>JAUMIR010000006.1:63462591-73462591 GCA_030847615.1 Gambelia wislizenii | reverse complement strand
CATTCTTAAATGTATTAACTGTCACAGTTAAGCCAGTGGATCCATTGGTAAAGAGCCAGTGTGGTGTAGTGCTTTGAGCATTGGACTATATCACACTACAATGTTATAGTGCCATTATTTCACTTTAACTGCTATGGCTGCCTCCTGTGGGATTCTGGGGTTTGTAGTTTAGTGAGGCCTAAGAGCTCTCTGGCTGAGAGTTCTAAATGCCCCTCCCTAAACTTCAAATCCCAGGATTCCACAGGAGGCAGCCATAGCAGTTGAAGTGGAATAATAGCGCTATAAGTGTAGTGTGATAATCACCTGAGACTCTGGAGACCATGGTTTGAATCCCCACTTAGCCATGGAAATGTACCGGGTGATCTTGGGGAAGTCACACTGACTCAGCCTCAGAGGAATGCAAAGGCAAACCCCTTCTGAACAAATCTTGCCAAGAAAACCCTGTGATAGGGTTGCCTTAGGGTCACCATAAACCAGAAATGATTTTAAAGGATACAACAAAATTAGGTTACAACGATATGTGGTTAGTGTCCAGTTGCAGACTTGGAGAGGTTTTGGATATGGACTCTTCTATAGCAAATAGGAAGTCCTGGGTGCCAGTTACACGACAGAAATTGTCGCGTTGCCTACCGGGACAAAGTGATCACGAATCCGCCCCTCGCTGTTTATACGATTTATGTCTCTGATATGGATATCCCGTGTGGTCCCGTGACTGATATTTACACGTCCATAGTTCCGGTTTTGTTTAGGTTTTAATTTTTATTTTATTTTATTTTATTTTTTTTTTGGCTGTCAATCAAAGATGCGATTACTCGTGTTTTCACAACCTCGGTGACGCACTTCCCTTAGAGTTCCGTGCCACGAGCGATGCTATTGGCTGGCTGGGGGGGGGTGGAGAGAGGGGGGCAGAGGTTTGTTATTCCCCCTTGCTTCTTGAACATTTTAACCCTTTCCGAAGAGGCAGAAAGCATTTTGAAAGATCCTGATAGATCTTTCGCTCAGACGCAGGGCTTTCCTTTTGAAATCAAGCTGAGTGCTTTGAAATCAAGCTGAGTGCTTTCCTTTTGAAATCAAGCGCTTGGTTTTCCTGTTGCCTTTTTAAAATATTAACCCCTACAGCTGGCTGCAGAGATGGCTATAGGCAGGCGTTTTGAAAGACACAAACACAGAGAGGGGGAATTAAAGGGTGCTAATTCGCTCAGAGGCTTGAATATTTTAATGTGCCAGGGAGGTGACCAAGCTACTACGATCTCTCTGTAACATGCAGTTGAGGAAAAGGTAAAGCTGAAGGGTTTTCAGTGTAGAAATCCATTTAAAAAGGTACTTGAGTACACGTGCGCGCACACACACACATCAACCTTCGTGCAGCTGGAAGGGATGCCTTTGTTTTCGGCTGGTGAGGCTGGATCTGTTGAACGGGTGACTGACCCCTCCTTTTCTGGTCCCTGAGCTCTAAGCCCGCCCCCAGTCACCATTTCCAGTCATCCCAGTACCGAGACTTTTTGTCCCACGCTGTTTACATTTCCGATTTTCCGAATCCTCCAGTGACTTTTTTAAAAACCGGCACAACCTGCGGGACTGGAAGTCCCACAGGTTGAGGGATAAAAGGTGGCCCCCCTTCCGAAAATCACATACCCGACCCGATGTACGTGTAAACTGCCAGGGATTGACACGAATTCTTCCCAGGACATTTTCATCGTGTAAACGCCCCCCTTGTTTTCATCTTGGAGGGCAAAGTGTAGCACTGCAAACTGTTCCCTTGGCAGCCACTGACAAATTTGCCTTGGACAGCTAGAAAGAAGCCGAGCCACAGTTTCTAGTCATGCCATGCCATGCCACCCTCTGCATAGGCCCAAAGTATCCTTTAGAACAGAAAGTAGAAAGTTATCTGGGAATTTGTCTACTGGGAAGCTTAGACATGGGTACAGCTTGTGTGCTCATAGTATTGGTAATGGGGTATGTGTGTTGGGAGATTCCTGAAAAAGAGAGAACTGTGAATTCAAAGAAGTGAGATTGTGATTAGGGGTGCAGATCTACTTTTGCCTTGTATGTAGGTTTTCAGGCAACTTATTCATCTTGGACAAAGATAACCCAGTCTGCCTTCCTGAGATACACATGTTATAAGGTTCACATAAGAAGTTCATAGAAAGAACAGGGATGTGTCCCTCCATCCATCATTCTAGAGTGAGATGCTACCCTGCTCTGTTCATAAGTTGTCACTTGTGGTTGGCCATGCCCACCACAGAAACCATTTTGTGAATGGATACCACAATGGCAGTCATTTTGTGACAGAGCTCATGACACTTTCTCAAAATCCTAAGCATGCCTATTGGCCCAGAAAATTGTGAAATCCCTGATTTATCATATGATTTATCAGCACTGATTTCCAGGTGATTTCAAGCAATTTTGTCTTTTCAGCAGGGATATGCTGCTTTGTACAGAACAACTGCAGCTTCTAAGCAATAGATGGCGGCTTTTCCTCCCATTTCTTTAAATCCTTCAAAAGTGCAAGTTGAGGTAACAGCAAGTCAGCTCTCAACTTCCTCCTGCACTTGTTGACTGTTCTAGAAGCTGGTTGGGGGAGTCCCCATTTTTCTCTCTGGATTCCAAACAGCTGGAAGAGGTCTTCCATTCAATGTGTGGACCGACCGTAGTATGCCACGTATGATAAAGTACTCTTTACCAAAAATAATCATGCAATGTTGTGCAATCCAAGAATACAAATTTTAAAGAAACCTTCAATTCTTGCTCTGTTTTGTTTTGTTTAGCTGTGGTTCTGAGAATTTTCTATGGTTTCTGGTAATTTCTTTTTCTAATATTTTTCTGGATAGTGTCCAAAAAGCCTCATGTTGTTGACATTTATACATTATTTCTGCTAAGAGTTGGCTTTTCCTCAAAAAGTTAAATGCTTTTTGCTGTTTCCTTGGGGGATGAATGAAGTCTGCCACCATTTGACTAACTTTGATATACTGACATGCCAAGAAAGTGCAGGTAAGAGTAATATAAAATGTGAGACATATTGTCAAATGGAAATTCCTTACTAGAGTTGCTCTCTATTTTCACTTTATGAGCCCTATTTGATCTATTTACATCACCTCAATTACAAAACATGATTAGAAATAAGACTATGCAAATTATAGGTTTGGGCATCATTACATGGTTTATCATATGATTTCTCAGCACTGATTTCGAGGTGGTTGCAACCAATGGTGTTCTTTTCAAACCCTTTCCCTTCAAACTCTTTCCAAGGGTTTACTTAACAAACCCTTTTCCCTTGCTACTCTTGTCACACCAACAAACAATGAGCAAGCAAGTTCTAAGCTGCTTCTTGGATGCTTTGGTCCTGAAATCCAAATAAAATGTCATTTGATTCTGACCACAAGAAAACCTAAGCATCCCCAAAATTTATTTCAGGGGCAGCAAACCTCCTGGGTTAGGAAAATTCTGGTTCTCCCGAATTTGTTGGAATCCATCACCCTTAGTCATTATGACCAATGGTCAGGGACAATTAAAATTTTGTTTTAATCTACACTGTTAGCCAGCTTGGGCTCCATGTGGGGAGCTGTAGTTCAACATATTCTCACCTTTAGGTTATCTGGATTTTTTATTTTTTTATTTAGACCATGAACATATGTATAATTATGATCATGATTTTGATCATTACCTATTAATGTAGCTGACATATTTAAAACATTTTTTTTAAAAAAAAGATTACTTTCTTGCTTGCCTTTAAGATTTACTCAAGTTGTGTGAACCAAGTGTGGTCTGCAAGAGACATGCAGCCTCCAATCCCCCCTTCTTTTCTGTTTCTTTTTCTTTTTTTGGGGGGGGGGCAGCCCTCCAGCACCCATACACCCTGACAGTCCCTAATGTTTATGACTAAAATAGGCACCTCATGCCCCTTGGAACTGGAGTATGAAGGAAATTTATATATGTTTTGCCATCAGAGCTGCTTTAGGCCCCCAGGTCCCTCCCCTGGCAAACCAGGAGTGACTTCTGGCCATTTCTGTTTTTTAAAAAGGCCCCTACTCACCATAAAACAACATTGTTTGTATGTTTATTAATTAATAGTATTTATACCCCACCCTTCAACCAGAGGCTCCCAGAGTGGCTTACAAATCGTTAATTTGATGGTTTAATTTAACTTGGGGGTGACATAACAACACAGACCATCCAATATGCAGGAGGGGTATAAGAGCCTTTAGAATAAAACAGATGGGCCAACATCATGATGCCATGGGGAGAATGCAGCCCTCCATAGTCTAGTGAGAGACTATTCAAGTCAAGTTCATTTATTACAATCCATAGATCCGTCACAAAAAAAAGAACTCAGGCATAAGACAGAAAATAGACAGAATTAAAAAAAAAAAGGAAAAAAGATGTAAACAGTGAAACATTTACAACCAGCTTTTACCTGGCGACCTCTGTAAGAAATTTAGCAACAGCCAGGGTCATTAGTAAAAACCTGGTGTAAAATTGATAGTGAGAGAATACGTGCCCCTAGAATTTGCCTAGCCCTGCACCAAAGAGACCATTGCTGCCAAAGACCTGAGGCTCTTTCATATAGTGCAATTATAGCACAATGGTTCCATAGTGCTAGTGCTATGATTCCATCTTAAATGCCATGGCTACATCCTGTGGAATCTTGGGGTTTGTAGTTTGGTGAGACACTGGAACTCTCCGACACAGAATTTTAACTACCAGTCCCTAAACTGCAAATTCCACAGTTCAATATGATGGTGCCTTGGCAATTAAAGTGGAATCAAGGTGCAGTTGTGCAATGTGAAAGGGCTCTTGGTATGTGGATTTTAGGAGTAGAACCAGCAGGAATCCATCATATATTAGAAGATTTGTGTAACATAAACTATAAAAAAACAGTGAACTGTGACCACAAGTTTTATGAACACAAATGTTTGTTTTTCATGTCTCAAAGGCATACACACACACACTCGATAGAAATCCATTTTCATATAACAGTATAGTACATGCACAAGTAGAGAAACACTAGGGCCATTTCACACTGGACTTGATCAGATGCACTAAATATGGCATCATCTCTCTGGCTTTTCTTTGCGAACGAAGATTCAGGAAGGACTCATCCCGCGCTTTCTGCAAGCACACTGATGACTGAAAAGGCCAATCCAAGATAAACAAGTCCAGTTGCAGAAAGCACAGCAGAAGGTCTCCTTGGGTGATGTTTCCAGGTTGTGATTCTTTCTGCGATGTCATTTCTCTTCAAGACTTGTTTGGCGTGAGCTCTCAAATAAGGCTGCAGCATTGTGGATATTGCGTCTCCATGCCTTCTGATGTGAGGCCAGGGCGGACCATTGTTGGTGATCAATTTGACCAAGCCTGAGATGTTGTTTCAGCAAGTCCTTGTATCGCTTTTTTGGAGCACCCCTCTTATGCTGACCCGTGGAGAGTTCACCGTAGAGTAGTATTTTTGGGAAGCGATGGTCTTCCATCCTAGAAACGTGCCCTGCCCAGCGCAGCTGTGGTCTCAATATTATGGCCTCAATGCTGGTGATCCCTGCTTGCTCGAGGAAAGCAACATTTGTCACATAGTCAGTCCAGTGTATATTTAGGATTGTGCGTATACATAACTGCAAAAGGGCATGCAGATCAGATGACATTGCCTTTCGTGGTTATGTCCTGGTCAAAACTGGTACCTTTTAATTGATGGCTTAAGCCATCAATAGATTCCCCTGCTGTTTTTTGCAGGCATTGCTGGTGTGCAAAGCCTCAGGCCATTTAACTCTTGTCAATGCAGTGTCAATGGCATGACCAGGCAGAACACTTCTGGGTGAAATTGGGACATCCAAGTAAGTGGCAACTTTTTTTTTTTTTACACTTCCCGAGTTACTTGGAGGTTTTTTATTGTGTGTATGTACTTGGTGTGACTTTTAATGTCTTATTTTAAGTTTTATTTTTGAATTTCCTGCACAATGAAATTGTGTAGGATTTCAGAAGAGAAAGTGAACGTAGCTCCATCACTTCCTCTTTATTACTAGAGCTGCCTTTGCTGGAAGAGGAGTGTATGCAGGGGGAATGTTTTTTTTTGCTGACATAAAAACTGATTATTATTTTTTTATGCCAGCAAAAGAACGCTCTAAAGGGAATCTCTAATAAAGTCCACTATGCAACTGATGTCTTGTCTAGACAGGCTATTTATCCCACTTAGAGCCCTGCAGTCCAAACGACACAGAGCTTTTGCCCCATTTTGCCCCAGGCAGTCCTCATGACCTCTGGGGCAAAGATGGGGCTAAGATGAGGTAAAATTCGATAAAATGTTTCAGCAAAATACCCAGGAAAAACAGCTTAATTGAGAAAGAAACGGATCAGACCACAGAAGCCTAAACCGGCACACCAGTCCCTTGCTGCAGCTGCCCTCCACGTTGCTCTCTGAAGCCAGGAAGGAGTCCTGCAGCATGTGATCAAGGTTGGTCACATGCAGGAGATCTTGGTCACGTGCTATGAGCTGACTTCCTTGCTTCAGAGAGAGTGATATATGCGGCAACAGCTACAGGGATAGGCTGGCATGGTGGTCTGGACTCCATCCCATTTTGTGCCAGTAACAGGGGAGCAACAGGCCTGATCCAGGGTTGGAATATGTTGGCAGAGAACTGGCGTATTCTGCCCAAGTTAATAAGGCCTGAGTGTGCTTTAACTGCCATGGCTACCCCTGCAAGTCTCAGTCACATGCAACTCTCCTCTCTACCCATTCTCTTCTCTGGTATTTGTTTACCTTTCAGATGTCTTCCTTTGATATTTTCCTATTCCTTTCATTCCCCCTGGACCATTCCAGCTACTTTAATTTACTGACAATTACCACCACCAGCAGCTTCTTTAGCTGTTGCTTTCTTAGGCTTCTATTTTCCCAGACCCATGTTCTTTCAGCTTTGTCCCCATCAGATGTCATATCTATGCAGCAAAGGGAGGAGGTGAGGGAAATCATGCATGTCTAAATGGAGCCTTCACTTGCTTAACTGTAGTTACATAGCAGAGCTTTTTCAAGTGATCATGACTCTTCATGCATTATGTGCACAAAGGCAGAGGCCCTTTCACACTGAACAGTTATAATGCTATGATTCCACTTTAACTGCCATGGCAATATTCTATGGAATCCAGTAATTTGCAGTTTAGGGAGGATCACATAGAATTTTCAGCCAGAGAGCTCCTTCAGTGCCTCACCAAACTACAAAGCTTAGGACTCAATAGGATGTTGTCATGGTGGTTAAAGTGAACTCATTGTGCTACAATTAGATAGTGTGAAAGGGTCATAGATCTCTTTTGAAAAATGATCCTGCTTCCACTCCATTTGTTCACCTATGACATCACACACACACCCCCATCTGAACAGGTCAGCTATTTGCAACCAGGGGCCTCTACCTGCCCCTCCCCCTCTGAGATTAAATGGAACTCATACACTTCCTGCAAGAGGTGACATTTCTGCCCTTACAAAATACCATCTTGCATTACAATACAGATTGCTTGACTGAATTCATAAACTGCATGCATTCCAAGAAATACAATTCTTTTCAAGTCATCCAGGAATGTTGGTTTCTCAGGAGAAAAGCCAGGGCTTAAGCAGTGTACACACATAGGAGGTTAGTGTATTCAGACAGAAGACAATGGACATGATGGATTATAGAGTGCTGGCACATATCTCCGGTCCCCCCTCACTCCATGTATTTTAGCTTTGAAATGCAGAAAATCAAATGACTTTGTATGCACCTCTGGTGGCACAGCATTTTGCTTTTATGTGCATTCTCTATGTCATCATGATTTTCCTCCCCCCACCTCCCCACTTCTTTTGTAAGGTAGTGCTTAGTTCAGTAGTCTCCCAGTCTCATTGTACTGGGACTTATTAGTGCCCCCTTCCACTGTTTCTTTCATTGAAGCCTGACACCAAGTGCTGAAATAAACTGTTTCCTTAGGATTTCCTGCTGCACATATTTCCTGTGGTATCTTGTTTAAGCTCTTAGTTGGCTTTCCACCATGTTGTGATGTGCCTCTTTAATCCCCCTTTCCACTTCTTTTTATCTTTATGCACCACAGGGCTGTTCAGACAAGTTCTCTTTCTGACGCCTCTTCAAGCTCCTGAATGAAGAAATGCTTAGTTACCTCCATCCAGGGAGAAATTAAGGGGTACAAAAAAGGGTTGCTCTTCTCCTCCTCCTTCTTCTTCTAAAAAAAAAACACATCTTCTAAAACCAACTACCAAATCTTCAGCTTCCATTTCAATCCACCTTTTCAAGCATTTTATATATTCACTCATCTTGACTAATATCCATTGTGTAAATTATAGCACAACAGCATAAGGCCAGATCATGTCACAGAACAGGGCAGATTTGGAATTCATGAGATTCATGAGACAGGAAGAGCCAGCTGACTGAGGAGACAAATTTGGAGTGCTAAACTACTATTAATTGTTTGATTTCATTAGAAAAATATCTGTCATAAAGATGACCGGAATATGTTCAGGGAGAGGGCTAGCATATACTAGCAATGATCAGGGGTGGGGGTTAAACTCCCCAGGATCCCTGATAGGCTGGTTGACCCAATGCCAATGGTGAAAGGAAATGCTCTACCTCAGTGTTACGTTATTTAAATGTTAAATTTGCTTGTAGCCATGAATGACAATCATTCTTTTAAATTAGAGAAGGGTGGTTGGTTGGTTGGTTGGTTGGTTTTAAAAGGAGGCACCACTGGCTTAGGAAATTAAACTTTATTTCAGCAGAATCTATGGCACAGTGGTAAGGAAGTAAGACAAAGGAGCCCTGCCCATGAAAGGTGCCTTTGTCCAAATCTGGGGATCCTTCTTCTCTATCAGGCAGGAGCCAACACCATTCAGGAGAGCCCCTCATTGTATAGCATTTGAAAGGGGGGGGGCTCTGGAGGTGCCAGAAGAAGGGTGGGGCAGAAACATTTAGTTCTGGGCATTCTGTTGTGCCCGTGCAGTGCTAAATATCTACCAAAGTCAAAACTGATTTTTACTGAAGTAGAATATATATCAATATAAATGGGTACAAACCTTTCTGGATTATATAGAACCATGGAAGTTAATGTAATGGGCATTGAAAGAGAATTTCATGTGGGGAGCAACATTTACACCTTTGTTTGAGTAGACCAACATGCCTGAGATCTTGAGATAAAGGCTAAAGTTTGCCATGCACGGTGCTGAGGCAGATGAACCACTAGTCTGGACCTATATACAGCAGATCCTTATATCTATATATAATGTTACTATCAGTTTTATACTATGGAGATGATCAGACATGGCTAATGTGGCACCAGAATAACGACAGTGGAACACAAAAGGACACCCACCAATATCACACAATGTCATCCTTTTGTGTTCTGCTGCTGTTCTTGTGGCATTTCTTTCTATTGATGGGCCAAGCATGAATAGATCGCCTATCCCATTTTGGTGCCAGCATTGCCAGCATGTGAAACCTCGGGCCATTTAACTCATGTGAATGCAGCATCAATTGCTGGTCCGGCGTAAACAGTTCCGGGCGAGATCTCCACATCCAGGTAAGTGACATGCTTTTTAAAACCTTCCCTGGTTTACTTGAAATTTTTAAAGTGTGTTTATGTGCTTTGTAACTTTTAATGTTTGTTTGTTTTATGTTTGAATTTCCCATGCAATGAAGTCTTGCGGGATTGCAAACAAGGAAGTGAACGGGGCTCTTCATTGCCGGGGAAGCCTTCTGCCAGGAAAGAAGGTAAGTGCAGTTGGGGGCGTTCTTTTGCCAGCATAAAAACAGGGTTTTTTTTAATGCCAGGAAAAGAACGTTTACAGATCATCTGATAAAGTCCTATGTCATTGCGTTTGGTGCAGTGTGAACTATTTTGAAGACTCCAGTTTAAAAGCAGCTTATATATTTTTAAATAAATGAATCCATTTAACTGTTAAATGGATTTGTAATTGGTTGACCGGCCGAACCCAAAGGGTGCTCAGCAGTGGCTTCTCTTCGTCTTGGAAAGATGTGACCAGTGGGGTGCCACAGGGTTCTGTCCTGGGCCAAGTGCTATTCAACATCTTTATCAATGACTTGGATGAGGGAATAGAGGGCATATTTATCAAATTTGCAGATGACACCAAATTAGGAGGAGTAGCTAATACCCTAGAGGACAGGATCAAAATTCAAAATAACCTGGATTTTTTTAAAAAACGTTATTTATACCCCGCTCTTCAGCCACAAGGCTATCAGAGCGGCTTACAAATTGTTTTAAGCAATAGCTATTTGCACATCTCCACTGCATTAAGCAGTTTCCAATGTGTGTTAGACTGGAGAGCTGGGCCAAAGCTAACAAAATGAAATTCAATATGGAGAAATGTAAGGTACTGCACTTAGGGCAGAAAAATGAAATGCATAGATATAGGATGGGAGAGACCTGGCTGAATGAGACTACGTGCGAAAGGGATCTAGGAGTCCTAGTAGACCACAAGTTGAACATGAGTCAACAGTGTGATGCGGTAGTTAAAAAGGCCAATGCGATTTTGGGCTGCATCAATAGAAGTATAGTGTCTAGATCAAGGGAGGTAATAGTGCTGCTCTATTGTGCCTTGGTCAGACCTCACCGAGAATACCGTACTATGTCCAATTCTGGGCACCACAATTCAAAAAGGATATTGACAAATTGGAGCATGTCCAGAGCAGGGCAACTAAAATGGTGAAAGGTCTGGAAACCATGCCTTATGAGGAGAGACTTAGGGAGCTGGGTATGTTTAGCCTGGAAAAAAGATGGTAAAGAAGCGATATGATAGCCCTGTTTAAGTATTTGAAGGGGTGTCACATTGAGGATGAAGCATGCTTGTTTTCTGCTGCTCCAGAGACTGGAACACGGAGCAATGGATGCAAGCTCCAAGAACAGAGATTCCACCTGAACATTAGGAGGAACTTTTTGACAGTAAGAGCTGTTCGGCAGTGGAACACACTCCCTCGGAGCATGGTGGGGTCTCCTTCCTTGGAGGTCTTTAAACAGAGGCTGGATGGCCATCTGTGAGGGATGCTTTGATTGTGTATTTCTGCATGGCAGGGGGTTGGACTGGATGGTCCTCGTGGTCTCTTCCAACTCTACAATTCTATGATTCTATGAATCAAAAAGATAATGAGGGAGAGCACATAGATGTCCTACGAGTCAGCGAAAGAACTAAAGTTCAAGGGTTGAAGAGAGAACAGTCATTTAAGGGAGCTGGAATCCCTTTTACGTGGTCTAGGATGGTACACCTGGAGGAAGAAAAATAACAGGCAGACATGAGGTCCAAGAAACAGAAGGTGGGCTCATGGATAATAGATGCAATCAGGCTTTTAGAAATTGACTGGGGTGGGCTTCTAATGCTGTGTGGTGCTGTTTTTAGGTTTAGAAAGGTGGGATATAAATGAATAAAACAACAACAACAGAGAATGTAGAAGACAAGGGCAAGGACCCAAAGGTGATCGTGAGAATGAACAAGAAGTCTGTATAGGGATTTAAGGAGTGGCATGATAGTGGTTTGGACAGCAGAGTTTGTGCTATCAATAGAAAGATTGATTGTGAGTAGGGAAGAGGAATCCAGAGAGGAGAAGGCTACAGATAACAGCACATGAACAAGAGCTTTAGGCAAGGGTATGAAGGGGAAAATACAGGTTTATTAAAATATCGCACAAGGAAACCTGTAATATGTAAAAACATGCCAAACTCCAAATCTTTTTTTCCCCTTGACTTTGTAAGGTTATCCATACCATGCAAGCACAGATTTGCAGGAGAGGCCCTGACACCTGCAGCTAGCAATTTATGTGTTAACAGGCAAAAAGAAAAGAAAAGGAGAGCAATATCCCTGTGAAATCTGAAAAGTCAGCAATATAGGAATAAGGCAAGAACACTGTCTTGACAACATATCCTGAGGCAGTGAATCTGAGTCTGTTCCTTGATCTGAAAGGACAGACAACTCTCAGTCTTTCTGGTTTGTTTGGGCTGAGGCAGCTTTTATTGAAGTAAAGGGTAGAAGACTGGGCGTGGAGGGGGGCAAGGAGAAGAATCACATTTTAGACATTTAGATTTTCTACATACAGAAAAAAATCCATTTTTATGCCAGCAAAAGAATGCCCCCCCACATACTTACCTTCTCTCCCAGCAAAGGCTTCCTCGGCAATGAAGGAGGAAGTGAAGATGGCTTGGGCCGTCAATAAAATAGATCGGCTTAGGGACAAGACATAAACACAAAAGGGCAGCATCATCTGATATGTGCACCCTTTCACATTTATGTGGCATAATTATGATGCTGTACAGTTGTCCCTTCACATTCGCTGGGGTTTGGTTCCAGGACCCCCCATGAATACCCAAATCCATGAATACTCAGGTCCCATTATATGCCATGGCATAGCAAAATGGTGTCCCTTATATAAGATGGCAAAATCAAGGTTTGCTTTTTGGATTATTATTTTTTAAAGAATATTTTCAAGCTGTGAATACTTGAATCCATGAATGCCAAATCTATGAATGTGGAGGGACAACTGTATTTAGTGCATCTGATAAAGTCCAGAGGCAATCACTAGGCAGACCAACATCATATGCTCCAAGGAAGCACTATCTGTACTGCATTGCCAGCATTTATCTAGAATACCAATTTCTTTCTAAAAAGGCCTAGTAATCTAATAGAAATGCCCATTTTTGCTGAACTATGCATAGTGTCATGCTCATCCCTGGATTCTGGGTATTAGAGTAGACTCCATGGAAGACCCTGACGTGTGTGTGGTAATAGGCCTGACATGAGTTTGGTTCCTGGCCTGTCTTCCCTGCCTGTGCCTCTCAGCCCTTGGACGGGTGCCAGCCCGCCTTTTGGGTCTGGGAACGCTGTTCCTCGAGCAGCTCAAGGTCACAGCACCTGGAGGTGGCTGCCCGCCTAAAGCCCTCCCTACATACCATTCTCACGCTGTAAGGGTTTATCTAGGATGTGTTCGGTTCTGGCTTTGCCTATGTTACTGACTCACGTTTCCTTGCTTAATAAAGATATCTTATTTAGTTAATGCGAGCGTGTGTTTCTGGTACATCACACATAGTGTCAAATGTGATGAGATTTTGGATATTGAGGTTGGGGTAATTTTTCATTGGTTAATTTGCACAGGATAAATCTAACTCTTCATTCCACACAACTCTAACTTCATGAATATCCATTCTAATGCTTTCCAATAAACATCTGTAAATTACTCTGGTTGGTCTCAGTTTCTTTGAGGATTTAATTAGTGCTTCCAACACAGCAGGATGATGGCCCTTATATGGACCCCTGGTGGCGCAGTGGTTAAATGCCAGTACTGCAAGTCACCATGTTGCAAGTTCGATTCCAGCAGGCTCCAAGGTTCACTCAGCCTTCCATCCTTTCGTAGGTCGGTAAAAACTCAGCTTGTGGCGGTAATTAGCTAACACACATTGGAAACTGCTTAATGCAATGTAGATATGTAAATGGCTATTGCTTAAAAACAATTTGTAAGCCGCTCTGATAGCCTTGTGGCTGAAGAGTGGGGTATAAATAAATAAATAAATAAATGACACCAAAGATGCATAAATCCACTATTAGCCTTTTCTTCCACAAAAAGAATTGAGATATCCCCAAAGTGGCATAAATCACCAGATGTACCACCCCTTTCTTCCCTTGATGGGCAAAACCTAAAGCAGTGCAGCCAAAAAGAGAATACAAATGGGTTGAGTCCAAGTAGCTCATTATTTGCACAAGTTAAAAGATACGCCTTATGATTCAGGTTTCATTCACACTACAAAAGCGCAACACTTTTATACCACTTAAACTACCATGGCTCCATCCCAGGATTTGTAGTATGCATTGAGGTATTTAGACGTCTTTGCCAGAGAGTTCTAGTGGTTCACCAACTACACATCTCAGGATTCTGTAGGATCAAGCTATGGCTGCTAAAGTGGTACTAAAATGCCGTAATCGAATTCGTTGTCTCATTCGCGCTACACAAGTCTGCAAAAGTCAATCCACTTTTGTTAAACAACATCTTTCAAAAGTGAAATTGCATCTTTTAAAGTTATTATTTGCCTCAACTAGAATAGGCCAATTAAATTAATGAGATTTACCGACATTTTGACTCATGATTCAACCATTGATTCAATGAGTCTTCTCTAGTTGGGCCTACACAGTAGAATTCAGGGTGATATTACTTTTCTGGAAAGAAGTTTGAGAGATATATAAGTTACCTCGAACATACAATACCCATGGTAGAATGTTCATCTTAAGTATATTAACCTTATCATAAATGCCTAATCTAAGCAATGCCCACCCTTTTAAATCAAGATATATTTTGAGTAACATACCAAGAAACCAATATACCTAAGTATTTAATACCTTGTAGTAGCAATGAAAATTGCTAGATGGAAAATAATCCAAGTGAGATATTGGTCCCAACAAACATACCCTCAGATTTAGACCAATTAACAGATCAAAATGATCAATTATTCTATATCAGCTCTGATAAAGAAGTCTCAGATCTAGAGATAAAATTTAATCACCATACAAAATTGTCTTATATTTATATTTTCTCATGTATATTCCCAGAGATTGCTGTGCTTTTGCCTGACTGCACATGCCAAAGGCTCGAAGCATAAATCAGATAGCAAAGAAGAGAAGACATCTCTGAAGTGGGGGAGAGAACTAGAAAGTATCTCATTTATAATCACGCTTGAGTTAGGGAAAAGGCAAAAAAAGAATCTGAATCTTTTTCAAAAATCTCAAAGGAAAGCCAAATTTTCCTTGGGTTTTTTTCGAGCTGTGAGGCCATGTTCTGGAAAAAAACCAAGGAAAATCTATGGATGCCGGCCGTGAAAGCCTTCAACTTCACACGAAAGCCAAATTCCTTCAAAGTCATAAAAATAATTTTGTTAATTCATTTGGCTTCAAATGAAGCAATGTCAGGTAGTTATCATTTCAAGCAGTAGCACCTGTAAGTCACCTTAAATTATCAGCTTTCAGCCTATGAAGAATAAAACTTACCTCAATTGATATTCTGCCTGCATTCTTTGAGGGTGGGTTGTTTTGTTTTGTTTTTTGTTATCTAAACAACCCCATTGACTTGCCATATAACAACTGGAACTAACCAACAGGATAAAGGAGATTTTAAGATGGGGGAAAAACCTGCAGAGGTCGGGAGAAAAACAGGGCTGTTCCTCTTCCAGTGCTCCATCAGTGTTTGGAAGCTCATTAGTCAGACATCCTTGCAGCTAATATTTTAACATTAAACATTTAACAGAGATGTTGATCTGTAGTTTACAAACCTGGTGTGATCATAACCAGGTTTAGAGAAAACAGAAATAAAAGTTATATCCCATGAAGCTGGAAAAGAGTCCAGCTCAAAAAAATAATAATCTTTTGATACAAACAGAAAAGTCTAGGAGCCAACTGTTCTACATATGAACTGAGCTGAACTGAATTGAACCATTTGATATGAAAACCATCTGACCCAGGACCCTTCCATTTCTCATAGCTTCAGTAACTGTTTCAGTCTCTTTGATGCACAAGGGAGAAATCTGTTAGGAGTGTCTTGTGCTGTGCTTCCAATTGTGACAGGGTTGTGTGTGAGGGTTTTTTTTTTTTAAGTCATTCAGTCCTGATCATTTTGATATAATTGTTTGAATATGTCTTTTGTATAAAATAGTAAAAAAAAAAAAAATTGAAATTCTAAGCTTATGTACTTTAGAATACTACAAGACTTTTCTTGTCAAGATATTTTTTGATGATATATGCATGGCTTAAGTATCCCTACACGGGTGTTTGTGGCTACACAGGTGTTTGTGTCAGATCCTATTGTTAGTCTGACTACAACAGGGCCATTGAATGAATTGGATTTATTTATACATTGGGCTCAGCTAGATGGGAGAACTAATTGCGGAAAATAGCGCATTACGTAACCATTGTAGCAGTCTTCATTTGTCCCCATGATCCATTCACAAGATCACTGGCATGGAAAGCTATCTGAGTATGAAGTTCACAGAGCATGTCCGCAAGAAAAGATGGTGGCCGCGAGTGAATTACCTGCCTTATTATCTCCTGAAAAGCTCCCTCCATTCCACCCCCTTTTTTGCCATTAAATGAGAGATACGGGAGAGCAATCTTCTGCTTAAAAACATTTTTTTTCTCTGCCACTCGAAAACAGCACTCGATCGTGTCCCCAAAAAACAACAATGGCGTCTCCGGCCACTTCATTGCCAGCAAGCCCACTCCTGCACACATCCAACCAATCATGCTTTTACTTCCTGGATGTGCCCCAACTCAAATTGGTTGTTCAGACAGGCTATTATGCACATTTTCACATACTTTTAAGGAAAGATCGTGAGAAACAGCAAAAGCTGTAATCGCAAACTACTTGAAGTTTTCAGCCCCCCTCCTTCCCGATATGGTGAATCCCGGCAGGAGCTCATCTGGACAAAAGATATTCTGCCTGCATTCTTTGAGGGTGTGTTGTTTTGGTTTGGTTTAGTTTGGTTTGGTTTTTGTCATCTAAACAACCCCATTGACTTGCCATATAACAACTGGAACTAACGAACAGGATAAAGGAGATTTTAAGATGGGGGGGGGACCCGCAGAGGTCGGGAAAAAAACAGGGCTGTTCCTCTTCCAGCACTCCATTTCACATGCCCCCGTCCTCCTCCTGACTTCCGTCTGATGTTTCTGTCAAGAAAAAACAGCGGAATGAAAATGAAAGCAAGATGGAGGGAGAACAAACGGAGGTTGGGAGGAGGACGGGGGCATATGAAACGGAGTGCTGGAAGCAGAACAGCCCTGTTTTTCTCCTGATCTCCACGGTGGGGTGTCCCCCGTCTGAAAATCTCTGTAATGTTTCAGGATTTCTTGAGCATAATTGCTAAATGATGCTGTTCATGAAACCTTCATGAACACCTATAGGAAGGTGTTACTTGCATCCACGGCTTTTCTCACATGCTTACAGAGATAACTTACCTGGGCGGAGAGCCCCACAGAACTCAGTGAGACTTAATTCCAAATAAATATAGGATTGGGCTGCCCATCCCTTTGGTGTCAGGAATACTTAGATCTGAAAAAAAAAAACATTGCATAAGATTGGGCTTTAATTTGCACAAATATTTTGCACTTAATTCATTTTAGTGTACAGTTTGGTATTTCATGAAGCTTTCGTTGGATATTTCTAATTAGCAACCTTTTTTCAGGTTAAAACACATGTCATGTTAAAAATTGTGCATGTAGCTTTGATATTTAAAGAGAACTTTCCCTTCGCATCTGGCTTAAGTTCACTAAATAATGCAAGAGATAATCTATCCGAATGTTTGTCTTATAACTCATGAAGGCTGGCTTTGAAAGCTGTGGTCATCCATCCATCCACCCCCTGCCCAAAGTCTTCATCAGCCTCTTTCCTTAGATGACCAGAGTGATCAAAGCCTTTTCTCCTTCCCTGATGTCCCCATGGTGCCACTTCAGGGACAAGTGAGGGGAGCTTTTTGGAGTTGCTTCCCATAGCTCTGGAATTGGATCCTGGGCAAGCTGCAGATTGCTGCATTGTTATTGTAATATCTTACAGAGCACAATTTGCCTGGCTTCACAGAACAATCCTAAAGAAACCCTCAAACCTGTCTTCACAGGTGCCTTGTGAAATAGTGACTTGGTTAAACGCAACAACACTTAATGGCAAAGCTACTAGCCATTAGGTGTAGTGGAATGGGGAGTCAACCTGATTTTTATTGCCAGCATTTTTATTGTGGCTTGATGACAGAGCCTAAAAAGAAGTATGTCAGATCATAAGCAACATCCTGTTTTTTATCGACACAGTGGTTTGTTGCTGCTGCTGTTGTGATTTACAGACAATTATTATAATTGCCTTAATGTATTTTTATATAAAATTACTAATTTTACAAAGTAGGAAACAATTCAGTAGGGTTGAAACTTCCACATAGATAAGGTCTGTGTCCATCCCCACCCCACCCACTACCCACCCACTGTTAACAAAGGATTTAGTCAATTCAGGGAGATAGTAAAAAAATTGTGATGTTACCGTAGAGTATTATAGAAAATCCACACAGAAGAGAAACTTATTTTAATATTATTGATCTCAGTTTGCTTTGTATTCTGTACTTCAGTCCAGAAAGGCTTGATGCAATTAAAAAAAATAAAATAAAACTGAGTGTGATACACAGATACACATTTAAGCGTTTCTCTTTGTATATGGCTAATGTGCTATGGCATTAATGTATTTTAAACCAAAACAGTCACAAGTAAAGTTTCTTGCCATATTTTTCAGAAACAATTTGCCTCATACATAATTTAAAAGTTAGGGGTTTTTTTCATACCACTTACATACTTGTCCTTTGAGGGAAAATTGCTTTAATTATTCCCAGCCTTGGCTGTTTTCTGAGCTTTTATCTTCTATACTGTATGTTTTCTAGCTTTAAAAAAATTACAAATGCCTTACAAATAACAAATTTTACCACAACTTTATTAAGATTTGGTAGTTTGAGATGGACCTTTAATATGGGCAACTGCATTGCACAGTAATTCTCAATTTTGCATACCCAACAGTTGCCCACCATCTGAATTTGCAATAGCAAACAAACATTATAGAATGACTGCCATCGCAGAAAGCAGTTGGACTTACTCACAAGTCCATGCTTTCAAGAATGCAGTTTTTGTTTTATTGCTGAAACACAGAACTTTCTCTCCACCCCCCACCCCCACCCCAATACAAATTCATTGTCTCCTCTTTTTCCACACTGGAGGAAATGTTTCCTTTGTAGCAGCATAGCATGTAATGGATTTCATTGCTCCTGGGAACCTAGGAATTTGACCCTTAAACAACATATCACTAAGTAAAAAATATGTTCCGATCACAGTTAAGTTGAACTAACAGTACAGGTGGCTAGGGACCACTTTGAACATTGTTCCTATGACCCTGCTGTAACATCACAATGATCAATGTTTTTCTTAAGAGGGGTTTGTGTGTGTGTGTTATAAGAAAAAGTAACCATTGTGCTAGGTGAACTGAAAAATAAGCTCTTGGTTTGTCTTCTCTTTCATTCATATTTTATGAGTGAAAAAAGCATGAAGTTCTCATTGGTTATGAATAATACCTTTCCTTTAGCATTGTGAACATTTAGATGGCTATTAAAGATGCAACTTTTAATTGGATTAATAGTCAGTACAACTAGATGTGACAGTGACAAGGCCAAAATGGAGTCTTGATTATTCACTACAAAGTAGGATGTTGAGTACGGATGGCTTCAGGGGTGTAGCTATTGGGGGGGGGGAAGAGAATGAAGGCATTGTCCTCCCAAATAAGAATTCTGTCCCCTCACCATAAAATTTGCCTTGAGTCTCCAAATTCAGACATTGAATATTGTTCAGCTAGGGCTCTTGTGGTTGCCATTTTCTGCATTCCCTTGGCACCTTTGCTGGCACCTTTCCTTTGGATGTCTAAACTATATTTCTAAAAACTCACCCAAAGTTTCAAGTTACTGCAATGCTAGAAATTTGGGACTGAAGGAAAATTTCATTAGTAAGGGCAAAATTCTTATGGGGAAGGGAGGTAATGCCCTCACAGCTATACCCCAGGCCTGGACCCATCAATTGGCAGAGTGTGGAGATTATCAGAAGCAGCAAATATGGCATTATAACATTGAAAGAAGATCACAAAAAGGCTTCCTTATCACACGACATCATGCCCCAGCCTTCTGCAAGCATTCTGCTGCTGTCAAGAGGGAGTTCTTTTTTTATTAATGGCCAAATGGTCTCCCATAGTGTTGTTTTTGTGGCTTTGCTTGTGTGAGAAAATGTGCCGAATTCTGCTGGCGTGATTCCAGTATCTGCCGGAACATTTCCAGGTGATATCAGGAAAACTAGGTTCTGTACACTATTTTTATGAACCTCCCCATCTTGCTTGCAAGTTTCCAAGTGTGTTTCAGCGCTTGTGTGTTAGTTTTGTTTTGTAATTTAGGTGTTTTTGGACTTTTAAGTGCACTCATGTCTTCTCCTGAGAACCGCCAAAATCTCATCCACAGAAAAATGTGGAAGTAAGCAGCATGAATGGGTGTATTGCCAGATTTCAGGGGCATTTTTGTCTCATTATTGTCTCCGCTACGTGGAGAAGATGGCAAAATGCTAACAGGGGACAGAGAAAAGGCAGAATTACTCAACACCTTCTTTGCCTCAGTGTTTTCAGAAAAGGAAAAGGAGGACCAACCTGAGGAGAATGGAACAGAGGACACAATAGGGGAAATCCAGCTCAAAATAAGTAAAGAGGTAGTACAGGAATACCTTCTTAATCTAAATGAATTTAAATCTCCAGGACCAGATGAACTACATCCAAGAGTATTAAAAGAGCTGGCAAATATAATCTCAGAGCCATTGGCAATAATATTTGAGAACTCCTGGAGAACAGGAGAAGTCCCAGCAGACTGGAGGAGGGCAAACGTTGTTCCCATCTTCAAAAAGGGGAAAAAAGAGGATCCCAACAACTATCGTCCAGTTAGTCTGACATCAATACCAGGGAAGATTCTAGAACAGATCATTAAACAGAGAGTCTGTGAACATTTAGAAGGCAATGCCATAATCACAAAAAGTCAACATGGGTTTCAGAGAAACAAGTCATGCCAGACTAATCTGATCTCTTTTTTTGATAAAGTTACCAGCTTGGTAGATGAAGGGAATGCTGTGGACATTGCATACCTTGATTTCAGTAAGGCCTTTGACAAGGTTCCCCATGACATTCTTGAAAACAAGCTTGTAGAATGTGGGCTAGACAAGTTAACTGTTCAATGGATTTGTAATTGGTTGACCGGCCGAACCCAAAGGGTGCTCAGCAGTGGCTCCTCTTCGTCTTGGAAAGATGTGACCAGTGGGGTGCCACAGGGTTCTGTCCTGGGCCCAGTGCTATTCAACATCTTTATCAATGACTTAGATGAGGGAATTAGGGGCATACTTATCAAATTTGCAGATGACACCAAATTGGGAGGAGTAGCTAATACCCTAGAGGACAGGATCAAAATTCAGAATGACCTGGATAGACTGGAGAGCTGGGCCAAAGCTAACAAAATGAAATTCAATACGGAGAAATGTAAAGTACTGCATTTAGGGTGGAAAAATGAAATGCATAAATATAGGATGGGAGAGACCTGGCTGAATGAGACTACGTGCGAAAGGGATCTAGGAGTCCTAGTAGACCACAAGTTGAACATGAGCCAACAGTGTGATGCGGCAGCTAAAAAGGCCAATGCGATTTTGGGCTGTATCAATAGAAGTATAGTGTCTAGATCAAGGGAAGTAATAGTGCCACTCTATTCTGCCTTGGTCAGACCTCACTTAGAATACTGTGTCCAGTTCTGGGCACCACAATTCAGAAAGGATATTGACAAATTGGAGCGTGTCCAGAGAAGGGCAACTAAAATGGTGAAAGGTCTGGAAACCATGCCTTATGAGGAGAGACTTAGGGAGCTGGGTATGTTTAGCCTGGAAAAAAGACGGTTTAGAGGCGATATGATAGCCCTGTTTAAGTATTTGAAGGGATGTCATGCTGAGGATGGAGCAGGCTTGTTTTCTGCTGCTCCAGAGACTGGAACACGGAGCAATGGGTGCAAGCTCCAGGAACAGAGATTCCACCTCAACATGAGGAGGAACTTTTTGACAGTAAGAGCTGTTCGGCAGTGGAACACACTCCCTCGGAGCGTGGTGGGGTCTCCTTCCTTGGAGGTCTTTAAACAGAGGCTGGATGGCCATCTGTCGGGGATGCTTTGATTGTGATTTCCTGCGTGGCAGGGGGGTTGGACTGGATGGCCCTCGTGGTCTCTTCCAACTCTGCAATTCTATGATTCTATGATTCTATGATTACAGCAGCATGTGAAAAGAAGTGTTATGCCAGGATACTTATGCTGCAAAATATAGTGCCAAAAGAACGTTTTTAGACCCTCGTCTGATAATCTCCAGGGACAGCTTTTGCAGGCAGCATATTTTGGGTATCCTGACCTGACAGCAAAGTGTTAGTTTTTAAAATTGGTATTAGTGTATTTTTACTGTCAGGGATGAGGAAAGGTGCTCCTGAGATTGTTTTCCAAAAATACTTTTACTTGAGCAGCTGAGAGCACCTATACTTCTCTGCCACAAGCACCAAAATGTCTTGGGATAACTCTAGTGTAGGGACAATTTAAAAGGCAGTATGAGTGGGTAAAAAAGGAAACTCCTTCCCATGTTTCCATCTGAAACCAACTTTTTAAAAATCTGTGCCCCTGCCCAAGAAGACTTGAAGTTCCGTCTATGAAAACACTTCATCCAGCACTGCTTCCATCAGCCATCCCTTAAGTTGCTCCTCATCCCATTGGGGATTTTGCACACAAGTCATGACTAGTAGTTTGCTCTAACAGCTCAATAATAGAGAAATTTACTCAGAAATCATTGTATAAGAATTGCATCCTCTGTTGACTAATAATTGGTGGTCAGTTACAAAGTGGTGAAGATAATTTTAAGTTGTTAGCATAAAGATTTAACCATGCATTGGCCTAAGTCCTATTGTTAGTCATGACTAGAGTAGACCCATTAAATCAATGGCGTTTACTTGCATGTTGGCTCACCATTCAACAATTGATTCAAGATATCTACTTCCAATATGACTATGGATCTAATCCATAATTCATATATAAATAAATATTTTTGTCATGTGTCACTGTAATTGAGCACATTTTTATTTATTTATTCATTATTATAAATGAATAAATAACACATGTATTTATTTATTTATTTATTTATTTGGATCCAATAAAACCAAGTAAACAACAAAGTAAATATGCTTGGCATGTGCTCAGTTATAGTAATATGTTCAGTTACAATAACTTATAAAAATTATTTTGGGTGGCAAACAGCAAAACAGCATTTTCTGTGCAAAAAGAAAAATGTGTGAACTTTGCACAGAGTAGGGAGATTATCCTTACTCTGTCTCACTTCAATAACATTTGTAAATGAAATGGGAACATACCAGTCCTGCAATGTTCATTATCACACCTCTCTTCCAATCGCATGACAGAGTCCTTTTGGCTACTCCTCCTGCCGCCTTTTATGCGCTAAGGTCAAATCCAGTCCCAGAATGAGTACAGCCACATGGAATTAGTGCAGCCTTTATTCTCTTCTTCTTCCCCTCTTTCCCCCTCCCACACACTTTCCCAAAGTGGCAGGGAGTCGGCCTGCTTGGAAATAGCAAGCAGGAAGGAGAGAGAGTAGGAAAATCAGCCCCACTCATGTAATGTGACTGAACTCATTCCAGAACTGAACCGGAAGAGCTTTATTGCACTGGGGCAGACTTGAATGAATGACAATATTGGCAAGGCATTGATGGGATTTCCCCATCAATGAGAAGTCGCATCCCAGCAATGGGTTGTTTTACAAGTTAGCAGCAAGACAAGGAGGGTATCATGAGATAAGGTATGGCCATAGGTGTTGCTGTACAGTTCCAATAATGCTGTTCAACCCTTGTGTGAAAATCTCCTAAATCCCAACCTGAAGATTCTCATCAGTGCAGGTTTCCCCTTCTCAACGTGTCACAACATTCAAGAAATACATTTTCCCGCCATTTTCCAAATATAGTCGGCCCTCTGTATCCATGGATTCAGCCACCCACAGCTTGAAAATATCCCCCCCAAAAAAAAATATATATAAAAAGCAACCTTTGCCATTTTATATTAGGGACACCATTTTACTACACCATTGTATATAATGGGACTTAAGCATCCATTGATTTTGGTATCCATGGCAGGTACTGGAACCAAACCCCAGCAGATACTGTGGGCCCACTGTATTCTTTCCATTCCTACACTAGAATTTTGGTGGGAAGTGTGTGGTCATCTATATATTGCTGAGCATTCATCATCACTAGTTATACTGGTCAGGGTTTCTGGGATTTGCATCTGGACAACTGCATGCATCTAGGACATCCCTGCCCTAGAAAGAAGCTCTCTACCATAAGAGCACATAAAGTGTGCTAGTCAACCAAATTATATCCCAAGCAGCCTAAGTTACGGTTAATGAAATGAAAAGCCTAAAGTTGGAAAGCCAATCAAAACAAAACTTTTACCAAACTAATTTTGTCATCTCCCAGGTGTTTATTTTTCAAAGTGGAGAGGGCTTTCCCTCCCTTTGAGGCTATTACAGATGGCCTCAGTTGCTGCCAACCAGTTGAATGACTGACATCAGGCATGAAAAACGCTGAACCCCTAATAGCTTGGGTTACAGTACACATGTGGAACCAGGAAATGGTTTAGCCAAGCTAATTTTCTAGGGCCAGTAAAATGGTTAGAAAACAATTCATGTTACTCCTGTCATTTAACTGCAACAGTGTAAATTATACTGTTTCTAACCATGACTGATTAATGTTCATTCTGTATGTGTAATAGTCCTTTTGGAAGTAAGGAATGGCATTTCAAATAAATCTGGATTTGAGAGGATCATTTCATATGTGAAGAGTTGAACATTTAGCAATAGCAATAGCATTTATATTTCTATACCACTTAGTGCAAAACACTCCCTAAGTGGTTTACAATATGTTAGCTAACTACCCCCAAGAAGCTGGGAACTCATTTTACCAATTTATAGAAGGATGGAAGGTTGAGTCAACTTTGGAGCCCTCTGGGATCAAACTCATAATGTTGTGGCTGCAGGGCTGGCATTTAACCACTGCACCACCAGAGCTCCTATTTATGTCTTTTGAACAGTTCTACTTTTTTCTGTACACTGCTCAGTTAGTTCATTCTTAATTAAAACAACACACCTCCAAATTTCTAAATACAGTTGTCCCTTCACATTCGCTGGGGTTTGGTTCCAGGACCCCCCGTGAATACCCAAATCCGTGAATACTCAAGTCCCATTATATGTAATGGCATAACAAAATGGTGTCTCTTATATAAGATGGCAAAATCCAAGTTTGCTATTAGGATTATTATTTTTTAAAGAATATTTTCAAGCCGTGAATACTCAAATCCGTGAATGTCAAATCCGTGAATGTGGAGGGACAACTGTAGTATGAATAATAGATTTTGAACTTTTGCTCAGAATACGTTGTCCAAATTCTCTTGGTAATACTTAGGTGAGCAACTAATTTATGGTAGCCATAGAGGGAGGGATTCACCACCTCCCTCACAGGACAACCCCACTTCCCACAAGATTCACCCCCTCCCCCTAGCCCACTCCAACATTGTCATGCTGTGTCCAGGAGAGGCCATGGGCAATGGCTAAAACTATATTTAGATGTATAATGATGGTGTCCTCCTCTGGGGCTCCAAGAGAACTGCTGGGAGATCTTGCAGATGATTTTGTTGTTGTGCCCATTTTGATCTGCTGAATATAGCTGAATCTGTGTAGAAATGTTATTTCCTATGTGGAAAAGGCTGCTCCCTGAGGAGAAAATGTTCCCAGTTCTACAACATATTTTTTGGACAGGAAAGAGCGCTTCCTGCACAAAAAATAATGTCCAGAATCATGTAGGGGAGTTACAAATGATTAACCTGGAATTATACATTCATAACTGTGTGGTATTCACAGTTCCTATGTAGCCCCTAGTTAGGGGGCACATAGGGACTGTGAAAGTCCCTCAGTCCCCACTTGCCAGGATGCAGCCACTGTAATTTAAGAGGGTCTTTCCCCCTGTCGCTTGGGAAACAGCATTCCCATTCACCCCCTCACACAAGCAATCTTCAGCTCAAGGGGAATTATGACAGGGCCCCCACTTCTGCCTGTTGCAATGGAGATTGCTCATGGAAGGGGGCAGGAATATCAGTCAACTGCTTCCTGAACAATAGAGGAATGGACCTCCATCAATCACAGTGGCTGCTTAAGTGGGGATTGGGGAGGTTATGCTGGAAATCACTGTGTAGCTCTGTAACTATGGTTTTATCTATATGGGCCAGAATACACTGACTCCCCATTGGCTTATTCTGCCTGCAGATCTGGTCCATTGCTGCCCTGCACAGAATGGAATCAAGTCCAAACGAACATGCTGGCTGGTCTCTGTTGCTGCCACTGCCCCCCACATTCCATTCTCCAAAGCCAGGAAGCTGGCCCACAGCACATGAGCAAGGCCTCCTGCATGTGACCAGCCTTGGTCAATGCTGCAAGACTCCTTCTTGGCTATGAAAGGGTGAGACAGATGGCAGCTGCAGCAATATGCCAATGTGATAGTCTAGGCTCCTGCAGTCATGCTGGGCCCAATCCGTATTATTTTGACTGGAGCAGATTTTACTAGGTTTTTTTTAATGAGGTAATGTCCCGGACTACCTGGGGGCAAAAGCCCTGCATCGTCTGGACTTCAGGGCTCTAGACAAGCCCTATGGTTGTTACTCAGTTGTAACTGTCCAATAGGATTCAGTCCAGTGTTTCTCCACAGAAATATTTTCTGCACTGAAAAAAACTATGTGGAAAAGGTTGCTCCCTTAGTGCATTTTGCACAGAATAAATTCCAAATTATCTATAGTCATCAAAACTATGCAGGTTGCATATTCTTTCTCACAGCAGGAAGACAATTGCTATAATTACTAATTGCTTCCTTCAAGATCCTACAGCCCTGTTCTAGGATCATAGACCAGCAAGATGTTACAGAGTAAAGATTAAATGTCATCATTAGTTCCCCCCCCACAATAACTTGTCAAAATATTATTTGATTAGTATTTTTAGGTTTATAATCCATACCAAAAAAAAAAATTACATCTGTGAATGCTAATGCAAAGGAGCACATAAGTGACAAGATCCATTAAGAGCCCATACATATCAATCTGTCACTGTTATAAGAAGCACCGTCATTAGAGCTGAAATAAGAACAGGAAGAGTTGGTTTTACTTTTCCTGACCTGGAGCTTTTCTCAAACAACCATGCATTTTGTTTTCTGTTTTCTTTAAACGGCTTAAACCTTAATCCTGTGGACATGTTCCTCAGAGTAAAGGTTACTAGAGACAGTGGGACTTACATCTAAGTAACACACAACAAAGACTTTTAGCATATATGGAGCAAGAAATGCCAGATGTCCAAGCTGGGTTCAGAAAATGAAGTGGTACTAGGGATCATATTGCAAACATATGCTGGATAATGGAATGAACCAAAGAATTTCAGCAGCCTGTACTTTATAGATTTTAGCAAAGCCTTTGATTATGTAGATCATGAAAAACTATGGATCACTCGTAAAGAAATGGGTGTGCCACAACATTTGATTGTCCTGATGTGTAATCTGTACTCAGGACAAGAGACTACAGACAGGACTGAATACAGAGAAATGGAATGGTTTTCCATTGGCAAGGTGGTCAGGCAGTGCTGCATTTCATCACCATATCGTTTTAACTTGTACACTGAAGATGTCATATATAAAGCAGGATTAGCCTGAAAAGAAGGATGGAGGAGGGGAGAGATGTGAACCTTGAAGGAAGGAACATTGACAATTTAAGATATGCAGATGACACTATACTAGCAACGACTTGGAATAATTACTGAAGAAAGTCAAGAAAAAAAGTGCAAAAGTAGATTTACAGTTGAACATTAAGAAAACAATATGACCACAGATATGACCACAATATGACCACAATATGAAAATAATGACCACAGGTGATTTGTTGTTGTGTACCTTCAAGTCATTTCTGACTTATGGGATCCTATCACAAGTTTTTCTTGGCAGAATTTGTTCAGAGGGGGTTTGCCCTTGCCTTCTTCTAAGGCTGAGAGAGTGTGAATTGCCCAAGGTCACCCAGTGGTTTTCTATGGCTGAGTGAGCATTTGAACCCTGGTCTCCCAGTGTCCTAGTCCAACACTCTCTCAGCCTCAGAGGAAGGCAAAGGAAAACCCTCTCTGAACAAATCTTGCCATCACCACCTCATGATAGGTTTGCTTTAGGGTCACCATAAGTTGGAAACAACTTGAAGGCAAATAACAGATGATTTATATAACTTCGAAGCAGACAATGAAGACACTGAAAGAGTTCCATACCTTGGGTCAGTCATTAATCAGAATGGAGACTGCAGTCAAGAAATCCAAAGAAGACTGGGATTTGGAAGGACAACTATGAAGGAACTAGTTGTCCCTTGAAGTGCAAAAATATATCATTGAATACTAAAGTTCAAGTTTCTATGTATGGTTATGAAATCTGGACAATGAAGAAAGCTGATAGGAAAAAATCAACTCATTCAAAATGTGGTGATGGGGAAGAGTTCTGCAGCTACCATGGACAGTGGGGGGCGGGGAGGAAATGGTTCCTAGAGCAAATCAAGCCTGAACTCTCCCTAGAAGCCAAGATGACTAAACTGAGACTGTCATACTTTGGACATATCATAAGAAGTCATGAGTCACTAATGCTTGGTAAGATAGAAGGCAGTGGGAAAAGAAGAAGACCTCATTCCAGATGGACAGAGTCAATCAAGGAAGCCATGTCCCTGAATCTGCAAGACCTGAGCAAGGCTTTGATGACAGGGTGACTTGGAGGTTGGATCACCATAAGTCAAAATTGACTTGATAATGGTTAACAAGAAACACACTTAAGATTTTACTCAAAACATGTGGTTTGATTAAAATGCAAAATCTTGGTGATAAATATACACAGGGCATCATGTTTAAATAGTAAACTCATTTCTGCCAATTTGATTGCCATGTTTCACAATCCAGGGGTTATGCACAACATACATGGTCCATCTGAATTTCCTAAGCACCCCACAGTTCACTGAGGGGTAATTTCTTATTATCTTACTGAACTGGGGTGAGAAGAAAAGTAACTTTCCAGTGGTGTAGAACACTGTTTCTCTGACTGCTCTTTAGCTATGGCCAGAATGAAAGATACAGAATATTCATGACAGCTATAGACGTTACCAAAGCACATTAATAATGGCTACGGTTTTAAAAATATACTTTTTAATGGCTGTCTTTAGGGCAGGAATAGGCAAAGTACATTCCCCAGATGTTGTTGCTGGTCCACAACTCCCAACAGCCCTAACCAGCATAGCCAATGGTGAGAAATGCCAGGGAGATGCAACTCAACAACATCTGAAGGGACACACATTGCCGCCCTAAAATTAGGTGCTCAGTATGCTTTGTTTTCTGTTACATGCAAACCAATCCACTGATTTGAATGGAAAATAGGAAAGTGGCTTGATGGCTGGCTCATAAGCCAGTGACTGCATTTGAGAAACCATGGCCTAGTAACAATTTTTCATCCTTGTCACACCACCCCCACCAATCCACACCAATTGTGAGATGGCCATGGGGAGAAACATGAAGTGTGATCATGTTTTGCTTCAGAAGTTCTGATTCAAAATTTGTTAAACAGAGATCCCTGCCTGAAACATCACAAACATGCACTGGAAACAGAAGACTTTTCCATCTAATGCTCCTTGTTGAAGCTTACCTCCAGGATAAGCAGCTTGTGGTTTTTGAGATGTGGTCCTTTGCAGCTCCCTGGCTAGTATACCCAATGATGAGGGGTGATGGGAGCTACAGTTCAACAATATCTGGAGAATCACAAGCTGCTTATCCCTATACTTGGGTCTTCTGGGAAAGAGGCTTTTGGTCCCATCCCCACTCCCCTGGAAGACATTCTGGACTTCTCAAAATAGCCCCAACAGCACATTGACCCGTTGTGATAATCACCATATCAAGACAATGTTCATGTTCAAGATGAATGTAGGACTCTCACACTAATCCCAGCTCTGTTAATTGAAACATGAAAACTTACTTCTTAGCAGGCTTGTTCCATTTTGGCTGTATAAATACCGCAGTGAAGCCAAGTCAGCCAAGTTTGTACTGTGGCGTAAATCCGACAAGCACAGCAGGCTACATGATTTATATACTGGCTAGCAGTCAACAAGGGCCTGTCATTTTCATTGGTGTGCCTTTTATTTAGATGTCTTCAGAGCCCTTCTTATGGAGATGTGATTTTCTCTTCTCCCCCCCCCGCCCCCATGTAACTCAAAAGATGCAAAAGCCTGATCCCACCCCACCCCTGCTGCCACCTCTGCCTTTGCACATTTCAGTTTCCCAAGGTTAAATCAAAAAGTGAAATATCAATTTTTCCAACTCCCTTCCTTTAACAGTATAATTCATCTGCCAAGGTGACTTCTGTGAAGCCAACATAAATACATGCTATGGTGATTTTTAAAAGCACATGTGTAATTGTTTATGATTGGTATCTGCTTTTATTTAGCATATGATTGCTGGTGCTTGTCGTTTGGCCAGGACAGCCTTACTGGAGCAAGAGATCTGCTGTTCAGGGACCTGTATACTTTATGTACCTGCCCTCTTTGCCAGCCCAGCTGTAATAGAATCGATGTATCAAAGCAGTCCATTTGAAATGGCCAAGGCAGCCGATCAGTAACAGAAAGGTTTTCTAGCACACACGGTTGACTGTCAGTAAGGGATTAATGCACATTTGTTCACTTCCTTCGCTGTTGTCTTCTCCTGCCTTCCCTCACTCCTATAAACAATGGGGGAGGGAGTGGCTGGGTCTATGTTTCTTTTTGCAATGTTCATAGCAGTGTTGTGAAATTCAAGATGACCAACCTGGAGCATCCAACATAAGAAAAGTGATTGACAAATAAACTCCTTAGAACTTTAGCTCTTGCCTACTCAGTGATACTGAGAGGAGAGAGATCATCTACTAATAATACACAAGAGTCCCTTCCATTTTATTTTTGGTCATAGAATCAGGAGCCCAGAGTACATGTTGTAAGACCACTACATCAAACCATTTACAAACTGTCTCTGTACCACAGTTCATTTTCTTCCATTTTGAAAGGAGGGTGAGTGCCTACATGACTGCAAAAATGTGGGGTAGGGTGGGGTGGGGGATTCCAGACATTACATAGCATGAGCAGTGGTTGGAGCTGGTGGATTCTGGCAATTGTAGTCCAAAAAGAATCCCCCTCCCCCAGCATGGACTGTTATGACATGGGCTTAGTTTCATCATCATTAGTGTGCTCAGTGAGGTGATAGAACAGGATTGAGGAAACCTGTGGCCCTTCATATGTTATGGAACTTCAATTCCTAGCTTGGCCAATGGTGAGATGTGATAGCAATAGCAGTTCACCAATATCGGGAGACTCAAAAACACCTCTGCCCTGACATAAACGGAGGGGCCTGCTTCAGGCATGACTTGGACAGGGATTCTAAAATGGCCAGAGATAATACAATAAACACAAAAGGATTCAGGAATAACAACAGTCACATTTTTCTCCCCCAGTTTTCCTCCATCCACCATCTCCATCTTGAAATATTTTACTGCTGTATGTAATTTCTATCCCACACTTATTCCTAGTGTGAAGCTACTTCACTGGGTTGCTATAAGAGTAAAAACGGGGAGGATGACCATGCATGTTGCTTTGAGGCCCCAAATATATTATACAGACAAGGCTTCCTAAAATGAAGTTATGAGTTCATCTGTGGCTACCTAAACATAGGACTTTATCAGATGGGCCCCTTAAAAGCATTCTTTTGCTGCCATCAAAAATTATTTTTTATGCCAGCAAAAAAAACATCCCCCACCGCGCTTGCCTCTAATCCTGGCAAAGTTTTCCCTGGCAATGAAAGAGGAAGTGAATGGAGCTCCGTTCACTTCCTCCTTTGAAATCCCACAGATTATCGCGAGACTTCATCATGCAGGAAATTCAAAAAACAAAACAAAAATAAGAAGAAAAACTTTCAAAAAGCACATAAACACACTTTAACGGTCCCAAGTAAGCCAGGGAGGGTCATAAAAAGTGCGTCACTTACCTGGCTGTCACAATCTCACCTGGAGATGTTTGTGCCGGACCGGCCATTGATGCTGCATTGACATCAGTACAATGGCGCAAGGTTTCACACAATGGCAATGCTGGCACAAAAATGCCATAGGGGATCTATTGATGGCATCAACCATCAATAAAAAAAAACTACAGGTTTTGGTGGGACATCACCACAAAAAGGTGACATTGTCTGATATGTGTGCCCTTTTGTAGTTATGTGGCATCTTTATGACACCATATTTTATGCGTCTGATAAAGACCTTAGTAACAACAAGTCCTTGTTATCCTTCCTGAATGCAATCTTATGTTTGAATGAAATCAACTTCTGTCTGATCATGTTCATGATCTAACAAGAATAGAAATGGAAGGACTGGGTCTATTGGATACACAAGAAGCACCTGAAAATGAACACACTGTATTTGAGAAGTTAACAGACTTGTGCAAAATTACTAGAAACGTTATTGTAACTAATCTGAATTAAAAGTTCAGTTAAATCTTATTAAGCAGTAAATGTTGTGAATCATTTTTCTTTTTCTTTTTTCTTTTTACTAAGTCGCTTTACAGCTTAAGTCCATATTTGGCAAGGGCAAATGGCTTCACCTCATGCTCCTAAAAATTACCTTCTTAATTTCAATACCTGGGGGAAACACTTTACAGACCATTGTTGGCTTAGGACATTATTAGACATGACAAAAATCATGGGATTACAATGTCATGCTAGCGTGAACGGGTCCTGCTATTGCACAACACCATCTTCTTCATGTGGTTACCCTGTGCTCCAGCTGCAAAAAAGGTCTTATTTCTAATTCACAGGACAAGCTGTCAGTAGATTGTCAATAAAAGGGGTTTTTTTTGTGTGGTATTACTGGAATGCAAAACCACATCCCGTTGTAAAGGTAAGATTACAGCATGAATGGGTGGCACTCAGCGAGAAAACTTCCAGGTGAGAACATGAAAACGAAGCACAGGATGCTCTTTTTATGAACTGTCCCATTTAGTTTCAACATTTTTGTGTTTGTTTCAGTGCTTGTGTGTTCATTTACTTTTTTAATTAAGGTGTTTTCAGAGTTTTAAGTGTGCTTGTGTCTTCTCACGACAACCGCAGAAATCTCACCCATGCTAAATCGTGGAAATAAACTCCTGTTCTTAAAGCACTAGTGGTTGGCGTGCAATAATTCCATGGCAGTTCTTTTGTGTGATTACAGCAACAAGCGATAATAAGTGTTATAATGCCACAATGTTTCCAGTATCTTCATTCGCAGAATTACAGCATTTTTTCCTTAGAGTCAAAGCTCTCACACATGCAATTTTCATTTGATATCATGTCTTATGTTTGAATTTTAGGTTTTATTTGAACTAGACGGTAATAGAAATAGCATTTATATTTCTGTACCGCTTATCAGTGCAAAACACTCCCTAAGTGGTTTACAATGTGTTAGCTAATTGCCCCCAACAAGCTGGGAGCTCATTTTACCAACTTACACAAGGATGGAAGGCTGAGTCAACCTTGGAGCCCTCTGGGATTGAACTCATAATGTTGTGGCTGCAGTACTGGCATTTAACCACTGTGCCACCAGGGCTCCATGGTAAGCCTATGTGCATGAGTATTTGGATTGTTGTACAGTACAAAGGAAAAGAAAAATTAGGAATATTAATACTAGACAATAAAACTGATACTGATGTTTGCTATGTTTCTTAAACAAATAGTAACCATTTGGGAAAAACATTTTGCAACTCTTCATTACTCCTCTTTTCCTTTAAAAAAGTCTGATTGGATGCAAGCTTACACATTCACCAATCATCTCCAATAGATACATCATTTTAATTCTCTTTTACTGCCTTTCTGCTCATAGTCACTTTTTCAGAAGCACATACAAAGGTGTCAAGATCCCACACACACTCCTTTGTTTTGCACACTCCCACAATATTAACAGAGCCCAAGAAAAATATAAAGCTGTCCGTGTACAATTGTTTTATTTAAACACTGCTGATCAAACCCAACCCAGAAACAAAAAGATGTGAGAAATGAAAGGAGAGGAGGTGGCAGATACATACTGTCAGCTAAGTTATAATGAGCAGTGCTCATTGTTGTGTAGGAGAACCAAGTAAATGTAAAAAAAGGAAACAAAAAAAACAGAAGGGTGTTGACACAGCTAGGGCACTTTTGGTGGATGGGAGGGGGATGGAAGAATGGAAAGATTCAACCAAGTTTAAAGGCCCACCCATTTATACATTCAATATTGAACTATAGAAAAACCAGCCACCAGCAGAACATCACAGCATATTTGGAGAGCTTTTGTTGCAGTTACTTTGTAAAAACCTTACAGCCAGAGATACAGGTTCTCCTGAGTAGAAATCTACATCATAGTCTCTGGAACACTACAGGAGGTGGGATAGGTGGTGGTGGTGAGGGAAACTGTCTCTCCCTAGCCTCCCTAAATGGCTCCCTGGAGCCCAGCTTAAGTTTTTTTTTTTCCTTTTGAAATCTCTCTCTAGAAATCTTTTGTCTGCCCTTTCCTCAAAGTCTAGCCAAAGGCCTAGTTCTCCGCCCTCATTTCATATCCGTAGCCCATGACTTCTCCAGATGGCATTGCAGAGTGGGACTTGATACCTCCTGCTGGCAAGCACACGAGAGGGCTTGGTTTCCCCAGTGTAAAAATCAGAGCTTACTTTTATGAACAATGAATATAATGACATGCTGAATCCATCCATAACTGAGCAGAGGTAAGATTGTTTCATGAGATGGAGTTTTTCCCTAAAGAGACATAAGTTAAGGATGGAACAAGTTGGTCTGAAAACTTTTGCAAGGCAACCATTTCTTTATGTTGTGGTGCTAGCACCCTCTGGGGGTCAAAGTCAATCATAACGCCCATGCTTGTTCTGGATGCTTCTGTAATGGTCCAAATTCAGGCCCCATGATGCACGTTGCAATTACAATTACTGTATACTGATTCTAAAAGGGAGCAGAGAAATAGGAGATTAATCACCCTTGTCTCTTTGTTATGATGCAGCTGGGGCCTCTATATATGGATTACTTCAGCCATATGTTACTGCTTCCTTTTGAGGGGATTCAATCTGGTGTTAGATAAACAATGTGAGAATGACAAATACATGCATATTACCCGCATTAATTTTCTCCACCACCACCAATTTAAGCTATTGATAGACATGAACCACATGATCCTGGGTATCACATGTGAATCTGTTACTAAGATTTACTGGAATTGGCATCAGATGTGTCAAAAGAGAAGCTATAATCACATGATTATTGCCTTGTGACATATGAACCTGGCCTTATTTGGAACATCTTTTCACCATTTTCTCTCACACTGATCCCAAGTGCAAATGAACTACATTTTTGGACAAATATTACTTGATATTCAATATTGTAACTCATTCCATGTGTTACTAGACTGTGCTACATAAGCTCTGGGATGATCTAAATCTTGATCCTATGTGTATGCAGACCTATATGTTTATAAGACATCCAATATGGCTCACTATATAATAATGACTGCTTAGTCATACCAACTCAAAGGACCATGCTCTCAAATAAAGGAAGGCAGGAAGGCATGACAAGTCATGCTTATTTGTCAGTGATATTTGGACTCCTTCCCTTAATATGCATTCAGTATGGAGAAACAAATCATACAGCTATTGGATGTAAAATGAGTTAATACAGTCTACCTGAGTCAGTTACAAATTGACTAAGCCCATCTGTATACCCTGAAAGAACCTGGAGGTTTCCATTTTACACTAGATGCTCCTGGCCAAGTGAGTCCATGAAGATGCTGGTCCTGATATTGGTGAGGAGAGCCAAGTTCAAACAAGCTTTTAGGGAACTTCTAGATGCCTCTGGGCAGTGGCAACTGATAGCAGTGGCAACATGTCAGCGTGGTGGTGAATCCCTAAATATGCTCAGTGCTTTGGATATCTCCTTTAAAGTTCAGGTTAACCACCAGAGATTTTTTTTTTTTTAGTTTCACCAACATGGAAGCCACTAGGCACCACTGTCTCTTGAGACAGCACCCAGCAATATCGTCAAGTATGCAAAGAAGCTACCAGCTTCAGTGATAGCTTACCCATTTCATCCTTTCTTAGGTTAATTTAACACCATGGATCATGAAAAAAGAAATTTTGTTATTGTCTGATCTCTGGTTAAGAGGGAAAGTAAGTTAAAGAGAAAAAAGAGAGCGAAATCTTTGATGACCTGGTTTTTTATATACACATGACTACTAGCTTTATCTTCAATAGATTTGCCCAATCCAATCATTTCCCAAAAAACCAAAAAAGATCTCTCTATCCCCTTATCTACACTAGGCATAATTTTATATACCTCTATTATCCCCTCCTTGCGCATCTTTTTTTTTTTTTTACTTAGCCAAAAAGCCCCAAATATTGTAATACAGTTCTCCCTTCACATTCACTGGGGTTTGGTTCCAGGACCTCCCGTAAATACCCAAATCCATGAATACTCAAGTCCTATTATATGCAATGGCATAGCAAAATGGTGTCCCTTATATAAGATGGCAAAATCAAGGTTTGCTATTAGGATTATTATTTTTTAAAGAATATTTTCAAGCCGTGAATACTCAAATCCATGAATGTCAAATCCGTGAATGTGGCGGGACGACTGTATTTCCCTTGCAAGGGAACTGCTCCATCTCTTTAATCAGTTTGGTTGACTTTCCTGCACCTCATCTAGATCTTTCCTCTTCCCTAATGCCCCAGCATGGGGGTTGCCTTTTTTACAGAACTGGCATACCAAGTTGTTTTTGTAAAGCTGTCCACTACAGCTCCATGATCTCTTTCTGTATCAGTCATCATAAACTCACTCCCATTAACATAAGTAGTGTTTTTTTAGTACAACAGACATCCCTCAATGGTTGCTTACAATGAACTACATTTCCCATCAAATGGCCATTCCCTCATTTTGGAGAAAGCCTTTTGAAGCACTTCACTGTTGTTTTCCTACTTGGATTCAAACAAAACCAGAGGGATACTTAGTAGATTAGACATATTTACTAGATCAAACTCAGCTTTCTTATGAATTATGGGAAAGGAGTAGCTAGTCCTCAATATACAAAAAGTCTGGAATGGGTTAAAAGCTTTTCCATTCCCTAATACTAATACATTGTTCCTTAGAAGGATGTCCCTGAAAGTTAGACATCATATGATCTAATACTGTGATCACTGACAAGGTTCCTGAGACCCAGTACCACCTAAGACAGTTGCTTATGTTTATCACACAAAGCCTGAAGCTATAGATTTTCCTTGGGGTTTTTTCCGGGCTGTGAGGCCATGTTCTGGAATAGTTTCTTTCTGACGTTTTGCCAGCATCTGTGGCTGGCACCTTCAGAGAATGGTTGGGTAGGAGTGTGTGGAGTTTATATATCTATTGTGAACCCCTGTTGCAGAGTATATGTGAATTTGTGTAATTGAATGGTTAGTTTCTGGGTATAGAAATTAAAGGATTGTTAGTGTCTGTTTGGCTAATGGTTGGTTGATGGGCCATTATCTCTTGGGAATCCCCTTATGCCTGGGTGGAATTCCTTTGTAAGTGTTCGGTTTTTATTTTATTATTCTTCAAAACTGAGAGCAAGATTTTGTTTACTTTTAGGGTTTCTTCTTTCCTGTTGAAGTTGTCCAGGTGTTTGTGGATTTCAAATAGCTTCTCTGTGCATTCTGACATGATAGTTGTTGCCTGGTCCAGAATTTCTGTGATTTAAATAACATTTTGTGTCCAGGTTGGTTTATAACATGTTCTGCTACTGCTTATTTTTCTGGCTGGCCCAGTCTGCAGTGTCTCTCATGTTCCTTGATTCGTGTTTGCACACTGCGTTTAGTGGTCCCTATGTAAACTTGTCCACAGCTGCATGGTATGCAGTAAACTCCTGCAGCTGTGAGAGGGTCTCTTTTGTCCTTCGCTGAGCGTAGCATTTCTTGAATTTTCTCTGAAGATGCCAGCCACAGATGCAGGCGAAATGTCAGAAAGAAACTATTTCAGAACATGGCCTCACAGCCTAAAAAAAAAACCCAAGGAAAATCTATGGATGCTGGCTGTGAAAGCCTTCGACTTCACAAAGCCTGAAGCATTAGATATTTAACATCTGATGACCTATTAATATGTGCTGTCTCTAGAGGATAAAATTCTGTTGGAAGGGCATAGGTGAATGAAGGCATTCCAAAGCTTGGGAGGAACCACCAAGAAAATCCACCCATTCACCTGGAGATTTTAAAGTTTCACACAGTAGCCCTGTTTGTGCCGTTGTAAGTGTGTTGAATCAACGTACAAAGAAGGGAGTGTACTGGTCATGCCCCGCTCCATCTCTGGTTCTGTCATTCTCTTCATGTGGAAAGTGACAAGACTTATAAGAGCTTCCCTTGCACATTATTACTGTCCATGCAGTTGGGGAACTGATTTTTCTTCTTTTCTTTTTTGAGCTAGAGATACAGGCAGCACTAATATGTTTCACTTTTCATGTGTTGATTCAGTACAATTGAATAACAACTGAAGAGGGCTACACTACACTCTCAGTGAGATTGAAGTGTTTCAGAAACACAGCACAGCTGAACTGTTTGCACCCAAGTATGCTTCTTTCTTTAAATAATTTTTCATTGTATTTGTTCTATTCAGTCAGGGGAGTTTATGTTTCTTTGGGTTTTTTAAAAACTGGTCTGTCTGATTTGAGCACAATACAAACTAAAAAATAAATGAAAAAAAATGTACAATGGAGATCCTTCTGTCCATTTAGTAAATTTCTAAACTTGATTTATTTCTGAATGAACTCCACCCTCAAAACCTTTAATTCACAAGCAGTTTCTCCTTTCTCCCCACTTTTTCAGGCTTTTATACTTAGGCTCCACGAATGAATGCAGCCATTGATAAAAAAAAAACAAATCAGAATGGCTTAAGGATCGGAATGCTGGGATGGTGCCAAGACTTGAATCACACTGACTCTTCAGTCTGGTACAGCCAAGCATCAAGTGCCAAGAAAGCAATCTAAATGCAATAAGTAAAAATAATAACATTCAATGAGCAAATCTGCCCTGCAGAATTTAATCTTTTGAGATGTATACTTGGGCCATTTCCAGAGACACCATATACCTAATTTCACGATGGAAATATTATTTCAGGTAAACCCACATATTAAGAAAACAGACTTTTTATATGGATAATTCTTTGAGAAATGAGAAATACCGAACAAGGAAGATAACTTTGTTTTTTCACCAAATAGGTTTTAAAACAAGTCTGGGTGTATTTGATTTCTTTTTTTTATCAGTCTGTCTGGGTACACATGTCAAAGTATCGTATGTAACTCTTGCAACCTGAATTTATTTTAAATCCAAAAGAAAAAGAACTGCTTCCAATTTACAAAATATTTCCTTCCTGGTCACCCAGGAAGGTTTTATTTGCCTTGCCACATGCAAGCCAATAACCAGCTATTTACAAAACTTGCATTATAATATTGGTTTAAACAGTTCTTATTACATCACTGTTAAGAGGCACAAGATGTGGTTTGAAGATTTCCCATTTCAAATCTCAGATCCCCTTGAACTTGCTAGATGGCCTTAGCCTTCAGTTCTCCCATCAGACCATGGAATGTAGCAACTGGTTTACTTCACAGTGCTGTTGGAAGGATGATTAGGGTCACATATTTTAGACCTGAACACTTTATGACCTTCAAAGCCAAAAGATACTGCTGCTGGGATAAGGGAAGGGATATTGCCAGGGCTAAGCCAACAACCTCTTTAAGTAAGCACCATGTTCCTCCCCCTCTTCCACCTTTGAGCCAAGGAGATGAGGCTATATAAATACGATATTCATTGCTCTAGGGTCTTTAAGAATAATGTGATTAATACATTGGTGGCATATAAGGAGGGAAAACTTGAAGGAGTAGGCTTGGACCATTACATATCTTCAACCTGGAGTAGGCCCAACATCATAGACAACCTTATTCAACTTAAAGAGGAATGGAATAGCTTGATGCAGGCAATAGAAAGGATAAACAATAGCCAACATTTAATGGTGGTTTCTTTTGAAACAGAGACAGCTAAACTATCAAACGATGACACTGGTGAGCCCTCTAAACTAGTTTCTTCTACCAAAAGACAACTTTTGGATTGCTCAGTCCAGCCATTTTTGCTATTGGAGGGTGGGGGCGAAAAGGATGATGCACTCAATATCAACATACTTTCTGCCAACCCTGCCCAGACCTGTACAGCCCATCTGCAATCTGGTGCTTACTCCTCTTCTAAGGCGAAACCTGCAGCTGAGGACTTCCCACTTATACTTGATTATGAGATTGATGTGAGACCTGGATTTGGGGAACAGCCTGCTGAGCAAGTACAGGGAAAATCCTGGGCTAAGGAATTGAAAGAATCAGCCTCAGTGCATCCGCATATTATTGACACCCCGCAAGATGAGACATCAATGATGGACCTTTTGCAGGTCACTGATGCTGTCCCTGAGTTTAAGTGTGTGGAGGAGCAGGCTCTGCAGGGGTTTCAGGATTTTTCAGTTGCCAATCAAATATTGGTAACTGCCCAGCTGGAGGATACAACAACCAAATTCCAGAGGATAATCCAATCCCAGTTGGAAACTGATTTACCTACTTCTTTATTGACCCTACCTGCTCTATCATGAACGGTTGTGTCCAAACCGAGGAAACGTTGTTGTCTGCAATCTCATCAGACCTGGTTCAGTGAATAGAAGAGGGTAGCCCAGGATTGCCACTCCTTTCATGGAACATAGCTGACTGGCTGGGTAAAACCTCAGATACGGATTTTATTGATTATATTGATAGATTTAACATCGTATGTCTACGAGAAACATGGTGTCCATATGATATTGTATTGCCACGATTTGTATCCTTCTGTGTGCCTTCATATAGATCTTCCAATTGGGGTAGAAATAAGGGGGGGGGGTGCTGGCCATACATCTAAAACTATCTATATTTGTCCCTATATTCTGGCTAACAGGCAGAAAGAGACATGCCAGTGATTATGGATGCAATCTAACATCCCCTCAGCACAGAATAAATATCTCTACTACGCAACCCCTATGCGGAATAGCAACATTGTACAAGACATGTCAATGACCGGGTGCCATTGCACAAATCACAATGGCAACATGCAACATTGCTATGTCTGCAACTCAGCTTCTGCTGCTGACAGCAGAATGTCTGTTGCCATGCACGTATAGCACAACTAACACATCCATCTATCATTAACAGGATGCTGGCTTCTGTCATTTCCCTGCTGTGTGCTTTAACCACTCTTCTGGCTCATATTCTCTGTGAATCACTGCTTAGAAAGATTGTGAGTATAGGGAGAACCAAGGAAGGGTCATGGAATAAGCTCATGTTTGTACACTATCAATGTGCAGTCCACAATTTCATTGATAGTGAAATTTTACACTAACATGCTGTTGTGCTAAACACTTCTGGAGATAGGGAAAGCTTGACAGGCAGCCCAAAGAACATCTGACAGAGGAACTACAGGAAAGAAGCATTTCTAAAGCTTACTTTTAAAGTCTTACTTTAAAAAGAGTAAGTTGAAAGCCATTTTGAATAGTGAGAAAATGGAATCTTCTGAAATGCAGAGGGCACCTGGGTCCCTTGCCCCTGGTTCATTGGATTAGAAATGTTATTGGTCTGCTATAATCAAACTCCTAAGATTTAAAGAAAAGAAGGTAATTTTGGGGGGAAAGGCAATACAATACACGGCAGAAAGAAAGGCGAGAATATAGAAAGGTGAGAAAGTTCGTATTTTCTTCAATTCTACTAAAAAGAACTAAGAAAAGAAGAAAGGGGCTTCTGCATTTGAGTTTTTAATGCCAGGGACAGCTCCTAACATGTGGGATTTTGCAACCTACCACCCTTATAATAAAAAGCAGGTAAGAGCAGCCGCTGTGTCAAGATCATGCAGCTTTTCTTGCTAATTTGGTTAGCAGTTTTCACGTGTCCTTTAGAATACTGAGAAGATGAAGGTAGTCTGGAAGGCAAATGCTATTTTATTCACAAGTCATTTTATTCATAGAAGTGAACTCTGTGCAGGACATTTATGTGAATCCCAGATATTGGCTATATCCTGTATGGGTCAGCACTGCAGAGTAGTTCTGCATAAAGACCTACATTAGGCTTAGCAACATATCACCAGCTTGTGGACTTACCATACAGCCTCTGAAGTCTCCACATATGGTCATTCATGCCTTATGCAGTGCAAGCAGTGGCTACGTCACTGTAGCCAGATGCAAAATGATTGCTGCAGTACTGAGGACCCTGGCGGATTTCAACGTTGATGTAATAATTTTGCATCTGGCTTCGGGGACATAGCCAGACACTCCTCTGATCTTGCACAGTCCCCATGAGGCACGGAATGGCTATGCAGGGGGGGGGGGGTTGGGTGCTATGGAGGGAGGAACCTCTGCAGGGTCCCATAAAGGACACACACAGGTGTAAAGGAAACATGTGAAGGTATGCCACTAATAGGATGCCAGCCATAGCATGTCACACAATATGAATGCATATATGCAAAAGAGCAATTATAGGTCCCTGTCACATGTAAATGTGATGAAATAGATTATTAACATCGAAGACTAACTCAATTGTGTTTTACATGGAAATTATTTCCCTATAGAACAATCTGTCCTATTCGATATTGCTGTATCATTATGACAAACAGACTGAATTGTGAAGTAGTTATTTATTTTTCAGTTCTTGCTTCTTCAGAAAAACTGGCTTTATGCAGCTTACTATGGGCTTATCTACACAAAGAGGGGGGGAAACAGACTGCTCCACAGTAATAGCAAGTCACAGCAGCTGTGACCTGTCTTAATGGTTTTACGACCCCCATAAACTTTGCATGCCTGTAGCTGAGATGTCCCCAGTGGATTACTAGCATTTTTAACTGCCCCTGAACTTTTTTTAAAAAAACTTTCTATTGTGCACACAAGCGATATTCCACCTTTCCAAAAAAGAGAGAGTAAAAAGATAGCACAAATCCCCATTCTATTGCCTTAGTGATCACTAGCTAAGGCAAAAATCCAACATGGCAGCAGTGGGTGCTTGCCCTGTAACCCAGCCCCGCCCCCTGTGCTCATCCAGCCAATCAGGTTTGCACTTTGTCTTGCATGGGGAAGCAAATCATGTCAAATTGCTTGTCTTAATGAGCGAAAATGCACATATCACTGGAGCTTTTTTAAAAAGTCGGGAAAAGACATGAATGCTTTTCTCGCATAGTTTTTCCTCTTTTGCCCCCCCCCTTCTTCACAATACAACAAGACAATGTGGGATCTCATTAAGACAGCTCGTTTTCTGAGCAAATTCTGTGAGGAGTATTTTTACCATATAGACAAACCCTCTGTCTCATTCTGTTTTCCCATCTACAATATGAAGATAATTATACTTACCTCACAAATCTGTTGTAAGGGTTTTTGAGATTACTTTATGGAGTTGTCTCCATTTTGCAAGGGACTATTCCACCACTGGTCAAAGTTCGGAAGTGAGTAGTCAGAAATAACAAGTTGTGTGTTATCCCTTCTCCTAGTAAGAAAAGTACCAATGCATTACAATACGTTTCAGGGAAAGCTTTGTTAGCCGTAAAACAAAATCCAAAATCCATCCTGTGATGGTGCCTTTACTGGACAACCAAAAGGCACAAAATCGACAGCTTTGAAAGTTAGTGGACTTCTCCAGACAGAGTAAATGTTGCTGTTGACTGCTGTATTTATTGCTATTGTTCACAGGTAAAAAAAAAAAAAAAAACACCAGATGACAGTTCTGTTGTCCCAGAGCACTCTGGCAATTTTCAACATCAGCAGCAACACTTTATTCCTGCCCACAGGTGTTTGTTTTTTTTAATCCAGGACCTATCACAGCAAAATACAAAAAACAAAAACAAAACAAAACACCCCCAAAAAACTTCTATGGTTCATGCCAGGTTTATTGGCTATTCTTCCTCCTCCTCATTTGATGGGAGGGGAGAAGCATAGATGGTCTCTTATAGTATACTGAGATTTTTAGAACACCGTTTTGGAGGAGGAGGAGGAGAAGGAGATGCCCATCACAACATCCAGAGCCAATAGTAAAGATATATGAATGATGATTAGCCAAATTGCCCATAAATCATACAGCTCCTTCATTTTCCCATTGCTGGCTTCTACAAGTACTGGAGAGGCTCCAAATGGATGCAAAAGCAGCATCAAGAGGCCCCAACCAGTGATAAATGAGGCTGTCTGTTGTGAGAGCTAGGGCCAGTTAAGGGCCCTGCAGCACCTGCAGCTGCGGGGGGGGCTGTCATTGTGGGGGGGCATAGTAACCCACCTCCTCATCTCCTGCAGAAAGGTTATTAGTAATAATCTGAATACCCTGTACTGTGAATAGGTTAGGTTAGGTTACATTGACCTGACATAAACATATGGGGCCCCAAAATAAAGTGTTGCAGGGCTCCCCCAAATTTCTTAAACTGGCCCTAGTGAGAGCTCTCACTTCTCTGCACTAGTCTAGAAGAGGCCACCGTGACATATTTTGCACCTTTTGGTTGGCCCCATAAAGGTATCGGCCCAGGATGGATTTGGAATTTTGTTGTTTTACATTACGATAAGAACTCTCCAATGGATGGCTTCATTCATATGAGGTAGAATTGTAACTTTAGTTAATTTTACAATTACTATGTGAAGTGTGACTTCTGTTAGTGGTAGAGGAAGAATATCACATGGTGCTGCCACCTTGTGCTCTGTTCTGAGTGTTGACACGATAAGAAGGTTAACAGGAGGCAAGTGTGCTTTGTACCATAGGCTAGCGGCATATAGCATTCAGATTTTTAATATTACAGAAAGTAACCATTTCAGTTTTTAAAAACCAGAAAATAAAGGTACTTTTAAAAATTGGGGCCTTGGAACTAAGGACTATCAGACAAGGCAAAAATCGCATCATTATGATGCAATAATAACATAATGGGCTGAAATTATCAGACATTGTTGCCCAACTCCTGTGGCCAGAGTATGTTCCAGCCACAAATAAGGTGTCACTTTTTATTCATGGGCTAAGCTGTGAATAGAATAGAATAGAATAGAATAGAATCTTTATTACAGTCATAGACCAGCACAGCTGTGAATAGCTCCTCAATATCATTATTTTTGTGGTATTGAGGAGTGTGCGAAACCAAGTGCTGCTTGTAATCATGAGAATATATTGTGAATGGGTGGTTCTCTTTCCCCCATTCCCATTGCCACTGAGAAAACTTCCGGGTGACAATGTGAAAATGATCGACAGGACGCTCTTTTTATGAACTGTCCTGTATTGTTGGCATGGTTTTATGTATGTTTTCGGGCTTATCTGTGTATTTAATTTGTTTTTTTAAAAGTGTTTTTGGTGTTTATACATGGACTCACGGCTTCTTGCGAGAATCACTAAGATCTTGTGCCCCAGCTAACATGGAAGTAAGTGGACATTTCTCTTAAAGAAGCATGCGTGGGCCAATTAAAAGAGTTACTATATTGTTAATGAAAGGTAATGCAAAGACAAGTATTGCTATCACGGGACCTTTAATCCCATTCTTAAAATGCAAGTGGTGGTTGTCTGATAATTTCAGTTATGATCCCACAACGTTTCTGCCTTCCTTAATCGCACTATTACAGCATTTTAAGATGCTAGGACTTTTTCGGACGGCAATTTGTAACGCATGAAGGCTCATCCCTGTTGCGAGGCTGCTGCGTGGCAGGGGGGCTGTTTTGGATGACACTGTCTCCCTGCTGATTCTGTTCTGGAAGAGCTGGGAGGCTGCAGCGCCATATTTGGCCATTTCCTAATCACGGAAGTTGACTATGATTAGAAAATGGCCAAATATGGCACTGCAGCCTCCCAGCTCTTCCAGAACAGTATTGACAGGGGGACATCGTAATCCAAAATGCCCCCCCCTGCCACGCAGCAGCCGCGCAACAGGGACAAGCCTGCTTGCGTTACAAATCGCTGTCCGAAAAAAATCCCTAGTCTGATAATGTCCTGTATCTAATCATTATTATTTTTAAAAGTTAACCTCTTCCAAGCACTATGTGTAACACCTGCCAGTGGATTGTAGCATTCAGACATTCTTTTAAAAGTAACTAAAATTCACTACTTAGTAAACTACTTCAGGAAAGTAAAGTCTTTCATTGAAAGATATGTAACTATAATAGTAATTATCTTCTTTTCTTAGCCTTGAATGAATTACTGACACAACTTCCTTATAAAAAATAACTTTCCATGCTCTGATACCAGTGCACATACATCCCTTCCTTTTCATGGCTTTTCCTTTCACAGTTTTGTATATTCACAGAATGCTGCCGAGGGTTTGCTGCCTTTGGCTCCCCCCCTCCAGGGAACGTGTTTGGGGAAGAGACAAGACCGAGGAAAGCTGTGTGTTCTCCACAAAGCCACTGAGCCTCAAAGCCTTCAAGTGCTCGGTGGGGGAGCATGGTTGTGGCAGTGGCGGAGGCCCCAGAGGTATGGTGGTGGTGGTGGCATGGCAGATGCAGCAGCAGAGGCCCCAGAGATATGGTGGCTGTGGCGGAGGCATAGCGGACACAGCGGCAGAGGCCCTGTAGGTATGGTGGCATTCTGTTTTGGGGAAACAGGCAAGCCCGAGAAACTCCCGCATTTGGTGGCTTTGCTATGAATGCAGGCGGTCCTTGGGCTTGACTTCCCCCCAACTGCATTTAACCTCAAGGAACACCTGCATTCGGTGGCTTTGCTGTGAACACGGGCAGCCCTTGGGCTTGCCTTCCCCCCCACCGCATTTAACCTTGAGGAATGCCCGCATTTGGTGGCTTTGCCCTGAACACGGGCATTCCTCAGGGTTAAATGTGGTTTGGGGGGACAGGCAAGCCTGAGGAAAGCTGTGTGTTCGGGGCAAAGCCGCTGAGTCTCAAAGCCTCAAAGTGCTCGGTGGTGGGGGCATGGTTGTGGCAGTGGAAGAGGCCCCAGAAGTATGGTGGCAGGGATAGCAAGTGCATGGTGGGGGTGGCAGCAGTGGCAGTGGCATGGTGGCATTTACGGGGAGAGCGGTAGTGGAGAAGGCAGCAGTAGTGGCCTGGGAGGCCTATTTTTATTCACTTTTTTCACTTTTGCAGGAGTCTTGTGCCCAACCCCCCATGAAAATGAAGGGACAACTGTCTATGCAAATACTCTTACATAGTACAGTATTACATAGCACTAAACTCTTACATGTATTATACAGAAGGGAAGCAGTGTACAGTTGGCCCTCTAGTTTCATGGGGGTTAGAGGCACAGAACCCCACAAAACTTAAAAAAAACCCACAAATATAGGCCCACTTTTTTTTTAACTTGAGAGAACACTTCTCTAGAGATATCTATGTCCTCCAGCATGATTTTATGGACTACTTCTGACAGAAGTTGACAATAGAGTCATGCTGGAGGACCTAGACATGCCTAGAGAGAACATATTTTTATTTGCATATAGGGCAGCAGCATATGAGAAATGCATTGCAATAATAATAATAATAATAATAATAATAGTTGTTGTTATGATAATTATAATCTGCAAATTACCAAATCTGAGATTGTGAATATTTATCCCACAACTGTGCACGAATGTAATCTCCTTTTCACATTCAAATTTAACTTAAAATCATAGAATCAAAGTTGTTTTATAAAGCAGAAACCAATCTGTTTTTAAATTAAATGTTATATTAAACGTGATTAGGACAACACACTCTGTTTCAGAAGCCAGTGCTGGACAGATTAATGTACTAGAGGAATAAAATGCTCTGCTGGCAAAGACAACTAAAGTATATTTAACAATGTGTAACAGTGAACATGAGTCAGTGAAAGCACGCATGTGGTACTCATCTGTAAAGTGCTGGACATTTTGCAATATCCTGTTGTTGTTGTTTTAATTAACAGAATGTCCTATAGTATTTCTAAAGACTTCATGTACAACACAGTAATCTTGAGGTTGTATGTAGATCCTTTCATGAGAAGAGGGGGATTATGAAAGGGGCAGGAACTGAGTGGTCTTTTTCAGATGCTCTATGACTTAACTAAAATCCCCAAGTAAGACTAGAGTCTGAAGTGAACATACACGCGCCCCACTTTTTAACCTCAGCTGGTGAGCGTTTGACTCAGTTTTTGCTCATGAGCTTTATTGGCAAGGTATTACCCAGAAGGTGTCTGGCAAATGTCACACACTGAACGTGAGTGATATAGCCAACATAATTTTACAATGACCTAATTTGTTTTTGTGCCCCTATATTAATGAACAGGCTATGACAAAGTGTGACTGAAATAGCCTTTCAGCAATAGCTTAAATGACTTGTTTCTAGGTTTCCAAACTATTAACCATTACAGAATTGGCTTGGTAATGTTACTATAGCTGAAGGTGTGAGATTTTACTCCAGTGTTGCATTATGTGCAACATATTACTGCAAACCCATAAGCTGCACCTGGAATTGCCAAGGGTGAGTTCTCTATGGAATGACAGGGTTCTTTAAAAAGGCAACTGCCACAAGTTGTTTTTGACTGCCAGGGAGCAGGAGAAGAAACAGTGAAAGAAAGAACAAAATTCACTTGTTTACCCCCCCCTTCTCTCCATGGGTAATACTTTTATTTCACATCTTGAAATGGCTGAAGACCCTCATGTAGTGGTGTCATTATCCCAATTCTGCCAACTCCTTCCCATTTTCTGGGTGCTGCCCTACTATGTGTATCTCTTCAAACTGGGAATGCACTGTGAACAATCTCTCATTAAACAGTAGGAAAAGGAAAAGGTGACTATTTCAACTTTCCAAAGAAGAATTAGTAGAAGAAGTGTGGATTTTAATCTGCATTAGTAACTGAAAATTTGGATATATTCTGAATTAATTATAATACAGTAATGAGGTTTCAGGGAAGTGAACTTCTGGCAAGGGATAGGTTGCACCTCACAACAGTTGGTGAGAGTATGTTTGATAAGAGTCTGAAAGATCGGATCAGGAGTGCTTTATCTGAGTTAAGTGGGTGAGGGAGACAGTATTCTTGAGGGCAGGAATTCATCAAGTGCTGGAGATAACAGCCCAAATGATATAAAAGGGAGATTGTCAGATGCAGCAAATATGGTGTGATAACAAGATACCGCAAAAGGGCACCCCTATTGCACAACGTCCTCCTCCTCGTGTTCCACTGCCATGAACAAGGCATTCTTTTTTATTAATGGGCCAAGCCTTCAATTGATCACTGATAGCATTTTTATTTTATTTTTGCAGCATTGTCTGCATGTGAAATTGTGTCTCATTCTGTTCTCATGAATACAGTGTCAGAACACTTCCGGGTGAGAATGTGAAAACTAGGTACAGGACACTCTTTTTATGAACCTTTCCATTTTGCTGGCAAGTTTTCAAGGGTGTTTCACTGCTTGTGTCTTCGTCTTCTTTGTTAATTTTGCTGTTTTAAGACTTTTAAGCACACCCACATTTTATCACGAGAACCGCTGAGATAACGTGTCCCGGCTAACTCAGAAGTAAACAGTGCTGGTGATCATGCTGTGATAATTCTGGGGCTGCTCTTTCTTGTTATTACAGCAATGTATGATATAAAATGTTATTATGCTGGGGCAGACACTTAACGCTTTCAAATATAGTGGGATACTCGTCTGATAATCTCCAAGAAAACAAGGCAAATAGTACAAGAACCCAATGGTGGGAGGGGAAAACCCTTTAAAAGGTAGATAGAGGAAGTGGCCCATGGTCTTAGATGTCTCTATACAAATGCACAGAGCATGGTAAACAAACAGAATGAACTTGAACTCTTAGCACAGCAAAACAAATATGATATAATAGGCATCACTAAAACCTGGTGTGATGAGTCTCATGATTGGAATGTAGTAACTGAGGGGTATAACTTATTTCAGAGAAATAGACCAAACAGAAAAGGAGGTGGAGTAGCATTATACATGAAGGATGTGTACACCTGTTAACAGATCCATGACTTAAATTTTGAGAGCCAGGTTGAGAGCATCTGGGTAAAAATTAAGGGGGAGAGAAACAACAGGGATGTCATTGTGGGGGTCTCCTACAGACCTCTAAACCAAACTGAGAACTTGGATTATGCCTTCCTGGAACAGATGACTGCACATTCAAAAAGGAAAAATGCAGTAATAATGGAATTTCAACTATCCTGGTATTTGTTGGAAGTCCAACTCTGCCAAAAATTTAAGGTCCAACGAATTCCTCACTTGCCTTGCAGACAAGTTCATTGTTCAGATGGTGGAAAAGGCAGCAAGAGGAACATCTATTTCAGATCTGATCCTAACCAACAGTGATGATCTGGTTAATAGGGATGAAGTGATGGGATCCTTAGAGGGGATTGAGCATGTTATCCTGGAGTTTGTTATAAAGAGGAAAGGGGAAGCCAAGTGTAGTTAGACATGCATTCTAGACTGATTTCAGTAAACTTGGGGAATTACTGGGGGTGATCCCATGGTCAAGAATACTAAATGGAGAAGGGAGTTCATGATATCTATATATATAATTCTCTACGGTATGTTGCCCTTTCCAGTGTGCTGATTGGCTGCTTAGGGACCCGACCAACCAATCACAGGTCTGTTGGGCAGCCAATCAGCATACTGGGGGCAGGACCATGTAGATTCCAAACATGGCTGCCAAAGAGGGAGAGGGAGTACCATAGGGTGGTGTGTGCTGGAGTGCATGGGGTGGGGCCAATGGGCAGAATGACTGGAGGGGATAGAACAAATGGAGGGAAGTGGCAGGGGGCAGAACAAGCTGGGGCAGAACAAACGGGGGGTGGCAGGGGGCAGAACAAACAGAGGAGGTGGCAGGGGGCAGAAAAAGCCAGGGTGGTGGTGGCAGGGGGGGCAGAACAAACAGAGGAGGTGGCAGGGGGCAGAACAAGCCAAGGGGGTGGTGGCAGGGGGAGGCAGAACAAACAGGGGGGTGGCAGAGGGGCAGAATAAACAGAGGGGGATGGCAGGGGGCAGAACAAATGGAGGAGGTGGCAGGGGGCAGAACAAGCCAAGGGGGTGGTGGCGGGGGGGCAGAACAAACAGGGGTGGTGGCAGAGGGGCAGAATAAACAGAGGGGGATGGCAGGGGGGCAGAACAAACAGAGGGTGTGTGGCAGGGAGAAGAACAAATGAAGGAGGTGGGAGGGGAAGAACAAGCGGAGGAGGGTGGCAGGGTGCAGAGTTTTTTAATGGCGTATGGTACGCCGGGTCCAGCTAGTTTTAAGAATAACTCTTAAAATTGAGTTACTGAAAGCACAACTTCAAACAGTTCCAATGAGGAGGAAAAATGGGAGGTGTCTAAATAAACTAAGATGGATGTCTAAAGAACTTTCAACTGAGTTAAGACTTAAAAGGGACATGTACAAGAAATGGAAAAGGGGAGAAATCACCAAAGAAAAATACAAGCAAGTAGCCAGCTCATGTAGGAAGAAAGTCAGCAAAGCTAAAGCACAAATGGAGCTCAGGCCTACTAGAGAGATTAAAAACAATGATCTCTTTTTTTGGTTATGTCCACGGAAGAACAAGAAAATGGTAGGGCCACTGTGTGGAGAAGATGGTGAAATGCTAACAGAGAACAGAAAAAAGGTAGAACTACTCAACAACTTCTTTGCCTTGGTCTTCTCCCAAAAGGAAAACAGTGCTCATAAAGAGGTAGTTCAGGAATACCTGGCTAGTATAAGTGAATTCAAGTCTCCAGGGCAAGATGAACTGGCCGAGGTAATCTCAGAACCACTAGGAATAATCTTTGACAATTCCTGGAGAACAGGAGAGGACCCAGCAGACTGGAGGAGGACAAATGTTGTCCCTATCTTCAAAAGGTGGGGTGGGGAGAAGACCCAAATAATTACCACCCATCAATACCAGAAAAGGCATCAATACCAGGAAAGATTCTATAGCAGATCATTAAACAGACAGTCTGTAAGCACTTAGAAAGGAATACTATGATCACTAAAAGTCAACATAGGTTTCTCAAAAACAAGTCATGCCAGACTAATCTTATCTCTTTTTTTTTCTTTGTTTTTTTTTTTTATAGAGTTACAAACTTGGTAGATGAAAGGAATGCTGTGGATGTAGTGTACAGTCCTCCCTTCACATTCGCAGGGGTAGGGGCACAAGAACTGCATGAATGTGGAAAAAAAACACAAATAAAAATTTATGTAAAATGAAAATTAAAATGTAAAAATGAAATGCAGAAATATAAGCTGGATGACACCTGGCTTGATGGCAGTACATGCGAAAGGGATCTAGGCATCTTAGTGGACCACAAGCTGAACCTGAGTCAGCAGTGTGATGCAGCAGCTAAAAAAGCCAATGTGATTCTAGGCTCCATTGATAGCAGTACAGTTGTCCCTCCACATTCCCGGGGGTTAGGTTCTTGAGACCCCTGCGAATGTGGAAAAACCGCGAATGACAGATGCTGCTCCCGCAGCCCCTCCCCCAGAGGGAGGGAGGCAGCGGGAGGGTGTCTGGCCAGCCTGGCTGGCCTCTCCGTGGCCTTTCTGAGGGGACTCCAGGCCTTAGAAGCCCCTGACCCCGCTGAGGAAGGCCGGGGAAGGCAGCGTGTGGGTGGGGAGGAGGCTGCTCTGCCTCTCTCTGGCCTTTCTCAGCGGGCTCTGGGGCTCCAAAGCCCCGGACCCTGCTGAGAAAGGCCGGGGAAGGCAGCGTATGGGTGGGGAGGAGGCTGCGCTGCCTCTCCCCGGCCTTTCTCTGCGGGCTCCGGGGCTCCAGAGGCCCGGCGCCCACTTCGAAAGGCCGGGGACAGCAGCGGGCGGGCGGGTGAGCGGGCTGGCGGGGAGGAGGCTGCGCTGCCTCTCTCCGGCCTTTCTCACCCCCCCCCGCCCTTCCCAGAGTGGCTCCGGAGGCTTCAGAAGCCCCCGCCTTCACTCTCCCTCACCCCCCGCCCTTCCCAGAGTGGCTGCAGGGGCTTCTGAAGCCCCCGCCATCATTCTCCCTTGCCCCCCACCCTTCCCAGAGTGGCTCCGGGGGCTTCTGAAGCCCCCGCCGTCACTCTCCCTCGGCCCCCCCGCCCTTCCCAGAGTGGCTCCGGGGGCTTCTGAAGCCCCCGCCGTCGCTCTCCCTCTCCCCCCCGCCCTTCCCAGAGTGGCTCCGGGGGCTTCTGAAGCCCCTGCCGCCACTCTCCATCACCCCTTGCCCTTCCCAGAGTGGCTGCGGGGGCTTCTGAAGCCCCCGCCGTCACTCTCCGTCGCCCCCCCGCCCTTCCCAGAGTGGCTGCGGGGGCTTCTGAAGCCCCCGCCATCAATCTCCCTCACCCCCCGCCCTTCCCAGAGTGGCTGCGGGGGCTTCTGAAGCCCCCACCGTCACTCTCCTTCGCCCCCCCACCCTTCCCAGAGTGGCTGCGGGGGCTTCTGAAGCCCCCGCCGTCACTCTCCTTCGCACCCCCACCCTTCCGAGAGTGGCTGCGGGGGCTTCTGAAGCCCCCGCCGTCACTCTCCCTTGCCCCCCGCCCTTCCCAGAGTGGCTGCGGGGGCTACTGAAGCCCCCGCCATCACTCTCCGTCGCCCCCCGCCCTTCCCAGAGTGGCTACGGGGGCTTCTGAAGCCCCCGCCGTCACTCTCCGTCGCCCCCCGCCCTTCCCAGAGTGGCTGCGGGGGCTTCTGGAGTCCCCGCCGTCACTCTCCCTCACCCCCCGCCCTTCCTAGAGTGGCTGCGGGGGCTTCTGAAGCCCCCGCCGTCACTCTCCCTCACCCCCCGCCCTTCCCAGAGTGGCGAGGGGGGCTTCTGAAGCCCCTGCCATCACTCTCTGTCGCCCTCCTCCGCCCTTCCCAGAGTGGCTACCAGGGCTTCTGAAGCCCCCGCCGTCACTCTCCCTCACCCCCTGCCATTCCCAGAGTGGCGAGGGGGGCTTCTGAAGCCCCCGCCGTCATTCTCTCTCACCCCCTGCCCTTCCCAAAGTGGTGTAGGTGGTCCCTCGATGCCTTGGGAAGGGACTGGGGTGGAATGAGGGAAGCTTTCCACCCCCCCCCCTTTCCCAAGGCAGCGAAGGGATTCCTGAGAACACCTTCGCTGTCTTGGGAAGGGACGGAGTGGAGAGGGGGGGGTCAGGTGGCTTTCCGCGAATAATCAAAACCGCGAACGTGAAAGCCGCGAATGTGGAGGGGCAACTGTATAGTGTCTCGATCAATGGAAGTAATAGTGCCACTCTATTCTGCTTTGGTCAGATCTCACCTGGACTACTGTGTCCAGTTCTGGACACCACAATTCAAGAACAATATGGACAAGCTGGAACGTGTCCAGAGTAGGGTGAGTAAAATGGTAGAAGGTCTGGAAGCCATGCCCTATAAAGAGCGACTTAGGGAACTGAGCATGTTTAGCCTGGAGAAGAGAAGGTTAAGAGATGACATGGTAGCCAAGTTTAAACATTTGAAAGGCTGTCATATTGAAGATGGAGTAAGTTTGTTTTCTGCTGCTCCAGAGACTAGGGAGAGTATCAGACAGGAACGAAAAAAGCATTCCTGTCCCACAATCTCCACTCCCACCCCTGTCCCATTCCAGTCCTGCCATAGTCACCCTCCCTACTGCACTTACCGTATATTCCGGCGTATAAGACGACCGGGCGTATAAGACCACCCCCCAAATTTTTAAGGTAAAATGCAGAGTTTGTGATATATTCGCCCTATAAGACGACCCCCCTCTTCCAACGCATAGCCCCCGCATGCCCCTCCTGCGCTCGCGGGTTTGGCCGCATAGCCTCCGGATCCCCCTCCTGCGCTCCCTTCCAGGAGGGAGCGCAGGAGGGGAATCCGGAGGCTGTGCGGCCAAACGGGGCACGTTCGCCCCTTCTCCCCACCTTCCTGGAAGGTGGGGAGAGGGGGCGAATCGCGGGTTTGGCCGCGCAGCCTCCGCATCCCCCTCCTGCGCTCCCTTCCAGGAGGGAGCGCAGGAGGGGGATCCGCAGGCTGTGCGGCTAAACGGGGCACGTTCGCCCCTTCTCCCCACCTCCCAGGAAGGTGGGGAGAGGGGGCAAATCGCGGGTTTGCCTCGGCCGCTGCAGAAGCGATCGAGCGGCGGCTGCGGCAAACCGCAATGTTCGCGCCCCTCCTCTGTCTTCCGTTGCTCCCCAAAGGGGGAGAAGGCAGAGGAGGGGGGCGAATGATCTTCAAAACACTTTGCTTCACCCCCCTGCCCCATCTCCTGCCTCTTCGCTCCGTTTGCGAAGAGGCAGGAGATAGGCAGGTGGGTGAAGCAAAGTGTATCCGCCGTATAGGACGACTGTCAATTTTGGAGGGCACTTTTGAGTGCTCAAAAGTCGTCTTATACGCCGGAATATATGGTACCTCCTCTCCAGTCAACAGGCAGCCCAGGAGTGAAAGGAGCTCTAACAAGGGGGAAACAATGTCGTCTGATAAGGGAACCCTTTTGCGATCTCCTGGCATTACTGTAACGCCACTTTTGACACATCTGAAAATCTCCTCAGACACGGAGCAATGGACTCAAACTACAGGAAAAAAGATTCCACCTGAACATTAGGAAGAACTTCCTGACAGTAAGAGCTGTTTGAAAGTGGAATAAACTGCCTCGTAGTGTGGTGGAGTCTCCTTCTTTGGAGGTTTTTAGACAGCGGCTGAATGGCCTCTTTCTTTCTTTCCTTTCCTGGAAACAGTGCCAAGAGAAATGGATCATTCAGTTGTGGATTTTGCAGGTGCGATTGATGAGGATACGGGAGAGAGCCTTCTCCATGGCTACTCCCAGTCTGTGGAACTCCCTTCCATGGGAGGTCTGTTTTGTCAGCAGCTGAAGACGTTTTTATTTAGGGAACCATTTGAAATTTAAATTTTAATTGGTGTGCTGCTTTTATTGTATTTTTATGATTTTGTGCTTTTCATAGAATCATAGAGTTGGAAGAGACCACAAGGGCCATCCAGTCCAACACCCTGCCACGCAGGAATACACAATGATTGATGATTCGTGTGTTTTAATTATATTTTAACAAAAAATAGTTTAATTTATTTTTTTTAACTTTTGTACTTGTGAGGTTTTTAGCTGTATTTTTTAATGGTTGTAAGCTGCCTTGGATCCCATCTTAGGAGAAAGGTGGGATATAAATCTACTAAATAAATAAGTAAATAAATAAATAAACATTTTTTCACCAGCCAGCAAGTATTTAATATCATTAATGAGAGCCAATGTGGTGTAATGGTTTGAGTATTGAACTAGGGGGTCAGTTACACGGCAGAATAAAGTGCGCAAAATTCCGGCTTACCATCCTTTTGCACCAGTGCAGCATAGTGTACATGATTTATTGTGAGATTGGTTGATCCAGTGAGTTCTCACCTTTCTAGTTCACACAGACAAAGGTGGGGGGGGGCATGGCCTCCAGACCACTGTCATTAAAGCCAGGCAGGAGGTGGGGAGGCAGCGAGGAGGGGGGCAGTGCGAAGGGGAAAGAGGGCTCCGAAAGACTGTAGCTTCATCTGAACTAGAAAATAAAGCAACCAAAAAAGGAGGGAAACCACAGAAGGGGAGAGGAATAATGACAAGGGAGGGAAGGAAATTAGATTCCCTTCGCTCTGCATCCCTGCCAGCTGAGCAGACTGCTTCTCTCTCTCTCTCTCTCTCTCTCTCTCTCTCTCTCTCTCTCTGTCACACACACGCGCGTACGCGCGCATGCATACATACACACACAAGAACACGAACACTGCAGGGTGAGGGAGCAATCAGCTGGTGGAACAGATCGCTTCTCTCTCTCTCTCTCTCTCTCATACACACACACACAAACACAGACACACACACAGAGGAACAGTAATTATGCTAGAAAGCAAGCTGGCTGGCTGGATCTTTTCGTTTGAAGCTCATCTCTTGCAAGTCCACCCCCTCAGTCCAACCAATCGCAGCTCAGCTCTGCTGTAGCTGTTTCGGGAAGATTGCTGGTAGTTTCCACAGCTGTACGTGAAATGGTAGTTCACACAATCGATAGTGCGCTAACTCATGCTACTTTTCCAAAAAGTTGGGGAAAATAGCAAAAGCTGATATTGCTTGACTTATGGGTATTTTTGCCCTCTCCTTCTAAATATGGCAACTTTGATCTGAAAGATGTGGGAACTATTACAATTTTTTGCGAATTCTTAGAGGTTTTATTTTGCCGTGTAAACGGCCCCCAGGTCTTTGGGAAACAAGAAAATTAAAAGTAATAGTCTTACATCCCAATGGACACCCAGTCTTGGCTTTGGGATGCCCAGTGGACAAATTGGACACAAACAATTTAATCAGTGAGTTTTATGATTCCCACTCCTATTTCAATGCCTTCTGCTGGTTACTGCAAATGAAAAGTAAAAAAAAAAAAATCAACAATATGATGTCATATTGAAAGGATGTCATATTGAAAAAAGAGCAAGCTTGTTTTCTACAGCTCCAGAGACTAGGGACTTTATCAGACTAGCCTCTAAATACGTTCTTTTGCCAGCATAATTAAAGCCATTTTTCTGCCAGCAAAAGAACGCCTCCTACCACACTTACCTATGTCTCCTGACAAAGGCTTCCCCAGAAACGAAAAAGAAGTGAATGGAGCTCCTCATAGAATCATAGAGTTGGAAGAGACCACAAGGGCCATATAGTCCAACCCCCTGCCATGCAGGAAGCAGCAAACTACAGTCATATAAACTACAGTCATATAAGCAAACATTTATAGGGAGTGAGGAAAAGGTTATTTGCATTTAGTCACTGTACATTGTATTTCATATATATATAGTTCTAACCTAAATTAGCAGAATCTTGGGCCACAAGTGAAACAAAAGTGTTGCTGTGTTTACCCCCCTGGCCAGCAGCCCTGCACTGCCAATTCAAACCTGGGTGTGTGTGTGTAGAAATCATGGCAAGGAATGTCTTCTTTACTTCCCTGCTGTTCTCTACAATGCGTGAAGGATCCCTTTGGGGGCTGATTTCTAGTCCTGAATTATCATTATCGCTATTTTGTTTTCCCATGTGTTTCGAGCACTGTTTATACATTTTATTATACTTTTATTGCTTCTTACTTTGTTAGCTGCTCTATGAACATAAAGTTATGTTAGAAGCTATAGGACATAAACTGTGCATATTTGTGCTGGGCAACTATGGGAGGCTAGAGGGCCATATTAGCCCCGAGGAGATTTTGAGGGGGCCACACACACCAGCAAACATTTTTTTAAAAATTGCCCCAAAACGTCCCAACACAGTCTAGGGGCTGTGGAGGGCATTTTTGCCATGTTTTTGGGCCCTCCTTAGCCATTTTAAGTTCAGGAGAGGCCTTTATTTTTTCAAAACAAAAAGTAACTTCTGGTTTATTTCTGGTTTTAAAAATGGCCCAGAGGGACTCCAAGGCATGGCATAAATGTCCCCATGTCCCCTAGAGGGTGTTGGATGGCATACTGGGGGGCGGGTGAAAAGATCATAGATTTTCCTTGATTTTTTTCCAGGCTGTGAGGCCGTGCTCTGGAACAGCCTCTCTCCGATGCCTCGCCCACATCCGCAGCCAGCATCCCCAGAGAACACCTGGGTAGGAGCGCGTCCAGGGTCCACATGCTGTGAACCCCTGTAGGGAGCACATGCAAACCTGTGTAATTGAATGGCCAGTCTCTGGGCACAGAAATGCAAGGCCCGTCAGCATCTGGTGGTAAGGCCACCATCCACTGGGAATCCCCACGTCCCCGGGCAGAACTCCTCCACAAGTGTTGAGCTTCAATTCCACTGCACTTCAAAACGGGGAGCCAGATCTCATCCACCTCCAAAGTTTCTCCCTTCCTGTTGAAGTTGTCCAGGTGCCCATGGACCTCAACAGCCTCTCTGTGCACTCTGACATGACAGCTCATTCACTTCCTCATTCAAAATCCCACAGACTTTCATAGGAATTTAAAAAAAAAAACACAAAAAGTTTTTAAAAGCACATGCACACACTTAAAAACTTCCAAATAACCCAGGGAGGGTCATAAAAAGTGTGTCACTTACCTGGATCTCGCAATCTCACCCGGAAGTGTCCTGGCCGGACCAGCCGTTGATGATGCATTCACATGAGTTAAATGGTGCGAGGTTTCATATGTTGGCAATGCTGGCACTAAAGTGCCATGAGAGATCTATTGATGGCTTCAGCCATCAATAAAATAGGATGGGTTTTGGCCAGGACATAAACGCAAAAGGGCAACGTTGCCTGATGTGCGTGCCCTTTCATGTCTATGTGGTGTTGTTATGATGCTATATTTAGTGCATCTGATAAAGTCCAAGGACACTGAGCAATGGACTAAAACTACAAGAAAAGAGATCCACCTAAAACATTAGGAAGAACTTCCTGACAGTAAGAGCTGTTCGGCAGTGGAATGCACTGCCTCGTAGTGTGGTGGAGTGTCCTTCTTTGGAGGTTTTAAAACAGAGGTTGGATGGCCATCTGTCAGGAGTGCTTTGATTATGTATTCCTGCAGGGCAGGGGGTTGGACTAGATGGCCTTTGTGGTCTCTTCCAACTCTGTGACTCTATAATTCTAAGACTGGCTGACAAACTAGGGGAATAAGAATACTCAGGTTGTTGAGCTACCAATTGGACTGCTGCAGCTGCTGACCTAAAAGAAATACACAGGCACTAGAATATTTGAGGAGAAAATAATTGCTTTTACAGTATTATAGCCATGATGTATGAGTGGTGTAGCATGTAAAGTCACCCACTGAAGATGGGAATGCAGGCAACTGGCAAAAAAGCTCTTAAGGTATATCACCCTTACCACTGGGTTTCTTGCTCTAACCAATGGCTCCATTTAGGCCCACCAAAAAGCAGCAGAAAGGACAAGGGCACATTCAGTCATGGCAAACTCTTACTTAATTGAGTAGATGCATCTCTCTTTATTCATAATGTGGATATCCTAGCATGGCACAATTACTCAAATGGATATGCATTGTTGTGCTTTAACAAGGGCCAATTTATAGCAGCCAGATTGTACTGCTTTAGTGCATGCATTCATATGTAGGGGGAGAGAGGGGAGAAAAGCAAGCAAGCTGGTATTTTATGAACATATCTACACAAAGGAAAGGTCTTATATAGAAAATATGGTAAGGTGTTATATGGAAAAAATTTGAATGTGCATGAAGTAAGGGCAGCAGCTGAAAAAAACATATTTATTTTTCTTCTTCTCATTCCCTCAAGTCTTTAAAATGATAACAAATACACATGACATTATGTATATTCTATATATTCTTATATCTTCTTGAAAAACCAGGCTTCATTCACAAGAAATGTGCTTTTCAGAAGTTATGAGAATGGATACAATGCTAAAATACAACTTTCTGGATTAGAATGCCACATGGAACTGGGCTCTGAGTAGACAGACATCAAAGGGTTCAGATAAGCAGACATTTGGATAAACAGTAGTACCATTATACAAAGCTAAGCTAGTTGGTACTACATAGGAGGCAAAACAAATTTGGATTACAACAGTGGGGCCTGGAAATTTGTATCCTGGGGTGTCCTTCAATGGAGAATAATCCAAGAATGTTGGCAGCATCTCAAAAATCTTTGCTTTGGAAAAAAAAAATCTTGAGCAGGGTCATTTCATTTTCTGCATTTCTATTCTAGAATTTTCCTTTGCCTTGCAACTTTTTATTTATTTCATTTTTATGCCATCCTTCCTCAAAAAACACAGTGCGACATATATGATCCTCTCCTTGTGGGACTTGTGTTGGGCTCAGAATGAACATTCTAAAGTTGTGGCAGGATGAGCAGGAATTTGAACCTATTTCTAATGTCTGAGGTAACTTAAAATAAAAAATAAAATGACTTCCAGCAGGGGGAGCGAAGACGCAGGACCGGCTCAGACGTAGCTCCGTAGGGGCCGGCCGTCCAGGGGTGACAAGTGGGGTCTGGGTGGAAGACCACCACAACCCCTTCACCTGGGAAGGTAAAGGGGGCTTGGGGCTTGCAGTAGCTGCAAATTGTGTTCTGGGGGGGCCAAGGGGAGTCCTACCCTTCCAGTTGCAAACGGCAAAGCAGAGCAGCCATTGCCACTCCTGGAGCTCTCGAGCAAGTAGTCTTCATTCTCCCCCTACTTTTAAAAGCAGAGAACTGGCTAAAACTTAGTGATTTTGGAAAAATATCTCAAGGAAGTCGGATTTACTTCCAGCAGCAGCAGCCTTTCATTTGAAACTAAAATTATGGACTAAGAGAAAAGGAATGCGTACTATATAAGGGGAGAAATAATAATAACAACAACAACAAAACTTTTAAGCTGTGTACCTTGCTAGTGAGGTGGAATTAAGGGAGGAAACCCACCATAGGGAGGGGCGGAAGCGCAGCAACGTGACTTTAGAACAAAAATCTTCCTTTTCTACGAAAAAATTGTTTCTTACCCTTTTCTTTGTAAAGAGATACCCACCTCCGTTAGAAAACTGCAGCGTCAGACAGTAGTACGCAGAACCTTGATACGGGACTCAGTAAAGGGAGGAGCGATAGGCGGGGAAAACGGAGGTGGGGAGGAGCCTCCAGGAGCCTCCGACAGAAAGGAAAAGTGGGAGGGAGGAACAGGTCGGGGGAGGTTGGAGGCGGAAGTCAGGTGGAAGCAGTAAGCTAAAGGAACGGAGGGTGCGAGGAAGTGTTGGTAAAGAGTGCGGGTTGGAGAGAGGAAAAGCAGACGGTACAGACGGAGGAGGCAGTACAGACGGAGACGGCGCGTGGAGAGAGAGGGTCGAAGTGAGAACGGAGCAGACGGAGTGAGTGGGGCGTTTGGCTGGCAGAGCGGAGCAGACGGAGTGTGACAGACGGTTGGCAGACGGGTCGTGTGGGCAGAGGGAGAGTTTTGGAGCGTGACGGAGCAGACGGAGGAGACGGTTGACAGACGGGCAGCACGGGCGGAGAGAGCGGATTGGAGTGAGACGGAGCAGACGGAGGAGACGGTTGGCAGACGGGCTGTGTGGGCGGAGAGAGCGGATTGGAGCGAGACGGAGGAGACGGAGTGAGAGGAGGTGTACGGTGGAAGAGCGTGATGAAGCAGACGGAGGAGACTTTGGCAGACGGTCTGTGGGTGGAGAGAGCGGTTTGGAGAGTGACGGAGTAGAAGGAGGAGACGGAGCGAGAGGACGCGTACGGTGGGAGAGAGTGACGGTGCAGGCGGAACAAACTAGGATTGGGGGTCTGACAAGTGTGAAAGTGCCTGGCATTGACAGAACGTGACGGAGTAAACGGAATGGTTGGAGGGAGCAGTGGACAACTGACAGTTGGGAATAATTGACAGTTGGCAGTTGTTGTGGACAGTTGTTAGTTAGCACTGTACGATAAGATTGACGAACAAAAGGGGGTCTAAGAAAGACCCTAGATATTGAATAAAGAAAGAGGGCAGCAACTGCTGGTGGGGATACTTAGAAAGTGGAATTGAAATTCTGTCTACTTCACAAGGAGGTGATTAAGGAGGTGATTAAGGAAGTGATTAAGTAAGCAACTTTTTGATATTTGGGGGAAAAAGAAAAAAAAGGGAGGGGAGCAGTGAAATTAACAGGTTATAGCAGTTAAAATAAAACACATAAATCCTATATAGGAGGGAAGCAGATGGCATCTGGGTTAAGATCCAGGGCGTACACTACCTCACAGGTAACGACAGTAAGAAGGGGTTCGACAGAAATGACATCTAAGCAGATGGATATGTGTGCCCAAATTTTGGACGAGCTGAGATCATTTAAGACAGAGATAAAGGAAGAGCTGAGGGATTTTAAGAAAGAGATAAGACATGATTTTGAGAGAATTAACAAGAGGCTAGACAAGATGTCGACAGAGTTGAAGGATATCAAAATAGAGGTAGATACGGTGAAGAGTAGAACTACGGTATTAGAAGAACAAACAGAAAAGTCTACAAGGGAATTGGAGAGAGGAAAGCATGCCGCTCTTATACAAGAAATTAGGTATAGGGAGAAATGTGTCAAATTAAGAGGTCTCCCAGAAAAAATGTATGAGAATTTGCAGGAAAGGATAATACCTAGTTTGGCAGATTACATTAACGAACCGGAGGAACACCTCAGTCAAGAAATTGATAAACTTTTCAGGGCGAATTCGGCAATAGCTAAGGAAAGGAAGTTGCCCAGAGACATAGTGATTTCTTTTACAAGAGTCAAATACAGGGATAGGATAATTCAGAAAAATTATACAGACAAATTAATTATAGAGGGCAAAGAAATTCAAGTATACAAAGACACGCCGATTGAAATCCTTAAGAAGAGACAGGAGTATAGACCGTTAACACAAGCATTAACTAGGATGGGAATTAATTACAGATGGGAACGAATTGAAGGCATCTCTTGTACATATCGTCAGAAGAAATACAGAATAAATTCGGCAGACAAGGCAAGGGACTTTATGAGAAAACTCAATGAGGATGACCAGAGATACCAAAGTAAGAGACGGAAGAAGCAAGAGGAAAGAGAGGAAGAGAGAGGGCGAAGAGGCCGAGGAAGAGATAACAATGAGGATGATTTAGATGAAGAAGAAGTAATGGGGGGAAAATTAGACGGGATGCAAACAGAATCTCAAGAACAGGAGATGCACAAAGATAAGGATAAGAATGAAGAAGAAATAGAAAATGAAGAAGATGAGCTTGTGGCTGCCCAAGATTTAGAATAATGGCATTGAGTATAATATCATGGAATGTCAAAGGGCTAAATACAGCAACTAAAAGGAGCAGAGTATTTCATCTCTTGGAGAAGAATAAAGCCGCGATTACATGCTTACAAGAAGTAAGAATACGCCAAAGAGACAGCAAATATTTAAAGAATTTTAAGTTGGGACAAGATTTTTTCTCCTTAGCAGACAACAAGAAAAAAGGAGTGGTAATCTATGTGGACAGAAAACACGAAGCGAAGCAGATGTTTACTGACAATGAAGGCCACTTGTTGGGTCTAGAACTTAATCTTAGCGGTACCAAGACCTATTTGATTGCTATCTATGCTCCATTAGAGAATAAGAGAGACTTTTTTATAAAACTTCAAGAGGAGATGGGGAAACTAGAACAAGGAAATATAATTTTGACAGGAGATTTTAATGGAGTGATGGATGGCAGACGAGATCGGTCAGGGATGAGCAAGGAAAAGCAAGGAAGACTACCGAAGATATGTTTTGAGCTCATGGAAGAATTCAATTTAGAGGATTTATGGACTAAAATGTACCAAACAGAAAAAGGATATACCTTCTATTCAGACGTCCACAACACGATGTCACGAATAGATATGTTTTGGGTATCGAAGGCCTTGGTCCCCAAGATAAGGCGTATGGAAATAATACCAAAATTGATTTCAGACCATAACCCTATAAAGATGAGTATGACATTGCCACGAAAGGAATACACTTGGAGATTTAAGGAGGACTTGTTAAAGGAAGAAAAATTTATAGAAAAAATCCGAAGCAATATTAAGCTATACTTCATAGAGAACAAGAAGGAAGAAACCAAGGTGAGCATCGTTTGGGATGCATTTAAAGCCACAGTTAGGGGGGTTTTACTACAAAAAGGAGCAGAGATTGCTAAAAGTAAGAGACAAAGAAGTCAAGGTTTATTACAAGAATTGAAAAAATGCGAGGATAAATTGAGGAAAAACCCTCAGAGTCCAACCCTACAGAAAGAAATAACAGTGGTAAGAAATAAGATAAACTCGGATATGGTCGAAGAAATAGGAAAAAAACTAAAAAGAATTAAACAGAGACATTTTGAGTACGCGAATAAAACTGGGAGGTGGTTGTCGTACCAATTAAAGAATCAAAGGGAGAAAAGTGGAATTATAGAAATTAAAACAGAAAAGGGACTATCAACAAAACAAAAAGAGATAGAAGAAACGTTCATCAAATACTATTCCTCCCTTTACAAGATGGACACCCAGGAAGATAGCTGGGGAGAAGAATTGAACTATTATATAAGAGAGAACAGATTTACCAAACTAACGGAACAACAAAGGGAGGGGCTATTAAATCAATTCAGCAAGGAAGAAATGACGACAGCCATTAGAGATCTTAAGAAGGGGAAAGCACCAGGACCAGATGGGTTTACCGATATATTCTACAAAACCTTTGAAAACGAAGTAGCGCCACATTTATTGGAGGTAATAAACAAAATTCAAGAAGAGGATATGCCAGAAACATGGAGGGCAGCGAACATTGTGGTGATTCCAAAGGAAGGGAAGGATAAAACGGAGGTCAAAAATTATCGACCGATCTCCCTCCTTAATGTGGACTATAAAATTTATGCTACCATGATTGCAAACAGATTAAAGATGGTGCTAAAAAATATTATACATAGAGACCAAAACGGCTTTTTGCCGGGAAGATTATTAGCAACTAATGTCCGCAGTATAGTGAATGTATTGGAATTCTTGGAAAAAAATAACGAGAGGAAAGCGGCGATCATATTTGCAGACGCGGAAAAGGCGTTTGACAACATAAATTGGAGGTGTTTAACTCAAACGATGAGAGAAATAGGATTTGGACAATTCATATCTGCGAATATAGAAAAAATATATGTAAATCAAAAAGCAAGAATTATAATAAACGGAGAAAAAACAACAGAGATAGAGATACAAAAAGGGACAAGACAGGGCTGTCCCTTGTCACCGCTGCTGTTTGTTATCGTGTTGGAGATCTTAATGAATAAAATTAGAAAGGATAAAGAAATCCAAGGATTGAAAATAAAAAACCAGGAATACAAAGTCATGGCGTTCGCTGATGATTTGGCAATTGTATTGGAAGACCCTCTAGAGAATATAGACAGAGTGATGGAAAGCATCGTGGAGTTTGGGAGATTTGCAGGCTTTAAAATTAACAGGGAGAAAACCCTAATAATAACTAAGAACATTACGAAAAAAGAAGAAGAAAATTTGGAAAGACTCTCACAATGTAAAATTGAAAAGAAAGTGAGATATCTGGGGATCTGGGTTACTAAAAGGAGCTTGGATTTGTGTGACAATAATTATAAGAAAACATGGGAGAAAATAAAAGCAGAACTAAACAAATGGAAAAAACTAAATCTGTCCTTGTTGGGCCGCATAGCGACAGTTAAAATGTCGGTACTCCCTCAGATAATGTTTTTGTTTCTAAACCTGCCAATTCTTACAAATGAGAAACTATTTAAAATTTGGAGGAGGGACTTGTGTGACTTCATATGGAATGGCAGAAAGCCAAGAATAAAATGGCAGACTCTGTTAGAAAGACCAGAAAGAGGCGGAACGGCTTTACCGGATTTAAAGTTGTATTACAGAGCCTGTAGTTTGATATGGGCTTCCGAATGGATTAAGCTGGAAGATCACAAACTACTTACGTTGGAAGGAGCAGGCTTACGATTGGGATGGCACGCCTATCTTGGATATGGCAAAGCTGCGGTGCATAAGGACTTTAATAACCATATTATAAGGAAAGCCCTGCTACAAAATTGGAACAAGATACAGCTGCTGTATTATAATAAATTACCAGGCTGGCTCTCCCCAGTGGAAGCTTTCTTCGGTAGATGGGGAATAACAGGAGGAGTAAATAAGTGGATGAGATATGCAGATTTACTCAAAAAGAATGAACAAGCGGTAGAAATTAAAACAAAAGATGAGTTGAAAGAAGATGGCTGGGAAATAAACTGGTTGACATACCAACAGATAAATAACAGATACAAGCAAGATAAAGAGAATTTTGGTTTTTTGGAGGAACAGACGGAAGTTGATAAAATTATATGGGGAGAAGGAAAAAGGAAAGTAGCCAAACTATATAATTTGATATTATCTAGACAACTGGAAACCGAGACGGTGAGGGAGGCAATGACTAAATGGGCTAACGATGTGCGGGAGATAATTACCATGGATGAGTGGGAGAAGGCGTGGAGACAGACTGCAAAGTTTACAGCCTGTCAGGCTCTGAAGGAGAACTATTTTAAGATGAGTAATAGATGGTACTTAACACCGGCAAAGCTGAATAAAATATTCGGAGTCAAGGAAAAAGTGTGTTGGAAATGTGAGAAAGTGACGGGCACACTAATGCATATGTGGTGGCACTGTCGGGATATGCGTAAATATTGGTCAAAGATACATACAATAATACAGAAGATATTCGACATACAATTTGATCTCAATCCAAAATTTTATCTATTGAACATTACATCAATGATAGAGAGGGAAGCAGAGAGGAAATATTGGAGAATATTGCTGTACTTATGCACGGCGGCACGTATAACGGCCGCCACAAGATGGAAGAGTAAAGAAGCACCGAAAATAGATGATTGGTTGGAAAAGGTTATAGAAATGAGAGATAATGATAAATTAACTCATATATTAAATAAAAGAACGACAGAGAAATTAGAAATGGAGTGGGCCCCAGTATCTAGTTATTGTAAAAAAAGGTGGAATATGGTTATAGATGTGTAAAAGTAGGAGAGAAGATCGTAATATGGCCTACGAGAAAGCATAGGTAACAATAAGGATGAAAGGAAAGTAAAGCGAATCATTTTGGAGTTTGGATAACAAAATAGGAGTACAAAGTTGTTTTTTTTGAAGAAGAACGGAAGTTACAATAAGATAACTGTAAGGGAAAACCCCTTGAGTTATTTTTACAGGGGAAGTCGTTTTTTTTTTTTTTAATTCATTGTATATATTTATTGTATATAGGAGATGTGGGAATTATGTGACTGTATATAATAATAAAAATTATTTGACAAAAAATAAAAAATAAAATGAGACAAAATCAAGCATTGTAGCTATGTTTGATTACCAGTTTTCATGTAATATACCCCATAGGGAAAAAATGCAGATGCTATACTTTTTTTCCCTTTTCAGCCATTCTCTTATATATTGCTATCCTTCACTGATTCTGTGGTTTTAGGACTCATCTGCTCCCCACAAGCATATCCTGACCATGGATCTGGCCCGTTCCTCCTCTGTTACCAGCACAAAACAAGATGGAGTCCAGACTACCATGTTGCTCCCACCCGCATCCCACTCATCTATACGAGGGGGAGGGAAATGGATTGCTCCACAGTAGTAGCAATTCGCAGCAGCTGCAAACTGTTTTAATGGTTTTACAGCCCCCATAAACTTTGCATGCCCCCTAGCCAAGATGGCAGCACTGAGTGAATTACTCGTGTTTTAAAATCTGCCACTGCCAATATATATATATATATATATATATATATATATATATATTTAAAAGTTTAACATGGTGCGCACAAGCGATATTTCACATTTACACAAAATAAAAGAGGAAAAAAGAGAGAGGAAAAGATCGTCTTTTTATTGCCTTACCAATCACTCACTAAAGTGAAAAGCCAACGTGGCGGCAGCAGGCACTTGCCCCGTTTGTAAGCCTTGCCCCCCGTGCTCATCCAGCCAATCAGCTTGCACTGCCTGTCCTATGGAAAAGTGCAGTGATGCGAGTGCAACTGTCTTAATCAGCAGACATGCACATTCTCTACAGACCTTTTTTAAAAACTCAGAGAAAAGCTGTAAAGGCTCTCCAGTTGCAGTTATGGAATTTTCAGCTGCCCCCTTTCCAAATACAATGCATCAATGTGGATTTCTGTTAAGACAGATCAATTTCCAAGTGAATTCTATGAGGATTATTTTGATCATTTAGACAACCCCTGAGTAGCTCCCCCTGTGGGGGCTTATTTTTAAGTGACATCTTGCAACATAAAGAGCCCATACCTTAGGAAGCACACTTACCTCTGTAATTGAGCAGGTTTTCCTTAGAAATTCAGCTATAACTGATTGGAAGAGGTTGATGTTTTATATACTGATTCTTTTTTCCTTCCCCCCACCCCTTTAGTGTTATGACCCTAGACACATATAATTTTTTCCCTTTTAATTTCATTTTGTTTTGTTTATGCCCCTACCTTTCTCCTGAGATGGGACCCCAGGTGGCTTACAACAAGGTTAAAGCTATTTATTTATTCATTTGTTTGTTTTATATGCCGCCCTTCTCCCAGAAGGGATCTGTGAGTTTTAGAATTTTTTAAAAAACTGATGTTTAAAAAGGTTAAAACACAATTAAGCAAGCAATTGTGTTAAAATAACGTCCGTTTAAAAAGTATAAAATAATTTAACAATAAAGTTTAAAATACAGCACTCCCATTAAAAAAGCCTTCTGCACAACCAATTAATCTAATGTTTGTTTAAATAAAAAGGCCTCTACCTGACAGCAACAGGAGAACAGAGAGGGGACCTGCCTAGCCTCCAGTGGAAGGGAATTCCCCAGCCTGGGAGTAGCATCCAAGAAAGCATTCTCATGTCTTCACCAAATAGGCTGTGATAAATGTGGGATCATGACAAAGTCCTCTGAGGATCATAAGATTTGGTCAAGTTCATATACGGATATATGGTCTCCTGGAGATTATGGTTTTTCTCTTATGTTTTCTGCTTATGTCAAAAAGGATGGAACTTCAGTTTAAAGCAAAGGGACAGTATAATTGTACCTATGCCTCCCAGAACAAGGAAATTAAAACCACAGAATGTCATCCATACCCCACTAACTCAAAACATGGGCACATTGATTGAACTTTATTGTACCTCAACTTGCATTTAAAGTTTACACTAGAGATGGGCTCCAGTGTGATTTCTTAAAGAAGAAAGACTTCTGGTTTAAAGCCAGAATTGAGGTATTGAAGCTGTATCCCATAATGCCAATAACTTTGGGGCACGTATCACTTCCACAAGTAATTCTAAACATGGGAACATTCATAGTCCCTACTTCCACTTGAACTTTCACCACAAGTACAGACTAGAGGTGTATGCCAGTCCTGAATACTGTGGTCTGTTATAAGTCAATGTCAGACAACTGTCATTGTTTCAGAACTTGGTGCCAGAAAAAGAAGGAGTAAGGACTTTTCCTTCACTTTTGCCATGTTCATGGAAAGTACCACAGCGGTGTCTAGACAAGGGAGTTTGAAGCCTCGCTAGAGAGCTGGTGGGTACAAGCCCATTTAGCACTGTTGGTAGGATGGACTCCTTCCCTCCAGCCACATTCACCATTTATGCTTGTAATTGCTAGACCAAGATCCTAATGAAACTTGACAGATTCCACTCATTTTTATTTATGAACCAGATGAGCATCCTAACAAAGATCTTCATTTGCATTATAAACCCAATTGAAATCAGCATGTTGAGGATTTAACAGCGTATTTATTTAATATGTTGACTTCTTGACCCTCAGATCCCTACCAGGTTTGCAGGTGTATAGTGCCACCACCTGTGACCAAACTTTTTTGACTGATCTTCCTTTCACTTTAGGTCACAGATGGTTGTAGGCCCACTGTGGAACTGATTCTATTTTTTTTAAGAATGAGACTTAACTGAAGTTGGAAATTTCCATCTGTTACTCCTAGTGCCACAGGCAATACTTTGCTACATGGGAAACTGCCTCTGGGCAGTTTAGAAGCTGTGGGCTTCTAAGCTTTATGAGAATTCTCTAGATTCTTCCTTTTACATCCTTAACAGCTGCTTATAGGAGTTGGAGCATGTCCACCTTGTCTCTGTGGAGTTACCAAGTCCCTTAATAAACATCTCTTTTGGTTCTGTATTGTTGAAAAATTGTACATACGACAATGATTTCTTGGCAGATGCAATTGAAGAACAAAATGGCCTGGAATGTGATAATCCATAGTGATACTGGACTATATTGTTACAGCAGAGTTAGATGGCAGATGTGGGGCTATTCTTGAAAAGAGTGAGCCCTATACTTGTTCAAGTTAGCAACCTTTGCCCACCTATACTCCCTAAGTGCTAATTTACATATTTGCTGACTTCCTGTTTTACACTCTTTTTACACTCTCTTCTTGCTTCTCCTCTAACCTGCATCTATTTACTGTCTCTTCCCTTAGACACTATGGAGATTATCACATGGGTAAAATAACCCAGGACAGGGATGACAGGAGATCACTGAAAGGCTTGCCTTTTAGACGACGTTATCCCTGTCCTGGGATGCTCCCGTTCTGCTTCTGTTCTTCCCCCGCTTCCTCTTATTCAGGGAAAAATCCGTGAATAAGAAGCCCGTTCCATTATCATAATGGAATGACAAGCAAGTGAACAGGAGCCCCGTTCTGCTCCTGGGATGACAACAGAATGTGATGTCACTGAGAGGTCCGTGCCAGACACTTCCAGGTATGATCGGGACAGCCAGGTAAGTGACACCCTTCCCCCCCCCCCGGGTTACTTGGCCTTTTTTGTTTTGGGGCTTTGTGGGGGTTTTTTACCTTTGGTTTTGTTTTTATTTTTAAATTTCCCATGTAATTGTTCTCTCACAAGAACGAACGGGATTTGGTTTCACTGCAGTAAAAGTAGCTTTACTACAGCTGCCTTTACTGCAGTGAAGCCGAGGTGAGGGGGAGCCTTTTCTATTCTGCAAAAAGGTAGGTGTTTGAAAACTTTTTTCTTTAGTGTTACAGGGACAGGAATGGGGTGGGAGTGGGTCAGGTGGGGGGGGTAGCGGGACAGACGTGACCCGTGTGATAATCTCCTATGTTTGGCAGTACACAGATGTTTGTAAGTAAAGCTATGTTGTGTTTTACAAGAGCCAGAGTGATGTAGTGGTTTGAGTGTTGGACTACAACTCTGGAGACCAGGGTTTGAATCTCTGCTCAGCCATGAAAACCCACTGGGTGACCTTGGGCAAGCCACAAACTCTCAGCCTCAGAAACCCCTATGGGGTTGCCATTAGTTGGAAACAACTTGAAGACACGCATACTTTACAAAAAAGACTTAAGCTTATTTCTTTTCTCTGTTAGACCCTGTGAGAGGGGCATGGTGTGGGACTGGTTGTTGTTCACCTTTTGCCTTCCCAATTGGATTACTCTGTAATACTATCTCACATTTCCCAATAAAACCCTGGTAGTTGTCTGGGTGAAAGGGGAAAATAATGCACGGAACCACAACAACAGGAACAGCTAGTTCTGTTTCTAGTCCACTAGTTTCTAAACTTAGATCCTTAGAGGTTGTTGGATTTCAACTCCCAGAAGTCCCAATCAACATGGACCAGGGGTTCTGGCACTTGTACCCCAATAATAACTAGGGAATGAAGATCGGGAACTAGTGCAGAACTTGAAATTGTAACAAAATTTCCTTTTTTTCATAATTTTTATTTGGATAAGTATCTCAAATAAAAAAAATCAGAGCCCATAAAGATTGTAAATATCTATAGTATATCATAAAGATTGTAACTGACTAAAGCACTGAATATCTAAATTATAAAGTATTTATAGAGTTTTTAAAATGCATTTTAATATTTTTAATGTTGCTGCTTTTAACATAAGCTGTTTAAATATTTTAAAAATGTATATTTATACTGTTATTTTTACTTTTTTATTGTTTTCAACTTGCATTGTTTTAAAGATGTTAGCCACCTTGAGTCCCATTGTTGGCAGAATGGTGGGACAGAAATGAATTTTTAAAATTGTTGTTGTTGTTGTGGGACTTTTCCAGTCAGAGTCTAGTGCCACATGTTAAATGACACTGTGCAACTTTTTTGTTTTGCCCTCTTTAACAGAATTTTTGTGGTAAGAAAAAAGACAGGAGAACTGGTGAGAAAACATGGGAAGAGGGTTATTAAATGCATATCGTTATTGTCTTGTCCCCCCCCCTTTTAAAATAGTGTAAAGGAGATGGAGTAGCTGTACAGTACAAGCCTTGTCTAGAAACACGTTCAGTCCCAACTGAACACAATCCTTCTACATGATATGTAGTCACATGGGCAACTCAAATGGCCACTATCATGTTTAAACTACCTATTTTCTGTGGATGCTTTCTGTGGAAGCTATTTTCTATGGAAGATTACAGTGTATTTATTTGTCTGTGTGTCAATCGACTAAAGACCATGGAGCATAGAGTGACTGTCAGAAAACCTATTTTTTGACTTAGGAATGAATAATTATGAATATATTTTTCCATTCCTATTATTATCAGAGATTGGTTTGATCATTCTTGAAAATGTCCCCACCTGAAAAGCTATGCACAGCCTGAGGATTTTGTAAGAAAATAACAATTCTGTCCCCTTCTTGAATCACCAAATCATCTGTATAACAGGGGTTAGAATCATGCAACCATCAAAATATTGATGAACAGCAACTCTCAGCAACCCTGGCCAGCAAAGCCAATAGTAAGGCATGCTGGGAATTATAATCCAACAATACCTGAAGGGCTGCATGATTCCTGCACCTGCTCTACAGTGTGTGTAGGTAGGAAAGGGGAGGGTCGAGGAGCAGGCTATGTGTTTTGATGCATATGGGTGTATGCACTGATGTGGCCTCCCCAACCAGTGTTCATTGCCACATGTGGCCCTTGGGGGGATATATTGTTGCCCAGCCTTGCTCTAAATCTTGCCTTTTCTAAGAAGTTCCATTTTCCTGTCAGACACGTATCTGACTAATTCATTCCCAATCAGTTGACATCTTCCCAGAAATGCATCCTTTTTCTACAGAGCATAGAGTGACGACAAACCAGTGATCACTGTTACATAATAGGCAAAGCCTTGCCAGCTTTCCTGCTGCAGGTGACTATTTAGCAGCAGTGGAAATTTTAGCTAAACATCCCAAATGAGTATTACTAATCCTTGAAAAATTCCATGTTGAAAAGTGTATCCCAAGTGAAAAGTATCATACACATTCACAGATAAATACTCACCAGGATTGACCCTACATTTGATCTGGGGCGGGTACCATTAAAGTCATGACTTGGTTTATTATTAAAGAAACTGTTATTTGATCTGTTATCATGACCAAGGTCCTGTTTCATGCAGATGAATAGTAGAGTTCTGCCAGCATATTTTTTCCAGGAGACCCAAGAGGCTGATGCCCCCCCCCCCACCAATTAGAGGCCATTGACCAGGGATGGAGCTGAACCTCATGCCATCTGACAGTCACTGCACATTCTGGGGAAAGCCATTTGCACAAACAGGTATTTGATGCTCCTTACACAATGCTGGAAAAAGTAGTTATGCTAATGCAACCCTTGGTCACACTAGTGTATGTCACCAAGAAAATTCTGGCCACATGTTTTACCACCTTCAATGACCACCGCTGGATTTTCTGCATTAGGAACTAATATGTTTTAGTTTGTCCGTAGATTAGCTGTTTCTTGTATCTGTTACTATTTCTCCCAATATCTTACTGAAATGATAAAAAGAGGACTTCATAGAAGCAATGTGGAGGAGAAAATCAACAACTGTGAAAAAAAGGAGAAAATTATGCTCAAAGACTGGATATATTATGAAAACGCATTAAGCTTTTTAAATATCATTTCCTACAACAAATCTGCTTTTGCACTCAGTTGAGGTTTGATGTTGATTTTCTGTTCCCAGTAGCATATATGAAAGAGATAGTGGCTTTGAACAGAGAACAAATAGTGGGGGTCAGACAGAGGGGCCTAAATCTTCTGATCTTCATAGATTTCATAGAATCATAGAGTTGGAAGAGACCACAAGGACCATCATGTCCAACTCCCTGCCATGCAGGAATACACAATCAAATCATTCCCGACAAATGGCCATCCAGCCTCTGTTTAAAAACCTCCAAAGAAGGAGACTCCACCACACTACAAGGCACTGTATTCCACTTCCAAACAGCTCTTACTGTCAGGAAGTTCTTCCTAAAGTTTAGGTGGAATCTCTTTTCCTGTAGTTTGAACCCTGCTCCGTGTCCTGGTCTCTGGAGCAGCAGAAACAAACTTGCTCCATTCTCAGTATGACATTCCTTCAAATATTTAAACATGGCTATCATGTCCCCTCTCAACCTTCTCTTCTCCAGACAAAACATGCCCAACTCCCTAAGCCGCTCCTCATAGGGCACGGCTTCCAGCCCTCCCACCATCCTGGTTGCCCTCCTCCGGACACATCCCAGCTTCTTAATATCCTTCCTGAATTGTGGTGCCCAGAACTGGACACAATATTCCAGGTGAGGTCTGACCAAAGCAGAATAGAGTGGGACTATTATTTCCCTTGATTTAGACACTATACTCCTATTAATGCAGCCTAGAATCGCATTGGTTTTTTAGCTGCTGCATCACACTGCTGACTCATGTTCAGCTTGTGGTCCACTAAGAATCCTAGATCCCTTTTGCATGTACTGATCAAGTCACCCATTCTATATCTATTCATTTCATTTTTACTGCCCAAATGTAGTGCCCTACATTTCTCTCTGTTGAAAATCATTTTGTTAGTATTGGCCCAGTTTTCTAATCTGTTGAGGTAATTTTGGATTCTGATCCTGTCCTCTGGGGTATTAGCTATCCCTCCTAATTTGGTGTCATCTGCAAATTTGATAAGCATACCCTCTATTCCCGTATCCAAATCATTAATAAAGATGTTGAATAGCACTGGGCCCAGGACAGAACCCTGTGACACCCAGTGGTCACTTCTCTCCAGGATGAAGAGGAGCCATTGGTGACTACCTTTTGGGTTAGGTCAGTCAACCAATTACAAATCCACCTAACAGTTGCATTGTCTAGCCCACAGGTTACTAACTTTTTTGCAAGAATATCATGGGGGGACTTTGTCAAAAGCTTTACTGAAATCAAGATACACTACATCCACAGCATTCCCTTTATCTATCAAGTTTGTAACCCTGGAGATTTTCAGACAATGTTTTAGAGAGCTTACCACAGGATGAGGTCCCAGGAGAGGAACGGCGGTCTTGCGCGGCAGGGGGTCATTTTCGGATGCTGCCGTCCCTCTCCCAAAATCATCAGTGTCACTTCTGTGAAGCTTCGGAAGCAGCCGCGCCATATTTTAAGCACGGAAGTTGCCTGTGCTTAAAATATGGCTCTGCGGCTTCCAAAGCTTCACGGAAGTGACACTGATGATTTCGGGAGAGGGACGGTGGCGTCCGAAAACAACCCCCTGCCGCGCAAGACCGCCGTTCCTCTCCCGGGACCTCATCCCGCGGTAGGCTCTCTAAAACGCTGTCTGAAAATCTCCTCTATAAAAAAGAGATAAGATTAGTCTGGCATGACTTGTTTTTGAGAAATCCATGTTGACTTTTAGTGATCACGGCATTCCTTTCTAAGTGCTTACAGACTGTCTGGATTTGCACATTTTGGCAGATGTACATATATGTATAAATATGAGTGACTATACATCAAACCTTTTCTTACACAGAGCTCCACTAGTTAAGCATTGTTATTGTTGCTGTAATTGTTGTTGTTTAAAATATAGTAAATGGCTTGTAATAATGCATTTTAGATTTTGAAGCAGTGTACATATTTTATGTTGTTTCAGCACCTACCAGAAGCCTGGGGGCAACATAAAATATGAAAACTTATGAGAAGATCATTATTACAATTAAAACTCAATTAAACATTGTACAGTATTAAAATCTTGATGGAACAGAACAGCCTTCACTGTCCCCATTTGGCAGGGACAGTCCTGATTAATTCTCTGTCATCCTACTCTTTCAGCTGCTTTTAACATGTCCCAGTTTCTCACTTTCCCCATTTGTCCACAGCTTACCTGATGGCTGCAAACTGAGTTTAAAAGTGCCAAAGTAGTTCAAACTCAATTATATGAGCTGGAGGGAAAGAAGGGGAGGGGACGGAAACTTACTCTTCCCAGTATATTCAACCAAAAGCAAATGGCTGCGGCCTCTTTTTGCTTTTGTGTCCTTCCTCATTGACAACTTTTGCCACCTTGACCACTGTGATGTTGCTTGGCCGTGTGTGTCCCAGTCATCTGTGAATTGTTGGAGGTTATGAAAATAGGGAAGGAGTTAACCTTATCTCCTTTGGGAGAGGGTTATAAAATAGGTATGCTGCTACCCCAAATGATGTATTTTAAGTACCTGCAAACCTAGCCACTGTAGGTAGGCAGGGAATACAGCCGGCCAGTTGTGATCTTAAATTATGGGCAGGTTAGTATGGAAGGAGGTGGTCCTTCAAAAACCCTGGCCCTGAACTGTTTAGGCTTACATCAGTCAAAAGCAACACCATGAATTGTGCCCAGAAACAAACAGTTGGTACAGTGGCTCCAAGAAGTGAAGCAAAGCACATACACATAATTTTAAAGTCCCAAGTAACCCAGGGAGGGTCATAAAAAGAGCAAAATTTACCTGGATGTCCTGGTCTGACCCAGAAGTGTTTGCGCTGGTCCGGTCACTGACAAGGTAAGTACGAGATTTAAAGGGACAGAGGCATCACATGCTGGCAATGCCAGCAAAAAAGTGGTAGGGGGATCTATTGACAGCTTAAGCTGCTGATTAAAAACAACAGGTTTGGGGCTCCTTTTAACCAGAAAAGGTGACGTTGTCTGATCCGCGCACCCTTTCGTAGTTATGTGGCATCCTTATGATGCCGTATTTTCCCTGTCTGATAAAGTCCTAGGTCCTGCTGCAGATGAGCTCCATTGTGATATTCCACCTTACCTGCCTCAGTACTTCTAACTTCAGATGAGGGTGCCAATAAGCTGCCACTCATCTAATACTTCTCCAGCCCTGTCATAAAACCCACAAGAATCTTAATGTTTCCCACATAGCTTGGTCTTTGTCTCCCTATAACACCTTTCCTAAGAGCCAGCATGGTGCAGTGGTCTGAGTATTGGCTATGACTTTGGAGACCAGGGTTCAAATCCCTGCAAAGCCATGGAAACCCACTGAGTGACCTTAGGCAAGCCACACTTTCTCAACCTCAGACAGAAGCAAAGGCAAACACCACTCTGAACAAATCTTGCCAAGAAAACTTCCCGATAGGTTCACCTTAGGGTCTCAATAAGTCTGAAATAACTTGAAGGCACACTTTCCTCTGTTCTTCCTTTTCATCCCATTGATCCTGAATAAGAGAAACATTGGTCCCATGTATACAAGAGAGAGAAAATATGAACACATACAAAAAGTCAGCTGTTTGCAACAATGCAATCCACCTACATGGCCAAAACTCCCCCCTAAACTCTGCATGACCCCCTAGCCAGCTGGCAGCCATGAGTGGTTTACTCATGATTTTAAATCTGCTGCCACCAATCTTTTAAAAAAGGTTTCCTGTGGTGCACACAGGCATTTTTAGGTATTTACAGAAAAATAAACAAAAAAAGAGAGTATAATAAAAGAGGGAGTAAAATACAGAATAATTAGCAGCCTGCTCTGCGTCCTCTGCCTAACATCCAAGAAGCATGTGGTTTTTAAACAGAGGCTAGATGGCCATCTGTCGGGAATGATTTGATCGTGTATTCCTGCATGGCAGGGGGTTGGACTGGATGGCCCTTGAGGTCTCTTCCAACTCTATGATTCTATGATTCTATGAACACCTCCGGGGCCATGAAGGCAGTCTCAGAGATGAAGCTGATGTAGGAGGCTCGCTGAGATTTGGACTTGCCCGGCGAATGAACCACATGGGGAAGGAAAGTTCAGCCCAGAAAGTGCTTCTGCTCGTTGGACCTCAACTGGCAATGGAGAAAAAATGATTGACTTACTGGACCCTCGCTTTTCCGAAAATCTAATATGGCAGCCAAAGTCACTTTCCCTCTTTGCTAGCACTGCCCCCTGTGCTTGTCCAGTCAATCAGATTCCCCTGCCTGTTCATATCTATACGAACATGAGTGTTCAAATGGTCGCACATTTGCACATCGTACGAATCATTTGGAAAAATTGGTACAGAGCCCTGGACACAGCGTGGATGGACTTTAAGGTGAATTTTGTTGCCCCCTTCCAAATGATACATATGTTTGTGAATGGCCATGTGAACAGATTGCCATTTGTTCAAATGCTGTTCATTTTTTGTTTTTGTTTGTTGTTGTTTGTTTGTTTGTGGATTCTTTTGGCCATTTAGACAGGCTGATTAAGCACCAGAGTCAGTCTGTGTTCCAACATTTGTCTTGAGTGAACTAAGGCCAGCTTGTCTAAACAGCACAATTAAGGAAGCATTAGGCATCTCTTTCATGCCTGGTCCTGTACTCAAGCACAAACCTTTACCTTGGACAGACATGGATTACCATTGCATCCAGTGTCGGACACTACATTTTAGGTGACTTATAGATGCCAGCCATAATCAGACCAAATATGCACATACAACCAGGACCCTGTTTTATGACCAGAATAAGGTGGTTACCAAAGCTAGCATGTGAAACTGGCCCTAGTCTTTCAGACACACTGGAGGAAATTGGGAATAACTTTACTGAAATCAATGAATTTACACTAGCCTAAAATGGAATGAAATAAAACAGAGTCTTAAATGTATGATGTATGTGGCTAGACTACAAAAGTGCCCTGTCAAATCTTCAAATTTTTGTTTAGAGGTTGTGACTTCCATTATAGTTAATTAGTGCCCCCGGGGTTTTCAAGCAGCCAGCTTCAAACTAAAGATAGCATCTGGTATTAAAATTGAATTAGTTTCCTCTTGGCTTCTAGAACCAAAATGTAAGGCAGAAATGTGGGTACTGACATGAGTTTATTTACTGTAGTCTGCCTTTCCCCCAAGGAGCTCAGGATAACATGCCAGGTAAATTTCAGGTACGTAAGGTGGGGCTGGCCTGAGGTCTTTCAGCAACCTTCATAGCTGACTCCTGCTTCAAGTCCTGAATCTTAAACACCATCCCTAGGGGCTGTAACTGTGGCAGATGTGGGACACAATTTGCAGTGCTTGGGACTTTTGGGTGGCCACATTGCCAAAAGTGCTAGCAAAAAAACAAAGACTAAAACCAGAGAAAGACAAGCCTTCACTTCTGGTTGTGAAACATTGGTATTTTTAATGCTAAACAGTGTAAGAAGTGGGCTGTACCCCTTTTAAAAAATGAATAGCTGCTCCACTTCCAGAAGAGGCAGTCCACCCTTTTTTCATGGCCAGAAAAAGCTTAGTCCAGGGAACGGAAAAAACAGGCCAGGGGATCTAATCCCTATGGCTACCTTTGCCCATTACTGCACAATACATTGTTGTTGTTGTTGTTGTTGTTTTCCTTCAAGTCATTTCTGACTTATGCCAACTCTAAGGTGAACCTATCATGAGGTTTTCTTGGCAGAATTTGTTCAGAGGGAGTTTGTTCTTGTCTTCCTCTGAGGCTGAGAGAGTGTGACTTGCCCAAGGTCACCGAGTAGGTTTCCATGGCCAAACAGGGATTCAAACCCTGATCCTAGCATCCTAGGAGACTGTCAGACATATCTAATGTAGTGCCAGAATAACGACAACAAAATGCAAAAGGATGGCAATATCACACGACGTTGTTCTTTTGCATTCCGCTGTCATTATTCTGGTGTTTCTTTTTATTGATGGACCAGAGCTGTAAATGGATCACCCATTCTGTTTGGGTGCCAGCATTGCTGGTGTCTGAAACCTCGTGTTGTTTTTAACTCATGATTCCTGCATCAATGGGAGGTCCTGCCAGAATACTTCCAGGTGGATTCACAAGAACCAGGTAGGCTACCCTCTTTTTTGTACCCTCACTGGGTTACTTGTTATTTTTTAAATATGTGTGTATGTGCTTTTTTGAACTTTTGGGTGTGTATTTTTCTTTTTCTTTTTGAATTTCTTGTGCTTGCATCTTCTCACAACAACGGGCAGGATTTCTGTCCCGAAGTGAACAGCGCTCCGTTACAGCTTTGTTCATTCCTGGGCTACCTTTGGATGCAAGAGAAGGTAAGTCTGATGGGGAGGGTTATTGTGCTGGGACAAGGACAGGTCGGGAGATTGTGGGACAGGAATGCTTTTTACGTTCCTGTCTGATAATCTCCCTATAGTCCAACGCTCAAGCCACTACACCATGCTGACTCATGAACAATACTTTACTGGTGTTCAAAGTGAGGTTGATATACAGTAAGGAATGTATGTTTTTGTTGAAACACATTTTAATATCTATCTTCAATTGTGGAGGTGTAAAGGACTGGATCCTAAGATGCTAAGGGCTGGTTTTCAGGTGCCGGTTCACACTACATAATTATAGTGCTATCATCCCACTTTAACTACCATGGTTCCATCCTATGGAATCCTGGGATTCATAGTTTAAGGAGCAGCATTTAAAATTCTCCATTAGGGACTTTAACAGATGATCAAAATATGGCATCATAATGATGCCACATAACCATAAAAGGGCATACATATCAGATGACATCACCCTTTTGTGGTTATGCCCTGACAAAATTGACAGCTTAAGCTGTCAATAGATCCCCCTGCTACTTTTGTGCCAGCATTGCCAGCATGTGAAACCTTGGGCCATTTAACTTTCATTAACTCTCATCACTGCAGTGAGAGTAGCCGGTCCAGCACTAATACTTCTGGGTGAGAACAGGACATCCAGATAAGTTTTGCTCTTTTTATGACACTCCCCAGGTTACTTGGGACTTTAAAAGTGTGCCTAGGTGCTTAGTGTAACTTTTTATGTGTATAGATTTTCTTTGGTTTTTTTTCCGGGCTGTGGGGCCATGTTCTGGAAGAGTTTACGTCAGCCGTTTCGCCTGCATCTTTGGCTGGCATCTTCAGAGAACGGTTGGGTAGGAGTGTGTGTGCGGAGGTTATATACTGTGAACCCCTCTTGAGGAGGATATGTACATTTGTGTATTTGAATGGTTAGTTTCTGGGTGGAGATATGCAAGGAGGATTAGTGTCTGTTTGGCTAATGTTTGGTTGATGGACCATTATCTGCTAGAAATCCCCCTGTCCCTGGGTGGAATTCATTTGCAAGTGTTGAGTTTTGATTCTATTGTTTTTCAGGAGTGAAAGACATATTTTGTTTACTTTTAGGGTTTCTTCTTTCCTGTTGAAGTTGTCCAAGTGTTTGTGGATTTCAATAGCTTCTCTGTGCATTCTGACATGATAGTTGTTGGCCTGGTCCAGAATTTCTGTGTTTTTAAATAACATTTTGTGTCCAAGTTGGTTTATATCATGTTCTGCTACTGCTGATTTTTCTGGCTGGCCCAGTCTGCAGTGTCTCTCATGTTCTTTGATTCATGTTTGCACACTGCGTTTAGTGATCCCTATGTAAACTTGTCCACAGCTGCATGGTATGCAGTAAACTCCTGCAGCTGTGAGAAGGTCTCTTTTATGTATATATTTTGTTTTTATTTTTAAACTACCCACACAACAAAGTCTCGTGGAATTTTGAGCAAGAAAGTGAATGGCTCCATTCACTTCCTCTTTATTGCCAGGAAGCCTTTGCAGAGAGAGCAAGGTAAGTGCGGGGGGTGGAGGCGTTCTTTAGCCAGCATAGAAATGAGTTTTTCTATGCCAGCAAAAGAAAATCTTAAAAGGGGTCGTCTGATAAAGTCGAGAATTCTCCACTGCAAATTTCAGGATTCCACCAGAGGTTGCCACGGAGTTAAAGTGGAACATGTTCTATAATCATATAGCATGAAGAGTGCTCTGAAACTTACTGTGCTGCGAGTTTGTGGGTTGGTTCGGGATTAGAGCGCCATTGTTCTCCCAGTCATGGCAACTCACTGGCTTCTTCCCAGAGGCCTGCATGGGGAAGCAGGAACTGCCAGTCAATTAATTTAAACTTTAGTTTGAATTCATTGGATGGCATGCCCAGCCAGAGTGGCCCAAATATAGGTTTCACTCCTGTCAGGTGAGGAGCTATTTATTCTCTGCTACTCCACATTCTCAAACAGTCATTCTTGGAGTGTCATGGGAGCATCAACAGTTGGAGTTGTGGCAATCGAGTGAAGCATTGGAACTTCAGTGGCAGCTTTGACTATGTTGAGCCATTGGAGCCATGGTTAGGCTTTGGGGGTAACACAGGTCCCCCTTGCAGGACAGCAGAGGCATCGCTGTTTAAAGCAGCCTTTACTATTGCATTTTTGGGGGTGTTAAGGGTGGGTGAACTAGTGTCCAGGTCAAAAATTGAAAAGTCACTGTCAGTTGCCTTGAGTCCCTATATTGGGAGAAAGGTGGGATATAAAATTAATTAATTAATTAACTGAAATGAAATTACATAAATCCGGACTAGCCTTTTAGGTTGGGGATGTCCCCTCCCTTGGGGACACTGTTAACATTCAAGTGAAGAGCTCCAAATGCTATTAATTGGGTTGTGGGTGGGTTATACTGCTTCAAGGCCTGAAGGGAACGGGCCTGTGTCCAGTGAAAGCTTTATGTGGGTTTATGGAGAGGTGGCCTCAGGGGTCTGGCCCCCTCTTTTCTTATTTGGACAATTCTCCCCTTATGCGGTTCCAGATGATATCAGTTTTAAGATCAGTTCTGGGGCAGTTGGGGCTCCTTGTAGCTGAATATGGGGGATCACTCATTTAGGATAGGGAGAGCAACAGCAGCTGCAGAATGCAGTCTTTCCATGAGGGTGATCAAGACCCTCAAGATCAGGAAGGTGGAAATCCAGGGCATACGCAGAGCATTTTCGGCCTGAACTGGGTATTGACATTTAATGAGGTCTTCTTTGTTATCAGTTGCAGTGTTGAGAGAGGGTACAGATCTGCAGCCGCATCCTCGCCATTGGGCATGTGTCATGTGACTGGGGGACAGCATCTGGGTCTGGAAGATATGGCAAACATTACCTGTTTGGGAAGAAGTTCACTGTGGTGGGACGTATTTGTGGCAAGGACTGAGAAATAGATGCTTTGGGATGGCTCCCTGGATTCCATGGTTTCAGCAGAAATGTTTGGAGCAGTCTAGAGAATGGACTTGGAGGACAGCAGATGCATTGGCTGGAGATGTTGGAGAGGCACAGTGGGAAGGGTCCTGGCTGGAAAAGGTGGATACAGTGTGCCACAAAATAACAAAGACTTTTGGAGACTTGGTCATCTCGCTAAGGGGAAGGTGTATCCTCCACCATGTAATTTCCCTCCAGATGGTGGTGGGCCTTATGGTGAGGATGAATGGTTGTATGCATTTGGTTTTATTTGCTTTCTTGGTTGCAGTTGCAGTAGGTTGGCAGAAGGCAGGCTCAAATGGGAGCCCCCCCCCCGGCCCACGTTTTGTAATGGTTGGCATGGATCTTGGATCCAGGATATCAATTTCCAGTTACACACAGGCATTGGTAAGGTATTGGTAAGGCATTGGGGTGTGTGGGGCAGAAATGGTAATGCTCAGTTAGGGGTGGATACTTGGGGGTGGATACTTTCCACATTGGGATGCCCACTCATGCTGATCCCGCACCTGTCATCCCAATGGATCCAGCATAGGGCCGGGTGGCCGGGCTCATCAATCAACAGGTGGGTTAGTCAATGCCTGGATCCAGACTCATGCATGTGCCAACCCTATCAGCAGCTGTAACCAATACAAGTTGTGGCTTACCTCTTCCATTCATACCTGTGTGTTATTTCAAGCAGAGTGGGGCTCACCCCTGAACATGCAATTAACCCCAGGATCTTGAACCTATGGGTTCCGGTTGTGTAAACACTATATGTACTTAAATCATAGTGATTTCAGTGGGTCACATTAGTTGAACAACTGAATTAAATCCATTTGTTTAAATGGGACTAAAATATGGTAAATATTCTCTAAATTGGAGTCACAAAGTCAGGTTTAGTTGTGGAGGTTTACTTAAGATATATTGGTTTGTTTATGTACTCTGCATCTGTGTGGGACCATAGCACAATATTTATTTGTTTATAAGCCACTTTCTCATGAAAAAAATCCAAAACAAAAATGTGAAATGTTATAAATCTGTGAAAATTTAGATAGGTTAGCAAATTGTATTAAGGCATCAATTGAGGACAACATATAGGGATCAGCCTTGTTGGAAGGATGGAAGTGGTCCATAATGTAGCTGATAGATATGTATAGAGGTTTGGTATTTGGAGTAAGCACAAGACCATTTAGAGGATATAGACCATGTGATCTCAGCTCCTTTTTTTTGCACACACATCCTTTTAAAAAGGGATAAAATCACCCACATGCCTCACTAAACATCACCAAACTGCCAAACACAGCAGTTTACACAGCATTTTTTTTTTACCTGTTATCCCCTCCCCAAGCTCCCAAACTAAAAAAAATGTGGGGGACTTTGCTGAAAAATGAGAAATTTCAGGTCACTCTTCCAGCTGATTTTTGGCCAAAACTAGGATTGTGTAGCCCACTGAAAGAAGTACAGGTATGAACATTTCCCCCTCCTGCAGTTCCTTGCCCTGGATTTAGAATTAAATTAATCTTGCCTACGGGAACTCCATGTAGAGATCGGAAGATAATTGTGGGGCACTACCACCAACTATGCACTTGGGAGGCAGAGAAAATAATCTGGACTGAGAAGGAAGGAAGAGAAGTAATCTCTGAAAGTAGTCTAGGAAGGAAGAGTCGAAAGCAAGATAAAGTGGGAAACACCTAGATGGCACTGTAAGCATATAATAGGTACACTCCACTTGCACTCCACTGATAGTAGAAGCTACCATATACCCAGCTCTGCTGTCTTGCTACAGCTGGGTCAGGAAGTGAAGGCAGGAAGGATTTTTCTTTATGATGTATGTGAAAGAATTAAATGTGCCCATTTGAGAAACAAGGATGCTTGGTTTTTGTCCCCAATATGCTCTGTTTGGCCTCCAAACTATGCTGGCCTGTTTTGGTGCACTGATGGTTAAAACTGTTAAAAATTACCAAGAAGAGTAAAAATAATACTAATACTAATATCTTTTATTAATATTTTTTTCTAATAAAGGATTTTTTAAATGAAATATGGCACTCCACACACACCACTGCTACATAATGTAAAAATCAAAGGCCTGCCTGAATAAAAAGGTCTTCACCTGCTGGTGGAATGAGAGCAGGGAAGGGGCCAAACTGGGCTTCCCATGGAAGGGGGTTCCACAGCCTGGGAACAGCCATGGGGAAGGCTATCTCTCCTTCCCCTCTCTTCTTCCCTTAAATGGCTCCTTTGCTGTCTCTTAAAGCTTGAAATCTCAGAAGACTTATATGGTGCCATCCTTTCACTTCGTTCAAATCTCTTCCTTTGGTTTAATGCACAACAGGGAAGGTGTGGTCCTCTAGATGTTGCTCAACTGCAATTCCTGTCATCCCTCATTGTTGGTCATATGGCTGTGGCTGATGGCACTGCAGTCCAAAAACATCTTAACACATTCTCCCTCCCCTGGCTCGGCCACCCTCCTACAGCTAAACATGTGTAACCTGTTAAGACATGGTCTGGTATAGTTTAGCCTTGCATGCTTCTCTCATGGGCCATATATACAGACAGCACAGTAAACAATAACATCCAGCTTCTAAAATAGACAGATTTTTAGACACTACTGTTGTGTTGTTGTGTGCTGTCAAATCATTTCTGACTTATAGCAACCCTAGGCAAGTCTATCACAAGGTTTTCTGGTTAAGAGGGGCTTTGCTTTTGCCTTCCTCTGGGGTTGGGAGAATGTGACTTGTCCAAGTTCACCCAGTGGGTTTCTGTGGCCAAGCAGGGTTTCAAACCCTGGTCTCCTGAAGTCCTAATCCAACACTCAAACCACTAGACCACACTGGCTCTCAAAAACTACTATAGTCTTTTTTTAAAAAAAAATGTGTACTGCTTCATAGTGAAGCTTTATAAATACAAATCAGATAATGTAGCAAGGGATAAATTTAGTGACTTTAATTCCACAATAACAGAGTTCACACCAGATTCAGATGGCCACTTGAATTGTGCTATATGTCTGTCAAGTAATAAACTTCAGGAATCAGGGAAAGTGGACCCTAATCAGTATCTCCAATAAAAATTATTTGTGGAGCACCAGGTGGGGGGTGGGAATCAAATTTCAGAGGATGTGGACTATCTCCTTCACGATTCACAATGAGTAAAACTATTTGATATCTAGGCCAGTGGATTGTGTGTCTATTTCTCCTTCTTAAAAGGACTAACCTATAAAAGTGAACAAAGGAGAAGACAGAAGATGCAATGCATATTGAAAGTAAGAGACAGACACAGCAGGTAGAGAATCAATGACAATGCGGATAAGGAGAAAAAAGAATTTCATAAGAAACGAATCTTCCCTGTTCTGCTTCTTTTATTAGAATGCCTTGCACCTTTTTCTTGCTCTCTTACCTGACATTGTAAGTTATGCTCAAGCTAACTGTGACACTTTGACAGAGCAGCTCTCATTGTAATTCTAAGAGATAGTGCTTTCATAACCCCCATGCTGGAACAACACATATGAACATACCCTAACAATTCCTACAGCCACTGACAATGAAAATCTCCCAAGTACCATTATGAATCATATAAAATGTATAACATGTGGTCACACTTGTCCACTTGGGTATAGAAATGCAAGGTTCTATACCAAAGGCAAAGGCCACAAACCTAAATTTATTTCCCTCCCAATAAGACTAGGGAAAATAACAGAATTTGTTCAGAATGGTGATTTAGAAATTGTTATTCTGTTGTAGCCATGAGCAACACTCAAAATAACTTGGAAAGGTTACTGTTGGAGATTATAGACATTATCACATGAGCCCCGTTGTCGTTGCAATCATGTTTGCAAAAGTGAATGGATAGAAAATGGTTTGGCAGCCCGGAGTGTCGCACGTCCCTTCAATAGGGCAGCTGATGTAGTTTCAGCCACTGACAGTCCCTTGGCTCTCTTCTGGACTCTCCCTTAACCCCTCCTTCTGGTCCTATTGCGCTACCCAGCATGCCTTCTGTGTTTTTTTAAAAAATTTTATTTTTAGTTGTAATGCAGTTTGGTAATTATGGCAATGCAATTTAGTGAAACAACAAAAAAAAAAAAAGGAAAGGAAAGAAAGGGGGGAAGAAAACCAGCCTGTTTGTGGATAGCAAGAGGGAGTGGGAGCAGGAGAGAGGAGGAGACTGAGACCATGTGCCTGCTCAAATCTTGGGACTGCAACTGGAGAAATTTCTCGCACCTGAGGATTCATAGCACAGTAGCGCAATTGCGAGCTTATTGATGGGTGTTCCCCGACAATGGCAACAGATGCCCTACCCACATTTTGGAGACACAGCAGCAACAAATTTGAAGGTAGCATCATGTGATAAGTATCACCAAAGGTTTTCCTTGGGTGGTTTTTTTTCCCCCAGGCTGTGAGGCCATGTTATGGAATAGTTTCTTTCTGACGTTTCATCTGCATCTGTGGCTGGCATCTTCAGAGAATGGTTGGGTAGGAGTGTATGTGGAGTTTATATGCTGTGAACCCCTGTTGGGGAGTATATGTAAATTTGTGTAATTGAATGGTTAGTTTCTGGGTATAGAAATGCAAGGTTCATTAGTGTTTGTTTGGCTGATGGATGGTTGATGGGCCATTATCTGCTGGGACTTCCCCTGTCCCTGGGAATTCTTTTGTAAGTCTTGAGTTTTGATTCTATTGTTCTTCAAAACTGGGAGCCAGATTTCATTTACGTTGAGGGTTTATTCTTTCCTGTTGAAGTTGTCCAGGTGTTTGTGGATTTCAATAGCTTCTCTGTGCACCAAAGGCAAAGGACACAATAGGGGAAATCCAGCACAGAATAAGCAAAGAGGTAGTACAGGAATACCTTCTTAATCTAAATGAATTTAAATCTCCAGGACCAGATGAACTACATCCAAGAGTATTAAAAGAGCTGGCAAATATAATCTCAGAGCCATTGGCAATAATCTTTGAGAATTCCTGGAGTATAGGAGAAGTCCCAGCAGACTGGAGGAGGGCAAACGTTGTCCCCATCTTCAAAAAGGGGAAAAAAGAGGATCCCAACAATTATCATACAGTTAGTCTGACATCAATACCAGGGAAGATTCTAGAGCAGATCATTAAACAGAGAGTCTGTGAACATTTAGAAGGCAATGCCATAATCACAAAAAGTCAACATGGGTTTCAGAGTAACAAGTCATGCCAGACTAATCTGATCTCTTTTTTTGATAAAATTACCAGCTTGGTAGATGAAGGGAACACTGTGGATATCGCATGCCTTGATTTCAGTAAGGCCTTTGACAAGGTTCCCCATGACATTCTTGCAAACAAGCTTGTAAAATGTGGGCTAGACAAGTTAACTGTTCAATGCATTTGTAATTGGTTGACCGGCCGAACCCAAAGGGTGCTCAGCAATGGCTCCTCTTCATCTTGGAAAGATGTGACCAATGGGGTGCCACAGGGTTCTGTCCTGGGCCCAGTGCTATTCAACATCTTTATCAATGACTTGGATGAGGGAATGAGGGACATACTTACCAAATTTGCAGATGACACCAAATTAGGAGGAGTAGCTACTACCCTGGAGGACAGGATCAAAATTCAAGATGACCTGGATAAACTGGAGAGCTGGGCCAAAGCTAACAAAATGAAATTCAATACGGAGAAATGTAAGGTACTGCACTTAAGGCAAAAAAATGAAATGCATAGATATAGGATGGGGGAGACCTGGCTGAATGAGACTACATGCAAAAGGGATCTAGGAGTCCTAGTAGACCACAAGTTGAACATGAGTCAACAGTGTGATGCGGCAGCTAAAAAGGCCAATGCGATTTTGGGCTGCATCAATAGAAGTATAATGTCCAGATCAAGGGAAGTAATAGTGCCACTCTATTCTGCCTTGGTCAGACCTCACCTAGAATACTGTGTCCAGTTCTGGGCACCACAATTCAAAAAGGATATTGACAAATTGGAGTGTGTCCAGAGAAGGGTGACTAAAATGGTGAAAGGTCTGGAAACGATGCCTTATGAGGAGAGACTTAGGGAGCTGGGTATGTTTAGCCTGGAAAAAAGACGGTTAAGAGGCGATATGATAGCTCTGTTTAAGTATTTGAAGGGGTGTCACGTTGAGGATGGAGCAAGCTTGTTTTCTGCTGCTCCAGAGATTGGAACACGGAGCAATGGATGCAAACTCCAGGAACAGAGATTCCACCTCAACATTAGGAGGAACTTTTTGACAGTAAGAGCTGTTCGGCAGTGGAACACACTCTCTCGGAGCGTGGTGGGGTCTCCTTCCTTGGAGGTCTTTAAAAAGAGGCTGGATGGCCATTTGTCGGGGATGCTTTGATTGTGATTTCCTGCATGGCAGGGGGTTGGACTGGATGGCCCTCGTGGTGTCTTCCAACTCTGCAATTCTATGATTCTATTATCCAGCATTAATTCTACTTTAAAAACTCCTACAACTCTGGGGGTTGAAAACTTTGGATTTGGGGGTCCAAAAATAAAGTTCCCAAAGGCTTTTTGTGGGTTTTTTCCAGGCTATGAGGCCATGTTCTAGAAGAGTTTATTCCTGATGTTTCACCTGCATCTGTGGCTGGCATCTTCAGAGAATGGTGTTGTGTGGGGTTTATGAACACAAAGGTCAAAACATTCTTTATGCTGGCAAAAGAACGCCCCCCGCTGCACTTACGTTCCTCTCCCAGCAATGAAGGAGGAAGTGAACAAGCCCCGTTCACTTCCTCCTTTGAAATCCACTGAGACTTCATCATGCTGGAAATTTTAAAATAAAACATAAAAAGTTGTATGAAGCACCTAAACACATTTTAAAAGTCACAAGTAACCCAGGGAGAGTTATAAAAAGAGCTAAACTTACCTGGATATTGCAATCTCACCCAGAGGTGTTCATGCTAGACCAGCCATTCATACTGCATTCATGTGAGTTAAATGGCCCAAGATTTCATAAGCCAGCAATGCTGGCACTAAAGCCCCAGGGGGATCTATTGACAGCTTCAGCCATCAATAAAAAGGTATGGGATTTTGACAGGACATAAATGTGAAAGGGCATGGTCGTCTGATCTGAGCACCCTTTCGCGTTCATGTGGTGTTGTTACGGTGCCATCTTTAGTGTGTCTGATAAAGTCCATAATCTTGTATCCACCTCAGATACAAGCTGAATCCTCAGACTTTTTAGAATTTGGAATTGAATACAAATGTCATATTTTTACAGAAGCAGGTCACACTGGATTTCAAAGGCCTTTCTGGGACAAGCCAAATTCATTAACATTTCAAATTTAGATTTTTAATTGAAAATTTGGTATAATTTGTGCATCTCTGGACTGTTGGGGGCCGTTTACACGATGAAAATGTCCTGGGAAGAATTCATGTTGATCCCTGGCAGTTTACACGTACATCGGGTCGGGTACATGATTTTCGGAAGGGGGGCCACCTTTTATCCCTCAACCTGCGGGACTTCCAGTCCCGCAGTTTGTGCCGGTTTTTAAAAAAGTCACGGGAGGATTCGGAAAATCGGAAATGTAAACAGCCTGAGACAAAATGTCTCGGTACTGGGATGACCGGAAATGGTGACTGGGGGTGGGCTTAGAGCTCAGGGACCAGAAAAGGAGGGGTCAGTCACCCGTTCTACAGATCCAGCCTCACCAGCCAAAAACAAAGGCATCCCATCCAGCTGCACGAAGGTTGATGTGTGTGTGCGCGCGTGCATGTACTCAATCACCTTTTTAAATGGATTTCTACACTGCAAACCGTTCAGCTTTAATCTCTTCCTCAACTGCATGTTACAGAGAGATGGTCACCCATTCATCCCTTGCCTTGATCACCTCCCTGGTATTCCAGCCTCTGAGCGAATGAACGCCCTTTAATTCCCCCTCTGTGCCTGTGCCTTTTAAATTGTCTGTCTGTAGCTGGTTTGCTGCAAGGGTTAACATTTTAAAGGGGAAACCCACCCACCCCCACCTCACTTGGCTTGATCTCCCTGCGTCTGAGCGAAAGATCTCAGTCTGGTCTTTCAAAATGCCTCTGCTTAAGGTGAAAGAAATTGCAAGCCTCTACTCGGCTTGCTTTCAAAAGGAAAGGAGATGGTTTAATTGTTCCTCCGTCTGAGGTCTTTGAAAAGTGCCTTCTGCCTCTGTTTCAAGGGTTAACTTTTTTTAAAGAAGCGAGGGGAATACCAAACCTCTGCCCCCCTGTCTCCCCCCCCCCCAGCCAGCCAATAGCAGCGCTCCTGGCACGGAACTTTAAAGGAAGTGTGTCACCGAGGTTGTGAAAACACGAGTAATCGCATACTTGATTGACAGCCAAAAAGAAAAACACCCTACAACCTAAAAGAAATCCGGAACTTTGGACGTGTACATATCAGTCACGGAACCACCTGGGATATCCAGATCCGTGACATAAATCGTATAAACAGCGAGGGGTGGATTCGTGATCACAAAATCACGGTAAGCACTGTGACAATTTCTAGCGTGTAACTGGCACCTGGGTCTGATATCAACTATCTGGGAATTATTTGACTTCAAAATTCACAGAACTGGATTTTGAGTGGAATTATGGATGGCAAATTTGCTTTAGTACCAGTTAAAATATGTTAGTCAAACTTGAATAACTGAAAGTTTGCTTCTGGACTTTCTACATGGGTAGGTCTGACCTAGTAGCATGCATAAATTTTATATATTTTAATGTGCTCAGATATACAAACAACCTTTAGCTATTACTATGTCATGCAGTTTCTTATCGCTTGATGCAAGAAAAGTTGATCACACTGAAAATGTGCATTATGGAGATTTTCACACAGGCAATTTGTCCTGTTACTGGCATGGAACAGGGTGGCTGAAAGATTTTCCTTTCAGTCACGTTTACCCTGTTACGTGCCCAAATTGTCACGATTCTGTTTTCTCTCTGTGATACAGTATTCACAGGGAGAATTCATTATTAAGCACCCAGTTCCATTTCTGTAACAGAACACGGGTGTGCGAATCGGATCCCCATCCCTTTTCTAGAATGACAGGGATGGGGAGGAGCTCTGTGGACACCCTTCCCCCTCCCAGGTTCCTTGTTTTATTTTTAATTTATTTTTATATTTATTTGTTTTCTATGACAGCTGGGAGGGTTTTTCTTTTTGAATTTCCCTCCCGCTCATTCTCTCGTGAGAACAAAAGGGATTTCCCCCAGCCAGTTGTAAAGGCAGCCTTCTGACGGCTGCATTTACGGCTGGGCAGGAAGGATGGAGAAGGCCTGTTCCTGCAGTGGAATGGAGGTAAGTGTGCAAACGGGAGAGGAGGTGGCAGGACAGAACCAGGGCTTTTGGCCCCCGTGTGAAAATCTCTGCAGAAAAGCATTGTGTTTGAGTAAATTAATATAAAATTTCTGTCTGTGCTGTTTGATCTGAGATTGATTACTGAGACATCAGTATCTTCTTTTGATGCTGCAGCTAATTGGTGCACATGTGAAGCAGATTTTAATACTGTGGAGTACAGGGAACAAGAACATAAAATTTAGTCCCATAGAACCAACATGATGGATATCTAAGGACTTTATCAGACACATAATGATGCCACATAAACATGAAAGGGCATGCATATCAAATGACATTGCCCTTTCGCATTTATGTCCTGCCAATAAGCTGATCTATTTTATTGACTTGCCAAGTCATCAATATATCAGCTGTGCCGTTTTTTTGCCAGCATTGCCAGCATATGAAACCTAGCCCTTTTTTTCTGCGTACTTACTCCGTCAATAGCTGGACCGGCCAGAACACTTCTGGGTGAGATCACAACATCTAGGTAGGTGACACACTTTTTATGACCCACCCCTAGTGTACTTGTAAGTTTTTAAGTGTGTATATGTGCTTTTTGCCACATTTTATGTGTTATTTTTTTAAAATTTCCTGCACGATGAAGTCTTGAGAGAATCTGTGAGATTTCAAACAAGGAAATGAACGGGGCTTCATTCACTTCCTCTTCGCTGCCAGGGTAGGCTTTGCGGGAGACAAAGGTAAGTCTGTTGGGAGGTGTTCTTTTGCCAGCATAAAAATGGGTTTAATTATGCCTGCAAAAGAACATTTTTTAGAGGCTCGTCTGATAACATCCTAATCTTCAACTAAATTTGAAGGATTGTGATGGGACTTTGTAGACACAGGGCAAAGATATAAGGATATCCTTCAGATTCAAATAGCTATGTGCCCATAGATCTCAATCACTAAAGTCTACAGTTAGGAGGGATGGCATTCAAGGATGTGAAAGGGTGTGAAATAGAAGTGTTAAGTGTTTTGCTTCTTCAAGAGTGGAAGGAGAGAAAGAGAGAGATTATTTCAAAAACTCACCCCCTCTCCATTAAAGTAACCTGTCACTATGGTAGGGTGTTCATTTTGTGTGTGTGTGAGGAATCACTATGCAGGTATTTTCAAATATTAGTATTATTTCTCAGAGAAGACATGCCAAGAAACATTATTCCGCATCCCAGAGCATTTTAAAAGAAATTATTACTGGGCATCCTTTGCCCATTCAAAAGGTTGGCACATGGGAGCTTCTCTGCTATATGCAACCCTGAAGTTTAAGTTGTGATAAAAAATATGTTTTTTTAAAAAAGAATACATTTATATACATCAGTATCTTAGCAATCGTTTGTATCATCCTGCCCATCACCAGAAAATACCCGAATTAAAAAGGGAAAAAACACCCTAAAACTCTTAAAGTTTAGAAAAATTGTTAGTAACTCAACTGATCTAGGATTGCAAATTATATATATTTGGACAATCCTTTTATATTTAGTTTGCAGTACTTGCAGGAGGCACTTAAACAGGGGTGGGAGTTATGCAGTTCACTGATTAAATTGTATGTGTCCATTTGTTTCCACTGGGTCTTCAAAAGCCAGGACCAGGTGTCCATCTGGACATACAACTGTTACTTTAAAAATGTCTTGCAGTGCCTGTGTTGTCTGTGCTACACACTATGGATAATGCTGTAATTGTGGGAGAAATGAGCAGTGCTTTTTAAAAGACCGCATAAGTAGAGTTTATTACTGTGTAATGCAATTCTGTCCAGCTGCCTCAGGTTTTTTTTTAAAAGACATTGTTTTGAATTTTACACACCAGCAAAAGTCAACATTACTTTAAAGTTAAGGGAAATGGGTGTGTGTATCTTTCATCATGGCTTATGATCTATTGACCAATGGTCCATTCTAATATATTCCCCACTTCCTATTCTCTAGGGAATTTTACTTGCTTGTTGCTGCCACTAATGTCTACTTCTCCCTCTATTGTCTACTTCTCTCTTTATTCTTTATTCTTTGCTGATTCCTGGGTTATTATAAGAAGTTAATGTTAAAAAATTTCCTACCCCTCCCCTCATCATTAGCAACCTCCCCCTCACCCATTTTCATTGTGTACGTACAAAGCTGTACAGGTTTGGAGGATCAGGCTTACAGAAAATGGACATTGACTGCACCACAGTTTAGTAGGTAGTACTAGGTACATGCTTTTTAAAAAAATTACAAAATAGTTTGTTTATAAATTTACATAGAAAGTGCTGAGCAAGATCTAAAGTTGCCAGATCTGACGTCTTTGAGAATTTCTATGCTTCTCCAGGCAGAAAGTCAAACCTCAGCGTGAGTAACACTGGAAGAGGAAAAGGTTTACTGTATTTCTTTCTTTTCTTTTCTTTTCTTTTCTTTTCTTTTTAAGGTGAGGCGGCTTTAAAAGTCTGGATGCCCATTTTCATCCATCCCCAGCTGGTGCCAGGATTCTACCTCAACACAATGGTGTTTATCTGTGTGTTTTGCACTTGTGCAACATTGGTGCATCACAAGGCCAGAAGTGAGGGGAAGAGACTCAGGGCAGACTTTTATTTTTTATTATTTATGTATTTATTTATACCCCGCTCTTCAGCCACAAGGCTATCAGAGCGGCTTACAAATTGTTTTAAACAATAGCAATTTACACATCTACACTGCATTAAGCAGGTTCCAATGTGTGTTAGCTAATTGCGCCCACAGGCCGGGTACTCATTTTACCGACCTATGAAAGGATGGAAGGCTGAGTGAACCTTGGAGCCCTCTGGAATCGAACTTGCAATGTGGTGACTTGCAGTACTGGCATTTAACCACTGCACCAACAGGGCAGGTGGACTTGGTGGACGCGTGTAGTTCAGTTCATTGTGCTACATACCCTCCAACTTTTCACAGATGAAAATCAGTACCCATTTGGCCAAGAAACATCAGAATGTGGTCAAGATGACAAAAGTTATTAATAAGGAAGAAGTAAGAACACACAAGCTAGGAGAAGCTCCAGACGTTTGCTTTTATCTGAGTACTGAATGGCAAAATTCTGCCCCCTACTGTCCTCTTCCTGACTCCCCACGTTAACTACAGTAAGTGCAAACTAAGTTTGCAGCAACTAAAGTAAGCTGAGGGACAAAGGGAGACAATAGGAAGAGGAGCAAAAAACATGAGCGTGTTAAAAGTAGCTGAAAAAGTGAGACAACAGAGGATTGTCCCTGCCAGACTGGGACAGTTGGAGGGTATGGTGCCATCTGGAGCAAGATAGAAAGTAGGGTGCCAGTGGCAAAAGTTATAAGCCTTATTGTTGTTCAAAATCTGAGGACAGTGACACAGAGCCCAAAAAAATTCTCCCACAGTGCTGGCAGTGAGCCTTCCACAAGCCGCAACAGCAGTACTGGGCCTGGAAGAACTCCTCACTTATTCTTTGTGCTGTCAATGAAACCATGTGAGATGCAAGCCTTAGGCAGGAATTGCTGCAGCTAGTAGTACATCTTGCCACCTGCTAGTCCAGCCTTTCTCAACCTTTTTTATCCTGGAGGAATCCTTGAAATAATTTTCACGTCTCAGGAAACCCCTGCATAAATATTATTCTATATACTGCTATTGCTTTCCCTCCACAATCACAATCTCTTGAGGAACTCCTAGCAACCTCTTGGGGAACCCTAGGGTTCCAGGGAACCCTGGTTGAGAAACACTATGCTAGACTGTTAAAGAAGCCTTTGCTTTTTTCTGCAACTCTGTAGTGTCATATTACCCAGTTAGCCAGGTTTTTCCCAAATTCTGGGCCCCTTGCCGTCATGCATGTTTCTACAATCGGATGGCCATGAAGAAATTTTGGGAAGCCATGTTTGGGAAGTTCACCTGCCAATTATTACCTCCTCAGCCTCTGTAACATCACAAGGGCATGGTCCCATGACATAAGAAGTGGCTGCCCTTGTGACATGAAAAGAACTCACTTCCAGTCCCAGACTTTGGCCCTGAAATCACAGAGAATGCTATGATACTGCTCTGGCAAGTCTAACAAGCTCTGAAGAGAAATTGCCTTGGCTAATCACCAATAAGTAGTGGAAGCATATATGAGAGTCCTCGTTTAAGTATTTCTGGTCATGGAAGACTTCCTGGTAATAACAGGAAGTTATTCAGGATGTGCCCCCACATCCTGAAGCAGGTCCCCAGGCCAGGATCTTTGGTGGGCCCCCTACTTACTGCTAAGGTTAAGGGCAGCAAGATGCTCTACAGGATTTAGGATAAAATTTAAAGTAAGTCAATTTAAATGATGACACCAAAGTAATATTTATATTTATTTTTTAAAAACTAAATGGATTTACATAATAAAAACTTACAATAATATCAAACAGGGGAGCCCTCCTAATCCCAGGCCTCCAGGCTAGAACCCTGTCAACGCCCCCCTCCCTCTGTGGGGCTCACCTGTATCCTCCTTCTCACCAAACACTCCAACTTGGAGCTGTTGTCTTTTACTGCAGAACTCAGGTCAATATGCTTTTGTTATTTTCATTGGACATGTTCTTATGCCACTTACTATTGTCACACCACTGCTGTCAAATCACTGTGTGGTTTGCAGGGATGCCTGTTAAATTCTGTGGCTATAAGGCCTGGTGTATGGACTACCTCAGTGGGGTCACCATCTAAGTGGTCTGGGTCATGTAATGGGAAAGGAAATTTAGGTGTTCTATTTGCATGCAAATGAGACACAATCCAACTGAAGCATGTTCACAAGACTGTCCATACAGACTCTAAAAGTGTATGGATTGTATTTGTCTAGGGCCTGAACACTGGAAATACAACTGGAAAACATGTAAAGCACACCATGCAGGTAGGGGGATTCAGTGATTTGTAGTCTACCATGTCCATTCCCAAACTCTATGTCAGGAGGGGGCCAACTCTCCTGTGTAAAGTTGAGCACATCTAGCACTGTGGGCTTCACATATGTGTCCGTGCAGCCCTGTATGTTACATGCAGAAACCAAAAAAATATGAAGTGCAATGTGAGGCACCTCTGTCTCCCTACCATCAGCTCTTTTCTTCTTTTTCCTGTGATAAATGAAACTATGGTCATTGGTTAAAGAGAGACTTTTGGTTTTTGTTGATTAAAATGTACCCAGGGATTGAATAAATTTGCTTCAGGGGCTGAACCCACCCTGAGGTCTGCTAGGTATTTAGACTCCAGACAGATACATGAAATAATTAGAAGATAGATCAATTAACATACTACAGTTTAAACATTAGTACACATTTAGCTGAACACACCAACTTTTTCCATCTCAGCCACTGACTGAGTGAGAACTGATCCCACAACTTGAAGAAACAGCTGGAAGGGCAAATGAAGTACAAAAGGCACAATCCATCAGGCGGTTCTCCAATGCAATTGCCATTGCAAATAAAGAGGTGGGCAGCACTAAGGCCAGTGTCACCCCTCTCCCCAATGGTGTCACCTGGTGCAATTTGGCCTCTCCACACCCCACCCCTAGTGCCGCCACTGATAATGAGAATGGTTCCTGTGAATCATGGGCAACAGTTCCCACTGTGACTTGGTCAGGAAAAGCTTCCAGTGGATTTTACCCAAAGGTAGCCAAGGCCCCAGAGCATGAAGAAATACTTCTTTGACAACTCCCAGAGTCCCCTTGGTAACATGGCCAATGGCTGTGCTGCTTGGGAAAGTTTGAGAACTACAGTAAAAAAAATAACTTTTCCAAGTTTTTCACAGGACCTATAAAGAAGCACAAATGCAACTATGTGCTCCAGTGCAGACAAGCCCTTGCACCCCTTTGCTTCTACATGATGAAAAGCTGGTTTCACAAGAAAGTTAGTTTGTACCCAGATCTTTTAAAAAGCCACATTGCCAAATGTTTAAGGAGCCATAACACATTTCCTTTTGGAAGGAAGCCATGGGATAAGTCTTTGAAGTGAAATGGACTTTTTGATAGAGTTTAAGTCCCTTGGCTTCATTATGGCAGGATTTGAGCTCGTTTCATAGCCCTGGAAAGTTACCATTTAAAGTGATTTTTCGAAAGAAAAGAAAAGAAAGGCTTCATCTACTTACTTTGTTAAAGTGAGGAAATTCATCACAGTGTAGGTAATTTCTCTTGGCTTTAAAATAAAGGAAAAGAAAACAAAGAATGTCAAAATAAATCTTGAGAGGAAATTAAGAATGTTATTACCACACATTTCCTAACTGATGGGTTTTGGTATCCTGCTCTCATGAGAAATTGAAACAGTCATGTACAGGTACTCTGGAGAACTGAGATGGTCGCAATGGAAAAGGAGTGGATAATGCTCTGTCAAGCTGCCCTGATACACTATTGTAGCAGAAGTGCCTAAAACAGCTAAAGTCAATGCTGCTCCTACTTAGAAAGCAAGTTGTTTCATTTTATATTTAATACATTTACACTGGAGGGGGAAAATGAAGAAGTGTGCCAATTGTTTCCTTTTAAAAATGAGATCAAGTTTCCAATGAAAACAGGCGCCAGTTCTCTAGCATTAAAAAGCTTGCTTGCACATTTAAATAAAATGAAAGCTTATGTTTTGGTTGAATTGTGATTTTAACAATAGTGACTGTGAATACAGATGAAACTCAACTGCATATATATAAATAGCACCCACTTGGTAAAACTACCTTGTCTACTACAAGCTAGCTCTGCAAAAGCAACAAGGCCTAGCTGGGTAAAATTAAGGAGCAAATGATTCTTCCTTTGTATTTAAGTTATATGTGCAAGAGTTGAAACAGTCATTTTTCTGCAAAATATCTATCGCATTCTCACTGTACTGTGTGATTGGCAAGACCTGCTAAAACTCACAATTGTTGCACATGAGCTGAGACTCCTTGTGCTAGGGATTGGGGTGGACAACCCAATCGCTGTCAAGGACCACATTCACTTGTGGACAGATCTTGGAAAAGGGGATTGTGAACTACAACTCCTAGAATCCAAAAGAGAAACTTTTCCAAGTTCTGCTAGATATTAAAAGATTTGGACAAGTGTTACTAGTAGAACTAGGGTGAACTGAAAGAAGTTCTAAGGAAGAAGCTCTAAATCTTATTGTTTTACTTGGATTGGGATCACATGTAATATTCAAAAGATTTTTTTTAAAAAAAATCAACCTAATTTTTCAGTCTAAACAAACACTCCATGGTCTAAATCCAACGGTTAGTCCCAAGTCAAATAAAACCATGAAATCAGTGGAAACTTTAAGGAGGTCTAGGTCTACCAATTGCGTTAAACTGTGTAACTTTCAGATCTAGGTTTATTGATGGTGTTAAACTGCATAGTCAATACAAAACTGCAAATTTGCACTCAAGATTATTGTGGGGATTTTTTTTTTCTTTTCTCAGTCTTACCAGACCAGAAATATAACAAAACCGATATCTCTGATCAGTCATCAGTGTTTATTTCTTTATTCCAAATGGAATTCAACATTCTAAAAATACAACAAAGAATGGTGATAAGAAAATATTAGCCAGAAACTTCAGAACGGGGGCCATTTGTTTTCTAGATAGATCCCAAAGATCTATCTAAGAGTTTTAGAATGGCTCTTATGATTTCCATATCAGTGCTTAAATCCCTAAAATGTACAACACATTGTGTAATATCCTTGATGCCAAAAAGAATTTTCTTTGGCAAGGTAAATGGAAATTGAGGCTTTTAATGAAAATGACAACAGTGCCAGAAATCTGAAATGCAGCCCTATAATGTCTATACACTTGTCCTTTAAAAATATAAAGCTGGGAACATTACAAGATGGGGGTTTCCCCTTATTTTGATTGGTCTGGAAGCCCAGTTAAGAAGTGCCTAGATTAGTTCCTCATATTTTCTGAAGAACAGTATATGGAACCTCTTAAAACAAAAATAGGTTCTTGTCAAACAATTTTAACAAATGAAAATGGCATGCCCATTATGCTGGTTTTCCAGACATATATCAACTTCTGTTGAATGTATGCTCGGAAGAAGGCTTGAACTGTTTATTCTCCAGTTTACATTGTGAGATCAAAGTGCTGTGAGCAGGAAGGTGTCTGGTATCTAAGAAACACTTTCTTTATTATGATATTATGGTATTTAACTGCCTTTATAAGGCTTTCAGAAGAGCAGTAAGTCTTTTTGGGTTTTATTAACTGTCAGAGGATGTTCTGTAAAGGCCTGGGGTAAATCAATTTTTTTCCTGTCCAAGACAGGATGGGGTAGAAGCAGAAATGACGGCATCCTTGCACAAGTTGAGAGCATGTTCCAGAATCTTGTACATTATGGGCCCATACAGGCTGATGAGCCAGTCATCCTGGAAGCACCATTAGTACTTCCATCTTGAATTCTACCGGATAGACATGAACAGTTGAGGTGGCACTACTAATGGCAACACTGGCCAGTGGATTCAGGGAGCTGTCATCCAAAAAAGTAACTTTTCCAAGCTCTGCTCTGATGCTTTCAAGGGGCAGTAATCAGCACTCACATTCATTTCACCAAGAAAGTATTTCACTTCTGTACTATCTGAAATACCACTGAAGGGGAAAGTAAAGTACTTCAGTTCCTTTCAGTGCTGTCCCCAATCTGAGATGAAAAGTTGATGCTCTTCTATATTCTCTTATGTAAGAGAATTTTGAAGACAATGGTAGGCTGGTTCCTTCCATCTTTTTGGAGATCTATTCCATTGCTTTTGAAACCTTGCTCACCAATCGGACCCACAGAAAAATGTTATATAGGGAATCAAAACAGGCATGATGTTATTCATGTGCTTAGTAACAGCATTAAATTTTTAAGTACTCTGATAACCAAAGCAGGTTTTTAAGATTATGAAGACTATTGATCCAAGCTGGACAACTGCCAGCAGACTGTCAATTTCATTCAGAATTTAAAAGTTCATAAAAGACCTCAAGATACAAAATTTCAGATCTCACCCTAAATATGGACCTTTCTTCTCTTCTCTTCCCCTCCCCATTTCCTTTTTATGAATCCTTATTCAAAAGTGAAACATTTGTTCAGTTCAGGAAGATTCTCTCTAGAGAAGGAAATAATTTTATCAGTGAGACTCCCTGGTGATCAGGTAGACTTGGAACTGCTCTTAATCAGCCTTTTTGACATGGTAGCTTGAATAGCACTTCCCATGATGCTTTGTGGGTCTAGCTTAATTCTTTCCTTTTGAACTCACCATGACTTATAAGTGTCTTTTTTTCTCTTTGTATGTCTGAAGTTATCCCTCTATTAACTTTAATTGGAAAGGTACCTTTTGTTCCCCCAGAGTAGTCATGCACTGAGCACTGAACTCCCTAGGTTTAAATTTCTGAGGTAGCAAGAGTTCAGTTTTCTGGTAACTCAAAAAAAAAAAAAAAAATAAAAAATCCTTGCTGATAGATGTGATAACTTTATCATTTTGGATTTTTTTTAAAAAAAAAAAAAGAAGGAATATTTTCACAAGGTAAAAGTGTCCCATCAATATCAATTTGCAAATAGATAGAATTTTAGACTAAGCTGAGGGAAGTTCAGAAGGGAACAGAACAAACAAGTGCACACACTCACATCATGAGCTTTTCATTTATTGAGGCTGCTTCTCCTCACTGCAATATAATGTGTACATTTTCCATTTGTGATTAATGTTATTTTAAAAGCTCAAAAAGTCTGCTTTTCATACTAGAATGCAATTTTAGGTCTCCTCCTGCCACCCCTCCCTTTGGTAATGCTGACCATCTTACAAGACTGATTTCTAACCTGTCCCATTAACTTGTTCTGATTTTCCATTATCCTATGTCAAAATAATGTTGTGGCAAGTCACTCCTGTGGATACTTCCAGATGAGATGTTTATCCTAAAATCAACCTGCCTCAAAAGCAGAATTTCACAGGCAATCAAAAAAATCTTAACATCCATTTGTAACAAATGAAGGAAAGGAACACAGAACCTGACTCACAAAACAAGTCAAAAGCAAACACACAGAGTCTGGAAATAAATAAATTTATGTCATAAACAAATATTAAAATGTTACAGTAGAGTTACCAAACTATTAATAGTCCATATATATAAATACATATTCCAAACAATTTTGTAGCAATATATGTGAAAGTCCGCTGGACATGAATCTTTAAATGGAGAAAGATTGATGAGCATGGTTCTAAACAAGCCTTCAATAAAGCAAAGGCTAGATATGTTTCAATGTTGTTGTCATCTTCAGTGTCTTCTTCTCCAGTGGTTGTGGACTTTTTCAGACAGCACTTACCACGCTAGAAGCTTGCGCAAGAGGTGCAGCGCTGTCGCGCGGCAGGGCAACTTCCGTGAGTAAAATATAGCGCGGCTGCCTCCAATCATACATGGAAGTGACACAGACAATTTCGTGAGAGGGATGGTGGCATCCGAAACGGAACCCCCTGCCACGCAACAGCGCAGTACCTCTCACGCAAGCTTTTAGCACAGTAAGCGCTATCTGAAAAAGTCAGTGAAAGCAAGAGGCATGTTGATTCTTATTCTGTGAGGAATTCTACACTGGGGTGTTTGGCTCAGTCTGGTGGGAAGAACCTGAAAATTAAAAGAACTTTAATATAGGCCACTGAAGAAGATGATAATGTTGAAACATGTCTGCCCTTGTTTTATTGAAAACTTGTTTACATCCATCTTCTTTCAGTTAAAGCCCAATGCACCTTCACATTTATTGTTACAAAATTATTTTATCTTCCATTTGTATCCTTCGCATCTTCCTCCACCACTTCTTCCATCTTTTTTTTTTCCTATCACACAAAAATGCAAAGGGATCCTGTAGCACCTTAGAGACTAACTGAAAGAAGTTGTATCATAAGCTTTCGTAGACTCAGGGGATTATCACAGGAGTTCAAAAAAACCACGCCCCTGTCCCTGTCTAATTCCCACCCTGCTCCCGCCCCTGTTGCAGTTTTTTTTTCTTCAGACACTTACCTTTTTCCCAGAATAGAAACTGCTCCCCCCCGCCCCAATTTGGCAGCCCAGGCATGAATGGAGCTCTCACAGAGCTCAATTCACTTCAGTGCAAATCCAACGAGAGGACGATTGCACAGGGGAGAAAAAATAAAAATAACACCAAACATAAAAAAAATTAAAACAAGTACATACACACACTAAAAAAAAAGTAAACAGGGGAGGGTTAAAAAAAGGCTGTCACTTACTTGGATGTCCTGATTGGCATTGCAAGTGTTCTTTATCCACCTTTCAGGACCTTACAGGGAGACGGCATTGCGCGGGGAATTTAAAAATAAAAAAAACTCCAAGCCTCAAAAAGTAAAGCAAAGCACAAAAACACCCTTTAAAAAACCCAAATAACCTGGAGAGGGTACAAAAAAGGCTGTCATGTCACTTACCTAGATGTCCTGGTTGTACCCGGAAGTGTTTGTGCCTCCTAGATCACACCAGCATAATGGGGCACCAGTTCGCACACCTGTGATTCCATTACAGAAACAGAACAGGTAATCTATTAACAACTTTCCCTCATGAATTAAAAAACAGGGACTGAATGGAGGCATTACAGGGGCAGAACAGGACGGGAATGATGTTGTCTGAAAGGGAATCCCTTTCTTGATCCTGTTGTGTCCCTGTTCCAGGGTATTAAGCCCATCTGATAATCTCCTTGGTCTACATCCTCAGATGCATGGAGGAAGGAAAAGTAACAATGGCTCCATAATGCCCTTTGACTAACCATGCCCTCTAGTACACAGTGTGGGTTCATGTCATCTTAAACCTGTATTAAACAGTATGGAAGTAAGGTGTTTGGAGGCAATGGAGAGCAGGGGACAGGGTTTCACCCGTCTCTATCACTTTTCTGGTATAAATTGACCTTTTCCTGATGCAAATTTTTAACAGGCACATTTACATACATTAGCATGTAATACGCAGTTTGCACCTTTATTTCCTCCAATTCAGATACTGTATCTCTCTTGAAATGTTATTGAAACAGCACTGCAATTACACATCCCAACTAAAGCTTCTATTTTAAAAAATGCAATAGAGAAAATGGGAGAAATCAGTTAGGCTGGTTTCCATTATCAACAATCTATTGAAGAGATTTTATTATGGAGGCTCCACTCTAGTATTAGAGATGATTCCAAGAATATAATGGAAATGGAACAAGGGAACATCTTGCTGTAGTAAAAACCTTCATCTTAATATGACAATCTATTATGAGCAAAGAGTTTTCTTTCATAGGAGAACATTCAAATGTGGTCGCAATTCTAGTCTGCAGTGATTCAGGACCAAAAATCTGGAATGGATCACTCTTACATGGAAATCATTGGCTGTGATTGGGTGATATGATAACCCAAGAAACTGCAGGAGCCTTGGCTTATTGGTTACAAGCAGTGTGCTTGTCACAGTGTGGAAGGAATGCATTACAAGCAATATTATCTTTAATATGGTAACATTGGGTGTATAAGTAATATGAAAAAGTGCGAAAGAAATGCACCAACAACATGTTACCCACAAAGTAAAGAGTTCAGAGTCACTGTTTCAATAGTAGTGGCCACCACTAACATGTTACTTAAAAACAAAAACTAAACAGCATTCTAGAGTCTGGTGTTCTTGCAGATTGTTTTTGTTATTGTTGTAAGAAAAAAATCCATAGATTGTTTTAGCTTTGTTTCTCAGATTTCTTGGGAACCAGAGACAATGAAGCAGCCACATTGGGATGACATAGTAGACAAACCATGGAAGAAAATTTTGTATGTAGATCCACACTATTGATGAGATCCTACATCAGAGGCTATGATGTGGAACTTTATGATGACAGAGCTACATTGCTAACATGACATGCAACCATTCTAGTGAATTGCAAAGATGCACAATGGTGCACCATGCAACATGTCCCACTGTTCAACAGGGCTTCCATTGCACAATGGGATGTTGGACAATATTTTAGAGGCTGAAAATTGGGATGCGTTGTACAATCAATGGCCATGCTGCTGGGTCTGCTTACACAGTGGTCCCAACAGAACAGCTACAACTCCACTCTACTCCTGTAAATATGGACATTGTGCAACTGCACAATTCAACTTTATGCAATCGTAAGTTGAGACACATTGCACACTTGTGGTGCATTGGGACCATTGTGGTGCATTGGGACCATTGTGTAATAGCCATATTTCTGGGTCTGCTTGCACAATGGACCCAATAACACAGCTACATCTCTCCTCCCCTCCTGAGAATATGAACATTGTGCAATAGTGCGGTTCAACTTGACATGATTGTAAGTCAGTTTACAAAGACTTAACTTCCCAACAAGATGCCAGCCTACACAATTATACTGCTACCACTGATACCATTTTACCTATAGAAGTTTGGGATTTGTGAAGTACTCTCTGGAGAGAATTCTAAGTACTTCACAAATCCCAAACTTCTGTAGGTAAAACTGTATCAGAATGTTGCAGATCAAGGGGTCCACTACAGAATTCTAAGTACTTCACCAAACTACAAACCCCAAGATTCCATAAAAGAGATCTGTGGCAATTAAAGTGATATCAGACTCCTATAACTGTGTAGCATGGTTTATCCTGTAGCTTGTCTAGCCATGCCCATGGCCAGCAGAAGCAATCCAGCAGCATACACCACACATGGCTTAAACATGACCAATCAAGGTTTCTGCATTTTCTGAACTTGTTGTGTCATCAAAACCTGATATGTTTGCATATCTGTTTACTTTCACAGTGATCCTTTGAATGGAAAGTTTGAGGCACAGGTCCATTACTGGGCTTAACTACACAGGGGGTAAAAATCCAGATGAAATGCAAACTACTTTGGCCTGGAGCTGTGGTGCATTAAATTTCAGACTACTCTGGCCTGGATTTAAGCATCATGCCTTACCTGCCAAAGCCTGGATCTGCATTCAGATTTTTACACACACACCCAGTGAAGCTGCAAGTCCACCACTGCTGCTAGCCAGCCACCACCACTCTGAGTTCCATGAAAGCAGAGTCTCACCACTATTCACTCTCACTGACGTCAGGACAGGTAGCCAGCCTGATGATGTTGGGGTGGAGCAGCTGTTCTGACCACAGAGAGAGCAACTAGTGCCAGGGCTCTGCCTTTGGAATAAGAAAGTGGCACCGAGGAGGGGGAAAATGGTGGTGACTCAGGAGTTGTTTACATGGCAAAATAAATTCTCAAAGAATGCAACAAGAAGCCTGATAGTTCCCACACATTTCGAAGCAACAGCGCCCTTTTCAGAAGGAGGGGGTGCAAAAAACCCATAAGTTGCGCAGTATCAGCTTTCGCTAGTTTTCCACACTTTTTTGATTAAGTTCGTGAAAATGCACATAATTTGTCATGGGAACTAACCATCGTGTAAACTGGCATCTACCTTTTCGAATTACTGTGAGCAGAGCTGAATCCTGATTGGTTGGAGTGACCATTCTGCTTTAACCGAATAGACTGAGGGGTTGGAGAGAAGAAATTCACCCTCCTTCTGCTTGCTGCAGCCCACTTTGGAAAATCTGCTCTGAGCCCATCCTGTCTGTTTCAAAGGAAGGCTTTGGGGGTTGGGAAGATCGCAGGTGTGAGTGTGTGTGTGTGCAGGTGAAACAGCCGATTGCATGTTCGTCCTTTTGTTTGTTTGTACTTCCATTCACTTGCCTTTATTCAAGGCTTCGGAGGCAGGGAAAACAATCAGGAATCAGGCAAGCCCTGCTTCTATGGTGTGCGTTTGTGTGTGCATGTGTGAAGGGAAGGAGTTTGCTCCACCATGCTTTTGCTTGTTTGTGCTTTCATTGACTCCTTTATAGAAGCCTTTCGGGGCTGGGGAAGATGGGGGGAGTTGACAGATCACTCTTTCAATCTCTTGTTTGTTTGTCCTTTTTCTTTCCTCTCATTATTTATGGTCTCCATAACCCCCTCCTTGCTCCCTCCCCACCTCTTGCCTGGCTTTAATCATCTGGAGGCGATCCCCCCCCCCCTTTGCCTGTGTGAACTAAGGAAAACAGAAAGTGTCTGGATCTGGCTGCATCTTCCAAAAATGCCAGGAGTCGTATGATTTATGCACTCCTGATGCGAAAGAACGGTAATCTGTAATCTTGCGAACTTTTTCCTGTCGTGGAACCGGCCCCCCAGACAGCACTTGTCCTTCCTCTCACCCACCCACCCAAACCCAATGCAGATGGATTGTTCACAATACTGTCTCCTCCAGTGTTTCCTGCAAACTCTAGAAAAAAATGTGAGTTTTCTAAAACCCAGATTAAGGTGGTATTCCCTGAGTCTGGTATGGATAGGGCCATACAATGTGTAGCATTATCATACCAGAATTGGGGGAAAGGATGCACTTCATGTGGCATTATCAGGCCAGATTCAAGGGAGAGGATTCAGGGGTTTTCACTAGTGTAGACATGCCCACTTTTAGGAGATTTTCAGACCGTGTTTCAGCATGCCTAGCGCGGGAGGAACTTTCGGGAGAGGGACGGCGGTCTTGCGCGGCAGGGGGCATTTTCGGATGCCGTTGTCCCTCTACCGAAACCATCCGTGTCACTTCCGTGAAGCTTCGGAAGCCGCAGAGCCATATTTTAATCACGGAGGTTGCCCATGATTAAAATATGGCTCTGTGGCTTCCGAAGCTTCACGGAAGTGACACGGATGGTTTCAGGAGAGGGACAACAGCGTCCGAAAATGCCCCCCTGCCGCGCAAGACTGCCGTTCCTCTCCCGAAAGCTCCTCCCGCGCTAGGCACGCTGAAACGCGGTCTGAAAATCTCCTTAGTCACACTAGGAGAGAAGAGGCTTTAAGGTTTTGTTAACATTTTTTAATACAAAGAAGTTCCATCCATGATGATGCATGTAATTATTGTTGTTGTTGTATTTTACATAATCTAATCAATTCATACTCATGACTACTTGAAGAATACTCTGAAATATTAACTATGCCAATCCATATGTTTGCAGTTTCAGATACTTAAGATCAGTTTTCAGATCCATTTCATTTATTCGGTACCTTGATTCAAATCATAGTACCATCATATCTTCACATTCAAAGTAAACATGATTTCTGACTGTAAATAGCTCAATAGCAGACCTTTATAGATAAATGGCTTAAGAGTCTGTTTAAAACAGTTTGATCACTATCACGTCTAGCAAGTCACATATATAAATATATCATATTCCTGCTGTGGTATGTGACAATACAATAGAAAGTCCAGCCAAACATCCCAAAGAGCAAAAAACCAGAACTGAACTAAAACAAAACCACCAGTGCAGATGTATGGTAGTGGGGAAAAAACACCTTTCCATCCCTTATAAAATCCTTTGATCTGGCATTTCCCTCACTCTGATTTGTTTTAGGAGATTATCGGACACCCTAAATATGACATGACAACGATGCCAGGAGAAAGGGCTTCCCTTTCACATGACGTCGTTCACAGGTCGTCATGCTCCCATGCTGATTCCGTTCCCCAGGCGCTCCTTTTAATTCATGAACTAAGCCATGTATAGGTTGCTCATTCCATTCCTGTCACAGAATGGCCGGCGAGTGGGTGTTACCTCTGGGTGTGATCGGAACATCCAGGTAAGTGACACCCTTTTTTGTACCCTCCCCGGGTTACTTGGTATTTTTTAAACTTTGAATTTCCTGTGCACTCATCCTCTCACGAGAACGGCCTGGGATTTCAAACCAGGAAGTGAATAAAGCTTCAAGAGGGCTGCATTCACTCCTGGGCTGCCGACGGGGAAGGAACTTCACACGATCAAGGTAGAGGGAAACTGTTCGTGTGTGTGTGTCAGAACAGGGATGGGAGATGAGATAGCGAGACGGGGACACTATTTTTGTCCCCATCTGAAAATCTCCTTAGTAACATCACTACATAGCCGAATGTGCTTGCATGCCCTCTCCCAGCCTGCCTTAATAACCTGAAGAGGATCCATGTGAGTAGCAGCACTGTTGGGAGTTGCAGCCCTGTCCCCCAAAGTGACATGGTTTTGACATTCACAGAGTGAGTACAGATATCAACAGGGAGGAAGTGTACAGGTATGAGTGCACAATGAGTGGTTTTTAAAGGCGTAGATAAGGAAGATCCACACAGCTATGAGGGCTGGGACAACAATTCTGTTCTGTTGTCCCTTTAATCATACAGATCTTTCTTAATGGGACTAAGGACTTTATCAGATGTCACCCTTGAAATGTTATTTTGCCAGCATAGAAAAATCATTTTTATGCTAACAAAAGAATGCCCCCCCCCGTACTTACCTCCTTTCCTGGCAAAGGTTACTCTGGTAATAAAGAGGAAGTGAGCAGAGCTCTGTTCACTTCTTCTTTTGAAATCCCGCACGATGAAATCACATGGGAAATTCAAAAATAAAACCAAAAATATATGTCAAAAAGTTGAACAAAGCACACACACACTAAAACAACCTCCAAGTAACCCAGGGAGGGTTAAAAAAAAGTTCATCAGTTACCTGGATGTCCCAATCTGATCCAGAAGTGTCCTGGCCAGTCTGGCCATTGTCAGGGTAAGTACGATATTTAAAGTGACAGAGGCTTAACACGCCAGCAATGCCAGCAAAAATTTGGCAGGGAAATCTATTGATGGCTTAAGCTGTCAATTAAAAGGTACAGGTTTGGGGCTGTTTTTAACTGTGAAAGGGCGATGTCATCTGATCCACACGCCCTTTCGTCGTTATGTGTGGCATCCTTTTGATGCCATATTTAGTGTGTCTGTTAAAGCCCTAATATGTGAAGATGACTTATTGAGTGCAGCAGAGAAAAACATTCAGAGAGAGGGAAATCCTTTCTGTCTACTCTGATTTGGCTTTGTGATCTTGTACTATAAGCTGCCTGATGATATGACATCAGGTTGACTCTATGAGCCTCAGTTCATTTATGAAAATAGCCCTGTTGCTTTTTAATGACACTTCATCTGCAGATTAGCAGGAGCAGCTAGTGAGACAATGGGAAATGGATGGATGTAAACACCTACACAAAGGAGCATTTTAATCAATATTTTTGCTTGGTTTGAATGTCTTTTCACCCCAATATTTTTCATAGGAAAAAAATTCATAAAACATTTTTTGTAGTTAACTGCCATCAGCTCACCTTTGACTTATGGCAATCCTATGAATGAAAGACCTCTAAGTCACTCTGTCATCAACAGCCCTGCTCAAGTCTTGCAGACTCAGGGCCATGGCTTCCTTAGAAAAAATTAGCATGGTCCTAATTATGATTGTTGCAGCTTACTCATTTTTCCTTTGCAGTTTACACCATTAGAACATTAGTTGACTAGTATTGGACTACAATTTTCAAGATACAGTATACCTTTAAAAGAGTGTGTATACTTTATCAAATCCAGAATATGAGTCTCCCAACCCATTTTGATACTAGAGCAGATTCTCTAGAATGTTTCATCTGCTAAAGGGAAACAGGAGCTCACTGTTAAGTTATTCAGATGGCTACAAAGAAAAGATATAAAAGTGGAATACAAATAAAATAAACAAATAAATGAAATTCCTCTGGCAGAGTATACACATCTCTAACAGAGACTCCCACTCTGAGCAATCCTGCCAAAGTTATTTGCTTTTGAAGGACAATTCCATTACATGTCTATTCAGCAGTTAGTCCCATTGAGTCCAGTGGAATATATTCATTCCCAGCAAGTTACATACGATTGAAACCTAAGTCTCACTTATTTCAGTTGTAAATCCTAAAATGTGTGTATAATTCTCCACTGAAATCAAGGGGGCCTAAAAATGCTTAATTACATCTGGAGTCGAAGGCTTTCACAGCTGGAATCCATAGATTTTCCTTGGTTTTTTTCCAGGCTGTGGGGCCATGTTATGGAATAGTTTCTTTCTGATGTTTCATCTGCATCTGTGGCTGGCATCTTCAGAGAATGGTTGGGTAGGAGTGTATGTGGAGTTTATATGCTGTAAACCCCTGTTGGGGAGTATATGTAAATTTGTGTAATTGAATGGTTAGTTTCTGGGTATAGAAATGCAAGTCTCATTACCTCCAAACAATCTACAGACCAACCAAGAAAATCCAAGAAATGCTACACTCAGCGAAGGACAAAAGAGACCCTCTCACAGCTGACGTTTACTGCATACCATGCAGCTGTGGACAGGTTTACATAGGTACCACTAAACACAGTGTACAAACACGAATCAAGGAACACAAGAGACACTGCAGACTGGGCCAGCCAGAAAAATCAGCAGTAGCAGAACATGATATAAACCAATCTGGACACAAAATGCTATTTAAAAACACAGAAATTCTGGACCAGGCAAACAACTATCATGTCAGAATGTACAGAGAAGCTATTGAAATCCACAAACACATGGACAACTTCAACAGGAAAGAAGAAACCCTAAAAGTAAACAAAATCTGGCTCCTAGTTTTGAAGAACAATAGAATCAAAACTCAACACTTACAAAGGAATTCCACCCAGGGACAGGGGGAGTTCCAGCAGATAATGGCCCATCAACCAAACATTAGCCAAACAGACACTAACAAGCCTTGCATTTATATACCCAGAAACTAACCATTCAATTATACAAATTTGCATATACTACCCAACAGGGGTTCACAGCATATAAACTCCACATACACTCCTACCCAACCATTCTCTGAAGTTGCCAGCCACAGATGCAGGTGAAATGTCAGAAAGAAACTATTCCAGAACATGGTCTCACAGCCCAGAAAAAAACTAAGGAAAATCTATACATCTGGAGTGTTTTAGAACTTTATCAGACAAGCATCCAAAAATGGTGTAATCCCAAAAAAGTGGATGGTGGAAACATTGTGACATTATAACACTTACCTTTACATGTCACTGTAATCATGTGAAAAAACCACCACAGAATCATCGCACGATGACTACTAGTGCTTTAAGAACAAGAGTTTTTACTTCCACAATTCAGAATGGGCAAGACCTCAGCGGTTCTAGCGAGATGCAAACATGGTTAAAAGTCTAAAAACAGCTAAATTAAGAAACAGAATGAACATACAAGCAGTGAAACAAACTTAAAAACTTGCCAGCAAAATGGGGCAGTACATAAAAAGACCATCCTGTGCTTCATTTTCATATTCTCACCCAGAAGTTTCCTCACTGACGACCACCCATTCATGCTGTAATCTTGTGATTACAATGGGACATGCTTTCACAAGCTTTCAATTCCGTGAAAACAGTGCTATTGAAGATCTATTGACAGGTTAACCCATCAATTAAAGGCAACAGGTTTTTCGCGGCTGGGGAACAAGATCATCACGATGCCATGCGGTAGCGGGGCCCATTACCACTACCCTGAAATCATTATCCCACTATTTCGGCCACATCTGATAAAGTCTTTAGAGTGATACATACCCACCAATTGTCCCAGTTTGGCAGGGACAGTCCTGGTTAATCCACTGCTGTCCCACTTTCTCAGTTACTTTTAGAACTTTACTCTTTCCTGCTCCCACTTCCCTACTTTGTTCTAGATTTATTTCAATAGCTAGGAACTGAATTCCAAATGCTCTAGCATCAAAATGGGTTGGGAGACTCATATTCTGGATTTGATAAAGTAGTTTGTACCTTACCCAGAGGAGAGGAGAGCATCATACCCTTCCCACTAGAGTCATTTGGGGTTTTTTTTCAGGCTTTCCTAAACTCAGTACATACTGTAAATTCCAGACCTGCTCTGATTAAAACAGCAGTTTTGTGTGTTCTTTTGCCCTCTTGTTTCCTGGCCACATTCTTTTGACCATACTCTGATGTGCACTGGCCACATGTGTTCCATTTTCACCTGTGAAATGTTGGAAGGTATTGTGACGTGTTGGTTGATACCATCCATGTTGTTTAATAGCAAGACACTTGTAAATCCAGACTATACCTTTGCCCATGGTTTGCTGCCTAAGATAGAGGATTTTATCAGATGGGGCTGTAATTGCAGAATTATAGCGTGACAGTATCGCAAATGGGTTCCCATTATCACCGACATTGTTGCCCTTCCATAGTCAATGTGTGCTCTACCCATTAATCGCTCATCACTTTTTATTGATGGGAAAATCCATGAATAGCCCTCAATATTGCTCTTTTCATAATATTGACGAGCATGCAAAATCACATCCTGCTGTAATTACGTGATTACAGTGTGAAAAAGCAGTCCTTTTTTGCCCCTCCTCTTTATCAACGAGAACACAGGATGCATCAGACACTATTTTAATGAACTGTCACCTTTTCTTGGTATGTTTTTATGTTTGTTTAAGTGTTTATTTGTTAATTTCTTTCATTATTTGTGTGTTTTTGGTGTATTTAAACAAAGTTGCATCTTATCGCAAGAACAGCCAAAATCTTGCCCATGCAAAATCTCAGAAGTAAAATCCCATTCTTAAACTGTTAGTTGTGGTCATGTGATGGTTCTGTAGTGGTAGTATTGTGCGATTACAATAACATGTGATAATTACTGTAATCGTGCCGCTATGTTTCCACTTTCCTCAATAGTGGAATTACAGTGTTTTTAGATGCTAGTCTGATAAAGTCCCAAGTTAGGTACAGAGTTTATTAGAAATGGAACAGCAAATTGGGGCCTCTCTTACAAACAGCAGCAGAGTAATGCTCTCACTTCCATACATCACTTCCATACATCCTGTTTCACTTGATCAGAAATTAAGGCTAATATCACAGAAATAATTATTACTGATATACTGTAAACCATAAAGTCTCACAGGTTGCTCACTTCTATTAGTGTAGGCACTGTGGTACTGATTTTGCATCACAATCACACATGATGTGGACCTACCTCATACTGGCTCCCTTTTTTGAGAGGTCTGCCTATGCAATCCTTTGGTTTTAGTAACTTCACAGAATTTTACAGATGGCCACATACTCTTCTTGGGCTTCATGAATTCTCAGACAAGAAAATAGATCCTGAGAATACTCGTGACTGTAAAAGAATTTGCAATCTGATGTTAAAAGGGCAGAACCTTCATTAGTCATATAGCTGACAGAAGATTTTAGTGTTTCTTCTTTTGAACAAGCACCGCAATATCAGCAAAAGCACCCAGACTTTTATTTGGATGTCTGGAGTGCAAACTCTAATAGATATACCTAGCTAATCTTCTTAAAAACTGGTATACTTGACTGTACCTATCTTCTTCTCTTTATATCAGCCCCTGTTACCTTGTGAACTGCAACTCACTCACCCTGTATCTAATTTCCCATTCTATGGACTTTATCAGATACTCCCTTTTAAAACATTCTTTTGCCGGCATAAAAAAATCCCACACATTTCTATGCTGGCAAAAGTATATGTCCCCCCCCCCCTCACTTACCTTTCTCTCCTGGCAAAGGCTCCCTGGCAATAAAGAGGAAGTGAACAGAGCCCCGTTCACTTCCTCTTTTGAAATCCTATGAGACTTCATCGCCTGGGAAATTTAAAAATAAAAACAAAATATACACATAAAAAGTTACACTAAGCACCTAGGCACACTTTAAAAGTCACAAGTAATCTGGAGTCATAAAAAGAGCTTACCTGGATTTCCCAACCTCACCTAGAAATGTTTGTGCTAGTCTGGCCATTCTCGTTTCAGTGATATTTAAATGGCCAGAGGTTTTGCACACCAGCAATGCCGGCACCAAAATGGCAGAGGGGATCTATTGACAGCTTTATTAAAAAATATGGGATTCTGACAGGACATAACCACAAAAGGGTGATGTCGTCTGATATGCGTGCTCTTTCACGGTTACGTGGCATCATCATGATGCCGTAGTTGATGCGCCTGATAAAGTCCTATATCCCTAGCCTTGTTATATTTTTTTATTGTTTAAAACAAAACAGAACCTCAACACAAGTATACATTTTAAGAGCTGCTAACATACCAGCTGCTCACAGTACGACATCCAAAATCTCACTCATCCAATTGGTGGCAGATTGAATCTAGTCATTCTAGAGATACATTGTCTTCAACCTACCTGAGGCCTTAATATCATCCTCTATTGCTTCTGAAGAAGTGGGTTTATATCCACAAAATCTCATGCTTTATTCTTAAAGTTATTCTTTAAGGTGTTGCCACATTTATTATTATTATTATTATTATTATTATTATTATTATTTCCCTCCCTTCCTCCTTTTTATTGTCTTCAAACAGTTTCCTCACCTTACTGGCAGTAGCAATACAGGAACAACTCTTAAGAAGAGGGAGGAAGTGGTATGTATCTCAGGGTGCAGCTAGATGGGAGAATTTGTAGTGAAAAGTATCGCCTTACCTCCCTATCACTGCAGTGCCCATTTGTGCCCACAGCTCAGTTGCAAGCTTGCTGGAAAGGAATAGCTTGCAGTTTGCAGTTTGAAATGGCAGCCATGAGATTTTGTGTCCGGAAAATCTCCCTCCATTCTCCCCCTCCTTTTTTTTAATGACAGATGCAGAAGAGCTATTTTCCACTTAAAAATAGGATCATACTTTCACTCTGCCACTTGATCGATCAGACAGCATAAACAACAACAATGGTGGCTCTGGCACTGCAAGTCCTCCCTTGCAAGTCCACCCCCTCTGCTGCCTCCCCTTTTCCAATCAGTTGTACAGATGACCTGTTGTGTGCATTTTTGTGCAATTTTTAAAAAAGATCATGAGAAACAGTGAAAGCTATTATCACAGTCTATTTGGAGTTCCCTTCCCCCTCCTTCTGAATATGGCAAATCCCAGCAGGAGCTCATCTAAACTAAAGGCATTCAGCCCACATTCTTGCCGGATTTTTTTCATCGTGTAGATGCTCCCTCAGTGTGAAGGAAACATAGCATATCACCCTGTCCAGATGGTAAAGGAAATAGAGAAACCTTCTGAACACATGAACCCATCACCTAGAGGCTCTTAAGGTACAAAATGTTTAACAAACACCTGAAGTTTGAGTTTGCAACTGTAAATACTTTTTAACAGTAGTACCCTGCAAATGACATTTGCATGCTATAATTGTTTTCTGGTTATAAATCAAAATCAGCCTTTGATGTAATTGCGCAAGACTCCTACTGATGAATGTTAGAGGTGCAGCTCCTTTGGGCCCATGGCCTATTGAGGACTAGAATGTGCAACATTGGGCTTAGTCCATTATTGTGAATGTTTTTGCATGTAAATATTAGAGGCTGTTTTAACAAAAGCAACTATTTTAAGACGAGGAACACAACATGCATTAATCTAAGATGCATAATGTTTCCCGTATCTGGGGATTCTTTATTTAGAATACTTCTATAAAAGCACCTTTCTTAATCTCTCCAGCACCGTTACTCTATAGATTCTGTATCTAATGGAATGATGCATAGCTCTTCTCAATAAATGTGCCCTGTATTCATTTTTGAAAGAGCAAACCAGGTACTGGGGAAAGAGAGATGGTGTCTCTCTTAGCATTTACTTCTCTAGGGCTTGATCTGTTGTGATACAAGAGGTTTTCTTTTTAAAAAATAGGAATAGGTATTTTTCAAAAAGGCATTTGGTTTTCATTTGTTTGGATTTGTAGCCTCATAAAAGACTGACAAGTTTTATATAAGAAAGTTAACTGGTTGTCTTTAGGCAATAGGAGGTTTTTTCAATTATTGCTGAGTTTTTAAGGGCAATCTCAAAAGCTCTGTTAGAACAGAAATATGGCACTGATTTCATTCAGATCTTTTAAACCCTAAACTGTACTTTTAGGGGGGAAATTAACTCTCAGAACAAAGGAAAATGCTGCATAGCTTTCCATTTATCACAGTCCCAGGATGGATTTTTTTTTTTTTTTTAAGCACCAAGTTCTGCTTTTCTGGTACAGCCTGATGCACTATTATTGCACTTGGAATGTCCACTTTTCAAATCTATCTATCCCGCTAGCCCCTGTTTGTCCATCCAGACAAGGGTAATCTCACCCTTCAGTAATAAGACTCTGAGCATTGTTTCAACATCAATACAGGTTGAGTATTCCTTATCCAAAATGCTTGGGACCAGAAGTGTTCTGTATTTTGGACTTTTTTGGATTTTGGAATACCTGTATTTGCATATACATAATGAGACATAATGAAGCTGGAGAGAAACTGAGGACTTTATCAGACAAAAAATAGGGCATCATAACGACATCACATAAATGCAAAAGGGCGCGCATATCAGACAACATTGTTCTTTCGCATTTATGTACTGTTCATTAACCTATCTATTTTATTGACAGGCCAACCTGTCAATAGATCAGCTGTGGTGATTTTTTTGCTGGCATTGCCAGCATATGCAGCCTCGCACCTTTTTTCACGTTATTACAGAGTGAATGGCCAGACCAGTCAGAACACTTCCGAGTGAGATTGCGACATCCAGGTAGGTGACGCTCTTTTCATGACCCTCCCCTGTTTACCTGGAATTTTTAAAGTTTGTTTATGTGCTTAGTGTAACTCTTTGTGTGTTGTTTTTGGGTGTGTGTTTTTTTAAAAAAAAATTCCTGCACCAGGTATTGTCGCAAAAATCCACGAGATTTCAGATGAGGAAGTGAACAGAGTTTTGTTCACTCCTCGTTCATTGCCAGGGCTGCCTTTTGCCAGGATTACAGGTAAGTGAGGTATGGGACATTCTTTTGCGGGCATAAAAACATCACAAAATATACCGGCAAAACGTTTGGGGCTGATGGTCTGATAAAGTCCTGAGGATCTGTGAAATGGTGGGAAGTGTGGGTTTCCACCATTTCACAGGTCCTTGTATCTCTCTCCAGCCTCACAATTACAGTACAGATATGTACTATGTTACTTGTGTTGTAGCCAGGGCCAGTTTAAGGCACCAGCAGCATCAGCATCTGCAGGTGGCCCCATCATTGGGGGGGTGTAGTAACCCTCCTCCTGCAAAAACATTATTAGTAATAATCTGAATATCCTGTATTGTGAATAGCTTAGGTTGAGTTAGGTTACATTGACCTGAGATAAACACATGGGGCCCCCAAAATAAAGCATTGCAGGGCCCCCAAAATTCCTTAAACCGGTCCTGGTTGTAGCTCAAAGACGTTTTGGATTTTGGACTACTTTGGAGTATCAGAATTCTGGATAAGGGATACTCAACCTGTGGCAACAAATTCTAAGAGAGACCTTCCATTTTGTAGCACACAGCTGATTCTCTCCATATAGCACACAGCTGCCAGGTATTTAACCTAATCCACAGCAAGGTTAAAATCCTCATAGAAAGCAATGCTTAGAAATTTGCCATATAATCATCGGTTCCAATGCCAAATCCATCTATAGATATATTCATACATGTCCCTGCCAGTAATTTATATTATTGCCATTTCTAGCAGGAAACAAGCACCTAACACTGAAGTGTAAAATGCTGGAAATTCAAATTGGCCAATTATCTTTAAGGTATATATATGCTAAAGGAAAGTACTTTGACATTTTAATTTCCCAGTACCTCAATAAAAACTTTCTGCCCTTTTTTGTTAGATATAATAATATCTACAATGCCAAGGAATGTTCCTCATATAATTTATGCCTGGGAGCATAGGCCATAGACCAAAATGGCTTCTTTAAATCTTAATACAAAATAATCCTGTTCACACAACAGCTATAAACATAGTGTCTAACATGTCTGACATTCAGTAAAAGTGTCCGACCAGCTCAGACATTTGTAAAATGTCTACACAGACCAATGCTGTGGATGCATTTTGGGGAAGAAGTAATCTCTTTCCCCCATGCATTTATGAATACAGGTATCACTCTCTCAGCCTCAGAGGAAGGCAAAGGCAAACCTCCTCTAAACAAATCTTGCCAAGAAAACCCCACGATAGGTTCACCTTAGGGTTGATGTAAGTTGGAAATAACTTGAAGGCACAAAACCACTACAATCCCCTTTTAGCAATGATCTGTCTGAGCCTTTCAACCCTTCTTCACAATCCTGCAACAAGTGGAACTTTAAGAACTTCAGAAGCTTAAGGATGGAACCAATTTGTACAGGTCTTCCTTCTCCTTCAACCCTCCCACCTGGTCATAAGCATTTGGGACCCACCACTTGATTACAGAACTTGGAAGTCTCCCTCTCTCTCTGGCTTTTCTTCACAAATGAAAATTCAGGAAGGACTCATCCCCGGCTTTCAGCAAGCGCGCTGATGACTAAAAGGCCAATCTGAGATAAACAAGTCCGGTTGCAGAAAGCACAGCAAAAGGTCTCCTTGGGTGATGTTTCTGGGTTGTGATTCTTTCTGTTATTGTTTCTCTTCAAGACTTGTTCGGCATGAGTTCTCAAATAAGGCTGCAGCATTGTGGATAGTGCATCTCCATGCCTCCCAATGTGAGGCCAGGGCAGACCATTGTTGGTGATTGATTTGGCCGAGGCTGAGATGTTGTTTCAGGGAGTCCTTGTATCACTTTTTTGGAGCGCCCCTCGTACGCTGACCTGTGGCAAGTTCACCGTAGAGTACTATTTTGGGGAGGCGATGGTCCTCCATCCTAGAAACGTGCCCTGCCCAGCGCAGCTGTGTTCTCAATATCATGGCCTCAATGCTGGTGATCCCTGCTTGCTCTAGGACAGCAACATTCGTCACATAGTCAGTCCAGTGTATATTTAGAATTGTGCGTATACAGCGCTGATGAAAGCATTCGAGGAGTCGTAAGTGATGGCGATAGGTGACCAACGTTTCAGACCCGTAAAGGAGAATAGACAGTCAATATACTATACACATTGATTTTTGTGCTTTGCCTCAGGTGTTTATTACTCCAGACACTTTTGTAAAGTCTTCCAAATGCGCTATATGCCTTTGCTAATCTGTGATCGATCTCTTTGTCAATCTTGGCATCTGAGGAGATGATGCTTCCCAAGTAGGTGAATTGCTGAATGGACTTAAGCACAGATTTGCTGACGGCAATGTGAGGAAAATGGTGTTTGTCCTGTGGTGCAGGCTGGTAAAGAACTTCTGTTTTCTTAAGGTTGACTTCCACCCCAAATAGCTCTGCAGCTGTTGCAAAGCAGGATGTTAGGCACTGCAGAGCTGCTTCTGTGTGGGCAACAAGGGCAGCATCATCAGCAAAGAGCAGCTCACGGACTAGATAGTTTAGAGTCTTAGCGCGAGCCCTCAGACGGCTTAAATTAAATAAGCTACCATCATTACGGTAACGTATATAGATGCCGTCTTCTCCTTCAAGCTCTGCCGTAGCCCTTTGGAGCATCATGCTGAAGAAGATTGTAAATAAAGTTGGAGCAAGAACATAGCCTTGCTTCACTCCATTAGTTATTAGAAAGGACTCTGAAAGAGCATCGCCATATCTGACTTGACCACGCTGGCCCTCGTGTAGCAAGATAATCATTTTAAGGAATTTGGGGGGACATCCTAGTCTTTCCAGGATCTGCCACAGACCTTTTCTACTCACAGCATTGAAGGCTTTGGTGAGGTCGACAAATGTTACATAGAGACCCTTGTTCTTCTCTCTACATTTCTCTTGCAGTTGTCTAAGAGCAAATATCATATCTGTAGTACTCCTATTGGCTCTGAAGCCACATTGGCTTTCAGGAAGACATTCTTCTGCAATAGCAGGAACTAATCTGTTCAGGAGTATCCTTGCAAGGATTTTTTCCAGCAATAGAGAGCAGTGTTATGCCTTGATAGTTTGAGCAATCGGATTTTGCTCCTTTTTTCTTGTACAGGGTGATGACTACCGTATATCTCGGAGATCTGATGGCAGTTCCCCTTTTTCCCAGCAATTCACAAGGAGTTCGTGAAATTTTTCATGGAGTACATGACCTCCGTGTTTCCAAACTTCAGGTGGGATTCCATCAATCCCAGCTGCCTTGCCATTTTTCATCTGCTGTATGGCCTTAAGGGTCTCTTCCAAAGTGGGAGCTATATCCAATTCATTTTTCATCAGTTTTTGTATCATATGTTGGATAGCTGAGCCTTGGACTACTCAGTTGGCACTAAAGAGACTTTGAATGTGTTCGGCCCATCGATTCAGGTTGGAGGCTTTATCAGTAATTAATGTTTGACCATCTGTACTGTATAAGGAGCTTTGGACCTGATAAATAGGTCCAAACACTGCTTTAAGAGTTTCATAAAATCCTCTATGATCATCCAGATCTGCACAGTGTTGTTTCTTTTCTGCTATATTGATCCACCACTTGTTCTGCATGTCTCGGAGTTTTTGTTGAAGTTTACTACATGTGAGGCGGAAAGCTGCTTTTCTTACATGGCAAGTTGGCTGGGCAAGGTATGTCTGGTGAGCAGTTCTCTTCTTTGCCAACAGCTCCTGGATCTCTTGGTTGTTTTCATCAAACCAGTCTTGATTTTTCTTGTGGAAGAACCCGAGGGATTCTTCCTCAGACTGGAGGATACTGTTTTTGATATGTTGCCAAAGCACTGTAGGAGAAGGATCTGTAGGATGGTCTCTAAGTTTCGTTTGCAGGTTTGCCTGGAAGTTGTCTCTCATGGTAGCTTGTTAAAGACTGTTGACTTAGAGTCTCTTCTTTAAGATGCCACCCCTCTTAGGTTTGAACTTAAGATGAAGATTTAGTTTACATCTTACAAGAAGATAATCTGTTTGGCATTCTGCACTGGGCATCACTCAAGTATGACGGACATCGCGAATGTTTCTCTGGCAGACTAGAACATAGTCAATGAGGTGCCAATGTTTGGATCGGGGATGCATCCAGGTTGTCTTCAAACTATCTTTCTGTTGAAATATAGTGTTTGTAATAGTCAGCTGTTGTTCTGCACAGAATTCTAGCAAGAGGCATCCATTATCATTGCAATTTCCAACACCATGCTTGCCTAAAACACCTTTCCAGGCTTCGGAGTTCTTTCCTACTCTGGCACTGAAGTCACCAAGGATAATAATTTTATCTTCTACAGGGACTTTTTGTATGAGTTGGCGTAGGTCTGTGTAGAATTTGTCTTTCTCTACAGGGTCGGCTTGCATAGTTGGGGTATATATACTAAAGAGTACAACATGAGGGAGGCGTAAGGAAATAATGCAATCAGAGTGTCCTGTTGGCAAGGTTTCGAGTTCCTTCTCCTTCAACCTTCCCACCTGGTCATAAGCATGTGGGACCCACCACTTGATTACAGAACTTGGAAGTAACTAGTTTACAAATAACTACCTATTTGTAATAAATTCATTTCCTCAATAAAGAAAGTGGTTTGAATGTTGGATTTCGACTCTGGAGACTAGGGTTCAAATCCCCACTCAGCATGAAAACCCACTGCATGACCTTGGGCAAGTCACACACTCTCAGCCTCAGAAAACCCTGTGATAGCTTTGCTTTAGGGTCACCATAAGTTGGAAATGGTTTAAAAGCACACAACCACCGCCACAACACTTTACAATTGTAATGTAACACGGGATCACTTTACTCTTTCTGTGGTCTATGAGGTCTGTCTATTAAATAATGAGACTGAGGACTTTATCAGCTACACTAAATACAGCATCATAATGACACCACATAAACATGAAAGGGTGCATGTACCACACATCATTGACCTTTCACATTTATGTCCTGCCAATAAGCCGATCTATCTTATTGATGGAACAAGCCAATATTGCCAGTGTATGAAACCTAACGCTTTCCCCCTCACATACTTACTTCATTAATGGCTGTACCAGCCAGAACATTTCCAGGTAAGATTGCAACATCTAGGTAAGTGACACACTTTTTATGACCCTCCCCAGGTTACATGGAAGTTTTTAAGTGTGTGTATATGCTTTTTAACTTTTTGCGTGTTGTTTTTGTTTTGTTTTTTTAATTTCCCATGCAAGTGTCTTCTCACGAGAATTCATGGGATTTTGGCAAAGGCTTCATTGCCAGGGAAGCCTTTGCTGGGAGCCAAAGGTACGTCTGGTGGGAAGCATTCTTTTGCCAGCATAAAAATGGATTAATTATGCCTGCAAAAAATGTTTTTAGAGCCTTGTGTGATAAAGTCCTGATACAATAACCCATCTTTATTTATATGTATTACAATTCTAATGCTTGTCCCCTTCAATATACTCCCTGTTCACACTCACACACGAATGTCATCTTGTTTTCCACTGGTCAAAAGCATGGAGCAGATCAGTTTCTGTCAGCTGTTTCAACACGTCTGCAGTTTTCTTCTTTATGCATCAGTTGACTCAAAACATGCTCCTTTACACACCAATTTCACTTTAGGGAAAAGAAAAAAATCGTATGATGCCAAATCTGGCAAATGTGGAGGATGTTCAAATGTAGTAATGCATTTATTGGCCAAAAACTGCTTTATAGAAAGTGATGTGTGAGCAGGCGCATTGTCTTGATGAAGAATGAAACCATTTTCCCACAGTTCTGGCCTTCCCCCCCCCCCAACTCTTGCTCTAACCTTTGTCAAAACTTTCTTATAATAATGCTGATACACTGTTCTGCCTTCTGGAACCCATTCTGCCAAAATTGCACCCTTGATGTCAAAAAACAACAATAAGCATGGCTTTGAATGTGGACTTGCTTTGATATGCTTTTTTCATTCTTGGCGATTATGGTGTTTTCCAGTGCATTGACTGTTTTTTTGTCTCAGGACCATACTGGGAGATCCAGGTTCCATCAGAAGTGATGATTTTTTGAAAAAAGTTTTGGGTTCACCTCAAGTTGCTGCAGAATGTCAGTGCAAATTTTCTTGCGGCACTCTTTTTGCTGTGGTGTCATAACCCTAGGAACCATCTTGGCACAAACCTTTCTCATATTGAGATACTCATGCAAAATTTTCCCCTCTGTCTTTGTCAATAATTCACGGCTTCAGCTTTCATTCGGACACTGAGTCAGCAGTCTTCTCAAACAATCTGGCTGATTATTCCGCACAATTTATTCAGTTCTTGAGGTGGAAAGTCATCCAGGGTGTTCATCATCTTCCACATTCTCACATTCTTCTCTGAATCTTTTGTGCCACTTAAACACATGCACACAAGACATGCAGTCTTCCCCATAAGCCTCAGTAAGCATTTGAAAAGATTCCATTGGTGTTTTGTTCAATTTTACTAGTAACAATTTCAAATTGACACATTGCTTGACTTTTAAACTTAGCATTTTTCTGCCACACAATAGACAACACAGCTGCTTTAAACGACGACTGACAATTAACTGAACGGCCGAGAGTGTTGATGTTTGTCATGCAGGTTCTGACATGTTCAAGGTCACCACTCAAGTGTTCACAATCAGTTTTCTCTGATTTGTCTGTAAGGTAGAAACACAGTCTCATTATTTAATAGACAGACCTAACTAAACTTTTTGTTAGTTTTCTAGAGTTTGGCTTCAGAAGTGGTGGAGGAGGAAGATTACATGGTTCATGGGCTGGTTAGTGCTGCACCTTGTGCTCTGCTGTGAGTGTTGTGGCAACAGTTAGATGGACAGGAGGAAAATGTATTTTGTACCAAGGGCTAGTAATTTGTATCATTCTGTGATTTCTTTTTTTAAAAAAAGTAACTGAAATCAATTTTTAATTTTATTAATTATATGTTATCAAATGTATCAATTTTATTTACTTTTATTTACATTCCTTTTTTAAAAGCACCTTAATGGTGACCATTAACTAGATTTTCCAGTGCATTAGAACGCAACACTCTAAATATTTTTTACAGATACCTTTCCAAGGTCTGCTTGATTGTATGTGTGTGTATGTGCCTTCAAATCACCTGTTGATTTATGGTGATCCCATGAATTTCATAAGGTTTTATTAGGCAAGAAATACTCAAAGGTGGTTTTGCCAGGTCCTTTCTCTGAAATGTAGCCTATAGCACTTCGTCTTCATTGGCGGTCACTCATCCAAGTACTAAACAGGGCCAACCCTACTTAGCTTCCAAGATAAGAATGGGATTTGGTACCTTTATGACCTGACTAAATAGGTCTAGTATTCATCTACATGCATCTGCCTGGGATCATGCAACAGTGAAATGGCTCTCATGCATATAAAAGAGTGTCAATCCCTCACTTAGAAAACAGCACCAGGAAGCAGTGTATTCATGGACAGGCCAGATAATGTTATTTCTGATTTTGGCTGCCCTCAGGCAGGAAAATGGTCACAATGGGTGCTCCTCAAGTGTTAAGCAAGGTTAAGTTGGGAAGCCACAAGAACTACTCTGTTGTTTAAAATCCATAAAAAAGCAATACCTTTATTGGCCAACCAAAATACCAAACACTTTCGGAGCTCTGCTGGCTTCTTCATCAGGCAAAAGATATTTAAAAAGAAAGAAAGAAAAGTGACAATGTTGGAGTCACTGGCCAGACTTGTTACTTGTGCCATGTGTTTTGTATTTTGTATTTTGGTTGGCCCATAAAGTATTGCTTTATTGTGGATTTTGGATTTTGTTTGCTGAATGGACAACATGGCTACCCCAAGTGTGTTTTCTGTTGTTTAAAGGGCCTTTGCATTTCAGTGTTTTATTGTTATAATGCCCGAAAATCCCATTCAGTGTAGTTGGTCGTGTCAACATAGGATTTGATTGAAAGAGTCTGCCTAGAATAATCTGGCCACATCTAAGAAAAATAAAATGAAAATGCATCTTTTGTTGCATGAAGTTGTAGAGATTTTAAATGTATGCTTTAAACAACTGATGCCCTATTGTTTGCAATCCATTTTTGCCCACTCATAACATCCCTTTAGTTTCTCTTCTTGCCACCTAAGATGTCTTTCTCTGGTTTGGGGGAAAAGCAGCTGTATGTTCCTAATGTTATATGGTTTCAAGGCTCTAATTTTAAATAAGGGACTGGTTATTTAGCACCTGTCCCTTGTGTGCATGTGCATACAGGCAGGCAGGCAGAGTACATGCACATGGTCCCAGTCATCTGTCTCTTTTCTCTATCTGTAAAGCAACATGTAAATTTGACTATATAAATCCTCTATATAAACTAACCAGAGTAGACCCATGAAATCTAGGGCAATCGGACAAGTCAGTACTTATGTAAGTTCCAGTGATTCACTGGGTTTGCTCTAGCTGGGAATAACAATAGTATTCAAGCCTATTTTGTCATCTGGGGCTTGGCTCACTTCCTCAAGTGTTCTGTTCTTGACCACCAATGGGCTCATACAATTTGTCTGATGGTTTAAGAAGACATACAATGTAGCCCACTGGTGAGTTTTCCAGGGAGAAGTTGATGTGAGTCAACAATGTGATGGAATTCCAAAAAAAGGGTAATAAGATTTTCCACAGTGCCAATAGGATGATAGATCCAAATTAGGAAAAATTAATAGTTCTATTTTTATTCTGTACTGCTAAGACCTCATCCAGTTCTAGGTGCTGTACTTTAAAGAACAAAGACAATTTTAAGAGGGTTCAGAAGAGGGTTCAGATGGTAGCTAGTATGACAAACAAGGCCTGTGAAGAAATATTTAATGAACTGGGTATATTTAGCCTGGAGAAGAGATCAGCGGGAAGGCCATGATAACCCTCTCCAAACACCTGAAGAACTGACACATATAGGAAGTCGGAGACTGGTTCTCTGCTGCCTGAGGTCAAGATTTGGGACTTTATAAGACATGGCAAAAACTGCGTCAGAAGAACACTACAAGAACAAAAATGGGCGACATTACCAGATGACGATGTCCTTCAGCTGTTTCATGGGCGTAGTGCGGGCATGAATAATACGTCCCTGTTTATTGACGGCTTAGCCCATCAATAAAAAAGGGACGCTTTATTCACACCCACACTACATCTCTGGAATGGCTGAGGATGCTGGCGTCTCATAATGTTGTCCTTTCTGTTCTTGTAGCATTCTTCTCATGTGTTTGGGATGCGGTTTTGTGCCACAATCTCCCGGGTCTGATAAAGTCCTTGATCAAATAGTCTTAAAGTACAACCATACAAACTTCATGTTCTCCTAAACATTAGGATAAATATGATAACCATAAATAACAGTTTAACAATGCAACAGATTACTTTGGTATCCAATTCACCCTTGCTGGAGATATTCAAGTAGAACCAAAGGACAGCCCTTTGTTTGGGGTGCTCTAGCTCTGGATTTCCTGCATCAAATAGACGGTTGGATCGGATGGCCTTCAGGGCTTCTTCCAACTCTATGATTCCATTAAAACCATACAATTACTAGTCATCAGAGCATCTCATCTTGAGAAGGCTAACGTAATTCAATTAACTGTCCTTAAAAATGGGGGGGGGGGTAATAATATTTCTTCAGAACTTATATTTCAAGGAATTAAAGTGCTTACAAAATTAACCTAAACACCAAAAAGGCATGGAAGTTGTAACTAAAAGTGTCTACTGTGTCATGTAAACAATGAATATATTTTATATTCTGACACAGTTGTTAATTGTCCTGTGTGTTCAAGTTGTTTCCGACTTATGGCAACCTCATGGGGTTTTCTTGGCAAGATTTCTTCAGATAGGGTTTCCCATGGCTTTTCTCTGAGGCTCAGAGAGTGTGACTTGGGTAGGTTACTATGCTCACCTGGGAATTTGAACCCTGGTCTCCAGAGTCATAGTCAAATGATAAAACCACTACACCACACTGGTTCTCTGACACAGAGGGCTCGTCTATATGAGCCCCCCAAAACCCAATTGCTCCACAGTAATGTCAAATCACAGCATTGTGATTTGTCTTAATGGGTTTTTTGGCCCCCATAAGCTTGGTGGTGGCACAGAGGTCACTTGCAGAGGGGGAGCCATCCTCCCTTCCCTGATCCCTGCAATGGCAACAGCACCAAGGGCACCAACAGGAGGGGGAAAGAGGAGGGGGTGCCATCCTCCCTTCCCCAGTTCCTTCTCCCCCCACTGTGGCTGCCCTCCACCTTGTCAAAAAAAAAAAAAAAAAAAGGTAAATTGCAGGATCACACCTGCACACCCCCAGTCAATCAAAAAGTCTGTTCTCCTGTCATGCCCCAGGAGCCTGATGAGGCTGTAGAGTCAGAGGAGGAGGCAGAGGAACATGGCAGAGAACTGCCCTAGGGACCCTGGTACAGGTTTATCTACCCCCCCCCGCCAGCAGGGAACCTGCCAGCCTAGAGGCTCGAGCAGAGGGAGACCTTGGTCCGAGTGGGTTGGCATCAGTCCCAGCAGACAGTCCTGCCCACTCAGATAAGGACGGAGAAGAGGAGAGAGACTTACCTCCACCATCGTATACACAGTACTGAGCGCAAAAGCAGACTCAAAGGAAATTTCTGAGAATTTATGAGAGGAACTTGCTCGTTCAGAAACACCTGGCAAAGTCTTAATTGCTTTATATAGGCTGGGAGAGGCAATGGAGGCTTTGTCAGAGATCAACTGATCTCTGTGGAGAAAACTTCTTGAATCCTTGTTGCCTTGCCGTGTGCCTTGACTTTGGACTGTTCCTGATGGCCCTGTTGCCTGATCCTACTGACCTACGGACTGACTCCTGGACTATGCTGCTGTCTGTAAGCCTTGACCTTTGGCCTGTATTCTGGACTCTTCTCTGTGTGCCTTTTGCCTATATTGCTGCCTTTCCACGAAATGGAACTTTGCTTGCTCTTCCTACTTAATTATCACTGGAGCTTGGCTGTTTTCCCAGCTCTTGTTTAACTTGCTGGCAATTTTGGTGTTGCTTTTGGACATCTCCCCCCCTCCAGACCACGCAACAATTTGTGTGGTGGTCTTAATGGTCAGGGTGCACATTTCCCTCTACGTTTTTGCCATTTTTGGCTCCTGTTCTTCATAATACGGCAAAACAACACAGATTGCCATTAGGACAGGTTGTTTTCTCCTCACATTCTATGAGGAGTATTTTTTGCCATTTAGACAACCCCTTTGTTTATAACTTAGCCTCCATTGCACCAATACTTTCCTTTGTATCTTTCTACCCAAATGTAGGATCCAAATGTTTGATTTGGATCATAATTGGGTCACAAATTGTGATCAGCCTTGCAAGAACTTGAAAATGCTTTTTTCTTTTACATTCTGAATTGCTCAGTATAATTTTTGTGCTTGTGCATTTTTGCACTGCTGCTTAGGGACTGTAGTGAAGAGGAGGCAGAGCATTGTTTAGCCAGAGACTGCACTCCCACCCCACCAAGCTTTCCTTCCTTCTCTCAAAGCAATGCAAAAAGAAATGGATAATTCAGTCATGGCTTCCCAGTCAGTGGCTTTATTTTCACCAACCAGCAAGTACTGTATTTAATATCATTAATAAGAGCCAATGTGGTGTAATGGTTTAGGTGTTGAACTAGGTCTTTGGAAAACAAAGCATTTAAAAGTAATAGTCTTACATCCAAATGGACACCCAGTCCTGGCTTTGGGATGCCCAGTGGACAAAATGGTCACAAACAATTTAATCAGTGAATTTTATGATTCCCATTCCTATTTCAATGCCTTCTGCTGGTTACTGCAAACCAAAAGTAAAAATAATCCACAATATATATCTTTTTCAATACCAGTTCAGTTGCATTTTATAACCAATATTTGTAAGTTTTGATAAGACTTCTAGGGATTTTTCTTCTTCTTTTTTAACAGTGATATTTTCTGGTGGTGGGCAACATAATACAAATTGCTAGGACATTGATGTGTGTAAGCTTTTGCATGGGTGAACCGACAGCCAGTAACAATTCCTTTTAAAATGCCCTGCTAGGAGAGCAGGATTCAAATCCCTGCTCAGCTATGAAAACTAACTGGAGGGTCAGCTAGCTAGATGCGAGAATTAATTGTAGAAAGTAGTGCTTTACCTCGCTATTGCAGCAGTGTTCATTTGTCCCCACAATCTACGGTATTGTAAGATCACTGGCATGGAAAGCTATCTGAGTTTGCAGTTCACATGGCGCATGCCCACGAGAAATGATGGTGGCTGCGAGTGAATTACCCACCTTATTATCTCCCAAAAAGCTCCTTCCATCCCCCACCTTTTGCCATTAAAAGAGAGATGCAGAAGAATGATTGTTTACTTAAAAACTTTTTTTTTGCTCTGCCACTTGAAAATAGTGTTTGATCATATCCCCAAAAGAACAACAATGACGGCTGCTTTGTTGCCAGCAAGCCCTACCCTGCACATGTCCGACCAATCATGTTTTTACTTCCTGGATGTGCCCTAGTTCAAATTGGTTGTTCAGACAGGCTGTTATGCGCATTTTCACATACTTTTAAAAAAAGATAATGAGAAACAGCGAAAGCTGTAATCGCAAACTACTTGGAGTTTCCGGGTGGAGGGGGGGCTTCCCAATATGGCAATTCATGGCAGGAGCTCATCTGGACAAAAGGTATTCTGCCCACATTCTTTGAGGATTCTTTTCGTTGTCTAAACAAACAACCCCTGGGTGACCTTGGGCAAGTTGCACTCTCTCAACCAGAGGAAGACGATGGCAAACCTTGCCATGAAAACCCTATGACAGGGTTATCATAGGTCAGACTTGAAGAGTTATAAGAAATTATATCCAGTAAGAAACATGAGTTCACTTTTTGTTTCTTTCAAAATGGTCTGGGGATTCACTTTTGTAAATTGACATGACACAGATACCATGCCCTTGAGCCAAACATGAGACTCTCCCACATTTCCATGTGAAAGGAAGGGGCTAGGACACATTCCTGTTAATTACAGTGATACCAATCAACAAATGATATCTTTTGGGGCTCCTTTGCAGGAATGGAACCAGGATACACCAGATTCAATACCTGTCATTCCTGAAGAGCAGGTCCAAGACATTTTTGCCAGAGGACTATTCCTTTCTGTGGCTTATGTGGAGCTAGAGGGTACCAGTCTATCCTGCATGTTCTTTAAAATCTCTAGATGACTTCACCTAGGTTTGATCTGGATCAAATCACTGGATAAAGTCATCCAGAGATTTGGCTGAAATATCATTTGCATGCTTATAACTTTTGGAGTGGAGAGTAAGAATTATTGTGAATTTCTGACAAGGGCAAGTCTAGCCTTGTTTTGAAGAAGGGCTCCCTCTTCTGGATTTCTATTTAATTTCTTTTCTTAAAAGAATTGTGTCACTATATAAAGGGGATTAATGCATAAGGCTTTTTTTTCCCTTCCAGATTCAGTTTTGTTTTGTGGTTAGGTTAGGTTAGTTTTTTAATGATAGTTTAGCTGCTTTCAGCACTTCCAAGTCTGATTGATTTCAGGAAAAGTGAGCTGTGTGCTTAAGTCCTCTGCAGAAATTGCTGTTATTCCAGTGTATAAATGCTGGCCTCAGTAACTTGAAACGGCAAATATGCAGTCTGTACATTCAGCAGTCCTTATTTCTGAATACATTTAAACTGGCTGTCACCTGCAAACTGGAGAAAGAACTGCATTTTCTTAACAGCAACAAGGCAGAACTCAAATACAGTTTCTGCTGCTTAAGTCTAGAGCCAGCCTACAAGGTGTAACTGTGTTTTATGTTAACTGTGTTTTATGTTAATTTTCTTTGTATAAGGATCCTTGTGGGCTTAATTTGTGTCTAGCAGCCATACCCAGTGATATGGGTAGAGGTGACCTATGACAAAAATAAACACCCTCTAACTACTCACCGATGAAAACTGAGACAAAGGTGGCCGAGCACCATCAGAGTAATCAAGAGGGTTTTAGTAGGCAATAAGAGGGCAAAAGTTATTAAAAAGGATGAACACCCAAAACTAGTAATTTAAGCAGATAAGCCCTGGAATTTATGCACTGACTTGAGGAAAGCATGGCGGGGACAGATCAATAAATACAGTACTCTTGGGGATGGGGTACACAACATAATTAACAAAATCTATTATTTTATAACACATTATTCTAAAATCAAAATGTCTTCATCAGACCTGCTCAAAATTGCAACTTTCTCTCAGATCCAATGTATGAATTCTGTGTTCATACCCAATTGCTCTCTAGTTTAGTAGATGGTGGGAATGCTGTAAATGTCATATATCTGGATTTCAGCAAAGCATTTGATAAGGTCCCCCATAATGTTTTGATTAGCAAATTGATTACATGTCTATCGATGGGAACACTGTCAGATGGATTCATAACAGGTTGGAACAGCATGCTCAGAGTTGTCATCACTTGCTGCACTTCAGACTAGAAGGCAGTCTCAAGTGTTGGGCCTCAGGGTTCTATCCTAGGACCATTACTCTTCAGCAATTTTAACAATGACTTAGATGACAAAGTGGAGGGAATCTTTATCAAGTCTGCAGATGACACAAAAGTGGGAGGGGTGGCTAGCACATTGGAAGATAGGAACAGAATTCAAAACGGCCTAGATAAACTAGAAAATTGGGCAGAAATTAATAAAATGAAATTCAATAGAGACAAATGAAAAAATTCTATACTTAGGCCACAAAACAAAATGCACAGGTATAGGATCATAGAATCAGAGAATCATAGAGTTGGAAGAGACCTCAAGGGCCATCCTGTCCAACCCCTGCCATGCTCTCCAGGATGAAGAGGAGCCATGGGTAACCACCTTTTGGATCCGGTCAGACAACCAATTACAAATCCATGATAGCGGACACATGGCTCTGCTACATGTGGAAAGGACCTTGAGATTATTGTTGATAATAAGTTGAACATGAGCCAGCATTGCTGCAGCAAAAATATGAATGCTATTTTAACCTACATTAATAGAAGCATAGTTTCCCAGTCAAGGGAAAAAATAGTCCCACTGTGTTCTACACCGGTCAGGCTTCATCTGGAGTACTGTGTTCAGTTCTGGGCACCTCATTTTAGGACAAATATAGACAAGTGGAGCATGTTCAGAGAAGGGCAACAAAGATGATAAAAGGTATGGAGAACAAAACATATGAGGAAAGGTTGAAGGAACTGGGCATGTTCAGCTTAGTGAAGAGAAGATTGAGAGGTGACATGATTGCACTCTTTAAATACCTCAAAAGCTGTCACAGAGAGGAGGGAGCAGGCCTGTTCTCTGCTGCCCAGAGGGTAGGACCTGGTGTAATGAATCATAGAATTGCAGAGTTGGAAGAGACCACAAGGGCCATCCAGTCCAACCCCCCTGCCACGCAATCACAATCAAAGCATCCCCGACAGATGGCCATCCAGCCTCTGTTTAAAGACCTCCAAGGAAGGAGACCCCACCACGCTCCGAGGGAGTGCGTTCCACTGCCGAACAGCTCTTACTGTCAAAAAGTTCCTCCTAATGTTGAGGTGGAATCTCTGTTCCTGGAGCTTGCACCCATTGCTCCGTGTTCCAGTCTCTGGAGCAGCAGAAAATGGTTTGAATGGTTTGAAGTTACAGGAGGGTAGATTTCAATTGAACATTAGAAGGAATTCTTGACAGTAAGAGTTGTTTTGCAATTGAATCAATTGTCTAGTGAGGTGGCAGGGTGTCCTTCTCTGGATGTCTTCAAAAAGAGGCTGGACAGCTACCTACTGGGGATGCTCTAGCTGGAGATCCTGCTCTCAGCAGGGGGTTGGACTCAATGGGCCATGAGGCCCCTGCCAACTCTATGATTCTATGACTCTATAACAAGATCTGTGAAACATTTTACAGGCAAAAATGAGTAGCTAGTCATCAAAAAACCTTCTGGCTTCTGGAAAATATTACTAAAACTCCATCTTCCAATTTCTCTTGTAACTCTGGTTCTGCTAAGGTTATGATGCAACCAATTATAATGCGACCAATTCAGACATCCAGTATGTAGCATGCAATGTAAACCTTCAAGAATCTGATGCTGCTATATTTAAACTTAACGGGATTTGGAATACTGGAAGAAATTTCTACACTGCAACTCTACTTAAGGTATTCCACTCAGCTCACTGCAGTTACTACTCTGTGTCCCACACATGGGGTGATGGTACCCTGCTCATTAGCTGCCAGTTGAACTGCCCTCCATTAAAAAAAAGCTACCATTTTACTCATTACAGCAATCCTCTAACAACAGTGTAATGGAGACAGAGATATTGCTAGTAACAGACAATTGAGAGAACACCAATACCACAAAGTACTAACTACAGAGACTCCGAGTTAAAATGAAATAAAATGTTTTTTATTGGAAAATAACACAGAAGCATTCATACGCATGCACACACTCACAAGAACCACACAAGGCTAGCGAAGAGTTAAAGTAGGAGATTATCAGACATGTTAAAAGTGGTGCTACAGGGATGCCAGGAGATTGCAAAAGGGCTCCCTTTTCAGTCGACATTGTCCCCCCCCCCTCGTTATTCACCCATTCTGCTGCCATTCTGCCGGCACTGCTTTTTATTAATGGGAGAAGCCCCATTCCGTTCCTGTCACGAATGTTCCAGCATCAACGGGTGGTCCTTGCCAGAACACTTCCGGATGAGATCGGGACATCCAGTCACTTGTTATGACCCTCCCCAGGTTACTTCTGCCTTTTAAAGTGTGTTTTTGTGCTTGCTGTAATTTTTCGTGTTCTTTTTCTTTTTCTTTTTGAATTTCCTGCGCTCGCATCTTCTCGCGAGAATCCGATCCAGGAAGTGAAGGGAGCTCTGTTAGAGCTCCATTCACTCCTGGGCTGCCAGAACGATGGGAGAGGAGGTGAGTGTGGTGGGGAGGGTGATTGTGGAGTGACAGGGACAAGACAGGGGAGGAAGTGGAGATTGTGGGACAGGAACACTTTTTAATCTCTGTAGAAAGGTTAGATAGAGGAATAGATTTGGGAAGTATGGGCGATAATTACTAGTCCTGAAGAGCAGAGTTTCGTGCAACAGAGAAGACTCAGATTTGAAACTGAGGGTGGTATGGTGATCCGACAGAGTGACAGTGTCCAAGCATAGCACACCTGGCTATTGTTTGGGGACTAATATTCATACCCTGTTTCATATCCTGAAGGGGTGTTTGAGTGAAGAACAAAACTTAGATAGGTTTCCCACCATTAAACAAAAGAAGCTGCAACTTTGCTAATTGTTGTTAATGGCTGAGATAGTAGAATTGATGGGTTTATGACAACCTCTGTATTGTGAGATAGGAAATGCGTGAGGAAAGTCTTTTCTGGGGATAATGGGGGTTCTGGTCACTTGTTTATATGTGATGGATAACTCATTGCCATTGTGACCAAGAGGAGATTAGCACATACCTCAGTGATGGTGTTGTTTACTAGGGGTTTGCTTAATCCTATCTTGGGCATGTCTGCCTGTAGTTTTCCACAACACCTTCATTTAGGACCTGGTGGCCTCCACCTGTACCTCACTCTGGGCCCATCCTGGTCTATTAGACCTTGTGAAGTGTCTAATTATTGCCAATTTGTGAAATAATATAGGGAGAGGTTGTAAGGCCAGGTAACAAGTAGACCCACTGAAATGAATGGACTTGTTAGTCACAACTAATTAAAGTTCTGTGTACTTCCAGGAGTCCACTCCAGATTGGATTTTTATTGGATTTATTCCTTTGATTTTATACTCCAGATGCAAAAATTACCACTAGCCATGCTGGCTAAGCATTTTGGAAGTTGTAGTCCCAAAAAGTAATTTCCCCCAAGCCAGGGGAGCCTTTCATTTTGATCCAGGGAGAGAAGGGATCAAATCCACAAGGCCAACTATTTAACCCTGACACAGGTAGAAGGACTCCTACCAGTCAGCCACAACTCCTTATATCATGCGAGCAGGGAATAGGATTGTTTGTTTAGCTGAGCTGTCATGTGCTGCTCCACCAGAAGCCATTTTTTAAACTGGGAGAAAAAGTTCTCTAACCCTCCTCACCATAAGTGCTTTTATACCATTGTGTGTGTACAAATGCAACCACTCACACAAGCAGACACCCACACCCTTGCTGAGGAAGCCAGATGGATATTGCTTTTGTAAACACCCAATCTGCATTAAGGCTTGCACATCTGCAGATCCATTTACATTGCTTAAAAATTTATTTAAAAGCTGGATGTTTAAGAGGCCCTGGGATCTGGAAGAAGCTACACCTGTTCCTAACCGCACTGTTTTTGCTATAATGTTCCATGATAGCACTGCAAACTGCAAGTACTTTGCCTGCTTTGGCTGTAATGGTTTCTAGTAGTTTGTACAATATGTATAAATCCCAGCCGGCAGCTAGTTCAAGATGTCCTGACTTCATCTTGAAATCTCCGTATCTGAGAAGAAAATTGAGTTGTTGCTTCACACACTGAAAAAAAAATGCTTCTGTTTTGCCTATATACAAACACTAACCCCAGTAAAATCTTCTGAAGGAATGACCCAAACTGAAAAGAGATCAGAAGACTGCCCTGGGGAAAGACCGGTTGGCAGGCCTGTGCTCTCTCTGCTTTGGGGAAAATATCTTGATACAGGAAATTGCCTAACCCTGATTGAGTAAGTCTGAAACTACCTGGGGAACCAGGCTCTGATAGAGCTTCTGCTTACTTCTTATTCCTCACCCAGAAATGAAACTGATATAATGGAGTGTGTTGTAAGCCACCTTGGGTCCCGTGTCAGGACAAAAAGAGAAAGGGAAATGAATGAATTGATGAACAAACAAATGAAATAAAATACAGTATACAGTAGGCATGGGTGGGATTCAATTAGTCCTTACCCAAAACAAGCTCAGGCAGTAAAGCAATACTAAAGGAAGGGGATAAGTTTTTAGTTCAGGGTTTCTCTTTGAGCAGATAACACTGCCAGACTGGCTGCTTTTCCTACTTTGATTTGTTACAATTGTCTTCTTTCCTAAGCTTTTCCTGAACTCACACTTTCTCCTAACTGCTCTCATCCCAGCTAGCCAGAACCCTAACCAATACCAGCCTCCTCACAGATGGTTAAAGTCCTAACCCCTTCCTCTCACCTACAAAAGCTATCTCCCCCAAATAACTATCTCTTAATTATCACACTGTTGTTTCTACTCGTCCCCTTCTCTCCAGCCCCCCCATCACATCCCAATCAGTTTCATTGTTCAAAACTGTAATATATTAAGTGTAAGAATCTAATACTAAAGTGGCCATTATTGCCTACATCTGGTCAATGACACAGAAGAAGTCTGTTCCAGGTTGAAGTATGCTCAATAATTTTGCACTACTGTTATGGGTCTCGGAACCTCTCATTTCAGGACTTTATCAGACAGAGAAAATACAGCGTCATCATGATGCCACATACCACGAAAAGGAGCACGGATCAGATGACATCGCCCTTTCACGGTTATAAAAAGCCAGAATTCCATTGTTTTTAATTGACGGCTTAAGCCATCAATAGATCCCCCTGCCGCTTTTTCACTGGCATTGCCAGCATGCAATACCTCTGTCCCTTTAAATCTCGTACTTACTCCGTCAGTGGCTGTACTGGCATGAACACTTCTGGGTCAGATCAGGACATCCAAGTAAGTTACGAACTTTTTTTTTATCTTCCCCAGGTTACTTGGGGTTTTTTTAAAAGTATGTATAGATGCTTGTGTAAACTTTAAATGCTTTATTTCTGTTTTTAATTTTGAATTTCCAGCACAATGAAATTGCGTGAGATTTCAAATGAGTGTTCACTTCCTCTTCATTCATGGAGGAGCTTTTGCTGGGAAAGGAGGTGAGTGTGTGGGGGGAGGAACATTCTTTTGCCAGCACAAAAATGGGCTTTTTTGTGCCGGCAAAAGAATGTTTTAAAGACTGCTTCTGATAAAGTCCTCAGTCAGATGAATAGGAAGAACTAGAAAGGGTCATCCTAAAGAAACCACCACCAGAGTGATGCCACAAGCAGATAGAAAAGAGAGACTGTTAAACATAGGATTGCCAGGTCTCAGGGTGCTAGCTAAAGTCTCAGGGAACTGCTGTGCTTCTCAGGTGAGTGGAACTGAAGGAAAATGAACTTTAATATTTCTAGGTGAAGAGGCTTTAAAGTTTATGCAACTCCTCTCATTCACAGCTGGCATCCAGTTTTGTGTGTATGCAATGCTGGTACACTGGCCTCGGTGGGAACTGGGAAAAGAGATGCTGAGGTATATTGATGGGTCCATTGTGCCATGTGGACCAAGGCAGGAAGCAGAGGGCTAGAATGGCAACTCATAAACCTTCTTGCTCTAGTGGCAGCAGCACCAGGCAGCACCGAGCAGGAAGCGGGGAGACCTCCTCAAGGACTGGTAGTGAATCTTCCCCAAGCACTTTTGGACTTGGAAAAATTCTCCATATCTGATGTGTGCTGTAGAATGTGAGCCCTAGAAGGAATTATGAAAAACAGCTGCCACACTGATATTTCATTTTAAAACTGCATTGGAAAATTAATAAATTCTCCTATGGATAACTACTAGTTGTAATAATACTGTACTACTCATTCTTGTTTCAAGGTAGAAACCAAGGAAAGCCAAAGTAGAAGGCATATCAACAAAATAGTCATTTTCTTCCTTATTTTATTTGATTTACTGCATACACTACTTTATGTGACCCAGACATACATCTAAAGTAGACTTGGTAATTGTAGCCTATTCTTTTCTATTTTCAGCAATTAATCTTATTTCTAATATATTTTGATATACTGAAGATATCTATATTTTATCAGATTTTATCCAAGATATCTATGTTTTATCAGATTTTATCCAGTGAAATTGGTTAACAGGTCAGTTAGAGCTATTGCAAAGAAATACTGAGTAGTTTCATGACTTCAGCAACTTTTCAGTTCAGTAATAACTTCACAGCTACTAATCTTCTATTAAATTTTAATGTTCATAACCTCAGCTATCATCTTTTGAATCCTCAGGGTCAACTGAAAGTCTAGATCTGTCTCTCTTTTTTGGCTTCTTTTATTGTTACATATCTGCAATTTGCACATAACCATGTATCTAGGTCCACTGGATAAGCATGAGTAGATTGACAGTTGACAGGAAGGCACACACTTGCATGACATCTCCAGAACTGCATTTGGTGTTTGTGATTCATTCAGCCAGTTGATAAAAAGATTGCCATTTCTGTCATTCATCCACAATCTTTTAGGATAGCTATATTTGGTCAGTTATGAAAACTGTATGAGGCCTGTCTATTAAATAACGAGACTGTGTTTCTACCTTGCAGACAAATCAGGGAGAACTGATTGTGAATGCTTGAGTGGTGACCTTGAACATGTCTGAACCTGCACGACAAACATCAACACTCTTGGCCATTCAGTTAATTGTCAGTTGTCATTTAAAGCAGCTTGTTTGTTGTGTGGTGGGAAAATGCTAAGTTTAAAAGTCAAGCAACATGTCAATTTGAAGTTGTTAGTAAAATTGAACAAAACACCAATGGAATCTTTTCAAATGCTTACTGAGGCCTACAGGGAAGACTGCATGTCTCATGAGTGTATGTTTGAGTGGCACAAAAGATTCAGAGAAGGACATGAGAATGTGGAAGACAAGGAACGTCCTGGACAATCTACCACTTCAAGAACTGAAGAAATTGTGGAAAAAATCAGCCAGATTGTTCAAGGAGACCCCCGACTCAGTGTCTGAATGATAGCTGAAGCTGTGAACATTGACAAAGACACTGTGTGGAAAATTATGCATGAAGATCTCAACATGAGAAAAAATTGTGCCAAGATGGTTCCTAGGGTCTGACACCAAAGCAAAAAGAGTGCCACAAGGAAATTTATGCTGACATTCTGCAGCAACTTGAGGTGGACCCAAACCTTTTTCAAAGGTCATAACTTGTGATGAAACCTGGATCTTCCAGTATTGTCCTGAGACAAAACAATAGTCAATGCACTGGAAAACACCATAATCACCAAGAATGAAAAAAGCATATAAAAGCAAGTCCACATTCAAAGCCATGCTCATGGGGGGGGGGGTTGACATCAAGGGCATATTTTTTGAATGGGTACCAGAAAGCTGAACAGTGAATCAGCATTATTATAAGGAAGTTTTGACAAAGCTGAGAGAAAGAGTCAGGGGATAAAAGGCCAGAACTGTGGGGAAATTGTTTCATTCTTCACCAAGACAATGCATCTGCTCACACAGCACTTTCTGTGAAGCAGTTTTTGGCTGATAAACACATTACTACACTTCAACATCCTCCATATTTGCCAGATTTGGCACCATGCAACTTTTTTTCTTTTCCCTAAAGTGAAATCAGTGCTTAAAGGAACACATTTTGAGTCAATTGATGTGGTATGAAGAAAACAGCAGTTGAAATAGCTGACAGAAACTGATCTGCTCCATGCCTTTGACCAGTAGAAAACAAGACTACATTGGTGTGTGAGTGCAAACAGGGAGTATATTGAAGGGGACACGCATTAGAATTGTAATACATATAAATAAAGATGGGTTATTGTATCAGTCTCGTTATTTAATAGAAAACCTACATCCAGATTTCTACCTGGAGAATGGCCCTTAGAGTGTGCATGTACAACCAGTCTTTGCATGATGGAAGTTAGCAGAGCCCCACCTATTTGATACATACATCTGAGAAGTGACTTGTTGGTATGCTATCTCAAACATCTCCCATAATTGTCCTGGTTGACAGAATGTCTCTTGGCCGTTCTTATCCTCTCACAGTACATTCAAGGGAATTAAAATGACCCTGACCTGCAAGAGCACTCAAAGTGCTACAGCCACCAAAGGCATGCAGCCCAATCAGAGCAACAAACACATTATGTCCAACTGAAACTGTGAGTTCCCTTATGTCAATAAATCTTGTGTGACTCTTTGTTTCACAGCAACAATTACCTGGTTTGGTTTGGCTTTCTATCAGAAGGTCCTCAGCAGCACTGTAGGTTTATAAGGCAAGAATTGTGACTCAATTGGGAGGAAAATGTGCCAGTTCCAGTAGTTTGTTTCCCTTATTAGGGCCATGTTGAGGAAATGGGAGGGCTTTGGACCCAAAGCATTTCCTCATCTGCCCCAGTATGCCCCCACTCCTTCTCTTGTTAGAGCAGCAACAGTGGAGGACTAAGAGCTGTGGAGGTGTTTGTCATTTTAAGGCAGGCCTCCTTTTCTGTGGGCCTCCACCTGCAAATATCATTCCCTGCTTCCCCCAGAGAAGGAGGTCCACAAACTCCTAAAACACTGGGATACGCCCCACCACTACCACAGGACTTCAGCCCTACTCATTTTACAAGGCAAAAATTTCCCTGAAGAAGGGTTCCATTGCCCAAAATATGCTGAGTACTTTTTGTTTGTGCTTTTGACAGTGGCTGGTTTACAGGACTGTGGGGGGAAGAGCAGTCTAAAAATATTTGTACTCAATTTTGTCAAGCAGCCAAACCTAATCAGTTAGATAGCAAAATCACTTTCATTTAATGATTCCTGATTGATTGGAATTATTTAGCGGGGAACATTTGGAGCGGGATCATAACAGAGCCAGAGGGAACAATTGCTACACACAACCACATTAGAACATTAGGTGCTAAAGAGTTATCTGACTGACCGAGGTGCCAGTTACACGACAGAAATTGTCGCGTTGCCTACTGTGACAAAGTGATCACGAATCCGTCCCTCGCTGTTTATACAATTTATGTCTCTGATCTGGATATCCCGTGTGGTCCCGTGACTGATATTTACACGTCCATAGTTCCGGTTTTGTTTAGGTTTTAATTTTTATTTTATTTTTTTTGGCTGTCAATCAAAGATGCGATTACTCGTGTTTTCACAACCTCGGTGACGCACTTCCTTTAGAGTTCCGTGCCACGAGCGATGCTATTGGCTGGCTGGGGGGGGGGAGAGAGGGGGGCAGAGGTTTGTTATTCCCCCTTTGCTTCTTGAACATTTTAACCCCTTCAGAAGAGGCAGAAAGCATTTTTAAAGATCCAGACTGAGATCTTTCGCTCAGACGCAGGAACGAAAGAGTGCTTTCCATTTGAAATCAAGCCGAGTGAGGGGGATGGGAGGGGAGGGGAGGCATCGTATTCCCCTTGCCTCTGTAAAATGTTAACCCTTACAACACAGATTAGCTGCAGAGTTCATGCTTCAAACCAGCTACAAACAGGCTGTTTTGAAACACACAGACACAGAGAGGGGGAATTTAAGCGATGTACATTCGCTCAGAGGCTGGAATATTTTAATGTGCCAGGGAGGTGACCAAGCTACTACGATCTCTCTGTAACAGGCAGTTGAGGAAAAGGTAAAGCTGAAGGGTTTGCAGTGTAGAAATCCATTTAAAAAGGTGATTGAGTACATTCGCGCGTGCACACACACACATCAACCTTCATGCAGCTGGAAGGGATGCCTGTTTTCAGCTGGTGAGGCTGGATCTGTTGAACGGGTGACTGACCCCTCCTTTTCTGGTCCCTGAGCTCTAAGCCCGCCCCCAGTCACCATTTCCGGTCATCCCAGTACCGGTCATTTTTGTCCCACGCTGTTTACATTTCTGATTTTCCGAATCCTCCAGTGACTTTTTTAAAAACCGGCACAACCTGCGGGACTGGAAGTCCCGCAGGTTGAGGGATAAAAGGTGGCCCCCCTTCCGAAAATCACATACCCGACCCGATGTACGTGTAAACTGCCAGGGATCGACACGAATTCTTCCCAGGACATTTTCATCGTGTAAACGGGCCCCCACTTTCCAAAATCTGAGCATAATTTTGTCACTGTGGCTTTGGAAGAGTGTTATTTTGTAATGTAAATTACCAATTTGCAGGATCATAGCTCTAATTTCTCTATTTTCTTAGATCACTGATAGAACCATGTCAATGGAAAATGTTGGAATGGAAAAAGTAATTTTCAAGTGCTGATCTCCGGGCTGTCATGAGATTCCTATTCCTACAGAAGAAAACTCCAAAGGAAATCCATGAAGGAATGATGCAAATATTGAGTGATAAGTGTCCATCATGTATAGATGTGAAGAAGTGGTGTGCCAACTTTCAGCATGGAGATTTTGAGACCAAAGATGCAGCAAGATCTGAGAGGCCTTCAACAGTGCCAACTCCTGAAATTGTTGAGCACGTTCATGACCTGATTTTGGCAGATTGGTGAATCTCAACTAAAACAACGGCTGAGACACTAGAGATATCCCAGGAAATGCATTGGGTTTATAATTCATGGGCAATTGGCTATGCAGAAGATGTCAGCCAAGTGGGTGCCAAAATGTTTGAATGCTGACCAGAAATTAAATCGAGTGGATACCTCCAAGAATATTTTACAGATCTGAGTAATCTAATGATCACTTTTTGGAACAGCTCACTGTTGATGAAACATGGTTATATCACTATGATCTGGAGACCAAACAACAGTCCTTGCAGTGGAAGCAGTCAGGTTATCCACAGCCAAATAAATTCAAGACTCAAAAGTCAGCTGGAAGGGTTGTGGTCACAGTTTTTTGTGATAAGGAAGATATTTTGATGACTGACTATCTTCAGAAGAGCCAAACAGTTAATGCAGAATACTACTCTAATTTGCTGTGCCAATTAAAGGAGGTAGTGAAGGAAAAACAGGTGAGGAAAGCTGCAGAAAGGTGTTCTCTTTTTGCAATACAAGACATTTTCTCACAGCGATGGCAAGACAACGGATGTTTTGAAGAATTTCGGGTTTGAGTGCATAAACCATCCACCCTACTCACCAGATCTTGCTTCATCTAACTTTCCTGTTTCCAAATCTTAAAAAGAGTTTGAAAGGAAGGACATTTTTAAATGATTCAGAGGCGATAGCAGCAGCAGAGCAGTATTTTAGTGACCAGACATCAGAATTTTTTTGGAAAGGTTAAACGAACTTGAGAAACAATGTGCCAAGTGCGTCAAACTTCAGGGTGAATATGTGGAATAGCATGTACATTTTATTGCTCTTTCATTGCAGGATTGTTTCCTAAACCTTCTTGGAGATCCTCTGTGATCCCTGTCCAAACAGAAACCATGCTTGACCCTGCTTATCTTTCCAAATCAGACCAGACTGAGTGTGTTCAGAGTGGGGTGATGATGTGCTATAAAAAACCAATCTATTTCAGCCTTTCTCAACCTTTTTATCCTGGAGGAATTCTTGAAATAATTTTCAGGTCTCAGGGAACCCCTGCATAAACATTATTCTATATACTGCTATTGCTTTCCTGCCACAATCTCAGTATCTTGGGGAATCCCTAGCAACCTTTTTGGGAACCCTAGGTTCCAGGGAACCCTGGTTGAGAAACACTGATCTGTTTAATGCAGTAATAGACCCAACCTTTACAACCAAAATGTGGACAATAGTGGTTACCGTATTCCTTTTCAGCAGAATTTCTACTTAGTTGGTTAAGAATTTAACATGGGCTATGTCTTAATGTACAGAGCACAAACCTACTGCTCTATTTGTTAATACCTATCTATAGAACACCTGATTTCCCCACCATTACAAACTTTGATCCGAACGTAATATGTCTAAGCATGAACTGCATTGGTCCCATTAATATTATTATCTATGGAACTGAACGTCTCACTGGAATAAGAGTTTGTGACCCATGGAATGCAGGAATTCACAGTACCTTATGGACTTTTATTTTTTAAAGTCAGTACCACCTAACAACTTGAGATCTGAAAGAAGTTTATAAACCATGTGAGGAGAGTGACTAAACTCCCTTTGCCTTTATCCCTGCAGGGAGTGTTTTGAGCAGATAATTGTCCTCATCTGATAAGAAAAGAATGAGAGACTATCATCACCTCTCTCACCTCCCCCCCACCCCCGAAAAGCAGGCCTGACCACCATCATCACTTCACCTTTGTTGTGCAATGAAAAGGAACTAATGTACACATGAAACATTCTCTTAGTAAGTGTGTCCTCTCAGAAACCTGAGCAGATTCACCTATTTTTTTTTAAAGTGGCTGATTCCTTCCCATTGTATGAAAAATATGATAAACTCTCTTTTTAGTATTGTATACACTGAACCCCTAATTCCAGCTCTGTTCTCTGCAGTTCCCTTTTCTGCTCACAACTTCATATTGTGAACATGAGGCGCAGATTTGCTATGTTGCCTGTGGCTACAATCTGAAACTTATTTACTAGAGAGTAATCTCTATTGGGCACAGTAGAATTTATGCATGAATAAACATTAATAAGATTGCATTGCAAAAGTATTTATTTGGTATTTACAGGCTGTTTTAGGGTTAAATCTATGAAGGCAGCTCTCTCTCGCTCGCTCTCACATACACACACACTCATACACACACACAGAGGGAGGGAGGGAGGAAGAGAGAGAGAATATATTATATATTATAACCACAAAGCTACAAACAGATTAGATTAAGGCATCTAAAGATGTTATAACCAGACCAATTAATTAATATCAGTAGGAGATAGGGAAAAATCTAAATATAAAAAAGCAGTAGCACATAAAGTTTTAAAACATTAGCAATCAAATGCAGAGCACTAAAATATCAACTAGAAGTAGTTCAGAAAAAAAGTTAATTAAAAATCTTCTGGGTACATATCTTGCTAGGGAAGGAGTCTCCTAAGCCCCTGACCACCAGTGTTTAACACCATATATTATTCCTTGATAGGAGGCCTGCAGGCAGGGTCTCAAAGGCCAGTCTTATGGTTCTTGATAGCAGGCCTGCAGGCAGGTTTGTATGGGTGCCAGTGCACCTTTAAAAATTATTATTATTATCATTATTATTTTAGTTATACCCCACTCTTCAGCCACAAGGCTATCAGAGCAGCTTACAAATTGTTTTAAGCAATCGCAATTTACACATCTACACTGAGTGAACCCAAATGTGGTCCCAAACTGTCCAAGCCAAGGGTGGTCAACAAGTAGCTCTCCAGATTTTTTTGAACTGGAACTCCCTTGTGACCTAGTCATCATGGCCAGAAATAAGGGATGATAATAGTTGCAGTTTAACAACAATTAGTGTGCTGCAACATTCCCTAAAAGGTAATTACCAGCACTCTAAATTGGACCTGGAAGCAATTGACAGTTATTGCAGCTGAAATAAAGCAATGCTATATGCTTCACTCACTTGGGGCCCTTTAACACTCCACAGCTGTAGTGCTATGATTCCACTTTAACTGCTGTGGCTGAATCCTATGGAATCCTGGGAGTTGTGGCTTGTCCCACAACTGTCCCAGTTTGGCAGGACAGTCCCAATTATCTTCGGTTGTCCCACTTTTTCAGCTGCTTTTAAAATGTCCCAGTTTCTTTTTCTTTTTCCCACTTTCCCTATTTGTCATCAGCTAACTTCAGCTGCTGCAAACTGAGTTCAAAATGCAAAGGGGAAGGAATCATGCCCTTCCCAGTAGGTGTGGGGAAAAGCAAACTGCTGTAGACCCTCTTACGATGTGTATTCTTCCTCATTAATAACTTTTGCCACCTTGACCAAACTTTGATATTGAACATTCTTCTGCCCCAACTAGTTAAGGGCTGAAAGATCAGTTTAAATAAGAAGGTATTTCCTGGTAATGAAGAGAGAGTAGAGAGGGAGCCAACCAAGCCAAGCTTGGGAGGAAATTCTATAGCCTAAGAGCAGCCACCAAGAAGGCACTCTCTTGTGTCCTCAGCAGACTAGCCTGTGAGGTTGGTGGGATGGAGAGAAAACCCTCCTCTGAAGATCGTAAGGCTCAGGGCAGGCTCACATGGGAAGATACAGGCTTTCGAATACAGTTGTCCCTTGCGGTTTTGATTTTTCGCGATTTAGCCCCGAGCCCCTTTGTGAAGGCTGGTGAGAAGCAGGGCAACCTCCTGCCTGCGCCTTCCTCGGCCTTCCCGAGGTGGCTCCGGGGCTTCAAAGCCCCGGAGTCTGCTGAGGAAGGTGGGGGGGCAGCCTCCCTCCCTCCCTCCCGTGCTTTCCCCAGCCTTCCTGAGGGGACTCTGCTCAGGAAGACCAGGGAGAGTCAGGGGAGCTTCCCTTCTTCTGTCCCGCTGCCTTCCCCGGCCTTCCTAAGTGGGCTCCAGGGCTTCAAACCCCGGAGCCCGCTCAGGAAGGCCGGGGAGAGGCAGGCCAGCCTCCTTCCCACCCATCCGCTGCCCTCCCCAGCCTTCCTAAGCGGGCTCCAGGGCTTCAAAATCCAGGAGCCCACTTACGAAGGCTGGGGAGAGGCAGGGCAGCCTCCTCCCTGCCCACCCGCTGCCTTCCCCGGAGTCTGCTCAGGAAGGCCAGGGAGAGGCAGAACACCCGCTGCCTTCCCTGGCCTTCCTAAGCGGGCTCTGGGGATTCTAATCCCGGAGTCCCCTCAGCAAGGCTTGCGGAGAGGCTGGCCAGGCTGGCCAGACACCCTGCCGCTGCCTTCCTCCCTCTGGGGGGGTCGTGGGAGCAGCATTTGTTATTTGCAGTTTTTCCACATTCACGGGGGTCTCAAGACCCTAACCCCCACGAAGGTGGAGGGACGACTGTAGTCTGGACCTAAGTGGTAGGATAAGAAGCAGGAGGAGGATGGGGACATTGGGAGTGATAATGAAAAAGTGGCAGCTGAGGAAGCAATAGATGGGGCAGAAATGCAGATAATCAAGAATGCAGAGAAGCATGGCCAACAAATACCAGGTGTTGTAGTTCTTTCAGAGGAAGGAACTGGCAAAAGAAGGAACTTGCTACAAGTTGACAAGTGAGTTGAAGGCACACACAGCTCCACAACTTGCCCCGCCCCCAGCAGGAAATGTGTCAAGTTACAAGTTAGTTCACAGCCCCTACACCAGGCTGTGGAAGGTAAATGAGGGGATAAAGCCTGTAAGCCTTGTTATTATCTGTAACAACATAACATAGAGCAAGTCAGAGAATGATAAAAATGCTAATATCAACGCTATAACCAAAAGGGGGGTGGACACTTCCTTCCTTTTCTTTCATGGAGTTCATCCTGCTTCCTAAAGATAGCAACTTAAATGTTAGTGCTCCTTTAGAAGACTGTTTGCATTTCTAATAAAAAGCTAAAGGTTGTGTTTCAAACTGATTGAAGTTCTTTTATTAAAGTGCAATATGCTGTACAGGTCAGCCCCCTTATCTGCTGGGGATACGCTCCAAGACCTACCGTGGATAACCTGAAACCATGGATAATAGGGAACCTTGTTATTTTCAATGAGACAAATGCTTGAAGTTGACCATAGAATCACATTAGAGAACCTTGAAATGCCTAGAGAGAACATATTTTTTGGATGTGGATACGTGAAACCGTGGATACAGAATCTGTGGATATGGGGTTCGACTTGTACTAGTTAGATGTAATCAGAATCGAGATAACTATATGCAGAATGGTAATCATGACCTGTAAACTAACTGTGAGATACCACTAGTGTTTTGGTGTGCATTTGTGAATATTTTGGATGTCTGTGTTATACGATATAGAGTTCAACCCAAGGGTTATCTACTTTGGATATGAATATAAATAACAGAAAAACTCTGCATGTGTATGTTGTTAACTGCCCTTGAGTTGACTTTGACTCATCTCAACCCTATAAATGAAACATCTCCAAGACCCCCATCCTCAACCGCTCTGTACAGGTCCTGCAGGCTCAGGGCTGTGGCTTCCTGGATTGAGTCTATCCATATAATATGTGGCCTTCCTCTTTTCCTGCTGCCTTCTACCTTACCCAGCATTATTGTCTTTTTTAGTGTGCCATGCCTTCTCATGATATGGCCAAAGTATGACAGTCTCAGTTTAGTCATGTTGGCTTTCAGGGAGAGCTCAGGTTTGATTTGTTTGAGGACCCATTTATTGGTCTTTTTGGCAGTCCACGGTATCCATAGCACTCTTCTCCAGCACTACATCTCAAATTAGTTGATTTTTTTTCTATCAGCTTTCTTCACTGTCCAGTTCTCACTTCCATACATGGTGATGGGAAGTATGATGGCTTGGACAATCCTAACTTTAGTGTTCAGTTTTATATCTTTGCACTTTAGTAAGCCTGCCTTAGAACTTTCTTCTTGGACTATCTTTAATAATTTTTCCAAGTCTTTGTTGTTTTCTGCTTGTAGTATGGTGTTGTCTGCATATGTTAGATTGTTGATATTTCTTCCTCCGATCTTCACTCCTCCTTCCTCCAAGTCTATGTACCTGTGTGTACAGCATATATAATAGGCATGGTTATAGATCACCTTTGAGCATAGCTAAGGGGGTGTCATGATATCATACAGATCAACATTTACCACCACATGACACCATTCCATGGTGCGTGCATTTGAACCCTCCTAATGTGGATTCACTGTTAGGAGAATAGATGTGGCTACGAAGGAAACAGCAGTAGGAGGATGGCATTGGGAATGACAGAATAACAGAGACATAGCAGCTCTGAATAGAGCCACAAGATTTAATACTTGCACTACCTAAGTAATTTTTCAGGGGAAATTTCCCCGGCTTCCAAAGACCTACTGACCAAAAGCAGAAACTGTTAAGCATAATCTCTAAATCTAATTTCTTCTGAGCCTTGAACGAAGTGTGAACAATGAATACGAAAATAGGATCCATTGAAGACATTGAAAGTGCTAAAAAGAGGGAGAGAAAGCACACAGTGGGATAGAGCTGCCACCCCCATTGTGAATTTTTTTAAAGGTATTTATACCCAGCTCTTCAGCCATGAAGGTTCTCAGAGCAGCTTACAAATTGTTAAGCAATAGGACCTACACATCTACGCCGCTTTTATAGCACACTAGGCACTCTTCAAACGGTTTCCAATGTGTGTTAAATAATTGCCCCCACAAGCTGATTACGCATTTAACCGACCTAGAAAGGATGGAAGGCTAAGCCCTTGGGATAGAACTCGTAACGTTGTGGCTGCAGTACCAGCATTTAACCACTGTGCCACCAGGGCTCCCTTGACTGTAGGGTTGTATCCAGTTCAGACAAAATGTTTTCTCAGTGCTCATGGTGTGTTTTTCCCAACCATAAATGGGGGCCCATCCGCAGCTTAATGGAATGCATGCTCTTGGCTGACCCTACAAAGAGTTTTTATGTTCTGCTTTGCTCTTGGACAGCCCTATATTGATATCAATGCACTGATTTAATCAAAATGAATCAAAGTAGCTTTGACATAGCTGTGCATCTCATTACATCCCTTATATCCTAATTTTTGCAGCACTTAGATTGATAGAATGCTGAAGAACTCAGGAAGCATGATCACTTTCGAGGCATTTGGGTTGGTCCTAATCAAGTTAATGCCTAACTGTTTTTTCCCCTCTTGTGAACCAGCATAGCTACATTCCCCACCTTTTTTTTTATAATTCCAACACTATGATCAATTTCTAATGCTACTATGGCAAAATGAGCAACAGTCTACACTGACCCTTCACCTGCCACCAGCTGCCTAGAGGTATTTTCTGTTGGTCAGATCATCAGTATCGAACACACTCATCCAGAGTGCAGTGGGATCAGGAGCCTTGAGAAACCAGAACTGCCGGAAGCAAATCATTATGGGCTTTGCTCTGTTGTTACAGAGTCTTTTCCATGACTGTGCCTGTCCCCCCACACAAACAGGTGTAATTTTCCTGTATAAAGGTTATCTCACACTGCAATAGTGAAATGGAATTTTACTAGGGGGAATGGTCATCCCAGGGTCATCCCTTTCAGGTCTTAACATAAGGGGTGGAGCATTTTATCTTGCAACTCCCTTTGAGGGTGGAGAGAAGATGTTGGAGTAGGCAGAAGCTAAAGGTTTCCCTCAATAAATACAGGCAAAGCTCTCTTTCCCCTGGACATTCCAAACTGTTTCTTTCGTTACTTATACTCTGCTAGAAATCATACTAAAACAATGTTGGGAAAAAGATCAATCCTTTCTGCTCTAACTCTTATTTTGTTAATACAAGGTAAGCAAAATGTGTTCTAAAAAACACAGCTCAAGGCAGTATTATTGTTATCATTATTAGTACTGGTTTTGTTAAACTTTACTAATTTTTTGTATGCCAACTTTTTGGTAAGAGATCTTGTGATATAGGGTGGGATCTAAATCTTTAAATAAATGAATAAAGTAACAGATAATATTATGGAGGCAATTGAAATCCATTATTTTCAAAGCTATGATTAAAATTACAGGCTAATGCTATCTTACAGTATTGATTTTGTTCTTGGTGCTGGAACAATGCCACATTTCCACCAAGACTTTAATTAAATAATTCAAAGTATCATGGCATTATTATTATTAGTAGTAGTAGTAGTCTCTCTGGCTTTTCTTCACAAACGAAGATTCAGGAAGGAGTCATCCTGCGCTTTCTGCAAGCGCGCTGATGACTAAAAAGGCCAATCCGAGATAAACAAGTCCGGTTGCAGAAAGCACAGCAGAAGGTCTCCTTGGGTGATGTTTCCAGGTTGTGATTCTTTCTGCGTTGTCATTTCTCTTCAAGACTTGTTCGGCACGAGTTCTCAAATAAGGCTGCAGCATTGTGGATAGTGCGTCTCCATGCCTCCCAATGTGAGGCCAGGGCGGACCATTGTTGGTGATCAATTTGGCCGAGACTGAGATGTTGTTTCAGGGAGTCCTTGTATCGCTTTTTTGGAGCGCCCCTCTTGCGTTAACCAGTGGTGAGTTCACCGTAGAGTACTATTTTTGGGACGCAATGGTCCTCCATCCTAGAAACATGCCCTTTGGTTCCAGAAACATAGTAGTAGTCGTAACAGTATAGTAAAATGGGGATGAGCAAAATATGGATTACAAACTGTCCACTGGTTGGTGGGATTCTTGTCAAGAATTTTGAACTAAACATTTCTTATGTTACCAAACCAAGAAGCTTATTTAACAGATTGCTGTTACACACTTAATATTAATTATTTCTCATATTCCAGAGGCATCTGTTGCCCCAGTCACCCAAGAACCAAGCACTGAAACAAGCAAGATGCCAACTATTGAGTCAAGCAAAGAACCCAGCAGTGGAGAAGAACCAAGTGCAGAACCCAGTGTGGAACCCAGTATACAGCCAACTGAAGGCATGAGTGGAGAAGGGAGTGGGGAAGCAAGTGGAGAAGGGAGTGGGGAAGCAAGTGGAGAAGCGAGTGGAGAACCAATTGGAGAAGTGAGTGGGGAAGGAAGTGGAGAATTCAGTGGAGAAGGCCAACCAACCATTGAACCAAGCATAGAATCAAGTAAAGAACCCACAGTAGGGACAAGTGAAGAGCCAAGCACAGAGGCAAGTGGGGAACCTGCATCAGAATTCAGCATGCATCCCGAAGACTTTTCAAATGTACTTCCTACTGAAGAGCCACTTGGAGGTGTAACCAAAGGTACAAGTACAGAATCAGGCCTGCAATCAACTCCAGAGGAAACAGAATTGTTAAGTAAGTTAATTATGCTATTGTTATTGCCTTGTTAGTAACAGTTTACCTCACAACTGGTCTATATTTTGCTTGAGGACTGATATCATGGAGAATTTCCTACCCTCCACCTGCTTCCTGTTTCCTACAACTCACGAGATGAATTGTGGTCATAGCATATTGAGTATCTCCATTCAGGCTCTGTGTCAATGATGTTCAGCTGTAGGCTAGACAAACTCAATGTAATATTCCCAGTTCATAGTGGTAAATTATACAACACTGTACAGTCGGCCCTTTGTATCCACGGATTTGACATCCACGGATTCCACCATCCACAGCTTGAAAATATTCCCCAAAAAATAAATTCCAAGAAGCACTCCTTGATTTTGCCATTTTATATGAGGGACACCATTTTACAATGCCATTGTATATAATGGGACTTGAGCATCCACACATTTTGGTATCTATGGGGGGGGGGTCCTGGAACCAAACCCAGCGGATACCGAGGGCCCACTGTGTATCACAAGATATGAGAAACTCATCATCAGAGTGCCACTCACTGTGGCAAGTATACCATATCAATCACCTCCTATACACTTTCTGAATGATGTGGCTAGGCATGAACAAAAGGATATGCACATCTTTTGTACCAGGAAGCATTTCCCATCTAGTACAGACCCCAGGCCATAATAGGGCAGATGGTAGAACTTTTCTAAATTACCGTATATTCTGGCATATAAGACGGCTGGGCATATAAGACGACCCCCCAATTGTTAGGTTAAAATATAGACTTTGCCCCCCCCATCCAGCGAGCCACCTAGCTGGAAAGCCTGCCCCCCACCAGCCAGCCAGCTCAGTGGCTGTAGATGATGGAATAGTCTGTGAAATTAAAGGACTGAGAACAGCTAAAAAAAAGCATGGGATACTTTGAAAAATCTCTGTGGTGTTCAATCTTTGGAAAGTAAGGTTTCATTAATAATGAAGTTGGTTAATATGAAGCTATCAAATCCCAAATTTTTGAATGAGCACATTAATGATTTTAGAGCCACATTGGCAGACTTGCAAACTCCTGGAGAGGAAATTCCCCAAAACTATGCAAATGGAAATCTTCCTGGCAAGTTTACCAAAATACAATCCCTAAATGGGGGGCAATTAACACTTCAAAGGCAAAGCAGTCATTCTCACAGCAGGGGGAAAGATCTGCTGGGGAAACTGCCCAGGGAATTTACCACTTCAAAGACAAGGCAGTCATTCTCACAGCAGGGGAAAAGATCTGCTGGGCATATAAGACAACCCCCCACTTTTAAGGAAATTTTCAAGTGTTAAAAAGCAGTCTTATATGCAGGAATATACGGTATCAATTTTTGGCCTAAATCCAGTTGTTAGTTGTGGACTTTTTGAATCAATGGGAACTTAGTAATACACAACACTTATTTAAATTTCCATTGATTCAGTGATTCTATTCTAACTGGGACTAGCAACAGGATTTAGGCTAGGGTGGGGGTTCCGCAGCCTTCCCAAGCAGCCACAGCCAGCATAGCCAGTAGTGAGGAAAGCTGGGTCTGCAGTACAATAAAATCTGAAGGGCCACAGAGTTCTCACCACTGGTATGTACAAGAGTACAGCTGTACAGCACAATACTACGCATGTGTATTCTTTCTCACCTATGGCTCCCCATAGGAGGGTGGTAATGATGGAACCAAGGGAACATTGTACAAAGTGAATTGACAATGAATTGAGAGATTTAAGGGAACATGTCCTTCTGTATGTTCAGATTGTAACAGGGGAACTCTAATGAAATGTTAGTGGAAAAATAGCATTCACCTCAACAGCATTGCTGATGGTGAAAGAAGCTTAGCTGTATAGTGGGAACATGAAATCTCATCAAGAAAGCAAAGCAGAGGATGAACTTTTGTAATAATGCCTCCAATTTTTCTTTCCAAGTAAATTTAGCAAGAAATTCATTGCATATTAACGCTACATACATTTAATTGCAGACTAATTCTATATATATTAGCATTACTGCTGGGGTGGACAAAGTGGGGCCTATGAGCTGGATGCAGCCCACCAGAAACTTCAGTGCACTTCTAACCTCTGTGGAAAAAAATGGATCCCTAAATGGCATCTCAAACCCTAAGAAGTTTCTGCAGAGCATATTTTAACATTTCCATTTAAGCGGGAAGGGGGGAAGAATTGGGAGGAAAAAGGGCCTGTTTAAACAAGTCCATCATTGGCCTAAAATGGATGTGAAGGGGGCCAAAACTGCATACAAATGGCAAAGGCAAAACCCCTCCCCCTTCTAATTTCTGGGACATGCATGATCCACCAATTTGGTAGCCTAAAATATTTTTTCCAGAGCATTTGGTGGTGTTGCACTCCAAGTGAGGGCAAAAATAGCCCCAGACTATAGAAATTGCCCATCCTTGCAATATTGAAAGAAGAGCAGAAATCCAGGATGCTTTTCTGTGTATAAGATGGAGATCTTTTCCCCGTTTCATTTATTCTTTAATAACCACCTACAGTTACTCCAATAACCATCTACCCTTTCCAGAAACTATACTTACACTGGGGAGTTAGAGCTGCCAACTTCACTCTGGGGATGACAACCCCACATATCCAAGAGTGTTGTCAATTTTTTTCCCCTGCAGCATTCTTGCGCCTCTAACAAATTCAACAAATTCACACAGATATTTTACAGATGCAGGTTTTCCTAACTTTTATCTGCTTGCAAATACCAAAAGGCCCTATTGCTTGCTTCTGAATTTCAGATTGTATTCCAGCTGATAAACATATGGAGTGGGGGTCCTTTCAGGAAAATTACCAAAGATGGCAGCACAAATAATAGGCAACAGTGGGTAACTAGAACCATACTTATTCACCAGAGCACATCAGAAGTATTAGCAATGAAAAATAGTGAGATCTCATCTGCATATCACTACCACGTTGTTTAACCTAGAGAACATGATAGTAAAAGTATAGGTAGATCCAAAAAAGGTCACCTTTGAAATGCTAATAACAAATTCATCTGTACCTAACTCCAAATCTCACCCAACAAATTCACACACATAATATAGTAAAACCTTCTTAATCATAATAAATATAAATATGACAGTTATTTTGGGATAGATAATTCAACTCTATATAGTGCTCAGCCAAATTTTGGAAGAGAAATTATTGAATTTGCAAACTGTGGATAGTTTCTTTTCAGTTCTAATGATTTAGTTTGCAATCTTGCCTCTCCTTGCTCTATAGCTTTGTCTCATATGTTTATCTTTAGAATAAAAAGAAAAGGAATCCAGAAAAAGGAGTGTCATTGAAGTCTTCCTGATGACTTTGACTTGATTGAAGCAGCTCTCCAGTAGATGGAAAAACCAGATTCTCTGTAGTGTCAAAAATACCAAGGCTTAAAGTGAATTGGCTGGGTTTCAGTGAAATTTAAATCAATACTTGTTTTCCTGTAGTTCACTTTGTTATTTATTAAACTGTAACATATCAGAAAGTGCACAATTGGTTTGTATTATTTCTATTGTGTTAATTCTCTTCTTACTTCTGTCCCCCAAACTTTGACAGCAGTTTTCTCTCTCTAAAGGCACATAAAATGGGTGCCCTTTGCTTTAGCCAGCTCAAAAAAATAAAATGGAATATTATCATTCATAGTTTACTTTGTTGAAATGGATAATCCATTTGTATTTCTCCTCTCCCTTTACCCAGATCCTAATAATATGTACTGAAGATAAAGTCCCATTTATTTTAAAATCCAATTCTTAAATGAACAGGGATTATGGGAAGACAAGATATTTATATCAGCACCTATAGTTAGATATATAGTTTATTGGGTGAATGTATAATTTCAACAAATAGTTACTTGGAAGAAAGTCCCACTGTTTTCAACAAGAATCTGTTCAAAAGGTTCTTACAACTGTTTTGGACAGTTTCCAATAAGCCAAAGCCATTATATTTGGTACACATATTGGCCAAGGCACTCCAATTATTTCAGGACACATATAGACCTCTCCCGTTAGACAGAGGGCACATATGGTTAAGTACTTCTGAGTACAACCCAGAAAGTTGACAGTTGGCACATACAAAGCACAAAACAAATTGATTTCTCAAAAAAGTATGAAAACAAAGCATTTTTGAAAATCTAATGACCAAAATGTGGGGCATGAAGAATACAGGCCAAAACACTGTGCGTGCAATGGCTGCCTTGTTTGACTTCCATTTCCTCTTCATTCTTGGATAAGGAGGAGGCGGCCTTTCCAATATTATCAGGAGCATAGAGTACAGTTTGCACAGTGCAAGCTTCATTCACCAGGGTGGGCTTGAGAAATAGCCACACACAAAATAAAGATCTGAAAAAATTCAGAGGCACTGTTATTTGCAGAATCTGCTCCGTGTCACTTTCTCTCATGCATGTGTACTAACGCATACACATAAATACAACTGTATTGTTACCCCCAGAGTTACAGTTATTCCATTTTATGGAGAATACTTTTCTTCCTTTGAGAATCCCAAAGCAAGGCAATATTTTCTGGCAGGTGAAGTTTCCCCATCTCAAGAGTTCTTAATGATAGTGTTTTGCCCCAGGTACTCAGTGCCATAAAGTCTGTTGTCTATGAAATACTAAAAACCATCCGCTTTTGTTTGAAGAAACGAAAACCCATTTCTTCTTTAGCTTTAGCAGCAAACAGCACCATTTGAAGGTGCAGATTTCAGTAGCCTGTGAGAAAGGGAGTCCTCATTTTACCTGACAAGATTTCAGGTAAAATAATTCCTCAGATAACCTTCAGCCCTGAATTGCCCTCTGCTGCTGCAGGTAAGCCTTTTAGGAATGTTTCTGAGCCTGACATGATCATAGTAAGAGCATTATAGACCAAGGGACCGCCACTGGCCAAGTACTGAACAAAGAGCCTCCAGGGTCTCTTCTCCTTTACAAACATGCCACTTAAGATTGGGCAATTCAATAGCAGAAAGTGAGCTCAAAGTGAATGGGAAGTCAAGTTTCTACAGGAGAAACATGGTGGAGTGGCTTTGTTAAAGGGCCCTTGACCTGAGTGGATGATGGCCAAACAAAAGAAGTGTCAAAAGCTGATTGCATTTGCATGTTCTTTGTGTGGGTAAGAATGCCTGGTGGAATAAATCAGATACATTTTAATCAGCAGAGATGGGAATTAGGTTTTCTTAGTGAAGTGCAGGATCCACTAAAGGCTCTCCAGGATTTCCATCCACATTCTATTCAACTTATTTTTTAATTGAGTTGGGCCCATAATCCTGCATACATTTAGTCTCTCTAAAATTCCAGTTACTTCAGTGGGAATAAATAGGCTAATGCCATGCAGCAGTGCCACATCTGAGTGTACTTCTTGACTTAAAAAAACAAAAAAACAAATAGGAGGAAAGAGGATAAGTGAATTCAGTTCATAAGTACCTCAGCCAGTCCCATCCTCACAGCTGGCATCTCTGGCTTTTCTTCGCAAATGAAGATTCAGGAAGGACTCATCCCATGCTTTCTGCAAGCACACTGATGACTAAAAAGGCCAATCTGAGATAAACAAGTCCGGTTGCAGAAAACACAGCAGAAGGTCTCCTTGGGTGGCATAACCTCAAAACAAATAATTGTTAAATCAGGGAATCAGGACTTTAACAGCTGCATAAAATACAATGTCATAACGACACCACATAACCACAAAAGGGTGCACATATCAGACGACACCCTTTCGCAGTTATGCCCCCACCAAAACCGGTAGTTTTTTATTGATGGCTGAAGCTGTCAATAGATCCTCATGGCACTTTTGTAGCAGCATTGCCTGCATGTGAAACCTTGCACCATTGTACTCATGTGAATGCAGCATCAATGGCTGGTCTGGCACAAACACTTCTGGGTGAGATTGCAACAGCCAGATAAGTGACACACTTTTTATTACCCTCCCCATGTTACTTGGGTCCCTTAAAGTGTGTGTATGAGCTTTTTAAAAGTTTTTATGTCTTATTTTTGTTTGTTTTTTAAATTTCCTACACAATGAAGTCTTGCAATAATACGCGGGATTTCAAAGGAGGAAGTGGACGGAGCTCTGTTCACTTCCTCTTTCATTGCCAGGGAAGCTTTTGCCAGGATTAGAGGTAAGTGCAGTGGGGGAGTTCTTTTGCTGGCATAAAAATGGATTTTTTATGCCAGCAAAAGAACGCTTTTAAGGGGCTTGTCTAATAAAGTCCTCAGGAAGCTGCTTTATTCGGAGATAAACCAAACATCTGCCAAACAAATCAGGTGAAAAACTGTAATTTCTGTAACTCTTTCTATCCACAGGAAAAGTGCTTTATAAATACTGTTTTTATTCAAATATATTCTCTGTTAACAAATGCTCTATTCAGATCTTTAAAATGTACCCATAGCCTTGGTAATTACATTGAAAAGTATAAGGTTCATTTTTCCATCTGGAACACAGGATAGTGTGCAGTTTAGTTTTTATCACCTATGTTATATTTATTAAACACATTTGTATGCTGTACAGATGAGGGGGTTTTGAGATAATGTTTAGGATAAACATTTCTTTCTTTTCAGAATGGGAAACCAAACATTACTTGGAGCATGCAGAAAAGGGCAGGACATAAATTAAAACAATTCAAAAGCTTTCATAACAATTCAGTTGCCTGGGAGAAGTGAAGATGGGAGTGGAGGTCCACCCTCACTTGCAGTGGGAACAACACACCTAAATGCTCCCTCACCCCATGCCCATGAAAAGCTCCACTGGCAAAATCCCTATCAGTGTTAGGCCCCAACAGAAGACATTCTATGCACAGAGTGGAGACAGCTTTGAAACCAAGGCCCCTCTATTGGTTCAAGCTGTAGATGCAATGTGATCCTACATTAAGCCAGGCTAGAGTTAGTCCCCTTCTCCGCTAGTTTCAATAGGGGAGTATTCCAATAAAGAGAAATGTTTTAGGCTTTAAAAGCCTTGAAATTCTGTCATTCTTCCTCTCCTCCTGACCAGCATGAACTGACCCAGTTTTAGAAGGGGGGCACTTTGGGTGGCAAACTGCCACTCTGCTTTTCAACAATGTCTATTAGAATGGATTTCTTTGGGCCCTTTCATGCTATACCATGCTATACTATGATTCCACTTTAACTGCCCTGGCAACATTCTATGGAATCTTGGAGTTTGTAGTTTAGTGAAACACTAGAGCTTTCTGGTTGAGGATTCAACCCCCCTCTCCATAAACTGCAGATTCTCGATTGCATTTAAATGTTGCCATGGCAGTTAAAATGGAATCATAGCACTATAACTGTATTGTAAGAAAAGATTGGGGTTTGGGCTGGATGGCCCTTGTGGTCTCTTCCAACTCTATGATTTTATTTCATCTCAACTTACTTAATGGTGCTAGTATCCACCTACTTTAAAAGTGAGCTGAACACTGTATCTACGGGAGGATCCATTTACATTCTGTCATTTGGTATGACAGCATCCTCACATTATTAATAAATATTATCTTTAAACCCCTACATATGTTCCCATGCCACATAAGGATTTCAGCAACTCAACTGGAATGTTATACAGCTACCCTCCAAGTGGTAAGGCTAGAGACACAGGTTCTATTTGAATGGTAACATTTTAACGCTATACTGTACTCAGTTAACATTGTAATTATCTCCAGTAAAGTAAATTACAGAGAAGCCACTACTTTGTAAATCAGAAAGATTCCACAAAAAAATAAAGTTTACAATCCAGCCAAAGCAAACCTTTGTTTTTAAATTAAAGAACATCAGTTTCAGTGGATGATTTTAGAATGTACTTAAACCTGTCATAGCTAAATCAATCGGACTTAATGCTGGTTAATTTGGGTTGCTGGATCACATTCAGAGTATATTCTGCCAAGTGTTCTGACTCATGTATGTAGCCTCTTTTTTCCGTGTATTATTCATGTCAAAATAGATCATGGAAAAGATAAAACCTTATGTTAGCTGGAAAACAATCCAGCTAAGCATTCATTTGAAAATGAAGTTTGTTTTCAAGGGAAAAATGTATAGGACCTATGTGCTTAACCCTTTACAGAACTTAACTTTACTGGGAATACACAGCTTCCAGCAAAGCAGTCATCTCATAGTGAGTCCCATCCATACTGTCCAGGCTATGTACTCTCTGTGCTGATGTCACTATGCTATGCATTTACAGTTGTCCCTCCATATCCATGGAATTGGTATCCACGGATTTAAGTATTCACGGCTTGAAAATATTCTTTAAAAAATAATAATCCAAAAAGCAAACCTTGATTTTGCCATCTTATATAAGGAACATCATTTTGCTATGCCATTGCATAGAATGGGACTTGCGTATTATTCACAGATTTTGGTATCCACAGGGGGGCCTGGAACCAAAGCCCAGCAAATATGAAGGGACAACTGTATTTTTTTACTGTAAAGAAATTATCTTTATTTTTTAAAAACAACACATCACGGTTGTGTGGGGGAAGGGTTGCGTAGAAGGGGTTAAAGTGGGGTGGGGTTAGGGTAAATGTTGATGTGATGGGTGGGGAGGAACAATTGTGCAACATGGGAAGACATCCTCTGTTCACTGAAGGTGCTCCTTTAGTGATTGGAGCCTCCCCTCCAGTGACTGGAACCGCCTGTCCAAACACTCCAAGAGGTCCTTCTCCAGCTTACCCCTCCCCCTCCTGCCTCCAGGACCATCCCCTCCTCCTTCACCAGGGGCAGTTGCCGGACCTGCCTCCTCCTCCTCCTGGCCAGAGGTCTCCTTCGCCATTGCCCTGGCCCATCTATGCCCCCCTTCAATAGTGTCATGACATAGCTCAGTGATTCCCCAAGTAGGCCATACTGCCCCCGTGGGGGCATTGGAAAGCTCCAGGGAGGGTAGTGAGGAAAAAGGGAGCAGTAGGGGATGGTGAGGGTTAACCTTACATGAAACTTTTCTGTTTAGGGTCCCTTAAAACTGCTGTACAGCTTTGCTGATTGCTTCATGTGGTGGTGTCTCCTGCTCTTCGCACCAGGAACTTCATTTGCTTGCCTGTGCAAGTTCTCACTCTAGCCGCATTTCACTAGTAATGGCAGCAGCAGTAGTTAGGAATTCAAGTCTTGGATGCACAGCATCACTTCTGCAGCTCAGAGTGGCACCATTTTGGCACAGACTGATTTACTGGAGCTGGAGTTAGTGCACATGACAGCAGGGGAGAAGTGGCAGTGGGGAAAAGGAGCTTTCAAATTTGGGACCGTGATTAAGATTTGTGAGCTTTGCCAGGACTTGGTTGGCAGGCTGGAGCTGTGCTGGTGCTCCTGCTTTCCCTCGTCAAAAAGGCCAAGAAAAGAGGTAATGGAAGAGGGGGGGGGATGTGTGTGGGGGAGATGACTGGAAGCTTGATGTTGCTGCTTCTGTGACCTTTTCCTCCTGCGTGCATACCCAAATAAGTGAGCGAACACAAACATGCACCCACTCTCCTCACAATCAGCAAACACACACACTCACACTCCTCATCCCATTCCCTTCCTGCCAGCCTGTATAAGTGAGCAAATGCACAAATGCCCCTCCATCCTTGTGACCCCCCCTCCCATCTCACCTTCCCCAAGCAAGTGCACTAGCAAGGGGACGTGTGTGCGCAGCTGGGCCCAGCCACCTTGCCAATTTGATTTCCTCCCAGTGACACTGGTGTTGTCAAAGTGGTGAAAATGGCATAGGGCAGCAATGGAGGCAGAGCCAATAATGAATAAGCAAATCTGCAGAAGTGAAACCCACAAATGTGGAGGACTATATGTAATTTTATGTACTCTCTACACATAATTTTCCCTTCTAGGTTACAAATTCTATTCTAAGAAAAAAAAATTAAGATTGCTGTTGAGCGTGTCTTTCAACACCAAGATCCAAGGCAAAATATTATGGATTGTTTGGTGTCTGAAAAGTATGCTCACTTGGGCATAGCAACCAGAGAACTGACTACCTCTAATTCTCCACTGAATAAGCAACATTTCTGTTATCCCTACACTCATCTGCAGAGGCATGCAACAGTGTCCATTGTGGTCCTCATGTGCCAGACGTGTCACCCTACTGTGAGCTACAATAAAGACACCAATCCTCATGGTTTAATTTTGATTACAGCACACTGATCTACAGATTACAACACAGTACTGGAAGGGGAGGCATTTACAGACCCCAATAATGCTACAGTGGGGGAAAGCCCTCCTTCTCCAGTCCAATCATGCCACAAAATTTTGGTGTACAATTTGTATTACTGGCCACCTAGCAGATATTTATGTGTAGCCACACATTTCAATTGGTCTCCTAGCCAGCCAATATTTTTGGTCACCACAATGTCCCTATCCCTCATGGGAGTACAGGGATTTGTCAGATGTCATTAGGAGCTTTGGAAGCATCCAGACCATTTCTGGTAAGCACAATTCTGAGAACAATTCTCCAGCTCTTTGTCTACTTTAGCTAGCACCATCATAAAGAGGGATGTACTCAGCTGGACAGGGAATGCACACCATGACAAATTTGTGGAAGGTTGATTCTATATAATGATTTGGAAAGACCAAGTCTAACATTTTTGCTAAATATAATGTCTGGTTTCTCTAAAGACATTAGCACCAATATTACCTATTTATAACACAGAAATCTTCTTTTAGTCATCTCTAGTCAGAGCCCCATATCCACTGAACCAGTATCTGCGGTTTCAGTTATCCACAGGACACAAAGTAGGGGACACATACCACAGAGCTGCACTGGAAAATGCCTAGAGAGGCATCCTGTCTAGGCATCTTCCAGGTCCTCCAATGCAACGCTATGATGTTTTTACCAGAAGTCCTTAATTTTAATAGGGTTTGCTGTTAACCATGGAACTGAACTCGTACAGATATGGGGAGTCCAACTGTATATCAACAGTGTCTGCATAAGAAATTACTAATCATCTGGCTTTCAGTGCTTCAAGGAAGAATTTTCCATGGGTGATTTCCAATAATCAAAAGTGTCCTCCTTCCCCACTTTTTCCCCCACCCCGCTCTCTCTAACTGGCCGTGGCTTAATATCATCATTTTCAAATTGATAACAACATTAAATAAATTGTTTTCAAAAGATAAGTTTTATTTTTGGAATACATACACTTGTTTAACATAATAGTGATAGATTGGATATTTTGAATTTGCAGAACAGTTGGCCTAATATCAAGAAACAGCCATTCGGGGGTACTAGAGTTATCACCTAAGAGGAAATGGGGCAGTAGCCAGAAAAAGTTTGGGGACCACTACATAACAGCTGCTCACTTTGTAAAGTGTCCATGGCTATAGGGAACTGGATCATGATCCCACAGATCATAATAAGTCGGGTGATTAGGACAGTTATTTATGAAGGTTTGTCCTTAGGATATATTCAGAAGAAGACACCTGATTTTCTTATTAACCAATATCCTAGGATTCCAGTTTTGCACATTACCCAAGATTCACAATGCTGTTTTGCCCCCTCCAAGTCACCCCACTTTTTCAGGGTTGGGCTGAGTTATGAAAGACTGGTCGGATCCTTCCCCTTGTGTGCTCATCTCAAGTGGGCCTGAGGCTTGCCCGCTCTCTGACATTTCCTCCTGAGTGTGTGTGTGTGTGGGGAAAATCAAGTGTTTCCCTAGCTTGAAGGAGAGTATCCCACTCCACTGTTAGTGGGAACCCTGGTGGCACAGTGGTTAAATGCCAGTACTGCAAGCCACCATGTTGCAAGTTTGATCCCAGAGGGCTCCAAGGTTTACTAAGCCTTCCATCCTTTCATAGGTTGGTAAAATGAGTACAGGCTTGTGGGGGCAATTAGCTAACACACAATGGAAATTGCTTAATGTGGTGTAGATGCGTAAATTGCTATCGCTTAAAACAATTTGTAAGCCACTCTGGGAGCCTTTGTGGCTGAAGAGCAGGGTATAAATACCTAAATAAAATAAAATAAAACAAAACAATAGTGCTATTCTTCCGCTTTAACTGTCAACGGCATGAAAATAGCAGGGTGAAGCAGAAGCAAGGGACTGCCCTGCAAAATGAGGCCAGCACATAGGACAAGTTGTACTAGATGTACAGCTGGGGAGTGGTAAAACTCAGCAGTGTTAATGATTTAGTGGTAGCCCCATGTTTCTTGCCAAGTTTAGTTCTACTCACTGGCTGGATTATGTTTGCATATTTTAGAGGTTTTGTTTATGAAAGTGTTTCTGCTCCAGGAAGTATAAATAAACTACAGTACATCAAATAAACTATTAATTGGGATGATTGGGCCATTGGTTCCATTATTTTAGTGGCCCCAGATAAATAGTCTGTACTATCAGGACCCAAATCAATGCTCTGGCAAAGGTGTAGCAGAAGACTCTTTGGTTTCTGTCAACGCTCTTGGCTGATGAATGAACACACTAAACCTAATTCCCTGGTTTGCTGCTGCCCTAACAAAGCCACTGTTTGCAGTCATGGTGATGGCTTTTAAAGAATCTCCTGTCCCAAAAATGGTCAGAGAACGGTGACTGATTTTGGAACTAGGCACTAATTTTAAGGCACGTTCAGAGGGATGGTCCGGTACTATGCTGATTCTTCCCATGAGCCTCATGGCTCGACTTTTCTCCCCTGCTCCCCCCAAAGTTTCTAAGATAACCTGAAAGTCTTTAACTGCAGATTCACAAGCAAACAGCTCCTTGCCATTCATGAACTCTTCCAGCTGTGGGAGGACACTTTTTTCTCTTTCCTGTGCTGCCTGCTCAGACAGGACTTTCTCCTTAAAGATGAAGTAACAGCCTCCATAGCTAAGGGCAGAGACATAGGTAATCAGAGTAGTAATATCTAAGTTAACCCTATTGCACATATCTACTCTGATTTCTGTAGGAAAAGCTACACTTGCTATTAAATTGTCCCGATCTACTTTTGTCACTTGAAGGCATTCATCTCCATCCTCAGATTCACAAGAACTTAAGTGTAGGTCTTCATTAGCATGTTCCATCAATGCATTCACAGCAACTATGTCCCCCCGCACAGAAATACCCATCTCTTGCAGTCTCTCTGCCAGTGGGCAAGATACACCATTGTAGAATGCAAAGATAATATATGGGTTACTGTACTGCACCAGCTGCTGACCACTAGCTTGCAGGAAATCTTCTGCCTGCTTAATGATGCTTTTGTCGCCATACTGGCCTCTGCCCAACCAAATGTTGTGTAGCGCTTCAGCCTTTCGACCAATTGCTTTCACCCATGTGTGACCACTGTTTGCAACAACATCCACTACCAAGCTCTGCTTTTCACCATATTTATCTTCATAAGTAAAGACGTGGAGGACTGCAGCAACCTCCTCCAAGTTCTCCGCAGACTCAATGATGGCTTGTAGGTGAGTAAGGTTTGTACTCTGCAGATGAGACTCTTTGACGGCTACTTTCCCAGCCTCCACCTTATGTAGGAACTTTAACTCTGCTTTCAATCTGCTGCAGAGTTTTGAACCCCCTTCTATGACACCTTTCTGGGACCTGCAAAGAGCTTCCGCCCTCTTGATCAACGCCTTAGCAACAGCAATTCTCTCACACAGCAAGGAATGTGCAGACATGCTGGAAACATTATTCCTGAAAATGATAAGACCATATTGTTAGTGTGAGCTGTAAAATTAACACCCCAATGAAGAAGTTTCTCAAATCATTCCTTTTCCAAAAATAAAATTTCAAGGCAGCCCACAAAGTGCTGTATTTTAAAAAAACTAAACATGTTTCTTTAATTTAGCAAATGTGGAACATTTTTAAATAATTCAGTTACAAATAAAAGATTTAGTAGAACTAGTATTCTCTTTTGGGGGGACAGGAAAAAGAAATGAGAGGTTTGAGTCCATGCTACTCAGAAAGAGGCACAGAAAATCTGCAGACGTGGAGGATTACACAGAATTATCTTAGAAAAGTGTATCTATTCATACTTAAACAAGATACCAGGACAACCCAATTTAAGAATACTTGGCTATTTTAAAATTATTATCCCTGAAGTACAGTTCACACTGATGGGGAGGTTGAAGCTTTCATGCCATATAGCTCTAACAACCTATACTATAGTCATGTCAGTGAATCTAAAGGAAAATGTACCAAAGCTCAAATTCCTGTTGCCTTTCAACAGATTTGACCTTTGCTTCTAAAGCATATTTAAACCCCCACACAAACAGAGGGAATTTATTTATTATTATTTATTAAAAGGAAGCACTGTACTCCAAAGATACCCCAAGCAATGCTCCATTATCATTCGCCATATTTATTAATAAGTTGTCCATATGATTCCTAGGTTGTTTGTGTTTTGTTCTAAATAAAAAATTTAGTGTAGGCTGCCATCAGATCGCTACCACTGTAACATCCTACAATTTTAATAGAAATCCTTCAGGTTACACAAATACTGCCATCTGCTGGACAGACCACAGGACAGCAGTGCAAACACCGATTTCAAACTAGGACAAGAGTGAGCAACTTGTGGAATCCCTTCAAATATTGTTGGACTGCAACTCCCATCAGCCCTACCCAGCAAAGCCAATGATGAGGGATGACAGGGTCTGCAACCCAACAAACTGGCCATTCCTGCTTTTTGAGACAGGCAAGTAGAAGCAGCAAGTAGATGGCACCAAGAGAACCTGGCCTTCCATTAACCTCAGGATCTCCCCTTTTCATAGGGAAGCCTATTGCTCCCTGACCAGTTAAGCATCTCAGGTCTCATTGATTCAATAAAGGAAGCCAGGGCCCTGAATCTGCAAGATCCGAACAGAGTGGCTGATGACCAGGGATCCTGGAGGACTATCATTTCTGTCACCATAGACAGAAAATGAAATGACTGCAAGTAACAACAAAGCTATTCCAACAGGTTGGAGCAGAGAGAAATGAGGTGTGAAGCAGCCATTCCACCAGTCCTCCCCCCCCCCCCGCACCTGTCCCAGACCTCTTGCTTTTTTCCCTTTCCCTTTCCATCCTTTTCCCCTTTGGTGTTGTGTCTCTTTCCAATATAAACCTGTGGTTAGCCTCTTTTACTGATTATCTGTAAAGTAACCAAATGTTAAGTGTTTATATTACCTTAAATATATGTAAGCAGCTATGTTTACAGATCTGCAATTATATATCCTAAACAAACTATTCAGGGACAGTTTAAGGGCCCAGCAGCACATGCGGCTGCGGGGGGGGGGGCGTCATTGTGGGAGGCGCCCTAGTAACCCTCCTCCTACAAAAACATTATTAGTAATAATCTGAATATCCTGTACTGTGAATAGGTTAGGTTAGGTTCTGAGATAAACATATGGGACCCCCAAAATAAAGTGATGCAGGGAGCCCCAAAATTCCTTAAACCTGTCCTGAAACTATTCCTTTGAAACAGATAGGATTACAGTATGACCCCTGTATCCACTGATTCAATTATCCATAGGACACAAAGCAGCACACATACCAGACAGTCTTCCTAGAAAACGTGTCCTCTCTAGCCATTTCCTAGGTCCTCCAAAGCAACTCTATGCAATTTCTTTTTTTTTATTTATTAGTTATTTATACCCCACTCTTCAGCCACAAGGCTATCAGAGCGGCTTACAAACTGTTTTTAAAAATAGCAATTTACACATCTACACTGCATTAAGCAGTGTCCAATATGTGTTAGCTAATTGCCCCCACAAGCCAGATACTCATTTTACCGACCTACGAAAGGATGGAAGGCTGAGTCAACCTTGGAATCCTCTGGAATCGAATGGGAAGTCCCATTATTTTCAATGGTGTTTGCTATTATCCACGGTTTTTGGTATCCATGCCCAGCAGATATAGGGGTCCTACTGTACTCTACTCAGCAGTCAGTGTACAGTTCTCCCCTCATATTCGCTGGGGTTTGGTTCCAGGACCCCCTTAGGATACCAAAATCCATGAATTCTCAAGTCCCATTATATGCAATGGCAAAGCAAAATGGTGTCCCTTATATAAGATGGCAAAATCAATCGTTTGTTTTTTTGGATTATTATTTTTTAAAGAATATTTTCAAGCCGTGAATATTTAAATCCGTGGATACCAAATCCGCAGATACGGACAGACAAGTGTAATTGTTTTTATTGATGCTTGCTCCGAGTATGGCTATGAATATGAAGGCATGAGTTTTCTAGTATTACCAGTTTCACTTTATGGAAAACTATTATTTCCTGTCCCCCCCCTCCCGGCCCAGACAGAAGTTGCTACTGGGGAACATACATCAGACCAATCTTTAGCTTTGGAAAGGAAGCTGAAATGAAGCAACAGATGCCATGAAGCGCAGGGGAGGCTTCCTCCTGGCTTTGGGAAAAAGCAATACAAAGTTGCCCCTCTGTATCCACGGATTTGGTATCCATGGATTTAAGTATTCACAGCTTGAAAATATTCTTTTAAAAAAATAATACAGTAATCCCAAAAGCAAACCTTGATTTTGCCACCTTGCATAAGGGGCACCATTTTGCTATGGCATTGCATAGAATGGGACCTGCGTATCCACGGATTTTTGTATCCACGGGGGGGGGGGTCCTGGAACCAAACCCCAGCAAATATTAAGAGACAACTGATGCTTTAAAAAATAATAACCCAAAAAGCAAACCTTGATTTTGCCATCTTGCATAAGGGGCACCATTTTGTTATGCCGATGCATAGAATGGGACCTGAGTATCCACGGATTTTGGTATCCACGGGGTGGTGGTCCTGGAACCAAACCCCAGCGGATATTAAGGTACAACTGTAATATAACTCTCCTTTCGCTCAGCTCGAGGCGAAGGTCATCCCAACCCTCCCCACCTCTTCTCTGAGGCACTTCCCACCTCCCTCAGGAAGACGTCCGGCCCTGCCTTCCAGCGCTCAGCCTTGAAGGCCTCGGGGTGAGGCTGAGCAGCAGCCCAGAGACTCCTCACGGCCTTCGGAAGCCGGCCTCTCCCTCAAGCCTCTCCCGAAGGCGAAGCGCTCCGTCGCAGCCAAGCCGGCGCTGGCTCTCTGGCCCCGCCCCCTCCCTCGGCGCCCTAGAGGACGCCGCCCGCGCCTTCCCCACCGGCCGCTAGAGGCACGCCGCACTTCCGGCTCCACTTCGACTCGTCGGTGGCCTTGCGGGGCAAGACTGGGGGGAAGCAGGCAGGAGGGGCTGCGGCGCCTTGAAAGGGTTCGCTGGTGTGAGACGAGGCACTGCCGTAGCGGAAAAGGGTTTAGATTTTATCATCGAGTTATAAACAGTCTCTCTCCTGCCGCTGGAGAAGTAAGTACTGTAATGCTGTGCAAGCTCCTTGGCAGAACGGAAAGCAATACTAAAAGCAGGATGTATTTCAGGAGAGTGTCCTCAAGAATTCTCGGTACTTTACCAAACTACAAATCCCAGGATTCCATAGGCTAGAGCAATGGCAGTTAAAAGTGGTATACAGTAGGACCCCCGTATCCACTGATTCGGTTATCCACGGGAGACAAAACAGCACACCTACCATAGTCTTCCTAAAAATGTGTCCTCTAGCCATTTTCTAGGTCCTCCAAGGCAACTCTATGGTATTTTAAAACAGACGTCCAATATTATTATTATTATTATTATTTATATCCCACTCCTCTACAAAACGCAACAGGGCTGCTTACAACATTTAAAATATACATCCCACCCTCAATCCCACCCACCCCTTAAAATACAATTAAATAGTTCAAAAATTAAAACATACTTTAAAAAAATACAGAATTTTCTTTATTTTAAAATTATTATATTTAATAAAATTATTTGTCTTACACATCAATCGTGTCATGGATACATTTGTATACTTACAAATATTAAAAACCACACTTCCTTCGTGAAAATAGCCCAAAGGATTTATTTCTTCTCCAGAATATTTCTTGTCTTCCTTTTATTTACCCTTTACCTCTTCATAGGTGAAGAGGTATGAAAAAAAATATTTTCAATTGTGTCTGCTATTATCCATGATTCTCAGTATCCACAACCCCCCCCCCGAACCAATCCTCAGCGGGAAAGGGGGTCCTACTGTAAACTGACATAAATGTGCAGCAGGAGGTGAGCAAGAATGTAATGTATTTTGTGTTACTATAGTCCAGAAAGGTACCTAACTAGGTTACAGGTTACAAATGACTGTTACTATTGAGCCACTGGAAAATAGTATTCCCTCTGGTTTGTCTAAGCGGGCAGGCAATTCAGATATTGCTTCTTGGAAATTATGAGAAAAATGCAAAATACATTACATGACATTCTTACTCACCTCCCACTCCACATTTATGTCAGTTTATACCACTTTTAACTGTCACTGCTCTAGCCTATGGAATCCTGGGATTTGTAATTTGGTAAAGTACTGAGAAGTCCATGCTTTGCCACTTGCTACAGCTGATGGGAAGTGCAATTTCATAGAATCATAGAATTGCAGAGTTGGAAGAGACCACGAGGGCCATCCAGTCCAACCCCCCTGCCACGCAGGAAATCACAATCAACAGATGGCCATCCAGCCTCTGTTTAAAGACCTCCAAGGAAGGAGACCCCACCATGCTCCGAGGGAGTGCGTTCCACTGCCGAACAGCCCTTACTGTCAAAAAGTTCCTCCTAATGTTGAGGTGGAATCTCTGTTCCTGGAGCTTGCATCCATTGCTCCGTGTTCCAATCTCTGGAGCAGCAGAAAACAAGCTTGTTCCATCATCAACGTGACACCCCTTCAAATACTTAAACAGGGCTATCGTATTGCCTCTTAACCGTCTTTTTTCCAGGCTAAACATACCCAGCTCCCTAAGTCTCTCCTCATAAGGCATGGTTTCCAGACCTTTCACCATTTTAGTTGCCCTTCTTGACATGCTCCAATTTGTCAATATCCTTTTTGAATTGTGGTGCCCAGAACTGGACACAGTATTCTAGGTGAGGTCTGACCAAGGCAGAATAGAGTGGCACTATTACTTCCCTTGATCTGGACACTATACTTCTATTGATGCAGCCCAAAATCGCATTGGCCTTTTTAGCTGCCGCATCACACTGTTGACTCATGTTCAACTTGTGGTCTACTAGGACTCCTAGATCCCTTTCGCACGTAGTCTCATTCAGCCAGGCCTCTCCCATCCTATATCTATGCATTTCATTTTTCCACCCTAAATGCAGCACCTTACATTTCTCTGTATTGAATTTCATTTTGTTAGCTTTGGCCCAGCTGTCCAGTTTATCCAGGTCATCTTGAATTTTGATCCTGTCCTCCAGGGTATTAGCTACTCCTCCTAATTTGGTGTCATCTGCAAATTTGATAAGTATGCCCCTAATTCCCTCATCCAAGTCGTTGATAAAGTTTTGACAACATCCAGGTCACAAGTTGCCCACTCTGCCTTAACCAATAGTTTTTATAATTTCTTTTTTTTTTTCCTGCAGTTATCTACTATGCATCCACATAAATTTAGTGCTCATTAAATTCTATTCAAACTTATAGAACAGGTCAGTCACACAATGGCCTAACTCAACTTTAATCATAACTAGTCTCTCTCTCTCTGGCTTTTCTTCGCAAACAAAGATTCAGGAAGGACTCATCCCGCGCTTTCTGCAAGCGCGCTGATGACTAAAAAGGCCAATCTGAGATAAACAAGTCTGGTTGCAGAAAGCACAGCAGAAGGTCTCCTTGAGTGATGTTTCCAGGTTGTGATTCTTTCTGCGTTGTCATTTCTCTTCAAGACTTGTTCAGCGTGAGTTCTCAAATAAGGTTGCAGCATTGTGGATAGTGCGTCTCCATGCCTCCCGATGTGAGGCCAGGGTGGACCATTGTTGGTGATCAATTTGGCCGAGACTGAGATGTTGTTTCAGGGAGTTCTTGTATTGCTTTTTTGGAGTGCCCCTCTTACGTTGACCAGTGGCGAGTTCACCATAGAGTACTATTTTTGGGAGGCGATGGTCATCCATCCTAGAAACGTGCCCTGCCCAGCGCAGCTGTGTTCTCAGTATCATGGCCTCAATGCTGGTGATCCCTGCTTGCTCAAGGACAGCAACATTCGTCACATAGTCAGTCCAGTGTATATTTAGGATTGTGTGTATACAGCGCTGATAAAAGCGTTGAAGGTGTTGTAAGTGGTCCATTGAAAAGAATTGGATCTGTTAATCAGTACTAACTTAAACCACGTCAATCTCAGTTGGTCTACTTTAGGTAGGAGTAATATTGGAATTAGCCCTGTAGGTTAGCCTACCCTAAATCCCAGTTTTCAGCAAGTCATGGGGACATCTACCTTTAGTTCCTAAGGCAGCCACCTTGTTGGGCTCCAAGTAGGAAAACCTGTGCTTTTACAGAAAGTAATGCAACACAGATATTCAACAGATACATCTCTGCCACTCCTGTATCTTTATAGTGAACACTGAAATTTCTGTCACACAAGGCCTTGAAAGGAAAGAAATCCCTTCCTATTTTTAAGTTTTCCATCCCTTGGTTTCTGTTTTCAGATGGGGACATCTGAAAGATCGGTAACATAAAAAAAGGAATGTTCTAAGTTATATTTTTGTGCCATTAAAACAGGCCTCAGTCCAGGTTTCAGAAGGCCCCAGATAAAGTGTCCTCTGATCCCTGGGCTTCGTCCTACAGTGCCCTCAATATGGTATCATTCCAAGACAGTGAGAACGTGGCAGCTTCTGCACCCAGGCATTTTCAGGGACAACGATGACAGGTCTCAGTCAGCAGCGGGCCCTGTTGGAAATGTGGCACCCTGGTGACTTCTCAAAGATGCCATGTGCTGATGCCAGCCCAGCATGAAAATTGGGATAGCTGAAAAAAATTCAGCAAACAAAACTTATAATTGCATCTGTTTAATTTCTGGCCACCATGAACAATTTAAAAAATACAAGAGCCCTGTGGAATGGGGATCCATGGGAATAATATATTTTGGAGGACAGAAGGCATAGACCTCGAACAGAAAGCTTTTAAGCTTTTCTGGTTTACTCAAGTTGTCCATTAGTATTTCCATTGCCTTTGCAACGGTTTCTACCACTTGCAATTAGGATCCAGAATTTTAACCTGAAAACAATTATGGCTTAGCTCTAATCCATCACCATCTATCTATTCCAGAAAAGTTTACACTTTATTTTCACCTGGCTGTTTTCCCATGTATTTGAGCATACTACAGTGCCACCATCTGGACAAAGTTTCTAATGCAAGGAAAAAGTACTGCATTGATAAACTGCTCTCATTCCCTTCATTTTTTCTCTTGATTCAAATACTCCCATTATAATAGTATTAGAAACAGCCTTAAGAGTTTCTGCTGAGCAGCACATAATTAGTCAAAGGCTATGCATAACTCTTTCAAAAATGTGATTACTCAAATTCATGAACTAGCTCCATCTCACATGTGGCTGCCACATTTTACTGCTGGAAAGGTAAATTAGGAATGGATGATTGGCTTAATATCACCCAGTCAGCTTTCTGTCTGTGTGATCTAGAATCCAAGTAAGTCTCTCCTCCATGTACTATACATTACTTGAATATTTAGTTATGAATGGCTCACCACTAAATGTGGAGAGAGGCTTGAAGAGAGCATGTAGTTTGTCCCAGAACTCTTTTGTACAAATAAATCACCACAAATATGTATTAATGAACGAAATATATTTGGAGAGCTAATTTGTTTCTTCATGTAAATGGGGGGGGGCATCTTGCTGCAACTCCCATCACCCCTAGGTAGCACAGCCAATAATGAGAGACAATGAGAGCTGAAGTCCAGCAATATCTGGAGGATTTTATGTTCCCCACCCTTGAAGCATATCATTCAGACAACCAAATTCTGGGTCTTCTAAGTTATATCCTTGTGCCATGCAAACATACATAACAGAGGTGCTCTTTCATTACAATCTACTCAAGGTCAACCCTGGAACAGTCAATCTCAGGAGCAGTCAGAATGGGGATGCCTCTGACTCCCAATGCAACAGATGTGGGTATACCCCAATGTTAAACCAATTTTGTATTGTATTGTTTTATAAAGACAGATATCTTTACCTGGAAAGTACTTATCTGGCAGTACATTTCACTGAAAGCACACAGGATCAGAACACACATTCTTCTATATGCATGGATTTTTATACCATTTCATAGTACTGTAGGTTTCTCAGTCCTTAAAATAAAAATGGGCAACCAGTGGCTCTTCACATATAACAAGTGAGCTCCTATCAGCCCCTAGCCAATATGGCTGACAACCAATGATAAAGGGAGTTATAGTCCAACACCTGGAGGGCCACACATTCCCCACCCTTTCATCAAACACAGCATGGAAAGGGATCTCAGACTTTCCTAACAAATAGAGGCAAGTTTCTTCTGTGCTCCTAGCTTTTGTGTACACCCTGCCTGATTAGAACATAGTTTTGAGAACATTATCCTCGGCCTCAAAACATTTTTAGGAGATATAAGGTCCATCTAGACATACAAAAAAACTATCCCTTTCCAGCTAAGTTTTGTTTCTAGCACCTTGACAGTGAAGCATGTTGCAGAACTGCTCTTTCATTTTCCTTGAGAACTTATTTTATGCAGAGCCATCCTATGTGACCAAGACACCTCTAGCCATTGACATTTTATGTAAAAAAAATCACTCTCCTGTACAAAGAAGGGATGGCTGGAGACTACTTTTAAGCAGTGCTGCAGCAGCTGAGCCCTGTGCTGCTATGACCAGCATAACCCTCCTTGTTTTAAAGTTTAAACAAGAGCAAGTGCCCTCCCCACCCTGGACCACCTTGTATACTTTAGGGAGTACGTAACACTGTTCCAGCTCAACAATAGTGAATAACATAATGTGTGATAGCCATCTGTCAGGAGTGCTTTGATTATGTATTCCTGCATGGCAGGAGGTTGGACTGGATAGCCCTTGTGGTCTCTTTCAACTGTTATGATTCTATGTAACAAGCAACACAATTGCCAACTTAAAAGACCCGACTACGTAACATTAATGATGACCAGTTGAATTTCTTGTGTACCAACAAGTAAGAGAACAAGGTGTTCTTAGTGTAAAATTTAAGGCTCTGGCACTCCATATTATGTTAGCTGAACTTGGGAGCTTTTTCCATGCTCACTTACACATCCTAGTTTTGATCTAGTTACATCAGGATTCTGCCATATACAGAAAATTCATGAGGATTTTGGAAATAACGTCCACATGGAGAGGAGATACCTAGGAGATTAAAGATTTTTTTCCTGGGCTCAAACTTTTCCCCAGTACTTATGATTCCACTGGAAACAGAAAACTTGAAGAGCACGGCCTGTTGAGGATGTGCTGCATCATTCTCTTCCCCTGCCCAAATGGCTATCACATACAACACACACTCTCCCCATGCATATATCCCCCTGCAATTGGCTGGCAGAAGCCAATTTCTGCAGGGAAACAGGATTTAAAGGGATGACTCTTCCCACACATCTTGGGCAAGGCAACTACAACAGAACCCACACGTAGCTCACAAGTTAACCCTCCTTCAATCCACAGATGATCTCATCTGGCTACAGTTATAAGACATCAGACACACACATTCTAATGAAATTAAAACTTGTTAACATATAAGTTAACACTGCTTGCTCTGACCAATGCACCTGTTTAACATGTCTTCTATATTTATGCCAAGTTATTTGCTTCTAGTTTAGATCTTACTAGTTAGCTGCTCCCACAAAGACCTGCATAACACTTGAGGTTTTCCTTCAGACAGATTTTAAAAGCTTACTTGCAAAAACTATTTAAATATTTTAGTTAAGGAGACCACTCCAAAGGTTTTTAATTTTTTTTTTTTAAGAACAATGGAGTTGTCATCAAAATTTAAAAAATAAGCATCTTAGGGCCTGCCCAAACAGTGAAAATAATCCAAATGGAAATTGTGGAAGGCAATCTGTCTAAATAGACATTCACATCATTCAGAAAGGGGGGGGGCAGCTGAATACACCATCAACTCTGTCAGGGAAGCCTTTAGGGCTTCTCCCAGAGATTTTAAAAAGCTCCGTAGGGCATGTGAATGTGCGATTATTAAGACAATCACATTCACGTCACTGTGACAAGGCAGCATAATCTGATTGGCTGAATGAGCATGTGGGTGGGGCTAGCAAACAGAGAAAGCCCCTGCTGCCGCCATGTTAGATTTTCAGCTAAGCAAGGGTCTGGTAAGCCAATAAAACAACAATCTTTTACTCTCCCCCCTTTTATAAATAAGAAATATCGCATGTGTGCACCATGGTAAACTGGTTTTTAAAAAAAAACAAAAAAAAAACGGCAGCAGCAGATTTAAAAGCGCAAGTAAATCACTTGTGGTCGTCATTTTGGCTAGGGGGCATGTGAAGTTTAGGGGGGGCCTTTTTACCATTAAGACAGGTTGCAGCGCTGCAAATGGCTGTTTCTTCAGAGGAGATCACATTTTCCTCCTCGTGTAGACAGAACCTTAGTAAAGTTAAAAATCCTCTTTTTAGTTTTAGCCAGAAGTTACAATACTCTTTATAAGTTTATTTTTCTCAGACTGTGTAAACTCATATTATACTCTTGTACAGTGTTTAATGTTTTAAGAGCAATAATTCCATTTCAGTATCAGACAGTAGCATTTGAATCCATAATATTTCTTTAAAAATCTATCAAATAAACAGAGTAGGAAATGAGAGTGCAGAAGCCCCATATTTAAATGCTTGGCGTAAAAAAAGAAGAGATCTTTGAATGTATCCAGGCAGTGTTCCCGAACCCATACTATGCAATTGCAGCCAGATAATCCTTAACCTCAGTTGGAGTAAGTCTTCTAAATCCTGCCTCGTTACAGATGCCAACTTCTATGTTATCTTCTGTCATCTGTCCTTCAAAACTCTCCTAGAAAAATGGGGTGGGGGAGAGAAAGCGTTTACTTAAATAAAATGTATTTGATATACTAAAGTTTTAACAAATGCGTTAGGAATGTTTCTCACCTTTAGTGTCAAGATAGCAGTATGAATTGCATCTTCAAGTTCTAAATCTTCATTATACCTGCATAAAGTATAGTATTTTCTAATAAATGTAAGATATTTTATAAAACACTCAAACTGCAATAGCCAGAATTAATGAAATGTAGGACTGGTTTCATTTATTTAAGTTTTGGTTTTGCAAAATATTCTATAAACTACACTGGTAAGCTTCTTTTGAAACACAGGCAGAGTCCTCTTTTCCGGTGCTATGTTAACTTATGGAGGATGGCCATTTTCATATACAGTGAATCAAACACAGTAATTGTAAAAGAGCACTGTCAGTGACGTTACCTCTTTTCAAGGAATGTCTTTCCATTCACATAATTCTTCCCCATTGCAGTTGCTTTCCATGCAAAGTAAGCCCCCTGGAAAAAAGACACATGACCTTATTATGATGCCATATTCTAAAGCTATTTTTTTAGTCACTAACTTTGTGATATCCCCATTATCACAGACTTATACAGTACAACAGTCCTACATATGATTATCCGCTTGGAAGTATTTTACTTCTTCCCACTTTTTTTCAGCATTACAGTAGCACCCCCGTACCTGTAGGGGATTAGTTCCAGCCCCCACCCCCCGATACTGAAATCCACGGATAATAGAGAACTCTCCCTGTCCATCCCCACTGCCACCATCACTGCGTTGCTGGACCCCAGCAGGGAAGGGAGGACGGAGGCAACCTGCTCTCCTCTCCCTTCCCTCCCATCAACCACCCCACTGTTGCCAACCGCAGAGAAGTGAATCAGTGGTTGGCGAATCAGTGGATACAGCGGTGCTACTGTATAACAGAAAAAATAACAGAAAAAATAAACTGAGAACTACAGCCACAATCCTACAGCAAAGTACTCTTCTGTTTGATCCATTTATGCCAGTGTTGCCATTCAAGAACTCACCCTGCAAGCTTCCCAAATTGTACTTTAAGCCCCAAATTAAGAAGCAATTTAAGCATTTGGCATGAGACCTACTAAAAAGAAAAAAAATGCCAGTGTACATTTATAACTAGCTAGACATTAATACTTCTGCTCTTTAAGTATACATTCTTTTGCATAGCAAGAATCTTAAAACACAAGAATCCAACACTACTGGGACTTTAGGTATTTCTTCACGATCAGCACAACAGATTTTGGGGGTAGGAACTCCCATTACATTCCAGCGGCAGAGATATCCCTCCTCACAAGAGACTTGAGCATAGACAGCAATCTCCAACTGCCAGGGAATAGATAGCAGTGGGCTAGATGGACCAACTGTCTGATGCTGTATATGGAACAGAGCCAAACTCAGGGCCATCTTGGCCTCTAAGACTTTGATCCATTCACGTTAAGGGAAGAGGAACAAAGCAGTGTATCTAGAGGTAGTAGCAATACCAAAGGCAGGAGAGTTGTGCCAGCAAGATCTAATAAGCTTTACTCATTATCAAGAAATAAAGGTAGCATGCGAGTTTAATCTACAAGTTTAGAGGTTTTAAAGTTTTGAACAGTGTGGAGAAAGTAGACACGAGGAAGTGTTGTTCTTTGGTAATGCTAGAAACACAGGGACACACAGTAAAACTGACTGGCAGCAGATTCAAAACAGAAAGAATAATGTATTCTGTTGGAAAACAAATCATTATAGTTTATGGAACTCACTGCCAGAAAGTACAATAAAGGCAAGATTTAAAGGGGAATTAAGCAAAGTCACAGAAAACTGGCCTAACAGCATAATGGAACCTCCATCCAGAAACAGTGTACTTGTAAATATTAATGGCTGAGGTGTGAGGGGGCAAACAGTGGTAGAGGACTATTACCTCATATCCTCCTAATGGACTTCCCTGCTGCAATCAAAATATGGAACTAGATATACTCTTGGTTTAATACAAGTATTGTTTTATGTTCTCTTAATTTTAAAACTGATTAACCAAGATATTCTAACAGTCTTGAACCTTAATATTGTTCCTTACCATTTCCCACATACCTGAGTTCATTTAAAAAATTTAATCCACAGAAAAAGAATGTGGGGATTTTTTTTCTTCAAGGAGATCTGTGTTAGCTTTCTACTTAATACTATTAAGGTGTTCAGTTTTTAATACTTACAGATGGATCAGACTGGAATAAATATGGTCGTCCCTCATTCCACCCACATATTAGCAATGACACTCCAAATGGACGTACACCCCTGCCAGGCAAAACATTTGAAAAGGGTTATTGACATCAGAAGTCACCTGGGAAAGACTTAAGATCAGCATTATTGATGCTACTGGCTCAGCTATTGAGCCAGTATTTTTTGTTTATAGACATGTCTTTCTTCTTAACAATATGGAAGGGTTATAGTATAGGCTGGGAAGAATTGGGTTCTAGTCACCACTTAGCCATGGAACTCACAGGGTAACCTTCAGCCAATCACCCTCTCTCAGCCTGAGCTACCCAAAAGCTTTGAGCATAAAGTATGAAGTAAAAGAGCCACGTACAGTATCCTCAAGTCACAGAGGGAAAGGCAACGTAGAAATGTAACAATAAAATTGTTTTCTTGGTTGTACTCTAATACCTTGGTACAGAAACCTGGCATGCAAAATGAATAATGCTCCCCAGAAGCCACTAGCAGAAGGGTAGGCCAAACACAAAAGAGTAAAGCCAAAAATACTAGCATATTTTATCTTATAGCTCTTACTGTCAAAAACTAAGCCTTAAGAGAAGCATTTCAATCTTATATGGTGAGGGGGAAACGTAAAAAAAAATCTGGGAAACTACCAAATGATGGTGTCATGAGGAAAGGGCAGGTCCCTCTGGAGAAATACAGAAGAGGACTAGGTTCCCTACATCTATATAGGCTACACTACTGCCTGTTTCTCCAATACTATATTTTGAACTTCAGCAGACTGGAAGCAAAGATTTCATCACAGCTTAGTAATTTGGGACGGCTGTAGTACAGTACAATGTAATCAAAGGGTATAGCCCTTAGGACTGATAATAATGAGGGAGAGTTATATAAGTGGCCCTGGTTCATACTTTGGACCTAACATGTGGTACACTTTTTTAAAAAAAAGGCTGGCCATGACCAACCTGACATGACAAGAATGTGAGGAGCAAATCAAGCAACAGCAAGCTCAACAGTGGTATAGTTTAGAATATATAGCATACCCAGATTGTGTGTATTCTTGCATCACAGAAGCAATCCTCTGTACAAGTTGAGCTGTTGGAATAGGCTCGTGATAAACCAAGTAGTACTGCTGAGCAAGTTTGCGTGCTCTGTGGACAAGAACTCTGCCAAAAGGAAGTGAACAAAATTATACGCCCATGACGGCAGGGTGGGCAAAGTACAATCTGTGGGCCACAGGCAGCCCCCAGGGACACAGTGAAGACCTGTAACCCACCCACAGTTTTTTTTAAAAAATAACTAATGTTAAGGGGCATGGAACACTCAAGACTTAGAGTGTTCTCTGTCTAATTCTACCCTGCTGCAAGCTGAAGAAACCATAGATGGGCTCAGAAGCTTGGCAAACACTGAGTCCTGTTCATACCTGCAGCATGCATATGGGAATTAAACATAAGAGTGGTAGATATCTGCAAAAGATAGGATACAAACAGAGAGATCTATGCATGTATGCTTTCCCTTCCCTTGCACACCTTCTAGAGGGCTAAGAGTGGTAGTTCACATTGAATCCCAGTGGTATAAAGAATGCTGAAATGGCACCACGGGCCTACAGTAGAACAAGAATAAAGGCAAAAACGAACAGTCTAATATAATGTGATTTTTTTCAGATACCTGTAATCAGGGCCCATGCCACTGTACACCAAACCTATGTGTTTGGTAATAGGCTCTACTTTGTGTACACTCCGCTCATCATACAGAATGGATTTCTGCTTTTTCTCTGTTGCCAGTACCACACCATTTGCAGCTGCATAAAGAAAGCAAACATTTTACCCAATGTAGCCAAAAGATCTTCCTCCTCTTCCCCTTACATTCATTCAAACCTCACTGATAAAACATGCCACACAAATCTTTTGCAGCATTTGATTTGTCAATAAATATAAGATCTACCTCAGGTTCTCCCATAGATATAATTATTTTATGTTACCATTTCAACCATAACTGAAGGTCTCTTAAAATAAAATAAAATAAATCAGTTAAATTTTTAAAACTCATTTTGTTTATCTATTTTTAACTTTATTAGACATCAAATACAATTTAGAACCCCAGACATGCAGCTATTTCTCTTTTTAATCTGATATTGTACACATTTGTGCCAGTCAAGCTTTTTCCTTTAATACAGGGGGAAGTGATTGTATGTGAAACAAGTCACCTTCCTCCATGGCTTGAAAGTGGCATGCAAGGGATTCCCAAGCAAACTTCCACATCCACCCCAAAAACCTGGTTGAGAATTGTGTAGCTTCAGATCCAAACTAACAGAATAGGATCAGGATTTGATTTCCTATAAACAGGAGGTGGTGATGGAGGTTAAGGCAACTAACAGCAATTACACAGGAAGAAGTAATAATATAAATTTAAAAACATAAAAGCAAAGAACAGGTTAAATACATGAACAAATCTGACAAAAACATAGTAGACTGCTACCAACACCCTGTGTATTCAACATATGTCACATACGGGACACTGGCTGTATCTGCGGCATCAGTAACTGCACTTTCATTTAACCATGGTCAGGGGGGAAAGGTCTCTGTATGCACTTGGAGGTTCTCCAGTGCAATTCTATGGTACTCTATGGTGGCTTGCTATTATCTGCGTGTTCACTTATAAACATTTTGGCAGTGTTCCACTGTTCAGCAGTGGAACACACTCCCTCGGAGCATGGTAGGGTCCCCTTCCTTGGAGGTCTTTAAACAGAGGCTGGATGGCCATCTGTCAGGGATGCTTTGATTGTGATTTCCTGAATGGCAGGAGGTTGCACTGGATGGCCCTTGTGGTCTCTTCCAACTCTACAATTCTATGATTCTGTGATTCTATGATTTAAGTCGAGAAACATATTCCCTGCAGATACAGGGGGCAACATGTATAAAAAAAAATACAACACACCCACTGAACATCTTTCTGCCTCAACGAGTTAAACGCTGAAAGCCTGTTTAAATGAGAAGGTCTTGGCCTGCCAATAAAAAAAAGTGGACAAAGGAGTTCCCTACCCTTGGAACAGCCAGTGAGAAGGCTCTCTCCCACATCCTCATCAGACAGGCTTATGATGGTAGAAGGACTGAGAGACAGCCCTTCCCTAAGGGTTTGAAAACTCGAGTAGGTTCATACAGGAAGATACAGTTTTTCAGACAGTGTGGACTTAAGCCATATAGGGTTTTAGAGATCATCACTGGCACTTTGAATTGTACCCAGAAATAAACCAGGAGACAATAAAGCTGTTTCAACAAGGGAATTATATGTTCCCTTTAACTGGCCCTAGTCAACACTCTGGCAGCAGCATTTTGGACATGCTGAAGTTTCCCAATAGTTTTCAAAGGCAGCCCAATATACAGTGCATTACAGTAATCCAAATGCGATCTAATCAAGGCATGTATCACATTCTCTTTCCTGGCTATCACATCATAGCAGATTTAACAGCCACTTCCCTCATCTCCTTTACTAAGTAAGAAATACCTCTAGGCAAAAAGAAAGGAAATTGGTGCTCCCCCTGTTTTTCGGTTATAAATTACCAAAGCCAAGTACATGTGGTGATATTAATTAGTAATATTTCTATGGGCTTACTAAGTATATATTTTACCTTTAATTCCAACGGATGGAGCTCCTGCTGCTACAGCTGCCAAAGCATATTCAATCTGAACAAGCTTCCCAGAAGGGCTAAAAAAATAAAATAATAAAATAAAATAAAAATTACACAACTCATTCATGAGATAACTTGGCGAGAAAACATTTTCAAGTCTGGAAAAAAAAAGCCCAGTACATTACTCACTTATCTGTTTTCAACAGATGAACAACAGGTATATTATAGAGAATGTAACAAAATATGCTTAAAGAATGAGTGTCAAAAACTCATGCTCCTCAAAATAATTGTCTATGGATATAATCATACAGACACTTTCTTGGGAGGACATTCCACTAAGTTCAGCAGGATGTAAGTAAACAGGCTTAGGTTTGCACTGCACATTTCATACTGCATGAGTTCGTGTCAAAGCCAGGAAACAGATTCCTGGTAATCCCAAAGTAAAAAGTTCTAGAAAACACAGATGCTTTTATTTTCATTTTTTAAAAAAATTTCTGTAGGAACCACTCGCAATGCTTTAGACAACTAGGGCTATAATCATAAAAACTCTTACTAAGTAGTAAGTCTCTCTGAACAAAACAGAAGTACATCTGACTAGTCATCTTTACAATACGACAGTAAGGATGTAAACTAATAGAAATTAACTATAAACTGCACTGAATTTTTAAAGGGGCTTACTTTTGATGTGAACAATTTTTCCGCATAAAATTCTCACATACATGAGAAGTGAAGGTAAACCTGTCAGCCTATAACACTAGGGAACCACTGAACAGCTCTGGTAAGTTGCTGATAAACACCTGTTGTATGCCTTCAAATTGTTTTTTACTTATGGCTACGTGGGACTAAGGCGAACCTATCATGGGGGTTTCTTGTCAAGATTTGTTCAGAGGGGTTTTTGCCTTTGCTGTCCTCTGAGGCATCCTCTCCATTGACGCCCCCTTGTCGTGGGAGAGAGGCTTGCGTATCCTAATAATGTTTTGAGCTATGCTGGTGGTGGCATAAAGCCACCGGTAGGGTCTCCCATGCCAGACAGGTCAAAACCGAAGGGTCTGACAAAGAGCGTCAAAGGGCAGAATGGGCTCTCTAGCCTTATGGCAACCATCCTAGGAGAAGGAAAACTCTAATTCCAAACCCGGGCAAATGGTGCTCATCCAACCCTGTAAGGTCAACCATCTAAGAGAAGGAAACTCTAATCAAACCTACGACCCGAGGACCTCGCTGCTACATCCATGCTTGCAAGGCCACGGCAGATGAACCTTTGGTTTAAAGGGTGAGGCCAGTTCTGTGCACGCTGCGCTCCACCAGAAAAATCCATTGCACAGACTCAAAGGATTAAAAAAAATCCTCTGAGGCTGAGAGTGTGTGACTTGTCCAAGGTCACCCAGGGGGTTTCTATGGCCTAGTTGGGGGATTCAAACCCTGGTCTCCACGGTCATAATCCAACACTCAAACCACTACATCATGCTGGCTCTAGCATTAAACACTTTAAACTAAGCACTTAAAGACTTCCTAGTATTAAATTCTGGGATCCCGAGAACCATGAAACAACTAAAAGTTGTTTCAAAGAATTTAAAAAAACAAGTTGCTTTACGTACCAGCTTACATCTTATTTTCAGCTTCTTAACTCAATCTCAGGGTGCTTTTAAACAATCAGTGACATACTTTAATTTCCTGTAACTAGCTGGACCCGGCGTTACATACAACGTTCTTCTGGAATCGTTGAGGGTGACTTGCTCTGTTGCCCTGCCACCGCCATGGCCACCACTGCTGCCAGCTGACTGCCTGGGTGCTGTTGCAGTGGCAGCAGCGGGGTCCCCCCACCGCCACGAGTTGACTGTCTGTGTCCCATTGCAGCGGCGGGCCAGGTGACTGCCTAGGTCGCTGCCACTGCCAGTTGACTGCTTGGGTTCATTAGTAGAGAGTGGCTAAGGAGTGCGGGGAACTGGGGCTGTACATAACAGATTGAATGGCAGGAGTGGATTGTGAGGTGCAGAGGGAATTTGCATGTGTGTGGTGATTGGCTGGGTGTGTTTCCTGAGCAGCCAATCAGCACACTGGGAGAGGAAACATACCCAGGCCTATTGTACATACCTAAGCCTTTTATATAGATAGCTTATTCAGTTAAACTGCTTCATTTCCTTTCTATTAGCATGAATTGAACTAAACCAATCAAGAAAATTTGAATTAAGTGAAATAATTTGTTGATAAATAAAGTTACCAAACGTCAGCCCAGTTTAAAAAAAAAAACTCAAAGAATTTTATCTTTTCCAAACTACAGTGAAGCTTTCATGGCAGACACTTATTGTAATAACCTACAAGCTATGTATGAATGCAGGAAAAAAATGCAGGTAGCCACATTAATTCATTAGAGAAAATCCAAAAGCAGCACTAGTATAACACTTGTTCTTTAAGGCCAATTTAGTTTTAACTAAATACAGTTGTCCCTCCATATCCACGGGTTTGGTATCCATGGATTTAAGCAAACACGGCTTGAAAATATTCTTTAAAAAAAATAATCCAAAAAGCAAACCTTGATATTGCCATCTTACATAAGGGACACCATTTTGCTATTCCATTGCCTATAATGGGACTTGAGTATTCACGGATTTTGGTATCCATGGAGGTTCCTGGAACCAAACCTGGGCAAATATGAAGGGACAACTGTACTCATGACAACATTACTGCAACCCCAATCTAATAATAAATAACAACATTTTAAGACTTAAGAGTGACAATTGCAGACGGATCACAAGTGTGGTACTAAAACAAGGAATACACTGAAGAAACCCTTTTACTGAGATTGTCCTACTGAAAACATCAACGAGATACACTTCCCAATAAATACTCATGGGATTAGTTTCATCTCAAATAAGTTTTCTAGTTATGAAGTTGAAGGCTTTCATGGCCAGCATCCATAGATTTCCCTTGGTTTTTTTCCAGGCTGTGAGGCTGTGTTCTGGAAGAGTTTCTTTCTGACATTTTGCCTGCATCTGTGGCTGGCATCTTCAAAGAATGGTTGGGTAGGAGTGTGGGGAGGGGGTTATATACTGTGAACCCCTGTTGGAGAGGATATGTAGATTTATGTATTTCAATGGTTAGTTTCTGGGTGGAGATATGCAAGGAGGATTAGTGTCTGTTTGGCTAATGATCCATTATCTGCTGGAAATCCCCCTGCCCCTGGGTGGAGTTCATTTGCACGTGTTGAGTTTTGATTTTAGTGTTTTTCAGGACTGGCAGTCAGATTATGTTTACTTTTAGGGTTTCTTCTTTCCTGTTGAAGTTGTCCAGGTGTTTGTAGATTTCAATAGCTTCTCTGTGCATTCTGACATGATAGTTGTTGGCCTGGTCCAGAATTTCTATGTTTTTAAATAACGTTTTGTGTCCACGTTGGTTTATAACATGTTCTGCTACTGCTGATTTTTCTGGCTGGCCCAGTCTGCAGTGTGTCTCATGTTCCTTGATTCGTGTTTGCACACTCGTTTAGTGGTCCCTATGTAAACTTGTTCACAGCTGCATGGTATGTGGTAAACTCCTGTGGCTATGAGAGGGTCTCTTTTGCCTTCTCTGAGTGTAGTATTTCTTGGGTTTTCTTCGTTGGTCTGTAGATTGTTTGGAGGTTGCATTTCCTCATCAGTTTCCCTATTCTGTCTCTAGAGATTTTCAGACTACACTGTTATAGTGTTACTATTCCACTTTAACTGCTCTGGCTTCCTGCTGTGGAATTCTGGGGTTTGTAGTTTAGTGAGGCCTAAGAGCTCTCTGGCTGAGCGTTGTAAATGCCCCTCCCTAAACTGCAAATCCCAGGATTCAAGAGGAGGCAGCCATAGCAAATAAAGTGGAATAGTAACACTCTTAACAGTGTTGTCTGAAAATCTAGTCTGACTCCTTTAAAAATACCTTCCCTTTGGGTGGCTGTTTTTCTTCATTCCTGTGGTGTTTTTTTGTTTGTTTGTTTTTTGGTGTCTGGCTGCTCTTGTGATGTCTGATCTGGAGTAACCAAACAGACACTGATCCTCCTTGCATATCTAAACCCAGAAACTAGCCATTCAAATACACAAATTTACAAATCCTCCCCAACAGGGGTCCACAGGGTATAAACTCCTCACACACTCCTACCCAACCATTCCCTGAAGATGCCAGCCACAGATGCAGGCGAAACGTCAGAAATAAACTCTTCCAGAACAGGGCCTCACAGCCTGTTTAAAAAAAAAACACACACAAAGGAAAATCTAAGTTTTCTAGTTATCATTTTACCAGCTCTGTCCTTCTATCATCTCATTAGTCTGTAAAAGTTATGAAGACATGGAAAGCCCTCGTGTGGTTTTCCTTTCAGTTTACAAAGGAGGGAAGCGAGGCCCAGCTTTGGCCAGGAGTGAGTGACTCGACAGATCACAGAAAAGAGCCCAGGACTAAACTCTATGACTTGAACCCAGTCCCCGTATCTCAGGGGAGAAGGTCTGAGTTTGAGATTTTCCCCGTCATTCCTTTAAGGTTTAGGGAGAACACAAGATTTATAAATAACCCCTTCCTGATTGCCAAGCCTGCATCAAAACCTGGCAGCACCAAACTCAAGAGCTCAGCCCTCCTGCCTACTACTTCAGGAGAGAGATTTTAAAACTTCTCTAGAAGGCAGATTATTTATTTATTGGGCGGGGTGTGTGTATTTATTTAGACAAACTGCCGGTCTCTCAAGCAAAAACGGGACCGTCCAGAATGAGCCGCCGCAGTGACTCCACAAAACCTTGCCTCCCCTTTGCCCAGAGGGAGAGCAAAACCCTGACCAACATAAAGAGAGCCCTCACCGCCCCTTATAGACCCTCCCAGGACGCTTTCGCCTATCCAGGCAGCCGCAAAAGCCTTGCAGGGGCGCTTCTTTCCCCCAGAGCCTCTCCTACCTGAAGGTGGTGAGGGAGAAGCTGTAGCCGCGCTCCGCCATTTTGATTCCTCCGATCGAGCCGCCTCACACTCCCCGCCCCCCCGGCTGTCGCTTCTGAGGCTGCGCGAGCGACCCCCTCGGCGCAGGCGCAAGAGCACATTTCAAACCCCTCCCCGCAGAAAGAAAGAGTAAAACTCTACATGACGCACAACCTGAACTTCCGGCGTCTTTCGAACCGCCTCAGCGGCCCCGTTAATGACTACGTCCGCCCACGGCCCTTTCTCGTCTCGATGATGAAATTCCCAATGTTCTTTGCGCTGGTTGTAAAGGGGCCTGCTGGGAATTGTAGTCCGCCCGTCCGGAAAGCGGTGATAATAGAGACGCGACGGAGTGCCGTGAAGTGACTCGGTTTCCCAGAACCCTCAGCGACTCTCTTGGCCTCTCAGGCTCCGGGGCGGCTGAGAGGGGTCTGTCAGAGCGAAGGGTTCGGGGAAGATGGTGGGGCTGCTGGTCTTCTCGTCGCCCTTGCCTAATCTCCGCCGCCTTCTCCGAAGCTGCTGGGGACAACTCGGGGGACAGAGTCCTCCGTGGGGTAAGGCGCCTCTGGTTTTCGTCTTTCCGCCATTGGTGCTTCCAACTCGTCCCGGGCTGCCCGGTGTCCTGTATTTGGAATTTTTGGAGGGATTAGGATTTTTTTATTGAAATAAGACCATTCTACTGAAAAATACACCCGACCCCAAAAGGCCGTAACAGTAACGCAAATAAATAAATAAATAAATAAAATGTTTTCCTCTTTTCTTACTAATACAAAAATAAAACTATCTATCCTAACACTAATACATTTTTCCTCTTAATCTAAAACACTATAATCACTCTTTTTTTCTTTTCCAATGAACATCACATTTACATCTTTATACTAAAATTAGAAGTTACACATTACAATTATACATATTTGGAAAAGAAAAAAATTAATACAAATAATAATATACAAATACAAAAAAATTAAAGATATCCCTTAAGTTATTGCTGGGGTTGTCTCATTAAACCACAGCCAAAACTTTCTCCATGATGGTTTGGCAATTTCTCTTTTTCACTCAAAGCTAAATGTTCAATTATGTTCTTATTTGTCCTGTATTTGGAGGCCAGGGAGCCTGTCTTTTGCTGCAGGGTGGGCAGGTGCCCCGCGCTATGCCTCCTATTTGAGGGCTGAAAGGCTTTTCCTTTTAGGCAGACAATGAGATCCCAAAACATCCCCTATTTGTGACTGTAGGCCCTCCATAACGGTAGAAATGTGTGCATTCTCTCTCTCTCTCTCTCTCTCTCTCTCTCTCTCTGGCTTTTCTTTGCAAATGAAGATTCAGGAAGGACTCATTCCCATGCTTTCTGCAAGCGCGCTGATGACTAAAAAGGCCAATCCGAGATAAACAAGTCCGGTTGCAGAAAGCACAGCAGATGGTCTTCTTGGGTGATGTTTCCAGGTTGTGATTCTTTCTGCGTTGCCGTTTCTCTTCAAGACTTGTTCGGCGTGAGTTCTCAAATAAGGCTGCAGCATTGTGGATAGTGCGTCTCCATGCCTCCCGATGTGAGGCCAGGGCAGACCATTGTTGGTGATCAATTTGGCTGAGCCTGAGATGTTGTTTTAGGGAGTCCTTGTATTGCTTTTTTGGAGCGCCCCTCTTACACTAACCCATGGCAAGTTATGACTATGGGCAATACCTTAATTTTTACAGAGAAACATTTGACTAAGTTGACTGAGATCGAGACTGTACTTTCATTTGGCATTTAGGTAGAATGCAGATTTGTGAATAACCGCTTCCTGATTGCCAAGCCTACATGAAAATCTGGCAACACCAAACTCAAGAGCTCAGCCCCCTTGCCTACGACTTCAGGAGAGATATTTTAAAACTTATCTAGAAGGCAGATTATTTATTTATTGGGGGGTATTTATTTAGACAAATTGCCATATGTAGATTTGCTGGTTTGGAAAGGTTTTGCCTCAGACAGCAACTCCACTTGAGCTCCTCATAAGTAATCACCCTTATCTGTCAGGTCACATCATCATTATCTTTATTTCTATCCTGCTTTTTTCCCAATCTGGGACTCAAAGTGGCATCCAATAAAAAGGCATCATTAAAAACAGGAAAATATGAAAGTTAAAACAGAACTAAACAACAAAAACTAAAATTTTAAAAACATACGCATACACAACACACACACACCCAGCATGACCGTAAGCAGAGGCTGGCAAAGATCTGTCAAAACAAGAAAGTTTTTATTTGGCTCCGGAAAGAAGATAGGGAGGGTACCAATCTGACTTCTTTGGGCAGAGAGATCCAGAGCCTAGGAGCAGCCACTGAGAAGGCCCTCTCCCAAGTTCCCACCAGATGTACCTGTGAGGGTGGTAGGACAGAGAAGGGCCTCCCCAGCAAATCGAAGAACCTGGGCTGGTTCATAAGGGAGAATATGGTCCTTTAAATAACCTGGACCTGAGCCATGTGGGGCTTTAAAGGTCATAACCTGCACTTTGAATTGTTGTATGATCCCTGTAGTCAGCTCCTGTTAGCAGTCTGGCTGCAGCTCTTTGAACCAGTTGGAGTTTCCGAACACTCTTCAAAGGCAGCCCCACATAGAGATGTTATAGTAATCCAACTGGGATGTAACTAAGGCATGTGTCACTGTGGCAAGGTCTGACATCTCAAGAAATGGGCACAAGCTTTAACTGCAAATGCACTCCTAGCCACTGCTGATATCTGGGCTTCCAGGTTCGGAGCTGAATCTAGGAGCACCTGCAAGCTGCAAACCTGTGTCTTCAGGGGGAGTATAACCCCATCTAGCACAGGCTGAATCCCTGTTCCCTGATCTGCCTTTCGACTGACCAGGAGCACCTCTGTCTTGTCTGGATTAAGTTTCAATTTGTTCAACATCATCCAGTCCATTACTGATGCCAGGCACCACTTTAGGACTGAAACAGCTTCCTTGGCTTGTGGTGAAAAAGAGCAATAGAGTTGGGTGTCATCCGCCTACTGATGGCATCCTCATACTTACGATGCTTAAGAGATGGTGGATGCCCTGCATATCAACATATCCAAAATACATGTACACAGTCTGACTATTAAATAACACGACTGATACAATAACTCATCTTTATTTATATGTCTCTTGTTTCCATTAAGCTCCTGCTTTGGCTGTACAGGCTCCATCTTCTCTACTGGGACATGTGGAGGAGAAGACTGAAAGTGATGAGTCTCCAAGTTTTTTAGACAGCATTTTCTGGATGGCAGCTCCAAAGTCAAGGCGTACCATTGAAGTGAATCGCTGTCGGCGAAGGAATCCTAGGAAGCTAATAAAATTAAAGGTAGGTCATCACATTTCTATTGGCTTTCCTATCTATATTTGTGGAAAATTTGCTTGTCACACCTTTAAAAAGTAACAGTTTTTGAGATGACTGTAATAAATAGCGATGCACTTTTCTCTAGCTCTCATTTTTCTGATTCTAAAGCAGGAGCAGTCAAAGTATGGCCCTTTAGCTGTTGTACCTCCTGGTATTCCTCTTCATTAGCTATGCTGGCTAGGGCTGAGAGTTGCATCCAACAATACTTGGACTGTATTTTGTGCACCCCTTTTCTAAAGTTGCAGCTATCATTTAGTTTTGAACACACTGACATTTGCTATAGTATGAGTGAAAAATATTTAAGGGAAGTTCTTTTATTGGGGCAAAGTCTTAATTTGTAGGGACATATAAACTACGTACAGAATGATGAATTAATACAGGCCAACACTAAAAATTGATTAAAATGATGACTTTTTAGAGCCGAACACTAAAACTCAGTCTGGGATTAAGTACTGTATTGTCTAAACAAGTGTATCACCATGAACTACACAATGCACACTGTGGAGCACTCTGGAACACAGTGGTAGCTGGATGTAGCTAAACTTAACCCAAAGCAAATATTTAGTGTTTTGCACATATAATGGTAAAGTAAAAAGAGTGTTCATCAGTCCACAAATGATAACAGAATTCAGAATACAGTTGGCCTGCCACATTCATGGGTTTCACTTTGATAGATTTGATTATTCGCAGTTTGTAACTACTGCTGGAATACGTCAACAATGTATGTGTTCTGTGGAAAGCTGAATAGGTTAATGGTGGGCATGTCTTTTTTAAAAGGTGAAATTGTTTAGCCAATTATAACCTAAGTCTAATTGCTAATCCTAACTAGAGTACACAAATTGAATCAGTTGCTGCTTGCTAAGTCAGCACTTAGGTAAATCAGACTGATTCAATGGGGCTACTCAAGTTAAGAGTAGCCGTTGGATTTAGGACTTTAAATTTTGCATAGCACTGGCTGATGCGTGAAAATGTTGTGCTTCCTGCACTCATTAATCAGTTTAAAATGAGATGATGTTGCTCTTTTGAGGGAATGTAAAATGTCCTCATGTCAACAAGTACACACATTCTTAGTTTGCTGCAAAATTGTAATATGCCAAATGATAATGAGATGCTCATATCCCTGTGTATCTTCTTAGCATTAGTGAAACCTTTCTCTCTCAAACTTATCATGCATTTTAAGTCTTTGTTTTTTCTTTCCTTTAGAGAGACATAGATGTCTGTCCTGAATGTGGCAACCTGAAACAGAAGCATATTCTTTGTGGCTATTGTTATCAGAAAGTTAAACAGGAAACTTCTGCCATAAGGAAGCAAATGGGGGTACTAGAAGGAGGACCCCATAGGGCTCCCACTGTAGAGACTGTTGTGTTGTATGAAGGGGAGAAGCCCACAGAAAAAGATGAAGGCAAGCGGATTATAGAAAGAAACAGGAAACGTCCATCTTGGTTCACACTGGACTGATCATAGGGGAACCTACTGTTTATAAAGTACAACAAAAGTTTCTGATAATAGACGTTCCAAAGAAGGGTAAAACTTCACTTGTAATGTGCATTTGCTTTACAATGTCATTGCTTTACTTTAAATCTTTTTTAAAAAAAAAATCTAAAGAGGGAGTAAAATATGATCAGGAACTAATTGTGCATTTGGAATAACATGGATACTATAGTGTGTTCAATCCAATGTAATACTACTGAGGTAATAATTCCTGCTGGCACAGTTATGTTGGATTTATACCATTGCACAAGCATTTGTACAATCTCTTATCAACAGTTTGCACAACAAAAATTGTAATGGATATCACCCTTGTGCTGTCTCTGAAAAAAAGCAGCTCTTAGTGCAATGGGTCATGTGTTAGTGCTAGAACTTCATTCAATACAAGCCTGTCAGTTATGTTGATCATGTCACAGCCTAATGTTGGCTGTTTCTGGGTAGATTTTCTCCCTGCACATACTGTGGTTTCATGTTACACTGCATGTTCTAAGTTGCCCCCCCACACACACACATACTTTTTTAAACTAAAGCATGACTAAACTGCATTTGAAAACTAAAATAAAGTATATTCAGTTTTATAATGTGCACCATGTGTTCCTCTGTTTGAAACTATAGGTTGTTTTGAACAATGAAGTTGTCTGTGAATGTATGGTCAAACCAACCTGTGGACCCTTTAAGCAATGGAGTGAGTTGATATGAGACTTATTGACTCACCCTGTGATTGAGAGAGATTGGTTTTTTTTTTTATTGGTACTGAATGTACCTGTATGAAACAGCCACTTAATATATACATACTTCTGTTTATAATTCTACACTACACTTGATTGTAGCCTATGAAATAGTTATTGCAACTGAAAAGTAGCTAAGTCCCAAGAACCAGTGGTGTCCTTCTGGTATGCAACAATAATGAAACTAGGAGTTTCACCCCCTCTCCCTAAATGTGGCCCACTCAATTCAGGTGAAGCATTTAGATTTAACCAAATGTGTTGCATTGATTCACCCTGTGGTGCACAAGACCCACCTAATTGATTAGATGAGATGTTGTTAGAAATACTATGCATTTATTGAATTGTGGCTTCTTTCAATTTGTATGATTTAGTTCATCATCTTGTGTCTCTCATAAACGTCATATTACTTCATAAGCTGTAAAAGTCTGGAAGAAGATCCTACTTTGTGGTTCAAGTACAGGATCCTCAACAAATTTTGACCTGTCTGTTCAAATAGCAAAAATAGGCCTGTGTGTACTTCATGCCTGGGAATAAAAAAATAATTCTGCCCACCCCTCAGAAAACACCAGTTTTGTACTCTAAAAAAATTATTTGCTTATTGTATAATGTTTGTAAGTGGTTTATATTTTGCAGAATTTGGAGTTAATAACACAAACAGGATATATAAGGATTCTGTGGAGAGGGGCAGTGGAAAGAAAGGTGTGAGACATTCAAGGGAAAGACCAGACCAGTGTGGGATGAGTGAGGTGATCCTGGGAAGCCATCATCCCCTTCTGATACCATCTTTTTTTAAATTCTGCCCCATAATCACAAGGACTACAAACTTGTAAAAACAAATATCTCAAGGTGAGACCCTTGTGCCAGAATCTTAGCAGAGAAAAGCATAAAATCCCATGGAATAGGAAGTCATAAACATGTCATGGACAACAGCAGAGAAGCAACAGTGATGTCAGCAATTGTGACATCACTTTCCTATGCTCTCTGGCTACTGCTTGAAATCCATTTGTTTCCATACAGTCACACTTACGAAAACTATAAAACAATGATTCTCAGTAGCTAGGTTGGGACTGTTAATACCTGAAAAGTAGCAGTAAAATAGCCAAATGTTTGGTCTAGCATGGAATATATAAGAAGGTAGTTTTTGGTGGTAAATGAAATGAAGTTGATAATGTTTTAATTAGGTTGCAGATATGCATTGACAGTATTTTATCTCTTTTTATTAGTTCATAATGCTTCCTATAACTTAGATTAATATTTCATGTTACATGTGAGGCAGTAAAAGATGATGATCAGATAGTGAGATTGGATTAGAAGCCATATGCTAGCCCCTACATTATATAATTACCTCTTGTTTAAAACTGTCAATAGCCCTGGTCTTCTTCAATGTGTGTGAATGTAAATTTGTTAACAATAAATGAAATTTGGAAATAACAGTCATATAGCAATATGCAGGATGACGTGGATTATGCTTGTCAAAAGCAATTATTTCAGTCGTGATAATTAAGTTCCATCCTGTTTTCTGAGAAGTGTTGATAAAAGTTTGTGCGGTCCACTGGGATAAATGAAATATACCGTACTTTAAGAACCATAGGTGGCACTCCAGTTTTCTGAAATCCTTCAGCCTAGGACACCAATATAATCCAAAATTGTAAAAATGAAAATGTTCAAGTGCAACTGAAACGAATAATTAAGGGAAAGAATGGCTATTTAGAGCAAGGCTTAGTTACTGCAAAACATGTAGACTGATTAGAAGTCCATGTAGAAAAAGGTGAATATGTCTTTCCAGATACCTGTTTTAATCCTTTCTTCTACAGGATGAAACAGTCAAGATATGATGAGTGGTATAAACTAAGAATGGCCAGCTTTGATTTTATAACATATAGGTGTACACATGTGTAGCTTGAAATGATATTCCTGTGTACATATGCTCAGCAGTGGTGGAGGCCAACTGCCATCAGACGCAGAAGCACAGTCAGACTAGGGATGATGGGAGCTATAGTCCCACAACAGGTGGAGGTCCATACATATCCAACCCCTGTTGCAGAATCTTTAACTGCTTATGAATGAACTGGATTATATGGCAATATATTTTTCAGAGAAATAGACCAAACAGGAAGGGAGGTGGAGTAGCATTATACATTAAGGATGTGTACACCTGTGAACAGATCCATGACTTAAATCCTGGGAGCCAGGTTGAAAGCATCTGGGTAAAAATCAAGGGGGAGAGAAACAGCAGGGATGTTGTGGGGGTCTACTATAGACTTCCAAGCCAAACAGAGAACTTGGATTATGCCTTCCTGGAGCAGATGACCACATATACAGAAAGGAGAGATGTAGTAATGGGGGATTTCAACTATCCTAGTATTTGTTGGAAGTCCAACTCTGCCAAGAATTTAAGGTCCAACCAATTCCTCACTTGCCTAGCAGACAATTTCATTATCCAGAAGGTGGAAGAGGCAACAACTGGATCAGCTATTTTAGATCTGATCCTAACCAAAGGGGATGACCTGGTTAATGGTGTGGAAGTGATGGGATCCTTAGGGAAGAGTGACCATGTTCCCCTGGAGTTTGTTATACAGAGGAAAGGGGAAGCTAAGCATAGTCAGACATGCATTCTACACTTTAAGAAAGCTGATTTCAGAAAACTTAGGAAATTACTGGGTGTGATCCCATGGTCAGGAATACTAAAAGCGAAGGGAGTTCATGAGGGATGGGAGTTTCTTAAAAGTTAGATATTGAAGGTGCAACTTCAGACAGTTCCAATGAGGAGGAAACATGGCAGGTGTCTAAAAAAACCAGAATGGATGTTGAAAGAACTCTCAACCGGGCTAAAACTTTAAAAGGACATGTACAAGAAATGGAAAAGGAAAAATCACCAAAGAAGAATTCAAACAAATAGCCAGCTCATGTAGGGGAAAGTCAGAAAAGCTAAAAAACAGATGGAGCTCAGGCTTGCTAGAGAGGTTACAAATAATAAAAATGGGTGGTGGTGGTAATGTCCATAGCAAAAGGAAGAACAAGGAAATGGTAGGGCCACTGCATGGAGAAGATGGTGAAAGGCTAACAGGGGTCAAAGAAAAGGCAGAACTACTCAACACCTTCATTGCTTCAGTCTTCTCCCAAAGGGGGAAAGAGTGCTCAACTTGGGCAAAATGGAGCAGATGGTGCAGTAAGGGAAATACAGCACAGAATTGGTAAAGAAGTAGTTCAGGAATACCTGGTCAGTATAAATTGAGTTCGAGTCTCCAGGGCCAGATGAACTTCAAGGGTATTAAAAGAATTGGCAGAAGTAATCTTAGAACCACTGTCAATAATCTTTGAGAATTCCTGAGAACAGGAGAGGTCCTAGGATACTGGAAGAGGGCAAATGTTATCCCCATCTTTAAAAGGTGGGAGAGATGAACCAAATAATTACTGCCCAGTCAGCCTGACATCAATACTAAAAAAGACTCTAGAGCAGATCATTAAATAGACAGTCTGTAACCACTTAGAAAGGAATGCTGTGATCACTAAAAGTCAACATAGGTTTCTCAAAACCAAGTCATGCCAGACTAATCTTATCTCTTTTTTTTGATAGAGTTACAAACTTGATAAATGAAGAGAATGATGTGGATGTGGATGTAGTGTATCTTGATTTCAGTAAGGCTTTTGACAAGGTCCCCCATGATATTGCAAAAAGTTAGCAACCTGTGGGCTAGATAATGCAACTGTTAGGTGGATTTGTAATTGGTTGATTGACCTAACCCAAAGGGTAGTCACCAATAGCTCCTCTTCATCCTGGAGAGAAGAGACCAGTGGGGTGCCACAGGGTTCAGTCCTGGGCCCAGTGCTATTGAACATCTTTATCAATGACTTGGATGAGGGAATAGAGGGTATGCTTATCAAGTTTGCAGATGACACCAAATTAGGAGGGGTAGCTAATCCTCCAGAGGACAGGATCAGAATCCAAAATGACCGTAACAGATTATAAAGCTGGGCCAAAACTAACAAAATGAATTTCAACAGGGAGAAATGTAGGATACTATATTTGGGCAGTAAAAATGAAATGCACAGATACAGGATGGGTGACACCTGGCTTGATGGCAGTACATGCAAAGGGGACTAGGAGTCTTAGTGGATCACAAGCTGACCATAAGTCAGCAGTGTGATGCAGCAGCTAAAAGTGCCAATGTGATTCTAGGCTACATTAATAGGAGTATAGTGTCTAGAGACCAAGGGAAGTAATGGTGCCACTCTATTCTGCTTTGGTCAGACCTCACCTGGAATACTGTGTCCAGTTCTGGGCACCACAATTCAGGAAGGATATTGAGAAGCTGGAGCATGCCCAGAGGAGGGCAACCAGGATGGTGGGAGGTCTGGAAGCCATGCCCTATGAGGATCAGCTTAGGGAGCCGGGCGTGTTTAGTCTGGAGAAGAGAAGGTTGAGAGGTGACATGATAGCCATGTTTAAATATTTGAAGGGATGTCATACTGAGGATGGAGCAAGCTTGTTTTCTGCTGCTCCAGATACTAGGACACGGAGCAGTTGGTTCAAACTACAGGAAAAGAGTTTCCACCTAAACATTAGGAAGAACTTCCTGATAGTAAGAGCAGTTCGGAAGTGCCTGGGAATGTGGTGGAGTCTCCTTCAGAGGTTTTAAGCAGGGGCTGGATGGCCATCTGTCGGGAATGATTGATTGTGTATTCCTGCATGGCAGGGGGGACTGGATGGCCCTTGTGGTCTCTTCCAACTCTATGATTCTATCCTGGCCCCAGAATACTCTTGAAACTCAGAACAACTCAGTCACCCAATACATATGTTGGTCATCTCTGATACAGATGTAAACAAGGGCAGCTGCTCCAGTTGATTTTTCATTATGTTGGCATATGCTCAGGCACCCATAGAAACTACCTTCTGAAACAAGAACCAGAGAGATGGTTCTGAAGATCACAGCTTTCCCAAAGACATTTATTATAGTCCCATTGCTAGCATTTCTCCAGAACATGATAGCTTTTTCTCTGAAGAGCAGGACAAATAGCTCCTACTGCTAGTAGTACAAAGGAGAAACTTTAATAGAGTGCTGTTCAGAACCTAATATGTTTTTAAAGAGCAGATTCTTTTTAAACTGTGTGTAAGGGGGAAAATTTGGAACATAAGTGGCAATATATCAAGGAAGGTTCTGACATATTGGATCCTATGATTGATGCAATCTAAACTAAGTTTGGGTGGAAGATGTGTATATTATAAGAGCAAGAATGAACTTTACTATGGCTCTAAAATACAATACCAATAACTAATCAATGGAATGTAAATATGAAAGAAAGAGGCCTCAATGTTAACTAGTTGTGTAATCTCACAAAATGACAAAGATGTAACAGAATAGAGCAACAAAATAATTATAATTACTATAAAGCTATTTGTCCTGTAGAGATGAAATAAGTAAATGGGCCAATGTGACAGAAGTATTTTATTAAGTGAAGAATATGAAAAAAGGAGTGCTTATCTTGGTTTAATCTAATAATACAAAAAGCAGTGAGCACAAGAAGGTTAACTGGACAAATGTGGTATGAAAAAGTAAGAGAAAAGTCCAAAAAAAAAAAAAAAGAACAGATGTGTAAATGGAGAGTGTGGAAAACAGCCAGGCTGAGCTGTGGTTCTCAACCTTGAATTCCCAGATATTGGGCTACAGTTCCTAGAATCCTTAACTGTTGGCCATGCTGGCTGGGGCATCTGAAAACTTAAGACCACCAACTTCTTGAAACCTAGATTGGGAACTCTTGGTTAAGGGGGTGCTGCCTTGGCCACTAGGGTGCACCATTATCTCTGATTCAAATATTGCTGGCAGCAACTGGAACTGGAACATCATATTCCCACAGAAGTACCTTGATGCTTCCTTTTGTAAAACAGCTCTGCCCAGCCTAGAATATTTGAACTGGATCAACTAATTTTTTTCCAATTGCCAGGTATATTACAAACATTAGTGGTTTTTTTCCCCTTAAAGGTCTCTTTCACACTACATAATTAATAACACTTTAATATCATTTTAATGCCGATGGGAATGTGGGGATGATGGTGTTCATCCTGTGGTGCAGGCTGGTAAAGAACTTCCATTTTCTTAAGGTTGACTTCCAGCCCAAACAGCTCTGCAGCTGTTGCAAAGCAGGATGTTAGGCGCTGCAGAGCTGCTTCTGTGTGGGCAACAAGGGCAGCAGCATCAGCAAAGAGCAGCTTGCGAACTAGATAGTTTAGAGTTTTAGTGCGAGCCCTCACACAGCTTCAGTTAAACAAGCTACCATCAATACGGTAACGTATATAGATGCCGTCTTTTTCTTTGAGCTCTGCCGTAGCCCTTTGGAGCATCATGCTGAAGATTATAAATAAAGTTGGAGCAAGAACACAACCTTGCTTCACTCCATTAGTTATTAGAAAGGGCTCTGAAAGAGCATCACCATATCTGACTTGACCATGCTGGCCCTTGTGTAGCAAGATAATCATTTTAACTTAAGTCCGTTCAGCAGTTTACCTACCTGGGAAGCATCATCTCCTCAGATGCCAAGATTGACAGATCGATCACAGATTAGCAAAGGCATATTGCACATTTGGAAGACTTTACAAAAGAGTCTGAAGTAATAAACACCTGAGGCAAAGCACAAAAATCAGTGTGTAAAGAGCCATTGTACTGTCTATTCTCCTTTATGGGTCTGAAATATGGGTCACCTATCGCCAACACTTACGACTCCTTGAACGCTTTCATCAGTGCTGTATACGCACAATCCTAAATATACACTGGACTGACTATGTGACAAATGTTGCTGTCCTTGAGCAAGCAGGGATCACCAACATTGAGGCCATGATATTGAGAACACAGCTGCGCTTGGCAGGGCACGTTTCTAGGATGGAGGACCATTGCCTCCCCAAAATAGTACTCTACGGTGAACTCGCCACGGGTCAGTGTAAGAGGTGCGCTCCAAAAAAGTGATACAGGGACTCCTTGAAACAACATCCCAGGCTCAGCCAAACTGATCACCAACAATGGTCTGCCTTGGCCTCACATCGGGAGGCATAGAGACACACTATCCGCAATGCTGCAGCCTTATTTGAGAACTCACGCCGAACAAGTCTTGAAGAAAAACGACAATGCAGAAAGAATTGCAACCCAGAAACATCACCCAAGGAGACCTTCTGCGGTGCTTTCTGCAACTGGACTTGTTTATCTCAGATTGGCCTTTTTAGTCATCAGTACGCTTGCAGAAAGCCTGGGATGAGTCCTTCCTGAATCTTCGTTTGCGAAGAAAAGCCAGAGAGAGATGATTTTAATTGACATGGCTGCTTCCTATGGAATCTTTGGGATTGTAGTTTGGTGAGGCAGTTAAGAGGCAGGCTCTAGAGCTCACTGGCATTTCTAAGTGCAGTACACCCTCCGTATCCACAGGAGATATGTTCCCAGACTTAGCGTGGGTAACGGAAACCACAGATAATAGTGAAACATTAAAATTAGTGACTTCTGGCCTAAGCATACCATAGAGTCATGCTGGAGGACCTAGAGATTCCTTGAGAGAACAGCCCTCTAGGCATATTCTAGGTCCTCCAGCACAACGCCATGGTCAGTTTCTGGCAGAAGCATACCATAGAATCATATTGGAGTACCTAGAAAATGCTTAGAGAGACCTTGTTAGTTTGTTTTTTGGACATGGATAAGCGAATTCATGGCTACTGGTACCATAGATATGGGGTTGTACTGTATCTCATGAAACTAAAAATCCCAGAATTTTATAGAATGAAGCTATGGCAGTTACAGTGGTATCAAAGTGGTATAATTGTGTTTTGTGAAAGAAACCTTGTAACATGTTTTCTCAAAGAATAACTCCATGTGCCACATAATAAACAAAATCCACCCCACAATTGGCATTGGCAAGGAAAATATTCCTGATCCATGAAAAAATAGTGATTATGAATGCTGCAATACTACTTACACCTGGGTAAGTCACTCAGAACCAAGTGGGATTATTTCTGAACAACCATGCTTATGAATGGTACCAAACTTTAGTCTAAAAAACATGTTTCATTGTTATTAACCTTAGCTGAATTTGGATCATTCTCTTTACCTGTGATGTGTTTTTAAATAACAAATGTGTCCATACTAGTTCCATCTTGCAAGAACAGGCCATGTAGGAGACATTAGCATAAGAAGAGCTGTCATCATGTGAAATAACCACTCAAGCAAGCTGTTAAGATGAGCAAATCTGTGCTTTTCTATTTGTATGGGAATAAAGTGTCAGAATGGAGTGGTGTTAGCTAACACATTTTAAATTATCTTTGTGAATGTGACTTGGCACATGCAATCAATGGTGTTCAGCACCAAATGCACTGAATACCTGTTTTCTAAGTGGGTGCAGTGAAAAAATGAAAATAGCAGTTCCTGATAAAGGCCATTCTTTTGAGATTTTCAAGAGCAGGTATAGCACTGAGTGTGATTTTTTCCCCCCTGAAAAAAGGAAAAATGCAGAAGTAAATTTGATTCTTTGGGTAACCTAATAAATTCACAAGTCACAGAAATAAGCCTTTCGTTTTGAATACCAAGGCTGCTCTCTTACATTCTCAATCCTGGTTTGTATGCGAAAACATTGCAAATCATGGGTTCCCCCCTGCTGAAGTCTGCTATAAAAATATTTTCTAAAGACAAAGTATCTTCCCTCTATATGGCGTGTGCATTATGGCTCTACAGGAAACTCAATTAAATCTTCTTCCCAGAGCTGTGCTGCTGCATTTCATGGTGCTTCGAGTGAAGATACTCTCATGCTTTGTGGGAGTGACAGAAAAAGAAGAGATAATAGAGAAGTAAGCCAGAAGAGTTCATTATTGGTTATGTGAGGAAAACAGAACTTGGCACAGGTTGGCAATAGGGGAAAGTATATGGGGAAAATTTGCCTGGTTTTGATCCAACATCCAGAGCGCCACACCTTCCTTGACCAGCAGAGAACATTGCTTTCCAATAGATCCCTCTTAGAAAGCAATATTCCCCAGCAGGCAATCCCTACAAAAGATATAAACAACACAAACATTTAAAACAGATAGGGCAGGTGTGGCCCTCCAGATGGTTGTTGGGCTGCAGCTCCCAGCAACCCTGGCCAATATAACCAATGATGAGGGATGATGGGACCTACACATGTAGGCCACATATTCCCTAACCCTAATAAATAATAATAATAATAATAATAATAATAATTTATTTCTATCCCGCCCCTCTGCAACGCAATCAGGGCGGCTTACAATATAAAAACTCCATAGACACAGTACCATAGCCCGCCCACCCCTTAAAATAATATTAAATTATAAAAGATTAAAACATACAGTAATTAAAAATATATAAATTAGAAAGAAAAAAATTAAAACATACAATAGTTAAAAAAAATCTGATTGCAGCTCAGAAAGGACAGCCGAGTCTTGGGCCGGGATAGTTATTCAGGAAAGGCCTGCCGGAAAAGATCCGTCTTGGCAGCTTTTTAAAAGCTGTCTAAGGTGGTAATAAGACGGATCTCGTCCGGCAGGCCATTCCATAATCTGGGAGCGGCAGCAGAGAAGGCCCTCTGGGAGGTCACTGACAGCCTTGTTTTCATAGTCTGTAACAGATTCCTCCCAGAGGACCGAAGTGCGCTGGGAGTGTCGTACGGAAGGAGGCGGTCCCAGAGATAAGTTGTACCCAAGCCATGTAGGGCTTTAAAGGTTATAACCAACACCTTGTACTGTGCCCGGAAACTAATAGGCAGCCAGTGGAGAGCTTTTAGCACAGGTGTTATATGCTCTCTTCTGGAAACACCAGAAATCAACCTGGCTACCAAGTTCTGAACTAGGTGAAGTTTCCAAGTCAAGAACAAGGGTAGCCCCATGTAGAGCTCATTACAGAAATCCAGACAGGAGGTTACCAGTGCATGTACCACTGCTTTAAAAGCTAAGACAGACTGCTTTTTAGGTGGCAGATTTTAGGCTAGCATTGAGTTCCATTAAAAACCATTTTTATTTTTACATTTTATATGTCTGCCTCAGGTTTCTGTGATAAGACTTTTAGGTAGCATAAATAGGTTCTAAGGCAATTACCTATCCAGAAAGGTTGCTGCATCACATGCCTTCACTTCAGACCAAATAAACAGGCATTAAATCTCCATATTTAAAGGCAGATGCTGAGAACAGAGTGGCTCTTGCCACCGTGACTGTCTCTGGAAGGGTAGGACTCCCCAAAGGCACTGGCTTGCCTGCTCACAGCTCCCTAGCTTCAGTAATATCAATAGCATTGATATTTATATACCACTTATCAGTGCCAAAGCACTCCCTAAGTGGTTTACAATGATTTTTAGCTAATTGCCCCCAACAAGCTGGGTACTCATTTTACTGACCTACGGAAGGATGGGAGGCTCTCAACCTTGGAGCCCTCTGGTAACAAAATGAGAGACAGCTCAGTTAAAGACTCTGCAGGGGGCATGAGCCAGGATGCCAATAAAAAACTATACACTGGCTCTGAAGTTGGACCCTGAAAGAAAGAGGCTGCTAGATTGGAGAGGTGAAGCAAGGTTTCTCTGGTCATGAATTGGAAAGGTATGGAGGGCTATTAGCCAAGACCTATGGAGAAGCTGGCCTATCTGACAGAATGAGGAAGATATAATATCCAGGAAAGCCTTAGGCAGAGAGAGACTTATAGGAGACAGGAAGTGAGCCCCATTGCTAAAGGATATCAGGCAAGCTTCTATGTCTGGAAGAAGCATAAGGAAAGAATGGCTGCTAAGCACCCCTTCTCATTGCCACCGTCACTTTCTCTTTGTTGGTTTAATTGTGTCTTAGCGTGGTCCCTGGGAATCTAATTCATAAGGCAGTGATGGCGAACCTATGACACGCATGTCAGCACTGACACGTGTAGCCATCTGGGCTGACACGTGGCTAGGTCTCTACATTTCTACATTTGTGTCAGTGACGACAGATGGGGCACCAAATATAGTGGAGGAAAATGTCGGATTTGTCAAATTGTTTACAGAAGCTATTGGACATTCGATTGTGCCTTTTCATTGTATTATCCATCAGGAGGCTTTATGGGCCAAGGCAGGATTCACTGACTTAAACGACTTAATGTCAGTTGTTACAAAAATAGTTAATTTAATAGCTGCTCGCCCCCTTCACAAGCAAGAATTTTTGGCACTTTTACTGGGGGTTGATTCCTCCTACAGTGGACTGCTGATGTACAATAATGCAAGATGGCTGAGCCAAGGCAAAGTTCTTGAGCGCTTTGTGGAGTACTTTGAAGAAATTGTGGTATTTCTTGACTGTAAGGATCTGGGAAACTTTCCTCAGCTTAATGATAAGTGGGTCAACACCCTGATGTTTTTTGCAGATCTCTCTGTTCATATTAATGAACTGAACTTAAAAGTTACAAGGTTTTTGCCAAAGTATTGACGTTATGTTTGGATACATAAAAGCACGCGTACTTATGGTACGGAAAGACAAAAGAAAATAAAGATTTTAATAACCATTATATAAGAAAGGCACTTCTGAAAGTATGGCTGCGTCAAAAGAAAAATTTTTATAGAAAAATCCCACAATGGATATCAACGGAAGAGGCCTTTTTTGGTAGGACGAAAAATATAAATAAACCTTGGATAAGATATAAGGATACCCTCTTGACAGATAACACAGGCATTAAGATAAAAACCAGAGAAGAATTAGAACAGGAAGGCTGTGTTCTTAATTGGTTCCTATACAAACAAATTTATGAGCGTTTTAAAATGGACTACAAATTGGAGAATTTCAAAACTGATAAAAATCCTTTAGACGAAATAATCTGGGACGAGAAGAAACGTCATATAACAAAATATTATAATCTATTATTGGAAAGAGAATTGGAAATTGATTTTGTAAAGGAACCAATGATAAAATGGGCTCAGGATATAGGACACAACATAGAAATAATAAGATGGGAAAAGTCATGGAGGGATACACAGAAATTCACATTGTCCCAGAATTTAAAGGAAAATTATGTGAAATGCTACTATAGATGGTACTTAACACCGGTTCTCATAAACAAGATGCATAAAACTGCTAGTAACTCATGTTGGAAGTGTGACCAAGCTAAAGGAAATTTGTTCCACATGTGGTGGAACTGCATATATGCAAAAAAAAAAAAAAATTGGAGAAAAATTCACGATGTTATAGCTGAAATTTTAGGCCTGAGGTTTAGTATGGAACCTGAGATATATCTGCTAAACATGATAGACAAAGTTAAAGAAAAAAATCACAACCTTAATGGGAAAATTTTACTATACATGATAACGGCGGCGAGGTTAGTGTACGCCTCAAAATGGAAAACGAAAGAACATCCTAGCATAGAGGAATGGTTGGTTAAACTGCACGAAATTATGGATATGGATATATTAACTGCTATATTGAAGGAAAGTATGATTAATAGAGTAAAAGAGGAGTGGAAACCAGTTATAACATTTTGGAAGAAGAAGTGGAAAAACATAGATAAAGTTGACTTTTGGAGGTAAAATACCAGTATTAGGTAGAGGTTAGACATGTGGAGTTACAAATATTAAATACTGACATAACATTAAGACTGAATTGATAAAGCCACATTGAGTCAACTTAATAAGGTAAAATATAATATACAGTCAGAAGAACGGGTAGCAACTATAAGCGGGAAACAAAGACTATAGCTCAAGATTATAATATACTCCAGAGTGGGAAAGGTAAAAAGGGAAGAAACTAGAATATGAAAATGCAAATATAGATTAAAAGGAAACAGAAGACAATTTTGAGTTAGGTAAGTGACTAAATATGTAAAGCGATAAAGTTGTAAAATTGTTAAATCTTTTAAATAACTATGTTAAAACCAAATATGTAATGTATATACCCGAAGCGCTGTTGGAAGAGATTTATGGAAATAATTTTGAATAAAAAATATATTTAAAAAATAAAATAAAAGCTTTTGAAAGTAAAGTCAAATTTTTCAAGTGAGATGTAGAAACTAAAACTTATAAGTATTGTCCTCGAGTAAGAAAGTATTTTGAGAAGGCCAGTGCAGCTGTACAAAATGAAATGGAACTCTTGCATATGAAGCACCAGCATGTTTTAGATTCGTTGCTTGACCAATTTAGTGATAGATTTAGTCAATTTAGAAGTCTAGAACAGATCATGAAAGTAATTAAGTATCCTGATGTAGTAGTCCACAGTAGTATGGAATTAAATGGTTTCCAATGGATGCAAATTGATGATTTGGAGATGCAACTTGCAGAATTTCAAGACAGTATCTGGGCTCAGGTGGTTGTCAACGAGGTCAAAGCTTGAGGTTCTGGAAAGGCACCACTTGGAGAATCAAGAGGAGTGTCACTATGAACAGGAAATTTGGAGTGCCTGGAACTGACTACCAGACACTTTTAGCACCCTGAAAAATATAGCAATGGCCTTACTCACAATTTTTCCCTCTACATACTTTTGTGAGGTCTTATTCTCAGCGTTAAATAATATCAAAACCAACAAAAGAAACAGATTGACAGATGATGTTAGTAGCGCTTGCTTGGGCCTGAAGTGTACAAAATACCAACCTTCAATTGAAGATTTAGCCAATGAAATTCAGCAACAAAAAAAGTCACTAATAGGCAGGTTACTTAAAGAATTCCCCCTCTCCCTCACTTATCTCAGTTCATGGCAACCCACACAAGCTAAATAATATCAAGACCAACAAAAGAAACTGACTGATGGATGAAAAAAGAAGTCACTAAACAGGTAAGTTAAATAATTGTTTTTGGTTTATTAAATACAATTCTCTCTCTCTCTCTCTCTCTCTCTCTCTCTCTCTCTCTCTGGATTTTCTTCGCAAACGAAGATTCAGGAAGAACTCATCCTGTGCTTTCTGCAAGCACGCTGATGACTAAAAAGGCCAATCCAAGATAAACAAGTCCGATTGCAGAAAGCACAGCAGAAGGTCTCCTTGGGTGATGTTTCTGGGTTGTGATTCTTTCTGCATTGTCGTTTCTCTTCAATACTTGTTTGGTGTGAGTTCTCAAATAAGGCTGCAGCATTGTGGATATTGTGTCTCATGCCTCCAGATGTGAGGCCAGGGCGGACCATTGTTGGTGATCAATTTGGCTGAGCCTGAGATGTTGTTTCAGGGAGTCCTTGTATTGCTTTTTTGGAGTGCCCCTCTTACGCTGACCTGGGGTGAGTTCACCATAGAGTACTATTTTTGGGAGGCGATGGTCCTCCATCCTAGAAATGTGCCCTGTCCAGCACAGCTGTGTTTTCAATATCATGGCCTCAATGCTGGTGATCCCTGCTTGCTCAAGGACAGCAACATTTTATCACATAGTCAGTCCAGTATATATTTAGGATTGTGTGTATACAGCGCTGATGAAAGCGTTTGAGGAGTCGTAGGTGGTCGTAGGCGATAGGTGACCCATTATATAACAATTATACATTTATGTTATTTAAACAAGAGATATCGCAAAATAATGTTTTTTCCTCAAAGTGACACACCACCTGAAAACTTATGCTCAGTTTTTTGGAGAAGTTTGACACACCAGGCTCAAAAGGTTGCCCATCACTGTCATAAGGTAAGTGTCATCATAAGTGTCATAAGGTATCATAAGTGTGTCATCAAAAGTGACACACCAAGCTCAATAGGTTGCCCATCAGTGTCATAAGGTATCTCACTTTCTCCCTCTGTCCTGGCTCACAAAGGGGACCATCCTTCAATCACTTACAGACAACTTATCAAGAGTTGTAGTGGTAGCCTCAGTCATCTGAGGGATAGAGAGCAGGGCTTCAGCTAGACCATCTGCTAAATCCACCACCTAACCTCAGAAAAATATCTGGATTAATCAGATCTCCAATGGTGGATTATCCACTGGAGTTTCCATAGCTGCAGGGGCTGCTAGTCATCATGATATCGTGATGAACGGAGTGTTGATTCAGTGGGGTGGTCACTGGTTGTGATATTTCACATTGGTTTCATACATCTACATCTGTCTCCAATAGGCAACTTTTTGTAGGCTTAACTCACCCCCAACATGTGTAGGAACACCCACATAGAAAAAAAGATGTATTTAGTTGTTTTTGCAAGGTAATGTAATGGAGTAATGGAGTACTAAACACTTTCAGAAATCCAGGTGTTAAGCAGAAGAGAATTCTCTGTGTGTGATGCATGTATGTTTAAACCCATAGTGCCTCTACTGCCAGACATGTCTTTAGCAACTGCCAAAAGTTTGTAAGATAATTCTGCAGTTACTTTAAAATAAATGTTTCTTAAAAAGACAACAAAAAAAGGCCCAATTATGATCTTGTTTGTTAAATGCATAGACCACTTTTGGGCAGGTTCCCTACCCCGCAATAAACATTGAACATCAATAGCAACGTGCACAATTTAAAGAATACTCAAATAAATACACACTACAGTACTTGTCTGGGAGGTAAGCATTATTCCAGATTGAAGATCAGTCTAGATATGTTGATCTTCACAATGTTCTGAAAAACAGGGACCCCATATTTATTTATTTATTTATTTATCGGATTTATATCCCGCCTTTCTCCCAAGATGGGATTCAAGGCAGCTTACAATAATTTAAAAAATAGAACTAAAACATTACAAAAGTTAAAAAGAATTAAACAATTACAATTAAATAATTACCCTTATTAAAACATAATTAAAAACACAACATAGATTTAAAACATACTTTCAATAAAACATGGAACAGAAGTAAATTTAGCCAAACTGTCTTATATACAGGTAAGTGCTGCTTAGAACTTTATGGAGAAACCAGTGGCATGGGATTATTATATATGGCTGCAATGGGGAGCCCTTTTTCTTCTAGATGTTTTGGGGGTCGTTTACATGGGCAAATATTCCTCTAAATATACCGCTAAGATAGCTCATAGTTCTCACAGAACGCAGCACAGCATCGCCTCATTCAGAAGGGGGGAAGGTAAAACACCCAAATATAGTGTGCCAAGGGATGTCGCTACTTTTGCCGGTATATTTGCAATGTAGTGCATTATTGGCAGTGTAAACTACCATTCCGTTAAGGGTTAAAGCAAAGCTGCATTGTGATTGGTTGATGATGCGGGGGTCGGCTTAAAAGAGGGGCAGGGAGGGAGAGAAAGACAGTAGCGATTAGAGGAAACTTTGCAAAAATCCTGTCTGCTATTTTGCAAGCCAGTTTGCAAACAAAAAGGATTCCCAACAATTTTCATTCAGGGAGCATTCCTTCTCATCCTCTATGCTGTTTTGAAAGTATGTAAAAGCTCGTTCATCAGCTTTTATCCTGTGCATGGGGGAGGGAGAGAAACCATTTCACGAAGGGCTGTAGCAAGCTGAACTGCTATTTTCCCTCCCCCTCTCTCTCTCTCTCACAAGGAGGAACACCTTCTGTTTGAATTGTGGAAAGGGAGTGGGGGGAGGGGGACTGCCTCTAAACTGTTATTTTCTCTCTCTCTCTCTCTCTCTCTCTCTCTCTCTCTCTGGCTTTCCTCTATTTGGCAGAAAATGCTGTTTTAAGCAAGGAAGAACACCTTCCATTTGAATTGTGTAAAGGGAGTGGGGGGAGGGGGACTGCCTCTAAGCTGTTAAGGACATGGAGTTGGGGCCAGGGCAGACATTGCTATGGCATTCCTTTCCCTCTCCAATGCTTGGCCATGCCCCCAGCACATTTGGCTGTGTGAACCTCAAAGCGGAAAAAATCAAAGAGCCACAAAATATAGCTGTGTAAACATATACCGTGTAAACTACCCACCACTGATGTGGGAAAGCGCTAAAGCGCAACTTAATGCAATAAAACCTGCTGTGGACTTTAAATCACAGCAGCGACATGCTAAGGGGTTTTGGGAATCAGATTTGTTAAGGAAAATGCAACATGGGACATACAGTGAAAGAAATAAAATATGTATGTGAAAGTCACAATGACTAAGCAAGAGCAATTATGAAGCTACACAGGTGAAACTGCTAATGTAATCTAGAAGTCCTGAGAGCCAAGGACAGAGGTACTGAATGCAGAATGGAAACACCTGAGAATCATTAAGTGTACAAGGTGAAATGTTGAAATACATGGGTTGGTCTTAAGTATGGGTGGAACTATGTGGACCAATCAGAATGGAAGTACACACCCACTGGGTGGAAACTAACTAGTGGGTGGTGATAAACAATGGCTATAAAATTGCAATGTTTGCCAATGTATTGTTGTTGAGTAGAGGTGGAGTAGTTTGGAGATATTGTGGAGTAGTGTGTAGAGATTGTGATTTGTTGACCATATAGTATATTTATATAGAAGAATAAAGTAGGTTTTATATAAAACTACTGAGTTGCCTGAGTGAATCCTGGAGACGTTTTGGAGACACCTGGAGAAGAGTGAGAAGGCTTGGAGAGTTTGTCAGGAACTTCAGCCTATTCTCTGAAACTCTGCTGCTTTGGAGGAAAGCATTAACCACTGATCTAAGCTGGTCGGCTCTGCTGCATAACAAGGTGGTGAGTTTGAGCCAGAAGTGAAGAGCTACAACTCCCATCATCCCTGACAAGATTCTGCTCCCCTGATATAATATGGTATAGCTCCATGGTAAACATGTAGCCTAAGTTGAGATGGACACCTTTAGCTACTCAAAATACACACTGTGGAGCTGTGGCCAATTATGGCTCCCTAGCTCATGTTCTCAAATGTCTGGGGAAGTAATTACCACTAATGACTACCAGGTTTCCACTGAAGTGTGAAGTGTCTTTAAAGGGTAGGCTTATTGGGTCAGACTATCCCAGGCTCTAAGGTTTTAGGGCCAAAGCCTGACACTTAGAGATGACCCCTTCTGATATCACAGGGGGAGAGCCCCTGCAATGTCACAAGGGTGAAAATACAACGTGTAGCTCCTCTTGATGTCATTAACCATGATACATAAAGCATCAACCATAGCTGCTCAAAGTATGCTATTCAAGCCTAAAACACCAAATCTAACAAATGAGGAAAATATATACACACACACTTTTTAAGATAACCCTCTTGCCTAAGATGATTCTTCCTCACCCTGAGGACTGGAGAAGAGGAACCCATCACAAAGAGGTCGCAGCCCTGTCTTCAGAATATGTTTTAACTGATCCAGTGGGTGGGTGTGCTGTGATTATAAAAAGGAGATCAATAAGCATGCTGACTTGCTCAAGGCATTTTGTTACTTTCATCAAATTTCAAAGCAGAGACCTGGCACTGGAGACAGATTTTCCAGCGTAAAGCCCTTAGAGTAATTGATTGCGCCCTTAAAGGAGTTATACATTATAAATAGGCAAGATGGACAAAGGTAGAGGGAAGAGAGCAAAGAGCATAAACATTTATTAATTTGAAGCTCAAATGACTGATTTGATAGCTAACCAGTTTTCTTTCCTTTCCTTTTTTTTTTTTTTTTGCACACAATAATATCTAGCAAAGCATTGGTGGTTTGGATGCTGCTAGTAATGCTATGGGAAATATGGCAGAATGTGGATAGAGGTTTCCCATTTTAGATCTCAAACAGAGGCCTCAGAAAAATACTTCTCTGTTGGGCAGCTCCACATCAGGTCTACAATATTTATAAGCCATTTACTGCACAGATATGTCCAGTCATGAAGTCTTATCATGTCAGCTCCAGCATCTGCCAGTGACAACTGAAGCAGAGTTCCTTCACATGACCAGGACTCGTATTACTCAGGTATTAAGTAGCTTACCACATGGAAGTGTTGCTAGAAGCCTTAACAGCTGAAGATCTTAAAAAGGTGGCCCACTGGAAAAAGAAAAATTAATAAATTGATCAATAAAAAGAGAAGGACATAAATAAGGTCTTTTATTGCATTATTTAAAAGAAAAATGGCTGGAAAGGGGAGGTAGCCTCCAAGCATAGAGGGGTATGTTTATTCAGCCCAAAACATCTTCAAGGCACTCTTAGCAACAACCAGCTTTGTTGTAAATTAGCCTCCAATTCAGTTGCAAAAAGAAACATATTTCTATCTATCATTTCATTTAGCGGTAGAATGCTCTAAAACAGATCTTAGTAGTACCTATTGGAAACAATCAGGTACTTGTAATTCATCCCTTTTCTCAATAACTAAGGCAGGGTTGGGAATCATGTAGCCCTCAGAATGTTGTTGGAATGCAAGTTTCAGCAGCCCTTGCCACCCAGCTGAATTAAGATGGCTGGGGCCTTGGAACAATTCCAAAAATTGGGCCTCCTTTCTGTACATGTGTGAGCACACCTTCTAACTGTCCCGATTTGGCAGGAACAGACCCAATTAATCTTCTGTCAACCCACTTTTTCATCTGCTTTTAAAATGTTCCAGTTTCTTTCTCATCCTCTCACTTTCTTGCTTGGTCTTCAGCTTCCTTCAGTCATAAAAAACTGAGTTTTAAGTGCAAAGGTAGTTTGTACACAATTAAATTGGTGAGAGAGGGGAGAGGTGTTGGAAGTGAAGAAGCATCATCGCTTGTTTACAGCTCTCTCTCTCTCTGTGTGTCTCTGATGTGTATTTACTTCCTGCTTCTTGCAGAGGTCACTTCCCCCCCTTTTGCTCCAAGAAGTTTTTAGTGTTTTACAACTCTTTGACTAAGAAGCTAGAACCAATGACATGAGGCAGATCAGCCTCAAGATGCCTTATATTTACTCATGAGAGTCAGCTTTAGGGACTCTTCCATTCAAGTAGATAACTCTCTTCTATCTATCTATTTTTCTTATCTAAGATGTATTCTCTGCCATAATAAACATCAGTTCTATTTTATAACTTTCCTGGAGCATTCTGCATGCTTTATGTCCTGTTTTGTACGAGAAGCTCATGATACACTGGGGCTCTGTTGCAATCTGCTCAATATTAGGAGATTTTCAGACAGCTAAAATCAGCCTCTTGCCGCGCAAGCAGCCTCCGGACCAGTAACGAGGCTGCTGCGCAGCAAGGGTCCATTTTGGACGACGCCGTTTCTCTCTCGGCATTGTCCGTGAGTGTTGTGGCTAGCATTGGAGGCGGCCATGCTGTTTTTCACTCACGGAAGTTGTGAGTGAATATACACACACATACACACACACTAATTGATCGTGAGTAAAAAAAAAAGTTGATCGTGAGTAAAAATCACTGAAATATAACACTCAAATGTCCCCGCGGTACTGCAACAGTACCGGCAGGGATGGGCATCATGCAAAAGGGACGCCCTGCAGCGCAGCAGCCTCGCAACGTGGCGAGGCTGCTTCCGTTACATTTTAGACGTCCGAAAAAGTCCTGAGTCTGCTGAGATAATTTTTTGGCTTCTGCTGGGGACTGAGTGTCCTATCATCCCCTGACAGTGGTTATGGGCACAGCTGATTGATCTCAGATTTGATAAGGTGCACCCAGAAAACTTCCCAGAAACTCTTGTTTTGAGTGTTTTTGGTTAGTTGGCTGAGAAACAGTTAAGTTTCAGCCAGGCACTGTAATATCTTCAAGTAGTGAAGTGCTGCCAGCTGTCTGTGTTTCATAGCTGGAGAACTGTTGACTCAATTTGCAGAATGGCAGATAATAGTCTCATCCATTTTGAAAAGCTGCTGATGGAAATTATTCAGCATGGAATTTATATATGGAGGCTTTATTAATTAAGGACAATTTGTGGCATATTTTGGAGAATGAAAGAGTGATCCCAGAGGGTTCAGAAGATGAAATAGCAGAGCTGCAATTCTCTTATCACTCAGCCCCTCCCAGTTAATACACGCAGCCCTAGCAAAGACAGCCTTTCAGCTTTGGACAGCTTTGAAAATGGTTCATCAGAATTCGTCCTACCTCTCAAAGATGATATGGACTAAGAGACCTTATAACACAAAGCTGTCTACTGGAGGCTGCATGAAAGCCCATTTGGAAGAAATGAGGCAGCTTTTTCAAGAGGTAGCCAATAGAGGGGTGGACATTCCAGAAGCCCATAAGTGTTTTATTTTATTGGGCAGTTTGCCAAAGGAATGGGATTTCCTAATGAACAGTCTACAGACCACCAGGGAGAGTGATTTGTCTTTAGACCTGGTAGCTGGACATATTCTGGAAGAGGTCCAATGCAAGCAATTTTATTCCTAGATGGAGGGGAATAAACAGCCACAAATTACCAGACACAATCAGAAGAGCACTGAAACAGAGGCACCTATGAAGGAGGGAGGCTGCAGCCAAGTGAAATACTGTTTCAGATGCAAAAAGCCTGGACATTTTAAGAAGAACTGTAAAATGCCTGCACCAGATAGGAGGGGTGCATCCTCTCAGGCTGCAAGCCGTGCCTTTGTAGCACAGCACCATCCTGTTGGTACTGAGGAAAGAATTTGGTTACTTGATAGTGGGGCCATGCACAATATGCTTAATGATTTACAGTTGTTAAGCAATTTTTAAAATGCTTCAAAAACCAATATTACCCTTGCAGATGGTGCTCCCATCAAGGTGCAGAAAATGGGCACTGCATATGTGCCATCTTTTGATAAAGATTTTGAAACTATGTTATGTGTTAACAAACTATAGAATTGTATATTAAGTGTATCTCAAATGACTACTGATAGTTATAAAATGATGTTTGAGGGGGAACACTGTACAGTAACAGAAAGGCATACCATGAATAATGTCTGTGCAAAAGGGATAAAGAAACATAGGTTGTATTACATGTTGCCTAAAGGGAAGGTGGCAAATGTGAACCCTGCAGACAATGTGCCCCTACATGATAAGTGTGTTCATTACTACCACAGGCTAATGGGCCATGCTAGTTACAAAGGGTTAAAGAAGCTAGCAAGAGCATGCCCTGGTTTAAGCATGAAACACTGCCCAAGGTTCTTAGAATGTGCAGTGTGCAGGAAAGTTAAGGTGAAGGCTTTCCCTATTGCCAAAAAGACCCAATGTGTCACCAACAGACCCTTTGAAGTTGTCCATGCTGATTTACCAGGCCCCTATAAGCCCACTGAAGGGGGTAACTGCTATTTATTTGTGATAGTGGAGAGACACATTAGGTTCACCTACGTATACTTACTGAAGGAGAAAAATCAGGCTGTAGACAGGTTCCGTGAGTGGGTGAACGCGGTGGAATGTGAATTTCCTTCTCATAAGGTTTCCAGTCTAGTGATGGATAGGGGAGGAGAATTCTTATCCAACAATCTGCAGAACTGGATGCTTAGGAGGGGCATCAAGCACAAGACCACAAACCCAGCATCTCCAGGGGAGGATGGACTTGCTGAAAGGAAAATTGGGATGTAGAAGTGCATGACGGAGTGCATGATGGAAGATGCACAAGCCCCAGCTGGGCTGTGGGGGGAGGCAATGAGAACTGCTGCTTACCATATGAATAGACTTTGGACATCCAGTGTCAATCAGACCCCATATTGTCTATTATATGGTAGAGCACCAAACCTGAAGCACCTGAGGATTTTTGGGCAATTTGCAAATGTACATATTCACCCTAGCCTAAGGAAGCCTGAGCAACCTAAGACCAGGAGACTGTGTTTTCTTGGCTATGAGGGTAATAAGTACATATTTTGTCTCCATCCTGCTTTGGTGATGTACTCCAGGAGTTTAAATTTTGAAATGTACTCAGGGTAGGATGCATTGCACTGCAATCAGCAGGTTTTTGTTCCCTTAGAGAGGGATTTGCCAACAACTCCACAAAGACCCACTAATGGAGGGGTAGTACTGCCTGATGATGAAGGGTAGGCACAGGAGGAAAAGCGAGACACTTCACATGCCACTCCAACACACACACCACCACAAACAAGCATTGAGCCTGACAAAGGGAGAGATAGCAGCAGCAGTGCAAGTGAGGATGAGTCAGGAAGAACTAGGGTGCTCATCCCCAGAATGTCAATGAGGGTCAGAAAGGCTCCTGACAGATTTGTTGTTCAGGATGCCAGGCTATGCAATGTCATGGCAGAGGAGCCTGCAAGTTTTCAGGATCTCCTAAAACTTCCCCAGGAAGAGCAGGAGAAGTGGAACTCAGCCATGGATTCTGAGTTTGAGTCACTAGCTAAGAAGGAAGTGTTCCAGGTAGTAGAGAGGCCCCAAAACCAAAAGGTTGTTGGTTGCAGGTGAGTGTACAAGTTTAAGGACATCCCTGATGGGACACAAAAGTATAAGGCATGCTTAGTTGCAAAAGGCTTTTCACAGGAGCGCTACACCAATTTTGACAAGACCTTTTTGCCCACAGCAAAGCCAGAAAGTCTTACGTTAGTGTTAGCTGTAGCAGCCAAGAGGCAGATGGTTGTGCAACACTTTGACTTTGAGACACAATACCTGAATGCTGATCTTGAAGAGATAGTGTTCATGGAACAGGCCCCAGGGTATTACAGTGCAGGTGAGAGCAAGGTGTACTTGTTGTGCAAAGTGCTCTATGTCTTGAAACAGCGCGTACATTGCTGGAACAAGTGCATACACCAAGTTTTAGTGTCACTAGGTTACACAAGGAGCGTCACAGATGCCTGTGTGTATACCAAGGGGGCAGGTGATAGTGCTGCCATGCTAGCAATCTATGTGGATGACCTTTGTGTGGCAGCAAAGAGTACCAGTGATGTCAAGAATGTGCAGGTGGAGTTAGAAAGCCAGTTCAAGTTAAAGGACTTAGGCAGCCTGAGATGTTATCTAGGAGTAGAGGTAGAAAGAACCAGTCTTGGAGAATTTTTCCTAAGTCAGAAGAAGAAAATTGACAGTCTTGTGGCCAAGTGTGGGCTTAGTGAGCACACTGATTTTGTGAACTTGGAGGCAGAACAGGAATTTGAGAAGCCAAACCTGTACCACTCAGTGGTAGGCAGTCTGTTGTTTTTTGCAAACAACACAAGGTATGACATCAGTTTTGCAGTTGGGATTCTCAGCAGAAGAGTCTCCAAGCCAAGGAGGGTGGATTGGGAAGCCCTGAAGAGGGTAGTTAGATTTCTCAAGGGGGGCAGGGATATAAGCTTGAAGCTGACAGGAAGTCAGGTGGCCCTGGAGTGCTACGTGGACAGCTCTTTTGCTGCTGAGACTTCAGACAGGAAGTCAGTGACCAGGTTGGTGGCCAGGTATGAAGAGAGCCCCATAGTGTGGAGATAAAGAAAGCAGAACTTTGTGGCCATTAGTATCACTGAAGCTGAATTCACAGCCTTGTCTGAGATGTCATGTGAGGTACAATGAGTAAGGCAGATGTTTGCAGACCTTGGGGAGCTGTGCCAAATGCCTGTTGAGGTGTACGAGGAGTCACAAGCGTGCATAACTATGGCAGAAGCACAAAATCTGAAATGCAGGACAAAGTACATTGCGGTACGCTACCAAACTGTGAGGCAATTAATACAAGGTGTCTTGTGTCTGAAGTACTGTCCATCTGAGGATAATGTTGTAGACCTGCTCACAGAAGCCCTTCCAGCAGGAAGCCATGAGAAATTGGCAAAGAGGCTGGGCCTTGTCACTAAGGACTTTTCCAGACAAGTAAAATGCAGCGCAAGCAGCCTCGCCTCGTTGATCGTGAGTAAAAATCACCAAAGTATTACACTCAAATGTCCCTGCGGTACCGCAACAGTACCAGCAGGGACGGGCGTCATCCAAAAGGGACGCCCTGCTGCACTGCAGCCTCACAACGTGGTGAGGCTGCTTGCGCTGCATCTTACTTGTCCGAAAAAGTCCTTAGTGTGTAAAGTGAAAGGTGTCAACCGGCAGATGATTGATGTCCAAGAATGTATGTTAATGATGTTATGTTGTGATGATAACATGTGTCCTGTGCAGTAGTTTGTCCATTTTGGAGGGATTGTCAGGAGTTAGAGACTGAACTCCATTATAAAATGGTCAGACAACAGCAGAACCATGCCTAGTCATGCCTAGTCAGGCCACAAGGGAGCAATGTCCTGTAGATATACATATGAGAGCTCAGAACAGAGCTCACTTCCTTCTCTTTCTGTGAATGCTGAGGCCTGGTGAAGCAGTTTCTCCTTCAATTGTAAATATTGTACATATTGCAACTGTTTGGCTTTGAAGATAAAAGTGCCTCCTGCTTATTGGAATGTCAAACACTCTGTGTGAGTATTTTTGGGAGAGGGTTGCCACTGAGATTGCTGAGATAACTTTTTTTGCTTCTGCTGGGGATTGAGTGTCCTATCATCCCCTGACATTTTGGATGCCTCCGAGATGCCGAGACCAGCAGAGGGAAGAGAAAATATCACCAGATGGGATGTCAAAAACTGTAAGGGGAAAAGTCTGATTATTCAGTGTTTGGGAGATGTTCATCTGATTTATATAAAGAATGAAAGATCTGCTATGGACATGATTCAATCCTTAAAAGATTTATTTGGGCAAAACCATCTGCAGGATCAAATTGAATTATACAGAACATTATTTGCATTACAGCTAAAGGCTGGTGATGAGACTGTGAAACATATGGAAATAATCCTGTCTTTAATGGAGAAATTGGCCATACGAAGTGAACTTAATAATCAACAAAAGACTGGAGTTTTGCTGGGCTCTCTACCAAAGGAATTTTCTCCCTTTATTTCTGAGATTAATGTGATTACAGACCCATTGTTTAAGGATGTTTTAGCTAAGTTCAGAAAAGAGGCTCAACAGATGTCTATGTGTGAGGCCAGATCTTACTGCTAGTGTGGAATTGAGGCTTCTGAATCAAATTATACTGCCATAGAGCAACAAAAGAAAGGGACATTTGCATTTCAAGTACCCATCACTCGGTGGCCAATAAGAGATGAAGCCAGATGTTATGACTATGGCCAGAGGGGGCATCTCTGGAGGGACTGTGTAGCCAATAGGAAACTTGAAGAGTCAGCCAATGGTAGCTCTCACTTTAGACAAAGGCAGTATACAGAGTACCCAGAAAATGAAGACAGAGGAGATTATTCAAGGCACACTGGTTCATGTGGTCCTCACAATTATAACAGTTTTACAGCAACCCAGAGTCAGTCTAATGATGGAATTATCATAGACTCGGGGGCGAGCAGCCATATGGTGTCATGATTAGACTTCTTCGGTGACATGAATCCCTGTGAAGCTGGGAATATTAAAGCTGCTGATGGGCAGAGCCTGCCTGTGATGGGGAAGGGGTATTGTGTCTTGCACTGTAACACAGAATATGGCAATAATCCTGTCAAAGCAACAGGTGTGCATATGCTCTAGACCTGGATGGAAATGTTCTGAGCATTTCTGTTCTAACAGACAAGGGCTTTGAAGTGCATTTCAATGGAGACTTATGCACAGTGACCCAAGATGGGGAATTGTATGCCAGAGCATTTAAGAAAGATGGTGTCTTTCAACTGGACTGTACCAGAGAACAAGCAAATATAAGATGTTGCACAAGTGCAGATTGTGTACAGTTATGGCATCGACGGCTTGGCCACCATCATATGAATGGCATATTAGATCTAAAGAGAAATGATTTGACCAAAGTCATGAAGATAAAGATACACAGCAATGACAGCACAAAATGTATGAATTGCAGAAAGTGAAAGGCACTAGTGAAAACAAATTGAGGCAACCACTAGAACTAGTCCACAGTGACTTGGGTGGTCCAATTTAGACTTTGTCTAAAGTTGGGAATTGTTACTTACTAACCTTTGTAGATTATTATTCCAGGTACTGTGTGACTTACTTGCTCAAAGAGAAAAGCCAGACCTTGCAGCTACTGAAGGAATATTTTGCAATGGTGGAGAATAAATTTGGCAGAAGACCTCAATCTCTTCAGACTGATAATGTTGGAGAGTAAATTTCACACCACATCCAAACATACATGAAAGAGCAGGGCATTGTACACAGGCACACAACTCCCTTTACTCCTGAGGAGAATGGGACTGCAGACAGGAAGAATAGATCACTAATGGAAATGGTGAGATGCATGTTGCTAGACTCTAAGCTGCCCAACCAGTACTGGGGAGAGGCTGTGATGACAGCTACTTACTTACAGAATAGACTGCCAACCAAAGCAACCAACAAAACCCCATTGGAACTTTGGCAGAACAAAAAACCGAGCATGAACCATATCAGAGTATTTGGATCCAAAGTCTATGCTCACGTGCCAAGGGAGAAGAGGTCTAAATTAGACAACAGAGTTGAAGAAGGTGTGATGGTGGATTATGAACCTGGATGTAGAGGCTACAGACTTCTCGATCCAAAAACAGGAAGGATCACAGTGAGAAGTGTTGTGTACTTTGATGAGACTGAGAGAACAGATGTGAACCATACAGACACAGATTGCACACAGAAGATAATAATAATAATAATAATAATAATAATAATATAAAATGTATTTATATCCCACCTCTCTAGGAAATGCAATTGGGGCAGCTTACAACATTTAAAATAAACATCCAAAACCCTCCATCCCACCACCCCCTCTTAAAATACTGTGAGAAGAATCTCACAACACAGAACAGCTAATAGCCTACTGGCCTAAATGTGGAGATGAAGCCTGCCTACCTCAAACACCCATCATAGATGAAGAAGTGGAAGTGAATACACAAGCAGAAGGGGATGCAGAGCAAGCAGTAGTGAGTTCAGAGCTGGAAGACACCACAGAAGGAGATGGGGCTCTGGAACAAGAACTTAGATGCTCATCCCAATCAAACAGAGGAGTGCCACCTCTACGCATGTCCTACCTTGCAAGGACAGTGGTGCCACATGAACCTTCCACTTGGGAAGAAATCAAAAAACTGCCTGCAACAGAGGCAAGTAAGTGAAAAGAAGCAGCACAGGAGGAAATAGACTCCCTGCATAAGAATCAAACCTGGACACTCACAGAACTGCCAATTGGTAGGAAGCCTGTGGTGCTCTAAAATCAAATGAGATTCAGAAGGGGAAATCCAGAGATACAAAGCCAGATTAGTATCCAAGGGCTACTCACAGAGATATGGTGAGGACTACATTGAAATTTCCATGCCTGTGGTGAAAGATGCCACAATAAGGACACTTTTGTGGCAGCATTCAGAAAAATGCATGTTGAAAACTTGGATGTCTGGGCAGCTTTCTTAAATGGACAACTCAGGGAAGAAATCTACATGGAGCAACCTCCTGGATTTGAAAAAGAAGAAAACAAATCACCTTTCTGCAAACTTCAGAAAGGGATCTATGGTCTAAAACAGACTTCAAGAGCTTGGAATGAAAAACTAAACAAGATGCTAATCAAGGAAGGCTTTACACAAGGCAAAGCTGATCCCTGTCTCTACACACAATACAAAAATGACAAATTGACTTATATTTTGACTTACATTGATGATTTGATTTTGGCTTACCAAGATTAGACTGATTATGAAGAAATCTTAAGCCATCTAAATAATGAGACTGAAGTGAAAAGACTAGGAAACTTCACTTATTTTTTGGGAATGCAAGTATATAGAGAGAGGAAGATGGAAGCCATCTCCTCAGTCAAGAGCAAAAGATTCATGAACTTGTGGAATACCTAGAACTCAAGGAGGCCAATGTCGTGGCCACATCTATGGAAACAGACTACAGTACTTTAAAATAGATGAGTACTGCTTGGTATCAAGTACTCTTCCTGTACTAAAAATCCAGTATAGCTACTATATAAAACATTTGAGAAACTTGGCTTTTTGTATCCCCTTTTACAACTGTTTTGAAACCTTTCCCGTTTTCTAATTGTTCTGAGACTTCTTCCAGGAACTTTCAATTTCTTAGTCATTTAAAATCAAGAAGTTGATTTGTTTGGCGGCAATCATATTTTCTAGAGTAGGATAAAAGTGCTTTGCTGAATTATATGTTGAAAACAAGAAGAATGATTATAATATATAGATTTTCCTTGGTTTTTTTCCGGGCTGTGAGGCCATGTTCTGGAAGAATTTATTGGAAAAAAGACGGTTAAGGGGTGATATGATAACCCTGTTTAAGTATTTGAAGGGGTGTCACATTGAAGATGGAGCAAGCTTATTTTCTGCTGCTCCAGAGACTAGAACATGGAACAATGGATGCAAGCTCCAGGAACAGAGATTCCACCTCAACATTAGGAGGAAATTTTTGACAGTAAGAGCTGTTCGGCAGTGGAACACACTTTCTCGGAGCGTGGTGGGGTCTCCTTCCTTGGAGGTCTTTAAACAAAGGCTGGATGGCCATCTGTCAGGGATGCTTTGATTGTGTATTCCTGCATGGAAGGGGTTGGGACTGGGTGGCCCTCATGGTCTCTTCCAACTTTACAATTCTATGATTCTATGATTCTATCTCCTCTCCATTGACGCCCCCTTGCCGTGGGAGAGAGGCTTGTGTACCCTAATGATGTTTTCAGCTATGCTGGTGGTGGCACAATAGCCACCGGTAGGGTCTCCCATGCCAGACAGGTCAAAACCGAAGGGTCTGACAAAGAGCGTCAAAGGGCAGGATGTGTTCTCTAGCCTTTTGGCAACCATCCTAGGAGAAGGAAAACTCTAATCCCAAACCCGGGCAGATGGTGCTCGTCCAACCCTGTAAGGTCAACCGTCTAAGAGAAGGAAACTCTAATCAAACCTACGGCCCGAGGACCTCGCTGCTACATCCATGCTTGCAAGGCCATAGCAGATGAACCTCTGGTTTAAAGGGTGAAACCAGTTCTGTGCACGCTGCGCTCCACCAGAAAAATCCATTGCACAGGCTCGAAGGACAAATCCAATTACACACACACACACACACACAAAGCCCTATAGCGATAGGCGAGGGATGAAACCGGCAGGTGTAAAGATGCACTAGAAGCCGCAGACCCAACCCTGCATGCAGGCGGTTCAGGACTTTGGTCGCTCGAGGCAGATCCAGGAGATGACAGTCTTGTTCGGCAGCATCCTGAATGATCAAGCAGCCTTTTTAAAGGAGAGCACTGCTTGCTCCATATGGAGAGGGGCCTAGAAAAGGTGGCCTAACGAAAGCTCATCCCCAACTACCTGGTTGGCTAGCTGTGGCCAACGGGAATCTTCTGATGTGGTCAAACCAAGGCAAAGAAACAAAGGCGCAAACCGGCCTCCAAAGGTGTAAATAAACTAATGCTTGCATGCTGGAACATCAGAACCATGCGAGACTCTGAAAATAGTAGATGGCCTGAGCGTCATTCTGCTCTAATAGCCCATGAACTATCACGGCTTAATATTGACATAGCTGTTCTTAGTGAAGTTCGTCTCCATGAGGAAGGCAGCTTTAAAGAACATGGCGCCGGCTACACACTTTACTCGTCTGGCAAACCCAAAACCGAAAAACATTTTTCAGGGGTAGGCTTCATGATTAAAAACTCCATTGCCTCCAAACTCGAAACCTTGCCAACAGGACACTCTGATCGCATTATTTCCTTACATCTCCCACATGTTGTTCTCTTTAGTATATATGCCCGACCCTGTAGAGAAAGACAAATTCTACACAGACCTACGCCACCTCATACAAAAAGTCCCTGTAGAAGATAAAATTATTATCCTTGGTGACTTCAATGCCAGAGTAGGAAAGAACTCCGAAGCCTGGAAAGGTGTCTTAGGCAAGCATGGTGTTGGAAATTGCAGTGATAACGGCCGCCTCCTGCTAGAGTTCTGTGCAGAACAACAGCTGACTATTACAAACACTATCTTTCAGCAGAAAGACAGCTTGAAGATAACCTGGATGCATCCCCGATCCAAACATTGGCACCACATTGACTATGTTCTAGTCTGCCAGAGAAACATTCGCGATGTCCGTCATACTCGAGTGATGCCCACTGCAGAATGCCAGACAGATCATCGCCTCGTCAGATGTAAACTAAATCTTCATCTTAAGTTCAAACCTAAGAGGGGTGGCATCTTAAAGAGGAGAATCCAAGTCAACAATCTTCAATAAGCTACCATGAGAGACAACTTCCAGGCAAACCTGCAAACAAAACTTGAAGACCATCCTAACAGATCCTTCCCCTACAGTGCTTTGGCAACATATCAAAAACAGTATCCTCCAGTCTGCGGAAGAATCCCTCGGGTTCTCCCACAGAAAAAACCAAGACTGGTTTGATGAAAACAACCAAGAGATCCAGGAGCTGTTGGCAAAGAAGAGAACTGCTCACCAGGCATACCTTGCCCAGCCAACTTGTCATGTAAGAAAAGCAGCTGTCCGTCTCACATGTAGTAAACTTCAACAAAAACTACGAGACGTGCAGAACAAGTGGTGGATCAATATAGCAGAAAAGACACAACGCTGTGCAAATCTGGGTGATTCTAGAGGATTCTATGAAACTCTTAAGGCAATGTTTGGACCTACTTATCAGGTCCAAAGCTCCTTATACAGTACAGATGGTCAAACATTAATTACTGATAAAGCCTCCATCCTGAATCAATGGGCTGAACACTTTCAAAGTCTCTTTAGTGCCAACCTAGTAGTCCAAGACTCAGCTATCCAACATATGATACAAAAACCGATGAAAAATGAATTAGACATAGCTCCCACTTTGGAAGAGACCCTTAAGGCCATACAGCAGTTGAAAAACGGCAAGGCAGGTGGGATTGATGGAATCCCACCTGAAGTTTGGAAACACAGAGGTCAGGTACTCCATGTTAAATTCCACAAACTCCTTGTGAATTGCTGGGGAAAAGGGGAACTGCCATCAGATCTCCGAGATGCAGTCATCATCACCCTGTGCAAGAAAAAAGGAGCAAAATCCGATTGCTCAAACTATCGAGGCATAACACTGCTCTCTATTGCTGGAAAAATCCTTGCAAGGATACTCCTGAACAGATTAGTTCCTGCCATTGCAGAAGAACTTCTTCCTGAAAGCCAATGTGGCTTCAGAGCCAATAGGAGTACTACAGATATGGTGTTTGCCCTTAGACAACTGCAAGAGAAATGTAGAGAGCAGAACAAGGTTCTCTATGTAACATTTGTTGACCTCAACAAAGCCTTCGACACCGTGAGTAGGAAAGGTCTGTGGCAGATCCTGGAAAGTCTAGGATGTCCCCCCAAATTCCTTAAAATGATTATTTTGCTACACGAGGGCCAGCGTGGTCAAGTCAGATATGGCGATGCTCTTTCAGAGCCCTTTCTAATAACTAATGGAGTGAAGCAAGGTTGTGTTCTTGCACCAACTTTATTTACAATCTTCTTCAGCATGTTGCTCCAAAGGGCTACGCCAGAGCTCGAAGAGGACGATGGCATCTATATATGTTACCGTACTGATGGTAGCATGTTTAACTTAAGCTGTCTGAGGGCTCGCACTAAGACTCTAAACTATCTAGTCCGTGAGCTGCTCTTTGCTGATGCTGCTGCCCTTGTTGCCCACACAGAAGCAGCTCTGCAGCGCCTAACATCCTGTTTCGCAACAGCTGCAGAGCTGTTTGGGCTGGAAGTCAACCTGAAGAAAACGAAGGTTCTTTACCAGCCTGCACCACAGGACGAACACCACCACCCCCACATTGCTTTTGGCAATTCTGTGCTTAAGTCCATTTAACAGTTCACCTACCTGGGAAGCATCATCTCCTCAGATGCCAAGATTGACAAAGAGATCGATCACAGATTACCAAAGGCACATAGTGCATTTGGAAGACTTTACAAAAGATTCTGGAGTAATAAACACCTGAGGCGAAACACAAAAATCAGTGTATATAGAGCCATTGTACTGTCTATTCTCCTTTATGGATCTGAAACATGGCTCACCTATCGCCACCACTTACAACTCCTCAAACGCTTCCACCAGCGCTGTTTACGCACAATCCTAAATATACACTGGACTGACTATGTGACAAGTGTTGCTGTCCTTGAGCAAGCAGGGATCACCAGCATTGAGGCCATGATATTGAGAACACAGCTGCGCTGGGCAGGGCATGTGTCTAGGATGGAGGACCTTTGCCTCCCCAAAATAGTACTCTACGGTGAACTCGCCACGGGTCAGCGTAAGAGGGGTGCTCCAAAAAAGCAATACAAGGACTCCCTGAAACAACATCTCAGGCTTGTCCAAATTGATCACCAACAATGGTCCTCCCTGGCCTCACATCGGGAGACATGGAGATGCACTATCCACAATGCTGTAGACTTATTTGAGAACTCACGCCGAATAAGTCTTGAAGAGAAACGGCAACGCAGAAAGAATCACAACCCAGTAACATCACCCAAGAAAACCTTCTGCTGTGCCTTCTGCAACCGGACTTGTCTATCTCGGATTTGCCATTTAGTCATCCGCGCGCTTGCAGAAAACGCAGGATGAATCCTTCCTGAATCTTCGTTTGCGAAGAAAAGCCAGAGAGAGATGATTCTGTCTATTTTTCTTATCTAAGATGTATTCTCTGCCATAATAAATGTAAGTTCTATTTTATAACTTTCCTGGAACATTCTGCATGTTTTGTACCAGAACCTCATGATGTACTGGGGCTCTGCTGCAATCTTCTCAATATAAATAACAAAATATCCTACAAGAGGAGGATGTAGAATTTCGCTGTTCCCAGTAGACTCAGGCAAAAGCAAAGTACTGCACCCTTTTAGTCTATGTGTTTGTACCATTTTCTTTTTTTTAATAATTTTTATTAATTTTTAAAATTAAACGACATACAATTTCTACATAAAACTTAACAAACATATATAACAGTGATTCCCTCCACCGAGGGACTTCCCTTTACATTCATCCCTCTTTCCAAAATACCATTGTTTCCAACTCAGGTTTGCTTCCTCTCTCCTTTATTAATACAAATTCTAAAAATTTACTCCATTTTTCATGAAAAACATTCTTATTTAGTCCTCCTTTTTTTTCCTTAACCATATTTGTTAATTTCTCATTTATAGCTATATTCCATACTTCATCATACCATTCTTCTGTTTTGTATTCACCTTGTATTTTCCATTTCTTTGCTATTATTAACCTTGCTGCTGTCAGCAGATTTGTTAGTAAATCTTTAACAATTTGAGATTCTTGTATTTTTTTCATAATATGATAATAATGCTATTTCAGGGCTTAAAGGTATATTTATCTCCAGTATTTCACTTATTTCCTTCATTACTATTTTCCAAAATTTCTGTACATATTTGCAATGCCACCACATATGTTCCCAGTTCTTGGCATCCCCTCCAACACTGTGCTGGATACTTTTTATCTATTTGATTCAATCTTACTGGAGTTAAATACCACCTCCATATAATCATAGTAATTTTCCTTTATTCTTACTGATAATGTTTTCAAATGTTGCATATTCCATATTTTTCCCACTTAGATGTATCTATTACAGTTGCTACATCTGTTTCCCAAACATCTTTTAAATAATCTTGTACTTCTTCATTATCCATTAACATTTTATATATTTTGCTTGTAATACCCTTTATAGTCTTTTTCTCTTGAATAGCTTTTGTAATTAATTCCTCAAATTTTGTACTTTTTCAACAACTACCCTCCTTTAAACATTTTTTTGTCCATCTTTCTAACTGTATCAGTTTAAACCATGTAAATCCTTGCTCCTTTAATATTTTTTCCATATATTTTTTATTTTTCATTTTCCCATCCATTCCTTCAACCTTATAATTTCTTGTCCTCCTAATTTTGCTTCCACTTCATTTCTTAAGTTTGCTGGGAAACCCTCTAACAATATTACTGGCGTTAATGGAGATGTTCCTGGAACTAATACTTTTTTATATTTATTCCATATATCTAATATATTTTTTAAAGAAACAGATTGTATTGTTTCCCTATATTTCTTTTTTAGTTTACAAAAAATATATTTCTTAATTTTAACTCTATCTCTTGTTTATTTATTTCCATCTATTCCATTTCCTTCACTTCCGCAACACTATCAATAATATATCTCAATTGATTTGCTACGTAATATAGCTTTAAATTAGGTAGGCCTAAACCTCCTTTTTTTTTTTTGAGATTTATACCATCTATTTTTATTGATTCTTGATCTTTTGCCTCCATTACAATAATTATTTATCATATTTTGCCACTTTTTAAATTCCATCTCTGATACTTTAATAGGCAGCATTCTGAATAAAAAATTTATTTTTGGTAATATTTTCATTTTAACAAGCACTATTCTTCCAAACCATGACAATTTAATTTTCCCATATTTCTCTATTCTTTTCACCATATCTTTCCTTAACATAGTAAAAAAAAATTCCTCTAGTTTTTCCAGTTCTGCCACAATATTTATTCCTAAATATTTTATTTGCTCTTTTATTTTAATACATTTCTTACTCTTCATATTTTTTTCTCTGCCTCTGTATAATTAAATATCATCATTTCTGATTTATTCCAATTTACTTGTAAGCCTGTCATCTTCCCAAACGTTTCCAAATGTTTCTCTATCTCTTGCATTTTTTCCACTGGATCTTGTGTTGTTATTAAAGTATCATCTGCAAACATATTCAGTTTAATCTCTTCAATATTTCCTATCCCTTTGATATCTTCATCACTTCTAATTGCATTAGCTAATATTTCTATTACTATAGCAAATATTATTGGGGAAAGTGGGCAGCCTTGTCTTGTTCCCCTAGTTAAATTTATTTGTTCTATCTTACCATCATTTACTATTACTGTTGCTTTATTTTTTTATACAATTGGTCAATCACGCCCCTAAATTTTTCTCCAAATCCAAATGTTTTCATTATATTTTTTAATGCTGGTCATTCCACACAATCAAAACTTTAAATATATCTATAGCTATAAGCCCTGCTTTAATTTTCTTTCTTCTAATTATATCTATTATATTTATTACTCTTCCAGTTAAATTAGCCATCTGTCTTCCTTCTATAAATCCACATTGGTCTTTTTTTTAGATATTTGTACACACATTTATTCATCCTTTTTGCCCTTATTGCTGTTAATATTTTTGCATCTTAATTTATTAATGATATTGGTCTATATGATTCTGGGTCTGTCAAATCTTTATCTGGTTTTGGAATTAATATAATCAAAGATTGTTTCCACAATGGTGGGATCTCATCTCCTTTTAAAATGTTATTATATAATTATTTAATTCTAGATATTAATATACTTTTAAATGTTTTGTAATATTCGGCTCCCAAACCATCTTCTCCTGGAACCTTCCCTAGTTTCAATTTGTTTATAATATCTTCTATTTCCTCTTCTGTTATCGGTTTTCCCATTAATTCTTTCTCCTCCTCACTAATTTTATCCTTACAATTTTCCTGTATATATTTCTCTAAGTCTTTCGGTGGATCACCTGCTGAATATAATTTTTGATAATATTCTTGAAATATCTTTAATTTATCTTTCATTAAATTACTTTTTTCCCCTTTTTCATTTTTAATAATTCCAATCAAACTTTTAGATTTCTTTGTTTGTGTGGCTCTTGCTAACATTCTAGAATTTTTATTACTGTATTCAAAAAAATCTCTTTTCATAAATAACAGATTTCTTTTTGTTATTTCTATATCTTCCTTTTCTAACTCTTTTCTCTTTGCTTGTATTACTGTGGCGATCTGTTTATCTCTGTTTCTAAAATATTCTTTTTCTAGACCCTTAATTTCCTCTTCTAGTTTCTTCCTACTTTTTTCCCATTTTTTCCACAATGTATGTGTTTCCCTAATAAATATTCCCCTTGCTACAGCTTTCATTGAGTCCCACAATAATGCTTGATTGCTTTGTCCTACTCTATTTATTTCCCATATTTCTTTTAATTCTGCCTGTATTTTTTCTACTATGTTTTTATAACCCAAGATTTTTGTATCCAATCTCCATCTTTTTGCTTCTTTATAATCTTTTGTAATCTTTATATCTGCTATAACTGTTGCATGTTCTGTAATTTTTATGATCCCTATATCTGTGTTTACAATTTGTGGGCCCAGATTTTTTGATACAAAAATATAGTCTATTCTAGAATAGGTTTTATGTGTTGGTGAGTAATAAGTGTATCTCTTTTCTTCTCCTTTCCATTCTCTCCATACATCTCGTAATCCATTTCTATTTATAATTTTGTTCAAACCAGTTTCATACGTTTTCTTATCCTCTTTAGTAGTATTAGATTTATCTTTCTTCTTATCCATTACCATATTAAAATCTCCCGCCATTATTATAGATCCCTCACTTATTTCATTTGTAGCTTTAATAACTTCTTCATAAAATTCTATTTGACCTTCATTTGGTGCATACAGATTAACCAAAGTGAATTGTTCCTTACCCCTAATTCCTTGTATAATTATATATCTTCCTTTTATATCTTTTTAAATTTTCTTAACAATAAAATCAAATCCTTTCGACAAAATAGTTGCTACTCCTCTCGATTTTGATGTTCCAAAAGCTTTTTCATATGTATTTGCCAATTTCAACTTCAATTCATTCACTCCATCTTTATTTTGGTGTGTTTCTTGAAGGAATATTATATCTGCTTTGGATTTATTTAATAAAGATTCTATTCTTTTTCTTTTGCTAACCCTTTGACATTTAAGGTCAATATTCTCAATCTGCCTTCCATATTATGTGTAATAATTTTCTACTTCTATTAGTCCCCCATAGTGCACAAATACTACAATACTCAAATAAACAATAAACAATAACAATTACAATCCCCCTGCACTACCCTCCACCTTCCCCCCTCCTCCCTACCCCTCCCACATACACATTTCCTCATCCCCCTCCTAATCCCAGGGATTACTATCCCCGCCATAGCTACAAACTTTGAGGGGGGGAGGGGGTGTCACCCATCACCAATGTCACCTTTGATCTCATCTCTCTCAGTTTTTTTCAGTCCCTTGTCTTTATATCTTCATTTCTCCTTTCCTCCTGTTGCTTCTTTCAGCTCCCCTTGGTCTTTTGCTGCTTCTTGTTCTTCCTCTCTCAATCCCAGCATTGTCAGCAGTTGTAATCCGTCTTCCAGTGTTTTTATTTTGTAGAATTTCCCAGCATACTTGAACTTCAAAAATATTGGCTATCCCCAATTGTAGCTAATATTGTTTTTTTTTTCAGTATAGCTATAATGGGTTTGATACCTCTCCTCCATTCCAATGTTTTCACACACAAATCATTGAAGATCATCACTGGTGCTGATTCAAAAAGTATTTGGTCACCCAATTTCCTGATTTCTTTCATAAATGTCTCTTTTTTGTAGTAATTGGCCACTTTTACCAATACATCACTGGGAGTTGTTTTCCTGAATCCAGTTCTATGAATTCTCTCAAAATCTTCTTGCACCCATTGTAACTGGGGTTTCAGTTGTTGGAACCAGTTTATTATTTTAATTCTCCGCTGGGTTGCAGTTTCTTTTTCAAAATGTGGAACATTTCGAATCCTGATGTTCGTCCTTCTGTCCCTATCCTCCTGAGCAATAATCTGTGTTTGTATCTCAGCAATAGTTATTTCATGCCTCTGAAGCCAGTTCTTGTTCTCATTTGCCATTTTATTTACTTTTTAAATTTCTTTACACACTCCTGCCATCTCCTGATTAATTTGCTGCATGGCACTTTGTAGTTGTTTAGAAACTTCCTGTATTGTTTCTTGTTTCATATTCTGAATTTCATTTCGTAGCTCAAGTGTATGAGCTTTAAAACTTTGAAGTAATTTTTCATTATTCTGTGCCAGCAAAGATTGTAAATCCTCTTGCCCTGACAGGTTTCCCTTCTGCCCATTCTTCTGCCCATTCTTTCCTCCCCCTGCTCCAGTCGCCATTTTTTTTTAAAATGCTTCAGTCTGTTCTTTTCCTTTTAAGCTTTTGATCTCAGTTGTTGTTAGAATCTCAGCTGAAGCAGCCCTTTGAAGCCTTGAGATTGTTTTGTCAGAGGGTTTATTTTTAGATCTTGTCCATAAGGGAGTTTGCAAGATTTTTTTTCCCCTTATCTCCTCTTTCGTCTCTCGACATCAGCTTCCCTCATAAATCCCCAAGCTCCGGGCTTTCAGCTTTTAGATAAGGCAGAATTTACTCACAGCATTACGACACAGGAGAACAGTTCTTTTGTTTTAATTAGCTGCTTCAACAAGGTGTTTTCTTTATTTCAAAGATATCACATCGGAGAGAACTGGATTCTACGGCCACATCTGGTGGTGCGTGACTCCGCCCCCCTGTACCATTTTCTGGGTTCAGTGGTGTCAACTATCATTGAATGCTGCAAACACAATCACAGTTTAAATCTCAATATATTTTTGGCTACAAGTTAGATATTAAATTTTACAGATCCAATGAGGGGCCAGTGCAGATCTTGACTACAGAATTATTCTGCCTGTACTGCTTTGTAGTTCAGTAAGACCACTTTATCCTCATGATCACTTTCTGCAGTTTCTGTTTCCCATGGTGGCCATTACCAGAAGTGTTTGTGGGCCCCTCTAGGTTCTCCAGTGCAAGTCTGAGTATGCTTTGGCCAGACGTTGACTGTAAGTTGTTGTGCAAGCATCTTTTGAGGAAGTGGAAAGGAAAGAGAAGAAAGTTGGGAAAGGATCAATTCCTTCATCCTTTGCAGGGCAGCAGGTGAGTAGGCAGGGGGACTCCTCCTGGCCATGGGAAACTAAATTATATCGTATTCACTACTATCTGTATTTCAGGCATCCACGGGGGTCTTGGAACATATCCTTAGCAGATAAGAGGAATTTACTGTATTGCAACATTTTGATGCACTCTCAAAGCTCTTATTCAAAGCCCTTAAAACTTTCTTTTTTTCTTTCTTTCTTTGCTCTGGCAAATACAGCTCCAGCCCCCCTCTTCTTGCACTCAACTAGTAAGTGCAACCTCTTCCTTAGGGTTTTCCCACCCATTGGATTAAACCAATAATTCATAGAGGTTAACATGAACTTCCTCATTAATAGTTTTTGCCAGCTCAACTGATGCTGCTTGGCCACATGTGTCCCAGTTTTCATCTGTGAAATGTTAGAGGTTATGTGTGAGCCACTTTGGGAATGCTGGCATAGAAATTAGATCAATCACTCAGTAATAAAGTACAAAATATAACAAACAGCAGCACAAAAATCTTTATGCATTAACCTGTTCTTCACACTGCAACAACCTAATCCCATGCATCTTTAGATAATAACAGAAACATTAGAAACGTTAGGGAGTCACACACTTATCCTTCAACATCTGAGCACACAGCATGTGAAGGGGCCTGGAACAATTGCTCCAGTGCCAACACTGAGGAATGTGAGGAATTGTAGTCCAACAACATCTGGAGGGCCAAATGAGTTCCACTCTTGAACTGGTGCACAACATGTGATGAGGAATAACTTTGGTGGGTTTTTTTTGTGGTACTTTAATAGTTTTAGTTAGTTTACATATATTTTGTTTACATGTATTTTGCTTACATATGTTTTATTCCCCAGACCAGCAATCTGTAGCACATTGACAGGCTTTTAAAAAAGACCAAATGGTTCTAAATATTTTAAATAATGAAAAAGCAAATAGTTACTTTTAAAAATAGTAGCTATAACTGTAACTATGTGGGGATTTGGGATTGTAATGGTAACTAATTGTTTTTAAAACTTAACTTTCAGAAGTCTACTAAATTTCCCCCCAAAAAAATTGCACACAGAAAAATTGAGAACTAGTCCAGTCATTCAGCCTCACAATAGCCTCCAAAGGAGAGGCCTGGGAAACTACAATGCAGATGGGGAACCCTCCAGTCTATAGGCCAAATGTAGAACACAAAACTCCCAATCCAGCCTAGATTTCTGTCCCAGGCTACCCAACCGACCCATAGGATAATTGTTGAGATGGATGGAATTTTAAACTCCCCAGCCAATGCACTGTGAGGGGGTTGAAGACCAGGTCTCCCTGTTTCTGAGTTGATCTAGAGAGAACATAACTGGCACTGGAAGAATTATATCATAGAAGCTTAGCATTTGTACCCATACATGAAAAAAAGACCATACTTCTCCGGCAAGACATGGGTACATTTCTATGAGAAAAATGCCAGATTCACAAATGGCATTTTCCTTATGATTCTAGCTGCATGTGCATCTGAGGTCCTGGGCTGCTCTTTGATGTGGAAAGGATATTCCCACCAGGCTAAACATCACAACTAATCTTGATTTCTAAGCGAATAAACAACTATTTCCCCCGCAGCCTATGCAGACAATTGCTGCATTGTTCATCTCAGTTACAGCTGACTATTTACCCTTAGACAGGTGTCCTAAGACAGGAACAACACAACAGATAGAAATTCAGGCTTTCCCCAGCATGAGAATCAAATGATGGCAGAAAGCTTTGTCTATTGAATGTTTGCCTGTCATGAGGTTCTTAAGTGTCCAGAGCCCCTTTGGGGGGCAGGGGCGGGAAGTACTCTTAGCCTACAACACAAATACTTTAATCTTACAGCTGAAGCATCAGGCAAGAGCAAGGAAACTCCCTCTCCCAAAGCTCTATGCCAAATTAATCACAGTTGGCCTATGTGTCAAATCATCATCTTGCTAGCTTCCCCTGAAGCCCTGAGCCAGTTTTGTACTTTGTGATTTAATGGTGGTAGACAGCAATCCTTTACAGTTAGCTGGGCTTGCAAAACACACGGCCATAGGTTTAGTTCAGAAATCTGAACTAAAGCATTCAAGAAAATAGCAATAAGTTAAGTAGCAATAAGGATCTTACTCCTGAATAAATGTGCATAAATTGGTGGCTCTCATCAATTTAAAACCACATGAAACCCAGAACATGGAAAAATTACTTTTTAGGAGTACAACTCCCAGAATTTCCCAACCAGGTTAGCCATGCAGGCTGGAAGATTTAGTTCCAAAAAATAACTTTTCCAAGCTTTGATAAAACTCAAGCAGTCTGTTGGTTTGTGGATGGGGATTATATTTGTATAATATATTGGAGATATTTTTAAAGACATGTTACAGTTTTCAATGGAGCTGTAAGAACATTGGTATATTGAAGTTTTGTGGTTTTTAACCAGCTACAAAATTTGGAGGGTTTGTACTAAAATATGCTGTGACTAATTTGATTTCATTGTATTTTCGCTATAGAGAAAACCTTTGGGGCACTTGGGGATTTTCAGAAAAGGAGAAATGTGAGAACAGGAAAGGAAAAGGATCAGAAAGTGTCCAGTGCTAGATTTCTATATGTACAATGTTGATCATTTTTCTTGCATGAAGACTTTAAGTGCTTTTAAATAGAGACACAAATGATAAATTGTCCTGTAGAGCTTATTAATTCATCCTGGAACTGTCCACAACTTCATTTCAAGCAATAACCACCTTTACCAATGTATGTGTTGGTTATTGCTTTTAGGTTTAGTATTTCTGACTGCAGCATTTTGCAATTAATTCATTTTTAAAGCAAATTGATATGTTTTAGGTATTTTTAAAAATATATTTTTGGTGTAAAAAAAACCTTAATTTAGCTGCCTATGGACTTTATCAGATGTGCCAAAAACCATGTTATGAGGATTCAACGATAACACAAAATGGCAAAATTATCAGATGGTGACGTTGTTCAGCTGTTCCGGGCCTTGCCTGTCAATAAAATAGTGACACCTCATCTGTGCCAGCGCTATGCCCCAGGAACGGCTGAATGATGAGGATGTCTGATAATTTCACCCTTTGGGTTATCATCATGTCCTAAATGACGTGGTTTTTTAGCAGTATGCACCTCATCTGTTAAAAGTATATCTATTGGATAGTTACCTGTTACTTAATGTGTGAAACTAAATGGAGGTAAGATAGCCTCACCCTTGCCAATTTGCAGTGTACCTATTGGAGAGCAAAATGAGGGTATTGCCTACCCCCAAAATAAGAATTCTGTCTCCTTAAATGAACTTCCTTCCACCTCTAAATTTCTTACCTTAAAACCTTAGTTGAACATTTAGAAATGTAATTTAGGCATCCAAAGAAAAGAGGGTAAGCAAAGTTACCAAGGGAATGCAGACACAGCAAATATATTGTAGGTGTGATAATGTGAGACTCCATCTCCCATTATCTGCAAGCTCAACAATCAGGTAAACAAAGGATTAATTAGGGCCTGCAGAAGGTTACACCTTTAGGGTCGGCATCATCGCTGATGTCACAGAGGCAAAATGACCAATCAAGATCTTCCAGAAACTGCCAAGGCAAGGTAATAAATACTGCCTCTGGGCCATGAGGCAGAAGAAGAGAAAAAGGAGAGAGAGAACAAAGGGACATCCTGAGGCAAGGACCTCACATTCGCCAGAGGAAGGAGGAAGGCTGTGTGGGCCTGGTCTGGGACCAGACATGTGGCTCACAGCCCTCTGAATCAACAGACCAACTTCTGGATCAGTGAGTAGATAGGAGAATGTATTAGCTAGTTGTGTTAGGGATTATTGTTATTTTCTCATTTGGCTGAATGCTAACTGATGCTTAACTATCTCTGTAACTTCTAAGAATGTGCCTGGAGAAGAAGAGATTTTCCATGAGAATTTTGCATGTTATGAGCTTTGATTGAAATAAATAAGTTTTTCTAATCTTTCTATTAGCTGATGCTTTCATGTGCCTTGTTGTGCTCGGACACTTTCTCTTCCCTTTGGGACAGACGGGAGGGGTGGTAATAGCTCTGCCAGTGGCAGGGGGTAGAAAAGGAGAACCCACACAGTCTCCCTTTAGACTGTGTGCATAAGGGTAGGAATTCAAAGGGTGTTGGCAGCACACCAAAAGGGCACAATTTAAGGGAATTCCCAGGCAGAGGAATCCCCAAGATTGTATCTCAAAATACAGTTTAGGGGTTCTCAGGCAGTAGAAACTCCCAAAGCTTCACAGTAGGTTTTACGTGTGGATGATTTTCAGTGTCTTAGGAGGTCATCTAGATAGGCAATATAATATGGATTGCTGTGCATTAACACAAAATCACAGCAGCATCCATTTGTCTCCACAGATTTTTTTTGAAAGATTACTGGTAGGCAAAGTTATCCATATTCGAAGTTCATACAGAGGCATGCCTGCAAATAAAGATGGTGGTGAATCACTCACGTTTTTATTCTGCACAAGTTACAGCTGCTGCACTTTTTAAAAACTTTAAATCTAAGGTGGACAAGTGCAACCTTCTGCTTAAAAAAAGGTGTTTGGTTGTCTTGCTGCTGAAAAAAATGTGCGTGATCACTACTGCAAAACTAAAAAAATGGCGGTTCTGGCAAATTTATTGCTAGCAAGCCCTCCCCCTGCATACATCCAACCAATCAGCTTTCGACTTCCAGAATGCGCAGAGATGTAAATCGGTTGTCCTAATGAGCACTAAGGTGCATTCTCACACTTTATTTTAAAAAATATGGGAAAAGCCACAAAGGATTTTCCTATGTAATTTTTGCTATTTTTGGCCTCCCTCCTTCTGAAAACAGAGAATAGCCACACTATCTCATTGGGACAAAAGATATTCTCCTCGCATTCTATGAGGAGTTTTTTTCATCATCTAGACAAGCAGTTACTCTCTTCCATGCTAGAAATTTGGATATTGAAGGAAATTTTTATGGGGGGACAGAAATATTATTTGGATAGGAAGTGCCCTTCCCCCCCGCTACATCCCTGCATTAAACTAACCTCTACATAAATGGCTTACTTCTTTATCCGAAACCACCAAGTGCTATAGTTCAGCATCATGATGATCAATCTTGACCTATTTTTAAAAAATTGTACAACTGCAGACTAGGGACTTTATCATATGCATCAAACATGACATCATAACAATGCCACATAACAGTGAAAGGGTGCACATATCAGATTATGTTTCCCTTTCGCGGTTATGTCCTGCCAAAACCTGTACTTTTTAACTGATGGCTTAAGCTGTCAATCGATCCCCCCTGCCGTTTTTTTGTCTTCATAGCCGGTGTGTGAAACCTCAATTTTTTTATTTTTTTTTTACTGTATTTACCCCTTCAGTGGCCAGTCTGCCATGATCATTTCCAGGTGAGATCACAACATCCAGGTAAGTGATGCACTTTTTATGACTCTCCCCGGGTTACTTGTAAGTTTTAAAGTGTGGTTTTGTGCTTTAAAAAAACTTTTTTAGTGTTATTTTTTGTGGTTTTTTTTTAAAAATTTCCTACACAATGAAGTCTCACAATATTTTGTGGGATTTCAAAGGAGAAAGTGAACAGAGCTTTGCCAGGACTGGGGAGGAGCTTTCTTTTGCTGGCATAAAAATAGATTTTTTATGCTAGCAAAACAATGCTTTAAGGGGATAGTCTGATAAAATCCTAGATGTCTTGAAAACACACAACCAAGTTGCCCAGAGAAATGAGCAGCTTCTCTCAACTCATGGTTCAATGTTGTAGCAGACTTTTGTCACCTGCATTGACCTCTGTCTTTACAATGTTTGCCATCCACTGATATTTTCTGTAAATTCATTGCTTCATCAGAAGTTCAAGGACTTTATCAGACCACACTCTTTAAAAGTTCTTTTCTCAGCATATTTTGAAGCATTTTTATGCTGGCAAAAGACCCACCACCACTACCAGACCTACCATTAGGAGTGTGAAAAGGTAGCCCAACAGTAACAGAGCACGAACGAAGCTCTGTTTACTTCCAGGGTTGACATCTCGCCGATTCTCACGAGAAGACACGAGTGTGGCAAATTTAAAAATTAAAGCAAAATAAACACACAAAACGTAGACACAAACACAGAAACACACTTCCGTATTCATGTGTGCACAATGGTGTGAGGATTCAAACACCAGCAATGCCAGCAACAAAGTGCCATGTCAGATCAATTGACAGCTTGGGCCATCAATAAAATAGAACAGCTTTTGGACTTGACATGACTGTGAAAGGATGGCGTCACTTGGTATGCACGTCTTTTTGCAATCATTATGCATTGTTATAACATCATATTTGCTGCATCTGATAAAATCCCAAATCTCTTTCACACACACAAGCAAAGAACATATAATTCCTGTATTAAAACTATTTCCCTGGCTACTGGCTCGTTTCTGTGCACAGTCCAATGTGCTGGTCATAACATATAAAGCCATATATGGCTTAAAACCTACAGTAGAGGGAACAAGCATCTGGATACTTCCCAACTGCCACTGCCCTAGCCTGGGAGGGAGAGAAGAAGCTGGACTAATCCCCTGCCCCACTGCCATCCCTTTTCCTTTAGTGTCATGTCTTCAGTATATTGTAAGCCTGAGGGCTGGGAAAGGTTTTGTTCTTTTGCTTGTAAAGCACCAGGTACAGAGATGGTGCTATATCAATCAATCAAACAAACAAACAAACAAAGAGTATACCGTAAGCCCCAATTTATGAAAGAGTTTATTCTCAAGGAACAGTCAGAACAGCAACTTCACAGATCACAATAACAATGCAACATCTTCTTCACATATTCCTTCCTATATATGTGGTATACTCCCAATTAAAAAAAGAAAAAAAGAAATACTGCCTCTTTGTTGCCCAGTCAGAACAAACTCTGAAGCAAAAGATTGTGAACTATGGAGCCACAGAAATGAAGGCAGCTTGTGCTAACAGGATGCTCTTTATTTCACAGCCTATACCTGTAGATTCCTGTGTAATAAATACGTTTTCAGCTTGTTGGTGTTCTCAGCACAGCTCTCCTCTCGCCAAGTTTAGAAAAAATGATAAAGGGAACAGGAGCCACTAGGCAGCCCTTCTTCAATCCACAAAGGGCTGTACTTACTTGTCTTTAATCAGATTCAGCAAACCCTTTCCAGAGGCACTAACATCACACAGGAAAAAGAAACCCTCAGCAAAGGAAAATCAAAACAACTCACTCAATTATCCTGTAGCTTTCATGAAAAATTGACTTTGGGTGAGGAAAAGAAAGAGCTGGGGGAGAAAAGGAAAGGAAGATTGCATCTTGTCAGCAACCTCTATCGTCCAATGTTGGGTGTGAGAATGAGTGAAAAGAAATTGATTAGCTAAGTTCTTGTTATATAATTTATTGAGCTGGAAGGGAGGAAATGACAAGGAAGTCTCTGCACAGCCACAAATTTGATACCTTAAGAAGGACTGAAATGTTTAGATTACAAGTCTGCAGGCACTGTCACAGACCTGTGCTTTTTATCTAAGGACAGTGCCTGTTCATGAACTGTAGGTGTTTTGAAATGACAAATTCCTAGGAGTTAGGACTGTCAATGACTATGACCATGACAGTTCAAAGGAGTTCTGATGTATTCCTGAACAACATACACTTTATGGCAGGCAAGGTAAGCCAACTATCTGTGAACCTTGCTTTTAAGCTTTCTAAAAGCATCTAGCTTTTTCTGCTGAGAATTGAATACTGGACCAGATGGACCTTTGACCTGACCAGCAGGACCAGCAGTGCTTACATTCTCATGGATGGACAGGACTGGCTCTACGATGAGGTAAAGTGAGGCAGCCATCTTAGATGAGAGATCACGAGAGGAGGACCCTATATCCCCTAAGCTAGCTTCCCACCTCAGGTGAAATCAAAAATGTTGTGATCTCACTAATGTGGATATAACAGTAAGCAGCCAGTCTGATGACCTTTTACATAAGGAATAAGGAAGATGCCATCTTCTCTTTCATTTCAGGCAACAAAATGTCCTAGTGTTTTCCAGTCAGTGGAGATTTTCAGACACCGTTTAATAGTACCTACCGCGTGAGGAGGTTCCGGGAGAGGAACGGAGCTCTTGCGCGGCAGGGGGTCATTTTCGGCCGCCGCCGTCCCTCTTCTGGGATCCTTCGTTGCACGTCCGTGAAGCTTTGGAAGCGGCCGCGCCATATTTTAAGCACGGGCAACTTCCGTGCTTAAAATATGGTGAGGCTGCTTCCAAAGCTTCATGGACGTGCAACAAAGGATCCTGGAAGAGGGACGGCGGCATCCGAAAATGACCCCCTGTTGTGCAAGAGCGCTGTTCCTCTCCCGGGAACAGTGTCTGAAAATCTCCTGTATGTAATAACATTGTTTTCTTGAACAAAACACAGTAGGACCTCTGTATCCACGGATTCATTATCTACTGATTCAATTATCCACAGGACACAAAACAGCACACCTACCATAGAGTCTTCCTAGAAAATATGTCCTCTCTAGCTATTTTCTAGGTCCTCCAAGGCAACTCTATGTTATTTTAAACTGAAAGTCCCACTGTTTTCAATGTCGTTTGCTATTATCCATGGTTTTCGGTATCCACGGGGGGCCCCAGAACCAATCTCCAGAGGATACAGGGTCCTACTGTAACAGATTTGAACTCATATTCTTTATGTCCCCTGCCCATCATTGCAGTGATTTGGCAGAGTTAGGAAGCTGCTTCATGCAGCTAATTTTGGATGTCAGAAAAAGGCAGAGAAAGACTTTACATTTTTAACTATGAATTGTGTTATTGTGCTGTTTTATTGTCAAGAAATGGGACAGGAGATTTTGGAAATGTTTGTCTCATGTAGCAGAATAACACGCCCATTTTAGGGTGCTATGTACCTTGATTTGGTAAGTGGAGTCTAGGTGGACTCTACCATTTGCTGCTCTGACTTAGGCAGCAAAATGACTTGGGCTATCCCTCTAAAGTTGAGGAAAAGCAATCCTCAACTTCTTGTTAGAGGCCTCATGCTGGAAATTGATAATGCCAAGTGTTACAGTGGGAGCTGGGCGATCTGAAAATAACTTGTAGTTTTATGCACTTCTACTCAGAGTAGTTGTGCATAATTTCAAATTCAATGGTGGCCACTGTGTACCTTCAAGTTGTTTCCGACTTATGGTGAACCTATCACAGCATTTTCTTAGCAAGATTTGTTCAGAGGAGGTTTGTCATTGCCTTCCTCTGAGGCTGAAAGAGTGTGATTTGCCCAAGGTCACTCAGTTAGCTCAGGTCACTCTGAGGACTTTTTCAAATGGGGTAAAAAAACCCTGAGGAGGTCAGGAGAAGAACGGGGCTGTTGCACTTACAGAGCCCCATTTCTGACAGCTCCATCCTCCTCCCAACCTTCCCCTGTGCTTCTTCTGTGCTGCGGGCACAGCTTCTTATTGACGGGGGTTCTCCGTGAATAAAAGTGGTGTGTTTCTCACACGGCCAGCACGAAGGAAGGACAGGGGAAGGTTGGGAGGAGGACAGGGTGTCTGAAACAGGACTCTGTAAGCACGGCAGCCCCATTCTTCTCCCAACCTCCTTGGGGTTTGTTTTTTTTTACCCCATTTAAAAATGTCCTGAGTGGGGATTCAAATTCTATGGTACTTACAGGTAAGTGTATATAGGATTGCAGTTTAAATGTGAACAGCAGCAACTTTTGTGACCATCTAGTTGATTTGTTCTGTACAATCCAAAATTTATAGGCATTGCCAGTGTCATAATTATTTGAATAAGAATCTGAATTCACAATATAGTTGTTGGGGAAAATGAATACAGCTCAGGAAGATAACAAGTACAGTATTTCTGCATACTTCATACATGCATTTTGAGTCTCAGTAGATACAATCCACATACTTTCAAACTCTTCTTGGTATCCACCAGGATTTTTTATTTTTTTAGCTTCAGGAAAAGAAAGAAACTGATGTCTTTAGAGACATGAATTCCACACCAAACTCTAAAATTTATAAGTAGAATTCTTCATATAGGCTGACTGAAAAGAGACTATTGTGGGATTTCTCTAGCTGACTTAATAAACAGAAGGACTAGGATAGAGGGAGATTTATTTCAGTGGAAGTGGTGAGAGAGAATGCGTAAAGTTATTTAGCAGCAAGCAATTTATGTTGATCATATTAATATCACAGTCCCTAAAACAGATCTTTTCTGGAGAGAGAATGCAATAATTAAATAAATTATAGCATGGCAACATGTTCCAGTTCATGGCTGCTTAACAGTAGTTGGCACGACTGTGCATTCTGAAAGTATCCTTAATGCTTTTGCTACTGAATAAGTAATACATGTTCTGACACAGATCCACAGCGCTTCTCAATTCAGGCATTATTTTTCACACAGTATCCTTAATTTATTGAAATTATCTGTTATCACATCTCTTTTTTCCTCTCCCTCCGCTCCTCTCATATTAATTAGTATTGTGTTGTGTGTATGAAGGAACTCTGTCTCATTAAAGTTCCTGCAAAAATTAGAACAATAATTATCATTATCATTGGTATCAGCAGAGCTACTTGTGTGTAAAACTGAAGCTAAATCAAATTTAGGTCATCAACATTCTCAAAGGGAAATTGTTAGGTCAAATGTTTTTCCTCCTTCTTCCCTGATTTATGAGATCTCTGCATTTGATCCTGTATTTTGATGGATCAATGAAAACCATTCTGTGCAATTGTGTCTGTTCCATCTCCTCTCACTCCCACCCAGCTCATTTCACTATATGGAGGATAAAGTGATTACTGGTCCCAAAGAAAGCAAAATAAAGCAAAACAAAACATACTGGGGCCAAAATGGATCTTCTAGCAAAAATCCAATGAACTTTACATGTTTTGCCCTGTTCACGGAATTTGGGGCAGCTTTGTTTAATATGCAGTAATTAAGCAAAATACAGAAATGCATAGATCAGGTGAAGAAAAATGCCTTATGCTGAAGAATGCTGCAGAGATCTTTGGTAGTGCTGCTAAATCAGTTATTCTAAGCTGTATTAACTGGGGAATTTTGGATTTTTTCAAACAGGGAAAAAAACTCCAAAGAGGTTGGGAGAAGAATGGCGCTATCGCGCTTACAGCACTCCATTTTGGATGACGCCATCCTCCTCCTGACCTTCTCCCATGTTTCCTCTGTGCTATGGGTACAAGAAACTCACCACTTTTATTGATGGGAAAACCCCGTTAATAAAAAGCAGTGCCTGCAGCATGGAGGAAGCACAGGGGAAGGTCAGGAGGAGGACAGCACCATCTGAAACTGACTGCTGTAAGTGGGACAGTGCTGTTCTTCCCCCGACCTCCTCGGGGATTTTTCCCCCCGTTTGAAAAAGTCCTAGAATGTGTTGGGCTCTTCCGACTTCAAATCCAGAAACTATGTTTAAACTGCTACACTGTGTCTTTGGTTTCTTCAGCTCCTACTATTTGCTAATTGCAACTATTTGCTAACTGGTAATAGATGGAAGAAGAGTAAGAAACATGTCCTACATGCCTACTCCAAAATAAAAGTTTAAGGATTTATAGGGAGTATGGGCCTGATATTGACATCAAAATTCAGACTCCCTTTCTGGAAAGTCTTGTGTGTGTGCATGTGCACTTGGTTTCTTTTATTACTCTCTTCTTGATGCTTCTCATGCAAACATGCATACATTTACAAAGGTGAAAATTAGATTTTATTAACCCTGTTCACACACAGTATCCATAGAATCTATCCCATTAGAAATGGATTTGGGGCTCTCTTTTTCAATCTGTGTTGTACCTAGTGGTTGCTTTTAAAGCATAGCAGCCCTCTTTTCATTTCCAATTAGTCTTGAGTGTACATGTGCATGCACACAGAGACACGCTTCCCTGCCTGTCTCAAAATTCACTCTCATTGATACAAAACAAGAGCAAAGGAAGTGGAATGACACCAGGCATGTTAAGTGCTTCCATGTCACACACTCTCAGAGGAGCACAGATGGGACCCTCAGCTGCAGCAGGTGCTGAGAAGACAGATCACAACTCAAGCACAGAATGATTGTGAATCATCTGTATGGGCCTATTGTCTGGGGACATCTAACTCAGTCACATGCTGCATGAGGCAGTGATGGCGCCAACAGGAGCTAATTGAATCTCTGTTTTTCAATAGGAAATGACAACATTAGCCTTCCATTCCTGCCCGACGATGTGGTTGCTCACATATAATTTCCACCACTGGCTCTATCTACAATCAGACTATGCTTGTGTATAGAGTCATTAGAGGAAACAGATAGGAATAGATTTATTGTTCTCCACTCTATTCTATTTGTTAACCTCCTTCTAAGAGGATCCCTGCTCATTAATACTGAAAATAAGCCAGGCTGTGAGAGTAGCTGCTATTTTTGTGTTGGCTGTCATCAGAATGCTGCTTTTGACTGCTTTAATTAAATGTAATTTGGTGTAGGAGAGCCCTCTGCAACCATGCTATTTGCTAGTGAAAATATATACAAAAATAGGCTTTTGGATAGTGGTAATGTAAGGGAAACAATTACAGGTGAATTCAGTCAAAGGAGGTCCATGTTTGATTAATTTAATGCACATTATAAGTATATAAATATATGGTTAACAAGGTGGGCTTGTGAAACTGTGTTGTAACTTCAGGGTAAAGCAGGGGTGAAAATCAGGTGTATATCACACAGAGGTCCAAAGGTGCAATGACTCTGTCATGTAAATGACAGATTCATGTCTATTTTCCACCACACATATCAGCCTATTCTGGAGCAGAGGCAAAAGAACAAGTGAGGACATTTTCAGATGGCCCTTACTGCGCAAGCAGCCTCCGGAGCAGTAACGAGGCTGCTGCGCGGCAGGAGGTCCTTTTCGGACACTGCCGTCCCTCTTCTGTGACCATTCGTGGCACTACGTGAAGCTTTGGAAGCCGCTTCCAAAGCTTCATGTACGTGCCATGAATGGTCACAGAAGAGGGATGGCGGCATCCGAAAAGGACCCCCTGCCGCACAGCAGCCTCGTTACTGCTCCAGAGGTTGCTTGTGCGGTAAGGGTCATCTGAAAATGTCCTGAGTGTTGCGCTTTTTGCGCACAACATTTGTGGGATATGCTCCTCCTTTCCATCATTTTCCAATTTATGCATCCAACTCCTCCTCCTCATGTCACTTCCTTGCGTGATTGTGCGCATGTGCAATTTTGTAGCTCTTGCAATTTTGTAGATCTTACAATTTTGAAAATTGTGTGCATGCACAGTTTTGTAGATCTTGCTGTGTTCGCATTTCTATTCCACATAATGTCGCAATAATTTGTGCAATCTTGTGTTTGTATTTCTCGCAATCTGCCTGGTATTTCCGTCAATTAGCACATGCATACTTAGCAGCATGTTTGGCAATATTATATGACATACACTTTCAGGGCATGCTATTTCCACGTTCAGTATGCCAATCCTAATATACACTGGACTGACTATGTGATGAATGTTGCTGTCCTTGAGCAAGCAGGGATCACCAGCATTGAGGCCATGATATTGAGAACACAGCTGCGCTGGGCAGGGCATGTGTCTAGGATGGAGGACCATCTTTTATCTGATGGGTCCTCTGTACTCCGCAAAACTCTATCTTACCAACCACTTCCCCCAAGATATACTCCTTGGACTTAGTTTACAATGAAAATACAGATCTGGAACCTGAACCATGAGGAGAACAGCTGCGTTACCCAAATTGCATGGGGTCTGTGAATAGCCCACTCATGTCCAAATAATATGGGGAATTTTATATAGCTCAATATGGCAGTGAGTGGCTGGGTAACTGCAGGACCTTTTGACCTATCTGTACTGGTACTAACTGATGAGACTTCCAGCCAGGAAATAAAATAAAATGGTTTTTATTGAAAAATAATCACGGAAGCATTCACACCAACCTTCAGGCTTCAAGCAATCACACAAGGCTATAAAAGAAAGTAGGAAGTATTGGGATAGAGGAATAGAGTTAAGGATGATGGACTATACTATACCTGTCCAAAGAGCAGAGATTCGTGTAGCAGAAGATACTCAGGATGTGCTCTGAGGGTCGCACAGTGGACGGACAGAGTGATGGGATGCAGGAGGCCATGAACACTTTGTGTTTTGGGGTGATATTTATATCCAATATTTACCCTTAAGGGGTATTATGAGTGGAATACAATGTTAGATGGAGTTTCCCACAGTTAGACAATGGAAGCTCCGACTATGTTAATGATCACTAGTGGCTGAGACATTAAGACTGGTGGGTATCAGGCAACCTTCTATTGTCAAGGTTTCAAAGGGGTGAAAAGGAAAACCAGTTTGCAGAGTAATGAGTGTTCCAACCACTTGACTGAATTAGTGAATTATTCACTTCCAGGTGTGTCCAGAAGAATTAGCCCAATTACCTTTCCAGGTTTTTTTGAGGGGGGGGATTTGGAAAGACCTCTTCTTTAGGTTTTGAGCAAACCTTAGCTCAGTCCCTATTTGGGGGAAAATCTGGGTGTACTGCTAACCTTGTGAAGCATCAGTAAAGAAGCCAATTTATGAAATATAGCCAATTAATGAATTATTGGAAGGGCGGGGGTGTCAGGGCAGGTAACAGCTGACAGTAGTGATGGAGGAAGAGTTGCAGTGAAATCAGGAGGCTTAAAGACCGTTCTTCTGTCCATAACCTCTATGATGCAAATCACGCTTTCCTAGCACTGATCTGCGTAAGAGAAGCTGCAGGTGGACTTTACAAACATAAGGGCAAGGTCTGCCTCAAGTGGGTGCAGGGTGCAATTCAGATAGAGATTAAAAAAAAGCTGGGGTTTGTTTGGGTTTGTTTGTTTGTTTTTGTATGTGTGTGTGTGTGTTTTGTTTTTTTAACTACAGGTCCTAGAGTCCTTAGGGGAGTTGAGCTGTGATCCGAATATAAATCTTCCAAGTTCTGAATTCCAGGTAGATTCACTCATTCTGAGGGAAATATGAGGATGAAATGGATAAATAGCCTTCCTACTGCCCACCATTTCTTCCCTGCCAAGTCCTACACTCTAGTAGTTTTTCCCCATCTAGACAGGCTCCTAAATCAGAAATAAGCCAGAGTATGTGCAAAGAAGAGAATCTTTCTGCTTGAGTTGCTTTGCCTTTTTACATGCTGCATATGTATACACAAATGATTGGACTGATGGTTTCTCTGGTTGCTAGCAAGTGACATGAAACATCTCCAGGTGCTAGTTTTTCTCTCCTTCTTTCTGCCTCTCCTAATTTTGTCCGTTAAATTAGCTGCAGTAATTTGTTATTTGCTTTGCCCCTGTTTTGTGCCTTTAGATTCTAGAATCATAGAATCATAGAATTGTAGAGTTGGAAGAGACCACAAGGGCCATCCAGTCCAACCCGCTGCCCCACAGGAAATCACGATCAGAGCATCCCTGACAGATGGCCATCCAGCCTCTGCTTAAAGACCTCCAAGGAAGGAGACCCCACCACGCTCCAAGGGAGTGTGTTCCACTGCCAAATAGTTCTTACTGTCAAAAAGTTCCTCCTAATGTTGAGGTGGAATTTCTGTTCCTGGAGCTTGCATCCATTGTTCCGTGTTCTAGTCTCTGGAGCAGCAGAAAACAAGCTTGCTCCATCCTCAATGTAACACCCCTTCAAATACTTAAACAGGGCTATCATATCACCCCTTAACCATCTTTTTTCCAGGCTAAACATACCCAGCTCCCTAAGTCTTTCCTCATAAGGCATGGTTTCCAGACCTTTCACCATTTTAGTCGCCCTCCTCTGGACACGCTCCAATTTCTCAATATCCTTTTTGAATTGCGGTGCCCAGAACTGGAGAGAGTATTCTAGGTGAGGCCTGACCAAGGCAGAATAGACTGGCACTATGACTTCCCTTGATCTAGACATTATACTTCTATTGATGCAGCCCAAAATCGTATTGGCTTTTTTAGCTGCTGCATCACACTGTTGACTCATGTTCAACTTGTGGTCTACTAGGACTCCTAGATCCCTTTTGCACATAGTCTCGTTCAGCCAGGTTTTCCCCATCCTATATCTATGCATTTAGTTTTTCCACCCTAAGTGCAGTACCTTACATTTTTCCGTACTGAATTAATTTTGTTAACTTTGGCCCAGCTTCCTAGTTATTCAGGTCATTTTGAATTTTGATCCTGTCCTCTAGGGTGTTAGCTACTCCTCCTAATTTGGTGTCATCTGCAAACTTGATAAGCATACCCTCTCTTCCCTCAGCCAAATCATTGATAAAGATGTTGAATAGCACTGGGCCCAGGACAGAACCCTGTGGCACCCCACTGGTCACATCTTTCCAAGACGAAGGGGAGCCACTGCTGAGCACCCTTTGGTTTCAGCCAGTCAACCAATTACAAATCCCTTTAACAGTTAACTTGTCTAGCCCACATTTTACAAGCTTGTTTGCAAGAATGTTATGGGGAACCTTGTCAAAATCAAGGTATTGCATACCTTGAAATCAAGGTATGCGATATCCACAGCGTTCCCTTCATCTACCAAGCTGGTCATTTTATTAAAAAAAGAGATCAGATTAGTCTGGCGTGACTTGTTTCTCTGAAACCCATGTGGACTTTTTTGTTATTATGGCATTGCCTTCTAAATGTTCACAGACTCTCTGTTTAATGATCTGCTCTAGAATCTTCCCTGGTATTGATGTCAGACTAACTGGATGATAATTGTTGGAATCCTCTTTTTTTTCCCCCTTTTTGAAGATGGGGACAACATTTGCCCTCCTCCAGTCTGCCGGGACTTCTCCTGTTCTCCAGGAGTTCTCAAAGGTTATTGCCAATGGCTCTGATATTACATTTGCCAGCTCTTTTAACACCCTTGGATGTAGTTCATCTGGTCCTGGAGATTTAAATTCCTTTAGATTAAGAAGGTATTCCTGTACTACCTCTTTGCTTATTCTGTGCTGGATTTCCCGTATTGTGTCCTCTGCTCCATTATCCTCAGGTGGGTCACCCTTTTCCTTTTCTGAAAACACTGAGGCAAAGAAGATGTTAAGTAATTCTGCCTTTTCTCTGTGCCCTGTTAGCATTTTGCCATCTTCTCCACGTTGTGGCCCTACCATTTCCTTCTTCTTCCTTTTGCTGCAGACATACCCCCAAAAACCTTTTTATTGTTCTTAACCTCTCTAGCGAGCCTGAGCTCATTTTGCACTTTAGTTTTTCTGACTTTACTCCTACATGTGTTTGCTATCTGTTTGAATCCTTCTTTGGTGATTTCCCCCTTTTTCCATTTCCTATACTTGTTCCATTTAAAACTTAGCTCCATTGAACGTTCTTTAATCATCCATCTTGGTTACTTGAGACACCTCCCATTTTTCTTCCTCATTGGTACTGTTTGAAATTGTGCCTTCGGTATCTCCCTTTTGAGAAAGTCCCATCCATCTTGAAGTCCCTTCCCTTTTAATATTTCTGACCATGGGATCACCCCCAGTATTTCCCGGAGTTTCTTGAAATCAGCTCTCCTAAAGTCTAGAATGTGTGTCTGACTATGTCTGGCTTCTACTTTCCATTGTATAACAAACTCCAGGAGAACATGATCACTCTCACCTACAGATCCCACCACTTGCACCCCATTAACTAGGTCATCCCTGTTGGTTAGGATCAGATCTAAAATAGCTGACCCCCTTGTTGCCTCTTCCTTCTTTTGGACAATGAAATTGTCTTCCAGGCAAGTAAGTAATTTGCTAGACCTTGAAGTTTTGGTTGAGTTAGATTTCCAGCAAATATCAAGAAGCTGCTCTCCTTCTTCTCCCTGGCAGGAAACTGGCCTGGAAAGCCTCTGGGAGGAGTTATATAGAGCTAGGAGCTTCCCCCCCCCAGTGACTCACAGATGTGACTCACAGAAGCTCCACCCCCTCAATAACAAGCACACTCTTCCAAGAGTTTTTTTAAAAAATTCAAACTCACCCACTCAAAATGGCTGCCAAGAAGCTGCTCTCCCTTCTTCTCCCTGGCAGGAAACATCTCTCTGAGACCAATTACAAGTTTTGTACGTGATGAGCAACTTGCTGTTGTTTATTTTTTCTAGGTAGTATTTGCCAGGTGGTTTACCATCATAAAACACCAGAAGGAATACCAAATGAAGAGCTGCAAGAAGATTAGAAGTCTTCTCTTGCAGCAATGAAGCAGGGCTGCAAAGCCAAACACCAATGAAAATGCTGAAACAGGTCTTGAGCTTCCACACAGATTTAGTCTCACTTGATGAAAAATCAATTTGAGTAGGGAAACAATGGCACAACAACGAACTCCAACAGCTGATAGATAAATCTATTTATTTGCAGAAGGAGTAAAAATTCTTACTTTGCCAAATGCATTTCAAAATGAGACGCTAGGAAATCAACCAGCACAAGTTCCTGACAAAGGATAGAGTTCAAGTTATGACAGGAATACTCTTCATACTCTTAACTATTTTTGAGGTAAAAGCGAGAGTACCTCTTCTCTCAGGAGATTATCAGGCTCATCAAAAATGGCATTATGACGATGCCATGAGATCGCAAAAGGGCTTCCTTTTCAGACATCATCGTCTCCCATCATCTCCCAAGCGTTCTGCTGACATTACAGTGGCATTCTTTTTTATTGTAGGGGAGAAGCCGGCAATTGATCTCCCATGGCGTTTCTCTTCCGGATTTGCCTGTGTGCAACAATGTGCCCCATTTTGCTGGTGAGATTCCAGCATCAATGGGCAGTCCTGCCAGAACACTTCCAGATGAGGTCGGGATATCCAGATAAGCCACCCTCTTTTTTGTACCTCCCCAGGTTTTTTGTAATGTTTTTAGTGTGTTTAGGTACTTGGTGTCACTTTTTTGTGTTTATTTTTATTTTATTTTTGAATTCCCCACTCTTGCATCTTCTCATGATAATGGGCAGAATTTCATTCCTGGGGTGCCTGAATGACAGGAGAGAAGGTAAGTGCAGTGGTTTGTGTATTTAAATGTTTAGTTTCTGGGTTTAGAGATGCAAGGAAGATTAATGTCTGTTTGGCTAATGATTGGTTGATGGGATTTCCAGCCGATAATGGGCCATCAACCAACCATTGGCCAAACAGACATTAATCCTCCTTGCATATCTAAATCCAGAAACTAACCGTTCAAATACACAAATTTACATATACTCCCCAACAGGGGTTCACAGTATATAAACTACACACACACTCCTACCCAACCATTCTCTGAAGATGCCAGCCACAGATGCAGGCAAAACGTCAGAAGTAAACTCTTCCAGAACACAGCCTCACAGCCCGGAAAAAGAAAAAAAACAAGGAAAATCTAAAGCTGTCAGAGATTGCTGGTTTAAATTTTGCCTTTCTCATGAACTCTGCAGGTGGCATTAGGCAAACTGCTATCTTTCAGCCTCATGTGATTTTCAAACAGGAACCAAAAAAAAAAAAAAATCCTATCTTGCAGTCTCCTCTCCCACCCCTCTCCCATCCCAGTAATGCCAGAAAATAATAAGTTTTCAAACCTACCATAATCACGGCTCCTTGCCTTGGCAGGGCAGCCCAGGAGTGAATGGAACTTGAACAGAGCTCCTTTCACTTCCGAGACTGAAATCCCGGCTGCTCTCACGAGAAGGTGAGAGCACGGGAAATTCAAACTGTAAAATGAAAATACACATCAAAAAGTTACACTAAGCATGTAAACACACTTTAAAAATTACAAGTAACCCAGGGAGGGTACAAAAAATGTGTCACTTACCTTGATATCCCGATGTCACCCGGAAGTGTTCTGGCACGGACCTCACATTGACGCTGGCATCACACCAGCATAATGGGGCACCATTTCACTTGCAGGACATTCCATTACAGAAGCAGAATGGGGGATCCATTGATGGCTTAGCCCATCAATAAAAAGTAGCACCAGCAGAACAGCAGCAGAACGGGAGCATGATGACATGGGAACAATGTCGTCTGAAAGGGAAGTGCTTTAGCGATCTGGCATCATTATCACACCATATTTATCATGTCTGATAATCTCCTCAGTCTACCCATTTGCAATATGGGTATTCTTGTTGTTGGTGTTCCATTTTTCTACTCCAGTTTTTACTCCAGCTGAGTTAGTTGATGTAATGTAGAAGATGGGGGCAAATTTGTTTTCTGCTGCTCCAGAGAATTGAACACAAATTCCAAGAAAAGAGGTTCTACCTAAACATTAGAAAGAACCTGTAAAAGATGTTTGACAGTGGAACAGACTGCTTCAGAGGGTGGTGGATTTGCCCTCTTTGTAGGTCTTTAAACAGAGGGTGTGTGGCCTATTTCAAGAGTGCTTTAGTTGTGTATTCCTGCATGGCAAAGGGTTGGAATAGATGAGCCCTGTGGTCTCTTCCAACTTTATGATTCTATAATGCATAAAAGTAACATATCATATCTATAGCTATAGCTATAGACAGGGTGTCTGATGGAGCTGCTTCCACTAGGGTGGCAAATCTGCTCTTGATTTTATTTGAGCTCCCATACAGTTTGGAGCAGCTGTGGGAGGAGTGGCAATAAAATTGAAAGTGGGTTTACTGCAGCTCCACCATCCGCCTCTTTATATAGATATAGAGATATTTTAAATATTTTTTTCATAACAAGCAGGATCACTAAACACCATAGAAACCAGTTCTGTTAATGATGGACTGATCATCTGGCATGCTTCAAAAATGCCAACATTCTGTGTTCTTTGGGGTTAGGTTTTGTGTTACCACAAAGGTTTTGTGCTGGTCTCTCTTCCTGAGACCAAATCTGGACATTTGTAATTATCAGAAGTTCGTCAACCAAATCATTTCATTTCCTGGCCTAAAAGTGTGAGACTTAAGTTGTTTCAACAAGTCAAAAGAAAGTAAAGCCAGCATCTAAACCCTTCCTCTGGGATATAGGCAAGTAGGCAGGCATCTAGGCCATCTCTCTAAGGATCTGGTATTCAGACTCCAGAGATGCTATTAAGATTCTACTAAAAATAAGGCAGCTGGCTTCAAGTTCACAGCTCTGGTTTATTTGCATGTTAGCTAAAAATAAATGTAAACAGAGATTCCCAGCAACATTTATTTTGTATTAATATTCTTCACACAGTTATACCAGAAAAGACTTAATTGAGTTGTCAGCTAAATTACAGTATTTGAACCATTAACAATGAACTGAGAGATAAAAGCTTAAGTTCGTGTGGATATGTAGGTGGTAAGGTTGCAAGCATTAGTCAAGAAATCAGTACAGTTAGTCAATTAAGTTTTAATTTACAAATCATATTTTATAGCCACGGTCCAGCAGTATTCTTTCTCTGGCTCTTGCTGCTTCCGCACAAATTGGCCATTCCTCCTACAGCCCTTGTACACCCTCAGAACCTGCTCTGGAAGGTTGGGAAACCCTCTGGAACAGGGTTTTGGCAACATGGAAGACTGCAATAGGAGTGGGAAGGGAAGGAAAGGAATTACACCTCTGAATCTTGGCTTGTCTCAACACATGTGCTTTGCAGATACCCAGGTTTGCCTATGCTTTGAAGGTTGAGGATTCAGTTCTTAATGGCCCTAGTTGCTTGTCAGTGCAGACAACAAATGAGCTAGATGAACCGATGGTCTGACCTAGCATAAGGCAGCTTCTCTGTAGCAGCACCTTGACTGGGGAACTCAAGGAAGTTAGGTTGGCCTTATCTCTTTTAAGCTTTTGGTGGATAGCTTTTCCACAAGGCATTCAATGTTTGAAATTGCTGTTTTCACTGCTTGAAAACTGGATTCTAAGGAGATTTTCACACAGGGGAAATAACCCCCGGGGAGATCAGGAGAGAAATGGGCTGTTCTGGTTGCAGCATCCGTTTCACATGCCCCCTTCCTTCTCCCAATCTCCCATCGTCCTCCCTCCATCCTGCTTCCCTTTCCTTCCCGGTATGTTTCACAATTTTTTATTAATGAAGAACTTTCGTTAGTCAAAAATAGCGGGAGAGAAATGGAAGGAGGATGGAGGAAGGACGACGGGAGATCGGGAGAAGGAAGGGGGTGTGCGAAACAGAGTGCTGCAACCGGAACAGCCCCATTTCTCTCCTGATCTCCCCGGGGGTTATTTCCCCTGTATGAAAATCTCCTAGGACTATTTTTAGGGCTTGTCTATACAGTGAAAATTTCATAGAATTTGAGGAAAATACTTTTTGCCCCAGTGGGATCCCACATCACTTTGCTGTATTCAGAAGCGGTGGGCAAAAACTCCAAATACTCTGCGAGAAAAGCCTTCCTGGTTTTTGCCATTTTTTAAAACTCCAAAGGAAATGTGCATTCCTGCTCATTGGGACAACCGATTCACTTTGCTGCACATGTCCAATAAGAGTGGAAGTGGAAAGCTGATTGGACGGATGTGGGCAGGGGGCGGAGCTTGCTGGCAAGGCAAGCGCCTGGAACTGCCACTTTGAATTTTCGCTGTAGTGATTGTGCGCTGAGGCATCAAAACAGCCTTTATTCTTTTTTTCTGTTTATTTAAGTAGAAGGTTGTACTTCTGCACCTTGGATTTGCTTTTTTTTTTTAAATACTGTTCGGCAGCGGCAACTGATGACAATAAAAACACGAGTAATTCACTCATGCCCGCCATCTTGATTTACAACAATAGATTGAACAATAAATGTGCATGGCTTCAGTTGCCTGCAGTCTTGGGGGGTGGGTGGGAGTGGAGACAAATGAAAGCTGCTGGAAATTGGCATGGGTGCACATCAATCCACATTTTATTTTTTATTTTTTTACTTTATTTTTTCAACATTTTCCAAATACATCTTGTAAAATCAAAAATTGTTCTTTCAAACTTATATACAACATATGTCTTAAATATTCCCTTTTACATAGTTATGTCTTCCATATCAATCCACATTTTATTGCCTCATATAGACAAGCCCTTAGACTGCTTTTAGGAGGGTTTTATTGAGAGCCAATGTGATGTAGTGGTTTGACCAGTGGACTTTGATTTTGGAGAACAGGGTTAGAATCCCTGCTCAGACATGAAAACCCACTGGGTGGCATTGGGCGAGTCACACTCTCAGCCTCAGAGGAAGGGAATGACAAACCTTTTCTGAACAAATCTTGCCAAGAAAACCATGTGATAGAATCATAGAATCATAGAATCATAGAATTGCAGAGTTGGAAGATACCACGAGGGCCATCCAGTCCAACCACCTGCCATGCAGGAAATCTTGATCAAAGCATCCCCGACAGATGGCCATCCAGCCTCTGTTTAAAGACCTCCAAGGAAGGAGACCCCACCACGCTCCGAGGGAGTGTGTTCCACTGCCGAACAGCTCTTACTGTCAAAAAGTTCCTCCTCATGTTGAGGTGGAATCTCTGTTCCTGGAGCTTGCACCCATTGCTCCGTGTTCCAGTCTCTGGAGGAGCAGAAAACAAGCTTGCTCCATCCTCAGCGTGACATCCCTTCAAATACTTAAACAGGGCTATCATATCACCTCTTAATCGTCTTTTTTCCAGGCTAAACATACCCAGCTCCCTAAGTCTCTCCTCATAAGGCATTGTTTCCAGACCTTTCACCATTTTAGTTGCCCTTCTCTGGACACGCTCCAATTTGTCAATATCCTTTCTGAATTGTGGTGCCCAGAACTGGACACAGTATTCTAAGTGAGGTCTGACCAAGGCAGAATAGAGTGGCACTATTACTTCCCTTGATCTAGACCCTATACTTCTATTGATACAGCCCAAAATCGCATTGGCCTTTTTAGCTGCCGCATCACACTGTTGGCTCATGTTCAACTTGTGGTCTACTAGGACTCCTAGATCCCTTTCGCACGTAGTCTCATTCAGCCAGGTCTCTCCCATCCTATATTTATGCATTTCATTTTTCCGCCCTAAATGCAGTACTTTACATTTCTCCGTATTGAATTTCATTTTGTTAGCTTTGGCCCAGCTCTCCAGTCTATCCAGGTCATTCTGAATTTTGATCCTGTCCTCTAGGGTATTAGCTACTCCTCCCAATTTGGTGTCATCTGCAAATTTAATAAGTATGCCCCTAATTCCCTCATCCAAGTCATTGATAAAGATGTTGAATAGCACTGGACCCAGGACAGAACCCTGTGGCACCCCACTGTTCACATCTTTCCAAGACGAAAAGATTTGTCTTAGGGTTGCCATAAGTTGGAAATTGCTTGAAGGCCCACAACCACAACAACAACAACAACATATTTTAATGTGTTTCAAAAATGATTTTATCTTTATATTGTTTTAATTGTTTTTTATTTGTTCATCACCTCTGGAGCCCTTGTGGGCTGGGAGCTGATACAGAAATACTATAAATAAATAAATAAATTGTCCATCTGTTCCGTTCAAGACAGTGTCCAGAAATAAACAAATGGCCATAGGTCAGGACTCTTGTATGATTTGCCATTATTCATATCTTGACATGCTACTTTTCTCTCCCTGTTCCAGATCTGAAATGTGGATAAGACTTCACTCTTAAATTTGTGAGCAAAAGTGGCAATAATTTGCATTTGAGCATTAATTTATTAAACACTTGTCTTCAGACAAGAACCAAAGGCAATTGGTTCTTCCAAAATCTTCCAATTTTGTCCCTATGCTGTTATACCTTAGCAGGTACCCAAGTCAACCAACATACACTTATTCACCTACACAATTTACATATGCTGTAATATCCTTTAATTGCAAGCTTTTGTTTCTGGGAGATTGGGTCAATAAATCCATCTGACAAACAGTCTGCTTTTCATATGGCAGGAATAGCACGTGTCCCTCTCGCATGCAGTGACTCAGATCTTTTTATTCTGATTCTGCTTACTTCATGGACAGAAGGTCAGTCCCAACATTCTTTGATCTGCTTGGTGAAGCGATGTACAGCAACTTTGTGGTGGATAACATTAACACCTAACACATTAAACCAGCTGTGATGGAACAGACCTGCAGGCAGTTTAAATCTGTGTAACAGACATCAGTGGAAGAACACAGATGGCACTGGCTGAGAATGTGGTCTTTGGAATATTAAATCTCCACCATTTTTCAACACAATATGGCTGGTTGTGATTTTGTGGCAAATGTGAGGTTTTAACTGAGCCCTAGATCTGCTTTGGAACATGTAAAATCACTAAAGAGTCAGTGGAGTGGGCCTTTGCCAAAATCACTAATCACATACACCAGCATTATTCTAAGCCTGCATCATTGAACAGTGAAAAGTTCCAAGGCACAGTGCTTACCCAGCCTTGGTTCCTGTCTTAAGGACACACTAGAAGCTCATCAAATAACATATTGAAATTTTGTAATATTTTTTCTTTTGAGTCACCTTCTCCGGCCATCCCCTATCAACCTTGAAACCAATTTAGCTCCCATGCAGAAACATAGGACTATGAGCACTCTTTTGCTCACTCCAAGTATTGCTGCAGGGTAGAGCTTGGCCATTTTACTTTTTTGGACTACAACTCCCAGAACCCCACAGGCAGCATTGCCTACAACTCTGGGAGCTGTAGTTCCCTCCTCCAAAAGAATAACATTTCCAAGCTCTGTCTCAAAGGCAAACCACCCTCACATCCCTATTCACAGAAATCTCACAAGAAAGCATTAAATCAAAGATTTCAGGCAGATTTTCCTTGGGGTCATTTACACGGGCAAATATTCCTCTAAATATACTGCTAAGATAGCTCATAGTTCACACGGATCGCAGCACAGCATCGCCTCATTCAGAAGGGGGGGGGAAGGTAAAACACCCAAATATAGCGTGGCAAGGGATGTCGCTACTTTTGCAGATATATTTGCAATGTAGCGTTTTATTGGCAGTGTAAACTACCATTCCGTTAAGGGTTGCAGCAGATCTGCATTGTGATTGGTTGTTCTGATGCAATGGTCGGGCTTAAAAGAGGGGTACTGAGTTCAGTAGCGTTCAGGAAAGAAAAAATCTCTCTGCTATTTTGCAAGTCTGCCAAGAAAAAGGATTCCCAAGACCTTTCAGTCATAAAGTTCCCATCTGTCAACTCTGCTTGGGGGAGGGAGAGAGAGAGAGTGAGGGAGAGAGAGAGTGAGGGAGAGAGAGGGGGGAGGGAGGGGGACCAGGGAGGGAGAGTCAAAAATCCTCTGCTATTTTGCAAGTCTGTGAACCCTGACTAAACAAATTGTGCTGAAAAAACTTGTGATAGGTTCACCTTAGGATCCATGGCATGGGCAGCAATGCCTTTCAGAAGAGAGATTGCTGACCCTCTGCTTCGGGGAGTGACTGAGTTCATTTATAGGTAGATTTAGAGAGAGAGAGAGACAGAGCCACTTCTTTGATCTTCCCCCCTGCTATTTTGGCAGTCTGTGAGTCTTTTTCTTTAGCTCGAAAATGCAGGGCTTCAAAGGAAGGTCTATGCCCTTCCCCATAAAGTCTGCCTCTGCTTGGGAGCCCCCCCCCCACTTTTTCAAGTCTGAACGAAAAAGCGGCATAATTAGGAAAAAAACCTGACTGGCACAGATGCAGAAAAGAATTAAAGCGTAAGTTGCCGCAATAAATCTGCTGTGTAAACCAGCCCCTTGTTTTTTTTTCCGGGTGATGAGGCCATGTTCTGGAATATTTTCTTTCTGACGTTTTGCCTGCATCTGTGGCTGGCATCCTCAGAGAATGTTTGGGTAGGTGTGTGTGTGGAGTTTACAGCATATAAACATCTGTGAACAGGGGTTCACAGCATATAAACTCAACACACACCTACCCATTCTCTGAGGATGCCAGCCACAGATGTAGGTGAAATGTCAGAAAGAAAATATTCCAGAACACGGCCTCACCGCCCAGGAAAAAACAACAACAAGGAAAATCTATGGACGCCGGCTGTGAAAGCCTTCAACTTCACATTTCAGGCAGACTTGATTCCCAGAATTTATCTTTTAAAAAACTGATCCTGGACATAAGGGATGAGTGTGCTCTTGGGCCCAGTTCCAACATCCATGTACATACTTTGAGTTCAATATAGTCTGCTAATGTATCAGTGTTCTTTATTAACTTGATAGCATCATTGCATTGTAATAGTCCTGTTGCATAGGTCCTCTGCTTGCATACAATTCAGTGCCTGTTAATGTGGAAGTGGGATCTCACACATCCTTCATGTGCTCAGCTGAATGTGAAAAAAATACAGCTGTAGGATCTTTCATGGGATGACAAAATCTATGTGGCTGGAATTCCAAGGTTCTTCTGTGCTACCGCCCCTGTTGGCCACCAGCAGGCTCTTCCCTTCACATAATTTCAATGAACATCTAGAAGGAAATTACTGAAATGATAGATCTTTCATTCATAAGTAAGATCAGCATTAAAGTAACTTTTCACACACTGTGAGTGGTGCTCATTATTTAAATGCCTGCTTTAAACCAAGCTCTCTCAGCAGCTTTTTTTTCTATTTCCAAGAGGGTAATCATGTTAGTTTCTTGCAGCTCAGTCAGCAAAGAGTTCTAGGGCACCTTAACAACCAACACATTTTATTATAGCATAAGTTTTTGTGGGCACTGTCCATTTTGTCAGGTGTTAAACCTCAAGTTGGCAGAGTTGTTGTGGGGTGGGGGTGAGGGATTCTATACAGTAAAGGTCATCAAGAAATAAAATGCAAGAAACACAAACTGCCAATCACCTTAGGAATGACCATTCACAAACTATTATGCACAACCATGCAACCAATGCACAATGTTGCACGATGCACAGTGGCACCACATATGTAATCGCTGTTTCATAACTTTCAATTGAATACAGTACAGCTAAAAAATGACCAAAAATGTCTGCTTGCTTGTGTAAGGGAATTTATGCATGTCTAAGGCACCTTCATCTCTACTAGGAGCAACTCTTTTATAAAGCTAATAGGACTTCCTCTTCCTGTTCAGACTCTGAGCTGGCTTGCCTAATAGGAAAGAGCTCTAGCTGGTAGTTTGTCTGACTGTCAGCTAGGTCTCCTCCCCTTTCTGCTGGCCAAGGTAAGTCAGGCTCCTCATTTGATGAGGAATCCTGGAGAGTGGGCATGACACCCACTTTTCCAGTTGCGAAGCTTAGTAATATGCAGCAGTGATGCAGACACGCATCAATTGACTTGGGCTCAAGTTGGACTGAAGTTGCTTCAGTGACTTGGCTTGGACTCAACTCTGCCATAAATGAAGCATTGACTTGACTCAACTCAAGCCTTGTATATTTTAGTTACTGACTTGCTGGCCTTGGAGGAAGAGAAGCTTTCTAAAGCATTTCCTAGGAGCAGGCAAGACTCACCTCTGAGAGCGCGAGAAGTGCTTCTCGGAGGGGAATACAGCCAACAAGTTCGGCAACAGACTTCAGGTGGCAGGATCCTTCTGAAGCTTTTCTTTAAGAGCAGCAGTGACCATGGGAAGCATTTCTCTGAGGGGAACAGGCTGCAAACACATTCGCCTAGACAACAGACTTGAGGCCAAAGAAGCCTTCTGATCTGAAGTTTTTCTTAATTTAGCAGCAGCAGGCAAGCTTGCACCCAGAGTGTGGAAAGTGTTTCTCCAAGGGGAACAGCAGGCTGTAAACATGTTAGAATTGGGCAACAAGGTTGATGTGAGGGGAATGGGATTTACAACCCAGAAATTTATACTGTAAATAAGCAAGTATGACATGTTACAGCCAGCAGGGGCCAGAGATGAGAGGGCTGAAAGCAGGTGGCTGTAATATCTTGATCATGCCTGGGGAGGTGGTGTGAGAGTGAAAAGCCCAGAAGCCTTATCTCTGTAAGAGAGTAGAATGTGTGTGGGAACCACTATCTCTGTGCTTCTCTGTTGAACTATGCTACATGACTATATAGTTCTGTCTGGGCATTGCAGTGACAGGACTGTACTGTACTGTATGTTGTGATACGTAGTCTGTATGAGAGGAGTCTCAGACTCACTGTAAATACCACTATATTATGTTCTAATAAAGAGAAGTAGTTTAGAAACATGTCTGTGTCTGTGTGCTCATTTCTTCACCTGGAGAATGAAACTCTGCTACAACAACTTTGTTGCCTGGACCTCTTGATATGCTCAGAGGTACCAGTGCGCTACTGTGTCAGTTGAGGCCAAAGGAACCTAGCTTTGTGCACTTCTTTTTACCTAACTTCGTGCACATCTTCTTGAATGTCTAGTTACTGAAACTCCACCCTGACCATACACACTTTTTTTCTGTTAAAGTTGGCTCCCAGACTTGAGACTTGACTTGAAAGTATCTTGCAAGGACTTGAGAGTTGAAGTTAGGGAGTTGAGACTTGACTTGAGACTTGAAAAAAAAAGACTTGACTACATCACTGGTATGCAGGGAAATCTCCCTCACTCCACCACGGGGAGCTTTAAAATGGGAGAGGAGCATGTCCAAACTGGTTTGAAAATGCCTGCAGGTCTCATTAGGTGCACAAAATGGAGGCTTACCTCCCCTGCTACACAAGAAGAAGCAGGATTGATTGATTCTCAGGAAATCTATCATTCTGCCTGCCTCAGGCTCTATCTGCCAACAGCAGGTCCTGGTTTGGGAAAGAAATGCTTTCCTCTCACCCTTTCCCCAAGAAAGGGTAGAAAAGAACCAGGAGACAAGGCTACAGCCATAGACCCACCTGGAAATAACCTCACTGAACTCAACAGACTTAGGGCTTATCTATGCCAGCCAGGATATGCCAGCTCCCCATTGGAGTATCCTGGCTGTGGAGCTGGCCCATCCTTCCCCCGTTACCTCCATTAAATGGGTCAGAATCCACACAGGAATGCTGATTGGAAAGCAGGAAGGGAGCCCGAAACATGTGACTGCAGCCCCCCTGCATGTGACCAACCTTGGTCACATGCTGCAGGACTCCTGCCTGGGTTCCAGGAAAACCAGGGAGCTGGAGGTGGACACCAAGGGCCCAAACTGTGTTTTGGCTGGCGGGACTGGATTTAAACCGATATTTTCTTAGAGCAGTTTATTGAGCCCTATCCTGGCTTCCCCCTGTCTCAACCCCATGTCTGCCTGGGGGTGGTGAGGACTGCCCCAGGGGCGGATCAGCACAAATGCCCTGTGTTATACGGACTACAGGATTCTGAGATGGTAGCAAGCTTGAGTATTTGGCCTGTGTAGACAAGCCCTCAGTCATACCTAAATTTTAACTCTTGAAACCAACAGTTAGGCAAACCTAACTGAAATCCCATTGATTTCAGTGGCTATACTGTAAGTATGAATAAGTCTGGGTTTTATTTCTAAGCAGAAATGTATAGGCCTGAGCTGTAAGTCTATTTTCTATTTCTTTGAAGCATTTAGAATTTACACACACACAGATAGATAGATAGATAGATAGATAGATAGATAGATGTGGGAACTGGGGAACTGGCTATTTCTATGTATAGATGGTACATGACGACACTATTGTATTCTCCCAGAATCTAGACCCTGTTTATGTTTTTGCCGCTGACTACATAAACCTTGAATATTCAAGACGGTACCCTGCCAAGTGCAGGAAAATAAGCATCAGATGAAAACCAATATCCCCTTTCAGTGCAGGCTGTAGCCCAGTAATTGTCTTCTGCAACATGACTGCAAAGCCTACAATAGTAGCTCAGATTCCAAATAAAGACTCTTCTCCCCTCTCCAGTTTGACCTTGACTGAAACAAGCTCCTTGGTTGGTGGCTGCTGTGACAGCAGCAGGAAGAAAATGAGTATAGATCGAAAGTCCTCAAAAGTGCTAAACATGATGAAATATCAATGAAATAAAAAATAGTTATACATTTTTTTAAAGTCCTAAAAGATTTCCCACCCACCCACACACCTTTTTCTGATGCTATAGCAAGAGAAGTTTCCAACTTGGCTTGCCACTTCCCATTTCTGATTGCCTAAGCAATGTTTGAACAGCTTTGTCAGCATACAAGCTACAAAGATGTTGAGAGTTAATTTTTACTGGTGGGCATCTCCTATTGGGAGGAGTAAACAGGTTCCATGGAGACATTTCATCTATGCCTTTGTAAATTAAAAGGTATACTAGAGTTGAGCATATCTCTAGAACCAGTCTTTACTTTTTACACTGCAAGCTCTGCTTGCCACTGAGAGCAAAATAACACACTCAAAAGCAAATCCTTTAATACAAAGAGGAGAACTGAAACCATATTTTGGTAAAGGTCAGAGTTAACAAATGTCTGTTATTTTCTCTTATAAACTAAAGAAAAGAGAAGGGATATAAAAGGATTTTGTTCCCAAGTGCCCCTGCTCCCACGGACAGCTCCTTTTAATGCACCTCAGCGGTGTTCTGTTGCACAAACAGAGGTGCAGGCAAAAGTCAATGTATTTCTTTTTTGTCTACTTAAAACATTGTCATGCTGCCCTTCCTCCAAAGACTTCAGAGCAGCGTAAATGATTCTCTCTGCTTCCCCCTGCCACCACATTTTATCCTCACAATAATACTGCAAGGTATATCAGGTTGAGAGAAGGGTGCCTTTGCACATCATAGCAAGCCATGATTTGTGTTAACCATAGTTTGTTGCTTAAGCCTCAAATTGTACTGTAGGTGACCAAACAAACACTAGCATATAATCTCCATTTCTGGTTTGTTTCTGATTGTCACACACCTTTTGTCATCTCCTGTTTCAGAGTAGAGAACTAAGAAAACAAACCAGTGACAAGCTTCAAATACCATTTTGTCCATCATAAGAATCCATGGTTTAAACAAGCCAGAATTCATAAACCAGCAACAAACCTTGGGTTCAGATTGGCGTTTATGAACAATTACCAAATTGTCTGCACTTGCCAGAATACTCCATGTTCTGGGCAAAATATTCTGGCCCCAGAGCTGCCTCAGATTTCCTCCATTAACTTGTGTTCCCTGGCAGGAACAGGCAGCTGCCTGCATGAACACACTGCACAGTATCAGTGGATGCCTCTGCTGCTGCCATTGATGTTATGCATCACACTCTCTGAAGCCAGAGATTAGGCAACCAGCCTTGATCACATGCTGAGGACCTCATTGTGATCTCAGAGGGCAGAATACACAACAGCAGTGGCAGCAGCAGAGGTGCTCACCGCTTCAGCACAGTGTGTGCATGCAGACGGCTGCCCATTCCTGCCACAGAACACTCTGGTTTTTCCCACAAGGTTGGGCTTTCCCAGCTATTTTTAAAGCTCTTTTAAATGGGTTTTGCCCTAGTTCCTAGTTGAAGCTGCCTGGATGTCATCTGAACGGTCCAAAAAAATAATTGGGGCTAAATACCTGCACTAGCCAAACAGCTAGGCATGGGAACAGGGAGGAGGCAGTTTCATTGTACCCATGCAGACAAGACCTTAGATTCATGGCTGAACAAGTATTTGAAATCAGGTCTCCTCAACCCTAATCCCAATCCCCTCCATCTCCAGGTGTGAATTGTAGCAAAAGCTTTGCAGAACTTTTGTTTCATTAGGCAATAAGCTTTCTCTCCCTGGTTATAAGACTGCAGCAGTCTCTTTCTGAGATTCCCCATATATACACCATATCTCTTTAACTCCAGGCTAACAGAAATAACTGCTTGAATGAGGTACATAAGTGAAGAAGAACTCTGGCAGAACTTCAATGGCTGTTGATATTAGGTTGGAGAATGAAGAAAGTCTTTGCCTGTTTCTCTGTTCTGCACTTAGGGCAGAAAAACGAAATGCATAGATACAGGATGGGGGAGACCTGGCTGAACGAGACTATGTGCGAAAGGGATCTAGGAGTCCTAGTAGACCACAAGCTGAACATGAGTCAAGTTGAACATGAGTCAACAGTGTGATGCGGCAGCTAAAAAGGCCAATGCAATTTTGGGCTGCATCAATAGAAGTATAGTGTCTAGATCAAGGGAAGTCATATTGCCACTCTATTCTGCCTTGGTCAGACCTCACCTAGAATACTGTGTCCAGTTCTGGGCACCATAATTCAAAAAGGATATTGACAAATTGGAGCGTGTCCAGAGAAGGGTGACTTAAATGGTGAAAGGTCTGGAAACTATGCCTTATGAGGAAAGACTTGGAGAGCTGGGTATGTTTAGCCTGGAAAAAATACGGTTAAGGGGTGATATGATAGCCCTGTTTAAGTATTTGAAGGGGTGTCACATTGAGGATGGAGCAAGCTTGTTTTCTGCTCCTCCAGAGACTGGAACATGGAGCAATGGATGCAAGCTCCAGGAACAGAGATTCCACCTCAACATGAGGAGGAACTTTTTGACAGTAAGAGCTGTTCGGCAGTGGAACACACTCCCTCGGAGCGTGGTGGGGTCTCCTTCCTTGGAGGTCTTTAAACAGAGGCTGGATGGCTATCATCAGGGATGCTTTGATTGTGTATTCCTGCAGGTCAGGGGGTTGGACTGGATGGCCCTCGTGGTCTCTTCCAACTCTACAATTCTATGATTCTATGATTATCAGCTGGCACAGAAATCACTCAGAGCTAGAGCCAGTATTGCTGGCAGTGCAGCTCTTGCCTGTTTCAAAATACAGCCTTTGTTTAAAATTAGTTGCCCACCAGCGTGTACAAAATATGGGTCTTGTAAACTGAATTACCTACATTTGATTACTAGCCCCAACTAAATTAGACCTGTTCAATCAGTAGGGCTTAACATAAGTGTAGATTAGTCTTTCAGCAAATTTATTCACTGGGATGACTCAGTTTGAATTAGCAATTGCATCTTGGCCAATGATTTTCTCCAGAATTTTAATGACTGATATGCACTGTTAACATTTAAAAACAAAACTTGCTTCTATAGCCACTTTTCAACCCCAGTTTTTGAAATACAGGTAGGAAAAATCAGTGTCTGTCTCTCCCTCTCTCAATAATGTATTCCTGCATCCGCTGCAAAAAAAAGTTGGACATAGTAGTTGAATTATTGAATGAATTTTGGTTAACAATAATAATAAAATTAGATAAAATATACTATTAAGATAGAAAATATTTATGACACAACAATATGAAAACAGCAATGCTTTAAGTAATATGTCAACTTCCTACACCAACACTCAATGTCATCCATACACAAACCAGCCATCCTTGCGGTAATGTGAGGGAACAGATCAGCTAAAAGGTAATCAATACAAAACTGTTCAGATCTCACAGGTATACCTTGTAATCTGGAGAAATACAATGGCACTGAAGGCCACTATAGAAGGAACAATATAACAAAACTTGCCCCACAGTTTGAAAGATTGGGGACTTTTTCAGACGAACCTTAAATTTGGAAGAAGCCGTCAGGAGAGGAAAGCAGCTGCTCCACGGCAGGGGGCAGTTTCTGACAATGCCGTCCCTCTCACGTTACCCTCCGTGTTCCTTCTGTGCTGCATGGAAGGAAAAGGCGCCACTTTTTATTCATGGAAGTTCTTTGTGAATAAAAATTGGCACCTTTTCCTTCCATGCGACATGGAAGGAACACGGAGGGTAACGTGAGAGGGACAGTGTCATCAGAATCTGCCCCCTGCCATGGAGCAGCTGTGTTCCTCTCCCAACGGCTCCTTCCGGATTTAAGATTCATCTGAAGAAGTCCTGGATCTCCTGATACAGTCCTGCCAGAGCCCTAAGGTCATCAGGAGGAGGCTTTCTCTTGGTCCCAGCTCACTTGGTGAGGAATCGAAAGAGAGCCTTCTCAGTGGCTGCTCCCACTATCTGGAATGCCCTTCCATGGGAGGCTAGGTTGGCCCCCTCTCTGATTTCTTTTTGCCAGCAGGCAAAGATTTTTCTTTTCAAGCAGGCTTTGAACATATAAGCAGCAGGGTGTGTTTTATCTGGTATGTTTTAGATTTTATGTTTTAAACTGATTTGATAAAATTTAATTGTATATATTATATTTTTAATATGGTGTTTTATGGAAGCCACCTTGGGTCCCATTTTGGGAGAAAGGCGGCATACAAATTAAGTAAGTAAGTAAGTAAGTAGATGTGTGAATAAGAATATAAACACCCGCAATATAGTGCATTATTATATGTTCCTACTGATAATGTTGATGGCAGCACATTTAAATTTTGCTAGAATAAATGTCTTCCTATATTTTGGAATTGTTATGTTACTCAAATAAGTTGCAGAAAGAAAAACTTGCCCCCATCTCTAAAATCTGGATAAACAGAAGCTGCAACTTACATAATTTTGTTAGTGAGTTTCCCAAACACGCTGGGATGTATTTGCTTTAGCTTTAAATTAGCCCAAAGCAAAAATCCAAGACTAAGCATTTTCTCATCTACAGTGTTTCTCCACCTTGATTGAACTGTATCAGTAAGGTTGGGGGAAAGGGCTGTCCTTTGAGTATAAATAATGTTTTTAACCAAAAGTTTAATCATACATGTAACCCAAGATTCTACAGAAATCTGGCCAATCTGTAAGCATAAGTATACACTGGGCACACAACTTGAGAGGAGGAGAATTGTTGTTATGTGCCTTCAAGTAGTTCCTGGCTTAATGGCAACCCTAAGGCCATTACAGAGTTTTCTTAGCAAGATTTGATCAAAGGATATTTGCCTTTGCTTTCCTCTGAGGCTGAGAGAGTGTGACTTGCCCAAGATCATCTAGTGGTTTCCATGGTTGAGCAGGGATTCAAACCCTGGTCTCCAGAATCATTGCTCAAACAACTATGCCACACTGGGTCTCTGAGGCGGAGCATACTTCTCAAAAATTATGTTTGAATAGATGCTAAAGTACTGAAATTATTTTTTAAAAACCCACACAATTGTCTTCACAATTCATGCTAACATCATAGCATTAAAGAGCTGACTTGCTGATGGTACATGCTGACCTCTACTGACATTTAAAAAAAGAAATAAGCAATTTAACAGTCTATGGTGCATTTCCTATGGTATAAGACTGAACAATTACTCCCAAATATTTATAATTTACTGTATAAAATTTGGCCTCCTCAATTGGACATCCATTAATATGCCAGCAATGTTTCCTTGATTCCCAAATAAAAACTAAAACTTTGGATTTAGCGTGATCAATCAGCAGCTTGTTGGGTGTTACAGTAAGTATCTCAAGCTCATAATAACCTCTTCAGACCAATGCATGAAAAAGACATAGGCACCACATCATCTACATAAAGGATACGCATAGACCTACCTGCCAATGTAAGATAATGAGAGTTCATTTCAGAAAGTGTTTAAACTAAATAGCTAGTATAAATAATGAACAATTTAGGGCGAGAACACAGCCTTGTTTGACTGCAATATATGTTGGTACTGATCTAATAAAATGGTTTATATAATTACATTTCATCTGCAAGCAGCAGATAGCTGTCAATGTTAGTGGCTCAAATTTTTGCCATAATCTGTCTCTTGAGAGAAGATCAAATGCGAACTTCAAGTCTATAAAAGCTGTGTAATGTGACCCCACCACATGGGGGAAGAATATTTTTCTACAACCAGCTAAGAACAAACTACCTAAAACCTGCATGTTCTCCACCCCAAAAATTTTCACCATCTATCCAACTTAATAATTTCTTTAAGAAATGGATTGCACACTACTTGCTGATAATAACTAAAAGAATAATTGGTCTATAATTAGCAGGATATTATACTTTTACTTTTTATATATATTGCAAGTGCCTATTCTCGCAGAATATACGCAGTCCAATCAGTGCAAGCCAACAAAACAGCTAAAATCAGGACACACCACTCCAAATTTGAAAAGCAATTTGGGTGGAATGTAATTGCCCCCTGGTCTATCTTAAGTCCAGAGATGAGCCTACTAATTTCAAACACTGAAACAAGAGGCTACTCTAGAAGACTATCCAGGTGTGTTAATGAATATTTTCCGCTGCATATATATTATTTAAAAAATTATTCACAGATATTCACAGGAATACCAGTTAGGAACATTTTTTTTAATCACAGCATAAAAAAAGACAAACTGTAGGTCCAAACTGTAGGTATACTCTGTAGGTTGGTCCACACATACACATACATAATTAATTTACAGATTCTTACTTATTATGTATTTGAGGACTGGTAGCTTAAAATCTTAACTTGTTTTCTTCAGCAAACATTGCATCTGAAGTAATGATATGAAAGTTGTCAATAGTATTATATATGCAATAGCCAATTCACAAATACAGTCAGTCCTCCACTTTTGCAGGGGTTACAAATGCAAGACCCCCGTGAAAGTGGAAAACTGCAAATAAAGATGTATGCAAAAAAAAAAAAAAGACCTAAAAAGCCTGGGTTGACTTACACCAGGTATCGATGATACCTTTCTCTGCTATGGTGCTGCTTCTGTCCTTTTGTGATAACTGTTCAAAAAATATATATATAGAGAGAGAGGTGGTGGCTCTTTGGCACTTAGAGAGCCAAAGCAGGGAAATTAGAAGGAATTGAAAGAACCTGGGAAAAGACTCAATTTCCTCTAATTTTCTTGCCATAGCGGCAGCTCTTTCCTGGCTTCCCTGCCATGGTGGAGAGAGCAGAAAGTGATGGGGTTTCTTTCAGGCTCTCACAGCATGGAGTAAGGTCTTAGAACTCACTCCATGCAATGAGAGCCTGCAGGAAGGAATGGGTCCCTGCTCTCTCTTTGGCAGCACTTTTGAGGCTTCCCTGCCATGTTCACCCCCCTCTCCCAGCTATGGCATGGAAGCCACAAAAGAGACACCGCTATGGTCGGGAGAATGGAGGGAATTGGGACTTTCTCTAATCTCCCCACTCCAATAGGCAAGTACCAAAGACCATAGAATCACGGCGAAAACCTACAAATGTCCAGAGAGAACATGTATTAATCAAATCCATGAATAGTCAAATCTGTGAATGCTGAACCTGCAAAAGTGGAGGGCCAACTGTAAGCGCAAATGATGGATAGAACATGAATGTGTGAGATCAAGGCCTTAGGACTTTATCGGACGGAGGGGAAAAACCCCAAGAAGGTTGGGAGAAGAACATGGCTGTCACGCTTACACAGCCCCTTTTCAGACAGCCCCATCCTCCTCTGTCCTCCACCCGACCTGCCCCCGTGCTGCGGGCGCTGCTTTTTATTGACAGAGGTTTTCCGTCAGCAATGGATGCAAGCTCCAGGAACAGAGATTCCACCTCAACATTAGGAGGAACTTTTTGACAGTAAGAGCTGTTCGGCAGTAGAACACACTCCCTCGGAGCATGGTGGGGTCTCCTTCCTTGGAGGTCTTTAAACAGAGGCTGGATTGCCATCTGTCGGGGATGCTTTGATCAAGATTTCCTGCGTGGCAGGGGGTTGGACTGGATGGCCCTCGTGGTCTCTTCCAACTCTGCAATTCTATGATTCTATGATTCTATGACAATGGAGGAAAGGGCTGTCTGAAAAGGGGCTCTGTAAAGTGCAACAGCCCCGTTCTTCTCCTGACCTTTTTGAATTTTGAATTTGCGTCGAAAATTCAAAACAAAAACAACACACAAAAAAGTTTTTAAAAGCACATACACACACTTAAAAACTTACAAGTAACCTGGGGAGGGTCATAAAAAGCGTGTCACTTACCTGGATGTTACAGTCTCACCCAGAATCTGACTGGCCATTCACTCTGCATTCACATGAGGTGTGAGGTTTCACATGCCAGCAATGCCAGCACTAAAGCACCACGGGGGATCTTGTGACAGCTTCAACCATCAATAAACAAGTACAGGTTTTGGCCAGTACATAAACGCAAAAGGGCGACGTTGTCTGATATGCATGCCCTTTCATGTTTATATGGCGTAATTATGATGCTGTATTTAGTGCATCTGATAAAGTCTTGAGTTGTCCCAAACCCAGTAATGAGTAACAGGCAACCAACCCTTTCCCATTCCATTGAAAAGTAGTGAATTATGGTGATTACAGGGAAGAAGAAAAAAACCTCCATTCCAGCTTTTTACTGCAGAAGTAAGTACTTAACGTTTACTTTTTACTGCAAAGAGTTACTTTTCTTTTCTTTTTCTTTTTTTGCAAAAATAACTAGGACAGAGCTCAGAAAAGTTACTTTTCTTATAATAGCTCCCTGAATCTCCCATGATAGCAGGATTACAGTCAACAGAATCTCCAATGCTGGCTAAAGATTCTTGGAGTTGTAGTGCAAAAAAGTGACTTTTCTATACCACCCTTGTCAAATGTCTGCCTAGCCATTCCTGAAGACGATTCACAACCTCCATATATAGCTGCTGAACAATTCATACAGTTTTGGCAGAACTCTTTCCCCAACTTATACCTGATAGAATTAACTTAGAGCTTGTCTACACTATTAAAACGCCACAGTCCTCCCCTGAATTCCCCTGAATCTGTGGTGATCAGACCACATGATGCATAGCCCAGATTGGGGGCATTTCAGGGAATTTTAATGTGGAATCTTTAGGATTTGGAGTTTTCTCTGGGTTTTCATCCACCACCACTGCCACCACCACATGGCCATTTTAAAGCTCAGGAGGCAAGTTTTTGTCCAAAGGGAGAGGTTTTCCCTCTTCCCCTGGCTATGCAGTGCTGCTTCTGTATGCTCTCCGGTCACCCATTGCTTGCTTCAAGTGCCTCTTCCTATGACAGGCAAGCAGGAGAGCAGGTGTGTAGACAAGCCCCTAACCTTTCCTAACCACCCATATCCCCCAACTGCAAGAGAAATTTGAAATCATTGAGACACTGAGTCAACTTCATTAATCCAGAGCCAGGACCATTAACTCCTAAATCTTATTCATGTTTGAATATCACCTTTTCAGGCCAGCTGACTTGCTTGTCTGCAGCATGGGCCCTGGAAAAAAAGTAACTCTTGTCAACTGAATTAATAAAGAAAGGCTTCCCATTACCAGCTGCTGTTCTAAGCTTTCTGTTGGTGATACCAGCCCTTTCCATCTCATAGAGGCAAACTTGATGGTTCCATAGTACGATTCGTCCATGTCTATTATTTTAATGCATTGTTTTCTTTTTAGTTCAGAGATACATTTATCAACTTCTAGGGTCAAATAGTTACTATAAAACTATTCATTCTTAACAGGTTGTTTAATAGAGCAATATGCCATTCACAACTATTAGAAATCTGCATTTCTCACTCACTAGGTGCCTGTGAGCAACATCAGTAATTCTTCATGCACATAAACACATACACAGGGAACAAAGTCAATTTGACACCAAACCATCAATCGCACCTCAGTTCAACATTGTGTTTTTAGCCTAGCAAGAACTTTCTTCTGAAACAATTTGTAACATAAATCAAATAACTCAAACAGATTGTTGTGTAAATGATATCTCTTCCAGCATTGCACAGATGAAAACTGGGACATGTGTGGCCAAGTAATATCAGAATGTGGTCAAGATGGCAAAAGTTACTGATGAACACAGAGGCTAGGAGAGGCTGCAACAGGTTTGCTTTTGCTTGGGTCAATAGGAAGGGCAAGATTCTGGCCCTGCTGTGCTGAGTGTTAACTACCGTACTTTCATGCTTTGAATTCAATGTGCAGCAATTAACATAACCTGAGAACAAAAGGGAAAGAGACTTTTTTAAAAAAAACAGCTGAAAAAGTGGGACCATAGATGATTAATTTGGGACTGCCCATGCCAAACTGGGACAGTTGAGAGGTATGAAATACATACATCACATTGTTATGTGTTGTGGGATTCTGAACCATGTTCCTTTCTCTGCTTAGTAACCTCAACACTCACCAGGGATTGAGGCCAACACTGTAACTGCTACTGACTCTCATGAGCTACCATTTTGCATCTCAGTTCAATCCTATTGTGTTTTCTTATAAGAAAATATCATTTAGATAAAATATGGTTGACAGAATAAAATGTAGCTAAGTGGGTTGTTGAACTGGGGAACCAGAACCTTAAAGGAAACAAACAGGACAGAGAAATCTTCCTTCACAATCCGAGATACCAAATACAGTGGGTTTTTTTCCTGCCCTTTTTTGTTAATGTTTTTAACACAGTGACTGTGGCGTCTGCTTTTCTTCTTGCTCCTGCTAATTCTAAATATTTTAAATAAAGCAATGAATCATTCATGCTGCTTTCTTGGAAGCCCACAGTTAGTCCATAAATGTCTAGATGCATTAATTTTAAGGTTTGTTGCTTTAACAGCAAATACTAATTGAAATAATTACAAATAAGCCTACAATCTTCAACTTACTAAGTACTGTAATCACTTGCTAATGAGCTAACTACAAAATAGCCCTACTTAGGAAAAGTTAGCAGTGACTCAGAAACTTATTGCTTTACAGCATAGCTTTAAACCATGAGATGGGTGTGATGGTATTGCCAGTTTAAGGGGGTTCTGTTTAAATGAATTACTGTGTGATTCTAGAGAAGCCTCTCAGTATGAGATCTTCTAGCTGAAGATGCACTTAAAGGATTTATCTCCTTTCAATAATCACCTCATAATTGTGTGATAGTAAATACAATAACTGGGCCTTAGTTAACAATGACTTGTTAAGAATGGAATTGCTGTAGTCATTCCCTGATGATATGCCATGGGGAAGGTCAAGGAGAAGAAAGAAAGAAAGAAAGAAAGAAAGAAAGAAAGAAAGAAAGAAAGAAAGAAAGAAAGAAGCTAGTTGCAAGCTACTCTCTCTGGCTTTTCTTCGCAAATGAAGATTCAGGAAGGACTCATCCCGTTCTTTCTGCAAGCGCGCTGACTAAAAAGGCCAATCCAAGATAAACAAGTCCGGTTGCAGAAAGCAAAGCAGAAGGTCTCCTTGGGTGATGTTTCTGTGTTATGATTCCTTCTACCTTGTCGTTTCTCTTCAAGACTTGTTTGGCGTGAGTTCTCAAATAGGGCTGCAGCATTGTGGATAGTGCGTCTCTATGCTTCCCGATGTGAGGCCAGAGCAGACCATTGTTGGTGATCAATTTGGCCGAGCCTGAGATGTTGTTTCAGGGAGTCCTTGTATCGCTTTTTTGGAGCGCCCTCTTATGCTGACCCGTGGCGAGTTCACCGTAGAGTACTATTTTAGGGAGGCGATGGTCCTCCATCCTAGAAACGTGCCCTACCCAGCGCAGCTGTGTTCTCAATATCATGGCCTCAATGCTGGTGATCCCTGCTTGCTCAAGGACAGCAACATTCATCACATAGTCAGTCCAGTGTATATTTAGGATTGTGCGTATACAGCGCTGATGAAAGCGTTCGAGGAGTCGTAAGTGTTGGTGATAGTTGACCCATGTTTCTGACCCATAAAGGAGAATAGACCCTACAATGGCTCTATGCACATTGATTTTTGTGCTTCGCCTCAGGTGTTTATTGCTCCATAATCTTTTGTCTTCCAAATGTGCTATGTGCCTTTGTTAATCTGTGATCGATCTCTTTGTCAATCTTGGCATCTGAGGAGATGATGCTTCCCAAATAGGTGAACTGCTGAATGGACTTAAGCACAGATTTGCTGACAGCAATGTGGGGGTGGGGGTGTTCGTCCTGTCGTGCAGGCTGGTAAAGAATTTCCATTTTCTCTCAGAAGATGGTAATTGTGTGAGGTAAGAATGACTAACAATGAGTGGAGTGATAGCTGCAGGAAGGTGGATCCTCTTGAGAATCTAGCAGAAGAAACTAGTTGCCCTTATCACACATTAAAATGATCCAGTTCATACACTTTTTTCCGCCCTTGTACAGACAGTACATTCATTGAAAATCTCATACTACACTTAAGGGTGTTCACATGTAACATTTACTATGGCTTAAATCCAACTAAAGTCCCAAATAGAGCAGAACCATTGAATCAATAAGAACTTATATAGGTTTGACTTACCAGGTTCTCATTGGTTCAGTGGGTCTATTGTAGTTGGGACTAACAACTGGATTTAGGCCCATGAGTTCAAACTACATGTAGATTTTTTTCAGATATTTGTAAAGATCTCTCTCTATTTAAGCACAACTACAGGTCAACCCTGTAGATACTTCCAAGACCCACGTGGATACCTAAAACTGTGGATAATAGCAAACCCTATTATTTTCAATGAGACAAACAGTGGAAATTGACCATAGAATCACAAACTAGAAATGCCTAGAGAGAACTTTTTTTCCAGATGTAGATAAGTGCAACAGTGAATACCAAATTAATGGATACAGGTGTCGACTTGTATCTTAAAAGAACCAGGTTCTCACAATGTGTATCACAGAGGTACAGGTAATATGGCCAGTCTTGGCAGGTAGTTCCATACTCTGGGAAAAGCCATCATGAAGGCCAAGACAAATAGTATAGCAGACAGCATAGCAAGCCATGCAGATGACAACCCATCACTGCAAAGCCTCAGCAGGTTTGGGTCCATGGGGCTTAGAAGTTTAATGTTTTCTCTCCATGCCACAGTCAACCAAAATCACCTTGGTGAGGCTTTTGTTTGGATTTCACTGGAAGACTCCATTAGTATTAATGGAGGCTTCATTTTAAATGCAAATACAGTAGCAACTTTCTAGAGGCATGACAAAGAATTACAATCCTCTCCCTAGGGTCAGCTCTGGTTAGTACACTTGCCCCTTTACATCCACAGCTTTGACTTTCACGGTTTTATGTATTCGTGGAAATTCCTTTTCCCCCTGCTCTCCCCAACACAGCCTCTGAGCATTTAAGGAGAAAAATTTCCTGCACACATACACACACAGGGAAGATCCCAGCAAGCAAGCAACCCCCACACCAGCCTTTAAGGGTCTAAGGTGAAAGAAAATCACAGCCCCATGCTGTGAGCATGCAAGCAAAGTCCCCCCTTGCCACTCCCCTCTCTGTGTCTTAACAAACTGAATTGCTTCTTTAAAACTCACATTTCTCCCTATGTCTCCTCATGGCCCAAAGAAAAGCACAGCTGCATGCTTGCCACCCCCTCTCTGTGTCTCAACAAACTGAATTGCTTCTTTAAAACTCACATTTCGAACCTTTCCTACACACATTCACACACAGGGAAGGTGCGGGTGGCATCTCCCAGCAAGCAACTGACCCAACCTCTGAGCATTTAAGGAGAAAAGCTTGTGTGCTCACAGTATGGGACTGTGCTTTTCTTTCGGCCAGCAGGAAGCTTTCCTCCTTAAATGCTCAGAGGCTGGATTGCTGGGAGATGCCACCTGCACCTTCCCTGTGTGTGAATGTGTGTAGGAAAGGTTTGAAATGTAAATTTTAAAGAAGCTGAGTTTTAAATTCAGTTTGTTGAGACACAGAGAGGGGGTGGCAAGCATGCAGCTGTGCTTTTCTTTGGGCCATGAGGAGACATGGGGTGAAATGTGAGTTTTAAAGAAGCAATTCAGTTTGTTAAGACACAGAGAGGGGAGTGGCAAGGGGGGACTTTGCGTACGTGCTCACAGCATGGGGCTGTGATTTTCTTTCCCCCTTAAATGCTCAGAGGCTTGGTCAGTTTCCCTGTGTGTGTGTGTGTTTAGGAAGGGCTCCTTGTTAAACCCTCAGAGACTGCTTTTATTCGTGTTTTTTTCACTTTCACAAGGGTCTTGTTCCCGTAACCCCTGTGAATGTGAAGGGACGACTGTAGTTGGACTGGGAGACTGGTAATGAATACAAGGTACTGTAGGCTATATTTCAGAGGAAGGAACTGGCAAAACTACCTCTGAGTATTCCTTGCTTAAGAAAACCCTATGAAATTCATTGGGTTGCTATAAGTTGATAAGTGTCTTGAAGGCACACTGTCCCTTTTGGATAGGACAGTGATGGGTAAGTCGGTACTCGCCTGGTGCCTTCTTAGGCACCACACCTAGCAGGGAGTCCCTGAGGTTCTCCATGGGAGGGGCAAGAAAGCAAGAGCCAACTGGCTGAGTCCGTGAACTAGTCGGGAATGTATTCCCGGCTGCTGGACCATGTTGGGGACTAGCCCTGCCCCTCAGCCAATCAGAGGCTTTCCAGGCATGGCCTCCCTGATTGGCTGAGGATGCTGTAAGCCAGCCAATCAGGAGAGAGCTGCCCTCTCCCAATTGGCCACCCTTCGATCCTCTTCCCAGCCTGCCAACGCATGCTGGGAAGAAGTTACCGGCAGGCATGGCGGCGCCCATGCCTGCCATGCGGTGGGTCTGGGAGCTGGGGGCATCACCAGCCACAAAGGAAGCCGCCGGTAAGTCCTGGGCAGCCTGCTTATGTCCATTTTCATATATCTACACTGAATAGACAGAGGTTGAGGGTAAAAGGCCAGTGGGGCACCAGTTGTGCTAACCAACTATTTCCAACCCCTTGTGCTTTAGGGTAAGGGTATATGAAGGTGTGCCTTCTCTCATGTAACTATTTGGTGGAGGCCCTCATAATCAGTGTCTATAGAAGTCCATCTACTTCGGGCCAAGGAAGGGACACTCTTGGGATACATCCATCCTAAGGGAGATCACCTTGATCTTCAATAGTTATTTTTCCCCTATGTGGTGCTAAAAGCTTTCCTTTTATGGAGCATTATGAAATGTTTTAAGATCTAATGAATTATTGGAACTTGCTGAAAGCTGTCATGATGAAATTAGTCTTAGTACTTGCTTTCATGAGACCCAGCATGATGTGGTGATTTGAGCATTGGACTATGACTCTGGAGACCAGTGTTCAAATCCCTGCTTGGCCATGAAAACCCACTGGGTGACCTTAGGCAAGTCACACTGTCTCAGGCCCAGAGGAAGGGAAAGGCAACCCCCCTCTGAACAAATCTTGCCAAGAAAACCTTGTGATAGGTTTGTCTTAGGGCCACCATAAGTCAGAAACAACTTGAAGGCACACAACAGCAGCAGCAGCAACAAAAACCTACACTCAACCCCTTCAAATCCTAACATCCCAGACCTAAGCAAATGTACTTGGAATGGGGATGCTCCTCCCCTTTAAAAAAATGTGGGAAATGTCACAGAAAGAAGAATGGATTTGATGGCAGCTGGGTAAGTAAAGAGTTATGGTCCCTCCTTCACTGATACAGTATTTTGTTCCAATTCATCGGAGATTTTCAGATGCCTCTTGCCGCGCACGCAGCCTCCGGAGCAGTAACGAGGCTGCTGCGCGGCAAGGGGTCCATTTTGGACGAAGCCGTTTCGTTCTTGGCATCGTCCGTGACTGTTGCAGCTAGCATTGGAGGCAGCCGCACTGTTTTTCACTCACGGAAGTTGTCCATGAGTAAAAAACAGCGCGGCCGCCTCCAATGCTAGCTGCAACAGTCACGGACGATGCCAAGAAAGAAACAGCATCGTCCAAAATGGACCCCTTGCCGCGCAGCAGCCTCGTTACTGCTCCGGAGGCTGCTTGTGCGGCAAAAGGCGTCTGAAAATCTCCATACCCTCTTGATATTGCTTTGTTGCAAAGAAGTGATCATTGAGCTTGTACTACATTTGAGATAAGTAGTTAGATCCCATCTGCAATAAAACAATAAAACAAACAATTATGTGACCCTTTAAAGACTAGCACCCTAATACTTACAAAGTATAGTCAGAAGCCAGCTAAATTCAACAGAGCTTCCCCCCAAGTAAGTGGGTATACAGCTGTGGCATCATTGTGACATCACATACGTGACTTTTATGGCCATTGACAATACCATTTAATCAACACTTCATTGCATTTTACTATTCATGCATGTTGTTGTCTTTAAAATGCCATTTTCTGCAACACCTAAAGTGATGCTTTGGTTGGCTGTATGGAGCATTGGAGTATGACTCTGGAGACCAGGTGTTACCTACCCTGACACCCCTTGCCCCATATCTGTAAGAATTGGCAATATTTAATAATTTGGCCAAATATGGCCTTCCATGCAGTGTGGCCATTAAAACTGGGAAATTTCAAAATCCAGGAATTCAAAAGGACTAGGTTGAGACTCAGTCAGATGTGCACTTAAGGAGGGACCAGCCTAAATTCCAAAGAAAGATAATTTGCAAGGCAACTCTTGCCTGAACATCTGGATAAGCCCACCAGCCTAAACTGAGGTACTCAAATCTGTAAAGAGTCTTAATACCTCTACCTTCCCCCAAAACAAAGAGAGTTGCTTCTTCTGTTCAGTTACAAAGTATCTGCACATTAAGGATCACATTAAGTATCTGCACATTAAGTATCTGCTAGCATACCCAGAGTATCCATTGTCTCACCTTGAGAATCTCCAAGAAGCATTGTCTTCCATTCTAAATTCCATCCTCTGAAGCAACTATTGGGTATATAGACCTTTCCAAAACCCTGCTCAAGTGCACATGGATCCCCTTCTTGTGGACATTATGTCCATCTGCATAGCTGTTTCTGCTTCAGGACCCCCACTCTGCTGGTTTCTTCCGTGATCTCATCTCATCTCAGATTGCTACAGTATCACCCGAAAATTCTTCTCTCCTCTATTCCTCTATGCCAATGCAGCAGGACCCCCATATCCACTGATTCATTATCCACTGATTCAATTATCCACAGGACACAAAACAGCACACCTACCATACAGTCTTCCTAGAAAATATGTCCCCTCTAGCCATTTTCTTGGTCCTCCAAGGCAACTCTATGGAATTTTAAACCAGAAGTCCCATTATTTTCAATGTTGTTTGCTATTATCCACAGTTTTCAGTATCCACGCCCCCCCCGAACCAATTCCTAGCAGATACGGGGGTCCTACTGTACTTCCTACTTTATTCACTAGCCTTGTATGAATGCTTGAAGCCTGTGTGTCTGTGTGACACACTGTGTGTTATTATTTTTTTCTCAAATAAAGTTAAATTAATTGTACTATCTAGCTTAACATCTCCTCTTGAGTACCGGTATGCATAGGTCAAAAGGTCCTGCTATCTGTTTCTCCTTTTCACATAGCCAAGCTGAGTATATTAATTCCAAAAATTAATATCAATATTTGGATGGTCTTTAAGACCCCCAAGCATTTAGGGTAACACAGGGTTTGGATCCCTGCTCAGCCATGGAAACCCACTGGATGACTTTGGGCAAATCACACTCTTTCAGTCTCAGAGGAAGGCAAAGGCAACCCCCCTCTGCACAAAGCTCACACACACACACACACCTATGCCAAAAGTCATAAATTACTTGAAGGCATACAACACCAAATTTGCTTTCACCCTCTGTTTTTTTTTATAACGCTATATTTTATTTATTTATTTTATATTAAATTATCATAATTTCTGCTTTAATTTGTGAATGTGAGGAGCCTTGAGCCCTGCTGAGTTAAGGCAGGACACTGGTTTTAAATAAGTGAACATAGCATATCAACAGGTATAGCACATTTGGATTCATTGCAGATGCTGGGCAATGCTCTCCAAAACTGTACCCATGATATTTCAAGGGTGACAATTTAGGCAGATGTGATGGTAGAACTTCACAGTTTCTGTGATTACAAACCTGGCTTTCATCCCCCATATGTAACTACAGTGGAGATAATTGACTGCATGAATCAGGCAATAATGAAAAATTTAAAAAAGAAACTAAGCCAAAAGGAGGAGGCAGCCTTTGAAGTCACTGAAATACAAGCAAGAGATGCACTTTGCCTTTTAAATAGATTTTAAATCTGCTTAAAGCTGAACTGCAAGTAGATTTAGATGCTATTTTTAGTCAGCTTCTCTCTCAGTCCCTCCATCCCGTCTTCCTGCTCTATGAGCTGCTTTAGACACAGACACATGTGCTTTTCTGGTATAGGGGGCAGATTGTGGAAAGAAGGCCCAACCCTGAGATTGTGACCAAGGCACTCCTCATTCCAGTTGACTGGAGCTTTAACCTCTCAGGTATTCATGCTACAGATTTTTTTCTTTGCGTTGTATAAGCTTTGTTAAATCCCCCTTACTGTTCATACTTATGTTCTATGAAGTTTTCTTCCCTCCTGCAATGAATTGCTATGGGCTGTTTTCCACACCCCCTCACAGATGTGGTACTGTTTTCTAGGAGGGAGTTTAGGAGGACATGGTAGTGGTTGTAGTGGTCAGATCTCCTCGTATCCAACTTCTGCCACCCCATCTATCTATTCATGAGATCATGGCATCTTGCTAACATGCAGTGACACCATTATATTGTCCCCAGAGAGTGAACCTACCCTCCACAGCCATTTTCTAGGGGACATGTGTGTTTTCTGAGGCAAAAAGCCTACTGTAATTTCATGAATGGACTTTCCACACTTGTACAGAAATATTATACCTCAATTTAATTTGGAGAACAAATCTTGCCAAGAAAACCCTATGATAGGGTCATCTTAGGGTCGCCATAAGTTGGAAGCAACTTGAAGGCACAAAACAACAAGGTAATTTTTGCCCTTCAGATGTTATTAAGATTTCTGCTAGGTGGTGCAGTGAAATAATTAAACACAACAGTGGCATAGCTGGGTGTGTGTGTGCAGAGGAGACACCTGGGTGGCACTTTTGGGGGGGAAGCACTTTTCACATGAGACACTATTTTATTTTTCAACAATTTAAACAAATCTTTCATAGTGCTGTGCATTTGCAGTGTTTATGTCGATCAGGGAGCCACTGCAATAACACACACCAGTCTGATGAGTGGTTACAGTAGCTGAGCTTTAGATTGTTATAATTTGATCTCATTAAGTGCATGTAATATCTTTGTGGGTTTTTTTACATTGCTCTTCTTTGCTTTTCTGAGGTGAGTATCACAGTTTTTTTAGGTGTGCAGACTGCACAAACTAACCTTTTAAAAGGGATTTATTCATCCCTGTTATTCCTTATTTATTTATTTATTTATTTATTTATTTATTTATTTCCCTATGCATCTTTTATACTTTGATAGAATTTTTGCTGTGTATTGAGAGGGGCAGCAAGCCCGGAGACTGCCCCGGGTGGCAAAAGATCTAGCTACGCCACTGAAAGACAACAGAAACCAAGTCATAAAGTCAAGGGTACATGAGATCAGATTGAAAAGAAGGACTACTCATGGCCCAAATGTTTTTCTCATGACATTCACTTGCTTGAGAGTCATCTCAGGAGCAGGAAAAAATATTATTTGGAGACAGTTTACCTCATTTGCATTAAATCTTTACATTCACATGCATGTGTAACAGGGATATGAGAGGGGAAGGTTAAAAAGACCTGTCACTCCCCAAAACATATCCCATCATCCCCCACCTTGGTTCATTTATAGTTGGCAATAGTTTGATATCAATTTGACCAACTTTTCAAAAGCTGATAGAAAAACACTTTGGCCAGGGGAGCACACATTAGCCAGGAAGGAGCCTAGTAAATTTTCCAACATTCTCACCTTTTGGCACAAACAGAGGATAACTCTTTGAAGTAGGAAAAGGTTTTTCCTACCTCAGCTCTGGTAAGGAAGGCCATACCTGTGGTTTGGAGTTCCCACTGCCGTGCTAAGTCTATTCCTTCATCTGCATGTGTCAGGCTCGTCCCTGAATTCTGGGTATTGGAGTAGAATTCATGGAGGACCCTGACATAGGGCTGGATCAGGCCTGGTTCCTGTCCTAGGCACCTGAATGTTTTGGAGTAAGGCCAGCCCGCCTGGTCGGCATGGGAATGCTGCTCTCCCCAGTAGCTCAAGGTCAACGATCCCAGGTGCATGGCTCGATGTGAAATACTCCCTAAATGCTTTTCTCATGCTGTGTGCTTTTATCTAGAGGTTTGCTTGTCTGTGCTCAGTTTCGGCTTTTCCTATGTTCCTGACACACGAATCCATGTCAATAAAGCAATTTATTGAATGCATGTGAGTGTGTGTGCTTGGTAATCACAGTAAGCAACTCAAAAGGGAGGTTGACTGTCAATCACCAGATCTAAAGATACACCTATCTACCAGTTCCTAGCTTTTCCGGGATTCCTTTGTTTCAATCGTTGGGAACAGCGTGAAGGCAAATGTGTGTTTTTTCATCTAGATTGCACCTTCAAAGTGATTTTTCCTATAAAACCCCCTGGAAAAATCAGTTTGTTGCATTCAAACCTCCTTGCTCTATGCTCTACACCAGTCTGATCCTCCTTCCCCCCTCTTCTCTCAAATCCCTTAATGCTTCTCCAACCCCTGGCTGGCATTCTGCTGACACAGGCACTCACTTTCCCTGCTTCTGTAATTCTAACTCCCTTCTCTAGTTTCACCTGCCTCACTTTTGGTGCATCAGCTTGCTGTTACTTCTGAGGAGCCCTTCTCTTCAGGACCAGGGGTAGTATAGTCTCAAAGCCTCAATCTAATCCACTTCTAACTATTTCTTGCCTTACTTCGATAATCTTGTATGCGTGCTGGAGGAATATGTGTGTGTGTATGTGTGAATGCAGTTTAAACAGTTCAATAAAGTTTCTTCAGGTTATTTTTGGTCTCTTGCTCCATGTTTCTCCTAGGCTCCACTGGTATACATAGGTTAAAAGATCTCGTACATTAAGCAGCCTCTTGCATTGCTAATGAGTTGCTATAATTCCCCATTGTGAGACTGATAATGTGTATAACTTTTCTATGGACACGAGGGTTTTGCGTAACAAAGGCAGTTTGCAATGGTCCAATAGCTATAAAAAGAACGATTGGCTTTCTGAGCAGCAGCAATAAGATCTCAAATAAACTAGGATTACTGCATTTAAAAGGTACATCCTGAGTGTGCTCTTTTCTTATTGCATTTAGATCACATGTTGCAGTTATCTAAAGTGTTTGAGTGGATCCCAAGAAGAAGGGGATTGGGAGTTAGTTTATACTAACTCACCTCTTACATTCTCCCTCCCTGCTTACTAGGAACAATCCACACCCTTTGACTAGCTAACATTCTGTAAAAATAGATGCCTCTTTCCTAGATTATCTTTTCAAAAAGTCATTTATTTTAGCACAAGCACTGTGGCTTTCAACATACTTCATACTTAGCCACAATTTGGTGCCCAATCTTGGAAAAAAGCCCAGATGGGTACATAACTGTCTGTTTCTTTTCAGGGGGGTTGGCTTATGTTTCAAATATGTTTTAGTGTTTCTAACTTTTATTCATGTTTTTAAAAATTGTTAATTCTTTTTTAACTTTTGTAAACTAATGTCTTAACTTAATCTTTTAAAAATTATTGTAAGCCACCTTGAACCCCATCTTGTGAGAATGGAAAGATATAAATTCAATAAATAAATAAATAAGTAAATAAACATGTCATTCCCATCTAGGCATGTGTGAATGTGGATTGCAAGGCAGCATCACTAGAAGAGAGGTCTGGTTCCTTTCAGCAGGACAAGTGGAAGTCTTCTATCTAAAGGCAGGTGGAGAGAAGGGAGAGGTGGAGGAAGTGTTTGCAAATGAGGTGACACTCACAAGGACATCATCCTCTGGGACCTCTGGAAGACTCCTGTGAAACTATGGAGGGTGTCTGTTGCTGTGTGTCCAGCTACAGAACCAGATAGGGCACTTCTCTGCCACTGTCCCTCTACCACTTTCCACCAGCCAGTAAGGCGGATGCATCCACTAAAAGGTAGGTTTGGGGAGATCAGGGAGGAGAGGTGCCCTACTTCTGCCTGACAAAACTTTATGGTGAGTTTTTCTGATTGAGAATCTGCTCAGTATTAAAACTACAGTACTCTTGACCTGTATTCAGCCCAGCAACCCTGTTCTGAACATGCATCCCAGTTGGAAGGAGGAAATCACAAACCAGCAGGGTCCTGCAGCACTTTAAAGAGTAAAAAAGTTATTATTTAATCTATTTATTTAGTTCAGTATTTCTTAGTCTGCCTTTCAGATTAGCCCTGCAGAGGTGGATCCATATCTACAGGGATTCCGGTTCAGACTCCTCCTGGATGCCAAAAACTGCAGATGCTCATGTCCCACTGTAATATATTATAAACCATGAACCACTATGTATTGAGCAATGCCATGGGGGTTATGAATCTGTAGCTCTCTAGGTGTCATTAGACTCGAGCTCTCAACAGGCCCATCCAAAATGGACAGCAGTCAGGAATAATGGAAGTTCTTGCCCAATGACTTTTGTGGGGCCACTGATTGCACACACTGGACTAAAACTTCTAAAATATTATAACAACAGAAGTTAAATAGTCTCATCACAAAAAAAGAGTAAAAATAAGAGCAAGCAGCAAAGCATAAAAAGCAAAGACAACAACGGGTAAAAAGAGCAACAAAACATTTTAAAGTAGTGGAACAAATGAACCTTCAACAACTTTTCAGAATGACCATGATTACCTGCATAGGTCTCTGTATGGGCCATAAATATCTGTGTAAGCACAGGGCTGTCAGTGACAAAGCCCTGACTCTAAGGTCCACCAATCTAACAAATCTTGCCAGACAGCCTGCAGGCACATCCTCACCTGCTGATCTTAAAACCCAGGCAAGTTAACACAAGTGGAAGTAGTCCTCTGTGTATTTGGTTGCAAACCATTTAAGGCTTTAAAGAAAAAAATAAGTTGAATTCAGAAGCAAATTGACAATCAGTTGGCTGATACAGTCAGCCCTCTGTATCCACAGATTCTGCATCCATGGATTCAACCATCCATGGCTTGAAAATATGCCCCCCCACAAAAAAAAAATCCAAAAGGCAAACCCTGATTTTGCCATTTTATATAAGGGACACCTTTTTACTATCCCATTGTATATAATGGGACTTGAGATTTTGGTATTCACAAGGGGTCTTGGATCCATACCCCAGTGGATACCAAGGCCCACAGTATAAAACAAGCATCATATGCTAGGTCAGTGGTTCTTAACTTTTTCTTTACCAGGGAATCTCTTTAAATGTTTTTTGTAATTCCTGAACACTGAACAATTACACCATCCACTAATGACCACCACCACCCAGCACTGCTTGCAAGTGTGGCAGGGGAGGTGCTTTAATGACGACACAGGGAATGACCAAGGCTATTGGCCACGGCATTTCGTGCTTTGGGTGGGAGGAGGCAGGGACGGAGCCTCCCCTATTTAGGTTGCTGCCACCCCTGGCCACCTCCTCTTTCTTCGTGACGGTGGAAAGTGGAATGCTCGCCCTGCTTCGCTGACTCTTCCAGGCGACTGCATCACTGGGATCCTGCTGCGTCATAAGACACTGAGTTGTTGCTAGGTGGCATGTTTGCTGTGTGTGCTGTGCATGTGTGTGTGTCAGACGGTCGCTACCCAGCCAGTTGTGGGGTGTGTGACTGATGTTTGGTGTTGTGCAAGGGTGTGATTAATTGATTTTACGTTCCCCTCTTTTTTGGCTCCCCTTGCCCTGCCCTGCTGCCCCTGCCCGGCCCTTTTCCCAAGCTGGCTCCACACCGAGGAGCCTTCAATTCCCTTACATCGAAGTCACAGAGGGTCATGAGATTGGTGAGGGCATTTACACTACATTGCTTGAAATTTAATATTCTCTTCACTGCTACCCACATTGCTGGAGTTGACAACAATCTAGCCAATGCTCTCTCCCAAATGCAGATGGACCACTTCAGACAATTGGCACCAGGAGCTGCCGAACATCCCAACCTGATCCCAGTCGAGTTGTGGGACCTTCGGAGGATGAAATAGCCAGGGCTATTGGTTTGTCTGTTGCTCCTAGCACAAGGAAGGTTTATGTTAATGCAATTAAAAAGTTTTTTGAATTCCGCAAAAATTACAGCTGGGCAATACTTGGCCTATAGCTGTTCCCCATTTGCTATATTTCTGTGTCTTCCTGAGGGGAAGGGTCTTGCCCCACAATCAATCAGGTCTCGTCTGTCAGCCTTCTGGGGTAAAACTCATGGCTTTCCAGATGCCACTTCTGATTTTCAGATTATAAAGGCCCTTGAAGGTTGATCCAGGGAGAGGGGTAGAACTTTGGATGTTAGACACCCCCTTTCCCCAGCTGTGCTAAAAGGTTTGCACCAAGTTTGTATTGGAAATTGTTTAAAATACCAGGGTAATTATGTTGTCCCTGTTTAAACATCCACATTGTACTTCGCACGCTAGTGGTGAATACAGCCAATTTAGCAGAGTTCAAAACAAACGCAGCAGCATTTAGAATTAGATTCTTAGCATACATATGAAACCACAGCTTAGTAAATAACCAAACACCCTTTGTCATTTCCCAAGTAGTTTAACTAGCAAAATAACCACTCAAGACTCAAAAGTTAGTTTCATAGAATCATAGAATCATAGAATTGCAGAGTTGGAAGAGACCACGAGGGCCATCCAGTCCAACCCCCCTGCCACGCAGGAAATCACAATCAAAGCATCCCCGACAGATGGCCATCCAGCCTCTGTTTAAAGACCTCCAAGGAAGGAGACCACACCACGCTCCGAGGGAGTGTGTTCCACTGCCGAACAGCTCTTACTGTCAAAAAGTTCCTCCTCATGTTGAGGTGGAATCTCTGTTCCTGGAGCTTGCACCCATTGCTCCGTGTTCCAGTCTCTGGAGCAGCAGAAAACAAGCCTGCTCCATCCTCAGCGTGACATCCCTTCAAATACTTAAACAGGGCTATCATATCGCCTCTAAACCGTCTTTTTTCCAGGCTAAACATACCCAGCTCCCTAAGTCTCTCCTCATAAGGCATTGTTTCCAGACCTTTCACCATTTTAGTTGCCCTTCTCTGGACATGCTCCAATTTGTCAATATCCTTTCTGAATTGTGGTGCCCAGAACTGGACACAGTATTCTAAGTGAGGTCTGACCAAGGCAGAATAGAGTGGCACTATTACTTCCCTTGATCTAGACACTATACTTCTATTGATACAGCCCAAAATTGCATTGGCCTTTTTAGCTGCCGCATCACACTGTTGGCTCATGTTCAACTTGTGGTCTACTAGGACTCCTAGATCCCTTTCGCACGTAGTCTCATTCAGCCAGGTCTCTCCCATCCTATATTTATGCATTTCATTTTTCCGCCCTAAATGCAGTACTTTACATTTCTCCGTATTGAATTTCATTTTGTTAGCTTTGGCCCAGCTCTCCAGTCTATCCAGGTCATTCTGAATTTTGATCCTGTCCTCTAGGGTATTAGCTACTCCTCCTAATTTGGTGTCATCTGCAAATTTGGTAAGTATGCCCCTAATTCCCTCATCTAAGTCATTGATAAAGATGTTGAATAGCACTGGGCCCAGGACAGAACCCTGTGGCACCCCACTGGTCACATCTTTCCAAGACGAAGAGGAGCCACTGCTGAGCACCCTTTGTACAAAAACATCTTTACTCACAGCTGGAGAGCTTTTTCATGGCAGATACATGAAACATCATCAGAATAGACTAAAACTACTTTAAAATGTTTAAAAACTACATTGTTACAAAAACAATATATTCAGGACTCCCCGCCTGGGATCCTTTCCCTTCGATGGCCATGTGGTTTGTTAAAGAGCATGGCTTCTGCAACAAAGGAGGAAACTTAGACACTCCCCTTCACCCCAGAACTCCAATAGCAAGACTTCAGGAAGTTACATCAGCTCATCTTGTATGGCTTCTTAGTTAACGCTTCAGTAGCAAAACCATTTCCACTTATTGGACTGCAAACTATATTTTCCAACAGTTTGGCCAGCAGTTTGTTCCTGCCCTTACGAGGCTCTTTTGCTTCACACTGCAGCCTGTACAGCCTTTTTTGGTGTTCTATGCATTGGCGAACTGGTGCTTATATCAAAAAGGGACGAGAGTGGCAGGGCCTTGCAAATAGTTGATCTGTTTTTTAGTACCAACCAAGTTTCCTTAGTAATTAGACAATCAAAAACAGATCAGCTGGGAAAGGGGGGCACTATTTGGTCTTAAATACATGTCACGACTGTACCCTTTGCCCGGTTAAAGCATTAAAGAATTATATGAGGGTGTGTTCAAGTAATTTGGGTCTTCCTCTTCCTCTTTCACTTTTGGGTCTGGAGGGCATGGACTTTTGTACGTATTCCTTCAGAATTGGTGCTGCATCAACAGCATTGGTGATGGGGATGCAGCCCGATGATATTTGTAAATTGGGTCGGTGGAAGTCCATGGCATATCATACATATGTGCATCCCATGCGTTGCTGATCTTGATGTGTTCTGTTTTACAGATATTAGTGAGTGGCTCCCAAGAAACCATGTTTTGATTTGCGGCCACAGTTTTGTTTATTGGGCAGCATTACAGGCCAAATCCTCTGCACCAATCTGGGCCTAAGCAAAACAGCTGCTGTTGAATAGTTGGGCAAAAGGGGCTTGAAGTGGCATGATTTGCTGCATGCATTGTTTCAGGAGCATCATGGACTTCCTCCTCATGTATTGGTGAACCACCTGGGTGGTAACGATTTGGGTCTGCTGAAAAGCAGAGCGCTGATTATCCAGGTATTGGCCGACATGCAGCACATTAAGGCTCAGTGGCCTGGCGTACACTTAATTTGGTCTGACATTATTCCTTGACAGATTTATCCTGGGGAGGGAGACACAAAGTGTCTGGACATTGCACATAAGGTGAACAGGGAAATGCACAGAGCTATGGCCGAGGGCTTGGGTCATTTCATAGAGTACCCAGATATCTCCTACAAATGGCTGGAACTCTATTGGGTTGAGGGGGTCCACTTATCAGATTTGGGGATCCAACTATTTCTTGATGGTTTACAAGCTGGGTTGAGTGCTGTGCTGGCCTCCATGGTTGGGGATAGGGGCTAAGTAGATATTTGTCCCTTATCTGTGGCTGGGAGTGGGGGAGACAGGGTACTTCGGCATTCACTTATGGCACCCCCTTTGTGGGTGGAAGGAAGGCCGTATCAAACTGCACCTGCACACCATGCGGTTGGGGTGCAGGGAGATGGGCTATACTTGAGGCTGGCACTAGGATGGAACCCTCAGTAGAAGTCAATGCAGCTTGAGGAATTCCATCTGGGTGCCCAGGCTTCCAGTAGATGGCACCTGGGTGGCATCCCATTTCTTGGGATCCCCCTCGGGGCTCAGGTGTTTCACCCAGGGATGCTGGGAGATGTGTCTGGTAGGACCATCGGTGACAGCTTGCCCTGCACCGGGTCTCCCCCATGAACCATATACTTCAATAAATAAATAAATAGGAAAATTATTAAATAAAGTGGCCCATATTACAACCCAACTTCTGTGTCTCGGCTCATCATTTCATATGTTGATCATTAAAGCTTTTTTCAGAGGCACCAGAGGAGGAGGAAAGACTTTTCTCCTGCTTCTTCCTGCCAGTTTGCAATGAGAGCAGATTGAATGGCAATGCTCAGGTCCAGCCAGCCAGCCTTTGCCTTAATAATAATAATAATAATAATAATAATAATAATAAAATTTATTTATACCCCGCCCCTGTGTTAAAACAATCGGGGCGGCTTACAAAATTTAAAATACAATACAAATAAAATCCCTAAACACCCCCACTCCCACCCTCCCCCATAAAAAACATTAAACAAATATAAATTAAAACAACTAATCTAAAATCACATTTAAAACTATAAATACAATAAATATAATAAATGGCCAGCAGCCTAGAAGAGGCCAGGATCCCCTGAGGCCGGGATCTAATTAGGAAAGGCCTGCCGAAAGAGATCCGTCTTTAGTGCTTTTTTAAAGCCACTCAGGCTTGTTATCTGATGGATCTCATTCGGCAGGTCATTCCACAATTTGGGGGCGATTACCAAAAAGGCCCTCTGGGAGGTTGCAGACAGCCTAGATTTTTGTGGCTGAAGCAAATTCCTCCCAGAGGACCGGAGTGCGCGGGGAGGATTGTATGGGAGGAGGCGGTTCTGGAGATAAGTTGGACCCAAGCCATTTAGGGCCTTGGCACCTGTCTCATGGCTGCTCCACTGTCACTCAGCTGCTCAGCCCACCTCTACCCCACAGCAGAGTGGCAATGTAACTTGTGAATTTGTGCTTTCTCAGAGGTTATATAAGTGATCCCTAGCACAGCTAGTTGTTTATCAAGCATACACTGTCCTCTCTCACACTTTTCATGGTGGGTGGGAAGCTAATCAATGGATGTACAATGGGTGTGCTCAAGGCCTTTGCATCCACAGCACAATTGTTTGCACAATTATGAGATCTGGTACAACTACAGTGAAATATACTTCTGATATGGTGAAATTGTGCAGAACCTTGGCCTTTGAATGAAAGAATTATGTACAAAGAAATGAATGTCGAATACCAGAACTGAAAAGAGCTGACTGCCTTCTAGACACAGATCTCCTCATGGTTACTCTATTCCAGCTTCATTTCAACAGTATAGTGTAGCAAGGCATCTGGGGTCAGGGTCATTTTGTTCTTCCTCTTGTTAAATGATCATATGTAATTTTAAATCCTTGCTCGTCCACTGTACATCATCCAGAGATGTACTATTAGATGCAGATCTACCTCTGCCCACTATTGCCCTGCATATGGTGTATCTTCAATGCACCAAGTTTCAATCATTACAGTCTCCTGAACAACTCTCTTGTGGTTCAGCCCTTTGACTCTAAATAACTTTTCTGCTACCACTCAATAACCCTCCTGACCTCACTGGCTTGATTTGGAAGGCTACTCAGAATGAAACCACCACATTTAGATGGATCACACAGTTGATTCTGAATTCCAGTAAGATACTAATAATGACCTCAACTCCACAGCAGGGTAATGCTCAGCAAATTCATAGCCTGTTCCTATTTCATTGCTTTTTCAAACCTCCTTCTTTTCAGCCAAAGACAGTCCATTCAGAACTAGCTTAACACAAAGGCTTTCAAACTACGTTCCAGAGAAACTTTTCCTTGACAGCTTACTTCGAATTCTACAACGTGAAGACATAATGAATACAGATGATTTACATAACTTCAAATTACAATCTTCATGAAGACATTTTAATAGTTAAAGAATTTTCATACCTTGGCTCAGTCATTAATCAAAATGGAGGCTGTAGTCAAGAAATCAGAAGTTTAAGAGCTGGAAAGATACTCAAGTCCCAAGATACATCATTAAATACAAAAGTCAGAATCATCTAAGTGGGCCCTCTGAATCGGCAGGCTCCTGATCCGTGGACTAGACAGTTTGCAAATTGCCATGTCCATATTATTCAATGGTGGCAATGTGAATGCAGACACACTGAAGTGTGTGTGTTCATGTCACTGTTACCCTAAGAGGTGGGGGGGGCACTTTGAGAACCATCCATGTTACCAAAAATCTAGATGGGGGAGTATTAGCTCAAATAGTTTGCTTGCAAGAGGAAGGTAACAGCAGGGATCTTTTCACCTATGCATACCAGTACTAACTGCAGAGGACTCCAGGTTAAAGTGAAAGAAAGTGTTTTTATTGGAAATAACACAAAATGCATTCATACATACAACACACATTCCCAGGAACCATACAAGGATATTGAGAAGTAAAGCAGAAAGGTTGGATAGAGAGAGTGTGATGTGGGGAAAAGACAGTGATAGTTATCAGTCTTGAAGAGTGAAGTACTCAGACAGAAGTCTGAGAGTGGCACTGAAAGTTCCAATTTGGAGCTTCCAATCTGTAGGTTCGCCAAGAAAGAGCATGTCCAGGTTCATCCACAGTGGCACACCTTTCTAATGTTGGGGGACTAATATTTATACCCTGCTTCATATCCTGAAGGGATACTCATAGAATCATAGAACTGGAAGAGATCACAAGGGCCATCCAGTCCAACCCTCTGTCATGCAGGAATACATAATCAAATCATTCCCAAAAGATGGCCATCCAACCTCTGTTTAAACACCTCCAAAGAAGGAGACTCCACCACACTCCCAGGCAGTGTATTCCACTTCCGAACAGCTCTTACTGTCAGGAAGTTCTTCCTAATGTTTAGGTGGAATCTCTTTTCCTGTAGTTTGAACCCATTGCTCCATGTCCTAGTCTCTGGAGCAGCAGAAAACAAGCTTGCCCCATCCTCAGTATGACATCCCTTCAAATATTTAAACATGGCTATCATGTCACCCCTCAACCTTCTCTTCTCAGAGTAAACATGCCCAGCTCCCTAAGCCGCTCCTCATAGGGCATGGCTTCCAGACCTCCCACCATCCTGGTTGCCCTCCTTTGGACACATTCCAGCTTCTCAATATCCTTCTTGAATGGTGGTGCCCAGAACTGGACACAATATTCCAGGTGAGGTCTGCCTGAAGCAGAATAGAGTGGCACCATTACTTCCCTTGATCTAGACACTATACTCCTATTAATGCAGCCTAGAATCGCATTGGTTTTTTAGCTACTGTATCACACTGCTGACTCATGTTCAGCTTATGTACTCTGGCTAGGACAAAGCCTGGATGGTTTTCTCACTGGGTAAACAAAGGAAACTGAAACTTACATGATTGTGTTAATGTCTGGGTGATAGAAATTAACAGGTTTATGACAGCCACACAATACAGGACAGGAGGGGGTTCCAGGGGGAGATTTTTGATTTCTATGTATAACTGTGAACAGTGAAGAAAGCAGTGAGGAAGAAGATCAATTCATTTGAGATGTAGTGCTAGGGGAGAGTTCTGCAGATACCAAAAAAGGACAAATAAATGGCTCCAAGATAAACTCAAACTCAAATCTCCCTAAAAGCCAAACTGAGCCTAATGTAGTTTGGACATATCATGAGACAATATAATTCATTGGAAAATATGATAATGCTCAGTAAAGTGATTGACTCAATAAAGGAAACCATGGCCCTGAGTTTGCAAGACCTGAGCAAGACCTGATAAGTAGGACTCATGGAAGTTTCTCATTCGTAAGGTCACCTCAAGTCAAAAGCCAACTTAATGGCAAAAACAACAAAACAGCAACAAAATAACAACATTCCCTAAACAGGAGGTGGTCTATTGCCTCCAATACTGCTCTATAATGTAGATTTTCAGGAGGATCTTGCATATGTTTGATGTTTCCTTCCAATTTCCCAGGGTCCGAGATATAAAGCCACACAGACCTGGACAGTAGCCTGCATGAAATAATTATGTGCCCTAAAGCAATGGCCCACAATTCTTTATAATTCATGGAAAAACCTCAAAACCAAGATGCATTGATATAGAAATATGTTGTATAGATATAGAATATGTTGTCTAAACATACAAAACTTGAAGGGCACATGGTGAATCTCTGGTTCTTTTTTAAAAGGGTCTTTGTAATCAAAGTTTCTAGATGCTTCATATTTTTAAAGCAAGCTGGGCAACTGTGACTGTCCAGATGTTTTTGGTCTGCAGTTTCTCGCAAGTCAATAATGATGGATGTTGATAGTTGCAGTCCAACAACATCTAGAAGGCTACAACTGCTGACCCTACTTTAAGGGGCTATAGAGACTCTCTGTTCTTAGCATTGGATTTAATTGTTCTTTCTTGAAATTTTTCTGCCATAACTGAAGAAATTGTTTTAATTAATCAGCAAGGGATCATCTGTAAATTGGTCTATGATATAGCCCACATTATAGTGTAGAAAGAGAGCTGGGAATATACAAATTAGAAGTTTGATATGCATATACAGGTGGAATCTTCAGTGTCAAGCAGTTTCCTTTGCCTGTCATTAGGATGTTGAAAAGATTTGTACTTCTGATAAAGGATGGGCAATAATGTTCCTACAATTATTAGGAAGAATAAAAGGTAATCACAACAGATACTATTAAATTTCCTTCCTTTGTTCCTTAAGAAAAAAAAATCTAAACTTACCTGTATTTGGACTTTTTGAATCCACATATTAACTTATCTTCTTCCCCACCCAGAACTTGGGAAAGTTACTTCTTGGGACCACTACTCTCAGACTCCCCCAGCTAGCACAGCTATTGGCTATGTTGGCTGAGGAATTATGGGATCCTTAGTTCCCTAAAAAAATCAAAATCATTTTCACTCATTTTAATTGGTTAAAGAACAAACCAGACAAAAACAAACAAGGCACCAGTAGCAGATATATACAGGCAAATCCTACAGACAATTCCCAAGCGGGCATACAAGAACTGAGCTCTGTCCCAAAGGTCCAATGAGGCATCAGGACCATTGTTCTATAAAGTCCATCAGTTTATTACATAAACATCCAACTTATTTCATTAGCAGGTCACTCCAGAAATTTTGAAGATGTAATGGTATATTCCACAATCCTCTATTCTTATTCCAAAAAGCAAAAAAGCAAAACCCTTTCCCATCAAAAGTATCTTCTTTTTGTTCACTTCTCAGATACCTAAAATTCATTGTTAGCTTTTCATTCAGTGCCAAATCAAGAATTCCTTGCATCCAGAGATGAGTGTCCCAAGTTCTGTGCATGTTCCCAGTTTTCTGTGATTTGCTTACATGCTACCAATAAAAGTTGTGAGAGCAGATATTTATTCTACAACATTGCATTTTGTTCATGAACAATGAAAATGAGCAAAGTTTACTTGTTCACTCCATTTTTTCTCTCCTGTTTTTTCTTCTATAATGTTTGTTACCTTGACTCCAAAGGAGGTAACTCTAGGGCATTCAAGCCACATATGAGCTAATGTACCTCTCTCTCCACACCCTCTCCAGAAACTAGGTTGAATTTTGTGACAATAAAGAGATAATTTAGAAAAGTGTAATGCCACTTATAAATTGTCTTGTATTTCCTAATATTGACAGAAACGGATTTAGAAGGTGGGCTTGACCACAATCTTTTCCACATATCATTGGGTATTTCTATTCATAGATCAGTTTTCCCCAAAGATTGGCTACATTCTTGTGATTGTTATCTTTTGCCACCAAAATGTCATAAATTCTTGATATTAGACCTTTTGTTTCCATATGTGGGGGAGTAGAAAGAAGCTTGAGATCAGTCATCGATTGGGGAGGCCCCTTTGTCTTTAACCAAGTTTTAGCAATATTTAACTTCAAAATATTCCAGTTTGCATTACTAACTGATAACATCTTATTAAGCTGTTCATGCAATTTGATCTCAGTTTCATTAAATAAACCCATGATTCTAATAGAACTGTTCACTGTTTCCTGATTTTTATTTACGCCATGTGGATTATTATCAAACCCCTCCCGTGGGTAAATTAGTCTAATGGAAGGAGGCATAGGCATTAATAATTTGGCCCATTATCTAAAAAATATAATAATTAAGTCCCTTTTAAATTGATTTTTTAAATTATACTTTCAATTGATCAGGGACAAGAGTCTCCATTAACATAAGCATGTGGTTGGTATAATGAGTGTCTCAATATCAGTCCAATATGTGGATCATAGAATTGCAGAGTTGGAAGAGACCACCAGGGCCATCCAGTCCAACCCCCCTGCCACGCAGGAAATCACAATCAAAGCATCCCCGACAGATGGCCATCCAGCCTCTGTTTAAAGACCTCCAAGGAAGGAGACCCCACCACGCTCTGAGGGAGTGCGTTCCACTGCCGAACAGCTCTTACTGTCAAAAAGTTCCTCCTAATGTTGAGGTGGAATCTCTGTTCCTGGAGCTTGCACCCATTGCTCCGTGTTCCAGTCTCTGGAGCAGCAGAAAACAAGCCTGCTCCATCCTCAGCGTGACATCCCTTCAAATACTTAAACAGGGCTATCATATCGCCTCTAAACCGTCTTTTTTCCAGGCTAAACATACCCAGCTCCCTAAGTCTCTCCTCATAAGGCATGGTTTCCAGACCTTTCACCATTTTAGTTGCCCTTCTCTGGACATGCTCCAATTTGTCAATATCCTTTCTGAATTGTGGTGCCCAGAACTGGACACAGTATTCTAAGTGAGGTCTGACCAAGGCAGAATAGAGTGGCACTATTACTTCCCTTGATCTAGACACTATACTTCTATTGATACAGCCCAAAATTGCATTGGCCTTTTTAGCTGCCGCATCACACTGTTGGCTCATGTTCAACTTGTGGTCTACTAGGACTCCTAGATCCCTTTCGCACGTAGTCTCATTCAGCCAGGTCTCTCCCATCCTATATTTATGCATTTCATTTTTCCGCCCTAAATGCAGTACTTTACATTTCTCCGTATTGAATTTCATTTTGTTAGCTTTGGCCCAGCTCTCCAGTCTATCCAGGTCATTCTGAATTTTGATCCTGTCCTCTAGGGTATTAGCTACTCCTCCCAATTTGGTGTCATCTGCAAATTTGATAAGTATGCCCCTAATTCCCTCATCTAAGTCATTGATAAAGATGTTGAATAGCACTGGGCCCAGGACAGAACCCTGTGGCACCCCACTGGTCACATCTTTCCAAGACGAAGAGGAGCCACTGCTGAGCACCCTTTGGGTTCGGCCGGTCAACCAATTACAAATCCATTGAACAGTTAACTTGTCTAGCCCACATTCTACAAGCTTGTTTGCAAGAATGTCATGGGGAACCTTGTCAAAGGCCTTACTGAAATCAAGGTATGCAATGTCCACAGCATTCCCTTCATCTACCAAGCTGGTAACTTTATCAAAAAAAGAGATCAGATTAGTCTGGCATGACTTGTTTCTCTGAAACCCATGCTGACTTTTTGTGATTATGGCATTGCCTTCTAAATGTTCACAGACTCTCTGTTTAATGATCTGTTCTAGAATCTTCCCTGGTATTGATGTCAGACTAACTGGACGATAGTTGTTGGGATCCTCTTTTTTCCCCTTTTTGAAGATGGGAACAACGTTTGCCCTCCTCCAGTCTGCTGGGACTTCTCCTGTTCTCCAGGAGTTCTCAAATATTATTGCCAATGGCTCTGAGATTATATTTGCCAGCTCTTTTAATACTCTTGGATGTAGTTCATCTGGTCCTGGAGATTTAAATTCATTTAGATTAAGAAGGTATTCCTGTACTACCTCTTTACTTATTTTGAGCTGGATTTCCCCTATTGTGTCCTCTGTTCCATTCTCCTCAGGTTGGTCCTCCTTTTCCTTTTCTGAAAACACTGAGGCAAAGAAGGTGTTGAGTAATTCTGCCTTTTCTCTGTCCCCTGTTAGCATTTTGCCATCTTCTCCACGTAGCGGCCCTATCATTTCCTTCTTCCTCCTTTTGCTGCGGACATACCCAAAAAAACCCTTTTTATTGTTCTTAACCTCCCTAGCAAGCCTGAGCTCATTCTGCGCTTTAGCTTTTCTGACTTTACTCCTACACGTGTTCGCTATCTGTTTGAATTCTTCTTTGGTGATTTCCCCCCCTTTCCATTTCCTATACATGTTCCGTTTAAAACTTAGCTCCATTGAAAGGTCTTTAGTCATCCATCCTGGTTTCTTGAGACACCTCCCATTTTTCTTCCTCAATGGTACTGTTTGAAATTGTGCCTTCAGTATCTCCCTTTTGAGAAAGTCCCATCCGTCTTGAGGTCCCTTCTCTTTTAGTATTCTTGACCATGGGATCATCCCCAGTATTTCCCTGAGTTTATTGAAATCAGCTCTCCTAAAGTCAAGAATGCGTGTCTGACTATGCCTGGCTTCTCCTTTCCATTGTATAACAAACTCCAGGAGAACATGATCACTCTCACCTAAGGATCCCACCACTTGCACCCCATTAACAAGGTCGTCTCTGTTGGTTAGGATCAGATCTAAAATAGCTGACCCCCTTGTTGCCTCTTCCACCTTTTGGACCATGAAATTGTCTTCCAGGCATGTAAGGAATTTGCTAGACCTTGTAGTTTTGGCTGAGTTAGATTGCCAGCAAATATCAGGATAGTTGAAGTCACCCATCACTACTACATCTCTCCTTTCTGCATGTATGTTCATCTGTTCTAGAAAGGCAACATCCAATTCCTCCGTCTGATTTGGGGGTCTGTAGTAGAGTCCCACAATAACATCCCTGTTGTTTCCCTCCCCTTTAATTTTTATCCAGATGCTCTCCACCTGGCTTCCAGTATTGATGTCATGGATCACTTCACTGGTGTAAATATCCCTGACATATAATGCTATTCCTCCTCCTTTCCTGTTTGGCCTGTTTCTCCTATAAAGGTTATACCCCTCTATTCCTACATTCCAATCATGAGACTCGTCCCACCAGGTTTCAGTAACGCCTATTATATCATATTTGTTTTGTAGTGCAAGGAGTTCTAGTTCATCTTGCTTATTTCCCATGCTCTGTGCATTAGTGTAGAGACATCTGAGACCATGTGTTCCCTTTACTTGCTCCCTGTGCAAGTTTTTTTGCCTCCCACTGTTGGGTCCTTGCCCTGTTCGCCTTGTTCCCTCTATGACAGTTTGACTATTTTCTCCAGCCCTTTTGCCTTCCAGAATACTGTCTCCCTCCCCCATCTGACTCAGTTTAAAGCCCTCCTGATCAAATTCTTGAGACTGTTGGCAAAAATGTTTCTTCCAACTGTTGTAAGATGCACCCCATCTCTTGCCAGAAGTCCCCCCGCATGGAAGCGCAGTCCATGATCCAAGAATCCAATTTGTTCCCGGCGACACCATCTACGGAGCCAGTTGTTTACGTCGGCTATTTTCCTCTCCCTTCTTGGACCATGCCCTTCAACTGGCAGAAGAGACGAAATGACCACCTGTGCGTTCATTTCTTTCAGCTTCCTCCCCAGGGCCTCATAATCTCTTCTGATCTTGGGAAAGCTGTGCCTTGCAGTATCATTGGTTCCCACATGGACCAAAAGGAAGGGGTTATGATCTGTAGGCTTGACGAGTCTTGTCAGCCTCTCGGTCACATCACAGATCTTTGCCCCAGGGAGACAACACACCTCCCGAGTCATCTTGTCAGGCCCACATACCACTGCTTCTGTACCCCTCAGCAAGGAGTCCCCCACCACCACCACACGCCTCCGCTGAGGCTTCGCAGCTGCTGTTCCTTGCGGTGGTCCTCTCAAGGTCCCCTGCTCTACCCCTGAAGTCTGTCCATGCTGTTCTTCCTCGTTGTCCTTGATAAGGGAAAGGGCTTTGAATCGATTCTGTAGCTGCAAGCTGCTGGAAGAATCCCTGGATTTTCTTGTTCTGTGTGTGACATTCCTCCAGCTGTCTACTTCCTGTGTCCGTGAAGTGACCCTCTCCTCCACAGCCACTTCCTCTGTGCGGTCCCCATCCAAGTCTGTTTGTTCTGTTCTGTCCAGGAAAACCTCTTGCTCACGAATCTGTTGAAGTGTAGCTACCCGTGTCTCCAGCTGCTGTACTTTCTCCTCCAAGAGGGCTACCAGCTTGCATTTGGTGCATGTGAAGTTGTCCACGTCTGTAGACAAGAATACAAACATCGCACATGTGTTGCAAGTGACTGCTGCAGTCCCCTCAGTGTCCATGATGAGAGCTTTTAGGTAATCTAAGAACTGTTAGTTAACGCTGAGAATGCTAAGCTGTACTTTTAGGTCTGCTGTATTTTTGTTTGGTTACTGAAATTCAGGTGTGACTCACAGGAAGGCTCTTGAGGGTAAAAGGGGAAGGTCAGAAGTTCAAGCCCCTCAGCAACAAGCAGCCTCTCCCAACAGTTTTTTTAAAAAAATTCAATCTCCCCAGTCAGAATGGCTGTCCAGAAGTTGCTTCCTTCTTCTCCCTGGCAGGAAACTGGCAGGAAACTTGCTGTCCAGAAGCTGCTCTCCTTCTCTCTGGCCATCATTCCTTTTTATTGAATGGCTTATTTAATTTGACAAGCAGCAAAATATCTGTCCAGACTTACTAATCCCTCTTTAGAAGTAGGTAAGTACAGTATCTAATGCAAGCTGGAAATCTGGTCTTTTGCCTTGTGAAATGAATTTTTCAAACATTCTTTGTCGTATGTCAACTCATCTTTCCTAGGATATAATTGAATCGACTGGAGCAAAAAGAGCAATTTGGGCAAAGCATATGTCTTCACCACCACAAGGCATTCCAATAGGGATAAATTTAATTTTTGCCATTCTTGCATTTGGGTTTTGATCCAATTCACTACTGGAGTACAGTCTCAATATACAAGTTGTTCTATGTTTTTGGTGATTGGACTCCCAGGTAGCAGAAACTGGGGTGGCACAACAATAGATTGAGTTTATTCTGAAGTGCCAATTGCTCTGAAAGTGAGGCATTTATACACATTATCCTAGACTTTTTGTAATTAATCCTACATGCTGTAAAGGGTGAAAAATCTGTACAAGATTGTTTTAATTCTTCAAAGGCTTCTCGTGGATTTTGAAAAAAAAATCTAGTAATTAGTGATAAAGGTATGGATTAGTGAAATTGTATGTATGTATGCATGCATTTCAATGCTGCCAAATAAACAAACATGGATATTATTCAATATAATGTAAGAATATGCAGAAAATAGTCATCATTCATCTACTTTTACATTACTATTTTACATCATTTGAGATGACACCATTCCAGAAATTCAGCTGACAGGACGGCAGGCCTAGTTGTTGGGTATTATCATTTATATATTCAATAAAGGGGAACCATTTTTCCATGAAGAGTATTTGTGTCTCAGCAGAGTACCTAATTTTTGAAGCTGCAGATATCTTTTCCATCAGCAGAATGTCCCAAACCCAATGCCACCTGCCCTCCAACAAAAAGTTTACTGTCTTCCAGTTTCTAGCGATTGCCAATCTGGTTGTAGCAATCAGGAAACAGATTAGTGTTTTATGCTGTAAATCCTTATTCTTACCCATAAATATTGAAAACAATACAAGTGCAGGGCACAGTACAATGCTTTGTTTTGTAGTGCCTGAAATTATTGAGGTAGCAGCCAAAATTGATGCACTTTAGTACAATTAAACCACATATGTAAGTCAGTTCCTATATCATTGCAGCCTCACCAGCATTCAGCAGGTGACTTTTTTTTTAATAATCCTTGCTATTTGGACCGAGATAAGGAACCACTTATATATTAATTTCAAAGAATTTTCCATAAGAAGTGCAGAGCCTGATTTAACGGAAGGAAGGCTCCAGATTTGTTGCCAATCAGAATAATGGATTACCATATTTAGATCGAATTCCCATCCCTTCTTATGAAGTAGCCCATTACCATTGGTTTCTTCCAGAATCCAATTATATATTTTTGCAGAAGCACCCTTCGCACATTGGATATCTGGAACACAAAGGTGCTCAAATGTTGTTAAGGGGCATGGGTCTACTCCATCTCAAACCAAGCACAACAAGAAAGAAGTAATTTGCTGGAGATGAAACCAGGAGGGCTCCATAGGGAGTAGTTTTCAGCCAAGCCCTCTTTAGTTTTTGGTTTGCCCTTGAAAAATAGATCTTGTATTGTGTATAGCCCTTTATGTTTCCAAATTTTAAATTGGGAGAATTTATCACTGTGTTTAAACTGAGGGTGCAAAAGAAAGGGTCTAATAGGAGATGGATCAGGGGCCAACAAAAATCCCCATTTCCTGCAAAATGCAAAGGAAGTTCTGAGGAAGGGTTTTTAATTACTTTGGCTGCTGTAGCGGTTGCATGGGAGAACAATAGACTCATTTCAACAGCTGTTTCATCTCTGATTTCTAAATATGCCCATTTATTAGAATTATCTCTTCTTATTAGTTGTGGAGTTGGGCTTATTTGTAATGCTGCAAAATAAAATTCAACATCCCCCATGCTGTGCCTTAACAAATTTTGCTGGTTTAGAAAACTTGGATCTCTGTTGATCAAAAATGAAAGAATTGATCATTGATTGCCAATTTCTAAAATATAGAGGAGGAGGGGCCAAAGGTAATGCTTGAAATAAGAAAAACAACTTTGGTAGAAGAAATATTTTTACCAGGGCTATCCTTCCCAACAGGGACAATTTTAAGTTTTTCCATTTTTTAATCTTAACTTTGTCCATTTGGTAATCAGTTCGTAATTTCAAGGCATTAATTGGATCAGATCCCAAGGTAAATAAAACCAGAGGGTTGCAACTGAAGGTTAGTTTTCTCTTGCCATTTTCTTTGAAGATCCATCAAGTTATTAAAAACAATACATTTTTTTTATTTTTGGAAATTAATTTGAATGCCTGCAAACTTATCAAATTCATTGAGGGTGTTAATAAGATGTGGAAGTGAATATTCTGGGTTTTATTTTTAAAAAAGCAAAATGTAATCAGCATAAAGGTTTGTTTTTTGTTCAAATTCTTTAATTTTAGGGCCTTTTATCCTAGGGTTTGTTTTAATACAACTTGCAAGTGGTTCAATTGCAATTGCAAACAGAAGTGGTGACAGTAGCCATCCTTGTTTAGTACCTCTTTGTAGTCTATGTAGTTGGAGATTACTCTAATCTGTTTACTTATATTACAGTTTCTGAGTCTTTGTAGATATTTATGACAAGGGTGATAAATTTATCTCTGAAATTCATTGCTGATAGAATATTTAAAAGGTATTTCCATTCTAATCTGTCAAATGCTTTTAAAGCATCAAGGGACATCATCGTTAGAGGAAATTTTAAATTATTACAATGGATTATATTTAACACCCTTCTTATTGCATCTGGTAATTTATGCTTAGGGATGAAACCTACTTGATCCAGGTTGATATAATTCATAATGAAATAATTTATTCTATTGATCAGTATAGAACAAAGAATTTTAGAATCTTGCTTAATGAGGACAATGGGGCAGAATGCTTTTAACTGTGGGATACTCCTCTAAAGTCTTGGGACTATTCTAGAGGTTTTTCAGCTTCTGGGGTGTAAATCACCATCCTTCAGTTTGTTGAACAAGTCCCTTATGTGAGGGGTTAAATCATCTTACAGCATTTTATAAAATGCATGTGTTAACCCATCAGGGCCAGGGAATTCACCCAGTTTCCAATTACCTGTTTAAGTTCACCTTCCATAATAGATTTATTAAGACTAGCATGGTGAATGTTATTAATCTCTTTAAGTTGGAGGGATTTTTTTTAAATCAAAGACTAATTCATTGGGCAACTCTGAGGTGTATAAAGTGGAGTAGAAGTTTTTGAATTCTGATAGGATGTTTCTTAATTTGAATTTAACCTCACCTTTTGTTGAACGAATACTTGGTATCATTTTAGTGATTAGTGAAATTGTTAAGATAAGAGGAAAAATGTAAAAAAAGATACACAAAGACCTAAGGTTAGGAAGTAGGAAGTCAAATCTTTTAAAACATGAATGTGTGTGGGGGGGTGTATTTGTAGTAAGTGTTTTTGTGTGTGTATGTAGTGTTTTAATTATTTTGTTATATTATATTGTAGGTATTCATAGTATTGTATTGTACATTGTATAACATAGTATTATATTGTATAGCACTGTTAGTATTATTATTCTGAGATATTTTGTCACTATTGTTATTGTTGTGATTGGTGTTTCATGGTGAAAGTGTGGATGTTGATATTGATATTATTTGTTTTGATGGTATGTATTTTGTCATATTACTATACTGAAGTTAATAAAATTATTTTTAAAGAGTTTTTTTTTAAAAAAGAGGGAAATATCATCTGCATAAAGGTCCAAAATATGTTCCTTACTTGTGCCCCCTTTATCCTCCCAGATGATCTAATATATTCTGCCAATGGCTCTATTGCTATGGCAAATAGTGGGGTGACAGGGGGCAATCCTGTCTTGTTCCCCTCTGAGGTTGGAAGACCCTAGAATCTAATTTGTTAGTGTGGCCATCAGCTTTGGAGTCAGTGGGTATGTTTTGTAGAAGTTGTACAAAGGGAGTTCCAAACCCCATTCTTCCCAGAAGTCCAAAAAGATATGGCCATTCCACTCTGTCAAAGGCCTTAAGGGCATCCAAAGAAAGAATAGTTACTGATTTGCCTGAGTGGTTATAGCTATGAATGATATTAAGAGTTCTCACTGCATCTGAAATCTGTCTGTTTGAAATGAAACCAGTCTGGTCCAAGTGTATGTATTTGCCAATAAAAGTATTGATATGTCTGCCAAGAATTGTCATAAAAATTTTAAAGTCCTGATCGAAAAATGCCACTGGTCTGTAGGCTGAGAGTTCACCAGGATCACCATGTGGTTTGAGGACAGCCATGATTCAGCCTTCCCTCCATCTAGCTGGGATCATCTAGCTCAAATGCACATATCTGATATTGCATTTTCCTTAAAGAAATGAGTTAACTCTTCCCTCACATATTTAGCAATAAGTTGTTTAGTAAGGAAGAGTGGAGCTATACATCAGATCCTTGCTTTTCTAAAGGAAACTGAGATCTGCCAGGTAAGGGAGGTGGGCGAATAGTCTGAGATGTTGGCTGCCAGAATACTTGTTCCTTCTTAGTTTACAACAATATTTTCAGTTATCCAAATGGGATCCATACTTTTGTAAACGCCATGTGGTTCAGAAAAGTGTGTATATTCTCTAGACCCAGGGTTTAAGTGCCTCCAGGCATCAACAAGACTTCTAGAGGGGGAAAAGATAGATCTCCCACTGACTCCTTTTTACAAACCTTTTAAGGAGGGGATCTGTCTAACACAGGATCAAATATGACACTGGAGTCACTTCCTAATATTACTGAACCCTCTACAAAGCATGTCAGTCTATCCAAGAGGTGAGAAAAAATAATTTTGATTTTTTTATTAGGAGAGTAGTAAGACCCAACAGTTAACTTATTCCTCGCTAGAGTTCCTTTAAAGACGATAAACTTGTCTTCTGGGTCCTTTTGTACATTGCAAATTTGTAAGGAACAAGTCTTTGTAATTATAATTTCTGTCCTGCATGTTTTCAAAGAGCCCAGTATGCAGAACTGGTCTGCAAAAACAGGGTGATATAAAATTGTATTTATTTTGCTATGCTGATGGGTTTCTTGAAGAAGAATTAGGTTGTAATGTCTGGGATTCAGAGCTTTCAAATTCTTTTTCTTTCCTCCTCCTCCTTCTCCTTCTCCTTCTCCTTCTTCTTTTACTGAACCTAAGTCATTAACATTGGCTTATATGACTCTCAGTTCACCCAGCCAAAATACAAACAATATAACCAAAAGATACCAAACTGATCTAAATAAGCCCTTCCCCCAGATCTTACTCAGAGCTGAAGTTGTCATTTTTCTCTTAATCCCTGACTGGTGCCAATAAACAATAAACTATAACCTGGCCAGACAACCTCTGTCCTTTCCCCTCTCCTTCTGCAGTTGACAGCCAGAATTAAACATCCACAGCCATGAGGTCCAATGCTCACTGCTATACTCAATAATACTGTAGAGGCAGAAGTAACTGGCAATTAGATGAACTTCTCTCATTTATAGAAGGGGTGGAAAGTAATGTATACCCTCTTCCCCACTACCTCTTAGCAAAAATAGAATTAAAATATATTCAAATAAAGCCTCCTTGTTTGCAATAAAATAAAAAATATCCTTAAGAGCAAATTTCACACATAAACTTGTTAATACAACAAAATGGAGGAAAATATCAAGAAGGCATAATAAGATTCAAAATGGCCGTTTCATGCCAAGTAAAGCTAAGCACACCAAAGAAAAAAAGAGCTTCAGAGGTGGTTTCTCGGTTTCTTTTTCCATCCTTTTGCCTTTGTCTTTGTCTATCTCTCTCTTTCTCAATGTACTGTATGTCTTTTTTTGGTTGTTCTCAGACTCCCTCAGAATTGAAATGTCTAAAGCCTCACACATTTCTATCAACCACTGTCTGTTGGTGGCAGAAAGAATTTTTCTGTCATGACAGATCAGTAGTTTGAATGGGAAATCCTATGTATATTTAATGGCTGTCTCATGCAGCAGAGTAGTGATTGAGTTGAGCTCCTTGCATTTGGCTAGCATGTTTTGTATTAAATCTTGGAAGAGAGACACTTTTGAACCCTTGAATTCCAAGTTAAGAATATTACTTAAAAAACACTCAAAACGTGAGGGGTTTTTTTTAAAATAAAGCTGTTAAACTTCATCAGGATATCCCAGTGAGGATTAGAACCACAATCTTTAGGACTTGCTGTACTATGCATATAGTCAATGTCCACCAGAGTTAATTAGAAATTCAGGTTCTATTCATTAAACCACGGGATAATTATCTAAATCAGATCTCCTTCCTTGTCAGAATCTAGGATCCCTCTCAGCCTGAGGTTATATTTTTTTTTATTCTTATTTTTAAGATTTTTTAATCTTATTCTGGAGGTCTGTGGTGGCAATCTGCAATTCTTGTATTTTTATGTCATTTGATAGTCCTAATTGTAATGCATTGTTAGTTGTACCCTTCAGATAATTTTTATCCTGGAGCTCCAAAGCTGATGTCCAGTCCTCCTGCAGTTCCCTTCAAATTTGTCTAATAATTGTGTTTACTTGAGATTCCAAAATAGGGTTACCATGTCCTGAATCTTCGTTTGTGAAGAAAAGCCAGAGGAGGAAGGGGGGGGTATTCTTTCTCCCCTTGATCCCTTATATATACCCAGCACCATTTGGGAGGATTTCAAGGCGCATATTCCCTCTGCTCCATCCAATCACATTTTTAAAGTGAAAAAAGTTATGTCTCTCTTTACAGCCATATCAGTAGCTCTTTTCATTCCTTTAAAGTATTCTTGAAGTTTTATTCTAACATTTATTTTTTACACAGGCATAAGCTAGCAAAAAGGGAGAAATGGAAAGCCCCTAAGCTGCCATTAGTCTTCTTAGCTGGCCACTCCCTCCCCCATGTAGTTCTCTAAAATTAATTTTTCCATGCTCTGTCCCTAACCCAGCAGGTCCCCTGCTTCCTTGGGTGGTAGCTGTTTATCTCCCTAAAAGTAATCTGCCATTGCTATGAGTGGAAACAATTGTAAGCAACAAAGCATACAAAACATCACATTGATTAAGCAACAATGTTTCACCAGGGTTTGTGCATACCAACTCTGTTGCCCCACATATACCCACCCCTTTGCATAGCCAGTGTGGCTTACCCTGAGTGCCAGCAGCTGCTCATACACTTGGGCCTGGATATGAAAATGTGCCCAAAGGCATGCATGCAAGCAGATTTCCACCTTGCATTTAATGTAACCCAACACATTGGCTTTTAGCAGCAGGACGTTGTCCATCTCCAACTATGGCCTGATAATTATGCATACTACACAGTGTATTTCCTGAGGCCAGGACTGAGAATGGGTGTTTCTTCACAATACACTCAGATGGGGAAAATGAAAGGGACAGAAAGATGAAAGACGAAAAGGACAGAAAATTCTTATGATTTTTATCACCCTTGCTGTTCCATAAGATTACTAGAACATATTGCCATGTAGCGTAGTACTCAAATGCACAGGCCTATCTCATCAAAGCAAGGAGGACCAATCACAGTTTGCATAATGAATTCAGAGGGGAGCAAGGAGATTAAAGTTCCTTGATGATTCAAAGAAGTGGTGTTATCATATAATTTAGTCCACCTTGGGCAGTGATACCGGCATAGTACTGTAGAGCAAATAACCATTCAAATCATATTGTTTTTGTTCAGTAGAGGATAACTGAAACCACCGCTCTGGAGGTTGGACAATGGAATATTAAGCTGTCTTGTGTACTTGAAAGTTTCACCCCAAGAGAACAAAAGAGTCAAACTACTGGCTGCAATGGTAAGCCATAAATGGAAAAAGCAATTCGTCATTTTAGACCAAACCAAAGAAGGATGAAAGAAGCTGGTTTTAAATGCTTTATCACTGGAGCAAGTGGTTTTTCTTTTTATCATCATAAGGGTTCAGCATCTCTGCAGCTTAAAAGCATAGATCTTTGTCTCTGTGTCATTATCTATAATTATTTTCTCTGTTAATCCTGAAGAAGTGGCAGAAAAGGAGTTGTGGTGGAGGAAGTCTACTTAAGCAGATAAAAATAACATCCTTCTACAAAGTGGTTAATGTAAATGACTGTGAAATGATGTCATTTTCTCTTGGTGTGGTGCCCGAGTGCAATGTAGGGAGGGGAGGAACAGACAGTTTCATATTTAATACGAGAACAGCCCTCTGAAACTTTCTGCTAATCTTGCCTCCTTCCTTCCGCAGAACCCTGAAACAATGCTCCTGTAAGTCTCTTCCCAGTTCTAAGGGAAACAATGTTTTTTTACCCCTTTCTGCCTATGGATACGTCTACTATATTAACGCACTATATGCATACAGAATGTTCTTTGCTAAATGTTCTCAGCATACTGTAACTCACTAATTTTTCAAAAAGCCCATAGCACTTTCTTTTTTGGTAGTTTCTTGATTTAAGTCTCACCACTGTTATATTTCATAGACAGTGTTGGGTTTGAACCTGAGAGAAAAGGATTTACAATGTCTACTTCCCACTATGCCAATGGGAATGCAGTTTGTTGCCACCAAGAGGAAAATCAATATGCAGAGTGAATGACAAACATATCTTGCTACCTCTCCTTCTCATGCAGACCCAACACATGAAATAATGAGCCAGACACCATAGCTGGGTTAAAATATGGGCCACTTTAGTGCATCTCTAATCTATTTAGTTATTTGTTTCTTGAAATACACAAACCAGGGGGAGACCCAGTGCGGGAAAAGCTGGAGCTGATGGTCTCCCCAGACTCACCTCCCAGCTTCCCTGGGTGAAATACCCAAGTCCCAGGGGGGCTCCCCGCAAACTGGGATGCCCCCCGGGCACCAACTACTGGAAGACCCCAGGATGAAACCTCGACCCACAGAATTTCAGTCGCGGGCTCCAACCTGGCATCAGCCTCAAGGACAGCTCATCTTCCTGCCCCCAAACACATGACTTGCTGGGCAGTTTGATAAGCCCACCCTACACCCAAAAGGGATGCCATAGGTGAACACTGAAATAACCCCATCTACCCCTCACCTGCCACAGATAAGGGCAAGTGTTTACTTAGCCCTTATCCCCCACCAGGGCGGCTAAAGCAGCCCTCACCCCGGTTTGTATATCCTCAAGAAACAGCTGGATCCCCAGATCAGAGAAGTGGACCCGATCAACCCAGTAAAGCTCAGGTTTATCATACAAGATCTTAGGGTGGTCAATATACTGACCAAGCCCCGTGGCCATTGCTCTCTGAATTTCCCTGTTGACCCTCTTATGGGCAACATCAATATGTTTTGTATCACCCTTGCTGGGGTAAACTTGCCAAGGAATGATGGTCGACCAAATTAGCTGCATACCGGGCCATAACAACCAGATGTGCTGCATATCCTCAGTGGTTTGAAGATCCAGGGCTTTCCCTTTTAACAAACCTAAATCATTGCCACTGAAGTGGATAAGCAAAGCATGAGGCAGAGGTCCACAATGCTCCCCAAACAAAGTGGGTGTTAAACCCTGCCATTTAAGGCCTCTTTTGCCCAACCGCTCAACTGCAGCCAATTGGCCCAACCTCAAGTGGGTTCCAAATCAACTTGACTTGGCATGGCGTACAGCCCAAAACACCAAGCTGTGACCGCATATCAGCACTCGGCATCTTGTTGGTCACACACTAGGATCTGTAACATATAAAACATCAACAGGGTTAAAAACAGATAGGTCGAACGTATCTGCGATAGACAGCTGACTTCCAATGTCCAATTCTTCTAAACACATCAGGCGGCATTCCCATTGCTGCGGCTATGCAAGCTTCTCCTATCCTAAAAGAACGGGTGCAAAAACAAAGCTGGAAAGTGCGTTGGATGTCACATTCCAGGATTGGTAGTGGGTCAAAGGAGATCCTCTTTTGAGAAAGCCCAGCTGGGAACCACATGCTTTTGAATAATCCCGCAATGCCCTGGCCGAGCAAAGGTTTTCATCATAACATTTGTACAACAGGATTTGGGCACCCTTACCCATCTGGTCTGTTTTTGATCTGCGGGTTAAAAAGGGGTTGATAACCTGAACTGTGGCCATATTGTTGCACCAAAAGCGTACTGAAGAATTTGAAAATTTGGATACCCAAATCTTAACTGTGACTAATATGGGGGAAAACTCTAGGGTTGCAGTTACACGGCAGGTTTTATAGTGATAAATTGCATTTTAGTGCTTTTTCGCACCAGTGGTGGGTAGTTTACATGGTATGGAGGAAACAGTTCTATTTTGTTGCTCTTTGTTTTTTTCCGCTTTGAGATTCAGACAGGCAATGTGGTGGGGGCATGGCCAAACATTGGAGAGAAAGACAAAGGAATGCAATAGGGTCTGCCCTGGCCCCAACTCCGTGGTTAACAGCTGGTCAACACTGAGCCATTTCCTTCCCCCCTGTAGCTCCCTGGCCCCAAATCAAAATGAAGACGTGAAGGTGAAGGTTTTTTTTTTCCATGGGTAACAGCTGATTGAGACTGCCTTCCTCCTGCAGCTCCCTGGCCCCAAATCAAAATGCAGACGTGAAGGGTTTTTTCTCCATGGGTAACAGCTGATCGAGACTGAGCCATTGCCTCCCCCTTGCAGCTCCCTGTACAGACTTCCCTTGGCGCCAAAGCAAGCAGTACACACAAAGGATTTTAAGATTTCCTGGATCGCTACTGAATCTCCCTCCTGACTCCACATCTAGCCAGCCCACCCCTTCATTATAAGAACCAGTCACAGTGCAGCTCTGCTGCAACTGTATCGGGAAGATTGCTGGTAATTCACACAGCCCTTAGCGAAATGGTTGTTTACACTATCAATAATGCGCTAAATCACGCTACTTTTCAAATAAACCAGCAAAAGTAGCGAGATCCCCAGAGACACTATATTTGGGTTTTTTACCTTCCCCCCTTCTGAACGAGGCGATACTGTGGCGCGATCCATGGGAATGATGAGCAATCTTAGCAGTATATTTAGGGGAATATTTGCTTTTGTAAATGCAACCTAGGAAAGTCAGATCAGTGGTAACCCCTACATCTGTCCAATCCTGAGGCCACTATTCAGCGCACCAGCACCCATGAAAGTAAGCCCCAAATCCCAAGGAACCTGAAGTGTCCAATGCCACTTGCAGGGCATCCCTCAACTTAATTTTGTCTCTCCAGAAGGATACCCCATTAAATGACTCAGGAATGTGCTCCAAACAAACAGGTCAATTTAAAGGTTGAGACACCCCAGCAATAGTGTCACACAAACACTGCAGGAATGCCCTTCCACATGCCTCAACTTTACATGTGAAATTCAAATGCCCAATCAATTCCTGAAACTCCCTGAGGTTGGCTTTCCTACAACCACCATCACCCCTTAAAACCACTCTTCAACTTAGAAAATCTCAGAATATACTCTTTTCTTTTCTGCATGAAACAATGTTTGACATAATAATTCCAGAAACCAATTGCATTCGCCCCATGTAAAGCTCCTCTTGTATTAAGCAGTGCTGCATGTTTAAAAGCATGGTTGCTACAAAACCTGGAGCTGTAAAATAAAATGTCCTCTTTCAAAACTCACAGCATCCTCAGCTCTGGGAATGCAGCAGAAGGTCATTTGACTCTATTACAGGAAAGATATCTCTTACTAAGCAGCCATTCCAGAAACATTGTTATCATGTAGTTTATGTTATTTTTCGGGACATGTAAGTGCAATAGTAAATAAGCTGATTGTGAGCAATGATGGCATCTGGTTATATCTGTCCACAAGCACATTCTCACAAGTCAGAGGTTGCCTGCTTGTTCTTGCAGCCCCATAGCCTCGTACCTGTCCTTTCTTATCCTCATACCTTTGTGAATGGCTCCTGTATTAAATTGCTTTTAAAATTAGAGTTAAAAAAATGTCACTTTTGCTTTTTCGACCTTCATTTTTTTTTAAACCTCAACTTCTTCCCATCCCAAACATGAAGAAATTTGTGAAATGCTAAAGAAATGATCCAAAACAAAATTCTCCCCCATTTCCACTAGCCCAACTCAACGGACTTTATCAGATAAACCTCTACAAATGTTCTTTTGCCGCCATATTTTGAACCATTTTTCTGCCGTCAAAAGAACCCTTTTTATCAGACCTACCTGTAATAGCATTAAAAGGCAGCCCCAGCATTACTGGAGCACGAACGGAGCTCTGTTTACTTCTGCATCTGTGATCTCATCAGTTCTCGCAAGAAGATGCAAGCATAGGTTAATTTAAAAATACAGCAAAAAACAAACAAACAAACAGTACACACAAGCACAGAAACATACTCACAAAGTCCCAAGTAAACCAGGGAGGTTCATAAAAAGAGCATCCCCTACCTGGCTTTCTCGATCTCATCCAGATGTGTTCTGCCCATTGATGCTATAATCATGAAAGGACAATGGTGCATGGTTTCAAACATCAGCAATACCAGCAAAAAAGTGCCACGGGAGTTCTTTTGACAGCTTGGACTGTCAATAAAAAATAATGCCTTATTTCCTACACATAATTGCAAAAGCACATTATGACACCATATTTGCCACATTTGATAAAGTCCAAGTACAGTATAACTGTTCCCTCCATGGCCTGTAGCTGTTAACATTGTAGGTCTCTCAGAAAAAACAAGGGTGGCAACTCTAACTCCTCTAACATTGTTGAATACATAGGGAAATAAATTCAGACTTTTAAAGTTCAGGACTCAAACCCTGGGTTTGGAAGGATGAAATTGCTTAATATTTGATTCTTCCACATTGTTTTTTTTACAAAACTTAAGTTCACTCCAATCCAAACATTGGGAAATTTGTGGATTTTGGTAAATACTTATCAAAAGGGAAGTGAAATAAAATTTTCACCCATCTCTACAAAAATACTGGATTAACTGAGAGAAGATGGCACCTTTTGCTGGGATCAGGAGATGAAAACTTACCCCCACTTCTTACTATAGCAATTCCCTAACTTAAGCATTGTGCTACAAATATAAAGTGAAAGGGCGTAACTAAAGAAACCTGGATTATTCTGGAGGGAAGAAAGAGAAAATGGACAACCATGAAGTCATGATATTGCACCAAAAGGAAGAATGATTTTCATACAGCTTCCAGACATTTCATGCATGAGTTGTGGCAGAGCTCTGAGTAACTAGGAGAATGGTAATTGTTGGTGCTCTATTGATTCTTATACATATTTTGTATGATGTCCATACATGGAGTTATTGTGTGGAGAAGAAGGGAGTGGGACAGCATTGCTGATCTGGCCCCGTTGTTAGCATCCTGCTAGCACTTTCTCCTCAACACTTGTATATCCAGTGTGAGGTCTTCAAAGGATATCTATGCATGACAGCTTTCACAAGCTATTGATCTGTTTCTGGCCACAATTCAAAGTGTTTGTTATGATTTATAAAGCCCTACATGGCTCAGGTACAAGCTGTCTGAAAGAACAGATTCTCCCATACAAGCCTGCCTGGAATTTTAGACTGTCAGGGGAGAGCCTTCTCTCGGTCCTGCCCCGCTTGGAAGCATATTTGGTGGGGGAAGGAGAGAGGGCGTTCTTGATGGTTGTTCCCAGGTTGTGGAACTCCCTTTTGCAAGAGTCAAGGCTTTGTTCTTCTGCTGGATTTTTATTCAAACAGGGCTTTGGCAATTAAACCACATTTCTGTGGAAACCCTTGAACCAGGTGGAAGTTGACATTTGATTTACTTATGTTTTTTGATAGTTTTATTTGATTTTATCATTTTTAATCACATTTGAATACCATACTTTAGAAGAAAGCTGGTGAGTACAATTCCAATAAGTCAATAATGAATAAATTGGTGAGGAACCATGTAGAATCCAGGATCCAGGCATGTGGAATATATATTGCTACTCATGTCTTGGCTCTTTCATGGTGAATGTGGAGATGCTGAGGGGATTGGGATTAATAATAATAATAATAATAATAATAAAATTTATTTATATCCCACCCCTCTGCGAACAATCGGGGCGGCTTACAACAGTAAAATAGTACATAGTATAAAACAACTCAAAATCCCTTCTCCCCTTTAAAACATTATTAAATCAATACAAATTAAAATCAGCATATAATACAATTGTTATTAAAAACCCTTCCTAGTGAGCAGCATCAGTTAGGAGCTCCAGAATCAACCTCCAGAGGGGGTTCCTGAGGCTGGGGTTGGCTATTCCGGAAAAGCCTGCCTGAAGAGATCCGCCTTGACAGCCTTTTTAAAGCTGTCTAACAATGTCAATAGGCGGATCTCATCCGGCAGGCCGTTCCACAATTTGGGGGCGACAGCCGAGAAAGCCCTCTGGGGCTTTCTCTCTGGGGCCCATACAGATTAACATGCTGTATGGACCGGTCCAGATGGTGAAATAAATCCTCATACAATCCGGGAGGAATCCACGTGTCCAAATGGGATCCTGCAGCTTTCCATCATTTTTAGAGGGAGGGGGAGCAACATTCAGGAAAACTATAGGAGGAAAGCTTTTGGGGCTTTTCCTGAGATTTTTAAAAAAACAATGGGGGAATGCTGGTTAGGACAACCAAATTGCAGTACAGCACATTCCTAAGGATGATAGCTGATTGTTCGGATGTGGGTGGGGGCGGGACATACTAACAAGGTAGCACCCAGAACCACCATGTTGGATTGTCACTGTAGCTATTGTGCACTGAGGCAATGAAACAGCCTTTCTTTTTTCTTTTTTTCATTATTTAAGTGGAAGATCACCCTTCCGCACCTTGGATTTAGGTTTTTGGGGTTTTTTTTAAAAAAAAACTGTTTGGTGGGGGCAAGTTGGGGAGTATAGAACCACGAGTAATTCACTTGTGCCCACCATTCTGATTCACTGGCATGCCTACATTGAACAGCAAACACAGATATCTTCACACACCAGCAACCTTGCAAAAAGATAGTGGAGACAGATGAAAGCTGCTGTGAACTGGCGTACGTGAGCACCAATCCACATTTTATTTCCTCATCTAGACTGGCCCTATGATATCTTGTGCTTTGTAATATCTTGTGCCAGGGCTGAGAAAGTGTTTTTGCTCCTACTTTCTCCACATGTCAGTTGTTTTAATGAGTTGCTGCTTTGTGAAAACAGATATTACACAAGCGTATGCTGTAGCTACCATCTCAGTAAGGAGCCAACATGGCATAGTGGTTTGAGTGTTGGACTACAACTCTGAAGACCACGGTTCGAATCCCTGCTCACTCCTGAAAACCTACTGGCTGGCCTTGGGCAAGTCACACACTCTCAGCCCTCAGAAAACCCTGTGATAAGTTCACCTTAGGGTCGCCATAAGTCGGAAATGACTTGAAGGTACACAACAACAACCATTTAAGCAGAATGCTAAGACTGGTAGTTTGTTTTTCAAGACTGCCACATACCACCAATGTATTTTCCAAATACAGTATGACTGTCCTTTTCTCTACTAATACAGAAGAATACTGAGCCAGGTAGTCAACTAATGTAAATGCACTGCTTTGTATGTTTATTGTTTACAATGAGTTTAGCTTTTGATCTGACTGGTATTGTTAAATAGAATGACCACTTAACCCATCCCCCCTCCTCCCTCAATTTATCAATCTTTCCCATACTGTCTGAAATATGTATTGGCATCTCTGTAGGATATTAGCTGTAACTCTTTTTGGTCACAGATTTCTAAAATGAACATTATATTGCTTGGCTACATGCTCATACACTTGGTCAAAGCCAACCATCATGCACCAGAGGAAATTGCTTTCCTTTAACTTTTCTGTTGATTGCTTTCCTGACAGTGTGTAAACACTGCAATGCCCAAGTCACCACTGTGGAAAAATGTTTGCCCAGAAGCTAAGGTACTTGTGTAGAACTGTGAAGGAAGTTGCAAAGTATTATAGCAAATCTTGTCAGATCTGATTACTTGTGAATGCTACCATTCACACACATCTCTTGTGCAATAATTCGTTTCCTTTGGTGTAAAGATGAAACATTTCATTAGGTGTCTTTGCTCAACTGTGCATTTACACTGCAGCCATGTAGAATAAGGTTGGCCTCCAAGTGTTTTCATAGCATGCTGCTTTTCATCTTAAGGACAAGACCTTTATTGACTTCTCTATTACCTATCATAAACCACAGGAGGATAATGTGAAAAGGCACAGGTGTAGGTTTTTCTAAAAAATGCAGCTGTTTTTCAGTTTAAGTGGTGGTGATTTTCCTTCTCAGAGTCATATGTATACAATATTTACTGCTGGTACATTTCAAGCTTTTTTTAAAAAGCCACACCTCATCTTTATTAAAGGCAGTCATTGGGAGTGAGCTGGGTCAGCAGAAACCCTAAAAATGGGGACAGACTGAAACACTGAGATAATTAATTAAAAGCTATTTCCAGTTTTTGTGCCTTCTCTGACTAAGGACCATTTCCCACATTAGCCAATAAAAATAAATCCATATCTATGACAGAATCTACAGCACTACTGCTAAGATTCTTGGTGTTTTAAAAAAAGAATGGGGAAATGGAACTGCCTCTCTGTGGAACTGTTGGTAAGATTCCTGAGATTAAAAAAAATAAGGTGATGGAAAGCAGGAGGTCCCATGGACTTCTTATAGGGGCTATCAGGTATAGACCTGAGCAGTGTTGAGTATAATTCAGGTAGAAAACAAGACAGGGCTCTGAGGCACTGTTTCTAAGATTCTTGAGGCAGAAAAGAAAGGAAGGAGAACAAGGACTTTATCAGACAACTCAAATATGGCGTCACAAGGACGCCAAATGATCGTGAAAGGGCATGTGTACCAGACAATGTTGCCCTTTCATGATCACATATTGTTTTAAAAATGTATTTTTTTATTGAATGGCCAAGCTGTCAATTGATCCACCGTAGTAATTTTCTGCCAGCATTACCAGCGTTCGAATCTGCGCGCCATTGTACACACATGAATGGAGCATCAATGGACAAGCACTTCCAGGTGCAATCGGGACAGCCAGGTAGGGACACTCTTTTTATGACACACACACACACACATACACACCCATTTACTTGGGACTTTAAAAGTGTGTTTTGGTGCTTTTCTGAACTTTTTTTGTGACTTTGTTTTGTCTTGAATTTCCCACATGAGCATCTTCTTGCAAGATTTGGTGAGATTGAAACCAGGAAGTGAACGGCGCTCCATTCACTCCCTGTTAGTGCCTGGGAAGCCTCTTTAATGTGAGCAAGTTAAGGCCTGGTGGGGGGAGTTCTTTTACTGGCATAAAAACACCACAATTTATGCTGGCAAAAGAACTTTTACAGGGGGTGTGTGGTCTGATAAAAGGAGCCCTGGTGGTGCAGTGGTTAAATGCCAGTACTGCAAGCCACAACATCATGAGTTGAATCCCAAAGGGCTCCAAGGTTGACTCATCCTTCCATCCTTCCGTAGATTGGTAAAATGAGTACCCAGCTTGTTGGGGGCAATTATCTAAAAACATTGTAAACCACTTAGGGGATGATTTGGCACTGATAAATGTTATATAAATATCAACACTAATGCTCAATGCTATAAAGTCCCAAGAGAAGGGCTAAAGCACTGCTGCTAAGATCTTGAAATTTAAAAACTCCATGAGGTTCAACTGGTAAGATTTGTGGAGTTTAAGAAGGAAGATGGTGCATGAACCCTTTTTGGTGTACTAGGTACTGATGGAAAATGTGAGAGATAGCAATAGATCTCTCAAGCAGAGTAATCAAATTGGCAAAGCAGAAGCAAAACAACCATTCCCATACCCACTGACACATATACAGGGTCTAGCAGGGAAAGAAAAAGGCCTAGTATTATTTGCAAAGCATATAAAAGCAGCCTTACTTACAAAAACTTGTGTATAATCAAATACATGGTCTAATGGAGGGGAGATAAGGAAAAGTAAATGCCTGCAGTGGCCACACCCTCCAACATTTCCCAGATGGAAAGAGGGATGCATGTGGGAGAGCAACATCAGAGTGTGGTCAAAAGGGTGTGCTCAAGTAACAAGAGGGCAAAAGTTTCTGTTTTAAGCAGAGGAGCTCTAGAATGTATCTACTGAGTTTAGGAAAGCCTAAAGAAAGGGGGATCCAAATCAATCAATACAAAATATGCATGCTCACAGCATAAGTAACAATGCAGTATAATATTATTGTTACACATTCATTTAAAATCAAAGTGTTAGCATGACCTACTACCCTCTCTCTATAATCTCTCATAATTGGAAATATTGGACACTTCAAAGGGGTTCAGTTACTAGGGAGATCCAAAAAGAGGTCAGGTGTAGGTCACAAGGACCTGGGAAGGTGTCATAGGAATATTTTAGCAAACAAGCCCAACCTAGGATTATGCGGAAGCCCTGGTAAACAAAGCCATTAAGGAGGTATTTGCTAATTCCTTCTTGGGACCACAGCAATGAGCCATCCAACTAAGCAATCAAGTGACTTTTCTAACCCCAATCCCAAGGAAATATCCCCTTGGAAACCTCTCCTGTTCTTCCTGGTGAGGTTGTCATAAACCCATCAATTCCTATCTCCCAGCCATAAACAACAATCAGTTAAGTTTCAGTGTCCTTTGTTTACCTTATGGGAAACCCACCCAGGCTTTCTCCTAACCAAAATACCCCTTTAGGATATAAAGCAGGGTATAAATATTAGTCCCCCAACAATAGAAAGATGTGCCAGTGTGGACGAGACCGGCCACTCGCTTTCTCAGCGCACCCCTGGATTGGAACTTCCAGTCCCAATCCAGACTTCTATCAGAGTACTTTGAAACTCTGTTCTTCAAGACAGGTAGCTATCACCTTATTTCCTGAATTTATTCCTCTATCCAACCTTTCTGCCTTACTCTTTGATAGCCTTGTGTGGTTTTTGTGATGATATGTTGTGTGTGTGAATGCTTTTTGTGCTATTTCCAATGAAAACATTTTTATTTCACTATAACCTGGAGTTCTCTGCAGTTAGCACTGGAATACATAGGTGAAAAGGTCCCCACAGTTACCCTCCTCTCGCAGGCATACTGTTTGAGCTAATAATCCCCCATCTAGATTTTTGATATCATGGGTGGGTCTCAAAGCACCTCCCACCTCTTGTTGGAACACTGTGCCTTTAAACCAAAGTAGAAAAATAGTCTGTATGGCTGTGAAGGGCGTGAAGCACCAGGTGCTAGCCCAGCATAATCACCACTGTATATCAGTCTGCTGAGACACAGAGTTTGTGTGGGTTGCAGAAGGTGTGTTGTAGTAGTGGATTGTGTATATTTACTGTTGGATAATGTCGAAGGAATGTTTGTGTATCTTGTATATATCCTGCAGCAACAAGATAAACAGCCTCCAAGGACTTTGGAAGAATCCAACAGTGTCTGTGCTTCATTTCAAGGTTGGTCAGTGCCAGATTGCCAAATACTACTAGAGGGTTCTGTGCTTCTTCACTCTGCTGATTCTTAGCTACTGTTGGGGACAAGCACCTCAGACAGTGCTGTTAGTTAGCATCTCTGTGGGCCTAGTTATTACATTTTTCACTGCACGTTTTGCATGACGCACAAGAGAGCCAACACCTCTTAGGGTAACAAAAGTGCTTTTACTGGACTTTCTCAGAATTACAGCATCTCTTGGATCCATTGTACAAACTCTGTGTTCATATCCACCTCTCTCTAGCCAATCACTCAGTCAACTCCCAGCTTCCCCGTAACACCCATGTGGTCACCTTGAGCCAATCATAGCCTCTCAACCTAACCTACTTCACAGTAACATTCTTAGAATAAAAGGGGCTGAGTGAAAAATAGTATGTAATATTTTTAGCTTCAGAAGATAAAAGGAATGTAATTAATTAAAAAATACAGTTAGGAAAAAATATGATACAATTCTGTACATATTTATCTAAGAGATAGTCCTACTGAACTGATGCGAGAGGATGTTTTACAAACAAGGAAACAGGAAGTTATGATGAATATATGCTGTGCCTAAACTCCTATTGAATACCATGCAAGCTAGCAATTAGTGAATATAGGCATCCAAAGGTTGCTAACTCTGACAGGTACAGACCCAGGAAGTGCCAGCTACATTTCAGCTAGTAAAGAAATACCAGTGTTGCTAGGTAAGCCTGATGAGAGAGGGAATGGCATCGGTGAATATCTACCAAAGGCCTTATGCTAAGGGTCTCCTTGACATAGCAAAATGGCGTGCTTATATAAGATGGCAAAATCAAGGTTTGATTTCTGGATTATTATTTTTCAAAGAATATTTTCAAGCCATGAATACTTAAATCCATGGATACCAAATCCGTGAATATGGAGAGACAACTGTATTTAAAAGAGGAAGGCCTAAATATATGGAGGACCTGGTTGCAGAATTAGAATCATCACCAACTGATTGGCTTCACCTTTACCAAGTTTTCTCCTTTGCAAGTAAATTAATGCTGAAGGGGGAAACCTTGAGGCCATTAACTACACAGTTGTCCCTCCGTATCCACAGATTTAAGTATTCACAGCTTGAAAATATTCTTAAAAAAATAATAATCCAAAAAGCCAACCTCGATTTTGCCATCTTATATAAGGGACACCATTTTGCTATGCCATTGCATATGATGGAACTTGAGTATTCACGAATTTTGGTATCCATGGGGGGTCGTGGAACCAAACCCCAGTGAATATGAAGGGAGAACTGTATTTGAAAAAGTATGTGATACCTCTGAGGTTTAGCCTCAAATATCTATGATTGTTTATTATTGCATCCTTATAATGGGTCACTTCACTCCAGAATGACTTGGGAATCTGATCTAGGAATTTCAATTTCAGAGAAATATTGGGACAACATATGGCTATCTCCACCTTTTAAATCCTAATCTGTGCTGATAAGAGAGAACACCTTAAAAATCATCCATAAATGCTATCTAACACCCCTTAAGTTAGCGCAGATTACAAAAAATGTACCATCGAAATGTTGGAGAGGTTGCAATGAGATTGGAACCTATAAGCATATGTGGCTAGACTGCCCTTCTGTACACTCATTTTGGAAATAGGTACTAAAGCAAACTGTATTGATTACTAATCAAAACATTAAGTATTGTCCTGGTCTTCTCTTACTTTTTGTTTATTCTAATGAAAACAATAATTTAAAACATTAAAACTTGATTGCTCATTTAATCACTGCTGCTCAGATGGAGATAGCCCAATGTTAGAAAACTGTGGAGATTTCTTTAGAGGCTTGGTGGAAAAGAATTTGGAACACCTGGCTCTTAAAAAAAATGTCAGACAACATGAAGGCAAATGACAGACAAGGAAATCAAGACACTTTTATTGAGAAATGGCACCCATTTATTGATTTTATTAATACAAATGCATACACATCTCATAGAGACCTCCCAGAATCTTTTATAGAAGGAAAATCCCTATGTTATGCCATATTATGTCATGTCTGTTAGTCTGAATATCTGATTGTATCCTAATGTATTTATCTTATGTATGACATGCATTTTTACAATAATATTTAAGAAAAAAAGGAAAACAAACAAAAAAAGCCAAAGAAAAGGACATTGGAGTGTGATGTTGGCCCCACCAGGCTAGACCCACAGTTCCTAGCACTGGTTGCCTGTCATTTTCACCTTGCCCTAGGGCTCTGGTTTCGGATCCCTTTCTGGATATGAGGCCTGAGCCTCTAGGTGACCTTCCTGTGGACATGTTTGGCTAAAAGTGTTTCTTCTGATGGTAAGCATGGCCACCCCTTATTCCAGGGTGAATAAAGCCAGTCTGAGTCAGTGTGAACAATTTAACAAACCAGTTCAGATTATTTATTATAACCAAGCATTAACAGCTTCCAGGATTTAGGGATTTGGTGTTAACCGAATTGTGTGGGGTCCATGCGGATCCCACTCGTGTCCAAATTCTAATATGGGGAATTTTTAATTAGCTCAAGATGGCAGCAAGAGTCTGGGTAACTGTGGGGATCTTTTGACCTATGTATACCAGTAGTAACTGAGGAGACTCCAAGCCAGAAGGTACAATTAAATGGTTTTTATTGAAAATTAATCTTAACAGCATTCACACTGACACTCAAGCTTCAAGCAATCATGCAAGGCTACCAAAGAAAGTAGTAAGTATTTTGATAGAGGAATAGAGTGAGGGGATTGTGGGTTATACTATACCTATCAGAGGCACAGAGATTCATGCAGCAGAGGATACTCAGAGTTGTGTTCTGAGGGTCACACAGCAGAGTGGATGGATGCAGAGAAGCTGCGCACATTTTGGTGGTGTTCTAGGGTGATGTTTATATTTGATATTTCCTCTGAAGGGATGGGAGTTAGGGTGGAATACAATGTCTCCCAGAGTTTCCCAAGACTGGACAAAGGGTTCTCCGGGTGTGTTAATGATTGTTGATGGGCTAGCCACTTGGGATTGAATCAGCACAGTCAACCTTCCATTGTGATCATGGGAAAAGAGGAAAAACCCATTTTGCAATCACTGAGTGCTTAGCTATCCTTGATTGGATTAGTGGATGACTCATTTCCAGGTATGCTTAGAAAGAACTCTGACCTGGGTATGACCTGTTTAAAGAATTTCGAAGGTCCCTCCCTAGGTTGTGCGTAACTCTAGCCTTGGTACCTGGGGAGTCCCCTAGTTTACTTGCCAACCACATGGCAGGCCATAGCCAGCCAAATTATTAGATATGGCCAATTATGTGCTATTAAAAAGGTGGGGGCTGTCGAGGCAAGTAACAATGGCATTAACTATATACAGTCGTCCCTTCACATTCGCGGGGGTTCCGTTCCGCGGACCCCCGCGAATGTGAAAAATCCGCGAATAACGACTCCCCTCCCCCTCCCTCCCCAGGCCTTCGCGGGGCCTTCCTAGGCCCCGCGGAGGTCTCCCTGGCCCTCCCTCCCCCCCTCCCCAGGCCTTCGGGGGGCCTTCCTAGGCCCCGCCGAGGTCTCCCGGCCCTCCCTCCCCCCTCCCCAGGCCTTCGGGGGGCCTTCCTAGGCCCCGCCGAGGTCTCCCCGGCCCTCCCTCCCTCCCTCTTCAGGCCTTCGCGGGGCCTTCCTAGGCCCCGCGGAGGTCTCCCCGGCCCTCACTCCCTCCCTCTCCAGGCCTTCGCGGGGCCTTCCTAGGCCCCGCTGAGGTCTCCCCGGCCCTCCCTCCCTCCCTCTCCAGGCCTTCGCGGGGCCTTCCTAGGCCCCGCGGAGGTCTCCCCGGCCCTCCCTCCCTCCCTCTCCAGGCCTTCGCGGGGCCTTCCTAGGCCCCGCTGAGGTCTCCCCGGCCCTCCCTCCCTCCCTCTCCAGGCCTTCGCGGGGCCTTCCTAGGCCCCGCCGAGGTCTCCCCAGCCCTCGCTCCCTCCCTCTCCAGGCCTTCGCGGGGCCTTCCTAGGCCCCGTGGAGGTCTCCCGGCCCTCCCTCCCCCCTCCCCAGGCCTTCGGGGGGCCTTCCTAGGCCCCGCGGAGGTCTCCCCGGCCCTCCCTCCCCCCCTCCCCAGGCCTTCGCGGGGCCTTCCTAGGCCCCGCCGAGGTCTCCCGGCCCTCCCTCCCCCCTCCCCAGGCCTTCGGGGGGCCTTCCTAGGCCCCGCCGAGGTCTCCCCGGCCCTCCCTCCCTCCCTCTTCAGGCCTTCGCGGGGCCTTCCTAGGCCCCGCGGAGGTCTCCCCGGCCCTCACTCCCTCCCTCTCCAGGCCTTCGCGGGGCCTTCCTAGGCCCCGCTGAGGTCTCCCCGGCCCTCCCTCCCTCCCTCTCCAGGCCTTCGCGGGGCCTTCCTAGGCCCCGCTGAGGTCTCCCCGGCCCTCCCTCCCTCCCTCTCCAGGCCTTCGCGGGGCCTTCCTAGGCCCCGCCGAGGTCTCCCCAGCCCTCCCTCCCTCCCTCTCCAGGCCTTCGCGGGGCCTTCCTAGGCCCCGTGGAGGTCTCCCGGCCCTCCCTCCCCCCTCCCCAGGCCTTCGGGGGGCCTTCCTAGGCCCCGCGGAGGTCTCCCCGGCCCTCCCTCCCCCCCTCCCCAGGCCTTTGCGGGGCCTTCCTAGGCCCTGCGGAGGTCTCCCCAGCCCTCCCTCCCTCCCTCTCCAGGCCTTCGCGGGGCCTTCCTAGGCCCCGCGGAGGTCTCCCCGGCCCTCCCTCCCTCCCTATACAGGCCTTCGCGGGGCCTTCCTAGGCCCCGCCGAGGTCTCCCCGGCCCTCCCTCCCTCCCTATACAGGCCTTCGCGGGGCCTTCCTAGGCCCCGCCGAGGTCTCGCCGGCCCTCCCTGCCACCCTCCCCAGGCCTTCGCGGGGCCTTGCTAGGCCCCGCGGAGGTCTCCCCGGCCCTCCCTCCCCCCTCCGCAGGCCTTCGCGGGGCCTTGCTAGGCCCCGCGGAGGTCTCCCTGGCCCTCCCTCCCCAGGCCTTCGCGGGGCCTTGCTAGGCCCCGCGGAGGTCTCCACAGCCCTCCCTCCCTCCCTCTCCAGGCCTTCGCGGGGCCTTCCTAGGCCCTGCGGAGGTCTCCCCGGCCCTCCCTCCCTCCCTCTCCAGGCCTTCGCGGGGCCTTGCTAGGCCCCGCGGAGGTCTTCCCGGCCCTCCCTCCCCCCTCCCCAGGCCTTCGCGGGGCCGTGCTAGGCCCCGCGGAGGTCTCCCCGGCCCTCCCTCCCTCCCCAGGCCTCCGGAGGGCCTCCGGGCATCCCGCGAAGGCCTCCCCACCCCTCCCCAAGCCTTTGCGGGGCCTCCGGAGGGCCTCCGGGGGACCCGCGAAGGCCTCCCCAACCCTCCCCAGGCCTTCATGGGGCCTACGGAGCGCCTCCGGGGGCCCCGTGGAGCCCTCCCCGGGCCTCCCCGCTCCCTCCAGGTCTTTTCACGGGGCCTCTGGAGGCCCCGTGTCGCGGTTTTGGGGGAGGCCCGGGGGGGCCCTCCCAAAACCACGAACAACCAAAACCGCGAATGTCAAGTTCGCGAATGTGGAGGGACAACTGTACAGTCATCCCTTCACATTCGCGGGGGTTAGGTTCCCCAGACCCCCGCGAATGTGAAAAATCCGTGAATAACAATTGCCCTCCCCCTCCCCCGCCAAAGCGACAACAGGGCCTCCGGAGGCCCTATAGTCGCTTTCCCCCCGCCTCCCCATGCCTTCATGGGGCCTCCGGAGAGTCTCCAGAGGCCCCATGATCGCCTCCCCAGCCCTCCCCACACCCTGCCCAGGCCTTCATGGGGCCTCCGGAGCATCTCCAGAGGCCCCATGATCGCCTCCCCGGCCCTCCCCACCCCCTCCCCAGGCCTTCATGGGGCCTCCGGAGACGCTCCGGAGGCCCCATGGAGGCCTCCCCGGCCCTCCCCACCTCTTCCCCGCGCCTGCACAGGGCCTCCGGAGCGTCTCCGGAGGCCCCATGAGCGCCTCCCGAGCTCTCCCCACGCCCTCCCCAGGCCATCATGGGGCCTCCGGAGACGCTCCGGAGGCCCCATGGAGGCCTCCCCGGCCCTCCCCACCTCTTCCCCGGGCCTGCATGGGGCCTCCGAAGAGTCTCCGGAGGCCCCATGGAGGCCTCCCCAGCCCGCCCCACGCCCGCCCCAGGCCTTCATGGGGCCTCCGGAGCGTCTCCGGAGGCCCCATGGAGGCCTCCCCGGCCCTCCCCAACCCTTCCCCAGGCCTGCATGGGGCCTCTGGAGCGTCTCCGGAGGCCCCATGGAGGCCTCCCCGGCCCTCCCCACCTCTTCCCCGGGCCTGCATGGGTCCTCCGGAGCGTCTCCGAGGCCCCATGGAGGCCTCCCCAGCCCTCCCCACGCCGTCCCCAGGCCTGCATGGGGCCTCCGGAGCGTCTCCGGAGGCCCCATGGAGGCCTCCCCGACCCTCCCCACCCCTTCCCCGGGCCTGCATGGGGCCTCTGGAGCATCTCCGGAGGCCCCATGAGTGCCTCCCCAGCCCTCCCCAGCCCTTCCCCAGGCCATCACGGGGCCTCCGGAGCGTCTCCGGAGGCCCCATGGAGGCCTCCCCAGCCCTCCCCACACCCGCCCCAGGCCTTCATGGGGCCTCCGGATCATCTCCGGAGGCCCCATGGAGGCCTCCCCGGCCCTCCTCACCCCTTCCCCGAGCCTGTATGGGGCCTCCAGAGCATCTCCGGAGGCCCCATGAGCACCTCCCCAGCCCTCCCCAGACCATCATGGGGCCTCCAGAAACACTCCGGAGGCCCCATGGAGGCCTCCCCGGCCCTCCCCAGCCCTTCCCCAGGCCATCACGGGGCCTCCGGAGCGTCTCCGGAGGCCCCATGGAGGCCTCCCCAGCCCTCCCCACGCCCGCCCCAGGCCTTCATGGGGCCTCTGGATCATCTCCGGAGGCCCCATGGAGGCCTCCCCGGCCCTCCCCAGCCCTTCCCCAGGCCTGCATGGGGCCTCCGGAGCGTCTCCGGAGGCCCCATGGAGGCCTCCCCGGCCCTCCCCAGCCCTTCCCCAGGCCTTCATGGGGCCTCTGAAGTGTCTCCAGAGGCCCCATGGAGGCGTCCCCGGGGGCCCTCCCAAAACCGCGAATAATCAAAACCGCGAATGTCAAGTTTGCGAATGTGGAGGGACAACTGTACAGTCATCCCTTCACATTCGCGGGGGTTAGGTTCCCCAGACCCCCGCGAATGTGAAAAATCCGTGAATAACAATTGCCCTCCCCCTCCCCCGCCAAAGCGAAAACAGGGCCTCCGGAGGCCCTATAGTCGCTTTCCCCCGCCTCCCCATGCCTTCATGGGGCCTCCGGAGAGTCTCCAGAGGCCCCATGATCGCCTCCCCAGCCCTCCCCACACCCTGCCCAGGCCTTCATGGGGCCTCCGGAGCATCTCCAGAGGCCCCATGATCGCCTCCCCGGCCCTCCCCACCCCCTCCCCAGGCCTTCATGGGGCCTCCGGAGACGCTCCGGAGGCCCCATGGAGGCCTCCCCGGCCCTCCCCACCTCTTCCCCGCGCCTGCACAGGGCCTCCGGAGCATCTCCGGAGGCCCCATGAGCGCCTCCCGAGCTCTCCCCACGCCCTCCCCAGGCCATCATGGGGCCTCCGGAGACGCTCCGGAGGCCCCATGGAGGCCTCCCCGGCCCTCCCCACCTCTTCCCCGGGCCTGCATGGGGCCTCCGAAGAGTCTCCGGAGGCCCCATGGAGGCCTCCCCAGCCCACCCCACGCCCGCCCCAGGCCTTCATGGGGCCTCCGGAGCATCTCCGGAGGCCCCATGGAGGCCTCCCCAGCCCTCCCCAACCCTTCCCCAGGCCTGCATGGGGCCTCTGGAGCGTCTCCGGAGGCCCCATGGAGGCCTCCCCGGCCCTCCCCACCTCTTCCCCGGGCCTGCATGGGTCCTCCGGAGCGTCTCCAAGGCCCCATGGAGGCCTCCCCAGCCCTCCCCACGCCGTCCCCAGGCCTGCATGGGGCCTCCGGAGCGTCTCCGGAGGCCCCATGGAGGCCTCCCCGACCCTCCCCACCCCTTCCCCGGGCCTGCATGGGGCCTCTGGAGCATCTCCGGAGGCCCCATGAGTGCCTCCCCAGCCCTCCCCAGCCCTTCCCCAGGCCATCACGGGGCCTCCGGAGCGTCTCCGGAGGCCCCATGGAGGCCTCCCCAGCCCTCCCCACGCCCGCCCCAGGCCTTCATGGGGCCTCCGGATCATCTCCGGAGGCCCCATGGAGGCCTCCCCGGCCCTCCTCACCCCTTCCCCGGGCCTGTATGGGGCCTCCAGAGCATCTCCGGAGGCCCCATGAGCACCTCCCCAGCCCTCCCCACGCCCTCCCCAGACCATCATGGGGCCTCCAGAAACACTCCGGAGGCCCCATGGAGGCCTCCCCGGCCCTCCCCAGCCCTTCCCCAGGCCATCACGGGGCCTCCGGAGCGTCTCCGGAGGCCCCATGGAGGCCTCCCCAGCCCTCCCCACGCCCGCCCCAGGCCTTCATGGGGCCTCCGGATCATCTCCGGAGGCCCCATGGAGGCCTCCCCGGCCCTCCCCAGCCCTTCCCCAGGCCTGCATGGGGCCTCCGGAGCGTCTCCGGAGGCCCCATGGAGGCCTCCCCGGCCCTCCCCAGCCCTTCCCCAGGCCTTCATGGGGCCTCTGAAGTGTCTCCGGAGGCCCAATGGAGGCGTCCCCGGGGGCCCTCCCAAAACCGCGAATAATCAAAACCGCGAATGTCAAGTTCGCGAATGTGGAGGGACAACTGTATTAATATTTCAAACGAATGGTATCAGACCTTGCCTCCACTCACTTCACTTCCAGTAACATTCACTCCCCAATGACTTTCACAACTGACTCATCCAACTGACTCTCTCAACAGTCAGCTCTCAACTGTCATTCCCAACTGACATTCTCACAGAATATCACTTACAGAGGCCCCTCCCTCCCATCACAGCATTCTGTGCTTGGCTTGGCTGTCCCATCCTTCCAAGCACAGCTCAGCCACATAGTTGCAAGGTGGCTCTTCATATGGGAGGTTCTGATTGTGAAGCTCCTGTGCCTTGTTTAGTTTAGCCCTAGCTCTAAGAGATACTAGGAGGGTCTTGTATACAGAGGTGAAAAATTTTTGCTTCACATTTCATTTTTCTGGTCCGTAATAACCCCACACACATCTTGTTAACAACAAACACGTCTTGTTAAAGCAAAGTGAGATTGGCATTAACAGCCACACATTTGCCCTAGGTGAACTCACTTTGGTGTAAAAGGGTAGTCCTACTATGATCACACATCCTATACTTCACATTGTTTTTTGCCACACAGGCATGGCTACTCTGCTTTTTTTCCCTCATCATGCATGTGAATATGCAAATATGTGAATATTCAAATAGGCAGAGGTGTGCTGATAATGATATACAATATCTGCACAAATGTACCTTCAAAAAACTAATAGTGACTGCATGGCAGAAAAATGTAAATACAGAGGAAGTAGCCATTCTTGGTGGGAATGACCAGATGACCCTAAACCCCATCTCTCTGCTCCACACCAAAGCCAACTCAGCGAGCCAGCACACAATCCTCATATCTGGATTTTGCAGGAAAGTGCAGTGTAAAAGGAAAGCTTTTAAAAATCAGATTAAAGCCACCCAGGCATCAAAAAGAACTGAATTCTGAGTGAATCATCAAGAACATTGTGTGTCATGACCACAGCAACTATGAGGTGAGTACAATTTTTTTGGCAATGTAGACAAGCCCTAGGTTGCCTAGGGCAACTCAGGGTATTGCACAAAGACTTCCAAGATTCAGCCATAAGATGAATAGAGGGAATTAGGGATCTCCATTGAAACTTATTTGCAATTGCTTCAAGACAGGCGAAAGAGATAGTATTTCTTCATGCTGTATTGTGGACATTGTCCAGGAAAGCTTTTATCATTATCAACATTACCACCAAAACTTGTTAGTTTTTAAGGAACTGCAAAACTCATTCAGCTAATAAGGCTATCCTTCTGGTGCATGCAGCTGGCACTTCAGGAGCTAGTTGGGTCCAGGTAGGTCCAGGTGGCTCCTGAATTGTCAACTGAGTGCATCCAGCACCACTCTTCTCTTACCTACATAGCTTGCAGGGATGAACAAAGCAATGGAGCTGTATTGTCAAGGCTGTGGTTCAGCCACTCTTCCCTCCCTTGAGTAAGTGAGGAACAAAGTTGGAACCGCCCTTGGAGATAGACCCCAGAAATTTCAGTGAAGTCCAAATCAGGGCAGCTATACTATTAACTAAGGACTTTATCAGACAAGGACAATATCACTAAAAAAACTGTGTCATTAGGATGGAAGATAGCACAAATGGCTGAAATTACCAGACAATGTCGTCGCTTACCCATTCCCGCTTAGCCAGTCAATAAAAAGTGACAGCTCATTCATGCCAGCGCGATGCAGCGGGAATGGGTAAGTGATGACATCGTCTGATAATTTCAACCATTCATGCTATCATCCCATCTTAATGACGTGTTTTTTGCCATGTCTGATAAAGTCCTAGAACTTGATAATGCAAACTACTATCCCACCACTTTGTCGAAAGCACTAGCTACCAGTGCATTTCCAGGCTGAGTTCAAAGTGCTGGTTTCAACCTGTAAAGCACTAAATGTCTTGGTGCCAAGTTATGTGAAGGAGTGTATCTTGTCATATCTATATAACTCAAACCCTATAGTCATTATTCAAGGCCCTTCTCTGAATACAAAATGAGATGGAGTGAGTGGCTAAAGGGAGAGAGATTTTTCAGTAATGGCATCCCATTTGTGCAATTCCCTTTTTAGAGAAGCTTACCTGACAACTGCCCAGAGAACATTAGACAAAATAAATAAACAAAATGCTGCACTGTAAATACAGTTGGCCCCCAACTTACATGGGTGTTAGGGCCAGAGGACCCCTGCAAAAGTGAAAAATCTGCAAATATAGGCCTGGTGTTGTTTTTTTTTAACCTGAGAGAACACTTCTCTAGGCATTTGTAGGTCCTCCAGTGCAATTCTATGGTCAACTTTCAAGTTCTCTCTAGGAATCTCTAGGACCTCCAACGCGACTCTGTGGTCAACTTCTGGTGGAAACATACCATAGAATTGTGCTGGAGGACCTAGAAAATGCCTAGCAAGAACATATTTAGTAATCCATGAATAATTAAATCTATGAATGCTTAACCCGCAAATGTGGAGGGATGACTGTACACTCTAACCTGAATGTTAGAACTCTTGTTCTCCCTCCTACCGCCCCCCCCACACTTCATATGGGAAAGAATAAAACAGTATCACAAATAAAAAAGGACTAGTCACAGTGGTGTACCCATTTATTCCAGGGATACAAACATATTTTTCCACCCCATCAGTTCCATACTCCAATGGCTCCACATCATGTTGAATCTGCAGAGGAACTGAGATTTCTAGGAACTGAAAGTAGTGTAGAAATCTAGGAGCAATTCTAAGGAACATTCTGTGCAAGGACTTTATCAGACACAGCAAAAACCACATCAGAAGAACGCTATGAGAACAAAAACGGGTGACATTACCAGACGTCATCCTTCTGCCATTCCGGGGGAATAGCACAGGCGTGAATAATGCGTCCCTTTTTATTGATGGCTTAGCCCTCAATCAATAAAAAAGGGACACTTTATTCATGCCCGCACTATGCCCCCAGAATGGCTGAGGACACAGGTGTCTGATAATGTTGCCCTTCCTGTTCTTGTAGCATTCTTCTGGCATGGTTGGGGATGCGGTTTTGTGCCACGTTCCCCCGCATCTCATAAAGTCCCAACTCAAAAAGCAGATTCTGTTTTAAACAAACACACTTAAATGTACAATAATTGAAAGACAATCATGTTGGTTGGAAGCATCACTATTCTATTGATTTCAGTGTGGTATATTTCTAGGTAAGCTTGCTTAGTATCAATAGCTAAATTTTACAGTACTGTATGGTTTGACCATTTTCACATTATTCTTTGTTTAGTTAATGCTTCTACAATAAATGACCAGTATACATCTGTATTTTAGAATTTTCAGTTTCACTGGGTCAAATGGGATAATGCTTACTTTGCTGCTTTAGTGTACTGGGGAGAAAAAAATAGATCAAAGCTTTCAAGGAACTTGCATCTGGATAACTGAGCCAGAAATGAAACCAAAATGCAATCGTTTCTATCAACCACCTGCCTGCAATGCTTTTTGTGGAAAAGAAGCAGAGAAAAATAAAAAGCCATTAAGGCCAAGAAAACAGATTGTGCCTGTTGTTTTGTTTGATTTTTGAAGGTGATTGCTTAAAAAAAAAAAAAGCCCCACACACTTACTCCCAATAGCTCTATATCTCAGTGTAATTTGTTCCCCTTTAGAGTATACAGGCAGCAAGCACCACAGATTTTCATCAGTTCTTACAATAAGATTGCCAGTCGTGCCTGAGAAATGCATATGCCTTGTAGATTTCAGGTGCAGTTTTCAGTTCTCTTCCACAGAACTGTACCTTGCACTCATATCTTTTATGGTTCACAAAGAAAAAAAAGATGATGATGGTAGTGATGACTAGTATAGCATTTTTGGTAATAGGAAAACGAGGAGGAGGAAGAGGAATAATAGTAGCAAGAACAGTAAGGCCTGATTTCAAGAATCTCATTTCAAGTAATTACTAGAAGCTTACAACCAAGAAACTGGCAACATCATGTCTCAACTCCACATGGCCAGGAAGTAGCAGTGGCCTCTGCCTGCATGAGTTCTGAACAACACAAGTAACATCTGAAACAATATGTAGGCTTGTGACTCCAACATTGTCACTTTTCTTTATTTTTAACATGTTTTGCCTTATGAAGAAGCCAGTAGAGCTTCGAAAACTTGCATTGTGTGTTTTGCATTTGGCTGGCAGATAAAAGCATTGCTTTATTGTGGATTTTGCATTTTGTTTTACTGCATTATCAGATGCTCTAAATATGGCATTACATGAACACCAGAAGATCACTAAAGGCTTCGATTTCAGATGACGTCGTTCTCCTCTTGTTATGCTCCCATTCTGCTGCTGTTCCGCCGGTACTTCTTTTTATTCACAGTCTAAGCCATGAATTGTTCCCCCATTCCATTTCTGTGATGGAATTGGCAGCTTGTGAAAAGGTGCCCCATTATGCTGGCACAATAGCAGCGTCAATGGGAGGTCCGTGCTTTGAGATTGGGACATCAAAGTAAGTGACACACACACCTGGGTTACTTGTAAAGGTTTAAGTGTGTTTTTGTGCTTGCTGTCACCTTTCCTTTTTTTTCCCTCGGCTTTTTATTTTTGAATTTCAGCCCACATAGTGTCTGGCCCTGCCAAGATGCCCCGCTCAGCCTTCCTGCTGCCCTTAGCACCCCACCACCACCATTTCCCTCACGCCCACAAATTGTCCCAAGATCGCCCCCAGCCTGGACTGATTTTAGAATTTCCCACGGTCTCGTCTTCTCATGAGAGCAGCTGGGATTACAGTCCAGGAAGTGAAAGGAGCTCTGTTAGAATTCTGTTCACTCCTAGGCAGCCCAGCAAGTGCGAACAAGGTTGGTATGAAAGTTTTACTGTGCCAGGACAGAGGCAGCAAAGGAGATTGTGGGACAGGAACACGTTTTTTTTTTGTTCCCGTCTGATAATCTCCTGCATGGCCAACACGGCTGCCCCAAATGTGTTTCCTCAATTTGAAGATACCTCATTTTGCCACAACAAGGGGAATCCTAAACAAGAGGAAAATGAGGACTGAAACTAAACTCTCTGAGGTTTTTACCTCCAACATAGGTAAAACTTCTCTTTTGGACTATAATTGGCTAGTTTTACCTATACAGCACCTAAAAGTTGTTTCCAGATGCAGTGGTACAGAGACGTCTTGAAAAACCTAATGAACTCTGCCTAACAAAGGGGCCCATGGTCTCACAAAGGAACAGGGACATGCGAGATGCCAGAGAAGATGCTCCACTGCTGCAAAGGGATATAAATTTTACTTCTTTTGTCTTGGCGGACAGGCATGAGAGAAGGAGCAGCCCAGTCCCGGAAGGCAAGATGAAGCTGAAGCAGTGAAGAGCGGCCTTCCTCTTCTTTTTCCTAGCAGCTGGCCAGGCAGCTCCTCCTGCCCCTTTGCAGCTGGAATCGGAGGCCATTGCTGCCACTGGGATGGGTGAAGGGCAGGCGGCTCAGTCTCTTCTCTCCTCATGGTGGTTGCCCTCCTTGTCATCTCTGAGTGCTGCAGTTCCCTTTTGACAGTTTTTTTAAAATAAAAGTTTTAAAAAGCACACGATCGCTAGCACTTGACAGTAAGCCCATGCCTGCACACGTCCGACCAATCAAATGAAGAGTTCCACCTTCTCCAGATAGCACAACAAACTGCATCAGTGTCTGAACATGCAGGAATGTGCGTTTCCTTCGGAGCTTTTTAAAATATATATGGGAAAAGCCACAAAGGCTTTTCTTGCAGAGTACTGTATTTGGAGTCCCCCCCCCCCAGCTTCATAATACTTTGAATTGCCACAGGATCCCATTGGGACAAAAGGTATTTTCCTCACATTCTATGAGGAGTTTTTTCACCATCTAGACAACCCCAATGTCCATTCATCATGACAGCATGGTTACAGTCACAGGCAGTGCTGACAGCAGTGCAGCCCAACCATAGAGTTTTTTGTTACTACATTTATATACATCCTTTTTTCTTCCAGTGAACCCAGGCTGGCTTACACAGTACTCCAGTCTTCTCCATTTTATCCTCACTACAACCCTGTGTGGAAGGTTATGCTGAGAGCCAATGACTTGCTCAAAACCACCTAGTGAGTTTCACGACAGAGCAGGAACTAGAACCTGGACTTCCTGAGTCTCAATCCATCACTTTAACACTCTAACACAGTATCCACAGGGACAGGGTCTTAAATGAACATTCTGCCTCAGGCCTCTCAGTATATTAAAAAGGCCCTGCATATTAGGTGGTAGCAAAGGCCCGTGTCTTCTGGAGAGCCACATCCAGTCAGAGTACACAATACTGAACAAGTCTGGCATGGTAGAAGGCAGCATCCTATGTTCCTATGACCATAGGAGACAGAACTGGTAGATTTCCAGTCTCTTATCCTAGCATCCCTAAGCCCCCTTGGTTCTCTGGCTGCCATCTCTCCAAACCAACCCTGCCTTCCCATTTCCTTCCTGCTATTAGCTTCCCTTTCCATGTTGCCTCAAGTCCTTTTTCTTCCTTGGCACCCCCTCTAGCAACAAATTGCATGCTTCTCTGCAAAAAGCAGGATAAACATACCATCTAGTTTGATAGTCCAGCAGCTGTTCTGGCTAGGAAAAACTTCTGTTGAAGGGCTTTGGGGAATGATTGTGGTCAAGATAGACAATAAATGACAAGACTCTGACTCTGCATAATACGCTCTCTTAGCATAAGACTGTTTCATATGTTCATCGGGTAAGTTGGTGTCCATAAGCTTCTGCACACACTCTGCAAAGGCTAGTTGCTACTTGGATAAGTGGGATCACACTTTTACTTTGCGAGCTAGTTCCACATTATATGCAAACAAGATAATGGAGCCTTTATGCTGTGGTAGCCATTTGCATTCTAATGTCTATTTGCTGAATGCTGTGACTTACAATTACTATTTGCGGTCAGACTAGATAGCCCATGAGACTCTAGAAGTCTGCAAAGTCTTTTCAATGTTCCTTACTAATCAACTCTATGTTCCAGAAACATATGATAAGCTGAGGTAAACAAATTCTTTCTCTAATAGCGGTTGAACTGTACCTAAATGTTCCTAAGCTATTTTGCCTTGTACTTTCTGAACTATCAGCAAACTGTTTCAGGGGAAACTCAGGGGAAATTGCTGACACCAAAGAGAAGGAGGAGGGAATTGTTTTTGCATACGGTCATTAAACTGTATAAAGGTTTTCTGTGGTCATGGCTCGGGGTTCTGACTCTTTGGAAGATATTCCAGTCAGGCCCACCGGTGTAATAAAACTTACTTTCCAATCCGTGGGTCTGCTGTTCCATGATTTCTGCATCAATGCCATTTTTAAAAACTGGGCAGTCAAAATTTGCTCTATGGTTTGAGCAAAGGAAAATTTAGAATGGAGAAGTGGGCCAATTTAGAGTGAAGAAATGGCTGACAGGGGGGAGATTAAGCACCCTTCACCCTGCTGTTTCTCCCCTTAGAATCCCCTACTCCCAAAGCTGCTCTTCAAGAAGAAGAAGAAGCAGTGGCGGCAGCGGCGGCAGCAAGAGCAGCAGCAGCAACAGTTGTATGCATGTCAAGGGCACATAATATTGAACCAGGAAATGAAGTATGTGGAGAACTGAACTCAGTCAGGAACACACTGTGTGCTTTGGAGTCCATGTGGAACGTTGGGATACAGTGCAGGTTAAGTTATTTATTCACCTGACTCAGATCCCTCCCCTTCCATTTATAGTGAATTTCTGCCTGTAAAAATCAGTTGTGCTGTTTATATTAATCTTTCAATGGGCCTACAAGAGCATCAGATAGAAAATCTGGTGATATGTTTACTCATGTAGGCTACTACTTTATGCAAATGGAAATGTGTGTGCTGCCAAGTATGATAATTACGAACCTCTATCTCTTCCGCAGCACATAGGTAGACAGCTTGGAAACAAAAGGAACTTGGAGGGAAAGAGATGCAACACAGGGAAATGAAAAACTAGTGCATCTTCACTTAGAAAGCAATTTTTAAAACTAAACTATGCCAATTATTGTAACCCTGGGGCTAGAATTAATTTGATCAAGACAGGAGAAGGGCTGTCACAATACAGTGCTGTGGTAATATACTGTATTACCACAAACAAGGGGGTGTTATATGCATCCTACATTATATTATATATGGTTTTTGTTTCTCCAGACTGTAAAAATACATTGCATTTTTTATTTTCATTTTAACATGATAAATGCAGTGCTTATTCCATCTCATCCATTCCTTGTATTCCATGAAATTTATTGAGTGTCATTCCTTGGGTAACCACAATTTCAGCCTTCCATCTTCATAAATGTTTGATGCAATGTGGCATCATGAGAAATGTTGGAAACAGTATTTATTGAATTTAGGAAGAAGTGCTTATTGTCACTGTGGAGAAGTCTTTCATAATTATCTGTAGATTCTGAAGACTGGATGCCAGGACATCAGAGTGCTTCTTACACCCAGTGGCCAATTAAGCTATAAAGGACTCGTGAGGATCGCCCATGCCCTCAGTATTTCTGTAACATTTCCATATTTCTACAGAGTTCAATCAGTGTCAACATTCCTGCAATCTGAAAAATGCAATAAATAATACATTAAAAATGCACTTACTTTGGAGAATTTGTTTCTTGTTTCTGAATTAGAGGTCTGGGACTGTGCTTTAAACAACTCACGACATTCAGTGGGATTGTAATCCTAAAACATGATTTATATGCAAGCCCCTAGAGTATAATCTCTGGCCAGAATCTTGCTGGTGTCCTGTGCTAGTAGTGCACTTCTTCAAGGGCCATGCATTAATGGTAAGGGAAGGCAGAACAAAAATCACCAGTCCCACGAAGCCTACCTTACTTCCTTCATAGCCACAGTACCAATAATAATAATAATAATAATAATAATATTTATTTATACCCCGCCCCTCTATTAAAACAATCGGGGCAGCTTACAAAAATTAAAATACAATACAGATAAAAATCCTAAACACCCCCCAACCCCACCCACCCCCATAAAAAATATTAAACAAATATAAATTAAAAGCAACTGTCTAAAATCACATTTAAAAACAATAAATACAATAAATAGCCAGCGGACTAAAAGAGGCCAGGATCCCCTGAGGCTGGGATCTAATTAGGAAAGGCCTGCCGAAAGAGATCTGTCTTTAGTGCTTTTTTAAAGCCACTCAGGCTTGTCATCTGACGGATCTCTTTCGGCAGGTCATTCCACAATTTGGGAGCGATTACCAAAAAGGCCCTCTGGGAGGTTGCAAACAGCCTAGATTTTTGTGGCTGAAGCAAATTCCTCCCAGAGGACCGAAGTGCGCGGGGAGGATTGTATGGAAGGAGGCGGTTCCGGAGATAAGTTGGACCCAAGCCATTTAGGGCTTTAAAGGTAATAACCAACACCTTATACTGGGCCTGGAAACTGAAGCTTTTTCTTCCTGCCACCCCAGCTGATGATGGCATAGTTACATGAGTAAAGTGTACCAACGAGATTCCAGCCTCTGTGTGCACATTATGTTCCAGACAGCTGTACTTGAAGCTAATCCTTTCTGGAGTTACTTTTTTGCACTACAACTCCCATAAACCTTCAGCCACATGGATTCTGGGAGTTGTAGTAAAATAGACATTACCAGGCTCTGATTGAAACTCTGCTCAACACTCTGCTCACAGCTTTGATTGCATAGTTGTTACATTCATGTAAATATGAAACACAGAAACTTTGCATCTCTCTTTGAAACTTTTCAGATTGCACAGATGTGAATATTCGCATATGATACCACAAGTTTTTGATTCTGCATCAGCCTTGCATTCATTTAACCTTCTTATACTATAGAGCTTCACAACTGTCTCCAAGGAAGTACAGTATTAAAAATATAGAGAAAGTTTCTATTTATCCTGAGCCATTTCATACTGCAGGGCCTAAATATCCTAAAGGCAGCAGATCCCATCTGATCTTGGAAGCTAATCAGGGCCAGCCCTGTTTAATACTTGTAGGGGAGACTGCCAACAAATGCCAGGTGCCGTTGGCTATATTTCAGAGGAAGGGACTGGCAAAACCACCTCTGAGTATTCCTTGTCTAAGAAAATCCTATAAAATTCATGGGGTTGCCAAAAGTCAACAAGCGACTTGAAGGCACACACACACACATTTCATACCACATGAACTTCCTTGCAAAGAGAAACATGTTCTATAGTAATTTCACTACCGCCACCACTTGTAATTTCAGGAAGCATTCAAATGGTATGGGGAGTCAATTATCTCCATTTAAATGAATGAGAGAAAATGAAACAATGTATATCCAAAGTATGGGGGGAAAGCAAAACGTTCCCAACAGGGTGCAAAGTTTGTTTAATGGCACAACAACTGGTTGACACTGAAACTGTAGTACCTAAGGAATCAGTCTATTCCCTGCCCCCACCACTCATACATCAAGGAAAGTGCATTTTTGTCCCTTCAAATGTTATTGCATTGCAAATCTTAGCAGTCCTAGCCAGCACAATCAATGGTGAAGGAACAAATCACACAGCCTTGATCTAGAACAGTGGTTCCCAAACTTTGATCCTCCAACTGTCTTGGACTTCAACTTCCAGAAACCCCAGCCAGCTTGGCCAGTTGTCAGGAATTCTGGGAAAGTAAGTCTGAAACATTTGGAGGACCAAAATTTGGAAAACCCTGATCTAGAAGATTTTCCATTTAAGAAAAAAATAAAATAAACTGCACTAGAAATATGTCAAGAGTTTGTTAGACCATGTAAGTATTTACATTGGGGGACATTACAGTCCCCCACATGCCATCCTTCTGCAGTTGAAACATTTACTGGGTCTAGATGAAGTCAGTCACACTGGGTTCCCCTTGAAATCAATGCAACTCTTACTTGCATAATGACTGACTATTTACATTGATTACAAGGAGAACTAAGGGTAGTCTGTATAAGCTGGATCCAAACTATTATATATTTATACACTATAGGTTTTCCATGCGTTTTTTTCCGGGCTGTGAGGCTGTGTTCTGGAAGAGTTTATTTCTGACGTTTTGCCTCCATCTGTGGCTAGCATCTCCAGAGTATGTGTATGGTGGGTTTATATACTATAAGCCCCTCTTGGAGAGGATATGTAAATTTGTTTATTTGAATGGCTAGTTTCTGGGTGGACATTTTAAAGGAAGATTAGTGTCTGTTTGGCTAATGGTCCATTGTCTGCTGGAAATCCCCCTGTCCCTGGGTGGAGTTCATTTGCATGTGTTGAGTTTTGGTGTTTTTCAGGACTGGTAGCCAGATTTTGTTTACTTTTAGGGTTTCTTATCTCCTGTTGAAGTTGTCCAGGTGTTTGTGGATTTCAATAGCTTCTCTGTGCATTCTGACATGATAGTTGTCGGCCTGGTCCAGAAGTTCGGTATTTTAAAGTAACATGTTGTGTCCAGGTTGGTTTATAACCTGTTCTGCTACTGCTGATTTTTCTGGCTGGCCCAGTCTGCAGTGTCTCTCATCTTCCTTGTTTAGTGGTCCCTATGTAAACTTGTCCACAGCTGCATGGTATGCGGTAAACTCCTGCGGCTGTGAGAGGGTCTCTTTTGTTCGCTGACCATAGCATTTCTTGAATTTTCTATTTATACACTGTTCTGTCCAAGAGCTAGATTAGATGCATATGTACTTGGTTGCAGCAACGGCACAGCATCCGATAGTCTCTTGCTATTACTTGTTTTTTTTAATGCAAAAAGGTTCTTCACACCCTCTAGACAGCATAGAGTGAAGTTATGCATAGCTGCATAGAAGTTCTGGCCATTGCTCACCTGAGTTGTTTCCATTTCAGAAGGGGCTGTTTTTCAAAATCAGATTCTCCCCTGGGCCTAAAAAAGCTCAGATCCTCCCAGTAGCAGCACTAGGGGTATGTGGAGAGGCTGAACTGCACCAGGTGACACTGTTGGGGGGAGGGTTGACACCAGCCATAGTGACACCACAGGATCCTCCAAAAAGTAGCAAAATTTCCTTTGCCCTTAGAAGGTACAACAGGAATGTTGTGATTTAAAAAATCCAGAAGGTATTGGGGCAGCATGTGGAGTGCCAGAGACACATAAAGACTTGGGGGCTCCATGTAGTCCATGGGCCACACATTTCCCTCTCTTTGGTTACTGCCTAAATTTCTATTTGACCCTAATTTGTGATTATTTTACCTCGGTTAACAAAGCCTCTGACAAAAAAAGCTTCTTTTTTACGAAGTCTTTTTATGCGATCTCAGCCCCCTTTTTCCTCCTTGTCATCTGCCTAATTGGAAGACTTTTATCAGCATTGGATGATGGAGGGCTAGAGAAACACAGACTTTCAGTATCAGGTTGTCTCGGGACTTTATCAGATGCTACCCTTAAAATGTTCTTTTGCCAGCACTAAAAAAAACCCAAAACTATTTGTATGCTGGCAAAAGAATGCCCCCCCTCACTTACCTCCTTTCCAAGCAAAGGCAGCTCCACCAATAAAGAGGAAGTAAACAGAGCCCCATTCACTTCCTCACTCAAAATCCATGAGACTTTGTCGTGTGAGAAATTCAAAATTTAAAACAAAAATAAAGCATTTCCAGTTTTAAAAAGCACACACATACACTTTAAAAGAACCAAGTAGCCCAGGGAGGGGTCATAAAAAGAGCAGAGCTTACCTGGATGTCCTGATCTCACCTAGAAGTGTTTACACTGGACTGGCCATTGTCGGGATAAGTACGAGAGTTATATGGCCCGAGGTTTCACATGCCGGCAATGCCGGCACAAAGGTGGCAGGGGGAATCTATTGATGGCTTCAGCCATCAGTTAAAAGGTATGGCTTTGTGGTTGTTTTTAACTGCAAAAGGCGATGTTGTCTGATCCACGCGCCCTTTCACAGTTATGTGGCGTCGTTATGACGCCATATTTTGAGTGTCTGATAAAGTTCTCAGTGTGTCTGCAGTAAACAGTGCAATACAGTTTAAGATGGGATAGAATGTGATTCTATTCTAATTGATTCTTATGTAGCGACATGTGCTTGCCTACAACAGACAAGGTAAACAGCCACTGCCTCCAGAATCCCTTACTGAGCATGGTGTAGAGCAAAACAGAGAGGAAAGGGGAAATTAGATAAGATTGCCTCACCAACTGGCTCCAACTATTTTTTTCTTAAAGCATAGATCTAGCCATCAGAATGAAAATCATAAGAGTGGAAGCATGTAAAAAGGGTGGGGGGAGAATCATCCCTGGATGCATTTTGGAAGAAGCTTTCAAGTGGTCTATAGAAAGTTTTAAAAAATTAAAAACTTGTAATGTGCTTACCTCACCTGGTAGTTTCATTTTATATGTGCCTATTGTTAGCGTTGGATAAAAAGTCTGCTAAAATACGTTGAACCACTCTTCTTTTTTTGGTGGTGTAGGAACCGCTCTCTGATTTTCCCCTGCTTCTGGCTCTAGTACTAAATTTTCGGTTAAAGAAATAATGCTCGAGAAAACATCTACAGTACAGTTGTCCCTTGACATTCGCAGGGGTTAGGTTCCACGGACCCCCGCAAATGTCAAAAAACCGCGAATATTGATTGCCCTCCCCCCACCCTCCCCGGGGCCTTCACGGAGCCTTCCAAGGCTCTGTGAAGGCCTCCGCGGCCTCCCCCCACCCTCCCCAGGCCTTCACGGAGCCTTCCAAGGCTCTGTGAAGGCTTCCACCCATCCTCCCCCCTCCCTCCCCGGGGCCTTCACAGAGCCTTCCAAGGCTCCGTGAAGGCCTCCGCGGCCTCCCCCCACCCTCCCCAGGCCTTCACGGAGCCTTCCAAGGCTCCATGAAGGCTTCCCCCCATCCTCCCCCCTCCCTCCCCGGGGCCTTCACGGAGCCTTCCAAGGCTCCATGAAGGCTTCCGCCCATCCTCCCCCCTCCCTCCCCGGGGCCTTCACAGAGCCTTCCAAGGCTCCGTGAAGGCCTCCGCAGCCTCCCCCCACCCTCCCCAGGCCTTCACGGAGCCTTCCAAGGCTCCGTGAAGGCTTCCCCCATCCTCCCCCCTCCCTCCCCGGGGCCTTCACGGAGCCTTCCAAGGCTCTGTGAAGGCCTCCGCGGCCTCCCCCCACCCTCACCAGGCCTTCACGGAGCCTTCCAAGGCTCCATGAAGGCTTCCGCCCATCCTCCCCCCTCCCTCCCCGGGGCCTTCACAGAGCCTTCCAAGGCTCCGTGAAGGCCTCCGCAGCCTCCCCCCACCCTCCCCAGGCCTTCACGGAGCCTTCCAAGGCTCCGTGAAGGCTTCCCCCATCCTCCCCCCTCCCTCCCCGGGGCCTTCACGGAGCCTTCCAAGGCTCTGTGAAGGCCTCCGCGGCCTCCCCCCACCCTCACCAGGCCTTCACGGAGCCTTCCAAGGCTCCATGAAGGCTTCCCCCCATCCTCCCCCCTCCCTCCCCGGGGCCTTCACGGAGCCTTCCAAGGCTCCGTGAAGGCCTCCGCGGCCTCCCCCCACCCTCCCCAGGCCTTCACGGAGCCTTCCAAGGCTCCATGAAGGCTTCCCCCCATCCTCCCCCCTCCCTCCCCGGGGCCTTCACGGAGCCTTCCAAGGCTCTGTGAAGGCCTCCGCGGCCTCCCCCCACCCTCCCCAGGCCTTCACGGAGCCTTCCAAGGCTCCGTGAAGGCTTCCACCCATCCTCCCCCCTCCCTCCCCGGGGCCTTCACGGAGCCTTCCAAGGCTCCGTGAAGGCCTCCGCGGCCTCCCCCCACCCTCCCCAGGCCTTCACGGAGCCTTCCAAGGCTCCATGAAGGCTTCCCCCCATCCTCCCCCCTCCCTCCCCGGGGCCTTCACGGAGCCTTCCAAGGCTCCGTGAAGGCCTCCGCGGCCTCCCCCCACCCTCCCCAGGCCTTCACGGAGCCTTCCAAGGCTCCATGAAGGCTTCCCCCCATCCTCCCCCCTCCCTCCCCGGGGCCTTCACGGAGCCTTCCAAGGCTCCGTGAAGGCTTCCGCCCATCCTCCCCCCTCCCTCCCCGGGGCCTTCACAGAGCCTTCCAAGGCTCCGTGAAGGCCTCCGCAGCCTCCCCCCACCCTCCCCAGGCCTTCACGGAGCCTTCCAAGGCTCCGTGAAGGCCTCCGCGGCCTCCCCCCACCCTCCCCAGGCCTTCACGGAGCCTTCCAAGGCTCCATGAAGGCTTCCGCCCATCCTCCCCCTCCCTCCCCGGGGCCTTCACGGAGCCTTCCAAGGCTCCGTGAAGGCTTCCGCCCATCCTCCCCCCTCCCTCCCCGGGGCCTTCACAGAGCCTTCCAAGGCTCCGTGAAGGCCTCCGCAGCCTCCCCCCACCCTCCCCAGGCCTTCACGGAGCCTTCCAAGGCTCCGTGAAGGCTTCCCCCATCCTCCCCCCTCCCTCCCCGGGGCCTTCACGGAGCCTTCCAAGGCTCTGTGAAGGCCTCCGCGGCCTCCCCCCACCCTCCCCAGGCCTTCACGGAGCCTTCCAAGGCTCCGTGAAGGCCTCCCCCCATCCTCCCCCCATCCTCCCCCCATCCTCCCCCCATCCTCCCCCCATCCTCCCCCCATCCTCCCCCCATCCTCCCCGGGGCCTTCACGGAGCCTTCCAAGGCTCCATGAAGGCCTCCACGGCCTCCCCCCACCCTCCCCAGGCCTTCACGGAGCCTTCCAAGGCTCCGTGAAGGCTTCCACCCATCCTCCCCCCTCCCTCCCCGGGGCCTTCACGGAGCCTTCCAAGGCTCTGTGAAGGCCTCCGCGGCCTCCCCCCACCCTCCCCAGGCCTTCACGGAGCCTTCCAAGGCTCCATGAAGGCTTCCCCCCATCCTCCCCCCTCCCTCCCCGGGGCCTTCACGGAGCCTTCCAAGGCTCTGTGAAGGCCTCCCCCCATCCTCCCCCCATCCTCCCCCCATCCTCCCCCATCCTCCCCCCATCCTCCCCCTTCCCTCCCCGGGGCCTTCACGGAGCCTTCCAAGGCTCCGTGAAGGCCTCCGCGGCCTCCCCCCACCCTCCCCAGGCCTTCACGGAGCCTTCCAAGGCTCCGTGAAGGCTTCCCCCCATCCTCCCCCTCCCTCCCTGGGGCCTTCACGGAGCCTTCCAAGGCTCCGTGAAGGCCTCCACGGCCTCCCCCCACCCTCCCCAGGCCTTCACGGGGCCTCTGGAGGGTCTCCAAAGGCCCCGTGAACGCCTCCCTGGCCCTCCCCGCTCCTTCCCAGGGCTTTCAAGGGGCCTCCGGAGGCCCCTTTTCGCGGTTTGGGGGGGTGGGGGGGCCCTCCCAAAACCGCGAATAATTAAAACCGCAAATGCTGAGTTCGCGAATGTGGAGGGACAACTGTACTTCATTATCTGAGGTCTAACTGTATAGGAGGTTAAGTATCATGTTGATAAAAAGTTTATTAAAGCTGTGGCTCTCAACTTTTCCTGTTTTTTGTCTCAGCAGTCACTCTGGAGATTTTCAGACGCCTCTTGCTGCCTCTTGCCGTGCAAGCTGCCTCCGGAGCAGTAATGAGGCTGCTGCGCGGCAAGGGGTCCATTTTGGATGACACCGTTTCTCTCTCGGCGGCGTCCGTGACTGTTGCGGCTAGCATTGAAGGTGGCCGTGCTGTTTTTTACTCATGGCCAACTTCTGTGAGTGAAAAACTGCGGCCGCCTCCAATGCTAGCCGCAACAGTCACGAACGACGCCGAGAGAGAAACGGTGTCGTCCAAAATGGACCCCTTGCCGCGCAGCAGCCTCGTTACTGCTCCGGAGGCTGCTTGCACAGCAAGAAGCGTCTGAAAATCTCCTCTGTCTGAGAGCCTGAGTCCCACTGCAATGGAAACAAAAAAAATCAGTTTTACCAAAAAGTATACTTATACATTTATAGATGTTCTGTTATAATATTTATAATTTACAATAAGTTTTAAGGACATAAAAATGACAGGAATATTGTTGAGAATTAATGTCACAAGCAAAAATAATAATTCCATTACCTAGTGAAAAATGTAAGGATAGTGTTGAACATAAAATTAACATCTACAATATCTGTACAACACAAAGATAATAAGTTAAAAATATCACAGGAGCCTTATTAGGGATGAATTTCCCTGCTATGTAGTAATAGTTCAATAGGAAGGTGGAGTGTGCCAGTGGGATAACTTTGCCATTTTTAAGCCCAAAGCCCAGAGGAAAGCAAGACTGACACATAGAAATGTGCAATCTAAAGAATCATGGGGGGGGGGGATGCTTTTACTTACTCAGCACTACCATCCTTTCCCTTGCCTTCAAAGGAGGGCGAATTTTTTTTTCTCTGTCAACATTTTATCTGGAAACTTTGTGAGCCATTTAAGAATGTTTAAAATTAGGTAACAGATACTATATTTAATTCATCCTTAAATACTAGATTTATCAATGGGCAAGCACTGCGCAAGCAACCAAGAGTGACAACATCACTGTGGAGAGACAGAAATGTGGCCAAGAGCAAAGATCTTTTGGCCTCCAGCAAAAGGTGTTCTGTCTGTCTCAATCTGTTTGTTCACAGACAAGTTGTCTACATATTACCAACACTACTACTAGTGCCATCTTCTCTACCAAATGAAGACCATGGAATATACTTGTTGGGATTAAAGCTACAAGATGTGGAGCTAGAATAAATTCAACAAAACAAAGCATTTTACACAGTCAAGCCCCCCAAGTTTCAGTGAAGAGTCAACTTTTATTTTGGCACCAAAATTAGGCCAGCATTGGTGCCATTTGGGCTTCTGAGAGGAGGGCACTCCACAACCAGAACACCACAGAAGAGAAGACAAAGAACTAAACAGAACTCAGCTTACTTCTAACACGACCTCCTAGAAACTGGGTTTCTAATGTCACATACTTAAAATGCCACTTATTAGAATGTCAGCATGCATAGTGTGTGTCATTTTGGAGAATCTGCTGGACATGGATATTCTGGCCTGGGTAGTTGATCCATTTGCTGTGAATGCTGGGCTATCCCCATAGCCCACCCAGCCATGGCAGCCATTCCCATAATGGTATGGCATCATTCTGTGACTCTAATAAGCAGTCTGGGTAAGCAAGGAACTAGGAACCACAGGCTATACACCAGCTGATAGTGAAGGCTGAAACCTAAGTCAGCACCAAAGGAGGTGGGAGTGAAGAATGATCCAGAGGTCAGGAAGCCCCTGTGCTCAAGCAAGACTTAAATGAAAGTGGAACCCTCATATCATACTTTCCACCCAGGAGGATTAAGCAGTCAGACTGGATAGCATGAAGGGGGGATCAATCCAATGCCTGAGATAGTAAAGTGTCTAGGACAGGGGTGGGGAATCTTTGAGAATGTTCTGCAGGAGGAATGATGCAGCAAAGCCCAGCAAGGTGCTGACTGGAAGAGTACTCCTCCAACTGATATTTTAGAAGGGTCTTGGAGCTGGCTTGAGAAATGGCTTTGCTTCACATGGGCTTTCCTCAGGTAAGAAAACCCTTTAGAATAAAGCCAGCTCCCCAACTGAGGTACTTCTTGAGCAGTCCTCATTCAGCCATCACCTTGGTTTCTCTAAATTTGCTATTCCTTCACAGAGAAGGGGTGCAGAGGGAAGGGAGTGAAGTGACTGAGTTGTGTCTTGAGGGTATGGCTCAGTCACTCTCCCACCCCCTCTCCCTTTTGAGGGAGCAGGGCTCTAGAGAGGAAGCTTGGAGAGGGAGAAAAGGGGCCTCATCTGAAGGTCTCACTGTCTAGGTCAGTGTTTCTCAGCCTTCCTGACTGTGGCCCCCTTCCGACCTTTTTTCCTTCCTGTGGCTCCCCTGTCCTACTGGTAGAAAGGTAGCTATTTAAAAAAATTGTAAGTAGAACATGTTTTATTTATATTTTTTATAATTTATACTAAGTACAATTACATAAAAATTTATACATTAAGCTGCGCTGGGCAGGGCACGTTTCTAGGATGGAGGACCATTTCCTCCCAAAAATAGTACTCTACGGTGAACTCGCCACGGGTCAGTGTAAGAGGGGTGCTCCAAAAAAGCGATACAAGGACTCCCTGAAACAACATCTCAGGCTCGGCCAAATTGATCACCAACAATGGTCCGCCATGGCCTCACATCGGGAGGCATGGAGACTCACTATCCACAATGCTGCAGCCTTATTTGAGAGCCCACGCCGAACAAGAGAAATGACAATGCAGAAAGAATCACAACCTGGAATCATCACCCAAGGAGACCTTCTGCTGTGCTTTCTGCAACCGGACATGTTTATCTCAGATTGGCCTTTTTCAGTCATCAGCGCGCTTGCAGAAAGCGCGGGGTGAGTCCTTCCTGAATCTTCGTTTGCGAAGAAAAGCCAGAGAGAGAGAGAGAGAGATTTCTCAATCAATGTGACCCTTGTGCTTCTTGATGAGAAACAAGTTTTTAATATATGTATCTGGTTCTATTGCTGTGAGGGATAACCGAAGATCACCTCTGTCCATTATGTTAGGGTGATTCCACGTTAGGCTGAGCAAATAATTCACATGACTGCAACCTGCTTCTACCAAATACCAAGTAGGAAATGCCATGAAAAACAATTTTGCTTTATCCCAAAGGTGTGGAATTTTTTTAGATATTGTAGTCTTTATCCAAAAATGGTGGTTTTGGACTGGAAGTTACTTTGGCTGCTATGTCACTCTGTAGCTCTATGAGTACTTCTTGCAAAGAAACATCAACGTCAACAGCATTCACAGCAAATGGATCAACTACCCAGGCCGGAATATCCATGTCCAGCAGATCACGGAAACAAACTTCCATATCATTATAAAGCTGCTTCAAATGATTCACATACACAATTATTTCATCATCTTTCAGTTCACCACTAACTGTTGCCAAAGAGGAAAACAATGTGAATTCTCAATGTCCAGCATTGGTGGCATACAGCTTGACTTTTCCAAGAAACCCTGTAATAATCTCCTTGCTTGAAAAAAGGTCACAATTCCTGCCCTGTGGTTGTTTGTTTAGCAAACTGAGCTTTTCAAAGACATCACACAGGTAAAATATATCATATTTAGCGGAGGTCATCTTTTCTTCCATTTCTTTGCCTCTGAAAAATGTTACAACTGCGCCCTACAAAGCAACAAAACAACAAAGGCAGTTACCTTTGGACAGCCAATGGACTTCTGTATGCAATAATAAGCATGTGAAGTCTTCATTATTGTCCTTGAAAAGCTGTCAAAACAGGTGGTCTTGAAGATTATTTGATTTAATGTAATTTACTGCTTTTATTACAATCTGTAGAGACTCATGCAAGCACCCTGCTAGTCTTTTTGAAACCAAGTGTTGTCAGTGAACTACACACTGAATATGGAATACTTCTGGCACAACACCTTTCAAATATTCAATAAATGCTCTATATCTACCTGTCATAGAAGTAGCACCATCAGTAGCACAGGCCAGAATGTTCTCGAGAGGGATATCTTTCTCACTGAAGTATCTCTTTACTTCTTCAAAAATTGTTTCACCTTTAGTATGTTTTAAGCTTTTGAGCAAATAGCATTTCTTCTTTCAATCTGTTGTGCAAATATCTAACATAAGCCATCAGTATTGTTCTGTTATCTGGTAAACACGATGCATCAATTTGCAAAGCAAACGCCTCAACTTTTAACTGTGAGACTAGTGGGTTTTCAACATCTGCCATTTCATCAATAAGTCTCAACACTGATGAATTGCTCAAAGGGGTGGATTTGGTAATTTCACAAGCATGTTGGTTCATAACTGTTGAAATAACAATAGATACTGCTGGCAAAACCAAGGATTCCCCTATACCGTGTGGTTTTCCTTCCTTGGCTAACAGTTTAGATATCTCATAAGATGCAATTAAACCTTTGTCATTTTAAACTGATTTCTGAACAAACATTTTCTTCAATACAGGTCTAGTTTCAAAATTATCTCTCAATGCTTGAAAATATTCCAGTTGTTTATATTGTCTTTATAAGATGTTTCCAAATGCTTCTGCAACTTACATGAATGCATACTCTCATTGGAAAGTGTGGCCATACATATCAAACAGATAGGTATCGTACAGTCTTGTGGTGATGGAATAAATCTGTAGCCAAGATACTCAACTAAGTATTGTCAACATTTCTTTTTTGCAGAGGTAGCCATGGGGTATCTAAAATTTAAAAAATGAAATTTGATACAGACACAGACAAATTTTACATGAGTTTGCAACTACAAAATAATAAGATCACTTCTCAGAAATAAAACAGCATTAGAATATCTGAATAAAGACAAATGAAAAATTATTTCTGATCCTTTACAACAAGAAGCAAATGAACACAGCAACTGAGAAAGGAATGGCAAATACAACAGCTAAAAATACCTGAACATTACATGCAGAACTCTTGCATGCAGCAACATACCTCCTTTCGTGATAATACTTGCACAAAGAAACAGCACCCTACATTTTAACACTGCTGCAGCCACACACCTTGCCTGTGACAAACGAGATGTGGACAGCTTGATGCGCCAGCAGGAGAGTGCAGAACTGGAAGGGAGAAGGAAGTGGAAGCAATGTTGCAGCAGTGTGCATGTTGATCCATCCAATGGGAGGCATGGTCACTTCTCTGGTCACTTTTCTTCTCTGTTTTCTATTTTCTTCACTTGTCTGTTTTCTTTACTTCTCACTTCCCTCTGTGGCTCCCTAGTCATGCCATGGCCCCCCATTTATGTGATTTTCACATGTGGCCCCCTTGTAATATCCTGGCCGGGGGGGGGGGGGAGGCCAGAGAACCATATGGCCCCCGGTTGAGAAACACTGGTCTAGATGACTTGGCCTGGGAAACCAAATTTGGCCAGAGTCTCCCTGTCCCTGCTCTAAGCAAATGCTGCAATCTGTAATTCAATGGCTCATTGTATGGAAAAGCTGCAGAAACCCCTGGCAGATCCTGATGGTAGCTCATATGTGTCATCTGCTTTTACATGAGCTTGTGGACATAAAATCATATTCTAATGAATTTACCATTGAAGAATCACCAGGAACTCAATTCATTGCAATTGTATGGGGTCACATGTAACGAAACATTATGTAAAGCCAACCATCAAATTCAGGTGCTTACCATATGATAAAAGGGTATACCTTCCATTTCTTGAAGAGTTTACAGTATTTCCATCTTCTTTTATAACCAATAGAGATAGTTAACATATAGCCTGAGTGACACAGGAGCCACTTCCACCGGGTCTGTTTCTGATTTGTAGTGTTTGGTAGCTGAGTACAATTAACTCTATTAAGCTGTATTTTAAAAAGCCAAGAAGTCTCAAGGCTGCCCTTTCCCTGCTTGACATGATTCTCTCACCAAGCATCTGCATAAGCTGATATCTATCTAATTTATCTACTCCAAATGGAAAAGATTCTCTTCTCTCTGCCTTTCTGATATACCAATATTAATCATTAAGCCCAATTTGTGACCTTGTTCACATTATGTTTGGGATATATGTTTCTGTTTCCCCACTGTAGTTACACTGCTACAGATAGACCTGTCTGGGGATCCTCAAAGGTCTGTTCTAGCTGGATTCTTGGATTGCCTTTAATGTCACGAAATGGATACGCACATCACATCCATGGTTTTGCCTTTTTTGTGTGTGTGTTTAGTGAATGGCCTATGTATACTGCATATACCCTCATTTCTGTCAGCAGCCTCCTCCATCTATGCTTGGCCTGTTGATTTATGAGTGAGTCAGTCCTCATATAAATGCAAAACCTACAGGAGTGCAGCACTTTTGTGCAGATAATTATCTGAGGTTTGCAACATGCAGCTGAACTCCCTCCCACTTCTAGGGGGAGATCAACACATTTCTTTTGTCAAAAGGGGAAAAAAGAAAACAACCTTCTGAATGGAGAGAAAGCAATGAAGTGCACAGAGAGCAATGACATTCATGATTAGATAGAAGGGAGGCTGGGTGACTGTGTTTTCCCAAGGGAGCAAAGTACAGCTGCTAAAGCTATAGCAGGACCTTCCTGGACTGTCATTTCAGAGCGGTCCCTTTGTGTGGGCGAAGAAAAATTCTGACAAGAAGCCACTGAAATAAATAGCTGGGACTGAGAGTCAGTGCTCTCTGACAATCACATCACTGTTGCAGTGCTGTGTTGAGGGTGAGAAGCTGAAATCAATAGGTTGTCATTAAATCCCTTTTGTATCAGTAAAAGCACACTGACTTTAGAAATCTTATTCTTTGTTTATACCACAAAAATTGAGAGGAACAGAACCAACATACACAGCAGAACATGTAATTAGGTGATGTGGGGGGAATGCTGCTATTGCATTGTACACATTACATTTTATGTGTGTAATCTCTTGCTGTTGTGAAAGCTAAAAGAGGAGGGGAATTCCACATATGCTCCTGAGGGAGAGAGAATTTCATCATATGCATGTGTGATGTTTCTTCAGTAGCTGCAAGAAAATCAAGACGTAACAGGAAAAAATAGGTTATTCTTATAGAGTGTTCATCCACTAATTGGCTTGTGAATGTGTTCACTCTTAAAATCTAGGTTATTATTTGCATGTGTCCCTGGGGATCTTAGATCTCAAGCCTGTATATGTGCAGTTAGACTCTGACACTATTAATTAAAAAAACCCACCAGTCTCTTTTGGTCCTGCTACTCATTTTCAATACCTTACAAAGTTAGTCATGACAAGTGGTTTGAGTATCCATAACAGCAAAAGCTGACAATTGTTTGTTGCCTATATTTAGAGTTCTGAATATTTTCATTATTAAGTACAATTAATGCTGGCCCAAAAGTGTTTGTCACCTGACGCAAAGGAGACAATAGTGCTCTTCTATTCAGCAAACAAAACTAACTGTGAGTTGCCGGTTCTCTCTTACTTCAATAAAGACAATGGGGCAGCCTTCTACAGCACACCTGAGCACAGAAAGCCAGTTTAGGGGGATCAAGACAGAAATAGCAGAGGCAGTCAGGAAGAACAGCTAATAGATCACCATTGGTGCCCATCAGCATTTGCTGCATGAAGCAGTTGCCTTACTCTGACTAATGGTAGGGCCAACCCCTGGTACAATTCCATTGTTAGAATCCAAGAACAGAGAAACTTGCAAGCAGGGTTGGGAAGCTGAGGGAGATGTTCATGTAGAAATAGGGAGAAAATTCAATGCAGGTTGGCCCCTGTATCCATGGATTTGGTTTCCACGGTTTCACTATCCACAATTTCACTTATCCATATCTGAAAAAAACATGTTCTCTTTAGGCATTTCTAGGTCCTCCAGCATGATTCTGTGATCAACTTCCGGCATTCATCTAATTGAAAATAATAGGGTTCCCTATTACCCATGGTTTCAGGTATCCATGGGGTGGGGTGGGGAGTGTGTCTTGGAACATATCCCTTGTGGATATGGGGGTCAACGTGTATATGATTTGGCCTGTGCTCAAACTTCATGTATATGTTTGCATAAAAGTATGAACGGAAATGCTTACTGGTGGTAACAAGATTCCAGTTGTTATTGTGGATGATTATGTGAAGAGAGAAAAGTACAGAGAAGGCCCTTTCCTCAGTGTGTGGAAGACAAGAGGCTAAAGTTTAAGTGTATCAAAAAAGCAACCACTTATGTATGAAAAATCATAAAGCAAGAACTTTAAGGTTCCTTTCACATTATACAATTATAGCATTTTGATACCACTTTAACTGCCTTGGTTGCATCATGTGGAATCCAGAACTTTGCAGTTTTGTGAGATATTTAGAATTATCTGTCAGAGAGCTCTAATGCCTTTCCAAACTACATATCCTAGAATTTTGTAAGATACAGTGTATTTGAGTAATTGTGTGATGTAATGCAGTGTTATTGTAGTGTGGAAAGCACAGCCAAGTCTAGGAAAACTGCGTGCTGGTGCACCTCTGCCTCCAGGAATGTGATGGGATGTGACTGGACAATTTTTAAATAGTAGCCTTAGTCCACTTGATTATCTGTGTAATTTGTTATGGTGGGTTATATTTGTCAGGACATGACATGGATGTGACCACAAGATGGAGCTGTAAGCTTAGTCATGAAAGTGGGTAAGCTCCAGTGGCAGGTGTGTGAGTTAGCACTTGAGAGTATGCACATCTGAGATGCCTGATGTAACAGCCATTGTTTAACTGCCTATAAAAAGGAGATGGGAATTATCTCCAGTGTGGGATTGTTGTGGATGGTGGTTGGCGAAGCAGTTTGTTGGTTTGGGAGAGATTTATGAGTATTAGAGATGGCTGTCCTATACTCTGTATATATATATATATATATATATTTCAATATATATATATATATATATATATATATTGTAAATATACTGCAAACAAAGATTAAAGCCCTCAAGTTGAGTGAAGGCTGGCCTTGTTGCTGTCTTTATTTGGCAAGCCAGAGCTCAAGGCAGTGTGCTGGGGTGAAGGAATTTTTCCTTCTCAGCCTGAAGTCTTTTGCAGAAGTCTCTCCAGAAACCTTCTCCTTGGCGTCCTGTTGACGTGGAACAACTCTGCAGGTGGTCGTGGTGGACACAGCACGTCTTTCTATGCCCCAACAATATTCTAGACTGTTTTCTATTGGTTTTTAATCTGTGAGACTCCTAGAGGCATTTTTAAGAAAAAAGGAACCAGGGAAGTGAACTAGATATATAAAATCTTTAAACCCATAAAAAAATGGCTTGGGTCCAGATTATTTGAACAAATAGCCCTTCTGAGGACCTTCCCTGGATGTTCCTGCTGAATAAGGTGAGGTGAACTATAGAAAAGAGACCTTTTTTAGCAATGGTAACCCATTTGTAGAACACCTTCACAGAGGAGTTGCCTGATGCCAGCCCCTTTTTGCCACCAGGGGAAGACCTGTTTATTAATGTTTAGTCTTCCAGCTTTTAAAACTGTTCATGGCTTGCTATTGGTTCACTTTATAAAGTCCAGACTTTTGGCTAGGGACTGAATCATATTTCCAGAGACAATAGTGGGTATCAGGCACTTGAAATATAGTTAACAACTGTTAAAAAGTAGTTAATAGTTATCATCTCTGATATGGGAAGGTAGTTAGTAAAATACATAAGAGAATCTGAAATGAAAATTACTCAAAGAGGTGGATTTGATTTGAAGATTTTAAAGAAGCCATAATGGTGAAATCTCATTCCCTAACCTACTCTGAAGACAGCCAGCACGGTTTGAGTGTTGGACAACTCTGGAGGCCAGGATTTGAATCCCCACTTGACCATGGACACTGACTGGGTGACACTGGGCAAGTCATACTCTCTCAGCCTCAGAGGAAGGGAAAGGAAAACACCCTCTGAACAAATCTTGCCAAGAAAAGCCTGTGATAGGTTTGTCTTAGGGCCACAATAAGTCAGAAACAACTTGAAGGCACACAACAGCAGCAACAGCAGCAGCAACAACCTACTCTTAACTCCATCAAATCCTAACATCCCAGACCTAAGCAAATGCACTTGGAATAGGGATGCTCATCCCCTTTAAAAAAGATGTGGGAATGTCACAGAAAGAAGAATGGTTTTGGTGAGGGCTGAATAAGTAAAGAGTTATGGCCCCTCGTTCCCTGGTCTGTCGTTGTCCCATATCATCCCCTCTTGATATTGCTTTGTTGCAGAGAAGGGAGCACTGAGCGTGTACTACATTTGAGATATGTAGTTAGATCCTATCTGCAATAAAACAAAAAATTCAGTGACAGTTTGAAGGAATATTAGCACCCTAATACTTAGAAAGTATAGTCAGAAGTCAGCTGAATTTAATGGAGCTTTTCCCCAAGTAGGTGGGTATACAACTATGGCATTATTGTGGCGTCAACATTATGGGTGTGGCCTTTATGGCCATAGATAGATAATACCATTTAATCAAGATTTAATTGCATTCTATTATTGCTGCATATTGTTGTCCTTAAAATGCCATTTTCTGCAGTGCCTAATTTCTAGAAAAAGTGATGCTTTGATCGGGTGATACCTGGAATGGTTCAAGGTAGCAGCTATTGAGACACATATTCTTAACTGCCTCCCACTGAAGTCAATGGCATTTAACTTGCTGAAAACAAATCCGTGGTAGTAGACGAACAAAATCTGGGCCAAATCCACACTATACCAATAATCTAGTTTGAAACTAGATTATTTGCCATGGCTCCTTCCTATGGAAGCCTGGCATTTTTAATTTTACAAAGTCTTTAGCCTTCTCTGTCAAAGAGTGCTGGTACCCCTCACCAAACTACAAATCCCAGGATTCCTAGGAAGAAACCATGGCAAATAATCCAGTTTGAAACTGGATTATTTGTGTAGTGTGGCTTGGTCCCTGGGTTTCATTTGTCCCCAGGAGAAGGTCTGTTTTCAATGTTTGGCTTCAGTCCTGGAATACAGGAACAGAGGTATCGATTCAAATGCTCCTGATCCCCTACAAAACGCATTTCTAAAATGTGTTAGATGCTTTGGATCGCTTCTGGAATATTTATATTCCAAGGAGCCCTGGTGGTGCAGTGGTTAAATGCCAGTACTGCAACCACAATGTTGCAAGTTATATCCCAAGGGCTCCAAGGTTCACTCAGCCTTCCATCCTTTCATAGGTGGGAAAAATGAGTACCTGGCTTGTGGGGGTAATTAGCTAACACACATTGGAAACCGCTTAGAGAGTGCCTGGAGAGTTATAAAGTGGTATAGATGTGTAAAGTGCTATTGCTTAACAATTTGTAAGTTGCTCTGAGCTTTTTCTTGGATTTTTTTCTGGGTTGTGAGGTTGTGTTCTGGAAGAGTTTATTTCTGACATTTTGCCTGCATCTGTGGCTGGCATCTTCAGAGAATGGTTGGGTAGGAGTGTGTGTGTGTGGGGGTTATATACTGTGAACCCCTGTTGGGGAGGATATGTAAATTTGTGCATTTGAATGGCTAGTTTCTGGGTATAGATATGCAAGAAGGATTAGTGTCTGTTTGGCTAATGGTTGGTTGGTGGCCCATTATCTGCTGGAAATCTCCCTGTCCCTGGGTGGAATTCATTTGCAAGTGTTGAGTTTTGATTCTATTTTTTTTCAAAACTGGAAGCCAGATTTTGTTTACTTTTAGGGTTTCTTCTTTCCTGTTGAAGTTGTCCAGGTGTTTGTGGATTTCAATAGCTTCTCTGTGCATTCTGACATGATAGTTGTTGGCCTAGTCCAGAATTTCTGTGCTTTTAAGTAACATTTTGTCTCAAAACTCAACACTTACAAAGTTATTCCTCCCAGGGACAGGGGGATTTCCAGCCGATAATGGGCCATCACCCAACCATTAGCCAAACAGACACTAACAATCCTTGCATTTCTGTACCCAGAAACTAGCCATTCAAATGCACAAATTTACATATCCTCCCCAACAGGGGTCCACAGGGTATAAACTCCTCACACACTCCTACCCAACCATTCCCTGAAGATGCCAGCCACAGATGCAGGCGAAACGTCAGAAAGAAACTCTTCCAGAACACGGCCTCACAGCCTCGAAAAAAACCAAGGAAAATCTATGGATGCCGGCTGTGAAAGCCTTCGACTTTGCTCTGAGAACCTTTGTGGCTGAATAGCGGGGTATAAATACCTCAATAACTAAATATGTCTACAGTATACGAAAAGTAGCGGGAGGGGGCTGGCTTTTTAAAATGAGGAAAAGTGTGCCCAGGTCTCCCTCTCAACCCCCGCACAAGCTCCGTGGGCGGCAGACCCCGGAGCCGTACCGGGCGTGAGGAAAGGGGCGGAGGAAGCCGAAGCGAGAGCCGGAGCCTCGGCCAAGGCAGGGCCCGCCGTCGCCCCCTCCTCGCCAGGCGCGGCTCGTGGTTGGCTCGCCCAGCACTTGGTACCCAGAGGCGGGCGGGGCGAGGAGAGGCGAGGCGAGGGAGCCGCGGCGGCGGCGGCATCCTCCTTCTCCCTTGGCCGGCGGAGGGGCTGCCTTGCCTGCGCTCTTGTCGCCGGACTCTGGCGGTGCCTCTGTGAAGGGGGGAGGCCTCTTCCTTCGCGCGCCTTTTCCGGACTGCCGCGGCTGCTGTGAGGGAGGGGCGGCGCGAAGCGAAGGCCGGAGGGAGGGGGAGAGGAAGGCTGAGGCGGGGAGGGAGCCCCGGGCAGGCCAGGACGCTCGCTCGCTCTCTGGACTGCAGCACCCAGCCCGGCCGGCTTTCCCCCGGCCATGAGCCGCACGTGTGGGATCTAAAGCCTGCCCTCGCCGCTGCTGCTCCGGGACCAAGAGCATGCTCTGGAGCCAGCCCGCCTTTCTCCAGGTAAGGCTCCCCGGGGGGCTTCTTGGCCCTCGCCTCACGGGCCCGTCTCCATCTCCCTCAGCAGCTGCCCTCCCCTCCAGATTGCGGCTCTTCCACCCCGGCCCTTTCCTCCGCCACAGTCCCTGGGAGGCGCAGCTGGACTCTGGGCGAGACGTCTCGGGGGGCTGTTGGGGCTTTGGGTCCCTTCCCTGCGGTATCCCCCCACCCCTGTTCCCTCCGCCGTGCCAGGTGTCACTTTGGCTGGGTTTATTTTTTTGGGGGGGGGCGCAGTCTGGGTGTTATGAAATGCATCCCTGTGGAAAAACACCATTCATTCCTATGGGGGTGGCGGAGGGTGAGCGGCTGCTCCTCCTTTCCTAGTTGTCCCTTCATATTCGCTGGGGGTTGGTTCCAGGAACACCCCCCCCCCCGTGGATACCCAAATCCGTGAATACTCAAATCCCATTCATTATATGCCATGGCATAGCAAAATGGTGTCCCTTATATAAGATGGCAAAATCAAGGTTGGCTTTTGGGAGTATTATTTTTTAAAAAAACAATATTTTCAAGCTGTGAATATTTAAATCCGTGGATACCCAATCCGTGGATACGGAGGGACAACTGTAGAGTAAAACGGATCTGATTGCCGGGGAGAAGGAGAACCGACGGAACTGGGCCTTCCGGAGCAGAGTCAGGGGCCAGGCACGGTCAAGTCCCCAAACACCGGATAGTTTCCTTTCCTTCCTTACACAAAGAGGCTTCTTTCCTGATCTGCAGGGTTGAGGGCAGAATGACAGCCAAGGTGTAATTTTTACTCACCTACATTGGCACACGACTAAAAGGATGCAGCGGCTGGGGAGAAGTGGGGGGTGGGGGGAGAAGGGCGCCTCGGTTTAATAGGTAGGTTTAATAACAGCATTTATTTCTGAGCGTTTTGAGACCATGCCCATTTTACCCCCTAATTTTACCCAGCCCTTGAGGGAATTGATAGCCCATCTGCCGATGCAGGGAGAGCCTTCTGTTGCTGGGAGGTTTTTCTTCGCATTCAGCATCAGCGTTTGGTTTGGTGCCTTATAAACAGTTGGGCTGTCAGCACTGGTAGTCAAAATAAGGGAGGAAGAAAAGGAGCCCCATGCTATGGGTTCTTCCTATTAAGTTGCCAGCAATCCTGTACTGGATTTTTGTTGCCTAGATTTCATTTAAACTGCCTCTGACTTTGGATCAATGCAGTACATTCTTCATTATGAGTTGTTTGGTTCTCTTCTCCTTCCATCTCAACGCCCCCCCCCCACCATCCCCATGTTTCAAATTCATGACCAACACATTCCACTGACTTGGGTTCAACACTTTTTCTGGTTTGTTTTCATGTGCAGTTTAAGCATAGGATCTGTGCTGCAACTATGAATAATGCAGCTTTTTAAAAAAATCCTTTCCCCACTGCATAGCACAAATGGACACAGAGGGAGCTCACAGGGTTTCAGTTTGCCGGTTCCGGCCATGTGTGGTGTTTCCTCCGCTGAAGCAATTATTTATTTGGCCTGGTTCTGGCTGTTTACATTCTTTCTTTTTTAGAACTGCAGTGGCACCTCTGTTATGCTGCACTCAGTAGAAGTACAGAGACACTGTAGAGCAGTCACTCAAGCTAGGAGGAAAATCCTTTCCTTGGCTCCCCTTGCCATTTGTCCATGTTTTCAATAATCAGCCATCTGATTCAGTGGGGCACATCCCTGGACTGAAGAGAATAGCATTTGAGGAATAGAAAAACTGCTGCCTGGAATATATAACATAGCAGGTGGTCAGCTGTGCCTTTGTTGAGCAGCTGAACATATGAAGATTCTGGTTATTACAGTAATTCATTTTAGCTGGGGGATTCATTTGAAAATTTGGATTTTCCACTAAGAAGGGATTATCATTTTTCTGTTCTCTCTCTCTCTCTCTCAGTGTTTGTAAAGAAATGGAGTACAGTACAGTATGTGTCTTGGCTGCAACCTATGCTTGTCTTTACTGTTTCCTCTAAAATAAACCCATAATTATTTTAAAATAATGTGATGCTATTTTTATACCTATTCTGAGTAGAATTATACTCAGTAAGTGGTGTACTTTAGTTAAAATCCTGCCAGTGTTTTGAAAAGATGTTAGAAAAATCTTGTTTGAAAACATGCTGTTTGAGTTTCCAAAGAGAACATTTAGACACTTTTCTTACGTCTTTAAAGATGAATAGTTGACTGGGAATGCCAGTTCCATTAGAAAGCTATTTTATGCAGACTGCTAGTAATCAGAGTTCACAAAGTTTGCAAATGAAATCAGATTTGATGTGTATGTACCACTTTAGTCCCTATTTAGAAATGTTCACATGCATTGCAAAATGCAGTGTTTTCCTTTGTACTGAATGCTTATGGTTACAGTTTATTCCCACAAGTGCTGTTACAACAATTCATTAAACATATGTAACATGTTAATAATGCAACTGACACTGCTAGATACCATATGCACTTTTCTTTTTCTCACTGTGAAGATTCCTTTGGGATTCCAAACAGCTGATAGGAATTTTCCTCAACTCTTAAAAAAATAGTTATTTCAAGGCAGAGATCCAAAGTTGTGGACTGAAATGAAGTTGACAGCAGTTTTAGATCTATAGTTTTTCAAACTGTGTTCCAGGGAGTTCTAAGGTCCCCTGGGAATGTAACAATTAGTTCTTTGGTAATGAAGGACAGCTTGCCAACCTGCCTATAACCAGTCTTCCTGTGCAATCTGCAATGGAGTGTATTCTCCAGATCTTCCTGTCATGACCTCAAAGTCCAGTAATGACTCAGATTTGAGCACAGAAATCCTGAGCCTGTCAAGCAGTGACACCCTGATCCTTGGTCCCTAGAGTCATGCACTTCATCACATTGGCTCATCAACTAGCAGCATGCCCACAATGGAAAGATCATGGAAAGGTTACAGTGTTCTTGAATCCAGGCCAGAGGTTTGAGTGGTGGGCAATACATTGGATTCTTCCAACTGATTGGGGGGAACGAACATTCATGCTACAATTCAGTAGTTACATCCAAAATTCCAACAATGGATGAAGGTGTCACCAGAACTCAGTGCATGAGAGCACAGAGTGGAAGAACAGACATTTGCTTGTCTTTTGGAGGAGCAAGGTAGAATCATAGAATCATAGAATCATAGAATTGCAGAGTTGGAAGAGACCACGAGGCCCATCCAGTCCAACCCCCCTGCCACGCAGGAAATCACAATCAAAGCATCCCCGACAGATGGCCATCCAGCCTCTGTTTAAAGACCTCCAAGGAAGGAGACCCCACCACGCTCCGAGGGAGTGTGTTCCACTGCCGAACAGCTCTTACTGTCAAAAAGTTCCTCCTCATGTTCAGGTGGAATCTCTGTTCCTGGAGCTTGCACCCATTGCTCCGTGTTCCAGTCTCTGGAGCAGCAGAAAACAAGCCTGCTCCATCCTCAGCGTGACATCCCTTCAAATACTTAAACAGGGCTATCATATCGCCTCTTAACCGTCTTTTTTCCAGGCTAAACATACCCAGCTCCCTAAGTCTCTCCTCATAAGGCATGGTTTCCAGACCTTTCACCATTTTAGTTGCCCTTCTCTGGACACGCTCCAATTTGTCAATATCCTTTCTGAATTGTGGTGCCCAGAACTGGACACAGTATTCTAAGTGAGGTCTGACCAAGGCAGAATAGAGTGGCACTATTACTTCCCTTGATCTAGACACTATACTTCTATTGATGCAGCCCAAAATTGCATTGGCCTTTTTAGCTGCCGCATCACACTGTTGGCTCATGTTCAACTTGTGGTCTACTAGGACTCCTAGATCCCTTTCGCACGTAGTCTCATTCAGCCAGGTCTCTCCCATCCTATATTTATGCATTTCATTTTTCCGCCCTAAATGCAGTACTTTACATTTCTCCGTATTGAATTTCATTTTGTTAGCTTTGGCCCAGCTCTCCAGTCTATCCAGGTCATTCTGAATTTTGATCCTGCCCTCTAGGGTATTAGCTACTCCTCCCAATTTGGTGTCATCTGCAAATTTGATAAGTATGCCCCTAATTCCCTCATCTAAGTCATTGATAAAGATGTTGAATAGCACTGGGCCCAGGACAGAACCCTGTGGCACCCCACTGGTCACATCTTTCCAAGACGAAGAGGAGCCACTGCTGAGCACCCTTTGGGTTCGGCCGGTCAACCAATTACAAATCCATTGAACAGTTAACTTGTCTAGCCCACATTCTACAAGCTTGTTTGCAAGAATGTCATGGGGAACCTTGTCAGGTAGAACAGGAAGAGGAATTTAGGGAGGGGGAGAGATAAGTTTTTTCAGAATGCAACAGATAGCTTGTGGGGTTTTCCAACCCTTATCCAACCATGCTACCACCAAATGTGGGGATTTCCTCTCTAGAGATCTCTTTCCACCAACGGCGGTGGTCCCCCTCAGGTAATCCCGCCACTGGTCAAATCTGGGATTTCTACCCTTTAACCTACCAAATGGGAAGACTTCCACAGTGATCACTGCAATTACCAATTCCCTGATCCTCACCTCTTCTATCAGTGTAAGGACCTCCTCCTATCTTCCTTATGTGACACCAACTGTGGGGACCATCTACATGCCCTCAAGGTTTCTATGAGGATTTATACACCTTCTATTCCCAGTGGACACCAGTCCTCCCTGTTCAGTGCTGCCACTGCAGACACCTTGTCTTAATCCAAACTTTCAGTTAGATAACATTCCGGGAGTCCAAAAGTGTATAAAAACAGAATGCAACAGAATGTAAATTTAACAAAGGAGAATAATTATTTGTTTCATTTAAAACACTACATGCACCCTCACACACTACTCTCCAGCTAACTCAGACCCTTAAAATACCATTCATTTATTCCTAAACCTGACTGACTTTTAATTCTAAATCCGCACTCTGGGGAATTGCTCCCGAAGTTTTCTTGCTCTTCAAAGTATGGTGAGACAAGTTGAAGAGCAATTTGTGTATCCCCCACTCATTCTGTACAAAATAGATTGGGAAGATCCTTTTCGTGCTGGATGCCGTATTGAAGCTTTCAGGGAGTAGATTGGGTTTCCAGGATGTCAATCCCAAGAATACCTCCTCATAACAAGACTCATTGAAATTATTTCAAAGGAAATGTTGCTGGGATTTGGGTGTGTTACCCATGAGCCAGGAAGTCCCCTTCAGATCCTTGACTTTTAGGAAACAAAGTACATTCTGAAAGCTGTTATCCCATATAATAGTTCTTCTTGCTCCCCAACATAGAGAAGATTTCTTTGACACAAGTACATAAGTTTTATAACATACTTGATTGATCTTAGCAGGCTTTTTGTTATACTCTGACATTACTGGTGTCCTCTTGCTACCTATTTGTTCTTTGTTCCAATGTATGCCTTGTGCCCTTTTCATGCATTTGCATCCATTAAAATATCTGTTCCCCCTTCTGTGTTTTATACTTTTCTTCAAAGCAATGATGGGACACAAAATATTGTAATAGCAGTTTGACATATTTCTTTTTTAAGCAGGAACACAGAAAAATCCACAAAGAAGCATAGTTGAAACCATTATCTTTTAAAATATAGTTCTGGCTTCCCCTGCCTAAGCAAACCTGCCTATCTGTTCCTGAGGCAGTGGCAGCTGCTAGGCTCTATTCCAGTGGGCTGTGGATTTTAGTATGGACTATAGAGTCAGTGTGGTGTAGTGTGAGCACTGGACTATGACTCTGGAGACCAGGGTTTAAACCCCACTGAGCCATGAAAACCCACAAGTCACATTGTCTCAGCCTCAGAGGAAGGCAAAGACAAACTCCCTCTGGATCCCCACTTGCCCTGTGATAGAGTCACCTTAGGGTTGCCATAAGTCAGAAATGACTTGAAGGCACATAACAACAACAATATAGAGTCCATACTAAAATGGATTATGGAGTCCATAGCCCATGGACTGTGGGTTTTAGTATGGACTGTTCAGTAGCCATGTAAGGTGATTGATCCTATGCTTGAAAATATGTCTAGCACCTTGCATAGCTCCCTAAAATTCTGGCTAAAACCCATAGGAGATGTACCACTTTCCTGACACGGGAGCCACTAGCTCCCTCTGTCCTGAACTATTTCATTGGCATGGGCAGGAGAAGCATCTTCAGGGAGGGAAGAACTGTTACTAGGATAAGCGAAACTGTGGCTGTTTTCCATTGTCCTTAGAATAGCACTAAAGGAAAGGCTGTCAGTATGCAGAATGAAGGTTCATTGTGGCATCAGCAACCAGCAGATCAATCTCGTCTCTGTGATATCTTTCCTGTTAGGATGTCTAAAAGTTCCATGCTCTGTGTGATGAACTGAGCCATGGTGTAGATTTTAATCAATTGTTTTGGTGAGCACCTTGCTAATATTTTTATAATGTTGCTGGGTAGTATGGCCAAATACAAATGTATACATTTAGCCTTCGTTTTGGGAGCAGGTAAGATTTAGATGCTTAAGCCAAAGGCTGATTTTGAAGGGGAGTGGAAAGAGTTGAAGGAAAAGATAGAAGCAGTAGTAGGTAAAACTTCTAGGATTCTATCTACATAGTGCCAGTCAGCTCTTCTTCACATGCAGTTCTTTGTACAGAAAAGGTCTTTATACAACAAAAATAAGATGGGGAATCTCTGCCTACCCCTTTTGTTCCAGTATTTGGCGCTGTGCCATAAAATCTTTAATTCACCTACCTACTGACCTCCTCCTAAAACTGCTGATGGGGAAGTGTCATTAGGGCAGGATAAAAGCCTTCCTTGAGTTGTTTGCAGATCAAGCTGGTATAGTAGGAAACAAAAAGCATGATCCATTGTGGAGCAATAAGGATCATCTGCCAGGAAGTATTCAGCTTGTTTACTTTTTATCTGGTGCATAGAGGAAAATTCTACTTACCTCATACATTCTCACATTGTGGAATGTTGTGCTTCCTTTCAAGCATTCCTTGCCTCCTGAAGACATTTTCTACTGTGTGAGAACCTAGGTTGTTGAGCAGGGATGGATTAGCAAAGTGCAGCCCACAAGGCCCCTTAACAGTAAAAAAAATTTTCTCCCCCCCCATTTCTTCTAGGGGCCATTGGGGTCATTTCCACCACATTTTTGCCCCCAACAGGTCATTTTAGCACTGTACCAGTATGGCATTGTTTTGTTCTTGACAAATCTACCACTCCTTTCTCCATTCCCTCCATCATGTAGTGTTACTTGGGCTGTGACACACTACAGAAATAATGCAGTTTGACACCATTTTAACTGCCATGGTACAATATGTAATTCTGGGATTTGTAGTTTTGTGAGATTTAACCTTCCCTCTCAGAGCTCTGGTGCCACAACAAACTACACATCCCAGGATTCCATAGGATGGAGCTATGATAGTTAAAATGGTGTGAAAAGTGTATCAGCAGCCTATGTCTTCCTGGCTTAGGAATGGTTTAACTTAAGAGCCTTTTTGAATCAAGTCTTTTTTGTGCAGCACTGCTGACCAGATATTGACATCTATATGTAAATGAAATGTACAGTGGGCCCTCCAGATCTATGGGGGTTAGGTTGTGGGACCCAGTGCAGAAGCCAAAAAATGTGGATGGTCAAGTCCCATATTATTCAATGTCGGCAACCTGAACATGCACGCTTCACATGTCCACATTCACGTTGCCGCCATTGAGTAATATAGGATGTGGCAATTCGCTGACAGTCCAATTGGTGGATCAGGAGCCTACCAATGCAGAGGGCCCGCTGTTGTTTGATGCTGTCAAGAATTTGAGGACTAAAGAAAAAAAATCAAATTCAGCAGGAGCCTACTTCTGAAGATATGTTGATCCATGAGCAATGAAATTATTGGATGGTTTTTGACGAGCAGAGTAGGGTATCCTTGGGAAAGTCTCACAATTTACCCCTCTTTAGAGAAAACACTGGGCTAAATCTGACCTAGATCAGACCCATTGAAATGAATGGGATTTGTTAGTCACAACTAACTTAATCCCATTTATTTCAGTGTGTCTACCCTAGCATTGGATTTAGCCCTGTGCATGCTGCTCAGATGAGGAAAAAATGAAGTGGAAGGACATGGAGTAGTTCTATAGGTTTATGTTCTATAGGTTTATGCATGCACACTATTTTACCAGGTGGTTGTCATACCAAGCTGGTATATTTCTAGAATAATTTTGGATGGTGTGGATGGTGATAAGTATGGTCTAGCACAGTGTTCATCAAATATCTGATGTGGTTGCATCAGCTCTTAAAGGTGATGTTTTCATTTTGAGCCAATATATGGAATATAATTCCTGCTAGATGTTGTTGTAGTGAGACTTCCATAATCCTTTAGCACTGGATTTGAGGCTAGGGCTGATGAGAGTTGCAGTCCAACAACTTTCGTAGGAGCACATGTGTCCTACCCTATTTTAGATTACCTGAGCATGCTTCCTTCACTGTCTCATTAAAACATCTATGCTGAGGTTTTGGCAATATGCAAACCTATTTTGATCATTCAATTGATTGTTTAAAAGGCAGATACTTCATAAACTAAAACTCCTTTATTTAGTTAGCAGTTTTAGTTATTTTGACAATTCAGTCTTCTAGATCACTGTAAGTCCCAGAATTTTTGCAAACTAAATGCATATTTAAAATGGATATTTGGAAAGCAAATAACACTCTAACATGGATTGTATTCAAGGAGCCTATGATGGGAGTAAAGGCCTAAGGAACGGCTGGCTTCTGAAATTTTGAGGTTGGCTGTACTATTATAAATTGCTGCCAGTTCTTCAATGAAAGCACATTTCAAATAAATTAATAAATACATATATCTTTAAAAGAACAGTGGCTATCAAGAAGGTGTTTATAGCAGGAAGGCTTGGAACCAGAGAGTCTATAGGGTTTGCAAATCTATTATATATGAATGTTTTGGATTATTCATTTGGATCTAGGATGAACACTATCTAGATAGGGATCAACAATAAAGGAAAAGTTCTTGCTTTGTCTTTGTTGTTATCAAGAAATGCTTTTTGATGCCTGCAGGATTAATAAGTAGTTGAAATTAGCACTTTGCAGTCAAACCGTTTTTTTTTTTCTTTTAGTTAGTATTCAAGGCAATCTGGAATGGAAAAGCTGCTGGTGCTGGAGAATATACTGAAATTTCATGTATTCGTTTAAACAGTGGGCCATACAATTAGATTCTGTGCCTAAGCAAACAGAAAGTGAGTTCAAAATAAATACTGTAATTCTGTGATCAGGAATGGACAACACATAGCCCAAAGACTGAATACATTTCTACCACTGTAGTCACAGTATGTCCAGCATCAGGGAAGGCCATCAGGGCTGAGTTGGACACAGTCACTTTCTTCCCTCTGTTCCTTCTTACCCATCTACCTCATATTGAATAAATAATGTCCAAGAGGCTAAGTAATGGTTTTATGAGTCATAGAATTTTGTAACCTTTCTGTGGTTAGGACATCATGCACTTGGACAAAAGTATTTGTTCGTGAGAGAGGTTTCTGATTTTTGCCAATCAGCTATAAAGGCAAAGAATCCGCTGGCAGGAAATGCTGCAATGAAAATTTTTATCTTCTTCCTCTTGTGTTTGCTTCATCACCACCTTGAACACAATGAACATAATATTGCGTGTGTGTGCGTGCACGCGTATGCACTTTCAAGTTGCCTGTTCAGTTATGGAGACCCTATTAATTTCATAGGGTTTTCTTAGGCAAGGAATACTCAGAGATGCTTTTGCCAATTCCTTCCTCTGAAATATAGCCTCCAGCACCTGGTGATCTCTCATCCAAGTACTAACCAGGACTGACCCTTCTTAGCTTCCAAAATCAGACAGGGTCTGGTTTCTTTTGGGTATTTAGGCCCTGAACATAATGTGTGTGGTAAATAATGTCTGAACATAATATTACCAGACAATATTTATTCTTGTTCAGCAACTGTCTTTACAAGTGACTTACTAAGAGAAATGGCTGGAAGGAAATTAAAGCATATCCCGCCTCCTGTGGTAGTTGGTGGCTTCCATTTCAGTCAGGTGGTGAAACTGCTCTGAGTTTTAGTCTGAACTTTAAAGGAGCTACTCAGTCCTTTAAGGTTCAGCTCCTTGCGTATGTCAGACCAGATCCATCATCCCATTGACATGGTAGTCACCAGCTGTTCCTGCTATCTCCTCTCCCAAAGCGGATGACCAATATGTTCAATACCATAGGCTCCATTCTCTTACTTGTAAGCAACTGGTGGCTCAGACTGTCACCACTGGGTCCCCCAGCTCCTGATCCACACGCTTTGCATTATAAGTGACATAGTTTTGGAGACAAGAACTCCACTTTTGGCAAAGGATATTGAATATTAAAAAATGAATATTTTGTGGCCGCTCCCTTGAGATTTGTAGAGTGATGTATCTTGAAATAGAGTAATCCATACATATAGCAGCAGCAGTCTTCTATGTTTTTGCTGATGTATTATCTCAAGAATGTAAAAGGAATACTCTCAGCATCTGTTGAAGTTTTCTTTAAAAAAAATAAAAAATAAGGAGAAGTAAATACCAAGTACAGGAAGCTCCTGCTTATCTGAAAGGTTAGGGACTGCAACTGTGTCAGAAACCTGAATTGGTTGAAAAACAGAACCCATATAAGGAACATGAGGGAATTGTGATGGCTCACTTGGGACTACCTGGTCATGCCCATAGGGGTCTCCACTCGCCCGCACTTGCTGCTAACAAAATCTCTGTCGGTTTGGTGACCTTTTCCTCCTCTCAGCTCACTTTGCAAGCAGCGTGCACTCATGCAGTCAGTTCCAAGAAAGCCTCCGTAGGCAAGAATTTTTTAAAAAGACTGGATTCCTTGTTGAATGAAAGGAACTTGTCTTTAATTTGCAAGCACTGAAAGAGCAAAGTCGTCAGATAACCAGCTGTCGAAAGGCAGGGGGTTCCTGTAGTCTATTCCAGTGTTTTTACGAACCCAACCTTCATACACTTTTCTCTATATAGAAATCATCAGGAGGAAATTCATACACACAAGACATAAATACCCTAAAGGCACCAGATCATGCCTGATCTTGGAAGCTAAGCAGGGTCAGCCCTGGTTAGTACTTTGATAGGAGAATGCCAATGAATACTAGGTGCTGTAGGCTATATTTTGGAGGAAGGATCTAGCAAAACCACCTAGGAGTATTCCTTGCCCAAGAAAACCCTATGAAATTCATGGGGTCTCCTCAAGTCGACCTGCAGCTTGAAGGCACATGCACACAGACAAGACAAAAGTGGAGCTGGTCTGAAAGGTCATCTATATGTTTACTTGATTCATTTCGTAAGTGCATTTTGTGTTACCTAAAACATTATAGATGTTTTTATTGTTTTCTATGACACTATAAACTTATTTTGAAAAACTCTTGTTTATACATTGATCTTGTTTCTGAGATGGAAATATACAGTGCACAAAGAAATGGTGCACAGAATGTTTCCTGCATTAATTGCCTCCTTAGTTCTGAATTAAAGAAGACAGTACTGTGTTGAACACAGTTGTGTTCTCTGCCCATCATTGTTGTTGTTGTTTTGTGCAATGTCTTCAGGGAGCATGCACACTTTGGATGTATCTGCTTGGGAGAGACTGAGACCTTGGCTCAGGTGAATTGCTCCTGAAGCTTTGGACCCACTTCAGACTGGATGGGAAGCAGAGAGTTTTCAGTGGATATATTTTCCCCACAAGCTCTCTGTGAAAAGAAAACACCAGTCAGTCAGTAGGAGCCAGGAGGAAAAGGGGGTGTAGTTAGTGACTAACTGTTGAAGCTTACACCCGGCAGGTTAACTCTCCAGTACTCTTTCCAATCACAGAGGGGTGCAGAAGGAATTTATATAAATAGCACTGTTTCTAATTGTGCTAGTTCACTTTCTTAGATGCAAGAATGAAGAAACATTTGTGTTTTCCGGCTCTAAGTACTTAAGTGAAACACATTTCATCAGTGTGCACACGCACGCATACACACATTTATTTATGTTTTGGAATTATATCCCACCTTTCTCCCAAAATGGGATTCAAGGTGGCTTACAGTACACATGACTTTGGAAGTGGGAAATTTTATACCCTGCAGTACACTGGAATACTCATTGAAGTCTTAAAATACTCAACAAATCTCAACGTGCAAGGTTTTGAGTTAAAAAAAAACCCCAAACATTAGTTTGTCGTAGTTAAAAATCTATCATCTTGCACTCTGTTGTTTCACTTTATTTTATTTCCTAAAAATATATACTACACAACTAGCAAATGCTTACAGAGCAGTTTACAACTAAAAACACACAAAACAATAACTGTTTATGTCTGCTCTGGCCCTAGTTATTTTTTTTTTAAGTCATTGTGTCTGTGAATAATATCATAGTTGACTCTTGTGTCCTATGTGACTGTCATCACACTCAGTTCTGTGACATGCATAAGCACTAAATGGACAGAGTTTAGCTTTTCAGTACTGAAACTGGAGCTTGAGACACAGCAGGTGTAGAAGCAGAAACAATGATGCAACAGAACACTGAGGTATGTGGAGGCATCTCTGCTGTGAAACTTGGGAGATGTCTGTACAGGGCAAAAAGAAGCGGATTGCTCCGCAGTAAAGGCAACTCACAGGAGCTGCAATTTGTCTTAGTTTTTGGGGTGGCGTTGGCAGATCAAAGGCATGTGAAGCTATCTGTGTTTGCTGTGCAAATGGGCATGCCTGTGAATCCAGATGGCGGCCGTGAGTGAATTACTTGCATTTTTATTCTCACCAGTTGCCACCAAACAGTATAAAAGCATATCTAAGGTACGAAAGTGCGATATTTCACCTTAACAGAAAAGCAAAAAAACACCCCACAACCCTCCCCCGTTTTATCACATTAGCACTCACTCGCTAAGGCAAAAAGCCAATATGGTGGTTCTGGGTGCTTGCCTTGTTAGCAAGCCCTGTCCCCACTCCCATCTGGCCAATTAGCTTTCAGCTTCTGTTCCTTTGGGAAAGCAAATCAATTCAGTTGCTTGTCTCAATGAGCAGGGTGCACATCTCCCCGCTGTTTTTTTTTAAACTCGTGGAAAAGCAGCGAAGACTTTTCCTGTGGTATATATGGTGTATTTAGCTCCCCCCCCCCTTCAGCAATACCATACAGGATGCCATTAAGACAGGCTGTATTCTCTTCACATTCTGTGAGGAGTATTTTTGCCATTTAGACACCCCCTTGGTGAAACAGAAGTGGACATTTGTAGACCTGAACCCCAAGTGTGTTTATGCAGTATTGATCCTTGCATGAGATAACACTGAAACAAGGCACAAGCAGCAAATATTAGTCAAGAACTGCAGTTATGGTCTTCCTGGTAGTTTAGGACAAGAGATTATACTTTTAGCAAATTCATTCATAGAGATGTGGTGACTCAGTCTGTGGTCTGAAGTATGTTAAGAGTCTTTTCCATGTGAAGATAGATTGCTATCAGAAGGTTGTAACAGAAGTGTTAGATGTCTGTTCTGGAAACATCAGTTCTCTAGTGATGCCAAGGGAAAACTCATCAGAGGCAGTAGTCTTGCCACCAGTTATGACGTGTACTGTCTGGGTTTGGGAATCACAAATGGCATATAGAGTGTTGCTATTTATGAAAATTTAATCAGGCAAATTGAGTGTCACTCCTTCAGTAGAGAGTCAGCACGATGAGTCAGCAATAGTACACATTTACTCAGTCATGGTGGTAACTGAATCCAAGATTGGAGCTGTATGGTTGACTCTGCTCTTGATGTTAGCTAAAACCCCACTGAGGTTGGAAGGGTATATCCTAGTTAAGTATAATTAATGTTATTTATTTATGACTGCAGTGAAGGCCTCTGGGTAGTTTGCAAATATAAATGTTAAAAAATACAAAGTAAAATCAAATAACACCTATGTTGATTTTAACAAATATTGACATACCCAGCATAAAAACTAAAGGCAAAACAAAACAGCATAAACCAGCATGTGAATGAAGTCTAGTATGCTCTGTAAAAACCTGGAGAATATTCCCCCCCCAAGTAAATGTCTTAAGGACATAATGCCTTGTTGAATCAAATAATTTTGTCCCTGTAACCACCTAAATGTTTTGAGAAGCTTGCAGGTAGAGAATAGTTGTCATAAAGAGAATAATTGTCATATCCCTTTATCCAGCAATGTGAGGTATACAGCCTTTAAGCATACATTTTTCAAAGATGCAAGAATATTAGACTGGTTCAGTATAAAAAGGAGACATGTAGCACCGTAAAGACTAACCAGTTTACTTCAGCATAAACTTTCATGGACTGTACAGTAGGACCCCTGTTATCCGCTGATTCATTGTCCACTGATTCAGTTATCCACAGCATACCTACTCCTAGAAAATGCCTAGAGAGGCATCCTCTCTAGACATTTTCTAGGTTCTCCAAGGCAAACTCTATGGTATTTTAAACTGGAAGTCCCATTATTTTAAATGGTGTTCGCTGTTATCTGTGGTTTTCAGTATCCATGCCCCCCCCCAAACCAATCCCCCGTGGATCCAGGGGTCCTACTGTAGCCCACTTCCTCAGATGCATTTGTGGTACAAAAAGCATTATGCTGGAATACATTGGTTTAGGTCCCATGAGACTTCTTCCTTTTAAGCATGGAGGCAACATTTGACTTGTCATTGCTACTGTTCACTGACAGACCTATCTTTCATGGGTTTAGCTAATCCTAATCTGGTTAATCCCTTATTTTCTTCAATTTCAGTCAGTGTATTCCATTTTGGTCTTAATTCCATGGTGCTATCATTGAAGTTACCTATTGTTTGCTATGTGTTAAAGAAATTACTCTCATATAAATGTTGCTACATCATAAAATCCCCAAGACTATGCATCTTCTTGCCTAATTGTATGTTACTTTTTAAAGTAGTACTGGGAATCATGTTGTCTCCAGATGTTGTTGAATTGCAAATGGTGCATCCCTCAGCTAATGGTGAGAGATGCTGGGAATTATACTCCCAACAACATGTGGAGGGCCACGTGATTTCCCCAGCCCTGCTTTAAACAAGGGGGGTTTGAGTCAACAGTAAGTGTTTAGGTGAAAATATATCACACACATTCATATATCATCTTGAGATGGGGGAGGCATTTGGTGGGATTCTTCTCTTTCAGCATCATGGTAGTATGTTTTGGATGTAATGCTCAATTGTGATTTAGACTTACATACTTAAGCCTTAGGCTTGTGTACTATCCCCTTCTCCAGTACTTTTGTGAAGAGAAGGATCAAGTGTTACCCTAAGAGTTGGGGGGGTTGCTTTAGAGACCCACTTGTGATACCAAAACCTCTATTATTATTTGTGGGAATTATTAGCTCAACTGGAAGCCTGTGAGAGGAGGGTAACTTTGGGGATCTTTTTCACCTATGTATGCCAGTACAAACTGTAGAGAGCACTCTAGTTAAAGTGAAATAAAGTATTTTTATTGGAAATAACACAAAATGAACTCACATACCCAACACACATGCCTAAGAACCATACAAGGCTACAGCGGAGTAAAATGGAAAAATTAGATAGAGGGAGAGATTCAGGAATATAGGGTGATAGATACCAGTCTTAGAGAGAAGAGCTTTGTGCAGCAAAAATACTCAGACAGGTGTCTGAGGGTAGCACATGAGGTTCTGATCTGAGTGCGCACCGAGAAAGAGACTGGCCAGGTTCGTCCACTGTGGCACACTTTACTATTGTCAAGGAACTAATATTTTTACCCTATTTCGTATCATGAAGGGGTTACTCTAGTTATGACAAAGCCTGGATGCCTTTCCTATGGAAGAGACAAAGGAACCTGAAATTCAACTGATTGCGTCTGTGGCTGGGAGATAGGAATTGATGGGTTTATTCAAGGTTGGACAGGAGGAGGTATAGGAAGGACTTCTGTAGGAATAAATTAGGGAATAGTGGTCACTTAATTGTTTGATTGAATCACAGAATCATAGAACTGTAGAGTTGGAAGAGACCACAAGGGCCATCCAGTCCAACCGCCTGCCACACAGGAATCACGATCAAAGCATCCCTGACAGATGGCCACCCAGCCTCTGTTTATAGACCTCCAAGGAAGGAGACCCTTCCACGCTCTAAGGGAGTGTGTTCCACTGCCGAACAGCTCTTACTGTCAGAAAGTTCCTCCTAATGTTGAGGTGGAATCTCTGTTCCTGGAGCTTGCATCCATTGCTCCGTGTTCTAGTCTCTGGAGCAGCAGAAAACAAGCTTGCTCCATCCTCAATGTGACACCCCTTCAAATATGATAGCCCTTCAAAAACAGGGCTATCATATTGCCCCTTAACCATCTTTTTTCCAGGCTAAACATACCCAGCTCCCTAAGTCTTTCTTCATAAGGCATGGTTTCCAGGCCTTTCACCATTTTAGTCTCCCTCCTCTGAACATGCTCCAGTTTGTCAATATCCTTTTTGAATTGTGGTGCCCAGAACTGGGCACAATGAATCATCGCTGAAATGCTCAGGGCTGGAGGAAAGCACATACCTCCTTAACAACTGTGTTTACTAAGGGACTTCTGCACAAACCTAATTTGGGGCTTCTTGCCATAATATTTCTAAGATACATCCCAGGTCATTGTGACCTCTGACTGACCTTTGGTTGTGCTCCAGCCAACCTGACCCCAAAAAGTGTCCAATATTTCTAATTATGAGATACCATAGGGAGGGGGTAGTAGGGCATACTAACACAGGAGATTTTGCTTCATTTTTCAGCTAATTGCAGCTCATTATTTTGTGAAAACCCTATCTGTGATTAATCTTAACTATAATTTAGAGCCAGGTAGGATTCATGCAACCCTCTGGATTCTACAGTTCTCAGCATTTTTTGTCATTGACTATACTGGTTAAGAACTTGCAGTCCAGCAACATCTAGCGGGCTACCTAATTCCTACCACCAGTATAGGGAAATAAGCCAAGTTGGTAAAGCATGGTTTGAAAATTACTTGTTATGAATAAATTATAATTAAGACTAACCACAGTATGTAGGATTGCTTAAACACAGCAATAAACTCTGCTGGGTGAAAAATGGGAGTGAAAGATTCCAACCCTCATAGCCACAGAAGAGAGGAAAGGGAGAGCTAATGAGCTTGAGGCTTGTTCACATAGCGCAAAACTATAGTGTGGTATTATGTTTGTGAGGCGTTGCAAGACTCAGTGAGGATCAGAACCAAGTTCTTTTTCAGCCCTGAAAAGACAAAGGTTGAGTTCTTGAGCAGCAAAGAAGGACTAGAGAAATGAATAGTACAGCATAGCAAAGTCATGCAGAAATCCAGAGCATCAAACTTGCATCACAGATCTCAGAAGTAGGGGTTTAATCAAAAGCAAATATTAGCTAAGAACAGCAAACAACCACCCACGTGTCCAAAATCGGGTCTACAGTCAAGGGAAGGCTGAGGTAAAGGCCCAAGGAAATAGCCAGAAAGAAGAAGCAAGAACAAGACACTTCCCACATTGGAGACAGGGTGTTTGGAGTGAGAAGCTAACCCTGAGGTCAAAATTTGTAGTGCAAGGTGTGCCAGGGTTAGCTCTTCAATTAACTAATTAGGGACTTACGCAGTGTGATTGTACTGGCTAGATGGCACCTTTAACATGGGGTGGTGGCAGCAAAGTGACAGAGCCTAACTGTTGTAGACTCCAGTTAAACAATGTTTCCAGATGAAACTTTTATTATGCCTTATTAATAGAATTTACAGGGGTCCAGAAGTCATCTTTCATTTTTTATCCTCTTGTATTTTCCCACCACTTTTCCTGTCTTTTTTCTTAAAACACACACACACACACACACACACTATTAAGGACAAAAAGATAGACAATGTACAGTGCCTTTTGATTTCGGAACTGTCCATCTGGAAACATTAGAGTTCGTTAGGTGCCTTGTACACCTCTACATGTGTCTGCCATGCTTCTTCCAAAGAGGTAAGAATAGTATCCATGAGGTTATTTCATTTTATCACTGAAGGTTCCTGTTAGTCTGAGAAAGAGACATAGCCGTGGTTTCTGTAGTATGTGGGGAAATAATTATTGTAATGTAAAACAATCTTGTGTACCTCATTCACATACTAAGATAAGTCTAGGAATTTTCCCTGCATGCTTCTGTTCTCCCAAATTCCCTTTCTCTTGTTTCACTAGGCAATTTCAGCCAACTGGAGAGATGGGTCATTCAACACATGACCTAATTTAAATATTATTGCTCTTTGTGTAACTCTCTTTTAAGTTGAGTCTCCATGTGGCTGTAGCCATGTTATGTAGGCATGCTGCTATGAAGCCATGCTATGATGCTATGCCATGATGTTCACCATGCAGCCTCTACCGCTAAAGGCTGGGTGAGTCATTCTACCCTAAATTCTCCTAATTAGTTAGGAACCCTTTTAAAGTTTCTTTTAGTATGTAGATTAAGATTGATATACCTTCAGTAAACTTTTGATATGCATTTTTAAACTGACTCCTTTGTTTTGTAATGAGTCTAATTCATTGGGTGATCAGACCTCAGAATACACTTTTAAATGTTAATTGAGCTTGTCTCAGCATTCTTAAGTGTCACTGCATGAATTTGAAAGTAAAGTGATTTTTACTTTTTTAAAGAAGATATTTTTTATTTCTTTTTAAAAGGGCTAGATCCCTGGAATTTTTAATACATTTTTATTTTTAGACTCATACCTCCTACAGTTTCTCAGTGAGTTTCATGACAGAGCATTAATTTTGATCCTAGGTCTCTGTTGAAAATCCAGTACTACATACACAACACAACACTGTTTTCAATGGACTTATGTCTGCACTCAATCATCTGTTGACTCCTTAGTTGACTAATACCAACCAACTTTCTTTTAGTACCTGGCTAACAAATTGACAGCAGAAAGAAAAGGAAAACAAGAGGATGCGATTTGTTGCCAGTGTTGTGTTTTGATTATCTTGTTAGCCTGTCCAACTGCTAACTCTGATGTTAAGCATTTCTTGCTACTGTATTTCATATTCTGCAGTGTGTTAACACTGAACTGCTAAATATTTATTGTGCCATATGTATACTATACAATGTCAGATGATGACTTCATCATCAAGGCCTGTTGGTCCATTTATTTAAAAATAAATAAAGGCCTTCATTCTTCCACAACTGGAAATTGAAGCAGGATGGTGTTTGGAGCACAAGATGCTGCACTGCTACATTTTGGTTCTTCTTAGACTTTCTAAGGGACTGCTAAGATTCCCCCTTGAGAATTTCCTCAGTGCTGATATATCATTCTCTATTCTGTTAATAGCTTTGATAAAGAAAAAAATAAGTGGGTAATTGCAAAGTGTCACGGTTATCTGCAGCATGGTTCATTATAAATGCAGTAATTTCTAGGTCACAGGATTCTCTTTATGTCCCACACAATGGGAATATAGATTAATATTTTTTTTAGAATAAGATGTAGTCTTTTCAGAGTCGACTAATATGATGTAGGTGGAAAACATAATGTGTATATTTGGACAATTATATCTAGTTGCTCCCCTCAAAAGACAGTATTTCTCTGAATATAACCAAATGCTAGTTCTGGGTCTGGTGTGGATATGTGGGGTGTGGATGTAAATGGATAAAAGATAGAAGCAGATATTGAATTGAAAATACTTGCTATACATATCTCAGGAGGTGAAGGATTTTCATTTTTAGTAATGCTATCTTTTTGCACATTTTAAAAACAATGAAACCCAAGGAAATGTAAGTGGAGCTTTAGTAAGAGCAAAAGTAAACAGTAAGTGCCTCATTAAATACTATTATCATTAAATACCAAAGTCAGCATCATCCATGGCAGAGTATTTCTGATTTCTATGTATAATTGTGAAACTGGGCAGTGAAGATAACTGACAATGTCATGCTAGAGGAGAGTTCTGTGGACAGCTTGGATTGCCACACCCCTTCTGCAAGGGTCTAAGAGCAAATTAAGTCTGAATTCTCATTAGAAGCCAAAACTGAGGCTGTTGTACTTTGGACATATGAGCCCACATAATTCAGAAAAGATGATAACGCTTGGTAAAGTGGAAGGCAATAAAAAAAAGAATTATACTACATTGTAGTTGGATAGTTGGAAAGACAATCAAGGAGGTCACAGTCCTGAGTTTGCAAAACCTGAGTAGGGCTGTTAATAATAGGATATCTGGGACACCTCTCATTCATAGGGTCACCATAAGTCATAGCTGACTTGACAGCAAGTAACAACAAAAGTGCCTCACATGCTCATCATAAATAAAATAATATTGCAGGAGAAGGAGAGAGAATGTGAGTAGTTGAGGTGTGCATTTGAATTCCTCTTTGACTTTTGAGGGATGATGTTTTGCTACATTTGGCTTAATAACTTTTGGGCTGTCTAGCATATTCAGCTACTGTAGATTTCTTCTGCATTGTTTTGTTCTCTGTCTAATTACTCTGAAGTATATCAGGGAGAGAACAATGCCCCCTCTCAACTTTTTACTGTGCACTTTTCATATTAATTTATCTTTGGAGAAGCTCTTGCATACCTGCCACAGAACTCTCGTTTTTTGTTTCTTTGTTTTGTTTTGTTTTACAGATTTTCCTTGAAGTAGGCATGCTATTCCTCATCCTGGATAATGTTCTAGTATGTATGCACAGTTCAGAAGCCAGCTAGACCTCTTGGGCATTGCCCTTGATCTATGAAGAGTTAAGAGTTCAGTCCTGAGGGACAAAGACAACATATTTCTGGGACTTAAGTACTGAGCTACATCAGCTGATTTGGTGTAAGGCAACTTCCTATATTCCTATGAACAATGTGGTATAATGAAGTATGGTTGCCATATTTCCTTTTCCCTAAATCCAAGTACAGGTAGCATAATTTGTATGTTATGGAAATTTGTACTGTATAATATCCCAAGGGAATATATTGGGCTAATTTCCATATTATACAAGTGAATCACATTAATTGTTGCATTGTTTTTATACTAATGTGCATCATCCTTGAAACCACTTGTACAGTAATCACTGATATGAATGCCAGTACAGTTCAACAGCTAAGAGTGGGAACATAGAGACCTAAATTCAAAATCCTGCTTGGTTGCAAAACTTTCAGCAAGGGTGGGCCACTACCCAAAATCCAAGTACTGCATTAACCCTGCACAGTACCATGGAAGATGACATCTCTCACCATGCTTGCTGTAGCCCTACTATTGTTTATTACTCTTTTTTTTTTTTTTAAGTAAAAATGCTCCCTGAATCCTCTAGGGGCTATGGGAGCCAATTTTGCCCTTTTTTGAAAACAGTGTGTGTGTATTGAGAGCAATAACATTCCAAAGTGGCAGGCCTTTGTTTCCCCCATTATACCACACTCCCATATCTTTTCTCCTTCTGAAAATAAATCCCACTTACATCCATACTACAGCAGCTTTGGTTGCCTAATATGGGTTACACTGCAATAGGGAATGGGATGTAATCTTAATATATATAAATATATAAATCTCCTGTGTGTATTTACTTCATGTCAAGACCCATTTAACTTAGTGGTAGGTCGTACGTCTCAGTAAAGGGTTTTAAAAAGCTATGCTATATACCTAAGGCAAGGAAATGTAGAATTAGTCCTTCCAAAAGGACTTCATTTCTTTGTTATTTGAAACTACATACCAACAATCTAAGATCCACAGCAAGCCTCTACCTTACCTCCATGGCACCTTGCATTTTATAATTTTATTGTCGCATTCAGGGCCAGTTTAAGGAATTTTGGGGCCCCTTGCAATGCTTTATTTTGGGGGCCCCATATGTTTATTTCAGGTCAGTGTAACCTAACCTATTCACAGTACAGGATGTTCAGATTACCGAGGACACCCGTATCCACGGATTCATTATCCATGGGACACAAAACAGCACACCTACCATAGAGTCTTCCTAGAAAATGTGTCCTCCTTAGCCATTTTCTAGGCCCTCCAAGGCAACTCTATGGTATTTTAAACCAGAAGTCCCATTATTTTCAGTGGTGTTCACTATTATCCACAGTTTTCAGAATCCATGCCTGCACAGAACCAATCCCCAGTGGATAAGGGGGGGGGCGCTACTGTATTACATAATCTGCCACCAATACTTTAGTTTAAAAACTATATTATAGGCACTAACAAAATAGTTTTTGTTAATTAGCAATTAACGTAATGGTGTAGATTTCTTAAAAAAAGAAAGTATACTACAAGCTAAACATGAGTTAGCAGTGTGATGCAGCAGCAAAAAATGCCAATGCGATTCTAGGCTGCATTAATAGGAATATAGCGTCTAGATCAAGGGAAGTAATAGTTCTGGGCACCACAATTCAGGAAGGGTATTGAAGAGCTGGGATGTGTCCAGAGGAGGGCAACCAAAATGGTGGGAGGTCTGGAAGCCATTATGCCCTATGAGGAGCAGCTTAGGGAACGGGGTATGTTTAGTCTGGAGAAGAGAAGGTTGAAAGGTGACATGAGAGCCATGTTTAAATATTTGAAGGGATGTCATACTGAGGATGGAGCAAGCTTGTTTTCTGCTGCTCCAGAGACTAGGACATGGAGCAAAGGGTTCAAACTCCAGGAAAAGAGATTCCACCTAAACATTACAAAGAAGTTCCTGAGGGTAAGGGCTGTTTCTATAGTGGGATATGCTGTCTGGGAGTGTGGTGGAGTCTCCTTCTTTGGAGGTTTTTAAGAGAGGCTGGATGGCCATCTGTCCTGAGGGCTTTGATTGTGTGTTCCTGCAGGGCAGAAGCTGATTGGATGGGATGGCTGTTGGGGTCCCTTCCAGCCCTATGATTCTATGATTCTAGGCTGCATTCAGACCCTGGGAAAGTTACTTTTGGATTACACCTCTCGGAATCCCCCTGCCAGCACCCTTCTCAAGGTCTGGTTGCATTGTTCCTTTTCCAGCATTCTCTAGTCCAGTGGTCTTTAAACAGAGGCTGGATGACCATCTGTCAGGGATGCTTTGATTGTGATTCCTGCATGGCAGGGGGTTGGACTGGATGGCCCTCGTGGTCTCTTCCAACTCTACAATTCTATGATTCTATGATATCCCCACAGGGGGTCCACAAAGGCTTGGAGGCTGTTTGGCCCACCTCCTCCCTGTAGTGGAACAGTTATGTGACAGGAACCAAGGCAAAGGCTGGCTGGCTTGGCCTGTATATTGCCATTCAATCCACTCCAGCCACAAACATGCAGGAAGAAGCAAGAGTGCCTCTGAGGGAAAGTTGAATGAATAGTGTAATTATATTGTTGTTGTTGTTGTTGTTGGCTATTATTATTAGGGTTTTAAATCTTGAGTTAAGTCTTGGGGCAGCAAAAGATATTTAAAGGGGGTCCCTGGTAAAGAAAAAGGTTAAGAACCACTGCTTAGCCCAATGGCTCTCACATAGCACTAATTGGATACTGGTGTTTTAGTGACAACAATAAAACCATTGTTCCCAGTAATATTACTCCAGATTTTTATTTATATTCTTTATATTTTTCTGTTAAAAGAACCAGAGTGTTGTAGAAGTTTCAGCATTGCCCTATGACTGTGGAGACCAGGGTTTGAATCCTTACTCAGCCATGAATACCCACTGGCTGACCTTGGGCAAGTCACACTCTCTCAGCCTCAAAGGAAGTCAAAGGCAGACCCCCTTTGAACAAACCTTGCCTAGAAAAACTCATGGTAAGCTTGCCTTAGTCAGAAATGACTTCAAGGCACATGGGCAAACACAGACAGTTTCCTTTTACGGGTTGAACTCAGTTGTCAGCAAGGGGAGGAAGCGGAAGAAGACCAAGGGATGAAGGGAGGGAGGAAGAGGAGAAGAAGGACATGCTAAGGGCACCTGGAAAGACGGCCTGGAGGGAATCTGTGTGGAAGTTAGGAAAGGGAAGAAAGAAGGAAGGAAGAAAGGAAGGAAGAGAGGGGGGAAAGAAAGAAAGAAAGAAAGAAAGAAAGAAAGAAAGAAAGAAAGAAGCCTTTTCTGAAGATAGAGCAGGGGAGAACAAGAGATGACCCCCCTCCCCCACCTCTCTCTCTCTCACACACACACACCCCTCTCCGACTTGCCTTTGACGATGATCCTGGGAGCAGGGGGGAAGGAGCAACAAACTCCCTCCAGGATCAGCCACCCAAAGAAAGCTCCGTTTTTTTCTTTGGCTTTGGCTTTGGCTTTCTACTTTGAGAGATGCTGGTTATTGTTTTTTAAAGCCAGCAGGGGTTTTTTCCAGGAGGAGGGTTAGGTCCAGATGGGGCCCCCTGTTGGTGTGGGCCCCCCCACAGATGCTGATTTGGCGGTATGGTTAAGCCGGCCCTGGTCGCATTATAGCAGTTTGCCCTGCTTTACTTCATAACTTTGTTCTGCTTGATTTTTCCTTACTCAATGTTATACCTTGGGTCTGTTATTTTCTTTGCTGTTTTCTGGTAGTTCTGTAAGACTTTGCCTCTGCTTTCTGCAAACAGACTAGGTTTTCACCCAATTTGCAGTATTTATCTAGGAGAGGGTCAATTTAAATCTCAATGATGCTGTGGTAGTTCACTCATTAGTTAAGTACGGTACTAAAAGGCAGTAGGAGATTCATTTCTTACAAAACAGCGGGCCTATACTTTTTGCCTGCTGTGCTAGCTCCCAGATAGAATATATAATCTAGATAAAAGATGGCTATCTGGATAGTGGTGACCCTAGTATACAGTGCTGTCTTGGCTTCCAGATACAATGCCTAAAATCCAGATAACATCTGGCTATTGGGTGTTGTGACAGCCTTAGTATAAAGTGGTGTTCATACATCACTTTATGGGCTAACTAGACACTACAGAACAAAGCAAAAAAAGAGCTTCAACCATGTCTTCTCAAAGGAAAAGTATCTTCAGAAGTAGAAAATTTAGACTGAAGAAGTATGCACTCTGTGTGTGTGTGTGTTTGTGTGTGTGTGTGTGTGTGAGAGAGAGAGAGAGAGAGAGGGAGGGAGGGAGGGAGGGAGGGAGGGAGGGAGTATACATGCATGTATAATCCCCCCCCCCGCTGCTTCTCCATTACAAATACACTTCCCTGCCCTGGCACTGGAATTCAAAAAGCACATTTTCAGAGGAATATAGTACAGTAGAAGTTTAGTTTAGTTTAATGTTTCAAAATCCAGGCTAGTGCTTTATAGTAGGCCTCCCTTGTCATTTCTGAAGAAGAAATCACTTGCTTCCAGGTAATTACACAGGGAATTTTAGAAAATGTCAGATTTGGTTGTATACATTTTTCTTAAGGAATGCTAACTTCTACAAATTTATGTGTTGGCTATAGGTCAGTGGACTGTAAAGATATATGTGGGCTATTTGGCTAAAGGTAGACTTGGGGGTGGTTTACACGGGCAAATATTCCTCTAAATATACCGCTAAGATAGCTCATAGTTCCCACGGATCGCAGCACAGCATCGCCTCATTCAGAAGGGGGGAAGGTAAAACACCCAAATATAGCGTGGCAGGGCATGTCGCTATTTTTGCCGGTATATATGCAATGTAGTGTTTTATTTGCAGTGTAAACTAGCATTCCGCTAAGGGTTAAAGCAGAGCTGCATTGTGATTGGTTGATGATGCAGGGGTGGGCTTAAAAGAGGGGGAGGGAGGGAGGAAAGACTGTAGTGTTTAGAGGAAACTTGCAAAAATCCTGTCTGCTATTTTGCAAGCCAGTTTTCAAACAAAAAGGATTCCCAACTATTTTCATTCAGGGAGCATTCCTTCTCACCTTCTCTGCTGTTTCAAAAGTATGTAAAACCTCAGTTGTCAACTTTTTCCCTGTGCATGGGGGAGGGAGAGAAACGATTTCACGAAGGGCTGTAGCAAGCTGAACTGCTCTCCCCCCCCACTCTCTCTCTCTCTCTCTCTCTCTCTCTCTCTAGCTTTCCTGTATTTGGAAGAAAATGCTGTTTCAAGCAAGGAAGAAAACTTTCTAAGCTGTTCAGCACGGAGTTGGGGCCAGGGCAGGCATTCCTATGGCATTCCTTTCCCTCTCCAATGCTTGGCCATGCCCCCACCACATTTGGCTGTGGGAACGCCACAAAATATAGCTGTGTAAACAATTACCGTATAAACTACCCACCACTGATGCGTGAAAGCACTACAGCGCAACTTAACGCAATAAAACCTTCCATGTAAACCAGCCCTTGGACACTAAGATACCTACTGGTATTTGCAAGGATATTGTATGTTAGAGATGCAGTCAATTGATGTACAATTCCAAATAATGGAGGACAGAGAAAGCTGCCTTAGAGTGAGTCAGAGAATTGCTCCATCTAGCCCAGTATTGCCTACACTGACTGGCAGTGGCTCCCCAGAGTTTCAGTCAATCCTGAAAATGCCAGAATTTGGACCAAGAACTATTAGCATACAGAATGCTCTGGCAATGAGTTGCTCCCGTTTCCTAAACGTTTGGAAGCCAAAATCAACCCACTTGACCAATATCTGCTGTATTTCAGAATGTCTCTTTGTAATTAAATTTGTTTCCTTTCAACAGTTGCATTGCACATGTGCAGCTGTGATAACATTAAATTGTTAGGGTTTTATTAGAAATCATGCTTACCTGATACCGATGGCTCTTGGAAAGGAGTTTGTCTTGCTCTTCCAGTATCATGGTGAGGAATGAAAGAGAGCAAAAACATTGTGTTGCTGGAATCAACAGGTGAATTCTGAATGTACCCCAGAGATCAGGCTAAAAGGTGCTATTTTAAGACACTTTTGCTGTTGCAGCTCTCTCACGCAGTGCATGCAAGAACAAAAGAAAGAGGAGTAATCTTTGTAAAGAGAGTGCTTTTTTTGTTTAAAAAAAGTGTAATTTTTCTCCCTAAGGTTGGATGTTGCCATGTTTTATTGGTCTTTTGGTGAGTTCAGTACTACTCTGGGCTTTAGTTTACTGTTTTGTATATACCTCCTCAGTTTGTTGTCTGTGGCTATTAAAAATTGGTAACAATAGAGATAATGCTGAATTCTGTCCTACTTTGAATTTGGGCTAGATTCCTGGACATTAGTTACGCAGATTGAGTTCTGGACTGAGAATTTCCCATGTTGACTGGAGGAGTTGTAGTCCAGAAGTAAACCCGGTTTGTGGTTTGTGAAAGCTTATGCTACACACTTTTAAAAATAAATTACCTGTATTGGGGGACGTACTAAAGCCTAACTCAGAAGTGGATGGGTTGCACCTCCTGCTGAATAGCGTCACTGAGTGCAACCTCTGCTCAAATGGAGTTGCCTCCAAATACTGGTTTACTTTTTGCAGTTGAAGTGAATTGGCTCCATTGACTATAGTAGACAGTAAAAGGATATAGCTGAGAGGTCAAGTGCTGGTCTTCCCCACCTTGTCCCCTTCCACATCTTCTCCAGTTTCTTTGCCATTTATGCTGGTGACACCTCTCATTCATCTGCCTTTGCTGCCCTTTCATCGCTGCTGCAGAGGGAAGGGAGCAAAGGATGGAGACTCAAACCCAGCCCAGAAGCCCTCATAGTAGGACTGAGTTTGACTAAAAGGAAACAGAAGACTCCCAGGCTGGGGTGTCCTTTAACAAGGGTGGTCAGCAGACATTAACTAGTAATAATGTTTCTCTCTGTGGCATTAAAAATGATACACGTGTTATTTTACGTGTATCAAACTTTGGCCAATGGCACAAGAGCAGACCTATGCATATTTTTTCCTAACCTGTTGATCTGGAAAAAAGAGAAGTTGGCCTACTTCTTTTCCTTGTTGCCTTCTAAGATGGAGATAAAAAATGAGAGCGATAATTGGGTCTCATGAACCAGAAGGCCTAGGAAGGGGCTTACCTATACTGCCCAGAAGACTTTGCCTTCTGGCTGGTGTATTCTGACCTGAGAGCAGGCGCAGATCCCCTCTGTTACTGTGACGAAGCAGGCAGAAGTCCACATGCACATGCTGGCCAGTATTGGTGGGCACCTCCACTGCTGTTATGCGTCTTACTCTCTGAAGCCAGGAAGGAGGCCCTTAGCATGTGATCAAGGCTGGTCACATGCAGACAGCCTTGATTACATGCTTGGGTCCTCCTTCCTGGCTTCAGAGTGACACCAGTGGCAGCAGTGGCAGTGGCCAGCAATGCAGCCCAGCATGCAGATATGGACTGCTGTGTTCCCATGCTGGACCCCTCCAGGTTTTCCCACATGACACAGGTTTTCCCAGGGGCTATTTTCAAATGTTTTAAATGGGTTTAACCTGGCTCCCCACCCCCTGGCTTTGCCTTGGACATCATCAGGACTATCCGGAGGCAAATCAGGGCAAGAGCCCTGTGTTGTTTGGACTGCAGGGCTCCAAGAAGGGGCAAAGCCATTGTAAATTGCCTGTCTAGACAAGCTGAAAGGCTTCTTGATATACTGCAGTCTTGGGCTTGTCTACACTGGCAAAAACCCTCTATACTCACCCCCATATTTGTGGCACAGTTGTCACACAACATTTTTGACAATGTGCATTTTCACTGGGGGTTCTGCAGGAACTCTGGATCTATAAGATTCATGGTCTGCTTTGCATTTGAGCGGGAAACCTTGAATACTGGCCATGTGGCATCTGTGGATTGGCTTCAGTGTGAAGTGGGGGATGGGACTTCCATTCTGGATGGGACTCTGTTCTGACACTTAAAAATTAGTCTTACTGCTGTCATGAAGAAAAGGCAAGCTGTCTGCAAGGAATGTTCAAAATGAACTTAATCAAGAAAGAAATTTGCTATTTAGACTTCTCTTTTCCCTTGGATGTGTAAGCCAGAATTCATTACTATGAGAAGGAAAGCAATGATAGCTCTTTACTTTAGTAAAGCCTCTTTAAAGAACCCTTCTTTCCTTTGATCTCTGAACAGAACTTTTTAACATGCAAAGGTTCATTTCTTTACCTACCCCTGCAAGTCATTCTTATTACACTATTCTGAACAACCATTAACATTGTTCAGTCAGTTGAAATTGTGAGTCAGAACAATGCATAGTTTTCATAGAACTTGTTCATTAATTCTTGTAGTTAAGGGCTTATTAAAATATTTTTGGTAATAAATTATAGAGGTTTTAATAGTTTGTATGCAAAAGTTTACAAAAGAAAGAATTAAAGGGCTTTATGTGGACAGTGTCACTGGCATGGGAAAGAAAGATGTATTTCTGTGTTTAAGAAAACATGTTAGTTTTTCCAGTTTAAAAAATTGTTCCTTGCTGTATTGTATCAACACAAAACCTTGCTATAGTTAGCAATTTCTGTATGCCTATACCCCCTCATTACTAGTTTGCAGAATTCCTGTTTGTTTGCTTTTGCACACCTACTCTGTTCTTGAATCACACTAACCTGCAGCCATTTTTATTTTTCTCTTCTCCCTGTCTCATCCATTAGAATATGTATTTGATTATGCACAAGTAATTGTAAGGAAAGCTACTTTTATATGTCTTACAAGGAAGACTTGGCTTACTTCTTTCCCTTCTAGACCCTCTATGTATGGGCATGGGTGTTGTACGTTGTCATTTAGCTTTTGCCTTGCCAGTTATTTTGCTTGAAAGAGCCACTGCTATTTCTCATATATTCTTAAGAGTTTGCTCCTTCCACTTTTGGCTTCCTGGCAAATGTCAAAAACTGTTCCTTCTTCTTCATATTAAAAAAAAATCTTTTAAAGATTTTCCTTTCTGGAATGTTTGTTTTATAGAATAGGGAGAGGATTTTGTTGTAAGACTCAAATAAAACCAAATTTATAATGAAATGTGGTTCCACTCTCCTGCTGATATCAGAAATTGAAATCATGCAGAGTGACAAATACAGGTAGAGACAGACAGACTCAACCGCACACCTCTTCATGTTTCCACATGAGGATTCTGTGAGTTGGAATCCTGATCCTTTTGACACTTTTGGCTAAAACATTTGGCTGATTAATTTCTGCTCCTCCTCCTTTTTCACACATTTGGCTAAAAATTTCCCTCGTATTTAACTGTCTTTTATTTCAGTGTAGGAGTTTCTTCACCCTTGTTCTTTATGTTTTTTTGAGCAGCCTTTTCTTCCATACAAATGCATTCCACATTTGTTTAAGTGATTGATTTTTTTTATCTCAATCAAAGCAACATCTTCAAAATGTATCCTTTGTTCATGGAAGTCATAATAGGTTAAAATGGCCAACACATTTTTGCTTTGTGGTCTTTTTGTTCCAGCCACTGCAAACCAAATACAGAAACTTTCTGCCCATTGCCAGCAACAAGCACAATCATCTGAAACAAGGGTGTCAAATTCAAAGGGCAAAATTCACCACCTAATAGCTATTAAGAACCATTTCCACAATTGCTTACTGAGAAATGTCAGTTTCATCAAATATGACAACTAGTAATAAATTATGCCTCCGGTTAATGGATCATTTGCCAGAATTGTAATATCCAATTCCTCTCACTTTGGCATCCAAGCAACAGCTGCAGAGCTGTGTGGGCTGGAAGTCAACCTGAAGAAAACAGAAGTTCTTTACTAGCCTGCACCAGAGGACGAACACCACCATCCCCACATTGCCGTTGGCAAAACTGTGCTCAAGTCCGTTCAGCAGTTCACCTACCTGGGAAGCGTCATCTCCTCAGATGCCAAGATTGACAAAGAGATCGATCACAGACTAGCAAAGGGATATAGCGGATTTGGAAGACTTCACAAAAGAGTCTGGAGTAATAAAAACCTGAGGCAAAGCACAAAAATCAGTGTGTCTAGAGCCATTGTACTGTCTATTCTCCTTTATGGATCTGAAACATGGGTCACCTATCACCACCACCTACGACTCCTCGAACGCTTTCATCAGCACTGTATACGCACAATCCTAAATATACACTGGACTGACTATGTGACGAATGTTGTTGTCCTTGAGCAAGCAGGGATCACCAGCATTGAGGCCATGATATTGAGAACACAGCTGTGCTGGGCAGGGCACATTTCTAGGATGGAGGACCATTGCCTCCCAAAAATAGTACTCTACAGTGAACTCGCCATGGGTCAGTGTAAGAGGGGTGCTCCAAAAAAGCGATAAAAGGACTTCCTGAAACAACATCTCAGGCTCGGCCAAATTGATCACCAACAATGGTCCACCATAGCCTCACATCGGGAGGCATGGAGACACACTATCCACAATGCTGCAGCCTTATTTGAGAACTCATGCCGAACAAGTCTTGATGAGAAATGACAATGCAGAAAGAATCACAACCCAGAAGCATAACCCAAGGAGACCTTCTGCTGTGCTTTCTGCAGCTGGACTTGTTTATCTCAGATTGGCCTTTTCAGTCATCAGCACACTTGCAGAAAGCGCGGGATGAGTCCTTCCTGAATCTTCGTTTGCAAAGAAAAGCCAGAGAGAGAGAGGTGTCCAAGGCTATATTCCTTTGTATATTGTCTAGGGAGTAAACCCCACTGAACAGAGTGGAGATTACTTCTGTGTCAATATGCATAGAGTAGTGCTGCAAAATACAATAAAATTAGAAATAACAACTGTAGTTCCATTACATTATGAATTAAAAACATTTTGAGAATGAATGTAATAACCAGGCCTTACTATGCATAGATACATCTACTTTTGGAATGGGACGTTTCAGTGTAGCAAATTCAGAGCAGCCATTTCAGTGCAGCTGTTTCAGTGTGGCATGGTTCTGCTTTCATATCAATTGATAATTGATAATTTTGTCAAGAAAATGCACTCAAAACTATTTTTATTGTGTTTTACAGGTCTCAGGTATGAGCATTCTAGAAAGCTAGTAGTCAAAACTTACCAGACAGGTGTTTCTGTGACACATGGTTTTACATATTGATAAATCTAGTGTGGAACTAAATGTTATGAAGGAAATTCCCCAAATCTCCTAATCACACAGGGTCTGGGTGCAGATTTATAGGAAGAAATTGCTGAACATCAATGATGCTCATCTGATTTTCCCATCTGTTGGTTTCTCCCTGTAAATGCCACCTCTGGTTGTTGTCAAAAGTCTCTTGCTCAACCCACCCCATGCTAGGAGTTTCCTGAAGGCCTTAACTGAACTATGAAATGAGAAACTGCCTGGAAACTTTCTCAGGGGCAAATCAAACTTGGAAACTGCACCTCAGAAGTACAGAAAGTCCTGTAGTAAGCAGTAGAACCAACAACATGAGAGGATAAGAATGAAACTAAATTGTAAATTACATACAGTTTTTTTTATTTCCAAATTGCTGCACGTGATGTTTCTAGAAGGAAGGAAGGAAAGAAGCCCATTGAGATACTTTGTGTGTGTGTGTGTGTGTGTGTGTGTGTGTTGTATACATGTATGCCTTCAAGTTACCTATTGATGTGTAGTGAGCCTATGAATTTCAAAGGGTTTTCTTAGGCAAGAAATACTGTACTCAGATGTGGTTTGCCATTGCCTTCCTCTGAAATGCAGCCTACAGCCACATGGTATTCTGTGGTGGTCTCTCTAACCAGAGCTGACCCTACTGAGCTTCCATGATCATATGGGATCTGGTGCATGCAGGGTATTTATTCTCCAGGGATGAAAATAATCCATTTACCATATGTTCCGGCATATAAGACGACTTTTTAACCTTCTGAAAATCTTCTCAAAAGTAGGGGGTCGTCTTATACGCTGGGTGTTCTTTTATAGGGCTCCCCATCGCGGCTTTGGAAGGATGGATGGTGACAGGCTAGATGGGGGGGTGGCTTGCTAGCACCCGCCCTTCCCAAAGCCATGATGGGGAGCCCTATCGTCTCCACCCCACACAGCCAGACACCCCTCCATGCCCCCCGAAGCCACAATCTGGAGCCCGATAACGGCTTTGGGAAGGGTGGGTGGTGGCTGGCAAGCCTGTCCCCTCCAGCTAGCCGCCCCTCCACCCTTCCTGAAGCCGTGGTTGGGAGCCCCGATTGTGGCTTCAGGAAGGGCAGGTGGTGGCTGGTAAGCCTGCCCCCCTCCAGCCAGCCACTCCTCCACCCTTTCCAGGCAGGGGGAGGCTTGCCAGCTACCTCCCATGCTTCCCGAAGCCATGATGGGGCTGCGGAGCCCCATTGCAGCTTTGGGAAGTGCAGAGGGGTGGCTGGCTGGACGGGGTGTGGGGGCAGAAGATCTGAGAGGTAGAGAATGAGGGGTAGTTTTATACACTGAGTATATCCCAAACTCTGTATTTTAACTTAATTTTTTTTTGGGGGGGGGGTCATCTTATACTCCCAGTCATCTTATACTTGGAAAATACGGTAATTTTTCTCTTGCTCTTTGAGAAAGGGTGTCTCAGCACAGTGAGACACCTCATGAAGAAAATGGTAAACTGCTGTAAGATTTTTTACATTTTGGGACTGTTTTGTGGGGGAAAATGTGCAAAAAAACTGGTTTTTATACAAATTATTTGTGCACTAAAAAGTATACATTTTGTTCAAAATATGCCATTTTCTTACAAAGTTGTAAAAAGCTGTATGCAAAAGATTTTTTTTAAAATTAAAAATGCACAAAAATCCTCATAATCTTGCCTGCTGGAGAGAAAACGTTTAGAATTAATAATTCTTCCATGTGAGAATGAAATATGTGATATTTTGTATCCCTATTTTTACACATTTGTAAGAAGTGCATAGTTTGGTTCTAAGTGTTTACTATTTCAACATTGTCTATAGCAGTAGTTCTCAAACTTTTATATCTTAAATCCCACCAACAGCTTTTCCTAAGAATCACAGTTTTACTATGATAGAAACAAAAAGCCCAGTTTTTCCAGAGAAGAACATTTATATGTTTACAGGGCTGCTGTCATTATATTTATGATTCCTGATAAGTTTTAACAGCATACATAATGGAATAATATTGCTGACAGTAAGCAAATGCAAAAAAAAAAAAATGTAATAATTCCATTAGCAGTGGAAACATATAACTATACTGTTGACATACATTTTATGGCTATTGTAACTAAAATATAAGTAACACAGATTAAAAAAAACCTTGTGGTGTTATTATCATCTGGTGATGACAGGGGAGAGAGACTTCTCCGTGGAATTCCCTTCTACAGGCGCCTAGGACGGCCCCCTCTCTGTTCTCTCATTGCTACCAGGCTAAGATCTTTATATTCAAATAGGCTTTTAAGGATTATTTGTTTTCAAAGAGTCCTTTTTATAGGGTATGTGTGCTGTATTTTTAACTTTATTGTTAGGTTTGTAAATTATTTACAATTTTCTTCTTTATTTACAATTACTATTGTAATTGTAGCATTTATTACAATTACTAAAACACCCGTGTCCCACCTAGATTACTTCTGTGTCCCACTTATGGTACATGTACCATTGGTTGAGATTCTATCGTGTGTGTGTGTGTGTGTGTGTTCTTAAGATGATGCATATCTAGTGTTTTCTCTGTGGGTTAATCAGTTAGGACAACATGTTGTAGCTGATGGAAGAAAGAGTAGATGCTCTCCCTGCCTAATCTGTCTGTTCTGAAATACATAATGAAATATTCAGATGGAAATAATCCCCAGTGATTATGCCTCTGGGATTGGCTAATTGAAGGGATGAAATTCCCCCACCCGTCAAGATCTTCACTACTTGTTCACCTTCTTTAGCTGGATGCTCATATAGCTATATTTCACCATTCAGCCTTTAATTCTGCCATATTTTTTCCTGCCCTCCATATCACTTTATCTCAAGTCTGACCAGTCATTGCCTTCTGTCTTCTTTCCAGCAATCTCAGTGAGCTCATGTGGCCCATATTCTTGAACATCTTGAACCACATCTGTTTATAGTTCCAGTACCAATACATTATGAGAATTTTTTGAGTGTTATTCATGTGTCATATGCTCCAAACTGACACAGGCCTGTGGCATATATATATATATATATATTGCCAGAAAATTAATTAAAAAGTATAACAGTTTTCTTTACATATGCTATGTGTAGTAGTTAATTTAATTTCCATTTCCAATTCCATTTTTTTGGTTTATTTGAAATGATTATAAAATGCTTTTGAATATGTTTAAGAAATATTATCATTGTTTATTTCACAGAAACTTCCTCCTTCTTACTACTGCAGGCTCATCCTTTTATTATTTAAGATTTAAGAGGCAACATCTGAAAGTACCGTACTGAAACTTTCACTGTGACTTGTGTTGCATTTAACCTTCCTGGTTGTCCTGATTCTTAAGTCCAAGCATCATGTGAGAGTGACAGGTTTGTATCTGTAAGGAAACAGTTATCCCATCACAAGTAAAGGGAGGAGAAGAGCAAATGAAATCAGAAAAGGGTGGTGCAAATGTATTCTTCTGCTGCCTGCTGCCTTCTCCCTTGCAGCCTGTTCTGTGGCCATTCTTCTCCCTTCATCCTTTCCTAGTTGTTTTTCCCCAACTGGATGTCAGAAAAGGATGTTAGTTCAATAGTGAGTAAAACAGCAATTCTTGTTGCACATGCCTTTTGTGATTAAAATCACACACATTCTTTCTTCACACATGATTGGGATTGTGTTTGATGAGAACTGCCACATTTTGGCCCTTAGGACACATGGCAGTTTACTTACATAGATAAATGGATAAATTCTATGCCTTGTAAAGATTTAACAGGATCTATTTTGCCATATGCCTTTTTTTTAAAGCATCAGTTGGCAGCAGGTTCCAGTGTGGGAACATATGGCCACATAAACTCATGCTTGATCTATACATATGACCCTGGACATAGACAGGTATATTTCCCCCATATACCTATCTAGGTCAGAAACAGCTCCACTACAAATGCTAATGCTTCATCAAGAAGCTATTTCTTGCTGGCTTCATCCTGTGGTAAGGATGCAATACTAAATTGGACATAGTAATTTCCATGGCAACCCATGTTAGTTTCCATGGCAACATAAGATTTTCACAACCAAGAGATTTTAACTTTACACTACACTGTCAGACAATGGGGAAAAAACCCAAGGTGGCATGATGGAGAATCCATCCATGACAGTATTTGAGCTGATAAGGAAAAAATAATTAAAGCATTAACTTTCCCTATTTAATTCTATTTTAAAAGTTCATGTTGGTATTCAAGTCCCTTTTTAAAAGCCATTATTCAGTACATTGGAGGCAGTTGCTTTGCCAGCAAGCCAGAATGCTCTCATAATGTCTTGTCCCACGTGGATCTGTAAAGTACCTTTCAGCAACTCAGCAGCTGCTTAATCAAGGCAAGCTCTTTATTCTCATAATACAGGGGTTGGGTATACATGGAATTAATATTAAAGAAAATGAAACTTATGTTGAAATGAAACAGTTTGAAATTTGCATTGCTAGCCCTGGCCACAAATTTTTAAAATATAATAATTGTTAAACAAGTCAGTGTGGTATAGTGGTTTGAATGTTGGGCTATGACTCTGGAAGCCAGGGTTCAAATCCCCACTTGGCCATGGGAACCCATTGGGTGACTCTCAGCCTCAGAGGAAGGCAAAGGCAAACCCCCTCTGAACAAACCTCGCCAAGAAAACCTTGTGATAGGGTTGTGTTAGTGTCACCATAAATCGGATGTGACTTGAAGGTGCACACAACAACAACAACAACAACATAAACTAAGCAATTCAAATACTTTTCCAAGAAGAGCTTAAACCTGTACAAATCATGCAAATTGTGCAAATGTATATTTCATATTGGATCATTTTAGTGTCTTTTGTTATTTTAGCATCCTTGAATTGCCAGTATGGTTGAGGAACTATGCAGGGTACAAAACACCCACCTCCAAATGCTCCAAAGCTTATTCAGCTATTTCCCTAGGTTCCTGAGATTTTAACACACACTTTCAAGCATATTTTTACTGCTACAAGGGCTAGAAGCTTGATCTGATTAATTAGATTCACTGGTTTAATATTTATGTCTGTTATTTAATTTAGTTTTTTAAAATTATGATTAACCTGTGGCCTTTTTACATATTGGGTTGGCTCTAGAGAAGATTAATCACAATTTGTATGTGCCTTCAAGTTGACTTATGAATTTCATAGGATTTTCTTAGGCAAGGAATACTCAGAGGTGGTTTTTACCAGTCCCAGTGGCACTGAAGAATCAGTTGCATCTTTATGTCACTGAGCAGATGTCTGAGTAGACATGTGTATGAGAACATTATAGAGCATTACCAATTTCTTCTGGAGCCATCCAGTTGTTGCCAACCTGTTTTTAAAATTCTGTTATTTTTTCTGTTTTTTAAAAATATAAATTACTTTATGGAAATGTGGCAGGAGTGCAGAAGTAAAATGACAGTGAGAATTTACTTTTTAAGTGAAATCCTCAGGAACTTTGTACAGTTGTCCCTCCGTATCTATGGATTTGGTTTGAAAATATTCTTAAAAAAATAATAATCCAAAAAGCAAACCTTGATTTTGTCATCTTATATAAGGAGCACCATTTTACTATGCCATTACATATAATGGGACTTGAGTATTCATGGATTTTGGTATCCATGGGGGATCCGTTTATTTTATTTATTTATTTATTTATTTATTCATACCCCGCTCTTCAGCCACAAGGCTATCAGAGCGGCTTACAAATTGTTTTAAGCAATAGCTATTTACACATCTACACTGCATTAAACAGTTTCCAGTGTGTGTTAGCTAATTGCCCCCACAAGCTGGGTACTCATTTTACCGACCTACAAAAGGATGGAAGGCTGAGTGAACCTTGGAGCCCGCTGGAATCGAACTTGCAACGTGGTGACTTACAGTACTGGCATTTAACCACTGCGCCACCAGGGCTCCTGGAACCAAACCCCAGCGAATATGAAGGGACAACTGTATCTGTATTTTTCCTGGATGCCTATGGAAATGTAGCATGCATGCTGCTCAAAGTCAAATATTTATCTCACACCAACTCAGTATTAGATTCTTTAAAAAACAAAGAAGTGCTGTGGTCCTACATCCATAAGGGTGTACAATGAAAATGAATAATGGAATAGTGAAGACAGGGAAAGGTTAACTGATAGTTGACAGCACAGCAAAAGAGAGATTGTTATAAAAAATTACAAAAGTCTGTATAACAATCAGTGGTTTTTGAGGGAGGAATGGGAGGAGGTGGCTTGCAAGAGAAAGTGGGTTATGCTTTTTCACGCATACACAGCCATATGGCACAAAGCGTGAAGAGGAGAGTTGGGAGCATCTGAATTAAGAGCAGCATGAACAAGAAGGGGAATATGGGAAGATCAAGGAAAAAGTATATATGGGGTTAAATAAAAAATAAAATGATAAAAAGAACAGCATCCCCTATTTAAAAAACCCATCTGCAGCAACCACCTAATGGCCAAAAGCCTCTCTAAATAGAAAGGTCTGTGCTTGCCCAGAGGGAGAGCAGAGAGGGGTCTAACCTAGCCTTCCACTGGAGAAAGTTTTGTCTGGGAGTAGCCATCAAGAAGAACTTACCTTGTTTTTGTGATGGTTGTAGGATTGAAAGATAGGTCTGTGGCCCTCAGTAAGCATCATGGCAGTAAATGAGAGAAGAAGAGGTAGGCACAGTACCATCATGCCTAGGCCCAGAAGCAGAGGAAAGGCCCTCCATCCATCCCAACTGCCACTGCCCCGGCCTTGAAGGGAGAGAAGAAGAGGCAGGCACAGCTCCATCATGACTAGGCCCAGAAGCAGAGTAAAGCCCCTCCCTCTGTCCCTGCTAGTCACTGATGTAGCCTTGGAGGGAGAGAAGAAGAGGCAGTATCGTACATGTCTTAATATGTCATGTCTTAATTAGATTGAGGGAACTGTTTTGTTGTTCTTTTACTTGTAAAGTACCATGTGCAGTGATGGCACTGTATAAAATGATGATGATGATGACCTCCTGCCCCTGCATGTCTAAGTCCAACATTCTGCTCCCTCACACTGCTCCAGTTCTCTCACTTATTCTTACGTAAGTGTATATGCAACTGTTGAAGAACGTGGATATGGTCTACTGGCATCAGCTGCGGGTGTGGTTGCTCAGTCAGTCTTCTCTTCTCATAGCCAAATATTCATCAATGAGGAACTTTAGAAAGGGGCTGACGGAGGTGTGACCGGAGAAGACCCTCAGAAGGCTATTGCAGTATATGATGACAGCAGCAAGAATGTTATATCCACAAAGATGGAAGAATTCAGATTTACCGACTGGTTGATAAAATTGACTGATTAAGCAGAAATGGATAAATTTTTATGCGTGGTTAGATAAATGTCATTAGTGGCATTTCTTAACAATTGGAACCCTTTATGGACTTTTTGCAAACAAAAGAGAATGACTTGTTTTTTGATTTTGATGACTAGAAAAAATTGGTTATGGAAATAAGAGACTGGGTGTTAATGTTAGAGGGAGAGGTATGAATAATTAGTATATGTACAGTTGTAATAAAAATTATTCAGCCCCTATTGCAAATCAGATTTATTGTCAAAATTTACAGACTTTCAGCTGTTTGCAATGAACAAAGCAAACAAAAGCAATTGAAATCGGTCAACCCAACAAATGCTTCAAGTGGTTTCCTCAAATTCAACTGAAAATGCAACTTATAATGACTTCTCCAGTCTCAAAATTATTCAACCCCTTCATGGCAAGCATATTTAGTACTCAGTAGAGCAACCTTTTGCTGTTATGATCTCTGCAAATGAGATGCATAGCCAGACACCAGATGCTGGCAGCGTTCCTGAAGAATCTTAGCCCATTCCTCATGAGCAATGGCCTCCAGTTCAGTAATATTCTTGGGTTTGCGTGCTGCGACCTCCTTCTTCAAATCCCACCAGAGATTTTCTATGGGGCTCAAGTCAGGTGACTGTGATGGCCACTGTAGAATCTCCCATGACGTCTTCTGCAGCCAAGCTTTGGTGGAATTTGGGGTATGCTTGGGATCACTGTCCTCTTGGAAGGTCCAATGATGCCCAAACTTCAGCTTCCTCACAGAGGGCATGACGTTTTCGCCTAGGATTTTCTGATACTTCAGTGAATCCATCTTGCCTTCTACATGCTGCAGGTTTCCAGTGCCAGAGGATGCAAGCAGCCCCAGAGCATCACTGAGCAACCACTATGCTTAACTGTAGGCAGAGTGTTCTTTTCAGTGTATGCTTCATTCTTCTTCCTCCAGACATACTGCTGATCCATTGGGTTGAAAAGTTTAGTTTTGTTTCATCACTCCACAGAACAGAATCCTAAAACTTTTGTGGCTTATTTACTTCGGTCCTCTGGGAGAAACCTGCTGCAGCCTATGAATACTAGGCTGTCGCAGACCTCCCAGAGGGCCTTCTCTTCTATGGCTCCCAGACTTTGGAATGGCCTGCCGGACGAGATCCGTCTTATCACTACTCTTGATAGCTTCAAGAAAGCGTTAAAGACGTATCTCTTCCGGCAGGCCTTCCTGGAATAACTTCCCAGCTCAAGTGGAGTTGACTGCCTACCCTCTCCCCTGCCGCCATTGCCATTCCCCCCCCCATAATTTGTACATTTTACTGTATTTGATGTTTGTTTTAATTTTCCACCAGTTTAATTTAGTTTTAAGGGGTGGGAGGGTTAGGATTGGGAATGATTGTTTTAATTTCCTGTTGTTTTAATCTTGTTGTACGCCGCCCCGGTTGCTGAGCAGAGGGGCGGGTTAAAAATAATAATAATAAATTATTATTATTATTATTATTATTATTATTAGATTCTGAGCATATTGGAGCTGACTTTTCTTGTGCTTTCAGGTCAGCAGTGGTGCATGTCTTGTAGCATGGAAACTTCTGCATTTAGTATGCGCCTTAGTATGCTCATTGAAACAGCAGTGCCTGTTGTCACCAACTCTTGCTGCAGGTCTTTTGCAGTCACTCGAGGGTTTTTCTCAACCTGCCTTCTCAGAAATCTGTTTGCAGCCATTGATAGCTTCCTTTTTCTGCCCCGTCCTGGTAGTGTAACCACTGTTCCTTTCACTTTGAACTTGTAAAGTATACTTCCAACGGTGTCTCTAGGATCATTCAGTGTCTTCGATATCTTTTTGTACCCTGTTGCTTGTTTATGAAGGGTGATGATCTCTTCTCGTAACTTTTGGGATCATTCATTTGACTTTTCCATATTTCTAACATGCACTCAAACATGACACTCCACAAACACCTAGCAAGTTCAGATATTTCATGTGTTCTGCTCAAGCACACCTGGTGGAACTAATGAAGCCCTTGAGACAACACCTGTTTTGCATATTTGTGTTGTTGTGAGGGATTCTAGTCAGAGTGTCACATAATTTTGAGATTGGAGAAGTCATTCTAAGTTGCATTTTCAGTTGACTTTGTGGGAACCACTTGAAGCATTCATTGTGTTGAACTATTTCAGTTGCTTTTTGTTTGATTTGTTAATTGCAAATAGCTGAAAGTCTGTAATTTTGACAATAAACCTGATTTGCAATGGGTGTTGAATAATTTTAATTATAACTATATATATAATTGCTGAGAGGAAGATTGGAAGTCATCTTTTTTCTTCTCTGTCTTTTTCTTTACCTACTTTTCTTTTTTATATTGTTTAATGTACTGTTATAAACTGTAATAATCCTTTTTTTAAAAAGAGAAAAGGAAGACGTTACAGTGTTCTAGCCACTCCTGTTTATTTACCTTGGTGTCATTGTTGCATTCAGCACACATAGTACGTGAATGAAACTGATTTTTAAAAATATAATGATGAAGATAGTACCCATAGCAACAGAAAACCTTTCAGGTAATGTTCTAAAGCTGAGCAGTAGAGCATGTGCTTTGCTTGCAGAAGGTTCAAGTTTAACACCTCCAATTTAAGGGATCTGAGGTACCGGAGAGAGGAAGAACTGTGGCTCAGATGTTTAAAGTACAGTCGTCCCTTCACATTCGCGGGGGTTCCGTTCCACGGACCCCCGCGAATGTGAAAAATCCGCGAATAACGACTCCCCTCCCCCCTCCCTCCCCAGGCCTTCGCGGGGCCTTCCTAGGCCCCGCGGAGGTCTCCCCAGCCCTCCCTCCCCCCCTCCCCAGGCCTTCGCGGGGCCTTCCTAGGCCCCGCGGAGGTCTTCCCGGCCCTCCCTCCCCCCCTCCCCAGGCCTTCGCAGGGCCTTGCTAGGCCCCGCGGAGGTCTCCCCGGCCCTCCCTCCCCCCCTCCCCAGGCCTTCGTGGGGCCTTGCTAGGCCCCGCAGAGGTCTCCCCGGCCCTCCCTCCCCCCCTCCCCAGGCCTTCGCGGGGCCTTCCTAGGCCCCGCGGACGTCTCCCCTGCCCTCCCTCCCCCCTCCCCAGGCCTTCGCGGGGCCTTCCTAGGCCCCGCGGAGGTCTCCCCAGCCCTCCCTCCCTCCCTCTCCAGGCCTTCGCGGGGCCTTCCTAGGCCCCGCGGAGGTCTCCCCAGCCCTCCCTCCCCCCCTCCCCAGGCCCTCGCGGGGCCTTCCTAGGCCCCGTGGAGGTCTCCCCAGCCCTCCCTCCCTCCCTCTCCAGGCCTTCGCGGGGCCTTCCTAGGCCCCGCGGAGGTCTCCCCAGCCCTCCCTCCCTCCCTCTCCAGGCCTTCGCGGGGCCTTCCTAGGCCCCGTGGAGGTCTCCCCAGCCCTCCCCCCTCCCCAGGCCTTCGCGGGGCCTTGCTAGGCCCTGCGGAGGTCTCCCTGGCCCTCCCTCCCCCCTCCCCAGGCCTTCGCGGGGCGTTGCTAGGCCCCGCGGAGGTCTCCCCAGCCCTCCCTCCCTCTCCAGGCCTTCGCGGGGCCTTGCTAGGCCCCGCGGAGGTCTCCCCAGCCCTCCCTCCCTCCCTCCCTCTCCAGGGCTTCGCGGGGCCTTGCTAGGCCCTGCGGAGGTCTCCCCAGCCCTCCCTCCCCCCCTCCCCATGCCTTCGCGGGGCCTTCTTAGGCCCCGCGGAGGTCTCCCCAGCCCTCCCTCCCTCCCTCCCTCTCCAGGGCTTCGCGGGGCCTTCCTAGGCCCCGCGGAGGTCTCCCCAGCCCTCCCTCCCCCCTCTCCAGGCCTTCGCGGGGCCTTCCTAGGCCCCGCGGAGGTCTCCCCGGCCCTGCCTCCCTCCCTCTCCAGGCCTTCGCGGGGCCTTCCTAGGCCCCGTGGAGGTCTCCCTGGCCCTCCCTCCGTCCCTCCCCAGGCCTTCGCGGGGCCTCCGGAGGGCCTCCGGGGGACCCGCGAAGGCCTCCCCACCCTTCCCCAGGCCTTCATGGGGCCTACGGAGCACCTCTGGGGGCCCCGTGGAGGCCTCCCCGGGCCTCCCCGCTCCCTCCAGGTCTTTTCACGGGGCCTCTGGAGGCCCCGTGTCGCGGTTTTGGGGGGGCCCGGGGGGGCCCTCCCAAAACCGCGAATAACCAAAACCGCGAATGTCAAGTTCGCGAATGTGGAGGGACAACTGTACTGTACGCTATTCCCAACCTTGGCACTCTCTAGGTTGTGGGAAGGCTGTGTTGGAGAATCACTGTCAGGCATAATAGTTGGTGGACTTATTACTGATGCCTATATACAGTATATTAGAATCTTTATTCCAATTTCTGTTTCTCAGTACAGTAGGCCCTCCACTTTTGTGAGGGTTAGGGGTGCAGAATTTCTAAGTCCTCCTGTGCAATTCTGTGGTCAACTCCCAGCGGAAGAATTGCACTGGAGGACCTAGACATGCCTAGAGAGAGAACATATTTTTTCAATCCGAAAATAATGCAATCCACGAATGCTTAACCTGCAAAGGTGGAGGGATGATGTACAGTTAGATTTTCTGATCTCTTCATGTCCTGTCCGTGCGGGAAGAGTAACATGTTCCAGATTTTATTCATTGTATCTTCCCGTTCCCCTCCCACCCTTTTTTGTAATCTCTACTTTTCTGTGTGTTGAAGTTTCATGTGGGTGAGTGTTACAGATCAAGATGTTGTCAATAGATCTTGTTAGAATGAAAGCTGTGATTCAATGTTTTCTTCTATTAAGGCAGCAAAACCTCCAAGAGGGTAGAGTGAAGTGAGTTACTCATCATGATTTCATTCATATATTAAACCATTTCTAATTGCTGCCAGGTCCTCATTATTGTTGTTGTTATTATTATTATTATTATTTCCTTTGTGTGGAAGCCCAGCCAGTTTTAACCAATAATCTCCAATGAATAGATGGTGCAGATGGGGGAACTCTCTAACCTGCTTTGCAAGTAAAGTCTTAGGATAATCTAGTGCGTATTTAGTAGTCATTTTGAACTGCTGTAGTGTAGCCAGTAAATTAATACAGTAGGATTTCACTTTGTAGGATCTTTCATGTGTAATTCATATCTGTAGTTTTCACTTATAATGCAACATAATCTATTCTGAAAATATTCAGTGTCTCAAACTGATATTCCTCAGCTTCAACTCCTTTCTTCCCTTATCTGTCCATGCAACCTAACAGTGGGTATAATCTAGACTCTAGAAATAGTTCCTGTCAGTGTTTTGAAAAGGTGTAATGCAACAAAGGAATGTCTGTAATACTGATTTTGTATTTCAAATTCTGATGTGATTTGGAAGATCAGCAATATAGAGAGCTTCCTATACTGGGTCATACAAAGGGAGCATCAACTTCAGCAGATCTGAACATACTGCCTTTATCTTGCTCTGCTTGCCAGTAATCTTCCACGGGGCATCTGATTGACTATTAAATTATATAAATAGTCAGATGTCCCATGGAAGATTACAGGCAAGCAGAGCAAGATGGGAGCAATATGTTCCTAAGGCCTATCCTTTCCTTTCTGATAGAAACTCTCCACTAGTCTAAACTATGGTTGTCACACTTGCATCTATCTTAGCTGGGGTGATTCTTACCCAGCTTTGCTAACCAGTTTCAAATCTTGGTTTCACATCTGCTCAAGAAAACTGCTGATTAGCATCGACGTGGGTCCTAACACAAAACTTAACTTACATGAGGGAGGAGTAGAATGGAGGAATTTGCACTAAACAGGAAATGCAAAATGGGGTATTTTATCTATTTCTGGAGGGAGGGAAGAGTGGGTAGTGTGTATATGTTGGTAACCATTGTTAAGAGATTGTTATTGTTGTTGTGTGCTTTCAAGTTGTTTCTGACTTATGATGTCCCTTAGGTGGACCTATAATGGTTTTTTGGGGGGCAAGATTTGTTTGGGGGGTTGCTGAAGCCTTCCTCTGAGGCTAAGAGAGTATGACTTGACCATGGTCACCCAGTGGATTTCCATGGACAAGCTGGTATTTGAACCCTGGTCCCCAGTGTCCTAGTCCAGCACCCAAAGTGCTACACCACCCTGGCGCTTTAAGAGATTAGTGGTATTAAATCCGTACAGGTCTAATTGAATTAGAAATTCAGCAGCACTTTACCTTGCACATAGGTTTAGTTCCCGTAGGCCTAGTAGGAAACCTTCAGAAACCAAATGGGCATTCTCTGAATAGAGTGTCTGTGGCCTTGTGCTATGCAATAGCTATTTGCAACTGGTGTCATTTTTAGATATCATATTTTTAAAAAACCAGACAGAATGCTTTTTTTAAAAAAAATCCCATGAGGATGCACACTGGGATTCTTACCCTCTCTGCCCCAAGTTAATAACATTGCTGAGAGTTATCATTGGTGTGTTGTTGTTGTTTTATAGGAAGAGGAAGAGATAGCCAATTCGCAAGTTAACACTTTCTGGAAAGTGGTATGCAGTATATCAGCAATGGAAGGCACAACTGAAGCAATGATTATGAAACTTTATCATATGAACTAAACAAGTGGAGAAAAGGAAAATATTGTTGTAAAAAGGTCCAGATTAAAACAGGGCTGAAATCCTAAGGCATATCAGGCATAAGAGGCCCCATTCTATCACCAAAATAATAATAATTAAAAAATTATAAAGGTTTCTTTTTTTCTTCCTTTTTTCTTCTTCCTTAAAGCCCCCTTGTAGTATGAAGTCCTATACAGTATGCTGGGCTTAGTTTACCTTTTTCTTGTTTTTATTTATGTTAAACCAATAGTATCTTTCCACTGTAACAAGAGCCTTGTATCTAAATGCCACCTCAATAAAGGGGGGTGGGATAAATCCGGCATAGCTTTCATCCAAAAGTTGACATTCTGATTTGTGGGTAATCAAGACACTATTGAGACAGGAATGAGATGGAATGCTTTATGACACCTGAAGTTTTCCATCATATTTTGAGGATCACTAAACTTTAAAGGACAGGAATAGGACAGAAGAATTGAAACAGAAAATATCTTTGAGCAGCACCCAAAGACCTCAGTCAGGCTCTGGCCATATAAACAGAACTGTCAGACATTTGGTTGATTGCATCTCTGCCTTATAACTCATTAATTCCTGTGCTTGCCTCCATATTAACAAAATGACAGTACAGTGGGCCCTTGGTATCTGCTGGGATTTGGTTCCAGGACACCCCATGAATACCAAAATATGTGGATGCTCAAGTCCCATTATATACTCTCTCTCTCTCCCCCTCTCTCTCTCTTTCTCTCTCTGGCATTTCTTCACAAACAAAGATTCAGGAAGGACTCATCCTGTGCTTTCTGCAAGCACGCTGATTATTAAAAAGGCCAATCTGAGATAAACAAGTCCGGTTGCAGAAGCACAGCAGAAGGTTTCCTTGGGTGATGTTTCCGGGTTGTGATTCTTTCTGCGTTGTTGTTTCTCATCAAGACTTGTTCAGCGTGAGTTCTCAAATAAGGCTGCAGCATTGTGGATAGTGTGTCTCCATGCCTCCCAATGTGAGGATAGGGCGGACCATTGTTGGTGATCAATTTGGCCGAGCCTGAGATGTTGTTTCAGGGTGTCCTTGTATCGCTTTTTTGGAGCGCCCCTCTTACGCTGACCCGTGGCGAGTTCACCGTAGAGTACTATTTTTGGGAGGCGATGGTCCTCCATCCATGCCCTGCCCAGCACAGCTGTGTTCTTAATATCATGGCCTCAATGCTGGTGACCCCTGCTTGCTCAAGGACAGCAACGTTCATCACATAGTCAGTCCAGTGTATATTTAGGATTGTGCATATACAGCGCTGATGAAAACGTTCGAGGAGACGTAAGTGGTGGCGATAGGTGACCCATGTTTCAGACCCATAAAGGAGAATAGACAGTACAAAGGCTCTACACACACTGATTTTTGTGCTTCGCCTCAGGTGTTTATTACTCCAGACTCTTTTGTAAAGTCTTCCAAATGCGCTATATGCCTTTGCTAATCTGTGATCGATCTCTTTGTCAATTTTGGCATCTGAGGAGATGATGCTTCCCAGGTAGTAAAATAGTGTCCCCTATATAAAATGGAAAAAAAAAATCAAGATTTGCTTTGGGGATTTTTTTGGGGGGGGATATTTTAAAGCTGTGGGGAGTGGAATCCATAAATGCCTAATCTGGATTCAGAGGGCCGACTGTATAAAGTGCATTCTTGAGATCCTGAAGGAATTAAAAAACCAAGTGATTAGAAAATAAGGTCATCACATCCGTTTGCCTGACAGTCTGGAGCTAAGTATATAGAGTTTGGAAAAGTTACTTTTGGGGCTTCAGCTACTAGAATACCCCAGCCAGCATGGTCTGAAAAAGCAGCTCTCCAATCTCTGAGGTATATGTATGAACAGTTTCCACGAAATGTTAGCTGGTACAAGATTTCTGACTAAGGTTTCTAATTTCTGTGGTGGTTATTTTCACACATTGAAATGAGTTTCTTTTTCATTCTTGAGTACTATTAAATGAATTTCTTTTTCATTCCTGAGTAAAATATACCAGAACCAAAATGGCCTGCCACAAAGCAAAACCAAATCAAGCCCTGTGTTTCCCCTTAATTTATGCCCCTTCCCTGCTAAAAATCGACCTCTACCATGTAATCAGCAAAGGCCTAAATCCAATTTAGTGTTGGCAGAGTGAAATTCCCTGCGGGCATAGTAAAGCCAGATTGCATTGTCACATAAGAAGTCATCTCTGTGGCACAACTGCAAAAACATGAAAACCACTTGCCAACAAGGTATTGGACTCTGTCTTAGTATGAATTCCAAAAGCATGAAACTGCTTGTGCAACAGAGGTTGTGCAAATGTAATGGCACAATTAGATATAGAACTACCAGTACCACCAATTAAAATTTTCAGCCATAATTACAAAGGTATTATTATTATTATTATTATATTCATTTATATCCCACCTTTCTCCCACCAATGGGACCCAAGGTGGCTAACAACCTCTTTAAAACCATACAGGCTAAAACAAAGTTAAAATTACATTATAAATATAAAAATTTTAAAAGAATTAAAACAATTTATAAGTTAAAAACATTACAGTAAAAACGTTAAAATGCCTTTAAAAAAGACCCTTAAAATTTTTAAAATTGTACCACTCAGCCTCACAAACCCAGCCCTTGTTAGTTCATAAAAAACTAGTGGCATAAAAAATATCTTAACCTGCCACCAGAAGGAGAGCAAGGATGAGGCCATCCTGGCCTCTTTGGGGAGCGAGTTCCAAAGTCTGGGAGCAGCCACTAGAAAGGCCCTCTCCCTTGTTCCCACAAAATGAGCCTGAGAAGGTGGTGGGATAGACAGAAGGACTTCTCCAGATGATCTTAAAGCTCTAAAGGGAGATATGGTCCTTCAAATAACCTAGACCCATGCCGTATAGGACTTTATAGGTCAAAAGCAGCACTTTTAATTGTGCCTAGAAACGAACTGGCAGCAATAGAGCTGTTGCAACAAAGGAGTTATGTGCTCCCTGCAGCTGGCTGCAGCTCTTTGGACCAAATTAAGTTTCTGAGCACTCTTCAAAGGTAGCTCCACATAGAGCACATTACAGTAATCCAAATCGAATGTAACCAAGGTAAGTACCACCTTGGCCAGATCCAACTTCTCCAGGAACAGGCACAGTTGGCACACTAGCTTTAGCTGTGCAAAAGCACTCCTGGAATCTGAGGCTCCAGTCTCAGAACTGAATCCAGGAGTATCCCCAAAATGCAAACCCATGTTTTCAGGGGGAGTGTAACACCATCTAACACACACTGAATCCCTATTCCCAGGTCTGCCTTTTGATTGACCAGTAGCACATCTGTCTTGTCTGGATTAAGCTTCATTTTGTTTGCCCTCATCCAGCCTCTTACAGCTGTCAGACATTGGTTTAGCACAGGAACAGCTTCCTTAGAATTAGGTGGAAAGGAGTAACAGAGCTAAGTGTCATCAACATATTGGTGACACCTGACCCTAAAACTCTGGACAACCTCTCCCAGCAGTTTCATATAGATGTTGAAAAGCATATGGGATAAGACTGAACCCTGAGGGACTCCACAGGCCAAGGAGTCTAACAGGAATCCCCCAGCACCACCCTCTGAGAGCACCCCTCCAGGAAAGAATGGACCTGTTGTAGAACAGTACCTCCAGGCCCCATTCCAGAGAGGCAATTCAGAAGAATACCATGGTTAATGGTATCAAAAGCCATCCAGCAGAGATCCAGCAGAACCAACAGGGACACACTCCCCCTGTCCAGTTTCTTGTGTAGGTCATCCACCAAGGTGACCAAAGTTTTCTCTGTCCCATAACTAGGTCTGAAACCAGACTGGACTAGATCTAGATAACCAGCCTCATCCAGGAACCCCTAGACTCATCCAGGAACCCATGGAGTTGAGAATCATAGAATCATAGAATTGTAGAGTTGGAAGAGACCATGGGGGCCATCCAGTCCAACCCCCTGCCATGCAGGAAATCACAATCAAAGCATCCCTGACAGATGGCCATCCAGCCTCTGTTTAAAGACCACTGGGCTAGAGAATGCTGGAAAAGGAACAATGCAACCAGACCTTTAGAACGGTGCTGGCAGGGGGATTCCGAGAGGTGTAATCCAAAAGTAACTTTCCCAGGGTCTGAATGCAGCCTAGAATCATAGAATCATAGGGCTGGAAGGGACCCCAACAGCCATCCCATCCAATCAGCTTCTGCCCTGCAGGAACACACAATCAAAGCCCTCAGGACACATGGCCATCCAGCCTCTCTTAAAAAACCCCGAAGAAGGAGACTCCACCACACTCCCAGGCAGCATATCCCACTATAGAAACAGCTCTTACCATCAGGAACTTCTTCGTAATGTTTAGGTGGAATCTCTTTTCCTGGAGTTTGAACCCTTTGCTCCATGTCCTAGCCTCTGGAGCAGCAGAAAACAAGCTTGCTCCATCCTCACTATGACATCCCTTCAAATATTTAAACATGGCTCTTATGTCACCTTTCAACCTTCTCTTTTCCAGACTAAACATACCCAGTTCCCTAAGCTGCTCCTCATAGGGTATAATGGCTTCCAGACCTCCCACCATTTTGGTTGCCCTCCTCTGGACACATCCCAGCTTTTCAATACCCTTCCTGAATTGTGGTGCCCAGAACTATTACTTCCCTTGATCTAGACGCTATATTCCTATTAATGCAGCCTAGAATCGCATTGGCATTTTTTGCTGCTGCATCACACTGCTAACTCATGTTTAGCTTGTAGTATACTTTCTTTTTTTAAGGAAATCTACACCATTACGTTAATTGCTAATTAATAAAAAATGTTTTGTTAGTGCCTATAATATAGTTTTTAAACTAAAGTATTGGTGGCAAATTATGTAATACAGTAGCCCCCCCCCTTATCCACTGGGGATTGGTTCTGTGCAGGCATGGATTCTGAAAACTGTGAATAATAGTGAACACCACTGAAAATAATGGGACTTCTGGTTTAAAATACCATAGAGTTGCCTTGGAGGGCCTAGAAAATGGCTAAGGAGGACACATTTTCTAGGAAGACTCTATGGTAGGTGTGCTGTTTTGTGTCCCATGGATAATGAATCCGTGGATACGGGGGTCCTCTGTAATCTGAACATCGTATACTGTGAATAGGTTAGGTTACACTGACCTGAAATAAACATATGGGGCCGCCAAAATAAAGCATTGCAGGGGCCCCCAAAATTCCTTAAACCGGCCCTGAATGCGACAATAAAATTATTAAATGCAAGGTGCCATGGAGGTAAGGTAGAGGCTTGCTGTGGATCTTAGATTGTTGGTATGTAGTTTCAAATAACAAAGAAATGAAGTCCTTTTGGAAGGACTAATTCTACATTTCCTTGCCTTAGGTATATAGCATAGCTTTTTAAAACCCTTTACTGAGACGTACGACCTACTACTAAGTTAAATGGGTCTTGACATGAAGTAAATACACACAGGAGATTTATATATTTATATATATTAAGATTACATCCCATTCCCTATTGCAGTGTAACCCATACTAGGTAACCAAAGCTGCTGTAGTATGGATGTAAATGGGATTTATTTTCAGGAGAAAAAATATGGGAGTGTGGTATAATGGGAGAAACAAAGGCCTGCCACTTTGGAATGTTATTGCTCTCAATACACACACACACACACACACACACACACAGCTTTAAAAAAAGGGCAAAATTGGCTCCCATAGCCCCTAGAGGATTCAGGGAGCATTTTTACTTAAAAAAAAAGAGTAATAAACAATAGTAGGGCTACAGCGAGCATGGTGAGAGATGTCATCTTCCATGGTACTGTGCAGGGTTAATGCAGTACTTGGATTTTGGGTAGTGGCCCACCCTTGCTGAAAATTTTGCAACCAAGCCACCACATGTTCCAGCACCTTGCCCCAAAATGGAAGATTGGAGACTGGCCTATAATTATCTGATAAAGTAGGATCTAGGGTAGGTTTTTTCAAAAGAGGTCTTACCACTGCCTCCTTCAGGCATATTGGAACCCTGACTTGTTTTAAGGAGGTAGTAATTACTTCCCTTACCCACTCAGCCAGTCCTTTGCCAGCCTGTTAAACAAGTCAGGAAGGGCAAGGTCTAGTACACATGTGGTGGCTCTCACCTCCTCAAGGATCCTGTCCACATCCTCAGGCTGCACAAACTGAAAAGTATCCATTAACACTGGACAAGCAGGTGCCAAGGTTATATCCAACAGAACTGTATCCTCTCTGGCATCTAAGTCAGAGAGAACCTGAGCTATTTTCTCTGCAAAATGGTGGGCAAATTCTTTGCAGCGGGCTGTTGAGTGGGGCAGATTGTAACTGATATCTGACCACTCAAAACAGCTCTGCTGATCGAGCCTGGTCTAATCCAATAGTGTTAGTCAGAAAACCTTTTTTTGCCACCTTTATTGCACCACCATAAGCCCTCAGGTAGATTTTAACCTGTTTTTGGTCACTCACTCTGAGTTTTCTGCCACTGTCACTCTAGTCTCAATCTCACTTATTTCATTGCTGTCGGCTCCTCAGAGAACCACAGGGCTGGTTTAACTCCCCTCCATGAAAAGGGACACTTAGGAGTGATCATGTCAACCACCCTGGTTATTTCTGCATTCCAGAGATCAACCAGGGCTTTGAAAGGCTCGCCTGCCAAGGCAGCAAGAAGCTCTCCAAGAACTATCAGGAATCCTTCCAGATCCATTCTTGCTTTCAATTGAATTCAGTAAGGCCTTTGACAAGGTTCCCCATGACATTCTTGCAAACAAGCTTGTAAAATGTGGGCTAGACAAGTTAACAGTTCAATGGATTTGTAATTGATTGACCGGCCGAACCCAAAGGGTGCTCAGCAATGGCTCCTCTTCATCTTGGAAAGATGTGAGCAGTGGGGTGCCACAGGGTTCTGTCCTGGGCCCAGTGCTATTCAACATCTTTATCAATGACTTGGATGAGAGAATTAGGGGCATATTTACCAAATTTGCGGATGACACCAAATTAGGAGGAGTAGCTAATACCCTGGAGGACAGGATCAAAATTCAAGATGACCTGGATAAACTGGAGAGCTGGGCCAAAGCTAACAAAATGAAATTCAATACGGAGAAATGTAAGGTACTGCACTTAGGGCGAAAAAATGAAATGCATCGATATAGGATGGGGGAGACCTGGCTGAATGAGACTACGTGCGAAAGGGATCTAGGAGTCCTAGTAGACCACAAGTTGAACATGAGTCAACAGTGTGATGAGGCAGCTAAAAAGGCCAATGCAATTTTGGGCTGTATCAATAGAAGTATAGTGTCCAGATCAAGGGAAGTAATAGTGCCGCTCTATTCTGCCTTGGTCAGACCTCACCTAGAATACTGTGTCCAGTTCTGGGCACCACAATTCAAAAAGGATATTGACAAATTGGAGCGTGTCCAGAGGATGGAGACTAAAATGGTGAAAGGTCTGGAAACCATGCCTTATGAGGAGAGACTTAGGGAGCTGGGTATGTTTAGCCTGGAAAAAAGACGGTTAAGGGGTGATGTGATAGCCCTGTTTAAGTATATGAAGGGGTGTCACATTGAGGATGGAGCAAGCTTGTTTTCTGCTGCTCCAAAGATTGGAACACAGAGCAATGGATGCAAGCTCCAGGAACAGAGATTCTACCTCAACATTAGGAGGAACTTTTTGACAGTAAGAGCTGTTCGGCATTGGAACGCACTCCCTCGGAGCATGGTGGGGTCTCCTTCCTTGGAGGTCTTTAAACAGAGGCTGGATTGCCATCTGTCGGGGATGCTTTGATCGTGATTTCCTGCATGGCAGGGGGTTGGACTGGATGGCCCTCGTGGTCTCTTCCAACTGTGCAATTCTATGATTCTATGACTCTATGATCCATAAGCCTCCTGGAGTGGACCATCTTAACGGGTCCCCCACCCCTGCAGAGGCTTGGAGTCCCAGCAAGTCTAAGAATTGATCTGTCCATCATAATGGAATGATAGAAAGCTAATCCATTCCCAGATCACCATCCGCCCCTGCCCCCACCCATACAGAAAACAAGATCTAGAGTGTGCCCAGCAGCATGAGTGGGGCCAGATACCACTTGGGACAGATCCTTGGTTGTCATAGCAGACATGAAGTCCTAAGCCACTCCCAACAGGAGTCTCAGCATGAATGTTGAAGTCCCCAGCAGTAAAAGCCTTGGAGACTCAACAGCACCCCTGAGACCACCCTGGCTAGCTCAGGAAGGGAGACTGTTGAGCAGCAGGGTGAGCAGTACACCAATAGAATCCCTAATCTGTCCCAGCTACCCACCTTCAAATAAACACACTCAAACCCTGCAGACTGAGGGATAGGATGCCTGGTCAGGGGGATTTTATCTTGATAGACCATCGTGACTGCACCTCCCCATCCCCCAGGCTTTGCCTGCTGCTGTACAGAAAAACCTCGTGGGCAAGGCTAAGTGAGATTACCCCCACCCAGCCTTATCCAACCAGGCCTCTGTAATACATGCCAGGTTGGCATGTTCATCCAGGATCAAGGATCAGGTCCGTTCACTGACCTGGCATTAAGCAGCATCATTTTCAACCCAGGGGTGTTGCTGCCATGGTGGGTTATTTGGGGTGGGAGACAGTACCACCAGATCTTGGGTATACAGAATCTATTCTAGGTGATTTAGCCTCCTAGTATCAATGGATTATTTATTTCATTCATCCTTTATTATGTCTGTGCATAATGCTCTGGCTGTGAAATATATGTTTATGTCTGTCTCTTTCTCTATTTCTTTCTCTATCTAGACATGTATAAAATAAACCAGACCATGTTGAGTGTTAGCCAGTAAGTGCAGTAATAGGAAAAATGAAGAGGAGATGGCAGGGAATGTTGTTGTGTGCCTTCAAGTCCTTTCCGACTTATGGTGACCCTAAGACAAACCTATCACAGGGTTTTCTTGGCAAAATATGTTCAGAGGTGACTTGCTTTTGTCTTCCTCTGAGACTGAGTATGACTTGCCTAAGATCACCCAGGGCTTCCATGACTGAGTGGGGATTCAAATCCTGGTCTCCAGAGTCATTGTCCAAAGCTCAGACTACTATACCACACTGATTCCAGGGAATGTTAGGGAATATCATATTGTTGTGATACCCGTAAGTGAAAAACATAGATGCATTGAAACAATTTCTCCATAACATATTCACCACTCATTCAGTGACTGCAAGATCAAGGGGTGATTTGTACATGTGGAATCACCATCCCACACATTTTTTTTTAAGGAAAAAGCTCTGATAAATCTTTCATGTCAGCTTGCATTCCTTTAAAATAGAATAGAAACCATTTGGCTATCTGGTTGCAGATTGAATGATGACATATACATAGCCTATATGTTTGTATGAATCAGCCTTTAATTGAGGGTGGCTTGTTGTCTGAGTAGAGGGAATGTCTTACTCAGAAATTCTGGGATAACCAACTTGCTCCCGAACCATGGTCTGCCATCATCTCTCATGGAATTTAATATTATGAGTAAAAGACTTGAACAGAAAGTTTTTCAAACTGTTATTTTTGCCTTAATAGTTTTGGTATATAATAACATGCTTTCATGCCTGAGAGAACACTCTGAAGATGATTTTGCTAATTTGCCCCATGTTTTGTTTGCAACTAAGGAATTATAAAGTTCTGTATCTTGCAAAGGAATAGAAAACCCCGTTTCTGTTTAATGCTGCTACAACATTCCAAAGAGATGGTTACCTACAGGACTTTCTATATTTTTATCTATTTAAAATTGGCTTTTGACATTCTTAAAGGGGAAAAAAGAGCATCAGACTTACAAATGAAAGTGTGGTTTCAGTCCTTCTCCCTCCTTTTAATGTGTTTCCCTCCCAGCTTCCTATCTTGCTCCTGCTCAACTCCAATCTGGTTCCAATCCCCCTCACAGTTATTCCCTAGTTCCCTTTCCCAGAGAGACAAATTAAATGTTGAATGTTTATCTTACATGGCAAAGAGGCAGTGATATGTGGTAAATTTCTGGCAGGGTCATGGAAGTCACGCCAGACTTCCATGAATGTCTTGTTATAACTTTTTATAGCACAGGTTCTTCTTCTTTCTTGCAACCTTCTCCAGCCTTTTCATATCTGCTGTACATTAACTAACTATCTTATTTTATAAAACCTTTAAGAGGCAGATAGGGGAAATGGCCCATGGTTTATATAGATGTCTCTATATTAATGCACAGAGCATGGGAAATAAACAGGATGAACTTGAACTCTTAGCAAAGCAAAACAAATATGATATAATAGGCATCACTGAAACCTGGTGGGATGAGTCTCATGATCAGAATGTAATAATAGAGGGGCATAACCTATTCCAGAGAAGTAGACCAAACAGGAAGGGAGGTGGAGTAGCATTATACATTAAGGATGTGTACACCAGTGAAAAGATCCATGACTTAAATCCTGGAAGCCAGGTTTAGAATATCTGGGTAAAAATTAAGAGAGAGAGAAACAACAGGGATGTCTTTGTGGGGGTCTACCATAGACCTCCAAGCCAAACTGAGGACTTGAATGACTCCTTCCTAGAACAGATGACCACACATTTAGAAAGGGTAGATGTAATAGTAATGGAGGATTTCAGCTATCCTGATATTTGTTAAAAGTGTAACTGCCAAAAATTTGAAGTCCAACAAATTCCTCACTTGCCTTGCAGACAGTTTTATTGTCCAGAAGGTGGAAGAGGCAACAAGGGGATCAGCTATGTTGGATCTGATCCTAACCACCAGAGATGATCTGGTTAATGGGGTGGAAGTGGTGGGATCCTTAGGCGGGAGTGACCATGTTCTGCTGGAGTTTGTTATACAGAGGAAGCCAAGCGTAGTCAGACATGCCTTCTAGACCTTAAGAAAGCTGATTTCAGTAAACTTCAGGGTGTGTGATCCCCTGGTCAGAAATACTAATAGAGACAGGAGTTCGTGAGGGATGTGAGCTTTTTAAAAGTGAGATATTGAAGGCACAATTTCAAATAGATCCAATGAGGAGGAAAAATCGGAGGTGTCTAAAGAAATCAGGATGGATGTCTAAAGAAATTTCAACTGAGTTAAGACTCAAAAGGGACATGTACAAGAAATGGCAAAAGGGGAGAATCACCAAAGATTTCAAACAATTGATAGCTCATGTAGGGGGAAAGTCAGAAAAGCTAAAGCGCAGATGAAGCTCAGGCTTGCTAGAGAGGTTAAAACAATAAAAAGGGCTTTTTTGGGTTCTGTCTGCAGCAAAAGGAAGAACAAGGAAATGTTAGGGCCTCTGCATGGAGAAGATGGTGAAATGCTAACAGGTAACAGACAAAAGGCAGCACTACTCAACACCTTCTTTGCCTTGGTCTTCTCTCAAAAGGAGAACAGTGCTCAACATGGGAGAAATGGAGAAGATGATGCAGTAGGGAAATGCAGCACAGAATAGGTGAAGAGGTAGTTCAGAAATACCTGACCAGTATAAATGATTTCAAGTCTCCAGAGCCAGATCAACTACATCAAGAGTATTAAAAGAAATGGCAGAAGTAATCTCAGAACCACTGTCAATAATCTTTGAGAATTCCTGGAGAACAGGAGAGATCCTAGCATACTGGAGCAGGGCAAATGTTGTCCCCATCTTCGAAAAAACGGGAGGGAGGGGAAACCCAAATAATTACTACCCAGTCAGCCTGACATCAATATTAGGAAAGGTCCTAGAGCAATGATGAAATCTGGAGGGCCACAAAGTTCCCAACCTGCTCTAAGGCCAGAAGTGAGAATGAACCAAAACTTGTAGCTCTGGAGGCTGTATGGTTAGCTCTACCATTATTGCTTGCTATGGCTCACTGTGGCAGCAATATGAACACATGATAGTTTCAGGGCAAATATGACTCTCAGCAGGAGACTAGATGAGTGCTGATGACAGATCTTTATTTCTTTGCAAAGGATGAGCAGCCAGAACATAAGCTGTACTATGAAATACAGGTCACTCCCTGAATCAATGGATTCGGTATCCACGGTTTTTAGAAAGCTCCTAGAGCCATCTTAAATTCATGTGGTAGGATAAAAATGTAAAAATAATATGTAAAATAAACAGAACTGCAGGTGGCTCTAGATTCACTGTGTGGATACTTCAGAAATTGGGAGGAGGGTATGCAGTTGATGGCTTCTAATTGGCAAGCAGCCACAGAGCTGCTGCTTTAATTATCTGCAGCTCCCAGGAATATTAATATTGTTATTTTAGGTCTGTTTGAAAAAGAAGCTGTGTAGTTAGACATACATTGAGTATGAAATATTCTTTATACAGGAATTTCTAATCCAATTTTATGCTGAATAGTTAAGTACAGTGCTGGATGCTCTTTTTTAAAACACATTTTCCACATTTCAGTATTGTCTGTGGCAGTTCTCTGTGCTCTAAAGCATGGACTTTCATGGTCTAATAGCAGTGGTTCTATGAATCTACTTTCTGTCATGGATGGAAGAAATATTTCCCTCTGCTATATTTTTTTCATTAGTTTGAGAATGGTTTTTGGTTTGAAAATATATAGGTTGAAATACAGAAACTGGTAAAGCATACTTGAAATGCACATACTCTGAGAGTAGATCTGGTTAGTACCAAAGTGCTAAGTCCTTTGTGTCAGTCTACAGCATATTCCAGAAGTGAGAGTATGATGAAAAAACAAGTTTAGAGTAGATCGGGCCTTGTTCAGATTTACTATCATGACTATTTTGCTTCTATGGACCAAAAAATAGGAAATTCATGGAAACAGATTGTCAGAGTTACAATCCTGTCCATACATAATTAGAAGTAACTCCTACAGAGTTCACTGGGACTTCCTCCCAGGTAGGTGAATATAGGCTTGCACCCAAATTGTGTGTGTCTTGTCTCCCAGGGTATTCCTGGTTCCACACTCAATTGGAAACACCCAAGGGAAGATGCAACTTTTACTATGGTACGTACCAGCACTGGGAAGGGCAGCTATGAAAGAACTGGATAAGATCCTAATGTGCAACAATATAAAACTGAACACCAAAGTTAGGATCGTTCAAGCCATCGTATTTCCCATCACCATGGATGGGCATGAGACTTTGACATTTAGGAAATCTGATAGAAAGAAAATCAACTCATTTGAGGTGTGGTGCTGGAGAAGAGTGCTGAGGATACCTTGGACAGACAAAAAGACCAATAAATGGGCCCTAGAACAAATCAATCTTGAACTCTGCCTGGAAGCCAAAATTACTAAATTGAGACTGGCATACTTCAGCCAGATCATGAGAAGGCATGACTCACTAGAAAAGACAATAATGCTAGGAAATTTGGAGGGCAACAGAAAAAGATCACATACTAGAGGAATAGATTCAATCAAGGAGGCCACAGCCCTGAGCCTACACGACCTGAGCAGAGCAATTGAGGATGGGGGTCTTGGAGGTGTCCATGCATCAAAGATGACTTAAAGGCAGTTAACAACAACAACACAGTGCACTGATGTGACAAAAACAATCATGGGATGGCCCTGCAATTGTCATAATGAGAAAAGTGACTAAGGACATTAGCACACAAGCCCCGTTGTTGCAATTGCATTTGGAAAAGTAAATGGGTAGAAGCTGGATTGGCAGCTGTCAGTATCTCATGTCCCTTCAATAATGTGCCCGGGACTGTTTCAGCCACTCACGGTCTCTTTGCTCTCTTCCGGACTGTCCCTTAACCCCTCCTCCCTGTCCTATTGCCCTACCCAGCATGCCTTTCATGGTTTCTTATTTTCATTTTTAGTTGTAATGCAGTTTGACAATTATGGCAATGCAATTTAGTGAAAGAAAGAAAAAAGAAAAGGAAAGAAAGATGGGGGGAAAAAAACCAGCCTGTTTGGGGATAGCAGGAGGGAGGGGGGAGAGGGAGAGAGGAGGAGACTGAGGCCATGTGACTGCCACTCTCAGGACTGCAACTGGAGACATTTAGCCCACCTGAGGATTCATGGCACAGCAGCCTGATTGGGAGCTTATTGATGGAGGCATAGCAGCAACAATTTGGTGGCGACATCAAGTGATAAGTATTGCCAAAGGCGTTATTATCCAGCTTTAATAGCTATGTGTGCAAACACTTAAGCAGGGATGGGAGCATGTGGGCTTCCAGATGCGGTTGAACCAAAACTCCCACCATCTCTCACCATTGACTATATTGGCTAGGGCTGATGGGAGTTGCAGTCCAGCAACACATGGAGGACCTCATATTCCTCACAATCTGTTAAGCATTCTGGTTCTTCCCCCTCTTTTGAGATGGATTTATTTGTAAGCATGTGCTGATATTTGTTCAGTGCTGCTTTGAGTATCTCCATTTAAAATATATAAAGAAATGTCTCAATTCAGACTCTGTTACTGATAACCAGAAAGATAGTAACTATGTTCCATTATAAGGGGCATCTTTAAAAGGCAATATCATGTTCCTAAAATAGTTAACTATAGGTGGAAAACTGTGTTAAGGATGTAATAAATCTAGCAAGATAGTTTAAATCGCTTTTGGGGTTGTATAATGGTCTTGGGTTACAGTAGATTTCCTCTTGTTTCTGTTAAACTGTGTTCACTTGAATGGGTAAGAAATGGAAATGGATGAGCCCTGAACTTTGCTTTCATATTGATTCCAGTTTAGGCAGAGTTGCAGTGAAACTTTGCTTTCATATTGATTCCAGTTTAGGCAGAGTTGTAGCCTGTGTGGTTTATCATACTTAAGCCCATAAGAATTGTCTTAAATGTTTGTCCTCTTCTCAACTAACAGAAGTTCATACATATTCACTGTTGTTCATGTTTCTTCTACAGCTGAAATAGAAAAATTCATGTAGTTTGAGTTATAGATCTCTCAGGCTCAGCCCAGTCAGCTGCTGAATATAGTGGGAGGGTCTTGTATGTGAAGAGCCAGTAGACCAGGTTAATGAGTGAGATTTGCAATGGATTATGGGACAGAACTGAAGAGATGAGAGTGAATTGCCTGTGGTAAGTGAAAGAGCCAAGGGTAGCTCAAGGCATTTTATGGGTTCAAGTGACTGTAGCATGTAGTCTGATATGTGCCCAGGTTCTTGGTTAGTGCATCACACATTGCCACTCAGTATAATGATTCAAGAGTAAATATTGTTTTAAATTGACTTGGTGCTGACGTATCAATTGATGTTATCAATTTGTACCAGCACATACCACTAGATAATGCATGTCAAATACTTGAACAGAGGAGCTAGACTCTCTCTGTGTGTCCTTCTTTGGTCTCTCCCCCTCCTCCATTGTTGAAACAGAGTATTATGGCAACGTTGTGTGCCTTTGTAGTAACCATGACATCTGTTACTTAAGTGACAGCTCCCTTTTCCAAATGCAATCTGAAATCTTAGTTTTGATCCTAAGGGAAGTGAATCTAATATTATTTATTATAACATATCTGAGTTTGGATCTCAAGTCAAAAAGTGGACCCTTGATAAGATAGCACTTTTGTGAATATAACTGATAAAGCAATTATGCAGGTTAAAAAAAATCAAGAAATTATTTGGCTTTTCTGAGTGGAACCAACAGTAGCTTCTTTGCAGAAAAATCAAGGAGAAATTCCCTTGTCTGTTTTGTAGATTCATTTGTTGCTCCTGTGATAAAAGTCAAGGTAACAATATAAAAAAAATTAAAAAATAGAAATAAAAATAATGAAAACAAACCAGTGCTATAGAAGTTTAGAGAAGTTTAGTTTTAATTTCTCACAATATGTCACTAACTGCCTAGGGACCAAAATCAAGGTGGAACTGCAAATACTGCCATTTACTTTCCCCAGAGTCAGATTTTAATTATCTTATTCATTTGTGTTTATGCAATCAAAGGTTCCCATTTGTGTGCCTCAGGAGCCATGCTAACAAGCACATTAGCATAAGATGGCAAAAAGCTATGCTGTTTCTCAGTGTTGCAGGATGTAGTGAATGTGGAAGAGACTCAGGCACTGCATTTACATTCACTAATAGAAGCAAGTGTGAGAATGAAGACATCTGCATGCAAGGAGCTAGTGGCAGTTCTCTTGCTTGGAGGAGACATTTGTGTTTTGCTTGATTGAGCACCACTAAACTAGCAGTCACTGTATTTTCACTCTGTTGTTCGCTATCCAAAATCAAAAGGAATGGAATCCGCAAACTCTGAGGTTTTGATGCAGAGGTTTTAGAAGAACATACTCCACTTTGTTTGTCCAGCAAAAGATGTTACTTTGAAGAGAGACCTCCTTCCAGTGCATTAGAAGCACACTAGCAAAAGTAAACCCCAAGCGCTCACTAACAGGTCAGAGGTATACCAAAGTCTGACATTTCTGGGCCAAAACCCGAAACTTAAGAATGACTTCTGGTAATATCTCATGGATAGGGCCCAGTGACATCACATTAGGAGGCCCCCATGTGATGTCATTAACTATGATATATGAATAATCAACTGTAGTTGCTGAGCTTGTCATTCAAATAAAACACAATGTGCATGCCACACAGAATCTAATAAATGAGGAAATATTCTCATAGTTCAACCAAAGAATTTTCCAAGCTCTTCTTTGAACAGAAAAAAATTCCAAACCTTTTTTCAGCTCTTGGAAGGTGTTAAAAGTTTTTTTTAGTGTTTTCCTGAACACTTACTTCAACAACACATGGGATTTGGAGTCTACCTAAAGAAAGTTTTCCAGGTTCTGCTTTGATCTGCTCTTATCGGAAATGAGAATGAAAGTGATTTGGTTGTTCCAACTACCACAAATGTGCATTCCCAGTGGAGCTTTTTAAAAAGTTTGGGGGAAACCATGGAGGCTTTTCCTGGTGAGTTTTTGAAGGATTTGGCCCCCCTCCTTCTGAATATGGTGGATTGATGTGGGATGCCATTTAGAAAAATCGCGTTCTCTTTGAATTCTATGACTATTTTCGCCGTTTAGAAACTACTTTTTTCTCTTTATGCTGATGTCCTCCTATTTTTCTCCAATGCCCCAAATAGGTATTTTAAAGCCTAAAATTATTTTGAAGCATGTCTATGAACATTCTATCCTGAAAATGAACTATGAGAAGTCAAAATTGTTCTGTATCAGCACCTCCTTAGAAGAACAGAAACAAATCCTGGTTGTCTCAGGTTTGTCCCTCAGCTACTTTTATATTAGATACCTAGGTGTCTCTCTAACAAAGGATTTCAATCAATTGCTACTTTACAGTTTATAAGGAACTATATTCATATATCAAATTAAAATTGAAAGAATGATTTGATTTAAAGCTGTTAGTATTAGGTAAAATAGCATTGGTAACAGTTTATATTTTACCTAAATGTATGTTTCTTTTTCAAACTATTCCCTTAAAACCTGGGACAAAACATCTGAAAAACTGGCAAATAAACACAGTATTTAAAAGTTTATTGTGGGGAGGGGGCTTAGGTGAATGAGGTGAAATATAATCAAGTTAAAATGGAAAGGCTTGCAATTTCCAATTGAGAGAAATATTATGTGGCATTTCAATGTTAAAAAAACTCACTAAATTTGTTAAATCTAACGGAACAGTTTCATGCATGCAAATGGAAAGGGGTGACATTTTAGATATAGCTGATGCCTTTATCTTTTTACCAATTATCAGGGGGAAATTGAAGCAGATTGAGAATCCCTTTCTGTTTGAGATATTCAAGTTATGGTTTACTTATTTTAAAGTTCCACCTCAGTCTCTTCTGTGCCCCTTCTTAATACATCCCATTTTTAAAGCAAGGTGATAAATTTAATCAGTTGTGATTTGGAAAGAAAAAGGGTACAGTATATACTGTAGGCTTAGAGATCTGTTCATAAATGATACACCAATAGCAAAAGGAAAACTATGGTAGTAAAAAACTGGACAGATATACCCCTGGTTGGCTAAACAAATTGGAAGCCGTTGTTTCTGCCTCTAGGTTATACAGGAATACAAGTCCACTCCTCTCCCTTATAACCTTTGAGACACACTGCCTCAGTACTTCTAATAGAACAAAGGGATTGGCCTCTGAGACTTATAAAACAATTATTGAGATTACATATGGGTGCTGTAAAGAATCTAAAGGTACATGGGAAGCTGAGCTTCGAGTACAGATTTCTGAAAATAAATGGAGTAGGTTTTGGGGATCATCCCATATAGGTTGCTGTCTGCAACAGTAAAGGAGGTTGCTATTAAAGTAATACATTTGTGGCATCTAAAGACTATACAGAAATCAATAACATTTATGTTATCATATGATGGAGGAGCTGTAATAATATTGGTACATGGGAACATATGTGGGTTGGCTGCCTTAAAATAATTCCATTCTGGCTGGAAGTTCTTGACTGGATTAACAAATCAATAAAATATATTTAAAATGTATATTTTGATTAATTATTATCATTGATTATTATTAATCAAAATAAGACATTTTCAAAATACTTTACTGATTTTATCAATTTGTAATAAATAAAATGAAAATGCCCTATGTAAAGATCTTATACCTACCTTGCTGTACCCAAGGATAATGAGAACAAGGATGTGGAAGAATGTATAAGGTTGGTCCATTAATCATTGATTACACTGAGTTTTAACCCTCACATTGTTAAGAGAAACTGACACACAAAGTTCCACCTTGTAAGAGGTGAAATAGCTGAAGCCACTTTCAAGACTACACGGCATCCATTTATAACATATATAATACATGTAAATTCTAGATATGGCCTGCTGTTGAACCACATGATATTCTGGAAGCTGTCATGATGGTAACATTGTATTTGATAGTATATTTTTAATCATGAAATGTTGTCTGTGGTAGAGAAGGCTGAGGAGGAAATGATTTACTATTAAACTATGTAAACTCTTAATAACAACATTAAAAAAAACTTTTCTGGGGTAAGAAATAGGCGTGCCTCCAGTTTTAAATGGAGATTGTAACCAGAGCAACTGCTCCATCCATGTTTTGATACACATTTTGATTGAAATACATTAATGACAAGCCCTCCATGAGGTAACGAGTAAAACTCGGGTCAGGGCTAGAGCAACACGCCAGAGGCACCCCGCTCCTCGGCCAAGCTGTTTTCTATGGACGACTTTACAGTTCTGCTTAAGGTGGTGAGAACGCTGGGGCTGGAACTACCCAAAAACCAGCAGTCACAGCCAGACCCCAGAAATATCCGGGGAATTCTTCCCGGACTCACAGACTGAGACCCTTGAAATGCCCGTTCCCGCCACACTGATGCGCCTGATACGCGATGAGTGGGCATCTCCAGCTATGATTAAGGGACAGCCTAGCCATGCCAAGAAATTATACGCCCTACCTAAGAAGGTCATGAGCAAGTTGCAGGTGCCCCTCATCAACGCACCGGTTTCAGAGTTGGTGTTGTCTGCATTTTGCCGTGATGGAGAGGAGACTCTGAAGATTCCCGAGGACAGGCGGATGGATACCGCGCTGAAGAGGGCCCACGAGGCACTCTCGCTGGCTATCCAAGCCTCCTCCACCACCATGATGGCAAGAGCAGCAAGACAATGGGCGAAGGATGCGCTGGCGGACATCCCCAAGTCTCAAACCAGAATACACTAGGATCTCAATAAGCTGGAGAAGGCATCGGCCTTCTTGGCAGACAGTACCTTGGATTCAGTCCAGTTCTGCACAAGGGCTCAAGCCGCGACGGTGGCAGCGAGGAGACAAGTATGGTTAAAATCATGGAATGCTGACTTCAAGTCCAAACAGAATCTGGTGTCATCTTCCTTTCTGGGTGAGAAGCTGTTCGGGGAATCCCTCAAACCGGTCTTGGTGGAGGACAAGGACAACAAGAAGAAAACCCTGGCGTCAGCTAGGAGACGGGAGGACAGGAGGTCCTCCAGGTGTTACAGGCCTTTTCATCCCTCAGGGGGACAGCAAACCTCAGCGATGGGATCGTCCACGAGCAGGTCCAGAGACTTCAAACCATCAAGAACCCGATGGGGAGACAACCGTTACCAGAAGCGTAACCAACGGGCTGACGCTCCCAAGTCAAGCCAGAACCAGACCACCAAGAGCAGAAGCAGAAGTCATCAATGTCGCCAGCCCCCCCCCATGGGGGTCGACTGCAGGCCTTCGTGGAGGTGTGGGATGGCTCTACCTCGGATAGGTGGGTCCTCCAATCAATCCAGAAGGGCTACCGGATAGAGTTTTCCCAACAGCCCCCACGTTGGTTCATCCCCACTCCTCGGCAGCAAGATGTTCACAAACAGCATCTCATGGAGGAAACAATTCAACACTTACTCCAGGTGGGAGCAATAGAGGAAGTGCCCAACACAGAGCACAGCAGGGGGTGCTACTCCATCCTGTTTCTGGTTCCAAAGACGAACGGAACCTGGAGGGCGGTCCTGAACCTGAAGGGGATCAACAGGTTTGTCTGCCAGAGGAAGTTCAGAATGGAGACACTGAAGCACATATTGGAGGCACTAAGACCCAGAGATGTCCTCTCGTCCCTGGATCTGCAGGACGTGTACCTCCACATCCCCATCCACCCAGAACATCGCCGCTTCCTGCGCTTTTGTTACAGCAACAGGCACTTCCAGTACAAGGCCCTGCCCTTTGGTCTTTCGTCGGTACCCAGGGTGTTCACCAAGATCATGGTGGCATTAGTGGTGCGCTGGAGGCGCTTAGGGCTGCATGTCTGTCCTTATCTGGATGATTTATTGATTCGATCTTCTCATCAGAAAGCAGTCCAAGAGGTGAACTTGATCCTGGAGTCTCTTCAAGCACACGGGTTCCAAGTCAACTTCGAGAAGAGTCAGTTAACTCCATCTCAGCAGATACAGCATCTGGGGGCTCTAATAGACGTTTCCGTAGGGCAGGTATTCCTACCTTCGGAGTGGATCCAGGCCATCCATCGGGCAATCCGGAAGGTGAAGTCTGAGACCAGGGTGGACATCATGTACCTCACTCACCTTCAGGGGCTCATGATTGCAGCAATCAATTGCCTTCTGTGGGTGAGGTTTCACGCCAGAACACTACAGTGGTTTCTGCTTCCGTTTCAGAACGAGATCGCCCTCAAGAGACACCAGCAGGTATGTGTGACGCAGGAGGTGCTGATATCTATGGAATGGTGGGACTCTCCTGCGATACAGACCGGGCACCTGTTGTGGAGGCCGGACGCTATTCAGATCATGACAGATGCCATCCTGAGAGGATGGGGAGCATACTGCAGACCGTACCTTGCCCAAGGCAAATGGACAAGGGAGGAGGCGGCACACAGTATCAATTGGCTGGAACTCAGAGCAGTCTGACTGGCACTGTTGCCTTTTACGGACCTGATCAGGGGCAAGCCAGTACTGGTGCGAACAGACAACATCACAACGAAGGCGCACATAAACCGACAGGGGGGCACCAGGTCACGCACCCTCATGAGAGAAGCAATGCACCTGTTGAATTCAGCGGAGAAGAATCTAATCTCGATAGAGGCGAACACCTTCAGGGAGCTCTCAACTCCAAGGCAGACTGGCTCAGCCGGTCGGATATAGACCAGGGCGAGTAGAGCTTACATCAGGAAGTATTTGAGGCCATCACCCAAACCATGGGACGCCCGGAGGTTGACCTCTTTGCCTCCCCGGCGAACGCAAAGCTACCTCGCTTCTTCTCCAGATATCTCACGGAAGGAGCAGAGGCGATGGATGCCCTGACGATCCCGTGGCCACGGGTTCTACTATACGCATTTCCTCCACTACAGCTCTTACCAAGAGTCCTGAACAGGATCCGATTGGAGGGGGCGGAGGTCCTGCTGGTGGCACCAGAGTGGCCCCATCGGTCCTGGTTCCCGGACATCCTAGAGATGGCAATAGAATCACGCCCCCTGCCAGCACGGCAGGACCTTCTGACACAGGGGCAGGTGCAACACCCAGACCCCAGTTGGCTTCAGCTCCACGTGTGGAGATTGAAAGGCAGATGCTAGCAGCGAGTGGTTACTCCCAGACAGTGGTCGATACCATCCTGGCGTCCAGAAGGGAGTCTACCTAGCATGTTTACGAATACACCTTTAGGGTGTTTCGTCGATGGTGCAACAGGAAGAAAAGAGACTTCAGACAGGTTTCGGTCCTGGCCCTGCTTGATTTCCTGCAGGATGGCGTGGAGGCCGGATTGAGACCAAATACCATCAAGAGACAGATAGCAGCAGTTACATGCTTTCTTCCTCCAGAGAAAGTGGCGCAGGTGGCCCAGCATCCTCATGTGTGTTGCTTCGTCAATGGTCTATCAAACATGGCACCACCTACAGTGCACAGATTCCCCACATGGGACCTGCATACGGTCCTGAAGGCATTGACAGCCCATCCGTTTGAGCCTCTGAGGGAGGTTCCCCTGAAGTTCCTGACATGGAAGGTACTGTTTTTGGTAAGCGATTACATCTGCACATAGGATATCTGAGCTGGCAGCACTCTCCATTAGACGAGACCTGTGCATCTTCAGACCGGACTCAGTAGTGCTGCGCCTTAGGCCGGACTTCAGGCCAAAGATCAATTCGGCATTCCACAGGGCACAGGAGATGATACTACCATCCTTCTGTCCAAGCCCAATAAGGGAATTGGAGAAGATATGGCACACTCTGGACGTGCGCAGGGCCCTGCACATCTACATCAAAAGAACCAGACCATTCAGGGTATCAGAGGCTATGTTCGTATCCCGATATGCCAAATACCTGGGGCAGAAGGTGTCACCATCATCACTGGGTCGCTGGATACCTAACTGCATTGCAGCGTGCTACCAGTCCCTATGCCTGGAAGTGCCCAAGGGCATTCTGCCTCATTCGACATGGAGTGCGGCGACCTCAGCGGCCTGGGAGAGAGACGCGCCACTGGAGGAGATATGCAGAGCGGCAACCTGGAAAACGGCTTCCATTTTTGTACGACATTACAGACTGGACAGGATGCAATCTGCCGAGGCAACTTTTGGCAGAAGGGTCCTGCAGCAGGTGGCACAAGTCTAAAGGAGTCGTCATTCGCCAGTCCCACCCTGGGAGAAAGCTTCTGTAAATCCAAAAGCAGAAGGATGCTCTGGAGCCCTCCCCACTGGGAAAAGGAACATTGGTCTTACCTGTGGTACGTTCTTTTCCAGTCGTGAGGCGAAGAGCATTCGAACCCACCCATTGGCAAATGTAGCAAGAGGAGATGGGTGGTAGGCCCCGGACAGCAGCCCACCAGGAAGCGGGCATGAGGGCCGAAAAGGAAGGGATGCTTGCAGAAGAGCAAGCGGGGATACCCTGAAGAAAGAAAATTTGATCGTTGTGAGACAAAGGCGCAAGAAGACGCGTGAGGCTTTTCCAACAGACTGGCCAGCCGGGGTCATCCCTACTGGATTACCTCACTGGGGGCAGTCCCAAAAGTTTGTTTCCTGCCTACCGGGAGCAATGGGGAGGGACAACCCAAAGCAGACGGATGCTCTTCGCCTCACCACTGGAAAAGAACTTATCACAGGTAAGACCAATGTTCCTTTTTTTTATCACACACCTTTACTATGACTGGATTTTTGCAATACATATTCTTGGCCTGAGTACACTTAATATTAAGGAGTCATACAGCCCTCTCAACTGCTGGTGGACGTCAAGCCCCAGTAGCCCTTGCCAGCATAGTCAGTGGTGGGGAATTCTGGGAGATGTACTTCAACAACCTCTGGAAGGCTGCATGATTTCCACCACAATTTTTGAAAGTAAAGCATAGGTACTGTTGTGGGGAGTGGAATACTTTGTCATGTTGCTCTTAAGTACAAAGTTGTACAAGGGCAGTTAATAAACTAAAAGTGCACGCACAGCTATGGAAATTCAGCCAAGCATCTCTCTCAGTGCTTGACTACTCGGTGTGTGTGTGTAAAAATACAGATGGGATTCAGACTACTTTGGCCTGGAGCTGTGGCACATGCCTGCCAAAGCCTGAATCTACATTGGGTTTTTACTTGGCTTCCTGTTACTCATGCTTGAGTCTGAGCTTAGGGAAAATCAAAGCCCCAGAGGTAGTTGCCTTCTCTGAAGCCAGAACAGGCAGCTTACTTGTGATGGTGGGGCAGGTTCATTCTGCCTTCAGACCAGGCGAGTCCCGCTGGTGCTTTGCTTTTCCTTGGTGCAAAGCAAAGTGCCAGCAGGACTTGCCCAGTCTGAAGGCAGAACATGTGCCTGCCCCACCATTCCAGTGCACTGTTTCGGCTTCAAGAAGGCAACTACCACTGGTGCTTTGATTTTCTGGTGCACAGTCACTCCGAAAAAGCAAAGTGCCAGTGGGAGTTGCCTCTCTGAAGCCAGATTGGGTGAGCTACCACAGGAGCTTTGCTTTTCCCGGAGCTCAGAGGGGCGATTATGTGCTGAAAAAATCAAAACACCAGTAATAGTCACCCTCTCTGAAGACAGAATGGGCAGCTAGCCTCATGATGGTAGGGCTCACCAGGGGTTCTGACCTCAGAAAGAGCAACTACCACTGGAGCTCTGCCTTTGGAATGGGAAATAGTGCTGAGAAGGGGTAAAATGGTGGCACCTCAGGCAGTGCTTGTCCTTCCACCACCACCCAAATCCAGTGCAGATGGCTTGTTCACGTGGCAGTTTTCTCCAGAGTTTCCAGCAAACTCCAATGAAAACTGAGTTTTCTAAAACCTGGATTAAGGGGGTATTCCCCGAGTCTGGTGTGAATCGGGCCCTAAAACGTGTGCCACTATCGTACCAGATTTGGGGTAAAGGCTCACATCATGTGGCATAATCAGGCAAGATTTGGGGGGATTCGGGGCTTGTTACTAGTGTAATCAAGCCCTCAGGTAGTACCCAAGCATTTTAAAAAACAAATAAAGCTATACAAAGGCAGGTGGAATAGAAATGATGATTTGATCTTTGCCACAATAGACACTGAATTGCCTCCAGTTATTCCTTTTCCTGCCCTTTTCTTTGTGTGTTCCTGTTTTTTCCTTCATCTTTGTCTCTTATCCTTCTCTTCCTTTCCTACTTATTTTTCGGCTTCAAATTTTTCGGGTCTGCTTTTCTGACATTCCTACTTTCATTCACTTCTTAATTTATGTCTTCTTCTAAGCTCAGGCTCCTGACTTTCCTCCCCCCGCCCCCATTCTTCACTCTTCCTTTTGTATCTGTTCACAGATGTCTTTATGTGTGAGCCCGAGTTGACATGCTAGAATCATTGCTTTCAAAAAGTATACAGTATGTCTCAAAACTCAGGTGTATGAAAATGGATAAAGCAGGAACTAGACAGGCACTGGTCCACAATATTAAGCTGATTTCTTTAAAAAAAAACAACACTAGGCAACTATAAAGGAATACCAACTATTAGGCAATTTGAAGTCATAGTATTACCATAATTAACAGAGTGGGAACAGGACAACTCTTTCTCAGGCAGTGGATTGGTGGAATGCTTTAGAATACATTTCCTATAGCTTCCGCAGCTGATTGATTGTTGGACCTGGTAATAAGGTAGCCTCTTGATCTTATAGCTTAAGCTTCTTGACATGTTTTATCTTGATGCTTGGGGGTTGACTCCCCACCAAGAGGTTACACTAGTTTTTTAATTTTATTAGCCCTTCCTCCAGTTTACAATTTGGTTCTCAAACTCAAACATTAGCAGAATAGCCAAAGCCAAATCATTTCCATTTCCAAAATGGAAATCCCATAGTATTTTGCAGAACAAAGCAAATACATAAATCTATCAGCAGATTGAACCTCTCTCTCCAGAGATGAGATTACCAATTCTGAGGAAAATGTAGGATGGAAAGGGGTTTGTCTGCAGGGTTGACTCCAGAAAATGTCACTGTCTCCCTGTGCTCTGGAGTATAAGGAACCACAGGAGTTCCCTTACCACTGTCACCCCTGCCTGAAGAGGTTATACTACTATCAGCCATGGATTTTGATATGTCCAGCTTTGATAGAGGCGGAGCCACAATCTCTCTACACATTATCAGGGTTGGTATTCACAAAGTGGCCAAGGACCCATCAAATTAAATGAGGTGTCTTCCAATGATAGAAAAGGTAGCCATCTCAACTGAACTGAAGCTGCTTTAAAGACTTAAGTAAGCTTCTGATTGTTAACAAAGCAACATCTAAAACAAGAGGTGGGCAAAGTGCAGGCTGCAGGCCTCATGTGGCCCTTGGGCTATTTTTGTGGCCCCCAGGGTCAAAAATTGCTCCAAAATGCCCCCAAATTATCTTTTGTCCCTGCAGAGGGCATTATCACATGTTTGGAGCCTGCTGGACCTCCCCAGCATTCAATATGTAATGTTTAAATGTATGTATTACAAAATTTTAACTATATTAAAACAATGTACAGTTGAAAGGATAGAATGAAAAATAACAAGTATAGAAATAGAACAGAGTACAAAAAAGAAAAAAAGAATGAAACATTTACTTCCAACTTTCTTACTGATAATTGTAAATGATACAAAGCCTTACTCCTCCTACATGATGATATCTCATATTTCTACCACTTATTTATTCCTACGCATTTTCAAAATCCACAATTAGTATTTTGTCTTTCTGCTCCTGGGAAAAAATAGCTCCCAATTTTTCATGAAAGTTCCCGAAGATTTCCCCCTTATTAGAGTAGATAACTTATCAAATTCGGCTAAGTCCAACAGTTTTATTAGCCAGTCTTCTTGTAATGAGATTGTTCTGTTCTTCCATTTTTGGGTGTATAGCAATCGTGCTGCAGTAATCTTGTATTGTAACAGTTTTCCATACTTCTCCATCTGGTCATCTTAACAGTCCCAATAAGAATAATTCTGGTTTTAGCTGTAGTTTCATTTTCAAAATCTTCTGACTCAAACCATGTATTTGCTGCCAATATTTTCTTGCCCTATCACAAGTCCATCACATATGACAAAAAGTCCTCACTTGCTGCTCACATTTCCAACATACATTTGCCTTTATGTATTTTAGCCAACTTATGAGGAGTCAAATACCAACGATACGCCAGTTTATAAAAATTTCAATCCCTTAGACCGCATTTTTCCATTGTTCCATCTATATATTATAAGCAAAATTTTGAGCCCATTTTATCAGATAATATTTGACCAGTTCTTCCTTCATTTCCAGCTTCAACGTAGTTTTTGCATCTTATTCAATCAGAATTGGTCTTCTCCAGTGATTTTAATTAAGATTTTTCTGTTCAATAATGAATAATTTTTACCCATTTTATACCTCTCAAATATTTGTCTATAAGGATACCACTGAAAGCTATAACCATCAGATGCCAATTCCTCATTTGTCTTGATTCTATATTATTCCTTATCAAACACAAGAAAGTCTTGGTAAGTGTCAGGCTAGTCTGAGGGCTCTCAGCTTAGAACCTCCAGAGTTAGCTCTCCTCTAAAGGCAAACCTGAGCAGCCTCACTCAAGGGTGCCCCCTAGAGGCCAAAATGCTGCCACCACTCGCTGAGTTGAACCCCCTTTCCACACAGCGCAGCAAGGAGCTGTGCAGGGTTTCTGATTAACGAGTGGAATTGCTTGTCACTATAGAACCAACCAACTCCTCCCTCCTATCCCCAGAGAGAGAGAGAGAGAGAGAGAGAGAGAGAAATGTAGCAATGACCAAGAGATAAAGCGTGTACAGCATCAGCTTATAGGAAGATTAGAAAAAGCTTTTTTTTATTCAAGCAAGTTCAAGGCATGCAAATCTCTCATGAGGACAGGCACCCTCCATGCCCCCAGGTACATTTTAGAGTTACAGAAATAGTAAAAGTATTAAAATCAAAGCATTCAGTTATTTTAAGCTACATTCAGCCAAAGCTTAAGAAAATAACATAAAATTCCTGACGTCATCTAAACAGTCCCTAATGATTCGACTCACAATATGAAGACTTCTGTAGGATTCATATGGAAGTCTGGAGTCAGTAGATGTGCCAGGCTGGTTCAACAGCATCTTCCATTGTTAAGCTCTGGGCCTGGTGTCTGCGTCCCAGACCCTCCGTTGTCTCTCAGCCCTCATGGTCTGACTCAGCCGTGTGCTCACACAAAGCATTTATAGTTTATTTTTCAAATTGTCCCTCTGGCATTCTGATTGGTCAGTTATCTCTCTGGTGATCTTACATCATGATGATGTTAACTCAGGTGATTCTGTGGAGGTGGTGTTTTAGGCCCTCCCCTCCAGTTAACCTTTCCTTACCTAATGCCATGCTGGCAAGACAATTGCTGTTTGCAGATAATGGGACATGTGGTTATTGCAGAATGATGGGAGTGCCATCACCTTTGCAGGACGATGGGACTGCCTTCATGACAGTAAGTAACCCACTTTTCTTTTGCTGTTGTTTCTTTTCTATAAACGCTTCTTGTGTTGTGTAAAGGAATCTTAGGACATAACTTTGGTTTGTATCTATGCCAAATCCTCAACATGGCAAATCTCACATAGTGATTATTAAAATCAGCATTTGTTTTCTCCTTATTGTACCATATATAACCATGCCACCCAAATCTCAGGTCATGTCCTTCTAAATCCAGCCATCTCCTATTTTTCAACGCAGTCAACTCTTTCAATCAACATGCTGAAAAGTACAACTTTAGTAGTTCTAGTCTGCCTCTTTGCTTAGCATCTGGGCAGCTTTGCATTTAATTCTCACAGGATCAAAATGTAATTTTGTGAAATTTTTCACACACACAAAAACCTTTGCAGGTGCAGCCAACCAATGTCTCCTGGAGGGCTAATGTGGTCCTCTAGTCTTCCACGGTTGCCCACCATGATCTAAAACACTTTCTTTGTGGGATTGTGTCCAGCCTACCTTTTTTTTCCTTTGAAACTTGCTTCAGGGTAGCCATGTTGTCCAAACTTGCTTGGAGCTAACCAGGTTCCTCATAATGCCTGAACTGCTGCTGACCAAGCACTCACTGAACCCCTGCTCAGACTTGCATCCCAGCCTGACGCTTCTCCATTCTTGGTACACGATATCTTTCCAGCCATATTCTTATGCTGAGGGACAGCTTTGCAAATGTTTCTAAGAGAATTCCCACCCTCTGCCTTGTTGGCTTTATTCCCACAGGATATCCCTAGTATCCTGCTGCTTGTTGTCACTTCTCTCCACTGAATGGATTCTTCCACTTTCAGGCAAAAGTCAGTAGGTTATTACATAACATATATCTTGCTGATTATTTTGCATATTTCTGTATGTGAATTTCTCTAGCTTTTTTTTTTTTTGGTCTTTGGTCTTTTAGATTAATTAAAAGATCTTTGGAAAGCTTCTGTTTCAATGTTTGGAAGGCACAAGCCTATAGGAAATGTTAAAGTAAAAGAGTAATTTATTAATGATGACAGTGATACATTATTTACTACACTGACCTACTTCTTAGAGGAGATTTTTAGGGATTTGCTGTGCAACTAGTTTACAATTAATGCAGACAAAAAGTGATTATCTAAAAATGTTAGATGAGCCTTGCTGGAACTGGGCAATGGCCATCTTGAGTAGTGTCCTGTAATAAGCACACTGACTCACAACTCTTCCCTTCCCCTCCCCCCTACACCATGTACTTGAACATTTGCATATTTCTATGTCAGTGGAAACTGCAGAGTTGCTTCCTTAGCCAGCAGTTGCATCTTGTACCACTGGTACCAATCGTAGTGCACTGTTCCAGATGTTATTTAAGAAAGTGTGATTTCTCTTCTTCAAGCTTTTCTCTGTATCTCTTGCATTATTTCATAAAAGGAGCTCAATTCATGGAGTACTGAGTACTTATATAAGATAAGAAAAAGCCCAACTTAACTTCCATCTCAGCCGGCCCTTCCTCTACATCAGTAGTTTCTGAGCTTCATTCTGTGAAATTCTAGGTCTCCCCAAAGCTGATCAGGGTCCATCAGTTAGGAGACTGGGACTAGCAAACAGATATCCTTGAAGGTTATGTCACTAATCATGGTCCTGCTAGAATGTGGAATAATTGTGGTGTTAGATAATCTGTAGGAAGCACTGCTATCATCAGGGTCATCTCAACAGGAAAACTTTGGTCCATGGGACAGATATGACACTTGGGACCAACCAATCCCAGCCAACCCACTAGCCTCTTCCCAAGACTCACACTTCTACTTAGCCCTAGACTCTAAAGTCCTGTTTCTACCACTTCTCAGCTGTTTTGTGGATTAATTAAGCACATGGAGATGGGGGTGGTTAGAGATGCAAGGTTTCAACGAAGAATCATCCTTCAGCTATTCAGAATTGCAGATACTCTCAGATATTGTTTAATGTGATTATTGTCTGTACATGAAAAATGCTTCTTAAATATCTTTCAATGAGATTGGAGATATAGAGAGGACACAAGTAGCATAATAACCAGGCTTTTAGTAGTTTATCTTATTTTGCCAAAAGGGCTCTTTTTTATGCATGTCAAATGGAACTTTTCGAGAAGCCTTTTACTTAAGGCTAATCATGATGAATTTATGAGAAATTCAAATTGCAACTGTTTTTTTTTAAAACCTCAGAATCTTTTGCCCTTTCAAACATAGCTGATGTTTTGCTCACTGCAAAAAGGAATTGCACGGTGAACATAGTAGTCTTGGTTTTCTACACCAGTTCTTTCGTGTTTCATTAATGTTTGGCTCATTTCAACAGTGAATACAGAAGATATCCCTATACCTTAACCAGTAGGGACTGATGAAATGTAATCTTGTTTAGATGCATCTCCCAGTGCTGCAATTCATCTATCAGCAGAGACTTTAGGGAAAGAACAGAAACTGGTATATAATTTGAGCATCTGAGAAGTTCTATATGAAGAATGGTTTATAACTATGACACATTAATCCTTCAATACAAAACCATCAAATTAACATACACCACAATGGTAAATATACAGATATGAAGTTGATATCATAGAGATGGAACTCATTTTGATTTACATTCCTTCACTTTTCCAATAAGAACATGAGAGCTGTTAAATAAGGTTATAATCCTAAATGGGGATGGGAATCTGGCAGCCCGTGGGAGAGTCCAGTGTAGTCCTTGGGACATGCAGTGACCCCTCCAAGTCCCCAGTACCATCAATATTTTTTTCAGCCTCCCAAACCTCTACTTTTCAGCAGGGAAATACTTTAAAATTGCTGTTTTGAGGGCTACATGACCCTGAAATAGCAAGGCCTCCCTCCCTTGTGCCTCCCAAGGTGATCAGGAATAATGCAGTTTCACTTCTAGTTGTCAAAATGGTATCTGTGGTGACACAGTTGTGTCCCTCAGAGTCCAGAGGCAACAAAAATTGGAAGATGTGGCCCTCTAGGCCCTGGAGTGTGCCTACTCCTATCCTCAACATAGGATCAAGGTCATTGGGTCTAGCAGCTACTTAGCTATATAAGGCAGGCTGGATTATTTCAACCACATATGCCATCCCCTCACCTAAACTAGAACCCTCTTTTCTGAATCAATTTTACTACTTTTATTTAATTATTTTAATAATACTAGCTGCCTTTCTACAAACAATTAAACCATTCATGACAATTGACACAAAATGTACAAAGTAGGAAGTACAGTTTCCCTTCATATTCTCCGGGGGTTGGTTCCAGGACCCCCTTTGGATACCAAAATCGGTGAATACTCAAGTCCCATTATATGTAATGGCATAGCAAAATAGTGTTCCTTATATAAGATGCAAAATCAAGGTTTGCTTTTTGGATTATTACTTTTTAAAGAATATTTTCAAGCCGTGAATACTTAAATCCATGGATACCAAATCTGTAGATATAGAGGGACAACTGTATTTTATTGTGTTTTAGCCCTAGGCCACTACAAAAAAGAGTGCTAAAAGAGAGAGAGAGAGTAAGAAAAGAAAATACACATTCTAATAAAACAATTGGCATTTAAAACTCACCTTAAAATTAATAGTAATAAAATTACTAAAATTTACTCACGTTAGGTATTTCTAGAAATGACATATCAAAGGTATATAACCAAAGCTATAAAACTCATATTAAATACATAATATGCATTCCATTGTAAAACATTTGGGTTTAACATTTGTTGGACTTGCTCAAGAAATTAGTTTTTTCAAATCTGAGTCTCCCTTATGCAGCTAAAGCTCAGCAGAGGAGCGGTTTTAAGAAGTTTTGCCTCACCCCTGCGCTTTCCTGGCTCTTCATTCCCTTTGAGAGAGAAAGGAGAGCCAAGGAAGCCTAGGGAGTGAGGAAAAATCTCTCAAACTGCTCTTCTGCTGAGCTTTGGCTGCCTTTTCAGGGAGGGCGAAAGTCCAGCAGACAGCCGGTTTGAGAGATTTTCCCTCATTCCCTGGGCTTCCCTGGATCTTCACAAAGGCAAGGAAAAGCCAGGAAAGGGGGGGTGAGGCAAAACCTCCTTAAACCAGGGAGGGCGAAAGCCCAGCAGATAGCCAATAGCCGGTTTGAGAGATTTTCCCTCACTCCCTGGGGTGATTGTTATTTGTGTTTTTTTCACATTCGCGGGGGTCTGGTGGCCGTAACCCCCGTGAATGTGAAGGGACAACTGTACTTTTATTGCTGTTTCTGCTTGCTGTGAATTATTTTATGCAATGTTTTATCCTTTTATTTTCTTGTTTTCTTTTGTTTTGGTATCATTTTGTGTGGATTGTCATGAATGCATGGTATGCTACTGCATCTAAGAAAATCAGAGCAAAAAATTGGATGAGAAAGCCAAATAGACAGATTTCTCTCTCAAACTGGCTGTTTGGCTTTCGCCCTCCCTGAAAATCCCTCACTCCCTAGGGTTCCCTGGCTCTCCTTTCTCTCTCAAACCGGCTGTCTGTTTGGCTTTCGCCCTCCCTGAAAAGGCAGCCAAAGCTCAGCAGAGGAGCAGTTTGAGAGATTTTCCCTCACTCCCTAGGCTTCCTTGGCTCTCCTTTCTCTCTCAAACTGGCTGTCTCTTTGGCTTTTGCCCTTCCTGAAAAGGCAGCCAAAGCTCAGCAGAGGAGCGGTTTGAGAGATTTTCCCTCACTCCCTAGGCTTCCTTGGCTCTCCTTTCTCTCTCAAACCGGCTGTCAGCTTGGCTTTCGCTCTCCCTGAAAAAGGCAGCTAAAGCTCAGCAGAGGAGAGGTTTTAAGAAGTTTTGCCTCATCCCCGTGCTTTCCTGGCTCTTTGTTCTCTTTGTGAAGAGAAGGGAAGACCCAGGAGACAGGCAGTGGGTGAGGGAAAACCACGAATAATCAAAACCGCGAGTGCCGCGAATGCAAAGGGACAACTGTAAGTTCAACAATGCGAGTTAAGAGGAGGAAGCACAAAAAATGTTACTTTTAGGGATAACAGCTTCCAGAATCCTCCAGCTATCATGACCACAATGCTAGATTGGGAATTCTTGAAGTTGTTGTCCAAAAAAGTAAGGTTTCCAAATTCTGCCTAGATAACCACCAATCTGATTTATTTCGTTTTTCTGGCTATATCAGTGGCAATTAGAAAAATATTAAATCTAGTCGCCTCTAAAACTGGGTTCCTTTCTGAGCAGTATGTGCATTGTCAGTGAGTCCAAATGTCCAAACTGTTTTAAGCAATGAAAAAAATTATTACAATTTAGGATAAAATGTTATATACTGAATTTCAGTTTGATTTTAAAACTTTAAAATGGCATGTTGATTTTCTGTGGAATTTGACATAATTTTTAAAATGTATTTTCAGTTTTTATATTTAGCTTTTCTGCACTGTAGTTAAAGGTGCACTTTGATATTAATTGGATATGATGGCTTGGCCAGGAATACATGCTGATCTTTCCTTTTATCATAAAGCAAAAATGCTAGACGGTACAGTGTGTTCTGGATCATGGTATCCAATAACATCCCTTCTTCCTCTCCCATGAAACCAGGTTGGCAGATATATTCAAAAATACGTAACCAGATCATCTCTCATACAGGTGTATTTATATTTCTTGCTCTCCTTCTATAATATATTTTAATTCTTTCCCTGGAATTGTTCAGCATTCTGATTTAGAGCTACACATGGTATGATGATTTCTGTGATCACTACTTTTTCAATTTTATTTGTGTACAGCTCATATGTTTTGGTGAGATCTCTGGAAACATCATAGGATGTAACACAGGGACTGCTTCTTTTCATGAAAGGCATGGTCATTCATGTCCCTCCTTCCCATCCACCCCGCAAAAACCCTGAGTGATTCACCTTTATCCCATGTGGAAGCTTGTGTGTATCCTCTGCTTTAAACAAAATGTTATCTTGATGGATACATTTGTTCTAAATTCTTCTGCACCTCTTTTTGTGGGAGAACTACTAGTGGAATGTCAAAATTTCATATATCTGTAAGCTCTTATATGTACTTTGGGCACTCAAGCACATTGTAATTGTATGTTAATCATAACCATGGTGGAACATAATTATGGAACCACTATTGACTGCATGAGGGTGTGATTTTAGTGTGAAGTGGTGACTTGAATGAGCCATCACAAATAAAATGCCATAGATATCACCTCACACATCTGCTTTGTTTCTAATGTTTGTTTCTAATACTTCAACAGACCTAGTGATCATAACCTTACCATGCATGTGGATAGATACAGGTAGGAAGGTGGGTGGGAACTTACCCCTTCTTCTCTATAGCAGCTTTCCACACAGGCATCGTACCTCTGTTTCACCGTGGAATGGGGGGCACAGGAGGCAAAATTGGACCACCAAGACCCCTGTGTAGCTACATCCCTCAGGAATGATCAATCACCCATTTCTGCAAAATATATGGGAAATATGGTATAAATATAAGAAAGAATGTTTGCCCTTTGATTCAGTATTAACACCGGTTATAATAGAAAAAAAATTCCCAAATAATTTGAAGGAAAAAATGGGAAAGGAATTAAAGAAAAGAGGACTAGACAAAATAGAGGGATGGATAGGATGGATGAGTGAGAAAGGGAGTATAAGAGAGAAATTATATGGAATGAAAATTTCATGGTTTAATTGCATACAGTTAGAACAGTGGATTAAAAATTGGAAAAAGAATCATAAAGAAACAAGGGAGTTTACAAAATTTGAAAATTTGGCGAAAAAAGGTGAAAAGATGGATGATAATGGAAGTTTGAAAGGTATTACAAGTGAATTATATAAAATATTGATAAAAAATAAGGATAAAACAGGGACAAAAGTTAATATTTAAGGAGAATATGGGAGGAAGATTTGAAACAAAAAATTGGAGATCATGAATGGGATAAGATTTGGAAACAAAGACAACTAAAAAATATGTCAATACGGATAAAAGAAAATTACTATAAAATAATATGGAGATGGTATTTGACACCAGCAAGATTGCATAATATAGACAAGGATAACTCTAAATATTGTTGGAGAAGTTGCCAAGAAATAGGTACATATATGCATATGTGGTGGAATTGTAAATTTGTACAGCTGTTTTGGGAAATGGTTTTTATAGAAATAGAGAATATTTTGAATAGAAATATAGGAAGGAAACTGAGTATAGCATTGATGTCAATTTATAATGGAGAGAATGAGAACCAAGCAGAAAAGGATTTAATAACAAATTTATTAACGGCAGTAAGATTAATTATAGCAAGACACTGGAAAATGCAAATAAATGTACAAGTGGAGGAGTGGTATAAAGAAGTTTGGAAAATGGCAATAAATGGTAACTTAACATGTAGAATTAAAGTAAGTAGAGAAAGTTGGAAAGAAAGTGATTTTGATAAAATTTGGAAAGTATTTGTTAGGAAAGTATTACAGACAAAAGATGGGAGGTTACCTCCACGAGAAGAAATGAGATTCTGGAAAGATTAGGTAAGGGATAATGGCTCCGGTGAAGGGGAGCACTGAGGTGGGAGGGGGGTAGGGGAAGTAATATTCTTGAAAAGAATCATAGTAAAGAATTTGTTAACTTTTGAAATTAGTTAATAGAAAAATTGTGATGTTTATGGTAATATTATGTGTTTTACTAAATAAGTATTGATTGGATATTATAATGTATGATTATAAAATTAATAAAATTAATTTTTTTAAAAAGGAATTATCAATCAGAAGTGGACAGAAGTGGTCGAGCAATAAGAAATACAGTTGGCCATCAGTATCCACTGGAGTTTGGTTCCAGGATCCCCTGTGGATATCAAAATCCATGGATGCTCAAGTCCCATTATATACAATAGTGTAGTAAAAGGTTTTCCCTTATATAAAATGGTGAACAGCAAGGTTTGCTTTTTAGAATTTCTCCCCCCGAATATTTTCAAATCATGGTTGGTTGAATCCATGGATGTAGAACCCATGGATATGGAGGGCCAACTATAAATTGCTGTTGAGCCCTCCAGGCTGCCTGCGATCTGTCTTATGCACACTTACTTGGGATTGAACTGTACTAAGGAGGGTACTTCTATGTACCCATTGTGCTTGTAAGAGTCTTTGTATTTAAGGGTGTTTCAATGATTATGGACAGCAAAAGCAATTTGCCCTCCCTCTATAAGTAAGAAAAATTAATAACAACTTGGCTGCCTATGTTGAGGTTCCTCCACCTTAAAACAGTTCTGGGGTCCCTGGTTCTACCTGCCATCTGGTGACATTACCACCCCTTGATACCTTCTCGATGATAACCTTATCAAGATGTAGTCTTCTTCTCCCTTGGCAATTTTTTTCCTGGCAGGGGGCACTGGGAAAAAAGTTATTTTTACAGACATGCTGGCTACTGTTCAGCCATCCTGTCTCTCCTGATAGCTCCCTCCTTGGACCAGAACTTTTTCTCTGTGTGCTCCCTCTCATTCTTTTGCAGCTTTGCTGAAGCACACCTATGAGCATCCTCTTCTGCACTAGCAATATTTTTAAAAGTGAAATGATAGCAAAACAAGGATTTTGGGGATTTCTTTAAACTTCATGGATATGTTTGTCTTTAGTGATAGACTGCAGATCTTTTGTAAAGGAGCCAGCAAGGTGGGTAATCAGCCCTTTCACTAAAGACAAACGTATCCATGAAGTTCAAAGAAATCCAGAAAATCCTTGTAATGAACTCTTTCACATCTTTCCTCTTTAGAGAACATAGTGAAAATTGGCCTCTGAAGCCAAAATGATTTCATGTCTTTAACTATTAATATATACAAGCAATCTGCCATCTTTGATTACAAAAGAAGACCATCACACATTGCATATTACGTAAAGGGGAAAGTAATTAAGGAAATCTATTCTGAAGTGATTGACTCTGCTGAAAGTCTGCTCTTTTTCTCATTTAGCTTGCTTTAGCAACTCCGTTGCCAAGAGGAGTTGTTGCTAATTTCTTGCTTTACATGTAATGCTATGCCATGGTTTAGCACCATATGTATGAGGAAGACTTGGACTGAAACGCTTTCCTCTCCCTTTTTCTCTTGCTCTGTGACTTCAGTGAGGACTTCAGTGTTTCATTTTCCATTAATCCTAGCTTTTCATTAAGTGAAAATCAAAGGTTGTGGCGTAAAGCAAACTTTATTAGACAAACCAGTTTTACCAACCAATGTTTTATAGATAGGAACTGATCAGAATTTGATTTAAACCAATGTGTATGGTTTCTTTGTATCAGCAATTTGTGATAGGTGAAAATAAACTCTGCTGAAGAAGTCCTAACAGTCATGCCAGTTGGAGGCTAAGGGGTATGAGCTTGGACTCATTCAAGTCCAGGCACAGTGCACAAAAACCATAATGTTATGCACACATGCCCTGCCACTAAAAATATATTGCTTGTTAAATTAATTTAAATGAAACTAGAACAAAAACCTCCTTTTTTAATAGAAATGGTTGTAATGTACTTTCCATATATGATATGTAGCAGAGGAAGTCCTATTTCATTAGAAGAACTGTTATTTTCTCTTTCTTCCAGCTTCTAGGAACTAGGGATTTTGAAGAAAGAAACTAAGAATGAAATATTGTTTTTTTAAAAAACATAGATGTTTCCAAATTAGGATTTTATTTGAGTTACTATCTTATATACACTTACCTATGAGAAAGTCAAATTTAATTAATTTGTTCCCATTTTCAGTTCCTGCCTTTGCTAATTAAAAGTGTTCAGAAGGATTGAAAGACCACAGCCTAACAGCATAATTACAATAATTTCTACTTTAAAATGGCTATTTCCCTGCTTTAGGTTGGATCTTATCACAACAATATTTGAATCAACCAGCTGCATGTTTTGTTTTTTTTACAACACATATTAATTGCCAAGTCTTTCTTTGCCCTTCACAACTCCCATAATTAAAACTTCTAGGATAGTGAATTAATCATCAGTAATAAAAATGGTAAAGCAGGATATGGGCAAAAGAGATCACACTAAAATTCATAATCGTTGTTGAAGTGGCTTCATCACTGTAGACCTTTTTTAGACTCTTTCTGAATATATTCTCTCTCCCCTCCCCCCAATATCTTTATCTTGTGGATGAAGATTAGATAAGCTTTAGTTGGATCTACAGTGTTACTTCTACACTGCCAACAATAAAGTTTTGAGCTGTGAAAATAGTCATATATAAATATATTAAATAAAAAGGTACTATTAAGATAATACAATTATCAAAGGAGTTTTCTACTGTGAAGTTGAAAGCTTTCATGGCCAGCATCCATAGATTTTCCTTGTTTTCTTTTCCGGGCTGTGAGGCTATGTTCTGGAAAAGTTTCTTTCTGACGTTTCACCTGCATCTGTGGCTGGCATCTTCAGAGAATGGTTGGGTAGGAGTGTGTGTGGAGTTTATATATTGTGAACCCCTGTTGGGGAGTATATGTAAATTTGTGTTTTTGAATGGTTAGTATCCAATGGCACTCACTATGGGTCGGAGTGGAATGGAATCCTTGTGGATCTTGGGAAGTCCATACAGTCTTGGTGGGAAAGCCTCTGATCTGCATAGATTCTGGTGTATGATTGGCTGAATTGAGGAGTTCTTGATCAAGGCATTTGTTTTTCTGGTGATTTTTGTTGGTTGGGTTCACAGCAAATAACCTCCACACACACTCCTACCAAACCATTCACTGAAGATGCCAGCCACAGATGCGGGTGAAACGTCAGAAGTAAACTCTTCCAGAACACGGCCTCACAGCCTGAAAAAATGCCAAGGAGAATCTATGAGTTTTTTACTCTTTCCCAATGTTTCCCTCTAGTTTTTTGATACTCCAATTCTATGGAAATGTTAACGAGTGTGACAGAAAAGGAGGACTCACTTTAATAATATATGTTAGTAAATATTGAGAATATATGTACAAATTAACAATAGTATTAAGTAGAGGGGAAAATGTGTATGTACAGTATCAACAATATCTCTTTTATTCCATGTTCAGGAACCTTAAAACCATTCATTACCTTGCACAGCACAAGATCCTTCAGTATGAAAAGGACTGAATAAATAAATGATGCATAACATTTTATGTGGTTGTTCTGTTTTTGAGAGATGCATTTGAGGGGCCCTTTTACATGGCTTCTGTGGCAAAGGAATTGTTTCATGGAGATGTGAGCCCACCTGTGAATGACACAACTAAATGGGTAAGACTAGTCCTCTGGCTCTCCTTAGACATTCATCTTCACTTCTGACTAGACGCTGAGAAAATATATATCTACCATAGGAGCAAATTGATGCAGAGTGTCTCTCACACTGCTGTTGCTACATATAACAGAGGACCTTAAATGCTTTCGGTTTATTGCTACAAAGAGCTAATAAAGCTACCCTTCTGAAGAAGAAAAGCGGGGGGCAGGGATAAAAATCCTGTGTATCTACACAGTCACTACATAAGACATCTCACAACTGATATGTGTTTACTCCTGATAACACAGATATATGTTATCTATCAGTAAATGTGATTGGATTGTAATAATGCATCTATGGTTGGAGGCAATTTATTTAATTCCAGCTTAAATAAATTGAGAGTACTAATTCAGAAGGATTTGGTTTTTAGATGTCTGTTCTGGTCAATTGTTGAAGCATATACAACAATTTCTTTGATCAAAACATACTGGATGACCAAGAAAAGATAGATACAAATAAATTTGCAATTGTGACTAGAAACAATGCTTGTGAATAGTTTATTTTTATTTTGCATATGTGCCTTCATGTCACCTGTTGACTTATGGTGACCCCATTCATTTCATAGGGTTGTTTTAGGCAAAGAATAAGGTAACATCAGAATTATGTTGGATATTTTGGAATACTTAGAATGACGTAACGAGAAGTAAATTGCATTGATTTTTCTAGATGAAAAAAAAAGACCTTTGACAATTTGAATGGGACTTTTTTATTTAGGGTTTTGGAAGAGATGAGCATTGGTGATCATTTTATTAAATGGGTTAGATTAAGTTATACTTTACAGAATTCACAAATAATGGTTAATAGAGAGTTAACAAAACCCTGTGAGATTCCAAAAGGAACAATACAAGGATGTATGCTGTCTCCGCTTCTGTTTATCTTGGTTCTTGAGGTTCTGAATAGAGATATAAGACAAGATGAGAGAATTTTATGTATAAGGATTAAAAAAGAAACGTATAAGTTAAGGGAATTTGCTAATGTCTTGATGCTAGTTTTGGAAAATCCTTTGGAGGGTATAGAAATGTTGATGGGAAAATTAAAAGAATTTGATGGGCTGGCAGATTTTAAGATTAATAATTAAAAGACAATGATATTGTCTAAAATATGAAAATGGAAGATCAAATAGAATTAATTGATAAAACTGGTTTTAAAACTGAGAAGAAGGTTAAATAGGTATTACTATGGCAAGTATGAATTGTATGCTATTTCATAATAATTATGTTAAGACATGGAATGAAATTAAGAAGGACATGGGAAGATAGGAGAAACTAAATTTGTCATTGTTGGAGAGAATTTCAGTATGAAAAATTGAATGTTTTCCCTAGAATTCTATTTTTATTCAAGACAATACTGATGTACCATTCAAGCAATGGCAGGAGGATTTATCCAAGTTTGTATGGCAAGGGGAAAGCCAAGAATCAAAGGTATTGCAAGATGCAAAGCAAAGAGGAGGATTGGGTTTACCTGATTTGAAATTGTATTTTGCTGCCTGTTGACTTATGGTGACCCCATTCATTTCATAGGGTTGTTTTAGGCAAAGAATATTCAGAGGTAGTTTTGCCAGGCCCTTTCTCCGAAATACTGCCTACAGCACCTGGTATTCATTGGCAGCCTCCCATCTAAGTACTAACCAGAGCTGACCCTGCTTAGTTTCCAAGATCAGTTAGGATCTGGTGCCTTTAGGGTATTTGGGCCACTAGTCCTACTAAACTCAAAATTAAGAGTCCTACTAATAGGGCTTGCTTCTGAATAGACATGCATAGATGAATATTGCCCTTTTTGTTTCTATTGTCCTGTTGTCATCCTCATTGTTGTTGTCATCATTATCACGGTCATCATCCCTCTTTTGCCAATCATTATTTGTAGCATTATAATGGAGATGATGGTGGTGATGATTGTGGTTTTGGGGATGAGGAGATGGAATGGAATTCAAAGAGGCTTACAATAATTTAAAAAGGATACAACTAAAACATTAATTACAAAAGTTAAAAAAGAATAAAATATTACTATTATTAAAACATAATTAAAACAGTTAAAAGCACAACATAGTTAAAGCATACTTTCAATAAAAAAATAAAAACATGAAAAAAACAGCACACCAGTTACATAAATGCACCCTACATTATTCCATAAGTAAAATTCACAATTCAATAGCTTGCCTAAATAAAAAGACTTCACTTGCTGGTGAAAAGAGACCGGTGGGGGGGGGCAACTGGACCTTCCGTGGAAGGGAGTTCCACAGTCTGGGAGCAGCCACAGAAAAGGCTTTCTCCCAAGTCCTCACCAGCCGCACCTGCAAAGGTTGTGGGACTGAGGTCTTGTCAATATAGTCAAAATAATACAAAAAATAATACAAACAGCATGTGATCGTACGGCAATCTGTTCATACGAGCATACACATAAATACATGTCACTCAGAAGAGAGCAGCCAAATCCACTGCCAAGTCCGTATGCATCACGTCTGGGGCTTTGTCCGGATTTTAAAAAAAGCTCCGTATAACATGGGAATGTCTGTTCATTTGAACATTCACATTTGCACAGATACAAACAGGCAGCATAATCTGATTGGCTGGACAAGCATGGGGGGGTGAGGCTAGCAAAGAGGGAAAGCGCCTGCTTGGATTTTCAGCTAAGCAAGGGTCCAGTAAGTTGATAAAACGGCAATCTTATACTCTTCTTTTTTCTTTCTTTCTTTTGGTAAATACAAACTATTGCTAGTGTGCACCATGGGAAACTGGTTTTAAAAAAAACATTTGCAGCTGCAGATTTAAAATTCTGAGTAAATCACTCATGGCCACCATCTTGGCTAGGGGGGCATGCGGAGTTTAGGGGGCTCTTTTGACCATGAACACAGGTCACATCGTTGGGAATTCCTGCTTTTTTGTACATGTTCATATCCCCCCTTCCATATAGACAAGACCTAAGAGAAAGACCTCCCCTGCCAACCTTAACACCCGGGCTGGTTGTATAGGGAGATACAGTCTTTTTGCCTTTGTATATAAACAAGCAATGGTAAGTTTGGGATCATGCATGTCCTCTTCCCACACCTGTAGTAAATCAAACCCACCAGTTCTCATTGCGGGCTATCCATATTTTATGATTTCATTAGAACCAGCAAACTATAGTTTGCATTGGTGCTGCATACAAAGAATTTTGGGGTTAGTTCAGGTAGCCCATGAGATCCTTTCTAGCTCTCAGACTGTACATATACTAGGATTAAATCTTAATTTCTGATCTTTGTGGGGGCAAACCAAACCATTGTTTGCCATGCAGGTAAAACAGCAAAATATAGTTTACCCCCAGCCAGAATTGGAGGGTCAGAGAGCCCAGTGCTTTTATTGCTTATTCAAGTTACAGCAAAATTATGACTTGGTGTTGCTTCTGAACCAACTCTTTCATGGTACAATCACTGTTACTCCTTTACCAGTCTGTATTAAGGTTAATTCTGGCCCAGGTTCCACTTAAAGCTTCATGACAACTGACAGCTCAAATATGCCTTGATAATAAAAGCAGACAAGAATGAGGCAGCCGCTTTGGTTTATTTTCTTTACTTAAAGTCATAGTCACAGTACATTAGCTTTATTCAGAATCTACAAACTTGGATTAATTAGGTGAGCTTGCATGTAAAGTTATCTCCAATTAGGGAGGATTACTCTCCCCTACCCCCTGCAAAGAATACGAAAATGATTTTATATAGTTAATGTACTGTTGCTTCAAGGAAAATAAATGTTTTCTCAGCATCCTGGTAGCTTTCAAAAATAATAAAAATAAAGCTCATGAATTTACAGTGTCAAGGTGGTAGGACTGTTTTTTTAAATCTAGTTTTATCTTAGAAAGTTGAGAACATTTTAGATGGTTGTATTGGGGAACATGTGACTTTCCAGGTAAGTTTTGAACCCCAAAACACAAAACACTTCTTCAAGCTCACAGTACAGTTGTCCCTTCATATTCACTGGGGTTTGGTTCCAGGACCCCCCGTGAGTACCAAAATCCACAAATACTGAAGTCCCATTATATGCAATGGCATAGCAAAATGGTGTCCCTTATATAAGATGGCTTTGCTTTTTGGATTATTATTTTTTAAAGAATATTTTCAAGCTGTGAATACCTAAATCTGTGGATACTAAATCCGTGGATATGGAGGGACAACTGTATTCTGCTGGACCAAATCAGCCATTTTACAGAAAAGCAATCTGAGGAATCCCCCCTAAACCACCTCAAAAATTAATTTATTTTAGTCTATTTAATTTATCCAGACTTATATAAAGATTACCCCTGAATGGCATGCAAGAATCCAATTCTCTCTTCCTTTCTTGATTATTGTAACCCTACGCTCGTTCCCTCTCCTTTTTGAGATGACACCACTTCCCAGACCTCATCTGATCACATACATGTATCTACAGACCTCATTCATCCTCCACACAATCATGTGCATATACCTTCTATCCCTCATCCCTATTCAGGTACCCTCCCGTGCCTTTGCAGTGTTGCTCTCTAGCCTTCCTTGCCACCACCCCAGTCAACTACAGCTCTAGCCATGCTACACCCTACTCTACTAGCTCCTGGTTTGCCCTCCAGCCTACATTGCAGATTCAGGGACGTGGCTTCCTCGATTTAGTCTATCTATCCGTAATGAGGTCTTCTTCTTTTCCAGCTGCCTTCTACCTTACATACCCAAAATTCAGGAAATAATTATAAATTCAATTCAATTATATAAATTATAAATTCAATTCACTTCTTAAAATATTATTGTTATAAATGGAGCTACAAAATCCTGAATGGTAAAACATTCCTAAACTATATGGCATCTCTTTGCTTTTGCCAATTTATGAGGAGCAGGCAAAAAACAAAACAAAACAAAAACTGGGGAGCATCCACTAAAATTCATAGAAGAAATGGGAGAAACATCTCAAGATGCTCAAAAGATGCAAAAGATGCAAGTGTCAAAAGATGGTTCGATTAGCAAAACTATTAGCCTAACTAATAAAACAGCAACCTTCCGAACATCTTGAGACAGTTCAGAAAAACACATTAAAAACAGATGAAACCAACAAAACAAAACAAAAAATTCTGTCTCCTCTAGTCCTTCACAGTGGCAAGCCCTGTGGTAAGTACACATTCTCATAAAAAGAAATGAGGGGGGGGGGGAAGAAACTAGGAATTACAGTGATGTGAGATACTGTACATAGTCTTGCATAAATGTCTACCAGCTACATAGTTTTTAGTGATAATGTTGTGGGGGAGTAAATATATAAAAAATTATTTATCTTAAATATTTTATTCTTTATTCCAAAAATCAATTTGTTCAATAATTTTGTTTTTCCAGACCCCCCCCCCAAAAAAAATCAGAAGAATATAGAAAATAGTTTTTCTGTTGGGGGTGTGTGTTTCCGGGCGTTGAGGCCGTATTCTGGAAGAGTTTATTCCTGACGTTTCGCCTGCATCTGTGGCTGGCATCTTCAGAGAATGGTTTCTCTGAATACCATTCTCTGAAGATGCCAGCCACAGATGCAGGCGAAACATCAGGAATAAACTCTTCCAGAACACGGCCTCACAGCCTGGAGGAAGAAACCACAGAAAACCTATAGATGCCAGCCGTGAAAGCCTTTGACTTCACAATATGGAAAATCTTTTCTGCCAAATTTTTCTGTTTTTTTCTCTGGGCCTGTACATCTCTTCAGTGTTAGTAACAGTAACTAAGAATATTAAGTAGATTTAAGTGAATTTATTCTATTATTTTAAGTGACACTTTATTCCTCTGTGTAAATAATTCTCTTAATAAACATTTATTGTGTTGGCAATATACTCCTGTAGTTTTGTAAGAAGCCAAATCATAATATCACATTTGAATGCCTTCCAGCATTAAATATTTCTTTGTGCATTGATAAGGGTGGGAAGAGGCCCTTTCTCAGTAATGAGAAGCTTGGGTTTCTCCTTTAGAGCTTTACTCATGCTATTTCTAACCTATAGTGACACCCAAAAAGAACATTTTGAGCTATTCAGGGCTGCCCTTTTTCTGCTAAAGGGATTGCCAAGGAAAGGAGAACTGACCTTCCCTGTTAACTTTCTACAGATCTTGAATGTTTGAAATTGTTCATTCATATATGCATTTATATCCTGCCCTTTCTCATAGGAGCTCAGGATGGCTAACAAAAATAGAAAATAATAGGGAGTAGGAGAAGTGCCTTGAGAACTCCAGGTGTTGTAGCATCATTGAAGCTTTGCAGTTATGGACCTAGTTAGCATCTTGGATGGGAGACCACAGGAATATTCAATAAAGATTAAAGTATAAATATAATAAATGTTTACAAGCTTTTACCACCTCATAAAATGCAGAAACCATGGCAGCCTAAGTGGAGGAATTGTGTTGCCTGTCATTAGTGATAAAAGGGAATATCTAATATGTGACTTTGGTACTGAGCTGTGGATTGTCAACCTCTAGACAACCTCTAGACTAGCTATTTACTTAAATATGTTTCCACACCAAATTTGGTTATACTTTTTACTGCTTTCAGTTTCAGTTGAAGTATTGAATCAGTGCATATCCTGTATAGATCTGGTGGTGACTGTTTTATTGAATTGGAAGGTCTTTAAAAATACTTTGTGTCTCCTCCTCCCCTCTTGATAAATAGAACAGGGGAAGAAAAAAATATGGGGAAATGACCAGTGAAATAGTGGGCAATTCATTTATTTATCTGAATTTTCTGAATACTGTATATCTCCTGTTCTCTTGCCTATAGCAGTGACTTGCAATGAACTGTTTATATTAGCATGGAATTATGACCATATTTCATTGTATTTGTTAATAAACTATTTTAGTGAAATTAATGGGTTCCATATGTCTTCTAAATATGTTCTCAGCTTCTGGGTGAGGATCAGTGGTATCCCTTGTGTGCCCCACCAATAGGAAAAGCTTTTGGTGGTGAGATCACTGGCTGGGGGGCAAGATCTGGCCAGTAAAAATTCTCCCCAGAGAAGGGGAGAGCATAAGATTTCCCATGCATACTCTGGAACCTTTCTCCTTGCACAGAGAGTGCTAAAATTGTGATGGTCAGGCACAGGTTGAGAAGGGGAGCCTTGGGATCAACAGTTGGCTCAACCGCAAAAATGACAGTGGACCTGCAAAAGCCTCACTTTATTAACTTTATTAATAACATCAATATTATAACTAAAGAGAAACTTTTGGATTGGTTGTTGATATTAGGATCTTGGTGAGTTCCCTTCTTCATGTAAATAAGAGATTAATTGAAGACTTAAAAAAACTTTTTAAATGCAAAAGGCTTAATAAGATTGGAGTTTAATAAGGACTTAAGTGAACAAAAGGACAGTACTTTTTAATGCTGTATGATTTCATATTTTCTTTTTCTTTTCATTAATGAATATGGTTTTAAGGACTCTGAGACTAATTTTGCAAAATTCAACTGCTTTGGGAATGTGCTTACTTGGAAGTAACAACATAACAAGATTAGAGCTGGATTGCATCATTATGTCTATGGATACAGCAGTGGGGTTGTTTCAGTTTTACAGGAAGACAACCTTGAATGGAGAAAAAAAGGGGGAGGCTTGCCTTTTTTGTTTTTTTAAATGACAGCTGAAATAAAGGAAAAAGCTATTGAAGCAAGGAGGAAATCAGTAGTTACCTTCAGAAATGGCAAGTTCACCAAAAATGCCTCAAAAATTCTTTGAGGTGATGAGATTGACGAGACAAGAAATGACAAAAATGAGGAAACAGTTGAAACAAGAGCTTAGATGAGGGGTTAAAGAAATTAAGGAATCACTTGGACAATTAGCAGGGGATGTAATAAAGCATATTAATGACAAAGTGCAAACTTTGGAAAATAAAACTGTAATTTTAAATAGAGAGAGGGGGAAAGATTTTGATAATCTGGCATTATTAGAATTGAGAGAAAAAGAACATTGCTTGAGGTCTAGGTCAATTATGGAGGAACCTGGTGAGAACATTAGAGAAAAGATTGTCAATTCTTTGGCAACTTGTTGGAAAGAGAATAAGATGAGATGGAATTTGAGATTGATAGTTTATAGAATTAATTCACAATTTGCCAGACTAAGAATCTTCCCAGGAGATGTAGTTGCTTATTTTGTTAAGAAACAGACCAGAGATCACGGTTTGCAGTAGCATTTTTTGAGAATAGATTGAAAGTGGATGGCAGAGATATTATAGCATTTAAAGAGATCCCTGTTAGAATATTGCATAAGAGAAAAGGCTATGGTTTTCTGACAGATCAACTTAAACAGAAAAAGATCCCATTTAGATGGAATAAATTGGAAGGAATGGTTTTTACTTTTAAAGAATATAGATTCTGAGTGAATTCTGTACAGAAAGCAAGAGAATTTCTTGAAAAATTCAAGGAAGATTTGGAAGAAATTCAAGAGGAAGGGGAGAATGATGAGACAAGAGACCAAATCATCAGATACAATTGGAAGTGGAAGAGGATTCTGCTACATTAGGTGCTGCAGGTGTGGAATCTTCTAAACTGTTGGTTTTACTATGGATTACAAATGCCTTACAAGGAGTATAGATGGAGTAAATGGTCCTCAAAATAGAAAAAAAATCATTATTTGAAAATTCAGACAGGATGCAATTTGCCTGAATGAAAAACATATTAGAAAAAAGACATTAAATATTTGGTTTATTAAAAATTAGGTAAAGAATTTATCTCTTCATGACTGAAAAAGAAAAATGGTGGGGGTTTTGTACCTGAATCCTCAACTATGTCCAGAATTTATATTGACTGATAAACAATCTAGATATGTGGGGGTACAGATTGATATGCAAGTGGTTAAGACTTTGTTGGTGAGGGTTTACTCCCCAAATGTGGACAAGGTAACATTTTATAAGGGGCTTATGGAAAAGTTGATGGATCTGTCTTATGAGTATTGGTGCCCTATGGGCGGTTGGAATGGGGTGGCATTCCCACCCCAAGACAATTTCTGAGAAAAAGATTAGAATCTCTCAAGGCACGTTACCAAAATCTCACCAAGTACATGGAAATACAAATATGGTGATATTATCAAATATAAGTACCTTTCTGAAAGACATTGATCTTTTTCAAGAATAGATATGATTCGGGTTTCTAAGACTTTGGCTACTAGGTTTTGTAAAGTTGATATATTACCAAAGCCTTATTCAGACCATAATCCAGTGGTTTGAACTCTTATAAAGAAAAGGGGTAATTTTAGATGGAAACTGAATGAAATTCTGTTACAAATGAAAAGGTTGTTGAATAATGTAAAATGAAACTGAAATAATTTGTTGAGAATAATTTGAACAGAGGTATAGAAGTCAGAATGGTTAGGAAAACAAGCAAAGCATTTATGGGAGGGTGTTTCATTCAGCATAATTCAAAACTCAAAAGAAAGGCAAGAGAAAACAATTGATTCTGGATGAGATAAAAAGAAAGGAAAATGAGCTTTAAAAGTTTCCATTAAGGACTTATATTATCATTCAAATCAAGATTTTGCAAAGACATCTATGTTAATGGATCTGTGTTAATGGTGAGTGAGATGGATGAAAAGATGAACTATGTAAGCTGAAGAATTTTGAATTTGCATATAAATTGGGGAAATGGTTGGCATATATATTGCAAAAAGAACAAGAAAAGAAAGCTATACTAAAATTACAAGAGGGAAATGCTGTAATAACAAATAATGTAAATACATTATGACCCCCATATCTGCAGGGGATATGTTCCTGGACTTACCATGGAAATGTGAAACCATGGATAATAGTGAACTCTATTGAAATGAATGACTCCCAGCCCAAGCATACGATAGAGTCATGCTGGAGGACCTAGAGATTCCTAAAGAGAACACCTTTCTAGTCATTTTCTAGGTCCTCCAACATGACTCTGTGGTCAGATTCAGAGGAAGTGTACCAAAGACTCACACTGGAGGATCTAGAAATGCCTAGAGAGAAGATTTTTTTCTAGATGTGGGTAAGTGAAACTGTGGATATTGATCCTGCAGATACAGGGGTCATATGGTATAAAAAAAGCATTTCATCAATGTTCCTCCTCTTTATATAAATGTCAGTTTTTTGTTTGTTTGTTTTTAGAAAGTGGATAAATATTTGGGTAAGAAGAATTTATTAAAGATTACAGAACATCAGAGACAGATTATAAATGCTCCTATAATGGTGGGAGAGATTGTGAAGTTATGAAAAAACTAGAACAAGAAAATCATCTGGGCCAGATGGTTTGTTGGATCTTTATTATAAATGTTTTGAGAATGAACTTTTATTGCTTCTACACCAAACAATGAATACTGTTTTGCACAATGGAAATACTGTTTTGCACAATGGAAATCTGATAGTTGGAAAGAGGCAAATATAGCACTAATACCAAAAGAGGATCAAGATTTGATATTGACAAAAATTATAGACCAATACTGTTATCATAATGGCTATAAGTTGTTTACAATGATTTTACCTGAAAGATTGAAAATGATTTTGCCGAATTTTATCCATGGGAACCAATGTGGATTTCTACCTAAAATATAACTATAAGGTAACATCAGAATTATGTTGGATATTTTGGAATACTTAGAATGACGTAACGAGAAGTAAATTGCATTGATTTTTCTAGATGAAAAAAAAAAGACCTTTGACAATTTGAATGGGACTTTTTTATTTAGGGTTTTGGAAGAGATGAGCATTGGTGATCATTTTATTAAATGGGTTAGATTAAGTTATACTTTACAGAATTCACAAATAATGGTTAATAGAGAGTTAACAAAACCCTGTGAGATTCCAAAAGGAACAATACAAGGATGTATGCTGTCTCCGCTTCTGTTTATCTTGGTTCTTGAGGTTCTGAATAGAGATATAAGACAAGATGAGAGAATTTTATGTATAAGGATTAAAAAAGAAACGTATAAGTTAAGGGAATTTGCTAACGTCTTGATGCTAGTTTTGGAAAATCCTTTGGAGGGTATAGAAATGTTGATGGGAAAATTAAAAGAATTTGATGGGCTGGCAGATTTTAAGATTAATAATTAAAAGACAATGATATTGTCTAAAATATGAAAATGGAAGATCAAATAGAATTAATTGATAAAACTGGTTTTAAAACTGAGAAGAAGGTTAAATAGGTATTACTATGGCAAGTATGAATTGTATGCTATTTCACAATAATTATGTTAAGACATGGAATGAAATTAAGAAGTAGGAGAAACTAAATTTGTCATTGTTGGAGAGAATTTCAGTATGAAAAATTGAATGTTTTCCCTAGAATTCTATTTTTATTCAAGACAATACTGATGTACCATTCAAGCAATGGCAGGAGGCTTTATCCAAGTTCGTATGGCAAGGGGAAAGCCAAGAATCAAAGGTATTGCAAGATGCAAAGCAAAGAGGAGGATTGGGTTTACCTGATTTGAAATTGTATTTTGCTGCCTGTTGTTTGGTTCGGTTAAAAACATTGGTGGTGCTGATAAATAAAAGACTACTAGAATTGGAAGAGCACAACTTGAGATTGTGAATGTAGATTTTAATAATCATTTTGTGAGCCAAGCCTTACTAAGAATATGAAATAGATATAAATCCAGATTGTGCCTGAAGATGCTTTTATGGGTCTCAGCACAAGAAGCTCATTACAGAAAAGAAACAACAGGCAAAGAAAGATGGTTAATATACCAATATCGTCTGTAGAATTACCAAGGAGAATATAAAATTAAATTTGAATGAGCAGTTACTTCAGAGGGATATAGTTTTCTGTGGTTTTCTTATTTATAATTATTTGAAAGATTTAAGATGGATAAAAAGATTTAATGTTTTGAACTTTGAATTTAAATTGCAATTGTGTACAGATGATGAACATGTGATTGGTAAAATGTACAAACTTGTTAAAATTTGACACTGAAGAAGAACAAGGACTTTATCACACTACACTGCTATAGTGCTATTATTCTACTTTAATGGCTATGGCTACCTCCTGTGGAATTCTGGGGTTTGTAGTTTAGTGAGGCCTAAGAGCTCTCTAGCTGAGAGTTCTAAATGACCCTCCCTAAACTGCAAATCCCAGGATCCCATAGGAGGCAGGCATAGCAAATAAAGTGGAATAATAGCACTGTAACAGTATAATATGATAATTTCCCAAGTGAAAGACTGCATGACAAAATGGGCTAAGAATTTTGGATATAAAATGTATGGATCAGTGGGAAAAGATGTGGTCAAAGGATTTGAAATTTACATTTTGCTATGATCTTAAAGAGAATTTTTACAAAATTATGTACTGTTGGTATATGATGCCAGATAAATTGTCAAGAATGTATAAGGGTGTTTCAAATCTATGTTGGAAATGTGAACAACAGGAAGGGACACTTTACCATATGTGGTAGACATACGAAAAGGCTAAAAAGTTCTGTGTCCAAGTCCATATTTTAATGCAGAGGATTTTAAAGGTTAATGTCCAATTAAAACCAGAACTTCTTCTATCGGGACTTATAGATGAACAGTTGGAAAAGAGCCATGGAAGACTACCTCAGTATATGACCACAACAGCAAGACTGTTGTATGCACAAACATGGACGAATTCCTAAATTCCTAGCAAGGAATGGTTGTTAAAATTGACTGGCTTAGCAGAAATGGACAAATTATCTGGTCTGATTAGAGAAAAATCATTAGTGACATTTCTAAAAGACTGGAAACCCCTTATAGACTTTTTGTCAAAAAAAGAGAAGAAAATAACCCAATAACTTTTGGTTGTGATAATTAGTAAGATTTGGTTATTAGAAGGAGTGTATGATGTAGTTTTAGAGAGGGTGGTACGATTATATCATATGTACGTATAACCGCCGAAGATAAAGTTGGGAGCCACTTTTCTTTATATTTCTTTTTATATTCCACTTTTACTTTTATTCATTTTTCTTTTTCTTTTCTTTATATATTTGTAATTTTTATTGTATTTAAAAAACACATAATAAAAAAGTAAAATATTTATGTTCTCTATTTTAGAAGGTGCAAAAATCCTCAAAGGTTTGTCTCAGATTTTACAGAACCTTAATCAATTGATTAGTATACAAAACTGGAAGGAAGCAAAAGTTAATTTGGTCATGTTCTCATCCATGTAAGTTATCATCAACACTTTTACAGATGGAGTGAATGGTTAAAAACATGTATGGTAGGTAGAAAGTTTTAAAGTTTCTCAAAGCAGATATTCCTACTTGGAATTTCATTGTCTCTAAAATGTATTTGATACAACTCCTATGTGGGCAGCAAAATACACATCGTTATCATATCAGCGTCACAGTATTTCCAAATGCATTGCATTTGTTTTCTTCCCAGGAGTGAATGGTATTATAGGGGAGAGTTTAAGCTGGTGAAATTGAAAATGGGCTTGGGTGTAAGGCTGAATTTGCTCTTGACAGCATGAAGAATAAAGACCGTGTCTCTCCGAATAGCTCTGCCTCTCTATCTGCATTGTTCTGTCTTGGCTTCTGTGACTCACACATATTAGTACATGACAAAATGTTGGGGAAATATATTTGGTTCCTAAACTTCTGAGAAAAGAAAGCTGTGGTTTGTCACCCTCATCTGAAAGCAATTCTAAGTCTCATAGGCGGCAAGCGGGAACGAAGAATCCATACTAGGTTATTGTATGCCCTGTTCCCCAAAAAAGATGAAGATACTGTGGTAGTAACTACCCTTGAACAACATAGATCTTAATTTGATTATTTGTAATTTTTTGATGCATTGAAATGGAAAATACTCACCATACTCCTTTATTTATCCCTCTTGCCACTCCAGTTGCCATGATCTCTTTGGAAAGTATTCGTATGTGTGTTTTTGTGTGACACATCTAGTTTACTTTTAACCATGAAACAAAGGCAATAAGATTTGTCTTCCTGATCTTCTCATTGTCTCAAGTAATTTGGTAGCATAGCAGTGTTAATCTTTCTCACCAAGTTTTTGAATTCTGTGACCTTAATTTCAAAACACACACACATATACACACACCTGGTGATAACCAACAGAAGAGAAGCGGAAAAGGCCTCAGTAGAGAAGTAGTATCATGGCTTATTCTATCTTCCCTTTCCTCGTGCCTAGATTTTCCTGCAACAGCTCTTTTTCTCCAACCCCTCTTGCTTCTCCTTTCCTAAATTAGAGTTCTCAAATCTCAGGGCATGCACCCTTTTTTCCAGTCCTTAGGGTAAGGTGGAAGACTCTCAGGACAAGAACACTGCCTTGAACACTGTGTGCACATACATTTTCCTCATTTGTTACATGTTGCATTTGTTACTTTCTTATATCAGTAGAATACTCTGTGCGGCTGTGGTAGAGGTATCATTGTGAATGGTATCACCAGCAGCTGACCCTTGTAATTTGACTAGGGCTTGGGTTTATTGTTGGTCTCTGGTTTGGTCACTGAAATCTCAGGCCTGGATGGACTTGATCTGGCAACCCTGCCCCAAATGCATTAACTCCATTTGCCTTCTGCAGGTTCCTCTCTGGTACTCTGCTTCATTTTTCCTATCCTCTCAGTTTTTCACCTCTCTTTTCTTATATGCTCTTTTCTGCCTGTCCATCTCAAGTTCTTCTACATTCTGTAATCTTATTTCCACTGAAGTTTTATTCTAGGTCTCGTGGAAAGTTCCCCTTTCAATAAGACAGATGGGTTTAGGAATATGTACAAAGCATGAGGATTCAGACACAAAAATTTAGAATGAACAAATGAGGGATAATTATACTGTATGAATCTTACCTTTACAATAAAAGGCTATTTCCACAAACTCTCTCTTGAAGGCCTTTAATCCTTCTGAATTAGTTTGAAGTTGAAAACACCAAATGTTCCTGGAATGCAATGATATATTTAAAGAAATAACTCAGAAGATTTTAAAAGATCGTTTTAATTTTATTTTGGGCTATATATTTCTGAAGACTCTCTGTAGAAACCATTCAGTGTAGTTAAGTGTAATTATATTTAGCACAGTATTGTAGAACATTGCAACTTGCTTGTTCTTTTTCTCATTGTATTTAGTTTCTCTCATTTTAATGTTCTATCAAGTAGTTACTCTTAGCTTCAATACACTGGGTGACTATGGGCTTAGACACCATATTTTTGTGCCATTTTTATAGTCTTAGCCCTTAAAAATCATTGTTTCCATTGTCCAGTACACAAAGGAAAAGCAAGGGTTAAAACTGAATATTAGATTTTATACTGATATTGTGAGGAAATTCTGCAGACTGAAAAAGAGATTTAGTAGTTATTGTCAAGCCACTACAAGACAGATATTTTGAAACATTGGTTGTGTTTCCTGAGTGAGAAAACAGAATCCTGTAACACAGGAGGACCACTTAGGTGAGAGTGATGATGTGGATTAATATGGATTTAATATTAAGTAATAAGTTAATACTGTGTTCATTGCTGTGCTAATCTTGTGGGGGGAAAATTATGACATAAGGCAGTAATGTGGAACTTTTGACCCTCCAGATGTTTTGAATTTCAGCTACCAGAAACTGTAGCCAACATAATCTGTCATAAGGAGATGTGCAAGTTATAGCCCAAAACATCCAGAAGGCCAAACATTTCCATCTTAAAAACATACATGGACCAGAGCCTACCCACTGAATGTCATCCTGAGTTGGCAAATACACATACCCTCACCCACAAACCCTCATGTTTGTAGGAACAAAAAAAAAATATGGGCAGTGAATTTAGAGGGAAATGAATGGAGGAGATTCAGAAGCAGCATTATATTGAGGCTTAGATGTAGATATTGATGTACACATTGAAGCTTGAAGATGTATACAGAATAATTAGCCTCCTTGAATGCCATTTTGGGAGAAAGGCAGGATATAAATCCAATAAATAAATAAAATAATAAATTACTCTGATTGTTCAAAATGCTGATAAACATCCTGGCACTGATAGGTTAACTAGCATTTGATAAAAACCTGTACTTTCAGTTCAAGCCTGACCTGGTCATTCTCAATTGCTTTGGAATATTGATTAGCTCCAGATGGGGAAGCAAGGCCTTAAAAAAAACAGTCAAACCTCAATGAATATATAAAATATATTATATAGAAATATAGTTGTTGTGTGCCTTCAAGTCATTTCCGACTTATGGCATCCTTATGGCGAATTTATCACAAGGTTTGCTTGGCAAGATTTGTTCAGGAGGGGTTTGCTTTTGCCCTCCTTTGAGGCTTGAGAGAATGAGACTTGCCCAAGGTCCGTTGGTGAATTTCTATGGCCAAGCAGGGCGTCAAACCCTGGTCTCCAGAGTTGTAGTCCAACGCTCAAACCACTGCACTAAATATCCTTCTCTGGCTTTTCTTCGCAAATGAAGATTCAGGAAGGACTCATCCCGCGCTTTCTGCAAGCGCGCTAATGACTGAAAAGGCCAATCCAAGATAAACAAGTCCGGTTGCAAAAAGCACAGCAGAAGGTCTCCTTGGGTGATGAGTCCGGGTTGTGATTCTTTCTGCGTTGTCGTTTCTCTTCAAGACTTGTTCGGCGTGAGTTCTCAAATAAGGCTGCAGCATTGTGGATAGTGCGTCTCCATGCCTCCCAATGTGAGGCCAGGGCGGACCATTGTTGTTGGTCTATTTGGCCGAGCCTGAGATGTTGTTTCAGGGAGTCCTTGTATCATTTTTTTTTTTGAGCACCCCTTTTACACTGACGTGGTGAGTTCACCGTAGAGTATTTTTGGGAGGCGATGGTCCTCCATCCTAGAAACGTGCCCTGCCCAGCACAGCTGTGTTCTCAATATCATGGCCTCAATGCTGGTGATCCCTGGGAGAGGACCAAATATACAATATATGAAATATATAAAACCTTTAGTCAGTTTTTATCTTAGCCCTCTCTTAGAAAATTTCACTCCCTCCTCATTTATTAAAAATTGGGGAAGGGGTTGTTTTAATCAAATCTTCCATTTCATGACCCCCCCCCCAAAAAAACCAACAACATAGGCTGGTCTGGATTGTGCCGCTATTCAAGTATAATGTTTAAGGATTATAGTTTGAAATGAAAACTCTATTCTGCTGTGATCAAGTTAAGCTCAGTCAGTGTAACTTCTTATTAGGTCTATAAATAAGGATATTTATAAATATGGATATAATAAGGATGCAATTACCAGCCTTTCATAGACTAGATGAAACACTTTTAACCATGCATTTTTCAAGTTGCTTCAAAGTTTTTCTTTTGTTTTTATCAAATTAGATTTTATTGGCTCACCACCCGAGTCTGTAGCACTAGGTTAAGAGGAATATGCTAAAAATAAATGGATTTTTCCCCCAGAACCCATACTGTAAATAAATACATAGTGGCATAAGAAGGTGTATTTTGGGGGCACAGCACAATGTTCTGGTGGTTTTTTCTATATATACATAAATATAAATATATGTCTCTGTATTTATATGTCACTTTGGGATACATACTGAGTTAACCTCATTGAACTTTTCCCCAGGAATTGGTGCACTTACAATTGGCGAGTCATTATGCTGCTCCACCTGTGTAGTGTTAAGGTCAGTGTGTTTTTTGATTATAAAAACCATCCATGTCATTCCATTATAAATCCACAACCATTCATAATGGAATGTGCCATAGTCCAGAGCTGGTTGCAGGTGCCCTAGGTTCACATTATTCAAAGGTCTGATATAAATGCTCAATTTAGGCAGTTTGGATCTGCTGAAGTAGGGGTGGGAAACTTTGGGTTTGAGAGGTGCATTGAGCCTTCTTCCTCTTTCTGGATGTTCCATTGCATTTTCCCTGTGGATCATCCTTAAACATTGGTTTTCTACAGCCAAGCCCCATTTGTAGGTTCTGAAGGCCATGGACAGACAGGGTGTGGCTGCATGGGGCACCTAGCTGAGTACTGTATATGTTTGGTCAATAGAGCCTAATTATAGAAGCAGAACAGAAACAGTTGAGAAGCACTTAAGTAGTACATTGATTCTGGATGAAGACAGACATGCATCATAGAGTATGATGGAAATTATTTTGAAACACATTTTCTGCATTCTGAGGCATTTGTTTTCAGAGCACATAGTGTGTACTCAAATGATTTCCACTCCATAAACTTTAAAAAGATACTTTTTGGACCACAGTTCTCAGAGTCCCTCAGCCAGACTGGCCTTGTTAGCTTCAGGGTTTGGGGAGCTGTAGTCTAAAAAAATAAAAATAAACAAATAACAAGTCCTGTTTACTAGGATAACCCATCCAGATCCCACATGGTTTGTTTATCTGCTCTTCTCTTGCTCCGATGTTATTGGGGTGGGTGCTCTGATGTTAGTGAAGCACAATAATTGCCTCTACTGTGACTTGCTCCCAGGGAAAGGTATGTGCAACATGCTACACTAAATTGGGAGGGTCCTGGCTGATGTGCCCTGCAAACATGAGCTAGTGAAATTGTATGCATGTATGCATAACTTATACTGTGAAACAGGATATAATTTTTCCCTGTGCAATTTTTATAAAAGTACCCCAATCAGTAAAAAAAATCTCTTGCAATTTTAAAATTGGCTCCAAGGAAAGCCCATGTACCAAAAAGGTTCCCCATCCTTGCAATCAGCAGACTAAAAAACTGATCATTCTGAAATGGCAATTAAAAATATCTGTTTGTCTTAATTGTATTTTTATATGCTCAACTTTTTTTCCAGTATCTGCTTGTGAATGCATTTCTACAACTAGCTATGGCACTCATTAAACATGGAGCAGGAGGCAAGTTGAACATTATAGTTGCTGATATTCATACCGAGCCAAACACAGATAATGCAACTGCCACACATATCCATTTGGCATTTGTCTACACTCACACAGTTGCTAACCTTGACTTGATTCAAAGTCATCACAGTGCATAAATCTGCCATCGCAATGTGCACAATATATGAGTTTTGAAGTATATCAACTTTGGCATGAGTAGTGTATATATGAGCGTCTGGAAGGTAGTGAGCGTACAGTAGATGCCTGTTCCTGTACACACATTTTTCTCAAGCTTAGTGCTTCAAATTACTATGCATTTGTACAAACTTAGAATATGTGGCTGTATTTTCCATGGTGCTATTTCTGTCCATGAAATGAAGTATTTTGTGATTTGTTCCTTACTACGTTCCCTTTTGTTGCTGAATATGTGAAACAGTTTATTTAACTGGAAGAAACAGATTTCAAAGAACTGCCATGTACTTTAAACATATGAACAGCTTGCAGTATTCTTCAAATTTATGGTGATCTGCCTTCTGCTGCATGTGGAGTTTTTCAGTCTGGCAGTCAAACAAATACAAGTTCTTGCAATCAATGATAGCCAGTGGCTTCCATATCATTGGGACAATAAATTTATTCTCAGTTTTAGTCTGAACTTCAAAGGAGCTAGCCCAGGTGCTGAACCCCAGATAGGTTCAGCAGGTTAAATAGTTCCTTTAAAGTTCAGATGAAGACACAGAGTTGATTTACTCATGGCTTACACATTCCCTTTCAGGAGGAGTATTTGCAGTGTGTTTGTCTGTGTAAACAGAATGGGACTGTAATTTTTGAAGAAATGTATGCAGTCACATCATCATCATTGTCATCATCATTATTATTTCTATATTTTTCCTGAATTCTATACAATACTCATAGTTGTTAATATGGAATGATTCCTCTTGGCCCACAGAATGCGCACAGAAATGAATAAACTACGTAAGCATAGCAGTGGTCCCAGTTCAGTCAGGAATTATGTTGTTTCTTTCTTGCACCTTTACTACTGCAATGTTCTTCAGCAATAATCGGAAATTGCAGTTCCTGAGCATTTACCATGGGAGAGTAAAAATCCTTGCCAGCAGTAATAGAGGCATGTGCACTATGCAGGCACATAGCGGCTATCCAGCGTTGACTCCTGTCATTATGGCCTGTGTGCCCATAATGTCTGGTAACATCTGTGGTTGTACCATTGCCCTATTGCAACTGCTGGCAAGCACACTGAGTCTCACTCCTTCATCTCCTGAAGTATACCTCTTATTTCCTTAACATACTGTCATGGACCATTCCTGTGTCCTTCATCTACGTTAAAGACATCCATGCATACATTTATAAAATACAGTAGCACCCCCGCATCTACGGGGGATTGGTTCCGGGGGGCCCCGTGGATGGCGGAATCCACGGATTATATTTTTTTATTTAGTTAGTTAGTTATTTATACCCCGCTCTTCAGCCACAAGGCTATCAGAGCGGCCTACAAATTGTTTTAAGCAACAGCTATTTACACATCTACACTGCATTAAACAGTTTCCAATGTGTGTTAGCTAATTGCCCCCACAAGCTGGGTACTCAATAGTGAACACCATCCGGGGGGGGCATCTGGGGGAAAGGGGTGTGTGTTCACTCCTTCACCCCCAACATGGTCCCGTGGTGGCAGCGATCATAGTGGCAAAGGGAGAAAGGGATGAGACCAGGTCGCTTCTCTGCCTCCGTCCCTCTTCGTCCATGGCCCTGCTGCAGCTACGATTGTGAGGGAGAAGGGAATGAGGCCAGGTTGCTTCTCCGCCCCCTTCCTTCTTCACCCATGGCCTCACTGCAGGGAAAATTGCAAGGGGGAAGGGGACGAGGCCAGGTCACTCCTCCCCCCTCCCTTTGACCCTGCAATCGCCACGGTGGCAACAGGAGCCCTCCTAGTGGAAGGGATGGGGAAGGTGATATCCCTCCTCCCCTTCCCTTCCCCCTGCTATCACCAACCGCGGATAATTGAATCAGCGGTTGGCAACTCAGCAGATGCGGTGGTGCTACTATAAATAATGGAGTACATCTCCCCAAATGCCCCAACCACCAAACCCCTCACCTTACTAGCTGGGGATTCTGTGAACTCTAATGTAAAAACTAACTTCCCCAAGTTCTGTCACATCCTAATGCACCATCTCTGTCTTGCTGGTCCACTGGTCAAATGCTACCATGGATTTGTAGAGCAAAGACAAATACACACAAACAGACTGGTAATTTTTAAAAAGGCCACATGTTTATTATTAACAGCTGTATAGGATTGGCCTAGCATGAGTGCTGGATCCAGGAATTCTGTTACTTGATAAATGCAAATCTTAGCCCACCTGCTGGGGTAACACTACAGTGACACCTAGGAAATCCACATCAGCCCAAAGCTACTGTGTTTCCTTGCCACCTAGCAGGTAACCTAGTTGAACATAATCCTGTTTGCCTGTACTCTCAAGGTGCCTCATTTTGCTGGGTACTTTCAAGTTGTTTCTGACTAATGGTGACCCTAAGGTGAACCTATCACTGGGTTTTCTGAGGCTGAAAGTGTGTGACTTGCCCAAGGTCATTCAATGAATTTTCATGGCTGAGTGGAGATTCAAATCCTGGTCTCATAGTCCAACATTCAGATTACTATGCTATGCTGGCTCAAATGGCCAGAAGATGGACACAAAGGTCCTGCGTGCCCCCAAAACCAGGTCCAACCCACACAGATGCTTCCCAAGCCAACCTGAGAGGGAGCTCCCCCCACCGCACACTGAGTGGCTATTGTTTCTGGAGACTGTAGAAAGGTGCATTGGCTTCCAGGAGGGACATGAGTATGAAGGAGGGAAGATGGAAGTTCTCGGCCTTGCAGCGCCACCCACAGATGGCAAACAGACTGAGAGGTGAGTCTGGGAGAGGTGTCCTAGCTTTTCTAGCTACCGGTACATATATTCAAGATTAGCCCTGAACTCAAAGGAGACTGTGCGTTTCTGTTGGAAATGATGGTATCTGCAATCTTCGCATGGAAGTAAATCCCCTGCATGGCAGTAAAACCCTCTAAGAAACAAAAGGGAGTAACATGGCTAAAATCAGGCTGTAAAAACTACTCCATCATTAACTATCTCAGGTGGCTATGTAAAATTTGTAACAAATGTTATAAACACATACTTTTTACAGATTTGCTCTGCCTTTTAAATAGCTAGGCAAAACACCTAAAAGAAATTCATCTGAGTTTAGAGCCCTGGATCCACATAATACACAGTGGCATATTCAGAAGATACAATGCACCCAGTGAGTCCTGTGTAAGAAGAAACTTTTGGAGGAATGTCAGCTCTAGTTGTAATACCTGCTGAAAAAGCAGTCATGAGAAAGTCCTGAGACTTATGATCTCCTGTCATTAATTTTCTGTGAGATTCCATTTAATTCTCAGGCATCTATTTACTTTTTTCATCGTTGCATCCAGCTGAAGCAAAGGAAGTGCACATTCCCACCCACTACATTTTTGTCTGGATCAAACAAGAACTGAGGAGAATTCCACCATTGCCTTAGTGTGTGAAAGTACCAACTGTCCCTCAAGAACTCTGTCCAGCAAGCCAACCCATTATGTAGGTGTCAAGATTCAGAGGATTCAGATTCATGGTGGGTTCTACCTCCTAGGTGATTTCCAGCACTCCAGAAGCAGAACCAATAGCACAGCCCAAGACCAGAAGGCACAGTGATGTCTTATCGGTATTAAGCTTTTCTTCCCTGAGCCCTACTTTAGGAGGAGGAAGGAATTAATGTGTGCTCTAGATTACAGCTCTGCTGAAGGGCTGAGGCAGGAGCCAGGGTCAGCTATGAACCTGTGCATTTGGTGCCTGTTAATTGCTGGTGAAACATCTCACCAGGTTCGGCATTCTGTTACATGCAGTTCTGTAGCTTTCTAACTCCTTTTACCTTGTGAGCCTTGAGTTTCCAAACAAAATGCTCAGCCTTTACCCGCTGATCCCATATATCAGTTATTTAGTAGAAAGCAATCCATGCTGTGTTTGTCTTCTTCACATTTGATGGAAATGTATTTAACTGCATTCTGTAAACCCTAATAATTCAAAGTTTCACCTTTCAGAGAAAAGAACTCTAATTTCCCGCCCCCCCGAGATTGCTAGCAGTGGCAACAGCTAATTCTTAGCATCTTTACATAATTAAGATTCAGAAGATTTGAGCAAAGGCAGAGCCTTTAGTAGCCATGATTGTTAAATAATTTCAAACAGGTTTATACTGCTAAGTTTAGCAACTAGGCAAGAGTTTGCCAACAAATAATGCCTGGCTCTTTAACAGTTCCTGTCATCATTTGGGGAAAATAAATAAAATTAATTTCCAATAAACTTATTGTGTAATGGAGGCATGTTCTGAGTTGTATTCAGATTAATCAGAAAGCAAAGATGTAATAATAGCCTGTCTAGCTCAAGGTCAGGGGAAACCCTTGATTGTATGTACAAGTTTTGGTGTGTGTTCTTCCCTGTCTTGATTCATAGCACCTTGTGCTATAACAAGCAAGACAATAATCCTGTTTTAGAAAGCCAGTGAAACAGTGTATTTCTTAAACATTGATTTAAGAATGACAATGATTTAGGAAATCCCAAGCCTCAGCATTTCAAGTGCTGAAATGAATGAACAAGGACATCATATATTTTATTCTGGTAGCCCTTAAAGTATTTCCATTTATTGAACATTTAAAAAGAAAGAAAGAAATGGCTTGTTTCTCACAATAGAACACAGCTGTTAAAGGACATTCTTTCTCCCTGAGATCTCCAATGTCAATTGAATTGCCACCCATCAAGATAATCCACATCTGGTCCAAGAGCATTGCCAGTATCAAGTAATGACTCAGGATTGTAATACCACTTGAGAACACTAGCCTTCTCTCCCGCCTTCTCTGCTCTGGAGAGTGAGCTAGTTCATCTGAAAACCTGCCACTGCAGCATATGAGTGACCAACCAGAAACAGGTAAAGCAGCAAGGTAGCATTGGGCCAAAGGAGGAGAGTACTAAATCTTCACCGGCCAGCCTTTATTTGTTTATTAAAATAATATTTTTCTCCCTTCTCTCAGCAGTGCAATCCTGTACTTTTGTACTTATATATAAGTCCCACTGAGCTCATTGGGACTTACTGACATGTACATATGTATAAGAATGTACTGTATAAGGATGTATAAGAAATGGCCATTTTAAAAATGCAAAACATGTTAAAATCATAGAATCACAGAACTGTAGAGTTGGAAGAGACCACAAGGGCCATCCAGTCCAACCCCCTGCCACACAGGAAATCACAATCAAAGCATCCCTGACAGAGGGCCATCCAGCTTCTGTTTAAAGACCTCCAAGGAAGGAGACCTGGCCATGCTCCGAGGGAGTGTGTTCCACTGCCGAACAGCTCTTACTGTCAAAAAGTTCCTCCTAATGTTGAGGTGGAATCTCTGTTCCTGGAGCTTGCATCCATTGCTCCGTGTTCTAGTCTCTGGAGCAGCAGAAAACAAGCTTGCTCAATCCTCAATGTGACACCCCTTCAAATACTTAAACAGGGCTAGCATATCGCTCCTTAACCGTCTTTTTTCCAGGCTAAACATACTCAGCTCCTCAAAAGTCTTTCCTCAAAAGGCATAGTTTCCAGACCTTTCACCATTTTAGTCGCCCTCCTCTAGATGCGCTCCAATTTGTCAATATCCTTTTTGAATTGTGGTGCCCAGAACTGGACACAGTATTCTAGGTGAAGCCTGACCAAGGCAGAATAGAGTGGCACTATTACTTCCCTTGATCTAGACACTATATTCTATTGATACAGCCCAAAATCGCATTGGCCTTTTTAGGTGCCGCATCACACTGTTGACTCACATTCAACTTGTGGTCTACTAGGACTCCTAGATCCCTTTCGCACGTAGTCTCGTTCAGCCAGGTCTCCCCCATCCTATATCTGTGCATTTCGTTTTTCCGCCCTAAGTACAGTACCTTACATTTCTCTGTATTGAATTTCATTTTGTTAGCTTTGGCCCAGCTTTCTAGTCTATTCAGGTCATTTTGAATATTGATCCTGTCCTCTAGGGTGTTAGCTACTCCTCCTAATTTGGTGTCATCTGCAAACTTGATAAGCATACCCTCTATTCCCTCATTCAAGTCATTGATAAAGATGTTGAATAGTACTGGGCCTAGGACAGAACCCTGTGGCACCCCACTGGTCACATCTTTCCAAGATGAAGAGGAGCCACTGCTGAGCACCCTTGTAAGCAGGAGCTCCATGGAAAGTCCACCAGGTACACCACTGCCTCTGTTGAGGTCAGAATGGGGCACCCAGACCAATGGGAGGAGCTCTATCCCCCTCCTCCCTTATTGCACTGGTGCCCTGCCATTAGCAGAAGTAGCAGTGCACCGGGTAGGCCTTCCATGGAGTTCCTTCCCCTTCTCTGTGCTCCCGCTGCCACTGTCTCACTGGCCAAGCAACTGTGGAATGCCTGCCTAGTGTGGTCTTCTCTGCTGAGGACAGAAATGGGCCACCCATGCAATGAATGAGGAAGGGGTAGAGCAAACACCTCCTTGTTAATCACATATCTGGGCACCCTGTCCTGACCTCAGCAGAGGTGACTCTGCTGGCCAGCAAGCAGGCTCTTGCTGGGAGCTGCTTGGCTGGTGAGGCAGTAGCAGCACTAGGGACAAGAGGATGGTCCAGCAGGGCTGATGCAGTGTTGGCCCGGCTGACCCATGTAGACAATTATGTGCTATCACACCAGATTCAGCCTGTGGCCACCACTGTGGTCAATCCAGGGCCAGTCCAGAGCATAAAGCCAGTGTAGACAAGCCCCTAGGCTCTGGGTAAATAACCAGCTTGGAAATATAAAATTTATTAGATCTTCAGCACTATAGTTTCATTAATTGATTAGTCTCAGTCAGTAAACAAATATAAAATCAAACACCATTAAAAATTAGGGGAAATAATGCCTTTATTTGTCAGCTAAACACAGCGCAGGCCTAACCAACTGACAGCTGGCAGATTCCAAAGATGAGATGCCACAAGTGAAAAGACCTTGCTTTTCATTGCCATTCATTAGTTGTCCTTCTACATGTGTGGGTTTAACTTTTGCAGATTTGATTATTTGAGGATTATTTGCAGTCACTTCAGCTGCTGCCCTATGCCATTTTTTTACCAGGAACTCCAAGCCTTGTGAGACTGAAAAAGACTGTGGACATGTGCCAAAGCTTGTAAGTCCCTTTTTAAAAATGGAGTATAGTGGCAGCAGAGGGGTCAGCAAGCCCTGCCAGTTGCCTGCTTCTGCCTTGTGAAGGAACCCCACTACCTCATAGGCCTCCATGGTGGGTTGAATCTGTGGAGTGTATTTTGTGTGTGTGTTAGATATGGTTGCAGGAGGGCTAGTGATACTCATGGTTCTTCCACTTTTGTGGAGGTCTTGCACCCCTAATCCCAGTGAATGTGGAGGGCCAACTGTACTTGGAAGAACCTCTTAATTGTGTATAGAAACAAATAATTTTTCAAGTATTTATTATTTATTTCTAAAATGTATTTGCTCCCTATAGCAACAGATAATTAAATACAAACAAAAGCCATGTAAGTCAAATAGTGAAACAATTTAAAATAATCTGTAATAAATTAAAACTAGCAGAGACTAAAAGAAGCATTACACTGGCAAGAAAATTTAAAAATATGTTGGAGATTAAACTATTTAAAAATGTAGTACAGTAGTCAAAACAGAAGATTAATCTTAAACCCTTTCATCATTTGTCTTTAAGGAAACCATTGAAAACTAACCTTGTGATAATAAGTTTTCATTTGATTTGAATTTATACTCTTTTTGATCTGACTCCAAGAGATCTTGATAAGTTAGCCATTTTTGTTTAGTGTTGTTTTCTTTCTATAAAATGATTCTGTATCGAGGCCCATAAAAATATCTTTGGACATGACCTGGACTTGTATTTATTCCACACTCCCGACAAAGTACGTCTCACAAAATGATTATTAAAATCTACATTAGCCTTAACTTTATTGAGTCCTCTCAGTACTCCTCACCATTAGCGATACCGAACAGACCTTCTGGGAGTTAGCATCTGGACAGCCACATTATTCCCATCCCTCCTTTATAGCGTCACAAAGTTAATTGCTACAGGATATAAGTACAGTCAGCTCTTTGTATCTACAGGTTTTGCATCCATAGATTCAACAAACCACAGCTCAAAAAGATTTGGGGGGGGGGAATTCAAAAAAGCAAACCTTGCTGTTTGCCATTTTATATAAGGGACACCATTTTACTACAACATTGTATATAATGGGACATGAGCATCTATGGATTTTTGTATCGGTGGGAGGTCCTGGATACAAACTCCAGCAGATACCAAGGGCCCACTTTAACTGAATGTGGGTTTTGCCAAGAAAAATGTTCCTGTCCAAACCCTCAAATACTATTCTAGATACTGTACTTTGTTATTTGACTGCTGTTTCTTTAGTACTGTCTTCTCCCTCACAGCATAATCTGGACAAATCATTGTTTATATTGTAAGTACGATGACAGCTACATATAGCCAGATTTGAATAGCTACATGATGTCGTTATGAAGTCAAATCAGGATGATGATAATGATGATGATATTGGTATGTCTTTGCCTTATACTAGGCTGACCATATTTCCTTGAGACAAAAACAGGACATTGGTTGGCAAAAAAGGGACAGTGCTGCTGATGGTCTCCCATACAAATACCAACCAGTGCTGACCTTGCTTAGTCCATATCCAAAAACCAAACTGGAGGCCGAAATAACTAGCAACCCCACAAAATGGCACTCCCGCCAAAAGGTAAACTCCCAAAATGGTGGCTGCTACAACATGCCGACCACAACATGGCTCTTATGCCAAAAAAAATCTCCCAGAGGTGGCAGCCACGTTACTGGCAGCCCAAAAGAAGAAAACCTTCCCACCAATACACCATACACAGAGCAGCAGTTGTTTGAAAAGAGCAAACATCCAAAAACAGGAAAGGAAAGAGCGCCCCCCCTTCCCTCCCCACTACCTGAAACAGAGAAGCAGGCCCAGGGCAGTGCAAAAAGCCCCCTTTCCTCTCCCCCCCCCCACACCAGTGCCACAACACAACAGGCACAACAAGCAGCCAAAACCAAGCAACAGACATGAAAAGAAAACCCCAAACAGCAGGCAGACGCCCACACGCAACACACAAACCTGGCTCTCATAAAAACAGAATGGAGCACTAAAAAGTGCCCACTCATGCTCTACCCCCCGCATGAGGGTGATCAACCCAGCTAAGGCCTGCACGCACGCACACACACACACATACACACAAATATATGCACACCGGCTCCATACACACCATTGGCTCCCGAAAGCAGCATTCCAAGCACACACACATGCATGTGCTCAGGCACGCTGGCCCCACACACACCTTTGACTCCTGAGAGCAGCATCCCAAGCACACACACACACCAGGAAAAAGGAGGCAGGCATAACAACACCAACCAGAGACACATTCCACAAATTAGCCCACCAAGACACAGTCCTAGACTATAACAGGTGATCAAAAAGACCAAGGAACTGGTCAACAAAAACAAAAGGGGGGAGCAGCAGCATCACAACACACACACAAACCATGCAACAGTCACACACACAGAGTGCCTCAAAAGCTCTAAAAATGGGGGGGGGGAGGAAGTGATTGCCACAACAAAAGGTGAGCAACACCCCCCCCCCTCTGGGGCTGGGATGCCCTTTCTCCCTTGCCTGTCCTCGGCGGGGGGTGGAGGTACGCAAGAAATAGCACCCCAGGCGGGGAAGGCAAAGGCAAATCCTCTGGGGCTGGGAATGATACCCATTCCTCCATGCCTCCTTACCCTATATGAAGTGAGGCAAGTGGCAGCTGAAGCCCAGTGCTGGTCTGCCCACCGACAGAACTGCGAGGAGTGGGGTGAGGCCTCTCTCTGTGTGTGCTTTTGTGCTCCTGCTTCTGCTACAGCAGAGCTGTCCAAGGTCCCCACAACAGCAGGGGATGGCCTCCAACAGTGGTCCCAGCCTGGACGGCGCAAAGAAACCTGGGGTATTTGGCGGGAATGGTGAGAACACCTACGCACGCGTGCTTCTCTGCATTTGGGTAGGAGTTTTTGGCTAGTTTTGGTTTGCATGCTAATTTGCATGGTTTGGACTCGTTTGCTGTTTTCACATAAATTTTAGCTAGCACACTTCCAAAACGGGACAGAATTGACGTTTCTATAAAAACAATGGGACAGTTGAGAAATATGAAAAAAAATGGGACTGTCCCTTTTAAAATGGCAAATATGATCAGCCTACCTTATACTGAATTGGCTTTGTTTTGATGCCATAAGTAGATAATCAGTTTTGGCTATGTCATGCCCCAGGAGCCTGATGAGGCTGTAGAGTCAGAGGAGGAGGAGGACATGGCAGAGAATGGCCCTAGGGACCCTGGCACAGGTTTATCTATACCTGTGCCAGCAGGGAACCCTGCCACAGGTTTATCTATACCTGTGCCAGCAGGGAACCCTGCCAACCTAGAGGCTTGATCAGAGGAAGAGCCTGGTCCGAGTGCGTTGGCATCACTCCCAGCAGAGAGTCCTGCCCACTGGGATAAGGACAGAGAAGAGGACAGATTTATCTTCACCGTCATATACACAGCACCAAGCGCAAAAGGAGGCTTAAAGGAAATCTCTGAGAATTTATGAGAGGAACTTGCTCATTAAGAAACACCTGGCAAAGCCTTAATTGCTTTATATAGGCTGGGAGAGGCAATGGATGCTTTGTCAGAGATCAACTTTTGATCTCCCTGGAGAAAGCTCCCTGCTGCCTTTGATGCCTAAATCCTTGCTGCCTTGCTGTGTGCCTTAACCTTGGACTGTTCCTGACAACCCTGTTGCCTGATCCTATGACCTACGGACCGACTCCTGGACTACACTGCCTTCTGTAAGCCTTGATGTTTGGACTGTATTCTGGACTCTTCTCTGTGTGCCTTTTGCCTGTATTACTGCCTTTCCAAGAAATGGAACTTTGCTTGCTCTTCCTAATTAATTATCACTGGAGCTTGGCTGCTTTCCCAGCTCTTGTTTAACTTGCTGGCAATTTGGAATTGCTTTCGGACAGGCTATGTCACAAAGCTAATTCAAAGTAAGAACAAAATTTATTTCACTCTCTTTGAAAGAGAGTCAAGGAATGAAATGCTTCATGGTTTCATTCTGAATTGGCTTTGTGACATATTAGTAATATACAATATGATACTGATGAACATTATCTGCCAATCCTACTTCAGTTAACTCAGATTCTTAAGCTTAGTCTCAGCCACAAATGCTATATTTCTGCAGCAACTGTAAGTGGGATGTCACTTGGTCACATGCTGATCTTTGTCCATTCAGTGAAATGTATCAAAGGTGCTTCTGTGCATGTACTGCTGTTTGTACAGAGGCCTTTTCCATATGTACCACTCCATTCATGGAGACTGTGGACTGGGCCAGCAGGTGAAGAGACAAGGGTGGGATGGAGCCAGTGTGCACTACCTATCCAGTGTATCTGTGGGCTAGTATGCAAAATGAATTCATGCCTCTCTAAATTATCCTGAGAATTGGAAGGGGGAAGAGAAAGCTAGCTACTAAGGAGGGAAAAACAGACAGTGGATACAGTGAGGCATTTCAGTGCCTCCTTAACTATGTGTGTGATTTCTGTCTTCTTCAGCTTTGTTTTCTGTTAGATGGGGGAATATTAGAAATAAATGACATTGCTTTCAATTATCTTTTTATTGTGCCTTCAAGTCACCTGTTGACCTATGGTGAATGGCCTATGCTCCAATCACCAAGTGTCCTAGGAATCAGGTGTTTAGGATACAAGAGCTGTTGAGTAGTTAATTAAATCCTGGTCAGTCACAGGATATCCAGCGGGATGAATAGCAATAGCATTTATATTTCTATACTGCTTATCAGTGCAAATCACGCCCTAAGTGGTTTACAATGTGTTAGCTAATTGCCCCCAAAGCTGGGTACTCATTTTACCGACCTACAGAAGGATAGAAGGCTAAGTCAGCCTTGGAGCCCTGTAGGAGCAAACTCACAATGTTGTGGCTGTGGTACTGACATTTAATCACAGCGCCATCAGGGCTCACTCCCTCATGAAGTGAGAAGCAACAGGGTGGTTGTCAACCAGTCCAGGAGTTGTTCAGCAAGCCAGTAGTCCATATAAACAAAGCCAGCAAGAAGTAAAACAGAGTTGAAAATCACAGCCAGTCCCGGGTCAGGAAAACACTAATGCCAAAGAGTACTGCTGGTCATCAAGAAGGAAGGTTGAAAGCAACAAAGCTGCCAGGCAGTGGCTGAGAGATATATGGGCAGCTGTTTCAAGACACCAGGTATCTAATCAGGTCAATGTCTTTTACTGAACTACTGCTGGGAATGATGCAACCACTCTTTGTCTCTTGGTCACTCAAAGAATGATGGCAATGGGTCTTCAACATCTGCAACCTCCTGCTGAGGAGCAGGACTCCCTTCTGCCTCAGCCCCCACCTCCACTGAGTCGGAGAGACCACCAGCTTCAGGAGCTGCAGATTCCTGGCAATCTGCCTCCTCTTCTTCCTTTGACTCTTCTGACTCCAGAGGGTATGACAGTGACCCCAAGAAATTCATAGTTTTTTCTTAGGCCAGGAATGCTCAGAAGTGTTTACCAGTTCCTTCCTCTGAAATATAGGCTACAGCACTTGGTATTCATTGGTGGTCTTCCATCCAAGTACTAATCAGGACTGATCCTGTTTAGCTTCCAAGTTCAGAAAGGATCTGGTGCCTTTAGGGTATTTAAGCCATTCATTTCATTTACATTTTTTATGTGATGCCAAATAAGATTCTTATTTAATGTGTCTCCTCTCACTTGACCTATCTCTAGAACTCTTTGAAAGAAGAAAAAGAAAAGATTACGTTATATTTTAAAATATCATCTTCGCATACTCCTGTGAAATATGTTTGGCTATGAAATGCCCAGGGTCAACTGGGAAACTTCCCTAGTGGACCAAGGATGTGAACTCAATTCCACTGGGTCCCCTGAGAGTCATTTTGAGCTGTAAGAAAAATAATGCATTGTGGCTAAGGACTGAATCTGCCCTCAGTTAAGTCAACCTGAATACAAATCTTTTGTAGAAACACAAGTGCTTAATTTGACATTAATTAAAAGAAGTAGCTTTAAGTATCACAAGGAGGAAAATATAGCTGATTATTAAAGGAACATAACATGATTAATTTTGTTCTAAAGAGTACCAGAAGAATTAATGAGTATGTTGTTATCCCACAGCTCTATAAAAGGGCAGAAGTGTCAACACACTTAACAGGGTCATAGGAATGCTATGCTCCAAAGTCCCAAGATAGCTTATTGCATTTGCTAGTATTTCTGTCATTTGAGCAGTAGCTTGCCACATTTTTTATCACTTGAATGTGGAAGATTCTAAAGTGAGGCAGTACAGAGGTTACAGACTTCAGAGCAAAAAAACCTGCTTTGTTTGGTGGTAGGAGTTGAGATTGATATCATGGTATGGGAAAATAAAAGAAATAATGTATTTCAGGCAAGATGCCCCACTAACCTCTAGGTTGTGCACTGAAGAAACTCACAGACCAAATCAGTGTTTTCCAAATTTCTGATAATGGAGACACCTTTAAAAAGAAGGAAACAAAATTTAACTTAATTTTAAAGAGTGAGAATTATTTCCCTCCAAGGCAGTCCATTGGCTCAGCTTCTGCAAATAATGCCTTATGCTTGAAGGAGCAGAGATACTTGTAGAGACTCAGTTGGTTAATTAACTCTCTCTGTTAATTCTGTAGCATGGGAAGTGGTTGCATCACTCAGTTTCAGCAAGCACAGGTGCACCACTATGTTACCCACATACAAGGACAGGCTAATTAGAGGGAGGCAAAGCCAGAAAATTGAATCCCAAAGAGATGCATTGGGCAGCCCTTTGAGGACTGGGGTAGGCTTTAATTATTTACTTTTGGGATTTGCAGTGCAGTTCTTGGGGGCACCATAGTGCCCCTGAACATAGTGTCCATTGGCATCTAGTGCCCCTCCTGGTGAATTTGTGGTGTGTGTGTGTGTGTGTGTATACACACACACATACATACTTGGCTGGTTGAAGCAGAGCTCTAGCATGATAGAGAGTGCATACTGTGGTTAGAAATCCAGATTAAGGAACAAAGACATCAGTGGTTTGGAGAAACAAACTAAAGGCTTTATTATAGGAACTCCATTCTAAGACAGAAACAGTACTCAGGGTGCTAATCTAAACTAGCATCATTCTAGGGAAAATCTAGGAGAGGGCTGGTGGAAAGAGAAGAGGTAGAAAACATCCCTAAGAGTATCTGTTTACATCACAGAGGGATCAGGATAGGTAGGCAAGGACAGAGGACACTGGGTCACTCAAACTATCTAGCTCTATTACTACTGCCCACTCTGAGGTATTCTTGACTCTTCAGTGTTGCCACAATGAGGCATTGTTGCACTTCCAACATAACCTAAAGCCAGATTGCTCTCTTCCTTTCCTCCTTTTTCCTTTCTTCTTCCCAGTATGTTAGGATAGGCAGCCCCTCTGAGCAATCTGTACATGTTCAGAGGGAACAATAGCAGAAGAGCAGAAGCATGAGGAATAATTGCCCTCAAGCATACCTAGGTGTGTTAAAGCATGGAAACATGGAGAAAAACAATCTTTTCGAGTTTATTTTCAAAGTTCTAGTTCATTACAGAAACAGGTTACATTCTGGATTCAGCCAAGCTACAGAGCCAAGAAGACATCATCTTTACCGTCTGTATCTTTCTCACACAGGCGGTGAACAAAGACAGTTTCGTTTTCCTCTTCACACAGAGATCGCTGATTAGAGCTAGCCATAACACAGAAAACTTCTCAGGCCAGTGCTGAGAGCCAAGTGAGATAAGCTATTGCCTGGAGAACATTTCCCACCTCCAACAAAGTCACAGCTTGGCCTGTTGAAAAACAGGCCAAGTCAGACCAGAATTTGCCCAGATTGAAAACTTATCTTCAAGGCCTATGGATACAATAGCACTACAATATTCATTTTCCTTGACACAGTAAACCTCTGGCCCCAGTGGGTCCAATTCCATTCAGAAACAAAAAGATGGTAAGACACCTAGAGACTGATTCACTTCTGCTTGCCAAAATTGTCCGCAAAATGAGAGCAAGAAGTCGAAGGTCCCATCTGTCAACTGTGGGAAGGACATTGGGAATGACCTAAACAATGAGTAACAGCAGGAAAGACTGAAACAGGGTGAGGAGATAGAGGGAAGAGTGGGACCTAGTGTATTTTTAGAGGGGCATTATCCACAGAGGTGTGTGTGTTTGGGAAGGAAGTGATCCAGAAAGAGTGAGAGGAGAAAATTGTTATTATTGTTGTTAGTGGTGTGTGTGTAGGTGATCCAGAGGGAGATTAGTGACTGGAGCAAGTGGAAAATCTATGTTAGAACTGTGAAGTAATTCTCTGTGAGAATGGGTAGTCCTGTAGGAAAGACAGAACTTCAGTTTCAAGGGGAGAAGGTTTGTGTTTGGAGGCTCAGACCTCTAATAACTGTTCAGCCTCTTGCCAAGTTGTCTTTTAGCATCAGTTTGTCTTAGTGTTTTGTGACTAAGTGTGCCCACTGTGGCACTCGTGTTGTGAATGGGTACCTTGCCATGGCAGCCTATGATATTTTCTCAAAATACCAAATGTACAGAATATCCCCCCAAATGTTGAAGACACTCCATTATCTACTAACTATAGTGTATTAATGTGTCTACCACAGAGTTTAGGAACTAATAGATTATAGGTGTTATTTGGATTATTTTGCAGATGATATATTATGTGAATTAGCAACATCCTAATTGGCCAAACAATTGACAGTGAACAATGGTCTAGCCTGACTGGCTTTATCCAGTCAGGAAGGTGAGCACTGTCACTCTCAGGGATCTGAGAAGCTTTCCAGCACCAAAGCTGGTACATATGAACCTATCAGGAATGTCCCTTTATGAGCCTTTTCTTTACAACCTTTCATTTTCATTTTCATTTTCTTTGGCCCACTCGAATTTGAGAACTTGTTTAATCAATTCTTGTGTTTCAGTAATTTGACACTTCAATAACTTTTCACTTGACACCTTTGCTTTGTTAAAGTATTATTTTCACTTCATATAACTTTCACTAGTTTTACCTAGTGACACCTATCTTCTGTTTCATGCTTAGTCTGGATCAACCCTCTACTTGCTTGGATAGAAGCATTTGCCTATACCAACTTTTATCTGTATATTATCACACTTTGTGAAGTCCATTTCCTTCCCAGCACATACATGATGCTGTCAGAAGGTCAAGACATTAAGCTCACATAGCTTAATGCTCACATTCACACAACATCTGCTTTCTACCCTCCCAGTAAGCTGACTACTAAGGTAAAGGGAACAAAGGTTCAAGATATCTACCATTATAATTACTTCTCCAACTTTGTGTTTTCATTTCCTCATGCTCACATGTTTTATGCCACATTTTCTTTAATGACCCATTAAAATGAAAATGTCTCTATTGCAGCTTTAAACTTTACACCCACATACCTGTAAACAGTTTTTTGTGTTGCCAGGTATTTATGAGTTCCTGAATGGAATAATGAGACTTTATATTATTATTATATTTGATCTGGGTTCCCCCCCTTGCTACCTTTACATTTGACATGTGTGTAGGAGTGAAAGAAGGGCAAGAGTGGGTAGGTGCAATACTACACAGATGACTATGAGCCAAATAGGTCAGTTTTTGCTCTCATGTACACCCACACAATTTTTCGGCTTGCAGGGATATACTTTGGTCTGTAGGGTTTTGATTAAAATTATAAACGTAGCTTTTGATATCTATGCTGACTTTTCCCTTTAGATTTAGAGCATTATAAATAATAAACTATGCCTGTGCATATTGTGCATGCTTATAACATCTCTATTCACACTGCAGGGCTTGCAGATTTGGAATGTACAACACCCATCACTTGAGCTTTGTTCTTGATCAAGGAAGTTGTCAAGAAGAGAATTTAGAGCTTCAGAACAAACCTTGAAGTGTCAGTGGAGTTACAATTAAGATTCTGCTACACTAATACCTCCCATAATAAGCTTGTTTTTCCACAGTTTATGAAAACAGGTCACTTTTGGAACATAAAAACCTTTTTTCTTATTTTTTTTATCCCTCTGCCCAGAAAAAACTTCCTGCCTTCAGAGATGCTTTTTAAAAAATATCTTTTTCTTTAAGATTTCCAAATACATTAAAAAGTAAAAAGGAAAAAAAAAGAAAGGAAAGGAAAAGGAAAGCAGGAAAAAGATAAAAAGGAAAAGAAAAGAACGTAGGAGAAAGAAAAGATGCAGAAAGATATAAGTGCCTTCCCATCTTCTTTTCATCAGTTATTTAAACATGTAATCAATTTATACATCTCTCATCTAATACCTACTATCTTCCTCTCCTTAAATTTACCTGCTAATAATCAAAATCAAAACTTAACAAAACAGCTAATGATTTTCTACAAAAAGTCAATACAGGATTAGTAATTTTATAAAATCACATTATTAGGTTTATTAATCTTTATCAGCTAACATAATTAGTCAAAGGATAATCTTAACTCTAAATCCATTTTATAGGCAATCAATCATAATAAGATATCTCAAATAGTAATTTTTTTCTTGTTTAAAATAAGGCAGCCCTCCTGGCTTTTTCTAAGCTAAATAATACCTCTTCTAATTATATACTGTTCCAACCAAATTTATATACAAGTACATTTAATCGCTTTTGCCATGTATCAGTCTGACTTATATCTGACTTACCTCATATATATCTAACTTATCACATTTTTCAAACCATCTCTGTAAACTTAACATAATAAAAAATGTTATAAAATTAGCTCCTTTGATAACCCATACATCCAGCATCAGATGACAAAATAATATCTGTATTGTCCTCAAATCAGAAAAATCTGACCCATTAAACCTATCCCTTATACATATTTAAATCTAATACAAATCTCAGCCATTATATTAAAAAGACTTGAGATAAATAGATTATCCCATAGTCCATGTCCATCCTGATCTTGGGCACTCCATGCACTTTCATGTCTTCTTCAGATCCCTGTGCAAAGTGCCCCCCTTCTCCATTCTTCTCCCTTTTTGTTATTTCTCAGGCTTCCAAGATTGTCATCACTTCTTTGGCATGAAATCTTTGGTCTCAACAGAATTCTCCAAAATCACACTCTTCTCTCTGATATTAACTCCCCTGATCTTAGCTGGTTGCTCCAAATATTTTCCCTAACTCCCCAAACTGTTCATCTTCTTTCTCTGAAAGTACCAAGCCATTCCAGTCTATCTCAAATTCATCCTTCTGGCTTAAGTCTCTAACCATATACACCTCAAGTTGCTCCAAAAGCTCCCCTCCAGTTTTTTTCTATCAGCATCTGGTTAAACTCCTCTCTCAGCAGCTTCACCTCCATGTATATTTCTTCAAGATTTCTTGGTCATTGAACAGTCTTCCTCACATAACCCTTGTACGTTTCTTTAAATGTTGTCATTTTCCAGAAAACTCTTGTATAATCAAGAAGTTAGTTTCACTTATACTTCTATAAACACGTCATCACTGCCAAGTCACTAGCCTTATTTGTAATTTAGTTATGCCAGCAAGCTTGATGTACTGCTTCATCAAAAGCATGTTGATGTCTGTTCCCATGGAATTTCCCAGTCTTTAAGAATAATCTGCCATGTTTCCATCAAGCAAAGAAATAGCAAGTTTCAAACTTCAAGGTTTAATGTTACTAACAAGGTTTAATGTTACCCCCCCATCCATTTCACTAATTACATTGCCATCCAGTTAAGCTTTTTTGCATGCACAGTGCAATCTTAAAATAATTCTTACAATCTTTCTTCTTAATCCAAAGAAGTCCAAAAAGGAGGCAGCTCACCAGAGGTAATGATAACACTGTAGAATCAAACATCCCTTTAATTATAAATAGTAAATTTCAGATATTGAATAAAAAGATGATTTTAAAAAGTGCTGTGGCAGACTTAGGACTTTTTCGGACAAGCTAATTGTAGCACAAGGCTGCAGCGCTGCAGGGCGTCCCTTTCGTTGATCGTGAGTAAAAATCGCCAAAATATTACAGTCAAATGTCCCTGCGGTACCACAACAGTACCGCTAGGGACAGGCGTCATCCGAAAGGGACGCCCTGCAGCGCTGCAGCCTCGCAACGTGGCGAGGCTGCTAGCGCTACAATTAGCTTGTCCGAAAAAGTCCTTAATGTCCTTATAAACATCCTTTTGGTGGCATGAGCATGGTGGAATCCTACAGGTTTGCTCTATTCATGCCCAAACATTTGATTTCTGCAGTGACAGCACAAGTTGCAATATTTTTTGGCACTCCCATTCTCCCCTTGATCCAGGGAGAAATCCGCTGGCCAGAACTCACCTCTTCTGGTAGTCACTGCTGCCAAAACTTTTCCTTTCACTGAGCTTCACTGAGGAGCTTTAGTCAGCCATCGCCATCGCCCAGAAGTCCCCAGGGAATCTTTTCTGAATTGACCTACTTTCCATGACTATGTGTGGCCACAGAACTCAGATATGTTGCTGGATTGCTTGGGACATGTTCTAGGGCATACATTCATTTCATGTGATACAGTGATGGACCTATTGCATTCACTGTAGTGAACCCAGAGTATACCGCAAAGAACACACCCACTTTGCAGCTGCGTGTTTGAGGAGAAGGTGAGTAGTGGTAGTCAGCATTCCTTCCATTACTGATCTTGTCATTGAGGAAGCCCTGGTAACTTCCAAAAAGCCACCAGTGTTTTCTTGCATACAATTTGAAAACTCTCATAGGCATAAAGAATTTGCGGCATCCCTGAACAGAAGTGTACGCACTCAATGAGATGCACAGTATATGACCCACTAAATCAGTGTGGCCCACCAGTGGCTTAACAAACAGTGTGCTAATCCTGCTGTTTGCTGACAAATACAAAAACAAAAGAGTTTTATGGGAGACTGTCAGGGTAGCACACTAAACCTCTGAGCACATTAAGAAGTTTAGGCAGCAAAAGGTTTGTAGCAGAATCTTGCTCCTTCAGGCAGAACAATAAAGGACAGACATAGGTTGTGCCTAAAAAATAACTACTTCTCTTTATTAGAGCATAAAGATACCTACAAGAGTGCAAGGTACTGCATATAACATCTTTACAACACAGAGTTGCAAACAGAACTGAAAACGCGGTTACAGCCACAGCAACATAGGATAGTCAATCCCTTAGCTTTATAGAAAAACAAAAAGATTCCCTCCAACAGAGAGATAACGTTTTCCAATTTACAAGCTGGCTCCAAATTCCAGCAAGCTTTTGTGCTCACTCCTGCATCCTGCAGGCAACTATATTATACTTCAGCTCTTTACAGCATAAATCTATTAACTGCATGTCCCAACATCCATGACACAGACACCTGACAACCAGTAGGACACACTAGTGTGTACCTGTGATGTTGATGGAGATGACGGTGGTGATGCTTTCAGACCTGGAAATATTTCTCAAGTAGTATACAGTATATCAATACAAGGTACACAATAAAGTATAATCAATAAGGCAGTCAGTCAATCAAAACTAAGCTTTCACCAGCCCTTCATTCCCTACACACTAGTAGCTAGAAACCAGAGTAGGGAATGAGCTCCTTTTAAAAAAAAACTTGACCCAGTTGAGGAATTAAGTGTTGCTATTACCACCATCTCTCACCCTAACCACTAAATTAAGGAATGACTATAGTACACACAGGAGCAGGGAAGCCAGGGGTTCGGTCATGATATGGTATCCAGTCAATACGCTTGTTTGCATTTGCTGTGGGATGCAAGCAGTATCACTTCAGGAAGCCTGGAAGCTTCATAAGTACAGTCTTCTGAACTGCAGTAAAATTTTCGTGTTTTGGATCTAAACTTCTTGTCTAAAATGTTTGTCTTACCACTGCTTTAATTATTTTGAGTAGCAACTTTTTCAGGTCTCTTTTCAAATTCATCTCACAGCTAATTTAAACCAGGAAACATTAAAAACATTTATCACAATAATTGTACTGCTCATGTGCTGTAGTAAAGGGGATATTGAATGTTAACTTACAAGAGAAAGTTGTCCATAGGTCTGATGTTCAGCAGTACCAAAATGACTATTAGTCAATGGATATTTCAGACAGAATAAATGTGCAACTCAGTGAGATCTGTCACCAGAGCTCCCATGATATTTTTAAAGTATCAAAGCAACTGTTTAAAGAATGTGCAATTCGGATCAGAATAGCAGCACTAGATGAGGAGCTTAACCTTTTCTTCTTGAACCATATTTTCAATTGAAATCCTTTTTCCTCTATTAGCTATTTGTCAGGCAAGGGAAAACACACAGGTGCCTCTTGGCTGCTCCTGTTGAAAAATGCAGAAATTCTGATCACATAAGAAGATAAGAAGAGCTCCAGTGGATCAGACCACAGGCCACAGACCACAGTGGATCTAGCCCAGCATTCTATTCCCACAGTGGTCAACCAGATACTTATATTCTCCAGCATTACATAAATGAAAACCAGGACACATGTGGCCAAGAAACATTAGTGCGTGTTCAAGATGGCAGAAGTTATTAATGAGGAGGGACATATAAGCTAGGAGAAGCTTCAGGAGTTTGCTTTTGCCTTTTGGGTCTTTTCGGAAGAGCAAGATTTGGCCTCTCCTTCTCCTAAGTTAATTTATTGCAAACTACTTTAGCATTTTAAACACAGTTTGAAGCAATTGAGGTAAGCTAAGCACAAAGGGAGCTCCTCCCAAATCAGAGAGTATGGATGTCTATGGGAAAGCAATGAGCAGAAGATGAATACCACTGCATCCCCCTGCTCATGTTTCCAATTGAGGTATTCAGGAGCATTGCAGGTATTATGTAGCCATCATGACTAAGAGATATTGATAGCCTTATCCTCTATTAATTTTTTTCTAGTTCCCTTTTAAAGCCATTCAGGTACCATCACAGCAACTTGTGTTAGGAAATTCCATAGTTTAACTATGTGCTGTATGAAGTAAAATATGATCCGGTATCCATGGGAGATACTTTCTTGGACATAGCATGGAAACATAAAACCACAGATAATAGCGAACCCTACTGAAATGAACGACATAGAGTCATACTGGAGGACCTACAGGTTCCTTGAGAGAGCACCTCTCTAGGCACTAGGCCCTCCAGCCCAACTCTGTGGTCAACTTCTGGTGGAAGCATACCATAACATTTTTCTGGGGAACCTAGAGAATGCCTAGAGAGAACATTTTTGGGGGGGTGTAGATAAGTGAAACCATGGCTACCAGTCCCACAAATACAGGAATCATACTCTACTTCCTTTTATCTGTCCTGAAAGAAGACTTGGGGTTCTACTATTATGAGAGAAGAAACTTTTCTCTATTTATGAACCACTTTCTACACACCATGCATAATTTTATACCCTTCCACCACCTTTTTAAAAAAAAATTAAATAGCCTCAAACATTGTAACTTTTCCTCAGGAAGAAATTGCTCCCTTGATCATTTCAGTTGCCCTTCTCTGCCCCTGTTTTTAATCTCTAAAATACAGCTTTCAAGGTGCAATGACCACAACTGCTTTTAGTTGATGCACCTTAGATTTACATAATGGCAGCATGGTATAGGCAGTTGTGTTTTTGATTTTTTTTTTTTAAATAAGCCTGGACTTTGACCCTGATGTTGCCATAGCTGCATTATACTGTGCCTTATACTTCTAGGTGTAAAAGGAATTTTACATTTAAAAAACTTGCATGTTTAAAATGTATATGCATTTCCAGTTTACTCCTTGTTCTCTTTCTCAAATGTAGCTTTGCTGGCTTACAAGATCCAGGAATATCTCAGTTAAAGCTTCTGTAAAAGAAGCACCTTTCTGCCTGCCTCCCTTTTTTCCCTTGTTCTCTGTCTAGCTAGAGGTGTTTTTTTTTTTCAGCAGCACTGGCATTGAAAGGATGGCGAAAGACTGATAGAAAAGTACAGATTTTTGGTGGTGGACTGAAGCAGATGTAGCAGAAAACAATACAGGAGTTGGCTGGGAAAGAATGAGAATCTACTGTAACCCATCCTACTCTATCTGTGTATGACTGTCTACAACACCAAGCTGCCTTCAGAACCCCTTACTGATCATGCGTGAAGAGTAAAACAGAAATAAAAAGAGAAAGCAGATTTAGCCTGCCTCACCAGCTCCCCCCTCCCCCCATCATGTTTTTAAAAAAGCAAAGATCTATATGTTTGGCCACTCAAAATGGAAATCATAAGAAAAATAGAAGAAAAAAAATACTTCCCTGAAGGCATTTTAGAAGAAACCTTTAAGTGATTTCTAGAAGGTTCAAAATGTTTTTGTTTACATATACAAGCTTACCTAACCTAGTTGTTTCATTTCGCATATTGTCAGTTTTGGATAAAAGTCTGCAGAAACATGTTACCCTGTTTTTCTTTTTTGTGATTAGGAACTTATCCCTATTCTTTCCATGTTATTTATGTCTTTGGTACCAAATTTTCTTTTGAAGAAGTAATGCCCAGAAACTCATCTACTTTGTTAACTGAGGTATAACTATATATGAAAAGTTATCAAGAGCCTAAATAGTAGAAGAAACATTTCAACATTATTTTATATTGTTTTCTTTTTTTAAGATATAAGTTAAGGAACTGAAAGAGTGTTATCAGTCTTTGCTGAAAGTTATTTCTATTTTTCATCTCTGGCAATAAGCTGGTCTCATCTTGAAAAATCTATGCAAATTTTTCTTTGGAGCATCACCACTTAACACCAGGCCATTACCATGAATGTATGGGATAAAGGCTGGCCATGATTGTTAGGGAATTATATAGCCTAAGGAAAAGAGCACTGGAATGAGATCATTTTAAGGCAGGAAAGTAAAGTCACCTTCCCATACTGGTCTTTAAAAAGTGTTACAACATTATCAGTATGGTTTCTATATGTCTTATAATAAAAATATTATTTAAGGAGTTAGATTACTGACTATGAGTAAAAAATCACACCAGTTCCTCTGTAAAATTGACCAAAACCAGCAATCCTCCTCCCCCCCCCCCATATACACACAAACACAATCCAGAGTTTTCAGATCAGTCTTGAACTTCCACAAAAATGGAAGGGATGCAATTTATAATTGGCTTATAAATATGCATTCTAGAAGAGAGCGAGAGAGAGATGTGAAGTGTCTGTTTGGGGTTACCTGAAGCAGTTGTTGGACCAGGTCCAAAACTTTACTGTGGTTTTGTTCTTCTTTGTGGTCTCTGTGACTTGCACATATGAGTTATCTGTGCCTGTACAGAGCATATTTGGAACCTTCTAGAGCTGTTATGCAAGGTTTTTTTGTGTGGGAGCCCCATCCCCTTTAATAGCTCTACCATCAACGTTCCCATCTAGTTCTCCAGTTCCTTTTCATCTGCTGCACCAGCAGCATCTAGGAACCTTGCTCTTTGATTTTTTTCTTTCATTCTAAGTATCTCCTATTGACTTTTATTGCCCTTGGACGTCTTACTTCGTCTTCTCCTTTGGGTAATGGGATACACGGTTTGACCTTTTTTCCTCCGACTACAATTTTCTCTCAACGGATCCCTTTCCCATAGTGGCTGCCATGCTTTCGGCTTTGACCACTACCTATTTTAAGAGGTGCTTGTCCTGCGGAGCAAAATGCCAGCCCACAACGGACACCTGTGTTGTTTCTTGTGTCTAGGGGAAGGGCACAGTGTGGCTGCATGTTCGCACTACAAGGTGTTCACCCCACAAGCACACAAGAATAGAGAATTGCACCTCAAAACGCTACTCTATGAACAGGCCCTTAAGTCAGCCTCAGCCCCTACGGCTACAGTCTCAGTTCCACCAAGATCCCCCCTGGACAAACCATTACCAATTCTTCCATAAGGGTGGCCACTAAATGTTCCCTTCTTGAAGACCCTTCTTTGTCAGTAGCCTCTATTCAAAAGGCTCTGAGACTCTCTGACATGGTCTTCTCCATGGGAACCAAAGAAAAAACATAAGAAAAAGAAGCCTCACAAACCCGCCAAGCTTCCTTCCACTTCCACTCTTCCAGCAGAAACCAGAGAGGAACACGAATGGGTTCAGGTATGCTCTCCAACCAGAACTTCTCCTGGAACTGAGGCTGCCTTTCCCCTCAATCTGAATCAGATTATTCGGGTTACAGTGGGCTCTGTATTGGAAGGCAAAAACATGGAATTTGACCACAGCATTCCTCTGGGCCAACAACAACCTAACCTATCCATACAGGACCAACCGCATGAACCTCAAATCATTAGGGAGACTAGCCCCATAGGACATATCAGGGACCAGGAATGAGAATGGACAGACAGTGCTCCCACTCTGAGGACACAGCCTAATCTCAATGATCTTCCTCTTATCCATCGTACTCCAGAGATCACTCTTTCTCCCAAGACAGGCATTCTTGCTCCTCTGACATGAGCTCCAGAGGTTATAGGCCTCGACAGTCCCCATGTAGGGACCACCACTCTAGAAGCTGCTCCCCAGACCAAGGCCGCCCAATTTGTTGCCGCTCTAGGGATAGACATTCTAGGACTACCATTCTCGACGTGAATGCTCACATTCAGATTCCCACATTAGGTACCCTAGGGATAGGAGACCGAGGGATCCCTATTCAAGGGACCATTGTTCCAGAGACAGATAATTAGATAGCCGGTCCTACTCACTTTTCAGCTGCTACAAATCACTGTGTTATTGATATAGCCCATCTTACTATCTCACCAGGGATCCTTACTTTCAACACCTTTATGAATTGCCCTCCCCTCACCACGATTCACCAGCTATCAGGCTGCAACCTGCAGCTACTCTTCCTCCATCCTGACCACTTCCACCACTACCGTCTGCTCCAGTGAAACCACTACCACCTCCACCAACAGACTGGGACACTCCACCTCCTGTCCCTCCAAGATTGCATTCTTTGCCACAGCCTCACCCACGGACACTGCCTACAGGCCTTTCCAATACCAAATCCTCTCTGGACGAATCAGATGCTGAATCCATGGCTTCCACAACCCCAGCAAAATGATACCCCCCCCAAACACTGGGGGAACAGGAAATGGCTTCCCCTACAGACAATGTTCAGGGATTTGCTGAGCAAATCTGCATATGGTACACTGCATATGGTACAATCCCTCTTCTTCAACCAAGAAAACAAGAAGCTGAATTGGTGGACCTGGTCTACAACCAAATTCATACAAAGGTCCTGACCCTAGCCTCCATTCCGATCCTTTCATCCATCCTCAAGATCTCCAGGAAATCTTGGCCGAATCCCTCCTCCATCCTTCCGACCACCAAGAAAGTGGATTCACTCTACCGGTTAACGTCGGATTCAGATTGGCTCCTTCACCACCCTTGACCAAACTCAATCATAATCGATGCAGCCCAGTCAGGATCATCCCGACGAAAACATTCCTCTCCTGCAGACAAGGAAGGCAGGAAATTGGACCTCCTTGGGGAAAAAATTATTCTGCCTCAGCACTCTCACTAAGGGTCATGAACAGGCACCTATCAACAAAACTTATGGGAAAGGATGACCCCTCTCTTGGACCAGCTCCCAGAGGAGGATAAACAACTGGCCAGTGCCCTGCAGAAGGAAGCCCATTCCTTAGCCGTGCAACAGATTAATTCTGCCTGTCATGTGGCAGACTGTGCTGCAAAATCCATAGCTGGAGCTATCTCCCTGTGAAGACATGCATGGCTTCGATCCTCTGACTTATCCACTCAGGCCAGAAATACCATTGGGGATCTTCTCTTTGATGAGCAGGGCTTATTCAATGAAGATACAGACATGAAACTTGGCTTAATGCATAAAATGCAGACTATGGCAAAGAGATTTGGCTTGCCCTCCCAGACTTCCTTCAGACCATGACTTTCATGGAGGAAAACTCCCACCAACAGGTCCTACAGTCCTTTCGACAACAATGGGATTTCAACCCTATCTCCAACTCATCCAGGAACGGCCAGCAACAACGCTATCACCTGCAATTCAAGAAAAAGCCCATGGACCAGTCAAAACAGTGTCTTTGACGTCCCCATATCTTCTATGGAACTCTCTCTTCCTTTCGGCAGCAGACTGACTTTCCATCAACACGTCTGGTCTGTGATCACCATGGACTCCTGGGTTCTGAATATTGTCACCATGGGGTACAGAATAGAGTTAGACTCCCTACCCCCTGTTGGTTCCTTCATCGGAACTCCCCTGTCACCACCCCGGGAGGACGAGGTGCAATCCCTGCTAATGAAGGGCGTGATTGAACGCATCCACCTACTTGACAGGAACTCGTCCTTCTTCTTCTGATACTTCCTTGTCTATAAGAAGGATGGCAGCCTCCATCCCATCCTGAATCTCAGAGCAATCAATACCTTCATCAAACCCAGATGTTTCTGTATGGCGTCCATCACTACCATCCTTCCCCTGCTGGAAAGAGGAGATTGGTTTGCCATGATAGACCTCAAAGGAGTCCTATTTTCATATCAGTATCCATCCCTCATACAGGCATTTCCTAGCTTTCTCCATAGGAGATGACATGTTCAGGTTCCAGGTCCTGACCTTCGGGCCCCCCGTGTATTCACCAAATGCATAACGGTGGTGGTTGCCTGGCTCCAACAACACGGTATAGTTGTCTTCCCATACATCAGTGACTGGCTTGTGGTCTCCGGTTTGAAAGAACAACTATTTCAAGACATTCAGATGACTTGCCACCTCCTAAAGGATTTGAGGTTCATTATCAACTGGGAAGAATAATCCCTGCAACCTGAGACCACAGGGGCCATACTCGACTCCAGAAGAGCAAGGGCCTTCCTCCCCTTCGACCGCTACAGAACAATATGTTCCTTCACAAACCATTGCAAGAACAACCGCAGAGTACCAGCCAGGTTGATTCAGATCCTACTAGGACACATGGCAGCAATAACAGCAGTCACACTCCTAGCCAGGCTAAGGATGTGGATCCTCCAGAACTGGTTTATCCTCAAATTTGACTCGATGCTCAACCCTCCCTCCTGTGTTCTGGCCATACCAAGGACAGTACAGAGGTCACTGAACTGGTGGGTCCACTCTGGCAGTCTCTTAAAGGGAGTTCCATTCCTCCTTCCAAAACTAGAACTGTCAATCACCATGGACACATCCCTCGACCTTTCTGTGAACGGCATGCAGTCCCCACCAGAAGCCAACCTTCACACCAATCACCTAGAATTATTAGTGGTTCAGAAAGCACTAAAAGCATTCCTCCCATTACTCAAAGGGTACAAATCATAACAGACAACACAACAGTGATGTTTTATTTAAATAAACAGGCAGGTACAAGATCAACCCCCCCCCTTCTTCCTCTGACATTAGAGGTTTGGGACTGGTGCATAAAGCAGGATATCTCCAGCTCAGCCATTCATCTTCCAGGGGAGGGGAATGTTCTTGGGGACACACTCAGCAGGACCCCAACCTCCTCTCATGAATGGTGGTTGTCTCCACTTACACTTCACTGCCTTTTCAATGAGTGGAACCGACCACAGATAGATATGTCCGTGTCCCCGTTGAACACTCACTGCACACTGTTCTGTTCCAGGACCAGACACCACAATTCCAAGGGTGATGCCTTCCTTTACAACTGGAACAGCCCCCTCCTTTATGCATTTCCACTATTCCTCCTGCTTACCAGAGCCATTTCAAGCTCAGGAGGGACAGACCATGCTGCGTCTTGATAGCGCCATGGTGGCCCAGATAATCCTGGTTCACCACACTACTTCTCTCCAAGAAAACCTACATCAGACTACCTCTCCAGACCGACCTGCTCTTCCTCCACAGGGGCAGAATCCTACACCTGGACATAGATACCCTCTGCCTCACAGCATGGAGGATATCTCCCTAGACAAGTGGTTCTCAACCTGTGGGTCCCAAGATGTTGTTGGACTACAGTTCCCAGGAGCCCTCTGAGGTCTCACCTTGACAGCCAGGTGGTCCTCCCAGTCATTAGTGAGGCTGTGAGTTCAATCCTACAGCCTCATTAATGACTGGGAGGACCACCTGGCTGTCAAGGTGAGATCTCAGAGGGCTCCTGGGAACTGTAGTCCAACAACATCTGGGGACCCACAGGTTGAGAACCACTGCTGTAGACCAACTAGCTCTAGAGATAAAAAAAAGTCCTGAGAGCAGTGCATAAGCCCTCCACCAAACAGTCATATGCCTACAAGTGGGCAAAATTCCAGACCTTTCTATGGTCCAAGGGGGTTCCCCCTCAGAGGGGTCCAGATTGCCCACATATTGGACTTCCTCCTTGCCCTCTCCAACTGCGGCCTCTCCACCTCCTCACTTCACTGTTACCTTTCAGCGATCCAATTCTATGGACACAGACACAGTCATGTTTCTCTCTTCAAGAACCCCTTTCCTGCTGAAGGTGGTCTTGGCATTCCACCTCAATCAAGACATAGTTATTCCATCCTTTATGCAGAACCCATCTACAGACTTCGAGAAATCTCTCCACTGCTTGGATGCTCAGAGGGCTCTTGCCTTTTATGTCCACAGAACTGCTCCCTATCAGAAATCCCCTCATCTCATATGAACCCAAGAGAGGTCTTCCAGTTTCTGCACAACTTTTCTCTAAATGGCTGTCCTCAACGATACACCTGGCCTACCAACTGGCCAAGAAGGACCCCCCTTGAAGAATCCGAGTGCATTCTACAAGGGCAATGGCTACATCCACAGCTTTCTTTTTGGGAATTGTACTCCCTGAAATCTGCAAGGCATCAGTGTGGTTTCAGCCACTAACCTTTGTCACTCATTACCGGTTGGATGCCTGGGCCAGGGCCAAAAACACCTTTGGCAGAGCGATACTCTCCTCTGTTCTACCACCTGCACATGACACTCCCACCTCCTAGTGAGTAAGCTAACTCATCTCCCATATGTGTGAATCACAGAGACCACGAAGAAGAACAGGTTGCTTACCTGTAACTGTGGTTCTTCAGGTGGCCAAAAAGCCTTGCATAACAGATCTAGAAGGTTCCGAATATGCTCTGCGCAAGCGCAGATAACCCATATGTGTGAGTTCACAGATGACCACTCAAAGAACCACAGTGACAGGGAAGCAACCTGTTCTTCTTGATTCCATTAGGTACCACATCAAGTTTGTTGCAACTAGCATAATCAACAGACAGTCTAAATTATGGTACAGATTTATGAATGTAGCCTAAACTCAACATATAAAATCCCATAGAAGTAGTACTACAAGAACAGTAGATATGCTTCTGTTTTGACAGTGGAACAGGGGCCATATCCTAAACATACGTAAACCAATAGGACAAAAGAAAATAGATTCAGATCCAGGGTGCAAACTGGGGAAAAAAGTCAGAAAGACTGTGCCTGACATGCACAGGCAGACATGATCACGCATAGCTTAGGCAGTCAGGAGGAGCACTATATGGGCCAATGGATTGTGCCTTGCATGTTCCAGTGAGTGTTTCCCCCCTGACTGTCAACTGCTTAATGGGCTTCCATCTTGTCTGCTTGATAGGCTTCCATCTTTTCCCCACCTCCATCAACTGATTACTTCCTACACCATAAGCAGCATCCATCCCACTTGTGTACCCTGGGGGACCTCCCACCTCACAGAAAAGGAGAGAGTAGGCATATTAGCATTGGAGGGAGGGAGGGATCCTGTCTTATCACTTCCTAGCAGCAAGGAAACAAGATATCTGAAAAAACCATAACCTAATGGAACAGCATCCAGGATGAAGAATATCTTTGAAGACAGATAGGCATGTGGGTTTTCTGCCCAGTCATTCTAGCAATGTTCCTGTGCCTTGGACAGACAGCAGGATAGCAGGATCAGGTTTTTTTTTTTCATAGCGATAGCTCCGTACTGGAACATGGCTGTGTCCTTAATCCATTCTTTACCAACTTTGAGTTTACAGTGAAATTGTGAATCTTTAGGAACTGCTTGTATTGTAACTTGTCTCTGGGTTGTGAGCCTCCCTGCGAGGGGTATATATAATGGTGGTTAGGTAATCTGCTGTGTGTCAAGTTAAACCATTCTTCACCTGTGTTCTGTTTTTGGAACATGTAGTTGTCTCAGCTGGGTGGTTTCCTTTTCTTCCCCTTCCATTAAGTCAGTGGGAGGAACATGCCTTTTGTTTGGTTTGGAGCTGATGTAAAGTTGTGTCATTGATAGGGTCAAGGCCGTAGACTGTAGAACAACTTCACCCTTTTTACCTGCTCTGCTATATATCTATGTATTTTCACCAGTGGAATGGCTGTACCAGCAGATTATTCTGATCTGTTCAGCCAGCATGTCCATCATTACACTGGTGTATCTCACATTCCACAAGGATAATTTCTGGCACCCTGCATTTCTCAGACTCTGTGTATCTGTTTCTCAAAAGCAAAAATATAACACATATCCTTTACTGTCTTTTTGTGAAGTTTCTCAGAGACCACCAACAAACATACAGAAAGATTTTAAAACTGTTTTTAAAATGCAATGCTGAAAAAATGAGCAGGAAACCAAGACAGAATGTTATAAGGTGGGAAGGAAATCTAAACATTTTATCTTCATATAAGTTTCTGACACCATGGTGCAAACCCAGGAGCTATGGTGTCTTCTAGACTGAAATGTATAATCCACTTTTTATATCAAAAGGAGAAGCACTTTAAAGCCTTGGTGTGGATCATTCAGGACCTTTCAGATTAAACACAGAGCATTTCCCATATTACAGAATTAACGTATTTAATGAACCTGGGAGCTTACTAAATGATTGATTCCATCTAGCCCTACCAGCAAATCAGAGTAAAAATGTTCACGTTATCAGAATTTTCTGTCTAGCTTTATCATGCATTCCAACCATCAAGGAACAAACACATTGTTTATTTCAGTATTATATCCTATACTATATGGCAACACTTCCCTGTACTTCTGATACTGATTCCTCTTATATTTGCAGCATTTAACCTCAATTTTTTATTCCTTGCACCTTTGATCTGTGAAATAAAGATGTTTGATCATTGGAGAAAACCAAACTAAAGGGTTCTGCCAAAAAATAACCAGGATAAACTAATCCCACTTCCAATCATAAAAAGGCAACAATATGAAGAAATAAAAGGATAAATAAACCCTGGAACAGAGAATCCAATAAAATTAAATTTCTAAAAGGATAACAATACCCCACTTCATATTATACCCCACTTCATATTTGATTTGTTATGGTTCTTTTATATATGTGGTTATTCAATGGATATTGCTGTTTATTGAATGGTGATCATACGAACTATAATTTGCACCTCAGGCCTCCATCACAAATGATGCTAGGTATATGAGGAGGAAAGGTGTGCGAAGACAGACACATTTATTTGTTTTTGTTCTGCTGTATATACATTTCATTAGGAATTTAATATCAAATGGGATTTTCCAGCTAGTCAATACAGAGTAAAATAAAGAGGAGTGCAAACTTCACATCTGATGGTGTACACTGTTATTCATCTTTTCTTCCTAAATTGTCATGTTAAGTAGCCCATACCCAGCTACCAAACACAGAGAATTTTTATTTATTTATTTATACCCCGCTCTTCAGCCACAAGGTTACCACAAGGCCTAATTTGGGTAGGAGCAAGTACTGTCTACTATAAGCTAGACTCCAGATTCAGCACTGAAGGACACTGAAGCTTTTATCCAGTGAAACAAGGGCACCAAAGCAACTGTGCCTTCCATACTGCAGGGATGGTAGAAATAGTGGCTCCAGGGTGGTTTTGCAGAGTATATTCTTGGCCATTGGCAAGTGAGTACTGTTCCCCTTCAACAATAGTCCTCAAAGGGATACCATCTCCTTTGACAAAGATAGGTAGGCACATACAGGGCTACCAAGCCTTCCGCTATACACAGACTCAGGCAGCCCGTTTAATTCCTGAACCATTGACACTATATCATCAGATGAAACTTCGGTTAAGGATCAGCCCAACCACAATCATGTAATGGGCCAACAGGAAGGGGTGAAGTAAACCTATTTGTTAAAGGTTTTGTAGATCTCCTTAATGCAAAATATTTCCTAGGTAGAGAACACTTTAAACTGTGACCTTGTGGAAGTTCCACTTAGCTGTCTGTGTGCAGTTGCTTGGCAATAGATCAACCAACATATCATTCTTAATTTTTTAAAATCGTATTTTAGAATTCAACTATAACAAACAAATAAATTCCTACCACCCAGTGCCCCTGAAATTGACAATATAATTATAACAGCACATCAAATGCTGTCATGTACATAATCAAATTATCTACAAATAGCCCATCTGTCTATCCATCTATCCATGCATAAATACATAATATCCATTGTTACTTGCTCTGTGTCCATAATGCCCTAATATCTGCTACACCAGAAGTCCAGTTGATTGGTTGAAGGTCCATTCTCAACACTAGGTTTTTGAAAATAAATTTAAAATTGGAACCAGGTTGCCACAAAGTTGTCCTCCTTTATTTCTCCATTCATCAAACAAAAACAACTGGGTAATTTTTCTATAATTTTGTTCACATGGATTCAAAACCACCAAATGGAATGCTCTGTTAAAGTATCAAAGCAAGCTACATGGAAGATATATGTGGCACCTTGGCTGCCATATGCAGCTTCAGCAGCCATCCCTTCCTCCCGTCAGTGATGATGCTCAGAACCAGTCTCTGCATAAAAGCAGATGGTGTAGAGTCAGCTGTGGGAAGGTAACATAACATTTGGGCCCAAAAGGGATTCAGCTAAAATGCTCACAGTATTAAATACTGAGCACAGAACTAAACTGTCTATAGCTCCAGCCTAGGAACACCAAGCCCAAGGGGAGAGCTCAGCTGGCAAACACCAGTAAATTTTGTGAAAACGCCTCTGCATCTTGGGTGCAGTTTGGCCAAGTAAATAAAGATTACTGCAATAGGACATAGACTAAGATACTGGATTAGATGCCAAAGTCTGGTTATGGGCCAAAGAATAGAGCCCAACAAGAGTTATTCTTCTGTTGGAACGTTTGTGTCTCAGTAAGTAATATATTTCTAGCAGAATGGATTCTACTTTTATAAAACATGGTTACAAAGTCATACTGCCTCTTACGAGACAATAAAGGATAACAAAAACAAGTAGTATTGATAACATGTAGCCCACCGATCTAAAATTCACTATAGACAGCTACAGATATAAGCAATATGCACAATTTTACCCTTGGGAAGTTGTCACAACAGATCTGTACCATATGCCATTATACACATAAATACATGGATATAACATTGTTTTACTTCCTCATATTTACCTTCTTTTTATTTTGACAGAATCTGTATCAGAACAGGTTCCTGGGCCTGGCTGCTATGGCATCTCCATCTAGGAATTCGCAGAATCGGCGCCGGTGTAAAGAACCTCTGAGGTATAGCTACAACCCAGACCAGTTCCACAACATGGACATTGGGAATGGCCCCCATGAGACAGTTACTATTCCACGTTCAACAAGTGATACAGACTTGGTCACTTCAGACAGCCGGTCTACACTCATGGTCAGCAGCTCCTATTATTCCATAGGACATTCGCAGGATCTAGTGATTTATTGGGATATAAAAGAAGAAGTAGATGCAGGGGACTGGATTGGCATGTATCTCATTGGTAAGTCTATCCTACCCTTAGGATTTTGAATTAATTTTGCAAATATAAAATATAGCCAAAGCAGGCCCCCAGAACTTGTGATCTACCAATCCACAACTCATATACTATGGCCTAAGCCTGTACCCTAACTTGCACTACCCATACAGAACAAGAATAACAACAGGAAGTTCATCAAACAGCAAAGGCAATAACAGGAGGTTTATCAAACTCTTGCTAGTTTGACTACAGTTTGGTGAAGTGAATGACTTACTCTAATGTATAGCTTATGTCTATAACTGTATCTCAGTGTATTCAAGAAGACTTGCTTATACAGTATATGCAGGAAAATAAGGGTGGAGGAAAGAAGAAACCTAGTAGTGCCTTTGAGACTCAGATTTCATGGATATTAATCCACTCTTCAGATGGAGTACAGTATTACAGTGCAAATATTACAGTGTTGGCATTTAAGTTACATAGTTGTGGGTGTGGGATCAGAATGTAATAGGGGACAGAAAACGCAAATTATGACCCTGGCTTCAAAGAATAGTGGAAGATTATACAGGTCTTTCAAGTAGCTGGTCTGTAGTGTGTGTGTGGGTATGAGCATGCTTTCAACTTACTTATCCACTTATGGCAATCACACGCATTTCAGAGGGTTTTCATAAGCAAGGAATATTCAGAAGTGCTTTGCCATTGACTTCCTTGTTGCCTTGTCGTACAGAGGTGTTAAAGCAATACATCTGCTTACCTCGACTCCTCTGAGAATTCCTTAGGTAAAATGCAGTTGTGAGAACTTGTATATCTGGTGTGCCAAGAAACCATTAGTAGTGGTTTTCTCTGAAGAGCCAGTGTAGCTCAGTGACTCATGTTGGGCTTGGACCAGGGGCAGCCCATGGACACACTCTTGATTTTACCACCGTTCCTTCCTCATTTGCTGAAGTTGAACAGAAGCTTTCCTGTCCCTGGACCCTCTCACTTCAGAGGCTTGGCACTGGAAGAGTTTCTATTAATCTTGGGGCAGTTGCTGACTGAGTGGTGGTAAAATCAAGAGTGGATCATTGGCTACAGAACCACAAGCTACCTATGGCTTGGCCATAGAAAATACTGATCCAGTTACAAAGACATCCATAGATAACACTGGTTTTGGGGTAAGTCACTATTAGTAAAAGTTTGTGTAATTTAGAACAACTTAATTCAGGCATAGGATCATGCCTCCTGTTTTGACAGCCGGAGGAGACAGCAGGTATTGTTCGTCTGGTGTTCAATAAAGGATAGGAATCCTTCTTAGCACTTACTAGGATAAAAAAAAACCAGATTTTCAGAGGCTACTTGTATAACTTGATCTGGGTCACAGCAGAAAGACAGAGCAAATCTTTAGGTAGGGTAAAATGGGAAAGTCTGTTTTCTTTCCACTGTTGTTGATTATATCAAGGTTTGGATGAGGAAATAACTTTGCATTTAATGGCAGTTAGGAGAAACCTCCAAGATGTTCCTACTAATATATCATTTATTTGCTTGCTTATGTATTTTTTAAATGTCTACTTTCCCAGTAGATAGGGCTTGAACATCCTCTAGAGTGGGTTATGCTCCTCCCACTAGCTCCAGGCAGACAGGAAAGAAGACAGGCTCCGCCGGGGAAGACCTGTGGGAGGAGCTACCCCCCCTTGGCAGACCAGTTTCTTTCCTGCCTACCATTCCAAGAGGATGCTTTTTCACTTCACTTCGAAGGACAAATGGAAACTTCAGAATTTTTATTTCTGCCTTTCTTCTTTCTTTCTCCTTTCCTCATTCCTAAAAAAAGAAAAGAAAAAAAGAGATCCTACAGTTTATTTTCTCCTGCTTCTCAGATTTCTCCTTACAATCTCTTCCACTTCAGAGCTCTCTCCACTCATTGGAGGAATGCTGAAAAAGGGGGACAAGCCCTCCACCTCGCCAATGCTGGCAACTCCCTGGTTTTAGCCCTAGCCACCTGGATTTGAGATGTGGTGGCCCATGAGACAGAGGCTCTGTTTGCTGCCAGGGCCTTTGAGCCCTGACCAACAGCCCACTTTGGGAAAGTGGGGGGGGGGATGCAGACAATTGATCTCCCCTCCCCCCTCCTTTGCCTGGATGCAGAATGCTCCTGAAACAGGGCTAGCTCCTGGGGGAATCGACCTGATTGGATCCACAGGGGACGAGGTGGATGCCTCATCCTCAGGCACCTCCAGCCACCACTGCCAGCACATGGCGGCCAAACATGGCCACTGTGGGGACAGTGGCCAGGGGGAGGATCGAGGCCTCTGAGTCCAAGGCCAGCAGCCTCCCAACTACACAGGCGGAAAGGCACCTCCTCAGGGCTAGACAAAGGGACTTCCCTCCACTTTTTGGAGGAAGAGGAGGCCTCTTCAGGTTCTGACTTTTCTGTTCCTGTCTATTCAGAGCAGAGGAGTTTCCTATGCTCCTTCGCAAGACAGTCAGGACACTGGGTTTGGACACAGTCTGGGTTTGGACACAGTCTGGGTCAGGACACAGTCAGGAACCCCAGGCAGACCCTGACCTGGCTAAAGTAAGTGGGGACCTCTTCCCCACTGCCATTCCTGCAGCCCTGGAGATGCCTTTCCCCATCAACCTGATGCAGGTGGTCAGGGATGAATGGAACAAGCCAGTAGCTAGCAGAACTCCATCCACAGTGGTAAGAAAGCTCTACAACAGAACATGATGACCAAGCTACAGGCCCCTCTGGTCGATGCCCCAATCCCAGCACTGGTGTCTTCTATTTTTTTTTTTGTTACAATGGCAAAGATACCTTGAAGAATCCATAGGACAGGACAGATGCTGCTCTTAGGAGAGCACATGAGGCTCTCTCCCTGGCCATCAGGGCAGCCACTTCAGCCACCATGGTCACCAAGGCATCCTTACAGTGGACTAAAGAGATTTTGGCAGAGGTCCCAGGGGCTGAGACTAAGGTCAAACAGGGACTCAACAAGGTCTCAAGGGCCACATCTTTCCTGGCCAACAGTATATTTGACACAGTCCAGTTTTGCACTAGGGGTCAAGCCACAGCAGTTGCAGTAAGAAGGCACGTATGGCTGAAGAGCTGGAATGCTGTCCTGAAGTCGAAGCAAAATCTAACTTTCTCCCCATTTCTTGGGAGAAAGCTCTTTGGAGAATCTCTTGAACTTGTCCTAGTAGACAAAGACAAAAAGAAGACACTGGCCTCAGGGAACAAAAGGGATGACAGGAGGAACCCCCAGGCAGGGCCATTCCTTTTGTACCTCAAGAACTTCCTTCTACTGTGAGTTTCTCCTTCAAATCCAGGGAGTCCAGACCGTCCAGGCAGCACTGGAATGACCATCTCCCCAAGCACAGAGCCCAGTTCACAGGAGCCTCAGACAAAGACCAGCCCCATGGCGGTAAGAAGAACCAACAGGCCTGACAGACAACCACCAGTAGAGGGCAGACTTCAGAGCTTCATCAGGGAACTCTACTTCAGACCAGTGGGTCCTGGACACAATACAGCATGGATACCAGATAGAGTTCTCTCTCACACACACACCCGGTGGTTTGTATCCACTCTGAAGTCCAGAGATCCAGAAAAACATCACCTCCTACTGGGACTTGGAGGAAGGGGACTTACTCCAACGTATTTCTCATTCCCAAGAGGAATGGGGACTGGAGAGCCATCCTGAACTGAGGGGCCTCAACCGCTCCATGAGGAAGAGAAGGTTTTGCATGGAGACCCTGAAGCATATTTTGGAAGCCCTTTGCCTGGGAGACTTCCTATTATCTCTGGACCTCCAGGATGCCTACCTTCATGTCACAATCCTTCCATCTCATCATCGTTTCCTCAGGTTTGCTTACAACAATGCACATTTCCAGCACAAGGCACTCCCCTTCATCCTGTCGTCAGTTCCCACAGTCTTCATGAAAGTCATGATGGCATTAGTTGCTCATTAGAGAAGAGCACAGCTCCATGTCTCTCTCTACCTGGATGATCTGCTGATCCATTTGAACTCCCAGCAATGGGGCAGGGAGGAAGTTCAGTGGGTACTCAGATCACTTCAGGAGTATGTATTCCTGATGAACCTTAAGAAGAGCTCCCTTGAGCGTTGTAAGCAAATCCAGCATCTGGGAGCAGTGCTGGACTTGTCGCGGGGCCTGGTCTTCCTTCCCCTAGAGAGGACTGATGCCACCAAGAAGGTGATACAGAAAACCCAGCATGATCCCTAGGCAGATGCACCTGGCACACCTGCAGGGCCTGATGATAGCCTCCATAGAGTGTTTACCTTGGGTTTACTTCCATGCCAGACCCCTCCAGTTGCTCCTCCTGCTGTTTTGGGAGGACATCGCAACCAAGTGCCACTGTCACATCAAGGTGCCAGTTGAGGTTCACAGATCCTTAGTATGGTGGACCTCCCCAGCAGTACGCAAGGGCTGTCTCATATGGAGACCTCAACCAATCCAGATCACAACAGATGCCAGCCTGAAGGGCTAGGGGAACACTTCAGGAGTCGTCTGGTGGAATCAGGAGGAGCTCTTTCACAGCATAAATTGGTTGAAGCTCAGAGCAGTCAGGCTAGTGCACTTGGCATTCAAGGATGTTACTCGGGACTGGTCTGTACTGGTCAGGATGGACAACACAACAACGAAGGCCCACATAAACCACCAAGGGGGAATGAGATTGTGAGTGCTCATGGCAGAGGCATAGCTGCTGCTGACCTGGGCAAGGATAATCTTATTTCAGTGGAGGCAGAGCATCTACAGGATGCCCTCAGCCTCAGAGTAGATTGGCTGAGCAGAACTGACATTGACCAGGGAGAGCAGAGTCTGCATCCAGAACTATTTGACCTCATTTTCAACTCCCTGGGATGGCCGGAGGTGGACCTCTTCACCTTCCCAGTGAATGCCAAGCTTCCACAGTTCTTCTTGAAGTTGCTAGCAGAGGGATCCATAGTCATGGAAGCCTGATGTATGCCTTCCCTCTGCTACTATTAATCTCCAGGATCCTGACCAAGATCTGCAGGAAGGGGCAGCAGCATCCTTGTGGCCCCAGGTTGGCCAAGGAGACCTCGGTTCTTCAAGCTCCTGAGTATGGTGATGGCCTCGATCCTGCTCCTGCTCCGCCCAGATCTACTGTCTCAGGGGCAAGTCCATCATCCAGACTCAGCCTAGCTACAACTCCACACTTGGAAATTGAACAGGCAATGCTGAGTGTGAGGGGATGTTCTTGCAAGGTGGTGAGCACCATTCTGGCCTCAGGAGGGATTCTACAAACAGAATCTACAAGTACACCTTTCGAATTTTCTGCGGGGGATATAAGCACAATAAGTTAGACTTCCTAAAGGTAGCAGTCCCAACCCTGCTGGAGTTCCTCCAGGAGGGTGTAGACAGCAGTCTTCAACCTAATACCATCAAGAGATACAGTGGCTGCCACTGTTTGTTATCTGCCTTCAGCCAAAGCCTCCTGCATGTCTTCACATCCACTCATCCACAGGTTCCTCAGGGGTTTGGCTAACCTGGCACCACCAACGACACACCGATTCCCAACATGGGACCTCCACAAATGCTAAAGGCCCTCACCCTTTCTCCCTTTGAGCATTTAAGGGAGGCATCCTTGAAGCATCTGTCTCGGAAGGTTCTTTTTATTGCAGTCACCTCAGCACAAAGCATGTCGGAGTTGGGTGGAGTTGGGCACCCTTTTAGTCCATGGGGACCTTTCAGTTCATGGGGACAGAAGCAACCCATAAGGTTTGGGGTGTAGAAATATTTTGCCCTCAAACAGCAGTCTCCTGCACCAAGGGCTTGTCTACACAGGTGAAAAGATTCTGCTTCAAATCACATTTTCCTGGTCCTCAGTGATCCCCCCCACAACTTATTAATGCCACACACATCTTGTTAAAGTGAAGTGAGAGTGACATTACCAGCCACACATTTCCCCTATGCAAGCTTACTTCAGTGTAAAAAGGTGGTCCTCCTATGATCACATTATTCACATTATTTTCAGTCACATGGCCATAGTCACTCCACTTTTTTGCCCTCATGCATATGTAAATATGCAAGTACGGAGATGTGCACTAATAATGATATACAAGTATCCACACAAATGTACCTTCAAAAAAAGTAGCGACTGCACATGGGCAAAACATAAATACAAACAGATAAAGTAGCCTTTCCTGGTGGGAATGATCAGATGACCCAAAACCCCACCCTCCAGCTTCAGACCAAAGCCAATTTAGAGGCGGTCACATGTACAGTAAACTGTTTTTTCCAGGAAAGTGTGGTATAAATTGTAGTTTTAAAAAAATTGGATCTAAGCCCTCATGTGCCCAAAAGAACTGTATTTGATTTGAATTCTCAAGAACCTCATGTGTTCTACCAGCCCCCGGTACAATGTGAGTATGTTTTGGTGTTTTTTTTCAGGGTAATATTGCTTTAAGTGCAAAAAGGAAAAATGTTGGAGCAACAGACTACATACAGCACAGCAGAAGTGGGTTTGATCACAGCAGTGGCTAGGCAGAGGGCTGACTAGCAAACACTCCTATATAGCTGAACCACAAGATGCATTGTATATGGATTGGTGTTGTAGGGAAAGATGAGTGCTGCTGTTGAGTTTGTTAATGAGGTTTGCTGTGTATATACTGTGTTTGTTTATATTGCAACTGAAGATAAAGACCTCCATATATCTTTGGATGAACCTTGCTGTCTGTAAATTTTTCTTGTGTGCAAAAGTGGGTAGAGCAGTGAAATGGCTGCTAGCTGAAGCGTTTGTTCTTTTGCCCATTCTGTTGTGCAGTTCTGCTGTTTGGCTACTCCTGGGTTCGACTTCACATTACTCCTGGGTTATTTTTCCCCAGGCTGTGCCAGGTGCCTCTCAGTGAGTCTATACTGAGTGGATAGGGTAGACAAGCCCCAAATGGTAAGCTTTTTTTTGTTTTGTTTTTAAGTGAGGAGTTGTTACATAGCACTACAAAGAGGATATGATAGTCAAAGTAGAAAATTTTCAAAAACAGCAAGTGACACCCCTAAAGTAGCTGATCTAATCTCAGCTGCAGTATTAAGCCCCACCCTACATGGATGCCATCAAGTCAGAGTTTGGGGATGTTACTTTTTAGAATAAAGCCCCCCAGAACCCTCAGTGGCCATGCTGGCTACGGAACCTGGGGAACTGTAGTCCAAAAAGTAATGTTTCCAAGCTTTGCATCAAGTAACTTAACTTATGTAACTTAGGTTTCAAAGGCCAAACACAGAGTCTGGGACATCAACTAGCCTTTCACGTGCCTTAGTTCATGACTGCACGTGGGGGTAATATTATACTGTGCTTATTGCTATATAGTTGGCTTTCTTCTTTGTATCCTTCTGGGAAAACCAAAACATTTTAAAAAGATATCTGATAAAAGTTCATTATGCACAAAACCTCTAGGGTCCAATTTCTAGGCTGTATTTGTTCTTCTCCTTTATTATTCAACCATTTCTTTTAAGTTTATATCAAAAATATTTTTGACCTAATTAGCTGCTGAAACTTTGTTTTAAAAACCACATCCTTCTTTCTCTTTTTCCCTCCTTTAATTTTATATTTTCCCTGAAAGGCAAATCTCTCTAAAGTTGTATGTAATACCAAAAAGGATCTAATTAGTGAGGTTTTTCTCAATATACTTATGAGTTTATTTCTTGCATAGAAATTTGGTTCCAGTTCCACTGAAATTCACAGTGAAGGCAACCTAATGAAAGATCAAGTTTGGATCAAGGTACTTTGGTTATGGAAAGGCACACAAAATATTTCCCTATAATTAAGCATATAGCAGCGATTTCTAAAGAGCATTTCCCACCTCAACGTACCTGCCATGTGAGCCATTCTGCATTTCAGATGATCTAGGAGCACAGTCAAATGTGCATGTTGGTTCATATGGAGAATGCCTAGTTCCATTCCAGCTGAACAGAGGGTTTGCTCTGGAACACACCCAACATTCCCCTGTGGTTGTGCACTGTAAGGAAAGATTGACTGTGGTGTTCAAACTAATCTTCTGCATGAGTGAATTGCAAAAGGAGGACATTGCATGTTGATTCCCAGCCGTGCTCCCAGCTTGAGGTACATTGTTGCCCTAACAAACATCCACACATCCAACATCCACTGCTCACACACATACTTCTTCATTGTAGACTGTCCATGCTAACGTGTCTCTAAGTGGGACCAACACTGTGTCTGGTGCAAGAGATAGCTGTGACCCTGTGCCCTGCTCCTCAATAAAACATATGACATCACTGAAGAACTCCTAATAAATGTCCAAGGAATTATAGCACTTCTTTGAGTACAATTTGAAAACTACCAATGTATAACATTACTTTGATTCCTTCTGCCAGATTTTTGCTTCATGTGAGTAGCATCCATGCATGTGCCATATTGTTAAAGGTCTGTGTGTTGGTTTTGGCTTAGGTAAATGATTGCTGCTAGGAACAGAATAGGAATCATATGTCTCAGTTCTGTCATTTATTGGAGAAACACACAGCTGGGCAGGGATGACCATATATCCTATGTCAGCATGCCAGCATCTACATGGGATTATGTAGATGAAGGAAATAATAATATTAAGTATAAATCATTATAAATAGTATTTGCATGATCATAGGAATGAATGGAAGGAAGAATTACATTCATTTTGCCTAATCAATGAAGTGTATCCTTGGCTTCTGTACCTACTATATCTATGAATCACTAAACACCTCACTAATCACTTGAATGCTTCAGCTAATTGTTGTCATTGCAATTCACTTCATGCTTCCTTTGCTGGGCTAAATCCAATTGCTGGTCCCAACTAAAGAAGACACATTGAATCAACTGCTGAATGGAAATCAGTGCTTAAAGTCCCATTGATTACAGTGGGCCCACTCTAGATGGTATTCGCAATTTGATTAACTGCTAATATGATTGTTTCCAATAGTAACATCTTTTTTGGGATGTGGGTAAACTGTTACCCCTTCTTTTGTAGCTAAGAAAAAGCCTTCTTATGGATATATATTCAAAAATGAAGGATGAGTAGGTTTTCATCAAAGCTTTTTACAAACCCTGTTATTGTTCTGAAGTGCAAATCTAAATTAAGAGAGACAGCTAAACATACAAACAAACACATCCTTAAATGAAACTAAATAAGCTAAAAGGAAAAACATTTTCACTATTTGAAGTTTATGCATAAAGGTTTTGTCACTTTTGCATTTTCAGTTCCTCAGAGTTGTTCTTTCCATGTAGGAGACTATATAAAATGTTACTGGACCATAACATGTTACTATGTTGCAGATAACTGCAGAGTTCCCACAAATCCATACATAAAAATATTTTCTATGCAGTTAAGCTATACACCGAGGAAGCAGTCCCCGAAAAAAATAACTGAGGGATGCAAATTCCAAAGAGAATATAGTTTTCACAGCCCTAATGTCAAATGTTTTATTTAAAAAAGGCATTCATGTTCAGGGCCAAGAGATATTTTTCTTGCTTTGGTGTGGAAAAGTTTGAATACCAGTTCTTCTTAACTTGTCAAGCTGCCATCCCAGACTTCTGTGGCCAGCTTTGTGTTGACATACCATACTTTGTTTTTATTCTATGGGAAAACTCACATCAGTGTTCATTCAACAAAAGGGGTGTATATGGTATGATTGGCTGTAATCAGAGCCACACAGGCAAATTTATTGTCCTATGTGACATTGATAAATCAACCATGCAGATCACCCACCAAAGTTGTGAAATTGGATAAAATTTCACAACTTCTGTACATAATAAAACAGAAGGTCTTTAAAAGCTGAACAAATGGAGGAGCGCCTTCCCTGGAGCATAATTTAGTCTATATAAGGATTTAGTCTATATAAGAGACAAAGACATCACTGGAGGAAAACATCTAAAAGTCTCTTAAGGGAATTGTTGAAAGGTAACAATATAAATTCTACTAGACTGAATTGTCTGTGAACCTTTCAGTGTTTATTTCTTGAGGCAAGCAAGTTACCATCATTTATTCATAATAGTGGACCATGGAAGGAACAAGTAGCTGGCAGCCTGTAGGCACCTTTTGGGTCTCCGTTGAACTTAAAGCATATCCCCCATCTTTGAGGCCTTGTACGCTTGTGTTACTTCAGTGAATAATGAACACCTCATCCATTGGCAGCACTAGGGGGGTGCAGATAGGCTGAGCCACACAATGTGACATTGTTGGAGGGTGGGGTGACACTGGCCTTAGTAACACCACAGTCCTCATCTGAGTCTCTCAGTGTGTAGCTGAGGTGCCTGATGAACAGAAGTCTCTTCCAAGGCCTCCGTTGCTGTTTATGTTGAAGACAAGGAGGATTATGAAAATACCTTGGCTATCTGTACTCAGATAGCCTCATAAGTAAGGAGGATCTAATGTTGCTTATTTGCACAACCAGGTATAGTGATTAGAGTATCTAACTAGGACCAGGAGAGTACAGCCATAAAGCTCACTGGGTGATTTTGGGCCAATTAGTCTCTCTCAGACTGCTCTTCCAAACTTCTTGTCAAGATAAAAAGGGAAAATCTATTAATGCTGCTTTGGAATATGAAAATATATACTTAATCTACCATATAATTAAATTTCACCTGAAAGTAATTTATTGTCTTTTGTGACAATGAAAAGGTGAAAATGTGGCTATGTGTAATCATAACTAAATATTTGTAAAGGTTAAAATTTTGGTGAAGGATAAGAGAAGGGTGGTGTCCTATTTCCCCTACATTATTTTAATATATTAATAACCATATGGATGGCCCCAAAGCATGTCTCTGGGTATTTTCTCCCATTATTTTATGTCAAAAAGCAACTTTAGTACTTGTTATTTTTCTCTGCCAGGCAGTATTTTCTGTTTCCCTCAGAGATGTGAAATTTACACTTCAAAAATGATTTTGTGCCGCAGAGACTCCGTACCTGTCTTGCTAATATTGAGTTTGAAAATATGGCAGGTTTAAAGTTCACTAGAGCATACTTGCCTGCTTTATAGCACGATGATAGCTGTAGCTTGTTTTCAGGAACTTGTGACCTCCCTTGAGGGAGGACCTTACACTTTATATAGCCTCCCTGAAGTTGGATAGAACAATATGTAAAGCAAATATTATTTGAGGAGAATGTTATGTTAAAAATTTTAAATCAATTAACTGGAGATAGTTCCACAAACTAAAATGCAGAACCTTTGCTTGTTCAGTGTAATCCTATGAACTGGAATAAGTGAAAGAGATCATAGATAATTTATATTTATTTTATATATAGAGGAACACAGAGTAGGGGATGTGGAGAGGGAAAATGTCCTGCTGTGATTTTTTTTCTTAAATTACTAAATTTAAAATTATTAATTTTCTTACCTTAACAACCAAGCTGATACCACATTGTCATAAAAATAGACAAATAATAGAAGGCAGTGCTTTTAGCTCTTTGCTCTCAAATAATTGTACCTCAATGATTTTTTTTCTTTTTTGTTCAATTTACAGATGAAGTCTTGTCTGAAAATTTCCTGGACTACAAGAATCGTGGGGTGAATGGCTCTCACCGAGGTCAAATTATCTGGAAGATTGATGCCAGCTCTTATTTTGTAGAGCGTAAGTATTTTATAATGCTGTTACACTATAGTTCAATTAACTCGGGAAGAACTAAGTTCCCCTGTTCTTTTGGGAATTTCATATGTGCAAATAACAACAACAAATCTGATTGTATATTTGAGATGTGCTTAGTGAAAAGCAGCAGTCACTGAAGCATGAATACAGTGGGTGGAATTGCACCCATAATTCCTTTTATGTTGGTGTAATTAAGCATGAACTCCTCATAACATCATAGAAGGAGAGGGTTTCACAATGGGTGCTAAATGCTTCTGTTTTGGGGACTGGTTCTCATTTTCACTTGTGCTCGTTTGATACCATCATAATTAAATCAACTGGTGTTTTTATTTTTGTCCCTGTGTTCACTGGGTGTAATCAGTTTCTGGCTGATCAGGTTTGCATCCCATTCCTTGTGAGTCTCTATAGTGAGATGTTCTTTTTTTTTTAAGTGTTTCTCAAAGATGGAGTGTTTGTGTTGGAACAAATAGATCCCCCTTCTCCATTGTTGTTTCTGCTACCCTTGAAATTTAGATTGCTGGCTCTCCAGGTCAGTGATCTTGCCTTTTTTTACTAGTTACCCTGTAAGCTATCATGCTTACTGATGGTGCTATACAAACAAATAAATTATAGAGTCACAGAATCATAGAGTTGAAAGAAACCACAAGGGCCATCTAGTCCAACCCACTGCCATGCAGGAATAAACAATCAAAGCATTCCTGACAGATGGCCATCCAGCCTCTGTTAAAAATCTCCAAAGAAGGAGACTCCACCACACTCAGAGGCAGTGCATTCCACTTCTGAACAGCTCTTACTGCCAGGAAGTTCTTCCTAATGTTTAGATGGAATCTCTTTTCCTGTAGTTTGAGTTATATGAGGTATTTAGGAGGGAAAATAATTGGATGTAAATATTTAGAAAAAATATCTAAATTTGGATATATAAATCATGAGCTTAATGTACATTGAGACATGTAATTTTAATTTGCACCATGAGGAAATGAAGGTCAGTCTGCAGCAGGGATAAGTGACACATGATCTGAAGACCTCATGCAGGCTCTGTCTGATTTTTTTTTAATGCCCCCTGATGCCCTACGCTACTGCCATCTGATTCAGTGGTACAGCATGGTGGTTGCAAAAAGGGTATAATTTGTCTGTGCAACACTGTGTGTGTATATAGCCTGTGCTTTGTTTTCCAGCTAGTAAGAGCTATTGGAAGCATCTAGGAAAGGCATGGGATTGTGTGACCATCCTGATGTGACTGAACTGCAACTCCAAGCAGTCCTAGACAGCATTGTCAATGGTGAGGAATGCTGGGATTTGGAGTCACACAACTTCTGGAGGGCCAACAATACCCATTCCTGCTCAAGGGCATGTGGACTACTGACCATTGGTTCATAGGAAAGGGTTCCCTACTAGTTACAAATATGTGCTTATGATTAGAGCAAGCCCAGTGGGAACAGATAAAAATGAGAAAGAAGTGACAAAAAAAATGTTCCTTACCCCATTCATGAGATCTCCTTGTTTCTCTTGAGGGATGGAGATAGGGAGATCTGAAATACTCCTGCCTGTGGGTATATCCAACACAGCATTTGACAGCACCAACTTGTTATTAAAAAGATTCAGCTGCCATTTTAAAAATCTACATTTTTAAAACCTGTGATTAATTAATTAATCAATCATATTTATTTTCTGCATTAATTCAATGGAGCTTCTCATCTGGTAAACAATTCTATAACAGTGACTGTTCATTTATTATGTTTAGCAACAGACATTTTAACTTTGTGTACACAGGAATATGTGTTCAATTACTGCCTTGTTTTGTATTAGTAACATAGCTAATTCAAGTGGGTTTCTTGGAGTTTGTCTTTTCTGCTAATGCTTATGGTTTTGCTGCAAAAAGTACACAAGCTCTGGTGTCCATGTGTAGATATCTTGCCCCCATAGAGACTTAGGTATATTAGTTCTTTCTTGTCTTGGGCTGTCAGTTGCTTTGTTGCAATTTACTTCTGAAGAGACAGGTTCTTTCTGGCTCACTGAGCAAGGGGCTGTAGGATACCCTGGACTACTCCCATAAGGCTTGATTATTGAAACTGTTCAACTTAGGCAATTTCCATTGAAGTCTGTCTGAAGTGCTCACCTGCACTAGTCCCAAATTGCAGACCATCTGCTTCAGTGGGCATGCAGGTGCAGGCTTGACTCATGTGGAGAGCTATTAAAAAAAGAAGATGAAAGCATGAAAAGGGAAAACAAGTCCCTGGTTTTTTAGAAGATGACCAGAAAGATTCACTCTGGATGTAGTTGCAATAGCAATAATTAAAGAAAACCAAAGGCTTTAATTGAAAAACATGCACATCTAAGAAATATCTTCAGCTCACTCACCAGTGCAAGGGTATTGGGAAGAAATCTTTTCAGACTTATCTCAGTCCAGCCAGGGCTGATATTGTGCCACCATTGTGACCAAAGTAAAGCATTTCCAGTGCTTTATGGTAGATGTGATCCATGAAGTGCCTACCCAATTGAAAGCATAGTCTCATCCAGCTGCCAGGGGTAACTACCACTCCTGCTGAGGTGCTGCTGAGATATTCCCCTCTCCATCTTCATGCTTGTTCCAGAACTACAAATACATAACTATGCACTGTGATGTCAAGAGCACATGGACAAATGTTTCTTCTTCCCCTGTCATTGCCTTTCTATATGTTTACTCAGCTGGATGGAAGGATTATTTCTGAAGATTCATATTTATTAATTGATAATGGCCAACTAATTTTCAAATTAGTGTGACGTCACTTGAGACTATTAGTAAGTAAGTCAGCAAACAATCATATGAACAAATATTTCCAGGATTGGGTATATTGTCTGTTTTAAGTGATAGAAGTTGTTGTAGCCCAGCATATCTGGAGAGTACCAGGTTGGTTAAACTAAGGCCATGAGGGGGGACTTCTGGCAAGAGATGGGGTGCATCTCACGACAGTTGGCAGAAACATTTTTGCCTACAGTCTCAAGAATTTGATCAGGAGGGCTTTAAACTGAGTCATATGGGGGGGGGGAGACAGTATTCTGGAAGGCAAAAGAGCTGGAGAAAATAGTCAAGCTGTCATAGAGGGAACAAGGCAAACAGCACAAGGATCCAACAGTGGGAGGCAAAAAAAACTTGCACAGGCAGCAAGTAAAGGGAACACATGGTCTTAGATGGCTCTACACTAATGCACAGAGCATGGGAAATAAGCAGGATGAACTCAAACTCCTAGCACTACAAAACAAATATGATATAATAGGCATTACTGAAACCTGGTGCGATGAGTCACTTGATTGGAATGTAGGAATAGAGGGGTATAACCTTTATAAGAGAAACAGGCCAAACAGGAAAGGAGGAGGAATAGCATTATATGTCAGGGATATTTATACCACTGAAAAGATCCATGACATCAATACTGGAAGCCAGGTGGAGAGCATCTGGATAAAAATAAAAGGGGAGGGAAACAACAGGGATGTTATTGTGGGACTCTACTACAGACCCCCAAGTTAGACGGAGGAATTGGATGATGCCTTTCTAGAACAGATGACCACACATGCAGAAAGGAGAGATGTAGTAGTGATGGGTGACTTCAACTATCCTGATATTTGCTGGAAATCTAATTCAACCAAAACTTCAAGGTCTAGCAAATTCCTTACTTGCCTGGAAGACAATTCCATGGTCCAAAAGGTGGAAGAGGGTCAGCTATCTTAGATCTGATCCTAACCAACAGGGGTGAGCTGGTTAATGGGGTGCAAGTGGTGGGATCCTTAGGTGAGAGTGGTCATGTTCTCTTGGAGTTTATTATACAATGGAAAGGAGAAGCCAGGCATAGTCAGGGACACATTCTCAACTTTAGGAGAGCTGATTTCAATAAACTCAGGGAAATAGTGGGGGTGATCCCATGGTTGGGAATATTAAAAGCTATCAGCTGCCTATCAGTTTCCGGGCCCAGTATAAGGTGTTGGTTATTACCTTTAAGGCCCTAAATGGCTTGGGTCCAACTTATCTCTGGAACCGCCTCCTCCCATACAATCCTCCCCGCGCACTCCGGTCCTCTGGGAGGAATTTAATTCAACCACAAAAATCTAGGCTGTGTGCAACCTCCCAGAGGGCCTTTTCGGTAATCGCCCCCAAATTGTGGAATGACCTGCTGAACGAGATCCGTCAGATGACAAGCCTGAGTGGCTTTAAAAAAGCACTAAAGACTGATCTCTTTCAGCAGGCCTTTCTAAATTAGATCCCGGCCTCAGGGGATCCTGGCCTCTTTTAGTCCGCTGGCTATTTATTGTATTTATTGTTTTTAAAGGTGATTTTAGACCATTGCTTTTAATTTACATTTGTTTAATATTTTTTTATGGGGGAGGGTGGGGATGGGGGGTGTTTAGGGATTTTTATCTGCATTGTATTTTAATTTTTGTAAGCCGCCCCAATTGTTTTAACAGAGGAGCGGGGTATAAATACTTATTATTATTATTATTATTATTAAGAGACCTGAAGGTGGATGGGACTTTCTCAAAAGGGAGATACTGAAGGCACAATTTCAAACAGTACCATTGAGGAAGAAAAATGGGAGGTGTCTCAAAAAACCAGGATGGATGACTAAAGAACTGTCAACGGAGCTAAGTTTTAAATGGAGCATGTATAGGAAATGGAAAAAGGGGGAAATCACCAAAGAAGAATTCAAACAGATAGCGAACACATGTAGGAGTAAAGTCAGAAAAGCTAAAGTTCAGAATGAGCTCAGGCTTGCTAGAGAGGTTAAGAACAATAAAAGGGGTTTTTTGGGGGGTATGTCTACAGCAAAAGGAGGAAGAAGGAAATTGTAGGGCCACTACGCAGAGAAGATGGCAAAATGCTAACAGGGGACAGAGAAAAGGCAGAATTACTCAACACCTTCTTTGCCTCAGTGTTTTCAGAAAAGGAACAGGGTGACCAACCTGAGGATAAAGGAACAGAGGACACAATAGGGGAAATCCACCACAGAATAAGCAAAGAGGTAGTACAGGAATACCTTCTTAATCTAAATGAATTTAAATCTCCAGGACCAGATGAACTACATCCAAGAGTATTAAAAGAGCTGGCAAATGTCATCTCAGAGCCATTGGCAATAATCTTTGAGAACTCTTGGAGAACAGGAGAAGTCCCAGCAGACTGGAGGAGGGCAAATGTTGCCCCCATTTTCAAAAAGGGGAAAAAGGAGGATTCCAACAATTATCGTCCAGTTAGTGTGACATCAATACCAGGGAAGATTCTAGAGCAGATCATTAAACAGAGAGTCTGTGAACATTTAGAAGGCAATGCCATAATCGCAAAAAGTCAGCATGGGTTACAGAGAAACAAGTCATGCCAGACTAATCTGATCTCTTTTTTTGATAAAATTACAAGCTTGGTAGATGAAGGGAATGCTGTGGACATTGCATACCTTGATTTCAGTAAGGCCTTTGACAAGGTTCCCCATGACATTCTTGCAAACAAGCTTGTAAAATGTGGGCTAGACAAGTTAACTGTTCAATGGATTTGTAATTGGTTTACTGGCCGAACCCAAAGGGTGCTCAGCAATGACTCCTCTTCATCTTGGAAAGATGTGACCAGTGGGGTGCCACAGGGTTCTGTCCTGGGTCCCGTACTATTCAACATCTTTATCAATGACTTGGATGACGGAATTAGGGGCATACTTACCAAATTTGCAGATGACACCAAATTAGGAGGAGTAGCTAATACCCTAGAGGACAGGATCAAAATTCAGAATGACCTGGATAGACTGGAGAGCTGGGCCAAAAATAACAAAATGAAATTCAATACGGAGAAATGTAAGGTACTGCACTTAGGGCGAAAAAATGAAATGCATAGATATAGGATGGGGGAGACCTGGCTGGATGAAACTACATGCGAAAGGGATCTACGAGTCTTAGTAGACCACAAGTTGAACATGAGTCAACAGTGTGATGCGGCAGCTAAAAAGGCCAATGCGATTTTGGGCTGCATCAATAGAAGTATAGTGTCTAGATCAAGGGAAGTAATAGTGCCACTCTATTCTGCCTTGGTCAGACCTTGGAGGTCTCCTTCCTTGGAGGTCTTTAAACAGAGGCTGGATGGCCATCTGTCGGGGATGCTTTGATCGTGATTTCCTGCATGGCAGGGGGTTGGACTGGATGGCCCTCATGGTCTCTTCCAACTCTGCAATTCTATGATTCTACGACCTCACCTGGAATACTGTGTCCAGTTCTGGGCACCACAATTCAAAAAGGATATTGACAAATTGGAGCGTGTCCAGAGAAGGGCGACTAAAATGGTGAAAGGTCTGGAAACGATGCCTTATGAGGAGAGACTCAGGGAGCTGGGTATGTTTAGCCTTGAAAAAAGACAGTTAAGAGGCAACATGATAGCCCTGTTTAAGTATTTGAAGGGGTGTCACATTGAGGATGGAGCAGACTTGTTTTCTGCTGCTCCAGAGACTAGAACACAGAGCAATGGATGCAAGCTCCAGGAACAGAGATTCCACCTCAACATTAGGAGGAACTTTTTGACTGTAAGAGCTGTTCGGCAGTGGAACACACTCCCTCGGAGCGTGATGAGGTCTCCTTTCTTGGAGGTCTTCAAACAGAGGCTGGGTGGCCATCTGTCGGGGGTGCTTTGATCGTGATTTCCTGCGTGGCAGGCGGTTGGACTGGATGGCCCTCGTGGTCTCTTCCAACTCTGCAATTCTATGATTCTATGAAGACATTAAACAAAAGGTACAGTATACCTCCGTCTCTCCGACTATTTCTCCCCGACTAGTTTACATAGGGACCACTAAACACAGTGTGCAAACACGAATCAAGAAACATGAGAGACACTGCAGACTGGGCAAGCCAGAAAAATCTGCAGTAGCAGAACATGTTATAAACCAACCTGGACACAAAATGTTATTTGAAAACACCAAAATTCTGGACCAGGCCAACAACTATCATGTCAGAATGCACAGGGAAGCTATTGAAATCCACAAACACCTGGCCAACTTCAACAGGAAAGAAGAAACCCTAAAAGTAAACAAAATCTGACTTCCAGTTTTGAAAAACAATAGAATCAAACCTCAACACTTACAAAGGAATTCCACCCAGGGACAGGGAGATTTCCAGCAGATAATGGGCCATCAACCAACCATTAGCCAAACAGACACTAATTCTCCTTGCATTTCTACACCCAGACACTAACCATTCAAATAAACAAATTTACATATCCTCGTCAACAGGGGTTTACAGTATATAAACTCCACACACACTCCCATCTAACCATTCTCTGAAGATGCCAGCCACAGATGTAGTTGAAACATCAGAAGTAAACTCTTCCAGAACATGGCCTCACAGCCCAGAAAAAAGCCAAGGAAAATCTATGGATGCCAGCCATGAAAGCTCTTGACTACATAATGAAAATAAATGATTGTGGGGGGGGATCACATTTATCACCATCTCCCATGGGACCAGAACAGAAGAACAGATGTTGAACATCAATGTTGTGTGATAAACCAAGACAGGAGGCGCTATTATTGGTGTGCACTGCTGTTTCCCTTCCCTTGTGCAGTAAATCTCTAAATGTGGTCAATTTCTGCAGTATTGGGGAGTAGGATTTAGTTGCAGGCAAACAGATTCAAACAGCCATGTTTTTGTAGCCCTTTTCATGGATTTTTAAGTTTTTTAACCATTTTTCACTGATATAGTTGATGTGGACCCTGGGGTTTCAGGGAGCTCCAGGGTGTACCCACAGGCTGCAAAAAGGGGTATTTCCCCTACCGCTAGTTTATGGAGTTATCTCACAACTGTCCAGCAAGGAAAGATAAAACCAAAACTTATTAAAATGAATGCATTATATTACGTTTGAAATTTTCTAACATAAAGGAGAAATTAAGATTCTATTTTGTAACCAAAGTGATTGACTTAGGCTAGAATTTTAGTATTAAATTCCAAATTAAGTTGTTCAGTTATTAATTAATGAAACTATAGTGCTGAAGATCTAATAAATTTTATATTTCCAAGCTGGTTCTTTACCCAGAGCCTAGGGTCTTGTCTACACTGGCTTTATGCTCTGGACTGGTCCTGGATTGACCACAGTGGTGGCCACATGCACTGGGCTGAATCTGGTGTGATAGCACATCATTGTCTACATGGGTCAGCTGGGCCAACACTGCATCCGCCCTGCTGGACCATCCTCTTCTCCCTAGTGCTGCCACTGCCTCACCAGCCAAGCAGCTCCCAGCAAGAGCCTGGCCAACTACATCACCTCTGCTGAGGTCAGAACAGGGTGCCCAGATATGTGATCAACAAGGAGGTGTTTGCTCTACCCCTTCCTCATTCATTGCACGGGTGGCCCATTTCTGCCCTCAACAGAGGAGACCATGCTGGGCAGGCGTTCCACAGTTGCTTGGCCAGTGAGACAGTGGCAGCGGGAGCACAGCGAAGGGGAAGGAACTCCATGTAAGGCCTACCCGGTGCACTGCCACTGCTGCTAACGGCAGGGCACTAGTGCAATAAGGGAGGAGGGGATAGAGCTCCTCCCATTGGTCACATGTCCAGATGCCCCATTCTGATCTCAGCAGAGGCAGTGGTGTACCTGGCAGACTTTCCAAGGAGCTCCTGCTCACAAGGAGGCTCCAACGAAATCCATCCCCTTCCCCATGCTCCCGCCGCTGCCTCACTAGCCAGGCAGCCCAAAGGCTGCCTGGTGCACTGGCACTTCTGCTGAGGCTGAAACAGGGCACCTGTGTGATCAACAAGGAGTGGGTAGAGTGACCACCACCTTGATCACATGTCTGGATGCCTGTTTCTGGTCTCAGCAGAAGCAGTGGTATGCCGGGCAGGCTTTCCATGGAGCTCCTGATCATGAGGAGGCAGCGGTAGTGGCTCCGAAGGCAGGCTATCCCCTTTCCCTACACTGCTCAGCACAGGGAAGAGGGTGGCATAGTTTTTGGTGTGTGGACAGCTAGATCCACCAAATCGGACCCAATCCATTTGTCCACATGCCAACAGAATCCAAAGCTACTCTGGGGTTTCTGGAAAACAGCGGACTTTTCCCTTACTTTCTTAGTGCAGGGCAAAGTCAAGTTAGGGCCAAAAAATTCCAGATTCTCCCCAGAAATAGTCCTATGTCATCTGGACTGCTAGCACTGGATTCAGAGCAAGTATAGCATTTTTCAGCAGTGTCTACAAGCCCTAAGTCACTTCAGTGTTTTTGTAAAACTCATTGTTCAATTTTATGAACTCCTCAGGTTTGAAGTCACACGGTCCACACTTGTTTTAGAACTTTATTAGACTATGATTAGACTTGATTAGACTATGACAGTTAATAGTTTGGTTTAATTCCAATGTTAAAAGATCTTAAAGCCACAAGTAATAAAGACAGCTGGGAAGGAGGTGATCTTATTTTTATTAAAATGGCTCCCCCTGCATTCTACACCAGGCACAGTATAGAAGTTACTCACCTGTTCCAGAAAACTGAATTTTGAAGCTCTTAACCCTGGGACCTTTGCATAGGAATCATTGAGTTAAAGAAGGTGGTGGTAAGAAAATGAGATTACAAGGAAGGGAGAGCAAATGAAACCAAAAGAAGGGTTTGTCAGGGTTGATGAGAAATGGGCTTTCAAAAATTCATGCACCTGCTTCCTTCTCTCCAAAACTCAAAACAGGTATGTCTGAATCAAATCACTGATAGTGTTTTTCAGCATCATTCTGGTAAGACTTTTAGTGCAAGTATTTAGGTTAAATTTAAATGGCAGTTTAGCATAAACTTAATAGTTCATTTTCCTTCTTTTAATGTAAATGCAATTAATGTAGGGTTTCTAAAAAGGTTACTAATGATTAAGTAAATACATTAATCCTCTTCTATTCATTTTCGTATCTCTGTCTAGAAGGCTGAACTATTTACCCACATATGTCAAGATACTATTCAGAATGTTGGTATATTGAATGTCCAACAGTAGAGAGACTTAGAGGCTTATTGCATGCTGAAGTAAAGTGGAAGGGCAGCCAGAAGGTTCTGCTTTCCATGTTGCCTTACCACATGATGCTGGTGTTCTGCTGTTCCAATCCCATGAGAGATGGAGGTAAAACCACGTCTTTTTACTAACTGGAAAAATCCATTAGTAAAAAGACACAGTTTTACCTCCATCTCCCACGGGACCGGAATGGAAGAACACTGGAAGAATGACGATGCCATACGGTAAGGCAGCACAGAATGTAGAACCTTCCAGCTGCCCTGCTGCTTTACTTTGGCATGCAATAAGTCTCTTACAGTAGAACTGACTGACTATGGTATAGACTCTAGATGTTGCTGACAGCTTTTCTCATGACTAACCATTGGCTGTGCTGGCTAAGATAGATAGAGGTTGAAATTTAGCATGGGAGTTGAAATTTGAATGGCCCCAGGTTTTGCATTCTTGCTGTAGACCAAAGCTACCTTCTTGCCCTTTTAGTCAAGCTTGATGTTATACAAAAAATCTTGGTGGACACATTTGGGAGAACTGAGCATGTTCAGTCTGACCAGATTTCTCCAACATAAACCAAGTCAACTATTAGGTCAAAGAGTACTCCACCTTTTCCACTAACCAACCTGGCATTCATCAACAATACCTACAGGCTAGAAGCGACTGCACTCAAGCCACCAAGGCCACCAAGTTTGGGAGGTGGACTGGAAGGAGACACAGTATGTAGATATCTCAGTTGTTTTTCTTTCAGTGAATGTTATCATCTCCTATTGCCTTAAACATCTGTGTGCTGCATTAATGAGATGAATTAATGATTAAAATACCTGGAGAACTTAATCCCACTGATTGCTATAGAATAGATAAGAAGGTCTGAACTAGTTTAAACTTTAACACTCCACACATAGTACTTCTCTATGTGTTGAAGAGAGATTTTGCTGTGCTGCATGTTTTTCACTGTATATTGCCTTTAAAATTATTTCAGTTGTTCCACTTACAGAGAAGTATAAAAAAATTCTCCCTTGCATTGCACATATCCTCTACTTAGGTGAAACTGAGTAAAAATTCAGAACATCTCAGAATAAGCGGGGGGGGGGGATACGGTTTCTGTATAATTTATTTTGAGCTACTTCATACACACTTTGTGGCTGAGTTAAAAGACCATGAAAACTGTTAATAAAGAAATCTTTGACATCTGTAACCTCATCCATAATTATATGCTCACACTGGAGGCTATAAAGATGTTCAGTAAGAGTCAAACTTCTGTGATAGCTGGGACACTTCATAAAGCACATTCTTGAACAATAGCCATTGAAATCCCCATTTTAAATTATATAATGAGTGCAAGTAGACTTTGGGTAACCTATTTCACTACTAATTCTAGTTGATGGTGGCATAAGCCTAATTGGAAGTCAGATTCATGATGGGAGGTTGTAATTAATAGCCTCCAGATCACAAGTTGTTACCTGGTTGATGAATGGATAGATGCAGCTTCCATGGTTACAGAGAGCTTTCACATTCATGTACCAGAACATTATTTGATTCATTCAATTTTTCAGTGAGGTTTTACCAGCTGGTAATTTCCGTATGGGAGAAAAAAAACACTGTACAAGAATTCTATTTTCTGCTGGTTAATTAATGCTAATAGGAGTTACAACAGCAAAACATTATAATATTCTAGCACTCTTAGAATGCAATATCTGAGAACAAATTAACTACCAAATTCAAGTGAACACAATTAGTACGATAACAACATACTACTGTGTAACAGCAGAGGCTGTGTACATGTTTGTCTTAATTGATTACTGTATTGAATTATGTGATTCTTGTTTAACCTATATTGGAGGTGTATTGAATGTTTGCATTGGTTTTTTAAATGACCTCCATAGGGCTTATCAACACTAGCCAGGATATGGCCGTTCCCCGCCAGTGTATCCTAACTTTGGAGCTGGCCTAACCCCCCTCCCCCCGTTACCTGGAGAAAATGGGCCAGAGTCCAAACAGGATGCCACCCCATCACTGCAGCTGTCACCACCGTTGACATGGAAGCTAGGAGAGGGGCCCGGAACTTGTGACTGCAGGCCCTCTGCATGTGACTGCAGGCCCCCTGCCTGGCTTCCAAGAGAGCCAGGGAGCTGGCAGGCACAGTGAGGGACAGGCTTCTGCACACATGAGTACCTGATTGGGCAATACCAGTTTAAGCAGGGTTTTTATTCCTATACTGGTATATTGGGCCCTATCCTGGCTTGCCCCTGTTCCAGCCCCGTATCTGCCCTGGCGGTGGTAAAGACTACCTTGGGGTAGATTGAGATAAATGTCCTGTGTTATTTGGACTGCAGGGCTTTGGAATGGGGGCAAGCTAGGGTAAATCACCCATGAAAATTCTAACCCTTAGAACAGCTAGAAGCAACAGAAGGAAACCAGATATGACTCAGGAGAGTTGTGAGATAACCAGGAACAAAAACAATTAGTGCAAACAATTTGCACTTTTTTGTTTTTACTGCTTTTGTCCCCAATTACCTAACAGCTCTTTTGTAGAGTTGGAGGAAGGGCCTGAACATCCTGTCAGCATAGACCCTGTCTCTTTAACATCTCAAGAAAGTAAGACACAGTCCTGTTACTCTACGGACATCACTTTTCTTCCCCTGCATGTGTGCTTGTATATGTGTGTTTTATCAGCTTCATGCCATGAAGAACTCTCTGGGCTTCTAAACCTGGTGTAATGAATTTGACACCTTCTGCTTAGCCTCATAAAGTTATTTCCACAGTGTTTGCCTTTTTTTATTTCTGCCTGTACATGTGAGACATTTTTTTTTATTTCTGAACTTTTTATTTTTTAGTATACTGAAAATGTATGATGGTTAAATCATTTCTTTAATGGCACAATTACGGTGCAACTAGCCGGATACATTTTTGTTAGTAGCTGTTATATATTCTATCACTAAGTTGCTGAGAGCTAGAGCAAAGAAGAGGTTAAATCTCTTCACAGAAAGTAAGGAGCAATGTATGTTCCTCATTTTTCCAACAGACATCTCTCCTTTCAGAGCCTGGTGTCTAGTCCAGCAAGAAGGAATTGATGATGAAATCAGGTCTTGGTCCTTCTTCCTTGTTTAATGTCAAAAAGAGGAGCAGGAAAAATAACCAAATGCTTGTTAGATTAAGGGTATAATTACCTTTACAAACCTTAAGTTCCAGTCCAAGTGTCCCATCAACATTTGAGGAATCCAAAAGAAAGATGACTTCAATCAGGCCTGATTTACACTATGGTGCAAGTTACCCAGTACAAATGAATTATCCACAAATCATAGAATCATTGAATCATAGAGTTGGAAGGGGCCTCATGGGCCATCAAGTCCAAACCCCTGCGCAATGCAGGATCTCCAGCTAGAGCATCCCCAACAAGTAGCTGTACAGCCTCTTTTTGAAGACATCCAGAGAAGGACATCCCATCACCTCTCTAGGCAATTGGTTTCATTGCTGAACTGGACTCACTGTCAAGAAGTTCCTTCTAGAGGTTTGCATAGTTCTGAAAATTGCATTCCATGTTTTATCTGAGAGAACAAATCATTTAAACTAGCTATACCTGGTGTACCGTACACCGTACACCCCCATGCTACACCCCATCCCTGCAGTACACAGGTCGCCCCATGCCCCTCCCCGTGCCACCCCCACTCCCGTGCCACCTTTGCACCAACCCCCACACCTTCCTCCCCGTCCTGCCCTCCCCGCGTTTCTCTGTGCTCGTGCCGCCCTCACACCGCCCCCCTGGTGCCCATGCCACCCTCCCCACACTACCCTCCCCATGTCCCCCATGCCCTCCCCAAACCCGTGCCACCCTCACACTGCCCTCCCTGTGCCTCTCCCCACGTTCACCCTCACCCGCGCAGCCCCCTCGTACCATACACTGGCCTCCCTATGTTTCCCTGAAGCCCTCCTTGTGTTCTGCACATCCTCACTGTGCCTGTGCTGCCCCCTGCATGCGCCACCCTCCCCACGTTCCCCCGTGCCTACGCTGCCCTTCTGCCGCCCACCCCTGTGTCCATGGCACCGTCCTTGTGCCTCTATCCCCGCGTTCCCCCACGTCCTTCCCAAATCCGCGCTACCCTCGCACCACCACCCCACACCTGTGCTGCCCTCCTCAAATTCCCCTATCCCCACTCAGCCCCCCGTGCCCGCACCACCACCCCCCCACACCCCTGCCGCCCTTCCCACACACTGCCCTCCTGGTGCCAACCCCGTGCCCCATGCTGCTCTCCCCCCTGCTGCTCTTCATGAAGCTGAACATGCCCAGCTCCTTCAACCTTTCCTCATATGATTTATTCTCCATACCTCTTATCATCCTTGTTGCCCTTCTGTGAACCTGCTCCAACTTGTCTGTATCCTTCTTAAAATGAGATGACCAGAACTGAAAACAATATTCCAGCTGAGGCCTGACCAGTGCAGAATATAATGGAACTATTACTTCTCTCAACTTGGAAACTATGCTTCTATTAATGCAGGCTAAAATAGCATTCACTTTCTTTTCTGCAGCATCACACTGCTGGCTCATATTCAACATATGATCAACAATAATCCTAAGGTCCTTTTCACATGTAGCCATTGCTAGTGATCAAGATGGAAGTCATATAATGTGGCCCTGTCACAAATCAGATTATTATAATTCTAAGAATTCAGATCTTATGCCTAAATCATACATAAAGGGATGTAACAGTTTCATTCATTATGGTTTCTTCCCCCAATACTGTATTTGTGTTTTAAAAGCATAACATGAGATGTAGTATTTAATCAGCTCACAAATGCATTCATTTTTACTCAGAAAAAAAATAAGAGCCAGCAAATGGCTCTGACAGAAAATGAGAAGATGCAGTAAGTGCTGGAAAAAGCTTAGACCACTCTTTTGAATTCCCCAGCTACGAGGCTCTGACACATCTGTCTTCTCAAATGGACCATTTGTTGCCTTGTTGCCATGGAAATATTATTCTAAAAATACCATAAGATGTGTAGTTGAGATAAAAGAAATGCATGCAGTATTGATGATTCTGAAATGTGATGAATTTACTATGATTTACTATGATTAATTGAGCTGGTCTCATTTTGTGTGTCTGTCTGTCTGTCTGTCTGTGTAAATGGAAATATCCCTATGTTTACAGATATTATTATCTGAGAATACAAAAGTGTTGGATTTAGCAAGCATAGGTTTTGATTTGTTACACTCAAGTACAAAGCCACTCTTGGCCAAAATAATACAACCTTGACAAATCTGACCAATTTAAGTCCAGAAAGACAACATTCTCTAGTATTAATAAATGAGAGCAAAAAATGTGCCTAGACTCAGATGAAGCCTGGTTGTACGCACTTTAAATAGACTCCTGTTATTTTATTGTCCCTTGTCCAAAATTTGAAAATGCTCATGGAAAGAAGCACACATTTTAAAATAAATTATTTATTTGTACAAATTGCTTGCATTCACCTGCCCACTGTATCTGATTGGTTGGCCAGTTGTCTGATTAAATCCTCATGTCAGATGCAGCATGGTGATGTAGCATTCAGGTCACTTCATGGTTCCTGATAGGTTGTTTTGCCATGCTTCAACCATCAAGACAAAATGGTTCTAAAAAAAACCTAGCCAAGAGAAACAATGGGCTTAAACAATACTGAAATATTTGCCACATCATTCTAAGTGATTTTCAGAGAGGGACATGTTCTGCTAGAAAGTCTGTTGGTTTGTATAAAATTAAGTAATTCTGCTAGTCCAAGGCCTTTTGCATTATTGGTTGCACATCTTTAGAGTTATCATATGTGAGGTATCTAATACAGTTATTGTTGCTGTTGTTGTTGTTGTGATGATGATGATGATGATGATTAAAAAGTAGTTATGCAAAGTGGTTGTGCAAGAGATCTGCAAGTGGCTACACAACCAGTTGTACAAAACATACACAAGAGGTTATGTTAAATGCTTACACAACCTCTAGTGCATATATTTGAAAAATTGTTTTCTGCTAAGGTATAATCCAGTTGCATTTTACTATTTGGATTTTCAGTCCTCTAGTATTATGGTGGATTTAGGCCCTAGTTTCTTTCAAACTCAGAAAACCAAAATTGGCTGTTTGATGCTTATTCCTTTGTTTTATGATAAAATAATTTGCTTGAAGTAATCCTAGGGATCTTTATATCTTCTAGTTAGTTCCAAATCACATTGGAAAAATAATATTTGTCACAGTTTACATATTTAGAATGTAAGTTTCCAGATGCATATTCTCTGTTATTGCTGAGATAGAAACTAAACAGTGAAGAGAATTCCAAGTGAGTGTTTACCTTCCCTACATGGTCCTATAGAGCTGCATAAATGTAGTGATGAAATATTCTAAGAAAATAGTCAGCAATCAAATAGAGAGTGAATAGAAAGGAAGCAGTAATTTAATCACACAGTGATTATTGTCAGTGTCCATTGCAATTAAGGAATGTGAAATAGTAATCTTCTCATATTTTATCACTATACGGTTCCATACAGGGCAGATTTAATTTATGAGACTTCTGTATGCAGCAGCTATCAAGCCAAAATGCAGCATTTTTTCTTCTACCTTTAATTCTTTCTTTGTACATATGCACAACCCACTTCCTGATAAAAGTCTTGTCTTATCTTTGTATGACAATTCAGTGCATGCATTGTGTCTGCTTAAAATACAGTTTAATTCCTCTTCGACAAACTAGGTTATGAAGACTTAAGGGTGGGGGACGATGATGCTCCATTTTAGATTAGCCTGACTTTAAAGAAAATGCCTAAAGGAGTAGTTGACTTGTTGCTTTATTGAAATAGGCAGTGCTTTAAAGTAAGTTGCAACCCAATTGTCATTTTGTCTTCTGTCCATCAAACCTTTCGTGATGGATTGTTGGAAGACACTGACTAATAAATATGTTTCCAAGTAGAATAGCGTGTTTCCAAATAGAATACGTAGGTTTTAGCTGTTCCATGCTTTAGAAGTCTTAGAGGGCTTGGTGATCTAGGAGGGGAAACTGCCTTAATCTTGGCATTGTTGCTTTTTATATCCAAGATAATAAATCTACCCTACTAGTGAAAGTTAAGCTCCTAAAGCCAAGCTGACCTTTGAGCAAAAGAAGAGCAGAGAGGATTAAAAAGACTAAGTGAAATTGTGAGTGAGAGAAAAAGGAGATTAATCTTGATGAACAGAGCTAAAGAAATGGGAGAAAAGCAAGGATACAAGCAGTTCTGGAAAATGATTATATCTAAATGTGGGAATTTTTACCCTGTGTCATGGACAAGGTCCCAGGATGATCCTTTTACATGTTGTTGATTAAGATCAATTCAGACAAAGACTTCTTTTGCATATATCTAGCCTGGTGGGGGACAGGGGAAGAATACAGGCAAAAGGAAGGTGATGCACAGATATACAGACCAGAGGTCTTGGGGTGTAATTCTGCTTTTTTGAATTCATAGTATATTTTGAATTTTTTTAATGATGGTATTGTTTTAAAGTATGTTCACATTTGTCTGGGTATATTGTAAGTTGCTTTGTGGAAGCATTTGTCTGGAAAAGTGGGGTATAAACACTTAAATAAATACATAAATATTGTTCTTATGCCACCATTGAAGGACAGTGCATTTTGCTGAGTAACAAAAAAAGAAAAGAAAACCCTGCCCTTATTTAAATGTTGAGATAGGGAAGACAAAAGTAGGACAGAAAGGAGTAGACAAGGTTAATGGGATGAACGTTCACAAAATGTATATGGGTTTTACACTTCACTAGTGTGGTAGCTGACTGCATTGTTTAATTTAGCTGGCTTACTGCTGAACTATTATGTTAAAGCAACCTAGAGAAAGCAACATTAAAGTCCCATCTTCCAAGTCTTCAAATGCTTAATTTTTCTAATGCGTTACAGGATGTAAAATGAACTGATGTGGCTACAAACTGAAATTCATTCATGCTGACTTTGATATTTCAGAAATTTGTCAAGCTAGTATGATAACTGATACACAGACAAGTACTTTGACATTACGTCATCTCCAGAGAGACGAATGGATTGGCTATACAATTTCTAACAACACTAATTGAAAGGAGATGATGACCTTGGTGGTTATTTGATCTAGTGAAATTTTATTGAGGAAAGAAAAATGACAGATGCAAATTTTTGTATAAAAAGGTATCCTGATTTCTTATACTTAGTGAGGCCTGTGTAGATTGCTAAACCAGTTTAGTTTATATGGCAAGAATTAACTTCTTTCCAGCAATTACCAAAAAACAAAAGTTATGATAGGTTTTTTGTGTGGGGGGGTTCTGGGCTGTGAGGCTGTGTTCTAGAAGAGTTTATTCCTGACATTTCGCCTGCATCTGTGGCTGGCATCTTCAGAGAATGGTGGCAATGTGGGTGTGTGGGGTTTATATACTGTGGGTTCCTGTTGAAGTGGATTAGCACATACATTTGTGTATTCAGTTGTTGGATGTTCTGTTCCTAGGGTGGGAGGATAAGCGAGGGGGATTAGTGTCTATTTAGTTCATGGTCCATTGTTTGCTGGGAAGCCCCCTGTCCGTGGGTGAAGTTCATTTGCATTTGTTGAGTTTTTATTTTGGTGTTCTTCAGGACTGGTAGCCAAACATGGTTTACTTTTAGGATTTCCTCTTTCCTGTTGAAGATGGCCAGGTGTTCATGGATTTCAATAGTTTCCATATGCATTCTGACCTGATAGTTGTTGGCCTGATCCATAATTTTGGTGTTTTCAAATAGCATACTCCTCTACCTCCTTCCACATTTTGGGCCACCAGAACTGTCGCCGAGTTATGTGTAACATTTTCACATACCCAAAATGACCTGCACTCTTCACATCATGGCACTGTCTGAGGATGGCAGTTCTCATAGCCTCTGGAACATACAGGCGTTCTCCCTTCCAAGCCAAACCTCATTGTAGAACTACCTCCCCTTGGTGAGATAGAAACCACGGGTCCTTGGAGAGAGCTGCTGCCATTTGAGCCTGCCACCCACTCACACCATCCTCCAAGACCGGAGGAGAAGACTCCAAGGATGATGGGGCCGGCACCACAGCGGGGGTCGTGGTCTTTGTGGGCGGGCCGTCAGGCTCCCCCACAAAGGCTTGTTCTGGGGCCAAAGAAGGGCCTGCCTTGGTCTCCTGACACTTGGCTTGGCTGCGCGTGAGAACTGCCAATCCCAAATGGGAGGGAGAGAAGACTGAGTCTATCACCTCCTTCCATTGACTGTCATGTTGAGGGAGCCTGGACAAAGCATCAGCTAAGAAATTCTTTTTTCCCAGAAGAAACTTCAGGGTGAAGTTGAACCAGTGAAAGAAACTGGCCCACCAAATTTGTTTAGGGTTTAAGCACCGTGGAGTTTTCAAAGCCTCCAAGTTTTTGTGATCTGTCCAAACCTCAAAAGGTTGGGAAGATCCTTCCAGCTGAGGCAGTCCCTGCAGGATCTCCAGGAGGCTTGTCTGCATGACCTCCATTTGTTGCTTCAGCTGCTGTACCTCATCCTCCACGTCTGAGCACGGAGGTCTTGCCCCAGGTTCTCAGTACCCCTCAGGGGTCTGTCCCACCGTCGGGACCTGCGTTCCTCCCAACCTCTCTCTTCTGGCCAGAGCCAACTGGCTCCAATGGCCATTCCAGCTCCACGCACTGGGGTCTCGGAAAAGGGTAGGCTGCCCCTCCCCAGGGCTTGCCTAGCTCCCAGCTCCATGAGGTCGAGGAGAAGGGTCAGCCTTCCAGCTCTCTGCCGGGCTTGGCTCTGCTCTTCCTCCGGCACGCCTGCACCACCCCCCGGCACGCCAGCTCCCTGGCCACCGCCTGTGGCCAGGCCTTTCTCCGTCTGGATTCTAATCTCCGCGTCATCAGACATTGCGGGTAGAACTCCAAAATTAAGTATGATTTGTGAGTCTCGGCTTACTGTGATGTACCAGGAACACACGCTCACATTTGCTCAGTAAGAATTCTTTATTAAGCAAGGATACGTTTAGCAGGAACATAGGCAAAGATGAGACTAAACACAACCTAACACAATTCCCAGATAAACACTTAAAGCGTGAGAATGGCATGCAAGGAGATTGGTGGGCAGCAAGACAGCTCCAGGTGCTGTGACCTTGGGCTGCTTTGGAGAACAGCGTTCCTAGGCCCACAAAGGGCGGGCTGGCACCCACCCAAAGGCTGAGAGGCCCAGGCAAGGAAAACAGGCCGAAGCCTTTTACCAACCTCATGTCGGGATCTTCCATGGAGTCTACTCTAATGCCCAGAATTCAGGGATGAGCCTGACATGTTCCTTGATTCGTGTTTGCACACTGCGTTTTGTGGTCCTTATGTAGATTTGTCTGCAGCTCCATGGTATGCAGTAAACTCCTGTGGCTGTGAGAGGGTCTCTTTTGTCCTTCACTGAGTGCAACATTTCTTGGATTTTCTTGGTTGGTCTGTACAGTCGTCCCTTTCCATTTGTGGGAGTTAGGGGTGGAGCACCATTGCAAAACTGAAAAAACATGAATAAATTAACATTAAACATGGGTATCATGTCACCTCTCAACCTTCTCTTCTCCAGGCTAAACATTCTGAGCTCCCAAAGCTGCTCCTCATAGGGCATGGCCTCCAGACCTCCCACCATCCTGGTTGCCCTCTTCTGGACACATTCCGCTTCTCAATATCCTTCCTGAATTGTGATGCCCAGAACTGGCCACAGTATTCCAGGTGTTGTCTGACCAAAGCAGAATAGAGTGGCACTTCCTTTGATCTAGATGCTATACTCCTATGCGGCCTAGAATAGCATTGGCTTTTTTAGCTGCCACGTCACACTGCTGACTCATGTTCAGACTCCTAGATCCCTTTTGCATGTACTGCCATCAAGCCAGGTGTCACACATCCTATCTCTGCTTTTCATTTTTACTGCCCAAGTGTAATATCCTAAATTTCTCCCTGTTGAAATTCATTTTGTTAGTTTTGGCCCAGCTTTCTAATCTCTTTAGGTCATTTTGAATTCTGTTCCTGTCCTCTGGGGTACTAGCTACCCCTCCTAATTTGGTGTCATCTGCAAACATGATAAGCATGCCCTCTATTCCTTCATTGAAGTCATAAAGATGTTGAATAGCACTGGACCCAGAACAGAGCCCCGTGGCACCCCACTGGTCACTTCTCTCCAGGATGAAGAGGAGCCATTGGTGATTACCCTTTGGATTCGGCCCATCAACCAATTACAAATCCACCTAACGTTCGCATCGTCACTAACTGTTTTGTAAGAATATAATGGGGGAATTTGTCAAAGGCCTTAGTGAAAAAAGATACACTACAACCACAGCATTCCCTTCATCTAACAAGTATGTAACTCTATCAAAAAAAAGAGGTAAGATTAGTCTGGCATGACTTGTTTTTCATAAACCCACATTGACTTTTAGTGCTCACAGCATTCCTTTCTAAGTGCTTACAGACTGTCTGTTTAATGATCTGCTCTAAAATCTTTTCTAGTATTGATGTTAGGCTGACTGGGCAATAATTATTTGGGTCTTCTCCCCCCCCCTTTTTTTTTTTTAAAGATGGGGACAACATTTGCCCTCCTACAGTCTGCTGGGACCTCTCCTGTTTTCTAGGAATTCTCAAAGATTATTGACAGTGGTTCTGAGATTAATTCTACCAGTTCTTTAAGTACCCTTGGATGCAGTTCATCTGGCCCTGGAGACTTGAACTCATTTATACTGGCCAGGTATTGCTGAACAACCTCTTTACCTATTCTATGCTGCATTTCCCCTACTGCATCGTCTGCTCCATTTTCTCCAGCTGGAGCACTGTTCTCCTTTTGGGAGAAGACCGAGGCAAAGAAGGTGTTGAATAGCTTTGCCTTTTCTCTGTCCCCTGTTAGCATTTCACCACCTTCTCCCCACAGCGGTCCTACCACTTCCTGGTTCTTTCTTTTGCTGTGGACATATCCATAAAAGCCCTTTTTATTGTTTTTAACCTCTCTAGCAAGCCAAGTTCCATCTGTGTTTCTGCTTTTCTGCTTTTCGCCCTACATGAGCTGGCTATTTGTTTGAATTCTTCTTTGGTGAATTCTCCCTTTTTCCATTGCTTGTGCATGTTCCTTTTAAGTCTTAGTTCAGTTGAAAGTTCTTTAGACATCCTTACTGGTTCTTTTAGACACCTGCCCTTTTTCCTTCTCCTTGAAACTGTTTGAAGTTGTGCCTTCAATATCTCACTTTTTAGAAATCCTCCTCCATCATTGCTCCCTTCTCTTTTAGGATTCCTGACCATGGGATCATGCCGTCTTCTTAAAGTCTAGAATGAATATCTGACTACACTTGGCTTCCCCTTTCCTCTGTATAACAAACTCCAGCAAAACATTGTCACTCCCCCTAAGGATCCCACCACTTCCACCCCATTAACCAGATCATCTCATCTCTGTTGGTTAGGATCAGATCTAAAAGATCTGATCCCCTTGTTGCTTCTTCCACCTGCTCGACAATTAAATTATCTGCAATGCAAGGGAGGAATTTCTTGGACCTTAAATTTTTGGCAGAGTTGGACTTCCAACAAATATCAGGATAGTTGGTCTGTTTCTCTGAAATAGGCTATACCCCCCTCTGTTCCTACATTCCAATCATGAGACTCATCCCACCAGGTTTCAGTGATACCTATTAAATCATATTTACTTTGCTGTGCTAAGAATTCAAGTTCATTATGTTTTTTCCCATGTTCTGTGCATTAGTATAGAAACACGTAAGACCATGGGCCATTCCCCCTATCTGTCTTTTAGAGGTTTCGTTCCTCCCACTGTTGAGTTCTTGTACTATTTGCCCTGTTCTCTGTATAACATTTGGTCTATTATCTCCAGAACCTGGTGAACTCCTATCCTCATGAATGGGCTCCCTCCCCCACACAACTCAGTTTAAAACCCTCCTGATCAGATCTTTCAGACTCTTAGCAAAAACATTCCTGCCAACTGCTGTGAGGTGCACCCCATCAACTTCCCAGTAGTCCACCTCCATGAAACCTCACCACATAGTCCAGGAAGCCAAATCATTCCTGGCAGCACCATCTGCACAGCCAGTTGTTCACCTCCACTATTTTTTTCCCTTCCTGGGCCATGCCCTTCCACTGGAAGGACAGATGAAATGTCTACCTGTGCATCCAAGCCCTTCGGCTTCCTACCCAGAGCCTCATAATCCCTTGTGATATTCTGAAGGCTATGCCTTGCAGTATCATTGGTTCCCACGTGGACCAAAAGGCAGGGATAACAGTCAGTAGGCTTTACAAGTCTCATCAGCCTCTCCATTATGTTGCGGATTTTTGCACCTGGGAGACAGCATACCTTTTGAGACATCTTATCAGACCCGCAAACTACTGATTCTGTACCCCTCAGCAGAGAGTCTCCTACCACCACCACCAAATTAAGCCTCCTCTGAGGATTGGCAGAGGCCAGTCTGTGTGCTGAACTGTCGAACGTCTCATACACATTCTCTGAGGCCTGGCTCTGCTGCTCTCCTTTCCATTCCTTGTCATCATTGACAAGGGAGAGAGCTTCAAACCAGTTCTGTAGTGCCAAACTCGTAGAATGGCCCCTCATCCTTCTTCTATGAGTCACATTCTTCCAAACATCAACTTCCTGTGTATCAGAACTAACCTCCTCCAGAGAAAAATCCCCTGTGTGTTCCTGAACCAGGACCTTCTGCTCTGCTCTGTCTAAGAAAACCTCCTGCTCCCTAATATGCTGTAAAGTGGCTAATCGGGCTTCAAGTTGCTAGGCCTTCTCTTCCAGCAACACAACCAACTTGCACTTGCTACAGGTATAGCTCTGCACATCCACAGGCAAGAAGACAAACATCACACAGCTGTTGCAGGTGACTGTAGCAGTTCCCTCACTGTCCATATTGAATACTCTGAGGTAGGCACTAGAATAGAACTCTGTGGCTCCCCCTCAAACTCCCCTGCTAAACACCCACGCCAAACACCCCTGTTTGCCTTGCTTCTGTACCCGAGCTCCAGAGACTGAGACTTCAGCTATACAGAGAGCTACTGGCTGCTAGCTCCTCCCTCTGCCTCTTATCAACTTCCTCTCAGCTGTCTCTTCTCACTTCCTCTCAGCACAAGCAGCTCACCAAATAAATGCTAATGAGTCCCCCAGGCAAGCCTACACTCAGATCACACAAACAAACTGCCTTGACCCAAGCAAACACACTGGCATTACCCAACAAATTCTCCCAAGAACTCTCTGGGTCTGGAGAGGTGTAATTCAACAGCCGCAAGCTCACCTAATGCTGTCTCTTCCACATATCCAAGTCAAACACCCTTGTTGGCCTTGCTCCTGTATGCTGAGCTCCAGAGTCTGGAACTTGAGCTATAGAGAGAGCTACTAGCTGCTAGCTGCTCCCTCTGCCTCTCGTCTATTTCCTCCAAGTAGCTTGGTGTGGTCTTTCAGTGGACTGGTAAATCATCTTCACGGGTTCAATCAAGCACCTTGTAAGCTGATAGAACTTTAAATGGGCTGTTACAGTTCTATTGCACAAAAGGGAGCAATCTGGTCCAGCCCACTTTAGAACTCTATAAAATCAGGGTTCTGCCCAGGTTGTTATATGATGCACTAATGCAGGCTTTGGCCAACTTAGTTCCATTAGAAAGAGCACAAATTTTTTTTAATATAGACTCTTGGCAGTTCCCATTTCTACAAAACTAGAATTGCTCCATGCAGAACTGGATGTAATGACACTCAAAGCTGAAGCTCTCAGTTTAGCTCTGGGTTGTGTGTGTGTGTGTGTGCGTGTGCGTGTGTTTGGTTAAAGGTCATTTTCAAGCAGGTATTATCTGGTGCAATAATGACACACAATGTATGGCCCTATCTGCACCAGATTCAGGGAATATCCTCTTAATCTGGGTTTTAGAAAACTCGCAGTTTTCTCTGGAGTTTGGTTGAAACTCTGGAGAAAACTGTTGTGTGAACAATCCATCCACACTGGATTTGGGGTGGGGAGAAGAGGAAGAACAAGTGCTATTTGAGGCACTGCTATTTTTCCTCTCCTTGGTGCCATTTCTCCTTCCAAAGGCAGAGCCCCAGAGATAGTTGCTCTCTCTGTGGTCAGAACGGGCAGCCCAGCCTGTCATCATGTACTAGCCCATTCTGACTTCAGAGAGAGCAACTGCTGCTGGAGCTTTGCTTTTCCGGCACATAATTTTTCCTTCTGAGCTCTGGGGAAAGCAAAGACCCAATAGTAATTGCTCTTTATGAAGTCAGGACAGGCAACCCCCACCCCTCCATCAGAAGGTTAGCTGCCCATTCTGACTTCAGAGAGATTGACTTCTGCTGGGGCTTTGCTTTCCCAGAGCTCAGAGTCAAGCCCTAGGTGTGAGTAACAACTTTGAATGGAAGCCAGGTGATTCACTGGGGGTAAACTCTGAATGCAGATTTGGGCTTTGGCAGGTGTGGTGCTTAAATCCAGGCCAAAGTAGTCTGAATTTTATGCACTGCAGCTCTGGACCAAAGTAGTCTGAATTTCATCTGGATTTTTACACACACACCCCATGTAGTCAAGCCTTCTATGACAGCCCTTGAGGTATTTAAAGAAATCATATCTCCCTCAGTCTTCTCTTCACCAAGCTGAACATGTCCAGCTCCTTTGACCTCATATTTTTTGTTCTCCATACCGCTTATCATCCTTGTTGCCCTTTTCTGAACCCACTGCAGCTTGTCTGTATCCTTAAAATGAGGCACCCAGAACTGGATGCAGTACTCCAGATGAGGCTTGATCAGCACAGAACATAATGGAATCATTACTTCCCTTGACTTGGAAACTATGGTTCTATTAATGCAGACTAAAATAGTATTTACCTTCTTTGTTGTAGCATCACCCTGCTGGCTTGTGCTGAACTTATGATCAATAATTATCCTAAGGTCCTATTCACATGTACTAGTGCCAAGCCAAGTGTCTCCCATCTGTGTGCATTTGGATTTTGTGGCCTAAATGTAGAATTTTCCACTTGTCTCTGTTGAATTTCATTTTATTAATTTCAACCCACTTTTCTAGTTTCTCATGGCCCTTTTGAATACTCTTCCTATCTTCCAATGTTTTAGCTACCCTTCTCAGTTTTGTATCATCTACAAACTTGGTAGGTATTCCCTCTACATTATCTTCTAAGTCTGTTATAAAAATGTCAAAGAACAATGGCCCCAGGACAGAACCCTGTGGCACACCACTCAAAACTGCCTTCCAATTTGAAGTACAGCCATTAATGAGAACTCATTCAGCATGGTTTTACAACCAATTATGCATCCATCTGATGGTGTTTCCATCTATTCCATATTGAATCAGATTGTTATGGGAGATATTATCAAATACATTGCTGAAATTCAGATAAATGGCATCCTCAGTATTCCACCATCTACTAAACTACTACTCTTGATAGCTTCAAGAAAGCGTTAAAGACGGATCTCTTCCGGCAGGCCTTCCCGGAATAACTTCCCGGCTCAAGTGGAGTTGACTGTTGGGCTGCATCAATAGAAGTATAGTGTCTAGATCAAGGGAAGTAATAGTGCCACTCTATTCTGCCTTGGTCAGACCTCACTTAGAATACTGTGTCCAGTTCTGGGCACCACAATTAAAAAAGGATATTGACAAATTGGAGCGTGTCCAGAGAAGGGCAACTAAAATGGTGAAAGGTCTGGAAACGATGCCTTATGAGGAGAGACTCAGGGAGCTGGGTATGTTTAGCCTGGAAAAAAGACAGTTAAGACGCGATATGATATTTGAGGGGATGTCACGCTGAGGATGGAGCAGGCTTGTTTTCTGCTGCTCCAGAGACTGGAACATGGAGCAATGGATGCAAGCTCCAGGAACAGAGATTCCACCTCAACATTAGGAGGAACTTTTTGACAGTAAGACCGGTTCGGCAGTGGAACACGCTCCCTCGGAGTGTGGTGTGGTCTCCTTCCTTGGAGGTCTTTAAACAGAGGCTGGATTGCCATCTGTCGGGGATGCTTTGATCAAAATTTCCTGAGTGGCAGGGGGGTTGGATTGGATGGCCCTCGTGGTCTCTTCCAACTCTGCAATTCTATGATTCTATGATTCTAAGATATAAGATGAATGCATAATCATTGCATTGTCATCAATATACTTGTGAACAGACTCCTCTATAATCCTTCCCCCCCCCCGATATTGAGGGCAGACTGACTGGCCTGTAGTTCCCTGGATCTTCTTTTTTGCTCTTTTCGAAGAGAGGGACAATGTTTCCTCATCTCCAGTCCTCTGCACCTCACCTGTTCTCCAAGATTTCTCAGAAATGGTGGCAAGTGGTTCTGTGAGCATATCAGCAAGTTCCTTCAATACTCTGGGATGCAGTTCATTTGGCCCTGCAGATTTGAACTCACTTATGTTAACCAGGTGATTCCTGACCCTTACCTATCTTGATTTGCAATCTGGAACTCTTGCCAAGGGGTCTGCTGATGCATGGAAGCATAGTGTTCTCTTTGGGGGGGGGGAACTGGAGCAAAATGGGTGTTGAGTAGTTCTGCCTTTTCATTGTGATCTGTTAGCATTTTACTATCCTTGCTGAACCAAGGTCCCACCATTTCCTTTATCATTCTCTTGCCTCAAATGTATTTGAAAACCCCCTTTTTGTTGCTCCTTGCTTGCCTAGCCAGTCAGTCTCAGATCATTCTGAGCTTTAGCTTTCCTTACACTATTCCTGAAAGCTTGGGCTACACATCTGTACTCTTTCTTAGTGATTCATCCTTCCACACATTCTTTATACAGTCATCCCTTCACATTCGCAGGGGTTAGGTTCCCCAGATCCCCGTGAATGCGAAAAATCCGCGAATAACAACTGCCCTCCCCCTCCCCCGCCAAAGCGATCACCAGGCCTCCGGAGGCCCTATAGTCGCTTTCCCCCGCCTCCGCCTCCCTCCCAAGGCCTTCATGGGGCCTCTGGAGCGTCTCCAGAGGCCCCATGATCTCCTCCCCGGCCCTCCCCACTCCCTCCCCAGGCCTTCATGAGGCCTCCGGAGCGTCTCCAGAGGTCCCATGAAGGCCTCCCCGGCCCTCCTCACTCCCTCCCCAGGCCTTCATGGGGCCTCCTGAGCGTCTCCGGAGCTCCCTTGAAGGCCTCCCTGGCCCTCCCCACTCCCTCCCAGGCCTTCATGGGGCCTCCGGAGTGTCTACGGAGGCCCCATGATCGCCTCCCCGGCCCTCCCCAGGCCTTCATGGGGCCTCCGGAGCGTCTATGGAGGCCCCATGATCGCCTCCCCGGCCCTCCCCACTCCCTCCCCAGGCCTTCATGGGGCCTCCAGAGCGTCTCCTGAGGTCCCGTGAAGGCCTCCCCGGCCCTCCCCATCCTCTCCCCAGGTCTTCATGGGGCCTCCGGACCATCTCCAGAGGCCCCATGATCGCCTCCCCAGCCCTCCCCACTTCCTCCCCATGATCGCCTCCCCAGCCCTCCCCACTCCCTCCCCAGGCCTTCATGGGGCCTCCGGAGCATCTCCTGAGGTCCCATGAAGGCCTCCCCGGCCCTCCCCACTCCCTCCCCAGGCCTTCATGGGGCCTCCAGAGTGTCTCCAGAGGCCCCATGATCACCTCCCCGGCCCTCCCCCCTCCCGCCCAAGGCCTTAACGGGGCCTCCAGAGGCCCCGTGTTGCTGCTTTTGGGAGGGTGGGGTCCTCCCAAAACCCGCGAATATTCAAAACCGCAAATGCTAAGTTCGCGAATGTGGAGGGGCAACTGTACATGCTCTTTTTTCTTTTCACATCATCCTCAATTTTATTGTGCAGTCACGTTGGGTTTTTCAGATGGTTCCCATTTTCCATTTTCCATGGAATTACAGTTGTCCCTTCATATTTGCTGAGGTTTGGTTCCAGGACTCCCCCATGGATACCAAAATCCATGAATACTCAAGTCCTATTATATGCAATGGCATAGCAAAATGGTGTCCCTTATATAAGATGGCAAAATCAAGGTTTGCTTTTTGGATTATAATTTTTTAAAGAATATTTTCAAGCCGTGAATACTTAAATCCGTGAATACCAAATCCGTGGATACGGAGGGACAACTGCATTTGTAATTGTAATTTTGGCAATTCCTTCTTCATGAACTCCCACTCTTGCTGGGTATCTTTTTCCTTTATCATCTGTAGCCATGGAGTCTAACCAGTATTTCCCTGAGATTTATAAAATCACCTCTTCTTGAAAAGCAGGGTATGTGCTTGACTATACTTTTCTTTGGCTTGTCCCACAATCATGAATTCTAGCATTACATTGTCGCTTCCTCCTAAAGTACCAACTGCTTTGATTCCAGTAGCCAATTCCTCCCTATTGGCTAGAATCAAGTCCAGAATTGCCAATCCCCTTGTTTCTTCCTCTACTTTTTTAAAAAGGAAATTATTTGCAAGGTACATTGCCACAGAAATAATTACTGGGTTCTGTTGATCCAATCTTTTTTTTAATTATTTTTTTATTAATATATATCTAAAAACACATACATACACTAAAAATCATACAACAAACATAATTCATTCTCTCGTCTATAATGAATATAATATTAATCTTAAGCATTAAAGTAAATTAATTAATCTCAACACTAATACAAAGTGCACACACATCCCAATCCCCCAGGACCATCTATACCATTTAACTATTCCATTTTCCAGAATAGCAATTACTCTGGTGGTGTATACCCCTTTTTTTCTTAAAAAGACATGTTCTACAAATGGTTTCCATATTTCATCAAAATCATTACTGTTCCATAATCCTTTTTTTTTACTTTGTCTATATGTTAATTTGTCATTAATAGCAATAATCCAAACTTCTTTATACCATTCCTCTATTTGATAAACACCTTGTATCTTCCATTTTCTGGATATCATTAATCTTGCTGCTGTTAGTTAATTTGTCATCAGATCCTTGACCACTTGAGTGCAGTTAACCTTTTAATAAATTGATAATAATGTAATACTTGGGACAACATTCTAAATCTTGTCCCGTTACCTCAGTTATTTCTTCAAATTCCATTTGCCAACATTTCTGTACATATTTACAGCTCCACCACATGTGGCTGTAGGTGCCAGTTTCCTGGCATCCCCTCCAATATAACATTGAATATTTTTTTGTCTATTTGACTTAATGTTACTGGTGTCAGGTACCATCTCCATACCAATTTGTAATAATTTTATTTTATTCTTACAGACATATTTTTCAAAATACGCAAATCCTGTATTTCCCCTCCCCCAAGTCTGTTTACTTATTAGTTGTACTAAATCATAGTCCCATATTGCTTTAAAGTAATCATTTTATTTTTCAGTTTCCAATAGTATTTTATAAATTTTACTTACGGTACCTTTTAATGTTTTGTTCTGTTCCTTATTTCCCTTTGTATAATCATCTTTTCAAATCTAGTGTATTCTTGACATTCCTTATTTTCCCTTATCCATTTCATCATAGAATCATAGAATTGTAGAGATGGAAGAGACCATCCACCGTTCTAGTTGTATACTATTAAACCAGGATATCTTTGTCCCTAGTAGCCTCTCTTTTATTTGTTCTCTTCTACCCATCTTTTTTATCCAGTCTTTTATTTTAATTATTTCCTATTCTCTTAGTCCCTTTTCCAATTCTTTCTTTAAGTTTACTGAGAATTTTTCCCTAATCACTACTGGGGAAATAGTAGGTATTAACTTATTAACCATCACTTTCCTATCTCCATTGCAATAGTTGTTAATTATTGTTTGCCAGTTCTTTAACTCTGATTCTGATATCTTAACTGGTAGCATCCTAAATAGAAAATTAATCTTGGGTAATATCTTCATTTTTACTATTGTTATTCTGCCAAACCATAACAGTTTTATTTTCCTAAATTCCTCCAATTTTCTTTTAACCTCTTGTTTCATTTTAATGTAATTTTTATCCTCTAAATTATTTTTGTTATAATGATTCCTAAATATTTGATTGAGTATCTTACCTTAATACTATTTCTTTTCTTCCCATAAACTCCCAGTCCTTTTCTCTACTATAGTTAAACAGCATCATCTCTGATTTGGTCCAGTTTATTTGTAATCCTGTCATTTCCCCAAATTCTTTTAAGTAACCTTCTATTCTATCCATTTTTTCCAAGCGGTTTTCAATTGTTAATAAGATGTAATCTGCAAACAAGCTAATTTTATTTTCCCTTGTATTCTCAATCCCAGCCACGCTTTCATCATGTCTAATAAATATTTGCTATGAGTTCCATAATTAAATCGAACAAGATTGGAGAGAGAGGGCATCCTTACCTGGTGCCTTGGGATAATCAAATTTGTTCAGTCAAACCATCATTCACTACTACCAATGCTGTATTTTGTGAATGTAGTTGATTTGTAATCCCACCATCATGGGAACATCCTTTAATAGTTTTAATTCCGAAATCTGAAAAAGATTTTACAGATCCAGGATCATATAGGCCAATTTCTTTAATAAATCAAGAAGCTAAAATATTGACAGCAATAATGACAAAAAGAATTGATAAATTCATTTTTAAATATATTAAAACGGAGCAATGTGGTTTTGTAGCGGGTAGACAAATGTTGAGTTCTCAGTGGTTTCCAGTATCTGTGGTAAGTCTGGGAACCGAACCCCCACGGATATGGGGGTCTGACTGTACTATCATTTTGAAGTATCTTTTTTCTGCCTTTTCCTTTTGGAGGCATGCAAAATGGCTGATAGAAGCTTCTGTGTGCAGTTTTATTTCACACTTTGTGTGTTGCCCTCCAGAGCAATAGTTCTTAATAGACACAGAGGAGAATCCAGCCAGAATTAAGAATGAGGAATGGTGATAGCTAGTGATGGAGCATAAACTTTGCATGCAAAAGGTCCTGGATTTGATCTCTGGCATCTCTGGGTAGGACTGAGAAAGATACCTGCCTGAAACCATAAAGAGCCTCTAACAGTGAGCACAGACTCCCCATGTCTGGTCTTGACTCTAGTTGCCTTGAATCCCAGTCTTGGGGAAGAAGCGGTATATAAATAAAGTGATTGAGTTATTGATTGACTGATACCTTCCAGATGTTTCAAACTACAAGTTCCAGAATTCCTGGTCACTGACCATTACTGACTGGTGCTGCTGGGACTTGAAATCCAAAACATCTGCATTAGGTGAGGCTGATGTGGAGAAGACTGAGCTAGATGGGCCAATGGTCTGACTTAGCATAAAACAGGTTAATATATTCTTAACTTGTCCCATTAATCTCAGAGGAAAGACCATGTATATCTCTCTCTCTCTGGCTTTTCTTCACAAACAAAGATTCAGGAAGGACTCATCCCGCACTTTCTGCAAGCGCGCTGATGACTAAAAAGCCAATCCAAGATAAACAAGTCCGGTTGCAATAATATATCTTATTGGTTTTCTCCTTCAGCAGAAGTGGGAATGTTTTCACAATCCAGAAGTTGCTGGACTACACATCCTGACAGGTCTAGCCAGCATAGCCAATTGTGAGGAATGTTGGCAATTGGAGTCCAACAAGTGGAGGGACACATGATTCCCAACCCTCTACTTGAGGAACCCCCTGATAAAATTCTGTATAATTCCTTAAAAGATACTTTGAAAGTTACAATACTTGTTGCTCCTAACAAATGACTTTTTAAAATGCTTAATTTCCTTACTAATATTTGGCAGTACATTAACACCTAAAGGAACTTTCATGGAATTAAAAAGGTAATATTCTTTAACAAATGCTGTTCCAGTCCTCCTGACAGCTCCATATTACTGTGGAAGGAGTATAAGAAATTCCCAGTCCTTTATTAGTTTGGAGAGCCAGTCTCATATTTGTTGTGTGTGATGCAGTTATTGGGATATCTCAGCTTTTTACAATTGCCTGGTGAGTAAAAGCCATAGCTGCTGAGCTGTTAAAATTTCAGTAGAGAAAATTGCAAAATGAAAATTCAGCCTGAGTATGCAATTCAGCTGCTGCATGGCATGATCACCCATCGTGATTACATTCTGGAATAGACACCACTCCTCTTGCTCTTCCGTTAGGGCAGGACTGTTAGTTGGTTGCAGCTGCTCTTGTTTCACTACTGTTGCAGTAGAGCTGAGCCTAAATGACTTCCTTTATTTAATGTTCCCTTTTAACTGCATTGAAAAATGTGTCTCTCTCTTTGAATGGTTTCCCCCCATTAAGTTACAGACATATTTGTGTTGTTATGGCACTGTTTTTATCGTGCATTCATAGATGCATTTACTCAGAAGTAAATCCCTTTCTTTTCACCAAATGCATGGATATATGATTGCAATAACAGTACTGTTTTCTTGCTTCTTTGCCTCCAGAGAACTATTTATATTTATTTATTTATCTATTATTAAAATATTTATATATTGCCTTCTAAATCCTGATCTAAGGGAGCATGCAGTAAAGCCAACCTGACTAATTTAAAGCAGTGTACACAATAAAAATAATTTTAAAAGGCCAAAAACATGTTAAATAATTTAAGTTAAAGAGACAAATTAAAACTGATTAAAATGATTCCTGTTGGCTTTGGTTACTTGTGTGACTTTGTCCTTGATGTCATCCCTCGAGGTCTGATGTGAAGATGTCAGGGACCCTTTGCCACAGCTAATTGGATTCAACAGCATTGAGGTGATTTAGGCTGATTTATGTGAGGACAAAAAAGAAATAAAGTAAATTGATGCTAAAAAGCGGCAACCAGAAGAAAGGGACTCCAACAGTAACACAGGTGTTTAATAGCACAAATATTTTTCACCAGGTTTTTTTGGCTATGAAGCTTAAATGTACTGTTTTCAAAGTGCATACTGAAATTAGACAACATTAGCAGAATGCTGTATAATGATGAAGAGTCAGTAATAATGTGGAAGGTCTATTCTCTTCTGAAAACCCTTTTCTAAATCTAACTTGTTTCACATCAAATCTGGAAGTACCTGTGGGATTTCAGTCAATAAAATATTAGGCACCACATTTTTGATACGTTAGCGCACTGGAAACTCTGTTCACGCTAAGAGATCCAGGCAGCAAAAAGTATAGCAGAGTACCCATCATCCCAGTGATAGAAAATGAAGTACACAGACACATAGATGGCATCTAAATGTACTATCTTTACTGGACCATTATTAAAAATATATACAGAACTACAGAGAATTCTCTCTGTGGACTACATCAGGAGCAAAACAGTTCTGGTACTGCATAGCCCCAAGTACAGCATAAAATAGACTACAGAGTCACGGAGCATACTCAATAACATCCTGCTTACAGAGACATACACGTTTCCCATAGAGATTACATGCTTTCAGACAGATATGGTCTCTGCCTCAAGGTTGTGTTCCCAGGCCACTATACTCATGACACAGTCCAGGTGCAGCCTTGCTTATACTGTACACCCCCTGTAGGCAAACATCTTGAGCTTCATGCTCTTATTCTCTTTACAGCATGAATTTATCAGATTGCATGTCCCATAATCCTGACAATTTTACCCCAGAATCAAAATTTGTATCAGTTTACCATTCACCATCCCTTTGCTATTGAGGTTTTGATCTGTTTCGTGGGCTATCAGCCATAACTAAACACAGACCAAATCTTAGTAGGGAAAGGAAGAATAGAGTGGTGTTTGAGTTGGGAAGAACTCGTTTGTGGAATTTTATTGAATGACATTCAATAGAGAACCATACATCTGAACATCCATAAATACAGGTGGCAACACTTTAATAGATGCTACAATCCAGATAAGTCATGCTTCAATGTTGTTGCTATAATGGGACAAGCTAACTCATTAAATAAGATCACAATAATTTAAGTGGATTTTAATCACAATAAACTTTATTGAACTTGAGGCCAAGTTACTTAAACATCTCTCATGTACAGCAAGGAGAAACATGATCGTCTCAGAATTTAGAATGAATTTTTTTCTGTTACATATTATTAATGCAAATCATGCTTTCTTTTAGCTGAAACGAAGATCTGTTTCAAATACTACCACGGAGTGAGTGGGGCACTGCGTGCGACAACCCCCAGTGTGACAGTGAAGAATAATGCAGCTCCTGTAAGTTTTATGCTTGCTTCTGTACTGCACTCATCCCACAATTTTGTGCTCTCTTTTCTTCATTTGTTTTACTTCTAGGTATAGTATGGGGTGAAGATCCTTTGGCCCATGAGATTTTTGGACTACACTTTCCATATATCCTTACCATTCGCCCTTCTGGTTGGGGTGAATGGGAGTTGTAGTCCAAAACATCTTGAGGCCCTAATGCTCCCCATGCCTGGTCCAAGGATATTTATAGTCTTCATCTTTAAATCTTGATTTTTGAGCTGTTTCCCTCTGTTCTTTCCTGCATGGTCTGTCTCAGGACTGCATATATCTCATAATAGTGTGCAAACATACTCCCCACACACACACACATACACACAGATTTTGCTCTAGATTACACAATTACAGGTTTCATTTGGAACTTTATAAACTACTGATATTCTAGCTCTTATAGCTAGCTCTTATAGCTAGGAAAACAGCCTTGAAAGATAGGTTATAAGTGGTGAAATCCCAAAGCCACAGGCATGACTAAGATATTGAGGGCTTGGGAGATGTAGTGTCCTGCATAGGCCCTTGAACCTTCCCATGATCAGTATTATTTTTTTTTATTTAGTTATTTATACCCCGCTCTTCAGCCACAAGGCTATCAGAGCGGCTTACAAATTGTTTTAAGCAATAGCTATTTACACATCTGCACTGCATTAGACAGTTTCCAATGTGTGTTAGCTAATTGCCCCCACAAGCTGGGTACTCAGTTTACTGACCTTTGAAAGGATGGAAGGCTGAGTGAACCTTGGAGCCCGCTGGAATTGAACTTGCAACGTGGTGGCTTGCAGTACTGGCATTTAACTACTGCACCACCAGGGCACCAAGGCACAAACTTGTCAGTTAGGAGCACCAGAATGTTATTGTTTCAGTGTGAATTAACTGAACATGGTGCTATAGAAGGACTATAGGTCTCTTGTTGACTTTAAAAATCACATGTCCAATTTCTAGCTGCCAAATTTTGCAAAGTTCCCTGACAAGCTGACCTCCTAATTTAGAAAAGGAAATAAAATCAATTCACTGCTGAGCTTTTTTGTGTGGAAAACATCTGTAATGTTTATCTGATACATGTGGATTGTTGTGTAGTATGTGTGTGAATGAAGTAAGGAAATGGTGTTGGCTATGCTGAACTGTGGGATTGTGCTGCAAAATGCACTCACCAGTAGAGAGCTACTTTTATTCCAATCATATTACATAGATTTCTCATCTCTATTTCATCCCATTGACACACATACACACACACACACAAATGCAAGATCTGATTTACAGTTGCCCTAGCCAAAAGAATGACGTACCTGGCAGGAGAAGGTAAAAGAGTAGTTACTGCTCTCAAAAAAATGAACTGAGGGTATGAGTGTTTTGTTTTCCTGTCTGGTGAGGTAGCTGACCTTTCAGGAAGCCAGATTTAATTCAGGAGTTGCCAATTGCTCATCGCTTCTCTAAAGCTTTTTTTCATTGGGTATCCTTGGGCTTATCTACACTGGCAAAAAAATATGAACTCACCCCAAATCTGGTGCTGGCACTCCAGATGATATATGGCTACTTCCAGGGGGGAAACACATTTCCCCCCTTAATCTGACTTTGCTCTGAACTAAGCAAAGTTGGGGAAAACATGTTTCCTGGAAACTCTGGTGTGACCTCAGGTTCTTTTGATCTTTGGACAGCTGAATTGGGTTCAATTTGGCCCAATCCAGTTGTCCATGCACAAACACGGTGCCATCTCTCTTACCGTTTTAGCTGAAAAGCAGGTGCCCCTCCCCATGGGCCTGTGTGAAAGAAAAGTGAGCTGCAATGAACCCCTTTGCAGTCCCTTATTGTATTGTACATACAGCACTAGCATTTGGCTAAGTGAAAAGAAGATCTCAGAACCATCCCTCATTTTTTCCTCTCTTGGCTTTTCTCTCCTCTCTTTCCCCATCCTTGCCTTTCTGCTTTTTATCCACCCTTCCTCCTCCTTACCCACACCATACAGTTAAAGTAAGATTGGTGCAGGGAAGAGTTGGCTAGTAAGATACCTAGTCATTAAAACAGTAGGTGCCACAGACTATGGAGATTTTCAGATGGGATTTATACTGCAGGGCAGGCACAGAACAGGGTCGAGAAAGGGGCTGTCGTTCAGATGACTTCGACCCCTTCCATCCTGCTCCCAGGATATTCTATTCACAAGGAAAAATCCTGAATAGAACACCCCTTCCATGCCTGTCACGGAATCAGGGACATGAGAAACAGAGCCCCGTCCCTGTTCCGCGATGACAGGGACGGGGGAGGAGCTTTGTGGCAGGCACTTCTGGCCACCAATGGGACAGCCCGGTAAGTGCCACCCTTCTCCCCACCCCTGGGTTCCTTTTTTTATTTTAATTTTTTTTTCGTTTTATTTCTGTCTTTGATAGCTGGGGGCGTTAAATTTCAATTTCCCTCCCATGCATTCTCTCGTGAGAGCAAGCAATATTTCACCCAGCTGGTCCTAAAGGCAGCCTTACGACGGCTGCATTTACAGCCAGCCAGGCAAGGAGAGAGGACGCCCATTCCTGGAGCATAATGGAGGTAAGTGTATGAACATTTACCTCCATTCCATTGCAGGAATGGGAGAGGAGGTGGCTGGGCAGCAAGAGGGCATTTTGGCCCCATCTGAAAATCTCCAAAATTTGGGAACCCTGACTCCTGCATGCAAAATGTATGCTCTGCTACTAATTTTTGTGTATCACAGTTCTTGATTGAGAGTGGATAGGTAGAAAGGATACAGTGATTTAGTTGTGTGAAAGAGTACCCTGCATATACTCAGGGAGTCTTTCAAAAATTCACATTTAAGAATTCATAGAATCATAGAATCATAGAATTGCAGAGTTGGAAGCCATTCTTTGTATCTATCAATTTATTGCTGTGTTTGCAGTGGTTCAGTCCCCTCTAACTAAAATTAATCACTCCTTATTAACCTTTAATAAACAAGACATGGGAAGAGGAGTGAAATGTATATGTTGGTAGGGCGGAAAGAAAAGAGAGATGCAGATGATTAATAAACTGAATTGAAGAAGTCGTAAGACAAGATTCCACAGTATGGGATAGCTTTCCTCAAACTGATAGTTCCCAGATGTATTGGACTCCCACCATTCTCAGGCTGCAGTCCTATTACGGACTTTGTAGTCTCTTCGGTGGTGGTGGGGATTCCAGACTGGAGGAAGACAACTTTAAAAGTATAAAAAGAGATCTTTTGAAGAAGCCAGTAACAGAATGTCCTCCCCTAAGGTCAACAGTGACAACCTCCATGCCATTCTTTGTAAATCCCATGACCTGCCTAATGTTTTAATTAATGAGTTAATTGATGATAATTTACAGAATTAAATTAGTTTGATTATTAGTGTTTTAATTATCAAATCTTTAACATTTAATATTTCCAAATTAATTTTCAAATCGGACATTTCAAACTCCAGTCATGGATGCCTTTTTAAAAAAAAATGTGTGGCATCTTACAGAGAAAATATTCAAAAATTAAAACAATAAAACAACACCCTTCCTGAACAACAGATTGCAGAGAATAATCAATTGGTCTATATATGATATTTTAAAATTAGTCACCTGCATCCCAACAAATGCCAGAGAGTAAGGAAAGTATTTATACCACCTTGAGAGTTAATGACAGTTAAATTGCATATATAACTGTTCTTGAAGGCCCAATTTGCACATCCTGGTAAGCCAGGGGTCCATGGGAATGTTGGCTCACCATGGACAAATGGCACACTGCCTGATCATAGCCACTTGCAGCAGAGCTGGCTAAACATGTGGACCTTCAATTTGTTGTGATGTGCAAAACTGGCAGTGAGTGGTTTGTCTGTCTGTCTGTCTGATTTCCCACCCAGAGAATTAATGCTGAAGCAAACCTTGGATTATTTATCCAAGGGAATAACAAACCAGAAAGCTGGCATCTGCTGGGTTGACACATCAGTATTCTGTAAACCAACTGTGGACTTAAGATCCATGGTTTGTTCAGCTTTTTCCTGCTAGATATGGGAGCAATTGCTCAGTGTGGACCAGTGCACATTGAATTATCTTCTTTTTTTTAAAATTATACCTTTATTTTCAAAACAAAAAACAATAGACAAGCATACATTGAATTACATCAAACACACACAATATCACATGTACTATGTAACTCATATCACATTATTTACACAAAACCCTTTACCTATTTGCATTACACTTATATCTTATATCATTCTTTAACATTCTTATTAATTTGTTTTAGTTCTATTCAAATTATTTCCAATATGACCCTTAACTTCCATCTTACTTCATTTTACTTAATAAAGCAATATACAATAAACAACTTATCCTCAACAAGGCATAATTCTTCCTTGTCGTGGCATCAAAATCCATCTTTTGAATATTGTAGCCTTGGAGTAAAAGATACAAAGCAGATGATACAAGAAAGAAACAGGTGGGTTTTTTGGTCCCTAAAAGCTTCAAGGAGATCATTACCAAGGCTATTTGTTAGTTAATGGGTTTGATGCTCACATGATATTTTCTGCTGCTGCACTGCTCAGATCATGTCTCCCGTTATGACCATATAATAGAAGCACTAATAGCCCGTGCATAATAACACTGTAATCTAACAAATTATACAAAGACAAGCAGCTGCAAAATACAATCATAACCTTCTATGCTTCATTGGTTCCTTCTGAGCTCATTACAGGCATCAGGCAAACAAAAAAACCCTAAAAGAAACCCTCCCTGTTTAGATGGCATCAGTCAATTGCAAAAGAACCACAAATATTAATATGGCCCTATTCTGAACAGTTTTTTTAAAAAAATTAAAGCATGATTAACAACTGGCTAAATGATAAGCACATAAGAGGGAAACTATTTGATTATCCCAAATGCTTTTAAAGGATTTATAGGCAGGTAAACTTCCTTTTGGACAATTAAAATGGGAAAAGGAAAGCAGTAGTGGGTGTTGGTTTTCTTTCCTGCCCTCCATCCAAGCTTCAGAAGGCCTATCTCTTTCTAAACCGAAGTTGTTTTTCTAGGCTGCAGTGCACTGATCTCATCACTCTGCTGTCATTTTTTGAGTCCAGAAGTCTAGCTACAGCTGGGTTTGCCTCCCTTATCCATTGTTTTAACATAGCTGTTTTTTCTTTTGTTATTTAAACTATGAGACAACAGCAACTTCTCCACTTGTTCTTGCTCCTCTCTTGTCTACTAGGGGTGAGATGGATTAGACAGAGAAGGATTAGGATTTTTTGTCTTCCTTTTCTGCTTGTTTTTCCATTCTCTCTCAGCCACCTATGGGCTGATAACATTGTCTGTTCAGTCAGGGTTAATTAGGTGACTGCCCTCTGTTGTAAAAGAAAAAGAACTGGTCCAGACTGAACCCTCTTCTCTCTCTTCCCATCTGCTCTTTGATGGGGGAAGACATGCTGCAATATGTTTCCTTTCCATCATTTTTTAAAAAATTAGTTTAGAGAAGATCTGGCTATTGCTATCCAAGAATGTACAGTATTTCCTTAATATATGTTGAGGATTCTTATTTTTCTGCTTGCCATTTGGTTCTTTCAAACTCACCATCCTAAGATAGGCATCTCTGCTGTGATTGGAGTAAAGGCTCTAACAGGTCTTTCATTTTAATAATAATCTCTCATGATCCCTTCCCCACTAACAAGACAAAGAGGAAGGGGCTTCATCCACAAATGGAAGATTGAACAGGCAAAATATCTGGATTTTAAAAATGTAATAATATCTGTAGATTTTGAGGCGGGGGGTTCAGATAAAACAATCTATTTTGTTTTACATTTGCACATCAAATTATTTCTCTCTCTCTCTCTCTCTCTTTTTTTTTTTTTTTTTTTTGGCCTCTTCCTTAGGAGTTGTCTAGATGGTGAAAAAACTCCTCATAGAATCTGAGGAGAATAGCTTTTGCCCAATGCGATCCTCCGGTGATTTGCCATATGCGGAAGGGGGGGCAAAAACTACATGGGAGGAACCTTTGTGGCTGCTCCCAGGGTATTTTTTAAAAAATGGGGAGGGAGGGAATGTGCATTCCCGTTTGTTAGGATAACCAAATTGCATTGCAGCGCATTCCCGGATAAGAGCGAAAATGGAAATCTCATTGGTCAGATGTGCGTGGGGGCAGGCTTGCCAGCCACAAAGTAGCCAGAAGCACCATTTTGGAGTTTCACAGTAGCAATCATGCACTTTTTCACTGTGCTGAGGCAACCAAACAGCTTATTGAATGGTAGGTGATACTTGCACACCTTAAGATTTACAGTAAAAAAAAAAAAAAACTGTGTAGTGGTGGCAATTTGTAGAGAATAATAACATGAGTAATTCATTCCCAGCCACCATCTTGATTTGCAGGCATGGCTCTGTGTGAACTTCAAACATGGATAGCTTCACATAACTGCGATTTTGCCCCCCAAAATGTGGAGACAAATGAACGCTGCTGTGAATTTGCATTAATGGGCAGCACTCTTATCTAGACAAGCCCTGGGGGCGCGGTGGTTAAATGCCAGTACTGCAAGTCACCACGTTGCAAGTTCGATTCCAGAGGGCTCCAAGGTTCACTCAGCCTTCCATCCTTTCATAGGTCGGTAAAATGAGTACCTGGCTTGTGGGGGCAATTAGCTAACACACATTGGAGCAGTGTAGATGTGTAAATAGCTATTGCTTAAAAACAATTTGTAAGCCGCTCTGATAGCCTTGTGGCTGAAGAGCAGAGTATAAATAAATAAATAAATAGTTAGCCCCTTAATTGTGGCTTCCTTTTGTGAGCCATCTCGAGAGCTTCTGCTAGGCTGAAACCCAGATTAGTAAGGCAGAAATAAACTTAGCAAATATGGAATCCAGACATTCAGAAGTGAACATCTGGGCTTTGTCACACCCATGTTCATAACACATGAAAAAGTTGCTTTCAGTGATTGTGAAATATGGTACAGAAGATGGAGATGGTTTTTCTTTTAATATTATGGTATTATTGGGGGCGGGGTTCAGACATGCAGTTCTAGAATCTAGATTGAAGTGAGCAACATGTGACCTGTATTTGATTTGCATGTCTGTTTTCCAAATAATCTAGGGCCTGCAGCAGCTTCTATAGCTTGTGTTTAGATTTCCTTATTGCCCTTAAAGACAGCCCTCTAGACACTATGGGTTATTAAACAGATTTTTTTACCAGACTTTTAGGACTTTGTGAATAGTTCAGAAAGACTGAAAAGGGCTGAGACCTTTGCTGCTTAACCTCTGGATTAGCAATAACATGCAAGATTGGTAGCCAGATAAACTGGATATCCTCCATTTTCTCCTGGAGTCCTTGTTGGTTTGAGGTTGTCTAAATGGTGAAAATAATCCTAACAGGATGTGAATGGAAGGCGAGCCATTTATACAGACATTCACATCAACACATGTCATTCGGAAGGGGGGCACCCAAATCCACCTGAAAGTCCATGTGGGAAGCGTCCGGAGCTTTGATCAGATTTTGTAAAAAGCTCCGTACGACATGTGAATGTGCGATTGTTTGAACACTTGCATTCACGTAGATACAAACAGGCAATGTAATCTGATTGGCTGGATGAGCATGGGGGGTGGAACTAGCAAACAGGGAAAGTGCCTGCTGCCGCCATCTTAGATTTTCAGCTAAGCGAGGGTCCGGTAAGTCGATAAAACAGCGATCTTATACTCTCTCATTTTTCCCCCCTGTAAATATGAAATATTGCATGTGCACACCATGGTAAACAGGTTTTTTTAAAAAAACAAAATTGGCAGCAGATTTAAAATCACAAGTAAATCACTTGCAGCTGCCATCTTGTCTAGGAGTCATGCAGAGTTTAGGGGGGCTGTTTTGACTGTGAAGACAGGTCACATCATTGTGAATGGCTGCTTTTTCAGAGGTGTTCATATTTCCCCCCCTCATATAGACAAGCCATTTGTTTTGAGGAAATAGTTTGAATTAAAGCCCCTTGGCCACTTACTTTTGAAACTGGCCATCTACAAAAATAAAGTATGGTCTATAACTGAGAGGTGGAATTACTGTAATGTCTGAAGCGTTGGTAAATTGCTGTACATTGTCTTACCCATAACTTTTGTTTCTATGGATATACATTTCAAGGAACTCCAAATCACCCTCCACTTGATTATAGTGCAGAGAGAGAAAGTAAATGTACTCGGCTTTATGTAGTTGGCTTTTCCAGTGAAACTAGATGTTGTTTCACTGTTTCTTTGTCTGAAGCTTGCAGTATCTCTTTCTTTCTCAAGAAATGAGACACGAGGAAAGAGGTTATTAGGACTGGAGGTACTATAGAAGTGGAAGGGAGCTACATCATGCCAAATCCCTCATGTGAAATTGATGATTTAACCCTCCCCCTGATCTACTGTTGGCTACTGTGATGGAAATGTAGGGGTGTAAGCAGCTTGTAGACACTTGTGGTGTGGAGACATCCCATCTCAGTACAAACTACAGGGACATTCTGATCCAAACTAGGGAAATATGACTATACTGTACCTACTTTTTAAGACCTCATAGAGCTCTTACATCACCCCTAATCTGACCATAATTCTCTGTCTTGCACAAATCAAATATAGACCAGGCTTCTTAACCTTGGACTGCCTCAGCTATCTCTATATAGTGCTGAAATAAATTGCTTCACAATGGCTATGAAGTAGCTTTCGGAAGGAATCCTGCTTGTTTTTAGCACTCTTTCCTGTTGAATAATGAAGAGCTTTGATCTTCCAAAGGCAGGGGCTGTTTTTTTAGCTTGCCCTAGTTATCAGAATGGTCGCTGTGATAGGGAGAGCTGCTCGGCATATTCTCTGAGGCACTTTGCACTCCTGTATCAGTTTCAGAAAGGTTCACTGGATTGTTGCAAACCTGCCTTTTAAATTGGTTTACATTGAAATTGACTTACACAATGAAAACCACTTACATAAATGGTAGGGCATGCTTTATTTAGTAACATGTATGAAAATTATATTATCATGCATTTTGCAGCTAATGATGCCGTGGTAAAGAAAAAACAGTATTTGTATATACAACCTTATTTGATCCACCTACTCTTCTAGCACACAATATTTTTGTTTTGTTTTGTACTCTCTTCCTTCTGGTGATCAAACTGGACAAGTTCTTGATGGAATTGATGGCGCTCCATTTAAACACAGTTAACAGGCACTTTACAAAGAGTTGGGGGCACTCAGGAGGGAAAAAGTTTAAAGTCCTTAAGGTTTATATTTAAGGGTCTAAAATAGTACTTCCCAAATTCAGGAGTAACTGCATCACATCTCTTGCATGAATTAAAAGCGGAGGCAATTTATTCCTAACACTCAAGGAAATACATAAATATTTTCCCAATCTGTTCCCAGAATTGATAGCAAGACAAAGCATCCTCACTGTAGCTGTGGGTTGTTGTTTTTCCTCCTGAGATCCTTCTGTTACCATTGCCAGCTTAGAATGGAACTCTGTTTATCAGGCAATGCTGATACTGTAGAATATCCCCATTATATCTGTTAGCTGCAGCACTTACAGAATATGGAAATCTGGTGCATTCTTACTCCATTGCTCAGGTTAATGTGAAAGCTATAGTGCTATGTGCATGCAACATAATGGCTGAATTTTTCAGTCCTTCATGTAGTACCCTATTCAGCTTCTACATGTGGTTAAATTCTTTGCAGGGCTATCAGTTTCACAGAAGTCAGTAACAGAATGAAGTCTCTTGGTGTGTCTGTGTGCATGCATGTGTGTCTTATTGCATGGAACATGTCATCACCCCCAAATCCTAAAGCAGGCCCCCAGGCCAGGATCTTTGGTGGGCCCCCTACCAACTGTTAAAGTTAAGGGCAGTGAGATGCTGTACAGGATTTAGGGAAAAAATTAAAATACCTCAGTTTAAATGGTGACACCAAAGTAATATTTATATTTATTTCAAAAAAAACTAAATGGATTTACATAATAAAAACTTACAATAATATCACACCAGGGAGCCCTCCTAATCCTGGGCCCCCATGGGACTTGCATTCATAGTGTTGATAAAAATAATAATTATGCATAATGCTGTTTCACAATATCATAAAAGGCGTCTAAACACCATCAGATATGTTAGGTATGCTCTTCCCTTGCTCTCAGATACTTAATCCTCATCCAAACTAAAATAGTAACTATTTTAATCTGTTAAAAAAACAGGTGAATGGTTAAAATTCAGGGACATTATTTAGAACTCTTCAGATGGCACTGTTACATTATAACTACTTTGCAGGTTTAGTTCTGTGTGAATTTGGCAGCAAAATGTAGCTCTGGAGGATAAAATATCCCATTTGTCTAGATGAAAGTTCATCCGCTTAATAAAGCAAATAGAAATTGTGCTCACTGTGCTCTATGCGAGACAGATTAAATGTGTAGTCTTCATCCAGGTCCATGCTAAATGAAACAGTTTAAATGACCTGCAAGTTGTTTGGGTAAAGATAGTTACTGTTGGCCCCCTGTATCTATGGATTCAACCATCCATGGATTGAAAATATTCCAAAAATTAATAATTCCAAAAGCAAACCTTGATTTGCCATTTTATGTAAGGAACACCATTTTACTACACCATTGTATATAATAGGACTTGAGCATCCATGCATGGGTTTCAATATCCACGGGGGTTCCTGGAACCAAACCCCAGCAGATACCCAGGGCCCACTGTATGTTGCATAACAGCCTATGCCAAGGTGATGGAAATTTAAGGTGGAAATGAGGCAAAAAATGCTGCATTTGGAGAGCAAAATTGGAATTGCTAAGTTGCTAAGTTTCATTAGTTGTTCAGCACCAATAAATTCTCATAGAGAAACATCTGGCCAAGTTTTTTTAAATGCTGATTTTTTTGGCCATGATTTTGCTTTGCTGGGAATTTTACTGAAGGAAAGTTGCCCATTTAAACAGCTCTGTTAAGCAGCAGCAAAAAGTCTGACTTCAAATAAGGCAGGCAAAGCAGTTCTCAATGAAATCTGGCATACTATCCTAAGCTCACCCTGCTGTGAGGCCAGGCTGGCAATCTAGAGATTCTTTTTGCTGATAAAGTTTCTGGTGAATAGAGAGGCATCCTTAGAGGTCATGCTTTCCCTTTTACTTGAGTGGCAGCTAAATGGAAGAAGGTCCCGTCATACTTCACGTGGCATAATCAGAAGCAGGGAAGGTAGGTTCAGCACAATGCAGATATATGACTTTTGCATGGGCAATACAGGTTGAGTATCCCTTATCTGGAATTCGAAAAACTGGAATACTCCAAAATCTAAAATTGTCCACATGAGTGGCTGAGATATTGATCACTTTGCTTTTTCTGATGGTTCAAATATTGTGTATAAAATTACCTTCAGGCTGTGTGTATAAGGTACATATGAAACATAAATGAATTTTGTGTTTAGATTTGGGTCTGAGCTCTAAAATATCTCATTATGTATATGCAAATATTTCAAAATCAAAAAAAGTCCAAAATCCAAAACACTTCTGTTCCCAAGCATTTTGGATAAGGGATGCTCAAACTGTAGTGACCTTTACATATCTTCCCCTTCATGATCTAACAGCCAGACCTGGGTTTCAGCGTACCTGAAACCCAGCTTGAAAAGCTGTTAGTGGAGGTTAGGAGGTTGGATTCGGTCACCCCCATTTCACATCATTGCTGAACTAGAGCTTGATAAATGTTATTTTTTGGATTATAGCTCTCAGAATCCCCTAGCCATTGTTGGACTACAACACTAATACAGTAGGACCCCCGTATGCACTGATTCATTATCCACTGATTCAATTATCTACAGGACACAAAACAGCACACCTACCATAGAGTCTTCCTAGAACATATGTCCTCTGTAACCATTTTCTAGGTCCTCCAAGGCAACTCTATGGTACTTTAAACCGAAAGTCCCATCATTTTCAACAGCATTCGCTATTATCCACTGTTTCGGTATCCACGGCCTTCCCCCCCCCCCGAACCAATCCCCAGCGGATAAGGGTGCCCTACTGTAATCCCCCAATCAAATACTAGCAAGCTGGCCAGAGGATTCTGTGAGCTAAAGTCTAAAAAGTAACTTCACCAAGTTCTGTGCTAAGCCTGCTGGTTTCCCCCCTTTGTAGAAAAGAGCTTTCTTCACACATCACTGTGGGGGACTGTAGCTTAGAAATGCAAGTAATGGGCTCTCATGGATGCATGTCTGACGGATGTTGCAGGAAGGGGAACATTTTGATGACCACAAGAAATTGAGGCCAGAAGGTTAATAGACGCATGGCACACAGTGCCAGTCTGAGCTGATAGTGGGCGAGCTGGGATATTTAAGGCAATGCCCTTCCCCTATCAGTTCTCCTTTGGATCTTCCCCTGTCAGTTCTCCTTTGGATCTTCGCACAACCCACCCTCCCACCTTCAGTGCAGTGTGAGTTTTACTGGATGCTTTGGGGCTGGGTAGGATATTCTTCCCCTCTTAAGTATTGTTAAGGGGGGGAGTTGTCTACCCCATACTGTATCTGCAGGGACCTAGATAATTGGCTTAGGGTGCTGTCTTTAACTAGGCTGTCATTGGCAGGTGTTGGGGGAGGAGACTAAATATCAGTTGGTGTACACATTGGCACCCCCTTGTGGTGAAGGGCTGGGCTCTGGAATGGCCTCTTTGGGTTCTGGGACCTAGGGGGTTGTGAAGGAGCCTGCCCTTGGGACTAACCTGGGGAGTTTGATATCTCTTATAGGGTCCTGGAAATTGGGAGGGAGTGCCTCAGGTTACCTTCCAGTTAAGACCAGCCAGGGTGAGCAACCCAATAATGTTTGATTGCCCTTGGGGTCAAGTGTGGCTTGGCTGAGGAGGTGGTCATGGGTTGACATCTGGCCTCAGCCAGACCCACATCAAGTTGCTCCCCCCTCCAAGGTTTTCTCTCAGGTACAATTCATTAATTAAGTTATAGATCAAATAAAGTGGCCCTTTTTAAACCCACCTCTGTGTCTGGCTCATCATTTCTGGATTGGTCATCAATACATTTTTGATAGTTGAGGGAAACAGTTGCTCCCAAACAAAATAAAGTGCAATAAAGTAGCTATTTTTTTCTGTAATAAATAAATACTGTTTACAAACAGCAGAGTTAAGGGAGTGATCTTTTTACTGCTACTGAAAAAACACATTGATAAGATTACAGTAATCCCTTGCTTTCCCTTTTGTTTCTCTAAGAAGAAACTCTCCTGTGGCCTCTGCTTCCTCTTTACAGATAAAATTATTGAGTTGTCAGAGAAGTGTTCTGATCAATAGCTGTCTAATGAATGCCTGCCGTTGATTTGTACATGATTGTGGGTGCAGAAATAATAGTTGTTAGGCAGTATTATTCTACAAACAAACAAACAAACAAACAAACAAAACCTATTGATAATAGTTCTCTTGATATTTTTCTCTCTCTAGCAGATTTTTAAAAGTATCACCAATGAAGATTCAGTCCAGGGACAGGGAAGCAGAAGACTGATCAGTTTTTCATTGTCAGGTATGCTTTTCTCTAATATTTTTTATCAGAACATTTCCACAGAGCCCAGATCTTCTGACCTGAATGTATTTATCATTAGGAAGTTTATCCAGCATTTCCCAAGCTGATGTTGATGATTTTGTTTATGATCGTAATGAAACCAATATTTGATCAGTTGGAACTACTATCTTTAAAACTTGTTTAACACTGGGGCCCTTTCATTTATACAGTTATAGCACAATTACAGTATTTTGGTGAGTCTCTAGAGCATTTTGGCTGGAAATTCTAAATATTCCTCCCTAAACTGCTAATCCCAGCATTCCATAGGATGTAGCCATGGTAGTTAAAGTGTAATCATAGTACCATAACTGTTTAGTGTAAAACAGCTCCATGTCCCATACAAAATGAACCAAGACCAGATTTTTTTCAAAAAAAAGACCCACAGACAAACGTAAGAGTTGCCAGTTGGTCCCTAACTGACATGAAAATGTTCAGGATATCATCCTAATTTTCTATCAAGTGTGTTCAAAATCTGTTCATAAGTATAAATTCTAGAATAAAAAACAAAACAAAACCCCCTAGAAATCTGAATAATTTCTTGGTGAGGTTCATGAAGTAGTTTACAGATCAGATCCAATTCCTGTGATCTTCATTTTGACCCCATTAGGTAACCCACCAGGTCTGGTGACTCTGTGACAGACAGAGAAACACTAAATTATAGTATAGCTGCTTATAGCTTGCCCTTCTTTCTATGAGCTCAGGAATATATCCCATATCATTGCAACATCTCTATGAGGAAGTGTAAGGTGAGTGTTAGTAACTTGCCCAAGGTGTCCAGGGAACTTCATAGCTGAACGGAGATTTGAATCTACTTCTCCTCTGTCCCAAGTCCAATACTATATACATTGCACTATTTTCTTTTCCCCATATTGACTAAATTCAATAAAAATATTTTATTTTATTGAATTGAATAAAAATCATGAACATTTCAACAAATGTTTCAATTTTTAAAAAGAAATCCAAAGATAGTGGTAATACTACCAAAACTGTAAGATTTTGAATATTTACTTCCATATCCTAATAGCTAGCAGTTGGGGGTTTTCTTTCACACTGAAGTTTGGAACAGTCAATATTATTTGGCTTTCCATGTTAGCTGTACAGCTATGGCTCACCCACTTCCTGTGAACTAACAAGTCGTGCTAGCAAGGCACAGCTAGCATATATTCACTAGTAAATTTAGGGAGTCAGCTGAGGTGGCTGACTTGATGTTTTTAGCATTGGTAGGTTTTGTTCTTAATGCCTCATAATATCTGCTTTTTTATAATTATGGCCACAGCTAACTCAGAGCTTTGATTGTTTGATTTGAAGATTAATTCAATAATGTTAATGTTAAAAATAGGGAAATTAATTCATTGCTGTAGGACCACCCATCCCTGGCCTGGGGGGCAGCCCCCCTCTGCCTAGCATCTCCATGCCTGTGGACCCAGACACCAGTCACCACAGCTGCAGACAACTTAACTGTTTATTGAAGGAAGAAGGTTAACAAACACAATACCATAATTCAAGGCTTTCCTGGCCTTCATTTTCGCCCACTCTTCTCTAACTCACGGTACTGTTACCTATAATTCTCCCACCAGGGATACCCAGCACACGATTCCCTAGAAGACTTCCCCTACCACCTGCTAGTTAACACTACATTCTGGCTTGGCTGGGGCTTTATCCATTTATTCCCAATCAGCCTTCTCACCTACTCTTATTCCTCATCCACAGGTCCATCTGGGCCCTCCCCTGCCAGTTGTTGGGATGCTTAAAGTTTTCTCAAGAGGAATGGTTGGGGAGGATACTTCCCCTCTAGTTTCCCCTTTTTCCTCCATTCCCTTGTCAGAGGAACCAAGTGGTCGTAGAGTACTTCCTCGCCTGAGCTCTCCCTCCCAGGTTCTCCTAATCCCCCTGTTCCTTACTGTGTCCACCTCTGCCTTGCATCTACCGCCTCCCAAGACTACCTCCTCCGCCCGCTGCCTCAGTTTTCATCCTCCTGCCTCCTCTCTTCAGCCTTGTTCTTCTTTCCTCTGCATCTTCCTCCTCCACCTTGTCTTCAGACTCCTTTTGCCCTCCCCTTCCTGGCTCTCTCTGTCACCTTTTGACCTCCCCACTCTCCTCTCTTGCCCCGCCTTATTCCCTGACATCATCCCCCTTCGTCAGCTTCTCTCTGTCGCCACCATTCTCGCTGGCTTCTAGGCTTTCCCCCCTCATCACCATTTACCACTCCCCCCCCCCACTGGACTGCCTGTCTCTTGAGGGTGATTTCCCACAGCAGACCAGGATGATAACGCGCACACTAACCAGTCTCTCAAACCACAACAATTGCCAATAGTAATAATAAAAATAATTTAATTAGTCTAGCTGTAACTAATTAACTTATTATCAAAATAATTAGGGGACATACCAGAGAATAGTACAGTCATCCCTCCATATCCACGAATTTGGTATCCACAGATTCCACCATCTGTGGCTTGAAAATATTTTTTTAAAATTCCAAAAAGCAAACCTTGCTGTTTGCCATTTTATATAAGGGACATCATTTTACTATGCCATTGTATGTAATGGGACTTGAGCATCCACAGATTTTGCTATCCACAGGGGGGCCTGGAACCAAACCCCAGTGGATACCAAGGGCCCACTGTATTTACAGAAAACAGAAAATGGCATGGAGGTTGTCACCCTTACTACGGGGGGGGGGATTTTGTTCTTGGCACCTTCAGAAGTGCTCTCTTGATTACAGTAGCACCCCCATATCCTCAGGGAATTGGTTCTGGGGCCCCCCGCAGATGGTGGCTTCGACTAATAATAGCAAACACCATGGAGGAGGAGGGAGGGAGGCTCGTGGCCCAGGCCACAGCCTCCCAGGCCACTGCCACCACTGCCGTGCACTCCACCACTACCATTGTGCTTCCGCTGCTGCCGCACGCCCCACCAGCACCATAATGAATGCCACCACTGCGGCCTCCCAGGCCTCCTCTGCTGCCACCACCACACACCCCACCAAGGCCACCGCACCTGCCAGGCCTCCTTTACTGCTGCTGTGCAACACACCAGAGCCATCCCAGAGCCATTCCCTCCCTGCTGTCACCATTCATGGATACTGTATATTCCGGCGTATAAGACGAGGTTTGAGCCCTGAAAAATAGGCTTCAAAATCAGGGATCGTCTTATATGCCGGATACACTTTGCTTCACCCCGCCGTCTGAACTCCTGCCTCTTTACTCTCTTAGCAAATGGAGCGAAGAGGCAGGAGATTAGGAGGGGGGGTGAGGCAAAGTGCTTACGGTTCATTCACCCCCCCTCCTCTGCCTTCTCCCCCTTTAGGGAGCAACCGAAGACAGAGGAGGGGGGCGAATGTTGCTGGAAAGCCCCTCCTCCAGCCACCCTTCCACCCTCCCCAAAGTCCCCTTCCTCCAGCGTCCTCCCTCCAGCCACCCCCCTCCCCAAAGCCACGAACCCAATCGAGATCGCGGCTTCAGGGAGGGGGTGGCTGGCTGCGAAGCCCCCTCCCTCCAGCCACCCTTCCACCTCCCCGAAGCCCCCTCCCTCCAGCATCCTCCCTCCAGCCACCCCCTCCCCAAAGCCGCGATCCCACTCGAGATTGCGGCTTTGGGGAGGGGGTGGGTGGCTGCGAAGCCCCCTCCCTCCAGCCACCCTTCCACCCTCCAAAGCCGCGATCCCACTCGAGATCGCAGCTTCAGGGAGGGGGTGGGTGGCTGCGAAGCCCCCTCCCTCCAGCCACCCTTCCACCCTCCCCGAAGCCCACTCCCTCCAGCGTCCTCCCTCCAGCCACCCCCCCTCCCCAAAGCTGCGATCCCACTTGAGATCGCGGCTTCGGGGAGGGGGTGGGTGGCTGCGAAGCCCCCTCCTTCCAGCCACCCTTCCACCACCCCCCGAAGCCCCCTCCCTCCAGCCACCCCCCCTCTCCAAAGCCGTGATCCCACTCAGCCAGCCAGCCAAATTTGGGGGGTGGTCTTATATGGCGAATATATGCCTAAACCTAGATTTTTGGCTGGAAATTGGGGGGTGGTGGTCTTATACGCCCAGTCGTCTTATACGCCGGAATATACAGTAATTGCATCAGCAGATGGCGAATCAGTGGATATGGAGGTGCTACTGTATTTTGAAGTTCCCTTTTCCCAAGCTGGCATTTTTCCCTAGAAGTAATACAAGACACAAAACTCATTTCTTCCCCAGATGGGCTATTAAGCCCATAATACAATTGGGAATGGTGGGACCTAGATATGTCTCTATGTCAAGTTAGGAAAGGCTGTTCTAAAATATGGGACTTCATAGCTTTCCTCTTTTTCCTACTCTCTCCCACACTGATCAACATACACATTCACTTGTGCTTCAAGTGGTTTATTTATTAAAGGTAATAAGAAAAATATCTTAAAGATTAATAAGAAAAGATGTGTTAATTTCACCATGAAGACATTGATCCACTGCAAGTGCAGCAATCAGTGGCTGACTACAAAGATCAGTTACTAAATAAAGGTTGGAGAAGTCTTACTCAGAACTGTTTTGAGTGCCTCTGAGCATAAGAACATTTTCCCCCTGTACAGTTCCATCATTACATTTTCCCTGCCTCCCCATTCTTTGTCTGGAGGTGTGATCTGCCTTCCAGAAGTTCTGAAATATAAACATGTGGTAAAGCACATGTTTGCTCATTTTGCTCAATGGAAGTATCCTTGAATGCTTTTTGTTGTTGTCTAACCAGTGCTTTTCTGCAAGGTGAAAAAAATCTCTTCTCTATAATCTTACTCTACTTACCACTTCTTAGGAAGTTATTACAACAAATCATAAAGACATTTTCAGATAAGCATCTATATTATGATAATATAATAAAAAGTAATTCCTTGGATAAATTCATGGCTTGGATCCAGATGTTGTCATACTTAGAATAGGCCCATTGAAATTAGTGGTATTTAGATACTTGCTGGTTTTACTGGACCTCTTTGTGGTTTTCAAAACTATTGTTAATATTATCCTTCCAGACTGGCTGTCTGGGATGGAACTTGGAGGCAGTGCTTTATAATGGCTTTGCTTCTTCTAAAAAGGCTAGACTCAGAATGTAGCACTGGAAGACACGTGTTTAACACTGTGGCCATTGGCCTGTGCAGTCCCTCAGGTCTTCTCCTGTTCCCCAAGCTATTTAAAATACCAATGAAACTGGTAATAAAGGCTGTCCTGAGCTTTATGGTTTGGTGGCATCAGTATTTAAAGAAGTAAGATTCACAAGCTCTGGCTAGAAGAGAATGACTGAGGCAGTGAACTTCATACAAGAAAAACAGCAACCCTTGCATCTACTAACTGAGAAAACTAGGACTAGGTCCTACAAACACTCTATGATAATCAGTGTGAAACGGTTGAGCAGGAGTGTTCTAAACTCAGATGGCAAGTCCATGGGATTTCCACCATTTTGCAGAATGCTTCTTCAGATAAACAACTGCAATTATGAAACTGGTGATAGGGGCTGTCCTGAGCTTTGTGGTTTGGTGGCATTGGGATCTTAAAAAGTAGCGTTTGCAAGCTCTGGCTGGAAAAGAATGACTGAGGCAGCGAACTTCATGTCAGAACGGGGACTTGAACTTTGACCAAGAAATGCTTGAAGTTCCAGCATTCTTTCCACAATACTATGCTGCCTTTAACAGAATGGAACACTAGAATCTTAATTATGTAACATTCTGCACTCTTTCATCCTTTTTGAAGACAATTAAAAATAGTTATCCCTGTTAGCAGTATGTGAATAATTAATATTTTGTTCCCTTTTGCTTATGACCTAGACTTCTTTTTCATCATCATTACCACCACCAGTGTTGATGTATTGCTCTCTTTTCCCCATGGTGTTAAATGTTTCTCCTGTAGACATCCCATGGCTTTCCTTATGAACTTTCTGAGATCTTGCAACTTTGGGTTGTTCTGCTGCAATTTCATATCCTCTTCTGGGAACCAAGCCTCTACAGGCCAACAGCCAGGGACAGGAATCCCCCAGCATCACCTTCTAAGTTCACCTGCCCAAGAAGGACTGGAACCACTATAAAACATTGCCCACAAGTCCCACTCCAAAAGGATACCATGACCAATTGTATCAAAAGCCACTGAGAGGTCCAGAAGAACTAACAGAGACACACTCCCCTTGTCTGGTTCCCTGCATAAGTGAGCAAAGTTGTCTCTGTCCCATAGTTAGACCTAAAGCCAGATAAAATTAATATAGATAATCTGTTTTATCCAGGAACCCCTGGACCTGGGAGGCCGCCATACACTCTATAACTTTGACCAAGAAAGCAGTATTGGAGAGTGGCTGGTAATTCTTCAGTGTGGTGTGGTCCAGGGAGGATTTTTTCAGTAACACCCTCACCACTACCTCTTTTTGGCAAGCGGGAAACCTGCCTTGCTGTAGTGATGCATTCATGACTCCCCTTTCCCATCCAGCTAGTTCCCTCTGGCTGCTTTTATGAGCCAGGATGGACATAGGCCCAGTGTACAAGTGGTGGCTCTCATCTCTCCAAGGATCCTGTCTACATCTTCAATCTGCACAAATGGAAACATAGCCAATATTATAGGACATGCAGGAGCCAAGATTACATGCACTAGGCTTGATTCAACTACAGCATTCAAGTCAATGCAAATCAGAATGATTTTGTCTGCAGAGTGTTGTGCACAATCTTCCCAGTTCCCAGTCTGTCACATGAAGTCATGCCAGTAATCACTATTCCACATGAATGTCATTTTGTTGACGTTTTCCCTCTCTGTAGTCTTCATTCCACTCCCCTCTCAAGATCTCTATGAGCTTGGAAATTTACTTTAAAGACAAATTTAGTATATTGATGTACTAAAGGCATCCACACCTGCAAAATGGTAGGATGATGCTCTGGGACCAACAATTTAATTCTACCATCTAAAGTTACATCTTAAAAGTAGCTTTGCAAACATATTCATATTAACTTATCTCTTCTTCCTACTTTTCTTTATTCTAGAGATGTCTGTACTTTTGGACTGGGAGCTTGTCCTATCCTACATGTTCAGAGCAGGTTACATTATACAGAATATCCTTAGCTCATTTTGTCCTCTGATAGTAAGCTTTTCTAAGGCATTATTGTGTGCAAGTGTTCTGTCTATTGTAACACACTGGCTTTCCTCTAAGGTTTGTAGTACCTCTACTGTCCCTAAGGTTTACAGTTTCTCAGTTGTACTAATTACACCTGGTTTATTATAGAACTGTTCAATTGCTCTTTATTATGTCCCAAACAAATATAATTACCTCCAAATCATTTTCCAAACTCTACTTCTATTAATAGATTTACATCCAAGAAATGACCCACTCTTGTCATTTTGTTATAGACTTCATTTTAGTTTTTTCAAATGATGAGAAAGAATACAGAAAAATATGCTTGCTTTGCCTGGTTTCTTTGTGCTCCAGTGACCTGTTTCTTAAAAATTGCCTGACATTTTCAAATTGATTGATATGCGCCACTTGTTTTAGGGAAGGCTATGATTTATGAGCAATCAGAGATGATGTATGATATATTAATGTCATTCATCAATAGGTTTGGGTTTAAAAATATACACAGAGAATGTTAACTGCTCTCTCAATTTCCTGCAGTTTGCATGCACTCAAGATATGCTTTAGGGAAAACCAAAGTGTACTAAACTGCTTTGCATTTTTTTTTTATTAACAAAACCTTACCAGAATTCAGTAGCCACAGTGAACTTGGTAAAAAAGTTAAACTGGTACTTTTTAATGGTTAAAAAGCTACCATTGGGGAGAATAGGTCCATTTTACCATTTTGGAAATACTGTCACCTGGAAGCATGACACAAAGCGACAAAAAGGTTTTCTGTGTTTTTTACGGGCTGTGAGGTCGTGTTCTGGAAGAGTTTATGTCTAACGTTTCACCTGCAAATATGGCTGGCATCTTCAGAGAATGGTTAGGTGGGAGTGTGTGGGGTGTTCGTATACTGTGTGCCCCTGTTGGAGAGAATATGTAAATTAGTGTATTTGAATGGGTAGTTGCTGGGAGGAGATATGCAAGGAGGATTAGTATCTCTTTGGCTAATGGCCTATTATCTGCTATAAATCCCCCTGTCCCTGGGTGAAGTTCATTTGCATGTGTTTAGTTTTGGTTTTAGTGTTTTTCAAGACTGCTGCCAAACTTTGTTTACTTTAAGGGTTTCTTCTTTCCTGTTGAAGTTGTCCAGGTGTTTGTGGATCTCGCATTCTGACATGATAGTTGTTGGCCTGATCCAGAATTTCAGTGTTTTTATTTTTTTTAATATATTTTCATTAATTTTTATAATCATACATTATATTATCCAATCAATACTTATTTAGTATAACAGATAAAATTACTATAAATATCACAATTTTCCTATTAGCTAATTTCAAAAGTTAACATAGATTCTTTACTATAATTCTATTCAAAAATATTAATTCCCCTACCCCCCCCCACCTCAGTGCTCCCCTTCACTGGAGCCATTATCCCTTACCTAATCTTTCCAGAATCTCATTTCTTCTCGTGGAGGTAACCTCCCATCTTTTGTCTGTAATACTTTCCTAACAAATACTTTCCAAATTTTATCAAAATCACTTTCATTCCAACTTCCTCTTCTTACTTAAATTCTACATGTTAACTTATCATTTATTGCCATTTTCCAAACTTCTTTATACCACTCCTCCACTTGTACATTTATTTACATTTTCCAATGTCTTGCTATAATTAATGTTGCTGCCATTAATAAATTTGTTATTAAATCCTTTTCTGCTTGGTTCTCATTCTCTCCATTATAAATTGACATCAATGCTATACTCAGTTTCCTTCCTATATTTCTATTCAAAATATTCTCTATTTCTATAAAAAACATTTCCCAAAACAGCTGTACAAATTTACAATTCCACCACATATGCATATATGTACCTATTTCTTGGCAACCTCTCCAACAATATTTAGAGTTATTCTTGTCTATATTATGCAATCTTGCTGGTGTCAAATACCATCTCCATATTATTTTATAATAATTTTCTTTTATCCGTATTGACATATTTTTAATTGTCTTTGTTTCCAAACCTTATCCCATTCATGATCTCCATTTTTTTGTTTCAAATCTTCCTCCCATATTCTCCTTAAATATTCCCTTTTGTCTTTTTTATCCTTATTTTCTATCAATATTTTATATAATTCACTTGTAATACCTTTCAAACTTTCATTATCATCCCTCTTCACCTTTTTTCACCAAATTTTCAAATTTTGTGAATTCCCTTGTTTCTTTATGATTCTTTTTCCAGTTTTTAATCCATTGTTCTAACTGTATGCAATTACAACATGAAATTTTCATTCCACATAATTTCTCTCTTATACTCCCTTTCTCACTCATTCATCCTATCCATCCCTCTATTTTGTCTAGTCCTCTTTTCTTTAATACCTTTCCCATTTTTTCGTTCAAATTATTTGGGGTTTTTTTCCATTATAACCAGTGTTAATACTGAATCAATAGGCAAAAATTCTCTCTTATATTTATACCATATTTCCCATATATTTTGCAGAAATGGGTTCTCAATTCCTTTAATTTCCTTTTTTGTAAAATTATCAAAAATATGTTCCATATTCTCTTTTCTATTCTCCCTGTTTCTATCTCTAACCATTCTAAATCCCCCTGTCCTACAATTCCTTCTATAACATATCTCAATTGATTAGCTTCATAATATTCTTTTATTTTGGGAAGACCAAGTCCTCCCTCCTTCTGTGATATATACCAAAATAATTTATTTAATCTTGTCATTTTCCCTCCATTACAATATTTATTCAACATATTTTGCCATTTTTTCAGTTCTGCTTCTGATATTTTTATTGGTAACATTCTAAACAAAAAATTTAGTTTAGGTAATATTTTCATTTTAACTAAAGCTACTCTTCCAAACCATGATAGTTGAATATTTTTATATTCTTCCAAATTCTTTTCCATTTCTTTCCTTAGTACCACAATATTTTTCTCTTCTAATTCTTTTAAATCTTTTGTAATATTTATTCCTAAATGCTTAATATTACTTTTTAATCTTACTTCTAATTTTTTCTCTTTTACAAATATATTTTCTTCTTCCTTAGTATAGTTAAACAACATCATATCTGATTTGTTCCAATTAACCTGTAAGCCTGTCATCTCCCCAAATACTTTCAAATGTTCTTTAATTTTTTCTATTCCATTAATCAATTCCTTAATTGTTAGCAATGTATCGTCAGCAAACAAGCTTATCTTATGTTTTGTTTCTACTCCAATTCCTTCTATACTATTATCATTTCTTATTACATTTGCTAGAATTTCTATTACCATTTCAAACAATATTGGAGAAAGTGGGCAACCTTGTCTTGTTCCTCTCGTTATTTTTATTTCTCTTGTTATTCCATCATTAACCATCACTATAGCTATGTTATGGGAATACAATTGATCTATTAACCCTCTAAACCTCTTCCCCATTCCAAATTCTTTCAATATTATTTTTAATGTTGGCCATTCCACACAGTCAAATGCTTTAAATATATCTAATGCTAATATCCCTGCTTTTACTTATGTTTTGCCGATTATATGTATTTTATTTAACACCCTTCCTATTAAATTTGACATTTGTCTTCCTTTCACAAATCCACATTGGTCCTTTAATATATATTTATACATACAACTATTCATTCTCTTTGCCATTATTGCTGATAATAACTTTGCATCTTGATTTATCAATGATATAGGCCTGTATAATCCAGGGTCCATCAAATCCTTATCTGGCTTTGGTATCAATATTATCAATGATTGTTGCCATGATGAAGGGACTTTGTCTCCCATTATTATATTATTATATAATTCTAATAATTTAGGTATTAACTTCTTTTTAAATACTTTATAATAATCTGGTCCTAACCCATCCATTCCTGGAACTTTCCCACTTTTTAAATTATTTATTGCTTCCTCTACTTCCATTTTCATAATTGGTTTTTCTAATAAATCCCTATCTTCCTCTTCTATTTTAATCTTCCAATTTTCCCCTACATATTTTTCTATTTGTTCCACTGATTTATTCCCTGACTGGTACAGGTTTTTATAAAACTCCTCAAAAATTGTTAGTTTTTCCTTCATTGTTCTACACATTTTACCTGTTTTATCTCTAATCCCATGTATCATATTTTCCATTTTCTTCTTCTGTGTGGATCTAGCCAATATTTTTGAATTTTTATTACTAAATTCAAAATACTCCCTTCTTAAATAAATTAAATTTTCCAGTACTTCATCTACTTCCATTTTATCCAATTCCTCTCTCTTTGCTCGTAACTCAATATAAGTTTGTTTTCCCTTGTCTAATATATATTTATTTTCCAATAATTCTATTTTCCTTTCTAATCTCCCTTTTCTTTCTTCTTGTCTTTTTTTTAAGTTAAAGGTTTCTTTTATGCATATCCCCCTTGTCACAGCTTTTATAGTGTCCCACAAAATTCCTTTTGATACTTCTTTATCATTTAATTCCCATAATTCTTGCCATTCATGCTCAATTTTTTCTACTATTTCCTGTAATTTAAAATCTTTGTATTCAACCTCCACCTTTTCACCTGTTCATAATCTCTCTTCATTATAATCTCCACATTGACCAAGGCATGGTCTGTTACTTTTATATTTTCTATCTCTGAATTTATGATTTTATCAATCAAATTTTTTGATACAAAAATGTAATCAATTCTTGAATAACTCTTATGTACCATTGAAAAGTATGTATATTTCCTTTCATATCCCTTTACCAATCTCCACACATCTTTCAACCCCTTTCTTTTTATTATTTTATTTAAATTTGTAATATTATCATATCTATCCCTTAATGAATAATTTGATTTATCTTTTATTCTTTCCATTTGCATGTTAAAATCTCCTGCTACAACAATATTTTGTTCTTGCATATTCTCCATTTCTTTAAATACTTTCTCATAAAATTCCTCTTGTTTTTCATTTGGAGCATATACATTCATTAGAACATATTTCTCTTCTCCCATTTCACCTTGCGTTATAATGTATCTACCATTTTCATCTTTTTTCACCTTTTTAATGACAAAATTACATGTTTTTGCTATTAATATTGCTACCCCTCTAGCTTTTGAATTCCCATATGGTTTTTCATAAACTCTTACCCAATTCAATTTCAATTCATTTATTCCTTCCCTTTTTGATGTGTCTCTTGCAAAAATATTATATCTGCTTGATCCTTCTTCAATAATGCTTCAATCCTTTTTCATTTTATTACCGTGCCAAGGCCATGAACATTTAAGGTTGATATCTTTAATTTATTAACCATTAGATTCCTTATTACATTTTCTATAAGATCTTCTGGCTCCAAAAAGTGACCTCCCTTCCCATACCCACCCTTTCCCAATTCTTCCCCATTCCCTTCCCCCCTCCCCGTTTCCCTTCTTTGCCTCCCCACATTTCCCCTCTTTTTTTTCCCCTGTAATTTTTTCTTCTTCCTTCTGCTTTCTTCATCTGTCTAAACTTTTCCTCCTCCGCTGTCCACTCCTCCATCAGCTCCATACTCCTTCTTATGTACTCCCAACTCCTCCAACAATCACAGTCCTTCTTCTGGTGTTTCCATTCTATATCTTTTTCCTGCCCGTTCAAATTTCAAAAACATTGGGTATCCCCAAGCATATTTTATACCAGCTTTCAAAAGAGTAGCAATACAAGGCTTCATTGATTTTCTCCAAATTACTGTTTGTGGACAGTAGTCATTATATAATTCCACCCTTACATCTCCATACTTCAGTCTCTCTGGATGTTTCTTGACTGTTCTCATCAATTCCTCCTTGTTATTGTAGTTAATAACTCTTAACAATAACATCTCTTGGCAAAATACTTCTCCTTCCTGTCAGTTCTCTATGTATACGCTCAATGTCCTCTTCCCTCCATTTCACAGCTGGGGTCACTTGCTTTAGCCATTTCAACACTTCAGATTTCAGATTAGATCCTTGATCTTTCCCCACAGATTCTGGCAGGAACCTTATTCTAAAGTTATTCCTGTGTTTATAATCTTGCATGTATATCAATTTTTTTCCATATCTGTGATTTTCTTCATATTGTCCTGAATCTGGCTGCTTTGAAGTGTTTGGGTTTTAATTATTTCTTTGTGGGTTTTTTTTACTATATTAAGAATATCTCCTTGTATTCCTTGTATTTTTGTACTCATTTCCACAAATCTTTCTTCAGATCTTTTCCTCTCCTTCTGCATTTCTTCTCTTATACTTGCAAACTCTGAAAACATTCTCTTCTTGTCTTCTCTAAATTCTGTCATCATTTTTGTAAAGAGAGAATCCATATGAGTTTTAATATCCTCTGTGCTTTCTCCCCTTCTTTCCCTCCCCCTTGGGGGCAGAGGATCTGAGGCTGAGGCAGCTAAAGGAGGACTAGTTTCTTTTTCCATCCTTGGTCTTCTGGTTCACCCTTGTTATTCTGTTCTTCCGGAGATATCCTTTCTATTCTCTTGTGTGATCTATCTGATGGTTTACCTAATGTTTGTGGCCTCAACCAACTTTTCCTGCAATATTTCTTCTTTTTTTACACATAAGAAAATCAAAACACTCCAAACTTTCGTTCCTCCCCTTCTGTGTATGGCCCCTCCTTCCTCCACCACTTATTTTTTAAAATCTTTCCACTTATTCTCCAGTTAGATCAATTATTCCTTCTCCTGTTAAATCATATTTTTCATTTGCCTACAATTGTTCGCTGCTTTCTCCAACTTTAGTGATTTATTAGCAAAATGTTCTTTTTAGTTATGTTGGAGATAGCTCTAATATCGGGCAAAACCGAAAGTAACTATTTGTTTACTTTAGGCTTCTTTGAACTGCAGTTTTATCTTCTATTAACATTCCTTAGTGATTCACAGTCATAAATCTTCCCTCAAAAGCTCTCCTCATGCCTTTTTGAGGGGAAATTATTCATTTAATTCTATTACCTTGAGCACCCGTCCTGGGGATTGTTTCCTACACCATTGAAGCTTGGCTCCTCCCCCCATTTCAGTGTTTTTAAATAACATTTTGTGTCCAGGTTGGTTTATAACTTGTTCTGCTACTGCTGATTTTTCTGGCTGGCCCAGTCTGCAGTCTCTCTCGTGTTCCTTGATGCGTGTTTGCACACTGCGTTTAGTGGTCCCTATGTAAACTTGTCCACAGCTGCATAGTATGCAGTAAACTCCTGCAGCTGTGAGAGGGTCTCTTTTGTCCTTCACTGAGCGTAGCATTTCTTGGCTTTTCTTGGTTGGTTTGTGGATCGTTTGGAAGTTGTGTTTCCTCATCTGTTGCCCTATTCTGTCTGTGACTCCTTGGATGTATGGTAAAAAAATACCTTCCCTTTGGCTGGCTGTTTTTCTTCATTCCTGTGGTTTTTTCTGGGTCTGGCTGACAAGCAGAAGCTTCCTAACAATTCCTTGTGGCAATTCCTTGGCTTCTTTCTGAAGTGCCAGAACAAAGAATCAGCCAACACTGGGGATGTTCGGGTTGTTCTTTGCTCAGGTTGAGAGAATGGAAAAGATTTACAGAGCACATGAAGCCAATAGGGGCAGAGGCTCTCTAGCTGTAACCTCCCAAAGCCTTAGAAAAAGAGGGAGGAAAGAGTGTGGGGTTTTTTTTATCCTTTTCTTCCCTCTAGCAGGCTTTTCGTGCAAGATACCAAAGACTATGGGGAACTGTTCCACAGTCTTTTCAAGCTTCTATTAATCTTTTCCTATCTAGCTACAAAGTTGCTCTCTCAAATGTAGCTACACAAACTACTTCTTTTCTGCCTTCTTTCCTATCCTGGCTCTCTTATGGCTTACCCACAACTTCTCTCAGCTTCTTGCTAGATTTTGTCTAAAGCTGGGAATTTTCAGTTATCCTTGGAGCCTCTAGCTTTCTTCCCTCCCTTCATGGTATGTTCCTGCTAGGCCATTTCTTGTTGCACATTCCAGATTTTAGCAGCTAGCTAGCTAGCTTGCTTGCTTGTTGTTTTTTCTTTCTTTCTTTCTTTCTTATCCTGCCAATATAGGACTCAAGGAGCACATGACATGATTTTTAAAAAACGCTATATTTATGCTCAAAAGGTCATAATCAAGAGCCAGCATAGTGAATCTGGGAGAACAGTGTTCAAATCCCCACTCAGCCATGGGAACCCATGGATGACTTTGGGCAAGTTACATTCCCTCAGCCTCAGAGGACGGCAATGGCAAACTCCCTCTGAACAAATTTTGCCAAGAAAACAGCATGATAGGTTCACCTTGTCTCCATGAGTCAGAAATAATTGAAGGCACACAACAAGCCAATGAGGTTGTCATAATAAGAAATGCACAATTCCATCCAGGGCTGGTCACTTACTTAGTTCCTGGACCTGAGAACCACCAATCCACAGAGGTGTCACAATTGGCTCTCATCCAAGAAATTGTTAACCAGTGAGGCTGTCATAATAATGAGTTTTTGTTCTTTCAGGAACCAGCTTTGGTCAGGGACTGTAGAATCTTGGGCTCACTGAAGTTTCTTAACACTTATCAAAAGCTCGTGTTCAATGTGTTATATTAATCTTAATGGGATCTAACTAAGGCAGTCACCAAGGCAGACCACACATGTTCAGGAATGGGCACAGTTAGCATGAAAGTTTTGACTGTGCATACTCATCTCCAGCATCAACACCTGAGCATCCAAGTTCAGAGCTGGATTTAGGCATAAACCCAGACTTTGGACTTGGGCCTTAAGAAGACTCATAGCCCCATCCAGCACAAGTAGCATTTATGATAGCTGGGGATCTTCAGGTCTTGAATGAAACAGATTATTTTGGCCCATTTCAGTCTGGTTTCAGGTCACAGTATGATACTGAGATGGCTTTCATTGTCCTGTCTGATTACCTGCTTCAGGTGAAAGACAAGCGGAGTGCTATCTTGTTGAGCTTCCTTTACTCTCAGCAGCTTTTGAAACCATTGATCAGGCAAAGTGTTACAGTGATTCCATGCTTATCTGTGAGGCTAGACAGTAGCATTGGGACCTCTTGTTCAGCCCCATTTACATTAAATGATAGGGTGCCACAGAAATCCATCTTGTCTCCCTTGCAGTTCAAAATCTCTATGAAGCCACTGGATGAAGTCATTAGGCATTTTGAGGTTTGGTGCCATCAGTATGCTGATGCCATTCAACTCTGTTTCTTTTTGATGTTGGTGTTGGCTGGGCTGTCCGTATTTTAGACCAATGCCTGCATACTGTAATGGGCTGGATGAGAGCCAGTTATGACACCTCTGTAGATTGGTGGTTCTCAGGTCCAGGAACTGGGTAAGCAACCAGTCCTGGATGGAGTTGGCATGCCTTGAGGCAGCAGGTGTATGTATAACTTTGGAGTAGCTTTGACTGGTTTGTCTGTTACAACCTTTCCTGAACAGGGGTAACTTAGTGGCAATAGTCCTGAGAACTTCCTTTTTTGATTACTGCCATGCATGCCAAATTGTTTACTAAGCTCTTAGTCTATTTAAATTACTCTTGCTGTTTTAAATTACTTTTAACTGTTTAAACTGACCTTATTTCTGCCACCCTGAGATCTTTTGATGTGGTAAAGAATAGAAACAGTCTAATAAATATTCTGTGATTTGCCTTTTGATTAGCCAAGAGCACCTCTGTATTTTCTGGGTTAACCTTCCATTTGTTTACCCTCATTCATTCCATTACTGATACTAGACATTGGTTTACTTCGTTGGAATTAGATGTGAAGGAGCAATAGAGTCAGGGTATTATCAGCACACTGATAACTCTGAAACCTCCCTTTCCAAACAACCTCCCCAACCATTTCAAATTAAACCTCAAAGGAACCTGCAAGATAGTGGACAGGGTGTTGAACAGGAATCCACAAGCACCACTTTCTGAACTCACCTGTTCATGAAGGATATAAGACAGTACCCATGAGTCCCATCTTAGAGCAGTGGCCCAAAAGCCTACCGTAATTAATGGTATCAAAAGCCACTGAGAGAACCAGGAGAACCAACAGGGACACATTCCCCTTGTGCCACTCCCAGAATAGATCATCATCCAAGGCAACCAAAGCTGCCTCCATCACCAAGATAACCCAAAGCTGTTTTTAAACAGCTAATAGGCATTTACATCCCACTGTGATTGTGAGAACTTGTTTAACTGATGCAGAATGTTGCTTTGGGCATTGATATGGCAGAGAATGTGATTCTTGTGTTTTAAAACAAAATAGCATGTTTTTAAGTTAGAAACAAAAAATGCTGAAAACCAAGGTTAAATGGTTAAAGTGATTACTAATAGGGTTGTTGAATCTTCCATAGATTTCCAAGCTTTTGGTCTTAAGAAGGGCATGTTTTTCAATCCGGACCCTTACCTAAAGATTTCAATCCAACCTGGAAAGCATAGCATCTTCCCAGCCCTTCCACATCATGGACAGGAGAAGAGATCCAAGATCATATGTAACACTGTCAACCCCATCTGGCAAGGAGAGGTAAGCTTTTTAAAATAATAAATTCACAAACAAATACACAAACATTATCAGGAATGCAAACACTTTAATCCAACCCCCACACCTGTTTGTGGGGGGGGGGAGCAGTTGCTCCTAGAAAAGGAGAGTTTGTTCTCACTGGCACAGTAAGATCCCTGTGCCCCATGCCAAGATACCCATGTGCCTTCTACAAGTATGTGACTAACAGGAGAGAGGGTTCAACTTTATACGTACTTGTAAGTGGTAACATCTGACTTGAGAGTTCTTCCTCCCTGAGTGGATGAGGGTAGTGATGACTCAGATAAGAGGGGAAGCCACGCTTGCACATCTTCCCATGGGCTCTTCTACTTACTTTGTGACTTTTGGAGCTGAAATATAATCTACAAATGAATTCTGAAGCTGTGCTCTGGAAAGTCCTAGTTCAAATTAAGTCTTGCTCTAAGGGATGGGTACTGAAAGGAGAAAAATATAAAAAAGAGGAAGAGGGCAAATACTAAGCGGAAGTATATATTAACTAGAACACAAATATGCTTAAAATAAAGAATGGAAAGAGAATGATAATAGAGATAAAAGATGTAAGGAGAAGTGACAGCTTTGCTGAGTAATATATATGATTTGATATTTCTTTCTTGTATGAATAATCATTTAATTGGTGGCTTGCTGTTTCTTTTGTTGTTGTTATCTTCAACATTATCAGTTTTAAAACAGCTACTTTGAGAAACTGACCCAAAGTTTCCCTAACCTTCCAGATGTTGTTGCACTACAGAGCTCCCATTAGGTCTGAATGTTGGCCTTGCTAGATGGAAGTAATGGGAGTTGTACTCCAAAACATCTTGAAAACACCAGGAAGACAACTGCTAAGAAAGCTTTCTATATTAAATATATTTTACAAATGTTATAATGAAATAAAATATTGATCAAAAGAATGTAAGTTAAAATAACATTTATTTTACCTGGTATAGTAGACATCCTAGTTTAGACTTTAAAAGGGGGATGTTATTTATTATATCAATGACTCTCCTATACCACCTACTTCAGTCTTTTGCAATGCTTTTTCTTAACTGCTAATGCACACAAAACTGTTTTATAAGTCACAAAAAGGTGAGAGTCTTACAGTTAAAAACAGAGAGCTTCCTGATCAGAAGGGGAATTTAAAAGCATACTGAATTATATTCTCCATCTAGTTCAAATTGCAGATACAAATATAGTGGGAGTCAGAAATTCATTTCTATCTGCCACCTAATGTAGCAGAAAGCATAATGTGTAAAAGCAGTTCAAGAAGAACATTATGCAATGAAAAGACTGTAAAATCTTCAAGATACCCAATTCCTTGATTCTAGATATCTGGCATTAAGCATGTGCCATGAGAAAATGTAAATGGTTGAAACGCTTTCATATAATAGAGCTGTCCTTTAGTTTATTTGTTTTGTTTTATGCCAAGGTGGTCCCAAAATACTTCAAGCAAATTTTTTACTTGAAACGATCTGTGAATAAATGTCACCATAAGTTTCTAGTCTGCTGGGAGAAAAATCCCCCTGCTTCATCAGTGTATTTGTAACATTTGAATAACTCCTGTGTTATTCAATAACTCCTGCTTTTATCAAGGGCCAATCTACCTCAGCTTGAAAGATGGGCAGTAACACATAAAGTTCCTTAAATTTCAGCCGCTACAGTGTAATTTGCTACTAAGACAGATGCTAAATTAGTCTTTTGGTACACATTGTACTACAAAACTGTTATTTGTAGGGCTGGTAATTATTAAATAAAGACACAGCTTGGCATTGCAAGAATGTCATTAGAGGGTGGATGGATGCCATTGTTAGATGCCAGACGTCTTATACTGGGTATAGGAGAGAACAAACATTGGGAGCACACGAAATTTAGGAAGGAAATACATATCAAAATTGTTTAATCAATAACTGGATAATAGAAGGACTTCCAAAAAGCCATGATCAAAGCATTGCTACAAGCCTCTCTAATGCCCCTGTTTTAATGGCAAAAGCTCTGATACTTAGGGTTAACCATTTAAATTTTGATTGAAGTATATGGAGATTTTCAGATGTGATTTTTGGATCTATATATTCCAAAACAGCTCTGTTGCTGCACAGCAGCAGGGGAGCAGTTTTGGATGACGCCGTTCCTCTGCCGAACCCCTCCGTGTCACTTCCATGACAGAATGGAGGAAACCGCGTCGTATTTCACTCACGGGCAACAATCATGAGTGAAATATGACGCGGCTTCCTCCATTCTATCACGGAAGTGACATGGAGAGGTTCAGCAGAGGAACGGTGTCGTCCAAAACTGCTCCCCTGCCACGCGGCAGCAATGGAGCTGTTTTGGAATATATAGACCCAAAAATCGCATCTGTAAATCTCCTATGATTCTGTTAATTTCTAACAGACTTCCCTACATTGACCATTATTTCAAATACATTGACCATTATTTATGGACATTTCCATGTTGGAGTGGATGATGATAGCTGTAGTCCATAACACCTGAAAGGTGTTGGGTGATTTGGAATACTGTTCTGAAAATGAAAGTACTGCTGTTGATATGTGCAATGCTTTGGTTGAATCTGCTGAACAGTCATCTACATTGTTTTTATATTCTGAACATGCTTCACATGTAAAAGGTATTGGGTTCAAATTGTGGATATTAACATTTTTCTTTTTAAAGCATAACTCAGCAGAACTATGAAATATCTGTGTCTTGAGAAACACTACCAGCCAGAGTTGACAGTACAAGAGAGTGGTGGTAAAATCGTCTGACTTGATGTAAGGGTTCTTTGGATATACATATGTCCTTACAATAATTATGAATCTAATTATTTTTATTTCAGATGAAAAGAAATCTGGCTTCAGAGAAGCTACTATTGCTGGCACTTTGTTTTTCCTGGAGTTCAGACGGGGTACTGTATGCAAAGTGCCACTGGTAGTAACCCTCTCCTAAGCCAAACTGGGCAGCTACCACTAGTGCTTTGCTTACCATTGCCTCCAAGCTCTGGGGAAAGCAAAGGGGCAGTAGTAGTTGCCTCTTTGAAGCCAGATCGGGCGGCTAGCACTGGGGCTTTGATTTTCCTGGAGCTCAGATGCAGTAGTCACCCTCTCCAAAGCCAGACAAGCCCACAGTTAAAGGAGATGATTCAGATGTTGCAGTTTTGACTGGAATCCATGAACAAAAGCAAAAATGAAAAGCCACTGTAGTTTGAAACATGAGGTGTCTTGGAAGTCCCTGGAAGTAAGGAGTTGTGAGCCTGATAAATATCACCCCTCCAAAAAAAAAAAATGCTATATTTTTAACTATAACACATGGGCAAGTGTGGAAATCTTGGGGTTTTCAGGAAAAAGCAGAAGTCAGTAATGAAAAAGAGAAAAACAGGAAACTTTAGATGAGAGTTCTGATATTAGTGGGGAAAGTGATCATAATATCTATTTTCTTAATAATATCTAAATTTAATTTAATATCTAAATTTGTGGAATAATTTACTTTTAATCATCACTAAACACTTGACTGTGTAAGCCATCTGGAACTTTGTCTTTTGGTGGGCAAAAAAGAACGGGTTACTTACCGTAACTATAGTTCTTCGAGTGGTCTTCTGTGAATTCACACAATGGGTTAATCCTGTGCCTGTGCAGAGCACTTCAGAAACTTCTAGCACTTCATTTAGAACTTTTGGGCAGTAGGACCTCCCCCTCCCCCCTTGTGTATATAAGCCCATCCCTCTCACCAACTGCTCAGTTCCTTTTAGCCACGTTAAAGAAAGTAAATGAGAGGTAGGACACCAGAGGTGAGGAGGGCATATTTGTGTGAATGCACAGAAGACCACTCGAATAACTATAGTTATGGTAAGTGGCCCGTTCTTCTTCTTCGTGGTCTCTGTGAATGCACACAATCGGTAGATTAACAAGCTCAAGGGAAAGGATGTATGGGGTGTCCAGACCAATAAAAACACCACACAGTATGCTAAATACAAAATACTATATTGTGACAGAGGTAGACTATTATATGACTCAGTCATCCAAGGATGAGTGTGCAATGACTGCCCTCCCAAGGGCTGTGCCATCTATAATGGCAGAGTCTGGTTTGTAGTTCTTTACAAAGGTGAGCAGCATTGCCCACGTGGCCGCTCTGCAGATATCTGGCAGTAGCATGCCTTTCAGGAACACCGTTGAGGTAGCTGCCGCTCTAGTCGAGTGGCTTTGAATGGAAGAGGGCAAGAGTATACCTGCAGCTTCATATGAATTTTTTATTGTTGAGGTCACCCACTTGGAGAAACATTGAGATGAGACAGGAAAGCCCTTGTTGGAGCCAGCATAACAAACAAAAAGTTTATTCATGTGTCAAAACGCTTCAGTCCGATTGATGTAGATTTTCAATGACTCGTGCATGTCCAGGGGGTGGAGTGTAGGCGTAGTGTCCAGAGAAGGTGTGGTCTCAAAGGACGGGAGCACAATGTCCTGATTGATGTGAAAGGAGGAGACTACCTTGGGCAAGAAAGCCACATCTGGCTGAAGAACCACCTTGATCCTATGGAACTGAGTGTAGGGAGCCTCAGTCCTAAGGGCACAAAGTTCACTGGCTCTTCTGGCTGATGTGAGGGTGACCAGAAGGCTGTCTTGAAGGACAGGAGGCGAATGTCCACCGTATCTAGGGGTTCAAAGGGGGGATGAGATATCGCTCTGAGGACCAGTTGTAAGTCCCATGAGGTGACTGGACCAGCCACTGGTGGGTGCAAATTCCTGTATCCTTGGAGGAAGTGCCTGACCAGCAGGTTGGCAAAACAGGAGCCTCTACCCAGACTCTGGAGGTTAGAGGAGATGGCTGCTACATATGTTCATAAGGATGAAAGGGAAAGGCCCTTCAGAGACAGGGAGGCAAGAAAGTCGAGCAGGAGTGGCGTCGACGTCTCCGCTGGCGAGGCCCCTTTGGCAGCAAGGAATTCACAGAATTTCTGCCATTTATAGCTGTACGACTTCAGTGTGGAGGGGCGCTGAGCTGCCTGGACGATAGAGCGTGCAGAGTCCAAAATTCCATCTAGTGGCCTATTAGCCATGCTGTTGGGCTGATTGTCTCCAACCCCAGGTGAAAAAACTGTGCATTCTGCATTGACAGGAGGTCGTTCTGTAAGTGAAGGCAGTGGAATCGGCGCTTGCAGAGGAGGAGAATGGGGGTGAACCAGGGTTGTCTGGGCCACCACAGCGTTATCAGGATGCAGTTCAATCCATCTCTCCTAAGCTTGGCTACAACCCTGGAGAGAAGTGGGAATGGGGGAAAGGCGTACAGTAGAGCCCCTGTCCACCTGAATAGGAACGCATCCCCAGATTCTTGCAGAATGACCGTTCCCGTGAGCAGTATAGTTTGCATTTGGCATTTTGAGGAGACACAAAGGGGTCTATTGACGGTTGGCCCCAGTCTGGAAAGACTGTTGACAGGACCTCCTGGGCTAGAGACCATTCGTGGCAGTTGCTCCTTGTCCTGCTCAGTGAGTCTGCAATGTTGTTCTGGTCCCCTGCTAGGTGGATGGCCTTCAGGAATATGTCCCTGGCTATACACCAATCCCATATCTGGGTTGACAAGTCCAGAATAGTTTTGGACCTGGTTCCTCACTGCTTGCTGATGTAGAAGACGGTGGTGGTGAGACTACTTGGACCACCTTGCCCTGAAAGGAGGACTCGAAGGCTTTCAACGCCTTGAACACTGCCAGGAGCTCCAATGCGTTGATGTGAAACTTTGTCTCCGTCGTAGACCAACGACTGTGGATGGTCAAGCTATGGGAGTGAGCTCCCCATCCTGTCGTGGATGCGTCCGTGGTTAGAGACCTGGAGGGATGTGGGATCTCGAAGGGCAAACCGCACCTTATGTTGTGAGGAGAGACCACCAATCCAGTTGCCGTGGGATTGACAGCCATTTCGTGGGGTTGTCTTGCAGCAGGTTGAAGGACTGGAGGAACCACATTTGCAGGGGGCGCATTCGCAGTCTGGCCAAAGGTGTTACTGCTGTAGTGGAGGCCAGGAGAGTCTGAACAAAGTGCGCTGTCACTCTCGTCCATGTGGTGCATTAGGACACCATGCTCCGCAATGTATTGAAGTGATCTTCTGGGAGAAAGGCTCTTCCTTTGGAGGAGTCTAGTTGCACCCCGATGAACTTCATGGTTTTTGCCAGGATCAAGTGTGACTTGGTCATATTGATCATGAGGTCCACGTCCTGAAGTAGTGAAGGCCACATCTCTTGCTACTTTCTCCCTTGTAGGTCCCGTGAGCAACCAATCGTCTAGGTATGGGAAGATCACGATATCACTTGTGTGGAGATGAGCTACAACTAGGGCCATGCATTTCGTGAATACTCTTGGAGCTGTGCACAGGCCGAATGGTAGAGCTTTGAAGTGGTGCATCCTGGGATCCATGGCAAAGGTGAGGATGTTCTGTGAGACTGTGCAATCGCGATGTGGATGTAGGCATCCTTTAGATCTATGGTGGTGAAGCAATCTCCTGTGTGGAGGAAAGGCAGGGTAGAAGAGAGGGTGACCATTTTGAAACGCTTGGGGATGATAAAGCGGTTCACCTTTTGAAGGTCTAAAATAGGGCGTAAGCCTCAATCCTTTTTGCTGATGAGGAAGTAGCGGGAGAAGAAGGATTCTCTCTTTGGTCTTGATGTAATTCCTCTATAGCTCCTTTCCTCAATAATGACTGAACCTCTTCCTCGAGAGGAATGGAAGGGGAAGTAGACTTTAGTGACCCTGTACGGGGTAGGCTGTTGAATTCTATGAAATAGCTGTTTCTGATAATGCTGAGGACCCATGTGCCTGTGATGATTGTGCACCAATGATGATATGCATCAAGAAGCCCTTCTGAAGGGGAATGGGCTGTAGGCACAGGATGCAGAGGTAGGTAGTCAGGCTTTATGCTTGGAGGGATCAGGCTTCTTTTTCTGGAACTGAGACTTATATTTGGTGGGGGCATGAAATTTTCTTTGGTATGGTGTGTAGTGCTGGGCAGACTGCTGAGAGCGGGAAGCCACTGGACTGAACCTCCTACGAAGGGAGGGTGGAAATCTCTATGCGTAGAAGCATGAGCGTGAGGCTTGACCAGGAGGGGGGATACTGAAGTGCTTTGCTGTTGTCTGCATCTTGTGAGTGTGCTCTAGCTTCGTGTCTGTTTCCGAATGGAATAGACCAACCTCATCAAAGAGGAGATCTTCAGTCACAGATCTGGCAGTAGACGAGAGAGCAGATGAACGCAGCCAAGCATGCCTGCTGATAGCAATAGCACTAGCCAAGATTTTCCCTGCACAGTCGGTTATGTGCTTCGCTGTTTTGCCTTTGGTAGTCGGACAGTGCGATCCCATCATTCCTTGTGTTTTGGACAAGTTCCAAGTCTTGTTGTGGAACTCAGTCCAAAAAGGGGGATACAGTGTCCAAAAGGTGTTTCTGGTAGGCCCCCATACAGTCAATGTAGTTAGCTATCTTCATCCGTAAGCAAGCTGAGGAGTAGAACTTCATGCCCACAGTGTCCAACTTTTTGCCCTCACACTCTGTGGGTGATGAGTGAATCTTGTGAGAAGTACACATCTGAGCTACATCAACTATGATGGAGTTTGGCTTTGGGTGTGCACCCAGCCAAGGAACTGTGTCTTCAGAAACTCTGTAGAGATGTTCAAGTCTCTTAGATGTTGGAGGTACCGACAAAGGGGCAGTCCAAGTCATCCTGGCTACTTGTGTTAAGAATGTTGAGAAATGAATGTAAAATAGGGGAGGGGCCTGCCTCTGAAGGTCATGTAACAGGGGGTCATCTACATGCACGTCCGGTGTGGATGTAGTTAGGCCCAGAGACGCTGCCATCCTATTCACCATCTCTGAAAATGAACGGAAGTCATCTATTGGAGACCCTGGTTCTTCAGCTTTCCTTTGGGGAAAAGGCTTAGGTGATGTAGTGTCCTCGTCTGACTCCTCTGACTCATTGTTTGATGGTACCTGAGTCAATGGTATCGTGTGCTTAGGTTGTGCTGCCGGTACTGGAGACGGAGACTTGCTAGGATCAGAAGGCTTTGGAGAGGGTGTTCTCTTTGCAGGAGATTTGGAGGAAGGATGTATCGGGACCCTTTTATATGGAGACTTAGGCTTCCGAGGAGATTCCGCCACCACTGGACGACTGTGCTTGTGCTGTCGGTGGCGCTCCTCTGGAGAGCAGGGACAACCCCGTCTATCCCAATCTTTCTTACGGTACCAAGGAAAGCAATTGTAATGGTACTGTCTTGTGTACGGAACCGGTGATAGTTTGTCAAATTGTCTGTACCAGTAGGCCCCCAGTAGTATCGGTCGGTGTAGAAGCTTCTCGGATGCGGTGCTTCATACTGGTACCGATAGGAACGGTCCCACCACTCTTCTTCATACTACGGCGACTCTTCATCTGTGTCCTGAGAAGTAGATGATGGCAACCTGGAGTGGCGTGTGTACGGTCTCGGTGACTGTGATCGAGACGTTGAGCTTTCCCTGTGTCTGTGAGGCCTCTGCACTGGTGATCCTGACAGTCACAGGGATCTCAGTAATGGAGACTTGGAAGGTGGTCTCGGTTTTGTAGAAGGAGTCTTCCGCGCATCCGGGATCGGAGTCCGGCGAGGCAACGGTGTTGGCATCTGGCAAGGGGTTGGAGTCCTACAAGGTGTTGGGGTGCAATGAGGCATCGGAGTCTGACGAGGTGAATGGGAGCGCGACTTCTGTGTTAACAGGGATCGGTACCGTCGAGTTGAAACCAACCGGGACTGAGAACTGGCTCTCTGTTGCTCTTCCGATCGGGACTGTGACCGATGTTGGGACCGGGATCGATGTCAGGAACCTGAATGGGACCAAGAGGCTGAGCGAGACCGTAACGAGATTGGCTGAGATTGCGATCGGGATCAAGACCGACCACGCTGTTGCGCTACAGAACCAATGTCTGACGGTGATCTCGAACACGAGACTCTGATGATCCTCATACCAAGGGACAATTCATCATCTGTTCGAGCTACGGTATAATAATAATAATAATAATAATACTTAGTTATTTATTACCAGCCTCTCTCCTCAGAATCGGGGCGGGGTACAACATCACACAGTACAGTATACAGTATACAATACAATACATCACAAAGCAATTTTTAATACAATACAATACATTTCAGAGAAAACAGACGATTGTACAATGTGAGTGCCAGTAGATGGCGCTGCTGTGGCATACAAACAATGCTGCAAGAGTGACACTGCAGAATACATTGTACACTACTCTTCATCTCGGTGTCGCCTTGGAGACGGTATCGCCAACTTCCTTTTTACTGGCGGTGAAACTGGGAAGCCTGGTTCCATTTTCCCATTGGGCCTTTTCACCTTAGGCTCATGTTGTTGTTTGGCCTTCTTTCGCACCCTAGACCAGCCTCTCTTGGGAGATTCTTTCCTCCCTGTGGCCTTGGCCCTCTTCTGTATAGCTTTTCCAAGGAGACTTCTGTACTGACTCCTCTGGTACCGATTTCACTCCACCTAAAAAAGTTCCGGGATTGTCAGTATGGGGTTGACCGGTACCATTGTCCCTCGCTCGAGTCGACATTGGGACAGATTTAGAGGAGGCTTTGGCTGGTAGCGAGGCCGAGCCTTTCTTAGAAGGGCCTTCCAGAGATTTAGGGACGGATCCTGAACCCGAGGCCTTCCTCGATGCCGAAGCTGAGAGGGCCTTCTCATAGAGCAAAGCCTTAAGCCTTTTGTCTCAATTTTTCCTGGCCTGTGAGGTGAAGGCCTTGCAGTTCTTGCATGACCGCACATCATGATTCTCCCTGAGACAAAAGAGGCACTTAGAATGACCGTCGGATTCAGTCATTTTAGCAGAGCATTTGGAGCAATGCTTGAAGAAACCAACCCCAGATGTTTAAGAATGGGAAAGTACAGTACCGTCCACACAAGGTCAGAAGGCAGTAGATCAGTCCTGACAATCGAATCTGATGGAGATAGGCGAATTCAGTGAGAATGAATCCGAGTCAAAGCCAGTTGTGATTCAAGAATCCAACTCTGTAGGGAGTAGGTTAAAGACTAGTCGAAGTCTGGTCCAAAGTCAGCAAAAGTGATCAAAAACAGCAAAATTGAAGAAGGAAAAAGAACAATGAGGCTAGTAAAAGTTCCTTCAGTGCTTTCCATGTGGTGGGGTAAAAAGGAACTGAGCAGTTGGTGAGAGGGATGGGCTTATATACACCAGGGGTGAGGGGGGAGGTCCTACCGCCCAAAAGTTTTAAATGAGGTGCTAGAAGTTTCCGAAGTGCTCTGCGCAGGCGCAGGATTAACCCATTGTGTGCATTCACAGAGACCATGAAGAAGAACTGTTGCTGACAGAATGAGAACCTTTTATTGCCAGCCATACTTCTATCCACTGTAGGACAGGTGTTCTGTTGCATGCCTTCAGTATACATACAGACCATTACTTTTCAGAACAAACTATTATAAATAAATGTACTTAAAATTTATTTAAACCTCAGCAATGCTTTTGATTTGCAGAGAGTGCTCTAAATCCAGATTTTAGGTTTGTCTGTCAGACAAGCCATCCATGGACCTACAGTCATAGTCATTGAATACACTTTTGTATGGCAGAGCAAAGTTATATTTAACAAAAGTGAGCTTCTGCTGGCAAGGTTGCGTGAGCACTGGCCCATTAAATCTTACTCAGAGTTTTGATGCTTTGGGAACTTGCTTAATCTTGAAAAAGATAGAAAAACAGTGCTGGTTTCCAGCTTTTTAGATTTATACTATGGTTCTTGTTGAGGTAAACATATGTACCTCAGTGAAATGGTTAGTTTATAGCATAGGGTGGGAGAATCTTGGGTCTTCTTGGTATTTTCAATTATAATTCCCATCAGCTCCACCCAGCATGGTCAGTCATAAGGAACTATAAGAGTTAAAGTCCAGAACTTCTGGAACGCAGCAAGTTCAACATCTCAGATGGTGCTCAGATACAGTAAATGTGTCTGGAATACTAATTATGGTCCTTGTGCTATTACAATAGCTGTCACAAATTAGACCTGTTATTTGCTTTCCCGTGAGTTATATCCCACAGACACCACGGGCTGGTTTACACGGCAGATTTATTGCGGCAACTTGCGCTTTAATTCTTTTCCGCATCTGTGCCAGTCAGTTTTTTTTTCTAATTATGCCGCTTTTTCGTTCAGACTTGAAAAAGTGTGGGGGGCGTGGCCTCCCAAGCAGAGGCAGGCTTTATGGGGAAGGGCATAGACCTTCCTTTGAAGCCCTGCATTTTCGAGCTAAAGAAAGACTCACAGACTGCCAAAATAGCAGGGGGGAAGATCAAAGAAGTGGCTCTGTCTCTCTCTCTCTCTCTAAATCTGCCTGTAAATGAACTCAATCACTGGCCGAAGCAGAGGGACAGCAATCTCTCTGCTGAAAGGCATTGCTGCCATGCCGACGATCCTAGGGTGAACCTATCACAAGTTTTTTCAGCACGATTTGTTTAGTCAGGGTTCACAGACTTGCAAAATAGCAGAGGATTTTTGACTCTCCCTCCCTGGCCCCCCTCCCTCCGACCTCTCGCTCTCTCTCCCTCCCCCAAGCAGAGCTGACAGATGGGAACTTTATGACTGAAAGGTCTTGGGAATCCTTTTTCTTGGCAGACTTGCAAAATAGCAGAGAGGATTTTTCAAAGTTTCCTGAACACTACTGAACTCAGTCCCCCTCTTTTAAGCCCGCCCCTTGCATCACAGCAACCAATCACAATGCAGATCTGTTGCAACCCTTAACGGAATGGTAGTTTACACTGCCAATAAAGTGCTACATTGCAAATATAACTGCAAAAGTAGCGACATCTCTTGCCACGCTATATTTGGGTGTTTTACTTTCCCCCTTCTGAATGAGGCGATGCTGTGCTGCGATCCGTGTGAACTATGAGCTATCTTAGTGGTATATTTAGAGGAATATTTGCCCGTGTAAACGACCCCCAAGTGATCTAGACTTCATATCCAGCACTCCTTATTGTAAGACTGAAAAAAAAATGTCAAGTTTTTCATGCTGGAAAAGTCACTGCACTGGATTTCCTATATCCTTATCATAGAATCATAGAATTGCACAGTTGGAAGAGACCACGAGGGCCATCCCGTCCAACCCCCTGCCATGCAGGAAATCACGATCAAAGCATCCCTGACAGATGGCCATCCAGCCTCTGCTTAAAGACCTCCAAGGAAGGAGACCCCACCACCTTCCGAGGGAGTGTGTTCCACTGCCAAACAGCTCTTACTGTCAAAAACTTCCTCCTAATGATGAGGTGGAATCTCTGTTCCTGGAGCTTGCATCCATTCCTTCGTGTTCTAGTCTCTGGAGCAGCAGAAAACAAGTCTGCTCCATCCTCAACATGACACCCCTTCAAATACTTAAACAGGGCTATCATATCGCCTCATAACCATCTCCTCATAAGGCACCATTTCCAGACCTTTCACCATTTTATTCGCCCTTCTCTGGACACGCTCCAATTTGTCAATATCCTTTTTGAATTGTGGTGCCCAGAACTGGACACAGTATTCTAGGTGAGGCCTGACCAAGGCAGAATAGAGCAGCACTATTACTTCCCTTGATCTAGACACTATACTTCTGTTGATGCAGCCCAAAATGGCATTGGCCTTTTTAGCTGCCGCATCACACTGTTGACTCATGTTCAACTTGTGGTCTACTAGGACTCCTAGATCCCTTTCGCACATAGTCTCATTCAGCCAGGTTTCCCCCATCCTATATCTATGCATTTCATTTTTTCACCCTAAGTGCAGTACCTTACATTTCTCCGTATTGAATTTCATTTTGTTATTTTTGGCCCAGCTTTCCAGTCTATCCAGGTCATTTTGAATTTTGATCCTGTCCTCTAGCGTATTAGCTACTCCTCCTAATTTGGTGTCATCTGCAAATTTGTTAAGTATGCCCCTAATTCCCTTATCCAAGTCATTGATAAAGATGTTGAATAGCACTGGGCCCAGGACAGAACCCTGTGGCACCCCACTGGTCACATCTTTCCAAGACGAAGAGGAGCCACTGCTGAGCACCCTTTGGGTTCGACCGGTCAACCAATTACAAATCCCTTTAACAGTTAACTTGTCTAGCCCACATTTTACAAGCTTATTTGCAAGTATGTCATGGGGAACCTTGTCAAAGGCCTCACTGAAATCAAGGTATGCAATATCCACAGTGTTCCCTTCATCTACCAAGCTGGTAATTTTATCAAAAAAAGAGATCCGATTAGTCTGGCATGACTTGTTTCTCTGAAACCCATAGAATCATAGAATTGTAGAGTTGGAAGAGACCACGAGGGCCATCCAGTCCAACCCCATGCCATGCAGACTAACTGGACGATAATTGTTGGGATCCTCTTTTTTTTTTTCCCTTTTTGAAGATGGGGACAACGTTTGCCCTCCTCCAGACTGCTGGGACTTCTCCTGTTCTCCAGGAGTTCACAAAGATTATTGCCAATGGCTCTGAGATGACATTTGCCAGCTCTTTTAATACTCTTGGATGTAGTTCATCTGGTCCTGGAGATTTAAATTCATTTAGATTAAGAAGGTATTCCTGGACTACCTCTTTGCTTATTCTGTGCTGGATTCCCCCTATTGTGTCCTCTGTTCCATTATCCTCAGGTTGATCACCCTTTTCCTTTTCTGAAAACACTGAGGCAAAGAAGGTGTTGAGTAATTCTGCCTTTTCTCTGTCCCCTGTTAACATTTTGCCATCTTCTCCACGTAGTGGCCCTACCATTTCCTTCTTCCTCCTTTTGCTGCGGACATACCCCAAAAAACCCTTTTTATTGTTCTTAACCTCTCTAGCAAGCCTGAGCTCATTCTGCACTTTAGCTTTTCTGACTTTACTCGTACACATGTTCGCTATCTGTTTGAATTCTTCTTTGGTGATTTCCCCCTTTTACCACTTCCTATACATGTTCCGTTTAAAACTTAGCTCCATTGAAAGTTCTTTAGTCATCCATCCTGGTTTCTTGAGACACCTCCCATTTTTCTTCCTCAATGGTACTGTTTGAAATTGTGCCTTCAGTATCTCCCTTTTGAGAAAGTCCCATCCGTCTTGAGGTCTCTTCTCTTTTAGTATTCCTGACCATGGGATCACCCCCAGTATTTCCCTGAGTTTATTGAAATCAGCTCTCCTAAAGTCGAGAATGTGTGTCTGACTATGCCTGGCTTCTCCTTTCCATTTTATAACAAACTCCAGGAGAACATGATCACTCTCACCTAAGGATCCCACCACTTGCACCCCATTAACCAGGTCATCCCTGTTGGTTAGGATCAGATCTAAAATAGTTGACCCCCTTGTTGCCTCTTCCACCTTTTGGACCATGGAATTGTGTTCCAGGGAAGTAAGGAATTTGCTAGACCTTGAAGTTTTGGTTGAGTTAGATTTCCAGCAAATATCAGGATAGTTGAAGTCACCCATCACTACTACATCTCTCCTTTCTGTGTGTGTGTTCATCTGTTCTAGAAAGGCATCATCCAATTCCTCCGTCTGACTTGGTAGTCTGTAGTATATATGTTTAAAAAAGATGAACTCCTCCTGATACTGTATATTTGCTCATGTACCATAGGTTGCGTACTGTCTAAGAAAAAGGTGGTAACAATGGCAAGGCTTGAGGAAAGTTAAAAGATTCCAGTGTTGGGGCTCATTTTTCAGTAAAAATATTTAAGATTGGACTATTCATTTGTTATGGCCTGTTTGTTATAAAATATCCTGTTGTCACTTCATACTAATGAGAAAAGATGTTTATTTCATTTAACTAAATGAGAATTTAATTGTGAATTATGTGTTTCCTTTATTTTCCACAAATCAAATATTGGGTGGAAGCTTAAGATGAAGAGAAGATTAGTCATTTCGACCTAACATTGGTATTGCCAGGAAACCACAGATCCCAGCACCAGTACATTTTTTCATTTACAGCAATGCAACTGATAGGAAGCAGGAACAATTAACTCATATGTCCCTCTTCCTTATACATACAATTTGTTAAGATGGGAGAATATAGGAGGGTGAGGAAATTCAATATGACTTCATAGCAGAGCACAGAATTTTGAGGCAGTTCTATGACATTCAGTTCTAGTAAAATTATCACTGCAACTTCTAATTATTTCCTGTTTGAAAGGATGTTAGATTGGTGATTTTAGGATTTGTCATGGAATATATGCATTTAAATTTAAATTAGGTGTGTAAACATAATTAAACTTTCTTGTATTAAATGTTTCCTGCTGTGCTTTATCCAGTGATTCCCATCTTGAAATTGACCATTTCTGCACATTTTTTCCTACATCCAACTGGATGACTTGCCTACCCGGCTGTACTTCACTGAGGAGGAGTTGGAGCCGGAGGTGACACTTGCACATCATCCCCTACTGGGGGTGGGGGAGCAGGTGATAGCCCCCCCACCAGGGCCCAGAAGAGAGGAGACAGTGTTTGAGCTCCACAGAACAGCTCTACATAGAGCTGGCTATTTCAGTAATCCCAAGGCCCTGAGAGGTTCTTAGAACTAAGACAGTATAGTAATGGTGACCAGGGAATGTCCAGCTTACCCCTCGCACATTGTCTTAGTTCCAAGGACCCCTGGCACCTAGGCATTATTGAAATAGCCAACTCTGGTTAGCTGTCCATAGTAGCAGCTCCCCAAAGTAGCATGGTTCCTCATGGGGCAAGGACATCAGCAAGGAATGGCACATGCTCTCTCTCTCTCTCTCTCTCTCTCTCTCTCTCATCAGCAGCTGTCTCATCAGCTCTCATGACAGAGCTGGCTCATAGTGCTAGGTACTGTCACCTCAAAGTAAACAGAACCTTAAAATTTGGCTCCCCAAATGTTTTGAACTTTAGCTTCCAAAATCTTCAGATAATATGGACAATAGTAAGGAATTTTGAAAACGTCTTAAAGGCACAGAATTGTCCATACTTAAAGTAAAGCCACAATGTGCTGATTTTTACTTAGAATAAATGAGATGATCAAATAGATATGTTCTTCTGGGTGGGTGTTTATGTTTATTCTTGTAGTTAATACCTGGAGCCCTTTGAGGTGAAAAGGTAAAGGTGCTTATTGCTCCCCCCCCCACCATGTCACTCACTGTAGATATTTTTAAAAACCACTATGTTCACCTCTGTGCCCTTTCAGTACCTCACCCTGCACAAGTGCTTGGCTTGCAGTGGAAAAAGGTTGTTCCTGCAACAAAAATTCAGAGAATTCCTCGATAAGGAATTCCGTTACGGTTCAGGCATAACCCCTTCACTGACTAGTTGAATCATATCTTTCCCAGCATTTCTCAGTGGAACTGTGTACTTAGCCCTTGAGAGAGCTTTTCTGCTATTGTTTTCATCTTGGAAATGAAAAACAGGTGCATTAATATTCTCTGATCTAGGAAAGAGATCACAGACCTCCTTTCAGCTCATTTCAATTTGCAATTTACCCCTGATTGAATATGAAAACAAATCAAAGGTTGAAGTGAACTCATCGGGAGTAAGTGACAAGATAAACAGACCCATATGCAATAGCTCTTTGATCCAGGTGAATTTAGCCTTTTGTTGCTGATTGGATGTGTGGTGTACAGCAATCTACAAATTCATGAAATAAAAACAATCAGTCTTTGTTTGGAGCACAGCCATCCATGCTGGCTGAGGGATCTTGGGAGCTACAGTCCAAAAGTTAACTTTCTAGGCTCAGACCAACTCAGCCAGTTATGTGATTTCTTCACAACATCTGCAGAACTGCTGTAGCATGTGGTTAAGAGTATTAACATGTTCTTGATCAAATCATTGTTCTTAATTATCTCTCTGGCTTTGTCTGAAATGCAAAATAGTTCAGTGCAGCATCTTCTAAAAAGGCAGTGCTGGGAATTAAAACTACACTGAATACCAAGGACATGTTGACTGTCCTCATCCATTGGTGCTTTCCAGAGTATGATCCAAGGAACTAGTCCAGAATTTGTCAGAAGCTTCTCGGTATTCCTCAGTCACCCATGCTTCCTGCCTTTACTCTGAATGAGTGGGTATTTTTACCACACTTCATCAGCATGGAAGAAGTTATTGTTTTTTATAGACCTTGAAACAGTGTGCAAACCATGCCCCCATTTAGGTCCTACCCTAATTGTATTTAACTGGTTTTTTGAAGTCTTATAGCTGAAAAACAATTTGGAAATGACTGAAGGCTTTTCCATTAGTGAGCAACCTCATTCTGTATATGGCTGAGAATTTTTTCTTGGAACCATAGTTCTCAGCAGCAAGCAGCTATCTACCTTTAGGCAACAAGGAAACCAGGTCACCATTACAAGACTGCATGGCCCAGTTTCTTTTTAACTGAAAAAGCCAGTTAACTGACAGGCTCTTATTTCCCTAGAGCATGTTTCCCACACCAGAAGTACTGTATAATATAACGTGCTAAAGAAGAGCAGGGTAGGCAGGCAGATCATAGAATCATAGAATTGCAGAGTTGGAAGAGACCACAAGGGCCATCCAGTCCAACCCCCTGCCATGCAGGAAATCACGATCAAAGCATCCCCAACAGATGGCCATCCAGCCTCTGCTTAAAAACCTCCAAGGAAGGAGATATATGTATGTATTGTGGATTTTTAAAAAATCATAAGTTGTGCCATGAAATGGAATGCCATCCTTAATGTAATGGATATCTTATAGGTCAGCATTTTCATCAGTTGTAATTTTGACAGGAGTCAGGCAATAGCTTTAAGGTATTAGAAAGTGATTTGGGAGTGTTCTTGGTCCCCAAGATATAAGTACACACTGGCTAGGGACTGAAAGCAGCAGGATTCTGGAGAAACTCCTTCCTTCTAACTTACCTGGAAAATATGTTCACCAAAGATGTAAATAGGATGAGTGTTCATATCATAGGTATTGATCCCTACTGCCTTCAGCTCTTCCTTTAAAAAAAAAAAGTATGGCTGTTTCTGGCTTCTCTTCCTGACCTCCATATGAGTCAGGCAAGAATAGCTGGGGACAAGTTTTCTATATTTCTAGTGTATCTCTACATTAGAAATATCCTTTATTGAAATGGGATTGGAAGGACAGTAGAGATGCACAGAATTGTGAACTGCTACGCATAAAATATAGGGTCAAATCCCACCTAACACATCAAAATTTTCAGTATCCCTATGAATTCCAAGTATATGCATGCTTTTTGAAAATCTACCTCATGTTTATTCACATTCAGTAAATGTGTACAGTACTTCTTCTAATCTGTAGGAGCCCTTACATTAGGTAGTGTGATGTATAAGACTGTAGTGTTTGTGCACACTTATGTAGGAGTAAGCCTTATTGTACTTTCTGGGACTTATTTCTGAGTAAATGTGTTATCAGAACAGTATTCATCTAAGGCTATGGTTCATTTGAATATAAACTCTGCATGTATATGGGCACCTACAAAAAGTAAGACCCTTTTCAGTGTCACTGTCTATTCAAAGAGGGAGGGTGGCCTTTTTCTACTAGTTTTAGGGTTGCCAAGTTGAATAGGGGCTGGGGCTGCATTTACAGTCCCTGGGTCAAGAAGAGATACCATAAAGTTCTGTCAGGAGGAACTACAATCTGTCTCCTCCCTTACTTCCCACCCACCTTTTAGCTGCTGTCGCTACAGGAACAGAGCTGGACACATCTCTGTGCCAAATCTACTCTCCACTGGCCAGTAAATAGCTGTTGTGGGGGGGCTGTAGCAGCAGCTAAAAAATAGATTTGGAGAGGGTAAATGAGGAGATGTGCTGTGCCATAGTGCCACTTGATGGAACGTTATGGTATCTCTTCCTGATCCCTGATTTTTAATGATTAAAGCTACAAGAGTCCTGTCCTTCATTCAGCCTGGCAACCATAACTGATTTGGATATCATGTCTTGATTTTGCAAGAAAATAATGCAAGCAGTGAAGTTGAAGGCTTTCACGGGCAGCATCCATAGGTTTTCCATGGGTTTTTTCCCCAGGCTATGAGGCCGTGTTCTGGAAGAATTTATTCCTGACATTTGCCTGCATCTGTGGCTGGCATCTTCAGAGAATGGTGGCGTAGGGGCGTGTGGGGTTTATATACTGTGAGTCCCTGTTGGAGAGGATATGTAAATTTGTGTGTTTGAATGGCTAGTTCCTGAATGGTTATCTCCTTGAATGGCTATCTCCTGGAGGGAGATATGCAAGGAGGATGAGTGTCTGTTTGGCTAATGGTCCATTGTCTGCTGGGAAACCCCTGTCCCTGGGTGGAGTTTATTTGCATATGTTGAGTTTTGATTTTGGTGTTTTTCAGGACTGGTAGCCAAACTTTGTTTACTTTAAGGGTTTCTTCTTTCCTGTTGAAGTTGTCCAGGTGTTTGTGGATTTCAATAGCTTCTCTGTGCATTCTGACTAAATAGTAGTTGAAGAAAACTTGCAGTCCTGATTCAGAGATGCACTGTATGCAGAAGTCTATTGTGCTAGCTGAACTGGCCTTCCAGCAACGTAACTTCCCTTAAATCTTTCTACTGAATAATCTCAGAAATCAACCAGCAGAGGGATCTGCCAGCAAAACTGTGCAACCAGCAGAGATCAATGGCAGAAGAGTCAAAGAATCAACAGAAAGGGGGTGGAGACAGTAGCTGATTTATGCCAGATAGAAACCACCTCCACCTCACAGACACAGCACATCAGGCCAGGACTAGCATCCTTGGGTGGAGAGGGTTTTGGACTCAACACAGCTGCAACTGGCCTAGGGCTAATCTACACTAGGCACAACACGCTGGCTCCCCTCCGGTGTATCCTGCCTCCAAAGCTGGCCAGTCCTCCCGCCCCCGCCCTGTTACCTTAAGAAAATGGGCTGGAGTCCAAACAGGATGCCAGGCCATTGCTGAAGCTGCCACAGCCGCAGCTACCATTTTCTCACTAATGCAGAAGCCCAGCTGGGGTCCTGCAACACATGACTGCAGTTCCCCTACATGTGACCAGCCTTGGTCACATGCTGCAGGACCCCTACATGGCTTCCAGGAGATCCAGGGAGCTGTCGGCAGCAGCATAAATCACTGTTCTGGAAAGGGGCTCCCATGGACTCTCAGGATCCGGCAGAAATGGAGTAAACCAGTGATTATCTTAAAACATTGTAAACAGTCCTATCTTGGCTTGCCCCTATTCCAGCTCCGTATCTGCCCCAGGGGTCATAAGGACTGTCTGGGGGCAGGTTGGAGTAAATGCCCTGTGTTGTTTGGACTGCAGGGCTCTGCAGTGGGGGCAAGCTGGGGTATTTGGCCAGTGTAGACAAGCCCCTAATCTTGACGCCTCTGGCCCTCAGCCACCTTTTGTGATTTAGGATTGCAGTGTTGGTTGGTGTCTTTCACTTTCAGTGTGAAACGGGCCTTATGTCATGTGTTCCTATTGTGCCAGATTCAAGGTAGGTATGGGTTTTTTTTCCTGTAGTCAAGCCATCTGTCTAACTTTCCAAATAGGAGCTCATTATGCAGTGCTTGCTTGTAAATAGCCATATAAAATGCAAAAGTTAATTATTGTGTATTCAGCTGTACACAAAAGAACTAGAATTTGAAATGCTGTAACTTCTGAATATTTGATGAAATGTTATCCTTAGCTTCAGTATTCTTCATGTTCTTGTTAAATCAGGAAATACTATCATCAGGTTATTGTGGTGCTTTATTTTATGTCAGCTCTTACTGAGGTGATGTGTGGTTGCTGCTAGTTTTAAAAATCTCTACTGTCAGCAGTCTCTGAAGTGTAGAATCTGTGAAGAATGAAAAAAGTGAAAAGCTTAGAAGAATGGGAGAGCCCTTATTTAACAGATGAAGTGTGGCCATTGTGACAACAATTGCTATTAATAAAGCAAGCAAACAACTGTGAGATGAGCTCATTAGTTAATTAGGATTCTCTGAAATAGTAAAAACAAATTTACTGGGGAAAAGTCAAAACTATGTAAATTATAGATTCTCTCAGGGCATGACTGTAATCATGAAGGAGCTTGCCATAGTGTCCAATAAATCCCCCTCTGTTTCTACTGATACACGTTGGAGGCCAAAATATATATCCTCTGTAAAGATCCAGTTTTACCCCCGAACCTGAGTCCTCAATTTACTGCTATTCAAGGTAGGAGTAACTTGAAGACAAGGTCTTTTGAATGTCATGGCCTGGCATCAAATAATAGTGAAGGCTCATAAATGGTGGGGGTCGGTGAAGTCAGGGCACCTCTACAGATGAATGTTGATGGTAGAAAAGACCCATCTCCAGCTACATGGCTGCCATGTTACTTTATATAAGCAAGAATGTGTTTGTTTGTTTGTTTGTTTGTTGTGTGTTTATGTGTTTATTTGATTTATATCCTGTCTTTCTCCCAAAGCTGGAGAATATACATTAACACTAAATACAGTGGACCCTTGGTATCTGCTGGAGTTTGGTTCCTGGACCACCACCCCCATGGATACAAAAATCTGTGGATGTTCAACTCCCATTATATATAATGGTGTAGTAAAATGGTAGTCTTTATTTAAAATGGCAAAATCAAGGTTTGCTTTTTGTATTATTATTATTCTTTTGAATATTTTCAAGCTGTGGATGGTGGAATCTGTGGATACAGAGGGACAACTGTAGCTAAAACGACACATGGTACTTAAGTTAAAATAGCATTAAACTATCCAATTGAAACATTACGTTTAAAACATTAATTGTGGAATGGCCTGCCAAACGAGATCCGTCAGATGACGAGCCTGAGTAGCTTTAAAAAAGCGCTAACGATGGATCTCTTTCTGCAGGCCTTTCCTGATTAGTTCCCGGCCTCAAGGGCTCCTGGCTCTTTTTAGTCTGCTGGCTATTTATTATTTATTATTTTAATGTGATTTTATATCAGTTGTCTTAATGTATTTGGTTTAATATCTTTTTATGGGGGAGGGTGGGGTGGGGGTGTTTGGGGATTTTAAATTGTATTGGTATTTTAAATTTTGTAAGCCACCCTGATTGTTTTAACAGAGGGGTGGGATAAAAATAAATATTATTATTATTATTATTAATAATAATAATAATAATAATAATTTAAAAAGAATGAGGACACATAAAATTCATGTTACATATGAAAACAGCCTACATGCTGCACATTCTTCTGCCCCAACCAGATTGAAGTCTGAGAGAGGGAGCCAACCAGGCTTCCCTTGGGCAGGAACTCCATAGCCTAGAAGCATCCACCATGTGCTGACCACAAAAACTTAGGAAGGTGGTGGGATGGAGAGAAAGCCCTTCCCTGAAGATCATAAGACTTGGGGAGGCTCATATAGAGAGATACAGTCTTTCAGATAGTCTTGGCCCAAACTGTGTAGGCCTTTAAAGGTCATAACCAGACTTTTAAGTTATGCCCTAAAATAGATTGATAGCCAATGAAGTTGTTGCAAAATGAGAGTTGTATGTTCCCTGTAACCAAGCCTGGTCAGCAGTCTAGCTGCAGCATTTTACACATGTTGAAGTTTTTGAAAATTTTCCTGAGGCAGCCCCCGTTGAATGTGTTACAGTAATCCAAACAGCATGGAATCAAGATATGTATTAACCATATCCAGATATGACATCTCAAGGAAAGAGCTTGACTGGCGCAATAGTTGTGATGACTCTGTCAATACTCAGTACCTTAGGCCATGCTTCTCTGATCTTATTACTCCACTGGACCAGAGCAACAGGGTCTTTGGAGTCCACATCCCCCAAAGGCAGAGGGTCAAAGTCATGTCCAAATACGACCTTGAAGGGGGATAGTCCAGTACTTTGATGCATAGCATTGTTGTATGCCAACTCTGCAAAGGGCAACAAATCCACCCAGTCAGATAGCTGAAGTTAATATAACACCTAAGATACTGTTCTAAAATAGAGTTCAAACGTTCCGTCTTCCCTTCCGTCTGTGGATGATGGGAACTACAGTTTAGTGAATGTTCTCCAGAACTGAGATGTAAACTGGGGGCCCCTGTCCAAGATTATCTTGGCAGGGACCCCATGTAGTCTGTTTATGTGCTGAATAAAACAGTTTAGCAAGCTGTTGCATGGTTGGGATACTCTTGCAGGCAACAAAATGAGCTTGCTTGGAACTAAGTCAGCCACCACCCAAATGACCGCCTTTTTCTTACTCTCCGGTAGATCAACAATAAAATCCATACTAATGACCTCCCAGGGCTTGGTTGGGGTGGGTAAAGGTTGCAACAGTCCTTTAGGCCTTCCCTCTCCTTTCTTGGCAATTGCACATGTGTGACACACTTTTACATAGTCCTCCAGTTCCTTACACGTTTGAGGCCACCAAAATTGCCTCCTAGTCAAATGCAGTGTTTTCATGTACCCAAAATGACCCACACTTTTCACATCGTGACACTGTTTGAGTATCTGACCCCTCATTGCTGCAGGTACATACATTTCCCCCCCCCTCCAAGCCAACCCTTTTTTCAAGTCCACTTCAGTTTGGTGGGCTTGGTACCAGGGGTCCCATTGCAGGGCTTCTACTAGCTGGGTTTTCCAACCCCCTGCCTCACCGCCTTTGTCCACTCCACCTGACACCTTAGGGGAAGATGGGTGCTTGGGAGCAGGCTGAGCCAGAGCAGGGGTCGTGTCCATGGGTTTCTGGGCTTGGCTCCTTGTGGTAACAGCCAGTCCCAACTGGGAAGGGGCAAACACTATATCAATGACCTCCTTCCATTTGCTTTCTTGTTGCAGAAGTCTTGATAAGGCGTCCACCAAGAAATTCTTTTTCCCTGGAAAGAATTTTAGGGTGAAACTAAACCTATAGGGAAAAAAATCAGCCCACCGGATTTGTTTGGGGCCTAATTTCCATGGCGTCCTCAGGGCCTCCAGATTCTTGTGTTCCATCCACACATAAAGGGTTGGGACGACCCTTCCAACAAATGGTGCCAAGTCTCTAAAGCTACCTTGATGGCCCCAGCCTCTTTTTCTCAGACCGGCCAGTTGTGTTCAGTTTCGTTGAACTTTCTAGACAAGTAGGCCCATGGCCATAACTCCCCTATCTCATACCCTTGCAACAGAACCCCTCCCATGGCCCCATCCGAGGCATCTACCTGGACTACAAAGGGTTTCTCCAGGTCAGGGTATTTGAGAATGGGTTCCAAGGTGAACAATTTCTTCAGTTTATCAAAGGCCCTCTGGCACTGCTCAGTCCACACAATTTTCTGAGGGATTTTCTCCCACTTTCCATTGGGACCCCCATTTCGCTTGCCCCCCTTCCCTTTGGTTTTCAACAAGTCAGTTAAGGGTAGCACCACTTCAGCAAAATCAGGAATAAAGGTTTTATAAAAGTTAGCAAACCCCAAAAAGCTTTGCAACTGTTTTCAATTTTGGGGGGTTTTCCAGGCAAGGACCCCCTTAACTTTTTCGGGATCCTTTTCCACACCCTTGCTGGAAATGTGGTACCCTAGGTAGTCCAGGTTGGTCTGATGGAATTCACATTTGGACAGTTTGGCATACAAATGATTCTCTGCAAGTTTACTCAGTACCTTCTGAACTTGTTTCACATGGGATGTGTAGTACTCCGAGTAAATCAGTACATCGTCTAAATAGACCAAAACACCCTTTTACAAGAACTCCCTAAGGACATCATTTATCAAATGAGCCAGCATGTCCTTCATTAGCAGGAGGGGATATTGATTTGACACGCTCATCGCGTTGAGACTGCGGTAATCAATACATACACATAGAGATCTATCTTTTTTTGTGCCGGAACAAGACTTGGGGCCCCTAGGGTCAATGTGGTGGGTCTAATGAACCCCCAGGCCAAGTTCTTAGCTATATATTCCCTCAGAGCTTCCATCTCAGTCAGGGTCATTGAATATAACTTGGACTTTGGGAGCTCTGCTCTGGGGATTAGTTCAATAGCACAGTCAGAAAGCCGATGTGGGGGAAGAATGTCACACTCTTTCTCAACCACTATATGCCACTGTCTGTACTCTACCGGCAGATCCTTCACTTCTCCCATGATCAAAGCTATTGTACAGGGACTCTGGGCTCCCTCACGGGTAGTCTGAGCATGTGAACCATCTGGTTCAGGCCCCTCTGAGATGTCCCCTTTCTTTCTCTGGCAGTGTTCCTGTATACATTCCAGATAGGTGAAAGTAATGGTCTCTTTGATCCAGTCTGTGGCGGGGTTGTGGTACTTAAGCCAGTTCAGTCCAACCACAACCGCTAGTACCAACCCGGGAGCAATCACAAATCTAAGCTCTTCCCTATGGGCCCCCATCTTTAGTCTTACGGGTTCAGTCAGCCGCCTAGATGCCCCCACCTTCATTGGGCCACCATCCATCTGGGAAAACTGGATTGGGTCTTTTAGCTTCTCAGTGTCCAGACCTAACTCTCTGACTAGGGATGGGTGGATCAGCACCTGAGTGCAGCCACAGTCCACCATGATCATGACTTTGCATGGGGGACCCTTCCCAACCACCCCAGTCTTGGCTTTAATAAAAAAAATGGGGCTTTTACTCCACTCACCACAGACTCTGGGTGCCCTTCGGGGTTAGCCTACCTTCTGGCACTCACTAGGGTGGCCTTTGTCCGTTTCCCAATGGTTCTCCATCGGACAATGAAGCCTCCGCCTCATCAGTCCCCCACAATGACCCCCCCCAGCCAGGTGGCTAGGCATCACTGAGCATACCACTGCCTCGTACTGCTTGGCTTTCGCCGGGGTCTTCCCTGGTGAAGTCTCCCCCTTAGGTTCCTTGGCCGACTCCTCACTGCCACTGAGCTGCTTGACTGGGCACCCTGCGATCCGATGGCCACTCTTGCTGCAGTGAAGACATAGGCCCTTTCACATCTGTCTCTCCTTCTCCGTTTCCACTGCTGGGGTATTTGATGGTCATGTCACTTTAGCCTTTTTGGTTGCTCCACTGCTGGGTTTGAGGAGCAAGGTAGGCAGTACACTAACAGAATCCCTATTCTGTCCCAGTCACTCACCTTCAGATATATATATACTCATCCCAGCAGACTGCTGGACAGGACACCAGGTTATTGGAATGGAATCCTGATAGATCACTGCAACTCCACCTCTCTACTCTCTACTCCCCAGGCCTCGCCTGCAGCAGTACAGAGAAGCAAGGCAGCCACAACTAAGAGAGATTAATTTCTCTCACACACAAACTTCATGCAGCCAGATCTCTGTAATGTATTATGCCTAACATCCTGCTTCGCAACAGCTGCAGAGCTGTTTGGGCTGGAAGTCAACCTGAAGAAAACGGAAGTTCTTTACCAGCCTGCACCACGGACAAACACCATCATCCCCACATTGCCGTTGGCAAATCTGTGCTTAAGTCCGTTCAGCAGTTCACCTACCTGGGAAGCATCATCTCCTCAGATGATGCCAAGATTAACAAAGAGATCGATCACAGATTAGCAAATGCATATAGCACATTTGGAAGACTTTACAAAAGAGTCTGGAGTAATAAACACCTGAGGCGAAGCACAAAAATCAGTGTGTATAGAGCCATTGTACTGTGTATTCTCCTTTATGGGTCTGAAACATGGGTCACCTATCGCCACCACTTACGACTCCTCAAATGCTTTCATCAGCACTGTATACGCACAATCCTAAATATACACTGGACTGACTATGTGACGAGTGTTGCTGTCCTTGAGCAAACAGGGATCACGAGCATTGAGGTCATGATACTGAGAACACAGCTGTGCTGGGCAGGGCACATTTCTAGGATGGAGGACCATCGCCTCCCCAAAATTAGTACTCTACGGTGAACTCGCCACGGGTCAGCGTAAGAGGGGCACTCCAAAAAAAGCGATACAAGGACTCCCTGAAACAACATCTCAGGCTCAGCCAAATTGATCACCAACAATGGTCCGCCCTAGCGTCACATCGGGAGGCATGGAGACACACTATCCACAATGCTGCACCCTTATTTGAGAACTCACGCCAAACAAGTCTTGAAGAGAAATGACAACGCAGAAAGAATCAGAACCCGGAAACACCCAAGGAGACCTTCTGCTGTGCCTTCTGCAACCAGACTTGTTTATCTTGGATTGGCCTTTTTAGTCATCAACGCACTTGCAGAAAGCGCGAGATGAGTCCTTCCTGAATCTTCGTTTGCAAAGAAAAGCCAGAGATTTCATAATCTAATGTTAAAGATTACTGAAGTGCTGATAACAGGGCTCTTAATGCATTATGGTTGTTGCGGTTGCAATAAAGTTGCCACACAAACTTTGAATGGATCTGTGCAAATGAGCCAGACTTGTCATATCAATATTGGGAAAAATAATAGAGAGATGTATTTATGGAAGATTATCAAAGTGGTTCCTCTCCTAACTATTTTAACTTAACTATTAAAGCCAACATTCATTCAATCAGCTGCTGAATGGTAAGGCAATACCTGTGTAAATCCCACTGTTTCAATGGGACTATTCTAGTTAAAATTAGCAGATGGATTTAGGCCCAGTTCTGCAATGCATCGTGAACCCCATTCTGCACCCTGAACCCCATTTTCTGTAGTTAGCAGTGGGACTTCTCAGCGCTGTTGTCATTTTGGATCCCTGCCTGTAACTGCATCTTGTATCTCAAAGACAATCTGCACTTTGGGAAAAGTGCTTAAAACAAAACACTTAATTTTCTTCAGAGCTGGAAAATGAAGTACAGTAGTTTGTTATACCAAACTGATACTTCAGCAAGGCCCTGGAGTTTGGTGGCAAATGTAATGAATTGTTGCCTTAAGTTACACTTTATGAGCAGTTAGTAGAGAGAAAAATGGATTCCTGCAGCTCCTAATTGCCTTGAACTTTTGTGTTTACTTCTCCATATTCTGTACAGCATTTGCAGGTCAATTTCCATCAGTCACAACAAAATGAAACAAGAGCTCAAGAGTCAGCTTTTTCTTTTATTAGAAACACTATCACTATGAATAGACTACTCAGGCTGAATTTAGTACCTAGCATAAGCATTTTGGACAGGGGCTCAGATTCTTTTTTTTAAAAAAATCCCTCATAGTTACTCTTTCTGCACACACCTGTGTGTGAAAGCCTTTGACATCTCTTCTGAGATGATCAAACACGACATGAGTTTTGTATTTCTGTACAGTTGAAAACAGGGCAGATCAAGCAGGACTACAGAAAGGACTTTCAAGCTCAGGAGGGTTTTTTTAAAAAGCTACAAGTAGTGAAAGTCTTAATTTGGACAAGATACTTTTTTGGACTATGACTCTCAGAATCCCCCAGCCATCTTGGCTATTCTAAGTGTTATCCAATAAAGTAATTGTTCATAGCTCTGGCATAAGCTGAGTTCCTGTGTTACTCCTCTTGTGTGAGACAGAATAAGGATTTCTTGTTACCTCCTAAAAGTCAAAACAGGCTGATTACTTTTGAGACATACTTTATTTCTTGACAAAGGTAATGCTTTGTATTTTGGACTTTTCATTATTTGGGACTATTTATTTTAGCTTTTGGGGCTATTCTCAGTAGTTGTGTAGCTGTACTCATCACTTAACTGCTCTTGAGTGGTCCTTTAAAACTGGTATGTGGAAAATACTACCCATGAAGCATGCACCGTAGCACCCCCGCATCCATGGGGGATTGGTTCGGGGGGGGGCACGGATGGTGAATTCCGCAGATAATAGTGAACGCCCTGGAGGAGGAGGAGGAGGAGGAGGAGGAAGGGAGAGAGGCTCGTGGCCCAGGCCACTACCGCAACCTGGACCGCCTAGGCTGTGGCTGCCGCTGCCGCCACCACCCTTGCCGCTGCAGCCGCCCAGGCCTCTGCCACTGCTGCTGCATGCCTCGCCACTGCCATCACCCCTGCCGCCACCACTGTGCACCCCACCACCGCTTTCCCCCTGCCACTGCAGCCTCCCAAGCCTCCGCCACGTGCTTCGCCACCGCCATCACACCTGTCACCGTGTGCCTCACCACCACTTTTCCCCCTGCTGCCGCAGCCTCCCAGACTGCCTCTTCCACCACACACCCCACCACTGCCACCGGAGCCATCCCCTCCCTCCCCATCCACCCAACCGCTGTCTCTATCTGCATATAATTGAATCAGTGGATGGCGAATCAGCAGATGTGGGTGTGCTACTGTAGTCCAAGGCTGTTTTGAACTCCCCCCAGGGTCTTCACACCCTCCGCAGTCTCTTGCAAAATTAAGGTGAGAGTAAATATAATTTGCTCTCTAAATAGCCAGTTGCACCACCACCCCACATGTATAATTGGTAATTTCACTGCATTTAGGGGCTTTAGGCTCTTCTTCATCTTTTAAGGCCTAGATAGGGTTTTTTTCAAACAGGAAATGACCATGTAATCACTTCCTGTTTGGGGGGGGAACCCTGGTCTGGGCATGGAATAGGTGAGAGGTACAAAAGAAAGAGCAAAATGGCCAAAGATTTCCCAAAGGATTGTGGAAATATGGGCCATTTTCGGTAAAAAAAAAATTGAACCCCCAATTTGGGGAAGTTGGGGGAGGGAATTGGAGGGTGCAACCTTCCCAGGTCCTGAGGCAGCTGATCATAACCCCCAACAACTGCCCATCCCTTTTTCAAAATGTTGAAAGTGCAGTAAACAGTGTGATTTTGCAATGAGATTGCTTTAGCTAGGGGCTTTACACTATTTGAAAGACTGAAATTACAGTTTTGAGTGGGGATTGGGGAACAGCAAGATTTGTCTACTATGTGGTGTGGTATTAGCTGGGATAGTAGCTAAATTGTGCAAAATCTCTTTCTCAAAACAATTGCTGCCGAACAAGACTGTCATCTCCCGGGTCAGGCTTGAGCGACCAATGTCCTGAACCGCCTGCATGCAGGGTTGGGGCTGCGGCTTCCAGTGCATCTTTACACCTGCCGGTTTCGTCCCTCGCCAGTCGCTACAGGGCTTTTTTGGAAATGGATTTGTCCTTCGAGCCTGTGCAATGGATTTTTCTGGTGGAGCGCAGCGTGCACAGAACTGGCCTCACCCTTTAAACCAGAGATTCATCTGCCGTGGCCTTGCAAGCATGGACGTGGCAGTGAGGTCCTCGGGCCGTAGGTTTGATTAGAGTTTCCTTCTCTTAGATGGTTGACCTTACAGGGTTGGACGAGCACCATCTGCCCGGGTTTGGGATTGGAGTTTTCCTTCTCCTAGGACGGTTGCCACAAGGCTGGAGAGCCCATCCTGCCCTTTGACGCTCTTTGTCAGACCCTTCGGTTTTGACCTGTCTGGCATGGGAGACCCTACCAGTGGCTATTATGCCACCGCCAGCATAGCTCAAAACATCATTAGGGTACGCAAGCCTCTCTCCCACGACAAGGGGGCGTCAATGGAGAGGTCAAATTACGTTAAGGTAAATATTGCTTTCACGTTACTAATTTTAACATTAAGAGTCCTGGAACTGAAGTACTGCTCACTTACACAAGGCATCAGAATACAAATATTCAGTTTATTCACAGCATTACAGAAACAAATGAGCTGAGATGAACTGGCTTGCAAACTTACTTTGAGTGAAGAGCTGTGCTCAAATTGGCCTGGGCTCAGATGTCCAACTGGTGACCTACAAAATTCCAAAAACATCCAAAACATTATATTGATGATTGTATCAAATATGATTCAAATTATAGTAAAAAAATTAACCTCAACTGCACTTACAGTATAAGAAAGAGAATACTTTTTCGAAAGTTACAAAAACATAAATCTGATGGTGGATTAGCGGATTGGTCTGATTTCAGCAGGGCTCTTTTTTCTTTCATATTCAGTATTCTATACACCACTTAATACTTGACCTCTCTTCTGGATTTGTATCCAGTGCCCTGGTTAAATGAATGCATGCTTTCCAAAACGGTGATGCCTCTAACAATAGTGCTGGAAGATGTCAGTAACTGCTTGATCTGTGTGCAGCTCCTTTGAAATGCAGGTAGCAGGTTCTCAATGAAGCACTTTCTGGACTGCTATCTGTACACCCAAGCTCATTTCCTTGTCCAACAGAATCCTGCTGAAATTACAAAGTCTTTCTGAGTTCTGGCTTAATCTCAATCTAGACTTCTGTCTTGCTCATTCTCTGTGTCTTTAGGTTTATCCTACGATCACAAGTTTCTCTTCAGTTTTTACTGTGGACTCAGCTATATGGGAGAATTTATTGTGGGAAATAGCGCATTATCTCACTATTGCAGCAGTGTCCCCACAAGTATCATTTGTCCCCACAAGTAATTCACAAGATTGCTGGCATGGAAAGCTTTCAGAATTAGCAGTTCACACAGAGCATGCCCGTGAGAAAGGATGGTGGCAACAAGTGAATTGCCTGCCTTATTATCTCCAGAAAAGCTCCCTCCATTACCCCCCCCTTTTTTTTTTTGCTGTTAATTTTTGCTGACAGATGTGGAAAAGCGATCTGCTTACAAACTTTTTTTTTCTCTGCCACTTGAAAATAGCGCTCAATCATGCACTCAGTCATTTCCCTGAAAACAACAATGGCAGCTCTGGGTGCTTTGTCACCGGCAAGCCCACATCCACACGCATCCCACCAGTCACATTTTGACTTCCTGGATGGGTCCCAATTTGAATTCAGATAGCCTGTTATGTGCATTTTCGCATACTTTTTTTAAAAGATTGCAAGAAACAGTGAAAGCTGTTATCACAAACTACTTGGAGTTTTCAGTCCCCCTCCTTCCCAATATGGCGAATCCTAGCAGGAACTCATCTGGACAAAAGGTATTCTGCCTGCATTCTTTGAGGATTTTTTTCATAATCTAGACAACCCCTATGAGTTGCTCCTGCTGGTCTTGGTTCATCCCAGACTGCTTCCCATGACCCAGTCTTGAGACAGGATGGCATTTTTATTATAGATCTTGGTCTTACATGAAAGGATGTACGTGTGTGTCACCAGTGGATTTTATATGCTGAATTATAGGATAAACTCTTGAACAACCACCTGGAGAATAGTGTGATCCTATTTCTGAGCAAGGACGTAAATAAATATGAATTTGTGTTCTATAAATCATGCATTTAAATTAGCTAATTTGAAAAGTAATGCTAAAATATCTTATTTTTATACAATATTGCATGATTTTATTTTATATGCAAAATAATGACATTATTCCATTTTCTGATTATGGAGAAGAGTTCAAACATAAACTGCTATTATGGGAAATTTCCAAACTACAGTACCTATATATTTCACTTACATGTTTACCTGCAAATAAAAGGAGCCAGTGTGGTGTAGTGGTTTGAGTGCTGAATTATGACTCTGGAGACCAGGTTTTGAATCCCTGCTCAGCTATGAAAACCCACTGGGTGACCTTGAGCAAGCCTCAGAAAACCCCATGATAGGCTTGCCTTAGGTCTCCAAAAGTCAGAAATGACTTGAAGGCACACAGCAATAAAAGTCAAATATTTTAAAAGTAATACCTACTCTCAATAATCAGACTTAACCGTACTGTAACTATTTTCTCTTTGCATTTATCCTTTTCCCCTCCTTTTTTGTATGTCAATACTTTTAAATTCTGTAGATTTAGACTACTTCAATAAAATATTTTGAAAATAGTCATGCATACAGTTTTTTATTTTAAAAAAAACTTTAAAACTTCTACCACTTAAAATGTGTTATTCAAGAAGCTGAAAGCCAAATTAAAGTATGCCACAACTGGCACAAGCAGAGAAGCAGAATGCTTGGTTCATGAAGCCAGGTTTTTTTTAATAAAATGTCATAATCAAGCATGCAAAAGCCACTGCACACACAAAGCTTATGATATGAATTATTCATTGCAATATAACTGAGTGTGCACTCGAGGGTACTATATAATTCTTAATTAGTTTTTTTTTTAATTTTAAAAAAATCACAGCCTCTACATTTACAGCTTCTACAGCAGGAATAAATGGACCAGATATCTGAACTGAATTGGAAAATAATAGGCAAGCAGAGAAATAATGTGGTGTATTGCAGCACAGAGCATTAACTGATAGCAGCCAAAAGCAATATGAGAGTCTCAGAATTTAAGAGCTGTAGCAGCTGCTTTGGTTGGAATTAAAGGAATGAATTCTGAGTTATACAGAATTAGGATGTAGTTGTGCAACAAACACAGAGGTCACTGCTGATGACTGGTGTAATGCTCAGTGTGCTGGACTGACATAGGAGATCCTGGTTCAAATACTGTGAACTGTGAACTTTAGGTGTTGTCTAGATGGTGAAAAAAATCCTCTCGGAATGCGAGGGGAATACCTTTTGTCTAGATGAGCTCCCACCAGGATGTGCCATATTCAGAAGGACGGGGGCTGAAAACTCCCAAGTACTTCGCAATAACAGCTTTTCCTAGTGGGGAGGGGTTCAGAGCATCCTATAGTCTCTTGCTCCTGGTAGGCAGGCAACAAAAGGTCTTTCAGGCCAGCCCCCCTCATGAGGTCATTGGGTAGAGTGACCCACCTCTGACCAGTTGTTTTCTGCCTACCGCTCCTGGAAGACTCACGTCGCTATGCTCTGTTCTTCAGCCACGTGGCTTTAACAATGCCATTGTGTCCCTAAAAGAAAAGAAAGAGAGAGGGAATCCAACAACAATAACAACAACAATAATAATAATAATATCAGTGGCAGAGCAGTCAAAGGAGCCAGGACCATGCAGAAGAAGATGTCGAAGAAAGGAGCCAAGCCCCCCCCCCCTCAACAACCGGCTACAGGGGTCTCTCAACCTGAAGGCTGATTGGCTCAGCAGAACCGACATAGATCAGGGAGAGTGGAGACTGCATCGGGATGTCTTCGATCTGCTCTCCCAATCCCTGGGTCACCCGATTCTGGACCTCTTAGCATCCCCAGCAAACACAAAGCTTCTTCACTTCTTCTCTAGGTTCCTGATGGAGAGGGCTGAAGGGATGGGTGCCCAACAACCCCATGGCCCTCAGGTCCTACTGTACGCCTTCACTCCGATTCCACTGGTTCCCAGAGTCCTGAGGTGGTCAGGACCGAGGGAGCAGATATCATTCTGATCATGCCAGAATAGCCAAGGAAGACTTGGTTCTCAGAGATTCTTGCCATGGAGATTTCCTCGACTGCCCTTCCAATCCATTCAGACCTTCTATCACAGGGCCAGGTACATCATCCAGACCCAGCCTGGCTTCATCTCCGTGTGTGGAGGTTGAGCGGGAGATGTTGAGTTCTCTGGGATATCCCTCCTCTGTTGTGGAAACTATTTTAGTCTCCACGCGTGAGTCAACTCAGACAATCTATGAATATACCTTCAGGGTTTTTCACAGGTGGTGCAGGTGGAAGAACCACAGTTGCCTTGATGTCACAGTTCTGTGCCTGCTTCAGTTCCTGCAGGATGATGTTGCTGCAGGGCTATGACCTAACACCATTAAGAGACAGGTTGCAGCCATCATTTTGGTTCTCCCACCAAACAGGGCATCGGCGGTCTTGTCACACCCAGATCTATGCAGGTTTTTAAAGAGAATTATAAAACTGGCTCCTCTGACAGTGCACCGGTTCCCCTCCTGGGATCTTCACACAGTCCTGAAGGCAATAACAGTGCCACCCTTTGAGCCTTTGGGGAGGTTTCCCTGAAGCACATGTCTTGGAAGGTGCTCTTCCTGTGACTATCACGTCAGCACGAAGGGTGTCAGAATGGGAGCATTGTCAGTAAGGAAGGACCTTTGTCAGATCAGACCAGACTCCATCATTCTTTGGACACACCCAGATTTCAGACCAAAGGTAAACCTTTTCATGCGTCACAAGAGATCATCTTGTCTTCCTTCTGTCCTCATCCTACTAGAGAGCTGGAGAGGGTATGGCATACCTTGGACGTACGGTATAAATGTGGGCTCTCCACATTTATATGAAGAGGACTAGCGTGTTCAGAACTTTGGATGTGATGTTTGTCTCAGTGCACACTCGCACCCTAGGATGAAGAGTATCTCCATCTACCTTGAGTCATTGGATTAAGGCTTGTATAGTGGCTTGTTATGAATATTACAGTTCCGGACGGAATCCTAGCGCACTCGACTTGCAGCACGGGTGGCCTGGGACAGGGATGCTACCTTGGATGAGATTTGCAAGGTGGCCACCAGGAGATAGTCTTCAACCTTTATCAGGCACTATAGACTGGACAAATTGCAATCAGCAGAGGCTGCATTCGGCAGAAAGAGTCCTCCAACAGATTGTCAAGAGTGAAGCCGAAGGCTTTCACGGCCAGCATCCATAGATTTTCCTTGAGTTTTTTCCGGGCTGTGAGGCCATGTTCTGGAATAGTTTCTTTCTGATGTTTCGCCTACATATGTGGCTGGCATCTTCAGAGAATGATTGGGTAGGATTGTGTGTGGAGTTTATATGCTGTGAACCCCTGTTGGGAAGAATATGTAAATTTGTGTAATTGAATGGTTAGTTTCTGGGTATAGAAACCCAAGTCTGATTAGTGTTTGTTTGGCTAATGGTTGGTTGATGGGCCATTATCTGTTGGAAATCCTCGTGTCCCTGGGTGGAATTCCTTTGTAAGTGTTGAGTTTTTATTCTTTTGTTTTTCAAAACTGGGAGACAGATTTTGTTAACTCTTAGGGTTTCTTCTTTCTTGTTGAAGTTGTCCAGGTGTTTGTGGACTTCAATAAATTCTCTGTGCATTCTGACATGATAGTTGTTGGCCTGGTCCAGAATTTATGTGTTTTTAAATAACATTTTGTGTCCAGGTGGTTTATAACCTGTTGTGCTACTGCTGATTTTTCTGGCTGGCCCATTCTGCAGTGTCTCTCATGTTCCTTGATTTGTATTTGCACACTGTGTTTAGTGGTCCCTATGTAAACTTGTCCACAGCTGCATGGTATGCAGTAAACTCCTGCAGCTGTGAGAGTGTATCTTTTGTCCTTCGCTGAGCATAGCATTTCTTGGATTTTCTTGGTTGGTCTGTAGATTGTTTGGAGGTTGTGTTTCCTCATCAATTTCCCTATTCTGTCTGTGACTCCTTTGATGTATGGTAAAAATATCTTCCCTTTGGATAGCTGTTTTTCTTCTTCATTCCTGTGGTTTTTTCTGGGTCTGGCTGCTCGTGTGATGTCTGATCTGGAATAACCATTAGCTTGTTAGGCCCAGTTTAGGTGCTTCAGTTTGTCCTCCAGGTAGTGGGGTTCACAAATTTACATATACTCTCCAAGAGGGGTTCACAGCATATAAACTCCACACACAATCCTACCTAACCATTCTCTGAAGATGCCAGCCACAGATGAAGGCGAAACGTCAGAAAGAAACTATTACAGAACACGGCCTCACAGCCTAGGGGGAAAAAAAATCTATAGATTGTCAAGAGTTAGTGTCTTCACGCCAGTTCCCATCTGACCCAGGGTGCTTTTGTAGATCCTAGAGACTGTGGGATACCCTGAAGCCCTCCCCACTGGGAAGAGGAATGTTGGTCTTACCTGTGACACGTTCTCCTCCAGTGGTGAGGCGATGAGCATCCTCTCCACCTGGGATGCTGGCAATGAATCTGAAGAACCTTTTCTTATATACATTTTTAAACACTTTTAGAATTTTGTTTTTCAGTTTTATCTTTAGTAGATTAGTGTTAGGAGCACGTAAGACAGCTGTGGTATAAATTGGCCAGAGGTGGGTTGCTCTCCCCAAGGACCTCATGAGGGGGGCTGGCCTGAAAGATCTTTTGTTGCCTTCCTACCAGGAGCAAGTGGGGAGGAGCTACCCACAGACTATAGGATGCTCATCGCCTCACCACTGGAAAAGAGTGTACCATAGGTAAGACCAATGTTCCTTTTGCTGTTTCTCACAATCTTTTATTAAAAATATACAAAAATGCATATTACAGCCTGTTTGAACAACCAATTCGAATTGGGGCACACCCCAGAAGTCAAAACGTGATTGGACAGAGGTGGGCTTGCTGGTGACAAAGTGGCCAAAGCCGCCATTGTTGTCTTTCACAGAAGTAATCGTGTAATATTTTTGAGTGGCAGAGCAAAAAAAAATTTTTTTTAAGCATAGGATCACTCTTCCACATCTCTCATTTAACAAGGCAAAAAAAGGTGAGGAAATGGAGGGAGCTTTGGGAGAATAATAATGCAGGTAGTTCACTTGTGGCCACTGTCTTTTCTCATGGGGATGCTCTATCTGAACTTAAAAATTGGATAGCTTCCCATGGCAGTGATCTTGCAAATGTATCGTGGGGACAAATGAACACTGCTGTGATAGTGAGTTAATACACTTTTTTTCTGCAATTAATTCTCCCATTAAATTAATTAATTAAGGTGAGCCCTTACAGTGTGCCCTTCAGCCAGGCACTCTGTCTCAGTCTTGCAGGAGCTGTTGTGAAGATAAAAAGGAAGAAAAAAAATCATAGGAGGAAAGGTGGGATAAATACATAGATATATATATATAGATATGCCCACCCACTTTTTAGGCCAGTGTTGAATAAAAAAGTAGTTTCTTGTTACATCAAAGGCTTGCATAATCATATGTTTGTAATGAGCATTGGCCATTAATCAGTACCTTAGAGAGTCCCTGCTTACAAGAGGCCTTAGTGTTTTCTTTACCTAGCTGCAAAGGAAACCATTGGCATATATTTGTTTTAAAAAACAATAACAACTTCTCTGAACTGGGAGAGCTTGTCCATTAAATTTTAGACTGAATCCAGGCCTATGTTTATTAGTGTTTTCCCTTAGACTTCCGTTTTTTTAGTAGAATGTGCATTTTATATTTTATGGTGGTACTGTACCAAATAGCAAAATGAGGGATTTAATTTAATGTCATTTATTAATTAGTATGATTAAGCTTCTGCATTGCATGGTTGTTGTTTCTCCTTCCTTCCTTCCTTCCTTCCTTCCTTCCTTCCTTCCTTCCTTCCTTCTCCCACTTCAACTATTTTACATTTTCTTATGTTGTGGCATAGTGGTTGAGTGTTGGATTATGACTCTAGAGACCTTAGGGTCACCATAAATTGGAAATGACTTGAAGGCGCACAACAACTGTAATTAAGTCTTCACAGTAACTGAAATCTGAAATTACTTATTAATGAATAATGATGATCATTGCCCTGAAATCCATTCAAGCATTTTTTTATATTCCAGTTCCATGAGTTGAAAAACAATAACTGAGAGCAATTAGAAATGCCTGCTTTACAAGACTTTGACATTTGACAGTCTACTACAAAGCAATATGCTGAATTCTCTGACTTTCTACCCAAAGAATACAATCCTGAAAGGGGAAAAATGGAAATTCATGCATAGCTCTTAAAATTAATAAATTACTGGGAAATAATAGACATACTGTATGTACAATATATTAGCATTTGGCCACAGGCTCAGAGTATCGCCATTTGAATGCTTTTTATCTAAACAGGTCATTGGTGACAACATGTGTGCGGTAGTGCAGAGAATCCAAAGTTTTCAGATGAGAAATTTCACATTGAAATTTGGACTGTGATATCAAATGCCCATAATTGGACTAGGCTTCTCAATGTTAAGGGATGTTTCAGACAATTCAAACAATTTAGGGGTCTTTATTAAGCCACATCAAATGTGGCCTACAGTTTGTTAGCTCATATTCATTTCAGAACCCTGCAAAGGAAAGCCATTGCCCACAAACCAGCAACAGATATCATCTGTTGCCAGTTGTCTCACCCTCAAAATCCAGCTTTCACAAAATAATTGAATATGGTTCCATACGACTGTGGGAAAGAATTTAGCCCTACAGTATTTAGTTGTATCTCTGTCTGATCACTATGAGGTCCTGATTTTCAGTTGATTATGGATGTTACAGGACAGTTGAAGAAAGTGTTAAGTCTCAGACATAAGTATATTCAGGGAAATATCTTGCTCAGATCAACATATTAAGGTTTTGTTGGTCCTTGTGGAAGGATCATACTTTAAGCCAAGAGTGCTTGTTTCTAAGTAGGATATGTAAGTCCTGGTTGCTATTTTTATAGTAACTAGCTGCATATATATTCCTAGATGGGTTCTAAGATTCAAAATTGTACTCAAGGAACTTTGTACAGTGTGCCTACAGGTTCATTTAAGAGACTGTCAACCCATACAGGACAGCAGCATGATATTAAATCATGCCATGGCAACCATCCATCTTGTTTAAATAAAATTCTGCATAGCATTTATAATTTGGTGAGGCACCAGCACTCTTTGGCAGAGAAGGCTAAAGACATTGTAAAGCTACAAATCCCAGGATTCAGTAGGAAGGAGCCATGGTAAATAATACAGTTTCAAACTGGATTATTCGTCTTGTGCAGATTTGGCCTATGCATTGTGGTCTACCCTGTACTCACTAACCTAGCCTGGTGCCTTCAGCTGAAGTGGAGGGTGCTTTCCCATCATCAGTGTTCAAGAAAGATTCACCTACCAGCCTAATTAGCATTTGTACAAGGAATAGGCAAGAGGCGACATCTTATGGATCCCATGTCAAAAAAAATATACGTTAAATAAATAAATAAATAGTTAAGTGTCTCAGCAGCAAAATGTCTTAGGCTAGCTCTACATGAGTGTTACTTGCATAAACCATTCCTCATCCTGGGACACTTCCACTGATCTGGCCTTAATTGTCACTTTGTGAGCAAAAAGTTGCTTCTGTTTCAAAAATCCAAAAGTGAAAATTTTTGAGACCCCCCCCCCAACTCTTTCTGGAAATCTTCAGTTGGGACTGTTTTTGATATTTCTTGAGGGAATCATTTAAGAGTTGTTGGAATAACTGGGTATATGCCCCAGGTGTAGTAGGAATGGAACCAACACAGCATAACTCTAACTCCCCTCCTTTTTCTGTGTGTTCTTTCTTTTGCAGCTGTTCAGTTTTGTTTCCCTGCCCACTGATGTCCTGGAAGTAGAGGTGAAGGACAAATTTGCAAAGAGTCGACCAATCATTAAGCGTTTCTTGGGGAAGCTTTCCATGCCCGTGCAACGGCTGCTGGAGAGACATGCCATAGGGTAAATCTTTGTGGCATGGCTTTCTGTTTTTTAAATGTTGTACTCGTGATGAAAAGAAGAGTGACAGTGGTAACTGGAGTGACATAGTCTTCTAAAAATAAAGGAGGAAGTTGGAAAGAAGTTGATTTCTTTATTAGTGTTGAATACTTTGTTAAACATAGAATCAGTGAGTTGTAAAGTAACTTGAAGGTCAACCTGTCCACCCCTGCTTTGTGCAGGATGCAATACCAGATGCAAGTACAGCATCCATGGCGGATGAGCATTCAGCCTCTCTTAAGGAGGAACCACCACTTTTCTGAGGCAAGCTGTTCCACTATCAAGCAGTGCTTACCGTTAGGAAGCGTCTCTTACTATTTAGCCAGACAGGACGTTTGTCTTTAGTTGTCTGTCTGTCTTCATTTGCATTTAATTTGTGTTCAGTATCTCACATAGTTACATGGTTTTTAATACATAGTAGTGAAAGGTTAGATAGGAGCAAGGCTGGGTGCATATGAGTCTACACAGATCTAGTATGATACACATACCATTTGTTAAAATAAGCATACCATTTCATTAGATTCCTTTCTTTATCAGCACTGAGCTCATATGAAATGAAGGTCTGTATGTAGTGCATAACCTGTGATGGTTGTTTTACAAAGCCATAACATAATACTATATCCAACCTCTTTACTCAATGCTTCTGCATTTTATGCTGATTGAACATACTCCCCCACCTTTTCCCTGCCCCAATGGGGGTGGTAGGAGCTGTAAAAGATTGCCAGGGGTTGCGGAGAGATGTATGTAGGTGATTGGTTATGTGATGCCTGATAGACTGCTAAAGTAACAAAATAGTGATTAGAAATTGCCAATATTTATTATTTCTTGAATATTGTAGATAGGAGGTAACTCAATGGAGGAGTGGTTTGCCATTTCACTGTCTCCACAGAGGCTCTTGTCAGGGCTGCAGCACAACTTTCCCCTGCCATGCTGCCCCTGTGCCGTGCAGTAGTTTCTCCCCATACTGCTGATGGCACAGGCTGGTGGTCATGGAAACAGGATCCTCAGGGAAAGCAGGTTGCTGGATATTGCCCAGTAAGCCTTGGAAAACAGAGTAAAAAGTTATATTTGAGCCCTCTGAAAGGGCGCCATACTGCATTAGCAAACGGGATTGTAAATGTGACCTATGATGAGGATTACAGAGAGAAAACAGGTCTGGGCAAAAAGAGCCAAGAACAGATTCACTATATTGTAGTTTCCAGACAGTCTTGCACCCCGACAGCATAAAGACCAAGCAGCTAGCCTATGGCTTCAACAGTAGAGCAGCTGTTGAGTGTCTCAGATGATTTTTTTCTGATAATTAATATTTGCTATTTGTAGCAGATTAATTTGCTGAATTTGAAATCAAATTATTATTACTAATCTTTTTACCTTTTTTTAGGGATAGGGTTGTCAGCTACACCCTGGGACGTAGACTGCCAACAGACCATGTCAGTGGCCAACTACAGTTTCGGTTTGAGATAACTTCTTCAATCCATCCAGGTATTCTCCAACAATTCTGTTTGCTATATCCAGAAGTGTTTGAGTTCACTTAAGTCTGGCTCAAATAATTATATAAGTCAGAAGTGGGAATCATGCAGCCCTCCAGATGTTGTTGGACTGCACTTCCTAGCATTCCTCACCACTGGTTATGCTGGCTAGGGCTGCTCACAGTTGCAGTTCAGTAATACCTGCCACATGATTTCTTACTCTGGCTTAACCCATGGTTCAGCTACCGTATACTCTGTAGATAGTTTAGATGGTGGGGAGCGAGCCCCACCTCCTCTCCACCTTTTTCCTACAATATGAGGGGAGAGAAAGTATTTGTTTTCACTTTAAACTAAGCCACAGTACCTTGTTAATTAATTCAAGGAGTTGCAGTTTCTCCTTTAGCTGGTTACTTGTTTGTTTTAACCACCTTTGGTTAAAACAAACCAAAGTTCACCCATTTTGTATCTAACATAGGTTAATCCCCTCTCCTCTGGTGTGAGAAAAAGAAGGCCTTCTCTGTAGTGGCGCCTCAGTTGTGGAATGCCTTCCCCTTGGAGGCTCAGTTGGTAGTAACATTGTCATCATTTCAGCACCAAGTCAAAACTTAGCTTTTTATTAAAGCCTTCAGGCCTAATTAATTTTATATAGCCTATGCATATGCTATGGTTGCATTAGTATTTTTAAATTGTTATTTATTGTTTTTTTAAAATTTATTTTCAATAAATCAACAAGTTGAATTGATGTTATTGTAAGCTGCCCTGAGATCTTTGGATATAGCATGGGATATAAATATTTTAATAATAAGCAAATAAATGAATAAATAAATATTTCCAGTCATTAAGCTGTGGTGTTGGTCTCATTTGGACAGCATATGGTCCTTGTCTGCTCTGTGTGTTGCCCAACCAGTTTTCCAACCTACTCTGTTAGGAAACCTATTGGTCACATGTTGGAAATAGATTGTTGGGGTAGGAGAGACTTTAACCTCAACAATCCCTGCTGGCAAGATTATTTAATGGCTATTTGCAGTAAGGAAACAATGGTATTGATCCAGAATCTCTGGGGGCAAAGACTTTAACCTTCTCTTTGCAACAATCCCTTTGGGGCAAGATAATTGCAATAAGGAATCTTGCCAGCTGGAATTGCTGGGAACATGAGATTAAAATGGCTAACATCAGCTCTCAATGGATTTCTGGTGATGTCAGGAGAATCCATGGTAAGTGGCAGCCAAGAGCCATGCCATGATCCTGGCAGCTGCTCCACTATATTAATACCATACCCGATATCAGGGCATGCAACCCCAAACAACTTAGAGAAAAGGTGAGATGCAAACAGTCAGGCCCTAAAGAGCTTATAACTGATGAAGTGAGACCACATGATTATATATGTATATTGTAAGGTAATAATGTAGAGAAAACACCAAACAAGTTTTTTTTAAAAAAAAATGGCCTCCCATATGGTAGTGGAGGGGAGGATTTGGTTGGAAGGAGTTGGGAGGGGGAGGATCAGGATATTCCATCCATTTACAGAATGGAAGTGAGGTGCTTGATATAAAGTCTTTTTACAGTATATATTCTAAATGTATTAAATAGTATACTAAGATGTAACATGTAATGTATTAAATAGTATACTAAGATGTAAACTGAAGCCAGTATTATACAACATGCCTCATTTATGATTTGTAGAGGTAAGTAACAGTGGTGGTGGTGGTGGTGGTGGTGGTGATGATGGGTTTTACTACTGTTACTAATTTGGTTTACTCAGCATAGTTAGATTTTAAGGTGGTATGTAGTTTAAATAACATTGAGTCCACTGAGATGTATTCCCAGGTAAGCATATATAGCACTGCAACTTTTGCCATATTCAGAGTGAATTGTTTAAATCTTCCAGGAAAAAAAAATGATCATAATTTTAAATTATACACAGCCCACCAATGCCCTGGGGATCCCCATCTAGTTTTCTGCACCGCTGTGGTAGAAGACTTCAACCTTGCCAGTGATCCTGATGCAGGGATTGCTGGTTACAGCAGGAAACAGCAGTCTGGCTTTAGCCTTCATCCAGCGATCTTAACTCCTAAACTCAGCAGGCAAGAAATGGAAGGTTACCCCTCCCACTTCCTGTGTGGTGAGATGTGGAGAGGTGAAGAGAAGAGTGGGTCTTGCCAGTGCAGGCTCTGACCCATTACCCAGAACTGCAGACAACCAACCCTGATAGTTTTCTGTTTGCATTTTAGTTATTTCCTGCAGAAAAGTGCATAGTAATTACTTGATCTATTTAAAATACTGATTTACAACTAAATAGAGCAATTATACCACCTAGAAGGATTTATTTTAATGATATATTATTTCATATGACATTTTTTCTTTTAGAAAATGGTATATGACACATTGCATATTAATCAGTACCTTACACCTTGCTTATATCTTATGTCAAGCTGCATTGGAACAGTAACAAGAAGATAGCTATGCTATGCTTCAGTGCACCCAAAATTTTAGTATCTTAGTTTTCTTTTACAATTAAAATTTGAAAAGGCAAAACATTCTTATTTAAATAGAACTAAAGTATGTTTACTTTTAATGAAAAGCAGTATTGTTGGGTTTTACTACTCTTTTCTTATGGGCATGTGTCAGGTGGTCCTTGGTTCTGGATATGGATGAGGGAGGGAACTTTTGAGAGTAGCTCTTGTGCTTTTTTGTAAGTGTTGATATAAGCATAATCCCATATTATCTACACCCATAACTCAGTAGCCAGTATCTTTTCATTCAGTCATTCCTTTTCTTCCTGTTTCCAGCAGATGATGAAGAGGTCTCCCTTACTGCAGATCCTGAGTCAGCTGAATTCCAGGAAAGCCCACTGAATATCTCAGCAGAGGAAATCCTCGGTGAGCCTCCGTGCACCAGCACAGTGAGCTCAGAGAGTGCAGCTCCAGAGAAGCTAAATGGATGCCCAGTGATCTGCATCAATGTTGATAGCTCTGGTGCCGGGGAGCTCACCCTGAACAGCTTCTTAAAAGAAGAGCTAGCAGGAAATGGGGAGGTGGATGCAGTGCCAGCAGACACGGTTGATCCCTTGGAATCCATCCCAGGGGAAATGATGCCTTCCCTGAGTGCTATGGACCTCACTGAGCAACTGGCTCTGTTGGCATGCACGCCCCCTGAATCTGAAGTTAGGGAAAATAATAAAGTCAATTCTGTTACTCAGGGGGGCAATGACAACATCTTTACCAGCATAGAAGCCCTATCTATTGATGAGGTGAGTGGAGATACACAAACAGTCAAGGATCTAGAGAAGAGTCAGGATGATGAAGGGGCTTCAGCCCAGGAGGAGGAGCAGGAACAGGAGCAGGAGCAGGAGATGATGGAGGAGGACAGTCATGAGGAGAACAAGCTCCAGCTAAGGACCATGGTGAAAAGGAAGAACAGGCCTTGCTCCTTGCCTGTTTCAGAACTTGAGACCGTAATAGCCTCTGCCTGTGGGGAGCCTGAGACTCCTCGAACACACTACATAAGGATACACAATCTACTCCACAGCTTGCCTTCAGCCCAGATGAGCAGTGATGATGGAGAAGAGGAGGAGGAGCAAGGCAGTGTGATAGAGAATGAGGAAGAACTGACAGTCAGGGAAGGTTCAGAGAAGGACATGGTCAGTGAGGCTGAAACAGTATTGGCAGAACTTCCCCAGGAAGGCAGAGCAGAAGAGAACTTTGTCCGTGGAACAGTGCCTCGCAGCACCTCTGTTGAACACCTCGCTAACCTAAGTGAACAACTGTTGGATGGTGAAGGACCCAGAACTGAAAGCGAGAGTGAATTGAGTCCCAGGCCTAATGGGGACACTGAGTGTGAAATGTGTGACACATCCTGCTACAGCCCATCCTGTTACAGCACTTCCTGTTATAGCACTTCCTGCTACAGCACGTCTTGTTACAGCACTTCTGGTCAGGACAGTACCAACCGGTTCTCAAGCCATACCCGGTTCTCCTCTGTTGACAGTGCAAAAATTTCTGAGAGCACAGTTTTTTCTTCACAGGATGATGAGGAAGAGGAAAACAGCGCTTTTGAGTCAGTGCCAGACTCGGTGCAGAGCCCCGAGCTGGATAGGGAACAGGTGGATGGCTCCACCCACTGGCCTGAGGAAATGATAGCTCGCGGAGTGAATCTGCAGAGAACAGCAGAAAACATAGAGTCTCCAGTAGCAGGTCCCAGCAACAGAAGAGAAGGTTAGATATGGAGCAGCAATACCTTGATTATCTAGGCATTACAAGAGATAACCAATAATCAAGGTCTGATCATTCAGTTTCATTTGGGAAATGAGACTTAAAACCCTGCTGAAAGGGGGAAAGAGTAATAATAGTTTTTATCATCTGTTTATTTTGATATAGCAATAGTGGTAGGCACAACAAAAGATGCCTAAATTGAATTTTCTTTTATTAGGCTTTCAGTGTAAAATATAAAGGAGGATATGAGCACCACATACATACCTGAATGTTATACCATTCATAATGTGGGAGACACAGTAGTTTATGGTTGCTGCTTTACAACATGGGCACCAAACATTTCAGTATGAAACCACCTGATGCTGGGGAGGCAACACTTAACTGAGCAGCTAAGCCTCTTCCCCAGAGCTTAGAACAGTTACTTTTTTGGACCACAGCTCCTAGAGTACCTGACCAGAATGGCCTGTGACCAAGCTGGCTGGGGGATTCTGGGAGCTGTGGTCCAAAAAGATAACTTTTCCAAGCTCAGCTCTTCCCTTTGTGAACCTGGTATCCATTCCTTCTCCATCACTTGCTTGTCATGTGCCGGTGGACTACAGTGGGTGATCAGATGTGGAGGGCAGGATTAGGAAGAGAAGTAGCAGTAGGATCTCCCTGCCTTCAGGAAATTTAAAAGTGTGTGTGTAATGGAGGCCATGTTCAGAATCTCTAGACCTTCCAAATTACCTCTTTATTTCACTCAGTCTTATTCTTGTTTTTTGTATGATATATTTCATTTCATTTCAGCTGTGTGTGTAGTGTGTGTAGAGGTTGGGAAAAGAAACTCTGTGTGTGTTCATGTTGAAGGGCTACATCCTCATCTGGTGTATTAAGCTGCTACTGATTACAACATGTGAGGATCTTGCTCAGTGGGATATTATATGGCAGTACCTTAATCCTCCTTTGTATCTGGAGATTTCATTTTCCAGCTTCCATAAACTTCACCAGTCACATGACTCTGGTTTCACAGCAATAGTTATAAATTGCCTTTGCAGAGCAGCAGGAGTGCTTAATGTTGTGAATTAAGCCTATCTTGTATCATTGCAATAAAATAATAACCCCACTGAAATGGAAATTTTCATTTTAAACTTCACCTTTCAGCCTCTCTTCTTCTCCTGTCCCTTTGTCTTCCAGTCTAATTTGGCCAGCAGCAAAATATTACCTTGGGTCTCAAATGATTTTGGCATTCAAATGTGTTGTATAAAACTTGTTCATTCTACATTTGATTTCTGTTGTGTCTGAGCACTGACCTTTCCCCCGCTCCCCAATGTTTTATAGATTTTGCTAGTTTTCCTGCTTTTTCTTTTATGGATAGAAAGTCAAGACACACATGTTAAAAATTATAAAAAGAAGCATAGACTTCAAACTTAGCTTTTGATTAGTTGAACATCCTTCACGCTTTCATCCATTAAAGGTACAAAGGTGATTCATACAAGACATTTTTCATCATCATACAAACAGTCCTAATGGTCCTGGGGTGTCTGTTCTATGGACAATTATGACATGTGAGCCAGGTAAGTGCAGAGATAAACAGCTTGAATTCTTAGCATAATGGCATAATAGGAAGCTGGCAAGCTGGCTGGCCCCAGTGGCATGTGGCTGGCTGTTATTTGAAAAAGAGCGCTGGAGTAGATGGTCCTTTGTCAGATCGAGCAAGGTTTTTCCCATGTTCCTACTTGCCATCATGATCACAGGAACTAAAGCTGGCTGTGCCCTTGATCAACTGGCTGATTTATTATGTTTGTACACATTAGCTTCCATTTGGGAAAGTGTGGGGATGTTGGTATGGAATAAAATATATTTATGAATTTGCTTTGCACCTGTTCTGCAGGTACGAGTACTCCCCACACCATCATTCACCCAATTGGCTATGGGCTGGAAGGAGCTGTAGCCATAGCACCTCTGGCAAAGGTGAAGGATCCTCATGTTATCCTGGTGGCACAGGAAGGAACATCACTGTTCCACCTCCCACACCACTCAGTGCCAGTGTCAGTTTGGGAGAGGCCCCTGGGCAAGATGCCCTCCATGGGCCTGCCTCGCTACAGTGTTTTATATCTTTCCCTCCTCCTTTCTGTCACTGTTGCCCTTTTTCTTGCCTCTCTCTCTCTATTATCTGTCCATACCAAAGAGAAGATAAAATGAGAAGGTGGTGCTGCTGCTCCATTTCAGTCCCCTGATAGCTTGCTTGCTCACTCAAAAAGGGACAAGTAAATAGGCAGCAACAGTGCAGAGAAGCAGTAGGATTGCTAGGAGACTTCAGGGTTTTTTTTAGTGGCCTTCCGAGTTTCAGGTTTTATTTAGTGGACCTACTGGGGGGCTATGAACCATGAGACGGGGAGTCTGAGGATGGTGATCCATACCACTGTCTCTTACTGAGCTTACATTAAAACAGGGTGCTGTCATTTTATTGAGGTAAGTAAGTAAGTAAATGAGAAGGAGGAGTGAGCCTAGTGATAGATGACATAACAGTAAAATTGAATATGGATGCCAGTTAAGATGGATTTTGCAGGAAGTTTTAAAATTTGACTGGTCTTTTTTCTCAGCATGTAACAAAGTGTGTCATATTTATATTTTCATCAGTCGCTTTTGCTTGGGACATTAATTTTTGTGGCTGCAATATCATCAAAGGTCAGAGAACTATACATCTATTTGTGGAAAATAGCTGTATATTTTTAGATTAGTACTTATGGACTTTAAACATAAACAAATACTTGCATTACAATCAAGTTTAAATGTGATTTTATATACTATTTGGGATTTTTAGGTGTACTGTTTATTTAAAGGTATATAAAACAACCATGATTGTTTGAATTTTTCCATTTGACTTTGGCTACATCCTAAAAAAGCATCTCCATTTGAAAAATGCAGCTAATATTAATGATGGGCATGTCAAGGACTACAGTCTCATTTATTCGAAATAATCACAGAACTGAGGTCTCGACAATCCTGTCACAAAAACTATAAACCAGACATCATTGGGCTGAATTTTTGTAGTCCTAACCGGCAGACCCACTGAATCATTGGCAACTTCTTAAATCAACACTCATAAAAATCCCATTGATTATGTGGCCTGTTAAGTTTTACTTTACTTTAAAATAATAATGCCAGTCAATTTCTATGATGATGTTTCAGCTGCTTAAAGTAATCTCTCCAACTCCATATATTGTTTTCTATTTACATCTCTTATCTAACATGCTTAATTAAATAGGGGGAAATGACAAGCAGTGGGATCAAATTGGTGAAACTTTGGCAGCTTGAAAAATGTTCACTGAATCTTTGAATCCAAGAAGCACTCAGTTACAGGTTTCAGGTATTCATAGTGCCTTCTGGCACGAAGAGTAAATCATTACCACAAGATAGTAAAGGTATCCCAAAGAAATTTTAGCAGTATCAGAACTTATACATGCCAGTTTGCTCAGATGGTGAAAGTCAGAAAAACCTTCACCAAAGATAACCACTCAGAAAATAATTCCACTTCTTTGCCAGCTCTAAATCTCATATCTTCTGTATTTCAGACAGTCTCTTTCTTATCTCAGGTCTTTCTCTGTTCCTTTCCTGTCTTTTTACCATCCTTCTCCCAGTTCATTCCTGCTTGATTGTTTGAGCCTTCTCTCACTTTCCTGTCTCTCTTCTCTTCCATAGCATCAGTATATACCTGGTAAGGTTGGGGACTGAATCAAACATGCCATTCCTTATTTGCCATTAGATTGCAACCCCTGTCAGTCCTTGTTGTGCATTGAATCACAAGATTGTACTTTTGGCATCATATTTCAATAACTCTTTGCCATGTAAATTATTTTTAAACAATGCATAAGGCAGCTAATACACCAGATTTCTGTTAGCCCTTATCTAGAATCCTTCGAGTCATTTGTGTTTATAGCAGTGCATTTCTAATCACTGTGTGGCATCCGCAAATGAATATGAACATCTTGACTGTCTTATCCGTAGGTGATTGCCCTTTACTCCATAATTCTCAGCCAATCAACCAGCTTCCTTCCCTGAGGCCTGACCACCATCAGTACCCAACCATTGATGAACCACTTCCACCAAGTAAGCTTTAGTTTCTTAAAAATATATTGCTTTTTCCCCAACTTTCCCAGTTTATTTGAAGGGCAATAGTCACAATTCCACTGCAATCAGTAGTAAGGAAAGTATGAAGCTCTACAGAAACTTCACATGCCATTTTGAACCTTCTGATTTCCTCAGAAGTAAGGTCAGAGGGAAATTAAATGCTGCAATAAAGTTGTTATCGTACTTTAAGATGCCATGGGATTCTTTCTTGTTTTTGCTGGAACAGATTAACAGAACCATTTCTGTTACTTTCTGCATTTAATTTCACTCTGACGTCACTATTTATAGTCGCACCACAACCATGCTTACTTTATGCAGAGCTGAAATTCTGGATAACACTTTATGCATCTGATGAAGTGGGCTCTAGAGTCCACAAAATCTTGTGCTATACATTTGCTAGTCCTTAAATTGTCATGGGGCTCTCTTTTGTTTCTCCTGCAACAGATTAAATTCTGCAAGCCCTTTGGAAATTATTATACCTGCTGGGGTATTCTCCTAAAAGTGCTTTACAGAATGGAATTGGAGCTTCTGTTAATTTCAGCTCTGCTTCCACAAGAGAGTGTCCTGGTAGATTGTGGCTTTCATGAATTAGATACATCTTCAGCTGATTTTTAAAGGTGAAGAGGACAGCTATCTGAAGATATTACCTCCACAGTAGGAATTCTGCAAAATCCAAATTTCTTGCTCATTTAAGTTTTGTCACTATATTCTTAAAATAGCTGGTAGCACATGAGTGCAGATTCTTATGATGGCAAAGTTACTGGACATGATTTTAATATTCATATTTTATATGTTTGAGCCCTTGTAGGAAAGTGCATATCTGCATTTTTCACCATTGTTAGAATGCTTGTGCTTGAAGTACTTTACATTAATATAAATTGTCCAGTAGAGGGCAGACTGTGACTTGTAACACTTGTTACCACCTTTCATGGTTAAGATATTATTGCTTGATCCAGTACATAACAGTAAATCCCATTGAGTTAATTGAGGCTTATTCTCAGGGTTTAAAATTTCCCTTTAAGTAAGGCTTGAAAATAAAGCTTTATATTTTTGCTTTGCCTCCAGTGAAGTTGCTTAATTTTTTGTGACCTTTGTAAATAATTCATCTGCCTACTGAGCTCTCAGTATTCCCTAACCTCATCACTGGATACGATTCTGACCTTGTTGACTTAGTAGAAGCAAAAGAAAGCCTTCAATTACCAAGAGTCCTGTTGTCTTATTGAAGCTTTCTGTAGATTAAGACAGACAAAGGGATGAGAAAAGTTCATATAATAGGCAAACATTTTCTTCCTGTGTAATAGTTTCTAACCACTTTGCACAAGTAAGGACAAATGAGATTTTAGGTTATAGCCAGATGCCCTGCTATTAAGTTATTTCAGAAGAATATGCAATATACAGTAGACTCTGTGATTAAATCTCTGAATATTCCTATGAATTACACAGATATGTTCAGTCTTGAGATCATTTTAATTTCATCCACATTTTCATTCAAGTATTTTATGGGTGAGATCATTGCATATATTTATTATAGAGTTTGATTGATGCAAAACCCAAAAAAGTTTCATTTATCAACATAATCTTCATATTACTTTCTAGGCACTGCACTGTACCTCCAGTAACAATATAATCTGTGCCCCTCAACATGTTTGTTTTCAGTGTGTCATGCCTATTGAAAATTTGCTGCAAAGCTTGAATAACTTAATTTTCCATTACATCTGAAAGGTACATGGAATGATAATATTTAAAAGCACAGTGTTTTAAAGCAGTTTTTTTTAAAAAAATGCAATCTACAAGCTGAAGTCTAATCTATTTTTTCTGCTTCTATAATAAGATATCTCTGATGTCATCTGTGTTTCCTAACATGAAGCAAATCACTCAAGTGAAACAAAATGGCTTTTAAATATAAAGGTGTAGACATGGATTATGCCTGAATTGATAGAGAAAGAGCTTGCCTGTCTTAAATTATTTTCCCAGTGGAAGCCTGGGAATAATCGATAGAATAAGATAGTATCTCCCTAAACAGATACTAGGGATGGACAGCCTATGAACCTCCAGGTGCTGTTGAACTACAAATTCAGGGTTCATCTACACCAGGCAGGATACACCAGCTCCCTTCTGGCATATCCTGTCTCCAGAGCTGGCCAGTCCCCCCCACCCACCATTACATGCAGAAAAAGGGCCGGAGTCCAAACAGGTCACCAGCCCATTGCTGATGCTGCTATTGGCGCCATTTTCTCACTAACGCGGAAGCCAGGAAGGGGTCCTGCAACATATGACTGCAGGGCCCATACATGTGACCAGCCTTGATCACATGCTGCAGGACCCCTACCTGGCTTCTGGGAGAGCTAGGGAGCTGGCAATGGCAGTGAGGAGCAGCCTTCTGGGACAGTCTTCTGTGGACACATGGGGCCTGATCCAGTGATAGTGGATTAAACTGGGTGTTTTCTTAAAACATGGTAAAGAACCCTATCCCAGCTTGCCCCAGTTCCAGCCCCATATCTGCCTTGGGGGTCGTAAGGACTGCCTGGGGGCAGATCAGAGTAAATGCCCTGCATCATTTGGACTACAGAGCTCTGAAACAGAGGCAAGCTGTGACATTTGGCTGGTGTAGACAAACCCCTAGTCATTTCTAGCCGTTGTAGCCAGTGCTAAGAGCTGATGAAAATTACTATCTAACAGCTCTGAGACAGCCACAGGGTATCTGTTCCTGGCTTAAGGTATGAGCATTTGACTACCATACACATTGCTACCAGTTAGTGACACCAGTGTTCTGTGAGCAATGTCTGAAAGAAGATTTCTATCTATGTCTTAAACACAGATAGCTTTCTATAACCACTCAACTGGTGAAGCAATCACATTGCTGTTAATGGTATTTGAATCTGATCCATTGAAGTAAGTGAGATATGCTTCTGAACAAATACATGCAAGATGTGATTTAATGGCAGCCATGCTAAGCATACTGGTATGCCATGCCCATCTAACTCATCAGGACTTACATCTGAGCAACTTTGTATAAGATCTAGCTGGAAGTGCTATGTAACTTAGCTGGATTGACACCACTGTCTGTCACTGTATTTGCATTATCTTTATATCCTGTGCTTCCTCTTAGTGTATGGGTACACATTTGGCTGCTAGTATGTATGTTACCACTGTTGATGTTTCAATGACTGTGATACTTCAGATTTTTTATACATACAGGCTGTCTCTGCATCATACATGGAATGGCCCTAACCTAGAAGGATTTTTGTCATAATTGTCTGTGGGTACATTGTTATCAGTATTCCATATGCAGTGCAGCACAAGTCTTTGTGCTAATTTACTAATTGTGTTTTAAATAAGGGGGTACATGAACCATAATGTCTGGAATGTATTTACAACATCTCCCCACTGCTTGTCATGCCAATATGGTGCTTTCCAATTATATTGAGCAATTTCTAGCTCTAGGCTTCCCAGCTGGCATTAACCATTGTATGTAATATGTCAAGGCTTTCTACATGATTCATTGGACAATTACAACACACTGGAAGCTGGCTAGCCATAATAATTTCAGATTGCTGACACTGCAGCTTGGGTAGGGAATGGAGGATATCTATGTCCAATGCATTGCATGTCTGTTTGTTTTTAAGGTAACTTTATCTTGTGTCCTTCTGCTTGATGCATCTAGAAGAACATACATCTTATCAGCCTCCACTCTGCATGCTCTCCAGTCATCTGCAAAATATACTGTTTAATTATTAGGTGTACTCTAAATGTCCTAAAGGCACCACATCCCATCTGATCTTGGAAGCTAAGTAGGGTCAGCCCTGGTTAATACTTGATTTTAGACCACCACTAAATACCAGGTGCTGTAGGTAATATTTTGGAGGAAGAAACTGGCAAAACCACCTCTGATGAGTATTCCTTGCCTAAGAAAACCCTGTGAAATTCATGGGGTCGCCATAAGTCAACAAGTGGCTTGAAGCATATACACACACATACACCCTCTATGAAAGTTCAGACTAGAGCAGCATTTCCTGGATTTCCTAACTGAATCCAGTCCAAATCTCAGACCTTTAAAAATCACATAAATCATATTGCCATATGAACTATGATTCAGAAGCCATTTGTACATGCAGGAGACCCAAGAAACACAAGAACTCCCCATTAATTTTATTAGTTTCCATTCCATTTGCCCTTTTCCTACTCAAGCCCTGGGCACCACAGGGTTTTAGAACCTGGTCTTGTGCCGGACCTTAATCTGTACTGAAGATAACAGCATCAGTAGAACCAGTGTTGGTGAGGCAGTTCACAGATCCAAATGGGATGTTGGCAGTGCCCATATTTGGGAGGAGGCAGAACATTTGTTTATTTAATCATATGTATGCTGCCTTTTAGGATCAAGTCTTCACAAATTTGTTCATATAATGAACATTAAAATATATAAAGATTCTATGTGTGATGACTCTGCTAACGTTCACACGCTGAGACAATTGCCATTAGTTAGAAATGGTTTATTGAGCAGGAATGGTAATGTTCAGGATCATGTCAAAGACAGTTCTGACACAGAATTCTCAGAGCGGGAAATACAGTTGTCCCTTCATATTCGCTGGGATTTGGTTCCAGGACCCCCTGTGGATACCAAAATCCATGAATACTCAAGTCCTGTTATATGCAATGGCATAGCAAAATGGTGTCCCTTATATAAAATGGCAAAATCAAGGTTTGTTTTTTGATGGATTATTATTTTTTTAAGAATATTTTCAAGGTGAGAATACTTAAATCCGTGGACACCAAATCCATGAATATGGAGGGACAACTGTATACAGAAGCACAGATAAGTTTCAGTTACATGCACACCTGCCTTGCTAACGAGCATTGTAGCATTCTCATTCCATTCCATTGTAGCATTCTCATACCTGTTCCCAAAACATAATTGCTTATATGAACTTGGATGTCTGGCAGCAAGAGTATAGCACAGGCTAAGAAGATTCTACAGCATGAGCAATCTTACCAGAGTGAGAGCTACTTCTAATCCCAGCAGGCCCCTTGCTCATGTCAGCTCCTGGCATGCTGGCTAGGCCTAACAAGCGGGCTCCAAGGTTCACTCAGCCTTCCATCCTTTCGTAGGTCGGTAAAATGAGTACCCGGCTTGTGGGGGCAATTAGCTAACACACATTGGAAACTGCTTAATGCAGTGTAGATGTGTAAATAGCTATTGCTTAAAACAATTTGTAAGCCACCCTGATAGCTTTGTGGCTGAAGAGCGGGGTATAAATAAATAAATAAATAAAATGCACACACAAGCTAACTGGCTATACAAGACCCATGCCAGGTCCTGACACTATCATCTGAGGACGTAGACCAAGTCTATGAAAGCTTATGCTACTTCTTTCAGTTAGACTCAAAGATGCTACAAGATCCCCTTGCTTATTAAAATATATAAAGTATATTTAAGTATACTTAAAATACTTATTTTCCCCCTCCTTTTGGATTAATGCCCATGTACTGAACTGTGAACCTACATGACTCTTATTAAGATATGCCCAAACAGTGTGTGTTTCATGAAGCTTTCTCTTGCTTTTCCAATCTGTCTTTCATTTAAGGATGCTCTGTGCTGTTGATGGAATATCTTTTTTCTTTTGTTAACATATTTGCATAAAAAGCATACATTTATGCAATTTATAAATGGTTTTCCCTGGTAGTATAGATCCATGTGTATGCATCTCTCCAGACAAATGACCTCATTTCTGTCTTTCCTTTTAAAAATGTTTGATGCAAGACTGGGAAGCTCGGATAGACAGCCATGGAAGGGTGTTCTATGTTGATCATGTGAATCGAACCACAACTTGGCAGCGTCCAACTGCAGCAGCTACTCCTGATGGGATACACAGATCAGGCTCAATCCAACAAATGGAGCAGCTCAATCGGAGGTGAGTTATGTTGGACCAAGTTTTGTAATAGCAAGAAACTTTCCCATCTACCTTCATAACTTAGCTTAGTATACAGTAGCTCAAAAGAAATATGGACAAGGAACTTGTAATACACTCCTATACATACCTGCCCAGACTCATATCCCATTGACTTCAGTGGATCTTGCATCAAGGTAAGTGAATGTAAGATTGCAGCCTGGAGCTATCATAAAAGGTGCTCGTCATTGAGATTGTATGCAGGCAGTAGTGTGTGTGTGTGTGTGTGTGTGTGTGTGTGTGTTTTAAGAATTGAAAATGGTGTCATACATAAATTGTCTTTTGAGATATACACATCCCATTTCCTTTGTCCCACTGTTACATCTGAACTAACATTGTGTGTGTGTTTTGAACTCTACAAAAACTATTTAACAAGTATAGTAAAATGAGTCTTCATACTATAAACAGTGATGACTTTACCACATCAGTCTTTGCTCTCCTAAAAAAAAACCCACTGTCCTATCTAAGACTATATATTGTTTCACTCATTGCATTTTAAAGGGCTGCTTCACATATTATGGTTTTCCTAAACAGTAATAATCTTCCTGCAGGTGAAACCATGTATACCCAATGGTTTAGAATCATTATACTGTGTGTTTCCCCATTCCTGTTCCTCAGCAGTGGCTAGTGTTGTTGAGAACAGGGAGACACACAACATAATAACAGTGTAACCAGTGGTTTCCTCCTTGATTACAGATGTGATTCTGGCAGTGATTGAGAATTCCATTTCTCCTGTTATTTTGGATTCTTTTCCATTTGTTCAGTCTGAAGATGTGGACAATAACCTTTGAACACTGAGACCTACTAGCTGTTAATTAGATCTGCCAGGAGGGAGACAGTCTAGCTGCATTTGGGGGTGTCCTCCTTGATCTTGAGAAAGGCCATGGCAAGATCTTATAAACTCATTTGATCTGCCAGCAACTTTTGGCCAATCAAAAACTTGTGCAAAATTCCAAAACATGTCATGGTGACATGGCTTCAGAGATTTTAGGATGGATCCATTCAGTTTGGGTTCTGTTAAATTACTTCACAACTTTTGGTGCCATTGACCATGGTATCTTCCTATATTGCCTAGCTCAATGCTACTCAAAGTAGTGGTCTATGGTCCAGTGCCACCAGCTTTCCAGGAAAGAAAGAAATAGTTATAGTCAGTGGGTTCCTGGCACATTGGAGGGGGGGAGCATTTTACATCCAATAGCTTAAGAAGCACTGACTTAGCTGACATTTAACCCAAAGAGTTGGGGGAGGAAACAATGTTGCTTTGATTCTGCTGGTTCCTTAGAAAGCAGAACAGGGAGGGTACTACACAAGCTTATGGCCTTTGTCATTGGAACTGCTTACATGATTATGTATACCTAAAGATGGGAAGCTGAGACAGAATAGGGATTCTGTTGATGTACCACCCACCCTGCTGCTCAACAGTCTTCCTTCCTCGGCTAGCCGTGGTGGCCTCAAAAGTTGGTGCTGGGGTCCCCTCGCCTCATGTTGTTGGAGGACTTTGGTAGTCATGCTGAGTCCACCCTGTCAGGAGTGGCTCAGGGTTTCATGGTTTCCATGTCAACCATGTGTTACTACTATCCCAAGTAGTAACTGGCCCCACTCATGCTGGAGGGCACACTCTGGACCTTGTTTTCTGTGTTAGATGCGATGATTGTGATCTTGGAGAAACTTTCTATAGTTCCATTGTCATGAACAGATCACTACTAAGTTGTGTTTAGACTCACTGGTACCCAGAACCTCCACAGGGGTGGGAAATCAATTAGGATGTTCTGACCCAGGAGGCTGATGGATCCAGATGGATTCCTGATGGCTCTTGGGGATTTTCCTATCACCTCAGCAGGCGGTTGTGTCAAAGCCCTGGTGACACAAAGCCTCTGGAATGAGGAAATGGCCAGTGGACATGAGCATCTCTTCTCATGGAGTGAAGCCAAACCAGCTCCCTGGTTTTTCAGTGAGCTGGTGGTGATGTTGATGGAGGAGTCACAGTGAGTCTGACCAAACATGGGATACAGCCTACTTGAAAGCCTACTCTGTGACAGTGCAGGCAGCTAAGAAACTATTATTTTCTGCCACCATTCCACATGCAAGGAGGGCCAGCAGAGCTGTTCTGAATAGTCAGAGGTCTGTCACGTTCTGACCCCTGAGAAGAAAATGCAGATCACTCAACACTGTGAAGAATTTGCATGGCACTTTGCAGATAAAGTTTCTCAGATGCATTCAGAGTTGGTTGTCATAGTTGGTCCAGTCCCAGAGAATGTAACCTTGGCCCCTGCTTGTCCAATAATAATGGAGTCTTTTCCATTTGTACATTCAAAGGATGTGGACAGGAACCTTGGAGAAATGAGAGCCACCACGTATCCATTAGATCATTACTCTTCCTGGCTCATTAAAAAGGCCAGAAGGGGACTGGCCAAGTGGATGAAGGGAGTAGTCAGTGCCTCTTTATCACAAGGTAGAGTTCTTAACATGCCTAAAGGAGGCAGTTGTAAGGCTTTTCTTCAAAAAGCCCTCTCCAGATCCTTCTGTAGTGGATACCTATCCGCCAGTGTTCAATATGCTTATTTTGGGGCAAGGCAATAGGATCTGTGGTTGCCTCCCAACTCCAAAGATTCCTGGATGAAACAGATTATCTTGTTCTATGTCATTCTGGTTTCAGACCTGGCTATGGGACAGAGACAGATTTGGTTGCCTTGGTGGATGACCTTACACTGGGAACTACATGGGGGGAGTGTGTCCTTGTTGTTTCTGCTGCACCTCTCAGCTGCTTTCAATACCATCAACCATGGCATCCTTCTGGACTGCCAAAGCACAGTGTTACAATGGCTCTATTCCTTCCTGGAGTGAACCCAGGAGATGGCATTGAGAAACTCCTGTTCTACTCCTTGGTAATGGTCTATGGGGTCCATCAGAGCTCTGTTCTGTCCCCCACAGTATTCAACATCTACATAAAACCCCTGGAACAGGTTGTCTGGAGGTTTGGGGTTCAGTGCCAGCACTATGCTGATAAGACTCATCTCAATTTTTCCTTTCCAACTAACTCCCAGGAAACCTTTTTCTGTTATGAATCAGTGTATGGCATCAGTAATGGGTTGAATGAGGACAAACAAATTGAAGTTCAATCCAGACAAGATACCGTATATTCCGGCGTATAAGACGACTGGGTGTATAAGACAACCCCCCAATTTTTAAGTCAAAATATAGAGTTTAGGGTATACTCGCTTTATAAGACGACCCCCCCATCACCTGCCCTCCCCGAAGCCGCAATCGAGCTCCCCATCGCGGCTTCGGGGAGGGCAGGTGGTGGCTGGAAAGCTTTCCCTCCTCCAGCCAGCCACTCTTCCTGAAAGACAGGATCAAAATTCAAAATGACCTGGATAGACTGGAGAGCTGGGCCAAAGCTAACAAAATGACATTCAATACAGAGAAATGTAAGGTACTGCACTTAGGGCGGAAAAACAAAATGCATAGATACAAGATGGGGGAGACCTGGCTGACCGAGACTATGTGCGAAAGGGATCTAGGAGTCCTAGTAGACCACAAGTTGAACATGAGTCAACAGTGTGATGTGGTAGCTAAAAAGGCCAATATGATTTTGGGCTGCATCAATAGAAGTATAGTGTCTAGATCAAGGGAAGTAATAGTGCCAGCCTATTAGTGCCCGGCCTCACCTAGAATACTGTGTCCAGTTCTGGGCACCACAATTCAAAAAGGATATTGACAAATTGGAGCATGTCCAGAGGAGGGAGATTAAAATGGTGAAAGGTATGGAAACAATGCCTTATGAGGAGAGACTTAGGGAGCTGGGTATATTTAGTCTGGGAAAAAGACGGTTAAGGGGCGATATGATAGCCCTGTTTAAGTATTTGAAGGGGTGTCACATTGAGGATGGAGCAAGCTTGTTTTCTGCTGCTCCAGAGACTAGAACATGGAGCAATGGATGTAAGCTCCAGGAACAGAGATTGAACCTCAACATTAGGAGGAGCTTTCTGACAGTAAGAGCTATTTGGCAGTGGAACACACTCCTTCGGAGCGTGGTGGGGTCTCCTTCCTTGGAGGTCTTTAAACAGAGGCTGGGTGGCCATCTGTCAGGGATGCTTTGATTGTGATTTCCTGCGTGGCAGGGAGTTGGACTGGATGGCCCTTGTGGTCTCTTCCAACTCTACAATTCTATGATTCTATGATTCTATGAAGCTGGGTGAGGAATCACAGGGGATGGCTGCCTGGCTGGGGAGAGGCTCAGCCACCTCCCAGGATTCCCCAACCCACAAGGAGGCTGGCCAGACTCCTTGTGAGTTGGGGAATCATAGGGGATGGCTGCTTGGCTGGGGAGAGGCTCAGCCCCTCCCACCCAGCAAGCCCCCCCCCGTGCAGCCTCACTGGCTGGGAGGGGAATCTTCTCTGTGACTCAGAGTCACAGAGAAGACCCCCACCAGCCAGCAAGGCTTCCTCCCCCCCCCATGCATCCTCGCTGGGTGGGAGGGGATCTTCTCCATGACTCAGAGTAATGTAGAAGACCCCCCTCCTGCCCAGCGAGGCTCTCCCCCGCCATGCAGCCTCTTGAGGGGGGTAAGGTGGCTAGAAGCTTCCCCCCCCCAGCCAGCCACCTCCGTCATTCCAAGTCTGAGATGGGGGTAGCACAGCCCCATCTTGGACTTGTATCCGGCGTATAAGACAGCCCCTGACTTTTCAGGTGATTTTACAGGCTGAAAAAGTCGTCTTATACACCGAAATATATGGTGGTCGAAAGGCAGATAAGAAGATACAGGTACAGCCTATGCTGGATGGGGGATACATTCCTCATGAAGACTTATGTACCCAGTTTGGGTATACTATTGGACTCAGCCTTGAACCTGGAGGTCCAGGTTTCTGTGATGGCCAGAAGTGCTTTTGCATACTTCTTAAAAACTTGTGCACCACCTGCTTCAATTACAAGAGATGCCTGATCTGGCTGCAGTGACACATGCCTTAGTTATATCCCATTTGGATCGCTGTAATGCACTCTACGTGGGTCTGCCTGTGGAGAAGTTCAGAAACTCCAGTTGGTACAGAGAGCTGCAGCTATAGTGTTAACTAGGGATGGTTACAGATATCATACACTTCCTCTGCTCCAACAGCTGTATTGGCTGCTGTTCTGTTCCTAGGCGCAATTCAAAGTGTTGCTTATGACCTATAAAGTCCTATATGGTTTCAGTCCAGGATATCTGACAGATTATATCTCCTGATATGAGTCTGCCAAGCCCTGAGATCCATAGGAAAAGCCCTTCTCTCAGTCCCACTACCTTCACAGATATGGCTGTGGGAACACAAGAGAGGTTCTTCTCAGTGGCTGTCCCTACACTTTGAAACTCCCTCCATTGGTGGGCTAGAATAACCCCTTCTTTCTGTCCTTCTGTTGGCAGGCAAATACTTGTTTTATTCAGTCAAGCTTTTAGAACTGAAGGCTTTTGACAAAGTGCTGTAAGTGTTGTACTGTTTTAAATTGTATTGTGTAACTTTTAAAATCTTATTAGAGTATATGTTTTCAATATGATTAATAGTTTAAATCACCTTTAATGTTGAGTTTTTATATGTTTTTAATAGTAGTCTTTGTAATGTGTAAGCCATCTTGAGTCCTAGTCTTGGGGAAAGTGTGGGATATAAATGAAGAGGAGGAGGAGGAGGAGATGATGATTACTGGGAGGGAGATGATGCAATCTGGGATGAGGGCAACATTGGTCCCCAGTCTCTCCAGAGTTGCCCACCCTTGAACTACATGAAAAAAATTGATGAAGACAGCTACAGATTTGGTGTTCAGTGTCAACAGTATGCCGATGATTCTTGGTTCTGTCTCACCTTTGCATCCAACCCTTAAAAAGAACTGAAAATTCTAAATGGATGTCTTTAATGGACTGTGGTTGATCAAGGCCATTATACCAAAATAAATGCAGTAATAACCATGATGAAACATTTGCTGGTACATCAGAGAAAGCCCATCTCCATCCTATTGCAGCTGGACTCAGTGTACTACGGGGGAGGTGGGGGAGCACCCAAGAAGTCATTGTATCTCAAGTGTATCTCTACACTTCCGACCTTGGAGAGAGGTCCAAAGTGCAATCAAAAAGAGGTTTATATAGAATGCCACAAGAAAGTAGGCAGAAGAATCCTACTATGCAGCATCAAGCTTCTCTCCCCCTTCTAGAAGCTTTGAGAACAAAAGAGCCAAGTGCTGACCTCCTGCCTGCCTCTTACAACTCGGTCAAATGGTGAGGACATGGTGCTCTGAGAGTCTATGTTTTTATCTCCTGGAATGCTCTGCCATAATGAACACTGAGGCCTAACTATACTAAGTGGAAATACCCTCTTGAGTGCCACCTTGACACTGTTTTAATAAGAATTTGTGAACCAGGCAGATGCCTAATACTCTTCTGGTAGGTAGAGGACATTCTCACTACAATATATAAGTCACTGGTAGATCAGATAGAAGTAAATAACCTGAAACATTAATGATGAGACAGTTGGACATAATTAGTGTTGGTTGAGAATACTCTGCTATAGCCCTGTGTGGTTCTGAAATGTGTGTGTTGTGTGTGAGTTCACTTTGTGTTATTCCAATAAAATACTTTATTTCACTTTAACTGGAATACTGTCTACAGTTAGTACTGGTATACATAGGTGAAAAGATCCCTGAAGTTACATCCCTCTTGTAGGCTTCCGTTTGAGCTAATAATTCCCCCAGATAATAGCTCTAATGCACCCACCACCGTCACCCTTAGGGTAACAGTTACTGTAACATGCTCTGTGCATAGGAGCAATCCTTAGAAGAGTTTTCAGGAACCAGAGTTGATTTGCATTTTGGGAATGATACCAAATTTATTATGGTTTTTGGTTAGTTTCTGAGCCCTCTTCAAAGTATTAGTTTAAAAATATTTTAGAGACTGTGTTCACTGTTTTCTCATTTTTTCTTTGTTGTTTTTGGTTTCTTAATATATATTTTTGTATTTTAATTGGTAGTAAGCATGGCAGGTAAGTTTTTGGAGAGAAAAACTGAATAAAATGTTACCATGAATGAATAAAGACACATGTCGTATTTTATTAGATGCTGTAGGAGTATTGCAAACAAAGCAGATTTTTCGAAGCCATCCATGTTTCTCATCGCATTTAGTTTCATCTTCAGATTTGCAGCTGGAGATACACAGATATAAATCATGGTAATCAGGGATTACCAAATGTTTCTGGTATTTTTTAAATCTGCATTTGTTATATAGCAAGATGTATTTAAAATCTGTCCCAAATGCAGGCATTGTCCTCCAGTGAGACAGAGGAACTGCAGGGTGTTGTTGAGTGAAATGTGACTTTTCAGGATGTTTATGTCCAGATTTTACTGAACGTTTCTTTAACTGTAGACATTTCAGGTCATGTGAAGAAAGGCAATGCATAAATATACATCTTTCCATTTTTACATATAGTTTAAATGTCACTCAGAATTATACCACAGCAAAAGTATTTTTCACAATGACCTGAGGAAATGTTTTTATTTTTCTCTTTTCTTGCCCTACTATAATGATACATTTGCAACTGAAACAACAGGGACTAAACCTCTATGCTCTAATTATATACCTTCAAGAGCATAGCCCGCTGAGGGTTTCCTCATTTTAAGCATGTTTAATGGTTATCATTGGTGTGCCAACTGGACAGGAAGCAGTGAATTCAAAACTTCTTCCTTCCAAGACAGCCAAACAGGATGGGAGTTCCTCTGCTTTATGGGGAAAGCGAAGGATGGAGAAATCAATCAACTGCCCAGTGACAACCACCAGGAATTCTACTAATTCCCTAAGGCAGGGGTAGGAAAGTGTGGCACTCCAGATGTGGTTGGATTGCAGCTCTTAGAAGCTGTAGCCAACAAAACCAGTGGTAAGGCTTGCTGAAAGTTAAATCCAACACCTGGAAGGTCACACTTTCCTCAACACTGCTGTAAAGGCTGGGATTGCTCTTAAAATGGATCAAAACATCAAAGAGGCCCATGAAATATTGTCCCAGTATTGTTACTAGCCAGTATGATTTACTGGTTAAAGTGCCAAACTATGCTGAAGGAATTTGAATCCCAACTCAAGGTTTAAATCCCAACTCAGCCACAAAGCTCATTAAGTACCAGAGCCAGACTATCTACCTCATGAAGTTGTTCTGAGAATAAAGTAAGAGTGTGTGTGTGTGTGTGTGTGTGTGTGTGTAAAATAGCATATAGTACCCTGAAATCCTTATATAAATGTCCAGTTTCCCAAGTTGCAGGTGAGGTGATAAACCCATGTGGACAACACCCATTGGTGAAAAGCACCAAAGCACATTTACATGTGGTAAATTAGATTGTCATGGATAAGGCTAAGAGTACTTTGTATAACATGTTTTAAAAAAAAACTCTCCAGGAAGGAGATTAAGGACTTGAAGAATCCATGGTTTAAAACCACCATTGAGATCTGGCACAAATGGAAATACATTGTTTTTCCAGACCCATATATATCTGTTTCTGTACCATCCCATTTTTTTCCATCTAGACAAGTTGCAGCAATATAAGGACTGGGAAGAGAGAGGGATTTATCTGTTTAGAGACCTTTTTACCAATGGCAAACCCAGATCTCCTGAGGACCTAATATTGACCCCAGATCCATTATCAATCTCATGGCATCAAATTAACTAAATTAAGGCATTCACCTCTAGTCTCCTCTGGAAGGGGGAAATGCTAAGATCCATTACCCCCTTTGAAATGTCACGTAGTGATCCTTCTGGCAATGTTAAGGGTCTAGCTTCTTGTATCAATATATACTGAGAGATACTTACCACAAGTCTACCAGTTTTAAAATAAGTTGGGAAGGCAACCTGCACATGTTAATATCTGAGTCTGAATGGGCCGCTATTTGTTGTCTCCCCCATTGAAATCAAGGTCAGCTCTGACTAGAGAGAATTTTTTGAAATTGGTACACAAATGGTACATGAGCCCTATCAGATTATCTCGCATAGTAAAAACCTTGTCACCCTTATATTTGCGGGGATATCCGGTCCAAGGGACATATATCCATATGTGGATCAACTGCCCTAAAGTTAATTCTTTTTAGCATGAAGTGCTTGATCAGATTGCTTTAATTATTAAACAAAAACATTTAACTTTTTTCCAGATCTCCTGTTACTTTCAATCTACACCACTGGTAACAAACATTTAACACACACAACTTTGATTGCTTTTTTCTTGACAACAGTTCGACTTGAATTGGCTAAAGCTTGGAAGACAGGGCTTGTGTCCCTAGATAATTGGTAGAAAAGAGTTTGGGATCAATAGCTAATAGAGAAGCTGTCTGTAGGACTGCCCACCCCTCGCCTGGGGGATGGCCCTGCTCTCCCTGGCATCTCCATGCCTGTGGACCCAGACACCAGTTAGCGCAGCTGCAGACAACTTTATAGTTTATTGAAGGAAGAAGGTTAACAAACACAAATACCATAACTTGAGACCTTCCTGGCCTTTACTTTCACCCCTTTCTTCTCTAACCCCTGGTATCATTACTTACAGCTTTCCCCAGGGACACCCAGCACCTGGTTCCCTAAGGGTCTTTTCCCACTGCCCTGTAGTTACCGCTACATCTGGGCTTGGCTGGTGTTTTCTCCATCTCCTCCCAATCAGCCTTCTCCTCACCTATTCTTATTCCTCATCCACAGGTCCACTTGGACCCTCCCGCTAGCCGTTGGGAGGGTCCCCAGGAGGATACCTCCCCTCTTGTAACCCCTTTTTCCTCCATTCCTCTTGCCAAAGGCACCAAGTACTCACGGAGGTCTTCCATGCCTGAACTCTCCCTGCTCCTGACCACCTTTTATTCCCAGCTTCCCCCTGTTCCCTCATTCCTTACCGTGTCTGCCTTTTCCCTGCTTCTACCACTACCCCAGACTACCTCCTCCATCTGACGCATCTCGAGTTCTGTCATCCTACCTCCTCTCTCTGTCTTCGTTCTTCTTTCCTCTTTGTCTTCCTCCTCCTCCTTCTCCTCGAACTCCTCTCACCCTCCTCTTTCTGGATCTTCCTGCCCCCTTTTGACTTCCCTGCTTTCCTCCCTCCCACTGCCTTCTTCTTAACATGTTCAGGTTGCCATTCCCCTCCACCGGCTTCTCTCTGTCCCTGCTATTCTCGCCGGCTTCTAAGCCTTTGCCCCTTGTCACCATTTGCCACTGCACCCCCACTCAGCCCCCCCAAGACTACATGTCTCTTGAGGAGATGGCGTGCACCCCAATTGGCCTCCCAAACTGCCACACTGTTGGAGAAAATGAATGATTGTTTATTACAACAAAACAAAGCATCATTTTATGAGAAATGGCTTCCCTTTATTGATTTTATCAATACGCATAATGCAGTTTTTCACCTGGCTTCCTCCCATTTGACATTGTAGTCTGATGTGCTCCAAATAACTTAATGCATACAGGTTAATATATGTGATGCCATTAAATGTTCATGCTCTCCATTTTAACATGTTGTTCTCTTGCTATCTTTTATTGTTTCCTTTATTGTATTTTAGACCTATGTCCTTAATGCTGTGTTGTGTTTTTTCTTTCATTCAATGTGTTTTTAGTTTTGTATTTCCCAGTAAGAAAAATCAATAAACATTTTTTAAAATAATTTAATAATTTTAAAAATAAAAATAAAAAATAAACATTTTTTTAGGCTGCATCAATAGAAGTATAGTTTCTAGATCAAGGGAAGTAATAGTGCCACTCTATTCTGCCTTGGTCAGACCTCACTTGGAATACTGTGTCCAGTTCTGGGCGCCACAATTCAAAAAGGATATTGACAGATTGGAGCATGTCCAGAGAAGGGCAACTAAAATGGTGAAAGGTCTGGAAACAATGCCTTATGAGGAGAGACTTAGGGAGCTGGGTATGTTTAGCCTGGAAAAAAGACAGTTAAGAGGCGATATGATAGCCCTGTTTAAGTATTTGAAGGGGTGTCACACTGAGGATGGAGAAAGCTTGTTTTCTGCTGCTCCAGAGACTGGAACACGGAGCAATGGATGCAAGCTCCAGGAACAGAGATTCCACCTCAACATGAGGAGGAACTTTTTGACAGTAAGAGCTGTTCGGCAGTGGAACGCACTCCCTCGGAGCGTGGTGGGGTCTCCTTCCTTGGAGGTCTTTAAACAGAGGCTGGATTGCCATCTGTCGGGTATGCTTTGATCAAGATTTCCTGTGTGGCAGGGAGTTGGACTGGATGTCCCTCGTGGTCTCTTCCAACTCTACAATTCTATGATTCTATGATTCTAATTAAAAAAATTTAAAAATGGAGCGAACAGAAGATATGGCTGGCATGCCTACATTTGGTTTAACTGAACAAAGATAAACAAAGATTTTGATAACCACTTTGTCAGAAAATCACTTTTAAAAGTTTGGCTCAAAATAAAATAAAAATTTTATCTTAGAATTCCCAAGTGGAGGTTTTTCACGGGAGATGGAAAACAACAGATAATTGGAACAAATACAGTGACATTTTGGTTAGGAGTGCAGATGGCCATTTTTGATTGAAAATGAAAGCAGAACTGGAAACTACGGGAATGACCATTCACTGGTTCTCATATGCACAATTAGCAGAAAGGTACAAAGAAGACACAGAAAAGGAGAATTTGAAGATAAAGATAACCAATTAGATAAATTGATTTGGTCCAGAGACACAAAAATTTGCTAAACTCTACAAGTTGTTCTCATCAAGAGAAATGGAGAAACAAATAGTTAAAGACTCCATAATTAAATTGGCCACAGATATAGGAAAGCCAATAGGAAATTGAACACTTTCACGGCATGTCAAGATTTAAAACTATTTCAAAATCTCAAACAGATGGTACCTTACCCCTGCAAGAATTAGTAATATATATAAAACAAAAAATAACAAATCTTGGAAGTGCCATGCTGCCATCAGAGCAATATATCATATGTGGTGGAAATACCTAACTGTTAAACAATACTGGACTGAGATTCATGATCTGAGTCAGAAGACCTTAAAAATTAAATTCCCTCCAGACCCCAAACTTTACTTATTAAACATGACTAATGTGTTGCACAAAAATGATGAGGAATAACACTGGAAACCATACTAGGTATGATAACTACAGCCAGAATCATCCCTGCCCACAAATGGAAGACCAAGGAAACTCTGATGAATGGTTAATGAAATTATAAGAGATGAAAGAAATAGATAAGTTGACTCATCTTTTGAATGAAAGATCTATAAATGTTGTAGAGAGATGCTGGCTACCAATAATGTCTTACTGGGAAGGAAAATGGAGATTAAAGAAAATATTGATGATATAAATTTAGATCAACTGATTGTAATGATTTCAGCCACTAAATTAATTCATGATAATGTGAAACATGATTTAAGACAAAGCAGATTATACTGTACCATTCATATTCATAATATGATGAAACAGGTGACAAAAACAATGATAAAACAAAATGTTTAGATTTAAGAGAAGTTGAAGCTAAAAATCACTAAAACCCTGGATAGTTGGTAATGCAGGGGAAGTCAAAGAGCAGAAAATACATGTCAAGATACTGATAAAAATATTATTCTTATTGTGTTCTATGTATAAGTATATATACGTATATATTTCTTTCATATTCTATATATTCATATATTTTATTTTCATTTTTGACATATACTATCTTTTTCAAATGCAACAGATACAAAATACAAGACAAGAGCTTTGAAGATGCTAATTTTATAGATAAATTACTGCTTTAAAGAACCATCTACATTGTTCATGCTCTTATTATGCAACCTTTCTGGCTCCCAGTTTTGAAATACAATAGAATCAAACTCAACACTCACAAAAGAATTTCACCCAGGGACAGGGGGATTCCCAGCAGATAATGGCCCATCAACCAACCATTAGCCAAATGGACACTAACGAGCCTTGCATTTCTATACCCAGAAACTAATCATTCAGTTACACAAATTTACATATCCTCCCCAACAGGGGTTCACAGCATATAAACACCACACACACACCTACCCAACCATTCTCTGAAGATGCCAGCCACAGATGCAGGCGAAACATCAGAAAGAAACTCTTTCAGAACATGGCCTCAAAGCCTGGAAAAACCCCAAGGAAAATCTATAATGCTTTACGTTATGATTTTGCTTATATGTCTGTGATTGATATATATATATATATATATATATATATATATATATATATATGAAATGAAAAACTTTGCCATGTGAAAATGGTTGGAATCATAGAGCTGAAGGGGCTAGGAAGCCAACCTCCTGCTTCATTCAGAAGACAGAGATTTATGATGGACTTTCCTTGAAGTCCACCTGCAAAAGAGAAGCCACCATGCCATTAGGCAGTTAGTTTCATTGTCAAACTGATGCTCTTACATCAAGATGTGTCTCCTAATGTTGAACTGACGCTTCGCCTGCATTCTCTGCATTCAGAAAAATCTCTGAAGATACCAGCCACAGATGCAGGTGAAACGTCAGGAATAAACTCTTCCAGAACATGGCCTCATAGCCCAGAATAAAACCCATGGAAAATCTATGTTCTGGCTTTCATTTGTGTGGAAAAACTTTACATATTTAAAGGGTGCTGTTCCCCTCTCAATTTCCTCTGTGTGTGTATTTGCCTTCAGGTCACCTGCTGACTTATGGCAACCCCATAGATTTCATAGGGTTTTCTTAGGCAAGGAATACTCAGAGGTGGTTTTGCCAGTTCCTTCCTATGAAATATAGCCTACAGCACCTGGTATTCATTGGCGATCTCCCATCCAATTACTAACCAGGGCTTACCCTGCTTAGTTTCCAAGAATCGACAGGATCTGGTGCCTTTAGGGTAGACTATTGAGTAGAGGAGACTCCCAAGTACAGGTCAGACCTGGTTAGTACCTGGTTGGGAGTCTCCTGTTCCTTGTTAACTATATCAGTTCCTTCAACCTTGCCTTATTTACTACACAACTAAGATAGTCATTGCTATCTTCTAAACCCTTTCCAATTTTTCTACATCCTTCTTAAACTGAGAAGCACACAGTACTTCTCATCAAGTCTGGTTGATGTAGAATTAAGTTGATCTATTGCTTCCTATGCCTGAAAACTAAGTACAGTTGTCCCGTTATATTCGCTGGGGTTTGGTTCTAGGACCCCCCTGTGGATACCAAAATCCGTGAATACTCAAGTCCCATTATATGCAATGGCATAGCAAAATGGTGTCCCTTATTTAAGATGGCAAAATCAAGGTTTGCTTTTTGGATTATTATTTTTTAAATAATATTTTCAAGCCGTGAATACTTAAATCCATAGATACCAAATCCGTGGATATGGAGGAACGACTGTAATCTATTAATTTCAGAGTGAAATTCCTTTTACTCTTAAACATTTTTCAGTGCATGACTTTATTTTGCCTACTTTACTCATTCCAACCTGATTTACAAATAAAATGTGTTGTTGCATTTTGCTGAAGATGTTTAAAGAATAATTTTCTTGTGGTTTTCCTTTGGCACACTTTTCTCATAGCACTGAGTAATGGATTTTCATCATTAGCAGCTATTTCTCCAGATTGGATTCCCCGCTGGAATCTAAGCATATTATAACTGAATAATTGTCACATCCCATGGCTTCTTTGCACAAAGAGCTCTCTGCTAATTCTTTAATCTTTAATGTTAATAGCTAAAAATACCAAGTAGACCATTAAATCTTAAGAGAGCTTTGCTTGGAATTTTGAAGAATTCCTTGAGATTTAAGTCTTGGTGTCTCATATTTGGACACTGCCAGAAATTCTGCCAAAACGCATGTTTTCAGTAAGGGCAGTGTTATTTATTTATTTATTTATTTATTGCAATAATTTATATGCTGCTTTTCTGTTTCTCAGAGTAGTGGGAAGGATAGTTTAACAACATTAGCATAGCGTAGGAGATAATCAAAATTTAAAACCAGAGTCAGGTTTCTTACTTCATTTTTTAAAAAATATCTTAATGTCATCCTTTATCCAATAGATTCTGGAGTGGCAAAAAACAAAGGTATTAAAATACCAATAAAACATTAACTTTAGTGATAAAATGAGGCAACATCCAAAAACATATAGCAAGGTAAGATATTTCTCATAATATATAATTGGCAGAATTAAAAAATGTATCAACCTGACATTAAAAAATATATAATCAAGTGCCAAGCACAAATCTTTAAAGAGAGCATTCGACAGCTGGACTACCACCACTGATAAGTACCCTCTGTTAATCTTTATGGTGCACTTTCAGGAAGGAAGGTATTTTGAGAAGAGCTTCAGTGAAGCATCTGAAAACACCACCTTAAAATACTCGGTTAATTTTTATGAAAACAACCTAAGCAAAAGTGGATCACAGCTGGGAGGCAATCACATCCCATAGCTCTGTAGTATGGATACCTCCTATTGTTTGCCCAACTTACAAGATTCCTTCAAGAACAGGTTCAGTTAAAAAAAAAAAAGGCAATCACACCTTATTATTTGGGCCTGTTGTGTAGTGAACCCACTGCCTGTACATTTTGATAGCAGGAATAATATCATCTATCATCCTCATAGGGCTTGTCTACAATGGCCAGATTAGTCCACATTCTGGCAGAGTATTCTAGCCCCAGGCCCACTGCGTTCACCCTGTTACTTGCCCTTCCATTGCAGCAACGGAACAGCCATGACCCACACACAAACTGGCTCTTTTCTTCCCTATGCAAGTCATGTCTTCTAAGGCCAGGTATGAGGCCCCTGGCTGTGGTCACATGGTTGGGCACCTCATGGTGACCTCAGCAGATATGACGTGCATGGCCTATCCAGAAAATGGCTGCGCCAGGCACCAAACAGGCCACATGTTCAGACACACACACACACACACACACACTGTTGTGGTGACAGAACTCACTATTTTCCAAAGAAGAACAGGACCAAACTGAGTTTTTAAAAACTTGTTTCTGCTCCATTTTAAGGGGTATTTGTCCTGGATTCTCATTGGAACTGCCCAGATTGCATCTGGGCAGTTCGGACTAAGATCAAGGCAAAAACTCTGCATTGTCTGGGCTGCTTGGGCATGAGAACAGGGGGACACCTTTTCATTTGGCCTGTCTAGACAACCCCTTAGGCTCCCATAATCCTTCTGAGTTTACTTGCAAACTTCACAGTATCTGGAGAGATAAATACTTGATCCTGAAAGGGTGCTTAAGACCCATGCTCTCTACAAAGGATGAACTCCCACTGGAGATTTACACTGCTAGAACATGGCTGCTTATATTTTTGAACTCTCCTTGAGCTATAGCAATTATTTTAATGAGTGTTTGCACTTCAAAACTTATTGCTACAACGGTTTCACTGGTACAGCTACTCCAAGTTGTCTGAGAGAAACGTCTGGAGATTCTTCCAGAAGGAGTTCAAATACCTCCTATGTTTTAATTGAAGTATATTATCCTGGAATTACGTTATATCCAGAGTTACTTCTTGACTCCCATTGGATTGTTGTACAAAGGAACAACATGTTCCATCTAAACTTAAGGAACCATTTTTAGGTACAGTTAATTGTTCTCTTTTAAACTCCAGTTTGTACATTCAAAACACTTCCTGCTTGAGCCTATAATGATCAAAACTAGGGAATCACATAATGTCCAGGAACAATTTAAGTAGTCTTGTAGAAAGACTTTTAGCCCGAGATGCCTGACATTTTTCACTAAAATGACAACCTCACATTTTCGTTTTAGGGAAGTTTTGGGGTTTTTTTTAGTAAATTCTAGTCAGAACCCATTACCCAAAATAGAACAACTCAGATTTGTTGTCCACGATTAGAGTTAACCAAATATAAAGAATTATGATCTTTCAACATTTTTCTACAAAACTCAACCCCAATACTTGCTGAGCTTTAAAAAGTACTATGAAAGGTTTTGGCATTCATGTGGATTTTCTTCATCTTCTTTGTCCTTTCATCTAAAAGTGGAATACATAGGTATGTCAGTGCTGAAAACAGTGTTATATGGTGTTTTCAGCCCAGCTAAATTTAGAATGTAATGGAAACTTGTGTTTATTTCATTTTTCTAGACAGAAGTTCCCACTACTGTACTATTGCTTTCTTCACTTCAATCTCCTGCTGAGAAAAATACTCATTTTGGCATTCAAGGAATTCATAGATATTTTCCACATTTTTCCTCATTAGAGCTACTGTGAAAAAATCCTGAATTTATGTTCATAAACATTTTTTTTTAATTGCTGGAAGAATTTTTGTCAGTTATTTGGGTATTTCTAGAGTAGTCATGTTACTCTTTGTTCCTTTCATCCCACTGGAATTAAAGCAAAAAGTAGCATCAAATTAAAGTAAATTAAAACTCTGGGTCCTGTCAGTAAACATTTTTGTATGAAAAAGATATGATGAAGTAGTTTTCTCCTCTACACTTTACATTAATTAACGTGGTCTCATGAAAGCTTACTGAAAATATAAGTTAAACACATCCTGAAAATTGGTATTGTCTAATAACATCTGTAAAGAAGAATTGTGTATGTTAGGCAAGGGACATGGCTCCTTCCTGCACCAGTGTTGGTCTTCTTGCTGGTGATACTGGCATGGAAAGATGTGCATGATTTCTTTCCTCTTTATATCATGTTAATTGTCCTTCCCTTGACTTTTTCAAGTCAGTCATGGTGCCTGAACTGATATTAATGCTAGTGATAGGGCTTGTCTACGCAAGCAATAAAACCTGCACTCGCTCCATATTCAAGGCACAGTTGACAAATGACATTTTCGACAATGGACATTTTCACCGGGGTTTCTGCAGGAAACCCTGGATCTGTAAGATTTGTGGTTTGCTCTGCATTTGAGGGGAAATACCGGATTTTTGGCTGTGTGGCGGCAGAGGACTGACTTCAGAGCAAAGCCAGGGGAGTACTTCCAGGGGATGGGACTCAATTCTGGTGTTTTTTTAAATTCTTTGATTGTGCACATATCTGGATAAGTGTATCTCTGTTTATCCAGTAATAAAGTACTCTGGGACTACATATATTCATTTATTTGCGTGCACAAGTGAACAGGGGAGGAAACAGAGCAGCCCTGGCGTATGACCAGAATGGAGCTGCCGGACTCACCTGTGCCCATGCCGGCAGTTTGTTTGCAGGGCAGTCTAGGGAGCCCCCAGCTTCACCCCCTCCCATGTGGCAGGGAAGGGGCAGCATGGGCACTGCCATGCTCCTCCGTCTTCTTCCCATCTGGCACAGCGAGCCGAGAAGAGGTCAGAGCTGTGGCCAGTCAGGGAGAGGCTTGCATCACCCTGATTGGCCAGTTTGAACGGGCTCCCAGCCAGAGATGAAGGTGGACCTCATCCTCTGATTGGCTGGGAGGTGGGACTTTGCTGCATTTTGCAGTGGAATGCCCCCCTTTTTCTTGATCACATGTCTCTTTGGTGGTGGGAAGGGGGGATGAGGGTTCGGCAGGCAATTCAGGGGGCCTGCCCAGACTCCTCCCCTTCATGGACTGGTGATTGTCGGCAGACGGGCCGACAACGGTCTCATTGACCAGACAGGCATGTTGGTCTATATCTGGATCCGAACTCATTTGTCTGTGCCAACCGACAGCAGCTGTCATCAAAGTTGTGACCTTTATTGCCATCCAAGGTTATTGGTAACGGGAGTCTCCATCAAGTTAAAGATCAAGGTCAAAGTCAAGTTCAAGGTTACGGAGACCCCAGGGGGCATGGCATTGGAGCATGTCAACTTGGGGCATGTCGTCATGGAATGCCCCCCATTTTTTCTTGATCACGTGCCTCTTTGGTGGTGGGAAGGGGGGGATGAGGGTTCAGCAGGCAATTCAGGGAGCCTGCCCAGATTCCTCCCCTTCATAGACTGGTTATTGTCGGAAGGCGGGCTGACAATAGTCTCATTGACCAGACAGGCATGTTGGTCGATATCTGGATCCGAACCCATGTGTTTGTGCCAACCAACAGCAGCTGTCATCAAAGTTGTGGCCTTTATTACCAATATATAGTCTTATATTCTCATATTATCTTCCAATATATCCATGTATTCAATATATTCTTAAAATGTATATTGTGTCTGTTTTTATTGGGGTGGTTAAAGGAGATACATCCTACATCGACACGCAAAGAGTATGCCATATGGGACACGTGATCAGCATAGGGTCACCCTTTTACTCAGATGCAGTCAGACAAGCCCCGGTGTATGTGGTGTTTACAGGGGCACTGTGGGTCAAAGAACTCTACCATGGCTACAGGGTAGATGCAGGGTTTCCCACCAGTGTAGACATGCCCTAAATTAGCTGTAAACTAGAGCTTGCACATGCCCCAAACTTTGGTTTCAAATGCAGGTTTAAATTTAATATTGTTTTTGTTTACAGTGCTATACAAGTTGATAGCTCAAAAAAGAGAGGAATGATGGGGGTTAGTGAAGGTGGAGAGGAGCAGGAAAAAGAACTGTACTTGCTGAATGTTCCTGATCTTATAAGAAGGACATGGCTAGGACGAATCCCTTTGTGCAAACCTACATTGGGATGAGGTGGGCAGTATTTGTGTAGCTACAGAAATTTCAGAAGACACTGAATAACATACAAAATTATGTTATAATGCATCTATTTTGACATTGTGTTACAAAGCATGCTGTAGTGGATTTGAAGCTTACCATGGATTTCTCATTGAGATAACCAATAGTGGCAGGGAAAAAACTTCCCTGAAACCATGGGGTCGGTTCCACGGCTATTTTTTTTGCGCAAAGTATCGCATTAGCGCTCTTTCGAATTTGCACCGCGGAGTTCCCATGGAAAAGTTTCGCTTCCTACTTACATCCGTGTTGTAGTTCCCATGTCATTATAATGTGTATTATTTAAAATTTCGAATTTCTACAATTCGAAGTACTTTAATTCCCACGATGTCGATATTACGCATCTTTTGTCAATATTATCTGTCAATCAACGTAGTACGTCATTCGTTGTACACGTACTTCCTTTCGGAATTCCCGCCACCCGCACACTCATTGGTCAACCTTTTACACCCTCTTGGGTTTCTGATTGGGCATCTACTCTTCTTTTATGGCCTTTGTTGTCTTCAATCTTCCAAAGTAAATTACTGCCACCATGGAGGTTTTAGCTACCATCATTTCCTGCTTGTATTTGGCTATCAAAGTACTCTCCACAATGGTTTCATTCTCTGAGAAGTGTCGTTCCTACCGAAGAAGAACCCTTATTAGGAAGCGAAGACTTCGCAAAGGAAAAAACGCTTTCACTGAGTACTTTGCTTTGCGTAACGATTTTAAGAGGAATATTATCACCGCATTCAACCTACAGAACGAGCTGCCATGCATGCTGGCCCCGTTAATACACAGCTCACTGCGTCAACGGAGATTTTGTCAAACACATCGATATTCCGATGACATAGACGTAGCTGCTCCTGTACTTTTTCCTCCCCCCAAAGATCCAGTAAATCAATTGTTTCCGCATGAGTCCAAGCTATTCCCCTGCCCCCCTTCTTTGTTCTCTGTAGTGAATCCATAAGAAAAAGGAAGATGTTTACAGATGCTTCAAAAAGAGGGATGCCGGATGTGTAGGCGGGTTTTCGATTGCGTCACTTTACAATCCGCACACACCTCCTACATTTAACATCGCGAATATAAAAATGTCGGATAGTTCCCATATGCGATAATGCGCAAACTTGCGACACTTTTTTAAAAAAGGCGGAAAATCAGCGGTGTCATTAAGTGCGCCACTTACGGGTATTTTTGCCCCCCTCCTTCCGAAAAGGGCGATACAGATGCGGAAGACGTGGGAACTAACAGAATTCTAGGCGAATTCTTTGAGGAATATTTTTGCCGTGTAAACGGCCCCCATGTTTCACTTCCACTTACTTTTCATTACAGTAAATAGGCATAAGGGAGCATTGCAAGAGTGAGACCCAAACAGCCCACTGGGTGTGCCCCAGAATAGCTCTCCTACAGTTTGCCTAGTATTCTATGGCTGGACCTTCTCAATAAACCAGTAAATGCAGAATGGTTTCCTAGAGGACAAAAAGTTTGAAAGTTATGGTTCTAATTCATAGACCACAGTAAATATAGCCCTCCTTCCCAGTAATCCTTTGAAAAAGGTTGGATATCTCAAATATATCTATGTAAAGACTTTTATTTTTTCAATTATGCTGGCATTTTGAGGAATTTATTCGAAGATTATTCTACATAATTGAGACTAAACAGTAGCAGCCTCTTGGCTCGTTGCTTCAGTTCCTAGGCATCATTTGCCAGCAGGGGATTTTCTACCGTCTAATTAAATAGAAAGCTTATGTATATCACCCTCTGAATAGATGAACTACTTTTTTCTGTTCTGCTGTTGCATCAGGGGGGTCATAAAACCCAGGGTATATTGGAATGGAAAGTTTGTTCAGTCAGTCTGCTGTGAAGTGAATAAAAATGTTTATAGATTCTTATAAAAGAGAGTGGGAAAAAGTAGAGCTATGTTAATATAGCTGTGAAGTCTAATATAATAATTTGTTTGTAAAGGGCATATGTAAAGGCAAAATAACAAATCTTGAGCAACCTTTAGTTTTTTAAAAGTTATTTGCCTTCTCTCGCTCTTGCTCTCTCTCTCTCACACACACACACACTTTCTCACTTTCTCCCTATAAATCTTTCATTATATGAAATGAATAACACTGGACAAAAATGTTCAGTTCTTTCCATCAAGGATAAATCTGTTACATTTCCACACCTTTTCTCTTAATTCTACTTGACTTGTGCTTCACTTCTACTCTTTTTTATTTTTTACCTTTGCCTGTCCTTTAAAAAGCCACTTCCAATTTACTTGAATAATCAAACTGAGCAAGAACATGAAAATACATAATAATTCCTACATTATTTGCTTAGTTTATTTATAGAACTAGTACTCTGCCTTTTTACCTAGAACCAGGACCACAGGAAGCCTTAGGTCATACAAGCATAACAGTATAACAGTCTAAACACTAGGAACACCTAAAATAAAATTTCAATGTAGTAATCATTAAGTACCATAAATATATCCATATCATACCCTCCAACTGCCCCAATTTGGCAGGGACTGTCTACTTAATCTTTTGTCATCCCATTTTTTCAGCTGCTCTTAAAATGCCCCAGTTTCTCTTTCCATTTATTTCCCCCTTTATCCTTAGCTTGCTTCAGTTCTTACAAACTGAGTTCAAAGTGCAAAACTAGCTTGCAATCATTAATTTAGGAGATTATCAGACAGGAACAAAAAAAGCATTCCCGTCCCGCAGTCTACTCTCCCGCCCCCTCCTGTCTCTGTAGCGATAAAATATAAAAACTTTTCAGGCCTATCTTGATTGCGGCTCGTTGCCTCGGCAGGGCAGCCCAGGAGTGAATGGAGCTCGAACGGAGCCCCTTTCACTTCCTGGATTGAAATCCCGACTGTACTCGCAAGAAGATGAGAGCGTGGGAAATTCAAAAATAAAAACCAAAATACAAGACACCAAGCACCTAAACACACTTAAAACTTTACAAGTAATCTGGGGAAGGTACACAAAAAAAGTGTGTCTCTTACCTGGATGTCCCAATCTTACCTGGAGGTGTTCTGGCACAGACCTCCCATTGATGCTGGCATCACGCCAGCATAACGGGGCACCTTTTCAGTCGCAGGACCATCCATGACAGAAATGGAACGGGGGATCTATTGACAGCTTAGATCATCAATAAAAAGCAGCACTGGCATAATGACAGCCAAATGGGAGAATTACAAGAGGGGAACGACGTCATGTGAAGGGAAGCCCTTTAGCAATTTCCTGGCGGTGTGGTAACATTGTATTTAGAGTGTCTGATAATCTCCTTGGTGGGGGGAGGGGACAGGAGAAGGCAGCCTCTTTTCCTTCCCAGTAGACTCAGACAAAAGCAAACTGCTGCAGCCTCTTTTAGCTTATGTGTTCTTCCTCATTAACAACTTCTGCCACCTTAACCACCCTCTGATGTTGCTTGGCCACATGTGTCCCAATTTTCATCTGTGAAATGCTGAAAGGTATGAAGAGACCATAAGTTAAAGCCTTTCTCAGAGACCTTAATAAGCTTGGTGCAATCCTATTGCTGTATACTTGGAAGTACAGTAGGTTCTTCTGTGTTCACTGGGACTCACTCCCAAGTAAGTGTAAGTTGGGCTGCAGCTATGTATGTCATCACAGTTAACTTTATATACAGTAGGACCCCCGTATCCACTGGGGATTGGTCTTGGGGGGGGGGAGCGTGGATACTGAAAACTGTGGATAATAGCAAACACCATTGAAAATAATGGGACTTCCAGTTTATTTTTTTTATTTTTTTTTTATTAGTTACATCTTTACTAGCATTCTTTATCAACTTATACAAAAATATAAACAAAGAAGACAAACCAGATAAATATTTCTTAATTACATTACATCATGTAACTTTTTTTTTCCCAAACTAAAATACACATTCTTTGGATTTCCCTTTCTGTTACATTAAATGCCTTACTTCCTAAATAGTTCATTTTTCTCTTACTTTTTCCCACCAACTGTTAAAAACTATTCCTTATCTCACTATCTTCGTTTAACCTTTATTTTTGGTTATACTTACTCTCTTAACCTCATTCCCTCCTATTAATCAATCTGGTATGGCAAAAATAAGATTTCCTTTTGCTTAATCCAGCATTAAATTTATATTTCACCTCTCAGCTTTCTCAAAACAATTCCCCATTCCTCTTCCACTGTATCGATTGACTTATTTTTTAACCTTGCTGAAAGTCTATCTAATTCCAAAGCTTCATATAAGTTACTCAACCATTCTTCTATGGTTGGGATCTCTTCCTTTTTCCAATATTTTGCATATAATATTCTTGCTATAGTTACCATATATAGCAGAATCTTTCTCTTTGCCCTCTCCACTCCTCTATCTAACCTATCAATCATATTCAACAGATAAATTTCGGGTTCAAAACCAAAATTAATTCCCAAGATATCTCTTATTTTTAGATGTATTTTCTTCCAATATCTTCTTGCTGATTGGCACCTCCACAATAAATGGCAGAAATTACCTTCTGCTTTCATACATTTCCAGCATTGAGTCTTACCCGTCTTATACATTTTATCAAGTTTAACTGGTGTTAGATACCATTGAAAAAACATTTTATAATAATTCTCTTTCATTTTCACTGCCAATGTAAATTTTTGAGTGATTTCCCACGATTTTTCCCATCTTTCAATTTCTATCACCTGTTGTAAATCCTTAGCCCATCTAATCATATTTTCTTTAACCGTCTCGTCTTCTAACTCTCTATCCATCAACAATTTATAATATTTAGCGACATGATGCTCACTTTTACCAAAAATTATCTTGTCAATTTCATTGTGTTCATCTTGGATACCCTCTAATTTTAAATCCATCTTATATCTTTCATATATTTGTTTATATAGAAACCAACTTATATTGTAACCCTCTTCAGTCAGTTGCTCTCGGGATTTGATTATTTTTTGTGGGTGAGTTATATCTATAATGGTCTGTTGATACGTGAGCCAATCCTGATTTATTAGTTTCGAAATTCCGAAAAAGGCTTCCTGAGGTGAAGTCCATATTGGAATTTTTTGGTAGAACTTTCGTCTCAGATCTTCCCAAACTCTCAAAATTGCTCTTCTAATATAATGGTGGGTAAACATTTTATTATCCTTTTTTTTATTATATATTAAGTACGCATGCCAGCCATAAATTAGATCATGCCCTTCTAAGTCTAATAATTTCTTATCATCTAGTCGTATCCATGGTTCTAACCAAGTAATCGCACTAGCCTGATAATATTTTAATAAATCTGGCAAGGCACATCCACCTCTTTCTTTCCTATCTGTTAATAGTTTGTATTTTATCCTTGCCTTCTTACCCATCCAAATATACTCGAGCAGATCCTTTCTCCAGATACTAAAACATTTACTATTTATTATAACTGGCAGGTTCTGAAAAAGGAATATAAATTTGGGTAGGATTGTCATCTTCACCGATGCGATCCTCCCTAAAAAAGACAAGTTTAGCCTAGACCATTTAACTAAATCTTTTTTCATTTCTCTCCAATATGAGCCATAATTATTTTCAAAAAGATCCGCGTTTCTGTTGGTCAACCAGATACCTAGATATTTAGTTTTTTTCTCAACTTTAAATCCTGTTTTCATCTTTATCTTTTCTTCCTCATTGTCTTTAATGTTTTTCATCAGGACTACCGTCTTCTCCTTATTTATCTTAAATCCCGATACCACCGCAAAATCTTCCAGCGTTCTTTTGAGTTCGTCAAGCTGTTTCAGCGGATCTTCCAATATCACCACCATGTCATCCGCAAATGCCTTGGTCTTAAATTCATTGCCCTTTATCCTGGTTCCTTTTAAATTCTTATTTTTTCTAATACTGTTAAGCAGGATTTCAATAACTATAATGAACAATAAGGGTGACAAAGGACAGCCTTGTCTAGTTCCTTTAGTGATCTTAATTCTATCTGTCTTTTCCCCATTTATCATCACATAAGCAATCTGATCTTCATATATCATATCAATCCAAGATCTAAACTTACATCCTACATTCATTCTTTCCAACACCTTCTTCAAAAAGCTCCATCTAACATTATCAAATGCCTTTTCGGCGTCTAGAAAAAATAATACCATTTTCTTCTCATTATGTTTCTCATAATATTCTATTAGATCTAGTACAGTTCTTATATTTGTTCTCATGTGTCTACTTGGAAGGAAACCATTTTGATCTATATGAATAATTTGGTTCAAGATTTTTTTAAACCTATCAGCAAGAATAGATACAAATATTTTATAATCTATATTCAACAATGATATAGGTCTGTAGTTCGCTGGGTCTTTTCTGTCTTTCTTTTCTTTTGGTATTATTGTAATATTACTTTCCTTCCACGAATCTGGTACTCCTTTTTTGATGGCATTAAATGTTCTTTGGAGAGGGACTAATAAATCATCTTTTAGTTCTTTATAATATCTCGAAGTGAAACCGTCCACTCCCGGAGCTTTATCTAGTTTCAGTTTCGAAATCGCATCGTTTATTTCCATTATAGTGATTTCTTTGTCTAATATTTCTTTCTGGTTCTCAGTTAATTTTATTATTTCTTGATGATCTAAATAGTCTTTAATTAAATCTTCCATGCCTTTATGTGTTTGATCATTATATAATTCTTCATAAAAATCCTGAAAACTGTCTTTTATATGCTTCTGATCTGTAAATGTTCTCCCTTTATAATTAATTTCTGTTATAATTTTACTTTCTCTAAGTTTCTTCAATTTATAGGCCAACCACTTCCCAGGCTTATTAGCTTGTTCAAAATATTTTTGTCTTGTCATTTTCAAGGACTGTTCTACTTCCAATACATTCATTGATTGCATTTCCTTTTTCAACACTTCCAATTTTATCCTAACTTTTTTATTGTTTGGGTTTTTGTCCAATTGGTTTTCCACTCTTGATAATTCTTGTAAAGTTTGTTGGGTCTTCTCTCTCTGCCGTCTCTTTTCTTCGCATGCCTTTTTTATAAAATACCCCCTCATTACAGCCTTACTAGCTTCCCAGATCGTAATCGTCTTAACCTCATCTGTTGTATTTTCATCAAAATATTGTTTCAAAATTTTTCTCGTTTCTTTAATGTTTCTTTCCTCTTTCAATAAGTTATCATTCAGTCTCCATTGTAGCTCTTTTCTTTCTTCCACTAATGTGAGCAAAATGGAGTTGTGATCCGAGATCCATCTCGGTTCAATCTCCATATCTTTAATCATCGGCATCAACTTTTTAGTAACAAAGAACATATCAATTCTAGAGAGTGATCTATGCACCTCTGAATAAAAAGTAAATCCTTTCGCCTCTCTATATTTCCATCTCCAAACATCAAATAATTCCATTTCTTCTTTCAAATTAAAAAAGGATTTCGGTAATCTCCCCTGATTCTTTCTTATTGGCTTATTCGATTTCCTATCTTTTTCTGGATCCAACACCCCGTTCCAATCCCCTAGCAGCACCATATTTTCAAAAGTTAATTCGTGTTTCGCTATCTCTTTTTTCAATTTGTTGAAAAATTTCTCCTGGGCCTGTACTGGAGTGTAGACACCTATTACCAACAATTTTATTCCTTGAATTTTTGTTTCAATCCCCACATATAATCCTTCCTCATCCATTATCACCAATTTAGCTTGCAATCGTCTATTCACAAACATAACTACCCCTTTTTTCTTCTTATCATTAGCTGATATAAAACACTGTCCCAATTTGGGATTTTTCAGAAATTTCTCATCTTTTTTCCTGATTCGTGTCTCCTGAAGGCATATAATATCCAATCTTGATTTTTCTAAATAATGGAAGATTTGTTTTCTTTTATATTCTGTATTTAACCCTTTTACATTCCAGGAAAATATTTTCAAATCCATTTTGTCTTGTTTGAATAATTATCATTTATATATACATCCTTAATTTCCCTCTTCTTCCGTTTCATCTTCTTCCTCTTCCTCTTCTCTTACTTCTTGCCCCCTCTCATCCCCATCTGAGTTATCTCCTCTATCATCTCCCTCTCCATCATCCTCAATTAATCCCTCCTCTTCTCCTTCTTCTATTTCCTCTACTTCTATTTCTGTGTCATCTCCATATCTTCCTTTCTTTTTCTTTTGTTCTTCTTCCTCTTTTTGTAAACCATTTCCTCCCGGCTTTTTCGAGTCTTTTTGTATTCTTATCCTTGCTTTCTTATCCTTTATAGCTTTTTTGAATAAACTGTTCTCTTAGATTTGTTCTTGTAAAGCATACCGCTATGTCTCTTGGTACTTTCCTTTCTTTCGCTATAATTGAATTAATTCTAAAAATTTTATCAATTTGTAAATCAAGCTTTTCCTCAGTTGTTTCCATGAATTTTGCCATCGGGGATATCAATCTTTCTAGTAAATTTTCATTATCTTTTTCCGGTAGCCCTCTAATTTTTAAACATTTTTCTCTGTGTCTCAAATCATTAATTAATAGTACCTTTTTCTCCGTTTCCTGTTCTTGAGTTAATACATTTGTTGTTTCATCTAATGTCTGGACTTTTGTCTTTATATTTTGTACATCTTTTTTTACTGCGTCAATATCTTCCGTCAATTTGTTTAATTTTTTCCCAAATATTGCCATTTCCTTTTTTAAATCATTTTTCATCTCAGCCCTTATCTCTTTCATTTCTTCCCTTATTTCCTGTCTCATTTTTTTCATTTCCTTCCTTAGCTCCTCCAATATAATTGAACTCAATTCTGTTGATTTAGAAATTCCCTCTATTGATGGCCTTCTTTGCAAGACCAATTGTGTTTGTTGAGTTTGTTGTGTTTGTCCCTGCATATGTCTTCTAGTACCAGTTGCCATTTTTTATTTTACCTCAAAGTTTGTTTTATAGTTACAATTTGTAATTATAAATGATTGCTAACTAAATAGTCCCTCCCAAATCCTCAAAGAATAACTAAAATTTAATTCGTATTTAATTCGTATTTAACAATACTTTTAAATCTAATACCTTTAAATCCCGCCAGTACCTTTAAATCTAATCAAGTATGATTTCAGCTTTTTCTACTTATTAACACAAAGTTCCTTCTCTCAGTGATCTTGTACTTAACATTTTCAATATGGAAATCCGAGAATGAGAGTACAGAGTAATAAACCTCTTTCTATTCCAGAAACTCAAAATCCACTGCTTTGATTAAATATTCTCCCTTGCTTTATAATATCCTTATCTTGATAAACTCTGTAGACCCCCCTTCCCAATGCGCAATAGTCTTGTGTTATATTACTGTACCCCTTCTCCAATATTGCTATATTTTCTTACTGTATTATGCTTTTTAAAGCAGTTTTATCTTAGCTTTCCACAGTTATACCTTATCGCATCTTAGCTACCAATATAGACCCATATTCCGTTGCAGCCACCATACAGAAAGTTATTCCTCTCTCCCTCCCAACTTTTTTTTTTTTATCCAAATCTCACAGTCTCACAGTCTCTTGTCTTCTAGGTTTCACAATACTGGAGCTTCTCTCTGGTTCTTAGCGTTCACCGTCCTCCCTTCATCGCTGTCTGTTTCTTGTTCTCAAAGAGTTCGAACTCTACACCAGCTTTTACTATTCTCCTCACCCCTCCGTCGCTTCGTCGCAGTTTCCCTTTAAATTCTCGCCGCTACTAGATTCCAGCACTTTCAACACTTTCCTTACCCTCCTCTTCCTCTGCAATTCCACACTTACAGTACAATTTCTCTTCTCTTCAGCTCTTATAGATTGCAGCGCTCATAGATTACCACTTCCGGGATCTAAACTTACAACTCCTCTTTCCCAATCCACGAGGTTTCAACAGACTCACCTCCTCTTCCTATCCAGTCATTACAATTTGACTCCAGTCCAGCTTCACCAATGTTCGTAGCTTCGCTCCACTCCAGCTTTTGGTGTTCTCTCACCTCTGATTCTCTCCGCTTTACTTTCTTTTCCTCGCCACACCACTGTCAGTGATTCCTTATACTTTTCACTGTCCCAAAAATACTTCTCCTTCGGAAACAACACAAATAAACTATATAAACTAAACTGTTTGGCTTACTTCAGCTCTTTAAAATAAATGTTAAAAGAAGCGTGGGCGTTGCTCTGGCCGCTTAACTGCAACCGCTCTGAGCTCTGTCCGTCTCGGTTCTTCGGTCCCTTCGCCCTTCAACCCTCCGCGAACTGTGCTCCTCTCGAAGCACCACCGCGGACGGTCCGGGCAGGACCCCCGACGAACCCCGACACCACCCCTTACCGGGGGTTGGTGGACCTATTGTTGTTTAAAGGTCTAAACCAGAGTCCAGATAATGGAAAATAATGGGACTTCCAGTTTAAAATAACATAGAGTTGCCTTGGAGAACCTAGAAAATGGCTAGAGAGGACACATTTTCTAGGAAGACTCTATGGTAGGTGTGCTGTTTTGTGTCCTGTGGATAATTGAATCAGTGGATAATGAATCAGTGGATATGGGGGTCCTACTATATTGTAATTTGGCACTAGCCATTTGTGTAAGTAGAGACAACATCCAGTTTGGGGACTGGATACACTGTTTTATCATTTCAAATTTTTCAGTGCAACTATTTTGGGTTTGCCACGTATGTGCATATAATGGCTACTTCGTTTATGTTTGAATGCAGCTAAATAACAGTGTGTTTCTCAGGAGTGGCAAGCACCTCTTTCCTCAGAGTTTATTGCGATGTTTTTGACATAAAATGCCCATAAAATGTGGGGGCACAAACTAATCACTGGGAAGCCCTTGGCCTGGAGCCAGTCTGGTCTGAAGCTTCCCTGGGGTTTGGAATCTCCACACTAGTGGTCCCAGTGCCTGCTGTTGAAGCTGCCTGGAGTTCTGCATATGTCTACATGAACATCTTTACCCAGATAGAGAGAGAGAGAGCAGATAGCCAATGCCTGGGTTGCAGCCCTGAAAAGCAAAGAACTATAACCTAACCCAACAAAGATTGTGAACCATTTCTTAACTTAAGGAAAATTAACATCATCCAACTTTGAACATTCTTCAGGCTTTGGAAGAAATCCAAAGTATCAGATAATAGTGGTGCTGACTAAGTATGTGAAAGCTATTTCCTCTGTTCTGGTGGAATAGTTGCCAGATGACCAAGGAAAAGGTTTACAAGCTGTTAGGCGATTAACACTAAAATGGGGCGTTAGTTCCTTAATCATGGCCTAGTCTTCTAAGTTAATAATGTGCAAGCTTTGGGTCCTACAGTACTTTCTTCTCTGGTCAAATTTCAGTGCCAGACTGACACTGTGTAAAAAAAAAAAGCAATGTCTGCTTAAGCCATTGAGGTATGAAGACATTTAGCAGCTCCTAGAAATGATCTGTGCTAATGTAACATGCATTTGAAGTGGATTTTCCCCTACTTTGCATCTTCTTTCATCTGTTATTTAGCAAAAGGAACCAAAATAGACATGATGATGACAAACTCATCTCTTTGATTGTGGGCCTCTCCTAGTCACATGTGAAGTGTAAATTGAAGAGGAAAGAGTGGGAAAGGGGGAAATACTGACACCTCCCCCCCTTGCTTGTAGCTTCACTATCTTCTTGCACTCCCATGTCTAAATAGTCTACCCAAGTGTGTGATACTAGAGGTGCATATCCCCCTACTTTTCACAGGTGAAAACCAAGAGAGATGTGGCTAAAGAACATCAGAATGTTGTGAAGTTGGCAAAAGTTATTAGTGAGGAAAAACAAAACAAGCTAGGAGAGGCTGCAACAATTTGCTTTTGCCCAGGGCCTACTAGGAAGGGCAAGACTCCACTCCCTCCTCTCCCCTCCTCCCTGCTGAGTATGTTGAGTACAAATTACTTTCGCACTTTGAACTCTGGTCTTATCTACACAAAAGAGGGAAGTATGAACACGTCCAAAAAGGCACGTGTTCACACCGATGCAACTTGTCTACACGAGCAAAAGAGCCCCCCTAAATTCCACATGACCCCATAGCCAGATGGTGGCCACAAGTGAGTTACTTGCAATTTTAAATCTGCCACCTCCAGGTTTTTTTTTAAAACAGTTTCCCAGGATGCAAACAAGCACCACTTTGTATTTACAAAGACAGAAAGAATAAGAAAAAGTATTAAATGGTCATTTGATCAACTTACTGGTCCCTCGCTTAGCCAAAAATCCAACATGGCAGCTGCAGCTGCTTTTCCTCTTTACTAGCCCCGCCCCCTCCTCATCCAGCCAATCAGATTGCACTGCCTGTTCATATTTGTGCAAATGTGAGTGTTAAAATGATCACACATTTGCATGTTGTACAGAGCTTTTTGGAAAATTCATACAAAGCCCCGGACGTGGGACACACAGACTTTGTGGTGGATTTTGCTGCCCCCCTTCCAAATGACACAGATTTGTGCAAACGGCCATTTGAACAGATCACCGTATGTTCGCATATTGTTCATATTATTTTGACCATATAGACAGGACCTCAGTTTACAGCAACTGAAGTAAGTTGAGGACATGGAGGGAGAGGGAGAAGAGGAGAGATAAACTGGGGCATTTTAAAAGCAGTGGAAAATGTGGGACAGCAGAAGTTTAATTAGGATTGCCTCCTTCAAATTTGGGGCAGTTTAGGGGTGTAGCAGTGAGTCCTGCTGGGAAGAAAGTGCCAATAGAGAGGGCATGCAGGATATTTTCACTGTCTTAAATTCTATAGGACACTTGGAGAAAGTGAACTTTAGGAAGCTAGAGTGGCTTTCCCCCCTCTGCTCTCTTTCTGCTAGCAAAGACCTTTCTGTTTACCCAGGCCTTTGGCTGTTAACTATATGTTGCAGAAGGTCTTTAATTGAGGTGCCCTGTATTTTTATAATTATTGCTACATTTTGACTGCTTTTTTGAAAAATTTGAATATTTTAATATGATTTTTAAACTTTTGTATTATCTATTATTTTAAATATTTGTTGTTTTAACCTACATTGTGAAACACCTTGGAAGAAAGTTGGGATGTAAAATGAACTAAGAAACAAACAAACAACCAAATAAATATTGAAGCTTAGAGGCTACATAAAGCAATATAGAACTAACACAATGTGGGGCATCTTTGCTGCTCCAAACCAATCCATCCTTCTCATCGCCATTTCATGGTTTTGTACTTTTAATGGATGTTATATCTTGTGTGTGCCTTTGTGTCAGAAAGAGAATTAATTCTGTTTACAAAATAAATAAATAGAGTACCAGCTTGAATTCTGAAACTGACATTTCCAAGGCTTAGGAGAACTCTGCTCATTTTAGAGATATATCTGACAAATGTATTTTTCTCCCTCTTCTTTTTCAAACTCCAGATACCAAAATATTCAGCGGACTATCGCAACAGAACGGACAGAGGAGGACACTGTTATCAGCAATAGGGTCGAGAGGATTCCTCCTGGAGGAGGCAGTGATTCTGAGGCAGATCCTTCACCACCAAATTCAGGTAAAACATTTTAGGCAGCTCTGCCAAATGGCATCCAGTTCTTAGCCCAAACCTTGGTATTTTACAGCAGAGAAAGGTAAGTGGACAAAGGATGACTTGGTGAGAGAAAACTTGCACTACACCAAATGCTCTACAAATATGACCTTATTTTCACTGAGATGGTATAACTTTGTTAGGGAGAGACTCCTTCAGACTTGTACATTCTGAGGTGGTGTCCTAGGCATTAATATTCCTGCATACAAAAACAATCCCTGCATTTTGAAAATTACATGTCAGAGGAAAGGACTATGTGATATGTAGTTTCCTCTCTACAGGGAAATGGTTTGTCTGGAATTCAGTCACATGGGCCTGTCTCCAGTCAGAGCCCATTGTCTCCAAGAAAAGAGCCGGATGACACACAAGGCTGTGTTGCAGTTTTCTATGAAGTGCAATAAATATTTGTGTATCCAGTTACATGCAAGTGCACAAGCCTTGTCCAGGCATAGGGAGAGCTTGCCCCACTCTGCTCCATTTCTGCTTTCCTCAAGTGGAAAGTGATGTGCCTGAAGAGGAGAGGGTCCCGATTGTATCATGGCTCTCCAAGCAAGCAATAACTGTGGAAAATTAAACATCTTGTTCACATGGAAAGCCTCCACATGAACAGGAACTTCTCCTCCTCAGATACCTTGGAGCGATGATGGAGGTGGGCAGGGCTGGGTGCTACCCTGCTCCTGCACTGAAGAAACTGCACTGTACTACCTGAACAGGCAAATAGTTGTGACCTTCCTGCCACCACAGTCACAGTAGCTATTCATTTCTAATTATACACAGTTACATTGCACAGATGGGTTCCTCCACATGAATGTGGACAAGAAATCAAAAACTTCATCATTACATGCACACAAATAACCTGCAGTGTAGATGTGTAAATTGCTATTGTTTTAAAAAAAATGTAAGCTGCTCTGATAGTCTTGTGGCTGAAGAGCGCGGGGTATAAAATAGTTAATATATAATATACAAAATGTATTTATGCAGTATGCTGTGTGTGTGTGTATGTATATATGTGTGTGTGTGTGTGTGTGTGTGTTATTTTTTTGCTGTATTTTCCTTCTTGTTTCAGCTTGTGTTATGAGAATCATTCTGTATTCTGTATACAGGTTCCCCCTCGTTTATTCTGGATTGGTACCCACTGTTTCACTTACCCACAATTGAAGGAAAAGGTCTTTCTAAGCATCTGTAGGATCATAGAGTTGTGCTGGAGATGGTCTCTCTAGGCACTGGGAGATCTTCCAGCTTGACTCTATGGTCAACTTCTGCTGGAAGTTGACCATAGAGTTATGCCAGATGCCTAGAAGGGCATCCTCTCTAGGCATTTTCTAGGTCCTCCAGCATGATTCTAGGTATAATGTGGTGGTTTGGTATTATATGTGGTTTTGTATATCTGCAGTAAGTTCAGGAACATATCCGCCATGTAAAGGGGAGGGTGGCCTGTACTTGCATAATTATATACTAGAGAAAATACTATACCAGATAGTGTGTTCATTGCAGCTATGATTGCTATTTGAAGGAGGCTGCTATACACATTACAAACAACATCAAGTAGTCACCTGTGAGCATTTGCTCAATATTGTTTGGGCTGTGACATGATCTCACCCACCACCCACCTGCCTCTCACCTGCACCAATTTCCACCCTCACCTTTTTAATGCTATTTTTGTAATAGGAGTTGATATCCACATACTTGGTATACCTGGGAGTTGTGAACCACAGAAGATCTGGGGGCTATCCCACTGCATTTTACTGTAACACCTTGGGACCCCTAAAAGGCCTCCTTAAAAAATTGGAAGTGATGTGAACATCACTTCCAGCTTTCCAAAGTGCTCATAGATAGATAGATCTGTGGGAACACTTGTTTTATAAAAGAACTTCCATCCCCCCACCCCACTGGAGGCTTCAGAAGACATAAGTCTCCATTTTGAGGCAATTATTTTTAACTGTGGATGATTTCTGGGGGAACTCCCAGGGGCACACCAAATGCTTTCATTTGCAATCAACATGCCACTCAGATCCCACCCCTGTGCTATATATATCCATGAAAGCAGAAAAGTGTGTGGGCAAAGTAACATGCACATGTCTGATTGACAGCAACAAGGTTGTACTCCAACAGCTTTTTGACACATAATTTTTACTTTTATTTCGTTAATGTTACATTTTTAGAAATAACTTGCAGTCCCAATCTCTTGGTATGTTTTCTTCCAACATTTGAAGAGGATAGTACACTATTCATATCGAAAGAGACTTATGGATGTATTGAATGAATAATAAACTATGGGTTGAAAACATTACAATATCTTGGCATACTGAAAATTAGCACCTCAGAGAGACTATTCTAGAATCCCACTCCCTCGTGTGGCAAATTTCATCATGTAAGAAGTTGCTTTTTAAAATATGAAATATATAAAAGTTATGAGAAGTTATTTGGATTGCCTTTCAGTGTACTCTTAAATATATAAATGGGTTGTATTGTTACTCTAATTGCATGGAAACATGGCAGTAGTTTATGAATATACTTAAATTAACAATCAAAGTTTTTTTCCTCTGTATCTCCATCATTGAGAAGTAGCTTGTATGTCAGAACTTACTTTCCCCTGCAAACAGAAACATTGTATGTGTTCTCGTTTGAATGCTTATTCATGCAAGATAGTTGTGAGGCCTTCTGTGAATTATCAGCAAAACTTTCCAAAAGAACCAGACATAGTTTACTCAGCTTTGAAGGACTTTACCACATGAGGATGGTAAATCGCTGCAGTCGTGTTAAGCAACAGGAACTGTAATGGTATTGAAAAACACTCACTTTTGCATTGCTCCTACAATAGCTCTGTGGTGCTGACATGGTGATTCAAGATTCCACAATCAGTCTTCTGCACCAACTTGCATTCAAGAATTCGTGCAGTCTTCTGCACCCTCCTTCCTGTCCAGCACATGTACTTTAAAAAAATCTTTGCTATAGTTGTGCAGTTGCACTGTTTCAGAAGTCTCATGTGATTCTGCTTGTTCCTACTGCGCAGTTACAGTTTCAACACATTTCATAAGACTGCCATAATATTGGAACCACAATGGAACAACCCATTGCACCACAGTGAGTACTGGAACAGCTGTGGTATTAGCAACCATTCACAGGGTTCTACCAGCAATGAAAAGATGTGCAACACTGACGAGTGAAATGAAAGCAACAACAGAAGGACCATGACCTTGTGTGATAAGGGTCAGCCAAAGATGCTGTTATACTGCTGTTGTGATTTACCCCCCTCATGTGATAAAGTCCGTAGTCTCAAGTTGGAATCCTATAGTCCTGAGATGTGAGATGAACGCTCGACCTTCCCTTGTTCTCTGCTTTCCTAATGAGAGGTCACTAGTATTAATATTTAAGTTTCAAAGTTTTAAACACTTTAAACACACAAAGCTATTTCAGACTGTCATCCATCAGGTCCAATATTGCCAGTTCCATGTTATTCAGGGCAGATCTTTTCCAACCATGCTTTCTCAAATTCTCTTTCATTGCTGATGCCAGGAAGTGAATCTGTAATCTTCCTGCAAAATGCAGAACTGTAGCATGTCTTGTGTGTCTGTTTACAGAAACTCAGAAGAAGAGATGGGAAACTGAGGTAATAATATGAGAGTTGTGCACATATATAGTAAAAGTACATGACACAGTTCTTCAGTATGTAGTATATTACGTCAAACATAGATGGGAGGTTGTTTTTGTGAATGTTGTCCCAGCTAGAAGGAATACTGTACACACCATTTAAAAAAGCATATTAAGGAGAAAGGTAGGATAGAACCTTAGCCGCTGATTTGTTAAGTTTCATCTTGCAGAGATTTTCAGAGAGAGAGATGTTAGTCTCTTTCAGTATAAATAGAAGGAAGAAGCCTTGCAGAACTTTTAGGACTAATTATTTCAGCATAAGCTTCCATGGACCTATAGTCTACTTCTTTGGATGCTACTGAAGTGGATTGAATTCCAGGAAAGTTTGTGTTGCAATGCAAATTAATTAGTTTTAAAGTGCCATAAAACTCCCTTCTTCCTTCCTTTTATCTTGCAGATAAAATTTTTCTTTATGTGGAATAACATACCCAAGTGCCTCCCCCCCACATAAGAGTCTGAAATAGTATAGCACAAAAAGAATTCTACCACAAAATTTTGCTTGGTTCTTAAAGCATGGAAAACACTTTTTACTTTATTTTTTATTTTTATTGAATCATTACATACACACACACACACACACATATATAGAACAGCAGTGCTTTTCAAAAACCTTAAAATCAATCTGGTTTTTTCTTGGAAATATATTTTACAACACCAAGATTAGTATGAAAGAAAAGACTATGCCAAAGATTAAGAAGTATTTTCAGTAACCATTGGGAAGAATTCATGCAGCTGGCTAGGAGTACAAAAACAGGAAAGGAACAATACTGATTCCCTTGCCTTTATTTTACATAAACACCATTTTATTTTCAGAAATTAGAAGAGACGTACCTGTTTCACCTGTGAATTCTCAGAAAATCACTTTGTTGCTACAGTCTCCAGCTGTAAAATTCATCACCAATCCAGAGTTCTTCACGGTGCTGCATGCAAACTATGTAAGTGCTTCAGCCTCAGCTGTCCTGATTGATGACCTACTTTGGCAGCAGCATGCAGGTAGCAATTCAGTTCCCCCTCTGTGAGCCGGGCTTAATTAATACCTTTAGCATGGCGATCACATACTGTATGTTTGTTTGCTTGTCTTAATAAGAATTTGGTCATTTTCTTTTGTACTGACAAGGCCATCTGATTCCTTCCCCCTAACCTACTCCACATGTCTAGAAATGTGAAGGCATGGAGAAGAAAGTGCCTCCCTATTTATTTATTTATTTATTTATTTTGCCAGGCCTTCATATCTCTATGTATATCTTTTTAACTCTGGCCCTATGTGGAAATTCCAGCAAACACAGCTGGAATATGCAGGCGTTAAGTTCAGCTTGACTTGAATTTATTCAAGTGAATTATCACCCAGAAAAAACTTGGCTTCATACCTTACAACTCCCACTACATGGCACCTTCTTCTTGACCAACGAATATTGGGTGGTTTACAAATGGACAAATTAAAACTCTGTGGCCAGATACAACCAGACTGAGCTGTGTAGTCAGTCATTGATTCACAATGGAATCACGCTTGTGTCACAGTGAATCACAACTTTTAGAAAGAGCTGTTCTCAGTTCCAAACCATTTCAGAAGATATAGTTTAATTATTTGTATTGAGCAATTTCTGCCATCTGCCCCAGTATACTTGGATCTATCCTACACCTGTTCTGTAAAGTTTTGGATCGGAAGAGCAGTAACTTTACATGTTTACATCCTATATACTTCCCATTTTTCTGGACTGAAACATTTTTACTATTGTACTATATAAAAGCATCACTGAGCTAATATTCCCTCAAATGCTGCTGTCAGACTCCGGAGTGTTTTTAGATTATTTTCATGCAGTTCCTCAATGAGAAACTCAAGCTTTACTAAGAAGGAGCTTGCACAGCACAGCTGATTTTGTCCTACAAAGGGAAACATTTTGTGCGTGTTCTAGAGCAAAACAGTAATGGATTCAACATCTGGCTGGTGCCCTATATGAACTGTGTGATGTGTGTCCTAGAATGTGCTCAAGATCAATGTGCAGTGTGTTTAGGGGTCAGTGGAAGAAGCTCAGAGTTTCCATAGGAGATATGGTGATACTATCTGCTAAGCAGAAATACAGTTCTGAAAACTCATTTCAAACTTTCTTAGAGCAGAATGTTGAAATATTTTTCAACATATTTTCAGCATTTTTTTCTTCTCAAGGTCTAATGTTTGTATAGTCAGGAGATTCAGGTAAAATTCAGAAAAATATCTGAGCTTCACCTGAATATAACTTTCTGGTGCATTTGCGACTTTTAACTTGAATTAATAGATCTTGCATCAAAGGGGGTGTTAAATTAATCTGAACAGAGCAACACCTTTCTTTTATAATAACAAATCTGTATTCTGCCAAAGGAACCAGAATGACCTGTTGAAACATCTGTTAAAGCAGTCATACAAATTCCACTTGTGTAAAAATAATATGCCACATAAATTTTGGCTTAATGTGGTTATACTATTTTAACCACAAACTCCCAATTAAAATTTAGAACCATTAATTATGGCCATGAAATTTGAGTTGGAAAATATTATTCAGCAGCTGGAGCTGAAATGGAAAACAGGTATCTTATTTCCTTGAACGATTTAAAAAAACTGTGAAATTTTTGGTCTCTTTAAAGCTCACAGAGGACTAGTAAAACGGCCAGCTAAGCTAGTCGTAGAACAACAGAGCTTGAACTAGTAATGCACACATTTCCACAACTCCCAAGTTTCTACAGGCCCCAACTAAAGAGCAAGTGACCATATGCACAAGACCTTTCCCGTATATTTCCAGAATGTAGTATTGTATATATGTCTGGGACTTCGGGGCAATGCGTGACTCTCTTCCATATGTCTGTGTCCTCTGCCACTCCAGTAATACGAGTACAGAAAAAAAAACCTAAAAGTATTAGACAGGTGATATGATTCCATTTTCATCCCAGTACCACAGGACGGCAGGTAATTTCAACTTGGAAAGAAATGTTTTATTCAAAAGAGACATATAGTTGCTCCTTACAGAAGTTATCACATTGGCATGGGACCTGCTAGCATGAGGAAGCAACATTGTGCAATATGGTAACTAGTGGTGGCTAGATAGGTTTAGTTTGATCTGGAATTAACTCAGTGGGCTTTTGGAACTTGTCCAGCTTCCTAAAGTTCTGTCTTCGTTTATAAAATTATTATATTTTTTGCATGATTTTGCATGAAAATTATTGCATGAATTTGAATGATGCCACTCACATGGTGTTATTATATTGGCCCTTGTAATTGAAGTTGCACTTGTCCTGTGTCCATGCCTTCAGTAACAGCTATAGCGCAGAGCTGTTTGGAAATGCAACTCTTTTCCTTCCATACCTACGGAGCAAACAACCCAAGAAGACTTATGCCATATTATCTGTATTAACATGTAATAATTTCAAGAAGGGAAGGTTGAAAGGGGGCTAAGGGAAGGATGTGTGTAAGAGACAACAACCACAGAAAACATTTGTGAATTTGTGTTTTCTGGATGGAGGTGAAGGACCATACGAAACATACATGGCCCAATTAAAACAGAGATGTGCACCAAACTTAAAGACTATTTAGTTGAGTGCTTGTGTGCAGTCCACACTGTCACTGAGAGTTTTCCTGATACTCACAGGTCAACATTCTGTTCATGGTCTTGCAAAGCAGTTTGATCTAACATAACATTAAAGAACTTCTGCACATGCATAACACTTGGTCTATAAAAATCTGGCTGCACTTGTGCAGAATCTCAGGTAACATTCAGAGCCAGACAAGGAGTGAAAGAAGTGGCACTTGGTTCAAACAGCCAGAGATTACAAACTGAACACACTTGTACATTAAACCAAATATTTATGAACTTCAGGAACATCACTGTTGGTAGGGAACAACATATTAATTCGTTCTTTTACTGTGACAGGAAAGTGTTTACTCCTCTGTGTTTCCCAAAGCATGTGGCTGAATTAAAACAGTTTTCAGTTTAACCTCTGGCCTACTGGTAGATATTTTAGCTTTGAAATTACTAGATGTATATTCCTAGGAACACTAACATAAAATGCAAAGAACTGACTTTTATGAACAGCAGTGGTCTTTGACATACCCTATTTTAAAATGTACCTTATTTTCTATAGCCAAGGATTTTAATGCCTTTACAAATTCACTGTGGTTCATATGTGACATGTAACACTCTATATGATGCACATACAGTACACAGGATATTTTAAGACAGCTGCTCTCAATGCCCCTTTGCAGTTATTACAATGAACTAAAAGATGTAGAGTCAAGTCCAGTGAATAGTCTGGGAACTGCAGATACTATAGCTTCAGCAGTGGCCACCTTTTGGAATGCCATAGTTTCATCCCACATTGGAGATCACACATTAACCAGTGGGCTGGACTAGATGACCTCCAAGATCCCAACTGACTCAGTGGTTCTATGAACGCCTAAGCCAAACAGTTGAACACCTGATAAGCAGACTGGGTGGGAGGCCCCATGTAACAGCAGGTCAAAATTTTTCAGAAGTATTTAATCACATTTCTGAAAGTAATTGTACCATGATTATTATACTAGCTTGACCCAGCATACCATACACTGTTAAAAAAAACTCCTCCAAAAATGCCTGGTAGACCTCATGACAATCGTGTAAGGTAGGTTGGTGGATTTCAATTCCTTCTCCCCCTTCTCAGCATTCCACATTTTTCCCAGAATGCTGAGGGTGACTTGCGCTGTTGCCCTGCTGCTGCCGGGGCTGCCACCACTGCCAATTGACTACCTGTGTCTCATCACAGTGACAGCAGCGATGTCCTGCCGCCAGTTGACTGCCTGAGTCCCAATCCAGGCCACAGACTGAGTGTCAGGAATCTGGGCTACAGACTGAGTGGCAGGAGTGGATTGTGAGCTGGAGACGGAGTTTGTATGTGGGTGGTGATTGGTTGGGTGTGTTTCCTCAGCAGCCAATCAGCACACTGGAAAAGGCAACATACCCAAGAGAATTATATATATAGATTCCATTTACAGTCTACTTTGCTCCCAAGGCAGAAAGCATTTTGGATTGGCACCAACAAAAACTTCCCTGCTGGAGCTAAAAGCAGTGGTGGTAATTTACCTTCCCTGTATGCCATATCTCTGATCCTGCCCTCCCTCTCCCATGTGGAGGCTGTTATTAATGTCAGGATTGGAGTTACAGATTAAATGCAAGCACACATGTAACATCAAGCCTGTTTGTGCCCTCACTAGAGAGAAAGTACAATTTTGTATAAACTGCTGGGCAGCATTCACTGCTTTGTTGAACTATTTGGTTTACTATTTTAAACAATTTCATTGACTTTCCAAGCACTAAGTAGAACAGTTAATGACTGAAGCTCTTGGAGATCGCTCACCCATGGGGTGAGTTCATCTTGACAGTAAATGACAACAGATTTTAAACAAGCCATTTTTAAAAAATAAGTATAAAAGGCAATAGAATTGATTGTATTTGGATTATGTAAACCTTGGTTTTTTTCTCCTGTATGTTTGTATCCAGAGTGCCTATCGAGTTTTCACCAACAGCACCTGCTTGAAACACATGATTCTGAAGATCCGCAGAGATGCTCGGAATTTTGAGCGGTATCAGCACAACAGGGACCTGGTAAATTTCATCAACATGTTTGCTGACACACGACTGGAACTTCCACGGGGCTGGGAGATCAAAACTGACCAGCAAGGCAAGGTACAAGAAGTAAACCAAAATAATAAATGTATCTGACTTATTTTGTGACATTGGCCAAGGATTCTGGTGAGGGGATGAATTACAGTCTCTTAATCTTAAGAGTTGATCCTCAAATGTCTTCTTCTAGCACAACATTTTGTTCAGATTGAAGAGCCAGGCTAATCTGTAGTCTTATAGCATCAGCTGGGATCCTGTTGGTCATATTCTTTGCTCAGGTAGTTTCCTCCTCATTATTATTATTTTCACTGTCATTTTATTACAGTCCTTCTTTGTTGACCACAATAGCCGTGCTACTACTTTCATTGATCCCAGGATCCCACTTCAAAATGGCCGCCTACCCAATCATTTGACTCACAGACAGCATCTTCAGCGTCTACGTAGTTACAGTGCTGGAGAGGTATGTTTTCCTGCTCTACTGAATTGATTAGGATAACTGAAGAAATGGTTGTATTCATGACACAGTAACTTATTGATATTTACCTTAGATGCTTTAGAATTTGGAGGAAGTGGGATGCCTTACTACTATATTATATTAGACACGTAGAGTGAGGGTACATGGGAGGGAAGGTGGAGTTGAAGTATTAAAACATGGATTCCAGTATAAACAGAACCTTCTTTACCTTAATCCCTTTACCATGTTAGTAGATATCGTTAGTGAGAACTGCCAGTTTTCCAGAAGAGTGGGAAGGGACTCCTTGACTCTGGGTTGGCTCCTCCCAAGCTGCTTGACAGGCAGGGCCAATTAACTAATTAAATAATACCACCAGGAGGAGAGCAGCCCAGCCTCCCCAGTTCTGTCCTGCCTTGCTGACGATTGGTCAGGGCTTTTGGCTCCAGCAACACTGTTGCTCTGCTTTTCCACTTTAAGGAGGATAGCTGGCCTAGAAGAGGCCAGTGTTCATAGCTCTGAGTTTTCCTCTGATGAGGGCTCAGAAAGGGCCATCGGGCCACGTGCAGGAGAGAGGCTATCCGGAGGCTCTACTGCAGGGCTAGCTGGCGCTTGCAGACTGGCTGAGCCACGTGATGGGGACCCAGTTCCCGGGTCTGACCATGCAACTGTGGAGGCATCCGTGGCTTCGGAGGTGCCAGCGGACAGTGGGTAGGGCCTCCGCTCATTCCCGCTCTGACTATGCCGCAGGCCTCTTGCAGGGAGTGCATGAATGTTGTATTTTGGAGGTGCCTGAGGGAAGAAGGGATGTTTCCCACAACATGGATCTTCCCTCTCCTGGGCAAGCTTCAGCTCCACCATGCAAAGCACGAAAGAAGTCTGTCCAGGCTGTTTCCCCTCTCTGGGAGGATAAGGCTACTTTGGACAAGGAGGAAGGAGAGCTTTCCTCAGAGGAGGAGACATTTTCTCCACAACAGCTTTCTCCCAGGCTGTTTGAGGCCCAATTATTTTCAGTTTTACTCAAAATGGTAGAAAAGGCCTTGGGGTTGCAGTCTCTCAGTAAGGTTTCTGAGTATAAGGACGGGGGTGTTCCTGAGATCAGGACATTGTCTAAGTCTGATCATTCAGTGGTTACCTTTCCTGAAATATTTTCAGAGGCTTTAGAGGGCATATGGCTTTCCCCTGGGGCCCCTGCCACTGCCTGGGTTAAAAAAATTATACTCTTTCCCCCTCAAGTGATGGGAAAGTTAACACTGCCTCCCATTGATGCTCCTGTGTCCAAGTTGATTTCAGGATCGCTGCGGTATTTCCTCGGGATGGTGATGACAATTTAAAGAGTATTGAAGACAAAAAGGTAGATAATTTTTTGAAACAGGCACATGAGGCTTCTGCTCTGGCCATTAGGGCTTCAGCAGTTAATTCTCTCTTTGCCAGGGCCACCATTAGGTGGTCCAAAAATTTATTGGATGCCCTCCCTCAGGGGTTCCTAAGGTGAGGCAGGGTCTCAATAAGATTACTAAAGCAGCATCTTTTATGGCAGATAGCAGTCTGTATTCGATGCAGTTCTCTTCCAGGTCTCTTGCTGCCAAGGTCGCTGTCAGGCATCACTTGTGGCTGAAGAGTTGGAACACAAACACTAAATCTAAAGCTAACTTGTCTGCCTGTCCCTTCACAGGTTCCAAATTGTTTGGTGACTCCTTGGAGGAGGTTTTGGTGGAGACCAGAGATAAGAAGAAAGCTCTTCTGTCCTGACCTAAGAAGGAGGACAAAAAGACCCCAGGATAAACAGTGGGACTTACATCCTTTTCATCCCACTTGGGGTGCTGCTAGGCAGCAGTGGAGACCCCACTACAGGTTTTCTCAAGAATACCATGAGACAGGTCTCTGAAGCCTAACCATCCCCTTTGGCTGGATGACCAGTCCAGTGGGAGCATGACTACTTCTGTTTGCCCATCTGTGGAGAACTGTCTCCGCTGACTTCTGGGTACTCAGAACAGTTTCTTGGGGGTACACTATAGATTTCATCAGAAGACCCCTGCCTTTGTTCCATCACTCATGTACTTCCCATGTGATCCTGAAGCTTCAGCTTCTTCTGGAAGCAATCACACACTTACTACAGATACAAGTGGTGGAGCCTGTACCATCAGAACAGAGATTCCAGGGGCTTTACTCTCATCTCTTTCTTGTCCCCAAAAAGAACAACAGTTGGAGGGCTATTTTCAATCTCAGGGGAGTCAACTGTTGGGTTGCAAAGAAGAGGTTCCACATGGAAACACTGCGGTCCATCCTGGAATGCATTTGCGGGATGACTTCATGGCTCCTCTGGATTTGCGGGAAGCCTATCTCCACTTTCCCGTTCATCCAGCCCATCGACGTTTCTTTTGGTTTGCCTTCCAGGAGGATCATTATCAATACAGGGCCCTCCCCTTTGGTCTTTCAGCATCACCTTGTGTATTCACAAAGGTTCTTGTAGTGCTCATGGCTCACCAACAGAGAGGATTTCAGGTACATCCCTATTTGGATGATCTTTTGACCAGAGCTCCCTCCCCTCAGATATCTCGTCAACATATCCAGTCCAACATTTCTTGTCTGGAGTGTTTCGACTTTCTGATCAACATGGAAAAGAGCCACTTGGAACCAGGGAGCCCTAATAGATTCTCAACTTTACAGAGGACATAAGGAGGAAACTCCAAGAACTGGTTCACCAAGTCTTAGCACAAAAGTTCTCTCCTCTGTTGAGGCTAGCCAGACTATTAGGTCTTATAGTGGCCTGCATCGATTTGGTACCCTGGGCCAGGTTACAGTGGTTCCTTCTCTCCTTTCAGAATCAGATTCCCATGAAGTTCAGAAAGGATGTGGGCAGAATACCTTTTGTTTAGATGAGCTCCTGCTGGGATAATTGCGCAAAAATGCACATAACAGGCCCTCTGAACAACCAGTTCAAATAGGGGCACATAGAAGACCTGAAATGTGATTGGTTGGACCTTGTCAGGGGCAGGCTTGTGAGGGAGGAGGCAGCCAGAGCTGCCATTGTTGTTGTTTTTGCCGGCTGAATGGTCGTGAGGTAAGGTGCTATTTTCCACAATTATTTCTCCCATCTAGCTGAGCCCCAGGATTTGCCTGAAGGTTTCTCCAAGAGTGAGGCAGTCTCTTTCTTAGTGGCTGACAAGGGTTCTTACAGAGGGTTTGCCCATTCGGGATCCCAGGAGGATCTTGGTTATCACAGATGCCAGTTTAAGGGGTTGGGGAGCTCATTGCTGGGGTCAGATGGCCCAGGGTTTGTGATCCTCGGATGAGGCCACTCACAGTATCAGTTGGTTGGAGTTGTGTGCAGTTCAACTGACACTCCTTCACTTCCGTTGCCTGGTACAGGGTCATCACATCCTAGTCTGGATGGACAACATCTTGACAAAGGCCCACATAGACAGGTGGGACCCGGTCCCGGTCGCTCATGTTTGAGACAACACAGCTTCTTTCTTGCAGACAGTTACACCTGTTATCGATACAGGTAGAGTATCTGCAAGGTTCCCTGAACTCTCAGGCCAATTGGCTGAGCAGACAGACTGTGGATCAGGGCAAGGGGGGCTTGAATTCCCTTGTGTTTCACATGATAGTGCAACAGTTTAGCCAGCCTTGGCTGGACCTGTTTGCATCTCATGAGAATCACAAGGTTCCTCAGTTTGTGTCCAGGTATTGGACGCCGGATACATTGGCTTATGATGCGCTTACAATAACTTGGCCAAGGGTGTTGTGCTACGCTTTCCCCCCTCTGTTACTCCTTTCCAGGGTGCTTCACAAGATCAGGTTGAAAAGGGTGGAGGTGATTCTTGTAGCTCCCAAGGTGGCCCTGCAGACCTTGGTTCCCCAACAGTCAATCTGCAGATGGGAGAGGCTTGGCCTCTTCCTCACTGGATGAACCTTCTTCATGAAAACAGAGTGTTGCACCCAGACTCAGGCCGGTTACAACTCCACACCTGGAGGTTGAGCGGGAGAGACTGTTAGCAAAGTGATATGGGGAAGAGGTTGTGCAGACTATTCTGGCTGCACTATGTCCTTCTACCATTAGGTTGTATGAGACCACTTGGCAGGCTTTCTGTTGATGGTGTCAAAGTAAAGGGGTTCGACCACAGAGGACCTTGGTGGGTTCAGTTAGCCTTCTTGCAAGTGGGTCTTAATATAGGTTTGGCCAGCAATACGTTGAGGAGACACATGTCTACCTTGGGATCCATCCTTAAAAGTACTGTTAAGGGCACTTTGGTGTCCTATCCACATGTGGGAAGTTTTCTTAAAGGGGTTTCTCAGTTGAAGCCTCTAATGGTACATTGGTTCCCCTCATGGGACCTCAATATCGTCTTGAGGGCAGTTGTTCGGCCTCTGTTTGAACCTTTGAGGTCAGTTGATTTAAAGTTCCTTACTTTTAAGATTGTTTTCTTGATTGCCATTACTTTGGCTCAGAGGGTCTCAGAATTAGGGGCTTTGTCAGTTAGGAAAGAACTTTGCATAATCCACAAGGACTTTATAACTCTGAGATTGGATGCTTCCTTTGTTTCCAAGGTGAACTCTTTGTTTCATAGGATGCAGGAGTTGCTCTTGCCATCCTTTTCTCCTCAGCCAGCTTCTCCATTGGAGAAGGAGTGGCACAGTTTAGATGTGTGCCATGCACTGAAGTTTTATTTGGAACGGATTAAGGATTTCCAAAAGTCAGACAGTTTGTTTGGGTCCTTCCCAGAGGCTTCCAAGGGATGTAAGGTTTCCTCTTCTACTCTTTCTCTGTGGCTTTGTCTGTGCATTAAATTGGCATACACATATAGTGCTTTACCTTTACCTGAAGAGGTCTTGGCACATTCTACCAGGAGTGTGGCCACTTCTCTGGCTTTTTCCATGTCAGCATCCCTTTTGGACATCTGCTGTGCAGCCACTTGAGCTTCAGTGTTTTCTTTTCTGAGAAACTACAGGATCAATCAGTTTGCCACTGCTGAGGCATCCTTTGGACAGGGTTCTTCAGCAGGTGGTGAAACACTGGTTTTGGTTTGCCCATCTCTTCTGGAGACCACTTTTGTAGGTCGCAGAGTCAAGGAGTCCCTCCCCACTCTGCTGGAAAACAGAACATTGGACTTACTGTGAAGGTTCCTTTTCAGCAGTATTGGGGAGGGAATCCTTCCCCCCTTCAGTTATTACATCCTGATTTATTGTTCTCTGTTTGTTTGTTTGTTTGCTGGAGTTTGCTTTTCCATCACTGGGGAGGTTGGCCTGCTCTCCTGGTGGTGGTGGTGGTGGTGGTGGTATTATTTAATTGGTTAATTGGCCCTGCCTGTCAAGCAGCTTAGGTGGAGCCAACCCAGAGTCAAGGATTCCCTCCCCACTACTGCTGAAAAGGAACCTTCACGGTAAGTCCAGTGTTCCATGTTGTACCATAAACAAGTGTGATAAAAGTGGGAACTGAAACACACAATAGCTGATTTTGTCCCCCTTCCCCTCAGTTATTTCTGTTTATCTCTGGGCAGTTTACGTACAGGTTGTCCACAGCATATTGTATTGGGTTTTATATGTAATATGCTACCAGTAAGGCCAGCACTGCCAGTGCACAGATTATACAGTTGTCCAGGTTTCAGACTGTTGAATGCACAGGGGAGCCATTTTCAGGGTGGGGATCCAATCAGCATTCACACACTGCAAACAAAAAGGCTTTTCTCTGTGCCTGGGCCTTATTGGGAATACCTACAGGTCCCAGCCTGAAGCAGACTGAATAGGTAGTGGCATAATAATTGAATGGACCAGCCCATACAGTGGTGCTAATAAGAACAAGAATGGACTTGTTTGAGGGCAGACTGGCAGGCAGTTTGCTTTTTGATATGGCTAGCTGGAGCAAGGCCTGTGCTTCTCTTAGGTCTGTCCTTCTGAAGCAAGTTCAGCATCATCCATCTTTAGAAGACAGTACTTTGCCATCAATTTCTACTTTGAATTCACTCATTTTCATTTGTGGAATGAGGAAAAAAACTTGAGAGGTTTTGTTTGGAAACCTGAGTCTTAGTTCCTATAACCATCATTACTCTCAAGAGCTAGCTGCTATGTTTTGGGGATTTGTTCTGTGATCTTACTGTATAGATTTCCACATTGGTCTGTTGCTCATGCTTGAGTCTTGATTGTTCCTATAAATCTATCCAGACACAGCAGGATTAATTCCTATGAGATAGATATAATTTTACCTAAAACATAAAGAAGCAAAGGAATCAAAACCAGGCCATTTTATTTCATTTTATTTTGTTAGCACAAAGTACCTAGCACAATTGTTTTCAATTACTAGGCAACACTTAATTAACACCTTTCATTAGTCACGCTATTTCTTGTTTAACACATGTATTGGTATATTGGCTGGTTGCTCATTACCTATGCACTACTTATATGTTTTTCTTTTCAGAGGTGACTTGCAGGTCACATTTAGCTGCTATATTTTTTTCCCTAATTTATAGCCAATTAAGAAGAGCTGGCACTTTGGCTGTAGTATTTAAATTAAATTGGCACTTGCCTGGAACCTTGGGTTCAAGACTAGTTTCTAGAATAGGTGCATTTTCTCATTGGAGTAATACTCAAGCATTCCACACAATGACCTATTTTTAATTAACACCGCCCCCAGTTCATTACACACAGAAGGAATGGCCCTAATCCAATAATGCATTGCACACCTATTGAGTCTGCAAAATGGAAACTTTTCCAGAAAGAATTACTTATAGATCAGCTATTTGACAAGAAGAATGAGGTGGGGGAATGACACTAAATCCAGTCCACCCAAGTTTCCCTCCAAAAAGGCACTAGATGAGATTATGGCTTTTTGAAGAGTCCTCCATGCACACAAACCCATCCACTGGAGAGAAATAGTATGTCTAGCCCCCATTCCTAATCCAGCTAGGAACCCACTCATATTCCCTCTGCCAGTATTAGTGTAAGTACTGGTTAGAATGTTCAAATCCTATTTTAAAACTGTGGTCAGTAATCATTGTACACTTTCCTACTTTGCCAAGTAGCCAATAGACATATTTTTTTAAAAAAACAAATCAAACAATTTGTTATAACAATAATTATAACAATAACAATAACAATAATTATTATTATTATTACCAAGAACCTACTTACAAATGGTTCTTTTCTATTCTAGGCTTCAGAAGTCTCTCGCAATAGAGGAGTTTCTTTGTTGACCAGACCAGGGAACAGTTTGGTAACAGCAATTCGAAATCAGCACCATCATGAATCTTTGCCTCTGGGTGTGTATTTCAATGAACCTCTCAGTGACTTTACATGATAACTTCTGTTAACATTTCTTGCCACAAGATGAGACAATCTTTATGCCTTCCCATGTTTACTTGTTTCAACCACTGATATTTTTTTCATCATATAGTAGTCACATTTGTGAGAAGGCTCTCAGTCCCATGGTGGGGGCATCTGATGGGGAGAGGGTTACAAAGATAAATCAATGGGCAGGGGAAGGGTTAACCCACTCCCCCCTGCTACTGTTCTATTGCAAATAATACCCTTTCCCCTTTTTGTTGCAATCCTTCAGTAGTAATGCAAGTTCACAAGTCTGGGTGTGTGGCTGAACGTTTCATTCAGCTCTTTGTAAGTCACTTTAACTGTATTCCAGCATCTGTTTAATTCTTTACAGGACTTTCAGGTTTATGCTTTCCATGGTGGTTCATAACACACTGAAATAAACAATGGTAAAACCATACAAATCACAACATACGACACGTTTTAAAAATATAATAGGAATATAAAAATATGAATTTGTGGGATTTTTATAAAAAATAATAATGAACTGCTGCTTTATCTAGTTTGGGGTGGGATGGGCTGGTCTACCCAGTGGGATTTTTTTAAAAAAAAAAACCTCATTGAGCAGTAAAAATGAAAGTAGGTAAGTATCTGAAGTCTAAGGCTTTCACAGCCGGCATCTATAGTTTTTTTGTGAGTTTTTCCAGGCTGTGAGGCCATGTTCTAGAAGAGTTTATTCCTGACATTTTGCCTGCAAGGATAAACCACAGGAGTGAAGAAAAACAACCACCCAAAGGAAAGGTATTTTTACCATACATCAAAGGAGTCACAGACAGAATAAAAAAAACTGATGAGGAAACACAACCTCCAAATGATCTACAGACCAACCAAAAAAAATCCAAAAAATGCTGTGCTCTGCGAAGGACAAAAGAGATCTCTCACAGCTGCAGGAGTTTACTGCATACCATGCAGCTGCGGACAAGTCTACATAGGGACCACAAAACACAGTGTGCAAACACAAATCAAGGAACATGAGAGACACTGCAGACTGGGCCAGCCAGAAAAATCAGCAGTAGCAGAATACGTTATAAACCAACCTGGGTACAATTATTTGAAAACACCAAAATTCTGGACCAGGCCAACAACTATCAGGTCAGAATGCATAGGGAAGCTATTGAAATCCACAAACACCTGGACAACTTCAGCAGGAAAGAGGAAACCCTAAAAATAAACAAAGTTTGGCTACCTGAAAAACACCAAAATAAAAACTCAACACATGCAAATGAACTTCACCCAGGGACAGGGGGCTTCCTAGCAGACAATGGACCATGAGCTAAATAGAACTAATCCCCCTCGCATATCCTCCCACCCTAAGAACGGAACATCTAGCAACTGAATACACAAATTTACATGCTAATCCTCTTCAACAGAGACTCACAGTATATAAACCCCAAACACCCACGCACCACCATTCTCTGAAGATGCCAGCCACAGTGCAGGTGAAACGTCAGGAATAAACTCTTCCAGAACACGGCCTCACAGCCTGGGGGGAAAATACCACAAAAAACCTATAGTAGGTAAGTATATTTGAGTGTTAAAGGAGCACAGCTTTCTTCCTTCTCTGGGCTTGTACTTTACCAGTGTTCCATCTATTAAGGACCTCTCACCAAGGGTGTGGAAAATGGCCCACCTTAAAGAAAGCTGGGGGGAAAAAAGGCAGACAAGGGCAGGAAGCAACTGTTTGGCATTCTGATGGAGGCAAAGTAATGTAAGGGGCACCTTTCCCCACAGGCAGAGCTTGAAAAGTTACTTTTAAAGAACATTAAAGTAATTGATTGTTGTTACTTGTTACTTGTTATAGTGTTATAAAAATGATTTGTTGCATTTGTTTCTTGTACTTGTTACATTTTTGCTCCTTTTTTGAAAAAAAAATCCTGCCAAAATGCTTCTAAAAATGCTAATGTTCTTTAAAAGTAACTTTAAATGCAACTAGAACAAATGTTACACCAAGAAAGGGTTTGTTCCCAATCCCTATGTGGCTTTTGAAATACTGTATAGTTTTGTTGCATCCTCATTACTGAGGGGTAGCAAATCATTATAGGCAACTTTGAACTGTTATTTCTAAGCTCTACCTTTTATTTATTGACAGAAAACAAGATGCACAAAATGATTTGCACAGACAGAGAGGTGTGGATGTTTAGGGCTATTCTGCTATGACTTATTCTTTGAGTGCATAAGGTAGTGGTTGTGTTTGTACAAAGTGATAAGTCAACATTTTGATAAAATCTGTATGAGTATCATGCTTGTTTACATAGCCCGTTCTCTCCTGCTTAACTGCTCCTGGTAGTGTGGGCAGCTATATAAGCCAGAAATCGTTTGTTTAGCACGTCATCTGCACATTGGATCCTGGCTTGTCTAAATAAATTCAAACAAGCCATGATATATAAGTTAAGAAAAATCCTAGTTTATGATCCTGACTTAAAGGGAACAACATGCCAGGCTCCCTGATTCAAATGATACACTACACAAATGTTTCCGGCTTTGTTTAGCTGCTCAAGGAGCCAAATGGGAGTGAGTAGGCTGCATTCAGTGGCATGTACTTTGTTTAAAGTAAGCCAAGATTCTCCAGCATCCTCACTTATTCCATCCAAACACAGCCAATGACCATGCTATTACAGTGTACAATGTATTCCATGCTGTGAGGAATCCTGGTGAGTACAATATCTGTTCTAGTACCGTATATTCCGGCGTATAAGACGACTTTTGAGCACTCAAAAGTGCCCTCCAAAATTGACAGTCGTCCTATATGCCGGATACACTTTGCTTCGCCCACCTGCCTATCTCCTGCCTCTTCGCAAATGGAGCGAAGAGGCAGGAGATGGGGCAGGGGGGTGAAGCAAAGTGTTTTGAAGATCATTCGCCCCCCTCCTCTGCCTTCTCCCCCTTTGGGGAGTAACGGAAGACAGAGGAGGGGGGCGAGCATTGCGGTTTGCCACAGCCGCCGCTCGATCGCTTCTGTAGCGGCCGAGGCAAACCCGCGATTCGCCCCCTCTCCCCACCTTCCTGGAAGGTGGGGAGAAGGGGCGAATGTGCCCCGTTTGGCCGCACAGCCTCCGGATCCCCCTCCTGCGCTCCCTTCCAGGAGGGAGCGCAGGAGGGGGATGCGGAGGCTGCGCTGCCAAACCCACGATTCGCCCCCTCTCCCCACCTTCCAGGAAGGTGGGGAGAAGGGGCAAACGTGCCCCGTTTGGCCGCACAGCCTGCGGATCCCCCTCCTGCGCTCCCTTCCAGGAGGGAGCGCAGTAGGGGGATGCGGAGGCTGCGTGGCCAAACCCGCGATTCGCCCCCTCTCCCCGCCTTCCAGGAAGGTGGTGAGAAGGGGTGAACGTGCCCCGTTTGGCCGCACAGCCTCCGGATCCCCCTCCTGCGCTCCCTTCCAGGAGGGAGCGCAGGAGGGGGATGCGGAGGCTGCGCGGCCAAACCCGCGATTCGCCCCTTCTCCCCACCTTCCAGGAAGGTGGGGAGAAGGGGCGAACGTGCCCCTTTTGGGCACACAGCCTCCGCATCCTCCTCCTGCGCTCCCTCCTGGAAGGGAGCGCAGGAGGGGCATGCGGGGGCTATGCGTTGGAAGAGGGGGATTGTCTTATAGGGCGAATATATCACAAACTCTGCATTTTACTTTAAAAATTTGGGGGTGGTCTTATACGCCAGGTCGTCTTATACGCCGGAATATACGGTATTTCTCCTTGCTTGTTAAACTAGATTTATCTACTTATTGATGTACTTACATATTTCTTCCAAGGTGGTTTGCAATTTAAAAATATTAAAATTCTACCAACAGAAGACGAAAAGTAAAACTGAAAAATTAACTCAGACTGAGACTTGCTTGTTTCTTCTATTCACCATTGTGTTTCAGCATATAATGACAAAATCGTTGCATTTCTACGCCAGCCCAACATTTTTGAAATGCTGCAGGAGCGTCAGCCAAGTCTGGCAAGAAACCATGCACTCAGGTACTGCATCCTGTAGCTAAATTCCTTCATACTTCTGGTGCAACGGAAATGGAACAGCCCATAGGTCAGTGGCAGCTTTGCATGCAGAGGGCCACAGATTCATTCCTGAGTGTATCTATAGAGAGGATTGCTGATTGCCAATGGAAACCTTTTAGTTCAGACAGTAGCAAAACATAATGGGCTGAACAGCAGAGTGTGATATGTTTATAACAGCAGAATAACCTCCTGTCATTAATACTCTAATGAACATCTTGACCTTGGTGGGTGAATGTGACTTGCCTGTTTTTGAACAGTGTCCACAACTCACCAAGCAGAATGTAGTCCACCAACCAGTTATTGTGATGATGCTTGATCTTTGGCACATGAAGATGCACATCAGTCCTCAACTCCTTTAACTTCAATCCTGAGAAGGGCAGCAAAAACCAGATTTATTAAGCCCTGAGTTGCCCTGGCAGGCATTGAAAGGAATGATCATTAATAAAGGGCATTTATTTGTACCAACTCTGCTGTCATCTAGGCTTTCAACACATTTTGCTTCAGCATTTCAGATGTCACATTAGTGCCACACTGCCATAGAGTCATGAAATCATACAGCTGGAAGGGGCCTCATGGGAAGGATCTCCAGCTAAAGCATCCCCAGCAGGTAGCTGCCCAGACTCTTTTTGAACACATCCAGAGAAGGAGACAACACCACCTCTCTAGACAATTAGTTCCATTGCCAGTCTGTTTTTACTGCCAAGAAGTCCTTTCTAATATTCAATCAAAATCTATTTTCCTGTAACTTCAAACCATTTGACCTAGTCATACCCTCTAGGGCAGCAGAGAACAAACCTGTCCCCTCCTCTCTGTAACAGTCCTTGAGGTATTTAAAGAGTGCAATCATGTCACCCCTCAGTCTTCTCCAAGGTAAACAAGCCTGGGCTTTAACTTTTCCTCATATATTTTGTTCTCCTTACCTCTTACCATCTTTGATGCCCTTTGATGAACCTGCTCCAGCTTGCCTATATCTTTCTTAAAATGAAGCATCCAGAACTGAACACAGGACTCCAGGTGACGCCTGACCATCATAGAATATAGTGGGACTATTACTTCCCTTGACTTCAAAACTATGCTTCTATTAAAATAGCATTTGCCTTGTTTGCTGCAGCATCACACTGCTGGCTCATGTTCAAGTTATGGTCAACAATAATCCCAAGGTCCTTTTTGCATGTAGTACTGCTGAGCCATGTAGCCCCCATCCTACATGGAAAAAATTGTGCATTTGTTTTTTGAGGTCTAAATGTAGAGTTTTGCATTTGTCTCTATTGAATTTCAATTTTTTTCTGCCCAGTTTTCTAGGTCCCTTCAAATTCTGTTTCTATCTGCCTACATGTTAGCCACCCCTCCCAGTTTTTTGTCATCTGCAAATTTGATAAGTATTCCCTCCACTCTGTTATCTAAGTCATTGATAAACATGCTGAAGAATAATAGCCCTAGGATAGAACCCTGAGGCACTCCACTTGCGATCTCCTTCCAGTTTGAAGCACAGCCATTGATGACAACTCTCTGAGCCCAGCTTTCCAACCAATCTGACAGTGTTCTTATCTATTCCACATTTAGTCAGTTTGTTAATCAAAGCTTATGAAATGCTTTGCTGAAATCCAGATAAATTACATCCATGTGCAGAGAACGATTTTAGCACCCCTGAGATGTTCTGGCCATTTCTATTTTTTTTTAAATGCCCACTGACCTAAAGCAGCTTGTGGACCAACAAAAATGTGACAGAAATGGCTGTGCATCCCTTGAAATAGGTTTGTCAACCAGGGTTCCCTCGGATCCTAGGGTCCCCCCAAGAGGCCGTAGGGGTTCTGTGAGAAATTGTGTTTAAAAACAATTAACACAATTTTTTACTGTAGATATCATAATTTTTATGCAGGAGTTCCTGAGACCTGAAAATTGTTTCAAGTGTCCCTCCAAGGTAAAAAGGTTGATAATGGCTGCCCTAGAGAAGGTCTTTTTATAGTTAGAAAAATTGGGAGTGCTGGGACCACACCGGAGTCAGAAATGAAGAGTGCATCCAGCACACGGTGTGTATTTTCCCTATCCCTAGTATAGAGGGAGGTAAAGGAGGGGTAGGAGTGGAAAAGGCACAATGTAAATGGTAATCTTTGATTGTGGGATATGTGTGGACCAGTACAAGTCCAGATAAATTACATCCACATTATTCCCACCATCTACTAAATTAGTGACCCAATCAAAAAAAGATATAAAATTGGCTTGGCAGGATTTGTTCTTGACAAATGTATGCTGACTCCCATGCTGGCTCCTACTAATGATTACATTGTCATTGTCATCAAGATACTTGCAGAGAGGCTCCTGTCTACTGTAATCTGTTCTAATATTTTTCCTGGTACTGAGGTCAGGCTGACTGGTGTGTAGTTTCCTGGATCTTCTTTTTCGCCTTTTTTGTAGAAAGGGACAATGTTTGCCCTTCTACAGTCCTCTGGCACTTCATCTGTTCCCCAAGATTTCTCAAAAATGACGGCAAGTGGTTCTGCGAGTATGTCAGCAAGTCCCTTCAATACTCTGGGATGCAGTTCATTTGGCTCTGCAGATTTGAACTCATTTAGGTTAACTAGGTGATTTCTAACTCCTTATCAATCTTGATTTGCAACCTGGATTCTTTGCAAAGTTGATGCATGGAAATACACAGTTCTCTTTTTGGAGGGAAACTGAACTGTTATAGAAGAAAGGAAATACATACAGTATATGATTTTACTGCAACTTTTTTTCTGTACTGTTCATTTTCTAGGGAGAAAATCCACTACATCCGGACAGAGGGTACACATGGTCTTGAAAAGTTGTCCTGTGATGCAGATTTAGTAATACTACTGAGGTAATAAAATTGATTATGGCTTTTTGTCCCATTCCAGAGACCTTTCTTCTAAAAGCTGCTACTCAAACAAGCCACAACCTTAAATCTGAAACACTTCTATCAAGCATAGTAGATAGGGTATAAAATTAATACTGTACCTACTGAGTTCCTCACAAAGGCCTTATCTAGATGGGCTGTTTACCCCATCTTGGCCTCATTCTGGAGCCCTGCAGTCCTAATGATGCAGGGCATTTGCCCCATTTTGTCCCTTGGCAGTCCTCAGGACGTCTGAGGCTAAGATGGGGGGAAGACAGGGTAAAGCCTGTTACATCATTTTATTGTAACACCTACAAAAAACTGCTTCAGAAGGAAAAAATGGATTGGGCCCTGCCTGATCCCAGGAGCCCATGCCAGCATGCTGGCCCATCGCTACAGCTGTCGTCCACGTCGCTCTCTCCAAAGCCAGGAAACAGGCTCACAGCATGTGACCAAAGCTGGTCACATGCAGGGGGCCTTGATCACATGCTGCAGATCCCCTTCCTGGCTTCAGAGAATGTGAGGCGGATGAAAGCAGTGATGGCTGCAGAGATGGGTCGGCATTTCCATGTGGACTCCTGTCTGTTTCATGCAGGTAATGGGGGAGCAACGGTCCTGTTCTGGGGCCAGAATATGCTAACAGAAAGCTGGCATATTCTGGCTGGTGTAGACAAGGCCAAAGAGCGTCATGAGAGTTTCTGAAATTAGAGCAAAATGTGAATATGCTTTTTAAAATCTTGGTCTTCTTCAGATGAAATGAAAACATTTGTCAAATATCTTTGTACTATGTGCTCAATGCACATCGTAATGGTATCCTGTGATGGACTGACCTTTCCTGCTATACAGAGGCCCCTTTTGTCCAGTGTTCCTATACAGATGTGAAGCAGTCTGGGACCCATTCATGTCCAACTCTCAGGAAATGACAGGGATCAGGGAAGCTAGGACTGGAGGAACCCATATCAGCTCTTTGACAATGTTGGGGAGAGTTGCTGAGACCAAAGATGATGGCAGAGCAGGCTGAGGAAGACAGAGTAACTTCTTCTCTTTCTCATTGAAGCCCATTCTCTCTATCTCCCTTTGGAGGTGGCATGAGTGCAGAGGCTGGAGGGACATAAAAAATTCTCCAGAATAGATTGTAAGTGTGTGCATACATCCTACTCAAGGCATATGTGATGTGCCATTCATTATTTTGCTTCAGAACTACATTGAACAGTGTCTCCCATTTCTTTCTATATCAGCCTTTTTGAAGAAGATATTATGTCCTACATACCCCTTCAAGCAGCTTTCCATCCTGGCTACAGCTTTTCCCCTCGCTGTTCACCTTGTTCATCACCTCAGAATTCTCCAGGTAAAACATTGTAAAGTAATAATCTACAGCCATATTTTGGCTTCCTGCTTAAAAAATGTTTTATTTGATTGAAGTGGAGGAAAAACTGATTCATCTTTTTTCTCAAGTGGCTGCATTTTCCTTTGAATAATGACTCAGCATTATAAACTGACCAGTCATAAATTAATTTCCTGTATTGTAAGCTGCCACCCAGGAGTAAAAGAAAAATGAGATTCTTATTTTAGAGGAGGAAATGGGGAGGTGGGGAAAAGAAAGAAATAGAAATGTAGCAGCACCTTTAAGACTAACTGGTTTTTATTTTTGCATAAGCTTTCGTGGCTATAAACCCACTTCTTCAGATTCAGTACAGAGTGATAATAAATGCTCAGGTATAAAGCATGTTTACATAGTGATGGGAGTAGGATGGAATGTAATAGGATCCAGAAAGGTGGAAATCATGATTCTTGCCCTAAATTTTCAAAGGACTGTGTAATGTGATTCAGGTCTTTCAGATCTTTACAGGGGTCTGTTAGGACATTTTCAGATGGGGACTTTTACTTCATTTCTGCCTCGCTACCCACCCTCCTGCAGAGTAATTTTTTTCCAGACACCTATCTTCTTGCACAAGAGAAACTGCTTCATTTCTCCTCGGCTGGCTGGGAGTAAATGCAGCTGTCATAAAGCTGCATTTATGACCCGGAAAGCAAATCCCACCCATTCTTGCGAGAGAACGATTTGTGCGGGGAATTTAAAAATTAAAAACTAAAAAAAAGTAAAAAAAAAAAACCGGGGGGGGGAGGGTGTCACTTACCTCCTCGTCCCGATCTGGACCGGAAGTCTTCAGCACTGACCTCTCCTGTGGCTGGCATCGTGCCAGCATAACGGGAGAAGAACGGGGCACGTTTCAGACCACCTGTGATTCTGTGACAGAAATGGAACAGGTGGTCTGTTCATGATGTTTCATCGTTCATAAAAAAAAAATACAGAAGCAGCATGGGGGCAGCACGGGATGGGGACAATGTCATCTGAAAGGTAAGACCTTTCTCAACCCTGTTCCGTGCCTGCCACAGATTTTAAAGCCCGTCTGAAAAAGTCCTTAGTGTGGATGTGTGAAAGCAATACATTGGTTTACCAAAAGTCAGTTTCCCAGGATTCAAAACTCTGAGAAAATTCCTTTTGTTATACAATCAGCCCTTGGTAGCTGCTGGGGTTTGGTTCCAGGACCCCCATGGATACCGAAATCTGTGGATACGCAAGTCCCATTATATGCAGTGGCATAGTAAAATGGTGTCTCTTATATAAAATGGCAAACAGCAAGGTTTGCTTTTTGGGAGGAAAAGTTGAATATTTTCAAGCCATGGATGGCTGAATCCATGGATAAAGAATCCGTGGATACAGAAGGCTGACTGTATGTGCAGTAGTGAGGAATACATATAGTGTGCCATGAAGCCATTGTCTTTGTTCATACCTCTGTTAATGGATTTGAATTTGTGAATATAATTCAATTCAGCAATTTCTCTTTCTAATCTTTGTGGTTGTCTGACTGACTGGAAACCCCCACACTTTGTAAACCGCCTTGGATTACTTCATTCCAAGCAGCCCCATAAAGGCCACACACGCTGGGCTTGTCCGATTGTAGATTGGAGTATCCTGCCACACTGTAATCAATGTCGGAGTAAAAGGGCGGTCCTACACTGATCATGTGTCCTATACATCATATTATTTCCAGTCACATGGCCAGGGCTGCTTCAGGGGTTGTTTGTTGTCTTGTTTGCTCATGGATGCAGATAAGCGAATATACGTGGTCCCAGAGTACAGTATTATGGGATTAGCAGAGATATGTTTATCCAGATATGTGCACAAATGAAAAATAAATGAAATAAAATAAAGTGTCAGGATGGAGTCCCGTCCACCAGAAGTCCCGCCCTGGCTTTGTTCCAAAGCCAATCAGCTGCCACACAGCCAAAAATCTAGGTGTTCCCCTCAAATGCAGAACAAATTGCAAATCTTACAGATCTGGAGTTTCCTGCAGAAACCCCAGTGAAAATGTGAATTGCTGAAAATGTCATGTGTCAAATGTGCTACAAATACAGGGTGACTGTGGGAAGTTTTGCCCATGTGGACAAGCCCTTCCTTTAACCTTGTTCAATGACTGCAACCTGTAAATCACTTACTGTGTGTCCAGGAAGGTTGAATTGCTCTGCAACTAGTTTTTGGGTATTGCCATTTCTAATGTCATATCTGTGTCCATTAATCATCTTACATAGATTCGTTTGCCCGATGTAGAGTGTAAAGGGGCATTGCTGGCATAGGATGGTATATAACATTGGAGGAAGAGCTGGGTGCCAGTTACACGACAGAAATTGTCGCGGTGCTTACCGTGACTTTGTGATCACAAATCTGTCCCTCGCTGTTTATACGATTTATGTCACTGATCTGGATATCCCAAGTGGTCCCGTGACTGATATTTACACATCCAAAGTTCTGTGGGGGTTTTTTAGGTTTTAGGTGGGGGGTTTTTGGCTGTCAATCAAGGATGCGATTACTCGTGTTTTCACAACCTCGGTGACGCACTTCCTTTAGAGTTCCGCGCCACAAGCGAAGCTATTGGCTAGCTGGGGGGGGGAGTGGGCAGACGCTTGTGTTTCTCCTGTCTTTTTAAAATGTTAACCATTTAAGCAGAGACAGAAAGCATTTTGAAAGACCCAGACTGAGATCTTTCGCTCAGATGCAGGGCTTTCCTTTTGAAATCAAGCCGAGTGAGTGGGGGGAGGCTTGGGTTTCCTTGCCTCTTTAAAATGTTAACCCTTACAGCAGAGATTTAGCAGCAGAGTTTAGGTTTCAAGCCAGCTACAGACAGGCGTTTTGAAAGACACAGACACAGAGAGGGGAAATTAAAGGGTGTTCATTCGCTCAGAAGCTGGAATATTTTACTGTGTCCATTCAAACCCAGGGAGGTGATCAAGGCAGGGGATGAATGGGCGACCCTCTGCCCACCACGATCTCTCTGTAACATGCAGTAGAGGAAAAGGTAAAGCTGAACGGTTTGCAGTGTAGAAATCCATTTTAAAAGGTGATTGAGTACACATGTGCGCATGCACACACACATCAACCTTCATGCAGCTGGAAAGGATGCCTTTGTTTTCGGCTGGTGAGGCTGGATCTGTTGAATGGGTGACTGACATCTCCTTTTCTGGTCGCTGATTTCTGAGCCCGCCCCCGGTCACCATTTCCGGCCATCCCCTAGTACTGAGATATTTTGTCCCAGGCTGTTTACATTTCCGATTTTCCAAATCCTCCAGTGACTTTTTTAAAATCCGGCACAAACCGCGGGACTAGAAGTCCCGCAGGTTGAGGGATAAAAGGTGGCCCCCCTTCCGAAAATCACGTACCCGACCCGATGTACGTGTAAACTGCCAGGGATCGACACGAATTCTTCCTGGGACATTTTCATCATGTAAACGGCACCCAAGTAAATGTTGCTCTGATGTTGCAAGTGATGTTGTTGGCCCCTGTAATATTACTCCCAGAGTAGATGTGGGTATTACTGTGATATTACGCCCAGAACCAGATGCCAACTCTGTCCCCACATCTATTATGGGAGTAATATTACAGGGACCAATAGCAATGCTCACAACATCAGAGCAACATTTACTTGCTCCTCCTTCAATCTGATATATGCCATCCTATGCCAGCAATGCCCCTCTACACTCTACATTGGGCAAACAGGACAGTCTCTGCAGAAGAAGATTAATGGACACAAATCTGACATTAGAAATGGCAACATCCCAAATCCAGTTGCAAAACATTTCAACCTTCCTCAACACACAGTTAGTGATTTATATGTTGTGGTCCTTAAACAAAGAAATTACAAAGGAAGACTAGAAAGAGAAATTGCTGAATTGAAATATATTCACAAATTCCAATCCATTAACAGAAGTACTGTATAAACAAAAACAATGGTTTCATGGCACACTATATATATTAATGATTGATGCATGAAATAACGAGACAAAGGAAGACTAGAAAGAGAAATTGCTGAATTGAAATATATTCACAAATTCCAATCCATTAACAGAAGTACTGTATAAACAAAAACAATGGTTTCATGGCACACTATATATATTAATACAAGAGTACTCACTACAGCACATATAACAAAAGGAATCTTCTAAGAGAAAGTTTTGCATCTTTCTGGAGCCTATTACATTCCACCCCACTCCCACCACTGTGTAAATACAGTATGCTTTATGCCTGAGTATTTATTATCACTCTGTACATCATCTGAAGAAATGGGTTTATATCCATGAAAGCTCATGCAAATATAAAAACCAGTTAGTCTTAACATTGCTGCTATATTTCTTTTCTTTCTTTTCTTCCCTTCCCCCTTCCTTCCTACTTTTTAAGCTGCAAGAAACCAGCACAGCTACTTCTTTGAGATTCTTATATTATTTAGATTGTGAAATGGACAATTTGGCAATTCTGCCTAGTCTTTTGAAAGGGCATTATGGATATGAGAAGAGGTGGACCCTCTGCTGTCTTATCTTCCAGCATTCCATCAACTGTGGGACTGGAAGGAAAGTACTTGTAGCAATTATGAGAGCTAATAAGTGAGTGAGCTCAGTACTCTTACCTTTGTACATAAACATCACGTCCCAACCCCCACTTTGTACATCAACAGGGCAAATACATTAGCAATAATCACAGCTGTACCCATCACATCTTCTCCATCTTAAAAATCTGAAGAACACGTTTTTATGAATCTCTGAGCAGAGGGGACAGGGAGAATTCTTCAGATCATTTGGATGGTTGGTATTTTGCAGTTGAGGCCTTTGTGAGTGATTCTCAAAATTAATCAATGCCTTGGCTCTGAATTTGGAAGTTGTGTGGAAAATGGGACGTTTGCACACACTAGTTTCCACATTGCTTTGCAAGCAGTATTGGCCTCAAAATGCCTCCTTTTGTGAGGCACAGAAAAATCTTTTTTAAAAGAAGCTTTGCATGGGTTCTGCTTGCACAGGGCTTAATTGTTTCTTCCTATTTTCCAAAACATTATCTACAGCTTACCATTCCATATCTGAAAATGAACCTTCTCCAATACTTTGTTTTTCCACTCACTATCAAGGCTTATTTGATATTTTACCTTCCTGTGGAGAATGTTCTTGCCAAATATGACCTTTTTTTCAACATTTCCTCTAAATGAGATGAGGAAACGGTATTCCATCACTCCCTTTCTTTTCCTCTGCCTTAAAGCATTTGCAAGAAAGAACAAATTGGGCTATATGCCAGGTGTTGTTTTCCTAAGAAACTAAATCTGAAATGCTGAAGATTTTCCATTAATGGGATGCATGTTAAAGAAAAGGTTTATCACACATAACACCATCCTGTCATGACACAAAATCCTGTCATGGGTATACATTATAGATCCTTATACATTATTTATCATGCTTTATTTATGTCTAATTTGAGGGCAAGTAATTGCTCTGTGTGTGTGTGTGTGTTTCTGAAACTCTTGGATAAATTTTAAAAATGTAATTAATAACTCCTATCCCCAGGTACACAGAAGTGTTTTCCAAAAGACAGAAGTTGCATGTGCAGTCACTGGAAATATCTTCCTGATCTCATGTTATTTCCTTTGTCTGTGTGACATGCAATATACAGTCGTCCCTTCACATTCGCGGGGGTTCCGTTCCACGGACCCCCGCGAATGTGAAAAATCCGCGAATAACTACACCCCTCCCCCTCCCTCCCCAGGCCTTCGCGGGGCCTTCCTAGGCCCCGCGGAGGCCTCACCGGCCCTCCCTCCCACCCTCCCCGGGCCTTCGCGAGGCCTTCCTAGGCCCCGCGGAGGCCTCACCGGCTCTCCCTCCCACCCTCCCCGGGCCTTCGCGGGGCCTTCCTAGGCCCCGCGGAGGCCTCACCGGCCCTCCCTCGCACCCTCCCCGGGTCTTCGCGGGGCCTTCCTAGGCCCTGCGGAGGCCTCACCGGCCCTCCCTCCCACCCTCCCCGGGCCTCCCTCCCACCCTCCCCGGGCCTTCGCGGGGCCTTCCTAGGCCCCGCGGAGGCCTCCCCGGGCCTCCCTCCCACCCTCCCCGGGCCTTCGCGGGGCCTTCCTAGGCCCCGCGGAGGCCTCCCCGGCCCTCCCTCCCACCCTCCCCGGGCCTTCGCGAGGCCTTCCTAGACCCCGCGGAGGCCTCACCGGCTCTCCCTCCCACCCTCCCCGGGCCTTCGCGGGGCCTTCCTAGGCCCCGCGGAGGCCTCACCGGCCCTCCCTCCCACCCTCCCCAGGCCTTCGCGGGGCCTTCCTAGGCCCCGCGGAGGCCTCCCCGGCCCTCCCTCCCACCCTCCCCAGGCCTTCGCGGGGCCTTCCTAGGCCCCGCGGAGGCCTCCCCGGCCCTCCCTCCCACCCTCCCCAGGCCTTCGCGGGGCCTTCCTAGGCCCCGCGGAGGTCTCCCCGGCCCTCCCTCCCTCCCTCCCCAGGCCTTCGCGGGGCCTCCGGAGGGCCTCCGGGCGTCCCGCGAAGGCCTCCCCACCCCTCCCCAGGTCTTTCACGGGGCCTCTGGAGGCCCCGTGTCGCGGTTTTGGGGGGGCCCGGGGGGGCCCTCCCAAAACCGCGAATAACCGAAACCACGAATGTCAAGTTCGCGAATGTGGAGGGACAACTGTACAGTATCTAGAATGTATAGTAAAAGAGCCTAGGGCCATCCAATGAAGCTGAATAATGAGAGATTCCAGACAGACAAAAGAAATCACTTCTTTTGCACAGGAGATAATTTAAATATGGAATCTAGTAATGAGATCTATTAATAGCCATCAGCTTTGATAGCTTTAAAGGAAACAACCTCATAAGACGATAAGACTGTCAGTAGCTACTAGTCATGATTGTTATATATTATCTTTGGAATCAGAAGATGTGTGCCTGAGTGCTAGTCATTGGGAAGTGGGCTGGTGCCCTTATGTCCAGCTTGCAGCTTTCCTAGAGCCAACTGGTTTTTGGACTAGACAGTAGCACTCTTCCTGTGGTCTTACTCATAAAATCATGTCACCATAATGTGTGTTTTAGTGATCAGCAGTGAATTCTGGTCACATTGCATTAGGAAAGTAGAGCACTAGGCACAATGCTGGCATGGAAGTGGAAAGTTATTCTTGTGCACCATCAGATTTTGATGGTATTTTTGTCTTTGTCTGTGATTTTTGCAAGTGCTATTGTAATTGCACAAACTATAGCAACCATTTCTAGTGTTAGTGCTATACAGGTGTTGGTTGCTAACAGTCAGCTTCACACAACGCCAGACAGTAATTCTAAAACAGGCTTATCTACACTATAATTTGAAAGGGTTGTCTGTCTGTTCAGCTGTTCAAAGTCACATTTTTAAACACAAAATTATCGAACTTGGTATGTTTTCTACCCAAGGAAATATTTTATTTATTTATTTGTTAGATTTATATCCTGCCTTTCTCCCAAGCAAAAATAGTAGTAAGTTGATCTGTCAAATGCCTCAGGTACCTACCAGATATTTGTGTTAGATTTTTGCACTAGAATGAATTATTATGAAGTAGCAATAGAAAGAATATTCTAAAATATTAAATCAATGGTCAAAAGGGTTTGGGAAGTGTTGGGAAAAACAAAGTAGGGGAATATACCCAATTTGAGAGTCTGTGCAGTTTGGAACTTTTCCACATGACAAACCCCATGTGGTTCCAGCCCCCTCCACAGAAAACTACATTTTCTAGACATCTTGTCTTCTGCACAGAAAATCATGTTTCTTTCTGTTACATCCTTATTATGAAACACTTTTGACCAAAAATGATACATAGACTTAGGTTGTTATCCTGAACACATTTTTATACAAGTCCTATCAGAAAACTCTGGACCATTTTTTAAAGTTAATTGGTGGTTTTGGTTCATTTGGTGCATTGAACTGAGGTGAAACAAATGTTATGGATTACAGATGCTAAGACTCAATCTTTTGTTTCATTCAAATCATAAGCAAAATTATCTACACCAAATAACACCAGGTTAATTTCCCTGAATATTATAAATGCAATGAAGTGTGAATTGTCTTTTAAATGCAACAGTTAAGCCAAAGAATATTTGGTGAGGCTGATGCAACGATAGTAAAGGTAGGGTTTTTTAAGCAAATGTTGGTTAAAACACTGTTTGTATGAAATTAGCAAAGTACATTTGAGTTTAGTCTTCTGGTTTTTTCACCCCATCAGGCCTGCAGCGTGCCAGTGCAAGAGCACCCTCTCCATACAGGAGAGATTTTGAAGCCAAGCTCCGCAATTTTTACAGAAAACTAGAAGCCAAAGGATATGGCCAGGGTCCAGGTAAAATTAAGTGAGTATTTATTTTTGCTCCCAATCTGTTATTTACCATGTTTTTGTTATTCCTATCCTGAGGGCAAATAATTGTGTCATAAACATAAATGATACAAAAAGGAACTGTTTGGGGAAAGTTTACATTATAAAGAGTAGAACAGGGGTGGACGACTTTCAGTGGTCTGGAGGCTGCACATACCTCCCCAAGGATCTAGGAGAGCTGGCCCCAATGCCCCCAATTTTTAAAAAACTTAATAGGCCCCCTCCCACCCTCTAGGCAGTGTGTATAGAACAATTTCACCACATTTTAGTATCCCTGAGCTGTTCTGGCCGTTTCTATTTTTTAAAAAAATGCCCAGTGACCTAAAGCAGCTCATGGGCCAACAAAAATGTGGCAAAAAATGACTGCATCCCTAGAGACAGGTTTCTCAACCAGGGTTCCTTGGGACCCTAGGGTTCCCCAACAGGCCGTAGGGGTTCTGTGAGAGATTGTGATTAAAAACAATATATGCTTTTTTTTTTTTTAAGGGCCTAGAAAGTGCAAAAGGTCTTTTTATAGTTAGAAAAATTGGGAGTGCTGGGACCATACTGGAGTCTGAAATGACTCCAGTGTGTCCAGCACACAGTGTGCATTTTCCCTATCCCTAGTATAGAGGGCAATAAAGGAGGGGTAGGAGTGGAAAAGGCACAATGTAAATGGTGATCTTTGATCATGGGTGATGTGCGGACCAGTACATAGGAGTACAGGAAAATCGTCTGCCCTTGTGAGAAATCCAGGGGCAGTGGTTGTAGATTGTCAATCTGTTGTGGCATTGTGGTCAGCTGTTTTTGAATGCTGCCAATTCTTGAACACAGAAGCTCAGAGACTTTGGTTAAGTGGAGAGAGGAGGTAGAACGAGCAAATTAAAGATTAATATTCTATTCTCTGTTATTTTATTTATACCTTACTTTTCCCCTAAAACTGACATTAAAGGCAGCTTACAAAATAAAAAGAATTATGGATAACACATGTAAATAGAAACATACAAAAAGTTAGGATTACAATCATATTAAACTATATAGGTTACCCATTAATTCCTTTCTTAACATACCAGACTGGATTCTTCTTCACCCATGCCTATTTTTACCATGTACGCAGTACTACTTGCATCTGGGATTTAAAATAGTCTATCAGGCCATATCTGCGTAACATTACATTACTGAAAACCTAATAAAACACAAAACATCAGGCAGCATAATAAGAGAGAGCAAAGGACAAAAAATCACATGGTAGCCTGAGGCAAAATGCAAAATGTTCAAAGCAAAATGCCTGGATAAATAAAAGCTTCCTAACCTGGCACTGAAATAATTACGAACAGATACCAGGCATACCTCTTTACAGAGGACATTCCAAAGCTGGGGCGCCACCATGAGAAAGCCCTCCCCTTTGTGATAACATAGTGCACTTCCAAAAAAGGAACATACTTGGATGACGGCTCTCCCATAGAAATTCTTAAGGCACAGATGGGCTGATATAGGAAGAAGTACTGCTTCAAATAGTCAGAGGTAAAACTTTGAATATTAATTATTCTATGAATATTAATTATTGAATATTAATTATTCTATGAATATTAATTATTGAATATTAATTATTCTATGAAAACTAAAACTTTCTTCAGTGAAAGCACTAACAGTAACTTAAATTACCTTTCAGCAAAGCAAATAATCCTTATGCTAAGCACAGTCCAACAGTGAGATTGGTTGGTGGTAGTTTTCATTCTGGCTGGGTAAATAAAAAAAAAAATATTAACATGTACAAAAACTTTTTTTTTTAAATACATACTATTGCCTTATTTGTAATAGGTGGACAAATTCAGTTATTTGTAATGTGTGGTCATTCAAAAATATGGTACTGTATATAATTTGAGAGATTGTTATTATCATTTTCCATTATATACAGTCGTCCCTTCACATTCGCAGGGGTTACGGGAACAAGACCCCCGCGAAAGTGAAAAAAACGCGAATAAAAGCAGCCTTCCTAAACACTCTCTCTCTCACACACACACACACACAGACACACGGAAACTGACCCAGCCTCTGAGCATTCAAGGAGGAAAGAAAATCACAGCCCCATGCTGTGAGCACGCAAGCAAAGTCCCCCCCTTGCCACTCCCCTCTCTGTGTCTTAACAAACTGAATTGCTTCTTTAAAACTCACATTTCACCCCATGTCTCCTCATGGCCCAAAGAAAAGCACAGCTGCATGCTTGCCACCCCCTCTCTGTGTCTCAACAAACGGAATTTATAACTCAGCTTCTTTAAGGACTTTTTCGGACAATGTAAAAATAACGCTAGCAGCGTCGCCAGGTTGTGACGCTGCAGCGCAAGAGGGCATCAGTTTCGTACAACGCTCCTTCCCAGCGGTACTGTTGCAGCGCAAGAGGGCATCAGTTTCGTACAACGCTCCTTCCCAGCGGTACTGTTGCTCCTTCCCAGCGGTACTGATATTTTTGCTTTTACAGTCATATTTTACTCACGATCATTGATCGCGAGTAAAATATGACAGTAGAAAGCAAAAATATCACGGTCAAATGTCCCAGCGGTACTGCAACAGTACCGCTGGGAAGGAGCGTCATACGAAACTGACGCCCTCTAGCGCTGCAGCGTCACAACCTGGCGACGCTGCTAGCGTTATTTTTACATTGTCCGAAAAAGTCCTAAAACTCATGTTTCAAACCTTTCCTACACACATTCACACACAGGGAAGGTGCAGGTGGCCTCTTCCAGCAAGCCTCCTTAAATGCCTCTGTGCATTTAAGGAGGAAAGCTTCCTGCTGCTCGAAGGAAAAGCACAGTCCCATACTGTGAGCATGCAAGCTTTCCTCCTTAAATGCTCAGAGACTGGGTTGCTGGGAGATCTACCCGCACCTTCCCTGTGTGTGAATGTGTGTAGGAAAAGTTTGGAATGTGAGTTTTAAAGAAGCAGAGTTTTAATTTCAGTTTGTTGAGACACAGAGAGGGAGTGGTAAGCATACGGCTGTGCTTTTCTTTGGGCCATGAGGAGAGATGGGGCGAAATGTGAGTTTTAAAGAAGCAATTCAGTTTGTTAAAACACAGAGAGGGGAGTGGCAAGGGGGGGACTTTGCTTGCGTGCTCCCAGCATGGGGCTGTGCTTTTCTTTCGCCTCAGACCCTCAGAGGCTGGTGTGGGGGTTGCTTGCTTGCTGGGATCTTCCCTGTGTGTGTGTGTGTGTGCAGGAAGTTTTCCTCCTTAAATGCTCAGAGGCTGCGTTGGGGAGAGCAGAGGGGGGGTAAAGAAATTTCCACGAATATATAAAACTGCGAAAGTCAAAGCCGCAAATGTAAAGGGACAACTGTATTATGTAATAATCCAGTCCATAAGGTTACATAGGTTACTGGTATCAGTCTTCAGTTACTTTTGAAAGCTTGGCTCATACCCAGGATTTCTAGAAGACACGCCAGAAAGTTTTTGTTCTAATGTGATAGCTTGTATTATTCAATATGCTACTCTTTTGTTAGATATTTTAGTTGTTTTACAGTGTTTAATTGTGTTTTGTAAAATGTAAAATAAACTGCCTAATATGATGCTTTAAAATGGTTAAGTTACTTTGAGAGTGTAATGACATAGCATCATTTGTTGGGGAGTTCTGGAGGGAGAGAGCAAATGGCTCCTTCAGAACTGCAGCTACCACTGTGGTACTGGTGGCTGTGAAGATGGAAGCTAATGAAAAAAAGTGAGCCCCTTTTGCCTTTTATGTTCCCCAAGAATTCAGGCCTAGGACTTTATCACACGATAGGTTTGTTGCATAATTGCACTGGCCTAGTTCCATGATGAATCTTTCCTTATCACACAACGTTGTGACTCTCCCATTGCATTTCCATGGTTATTGGGTCGCATATGTTCATTGATGAGGGGAAAAAAAACATTAATGGCTCCAATATCACTGCTGTTCTGCAATTGTTTCTAATGCAATCATTTTGTTCCGCTGCAGTTTGGATATTCTGGCTGTCATGTGGTATGAGTGGGCATGGTTCTCCTCTTCTCCCCATCCCTATCCCCACTCAGAGTGAAGGTGCCACAGGGTTCTTTCCTGGACCCAGTGCTGTTCAACATCTTTATCAATGACTTGGATGAAGGAATTAGGGGCATACTTATCAAATTTGCAGATGACACCAAATTAGGAAGGGTAGTGAATACCCCAGGGGACAGGATCAGAATCCAAAATGACCTGAACAGATTAGAAAGTTGGGCCAAAACTAACAAGATGAATTTCAACAGGGAGAAATGTAGGACACTACACTTGGGCAGTAAAAATGAAATGCACAGATAAAGGATGGGTGACACCGATGGCAGTACATGTGAAAGGGATCTAGGAGTCTTAGTGGATCTCAAACTGAACATGAGTCAGCAGTGTGATGCAGCAGCTAAAAAAGCCAGTGTGATTCTAGGCTGCATTAATAGGAGTATAGTGTCTAGATCAAGGGAAGTAATAGTGCCACTCTATTCTGCTTTGGTCAGACCTCAGCTGGATTACTGTGTCCAGTTCTGGGCACCACAATTCAGGAAGGATATTGAGAAGCTGGAACGTGTCCAGAGGAGGGCGACCAGGATGGTGGGAGGTCTGGAAGCCATGCCCTATGAGGAGTGGCTTAGGGAGCTGGACATGTTTAGTCTGGAGAAAAGGTTGAGAGATTACATGATAGCCATGTTTAAATATTTGAAGGGATGTCATACGGAGGATGGAGCAAGCTTGTTTTCTGCTGCTCCAGAGACTAGGACATGGAGCAATGGGTTCAAACTACAGGAAAAGAGATTCCACCTAAACATTAGGAAGAAATTCCTGACAGTAAGAGCTGTTCAGAAATAGAATACACTGCCTTGGAGTGTGGTTGAGTCTCCTTCTTTGAAGGTTTTTTAACAGAGGCTGGATGGCCATCTGTCTGAAATTATTTGATTGTGTATTCCTACATGGCAGGTATTGGACTGAATGTCCCTTGTGGTCTCTTCAAACTCTATGATTCTATGTTGCTTTTACTCTGTTCTCTAGTTTTTTATTATAATTTTTAAAAATTGTTTTGTTGTAAATGCACAATCGCACTGCTCTGGCAGGTCTCCAGCATGCTGCAATTACACAATTACATCAGTGTCTCCATTTGCAAGAAGCATCGAAACTGCAATTGCAGCATAAAAAAGAAGAAAGAGTAAATGCACATGCACTATGAATGATGGCCATGGGTAGGAAGGCAGGGTTAAGCGAAGCAGTGTGGAAGACTTGTTGCAGGAACGTGCATTACCAAAGTGGTACTAGTGCTATAGGCTAGAAGATGTGGAAGTGATTGTTTCCATACTGGTATGTTTCCATTTGCTTAATCAATGTGATTGCTGTGAGACAATAGGCTGGTGTGAGAAAGTCCCAAGAGTTCTCTCTAGAGCTTTGGCCCTGCTCTAATGCAAGCCATGATTTGACCTGGTCTCTTACGTGGTCCACTTTTTGCCACCTTTGTGTGCTCTTATTTTGTTTTATTGATTTAATGGAACTTTGCTATATTACATACCTGAAAAAGAACAAATGGCTTAAAATCTGTTTCCACCATTTCTTCAGCAATATTACAGAACTGTGTTTTTGGCTGGAACAGGGGTAGGGGATATGTAGTTGCCTTGCAGCTCCCATCAGGCCTTACAGCATAGCCAATGGTGAAAGATGTTGAGAATTCAGCAATATATGGAGGGTCGTACATTCTGCACCTCTAAATTAAACCTTTACTAGTTCCTGTTTATTCTTCGTATGATGAAATAATGGTCTGATGTCAGTGCAAACAGTCAGTTCTCATACTTGGTTTTTGTTCCTCTGTCCAACTGCAGGTTGATAATAAGGCGTGACCATCTGCTGGAAGGCACTTTCAATCAGGTGATGGCTTACTCACGAAAGGAACTCCAAAGAAATAAACTCTATGTCACGTTCGTTGGAGAAGAAGGGTAGGTAGCCAGAATCATATACTGTGATTTGTTGAACAGCGTGGTTGAAGCTATTTGTCCTCTGTAATTCCTTATGAATGCAATAGAAGCTGGGATATACAGTTGCTCCTCCACATTCGCGGCTTTCACTTTCGCAGTTCCGATTATTCACGGTTTGCTCAGCAAGCACCCCATTTAAATCAGCTTCTCTCCTTCGCACACAAGGGAGGGGAGCTGATTTAAATGGTCCGCTCCCCAAGCAAACCCCGCCCAACTCCCCGCTCTCCTGGGGCTCGGCTACATTGGGGGTGGAGAGCCAAGCCCCGGGAGAGGAGAGAGTTAGGGGAAAAGGAGCTTTTCACCCACGACGCCCGCCCTTCCCAAAGCGGCAATGGGGCTTTTCAAGTCCCATCACCACTTTGGGAAGCATTGGGGGTGGCTGGCAAGCCTCCCTCTTGCCCAGCCAGCCCCATCGTGCTTCAGGAAGGGTGGAGGAGTGGCTGGCTGGGCGAGCAGAAGGCTTGCCACACACACACACACACCATGCTTCCCAAAGTGGCAAATGGAGTTGAAAAGCCCCATCGCCATTATGGAAGGATGGGGGGGGGTAGCAGGCGGGGGGGAGGCCTATTTTTATTCACAGTTTTTTCACATTCGCAGGGGTCTTGCACCCCTAACCCCTGCGAATGTGGAGGGGTGACTGTATAATCAATAAACAAACGTCATTCATGGATACAGACTTTACATTTTCAAAATTGCCTGCTAATGTAGAAACAGAGGAGTATAATTGAGGGATTCTAGAAATAATCAGGAATATATATACGCCAGAGAAAAACAACAAATTTCATACATTTCAAAAATGTAATTAACAAACTAAAGCTAAAAATTGCCACAGATGGCAGATTCACAGATTAACAATTCCAAATTCACTGACATTTGCTTGGTTTTATGAGACATAAAAACTTTCCTTCTCTTAACAGAATTAATATTAAAAATAATACTTACCTGCTACGGTTGTTTTACAGCAGGAAATGTGTGTCCTTCCAGATGTTGGTAGACTGCAAATCACAGCCACTCCAGATAGCATAACCAGTGATAAGGAGGTGCAGTCCAACAACATCTAGAAGGCCACATGCTACTCATACTTGTTTGGGAGCTGCAGTTTCCTGTGCATGAAATGTCTTTGATTAGTAAAAAGCATTCATTCTATGTGTTTACAGCTTGGATTACAGTGGTCCATCCAGAGAGTTCTTCTTCCTTCTATCTCAGGAGCTCTTCAATCCATACTATGGCCTGTTTGAGTATTCTGCCAATGACACTTACACTGTACAGATTAGCCCCATGTCAGCATTTGTAGAAAACCACCTGGAATGGTAAGTTTCTTAATTAGACACTATGTGTGATAATTTTGAATACCCAATTGAATACATGTAAAGATACCAGTGTTATTGACCTGACTCAGATTTTATAAAAGGTTACATGTACATTTCATCACTATTGAAACTGATGGTGTGTGAGATTCTGTTGTGATCATTCATATTGTGATTGACTGTTAGCAGATTCAAAAAGCTGGAGAGCGAAGGGAGTGTGGCATTGTGGAAATGGGTATGGCAAACCACCTGTGCTTATGACAGTACATCTTATTTGTGGCTATTATATAGTAGCATAAATGGATTGCCTTTAGGGCCTGCAGAATACAAACTGAGGGCAAAATACCCCATCTTGCTGCTGTCTCAGAACCCTGCAGTCCTGATGATGTAGGACATTTGCCCCATTTTGCCCCTGGGCAGTCCTCACCACTCCCAAGGCAGATACACGGCTAAGATAGAGGGGAAGGTGGAGTAGGGGCCGATACAAAGATTTAAGATAATATCCAGTTTACTAGAGCCATTGTACTGTCTATCCTCCTTTATGGATCTGAAACATGGGTCACCTATCGCCACCACCTACGACTCCTCGAGCGCTTTCATCAGCGCTGTCTCCGCACAATCCTAAATATACACTGGACTGACTATGTGACGAATATTGCTGTCCTTGAGCAAGCAGGGATCACCAGTATTGAGGCCATGATATTGAGAACGCAGCTGCGCTGGGCAGGGCACGTTTCTAGGATGGAGGACCATCGCCTCCCAAAAATACTACTCTACGGTGAGCTCGCCATGGGTCAGCGTAAGAGGGGCGCTCCAAAAAAACGATACAAAGACTCCCTGAAACAACATCTCAGGCTCGGCCAAATTGATCACCAACAGTGGTCTGCCCTGGCCTCACATCAGGAGGCATGGAGACGCACTATCCACAATGCTGCAGCCTTATTTGAGAACTCACACCGAACAAGTCTTGAAGAGAAATGACAATGCAGAAAGGATCACAACCCAAAAACATCACCCAAGGAGACCTTCTGCTGTGCTTTCTGCAACCGGACTTGTTTATCTCGGATTGGCCTTTTTAGTCATCAGCGCGCTTGCAGAAAGCATGGGATGAGTCCTTCTTGAATCTTCGTTTGCGAAGAAAAGCCAGAGAGAGAGGGGCTGGAAGAAAATGGATCAGGCCCCATATGTCCACAGGAGCCCATCCCGACAGGCCAGCTCTTGCTGCTACTACCACCTCCCTAGCTGTCCTGGAAGGCAGGAAGCAGGCCTGCAACATGTGACCAAGGCTGGTCACATGCAGGGAGCTTTGGTCACACGCTGTGGGCACCCTTTTTACCTTTCAAATCAGCAAGGAAAATGCCGGCAGCAGTGGCTACAGTGATGGGCCAGTGTGCCCAAAAGGACTTCCTCTTGTTCTGTGGAAGAAACAGGGGAACAGTGGGCCAGATGTGCGGCCAGGATACACTGGTGGGGAACAAGCATACCCTGGTTCATGTAGATGAGCCCATCAATCTTCCTACAGTTCATGTTTTGATGACTCCTGAGACAAAGAGGAGGAGAAAATGCAGAGAAAGAAGGCCTTGAACGAGTGCAATTAAATTTGTTTAAATTGTCTTATTCTTTGCATTTTATTTTAATTAGCTCAGCTATGTACAACTGATTATGAGAAACAAGGCAAGTAATACTGGAAGTAGTGATTCTTGATCAAACATTACAATTTTAATTATTATTTGTAATTATTCTAGCACTCAGAGGCACAAAATTGAAGCAAAGGAAGACAGAAACATCCCTTTATAGTTTTCCTTTTGACATATCAAGATAGCTGAACTTTTCTCTGATTGGAATCTCCTGTTTCCCACAGTGCAAATTCAATCATTTATTCACAGTAAATTACACACTATTGATCTTTGTTCCATTATATTTTCACATCACAAATCATTTCAAAGCATGCAGTGTGTATGTGTGGTTCACCTGTGTGAGTAATAAACAGAGGGGCAGGCCTGTGTTCAGGCCTATGGTGAAATGAATGCAAGCTGTACTGTGTTGCACAAATAGTTAAGATTTATAGTTGGGTTCCTCTTCTTTGTATGGGAAGAATACTCTGTTATTAATAGATGTATGATAGAGGCTGTAGGCTTCAGTGGTGGTTTGTACTAAAATAAAGCCGTTGCATAATTTCCTAAGAGGCAGTGTTTGTTCTTAATGGAAGCCAGGGAACACCAATGAATCTCTATTATAACAAGGTTGCTGAGGAACCTCGGAATATGGTTCAGCTTATTATGTGCTATCACCTTAATTCAGCAATATACAAATATATTGCCAGCATGCATTGCCAAAGCACTTCTCCAACATTCTGTATTGGACATCTGCATAGTTAATTGGAGCAGTGCTTCACAAGCTATAGATGACCAGCATTATTTTTTCCCAATGTGCCAGAGACGAGTGCCATGTTTGTGACCTTTTATTAGTCTATGTTTCTTTCTTTCTTGTTATTTTCTTTCTTTGTTGTTGTTATTATTTCTTCTTATCCGCCTCTCCCAATGGATCGAGGCAGGGAACAACAAATCAACATATAAACGTAACATTGGTTAAAAATACATATCAGTTAAAACATATATCAGTTTAAAAGAACAAGGAAGACCAAGACATTTTAAAACAATCAATACACACTTTAAAATTCACAGTTTAAAATCATCTGGATAGGCCTGCTGGAAGAGACTGGAAGCTTGCCAGAGATTGACAGCTGATGGCTTGGGGACCAACACCAGTCTGCAAACCACCACTTTGAGTAGCACTGAGCTAGACCAGTAATTCTATATACCCAAAATAATGTTGCAGCTTTTGAGAGAAGGTGCCAAATGATCATAAATTTCCTAATTTAACATTTTAATGAACCAGCAGTTGTTGTATCATTTTAGTTTTCCATCTTTGTTTCTTGCAGCATCTTGGGGCCAGTTCTCCCATTTGTTACCGTAATTATTACGCATGTTGCTGCTGCTGCTGTTGGTACTGTGTCTTCTAATAATAATAATAATAATAATAATAATAAAATTTTATTTCTATCCCGCCCCTCTGCAACGCAATCGGGGCGGCTTACAAGATAAAACTTCATAGACACAGTACCCTAGCCCACCCACCCCTTAAAATAATATTAAATTATAAAAGATTAAAAGCATACAGTAATTAAAATATATAAATTAGAAAGAAAAAAATTAAAACATACAATAGTTAAAAAATCTAATTGCAGCTCAGAAGGATAGCCGAGTCTTGGGCCGGGATAGTTATTCAGGGAAGGCCTGCCGGAAAAGATCCGTCTTGACAGCTTTTTTAAAGCTGTCTAAGGTGGTAATAAGATGGATCTCATCCGGCAGGCCATTCCATAATCTGGGAGCGGCAGCAGAGAAGGCCCTCTGGGAGGTCACCGACAGCCTTGTTTTCATAGTCTGTAACAGATTCCTCCCAGAGGACCGAAGTGCGCGGGGAGGGTCGTACGGAAGGAGGCGGTCCCGGAGATAAGTTGGACCCAAGCCATGTAGGGCTTTAAAGGTTATAACCAACACCTTGTACTGTGCTCGGAAACTAATAGGCAGCCAGTGGAGAGCTTTTAGCACAGGTGTTATATGCTCTCTTCTGGAAACACCAGAAATCAACCTGGCTGCCATATTCTGGACTAGTTGAAGTTTCCGAGTCAAGCACAAGGGTAGCCCCATGTAGAGCACATTACAGAAATCCAGACGGGAGGTTACCAGTGCATGTACCACAGTTTCAAGGTCCCTGGTTTCCAGGAAAGGGCGCAGCTGGCGTATCCGCCGAAGTTGATAATAGGTGACCCTATTCTGACTTATGGTGACCCTAAGGCAAATCTATCATGGGGTTTTATTGGCAAGATTTATTCAGAGGTGGTTTGCCTTTGCCTTCTTCTGAAGCTGAGAGAGTGGGACTTGCTCACAGTCACCCAGTGGGTTTTCATGGCTGAGAGGGGATTCAAACCCTGGTCCCCAGAGTCATAGTCTAATATTCAAATTACTATACCATGCTGGCTCCTGATTATTATACTTAGTGCAAAATAATATCACTTGACTGTCCAGAGTCTTGATTTGATATGATGATGATGATCGTTTATTTCTATAGTGCCATCAATGTACATGGTGCTTGACAAGAAAAATAACAACAAAACAGTTCCCTGCCCTCAAGCTTACAATCTAATGAAGACATAATACGAAAGGAAAGGGGATGGCAGTAGGAGAAGGGATTAAAGGTACTCATTGGTATTTCTTCCTGGAATTCCAAGTGTAAATAAAACACTAACTTATGGTTTATCTTGATGTCATTCTGACATAAATAACTTTAGACATTTTAATCCAGTTTCTGTGAAGACTGTAAAGTATGCCACCTTTAAAATTAAAGCTCATTAGAAGACTGGTTGCCAAGTTGTTACTTACAGCCACACGTGGTGTATCATACATGTTTTATAAAAGAATATACATTTATCAGTTTATCTCAACATTAGTGATAGTTCTATGAAAGAAGAAAAGCCCCGTAAACAATACCCTTGTCCTATTCTAGTAGGATAAAATTGCTGTAGATAGCCAGCGTAGTGTAGTGATATATGTGTTGGACTAGGACACTGGGAGACAAGGGTTCAAATCCTCACTCAGGCATGGAAACCCACCGGGTGACCTTGGACAAGTCACAGACTCTCAGCCTCAGAGGAAGGCAAAGGCAACCCCTTTCTGAAACAATCTCGCCAAGAAAACCCCAAGATAGGTTTGTCCTTAGGATCACCATAGGTCAGAGATGGCTCAAAGGCACACAACAACAACAACAACATTGCTGTGTTATGTTACAACCACTTTTCTGATGTTTCCAGACATTCTGGACTCCCATTCTAATAGTTTCAGAGCTTAGTAGCAGAACAAATGCTTTCTTTACAGAAAGCCCTGGCTTAGGATCAGGCAGCAGTGATGAAAGATGCCTTCACCCTTAAGAACCACTGCCACTGATGGACACATAGCCTGGTGTAGGTTTTAGGCCTGGTGAGTTAAAAAAAAGTTTCAGCCCCTTCTTGAGAACTGTTTTAAGAACTGGCCTTGGGGGCACTCAAAGGGAAAGAAAGATCCTGAGAAAAAGCACCACAGAAAAGTCCTAATGCTCATGCATAGAAGAGAGTACTTATGTGTCAGATAAGATTGAGAGATTATAGTCTATGAACGAAGCACTGGAAAATGCACATTATTTTTAACTCGGCTCCTGTAACAGTTTATGTAACAGTTTAATAAAAAGTTCAGTAATAGTTTACTTTTTGCCTTGTTCTTTGTGTTAAAAAGAAAAGCACTCCAGTTCCAGAGTGAACAGATCAAAGCACTAAAAGGTCTGTGCAAACTGAGTGAAAACAGAGGCATAATGACTGGAAAATATTTTGCTTTTATTGAAATATGGTGATTTAACATCTTTTCTGCAATATTCCAGTGCATGAACAACATAGCTTTCAATTTTTACACTGTTTCACTCAGCAACACTTGTACTGCAAAAATACCTTTGAAAGACAGACAGCTCAAAGTGACGTGAGAAACTCCCTCCCCAGATGAAACAGTTGTCTTGCAACATTGTTTTTGATAAAACATGAGATCTCCCCTATATCCACATCCAAACAGTCCAATCCTGAATCATCTCTTAATTGGAATAAATTGAATGGATGTGACAGGAACTTGTTGTATAGATTACAAAGTAATTTAATGAATGAAAACAAGCAGCAAACATTGGACGTCAGTAGTAATTGTTCCTTTTGAATATATATGTTTTCAATGGAACACACTACATTCTGGCTAGATTCATTATATTGTTAAAATTATTACAGGCCTTCACATTTCTCTCTGTGCCTGGATTGTTTACCACCTATGCACAAGAAGTGTGTACTGATGGGTATTTTTGTTTCTGTTTGTTCAGGAACAGACAATTAGGACTAAAACAAATGCGATCTAGGGAGTTCATAATAGAATCTTCATAATTTGGGGAGGAGACAGATGCTAAGGACGGGGAATGATCCAGATATTGTTATTATCAGAAGAGTTTTAACTCTTCTCCCACCAAGTTGCTCCGTTCCAAAAGTTGCTATTACTCTGCCAGAAGAAGGGAAGAGGAGGAAATCTGTATTGTGCTGTCATATATGTATATATATATATGTGTGTATATATATATATATATATGTGTGTGTGTGTGTGTGTGTGTGTGTATATATATATATATATATATATATATATGTATGTATACACACCCAGATATATACTGTATATTCTGGCGTATAAGACGACCGGGCGTATAAGACCACCCCCCCCCAATTTTTTAAGTTGAAATAGAGTTTGGGATATATTCGCTGTATAAGACGACCCCCCTCTTCCAAAATTTTAAAAACCATAATATACCGTATATGTTCCCTTTTGCTTTACTGAAGATTCATTTAATTTTCACCTCTTCTTTTCACTCCAATTCGAATTTACTTCATTTATTTATATCACACCTTCGATTATTCACCTATATTTTTATTTTTGTCCCCTCCTCTCTCTCCCTCTAATATTCCCTTGTCCCCTTCAATAACCACTCCACCCTCCGTTCCCAGTTTCCTTCGTTATTTCCCACTTACCACCCTCTCTGGAATGCTTTTTTAAAAAATAGCCGTTAGTGTTATTATAACTTCCCCAAGCTGCTCCTTGCCCTCTTGATGTTCCAGTTCTTTTCCTTTATACTCCTCTCTGTATCTTCAGTCCTCAGACTTCTTTCTCTTAATAGCTAGCTTGAATCTTGTACGATTTTTCTGCCCTTTCACCCCCTCGCTGCTTTCGCATTCAGTTCTCCCTCCGTAGCTTCGTTCACCTCCCGCCTTCAACCTTATTCTTCCTCTAATCTTTAACCCCTTTTCCACTGTTAATCCACCCCTGTCAGATCCAAGTATCCTTTCGGATCCCGGGTTTGGCCGCACAGCCTCCGCATCCCCCTCCTGAGCTCCCTTCCAGGAAGGAGCACAGGAGGAGGATGCGGAGGCTGTGCGCCCAAACGGGGCACATTCGCCCCTTCTCCCCACCTTCCTTGAAGGTGGGGAGAGGGGGTGAATTGCGGGTTTGGCCGCATAGCCTCCGCATCCCCCTCCTGCGCTCCCTTCCAGGAAGGAGCGCAGGAGTAGGATGCGGAGGCTGTGCAGCCAAACGGGGCATGTTCGCCCCTTCTCCCCACCTTCCTTGAAGGTGGCAGAGGGGGCGAATCGCGGGTTTGGCCGCATAGCCTCCGCATCCCCCTCCTGCACTCCCTTCCAGGAAGGAGCGCAGAAGGAGGATGCGGAGGCTGTGCACCCAAACGGGGCATGTTCGCCCCTTCTCCCCACCTTCCTTGAAGGTGGGGAGAGGGGGAGAATCGCGGGTTTGGCCGCATAGCCTCCACATCCCCCTCCTGCGCTCCCTTCCAGGAAGGAGCGCAGGAGGAGGATGCGGAGGCTGTGCAGCCAAACGGGGCACGTTCGCCCCTTCTCCCCAGCTTCCTTGAAGGTGGGGAGAGGGGCGAATCGCAGGTTTGGCCGCATAGCTTCCGCATCCCCCTCCTGCGCTCCCTTCCAGAAAGGAGCGCAGAAGGAGGATGCAGAGGCTGTGCACCCAAACGGGGCACATTAATCCCGGGGTTTGGCTCCATGGCCCGCGTCTTCCTTCTGGCCTCCCTTCAGAAGGGAGCCCAGAAGAAGGGATCGGGGTCGCGGAGCAAAACGGGGCATTTTCGCCCTTTTCCTCTACCTTCAAGGAAGGTGGGAGGAAAGGGCGAATCTAGCGATTTGCCTCGGCCGCTGCAGAAGCGATCGAGCGGCGGCTGCGGCAAACTTCAACGTTCGCCCCCCTCCTCTGTCTTCCATTGCTCCCCAAAGGGGGAGAAGGCAGAGGAGGGGGGGCGAATGAACTTCAAAACACTTTGCTTCACCCCTCCTGCCCCATCTCCTGCCTCTTCGCTCCATTTGCGAAGAGGCAGGAGATAGGCAGGCAGGCGAAGCAAAGTATATCTGGCGTATAAGACGACTGTCAATTTTGGAGGGCACTTTTGAGTGCTCAAAAGTCGTCTTATACGCCGGAATATACGGTGTGTGTGTGTGTGTGTGTGTGTGTATTTCCCCAGATATATATATATATATATATATATATATATATATATATATTTCCCCAGATATATATATATTTCCCCAGATAAAGCAATGGAAGGTATAAAATAAAGTTGGGGTTCACCTTCCAATCTATAAAAGTCTGTTCCTAGGCACTTCACTCAATACATCTGACAAAGTAGATGAAATCTGCGAAAGTTTATGCTACCAACTTCTTCCTCACAATTAGTTTCAAAGTCAAAGGTGCTGCAAGTTCCGTTTGTGGTAACACAGCTATGTCTTTGAATTCTACCAAGTCAGGTCTGTAAGGGCCGTAAGATAAAGATCTAGAAATAACCAGCTCAGGAGAGTGATCAAGAGAAGGGCAAATACAATACATTTTCCACCCACTCCCTTCAGGACTGCCTACCACTTCAACAACATCCTCATTTCCCAACAATATTTTTGGTGCTGTTGCATTCGCTGCTGCAAGAAGGCATCTGGCAACACTGATGCAGGGCTCTCTGGAGGATCTATTCCATGCCTTGCTCTGAAATGGGGATGCTTCCTCAGATGTAATCACTTTCAAAGCTACTTAGAGAAGTCTTTGCTGCCATTACATTGAAATAGGGTCCAAGCAGCTGCTTCCCTGGGCCACTTTACGTCAATATCTTGCTTTGAGGAAGGACACTGCAGTCTTGGGGGATGAGTTGGCTTTGCAAAGCTTGAGACTGCCTTTCCTGCTGCTGAAAATGCTTTGCAATGGCAAAATGGTTTTAGAAGAATGAGGAGGTCCTTGACAAGAAAGGACCTTTGTGAAGATGTGCCCCCCCCAAAAAAAACCCTCTTGTTGAAAAAGCAAGAAATTTTGTACAAGCTATTTTTTCACCATAAAGTCTCTAAATGGGGCAGGGGGACCCGGAAAAGTGAACTAATGAAAGTGCTGCATTGTTTTAAATGGTAGTGTTTTTAACTTTTTAAAAAATCATTTAGAGTGTATGTTCAAAATTATTTCATTTGTTTCAATATGTTTTTGCAAATCTGTTTTGTTTGAACTGCTTAGACAGTCTGTCTTCTATAGGTTTTCCAAGGGCTTTTTCCGGGCTATGAGGCCATGTTCTGGAAGAGTTTATTCCTGACGTTTCACCTCCATCTGTAGCTGGCATCTTCAGAGAATGGTGGGGTAGCTGTGTGTGTGGTTTATATACTGTGAGTCCCTGTTGGGAAGGATATGTAAATTTGTGTATTTAAATGGCTAGTTCCTAGGGTGGGAGGATATGCAAGGAGGATTAGTGTCTGTTTGGCTAATAGTCCATTGTTTGCTGGGAAGCCCCCTGTCCCTGGGTGAAGTTCATTTGCATGTGTTGTGTTTTGATTTTGGTGTTTTTCAGGACTGGTAGCTAAACTTTGTTTATTTTAAGGGTTACTTCTTTTCTGTCCTTGAAGTTGTCCAGGTGTTTGTGGAGTTCAATAGCTTCTCTGTGCATTCTGACATGATTTGTTGGCCTGGTCCAGAATTTCGGTGTTTTTAAATAACGTTTTGTGTCCAGGTTGGTTTATAACGTGTTCTGCTACAGCTGATTTTTCTGGCTGGCCCAGTCTGCAGTGTCTCTCATGTTCCTTGATTCGTGTTTGCACACTGTGTTTAGTGGCCCCTATGTAAAGTTGTCCACAGCTACATGGTATGCGGTAAACTCCTGCGGCTATGAAAGGGTCTCTTCTGTCCTTTGTCGAGCATAGCATTTCTTAGATTTTCTTGATTTTCTTGCTACCCCACCATTCTCTGAAGATGCCAGCCACAGATGCAGGTGAAACGTCAGGAATAAACTCTTCCAGAACACGGCCTCACAACCCAGAAAAAAGACACGGAAAACCTATGGATGCCAGCCGTGAAAGCCTTCGACTTCACATTGAAAGTCTGTCTTCTGTTTGTCTCAAATGTAGGGATCTGCATTCTTGGAAAAGCTGTATTTGTTGAGTAACTGTATCTCTTGCAGCTGTTAAAGTCACATGACTTTATCAAGGAAGTTGTAAAAAGGTGAAAAAGTAAGATGAGGGGCAAAGAATATAGTGAGGGTACATACAGACTTGGGCCATAGGTTGTGCACCCCTGCATTTGTTGGAAAGAATCCAACAAAAAAACATTTCTGTTTCCTATGTGTGAAACTGTTTGGAAAGCAGTAATTTTGAGTGGGAAATTAGCCAAAAGTGTGTGCTTGCTTGTCCACTGTATGAATTGTACAATGAACAAGTATTTTGCATAATATGCAAGTGAGGCTATGTCCAAATTCTGAACTATGGCAATCCTATATGTATCTAAACCAGACCTTGAAAACAAGTTCCAGATATGCTGAGTTCAATGTCCCATCATTTCCAGCCACCGTCACCTGATCATGCTGGGTAGGGATGGGAGTTGTAGATCAACTCACCTGGAAAGCTTTGGGTTGAGGAAGGCTATTTGACTGTTGTAGAGTTGCAGAAGGAGAGATGAGGAGAAAAGGGGTGATGTCAAGTAACAAATTTTCCTTCTTTTCCTTTCCTTATTTTAAAAGAAAGAATTTTCTCTTTAAAATTACAGAGATAAAGCATCCAGTGAACCAGAAATATGATAATAGAAAATAAACACCAGGAAAAAAATGATTAATACATTTGTTATTGTTCCAGGGTAGTTGTTAACAGGATGTTATTACTTTGGCTATTAATCCCTAGCTGAACACTGCAATTGGGAATGTGAAGCTCATTTCAAACTCAAGTTTTGTTCCTGACTTGATTATACTTCCTCTGTACTGGCTGTACTGAGAAGTGACCCAGGGAATTTTATCAGCTGTGGGTATTAAATATATGTCTAGTGATTTCTCAGTACTACTGGAGATGATAGAAATAGTGTGAGGGGGAAAGGAGTTTTTCTCTAAGGTTGCTGTCTGATGACTACTCACTCCAGCTGGATTTATTTCTGAGTAAACATGCATGCAATCAGGCTGTATAAAAGGAACTGTCAGAAAGACCTGCATATAAATGGGCCAATATAGAAATCTGTTGACAGTTCATGCAAAGTGCTGAAAGAACAGGTTATGGAAGAGAGGAAGCAGGTGCTCATGGAGAGCTTTTTGACTGGCTCTAAGGTGTCAACAAACAATCAATCCCAAGTACCATTTGTGTTTTTTAACTGTTCATTCTCTTTCATTCCCCTTTCCCATCTTGATTCTGATAGGCCAAGTCACAGGGGCTTTAGCTAGTTTCTTTTTTAAATAAAAAAACTGTCTCTGCTGTTAGATTTTTAACACAAATCTTGTTACTGTACACTCAAAACTGTAGGGGCGAAGCTAAAACTGTAAGGGGCTTAGTGATAAAGATGATGATGATGATGATGAAAATTTCACCTGCCCAATTTATGCATGCAATGTTGGTTGTTATTTGAAGCACCATAGGAGAGCTAGGAAGGGTCATTTATGGGCAAGCATCCATGCAATACATTCAGAACTGAGGAACGTTCAAGAAGAAGAAGGAACCATAGTTGACGAGCGTCCAGATAACACCACACCTTCGGTAGATTTGTCTAGTGAAAAAAAGCATATAGTTGCCTCTGAAGGCAATTCTGAGGAATCCATGTTTATTTTTAAAAATATTCCTCAGAGCTAAAGAGGAAGTGTGGGATAAGAGGAAAGGGTAGCATGAAGAGAAAAGCCCTAGTGTTGAATTAGTGGATAGTGCAACAGGTTTGCTGCCTTTGTTTTTGTAGAATATCAAGAAATATCAACAGGTGAAGCTCTTCCCAGCAAAAAGTGATAGTCAAATGCTTTGTCAGTAAATTTATGGGTTTTTTTAAAAAAAATAGTTGCATATCATTTTAAAGAGATGTACACCAAAAGAACTTTTAAGGGAGTTCATACATCACAATCATGATAACAAATACAAAGCCAATATTATAACAACTGGTTGTCACAAATTCCACAAATGACTGCCTATCATGTATTGGTCTGGTCCATGAGGAATGTTCCCTTGTGGCCAACCTTCTAGGGGGCTGCATATGAGCAGCAGACAGCTCTTTCTCTGTGTCTTTTTCACACACACACACATACACATGTACGCTTGCACATAATGGCTGGCATCCTGTTTGTTAGTCCCAAATGCTAGATCTATCCAATCAATGGCTGAATTGATAAAAATCCCATTGATGCATTGTGTTTACTCCAGTCAGGACTAACAGCAGAATTTAGGCCTATGTGTATTTGACACAAATGAAGATTCCACCCCCACTGGATTTTTTTTTAAAGCTTAATTTGTGGGTCACAGCTAGGAATGGCAGTGTTAAACCTCCCTTTCCCACCCGTAACCCCCCCATCTAGTTCATAATCTAGAAATTGGTACATTGGAAGCTCCCCCCACCATATGTAATGTTTGTAAAGACCTGAATGGGGTCATTGTTGTTACAGTATTTTCCATCACTGAAAACAGCAATGCTGTCATGGAAAGTAATAGTCTCATTACTATCATTCATACATTACTAGCAGTGGTGAGAGAACAGCCGTGTCAAAGCAGCTCCAATGTATCTACACTATCAAAACAAAGAGAATCATTATGAGTAGAATTACCTGTAGATTCTAAATCACACGTAGTACATTCTGCACATACTCTGTAGAATCTATTGCTGAGTTTCAAAGTATTTATCAGTGCAAATTATACTAATCCAATTCTTCTTTTTTGTTTGACTTTTTTTTCATGGATTTCCAATATAACTTGACATTTAGATGGAACAATCTAAGCACAGTGGAAATATTTATTCTCCGGTGCATTTTTTTTTCTTATTACAGAAACAGCTCACTAGATTGATTGCTTTGTATTCTATGTCTATCACACATTGTATATTATCTAGAGTCTATCTTATTTTCTTAGTTGTACTTGTAAAGGTGCCTATGTGGAAAGTAAATCTAATTAAGTTGATAGAAACTATTAATCTACCTTAACCAGAAACCTACTTGCTGCAGGCAGCTCAAGCCGTAGAATTACTATTGTTGTTGTTATTGTAATTAGTGTAGTAATATGATAAAGAATTTCAAAGGCAAGAGACTCTACTATGGAAGAACCTCTTCCACAGAAGGATTACTGATAAAGAAGAGAAAGTATTCTCGAGCAATCAAATACAGCAGATGAGAAGATTACCTACTTGGCAGCTTTTGAGATACTAATGAGCCCATTTTACTGGGAAATTCTTCTGTATAAGCCCTGTAGAAATAAATGAGAGCACGATTGTGCTCTTGCACTGCAGGAGCTTCCCTCTGTTTTTTTCCCTTTCCCCAAAGAATGGGGAAAATATTTCTCAGGCTTCATGGAGATCTTCCTTCAGTGCCTATGGTAAAAGCTTAGAGAGAAATTTTATCCACACTGACTTGCATACACACTTTAAGTGTCTGGCTTCAGTCACCTTCCTACTATTCTCATGTGTGTGTTTTTTCCTATGACAATACAGTGCACTTCAACGTAAGTGAAGTGTTTTGTTTAAAATGTAGCAAGCACTTGACTTTTGTCTCAGGCATGGAAACACCTGTAAGAGTCATATACACACACCCATGTGTGTATATTTATTGTAATGCCATAAGCACCTTCTCTGGAATTGATAGAAAATAACAGTCAGTTCCCAAATAACAGATCTCTAAGTATGCACTCTCTCTCTCTGGCATTTCTTCACAAACAAAGATTCAGGAAGGACTCATCCTGTGCTTTCTGCAAGCACGCTGATTATTAAAAAGGCCAATCCGAGATAAACAAGTCCGGTTGCAGAAAGCACAACAGAAGGTCTCCTTGGGTGATGTTTCCAGGTTGTGATTCTTTCTGCGTTGTTGTTTCTCTTCAAGACTTGTTCGGCGTGAGTTCTCAAATAAGGCTGCAGCATTTGTGCACCCAAATGGACAAAGTTATTCCCATGTGGGTAAAATGTCTGATAGGATGGAATGAAGGTTTAATCTTCAAGTCATGTTAAAAGGATTAACAGAAGAATTGCCATCTTGGCATTGTTCTGTATTTCAGGTCTTTGGGATGGCTCATGCATGTTCAACACTCAGTGTTGCAACATGTTGTGTGCATCAGTGAGTTATCAAAGAACTAGTTCAATTACCAAAAACCTTTCAACTTTACATGCTATGTTAAGAGCTTTCAGCATTCACTAGTTATAATGGCAAGACATGTTTAATCTGACTCACCCTCAACATGGAGTTTTGACTGTAGCTGTAATTCTCACACATACAATTTTCACATTACTGCACATCAGCTTAAACATACTATTTTTCAGTGTTCTGCTCAATATGAACAGTTGAGAGCCATCACACACTGTTTTAATTATATCATATATAAGTATCTTAATATGAGGAATAATTGTAAAGTATAGGCTTAGATTGAAGCTGCTCTAAGAAACAAACTCCTTCAGATATTTTGAAACTGGGTCAAAGCAGTTTTGGATTTACAAGAAAGGGATTAACTTTGGCTGATTTCTTATTTTCTAAGGGGAAATTCCCTTTTTGACAGCTGGTTCAGTCTGTGAAGCTAAAGGGAAATGGCTTTAGAAAGGAGAGATTTCATGAAACAATTATTATTTATTCAGTGAATTTATTCAAAGCATTATGATTTTTCCATAACAATATATTGGGGGAAAGCCTTGGCAACTCACTACTAGACTTTTATAGAATGGGATAGTTGTTCTCAGAAGGGAAAAGGACAAAGGAAACCCTCTAGCCTTCTTGAGAAACATAGAAGAGTATGTGTCACATTAGAAGACCAAAATATCCTGATGGCCCCAGATCCCGTCTGTTCTTGGAAGTTAAGCCTGATTAGTACTTGCATAGGGGACCACTAAGGAAGTCCAGGTATTGTAGACTATAGTTCAGATGAAGACAATGACAAACCACCTATGAGTAGTCTTGCCTAGGAAGACAATATGAAATTCATGGGGTCACCGTAAGTTGACAGGTGACTTGAAGACACATGTACACATACATAAACACGTGCTCCAGATTATGTTCTGAATTACACATCAATCATTATTTTTCTTTCTATGGCAGGTTTCGGTTCAGCGGCCGTATCCTTGGCCTTGCTCTTATTCACCAGTACCTTCTTGATGCTTTCTTCACAAGGCCATTCTATAAAGCATTGTTAAGGCTGTGAGTATTTGTAATGGAGGATTGATGCAAGATTGTATTTTCTCCCTTTGGGGTGGAGAGATTAAACACACATCCATAGGAATAAGCCCCTTTGAATTAAGTGGAGCATGTTTCCAATGTCATGCATGGCTGTAGTCAGCCTTAAAGTTACAGTATATGGCACCCACCACCAGTACATTAAAATGAGGTGTGCAACAAGCAATATTTCATACTTTCCAAAATGTTCTTGGCCTTGTGCTAAGCCCGATGTGTTGGAGTAACCATAAGAGTTGGGCACAGGAGGAAAGAGTGCAGTCAAGTAAGGTGAAGCATATGTGGCCAGACTTAAGGGGTTCATTTGCTTGTTTTTGATGTGGGTGCTGCTAGTCACTGCAGCCATCTTTACTGTGGATATCATTTGTGAGGGGCCTGTCTTTCCAACATGTTCCATAGCACAAGTGGCATTGAAAACCCTTAAGGTGGACAGGTGGAATGAAAGCAATAGTGGCCCATGTATAGCAGAGCATTTTCCCCCACCAGAAAAACCACACAGGTTTATTTGCCCAAACTATACTGACATAACATTATACCAGTTAAGTGTAACTAGAATGACATTTTTGTTTGATGGGTATGAATCAAGTATCATTGTGGGATTTTCTTTTTATCAAAATGAATTTGAATTTGATTCTCCAGCATTAATTTCTGAAAGTGCACATCTTCTATTCATTTGTAGTGTTGTATCCACAACACCTTTACTTTATATGTTGTGGGGGAATCATGTTCAATTTGCTTCTTTATAGAGAAGCCAGGATTTGGTGGAAGAGGGGGGGGGGAACCCAGGAACATACAATAGCCACATTGCAGTATGTTGAAACCAAGTACACAAGCAGACTTTCCCTTTTGTCAGCATATCATAGGAAGTATGCCATATGTATCTGTGATCCCTCATCTAACATAGCCAGAAAAGTACAAAAGCTCTGCAGAATCAGGCCACAGGTCTATCTAGCTCAGCATCTAGTTTCCAAAAGCAATCAGCCAGATGCTTCTAAGAAACCCATAATAAGACATGAAGGTAACACATTGTCCCCAGTACTGTACAATCTTTCTGGTTCCATTTGGCAATCATGGCTACAACTCAGATGTGGAACTTTCTAATGCCAGATGAGCAACTTTTCATAGCTGCTCAGCTTTGAAATGGGGATACTTTGTTGCAGGATCTAGGATGTTTCAGCACAGCCAGTTCAGAGTGACCAGTTCAGTGCTCTGAACTGGCCACATTGAAACTTCTCATTCCATTGTTGCATGTGCAATAAATCAGAAGCCAGAGGCTTACAGCATTGTTTCGGTTCTGTTGCATAATCAGGCCATGTGACCTTAGCGACTTGGAGTATCTGGATGAGGAGTTCCATCAAAGTTTACAGTGGATGAAAGACAACAACATCACTGATATCCTGGACCTCACTTTCACAGTTAATGAGGAAGTGTTTGGACAGGTGAGTTTGTATATGCATGGGATAAACTTCCAAGAATGTGCAAATATTGAGGTGAAACAGGTAAGTTCAAACTGGAAGAATTTAATTATCTTAAATGGTAGGAAATGAAGGAAGCTAGAGAGGAAGAGACAGAAGATGTTCAAAAACATGAGAAGAAGCAAATCAGATTGGTGCAGTATAGCTTGGTAATATTGGAAGGGGAAAGGAAGTTAACTGAAAAAGCTTGTGATAAAACCAGCAGGGAGGCAAAGAGGTGAGAATTATGACTTTCAATAAGGTGTGTTTGCACTACAGAGATGATTCAGGGAAATACAGTCAGCCTTCTGTATCCTTGGCTTCTGCATCCACAGATTCAACCAACCACAGCTTGGAAATATTTGGATGGGGGGAATCCAAATAGTCAACCTTGCTGTTCTCCATTTTATATAAGGAGCACCATTTTATTATGCCATTGTATATAATAGGACTTGAGCACCCCATTCATTTTTATATCCATGGGGAGTCCTGGAACTAAAGCCCAGTGGATACTGAGGGTGCAGTGTATGCAAATAATGGGTAATACCATTGGTACATCTATGCTGTATAATGAAAGTGTTTTCAGAGTAAATTCCTCTGCCCAAGGAAGAATGGGTGCAAGATGACATCCATTGGGATTATTGTGGTTTTAACTCAACAAAGGTCCAGTGAACTTATTAAGGTACAAGGCAGAGTGACTGGTCCAAGGTCTTAATAGATAAGTGGGAATTCAGACTCAGTGCTTCAGTCTAGATGAAACATAGACACATATAACATAGACACTAACTGGTTTTCAACTAATATATGCCTTATAAATCACAATTAGAAAAATGAACACAAATATGGAAATGACAAAGGTTTTTTTTTTAAAAAAACCAAATATCTGTATCTCAGTTAAATTTAGCAGCATAAAACTTAAACATTGTAACATTTCCCTCTTTTGTATACCTCTCTTCCTCCAAACAGCCCAGAGTGATATACATGGGGAATTATCTCATTTTATCTTCACAATAACCCAGGGAAAGGTATGCAAAGCTGAATGGCATTTGAATCCAGGCCTTCCAAGTCCAAGTGTGACATATCTCTTGTCTGTTACAGCACAATGGTAGCTGAAAAAGTCACATTACAATATGGCATCATTTGAAAACCTTGGTAACAAATTCTCAACATTTAATACAAAGTAGCATAATGCATATTTTCTAAAGTTATTAGCAAGATATACATTCAAAACGGGAGGGGGGTGTCAGTATTTGAATTTTGAAATGCCACCACTGCTGCTGTTGTTATCAGCATCTTTATTTCTATCCCACTTTTTTTCCTGATTTGGGACTCAAAGCAGTGTACAATAAAAAGACATTGTTAAAATCAGCAAAATATCAAAGTTAAAACAGAATTAAACAGCTAAAAAGTTTAAAACAGCTAAAAAATTTAAAACACATATAGGCACACATACACAACACACACATATATCCCAGCACAACCATAAGCAGAGATCGGCAAAGATCTGCCAAAACAAGAAAGTTTTTACTTGGCTTCAGAAGAAAGGCAGGGAGGGTGTCAATCTGACTTCTCTGGACAGAGAGTTGCGAGCCTGGGGGCAGATACTAAGAAGGCCCTCTCCTGAATTCCCACCAGATGTACCTGTGAGGGTGGTGGGACAGAGAGAAGGGTCTCCCCAGCAGACAGAAGAGCCTGGAGCTGGTTCATAAGGGAGAATACGGTCCTTCAAATAACCTGGACCTGAGCTGTGTGGGGCTTTAAAGGTCATAACCTGCACTTTTAATTGTTGTATGATCCCTGTAGTCAGCTCCTGTTAGCAGTCTGGCTGCAGCTCTTTGAACCAGTTGGAGTTTCCGAACAATCTTCAAAGGCAGCCCCACATAGAGCATGTTATAGTAATCCAACTGGGATGTAACTGAGGCATGTGTCACCGTGGCTAGGTCTGACGTCTCAAGGAATGGGCACAGCTGGTGCACAAGCTTTAAATGTGCAAATGCACTCCTAGCCACTGCTGAGATCTGGGCTTCCAGGTTCAGAGCTGAATCTAGGAGTACCCCCAATCTGCAAACCTGTGTCTTCAGGGGGAGTATAACCCCATCCAGCACAGGCTGAATCCCTATTCCCTGATCTGCCTTTCAACTGACGAGAAGCACCTCTCTCTTGTCTGGATTAAGTTTCAGTTTGTTCACCATCATCCAGTCCATTACTGATGCCAGGCACCAGTTTAGGACAGGTGAGTTAGTTTGCACTGGTATCTAATATTTATTTTTGCTGACTGATTTGTTTCCTAGGTAACAGAACGGGAATTGAAATCTGGGGGTGCAAATACACAGGTGACAGAAAAGAACAAGAAGGAATATATTGAAAGAATGGTGAAGTGGAGAGTAGAAAGAGGGGTTGTTCAGCAAACAGAAGCTCTAGTCCGTGGCTTCTATGAAGTAAGTAGCAACATTTGATGAGTCAAGTTGTCAGAATCGTGGGCAAAAAGGCAACCCAATGACAATAAAGAAAGCGTTCATTCTGGCCAAAACCAACTAAATCTGTCCATCTGTCCTAAGTGGAATGTCTGTATAGGTTATGTATATGATACTAGATAATGAATATTTGCTCTTGCAGAAGATGAAACTCTTGTTTGGCCACACTGTTATTGACCATAATGTTAAACAACCCAATGTTTGTTTACTTAGACTGCAGTTGTATCTTACTAAGTTTTGTAATATATATATATATATATATATATCTCACTGGTACAAGAATTGTAAAATACTCATGAAAGCACATCTATATTTCTATATTCTTTATTATGTAGAGTTACTAATACATTCAGGATTTTTTTTATCACAAAGCAGATAATGCAGAGGCTGCTTATATATGAAGTATCTGAAACTTATACATGTATATCTGTAACACGTACCTTTGATCTTTATTAGTAGGGGTTGGGTGGTGGGGAAAGAGAAATAATTCAAACTGCAAAAACTGTGCAATGAAAGTAGTGAATAAATCTGTGTGATCAAGAAATTTGCATGATCTGCATATAGTAAAAACTTGCTTCAGCTCCCCGATGCTGAGGATGCAGTTGTCAGGTATGTACCAACATATCTAGCCTAGATAGAATAGCAAATTTGCAGATATATTTGTTGTTTGCCCATATTATTTTTGCATTTTATTGTTTGTTGCAAAGATATTTTTTGTCTTGTCTTTTTTCTTTTAGGTTGTAGACTCAAGGCTTGTCTCTGTGTTCGATGCTAGAGAACTAGAATTGGTTATAGCTGGAACAGCTGAAATAGACCTTAATGACTGGCGCAATAACACAGAATATCGGGGTGGTAAACTATGCAGTTGCTTTTCCTTACCATATTCCATTTCATATATGCTTGCTCTCATCTTCGTGCTGGAAATTATTCTCACAGATCTCTGTAAGAAAAACTATGCAGAAGATTATTTGCATATAGCAGACTTCCCTTACTTGGTGACCTCCAGATATTTTGAATTGCCCTTCTCATGAGTCTCAGATACGACTACTGCTGAGGGATCATTCAAAGTCTAAAGACACCTGGAAGGTACCATATTATGGTACACTGGCCTATTGAAAGCTATGGGCAAGCACTCTTCAGTAATAGCACCTGCTGATCCCACTGGCCCGTGACCATACTGTGCTTGCTTGTCTTCAAACCTCTCACATATTGACATTGTTTAGAAGTACTATGCAGTAACAACACATTTATTAGGAGACTATAGATCTGCAGTTACAGATGGTTGTTTGTGAACCTGCAGCAATCATAAGAATTGTTGGCATTCCTTGTACCAGTATATTCATTTTGTTCTTGTTATTACAGTATGCAATTGAGATTGTATCCATGCTCAAAGATGACCATGGATAAGGCTGATATGAGTATATGGGGATATTCAACAGTGCTCAGGAGCCACTTCATCCTACACAGTTATAGGACTATTATTCTAATTTAACAGCTATGGCTCCATCATATGGAATCCTGGGATTTGCCCTTTGGAAAGAGGCATTTAGAATTCTCAACCAGAGTGCTCCAGTGCCTTACCAAACTAGAAAGCCCAGGATTCCATAGCAGTTAAGGGAAACAATAACACTATAATTATGTAGTACGAATGGGCCCCTGGAATGTTTGAGGTTGCCTTGAATCAGGATGCAAAATACTCAAAAGATTTTTTTTTTAATCTAGATCTGTACAATGTTTTCCTGTGGTGGGAATACCATAACACTTGTTTCAAATATCAGTACAAACATACATTTCTCATATGCCCCTCAGTGTCATGTGAACATCTTGGAATGTGCTATAGTCTTGAGAACTTGCACTGAAATGCATAAAAGTGATAGGTATAATTATGTTTTTAAATTAGCCCCTGGCTTTGTCAAGATTGATACATAAATTGAGAGTTAGCTATACATATGCAGTTTGTCAAATCAACTTGTATGAGTATGTTGCTTATTGCACTCAGTTTAGATCTGTGTTGTTCAAACTGTGTTTCGGGGAATCCTGTCATACTTGGGAGGTTTTCTTCATTGACAAGATTAGTTATGGGAGGCAAGCTTTCCTGGAAAACCATTTGTTCCTGATCTTCCCTTAAAGTATGCTCCACTGAAAAGATTGGCACAGACTCATTTCATGCAGAGTGCCAATGAGCCTGCAAAGCAAAGCATCATACACAAAACGAGCCATTCAGAATCCTCTGTAAACATGGAAGGCTTCTACATCAGACACACAGGGTCCTTGGCAGACCAGTTGATACATAAGGTATTCTCTGAAGATGAAAAAGCATTCAGCTCTACTGCTAGCTAGAGATAGATGAAAAATAAAAATATAACAAAAGAAGGCAGAAAATCATGCTATTATATTTCATCTTCATAACCATTTACGGCTTCCCTTTGAATGTTTCTAATCCATTTGTCTTTTACACACTTTCTGTTTTAGGTTACCATGATGGGCATATTGTAATACGGTGGTTCTGGGCAGCAGTAGAGAGATTCAACAATGAGCAAAGACTACGGTTACTGCAGTTTGTCACTGGGACGTCTAGTGTACCATACGAGGGTTTTGCAGCCCTTCGAGGGAGCAATGGGTTACGGCGCTTCTGTATAGAGAAATGGGGCAAAATAACATCCCTTCCAAGGTATGCTTCCATTTTGAATAAATGTCTAAATTCTATAGCTGGATTAACTCCAAATCTTTGCTTGGGATTACTTGATTTCCATTGCAGTGGGCATTTTCTTTCCATTTCAGTGTGCAAAGGCACATTGTAGACAATTTTATATGATATACAAAGCTTGGATAAAGTCACTTTGTTGAAGTACAGTTCCTAGACTCCCCCCAGACAACATGGCCACTGGCCACACTGGCAGGAGATACTGGGAGTTGTGGCCCAAAAAGGTGATCTTCTTAAGTTCTGATGTTATACATCATATACAAATAAATTAAACTCATGTTTTAATTTTTTAATAAAATGTATCAAGTGGAAAAACAAACTCAGATGGCCTATAAATCTTACCTATGATTAAAAGGCCACTCAAGTTCTACATTTTTTGTAGAAGCTGGGCCTTTCACAAATTTCCTACAGAAACAGTAATCACAAAGAGCAACTGAAATACTGATGGATCTTTTTACATGGCTCCCCTTTAAACAACAGAAGTTTGTGAAAAGTATTATATAGCCCTGGTGGCGCAGTGGTTAAATGCCAGTACTGCAAGTCACCACCTTGCAAGTTGCAAGTTCGATTCCAGCGGGCGCCAAGGTTCACTCAGCCTTCCATCCTTTCGTAGATCGGTAAAATGAGTACCCAGCTTGTGGGGGCAATTAGCTAACACACATTGGAAACTGTTTAATGCGGTGTAGATGTGTAAATAGCTATTGCTTAAAAACAATTTGTAAGCCGCTCTGATAGCCTTGTGGCTGAAGAGCGGGGTATAAATAAATAAATAAATAAAAATATATAAAAACTATTATATGAAATTTGTGGAACCTCCAGATTCAAGTACTGTAGTGACTAATGCTTAGGAAGAACCTGGTACTTTTCTGTGCTTTCATATGGAAGTAGGAGTGCCTTGGTATATCTGGAATCAGTCCAAATCCATTGGTGACAGTGGTTCCAGCCTCTCAAAAGAAAAGCCACCGCCCAAGTTGACTTCTTTTCATGACAGACTACAGGTTCCAGCTGTTCCCCTCAAAGGTTTTGAGAAGTGCACATATTTTTCATGAAATGTACCACATAAAAATTGTGTAGAATTCCTGTAAAAATCTCCTACAGTTAATTTCTTGGACAGAAGAAAGGAAAGCAAACTTTAAGGGTTTTTAAGAGCTGCCTCCAGCTTTTGGCCTATTGAATAGTAAAAAGATAATTGGCCACATTCTGCTCACCTGCCATTTTTCTCCTGGATGAGATATTATCTGATTATGTATTGCATTTTTAAACTACCCAATAGCTTAAGTCTTCTGAGTGGTATGCAGATGTAAAAACATGAAAATAGAGAATAAAAGAATTTAGATAAATTAATAGTGTCAAATAAAACAAGTCCAATAAAAAGTGAGAGATTAGCAACAGTGTATAGTAATGAATCTACAAACGCAAAAACACTTCCTAAAATGTCTGGGAAAATTTAAAATGTAGCACCAAAAAGAGCTTAATGTAGATGCCAGGTGACTCTCTGGAGGGGAGGTGTCACCAGTGTATAGGTGCTCAGTCTTGTAGGCATCCATGCTACCTCATTTGGCAGGTGCTCCTGAGAAGGTTCTCAAATGAATCTGGTAAATAAATATTCCTTTACAAAACCTGAGCTCAGGCCATTTAGGACTTTCAAAAAATTCAAAGCTCCACTTTGAATAATACCAGATACAGATTGGCAGTCAGTGAAGATGGCAAAGTACTGGCATACTGTTGTCATATTGACCAGGTCCCCCTGAACATTCTAGCCATTCCCTTTTGGAGTAGCTGAAGTTCCTGGACTATTTCAAGACAGCCACTTGTACACATTGCAGTAATTTAGAAGGGAGGTTATCAGAGTATAAATAACTTTTGCAATGTTATCTCTTCCCTGATAAGGTTGTAGTTCATATATCAGCAGAAACTGATAAAAGATAGTCCAAGTCAGCAAGGCCAGCTGGGCCACTAGTGATCATGATCCAAGAGCACTCTGAACACATCTTTTGCAGAGAGTGTAACCCCCACTAGAACAGTGTAAAGCTAAACAGATGAACCACCTAAAGACTATCTTATCTGAATTGTATCTTACTTTATTGGCCCTTATCAAGCCTATTGCTCCATTAAATCACTGTTTGAAATCATCAAAATGCTCACCTGTATTAGATAAAAAGGGGAGAGATTGTGAAAGCCTATAATGCTAACATTTTGCTAGCAATATACTATACTAGCAAAGTTAACTGAATGAATGCAAGACTGGGCACAAGCTTCAGGAGTTTGTAACATTATTCTCAAAAAGGGGATGAAAATTTGTTATGTGCTGTCAAGTTGACTTTAAGTGACCCTAAGAATAAGAGATCCCCAGGAGATCCTATTATTAACAGCCCTGCTCAGATTTTGCAGACTCATGGCTGTTGCTTTCTTGATTGACTCAATCAACCTGTAATGTAATCTTGCTCTTTTCCTGCATCCTTCCACTTTAGCAAGCATTATCATCTTTTCTAAGTAATGTGTACAAAGTATAACAGCTTCAGTTTAGTTATTTTGACTTCTAGTGAGAGTTCAGGCTTGATTTGTTCTCAGGCCCATTTATTTTTTCAAGCTGACTCTGACTTATGACAACCCTATCACTGGCTTTTCTTGGAAAGTTTTATTCACAGGAGGTTTGCCATTGCCTTCCTCTGAATATAGCCAACATATGACTTGGCATTCCCTGTTGGTCTCCCTTTCAGTTACTAACCAAGTCTCACCATGCTTAGATTCTGAGATCAGACAGGATCTGGTGCCTCAGATCACAAATTCTTACTCAGCTCAGATAAAAATCAAAGCAGGAGAAAAATTACTAGTTTACCTCTTTCATTGGGCCCTCTCCCAAAGCTCCTCTGCTTTCCTTTAAATCTCACTTACCTGACTGGCTTAACTAGTAATGACAGCTGGGATGCAGGCAAGGAGGTAAACACAATCCCTCGTTGGAGACTTCTGAAAAAATGCCTTCATTGGATAGTTCACAGAAGAAAAGAAAGAGCTTTAAAATTTGGAGACAGAAGGGAACAGAGAGTTATGAGTTGTCTGAAGGTGAGGTACCTAGGGTTTCAGAATATCTTTGTGGGAATCTGATGTGAATTACTGGATCTACTGCTTTATGGAAGTGATGTTTTTCCTCCTCTCTTGTTCCAATTGTAATTTGTAAATGAAGCAAATAATATAAAAATGCTAATGCTCTCTTGTTCAGAAGAAATGAAATTTGGTACAGAATTTGGAAATAATGTGTTGCAAGTAATGGTATTACCTATAACTGAATGCAAGTGGGATTGTATGAAAAATCTCTCTCTCTGGCTTTTCTTCACAAACGAAGATTCAGGAAGGACTCATCCTGCGCTTTCTGCAAGCGCGCTGATGACTAAAAAGGCCAATCCGAGATAAACAAGTCCAGTTGCAGAAAGCACAGCAGAAGGTCTCCTTGGGTGATGTTTCTGGGTTGTGATTCTTTCTGCGTTGTCGTTTCTCTTCAAGACTTGTTCGGTGTGAGTTCTCAAATAAGGCTGCAGTATTGTTGGATAGTGCATCTCCATGCCTCCCGATGTGAGGCCAGGGTGGACCATTGTTGGTGATCAATTTGGCTGAGCCTGAGATGTTGTTTCAGGGAGTCCTTGTATCATTTTTTGGAGTACCCCTCTTACGCTGACCCATGGCGAGTTTACCGTAGAGTACTATTTTTGGGAGGCGGTGGTCCTCCATCCTAGAAACGTGCCCTGCCCAGTGCAGCTGTGTTCACAATATCATGGCCTCAATGCTGGTGATTCCTGCTTGCTCAAGGACAGCAATATTCGTTGCATAGTCAGTCCATATACAACATATTGAATAATACAATCAAAACATATATACAATACAATGGATTTCTGGACAATATCCATTTCAGTGGATCTTCTTCAAAGGGTCTTATTCAAAAGGGTCTTCTTCAGAGTATAAAAAATATTTACAGCAAACAGTTATGAGAGCAAACTTTTATCCTGATCTTCTCCTGATCATTTAACAAGAGCAATATTCTCACAAAGAAGGCTATTGTGCAAGTAACACCATAATAGAATAACAAAAATACACATAAATAATAAGTAATGTGTGTAAATACTATTCACTGGCTCTTTCAACTAGAGTAGGTCTATTGAATCAATTGTTGAATAGTAAGTGAACACATAGGTAAATCCCATTGATTCAGTGGGTTCACTCTAGTTGCGAGTAATACCCTACTTGGCTGGTAATATTGTTCCCTCCCTCCCTTCCTTTAGTATTTAGTTGCTACTTCTAAAAGCTTGGGTTGTGATCACTGGGGGGACTTAAACAGTCATTTTAAAAGTCTGTTTTTGTAGGTTGATGATGGTATTGGTGGTGATGGTGATGACTGCGAGAAGGAGAGGAGGATACTAAAATGAAACATATTAACAGAGGAATGGGTAACAATAACATGTTACTAACAGATGGGACAGAAGAGGAAAAAAGGCTAATGCTTAATGTGTTACTTAAAAAAACACCTTCCCAAGATTTGACTCTGAAATGTCTTGCTATTTGGGGAAGGGGTACATGTGTAACAATATTGCTTAGATGCTGGTATAGGAGACATTTAGTCCAAAATTACATTTCACTGGTAAATGCTGGATTCTTAACTGTCTACCAGGTGAAGTGGAATTTTTATATGCAAATCAATAATATCAATTGATAGTTGATAATAACCCTAATACTTACCTTAACCCTAACACTTACCCAAATAGTTTCGCAAGACAATTCCAACCAAATAGAAATGGTTTTATTGCATTTTCTTGACAAAATGATCAATTACCAATTGATACACAAGCAGAACCTCGCCACACTGAAACACTCTAGGCCTGTGAGGAGGGAATGGCACTTGTAGAAAGGAAGTAGCAGTTGGAAAGGGAGGTGCCTAACCTTTGCCCCACCTGATACTTTGGCTCTGGGATCCTTTCAGCCAGGGTCCTGAAAAGTGTTTACTGGTCAAGTGGGGGAAAGTGGAAAGACCAGAATAGAAAAAGAAATAGGTAATTTGAAGGTATGCACAAACTTCTTTCCTACAGATCTCCTCCACTTCCTACCACTCCTTTGCACAATAGTGGCAAATACAACTTTAGAAAAATTGTATTTGCTTCCAAATGCATCGTCACTTCTGCCTTGCTTTATTTGTAAGCTTATGGATCTGAAACATGGGTCACCTATCGCCACCACCTACGACTCCTCGAGCGCTTTCGTCAGCGCTATCTACGCACAATCCTAAATATACACTGGACTGACTATGTGACGAATGTTGCTGTCCTTGAGCAAGCAGGGATCACCAGCATTGAGGCCATGATATTGAGAACACAGCTGCGCTGGGCAGGGCACGTTACTAGGATGGAGGACCATCGCCTCCCAAAAATACTACTCTATGATGAACTCGCCACGGGTCAGCGTAAGAGGGGCGCTCCAAAAAAGCGATACAAAGACTCCCTGAAACAACATCTCAGGCTTGGCCAAATTGATCACCAACATTGGTCCGCCCTGGCCTCACATCGGGAGGCATGGAGACGCACTATCCACAATGCTGCAGCCTTATTTGAGAACTCATGCTGAACAAGTCTTGAAGAGAAACGACAACGCAGAAAGAATCACAACCCAAAAACATCACCCAAGGAGACCTTCTGCTGTGCTTTTTGCAACCGGACTTGTTTATCTCGGATTGGCCTTTTTAGTCATCAGCGCGCTTGCAGAAAGCGCGGGATGAGTCCTTCCTGAAGCTTCGTTTGCGAAGAAAAGCCAGAGAGAGAGAGAGTCTTTGTAAGCTTAACTCATAAGTTATCGAATCTTTCTTATGAGGTTCCTAATACTTTAAATATACACATAGTATTTTTCTTCTGCAGGGCGCATACATGTTTCAATCGCTTGGATCTTCCACCCTACCCATCATATTCTATGCTATACGAAAAGCTGTTGACAGCTGTTGAAGAAACTAGCACCTTTGGACTTGAATGAGAAAATTTCAGGCTTTTCAAGTGTTTTTTCTGGTCAGTGACATCACTCCCTACCCTGCTGCCATATGATTTTGGTTTTCTATGTTTTTATTTCTGGGGAGGGGAATCAAGATTGACAAAAGCTGTGCATGAAGAACAGCCTTCCTTTAAGAACTAACCTTCATGCTTTCATATTTGGTTTTGAATGGACAACTAGCCTGTATGCAATATAAAAACAACAGTCTCAAGGTCTCTGTGTATCTCCACATACCTCCATTACTAATAATGAAAATAGGAATGCAAGTTATGCTACACTTGACCAAATGTTAATAAATGTTTACGTCCACCTACGTTGATTAAAAACAAATCAAGCATTCCAAGCTTTTATATGCCCATCTCTTCTGGATTAAACCCACAGTTCATCTTGCGTCTTAACAGCTGTTTCCACTAACGGAACTGATCAAGAATCTCCTTCATCCATTCTTGATTTTCTTGTACAAATCGAGCACAGGTGAGAGACACCTATGAACAAACCTGAATTTTTATACACAAATTCATAATCCAAATCAACTACAGCAGCTGGAGCTGGACAGACATGTGGTGCAGATGAGACATTCAAAACAAAACAAACCTGTAATGCAATGTAGTGTGTCACTGATGGTTAACAATTGTTAATTGCCAATACTGGGAAGAATTGCACTTCAGAGCTATTGAAGTACAAATGGGAGGTAATGTTTGTTGTAATAACAACACACAAGAATTATGTGTTTGTGCACTCAAGAAGGATGTCTTATTATGTAGCATAATAGACAACAACGCTTTTCCTAATTATTGTACATAACAAAAATAACAGGAAGAATATTCTCTTCTTAATATCTTCTGGTCCCACTTACTGGTTCTTTGTTTTTTGGTGTTAAAACACTTCCTTACAGAAAGATAGACAATCCTGCACCATGTATTGAAAGCCATTAATTATTTAACATATACTAAATGACACAGAGTTGTGTTTTTGTTTCATTTCTCTCCAATTTTAAATACTCAAGTATTGCCAAATTGGTTCTACACAAAAACATACAACCAAAGTTGAATTACTGTATGTGTGAAGCTGCAGAGAATGATAATGTTGAAATAGTATGAACGAGAATGTCACATATATAGCTATTTGCTAAACATTTGAATCAGTTCCTAAAGCCCCATTGGTCTACCTAGCATGTTATTTAATAGTGAATTGAAGATTCTGGCCTATTTTTCTAATCAGGGCAAACAATAAAATAGCCCTGTGGGTTTAATTTTTGATTGGCAAAATCAGAAAAGCAAAACACACTGGAACATGGATACTTTGATGAGGAGTGCTGAAACTAACTTGAGGAAAAAAGTCAATATTATGATTTTCTTCACCTCCATCATTCTAATTTTCCTGGCTTAATTTGAGAACAAAACTGCTCAGTGGATTTTACTTCTAACTAGGTGTGCACAGAACTGGGCTACATGTGTATTTTATCTTCACCAAGTCCTTATTTCTACATGCATATCTTAAAGTAATCAAATGACATATTTGCATATCAGGTCAAATTATCATTAAGCATCAAAAAGAGAGATCAGTTAAATATTAGAAGTGAAAAGAGACTTCTCCACTTTTTACTTTGCTGGAAACTGTACCTGAAGTAAAATTGCGAGTGGCCTTCTGCTTGAATGGTGTCTCTCTTTTTCTCACCTTGGTGAGAGAAGTTAAATGCTAGTGTTGTGACCATCTTTAACTTCTGAGTACAGATCAAGGGACTGGGGAATAGCCCCAGAGAATTCTGTCAAATACAGCTACACAGTAATCACTTGAAGCAGGCTTTATGTGTTTAGAAAATCAAACTTCTTTTATACAGGAAACATTTTCAGAATCGTCTCTGACCCAAATAATGAAGTAATAACTATTATGATAGACCACCCTAAAACAATGTAACTTTTTAAAAAACATGGGAGCATATCCAGCAAAAATTAAGAATGTTTAGGGTCTGTACTTCAATTAAAGAGATTTGAGCACGTATTTAGCACTTTTCTTTTAAAAGTAATGAACTATGAAAGTGGATCACTGGCTGGATCGTGGCCTAATTTGGCTATGATTGTATTTTTTTATTTAACAAGTATTTATTTTATTTAAAGTCAATTAGTTTATGACTCTTTATTTAATAAACCTTTATTTTAAGGAACCTAGATTATCCATACAGAGAAGAAATGGATGAAACAAAAGCAAGCTGCAAAGCTCCATGGATCTTAAAGCATTGACTATGCAAATGAAGGGCAGATACTTATTCATGACTAATTTGGCTTACATTCTAGTTGATATAAAAACCAACCTTAATGCCCGTATGAACTGTAATACATGTATCTCAAGCACACATCACAACTGGTATGTGGCCTTTGTTGTTTCAGTGGAATCTCATTAAACACATTGTAAACCTCATTGAAAATAAAAGGAGAAAGCATGGCACAGGTGTTTAGTATGTGACACAATATATCTTCTTGTGGAACCCCATCCTCCAAAAAAAAAATTGGTCTAAAAGGAAATATCCAATACACATTATTCAAAATCCTCTGTGCACAATATCCTATGAAAAGCATCCCATCTTAGGCCTGACTTCATTTGTGTAAGATGGCTGCCAGTGTCATTACAGAGTCATATGGATTGTATTAAATTTGAGGGGTCATTTTAAAAAATCTGGAATTCAAGCAAGCTGGTCTCACTGGTTATTTCTAGGTGGGCCAAATGCAACAGTATACAAAAACAGTATATCTTACTAATCCTTTCTTAGTAATGCTGTATAGTTAAGACTTTTTAAAAGTATTTAAAAGCTATATTTTATTAAAAATTGAACTATTTTTTGTAGCATGGTGAAGGATTTGTATATGCAGGAAAGGAATCTGAAGCAAGATAGACACATCCCTGCGTTCCACTCCAGAGTTGTATTCTCTTGTGTTCTGGAAAGTGAAATAGGGTGGAAGTAGCTCCAGGTTTGGCCCTCAAAAAAATTTGTCTGATTTTCCCCCCACGAAACATATTACAGTTTGTCTTCAAAAACAATGTCATAAATATCCTAAAGTACAACCTTTTTTCTCATATCTTTTATTTTTGATGCACCTTTAAAAAAAAACAATAACAACTCATTGGTCCTTCATTTGACAGCATTAAGTTCCATAGTACAGGCAAGGAACCTTTGGCCCTCCAAATGTTTTGTACTACAATTCCTGCTTTCCTTTGACCATGCTCACTGGGGCTGATTGGAGTTATAGGCCAAAATACCTGAAGAGCCAAATTACCTCTCCCTCTATAAACACATCACAAAATTATAAACTTACGTCATTTTCCAATTTATAAATATCTGTTTCATTTTGAAGTATTAAATTGGAACTTTATGTTATGAGAGTATTATTATTTTGGGCAGTCTCTGAAATGGAGGATAGTAAATAGAGGAAATTAAGAATAAGCCTTGGAATTAAGTTTGGAGAAAGAAATAATTACATTTTAGGAATTTAGGAAGAAAGGGTAATCTTTGAGACACTGCTTCTTACATGTAACAAAGAAAATATTTATGTACTGAGGACTTCACTTTTTTGTCCCAGTCTGGAGATGTTGCATTCAAAATGGACATAGGAGGGCTCACTCACACACACAGCAACACAGAAGCTGCTCTCCTGTTTTTTATTATTTATTTATTTATTTATTTATTTATTTATACCCCGCTCTTCAGCCACAAAGCTTACACATTGTTTTAAGCAATAGCAATTTACACATCTACACTGCATTAAGCAGTTTCTAACGTGTATTTGCTAATCCTGTGTCTTATTCCATCCTGTGGCACTTGGGGAGTGCTGATGGATGAAGCAACCTCATGGATAGGCAGTTGTATTCTTTCCTGCTTTACTGTCGCCCTACCTTACAGGTGGGCAATAAGAAGTGGGGTCCATACTACTAAGGTTGCAGGTAAACAAGGTCACATACAGTAATAAACACAACTTTCTTAGATAGTAATTCTGTAGACTATTTAATCAAATCCTGAATTTTAAAACAACACTATCTTCATTGACCCCACATTACTGTTTGCATTCATTTTGGTCATAGATTCGTGGTACCTAGACATTTTTTCCTGCTATTTGGGATACGGTATTTGAATTTTCATTTTGATGTAGCAAATGGACAAAATTGGATTTCATGTAGTTTTATACTACACAATTAATGAATTTTTCAGTATTTCATCTGAAAAAATTACTATTCCCAGGTCTTTCATGCAACAGAAGTTTTACTAATGGAGATCAAAATTGGATTTCACAAGCAGGTTGATGGCTTTATTTTCTGTAGGTCTCCTCAGTACAAAAGTCTGGCATTGCTCCAGTGTGAGATTAGCTGCTTAATCCTAAATATATTAATTCATAAGTGCCACTTATTAATTCAAAGAGATTCCACTTCCAAGCAAACTATGAACATAAACCCATTTATTTGGCAATAAATGCTACTGAAATTAATTAGATTTTTTTTTTTACATCCACATATATCTGGTGGCAAGGAGATAATCCCATTTTGGTGCAGTTTTTAGGTGACAAGTGTGGCTTTAGAATACTTTAATTTTTCTTGAATGAAACATCTGCCCTGAATTAAATCCTAGGTATACTGAAGTCAATGGGACTATTGCCATTAACGTAGCAGTGATGGAACATCTCAGGAAGGAATTCCCAGCAAAGATCCAACTAGTTCAATCAAATAACACACTGAGATTCCTTTCTATTTTTAAGATGGTGCTTTTTACAAGTATTCTTCTTGCTGTACCTCAGTGTTTAAAAACTGGCTGCAATATGTCACAAATCTGGGATAGCCTTTCCAGGGTCCAAAAAGGTTGTATTGTTACTTTCTCCCTAGTATGTAATAGTTTGTTTGATCTAGTCAGCAGATACCTGTAGATAGTAGATACTAGGTAGAGTCAGTACTGAAACATTAGCTGAATTCCCTGCAGCTTCCAATTTACCTAAAACCAAGTGTCTATTATGGTTTCATTAAAGACTTCATATAAGTCAATGGCAGGAAAGGTCCACATTATTGGGCTGATTTTGCTTCTATTGACAGGAAAATGTCACATGATACTCAGGCTGCGCTTTCTATTCAATCATATCACTGTAAAGGAATGTCAATAAAATCTCTTTGTTATGGCATCAGGTGGTGTGGTTAATGTTTTATTTTCTGTAGGTTATGCTATAAATGGAGCCTGTTCTATGACCTCTAGCTGGATTGTTTTTTTTTCCCCTCACCTATTGGATGGATTGCAGTGGTCCTATTATTGGCATACATCCTCCAGATGCAGTTAATAAAACATGGCAGAATAGGATGGCATATCATAAGGTATAAGTGATGACAACTAATAATAAGTGTCAGTTAATTAGGTCAAGCCAATGGTGGGCTTTAAAAAAATCTTATCTGCATTGCTGTTTCACAGGTATGGAACAGAACTCACTGCCCTGGTGGCGCAGTGGTTGAATGCCAGTACTGCAAGCCACCACGTTGCAAGTTCAGTTCCAGCGGGCCCCAAGGTTCACTCAGCCTTCCATCCTTTCGTAGGTCGGTAAAATGAGTACCCAGCTTGTGGGGGCAATTAGCTAACACACATTGGAAACTGCTTAATGCAGTGTAGATGTGTAAATAGCTATTGCTTAAAACAATTTGTAAGCCGCTCTGATAGCCTTGTGGCTGAAGAGTGGGGTATAACTAACTAACTAACTAAATTTGCACAGGGGCAGATCACCCAGTGTAAGCTATAGCAGTGAATGGTCTGTGTCTTTGACAAGTAACTGCTAACACTCACATTACCAGAGGGACAAGAAAGTGAAACAGTGAGTATGAAATTAATCCACAGAATCAATTAGTTGGAGTGGATTTAATGAGTCATGTAGCCCTCAACTCTTGGGTGAATATTTTGATGTGAGGACAGGTATTATTACAAGATTCAATGGTCTTAGATTAGATTTGATTGATATTTATTTAGTAAATATATATTCAAATTTCTTCTCAAAGCGGTGTGCACAGGGTTTCTACCGGTCCAGGAACTCACCAGACCCAAACCTCTTCAGCTACATGACATGTCATCAAATATTAATATTTTTCCTAAGAGCTCTTGCTTGTTACATTTTATACCTCACAAGTCCTCACCATTTCTTCTGGTTGGATCAATGCATATGCTTAAAAGATGCCTAGTAAAACTTAGCATAGGATTTTCTTGAAAATCTCTAAAGAAGAAACTTAAGAACCTTTTAATGTTTCACAACTGATACCTCTATAGAATATACAATTGTAAATGGTGGTCAGGAGAAGGAGGAGGTTATGACTATTGATTAGATTTAACTGTTGAATTTTACATTGTAGGATATAAGTCATCTATCTACCAATGAAAATACAATACTGATGGCCCAACATCAGGTGCTGCAGCAGCCAGCCACAACTTTACCTGCGCAATTTTCGCACCATGCTCAAACACTCCAAGGGGAAGGGGTAGAAAATTCCAGCCAGGTGGGATGTTCCTGCAATGCCTGCCATCTTGAAATACCTATCTACCACAAATCCCTCCCCTCAGGCTGAGAATGCCTCCATGGGATGCGCCTTAAAGGCAGCACTGGAGGCTTATTCTCCAGTACTCACGGGGGAATATCAGGCCTACCAGCATGCCACTCAGTGGCAGCAAAACAACAGGCTCATCATTGCCAAGAGGTCCTCCCCCCAGTGGTGGAGGATACAACACTACAGTCCCTATAAGAATTATTGGCAAGACACCTGAAACCCCCCCCCCCGGCCCATACTAGTGCATCCAAAGTAGGGGAGGAGATGCATTCCCTCTTATTGCAAGTGAGGTAACTCCTCCGAACGCAACAAGCAGGGCAGACTGCCCATGGGGAAACCTTCAAGGCCACCAAAGGGAGCTAAGACACAGGTACACGGTTATTCCACAGGAACCATCAGCATAACCGTCTCTGTTCAGAACCTGTTCAGGAAGAGAGAAACCGTTTCCCCACACACATACTCTCTCTCCAGAGGAATAAGATTGGGATTCCATTGGAGAATATCTGCTCTAGAAGGAACCCCTTATGGAACAGGAACTGGATGACTTGGAGTCGGAGAAGGAGGAAGGGGAGTAGTCAGACTCAAGCTCAAACTAGGATGAACCATCTGACCACTTATTTCATTCTGAGGATTTTGTTCAACTATTATCTAAGGTGGCAATCACTCTGGGGCTGGCCTCCAAGCCAGACCAGCAGAGCCAAGCAGGGCAGACCTCTCTAGAGTTAAATGAAAAGGGTGCCTCTGTCCTAAGGCTCCTGAAGGCTTTGGGGAAGGAAATCCTCTTCCCACTGGTTTTCCTGCAACTGGTGAGGGGAGAATGGGACAAGCCTCTATAACAAAAATGGGGTACCATGGTAGCACAAAAATCTACACCCCTAGTAAGCAGATTCTAGAGATTCTGAAGGCCTCACATTGGGGACACACACGCTCACACACCCTCCTTCACCTTGGGATCTCTGTCTCCCAAAGAGGGCAAGGGATTCCTGAAGGTCCCAGATGAGAAAAGGTCAGAAGGGGCCTTAAAGAAAGCATACGATGCAGCATCCCTCACCACCAGGGCTTCGGCTACTGGCTCCCTCTTCACTCAAGCATCCCTCTTATGGGTGAATGATATCCTACAAGGAGAGGATATAGATTACAGGGTGCTGCATAGATAACTTTCCAAAATTTTAGCACCTTGCAATTTGGCAGATGCTACTCAGGACTGCATGATCTTTGCTGCAAGGTCCATTGGGGCTATCGCAGTGGTCAGATGTTCCATTTGGCTCAAACACTGTGAGGTAGATGCACACTCCAGAGCCAACCTGTCCACAACCTATCTTTAAGGGGTCAAAGCTATTTGGGGAAGAATCCCTGAAAGACATCTTAGTGGAAACAAGGGACAAGAGACAAGTGATGCCCCACCATGGCAGGAAGAGGAACAAAAAGGGGCATAAGTGGGTCTTCCAGTCACACCTTTCATCCCTCCAGAGAATTTGGTAGATCTAGGGATTTCTGCTTCTTTTGGCCCACTTGGGCCAGGGCAGCTTTCCTTCCCACCATGTCTCATCCTCCCAGACCTCTTCCAATTGCAAGGGATGATCTCATGCCTCAAGGGGAGGGGGCAGGCAGCAGTTCTGATGCCCAGCCCCCCCCCCAGTGGGGGGAAGACTCAGGTTATTCCAGAAGGCCTGGGAGCAGACAACTATAGACAAGTGGGTCCTTTCCACCATCTCCCAGGGGTATGTCATTGGATTCAGCCAAAGGCCGGGAACAGGTTTCTGTCCTCCCCAGTCCCCAAAAACACCTACAAGAAAGACATACAGGTCCAGGCCATCAAACACCTCCTACACATCAAGGCGATAGAACGGGTTCCACTCTCAGAGCACTTCTTGGGAATTTACTCCTTCTTCACAATTCCAAAGAAGGGAGGGGATTTCAGGTTGACCTTGGACATGATGCACACAAACTTCTTCATCACATATGAGCTCTTTCATATGGAGACCCTGACCTCCATCAAAGAAGCGCTTCAGGAGGAGCACTTCTGGTGTCCATGGACCTAGCAGAAGTTTAACTGCATGTGCCTATTGCCAGGAACAGCAAAAGATTTCTCAGGTTTGCAATTCGACTGGCACCACTTTCAGTTCTGAGCCCTCCCCTTCGGGTTGGCCTTGGCCCTGAGGGTCTTCACCTGGGCAGCAACCAGGCCAACCAGGGATACATCTGTACCCCTATTTAGATGGCATGACTATTGAGGGCCATTTCTTTAAAGGGGCCCTTGAGAGATCTCGAGGCAATCATACACACAGCTTCCTTTCAAGAAGAGCCACCTTCAGGCACACGGCTTCCTTTCGAGAACAGCCACCTAGTGCCAGCACACACCAGTGCTCATTTAGGAACCCTAATAAACACGGTCAAGGGAATGATATATGTCTCAGATTCACTCTCAGTCTTCAGCCTCTCTCATGACTCTAGCCAAACACCTGGGCCTCATAGTCTCAGTGATCCATTTAGTTCCCTGGGCCCAATTCTACTCCAGATCCCTACAGGAGTTCCTCCAACAGTACCAGCAACAGATCACGCTACGCAAATGTCTGCTGCTCTGAATTCCCTCTCAGGTCAGGGACTCCCTGTCTTTGTGGACAGAAAAAACAAACTGGCCAGGGTTGAGGGGTTGAGGGCAGCCCATGGGTTGAGGGCAGCCCATGTAGCCTTCCTCTACTTCACCCCCAGGCTCAGAGGGAAATTCATACTAGTCCTCATGGACACACAACCACCAGCTCTTACATTGTCAAATGGAAGAATAAGGTCCTGCTCCCTACACAGGAGATCGGCCCTCCTGTTTCACTGGGTGGAGAAAATAGTACGCTCACTCTCAGCTCAGTACGTCCAAGGATCTACCAATCTCCAGGCAGATTTCTTAAGCAGACACACCTTGCTCCCAGAGGAGTGGTCCCTGCTCAGGTTTGGGACAATAATAACAGACATGTTCATCTCCCAGTCCAATCACAAACTTCCCAGGTTCTTCTCAAGGTTCCCCTGTCCAGGGGCAAAGGACAAAGATGTGCTCCAAAGCCCTTGGCCCAGGGGACTTCTGTAACTCTTTCCTCCCCTTCCTCTTGTGGGAAAAATGATCAGGAAAGTGATAAGAGAGGGCACAGGTAGTCCTCATCACCTGTAAGGATCCCATCAGACCCCAATTCAAACAGACAACAGATACTAATTAAAGTACTTTATTGCAGTTGAAATTGAGTGAAGCCAAGTAAAACAATATACTCCCCCCCCTTAAAAGTTATTAAATCAATTTACAAATTAAAACAATTAAAACATTTGATAAAAACACATACCTACATTTGGCAATAACAGTAGGTCCCCAACGATATTCAGTTCTGTTAACAAAGGAGGCCGTGGGAACTCTCCTGAAGGAGGGGAGTTCCCGAGGCCAGGATAATCTATTCTGGAAAGGCCTGCTGGAAGAAATCCGTCTTGACAGCCTTTTTGAAGCTGTCCAAAGATGTCAATTGACAGATCTCATTCCACAGTTTCCATTCCACTCTAATTAGGAGGATCCAATGAGGCCTATGAACATGACAGAGGCCTGCTTAACATGGCAGAGGCTGCTTTCAGCCACAGGCTATGAGCAGGACCTGATATCACCCCTACTGGCTGAGGAGACCATGGTTCTCGGACCTTATGAACTTGTCCCAGTCAGCTCCGTGGTGCTTCCTGCCACATCAAGACCAGTCTTGGTGAGGCAGGAAGTGCCATGGAGCTGACTGGGACAAGTTCATGAGGTCCGAGAACCCAGGGTCCCCTTCAACACCCTAGGATTGCATGACTTCAGCTAGCTGCCTGGAGGGTGAATAGAAAGTGCTGAGGATATGATTATGACAGGTAATGTCCACACTTTGGTCATCCCACAGGTGCTCCATGATGAGAATCTATGAGGCCACTTGGATGGTGTTCATAAAATGGTGCTCAACCATCTCTGCAAGACAAATCCAAGCCCTCACCAACTCTCACCAGCCCAGAGAATGCCACGATGGTTACTTACCATGAAGGTGTATTCTGGGGATGTTGAAAGGAGGAATCCACCCCTCCCTTTATGACTGCTCAATTTTCTCAGGGGCCATGGTTCTTCCTGCATGCTTCCTATCTAGTTCTCTGCTCAGGCTTTGCTAGTCAGTGTACTGGCCTCTTGGGGGGTGGGGGGGGGAGTCAACAAACCTTTCAGCTATGTGAGACCACATTTTTTCTTCCTACCTCTCTCTGGATGGTGATGGGAGTAAACAACTGCTGTAATGGATTCCTCAGAATGCACCTTCATGGTAAGTAACCAATGTGGCATTTTCCTTTGAAATATCAGGTGCTACCTACTAGCAGACCATACCAGCATTAAATTGTATGTAAATTGCTCTGTTGGCTTCTTAAGAGCAGCTCTAAAAAAACAAGCTTTCATTTCAGTGCATACAGAACATAAATCAAAGAAAACATTCTCCAAGGCAAAACACAAGAGGCCATTGTCCTCCACGCTATAGCTCTTTCTGTTGCTTGTAGGCCAAGCTTGTTTCATAAAGAAAATGTATTCCAAAAACATCAAAACTGTAATTGCAAGTGACTAATGCAATGAATTCAAATGATTGCCAGTGCCATTTGAATATGTACAAAACACATTTAGTATTCCTCTAAATTATAAGAAATGCAGCCAGGAGGTTTTGTGCCATTTTCAGTATTTGTAGAACATGAATCTTTCTCAGTAGATTATTTTTCCAAGCAGGTAAAGTTGCTCTTTCAAATTTGCACTCACAGTGCAAAGGAGTTCTGCAATTGCTGACTTTCCAAAGAGCTCCTGTGGCTTTAAAGACAAGTCTGTCAGTGTGCTTTTTCTTGTGGCTGCCACAATCCTGCCAAAGCTACCTGGCCACACAGGAAAGATGGTCCACAATAGCAAATGTTGCTGTAGTAATTCTACCAGTACCTACATAATTTTTCTTGTATTTCCAAATTTTCTTCTTACCTGGTGTAATAACCTGTGGAGGAGACCCCCCCACACAGGTCATTACAGCCAGTCTTCTCCCTCTCTTACGGTGGCCAAATGCCAAAAGAGGTTCAGTAGGTGAAAGTTTTGACAGATGCAGCTTGTCATACAGGGATAGGGGGTGGGATCCTGCTAAAATGTCATCTTCTTGATGACTCTGGAAAGTAAAGAACCTCTCCTTTGGCATTTGGTTATCCTAAAATATGTGTGCAGTCCACCTTCTACAAACAGCACACTTACACTACTCACTCTTCTTTGCAATGGTCTCTGGACCAAGCAATAAACTAAATTATTCACTACTTGCTGTCTTAGCAAATATCAGGTTTATGACCATGTTCCCACTATACAAATCTCATATTTGGAAATTATAGTAGTTGACAAGAAACCCACAAAAACTGATTTTTCTTACATTTGCATAGGCACACATAGTGACTGTTTAGGATTTCAGACTTCTTATCTCTATCCTGAATATATTATGGCTCTAATTCTCTGCACATTTACTTGGGAGTAAGCCCCTGGGCTGGCCCTACCAACGAAGCACAATTACACAAATACTTCACAAATAGGGCATTAGTGATAGCCCACAGCTGTTTCTCCTAGGTTCTTCATCTTTTTCTTTTCTTGGAGGGCATTGCTACATGAACCTCATGCTCTCTGGTGTTAAAGCACCTGTTGCTGTTGCTAGTGCTGAAATTCAGATTCAATGCCAATCTAGTCAGCTTCTATACATGGAATGGATCCTAAGTGACTAGGAGTATATTTGCACTAGTTAAAGCTGTGCCTGTTCCTGAAGATGTCTGTTTTGGCAATGGTGACACAGTAATCCTATTTGGATTGCTGCAAATGCATTTTGCATTACAGTACATGGGGCTGCTTTTGAAAAATCTTTTGAAACTTCACCTAGTTCACATTGCTATGGCCAAATGATTGAATGTGACCAGTTACAATGAGCACACAGCTTTCTTGTTTCAATGCCAGTAGTTACTGGTTTGTTTTGAGGCATAATTTAAAGTGCTGGCTATGGACTATAAAGTCCTACATGGGTTGGATCCAGGTTATATGAACGACCATGTTGTCCCATAAAAGCCTGGCCAGATCCCAAGATCTTTGGGGAAAGCCCTTCTTTCTGTCCCACCACTCTCACAGCCCCATCTGATGGGATCATGAAAGCAGCACCTTCCTGGTGGCTCTTCAATGTAATTTCTTTCCTAGTGAAGGGAGATAATCCCCCTTCTTCTGTCATCAGGCAAAGCAAAGATTTTTTTTTTCTGTTCCAACTGGCTTTCTGGAATGGACTGTTTTCAAAGGACTTTAAATAGCATGCTTAGTGTAACTCCTTTTTTATTTTTTATTGTAAGAGATGTTTTTAAGTTGTTTTAATGTTGTAGATTATTCAATTATATTTTAATAATTTTTGTGCATACTGTCTCTCTCTCTGGCTTTTCTTTGCAAACGAAGATTCAGGAAGGACTCATCCCACGCTTTCTGCAAGGGTGCTGATGTCAGAATTGGATTTGTTCTTTGAGCCTGTGAAATGGATTTTTCTGGCAGAGCACAGAGTGCACAGAACTGGCCACACCCTTTAAACCAAAGGTTCATCTGCTGTGGCCTTGCAAGCATAGACAGTAGCAGCGAGGTCCTCGGGCCGTAGGTTTGATTAGAGTTTCCTTCTCTTAGATGGTTGACCTTACAGGGTTGGACAAGCACCATCTGCCCGGGTTTGGGATTAGAGTTTTCCTTCTCCTAGGACGGTTGCCATAAGGCTAGAGAGCCCATTCTGCCCTTTGACGCTCTTTGTCAGACTCTTCGGTTTTGACCTGTCTGGTATGGGAGTCCCTACCGGTGGCTATTATGCCACCACCAGCATAGCTCAAAACATCATTAGGGTACGCAAGCCTCTCTCCCACAACAAGGGGGCATCAATGGAAAGGTATAGTTGTTTTAATATTTTATTAAATATTGTATACTGTATAGTTGTTTTAATATTTTAAGTTAACTTCAGTCCCACTTCTGAGGGAAAAGATAGAGTATGACTAAAAATAGCAATGGTGATGATGATGATGATGATGGAGGAGGAGGTGGTGACAGCGGCAGAAGGAATAGGCAGAAGTGGGGACACAATCTTTTCCTTTCCCCTCAGATAGCAAAATGCCTTGAAGTAACCCCAGAAAGCTGTATGAGCAACAGGGGATTTTTTTAATTATTATTTTTTAGGTACAGATGAAGGCCACACAGGTTCAATCCAATAAACAACTACGGTATGTGGAAACCATCCTCATTGAACTCAAAAGAGCTTCTGAGTAAACAAATTTAGGATTGAACTGTGCACATGATTAGGTTCAGCAGGTTGCTTCCTTCCTGTTAATTTGGTTAGGACCACAATGCCAAAGTGAAGTTAGGCTGCTGAAAATTAAAAAAACAACAACCGATGTCTCCAAAACATGAATGCTTGAATTTTGCCATAGTTATTTCAAATGCATATTATGGCCTCCTCTACTGAACTAAATCTTATTGCACATATTACAAGAGAGTGAGTAATCTGCTTCCGAAGCATTTTGTTGAAGAGAAGACTAGTCAAATAATGAACGGACCTCGATTATCAATTATATCAAAGTCATCAACTAATGTAAGTCCTCTCTTTTAAAAATCCCTTGCTAGAATCCTTTGTTGTCCCACATAGACTTGATCATTTGGCACCCTCTTATGCTCTCAAAATATGTTATTATTTATTTAAAGTTCTTCTACCCTGCCTTCAGTCAAAAATTTGACAGGCCCCTGCCCTCAGGCTTACAATCTAAAAAAGACAAGCAACATAAGGAAAAAGGAATGAGAGTGGGGAAGGAGATTAAGTCCAGCAGAAACTGCCTATTCTTCCCTCCCTCTAAGGCTAGAGCAGTGGCAGTTGGGATGGAGGGAGGGCCCTTCATCTTCTTCTAGGCCTAGGCACAACCAAACTGTTGTGCCTGCCTCTTCTTTCTTCCCTCCAAGGCAATGGTAGTTGTGATGGCGGGGGTGGGTGGGTCCTCAACTGCTGGGCCTAGGCACATTGTCCCATACCTTAACCAAACCACGGTGGGAGGAACAATGGCCAAAAACCCTACCTGCAAAATAGCTGGAGCAGGAATGGCAGTAGCGGCTACAGACAGGACAGGTTTGCAAAGATGAAAGACCGGTTCCTACCCAAGTTTATTTGTTTTCTGGTTTAATATCTCTCAGTTCGCCCTTGCACCTATTACTCGAAGGCAGTGAGTAATGCCCAGTCTTTTTGCCTAATGTTTTGCAACAACAGGCAAGACATGAAATCATTGCCACTCTAAAGAACATCATGATAGATATGCAACTGGCCCCATAGTTAGCTGGCAGAATGCTTGTATGAAAAACACAAGCCTTTTATCCATGCCATACACAAGCCAACAAACTCTCCTCTTGTTCCTGTCCAGATGTGCTGACTGTACAGGTCCTATCACCTCTGCCACATACAGTATCAGTATCTCTAGATCTTATATGGGCCATCTACACGGTAAAAAATATATATATACAGCGTTCAGAAGATCGATCATCCATACACATGGCCGTTCGGATGCATACGTGTCATTCGGAAAGGGGGCTAGCGAATCCCCTGTAAACTACATGGATTCGGCATTCGGGAGGATTCGCGAATCTTGAGCTAAAATACGCTCGTATTGTTGATGGTCTGTACACCCCATTCGCACACATACGAACAGGCGGTGTAATCTGATTGGCTGGCCAAGCACAGGGGGCAGGGCTAGAGAAGAGGGGAATTGGGAACGGCCTCCGAGTTAGATTCCTGGCTAAGCGAGAGTCTGACAAGTCGATGAATTTTACATTTATTCCTTTTTATTTTATATTGTAAATATGGAAAACCAACTGTCCGCATAACAGGCACCTTTTAAAATAATTTTAAAAAAAAGCAGTGGGAGATTTAAAACTGCCGCTTGGATCGCTCACTCCAGCCAGCTGGGCAAGGTGGGGTCATACGGAGTTTAGGGGGGTAAAAAATCATGTAAGTGGATTGTGTGCATACAAACGGCTACCTTTTCAGATTTTTTACCCCCAAAATGGATTTTTTTTTAAATCGTGTAGACGGGGCCATAGAAGTGCACACCTCAGCATATGTGAAGTTAGCTTATATTCTTTCCATAGACATTCTTTTCAGCTTGTCTATATGAGCCCATATAAAACAAAGTCCCTTGTAGTAATGACATTTTGCAGCAGTTGTAACCTGTCCTAATGGTTTTTCTTCCCCCTTAAGTTCCGCATGCCCAGTAGGAAACATGGCAGCCATGAGTGATTTACTCATGTTTGCACTTACCTGAATTTAGCAATGCTGACCTTTTTTTTTTTTAATGATATCTAAGGTGCGATTGAGCAATTTTGCACTTTAACACAAAAGCAGAAAAAGAAAAAAATACCCCCTTTTCTCACCTTAGTGCTTGCCTGCTAAGGCAAAAATACAACATGGCAGGAGTGGGCACTTGCCTTGCTAGCAAGCCCTGCCCCCTGTGCTCATCCAGCCAATCAGATTTGTGTTTTCTCTCGGTTGGGCAAGCAAATCAGATCGACTCTTTAAAAAAAAAAAAGACGGGCAAAACCACAAAGGCTTTTCTGGCAAGGTTTTTGACAGTTTTGCCCCCCCCCCCAGCTTCACAATATGGTGAAATCATGCAGAATGCCATTAGGACAGGTAGGATTCTCCTCGCATTCTGTGGGGAGCTTTTTCACCGTTTGGACAACCCCAGAGTTAAGTTGAGAAACGGTGACTTGCTGAAGTACAGCTATTAAACCTGAGGGATGATCTGGGATTTGAACTCAGGCCTGTCTTCAACAGGGTATCCATCCCAAGACCTATCAAAATCTAAATATTCTTTGTTTTGTTGAAGTTGCCTTCATGTGCATTATTGTTTAATGTGAGAGGAGATCTTCAATGAAATGTTACACAGTCGAGGGCTCCCGTTCCCAGTTTCAGCGACCCCAGGGCTTCCTTGCATTCTCTTTCCCCCTATTAACATTCTAAGCCCAGCACTTTCAGTCCTGCTTAGACTAACTTTGGTTTCTCTTCCCTCATCTTAAAGATAGTACAGTATACAGTTGTCCCTTCATATTTGCTGGGGTTTGGTTCCAGGACCTCCCCCCATACCAAAATCTGTGAATACTCAAGTCCCATTATATGCAATAGCATAGCAAAATGGTGTCCCTTATTTAAGATGGCAAAATCAAGGTTTGCTTTTTGGATTATTATTTTTTAAATAATACAGTATTTTCAAGCTGTGAATACTTAAATCCGTGAATACCATATCCATGGATATGGATGGACAACTGTATTATTTTTTAAAGAATATTTTCAAGCCATGAATACTTAAATCCGTGGATATGGAGGGACAACCTGTATTATTTTTTAAAGAATATTTTCAAGCCGTGAATACTTAAATCCGTGGATACGGAGGGACAACTGGTACTGCATTTCTGCCAACCTCGGAGGGGGCGGGGTTGTCTATCTGCCTCTTGCAGGTGTTTCACGCCCCTCTCCCGGAGCCTCGCCAGGGTTTCCTACCGCTTGCGGCCTCTGCGGCGTGGGCGCGCTCTGTGGGGGACCAGCAGGGGGCGCTGCCCAACCACCGAGCCGGAGCCCTCCCGCGCTCTCCTGCGCCGCCGTGGTGTTTTCCTGCGGCGGGAAGGTAAGGCAGGCGCCGGGGCTGTGCTGGTGGGGAGGCGGGGCCTTCGCTCTCTCCTCTCCTCTCTTCTCCTCTCCGGCTGCCACTCAGAAGAGCGCGGGCGGCGGCGGCGGCGGCAGCAGCAGCAGCAGCAGCAGCAGAGGCGGCTCCTCTTTCCTCCGACAGACTCGCGGTTGCTCTCGCCTCGCAGGAGACGGGCGGGCTCTCCCCCCCCCGCTTGTCCCCAGAGCCAGGAGGGGGGAAAGGACGGGAGCTGAGGACGCCTCCGCCTGCCGGCTTCCTTCGGCTGCCTCTCGCTATGAGTCCTGAGGAGAAGAAGCCGCCCAGCCGGCCCCGGGGCTGCCGGACCCCCCTCCTCCAGCCCCAGCGGCGGCGGGGGGGAGGACTTTTGTCCGAACTTCGGACGCCCATCCTCAGCGAGCCCTTCCAGGAGCGCTACAGCCTCAGCCCCGGCCGCGAACTCGGCAGGTGAGAGCCGGCAAGGCGGGGAGGAGAGAAGGGAGGCTCCCTAAAAGCACACACGTTTGCTCCAGGCAGCCTCGGGGGGGGGGTTGTCTTGTAAGGACCTTGTGTGTGTGTGTTGCTTCGTGAGGACCTTGTGTGTGTGTGTTGCCTAGTGAGGACCTTGTGTGTGTATGTGTGTGTTGCCTTGTGAGGAACTTGTGTGCCTGTGTGTTACCTTGTGAGGACCTTGTGTGTGTCTGTGTTGCCTTATGAGGAACTTGTGCGTGTGTGTGTTGCCTTGTGAGGACCTTGTTTGTGTGTGTCTGTGTGTTGCCTTGTGAGGAACTTGTGTGTCTGTGTGTTGCCTTTTGAGAACTTGGGGTCCGGGAGCGGGTAAGAAAAACATGACTCCCGAAGTGTGGTAAAAAAAACAAAAAAGTCAAGCGCTCGTGTTTAGGGGCTCAAATCGGGAAGGAAGGGGGGAAGCCTCGACGCCAAGCTCCCTGCCTGCCTGCCTGTGTGCCAGCTGCCGGGGCGATGGGGAGACGCCGAACGGGACACATTGGCACATCGGAAGCCCGCTGCTGCAGCTGCACACAGCCCCGGCTCCCCGCCGCGCATCCTCCCTCCCTCAGGCCAGCGGCACAACCCCCCCCAGCCTGTTTCGTGGCGTGTAGAAGGTCCTGTTCGCCCACAACTCTTCCCTGGCTGCCTCTTGCTTTCCCTTCTCTCCCCCTCAGCCTGGAGGACGCAGCAAAATGCCTAGCAGTAGGGCTCTCTGGTATGTTTCTGTTATGCTGTACAAGTTGTTCCTTCATATTCGCTGGGGTTTGATTCCAGGACCTCCCGTGGATACCAAAATCCATGAATACTCAAGTCCCATTCTATGCAGTGGCACAGCAAAATGGTGTCCCTTATAGAAGATGGCAAAATCAAGGTTTGCTTTTGGGATTATTTTTTTAAAGAATATTTTCAAGCGGTGAATACTTGAATCCGTAGATACCAAATCCGTGGATACAGAGGGACTTGGCTTCCTCCCCTAGCTTATTTTGCCCTTACTAAAGTGTTGACAGAGCCAGCCTGCTATAGTGGCTTGAGTATTGAACTAGGACTCTGGGAGATCAGGGTTCAAATCCCCACTTGGCCATGGAAACTCACTGGGTGACCTTGGGCAAGTCACACTGTCTCAGCCTCAGAGGACAAGAAAGGCGAAAAAACCCTCTCTGAACAAATCTGGCCAAGAAGACCCTGTGATAGTGTCGCCTTAGGGCCGCCATAAGTCAAAAACAACTTGAAAGGCACACAACAACAAAAGTGTCCCAATTTTAAAACTTGACTTTTTTTGTCATCCATAGCGAGATGTAAAGGAATGACACTGCCATACTGGGCTAATTTTGCTTCTTTTGGTTGTGGTGACTCGAACCACTGAGAATCAGGCTTTCCCATAACTGCATAGCTGCATCCAGGGTCCTAGACATAATGGTAAAAATTTGGAAGGGGGAAAGTATAATTTGAATGGTTCAGCCACCATAGCACTTAAATAGTTAAGATTTGTTTAGCGCCACAATGGTGCTTTTAGCAGTGCTTTCAAATCATAGGAAGATACCATAAAATAGAACAGTGGGTATGTAAGAAACCAACTGTTGAAGTGAATTGTGGATGTGCTGAGAACTTCACATGCCTGTAACTGAGACAGCCACCTCGAGTGCATTACTTACGTTTTTAAATCTGCCCCTGCCAAACTTTTTTTTTAAAAAAACCACCTATTTCTATGGTGTGCACAAGCAATATCCCACCTTTCAAAAAAAAAAAAGAGGGAGCGAGAGAGAGCACAAATCTCTGTCGTATTGGCTTAGCAATCATTTGCTAAAGTGAAAATCCAACATGGCAGCAGTGGACACTTGTCCTGTAAGCCAGCCCCGCCCCCTGCGCTCATCCAGCCAATTAAGTTTGCACTTTGTCCTGCATGGGGAAGCAATTCATGTCAAATCACTTGTCTTAATGAGCAAAAATGTGCATATCTGGAGCTTTTTTTAAAAGTTGGGAAAAGCTACAAAGGCTTTTCTCCCCTAGTTTTTGCTCTTTTTGGCCCCCCTCCTTCACAATACAACAAGACAATCCAGGATCCCATTAAGACAGCTCGTTTTCTGAGTGAATTCTGTAAGGGGTATTTTCACCATGTGGACAACCCCTCTGAATTTGGAACTCTTTACTGTAAATGTTTTTTCAGCCTGAAGAAAGTCTACATTTGAATATCACCTGTTACTAAGTTGCATTTCTGCAACCTTGATCACTGCTTATTTAAGTTTTCTTTGACAAACAAAGGGACAAAGGACAATATAATGCCGATCAATATATAAAAGGAATTATATTTATACGTGTGGTATTTTATTTCTCCTAAAAGTATGATGTCCTAAGATATGCTGATGGTCAAAGACTTTCTCCTTTACTTGCTTCAGATAGGTGTGAGGGAAAACTTTTCTGATCTCAGATTTTGACTGTTCAGATTGTGACTTATAGCTTAGTTATGTATGTTTATGGACAGTCATAAATTGCAAGGCTTAAAGACAGAGACAAGCTTTGGTGTATTTCATCTTAGTCAAGATACAACAACCCCAGAGTGGTATTCTGACAATGTAGTTGTAGGGATCAAAGTTGTCTTAGGACTGTTTAAGGATAGACTGCTGTGACTGTTGAATGCTCTGCCCTGGAAATGTAAAATGTACCTTGACATGCCACCCATACTTAATTAACATGTGGATTGTCTTTTGAGTACTTAAAATACAGTTGCCTGTGCTTTTTTTTAAAGTGTGGTATTTGCATATTCAGTACGCTTCTATTCTAAATTTCATTATCATCATTCTCATATGTCTATGTAGAATCATAGTCAATAAACACATTTCTAAAACTCTAAAAAATAATGTGAAGATACAAAAACTTGAAATTGAAAAATTAGATATTAATACCTGTTTTCTGGTCTGTTGACTTACTGATATTGAGCAATTATAAACAGTTGGAGTACAATCCAGGTGAAGTTAGAACTTCTATTGGTTTCAGTAGGAAAATTAAACAAATGTCTCTTATTGGAATGTTTTTCAGAATGATTAACAATGAGTAGACAGTGGTTATTGTGTTGCGTTTCTAGTTCTGTTAACATGCTTCTCCCTCATTCTAGTATGTCAGAAAACTGATCCTATAGTCTGTTCCACTGACTTCTTGACAAGTTTTAAAAATCTTTAGAATGATACAGCCGCTCCTTTATTGAAGTACACATGTCTGTACACACTTGTGAGTCTGCATATATAAAAATGTAACTAGATGGACTCTGAGATCCCCAATGACTTGTGTATTTTCCTGAACAAATGAGGACTATGAATGCAAGATGTCAGATAACTTGCCACTTTTTTTCCCTATGACTGATTCAAGTATATCCTGTCTGAATTGTCATTTCTTGATTCAGTTACACAGAGTTTGCTGTGAGCTAGGGACTGCAACAGTGCAGATAGGAGGTCCTGCCAGAGATCTCAGAGCATGTTTGACAGGTAACAGTAAGTAGGCTCTCCTGTTCCTCACTGTTCTGTTGAGACTTGCTTCCCACAAGAAGAACAGAAAGGGACTCTCTCTTTTTTTTCTTTTTTCTTTTTTGGTTGAGAAACATAAACAAGAGCTAATGCCTTGCTTAAGAAATCCATATGAAATTCATGGGGTCACTATAAGGGGACAGGCAACTTGAAGGCATACACATACACACACACAAGACAGCATATCAGAGACTTAAGGTATTTTCACACATGTATGTGGGGCTTAAATTGGATTTATAAATTTGCTATTGTGAATATGAAAACTATATTGGCTGGACTGTGCTTGTGAAAGACTAAAATGAGTTTCCCAGCGTTGTGTATTTTTATGGACAAACTGGTAAAATGTGGGCTGGGTGATGCTACTGTTCAGTTGGTTTGTAGCTGGTTGATGGATCAAATCCAGAAAGTGCTCACCAGTGGCTCCCAATCATCCTGGAGAGAAGTGAATGTCACAAGTAGAATGTCACAGGGGGACTGTACTAAAATGATTTAGATGAAGGAGTAAAGGGGATGCTCATCAAATTCGCAGTTGATACCAGATTAGGAGGTTTGGTATCAAATTTGCAGATGATACCAAAGCACAGAAAACAAATTAGGATTCAAGATGACTTTTACAGACTAGAGAACTGGGCCAAAACAAACAAAATGAATTTCATCAGAGATATTTATTTAGTTATTTATTTATACCCCGTTCTTCAGCCTCAAGGCTATCAGAGCAGCTTACAAATTGTTTTAAGCAATAGTTATTTACACATCTACACTGCGTTAAGCAGTTTCCAATGTGTGTTAGCTAATTGCCCCCCACAAGCTGGGTACTCATTTTACCGACCTACGAAAGGATGGAAGGCTGAGTGAACCTTGGAGCCCTCTGGAATCAAACTTACAACGTGGTGACTTGCAGTACTGGCATTTAACCACTGCACCACCAGGGCTCCAGTATAAATATTAAGTTCTGTATTTAGGCAAGAAAAGTCAGATGTGCAAAAGTAGAATGTAGATACTTGGCTCAACAGCAGTACATATGAAAAAGAAGTAGTGTTCTTAGTAATTAACAAATCTAAAGTAAATACAAAAATCTAACAGTTAAAATATTTAAAATCAAATAACATTTAGAATTGATCATATGTATTTTTGTATCGAGTTATTTATTACTTTGCACTGATTATTATAATTTTTCATTTTGTACCTATGCACAAGTCAGGATTGTCACCCTGTTTCTGTAACCTTTTACCTTTGCTTATCTGTCCTTAATGCTTCTGCTCTTCAGCTTCATTTCTTGATCCTAGCCCAGATTCTCTGGCAGTGTTTGGTTCTGCCACCTTTCCAACTTTTGCCTTCCAATTATCTATGATTATCATCATGTCCTGTTTTGGTGTGTGATCAATTTCCTCCTGGATGCCACCATAGAATTTTCCATTTCTTCCTTTTCTACGTCTGTAGTTTGAGCGTGAACTTGCATTATGGTCCTGTCTATATGGTCAAAATGATACATACATAGTGCAAAAGATCGGCGATCCGTTCAAATGGCTGTTCACACAAATACGTGTTATTTGGAAGGGGGGCAGCCAAATCCACCACAAAGTCCATGTCTGCCGTGTCCAGGGGCTTCATACAGATTTTATGATAAGCTGTTATGACTTCTGAATGTGCAAACATTTGAACACTCATGTTCGCACAGATACGAACAGGCAGTGCGATCTGATTGGCTGGATGAGCACAGGAGATGGGGCTAGCAAAGAGGGAATGTGGCTGTGACCGCCATGTTGAATTTTCAGCTAAGTGAGGGTCCAATAAGTGATCAAACAGTGATTTTTACTCTTTTTTATTTCTTTATTTGTAAACATGAAGTGTTGCTTGTGCGCACCCTGGGAAACTGTTTTTTTTTTTTTAAATGGTGGCAGCAGATTTAAAATCGCGAGTAAATCACTCGCTGTGGCCAGCTGGCTAATGGGTCATGCAGAGTTTAGGGAGACTGTTTTGGCCATGTAGGCAGTTCACATCATTGCGAACACCTGCCTTTCCGAATGTGTTCATATTTTTCCCCTTGTATAGACAAGACCTATGTTTACATTAGTAGGTTTACCATGAAATCTTACTGATACTATTTTGTCAAACTTTGCATGACATCTCCGGACTGCTCCCACTATATTGTGGCATACAATTAATCTCACTCTATTTCTTCTTAGATTGTGATTTGCATAGTAAACCTTGCATAATTACCTGGTTGAAAATGTCCCATTCCCATCCATTTTAGTTCATTTACACCAAATGTTGTTGTTGTGTGCCTTCAAGTTGTTTCTGAGCCTAAGGCAAGCCTATCACAGGGTTTTCTTGGCAATATTTGTTCAGAGGGTGGTTGCCTCTGCCTTCCTCTGAGGCTGAGAGTGTATGAATTGCCCAAAGTCACTCTGTTGATTTCCATGGCTGAGTGGGAAATTGGAACTCTGGTTTCCAGAGTGGTAGTCCAACACTCAGACCACTACACTGGGTCTCTCACACCAAGTACTACAATGTTTATATGTCCCATTCGTTATTTTAGAATTTCCAGCTTCCTCTGATTCATTCTTTTCACATTCTGTGCTTCTGTGTGCCTTCAAGTTACAGTTGGCCCTCCGTATCCACATATTCTACTATCCATGGCTTAAAAATATTCTCCGGCAAATATTTTTTTTCCAAAAAGTAAACCTTGATTTTGCCATTTTATATAAGGAACATCATTTTACTACACCATTGTATATAATGGGTCTTGAGTGTCCATGGATTTTAGTATCCACGAGGAATCCTGGAACCAAACCCCAGCAAATACCACAGAATCTGATACAAAGTAGTCCCAAATGAAACAGAATAAACTATATACTGCTATAATGACCAGTTTTCATGGGACTTTTTAATTAAAACTAAATATGTTTTCATTTTTAATTATATTTTAATTAAATTAACTTTTTTATTAAAACTAAATATGTTTTAATGTGATAACCAATGTGATATTTAACATTATATTTATTATTTTGTTTTATTGTGTTTGCTTTCTATTGTGACAACCTATGGTCATATACAATAAACTATATTCACTCACTCATATATGTGTTGTGCAGTTTCAGAATTTTCTTTAATTTCTGTGAAGGGCAGGTGTGTGTGTGTGTGCCTTCAAGCCACTTGTTGTTAATTTCATAGGGTTTTCTTAGGCAAGCGATACTCAGAGGTGGTTTGCCATTTCCTTCTTCAGAAATCTAGCTTACAGCACCAGGTACTCCTTGCCAGTTTTCCACCCAAGTACTTATCAGGGGTGACACTGCTATGCTTTCTGTATAAAAGGTCCTAGGTTCAATCTCAAGCATCCTACAATCCTGTCTGACCCTCTGAAGAGTCCCTGCTAATGACTGTAGATAGTACTGAACTTGATGACCAGTGGTTTGATTTCATAGAAGGCAGCTGCCTATGTTCATTATTCATGAGTTTCACATAAATTGCTAACCATTCAAAAATAATCCAGATATCAAAATATGTTGTAAGACAATGCAGTTCCATAGCATCTGTGAGAGTTAACAGTCATCGATGATAGGAATTTAGATTTCCCCCCCATAAATACAATACCGGTATTTGAAAATACATATTTTCTTTCTGAGGTGAGAGGAAACAGTTTTCTTTGCACATTTTTGAACCTTTTATGTATATGGAGGCTGAGTAGGGTTACCAGGTGTCCCTTACTGAAATGAAAGGTTTTCATGAGATATGTTGTGTTCCCACACATTTCGTTATTACAATTTATGTAATGTGTCTGTCTCTCTTATAGGGGGCTGGTTTAACTTCTGGTTTGCAAGTAAAACGAATTACTATGTCACAAAATGATGCATGTCTAAAATGTGTGTCACCAACATGAAATGTTTGGAAGGCTCTGCTGTAAGGGATAACGGATGTCCCTTATTTGAGGGCCAGAAAGCTTGTCCTTTATAGAGACAGCCGGTGTCCCTGATTATAAGGGGGGATATCCCCTATTTAAATGTTGGAAGGCTTTTCCTTTGTATAAATAGAACAAGATGCCAAAAAATTCTAAATGTTTGTGTATGGGCTCTTTATAAAGACATAAATGTGTGCATCATTCAGTTTATGAACATAGACAATATGTTAATTTTACAGCGAAATACATGGCTAAATTAACTGAAATCAATATTTTCATTCCATTCAATCAATCAGATCAACCTTTATTAGGCATAATTCAACATTAAATTTAACAATAGGATTTCAAAGATTTTAGGCAAGTTAAGCCATAGGTTTGCTGCCTCGTTTTCATTTGGTATCTAAGTAGGACACAAACTTGTTAATAGCCACATCCTGATTGTCAACTACATGTCATGAATTTCAACTGTCCCTTTTTGCTATTTTGAAAATCTGGCAGCACTAAGATTGATCAGAGAATTGGGTTCCAAACTACATCTCTTTTGTCTCAGAGCTTGTCTAAGGCTGCAGCAGTCCAACCTTGTAGGGAGTACGTATGTCCTATCTGAGTTGGCTGGGCTTGCTTTAGAGTAAACATGTTTCAGTAAACTCTGAAATAACACATGCAATGAAACTTTAATATGTGGAAGAAGGTAGAAGTCAGAGAACAAAGCACTGCTGGCAATAGAGTTTATGATACAAAGAAAGTTATCGTTTCCCATATATTAAAAAAATCCAGAGTATATTGAGGGAGATGGTAATATGTCCTATATAAATTGCTGAAATCTAGAACTAATTGTTAAGCCAGTGCAGTTTCTTTGCTTTCAAGCCTTCACTCTTTCAAAAAGATTAATTTCCTGTGATTACTATTAATATGTATAACATCCACAATAGTGACACAGTGTTGTAGATTACTTAAGAAACTATTATTTGATGTCACATTCTCAGTTGTTTGCTAGTGGGACCCATGACAACCAGAAAGTGGATAAATATATGACGTAAAAGCATTTTGCTGATCGAGCTTGACTTGCAAATCAGAGAGGCTTTGTTTCTTTTCTTCCAGCCAGGAGGCATGCCAACTTAAACCATGCTTTTGAGGTTGGTAGTCTCAAGAAATGACCTTGAGCTCTCTTGAATACAAATTTGAATTCTAGTGAAGCCATTCAGATTTTTGGCCAATAGACATCAGATTTGGCTAATGAAGCCATTGAGCTTTTCCAAGTTTTTTTAAAAAATTAAATGTCAAGTGCTTACCATAAATAGGCGTAGTTCATGCTCAATGAAGAAACACCTTCTTTTCCTTGGATGCAATAATTTGTATTCCTGTAGTGCTTCAACCTTCTGTTTCCTCTTGATCAGCTTCTTAAAATAAATTCTCACGCCCTGCACTTAAACACAATTATTTGTAACTGATTATCATGGATTTCACTGGAGTTTGTACATAAAGAACTAAAATCTTAGCAATTGTTTTAAGTGAGGAAAATACTTTATGAATATGAGATTTTAAAATATTTAATGTTAACACCAGCCTTAAGTGCACTTGAATGGCATTAAATTTATTGAAAGTATAAATTTGTTAAGATTTCTTACAAAATTTAAATTTTAAGTTGGATAGCTGTTCTGCTGCCTGCACAGGCAAGAATACTTACTGGTTTTAAAATCTTAAGAGTCAATTGTTCAACATTTATTTTGCTGCTGTTCAAGAGAGAACTAGCATGAATATGAGTAGTCTCAATCATATCAACAGTTGAGAGCCAGGTATACTTGCAGTGTGTTGAATTAATTCTAATATTGCATTATGCCAAATTGGCTCTGGTGGTCTGATGCCATATGTGGTTTTTATAAGGGTTGCTACACAGCGTACTTGTGTCCTTTTCCTTCTTTGTCCAAGAGTAAAAGAAGTAACTTTTTCACCTAAGCTTAATTTTTTTAAAACAGTTTTGAGATTAGAAAGCACACTTTTGTGCCCAGGGTGGTGGATGCAGGCAGCACTAGCTAGACAGCTATATGAGGAGGAAAATGATCCAGTTTAGATAGGTGTGTACATTTTTGTTGTACACTGATGAATGTGTACTCTTATTGTTTTATGGATGCTGCACTACTCTCTGCTGCAGAAACAAGCCAAATATAGCAAGAGGATAAGCCTCTGTTCTCATAATGTAAGCAAGCCCTAGAGCAAGGATGGGGGTGTACCCCAAAGGTCAGTTGCTAGATTTCAGCACTGCCAGGTCCATTGTGGATTATAACTTCATTTTCTGGGGAAGCCAGAAGTCAGTTCCCAATGACTTGAAGCACTGATTCTTTTTATTTTTGGACTGGGGGGTGTTTTAGGATGTTTCTTGTTGAGAGGACCCGAACTGCCTGCTTCCAGAGGTGTTTTTGGCAAAAATAGAAGAAAATGGGATCCCTGGGTGCATCAAGGATATAGAAAGGACCACCCCAAGGACTAAATGCAGCCTTTGGGTTGCACAGTTCCCACCCCTGCTCCAGAGCATGGGAGGTGAGAAGATTTCCATGGCTATATCATTGAAGTGATAACCAGTCTAGTAGCGTAGTCCCTGTGTAAGAAGAGGGCAAGCTCTCAGGATCAAGGTGCAAAATTTCTTACCCTCATGACCTGCCAGGGACGGCACTGAATCCTAAAAATGTTTTTAACATGCAAAAATAAATTAATGAGTAGCTGTAAATCCACTTGGTGTTTTTGTTTGTTTTTTCTTTTGTTTGTTACTTTTAAAAGGTACAGAGGAAGGTGTGTGTTCTTAAGAAGTAGGATTGCTGTTGCTGGAAGCTTCCAAGAGCAGCTGTTCTCATAATTTCCCTTCCTATTTTTCCCCCCAGTGTGGAGAGACTCTGAACTACAGTGGACCCCCTAGTTCCACAGAGGTTCAGTTCTGGGACCCCCCCCACAGAGGGCAAAACCCACAGATGGCTGTACCCCATATTATTAAATTATGGCAATGTGTGTATGGATGCATCAGTGCTTCCATGTGCACATTGCTGCCATTTTAGCCATGGGGCATGATGATTCGTAGGTGGTTGTGACTGCAGATCAGGAGCCTGTGGATCAGGAGGGCCCATTGTATATAGGAAGCTATCCTTTGGCTGAAATATGTTCAGCATAGGCTATTGTACTTTGACCATTAGCATGTGTCGTTGTTGTTGTTCTGTGCCTTCCAGTCATTTCTGACTTATCACGACCCTATCGCTGGGTTTTCTTGACAAGATTTCTTCAGAGGAGGTTTGCCATTGCCTTCCTCTGAGGCTGATAAAGTGTGAATTGTTTGAGGTCACCCAGTGGGTTTTCATGTCCACACGGGGATTTGAACCCTGGTCTCCGAAGTCATAGTCCAAAGCTCAAACCATTACACCATGCTGGCTCTCTTAGCATGTATTAGTCACATTCAAATAAATGTCTGAGCCTAATCAATAATTGGAGTCATGAGGATTTGCAAAGCTACAAGAGATGTCTCTGATGGCTGGCATGTCAGCATCTGTAGACATTATGAAGATGAACTGTCTTTTGTTCTTCTGATTTAATACTTCCTCTTAGAACTAATGGTCTCTTAAGTGATCCCCACACATTGGTTCTTTTTCCAACTCTTTTGTCTGTTTTGAATTGGGAATCAAGACTTACAGAGAGAGCTATAAGTACCGTACACTGTACTTTTTAAAAGGCAGTTAGAATTCAACAATCTGTATACCTCAGACATTGATTACTTTCTATCATTTATTTTGGCTTCTGCAGTTTAGAAGAAGGAGCTATGCAGGTAACTCATCCCATGCCCCTAATTTAACAGAAAATTCTATTGAATTATTCCTTAGCTTCTCAGATTTCCCATTCCAATTTTTTCCTCAAGAGGCCTAGAAATCAATTTCATCAGGGAAAAAAAGCTAAAAGGCTCAAGATATAAGATTCTGCATTCAGCATCAGATAAGAATGATGAAATACACAGATGGTAGTATTTAGCCATTCATTAAGGCTGCTTAGCATTTTCCAGTTTGTTGTGTTGTTGTGTGTCCTTCTTCTTCCCCTCCCTTGTTTGTATTCATGTATAACAATTTAAGAAGGATATAGACATGTTGGAGCAAGTTCAGAGAAGGGCAAGAAGGATGATAAGAGGTATGGAGAACAAAACATATGAGGAAAGGTTGAAGAAACTGGGCTTGTTCGGCTTTGTGAAGAGAAGACTGAGGGGGTGACATGATTGCACTCTTCAAATACCTCAAGGGCTCTCACAAAGGAGAGGGGGCAGGTTTGTTCTCTGTTGCCCCAGAGGATGGGACAAGGTCTCATGGTTTGAAGTTACAGGAGGGTAGTGTTCGATTGAACATTGGAAGGAACTTCTTGATAGTAAGAGCAGTTCAGCAGTGGAATCAATTGCCTAGAGTGGGGGTGGGGTCTCCTTCTTTGGACATCTTTTTTTAAAAAGTCTGGACAGCTACCTCCTGCAGATGCTTCAGCTGGGGATCCTGCACTTAACAGGGGCTTGGATTTGATGGCCAATGAGGTCCCTTCCAACTTTATGATTCTACAATAGTCGAATGGGGTCTTTAACCAGAGGAATCCACTGGTTATCTGCTATACTTACTGTGGTCTAAACAACCTAAGAGAATAGCTACTTGGGTAAACTAGCTACGCTGCTGAAAATTTTATTTATTTGACATATATCCCACCTTTCTCCTTACACAGGACTCAAGGCAGAATCTGAAATTTTATAGATTTTGTTCTTGATACAAACATGCACATGTTACAGAAGAGAAAAATGATTTGATTAGTATGTCAGGCTCATGGAATGCTATATACAGGGTCCCTGGTATCTGCAGGAGGTTTATTCCAGGACCCCTGTGGATACCAAAAAACGCTCATGCTCAAGCCCCTATAAAAAATGGTGTAGAGCAGCAGCGGAAGTTGCAGCAAGCTCCAGGCCTCTTCTTTGGGCTCCCCCATCTGGGGAGCACACCAACTGTCCGCTTCTGCCTTTGAGGTGGTGAGGTTCCTTCACATTGCAGAATCAGATGTTGTCATGCTCCCCCAAGGTAGGGGAGCCAGAAGAAAGTGGCTGGAGCCACCTCCACTACTGCCCTACACCATTTTTAATAGGGACTTTTAAGCCTCGCATCACATTTGCAGCCTTGGTTTGCAGCCTTGGCTTGCAGAGACTGTGAACACAACATGGGGTTTATAAGTCCCTATTAAAAATGGCGTAGAGCAGTAGCGGAGGCAGAGGCAAGTCCCACCAATCAGCCACTTCTGCCTTGCAAAGGAACTCCACAACCTCAGAGGCAGAAGTGGTGGCTGACTGGCATGCTTCCCACTGTGGATTCAAATGTATTGTGTACATTTGAGTCTTTGGTGGGCTGAATCTGTGGAACATGAGATACTGTGAGCCCCCTGTACTAGCTGTAATAGGCCTGACCTCAAGTTAGAAAGAACTGGAGAATAAGTTTTTGCCAAGTAAAGAGAAGGTGATACCACTAAGAAAATGACAAAGCAGGGGATTGGGAAGCTATATGACAAATAGAGCTTGGATGTTTGTGGATGGGTGGACCATGGGATAGAATTGGATTTCTTTAGCAATAAAATAAAGGTCGTAGAGCAAGGACATGTGTAGTTTCTTGACTTTGTAGGAAAGAGATCCCCATAGACTATTTTCTGGTTGGATGCAAAAGTTAAGAAATTACTGCAGGTTCAAACTACTCCCCTCTTTGGGTTTTTCGTCTCTAGGTCCAAATTGGAAAATTAAGCATAAACCAAAAAGTAAATTAAGCACTTTTTCTCACTAAATTGTTAATAAACAGAACAATAATAGTTTAAGTTATGTAGTACTTTGCATGATGATGGAGCGAATGAACTGGCTATCATTAGGGCTTCTTGTTGCCACTGCTTCTTTAAAAAATAGTCTTCAGGATGAATTTTTTCCCTAGAATTCCTAATAAAATTCAGGAAATGTGTGTTCAGATTGAGACCTTTAATAGCTGCCTCCCAGCAGCCTTGGTTTTCTGTGCAGACATTTTCATAAGATCCAGAGACAGCAATTCCTATGATGATGCCTCTGTCTGCATGGCTTTGCAGGTTGAGATCTGTTCCTATACTTCATGGATCCTGACTCTGGACTCACTGAAAGTTTTACCAGGCAGAGAGCTTTCTCGTTGGGTATGCATGGCAATACAGTGGATCCTTAGGAGATATTATCTGCTCCAGTTTGGCTGCTGTACTCTGGCCCTGAAAATATGGAATAAGTACCAGAGTGGAGAAGTGAATCATGCAAGGGAAGAGTCACAAGGAACAATATTGGGGACGGGAGAACATACTATATATTGCATATAGGTTATTAATATTTGTACCCCATGTTCTCCTTTGAGTGGGAGGGATGTCCACGCAGAAATAATGAAAAACTATTGCTCACAGTTAATTTTAGGGCTCAAAACAAAGGGATGGCTCAGAGACTAGATCCAGGATAGACCAGAACAAAACCTCAACGATGGGGATGTTGGGGCAGGGGGAGGTCAGGAACATTCCCAGCCACTTGATTTGACTGACTCAAGCATGCTGTACACCAGTGAGTCTGAAGATGTCAGATGTGCCAAACCAATGCTTTTTATTTCAGTATGCCAGGGACCATATTTGTGCCATATTATTGGGGGTTTATAGTTTTCTGGAAATTTGGTGCAGACCAGTAGCCAGTGGCTCACAGACTGGCACCACTCCACAGAACAGGAGCTTTCTATTATAGGAGAACTAGTGTATTTATTTATTTAGAGCAGTTAGAGCTTGCCCTTCAGCCAAAAAGGATCCCAGAGCATCTTACAAATGGTTAATTTGAAAGTTCTCTGCCCTCATATTTACAGTCTAATAAGACATGACGCACAAGAAAAAGGGGTTGGAAGTGGGGGAGGGGTTCAAGTCCAACAGTTGTTGTTTTGACTGCAACTCCCAGCATTCCTCATCACTAGCTATGCTGGCTAGGGATCGTGAGAGTTTCATCCTAATAATATCTGTAGGGCTGAAAACAAAACAAAACAAAAACCATTGAAATTTCCCAAGTGGTACCAGTACCTGTTGATCTGTCTTGGGCCAGATCTCCCACCAAAGAACTGGACTGACCAATGCAAAACAATCTTCCTGGAGTATTTTGACAGTGGATGAAGCCTACATATTTCCATAGTGACAGGGTCCACACTTGGCACTTGGTTTAAGCATACTTATCATTGTTCTAGGTCAGTGGTTTTTAACCTGTGGTCTGTGGACCCCCAGGGCCCTGCGATGTCCTCACAGGGGGTCTGCAAAGGCGAAGGCTGCTAAACCTGCTTACTTCTTGCAGCTGAACTTGCAGCTGAACTACCATGTAACAGGAACCAAGGCAAAGGCTGGCTCGCTGGGCCTGTATGTTGCTTGTCACATGGCCACTCCGCTGCAGGGAGCAGGCAAGGGCGAGCAACAGTGGAGCTGACAGCCTTTGCCCTTCTCTCTTTCTCTCTCCCCCTCCCCTCCAGCCAGCAGCAGCCTCCTCTCTCCACCGCCACCTGCATGCCCTGCATCCTCCTCCTCCTCCTCTTCTGTGTCTCCTTTCCCATCAATAACCTGGGCCCATACCTCCCTTTCCCATGTTGGCACCACAACACCTCTGCCTTGCTCTGAGGCCACCTTTCCCTCTTTTCTACTTCCCAGTTCATTTCAGATCCCATCAAAACATTATTAGGTGTATGATCGGATAATACAATCACAGAATCTTACCACTGGAAGGGGCTGCATGGCAAACAGAGTTATTGACCTCCATGTGCACAAGTCCCTTTTTGGACAGTGCTTCATGATCATCACTTCTGGTGAGCAGAGTTCTATCAGCTCCAGCCTTAGAGGCCCCAGAAGGGGAGGGAGGACTTTTTCCTGCTTCTTTCCACCAGTTTTTGGCTGGAGCGGATTGAATGGCAACATGCAGGCCTAGCCAGCCAGCCTTTGCCATGGCTCCTGTCATGTGGCTGCTCCGCTATGGGGAGGAGGTAGACTGAGCAACAGTGAAACAGCCATGTGACAGGAGCCAAGGCAAAGGCTGGCTGGGCTCGTGTGTTGCCATTCAATCCACTCCAGTCTCAGACTAGCGGGAAGAAACAGGATAGAAGACTTCCCTCCTCCTCTGGCACCTCTGAGGTAAAGTTTAACGGATGGTGTATGTCAATGGTTCAGTGTTCAGGTGTTGTTGTTTTAAGTCTTGAATTAAGTTTTGGTGAGTCTGCAGGAAAGAAAAGGTTAACCATTGTTCTAGGTGGTCTGGTATGTAAGCAAATTTCTGTGTGGAAATAGACTTATGAAAGAAAGTAGGAAGGTACTTCAGTGTTTATGCTTTGTGGTTTTGTAAGCTCTAGAATACAAAAAGGCAAAGCTTTGAATTTTAAAATAATAAAGTATTTCAGGAAGACACCTTTATAGCTGTGTGCTCATCTATAAATACTACATCAGGTTTTGGCTTGTAAGTTATCAATATTTCCTTGAGGCAGTTAGGAAAGAATTTAACATCTATGGGCAATTCTAAACAAAGGTTTTATTGTTACCTAACTCATTCATGGAATTTCTTGAACCATCCCCCTAAATGCTTCCCGACCACTCCTTTTATTTATTCCCTTATCACAAAAAAATAAGCAGTGAAAGAAAAGAGTGGGGTCAGGACATTTGGTTGGTAGCAATAGGAACTGTTATTTCCTTATGATTTGAATTTGTTGGGTAGTGAATGCATCCATCTAATCTTTTCCTCCTGCCCCTTCTAATTCTAGGGGCAAATTTGCAGTAGTAAAGAAATGTGTGAAGAAAGAGACTGAAAAAGAATTTGCAGCAAAATTCATGAAGAAAAGAAGAAAGGGACAAGATTGCCGGATGGAGATCATTCATGAGATTGCAGTTTTGGAACTAGCACAATGCAATCGTTGGGTTATCACCTTGCATGAAGTATATGAAACGCCTACAGAAATGATTTTGGTGTTGGAATAGTAAGTAAATTCTTCATTATACTTACATTATACATTATATTATTATATTACGTGCTGTATTGTACAGGTTGACTTCTAGCCCAAACAGCTCTGCAGCTGTTGCAAAGCAGGATGTTAGGCGCTGCAGAGCTGCTTCTGTGTGGGCAACAAGGGCAGCATCGTCGGCGAAGAGCAGCTCACGGACTAGATAGTTTAGAGTCTTAGTGTGAGCCCTCAGACGGCTTAAGTTAAACAAGCTACCATCAGTACGGTAGCGTATATAGATGCCGTCGTCTTCTTCAAGCTCTGCCATAGCCCTTTGGAGCATCGTGCTAAAGAAGATTGTAAATAAAGTTGGTGCAAGAACACAACCTTGCTTCACTCCATTAGTTATTAGAAAGGGCTCTGAAAGAGCATCGCCATATCTGACTTGACCACGCTGTCCCTCGTGTAGCAGGATAATCATTTTAAGGAATTTGGGGGGACATCCTAGTCTTTCCAGGATCTGCCACAGACCTTTTCTACTTACAGTGTCAAAGGCTTTGGTGAGGTCGACAAATGTTACATAGAGACCCTTGTTCTGCTCCCTACATTTTTCTTGCAGTTGCCTAAGGGCAAATACCATGTCAGTAGTACTCCTATTGGCTCTGAAGCCACATTGGCTTTCAGGAAGAAGTTCTTCTGCAATAGCAGGAACTAATCTGTTCAGGAGTATCCTTGCAAGGATTTTTCCAGCAATAGAGAGCAGTGTTATGCCTCGATAGTTTGAGCAATCGGATTTTGCTCCTTTTTTCTTGTACAGGGTGATGATGACTGCATCTCGGAGGTCTGATGGCAGTTCCCTTTTTTCCCAGCAATTCACAAGGAATTCGTGGAATTTTTCGTGGAGTGCATGACCTCCGTGTTTCCAAACTTCAGGTGGGATTCCATCAATCCCAGCTGCCTTGCCGTTTTTCATCTGCTGTATGGCCTTAAGGGTCTCTTCCAAAGTGGGAGCTATGTCCAATTCATCTTTCACTCGTTTTTGTATCATATATTGGATAGCTGAGGCTTGGACTACTCGGTTGGCGCTAAAGAGACTTTGAAAATGTTCAGCCCAACGATTTAGGATGGAGGCTTTATCAGTAATTAATGTTTGACCATCTGTACTGTATAAGGAGCTTTGGACCTGATAAGTAGGTCCAAACACTGCTTTAAGAGCTTCATAAAATCCTCTATGATCACCCAGATCTGCACAGCGTTGTGTCTTTTCTGCTATATTGATCCACCACTTGTTCTGCATGTCTCGGAGTTTTTGTTGTAGTTTGCTACATGTGAGGCGGAAAGCTGCTTTTCTTACATGACAGGTTGGCTGAGCGAGGTATGCCTGGTGAGCAGCTCTCTTCCTTGCCAACAGCTCCTGGATCTCTTGGTTGTTTTCATCAAACCAGTCTTGATTTTTCTTGTGGGAGAAGCCGAGGGATTCTTCTGCAGACTGGAGGATACTGTTTTTGATGTGTTGCCAAAGCATTGTAGAAGAAGGATCTGTAGGATGGTCTTCAAGTTTCGTTTGTAGATTTGCCTGGAAGTTGTCTCTCATGGTAGCTTGTTGAAGATTGTTGACTTGGAGTCTCTTCTTTAAGATGCCACCCCTCTTAGGCTTGAACTTAAGATGAAGATTTAGTTTACATCTGACGAGGCGATGATCTGTTTGGCATTCTGCACTGGGCATCACTCGTGTATGACGGACATCACGAATGTCTCTCTGACGGACTAGAACGTAGTCAATGAGGTGCCAATGTTTGGATCGGGGATGCATCCAGGTTGTCTTCAAGCTATCTTTCTGCTGTAAGATTGTGTTTGTAATAGTCAGCTGTTGTTCTGCACAGAACTCTAGCAGGAGCCGTCCGTTATCATTGCAGTTTCCAACACCATGCTTGCCTAAGACACCTTTCCAGGCTTCGGAGTTCTTTCCTACTCTGGCATTGAAGTCACCAAGGATAATAATTTTATCTTCTACAGGGACTTTTTGTATGAGTTGGCGTAGGTCTGTGTAGAATTTGTCTTTCTCTACAGGGTCGGCTTGCATAGTTGGGGCATATATACTGAAGAGAACAACATGTGGGAGGCGTAAGGAAATAATGCGATCAGAGTGTCCTGTTGGCAAGGTTTCGAGTTTGGAGGCAATGGAGTTTTTAATCATAAAGCCTACTCCTGACAGATGTTTTTCGGTTTTGGGTTTGCCAGACCAGTAAAGTGTGTAGCCGGCGCCATGTTCTTTAAGGCTGCCTTCCTCATGGAAACAGAAGTTCTTTACCAGCCTGCACCACAGGACAGAAACAGGAAGAAAACAGAAGTTCTAGAAAACAGAAGTTCTTTACCAGCCTGCACCACAGGACGAACACCACCATCCCCACATTGCCGTCGGCAAATCAGTGCTCAAGTCCGTTCAGCAGTTCACCTACCTGGGAAGCATCATCTCCTCAGATGCCAAGATTGACAAAGAGATCGATCACAGATTAGCAAAGGCATATAGTGCATTTGGAAGACTTCACAAAAGAGTCTGGAGCAATAAACACCTGAGGCAAAGCACAAAAATCAGTGTGTATAGAGCCATCGTACTGTCAATCCTCCTTTATGGATCTGAAACATGGGTCACCTATCGCCACCACCTACGACTCCTTGAGCGCTTTCATCAGCGCTGTCTACGCACAATCCTAAATATACACTGGACTGACTATGTGACGAATGTTGCTGTCCTTGAGCAAGCAGGGATCACCAGCATTGAGGCCATGATATTGAGAACACAGCTGCGCTGGGCAGGGCACGTTTCTAGGATGGAGGACCATCGCCTCCCAAAAATACTACTCTACGGTGAACTCGCCACGGGTCAGCTTAAGAGGGGCGCTCCAAAAAAGCGATACAAAGACTCCCTGAAACAACATCTCAGGCTTGGCCAAATTGATCACCAACAGTGGTCCGCCCTGGCCTCACATCGGGAGGCATGGAGACGCACTATCCACAATGCTGCAGCCTTATTTGAGAACTCACGACGAACAAGTCTTGAAGAGAAACGACAACGCAGAAAGAATCACAACCCAAAAACATCACCCAAGGAGACCTTCTGCTGTGCTTTTTGCAACCGGACTTGTTTATCTCGGATTGGCCTTTTTAGTCATCAGCATGCTTGCAGAAAGCGCGGGATGAGTCCTTCCTGAATCTTCGTTTGCGAAGAAAAGCCAGAGAGAGAGAGTATTGTACATTATAATATACAGTATACAGTTGCCCCTCCACATTCATGAACTTGGCATTCGCGGTTTTGATTATTCGCGGTTTTGGGAGGGCCCCCCTGCCCTCCCAAAACCGTGACACGGGGCCTCCGTAGGCCCCGTGAAGGCCCTGGGAGGGAGCGGAGAGGGCCAGGGAGGCCTCCACGGGGCCTTCGGAGACCCTCCGGAGGCCCCGTGAAGGCCCTGGGGGGGGAGGGCTGGAGAGGCCTCCACAGGGCCTTCAGAGGCCCTCTGTAGGCCCCGTGAAGGCCCTGGGAGGGAGCGGGGAGGGCCGGAGAGGCCTCCACGGGGCCTTTGGAGACCCTCCGGCGGCCCCGTGAAGGCCTGGGGGGGAGGGCTGGGGAGGCCTCCACGGAGTCTTGCGCAGCCCCATGAAGGCCTTGGGGGGAGGGCCGGGGAGGCCTCCACAGAGCCTTGCGCAGCCCCATGAAGGCCTTGGGGAGAGTGGGGAGGGCTGCAGAGGCCCCGTGAAGGCCCTGGGAGGGAGGGGGGAGGGTTGGGGAGGCATCCACGGGGCCTCGGGAGGGTCTCCGGGGGCCCCGTGAAGGCCTTGGGAGGGAGTGGGGAGTCCGGGGAAAGCGACTATGGGGCCTCCGGAGGCGCCGTGATCGCTTTGGCGGGGGAGGGGGGGCAATCAATATTCACAGATTTTTCACATTCGCGGGGGTCCGTGGAACCTAACCCCCGCAAATGTGAAGGGACGACTGTATACACTATATTATACATTATATAATATATCATACATTATAATATAGTGTGTTCGTAGAGTGAGGTGGTCTAATGAATGATATATTTTATTGCAAATGGTAATGGATGGAATTCAGTTTATCTCTTCTATATTCTAACTCTTATCTTGTCTTCTTTTTGGAACATTGGACAGATTAATTTTTAAAGTGTGGATATATTGTATTTCCTTGGCTGCTTAATTTTTGCTACCGAACACCTATCTAAAATAAATATATTTCAACAAAGGGAAGTCAAATCTGTAAGATATATACTTCATATACAGTGGGTCCACCATATCTGCAGGGCTCTTACCTGGGCAAATCTGAGTCAGGATGCTCTTCAGGCTGAGGCTACACTTGCCATCAGGGGCTCAGGGCTGGGGTTAGCCATGCACCTTCTTGCTCTTCACCAGGAAGGACCGGGCCATGGTGCCACTGAGCATGGGAGGGGGTGGCTGCTGAGGACACAGAGGCACGCTTTCTTCATACTTCTCATGGCCTCCTGAAGCAGTGGATCCCAACTGTTTTGGTCAGAGGAGCATCTCCCATGAGTATCTCTCTTTAAACCCCATGTTCACTTTACAACATTTGCAGCCTCATGTTTGTGCCTCTCTGCAGCCTCACAAATGTCTTAAGTACAGGTATTGTGTATTGTGTTGTGCACAGTACTGTAGTTTGAATCTGCAGATCCTGAGCCTGCAGATATTACAGGCCCACTGTACCTCTTCATGTACCGTGTACTCAGACTGGTGCACACATGGAGCTCTGAACTATAGTTTGTAAGTGTTGAACAAATATTATAGATGAATACTTGAAATGAACTGTGTGAATGATAAACCCTAGGCAGTTCAAGTATTTAAAAGGCTCTACATATGTGATCTTTGGAATAATAATAATAATAATATTTATCCCGCCCCTCTGTTAAAACAATCAGGGTGGCTTACAAAAATTAAAATACCAATACAATTTAAAATCCCCAAACACCACCCACCCCCACCCTCCCCCATAAAAAGATATTAAACCAAATACATTAAAACAGACATTAAAACAGAATCTCTGTAATAACATGGTAAGATGGACCAGTATTTGTTCCTTGGTATTAGGAGTTTGGGGTGATGCCAGAAGAACAGAGACTATCAGGTAACCTTTTGACTCATCCTTAATTTCAACAATGGACTTTGCAGTTCATATGCTTAGCCAGTATACTAAGAATCCTGATTATGAACTATGAAATCCCCAGTTCAATAAACATATTTTCAATTAGGTTTTTCGTGTTTTTTTTTTTTCTGGGCTGTGAGGCCATGTTCTGGAAGAGCTTTTTTCCTGATGTTTCGCCTGCATCTGTGGCTGGCATCTTCAGAGAATGTTTTCAATTGTAATATTTTTATCTATCTATCTATCTATCTATCTATCTATAGTTACCTTGGGTATGTTGCCATTTCCTGTGTGCTGATTGGCTGCTTAGGGAACTGACCAACCAATCACAGGTCTGTTGGCAGCCAATCAGGACATTGGGGGCGGGACCATGTAGATCTCAAACATAGCCGCTGAAGAGGGACAGTGAGTAACATGGGGTGAGTGTGGTGTGTGTGTGCTGGAGTGCAGGGGGTGTGGAGTAGAACCAGAGGCGGGGGGTAGAAATGGCAGCAGGGGGGTAGAATGAGTGGCGGGGGGCAGAAATGGTGGCAGGGGGGTAGAACAAGTGGCGGAGGGTAGAAATGGCAGCAGAGGGTTAGAACGAGTGGCAGGGGTGGTAGAAATGGTAGCAGGGGGTAGAATGATTGGCACTGGGTAGAAATGGTGGGGGGGTAGAATGATTGGCACTGGGTAGAAATGGTGGGGGTAGAACAAGTGGCAGGGGAGGTAGAAATGGCAGGGGAGATAGAAATGGTGGCAGGGGGTTAGAAATGGCGGCGGGGGTAGAACAAGTGGCAGGGGGTAGAAATGGCAGCGGGGGGGCAGAAATGGTGGCAGGGGGGGCAGAACGGGTGGCAGGGGCGCAGAATGGGCAGTGGGGGAGCAGAACCAGTGGCGGGGGGGGGCAGACTTAAACACACCAGCCTACCTCAAAGGGTTGTCATGAGGCCTCCTGGCCATTTTGGGGGGAGTTTTTTAATGGCGTATGGTATGCTGGGTCCAGCTAGTTACAATTAAATTATCTTTCTACTGTTTTAACATTTTAAAATTAGTTTTATTCGTACATTGCCCTGAGATCTTTGGATAAAGCTCAAGCTATAAATATTTTAATTAATAAATAATAAATGGGTGTAAATGCCTTAGGTGTTGTCTATACAACAGGGGAAAATGTGGATTGATGCACACTAACGGCAATTTGAAGTAGCTTTGATTTGTCTTAACGTTTTTTCAGCAAGATTGCAGGCATACAAAGCTATCTGCTTTTCCTGTTCCAACGAGCATGCCTGCGAATCAAGACAGCAGGTGTGTGTTAATTACTTGCATTTTTATTTTCACCAGTTGCTGCCCCCGAACAGTATTTTTTTAAAAAAATAGCATATCTAAGGTATGAAAGTACAATAATCTGCATAAATGATTTTTTAAAGAAAAAAATCTGTTTTGTTGCGTCAGCACACGATCGCTAAGGTGAAAATCCAACATGGAGTTTCCAGGTGTTTGCCTTGTTAGCAAGCTCCGTCCCCTGCGCACATCAGACCAATCAGCTTTCCACTTCCGTTCTTATTGGGAATGCAAATGAATGTGAATCAGATTGTCCCAGTGAGCAGGAATGCACATTCCCTGCGGAGCTTTTGGAAAACTTCAGGAAAAGCCACAAAGCCTTTTCCTTCAGAGTTTTTGGTGGATCCCCCCCCCCCGTTCCAAATACTGTGGATTGATGCTGGATGGCATTTAGACAAATTGTATTCTCCTCGAATTCTGTGAGGAGTGTTTTCGCCGTTTAAACAATCCCTTAGCATGTAAGCTCCAAACCATATGGGTACTGTGCAGTCCTAACATGTTTACCCAGGAGGAAATCCCACTGATTTCAGTAGCAATTATTGTTTAATAAGTATATTTAAGCTCAAAGCTAACTTCCTCAAGCCCAATAAAAATTCTAGAGTTGTGTGTGTAGGGCACAAGCCCTATTGAAGAGAAGTTGTTGGTTAGCTTCTTGATAAGCTAACATTCCTGACCATTGTTTAAGAGCAGCTCTATAATACAAGGACTTCTGTTCTTGAAGTCACAAAGACTATATAACAGATCAAAGGGATGACCAATACCTTAGACTTGAGTGTTTATTCATGTATTATTTCTACTTAATTTTAGACAGTGACTAGCAGATTCCTAATGTTCCTGGAATGTACTGACTGCTGTGAATGTCAGTGTGCTTCCAATTTGATGTTAAAGTGGATGGCTGAGCAAAATAAGCAGTGCTTTTTTCTGCAGCCAATGATTCTGAAGGTGATGAGCAGCAGAAAATACACGGGGTTGGATCCAAATGTGGACTCCTACCCACTCAATGTGGGGACATTGCTAAAGAGGGTAAGCTGTGGTGCAGGGGTTAAGGGTGCTCCCTGAAATCAGGCGGAGGACCTTCTGTGAACAGAACTCCATTGATGAAAAGTATCTGCCCATTTTCCAGAAATGCCCCACTTTAGCCTCTCACACCTAGACCTACTTCATTCAGTATGATCCTTGAATCACTGTTCAGCAATAGCAGAGGGGCAGCCATGGAACAGAGAATGCAGCTAAAAATGCATGTACCCAAACTGGAATCCAGACCATAATGAAATAGGAAAGAACAGTTGAAACAGAAACACAAGGCAGAGGAACATACCAATATACACATTTTTGGTTTTTATCATTTTAATAATCACAATTTCTGTAGCAGATATACTTTTGTTAGAGAAGGAAGATACATTATTCTGTTCAGAATAGTGCTAGTTTCAAATGGTTATTTTTAGTATACATTTGTTACAAACATCAGAAATACACCTTGGTTTTAAGTCAGTCATGCTAGGAAATAATACTGGATTTGAATAGTACGTCTACTACAGATCTCCATAGTAATTTCATTTCTACAATTACTTACACTAGAATACATGTTGGGAATGCTGGAGTTAGATTCCTCTCCCACCCCACCCCAAAAGATCTTCACATTTAAGCATTTTCTGGCAGCCAGGGAAAAGAAGCAGGTTTGAATTTGCTGAATTTAATTGTTGCTCTCTCCCTGCCCTAATGTTGTGAATACAAAAACTGAGCAGAAGGGCAGGACTGTAATAAATTAGTGGCAGTAACATAGACACACAGATCACTATTTTTTATGGTTATATTTTGTAGAGCTGAAAAGGGCTTGGAAGTTGCATGTTGTAAATAACAATTATTCATAATTCTTTCTCCTTTTTTGCAATAACTAAGGCATAAGCAAGTTACGATTATAACATGATGAGGGTCAACATCACTCTTTTTGCTGTGAAACTGTTTCAGGGTTTTAAAATAGCTACAGGATAGTGTGGCCTCACTAGTTAAGTATGTTTTGTACTCTAGGCCAGCAGTTTGTTGGGTTTTAATGCATTTTTAAAGGGTAACATTTGAAGTAATGTTTTTAGTTATGTTTGAGGAATGTGAATGGAAAGCAATACTTTTTTTAAAAAAAAACTGTACCTAACTAGTCCCTGCTGAACTGAAACCAGTTACTTTTTCAAATTTACTTATAATATTTAAGCTGACACACTCTTTGAATTACAAGCTGTAAAATTCATAGATTGGTTGTCAAGATGTGTCCCCCCACCAAACTGTCTTTTTCCTCATTTTGAACACTTTTATGGAATAGTTGAATTTATTAGTATCACATTACTATGTTCTGGCATTTTAAAAAACAGATACAAATCTATTACAACGTGGTAAAACAATGTGTCTTATGTGTCTTCACTGACTGACAAAGGGAACATAAATAGAGGATAGGTTTATTTACCATGTACTCAGGCTGGTGCACACATGGAGTTCTGAACTATAGAACTCTATATTCCATGTCACATCTAGCTTCTAAAAGTTCTGAACATTTACTTCCTCAAGTCCATGTGACTAGTTGTACCATCAGTGCCACTCTTCCATCAGGGCTGCCTGAACATCCGCCTGAATTTCATTTAGTATTAATAAACGATTTGAAGCTGTACTTGAACCATGGTGGCAAAATACAGTATGCTTCCTTTCTAGTGTAAATATTTGCTTTACCAAGTTGCTTTTCTATGAAGAGAGTGAAACATAGCCAACTTGTTCCATGCTTGTAATGACTTTGCACATTGCTTTATAAAAACTTCAGTAGAAAATTAATAGAGAAGTAATTGGTCTTCAAGATTTCTAATTATTTATACATGTAAATGCAATGTAACGTAAATGTAATGCAGTTTAAGACTGTCTACCTTTTGAAGCACAAATAAAACATATATATACAAAAAGATTTCTAATTATTGTTCAGCCTGTTAAACCCACCAGTTTCCTACAGTATCACTTTTGCATATTGCTTTTAAGTAATATACGAATTGCAGACTTTTCTTTATGAAAATAGTAGTGGATATATTAAATCCAGGAGGTTGTCAAAACAGTGAAAATTAATCTCTTTTTTTATTCTTTATTCAAAATTTCATAACTTTTCATAAAACATGCATACAATCATCACATTTCCAAATACATCATATATTCAACCATACATCCAAGTCTCTTACGTACTGTTTAACTTCCTTATTTCTTTTTCCAACTCTAGTTGATAAGTTCATACTTTACTTTCCCTTTCTTTCTTTAATCTCACTATTATCTGTTTCCCCTTATCTATTCAATATTTCTTGTAATTTCCAAATCCTATCGTCTCTTATCCTATCTCCCATCTTCTCCACCTATTCTCTCCCCAAACAGAGCGTAAAATTTCCCATTCCTTCAACTCTTTTTGTGTTTTCCTTTCATCGTACATAATCGTCAACCGGTCCATTTCAAACATATCCTGTATTTTTTCTAACCATTCCTCAATTGATGGTATATTCTCTGATTTCCAATATTTTCCATACACCATTCTGGCTGCAGTTATCATATACGCTAATATCCTCCAATATTTCTTTTGCAATTGTTCATCTATTTTATAACACATATTTAGCAGGTAAATTTCTGGATCTAATGGAAAGTTAGTATTAAATATACTTAACTTTTTTAATATATATTTTAACCCCAAATTTTTTCACTTTGTTGCATCTCCACCATACATGCAAATAAGAACCCACCATTTTTTTTTGCACTTCCAACACTGGTTTGACATATTTTTATAAATTTTTGATAGCTTTACTGGGGTTAAATACCACCTCATCATCGTCTTATATATATTTTCCTTTACATTGTAACTCCTTGTAAAGGAAAAACCTTTTTCCCATAATTTTTCCCAGTGTTCTAATGGTATTTCATGTCCAAAATCCTGTACCCATTTTATCATATAAGATTTAATATACTCCTGCTCTTGCTTTAATTCTAATAGTATTTTATACAATTCTGATAAATTTTTAATCTTGTTACCTTGTATGGTCTCATCAAATTTTGTTATTTCTATTTCTACTCCCATAAGTTTTTGATCCATCTTAAATTTCTCTAACAATTGTTTGTATAGAAACCAATGACATTCCTTGTTTTCTAATTTTAACTCTTCCTGAGTTTTCATTTTGCATATATTCCCTTCTTTTTTCAGTAATTCTCTACATGCCAGCCATTTCCCTTTATATATATCTTCCTTCTTATAGAATGCTTCGTGATTAGATAACCACAGAGGCATCTTAGTTTATAATTTGCTTTTAAATTTTTTTCAGGTTCTTAATAGCACTGACCTCACATAATAATGTTTAAATTCATTATGAACTGTTGTTTTATTATGACATAAATAGGCATGTGACCCGGACCTTGCGTTAACACCTTCTAGTGTTAACAATCTATGATTTTCTAAGTTTATCCAATCCCTCAGCCATATAAAAACACTGGCATGGTAGTATGACTGAAAATCAGGCAATGTTAGACCTCCCTTTTCTTTTCTCTCTATCAAAGTATTCCAATTTATTCTTGGTTTTTTGCTCTTCCATATGAATTTTACTGTATCTTTTCTCCATATCTCCATTACTTTGGCATTTCTTATAATTGGTAGATTTTGAAATAAATATAACAATTTCGGTAATACATTCATTTTGATTGATGATACTCTTCCCAACATTGATAAATCTAGCTCTTCCCATATCTTTAGATCTCTCTTTATACCATTCCATAGCCTAACATAATTATTTTCAAATAAATCAGAATTCTTATTTGTCATTGTAATACCTAGGTACTTAACTTTTCTCTCTACCTTAAATCCTGTCATTTTCACCAACTCTTGTTCTTCTTGTTTTCTTATATTTTTTGTTAACATTACCATCTTATCTTTATTTTCAGCCCAGCTAATTTCCCAAACTCTTCAATCACTTCCATTAGCTTCTCTAAACTTTCCCTTGGATTGTCTAAAATAAAGACCATATCATCTGCGAAGGCCTTATATTTATACTCTTGGCCTTGCCATTTCCATCCTTTTATTTGATGTTCCCTTCTTATTTTTCTATTTAATACTTCCAAAGCTGTAATAAACAGTAGGGGGGAAATTGAGCATCCCTGATGAGTACCTCCTTCTATTTTGAATACTTTAGATTTTTCTCCATTCACTATCACTTGCACTTCCTGGTTTTTATAAATCTTATTTATCCAGTCTTGATATTTCTCCCATATATCCATTCTTCTCAAGACTTCCAGCATGAATTCCCGTTTTACATTGCCAAAAGCCTTCTCGGCATCGGCAAAGATCATTAATAGCTGTTTCTCACTATGCTTCTCATAGAATTCTATTAAGTCTATAAGTACTCTCACATTATCTTTTGCTTGTCTACCAGGAAGAAAACCACTCTGATCTTCATATATCCAATTTCTTAAGATTTTTTTTATCCTTTCCGCCAATATGTTCATAAATATTTTGTAGTCTATGTTCAAGAGTGAGATTGGTCTGTAGTTTACTGGTGTTGTCATGTGCTTTCCATCTTTCGGTATCAATGCTATCTCTGTCTTACCCCACGAATCTGGACATTTTCCTCCATTTATCCCATTTAATACTATACATAACGGTTCTAATAGTTGTTCTTCGAATGTCTTGTAATATAAGACTGAAAAGCCATCCGGTCCAGGGGCTTTACCTATTTTCATCTTTCTGATAGCTTCTCTAATTTCCAGTTTTGAAATTGGTTTATTTAAATCATTTCTCTGTTCTTCTGATATCTTAGGTATGTTTTCTTTTTCCAAGTATGTCTTTATCTTACTGTTATGTTCTTCTGTGTTATCATATCTTTTATATAATCTAGAATAATATTCCCTAAATATTCTGATAATATCCTTCTGTTTGGTGTACCTTATTGGATCTAATCTTATTTCTGTTATTTGTTTTTTCTCTCTTTCTTTTCTTAACTTATATGCTAACCACTTGCCTGGTCTATTAGCTTGTTCAAAATATTTCTGGTGAGCATATTTCATTTTGTTTAAAATTTCCATTGTCATATTATTTTCCATTTGTTTTTTCAAAACCCCTAATTCTTTTCTCACTTCCATCGCATTGGGTGTTTTCTTCAAAATATCTTCTTTCTCCTTAATTTCTTCTTCGAGTTCCTTTTCTTTTTTTGTTTGTTTCTTTTATATTCATATTCTAATTTTAGAAGCTGTCCTCTTATGACTGCTTTGCTTGCATCCCAGACTATATCTATCACAGTTCCTTTCTCCAAGTTTTCCTTAAAATATTGTTTTACAGCTTTTTTTTATCTTCTCCACAACTACTTTTTTCAACATTACATCTTTAAGTCTCCATTTATATTGTTTTTTCCTGGATCCTAATTCCAAAATCACTGGGGCATGGTCTGATATCAATTTTTGTTGGATTTCAACCTTTCTTATGTCCTTTAGTAATACACTGGATATCAAGAACATGTCTAACCTAGACCATGTTTTGAATCTATCTAAGTAGTATGTGTAGTCCCGTTCTTGACCATGTAATATTCTCCAACAATCTTTTAATGTTATCTGTTATTTTCTTTGGTAGCTTTCCTTGTCCCCTTTTTCTAGTTGTCTTATTTGACCTGTCTAGGTTTACATCTAAAACTCCGTTCCAGTCACCAACAAAAATCAAATTGTCGTAATCATGTTTCATTATTTCTTTTTGGAGTTCTTTGTAAAACCTCCCTTTATTTTCTTGTGGGACATAAACTCCAATTATCAGGATCTTCTTGTTTTGCACAATTACTTCTACCCCTATGAAATACCCATTTATATAATTTAATATTTCTTTAGACTCATATCTTTTATTCACATATAACGCCACCCCTCTTTTCTTCCTATTATATCTCGTCATATATACCTCTCCTAGTGCTTTGTTTTTTAACAGATTTCTGTCTTGCTCTCTTATATGCGTCTCTTGAAGACAAACGATGTCTGGTTTTTGCTTTATCAAATAGTGAAATACTAATCTTCTTTTATTTGGGCTGTTTAATCCTCTGACATTCCAATTTACAATTTTTCCATCCACTTCGTATTACTAATTTGGTTCCTCCTTCAGTCTTTTAGAATCTTTCCTGTTCTTCTATTTCTTCTTCTCCTTTACCTATTCCTCCTACCGCCCCTATTAATTCTTCCTCTTCAGTTTCTGGATCTTCCAATTCTTCCTCATCATCTTCCACCTCTACTTTTTCTTCATCTTTATCTTCTCCTCTCAGCAATTCTTGTTCTGTATCTTCTAGTTTTCCTTCTTTTCTCAATTTAGCTCTCACATCTATCTTATCTTTCCCACCTCTTATCATTTTACTTCTATATTCTTTTGAATTTGTTCTCCTTGCCTCCCCTTCTTCCTCTTCTTTAGAATCTAATAGTTGTTCTTCATCTTGCTCTACTTCCTCCTGTCCATTCTCCGAATTCCCTTCTTCTTTTCTCTTTTTTCCCTTCTTTCTTTCTTTCCTAACGTCTTTCCTATTATCTTGGTCTTCTTGTATCTTCTCCAATAAGTTCTTTGCTTTTGCCATAGAGTTTATCAAATATGTTCTTGTTTGATAATAACATATATTCCTTCTATCTTGTTCCATTTATACCCTATCTGCTTATCTCGTAATACCCGAGTAAGAAAATTATACTCCTTTCTTTTCTTTAAGATTTGCAAGGGAATATCTTTATAAATTTTTACTTCTTGTCCTTCTATCGTCAGACTCTCTTTTTATGCTCTGCTGTATTATAATATCCTTTACTCTTTCTCTCACAAAATATATTACTATACCTCATGGCAGGTTGTGTTTGTGTGTGTGTGTGTGTTTGTGTTTGTTTGTTTGTTTGTTTTGCTATCCAGGAATTAATCCTGAATAGCTTGTCCACCTCAAGATCAAATTGTTCTTGATCCCAATTTATATAATCAGCTAATACTGGTATCACTCTTGTTTCCAAATCTTCATTTTTCATTTCCGACAATCCTCTTATTTTAATGCATTTCGCTCTTTTATAACTTTCTTGTGATAATCTGTAATTCTCTTCTTGTTCTCTTTTATTTTCTAATAATTGAGTTCTTTTCTCTAAATTTTCTGTTTTTACCTGAAGATCTTGTAATTCTTTACTAATTTTATTTATGTCTTTTGTAGCTGACTCTAATTTCTGTCCAAATTTTTCCAACTGTTTTTTTATATCTACCTTTATTTCCCCTCTCAACTCTTTCATTTCTGATTTCAATTCTAAACTTAGTTTTTTAAATTCTTGTGATAATACCACATTTGTATCTCCAATTTTCGTTTGCAACTCAACTGACGACCTCCTCACCTCTTGGGTATGTGATCTTGTTTGTGCCATCAGACTCTTTGAAATTGGCATCTTACTTTCTGTCCGTTCTAACAGTTTAATACTATCTTTAAATTTTCAAATCTCCAATTTTATACTGCTATACTTTATTCTCTTTGTTATCTCTCATAAATCTTTCTTGTTAATTTACCCCACTATACTTCCGAATTTTACTAAGGTGCCTCTTTATCAAATTTATTTGGTTCTCTATTTCATTCACTCCCCCAATTTATCTCCCTCTCGTTCTCAACTTGTGTATAATTTTGTACTTCTATTCTCTTTCTACCTCTTCTTTTAAATCAATATTCTATAAATTCCATAACTTCCTTCAGTTTTATACTATTTCAAATGTTTCAGTACTTCAATACATCAATAACCTTTCAATCAATATCTTTCCATTTCTGTAACTATACATTACGCCAGCATAACTTTCCAGTTCAATAATCTCAGTCTTTAGGTTGTTCCTTCCCGTATTTCTCTCTTTATACTTTATTATATCAATTTATATATACTCAATATTCCTTCACCTTTTCCTTCACTTTCACCTTTTCTTTCACTTTCCCTTCGCTTAATTTGATCTCTATGGTTTCTATACGCTGATATCCACTCTTAACTCCAATCTTTCCACCCCTTGAGAATGTCTCTACAGGTTTAACTTTTCTTTTCTCTTTTCTATCTCCCCGTCTTTAATCTCACTTCTCCGGTTTACCTCTGCTTCCACTCAGTCACCCGGTTTATCTCTTTCACTACTTCAGTGTCACAGTCTTTTTTCACTCTCAACTTTCTCCTCTCACTCTTTTCTTACTCTCTTATTTATGATCTGTTCATACTTTCTTCTTGCCTTTTATATTCGTAATCTTCACATTCTTTGCGTTCTTTACACTCGCTCCTTTCATCGAGTTATAATCACCCTTCTTTCTGGTTTCTAACTCTCCATTCCACCCGCAGCTCTTAAGGTTGTACCTTAAGTTAGACGTTACCAAACTGGGTTAAAACTCACCCTTTTTGGTGTCTATTAAAGTGATCCTTTGGGTCAACAGTTTTTAAAAGGGTGTTTTCTAGACTCGAAAAAAAAAATTGCTTACTTCAGCTTCATTCCTTTTTGATATGATTTCTTAAAAGTGGTGGCATCTTTACTACCGCGATAGTAAAGTACCGCGGTAGTAAAAAGTGGTGGCGGTAGTAAAACAGTGAAAATTAATCTCAATGGGATCCCACATCAGTTCATAGTATTCGGAAGCAAGGGGGCCCAAAATGGCAAAAACAACGCTGGAAAAGCTTCTGCAGCTTTTCCTGTGGTTTTTAAACAGCGAGGGGGTGCACATTTCTGCTTGTTGGGACAAGCAATTCACTTTGAATCGCTTTCCCATACAAGTAGATACGCAAAGCTGATTGGATGGGCGAGCGTGGGGGGCGGGGCTTGCTAACAGAGCAAGTGCCTGCTGCCACCATGTTGAATTTTCATCTTGGCAAGCGATCACTAAGGTGATAAAATGGGCTGTTTGTTTTTTGCTGTCCTTTTAACTTGGAAAATCACTATCGCTCCAACACACCTTAGACAACTTTTTTTTTAATGGTGGTGGAGAAATACCAATGCAAGTAAATCACTTGTGGCCACCATCTGGCATGTAAAGCTTCTGGGGCCAAAACGACCATCAAGACAAGTCGCTGCTGTGAAGTGCCATTACTATGAGGTACTCCATTTTTCCCCCCTTGTATAGATGGGCCCCAGGTATACACCAAATGATGTTTGTTTCAGAAAACATAAAATGAAAAAAGCTTAGATGCTTTTGCTGAGTTCTATTGTTGCTCTTAAATATTGCATAAAACAGATAACATTTTCATTAGGTAGATTTATTTTTTTATTTGATTTGTATCTAGACTCTTTCGAAAGTCAAGGCAACACATTATAAGATCTACTAAAGATTTATTTAAAATAAGATTTGTTTAAAATCTTAAAAGACAATTTAGAAAAGCTGTTTTATGGTTGCTCTCTTTTACTGAATGTCTAGGTATATTTCTAAAAAAACTGAAAAGCTGTTCCTTTGTCAGTTAAGAAAGTTCAGGGTTAACGTGCACATAATCTACAAACATAGATAGAGTGAATCATTGTGTGTGATGTCACTTCTCTGGAAAACTTAAAAAAAAATTATCTTCCTCAGTGCTGCTGGTGGAGAAATTTTTGACCAATGTGTAGCTGAAAGAGAAGATGCCTTCAAAGAAAAAGATGTTAGACGTCTCATGAGGCAGATATTGGAAGGAGTTTCATTTTTACATCGAAATAATCTAGTTCACCTTGACTTGAAGGTAAGATTCAACCCTTCTTACTTTCCTATCTTATTTAAGGTCTGCAGAATTTAGCCAGCATCAGGAACCCAAACTCCTGCCTAATCTTTTCATTAAATTATAAGTGTTCTAGTTACATTTAGAGAGCAAACTGTATCCTCCAGAGGCTTCTTGAGTACTGTTTGACAATTTGAGGCCTTTTTCCCCGAGGTGTGTCCTGGAAAGTCGTAGGGCAGGGCAAAAATGCTCCCCAGGACCCACTCTTGACATTTTTATTGCCACTATGTTTTCACTAACCTGTATTTAACCATGTTTTCTGAATATGTAATCAATACAAAGAAAAAAGAAACAGAAGCTGTGTGTATGTGTGTCATTCAGGAAGGCGGAGGGGCTGTACAGTTTGGGTCCACAAAACATGTTGGGTAAGTATAGGAACTCTGCCACAGAGAAGTAAATTGGTGGGACAGAATTTCAATAAACCTAAACTGGAAGCATTATCCCGAGTGGAATTACTAACAACATACTATATCAAATTATTTTCTTTATGGTGAGGATTGCAGATCAGAACATGGTAGCCTGTATAGCTCATTTGGTTGTCAAATTGCTCATCTGGGTATAAGATAATAAAGCTAAAGTTTTGTTTGTTCGTAGTTTTTTTTTTTAAATCTAATTGCCCATGTTATTTCTTTTCCTATTCCCATTTCCTTCTTCTTTTGTCTACCTTGTGTCAATTTCTAGATGGTAAGCATTTTGTCACTGTGACTTTAAACTGCTATGTACAGTACTATATTTTTTTAAAAATCATATTTTTAAAAATAAAAAAAAATAAATTTAGGAATTATATGTAGATCTTCCACTGTTCTGTTCTGATATGCTCTGTTAACATACTAAAATTTAATACCCAAGTGAACAACGTATTCAGCTCTAAATAGTATAATTAACTTCTTTTCTTAGAGGTTAATGGTGTAATAGTTTAAATAAATCAATTAAATAAATAAATAAAATCCCAAAAATAGTACTCTACGGTGAACTTGCCATGGGTCAGCGTAAGAGGGTCGTTCCAAAAAAGCGATACAAGGACTCCCTGAAACAACATCTCAGGCTCGGCCAAATTTATCACCAACAATGGTCCACCCTGACCTCACATCGGGAGGCATGGAGACGCACTATCCACAATGCTGCAGCCTTATTTGAGAACTCACACCGAACAAGTCTTGAAGAGAAACAACAACGCAGAAAGAATCACAACCCGGAAACATAACCCAAGGAGACCTTCTGCTGTGCTTTCTGCAATTGGACTTGTTTATCTTGGATTGGCCCTTTCCGTCATCAGCATGCTTGCAGAAAGCGCGAGAGGAGTCCTTCCTGAATCTTTGTTTGCGAAGAAAAGCCAGAGAGAGAGAGAGGTTAATGGTGTAATATTTTAATATTTTGGTATACAGCAGATAATTTGATTTAGAAACATTGTTTGGCTTGTGTGGAAATGGCTGGATTCAGATTAAAACTCCTTATTGGCCTCTCCTGGTTCTTTTGGGGCTGGCAGCTGAAATTGCACTTTAAAAGATTCCTAGTCATTTGCTGTGGAAAATGGACAGAATTTTAAGCAGTTGGGGTGGCCCCCCAATTTTTAATAATTAAATTCTCATCACAATTAATTTATCCCTATACGCTTATTTTTCAGCCGCAGAACATTCTGCTAACAAGTGAATCACCATTGGGAGACGTTAGGATAGTTGACTTTGGCCTTTCCAGAGTAATGAAGAGTAGCGAAGAACTACGAGAAATTATGGGAACACCTGAGTATGTGGGTAAGATCTCAGGTCATCAGTGTGATCTCCACAGCAAATAGCACAAGGATATAATAGATGACATGATAAGAAAGTGTTTGTCAGGTGTTAAAACTAAATGTTACCTTGATAGTTTTGATTGTTAAGCTATGGCAGTGATTCAGAGGTACATCAAAGCCCACTGCAAGAAATATCTGCAGCTGTTCAAGATTCCTGTAAGCTTGCGTAGGCTAGTACTCAAGCTTCCCACTACAGTTGGCCCTCTGTATCCATGGATTCTTTATTCACAGGTTCAAACAACCACGGCATGAAAATATTTTTTTTAAAAATATTCCAAAAAGCAAAACTTGCTGTTCACCATTTTATATAAGGGATGTCATTTTACTATGCCATTGTATGTGAGCATCTGTGAAATTTGGTGTCCACAGTGTGTGTGTGTGTGATGGACTGAACCCCAGCAGATACCAAGGCACCTCTGATAAAAGTTGTCAAAGTACATTTGTACATACAGGTTCAAATATATAGTATATAGAAATGGTCTATGTTTTTGGCATTTCAATATCAAGTTCACATTTTCATAGAAAGCATAGAATTTTCTCTTTTTTAAAACATTACATTGCACTTTCGTTCTTTCTTTCTTGTATTAGCTCCAGAAATCCTGAGTTATGATCCAATCAGTACTGCAACAGATATGTGGTAAGGATAAACCTTTATTAATTAGTTATTTCCAAACCTGAGAAATTTGGAATATTTTCTTTTTAAATGTAAGATCTTTTTGTTTTTCAATTTAGGAGCATTGGAGTGCTAGCATATGTCATGCTAACAGGAGTATCACCTTTCTTGGGAAATGATAAACAGGAAACATTCTTAAATATTTCTCAGATGAATGTCAATTATTCTGAGGATTTTGATCTTGTATCTGAATCTGCTGTGGATTTCATCAAATCTCTTCTAGTTAAAAAACCTGAGTAAGTTGTATATAAAGGTTTTACTTCATTACTAAAAAACTGCAAGTTGCCAGTAGGACTTTCAAGTGCTGTGTGTGTTCTATATGTAAATTGATAAAATATTTCTGGCTTCCTCAGCGATGATTTATGAAGCCAGGAATGACCACTGGGACCTTAACACCATCCTTCACATGCTCAGTTAAGTAGTTATGATAATGAAGCAGGATCCTGGTATTTGTGAACTGTGGTTTATGAATGTAGCAATATTAGCTCTTCCTTTGGTTTAAGGTTATGCATGTAATAGCAAGAGCTTTTTTTATGCCTGATGTAGCACAACTGTATATTTTTATATACCAGTTGTCTCTTTTTTTCCTGTGTATTACAAGGTTGGGGTAATTTTGTTTATACAACTTAAAATCAAATATTTTCTATTTTAAATATAGAACTATAGTTGGTCCTCCATATCCACGGGTTCTGTATCCATTGATTCAATCAACCATGGCTCAAAAATATTCTGGGGGAAAATTCCAAAAAGCAAACCTTGCTGTTCACCATATTATATAAGGGATGCCATTTTACTGCACCATTATATATAATGGGACGTGAGCATCCATGAGGGGTGTATTTAAAAATTTTATCCTGTTCATGAATTAGTGAAGTTCAATTGCCTCTCAGTACTTTTCCCTTCTTGAAATAAGCCACAATAGCTAATTATTTCCCATTTTCTTTTAGTACTGTTGCAGTGTTTCTTATTCTGCAGGAACTAAAGCAGCGCCCTAAAATAACAAGTGACACAAGAGCCATCCACCTCTGCCCCTTATTTAACCATCGAATAATTAGGAAGCACTGCAATTTAATATAAAAGTTTCAAGCCAACGAAGGCCTTTTCCACATCCTACTTTTAAAAAAAGAAACAGACACCACTTCGTATCAATAGTAGTGATGATATAAACCTTTAGTGTATGGGTTGTGCTTTAAAACACATTAAAGTGCTACATCAGTTCCAATGTGGTGTGTGGTTAGAATATATTTCATTAAGTCATCTTGTACTTTGCATGATTTTGCATCATCAGTAGCATTCAGTAGTCCTGAGTAGTTCTAAAAGCTTAAACGAAGAACTGAAAGTAAGAGTTGATAATTTAATACTAGCACTCCATGTTTCTTCGTGGCCTCTGTGACTCACACATATGGGATCCTCTGTGCCTATGCAGACCATCTTCAAAAACTTTTTTGCCTGAAAGCCCTCCCTCCCTCCTGCACATGCTCAGTACAGTTCCATGTCTACCAGAGATGCCAGCAACCAAGAAAGTTGAGCATAGTAAGAGAGGGGAAGTGGTGGATTGTATGAATTCACAGACAACCACATATATTGCAAATTCCAGAATCATATATGCTGAAGCTGAAACATTCTTACATTTAAGATGGTACCCTAAGGAACTATTTGTTCTATAGTTATCCATATTCTGAACTAAGTTAAATCACTATCATATAAAGACTACAAAATTTTATCTAGTTCTGATATGTAGCTACAACAATATAAGCTGGCTGCTGTCAAGTGGTTTATCTTTACACTGCTGCAAAAACACTTTCTTCAGCTTGTGAGGTGGGCAGCTGGTAAGCCCTCCAGCGGAGAGAGATGCAAGTCCATGTGGGTTTGAGGCGTGTATTCTTCCTGCTTCAGCTGCAGCACTTCTGCTCTTTCCATTCCAAAGGCAGAGAAGCAAGCTGACTTGCTCCCCCAGATGCGGCATAGCAGGAAGAATGCCCCCGCTGCCCGGGGAGGGCACAACATCTGCATATAGATGTAAAGGGGGATCACAGAAGTAAAAAGTTTGATGATCATTGGCTTGGGTGGGTAAAAACCTTGGGAAGTTTGTATAACCATTAAGGTGGCATATAGACACTTAGAATAAAAAATAGGTGTTTTTTCCCACTGCATGGTGACTTGGCAGTGATCATGGAAATCATTGCAAAATTATTTCATGGGAAGGGTTAAATATGGCATTGTAAAAATGGAGTCACTTCTTATTTGCTGGCTGAACTTACTTCTGAACACATCCCACCATAACCTTCCTCAGTGTTTAATCTCCACCAGAAGGTAATGTTTGAAATTTAGGGAAGTTCATTTTGAGTTGAATGTTTAGCCTTGAATAATTTTGGGCAGCCTTTTCAAGCCATTTTTCCATCCCCTTCTTTTCTTTCTAGGGAAAGGGCAACAGCAGAAGAATGTTTGCTACACTCTTGGCTAGCACAAACTGATGTTCCTGATATTATAAACTGGATTAAGACCACAGAAGAGGAGCCAAATGCCACTATTATAAATGAAGAAGATTCTGCTTCTGAAAATTGTACGGATGGAGAAAAAACAGAAGAATTGGGAGTGACAGAAGAGTTGATTGTAGTAGCTTCATATACATTGGGACAATGTAGGCAGTCAGAAAAAGATAAAATTGCTGAACAGAAAACCATTTCCAAGCGGTTTAAATTTGAGGAACCATTATTACAAGAAATACCTGGAGAATTTATTTACTGAATTTCATCTTGCTTCTGCCGCTTGAGACTTAAAATTCTAACTTGGGAAACACCCTTCCCCCTTTCATATTTATGTATGCCTAAATACACATTCACATGCAAAAGTTATTCTAAATAAAGTAGAGGGAAGTGTTCAAAAGCTAACTAGAACTGTGCCAAACTCCTTCATTTTTATGAACTGATACATGGGAAGTGTCTCATAGAGAACAGCAAAAAGCAGTAATTATTTTTTCCCCCTACCTGTTGGTATATATAAAGCATTTGAACTATATCTTCTATTTAATAAGTATTCACAGTTGTGAGCTATACATGTACAAGTGATGACTGTTAGACATTTCTGTTATCTGGACAAGCTGACAGGTGTGCTTTGTCACCAAGTCCAGCAAAATATGAAGAGCAATTAGTATCTGAGCACAGATTACCTTTAGATATCCTAAGTCACATTCTCCATCCTGGCTTCATCCCTGATGAACTATCTGATCTTCCCGGCTTCCATTTACAACAGTCTAGGTTTCATGCTAACTTGTAAAATTCAAACAGATTTAAGTCAGCTAGGGGGTGTCAAAGCCACTAATGGCCATTTTACTCTAGACTGGTTTTGTATAGACTCACCCAGTTTCCATATTACTTTATAATATTATGCTAATATAAAGAGGTTTTCTCTTTAGTCTGCCTTTAAAGGAGTCCTTATAAGAAGCACAAAGTAAATAAATCAGCGATGCATGTCACTGATGGAGTGGCCTTTTTCAAATACATAGGTTTCTTGCTGTCCAATCTATGCTATCTTGTTCTGTAATTACTAGATGATCAGTAAAGCTATTCTATACTTAACAGATTTAAATGTGCATGGAGTCACCTGTTGCATACAGCTGTGATAGTTGGCTCTTATTATCCTTGCACCAAGATATGCATTATTTCTTTCTAAAGTTTCTACTAAATTGGATTCTTCGCATGGCTTGCTGCTGTTTGTGATGGTCAGTATTTTCCATATCTGATTAGTCCTATTGGAAGACCACCTTTTCAGATTCATACAGGAAGAGGCATGTGCTAGTCTGTCATTAAACAGATTATTTATTTTAAGCACACGGCATTGTTAAAATGTATGGATGAAATTCACATGGAAGCCTTATTATGACTTGGAGTGAATTCTGTGGGATTCCGTAATTTTGTCTCCATTAGTTGTCCTTTAGCAGAAATTATGCTGGATTGCGAAAACTTACCAATGAAACTGTTTTCTGCAATATAAGGTATTGTGGAATAACGTTTGGAAATAAGCTATTCTTGAAAAACCTGGTGCATAACCTTAAGATACTACTTGATCCTGACTGAATAATGGATCTTGTGAATGATTTCCGTAATGCAATTGCATTCTGTTAAAGCAACACAATCTAGAAATTACCGCCCATGAAGGCAGTTATGCCAGTTTTATGAGTGGCAGTTAAAGTTTGTGGAATTGCATAAGTAGTCTCCATGTTTTTTTAGGATCTATCCAGTGCTTTTGACTATTGGGTGTTAGTGGTTCACATTTTTGGTATGCTTCATGAAGGCTGCACTTGAGCAAAGCTGCTGTATGTCTTTCTAAACAGACCAGTTAAGTCAGGAGAAAAAATTCAATTCATGATTAAAATGATATCTGTGAGATAGTAATCAACTTATGACTTTGCAGAGCTTTGTAAATTGCATTTGCTAGCTCAGCCACTTGAAACTTCGACTACTCTTCCAATACAAAGGTTTGAAATGCACAATTTTTAGTTGCAGGAGTACATTCCATTCTATTTTCGTTTGTATTGTACAATAGTAAGCTTGGTAAAATATTTAATTTGTGAATTATAATGTACTTCTAACAAGGCCAGTTTCTTTTGGAGTTGACTGCTTGGAGAATTCTCTGTATCCTATATTGTATTAACTTGCTGTGCCTTAAGATGAGTACAGTAATCGAAATGTTTCAAATATGTATAATGTTACAGAAGTCTAACATAACTTAAAAGCAAAATTTAAGTTAATCTACAATAAAAGAAGTATCAATGTATTTAGGGACACTAGCTGTAGTTCCATAAATTCAATGCTGTCAGTTGCTGCTTTGCAATTGCAAACTATATTGATCAGAAATGGAGTGTTGCCGTGAATTGGTACCAGAAATGCAGGAAACAGAAAGCACTCTTGCAATGAATACACACTTTGAAGCCTCATAATTTCCAGAAACCAATTTGAAATCCTACAGCACACAAATTTAACCACATGCAAAATATCAGTTAGTGAGTATATAAGGAGTGAAGACTAAAGAAATTCTTGAAAAGCTGAATGAAGGAATGTAATCTTCACCATGTTTCTTGCAATTGCAGTTCTTTATGTTCTGAAATGAACAATCCTTACTCTTCTATTTGCAAGCTGTGGTGAGATTCATAAAAGCTCTTGCTACTTGGAAACACCTTCTTGAATCTTTGTGAGAGAGCATAAGTGACAGGTGTCATTTATTTGATATTAATGCTGATATCTGGTACTTTGAACTGTAATGTTATAATTTAAATAGAAATAACACCTGCTAAGTACTTTCTGGAAAACATAAAGGGAAAATGAAAGAGAATATGGAATAATGTAGTTATTGAATAATATCTAAAGTGACTGGTATAGCAAAGAAGTGCTGTGTCTCTAAAAGCTTCAGAAAAATTCTGGAGGTATATATTTTGTGGTTTTAGAATTAATTCCTTTAAGCACAGAAGGTCTATTATGTTCTTTTTTGGAAAGAACATGATGCAAAACAGTTTGCTTTAAGATGGTAAACTGCTCCTTTTATTTCTTTAATGATGTTCTTTAGGAATTGCATTCTATAACTTTCCATCCAAAAACAAAAGCTAATATACTCAGGTTTTAGGGAGCTGTTTAACTCTCAAAGTGGCTTCTTGTTTCCCATAGGAGATGTTTGCATTGCAGGGTAATTTAGAATTTTAATTGCTTTGGTGCCTGCACTGTGCCTTAATTGAAAAACAATTCACTTTTCATCACAGTAGCACTTGCTTCATCACTTTCTCTTAGAAAGTTAGAATTATACTTGGAAGATAAGGGACATCTCTTCAGTTGCCAGCTGCAGTCCTTTTCTTCCATAGTACTTTGCATGACAATTAGTTGAAATCAATGAGACTCCTCCAGAACTACTGTGGAAGATTGTAACTGCTGCCATAAATCAAACTACTTCAGGTAGTGTGTTGCTTTAACAGGGAAGGTTTCTTATTTTCTCTACTGTGGTGGCTTACTTTGTGTTTGACATGTACCTTTCTTCAGACTCCAATATGGAGGGGAATCCAGTTGATCAAATGGCACCAAAATTGCTAAAATCCAGCTGACTGGCTTGGCTTGAGAAGGTTATTTTAAATTCTACCTGCTACACATCTGTTCCCAAATTAAATCTCCAACAAAGCTGAATATCAGCTCATGCTTTTATACTACATAGTACAACCTAGTCTTCATGGCTAGAAATTATTTTTCTACAGTGAGCTTATTTCTTAATTCAAGCAATAATACTACTGAAAAGAGTAGCAATTGAACTTTAAGAATAGCTGATGAAATGTGTACTTACTCCTCTCCATAATGTATGTCAAATCAACATACTGTATATGTAATGTCTTGGTATTTCATGTTTTGTAAGCAACATATTTAAATGTTAAGGATTTAAAGGTTAAGGATTTAATAAATGGAATCATCTTTGTCAGAGCTATTAATATTTTTCCTGATTCATATGATGATGGCATATTTAGTTAGTAGCTTTTATTGACAACAAGAAACCTCGAGATATTTCAAGCTTTGTTTTCTAGAAGGCATAAGGGAGCAATCTAACTTTGTGAGAGTGGATGGGGATGTGTGTGTAGGCAGTTTGTGCATCAGATGTACTCCCATGATTCCCAGTTGAGCCAAAGTTGTCCACATGGAAGGCTACTTCTACACATACCTCTCTCTTTCTGGGTGGTTCTATATAACTGAATACTCTTCAGTACTACCATTATGTTAATGCATCTGATATTAGATGTGGGCAGGGGAAGGAATAGCTTAAGTAATATCCAAGACCTTTTATAAATCCATGAATGAATCTCACAGTGCATAAGAATAATGTGGGGAGGTTATATACATAACCTGCCCTACAAAATAATATGGCCATAAAAATAATTCCTATGTATAACAAAAGTCCTATTTTATAGATAAGATTAATGATATTGATAAGTCATAAGAATTGTCTCTTGTTTGCTTTAAAAATTGTGTTGAAAGAACTGAGTAAATATAAAATAAGTATAGTCTTACTGTAAAATTATGCCATATGTGGATGATGCCAAGATCATGACTAGACAATGATGGCCTCTTTACCAATTTTATTCCAGGTCAAAGAAAATACTGTTTGATTTAAGGATATGAAATAGAAATTGAAATCCATTACAATTAATGTTTAATATCAAAACTCCAAATAACTTCAAGCTTTGGGAGTAATAGCTGTAATAAACCAGTTATATATCTTGGTCTAATCATCAAGGATATAGTTAATACCAATTTCACAACTCTTATTCTGAAAAGATTTAACTAATGCAGAAAAGATGTTATCTAGGTTGACAAGAATATGAACAGTTAAAACTACTACAGTTGTCCCTCTGTATCCATGGATTTGGTATCCACAAATTTAAGTATTCACGGCTTGAAAATATTCTTAAAAAATAATAATCCAAAAAGCTAACCTTGTTTTTGCCATCTTATATAAGAGACACCATTTTGCTATGCCATTGCATATAATAAGACTTGAGTAGTCACGGATGTTGTTATCCATGGGGGGTCCTGGAACCAAACCCCAGCGAATATGAAGGGACAACTGTATAAACTCAAAAGTTCTGTTCTAATTTATACCTTACAAACAGATTACAGGGAACTAAAAGGGTAGCAACATTTTACTCCTGATTTTGTTTTGGGTGATAAATGCCTTAAGGTAGAAACTTACCACCACACATCTTTACTCTGTTCACTGAAGAAACCTCTGTCTTGCCCCCACTTCTCCAGCTCACTTGAATCTATAAATGTAGATCCAGCCCATTATAATTAAGGAATTAAATAGAAGGTTTTCCAGAAAGCATCTACCAATGGATGCAGGTGGGCAACTTCACTCCCTGAACTTCCCAACCTAAACCTGAGTCTCTGAGGAAAGAGCAGAAGGGGAGCTGGGTTTTTTTTGGGGGGGGGTCATCTTTGACTGACTGTGAATTTCTTTTAAGGCCTGGGGGGGGGCTTGTTTGATTTTGGCTGTGTGTTCTCCGGAGCACATGATCTAAGGGGGCGGGGCTTCTGTTGAGTCACACACTTGCTTGGGAGCAAAGCTAGCAGCCACTAGCTCTATATAATTGCTGCCTCAGTCTTTCAAGCTCAGTTTCTGAGGACCAGCAGTGCATGCCTTGCAGCATACACAGTCATATCAGTAAGAATTATTACAGTCTGAAAGGGGATGAAAAAATAATAACTGCAGGGAAGGAGGAACGGATCTGTTGTTGCCTGCTGCAATGTATGTGCAATGCTTGTCCTGCCAGAAAACCTCACTGACTACACTTGCAGCAAGTGCAAACTGGTGACTCTCTAGGAAGAGCAGGTCAATGCACTGCAGCTGCATGTTGAGACATTTCACCACATCACAGAATATAAGGATAGAATGGAGGGAGAACTGATCCTACAGAATGAACAGGAAGAAACTGCCAATGAAAATGAAGAGGGGTGTAACACTTCCTTAGCATCCTGGAGGACAGTCATTGTCAGGAGCAGATCATGCAAAAGGGATTCGGAACCGCTCCAACTAAGCAATTGCTTCCAACATTTTCCTGAGGATAATGGTGAAGGGACACAAACAGGAGAGCAAGCAAGAGACACTGCATGCCAGGGAAGGTGCCAACCTAATCACCAAATGTAGCAAGAAGAAAATAAAGGTGCTAGTGTTAGTTCAGGGGTATAGAGGGAACAGACAAGCAGACAAGATGAAACGGAAGTGTGCTATCCTGGTGTGCAAGTCCAGCACACATTGTCACAAGTTGCCAAAGCTCGTCAAGAACACAGAACACTACCCCTGTCTTCTGATTCATGTGGGCACTACCGACACTGCAAATAACACGTTTGAACGGATCACCTTGGACTCTGAAGCCCTGGGCAGGAAAGTGAAGAGCTTAGAGACACAGGCGTTTTCTTGATTCTATTCTATCAGTGAAAGATAGAGGACCACACAGGATCAAGATACTGCAGGTGAATGACTGACTACATAGATGATGTAGACAGGAGAGGCTTGGCTTCTGGGACCATCATCTTCACTTCTTAGATGAAAGATTACTGGCTACAGATGGGCTACACCTCACAAAGACCAGGAACATCTATGGGAAAAGTGTGGCAAATCTGATTATGAGGGCTTTAAACTAAATCCTTGGGGGTTGAAACATCTGTCCAAAAGCAAGCTCTAAACACAATGTGAATTCTAGAGAAGAACCTGAGGGAGAGAATGGGAGCTACAGTAAAACTCACAGTAGAATAAAAGATGAGAACAAACAATGCTTTAGATGTCTATACAGTCCACCAATGTACAAAGTTTGGGAAACAAACAAGAAGAGCTTGAAGTCCTAGTGTAGGAAGGTAAATATGATTTTATGGGTATAACAGAGACTTGGTGGGATGACTCCAATGATGGAAATATAACAATTGAGGGATTGTTCAAAAAGAATAGATGAGGAAGAAAAGGAGGGGGAGTAGCATTATATGTCAAAGACAAATTCATTTGTACAGAAATCCACATGAGTGATCTAACTGGCCTAGTGCCGAACACTTGGGTAAAAAAAATAAATAGAGAAGGAAATAAAAACAACATTGTGATAGGAGTATACTACAGGCCACAAAATCAAGAGAAGGTAGTGGATGATGCTTTTCTGAAACAAATCTCAGGCATCTTCAAGAAGCAAGAACTGGTAGTTATGGGGGACTTCTAATTATCCTGATATCTGCCAGGAGACTAGCTCTGCTAAACATAGGCTGTCAAATAAATTCCTGGTGTGCCTTGCAGATAATTTCTTCTTTTAAAAGGCGAAGGAAGGAACAAGGGGATCAGCAATCCTGGGCTTGATCCTAACCAACAGGAAAGAGTTGGTCACTGGAATCAAAACAGTAGGTACTTTAGGGGGAATTGACCATGTAATCCTAGAATTCATGATTGCAGGACAGGCCAAAGAAAAGTATCATCAAACATAAACCTTGGATTCCAGGAAAGCTGATTTTATCAAGCTCAGAGAAATACTGGGCAGATGTCCGTGGCTAGAGATGCTAAAACAAAAAGACACCCAGCATGGGTGAGATTTCATGAAGAAGGAACTGCTGAAAAACACAATCACAAACAATTCCATGGAAGAAGAAAAATGGAAAACATCTAGAAAAGCCAATGTGACTGCACAGTAAACTTGAGCACATGAAAAGAAAAGAGTATGTACTATGTATAGAATTGAAGGAAGGATGAATCACCAAGGAAAAATACAGATATGTAGCCCAAGCTTGTAGGAATTAGTATAAGGTAAGGTAAAGCTCAAAATGAGCTGAGACTGGCTAGGCAAGCAAGGAGCAACAAAAGGAGGATTTTTAAATACAGTTGGCCCTTGGTATCCATTGGGGTTTGGTTCCAGGACCCCCTGTGGATACCAAAAGCTGTGGATGCTCAAGTCTCATTATATACAGTGGCATAGTAAAATGGTGTTCCTTATATAAAATGGCAAAACCAAGGCTAGCTTCTTGGAATTGTTTATTTTGGAATATTCAAGCCGTCGAAGGTGGAATCTATGGATGCTGAATCCATGAATACAAAGAGTCAACTGTATGTTTGAGGCAAGAGATTGATGAAGGAAATGGTGGGACCATCGCTCAGCAAAGATGGTAAAATGCTAACAGATTACAATAAAAAGCCAGAACTATTCAACACCTATTTTGCTCCAGTTTATTCCAAAAAGAGAATTGTGTACTTTCATGCATCAACAGAGACCTTGGCAAAGAATCAAGGTTACAAATCAAGATTGATAAGGAATTAGAAATCACCTAGTTAACCTAAATGAGTTCAAATCTGCAGAGCCAGATGAACTGCATCCCAGAGTATTGAAGGGACTTGCTGATGTACTCGCGGAACCACTTGCCATCATTTTTGAGAAATTTTGGAGAATGGTGAGGTGCCAGAGAACTGGAGATGAGCAAAGATTATCCCAGAAGAAGAAGAAGGAGGAGGAGGAGGGGATGAGGATGAATGAGGATGATCTGGGAAACTACAGGGCAGTTAGCCTGAGCTCAATACCAGGAAATTTTTTAGAACGAATTATACAGGAGTCTGTCTGCAAGTATCTTGATTGAAGTGCAGTCATTAGTAGGAGCCAGCATGGATTTGTCAAGACCAATCCTGCCAAACTAATGTTACATCTTTTTTAATCAGGTCACTAGTTTAGTAGATGGTGGGAATGCTGTGGATGTCATTTATTTGGATTTCAGCAAAGCATTTGATAAGGTCCCCCATAATATTTTGATTAGCAAACTGTTTAAATGTGGAATAGAGAGGAACACTGTCAGAGGGATCCATAATTGGTTGGAAAGCCAGGCTCAAAGAGTCATCATCAATGGCTGTGCTTCAAACTCGAAGAAGTTCTCGAGTGGAGTGCCTCAGGGTTCTCTCCTAGGCCATTACTTTTCAATATTTTTATAAGTGACTTAGATGCTGGGGTGGAGGGAATCCTTATTAAGTTTGCAAATGACAAAAAACAAAAAACAAAAAACAGAGGGGTGGCTAACACACAGTAAGATACGAACAGCATTCAAAAGGACCTAGAGAAACTTTAAAACTGGTCTGAAATTAATAAAATGAAATTTAATAGAGACAAATGCAGAATTCTTTATTTAGGCCACAAAAACCAAATGCACAGGTATAGGATGGAGAATACTTGACTCAGCAGTACTACATGCAAAAAGGACCTTGAGATTATTGTTATTTTAGTCATGCAAACAAATCTTGTTTATACATATATACATCCACATTCAATTTTTTTTCAAGTATTTATCCAATGCTGTTCAATTTTACTTATTTCCACATGAGAATTATGTATTTATTAAATAATAATAAAACATCCTCTATACCATCTTTCCTAATCCTATCTTATTCCATCATTCTATTATCCACATTCTCCTTTCATCCCTCTCTTCTTTCCCCTTCTATATTTCCCATCTTTACTCTGCATCTTCCATCCCTCCATCCTACTTTCTTGCTTCCTCCTCTCACCTTCTTTCACCTCCTCACATATTAATTCACCCATACAAACTTCCTTTTTATCAGTACTACCCATATATTGTTTTGATTATTGTTAATCACAAGTTGACCATGAGCCAGCAGTATGCTGCTGCACCAAAAAAGGCAAATGCTATCTTAGCCTGCATTGTAATAGAAGCATAGTTGCCAAGTTGAGGGAACTAATAGTCTCACTATATTTTGTGATAGTTAGGCCTCATCTGGAGTACTGCATTCAGTTCTGGGTGCCTCATTTTAAGAAGAATATAGACAAGTTCAGAGAAGGGCAATAAGAATGATAAGAGGTATGGAGAACAAAATATAGAAGTTGAAGGAGCTGGGCATGTTCAGCTTGGTGGAGAGAAGACTGAGGGGTGACATGATAGCACTCTAAATACCTCAAGGTCTGCCACAAATAGAAGGGTGCTGGTTTGTTCTATGCTGTCCTAAAGGGTAGAACTAGGTCTAATGGTTTTAAGTTATAGGAGGGTAGATTTTGATTGAACATGAGAAGGAACTTCTTGACAGTGGGAGTGGTTCAGCAATGGAGCCAATTGCCTAAGCGGTGGTGGGGTGTCTTCTGGATGTCTTCAAAAAGAGGCTGGACAGCTACCTGCTGGGGATGCTCTAGCTGGAGAGCCTGCATTGAGCAGTGGCTTGGACCGGATGGTTCAGAGGGCCCCTTCCAACTCTATGATTCTATGAACATTTTCTGGATGACAGGGACGAGCCTGTTGGTTACTACTGGAATAGTTTCCTGGAGGTAGCTCTTATGAACACACTTACTTTTATAGCCTAGTGGAGGTAGAAAAGACTTTAGCAAATCACTTTTGAAAGTGATAGACCATCAGATTTTTTTCTTCCAATACTATTCCTTCCATCTATTTTTAAAAAATTGCAACTGGGAACCCACGGACTCTCAGGAATACCTAAAGTAATTCAGTTCCAACCAGTATTTAAAATGTCATATTGTATGCTCTGATGGTTTTTCCCAACCCTATGAAGCAAGTTTAGGGGACAGGTACAAGGTGTGGGTTGTAGCAGAGACGAATTCACCACCCCACACCTGTCAGCACAACTGTCCCTTTGTAGTATAAGAGAACTTAAAACTCTGAAAAAATAATACTTGAGCATCTTCTGGCCTTTCACAACCCCTGCCATGCCTCTGGATATAAATATAATATAAAATAGATAAACACTGCATATTTTGAGACTGTCATCTAGGCTTTTCACTTTGCATTAGGATATAAGCAGCAGTTTTACACCTCTTGTCTAGCAGCATTCTTCACAGTAGAAGGGTACACTGGAATACTTTGGCCGTTGCAGAGTTGCAATGTGACTTCCTTCAGACACCAACTGTCATAAATAGACATGTTAGCCATTTAGTTGTTGAGCCCAACCACAGAAAGGAGCAGAAATCCAATACTTAAGTTTATAACCTATAACCTTTACAACACTAGTATTACAATGGTGCCTTGTGACAATTTTCAGAAGTCACACCACATCCTGTTTAGCAGATTCCACTGATCCTCTATATAGCATTTTCAGGGTATGGGAGGAAAGGTGGAAGAGGGAAAGGGAAGTCTGTTTGCACCTGCCCAGTAACATGTGTCTAAATATGGATCCACGGGCTTTCAAACGCTGGAAGACACTATTGGGCATGAATCAATTATTTTATTGTTATACATTTGCATCTCTGGAGTTCCATTTGTACCAGGCTGTTCCCTGTTCTGACAATGAAATAAGTTGATTTTCTTACTTCTAACCTCTTAGGCTAGTCCTCTAAGATTATGAAGATGTTTAGATTGCATGTTCTTGGCTGGAAGCCTGTTGAGACATTGCATCTTCATAAATAGACTTACATCTGCGAGAATTAGAATTGTGCAGTTGCACAATACCTGTATCTAGCAGAGGGCTGCTTTTATATGATTATGTAGCACAGCTGGCAAAGCGCCCAGTGTGCATTGGTGCTGAATGCACAACAGGACCGATACCATCGCATTGGGCACTTGCCAGTGTCCCATTATACACTATCTTCATAATTGAGTAACTGGGTTTCTTAGCACCTCCGCTACTTGGCTAAACATATGCAAAGTTATGTTACATAAATATTCATATAGGATTCCACTGTTTATTTTTATATTCTTACAATTCTAGGTAACACCTGAGTACTTTGAAACTACTATTATTTTATTTATATTTTTATAATTTTTATAATTTATAATTTTTATAATTTATGCATGTAGATCACATTAATAGTTGCTTGCAGTGCAACTACAGCTACATGAGACAGTTGGAACTGTCTTCACAAATAGCTGCACCACGTGCAACAGCACCTAAATCTTGCTGCATGTGTCAACTAAGCTCAAGCGTAGTGTGGTTCCTTTGAAGGGGATGATCAGATTACAAAGAATGCACCTGGAGCTGTTATATACAATAAATAATATAATTAAGAACCCACAAAAGTAGCATTTTGCATGAAGTCACTTAATCCATATTTCATGCACTTCCAAAGACCATAATGGCCAAGACAAGTCTAACCATTTTCTTTCAAGCATAGTCTTTTCTTTCTGTATACATACCTGTTAAGGGAGAAATCTTTTTCTGAACTCACTTGAAGGCATCCAGCTGACTTTGTTCCAGATACTGGTATCTTTAGCTGCAAATGCAAAAGTCAAGACCCAAATTATAATCGCATCAATGCTTGATACAATGAAGTCCTGTAAATACACACAACAAACATGCCTCCTTTGCATACACACAATAATTACTTATTAGATCAAGCATAAACTTAAGTCTCTGCAAAAGAATGAGCGAATCTACTGTAGGTGTCCAACTCTGTTAAGCAACTGCTAGAAAGTTTACGTGTTCCAACAGAGTTTGTATTTGATGACTGGGATCTCCTACCTCACTTTTAATGATAAATTGAAGTAGGATTAAGGGCCTCTTTGCATGTTGCAGCAGCAGTGTAAGAACTACTTACTGTATCTTCATCCTACCCAGGTGTGACAACATTTTGCAGCCCAAAACAATGTGGGTGAAGTCAACTGCACATTTATCATATGAAGCACATTGCACATTTATCATATGAAAAGCAGCGCTCATTTGCATTAAAATGGGCACCATTCTTATTGCTCCATAAGGACATTATGGGAGGAGTTCCCATGTTACTGCAGTAATATACGAGCTGGGCTTTACAAATATGTCTGTAAGCCCATAAAAGCCAGTGAAACCAAAGCTATGTAGTGTATATTGTTCTTCAAATGCTTAGATCCTACCTTGGTAAAATATGCATCCAATTTAACTAATGCCCCAACCAAATACTAGTTGTGCTTTGTTGTTCAGGGTGCAGATGCTCATTCCCATGTTCCAAGACCATCCTATTCAACTGAGACCAGATTAGTATAAAAAGAAGCTGCTTTATGCTGAGTTGGATCACTGGCTCTAGCTGTGTTTGTATAGCTCTTAAGACATCCTGCTCTTTGAGATCTCCACATCCCCTTTTTTTTTAAAATGGAGATACTAAGCAGTGAACTCAATGTCTTTTGCATGTATACTGTTATTAGCCAACAGGCCACCCCAAGTACTGATGCATTTCTATAGGTACTGTGCCCCAGATCACCCTTGCTGGATTGAACAAATGTTCTGATACATCCAACTCTCCTTTAGCTAATGTTCACAAAAAAGCTGGTACATATATTTTGCGGCAGGCTGAACTCTGTTGCTATTAATTAGATAAGACTTAATTAAGTACAAATAAATTAACAGATTTATCCTAAGAGTTCCAGGGTTCCTAAATGTCTAACATACAATATCACCATATGCTGGTATAGTAAATTACATGCTCACTTACCTGCACCATCTTACAAAGACTTGCACTCCAACAAGCTATGCAGTGAAGCTGTAACTTATTCTTAGTGTCCCAGAATTCTCCCTCTCTTTTGTTTCCCTTCAACACCATCAGATCTTAATCCATATAGCTCTTACCTGAGCTTGTGATACATCCACATAATTGCTCTTGTCTGTCAGTCTGATGAAATGTACTTTGAGAGGAGGAACACCAAGTGCCTCCAGGGCTTCTGGGTCTTTATGAAGCTGTTCGAGAGCCTCCTGATAGTACTGTGTTCTGGCAAAACTCTCTTGCATCCCCCAAAAACGCAGCGATGTGGATTTTGTCCAATGGAAGTGACAGAGATCATTAAAAAAAAAGAATATTGTTACATATAAGGTGATGCAGAATAGGGTCTGGTCATTCTGTACAGCCAACAAGGTAGAGGGTTGTCTGCCCTTTTCCACCCTTTTCTCTTCTACATATCTCCATGGAAGTTTCCTGTATCTGTCAAAAGATATTTCATGATAATCAAAGGCCAGTGTCCCCTCAAATTAGATCTACCTATTTTAAATGTGTAGAACCTGTTTAAATTGGATTTGCAGGGATTCAACTACCTGATCCTTAATTTGGGGTCAGTAATATGGCTGATAAGGAAAAGAGGAAGCAGACAGATTTGCCTCGGCCGATCCAGTTGCACATACCTACTCAACTTATTTTTACAGCCAGTTTCTAGCCCTTAAAGCTGTGAAGAAATGCCTGCAAGAGTGTGACCAATGACTACTGGTATTTCAGAAGCTTGGTGGATGGTTTCCAGATCTTAGTGCCAGGATTTAAGTATCCTGCATAAGTCTCTGTCTATCTCCAGGACAGGAAGAATAAATTATACAAACTACTTAACACTGTTGCTCTAATTTTCATACTCTGCCGAGTTCCTTAGTGTTTGCAGTGCCATTCAGCATCTGTTGGGCACCGAACTAAGGTTGCCTGGATGTCAACTTTAGCACTACAACTTGAGAAACACTTCCAAAGGAGTAAGGCTTGTTGAACACAGCAGGATTACTTCTGAGTAAAGGCACAGCAGTGTGCTGTTCAATTGTTTACGTACACTCTGCATTGCAGCCCAGTCTTCAGAACACAAAACTGATTGGCCATTTTGGCCAATTCATGCATGTGATGGGCATGATCTGACCGTTCCAGATCCAGCTGTTGTAAGATCCAGGACAACTTTTGCTCTGTTGTTCTTTCTAGCTATCCTTCCTCTCCCCTCCCAGTTCCTTAGTACATTAAGGACAGAGAACACCTTTGAAAAGAGGTATGTGGATCACTGTGAGCTCCAGTCAAAGGTCTGTGGAAAGGCTGCTGTATGGCTGAGAATATCTGCATTTGCTTTATTTTATTTTTTTCTGATGATGATGATGATATTTATTTATACCCTCCCCTCTGTTAAAACAATTGGGGCGGCTTACAAAAATTAAAATACAAATACAGATTAAAATCCCTAAACACCACCCACCCCACCCTACCCCATAAAAAGATATTAAACCAATATAAATTAAAAACAACTAATCTAAAATCACATTAACAAAAATAGTAAATAGCCAGCAGACTAAAAGAGGCCAGGAGCTCCTGAGGCCGGGATCTAATTAGGAAAGGCCTGCTGAAAGAGATCCATCTTTAGTGCTTTTTTAAAGCTACTCAGGCTCGTCATCTGACGGATCTCGTTCGGCAGGCCATTCCATAATTTGGGGGCGATTAACCAAAAGGCCTTCTGGGAGGTTGCAGACAGCCTAGATTTTTGTAGCTGAAGCAAATTCCTCCCAGAGGACCGGAGTGTGTGGGGAGGATTGTATGGGAGGAGGCGGTCCCAAAGATAAGTTGGACCCAAGCCATTTAGGGCTTTAAAGGTTATAACCAACACCTTATAATGGGCCCGGAAACTGATAGGCAGCCAGTGGAGAGATTTTAATCCTGGAGTTATACGGTCTCTCCGAGATGTTCCCAAGACCACTCTGGCTGCCATATTTTGTACCAACTGAAGTTTACGGACCAAGTACGAGGGTAGCCCCATGTAGAGCACATTGCAGAAATCTAGACGAGAGGTGACCAGCGCATGCACCACAGTCTCAAGATCCCTTACTTCCAGGAAAGGGCGCAGCTGGCGTGTCAGCCGAAGCTGATAAAGGGTTTTCCTGACCATCACATTCACCTGACTAGTCATCTGAAGCGATGAATCAAGGAGCACCCCCAGACTGCGAACACAGTCCTTAACAGAGAGCGTAACCTCGTCCAGGACTGGAGGCTGCTTCAGGCTTGGAGTCCTTCTGGCTGGCTGCTGTTCCTGAGGGGTGTGGGAGTAGCCTAAAATGCCAGCCACTCCTGACCATGCCCCCTCTCGCTGCTGCTCTGCTGCCAAAAGTCCTCAGGGCCCACTGCAGCCTTCTAGCCCAATGGAATGGGGAGAAGAGGCTGCTGTAGGCTTGGAGTCCTTCTGGCTGGCTGGCTGGCTGGCTGGCTGATGGGGTTTGGGGCCATTTTGACCAAGGCTGAATTATTAAACAAGCCCATGACCTAGAACCCATGATTTCACAATGTCAACATGTAATTTCTTTCTTTTTTCTTTTTTAATCTGGTCTGTGTACATGTTTTTTATTTGTAGAGGAAAAGGAATTCATTAAGGGAACAGTCCTGTGGTCCCTGGGAGCTAAGACTATAGGAATACTGCAGATTGCCACTGTGGAGTTCCATTGTGGAAGTCTTCCTTTGATTGCAGTGCTAAGTTTTGCCATCATGGCTGCTCTGACAGCGGTAAGAACAAAAGGCAGGTCTGTAGAATGGATCAGAGGCAGCTTTGAATCAGGCAGATCTAAAACTCCCTCATTCTTTGGCAAGAGAGGCAAATATGCCAGGTTTGGAGCTCAGAGAGTTATTTCCCTTTCTATTAGAAAAAAATGGAAAGAAGAGTTAACAAAAGCAGTGAGTGAGTGAGTGAGTGGAGACAGTTTCTCGTTTTCCCCCTGGCCAGCTCACACTCATCAGGGCACAAAAAGTGGTGATTCCTCTGCCGTAGTTTGTCTCATAGGATTACTTTGCCTGTGGTCCATTAAGACCCCCATCACTTATCTAGTGTCTGATGCCCTAGGAAGACTCCACTGGCTGCTCCATTAAAGCAGCTGCACATCTGGCTAGAACTGGCAGACGGCTGAATGACCAAGAAGCCCCTGTGCTGCCCCACAGTCAAGTATGTATTTGCATAAAATAGCAACATTTTAAACATGCACAAGTGAATATGGTTGCATGAGCCCTATGTGTCTCCACCCAGGGCTTTTTTAATATGTAAGAAGGCCTCTGCACATGATGAAGAAGGTGGATTGTGCCTCATGTTTTTAATAATCTGCCCCAAATCCCAGTGATTTTCTGTCTGGCAACAGTACTTTATCAGTTTCTGACTTGGTATTGCTGCTTCAGCTTCAATCAGGCAGCAATGCATCATTCTGCCTTTCATAAAGGATCACCCTTTCATAGATATCAGCCTTCTGGGCTTACAACCAAAATAGAAAGCAGGACATTGTCAAGTTATCAGTATCACAGCACAGCTGAACCTACAGGACATTTGGAAGCCCAGTTTGATTCTTCATTGCTATTTCCAGGCAAATTATCAGCCATCTTCTCTCACTAGGCTAACAAAGCGAATTATAGCAGAAGCATCTACATACAGTTGTCCCTTCATATTCGCTGGGGTTTGGTTCTAGGATCCCCCATGGATACCAAAATTCGTGAATACTCAAGTCCCATTATATGCAATGGCATAGCAAAATGGTGTCCCTTATATAAGATGGCAAAAACAAGGTTTGCTTTTTGGATTAATATTTTTTAAAGAATATTTTCAAGCCATGGATACTTAAATCCGTGGATACCAAATCCGTGGATATGGAGGGACAAGTACTGTATATAATTTTTAGGAGATAAAATGTTAACTTTCTCTGAAGGTTAGCTTCTTTAATTTTAAGCTTTATAAATCCATCACAAACTGAAGGTAAAGTTAAGGTAAATTTTCTTAAATTCTTCACAAACATGTTGGTTTGGGGGATGTAAAAGAACAGATTGCTTACCTGTAAAACTGTGGTCCTTTGAGTGGTCATCTATGCCTTCACACAAATGGGTTTTGTGCCTGCGTAGAGACTCCAGTTGGATTGTTCTAGAGCTCAGTAGCTTGGTGAGAATACCCTGCCCCCGCCCCCGCCTATTGTGAATGTGCACCAAGCTACTGTCCCGTCAGTTTCAAAGTCTGCCATGAAAATACAGGGACCTGAAAGAGGGGAGATAGGGCATGTTTGTGCAAGGGAACAGATGACCACTTGAAGAACCACAGTTACAGGTAAGCAACCTACTCTTCTTCTTTATGGTCCCTGTGCCGCACACAAATGGGTGACTATTAAGCCTACTATCGGATGGTGGGCCAGGTGGGCCACTGAAGAACAATAGAGAGAATAGCATGTCTGAAAGTAGCATCTGGTCTGGATCTACAATCCCGTCTATTTCTGATGAACGTGGATGGCTATAATCATGTAGCTGCTTTGCTTAATCCTAAGAACTCTGTTCTTAAAGATATTTTGTAACCCTGAGGGCAGGGAACTATTTTGTTGTTCTTTTACTTGTAAAACGCCATGTACAGTGATGGTGCTATATAAATAAATGATAAAAAAATAATAAGTAGCTTGGCAGGCCCCAACATGTGTGGTAGGCAGAAGGGGCCAGGGTATTCCCAGCAAGCTACTGAGCTCAAGAACAATCTGAATAGAGTCTCTGCTCAGGCACAAAACCCATTTATGCACAGAGACCATGAAGAAGAATACAACATTTTACAACTGTTCTGACTTTTTTTTATAGTGCTACAACTGTCAGAAGTCTCTGAATTCAACACATGAAAAATTAAAATTCTGCACCAAGAATTTTTTTTAAAAATTTAACCAGCAAGAAAATACCGGTAAGCCTGAAAATTTGCGGCTGGGGGCTGGGGGAGGTTTGCATCTTGGATACTCCAACACAGCAGTCAGTCTCGTATCTGAGAGACTGGCATGTAGAAATGGGTGTATTTGTGCTGGTCTATGACCGCAATAAAGAAATTCATAGAATCATAGAATTGCAGAGTTGGAAGAGACCATGAGGGCCATCCAGTCCAACCCCCTGCCACGCAGGAAATCACGATCAAAGCATATAGATTCAATTCAATTCAGTTCAATAGAGATGAGTGTATGGATGCTGTTTAACAGTGTGTATCCTTAGTTTGAAAGAAACAGCATATATAAGCTGAACATTTAAAGGCACATTGAAGATCAGAGCCATCTTCTATCTTTTATTTTCTAAATCAGATTCAGCTATGGACTTACTTATAAATGGTATAAAGGGAGAGATTTTGTAGGAACAAAGCTTTGGCTGGAGCATATATATAACCAAATGGACCATACTGTTTACATGACAGGTGGGGATACTGCTTATGAATACTCTTCCCTGGAAAAATAATTTCCTACAAGTTGAAAACTAGCACTTCAAGGAGGAAAGTTCTATCTCAGACTGTTTTTCAATTTTGTAAGGATTTTTGCTGCTGCTGTTGCTGCTGCTCTTCAAGCTCCAAGAGATAATTCAAATATGTGATATGCAGTCTGAAGTCATCATTCTATTTGACCACCTTAACATTCTACCATGGCCAGGTTTAAGTTGTTAACTGTGATGGAACTTACTTTGCATGAAATAATACATAAGAGCACTTCCTCCAGTAGATAAAAGTCCCAGATAAATAGCCATTTGCTGAAGTTTTCTCAACGATGCTGGCATGTTTTATTCCCTAAGGGAAAAGAGGGGATAAAGTAGAGTTATTGTATATGAATAAAACAAGGGAATTTTGCCAAAGCCCTTTCAATAATCCAGTAAAATAGGCCTGAATAAAAGCCTCACAAGCAGTATTCAGCAGTTTCAGAAGCCCTGTGGTTCATGCAGAGGAAAATCCAGGATGAGAACTGAGGAGGCTGGGCACCTCAACCTAAATATATTTATTCAGTTCTTTTAGAGATGCCACTGCTTCACTAATTGCGGAGAAGAAAATGACCTCTCTGCAGTGGCTGATTGTTTTCTCCCATCTGCAGAACAATCCAAATGAGTATTACCCAGGCTTAAGAAGGCCTAGATTTATCTCGGAGTGAAATGCTACATAGACATAGAAAAAGTAAGCATTATGAATCAATTTGGATAGGAGTGAAGAAGGGGTCAGCCATCCTGGTGTTATGGTTTAGTGTTGGGTTTGAATCTTGGCTCAGCCATGGAAACCCACTGGGTGACCTTGGGTAAGTCACATTCTCTCAACCTCAGAGGAAGGCAATGGCAAATTCTTTTGAACAAATCTTGCCAAGAAAACCCCTTGATAGAATCACCATAAATCAGAAACAACTTGAAGTCACACAACAATGAATGGGAGAGCAGGGCAACAAGCAACATCATTACCAGTAAGAATAGTGTTGCTACATTTAGTTGGTTTCAACTATGTACATAAACAACATAAGGGAAGTGATAAAGAGGAAGTTTTTGCAATGGACTTTCCCTTGTCTACTCAGTCTTCTTTCCCACCCTGCCTATTTGTGAGATTCACATATTTGTTATTTTGTTCTGATGATCAGACAGATGACAAATACACCACAGAGAAAGCAAAAAGCACAAGTCTAGCTGGCATAAAATGTTACTAAATAGCCTAAAGTAAAAAGCTTTGTCTTGTTTTGTTCTTTACCATACTGTATCATATTACTGAAAATATCTCAATTATAAGATTTTACTGTCCCTCTATCTATTTATTTGTTATATTCCTATCCCATCTTTCTTCCAATGTTCTCAAGGAAGTATAGATGGCTCTTCTCTTTCTCACTTCAACAGACTTTTGTACTTTGTCAACAGGATCTTGGTGAGCTGTCAAGATTTTCATTCAATTTAGGGGTATGAATCGCAGGCATCAAAGCACAACCATTTGAGTTTAGCCTCCTTTAAAGGCAAATTTGCTTATATGCAGACTGTGCTAAGCATCCATTTAGAAAAATCTGCAGGTAACTGCTTTGTAAGCTATCTGCCTCCATATCAAAAATTTACTAGGGTATGTAGTTTTATGAATGACAATCCACATCCCTCAGACACATGAAGTGTTATATCAGTTGGCAAATGTATACAGTGGACCCTCAATATCCACAGGGGGGTCCAAGCCCCAACGTGGATCAGAAAAAAAACGTGACTGCTCAAGTCACTATTAAAGAAATGGCATAGGGAAGCAGTAGAGGTGGCAGCAAGCCCCAGCGGCCAGGCACACATTCTTTGGGTTCCCCCACCTCAGGGAGCACACCAGATGCCCGCTTCTGCCTTCGAGGTGGTGGTTGCAGCGTTTCTGCTAATTCCTATTAAATGCAACACCCCAAAAGATGTAAGGCTGGCAGAGAGACGCAGCTGCAAGATTGCAGAATCTGTAGGAGACACAAGGATCTGTGAAATGACTCTCCAGCCTCGCAAATCTGTGGGGTAAAATACAGTACAGGTGTTGTGTACTGTGCACAGTACTGCAGTTTAAATCTGCAGTGGGCTGAATCTGCATGCAGATTGTGAGCCTGTGGATACAGCGGGCCTACTGTACACACGCTGGGGTAGCTAAATTAACTCTAAACAGATAGGCCAGAGGAAACTGAAATACAAACAGCAGATAGTTGCCATTCACAAAACGTTGTTGGGTGATAGCACAGTCCGTACATTTAATAGTGATTTGCTCACATGCCCTATTAGTTCTGGCAGGGCTTGCTTTGAAGACGTTTCCAATGTAATATGTCCGAAGCAAAGATGGCAAAGAAGCACTGGTTATTCAGAGGAACACAGCTAAAAGCCCTTGTGACAAGAAGATGATTGATGCAAAGGGATTACATGCTTATGAACATGTTTCAGAAGTCTCTCAAGCCAGGTCTTACTTCACCTAGTGAGTCATCACTTCTGTGAGTGAAAAAAGAATGAAACAGTAGCACCAAAACCAGTTTCCTTAACAACATTTAAACTATGGACAAACCAGCATTCAACAATATTATCATATAAAATTGCCTCACCCATCCTGAGATGAGATAATGAAGCCTTATACATCCTCTCCACTTAAGTAACATTTCTTGAAGGAAATTAAAGATGCAGTATCTCTAAATAAAATGTAACCTCCTTTTGCAGGCAAGAGAAAAAAATATTCCTCTTAATATCATATCGCTTTTCCAAATTCAGCCTTAGATATTCCTTGATCTTTTTGGCCAAGAAGTAATCTGAAATCAAATATGCACAGTGTTTTGCAGTTCTTTTGGAACAACTCTGAAACAGCAGGTTCAAAGCATTCCCTTTTCCTGCTGATGAAGAAATGGCAACAGACGACAAGGGGAACTATACTGTAAGAAAATTTACCTCCTTTCAAACCTTGTACTCAGACTGCATGTGTATCCTGCAGCCTCCATGCCTATTTTTATTGTCTCTTCGAGACCATTCATTCTTTCCTATATTTCTATTCTACCCTTCCAATCCTGATATTAAAAAAAAAAAACATCTTAGCCATTCAACATTGCATCCACCAATGCATCACAGAGATAATATAATATTTTTGAGAGGCAGAACAGAAGCAGAGAGAAATTAAAACACCCGTCAATAGAAAATACTTTTCTTTTTGTACATAAAAAGTAAAAAAATGAGTTATTCATACAAATATGTGGCAGCAATAATTCTATACTCCAAAAGGCCAACGCAGTGATAATGACAGAAGCTAAGGCACCTATTGTAAAGTCATATAAGTACACAGTAAAGTTGGGTGTCAGGCACACTGTGAGTTTCATTGAGGAGGTCTACTTCAATTTGGAAAAAAAACAAAACAAAAAACCTAACATTCTTTTCATGCAGAAAAATCCTGCCAATTGTGGGAATGAGATGCAAACTTCTGAAATCACCATTTCGTCACTATAAATGTTCTTGTTAAACACAACGGAACCTAACCAGTGGTTTAAGAGTTGCAGTCAGGAAAGCAAACATGAGATCCAATTTCTTCTGAAAACTCCCTTGCTCAGTTCTCAGTGTCCTTGCTCCTTTTTAACTGGTTCTACCTCCCAAAAAAAGTATATAAAATATTCACCCTCAAAGGATCCTCCATTTAAGTTTTGGACTTCTTTCAGTAATGCAAAGTTCTTGCCTGCCCTCAGGCCACCTCACCTACTCAGATCAACCCCACCCTGATTACTTGGACACCTGTGAAAGCAGTGTGCCTTCAGGGAGCTCAGCTTCTACTAGGATATACAAAATCTTTGTGAAACAGTTTTCTTGAAATAATAAACAGAGGCTTTGGCAGAACTTCTCTTGACACACACACCATTCATGCCATAATTGAAATGAATATACCTAATATGGGAGGTAAAAATACAGTAACTAATTTTCATTCTCCAGTCTGTCTTGGTATCTTCCTCAAGGGACACACTATTTGCATGTCTAATGTTACTTGCTCAGTCAGATATGAGACAGACAGATAGCTTTAAAACACCACCACTCCCCAGTGTGCTGTGACTCCGGGCACTTGTTGAATCCCTTTCAAAACAATGACCTAGAAGTGCCACAAAGCATTTGCTTCTCCTGAGTCAAATTCAAGATTCACAGTTCACAAATATCTGCTGGGGGATCACTGACAGGTTGTTGAAAAACAATAGAATATGAAACCCTGGGGAATATTGCATGTTATTTATATCTCTTCTACGTTCCTGAACACAAGCAAGAATTGAGGATTTCTTTAAAGCTGCAGACATTCGTTCATCTGCTGCTGTGGCCTTGCAAGCATGGACGTAGCAGCGAGGTCCTCGGGTCATAGGTTTGATTAGAGTTTCCTTCTCTTAGATGGTTGACCTTACAGGGTTGGACAAGCACCATCTGCCCAGGTTTGGGATTGGAGTTTTCCTTCTCCTAGGAAGGTTGCCATAAGGCTAGAGAGCCCATCCTGCCCTTTGACACTCTTTATCAGACCCTTTGGTTTTGACCTGTCTGGCATGGGAGACCCTACCTGTGACTATTATGCCACCACCAGCATAGCTCAAAGCATCATTAGGGTACGCAAGCCTCTATGGGTCACCTATTGCCACCACCTACAACTCCTCGAACGCTTTCATCAGCACTGTCTACGCACAATCCTAAATATACACTGGACTGACTATGTGACGAATGTTGCTGTCCTTGAGCAAGCAGGGATCACCAGCATTGAGGCCATGATATTGAGAACATAGCTGCGCTGGGCAGGGCACGTTTCTAGGATGGAGGACCATCGCCTCCCAAAAATAGTACTATACGGTGAACTCGCCATGGGTCAGTGTAAGAGGGGCCCTCCAAAAAAAGCGATACAAGGACCCCCTGAAACAACATCTCAGGCTTGGCCAAATTGATCGCCAACAATGGTCCGCCCTGGCCTCACATCAGGAGGCATGGAGACGCACTATCCACAATGCTGCAGCCTTATTTGAGAACTCACGCCAAACAAGTCTTGAAGAGAAACGACAACACAGAAAGAATCACAACCCAGAAACATCACCCAAGGAGACCTTCTGCTGTGCTTTCTGCAACCGGACTTGTTTATCTCGGATTGGCCTTTTTAGTCATCAGCGCACTTGCAGAAAGCGCGGGATGAGTCCTTCCTGAATCTTCGTTTGTGAAGAAAAGCCAGAGAGAGAGACATTACTGTGGGCAGAGTATGGAAGAGCTACTGAGCTGGCAAGGAATCTCTGCAAGCTTTAGTCCACACGCAGCTCCCAACCCAGGGTTCTGAGGTGATCTGGAATGAACCATAGGAGAGGGTTATTGGTTGTTATTTTTTAAACACCTTGTCACTGGGCATCCCTGAGAAAATCTACTACAGCTGCTCTAAAATAACAAAGGCCAGACATCATAATAATGGGATGTACTACACAAAACAGAAGTGTGATTATACTACTGTTACTTCTATTAGAACACTGGAATTAAACCTTGTCAGTGCTGAATTACCATCTTCGTGCATCTCCAGACAGGGAGAATAAAGCAAAACAGTCTGTCAGATCACTTCAAAATAGGCTAATAGGTTTGTTTTCCATCACTTCATATCTGTTTACTTCAGTTTCAGCTGCAGAGAGCATCTCACTGATAACAACAGGAATTGCTCACATTCTCGTACCAGCCTTGCCACAAACAGGCATTGGTCATGTCAGCTAATATAAGGTCACAGTTTTCTATACAAACTTGTCCAGAACCATGAAAACATATTTACAGAATGTGCAGCTTCCAATAAGTGAAGTAGTCACATCAATCATTCTTTATTATGGTCTATGACCAGCACTATAAAAAAAAAAAAAGGCAAACAAGATTAATTAAAATGAACAAGACCGATTGTACTTCCAAGTGGGGGTAGGTGAGTTCCTTAATTCATTGACTACTGGTAGCTTTCATTCATTTCCATTCTATTTTTTCAAGTATGTTTTCTAGTTAACTCATAAAAAGGAGGATTGCAATGATACTAAAACTTCAAGACAAGTATTAACAAGCATGTAATAGTAATAAACAGAAGCATAAATGTGTCAAAATACATTAAAATTGTATGCAATGAAGCAGTATTGTATATTATAGTATTCATTCCACGGCACTCAGACTAACTACCACATATACCGTATATTCTGGCTTATAAGACGACTGGGCGCATAAGACAAACCCCCCACAATTTTTAAGTTAAAATATAGATTTTGTCCCCCCTCCAGCTAGCCACCTGGCTGGAAAGCCTGCCCCCACCAGCCAGCCAGCTCAGTGGCTGTAATGATAACAGTCTGTGAAATTAAAGGACTGAGAACAGCTAAAAAAGCGTTCTCACAGAAAATCTCTGTGGTGTTCAATCTTTGGAAAGTAAGGTTTCATTAATAATGAAGTTGGTTAATATGAAGCTATCAAATCCCAAATTTTTGAATGAGCACATTAATGATTTTAGAGCCACATTAGCAGACTTGCAAACTCCTGGAGAGGAAATCCCCCAAACTATGGAAATAGAAATCTTCCTGGCAAGTTTACCAAAATACAATCCCTAAATGGAGGGCAATTAACATTTCAAAGGCAAAGCAGTCATTCTCACAGCAGGGGGAAAGATCTGCTGGGGAAACTGCCCAGGGAATTTACCACTTCAAAGACAAGGCAGTCATTCTCACAGCAGGGGAAAAGATCTGCTGGGCCTATAAGACAACCCCCCACTTTTGAGGAGATTTTCAAGTGTTAAAAAGCAGTCTTATACACAGGAATATACGGTAATAACAAATACTATAATAACCCAAATTGTGTGGGGTCCATGAGGATCCCACTAGTGTCCAAATCTTAATATGGGAAATATCTAATTAGCTCAAAATGGCAGTGAGAGGCTGCGTGACAGCAGGATCTTTTAACCTATGTATATAGGTAGTAACTGAGAAGACTCCAAGCCAGAACATACAATTAAATGGTTTTTATTGGAATAAAGTCTTAACAGCATTCACACCAACAATCAAGCTTCAAGCAATCACACAAGGGTAGCGAACAAAGTAGGAAGTATTTGGGTAGATGAATAGAATAAGGGGATGATGGGTGATACTATACCTATCAGAAGAGCAGAGATTTCTGCAGCAGTGGACACTCATAGTTGTATTCTGAGGGTCACACAACAGAGAGGACACAACAATAGGTGCAGGGAAGCTGTGCATGTGGCTGCACAGATTGACAGAGTACCAGGAGGAAGAGGAGCTGTGCACAATTTGGTGGAGTTTTAGAGTGATATTTATATTTGATAATTCCCTTGAAGGAATTAGATTTTGAGTAGAATACAATGTCTTTCAGCATTTCCCAGGACTAAACAAAGGGTCCTCCAGAAGAGTTAACAATCATTAATGGACGATATATTTGGAATTGAATAGGAACAGGCAACTTCTATTGTGAGGAGAGGGGAAGTGCAAAAACCAATTTTGCAACCACCAAGGACTCTGCTATTTTTTAGTGGATTAGCTGATGACTCATCTCCAGGTGTTCTTCAGGAAGTTCTCTGACTTGGGTATAACCTGTTTAAGGAATTTCCACAGGCCCCTCCCTAAGTTGTGTATGACTCCAGCCTTGGTATCTGGGGATCTCTGGTTTACTTGCCAACCATGTGGAAGGCCACAGCAAGCCAAATTATTAAATATTGCCAATTGTGCAATATTCCAAGATGGGGGCTGTCAGGGTAGGTACCAACACAAAAGCAGGTACAAAATAAACTTGTATCATTACACAAATATGTCACATCATTTTGCTATCGAATTTATTATCAACTACAGTACATATTTCAACTCAATATTTGTTGTGGTGGTTGTGTGCCTTCAAGTTATTTCTGATTCATCATAACCCTAACAGAAACCTATGGTGATGTTTTCTTTGCAAGATTTGTTCAGAGGAGGGTTGCCACTGCCTTCCTCTGAGGCTAAGAGAGTGTGACTTGCCCAACCATGACTTGAACCCTGGTCTTCCAGAGTCCTACTCCAAACCTCAAACTACTACACCACACTGGCTCTCGATATATTAACCCAGATATTTAAAGTGAGACCATAGTTGCCATCCCAGTAATTGAAAATTCAATGTATTTGCCCATATTTCCTTTTTATTTAGCTTGGAAACAGACTCAGTCACATTTAGATTTGTTCTATTCATTTCGATGAGTTTCCTCTAAATATGACTCTGGCTCTAAACTTCCTTCCCTATGTCCTGTATAGCTAAAGAGCAAAGTAAAAGCATCATCACCACCATCAATCCCATCACCTTTCTTTATATCCTTTCAGGCATGCCAGCCTTGCTACTTGCATATTACTGACTGTGTAGACTGGGGGCAGGGGTGTGAGACTGAAAAGATTGTTGCTTGCCTAAAGCTATTAACTGAGCAGAGCTTTGAACCAGGCTCTGACAATCCTAGATTCATGCTCTTAACTATTCTGCAACATCTGCTCTGCACTTACACCAGCTATGTAGGGCTGGTAATTAGAGGGTGTTGAAGAAAGGCTCATACTCCAATGATCACTGCTAGTACTGGGCCTTTGCTTTAGGCTTATAGGTTCTTAAATTACCTCAGGAACAGAGGTCCATGTATTCAAAAAAAAAATTACTATATTAATATCTCACTTACATTGTTATATTTATATCCCACTTTTCCTCCATGGAGCTGAAGGCAGCATAAAAGGTGGTCCACTCCCCACACCAGACATCAGTGTAGCAAGAAGCCTGTACAGCAAAGGTTTGACTGACAGATGGTGACTTATGCAAGCTGTCCCAGCGAGTACTAAATGAGGATTTGAACCTACGTCTCCTCAGTCCTGGCTTAATTTTCTAACAATTGCAGACATGATATACATGATATATGTGTAGTGGGTTTTTTTTCCACAGAAGACTTCTCAAAGAGTTTCCATTTCAGTTGAGTGTTCTTATGCACATAGCTAAAGGGCAAAGTAAAAGCAATTGTTTACTCTCTTTTTTTAAAAGGTTGGCATCATACACTGGAAAGCAGACAGATGCCTCCAAGTCAAATACAAGGCATTAGTGCATCTTTTGGATTCAGCTGAAGCATGTGAAAATCCTTCTTGGCTTTGCTCCAGTGATTCCTGACACTGTCAAACTCCCTCCAGTGAACCATGGCCTTGCAGCCAACTTGACAGCAAAGATTGTTCTACATTTATTAATGCTCTCTGTGCTGTTTGTAGAATGACATGTTTTGAAGCTCAGGTCTCAGCTGTCCTCAGCTCTCCCTACAGAAGTTGTGTCAGATAATTGCCCTGGTTTCTCTGTTAATACATACATAAATATGTGTTTTCAATATGCTGCTGTCATATCTTTTTAGGATTCAACCTCAGCATTGCCAAGTGGTTCAAAATCTCAAACATGTTTTGTTTTATTTCCTCTCAAAGCAAATGGTTGTGGGGTTTTTCCCCTTCTCCTTCTTCTTATAATGAAAACCCTGCCCTGCCAGAAACTTGCATCAACAAAATAGGTTAGTCACATTCAGAAGTTATTCTTTCGTAGCTTTCCTCTTCGAACTTAGATCCTTGCTCCTGCTTTCATCCCATCGCACATCCTTACACTTTTTTAAAGTCAATGGGTTGTTTTTACTTATTAATAATGGATCTACTATGTCCATCGCTGAACCCAAAACATTTAGTTAACAGGCAGAGGGAGAGAAAATCAATAAAGGAAAGCATTTGGCTGCTCAGTATACAGGAAATTCATCTGCATTCTAAGGTTCAAATCAATAATTTTCTTTCCTCCACGGCTCCAACAGGAAATTATAACCTTTGTGAATGTAATCTGGAAAGTTATCTTTGCAGTAATTCTGCACATTTTTTTTTACTTTGGAAAATATAACAGAACACTCCAATGTTGATTTAGTTTAAAGAGGTTTTATTTTCTGTTTCACTAAATAACCATTCCTGCCTTATTGGCAGCAGGTCGGTACTTGTCATGCAGGCAGTTCTGCACATATTCATTCTAAAAAGGATACCTCAGGGCTGTCATCACCATATGGTAGATGTAGCACTCTCTCTTCTCACACACAATTTCCTGTGTCTCCTGACTCTGCAAATTGGCTCTCTCACTCCTTCTCCCCAGTAACCTTTCTTTCAGTATTAACAGAAGGGCAACAGAAAATGAAGCATTCTTGTTTAACAAATCTTGTGTATGTACAAACATTTCATAGTACCTGTAAACTAGAATAACACAGATTGTTCATCATATTACTTTTTAAAAACCGCATACTACATAGACAAAGGAACAGAAATCAAAATTTGAACAAGACTTCTTAATTATGACTTCACCTTTCTCCCTGCCATACATTCTGAGCTGCCCATACTTCTTAAAATCCAGGGCCCAATTTATTTATTTTTAGCATTTTTCCTCAAACTCCTCACTTCCCAAAGTAGTATGAAGTTCCAGGGCAGCGTCTCAAGGGAATGACCTCCTAGCAGTGTGCGTTAAGAGGCCAAATATATAATAGGGTCAGGAGTGTGTCATTAGAGGCTTGCTATATGAATTAAAATATCAGTTTATGCAAACTGCACATAGGGAAACATGCAAACACTCAGAATAACAATGCTAACATTTAGAGCAGATGTTTGGACCACTGTGGGCCTCCAGATGTTTTTGGACTACAGTCTGCATAAGCCCAGCATAGACAGTGATGAGGAATACTAGGCTTTACAAGGCAATAAAATGTGGATTGGTGCACAGTAATGCCAATTTGCAGCAGCTTTTATTTGTCTCAACTTTTTTTTAAAGATCACCAGCATGCAAAGCTATCTGCTTTCGCTGTTCAAACGGGCATGCCTGCAAATCAAGATGGTGGGCGTGAGTGAATTACTTGCGTTTTTATTTACCTCAAGTTGCTGCCACCAAAAATTAAAAAAAAACAAACATATCCAAGGTGCAAAAGCACAACCTTCCACTTTAACAAAGAAGCAAACGAAAAAAAGCTATTTTCTTGCCGTAGCACACAATTGCTATGGTGAAAATCCAAAATGGTAGTTCTGGGCACTTGCCTTGCAGGCAAACTCTGCCCCTACACATATCCAACCAATCATCTTCCCACTTCCGCTCATATCGGAAAACTGCATCAATTCATGTTGCTTGTCCCAACAAGCAGGAATGTGCATTTCTTGTGCTTTAAAAAAAAAACTTTGGGGAAAGCCACAAAGGCTTTCCCTGCAGAGTATATGGCATTTTTGGCCCCACTCCTTCCAAATGCGGCCAAATGATGCAGAATCCCATCAGGATAAAAGGTATTCTCCTCAAATTCTACATGGGGTATTTTCACCATTTAGATAATCCCTATAATTCAAACACTTCTGAAAGACCAGAGTTCCCCGCTTCTTCTTTAAAGCAACACCAGCTCCACAAAAGCAACTGCATACTGTCTCTCCAAGGCTGCTGTTTGGCTATTGGCTTCAAAACATGAAATTGTTGTCTCTTTCAATGGTCATATTTAAAACTAATAACTTTCTTCTACAAGTATGCACATACAGAACAAAGCAGATGGAACATCTTGTCACCAGCCACCAAAGGCTATCAATGTTCATTATTAAGTTGGCCTGCAGAAAAGGTCAGCTCCTCAATTTGCAAACTCATTACATTGTTTTAAAAATAAAGAGAGGTTTCATGTGTTACAACAATGGCATTAGGAGCAGACCTTGGAAAAATGATTTTGGAATTAATATTTCCAGAATCCACCAGCCAATATGACCAGTGCTCATAGTGGCTAGGGGCTTCTGGGAATTTCAGTTTAAACAAATAACATTTCCAAGGCCTGGAAGGGGCCCATACGCATGGATTCTGAAACATGTACCTGTGTTATACAAAACCAAAGAAAACACACAGTAATTGCAAATACTGACCCCATTTTTATATGGACTTATAAACCATTAAGTATGTATCCATAAAACAGCCCTTGAAATACAGAAACCATTAATAGGGAATTATGTTCTCAGAACCATGCCTAGCTTCCTTTAAAAAGGCATAATTTGGCAGGGGATGGGGGAGCTGAGATAAGAAAACATGCAGGCTGGCATCCTGCTAGGTATGTATGTCATCGTAAGCTGACTTGCAATCATGTTAAGGTGAATTGTGATCAAGGTTGGCTGGTTTAAACCAGGTTGGTTTAAACCAAATGATGTCAGAAAAACCACACCTTTTTCATTATTCCTATTTTTTTTAAAAAATCTGGCTATTATTACTATTTTCCAACCCTCTTACTAGAACAACAATGACTGTTTGAATTTAAACATTTTTTTATTATATTTTTATTGTAAATTTAAACATTTTAACTTTAACAGTGTATTGGCAGTTGTTCATTGTTAGACCAATTATCCATTGTCAGTTGCTTTTTTTAATCACTTTATTTTACAATGCAATAAATGCCTTTCAGAAACAAGTAATGTTCAACCAAAACATCTTGCTTTAAAAGAGCACTTTTTAGAACAATTATTCAATTATTATTTAAGCTAGTGGCCACAACATCTGAACTGTATTTTCTAATTTAATCCCATATTGGTTTTAATGCAAAACCCCAAAAAGGTTTTTAAAAATTGGTTTAAATTTATGGTGACCCCATGAACTTCATAGAGATTTCTTAGGCAAGAAATACTCAGAGGTGGTTTTGCCAGTTCCTTCCTCTGAAATATCGTCTACAGCATCTGGCATTTGTTGGCAGTCTCTCATCCAAATACTAACCAGGGCTGACCCTGTTTAGCTTCCAAAATAAGACAGTATATGGTGCCTTGAGGGTATTTAGGTGCTCCATTTGTAGTAATACCTAGCTTTCCTCATCTTGGCATCTTCCAGGTGTGGCAGACTAGAATTCCCATAATCCCCAGCCACTACGACAACGAGTCAATGTCAGGGAATCATAGGAGTTGTCCAACATATCTGGACAATGCCAGATTAGGGAAGACTGATGTAGAAAATGCCTGATTTCTCCTTCCAACTATGCCACTAGAAATCACATTTCTATATTTAGATACCACAGAACATCCGTCACAGCAGGATTTCAAAACAAAAACATCCTTCTGATTTATGGAATGCTGTGTGACACTCCCTAAGCAAAAACCCTGTATGTACTGTATTTCAGTTAGATTCTTATCCTTGCTAGACCTTCAGCATGTATGAGTTAAACAAGAACACAGCAAATATATTTTAGGTTACAGTGAAGTGATGTACAAGAGCATATCCATGTAAGGCTTCATCCCTTCTCTGGCTTCTGATTTCAGTGGCTTTGAAGTATGCTGTAACTACTCAGCCTGTTCTCTACACAGTATCCATATAATCATTAGAAAATGCTGTGCATAGTGAAAAGGCTAAATTGCTTACCTGCAACTGTACTGTAGTTCTTGAAGAAGAGATCTGTGTACTCACAACTCTGGATTCGGTGACTGTGCAGATCCTTGCTTGGAATATTTTGGTGCTGAGCAATTTTGGCAGATCTACTCACTGAATACACGCAGGGCATCAGATGAGGGATGGAAGGTGGGTTGCATGAGCGCAGCTAGCCACTCAAAGAACTACAGACAAACAACACGCCCTTCTCCGTCTCTGTAAATCATACATATGGATAAATTACCAAGATAAATTTGAGGGAGACTAAGATCATGCCAGCAGAGACCAAAAGGAGAATCTATTCTAGCCTTGGTATCCAACCTATAATGTTTCACAAATATACTAGACAGCTGGGACCATGTTGTCAGGATCAGTCCCAGATGTGACTTCCTCCTGCCAAGTTCACTGTAACTCAGTATGTTTCTGTGCTCTTATGTGAAGGCTGCACATTTTGTCATTGTAAAAAGCCTGTGTGTTCAGGGAGAGAGGGGAGAATGGTATGCGTCTGGAAAATTGGATGGTTGGCCTTGCACCTGGGTTAGAGCTGTGGAAATGGTAGGTGGTGCCCACTCTCTGTGAGAAAGGGCTGTGAGGGTGCTGAATTGCCAATGAAGGTACAGCCTGCCAGATTTTCTGATTATCAATACTTTTCATTCTATGGTTATGTAAATAGTTATTTGAAGCAACCATTTTGTAGGGCTTACTCTTTAGACTACTGTAGCAATAAAGTTTACTGTTTTAACTCTGAAACTTCTGTTTACTGAGTCTGAGGAAGCCAGTACATGACACATGTGACCACTCTGCAGAGGTCCAGCAAGAGAATCTCCAAAAACAGGAGAACATTCCTAAATGTGGATGAAAAAGAACTGAGTATGAAAAGTTGGAGCCATACCCTTGGAGTGCTGTGGTAATGGGGACTCTTCCCAAACCTTTGGTCAGCATTAGGATGCTCTGAATAAGAGCCCATGTGTAAGTCATAGAGACCACAGAGAATATTAAGTGTGAAGGGGTGGCAGACTTATTGTCTGACTTGGGAGAAGAAAACCTTCATAATTTTTTTTCTTGATGAAAATCTGGCTCTAGCTTCATAAAGCACCTTCTATTGCCAAAGCTATTAGTGAAGTCAAACCCATTTCACCTTAGTTTGAAGTATTGCTGCAACCCTGCATCTATGTTCCCTACTTTAATATAACAGGGGGCAGTCCCTAGGTGGACAAGCATCTCAGAGGAGATTGCCATGACTTTGAGCAATTGCTTTCCTTTGTATAACAGAGTGGGTTCATATATGCATGCTTATCACTTGCTGGCTAATGTGTGAACTGGTTCCACTGAAAAGTATTGCAGCTGAGGTGATGTCCTGTAGGTAAGTTTTATCTATTGTGTTAAGATCAATTCATTCAGATATGAACATTGATGTTGTAACCCACAAAGAATTTAGTGTAACCCAAATCTTAGTGAATCTGAAGTACTTTCATTTAAGCTTTCCTCCTCTATCTCTTGAGTACAAGTGGACACTTTTGCACTCTACAGGGCCACATGAGGCAATGAGCAGTGAGTTGAGGTTTGTTCCCTCACAGGCACACATGCATAGACACTGCTGCACATTCTTCTCCTCAGCACAATTGTGGCGGCAGCAGAGGCATGAAGAGGAATTTGTGGGTTGGGGTGGTTGAAAGATAGAGCATCCATGGCAGGCCACATAGGAAGCACTTGAGCACATGGCACATACACTGCCTGCATGGTTGAAACATGCTCCTCCCACCCTAAACCTTGGCTTCTGCCATTTGAGCCAAACTCTTTTCTGTCAGATGCTACAACTGCCACCTGTTGGCAGAATGAACTGTACTCACCTCAGGCTACAAGTGAAGGACAATCACATTTTAAAAAGTTTTTAAAGACTTTCTGCATGGAGAAAACCTATGAAATGAGTGCAGTCCAAGAAGAAACTTAGCACCTAATTAATTCAGTGTGATCTAGGACTGAGTGGAAACAAAACTGCCTCCATTCAACAGTCATATTATTGACCCAAGCAAGGGTGTTCTAAAGCTAATGTTTAGGAAGCATTATTGTAGCTTGGTGTTAGATGGCTAGGGAGTACTATGCCATACAGTTCTTGGGCTGGGTAAACCTCAGAAGCTCACCACATTACACCTGAGAAGAGTTTCTGTCTTTGAAAAACATGTTTATCATTTTGGAAGTCCTTCCCATTGAACAAATATCATGTCACAAGATTAATTAGATTAATTAATTGTTCCATCATAGTTGTACTGGTTTTCAGGGTTTTTGGTTGGCACACTGCTAACTCTTTCATCCTGTTAGTTTACAGAACTCCAGGTGCACTCCCTAAGTGAGCTGTGCCAAAGAAAAAGGAAGGGAGAACACTAAAGCTTGGGCGGGGTTTGAAAGACATTACTACCATGCTCCTTTCCCTCATGTCTTCTTCTGTGGCCACTGGTCGTGACCTAGAGTACCTTCTATTGCCAATAGGGTTGGCAATTTTAAAATTCACCCCGAGCCTTTAAGCAGCAGCTTGCATACACTGACAAGTGTCAAACATCTCTGTGCCAAAGGAAAAAAGTTTCGTCTGTTTTGTTCTGGTTTTTTGCAGAACATGCTGCTTAACTAAAAAGACCCAAGAGAAGATCAAGATAGTGGGTGGGTGGGTGTTTTTGTTTGTTTTGTTGGTAAACTGGCAATTCTACAGTTGCCCAACACCTAGCAGTATACCCTGGATACAGCCTTAGGGATTTTTATTCTATCCAACATGTTCAGCTTCCAAATTTTGAAACATCCTCCACATTTCCCTTCACTTCCAATGAAAGGGATGGAACATTCTTTACAGTTCCCTTGACATGAAAACAGTTATCAAATGCCCATCACACAACTATTAATAGTACAAAATCCTTATTAGTAGGAGAAAGGGTTCCAAGATATCCTGACATCATTTCTTTCAGAGTAGATCCAACGAATAAATGAAATCCTAGCAAATGTGGTTTCAGAATTGCCTAGCTAGATGTTTTTTTCTTTCTAAAGGGGAGAGACAAAAGAGCCAATCCCATAAAGCAGATGAGGTTCAATAAGTAACTCCACAAATGTGGAATGATTGCATTTTATTAAAAAGCTATGAAGTGACTTTTGAAGATGACACAGTATGGACAAACAGCTCCTGTCCTACTCAGTACTGAACAAACCTACATTTTGATGTGGTAGAGGGTGTGTGTTGTGACTAATAATCTTGAACTGGGCAGGACAAGGAACATCAACTTAAGGTGATTTTTAGAAGGCAACTCATTAAGACTTTTGCCAGGGCTTGCTTCTAAGGCTGTGTTTTTTCCTGGCGTGTGTGAACTAGTATAATTTTTTTTTAAAAAAACTGCTGATAAGCCTAAAGCAGCCCTGTGTTTTAAAACAAAAACTCTGCTGTTTCATTTACCCTTTAAAACCTTTCCTAAGAAACCAATGCACTTGCCTCTCCTGTGAATTGTTTACAGGCAAGAAAACAGAATACCACTCCACAAGGGGAAAAGAGAAGGGCTGAAATTGTAACTACTTTGTAAGAACAAACTGGAGTGCAACTGAGTAAGTTATGTGACTTCAGATTAGAACATTTGACACAGTTCTCGTTACAATGGGGGATTCCCTCTTTTAATGGCAAATATGGCGTATGATTTAGGTGAAACCTCATTCAGCAATAAGAACTCTGTACTTGGATTTTAACAGATAAACTGTTGTTTTGAGGGCAGGATGGCCTGCCCAAGTGTATCGCCTAAAATAGGAGGCAGGGAGAAACACCTGTTTATATATTGTTTTGTGTGTTGTTTTGCAGTTATTACACAACAGAATAAGACAGGTGTGAACAAAATATGGCCTTAGGATCAAAGGCAGCTGGTGAAGCACTTTTCTTTACTTTTCTTCTAACTGACTGCCTACCATTTTGATGCGGAGCAGGGGTAACAAACAGCCCATGTTACCCTCATCCCTTGATGGGAGAGGTGTGTGTCTATGTACAGAAGAGGACCAGTCCTCTCTCCAGAAACTGTGTCCCACAGAACTGAATAGAAGCGGGAATCCTGTTGTCTTGCTATCTGCTTAGTCCTTCCAGTGGTCTCCATTTCTTGAAAAAGAGAGAAAAGCATGAATGGTTCCTTAAATGAAATGTTTCTACAGCTAAACTGTTCTTTAGGTCTTCAGTGTGTCAAGTGACTCCCAGTTTTTCTTGGCTTTTTTCCGGGCTGTGAGGCCATGTTCTGGAATAGTTTCTTTCTGACATTTCGCCTGCATCTTCAGAGAATTCTCTGAAGATGCCAGCCACAGATGCAGGAGAAATGTCAGAAAGAAACTATGCCAGAACACTGCCTCACAGCCTGGAAAAAAAACCAAGGAAAATCTATGGATGCTGGCCATGAAAGCCTTTGACTTCACATTGACTCCCAGTTCTCTTACAATTCTTTTTAAATTTATCTCTTCTTTCATTTTCATAAAGTAAGGCTCTATCTAACCTGTGGACTCTTTGTATGTAACTCCAAATGTTTGCTTTTACCTGTGTGGTGTGGAAAAAAACGATGCTATAGTGGCCCCTTCACCACAACTGGGCTTTCAAATGACACTTAATACAAAGTCAGGGTAAACTGTAGGCCTCAGTTCTCAAGTAACAATGGAAGTTTCTTTCCTTGTTTTGCAGCCATCAGGCACAACTAGATGAGAACAAACACATGGAACCAACATTACATGAAAGTCAGCAATCATTACGACAAGTTTGCACATGCACTTTTATCACTAACTCCTTGCAACCATCAAGGACTACTTTGAATGAACAATCAAGGACCATAAGATACTAAGCAGTATTCACACAGGGAAACTGCCCAATTACTGAACCAATAAAAAAGGTCTTATTTGGATCATCTGCAATCCTCCAGTTCTCTTTGAAATCATGAAAGCAATGAGCAAGTATCTACCAGTTCCTCATTCACATAATGGTGAAGAAAACTGGTTAGCTATATGAAGCCTTTACTAACTTTCAGTGCCATTCTCTTCCCATGCCATCATCTTTTTTAAACCAAGGGAAGACTTAGTTCAAAGACTTTAGTCCTAGATTTAGCAAGAGTGATAGTGTTGTGACCTACCCTGGATACTGGGCATTGCAGTGATCCAGACTAGGCCCCAACATGGGTTTGGTTCTCTTGAGAACTTTCCCAGGGCGACTTAACTCCTGGAGCCAGGCCAGCCCGCCTTAAGATTTACAGACATCTTCTCCTGGCAGCCCAAGGTCACCAGCTGTGATATTCAGACCCTTTGATTCTGGAATGTATCTTCCCTGTCCTCCCTATACCTCCCTTTCTTTGGTTCCCATGTAACTGAGAAGAAACGAAACTTAGTTTAGCTTTATCAATTTGTCCTGACCTTTGAATTGCCAGAACTGGCTTTACTATGCTACTGAACAGATCCTGAACAATAAATTACTTAAAGGAAATTGTTTTCAGCGTGTGTTACTGGTTCATCACAGTAAGCCAGTTCTCTAAAATTCTACCTGTGAATTTGATGTGACATGTCTCAAGTCACAAAGCGAGAAACCCAGACGGAGGGAGCTGCAGCTGTGACCTCCGGAGAGGGGGCTACAGCCGTAGCCTCAGGCCAAGGAGCCAGCCTGCCAGATGCCGGCTCTGAGCTAGAGACAGAGGAGCTCTGGCTCTGAGCTAGAGACAGAGGAGCTGTGTTAGGAGCGACGGGGAACAAAGAAACTGTTCCCTCCCCCCGATCTGATGGAGTTGGGAGCCAGGCAGGCTCTAGGGGCAAGCAGCCATCCCTTCTTTGAGACACCCATGCGCGGGGTGGGAGCGGCCAAGGGAGCCAGCTGGCTCTGGCCAAACGAACGAGGTTGGAAGGACCGCAGATCGCTGAGGTGGGACCTGCCACAGACCAGCAGAGTTCGTGACTACGGGGTGAGACGCCCTCACACAGACTTGGAGAGAGATGTGCATCAGCTAAAGCAGCAGATGCAGCTGATGCAAACCAGCCTTATGGAAATTGTACAGCGGCTGCCTCAGCAACCAGCACCCCTGGATGTCCCTCCTCCTCCCCAGGAGTACAGAGGTCTCCCGGCACCCAATCCAGTTCTGGTGCCAGAGGGGCACATGGTGGGGTTCCAGCACCCCCAGGGGGTCCCAGTCCTTCCAGCTCCCGGTCCCCCAGTACACCCAGCAGGTGCTGGGCTAGTTGAGCCTCGAGCACATCCACACAGCCTTAAGCATCGAGACCTGAAGGCAACGTTTGATGGGGACGCCGCGAAGCTGCCGTTCTTCTCACCCAGGTGTTGGGGTTCATGTCCCATTGGGAGAAGGAGTTCCAGACGGAGGCCGAGAAGGTCCAGTATGTCTCCAACCAACTGGAAGAAGAGGCAGCACAATGGCTGGTGGGGCTCTATGACATGGGAGCCCCAGTGTTGGAAAGCTTCCACGACTTCATGATGGCACTCTGGTCTCAGTTCGAGGACCCATTGCGGAGGAGGAGGGTGTGCACAGAGCTACAGCAACTGTGACAGGGGTTACGATCCATAGCTGAATACACTACAGAGTTTCGCTGTCTCGCCAGTCAGATCCCTGACTGGACCAAAGCCACAAAGGTTAAGTATTTCCAGGACGGCCTTAACGCTGATATGCTGGAGTGGGCCCTAGTCCAAGGAAACCAGAAACCCTACTGGGATGGGTCCATCTAGTCAGGGAGGTGAAAACCCTCAGGCAAAGCATGAAGCTGGTAAGGCAGCACCAGGGGCTGACTGGCAAACGCAGCAGGGGACTGACCAAGAAGGCCAAGGCAGCGCAATTAGCGGGTGGCACGGCGGCGGAGATGGAGAAGGAGCAGCGGATGCAAAAAGGCCTATGTCTTCACTGCAGGAAGAGCAGTCATCGCATAGCAGAGTGCCCAGACAGGCAAACTAGGGGCAGCCAGCAAGAGGAGACAGCCAAGAAACCAGAGGGAAGGCAGGTGGCCCCAAAGATGCCCTCCAAGCCGAAAATCAAAGCAACAGCATGCTCCCCGGTTCCCGGCCACCCAGCTGGAGACTCCTCCTGGGAATCAGGAGACAGCGGATCATCCTCCGACGTCAAGCCAGTGGGAAACGGATCCAGCCCGCCCTACTAAATGCGCCTGAGGGCAGGCTAACCCCAAAGGGTGCCCAAGTGCTGTGGTGAGTGGAGTCAAAGACCCGTTCTTTATTAAGGCCAAAATAGGAGTCAATGGGAAGCCCCCCCCCCGTAAGGTCATGGTGATGGTGGACTGTGGGTGTACACAAGTACTGATCCATCTATCCTTAGTGAGGGAACTAGCCCTGGGCACTGTGAAACTGGACAAGCCCATATGGCTCTCCCAGATGGACAGAGGGATGATAAGGGGGGTCCCGTGAGGTGAATGACTAATCCTGTGGGGATGAGAATGGGGGGTCACAAGGAAGAACTGCCGTTTGTAATCGCCCCAAGACTAGTGCCTGTGGCGGTGGTCAGCCTGAATTGGCTGAAGTTCCACAACCCTCCATAGACTGGGTCAAAGAAATTGTGACTTTCACAGATCCCTCTTGCATCCAGGAACATTGCCAGGTCAAGGAAGGGAGGGGTCCTGTGACAGAGGGTTTTTTTAGGGGAAAGCCCCAAAGAATCTTTAGTAGCCTTGGTATGGGGGGAGTGAGGTGAAAGACCTACCTGTGGAATATAAGAAATGGTGCATTGTTTTTGAAGAGAAAAAATGTGACATCTTACCCCCCACAGACCTTTTGACTGTGCTATTCAACTTGTCCCAGGGGCCAAACTGCCTATACCCAAGATTTACTCCATGACTCCTGCAGAGTTGGATGCTTTGAGGGAATATATAGACAAAAACTTGGCCCGGGGCTTCATTAGGCCCACGACCTCCCCCCTGGGGGCCCCGGTTCTGTTTCGGCGCCAACGGGATTCCTCTCTGAGGCTCTGTTTGGACTACCGCAGCCTCAATGCGGTTAGTGTCACAAACCAATACTCTCTGCCTCTGATGGAGGACATATTGGCTCACCTAGCCAAAGACAAAATCTTCACCAAACTGGACTTGAGGGAAGCTTACTATCGAGTGTGAATCAAAGAGGGTGATGAGTGGAAGACTGCTTTCAATTCTCAACTAGGGACATTTGAGTTTCTTGTAATGCCATTTGGATTGTCTGGGGCCCCGGAGTTATTTATGAATTTGATTAACGATGTGATCAGAGAATTTCTGTATAAAGGGGTACTGGTCTATCTCGATGATGTGCTCATCTACTTTGAGGACTACACGGCCCATATCAAATTAGTGAAAAAGGTACTGAGTAAGCTTGCTGAACACCAATTGTATGCCAAACTTTCTAAATGTGAGTTCCACCAGACCCAGTTAGACTATCTGGGGTATCGCATCTCTAGCAAGCAGATTGAAATGGATCCAGAGAAGGTTAAGGGAGTTTTAGCATGGGAAACTCCCAAGAATAGAAAACAACTGCAGAGTTTTCTGGGGTTTGCTAATTTCTACAGGTCCTTCATCTCTGACTTTGCAGAGGTTGCCCTACCCCTCACAGAGTTACTCAAGACCAAGGGGTCTGGTGGACAGAAAAGGAGCAGGGATGGGAAGCGCGAAAAGCCTCCCCAAAAAACTGTGTGGACTTAACAATGCCAACGGGCTTTTGAGAAACTGAAAAGGTTGTTCACTTATGAACCCATTCTCAAACACCCCAACCCTGATGAGCCCTTTGTGGTACAGGTGGACGCCTCTGATGTGGCAATGGGGGGTGTTGCTACAATGGGATGAGGGGGGAACTCAGGTCCTATGCATACCTGTCCAGGAAATTCAATGAAACGGAGCGCAATTGGCCCATTTGGGAGAAGAGGCAGATGCCATCAAGATGGCGCTGGAGACCTGGCATCACTTCCTGGAAGGATCTTCCCAGCCTTTTGAGGTCTGGACGGACCACAAAGATCTAGAAGCACTAAAAACCCCATGTCGGTTGAGCCCCAAGCAGATTAGGTGGGCTGACTTCTTTTACCAGTTTAACTTCACGCTGAAGTTTCTCCTGGGAAAAAGAAGTTTTCTGGTGGACGGTTTATCTAGGCTTCTGCAGCATGAAAGCAAATGGAAAGAGGTCATTGACGCTGTCTTTTCCCCTTCATATTTGGGTCTTGCAGTCCTCACACGCAGCCAAGCAAAACAGCAAACTGCTGAGGTGGGCCCCACCTCAGACCATCTTCCGGAGGGGGATCCAAGCCTCACTCTGCCGGGCTGCCCTTTGTCTCCCCCATCCATCCCTCCTGCCATGGTCTTGGCCCAAGGGCCCCAGACTCAAGCCCTGCCCAGTGCCATATCCAAGGAAGGGGGTTGACATGCCCAGATGGCAGACACCCTCTCCCAAGACCCATGGTTTCTGGCCCATCGTGCTGAGGTGGAACTAAGGGAGGGTTTAGCTTGGAAGGGGGAGCACATGTATGTTCCGGCAGCCATGAGGTCCTCAGTTCTCAAACAATGCCACGATGTGAAAAGTGCAGGTCATTTTGGCTATGTCAAAATGCTACACCTCGCCAGAAGACAGTTTTGGTGGCCTCTCATGCGTAAGGAGGTGGAGGAGTATGTAAAGGGGTGTCACGTTTGTGCCAAGGCCAAAAGGGGCACGGGGAAGCCCAAAGGGTTGTTGGTCTCATTACCCACCCCGGGCAAGCCCTGGGAAGTGATAAGCATGGATTTCATTGTGGATCTCCCTAAAAGCAAGGGGAAAACTGTAATTTGGGTTGTAGTTGATAAGTTTACGAAGCAAGCCCATTTTGTTGCTTGTAAGAGCATCCCCACGGCCCAGCAACTGGCCAAGCTGTTTATTCAACACATTTACAGACTTCATGGGGTCCCTTCCAAAACTGTCTCTGACAGGGGGGTGCAGTTCACCTCCCAGTTTGGAAAGCGTTCACTAAGTTGCTGGGGATTGAACAGGGTCTCAGCAGCAGTCATCACCCCGAATCCGATGCTAACATGGAACGTGTGAACTCAATTTTGGAACAGTATTTAAGGTGCTACATCAACTTCCAACAGTCTGACTGGGTGGACCTGTTGCCATTTGCCGAGATGGCTTACAACAGTCCTGTGCATCAGAGCGCTGGTCTCTCCCCCTGCAAGGTCGTTTTCAGCCAGGAATTCAATCCCTTGCCGTTGCGGGAGGTGAACTCTAAGGACCCTGTCCCTTTAGTCCAATGGAGCACTAAGATAAAGGACGCGTGGCCTAAGGTAGTAGCCGCCTTGGACTTTGCAAAGGCCCAATACAAAACAACAGGTGGACAAAAAGAGGGACCCTACTCCTCCCTATGCGGTGGGGAACCAAGTATATCTCTCCACTAGATTTCTCAAAAGTCCTCAACCTTCAAAGAAATTGGGCCCCAAGTATATTGGACCTTTTCGTATTGTGCATCAAATCAATCCTGTTGCTTTTGAACGGTTTCTGCCTAAATTGTATCATAATATGCACCCTGTTTTTCATTCTAGCCTGCTGAATGCTAGAGCATGGTGGGATCTCCTTCCTTGGAGGTCTTTAAACAGAGGCTGGATGGCCATCTGTCAAGGATGCTTTGATCATGATTTCCTGCGTGGCAGGGGGTTGGACAGGATGGCCCTTGTGGTCTCTTCCAACTCTACAATTCTATGATTCTATGAAGCCTGCGGTCCCACCGGGACCACTATATCTGGTGTCTGATACGCACAACCCAATCATGGTTGACGATAACCAACACTTTTGAGATCTCTGATGTTCTGAACTCTAGGCATCATCGGGGGGGGGGTGCTTCAATGTTTTGTCAAGTGGAAGCACCTTCTGTCAGGACATGCTGAATGGGTTAATGTCGAACACATCCAGGCACTCCGCTTGTTGGCGAAGTTCCATGCTCGCTTCCCTGACAAGCCGGGTTGACCTAATGCTTCTCCCTCTCCTTTTTAGTGTCAGCAGGGTTGCTTCTCATTAGGGGGAGGTATGTTGTGACCTACCCTGGATAATGGGCATTGCAGTGATCCAGACTAGGCCCCAACATGGGTTTGGTTCTTTTGGGAACTTTCCCAGGGCGACTTAACTCCTAGAGTCAGGCCAGCCCGCCTTAAGCTTTACAGACATCTCATCCTGGAAGCCCAAGGTTACCAGCTGTGATATTCAGACCCTTTGATTCTGGACTATGTCTTCCCTATCCTCCCTATACCTCCCTTTCTTTGGTTCCCGTTTAACTGAAGAGAAACGAAACTTTGTTTAGCTTTATCAATTTGTCCTGGCCTTTGAATCGCCAGAACTGGCTTTGCTATGCAACTGAACAGATCCTGAACAATAAACTGCTTAAAAGAAATCATTTTCAGCGTGTGTTACTAGTTCATCACAGATAGCTACAGAAAGACATTTTATCATATCTGGCTGTGGGATAGGTTTTACATTAATGCTGACTTAATCTATTTCCTTCTGATTAAAGGGCTATTAACAGAATATAAAGTGAATTTACAGAAGGGAGGAAGGAAAGAATGCAGCAGTTGGGTACAAATTAAGTGGGGAGAAATATAAAATAAAATTGTTTTCTCTACTTAGACCCTCTGGATCAGCACACTCTGCTTAGAATGGGCAAGTTGAGTCATGAGCCAACACCTGTACTTTACTTGAGGAAAAATGAACTACTGAACAAACTTTTGCTAAGAAAAATTCCTGTGGCAAAGAATTTAACCATTTCCAAAGAGGAATTCCACTTCAACTTAGAATAATATTAGAAATTGCCAGCTGATTATGCCAACCCCATTTGTGACAGGTCCTGCTCTTATACTACACTGCCTCACTCACTTTCAGCTCTTACAGGAACCCTGGGGTAAAAAGTCTCTATCCTATAGGAACTGTTGAAAGGAGACAATCGTTTTAAAATATGCTACATGTTTAATTTGGACACATGTAGGAAGAGCCTCAACTTATTACCCATGACTCTATACAGGCAATTTTGGTTTTTAAGGAACTAAGTGGCCAAAGCAATTACTACTGTTGGAAAGAAATCAATTATTTTATGCTGAGTTGATGTTTTAATGAGTCCCATGAGCAGAATAGCAAAGAAAATACCTGCTTTCTTTTTCATTAACCTGTTATTACAAAGCTGAGAATAAGAATGGGGAATTTTGGTAGGAAGACCAGTAAGTAACTCCATTGCTTTAAAAATGGTTTAAGACATTTTGATTGCCTAAGCGATCCATTTGTTTATTTATTTAAATATCTAAGCTGTATCTAGGTTCTGATTCCAGTATCTTCCAAAAACCCAGTTTCCCCTAGCTGTGCCATTTCAAAATTAAGTGTGCCTTGTTGGATAGATAAACATAACACCCTCTTTAGATAAGTGAAAATTGTGTGTATGAACAATTTAAGAAATTTATTAAAGTGGCAAGAACAGAAAAAAGCAGAGTTTTCAAGGAACAAATGGGACAGTAAATTGCATATCAAATTGGCCTGGATTTTCTTTTTCTTTTTTCACTCAGCTGGCCTCTGGTTCTTTAGGGATGGGATATATAAAGCTGGAACTAAACTAACTATTGTTGTTGTTATCTGCCTTCAAGTTCACTCTAACTTATGGGGACCTTATCCTACTGTTTTCTTGGCAAGATTTATTTGGAGTTTGTCATATAATAATAATAATAAAATTTATTTATATCCCGCCCCTTACAAAACGCAATCGGGGAGGCTTACAACAATTAAAATATACATCCCAGACCCTCAATCCCCCCCCCGCCTTAAAATACAATTAAATAAATCAGGAATTAAAACATACTTTAAAACAAAATACAAAAATTAAAAATAAACCACGGACAGTGGCCATAGCAAGGACAAGCTAGATTTTCTTTTCTTTTCTAATGGCCGTGTATCTATTCAGGAAAGGCCTGCCGGAAGAGATCCGTCTTAAGTGCTTTTATAAAACTATTTAGGTTGGTGGCCGGATGGATCGCATCCGGCAGGCCGTTCCAGAATCTGGGAGCAATAGGCAAAAAGGCCCTCCGGGAGGTCAAAGAAGGCCTAGTTTTTAAAGGTTGCAACAAATTCCTCCCAGAGGACCTGAGTGCACAGGGAGGATTATATGGAAGGAGGCGGTCCTGAAGATAGGTTGGACCCAAGCCATTTAGGGCTTTAAAGGTGGTAACCAACACCTTGTACTGGGCTGGAAACTAATGGGCAGCCAGTGGAGTGATCTTAAGATAGGTGCTATATGGTCTCTTCTGGATGTACCCAAGACCAGTCTGGCTGCCATATTCTGTACTAATTGAAGTTTCCAGACCAAGCATGAGGGTAGTCCCATGTACAGTACATTACAGAAATCAAGATGGGAGGTTACAAGAGTATGTACCATGGACTCAAGGTCCCTGACTTCCAGGAAAGGGCACAGCTGGTGTATCAGCTGAAGCTGATAACAGGGACTCCTGACCGTCGCATTTACCTGATTCATCATCTGGAGCGACGGGTCCAGGAGCACCCCCAGACTGCGAACATAGTTCTTGGAGAAGAGTGTGACCCCATCCAGGACTGGAGATTGTATCCCAATGCCTGGGTTCGGGGCTGCTACCATGAGCACCTCCGTTTTATCTGGATTCAGCTTCAATTTGTTTTCCCTCATCCAATCCATTACTGCCCTAAGACAATCATTAAGAGAAGAGATATCATCTGAAGTCATTGCCTTCCTCTTAGGCTGAGAGAGTGTGACTTGTCCAAGGTCACTCCATGGGTTTCCATGGCTGAAAAAGAATTCAAACCCTGGTCTCCAATAGTCCTACTCCCACGTTCAGACCATTACACAATGGTGGCTCTCAGCTAAACATAACGAGGGAGGTATTAAAGAAAGAAAGCTACAGAGTGCAGAGCCAAACCAGCAGAATGAAGAAACTAGTTTCAGGTGACAGCATGATGAAGTGAGAAATGAACAGATGAAGGCAAGAACTGATGTTTGTATGGGGCAATAATAATTTTTAAAATAGGGAGGATCCCACAGGTTTGAAAATTTCTTGAGCTGACACTGAGTAATAAATAGTATTTGCTTCTGCAAGTCAAAATAAATTGTTAATTCATTCTTTGAATCTAAACATTGGGTATTGACAACATTTATTCCCTTTTAGATTAGAACTGAAAACTGGAATATATGAGCATTGTCTATATAATAAATACGTATATTTCCACAACTGATATTGGCTTGGCTATCATTTTGTAGCTTAAAATGTATTAAAGGTATTAACTTTGCCAATTAATGTGACCATTCAGAGCAGTGGGGCTACCATGCAGAAAATTTGATGCTTTGTGCAGAATCTTGAGCTCTAGGGCTTTGCCTATCAGAAATATATATTCCTTGAGGAATGCTATGAGTGGTGACTGTATACATATGGAACATTCATAGAATCACAGAGTTGGAAGAGACCACAAGGGCCATTTCTCTCTCATAAGAAAGAATGGGAAACTTTTTCACAAAGAGGAGTGCATTTGGGGCATCTCAGAAGGGAGTCTTTTCCATCCCTGCCTCTGGACGTTGGGGACTGAAGTGGGGATTAACTGCAGATAAAACATTTGCTCTAACACTAAGCTATGCTTGGCCTTCCCCTTAGTAAATATATTCTTCTTAATTGGTTGCCACATCCTTCTGCTGCAGATGTAGGATTTTCTAACATGGCTATAAGCCAAAGGATGCGACAGAAAGGAGGCAGAGTGCCTTCCACTGTATTACCCAAATACCTTCAACAGATATAGTCCATGTTACATCACAACAAATCTAGAGAAGAAGTAAGAGAAATATATTATGTGCCTATTAAATAAGCAATGCTTTGGAAAAATTGCTCTCAGAACCAATTCTAATGTAATGCTTCATACTCAATATATTAGGACTTTTTGGAGCAATTTCATGACCACAAAAGCTGGTTATTTATATACAGGTCACCTGCCATATCCATGGGGGATATGATCCCAGACTTACCACGAATAGTTGAAACCACGGGTAATAGTGAACCCCATAGAATCACACTGGAGGACCTAGGGAATGCCTAGAGAGGACGCTTCTGTAGGAAGCTCCACCACTACTCCGGCAGAAGTTACAACAGACTCACACTGGAGGACCTAGGAAATGTCTCGGGAGACCATAACAAATAATTGAAACTGTGGGTATCAGTCCTGCACAAACGGGGGGGGGGGGGTACCTGTAATTTTGCCTGGGACAATCCTGTTGGGAAGAATTTAACAGTTTATGGGGGAAACTATGTAAATGATTCCATTCTGATATAACTTGCCAGGTTATTCCAACATTATAGGAATCTCTTTTTTTTTTTTTAAGTAACATTGAAGGCACTGCAGTATCCAAATTACATCAGAAATAGCCCAGTGATAGCTCAAGCAAGTGAACCCTAAAATGAACTACATAATCTGTCAAACTGATGTAGGAGATACTTTCTTAACTCCTAGTTTTACAAGTTAAATTTGACTAGAAAGCATTAACTGTTGAATTAATATTATAAATTGGTGGACAAAAATTTTAATTGGTGGATCTGCAAATTTTGGATACAGTTGTTAGAGGGCTTTTTAGTCTTCAATCCTAAATATATTTATAAGGGTGCAAATACTGAACACAGTAGTGTTTACAATTCAGTAAACATTTAAAGGATCGTACTCAGGCTTCCTTTTCAGATATATTACTGTTCTGGGAGAAAAGAAAGTGTTGATAGTCTTTCCTTTTAAGAGTGCACAGAAATGTTCAGCTATCATACTAAATTCTGTTGTTGTTGTGTGCCTTCGAGCCATTTCCAACTTATGGCAACCCCAAGACGACCTTTGTAATGGCAAGATTCTAGAGGCAAGTTGCCATTCCCTTGCTCTGAGGCTGAGAGAGTATGACTTGGCCAAGATCAACCAGTGGATTTCCATGACTGAGCAAGGATTCAAAACCTGGTTTCCCAGAGTCCCTAGTCCAACACTCAAACAACGTATACTGCTTTATACCGAAAAGGCACATTTCTATTTGAAATTTGTGCAATACACAGATATATTTCAATTAGAAGTATTGACTGACTAGTTCAGAAGTGGAAGATTCATCAGCAAAAAACTATTTACATCAGGTGACATGTTATATTAAGTTTTATGTCTGAAAGCAAATATCCATCTCATGCATCCTCATCTGTGGCCTTTAACTCTGCGTAGAGAAGAATTAAAACGAAACCTAAAGACTTGAGAGGGGTTAACAAGAAAGCCAAATCCAGTGCACCTGAAGAGCTGTGCAAGTTTACACAGTAAAAAGTACTCATTTTTTCCTCTAATAAATACTGCTGTGTTCAAGTACCATGGTACCTACATCAAGAATTTGTATGGCATGTGTAATAACCTGTTTGGCCACTTGTTGTAACCACAATGCAAATATTTAAACTGTGGTGCAGCTCTAGCTAACAACAACACCAGCTGCCAGGGTAATTCCAGGAGGCAGTGAAGATGGAGCACCAACAACAGAGCAACACAAAATGAAAATAACATGAAGTATTGATAACATCATACCACTCCTTATTTCCCAGTAGAAAAATAACCAGTTGACGATTAAGCCACTGGAATAGGGGAAAAAATCAGGGTTGTAGTTGAGCTATGAAGAGTCCATAAAATTGTGAGGAATATCAGAACCACTCCATGGATTAGCCTGAGAATGTGGTGAAGGGCACTGGAGGGGAAAAGAAAAGGAAAGAGTCACAAAATTAAACCAGATTAATACATGAAGCATTAAACATGCATACACACCCATACACCCAGCACAACAATTAGTAAGATTCAGCACAGTGTTTAGGTGAGACAGGCCTTATACAGTCCCTCATCAAATGTGTCACAATAGAGAAGACTTTATTTGTAAGCAAAAAGGAGAGGACTAACTTCTCTGGGATGGGAGATCGAGAGCCTGCGGGCAGCGACTGGGAAGGCCCATGTTCCCACCAGATGTACCTACAAGGGTGGTGGGACAAGAGAAGGGCCTCCCCAGCAAATCGAAGAGCACAGGCTGGTTCGACCAGTTGAAGTTTCCAAACATTGTTCAAAGGCAGCCTCACATCAAGTATGTTACAGTAATCCAACCAGGATGTAACTAAGGCATGTGTCACCATGGCCAGATCTGACATCTCAAGGAATGAACACAGCTGGCGCACAAGATTTAAAACTGTGCAAATGCACTCTTAAGACACCAATGAAATCTGAGCTTCCAGACTCAGAGTTGAATCCAGGAGCATAACCAGGCTGCAGATCTGTGTCACCAGAGGCACTGTTACCCCGTACAGGACAGGCCAAATTCCTGCTCCCTGATCTGCCTTTCGACTAACCAGGACCACATCTGTTTTGTCTGGATTAAATTTCTATTTGTTCACTCTCATCCATTCCATTACTGATGACAGGCACTGGTTCAGGACCAAAACAGACTCCTTGGCTTGTGGTGAAAAGGAGCAACAGAGTTTGGTGTTATCCACATACTGAACCCCAAACTCCAGACAATCTCTCCCAGCCATTTCATGTATATGTTAAATAGCACCGGGAACACAACAGAGCCCTGAGGGACCCTACAGGCCAAAGACTAAGTGATCAGGTAGTAGTCCCCCAGAACCACCTTCTAGATTTGCCCCTGCTGGGAAGAACAAAGCCACTGTAAAACAGTACCTCCAAGTCCCATTTCAGTAAGGCAACCCAGAAGGATACCATGGTCAATGTTATCAAAAACCAATGACAGGTCACACAGAACCAACAGGAATACACTCCCCCTATCTAGCTCCCGGCGTAGGTCATTCACCAAGGTGACCAAAGCAATCTCTGCCCCATACCCAGGCCTGAAACTAGATTGAAATGGATCCAAATAAACTGTCTCATTCAGAAACCCCTGGAACTCAGAAACCACTACACTCTCTAGAACCTTGACTTAAAATGAAATGTTAAAGACTGGGAGATAATGATTCAGAATGGTGGGATCCAGGTAGGGCTTTTTTAGTAATGGTTTTATGACAGCCTCCTTCAGGCAAGTTGAAACTCTCCTCTGTTTTAGCGAGGCATTAATCAATCCCTTTACCCACCCTCTAGCTTTTTTATTAAGCCAAGAAAGGGAAGGATCTAACACATGTGGTGACTCTGACATCTCCAAGGATCTTGTCCACATCCTCAGGTTGCATAAACAGAAAAATATCCATTGTCACTGAACAAGCAGGGGCCAAAATCACATCTACTGGAACTGTATCAATTACAGCATCCAAGTCAGAGCAGGTCCAAGTGATTTTATCTGCAAGGTGCCAGGCAAGTTATTCACAGTGGACTGGATTTTCTTCTCTTGGACCTGTGTATAAAAGACCTCTAACCACTCAAAACAGCTCTGCTGGCTGGCTCCTTGCAGACACAACAGAGGCAGAGAAGAAATGTGCCTTTGCTGCCTCTATTGCCATAGAGTAGGCTCTCAGATCTCTACATTTCTCTTGCAGTTGTCTAAGGGCAAATACCATATCTGTAGTAGTCCTATTGGCTCTGAAGCCACATTGGCTTTCAGGAAGAAGTTCTTCTGCAATGGCAGGAACTAGTCTGTTCAGGAGTCTCCTTGCAAGAATTTTTCTAGCAATAGACCACTTACGACTCCTCAAACGCTTTCATCAGCGCTGTCTACGCACAATCCTAAATATACACTGGACTGACTATGTGACGAATGTTGCTGTCCTTGAGCAAGCAGGGATCACCAGCATTGAGGCCATGATATTGAGAACACAGCTGCGCTGGGCAGGGCATGTTTCTAGGATGGAGGACCATCACCTCCCCAAAGTAGTACTCTATGGTGAACTCGCCACAGGTCAGCGTAAGAGGGACGCTCCAAAAAAGCGATACAAGGACTCCCTGAAACAACATCTCAGGCTCGGCCAAATTGATCACCAACAATGGTCTGCCCTGGCCTCACATCGGGAGGCATGGAGATGCACTATCCACAATGCTGCAGCCTTATTTGAGAACTCACGCCGAACAAGTCTTGAAGAGAAACGACAACGCAGAAAGAATCACAACCCGGAAACATCACCCAAGGAGACCTTCTGCTGTGCTTTCTGCAACCGGACTTGTTTATCTCGGATTGGCCTTTTTAGTCATCAGCGCGCTTGCAGTAAGCGCAGATGAGTCCTTCCTGAATCTTCGTTTGTGAAGAAAAGCCAGAGAGAGAGGGGGGGGGCTCTCAGATAAGCTCTACCCTGTTTCCATGAAGCTCTTTGGCCCTCAATTCTCTCTGCAATAAAGTGAGGTTTAAGGACACCTTGCAACTTTTTTCATTCATCTGAGATCAATGCCCTAATGACACAGATTCTTTCTCTTCTGTTACTCAGACTGTACGCTCAGTGTAACAAGGACTGGGTTTTTGTAATACTTATTCTGTTAAATGTCATGTAGACTGCTGGCACTTGTATGAAATTTTGGCCACAATCCAATAGAGTGAAAAGAAAGTTCACTTATTAACACAACATATACTTAAACTATGGAATTTGCTTTTACTAGCAATAAAAGCCCAAACCTGGATGGCCTTAAAAGGGAATTAGAAAAACAAATGGAAGATGAAGCTGCCAGTGGCAGCTATCATGATGGCTGTATATTATCTTCAGTATTAGAGACAGCATGCTTCACATTACCAGTTGCTGAAGAACACCAAAGAGTTCTTTCATTCTCATGTCCTGCATGTAGGCTTTATGTTAAGTATCTGGTTAGCTGATATGGGAACAAAATACTAGACAGAGACTTTGGTCTGATCCAGCATGATTTTTCTCATATCTTGAGAACTAAACATGCTCACATCTGTTGACTTCAATAGACTTAAACCTGCTCCAGACTTTGACTAGGGAAAAAAAACTGCCGATCAGACAAACTGCCATCTCAGCTGAGTGCCCCTTCTTACATTTATTCCTTTATTAATTGATCTAAAAAATGAAGTGTTGGTACTTATCATGAATTCTTGGGTGGCAGGAGGAGCAATCCATGTACGCTATTTTTTAATTTTCCTGCATCAGCTGACACATGAGGAATAACTCAAGATTACATGGATTGTTCCTCCATGTGATCCAGAGATTATATGGCCCACCTTTCAAATAAACATGTATTACAGAACATAGCTTTATATTCTTTATGGAGGAGGATACTATAGCAGGAAGGACTAAAGGCATGAGCTCTTCCCTAACATCTCACTTTCCTCTGCTGGGATAGGTAGGAAACGCACCACAGGAACTCCGATTATCACCAGTATAATATAAGGAGGCAGGCAAAGTGAGGAATACTCTTTATCATGACCTCTCATTCACAACCAACAAGTGTGTTGAATTGACTAAATCAATGCAGAATGTACCATATCCCCAAGTTCTAACTCCACCGATATTTGCCATACCACCTTAAAGCTGCCAATAGGGCACTGAGCAGCAATTCTGAACTGGCATGTAAGTGCAGCAACTACAAGGAAGATGCTGACAACAGCTCAGGTTTATTGAATCCATCTTCTAAATGTCTGGTCAGACAGATTAGCTGTCTGAAAGATCCTGAAGATGAACTGGCAGCAGTAGTATCAGCAGGTGCCTTGGTTGACTGTGTGTTGGATTAAGTTCCATTTGCTACATGTTTAATTAGGAAAACTAGGCTGTATCATCATTCAAACATCCTGAGCAGAGAACATAAACATCCTCAATTAAATCTAATCCTTTTCAAGTAAATGGCTTCAACAGACAACTAAAGAGATGCAGTACCGGATACTGAACTGCTGTTATTAGTACATTAAGTGGCTAGCTATATGGTTGACATGATATAAACAATCATACTTAGGGAAGAGGAAATTGTTCATTGTGGAATGAGAAAGGTACACCGCACTGACTGTTTAGCTGAGACCAGCATATAGGAAGTAGCTAATGAGGTTTCATTATGAACACAAGAAGTTCACACAAGCACGGGAATGTGCAGACAGGCGTGAATATTTCCAAGTTATTTATAGAAGACAAAAATGACTAGCACTTCCCATTTTTTAGAGCTTTTCTTGAGCAAAAGAAAAATAGGTCCCAACCAGGGTATTTTTAAAACTTTTAGTAGACGATAACTTGCCATGCGTATGTGTAACTGCTTGATACGTCCCATAGGGCAAGTTCTTAAATGTTCCTACAGTGGTGAGGGATCTGTACTAAAGTTTCAAGGAGCTCAATGCATTTGGATTGGGGTGGTAGAAATCTCCTTCCTTGAATAAAAAGGGGACTCATAGAAGTCAATGGTCAAATGTTCTGCAAAGCCATGGCATGTTGGCATTGAAATAACTTCTTACGGGCCATTACCTTTTACTGTTTTGCTATCTAGAATTAGAAATACTGTATACAGCATTACGTTGGTAAGTCAACACATTGAGCCAAGTCAGATCCCAAACATGTTTCCAAAATTTTGAAAATGCTTTTTCTCATGTAAAACACATATTTACGTGATGTAAAGGTGGGGGGAGAAGAGAGCTAGAACAATACAGATCCCATTGTAGTACTTACTCTAAGATGTGCAAATGAGTAAGCCTGTGGAAAGAAGGCTTTTGTTTTTTATCCCACCCAATGTGGAAGAGTAGAAGTGGAGTTTAAAGAGCCCACATGCACTTTCCAGGGAGAGGGATGGGAAGCAGGAAGCAGAATCCTGTCTGAAAATCTGAAGGCCGTTGCCAGTTAGTCAGTATAGATAATATTGAGCAGGATGGTCTAATCAATAAGGCAGCTTCCCACATTTCTATGAAGCAGCTAAAATTAAATATTATCTCAACAGTTCTTTGAAAAAAGTTATTTGTTGATCTATATTACTAAATTCTGATTATCTAATTTAATGCTTCTCCATAAGCCATTGCAAGGCATTCACCCTGTTTAATTGTGCAGATTAACACTTGGAACAAAATGATGATCAGAAAATGACTAATAGACATACCCTGCATACTTTTAAGCATTTAGATAAACAGGCTCTGTATAAAGCGGCTGTTACAATTGTGGTTTCTCTTTCTGACTCACAAGGGGCTCCTTATTGTGCAACAACTGAGCAAAGCCTTTTACCAAAGAAGGGTTTTGGTTCTATTGTTACCCAAATTACTGGAGGTTTGTGGGAACCCCACTCGCATCACATATTAATATGGGAAATTTTAATTATCTCAATATGGCAGAGAGAGGCTGGGTAACTATGAGATCTTTTGACCTATGTGTACCAGTACTAAATGACAAGACTCACAGCCAGGAAATAAAATAAAAATACCATATATTCTTGCATACAAGACTACTTTTTAACACTTGAAAATCTCATCAAAAGTGGGGGGGGGGGTCCTTATACCCCAGTAGACCTTTTCCCCTGCTGTGAGAAAAATTGAAGTGTAAAATGGCCTGGGCAGTTTCCCCAGCAGATCCTTCCTCCTGCTGTGAGAATGACTGCTTTGCATTTGAAGAGTTAAATCGCTCTCTATTTAGCTCAGGAGAGTCAAAATGATGTTTCTTTTCAGGACAAGTTAGCCTAAAATTAGAATTTCTGGATTCAACTTCTCATTTTGCATTAAGTTTTGTCTATGGTGAAATTCTCTTGTCTGCCAATGTGGCTCTAAAACCATTAATGTGTTCATTCATTAATGTGCTCATTCAAAAATTTGGGATTTGATAGCTTCATATTAACCAACTTACAGTATTAATGCAACCTTACTTTCCAAAGATTGAACACCACAGAGATTTTTCAAAGTATCCCATGCTTTTTTAGCTGTTCTCAGTCCTTTAATTTCACAGACTATTCCATCATCTACAGCCACTGAGCTGGCTGGCTGGTGGGGAACAGGCTTTTCAGGCAGCTGGCTGGCTGGCTGGCTGGCTGGGGGGGGGCAAACTCTATATTTTAACTTTAAAATTGGGGGGGTCGTCTTATGTGCCCAGTCGTCTTATACGCCGGAATATACGGTCGTTTTTATTGAAAAATAATCTTGAAAGCATTCACACCAACACTCAGGCTTCAAGCAATCATACATGGCTAGCGACGACTAGAAGGAAGTATTGGGATAGAGGAATAGAGTTCAGGATGATGGGCTATACTATACCTGTCCAAAGAGCAGAGATTCATGCAGAGAAGAAGTCTAGCTATGTGCTCCAGGTGACACAGTAAACCAACAGAGTGACAGCCTCTGGGAAACTGAGAAAACTTTGGCTGTATTTTGGGGTGATATTTATATTTGATATTCCCCCCAAGGGGGTGTTATTAGTGGAATACAATGTTAGGTGGAGTTTCCCACAGTTAGACAATGGAAACTTTGGCTATGTTAATACTTCCGAATGGCTGAGACATTAAGACTGATGGGTTTCAGACAACCTTCTATTGTTGAGGAGAGGGGCGTGAAGGAAAACAAGTTTGCAGAGTAATGAGTTTTCTGGCCATTCACTTGAATTAGTTAGTGAATGACTCACTTCCAGATATGCCCAGGAAAATTAGCACATTCCACCTAACCCAAGGGGGTCCACATAATTACTACCTGAGCATATCTTTTAGGATCTGGGGATAGCCTCTCCCTTAGGCTTTCTGAGTAAACCTTGAATCCTTGCATTTGGGAGATCTTGGTCTACAACCAAACACATGGAAGGCCAATAAATAAGCCAATTTATGAAATATAGCCAACTGATGAATTATTGAAAGAGGGGGATATCAGGGCAGGTAAGGACAGGTTGCTTACCTGTAACTGTGGTTCTTCATGTGATCATCTGTGAATCCACACAATTGGGTTATCTGCACCTGTGCAGAGTACTGTTCGGAACCTTATGGAACCCTACAGAAGCATTTTGGTGGTAGCCCCGCCCATTCTCCCCAACGCCCTATATTAGCATGCTTCCCACCTAAACCCCATTTCTATGAACGCCACAAAAGCAGCATCCATTAGACCTGTAGGTAGGCAAGATAAGAGGGGAGGATGAGCGGGTTTGTATGGATTCACACATGACCACAGCTAAGCAACCTGTTTTTCTTCATGGTCTCTGTGAATCTACACAATTGGGAGATTAACAAACTACACCAGTAAGGTGGTGGGTGTCCTGTCTAAGTAACAGATTGGGTAACTCCTTATGAAGAAACCACCAAGACACCAAGAAGTCCAAACAAATCGTATATATTGAATAAACTAGAACTGTCATCTTATGACAAATACACATTACTATGATGTGAATGGCTGAGTCATGTCAGGGATGAAAGAAGCACTATTCTTAGGGAAATGTCCAACTTGGATCTAGTATCAACTCTGAAATGTAAGATAAAAGTAGTTTGCATGGATCAGGTTGCCGCCCTACTAATATCCTGGAGTGGTACACCACAGAGAAAGGTGGCGGAAACAGCTCTCACCCTCGTCAAGTGGCTTCTGATTGAAGTTGGTGGGCGTTGGCCCGCAAACTCATAAGCGGAGTGAATAGTAGATACCACCCACTTCGAGAAATATTGGGTCAAAACAGGTAAACCCTTCATATTTTGCCTTCATACCATAAAAATAATTTTACAGATGGGCAGAAATTAGATGTATGGTCTAGGTAGAATGTGAGGGCCCTCCTAATGTCCAAGAGGTGCAGTGAACACTCAAGCGCTGAAGATGGATTTTGGAAAAAGACTGGCAAAATTATGTCCTGGTTAAGGTGGAATTCAGACATCACCTTTCGGAGGAAGGTAATGTCCTTCCTTAGGACCGCTTTGTCCTTATGGAAGTGGGTATACGGAGAATCTGACCTTAGGGCACAGAGCTCACCCCCTCTCCTGGCCAAAGTGATGGTGATGAGGAAGGCCATCTTTAGAGTTAGCCATCTGAGGTCGGAAGATGCCATTGGCTCAAAGGGGTGCTTGTATAAATAAGGAAGAGAACACCAGGTTAAGATTCCATGATGATGATGGCCCTGCAGATGGTGAATGTAGGTTCTGATACCTTTCAGGAAACATTTTGCCAAGGGATGTGAGAAACATGGTGGCTTACCTATGCGCTGGAAATTCCATGATATGGCTGCGAGGTAGCAGCGGTCCAATAATAAAGACAAGTCCCTTTCAGACAGAGAGATGAGGAACTCGAGTACATGAGTGACCAATGGCTTCTGCAAGGGTATGTTCTTAGCTAGGACAAAGTCTGTGAATTTGACCCACTTGTATGCATAAGAACGCTGCATAAAAGGGTGTTGAGAAGCGGCCAGTATGTGTTGGACATAGGGTGAGAGGAGATCTACACAAATGGCCTCCATGGTGTAGGCTTGATGGTGGAAGGTTTGATGTCTGACACAGCCGTTCTAGATAGTGGAAAGATCCGGGATCAGTGGAAAGCAAAGGAATGTGCCATTGGAGAGGTGCAGCAGGGAAGCAAATCACGGTTAGTGGGGCCACCACCAGGATGCACCTGGCTCTGTCCTCTCAGATCTCTACGATTAACCTCGTGATTAGAGGGAAGGGGGAAAGGCACAGACCACTGGTCCTGACCAATTGTACAAAAAGGCATCTCCAAGACAGGTGTCCGACCTTGGGCTCCTGGAGCAAAACAGATTGCAATCCATATTGGTTCAAGAGGCAAAGAGGTCGATGGCCGGCTGTACCCAAACATGGAAGATCGGGTAGAGAGTCCGTCCCCAAACATGGAAGATCAGCTAAAGAATAGGTCATGTCCACTCTTGACAGGCCGTGGTTGATCTGCTGAGGGCATCCGCAAGCAAGTTTTGCTGACCTGGGAGGTATACTGCAGACAGGAAGATGTTTCTCAGGATGCACCAGTTCCAAATGTCCAGGGACAGTTGGAGGAGTGTGCACAACCTTGTCCCTCCCTGGTTGTTTATATAACAACTGTTGTGTTGTCTGTGACTACTCGGATGCGGAACTCCTGTACAGAGGTCTTGAAAGCCCTCAAGGCCTTTATCACAGCAAGGAGTTCCAGTGTGTTAATGTGCAGAGATCTCTTGTCCTTGGTCTGTCATTTCCTCACCGAGAAGTCCATGCAGTGGGTTTCCCATAGTTCCAGGGTGGTCACTGTCAGTGTTGGCTGAGCGGGGAAGAAGGGCATCCTTCTCCTGATGTTGGTGGGATCCATCCACCAATGCAGCGAGCAGGTCACTGGTCAGGGGATTGTGAGCCATAGTGCCTGTGATCCAGTAGGGGATTAAAACAGGAGAGAAACTATGACTGGAAAGGTCTCATGTGGAGTCTGACTATAGGTGTTACAGCTGTCATAGACGTCATGAACCCCAGCAGAGAACGCTGTTGAGGAAGCACCTTAACTGTTACAATGATGACCCCATCGTGCAGGGGGGATGGGAATGAGAACGATCCCTGTAGTGACGGTATCGGTGACAGTAGGAGGAGGAGCAGTTGCACATTTCAAAGTGTCGACAGTGGGTAACGGTTCCTAGTAGTACTCAGTCTTACCTCAGGATCATAATACCAACAGGAGTGGTGGTGTTGTGGACAGCGGTTATACAAAGTGCTCTGTCATCACCGGTCGTAGCTTTGGGACTGAAATCGAGAAGACTGATGTGAAAACCTTGGTGGAGATCTCTGAATGAATGAATGAAAGAATTCTTTTATTACGGTCACTGACCAGCACAAAAGGGAAAATAAAATATAAAAACATTACAAACAGTAATAAAATAAGGTAAGATATTTAAAACATTATAAATGCAAAGCTAAAAATGGTAATATTGCAACCTAGGCTGAAGCAGAAATATAAAAATATACAATAAACTAGAAGCAATTATATAGCATATAAAAAACTACATAAAATTAGATATAAATATACCTAAAAATTCTATATTTAATTATTGAATGTGGAGCCCTAATAAACCAATGTGAGCCTTTGTATCTACATACGCTAAACTATGCTGCTAATCATCGCCTGTTGTATTTTAATAGCTATTGCACAGAATTTAGCCACCTTATAAGTTATATTAGGATTCATATCTGAGAGTAACAGAAATACATAAAACTGATCAGACCCACAAGAATAATTGTAAAGTATTGGCAAAGTAAGTTCAAGCCATAAATCTTTGTAAAACAAGCATTAAAGGAGCACATGTTCTACAGTTTCTACTTGGCCAGAGTCACATGGATGGTGTCTCTCTGAAAATGGCATTTTCCTATAGTGACCTTCAAGGACAGCTGACGGGAGGATACAACATTGCGCCAAGGTGAAGGCCTTATGGAATTTTGGCAGTTCTAGATTGCTAATATAAGCCATAGGCATTCTGAGGTACTTACTATATTCACTGACAATAAATGAAGGGGATCTAACTAGATCCATTTGACACTCTCAGTAGCAGTAATACGGTGTTTAATGGCTGCTTTAGCCTGATTGTAATCCCAAACTAAATAAGAAATTAGAAAAGCCCAAGGTCAAGATTTTACTTGTAACTGCCTTTTTCCATGATGACTGGAACTCTTCCTTCAGAACAAGGGGGCAAGCCCCCTGGGAAGAAAGATTAACCTAAGCCAGCAATTAAGCATAGTCATCCATATTCTGGCTTCCATGCTCAAAAAGCCTACCTCTAGTTGCAGAGTGGCATTGGAGACGCATTTTGGGAGTTGAAAGACTGACCACAAAAACTTAGATTGGATGCACTCCAAAGGGGCACTATTAGGGAAAGGACCCAATTGGGCCCCATATAAAAGTTGGGTTATTGATTTTGCCTCAAAATAATTTTAGAGCTGCTGTGACATAGTATCCACCTTTTGTTCTAAAGAATTTTTGAATAGCCGTTGAACTCTTCTGGGCATTGCTAACAACATAGTCCCCATGTGCCTTCCTACTTCCTGAAGCATGAAAGACTACACCCAAGTATTTAAAACAGGAAACCTGATCAATCTTATGGGAGTCTATAAGCCAGGAAAGTCACCTAGAACGTTTGGCAAATGATATAGTTTTAGGATTTTTTTATAGTTAAGCACTAAAGTATCTTCTTTGCAAAACTGGGACAATTCTCTGAGCACTTTTAAAGCCTACAGGCATTCTCAAGGGGGTGGCTACATCATCTGCATAAAGAGTTATGAGAATGGTTCTTCCAGCTAACTTTGGTGGGTGTAAATTGGTATTATGAAAGCGACCCACCATTGAATTAATATAGAAATTAAACAGAAGTGTAGCCAAGATACAGCCTTGCTTTATTTCCTTCTCTGTTTTAATCGCTCTAGTAAGATGACCTTGTACGGTACATGGTACTTTAAAGGAGGTCCCTTCATACAGCATCCTTATTAGGTGGAGTAATTGTTTATCAATTGAAGATACCTCCAGTTTTCCATAATATGGAGTGTGAAATGGAATCAAATGTTCCCTTAAAATCAATCACAGAATCATAGAATTGCAGAGTTGGAAGAGACCACGAGGGCCATCCAGTCCAACCCCCTGCCACGCAGGAAATCACAATCAAAGCATCCCCGAAAGATGGCCATCCAGCCTCTGTTTAAAGACCTCCAAGGAAGGAGACCCCACCACGCTCTGAGGGAGTGTGTTCCACTGCCTAACAGCTCTGACTGTCAGCTCTGAAATGAAAGCAGCATACAAGGCAGTAACATTACCAGAAGAATATTTCCCAATCAGGTGTTGTAAAATTAAGCATTGATCAATAGTAGATCAGTTTTCCTTAAAACCAGCTTATTCATCTACTAAAATATTCTCTTGTTCCAGCCAGTCCAGGAGTTTCCTGTGTAAGTGCCTTGTGTACAATTCAGTAATTGTGTTAAGCAGACTAACTGGTCTGTAGTTTGCTGGATTGACCGTTGACCCCTTTTTAAAAATGGGCACAATGACTGCTAGACCCCAATACGAAGGAACACATCCATAGAAATCAATACAAGTGAAAAGGGAGGCCAGGAGAGGAGGCCAGAATTCCAAGTATTTTTTAATAACTTCTGGAGGAATCAATCCTCTCTGGGGGCTTTCCCTGTTCTTAGCTGTGCTGCAAGGCTATTTATTTCAGACACTGTCAAAGGAAGCCATGGGGGAAAGGTCTCAATCGATTGAGTGTGATCTTCTTTTCCAACTCTAGAGTCCGAATATAAATCTTGAAAATACACTTCCCAAATGTTAGGAGTGACTGAATACTCTATCTTGTTTAAAGCTCCGCTTTGCCTATCTGACATAACGTACCAAAAAAGGGATGACTCATTAAATTTAGCAGAGATCTTCACAGCTTCTTTCTTTTTATGTGCCAATAATAGTTTATATTGTCTCTTTTTCTGAAGCAGCTCTAAGGCAGTAAATGACGATGTACTATCTAAATGCAACTGATAAACAGCAATGAGATTTTTTTTGCTTTGACACAATCTTTATCAAACCATGATTTTGAACAAGAACTATAAAGGGCACTAAACTCAACTCCCAACCACTAAAAGGCTGTCATCTACCTCTTTGACTTTCACTAATTTAGCAGGTCTTGTTCACACCCATGAGGACTAGCAAGTTATTTTTTAAAAGTAAAAGGAATATTGGGAAGCTGAGTTCTGCATCAATTACTCCATTGTGTGAAGTTTTTCTTTCTACGCTCATACAGAATTGTAGTATATAGCAATCCTCCCACAGAACTGTAGCATATACCTTGAATTTAATAGCATGAAGTTCTGCTTATATTAATACAGACAAAAATAGAAATGTATAAAACCCTGCAGTTCGAAAATATCCACCAGTATCAAACTGGAAATTCAGTTTTAAAGAACTGCACTTTGTTTGGAATTCTACCTTTTGGAGGCCTGAACCCACCCAGTACAGAAGGCAATTATCTTGTATTAATGTTAGTCATTTGTATAACCTGTAATTTGAAAAGTTCAGGCATCTCAATAGTTGTCCTTGACTGCTGCTAAAATTATCTTTTCCATTTTTTAGATGCTAGCCCCGAGGCAGTATATTTTCCCCCTTTGTCATACTTTTCTAATGTGTCTTCATGTTTTAAAAGTTATCATCATGCCATTAACTCAACTATGCTGCTTCACAAATGGTCAGCCAGCAATCAAATACAAGAGAAAACAGAAGTGTAAACTGGTACAAAATAAAATTATTGGTTCCTTTTAAAATCATTCCACTACCAAATTTTATGACCCCAAAGTAGAGCACTTTTAGACCCAAAAGCAATGATTAGGGGATTCTGGAAGATCCAAAATTTTACAAGTGGAAAAATGTCTGCTGTTCTAAAACCTAAGGTCTTAATTGACTTATGTTGACTTACATGTTGCTACAGAAAAGAGTAAAACCCCATTTTGGGCAAGGAAAAAGCAGTGCAAAAAGGAGTTGACAGAAAGAGATGAACTGTAGGTGACATATCTGCATGGCTTCATAAGAGGGAAAACCTAGTAGACCAGCCTTCATTGGTATGTCACTGGCAGGATTTTAGCCAGTGTCTACAAAAGCCCCAAAGAAAGAACCTTAATCATTCCCAGGTTGTGTTTGCCCTTGGTGCCAAGAACCTTCAACGCTGCTATTCTGTTGTGAGGTTCTTGCATATGACCAAAGTGTGACCGCTATTACATCAGTAGAGAAATCCAGTATTTTAATGTTACGTGGATTTGGGCACCTATCTGTCCCCAGAAACAGACACCTCAACAAAGAGAGACATACACAAAATAGTCCCATGGGGGAGCACTGAGCACATCCTTCCATGCACGTCATTCCAGAGACCCATTTGCTTTTACTACTTTTCTAGAATCATCTTAGAACTACATATACTAAAGTATGACACACAAAGATTTGTGTGTGTGTGTGTGCGCGCACGCGCATACCTCTGTTTTATATCTGAAGTTTTTGAAGCAGTATTTTATATATCTGGGATACCAAAAATTATCATCCACTCATGGGCTTATTAAAAGGGAGAGACGGATGCACTATCATGTGAGATAGCAGATATTCTAGATCTTTAAAAAAAGGTAAAATGCCATGGTGAAAGAAAACAAAATAGCATGGTGAAATTATGATTATTTATGATGCCACAGCTATTATCCAATAGCTATAACACTTAGAGTCATGTTTCACAGAGTATGCTAAATCTTTCTGAACCTAACTGAAAATAAAGGCTGCATTTCAGTAACTTGGGTTGAGCACTGTGTATGTGTAGTATTCTCACCTGTCAGTCACTAGGGGGTGGAGCTGGGAGCCTAGCTCTATATAAACTCCTAGCAGAGGCTTTTCAGGCCAGTTTCCTGCCAGGGAGAAGAAGGAGAGAAACTTCTAGAGAGACATTTTGAGTGGGTGAGTTTGAATTTTTTTAAAAAAAAAAACCCTTGGGAGAGGCTGCTTCTGGGAGTTTGAATTTTTTTAAACTCTTGGGAGAGGCTGCTTGTTGGTGAGGGGGTGGAGCTTCTGGGAGTTTGAATTTTTTAAAACTCTTGGGAGAGGCTGCTTGTTGGTGAGGGGGTGGAGCTTCTGTGAGTCACACCTGTGAGTCATAAGGGGGTGGAGCTGGGAGCCTAGCTCTATATAAACTCCTTGCAGAGGCTTTTCAGGCCAGTTTCCTGCCAGGAAGAAGAAGGAGAGAAGCTTCTAGAGAGACATTTTGAGTGGGTGAGTTTGAATTTTTAAAAAAAAAAAACTTGGGAGAGGCTGCTTCTGGGAGTTTGAATTTTTTTAAACTCTTGGGAGAGGCTGCTTGTTGGTGAGGGGGTGGAGCTTCTGGGAGTTTGAATTTTTTAAAACTCTTGGGAGAGGCTGCTTGTTGGTGAGGGGGTGGAGCTGCTGGGAGTTTGAATTTTTTTAAACTCTTGGGAGAGGCTGCTTGTTGGTGAGGGGGTGGAGCTTCTGTGAGTCACACCTGTGAGTCATAAGGGGGTGGAGCTGGGAGCCTAGCTCTATATAAACTCCTTGCAGAGGCTTTTCAGGCCAGTTTCCTGCCAGGAAGAAGAAGGAGAGAAGCTTCTAGAGAGACATTTTGAGTGGGTGAGTTTGAATTTTTTTTAAAAAAAAACTCTTGGGAGAGGCTGCTTCTGGGAGTTTGAATTTTTTTAAACTCTTGGGAGAGGCTGCTTGTTGGTGAGGGGGTGGAGCTTCTGGGAGTTTGAATTTTTTAAAACTCTTGGGAGAGGCTGCTTGTTGGTGAGGGGGTGGAGCTGCTGGGAGTTTGAATTTTTTTAAACTCTTGGGAGAGGCTGCTTGTTGGTGAGGCGCGTGCCTAACGGCGCACGAATTTGACTGACCAAAACAATAATACAGCACACGTAAAAGTACAGCTTAGAGTTCTCAGCATTAACTAAGAGTTCTAGAAGCTCTCACCATGGACACTAAGGGGGCTGCTGCGGTCACCTGCAACACTTCTGGGATGTTTCTCTTCTTGTCTACAGACGTGGGGAACTTCACATGCACCAAGTGCAAGTTGGTAGCCCTCTTGGAGGAGAAAGTCCAGCAGCTGGAGACAAGGGTAGCTACACTTCAACACATTTGGGAGCAAGAGATTTTCCTGGACACAACAGAACAAACAGTCTTGGGCAGGGACCACACAGAGGAACTGGCTGGGGAGGAGAAGGTCACTCCACAGACACAGGAGGTTGATAGCTGGAGGAATGTCACACACAGAACAAGAAAATCCAGGAATCCTTCGAGCATCTTGCAGCTACAGAATCGATTTGAAGCCCTCTCCCTTATCAAGGACAACGAGGAAGAACAGCATGAATAGACTTTAGGGGCAGAACAGGGGACCCTGAGTGCACCACCGCAAGGAACAGCAGCTGCGAAGCCTCGGCGGAGGCGTGTGGTGGTGGGGGGGGACTCCTTGCTGCGGGGTACAGAAGCAGTGGTTTCTGGGCCTGACAAGATGAATCGGGAGGTGTGTTGTCTCCCTGGGGCAAAGATCCGTGATGTGACGGAGAGACTGACAAGACTCGTCAAGCCTACAGATCATTACCCCTTCCTTTTGGTCCATGTGGGAACCAACGATACTGCAAGGCACAGCTTTCCCAAGATCAGAAGAGATTATGAGGCTCTCGGGAGGAAGCTGAAGGAAATGGATGCACAGGTTGTCATCTCGTCTCTTCTGCCAGTTGAAGGGCATGGTCCAGGAAGGGAGAGGAAAATAGCTGACATAAACAACTGGCTCCGTAGATGGTGTCGCCAAGAACGATTTGGATTCTTGGATCATGGAGTGCGCTTCCATGAGGGGGGACTTCTGGCAAGAGATGGGGTGCATCTCACAACGGTTGGCATAAACGTTTTTGCCTACAGTCTCAAGAATTTGATCAGGAGGGCTTTAAACTGAGTCATATGGGAGAGGGAGACAGTATTCTGGAAGGCAAAAGGGCTGGAGAAAATAGTCAAATTGTCATAGAGGGAACCAGGCAAACAGCGCTAGGACCCAACAGTGGAAGGCAAAAAAACTTGCACAGGCAGCAAGTAAAGGGAACGCATGGTCTTAGAAGTCTCTACACGAATGCACAGAGCATGGGAAATAAGCAAGATGAACTTGAACTCCTAGCACTACAAAGCAAATATGATATAATATGCATTACTGAAACCTGGTGGGATGAGTCTCATGATTGGAATGTAGGATTAGAGGGGTATAACCTTTGTAAGAGAAACAGGCCAAACAGGAAAGGAGGAGGAATAGCATTATATGTCAGGGATATTTACACCAGTGAAGAGATCCGTGACATCAATACTGGAAGCCAGGTGGAGAGCATCTGGATAAAAATTAAAGGGGAGGGAAACAACAGGGATGTTACTGTGGGACTCTACTACAGACCCCCAAGTCAGACGGAGGAATTGGATAATGCCTTTCTAGAACAGATGACCACACACGCAGAAAGGAGAGATGTAGTAGTGATGGGTGACTTCAACTATCCTGATATTTGCTGGAAATCTAACTCAACCAAAACTTCAAGGTCTAGCAAATTCCTTACTCGCCTGGAAGACAATTTCATGGTCCAAAAGGTGGAAGAGGCAATAAGGGGATCAGCTATTTTAGATCTGATCCTAACCAACAGGGATGACCTGGTTAATGGGGTGCAAGTGGTGGGATCCTTAGGTGAGAGTGATCATGTTCTCCTGGAGTTTGTTATAAAATGGAAAGGAGAAGCCAGGCATAGTCAGACACGCATTCTCGACTTTAGGAGAGCTGATTTCAATAAACTCAGGAAAATACTGGAGGGTGATCCCATGGTCAGAAATACTAAAAGAGAAGAGACCTCAAGATGGATGGGACTTTCTCAAAAGGGAGATACTGAAGGCACAATTTCAAACAGTACCATTGAGGAAGAAAAATGGGAGGTGTCTCAAGAAACCAGGATGGATGACTAAAGAAATTTCAACGGAGCTAAGTTTTAAACGGAACATGTATAGGAAATGGAAAAAGGGGGAAATCTCCAAAGAAGAATTCAAACAGATAGCAAACACATGTAGTCAGAAAAGCTAAGGTGCAGAATGAGCTCAGGCTTGCTAGAGAGGTTAAGAACAATAAAAAGGGGGTTTTGGGGTATGTCCGCAGCAAAAAGAGGAAGAAGGAAATGGTGGGGCCACTACGCGGAGAAGATGGCAAAATGCTAACAGGGGACAGAGAAAAGGCAGAATTACTCAACACCTTCTTTGACTCAGTGTTTTCAGAAAAGGAAAAGGGAGACCAACCTGAGGATAAAGGAACAGAGGACACAATAGGGGAAATCCAGCACAGAATAAGCAAAGAGGTAGTACAGGAATACCTTCTTAAACTAAATGAATTTAAATCTCCAGGACCAGATGAACTAAATCCAAGGGTATTAAAAGAGCTGGCAATAATCTTTGAGAATTCATGGAGAACAGGAGAAGTCCCAGCAGACTGGAGGAGGGCAAACGTTGTCCCCATCTTCAAAAAGGGAAAAAAAGAGGATCCCAACAATTATCATCCAGTTTGTCTGACATCAATACCAGGGAAGATTCTAGAGCAGATCATTAAACAGAGAGTCTGTGAACATTTAGAAGGCAATGCCATAATCACAAACAGTCAACATGGGTTTCAGAGAAACAAGTCAAGCCATACTAATCTGATCTCTTTTTTTGATAAAATTACCAGCTTGGTAGATGAAGGGAACGCTGTGGATATCGTATACCTTGATTTCAGTAAGGCCTTTGACAAGGTTCCCCATGACATTCTTGCAAACAAGCTTGTAAAATGTGGGCTAGACAAGTTAACTGTTAAGTCGGTTTGTAATTGGTTGACCGGCCGAACCCAAAGGGTGCTCAGCAGTGGCTGCTTTTCGTCTTGGAGAGATGTGACCAGTGGGGTGCCACAAGGTTCTGTCCTGGACCCAGTGCTATTCAACATCTTTATCAATGACTTGGGTGAGGGAATAAGGGGCATACTTATCAAATTTGCAGATGACACCAAACTGGGAGGAGTAGCTAATACCCTAGAGGACAGGATCAAAATTCAGAATGACCTGGATAGACTGGAGAGCTGGGCCAAAGCTAACAAAATGAAATTCAATATGGAGAAGTGTAAGGTACTGCATTTAGGATGAAACAATGAAATGCTTAGATATAGGATGGGAGAGACCTGGCTGAATGAGACTACATGTGAAAGGGATCTAGGAGTCCTAGTAGACCACAAGTTGAACATGAGTCAACAGTGTGATGAGGCAGCTAAAAAGCCCAATGCAATTTTGGGCTGCATCAATAGAAGTATAGTGTCTAGATCAAGGGAAGTCATAGTGCCGCTCTATTCTGCCTTGGTCAGACCTCACCTGGAATACTGTGTTCAGTTCTGGGCACCACAATTCCAAAAGGATATTGACAAATTGGAGCGTGTCCAGAGAAGGGTGACTAAAATGGTGAAAGGTCTGGAAACGATGCCTTATGAGGAGAGGCTTAGGAAGCTGGGTATGTTTAGCCTGGAAAAAAGATGGTTAAGGGGCGATCTGATAGCCCTGTTTAAGTATTTGAATGGGTGTCACGTTGAGGGTGGAGCAGACTTGTTTTCTGCTGCTCCAGAGACTGGAACACAGAGCAATGGATGCAAGCTCCAAGAACAGAGATTCCACCTCAACATTAGGAGGAACTTTTTGACAGTAAGAGCTGTTCGGCAGTGGAACACACTCTCTCGGAGCGTGGTGGGGTCTCCTTCCTTGGAGTTCTTTAAACAGAGGCTGGATGGCCATCTGTCGGGGATGCTTTGATCGTGATTTCCTGCGTGGCAGGGGGTTGGACTGGATGGCCCTCGTGGTCTCTTCCAACTCTGCAATTCTATGATTCTCCTTCATGGTCTCTATGGATCCACAGTATTGGGTTATCTGCACCTGTGCAGAGCACTGTTTGAAACCTTCTGGAACCCTACCGAAGTGTTTTGGCAGTAGCCTTGCCCATTCTCCCCAGCACCCTGTATTAGTGTACAGTACTTCCCACCTAAATCCCAGTTCCTTTTTCCGCCACATGAGCAGCACTTAAAGGAACACTTCAGAGCCATCTGACTGAATTTAATAGAATGACTTCAGTTTTCCCTCATGGACTACTCTTAATCCTAGAGTTTTGGTTGGCTTTCCCTCCATTTGGATTTGACCGGAATGCTTTACGATAACTACTGAAGATGCCTTCCACCATCTCTTTCAAGTGATGCATAGATTGTGCAAGGAAAATTCCCAGCTAAGATGGCCACTCTAAGTGCCTCCTTTGTCTCAGTGAGGTCCACAATGTCCAGACTTACAGACATGAATGAATACAGTTTATTGTATATGACCATAGGTCATCAAATAGAAAGTATAATAAAAAATAAGAAATATGTTAAAATATCACATTGGTTACCACATTAAAAACATATTTTATGTTAAAATCTTCTTAAATTAAAAAGTCCCATGAAAACTGGTCATTATGGCAGTATATAGTTCATTCTGTTTCATTTGGGACTACTTCTATCAGATTCTGTGGCCACTCTATTCTGTCTTCTTGTCTGATTGACTAAGGAAGCAAGCCCAATGCAGACATTGTAAAGCCTTTATGCACCAGGCTAGATGCAACTGCAAAGCCTGGCTTAAGGCTCTCCTGTATGAGCACACCTTAACCACAGCCACCAGAAAGGAAGTTTCTCTGCCTCAGCCCTCTACCAGGTCTGTCTCCTGTACAACTGCTCAATGGGCTCTTTTGGTCCCATCTTTCTTGGTATCAAAGGCAGAGAAATCGTCTTGTCCATCTTCGATAACGAGATCCAGTCATCCCTCAACACCAGGCCGATCTCTCAATACAGTCTCTCACAGATCAACCTCGGTACCGACAATCTCAGAATTGCTCCAAAAGAAACATAAGAAGGAACACTCCCCCACACTGGTACTACTGCAGGATCTGGAGAAACTGGAGGGGACCCAAGACATGATATGAGCAGCCCAGCCAGCCCCCAAGGAGACAGTTCCCATTCAAGACCAATCTACATTGCAACAAGGGGTATCACCTGTGCACCAAAAGGACTCCCCAGCTCAATAAGCTATTGTTTCTGAGGGAGAAATATGGGACACCTCAGAGGAGGTGGACATCACTGCCCTCTCAAAAACTCAATCTCCAGTGATGAATTGTCAAACCCATCGACACAGGCCATCCACAGAGACAGATTACTTCCTCCCCTGCCAGGGTGCAGCAGATTCAAATCACCTTCATACCAGAGAACCTGAGTTATATGTGGCTGATCTCTTTATTAAATACCCTGATGTATCTGTGATGTTAGGTGATGTGAATTCTAGAATGGGCTCGGATGACAACCCCCCCTACTTGCAGTATAATTTTCCACCCCCACATTTAGAAGAAGATAGTTTTGCTGCCACGCTGCTTGAAAGATCAGAAAGCCAATTATGCAGGCTTGTGCTTGGCACTACTTTCAGACTAAATCTACACATGCTAAATGGTGTTATGGATAAAGATCACCCAGCTAATTATACCTACAGTAATAAGACTGCTTTTTAACACTTGAAAATCTCCTCAAAAGTGGGGGATCGTCTTATAGGCCCAGCAGATCTTTTCTCCTGCTGTGAGAATGACTGCCTTGTCTTTGAAGTGGTAAATTCCCTGGGCAGTTTCCCCAGAAGATCCTTCCCCCTGCTGTGAGAATGACTGCTTTGCCTTTGAAATGTTAATTGCCCTCCATTTAGGGATTGTATTTTGGTAAACTTGCCAGGAAGATTTCTATTTCCATAGTTTGGGGGATTTCCTCTCCAGGAGTTTGCAAGTCTGCTAATGTGGCTCTAAAATCATTAATGTGCTCATTCAAAAATTTGGGATTTGATAGCTTCATATTAACCAACTTCATTATTAATGAAACCTTACTTTCCAAAGATTGAACACCACAGAGATTTTTCAAAGTATCCCACGCTTTTTTAGCTGTTTTCAGTCCTTTATTTTCACAGACTATTCCATCATCTACAGCCACTGAGCTGGCTGACTGGTGGGGGGCAGGCTTTCCAGCCAGGTGGCTGGCTGGATGCGGGGGTGGGGGGAGGCTATATTTTAACTTAAAAATTGGGGGGGTCATCTTATGCGCCCAGTCGTCTTATATGCAGGAATATACGTACCTCTCGGGATCTAGAATGAGTGCAATTGACTATATAATTACCTTTAAGGATCTTCTTGCATATGTGAAAGGTTTAGAAGTTATCCCAAGGTTTTATTGTGATCACCTTCCAATAACTCTGCAACTAGCTATAATAACTCTGCAACTAGCTAACTTTACACAAGAGCCTCATGTTGAAGATCTTCATCTAACTGATATTATTCTTAATGGGGGGGGGAAACTATCATAGACTGTCTCTAAATGGTGCCAACAGTTGAATCAGGTGATAACTGATTCTTTGTCTACCCACTGCTTTCAAAGTTTTCACGTTATAGTTCTTGTTCCTGTGACCTAGAAGTTAGAATGTTGGACTGGAATGTACAAGATGCAAGTTCAAGACCCAAGCATGCAACTCACCGGGTGATCCTGGGCCCGTCATTTTCTCAGTCTATTCTATATTACTAAGTTGTTTTGAGTAGTAAGCAGGAGGAAGAGAGCAACATGCACTGTCCTGGGCTCACTGAAGGAAAGACAGCATATACCTGCAACTATATATGATTACATAAATGTAGACCTATGTCCCCCTGCAAAAGATAAAATTATTTAGTGCATCATCTAGCTTTTCTTAATACAGTTGGCCCTTTGTATCCACAGATTCAACATCCATGGCTTGAAATTTATCATACCAAGAACACATTGTACACCTTAATCCTATATATGTCTACTTAGAACACCCACTAAGTTTAATGGGACTTACTTCCAAACAAATGCGTATAGGATTTAGGGATGCATGAATCAGTCTACGTCCAATCCATGTCAGTTTTGCATAAATCTATTCCATCACATTACCACATCTATTTCTTTTGAATTTTTAGTACATTCCATCTCATCACCCTCACATGTATATCTGGTGGGAACACAGGACCAGGTCTGTGAACTCCTTTGAACTCCCAGGCTCTGGAACTCCTTTCCTAGAAAGGCTAAACTAGCCCCTTCATGGGGCACAGATTTTGTTTTGTTTTTTCTTTTGACAAACTTTGGCTCAGGAAGAAAGAACTTTTAATAATATATGGGATGGTATGTATTTGCTATTTTATGTGTGTGTTTTAAAGATTGGTAAATTTATAAATAGTCTTTAATTTTATTTATAGTTGAATTATATTTTTAACTTGTACATTTACTTATATTGTTATAACTTTTTATGCAACCTTGAGTCCCAGGGCTGGGGAAAAGGCGGAACATAAGCAGCTAAAATAAAAATTAAAAATAAAGTTTGACTCAAGAAGCATATCACATAATTTAATTAAGTGCTGAGCTAAAGTGTAATTGTATTCTGAAATACAAAACGTAGTTAATGCTACTGTTCTTTTGCTGAATAGCTTATATCCTCCTACCAGCTTTTTACAATACAGGAATTAAAATTTTATTGTGCAAAATATAGACAGCTGGTTCAGCAAAACTGAAAAATTCAAAGCAACTGTCTTTTTTCCATGGGCTGTCTGTACAGGTCTGACTTTCCCAAAAAGAAATTGCCAGTTTCAGAAAGAGGTCGGCCAAGTCAAATTAGCCCTTGTTAATAATCAAGGACATCTGAAATCTAAATATAAGGAAATTCTACCTGGGCTTCTTTTTCCATATTAATATATATCCCCTGAATTGTTTTGAAATATGTTATCATCTCAAATTCTATTTGCTTTTGTTTGCTTGAAGCATTTATCTATCTCCTCTCAGCATAGCAGCACTTCCAAGGCAGTGTACAGTAGATAAAACTATTTTAAAACAAATTAAAACAACTTCTTAAAAATCAATTTTAAAAAACATATATGGGAGAAAGCAGGGCATACACACTGAAATAAAATAAAAAATAAATTAGGGATTGCTTTTTATGCGATTCAGGTAGCCCTACATTTAAGAAACCTGGCAGCTTATCTTGTCTGGAGATGAGCTTATTCACATTAGGCACTGACCTAGACTCTATCAAGTAACTTGCAATACAAATTTCCCCCTTGCATTTAACTTTGTAAATTGTATACAGGTTCCCATTTAGACAATTTCTAGGTTTATCCTGAGGAAAAGTTGCTTATTTACTATCACTTTACATATTTTCAAACTTACACTGATAAATCAGCAAGGACCAAGATAGACTTCTGGGACTTACTTCTCAAGGGTTTTTACATTCATTTTCCTAATTGTTTAAAAGTTTACTTACTCTAGCATTTATTAAAACATTAATATCAATTTTCCCTAAAAGGTTAAAGATTCTTAATTCAATACTAAAGACAGTAGAATCAGTGTCATCACACCAAGTTACATAAATATGGAACTTTATTGCCACAATTGATTGTATTACTACTGTACATGCATTTACGCTCTGAGGTACCACATAAAATTCAGACACAACATAGATTCCATTACTCTTTTGTCCAGGGGCTTAGATCAAAGCAGGCTGAGTGGGTTGCATGTCTGAACGGAGGGACAGTGTAGGTCTAATACATACTGTATGTATAATAAATGCCTCATATTAAACCTGACCCATAAAATACTATCAATGGGAGCCTTTTACAACTGTAGTAAAAGCATAAGATCTCTGATTGTTTATAATGGGATTCATTACAACAGAGCACTTCTGCTACATTTACACTCTTAAGTTTACTTCTGGGACATGCGTGCATTGCTCATTACTAAGCCCCAATGAGTTCAAGGGGTCTTGCATTCTAGTAAGTGTACCACAGTTTGTTATATTTAAAAAGTGTATTTTCCCAAGCAGCCTACTTAACTCATGTAAGCCCAAGAAAAGCACATCTCAGCTATTTTCTCTTTATTTATTAGAGCATATGAACACTTCAGAAATGAATGGCAATGAAAATTAAAGTCAAAGAGAATTAAAGATCTAGCTTCATTCCCCTTATTTTCCACACCCAAATGTCTGATTCCAAGTATCATACAATTCCAAATCTTTGGAGGACACACTGGGGCGCACAGTTTTTAAAGCACTGTCAAAATCTTCAAAGTTAATAGATCGTACTTGCTCAGGTTTGATTGTCGTAATATCAACTGACTGAAGACTGCGGATGGGGCCTAGAGAAGCTTCTCGACAAAGTTGAGTCATGTCAGCCCCTGAAAACCCCTCTGATTTTTTAACTATGAGATCAATTTCTTCATCAGTTAGGGAGCAGTGTTCCTTTGACATCAGAGAAGACACTATCTGCTTTCTTGCAGAAGCATCAGGAAGTGGGATGTACAGTCTCTTTACCAATCTCCTTCGGGCAGCTTCATCAATCTCTTGTGGCCGGTTGGTTGCTCCTACAACTAGTATGCGGTCTTCAGAAGAAGTAGATGCTCCATCTAACTGGACCAAAAACTCTGTTTTTATTCTTCTAGAAGACTCATGTTCTCCATCTCCACGCTGGGACAAAAGAGAATCAATTTCATCAATGAAAATAACAGCTGGCTGCTGGCATCGTGCCACAGCAAACAATGCACGGACCATCTTTTCTCCCTCACCTACCCACTTGGAAGTCAGTGAAGATGCGCTGATGCTAAAAAATGTGGCTCCAGATTGGCATGCAATACATTTGCCAATGAGAGTCTTTCCTGTCCCAGGGGGGCCAAACAGAAGAATTCCTTTTGGAGGACCCCGCAATCCTGTAAAAATGTCAGGTCTCAACATAGGCCACACTACTATCTCCTTGATAGTTGCTTTTGCAAATTCAACTCCAGCAATGTCATCCCATGTTACTGGAGGCCCATGGTCCATGATTTCATGCATAACAAGTTCTATCATTTTTGGTTCTATATTCTTTAGCCGTTCATCTATTGGATGAGCCATGTCTGTAGTTCCACTTCCAGAAGGTTTGCATGGCATTCCTATGTTTCCACTTCCATCTTGTTTTGGTACTGGAGAGATAAACTTTCCAAATGGACCCCGAGATCTTGCAGCTCCTAAGGATTTCTTTGTACAACCATAAGATGGGAGTGATGTATTCTGAGGCTGGTTTTGGTATTTCTTCTGTTGATCCATCCAAAGCTGTTCTTTTGCACTTTTGAAACCAGATTGTTTGTTCTCACTCATTTTCCTTCCACTCCATGCAAAGTTATTTTCTTTTGTATTTAAAAGCTTATTAGGCATGACACCAGAAGCTGTCCTGCCACTTTCCTCAGTAGACACAAAAACATTTTTCCTTTTCCCCAGGTTGCTCATCCCTTCAAGTAAAAGAGACTGAGTGGAGCAGGGTATCTTTTGCCCCATAGCAGAATTACTGGTGGCTACTAAACTATTAAATTCTGATTCCCCATTTACACATAATGGGGCTGCATAAGAGGCTTTATCAGACACATCACTTATATGAACAGAAGAAAATGAATGCACAACTCTTGCCTTAGTTGAGAAAACCTTATCATTTTGTTGACATTTCAAAGCTGAGGATTTCCCAAAGGTATCTGGTCCCTGATTTACACAACTTGATGAGCCAGCTCCCAGCACAGATTCTCTGTCACCACTGCAAAGTTTGGGAAGACTTGAGGAAGAAAATACAGTGTTGTCTTTAGCAATGCTTGCTTTTGATTCTATCTTCACAGAGCTCTCAGACTTCTTGACAGCCTTCATTACCTCTTGCACACACTTCAGTTCCATCACATTACTTGTTGTCAAACCAGATTGCCACTTGTCACTGTCATTTGGCTGACATCTTGCTAAAGTCAAAATATCTTTACCATAGTTGTTCAAACCGGTTTCTGGATTGTCAGAGTCAATAACCGCAGAATATTTTTCTGCATATTTTTTGAACAGGTTAGCAGCACAAACTTGGGAGATCTCTGAATTTGCCCATGCATACTGAATACGTAAGATTTGTGCACGGTATGCATCTGCCTTCTCTGCTGGTATGCTGGTGTCAGAGGTGACAACGAAGTAATTCTTTTGCCATTCACTCTGGTGTATGTCATGAGGGCTATTGGTCTGCATGATCTACAGAGAAATGGACAAAAATTTGATAATCAGGAGGGGGAAATTTATCTTCTAATCTTCTAGCTGCTACAAGGGGATGATCTGACAATGCCCTTCTCTGAAGCCCCACCCCACCCTGTTCACCCTAAATAGGAACAAAGGGACTGGTGGAACTTTCCCACTATTTTTCTTATTTGAAAGCAGAAATAACGTAGGAATTCCTCATTGCTTGGGACTTTCGAAATGGAGGAACCCTGTTGCTATCTCAGATTGGAGATAACAGCAGGGAGCATTTCCTGTCCCACATTTTCTTCTATGGGAGAAAGTGCGAGTCAGTCAAACACTTCTACGCCCAGTGTATTGATCTGTATAACAATTTTGCTGCACCTTTTCCTTCCCCTACACACCGCTGGCTTGGTGAATAGGGAACCCATGATGTCAGCGATATGACCACATTCCCTGATATCATCTGGCTTGGGTAGAGTCAGAAGGGTGAAGATTGAGCCTGGCACCCCAAACTGTTTCTCTATACCGGAGCTAGAGAACGCAGTTAAAAAAAATCACTTATTTGAAAAACATGATGTATTTGACATGTATTTCAGAAAGCTGAGAAAATGCTCTTATTTCTCTTAAGAATATTTAGATACAGAAGTCAGGCAGAAGAATTAACATATTACACAGGCATATAAGAAAATAGCACTTTCCAATAAAACTAGTTATTTCTTGTTGTGTAAAAACTGCACACTTCATTTTTCAGGACCAAATAATTAATGGTACAATCTACTCAGAAATCCCTTATTCCCAGTAAGCATACTTATACACTTACTAATGAGTAAGCCTTACTGAATACACTAGTGCTAACATGCTCAGCACACCATTATTATTGTGTCCAATGGTGTTTGCTTATAGGAAACTATGCATAAAATTATGATCCAGTGACCAACAAAACACTGACTTCGTCCAAGGAAGCAATGAGCTATGAACTGTAACTTGGATACAACCACAACACAACTCTAATAATATAGTTTGTTCTGGGTTTATTTCTCTGACTTGTTGATGAAGAGGGACACTACCATGCTGGGTCCTGCTGCACTCAAATGTCACAGTAACCAACCCATGGGTGGAAGGTCGACTATTTAGTTCACTGTTGCCATTTGCAGTAAAGGTTCAGAAGATGACTGATAAAGGCCATAAGACGTCCATCAACTTTGGACGACTTTAAAAGGGGATTCGACAAACTCATAAAAGAAAAATAACTATTCATCAATTTAGAGGTTCCTTTCACAGCAAGCAATGTCAGTTTCCAGAGGCTGGCCTGAATGAGAAAGACTTTAGTCCTGGCAGAAAGACAATAGTTAGGAAGCAAGCCCTCCTTGGTAACAAGTTCCAGAGTGTGGAAATTGCCACTGAGAAACCCCTGGCTATACTGTATATTTCATCTGCTATCAGAGGCAGCATGCCTCTGTATACCAGCTGACACGGAACACAAGCAGAAGGCTACTCTTGTATCACTGGCCTGCCTCTAGGCTTAACAAAGAAACATCCAAGTGACCTGTCCAGGAACAGAATAGACTATAGAGGCCTCTGTTTGACCCAATATAGCTCTTTGGATGCTCTTATGTAACTACAATTCAGTAGAACTGCAGACACAAACATTTTCCTGGCTGCACCCAAAGTGTATACCTAGGGCAAAAAAGTATTAATTAAAATTTTAACCCATAAAATGAGTGCTGTAAGATTAATTACAGCTATTTAAATGGAGTGGATGGGATTCTGGAGACCCCAAATTTGCTGTTTTGCACAAAGTGATTTCTCTTGCCCTAACTAAGCAGTATTCTTCCATGCACCCGTACATTTATTACTAGTGTGGATGAAGTTAAGGAATGCAGGTATGTAAGTGTCAGAGGCACTCACTAAACACTTGTGTATGACCTGAATACTATACACATCATGGCTCCACCTGCCTCATTATCTTTTTGAAGTACAGGGTTCTATTGTTTTCTAATTGTTAAGAGGCTTACCACTCCTCTGCTTTACAACTTCAACATAAGAATGATAATGTAACCTCATTTACCCTGTCTGCTGTCTTACAACTGGCTCACAACATCAGTACAAGTTACAATGGTAGCCATCTAAGCATTACTTGCATACTTCCATATACTTTTTCTCAGAATGTAGAAGTGGGCCTCTATCTATGACAGAAATCGCATATCAGTGCATATCACAAAATAGCAGGTCTTCTATTGTACTATGTGCTGATTTGTTTGAGTGTCCTCATATCAAGAGGAACAAGTAGTCTACAATAGTAGTTCTTAACCTGTGGTCTGTGGATGCCCAGGGGGCCACAATGCCCTCACAGGGAGTTTGTGAAAACTTGAAGGCTGCTTGGCCTGCCTGCTCCCTGCAGTGGAGCAGCCACATGACAGGAGCAAAGGCAGACTGGTGTAATTGTATTATTATTATTATTATTATTATTAGGTGTTGTTGTTGTTTTAAATCTTAAGTTAAGTCGTGGGGGTTTGTGGCAGCAAAAGGTATTTAAAGGGGGTTACTGGTAAAGAAAAGGTTAAGAGCCACTGGTTTACAACATTATTACTATGGAAGCTATTCCATGGTTAAAAATGTGTGTGTGTGTATATATTTAAGGTTTTATTTAACAGTAACAAAATAAAACAATGATACAAAGAATAACACAATGATTAAAAACAAAATTCACAGTTAAAACCAACTGGCAACATTTATAAAGGTGACAGTAGACAACTAACAAAATGACAGGCCATGGTAAGCAGGTGAGTCTCTATATCCCACTGAAGGCCTGTAATGACACTGCCTGGTACACATTAACTGGGATACAGTGCCATGGGGAGGGAAATGCACAGAAGACCCTGTTCCTCAAGCTTACCAGGCTAACTGCTCTTATAGATGGACATACAACTGGGACCACTGATGCTGATCTTGTACTGTGAAAAAGTTAGTATAGGACAATGAAATCACTGAAATAACCTGGAGCAAGACTTTTTTAGGATTTTAAAGACTACGGTAATATCAGCACTTCAAACTAGGTCTGGAAACAGACTAGCAGCCCATACAGCTGGTATAATATTGCTGTGATATTATCTATCTAGCACAGTACCAACTCCCAGTACTCAAATGGCCACACATTCATCACCTAAGTAGTTTCCTCACTTTCAACAATCCGATAAACAGAAAATTAAAAGAAATAAAAGTTGGTTCTACAAAGGTTGCAATCCAACATCCCCCCAGCACAGCACATTGACCTACAGTATGCTGAGCCATATACCCTCCCTCAACTTACTAAAAAGCCCCTGAAGCTGCCCTGCATGGCCATTCCATGAATATGGTGAGCAGGCAAGTTTGGAGAAGCGTCTGGCAACATCCGCATAGTCAGACATGTATTGATTACGGCAGTGCTAAGACTCTTGGAAGACTCTGGTAGATCTCATGCTTATCTCATGCTTTAAAACCGGGGGGAAAGAAGACCCAAATATTTACTGCCCAGTCAACCTGACATCAATACATCATCAATAATACTAGGAAAGATTCTAGAGCAGATCATTCAACAGACAGTCTGTAAGCACTTAGAAAGGAATGCCATGATCACTAAAAGTCAACATGGATTTCTCAAAAACAAGTCATGCCAGACTAATCTTATCTCTTTTTTGATAGAGTTACCAACTTGATAGATGAAGGGAATGCTGTGGATGTAGTGTATCTTGATTTCAGTAAGGGCTTTGACAAGGTCCCCCGTGATATTCTTGCAAAAAAGTTAGTAACCTGTGGGCTAGACAATGCAACTGTTAGGTGGATTTGTAATTGGTTGACTGACTGAACCCAAAGGTTAGTCACCAATGGTTCTTCTTCATCCTGGACAGATGTGACCAGTGGGGTGCCACAAGGTTCTGTCCTGGGCACAGTGCTATTCAACATCTTTATCAATGACTTGAATGAGGGAATAGAGGGTATGCTTATCAAGTTTGCAGATGACACCCAAATTAGGAGGGGTAGCTAATACCCCAGAGGACAGGATAAGATTCCAAAATGACTTGAACAGATTAGAAAGCTGGGCCAAAACTAACAAAATGAATTTCAACAGGAAGAAATGTAGGGTACTACACTTGGGCAGTAAAAATGAAATGCACAGATACAGAATGGGTGACACCTGTCTTGATGGCAGTACACAGGAAAGGGATCTAGGAGTCTTAGTGGATCACAAGCTGAACATGAGTCAGCAGTGTGATGCAGCAGCTAAAAAAGACAATGTGATTCTAGGCTGCATTAATAGGAGTATAGTGTCTAAATCAAAGGAAGTAATAGTGTCACTCTATTCTGCTTTGGTCAGACCTCACCTGAAATACTATGTCCAGTTCTGGGCATCACAATTCAGGAAGCATATTGAGAAGCTGGAACATGTCCAGAGGAGGGCAACCAGGATGGTGGGAGGTCTGGAAGCCATGCCCTATGAGGAATGGCTTAGGGAGCTGGGCATGTTTAGTTTGGAAAAGAGAAGGTTGAGAGGTGATATGATAGGCATGTTTAAACATTTGAAGGGATGTCATACTGAGGATGGGACAAGCTTGTTTTCCGCTGCTCAAGAGACTAGGACATGGAGCAATGGACTCAAACTAAAGAAAAAGAAATTTCACCTAAACATTAGGAAGAACTTCTTGACAATTAGAGCTGTTTGGAAGTGGAATGCACAGCCTCAGAGTGTGGTGGAGTCTCCTTCTTTGGAGGTTTTTAACAGAGGCTGGATGGCCATCTGTCTGGAATGATTTGATTGTGTATTCCTGCATGGCAGGAGGTTGGACTGGATGGCCCTTGTGGTCTCTTCCAACTCTATGATTCTGTCATCGTTGTATGTCTGCCTATGGGGAAGTAGCCAGACATTTCTCCAATACTGCCTGCTCCCTGCAAAGCACAAAATGGCTATGCATGGTGGTTTCAGAGGCTTTTCAGCAAGTTGAAGGAGGGCTTTGGGTACTGTGGAGAGAGGAAGAGAATACTAACCTCTGTTATCGTTGTGTGCCTTCAAGATTTCCAACTTATGGAGACCCTAAGGCAAACCTTCACAGGGTTTTCTTGGCAAGATTTGTTCAGAGGTAGTTTGCCACTGCCTGCCTCTGAAGCTGAGAGAGTGTGGTTTCTCAAGGTCACTAACTGGGTTTTCAAGTCCAAGCGGGTATTTGAACCCTGATCTCCAGAGTCATAATCCAGTGATATGCAGTGCCCCAAAGAGAACAATCAGACCTGTAAAGGAAACTCCCATGTGTATCTCTCTCCAACAGAATGCCAGCCAATGTATAACCCAAAGTCACTGATTGATTTTATGCTGCATCATATGTGTGTTATATCAAGATATTGAACAGCATGTATGCAATGCAAAGTGCCTCACACAAAATCTTTTAACTGCTCTCTGGTACTAACAATCAGATGATTAAAAAGTATTTTTTTCTCATCTGTTTGTTCAATGCACATTTGTGGGTAACTTGAATTTTTAGGTTACATTAGTGATTATGAAGACAGAATCAGAAAGCGGCAATAAAATAAAATAGTGTGATATTTGTGTTTGCTTATTAACTCCTACTCTTCTTGGGTCACAGCACAGTTGTACTCGTTGTACACAGTTACCTTCCAATTTAGCAAATCAGTGGTAGAAAATGGGATATGAACATAATGGTCCACCACACTCCCTTCTTGTCCTGGGTCCAGATATTGCCTTAAAGGCATATCTGTACTGTACTGTAATTATATGTGTAATCCTTTATCAAGACGATGGAAGAAGTGGTGAATCAAGAGCCACGTTAGGCATAGATATTTTACAGTATTTTCAAAGTCAGATTAAACCCTTGTTCATATAAGGTAGTAAGAAAACAACACTAACCGAAGAGCTCTAAATTAAACAAGCCATTAGAAATGATAGCACCTCCCTTTTCAGCAGTTTCACTTAAAGAAGGAAACTTCACTTAAACAATAACCATATTTTCTTATTATTTAATGAACTCTAAAAAATATGAAATCTACTATCAGGGGTAGTACAGAAGTCTAGCATTTCCTGTGTAGAACAATTTAAGAACTCCTAAAACAATCTGCAGTCCACTGCAGTCCAGCACTGAGATAAGGCACCAGTACTTCCTTTTGAATTAACATTTAATAAAATATAGAGGTCTAAAATAAATATGAATTGCTTTAAACGTGACATTTACAGAGGTATAAACAGATTTAAGACAAGATTTTTTTTATCGTCATCACATTTATAAACGAAGAAAAGTGAAGCTTTGAAATCTAATTTTTGTACTCTTAAATACCCAAGTGAGCAGTGATCATTATCAAAGTGCAAAGCACGTTGAGTGAAATACAAAACACGTTTTAATCCTGGATGAGAAATTGTGGTTAGGAGCCACAGTAGTTCCAGAATAATGGTGCCACCTGCTGGATGAATTCAGTGCCTTATTTCCTTGTAGGAAAAGCAAGATTTTCTCCCTGTCCTGGATTGGCTTTAGGTTTTCTAAAGTCACATGTGATTCCTGAATTCTCTCCAAAGAACCTGGGACACTACCATAACCAGGGCTATCTCTGTTTATCCTTGTAAACCCAAGGACGGCACAATGAGCTACAACCTGATCCTCCCAGCCCCAGTGCTGAGCTAGTTATAAATTTCACTGAAGCGCCAACCTTTTTTCCACAAAACTATACAACATATAGGAGCCAGCGTGGTGTAGTGGTTTGGGGTTTGGGACTAGGACTCTGGAAACCAGAGTTCGAATTCCCACTCAGCCAAGGAAACCTATTGGGTGCTCTTGGGCAAGTTACACTCTCTCAATCTCAGAGGAAGGCAAAGGCAAATGCCCTCTAAACAAATCTTGCCAAGAAAATCCCATGATAAGGTCACTTTAGGATAACCATAAATCAGAAACAACTTGAAGGCACACAACAGCAATACAAAATGTAAATGGACAAAAATATAGCTCTCCGTGGAACTTGAGACAGAGTATTTGACTACCTTGAGTACTGAAAGGCTCTCCATCTACTTAGCTTGGACAAGGGGGCAGTGTACCTACAGATTAGTTTATATAGCTGTCACTTACATATATTAGTTGACACCTCCTAGCCTGGAGATTCCTCTCCCCAAACAAAAGATCTCCAAACAAAGCACCTGTCTCCTCTTGGCAGTCTTCCATTGTCTGTTCTCACTACTGTACTTCGGGACACAACTGCAAGAGGCAGAAGGATGCTAGTCGGTTCCACCACTAGGGCAGGAAAAGACATCTTTGAACATCTTCCCAGTTTGGGCCAAAACAAATGTAAGAGTAAATGTGTTAAGGTGGGGCATACTGTGAGAGAGATGAGCAAGGTAAGAAGCATGGCAAGCAAGGAGGGAGCATTTAACACTAGAAATCTTCATTCTTTCCTTATATTCTTTTTCTTTTTCTCATCCCTTTCATTAAATATGCTTGTAGCAATTGTCACTTGTGGCATGGTCAATCCTTCAAAATCTTGCTTTCTATTGAACTCTTAATGTTTTTACATGATCTAACTCTGTGCAACCCCAGACTACTGCAACTTGGTTTGGGTCCTCTGAATCTACATCCCACAATTTCCAGATAGCATCAACCAGACACTGATAGTATTCTCAGAGGTGTTCATTTTCTCCCTGGACAATTTCTGTAATTTTACTCCAATTTGTTGCTCATTGTCCAATCCTACAAATGCCTTCTGGAATAATTTCCTTCATTTTGTTAATACTGTATTGTACTGCCCCTGGGCGAGTTGTAATCCCAGTTAGGAGAGGTTCTAGCTGTTAAAACTACTGGGTCTAAGGCCACTAGGTCTTGTGGGATACTGCCTAGTGGGGCAGCAGCAGTATGCCTCAGTTCTTGGGTTTTCTCATCCTCAGTAAGCAGTGTTTTTAATAAAACGTGGACATCTTGCCACGTTGGAGTGTGTGTGGAAAAAATAGTGTCAAAGGTTCAATAAACTGCATCCATCTCTAATCTTGGGGGCTGTTACCTTCCAATTTAGCAAATCAGTGGTAGAAAATGGGATATGAACATAATGGTCCACCACACTCCCTTCTTGTCCTGGGTCCAGATATTGTCTTAAAGGCATTTGATGTACAACTCTCTTTGGTCCATTTGCCTTTTTGACAATTACAGTAGTTTAGTTGTCTTCAGCTTCACTGGATGACCATGACGGTGCCAAATCACCTTGGAACTGGACTCTGGTGGAAGCTCCCTATAGACCTATGGCTGCAAGGGGAACAGGGTTAGGGACTAGCTGCAGGGCAAGTAGGGGTGGCAACAGATGCTGCACGGGAGTCCACTCAGATTCCCTTCAATCTGGGTTCTAATAAGGGGGAGTAGCTAAAGGTGAAGATTATGATTTTTGGGCCATGAGGCCTTTTAGATAGATCTTTCTGGTGTCATTGAAAAGGAACACTGTCCACTTGTTGGGGTCTCAAGCCCACGAGAATGTCCCTCAAAGCCACAAAGTGCAGGATTTCATCCTTTGGCCATTGTCTTTCTGGGGGAAGGCCAGAGGTATAAGAGGGTCATGCAGTCTTACACAAACTCTTCAACTAATTTTGAATCATTGCAGGCTGTGCCCTCTTCCACCAATTCTCTAGAACACATTCTAGGGGAGTGAGAGTCACTTCCTTACTTTGATCTTTTCCCATGGTGATGCATGTGTATGCCTGACATAATGTGAATTCTAGAGAGCCTCCAATTCCCTAACACCCGACCTGCCTATGCCCACCACATGGACACTCTCCAGCCAGACCTCTCCAAGTCCAACCGGCTTTCTCACAAGGAAGTTCATCTTGAGCTCAGAATTCTTGCCAAAGTTCATTTGGTGACAAATCTACCTATCATTGACTTTCACACAGTGGCATGCTCTCCACCCTATCAGCCTTTTGTGGAGATCTGATGCCCACAGAAGGCTTAATAATCCAGCTAAAACTGGTTGTTTGCAGACTTCCCAGAGCCCTGCATTTCCATTTATGAAAATCCCTGCCTCCATGATGTGAATCTTATCTCTTGCTCCCAATCCAACAAGGATTCACCTTATTGTCCCATCTGAGGATCACAGCCGACCCAGACCTAGTCTAAAAATAGTAAACTTACCTGGTGCACACTGCCACTCCAGGAACTCACTCACTTGTCGAGGCACAATGTGATCAACCCATAAACAGTGTATGTATTACAAAAAAGATTATCTAGCTGTATTTCTACGTTTCTTATCTCATTAACTAGATTCCCCCCCCCCTGGAAAATATTAAACATAGTTCTTGGTCCTTACTATTAAAGATACCGACAGCAATTTACATAATGACAGTTCAAAAGTTAATAACAGTAGTGGTAGTTGGGTCAGTACTTATTTCCCACATGTATAAAAATTCTGCTTTAAAACTGGGGCTAGCTAACCAGACCATACAATCGACTTGAGACTCTACACCCCCCTATAGTCCAAACAGTCCCCAACATTCTAGCTGCAAGCAAGAATAATAGGACATAGAGAACCTAAGGGTATGCAATGCAGCTGCACTAGTAAAACAAAGCTGGTCAATGTCTGGATGGGAGATTACCTGGGAAATTCACAAAAGCTGTTCTGGAGTTTCCAAAGGAAAAGCAGAATATGCATTTAAAAAAATAAAAATAGCACCCTGTTTTCTTTATTATTTACACTGCTGCAGGCATCTAGAATTGACCATTGGCCTGGCTCTGTGACATAGTTTGTGTAGAATATAAATAAATAAATTCTACACTAAAACATGACATACAATTTAATATAATAATTTAAATTAAATTATTTAAATGTTCATAGTCAGGGTTGCAAAAAACTGGGTTTTTTAAGAAAACAAAAGCAAAAATCCTGTTTGCTTGTTTAAACCGGGATGTTTTTGTTCAAGCCATTTTTTACTGCATTAAAGCCAATATAGGACTAAATCAGAAAATCAAGAAGCAAAATGCAGTTCAGATGTTATGCCACTAGCTTAAATAATAATTATTCTTTAAACAGTGCTCTTTTAAAGCAAGTTGTTTTGGTTGAACATATGTAAATTGAAGGATTTGGTTCTGAATGGCATTTCTTGCACTATAAAGTAAAGTGATTAAAAAGAAGCAACTGACACTGGATACTGGTCTAACAATGAATGACTGCCAATAAAATGTTAAAGTTAGAATGTTTAAATTCAAACAGTTGTTGTTGTTCCAGTAAGAGGGTTGGAAAAAGGTCGGTAAAACCGGCTTGTGGGGGCAATTAGCTAACACACATTGGAAACCACTTAATGCGTGTGGATGTGTAAAGTGCTATTGCTTAACAATTTGTAAGCTGCTCTGAGAGTCTTTGTGGCTGAAGAGCAGGGTATAAGTGCCTAAATAAATAAATAAAAAGCCAGTTTAAAAAATATGAAATATCAGTTTTTAAAAAACAGTTTTTTTTAAAGTCATTTGGTTTAAAGCAACCTGGTTTAAACCAGCCAACCCTGTTCATAGTAAAGGTATTTAAATTGTGAAATACTCTGTAGGTATAGATGTTCTTCAAAATCACTATGGCAGTAAAAATAACACTACTAGAAAACTCTCATCCTTGATTCAGGCAATACTAGCAAATATAAATGATAAAACCCCCTGGGAATACAGTTCTTCAACAAGAAAGTTTTTGACCTGGATTTCATTCCTCTCAACTGTCATGTAACGTTACCATCTATCTGATTATCCAGACAAACAGCTTGCAGGCCTCTTCATGTTCATCAAAGCCTCATGAGGATCAAGGCACCATAAACAGTCAAGTAAAGGACTGCTCTGATGACATGGAACAGGAAAGTATAGGAAAGCAATCATAGAATCATAGAATTGTAGAGCTGGAAAAGACCACAAGGGCCATCCAGTCCAACCCCCTGCCACGCAGGAATCATTTAGTTAAAAGATAGTTTCAGATTTGCAGGAGGGAGAATAAGCTAAGATATAACAAGAATTTTAAAATGAGCAAAGTAATTTTGGAATTTTGGAATTTAAAAACAAATTACACGTAACTTTTTTATTCTGTAACATTTTCATTCTTCCCTGTAAATTAATTTGAGTGATTCTTTCAGCACATTCTGTATATACCGTACACAACATTGTTTGAATATAGTTATCTCCAGAATCATAGGAGAGTTGGCAGAGATGCAATGGCCATCTAGTCTAACCTTCACCATGAAGGAATAAACAGCTACAGTATGACTCCCATATCTGCAGGACTGGTACCCGCAATCTCACTTATCCATGTCTGAAAAGAATGGATTGCTTACTCATAAGCATGGCTCTTTAAGTGGTCATCTGTGAACTCACAAAAATGGGTTTACTGTGCTTGTGCAGTAATCATTTGGAACCTTCTAGAGTTGTTATGTAAGTGTTTTGGTGGTAGCCCCTCCTCCCCTGACCCGTATGACTAGCCCATTCCCTTTCAAATTTTCAGTTCCATGGATGCCATTGCACGAGCCCAGGGACCATGGGGACCATGACAAACTATGGGGAAGAAGTGCAGGTGTTGTGTGAGTTCACAGATGACCACTCAAAGAACCATGGCTACAGGCAGACAACCCGTTCTTCTTCTTTGTGGTCTCTGACGCAAACAGTAGGAATCTAGCAAGCTACGTACCACAGGTGGTGGGCATGTCATGCAACACATGAAAAAAGCACAGCTCTCCCAAAAGCTGCGCCAGTCTTGGATCTTGCATCAGTGGTGTAATGCGAAATAAAGGTGAATGATGAGCCTCTGCAAATATCCTTCAGAGGAATACCCTTCAGGAAAGCTGAAGATACTGCAACAGCCTTGATGGAGTAGTTGCAAACACACATTGGAGTGTCCCGTTTTGCCAGCTGGTAGCAGAAATGGATGGTAAAAGCAACCCACTTGGAAAGATCCTGAGATGACACAGGCAGTTATTTCTTGTAGGTAGAATAGCACACAAAGAATCTTTGGACTGATGGATGGAAGCAATCCTATTGCCACAGAAGGCCAAAATCCATTGCACATTAAGGCAGTGCAAAGCATGTTCGAGGTCAAAGGTAGGCTTTGCAGGAATGCAAGTAAGAAAATGTCCTGATTCAGGTGGAACCACTTTAGGCAAAAAAAGTAAAGCCTGGTCACAACGCAACCTTATCTTTGTGGAACCTCAGATACAGAAGGTCCACATGAAAAGTACACAACTTTCCTGCTCTCCTGGCAAATGTAATGTTCCAAATGATGTACTGCAGAAGCACAGTAAAACCATTTTTGTGAGTTCACAGATGACCACTTAAAGAGTCATGCTTATGACTACCAGAAAGGCAGTCTTCCAAGTCAAAAAGTGAACCTCACATGATGCCATTGGTTCAAAGGGCTTCTTAGAAAGTTGTGACACCAATTCTAAACTCCACTGAGAAGTGGGACCCAACACTGGAGGATGAAGGTTTTGATATCCTCTTAAGAACCTCTTCACCAAAGGATCTTTGAAGCAAGAAGTCTTATCAGGAGTTTGCAGACTGAAAGAAACTGCAGCTAGGTAATATTTGATAGAAGAGGTGGGGGAGAGTTCTTTCAGACAGGGAGAGAAGAAACTCCAACACATGATGTACGTGCACTATTTTCAGAGATCCCGCAAGGTGACAGGAATGAGAGGAACTTCTTCCACTTACACGCATAGGACTGCTTAATGGCAAAGCCTCTGCGCAGTGGTGATGATAACCCAAACCAGCTGTGGCAAAGAGTCTAGAGGAATATCCTCTATGCCATCAGCTGGAACATGTCCAGGTCCAGATATCTGAAGCATCCCTTCTGCATCATCAGAAGATCCAGGTGGAAGAGGCAGCATGAGGCAAGTACTCTGAGCCAGAAGAATGGAGCAAACCATGGCTGCCAGGGCCACCACAGAAATATCAGAATGTTGTCTCTTCGAAGATTCGCTATCACCCTAGTGATGAGGGAAAACCCAGGAAAGACGTAAACAATGGGTCCTCGCCAATGAAACAGGAAAGCATCTCCATGAAAGCCCTTCTTCCAGGGAGTACAGGAACAGTAAGTCCAACACTGCTTGTTGTGTCAGTACGCAAAAAGGTCTACCTCTGGAGTGCCCCAAGTTTGAAACACCAGTTGAAGTGTCTCAGGATGGAGCATCCAGTTGTGGCAGGAAACTGGTGACTTGTTGAGGTCATAGGCTAACACATTCTCCTCTCCAGACAGGTGGATCATCAAGATGGAGATGTCCCTTTCAACACACCATATCAATAGGCGGAACATGAGATGGAAAACAGTGCTCAACATTGTTCCACCCTGTTTGTTCGGGTAGTATACCACTGTTGTGTTAGAAACTACCTGAATAATCTTACCTTTGAGGAGAAGTCCGAAGGCCCGAAATTCCTTTTCTACCACTAACAATTCCAGAGTGTTGATGTGGAGCACTCTTTCTTCGGTTGTCCAATTGCCCCTGGTGGAGAGACCTTCCATGCGAGTGCCCCAATCCACCAGCAATGTCACTGATATTGTTGTTTGTGGAGGAAGGAACAGCATACCACGTTGTTGGGATGGAGCCACCACTCTAGGAATTGAGGGACACTCCTCAATATGATGAGATACATTCAAGGATGATCGAGAAGTGGATCATAATAGCAAGGAATCAGGACTGGAGGGGACGCAGCCAATGCCTCGCTTATGGCATAGACGTATCCCCTATATCTATGGGACCCGTATCCACATCTGAAAAATATGGTCTCTCTAGGCATCTTCACGGTAATCCAGTGCGACTCTATGGTATGCTTCTGCTGGATGCCTAGAGAGGTGTCTAGGAATGTATAGGAACATATCCTATACAGATATGTACATCGTACTATACATATATCTTTTTAAATCTCAACTCATCTGAAAGGTCTTTGCACATCCACCCTGGTTTCTTGAGACACCTCTGACTTTTCTTCCTGAGGGGATTTTTTTGCAGCTGTGCTTCAATATCTCACCTTTAAGAAATACCCATTAATCATGAACTCCCTTCCCTTTGAGCATTTCTAACCATGGGATCTCACCCAATATTTGCCTAAGCCTTCTGAAGCCAGCTTTCTAGAAGTCCAGAATGTGTGTCTGACTACACCTGACTTCCCCAATTCTTTGTACAGTTGCCCCTCCACATTCGCGACTTCCACATTTGATTATTCGCGGAAAGCCCTGCCCCCCCTGCTCTCCACCCTACTCCCTTCCCAATGCAGTGAGAGGCTTTTCACAAAGCCTCTCACTGCCTTAGGGAGGCGGGGTGCAAAAACGCTGGCGCGCCCGCTCTCCAGCCCAGTCTCTTTCCAAGGCAGCGAGGGGCTTCTCATGAAGCCCGTCACTGCCTTGGGAAGGGACTGGGGTGGAAAGCCGCTCGCCCACAGGCTCATTTCTTATTCACAGTTTTTTCATATTCATGGGGGTTGTCTGCCCCTAACCCCCATGAAGGTGGAGGGGCAACTGTATCATAAATCTCAAGAGGACATGTGTGAAGGGAGGAGCTGGACAAGCTTGGCAGAAGACAGCCAATTGCAGCTCAGATAATGCTGTGAAGGGGAGCCTGCAGGGAAGAAATGTTACAGAACAGAGGTTTCCCTGTCAGAAGGCAGCTAGAGTAAAGCTGAAACAGAGGGTGAATCTACACTGCAGAAATAATGCAGTTTGACACCACTTTAACTGCCATAGCTCCATCCTACAGACTCCTGGCATTTGTAGTTTTGTGAGGCACCAACACTCTTTGGCAGAGAGGGCTAAAGACCTTGTAAAACTACAAATCCCACGATTTCATAAGATGGAACTACAGCAGTAGTGTCGATATTTGTTATTACATCATTTCTCTGAGACATAAAGTGGTGTCAAACTGCATTATTTCTACAGTGTAGGTGCACCTAGAAATAGAGTTTTGATTTCAGAAAGTTAGGAACACAAGCAGTAATAGAGACAGGACAATCAGTCAGAGGAGACAACTGACTCTGGCACTGGGAAGCTATGAATGACTAAGGAGTTCAAGGGTTAATGCATTATTTACTTGTGTCTTACTAAACTTCCACATGTTTGTGTTTTTACAACTGTTCCTATCTGTTCTGATTCAGTTTAGTGGAAGGCCTGGTCACGCTCACCACAGAGAACCCACCAAAACAATAAAGCTACTGGTTCACAACAAGTACTTAATCCAGAAAGGGATTAAGAGGGGGGAAAGGGACAAGATGCATGACAGGATTCCAAGGGTTCGAACTGCATGGCCAGCATGGAGTGGGGGATCTGTCACAAACCCCAAGTGATATGGTCACTCCCAGCCAAACAACCCACTATGCCCCCCTTTACCATTTTATCTCTGTTGGTTAGGATAAAAATGCAAAATAGCTGATCCTCTTTTGCCTCCTCCACTTTTGATAAAAAGAAATTGTTTGCAAGTCTAGTGAGGAACCTCATTCTTGGCCAAGTTTGACTTCCAACAAAATACCGTACTTGAAGTCTCCCATTACTACTATCTCTCTCATTGTTGAATCACTTCAACTAGGAAGGCGTCATCCAGATCTGTGGTATATGCGCCAGAGAGCAACTGACTTTTTACAACACCTCAGTATTTGTGCACCACAGATCCCTAACACTATGTAGACACCATATTGCACCTCCCCATGTTTTGTGCTGTGAATACCACAGTACATGTAACAGAGTCTAAGGAGCTGAAGGGACAAATATGCTTCAAAGAAGCATAGGCTTAGTATGTAAGCCAGAGGATAGCTGAAAGTGTGGGAGAAGGGTCGAAGGAGTGCCATTAATGTGTGCTATGCAGAGATCGGTCAATAAAGAAAGAAAGGTCACTAAAGTAGAGCAGATGGTTAGAGGTTATTCTGGAAGAATAGGTAGCTATGAGGTAGGGACTATGATAAGAGAGTAATAATTTCGCTGTTGTTATATGCCTTCACATCATCTGACCTATAGTGACCCTAAAATGAACCTATCACTGTGTTTTCTTGACAAGATTTGTTCAGAGGGGTTGTTATTGCTTTCCTCTGAGACTGAAAGAGTGTGACCAAGGTCACCCATGGTCAAGTGGGGATTCAAACCCTGGTCTCCTGGAGTCTTAGACCAATACTCAAACCATTACACCATGCTGACTGTCCTGAGTAATAATCAGTGGAGTGTAAACAAAAAAATATATATGTGACTCTACAATTGTGACTCCAGATTTCAGAAAAATCTGAAAGCTAGACAATGGACATATTTAAACCGAATATTGAGCAAAAGCACAAATATTCCAGAACTGGCCACCCATAGTCTCAGCAAGGGGTGGGATCATTTTATAGGTGAGCCCCCCCCCCCGTTCCTTGGGCCATGAGGTGACCTAGCTGACACCAGAGGCTTCTTCATCATCTCTAGAGCATGAATATTGGCCTGTTTGCCTACCACTTTCTTATTATAATCAATATTATCAATATTTGTAGACCAAAGCACATTATCACTGCTGCTACAACAACAATACTGTAGGGATCAAACCAGTAGTAGGACAGGAGAATTTCTTAACTTCCTTGCTTACTAAAGCCTCAGCAACCAGAGAATGCAGAGTAAACCATTACAATCAATTAATGTCACAACATGGCATACAAGCTTGACCTGCAGACTAAACTTCTGTATGTTGTCCTCAAAGAATAGCTTTTTCTGCTATCCAAGGGCTCTTGTATTATTTATTATGATATTATAATATTTATACCCTCCCCCAACATCGAAATTATGTCAAGGCAGCGTAGAAATAGTATTGAAACATGTATAACAGTTTATAATGATAAAAATAATTTAAATAAGCTAAAAATACATTAAACATCATAATGAATTAAAACCTTCACCTCAGTTTTCTTCCCCTTAGCTGAGACTACATACTAAAGGCTCTTAAACAGATTTTGAGGTGAAATAATAGTGCTAAAGAGATGTATGACAATGACATCACACTTTTAACAGCAATATGGACTGATTAACAATGTTTTCTTTAAGCTACAGCAGATAGACAAACTGCCATTTATTTATAAGTATTCAACTTTTCTGCCCCCAACCACCCATTTCAACATTAATAACAAGCAAACACCATTCCTATTCATCATAACTTTGGCATTAGGAGTACCCAATACAGAAGTCAGATGAACCTGGTGGCAATTTATTTAACAAATTTATATTCTTCTATTTAGAGCTTCAAAATTACAAGTTGTCCCTTCATATTGGCTGGGGTTTGTTCCAGGACCCCCTCCCGTGGATACCAAAATCCATAAATCCTCATGTCCCATTATATGCCATGGCATAGCAAAATGGTGTCCCTGATAGAAGATGGCAAAATCAAAGTTTGCTTTTTGGGTTATTATTCTTTTAAAGAATATTTCCAAACCGTGGGTACTCAAATCCGTGGATACGGAGGGACAACTGTACTTACTCAGCAAGGGCGGTTTTCTCGAAAGGACCCTTGGCACGGATTCTCCCACCGTTATGCCTGATCCTTACCTGGGTTGAAAACTGAGGTGAAGCTTTTAATTCATTATGATGTTTTTAATGTGCCTTTAGCTTATTTAAATTATTTTTCTCATTTTAAACTGTTACTACTTGTTTCAATACTATTTCTAAGCTGCCTTGAGATCATTTCGATGTTGGGGAAGGGTATAAATATTATAATATTATAATAAATAATAATTAATACAAGAGTCCCTGGCCAGCAAAGGCAAAACCCGACCCCCAACGATACCCCTCTCCTCCCGCCTTAAAATGGGACCACAACCTTTTCCCCACACACCGCCGCCCGGATTTTTGACCGGCGAGAGCTGCCACCAGCCGCCCTCACAACCGGCCCAGACCGCCCCGGCCACCGCCGCCATTTAGAGAGCAACACTCTGGCCCACCACCTACCACACGCGAGGAACGATCCGGCCGAGAAGCGGGAGGGAGAGACAGCCGCCTAGCCTCCCCTCAGCAGCGCGGGCAGCAGGTTAAACGGATCTCGCGCTAGCCGGCCTACCATCGCGAGGTTTGCCTAGGCTGGGTAGGCTGGGGAACTCAAGAGAGGCTGCTCTCGCGAGACTTGAGGCACGAAGGAGATAGCCAGGGCTACTCTTCGCTGGCTGGAACGGGGCAGAGCCTTATACTGTACCAGTTGTCCCTTCACATTCGCTGGGGTTTGGTTCCAGGACCCCCCCACCCGTGGATACCCAAATCCGTGAATACTCAAGTCCCATGATATGCCATGGCATAGCAAAATGGTGTCCCTTATAGAACATGGCAAAATCAAGGTTTGCTTTCTGGATTATTATTTTTTAAAGAATATTTTAAAGCTCTGATTACTTAAATCCGTGGATACCAAATCCGTGGATACTCAAGTCCCATTATATGCAAAATGCATAGCAAAATGGTGTCCCTTATAGAAGATGGCAAAATCAAGGTTTGCTTTTTGGATTATTATTTTTTTAAAGAATATTTTCAAGCCCTGATTACTTAAATCCGTGGATACCAAATCCGTGGATACTCAAGTCCCATTATATGCAAAATGCATAGCAAAATGGTGCCCCTTATAGAAGATGGCAAAATCAAGGTTTGCTTTTTGGATTATTATTTTTTTAAAGAATATTTTCAAGCCCTGATTACTTAAATCCGTGGATACCAAATCCATTGATACGGAGGGACGACTGTACATTTTCTGAGTGACCACATTTATTTACAGGAAATAAAATAATGTGTACAGTGGTTCCCTCCGTATACGGATTTAAGTATTCACGGCTTGAAAATATTCTTTAAAAAAATAATAATCCAAAAGCAAACCTTGATTTTGCCATCTTATATCAGGGACACCATTTTGCTATGCCATGGCATACAATGGTACTCTTGAGTATTCACAGATTTTAGTATCCACAGTGGGGTCCTGGAACCAAACCCCAGCGAATATGAAGGGACAACTTGTATTATGCAGGAAGGCATACAGACGTAAATTGATGAAAAATCATTTTTATTCTGCAGGTTTATTTTTAGAGAAAGTGATATTATATATAATAATAATAATAATAATAATAATAAAAACATACACACACAGTTGTGCCTTCATATTTGCTAGGGTTTGGTTCCAGGGCCCCCATGGATACGTGAATACTCAAGTCCTATTATATGCAATGGCATAGTCAAAATGGTGTCCCTTATATAAGATGGCAAAATCAAGGTTTGCTTTTTGGATTATTATTTTTTAAGAATATTTTCAAGCTGTGAATACTTAAATCCATGGATACCAAATCCGTGGATATGGAGGGACAACTGTATAGTGCAAGCTGCTTTTGGATTATTATTTTTTTAAAGAATATTTTCAAGCCGTGAATACTTAATCAATTTTATTAGGCAGAACGATACTGAGGCAGATGAAATACAGGCAGCCAACTTGTGGCAATACACCTTACAAAGTGATTAGTTTTATCAGGTAGATCTGTATTTAACCTGATTTTTATTTACTTTCAGTCTAAGTTCCTTTTTTATTTTCCCACAATTTTAATTTTCAAGCTTTGTGCTTTTACTTTAATTTCAGACTTAAATATTCATAAATAGGTGAGGAATAGAATGGAAAGCCTCAGGGGGGGGGGGACCCCATGATTTTGTAATCATCCCATGAGAGCAAATTTTGAAAAAACAACCTGGAATAATGTTCATTGCCATAAACCAAAACCCTTCATGATAGTCTTATACAGGTCACCCCCTCCACCCCATTTACACATGGGATACATTCCAAGGCTTACCACAGATATGCAAAACCACCTATAAGAGTTAACCACCATATTATACCATAAGCATCTTGCTGGAGGAACTAGAAAATGCCTAGAGAGGATGCCTCTCTAGGCATCTGCTGTGACTCTGTGGTCAACTTCTGGTCACACTGATGCCTAGAAAGACCACCTCCAGCGCTACTCTATGGTCCTCCAGATATCTAGAGAGACTTTTTTCCCCAATCCCACGTAAACAGGAGGTGACCTGTATGTGTGTTCCAAGTCTTGTATTGGTTGGTTAGCTGGCCAGCAGCAATAGAGTTTCATTTGCTAAGCTCTTCACAGTGGCAGCATTAGAGGGATATGGAAAGGTCAAACCACACCAGGTGACACCATTGGGGCAGAGTAGGGGTGACACCAGATTTAGTGATGCCACAGGCACTTTAAGAATGCCAGCAAATGAGATACGAGGAGAAGTATTCTTGAAATGTTGGGTAAGCTGGTCCCTAAAGCATTTGAGAATTACATCAATACCACTTCTCAGTATGGTTACATAAATGGCTTATCTCTGTCTTTCATCCCACTGTAAGCCACCCTTGTAAAGCACCCTTGTCAGTGCTTTTTGCTCAGATCCAGAAAAGTAAGCCCTGGAGTTGAGCCCCAAAGTTGCCCATCTCAAATCATAAAACAGTTATCCCATTGAGCTGTGTTCATTACGATCCCTGATATGCAGTATGTCCTCAAAACCTGTGACATTCTCTGAGGATGCCAGCCACAGATGCAGGCAAAACATCAAAAAGAAACTATTCCAGAACACGGCCTCACAGCCCAGAAAAAAACCAAGGAAAATCTATGGATGCCAGCCGTGAAAGCCTTCAACTTCACCTGTGACAAAGCTTTGTAGGTTTTTGTTGCATAAACCCTGAGTTTAATAGTGCAACCCACTGGCTGATTTTATTAGTGTTCCTAGTTAACATGCTATTCATTCAAAGCCTATTTTGTAGTTTGGTAGTTTGAAAACCTGACTGAGTTTGTATCACCATTCCCAAATGTATATCCCCCAAATATATCCAGTGTGAGATCCTCCTAAGCCAACCCTGTCCTTTTAACTTCCAACCTATACCAAAGTTCTGTAGAGTTTTATAGTACAAATAGTTACACTGTGTAACTGGTAGATAAAATAACGTTTTACACAGAAGTACTACAAAATTTCAACATAGGTTTTGAAGAGATCCCTAGTTTGAGGGTCCATACTTAACACAGTTACCCCATTGCCTTAAGACAAAATACTTTGCATTAGGCCATATACTAAGCCTTTCCATACAAAAATCCATTTCACCCAAAATACCGTTGACCCTTCATATTCGCTGGGGTTTGGTTCCAGGATCCCCCATGGATACCAAAATCCATGAATACTCAAGTCCTATGATATTCAATGGCATAGCAAAATGGTGTCCCTTATATAAGATGGCAAAATCAAGGTTTGCTTTTTGGATTATTATTTTTTAAGAATATTTTCAAGCTGTGAATACTTAAATCCATGGATACCAAATCCGTGGATATGGAGGGACAACTGTATAGTGCAAACAGCAAAAAAAAAAAAAAAAGAGAGAGAGAGAGAGAGAGAGAGATGAGAGAGATATGCCTCATTACAGGGATGGCTTTATCCCTCAGCTGTCTCTAGGGTTTTCATGTTTTCAAAGCAGCAATACAAGAGAGTCCAAATTCTTGACATTCAGCAGCGTAAATCTGACAGTTCAGAAGTGACCTTTAACAAAGTTAATACTGACTAGAAGTACAGTATTCTGTCTTAATATTCCCCTCAAAATTGATTAGTCATTAACATGCACTATCACAAGTCATTTATCTGTGTTTTATCTGTCTAAATACAGAACTGTTATTATTGTGTGTGCCCTCAAGTCATTTCTGGTTTATGGCAACCCTAAGGAAGGCTTATCCTGGGATTTTCTTGGCAACAGGGGGTATGCCATTGCTTTCATCTGAGGCTGAGAGAGTGTGACTTGTCCAAGGTCACCCAGTGGGTTTCCATGGTTAAGTGGGAATTTGAATTCTAGTTTCTTAGAGCCCAAGTCTAACATTCAACCACTAAACCATGCTGGCTGTAAATACAGAACTGCCCAATAAAATTGATTAGTTTTCAAGTTGCCCTGCTACAAGTTCCCTATCTGTGTTTATCTGGCTAAATATAAATCTGCCTAATAAAACTGATTAGTCTTGCCTGTACAACTTACAATCCATGATTCACCCCTTAATCAATACAAATATGATATAAATTTATAATTTGTATCTGTATTGTATCTCTATCTGCCTAAATATAAACCTGCCTAATATAATTGATTTATCTTTAATATATGCTTGTATAATATATGCCTATATAATATACAAAATATTCCATAACTTTCTTCACATAGAGTCCTTGAAAAGAGTGTCTTGGAGTAGGATGGAAAATAGAGATAAGCCATTTATGCAAACACACTGAAAAGTACTGATGTAATTCTGAAATGATTTGGAGAAGAGCTTCCCCAACATTTCAGAAACATTTCTCTAGACGTTACTTCCCAGTATCACTGCAGACCTTTAAGAGGAATACATATATAAACACGCTGCATTGAGCATGTATTTTGTGTTACCAAATCTGGCCTCCCACCCTGCCTACAGCCCCACTCAAAGAAAAGAGCAATTGTATTGCTTACCAGTGAGCTAGCCAGTGAGCACAAGGCAGGGAATGTAAGATTTGTCTGAAAGGGTTTTGAACATTATTGAATATTATTTCTGTCAAATTTTTTTTTGTTTCATTAGGTAAACTCATGGGTTCTTCTCTCCTTCTTTCCCCCACCTGTTTATGAATATTTAAGTCTGTAATGAAAGCAAAAGTACACAACTGTTGTTATTAAAATTATGGAAAATAAAAAGGGAACTTCTCTCTCTGGCTTTTCTTCGCAAACGAAGATTCAGGAAGGACTCATCCCGCGCTTTCTGCAAGCCCGCTGATGACTAAAAAGGCCAATCCGAGATAAACAAGTCCGGTTGCAGAAAGCACAGCAGAAGGCCTCCTTGGGTGATGTTTCTGGGTTGTGATTCTTTCTGCATTGTCTTTTCTCTTCAAGACTTGTTCGGCGTGAGTTCTCAAATAAGCATTGTGGATAGTGCGTCTCCATGCCTCCCGATGTGACGCTAGGGCAGACCATTGTTGGTGATCAACTTGGCTGAGCCTGAGATGTTTCAGGGAGTCCTTGTATCGCTTTTTTTGGAGCGCCCCTCTTACATTGACCCATGGCGAGTTCACCGTAGAGTACTATTTTTGAGAGCCGATGGTCCTCCATCCTAAAAACATGGCCTGCCCAGCACAGCTGTGTTCTCAATATCATAGCCTCAATGCTGGTGATCCCTGCTTGCTCAAGGACAGCAACGTTTGTCACATAGTCAGTCCAGTGTATATTTAGGATTGTGCGTATACAGCGCTGATGAAAGCGTTCGAGGAGTCATAAGTGTTGGTGATAGGTGACCCATGTTTCAGACCCATAAAGGAGAATAGACAGTATAATGGCTCTATGCACACTGATTTTTGTGATTTTAAATGATTTGATACCCAGTCATGTTATCCGAAGGTTAATTTAACTTCAAGTGAACGTATTTACCACATAACACTGACATATACAATAATCCTGCAGTGGCTTTATTCACACAAGGAGCCTATCTACACTGCAGGAATACAGCAGTTTTATACCACTTTATCCACCATGGTTCTATCTTATGGAATCCTGGTATTTGTAATTTTGTGAGGTATTTAGCCTTTTCTGTCAGAGAATTCTGGTATGTCACCAATCTTTCTATGATTTCTTAATTATAATGCTAATATGTCCAGCGAGGAGCACCAGTGTGGTGTAGTGGTTTGAGCATCAGACTGCAACACTAGAGACCAGACTCAGTCATTGAAACCCACTAGGTGACCTTTGGCAAGTTACACTGTCTCAGCCTCAGAGGATAGCAAAGCCAAATTTCCTTTGAACAAACCTTGCAAAGAAAACTCCATGATAAGTTTGCTTTAGGGTTGCCATAAGTGGGAAACGACTTTAGGACACACAACAACAATGTCCAATGAGTGAAAGAATGAAGTCAAATTATATATAGACTGCAAAAAATGCATAATTTGATTTTATATCAGTTTAACTGCCTGTTCCAGTAGACTCCTGGCAATTTTAGGTAAAGTCAATTACACACTGAAGAGACTGGAAAGATTACTTTCTGAGATTACAACTACCAGAACTCACCAAGAGTGTAGCCGTCCAGCAGGGGGTGGGTGGGGGGATGTTCTGAGAATTATAGCCCAGAAAAGGATTTTTCCCCAAGTGTTGCCTCAATTTTAAATATTGAGGGTGGAGGGAGTTATGGCATTCTCCTGGAAAAAAAGCATTTGAATGTAATGAAAGTGTATCAAAATGACTTCCACCATATTTTTTAAATCCTTGTCTTTCCTAACCCATATTTGGATGCGGGTGCAGAGAACTCCCAGGTGGTTCTATCCTTTCAGTTCCTAGCATTCATAGTGGGGATGGAATGCTTGTTAAATAAGTTTATGACTGTACTGTAGATAAAACATAAGCTGACAGGTGAAGGAACTACATTATACATGACTAAAATCCTTAGTGGAAGAGCCTAATAAAAATTAACATAAAGCTTATGGGTACATTGTACTACACAAAAAATCTGCTCCCAGTTTTCTTATCTAATAACTGATAACCTACACTTTCTTACTGTATTTTTGTTTGTTTTCTGCTACAGGTTCATCACAGAACGAATAGTGGCATTTTGTACTAGCTGAAACTTCCCAGTCATTGACAAGGACAGTCCCAAGTACAGCACATTACAGTAGCCAGTCCCTGAGACTGCAACAGCAATAATGAATTAAGATTCTTGTTCTACAAGGACATAGCTGATGTGCCAGACAAGCCTGTAAGAAAGACATGCCTGCTGTTTCCTAGCAGACAAGCAAGATCCAAGATTAATTTAGCATTCCAGACTGTGAACCTGATGTCAAATAAAATGATACCCATAACAAGCAGTTCCGAAAATAATCCAGATTGTTTGCAAATTCATCTCAGCCTTGATATAGACCATTTATTGCAATTCGCTCTTATCAACTCAATCACATCCTCCAGACACATATATTAATAGGTTTGAAATAGCCATTCCTATAACTGAAATACCTTTCACATATGAATTCAGTTAACATGCCACATGGGCTTCACCAATCAAATTGTTGCAGAACACCACTTTTGACTGTTTCAGGCAACTCTTCCATACAAATCTAGCTTGCTGTTCCTTTTCACTCAGAGTCCCTCCCAACCGTTCATTCATTGACAAACTCAAGGCATGTCTAGACAAGAGGATGTAAAACTGATTACTGTGCATTATTGCAAATTCGCAACAGCGTTAATTTGTCTCTATGGTCTTTTGGCAAAATTGATATTATGCGAAGCTATCTGCATTTGAACATGCCGGCGAATCAAGATGGTGGCTGAGGAAATTAGTGTGTTATTTTTCTCCACATGTGGTTGCTGCTGCACAGTATTTTTTTTTTTTACTTTAAAGCAAAGGTGCACAAGTGCGACCTTCTGCTGAAAAATGGTATTTGATTGCCTCAGAGCAGCAAAAAAGCACACTATCTGCAACATGAAAATCCAAAATGGTGCTTCTGGCCACTTCCTTGCCAGCAAGCCACCCCAGCGCCTGTCCAACCAATCTGCTGTCCACTTCCGCACCTCTCCAAGAATGTGCAGCATCCTGAACAGATTGGAGCGGTAATGCGTATTCCCACACATTATTTTAAAAACTTCAGGAAAAGCAATGGAGGCTTTACGCGCATAGTTTTTTTTTAACCCCCTCCTTCTGAATAAGACAAATCACCATGGGATCTCATTGGGGCAAAAGGTATTCTTGAATTCTATCAGGAGTATTTTTACCATCTAGATAATTCCTAAGTGTTTTTCAAAAATCAAACTGGGGTGCTACATTCTGACTTTAACATACAAAACTATGTAATAGACTTCATTCCCTGTGTCCATTTTCTAGCATAAGGCCCTTTGGAATAGGGATCTGTCATACCTGTTCTCTATAACGATTCCTGTAAGCAGATGTTCCTATAAGACTAAATAATCAAACAATCAGGCAGAACATTTCTAGACCTTGTGTGATGGGTAGAAGAGGCATCTCTAGACTCACAGGAATGTTTGGTCCATGCACTGCTTATGGGGACACTAGAAATACACCAAAGGGAAAATGAATGAGAGAGAGGGAGCATAGGTCACAGCCCGGTGCAGACATAACATCTAACTGAGATTCACTGACCTTGGTTTGTTGGCTTAACTCTCATGAAGTTCCTAAGTATACAGTTTAACTTGCTGAGCTATGATATGCCGTGCCAATAGAAAGCAAAGTATAGAGAGACACCAGTAACATTTGCACATTTCAAGCAAAGCAACTTGGCAGGCCTTAACTACAGACTACTCTCTCCATATGTAATGGCTAACAATAGTTTAAAGTAAAATATGGTTTGCATAATCAAACCATGATTTCAGCCCAAGCTTACACATGGATTAGATCTTCAGCTATTATCCCTCAACTGTAGTTAAGGAAAACAATTGTTAATTGTCTGCCACATGACTCCTCTGTTATATAAGGTATATTAATAACCAGTTCCACCATGCTGTGGCTGTGTCCTATGGACTTCTGGGATTGTTGTTTGGTGAAGTGCTTTCCTTTAAACTACAGCAATAGAGTTTTCTAGCAGTGTATCCCATAGCTAGATCCCTCGGGTTCTCCCACAAGAAAAATCAAGACTGGTTTGATGAAAACAACCAAGAGATCCAGGAGCTGTTGGCAAGGAAGAGAGCTGCTCACCAGGCATACCTCACCCAGCCAACCTGTCATGTAAGAAAAGCAGCTTTCCGCCTCACATGTAGCAAACTACAACAAAAACTCCGAGACATGCAGAACAACTGGTGGATCAATATAGCAGAAAAGACACAACGCTGTGCAGATCTGGGTGATCATAGAGGATTTTATGAAGCTCTTAAAGCGGTGTTTGGACCTACTTATCAGGTCCAAAGCTCCCTATACAGTACAGATGGTCAAACATTAATTACTGATAAAGCCTCCATCCTAAATCGTTGGGCTGAACATTTTCAAAGTCTCTTTAGCGCCAACCGAGTAGTCCAAGCCTCAGCTATCCAATATATGATACAAAAACCAATGAAAAATGAATTGGACATAGCTCCCACTTTGGAAGAGACCCTTAAGGCCATACAGCAGATGAAAAATGGCAAGGCAGCTGGGATTGATGGAATCCCACCTGAAGTTTGCAAACATGGAGGTCATGCACTCTATGAAAAATTCCACGAATTCCTTGTGAATTGCTGGGAAAAAGGGGAACTGCCATCAGACCTCCGAGATGCAGTAATCATCACCCTGTACAAGAAAAAAGGAGCAAAATCTGATTGCTCAAACTATCGAGGCATAACACTGCTCTCTATTGCTGGAAAAATCCTTGCAAGGATACTCCTGAACAGATTAGTTCCTGCTATTGCAGAAGAACTTCTCCCTGAAAGCCAATGTGGCTTCAGAGCCAATAGGAGTACTACAGACATGGTATTTGCCCTTAGGCAACTGCAAGAAAAATGTAGGGAGCAGAACAAGGGTCTCTATGTAACATTTGTCGACCTCACCAAAGCCTTTGACACTGTAAGTAGAAAAGGTCTGTGGCAGATCCTGGAAAGTCTAGGATGTCCCCCCAAATTCCTTAAAATGATTATCTTGCTACACGAGGGACAGCGTGGTCAAGTCAGATATGGCGATGCTCTTTCGGAGCCCTTTCTAATAACTAATGGAGTGAAGCAAGGTTGTGTTCTTGCACCAACTTTATTTACAATCTTCTTTAGCACGATGCTCCAAAGGGCTATGGCAGAGCTTGAAGAAGACGACGGCATCTATATACGCTACCGTACTGATGGTAGCTTGTTTAACTTAAGCCGTCTGAGGGCTCACATTAAGACTCTAAACTATCTAGTCCGTGAGCTGCTCTTCGCCGATGATGCTGCCCTTGTTGCCCACACAGAAGCAGCTCTGCAGCGCCTAACATCCTGCTTTGCAACAGCTGCAGAGCTGTTTGGGCTAGAAGTCAACCTGAAGAAAACAGAAGTTCTTTACCAGCCTGCACCACAGGACGAACACCACCATCCCCACATTGCCGTCGACAAATCTGTGCTCAAGTCCGTTCAGCAGTTCACCTACCTGGGAAGCATCATCTCCTCAGATGCCAAGATTGACAAAGAGATCGATCACAGATTAGCAAAGGCATATAGTGCATTTGGAAGATTTCACAAAAGAGTCTGGAGCAATAAACACCTGAGGCAAAGCACAAAAATCAGTGTGTATAGAGCCATCGTACTGTCTATCCTCCTTTATGGATCTGAAACATGGGTCACCTATCGCCACCACCTACGACTCCTCGAGCGCTTTCATCAGCGCTGCCTACGCACAATCCTAAATATACACTGGACTGACTATGTGACGAATGTTTCTGTCCTTGAGCAAGCAGGGATCACCAGCATTGAGGCCATGATATTGAGAACACAGCTGCGCTGGGCAGGGCACATTTCTAGGATGGAGGACCATCACCTCCCAAAAATACTACTCTATGGTGAACTCGCCACGGGTCAGCGTAAGAGGGGCGCTCCAAAAAAGCGATACAAAACTCCCTGAAACAACATCTCAGGCTTGGCCAAATTGATCACCAACAGTGGTCCGCCCTGGCCTCACATCGGGAGGCATGGAGACGCACTATCCACAATGCTGCAGCCTTATTTGAGAACTCACGACGAACAAGTCTTGAAGAGAAACGACAACGCAGAAAGAATCACAACCCAAAAACATCACCCAAGGAGACCTTCTGCTGTGCTTTTTGCAACCGGACTTGTTTATCTCGGATTGGCCTTTTTAGTCATCAGCGCGCTTGCAGAAAGCGCGGGATGAGTCCTTCCTGAATCTTCGTTTGCGAAGAAAAGCCAGAGAGAGAGAGATCCCATAGCAAACTACAAATCCCAGAATTCCTTAGAATGGAGTCATGACAGGTGCTACAACTGTCTAGTGAGGATACACCATCTATTTACACAGCGTTCTAGTCTGTCATTCAATTGGCTGTTCTGTCCGTAGACAGATCTGCATGTAGGACATACAAGACTTGCAACAAAATATTGCAGTGCAGAGTGCTTGGACTAACTTTTCTAGTCTACTAGCCATGCTCAGTCCTCCACGACATGCCATTTTGCTTCCCACACACAGCAACAAGAAAGAAATTATTTAAGAATGCAAGCCACAAACAGGAACAGAGTTTTACAAGCTGGCCATACAGTGCAATATTGCTGCATGAAATGCTCCTGTTTAGTATTCCAGCAGATCAACCATGACTTCTAGAATATTTTATACCATTTTTATCCCGACCCAGTTTTTCACTCCCCCACTAATAGTGACCAGCATTCTACATTACACTTGATCTTAGCCAAAAGGCCTGTGGCCACCAAACATGAGCAGTGGTCATAAGGATACTTCGGGATTCTCCCCATGCCATGATTTAGGATTTTTAAAAAATGTTTTTGTATTTCTGTAAATTTTAAGGCTCCACCGATCCTCCTGATACTAATCTCTTGCACATCTTGGCTACATACAGTAAATCTCAGCAGTTACATGGGGACATCAGAAGTTGGAGGGGATTAAAGATCCATCAATAGCTACTAGCCATAATCTCTACAGAATCCCCATAAAGGCAGCATATTTCAAATGGCACATGGAAATATAACTAGTTCCATCAAATTTCACCAGTGTATCCTGCTTGTAATCTTTCAGAGTCCTTTATACAATGCCTCAAAACAGAATGCTGTGATCCAGAAAGGCAGTTCTTATGTTTCTATGCTTTTTTTGAAGTTAACATACTGCTGAAGATGACTACGGTTGTCCCTTCATATTTGCTGGGGTTTGGTTCCAGGACCCCCATGGATACCAACATCCATGAATACCCAAGTCCCATTATATGCAATGGCATAGCAAAATGGTGTCCCTGATACAAGATGGCAAAATCAAGGTTTGCTTTTTGGATTATTATTTTTTTAAGAATATTTTCAAGCCATGAATACTTAAATCCGTGGATACCAAATCTGTGGATACAGAGGGACAACTGTATTACCCTTTCTTATATGGAGCTGTCAATACTTATAATTGGTCAGAATTACCCTTTATATTGGAAAGGATGCAACTGAGAGGGGAAACAAACCTGTTTGTAATTGACTTTAAGAAGGGAGGAGTCAGCCACTCTGCCTGATGATGTGACCAACCTGCTATTAACATAAATATTGTTATACTAACCCAGCAAAATTAGCATTACCGTATTAAGGCTGTGCTTCCTAGGTGAGAGGTGTTTGCTGTCACTGGGTATGTGGTAAGATAGAGGAAAGAATATGAATGAGTGGGAGGGAAACTTGACAAGAATAACACAGCTGAGGGTCTGAGATAAAAGTTTTATATGTTGCTGAAATGAATAATACATATAATAGGATGTTATGTTAATTGATTATATTGGATTTATGTAATAATGTGTGTGTGTATACTGTATATATATGTAAATAATATCTAACCTCAAACATCTAGTTCTCTTAGTGTAAGGGATTGAAAAATATTAATAAGTATATGCATAATGACATAGAGCCTAAATATCCTGAAGGCAGCAGATCCTGTCTGATCTCACAAGCTAAGTAGGGTCAGGCCTGGTTATTACTTGGCAGGGAGACTGCCAGAAAATATCAGGTGCTTTAAGCTATATTCAGAAGAAGGCAACAGCAAACCACCTCTGAGTATTTCTTGCCTAAGAAAAGCCTATGAAATTCATGGGGTCACCATAAGTTAACCTGATTTGAAGGCAAATACTTTACACACACACCCCTTTTACATACAGACATGTGAAGAATGACCAATTGTGTGGTGGAAATGAAAAAATAGCCATGTATTCTGCACATATGATCAAATTCAGAAGACATATTCAGAAAAATTTTACATGTGAGATGGCCCATACATTGTGGAAAGGATATTTGCAGTAGAATTCAAGCTTCCAAAAATTAATATTAAAGAGACACAATTTTAACTCAGGCTTTTGCTTTTTGTATTTGTGTGGCACATAGAATCATAGAATTGGAAGAAACCTCAAGGGCCATCCAGTCCAACCCCTGCCATGCAGGAATACACAACCAAATCATTCCTGACAGATAGCCATCCAGCCTCTGTTTTAAAACCTCCAAAGAAGGAGAATCTACCACACTACAAGGCAGTGTATTCCACTTCTGAACAGCTCTTACTGTCAGGAAGTTCTTCCTAATGTTTAGGTGGAATCTCTTTTCCTGTAATTTGAACCCATTGCTCTGTGTCCTAGTCTCTGGAGCAGCAGAAAACAAGCTTGCCCCATTCTCAATGTGACATCCCTTCAAATATTTAAACATGGCTATCATGTCACCTCTCAACCTTCTCTTCCCCAGACTAAACATGCACAGCTCCCTAAGCCGCTCCTCATAGGGCATGGCTTCCAGACCTCCCACCATCCTGGTCACCCTCCTCTGGACACGTTCCAGCTTGTCAATATCCTTCCTGAATTGTGGTGCCCAGAACACCAGTGACATTTGCACATTTGTATAGAACATATAGACTTGGGATGCATGATACCATAAAAAATGGGGGGGGGGAAATTAATTTCTATTGAAATTTAACAAATTCATTTGATTTAATAAAGTCTTCAGTAAAATCTAAAAGTAGCTATGCAATTACTATTTTCTATCCTGGTGCCCTCTAGATGTGATGGACTGTAATTCCCATCAACCAGTATGTTCAATCAAGGCTACTTTATAACCTTGTTTTATTGTTGAAATTTGTCACAATTTCATTAATAAACTCATTGACTGCATTCATTTTTCATTTCTTTTTGTGTGTCAAGGAGATGTGGGAAATATTCAATTCACATGACAAGGCAGAAGACAACTTCTTTCAGAATATAAAAGTCTATTCAACAAGATGGGGAGGGGAAATTATTTGTGTTTGGAAGTGGTCCAAGATGAATTCCACCTTCATTAATTCCAGAAAACACAACACCAAAATTTAATTGTGACAACACTGTATCTAACAACTTGATAATGTGGGAGGAGCATCAGTTCATTTAGGATTTATGGAAAAATACATAATTCTTTCTTTCCTCCTCCTCCTCCCTCGAGGTTACAAAAAATAACAAATAGAAATCAAATCCCAAGCCCCACAGAGGAAGGGTATATCTGACAATTATTCCACTGGCATAGAGTCGTCCCAACCCAAACAAGACTATTAATCAGAACTGTATTACTCACTCATAATCTGCTGCCAAAGGTTAAAAGAAAACAGGGGCAATTTTCTGAAATAATGCAGAGTATTATTGCGTCAACAAAAGTTGTTGCTTGAACTTTGGCAACTTAACCACATTCAAGAGATGACATCATCGTAAACTTTATTGTATATAGCCAATGGCCCTTACAATGTATGAAAAAAATGAACAAAATTGACAATAAAATATCAAAAATATTAATCATAACATTTAAAACCTTTTTATAGACCCATGTAAAAACATCTAAAAAGTAAAATGTTGATTTTTATAGTATGTTCCTTGAGAAAGTAAGCATGTCATTTCTTAGCTGCTAATAAAAAATGGGCTATTGAATATGTGACAAATAGCTGTGTATCAGCTAACAATTCCACCACTTCTTCTTGAGGTGAGCAGTCCGTATATAACTGAATAATAGGTGACAGAAATCTTTGTCTAGGGGCAGAATAAAGGGGACAGAACAACAAATAATGAATTATGTCATCAGTCTGATTGCAACCAAAAACAAACTTTCTGTCTGAAACTGGAATACCTCAAAATCTGCCTTCAAGATATACAGAAGGCATCTTCTGGAATCTAAGGGCCTGTCTAAATAGTGAAAATACCCTTTGTGAAATTTGCTGGGAATCCTACCTGTCTAAAATGGGATCCAGCACCAATCCACACTATTCAGAAGGAAGGAGGCCTAAAATAGCAAAAACATGGTAAAAGCCTTCACAGATTTTCCCGTAGTTTTTTCAACAACCACAAGGGGGGTGCGTATTCCTGCTTGTTTGGACTATCAAACAACAGAAAATTTGAAGAGAAGCACAAAGCTGATTGGCCAGGTGAGAGCGAGGCAGGGCTTGCCAGCAGGGTAAGCACCTGCTGCTGCCATGTTGGATTTTCGCCTTAGCAATTCCTTGCTAAGGCAATAAAACAGGATGAATATTTTCTGTTTTGCTTTCCTATAAAATTGGAAAATCGTTCTATCACACCAGCAGACCTTGGATGTTGTTAAAAAACAACAACAGTGGCAGTGAAGAACTAACGCAAGTAAATCACTCACATCCACCATCAGGAATGTGAGGCTTATGGCGGCTTCCGAGGCCAGAAAAACAGTTTAGACATGTCACTGCTGCTGCGAGATGCCAATACTATGAGATACTTTGGATTTTTCCCCTCATGTAGATGGGCCCTAAGTTCTGTTAAATCTCTTCTGAGCTAGGGAAGGGTTAGAGTTTCAAAGTGCTGTGGCTTTACATGATTGATCAGAATCTGTGGGTACCAAATAGAGAAATGTGCCCCAACTATGGCTGCTCTGTCTTGGTTAGTATCATGATCAAAAATCCAGTTTTTAAGGTCAACAGGACTAAGTCTTAAATATTTATCTCTATTAAGATTGTAAACCTTTAACATTTCTTGGCACAATTGTGCCCAACCTCCAGTCCTTAGTTCCTCCAGCCAATAAACTTTGCAGAGAGAATGATCCTCAAGTCCATTTAATCTGTGCCGGAACCTTAAGGAAGATCAGTTCTAGCTGCAATTGAGGGGAGACCCAACTCTGCCCTAAGGTGAGCCACTGGGACACCAGGGGGCAGACCCAAAATCTATCTCATTAATTTGTTTTGCAAAACTTCCATCTTCTCCCAAATTTCAGTTCCATGCTACATTTATGCAATAATTTTAGTACTGAAAACCTTTAGGGTGGGATTTATTAACTGCCCCCCCCCTCGAATAGAAAAATCTTTTAAGTTGCCCGGTAGATCTGGCACATTAGATTTTTGTGCTTTCCAAGTTTCTCATTAAAGTGCAGCTCCAGGCATCCCAATACCATGATCATAGTTTTAGAATAGTTGACAACCAACTGTTCTTATTTACATAGCCCCCCCCCAAATTTAACTAACATCCCTTTAAGGCCAATTTTGTTCAAAGATAACAAAACCAAATCATCAGTATCAAGCAAAATTGAAATCATACAGTTACTAATATCTGGAAGGAAAAATGAGGGGGAGGCTATTTCTGGGATCAAATCATTAATATAAACATCAAATAGAAAAGGTGCCAGAATACAGCCCTGTTTCATTCCCCAGTTGATGGGAACAGGTTGTGTTAAAGCACCATTTAATCCCATTTTCACCTGCAAGGAATTATCTTGCTTTAACAACTGATTAAACCACAATACTTTTTTAATGTTTGTTTTAGCTAATTTGTGCCACAAACGCACAAATTATCTATCAAATCAAATGCTGTCTATCAAATCAAATGCTGATGAAAAGTCTACAAAAGCTCTATAAATAAACTTATTTAGACCACTGGTAAATTTACATATAAGATGATGTAATATAAAGGCCTAATCCAGAGTACTTTTACCTCTCCTGAAGCCTGCCTCTTCCTCATGAATAACAGATTGATTACTGTCCCATTCCAAAAGCTTGTTTGAACGATATCATGTGTAAAGTTTAGAAGCCGCATCTAAAAGACTGATGGGCCTGTAGTTAGAAGGATCTGTTGTGTCCCCTTTCTTGAAGATTGGGACTACAGTGATTGATTGTCACCCTGAGGGAAAGTTGCTGTTAAGTTAATATACAATAGTTTGGCAAGAGTAGGTGACCACCAGTCAACATCTATTGTGAATACCTCAGGGGGAATCCTATCTTCTCCAAAGGCTTTACCACTCGGAAATATGGAAATCAGATTTTTTATTTCAGCAGAGGTGACTGGTGGCCATTCAGGAAATCTAAATCATAATATGCTGTATAGTTAAGCTGTGTATGCTGGCCCCACTCAAATGAAATTACTTTTCCTTAAAATTTTGTAGAGCTGACTCCAAAAACAATGGGCATAGTTGCTATCTATGAAATTCAGAATCACCATGCCTTTGAACTTATTAGGTCTTGTTGGATATATACAAGAGCATGTTATATCCACTGAGCTATCCCACCTGTCCCCCAATATATCTAAAATATCCTTTAACACTTCTATAGATGTGAGCTATACATTATTTTATCTCCTTAATGGACAGTTAAAAATGGTAACATAGCTCTCAGTGTTAGATGGTGGGACTTCTACTTATGTCAATTTACTGGAACCAGGGCCTACTTGTTCTACTGACTGTAGCTGATATTCGTTTGCCTGTGAAGCCTTTTCACATACTGTTCCTACAGATAAAAGTGGAGGCCATTCATCAATGAGTAATAAATCTGGGTTTGAAAAAATTACCGTAGATTGAAGTTCTCCACGCCACTTTTTACATTTCCATCTACAATTGGGATCTCTAGAATCTTCTCAGAATTTGTAGCCCAATCATGCATTATTTCCTCCAGATGCCCTGGCAGGCATGAATCATTGACAAGTGGACAAGAATAATTTCTTCCTTCATCTGTTATGGACTTTAGGCTGATTTCCTGTTGATCTACCAAATCTCTGTCTGGGGAGTTTGATGGGGGTGCCGCTTTTAAGATTCCCAGTTTCTATCAAAGCTACAATACATTGCAATGTAACTTTTAGACCAGATATCTCTTGTTTTATAGAATGCAGTTTGTTAAATAATATTTTTATTTACTTGTGCCAAAAGAAAGCATTGGTCTGTCCAAACAATATCTGGGCAACCAGCCAAAGACTGACTACTACACAGCACAGTCAAACTACTTACAGGCAAAAGAATCAAGGCAGCATGAAGTCACTCACTTACTTTACTAGCAAGCAAATATGACTTCATAAGCAGAATCCAAATAACAAGGTCCAGGTCCAGCAAACAGAGTTCACAGTAGTCCAGCAGAATACAGGCCAGGCAAACAGAGTACAGAGTAAACAAACACAGTCCAGATCAAACATGGCAAGCAGGAACATGACAGGTACTCAGGTAGGTCAGATAATCTCCAACAACCCCTGGAGCTCAATGCTGCATATTTATAGAGCAGCAGCTAACACAGCTTCAGTTTAACTAATTGCTGCTTCCAATAAATATGCTGAGACCACCTCAAACCCTCCTTTTGTTGTCTCCATGCTGTGAAGGTAGGTATAGGTAAGTTGTCCTCTGTATCTGAACAGGTAGGACCCTCTGCCAGAGAAGGGACTCCACTATTGTCTGTGTCTGAGGCCTGTGGCTCTGGAACATTCTCCTGCTCTGGTTCAGCAGGTCCTGGTATGTCCACTGCTTCAGTCTCTGAGTCAGAGTCCATTTCCAAGTTCTGGAAGCAGGGTGTGACATAGTCTGTCAAGTGGGAGTAGATATTCCGAACATGTTCATTGTCATTGCTGTGAGATTTTTTCATCAGATTTCTCCAGCAATTTACGTTGGCATCTGGGGTTGTAGAATTTGAATGAATAAGAGGCATATCCATTGAAGGCATGGCCAAAAGCTCTGTGTCCAGACACCAGTTTCCAATTGTGTTCTCTGACTGGTGAACCCATTCCATAGGACGCTCCTGACCACCTTCATTATTTGTGGTCCAATTGTCCACATTAATTGGAGTGCTTGAGGCTGAAGTGTTTGAGGGGTTACGATTATAAAACTGTGCACTAATTTCTGAAGGAACACAATACAGTTGTCCCTTCATATTCATTGGGGGTTGGTTTCAGGACCCCCTGTGGACACCAAAATCCGTGAATACTCTGGTCCCATTATATGCAATGGCATAGCAAAATTGTGTTCCTTATATAAGATGGCGAAATCAAGTTTTGCTTTTTGGATTATTATTTTTAAAGACTATTTCCAAGCTGTGAATACTTAAATCAGTGGTTATGGAGAGACAACTGTAATCAAAGATTGACTTTTGAATCAAGCTCCTGGAGGTTTCATTTGCCTGTGCACACTCTTTCTGGACCTTAATTGTCTGAGCTTGAGTATTAGCCATAATTGATATTGCAAGCTTCACTAGCTCTAGTTGATTCAGCAACAATAATATTAATTCAGCCCTAGGCAATCAATAGGTAGCACAACTAGAGTCACTGTGTAAGAACCTGAGAAATCCTAAATGGCAAAAAAATGGCTGCTTTCTCCCAGAATTTACCAGGGCTAAATTTGAACCCTCATGGGACACACCCAAAGTTTCTTCCTGACTCAGGACAAGTCAAATGGAGGTAGATGACAGACACAATACAGCTGAATAAAACTCAAAGAACTGCTACTCTGGTAGGGAGTCTCCCTTCTTCCTACTCACCAGCTGCAATTTTCTGCTCCATTCAAGAGATGACAAGTAAGATGCCTTGAAGAATTCCACCCCCACCCTCTCTCTTCTCTCTCTCTTTGTTCTTCTTAACTAGGAAGTTTTAGCAAGAAGGTCTGGTTTAAGTTAGTGTTGCTCCCTGTGTATTATGAAGCTGTACAGTACTGTATTTATTCTCTCTGGCCATAAGAAGTGTTAAATGTACAAAATGGATTGTTCAGAAAGAGGAATACTGTAATGGGAAAGACATTTTTTTATTCCAGAAACAGCAAGTCTAAACGGGTCAGAATGGAAATTTTAATGCTCTAAATCTAAACCAAGCCAAGAATGAACAGAGACCTCAGTGCAGACAATGGATGGGAAATGCAAGAGATTAGCACACCAGCTCAGAGGTTTTTCCTGTCACTAACAGTATGATTGGGAAACTGTCTTTTCAAGTAACCCATCAACTAATCAGTATACTTCACAGCAAATGTTTTACAATTCAGTTGTTCTCACTTCTAGTTCATTTGGCTATTTTAGAATATAAATCTTTCACTAGTGAATGTGAATCCTCACAGGTTCTTGAAAGGAGGATCTGAAGTTCCAAGAGACAATAGATTCTGCTGCTGCATTTCTTTTTAATGAGAGATAGAAATGTTGATGCCTTTGGCCATCTTTTGGTTGCACGAGAAGGATAATTGTATCTCTGGAAGTGTTTCAAGATAAATCCTAAATGAAAACATATTTGAAAAGTTGCAGTTGGGACCTAGTATGTCCTTTTAGCACTGCCGTTCAATATGAGGGAAGTTTTATAAATTATCTTGCATGCCATCCTGAGCGCAGAGAGAGTGGGCTGTCTAAGATATATTAAAGATATTTTACTTTAAATCTAATCAATTAATAGTGTACTTTCCGCCACCCTACTCAGAGTAAAGTTTCGTTGAGGTCAGTGGGACTTACATCCTCATAAGTGTATATAGATTGCAGTCCAAAATGATCAGCCCTTTCATTATTGAAAGCTTCTTATTCAGGTTGCTTGATGAAACAGTGACAAAAACAAAGTTCTACTTTTAGCTTCATTATGTTCAGGATTTGTTGGCAGAATACATATAATTAGGTTGAATACATATATTTAGGTTGAATAAGGTAGGAGAATTTGAAAAACTAGATGATACTATAATTGGCACTTTTAAAATCAGTTTTCAGCAGTTATTGCTAATTTTTCAGTTTTAATTTCTATTATCACTTCTTGTTGTTGTTGTGTGCCTTCAAGTCATTTTTTTTACTTATGGCAGCCCTAAGGTGAACCTATCATGAGGTTTTCTTGCTAGAATTTGTTCAGAGGTGGTTTGCCCTTGCCTTCCTCTGAGGCTGAGAGAGTGTGACTTGCACAAGGTCACCCATAAAAACATCACCCATATCCATAAAAACAGTGCCACAAACCATTAAAAGCCCATCCAACTCCATTTCTAAAAGTCTAACATTATAAAAATGTTTTCACTTGCTGGCAGAAGTAGAGCAAGGACAGAGCCTTAAATTTTAAATCATAAATTATTATTATTATTATTATTATTATTATTACCTCCCTTGTAAGGGAAATCCAAAGTCTGGAAGCAGCCACTGAGAAAGCCCTCTTCCTTGTTCCCATGCAACAAGCTTGAGAAAGTGGTGGGACAGAGAGAAGAGCCTCTCCAGAAGATCTTAGAGCTATAATGGGATCATAAAGGGAGAAATAGTCCTTCAGATAGCCTGGACACAAGCTGTATAGGCCTTTATAGCACTCTGAATTGTACAAGAAACGGACTGGCAGCTGTTGGAGCTGCTGCAGCAAGAGAAGTGTGCAGCCTCAATTAACAATCTGGTTGCAGTTCTTTGGGCCACCTGAAGCTTCTGAGCACTTTATAAAAGCAACCCCACCTAGAACACATTATAGTAAACCAAATGGGATGTAACCAAGGCGTGTATTACAGTAGCCAGATGAGACCTCTCAAGGCATGAGTACAATTGGTGCTCTAGCTTTAACTATGCCAATGCACTCCTGGTCACTTCAGAAACCAGGGCCTCCAACCTGAGGACAGATCCAGGAGTATCCCTCCAAAATGCTAACCTGAGTTTTCAGGGGGAGTATAGCCTGATCTAACACAGGCTGAATTCCTGTTCTCAGATCTGTCTTTCAACTGATTGTCTTGTCTGGATTAAGCTTCACTTTTTTTTTATCTCATCAAGCTCATTGCAGCTTCCAGACACTGGCTTAGCAGAGAAACAGCTTCCTTGGAATTAGATAGAAATGAATAATAGAGCTGGGTATCATTGGCATACTGACACTTGACCCCAAAACTCCAGACAACCTTTCCCAGTGGTTTCATGTTAAATAATATAGGAGACAAGACAGAACCTGAGGACTCCAAAGGCCAAGGAGTGAAACAGGAATCCCCCAGCACCACCTTTTAAGAGCACCCCTCAAGAAAAGAGCAGAACCACTGTAGTACCTCCAAGCCCCATCCCAGTGAGGCAACCCAGAATGATACCAAGGCTGAAGGTATCAAAAGCCAATGAGAGAGACTGTGATGTCATGGGTTTGTATTCAAAAATGTTGTTTGCTTTAATGTGTGCATATTAGAGTATGAGGTAAGTAGCTGTTGGGAGGGGGGAATGGTATGTTGAAGTGAATGCTAATTCATAGAATCGTAGAATTGTACAGTTGGAACGGCCCACGAGGGCCATCCAGTCCAACCCCCTGCCATGCAGGAATACACAATCAAAGCATCCCTGACAGATGGCCATCCAGCCTCTGTTTAAAGACCTCCAAGGAAGGAGACCCCACCACGCTCCGAGGGAGTGTGTTCCACTGCCAAACAGCTCTTACTGTCAGAAAGTTCCTCCTGATGTTGAGGTGAAATCTCTATTCCTAGAGCTTACATCCATTGTTCCATGTTCTAGTCTCTGGAAAAGCAGAAAACAATGCCATCCTCAATGTGACACCCCTTCAAATACTTAAACAGGCCTATCATATCGCCCCTTAACTGTCTTTTTTCCAGGCTAAACATACGCAGCTCCCTAAGTCTTTCCTCATAAGGCATGGTTTCCAGACCTTTCACCATTTTAGTCGCCCTTCTCTGGACACGCTCCAATTTGTTAATATCCTTTTTGAATTGTGGTGCCCATAACTGGACACAGTATTCTAGGTGAGGCCTGACCAAGGCAGAATAGAGTGGCACTATTACTTCCCTTGATCTAGACACTATACTTCTATTGATGCAGCCCAAAATCGCATTGGCCTTTTTAGCATCACACTGTTGATTCACGTTCAACTTGTGGTCTACTAGGACTCCTAGATCCCTTTCGCACGTAGTCTCATTCAGCCAGGTCTCTCCCATCCTATATCTAAGCATTTCATTTTTCCGCCCTAAGTGCAGTACCTTACATTTCTCTGTATTGAATTTCATTTTGTTATTTTTGGCCCAGCTCTCCAGTCTATCCAGGTCATTTTGAATTTTGATCCTGTCCTCCAGGGTATTAGCTACTCCTCCTAATTTGGTGTCATCTGCAAATTTGATAAGCATGCCCCTAATTCCCTCATCCAAGTCATTGATAAAGATGTTGAATAGCACTGGGCCCAGGACAGAACCCTGTGGCACCCCACTGGTCACATCTTTCCAAGACGAAGAGGGGCCACTGCAGAGCACCCTTTGGGTTCGGCCGGTAAACCAATTACAAATCCATTGAACTGTTAACTTGTCTAGCCCACATTATACAAGCTTGTTTGCAAGAATGTCATGGGGAACCTTGTCAAAGGCCTTACTGAAATCAAGGTATGCAATATCCACAGCGTTCCCTTAATCTACCAAGCTGGTCATTTTATCAAAAAAAGAGATCAGATTAGTCTGGCATGACTTGTTTCTCTGAAACCCATGTTGACTTTTTGTGATTATGGCATTGCCTTCTAAATGTTCACAGACTCTCTGTTTAATGATCTGCTCTAGAATCTTCCCTGATATTGATGTCAGACTAACTCCCCCCCCCTTTTTGAAGATGGGGACAATGTTTGCCCTCCTCCAGTCTCCTGGGACTTCTCCTGTTCTCCAGAAGTTCTCAAAGATTATTGCCAATGGCTCTGAGATTACATTTGCCAGTTCTTTTAATACTCTTGGATGTAGTTCATCTGGTCCTGGAGATTTAAATTCATTTCGATTAAGAAGGTATTCCTGTACTACCTCTTTGCTTATTCTGTGCTGGATTTCCCCTATTGTGTCCTTTGTCCCATTATCCTCAGGTTGATCATCCTTTTCCTTTTCTGAAAACACTGAGGCAAAGAAGGTGTTGAGTAATTCTGCCTTTTCTCTGTCCCCTGTTAGCATTTTGCTGTCTTCTCTGCATAGTGGCCCTACCATTTCCTTCTTCCTTCTTTTGCTCCAGACATACCCCCCAAAAACCCTTTTTATTGTTCTTAACCTCTCTAGCAAGACTGAACTCATTCTGCACTTTAGCTTTTCTGACATTACTCCTACACGTGTTCGCTATCTCTTTGAATTCTTCTTTGGTGATTTCTCCCTTTCCCCATTTCCTATACATGTTCTGTTTAAAACTTAGCTCCGTTGAAAGTTCTTTAGTCATCCATCCTGGTTTCTTGAGATACCTCCCATTTTTCTTCCTCACTGGTACTGTTTGAAATTGTGCCTTCAGTATCTCCCTTTTGAGAAAGTCCCATCTGTCTTGAAGTCCCTTCTCTTTTAGTACCCCTGACCATGGGATCACCCTCAGTATTTCCCTGAGTTTATTGAAATCCGTGGAGTGTTTGAGGAGATAAGGCTGATGAATGACAGTTGGGAGTTAAGTATGACGGGAGAGTTATTTAGCCTAGGGTTTGAGTAGAATGCAGTTGGGAAAAGAGTTTGAGTTAGACTAGGGTTGGATTGAGAGAATGAATTGAGTGATTGGTAAGGGTCTAAGTTAGCATAGGAGTGAGAGAGTGTGTATGCATTTTAAATGTTATAAATAAACTGCTGTGTTATGTTTAACTTTTGTAATGTGTGTTTTTTTTTAACTACGGTATGTATTTTTTTTTAACTATGCCAATGCACTCCTGGTCACTTCAGAAGGCTGGGCCTCCAACCTGAGGGCAGATCCAGGAGTATCCCTCCAAACTGCAAACCTGAGTTTTCAGGGGGAGTGTAGCCTGATCTAACACAGGCTGAATTCCTATGTTATATCTGTGACACTCTGCCAGTTTTGCCCTCTAATCCAACAGCATCAGGCAAGAAAGGGGATTATATTCTGGTTACAATATCCATTATATATATATTTTTAATTTTAAAGATCTCTTTATAATGTGAGCACCCACTACAGAAAACTAAAATCATAATAAATAAAAGAACAATATTATATTGCAACCCAGTTTAAATGAATAAAGGTTTTATCCTTCTGATTTCACCAGCTAAAGAAAGGAGAAACAGGTGGCCATCCTACATGGCGGAAACATCTGAATTGAGGCAGGAGTAGCTTAAGCTTTTCCACAGTGATTCTGATTTAAATGCAAATACAAGTACAAAGAAAAGAGAAACAAATACTTAACAGGACAGACAGGGAGAACGAATCCTTGCATCATATGAGGGAATTGTAGTAGTCAACATATGGTGCATAACAGGCTTTACAAGATTAAAGTCTGCAATCATAAGCACAACTACAAGGAAGTAAATCACAGTGAACTCAGCTGGACTTTCAACTGAATAAACATGTTTGACCCAGCTGTAAAACTCACTACAGAAAGGAAAAAATGATCTTTTTGCAGTTGAAATCCCCCTCTAGTGGCTATATGATGGAGTTTTTATACCACACATTCTGTTCCCCTTTCTTGGAATACATTTGTATTCTTAAATTGAAATTAATACTGTAATGTGATAGTAAAAATGTCCATTGACATTTTTAAAAAGTTTATATGTCCTTGTATTGGTTTATTTAAAACCAACATTGCTAGATGGTCCATTGTTTCCCTTTGATTATGCAACTTTAACATACTAATGGGATAGAATCAGCGGAAGGGAGACGTATGATGACCCTATGGATGAAAGACCTCCAAGAACTCCCATCATCAACTGCTGTGCTTAAGTCTTGCAAACTCAGGGCCATGGTATACCCTATTGAATCAATAATGCTGTCTTCCTCTTTTCCTACTGTCTTCCACTCAGGGCCGGTTTAAGGAATTTTGGGGGCCCCTGCAATGCTTTACTTTGGGGCCCCCACATGACTTGAAGGCACATGGGCAAGAAAGAAAGAAAGAAAGAAAGAAAGAAGCCCTTTCTGAGGGAGACAACCCTCAAATTCCCTGTCTGTCTCTCTCTCACACACACACTCACCCTCTCCGATGTGCCTCTCCCTCCAGCTTCTGCCACGGAGGGCTGCTGTTTCTTTCTCTTTCTCTTTAGTTTTGGAGAGGCTGTTTTGTTTGTTTTTTTAAAAAAAGCCAGCAGGAGGTTTTGGAGGAGGAGGGTAAGAGGGGGCTCCTCCCAGCTGTCTCCTGGCTGTTCCTTCGTCAGATTAAGGAGGCCAACACGGGGCCCTCTCTTGACCTCGGGGCCCCCTCTTGACCTCGGGGGCCCCTGCCAATGCTGATTTGGCAGACAGGTTAAACCGGCCCTGTCTGGAGTATTTGTGGGCTTTGACCATGCTGTATTTGGATCTGCGGGGCATGGTATTGCAGTGAGCCTTTTGCTTTTGCCACTTTCAAAATGACGCTCTTTACATTTTCTTGCTTTAAACAAACCAAAATGTCAACCAGTCAGGTTGTTTGTGTCTGCAGGAGCTAGGTAGATGATAAGCACTTAAAATATCTTCTTTTCTATTGCAAGGCTTGGAAATAATTCAGCTATCAATTGCAGAACAGTAGGGATAAGATCCCTTTTCTCAATTTGCCTATTCAGCCCTCTGATATTCAAGTTATTTCATCTATAGGATTTCTCCAGGAATTCTAAATGTTTCTGAGTGTCAGTGGAACAACATTTTAGGGTAGAGATAGAGGACTGGTGTTTTCAGGCTTAATTCTACTTCTTCATTAGTAGTTTTATTTGTTTCTGCTAGACTTTGTGCAATAGTGGGTTGTGTCTGACCACTACTTCTTTCTTAACTGCTCGACTTAGGACTTTTTCAGACTACCTTTATTCCGAGAGAAGACATCGGGAGAGGTTCGCAGCTATCCCATGGCAGGGGGTCCTTTTCGGACACCACCGTCCCTCTCCCATTGCCATCTGTGACAGTTCCAGCGCAGATCTATTGTTACCGTGCCATTTTTTATTCATGGACAACTTCCGTGAGGAGGTGGTATTGCAAAGTGAGGCCAGAAGGCCCAGCAATATCCTATCACTATACAGAACATAAATGCAACTAAGGTTTAGCCAAATAAATAAGAGAAGCAACCAGAGAGAATGCAACTCACTCCTAACTGGAAATAAATTGGCATTACCAATTGCAGATGAACTAGAAAAGGTGCGGCTGCCGTGAAAAAAAGCATATTAATGGTTTGAGATCATGAGGAAAGGAATAATAACTTAAAGCTGTCAACATCCTATTGCTTTTATACAAATCTATGGTATTACCACACTATGAATAATGTATACTTTTCTAGTCATGGCACCTCAAAAAGATATTGTGGAGCTGTAAAATCCAAAAGAAGGGGCAACCAAAGTGACCACAATATTTGGAGTAACTCTCCTAGGTGCAGTTAGATGGTAGTTATTGTTGCGGGGCGTCCCGGGACTTACTGATCCTGTATTCGTCCCTCGTTGTTTACGTGATTTTTGTCTATGATTCAGATATCCTGGGAGATCCCGGGATCATTGTTTACACGGCATTCATCCCGTGTTATGTCTCCTCTCCCATATATACTATCCCATTATTATTATTATTTTATTTACACATGTTTATGGTCCCGGGTTTTTTTTTAGCTGTTAATCAAGGATGCGATTACTTGTTTTTTCACAACCTCAGTGACTACTTCCTGTAGAGTTTCCCGCCATGAGCAATGCTATTGGGTGGCACAAATGTTTGTTCAAGCTTCTACATTGGTCAGAGAAGGAAGGCGAAGACACAATCTCTGCACAATTTGATTTTTTAAAAAAACCTGATTAGTAAATGCCCCCCAAAAGTTAAAATCCATGTAAAAGGAGTATGCCAGTACAGACACACAAGACATTTTGAAAGACATCTCAGTTGGTGCGATCGTCCACCCAGACACTGGCAGTTTTTATTGTGCCTTTAAACCTGTGATGGAGGGGATGCTGCTGGGTGGTGGTGGTGGTGGATGAATGAGCGATTGTCTGCCCAGATGCTGGCAGTTTTTACTGTGCCTTTAAACCCATGATGGAGGGGATGCTGCCAGAATGGTGGTGGTGGATGAATGAGCGATCGTCCGCCCAGACGCTGGCAGTTTTTACTGTGCCTTTAAACCCACGATGGAGGGGATGCTGCCGGGGTGGTGGTGGTGGATGAATGAGCTATCGTCCACCCAGACGCTGGCAGTTTTTACTGTGTCTTTAAACCTATGGAGGGGATGCAGACAGGGATGAATGGGCCCACGATCTCTTTAAAATTTACTCTCTCTTTAAAATTTACACCCAGCATACAGGGGAGGGACAGGTTAAAGCTGAAGGGTTTGCAGTGTAGAAATCCATTGAACAGGATGACTTAGTGCAGACACACACACACAAACCTATGTGCAGCCGGAAGGGGAGCCTTTGTTTTCAGCTGGTGAGACTGAATCTATTGAACAGGTGACTGACCCCTCCTCTGATCTCTGAGCCAGCCCCTGGTCACATCAATTTCCAGTCATCACCAAGTACCAAGATATCTTGTCCCAGGCTGTTTACATTTCCAATTTTCTGAATCCTTCCATGACTTTTTTTAAAATCGCTACAAACTGTGGGACGGAAAGTCCCGCTGGTTGAGGGATAAAAGGTGGCCTTCCTTCCGAAAATCTCGGGACCGTCACGATGTACATGTAAACAACCAGGGATCGACACGAATTCATCCCACTACATATTCATCATGTAAATGGTGCCCTACAGAGAAACTTTGTGTTTGGAACTTTGTTGCTTAGAGAAAGGGTACATTGGGATATGACTACAGTTTTACAAAATTATACATCTTGTGGAAAAAGCAGATAGGGAAAATTTTTCTCTCTGTCTCATAACACTAAGCCCTCAAGTTCTTCCAATGAAGCTGAATGGAAGGATATTCTGCCCAGACAGATGGGAATACTGTACTTAGAATAGCACAGTTAGCTTATGGAATTTGCTGTCATCAAACGATGTGGTGACAGCCACTAGCTTAAGATGGTTTCTTAAACAGATTAGAAAAATTCATGAGGATAAAGCTATCAGTGGTTACTAGTCATAATGGCTATATACAATCCTCTCAGGAGCATAGGCAGCATGTCTCCAAAGAACAGATGCTAGGCAAGAACAAAGGGAAAGGGCTTCCAGAAGGCCATGGCTTCTACCTTCTTAACATACAAAACAACATAAAGAGAAACAATTAGTTTCTGTAGTTAGCTAACCTTTCCCACCAAAAACAACACTAACAAAAAACAGGATTCAGTACTTCCAACTCTATATTCAGCACGAATTTGCATATGAATTTCTACCCAACAGTTTCATATTAGTTTCCCTTTGATTTATATCTATTGGTTTATTTTGCTCAAGTAAGCAAGCTAAATACCAAGTGCTACAGCTACATTGCAGAGGAAGGAGCTGACAAAACCACCTCTGAGTATTCCTTGCCTAAGAAAACTATGAAATTCATGGAGCCCCCAAACTCAACAGAGGACATGAAGGCGCGCGCACACACACACACACTGACTTTGAAGTCTGTCACTCCAGAGAGACTAATTTCTGTACATTGTGATCCTGTATGTCTGCTCAGTGTGGCCTATTCTTGGGAAAGGACTACAGCCAAAGAATCATAGAGTTGGAAGGGAGCCCAAGGGCTGCCTACTTCAATCTCCTGCCATTGCAGGAATCCACTGCTAAAGAACCCCTGAGAGGCAGACATCCAACCTCTCTGTTTAAACGCCTCAAAGAAAGAGTCCACCACCTTCAGAAGTCTATCCCATTGTTGAACAGATCTGTCAGAAGTTCTCCTTAATGTTTACTTAGAATCCCTGGAATCTGAACCAATTAGTTTCAGTTCTGTCCTCTGAAACAAGCTCATGCCCTAATCTTCTTCTGAAGAATCATGCAATTGGGATGCTATTGTTCCTATCTAACATGTAGAGAACTGACATACTAACTGAAAAAAAAATCCTTTTAATGTTGTTTAAATTTGTTCCATCACACTGCTTCACACTGCACAGTTTCCAGTATAAAGGAAATGGAGCTGGCAGTATGATGTGTTAACAGAAGAGATAAAAATGCACTTTTAATTACAGTACTGTAGAACACTAGGTGGCCATGGATGAAACCTGCAAACACACTAAAATTCTGGGAGATACAAGGGGAAGCTTCCCTCATAGAGAGAATAGCAGCAGGGTGACATTTTTAGCAGGGCAACAAATCTGGCTAATATGGCAAAAACACACCCACAGCTCTCCTCCCACAGGAAATCCTGGGTTCTAATGGGGACCTTGAGCTGGTCTTGAAAAGAGCCAGTATCTTATCCTGACTTAGAATGTAAGCCTGGCAGGTCGGAATAACCTGCACCCCTCTGAATTTTTGTTGGATCGCAAATCCTATCATCCTTCCTGACTGCCTCCCTTGACTATTTATTATTATTATTATTATTAGTTACCGGTAGTTATATCCCGCTCTTCAGTCACAACGCTATCAGAGCGGCTTACAAATTGTTTTAAGCAATAGCAATTTACACATCTACACTGCATTAAGCAGTTTCCAATGTGTGTTAGCTTATGACTACTGGTTATGGGAGTTGCAGTCCAAAAACCTCTACAAGGCTGCAACCTTTGTACAGCTCTGATGTAGACCCTGCTTAAAAACCAGTAACGAAAACATGCTAAACATGCACTGGAAACTGCTTAATGCAGTGTAGATGTGCAAAATTGCTATTGCTTAAAAAAAAAAATCAATTTGTATATCTGCCATGCCAGGGGCTCCCTAGCTCTGTGAAAGTCCCCGCTGCTCAGGCCCCGTCTACATGATGAAAAAAATCTGTACGGCGTTCGAAAGATCGATTGTTTGTACAAATGACCATTCGAACATAAATGTAGCATTCGGAAGGGGGCCCTCACAAATTCCCCGTAAAGTCTGGCATTTGGTAAATTTGCCCAATTTCCAAAAAATAAATAAACCCGTGCATCCGTTCAAATGTTTGATCGTGTGTACATGATGGATCAGATTCGAACAACTGGACATTTGAACGCCATACCGATTTTTTTCATCATGTAGACAGGAAACTCAGGGCAGAGTGACCTTGGCCTTGTTGGACACAAGGAACCTCCTGCCCTGCTCGGTGTGGTTGGTTCACCTCTGAACGCCCTCAGCAAAGCTATGAATAGAGCCGAGGGGGAGGGCGCGGGCCAAAGGTGGGGGGCCATTATTGGCCTCTGTGTGTCTGTCAGGCGGACCTTCAGGGCCAGCTGAAATGTCGCCTTCTCTCTCGCCAGCCCTTGAAGGGCAGAAGCCTTCTGCCCGCCTTTGCCGCCGCCACTAACTGGGCGCCAGGACCCAAAATAACCACTCCCCGCTCCTTGGCAGAGCCCGCCCGGCGACTCCAGCTACAGCCAGGGCGGGGGCAGGTTACCTAACTCTGACTAGGCCGAGCGAGGGCCGTCCGAAAGAGCCCGAAAGGCAGCTGCGCTCCAAGGGGCGGGGCCACTGGGGCCAAAGGAAGCCCGCCCCCCCCGAGCCAGGCGGCCGCGGCGAGCCCGTCGCCATAGCAACAGCCGCCGCGCCTGAAAGCCAAGCCGGCTCCAGCAACGCTGCCCACCCTCCCCACACGAGGAGCCCCGACCCCTCCCTCGCCTAGGAGACCAATCAGGGCGTGGCTGTTCTCCCCAGGCCCCGCCCCCTTCCCGGGTCTCTGGCGCGCGGGCTTCCACTCGCGGCGCGCGCCCTGCCCGCCCGGCTGGGCTCTGATTAGCAAAGGGTGCAGCCTTGCTCCGCCCCGCTGGCAGCAGCGTTGTGTAAGGCGCGGAGAGCAGGAGCAACATTGCTATTGATACCGTGGCACTGACACTTGGTAGTCTTATCCTGCCTAGAACCAGGAGAGAAAGCGGAAGGGTAAGCGAGACATCCCTCCTCCTCCTCCTCCTCCTCCTCTCTTAAATACAGTAAAAGGTGGGGGGGAAGTGTGGCTCATCGGTTGCTGCAACTCTCTAAAAGCACGGCGCACCCTGATGGTGCTTAAAGATGCATAACCAATATCAGAATAATGATGGTTCATTGTGAAGATGAAGCAGGTAGCATCTTTTGGGTGTTTGCTGCTTTAATTGTATGGCCCAGTCGATCCTCCCCCAGACCGTTTGCTACTAATGAAGTTTTTTTTCATTTTGTTTGGAGTTAAGTTGCCAGGAATTGGGGGGGGGGAATTAGGATTTTTTTTTTATTGGAATAAGACCATTCTACTGAAAAATACACCCGACCCGATCGCAAAAGGCCGTAACAATAACGCAAAAAAAATTGTTTTCCGATTTTCTTACTAATACTATAAAAAAAACCCTATATATTTGCCAGGCGTCCCTTGTTGTAAGGGATATTATATCCCTTATAGGGCCAGCAGGTGTTCCATATTATAAAGCATGGCTCCTATTTGAGGGATGGAAAGCTTTCCCTTTTACATAGACTGAACAAGATGCCCCTCAATCCTGGATTTTGAGGTATGGGCAGAAATGTAAAGACAGAAATGCGTGCATCCTGTAAATTATGGATATACATAATGTGTTAATTTTACAGGAAAATACATGGTTAAGTTAACCCAGCAATACTTTCAACCTGGTACTTAGCTAAAATACAATTTTTTTAATAGGTACCTTATAATTGTTAACTTTGCATTGTTATGAATTTTGACTGTCCCCTACTGCTGTTTTAAAAACATGGCAACCCTATTTGGAGTGTAATATGGGAGAGATTATTCAAGCATGCTCATTTGCATACTTTATTGCAGAGAGTGAAATGTCACTTTTGAAATAATATACAGAAAGGAAAAGTAAGATCCAGAATGAGTAACTGTGAACCACCTACCAGTGTAAAAATAGGCAAAGAAGCCAATTTTTTTTTTTAAAAAAAACTTTTCAAAGTAGTCTGCCAAAGTTGTTAATTCCTTTCATATTTGAAGGGAACATCCTGTAAACAAGAGGAAAGAAAGATGAGAGAGCAAGCAAGCAAGAACAAGTTGTGGCTTGACAAAGGTTGGGTTAGTATGTGACTTGAGCTAAATGACTATGACTGGTTTTTAAGAGAATTTCTAGATATGAGGAGCAGATGCTGAATTTTTCCATTCATGAGTTCCACAGTATATGCTTTCAAGTTGCCTGTCAACTTATATTGACCCCATGAATTCCATAGGGTTTTCTCAGGCAAAGGAATACTCAGAGGTGGTTTTGCCAGTTCCTTCCTCAGAATTATAGCCTATCCTATAGCACCTATTATTCATTGGTGGTCCCCCATATGAATATTAACCAGGGCTGATCCTGCTTAGCTTCCAAGATCAGATGTGATCTGGTGCCTTTAGGATATTTAGCTTACCTAAATGTAAAAAGGGGATAATTACATATTCTGCTTACTCACATGAGCTGCCATGAGGTGTAATTAAACTCTGCAAAATTCTTAGGTCACTGAAAAGTCCTGCAAGTAGAAAGATTATCTTTTCCCAAAAGTAGTCCCTGAATTATGCAGCACCCCAAAAAAGACAACACTTCTGATACTACAGAGTTGCATGCTGATATCCCTTACAGTGAAAAAAATACAGAAATGCCTCATCATAAGCATCAGTGAAAGAGGATCATATTATTCCAATGTGTAAACTATGTGTGCTGTTTCTTATGTAACCACGGTAGCACCACCCAAGCACAACATGGAAGTGTCATCAGGTTTTGGAGACCCCTCTCCCAGATTTGCAGAAATACAAAAAATATTCAGGGGGGAAATCCCTTAGGAGGAGAATGACACATAATGAAGAATGAGCATCTTGACCAGCTATGTCATGCTTATTTGCGGTGAACAGGGGAAGCAGAAAGTAACAGGGAGGAGCATAGATAGAGTGAGCTGGAATGCTGAACAGCAGCATTCTGTTTTGCAACATTTTGAGGCAGGGCAGACTTGTCTGTTCTAAAAGCAAAGCCCCAACATTATGTCACAATGTATAGGATCCAGTATGGGGGCTGTACAGATAGAAACAGGATTGATTTTTAGTGGCTGGATCTCCCAAAAGTTCCCCAAATACAATCCCTTGCACGTTTACATACGGGAATGGCTATGGCTTACTTATGTGGAAAAGACTAAAGTACTTTTGTTGTTCTGTTGGTGAATTGGTTTGTATTGATAGTAGGATGAAACTGCTGTGCTGAGGCCAAAATTTTCCCTCTAATCTAGACCCTTGGTAGTCTACTCCCTATTTACAGTATTTTATAGGAAGGTGATGCATTTGTGTGTGTGTGTGCCTTCATGTCCCTGTCAACTTATGGTGACCCCATGGATTTCATAGGGTTCTCTTAGGCAAGGACTCTGCAGAGGTGGTTTTGCTAGTTCCTTCCCCTCAAATGCAGTTTACAGCACCTGGTATTGGTTGGCAGTCTCCCTAGCAGGCTGCTTAGTGCCCAAGATCAGACAGGATCTGGTGCCTTTGTATTTAGGCCCTTTTGATGTACAGTAATGTATTACTAGAGCTATAATGCAAACTGCAGAGAGATGCACAGATTCTACACCAGGGATTGCTGCACTATACAAACTGTTCTTCCACAGCTACATGTCCATGTTGCTCATATACAGTTGTCCCTCCATATCCACGGATTTGGTATCCACGGATTTAAGTATTCACGGCTTGAAAATATTCTTTAAAAAATAATAATCCAAAAAAGCAAACCTTGATTTTGCCATCTTATATAAGGGACACCATTTTGCTATGCCATTGCAAATAATGGGACTTGAGTATTCACGGACTTTGGTACCCATGGGGAGTCCTGGAACCAAACCCTAGCAAATATGAAGGGACAACTGTATTGAAAAAGACAGCCTAGTTTTTAAGGAACTCAGAGTTTTTGTGTTTTTATGCAATTAGTGCTGTTTCTGCTTTATACAACATTCCACTTTACAATACAACACTGTAGCTGTTTTGTAACACTGGTGTCAGGATTTATATTAGTAAAAGTAATGTGAGAACCATCCTAGAGTGAGTGTGCAGTTATGGCATGGGACAAAGTGACTCATGCTGCAACTTAACACCAAAGGTTTTTGGCCATCATCTCCATACAGCTCCCATGAAGACATTCTTCCATTTATTGCAGTGGTGGCTGCATTTTCCAGCTTTGACCCAACCGTGACAGAGCGGTGTGTTTACTACTGCAGAGTCTGTGCTTCTTCCTTAAATCTGGCTTCCTTTTGTTGTTGTGTTGATACCCATGAGGCCAAAGCTTAATGAAGGTGGGTTTGTGGTATTTTTTTTGAACAGCCATGTTGTCTGGCAGATTATGGGGGCCTGTCTATATAAGCCCCCCCCCAAAATGGAGTGGCCAGCAGTAAAGACAAGTCACAGCTGCTGCGACTTGTCTTTCAGTCCCCATAAACTTCTCATGCCCTCTTGTGTGTGTGGAGTGAGGCGAAGGGCCTAACATCCCTTTCCATTCGCCAAGGCTAAAGGAACATCAGTAGCCGCTTGCCAGCCGCTTGGAAGTGTGGGGGTAGAAACACCCCCCCCCACTTCCCTCTCTAAGTGACTAGCCAGGCTAAGGTGAAAAATCAACATGGGGATGCTTTACGCTTGCCTTGTTAGCAAGTCCCACCCCCACGCTCGTCTGGCCAATGAGTTAGCACTTCCTCTCTTATGGGAAAGCGATTCAAAGTGAATTGCTTGTCCCAACAAGCAGGAATGTGCCTCCCCCTCGCTGTTTTTTAAAAACTCTGGGAAAAGCGGTGAAGGATTTTCCCTCAAAGTTTTTGATGTTTTTGGCCCCTCCCTCCTTCCAAATAAGGCGCTTCGATGTGGGATCCCATTAAGACAAATAGGATTCGCCTCACATTCTGTGAGGAGTATTTTCACCATTTAGACAACCCCTGGGAGTTGTAGTCAAAGAAGTAACTTTTCTAATCACAGCTTGATCTTGAAAGCTTGGATCCTGAAGTCTTCTAAGGCAGAAAGTGGGTGGTGCTTATAACTTTAAAATGTCACACGACAGCCCATTGCTGAGGTATCAAGCACATGCTGAACAGGCACAAAGTCATGGGTCCATTCCCTAACTTGTTCAATTTAAAGATAGCCTGTAGCAGCAATGCAGTACACCTCTGCCTGAGTGTCTGAAAATTTGCTGTCACTAAGGTTAGAGGAGGATAATTGGTCTGAGTCAGTGCAAGGCTGCTTCATATACTGTGTATTCATATGAAAATAAGTTAGAGGTTTCTTTGGCTTTATGCTTTCCACACTGGAATCTGTAGCTCATAGCTGCACTCCATATAATATTTAGTTCATCTCTGTCTGCCAGGTATGCTTGTTATTTTAAATACTCCAAGTCTTCATGTCCCTTTACAAACAAATGGTTATGTGAGGCCAGTATGTCAGCTGCAAAAAAATAATAATTAAAACCCTTCTCATAGGGTTTTCAAATTCAAGTATTTAATGCAATAATTATATTTTATATATATTATATAAGTAATATTATATATTACATACTATTAATATATTGTGTTATATTATATTAAGTTTCTACTTGTCCTCTGAACAGTTGGGTTTGGCAACATGAAATATTTTGTTATATTCAAGTAGAACTTCTTATGTAATTCTAAGCTTTGATTCCTATAGTCTGTTTCTCCCCATTCCTATTAACAAGTAACTGCAGACCATAAAATATCAAGAACTTGTATGGTATTGGAGCTTGTGTACACATGTGTGGGTGAAAGGGAAATATTTCTATTATGGATTACTACACTATTTTCATAATTTTTAAAATGTCTTTCTTGATCCTGTAGAAGCACTATGACTGTAGGTCCAATGTGATGGACTGGAAGGAGCCTTGTGTATATGTGCCTTCAGGTCAACTTACAGCAACCACATGAATTTCATAGGGTTTTCTCAGGCAAGGAATACTTTGGCAGGTCCTTCCTCTGAAATATAGCCTACAGCACTTGTTGGTGGTCTCATATCCAAGTACTGACCAGTGCTGACCCTGCTTAGCTTCCAAGATCAGATGGGTTCTGATGCTTTTAGGGTATTTAGGCCTTGGAAGGAGATTTACTATGTAGAAGAAGACTGTTGTTTTCCTTTTTTACCGTTATTCACCAGGGTGAGGAGAAGAGAAGTGCTGGATAGAATGGACACATATTTGCCATTTATTCTATTTTAATTGTTCTACATTAATCCACCCTGATTTTTCCCCATTTCCTGTCTCTTAGCCCTTCTGAATGCTTCTGACTTCATATTTCCCTACTCATATGTTCAGAATATTTCTGGTATTCTTTTTTAAGTCATGCATTTACAATCTTTGCCATAGGATGAAAATAGTGTCACTTAGGAACAACTGTTCCTAGGTGTCTTATTTTTTTGTTTTAAATATCTCGTGTTAAAATACCATCAGACCATTGCATTAATTCCCATGTAAACAAAGGGGTGCTGACAATTTTACAACAAAAACTTACTATTTATGGAATGAGAAATGCCAGATGTCTAAGCTGGGTTCAGAGAAGGAAGAGGCACTAGAGATCATATTTCTCACTCAAAGAAGACCTTAAAAGCAGCCATGCGCTTAACCCAAAGAAATCCTACACCATCCAATCATGCTAAGATGCTAGAGCTGAGACGCAATTATAAGAAGTGAATAGTTACCAAGAAGGCTCAGTACACAGCTACAGTTTGGTCTGAGCTAGAAAAGTCAGCAAAACAGTCAAACTCAGTCTTTTTTTGGAATACTGTATCTGGCATGCTGAAAGAGCGTAAGCTATTAATTGATATCCCCATCTCAGCTTCAGTTTGGGCGGACTTTTACATTACTCTGTTTGCCAATCCTAACCAGGATCCTACAGTAAAGAAGACATCAGCAAATACATCTTTTGCTAACTTTCCTTCTTGGCAACCAGTGTCAGTGTCAGAAATCAAACATATTATTCAGTCCTTAAAATCTAATAAGGCACCTGGGGAAGATTTCCTGCCTCCGGAACTATTTAAGGCTTATACTGATTGGTGGGCTCCATTGCTAGCAGGATTGTTCACATACATAGACAGTACTGGACATATTCCTGCAGGATGGGAACTTTCCATCATAGTCCCCATATACAAAAAAGGAGATAAGGAAGACCCTAGAAATTACAGACCCATAAGTCTCATTGATATAACAGCTAAGATGTATGCAAAACATCTACTGAGTAAAATAGAGGACTGGGCAACTGAGGAAAATATACTAGTAGAAGAACAGGCAGGATTTCGATCTGGGTATTCCACAATTGACAACTGCTTCATTTTACATCACCTTATTACTAAATATGCAACACATGGCAAGTATTTGTTTACATCTTTTATTGATCTCAGTGCAGCATTTGACTCCATAAATAGGGACATTCTATGGAGGAAACTGACTGTGTTAAATATGGAGCCTGGACTTTTACATCTGATAAAGGCCCTTTATACAAATACATGCTTGAAAGTTCGCACTGGAGTCAACGGCTCTCTTACACAGAATATACCCACCCATAGAGGTGTTAGGCAAGGATGTATCCTGGCCCCAATACTATTCAGTCTCTATGTTAATGACATCCCAGGATTCCCCCATTCTACGGATGCTCACATGCCAAAGATCCTTAATAGACATATTAACATTCTTCTGTATGCTGATGACATGGTTTTAATGGCATATTCACAAGTAGGCCTGAGAAGATTACTAAGGAAATTTGGTACATACTGCGATTCAAACAGTTTGAATATCAACAAGTCCAAATCTAAAGTGGTGGTTTTTGGGAAAAGACGGACCAAACACAATTGGTATTTGGATGGGGAACCTATAAAACAAATAGATTTCTTCTCATATCTAGGGGTTGTCTTCTCGGACACAGGAACTTGGACCAATCATTTTAAACAAGGTACTACAAAGGCCACAGTACGCTCTAAAATGTTAACCAAACTACTCAGTTATAATCATCCAACTTCTCTGCTCCCTATCTTAAAGGTCTACAAGGCAAAAATGGTACCAGCTCTCACATATGGTGCTGAACTGTGGGGCCTAACAAAGGCTCCACTATTCGAACAAAATCAAGCACGCTTTTTAAGGACCATTTTGGGGACAGACAGAAATACTCCTGTATCAGCAGTAAGAGCTGAAACAGGAATACATTCTATTTACAGTATAGCAGTAATTAAAGTCTTTAATTACTGGTGGAAGATCCTTCATATGGAAGCTGATAGATTGCCAAAAATGTGTTTGGAAGAACAAATGGGCACACTACAATCTCAACACACCGCATGGATTAAACAGCTTTTACAAATTATTCCACAACTTGGCTTCTCAATGCAATATCTAGTTTCAGTCGGCAATTCAGTTACAACAATATTCAGACAAAGAGTCTTGGATGTGAATGCCCAAATGGACATTGAGACACTTGCAAATATCAAGTCACTGAAATGGTTGGCCCAAAATAAATCATCCTACCAAACAGAAAAATACTTGGAAATGGGCCTGACTCAATACCATAGAATAGCTGTAACCAGAGCGAGATTTGAACAGCTTGAATCCATGGTCAAATACGGCCGCTATCATCAAGTGCCATACGCTGAGAGAACATGTGTTTGTGGAGCACCTGAAATAGAAGACATTGCGCATGTACTATTCAATTGCCAATTATATGCTCCAGTAAGGGCCCAGTACCTGCAGACATTACTGGATAGAAATACACATTGGGACTGTAATAGACGTTTAAATTACTTCCTTCAGAGTGCAAATATTTTTGTAGTCACTAGACTGGCTAAGTTTATAACTAAAGCTATACAATTAAGAACTCGTATTATTGAACAAATTGGGGTAGCATGCAAAGATGATGAACTTATTTAAATCTTTTATTGTCTCTGTATTTTATCATTCTATATAACTGCAAGATGATAACATATCACTATATGTATTTGGTATTATTTAATTCAGAAAATGATTTTATTATTATTACTAACTGGCAATTTTCGTAATTCTAATTCTAATTTTAACATATTTTGTTTCATCGAATTTTGTTATATTTTACCATTTTGTTATATTTTACTTAAGTCAGGTTAGGTTTAATTAATTAACTTTATACTATATTATATTTTAATATATCTTTTATCTATCTTTCCTCTTATATAATGTTTGATGTTAAATGTTAATTGTTTTAATTTATGTTAATTGTTTTGATATGGTCAATTGACTAATCAAATAAACCATAACTAACTAACTAACTAGAGATCATATTACAAACATACATTGGCTAATGGAATGCGCATAAGAATTTCAGAAAGAGATCAAACCTATGCAGAAGGTCAACTTTCCAGCAGGCTTTCATAACAGTGGGGTCTCCAGAGTCTTAGTCCAATACCCAAGCTGCTCCATCTGGCTTTAGGGTATCAGCATTCAGTATAACTATCTGTTGAAAGTGTAAAGGGTAAACCTAAGATATAGGAAAGTTAGGAGGAGCTAATATGGGGTAGTAGATAATTGCATACAAATGTAGTATGGTTTCTATCCTTTTTGTTCTCCTAATTCACTTGGCATTACTGGTTGTAAGTTACCGTAAATGAAGAACCATCTGTTAGAACTCATTTATTGTATTTTGGGCTTTGCAGTGGTGTGTGTGCATGCATGCATGCATGTGAAAGAATTTTCAAGTCTCCCGTTGACTTATGGGAAGCCTAAGAATTTCATATGGTTTTTAAAGGCATGGATTACTCAGAAGTGGTTTGCCACAAGCAGCTGACAAAAACTGAAACTCAACTTGCAGATTGACAAAGATACCAAAATTCCAGTATCCCCAAATAACATTTGAAATGGTATGCAAAATACAAAAGGTTCTTGGGTTTTCAGCATTGACTCTTCTCCAGAAAATGCTAATAGAAATGACAGTTAAAAAGAGTTCAAGGGACTCTGAATAACTTTGATGTGCAAAATAAAATTAAATGCTGTGTGCCTTTTTGTGAATGAAAGCACTGCCACTTGCCTATTCAGGAGATGTATTAGCACTTGAGAGAGAAAATCCGAACAGCTTTGGTCCAGCTATTTAACACAATCTATCAAGAAGAATCCTCTTTGTATTTAATGTGAAGTTGAAGGCTTTCACGGCGCATCCATAGATTTACCTTGGTTTTTTACCGGGCTGTGAGGCTGTGTTGTGGAATAGTTTCTTTCTGACATTTCGCCTGCCTCTGTGGCTGGCAGCTTCAGAGAATGGTTGGGTAGGAGTGTGTGGAGTTAATATATTGTGAACCCCTGTTGGGGAGTATATTTAAATTTGTGTAATTGACTGGTTAGTTTCTGGGTATAGAAATGCAAGGATTGTTAGGGCTTTTTCTGATGCGAAGAAAGTAACACAAGCAGCCTCGTCAGCTTGCGAGGCTGCTGCGCTACGAAGCGTCAGTTTCGTATGACGCTAGCCCCTGCTGGTACTGTTGCGTTACCGCGGGGAGAGTTGAGTGTCATATTTCGTCGATTTTTACTTTTCGTGAGTAAAAATCAACGAAATACGACGCTCAACTCTCCCCGCGGTAATGCAACAGTACCGGCAGGGGCGAGTGTCATACGAAACTGACACTTTGCAGCGCAGCAGCCTCGCAAGCTGACGAGGCTGCTTGCGTTACTTTCTTCGCGTCCGAAAAAGTCCTTAGTGTCTATTTGGCTAATGGTTGGTTGATGGGCCATTATCTCCTGGAAATCCCCTTGTCCCTGGGTGGAATTCCTTTGTAAGTGTTGGGTTTTTATTCTATTGTTTTTCAAAACTGGGAGCCAGATTTTGTTTACTTTTAGGGTTTCTTCTTTCCTGTTGAAGTTGTCCAGGTGTTTGTGGATTTCAGTAGCTTCTCTGTGCATTCTGACATGAACATGAAAGACATTGCAGACTGGGCCAGGCAGAAAAATCAGCAATAGCAGAACATGTTATAAACCAACCTGGATACAAAATGTTATTTAAAAACAGAGAAATTCTGGACCAGGCCAACAGCTATCATGTTCTGTATAAACAAATATCCCCTCAATTCTAATCATTGTCATGATAGACGCTATATACACTGTTGGTTTTGAAGAACCCATTGCCTTGTGTGCCCCAGCCACTGTCTGCTTGGGTCTTCTGCTTCTTCTCAACATGCAGGGAAGGGGGAAATTTGCCAAGACAAAATTTGAGTGAGGGAGTGGGGAGGTAAATTTGGATTGGATGGAGGGATTGGAAAGGGTGGTGTTGAGGTGGCAGGTGTACTTGCTCTCTGACCTTTGCCCAGTCCCTTCATACTTGTTGATGGGGTAACTTGATTCCTGCTTATGAGAAATGCAAAAGGGCTTTTTGGATTTGAGATCACTCTAAATTAGGGGTGGGCAACTGTTGTGGGTGGGTGGGGGCATGCTGGCCCGCCAAGATACTTTGGAGGGCTGTATCCTGCAAAAAAAAAGCTCTCCAGCTACCTCCAAACACACTCTAGGGGGTGTAAGGGAAAAGAGATGTAAACTTTCCAGAAATTTTGAAGCCATGGAAAAAATCATTTTTTTCAGAAAAAATGGATTTTTTGGAAAAATTGAAAAAATGCAACATTAGCACTATTTACAGATTGAAAGTCACTCTGTTACTTTAGGAACATAACATGACTATGTGCAATTTGATTTGCCATAAAATTTTCACAATTGGTATATTTTTAATTTTTAGTGTATTCAAACAATTATTACAAATGGAATTTACTTTTTTAAAAAAATATTTGTAACAAATGGAGCAAATGGAGTGGGGGAAGTGTGTGGTACAGAGGATGGAGGGGCTAAGATTCAATGAATAGGTATGAAATTTAATCAGACTCATTTTCTGAGCTATAGTTATCAGCATCAGTTTCAGTCTGCTTCTGCTTCATTATGTTTGTCATCATCACAGTTATCATGGACTTCTAAAACTGAAGGTTACCCGGTTTGAAACAAGCTACTCTACCCTTTCACATGTCAGTTTACTTCTTGATTTAGTGTGAGTGTTTCCAAACATAGATCAGATTCTTTCACATGCTGCAGAAGATGGAGCAACCTGACGAAGGCGATAAGCAAGAGGAGTCAGAGGCTGTCTTGCCACCATGTTGGCAGAATCCCAGACTGCATTCCTGGATCAAATCCCTGAAGATGCTCTATATTCTGCAACATTTGAAAGTACCTTCCCCACACTAAGTGCTAAGTGTGATGCTTGTTTTGAAATCCAGTCAAATGCAATAGCAGTGCTATCATCACTTATATTTCCACCTTTGAATTTTGGATCCAACGGATTTGCAGCAGCATGAATTGGACATTCCACAATCGATTTTCTTCCTTTTTTCAATTTTTCAGAAAAAAACAAAAAAGGCTTTAGAAAAAAATGGGAAACCCCCCTTTTCCCCTGATTTTTTCTGTTTTTTTTCCCCAGGCCTTCACATCTTTATAAAAGACATTTTTGCCCTCCCCAGGCAGTTTTTGTTTAGGCCTTTTTTAACAACAGGAAGTGAAACTGTTTAAGTATTTGAAGGGATGTCACGCTGAGGATGGAACAGGCTTGTGTTCTGCTGCTCCAGAGACTGGAACACGGAGCAATGGATGCAAGCTCCAGGAACAGAGATTCCACCTCAACATTAGGAGGAACTTTTTGACAGTAAGAGCTGTTAGGCAGTGGAACACACTCCCTCGGAGCGTGGTGGGGTCTCCTTCCTTGGAGGTCTTTAAACAGAGGCTGGATGACCATCTGTCGGGGATACTTTGATTGTGTATTCCTGCATGGCAGGGGTTGGACTGGATGGCCCTCGTGGTCTCTTCCAGCTCTACAATTCTATGATTCTATGAAATTACCAACACAGTGGTAGTAGCAATAACAAAAAATAGAGGGCTACCAACATGAGAGTGCGCAGGTTGTATGAATGCACAGATGACCACTCAAAGAACAGTAGTGCAGCTAAGCAGCCTGTTGGTTTTCTTCCTTTTTGGTCTCTCTGCATCACCCATATGGGAAGCAAATAGCAAACTTATCCAAAGTGAAGCTGGTGGGAGGCGCAAAACATGTCTAGACTAAATGCCACTTTATGTTTATGGCAGACAAAGTAGAGTAAATCACTTCTTAGTGCATCAAGTTCATTGGTGCAACATGTAGTTATTAACAGCAACCAAAAAGGCAACTTTCAGTGACAAACATTCTACGGAAACTTTACTAAATCTCCCAAAGGTGGCTTGCATAATTGTGACAAAACAACCACAAAACACTTGAGGAGATGCAAGTGAAACAGGCGAGTAAAAATTTGATAGGCGTCACAGAAATCATTTAACCTCAGATAGGGAAAACAAGAAAGTAGGCGGATCCCACTGGAGAATGAAGGCAGTAATTGTTACTAAACATGCCTTTACTCAGGAGAAAGAAAGTTCCTTGTGCTGTAGGTTATTAAAAATAAGAACATTTGACAAAGAGAACAATGAGAGGGTTTGGATTTCTGCTATTCAGCAGACTTGAAGGAAGCAGACCACTTAGCTGGGCAATACTGTGTGGTTTCTTTGCTTCTATCAAAATGTTGCCTGTCATCTAAAACTCCACCAACAGTCATCCACGGCTATGAGGTTAAGGGTTTCTACATCAGCGTGCAAGGCAGATGTGTGATGAGACAGTTGTAGAAGAATGGGAAAGTCTGTCATGGTCACCAGGGGTTAACGTAATACAGTTTGTTGTATTTCATCTGATTTTTGCCCCAATTTTGGCTATCATCAGAAATAGTAAAGAAACAATTCCATTTACAGGAAGAGCAATGCATTTCCTAGTGGCCTCAGACTCATTCCTGCTCTGTTGCAGTATAGCAGTTGTGGAGCAAACAGCTCTACTTTGGGTGTCCCCCATGTTATGAATAGTTGATCACTTAGAACTACATTTGTTATTCATTTATGTAAGCATATGTTTTCCCTGCTCAAGCGATCTGAAAGGATAATTTTTTCTCCTACAAGATGCATCTTTATCAGCTAGGTGTGACTTGTGGATGCATCAGTACCAAAGATGTTGAGTCAACTGGAGCAGCAGTCAGGAATGGGTTCCATGCTGCTTGTTCAGGTGCCAAACTACTGTCATATTGTCTGTCGCTATCTTCACTTGATTAGCAGTAGGAAAGGCTCGTGTACAGTAGTTTGAATTGTTGTTGTGTGCCTTCAAATAGTTTCCAACTTACGGTGACCCTAAGGTGCCTATCATGAACTTTTCTAAGATATGCAGATGAAACCATATGGTTGTTGTGTACCTTCAAGTTGTTTCTGACTTCTGACAAACCTAAGGTGAACCTATCACAGGGGTTTTCTTGGCAAGGTTTGTTCAGAGGGGGTTTCCCTTTGCCTACTCCTGAGGCTGACAGGGTGTGATTTACCCACACCTGAGCAGGGATTCAAAGCATGGTCTACAGAGTCATAGTCCAATGCTCAAACCACTACACCATGTTGGCCTCTAATTTTGAGTGATAGAATGAAAGGAGACAGAGCTGCATATGCTATGCAATGGTCAATACCTTTTTATTTCTTAAAAAGCCGAATGTGTTTTTGTTCATTTTTAGAAGCCAAAACACGTTGAGCTTTTTCAAAAATTTCTAAGTTTGAGCAAGCAGTATTCTTGCTGCCATCGTCATGCATCTAAAAAGTAATCTATATTTACTATCCAATTCTTTATCCATAATGTCCAACAGAAAAATTTCTGGTAACATTACAAAATCCACTATTACATTTTTTTTTTGGATTAACATATAAATCTTAGACCAGTAACTTTTCACCTTCTTACAAGTTCACCACATATGAAAAAAGGAGCTCTCTTTATCTTGACATCCCTAACATTGGTTTGAGACATTCTTGGACATTTTCGGCAGCTTATTTGGGGTTAGGTACCATTTATAGATCCTGTCTCTATGGTCAAAATAATACGAACAAGATGCAAAAGATCGGTGATCTGTTCAAATGGACATTCGCACAAATACGTGTCATTCAGAAGGTGGGCAGCCAAATCCACCGCACAGTCCCTATGTGCCATGTCCGGGGCTTTGTACGGATTTCCTGTAAAGCTCCATACAACTTTCAAATGTGCAACCATTTGAACACTCATGTTCACGCAGATATGAACAGGCAATCTGATTGGCTGGATGAGCACAGGGGGCTGGGCTAGCAAAGAGGGAAAGCAGATGTGGCTGCTATGTTGGATTTTCAGCTAAGCGAGGGTCTGGTAAGTCGATTTTTTTACTCTTTAAAAAAAATTATTTATTTGTAAATATGAAGTGTTGCTTGTGTGCACTCTGGGAAACTGTATTTAAAAAAAAATTGGCAGCAGCAGATTTAAAATCTCAAGTAAATCACTTGCAGTGGCCAGCTGGCTAGGGGGGTCACGCGGAGTTTAGGGTGGCTCTTTTGGCCATGTAGACAGGTTGCATTGATGCGAATGCCTGAGAAGACCTTACACAGGTTTTCTTTTAGATTACTGCACAAGTAGATTTTCTATCTTTAGACCACATTTCTCCCATACCTTCATATGAATATTATGCCCAAAATTTTGGGTTCACCGTATCATGAACTCTTTTACTGTTTCATCTTCTGTCTCTAGTTTCAAAAGCCATTGTACACTTTTAAAATTACATGGCCACCGTCTTTACTCCCTCTCTCTCTACAGCAGCACCCTGCATCCATGGGGGATTGGTTCTGGGGCTCCCCATGGATGGTGAATTCTGCAGATAATAGCAAACGCCCAGGAGGAAGGAGGGAGGGAGGGAGGGAGGCTTGTGGCCCAGGCTGCTGCCGCAACCACCAGGCCTCCAAAGCCTCCGCCACCGCACGCCCCACCACCTCCATCACCCTTGCCTCCGCTGTGGCCTTCCAGGCTGCCGCTACCACCGCCATGTGCCCCGCCACCACCATCACCCCCTGCCTCCCCTGTGGCCTCCGAGGCCACCGCCACCACGCACCCCACTACCGCCATCACCGCTACCTCCTCTACAGCCTCCCTTGCCTCCGCCACATGCCATGCCACCGCCATCACCCCTGCCATGCCAGGCCTCCACCGCCGCACCCACCACCATTGCCACTGGAGCCATCCTGGAGCCATCACCTCCCTCCCCACCCCACCCCCACTTTTGCCATAATTGAATCAGTTGATGACCAATCAGCGGATGCAGGGGTGCTACTATATATAAAGGCAGTTTATATCTCCACCAGGAGCAGGTCTTTTGTACATCCGAGGAGTCTTGCAAACTGATATTCATGCCACTCCAAAATACTTTAGATTACAATGAGGATATAGCTTATAACAGTGCTTTGCTACTGGAAAATAATTTCCCCCTCCAATTTCTACAGGGATTGCCGCTAAACTGAGAGGATACAGGAGAGTCCAAACTCTCCTGTATGGAGTTTGCATGGAATTTGGGGAGGCTGACAGGGCTCTAGCCTTGGGGGCCCTGGATTAGGAGGAGAGCAGTGTGATATTATTGTAAGCTTTCATTATGTAAATCCACTTAGTTTTTAAAAATATAAATATAAATATTACTTTGGTGACCTCATTTAAACTGACTTATTTTAATTTTTATCCTAAATCCTGTAGAGCATCTCGCTGCCCTTAACCTTAGCAGTAGTTAGGGGGCTGCCAAAACTCTTGGTCAGGGGGCCTGCTTCAGAATGTGGGGGCCATGCAAACAGGTGGGGTGGCAGATGATGTCATCATCCCTACTAATCAAAATGTCATAGGGCTCCAACCCAGCAAGCTGTGGCTTTACTATCCCATTGGCAAGGAATACTACATATACAGTTGCCCCTCCACATTCCTGAACTCAGCATTCGCGGTTTTGGGAGGGCCCCCCGCCCTCCCAAAACCGTGACACGGGGCTTCCGGAGGCCCCGTGAAGGCCTGGGGAGGGAGGGGGAGAGCCAGGGAGGCCTCCATGGGGCCTTCGGAGACCCTCCAGAGGCCCCCTGAAGGCCCTGGATGGGAGGGGGGAGGGCCAGGTAGGCCTTCATGGAGCCTCCGGAGGCCCCCTGAAGGCCCTGGATGGGAGGGGGAGGGCTGGATAGGCCTTCACGGAGCCTCTGGAGGCCCCCTGAAGGCCCTGGATGGGAGGGGGAGGGCCGAATAGGCCTTCACGTAGCCTCTGGAGGCTCCGTGAACGCGCTGGGTGGGAGGGGGGAGGACCGGGGAGGCCTCCATGGGGCCTTGGGAGGGAGGGGGGAGGGCCAGGGAGGCCTCCATGGGGCCTCGGGAGGGTCTCCTGAGGCCCCGTGAAGGCCTAGGAAGGGACTGGGGAGTCCGGAGAAAGCGACTGTGGGGCCATTGGAAAATTCTAATGAATTATTTTATTAAGGAACTGTATATACAAAACCTTTTTCTCTTCTCTCTGTCTCAGGTTGCTACAGAGAGGAGAGCAAGTGAAAATGGACACCTAACTGAACACCAGTTTTATTGCAAAGAGCAGTCTAGAATAGCAGTAGAGTAGCTGATCGCTTCAGCTTGAACACAGAGTGACCTATTGCCAGAATAGCAACATAACACCAAACTTTTCATCGCATTCTCTGTGATCCCCCCTTTTCCTGGATGCTATTCCCCAGCCTGTGGGAGATGTGCCCATAATAGTAAGTACTGTATAGTAATGCTTATCCATATGTCCATAGAAAGGATTTCTTTGTGACTGGACTGTTCTTGCTTTAAGGAACTGTGAACTCCACTCATAAGAAGCTTTGCTGATATTTACACATTTCTTTAGCCTGAAAGAGAGGAGAATTGAGTCAAGGCTCAAGATTTTTATTTTTTATTTGATTCAAGCACAAATAAATCTGTGGCTAAAGGCCCAGGGTTGCTATCCTGGGATAATTAATACCATAGTGTGTCTTTCAGGGAAGGGGTCTTAGAGTTCTTTTTTAAAATATAATTATATTTTAGTACAAAATAACAATAAATTAAAAAATGAATTAAGCTCGTAGTTTAGATTTCTGTTGTAACAAAAGAGGAAATCTAAATACTTATATAAAGGTTTACAATTTCAGTTCCATGTACTTTGCAATCTTTAATTATTAAATTTTATTTTCAAAATATTATCCAGTCTTCTCTGTTCTTCCTTTGCTATAACACTTGTATACTTTCACTTTCAAATTGTTACCTATGTTTGCTGGCTTTTACATACTATAAGTAAATTCACACTGACTTTGACCTTTTGTATACAAAATCTTAATGCTTCCTTTTTGTTTATCTTTACGAATCTTACATTTTATAAACTTACTTCTACAAATAGTAATTCTGCACTTTAATGATAAATTACCTTTTCCTTGTAATAATAGAATGTGTATAATTGTCTAATTTTTATAACAATATTTTGTTCTCCCAGTAAACAGTGACAGGTGCCCAGTCTCTATCAACATGTTCAGTAGTTTTTTTGATTTATCAAAGCGGTTACTTTATCAAGGTCCTTCATATCTAGAAGTTTATCCATCCATTCTCCTATTTTTGGTATGTAGCTGGTTTCCCAGTATTTTGCTAATATTAAGCAGGCTGCAGAAATCATATAAAGTATTATTTTCCACTGTTGTCTTTCTATGGTTCTGCCTAATATAGTTGTTATGTTAAGCAAATATAATTGAGGTTTCATCTGATAGCTTGTTTGTAGTATTTCACACATTGTTTCATGAATTTTTCACAGAATTTCTTAATTTTGGGGCAGTGTCACCACATATGGTAAGAAGATCCAATAGTTTCTTGGCATTTCCAGTAATTGTTCTTTCCCGTTTTATAAATCTTATCTAATTTTGCTGGAGTTAAGTGTCATCTTTTCTGTATTATAAAGAAATTCTCTTTCAGATTTTGGTTTAGAATACATTTCTGTATGTGGCTCCATGCCTTCTCCCATTGATCTAGCTCTATCGTTTCACTGATGTCTTTGGCCCATTTTATCTTCAATTCTTTCACCAACTCCTGTTCTTGATCCCTTTCCGATAGTTTTTTTAAATAACATTTGGATGTCATTTTTTCTCCATCATTCAGAACAATTCTGTCTAATTCTGTCTTTTCTTCCTCAAAGCTCTCCAGTTTGAAATCTATTTTGCATCTTTCTTTCAGTTGTACATACAAAAACTAATTTATTTTTATTCCATCTCTTTGGAAATCTTCTTTCTATTTCAAAGTGTAGGTGTTATTATCATCCTTGAAAAGCACGTCTTTGTATTGTAGCCATTTTTTGGAAAAAAAGGGTCTTAGAATTCTGAAAACCAAAATGCACAAATCCTTTTCTGTTGTCTTCATGAAGCTCCTATAGAGTAACTGTCATAAAACAATTGTCTTTTGATAGAATGGCCACCAGTTGCAGAAAACCACAGTAAACAGTAAATTACATTACATTTTTTTTGTCCAGCTGAAAAAGGCTGGGAGTTTTTAAGGTTGTTCTGCTAAAAGATGTACTGTAACTATTTTAAAACTCCACAGGTTAATGCACTACATCCCAGTAAGCCTGTTTTAATGTATGGGAAATTCTGTTTAAGAAAAACAGTTTTTAAAAAATCCTTCTCTAACGCAGCAGAATGTAAGGTTGGAGGAACTATAGCAGTGAAGTTCTTTCATGCTAATTTAGATCATGTTTGAAAGGGTATGTGAAATGAATATGAATGAGTCAAAGTTGTACGCCAAGAACAGTCTGTTTCAGGAGCTATTGTATATATCATTTGATAGAGATAATGGGGCTTTTAACCAGGCCTGCTTTGGAAATCTGAAAGTGAAGATTTAGCTCTGTGCCCTGACCTAGAGGCCCTTTGTTCCATATTGGAAAATAGTAAATTAAACTTCAGATATATTTGTTATTTTTATTATTATTTATTTCATTTATATGCTGCCTTTCTTCCAGGGTGGGACCAAAAGCGGCTCACAGATGAAAGTCCATTAAAAATATAATATATCTAATATACCAATACGATTTTAAAAACAATTAAAATAATCAAAATTAACACAAAATAAAACATTTAAAAGACTTGGGGTTAGTCCAGATGGTGAAATAAATCCTCATGGAATCTACGGGGAATTCCATGTGTCCATACGGGATCCTGCAGCATTCCATCCTTTTTGGAGGGAGGAAAAGTCGGGGAAATTCTGCAGCAAAAGCCTCTGGGGATTTCCCCAAGTTTTTTGAGAACTGCAGAGGAAATGTGCACTCCCACATGTTAGGACAACCAAATTGCATCATATCTCATTGCTGAAGAGGATAGCTGATTGGTCGGATGTGCACAGGGGGTGGAGCTTGCTAAGACAGCAGATCGCAGATTCGCCACATTGGATTGTCACCATAGCGATCATGTGCTGAGGTGATAAAACAGGCTTCTTTCCATTATTTAAGCAGAAGATAACTCTTCTGTACCTTGGATTTAGTTTTTTTTTTAAATAATACTGTTTGGCAGGGGCAAGTTGGGGAGTACAAAACCGCAAGTAATTCACTCGCGGCCGCCATATTGAGTCACTGGCATGCCTCTGTGTGAATAGCAAACACAGAAAGCTTTGCACACCAGCAATCTTGCAAAAAAAGTCATTGAGATAGATGACAGCTGCTGCAAATTTGCGCTTCTGCACACCAATTCACATTTTATTCCCTCATCTAGACCGGCCCTTAGAATAGTTAAATATATTTCTAAAGTCCCATCTCCCAGGACACTTCCATATTGAAATCTTTTTTTTTCTGCTCTTGGGCATATAATACATTTTGAAAAGTTTTTATTTATTTTAAATTCTGCAGTTTAAAATAAGTTACATTGTAAGATAAATTACACTGTAAAGCTTAATCCTTGCAATATATTTATAAAATGTGAAAGTTGAAGAAAGCCATTGATGGCCCAAATAATACATTATCTTAGACAGTAATAGCAGAAAAAGCTTGCAGGCAGGATCCTGCACTCTCCCCCCCCCCCCCGCATGTCTAATCTGCCCTGTAGGCTCTAGATAACTTATCCCTAACTTGAAAAAAAGAAAAAAAGAAAGAAGAAAAAGATCAGATTTTGCAGTGTTCCTTGGCTGGATGCTTGGAAGTAAATATCTCTTACTACAGAGAACCATATGGGTGGCTGTTCGGAAAACTGAGCTTCTTGATGTATGGAGAGATAAGTGCATGTCAGAAGTTCGCATAATATGTCTGGGAGCAGATTTATCCAATTTCAGAGTGTTTTAAAAAATGCAAAATAAATAAATAAATCCAGAAAACAAATATTCAGGTGTTGGCCATACAGCAAAATACTGTACAATGAAATACAAAATCCCCCAAAGAGCGATATCTTTATTGGCCAATCAAAATGCACAAAACACATCATGCAATCTTTACTGGTTTCTTCATCAGGCAAAAGATGTTAAAAAGTCATACAGTAGAAAGAAAAAAGAAAAAAAATGAAGGTAATAGAGTTACAGGCCTACATTCTGTATCAGATGTTGTCTCTGTTGTACTTAATTTGGTTCAGTGGGATCTCAGTGCAGGCTTTTAGGTGCTTTATAGGTAAAACTCAGCCAATTATAGTCCAAAAGAAAAAGTTTTACCTTTGCAGGAGGTAGATACGTCGAAGATTTAAGTCCTAGTCCTTATATTCCCTCTTATTTAGAATCCCCCTCTTGCAGCTAAATCTAGTATCTTCAAATCCAGAAAAAAAATATTCAGTAGTAGTTGTGTTGGCCATACAGCAAAATAAAACAAAATACAAAATCCACAACAGAGTGATGTCTTTATTGGCTGACCAAAATGCACAAAACACATCATGCAAGCTTTGGAAACTCCACTTTTTGAGGTTTCTACCTCCTACAATTAAAGCCAATCAAGGTATCACTCTTTTGTGGATTAACAAAAAAATCAGTGCAGTTTCCCAACTCAAAAAACCATGTGTTTTTTATGAATACAGTATGTTGATTGGCTGTATTCATAAAAAACACATGGTTTTTTTGAGTTGGGAAACTGCATTGATTTTTTTTTAAATCCACAAAAGAGTGATACCTTGAACACCATCATCCCCACATTGCCGTCAGCAAATCTGTGCTTAAGGCCATTCAGCAGTTCACCTACCTGGGAAGCATCATCTCCTCAGATGCCAAGATTGACAAAGAGATTGATCACAGATTAGCAAAGGCATACAGTGCATTTGGAAGACTTTACAAAAGAGTCTGGAGTAATAAACACCTGAGGCGAAGCACAAAAATCAATGTGTATAGAGCCATTGTAGTGTCTATTCTCCTTTATGGATCTGAAACATGGGTCACCTATCGCCACCACTTACGACTCCTCGAACGCTTTTATCAGCACTGTATACGCACAATCCTAAATATACACTGGACTGACTATGTGACGAATGTTGCTGTCCTTGAGCAAGCAGGGATCATTAGCAGTGAGGCCATGATAAAAAGGAGCAAAATTCGATTGCTCAAACTATCAAGGTATAACACTGCTCTCTATTGCTGGAAAAATCCTTGCAAGGATACTCCTGAACAGATTGGTTCCTACTATTGTAGAAGAACTTCTTCCGGAAAGCCAATGTGGCTTCAGAGCCAATAGGAGTACTACAGATATGGTATTTGCTCTTAGACAACTGCAAGAGAAATGTAGGGAGCACCAAAGCCTTCGACACTGAGTAGAAAAGGTCTGTGGAAGATCCTGGAAAGACTAGGATGTCCCCCCAAATTCCTTAAAATGATTATCTTGCTACACGAGGGCCAGCACGGTCAAGTCAGATATGGCGATGCTCTTTCAGAGCCCTTTCTGATAACTAATGGAGTGAAGCAAGCTTGGGTTCTTGCTCCAACTTTATTTACAATCTTCTCCAGTATGATGCTCCAAAGGGCTACGGCAGAGCTTGAAGAAGAAGACAGCATCTATATACGTTACCATACTGATGGTAGCTTGTTTAACTTAAGCCATCTGAGGGCTCGCACTAAGACTCTAAACTATCTAGTCCGTGAGCTGCTCTTTGCTGATGCTGCTGCCCTTGTTGCCCACACAGAAGCAGCTCTGCAGCGCCTAACATCCTGCTTCACAACAGCTGCAGAGCTGTTTGGGCTGGAAGTCAACCTGAAGAAAACAAGTTCTTTACCAGCCTGCACCACAGGACGAACACCACCATCTCCACATTGCCGTCGGCAAATCTGTGCTTATGTCTGTTCAGCAGTTCACCTACATGGGAAGCATCATCTCCTCAGATGTCAAGATTGACAAAGAGATCAATCACAGATTAGCAAAGGCATATAGCGCATTTGGAAGACTTTACAAAAGAGTCTGGAGTAATAAACACCTGAGGCGAAGCACAAAAATCAATGTGTATAGAGCCATTGTACTGTCTATTCTCCTTTATGGGTCTGAAACATGGGTCACCTATTGCCAACACTTGCGACTTCTCGAATGCTTTCATCAATGCTGTCTACGCACAATCTTAAAAATACACTGGACTGACTATGTGACGAATGTTGCTGTCCTTGAGCAAGCACGAATCACCAGCATTGAGGCCATGATATTGAGTACACTGCTGCGCTGGGCAGGACACGTTTCTAGGATGTAGGACCATCGCCTCCCAAAAATAGTACTCTACGGTGAACTCGCCATGGGTCAGCGTAAGAGGGGTGCTCCAAAAAAGCGATACAAGGACTCCCTGAAACAACATCTCAGGCTCGGCCAAATTGATCACCAGCAATGGTCCGCCCTGGCCTCACATCGGGAGGCATGGAGATGCACTATCCACAATGCTGCAGCCTTATTTGAGAACTCATGTCGAACAAGTCTTGAAGAGAAACAACAATGCAGAAAGAATCATAAACTGGAATCATCACCCAAGGAGACCCTCTGCTGTGCTTTCTGCAACTGGACTTGTTTATCTTGGATTGGCCTTTTTAGTCATCAGCGCGCTTGCAGAAAGCGTGGGATGAGTCCTTCCTGAATCTTCGAAGAAAAGCCAGAGAGAGATGTTGATTGGCTTCTAATGTGGTCATGTGTCCTATTTTATAGAAGAAACTGTTCTGTTTTAAGGCTTGTCAGAGGACAGGCCTCTGTATGACATCAGTTGAATGATGAATTGTAGGAAAAGAGAACAAGGACCATGAAACTTCCTATCCAGTTGATTACAAGTCATATAGGTCAGTATATCAGTCCTTCTCAGGAGCAGATGTGCTATATTTCTGTTTATGGTCATTTTTATAAATTTATATATACTGTATTGACATTGACATGAGATTTTTACCAGAGTGGGGTTTAAGGGATTAGACTGTATCTACACTATGAATTTATATCTTGGCTGGAATCCAGTGCACCCTTGATTAAGAATAACCAGTGTAGAATATGGTGGGATTTGCTACTCTGTGTGTGTGTGTGCATAGGCTTGCACAGTTATACTACTTTGTTATTGTTTTCCCCCATGCCCACCAAAATCCTGTGAACTGTCACTTGCCAGCATACTGTGAATTCTCCCCAACTCTCCCGTCCATCATGGAACTACAACTCCCTGATTTTCCTAAGAAGAGGGGAAAGAATTTTGAAGAATTTTGAACCAACAAGGTGCAATTAGCATTGGGTGCTTGTTGTGGTGTTTGTTTGTTCATTTTTACTTTTCACTTATTAGGGTTTTGAGCAATTCTGCCGAAGTACACTTTAACAGAAAACTGGCATTGTGCAAGATGGGTGAGAGGAAAACAGGAGGGAGGCATTGAAATCAGAAAGAATGCAAAAATTGCTTTGGGCTAGGATGTCTGAGACTACCTTTTTCTCTATAGAATTTGAGATCCTCAAAACACTGGAGGCCCTGTTATGTGTCCCATTAACCCAAGAAGACTTTTTCTGTACAGTACTTGCATCACAATTGTGGCTCTCCCTCTAAAGGACGGTTAGGTTGGCTCCATCATTACTGAACCTTTTGAATAGGCAATCAAATCTGTGTTATTTTATCAAATCGTTGGCTCTTAAAATTTAGTCTTCTGTTTCAGTTCTGTTTTTATATTTGTGACATTACTGTGCTTTGCTTTAGAGACCCTTATGGGAAGAAAAACAACTTTTAAATATCTTAATGCATAAACAAAAATAACAACTTGTTTTTAAAAGTGCCAACAATAAATATTCATTACAGTCTAAGGCAGGCTGCATCAGCTTACAGAAAAAGTAAACTGTCTTGTACATGAGGTGCGGTCAGTGTTTCTCTAAACTTCATCACGGGCATGGGTGTGGGAACCACACACACCAGACAATATTATACTATTGACTGTCTATTTGTTTTCCCCAGCCCCACTCCAGTACTATATCTGAGTGAAATTGATTATATGCACCAGTACATAAACCTTTGCTAAATGTTATTTCAACCTTCTAAGTTTTTGCAGAGCATTGTGTTTTGGGCAAGAATTAAGGTGACCAGTGGCAAAAGCAGGCAGCCTTTGGTACAAGGCATTTGTATGTTCAGTAATCTGATAAATAAAAGTGACAGCTGCCAACACTTTTATTTTATTAATTTACCTTCCTACCTCTGAGGAGGAGCTGCTTTTCTTTCTACATGTCTCTCCCAACCCTACCATAACTCTGTGACACTGATTAGGTTGAAAAATAGTTTCAGGCCCAAGGTCACTCAGTGAGCTCCATGCCCAAGGTTGGTTCCCATCTTAGCCTAGCACTGTATTCTTTGCACCAGCTGTTCTCTCATCTTCCTTCCTTTATGTCAAGTTACACCTGCTAAAAATCCATCCTCTGTGCAACTAGTAAAGGTATCCTGATCTCTCTTTTCTATCTCATTGTCTGAAATGTGCACCTGGGGCAGGGGTGGACAAAGTGTGGCCCATGGGCTGCATGCAGCCCTTGGATTACACTTTTACAGCCTCTGAAGCCCCCCACCAGTCTCTCAACGCCCCTGAACCCATTTTAAATGGTGCAATTCTCAGCTGAAAATCTTATTCAAATTCCACAGTGTGTGTAAATATGCAACAACAACAACAACTTACCCTTCTTTAACCTCCAACTCCACAGAAGCCCTGAAATACCTTTTTTTTTTCTGCTTCACCTTCAAAATGGCAACAGGGAGTGATGCAATGTTACTTCTGGTTTCCATGATGGAGAAATGGTAGAAAAACAAGGTGTACTTAGGTGAGGGTGCAACTTGCAAGGGTGTGGTAGAAACCCACTCCTGGTGTAGGTAAATGGGATTGCATGGATAGGAGAACACTATGATCGGTGAGCCTGTGTATGGCTAGGGGCTCCTTTCTTTTGATAAATTAATCCAGCATTTAATATCCCACATATGTTCTTCATTTATGACATGCTGCATTGTCACAGGATTGGTCCCAGAATGTTGTTGTGGGATTGTTATTGTGGTTTTTTTTGTTTTGCAAGTAACTGAGTGAGTCTCTTTGGAAAGAGACAGGCTGGGCAGTTCTGTCATGTTAACATTGACCTTCTCGGATATTGTATGCAAATTGAGAATGGCACTGTTAGGGTGGTCACTCTGCCCATCTCTGGACCCTAGCCCATGCTTGATCCCAGCTTATGCTTGACCTCACTGTCCCCAGAGCCTGCCATGGTCACCATGAATGTGTGGTTCTTGTTTAGCTTTTTAAATGTAAATGTACTTCATATAGAATCATAGAATCATAGAATTGCAGAGTTGGAAGAGACCACGAGGGCCATAATGATTGAAAAGAAAACTAAAAATAAAACTAGGTGCTTGTTACACAACGATCTGTCAGAGACACACACTGGTGTCTGTCACTTTAGAATTGATGATGGGAAAAACCAGTAATGAACAAATGGCATCAATTAAATATGAACAGTTTTGTTATCCACTTGTGGAAGAAGTAATCAGAGAAACTACATATTGTTTGATATAAATACAGATGATTAAAGGAGCATCTGTGAACTATAGCACAAATGTACATCAAGTTGTAGTCGATGTTGTAACTCTGTGGTTGCCCTTTCAGCCGAGCTGGAAGAAAACAGCTTCTTCTTTTTGCAGGATGCCACTTGAAGGGTACTTATTAATCCTTGTTTATTTTTTTAAGATAAGTTGAATACATATCCTGTGAAGATTATAAAAGATGTGCATACCTGCTGTGTTTTGTGGATGTCTTTTAAAATTATTTTTTTAGTGGTGGTGCTTCAGTTTTATTATGCTCTGATGGCAGGCATCATAGTTCAAAATACATTAGGGTTTTTTTTAATTTTACATTTACTGCTAAAGACTTTAACAGATTGTTGACAACTGGCTTCTGCCTGGACGCTTGTATTCTTCACACCATGTTGACGTTCACAGTTGTTGACTGTTGTTCACAGCTGCACCCCTGGTACATATTGCTAAACAAAATACCCGTTGACTAAGGTGCCGTGTTGTCAGTCACAGAATATTGATAAACATTCAAACTACTAGGCAAAATAGTCAGCAACAGAATGTTGGGGAACTAAGTAAATTTGGGAATTTAGGGAATTTTTTATTGGAGTAAGACCATTCTACTAAAAAATACACCCGACCGCAAAAGGCCATAACAATAATACAAAAACAATAATAATTATTTTCCTCTTTTCTTACTAATACAAAAGTAAATCTATCCTAACACTAATGTATTTTTCCCTTTAATCTAAACACACTATAATCACATTATATTTATACATTATAATTATACCTACTTAGAAATGGAAAAAAACCAATAAAATATTAATTAAAAATAATAATACAAAACAATACAAAATTAATAAAATATTTATTTAAAATATCATTTTATGTTATTGCTGTCACTAAACCACGGCCAAAACTTTTTCCAACGATAGCTTGGCAATTTCTCTTTTTCACTCAGAGCTAAATTTTCAATTACATTCTTCACATAATAGGCAGTGCCTTTTACATCCTGCAGATTTTGACTTTTCACCTCCTTTTGTCTCTGGAAAACTAACCCTAACATCACATAGAGGTTTACCAAGCGCACCGTGGACCAGGGCACTTTCCAAAACCTCTCAGCCATGGCGGAACCAGGCTCCTTCCTCTTCCTCTTTTGGCCCACTGACTTTCTGGGTCCCCTGACACCCTCTGGAGGTTCAGTCCCCGAAAGCACCGTCTCCCAAGCCTGCTGTGCCAAATCTGGCCAATCCAGGACCCGGGCCACCTCCTCCCATGTTTCCCGGGCACTTGGGCAGTCCTGGACAAAATGTCTGATCGTCTCCTTTTGTGCCACGCCACTCAAAATCTCAGCCTTTTTACATTTCAGACGCGGACAGGTCTGCTCATCCTCTGCGGTCCATGGTCTCTTTCCCCTCAGATTAAGAACCTGATGATAGAGCCTCCACCTCAAGTCCCACAACTTTTTGGGGACCCTTTTGTCCATGAAATACTCAATTGGGTTAGTCTGGTGATGTAGGTATTCTGATAAATCTAGTTTGGCCTGACGCTTTTGCAAAAACGGGTTAACATAAATCTCCTCCACTATTTTCCTGTACAAACTCCTCTTGATGCTCTGACCTGGTCTGTCTTCCCCCTTCAACTCCTCAGAATGAATTTTATACTTCTTTATGTAAAAAACAAAGTCTTTCAAATAATCTGGTGCTTTCAATTTTTCAGGTAAAGAAAACCTAAAACTTAATGAGCCTTCCTCCCACCAAGTCTTTCCCCATCTAGTCCCTATCCAGCACTCACAAAACAAAACTAGCCAAGCCTGAGGTTGAATCTGACCCTTTTGTAACAGAGAAACTTTCCCAAAGTTTTGAGCAGAAAAGATGGCGATGAACTTAGGTCCCAGGGCTGGGAAGTCTAGGCCCCCTTGTTCTACCTGCCCATAAGCCACTGCCCTTGCCAGGGGGAATGTGGCCATTCCCCAAAGGAACTTGAAGAGAACCCGATCAGCTTCTTTAATCACTGAATCTGGAGGTGGGAAAACAGCCGCCAAGTTGGCTGCCACCGGAAGCAGGTAGGTATTTACAAAAGCGTCTCTCTGGTAAATGGTCAGCTTCCATCTCTGCCAGAGGGCCACTCTCTCTTTCACTTTTTCCAACCAGCGATACCAATTTTCTTTCCATCCCTCTGGAGCCAACGCAAAATTCAGGCCCAGGATCTTCACCCTATCCATCTTTGCCTCTTGCTCTGCTTGCCACCTTTCCTTTTTTCCAACTACGTCCTTTAGAGGAATAGCTGCCATCTTGTCCTCTGCAGCAAAAATCCTGATCAAAAAACTCTTTTCCATGTTAAGTCGAGCACCAGAAACTCGACCGTAGGCCTCAAAAGCATCTTTAATCTTTCTAACTTCCATCCTGTCCTTAACCAAGAAGGACACATCATCAGCATGGGCAACAAATTTAACAGATTCATATCGAACCAACCATGAACTGTCCAACGGACGCGGAATTTGGATCCCCGAGATGCTCTTGTCCAAACTAATCTTACACAGAATAGCATCCAAAGCAATAACATACAAAAGAGGGCTTAGGGGACAACCTTGCCTCACCCCAGAATTTAACTTAATCCTCTTTCCTCTATGACCATTGACTTGCAAAACTACCTCTGCATCCCTATAAAACAATTTAACTAAAGCAATAAATCTCTCTGGCACCCCTTTCCACTTGAGAGCTTCCCATAGGAACGTATGATCTACATTGTCAAAATTGTCTGGTCGACCTGTAGGATTTGACCAGTCCAAGCTCCCTCCTTGTTGAGTCGGAACACTTCCCGAAACAAACAAAGAGAGTCCACCATAGTCCTACCCGGCACAGCACTGGTCTGTGCTTCCATCACAATCTTATCAGCCACCTTAGCCAGCCGATTGTTCAGTATTTTGCCAACATGCGGTAGTCTACGTTGGTCAGAGCTATGGGGCGCCAGTTTTTTGGGAGGGTAGGATCACCCTCCTTTGGGAAAAAAATCAGGACCCCTTGATAAAATGTCTCAGGGAGCTCATTATTATCCCACAAAAAATTAAACAAAGTTGTTAAAGGGGGAACAATCCACTTCCTGTAAACTTTATAAAAATTCCAACTCAGGCCATCTGGGCCAGGGGCAGACTTACCCTTCCCTTGAACTATGACCTCATGAACTTCTTGTTCTTCTATAGGAGAGACCAACCTCTTCCTGTCCTCTGGACTCAGACCCTTATAGAGGGTGCCCATCTGGTCCTCTGAAAAAGCTTGAAAAAAACCCTTAATCTCTTCTATATCTATATTTTTCCGAGCATATAACTGCCTGTAATATCCTTCCATGATATCCAGCATCTCACTTGGTCTAAATACAATAGGGTCTGACTCGGAGGCCCTCAAGCCGTTTAATTCGATCGGAGCCCTTGGACTCCGGGCGCCTGCCCACTCATCCACGTCAACCACACCACCTCGAGTCCTGAAATTTTTACTCCTCTTTCTGTTTTGTCTTTGCTTTTGGCAAAATCTTGCTATCACTCCCTTCGCCCAGTTAAGCTCTTGTTCTGAAAAAGGAACACCTTGGTTCAATCGATAATGACACTTCAAAAAATGATAAATGGCCAAATGATACTCCTGAATCTGTTTCCCATTAATGTTGGTCTCGTAGGCCCGGCTAGTGGCCCGAACTGCGCGTTTCACACGTTCCCACCACCTGCACAAATCATCCTTGTACATGTCCGCAAGAGTTAGGCTGTGGGCTAGTACTGAGGCGATGCGCTCTTTATATGCCACATCTTCCAAAAATTTAGGGCACAACCTCCAGAGAGGTCTTCCTTTGGGGTAAACCTGACCTATACTGAACTCTACAGCCAAGAGCCCATGATCCGACCAAGGAGTGATCATAACAGTGCACTTTTCCACCTTCATTTCCTTCACTGTTCTCACACGGTCTATTCTGCTGGCTGAGGTTTTGTGATAATGAGTAAATCGCCTTCCATTGGGGGAAAATCTGAACCAAAAGCCTTTCTGCAAAAAACAGGAAAAAATTCTAACTCATTCTCCACATCAAGAGCTGCATCCTTAAGACCTTGCCTCTCTAGAAAAGACTCCAACTCTCTTTCTTCTGCTGTCAGGGGTTTGGGCAGGGACAACTTTGTCTGCTCTTTCTGGTCTGCGTAAGCACTCCTGTCCATCATCCTTGCCCTGTTATTGAAATCTCCTACGATAATAAGATGCCGTCGAGTGTTACACTGATTTTTTAAATACCCCCAAAACTTTTTCCGTTCGGCATATTTTACAGGAGCATAAAGCCCACACAGCCTGAAAGTTTTCTTTTCTACTCTTCCATCTTTCTGCTTTTCCTCCATGCTAAAATCCACCACCACCAACCTCCCCAAAACTACTTCTAACATGAAATCTATGGTCAAATTGTTCCTGGACCTAAACAGTACCCCTATTCCCCAACCTTTTGATTGGCCCAATAAAGGTATCTCCACATGATGGTTTTTGCATTTTGGTGTTGCTGGTTTTTTTTTAATTGCCAATACAGCTACCTCAGCAACTTTTTAAAATCCGAAGATACTGAATTGAGCTACTGAATAGGCGGGGGGGGGGGTAAATTTGAGGAAATGGACTTTGTGTTATGATAAACTGAGACTTGCTTTTTTGTTGCCCCCTCCCACCAAAGGCAATAGGCTGTTTAATTTGTCTTCAATTGATATGCTTGGTCTGTTCCTAAATTTGTCTCCAAACCAGATGCTACTGAGAGGGAGAGACACTAGCTGCACAATTCGTGGTGGCCTGAGGACTCATACTGGGTATAGGCAAATGCAGTTCTTATAATGCCAAATGGAGAAGCCAGACTTTACTACCTGTATTCCCAGTTAGCTCACAACCATAAAGATGGCCTCACATTTTATCTACAGAGATTTCCTATAATATTTCAAAGCAAATATGTAAACGCTGTGACCACGGCACTATCATTTCTCTTCCTCTGCATGCTATTTTGCCATCTTTGCCTGATGAGGAAGTCTTTGAACTTCAAATGTTAGTGTGAGGTATTTGGGGACCTTTGAGTGACCCAATAAAGGTATCACCAAAAGATGGATTTTGGGTTTTGTTTTTATGGAAATTCAATCATAAACCTGTAAAATTTTGACTCTCTCACATATAATGAATAGATCAGTCTAATAGATAAAATGCTACATATTTTATAATGTTTTATAGCTTTTAAATATATTTTTATTATGTGTGAATAGTATTTTATATTAGGTGTGAATTAAGGTATGTTAGTGGTTTGTGAAATGGGGGCACTGGAAATCATTTATTCTTTTAAGAAATGGCCAATTAAATATTTAGACTTGTTTTTATCATTATGTTACCCCATACTAACTAACCCATTTAGTAAATTAAATTCTATATTATAAATTGGATTGGTAAGTATGATAGTAAGTACTGTATATTTAATATGAATATTTTTATTCTGTTGTTGCCTAAAGGTCTGTTGACTATAATAAAGCCGTTGTTGTTGTCGAAATTCAATCATGTTAGAATTTTATTTGTAACAGTATATATAAACCTAGCCTTCCCAACTTGGAGGGGCATGGCTTAATAAAATATTAGAGATGCTATGAGTTCCCTCTGGTGGCAGATGTACATCATAGCAAATGTTTTTCATTTGAATTCAAAATGGTTCAATTAACAGTGTTGCTTAAGCTATGTAGAACTCTTAATTTGGCTGGAACGGTATTCCGTTTTCTTTTGCCAATATAATCTTTTACTACTGGTCCTGCAAAGTATCTTCCTTCATTGCATTAAGGTGTTTGGTGCATTAATCTAGCCTGTATAAGTTGGAGACTCTACCAGTAGCATTGTTGCCATCAGCATAGCTTCATGCTTTATGGGAGAACGCAGTCTCACCACTATGGAAAGGCAGTATCTTGGTGGGATGTGCCATATACAGTATTTTGTTAAAATGTACCAAGTACCTAATGTATTTTGTATTCTGTTGGGGACTACAGGAAAAGAGATTCCATTTAAACATTAGGAAGAACTTCCTGACAGTAAGAGCTGTTCAGAAGTGGAATGCACTGCCTTGGAGTGTGGTCCTTCTTTGGAGGTTTTTAAGCAGAGGCTGGATGGCTGTCTGTCAGAAATGCTTTGATTGTTTATCCCTGCATGGCAGGAGGTTGGACTGGATGGCCCTTGTGGTCTCTTCCAGCTCTATGATTCTAAGAACTACTGAGCAGATTTTAAATTTGGTAAAAATGTAAATAAATACTGACCTAGAGGGATACAAAAATGACCCTTCCCTGTTCTGCTTTAAGTAGTCATGTGACTTACAGCCTCCAGAGCACAGGATGAATGCCTTCAGAGCATCATGCTAGCTCTATCAAGTTGCAAACAGTAAGAGGGTGCAGTCTTATCTCTTTGGAAAAATCAATGGCAGTCTGTATAAGTGGACTCTGAAACTTTTATATGGCATTTTCTTCAAATGAATGGTATAGTGTAATTCTTTGTAATCATAAGACTTTTTATAATTAATGCTCTGCATTTACTGATTTCATGCTGTATTTCCTGAAAGTTTTCCTAAATGATAAACAATTTTTAACAAGCAGGGAATAGATGTTTTAACTGAAAAAGTAAGTCCTGTGAAATGTCACTGTTTTTATTACTACAAACAACATTTCAGCAATCTGAGGAACTAATTCAAGGATTGAAAAAGAAAAAGAGTGGTTTTTAAAAAGCTATTTTAACAAAATAAATTAGGCTGTCCTGTTCCATATTAAAACAGGGAGCATGTCTCATTTTGATTTTACCCAGGTGTTACCCAAAATGCTCCTTGGAAAATTCCAAGAAAATATCGAATTTCTAATATGTTGGGGAAATTAGCAGCAACTCGACTTTGGCTATGCAAAAGAGGGGGTAACTAGGGAATCTTGCAACCTGTGTCTACCGATAATAGTCTGGATGGAGTACATACACATGTAAAATTAAGTATGGTTTTTATTAAGGAGTTCAAAAATAACACCAAACACACACACATTCACCCAGAACAAGCATTTACATAAGGCTATAGGAAAAGCAGTAGGAAAACTTGGGATAGGAGGTAGCAAGAGGATTTTGTTGGGGTGATACAGATCTGTCCTATAGTCAGTCTGGCAGAGTGGATGGAGGAAACTGGGTTGGCTAACACAGAGTAGCAGGGTTCCCCCCCATTATTGACTGTGTGCAATGAGGGATATTTTGGGGGTGATATTTATACCTCCAAATACACCTGAGGGGATTGGTTGCTTCATGGGTTGAAACAATGGATTCCATGAGCCTTCATGGATTGCACAATGAGTTTCCTGGTCTTAACAAAAGGTGTAGAAAATGCTAAATGTGTTTTTTAATGTCCAATGACTGGATTTTAACAGTTTGAGCAATTTGTCTTTAAGGTTGGGATTTGAGGGAGGGTGGTTGGGATTTGAGGGAGGAAATTTCACAATCAGCAAATCCAAAGGTTTTCACCCACCCATTATCTCCCCCTTTATGTGGAATGTGTCCTTTTTGGCTTTTTAACCTTAGGCTTCCAGGGTAAGACATAGATGACCTTTTGAGACCATCCTGTCTGTTCCCTGTAGAAGGCCACATTAATGAACCAAAATTCTGCCAGTTTCTGAGGCCTGTAAAAATTGGGTGTAGGCCAATGCCAACATTCCAGAAGTGGGGTGCCTTGGAAGTGGGGTATAAGCTTGTGCTTAGCACAGGAATGTTTACTGGCAATTCCTTGATACCCGATTACTGTTCCTGAATGATAACATGGCAGTTAGTTGTACCCTTGTGGTTATCTTGACTGGTCAGAAGCACAGAACTGGGCCACATTCTTATCTCTTTGTTACAGAAAAGATGGAGAAAGTAGCAAATTCCTTGCAAACCAGAGGCATAGAACTGAATAGTACTATGTTTTTTACTGTTGAATCTATTAATATACCACTTATTAAACAGTATCTCAAAGTTGCTTGCATGTCCAACTCTTGGTATAAAAGACACCTTTTGTGGCCTTTCAATCTAAAGCTAAGTGAAGGATTACCCCAATCCCCACTCCTCTTTCCCAGGCATGTACTGTACTCAGTTCTTTCCTTGGTGTACCCTTATTTTATGTTACGCTATCTTTTGAAACTTCCCTTCCTTAGTCTTGCCTTCACTCTTCCATTCAGTTGTTGTTGCATTGGAGGAATGGATTGGAGGAATGCAGAGTACAGACAATTATTTACAGAACTAGTAACTCATCAGAATGTGCTTACTGCTGACCTGACCATTTTATGACAGTTTCCCCACAGACCAGCCTCTGATGTGTGAGGAAATCTTCCTTATCTCTTAGGAGGATGATTCAGACAGCTATAAATTCTCAAAGGAACTGAAAACATCACAAGCCTGCAGGAGAATCTTGATGTGTTTGCTGGAGGAGGCTACCAGTAGATAAACTGGAAAGTTGTCTTCATCTGTTACTACTACAAGTAAGTTGCTGAGTAGGGGAGGGTTTCTTCAATAAAGGAAACAATTACTTTGTAGACATTATTTAGCGAATATAAGAGGAGGAAAGCAGGGTTGAAAAGATGTGAAAAATCTACTCAAAGTCTTAGAGGTAGGGTGGGAATCATACAGCCTTTGATTATTCACTGTTGCCTATGTTGGCTGGAGCACATATGATTTATAGTCCCACAATATTTGCCTGCCCACATGATTCCCACCCCTTCTTACAGAACATATTGGAGACACTGCAGCTAAAATTAAGGCAGAAATGTCATTGAATTCATTATGGCTTTTCAGGCTGCAGTACATTTACTACAGAATAAGCTCCATGGAACACAGTGTAGCTTAATTCTGAGTATATGTGCATAGTGTGCGTACTGCTAAATGTGTATGTGTATGTGTAAGTTTAAAGTTTTAGTGTAGTATTTTATATTATTGATGAATTCGCCAATTTTTGTAAATATATGTATTATTATATGTAATTTTAAGGGGGGTAAATGTTTTAAGCTATTACTGTTGTTATGGATTTGTTTGTTTTATATTCAATTGTTGTGAGCCGCCTTGATTGCCTAATAGGCAAAAAGCGGGGTACAAAAATAAAGTTGTTGTTGTTGTTATTATTATGTGCCTTCAAGCATCTTCTCAAGATGTGGAACAGACCATTCTCCACGAGTCTTGAATTTATTAAATTGAATCTATTTGCTGGAAAAACTGAAATTTCATATTTATAGCTTTGAGAAAGGAACAGCATGTTCTGGAAATTGTGAGATAAAGTATTTGTTTATTAATTACAATGATTTTTAGAAACTTTATTTGCATTATTTAAAATTTAAAAAGACAATGTTGATATGTTTCAAGTAAAATATTGTCATTTTTGGACATTGGAAAGATAGCTACTCTCCCCGTTCCTAGTTAAAAGAAACTTGAAAAGGATTAGATAATTTAAAAAACACAAGAATGATTTTTGAAACCTGAATTAGTTGTTTTCCCCTTTGTGAATAAGCACATGTAGCTGTGCTGGTCCTTAGGAGAAAAAACAAAGTTTTGGTTGATTATAGTAAAGGAATTGCCCCTACTGTTGTCTGTGTGTGTGTGTGTGTGTGTGTGTGTGAAGAAATTTATAAAAACACTAACAATATACTTAAAGGTCAGCTTTTTCACTATTCAAATATTTGTTTTATCTGAATACTTTTTTGTGGCTCAAAATGTATGTATTAGATATTAAATTTGTATTGCTACATTTTTCTTGTACCTATTATGGGGCAATTCTTATTGTGAGTAATTCTCCAAGATGTTTGGGTCAGAAGTAATTAATTTCATTAGAGATTAAACAAAGCAGGTAATTTTTAAACAGCTATGCCATTTGGATTGCTACCTGCAAATGATAGCTGGAGTTCCATGGTAACATAAGGATAATGGCAGATAACAGTTAAAAACGAGTTTGTTCTAACAATATTTTCCCAACATTTTTCATCCCTCTCTTCAGCAAGTAGGATTTAAGATGTTCGGGACTGTGGTGATTGGAATTGGAATTGCAGGATCTGTGCGGATCAGAGACTTGCTGAATCCTTTGCCTTCCAGTCCTGTAGAACACCTGAAACTGCTGGGCTTTGTGTCTAGGTAAGAAAGATTATATATATAAAAACAGCTGTATGTACATATTGAAGTGAGCCTGGCTCCTAAGGCTTTAGAATGAAGGAGGTCTGCCCTGATTGGCTGGTTTATCGTATATATAATTTGACCTCACGTGTAAACTGAGGGCAGGTTTTGGGGCCAAAATTATGGATTTTGATCTGACCTGTGGATAAATCAAGGGTCATTCCGCAGAGAGGTGAAAGCACCTGTGCTGAGTCTGGTGGCCAGCTGCCCCTGGCTGCTGCTGCCACCATTTTCCCATCCAGGCATTCAAAAAGACCTTTTACCACTACTCAGTGAAGTGGATGATTGCTTGTATGATCAAAATTAAGATACAGGATTTCTTATCAAAAAAGGAACCATTCTCTTCTCTGGGTAGAGTGGTGAAAGGTATGAGGTTTGTCTGTCCCGGGAAAACCTAAAAGAAGCACTGACTCCCTGTATTTCCTTGGCACTCCTTTGAGGAGAAGTGCCAAAGAGCTTCTGCCATCGCCATTTCCCCACTCAGCATTCAAAAGGTCAAATGGTGTCATGGCAGAGAAAGTAGAGGGAGTCGGTTATTCTTTTAGGTTCTCCTGGGGCAGACTAAGCTTTTGCCTTTTGACACTCTACTCAAAGAAGGGAATTGTTCCTTTTTTGATAAGAGTTAAGGTACAGTACTTACATTGACCCAAAGATATGTCAACCAAGGGTTTTTGAGTCAATTTTTTTTCTTAAAATTTCTTGACTTATACACAAATTAAATGTTAAGATTCACCTCAGAACTAAGGAGTAGTACCAGTTCATGAAAGAAGAAGTGGGAAGGGAGACTGAGAAAATGTAGCCATAACAACAGTAGTACAGAAAACTTGGTAAATAGTTTTAAGCACATATTGGGTACTTTAATGTAAAACAGTCTTTTGTTCATGAAAATCTTGCACTACCCACATAAAATATTACTTCCTACATTTATGATTCCATTGAGACTATTTCTGGCTGGTTTACAAATTCTTTTCTTTTTTCTGGCAGACATTCATAATGTGCCCCTTACCATAAGAGTAGTGCAATATACTGTGTTATCACGATTACAGCTTTCTTAGAAAAAGAAGGATATATGGGTGATGATATTTATGCGAATTTTTATGACTGCTGCCTTGTTGCCAAGGCAACCAAGGCAGTTTCCAAATTTCAGACACTAATGCAAACAAACGTTCCAAAATATACAACAGGGCAGAAGAGTTCTCTCTGGCTAGCCCATGGTTGATTCAGGAGCTGATGGCACTGCTCCTTGGCCTAAATGTCTTCATTTCTGCCTTTCCTCAGGGGCTTGAGGAACAGAGTTCTTTCTGTAGGCTGTACAGTATTCCTTTCTAATAACTAATGGAGTGAAGCAAGGTTGTGTTCTTGCTCCAACTTTATTTACAATCTTCTTCAGCATGATGCTCCAAAGGGCTACGGCAGAGCTTGAAGAAGAAGACAGCATCTATGTATGTTACCATACTGATGGTAGCTTGTTTAACTTAAGCCGTCTGAGGGCTCGCACTAAGACTCTAAACTATCTAGTCTGTGAGCTGCTCTTTGCTGATGATGTTGCCCTTGTTGCCCACACATAAGCAGTTCTGCAGCACCTAACATCCTGCTTCGCAACAGCTGCAGAGCTGTTTGGGCTGGAAGTCAACCTGAAGAAAACAGAAGTTCTTTACCAGCCTGCACCACAGGACGAACACCACCATCCCCACATTGCCGTCGGCAAATCTGTGCTCAAGTCTGATCAGCAGTTCACCTACCTGGGAAGCATCATCTCCTCAGATGCCAAGATTGACAAAGATATCGATCACAGATTAGCAAAGGCATATAGTGCATTTGGAAGACTTTACAAAAGAGTCTGGAGCAATAAACACCTGAGGCAAAGCACAAAAACCAGTGTGTATAGAGCGATTGTACTGTCTATTCTCCTTTATGGATCTGAAACATGGGTCACCTATTGCCACCACCTACGACTCCTCGAACACTTTCATCAGCGCTGTCTACGCACAGTCCTAAATATACACTGGACTGACTATGTGACGAATGTTGCTGTCCTTGAGCAAGCAGGGATCACCAGCATTGAGGCCATGATATTGAGAACACAGCTGCGCTGGCAGGGCACATTTCTAGGATGGAGGACCATCGCCTCCTCAAAATAATATTCTACGATGAACTCACCACGGGTCAGCGTAAGAGGGGTGCTCCAAAAAAGCGATACAAGGACTCCCTGAAACAACACCTTAGGCTTGGCCAAATTGATCACCAACAATGGTCCGCCCTGGCCTCACATCGGGAGGCATGGAGACACACTATCCACAATGCTGCAGCCTTATTTGAGAACTCAAGCTGAACAAGTCTTGAAGAGAAATGACAACGCAGAAAAAATCACAACCCAGAAACATCACCCAAGGAAACCTTCTGCTGTGCTTTCTGCAATCAGACTTGTCTATCTTGGATTGGCCTTTTTAGTCATCAGTGTGCTTGCAGAAAGCGTGGGATGAGTCCTTCCTGAATCTTCGTTTGCGAAGAGAAGCCAGAGAGAGATTACCTGTTCGATGGGTTGATTACCAATCTGCCATTTATGCTTCACTTTTTTCTTAGAAAACACCATCACCTTAGACTTGGAGTGATTAATTGTCAGTTGTTCAATTTTACAGTAAAGCTGTAGAGTTCTTAATACACATCTTAATCCCACGCAAGTCAGAGAAGGTAAAACTGCATCATCAGCATACAAAAGAATAGGAAAAGACATATTTGCCAGTTTTGGTGGATGAACGCATTCTTCCTTCATGCTTTTAACTAAGGAGTTAATATAAAAATTGAATAGAATAGGTGCCAGTACACACCCTTGTTTTACTTTCTGAATTTCCTCTGTTAAATGTCCCTGATGATCACATCTAATCTGAAGCCATGTGTTTTCATACAGACTATGGATGAGAATCAAAAGGCATCTATCTATGTTTGTGCCACTTTATTTTTCCAATAACCTATCTCATGGGAGAAGATCAAAAGCAGACTTAAAATCTATAAAGGCAGCATAGAGGGACCCCCCCTTTTATTGAAGCATATTTTCCCACAAGGTGTTTGGAGCACTAGCTTTTGATCAGTGCTTGACCTCTCAGCCCTAAATCCTGCTTGTGCTTCAGCTAAAATGTGTTCCTGATTCAGCCAATCCACTAATTTATTACTCAGTTTATTCATGATCAGACTTTTCAGACTCTTAGCAAAAACATTCCTGCCAACAGCTGTGAGGTGCAACCCATCCCTTGCCAGAAGTCCACTTCCCTGAAACTGTACTCCATGGCCCAGGAAGTCAATTCTTTCCCTGAAGCACCATCTGTGGAGCCAGTTGTTCACCTCCATTATTTTTCTCTCCCTTCTGGGCAATGCCCTTCCACCAGGTGGTGTGTGTGCATGAGAAGAGATGTTACTTTTCCATATTACCAATAGGCATGGATGTAAATTTCTTTCTACAAGACCATGAATCCATGATTGAACTACAACACCAATTTGGATATCTAAGTTCTAGCCACTAAGATCCTGATACAGCTTTTTCAGTTACCATTAAATGAACCAGGAGCTCTCGTTCTTTCTTATTTACAAGTTAGTATGGCTGTGTTATAGTTATAGTGGATGTATTTTGATTCATTTTTGTTTCTTCTTAAACTAGACGATCTCTCGGCAATGTTCACGAAGTGAAACAAATAAGTCTACAAGAAGCTCTGAACAGTAAGGAGGTCCATGCTGCCATCATCAGTACAGATAACCGAAACCACAATGAAAGTGTCAGGTATCCATTCTCTAGAATCAAAATTACATTATAATGTCCATTTTTTTCTCCATCATTCCATGTATATATTATTGACCCAAATTATGGCAAGCAAAATTTTCACTCAATGTCTTTATTACTATTTGGCATTATAACCAAGTGAAAGTACATCTTTTCCTCATAAACTGACACTCCTTTAAGTGCATTTACACAGTGTCTTTTCTCATATTCAAAAAACATAGAAATGGACATCTGATCTTTCTTTGTTACCACTTTTGTGTATTTCACCTAGCAATATAAGTCTGTGTGTGCCATGCAACTATAGGTCACCTTCCCCCACTCCCATATCCATGGAACCACTATCCGCTGTTTTAGTTATTGGTGGGACACCAAATAGGGACACATACCATAGAGTTATACTGGAAAATGCCTAGAGATGCATGCTCTCTAAGCGTCTTCTAGGCCCTCCAATGTAACTCTATGGTATGTTTATGCAAGAAGTCCTTTATTGTAATAGGGTTTGCTGTTATCCACGGTTTCACTTACACATAAGTCCTAGAAGGTATCTCCCATGGATACAGGTGTCACCTGTATTTGTGTTATATACTTAGATATTAGAGGATGCACTGTAAAGTGAAAATTTATTTCTAGTGACTCTAAATGTTCCCTGCTTAAAGGTAACCCCAAATGAAAAACCAGCTTGAAATCAGATGTACTCTAATGAGTACCCAAAAATGACACTGGGAATTAAGGATTTGTGAGAGAACTGAGAATAATTTTGGAACATCTGTATACTGTTGAGCTTTACAAAGAAAGTATAAGGTATATAATTGTAACATATGTTCATTTTTCTTCTATAAGGTTGTTCCTAGAGGCTGGAAAACATGTCCTGGTTGAATACCCTATGTCATTGTCTGCAAAGGCAGCACATGAACTCTGGGCGTTAGCTGAGCAAAAAGGTAGCTTATACAATTGGAGTCATAGATAGTTGTTTAAAGCATATGTTTGGTACTATGTTTTTACTGTGGTCCCAGAGAACTACAGTTGCAAAGGTATCCTTTATGTATTATTGTAGAAAAGGAAGAATATGTAATTATTTTTTCTTCCTCTACAGCATCCTAAGGTAAGAAAATAAATATGCCAAAATTCTCCTTTCTGTAAAAAGCCAGACACTGATCTATTAAGGGCCAAAGCCCTCTTCTGTTGCTTCCATAACAGAACAAGGATATTTATTTATGTTTTTACAGCATTTATTCCTCCCTGTACAGTTGAAAACATTCTCAGACTGGCTTACATATCAGTAAAAAAGGCAAGACAACCTTGCCCTTAGATTTACAACATAAAAAGGCACAACACAAAAGGAATGTGCAAAGGGAAGTGAAAAGAAAACAAGAAAACTCAAGTGCATGTTATTAATGTTACAAGGATAGTTCAGGCTGGTAGAATGTCTGCTAGACAACAGAAACAAGACCCAAAGGAGCTGGCTTCTCAGGCGGTATTGATCATAGTCTTCCTTTCCTCTTCTTCCTTAGCCTATGGAATGAATGACTATCTCAGAGACAGCAGTCAGTGTGATACAAAATGGATAACTACAGTATACTCTGTATTGCAGCCAGATCAAACTTTGATCTAGACAAGGGGTTTTTGGCATACCACATGTTAGTGGACCCCAGTTCGTAGCAGTCCTAGCTGTTATGTGACTAGAGATGCTGGGTGTTGTAGTTCAACAATGCCTGGAGGAACACAGGTTTTTCATCCCTGGTCCTTTTATTTTCTGTTTTTAGTTATAGGAAAGATGAAAAGTATATCATGTCTTTGTACAAAATAAAAGCAAGTAAAGAAAGTGGTGTGATAACTGTTAGATGAGACCTTATTTTCTTGTTTGCCTTAGCTAATATGGAGTGTACCTTTTATTGTCTGACAGTAAGAGGTTTTTTTATATATAATCAAACTTCAATGAAAAGAATATCCCTTTATATTAAAATGTGAAGGGCAGAGGTAATAATAATAATAATAATAATAATAATAATAATAAAATTTATTTATACCCCGCCCCTCTGTTAAAACAATCGGGGTGGCTAATAGTTCAAACAGTGGTACAATGGAAACAGAAACTATTTTGAACAGGGTGGATTTGATTTAAAGCACAATTTAAGTCACTACTCAGAAAGACTTGATTTAATCATGTGATTCCCCCACCCAAAAGGGTACTTTTCTTCACTATAAGCTTAATACATATTTTACACAACTCAGAGTTACCAAAGACTCAATCTTGCTGGTATAATCTTAATATTCACAACTAGACAAAGGTTTCATTTTTAGAATAACAACAAGGCCTTGCATTTCTCTGTTGCAGTGTTTGCATTTTGCACTCATTCCTGCCTTACCCATAGGTAGAGGAACTTCATTAAAATATTCCCAAATTGGGTCACTTTTACGGCCTGCTGCCAATGCCATTATAGGTTTTCTTCTCCAGGGAAAGAATAGTATGATAAACCTCAGGCTATACACACAAAAATCCAAAGATATGTAGAGTGCTGTATATTCCGGCATATAAGATAACCTTTGGGCCCTGAAAAATAGCCTCCAAAATCGGGGGTCGTCTTATATGCCAGATACACTTTGCTTCACGCGCCGTCTGATCTACCTCTTCGCTCCCTTCGTAAACAGAGCAAAGAGGCAGGAGATCGGGCGGGGGGGGGTGAAGCAAAGTCTTTACCAGTTCATTCACCCCCCTCCTCTGCCTTCTCCCCCTTTGGGGAGCAACTGAAGAAAGAGGTGGGGGCTAACGTTGCGGTTTGCTGCGGCCGCCGCTCAATCTCCTGTGTATTCGTTTCCCAAAGGGAACAAACACACAGAAATCGAGCGGCAGCCAAGGCAAACCAGGTACATTTGCCCCTTTCTTCCACCTTCCTGGAAGGTGGAAGAAAGGGGTGAATCCCGCGGTTTGCAACGGAGGCTGCCCATTCCCTCCGTCTTCATATCTCAGAGCCACCCTTCCACCATCCCTGAAGCCGGGATCGGCCTCCCGGTTGTGGCCTCGGGGAGGGGGTGGGTGGGTGGGTGGAAAGCCCCCCTCAAGCCACCCTTCCACCCTCCCCGAAGCTGCGATCGGGCTCCTGCTTGCAGCCTTGGGGAGGGGGTGAGTGGTTGGAAAGCCCCCCCTGGAGCCACCCTTCCACCCTCCCCGAAGCCACGATCGGGCTCCCAGTCACAGCCTCAGGGAGGGGTGGGTGGGTGGAAAGCCTTCTCCTTGGGGCCACCCTTCCACGCTCCCCAAAGTCGCAATCGAGCTCCCGGTCGCGGCCTCGGGGAGGGGGTAGGTGGGTGGAAAGCCCCCCCTCTAGCCACCCTTCCACCCTCCCCGAAGCCATGATCGGCCTCCTGGTTGCGGCCTCGGGGAGGAGGTGAGTGGTTGGAAAGCCCCCCCTCTAGCCACCCTTCCACCCTCCCCGAAGCCACGATCAGGTTCCCGGTCACGGCCTCGAGGAGGGGGTGGGTGGGTGGAAAGCCCCCCCTGGAGCCACCCTTCCACCCTCCCCGAAGCCGCGATCCCAGTCACAGCCTTGGGGAGGGTGGGTGGAAAGCCTTCTCCTTGGGGCCACCCTTCCACCCTCCCCAAAGTCGCAATCAGGCTCCTGGTCACGGCCTCGGGGAGGGGGTGGGTGGATGGAAAGCCCCCCCCTCTAGCCACCCTTACAGCAGCTGAGGTAAACCGTGTATGTTCGCCCCTTTCTTCCACCTTCCTGGAAGGTGGAAGAAAGGGCTGAATCTTGCGGTTTGCAGCAGCCACCCCCACTTCTCCCCTGTCTTCATTCCCTTTCAAAGAGAATGAAAACAGAGGGGGGCGGACGAGGCAAACTGGGTATTTTCGCCCCTTTCGTCCACCTTTGAGTTAAGTTTGACTGGAAGGCGGAAGAGAGGGGCGAATGTAGCGACTGGCTGGCTGAGAGAGCCCTGCCAGCTGATCCTGTTCACTTTCCCAACTCACGAGGAGATCCTCATGAGTTGGGAAACAAAGAGGATCAGCTGGCAAGGCTCCCCCAGCCAGCCAGCCAGCCAAATTGGGGGGAGGTCTTATATGGCGAATATATGCCAAACTCTAGATTTTTATTTGAAAATTGGGGGGTTGTCTTATATGCCCAGTCATTTTATATGCCGGAATATACTGTATTCTGCTCAAAAGGTTTCACTTTAATTTTTACTACTTGCTCCTCCTTCCTCACACTTAGTTTCTTGTGCAGATCTATTCCACTCCCAGTCTCCCCACAATCTATTCATTTAATGTTTTGAAACTTGGCACTTAAGAGATAAGGGGCTGATTCTGTGTACATAGATTTGCAAAAGAACAATGGGATTGTGATTTCTGCAGACACAAATTCATAGTTCTCCTTACTCAAACAAGGTTTTGATGGCTGTACTAGCTGTGTAGCAAAGAGAAGTTCAAGTCCTATAGGTTCTTTCATGCATTTCCACAAGAAAATCAACCCAATGCCATTGGTCCCACTCCCATTTCTGTCAATCATTTCTTACCTTTCATTAGGGTTAATAAGTGTTAAGAAATGTCTGTAATACTATTAAATCTGCTTTTGTTTCAATGGCAGGTAAAATCCTCCATGTGGAGCATATTGAATTATTGACAGAGGAGTACAAACAGCTGAAGAAAGAGGTGGCAGGGAAGGAACTTGTGAAGGGAACATTACATTTCACAGGTCAGTTGTTAGGATCTGGTTTAATGCATCTCTGATCTGATTTATGGCCAGTGCTTTAGAATTCATTAGTCCATATGAACCTTTTCTGAATGGATAATTTTTGACTGTTATAGATTGTTATCAAGTTTGCATAGATATTCTGCATTCCAAAGTTACTCCTCAAACTCTTTCCGTTTTGGTGGTGTGGAAATGACCCCACTATCAAATGTGTAGCCTCATTGACAAACGTACTGTGATGTTGCATCGTAGGCCAACAAGCATAGTGACATCTTAATAGGCCTGCTTGAATGGCAAAAACAAAATTGATTTTCTAGGTCAGAACTATCCAGTTGTTAGAGGGTTGAACAACAATAATATGACTGTTTTACTTTCCACAGGCTAGTTATATGGCCTTGAAGAAAACTGTAGAGTCCCTTGCAGAAGTAACAGTTTACTATAGTTTGTTTTCTTTAGTAATTATATTAGAAGTTAATTTGTTTATTGTGTGTGTGTTTTTAGATGGAGTATAAGGGGGTAACGGGGGATAGTATAATTAAGTTTTGTCTTTTGTATTTGTGTATTTGTTGTTTATCTGTTTGTTATGTGTTGTAAAATTTGTTGTCAGATTTATTAAAACGTATAGTAATAATAAAATGTTATAAATAAAGAAAAGAAAAACTATGATTAATTGGGATTTGGTTGGCCAAAAATTTGGGCCGTGAAGGCATGGTTTGAAATGTTTATAAAGCATGAATTGTTTTATCCTCAGACAAAGAGTTACAGTTACACTGTTAAGGTAGTTTCCCCACTGCCTTCCAGGAGCAGGGCTTAGCTCTGCAAACTAAACCAAAGTTCTACATTTGGATGTAATTGTAAACCATGACTTAATCATAGAATCATAGAATTGTAGAGCTGGAAGAGACCACGAGGGCCATCCAGTCCAACCCCTGCCATGCAGGAATACACAATCAAAGCATCCCCGACAGATGGTCATCCAGCCTCTGTTTAAAGACCTCCAAGGAAGGAGACCCCACCACGCTCCGAGGGAGTGTGTTCCACTGCCTAACAGCTCTTACTGTCAAAAAGTTCCTCCTAATGTTGAGGTGGAATCTCTGTTCCTGGAGCTTGCATCCATTGCTCCGTGTTCCAGTCTCTGGAGCAGCAGAAAACAAGCTTGCTCCATCCTCAGCATGACATCCCTTCAAATACTTAAACAGTTTCACTTCCTGTTGTTAAAAAAGGCCTAAACAAAAACTGCCTGGGGAGGGCAAAAATGTCTTTTATAAAGATGTGAAGGCCTGGGAAAAAAACCAGAAAAAATCAGGGGAAAAGGGGGGTTTCCCATTTTTTCCTAAAGCCTTTTTTGTTTTTTTCTGAAAAATTGAAAAAAGGAAGAAAATCGATTGTGGAATGTCCAATTCATGCTGCTGCAAATCCGTTGGATCCAAAATTCAAAGGTGGAAATATAAGTGATGATAGCACTGCTATTGCATTTGACTGGATTTCAAAACAAGCATCACACTTAGCACTTAGTGTGGGGAAGGTACTTTCAAATGTTGCAGAATATAGAGCATCTTCAGGGATTTGATCCAGGAATGCAGTCTGGGATTCTGCCAACATGGTGGCAAGACAGCCTCTGACTCCTCTTGCTTATCGCCTTCCTCAGGTTGTTCCATCTTCTGCAGCATGTGAAAGAATCTGATCTATGTTTGGAAACACTCACACTAAATCAAGAAGTAAACTGACATGTGAAAGGGTAGAGAAGCTTGTTTCAAACCGGGTAAACCTTCAGTTTTAGAAGTCCATGATAACTGTGATGATGACAAACATAACGAAGCAGAAGCAGAGACTGAAAGTGATGCTGATAACTATAGCTCAGAAAATGAGTCTGATTAAATTTCATACCTATTCATTGAATCTTAGCCCCTCCGTCCTCCATACCACACACTTCCCCCACTCCATTTGCTCCACTTGTTACAAATATTTTTTTAAAAAAGTAAATTCCATTTGTAATAATTGTTTGAATACACTAAAAATTAAAAATATACCAATTGTGAAAATTTTATGGCAAATCAAATTGCACATAGTCATGTTATGTTCCTAAAGTAACAGAGTGACTTTCAATCTGTAAATAGTGCTAATGTTGCATTTTTTCAATTTTTCCAAAAAATCCATTTTTTCTGGAAAAAACGATTTTTTTCCATGGCTTCAAAATTTCTGGAAAGTTTACATCTCTTGTCCCTTACACCCCCTAGAGTGTGTTTGGAGGTAGCTGGAGAGCTTTTTTTGCAGGATACAGCCCTCCAAAGTATCTTGGCGGGCCAGCATGCTCCCACCCACCCACAACAGTTGCCCACCCCTAATTTAGAGTGATCTCAAATCCAAAAAGCCCTTTTGCATTTCTCATAAGCAGGAATCAAGTTACCCCATCAACAAGTATGAAGGGACTGGGCAAAGGTCAGAGAGCAAGCACACCTGCCACCTCAACACCACCCTTTCCAATCCCTCCATCCACTCCAAATTTACCTCCCCACTCCCTCACTCAAATTTTGTCTTGGCAGATTTCCCCCTTCTCCGAATGTTGAGAAGAAGCAGAAGACCCAAGCAGACAGTGGCTGGGGCACACAAGGCAATGGGTTCTTTCAAAACCAACAGAGTGTATATAGCGCCTATCATGACAATGATTAGAATTGAGAGGATATTTGTTTATATAGAACATGATAGTTGTTGGCCTGGTCCAGAATTTCTCTGTTTTTAAATAACATTTTGTGTCCAGGTTGGTTTATAACATGTTCTGCTATTGCTGATTTTTCTGCCTGGCCCAGTCTGCAATGTCTTTCATGTTCATGTCAGAATGCACAGAGAAGCTATTGAAATCCACAAACACCTGGACAACTTCAACAGGAAAGAAGAAACCCTAAAAGTAAACAAAATCTGGCTCCCAGTTTTGAAAAACAATAGAATAAAAACCCAACACTTACAAAGGAATTCCACCCAGGGACAAGGGGACTTCCAGGAGATAATGGCCCATCAACCAACCATTAGCCAAATAGACACTAACAATCCTTGCATTTCTACACCCAGAAACTAACCAGTCAATTACACAAATTTATATATACTCCCCAACAGGGGTTCACAATATATAAACTCCACACACTCCTACCCAATCATGATGTGAATGAGTTTCAGATTCATTAGCTCCCATCTCCTCTTGTTTGGCTCTAGGAAGAAATTAGAAGTTTTCATTTCCATTCTTAACTGATTGCAGTTTAGTCTACATCTGAACCCAGACAATTTGAAAACCATTGTTTTTGAAGTTAGTTTGTTTCAACAAACCATAGCTAAGATTAACCACAGTTAGGGCTTGGACATAAACTAAACTGTGATTAACTAATATTTTTTAAGCAGAGGCTGGATGGCTGTCTGTCGGGAATGCTTTGATTGTTTATCCCTGCATGGCAGGAGGTTGGACTGTATGGCCCTTGTGGTCGCTTCCAACTCTGTGATTCTAAGATTTTTTTGTGTTACATTCAAACCATTCCTATTTATGGGATTTTACCCAGGGTTATAGCAAAAAAAAAAAAATGGTTAAGTGTCATGATTAAACAGTATGTCTGCAACAAGTGTACATATGAACCTCTGTTTTTCATCTATCATGGTGACTTACTATATAAAGATTTGGACAGTACATATAAAAAGAGTATTAGAATTTTTCAGATTAAAAGTTGTCTATAAAAAGTGAATATGATCCTACTATAAAATTACAAAAACAAAAGCAAAGCAAACCTCCCTGCATACTGTTACTTCTACAAGGGACTTCCTGTCATATCAAGAAGAATGATTCTAGATCCATTACCTTGCCAGTTGCACTGGTTTTTTCCATCTGCAGGGGATATTTAGTGTAAGATGGCATCTTAAAATATGACTTCATCCCACCTGCTCAATAGTGTAGTACATTCTACTGCTGGCTTATATATGAATGTTAGGCCTCAGATATTCTTTTGTCCTTTGTTTAATACAAGTATGCCCTCTACCAGAAGATATTTTAGAATTTTCCTTTTCCCATCCATGTGTTTCAAGTCCTTTTTCTCATTCCAAAAGGTGGCCCACTGGATGAAGAACGTTCAGGATTTCCAGCTTTTAGTGGGATTGCCCGTCTTAGTTGGCTAGTTGACCTTTTTGGAGACCTCACAGTCACTTCTGCTACAAGGGAAGAGCAGAAAGAAAAAAATTACTCAAGAATGACTGCACATTTTCAGACTGCAAGCAAGAGGTTGGTCTCATTAGGTTCTAGAAAGCATTGCTTACCATAATAGTATCTGCTAACATAGCCCTAGGTTTTGGGTTTTTTTAAAAAAATTCCTCCTTTCTTCTGTTGCATAGGACAAAGCCACATCTTGATATATTTGTTCAGTAGCATTTCCTGGGGGCCAGGAAACAGTTCCTGCTTTGATTTGAATACAATTGAGTTTTTATAATTGGAATCAGTAATTGTAGTTTTCCTCACAAGTCAGACTGGGTGTTTTTCACCCTTTTCTAAACAACATATGGCCTATTACTTTTACTTAAGGCTTACACTTTTGATGTACTAGGCCTACCCCATGTTCCATACATCTCTGTCATGTATACCTTAGTAGTTTTCAACTTACATAGTATCACTGGATAGTAAGGCTGATTTGCTAACAGTAGTACACATAATGATCTAAATATGCAGGCTGACATCATCTAGATTTCCATACTTAATCATAAAACTTTCATGGAGGTAGGGTGAAAGTGTCCTCCTGAGAAGGTCACTTAAACTGGGCATTAGAATCAGCAGTATTATCAGAGCTTCTAAAAAGATATCCATTGTGTGAAACTGTGCATGGAATCTGGTAAATCTGAATGCCATCTGATCTAGATAACCTCCGCTTTAACTCCAGATCTATGTAAATTGTCACTGAGTAAAATTCTGAATAGTGCTGAGCTGGGAGATTCTCTTTATCTCTTATTTTGGAGATGGTCTTGGAAAAATGCAAATGAAGTTGCAAAGTGACCAGGAAAAAACTGGCCTAATAATGCTGCCATAGACTGATAAGCAGATATTAGCAGATTTATTTCCATGCTGTGAAAAGATCCATTTTGGCATTTGTTCTGTTCAAGATGCTGTTAGGCCACAACAACAGTGGCTGGTTGAAAAATTTGCCCCGCTGCATCTTTGACATCATTGGTTAGTTGAACAGCTATTCACAAAGACCTCTCAGTATAAAATATTAGGTCTTTCAGGGTTCCTACCAGCCAACCATACCATCTAAAATAGTATAAGATGTAAGGAGTATAAATAGTCATCTCAGTCTCTCTCTCTCCATACACTCAAGTAGCATACTGTACAGACAGATATACACATACACGCATGTGCACCCATATACTGAAGGTTTTTTTCCCAACTACAGTCAAAATTCTTCAGTGATTGGGCATGTTTGTGCTGAATAAGCTGTTTTAATTTTGATTTTTGACCCTTTAATATCTGTATTTTTGTAAACCAAAGCTAGCATGGGAGGTATGTATTATGATTCAGCTCCATTTGAAATATCAGGTTGATTAAAAATCTTCCTTTCCCTGGAATGTAATCACACACTACTTGCTTTGTTGTTTAAGTAAGTAAGCTAATGTTCATTATGAGAAATGAAGTGAGAGAGGGAGATAAGAGAAATCCTAGTTCTAACTAATTAGCAAGGCTGAAGAGGTAGGGAGCCATACTTGACCCTGGCTCTTGGAACAAGCTAAAGATGCCTGCCTTTTGGAGGACTGAGAGAAGCTTGAGAAGCAGTTGGAAAAGTGATTTCGATAATCCTAAGGGTATTAGTCCAGGTCAAAAGAAAGTTCAGTATATGTTGAGCACATAAAGGGCAATCCAGGAAACGTGAGGAGGTCTATCTGTCTGCTCCTACTACCTATGCAAATATTCATACATGTATCTTGACTGTAAGCTAAACTACAGTCATCCCTCCGCATTCATGGGGGTTAGGGCCTCAAGACCCCCGTGAATGTGAAAAAACTGCAAATAAAAAAGGCCTCCATCCACCCTTCCAAAGTGGTGACGGGGTTTTTCGAGCCCCATTGCCGCTTTGGGAAGCACAGGGGGATAGCTAAAAAGCCGCCCGCCCACCTGGCCGCCACCTGCCTGCTGCGCTTCCTGAAGTGGCTGTAGGGCTTTGAAGCTCCACAGCCACTTCAGGAAGGCCGAGGAGGGTGCCGGGTGGGTGGGGGCTAGCCAGCCTTCCCCCAGGGAGGTTAGCAGCCGGGTGGGTGGGGAGTTAGCCAGCCACCCCTGTGCTTCCCGAAGTGGCTATGGTGGTGGCCGGCCGGCCAGGAGGTTGGCCAGCTACTCCCTGCGCTTCCCAAAGTGGCTGGGGGGCTTGAGAGCCCCAGCCCCGTAGCCGCTTTGGGAAAGTCAGGAGGGATGGAGGGAGCATGGCAGAGAGGCTTTTCAGGCACACACCCCACCCTCCCAAAGCCATGACAAGGCTGGAAAAGCCCCATTGCTTCTTTGGGAAGGGCGGGGGATAGGTGGCTGAGGAGCGCCTCTGCCCCAAACTGCCCGCTCTCCCGGGGCTTGGCTGTCCACCCCAAACGGAGCCAAGCCCCAGGAGAGAGGGGAGTTGGGTGCACGGTTTGCTCAGGGAGCACTCTGTTTAAATTGGCTCCTCTCCCTTGTGCACCAGGGAGAGAAAATGACTTAAATGGGGTGCTTGCTGAGCAAACTGTAAATAGTTGAAACCGCGAAAGTGAAAGCCACAAATGTGGAGGGGCAACTGTACATCTATCGCGTCTCCAGCACACAACTCCATGCATACTGACACCTCTCTCTTGACGGGAGCCCTATTTAACCTATAATGTTGGCAACACTCATTACTTGAGAGGGATGGATTGTCTGATATTGAGTGACTGAGGGAGTGAATCGCGCAGATGGGTCAGTTGCTGAACCATTAAGAGTCAGATTCTGAAAGTCTGAAAGTATAAGGAAAAAGGCAATTGCCACTTTAGAATTAAAGCCTCTTGTAAGACAGGATGATGATTGAGAAGAGGAGACAAAAGGTCTGTGAATAGTTGGCAAGGAAGAAGTGAACAAGCAAGAGAAGTTTGGAGGATTATGCAGTGTTGACTTAGCTAGGGGATGTAAAGAATACTTGCCAAATTTCTCATCTTCAATTAGAAAGGGTGTCTCAGTGGACCAAGATACACCGCTAGAAAAATGATAGGATTATTCACATTTTGAGACATTTTTGCTAAAAAAAAATTGTGCAAAAAGGTTTTTCATATTTTAGGAATGTTTGCAAAGAAAATATAGGTTTTTGTACAAGATTAGGTTTTTGCACAGATTTTTGACAAAAGTCCTGAGAAAGTATGGGAAATTGCAGAAAAACTCTTGTATTCTTTCCTGAAAAGAAAATTTCTGAAATTATTTGTTTTTGCATGCAGGATTGCGGGGAAAAACATGTTTTAAAAACCCTATTTTTTTGGTTTAAACCATTTTTTTTTGTTTAAACCAGTTTTTTTTTAATTTTTTGCATTAAACTCAATATAGACTTGAATCAGAACATTAAATAGTAAAATGCAGTTCAGATGTTAGGGCCATTCATTTAAATAATAATTATTCTCTAAAAAGTGCTCTTTTAAATCAGGTTATTTTCATTGACCTTATATTAATTGAAGGATTTGTTTCTGAATGGCATTTCTTTCACTATAAAATAAAGTGATTGAAAAGAAGCTGGATACTGGCCTAACAATGAACAACTGCCAATAAACTGTTAAAATGTTTAAATTCAAACCGTCATTATTGTTCCAGTAAGAGGGTTGGAAAATAGTAATAATAGCCAGACTTTTAAACCAGTGTTGCATGTGAGGGTGAAATTATTGAAGATATACAGCCCTAGTGTTGATGCTATACCATTTTCACCTGGCAACCCAAACAGGACAAAGAAAAGCTTTAAAAGTAATGGAGAATGGTAGGGATCAATTTCATGGCTGTAGTCTTCTAGTTTAAATTAATTCTGTAAAAGGCAGCAATTTGATAACTTTTCCAAAGAGATAAAGATCACCAGCAGAGGGTGCTAAGAATTGGCAACAAACATCCAGAAGACCATTTACTCTGCACTTCTAGTAAACTACACATGATTTTTAGAATCAGATCTTTAAAGATTGCTGTTCATATGAAGCCATTTGTGTCCAACTGGTCTAGGGCAAAAAATCCCACTGTTATCTTTTCAAACCTAGAGATCTCTGCAAATAGCTTCTGGCTTGCTGCTCTTTTAGTGTTTGGCTGACAAACATAGTGTTCCAGGTCTAGTTTGTTACTGGGCCAGGTTTCTCACTGGTGTTATTCCAGTGACATCAGTGTGTTTGCCCTTAGTGAATGTCTGGCATGCCCTCATTTATGTCTGGACTTTTTTTCAAGTTCCTGGTTGTGTCAGAGTCCTTTCAACAGACTCGGTGTGGGGGGTCTTTGATATGATAGAAGACATTTCTGGTATAGCTCAGAATGATTTTAGGAAAAGGAATTGCTGTAAAGTATTGTGAACTTAAGAGAAACTGCACTTTTCTTCTCAGTGCCTTTGCAGGGGTAGCAAAGAATTTTGTTTTGAGAGATTGAGAGAGAGAGAGAGAGAATGGTATAAATCTAATATATTAAAATTTACTTTTTTCCTAGTTACTGCTTTGTTGCCTTGAATATGATACCAGTTAGGGAGGTGAAGAAAAGCGGCCTGCGAAAAACCCTATGCAGACATTGTTACATAATTGCTATGCTAATGACATTAATTTATGGCCAATAGTTCATAAAGATATCAGTGCAGCTGGTAGAGCATTCCAGCAGTCTTTTCCTGCTGACTCACTGAAACCAGCCCAGAAGTATTTACAGCTCTCAAAGTATCAGATAGCCAAACACAAAACCTTCCCAGTCTAACACTGATACTTACAGCCTGGGTAGGAGGCTTACATCCCCTTATACCTTCATCCAACAACAGCAATTAACACATCGTATTGGAAGAAAGTTACCACAACTTGACTCATAATTTGGGTAGGCTTTGAGTTATAGTTTATGAAACATGGTGGGATTATTATACAGTACCACCTCTGCATGTTATAGTTTTTAAACCTTGTAGGAGAAAATACAAGGAGAGCTGGGCCAAAGCTAACAAAATGAAATTCAATACGGAGCAATGTAAAGTACTGCACTTAGGGCGGAAAAATGAAATGCTTAGATATAGGATGGGAGAGACCTGGCTGAACGAGACTACGTGCGAAAGGGATCTAGGAGTCCTAGTAGACCACAAGTTGAACATGAGTCAACAGTGTGATGCATCAGCTAAAAAGGCCAATGCGATTTTGGGCTGTATCAATAGAAGTATAGTGTCTAGATCAAGGGAAGTAATAGTGCCGCTCTATTCTGCCTTGGTCAGACCTCACCTAGAATACTGTGTCCAGTTCTGGGCACCACAATTCAAAGGATGTTGACAAATTGGAGCGTGTCCAGAGAAGGGTGACTAAAATGGTGAAACAATGCCTTATGAGGAGAGACTTAAGGAGCTGGGTATGTTTAGCCTGGAAAAAAGATGGTTAAGAGGCGATATGATAGCCCTGTTTAAGTATTTGAAGGGGTGTCACACTGAGGATGGAGCAGGCTTGTTTTCTGCTGCTCCAGAGACTGGAACACGGAGCAATGGATGCAAGCTCCAGGAACAGAGATTCCACCTCAACATTAGGAGGAATTTTTTGACAGTAAGAGCTGTTCGGCAGTGGAACACACTCCCTCGGAGCGTGGTGGGGTCTCCTTCCTTGGAGTTCTTTAAACAGAGGCTGGATTGCCATCTGTCGGGGATGCTTTGATCAAGATTTCCTGCGTGGCAGGGGGTTGGACTGGATGGCCCTCGTGGTCTCTTCCAACTTTACAATTCTATGATTCTATGATTCTATGAAAATTTATTCAGGGATAACTGTGTTGGCCATGCAGCAAAATACAACAAAACCCACAAAATAGTGATACCTTTACTGGGCCAACTAAAAAAGCACAAAATACATCATGCAAGCTTTCAAAGCTCCACTGGTTTCTACATAAGGCAAAAGATGTTTAAAAAAACACACTGGAGAAAAGTGATGATGTCACAGGCCTATATTTTGTATCAGATGTTGTTTCTATTGGTAGTTCAGTTGTTCTGGAGGGATCTCAGTGCAAAGCAAAAGCCACTCCTCTTCTTGACCATGTGGAGATCAGGGACAAAGGACAATAAAAAGAAAGGTAATAAAATTTCAACTCCATTAGCAGCAGAAAAGTAACTTTTCTGTTTAAGAATAATCTCATAACATGAAGACCTTGATCATTATTTCAAAAGTCTAAGATGCCTAAGATTTCTTCTCTTGGTCTGTTCCTGCTCTCCGAGAATGGAGAGAGAGAATGGAGTTTTGCATCATCAAATCGTTCTTTTGCATCTTATTGTCTGAAGTCTACATCCTCAGCTCCTACAAGCAGACTAATGATGGTGTTTGAAACTGGAAAATGTTGTTAATTGTATTATAACCTTCTTCTTCACTGTAAATGTTTTCATTATATGCTGCAGCTCATCTTTATCCCCTTCAGTGTAGTGGTCAATCTTGTAGTTCACGCACTCATCATAATAGTCCCGGTAGCCATACCCTAATGATAGTCCAAACATGCAGGCAGCTGTATTGATCTATATCTCTATATGTGTGCGCATATTACATGTATGTGTTTATGTGAATATATATTTGCATGTGTACATACCATCAAACAGCAGTATATAGCAAAGACCCAACTTATTAGGATCAGCTTGAGAGTCTTAGAATAGTGAATTGGTAAAAGGCTTCATAGTGGTTGGATTTTGGCTGCGGAGACTTGAGATTGGATTAGAAAAAGCAAGACAGGGACATAGTATGCTTCCAACCAGGCTAAGACTACCAGGTATAAATGTTCCTATTTTTTAATTTTTTAAATTTATTTTTTGCTCAGCACTACGAAGATACTTTATTTAAAAGTCAACCAACATGTTGTAGCACTTTCTGTCTATGCTAGTAGCAGGTCTCCAGAAAAGTGTATGAGTTAATTTCCCATTCAAAACTGTGCCATCCCAACTCCCATATAGTTTGCATTATAACAAGGGATAACTCACAACCATGTATTATTGCAGAGAAAGTCCTCACCCTCCCAGCTATTCCCCCACAAGATTGAGAGGTTTGTTATTGTTGGTAACTGCTGTCAAGTCGGCTTCACTTAAAGGTGACACTATGAATGAGAGTCATCATAAATCAAAGTTGACTTGGAGTCAGTTAACAACAACAAGCCTCCCAATCTTCTAGGGGAATAGAAGAGAAAGGCGTGGAAGGGGAGGGAGAGGCAGCATGGTGTAGTGGCTTGAGTGTTGGACTACAGCTCTGGAGACCACGGTTCAAATCCCTGCTCAGCCATGAAAACCCACTGGACGACCTTGAGCAAGTCATACTTTCTCAACCACAGAGGAAGGTAGTGGCAAACCCCCTCTGAACAAATCTTGTCAAGAAAACCCCGCCTTAGGGTCACCATAAGTGGGAAATGACTTGAAGGCACACAACAATAACAGTAAATGAGACACCTCCAAGTCACCCTATGATCAACAGGTCTGCCCAGGTCTTGTAGATTCAGGGCCATGACTTCCTTGATTGACTCTGTCCATCTGGAATGCAGTCTTCTTCTTTTCCTGCTGCCTTCTACTTTTCCAAGCATTAGTGATTTTTTCTAGTTACCGTAGTCATGTCGTCTTGTGATATGGCCAAAGTACAGCAGTCTCAGTTTAGTCATCTTGGCTGCTAGGGAGAATTCAGGCTTGATTTGCTCTAGGACCCATTGTTTTATTTTTTCAGCAGTCCATGGTATTGGCAGAACTGTTCTTCAGCACCACATTTAAAATGAGTTTGTTTTCTTCCCATCAGCTTTCCTCGCTGTGCAGCTTTCATAATCATACATAGAAATGGGAAATATGATGGCAAGGACAAGCCTAATTTTAGTATTCAATGATATACAGTATTTTGACACTTCAGGTTCTTGTCTAGTTCCTTCAGAGCTGCCTTTTCAATTTCTAGTTTTCTTCTGATTTCTTGACTGCAGTCTTGTAATGAGAGTCCCCACTCCTTGCCTATTCAATACATGTTTAAATGATATATTTAATACACAGCCCTCCATGAGGCTGATGGGAAATTTTAAGTCAGGCTCACGAATACATACACGTCTGAAGGATAGGCCATCTCATATTCCTCAATAAGTTTCACACCTTAGGTGAAAGCGAAACAGAATTCTTTTGAAGCTTGCAATAATAGTGTCATGTCTTTCCTGAGCGTCTCTAGAAGGAAGCATCCTCTGAACCACTTCAAAAAGTTAGCTGGAAATCTCATTGTTATGTAAGGCCTGTTTTCCTTATCTACATATCTACAACTCAAAGAGGGATGTCTGTCATCCATCAGTTTTGAAAACTATCTTTTTTCTACAGCGCTGACTCATACAGAGACCCTTTACTGTAACTTTGGGAATCTTTCAGTAAACAATTGTCTTCCTCTCTAAATTGCCCCTTCAAAGGAGATTTTGACTATAAATATGCCTCAAAATCTCATCTCAGTGTGCTTGGACCCCACTTACACCTGTCCACTTCCTCTCCCCTCCCCTTTTCTACCCTCTCATGTTAACACCTTTGCTTCCTCCCTTTCTCTCTTCTCTTCCTCTCTGTCTCTGCTGGCACACTGAGGAGTGCTTGCTGCAGCTCTGTAAACTAAAGATAAAGACTTTCCAGCTTGAACCTTGCTGTTTGAAGTTTTCAGAGAGAAATACACTGGCAAGTAATCATCTCCCTATAACTTCTCATAATTTGACCTTAAACGTGGAATACAAGGCTCCTGTGGGAGATTTTACAGATCTGATGTTTGTTTGTGTATAGATCCGATTCTGCTGTGTGTGGCATGGACTATGAGCCTGAGCATTTTAAAGCTATTATAATGACTGCTTCTCTCTTAAACCTTGAAGGATATCAGCTAGAGTTTGCAAAACAAATATATTGGCTGAGAAAAGGCTTCTTCCTTCTGCTTCTGCAACATCCACTCTTCGCTTCTAATCTCCCCTCTCCTTCTCTGCAACTATTCACCGCTTGACTTCATAACCTACTCATGAGTAATTTACCGTTGCTGCACTACTCATGAGGAGTTCTTCGCTTCAGAGTGGTACAGTATTGCCTATTGAAGCCTCAGTTTAACCTTCTATCTAAATGCTTCTTGCTTTTCTTCAACTGCCTTGTATGTGTGCAGGATGAATGAATGTGGTGCAAATGCAGTATAAATAATTTCCAATAAAGATTAAAGGTTATTTGTTTTCCTTGGCTCATTGTCTCCCAGTTAGTACTGGTATACACAGGCAAAAGGTCCTGCAGTTATGCAACCTCTTGCATTGAGCTAATTTAAATCCCCCAAAGTAAGACCTTGACTCGTGTGGAATTTTCCATGAACACTAGCAATTCACTCATCAGCCTCCATTCTGATTAATGACTAAGCCAAGGTATGGAAAATCCTGAATTATTTCAATTTCTCCATTGTCTACTTTAAAGTTATATATCTGTGCTCATTATTTTTGTTTTCTTAATGTTCAACTGTAAAACTGCATTTGCACTTTCTGTCTTGACTTTCTTCAGTGATTGTTCCAAGTCTTTGCTATTTTCTGCTAGTAGCATGGTGTCATGTGCATATCTTAAAATGTTGATGTTCTTCCTCCAGTTTTCCTGTGAGTCTAATCCTGGTTTATGTATGATATGTTCAGCATGCAAGTTAAACAGATAGGATGATAAAATGCAGCCTTGCCTGACCCTCTTGCCAGTTGTAAACTATTCTATTTCTACTTATTCTGTCATAATAGTAGCCTCTTGTCCTGAATACAGGTTACACATCAGGACAATAAAATGTTGTAGCATGCCCATTTCTTTAGGAGCTGTACCCCAGTGGTTTGTTGAGTATCATCCAACCTGGGGGTTTTGTCTTCTGGAGTATCTCATGTTTCATTTTGGATTGTCTCATCATAGGGTTTTCATGGTAAAAGATATTCAAAAGGAGGTTTACCATGCCTCTTTCTATTCGGTACTAGCAAGCATTAGCTATGGTTCCACTGTTGTTGTCTCTGAGAGATCCTCCGCCTGTGTCACCCACACTACTGCTGCTACTCAGTAACTGTTTGGCACATTTAGTCTGGCTCCTCAGCAAAACCCTGTCTGACATGGGAGACCCTACCAGCAGCACTGCTGCTATCAGCATAGCCTCTTGCCTCACAGGAGCACACAGTCCCACCACAGCAGAAAGGTAGTGCCATTGGTAGGTGGGAAGGTTTGAGGGGGTAGCAAATGAAGTAATAATATAGTGTTTTGACCCTGTGAGCCCCAATTCTACTACCTCACAGCCTCTGCATGTTTTTACTGTGTTTTGTTTTAAAGAGGAATCGTATGTGTAAGTTAGTATGCCAGCAAACACAAGGAATCAGCAATGGCTCCAGTTACCACCCTAGCAATGGCATAATATAATAGTTTGCCTGAGTCGGCTGTGGCTATCCTGTTCCCATCCTTCCCCGCATTTTTCTCTGTTGTATTGTGCATATTTTATCCATTGCCTACTTCTAAACAAAAACTCTCAGAGCTCTGTCACTCTTGTGGTTTTATCACAAAACGTCTGAATAGCAGCTCCAGCCACTTACAGAATTGTCCGTTAGTGCCAATGTGTGGTTGAAATGCAATATTTAAAATGTCATATGTCAAAGCTATCCATAAATGACAAAACAATGAGTGGTAGTTCATGATTCCACAGTATGAAACTTTGGTCTAGTGAATGATTTCACTTTTCTGTCATACCATAACAAGCACGTCTTATGAAGATGACTTTTTTTTTAAAGTGAGTATTTGGATGTTGCAATTTCTTCCTCTTTTTAATCCTTCCTTTTCCTTCTTGTTTAACCTAGGCCTCTGACCTGGATTGAAGAAAGGGCACCAGGGATGAAACGGGATAAAAAAATAAACTTTTGCTTCAAAAGTGGGTGCTTGGAGAGTCTCCCAGACGCCCCTCGTTCAGCAGTTGGCCTCTTCATGCAAGACCTGATCCTCTTTGCCAAAAAGCTGTTGGGCCAGGTTTCCAGTGAGGAACTGGCAGCTGAGAAGAGACGAATTCTGCTGTGTCTTGACCTTGCTGAAGAGATTCAAATGCACTGTGAAAGGCCAACAAACATCTATTCATGAAACTGCTTTAGAGTATAGGATTAGTCACCTAGAGCTGCTGCTGCTGCTTGTTCTCTCATTTTTTTCAACAGTCTTCTTCTCATTTGCCAGGCTCTCCATTATAACCAGTAAGATTTTTCTAACAATTATGAGCCAGTCCAAGTGTTCTGTGTTGCTTACAGGTTTATTTTAATCTGGCAAAACAAGATACTATACAGATATTGCCCTGCCTTCATGCATGACATCTTTCTAATCAAAAGCTAGTGAACAAACATCTGGATGCATTTCATCTGCTATAGATGCAACAGCAGTAGTGTGCTCTTTTGACGGATTATACTCTTGTGAAAGAAAGAGTTCATGTGGGTTTCTTCTACAAGTCCTTCTGGTTTCCAAAATATGGCTTTGGATTTCTTTTTCAAATCTATACTTAGGGCTTTCTGCATTTAGAGATTAAAATCTTACGAGTAATAGACTTTGGTTTCTTGCACAGTTCTAACTCTGTTGGTGGCCTCTTCTCAGTATACGTATATAGGAATGATCCTGCAAGTCATCTTCATCTCTGGAAAACAACTTCAGGTAGCAGAATGACACTGATAATGGTAGCTCTGTGTTGCATGTTCTTACCTCACTCTGCAGGAAATGTGTAGTTGGACTGATTGGTGTCAGTTTCCCAGCAGTAAGATTGACTGTTACTGTGCAGGATGGAAACTGACCCTGGCAAGTCTGACTGAATTTTACTGGGAGTCAGAAGAGGGCTGAGGTTTTACTGCATGTGGCTGAGGTTTTGTCTTCTGAAATATTACGTTGGGGTAGGAATCCTGCAGCCCTCCAGATGTTGCAGAACTGCAGCTCCTAGCCAAGATGGTGAGGAATGCTAGAAATTAGTGAAGGGTGCTGGGAATTGTAGTTCAATGCCATCTGGAGGGCTATATGCTTCTCACCCTGCTATACTAGCTGAGAGAAAGATATGAGTTACAAAACATCTTTGAGCTGCACAGTGCAGGTGTTCATAATATGCAAATTTGTTTTATTCAGTTTTAATGTGACTTGAAGATCAAAAACTCCTTCAGCTGGGTTTTTACACTGTTTGCTTACTGGCCTTATGCTGAAATGAAACTTGAGTTTCCAAGACCATGTTTTGATCCTGTTGATTTCCTTCTTGGAGCTAATTCATAGCTCGGAACTGAAGAGTTTTGTGTAGTGAATATTGTTTGTGAATGCCTACACATGGTGGAAGATTGAAATGCCACATCAGAAGCCTTTGATAATTTTCAAGTTCCTGTATTCTGAGAAATATCTGTAGTCAATATGGGGGGAAGAATCTGTAAGAATTATTTGTATGAATTGCCACAAAATGTGTCAATTTAGCCTTGTAACGACTCTGCCTTGTAATTACTCTTCTAAATTCGCGTAACTCTTGGTCACTTGCCTGTCCTTAATGTCTGAAAGATAGATATGCACAGTAAACTCTACTGTTGTAAGATCTGAATTTGAATGTATTATTAGGGTAATAACTAAAAAGAATGTATAAAACACATTTGAACTGTTGACAACAATAGAGTTAATTGAGATGTAGCATGGCTCTAAAAATTGGCATGTATCATATGAACCTGGAGTGATTTCTGTTATTTGCAAGTGGCATGGCTCTGGAAGGTACAAGAGGGAGGTTCCTTCACAGTCCCAAGATATACCAAGAGAAGATCATATACTGAAATTTCTGAGATTGTGCCTTTCACTATGCTTGGTGCTTTGTTCTTTATACCCATGATGGGTGTAATAGTGGCTGTTTTTTATACCCATTATGAGTTCCAAGGGGTCCAATACAGTTTGCTGACCCTGGGAAGTTGCCCATCCCTACATTATAGCCTTACTTTCTGTTTTATGCTTGCCAGTCATTTTCCTTAAATGATGTCATCAACATAAGCTTTTGGGGAACATAAATAACTAAATTGCAGTTGGGTTTCTAAATAAGATGGTATTCCCCTGTTTCTTTGCATATTTCTAATAAATTTAGCTATGCATGATTACTATAAAAGTTATTGTATGTGTTTTTTATTATGAAAATGCGGGAAGGGAGAACTTGTAGTTTGATTGATCTTGGAGTGTATAGTCTCAGACTGGAAATCTGTCTGTAGGCGTACCTCAGTTAACAAAATAAATGTGCCCCTGGGTATTGCTTCTGCAACAGAAAGTTTGGTACCAGAGGCAGAAATAACCTAAAAAGAATAGGAATGAGTTCCTACACCACAAAAAGAACGTTCAAAACGTTTCAGCGAAGTTTTTATTCAAAACATTATGTATATGTGAAATGGGGGGAAAAAAGGGTCAGTTAAAGTCTTACATAAATAAACAAAAACATCTTGAACTTTCTAGAGACTACTTGAAAGCTTCTTCCAAAATGCATCCAGGGATGATGTTTTCTTTGTTTAGCCTCCACTTACGATGTCTGTTTTGGTGGCCTTACTTAAAGATCTGTGCTTTTTGTTTTAACATGCTGAAGGTAGCTGCTGAAGCAGGTTTATCTGCTTACCCCTTTTATGTTTGTTTTGCTGCTCACACATACTCAATAAGGAATTTTTGAGCCAGCCGTTTACCTTTCCTGTTGTAGGCAGGCACATACAGCTACAGTAGGAGCAACTAGAATAGAATCCCATTCTTTCCCAGCTCAAGCTTTTTATTGTCTTGTTCACTGCACAAACTGTCACAGTCTAACTTTAATACAGTCTGTGTTTTTCCAGTCTTCCTTCACCATCCTCCCAATGCTGATGCTGCTAAAAAAAACCCTTTCAACTAGACAGAGGATGAAAAAGAAAGCATAGGTTAGGGGGTGTAAAAAGACTTGTACAAAGGAGCTACTTGTCAGAGACATTATGAACTGAGGTATGCCTATGCTGTTTTCTGTCCATGTGGAGTTTTTTCTTGTTTGATTTCTTGCTTTAATTGGATTCTTCAGATGAAAATTGCAGTTTCTTTGTGAAAGAAGTAAAGTTGATTGTTCTGTTTCCAATCCAGTAAATGTGGAGGCTAATATATGGGCTTGTCATCCAAAGGCCAGGGTAGCTGGCTGCTAAGTCCAAGGCAAGACTGCTATGGCTGTAGTGTAGAACATTTTTAAAAATACTATTGGTGGGTTTATTGAATGGATTCATGTTAGCCTTGCTTCTGAGCAGACTGATGGAAAACATTTTAGCCCCTGGAGGAAAAAGACTGAAGGAGGAAGTAATCTCATCTTCACTCATTATTATGGGACAGACTCACTGGGAAGTAGAATATAGAAAGTTCTGTTTAAGAGATTTTTTTTAATAAGGTCATGCTGAAACCAACCATAATTGAACAGTGGTAGGCTGATGTGGGATACACAGCGTCCTTGTACTTGTGCTCAGTTGTAGACTGCTCCTAAATCATATGTACATTCACTAAAACCTCTTTGGATGCATCCAGACTTAGTAAAAAGACCAGAAATTCCCAGATCTTGTTCCTGTTCTTTCTGATTTTATTTTAGAGACCTACTTGTGTTTCATTTATCCCAGAATATTTTCTGTCAGCTATCAGTGCAATCAGAGACATTTTATACCAGCTCTCCAGGTCATTTTATTCTGACCCAATATAAAATTGGAAAGAACAGGAACAGAATCTGAGACTTTTCATTTTAAATGCACCCTTTGTTGGAGTTTCTTTGCCTACCTCTCCAAGTACCACAGACCTCCTTTGCGACAAACACTGTAATATAGGATATTATCAGACACACTAAATGTGGTGTTATCACATTGCCAGGAGATCACTAAAGGGCTTTCTTTTCAGATGGCATTCGGAACGGTAATGGAGGCATATTGGTGGCTACTATAGATATTTAGTGGCCACCTTCTTGTTAATACATTTATTGAAGAATTCACTTATTTATACTCCTGTTTGCTTAGCATTCTTTGTTATATAATGCAGTAAAAATGCCTTGATGTCATCTTCATAAACATGTCTTTGCCAGTATGTTGTGTTATAATATATGCTGATGATAGTCTCTATGATGCCTTGAATTTATTAAGGGTGCCTGAACCAAATTTAATCTTTTTATTTTTGTTTTCTTTATTCTGACTTCTCCCCCTGGCCCCCAATATTCCTTATTTTTAAAGTCTTTAAATTATGAAGTGCTGTCTAATTGCTAGAAATTTTATACAGATGTCTTCTGGTGTTACTCCTTATTCTGTGTATGTTGCGTGTCAGCTTATGGCAACCCCATTAATTTCATAGTGTTTTCTTAAGCAAGAAATATTCAGAGGTAGTTTGCCATTGCCTGTCTCTGAAATATAACTTACAGACCCTGGTATTCTTTGATAGTCTCCCATCCAAGTACTAATCAGCACTGACTCTTCTTAGCTTCCAAGATCAGATGGCATCTGGTGCCTTCACAGCATTTAGACCTCAACCTTTATTCTGGATGCCACTAAGTGCAGATGTATTTCAGCAGCAAGGAACCTTTGAACCTCCACATGTTTTGGACTACTGTTCCCACAGCACATTACCATTGGCCATGCTAGTTGGAGCTTCTGGGATCAAAAGTCCAAAACATCTGGAGGGCCAAACATTCCTCATTCTTCACCTATTGCATGATTTCCTGCTGACTGGATAAATTATAGAATCATAGAGTTGGAAGAGACCACAAAGGCCATCTAGTCCAACCCCCTGCCATGCAGGAATACCCAGTCAGAGCACTCCTGACAGATGGCCATCCAGCCTCTTTTTAAAAACCTCCAAAGGAGATTCCACCACACTATGAGGCAGCACATTCCACAGCCGAACAGCTCTTACTGTCAGGAAGTTCTTTCTAATGTTTAGGTCAGGGTGGCAGACTTCTCAATTTCTTGGGGGGGGGCATGGGTCTAAACCCAGGCAAGAGGGCTATGCTTATTTGTTTACATGTATGTATGTATATATTTCTGTTTATAGAAACCATCTTTCTTCAATAGATCCTAGAGTGATCAAAGGTATATTAAAATAACAAGTACTCAACAAAAATATTACATGTTAATTATAATATTATGATACTTTATACACCACACCACCATCCAAAGGCCAATACAATATACCATGCAAGTTGAACCCTAAGATAAAAATCAACAAACAGGGAAAATAATTTCTTTCTGTCAGGACCCTGCCACATAAATGCCAGCAATAGCAGCGTATCTAGGTGCACTGTTCACTTCCTCCTCTCCCTGCTTTCCCTCCCCTTCCAACCAATGCCTCAGCAAGGTTTTAAACCCTTTTATTCATACCCCACTTCTTTTCCTCTGGGCTTCCTCTCCTTCCAACAGAAAGCCAGGTTTTAAACCCTTTCTTTCCCACCCTACTGCTTTTCCTCTAGAGTTCCTTTCCTTCCAACACAAAGCCAGGTTTTAAGCCATTTCTTTCCCACCCCACTGCTTTCCCTCTGGATTTCTTTTCCTTACAACACAGATTTTAAACCCTTTCTTTCCCACCCCACTACTTTCCCCTCCCCCTGAATTTTAAAAACTTAAGTGAAGCAGTGAAAAAAAATCAAAGTACCTTGACCAAGTATAGAGTTTGGAAGAATACAATTGGAATAAGACACCTTAAACTACTGAAATATGCAATAAAACAATGTTAAATGTCAAAGTGTGGGGGGTTTGTCTTGTTTTTGTCGATAATCCACCCAATCCAGTCCCATATACTTTTCCCCCAGTTTTGTGGCAGAGAATTATGGCAACCCTAGTTTCCAGGCAAAATTCAAAGTGCTGACTATCACCTATAAAGCCCTATATGGCTCGGATCCAGGTTATTTAAAAGACCATATTCTCCCTTATGAACCTGTCCATGCTTTGAGATCTTATGGGGAAGCCCTTCTTTCAGTCCCACCATCCTCACAGGCACTGTTGGGAACATGGGAGAGGACCTTCTCGGTGGCTGCTCCAATGCTCTGGGACTCTCTTCCCAGGGAAACTAGACTGGGTCCCTCCTTAATGTGCTTTTGGAAGCAGGCAAAAAATGCTCTGTTCCAGCAGGCCTTTGGAGAATAATCTGAGCCTACATCTATGTTTTTAAGGACTTGTAAAATTGTAATGTATTTTAAATGTTTAATGTTTTAATGTTGCAATATATTTATTTTATTTTATTTTTTATATCTTTTCTTTTCCTAGGTTTTAAAATGTCTATGTTTTAAATTTTGTAAAGCTGCCTTGAGGCCCAGTATTAGGCAAAAGGTGGGATACACAATCATCATCATCCAGAATGAATGAATAAATATATAAATATTCCTTTTGTGTATGCAAACCTTCTCCCCTCCACTCAAATAGGTAGTTACACACACACACACACACACACACCTCCCACATGGCTAAATATAAAATGGAGATGGGATGGAAATGTTTGTTTCCTTAAAACAGGGTCTGTGGGGAACAGAATTCCCCCTTCTTTTTTGCAAGAATATTGGAATTACTACCACCCAAGCTGCCCAGCCAAACCAGGATTCACTCTCCCACTTCTTTACTTACCTAGAGCAGTGGTGTTTCAGGGGCACCAGAAAAAAAAAATTCTCTCCAATTTTTCTGCTAGCACGAGAACTGCTGCTTCTGCCACAGGGGAGGTCTTCTGGAGCCCAACAACAGCACTGTTTTTTCATCTTCCAGGTAATTCTCCCTCTTCATAAATAGGGTTTTCTTCATGAAAATTTTTTTCATGATGATTTTCCCCAGAAAGTTTTTGGCCCCTCCCTAGTTATCTATGCATAAACAAGCAAACAAACCTATCCTCTTCAGTTGTCTAGCAGATCTCTTTTTACAGGACAAAAGCCAGTCTCCTTTTGTGTCAGGTTCAGCTTCCCCAGATTCATTCCCTTCTACCCCCTCAGGCTTGTAGGGCAAAAGGTTGCCCATTCAGGAATTGCAGTGGGGAGAGTGGTGTCCTTAATCTCTTTTACTTAGAGACACTGAGTTATAAGGGATCCCTGGAGGTAATTCAGATTGACCCCCTAACACTCTTCATCCTGGAGGGCATGAGTATCAAGTTTGCAGATGACACCAAATTAGGAGGGGTAGCTAATACCCCAGAGGACAGGATCAGAATTCAAAATGACCTGAACAGATTAGAAAGCTGGGCCAAAACTAACAAAATGAATTTCAACAGGGAGAAATATAGGATACTACACTTGGGAGTAAAAATGAAATGCACAGATATAGGATGGGTGACACCTGGCAGTAAGAACAGGCAGTGAGGAGGAATGCTGAGAGTTGTAGACCAACAAAACTGGGAAGGCTACATGATTCCCACTCCTGATCAAGTCTGATGAGCTCAAACTTTGCTAGCTATAAAAGTATAAACTGCTTTCTTGAGGGGATTATCAAGGCCAGGATGAATGCAATATAATTCAAAATTATAACTGTTTCCACTATTCCTGCTGCTCCATGAACAATAAAAGCACCCCTCTACAGAATCATGCTAACAAAATCATGCTATAGTTGCTATAGCCTTCCCCCTCAGGAAGAAATTACACTATACTTGTAGTTATTTGGGAAACTACTATGGTAGAAGTTAGCTAAAATGAACCGGACAACTGAATAATTTGCTTTCCTCCTCAGTTTATACAGAAGTTTCATTGTTTCTTCCAGCATAATCCTAGTAGTCAGTTCTGCATTTGTATACTGAAAAAGGATGTAATTGCAGGAAGATCTAGATTTCTCTGAAACCTATCTGAATCAACTTGATTCATTTCATTTATCTGAACTCAATGCACATAACAAATACAGATGGGCCACAATGCTTCTAGTTTACTGTCTTCAGATATCTGAAGAAAATATGCTTTTTCTCTCTAGGAATAACAATTTATTTTAAGAGAAACTTTGTTTCTTCATTTACATTACTTCAGTTGCATTACTTTTATTATGTCAACTAAATTACTGTTTTTGCATAACATTATTGGCCTGGACATCTTGTTAAAATTCTCCAATTAAATAAAGAAATGAAAGCAATGTATGTTTATTCTAAATGAGCCATGGCAACAATGAAATTGGGAACACATTTCTAGTGAATTCCAGTTAAGCTGTTTATCTTCTCTGCAGCAGATGGCCGTGTTTCTACCTAGCAGAGGAGGGGAGGGGAGGGGAGGGGAGGGGAGGGGGGGAAGCAGCTGAATTCTGGGGGGAAAATACCCTCTCAGCTTTGATTAAAATTGAAAAGAACAAGATGGAAAAGGGCATCAGCCACCCTCCATGACATTGAAAAGAAACCAAAAAAAAAAATTTTTTTTAAGAACACTTAAATGCTCTCTGTCTCATGACCTTTCAGTTTCAAAACCCTACATATTACAACTTTGTGTCATATTTAAGGTAGCAGATGAAAGATAATACTTGCCAAAAGACTCAGGAGAGGTGGGAACAGGATGGAATGATTGGCAGAGATCTTTAGGAAAGAAATGTTGCAATAACCAGAAATGCCTGCATATACTGTGATTCTGGCAGGAGCAGGAGAAAATATCACAGAATGTGGCACTGGGTACAAAATCCAAATTTTTGAGAAACTCAGCTTTCCTTTTAAAAAGTTTCTAGCTTTTATGTTTGTGAATAAATTGTTGAAGTTGAAAGTGTGCAAGTACTGTACACTGAAATCTCTAAAGCCAGAATTGATTATCTTCTCCAGATACAAAGGTGGGGGTGAACATTGGGTCCCCAGATGTTGAGGCTACAACTCAAATCAGTTCAAGCCAGCACAGCCCATTAACAGGGCTCATGGGAGCTGTAGTCAAATAAAATCTACAGGGCCACACATTGTCCAGTGGTACCCCAAGGGCCTCTTCCAGATGCCCCAACCAAATGTGGTACAGTGGGTACAAAATGACTTTCTCAGAGAGGCCCATCTGGTGCCTACATTATGGTATCTGGTAAATACCTTTTTATTCTCCCAGGCATTTTAAGAATGGTTCTTAGTGCTTTTAGACTGTAGTACTTTTCTTCTATGTTGCTACTTGTTTTACTTGAGCTTTACATTCTCTAGTTTGTATTATTTTCATTCATTTGCTCATGCTGCTAGTTTTATCTTCGTTATGTTCTCTGTTGCTTCTTGTTATTGTTTGCATTTTATATTTCAATGTATTGTACATCACTCAGTGAATTTGACTGTCAGGCATTCTAAAACAGCAATACGTACATAGATAAATGTATTTATTTACTTAATTTATAGTCCAACTTTCTTTCCTTGTGGAACTCAAGACAGTGCACATGTGCATAGGGTACCCAGGCAGTATCAGCTCCATCATGGCACTAACCAGATCCAGATCTGCTAAATTTCAGCAAGACTTAGTACTGTATATATCTGTCTTTGTTGGCTATTACTGGAACACCAGTATCCAGCACCCCAAGTAGGCTTGGAACTGTAAAGAAAGCTTTTAATCAAAAGAGTTAGAGCCCCCTCAAGCTATGTAGCAAGAGAGCAGGTGAGGCCTTATGTACTGGTTTAAAAATAGGAAAGGAAAATTTATTTAAAAACACTACTGTACATGCTTATCTTCTACTTGCATAGCTGGGCTAAGTCAACTTGTTTGCTTCTTCATGAACTGGCCAAAAGCAGTTCAGGTTAGCCTTGTGGTCATGTAGTTCCCTTATCTATGTTCTACAGGCAAAGTTCATGGAAAGAACAAGATACATAGAAAATGATTGTGAGGTATACATAATGGCTTCCCCCTGGTTCAGCACTTGAAGCTCACACCCTCAAGACTCATCATGACTTATGGGATCAGATAGTGTACCCTGCATAATTCACTGACTTTTCTATGACTAGCAGCTGAACACTAGTACAACACATGAAATATTATGCAAAATAAGAAAAAATATACAAAATTGTTCACACTGCATAATTTAGAGATGGTGCAGAATTCAGCTTTTCTGGGCACAGCATGTAGACTGCCTGGGTACAGTATTGTAACTTTTTACAATAGAGTACAGACTGTCATAGATAGGTAGAGAATTTAACCCCTACCTTTCTGTGTAAGGGGATATTCCATGATGAAGGGAATATCCTCATGATGAAGGAATATTCAGATATATGTGTATCCCTATCATTATCATATTTATTATTATGTTTATTTATATCATGCTTTCCCCACAAAATTGTGACTCAAAGTGGCTCACAATCTGAAAGAAAAATATAACTAAAAGCATAGAAAAATAAGCATTAAAATAGCATTAAACTATTTACAGCATTAAAGCAAATTCACAGCTCAATAAAGGAATAAAATGCCATTTTAAATGATACAAAGCTCTTTAAAAACAGTTTAATTAAAATACTAAAGCACCCCCTAGCACATTCTTTAAAAACTTTCTGTCTTAATAAAAACTGTCTGTTTTAACAATGGTACTGTCATTTACTGGCATCTTCAGACTCAGTGACCAGCAGTTTCAGAGTATTGTCACAGGAACCCAAAGAACTACCCCTACAAGTTTCTTGCTCAGAATGAAACCTAATTAACAAACAGTATACTAAAAGATATTTCAGTCTACAAAATGGGCTGGCTACAGTCATGTTACCATGTCTTACTCCCCCTCCCTATAAGATTTCATAATTGGCAATAGTATTAAGATGCTCCATGGGGTCTAGTAGACTGGGGTGAACTATAAGTGAGGTCAGATGAAGGTCACCAGGAAGTGAAGAAGACATCATGAAAGAAGACATCATGGAAAACTACCAGCAGACACACCCAAGATAGGATTAAGCAAAGCCCCTAGTAAACAGAGCCATCAAGGTGGAATATGCTAATCCCTTCAGATTCCCTTAGCAATGAGTCACACAGCACAAACAAGCAAGTGAACTGCGCACCCCTCATGCCCAGGAAATATCCCTTCACACCTTTCCTGTCCTACAATACGGAAGTTGTCATAAACCCATCAATTCCAATATCTCAGCCATTAACAGCAATCAGCAGAGATGTGGTTTCCTTTGTTTGACAGTGGGAAACCCATCTAAGCTTTGTCCTAAGCTCAACCACTCCTCCAGGACATGAAATACAGTATAAATATTAGTGCCCAAAGAATAGCAAGATGTGATGCTGTGACACTGTGACTACACCTGGATACTCTGTCGGCACGTCCCCAGAATGGAATCCAGTGCAACCCTCAAATTTCATCTGAGTCCTTTGCTTCTCTCTCTTCAAGACTGGTAACTAGTCTCTACCTCCTGAATCTATTCCTCTATCCAGCCTTTCTGCCCTTAACTCTTCATTGGCCTTGTGTGGTTCTTGTGAGTGAGTGTGTGTATGAATGCTTCCATGTTATTTTACAATAAAACCCATTTTATTTCACTTTAACTTGGTGTCTCTGAAGCTAGTACCAGTATACATAGGTTCAATGACCCCAGAAGTTACCTTCTCACACCCATCCATTTGACTATAATAATTCCCCCAATGAATAACTGAGGTTTGACATCATGAGTGGGCTCCCCATGGACCCCCAACTATTTGGATAACAGCCATTGGCTATCCATCATCCCCACTCCCATTTCCCACCATACCAGAGTTAAGTCCCCTATTCCCAGAGTTGAGCCCCAGGTGCAGTGCTTATCAAACCGCACATAATCCGTTTTACAGTTAAGCTACATACTCATTAACAAGCACAGAAAAATGCAAATACAATTAGCTACAAGGTTATACAGCAGAACTGAATTTGGCAGGAAAAGGTCACAGGTACAGCTAACATGGGTACATGCCCATGATAGTCCCAACAGATGTTAAAATGCATTGGTTATTTTTGCCTCAGAAAAATGTATGATTCTGTTTCATTTCTTTCCTCAGATATTGCTAGCATCCTGTTGTTCACAGAAGCTATGATACTGCGAGGCTTTTGCCAGGATCCCCTTTCCCACTATACACTTATAGCCCTATGTTTCCACTTTAATTACCATGGCAACATCCTATGGAATCTTGGAATATGCAGTTTAGGGAGAGATGTTTAAAATTGCCATAACTCTGTAGAGTGAAAGGTCCCTTGGTTGAAAGAGAACAGTTTCCATTAGGATGTTTGTTTCAGAGATTGTTCAGATGCACATTATAGGACATTTGGCACTTCAGACAGTTCAAAGTCTTTCCAGCTATGATACGGCAGCAAAATCTGGTTTGTCACCAAATCTATACTTTGCAAGAGAACGACAGTTAATCCCAGCTTCCTTAAAAGTTTACCTTTTAAAAATATGTCTCAGCCACTCTCATTGATTACATTTTTATCCCACCTCTACCTAGATTGCTCAGGGGTATACATGGATAATTTATTTCTCCACATTTTTTCCTCACAACAATCCAATGAGATGTTAAACTGAGAGTGTGTGCTCTGCCCAAGCTCACCTGGTCATTGATTTTCCTTGTTTTTTTTCCAGGCTGTGAGGCCGTGTTCTGGAAGAGTCTATTTCTGATGTTTCATCTGGATCTGTGGCTGGCATCTTCAGAGAATGGTTGGGTAGGAGTGTGTGAGGGGTTTATATACAGTACTGTGAACCCCTGTTGGAGAGGATATGTAAATTTTTGTATTTGAATGGCTAGTTTCTGGGTGGAAATATGCAAGGAGGATTAATGTCTGTTTGGCTAATGGTTGGCTAATGGTCCATTGTCTGCTGGAAAACCCCACACACACTTCTACCCAACCATTCTCTGAAGATGCCAGCCACAGATGCAGGTGAAATGTCAGAAATAAACTCTTCCAGAACACGGCCTCACAGCTCGGAAAAAACCCAAGATAAATCTATGGATGCCAGCCATGAAAGCCTTCAACTTCACACTACTTGGTCAGCTTAATGTTTCTGAGATTTCATTGTCAGCCTCCCCAACTTAGCCCAATACTCTAACCACTACACCACAAACATTTTTATATGTTTACTTAACATAATTTTAGATTCATACATAAAAGCTTAATATCTGAATCTCAATAAAGAAATAGAATTAAAAGAAACGTGGAGTATGCATATCTTCTAACGGCAGTGGAGGAGAACTTATGGCTCTCCAACTTTCATAATTTCCACACAGCATGGTGAAAAGTCAGAGATGATGGGAGCTGTGATCTAATAACATTTGGAGAACTACCCATTTATCAACTGTGCTCTGGTAATAAAAATATTTTTATTTTCTTCTTCTATGCTTATTACTCAGATATAGCAAGGCTGTATGTAAGTGTGGAGCTCACACAGCTGAATTCCTCTCCAGCAATTTCTCCTGTATTAAGAACTCTAGTTGATTCATTTACCTGACATTGTGTATGCAGAGGGGTTTTTTTTTCCAATTAAGGGGAAATTTCTTTTCCACCCCAGACCCAAAAATGTGAGAAACTGCCCTATACTAATTCAGACTTTGTCCAACTAATCTAACTTTTTCTTTTCTAACTTGCAGCAGCTTCTGTGGATCTCAGGAGGCAGAGCAGCTTCTTTCAGCTGAAGATGCCAGGGCAGAACCTATAATGGGTGTGCTCTGCCACTGAACTGTGGTCCCCTTCCCTCCAAAAAACAAGTTCTTGTGAAGCTCTGAGCGAAGATAAGGGAGAAAACTCAAAGCTAGCTCCTGAAATTAATTTTGCCCCTCTCCTTGTTCCTTATGTTGTTGTTGCAAAGGACAGCAGTGTTCCTACCATAAAGGTTCTTTCCAACTGCTATCTTCCACACATGTGGACAAGATGTTAGCCTAGTGCCTAGCCTAGACCTCTCCCACACTGGACAGACACCTAAAGTGTAGATTTGGACACATTCTGGAGTCAATGACAGCATAGCACGCTAGATCTCATTCCCATACCAGATCTCAAATTGTTACTTAAGTCTTAAATTCAAAGCACAAGGGGAGGGGGGACAATAGCACCAGACTCACTGCTTTCTAAATGTAGATAATGCCCCCTCACTATTTCTACTACTATTTCTACTACTAGTACTACTGTGCGCTACTACTTCTTTTTCTTCTTCCTCTTCTTGCATCTTCACTGCAGAATCACAAAAGCAACACAGAAAAATACATTGTTGTCTTTCTTTGGAAAGCTACTTAATTCTACATAAATGCTAACGGCCATCAACTCCTTTAGATCAGAGGATGCTGTGGAAACATGAGACAATGAGGTTTCACATCAATTGCCAGGCTATGAGTGTGTAACTAACAGCTGCAATCTGCTTTAGTTGGAATAAGAAACACCACTACCCCGACTACCCCCACATTGCTCAAGTTGCCATGCTTTTCAGATGCTTTCCATTAGACACAAGTGGCATTAATCATCACCTTTTCTCTTTCGGAAATGCAGCCATCATTTTAACTAATGTAAGATAAATTCTACTGCCAACATATAAACTGCCCTTTTGAAACTGGCACTGAATCTTCTGGTCTTTATCCACCTAAGAAAGACAGGAGAAAAAAGACCTGAAATGGACTGCAGTGTTAAGTGGTATTCACAGCCACACTTTATCGCTGTAAAGTCATTTAATTTGATTCTACTCCCAAGGAAATTTCCTTGGTAGCTACTTTATACCTATGTGCTCTAAACAGGGGAGGGACTTTTGGGACAGGGGCTGAATTTCAATACTGGCAACCTGTCCCCTCCCATGTCTCCTCTGATTCCATGACCCCTGACATGATCAAGTCTCTGGTGAAATCTCAGGTTGGAATGTGTCAGACATCTTGGAGATCTCCCTTCCATCCTCCTTTACTTTCCCTGTGAAACTATGGCTCTGTCTGTCTCCCACACCGTCTTCCTTGGCCAGAGAAGGGGCCAAGTTCTGAAGTCCCTTGAGCTGAATTTCCTAGCCTGATGGACCAAATATGTCTTATGAGCTGAGGGAATCCTCAACTGTGGTTCAGGTAATTTACACAATCCCATGCCTATTTAAGTGAAACAAAGCCAATGGTTGCAGTGAAACAGTTACTTGGGGGCAGGGGAGTGTTATTTGGGGTATCCTGCAATCCTGTGCTACAAACAAAAGCTGCCCTTCTCTTAGATGATTGGAAAACCTATGTTAATGCTCTTGTGTTGTTCAAATGTTACTGTCTCCAGTATTCAACAGAATTGGGCAAATTTGTTTATCTCAGATTGGCCTTTTCAGTCATCAGCACGCTTGCAGAAAGCATGAGATGAGTCCTTCCACTGTGGCATCATCATACACTTCAGTAGGGTATTCTTTGTCTACAAGATCATTTGCTGACCATCCTTTATTACTACCACATCCAAGATCCTGTCCTACTCTTAGAACCATCTGATTTATATGTTTATTTTGCCTTTCCACTATAAACAGTGTTGAAGTGAACTAGCATATTTTTTTAAAAAAACAATAAAACTATTAAAATAATCACAATACAAAACAGTTGAAAATACCAGTCTGAGGAGATGTTTCTTCAAAGTGTTTGTAAAAGTATCAGGAAGTGATGACAACTCATGCATTTCACAACCTGGAAGTAATGCTGGAGGAAGCCTTCTCCTATGCCTAGGTAATCTTCAGAAGGCCTCTCCTTAAGATTTTAACATTTAGGAGGTTATCAGACACTTGCAAAAAAAACCCCAAGGAGCGCACGAGAATAACGTCACTGTACTGCCAAGGGGTCCCAATATCGCACAACACCATCCTCATCTCGTGCCTCCTTCGTTCTCCCTCCATTCTGACATGACAAAAAAGATGCCGCTTTTTCTTAGTGTAAACTTCTGCTAATGAAAAGCAGTGCCTTTTTTGTCACTCCAGCATGGAGGGAGAATGGAAGAAGCATGAAAGGAGGACGACACATGCGTATTGGGATCCTGTGGCAGTACAGTGATGCCGTTCTCAAGAGCTCCTTGGTTTGGTTTTTTTTAAGCATTTGATAATCTCCTTAGTCTAAAACCAGCCAGGTCTCAAGTGATTTATGGCTTTAAAGGTTAGAGACCTAAAACCTTGAATGAGCTCAAGGGGCTACTGGCAACCAGCACAGATCAGTTACCAGTTACCAGAATAAAATGATCTCAATATTGTGCCCGTTTGCAGTTCAGCTAACAGATTTTGCACCAGCTGAAGCTCCTGGACACACTGTTGAAAAGTAGCCCCATGTTTTTGATAGCGAGATTACAGTACACCATACAGTGTGGATGCAAAGATTTATGGTGCATTTATAGTTAAAATGTCCCAGGGTGCTTAAACGGGAATAATACAGGAAATTTAAGCCATAAAATGACAAAAACTGATGGCTTCTGGTGATCTTTTATTGTCACTTTTTCAAGGACATGACAAGAAGCTACAAAACAAAGAATTAATTGCTTCATTATTAACAGCTGCATACATTTATATCTTGTAATATATTTAACAAATATGTCTCTGGTTTACATGGGAAAAATATTTATTTGTTTGTTTAGATAGAAGTATAGTTGTATATACGTTGGTTTGTTATTTGTGTTCGTATGTCATATATGTTATATGTCAATTTTTTTATATTATATGTATTACATGCATTTTATGTATGAAATTCACAAATAAAAATATTTTTAAAAAATTATTAACAGCTGCATACATTGAAGTTGCACAGCACTGGAAATTCCTGAAGGACCTTTCTATTGAAATCTGAATGGCAAGAGTGCAGTCTTTTGCCTTGTCAGAGAAATTACCAGTACCTGCAACATAAAAAGCGCATCAGGCCCCAGGCCATAAATACTTTCTACACAATGTGACTCATTTAATCTCTTGTATTAATGAGAACCCATAACAAAGAGCAATTCTTACTATATAAAAGAGTTTACTAAGTCAAATGTTAAACGTTTCTCTCCAGAAAACAGATGTTCCCAGTGGAGGTGTCCATACAGAATTCTACTCATTAATATGTGTGTGTATGTCTATCTTTAAGTCACCTGTTGACTTATGGCAACCCCATGAATTTCATAGGGTTTTTGGAAGGCCTTAATATTTATTTATTTGTTTATTTGTTTATTTATTAGATTTATATCCCGCCTTTCTTCCAAGATGGGATTCAACACAGCTAATGGGAGGAGGCTAAAGAAACCCAGACGAATGTCTAAAGAACTATCAACTGAGCTATGACTTGGATGAATTACATCCAAGGGTATTAAAAGAACTGGCAGAAGTAATCTCAGAACCATTGGCAATAATCTTTGAGAATTCCTGGAGAACAGGAGAGGTCCCAGCAGATTGGAGGAGGGCAAATGTTGTCCCCATCTTATACATACTCTTTTTTTCTTTTTACTTCCTCCTTGAGTGTGCTGTGCAGCCACATTGGCTTTTTCAGACGTTTCCTATTTTTCTTCTTCCATGGGAATGTTTGTGCTTTTTGCAACTCCTTCTTCAAGAACTCTCACCCTTGCTGGGTAGAAATTGCTCTTTGTTGTGGGAACTATGTTACATAGATTTGGATTATTAATTATGTTCCCTGTGTTTACCAAGCTTAATAAAAAATAGTTTTAAAAAAGGATAACCCCATTTAGAGGCCTTTGCAGTAGACAAGATGCAAAGTAACTAAGACATTAATGACTATTGTCAAGTCAGGGTAATCCAGGGAAGTTAGTAGCAGGTGTGCTAAGCAAAGTATGCAAAAGACACCCCTTACTGCGCAAGAAGCCTCTGAAACAGTTACGATGCTGTCGTGTGGCAGGGGGTCCGTTTTGGATGATGCCGTCCCTCTCTTGGCATCGTCCGTGACTGTTCCAGGTACGATTGAAGGCAGCCATGCCATTTTTTACTCACGGACAACTATGGCACAGCTGCCTCCAATCATACCCAGAACAGTCACGGACGATGCCAAGAGAGGGACGTTGTCATCCGAAATGGACTCCCTGCCATGTGACAGCGTCGTAACTGTTCTGGAGGCTTCTTGCATGGTAAGGAATGTCTGAAAAAGTCCTTAGAACCAAGTTGGTCTCCTGATATTATTATACTGCTACAGGGGCAGGACTGAATGTCCCTTCGGATAAGAATTTTATTTTATTTTACAGTATTTCATTTCCTGCCTTTCTACCAACATGGGTCACAAGACAGCTCAGAGCACAGATGAAAATGTGCAGGTTAGTGCAGTTTAGATGGTTTAATAAAAACATTTAAAACAGTTAAATAAGTTATCCTCTTAAAAACAGCACCGGTTTAAAGCAGTTTAAAAGCATTTAAATCATCATTATGAAAATAAAAATATATGAACCCTCCTTCTATTAAAAGACCCTTCAGCAATGTCCAGTAATCAAAAGCCAGTCTACCTAGAAAGGTCCTGTCCTGCTAGTGAAAGGAGACCAAACAGGAGGCCGGCCAACCAAGGCTCCAGCGTGAAAGAATTCCACAGTCTAGGAGCGGATACCATGGACATAATCAGATGTGACAACAATTGTGGGATTACGACATAATGCTATTGTGATGGGCCCTGCTATTGCACCACAATGGTGTCTTTGCATGGTTACTCCATGCTCCAGGCATGAAAAAGGTGTTATTTCTAATTCACTGGACAAGCCATCAATAGCTCATCAATAGTGTTTTTTTGCACTATTGATGGCTGTCAGGAAATTACAGGGATGTGACCACAAGATGGAGCTGTAAGCTTAGAAATGAAAGTAGTTAAACTCCAGTGGCAGGTGTGTGTGTGAGTTAGCATTTGAGAGTATGCACACCTGAGATGCCTGATGTAACAGGCATTGTTTAACTGCCTATAAAAAAGGAGATGGGAATTATCCCCAGTGTGGGTTTGTTGTGGATGGTGGTTGGCGAAGCAGTTTGTTGGTTTAAGAGATTGTCCTATACTCTGTATATTTATTGTAAATATACTGCAAACAAAGATTAAAGCCCTCAAGTTGAGTGAAGGCCGGCCTTCTTGCTGTCTTTATTTGGCAAGCCAGAGCTCAGGGCAGTGTGCTGGGGTGAAGGAATTTTTCCTTCTCAGCCTGAAGTCTTTTGCAGAAGTCTCTCCAGAAACCTTCTCCTTGGCGTCCTGTTGATGTGGAACAACTCTGCAGGTGGTCGTGGTGGACACAGCACATCTTTCTACGCCCCAACAATGGCATGCAAAACCATGTCCCATTGTAACTGCAAGATTACAGCATGAATAGGCAGTCCTCAGTGAGAAAACGCCTGGGTGAGAATGCAAAAATGAAGAACAGGACACTCTTTTTATGAACCGTCCCATTTAGTTTTGGCCTTTTTATGTTTGTTTCAGTGCTTGTGTGTTCATTAACTTTATCAATTAAGGTGTTTTTGGAGTTTTAAGCGCACTCGTGTCTTCTCACAAGAACTGCCAAAATCTCACCCATGCTAAATCACAGAAGTAAACTCCCATTCTTAAAGCCCATTGGTTGGCATGCGATAATTCTGTGGTGGTTCTTTCATGCGATTACACTGACATGCAATAATAAATGTTATAATGCCACAATATTTCCGCTATCCTTATTTGCGAAATTACAGCATTTTTAGACACTCATCTCATAATGTCCCAAGAAGGCTGTCTCATATTTTCTCACCAGACATGCCTGTAACAGTGGTAGGACAAAGAGAAATCCTGCCTCTCAAGACTTCCAAACTTGGGCAGGTTCACACAGCCTTTCAGACAGCCTGGACCCAGACCATATAGTACTTTATAAGTCATAACCAGAATTTCTAATTGTACCTAGAAATAGTCCTGTAGCTAGTGAAGCTGTGGCAACAAGGGAGGTATATGGCCCATGCATATTTAAAACTAGCCCATCAAGGAGAATGCTAAACTAGAACCTTTTATTTGCCATGGAAGTTCTATTTATGTAGAGGACTTTCAATACGTTGAATATGCAAATTTTTTTTGCACCTGCAGTCAAAGTGGTTCAGTACAGTAACAGAAAGCAACACCCACAATACATTGTTGATTTCAGCTCAGAGGCTGTTTAGGCAACTATATTAAGAAGACATTTGGGCTTCACTGTGCTTTGTTGTGTGTGAATGTTATTAGCGCAAGGCAGAATTCAGAAGAAAAATGTATTTGTCCTAGCTGATGTAGGTTTTATAATTGTTTTAAATTATTTTAATCAATACAGGTTGAAACTTTGTGTATGAAAACTTTATTTCTGTAGCTGTTTTCTTGTGTACAGATATAATGCTGCCTTGGTTATATACCACAGTGATATATAAGCAGAATTCCATTCAAATATTGTCATTAAAGTGCTATCATGGGGCTCTCTTTAAATATTTTCAATATGAACCTATATCAAATTTTGTTGGAGGACAGTCTGTAAAGAAACAAATAGCAGTCACTGTAGTGGTTTTTGAAAAGTGTGGACCCTGTTGGAAAAACCACCAACTGCCATTTTCTGGGTAAATTATATATTGTGAAAAGTGCATTAACTAGTTTAAAAGATGATGAATTGAGTGAATAAGTCATATTTCAAAAGCTAATGTAATGTCATCCCATGTCTTCCATTTTATGGAACAGAACTTAAGAACTTTGCCGACCAAGCTCTTCAACTTGTTTTGTAGATTATTATCTCACACAGACCCACTGCCAGTCTGCTAGATAATTACTTCCTAGCATTCTAGGCTTTAAGAAATAAATTGCATAATAAAATCATAGAGTTGGAAAGCGTCCCATAGACATCCAGTCCAACCCCCTGCTCAGTGCAGGAAATCCAGCTAGAACATGCCCAGCAGGTAGCCAATTCCAGTTGTTACCTACCCTGACACCCCCAGCCCCATATCTATATTAATAATTGGCAATATTTAATAATTAGGTCAAACATGGTCTTCCACACAGTGCAGCCATTGAAATAAACCTGGGAGATTCCCCAGCTAGGAAACCCAAAGACAAACATTGCTCAGTCAGGAATGCAATTAAGGAGAGGCCATTTAAATTCCATTCAATCCTCCCCGAGCACTGCAGTCCTCTGGGAGGAATTTGCTTCAGCCATAAAAATCTAGGCTGTCTGCAACCTCCCAGAGGGCCTTTTCGGTAATCATCCCCAAATTATGGAATGGCCTGCTGAACGAGATCCGTCGGATGATGAGCCTGAGTAGCTTTTAAAAAGCACTAAAGACGGATCTCTTTCGGCAGGCCTTTCCTAATTAGATCCCGGCCTTAGGAGCTCCGGGCCTCTTTTAGTCTGCTGGCTATTTATTATTTTTGTTAATGTGATTTTAGATTAGTTCTTTTTAATTTATATTGGTTTAATATCTTTTTATGGCGAAGGGTGGGGGTGGATGGTGTTTAGGGATTTTAATCTGTATTTGTATTTTAATTTTTGTAAGCCACCCTGATTGTTTTAACAGAGGGGCAGGGTATAAATAAATTTTATTATTATTTATTTTTAGTTTGCAAGGCAACTGAAGGCATGTACACCTAGCTAATCCCATCTGCCCAGGCTGGCAAACTCAAACCTGTAAATGACCCTCATCACTTTACCCTTACCTAAACAAAGGAAGTTGCTTCCTCCCTTTTACTTGCAAAATATTCACCCATATTCCTGTAGAGCAACCTCATCTCTACAGGAAAAAAGGTGTTGTATCACCCACTGGAAACTCCCTTCTCTCCCACTTTATTCACTAGTCTTGTGTGAATGCTTCATGTCTGAATGTGTGTGTGAATGTTGTTATTATTGTTTTCCAAATAAAGATAATTTGTTATATTATCTAGTTTATGTCTCCTCCTTAGTACTGTGTAGTCGGTCACAAGGTCCTGCCGTTGCCAGCTCTCAGTTACCAAGCTGAGTACTGTATATTAAATTCCCCAATTTAATAGAAATATTCAGAGGGTCTCCACAACCCCCAAGCATTCAGGGTAACACAGTGTGTTGTGTTCACTTATGCACTGGTGAAAAAGAGGGAATGTATCATTGAAAGAGAGTAAAAAAGAGGACACACATTGTATAAAATTTGCATGTGCCAATGTGTACAGATCGACCCCCAGTATCCACAGATTCGGTATCCATCGTTTCACTTATCCACCTCTCAAAAATATGTTCTCTTTAGGCATTTCTAGGTCCTCCAATACGATTCTATGGTCAACTTCCGCATTCATCTAATTGAAAATACTAGGGTCCCCTATTATTCACAGTAACAGGTATCCACAGAGCAGCTTGAAACATATCTCCTGTGGATACAGGGGTCGATCTGTACAGTATATATAAATGCAGATGTACAAATAATTACTGTGATTTAAATAGAAAAAAATATGCTTCTGTTTTCTTCAAACCAGACTTGGTTTCTCAGCACTTTGCTACTGGATTTCCCCATGCAGAGAACTTTGCTTTGCAGTCCATTTTTCCTGTGTTGTCTTTGTGATTAATCAAAGCCTTTATCTGCAAGGTATATGGAAAGCCTGTAGCTAACATAGATTCATAAAGAAAAGGAAGAAACTCTTGTGTTTTCTTGTTCATTTGGATGTTTTGGAAAGACCAATGTACAAGCAAATACAATAGCTATGATTATTATCTATTTCTGTAAGACAGTGGCAGATTAACATCTTTCTTGCCTAGTGAATCTAATCTTCCTTGCACACAGACAGGACTGTGTCTCCCCCACTCTGGTTTCTGGCAAGTTGCCAGAGGGAAAACAGGACAAATTTAATTTCCCCCCATCTTGTAAAAGTAGTTTTTAAAACCTTAAGATGATGGACTGCTTTTGTTCTGAACTGCATTCCCAGAACTGTCAAATGCCATTATGCTTTGCTCCTGAATGTTCCAAATGCAAGAAACTCTGCCCTAGTTCCATCTTCAAACCCACTCTGGTGTTGTCCTTAGGGTTGTCCTAAGCTAAACAAGTGAAACAGCTAAACAAGATGTTTGATTCAAGACTTAGGACCATATAGATGGTAAAAGGCTAGAGAGGATTTCTAAGAGAGCAAAAAGCACTATTTCTAGTTCCATAATTAAAAGATGGATGAGGATATTTAAGGAGAATCTGTATACAATTCTCTAAGAAATAGATACTTATTACATTACAAAACAAACGTTTTGTACTACTATTATACGGCGTGAAGGATTTTCAAAATTTGGTCTGGTGTTCTCTCTGTATTTGTACCACTATCAACAATCTGGTTTGGTTAATACTGGATGATACAATTGGAACTTGCTACAGTATGTTGTGGAGAGGCAGCGTGGTGTAGTGGTTTGAGTGCTGGACTACAACTTAAGATCAGGGTTCGAATCCCTGCTCAGCCATGGAAATCCACTGGGTGACCTTGGGCAAGTCAATCTCACAGCTTCAGAAAGCAAAGGCAACCCCCTCAGAACACAACTTACCAAGAAAATCCCATGATAGCTTTGCCTTAGGGTTGCCATAAGTCAGAAACAAGTTGAAGGCACACAATAGCAGCATGCTGTAGCATGCATGCTTCTCTTAAGCGCTGGAGCGACTCTCTTTGAGGATACTCCATTCTATTTCTCCCACCATACTTCTTGGCTCTCCCCCCACCATTATGTTCAGAGTATTCCATCTCTCTTCCACATACTGAGGTTTCGTCTATATGGAGGGGGGGGGGGATATGAACATGTCCGAAAAAGCAGGCATTCACAATGATGCAACCTGTCTTCATGGTCAAAGGATCCCCCCCAAACTCCACATGAACCCCTAGCCAAGATTGCGGCCTCAAGTGATTTACTCATGATTTTAAATCTACTGCTGCCAATTTTTAAAAAACAGTTTGCCATGATGTGTACATGCAATATTTTGTATTTTTTTTTAAAAAAAGAGGGTATAAGATTGTCGTTTGATTGGCTTACCAGACCCTCACTTAGCTGAAAATCCAACATGGTGGCAGCAGATGCTTTTCTTGTTTGCTAGCCTCGCCCCATGCTTATCCAGCCAATCAGATTGTGCTGCCTGTTCGTATCTGTGCAAATGTGACTGTTCAAATGATTGCACATTTGCATGTCATATGGAGCTTTTTAGAGAATCCCGACAAAGCACACAGACTTTGCAGTGGATTTGGCTGCCCCCCTTCCTAATGACACATACTTGCATGAATGTCCATATGAACGCATCGTCTTCCGTTCGCATGCCATTCATATTATTATCACTGTTTAGACAGGCCCTCAGTCTTAACTAGCTTTGTGTTGTTGTGTTGTTTCACACATACAAAGATTTATTTATTTATGGTAGTTCTGCAAACTTTGGGATCCCTTTTTTCATTCACCTACTGAGTTGCTGTTAGTGGCAGGCTTCCACTTTTAAAACTAAACATTTAAGTTTTTAAAATCCTGTATCCAAACTTTTGGTAGTGTAAACCATTTGTCTGATTATCAGTGTTGTGTTTATATATTTTGTGTTAAGATGAACATCCCTGTTATGGAAAATTCTGGCATTTTCTTTCAGGAAAAAAAGGCTTGTGGTAAATGACCTAGAATGATTCCCACAAAGACAGAAAACAATGTACTGTCAAAATACTAGGTGAAGCAACAAGCAGTTCCAAAATAACAGGATAAAGACAGTTTCCTCCACTGCCCAGATGCATGAAGCCAAGGACAAATGGCCTCTTTGTTGACTTTTTCCTTCACAGAGTACAATACTGGCTAATGATGGTGGAAAATGGTATGCTAATCCTTATTATCTAGTCAGTTACACTTGAGTGAGTCAAGTGAGTCAAGCCTGAGTGAGTCAAACAATTACAAGATAAGGCTGTTTCATGTACTGTGCCCAGTTCTTAGCAGTTCTGTTACACAGAAAAAATATACCTCATAGAGCTAGCAACATGAGGTCCCAGCAGGAACTGGAAAAAATCCAATTTATATGGAAATTCATTGACCGGATATTCCCTGATGTACAAATCTTCAGGTCAAATTTGATGGACTGTAGAAAGATACCAAGAGGAAACTGCAATGTCACTTTGTCTGTGATACATAATTTAGGGATAAGAACAAGTATAACAATGTAAAATAGAGCAGCTAGATCAGATGGCGAATCTAATCAGACCAATTCTGCTGGTGAGAGGTCAACTTTGGAGATTCATGATGGTTAAACTTGGATTCTATTGGAATCTTATTACAAAACAGAGCAAAGCATACAGAACAATATTTGAGGAGGAATCAAAACATAAACATTAAGTCTAACTGAACAGACACATGGAGAAACATTAAGGATTATTAATTTTTTAAAAAATACATGTAAAGAATTATACATTTCTACATCTAGGAGAAATAAGCTTATTAGCTGGAAAACAGTGTATGAAACAAAAGAAAACTATAGAACCTTGTTATTCTTTTGAATAGGATTTCTAACCAATTGGAATAGGTAGGTATTTATGACTATCATAAATTGCTAGTTTATTTATGACTATCATCTACCAGACATTTCTTTTTAAAGCAGAAATATACAATGGGGAGCGGGGGAAACCCTGAAAGGCTGAAGAAGCTGGAAGGATAAATCATTCTATCTAGCAATAATGTTTTTAGTATATGCACTGAGTAATGTGTTCTGTAGAACATGGCAAACATATTCAAAAATATCAGCTGAGAGACAGAAAAAAATATATTAGGTTTCCATTATTGTTTTTTGCACATATGAAATGGAAGGTCTTCACTGATAACCAAGGCTGCTGACACACTGCAGAAAGAATGTAGTTTGACACTGCTTTAACTATTATGGCTCCATCCTATGGAATCCTGGGATTTGTAGTTTGTTGTGGCACCAGAGCTCTCTGACAGAGAATGCTAAATATCTCACAAAACTACAAACCCCAGAATTCCATAGCATTGCACCACAGCAGCTAAAGCAGTATCACACTGCATTCATTCTTCAGTGTGTCAGCAGCTTGAGAGTGAAGAACCAGGAGTTCATAAGACTTCAGCTCATAATTGCCAAAACTGTTTACACATAAATCTTATAAATTAACCCATATGTGCCCCATTCTATGTGACACACAATTTGACATTTAATTATACAAAATGTACAACTCAATTCTCTTTGAAACTGTAGGAACAAGGAAGTTATTAGGAATGATAACATAAAACTGTATAAAACACACTCAAGCCCGACTGATCCCTAAACTCAGAGAATTTGCATGAGACATTGGAAGGTTCAGCACAGAGATTGGCCTCGGAGGAGATGTGTAGTGATGGACTCCCTGCTGAGGGGTACAGAATCAGTAGTTTGCGAGCCTGATAAGATGTCTCGAGAGGTGTGCTGTCTCCCTGGTGCAAAAGTCCACAAAGTAACGGAGAAGCTGACAAGACTCATGAAGCCCACTGACCATTATCCCTTCCTTTTGGTCCATGTGGGAACCAATGATACTGCAAGGCCTAACCTTCAGAATATCATAAGGGATTATGAGGCTCTGGGTAGGAAGCTGAAGGACTTGGATGCACAGGTAGTCATGTTGTCTGTCCTTCCAGTGGAAGGGCACGACTCAGGAAGGGAGAGAAAGATAATGGAGGTGAACAAATGGCTCCGCAGATGGTGCTGCTGGAAATGGGTTGGCTTCCTGGCCCATGGTGTGCGGTTTCAAGGAGGTGGACTTCTGGCAAGGGATGGGTTGTGCCTCACAGCAGTTGGTAGGAAAGTTTTTGTGAAGAGTCTGACATATCTGATCATGAGGGCTTTAAACTGAGCTCTGCGTGGAGCAGGGGAGACAGTATTCTTGAGGGCAGGAGTTCAAGTCCTGGAGATAATAGCCCAAATGCTATACAGAGAACAAGGCAAATAGTACAAGAACTCAATAGTAGGAGGAATAAAACCTTTAAAAATAGGAGGAATGGCCCATGGTCTTAGATGTCTCTATACTAATGCACAGAGCATGAGAAATAAACAGGATGAACTTGAACTCTCGGCACAGCAAAATAAATATGATATAATAGGCATTATTGAAACCTGGTGGGATGAATCTCATGCTTGGAATGTACTAATAGAGGGGTATAACCTATCTCAGAGAAATAGACCAAACAGGAAGGGAGGTGGAGTAGCATTATACATTAAGGATTATACACCTGTGAACAAATCCATGACTTAAATCCTGGGAGCCAGGTTGAGAGTATCTGGGTAAAAATCAAGGGGGAGAGGAACGGCAGAGATGTCTTTGTGGGTCTACTACAGATCTCCAAGCCAAACTGAGGACTTAGATGATGCCTTCCTGGAACAGATGACCGCACATTCAGAAAGGAGAGATGTAGTAGTAATGGGGGATTTCAGCTATCCTGATATTCGTTGGCAGTCCAACTCTGCCAGAAATTTAAGGTCCAACAAATTCCTCACTTGCCTTGCAGACAATTTAATTGTCCAGAGGGTGGAAAAGGCAATTAGGGGACCAGCTATTTTAGAGGTGATCCTAACCAACAGAGGTGATCTGTTGCAGGGTCCCTAGGTGGGAGTGACCATGTTTGCCTGGAGTTTGCTATACAGAGGAAAGGGGAAGTCAAGCATAGTCAGACATGCATTCTAAACTTTAAGAGAGCTGATTTCAGAAAACAGGAAATTACTGGGTGTGATCCCATGGTCAGAAATATTTATTTATTTATTTATTTATTTGTTTATTAGTTATTTATACCCTGCTCTTCAGCCATCTTCAGGCTATCAGAGCGGATTACAAAGTGTTTTAAGCAATAGCAATTTACACATCTACACTACACTGAGCAGTTTCCAATGTGTGTTAGCTAATACTGAGGGAGAAGGGTGTTCATGATGGATGCGAGTTTCTTAAAAGTGAGATATTGAAGGCACAACTTCAAACAGTTCCAATGAGGAGGAAAAATGGGAGGTGTCTAAAGAAACCAGGATGGATGTGTAAAGAACGGCCAACTGGGCTAAAGCTTAAAAAGGATATGTACAAGAAATGGAAAAGGGGGAAATTACCAAAGAAGAATTCAAACAAATAGCTAGCTCATGTAGGGAGAGTGTCAGAAAAGCTAGAGCACAGATGAAGCTCAGGCTTGCTAGAGAGGTTAAAAACAATAAAAAGGCCTTTTTTTTTTTTTTGTTCTGTCTGCAGCAAAAGAACAAGGGAATGGTAGGGCCTCTGCTTGGAGAAATTGGCAAAATGCTAACACGGAACAGAGAAAAGGCAGATCTAGTCAACACCTTCTTTGTCTTGGTCTCCTCCCAAAAGGAGAACTGTGCTCAACCAGGGGAAAATGGAGCAGATAATGCAGGGAAATACAGCATAGAATACATAAAGAGGTAGTTTAGGAATACCTGGCAAGTATACATGAATTCAAGTCTTCAGGGCCAGATGAACTACATCCAAGGGTATTAAAAGAACTGACATAAGTAATCTCAGAACCACGGTCAATAATTTTTGAGAATTCCTGGGGAGCAGGATAGGTCCCAGCAGACTGGAGGAGGGCACATGTTGTCCCCACCTTCAAAAAGGAGGGAAAAAAAGAAGACCCAAATAATTACCATCCAGTCAGCCTGACATCAATATTAGGACATCCTGACGTATGGCCATCCAGCCTCTGTTAAGAAACCTCCAAAGAAGGAGACTCCACCACACTCCAAGGAAGTGCATTCCACTGCTGAACTGCTCTTACCACCAGGAAGTTCTTTTTAATGTTTAGGTGGAGTCTCTTTTCCTGTAATTGGAATCCATTGCTCTGTGTCCTAGTCTCTGGAGCAGCAGAAAACAAGCTTGCTCCATCCTCAGGATGACATCCCTTCAAATATGTAAATATGGCTATCATGTCACCTCTTAACCTTCTCTTCCCCAGGCTAAACATACCCAGCTCCCTAAGCTGTTCCTCATAGGGCATGGCTTCCAGATCTCCCACCATTTTGGTCGCCCTCCCCTGGACACCTTCCAGCTTGTCCATATCCTTCTGGAATTGTGGTGCCCAGAACTGGACACAGTATTCCAGGTGAGGTCTGACCAAAGCAGAATAGAGTGGCACCATTACTTCCCTTGATCTAGACACTATACTCCTATTAATGTAGCCTAGAATTGCATTGGCGTTTTTAGCTGCTGCATCACACTGCTGACTTATGGTCAGCTTGTGATCCACTAAGACTCCTAGTCCCCTTCGCATGTACTGCCATCAAGCCAGGTGTCACCCATCCTGTATCTGTGCATTTTATTTTTACTCCCAAGTGTAGTATCCCACATTTCTCCCTGTTGAAATTCATTTTGTTAAACTGTTGAGAACAGCTACTTAGACAACATTTATTTTTTTTCCTTTTCCGTCCATCAATTACTTTAAATCTGTTTCCTGTCTTCACACTCTATTTTGCTATGAGTGACTATAGCAGTGATAGGCAACCTTTTGAGCTTGGTGTGTCAAACTTCACCAAAAAACTGAGCATAACTCGGGTGGTGTGTCACTTAGAGGAAAAAACATTATTTCACAATATTTATTGTTTAAATAACATAAATGTATACAGTTGCCCCGCCACATTTGCAACATCGACTATTCGCGGAAAGCCTCCCACCCACACGCTTTCCCCCCTCCCCTCCCAAGGCACATTGGAAACTGCTTAATGCAGTGTAGATGTGTAAGTTGCCATTGCTTAAAAAAATTTGTAAGCCGCTCTGATAACCTTGTGGCTGAAGAGTGGGGTATAAATAAATAAATAAATAAAGGCACCGAGGGGCTTCTCATGAAGCCTGTCGGTACCTTGACAAGGGGAGGGTTGGAAAACCTCCCACCCGCACACTTTCCCCCCTCCCTTTTCAAGGCACCAATAGGCTTCCAAGGTTCCTGGCCGCTGCTGGGCCCCTCAGGAAGGCTGGTGAGAGGCCGGGCAAACTCCAGCCCACCCTCCCACCAGCCCACCACCTTCCCCGGCCTTTCCAAGGTGGCTCGGGGGCTTTGAAGCTCTGGAGCCCCTTGGGAAGGCTGGGGAGAGGCCGGGCAGACTCCCTCCCTCCCGCCCACCCGGAAGTCTGCCCGCCACCTTTCCCGGCCTTTCCGAGGTGGGTCCGTTGTTTGGGAGCCCTGGAGCCCCTCAGGAAGGTTGGGGAGAGGCCGTGCAGAGTCCCTTCTTTCCCCAGACTTTCCAGGACAGCTCCACGGCTTCGAAGCCCTGGAGCCCCTCCGGAAGACTGGGGAGAGGCTGGGCAGACTCCTGCCCATCTTCCTGCCAGCCCACTGCCTTTCCCAGCCTTTCCAAGGCAGCTCCAGGGCTTTGAAGCACCGGATCCCCCTCGGGAAGGCCGGGGAGAGGCCGGGCAGAGTCCCTCCCTCCGCCGCCTTCCCTGGCCTTCCTAAGGCAGCTTCACAGCTTCAAAGCCCTGGAGCCCCCTCAGGAAGGCTGGGGAGAGGCCGGGCAGACTTCTGCCAACACTTCCGCGAGCCCACCACCTTCCCCAGCCTTTCCAAGATGGCTCCAGGGCTTCGAAGACCTGGAGCCCCCTCGGGAAGGCCGGGGAGAGGCCGGGGAGACTCCCGCCCACCCTCCCGCCAGCCCACCGCCTTCCCCAGCCTTTCTAAGGTGGCTCCAGGGCTTCGAAGACCTGGAGCCCCCTCGGGAAGGCCGGGGAGAGGCCGTGCAGAGTCCCTCCCTCCCGCCGCCTTCCCCGGCCTTTCCAAGGCGGCTCCATGGCTTCAAAGCCCCGGAGCCCCCTCGGGAAGGCCGGGGAGAGGCCAGGCAGAGTCCCGCCGACCCGCCCGCCACCTTACCCAGCCTTTCCGAGGAGGCTCCAGGGAAGCAGGGAGGCCTCAGGGGTGGTGGTAGTGATCAGGGCTTCGAAGCCCCATCTGTCACTTTCCTCCCCCCAGCCCCCTCCCTAAAGTGGTGAACGGGGCTTCAGAGCCCTGCCTGCCACTTTAGGGAGGGTGGTGAGGTTGCGGGGGGAGGAGGAGGCCTAGCTGCGTGTCACCACATATGGCTACGCATCTCAGTGGTGACACACGTGTCATAGGTTCGCCATCACCGGACTATAGCATACTGCAACCAAAGCTGATCAAAAATGTTTGAGACCCAAAGAAGATGATCAGTCAGGGGGGGAAAAAAAGCATCCCCGTCTTGCCATATTATCTCCTGTACACTTCCCATCTCCATCCTGGCACGATAACCCCATTTTTCAGACTTACCTTATCCTGCATCCACCCTTCCCCTCAGCAACTCAGGAGTGAATGGAGCTTGAACAGAGTCACTTCCTGGTTTGAGTTCCCGGCCATTCTCATGAGAGAACAAGTTCATGAGAAATTCAAAAATAAAAAGCAAAATAAAGTGTAAAAAAAAAAAGTTACACCAAGCACAAAAACACATTTTAAAAAATACAAGTAACCTGGGGAGGTACAAAAAAGTGTGTCACTTGCCTCCTTGTCTCAATTGCAGCCAGAAGTGTTTGGCATGAACTTCCCACTGCGGCTGGCATTACGCCAGCATAACGGGGCACCTTTTCACTCATCTCTTGTTCTGTTACAGAACGGGTCAATTCATAGCTTGGCCCATGAATTAAAAGCAGCATGGATGGAATAGAAGGGGCACAGGAGCATGACGACTCTATGATGACGTCGTCTGAAAGGGAAGCCCTTTTGGGATCTCCTGTCGTCCCTGTTGTGGGATATTTGTGTCATTTGATAATCTCCAAAGACTGAGGCCCTTTAGCTGGGCCAGACCTCTAAAAAAGCAGAGGAAGGCAGTCATCTCTGTCAGCAGAGGGTGGGAGGCATTAGCAAGATATTGGAAAAGAGTCCTACATTCTCCAGTCCCCTCTCCCCCAGCCCCCAGTGCTGCTGCCAAGTTAGCCTGTCGCTTAAGTGTGGTGAAGGATGTTGGGCCATCACAAGTGCTGAAGAAAGATTCAGATGGCAGTCCAATCAGCTTTAGTACAAGGAATGTGAGAAGGGTATCAGTGTGTTCTTTCACCTCAGGCAGCAAAATGTCTTGGGCTAGCCCTGACTATTCACTTCACCCTAAACAAGTGATGACAGGCAGGCAGTCTCTGCTGCAGCTCTGCCTTGATCCTCTCATTGATTGTAAAACAGTCAGCAAAGTCTGTTAAAGCAAATAATGGGATTTAGTATTTGTTATTTAAAAACTGTCAAGAGTGCCCCCCTGCCCCCCAGTCTCATCCTGGCCTGAGTTCAAAACAGTCCTTAATAATATTTTCTTCACACTTTGAAATTCAGATTGAATAAGCCATCCTAATTAACATAAATTATATATCCAGAGTCTGAATATATAATTTAGTATATTCATTGTGGCAATTACTCAGTCTCTTATGTATAATAGCAATTAACACAAAAAGAATGCAATAACAATTAGCATTGATTAGGATTCTGATGAATGTTCAAAGCCCATAATGCACATATTCTCAACCAACATATAAAGTAGGCCAATGTGGCAGATACATTGCAGATGGGGTAGGAGGAGTCTTTGAGGGCAGTGATAGTGCTCAAATAGAGCCCATTACTCTTTTTAGAAGGCTTGAAGATGGCGGCACAACAGTCTGCCTCAGCATCCTTCCTTGTCCAAAGTATTCTTTCTCTTTAGAACCTTAGAATCATAGAATCATAGAATTGCAGAGTTGGAAGAGACCACGAGGGCCATCCAGTCCAACCCCCCTGCCACGCAGGAAATCTTGATCAAAGCATCCCTGACAGATGGCCATCCAGCCTCTGTTTAAAGACCTCCAAGGAAGGAGACCCCACCACGCTCCGAGGGAGTGCGTTCCACTGCCGAACAGCTCTTACTGTCAAAAAGTTCCTCCTAATGTTGAGGTGGAATCTCTGTTCCTGGAGCTTGCACCCATTGCTCCGTGTTCCAGTCTCTGGAGCAGCAGAAAACAAGCCTGCTCCATCCTCAGCGTGACATCCCTTCAAATACTTAAACAGGGCTATCATATCGCCTCTTAACTGTCTTTTTTCCAGGCTAAACATACCCAGCTCCCTAAGTCTCTCCTCATAAGGCATCATTTCCAGACCTTTCACCATTTTAGTTGCCCTTCTCCGGACACGCTCCAGTTTGTCAATATCCTTTTTTAATTGTGGTGCCCAGAACTGGACACAGTATTCTAACTGAGGTCTGACCAAGGCAGAATAGAGTGGCACTATTACTTCCCTTGATCTAGACACTATACTTCTATTGATACAGCCCAAAATCGCATTGGCCTTTTTAGCTGCCGCATCACACTGTTGGCTCATGTTCAAGTTGTGGTCTACTAGGACTCCTAGATCCCTTTCGCACATAGTCTCATTCAGCCAGGTCTCTCCAATCCTATATTTATGCATTTCATTTTTCCGCCCTAAATGCAGTACTTTACATTTCTCCGTATTGAATTTCATTTTGTTAGCTTTGGCCCAGCTCTCCAGTCTATCCAGGTCATTCTGAATTTTGATCCTGTCCTCTAGGGTATTAGCTACTCCTCCTAATTTGATGTCATCTGCAAATTTGATAAGTATGTCCCTAATTCCCTCATCCAAGTCATTGATAAAGATGTTGAATAGCACTGGGCCCAGGACAGAACCCTGTGGCACCCCACTGGTCACGTCTTTCCAAGACGAAGAGGAGCCACTGCTGAGCACCCTTTGGGTTCGGCCGGTCAACCAATTACAAATCCATTGAACAGTTAACTTGTCTAGCCCACATTTTACAAGCTTGTTTGCAAGAATGTCATGGGGAACCTTGTCAAAGGCCTTACTGAAATCAAGGTATGCGATGTCCACAGCATTCCCTTCATCTACCAAGCTGGTAACTATCAAAAAAAGAGATCAGATTAGTCTGGCATGACTTGTTTCTCTGAAACCATGTTGACTTTTTGTGATTATGGCATTGCCTTCTAAATGTTCACAGACTCTCTGTTTAATGATCTGCTCTAGAATCTTCCCTGGTATTGATGTCAGACTAACTGGACGATAATTGTTGGGATCCTCTTTTTTCTCCTTTTTGAAGATGGGAACAACGTTGGCCCTCCTCCAGTCTGCTGGGACTTCTGTTCTCCAGGAGTTCTCAAATATTATTGCCAATGGCTCTGAGATTATATTTGCCAGCTCTTTTAATACTCTTGGATGTAGTTCATCTGGTCCTGGAGATTTAAATTCATTTAGATTAAGAAGGTATTCCTGTACTACCTCTTTACTTATTTTGAGCTGGATTTCCCCTATTGTGTCCTCTGTTCCATTATCCTCAGGTTGGTCCTCCTTTTCCTTTTCTGAAAACACTGAGGCAAAGAAGGTGTTGAGTAATTCTGCCTTTTCTCTGTCCCCTGTTAGCATTTTGCCATCTTCTCCACGTAGTGGCCCTATCATTTCCTTCTTCCTCCTTTTGCTGCAGACATACCCAAAAAAACCCTTTTTATTGTTCTTAACCTCCCTAGCAAGCCTGAGCTCATTCTGCGCTTTAGCTTTTCTGACTTTACTCCTACACGTGTTCGCTATCTGTTTGAATTCTTCTTTGGTGATTTCCCCCTTTTTCTTATACTTCCTATACATGTTGCATTTAAAACTTAGTTCCGTTGAAAGTTCTTTAGTCATCCATCCTGGTTTCTTGAGACACCTCCCATTTTTCTTCCTCAATGGTACTGTTTGAAATTGTGCCTTCAGTATCTCCCTTTTGAGAAAGTCCCATCCGTCTTGAGGTCTCTTCTCTTTTAGTATTCCTGACCATGGGATCACCCCCAGTATTTCCCTGAGTTTATTGAAATCAGCTCTCCTAAAGTCAAGAATGCATGTCTGACTATGCCTGGCTTCTCCTTTCCATTGTATAACAAACTCCAGGAGAACATGATCACTCTCACCTAAGGATCCCACCACTTGCACCCCATTAACCAGGTCATCTCTGTTGGTTAGGATCAGATCTAAAATAGCTGACCCCCTTGTTGCCTCTTCCACCTTTTGGACCATGAAATTGTCTTCCAGGCATGTAAGGAATTTTCTAGACCTTGAAGTTTTGGCTGAGTTAGATTGCCACATAAGATTGCCACCTTATACTGTAGGACCCCCTTATCTGCTGGGGATTGGTTCTGGGGGCCCTGTGGATACAAAAAACTGTGGATGATAGTGAATGCCATTGAAAATAATAGGATTTCTGGTTTAAAATACCATAGAGTTGCTTTGAAACTGATACCTCATTCATGCCAGTGCAATACAGCAGAACGGATAAGTGCCATCATCATCTGATAATTTCTGCTCTTTCTGCTATTGTTGCTTCCTAATGCCACAGTTTTTGCTGCATCTGATAAAGTCCTCAGTGGCTGTGAATAAAGAGCCTCTCAAAGAACTCTTGGAATCTACAATCCTCTGTCAATTATGAACCACAGAATGGGCACAGTGGGCTGGGCCCAAAGGGCCCATGACACTCCTCCCTTACGCCATTGCAATCCACTTGTTTAACAACCTCTCACTTGGGCCCAGGCAGTAATCATGATGAAAAGGTGACACAGCAGAGGCCACAGGTTCCCCTTGGTTGCTCTCCAACTGGCAAATGGTAGCATTTGTGAGACAGAAGAGCAGCAGCAGGAAAAGAGCTGGAAGGACATATCAGGGTAACTGATCCAGAGGCCTTCAAAACCTAGAGCCAACGCTGCACAGGAGAAATGCACTGCTTCAGAAAAAAGAATCTCTGTTCATTCACAGGACTGGCTGTAAGACTGAGTGTATTCCCAGCAAAGTGTTTCCTGGTTGATCCCTGATGACATGAGCAAACTCCACCTCTCAGGGGGCCTGCTGGTTGCATTGGGCAGTGCCACTATTGTCTGTAGGAGACAGCTTGAATTGCCTGTCATGTTCCTTGCTGACAATGCTCCAACCTTATATTGAGAGATGAGAGGCAACACACCACAAGTAACACGAATGGTGGTTGTTGTTGTTTTACTAAAAAACAAGGGTATAGCAAAGTTACATTTCAGAAAGGATTTAACAAGTTGGAACAGAAAGGTGGATGTGGCTATGTAATGAGTAACATTTTTAAGCGTGTCTTCTAGCTATTCTGTTAGCATTTAGCATCTTTAGGCATTTTAAAAACATTTTGAGTGGATTTCCCCCCTAGGTTTTATACTAGTCTCTTAGTAATCCCAAGATTTGTTTCAAATAACAAAAAGTAACTAGTAACACAATGAGCAATGTAACAAGATTTTTTAAAATACTTTTATCAAATACCAACAATTAAGAATGCCACTGCTGGCTCCCCACCGGCATATCCTGGCTGGAAAGGTGGCCTGTTCTGCCACCACAGTTGCTCCCGCCATTTTCCCTGCTCTGCCGGGTTTGGGCAGCTGGACACACCATGTGACAAACTCCTTGCATGTCACCAACCTTGGTTGTGTGCTACAGGCCTGCTGCCCAGACCCGGCACAGCAAGGGCGCCTAACAGCAGCAGCGAGAGCCGGCCTGCCGGGACGGGCTCATCTACACTAGTCAGGACACATTGGCTCCCCACCAGCATATCCTCGCTGTGGAGCCGGCCCATTCTTCCCCCATTACCTGAAGAAAATGGGCCAGAATCCACACACAGAAACATTGGCCCGTTGCTGCAGTTGCCACCACCACCACCATATTCCCCCTGTTCTGTAGGGTCTGGGCAGCCAGCTGCACCATGTGACAAGCCTCCTGCATGTGACTAGTCTTGGTCATATGCTGCAGGCCTGCTGCCTGGACCTGGCAGAGCAATGGCAACTGGCAACAGCAGCGAGAGCCGGCCTGCTGGGACAGGCTCCCACAGACATGTGGGCTTGATCCATTCGGGGAGGAATGCATTAAACAGGGGGCTTTTCTGCACCAGCCAAATGCCCTGGTTTGCCCCCATTCCAGAGTCCTTCAGTCCAGGGGGTTAGCTACGTGGCAGAATTAAATATGGGAAAAATTGTGTTACCTCCATTTCGGTCCTGTCCCAAATTGTGCCCATGATGCATTCACATAATTGGTGACTGTCAAAATACCTGAGATTGTAGTGCACATGGCCACCTATGGGGATGGGGGGAGGTAGACCTGCTGCCTGTCCGTCAGTGAGTCATGAAGGGCAAGCCCTCGCTTCCTTGCATGCTCCCTTGGCCCGGCCCTTCAGATTGGGGATGGGACAGATGGAGTTGGGGGAGTGCGAGCCCTTCAGTGGCGGCCCTTCAGCTCCCACCCCTTTGTTTCTCCAGCGGTAGCGGCAGCTTTCTGGGGCGGGAGGTCTGTATTGTCTGTGCCGGGTATGCCCCACTTGGCCCTCGCCCATCCCAACTGGACCTTGGTGGCTGCTGCGGCTGCTGCAGCCAAGGGACCAACCGTCCGTCCGTCAGTCACGGAGGCTGAGCCCTCAGCTGGAGCAGGCATAGCAGCCACCGACGGCTGGGGCGCCGGGTGGGATGGGCTGCTGTAGCCTAGGGCTTGGCCTCTGTGACAGACTGATAGATGGCTGGCCTCTTGGCCACAGCAGCTTTAGCAGCTGCCAAAGTCTGGGCACCAGGCAGGATGGACAAGGGCCGAGTGGGGCATACCCAGTGCACACAACAGACTGCCTGCCCTAGAAAGCCACTGCTGCCGCCCGGGAAATGAAGGAATGAGAGCTGAAGGGCCACTGCCAACTAACTGTCACGGAGGAAGAGTCCTCAGCTGCAGCAGCCACACAGGGCTGGGGTGAGGGGAGCCCGTATTTTCCCCTCCAAATGTCTACCAAGCAGAGATCTGACATCATTTCAAAAAAGATCCTCAGAAGTTTCCCTTGATTTTTCCTTATTAGCTTTCCTGATGATCTGTCCAATTGGGGATCGACCACTCCATTCCAGTCTCCCATCATTATAATCTTATCCATTTCTGTTTTTTCAATTTCCATCTTTAGCTTCCTGAAAAGGCATCTTTATTTTGTAGGGGCACATATACCCCTATAGCTAGTAGCTTTAGATTCTCCAATTTTATCTCCACTCCTACATAGCCTCCATTTGAATCCTTAAAAATTTCTCTTGCTGGATATTTTCTATCTATGTACATGACTACTCTATTTTTCTTCTTGTTTCCTGCTGTGATAATATTTTGTCCTAATTTAGAATTCTTTAAATACTTTGTGTCTCTCTCTTTAATATGTGTTTCTTGCAAGCAAATAATTCCTGCTTTTAGCTTCTCAAGATAATGAAAGATCTGTCGTCTTTTAATATTTGAGTTTATTCCTTTTACATTCCATGAAACAATTTTGCAATCCATTTTCAATTTATATAATGTTTATATATATTTATGTATGGTATCCTTAAGCTTCTTCCTCTTCTCCTTCTTGGTCCTCCTCTTCCTCTTCTTGGGTTTCTTTTCTATCTAAACTTGCTTCTTCAGCCAATTCTTGTGCTTCTGTTTCTACTTCTTCTTCCTCTTCTGTATCCTTTGCCCGTGTTTCCTTATCTGTGTCTAGCGCCTCTTCTTCTAATGTCTCTGTCCTATCCTTTTGCCTTTTTTGTTCTTTCTTAGCTTTGTTCATTTTGTCTAACTTTTTGTAGAAATCTTTTGCTTTTTCTAAAGTATTTATTCTATATCTTTTCTGTAGATATAGAAAGGATACCCCCTCTATTCTTTCCCACCTATATTTTATATTGTTTTTTGTCAGTTGTTGTGTCAGAAACTTGTATTTTTGTCTCCTTTTTAACACTTCTGGTGGTACGTCTTTAAAGATTGTTACTTCTTTCTCTTCTACTTTTAATTTATTCTCATAGCTTTGTTGAATAATTTGACCTCTTATCCTATTCCTTGTAAAACATACAACCACATCCCTTGGTATCTTTCTCTCTTTAGCTATGACTGAATTTGCTCTAAATAGTTTATCCACGTCCCTATCTAAACATTCTTCAGGAAGGCCAACAAACTTGGCCAGAGCTGGTATTACTTTTTCTTCTAATTTCTCATTTGTTTCTTCTGGAAATCCTCTTAATTTTAGACATCTTTCTCTGTATCTAGACTCATTTATTAACATGTTTCTCCTCAACTGATCTTGTTCTGTAGTTAGAGATTGTGTACTGCTTTCCATCTTTTTGGATTTTTCCTTTATATTCTCTATATCTTGTTTCATCATGTACATTTCCTCCGTTAATTTATCAAGTTTCCCCCCCCAAAAGTATTCAATTCTCTTTTTAAATCTGTCTTAATTTCTGTACGGATATCTTTCAATTCTTCTCTTATCTCCTGTCTCATCTTTCTCATTTCTTTCTTCATTTCTTCTAATATCAGCGCACTCAAATCTGTAGTCTTTATAGGTCCTTCGAATGAAGGTCTCCTTTATGAACTTAGTTGAACCTGGGCCTCCGTTGCTGCCTTTCTTTGCATTGTTGTCATCTCCCCCCCCCCATTATGTTTGCAAATTCAACTTATTAAATGTGTGATTGGTGATTGCTTATTAAGAGTTTATCATTAATTAGTCTTATCTCTTCTTCAATATACCACAACTTATTCAGGTAAAGTCTACAACTATTCCACAACGTACCCCAATATGCCTCTAATTTATCAGCTATCGCACCTTGATTCAATCAGTCAGTATCCCCATATATTAAATCACCATCCAAAATTGCAACTAAAAAATTCAGATATATTATTTCAGTAGGCAAAACAGTAGACTGTACAAATGATTTATATTCTTACACCACTGGCTTTCGTCCCCACTTTCCCTTTATTAGTACAGGAATCTTCTTCCTTCCCCCCCTTTTTTTCCTTTTACCTCCTAAAATAGATAGGGGAGAAAGGGCCCTTACCAATGACGTAATTTGCCTCTTTATTTCCCTCTTTCCCTCCTCACTGTTTCTTTTCTATTCTTTCTTTTCTTTCACTTCCTCTTACTATGTTTAACTCTAAAACTAACTTTTTTCTTATTTCTATTCACCATTCAACGATTAACATTGAGATATACGGAAAGTATACTCTTTCTTTCCAGCCTAGACCTCTGTTTTAAACTTTACTTGTCTAGTCCTCTTTCCTTATCCGCTTCTCCTGCTTCTTCTCAGCTCACACCGTACTCTGTTCTACGTCAGTTCAGTTCAACCTGCTTCATCTCTGCTGTTTCTCCTCAGCTCCTTTTCGTGGCGGTCTGTTCCTTCTATGATGTTATCTTTATTTGCACCTCCTTATTCTCCTTGGTCTCCTCCTTTACATTGTCCTGTCTGTTGCGTATCTGGCCAGTCTGCTCCTCCTCCATGCAACTCCAACGTCACTCACTTCCACTTAGTTCCCGTCTCCTTGCTCCCAACTCTGTTCTGCTCCGTTCCGTCGTCAAGCCTCTGCTATAACCAAACCACTCCGTGTCACTCCGTCTTTCTCTCCGTCTCATACTCTCTGTCCTCTATTCCTCTGTTCCTCCTCTATTTGGTTTCCACCACTAACTCTTTCATCTCCGTTCCTCCTTAGTCCTCTTCTCCTGCTGACTGCTTCTTTGTGTTCCTTAACCTCTCCCTTCTGTAATCGTCCCGTCCCGTCACAATCCGCCTCGTTCTTACTCCGCTCCACCACACACTCGTCGCTACTCACAATCCAAACTGCCAGCCTTTCCAAGTTTGACTCAGATTTAACTCAGTCCACTCACCAACCTCGTTCTTTTGCTTTCTGCTTTTCCACTTCTCAGATACTCATCTGATTCAAACCTTCCAATGAAGGTTCAATTGGTTATTTTCCCTTCTGTTGTTAATTGTAGGTTGTTGCTTGTATGTTATAGCAGTTCTTACCGCTGGCACCCCACTAAGTTTAGAAGTTCACAGGGGTTAACTCTGTTGTTGCTATATTGTCTCTTTTGTCTTTAAAAGGGCATTGGCGTCCCTAGCTTTGCCGAAGCAAGACTTGTAGAGGCTATGTGGCTCTTCGGCTCCTCAGCTCTCTCCCTCACCAGGGAGAACCCCATGGGGAAGACTCAAGATGGCATTCACCCCCTTCGAGCCCACACTTTCCTCCCCTCCCGGAGAGGACTTTGCCGGTCTTCTGATTTACTCCACCCGGGTTGCCTCCACAAGCAGCTGCAACAGGAGCGCTGCTTCCCTGCACCCAAACGGGAGAGTGTCACACCAGAAACTCTATCTTACACATAAATTTCAAATATATGCCATAAAGGTTAAATTAACTCACCTCATGTCCCCTGTTTTTAACAATCTTTAACCCCGCTCCGTATATTATTGTTAATCATTTTACACTATTTGAATATTACAGATTAGCAGTTCCAACTTCTCACAACATATACTATTCCAAAAGTCAATCCTTCCATCCTTTTCACCCCTTCTCAACACAGGGCACCTTTCACCAGTTCAAGTCTCCAAACCACTCTGTCGAAGGTCAACACCAGTCAATACCAGTCTTTTTATTTCTCTCACACGATGTCTTTCTTTCTTTCACTTTTTCCGTGTTTGTTCTGTGTTTCCTCTTAGCTTTTTAGTCTTTTTATTTCTCTCACACGATGTCTTTCTTTCTTTCACTTTTTCCGTGTTTGTTCTGTGTTTCCTCTTAGCTCTAGTCTCCTTTTTCCTTATTTCTTTACTGCTTTAGCATAACGTTCTAATTTTTTCACCTTAATAACAGTCCAACTCCACATCTCCCTCTGCAGCTCTGTAGCTCTGCAGCTCCACGCCGGGTCTTACCACTAACTCTTTCACCCCTCCGTTCTCCGTTCCTTCTCTTTCTTTTACTCCATGCCACCTTTTACAGCTGACTCTCTCCAACCTCTCTTCGCTTTCTCTCCTTTTCTGCTACATCAGAGCTGCTTAATTTCCAAGGTCTTCCATTTCTTGCATTTCTTCCTCCACTACTGTGAGTGTATTTCTCCCTCCTATTTTTTTGTCGCACCTATGCCAACCTCGCATAAAGCTTTTCTCCGTCCCCAAAATAATATCCATCGGAAACAACTAAATAAACCAAATAAACTCAATCATCTAGCTTACTCCAGCTCTTCAAAATAAATGTTAAAATAAAGCATGGGCGCTCTGGTCGTTCTTCCCACAACCGTTCTGGGTTCCGTTTGTCCCGGCTCTTTGGTCCCCTCGACCCCTTATAAACTGTGTCTCTCACAAAAACACAGTCCAAAGGGCCAGAACTGGACCCCCGACGAGCCCCAACACAACCCCTTACTGGGGGTTACCAGACCTTGTTGATGTTCTAAGGTCTAATTCGGAACCCAGATAACAGCTGGAGCGAGAACACTTCACTCCTGCTGCTGCTTGCTACACTGTCACACCAGAGCCCTGCTTTTTAATTGGTTTATTTGCCTTTATTTTAATTCAAATGTAATGTTGACCAATCAGAAGCTTCGTGGGTTGCACGAAATGCTTTGGCAGGCTGCATGCTGTGCAGGCTTGCCCTAAAGGCACCAGATCCTATCTGATCTTCAAAGCTAAGCAAGGAGACCATAAACGAAGACCAGGTGCTGTAGGCTATACAGTACTTCAGAGGAAGGAACTGGCAAAACCACCTCAGAGTATTCCTTGACTAAGAAAATCCTATGAAATTCATGGGGTCGCCTTATGTCGACAGGTGACTTGAAGGTGAATCTTCTTCCTCTTTCCTTCTCCCCTTTGCTTTGGACGATGCCCTCCCTTTCTCCCTCCCACAGCAGCATGGGCTTCCTGGAAAACCATCCAGAGCAATCATCCAAGATCAGGTCGTTGAGCGGGGAGGCGAGGGAATGGATCATCAAAAAGCAAGCCAGAAAACTGCTAGCTTGAGCCACACAGAAGCTGTTGCAGGCCATTTTCAAGCAACACCTTCATCCTGCTTTCTTCTCCCCTGAGCTGAGCAGGCTGGCCTCTGCACACCTGAAGCTAGGAAGAGTTTACTGGGTTGATTTTCAATAATCTGCTCCCTTGATCCCTCTCATGGCCTGATCTGGGTTTGGCACCTTTTTAAAAATCCTCTCAGCTTGCTTTGCAAGGAGTGCGTGCACATGCCAACAGTTCAAAGCGAGCCCCTATAGAAAAGAACTGATGAAAGCCCACTGTTTTGACACTTACAAATTAAGTACTGTACTGTATGTTTTTGTGTGTGTTAAATATGCCCCCCCCAGATATTAACATTTTTTCCACTTTTGCAGGGATCCTGAACCCCTAACCCCTGTGAATGTGGAGGGTCTACTATCATGTTAGATTTAGGCCAAAGCTGATATTTTCTGGAGGACTATTTTTATTTTCTTTAAAAGGGAGGGTCTTCCTCATAGTTATTTTATATAAAACAGTATCAGTGAAGGCTAACAATTATGATGAATTTGAATTTTATGAATACCATTGCTAGTTTCTTTGGCCCACTTATCAAGACACTGTTCTGTGGAAGGTGATAGTTCAAGTGTTTTGGACATGATTCAAAATCTTTAATCCCAAATAAAATAAGTCTTGTCCATACACAATGGGGGTTCAGGCACTTCCACAAATTGTTCCACAATATCTCTGGTAAGACAAATGAATAGATGCAATACCAATTAAACAAGACAGTTTCTCAGTCACATGTAACTATTTTCAAGTGATAATATATAGGAAATTATAAAGCATTCCTACTCAGAGCGCTGTTGCATGGACCAGTGCCAGTCCATGAGGCGTTGGGCGCTAGGCTGCAGTGAGTTTCCAAGAAACTATGAAAACATAATAATATTATAGCACAAGTATGTATGGTACTAGTCCTGGCAAATTGGAGGTGGGGGGAAAGTTGGCCACATCTGATAGCTTGAGAAGCACTAGTATATACAATGCATAGTTCTTTGGGCATGCTACAGTTAGAATGTGTGTATTTGAATTTAAATTACCCAGGGCTAGGCCCTCTTGTTGTTAAGTTTTACATAATATTTATTTAGGAGGTGGTGGGGGAGACCCACATTGTATCATGTGCACACACACTATTTTGCAATTGTTACACAAGGGTCTTCCCACTGCCTGCCCCTTGGTCTTAGGTTTTAGTCCTGAAATCTCATGGAGTAGAAGCCCTCTGGCCTAGCAACCTGATAGAGTCTTTACTTTGCAGATTGATCCCCCACCTTGTGATTTCATAAGTGTGCTGTCCTGATTAAAATTAAAGGTTATCAGTGCAAACCAGATTAATCTGGTCTGGTTGTTAGATGATGATTCACTGTGCATGGTGTGCTTTGTGTGTTTAACATCTATTCCTATTGTAACCATGGCTGACTGAACAAGCTAACTTTTATAAATACAAAGTCTCAAACCATGCAATGACACCCCCTTAGTCAATTAAGTGCATCGAGGATTACGGTAGTTACTATTGTTAGAGATATTATAAACTGTGGTTTTAAAACAACACATATCATGATTGAGATTTCCTTCTATTACCAAACTGAAATATTAAGATGTTCAGAGTGGAACCCAGAAGCATTTAATGTTTGAATTGTGTTCAGATGTAGTCCTCTTAGAGTTGTTGTTGAGTGCCTTCAAGTCATTTCTGACTCATGACAAGCCTAAGGAGTTTTCTTGGAGGTTTTTTTTTGGCAAGATTTGTTCAGAAGAGGTTTGCCTTTGCTATCCTCTGAGGCTGAGAGATTGTGACTTGTCCAAGGTCACTCACTGGGTTTCCATGGCTGAACGGGTATTTGAATCTGTGGAGATTTTCACATGGGGAAAGTAATCCCCAGGGAGATCGGGACAGAAACAGGGCTGTTCCACGTCCAGTGTTCTGTTTCACACACCCCCTTCCTTCTCCCGATCTCTCATCATCCTCCCTCCATGCTGCTTCCATTTCCCTCCCACTACATTCCGCAGTTTTATACTAACGAAGAACTTTCATACCACCTTCTGACCCTGCATTTGACAGATGCATAAAGTAGCCATACACTCATTCAGATGTACACATGTACCAGTCCTACATGTAATAAGGAATCTTGATTGACTCAGGATTCTCTATCACATGCTGAAGCCTTATGCACATGTGTCAGTATGTCCATGGGGCCACTTCATTGTATGTGCAGCTAATAAGGGGCATGGCTGGCATGCAAGGTGGCAATGTATGGCAGAGCCAGAGAGCATTGACCCCTCCTCATCTGTACACACCCTTGCCAGAGCTTGTTAATTTGCTTTTGTAGACTATAGCTTCCAGAATTCCCTACCCCATGTAGCCAGTGGCCATATTGGCTGAGGAATGTGGCAAGTTGCAGTCCAAATGGTGGCTTTTCTGAGATCAGGTGGTTTCATAATGTAAGGAGGTTTGTGGTCTTTGAACAGAGGAACAAGATGATTTTTTTTAAACAAATAAAGATAAATTGAAAACAAATTCTGCTAGAATAAAAATCACTTTATATCTTTGCACAATGGAACATCAGAGCTACAGTTGTCCCTTCACAACTGTAGTTGTTCCATAGACCCCTGCGAATGTAAAAATTCCGCGAATAATGACAGCCCTCCCCCCGCCCTCGCCAAGCGACCCAGAGGCCTCCGGAGGCCTTGTGGTAGCTCTTCTCGCCCTCCCCTCACCCTCCCCAAGCGACCCCGAGGCCTCCGGAGGCCTCGTGGTCGCTCTACCCGCCCTCCCCCACCCTCCCCAAGTGACCCCGAGGCCTCCGGAGGCCCCGTGGTCGCTCTTCCTGGCCTCCCCCGCCCTCCACAAGTGACCCCGAGGCCTCCAGAGGTCTCGTGGTCACTCTACCCAGCCTCCCCCGCCCTCCCCAAACGACCCCGAGGCCTCCCGAGGCCTCGTGGTTGCTCTTCCCGGCCTCCCCCCGCCCTCCCCAAGCAACCCCGAGGCCTCTGGAGGCCCCGTTGTCGCTCCCCTCGCCTCCCTCCCAAAAGTGGCGACGGGGCCTCAGAGGCCCCGTCGCCACTTTCCCTGGACTCCCCTCACAGCAAACCGCGAATATGCAGAACCGCGAGTGTGGAGTCCGTGAATGTGGAGGGAGGACTGTACTTTCTCAGAGTGTAAATAGGATCCAAAGACATAGCAAAATCTTAACATTTGGTCATGCCTCCTCTTTGTTTGAATGTGAACTGAATTTTTCTTTTAACCCTGTACACAATCACAGAATGCAACAACTCAATTTTAGATTAATATAATTAAGATACTGGGCTTGTTTCTCTTCACACTGTGTTAAATCCCAATTAACCTGAATGCACTCTATCACCAGAGTTTCAAGAAGAATAAAAACAGTAGGAGAAGAAAATCAGATCTCTATGTGTTTTATGCAAACTTTCTAATTAGACTTTTCTTCATTTATAGCAGTACTACTCTCCTGCTTCTGTTTTACCATCTTCTCTAGTCTTGTTGCTGTTCTGTCATCCCTAGCCTTTTTAGCCTGAGAGGTTCAGGGAGCTTCAGCTATTGTGCATTATAGAAATGTAATGAATAAATAACAATGTGGTTGGAAAACGCATTTATTTCAGTGGCCAGGATAATATACTGGTTTAAACATTGGACTACGCCTCTGCAGACTGGGGAGATTTTCACACGGGGAAAGTAATCCCTGGGGAGATTGGGTGAGAAACGGGGCTGTTCCGGTTGCAGCGCTCTGTTTCACACGCCTCCGTTTCACACGTTTCACAAATGTTCTCATCAGGGTGGGGCTGGCTGATTTCTTGTTGCTGTGTGTCCTCGAGTCATTTCTGACTTATGGTAACCCTCAGGCAAATCTATCATGGTGTTTTTGTTGGCAAGATTTGTTCAGGGGTTTGCCATGGCCTTCTTCTGAGGCAGAAAGAGTGCAACTGGCCCAAGGTTACCCAGTGGGGATTCAAACCCTGGTCTCTCAGAGTCTTAGGAGATTACCAAACAGGAATGCAAAAAGCATCCCTGTCCCACAATTTCCAATCCCATCCATGTCCCAGCACAATCACCCTCGCCATCAGACTTATCTTCTCTTCCATCCAAAGGCAGCCCAGGCATGAACAGAGCAGGAACGGAAATCCTGCTTGTTCTTGCAAGAAGATGCGAGTGTGGGAAATTCAAAAAGAAAAATAACCAGAAAAAGTCTACCGAAGCACATAAACACATTAAAAAAATAACAAGTAACCCAGGGAGCTTCATAAAAAGAGGGTAGCCTACCTTGTTTTTGCAATCCCACCTAGAAGTGTTTTGGCAGGACTGCCCATTGACAGCTGTATTCACAGCAGGACAATGATGCGAGGTTTCAGACACCAGCAATGCTAGCACAGAAACAGAATGGGTAATTTTGGCCCGTCAATTAAATAGACCATCATAACGATGCCAGTGGAACACAAAAAGACATTGTTGTCTGATATTGGCATCCTTTTGCACTCCTCTGGCGTCGTTAAGCCATTAGCTATGTCTGATAATCTCCTTAGTCCAACACTCAAATCGCTATAACACACTGCAATTTCTTATGTATGTCTTTTCAACATACAAGGGGGTTCAGGTGAATCATTGTTTTCAACCAGATGCATATCCAGCTTAGTGACAATAATTGGATATTTATTACAGGCAGGGAGATGTGCTTAGTCTTATTATATAATTAATATTTTTACCCCTATTGATGTATATGATAGAATAAGCAAAGAGGTAGTACAGGAATACCTTCTTAATCGAAATGAATTTAAATCTCCAGGACCAGATGAACTACATCCAAGAGTATTAAAAGAGCTGGCAAATGTCATCTCAGAGCCATTGGCAATAATCTTTGAGAACTCCTGGAGAACAGGAGAAGTCCCAGCAGACTGGAGGAGGGCAAACGTTGTCCCCATCTTCAAAAAGGGGGAAAAGAGGATCCCAACAATTATCGTCCAGTTAGTCTGACATCAATACCAGGGAAGATTCTAGAGCAGATCATTAAACAGAGAGTCTGTGAACATTTAGAAGGCAATGCCATAATCACAAAAAGTCAACATGGGTTTCAGAGAAACAAGTCATGCCAGACTAATCTGATCTCTTTTCTTGATAAAATGACCAGCTTGGTAGATGAAGGGAACACTGTGGATATCGCATACCTTGATTTCAGTAAGGCCTTTGACAAGGTTCTCCATGACATTCTTGCAAACAAGCTTGTAAAATGTGGGCTAGACAAGTTAACTGTTCAATGGATTTGTAATTGGTTTACTGGCCGAACCCAAAGGGTGCTCAGCAATGGCTCCTCTTCATCTTGGAAAGATGTGACCAGTGGGGTGCCACAGGGTTCTGTCCTGGGCCCAGTGCTATTCAACATCTTAATCAATGACTTGGATGAGGGAATTAGGGGCATACTTACCAAATTTGCAGATGACACCAAATTAGGAGGAGTAGCTAATACCCTGGAGGACAGGATCAAAATTCAAGATGACCTGGATAAACTGGAGAGCTGGGCCAAAGCTAACAAAATGGAATTCAATATGGAGAAATGTAAGGTACTGCACTTAGGGCGGAAACATGAAATGCATAGATATGGGATGGGGGAGACCTGGCTGAATGAGACTATGTGCAAAAGGGATCTAGGAGTCCTAGTAGACCACAAATTGAACATGAGTCAACAGTGTGATGCGGCAGCTAAAAAGGCCAATGCGATTTTGGACTGCATTAATAGAAGTATAGTGTCCAGATCAAGGGAAGTAATAGTGCCACTCTATTCTGCCTTGGTCAGACCTCACCTAGAATACTGTGTCCAGTTCTGGGCACCACAATTAAAAAAGGATATTGACAAATTGGAGCGTGTCCAGAGAAGGGCAACTAAAATGGTGAAAGGTCTGGAAATGATGCCTTATGAGGAGAGACTTAGGGAGCTGGGTATGTTTAGCCTGGAAAAAAGATGGTTAAGAGGCGATATGATAGCCCTGTTTAAGTATTTGAAGGGATGTCACGTTGAGGATGGAGCAAGCTTGTTTTCTGCTGCTCCAGAGACTGAAACACAGAGCAATGGATGCAAACTCCAGGTACACAGAGATTCCACCTCAACATTAGGAAGAACTTTTTGACAGTAAGAGCTGTTCGGCAGTGGAACACACTCCCTCGGAGCGTGGTAGGGTCTCCTTCCTTGGAGGTCTTTAAACAGAGGCTGGATGGCCATCTGTCGGGGATGCTTTGATTGTGATTTCCTGCATGGCAGGGGGTTGGACTGGATGGCCCTTGTGGTCTCTTCCAACTCTGCAATTCTATGATTCTATGATTCATATTTATGGTGAAATCAAGGTTTACTCTAAGCCTTTTTTCCTAATGTATACGAAAAAGCTCGTAGCAACAAGTTAATTTTTTTTAATCAATCTAGCAGCATGTGTAATTTTGCTATACTGCAATGTTTATTCAGTTCCCAGGAGACAAATTATTGTTAGGTCTGCTGGTGGTGACAAGCAGAGGCAAACTACCCTTAAAATGGCCTCTTGCACCAACTTGATAACTTTGTTACCTACAGGGTAGCTATGTTTAGCAATGGCAGTAGAAAAATTGAGAACCAGTGTATACAGTAACTGAAAATGTTGTAGACTGACACCTCTCTTTTTCCAATGTTTGCATTATGACCAGCTACACAAAAACTGGGGAGCACCAAATATAAACAGCAGGAAACAGGAGACAAGACAGTTAACTGGATTCTTCTTTTTATCCAGTAAATGGTGTATAGAGTTTTAGCTCTAGAAATTTCTGAAGTTAAATTTCAAACAGCCCCGAAGAAGGTCTTTGAGATCATGCACAGCATAGGCCAAAATGTATTCACCTTTTTATTAATAAATCATTCATTCATTGAACCTCAAGATATCTCTTCTATTTTCTGCCAGCTACCTTTATGACCAACTAAAAATGAAATTGTTTTTTCTATGTTCTAATTCATTTTGTTTCTATTTATTTATGTATTTATTGTAATTATTTACAGTCTTGGAAACTTGTTGTTATTGTGTGCCTTCAAGTAATTTCTGACGATACTAAGGCAAACCTATCACAAGATTTTCTTGCCAGAATTTGTTCAGAGTGGTTTTGCCCTTGGGTTTTGCTTTGAGGCTGAGAATGTGTGATGTACCCAAGGTCACCCAGTGGGTTTCCATGGCCGAGAGGGGATTCAAACTCTGGTCTCCCAGTGTCATATAACATTATCAATTATATTCTGGAATTACAATGTTGGAGACTTAAGGTTTAACTGTTTAAAACATGAAGCAGCTGTTGAAGACTAAAATTGGGAATCCACTATCAGTGGGAGGGAGGAAGTCCTTAATCCTTTCCCTTCTTGCTGTTTGGTGCCCCATTATTACCCCCTCCCAAATCTGATTTTTCCCCTTGTGGGGGAAGAACCAGATCCCTCTCCCTTCTAGGATTTTCCTATATAGCAATGGTTCTTAACCTGTAGTCTGCAAACCCCCAGGGGGGCACAATGTCCTTACAGGGGGGTCCATGAAGGCTTGAAAGCTGCTTGGCTCACTTCCTCCCTGCAGTGGGGTGGCCACATGACAGGAGCTAAAACTTGGTTGGCTGGGCCTACACATTGCCGTTTTGTTGTTGTTGTTTTAAATCTTGAGTTAAGTCTTGGGTGTGTGTGGCAACAAAAGGTATTTAAAGGGGGTCCCTGGTAAAGAAAAGGTCATGAGCCCCTGCTATATGGCGTCATTTTGTTTTCTATTGTTGGAACAGTATTTGATATTGCAGGAATGTTGAGTCAGGGGCTCCTCCATCCCTCTTGTGTTTGAACTTCATAGTACTCTAGTGTTTTGATCAGCTGCTTTTGGGTGTAAGAAATTGCTCATTTTCACCCTTATAGCAACAATCCTATATGAATTTATTCAGCGATAATTATTTCAATTGGGTTCTCTCTGTACTAAGTGAGACTGGGATACTAATCCTATATGATATATCTTATCCTATATGATATATAACAATCCTATATGAATTTATTCAGCGATAATTATTTCAATTGGGTTCTCTCTGTACTAAGTGAGACTGGGATACTAAGTTCTACTGGATTCAACAGCACTGACTTCTGAATAAAAACTTCTGGAAAGTAATGTTAAGGCATGCCTTTCCTTTTTGGCATCCAAGTAAATAATATATATAAAAAGAAATCAATAGCACAGTTGAAGCGTAGATGCAGAGAAGATACATTACAAGCCACACCACCCTTTCCTTCGCATCAACACTGCTCTGCATGCATTGCAGTAACGGAACTCACTGTTTACTCCATAAGTACCAGAGCAAACTGAGTTTTTTTAAAAAAAGATTTTTATTAACACTACACAAAACAAGAAAACACATAATAGAGCAAATCACAATAAAATATTACCATAACTTTTTCCAAATCTAAAAGTACATATAACAACTCTATATTTTTATATATTTTAAATATATATATATATATATATATATATAAACCTGTGAGTTTTAAAAACATATTTCTGTGCCATTTTAAGGGCTATTTGCCCCAGATTCTCATCAGAGCTGCCCAGACGTCATCTGGGCAATTCGGATGAGGATTGGGGCAAAAGCCCTGCATTGTCCAGTCTGCTGGGCATGGGAACGGGGGGGGGGCATTTCATCTGGCCTTTCTAGATAAGCCATGAGTGTCCCCATAGGGTATTTGGGATAACTGCACTTTGTGATGCAAAGGACATCACCCCTTAAAGTAACTGACCTGAGATTTTATTTCAGTTGCAAAAAGATAGCAATTATAACCTTTCTGGTAAGAAAATTCTGTTTTGACCTTTTGTATATGGTAAAGACTCTGCACCTTAGAACAGTACTATTTAATATTTAGATTTAATGTGATACAGTACAGACATGTTTATTTGTGTCACAGTGTTTATTAATGTCTCTCCTAAACAAAATTAAATCCAGAAAACTAAAGAGCAGTAATACATTTTCCAGATTATATTATATTTTCAGGTTTGTAGATTAGATACCAAGGTCTCTATTTGCAGGATTTTAATACTATTGTTACTTCAGCTTTTTGTTAGTAGTTGTTATCCATTGATGTTATTTCTCACTTCCCAGTTTGAAATAGGACAGCCATGGGATGAGAAATCTACTGTAATGCATCATGTGGGGTAGGGGTGGGAATGGAAGAATAGGGTATGATGTTATGAGTGGGGAATAAATAAATAAATAAACAAACAAATAAATAAAAAATCTTCTAAATCAGAATGGTACTTTATTGTAAGTTTTTAATTAAAAATAATTAATGAAAAGAATAATTGGAATACAGTTGTTCCTTCATATTCGCTGGGGTTTGGTTCCAGGACCCCCTGTGGATACCAGAATCTGGGAATACTCAAGTCCCATTATATGCAATGGCATAGCAAAATGGTGTCCCTTATATAAGATGGCAAAATCAAGGTTTGGTTTTTTGGATTATTATTTTGTATGAATATTTTGAAGCTGTGAATACTTAAATCTGTGGATACCAAATCCGTGAATATTGAGGGACAACTGTAGTCACCTCGCACCCATTTATAACTGACTGTGTCCGGAAAGGCTTAAACTGCTTAATGCAGTGTAGATGTGTAAATTGCTATTGCTTAAAACAACTTGTAAGCTGCTCTGATAGTCTTGTGGCTGAAGAGCAGGGTATAAATAACTAATACATAAATAAATAAATAAATATAAAATTAAACCCATTGAAGCTTGGACGAGAACCAGCCTGAGCTGTAAAAAGAGAAATTGCCAGACCATCACTGGAAATTTTTTTGGCTGTGGTTTAATGAGACAACCCTAGCAATAACTTAAGGGATATCTTTAAATAAACATTTTATTATTATTTTTGTATTATTATTTTTATTACTTTTTTTCTTTTCCAAATATGTATACTTGTAACGTGTCACTTCTAATTTTAGTATAAAGGTGTAAATACAATGTTCATTGGAAAAGAAAAACGAGTGATTATATAGTGTGTTTAGATTAAGAAGGAAAAATGGATTAGTGTTAGGATAGTTTTATTTTTGTATTAGTAAGTAAAGAGGGAAACAAATTTTTTGTGTTATAGTTACGGCCTTTTGCAGTTGAGTGTATTTTTCAGTAGAATGGTCTTATTCCTAGGTCGGTAAAATGAGTACCTAGTTTGTGGGGGCAATTAGCTAATATACACTGGAAACTGCTGAATGCAGAGTAGATGTAAATTGCGATTGCTTAACAATTTGTAAGCTGCTCTAATAATAATAATAATAATAATAATAATAATATAATTTATTTCTATCCCGCCCCTCTGCAATGTAATCGGGGGGGCTTACATCATAAAAATCCCATAATTACATTAATACCCTAACCCACTCACCCCTTAAAATAATATTAAATCAAACCGATTAAAACATGCAATAATTAAAAAGAGGGAAAAAATAATTAAAAAGAGGGAATCCAGTGGCCGTTTAAGGGAAAAGGCAGCCGAATCTTCGGGCTGAGATAGCCTTTACGGCTGAAGAGCGGGGTATAAATACCTAAATAATAAAAATAATAAAATTTCAATTAAAATAGTATTTCCTAAACCCCCACCCCCAAATTCCTGTTCCAGGGGCTTTAAGGAGGCAGGGCTGGGCGTTGCCTTCCCCGCTGAGGGCCTCTCCTTTCGGGGCGGCTGGTGGGCGGGAGTCCCGCTGTGCCTCCCCGCCAGGCGCTCCTTTCCGCGCCCATCTTTGGCGCTCGCCCCGCCGACGGAGAAAGAGGCGGGCGGGAGGAAGGAAGGAAAGGAGAAGCCGAGGCTGCCACCGCCGCTGCTGCCAGGTGGTCCCGGGGGCGGGTCTTTTCGGCCTCCAAGCCCGGCCCTGGCGTTCGGCCCACTTCGCGCTGGCTGGCCTCTCTTTGTGCAGCCGCGCCTGGAGCCAGTCAGCCAGCCTGCGGGTGCTCGTCGGCTCTGGCCGCAGCCCCGACCGGGTGGCTCCCCCTTCGCTTGCTCCTGAGGGGAAGCGAGCGCTCTGCTTCCCGCCGCCCGTGCGCGCTTGCCCCGCTAGGAATCGCCTTCCTTCCTTTCGGAACGCGACCAGGGGCTCCCTTTGTTGCGAGTCCGCGCTTCGCCTCTCCCCCCACCCCCTGGCCGGGGCGTTGTGCGCCCCTCGCTCGGCCCCACAGCCGCCGCTCCTTCGGGAGGCTTGAGGGGATGCCGCTCCGGCCGCCCGCCGGCCCCCAGTCCGCCTGAGGAAGCCGCGGGAGAAGGGCACCGACTCGAGGAAGGGAGAAATGAACCATTTCCAGCAGGGGATAGTATTGCTGCTCTGCTTCTTCCTGGAGGTAAGCCCGCTGGAAGGAATACTAGGAATCCCATGTCGACCTTGGTTTTACAGTTGTCTCTTCATATTCGCTGGGGTTTGGTTCCGGGACACCCCCCTGTGGATACCAAAATCCGTGAATATTCAAGTCCCATTCTGTGCAATGGTATAGCAAAATGGTGTCCCTCATATAAGATGGCAACATCAAGGTTCGCTTTTTCGATTAGTAAATTTTAAAGAATACAGTATTTTTCAAACCGTGGATACTGAAACCCGTGGATACCAAATCCGTGGATACGGAGGGACAACTGACTTGGAAATGTACTTGCAAGTCAGAAAAGGTTCTGCCCCTTTTCTCAAATGTTTACTTCCATTTAGTCACACTGAAGTCCTGAGGAGACCAGGTGGGCAATAAGGCCTGGTTCTCACTGTGGTGGTGAACTGTGCCTCTAGCCAAGTCCAAACTATATAAATAATCCAGTTTGAAAGGTGAGGAGGACCTGCCCTTCCACATTTAGGTCCCACCTTCCATCTAAAGTGGTAGCCTAATCCATACTACACAAATAATCCAGTTTGAAACTGGATTATTTTCCATGGCATTTTCCTATTGAACCCTGGGATTTGTAATTTTACAAGGTCTTTAGCTTTCCCAGACAGAGTACTGGTGCCTCACCAAACTACAAATCCCGGGATTCCATAGGAAAGAGCCGTGGCAAATAATCCAGTTTCAAACTGGATTATTTGTGTAGTATGGATTAGGCTACCGCTTTAGATGCAAGGTGGGACCTAAATGTGGAAGGGCAGGTCCTCCTCACCATATAGCACCACCACCAAGGAGAGACCAAGGGCTTGTCCAAACGGTGAAAAAACCCCTCTGGGAATGCGAGGAGAATCTCTCTTGTCCTAATGGCATTCCATGTGATTGCGCTGTACTGTGAAGGAGGGCCCCCAAAAAGGCCAAAAACCTTGCCAGAAAAGCCTTCGCGGCTTTTCCTGTCTTTTTTTAAAAAAACAACAATGGTGCACATTTCTGCTCATTAGAACAAACGAGTCGATCTGATTTGCTTGCCCAAACAAAAGGAAGCGCAAATCAGATTGGCCACCCAGCAGGGCAAGCACCTGCTTCTACTACGTTGGATTTTCACCTTAGCAGACGAGCACTAAGGCAAGAAAACAGGTTGTTGGGTGTTTTTTTTTTTTTAACTTTTGTGTTCAAGCAAAAAACCGCTCAATTGCACCTTGGACATCATTAAAAAATAAAAATAAAAAGTCAGCAGCAGCAGCAAATTGAGGTAAGTGCAAACATGAGTAAATCACTTGCGGCTACCATGTTTACTAGCTGGCACGTGAAGCTTATGGGTGCAAAAAAACCCATTAGGACAGGTCGCTGCTACTGCAAAATGTCATTACTACAAGGGGCTCCATTTTTTATGGGTACATATAAACAAGCCCCCAAAATGCAGCTGGGTGTGTTGAGCTAAACAACGCAGAAGAAAATTTCTAGAGGTTTTCACAGGGGCAGATCTTTTGTAATTGTAAAGGGTCTTAATTACTACTCAAGATGAAGGCACTCCAAAATTACACCAGGCATAGCTTATCAGAATTCACTGTTGCTGGGAAAAATCTATTTACTTTCCAACTTCTGTGGGGATTGCAGCTAAACTCAAAGGGAACAGAGGAGGGGGCAAATGTCATAGTCCTTCATTATCAAAAGGCCCTGCAAGCCCTGGCTTCACTGCTTCACTGTAGATGCTCATATGGTTTAGTTAAGGTTACCATATTTTGAAAAATAAAAAAAGAGGACCCATTGACTGACGAACTGCTTCAAACCATTGATGTTATGACAGCTGTCACTTTAAACACACTATAAATTCTGGTCAGTTGTAAGAGGAGCCACTGTTCTTTGGTTAAGTCAGTCCAACAGACAAGACAGACCTTCCTTGTGGCCAGGTACTATCCTGGCAATGGTGGTGGGGTGTCTTTCTCCTCTCCACCCTCTTCCTCCCTGATGGGCTTTTCTGTCAGGATGGAGGAGGGTGGTGGCCTGGGAAGGATGATGATGGCAGTAACCCCAACATAGCTGGTAGGTAACCCTCACGGAGCTGAGCCTGGGGCTTCCCTCCCCCTGCTTTGACTTGGCATGTCGCTCTTCCTCCTCTTTAGAGATCTACTACCTGATCACCTGCTTCCTCCAGACCAGACCTTGTAAGAAAACCTGGACATTTTAAAAATCCATTTGGACGAAATTATAACTCTGAAAAAAGGACATGCCCAGGAAACCGGAGAAAAGGAATTTTAGCTTTGAAAAAAGAGTTCATGGCCTGGAAAAGGAGGACATATTGTAACCCTGGGTTTAGGGCTTCACAACATGAACATAGCCTCAAATGCAGAAATCTAGATTCAAAAGATAAGGGTTCTGGCCACTGTTCTTCCTGGCATGCTACAGTAGTTTTATTTATGCAGGCCATCTGTCACTACATTTTTTAGGAGGAGCATAGTTGTCATGACAGAGCCTTCACTTGCAGTCCAAAGTCATTAAGTCCAGTTACATGTTTATCCTATTCACGTACATATTATATGCAATTATATGTAAATTTCTATTGATTCTGCCTTAATTGAAAAGCAGCCTTAGCGTGGTGAGCCAGTTTTGGGAGTGAGTGAGAGAAAGGGCCATTTCCCTTCAGCCATCTTTCTGCTCAAAATGCCCCATCTGCAAGGGGTAAGAAGATACACTATACAGTATTTCCCTTCCCTGAAGGAGAAAAACAGCCTGCAGGAGGGATTTGGGGTAAAACCAAAAGGCCAGTGCTCTCTTCAAGATTCTAGTCTAGAATAACTTTTCATGTTGACATGTTACATTCAAGACATATATAGTCAGGCTACAAGTAACATTCAACATGTGTACAGTATATAGGTTGTTGATCTGAACACTCAAATAGTTACTTTATTTTTAAAATTTGTTTCCCAGCTTTCTTCCACAGAGCTCAGGATAACATACATAGTCTTCCTTACCATTTTATCATCACAACGGCCCTGGGTAGATGGATTAGCCTGAGAGTAAGTGATTGGTCCAAGTTCACCCAGTGAGTTTCATAGTCACATGTGAGTTTGTAGGTGGGATTCCCCACAGTCCTAGTCCACTATTTTAACTGATAAGTCTAGCTGTTTTAGACACCCCCTGTGTTTCTACAAGGCTTACTGGACAATTGTCCAGTATCCTTTTGCCCACTGAAAGGCATTTCTTCACCTGGAAGAACATGTGGCAGAGTATTACAACTCTTGCATTGCCTTTGTTTTACTCAAACTTAAAAATCAGGAGAAATAGGGATTGGAGTAAAAGAAAGTTGAAAAACAGAAAAAAAATTACTTTTCCAAAATATGGTAATAAAAGTATTGGTGCTCTTTTGCAGAGGTAAGAGTCCTAGTTTGTACAGTGGAATTTGTCTAGCAGTGTGCTCTCTGTCTGATTATTATAAGTATTCAGTTGCATAGAGTTTTAAATCATGTTAGGGTCCTTTCACACACTATGCCATTATAGCACTATGATTCCACTTGAAGTACCATGGATCCATCCTATGGAATCCTGAGATTTTTAGTTTAGGGAGGGGTATTTAATGCCTTACCTAAATACCCTAAAGGCACCAGATCCCGCCTGATCTTGGAAGCTAAGCAGGGTAAGCTCTGGTTAGTACTTGGATGGGAAACCACCAATGAATACCAGGTGCAGTTGGCTATATTTCAGAGGAAGCAACTGGCAGAACCACCTCTGAATGTGCCTTACTTAAGAAAACCCTGTGAAATTCTTGGAGTCACCCTAAGTTGACAGACGACTTGAAGGTACACAAACACACTCACACGCCCTTTAGTTCCTTACCAAAACTACAAACCACAGGATTCCATAGGATGTTGCTGTGGCAGCTAAAGTGGGACCATAGTGTGTAATTGTGTAGTGTGAAAAGGTCCTTAATCTATGTACCAAAACATTGTTATGAAACTTTGAAAGCTGAATAAAATACTAATGAAAATCAGAACTGTTTGCTGACAAACAATTTATTTAATAAGGAGTGGGAAAGAAGCAGGAGCATTTCTAATGACTGAAGTTTAATTCTCTAAAACAAACAAAAACTAGGAGAGTTCAATATGTCGGTTATTCATTTTAGGCTCTCATTCCAGGCCTACATTCTTCTACATAACCGTGGGCTGTAATGCAACTTGTAGGTCTCAGCCTGTGCCTCTGGGTCCTAAAAGTAGTTGCTGGATGAATGTTGTGGGAGAGGATTTGGCTACAATTCTCTCTTCCACTGTTTTATTGGTGTTTTTTATTCACTCCACCTGTAGTTCTTCCAGTTCTTGTCCTCTTTCAAATTTTGCACTCATATTTTCTGCAGTTCCTTAGAAATGCCTCCTCACAAAATTCCTGCTCAGCATTCCCTATGGCAGTTCCTTAGGCACATGTGTTACAGGCATTCTGGGATAGGGTGAATAGGCTTATTACTTTACATGGTTAGTGAAATAAACATACGAACATATGAATAAACTAATGAACATATGTGTTCATTTAACTGTGCTATGGCTGTACCCATGGTTTGTCAAGAAATAAGAACCTTTTGCATAGTTATAGGTTAGTCATGAATGCATGTAGAGATTCTCCCAGCCATCTGAATGAATGTACATACAATATGAATGCACCCACAATGTGTGAACACCCCTAATATTGTCCCTTATCCTGCAAGTTGCTTGCAACATGATCCTGAGAAATAGACTTAATTACTTTGTAGAGTTGAAGCCATACATTCATAGATGGGGCACATTCTTACACTTACTATTCAGTTTGATAACATACTTCCCTGGGGCATCTGTGAATCTTCACTTTCAATAGATCTTAAGTGCATTTTTAGTTTTGAATCTTATAGTAAGATGGTTTCACTTTTTAGCTCCCTCCTTCCCCCCAGTATTGTTTAGCTGGTACTTACTGTTCTCTTTTGACTCTTCCTACTGCCTTGGGGCTTTATAGATTTTATTTACAGAGAAAGGTCTGTTAAACTCTATCTTGCTGTATATGGTCAATAAGTATAATATATATTTGTTGAGTCTCCAGGAACTGTTCTTATTATGGAATTGTATCTATAGTACCTCTTGGTTAAAACACTTTAAAAGGAGGTTCCCTCAGTTCTCCAATGTTCACTGAAAAAGTACATGAGGGATAGGGTAGCCAGAGTGAAGACTGGAGGTAAGTAACACTTAGTGAAATTGCCTTTTCTATACAAAGTACAGGAGCTATCTCCAGTTTTACTCTGGCAACTTGAGTGAGGGGGCTGTGCTAGGTAGGCCCTCATTGTACCAGACTCCTTCCTTGCATGGAAAAGCTTGGTGTGCAAACATCACTACGTGTGCTGAGCCCTTTTCAACAGTGTGTAGATACTCATATGACAGGTGTGCATTTCTGGAGGGAGGGTAATAACAGCTGAAGACGTGACTACTGAGGACAGTGGGGACAAGGTTATCCCACGTGGTGTCATAAGGGCCCTCTTGTATTCGTTCCACAGAATGTGGAGAAACTATGTATGTATACTGTGGAGAAAGTAGACAGGGAGTAGCTTTTCTCTCTCTTTCCCTCTGTGTCACCCACTGAATGGTGGGAGAATCAGGACACAAGCAATGAAGTGGTTGTTTTTTTCACACATCACTTAGTGAAACTGTAGAATTCACTATCACAAACATAGTTATAGTGGCCAAATTGGACAGCTTTTAAAGAGGACTGGCTAAAAATATTGGATCACTGGTAGGTACTGGTCATGATAGCTATATGTTGCCTCCAGTATCAGAGACAGTATGCCTCTCAGTATCAGTTGCCAGGAAGCATAAGTAGGAGAGTGCTGTTGCAATCATGCCCTGTTTTTGGACTTTCCATGGGCAACTATTTGGCAACATTGTGAACAGAATGCGGAACTAGAAAGGTTTTTGGTCTGGTTCAGGATGGCTCATCTTGTAGGGGTTCAAGGCTCAGTGTGTAGGGATTTTGTACGCATGTATCTGTGAACCTCCATTAATTCTTGCTTTGTATGTCCACATCATGTTACAAATCATGTTACTCTGGTTAGACTCAGTCAGTATTTCATTAAACAGAGATCCTAGTCTACCATCCCTATTTCATAACTGCACATATTGGACACTTTTTGGGGTCATGCTGACCGGACACTGTTCGGGCTCAGGCTGACTAGAGGACAGTTGAGGTCACAATGACCTGAGACGTGTCCAGAAAACCCAGATAGGATTATGCGGAAAGCCCAGTTGATAATGGGTCTACGGTAATCCTTTCAAATTCACAATCAGTGACCATCCCTCACCCATACCATACAGAAATCTTTCCTATACACCCTGACCAAACATTAAGAGGTTGTTGCAAATCCCATCAATGTTTTGTCACTCTGGAGCTAAGGCTATCAGCTCAATCTCGGGCCCTTTTGTCCATTCTGTGAGAAGCCATCCAGGCTTTGTCATAACCAACACACCTTACAGTGTACAAAATAAGGTATAAACGTCCTAGCTCCAACCCTAACCACGTGTGCCACAGACAACCTGCCATTCTGTGTGCCACAGGCATTCGTTACAGGCAGGCCCCATCATCCTCTGTGCCTCCCTGAGGCACAGTCTGAGTCCCTCCGCTGCTTGGACGTCTCTGAAACTGTTAACTATCGCCCTTCCACCCCAACTTCTCTCTATCCAACCCTTCCTACCTTACTTTCCAGTATGAACTTTGTAAGAGCGTATATTCTTGTATGATAGCGTATTCCATGTATTAATTCAAATAAAATACTGTACTGTACTTTGTTTAACTTCAACTGGAGCGCTCTCTACAATTAGTACTGGTATACATAGGTGAAAAGATCTCCGAAGTTACCCTCCTCTCTCAGGCCTCCTTTTATAATTCACCCAAATCTTAAGGAGACAGTGGCCTTGAGGGTGGGACTCTAATGTCCCCCCACTTCTTAGGGTAACACTAGGTCTTGAATCTGCTGTTTATAAGGCTAGGTCGAGGTTACTCAGGCCATGTGGTAAAGGAATGCATTATACCTACAGTCAGGGGCATGCTTCTTATTACTTTATACTTTCCAGAGGCAGTTCTAGATTTCACAATTCTGCTATTTCACAAACATTGTTGCCTGGAAGTGATTCTTACTTGCCAAATGTTACAAGCCAACTCACTTGATTTGGTGTTAATACAGAGCTGATATTAATAAGTGATGTTAGTATAGGGGTGTATTGTAAAATATAAGCATTGTCAATTTCTGGAGGAGAAGTGGGATGAAAGACACCACAATTAAGTCAATGAACAGGAAGGACTGATTTAGAAAAAAATGGGCTGCACCATAAAGATTATGGATCTGAGGTCTGGCTCAAATTAAGTCAAAGACTTTTTTTTTTTTTTTTATCAGAGAGTAGAACGGTGGAAAACAATTTTTCACCACAAGGTCTATTTCAGGCCCTGTGTTTAGTGATGCATATTGTGTCGGTAAAGATTTGCTTGAGAAAATAATTTTCAGAGATTATTTCTGCTATGTTGCCACATTGTTGTTTTAACTGGAAAAGTTTATCTATTGTTTGGGCTTCTGCCTGCATCCCACCATTTGGTTTTGTAAAGTGCTGAGCAGCCTTTCTCAACTTTTTTTTTTTTACTCAGGAGTAGCCCTTGAAATAGTTTTCAGGTCTCAAGGGACCCCTGCATAAAAAATATTATATCTACAGCTAGAAAAAGCCCTCCCCCCATCATCATCTCTTGTGGAACCTTAGAATATCAGAGAGCCCTGGTTGAGAAAGCATGGCTTAGACTATTTTCCTAGATTAGGTACTGCATAATTTGCTGTTGTTTTACTTGATAGAAATAGTGTGCAAAGCACAAAGAAATCCTTTATTTAGTATTAGGTAATATAGCTCCCCTTTCTTCCCACCATTGAAATCATTGTATTATTTAGGAGAGGCCCTGCAATATCATCCCAAGCTTTCATGGACCATTATATAGAGGCTCTCTTTTAAGACCCCAGCTCAGATTCATTTCAAAAGTTGAATAGCCACACAGGCTGACATATAAGGGCCTTATTGGTATAAAGAGATTTTATTTACTTATATTAAAAATTATATGCCACCCTTAACCTGCTATACCAGAGTGGATTGAAAAATTCAATAAAAATAAGCCAAGTACAGTACGACTTCCATATCCATGAGACTGGTACCCCTGGTTTCATTTAGTTATACCAGAAAAAAATGTTCTCTCTAGGCATTTTCTAGGTCCTCCAGTGTGATTCTATGGTAGTCTTCCACAGGAAGTTGAGCACAGAGTTGTGCTACAGGACTTAGAAAATGCCTAGAGAATCTTTAGATCCTCCAGTGCAACTCTATGGCATGCTTGGATCAGAAGTTGTTCTATTCAATAGGGTTTGCTATTATCCACGGTTTCATAAGTCCAGGAACAAACTGCCAAAAATGGGTGGTGGTGGTGGGGAAAGAGTGCATATAAAATTGACAGCTTTAGCTGCAGCATTCAAGTCCACTGATTTTAATAGAGCCTGCTTCACCTCTATATAGTAGGACCCCTGTATCCGCTGATTCATTATCCACTGATTCAGTTATTTGCGGGGCACAAAACAGCATACCTTCTATAGAGTCTTCCTAGAAAATGCCTAGAGAGGCATTCTCTCTAGACGTTTTCTAGGTCCTCCAAGGCAAACTCTACAGTATTTTACACTGGAAGTCCCATTATTTTCAATGGCGTTTGCAGTTATCCGTGGTTTTCAGTATACATGCCCCCCACCCAGAACCAGTCCCCTACAGATATGGGGGTCCTACAAATGAAGGAAACTCCAGGAAAAGGCAAGGAACATCTTTCAGTCTGAGGACCAAATTCAGTTTCAGTGAAGTTTTTCACATTGGTGGATGGGGTCCAACCAAGGCAAAATGTCTTTTCCCCCAGCTTTGGGACTCAAGACACTTTACAATAATTAAAACAAATATGATTAAAAGATGTCATTGATAAAACATTTAAAAAGTTAAAATATAATTAAGCTATAACTACAATCCAGCTATTAATAGAATAAAAAACAATAAAAAACCTTTATCCATTAAAACCAAATAAATAAATGAATAAGAGTAGTACAGTAACCCATACACAGTCAGTTCCAAAAGGCCTGTCCTAAACTAAGACACCATTAATTTAGTGATGGTAACTAACAGAAGAGGGATTTCAGACTTTTAGAATGTGGAAAAAAAAACCCTACAAAGACTGGGAAACAGTCAAATGATAATATGATAGAGAAGAGGTGTGGTCATCTGGGGAGACACCCAGAAACTTTCAGCTAGCTTGATCACTGACTGTTGTGGTCTGGGGGTTTCTGGAAGCTGCTGTCAAAAAAGGGAAAAAAAGAAAAAAACGTTTTCCCCCAAGTAATGGAAACTTTGAGGTACTTCTATTCTGTTGCTTAGCATGAGACTCAAATACTGAAATCCTGTTTTCTGCCATTAGTATTCAGGGGTGGTTTATGGTTGTCTAAAACTTCTTCTGCCATAGGCTCAATAATTTTTTCCTCCCAGTCTTGAGTTCCCTGTGTCATAAAACATACTTCAGTAAACATTCTGTCCTTGGAAAAATTTATTTTATCTCAGTTCCAGAGCTTCCCCAAAATCCACTAGAGAGTTAAAAATAGTCAATCTGCCTTTCCATTTTTTTCATGTCTTTAAAATTTTGTTTAAGTAGTGTAATCAGGTTGTAGCAGTGCAGCAAACCACATGACAGCAATAGAAGATTACGGTTGCAATGTACTGTACAATCCATTTAGGAAAAGCAGTGCAGTACTTCCATAGGCTCTAATAGACTTTAAAAATAGGCTCTTTCAGAATCAGTTGTGAATGTTTCACGTCCAGTTGTCCCTTCATATTTGCTGGGGTTTGGTTCCAGGACCCCCCGTGGATACCAAAATCCGTAATTACTCAAGTCATATTATATGTAATGGCATAGCAAAATGGTGTCCCTTATATAAGATGGCAAAATCAAGGTTTGCTTTATGGATTATTATTTTTTAAAGAATATTTTCAAGCCATGAATACTTAAATCCGTAGATACCAAATCCGTGGATACGGAGGGACAACTGTACATGTTTCCCTTTTTTTGGTCTACTGTAGGAGAACTTCCTTTGATCTAAGAGTTTAAGTCTTCCACATGTTTGGGGTTATTAGGGAATGAAGCATTTAGATTAGAGAACATGTCTTCAAAGTAGTCTCCAGCCTTCTTTTAAAATGGATTTTTGGACTTGAGCCCTTTTAAAAGAAACTAAATGCTCATTTATTGCCAAGTGGTTGTTCATGGTGGAAACAAAATGCTGGATTAGACAGAGCTTTTGTCTGATCCAGCACAAATACTTTTGTGTTCTTAGTGCTTCAAGTTTTCCCCATGAATAAGTGAAAACCATTGAGTAATATCAGGAAAACCTAAGACGTGTATGTGAGGGAATGGTTAAAGCTCCCTGCCCCTATGTCTCTAGCCACCAGGACTCAGACCTGTTAGCCAATAGTCCCATCTATCAGACTTAGTTCAGTTTCTTGGTTATTATAAGGGGTGTTTTATCTGCTACCATGTATAAAGCCAATGAGTGGAAGGAATGGTGAGAACACACCTGCAAAACTGCTCCTAACACCGGCACATTCTGTGGCATTTTGGATGCAACAGAAGCCCAACAGCCCCATTCATGTATTGGTGATTTACATGGAAGGGTCTCTTTTGAACAGGCTTCCAACATGGGATGGAATTTTGGGGTCTGGCTTTTGTTTACAGAACAGGAGTGTTCTGTAGTTAGATGCTGACCTTTATGGGAACCTGCCTTAGAGTGGGTTAGGCTCTTGGTCCATGTAATGGACCATATAGTGACTGACAGGGGCTCCCCAGGGTTTCAGACCCTCACTTGGAGATCCCGGAGGTTGAACCTAGGACCTTTTTGCAGGCAAAGCATGTGCTCTGTCCCTGAGCTTCAGCAGTTGTTCAGTGCTAAAATTCCAATAAATATTTGTGTGTTTTTTTTTAAAGATTAACTATAGCAAGTAAAGAAGTCATTGCAGTTCATGAACATACAAAGCTAGGTTTAATGGATGGTAACTGTTTTCCAGTTTTAAAATCTACCCGTTCATAGCTTTAGATGCCAGAGACTTTTGGGCGTGGGTGCTCAATAAATTAAAAGTAGTGAATTAATGCTGCGTTGTGAGACATAAGGGGAATCCCATGGCTGAAATTAGGCATGTTGCCAACTGGAGAAAAGGTCACAAAACTCATAAGCCCGATGGATGCTATTTTGATCCATGCAGCCTCTAGGATCAAAGATATTGCATTGTCACTGAACCGAGAGCTCAGAATAGGATAAGCATCTGAAGGGCCACAGTTGCTCACCATGTCCTAAAAGGATATATAGTAGAGTTATCTAGAGATACTCAGAACTGAAGAATTTAGAATAGATTGTTACAGGGATTCAAATGGGAACCAGGGTTGGAAAAGCTATGTGGAGAGGGAGAGGAAAAGCAGGGCAAAAAAAAATTTGCTTCATTCGCCCTCTGTCTTGACCCTACCCCCATTGTTTCTTGTTCCAATGCAGCATTCTCTGGAGTGCCTCTGTTCACATCAGGGACCCCAGCAGAAGAGCATGGCTTGAGTGGAGGGGTTATGGCAGATCTCCCAGGGCTCCCCGGTCCTTAGAATCAACTCTAAAGAGTTGCCTCAGCCAGAAATGTAGGCTTGAATAAAGACGCTTCAGTAATATCAGCTGTCCCTGAGGCCATGTTCAGGAAGATAAGTTGTACCCTACCCCCACCCTTATTGAACAAAAGCCTCATGTGTGGCTGGTTGAGTAACATCAGCATGTGTGTACAGGCAACAAGATGGGTGAAAGGTATTACTAAGGAAGAACACACAAAACTACTATTTTGAGAAGAGAAGTCTTGGAAGTACTGAGTTTAGGTAAGTCTGGAAAAAAATCCCCCATATCAATAAACATAGTAGTCTATCTGTATGTACCTGTGTGCACACAGCACGATTAACAAGTAATATATTATATAATATGTTACAGTATTGTAAAATCAAAATGACTTTATTAGTCTCTGCTCAAAATTACAGCTTACTCTCAGATCTGTGGTCACTGCATGAACTCCATCCCTCAGCCCAATATACATTATGTATCAGGTCTAATCCAGCTTCCTTAAAACACTCATGTGGTCACCTTGGGCCAATCATAGCCTTTCAGACTAGCCTCCTTCACAAGATTTTTGTTAGGGTAAAAATATGATGGATGGAGGAAAAATAATGTACAATACTTTTAGCTTCAGGGGATAAATGGAATCATAGAATCATAGAATCATAGAATTGCAGAGTTGGAAGAGACCACGAGGGCCATCCAGTCCAACCCCCTGCCACGCAGGAAATCACAATCAAAGCATCCCCGACAGATGGCCATCCAGCCTCTGTTTAAAGACCTCCAAGGAAGGAGACCCCACCACGCTCCGAGGGAGTGTGTTCCACTGCCGAACAGCTCTGACTGTCAAAAAGTTCCTCCTCATGTTGAGGTGGAATCTCTGTTCCTGGAGCTTGCACCCATTGCTCCGTGTTCCAGTCTCTGGAGCAGCAGAAAACAAGCCTGCTCCATCCTCAGCGTGACATCCCTTAAAATACTTAAACAGGGCTATCATATCGCCTCTAAACCGTCTTTTTTCCAGGCTAAACATACCCAGCTCCCTAAGTCTCTCCTCATAAGGCATTGTTTCCAGACCTTTCACCATTTTAGTTGCCCTTCTCTGGACACGCTCCAATTTGTCAATATCCTTTCTGAATTGTGGTGCCCAGAACTGGACACAGTATTCTAAGTGAGGTCTGACCAAGGCAGAATAGAGTGGCACTATTACTTCCCTTGATCTAGACACTATACTTCTATTGATACAGCCCAAAATTGCATTGGCCTTTTTAGCTGCCGCATCACACTGTTGGCTCATGTTCAACTTGTGGTCTACTAGGACTCCTAGATCCCTTTCGCACATAGTCTCATTCAGCCAGGTCTCTCCCATCCTATATTTATGCATTTCATTTTTCCGCCCTAAATGCAGTACTTTACATTTCTCCGTATTGAATTTCATTTTGTTAGCTTTGGCCCAGCTCTCCAGTCTATCCAGGTCATTCTGAATTTTGATCCTGTCCTCTAGGGTATTAGCTACTCCTCCCAATTTGGTGTCATCTGCAAATTTGATAAGTATGCCCCTAATTCCCTCATCTAAGTCATTGATAAAGATGTTGAATAGCACTGGGCCCAGGACAGAACCCTGTGGCACCCCACTGGTCACATCTTTCCAAGACGAAGAGGAGCCACTGCTGAGCACCCTTTGGGTTCGGCCGGTCAACCAATTACAAATCCATTGAACAGTTAACTTGTCTAGCCCACATTCTACAAGCTTGTTTGCAAGAATGTCATGGGGAACCTTGTCAAAGGCCTTACTGAAATCAAGGTATGCAATGTCCACAGCATTCCCTTCATCTACCAAGCTGGTAACTTTATCAAAAAAAGAGATCAGATTAGTCTGGCATGACTTGTTTCTCTGAAACCCATGCTGACTTTTTGTGATTATGGCATTGCCTTCTAAATGTTCACAGACTCTCTGTTTAATGATCTGTTCTAGAATCTTCCCTGGTATTGATGTCAGACTAACTGGACGATAGTTGTTGGGATCCTCTTTTTTCCCCTTTTTGAAGATGGGAACAACGTTTGCCCTCCTCCAGTCTGCTGGGAATGAAATGAGTTAAGAAAAAAACATGTTAGTCATAAAGAAATCCGTGCATTTGAAGGGCCTTTTAGAGTGTTTTCCTTAGGCTACAATCCTGTACACATTTACCTGAACGTATTGGGGTTTGTTTCTCAGTAGATATGTTTATACTGTAATTGTATTGTTAATCTAAATGGAACATTGCTGTGTAGGCACACTCTAGTCTCCCTCCCACCCACACATATGCACACCCAAATCTCTTCCTGTGTGTGTGTGTGTGTCTCTCTCTCATACACACATACACCCACTTGCTTCCTGTCCTTTCACACATGCTCTCTCTCACACAAGCTGGCATCCTACATGGGGGGTGCAGACAGTAAGTGCTCTGTGCCTGCTTCTCCCCAACCCCCACAGCAGCCAAGTCCCATGAGACTCCTCTATGCTTTTATTCCCCCTACAATTTGTGGGAGGAGGGACAGAGTAATGTTGATGTTCTTCCTCTGGTTCTCCCTCTCTCTGCAAACTTCAGGAGGCCCAAGAAGTCATCCATGCTGCCCTGTTGCCTCCCTCCCCAAAGAGCATTGGCCCTGTGCAGCTTGGCTGGTGCCTGGGTTGTGTTGGTTTTGGATGGGAGCACAGAAAACTAGGGAATAGCCTCTTGCACCTCAGTAAAGAGAAAAGACATACACGGTCTTGCTGGCTTATTTGCATCCCTGCCTGCAAGCAAACTAGTGTCAGTCATACGTATCAAATTTGCAGATGACACCAAATTAGGAGGAATAGCTAATGCCCTAGAGGACAGGATCAAAATTCAAAATGACCTGGATAGACTGGAGAGCTGGGCCAAGGCTAACAAAATGAAATTCAATATGGTGAAATGTAAGGTACTGCACTTAGGGCGGAAAAACGAAATGCATAGATACAGGATGGGGGAGACCTGGCTGAATGAGACTATGTGCGAAAGGGATCCAGGAGTCCTAGTAGACCACAAGTTGAACATGAGTCAACAGTGTGATACAGCCGCTAAAAAGGCCAATGCGATTTTGGGCTGCATCAATAAAAGTATAGTGTCTAGATCAAGGGAAGTAATAGTGCCACTCTATTCTGCCGTGGTCAGGCCTCACCTAGAATACTGTGTCCAGTTCTGGGCACCACAATTCAAAAAGGATATTGACAAATTGGAGCGTATCCAGAGGAGGGCAACTAAAATGGTGAAAGGTCTGGAAACCATGCCTTATGAGGAAAGACTTAGGGAGCTGGGTATGTTTTAGCCTGGAAAAAAGACGGTTAAGGGGCAATTGTTTTCTGCTGCTCCAGAGACTAGAACACGGAGCAATGGATGCAAGCTCCAGGAACAGAGATTCCACCTCAACATTAGGAGGAACTTTCTGACAGTAAGAGCTATTTGGCAGTGGAACACACTCCCTCTGAGTGTGGTGGGGTCTCCTTCCTTGGAGGTCTTTAAACAGAGGCTGGATGGCCATCTGTCAGAGATGCTTTGATTGTGATACCTGCATGGCAGGGGGTTGCACTGGATGGCCCTTGTGGTCTCTTCCAACTCTACAGTTCTATGGTTTTATGATTCTATCTCCAGATAGCTGACGTCCAGAGACATTAGCTCTCCACCTCCCCTCTCCCACAACAAAGGGCAAGCTTGAATACAGTACCTTGAACTTAGCAAATCAACCTGGTTTCTGCAGTGTTTTGTTGTTTATACTAATTTCAAATTAAGACTTGCAAGAGATAATCTCCTCATCTCTTTGCTAGCCTGGACAGAAATTAAACTTATCAAGAAAGCATATATAGGCCAGTGGTTCTCAGTACATGTAAGCAAGGTGGGACACAAGTATTTTATTCAGCAATAGAAATTATTCCCAATAAAACTTCTTAAATTTCTAATTTATATTCTTTGTATTTTATGGTTACCATAGTAGTAAAATTTTTGAAGAATAAGTACAATTTCCCACTACTTCTGAAAGTATTGTTTTTGGGGTGGAGGGTTGTGTTTACCTAGTCTGAACAATACTAATGTATTTTATGTCATTAAAACTTAACAGTAAATGATAAAGAACTAGGGCTGCCAGAGTGAAAACTGGAGATGATTCCTCTACCTTTAATGGTTGTACAGAAAAGACAAATTGGCTTTGCTGACTTTCAAAATCAAGATTTTTTTTTTAACCTTGCAACAGCTATGGTATGTCAAATGGGCCAGAGTCATCATCACCTTCACCTTACTGCAAGAGGGAATGAAAATTAACTAGGCATACATATGCATATGGCACTCATTTCTACTAGTCCTTTTCACCTTGATTGAAGGAAGCTGTCTTGGTTCTTAATGGGGACCCCTCACCAGCAATGGATTGGATGCGGGCGAATAAATTGAAGCTTAATCCAGATGCCCCTGGTCAATTGAAAGGCAGATCAGGGAATAGGGATTCAACCTGTGCTGGATGGGGTTACACTCCTGCTGAAGACACCGGTTTGTAGCTTGGGTTCACTCCTGGATTCAACCCTGGGCCTGGAAGCTCAGGTTTCAGTGGTGGCTAGGGGGGTCTAAATGGTGAAAATATTCCTTGTTGAATTCGAAGAGAAGCCTACCCATTTAAATGGGAATCCACATTGTTATGCCGTATTTGGAAGGAGGGGCCCCCAAAATGCAAAAACTCAGAGGGAAAAGCCCTAGCAGCTTTTCCCAGAGTTTTTGAAAAACAGTGAGGGAGTGTGCATTCCCCCTCTTTAGGACAGCGATTTGATAGGAATTGCTGTCTGAGAGTACACCTGATTGGCTGGACAACCACAGGGGGCAGGGCTTGCTAACAGGGCAAGCACCCCCAGCCACCATTTCCCCCCCCCCCGAGCGATTGGGGATCATAGAATCATAGAGTTGGAAGAGACCACGTGGGCCATCCAGTCCAACCCCCTGCCATGCAGGAATACACAATCAAATCATTCCCGACAGATAGCCATCCAGCCTCTGCTTAAAAACCTCCAGAGAAGACGACTCCACCACACTATAAGGCACTGTATTCCACTTCCGAACAGCTCTTAATGTCAGATGTTCTTCCTAATGTTTAGGTGGAATCTCTTTTCCTTTAGTTTGAACCCTTTGCTCCATGTCCTAGTCTCTGGAGCAGCAGAAAACAAGCTCACCCCATTCTCAGTATGACATCCCTTCAAATATTTAAACATGGCTATCATGTCCCCTCTCAACCTTCTCTTCTCCAGACTAAACATGCCCAGCTCCCTAAGCCGCTCCTCATAGGGCATGGCTTCCAGGCCTCCCACCATCCTGGTGGGATGGGGAAGGGAGTAGGGCAGCTGTCATTCCCATCCACCCACCCCGGGCCACTGTGGGGATTGGAGAAGGGAAGAGGACTCTCTCTTCTTCTTCTTCCTTCCCTGCTTCCCACCCCCCTGGCCACCGCTGTGGAGACCAGAGAACGGAAGAGGGCTTTGTCATCTCAGCTGTCATCTAGCATGCAAAGCTTATGGGGGCTGCTGGGGACAAAAGACCATTAAGACAGGTCACAGCTGCTGCTGCATCTTGCTATTATTGCAGGGCGCTATGTTTTTTGGGGGGCTCGTGTAGATGAGCCCCAGGAGTGCATTTCCATAGTTAAGGCTTATGTATCAGCTGTGTCAGTTCCTTGAGATGTCAGCTCTGGCTATGGTGACACATGCTTTAGTTATATCCTATTTGTATTACTGTAATGCATTCTGTGTGCGGCTGCCTTGGAGGAATGTTTGGAAACTTCCTGGTGGCTATGTCTTATACTTTGGAACTCCCTCCCTATGGAAGTGAGAATGACCCCCTCCTTGCTGTCCTTCCATCAGCAAGTGAAGACTTTGTTATTCAGTCAGGCTTTTTGAACTTAAGGCTTCTAAAGAAAGGGCTGTAAGAGGATATTGTATTGTTTTAAATTGTACTGTTTTAAGTGTTTCTTATTTTTTTTTAAATATATGCTTTAAATTCTTTTAATATGGTCAATACTTTAATTCTGATTTAATGTTGACTTTTCTCTCTGGCTTTTCTTCGCAAACGAAGATTCAGGAAGGACTCATCCCGCGCTTTCTGCAAGCGCGCTGATGACTAAAAAGGCCAATCCGAGATAAACAAGTCCGGTTGCAAAAAGCACAGCAGAAGGTCTCCTTGGGTGATGTTTTTGGGTTGTGATTCTTTCTGCGTTGTCGTTTCTCTTCAAGACTTGTTCGGCGTGAGTTCTCAAATAAGGCTGCAGCATTGTGGATAGTGCGTCTCCATGCCTCCCGATGTGAGGCCAGGGCGGACCACTGTTGGTGATCAATTTGGCCAAGCCTGAGATGTTGTTTCAGGGAGTCTTTGTATCGCTTTTTTGGAGCGCCCCTCTTACGCTGACCCGTGGCGAGTTCACCGTAGAGTAGTATTTTTGGGAGGCGATGGTCCTCCATCCTAGAAACGTGCCCTGCCCAGCGCAGCTGTGTTCTCAATATCATGGCCTCAATGCTGGTGATCCCTGCTTGCTCAAGGACAGCAACATTCGTCACATAGTCAGTCCAGTGTATATTTAGGATTGTGCGTAGACAGCGCTGATGAAAGCGCTTGCTTTTAATTATATTGTTATTATTTTAATTTGTAGGCCTTCTGAGTCCCCGTCTGGGGGAAAAGGCAGGATATAAATAAAGATCTTCTTCTTTTTCTTCTGATCCAAAGAGCTGCAGCCAGAGTTGTTAACCAGGGCTGGCTACAAGGAGTACGCAACTCCCTTGTTGAAACAGCTGTGCTGGCTGCCTGTCTATTTCCAGGCATAATTCAAAGTATTGGTTATGACCTACAAAGCCCAATATGGCTCAGGACTAGGTAATTTGAAACATTTTATCTCCTTATATAAGCCTGCCTGTATCTTGAGATCTTCTTGGGAGGTCATTCACTCTGTCCCACCACCCTCCTAGGTACATCTGGTGGGAACATAGGAGAGTTCTTGGTGGCTGCTCCCAGGCTCTGGAACTCCCTTTTTAGAGAGGTGCCCTCCTTGCTATCTTTTTGCAGGTTGGTGGAGACCTTTTTGTTTTGGCAGACCTTTGAGAACGGAATGCTTGAAGGAAAGGCCTTTCATGTGCTGTGTTGTTTGTATTTGTTGTTCTTCTTTGTAATTGTTATGCTTTTAGCTGTTTTTAATTTTACTGATAATTTAATTATATTAACATTTGTATGATGTAGTTTTTTTAGCTGTATCTGTTTTAACTTATGTAAGCCACCTTGAGTCCAGGACTAGGCAAAAGTTGGAAAGCTGATGCTGATAGTGATGATGATGATGATGATGATGATAATAATAGTGTGATTTAGTTTGGATTTTGCAATTCAGACATAGATTTTGGAAAGGTTATTATACAGCCAGACTCCTGTATTTGTAGAACCAATATCTACAATTTTAGTTCCCCACGGCTGAAAAAAACAGGGACACATACCATAGAGTTGTGCTGGAAAATGGCTAGAGAAGTGTCCTCTCTAGGCATCTTCTAGATTCTCCAACAAAACTCTATGGTATGTTTGTACAAGAAGTCCTTTATTTTAATAGAGTTTGCTATTATCTGTGTTTTCTGGTATCCGCGGTAAATCTGGGAACCAAAACCCCATGGATATGCGGGTCCGAACGTACATACACCTGTAGAATATAAGATAACATTGAAAAGAAATCATAATGAAACCCGTCTTTGGGTACCTGTAAAGAAAGTATCTATGTAATTACTACAGAAGGGGGAGGGCAAGAGATACTTAGCTTGATTTCTTTATGCTAACAAGATGCTTAAAAATATTTTAAAAATATGTATTAACCAAAGATCATCTCTGCATTGTTATTCTATTAAATCTGACCATTACTGTAACTGAAGTAGAAAAAGATTATGTATGTATGTATTAACTGAAATATTTTCATAACAAGATCTTAGTGTGGCATACAAGTAGAATCAGTTTAAGCAGATTAAACAATTTGAAACAATAAAAATAGATTATTCAACACTTACCCCGAGACTGATTAAAGAGCAGGAGAAAGAGTTATACCCTCAGCCCATGATTAGCCGTGGAACTGGTTCTTACTGACATTCCAGAACTGTCCCTCCCCTTGCTCTGCGCTCTGTTATATTTTTGTTAATAGGCCATTAAATGGGATACTTTGTCCCAATTCTTTTGGTTCAATAACTGTTCAAGTTTTAGTGTTTGTGCATTTTTGAAAGCTATGAATGAGACTTGCATAATAGACTTACATTATTATTTCTAAATTATAATTTATTCTTTTAGTAATGAGTTGCCTTAGGAAAGGAAAAAAATAATAAAAAATAGAACTTTTAAATTACGGCCATTCAGATTACAAATCTCTGAAGAAAATGGGTTTGACAAGTTTTGTATCCTCAGGAACAAATCCAGCTGATAACTTAGTATAATGGTCTTCAGATTATTTTTCCTTTAGAAAAGCCTTTCTGCTTTGTTTCCACAGCCCCTAGCTAGTGCAGAGGCTTCTGAACCATATTCTTGAGGATTCTTGGGACAAACACTCAGTTCAAGTGTGGCATTTGTTGGCCACTGTTGCCTTGTTTGAATGGAGAATTGCTGCTATCTATACAGTTCTGGTTCCTGTTTTTTGTGGTAGGGGGCAGGTCTTGAGTAAGAAGATGTCAGACCTTTCCCTCCATCTGCTCTGGAGTACATCCACCTATGCACCACCACTTTTGCTGGTTATTTGCTTGCCTGTGCTTCCGGACTAAATTCACCAGAGGTAGAGGAGAAAGGATGAAGAGGGAAGATGTTTCCTTCTTCGCAATCTTCTCACAGGCTGCTCTCTTAAAGAGGGAAGTTGAATAACAATAACAACAGGAGGGCAAGGAGGAGAAGCAGAAGGTTCCATGGGTTGGCTTTGGGGTTTGCTTGTACTATACAGGTCACCACCATCCCCACATTGCCATCGGCAAATCTGTGCTCAAGTCCGTTCAGCAGTTCATCTGCCTGGGAAGCATCATCTCCTCAGATACCAAGATTGACAAAGTGATTGATCACAGATTAGCAAAGGCATATAGCGCATTTGGAAGACTTTACAAAAGAGTCTGGAGTAATAAACACCTGAGGCGAAGCACAAAAATCAGTGTGTATAGAGCCATTGTACTGTCTATTCTCCTTTACAGGTCTGAAACATGGGTCACTATTGTCACCACTTACGACTCCTCTAACGTTTTCATCAGCGCTGTATATGCACAATCCTAAATATACACTGGACTGACTATGTGACGAATGTTGCTGTCCTTGAGCAAGCAGGGATCACCACCATTGAGGCCATGATATTGAGAACACAGCTGTGCTGGGCAGGGCACATTTCTAGGATAGAGGACCATTGCCTCCCAAAAATAGTACTCTACGGTGAACTCGCCACGGGTCAGCGTAAGAGGGGTGCTCCAAAAAAGTGATACAAAGACTCCCTGAAACAACATCTCAGGCTCAGCCAAATTGATCACCAACAATGGTCCACCATGGCCTCACATCTGGAGGCATGGAGACGCACTATCCACAATGCTGCAGCCTTATTTGAGAACTCGTGCCGAACAAGTCTTGAAGAGAAACGACAACGCAGAAAGAATCACAACCCAAAAACATCACCCAAGGAGACCTTCTGTTGTGCTTTCTGCAACCAGACTTGTTTAGATTGGATTGGCCTTTTCAATTATCAGCTCGCTTGCAGAAAGCGTGGGATGAGTCGTTCCTGAATCTTCGTTTGTGAAGAAAAGCCAGAGAGAGACAGGTCTTTGCAGATATCCAGTGACTGTATCATAAGCTTTAAGGAGAATACAAAGCTTGGGGATTTATTTATTTATTTTGCTGCCTAAATAAATAAATAGATATAACTATAGCTCACAGATTGCTGCAGTCATCATGCCATGCTGGCTGGGGATTTCAGGAGTTGTAGTCAAAAAAACTTGTCCAAACTCAGGGAAAGCAGAAGCACCCTTTGCTATGATAGGCAGTGGGATTTAGCAATGTCTTTAGGAAACTGAACAGAGGGCTGGACTAGATTTTTCTAGACACATATAGCATTCAGCTATAGATTATGTTTTCCCTTAATTAATTACAGGCAGGAAGATCTTACTTAGAGTGTTGTAAAGAAGGTCAAGGGGCTTCCCTCTTCGCTTTCCAGTGTAGTTGGAAGAATATCCCATTAGATGAAGGTCTGTTTGGCACAGATAGAAACTTTAATATAATGCATCTAGTGACAAGGGTGGTGGCAGCTTGTTTTTATTGTTGTAGGGCAGGGGTGGGCAAAGTTCAGCCTGTGGGCTGTACATGGCCCCCAGAGTCCCCCAGGAGTAAAAAAAGGTTTGTTTGTTTGTTTTTTTTTTGCTCCAAAATGAGTTATGGGGGTATGGAGGGCATTCTCACCATGCTTGGAGGCCTCCTGAATGCCCCAGGGGTCAAAACAAGTTTTTGAAAAAATTTTCAAAAATATTTTTTTGCCTCAAAATGCCCTCTAGGGGCCCAGGAAGGACCAAAATATGGTGAGAATGCCCCTATGCCCCCTTGGCATCATTTTGGGGGCGAAAATGTTTGATTTTCCTTTGTGGGTGCAGGCACAGTGGGGTGTGTGGCCTGCAAAATGTCCTGGGTGTTATAATGCACCCCTTAGCCTTCCCCAGATGTCCACCCCCATTGTAGGGTGGAAAGAGATAAACATCCCTTTCATGTGTGCTGCATCCCACATGAGATTTCCCTACTTCATCCTGTAACGAAGTAAGGAAAAATGAGAAATGTCACTGCATGTTGTGTATCAAAGGGAACATAGTTTGGCCCACGTGGATGTTTTACCATATATAACTGAATTATCCTATATGAAACTCAGCTTTTGCAAGTGTAGGACCCAGAATCTACCATCCATGTAAAAAAAGGAAAAATAAGATTTTTGTGGAGTCCTGGAATTTGTAGAAGAGAAAAGAATCATGGGAGGGAGCTTTAAACAGCCCATTGAAAGTTATGCATGTCCATAACTAAAGAATGCTGGTTACGTTTTTTTGGGGGGGGGCTGTGTGATTTACAATTACAGTGTGATTTCATTTTTTTCTTTTTATTTTGTTTACTTGACTTTTGAGTTAACTTTAAACACATTGATATTGATACTTACAAGGACAAGGAAAACTAATAGTACAGGTTGAGTATCCCTTATCTGCAATTCCAAAATCCAAAACTTTTGGAGCCATAACACATAGGTACCCCTACTGTATTTGTGAGACTGGAGAGAGATGCGGCAGGAGAGAGACACAGCTGGAGAGATATGAGAGGATCTGTGAAATGTCGGGAATCCATGCCTCCTGCCATTTCACAGATCCTCGCATCTCTCTCCAGCCAAATGAATAAGCAGGAGTGCTGCAGCAGCCGCCTCAAAAGTGGAAGCAGGCAGCTGGCAGCCCCACTACTGCCACTGCCAGAGTTACCTGCTATTACTGTGTTCCCATCTACAGAAAACTTGGTAGGAAAGGCACTGACTGGGATCCAGGCTCAAACACTGGATGCTGGCGGGAGAAGAGTGGGGATGTTTTTTTTTTTTTTGGCATGTTGCTCTCCTCTGGGCCAAGGCTAAAGACAGTCACCAACAGCCATTGCTGCCATGTCCTGCTGTAGACCTCACTTTGTCTGGATGGTGGCAGTGGAAGAGCAGCAGTAACCACCATGGCTGCCACTTGTGCAGACTATGAACTTGGTTACTCCATCTCCCTCCTCTCTTTTCCCAGAGGTGGGAAAGCCAGAAGAATACACACCTGGTGGCCAGGGCTTACCTCCCACTCCCTACACAATTTTATATACAGGTAACCTGTACTGTATTCCAAAATCTGAAATATGGAGCACTTTTGGTCCCAAGCATTTTGGATAAGGGATACTCAACTTGTATATACTTAAAATGTATTCCTCTTCATGGATGCTTATAATTGTGTCAAGTACTTATTGACATATGTTGACAAAATGTCCCCTTGTGTTATATTTTTTCTCCCTACCCACCTCTCAGGGGAATTAAGAAAAACAAAAGGGACCCAAAATCACTTCCTGTTGTGGAAAAAGAAAGTGCCCCCTCAAGAGATCCACCATCTTTTGGTAGGGTGGGAAAATCTCAAAAGACATATACTGTATCTTTATTAATCTATTTATTTGCAAATTTATGGTTCAGCAGGTATAATGAAGGAGAAAATATTATACAAATATAGTACCAGGTTCTCAGTAGCAGTTGGTCTTATAAGTAAAGAAACATTGGGGTGTTGTAGGGTTCTGGAGGCTACACTATGGACCATGTTTGCTAAAGTGACTAGGGAAATCCCTGGGCTGCTGCACGGATGTTTTCCCTAGAACCCCCAGACTAGCTTGAAAGACCCGGAAGTGGGTGGTCTCTGAATGCCTGGCTCTACCACTTCTCTCTTTTCTGCTGTTGGAGATGTTGGCATTTTCTCCCCATCCGTTTCTCTCCTGAGGGTGGGAGGAAGAAGGGAAAATGTGCCTTTCTATATAGCATAGTGAACTTTTCTCCCACTGTATTTTAATCTATATAAATTTTAAAATGTCATTAAATTTTTAAAGAAGTACAACTAAACAAAAAAAGTGCATCCTCAAGAGTTTTCCCAACACTAAAAGTGACCCCTAGCCTCTTCACAGTTGCCCACCTGTGCTTCACTGAACAGTATAAGGCAACTTTTGCTGCAGGCAGCTCACACTGTATATTGAGAAAGAGACAAGAGAGGGATTAGAGGATGAAAACAAAGGAAAGGGCAACAGAGGAAGACAATTAGACTTAGGACTTGTCTATACAAGGCTGAAAAAAATGGAGTGCCTCGCAGTAGTGGCATTTTGCAGCAACTGCAACTTGTCTTAATGTCATTTTTGGCCCCATAAGCTTTGCATGCAAGATGGTGGCTGTGAGTGATTTCCTCTGCCAAGCTTTTTTTAAAAAAAAGATGTTCAAGGTGTGATAGAGCAAATTTTCAATTTAACAGTAAAGAAAAAAAAAATCCAAACCCCCCACCACCACCCCATGTTCTCGACTTAGTGCTCACTCTCTAAGGCGAAAATCCAACATGGATTCCCCCCCCCCCCCCCCGACCTAGCCAATCAGCTTTGTGCTTCTTCTTCTATGGGAAAGCAATTCATATTGAATCACTTGTCCTAACGAGCAGGAATGTGCATTCCCCTCGCTGTTTTTTAAAAGCTCTGGGAAAAGCCACAAAGGCTTTTGGGGCCCCCTCCTTCCCAATACTGCGAAATGATGCAAAATGCCATTAAGACAGGTAGGATTCTCCTCGCATTCCATGAGGAGTATTTGGCCGTTTAGACAACCCCTTAGATTCAGTAGGATCTGAGGGCAAAGGCATTAAGCCACAGGTTTTTAGGTTTTAAGGATGAGTGGATGGAAAGAAAGGAAGGAAGGGAAAGAAAGAAGGAAAGAAAGATGTGATAAATTGTTGTGGGGGTGGATACAGAAAATTAGAACAGAAATTTGCTCTTCCTCAAGTTGGTACAATTTTCAGCAGATCACAGAGCATATATAATATTACAGTTTTGTTAGGCAGATTTCTGTTTCCATGCATTTGAAACAGGTTAGATACATGTCAGAGGTGACTTGAGACATGACTTGTTGTCAGTATATTAGAAGTGAAAAGCATTTTCCTCTGATGAGGGTTACAAACTCAGAAGGTTTCGAAAGGCACATTCAGAGGACAGGCAGATTTATTTTCAACAACCCTGCCTTCCTGGTTGTATTTAATGTTGCATAAGGAGATTTGCACAGCAGAGATTATGTAAAATAGATTATGTAAGAAAAGTGCTTCTTTAAATCTGTTCACAAGCAGAAACATGGAATGGTTTAGAGGATAAGAATGCTGCTTTAGAGGCCAGTGTTTTAAACCCTACACACATACTGTTGGAAAGCCAAAATAATATGTAATACAAATTGTCCAAGTAAGGGTCTACTATTTGAAGTATCTAGTTGTAGGCTATATTTCAGAGGAAGGAATTGGCAAAACCACCTCTGAATATTCCTTGCCCAAGAAAACCCTATAAAATTCATGGGGTTGCCATAAGTTGACAGGTAACTTGAAGGCACACACACACACACACACTTCAAGTAAGAATCAACTTCAGTACTTTGCAAAGTTTCAAAAATTCCAGTCTGAGCAGATGGTTTGTTTGGCTTAGTGTACCCATAGCTGCAACACAGACTCAATTCACCTAGCCTAGTTCAAAAATGGCTTTACCTATACTGCTTGTTGTCTTAGTGAACTCATCATTTGCTTTGTGGTTGACAGTTAGTTAATCATTTGCTTGGTCAGTTGTCAGTTGCAAACTTATTCAGAGCTTGGAAGCAACTAAATAGAAATAACTACGTAGTTTGAAATAGTTGTTTTTTCAAACACTCAGGTGTAACTATGTTACATTACAGGTATAATTTAACAAAGTGAAAATTTAGTTCTTTTTCTGGTATAAGGTGTTTCAGTCTGTTGAAGCAAAATAACAGAAGTTTTTTGCCACACTTTTAATACTACCAGATTAATTAAAGGACAAACTCTGATAGCTTACAGTTCATATGGACAGATTCATGGTGCATAACCTTCTAGTGGGCAGGTAAAGCACACCCCACAGGCCTCATCTGGGCCCTAAGCTCCAATTTTGCAGTTCCTGAAGCCCCCTGATGACCCTTCAAACTCTCCACACCTTAACTTTGTTTAAAAATAATTCCCACTCATTTAGGGGCCATTGTTCACCTGAAAACTGGCTAGGTCAATTAAAATCCTGCCAAAATGGCACTTTACTTTTCCTATCTCCAAGTGCCCCCGTCCTGCCACCTCTGAAAAAAAACCCCCAAAATATTGGCTGAAAATCAGCTGGAAGTGATACAGTGTCATTTCTGGCATGCTGAAATGTGATAATGTGGCTCACTGTGGGGAGGGCACAGAAAATTGTCCCCACCCCCTCCACAGTTACTGACCCTGTCTTAGAGGTTCAGGTGTGTGTGTGTATAAAAAATGCACCACGGGACCCCCCACTCCAGTTTTTCTTTTGGAAATTGAGATATACCGTATATTCCGGCGTATAAGACGACTTTTGAGCACTCAAAAGTGCCCTTCAAAATCGACAGTCGTCTTATACGCCGGATATACTTTGCTTCACCTGCCTGCCTATCTCCTGCCTCATCGCAAACGGAGCAAAGAGGCAGGAGATGGGGCAGGGGGGTGAAGCAAAGTGCTCCTCCCTGCCCCCCGCCCACTCTCCGCGCATCCCCCCCTCCTGAAAGCCACGGAACCGCGGCTTTCGGGAGGGGGCGGTGGCTGGAAAGCCCCCTCCCTGCCCCCCGCCCACCCCCCGCGCATCCACCCCCCTGCCGAAAGCCGCGGAATTGCGGCTTTCGGGAGGGGGGGCTGGGAAGCCCCCCCTCCCTGCCCCCCGCCCACCCCCCACACTTCCACTCCCCCTGCTGAAAGCCTCACTTTGGAGAGGGGGGTGGCTGCGAAGCCCCCTCCCCCCAGCCACCCCGCCACCCTCCGCCCAGCCACCCCCTTCCCCAAAGCCGCGCTTTGGAGAGGGAGGGTGGCTGCAAAGCCCCCTCTCCCCAGCCACCCATCCACCCTCCGCCCAGCCATCCCCCTTCCCCAAAGCCGCGCTTTGGAGAGGGGGGGTGGCTGGGAAGCCCCCTCCCCCCAGCCACCCATCCACTCTCCGCCCAGCCACCCCCCTTCCCCAAAGCCACGCTTTGGAGAGGGGGGGTGGCTGCGAAGCCCCCTCCGCCCATCCACCCATCCAACCTCCGCCTACCCACCCCCCTTCCCCAAAGCTGCGCTTTGGAGAGGGGGGTGGCTGCGAAGCCCCCTCCCTCCACCCCCCCCCAGCCAGCTGGCCATCCCGCATTCCCCAACCCACCAGGAGACTGGGCAGCCTCCTGTGGGTTGGGGAATCGCAGGAGGAGGGAGCACAGAAGGAGGGATGGGGCTGTGGAGTTAAATTCCTAGATTCGCTCCCTCTCCCTTGACGGTGGGGAGAGGGGGCGAATCCCGGGGTTTGCCTCCACGGCCCCGCGTCCTCCCTATGGAGCCAAATGGGGCATGTTCGCCCCTTCTCCCCACCTTCCTTGAAGGTGGGGAGAGGGGGCGAATCTAGGGGTTTGCCGCGGCTGCCCCTGCTTCCCCCGCCTTGGTCCCCTTTGGAAGAGCCAAGATGGAGGGAAGGGGGCTGCTGAGGCAAACTGGGCATTTTCGACCCTTTCCTCCACTTTCGAGTCCAGTTTGACTGGAAGGTTGAAGAGAGGGGCGAATGTTGCCCTGCCAGCTGATCCTGTTCGCTTTCCCAACTCACGAGGAGATCCTCATGAGTTGGGAAACAAAGAGGATCAGCTGGCAAGGCTCCCCCAGCCAGCCAAATTGGGGTGGTGGTGGTCTTATCTGGCGAATATATGCCTAGGCCTAGATTTTTGGCTGGAAATTGGGGGGGTGGTCTTATACGCCCAGTCGTCTTATACGCCGGAATATACGGTATAATCATAGAGATGGAAGGGACCTCATGGCCCATCAAGTTCAACCCCCTGATCAATGCAGGATCTCCAGCTGAAGCATCCCCAGCAGGTAGCTATCTGTACAGCCTCTTTAGGAAACCCCACAACCTCTCTAGGCAATTGGTTCCATGGCTGAACCAGTCCTAAGATAAAGAAGTTCCTTCTAATGTTCAATCAAAATCTGCTCTCCGTTACATATGTAGTACTGCTGAGCCATATATTTTAGTAGTGGATGCAGTATGTCTACAGATACACTGGAATTAATCATTCCCTAATTCTGTAGATTATTTTACATACATAAGATATTGTTCCTCAAATTTTCTCAGCCAATTATTTTTCTCTTTGTGAAACTCATAGTTCTCTTTCTGCATTATTGTAAGTCTAAAGTCTTGTCTATATGAGGGGGGGAATACAAACACATTTGGAAAGGCAGGCATTCACAACGATGAGACCTGTCTAAACGGCCAAAAGAGCCCCCCTAAACTCTGCATGAACCCCTAGTGAGATGGCGGCTGTGAGTGATTTACTCGCCATTTTAAATCTGCCACTGCCAATTAAAAAAAAAAAGCAGTTTCTCAGAGTGTGCACAAGCAACACTTTGTATTTACAAATAAATACATTAAAAAGTATGACATTGCCATTTGATTGACTTACCAGACCCTTGCTTAGCCGAAAATCCAACTAAATGGTGGCCACAGCCGCTTTCCCTCTTTGTTAGCCGTTCCCCCTGTGCTCATCCAGCTAATCAGATTGCACTGCCTGTTTATATCTGTGTGAACATGACTGTTGAAATGTTTGCACATTCAGAAGTCGTATGGCGCTTTTCAGAAAATCCGTATGAAGCCCCAGATGTGACGCACATGGACTTTGCAGTGGATTTGGCCGCCCCCTTCTGAATGACACATATTTGTGTGAATGATCATTGGAATGGATTGCTGCTAATTCGCATCATGTTCGTATTATTTTGACCTTATAGACAGGACCTCAGTCTGCTAGCCCTCCTTCCTTACTCTCTCCATTCCATAGTGTGCAATATTTTTTCTATCTGTTACCATCATAGGTATTTAATCGGTTAATCTAACAGATTTTGCATGCAAGACTCTAAAGATAGTGGACGGCCTGAGCGTCGTTCTGCCCTAATAGCCCTTGAACTATCACGGCTTAATATTGACATCGCTGCCCTTAGTGAAGTTCGCTTCCATGAGGAAGGCAGCCTTAAAGAACATGGCGCCGGCTACACACTTTACTGGTCTGGCAAACCCAAAACCGAAAAACATCTTTCAGGAGTAGGCTTCATGATTAAAAACTCCATTGCCTCCAAACTCGAAACCTTGCCAACAGGACACTCTGATCGCATTATTTCCTTACGCCTCCCACATGTTGTTCTCTTTAGTGTATATGCCCCAACTATGCAAGCCGACCCTGTAGAGAAAGACAAATTCTACACAGACCTACGCCAACTCATACAAAAAGTCCCTGTAGAAGATAAAATTATTATACTTGGTGACTTCAATGCCAGAGTAGGAAAGAATTCCGAAGCCTGGAAAGGTGTCTTAGGCAAGCATGGTGTTGGAAATTGCAATGATAACGGACGCCTCCTGCTAGAGTTCTGTGCAGAACAACAGCTGACTATTACAAACACAATCTTTCAGCAGAAAGATAGCTTGAAGACAACCTGGATGCATCCCCGATCCAAACATTGGCACCTCATTGACTACGTTCTAGTCCGTCAGAGAGACATTCGTGATGTCCGTCATACCCGAGTGATGCCCAGTGCAGAATGCCAAACAGATCATCGCCTCGTCAGATGTAAACTAAATCTTCATCTTAAGTTCAAACCTAAGAGGGGTGGCATCTTAAAGAAGAAGCTCCAAGTCAACAATCTTCAACAAGCTACCATGAGAGACAACTTCCAGGCAAACCTACAAACGAAACTTGAAGACCATCCTACAGATCCTTCTCCTACAGTGCTTTGGCAACATATCAAAAACAGTATCCTCCAGTCTGCAGAAGAATCCCTCGGGTTCTCCCACAAGAAAAATCAAGACTGGTTTGATGAAAACAACCAAGAGATCCAGGAGCTGTTGGCAAGGAAGAGAGCTGCTCACCAGGCATACCTCGCCCAGCCAACCTGTCATGTAAGAAAAGCAGCTTTCCGCCTCACATGTAGCAAACTACAACAAAAACTCCGAGACATGCAGAACAAGTGGTGGATCAATTTAGCAGAAAAGACACAACGCTGTGCAGATCTGGGTGATCATAGAGGATTTTATGAAGCTCTTAAAGCAGTGTTTGGACCTACTTATCAGGTCCAAAGCTCCTTATACAGTACAGATGGTCAAACATTAATTACTGATAAAGCCTCCATCCTAAATCGTTGGGCTGAACATTTTCAAAGTCTCTTTAGCGCCAACCGAGTAGTCCAAGCCTCAGCTATCCAATATATGATACAAAAACCAATGAAAAATGAATTGGACATAGCTCCCACTTTGGAAGAGACCCTTATGGCCATACAGCAGTTGAAAAACGGCAAGGCAGCTGGGATTGATGGAATCCCACCTGAAGTTTGGAAACACGGAGGTCATGCACTCCACGAAAAATTCCACGAATTCCTTGTGAATTGCTGGGAAAAAGGGGAACTGCCATCAGACCTCCGAGATGCAGTCATCATCACCCTGTACAAGAAAAAAGGAGCAAAATCCGACTGCTCAAACTATCGAGGCATAACACTGCTCTCTATTGCTGGAAAAATCCTTGCAAGGATACTCCTGAACAGATTAGTTCCTGCTATCGCAGAAGAACTTCTCCCTGAAAGCCAATGTGGCTTCAGAGCCAATAGGAGTACTACAGACATGGTATTTGCCCTTAGGCAACTGCAAGAAAAATGTAGGGAGCAGAACAAGGGTCTCTATGTAACATTTGTCGACCTCACCAAAGCCTTTGACACTGTAAGTAGAAAAGGTCTGTGGCAGATCCTGGAAAAACTAGGATGTCCCCCCAAATTCCTTAAAATGATTATCTTGCTACACGAGGGCCAGCGTGGTCAAGTCAGATATGGCGATGCTCTTTCAGAGCCCTTTCTAATAACTAATGGAGTGAAGCAAGGTTGTGTTCTTGCACCAACTTTATTTACAATCTTCTTTAGCACAATGCTCCAAAGGGCTATGGCAGAGCTTGAAGAAGACGACGGCATCTATATACGCTACCGTACTGATGGTAGCTTGTTTAACTTAAGCCGTCTGAGGGCTCACACTAAGACTCTAAACTATCTAGTCCGTGAGCTGCTCTTCGCCGATGATGCTGCCCTTGTTGCCCACACAGAAGCAGCTCTGCAGCGCCTAACGTCCTGCTTTGCAACAGCTGCAGAGCTGTTTGGGCTAGAAGTCAACCTGAAGAAAACAGAAGTTCTTTACCAGCCTGCACCACAGGACGAACACCACCATCCCCACATTGCCGTCGGCAAATCCGTGCTCAAGTCCGTTCAGCAGTTCACCTACCTGGGAAGCATCATCTCCTCAGATGCCAAGATTGACAAAGAGATCGATCACAGATTAGCAAAGGCATATAGTGCATTTGGAAGACTTCACAAAAGAGTCTGGAGCAATAAACACCTGAGGCAAAGCACAAAAATCAGTGTGTATAGAGCCATCGTACTGTCTATCCTCCTTTATGGATCTGAAACATGGGTTACCTATCGCCACCACCTACGACTCCTCGAGCGCTTTCATCAGCGCTGTCTACGCACAATCCTAAATATACACTGGACTGACTATGTGACGAATGTTGCTGTCCTTGAACAAGCAGGGATCACCAGCATTGAGGCCATGATATTGAGAACACAGCTGCGCTGGGCAGGGCACGTTTCTAGGATGGAGGACCATCGCCTCCCAAAAATACTACTCTACGGTGAACTCGCCACGGGTCAGCGTAAGAGGGGCGCTCCAAAAAAGCGATACAAAGACTCCCTGAAACAACATCTCAGGCTTGGCCAAATTGATCACCAACGGTGGTCCGCCCTGGCCTCACATCGGGAGGCATGGAGACGCAATATCCACAATGCTGCAGCCTTATTTGAGAACTCACGACGAACAAGTCTTGAAGAGAAACGACAACGCAGAAAGAATCACAACCCAAAAACATCACCCAAGGAGACCTTCTGCTGTGCTTTTTGCAACCGGACTTGTTTATCTCGGATTGGCCTTTTTAGTCATCAGCGCGCTTGCAGAAGGCGCGGGATGAGTCCTTCCTGAATCTTCGTTTGCGAAGAAAAGCCAGAGAGAGAGAGAGAGGCTAACAGATTTGTTGACTAAGTATTGAAAATTACTTCTTCCCTTTTAGGCTAGATATATGCAAAAGTATGCTTATTCCACTTAGCTTGCCTCGGCTAATTTCAGTCCCCTGCTTGCTTACACATATTGGGTTGCCTTCTGTTGACAGAAGGGTTTTGTTCATAACAGGTGCTTACACACAATTTTGGGGTGCTTAGAATGTTGTAGTTCAAAAAGTAACTTTACCAATCTGTATTGTGACTATAACTCTGAACTGACATCTCTTTTTCTGCTCCCCGGGCTTGTTCCAGTTATTACTGGCTTTCTGCCATATAGCTGCTTTACCTTTCCTGATATTTTTGCATTTATATCTTGGGCATTCCAGCATGAAATAGGATGTTACTTTCTATCCATCATTATGCTCTCTGCTATCATGTGAATCATGGGAAAATAAAATTTTAAAATAAATAGTGCACAACGCATGTTTGTCTTGTTTGTCTGTTGGAAGCTTCTGGAACAATCCTTCCAGATTATAGGCTTCAAATATGGAAGTAAAGGTGACAGAAATAGGATCAAAATCCTGCATGCAAATGTTCAGTGACTTGGATACAGGGACAAAAATAACTACTACAATAATCAGTGCAATGATAACAGAAATGATAACAGAAACGGTAGAACAAGAGACCTGTTCTGCAAGAGAAATCAAAGGGAAATTAAACCAAGAGTAGGGATGTTATATGACCAGCAGGGGAACACATTATATGATCAAGAAGAAATAAAAAGGTAATGGAAACAATACACTGAAAAACTATATAAAAGAGATGAAAGGATGAGAGATTCCTTCAAGGAAGAACCATTTGATGATGAACCCACAATTTTAGAAAGTAAAGTGAAAGCTGTACTTAAAGCACTTGGGAAAAATAAATCAGCAGGGACAGATGGCATACCAATAGAGTAGTTTCAGGCTAGAGAAACAAGAATGTATTTAAATTCAAACAGAAATTTACCAGGAAATATGAAAAACAACAACAACAACAATGGCCCACAGATTGGAAATGCTCATTATACAGTCCAATCCCCAAGAAAGGGAACATCAGAGGTTTCAGTAACCTCCCATGCAAACAAGGTGATGCTCAAAATTTTACAACAGGTATCATATGTGGAGTGAGAAATGCCAGTTCTGTCTTGATATGCTCTAGGAACCCATTTATTTGTCCACAGTATCCATAGAACTCTTCTCCAGCATCACATTTCAAATGAGCTAATTTTCTTCCTATCAGCTTTCTTCACTGTCCAGCTTTCACAACCATATATAGAAATGGAAAATGCAGTGGCTTGGGCAATGCTAACTTTAGTTAAATTATATATCTTTACACTTCAGGATTTTGTCTAGTTATTTCATAGCTGCCCTTCCTAGTCTTAGTCTTCTGATTTCTTGACTGCAGTCTCCATTTTGATTTATGACTAGACCAAAGTATGGAAGGAACATCTTGAACTACTTCAATGTCTTCATCATCTACTTTAAAGTTATGTAAATCATCTGTTCTCATTATTTTTGTTTTCTTAATGTTCAACTGTAAACCAGCCTTTGCACTTTCTTCCTTGACTTTCCTCAATAGTCGTTCCAAGTCTTTGCTATTTTCACTCTTCCTTCCTCTGAATCTAATCCAGCTTTACATATGATACCTTCAGTGTATAAGTTAAACATCCAGAATGCGGTCCTTTATGTATCTGAAACATGGGTCACCTATCGCCACCACCTATGAATCCTCGAACACTTTCATCAGCGCTGTCTAATCCTAAATATACACAATCCTAAATATACACTGGACTATGTGACGAATGTTGCTGTCCTTGAGCAAGCAGGGATCACCAGCATTGAGGCCATGATATTGAGAACACAGCTGCGCTGGGCAGGGCACGTTTCTAGGATGGAGGACCATCGCCTCCCAAAAATACTACTCTACGGTGAACTCGCCACAGGCCAGTGTAAGAGGGGTGCTCCAAAAAAGCGATACAGACTCCCTGAAACAACATCTCAGGCTCGGCCAAATTGATCACCAACAGTGGCCCGCCCTGGCCTCACATCGGGAGGCATGGAGACGCACTATCCGCAATGCTGCAGCCTTATTTGAGAACTCATGCCGAACAAGTCTTGAAGAGAAATGACAACACAGAAAGAATCACAACCCAAAAACATCACCGACGGAGACCTTCTGCTGTGCTTTCTGCAGCCGGACTTGTTTATCTCGGATTGGCCTTTTTAGTCATCAGCTCACTTGCAGAAAGTGCAGGACGAGTCCTTCCTGAATCTTCGTTTGCGAAGAAAAGCCAGAGAGAGGGGGAGAGAGAGAGAGAGAGAAGTTAAACAAATAGGGTGATAAAATGCAGTCTTGCCAATTGGAAACCCTTCTGTTTCTCTGTATTCTGTCCTGATGGTAGCCTCTTGTCCAGAATACAGGACAAGATCAGGACAATAAAATGTTGTAGCATACTAATTTCTTTAAGAGTGATCCATAGTTTTTCATGATCTACACAATAAAAGGATTTCCTATAATTTATAAAGCACAGACACCTTCTTCTGTAATTCTTTGGTGCACTCCATTATGTTTGCAATGTGATTCCTAGTGCTTTATCATTTCCTGAACCCAGCTTGGACACCTGACATTTCTCACTTCATATATGGTAAAAGTCTTTGTTGTAGAATTTTGAGCATTACTTTGCTTGCATGGGAAATTAATGCAACAGTCCTGTAGTTACTGCAATCCTTTCTTGGGGACTGGATATATATTGAGCATTTCCAATTTGTGGGCCATTGTTTTGTTTTCTCTGTTTGTCAACAGATTTAGTTAGAACTAGAGTAGACTCTGTCTCTGTAGACTGACATAGCTCTATTGGTATGCCATCTGTTCCTGCTTTCTCCCAAGTGCTCTAAGTGGAGCTTCTACTTCACTTTCTAAAATTGGAGGTTTGTCTTCATATGGTTTTTCCTTGAATGAATCTGTCACCCTTTCATCTCTTTTATTTAGTTCTTCAGTTTATTGTTTTTATTGTCTTTTTACTTCTACTTGATCGCATTATGTTTCTCTGCTGGACATAGAACATCCCTACTCTTGGTTTAAACTTTCCTTTGATTTCCCAGATCTTGTGGAAGTGGTCTCTTGTTCTTCCTTTTTTGTTGTCACCTTCTATTCTCTGAATTGATTATTACAGTAGTTCTCCTTGTCCCTGCACAGAAGTCATTGAATAGTTGCATTCAGGGTTCTGATTCCATTTCTGACCCCCTTTAACTTTTGCTTCTCATCTGTCTTTAACTGCTTGAAGAGTTTCATCTGTCATCCATTGAGGCTTCTCTTCATTTTTTGGCCACCAGTAGTATCTTTTGACATTCCTCCCTGGCACCATCCCTGGCTTCAGTCCAGAATTTGTCTGGCTCCTGGTCAATTAGGCACAATAGTGCAAATCTGTTTTTCACATTACCTTTAAATTCTACAGAATGTTCTTCAGGTTGTATTTCAGCACAATGATTGGTTTAGTGTTCTTCTTCAGCCTTACTTTAATTTGTTATATTAGGAGTTCATAGTCTGTGCCATAGTCTGCTCCTGGTCTTGTTTTTGCAAAGAAGATGGAGATTCTCCATCTTGTACTTTCAATTATGCAGTCTGTTTGATTTCTGAAGTTGTCATCAGGTGATGTCTATGTTTCTAGTCGCTTTTTGGGTTGCTTGGAGAATGTGTTTGCGATGAACAAACTGTTGGCCTTGAGAAATTCAGTCAGTTGGTGTCCTGCTTCATTTTTTGATCCTAGGCCATTTTTCCCTACAATCTTGATTCTATACTCTGTTTCCTATTTTTGCATTCCAATCACCTATGATTAACAAGAAGTACAATTTTGGTGTGTGATCAATTTCCCCCTGTTCACTTTAGCTTGCTCGTGCTAAGTATTGCAATGTTTACATGTTCCATTTCTTATTTTACTATGTATGGCTTCCCTGATTCATGCTTCTCACATTTCATGTTCCTATAATACAGTGGTCCCCAAACTTTTCCAGGGTATCGCCTCCTTCCCTCTTGGATGACAACCCTGCTCTCCCCCTGCCCCAAGAGAGAGGAAAAAACAGCATGTGAATCCCAAACAGTTCCTGCTTGAAAAATTGAAAGCCACAGACCTTCCAAACAAGAGTCAGAGAGAACTGCTTTATTCAAGTTTTCCTGCCCACACTGTGGTTCACAAACACGCTGCCATCCATGTCACATGGGCCCTTCTCCTTCGCTCTGGCATTCACCCAGCACAGAGTTGGGAGGAAAGGCTCATGTGTTTATCCAACCTGAGACACACTCTTAGGGATTCCTCTAGCCTAGAAATCCCTTAGAACTAGATCTCCCTTTGGTAGCCGCTGCCACCCACTGTGTAATGAAATCCCAGTCCAGTCGGCAACCTGTCCAGTGGGAAAACCTGTCAGATTGCAGAAAATTCTGGGCAGTGTCTTTGTGTGCATACTTGCTTGGTAATGAAGAGTTGGCTTTGTTTTGAATTATTGTGCATCCTAAATTATTTTCAGTACCTTAACAGAAGTGTCAGATAAAGTAAGAACCTCTTTAAACATTGGCCATGACTCCCCTCCACCCTGCCCAACACTTCGTTTATTCAGAATTGTCAGTTGCCTGACACAGGTGGTTTTCATGGTTGTGATCCAAATCCTAATCTGTTCTATTTTAAGAAAATGGTTCTATTTAAGCATATAAAGCTTCCTAAGGTAAGAAAAGCCAATCATATAGATCTTTCTGAGGTAGCTAAGCTTTGGGATCTAAGCAACACTGCATTTAAGAAAGTGATATACAGTTGTCCCTCCACATTCATGGATTTGGCATTCACGGTTTTAAGTATTCACGGCTTGAAAATATTCTTAAAAAAATAATAATCCAAAAAGCAAACCTTGATTTTGCCATCTTATATAAGGGACACCCTTTTGCTATGCCATTGCATATAATGAGACTTGAGTATTCATGGATTTGACTATTCACGGGGGGTCCTGGAACCAAACCCCAGTAAATGTGAAGGGACAACTGTATATTTAACCCCCGCAATCATTATCATAGGAAAGGAAGCCAAGTGAAATAAAGTAACTTGTTTTAAAACTTGACCATAAAATATTATGAATGTAGCATCTTGAAATATAGAATGAACTGCAGCCCAGTTCAGATGTGATGCTTCCCAGTGTCACACCATGATTAGAAGATAGCAGGCCTCCTCACACCTCCCCTTCCTTACCTCCCTCCCCCACACTTGCAAATTAACTTCCCCTCTTTCCTTTTTAGAGCTAACCATATTTATAGTTGCACCTGTCTTGGGTGTGTTCACTAACCACCAGCAGATCAAAACACACTTTATAAAGGCTCTTTCTAATGATGGTTGCAGACTGTGATTTGGAGCTAACCAAGATCATTGCCAAAAATGAAGGGTGAGATGAATTCATGTAATAGAAAGGAAGAAAGCCTGATCTATCCATTGTTACTGTTACATTTGCATCAAGTTCATAGTCTTTTTCTGAGTACTAATATTGATTGAAACTGGGTCTCAAGGTAATGTAAATAAAATAGATGTTGGGTTTCATCACCTTCCTAGTGAATCTTTATAAATCCAGTACATAGTAATTAGAGTGATGATTGTAATTATGTTGTCAAGTATGTAATTATTCCTGTAGTTATAGCAATGAAACACATAGGCAGAGCTTGAAGGAGTCATATTTTACAGTGCAACCAGGCATGCATTCTGATTCGAGAAGCATCTAAGTGCATAGAGGTCACTGTGTTTTTACAAAATGAGAAGCTTGCCATTGAAACCAGGATCAGCTGGTACCTCTCCTTCTCCCTTCTAATTTGATGGAATTACACTGTTTCTCCCCTATAATGTTCCCATGTGGTGCTGAGCATTTTAAAACAGTATTTTTCTTGCTTCATTGCTTATGTTTAAAAACATAATAATTTAATTCTCCTTTCTTTGTATCTCTGTTCTAACCCATCCATAGGGTTTGGAGTGGATTTCAGTAAAATGAGAAAATGAGGGGTAGCCATATTATTCTCTTGCAACAAAGGCAACCTTCAGAACCAACAGATTTGTTAGGGCATAAGCCTTTGGGAATGAAGCTGAATAAAATGTTATCCTGAGTTATGCATGGAGGGTATGAGGTGCAATATAAACTTTTTAAAAGCCTGGTAAAAACTTTACTGACTAAAACCAGCCGCTCAGGATTAAAATGTATTCCCTCCTCATTGCCTTTATTTCCATCATTCTTTGTTGTTGTTGTTGTCTGCCTTCAAGTCATTTTCAACTTACAGCATCCCTAAGGCAAACCTATCACTGGGTTATCTTGGCAAGATTTGTTCAAAGGGGGTTTGCCACTGCCTTCCTCTGAGGCTGAGGAAGTATAACTAGCTCAAAATGTTTCCATGGACGAGCAGGGATTTGAACTCTAGTCTCCCAGTGTCCTAAGGGTCATTCACATGGTGGTAAAATTATAGATGAAATTTGGACAACTTTGGTCCAGAGCCATGGCATATGACATTTGGCTACTGTGGCCCAGATTTAAGCACCATACCTCTGGCCAGGGCCGGCTTAACCATACCACCACATCAGCATCTGCGGGGGCCCCCACACAGGCAGGGGGCCCCATCCCAACCTAACCCTTCTCCTGAAAAAAACTGCTGGCTTTAAAAAAACAACCAGCGTCTCCCAAACTAGAAAGAGAAAGACAGAGCTTTCTTTGTGTGGCTGATTCTGGAGGGAGTTTGTTGCTCCCTCCCCCCTCCTCCCAGGATCATTGTCAAAAGGCAAGCCAGCCAGGCCTGTATCGGAGAGGGGTGAGTGTGTGTGTGAGAGAGAGACAGGGGGGGAGGGAAGGGGGGTCACCTTTTGTTCTCCCCTGCTCTATCTTCAGAAATGGCTTCTTTCTTTCTTTCTTTTTATCCCCCCTCTCTTCTTTCTTTCTTTCTTTCTTTCTTTCTTTCTTTCTTTCTTCCCTTTCCAAATTTCCACATACATCCCCTCTAGCCCATCTTTCCACCTGCTCTTAACCTGTCCTTCTTCTCCTCTTCCTCCCTCCCTTCATCCCTTGGTCTTCTTCAGCTTCCTCCCCTTGCTGCCAACTGAGTTCAACCTGCAAAAGGAAATTGTGTGTGTTTGCCCATGTACCTTGAAGTCATTTCTGACTAAGGCAAACTTATGGGGTTTTCTAGGCAAGGTTTGTTCAAAGGGGGTCTGCCTTTGACTTCCTTTGAGGCTGAGACAGTGTGACTTGCCCAAGGTCAGCCAGTGGGTATTCATGGCTAAGTAAGGATTCAAACCCTGGTCTCCACAGTCATAGGGCAATGCTGAAACTTCTACAACATTCTGGTTCTTTTAACAGAAGAATATAAAGAATATAAATAAAAATTTGGAGTAATATTACTGGGAACAATGGTTTTATTGTTGTCACTAAAATACCAGTATCCCATTAGTGCTATGTGAGAGACATTGGGCTAAGCAGTGGTTCTTAACTTTTTCTTTACCAGGGACCCCCTTTAAATATTTTTCGTTGCCCCAAGACTTAACACAAGATTTAAAACCCTAATAATAATATCTAACAACAATACAATTACACCATCCATTAACCTTTCCCTCAGAGGCACTCTTGCTTCTTCCTGCATGTTTGTGGCTGGAGTGGATTGAATGGCAAAGTACAGGCCAAGCCAGCCAGCCTTTGCTTTGGTTCCTGTCACATGGCTGTTCCACTACAGGGAAGAGGTGGGCCAAACAGCCTTCATGCCTTTGTGGACCCCCTGTGAGGATATCACAGAATTGTAGAGTTGGAAGAGACCACAAGGGCCATCCAGTCCAACCTCCTGCCATGCAGGAAATCACAATCAAAGCATCCCTGACAGATGGCCATCCAGCCTCTGTTTAAAGACCACTGGGCTAGAGAATGCTGGAAAAGGAACAATGCAACCAGACCTTGAGAAGGGTGCTGGCAGGGGGATTCTGAGAGGTGTAATCGAAAAGTAACTTTCCCAGGCTTTGAATGCAGCCTAGAATTATAGGGCTGGAAGGGACCCCAACAGCCATTCCATCCAATCGTCTTCTGCCCTGCAGGAACACACAATCAAAGCCCTCATGACAGATGGCCATCCAGCCTCTCTTAAAAACTTCCGAAGAAGGAGACTCCACCACACTCCCAGGCAGTGCATTCCACTTCTGAACAGCTCTTACCATCAGGAACTTCTTCCTAATGTTTAGGTGGAATCTCTTTTCCTGGAATTTGAACCCTTTGCTCCATGTCCTAGTCTCTGGAGCAGCAGAAAACAAGCCTGCTCCATCCTCAGTATGACATCCCTTCAAATATTTAAACATGGCTCTCATCTCATCTCTCAACCCTCTCTTCTCCAGACTAAACATACCCAGTTCCCTAAGCTGCTCCTCATAGGGCATAATGGCTTCCAGACCTCCCATCATTTTGGTTGCCCTCCTCTGGACACATTCCAGCTTCTCAATACCTTCCAGAATTGTGGTGCCCGGAACTGGACGCAGTCTTCCAGATGAGGTCTGACCAAAGCAGAATATAGTGGCACTATTACTTCCCTTGATCTAGACACTATACTCCTATTAATACAACCTAGGATTACATTGGCATTTTTTGCTGCTGCATCACACTGCTAACTCATTTTTAGCTTGTAGTCTACTTTCTTTTTTTTTGAGGAAATCTACACCATTACATTAATTGCTAATTAACAAAAAATATTTTGTTAGTGCCTATAATATAGTTTTTAAACTAAATTATTAGTGGCAAATTATGTAATATAGTAGGCCCCCCTTATCCACTGGGGATTGGTTCTGTGCGGGCATGGATTCTGAAAACTGTGGATAATAGTGAACACCATTGAAAATAATGGGACTTCTGGTTTAAAATACCAGAAAATGGCTAGGGAGGACACATTTTCTAGGAAGACTATGGTAGGTGTGCTATTTTGTGTCCCATGGATAATGAATCCATGGATACGGGTGTCCTACTGTAATCTGAACATCATGTACTGTGAATAGGTTAGGTTACATTGACCTGAGATAAACATATGGGTGCCCTAAAATAAAGCATTGCAGGGGCCCCCAAAATTCCTTAAACCATCCCTGCTGGCCAAAGCCCAAATCTACATTCAGATTTTTACTTGCTGTCAGCAGCTTCAGGTAGAGTAGCTACTGCTTTTTACAGAGCTCAGAGGAGCAATTGCCCCAGTGGTAGCTGTTCTCTCTGAAGGCAGAATGGGTGGGTAGCCTCACGATGGGGGTGGTAGTGTCACCTGTTCTGGCTTCAGAGAGTGCAACTACCACTGAGGCTTTGCTTTCACGGAGGGCGATTGAGCGAGGCTAGCTACCCGTTCTGGCTTCAGAGAGGACAACTACTACTGAGGCTTTGCTTTCACAAAGGGCAATTGAGCTGTGAAAGCAAAGCCTCAGCTGTAGCCGCTCTCTCTGAAGTCAGAACAGGTGGCACACCCCCTTGTAAGGCTAGCCATCTGTTCTGCCTTCAGAGGGAGCAGCTACCTCTGGGGTTTTGCTTTCACAGAGCTCAAGTGGGCAATTGTGTGCCAGAAAAGCAAAATCCGCAGTGGTAGCTGCTCTCTCTGAAGGCAGAATGGAAGGCTGGCCTTGCAATGACACGGCTTGCCAGGTGTTCTGACCTCACAGAGTGACTACTGCTGTGGCTCTGCCTTTGAAATGAGAAGTGGCACTGAGAAGGGGGGGGGAATGGCAGCACCTCAGGCAGCGCTTGTCCTTCCTCTCCTCCCAACACCCCCCGAATCCAGAGTGGATGGATTGATCACATGACAGTTTTCTAAAACCCAGATTAAGGGGGATATTCTCTGAGTCTGGTGTGAATAGGGCCGGATGTCGTGTGCCCTTTTCACACCAGATTTGTGGGAAAGGCCACATGTCATGTGGAGTTATTAAGCCAGATTCGGGGGAATTTGAGTTGTTTTTTTTTATAGTGCGAATGTACCCCTAGTCCATTGCTCAAACTATACCACAGTGGCTCACAGTTAAGCATTATCTGTATAAGCATCTTAGCAGTGAATCATAGAATTAAATTGTAGAGTTGGAAGAGACCACAAGGGCCATCCAGTCCAACCCCCTACCACGCAGGAAATCACAATCAAAGCATCCCTGACAGATGGCCATCCAGCCTCTGTTTAAAGACCTCCAAGGAAGGAGACCCCACCACGCTCCGAGGGAGTGCGTTCCACTGCCGAACAGCCCTTACTGTCAAAAGGTTCCTCCTAATGTTGAGGTGGAATCTCTGTTCCTGGAGCTTGCATCCATTGCTCCGTGTTCCAATCTCTGGAGCAGCAGAAAACAAGCCTGATCCATCCTCAATGTGACACCCCTTCAAATATTTAAACACGGCTATCATATTGCCCCTTAACCGTCTTTTTTCCAGGCTAAACATACCCAGCTTCCTAAGTCTTTCCTCATAAGGCATGGTTTCCAGACCTTTCACCATTTTAGTCGCCCTCCTCTGGACACGCTCCACTTTGTCAATATCCTTTTTGAATTGTGGTGCCCAGAACTGGACACAGTATTCTAGGTGAGGTCTGACCAAGGCAGAATAGAGTGGCACTATTACTTCCCTTGATCTAGACACTATACACTTATTGATGCAGCCGAAAATCGCAATGGCCTTTTTAGCTGCTGCAACACAGTGTTGACTCATGTTCAACTTGTGGTCTACTAGGACTCCTAGATCCCTTTCGCACGTAGTCTCGTTCAGCCAGGTCTCCCCCATCCTATATCTGTGCATTTCATTTTTCCGCCCTAAGTGCAGTACCTTACATTTCTCTGTATTGAATTTCATTTTGTTAGCTTTGGCCCAGCTTTCTAGTCTATTCAGGTCATTTTGAATTTTGATCCTGTCCTCTAGGGTATTAGCTACTCCTCCTAATTTGGTGTCATCTGAAAACTTGATAAGCATACCCTCTATTCCCTCATCCAAGTCATTGGTAAAGATGTTGAATAGTGCTGGGCCCAGGAAAGAACCCTGTGGCACCCCACTGGTCCTGTCTTTCCAAGCCGAAGAGGGGCCACTGCTGAGCACCCTTTGGGTCTGGCCGATCAACCAATTACAAATCCATTTAACAGTTAACTTGTCTAGCCCACATTTTTCAAACTTGTTTGTAAGAATGTCATGTGGAACCTTGTCAAAGGCCTTACTGAAATCAAGGTATGTGATATCCACAGCATTCCCTTCATCTACCAAGCTGGTAATTTTGTCAAAAAAAAGAGATCAGATTAGTCTGGCATGACTTGTTTCTCTGAAACCCATGTTGCCTTTTTGTGATTATGGCATTGCCTTCTAAATGTTCACAGACTCTCTGTTTAATGATCTGCAGTGAAAAGTTCAGAAGTATTCTATCAGAAAATTTATCACCAGAGTTCAGCTAGTTGCAAAGATGACTCCCCCTTGGGTGTAAACTTCCTAATGACAGTTACAGTTGTCCCTCCACATTCACGGATTTGGCATTCACGGTTTTAAGTATTCACAGATTGAAAATATTCTTTAAAAAATAATAATCCAAAAAGCAGACCCTGATTTTGCCATCTTATATAAGGGACACCATTTTGCTAGGCCATTGCATATAATGGGACTTGAGTATTCATGGATTTGGGTATTCACGGGGGTGTGTGTGTCCTGGAACCAAACCCCAGCGAATGTGAAGGGACAACTGTACTTGCTATTTAATTTATGACACAAGGAGAAGGGTGAGCTACCTTATCAGTCCTTAACTGGTCAATAAAAAACTCCTTACCTACCTACTTTCTTTTTCAACTGTCTATTGTTTTCACCCATCTACTCTTTCTACTGTTATACTATAAGCACTCCCCACCCCCCACTCCCGTAAGCCTCTTTGGTTATTATTTTAAATGAAAGCAGAATATAATTAATTACTAGTTAAGCTAAAATCACAAAGCTGTTGGCTTTTCACTAAAATATTGTGTCAGTTCAAATAAGCTTAATAAGGTCTAGTCTTGAGACCTAGGACACCGATGGTCTTGCTGAGCAGAACACAGGCCTGAAGGCAGGCATGGGAGTGGGGGTGAGGCTTTGAAGAACTGAAATTTGTTTCCCTTTCTGTCAAACAGTAATAGCAAGCCTTGATTAATGAGGAACCTGGGCCCTCTCATGCTCCTTCCTTTAGAATCCTGGGATTTACATTTTAGGGAAGAGTACTTAGAATTCTCTGCCAGAGAGCTCTAGTGCCTCACCAACTACTAACCCCATGATTCCCTAGGATGGAGGCAGGGCAGTTAAAATGTCACCATAGTGCTATAATGGTGTAGTATGAAAGAGTCCCTTGTTGCTTAGTAATTCACAGACTACCTTGGTAAAAGTTTGAATGCCATTGCCATGAAAGACTGCATTTTACCCCAGCTGCAATGCCAAAGGGCCTTAGCTGGCCCCAGGTATTTGGGCTTTGAGGCTCAGTATAGAAAGCCAGTGATCTTGGGAGGAAAGGGCCTGAAGGAGATGTCTTTCAGTTGTAGTGCACTGTGTATTTTTGAGATACTGATTCTTAGAACTAATTATCTTCCTCCCCATTTCCCTACAACCCCCACCCCCATGGGGCTATAGTTCAGAAAAAACAGTTCTTTGCTGATAAAAAAGGCACTAAAATTTTTGAGGATCCTTAGCTAAAGCACACTCTTCTATTAATCACTGGTATAAGGCTAGGTAGAATTATCATGATTTTGTTTTGCTGTCTCTCAGCATTCTAATCTCGTTATTATCTTGCTTTCCCTTCTTAATTTCATTAATAACTAGCTGTACTGATGGTGCGTTAAGGGTGACTTGCTCTGTTGCCCTGCCCCTGCTGCTACCGCCACCAGTTGACTGCCTCGGTCCCATCGCAGGGGCAGCGGGGTGATGATGTGACCCCCTGGGTGCTGGGTGATATCAAAATCCATATCAAAAGTTGGTCTAGTTCTATAACAGAATAAATAATGTCTACTATTCCAAAAATCCCACCAATCACCACCCACATGTAAAAAAATGCAACATTTCCCCCTAAAATAATACCATGTAGCTGAACTGTGTGAAAGCAACACTGCCACTTCAAGCTCCACGCAGCAACCACCACTTGAAACCTCAGCAGGGCACATAATGGTGTATGTTATGCCGGGCACACCTATACTAATACTGATACAATTATACCAGTGGCTCTTAGACTTTTCTTTACCAGGGACCCCCCTTAAATATCTTTTGTTCATATGGACCCCCCAAGACTTAACTCAAGATTTAAAACCCAAACAATAATAACAACACAATTACGCCACAACACAATTTCTTTACCAGGGACCCACTTTAAATATCTTTTGTTGCCATGGGCCCCCAAAATTTAACTCAAGATTTAAAACCCTAACAACAATAATAACAATAATACCTGATAACAACAACAATAAAATTACAACAGTGCCTCTTAGCCTTTTCTTTACCGGTGGCCTCTTTAAATATCTTTTGTTGCCATGCGCCCCCAAGACTTTAGATTTAAAACTCTAAGAATCATAATAATACTGAAAAATACCGAATAACAAAAACAATAATACAATTATTGGTTGTAAATTATTGGTTTACAATTATTGTAAATACAATCATCCACGAAATCTTCTCTCAGAGGCACTGGAGTGGGAGGGAAGACTTTTCTCCTGCTTCTTCCTGCAAGTTTGTGGCTGGAGTAGATTGAATGGCAATGCGTAGGCCAAGCCAGCCAGCCAGCCTTTGCCTTTGCTCCTGTCACATGGCCACACCACTTCAGGCAAGAGGTGATCTGAGCAGCTTTCAACCTTCATGGACCTCCTGTGAGGACATTGTGACCCCTGGGGGTCATTGGACCCCAGGTTAAGAACCACAGGTCTAAATACTTGGCAAAATTAGCTCTGCCTTATCTAGAGAAGAGGGGGTCCAGGGACCCTTGTCTACCACTTGTTAAAATAGAAATGAATAGAAAAGGGAGCAAAGGAGTCTCTCCAGCAAGGGAAGGGATGGTCACCTCTAACTTTTTTGTGAGTCTTTGGGCTCTCCTTTGCCCCGCCCACATACTGCAGAGCTTCAGCCTTCCGCTCCGACACCAGCTGCCCTTTGAGAGTAGCATGCTGGATTGCCATTGGGTGGAGGCTGGCAGCCAGTGAGAGCCCACTTTGCTCCATTCTATTCCCATTCCCTTGATGGCTTTGGCTCCTCCCACCATCCAGAGGAGGATTTTTTTTAGCAGGTTGCAGCCTGTCCAGTGCAGCATTTGCAAAGAAAGTCTTTCTCCTACAGAAAGCAGAGCCAGGGGTGGCCAGAGGACCCCAAGGGGTCCCTTAAGGAGGAAAAAGAGGGCCTGGAACCCAGGGCAGCCTCCCACCTTCTTCCCAACCATTTCTAGGTTGTTGTTTTGCAGCCTTAATTTCCTCAGTGCAGAAGGTTTCCACTCATTGTAAGCTCACTGAGAGGCACCTGACACAGCCTGGGGACAAACTAACCCAAGAGTAGCCAAAACAGCAGAACTGCACAGCAGAAAGGGCACAAAAACAAAGGCTTCAGCTAACAGTTGTTCCACAGCTCTGACCCACTTTTACACACAAAAAGACTTGCAGGCAGCAAGGTTCATCCAAAAATATCTGGAGGTCTTTCTCTTCAGTTTCAATATAAACAAACAATATATCACAGCAAACCTCATTAACAAACTCAACAGCAACACTCCTCTTTCTCCACAACACCAACCTACACACAACGCATTGTATGCTTTGGCGATATAGGAGTGTTTGCTAATCATCCCTCTGCCTAGCCACAGATGTGAACAAACCCACTTTAGCTGTGCTAGTCTGTGGTCTGTTGCTCCAACATTGTTCCTTTTGCACTTAAAACAATATTACCCTTACAGAAGGAGGGGGGAAAGGGCTAAGGTTTGGGGGGCAGAGGGGGTGAAGTGTGGAGGAAGGGGGGAAAACCTACCCTGAAAGGTAGGACAGGAGGAAAAAGAAGAAAGAAGAGGATGGGGGATGCATAGAAAGCAACATTATTTTTCCCCATGCATGAATTTTAAGACAGCAAAGGTTGCTGGCTGAGTATTTAATTTCTGCAGCTCAACAGGCAAAGATGTGGCTGAAGGCCAAGGAGGTGGTGCTGAAAAACACCCTTAAGCTGCTGATTGGCTGGCCAACAAAGCACTACAATTGGTTGGGTATGTTTCTTAAGTGGCCAGTCAGCACACTGGGAACAGCAACATATCCAAGAGAATATAGATATATAGATTTCCTCAAAAACCTCTGCCCAACTTTTTTTTAGCTTTTGAGCAAAGCCATCAAAGATACATGTAAGTAAAAGAAATCTTACATCTTCATCAGCAGTGGTAATTCACATTGTTATTAATGTATTTCAGTCACATGGGAATAAGATATCATCTGTAGATGGTTTTTAAGTAGTTTTCAAGTTTCCACGTTTATCATTGTTTAGATTATTTGCTGCCACTGGCATTGATTTCCCTCAGTGCCCCCAATATAGCATGACTCAGAGCTGTTGTGAGTAGTTAAAATGACTACCCTGATGCTGAGCACATGGTGGTGGGTATGGTGGTGGGTGGAATTAAAGGGGACTGTGCCAAGGATGTTATGCGATGATGTCAGGCCTAACTGGTATACCCTGTCAGGCAATTTCTCCTGGGATGTGTTTTCTGCACTTGGCTGCCACATTTTTTCTCTTTTTTCCTCAGAAAAACATATCCCTGAAGACCTGATCTCTCAAAGCCACCTGCTGTTCTTTTTTCTTGAGCTGTCCATCAGCCCATGTGAATTCTTCATTTGACAGATCATCAGTGGAGTGGGATGTGCTGTACTTGTGACAGTTACACAATGTCTAGTTGTTTGCTTTCCACAACAGCACTTAATAATACAAGCAGTTTGGTTATGAAAGCTTTTTCATCAGCTTTCATTTATTGCAGTAAAAGTAATTAGCACTTAAAATCACTGGTTTTGAGGTTATGGCAATCATTTGCCGACTATATTTGCTTGTTCTTCCTGCAGGCTTTGTTTGTGTCACCTTGATACTCCCTCCCCAAAGAAGAATGGAGTAAAATCTCCCCTCTTTTGTGTGTGTCTGTGTGTGTGAGAGAGAGATGGAGAGAGAGAGGGCTTTATTATATTGCATCTACTTTGAGATACACAGGCAAATATAATAGCAGTGTCATAATTCAATTTAGGTTGAGTTCATCAGATTAATTTTGGTGGATAGCCTTGTGATGTTGTAGCACATTTGGGTTGGCTGCTTTTCTCACCATCCCTTTTGTGTTTCTTCTTAAACACTTAAATGACATTACCTCATTGCTGCTTTTAGACTTTTAAGCATTATTTTTATTAAAAAATAAACAGAATTCAGATACTTCAGAATAGAGTCCCTTTCAACATTATAGTACAAGTTGACCTTATGTTGGGTTCTACCCATATATTTGTCAGGTGTCCCTACAAAATCCTTGGAGTCATAGTGTGGAGAAGGTGCTAAAAATTCTTAGTTAGTAATAATCTCTCCCTTGCTCCAGAAATATAATTATAATGTTTCTTGCAGAGAGAGGAAAGAGTATTAAAACCATTTTATGTTTACCCTGGGCGAGAATATAATTTTGAGCAATATTCTTCCTTGTTTCATGGCAAGCAGCAGATCTGTAGATTAGAGATGGATAAATCTAATTTGTGTACAGTAATTTTTGCATTTTTTTCAAGCACAGGTTTGTTCTATCCAGTTTCTGTATCCATTTTTAAAAATAATCTGCATAAAAACACATATTCACTTTCAGTACAATTCATACACATTATTCTACACAGTTTCCCCAGTGCATGCACTTTTTATCAATTCCATTAATAGAAACATTTTTATATTTATTTTTCTTAAAAGTAGTACTTTTGTTTGCATTTTTAAATGAAAGGACTGCATCAAAAATTCAGAGAAGTGCTAAAATTGAAGGATTATTAAAGTGCGCACATTAGTTTGGGAAGTGCAAATTAAGTTGGCTCATACTGAAATGTAAATTAAGCCATTTTCAGTCCTATCTCTACCCTAGATACAGATGTATAAAATTGGAAGATAATTACAGTTGCTTTCCTTTTCACTTTTTTTGTCTGTATTTTTTTATAGTTGCAATTAAAGCTCTGCAAATATTTGTATAAAACAAAAATGTTATAATTATTTTCAGCCAAACTCAATCCATTTTAATTACTGTACAACTTACAGAATTAAACTACATAAGGCAAAATAGTGTATGTATGTGTTTTCCTGTACAACAGTGCTTCAGTTGCATTATTTTCACAAGGAGCTTGTGAAAATAATACATGCAAGGCAGCTTCTGCTAAATTAGCACTCAGAAATTACATAATTGCACATAGCAACAAATATTTACTGCTATGAAACATTTCAGAGTTCATTTCTAAAAATCAGTTCTGCATGTTGAGAATTAGAGATTGCTTCTAAAATGCATGTATTGAAATCATGACTTAAATGGAATTCAGAATGTCAGAATTCAAATGGACTCCCTAAATTATTGTAATTAAGAGACAGATGTATCATTAAAAATACTGTTCACTTGCCTGTGGTTCCTGAGAAGTGTGAAATGTTTTATTTATTTTTAAATTAGCAGTGCAGTCTCTGCAGCTAAGTCTGTTCCAGCAAAGCTGAGAGAATCATTCGCACAGATAAACATCTCTGAGCACATATGGCCAGTGGAGACTAGGTTGTGATTGTACAGATCTTTGAGTATTAGGTTATTAAAATGAACAATAAGCAACCTTGTTGTTGAGAGACTGATCTGCAATCTCAGTCACTCAAATAAATTACAGGTATTTAAGGGCTTTAATGCCTCAATGGATGTTGGATTTTGAAAACCTTGTCCTTCTGAGGCCCTACTGCTCGCTGAACTGCCATGAAATGAGGTCTCTCTTTCTGGGGCAGCTTTGATCTGTTATGTTGTCCTATTAAAGGCAAACATCAGGTACAGATACTGTATGTGAGAGAATATGCATTAAGGCATTGGTCTGTGTGCTTTTATTATATGGTCTCAGCTTGCCAGTCTCTTTCCATATCTATACAATAGAAATAACCATTGATGGCATTTATGTTTCTCAGCAATGCAATGAACTTGCACTTTGCAATTTATTGGTAGAGAACAAATTTTGACATTTTAAAAAAGAGGGGCAGTGCTTCTATTGCTGGGACATAAGTCCTAGTGCAGTTTTCTGGTCCAAGAAATAAAGCCCATCTCATCTATCTCTGAGGTCATTCATTAAACCAAAGATTGTCACCACTACCACCACCAACAATAACTTACTGTTAATTTTATTTTAAAGTGCCCCCCCCAACTCAAGGTGGCTTTTACATGAACTCTTCACATGCTTTGTTTTCAGTTAAAAAACCCCAACACCCTAAAGTGTGAAAAAAAATTGCAGACATGTGCCATCATTTAAATGCACTCATTTGAGAGCTAGTGTCAGGCTCATCCTTGAATTCTGGGTTTGAGAGTAGAATTCATGGAGGACCCTGACATGAGGCTGCCTCTGGCCTGGTTCCCTTGCCTAGGCTCCTGAGATTCTGGAGATGGGCCAGCCAGCCTTGTTGGCCTGGGAACGCTGCTCTCCACCGTGGCTCAAGGTCAATTCTCCAGGTGCAGGCAGGCCGTTCCTCTGCTCCCCCCCTACACACCATTCTCACGCTGTGGGGATTTATCTGGAGGTTTGTGCTGGCTGTGTTCAGTCTCGGCTTTGTTTCCTGTTCCTGACACATGTTTCCTTAACAATAAAGAATTCCTATTGAGTAAATGTGAACGTGTATTCTCAGTACATCATAGTAAGGCGAGACTCCTCTTTACTATCTAACCTTCTGAGGGATTCTACCCACAATGTTGGACAACGCGGAGGCTGGAACCCAGATGGAGAAGGACCTGGCCGCAGGCGGCAACCAAATGGATAGCAGAATGATGAAGGGGGGTCCTGCAAGGCGAATGACTGGTCCAGTACACATGAGAATGGGGAATCATTAGGAGGACCTTCAATTTGTGATAGCCCCAGGTTTAATTCCCGCTGCAGTGGTGGGGTTAAACTGGCTGAAGTTCCACAACCCCATCATAGACTGGGTGAAAGAGACAATGACTTTTGCAGATCCGGTGTGTGTGCAGGAGCATGGAGTGGGGAAAGCTTCCCAAAGGGGGGGTCCCTCTAGAGGGCAGTGCGTGGAACTGCACAACCGCTTTAGTCCAAGGGGAGCTGAAAGGATTACTGGTGTAATATAAACCATGGCAATTTGTATTTGAGGAGAGGGAGTGCGACATTTTGCCACCCCACCAACCCTTTGACTGTGCCATTGAAATACTTTCTGAGACTGAGCTACCCAAACCAAGGATTTATTCCATGATGCCGGCTGAGATGGACGCCCTCTGGGAGTTCATAGACAAAAACTTGGCTTGGGGCTTCATCAGGCCTGCGACCTCGCTATTGGGGGCCCCTGTTTTTTTCTGGTATAAGGCAGATGGGACCCTTCATCTCTGCCAGGATTACAGGGGCCTAAACGCAATCACCATTTCCAATCAATACCCCTCCCATTGATGAAGGACATACCGGCCCATTTGGCCAAGGGGAAGATATTTACCAAACTGGACTTAAGGGAGGCTTATTACTGGGTGCTGATCAAGGAAGGGGATGAATGGAAAACTGCTTTCAATTGCCCCCTGGGGGCTTTCAAATTTCTAGTAATGCCTTTTGGATTAAGCAGAGCCCCAGGAATTTTTCAGAACTTAATTAATGATGTACTAAGAGAATTTTTGTACAAGGGGGTCTTGGTATATTTAGATGAAGTACTGATTTATTCTGAGGACTACATGTCCCATGTGAAACTGGTGAAAAAAGTGCTTACTAAGTTGGGGGAGAACTGTCTGTATGCAAAAATGTCAAAGTGGGAATTCCACCAAAGCCGTTTAGATTATTTGGGATACCGCATATCAAACAAGGGGATAGAAATGGACCCAGAAAAAGTAAAGGGGGTGCTGGCATGGGAGGCCCCTAGGACCAGGAAGCAGCTGCAGAGCTTCCTAGGGTTTGCTAACTTTTACCGGTCCTTCATCCCTGACTTTGCGACAGTAGCCCTTCCACTGACTGACCTGCTGAAAACCAAAGGGGTGGGTGAAAAGAAACGAAAGGGAACGGGGAAGGCAGAGAAGCCTCCCCGAAAGAGTGTGTGGTCTGACAATTGCCAACAGGCCTTTGATATGCTGAAGAGACTTTTCACCTCTGAACCAATCCTTAAGCACCCCGACCCCTCCCAACCTTTTGTTGTCCTTGATGCTTCAGATGTAGCAATGGGAGGGGTGCTATTACAACGGGGGGAGGAAGTAGAGCTTAGGCCTTGTGCTTACCTATCCAAGAAATTCAATGAGACCGAGCGAAATTGGCCTGTGTGGGAAAAGGAGGCGGGTGCAATCAAATTGGCCTTAGAGACGTGGCGCTACCTGTTGGAGGGATCTTCCAAACCTTTTGAGGTTTAGACAGATCATAAGAATTTGGAAGCTTTGAAAACCCCGAGACGTTTGAACCCCAAACATGTTCGGTGGGCCAGTTTCTTCTACCGGTTCAATTTCACCCTGAAGTTTATCCCAGGAAAAAAGAATTTCCTAGCTGACGCTTTGTCCAGACTTCCCCAACATGACAGCAAATGGAAGGAGGTGGTTGACACTGTCTTCTCCCCCTCCCACTTCGGGTTGGCTGTCTTGACGCGCAGCAAAGCCAAGCATCAGGAGGCCCCAGCCAGCCCCTCTTTGGCACCGAGGTTAGACCCCAAGCCAACTGGAAATACCATCCCACCAGCAGGCAGCTCAGGTTCCAGCGGGGCCCCGGACATGCCTGTGTTGTCACCCTCTTCCTCCCCCTCAAGGGACAATGGGGGTGGGTGGGTGGCACGGCCAAATGGCAACGGCCCTCCCCAGGGACCCATGGTTTTTGTCTCACCCAGCGGAGGTGACCCTCCGGGAGGGTCTGGCTTGGAAGGGGGAGTGCCTCTATGTCCCTGAGGCCATGCGGTCTGCCATTCTCAAGCAATGTCATGATGTTAAGAGTGCTGGACATTTTGGATATGTGAAGACCTTGCATTTGGCCCGAAGGCAGTTTTGGTGGCCGAAAATGAGAAGGGAGGTGGAGGAGTATGTCATCAGAAAAGTGACGATGGTAGAGTCACAGGCCTGCATTTTGTATCAGATGTTTCTGTTGTAGTTCAGCTGTTCTGGAGGGATCTTAGTTCAGGCATTGGCCAAATAGAGACCAGAGACAAAGGGCAATAAAAGACAGGTAATAAAATTTCAATTCCATTAGCAACAGAAAAGTAACTTCCCTTGAGACCCAAGTTGTCCCTGTTGTGTTCAAAGCTAACTACCGTACTCTTTTCATAGGCAGAAGACATTGAATTTCTTGAGAAACACCTATACTGTACTGTATTATAGAGTCAAACACCAGTACTATAAGGAAATAACCAGTGATTCCTTGAAAGAGGAGGTGTGGTAGGCACTTTGAAAAGTAGGTATGGAACTGTTAATGCCTAATAATGTGGGTTATGGAATGTGAGCTCTTAAAAGTGTAGGGGCACAGAATGGCGAAAAATGTCAATTGAAAAAAAAAAGTGAGAAGGAGAAGAAAGCCAAAGACTGAAAAAAGAACAGTTGAAGAAGGAGAACAGTGAGAGAAAAGCAAATGTAAGGAGGAAGAAAAAGAGATAAGAGTAGCTTGCAAGGAGTAAACCTACATAGCATGAGCCAGTAACAATGCTTTGAAAGAAAGCGAGTTTTATTAGTCTAATAACATTCATAGTGCCTTGTGATTACCTGTAGTTTAGGCCTTGCGTAATATTCTTTCATTTGCTCATTTCTGCTATGAGGTGAAAGCATTTGTGTGTGTGTGTGTATGTGTGTGTGCCTTCAAGTCGCCTGATGATTTATGGCAACCCCATGAATTTCATAGGGTTTTCTTGGGCAAGGAATACTCAGAGGTGGTTTTACCAGTTCTTTCCACTGAAAGATAGCCTACAGCACCTGGTATTCATTGACGATTCCCTATCGAATTACTAACCAGAGCTGACTCCTTAACTTCCAAGATCAGATGGGATCTGGTGCCTTTACAGATTACTGTACTGAAAAAAAAAAGGGGTTTGTGAAGTCAAAGGCTTTCATGGCCGGCATCTATAGATTTTCCTTGTTTTTTTTTCCGGGCTGTGAGGCCGTGTTCTGGAAGAGTTTACTTCTGACGTTTCACCTGCATCTGTGGCTGGCATCTTCAGAGAATGGTTGGGTAGGAGTGTGTGTGGAGTGGGGTTCACAGTATATAAACTCCACACACACTCCTACCCAACCATTCTCTGAAAATGCCAGCCATAGATGTAAGTGAAACGTCAGAAGTAAACTCTTCCAGAACATGGCCTCACAGTCCGTAAAAAAAAACCAAGGAAAATTTATAAAATAGGGTTTGTTTTGTGGATGAATTAAAATTTTTAAAACCTTTTAGTGTCTGTTTTGTTGATTTCTGAGTGTACCCAACCTGTCCCTTGCCAGCCTCATTAAAGTGTATTACAAAACCACTTCTTAATAAACCCTCTTTGGATACCAGATTTAGTTCAAACTATTGGAAACTCATAAATACACCATTTTGGGAAGAGGTTGTTGAATAGGGAGGACAGAGCAACTGCAGGCTTTCTTGGATGATGGTGGTCATCTGGGCTGCCCTTACTTGCTGTATAGAGTCCTTTATTTTAAAGAATTCTGAATAGCCAATAAATAAATAGGTGTACACTTTAGATTGTTTCAGTTGGAGCTGGGTGCAGATGGGGTGTTTACCTCCTCTGGAAGCCCGACATTAGTTCAACAGAGGATAGGGATCATTACCACCATCCCTGTCATTAGACAAATGACTGGTTGCATACTGATTTGCGCTATGGAGGCCAGTTTGGCACTAACTCACTTTTTCAGGCAGCACAGAAGTGTCTAGTGTCAAGATGCTAGAAAGACACTCAAATGCAGCAGCAGAACTTGGCTGTCTTTGAGACAGTGTCATTCATATGGTGATTATACACAATGCTATTTCCTTTTCATTGGATTCAGATGGAACTGTGGAGATGCACTAAGACAGTGTCAGGGATCAGTACTTGACTGAATGAGGATTAAAAATTGAAGCTTGATCTTGACCAGACATAACTGCTTTCAGACATTTTACCTTGAACAGAGTGCATTAACTCCAAAAGTAAGGAGGCAGGCCCCTAATCCAGATGAAGGGGGGGGGGAGATTTAAGCTTTCCCTCTCTAGCTGTTTTCCTCCCAAACTTTGCTCCCCTTCCACACAGACATAAGTTAAAAAAAAAGAAAAGAAAAACCTCCATTGGAAAAATCTCTGAGATCTGGCCACTCAGCTTTTTTTAGCACTGTGGAGAACAACATTGCTGTCCAACAGTGTGGGGCAAGACTGCATATGGAATGATAATGTCTTGTTACGCATGAGCCGCGTCCTCTGTCATATCAACGTGGGATGCAGACTGAACCAGACTGTATTCAGTTATTTAATGGGCAATGCACAACAGACTCTTCAGCTGTGTGGTGGGAAGCATACTTTATTCAGGATACTGAATGTTGCCTAATCCTTGTGCCTGTGTTTCTTTTCTTTGTGTAGTGTTGCATTTACAGTAACCTATTGAGATCTTTGGAAGTAGCTTAAGAGCCACATGTGGGCTGCGCAGCACTCCATGCTGTTGCTGTGTTAGAACAAACATCAGTTGGTCTTGGCTTTGTGAATGGAATAATAAGCGCTTTAAACAACTATTAGGGCAGAAGAACTGAGTACACTTAACCTAGCAATGAGAACACTGAACAAGATTGTCATGAAAACTAGAGAGATGCAGGGTCTGTTTTTTGCCTTCAGGACTTGACTAACCCTTAAAAGTATACTCTTAAAAATGTATTCTTAAAATACTGTATGTGCTTCAACTCCTATAACAACACAACGTCAGGCCTCTTTTAACTTGAACAGGACCTTTTTGCAGCATATCTGAATTGGCTTTCTGCAGCATCATGGTTCTTAGGAGGTAACCATAAAAAACCCTGCATTTCATCTATGAAGCATTACATAGTTTGGCAGAACCATGCCCAGCTGGGTTTGAGTCCTAAAAGTGCTCCAACTTAGGTGCCAAAGAGGTTTTCAACTTTAAATCTCTTTTGTTGCACAGATGCAAAAAGTTTTGCTGTAAACAGTTGCAAGGGGTGAGAGCCATGGCTGATATGCTACTGTAGATATGCTACTAGTATGCTGCTATAGGTTGGCTTCTACATGATTACAAGAGCACCTCTTTCTGTAGGTCTAGATGGCAGGACCAATCCGGAAGTGATGGGAACCTAGGACTACCCAGCTCAAGCAGGAAGTAGAACAAAGCCTCTTGGGAGATTTTAGCTCTTTGTTCTCTAGTCCTCCTCTCCCACAAGGCCAGTTCTACTTCCTGCTTAGCCCAGCAAGGCAGGTATCCCAACTCCTCCGGATTGACTTACCTTTTAAACTTTTTTCCTTTAGACCCCCCCCGCCTCTAACCCGATCTTTGTCTACCCCTTTTCCCTCTGAACCTCCCCACTTGCTTCCCCCCCCCAAAAAAAATTCCTTCTCCTGTAACTGTCCCTCCGCTCAAGGCTCCCCCCAGCTGATTTCTCCCTTCTTTTTCTTCCATCCCGGCTCGATCTTCCTCCCGCACTCGCTCTCTTCCTGCGCCCTCCCTCGGCAGCCACGCTAACTGCCCAACCACTGTTCTTTTCCCCGCTTGCCTACCCTAACCGAGTCCTCCTCCCAGGCAACTCAGGAGAAGAAATGGGAGGTGCTAAGGACTCTTCGGCCGGCACTACCCAGGGCGTCACGAGGCCGCTTAGAAGGGGGACGGAGGAGTGCTCTGGCTCCCACAATGGCAGCCGTGACTGCCCCTCTACCAGCAATGCCTCTGCTGGCCTCCTGCCTGCCCCAGTGGCACAGAGGAGGGCCGCAAAGGAATCGGAGAGGGCCCTGGCCAGCGGCCGCTCTCTCAGCACGCCCAGAGCCACCAGTAACCAGCCGCAAAGGAGAGCAATGCGGCAAGAGGGCCTGGGAACCGCGGGGGCCGAGGTTTCTTCCCTGCCCTCCCGGAACTCCCTCAGAGACACCAACCTTCTGGACATCTTGCTAAAGAAGACCCAGGATAAGGTAGGGGGAGCAGCGGTATTGAAGTCCAGGCACATCCTGGACACCCTGGAGTTTTCAAGCGAAGGGGGGGGAGGAGGAGGATGGGGACATCCCCACAGGGATGGAGGGAAAGGATGGCCAGGACAATGACCGGCTTGATAATGGAGAGCGCATCGATCCAGACGATCAAAGGGATGAGGTTGTGAGGGACAAGGGGAAAGGGGAGGAAGAGGCAAAAAAGGCAGATGATGGCAAGGCCAAGAAGGAGTCGATTACATTGGCCTTGATGATACTATCTGAAGTCCTCCTATCAGATCAGGAGGAGGAACAGGAGGCAACCCCTAACTGCTTTGACCTCTTGAAGAAAAGAAAGGAAAGGGGAAAGGCACCCATTCCTAAAAGGAATAAGACGCCCCCTAACCCTATCAGGCCAATAGAGGACAACAAGGGGAATAACAAGGGGAATCAACCAGGCAAGAAAAGGAAGGATCCACCTTCGAGGCACTCATCCGAGGAGTCAGATGGGGCCTCAGAAGGGGGAGGACCTTCTCCGGAACACCAATCCGGACTTAGATGCCATGGGGGACAATGACGAGTCTCACATTCCTGACAGAGTGGAAGGGGAACTCTCAGATTCGGAAACATCAGACCTAGAGGCGGCAGATAGAATTTTCCACGGGGACAAATTCTCCTACCTCCTCAGCAGGGCCTTGTCCGCACTCGAGATTGCCCCCCTCTGCGACCAAACAAGACACCGCCGAAGACCCTCACACTTCCACGAGTGAGAAGGCAGTGGCGCTGATGCCCTCAAACAAATGAAAGATGCCCCTCTTCCCATTCTCAAGAGCCTTCTGGAACTTGGTGACTGAGGAGTGGGACAAACCAGCCCTGGGAAGGCGGGGTATGGCAGCTGCTCAAAGATTTTACAGCTTTCTCAAGGAGGTGCTAGACAATTTGAAGACCCCGGTGGTTGACTGGCTGGTGGTCTCCATGGTTTCCAATTCACTGGCACCTAGAGAAGAGGACGGCGCCCTCAAGGACGCCAATGAAAAGAGGGCCGATAATGCCCTTAAGAAATCATTTGATGCTTCTGCCCTGGGAATTAGGTCTTCACTGGCCACAGCCCTGATATCATGGGCTGCCATAATTTGGCTCCAGGAGGTCATGGAGGCAGAGGACCTGGACACCGGATCTTTGAACAAAGCCTTCAACAGGATCCAACTGGCTCTCAACTTCATCGTGGACGCATCACAGGATTCCCTAACATACGCTGCCAGAGCATCAGGAGCAGCCAACCTGGCAAGATATCTCTGGGTCAAACAATGGGACACCAACGGACGGTCTAGAAACGACTTGGCTACCGCTGTGTTCAAAGGGGCCAAACTGTTCGGCGAGGAAGCCCTTAAAGACATACTGGTCGAGACAAAGGACACGAAGCAGGCCATGCCATCAGTGGGGCGAAAGCAAGACAAGAAGACATTCAGGCGAACACTCAAATTCAACAGTTCCTTTTTTCACTACAGGGGAAACGGACGGAGGGTGGACTACAGATCCACCAGACCGGCGTGGGCGAGAACCAAGTACGTCATTCACCAACCCACCTTCAAGTCGCGGGGGAGGGAACCCAGTCACAGAGAGGTTCCTCCCGCCAGCAATCCTGACTTGGAAAGATCTCCAGTGGGAGGAAGGCTGTCGAGGTTCCTGGGCATCTGGTTGGCATCCACCACGGACAAGTGGGTTCAGGAGACCATTGCCCACTGGTACAAAGTGGAATTCAACACAGAACCCAGGAACAGATTCCTACCCGCATCAGTACCAGCAAACCAACTGAAAGCACGGAACCTGAGAACAGCAATAAGCCACCTACTGGAGATAGATGCCATAGAAAAAGTACCAGACACACAATGTTTCTCAGGGGTGTACTCTTAATTCTTCACAGTACCAAAAAAGGACGGAAGCTTAAGGTCGGTATTAGACCTCAAGTTCACAAACTCATTCCTTACTTACAAGCATTTCAAGATGGAAACGCTCTCGTCCATATGGGAAGCGGTCCAGGAAGGAGACTTCCTGGCCTCTCTCGATTTATCAGAAACATACCTCCACATAAAGATGCACCCGTACAGCAGACGGTCCCTCAGATTTGTGTTCGGGGAGAAGCACTACCAGTTCAAGGCACTCCCCTTCAGCCTGGCAACGGCACAACAGATCTTTACCAAGGTCATGGTGGTGCTAATCGCACATCTGTGGACCAAGGGATACACCTGTATCCCTACTTGGATGACATCCTGCTGAGAGTGCTGTCAAGGGACAAGGCACTGCAGGATCTGCAAATAACAATAGAGTGTCTACAAAGACACGGCTTCATGATGAACTTCAGGAAAAGCACCCTGGTACCGTCACAAAACATAGTCCACTTAGGGGTGCAAATAGACACCATAGACTACTCTGTTGCCCTGTCCAGAGAAAGACAGTTGTCCATTCAAAGGGAAGCCACGACGACAAGAAGGAAACAGAGGGCACAGATCACGTCACTAGCGAGACTCTTCAGCCTTATGATATCAGCAATTCAGATAGTCCCGTGGGCAAGGTTCCACTCCAGGCCTCTACAGGCACTACTCCTTCCACACCAGGAAAGAAAATCACGCAAAGAGGCATTCACCCTAGACGGTGTCACTCACCTGGTGGACGCTAACACGAAACATAGCCAAAGGATCTCCCTTGATAATCAGCCACCAAATAGTGGTCACTTTGGACACCAGTCTCTGAGTATGGGGGGCACACTGCCAAGGCGAGGTGATACAGGGACTATGGTCGAAGGAAGAACAGGAACACAGCATCAACTGGCTGGAACTCAGGGCGGCCAGACTGGCCCTGAAACACTTTTCCAGCATGCTAAAGGACAAACACGTTCTGTTCATGGACAACACAACGACTCGGTCTTACATAGCAAGACAAGGAGGGTCCAGATCCAGGTCACTACACACAGAAGCAGTAACTATTCCTCTGGGCAGAGAGGACAGTCCTGTCCCTGACAGCCCAAAATCTCCAGGGGGAGGACAACACACAAGCGGACTTCCTGAGCAGACACACGGTACTCCCAGGGGAATGGGAAATGAACCAGGAGACCTTCTCACACATTCAGGGGAGATTTGGGGAAATGTCAGTGGACATGTTTACGTCTCATCACAACGCCAAGCTGAAGCATTTCTTCACCAGGTTCTTCCCTCCCAGGTGCGGAGGGAACCAATGCCCTCTGATCCCAGTGGCCGAACGGCCTACTGTACGTATTCCTCCCGTTCCCCCTGATAGGGAAGACGTGCAGAAAAATACGAGCAGAAAGAGCGCAAGCGGTCCTAATCGCGTCACACTGGCCACGCCGACCGTGGTTCTTGGACCTGACAGTGATGTCAGTCGAGCCACCCATGAGGCTCTTCCCTCGCCAGGATCTCCTTCTCCAGGGCCCAGTCACACATCACGATGTGACATGGCTTCAGTTGACAGCATGGAGATTGAGCGGAGAACATTAAAGGATTGTGGATACGAGGTCAAGGTAATAGAAACCCTATTAGCCTCAAGCAGACCATCTACGAGATATACCAGGCCACCGGGAAAGTGTTCTCGCAATGGTGCGCAACGCAAAGGTGGACCCACTAGAAGCTTCGACAAAACATATTCTGGAGTTTTTACAAGAGGGACTCGAGAAGAGCCTCAGACCGAACACATTGAAGAGACAGGTAGCTGCGCTGGCGGCCTTCATACAGGGTCCGCAGGGAAGCAGGATCTCATTACATCCGCACATCAGAAGATTCTTAAGAGGGGTGACACTAATCTCCCCACCAGTACATCACAGATTCCCATCATGGAACCTGTCCCTGGTGCTTCGCCAACTAGCCAAAAGCCCTTTTCAACCACTGAGGAAGGTACCACTCAGGATCCTGATAATCAAGGTGGCATTTCTAGTAACAATCACGTCAGCCAGCAGGGTGTCGGAGCTCATGGCACTTTCCATCAGGGAGCACTTATGCTCCTTCGAAGAGGACGCGGTATACCTTAGGCCAGATCCATCCTTCAAACCCAAGGTACTGTCCCAATTTCACGTATCGCAACAAATTATATTACCTGCCCCAGACCATCTCACCCTACTGAGAAACTGTGGCACAAGCTGGACGTCAGGAGGGCCCTGAGGATCTACATCAAACGTACAGCAGCATTCAGACGATGCGACTCCCTGTTTGTATCCTTCACACCAGCTTCAGTGGGAACCAGGGTGTTGCGGCAGACTCTGGCAACATGGATCAAGGCATGCATATTCTTGGCTTACGACACCGCGAACACGCCATGACCTTCCAGGGTGATGGCACATTCCACCAGATCGGTGGCCACCTCGGATATATTTTCAACAAATGCGCCCATAGAGCAGCAACATGGAGTACACCGTCTACCTTTATCAGGCACTACAAGGTAGACAAGTTCAAGTCAACTGAAGCCACCTTCGGGGAGAAGAGTTCTTCACAAGGTGGTACAGCAGTAGAGAAAATTTACAGACAGACACTCCCACCCTAGAGACAGGGAGCTTGGGTACGTCCCAACACTTCTCGATTGGTCCTGCCATCTAGACCTACAGAATGTTACATTGGGTACTTACTGTGAAGGTACTTTCTGTAGGATAGATGGCAGGAACAATCCGACCCACCCTGTGACTGTCGAGGAAGGTCACTTTCAGGGGATGTTAAGGTGTTTTTTTATAACAATGTGTGTTCTTTTTCTCAACAGCGAGGAGTTTCTTTACCTTTTTCTTACAGGGCTATGCTAGTCAGAGAACTGGCCTCATGGGAGAGGAGGACTATAGAACAAAGAGCTAAAATCTCCCAAGAGGCTTTGTTCAACTTCCTGCTTGAGCTGGGCGGTCCTAGGTTTGCAACACTTCTGGATTGTTCCTGCCATCTGTCTACAGAAAGTACCTTCACGGTGAGTATCCAATGTAACATTCTCCTCTAAATGACATTGCAGTCTCTCCTGAGTGTGGCCTTCTAAGGGTGTCCTTATGGAACCAGTTAATTCCGTAATTGCAGTCAATTTTTTCTAAAGTCCACTTGTTCACACACCTCTTTTAATAATTGTTGAACAAAAAGCAAGGGTGGAGAGGTAGGGCGAAAGAATCCAGTTCTCTACACGACAGTTGGTAGTATATAGCTAGGGGTACAGCTGGGCAGTCTGTGCAGGGAGTTTGGTCTGTAATCTATAACTATGTGGTTAAAAGCTTTTCTCTAGACTTTCAATGGGGATTTTCCAAACATTTCTGTGTGACAGAAGTAGTTCTGAAGAAGATGTTAATTGCACTTTTTCTGATCTTGTTCAGTGCCTTTCTTACATTGGCGGCTGCTGCTGCTTTCATATTCCTGGCTCAGTCACATGGTGATTTCAACTAATCAGGGTCTATGTTGTAAATGGGATGACGTTATGAAATCCAGAATGATATAATAGTAGAATGTTGGGCTTGGACCAGATTGATCTAGTCAAATCTGTCAGGAAATGACATGGATGTGACCACAAGATGGAACTGTAAGCTTAGTAATGAAAGTAGTTACGCTCCAGTGGCAGGTGTTTGTGTGAGTCAGCACTTGAGAGTATGCACATCTGAGATGCCTGAAGTAGCAGGCATTGTTTAACTGCCTATAAAAAGGAGATGGGAATTATCTCCAGTGTGGGTTTGTTGTGGATGGTGGTTGGCAAAGCAGTTTGTTGGTTTGAGAGAGATTTAGGAGTATTAGAGACAGCTGTCCTATACTCTGTATATATATATATACAGTTGTCCCTCCACATTCGCGAACTTGACATTCGCGGTTTCGGTTATTCGCGGTTTTGGGAGGGCCCCCGGGCCCCCCCAAAACTGTGACACGGGGCCTCCAGAGGCCCCGTGAAAGACCTGGGGAGGGGTGGGGAGGCCTTCACGGGACGCCCGGAGGCCCTCCGGAGGCCCCGCGAAGGCCTGGGGAGGGTGGGAGGGAGGCCCGGGGAGGGTGGGAGGGAGGGCCGGTGAGGCCTCCGCGGGGCCTAGGAAGGCCCCGCGAAGGCCCGGGGAGGGTGGGAGGGAGGGCCGTTGAGGCCTCTGCGGGGCCTAGGAAAGCCCCGCGAAGGCCCGGGGAGGGTGGGAGGGAGGGCCGGTGAGGCCTCCGCGGGGCCTAGGAAGGCCCCGCGAAGGCCCGGGGAGGGTGGGAGGGAGAGCCGGTGAGGCCTCCGCGGGGCCTAGCAAGGCCCCGCGAAGGCCCGGGGAGGGTGGGAGGGAGGGCCGGTGAGGCCTCCGCGGGGCCTAGCAAGGCCCCGCGAAGTCCCGGGGAGGGTGGGAGGGAGGGCCGGTGAGGCCTCCGCGGGGCCTAGGAAGGCCCCGCGAAGGCCTGGGGAGGGAGGGGGAGGGGTGTAGTTATTCGTGGATTTTTCACATTCGCGGGGGTCTGCGGAACGGAACCCCCGCGAATGTGAAGGGACGACTGTATATTGCAAATATACTGCAAACAAAGATTAAAGCCCTCAAGTTGAGTGAAGGCTGGCCTTGTTGCTGTCTTTATTTAGCAAGCCAGAGCTCAAGGCAGTGTGCTGGGGTGAAGGAATTTTTTCCTTCTCAGCCTGAAGTCTTTTGCAGAAGTCTCTCCAGAAACCTTCTCCTTGGCGTCCTGTCGACGTGGAACAACTCTGCAGGTGGTCGTGGTGGACACAGCGCGTCTTTCTATGCCCCAACAAGGGTAATGGGCCCAGTATCTGCGTGGCCAACGCTTGAGAAGCTCTGGGAGATATAGTTCTGCAATTGGTGAGCTGTTTTGTGTTTCTGGAGGGCTGAAGAGAAAAGTTCTGGAAAGGAGTGAGTTAATTGTGTCTACTCAGAGACTCTGCTCTTATCTGTTTGCTTCGGAAGCTAATTGTTTTTGGCAGCTTGCTCGGACTGTTACCAGTGTGTTTGTTTGCATCTGTTTAAGTCGCAGATTCAGTGCAAACATGGATACAGCAGTCAGGTTTGAAAAGCTGTCTGAGAAGAACTATGCTTCCTGGAAAATTTACATGCAGGCTTTGCTAATAAAGCAGGACTTATGGGACTATGTAAAGAAACAACCTGACCTTACTAATGAAGATAAATTAATAGGTGACAAAAAAAGCTAGAGCAACAATAGTTTTGGCTTTAGAACCGAATCAGCTGAATAATATAAGAGATAAGAGGTCAGCGTTTGACGTCGGGAAAGCTCTTGAGAATGTCAACCAACCAGCTGCAGCCTTGTCAAAAATGCTGTGCAGCAGAAAGCTGTATTGTTGTAAACAGCAGGAATGTGAATCCGTGCTTATGCATTTAAAAAGGATGCAGGATAGTTTTGCAGAGTGCTGTGAGTGTGGCATCCAAATAGAAGAAACCCCAAAAGCTTTTATACTCCTGAGTAGTCTGAACAGTGAATGGGAGTTTCTAATGTACAATCTCCAAGGAGTAGCCAAAGCTGATTTAAATGTCGACCTCGTTGCATCCAGAATATTGGAAGAGGCACAGAGGAGAAACTCAGAGGAGAGCTTCAAGGGAGTGACCAGCTGGAGGAGACAACCAACCAACCAATCCATGTCCTTGTCTGAGGAAGGGAGTGCTGCTGTCTGCAGAACACAGAGATGTTTTTCCTGTGGAGAGACCGGACATTTGATAAAGAACTGTCCCAAGGTCTCTGCAGCAAAGAAAGGACAGAACTCACAAAGAAAAAGAAAAGACAAGCCCCAAGATGGGAGGGGGTTTGCTACTACTATAGAAGGAGTTGTAAATGAGAAAAAGGACCAGTCTGTCTGGATTTTGGACAGTGGGTGTTCTCACCATATGACCCCTGATGGGGAAAAACTACAGAGCCCAAAGCCAGCACCAGTGGACACTGTGGTATTTGCAGATGGTGAATCTGGCAGTGTAGAGATTCAAGGACCTGTATTAATTCCTGGTTTAAATAAGGTATTTCATAATGTACTGTGTGCACCAAAACTACAAAATAGCCTTGCAAGTGTGGCATCCCTAACCATTGATGGATATGAAATCCTTTTTAAAGGAGATAAGGGGATTGTGTCCAAGGAGGGAGTAGTATGTGGTAAAGCCATAAAGAAAAATCACATTTATCAAATGGTAGCACAGGCGCAGTATGGGAATGTAACAAATAAGCCACTGCATGATGGGTGTGCTTATTATCTTCATAGAGTTATGGACCATATAAGTTTCAAAGGTTTGAGAAACCTAGAGAAGGTTTGCCCAGAGTTCAAGGTAGAGAACTGTAAAAGTTACCTGGACTGTGCTATTTGCAAAAGGGTAAAGGTCAAGGCTTACCCTGTAGCGAAGGTGAGCAAATGCATAACCCAGAGGCCTTTTCAGGTTGTACATGCAGATTTATCAGGGCCGCATCAAGTAAAGAGTATAGGGGGTAGCAGGTTTACCCTATTGATAGTAGATAGGCATACCAGATTTACCTATGTGGTAATGCTCAAAACCAAAAGTGAGGCTGCTGATATGATAAAAAAATGGGTCAATTCTGTTGAAAGGGGGTTTCCCTACAAAGTTGGCACTTTTGTGACTGACAGAGGTGGGGAATTCTTAAGTAGTAATTTGCAGCAGTGGTTTGGGAGGAAAGGGATCCAACATAAAACTACGAATCCCGGATGTCCAGTTGAGGATGGTTTGGCTGAACGTAGGATTGGAATGATAAACTAAATAAGGGATTGTATGTTAGAGGATTCTGGAGCGCCAGCTAATTTGTGGGGAGAAGCAACAAGAACTGCTTGTCATATTGTAAATAGGTCATGGTGCAGTGCGATAAACCAAACACCATACTACTTATTGTATGGAAGAGCACCAAACTTAAAGTACTTAAGAGTGTTTGGACAATTTGCATCAGTGTACATTCCTCCTCAGTTCAGGAAAAAGAATCAGCCCCAAAGCCAAAGATTGTGTTTTTTGGGATATGAGGGGAATAAATATAGGTTCCTGATGGATGGGAACAGGATTTTGAGACTCATGGTGGGTGGAAGAGAGTGTACCCTGACCAGAATGTTGTTGTAGAACAGAAAGCCAGTGTGGTAGATAAAAACAACGAAAGTGGAGGGGTACATCCATCCAGGAATGTCTTAGATGAGAAACCAGGTGTGTCACAACAGCCTGGAATTTCAAGTAAACAGGGCACTTTCAAGATGCCTGGTATTCCAGAAGAGCCTAGCACTTCATTAGACTTGCAACCAAAGCCAGAGATAGTGACTGTGAAACAAGAACAAGTTGAGACTCATGGGCAAGACACTCAGGCCAGTGTTAGTAGCAGTGACACTGAGGGTGGTCGAGGTACATTCCTGATTCCCATGAGGTCTCAGAAAGGAAAGTTCTTCGTAGTAAAGCAGGGACAAGCCTCTTCTGTGGCAGCAGTAAATAGAACTGAAAACACTCCAGAAAGAGCCAGGAGAACATGCACTAAGCAGGAGGGGTGGAAGAAAACCAAAGCTCTGGTGTGTGTGGCAGAGTATAGCCAGGATATGTTTGGTGGGATGGTCAGGCCTGTAAGTAAAAGGAAATTGACAAATGATAGCACCAGGGAAGCCAGAGCGGGGTGGGTCAGTAGCATGGGCTATCAAGATCTAGGAAAACACTGTGACGTTGTAAATAATGGGAATGGAGTCTCAGACTCTATAGGTATCTGTGATTAAGGTCACATTATATAAAAGGATAGGTGTAAATGACACATGGGACACACCACATGTCATTTGGAGGGGAATGTCAGGAAATGACATGGATGTGACCACAAGATGGAGCTGTAAGCTTAGTAATGAAAGTAGTTAAGCTCCAGTGGCAGGTGTGTGTGTGAGTCAGCACTTGAGAGTATGCACACTTCAGATGCCTGAAGTAGCAGGCATTGTTTAACTGCCTATAAAAAGGAGATGGGAATTATCTCCAGTGTGGGTTTGTTGTGGATGGTGGTTGGCGAAGCAGTTTGTTGAGAGATTTAGGAGTATTAGAGACAGCTGTCCTATACTCTGTATGTATATATATATATATATATATATATATATATAGTAAATATACTGCAAACAAAGATTGAAGCCCTCAAGTTGAGTGAAGGCTGGCCTTGTTGCTGTCTTTATTTGGCAAGCCAGAGCTCAAGGCAGTGTGCTGGGGTGAAGGAATTTTTTCCTTCTCAGCCTGAAGTCTTTTGCAGAAGTCTCTCCAGAAACCTTCTCCTTGGCGTCCTGTCGACATGGAACAACTCTGCAGGTGGTCGTGGTGGACACAGCGCGTCTTTCTACGCCCCAACAAAATCTCCCCTGAGTAATGAAGCTCATTTAGTTATCTTGGCCCAGACACTCTCAGCACAGACTTTCTCACAAGGTTGCTTTGAGAGGGGTGGGGAATGAGTCATTGATGTACACTACCTTAAGCTTCCTGGAGGAAGAGAAAAATCTGAATGTAATGTAATAAATAACTGAATGAGCATTGGTTAATGCTCAGTCAGAGATCTTGTAGTGAATGTGGGATGGCATCATAGTTGTTTCTAGCCAGTCAGATTTGATCATGTAATGCCATAATTCCATGCAGGTAGTCAACTGAGAAAACGTTGGACTTTTTCGGACAAACCAAAAATAACGCTAGCAGCCTCGCCAGGTTGCGAGGCTGCAGCGCTAGAGGGCGTCCATTTCGCATGACGCTCCTTCCCAGCGGTACTGTTGCAGTACTGCTGGGACATTTGACCATCATATTTTGGATTTGACCGTCATATTTTACTCACGATCGTTGTCCGAAAAAGTCCATTATGTGTGCATAAAAATTCTTAAGAAGTATTGAAAATAAAAATCATTGAGAAGTCTCCCCCCACCACTATGCCATAAATATCTGAGAAAAATCATGTAGTTTCCAATCAGCCTGCACCTTAAGATCTGTCCAGTTTGTCTCCAGACTGTTTGTACGCCTCAGTATATCCATGCGGATGCAGAAGATTAGAAATGGTTAGGGTTAGGAACTTCAGGTTACTTGTATAGAAGAATCCCATCCCCTATGCAGTTTGCACAGTGTGCATTATTTGTGCTGCCTTTTAAAGAGAAGACTGGGTATGGAAGGGGGCATTTTATATTGGCTGAAGACGAGCAAGCACAGCTCATTTAGCCCATTGGCCAACATGCTTCTGCTGGATGTTTTTATCCTCTGGATCTTCTCCGTGCAGTCGATTTACAAGGGAAAGCTTGGCCAGCTGGCAACCACATCCTGATTCCTGAAAATTGTATCTGCAGCTAATGTCTTCATGCCTTCTGCTTCCATGGCAGAAGTAACACGAGGTAGGGATTGGTTGAGGTGGGTAGATGAGAAGAGACAGATTGCTCTCTCTTTTTGCACTCCGTGCCCCCCTCCGCCACATATGTTTTCAGATTCTACTTCCCTTCTAATTTTCATCTAGATGGGCCCATCTACACGAGGGGAAAAAAACCCAAAGTACATCATAGTATTGGCATCTCGCAGAAGCAGCAACATGTCTAAATGGCTTTTCTGGCCTTGGTAGCTGCCATAAGCCTCACATTCATGATGGTGGCCACAAGTGATTTGCTTGCGTTAGTTCTTCACGGCCACAGTGATTTTTTTTTTAAAAAAGTCATCCTAAGGTGCACTGGTATGATAGAGCAATTTTCCAATTTAATAGGAAAGCAAAACAGAAAATATTCATCCAGTTTATCGCCTTAGCGAGTGATTGCTAAGGCAAAAATCCAACATAATGGCAGTGGTTGCTTACCCTGCAAACAAGCCCTGACCCCACTCACATCCAGCCAATCATCTTTGTGCTTCCCTTTGAATTTCTTGTTGTTCAATAGTCCAAATGAGCAGGAATGCACACCCCCTTAAGGTTTTTGAAAAAGTACAGGAAAATCTGCGAGGGCTTTTACCCCATTGTTTTTGCTGTTTTGGGCCCCCCTCCTTCCGAATAGTGTGGATTGGCACTGGATACTGCTTAGACAGGTAGGATTCCAAGTGAATCCCATGAGGGGTATTTTTTCCGTTTAGACCGAAGGTCTGAAGGTCTTAACAGTTAGGGTATTTTTTTTAAAAAAATTAATGGCTAATACTAAAACTCTTACTCTGTCTTCTGTTCTAACTGAGGACTAAAAATAAAAGTGCCCTGCTTCACTTTGAGTAGAGGCTATGTTCAGTACTAGAAATATTCAAATCTGAAAATAGAATAGCCATAAAAATGTTTTGGGTTTGCGAACTCTCATTCAGCACCCATCCCTTAATTTCATTTTTCCTATAATTTCTAACAAGTTTGCAGGTATTATTTAATCATCTGGTGTATCTGAATAAAAACAAAAGAGCAAGGTGTCAGTATATATGTAGTGGCTTGGCACATTCCTATTTAGCACTCCTGCATATCTCAAAACTGGACTACTGAATAGTGTTAACTGAGCAATTGAATGGACTCCCCCCGTCCCACAGCTGAATTGTGACCAGTGTTTTGATGAAAGTATCCAAAAGTGCCTTTGGGAAGCATGACCAGTCCCTGTCCTGCCCCCTTCCTGGGTTTCTTTCCACATCTCCTGCAGTTCAAAACATAGTGGCCATTCCTAGGAGTTGTGGGTACGTACTTTTTAAAACTAGGACACAAACAAACGAATACACACACATCTGTAGTAGCATGTAAAAAGTTCAAGTGGGCTGCCAGTGGCTGGAATTGTATCTATCATACAGAATTGGTACAGGGAAGTTTTTGCTTTGGTAGGAAGGGTGAGCATACACACACACAATGCTTCTACAGTAGGGGTGGGGAAAGTGTGGCAATGCAGACTTTCACAATTCTTTTTCCCTGGGGGGCTGCAGGTGTGGTGGGAATGCCTTACACACTTACTAGAGTCCTTTTTGGGCCATTTTTGAGAAGGTTTAATCCCTGGAAGTCACAAAAACAGCCCTGAGGGAGCTGCATTGGCCTGCGAGCCACGCTTTGCCTACCTGTGCTGTAGAGTATGAGATGTGACAGGAGCACCCTGTAGCATTGAAGTTAGCAGGGCAGAAGGAGAGCACTGTGCTAAGGACATTCTTTATATGTAACTGTGCAGTATTTCAAGAAGAAGTGAGAACATTGTTTGTGCCAGAGCTGCAAAATGAGATTCCATATATGGCTTCCATCTTCTTTCAACTGTTTTGTATTCACAGCATCTCAGTCTTGGCATTGGTTCTGCGTTAAGTAGCTGTTTCCTGTTTATATAGCTTTTCTTGCCAAGACTAAAGCAGAAACACATTGTTTCATTGCTAAATGGGCACATAGCTGAGGACTTTGAGAATTAATGACACATGCTAACTCTTTATTTCACCTTACCCCATACTTCAAGGTGATTTGTAAGGAAGGAAAAGTTAAAACTGCTTGGAAAAATTACTTTTTCCAGCAGCGTGGGGAGGGACTCCTTTGATGGGGTATTGGCTCCGCCTCTGACCAAATACAGGCAGGGCAACCTGAGAAAACAAAGCTAAAGGAACCATCCCCCAAGGAGGAGGAGCCAACCCCAACCTCCCCAGTTCTGTTCTGCCTCTTGTGGATGCAGGCAGGGTTTCTTGTGCTCCAGACCGACACAAGGAAACAAAGGGATCCAAGATGGCGGCCTCCAGCCGTAACCATGTGCGTGGGGGAGACCTCTCCTCGGAAGAGGAGGAGACGGCCCTGGTTCGAGCTGGGACTAGTTCCCAGCTGTTGGATGAGGAGCTCTGTACTCCCCTTGTGGGACACACATCGAGCTTTGCGGCTGCGGGGCAGGCGATCCTGGTGCGTGATGGGGCCTCTGGACAGGGGGCAGACCATGCAGCCAGAAGTGGCGCAGTGGCCCTCAGCAACCCAGAAGGGGCATCCTAGAGCAGCGCTACTGGGGATGAAGAGGACAGCGTCTTTGGCGACGACCTCCCTCTGCTTATTCTGGGACGTAAGACCCTGCCTCCCCAGCTGGCCGAGTGGCTGGCGCTGATCGTGCGCCAGATCCTCGCCGCAGGGTCGAGTGCAGGGGCGGCGTGGAGTAAGCCATGGGGGACTTCTGGGGGGATTCCCCTTCCTCATCCTCCTCAACCGGGGCCGCGAGAGAGAGAGCAAGCTCGGTAAGTGCAACATTGGCACCCCACAACCAGAGCGCTCAGAGGTGCAGTCGGCCCGCGCGGCAGCATCGGAGCCGCGGGCCAAGTGGGACTCCTCCCCCCTGTAAGAGGCTTAGGAAGACAAAGCATGTCTCCGGGTGGGAGGATTCAGCCAGGAGCGGGAAAGAGGAGCCTGGCCGCAAGGAGGAGGGTGAGCTTTCATCCGAGGGGGAGGGGGACGATGGAGAGGATCAATCCTCCCCCAGGCTGTTTGAAGCCGCATGTTTCTCCCTCCTGTTTAAAAAGGTCCTCAGGGCCTTAGTGCTAGCTCCGGTGGAGCCAGCCTCTGGGGACGTCAGCCAAGGGGTACCTGAACTCAGACCCTCGGGAAAAGGATCAGGCAACATCAGACCCTTACCAGATATACTGAAGGAGTTGGTAGTGGCTGAGTGGTCCAAGCCAGGGGCATCCAGGTCTCAGCCTTCCTTTGCAAAACAACTCTATTCCTTCTCCAATGACGTCATGAATCTCATTAAACTCCTGGCCATAGACGCTCCGGTGGCGGGGCCCGTTTCCGGTTCCTTGTTTCCTTGCGATGGAGATGAGAACCTCAAGGCCCCAGACGACAAGCGAATTGAAACCTTTCTGTGCAGAAGCCATGAGGCTTCTGCTCTAGCAATTCGCGCGTCGGTGGCGGCTTCTATCTTTGCCAGGGCCATCATCAGGTGGGCTAAGGAACTCCTGTCTAATGTTCCAGAAGAGGAGGTCAAATTCCGCCAAGGTATGAATAAGATTGCCAAGGCTTCCGCTTTCGTGGCGGACGCTGGCATGGATGCTCTTAGATTCTCAGCCAGACCAGTGGGAGCAAATGTAGTGGCCAGAAGGCAACTGTGGCTAAGAAATTGGAATGCTGACAACAAAGCTAAGGCCAATTTGTCTTCGTGCACTTACAAGGGAGGAAAGTTATTTGGCGAGACTCTGGAAGAGGTTCTGATCGAGACCAAGGATAAAAAGAAGACCCTTCCTTTCTTACCGAAGAAGGAGGAACGGAGATCCTTTCGTTCCCAGGCCCGGGACTATAGAGGCTTCAAGAATAACTTCCAAAGGGACTACAGACAGTTCAGAGGGAACTGGGGGAACTCCAAACCATTCCAGAGAGCCAGATCCAACCAGTCCTCCAAGGCGAATGCACCCCAGAGCTCCAAACAAGGAGGCAAGGGGGGTCATTCTCTCTGACTATCCGGCCTTACCTGTAGGGGGCAGACTGAACAATTTTGCAGAGCTTTGGGGAAATACCTCCACAGATGCTTGGGTGAACAGAACGGTCAGTCTGGGCTACACAATAGACTTTGTAGCCAACCCCCCGCCAAGGTTCGTTCAGTCCTGCATGTCCGATTCCCCGGAGAGACAACTCCTTATGGAGACAGCTATCCAGCATCTATCGCAGATTCAAGCAATAGAACCCGTTCCAGAGCAGGAGAGGTTCATAGGGACCTACTCCCTTTTGTTCCTGGTTCCAAAGAAGAACAAGGACTGGAGGGCCATCCTGAACCTAAAAGGAGTGAACCTTTGGGTGAGGAGGTGGAAATTCCGGATGGAAACTCTGCGATCGATCCTGGAGGGAATCCAGTAGGGTGATTATTTGGCATCACTGGATTTGCAAGATGCGTATCTCCATATCATGATTCATCCTGCACACAGAAGATTCCTTCGCTTTGCGTACAAGGAGAAGCATTTTCAATACAGACCTCTACCATTCGGCCTCTCTTCATCACCCAGAGTGTTCACCAAGGTGTTGGTGGCACTGGTGTCGCACCTGAGAGCTCAGGGAGTGCATATTTTTCCTTACTTGGACAATCTCCTGATAAGAGCTCCCTCACAGTCCAAGGCAGCCCAGGACATGGAGAAAACCATACAATGTCTGGAGAAATATGGTTTCTTAGTGAACAGGATGAAGAGTTATCTGCAGCCAGTACAGAGTCTTCAACATCTGGGCAGTGTTCTGGATACCAAGACTTATCACGTATTTCTTCCGGAGGAGAAGAGACAGAAGATCCAGGATCTGGTGAGACTGGTGATCGAATCAAACAAGATTCCGCTGATGTCATTGGCGAGATTACTGGGCTTGATGATTGCATGCATAGACTCAGGAGATTTTCAGACCGCGTTTTAGAGTGCCTAGAGCGGGAGGAGCTTTTGGGAGAGGGACGGCAATCTTGCGCAGCAGGGGGGCATTTTCGGACACCGTTGTCCCTCTCCCGAAACCATCCGTGTCACTTCCGTGAAGCTTTGGAAGCCTCAGCGCCATATTTTAATCACGGGCAACCTCCGTGATTAAAATATGGCTCTGCGGCTTCCGAAGCTTCACGGAAGTGACACGGATGGTTTCGGGAGAGGGACAACGGCGTACGAAAACGCCCCCCTGCTGTGCAAGATCGCCGTCCCTCTCCCGAAAGCTCCTCCCGCTCTAGGCACGCTAAAACGCGGTCTGAAAATCTCCTCAGTTCTGTGGGCCAGATTTCACCTCAGGGACCTACAGTGGATGTTGTTGCCATTTCATGAGTTGATAGCAAGGAGAGCATGCAGGTTTCTAAAGGTGCCGCAGGAAGTGAAGAACTCCCTGAGGTGGTGGCTGTCAGCACAATTGCTGAAAGGAGTACTGATGATGGAGCCAAGACAGATAGTGGTTACCACGGATGCGTAGCTCTCCGGTTGGGGAGCTCATTGCCAGGATCAAGTGGCCCAGGGGCTATGGGGACATCAAGAGCAGGAATACAGCATAAATCTGTTGGAGTTACGAGCGGTGAGATTGGCTCTGATAAAGTTCTGTTCCTCAGTCATGGGCAGCCATGTGTTGATTCGTACAGACAACATATCGACTAGATCTCACATAAACAAACAGGGAGGAACTCGGTCACGGATCCTCATGGAGGAGGCCAAGTTGCTATTCTTGTGGGCAGGGGATCACCTGGCTTCAATCAGAGGAGAGTATTTGCAAGGGAAACTAAACTCCCAGGCGGATTGGTTGAGCAGACACACTCTGGCCCAGGGCGAGTGGAGTCTCAACAGTTTGGTGTTCCAGATGATTGTCTTTCACTTCGGGGTTCCAGGGATAGATCTGTTTGCATCGGAGGAGAACAACAAACTACCTCGTTTTGTGTCCAGATTCTGGACTCAGGGTGCATTGTCATATGATGTCCTGACGATTCCTTGGCCTCGGGAGTTATGTTACGCCTTTCCACCTTTGGCTCTACTGTCTCAAGTATTGCAGAAGATAAACCAGGAGAGAGCTGAGGTTGTACTGATAGCGCCGAGGTGGCCTCGGAGACCATGGTTTCCGGATCTTGTTCTTCTGCAGATCTGGGAACCGTGGCCTCTGCCGCCATGGCCGGACCTTCTGACACAAAACGGGTTTCTACATCCAGATCCAGGTTGGTTACAACTCCACGCCTGGAGGTTGAGCGGAAAAGATTGTTAAAGACGGGTTATGATAAGGAGGTGGTGGAAACCATGCTAGCGGCTAGGAGATCCTCTACGATTCGCTTGTATGAGGTCACCTGGAGGGCTTTTTGCAGGTGGTGTAAGGGCAGAGATGTGGATCCCCTGCAAGCCTCTGTAAGTACCGTTCTGTCCTTTCTTCAATCGGGTATGAACAAAGGTCTGGCTCCTAGCACTCTGAAGAGGCATGTGGCAGCGCTAGGGTCCATTTTGAAGGATAGAAAAAGGAAACCATTGTCTTCTCATCCTCATATTCGTAGTTTCTTCAAGGGTGTCACGTCTTTACGCCCACCCGTGGTTCAACGTTTTCCTTCATGGAAATTAAATGTGGTTTTATAGGCCTTGACTCAGCCTCCTTTCGAACCCATTAGTTCTGTGGAGATGTGTTTTTTGTCATGTTAGTTCTGCCGTCCTTCTGCCTGAAGCCAGTGGCAGATTTAGAGAAATTGTGGCACACCCTAGATGTAAGAAGGGCTTTGAAGATGTATCTGAAAAGAACGGTGCCGTTTCGTAAGTCGGACGCGCTTCTCGTAGCCTTTGCAGGCAAGGGGAAAGGGACGAAGGTCTCTTCCTCCACGATTGCTAGATGGTTAAAACATTGCATTGAACAGGCTTACATTGCTAGTGGTCTATCAGTACCATTGGGTATTCAGGCGCACTCAACCCGTAGTGCAGCCACATCTTCGGCTCTGGGGAATTCTCAGTCCATTTTAGAGATTTGTAGAGCAGCAATGTGGGCTTCTTCTTCCACTTTCACCAGGCATTATCGTATTGATGAATATGCTTCTGCAGATGCAGCATTTGGTAGAAAAGTTCTTCAGAAAGTTGTTCAATAAAAAAAAGAAGTCAATAACAAGATTCCCACCCATTGGGACCGCTCTGGTAGCTCCCATCAAAAGAGTCCCTCCCCACGCTGCTGGAAAATGGAACTTTGGTACTTACCGTGAAGGTTCCTTTTCAGCCGTCGTGGGGAGCGAGTCCTTACCCTCCCTATAGATAAATTAAAAAAAAGGGGGGGGAGATGTTAGATTATATTTGGAATTGTTAAATATCTGTGGTTCTAGTTTAGCTTTTGTGGATCCTTCTTGTTTTTCAATGGTTTTTTGTTCTTTCGTGATTTTCTGGAGCTGTGCTAACTATCTCTGGGGAGGTTGGGGTTGGCTCCTCCTCCTTGGGGATGGCTCCTTTAGCTTTGTTTTCTCAGGTTGCCCTGCCTGTATTTGGTCGGAGGCGGAGCCAGTACCCCATCAAAGGACTCTGTCCCCACGACTGCTGAAAAGGAACCCTCACAGTAAGTACCAAAGTTCCATTTGTGGACTACAAACCCCAGAATGCTGACTAGGGGGTTGTAGTCCAAAAAAGTAACTTTTTCAAGCTCCACCTGAAGAGCAGCATCACTGTATCTATTCACCAATAGGTGATTGCTGTACAACTTCACACAGGTTCTCACTGGCTTATGCCAGGATTGAGCTGAGTAAAGCACAGTAATTTCTGCCACTGTTTCTGTCCTGCTCCTCCTCCAAATCTTTCAGCAGGTCAGGCAAGATCCTGGCCTCCTCTTGACCCTTCCATGGTTACTAGAGTGCTGAAGGTATTTCTTTCCTCCCTTGTAGGAAGCTTTAGAGAGAGAGAGAGGAAGTGTGGAAGAAATGACAGTTTTTGTCCCATCCCAAAACTTTGTCCAGTTAAGGAAAGACCTTTTAAAATTTTTCTTAGCTTTTCCAACTGCCACATGAATTAGACTTCAAAATATCATGCACAGCCATTCTTGAATTAATTTTTAATTTACACTGCTGCCAATAACAGGATTTTGGAGCTGCAGGAGGACTTTGGATTTCGTAAGCAGAGTTTTGAAGTAAACATTTCCAAAAACATAAGCAGGGAGGGCGGAATCCTCCCTGGTTAAAGCAGCGTTTTCTCTTTGATCCTGAAAGAACTAAAGGGATAACCTGGGGGTATTGTACAATGATAGGAACAATTATATAGCAACATATAACAACATGTTTTTTTCCCCTCCTGCAAGCAAGGGTGGGAAGAGGGAGGGGCGTGTGTGCTGGGAGAGATCATGAATGAAGCTAAGCCTTCAAAGTATTCTGTTCAAGCTTTTCTGATTCCAAAGGAACAGCAAAGCAATCTTTCCACCCACCCCACCCCCGGCTAACCTTTTTGGGTCTGTGATACTGTAGCTACCCAGCATCTGGTGGCTTTTCCACTGATGCTCACAGCTTGATTGCTCTTCTGTAAAAGGTCAGGGAATAGGAGAAAATATCAAGAGATGTATCAGTGTATTGCGGGGTGGCTTTCTCCATCCTTTCAGTTTATCTCTGCGGTGTAATGAACAGTTGTCCTTGAAGCCTTTACTGAAATGCTTTAGTGCTAGGCTGTTCTTCTAGTGCTAAAGGGATGGGGTGAGGAATCTAAGGAGATTTTCAGACGCGATTTTCGGCAGGATATATTCCAAAACAGCTCCGTTGCTGCCGCATGGCAGGGGAGCAGTTTCGGACGATGCCATCCCTCTGCCGAACCCCTCCGTGTCACTTCCGTGACAGAATGGAGGAAACCGCATCGTATTTCATTCACGATTGTTGCCTGTGAGTGAAATACGACACGGTTTCCTCCATTCTGTCACGGAAGTGACACGGAGGGGTTCGGCAGAGGGACGGCATTGTCCGAAACTGCTCCCCTGCCGCGCGGCAGCAACGGAGCTGTTTTGGAATACAGTATATCCTGCCGAAAATCGCGTCTGAAAATCTAAGTCAATCATTCCTAAGCACGCATATCAGTTTTGTTGTGTCTGTTGTGATTAAATAGACTGAATTGTGGCATAGTAAAATTTGTTCGTTTAGTATGTTTTTGTGTCACATTTCCTTCTAAGTAGTGATGGGTAAATCTGTCTACTATGTCCATTCCAGAAACGATCCTGAGAAATTGGATTAATTCCTTGGATATCAGCTGGGCATCTAAAAATATAATTTGAACTCACAATTGGGCCTTAAGTTCTGGCACACGAGGATAACATAATTGCCATGTGCCAGAGCCTAATGGCCTTAGTCCCTGCTGTGATGTTCCTGGAAGCCACTTGGGGTTTTTGTGTGATTACTGACAATGGCTGCAAGCCTTAATAGGCTTAATTAAAATCAGTGGAGCTTTTTGGGTGCCTGGGTTAACCTATGGGGCGAGAATAAGAATGTATTTATGATGCAGTCTGATCCCATAGAAATTAATCCCTTAGTTCTTATAATGTGCAGCAGTGACATTTTAACACTGCAACCCATGAGGCTTTGATGTTCCTGCTCTGTGCATGGAATGTGCTGCAACAGTCCTGTGCTAGAGCAGCACTTTCTGTAATTACTAGAGCCACCATGGCTTCACCTGTGCTTATTCTTTAATCATCATCACCTAATCATTGTCACTCTCATCATCAATGTTATTAATATCATTGTCTTATATATTTAATTATTTATTATAATATGTATTGGTCTCTAATAAGCCTCAGGTTAATGTGTGATTAAAAACAGAATAAAATCCATTTACATCAAATACAGACCTGACAAAACAGTCAGTTAAAAACAGGTAATCAAAAGTGGCAGAGGCTAAAACATGGCTCATAAGAAAATCTTTTTAAAATATTATTTTTTCAATAAAGTGGAGGTGTTTACTTCATATTGCCATGTATACTCACCATTCATTAGCAATATTTCATGTTATTTCAGTTTACCTCATTCCCACCACCACTATCACCACTACCATGATTTTTTTTTGCCAGTATCTAATATTCAAATGACACATGGGTTGTTTGAGTAGACTGCTAAAAACACACATTACAAACACAGTGAGTGCCAAGGACCCAACAAGAGAATTCATGTAGCAGACTAAATGCAGGCCAGTAATAATGACAAATGAGCTAATTCATATGTTCAGTTTGTTACAAACATGGATAGCATCCCCCTCTTCCGGTGCATGGATTGAACAGGAAACTTGATTTCTGGCTTGGTGATTCAGGCTTAATCTCTAAAAGCTTATTCACATGACTCTTGGCTTGTGGCATCTCAGTCTGTCACCAGCTGCTTTTCTGTAGTCATTGCCCCTTGGAAAGCTAAATAGTTTAAATATAAATTTACAACATTTATATAACAGAGGTGCACAACCTTTTTAGCCAATATGTAATTTGGAGTTGGGGCTGTATTCAGGCAAAGATCTATATACAGATGGCTCTTTGTTCACTGGTAGTCTCTCTCTCTCTCTGGCTTTTCTTCACAAACAGAGATTCAGGAAGGACTCATCTCACGCGTTCTGCAAGCGCGCTGATGACTAAAAAGGCCAATCCGAGATAGACAAGTCTGGTTGCAGAAAGCACAGCAGTAGGTTTCCTTGGATGATGTTTCCGGGTTGTGATTCTTTCTGCGTTGTCGTTTCTCTTCAAGACTTGTTTGGCATGAGTTCTCAAATAAAGCTTCAGCATCGTGGATAGTGCGTCTCCATGCCTCCTGATGTGAGGCCAGGGCGGACTATTGTTGGTGATCAATTTGGCCGAGCCTGAGATGTTGTTTCAGGGAGTCCTTGTATCGCTTTTTTGGAGCGCCCCTCTTACGCTGACCCATGGTAAGTTCACCGTAGAGTACTATTTTGGGGAGGCGATGGTCCTCCATCCTAGACACAAGCCCTGCCCAGCACAGCTGTGTTCTCAATATCATGGCCTCAATGCTGGTGATCCCTGCTTGCTCAAGGACAGCAACATTTGTCACATATTCAGTCCAGTGTATATTTAGGATTGTGCATATACAGCCCTGATGAAAGTGTTTGAGGAGTTGTAAGTGGTGGCGATAGGTGATCCATGTTTCAGACCCATAAAGGAGAATAGGAAGTACAATGGCTCTATACACACTGATTTTTGTGCTTCGCCTCAGGTGTTTTTTACTCCAGACTCTTTTGTAAAGTCTTCCAAATGCGCTATATGCCTTTGCTAATCTGTGATCGATCTCTTTGTCAATCTTGGCATCTGAGGAGATGATGCTTCCCAGGTAGGTGAACTGCTGAACGGACTTGAGCACAGATTTGCCGACGGCAATGTGGGGATGGTGGTGTTCGTCCTGTGGTGCAGGCTGGTAGAGAACTTCCGTTTTCTTCAGGTTGACTTCCAGCCCAAACAGCTCTGCAGCTGTTGCAAAGCAGGATGTTAGGCGCTGCAGAGCTGCTTCTGTGTGGGCAACAAGCGCAGCATCAACAGTGGGAAAAAGCACTCGGTTGTGCAGACTGGAATGGGTATGATTCTGGATTACCCTTGATGTTTGGATGCCTGGATTTCTGCAGTGGCCGGGAAAATGTTTGAACAGTTAAATTGTGCTGGCCATGCTTGTCTCGAGATGTTTGAACTAGCCATTGTATACCAGGGGTGGGGCAAAGTATAGCTAATGAGTTGCATGTGCTCCACAGAGCTTGCAGTCCCCTATATTTTTTTTTCTATTTTTTCCTTTTAATTTTTTAAAAAACCTTCCCTATACCCAAGGAAAATTTTGCTAAAATGAAGAGGGATGGGGAGTTTTGGGATTGCTGGGGGGGGGGAGGCTAAGGAAAGGTCTATACATACCCTGAAAGTCACTTCTGAATAAATAAATGTTTCTCTTGGGCCTTAAAACATGCAAAAATAAAGCAAAATTTCATTAGTATTTTGAGCAGATTTTGTGATTTTTCAAAAATGTTTGAGGGTGGGGGGCATGGCTGGGGAGGCCTGCTGTCTCAAATCATACAAGGTGCCAATGTAGTCCTCCTCCCCTCACGAAACCCCTGGCAGCTGGGTGCCACTAGTTTATATCCAGATCTTAATTGTATCCTGTTTGGATTACTGAAATGTAGCATAGGAGGTTGGGTTCATAAACTTCAGCTAGTCTTAAAAAGTTACATCCAGCCTGTTAAACCAGGGCCAATGACAGGAAATACTTTGCCTCTTTGTCAAAACAGCTTTACTGGATTGTAGTCTGCTTCTGGGCACAATTTAAAGTTACGGCTGTGTTATGGTTATGTCCTATACAGCCCTATTGGGCTTGGGTTCAGACTGTTTGAAGGAATCTGAGATATTGTGGAGAGGACTTTCTGGTAGCCCCACTATCCATACAGGCACATTAGAAGAGACCATGTGAGAGGTCCTTCCTAGTGGTGGCCCCTAGGCTGTGGAATTCTCTACTGTGAGATGCTAGGCTAGCCTGCTCCCACTTGTCCTTCTGATGGCAAGCAAAGACCATTTTATATAAATACATAACAGTAGGTTCTCTGAAGAAGTGGGAATAGAGCATCAGGCACCTGTGGGGCAGCACAGTTAAGGCCGAGTGGGTTGGGCATCTCTGAGTTATATAGTATATTTTGTGCCTAATCTAGATGACATTAGGAATTAATAGTTAGTAAACGACATTAGTAATATCACAGAGAGTAAGTTAAATAAGGATTAGTATTTCCATACTGAAGATGGAAGCTGAGGCTAACAGAATAAAGATTCATGGCTGAGGAGACAATTGAATTGGGGGTTTCCTGCCTCATAGTGACACTCTGAAATTTTGGGATGCAGTGGCATGCATGCAAAATGTTCAGTCTTGCATATAGTGATGGCTTCATACTGCCAACTTGACATGGGCAGGGTGTCCATTTGTGTAGTCGCTGCAAGTGCCCAAAAGCCGAAAGATGTCTGCATGAGTCTGTCACAGCCCACCAACCTGCCAAGATAGGGAGTGTTTCTTTGTGGCTCTGTGCCACTGTCCAGGGTCCTGAACATTATAAAGGTTGCTGGGCTGAGCCAGAAGAAAATAAATTTAATTGGATAGGAGCTGGATAGTGACAGGATTTCTTTGCAATACAGTTGTCCCTTCACATTTGCTGGGGTTTGGTTCCAGGACCACCACCACCCCGTGAATACCCAAATCTGTGAATACTCAAGTCCCATTATATGCAATGGCATAGCAAAATGGTGTCCTTTATATAAGATGGCAAAATCAAAGTTTGCTTTTTGGATTATTATTTTTTAAAGAATATTTTCAAGCCATGAATACTTAAATCTGTGAATGCCAAATCCGTGAATGTGGGGGGACAACTGTATATGCCAGCTGCTGTATTTGATGTGTATGAAGGAAGCACCATTTCACAGTATGTTGTCTTATTCTACGACAAATAATAAAGGGGGAGAATGATCTCTTATAACCTCACTGTCCACTTTAAAGCAATATTTTGGGTTGTCTTTGTTTACATGGCAATGGGCATGTTTGTTTTAAATCAAAGCAGCAGTGAAAGAAGTAAACTGTTTCTCTACCCTTCGCTCCATTTTGAACATTAGCTTATTAGTCTGGATACTACTCATTCAAGAGGCGATCATTTTCTCGTTTATTTTGGTAAATATGAATATCCTTTCTTTCCGGTAGAGAGAAGGGTATTATGCTCAATTATAGTCCCATTGCTCTAGGACAGAAATGCATTTTCCATCTTCCATGAAATGACGAGGGGCATTAATGATTCATTCTTTGAAAGTGAAATTGCATTTTGGAGCTGTTAATGTTCTTTTTATGGAAAAGATTAATAAACTCAAATACAATGTAATGCCCTCTAATGGGATCCTGTCCAGTCTTAACCCACATTAATTCAAAATAAAACAGGATAATTAATGTTTTCAGAACAATCAAAGATATTAAAGAGGATTGACTGGATATGTAAGAACTTTGTTGCTACCAGCTATTGCAGATTATTTTCTACATTGGCACACTGCTTATGTTATAATACCAGATGAATTATTCATACCTGTGCATATCAAGTGAGACAACTACACATAATTTTTTATTCTCTGTGATTTTTTTTTACAAAAATACACTCTTCCAGCAAATAAAAAATAGCAAGCACTACCACCAACAAAGTAGACATTCTAGTCAAATATGATCACATGGATCACAAATTGAAAGGACAATTTTACCCAATGTCTGATAAATTGATAAATCAGTACCAAATTTATTATCTCTCATATACTGTCAAAAGATAGATTACACAATATAGCTATCCACAACATTTTTTGCATGCCACTGTGTTCCGGCATCTAAAGGTTAACCCTTATGTATTACAAATGCTGCCACAAACATGCCTTCTAGCGTTTTGGCCTTTGAAATGCTATATTGTATCCTGAAGACAAAAAATCCCCTAGAAAACATATTTGTGGCAGCATTATTTCTTTTGAGTGCTATTTTTCAAGGGGAATTTAACAGTAAGTCACAGTAAAGAATAAATTTTACATAGACACAATCCATGGAAACCGTGCATTTCTTTCATCAGTGTTTGCTTTTGTACCGTTTTGGCAAGGCTGGTTCATTATGCAATCCGAAGATTTTTTTAAATTGTACTGTGAATTTTCATATGAGTATTAGAATCTGCAGAATGGGAAAATAACCCATTGGGAAAAGGAAGGCAATTAAAACATTGTCTCCCTTTCACCCTATCATATGAAGAGCAGCATTCAGAGGCTTATTTGCAGCTAGTGGCCCATGTAGGGCATTTTTTGCATCAGATCCTAAGCATGCATTATAAGCATACCATTGAAATTTGCAGAGTGGATTTTCATATGGCATTTATTTATTTATGTAATTTATTTATATGATTGTTGCAGTACTTACTTGATAATTTGAATGTGTCATCCATTCAAAAGTGCCAGAGTTCCATTCTGTACTCAGGCTAGTGCTGCTGTATTTGTTGTTTTATTTATACTGACAGGGATGGAGATATGCACTTGTAGGATTTTCTGCTTCTTGCAAAAAAATAAAATAAAAATTAATTTGGTTGGTTTTGTCTACTATGTACCTTGTATTGAAGGTGGGGGGAGGCATGTGTTGGCTGCTTCACCTCAGCTAGTAAAATGTGATAGGCCAACCCTTATAACCAACAGGGTTTGATAAATCTACCCTGTTGCGTTGAACATGTAAGCTTGCTGTAGGCGTTGCTGTGAATATGTGGACTTGGATCTACCAACTTTAGCAAACCCACATCCTTTACTCTTTGAAACCCTTTGAGATAACATGAGAGTGTGGCAATAAGAGATGTCTGTCAGATTCTTTAGAGTTGTGTTATCTGTTTGTTTAGGACTGTTATATTGAGTCACAAGGGCACATCACACTTTCCTGTACCTTCTTGAGTCTTGCTTGGTTGTTTCTGTGAAATGTGTAATGCTGCTTTTCTTCCTTTGTGCACTTTGACTGGCCTCTGGCTGACAAGAACAGGTCAGATATTTAACGGCTGTAAATGTATTCAGCCTTGTTGGCTTTAGTGTTGATTTAAGCAAACTGAGAATCAAACTCAATTCTGGAAGCCTTCCAGTTTTTTATGCAACTCATAGAGAGAAGTTAGGCATCAGCCAGGCTTTCCTGAACAGATGTCTGGGGCAGAGATTGTAAAAGTTACTTTTTTGGAGTATAGCTTCCAGGATTTCCCCCAGCCAGCAGGGAGTTTGGGAAATGTAGTCCAAAAAGAAACTTTTCCAAGCTCCATGAGATGGGGAGCTGTTCGTGTTCTTCCTTCTCCTGACTCCACAGAAGCAAGTATGAAGTGATAACCACCCCCATGCTCTTTTACATAAACGGTGCAAATGTTAAAGTTGGATCATTTAGAAACAGAGCTTGGAAAGTTACTTTTTAGGGCAACAACTTACAGACTCCTCCAGATCGCTCCCAGCCAGCATGTCTTAAGGGTACTAGGAAAGAATAATTATTTGCATTATTGCAGGAAAGCACAGACATCATTGCCTGGATTTAATCTTCCTACTTACACCCATAATAAAAATTGTTTTGCAATATGTCAGGATTGCAGATGTCATTATCTCTTCCCCATCCTCTAGGGAACTAAATACTGAGTACTGAGCAATTGTTCAGTGTGGCTATTCGGTGGAGAATTAAATCTCTTCAAATTTACATCCCAATTAAAATGATGCCTTCTGTTTCATACTTTCATTTAACAATAGTATATCATAGGGAAGAAAATCAACAGGGTGAGAAAGCTAGGGCTGAAAAGAGAAGTCTTATTTTAAACAAGCAAATAAAGTGCTTACTCCATTTAGCTGGGAATGCTGCTATGGAAACAGCAAATACTGGTAGATACTTCAGGCTAAAAGCCTCTCTGAGACTATGGCAAGAAATATAGTAGGTAAGGGCCAAACATGGACATGTTTAATGTGAAGTCGAAGGCTTTCACGGCCGGCATCTGTAGATTTTCCTTGGTTTTTTTTCCGGCCTGTGAGGCCATGTTCTGGAATAGTTTCTTTCTGACGTTTCGCCTGCATCTGTGGCTGGCATCTTCAGAGTGGTTTGGCCCATCAACCAACCATTAGCCAAACAGACACTAAACAGCCTGGCATTTCTATACCCAGAAACTAACCATTCAATTACACAAATTTACATATACTCCACAACAGGGATTCACAGCATGTAAACTCCACATACTCTCCTACCCAACCATTCTCTGAAGATGTCAGCCACAGATGCAGGTGAAACATCAGAAAGAAACTCTTCCAGAACATGGCCTCACAGCCCGGAAAAAAACCAAGTAAAAGCTATGGACATGTTTGTTTTTAAGGCTGCTGACACAATGCAGAAATAATGCAGTTTGACACCACTTTAACTACCATGGCTCAATGCTATGGAACTCTGGGATTTGTAGTTTTGTGAGATATTGAGCCTTCTCTGTCAGAGTGCTCTGGTGCCACAACAAACTACAAACCCCAGGATTCCATATGACGGAGCCATGATAGTTAAACCAGTGTCAGACTGCATTTTTTCTGCAGTGTGTCAGCAGCCTAAATCAGTGTCTGTCCCATCATGTATAAGGTTGGGTAAGGGGAGAAAGAGGGTATCCAAAGAACAGAAGAAGGTCACTTAACTCTACAGATCTACGCTGGAGAAAGTCCCTTTCCCCCAGCCTAGTTCACTGCCACTATTGGAAGGACTGTGGAGAGAACAGCAATTGCTGAGGGAATGATTTAGCTCTCTCCAGCTCCACACCTCTTTTTCTCAAACAATCAGGTCTTCCTACTTCAGCACAGCTGTGGAATTCTGGGAACTGCAGTCCAAAAAAGATTTTCAAAGATATAGAGTATACTATGCCTTAAACAATGGGTCTGCCCCCCTCATGTCTAGTTTGTCTGTAAGACTACAGTACTTTTAAAGGAGATGGAAATTGAACAGTCCTAGAGCACACATGCTCCAAACAACCTTAATTTTCCAGGTACTGTCTCTGCTTTCTGATTGTCTTCCTTGCTAAAGCATCGCTCATCTTTTGTCATATTGTCTGCTGAATTTTGGGGAATCCCTTTAAAAGTACTGTATGATTAAAGTGAGTTGCTATAATTAACATTTTCCAGGTTTCTCTTGCAAGTAAAATCACCAACAGGAATCAAATATGTCTTGTCTGCACTGCAGTGCAAATGTATGTAAACAAACAAATGGACCGAACATGCCAGTGAATTTCTTCCTATACATTAGGACTCAGCAACTTTCTGGATTGCAGCTTCCAGCATTGTCAGTAATTGTCTCTGTTGGCTTAGGGTTATGGGAATTACAGTTTAGCCATACCTAGAGGGCCACATTTCCCCGACCCCCGTGCTATGTACACACAAGACAGGCACTCCCAAACCTTAATATGTGCCTTTTCAAATGATTGTTGTTGAATGTGTTTTGAGAATGAGGTTGTGAGCTCAAGCACACTTACTAGGGAGCAAGCCTCAACTAACATAGTGAGGCTTTTAGGTAAAAATGCAAAGGATTGCACTATAAACTTTCATTGGACATCCTTAAGATTCACACACACACACACACACACACACACACAAGGAAATTGTTGTGATCAGTTTATTAATATATGTTCTGCACCAGGCTTTATTACTTGTTTGCTTGTTTGTTTATTTGTATACCACCTTTCTCCCAAGATGGGACCCAAGGTGACAATCAGTGGATCAATCAAAGGATCAAAGGAGCATAGGCAAACTATTAGAATTGGAGTAATTTTATAGAGTGCCTTGCAGCCAAGAAGTAACTTCAGCAACAATGTATAATGTGTAATAGTGTGGAGGAGAAAGCTCCTCAGGTAATCTCAGGTAGTGCAGCGAAAGATAATAGTGTGCTCTGCTTACAGGAATATTAATACATATCAACAAGTGGTTTTGTAATGAAACAAACACAGAGGTATTTCACCCCCTACTCCCTCTGTATCTTGCAAGATGAATGGCCAGAGACAAAGGAGGGCAGGACTCCTGTGCTTTTAAATCACTGTGATTAAAGGTACTGTACAGGAGCAACTGCTGTGTGTAATTTCTCTGTTCTGTGCAATGGTTAAGACGTACAGGAATCTTGGGGGGAAAGTGGAAGTGACGAGGGAAGTAAAGGATCCACCAGTTCCTACTTTCTCTCTCAAGACAAATGCAGAGGCCAGAAGGCACCTGCAGAGAAGGTTCGGAGGATAAAGAGCGATATTGAAGCTTGCCTTGGCCCGCTGATATTTATTTCAGTTACTTTTTACCCCACTCTTTTGACACAAAAAGGTGGGGAGGGAGTAACGGGGGTGGGTGGGGAGGAAGGAGGGGAAAATAAACTAAAAAATAATTTCCTGAAAATATTTATTTTTTCCCTCCCCTCATGTCCTGCCAACAATGACCCTATGAAACTGGTAAGAAGCTTGGCTGTGGACAGTAATTGGTCAGGCAAGAAAAAGAACATGTGATTTTTTTTTGGTGGGGGGGATTAGTCAACTTTTAGTCTCCCCTTGCAAGTGGCCCTTCCCCTACATCACTACTCTTTGCTTTTGGGAAGATGGCATTTGCTGAATTTGTGAGCACTTTTGCCTTCAGTTTTGTATCTGCTCATACTAAATATATTCATTTGTGAACTGCAGACATTTTTCTCTTGAACCTTCTGCTAGGTACAGCTCTAGCATAGCCTTCCCCAATTTTGTGTCCTCTAAATGTGTTTGACTCCAATCCCCATTACTATATCCTCAAATTGTTAATTGTTGGTATTATAGTTTCAACATATCCGGGAGGTACCAGGTTGGGAAAGGCTGCTACAATGTATTGTGCATTACTTACACTTTTTGTTGTGCATGAATAACAATGCCATTCTCTCCCCCACCCCTTCCCCCCCACCCCAGTATTCAGAGGCCAAAAAGCAGTGCTGGTACTTTGAAGGCGTGTACCCTACATATTATGTGTAAGTGATTTTTCTCTCTCTTTGTGTTCATGTGAGCATGTATGAATGTGTGTTTGTATGAAATGCTGGGAGACAGATCCAATTTTTTTTCTTTTATGTTTATACCTATTCTATATTATAGAGAATGGGTGGGTGGGGGTAGGATCAAATTACATTTCAAAAGGCAGTCACTCATTGCTAGAAGAAAGATGTCCTCTTCTTGTACCCTATTAGCATTCTTACATATCTTAGAACTACATATATATTAAGAAGCTATATCTGCCCACCAGTCTCAGCTATTAAAATGGACACCTGCAGATTGCTCAGGTAAAACTTGAATGTATAAATCTCACCAGTCAAACTGACAGATGTACTCAGACCTCTTTTTTGAGCTATCAGTAGTCCTGGGACTGCAGAGATAATAGAGAGGCCACTCTGGTTTCTGTGACCAAGATCAAGAGAAGAACTTGGAAGTTACCATTTTGGACTACGATGCCCCCAAACTTCTGACCACTATAGCCACCTGGCTGGGAATCCTGCAAATTTCTAATTCAAAACAGTAACATCTCTGAGTTCTGGTCATGGGATGAGAAGTTGTTCTTGTGCTCTTATTTCCTCTTTCTCAACTATTTAAAGCCCAGGTGAGCCATATTTCTAAACAGGGACTCACCAAATGGTCACTTTTTGCATGACAGAAAAAGGGCCAGTCTGAACCTAAAAAGAAAGAGGGGGACAAAAATCCCCCCAGACTGCAGGGGAGTGGCCTGCAGTGCCCCCCCTCCTGAGGCATTGGGAATACCTTTGGCATTTTGAGGAAGAGCAAAACATTTTTATCTGCCCCCCACCCAATTTTGGGGTGTTAGGGATGCAGGGCCTGTTGCTGAGTGTAAAACCAGCTTCTATACATGCAGTCCACAGACCATTCTTTTCCCACCCATGATCTAGTCCTATATTGTTTGTTGTGACTGGTAGGAGCTCTCTGGGGGCTCAGGCAGAAGCAGGGCCTTTGGACTGATCCATCAGAGCTCCTCTTATGGTCCATGTGTGAACCAGCTTTATAGCTGCCTCAGCAATGACCCTTTCAAACTAGCAATTCAATTTTCCTTTCTCAAGAACTTATTTGAATCTTTCCACTCAAAACTCTGGTTCTCAAACACTACACCCACTCTGAGCCACTGAGAGAGAGGAATGCCTATAGAACTTGTATAAAGATTATAATAGTGTTGATGCCTTATTATTTATTCCTGGTACAGTCATCTGAAAAAGAAATTACACTCTTTTTGAATTAAATGGTTTTACATATCAGGACACAATAACAATCATCTGTTCCTTAGCAGGTCTTAAATTAGGTAAATACAACCTCAGATGAACAACAACACATGACACATTACACTGTATCATGATTTTTTCAACAAAAATAAAGCCAAAATGGAGAAGCCATGTGTGAAAAACTAAGCTCACCTTATGATTCAATAGCTTGTAGAACCACCTTTAGCAGCAATAACTTGAAGTAATCGTTTTCTGTATGACTTTATCAGTCTCTCACATTATTGTGGAGGAATTTTTGCCCACTCTTCTTTACAACGTTGCTTCAGTTCATTGAGGTTTGCGGCCATTTGTTTATGCACAACTCTCTTAAGGTCCTGCCACAGCATTTCAGTTGGGTTGAGGTCTGGCCTTTGACTGAGCCATTGCAACACCCTGATTCTTTTCTTTTTCAGCCATTCTGTCATAGATTTGCTGGTGTGCTTGGGATCATTGTCCTGTTGCATGACCCAGTTTCGGCCAAGCTTTAGCTGTCGGACAGATGGCCTCACATTTGACTCAAGAATACTTTGGTATACAGAGGAGTTCATGGTCAACTCAGTGACTGCAAGGTTCACGTTTTGTGGCTGCAAAACACGCCCAAATCATCACCTCCTCCACCACTGTGCTTGACAGTTGGTATGAGGTGTTTGTGCCGATATACTTTGTTTGGTTTTTGCCAAAAGTGTTGCTGTGCATTATGGCCAAACATCTCCACTTTGGTCTAGTCTGTCCAAAGGACATTGTTCCAGAAGTCTTGTGGTTTGTTCAGATGCAGCTTTGCAAACCTAAGCCATGCTGCCATGTTCATTCTAGAGGGAAGAGGGTTTCTCCTGGCAACCCTTCCAAACAAACCATACTTGTTCAGTCTCTTTCTAATTGTACTGTCATGAACTTTAACATATAACATGTTAACTGAGGCCTATATAGTCTGAGATGTACCTCTTCAGTTTTTTGCAATTTCTCTGAGCATTGCATGGTCTGACCTTGGGGTGAATTTGCTGGGATGTCCACTTCTGGGAAGACTGGCAACTGTCTTGAATGTTTTCCACTTTTGAATAATCTTACTCATTGAAGAATGATGGCCTTTAAATTGTTTGAAAATGGCCTTATAACCCTTCCCAGACTGATAGGCAGCAACAATTGCTTCTCTATGATCATTGCTGATGTCTTTCCTCCTTGGCATTGTGTTAACACACACCTGAGTGCTCCAGATGAGCAAACTGCTAAAACTTTGGCTTTTACAGAGGTGGTCACACTTGCTGATGATCAGTTAATCAAGGGCATTTGATTAGTAGCACCTATCTGCTACTTAGCATCTTAATTCCTATGGAAGCAGTAAGGGTGTACTGTACTTAGTTTTTCACACATGGCTTCTTGATTGTGGCTTTATTTTTGTTGAATGAATCATGACATGGTGTAATATGTCATGTATTGTTGTTCATCTGAGGTTGTATTTACCTAATTTTAAGACCTGCTAAGGAACATATGATAGTTATTATGTCCTGATATGTAAAACAGTAGAATTCAAAGAGGGTGTACTTTCTTTTTCACACAACTGTATGTAAAAAATCTATTATCCATTTAAAATATTAATAATCCACTCTTCAGCTATAAAGGCTGTCTGAGTGGTTTGTGCCTCAATAAAGACAAGACAATCTCTGTCCCTTGGTTTGAAAACTAAAGCTCAACACAAAAGGAAGAGGAGATGGGAAGGGAAAAAGAAAACAAGCAAACTCATACACATGTTCTTAATGTTATGTAGTTCATAAAATGGCCAGATTTAATGCAGCTGAAATGCTGTAATGCATCTGGACATAGTCAGTGTTGTTATCATGACAACTTAAAATAGAAACAGCCCAAAGAGAAGACGAGTTAAACATGGCAGCTCCTATCTCCCATCTCTCCCCCTTCCTCAGCCTGGTGGTATGGTTGTTGGGTGACAACTCAGGAGAGGCTAAGCCTGATGAAGATAGCTCAGGTAGCTGTAGCATTTGGCATGATACATCAGCTGTTGATCTGAACAGATGGGTTCATTTAAATATGATATTTCCTTTGCCTCCTCATCCAAACATGAGTTTGTTCTAGCAGGGTTTCGTTTTTTGCTTCATAGCAGGAAAGGTGTCGTCATGGCATTCTTTGACATTCACTGATTATATATTCTACAACATCAGAACAGGGTTCCTGTTCTGTATCTGCCTACACACATTCGTAACAAGATACCATCTTACCTCTTAGCATAAGGTTTTACACCTTCAGGGGCAGAAGCCTGTCTGCTAATAGATCAGTCCTGCTGTTATAGCTCAGGTTAAATAACGGGGAAACAACCATGTATGCTGGATGTGTACCCAGACCAAACAAATACAGATATTTTCTGAAATAATGAATCTGCCAGATCTGTTAAGGCCAGAAGTTGTCCACGTGTAGCTTCTTCCCCATGTGGCCCATTTTTCTGTGCAAAATGAATGAATTCATATTCCACTCCATCAATGAAATGAATTGGACTTATTCAGGACTCAGACCCAGATACTGAAATAGAGACGGCTGATAGATTGTGCTGAGCACCACAGGAAAGAACCTGTTGTTTATGAACATTCTTCTTGATAATAGCAAATAAGGGTCTGAGTTTGTGGACATTTTATCTCACGTGGCCTAAACAATGGAAGCCTAACCAGTGCTTGATAGGAGGCAAATACAGTCAACATGATGGGTTTCATGCCAAAAGATACAATGGGATTGATTTATTTTTCTAGAGGCTACAAGCCTCATTTATCACCATTGCCTTGACCTTGATACATTTCTGCATTTTTCACCATTGCATTTTGAAAAAAAAAAAAGGTTTAAACAACCATTGTCTATACTAGGAAAGGGGAGGAGGGATTCCACTGGTGGCCAAAATTTGGATGGCAAGTTCATTGGATTAAGGTAGCAATCTTCTGAAACTGCATACTGATGGTGTTGTATAAATTTGTTTATTTCTTTATTGTCTACTACATCATTTACTACCTTTTCTCAGTGTTGCTCAAATTAGCAGATAAATGTGGAATAAGATAATTCTTCTTATACTTGAGGAATTTTATCTTTACCATCCTCTTATCAGGTGAATTAGGTTGGAAGAGAGAAATTGCCCCAACGCAAACTAGCAATCTAGGATGTTTTGTACATGAGTAGTAATTTTAAATTAGGTCTTTCCCTATTTTGGCATTGACCACTATATGTGATGGTGGAATATGTAGATTTTCTTTTCTTTTTGGTACTAAAAATTGACAATCAACCTACCCCAATTTTCTGGGATATTCATAGGATGGGGAGGGGCAGCCAGAGATGATCCCCCCTCAAAAAAAACCTACAAGAAGTTAAGTTCCTCTTTCCTTCCGTTGCTAATTGTGTACCTGCTGAAGCTGCAACTTGGATAAACAAAAGCAAGTGAAAGACAGACAATATGGGAACATAAAATGTTAGGAGAAAAATTACACCTGCCTGAGTTTCATATGTATTCTAACCTAAGTAGAGCTGTTATGGTTTCATTGTAATGGTGGAAATCTGTTTCCTGATGGAGGGTTTTTATAGTGGCAAAATACAAGCATACCTCAGTTTAAACAACCTCAGTTGAGGAAGCTCCTTTTTTCAAAGTCTTTTTATGCCCATCATAAACCCTCTGTCTAGCTGGATGTTTTTTAATGCAGCATTGGCATTGGGAGAATGATGGAGGAGTGCTGGAGAAGCATAGAATTTCAGGTGCTGAGTTGTAGTATCATTTTTGCAGCAAACAATGTAATAAAGCTTGAGCAGGTCTTTGATACTAAGAGTGCTTTGGAGACATGGGACTAGGCAGCAGTTCTGCAGGATGTATATGGTTTGCTGCATCACGAACGTCAGTCCACAACTACACTGTTCGTGTATGAGAGTCACAGGTCATATCTTGCTCACCTGAGATATGAACCCCTAGTACCTGGGATACAGTTAGGAAGGACCAAACTTTTCCCTTAGCTGAGATACTTCTGCCAGAGCTCTTAGAAATATATGGGCCTGTCTCCTTGATGGACACAGTGATGAGTGTTTCCTAAGGCTATTGTAATAATTCAAACTCATTATGATCTGTTGTTCAATTGAAGGTGCTGTATTTTCTTAGAACAAGTATTTGTTATTGGATCAAATATATTTATCTTTTATGATAGTGATTCTGGCCTGCCACAAGACAGGAGAGCTTATTCTGGGTTTATAAAGGTTGTCATCTATAAATGGATCAATTGTCCTAATAAAGATGTTCCCCTTGTTTTTGTACTTCGGTTATGTCTGCCCAGTGACATACTGAGACATGATATGCTTTAGCTCATTAAACATGTTGTTATTGGCTGTTGTTCAAGGCTTTTCTATTACTACTGCAAAGAGAAATGGAGTATTCTTAGGATTTCCCTTTTGCAACTGTGCTCGGGAACTGAGCACACCTGAAGTACATATAGTCCTTCCTGCACATCTCTTCTTTTGTTAGTAATGCTTTGTAGAGTCAGTGCAGCATTGTGCTTTGTGTGTATGACTGGGACTTGGAAGATCAAGGTTCTAGTCCATACGTGTGTCAGGAGTTAGAGACCGAACTCCATTATAAAATGGCCAAACTGCAGAGTCATGCTGAGTCATAATGGCTGACTCCATGAACTGCCTAGTCTTCCTTAGCTATAGAAGGAGGGTTTTATTGGTGCGTAAGATCATGTGATTGAGTAAGTCATGTGATTGAGTAAGCCAATGCCCTGTAACAGTGTATAATGGGAGGGCTCAGAGCAGAGCTCACTTTCCATCTTCCTGTGAATGCTGAGGCCTGGTGAAGCAGGTTCTCCTTGGACTGTAAATATTTGTATATATTGCAACTGTTTGAGTTTGAAGATAAAAGTGCCTTCTGCTTATTTGGACGTCAAACACTCTGTGTGTGAATATTCTTGGAAAGGGTTGCTACTAAGTCTGCTGAGATAATTTTTGGGCTTCTGCTGGGGATTGCATATCCTGTCATTCCCTGACAGTGGTTATGGGCCCAGCTGATTGATCTCAGATTAGATAAGGTGCACCCAAAAAATTCTGAGAAACTCTTTTGTTCTGAGTGTTTTTGGCTAGCTGGCTGAGAAACAGTTAAGTTTCAGCCAGGCCCTGTAATATCTTCAAGCAACCTTGAAGAGCTGCCAGCTGTTTGTGTTTCATAGCTAGAGAATTGTTGACTCAATTAGCAGAATGGCAGATAATAGTCTCATCCGCTTTGAAAAGCTGGCTGATGGAAATTATCCAGCATGGAGTTTATACATGGAGGATTTATTAATTAAGGACAATTTGTGGCACGTTTTGGAAAATGAAAGTGTGATCCCAGAGGGTTCAGAAGATGAAATAGCAGCGTTCAGGCTAGCAGACCAGAAGGCTAGAACTGCAATTCTCTTATCGCTCAGCCCCTCCCAGTTAATACACACGGCCCCAGCAAAGACAACCTTTAAGCTTTGGACAGCTTTGAAAACGGTTCATCAGAATTCGTCCTGGCTCTCAAAGATGATATGGACTAAGAGACTTTATAACACAAATCTGTCTACTGGAGGCTGTGTGAAAGCCCATTTGGAGGAAATGAGGCAGCTTTTTCAAGAGGTGGCCAATAGAGGGGTGGACATTCCAGAAGCCCATAAGTGTTTTATTTTATTGGGCAGTTTGCCAAAGGAATGGGATTTTCTAATGTACAGTCTGCAGACCACCAGGGAGAGTGATTTGTCTGTAGACCTGGTAGCTGGGTGTATGCTTGAAGAGATCCAACGCAAGCAATCTGATTCCCGGATGGAGGGAAATAAACAGCCACAAATTACCAGACACCATTAGAAGAGCACTGAAACAGAGCCACCTGTGGAGGAGGGAGCCTGCAGCTATGTGAAATGCTGTTTCAGATGCAAAAGGCCTGGACCTTTTCAGAAGGACTGTAAGATGCCTGCACCAAATAGGAGGGGTGCATCCTCTCAGGCTGCAAGCCATACCTTCGTAGCACAGCACCATCCTGATGATACTGAGGAAAGAATCTGGTTACTTGATAGTGGGGCCACGCACAATATGGTTATTGATTTATAGTTGTTAAGCCATGTTAGAAATGCTTCAGTAACCAATATTACCCTTGCAGATGGTGTTCCCATCAAGGTACAGAAAATGGACACTGCATATGTGCCATCTTTTGGTAAAGATTTTGAAAATATGTTGTGTGTTAACAAACTAGAAAACTGCATATTAAGTGTGTCCCAAATGACTACTGATGGTTATAAAGTGATATTTGAGGGGGAACACTGTATAATAACAGAAAGGCATAAGATGAATAATGTCTGTGCAAAAGGGATAAAGAAACATGGGTTGTATTACATGTTGCCTAAAGGGAAGGTGGCAAATGTGAACCCTGCAGACCGTGTGCCCCTACATGATAAGTGTGTTCCTTACTACCACAGGCTAATGGGCCATGCTAGTTACAAAGGGGTAAAGGAGCTAGCAAAAGTGTGACCAGGTTTAAGCATGAAACACTGCCCAAGGTTCTTAGAATGTGCAGTGTGCAGGAAAGTTAAGGTGAAGGCTTTCCCTATTGCCAAAAAGACCCAATGTGTCACCAACAGACCCTTTGAAGTTGTCCATGCTGATTTAGCAGGCCCCTATAAGCCCCCTGAAGGAGGTAACCACTATTTATTTGTGCTAGTGGACAGACACACTAGGTACACATATGTATACTTACTGAAGGAGAAAAATCCGGCTGCAGACAGGTTCCGTGAGTGGGTGAATGTGGTGGAACGTGAATTTCTTTCTCATAAGGTTTCTAGTCTAGTGACGGATAGGGGACAGGAATTCTTATCCATCAGTCTGCAGACATGGATGCGTAGGAGGGGCAGTAGACACAAGACCACAAACCCAGCATCTCCAGGGGAGGATGGGCTTGCAGAAAGGAAAATTGGGATGTAGAAGTGCATGATGGAGTGCATGATGGAAGATGTACAAGCCCCAGCTGGGCCATGGGGGGAGGCAGTGAAGACTGCTGCTTACCATTTAAATAGACTGTGGACGTCTAGCATCAACCAGACCCCATATTGTCTATTGTATGGTAGAGCACCAAACCTCAAGCACCTGAGGGTTTTTGGCTAATACGTAAATGTACTGATTCACCCGAACCTAAGGAAGCCTGGGCAGCCTAAAACCAGGAGGCTGCATTCCCTAGGCTATGAGAGTAATAAGTACGTGTTTTCTCTCCATCCTGGAAAGGTTACGTTCTCCAGGAGTGCAAACTTTGAAATGCACTCAGGGTGGGACAGATTGCATTGCAATCAGGAGGTGTTTGTTCCCTTGGGGAGGGATGTGTCAACAACTCCCCAAAGTCCCGCAAATGGAGGGGTGGTAATGCCTGATGATGAAGGGGAGGTACAGGAAGAAAAGCCTGACACTTCACGTACCACTCCAACACAAACACCACCACAAACAAGCATTGAGCCTGACACAGGGAGAGATAGCAGCAGTGTAAGTAAGGATGAGTTGGACAGAACTAGGGTGCTCATCCCCAGAAGGTCAACGAGGGTCAGAAAGGCTCCTGACAGATTTGTTGTCCAGGAAGCCAGGCTATGCAATGTCATGGCAGAGGAGCCTGCAAGTTTTCAGGATCTCCTAAAACTTCCGCAGGAAGAGCAGGAGAAGTGGAACACAGCCATGGACTCTGAGTTCAAGTCACTAGTTGAGAGGAAAGTGTTCCAGGTAGTAGAGAGGCCCAAATACCAAATGGTTGTTGGTTGCAGGTGGGTATAAAAGCTTAAGGACATGCCTGATGGGACACAAAAGTGTAAGGCACTCTTAGTTGCGAAAGGCTTTTCACAGGAGCTCTACACCAATTTTGACAAAACCTTTTCACCCACAGCAAAGCCAGAAAGTCTTAGGTTAGTGATAGCTGTAGCAGCCAAGAGGCAGATGGTTGTGCAACACTTTGACTTTGAAACAGCATACCTGAATGCTGATCTTGAAGAGACAGTGTTCATGGAACAGGCCCCAGGGTATGACAGTGCAGGTGAGAGCAAGTTGTACTTGTTGCGCAAAGAGCTCTATGGCTTGAAACAAAGCGTACATTGCTGGAACAAGTGCATACACCAAGTTTTGGTGTCACTAGGTTACACAAGGAGTGTTGCAGATACCTGTGTGTACACCAAGGGGGCAGGTGATAGTGCTGTCATGCTAGTTATTTATGTGGATGATCTTTTTGAGGCGGCAAAGAGTGCCAGTGATGTCAAGAAAGTGCAGGTGGAGTTAGAAAACTGGTTCAAGTTGAAGAACTTAGGCAGCCTGAGATGTTATTTAGGTGTAGAGGTAGAAAGAACTGGTCTTGGAGAATTTTTCCTAAGCCAGAAGAAGACTGACATTCTTGTGGCCAAGTGTGGGTTAAATAAGGCAAAAGTGGTCAGGACACCAATGACTACTGATTTTGTGAACTTGGAGGCAGAACGGGAATTTGAAAGGCCTGATCTATACCACTCAGTGGTAGGCAGTCTGTTGTTTATTGCAAACAACATAAGGCCTGACATCAGTTTTGCAGTTGGGGTGCTCAGCAGAAGAGTCTCCAAGCCAAGGAGGGTGGATTGGGAAGCCCTGAAGAGGGTAGTTAGATTTCTCAAGGGAACCAGGGACATAAGCTTGAAGCTGACAGGAAGTCAGGTGACCCTGGAGTGCTATGTGGACAGCTCTTTTGCTGCTGAGACTTCAAGCAGGAAGTCAGTGACCGGGATTGTGGTCAGGTATGGAGAGAGCCCTACAGTGGGGAGATCAAGAAAGCAGAACTGTGTAGCCATTAGTACCACTGAAGCTGAATTCGCAGCCTTGTCTGAGATGGCAAGTGAGGTACAATGGGTAAGGCAGATGCTTGCAGACCTTGGGGAGCCATGCCAAATGCCTGTTGAGGTGCACGAGGACTGACAAGCCTGCATAGCTATGGCAGAAGCAGAAAATCTGAAATGCAGTACCAAGTACATTGCGATATGCTACCAAAATGTGAGGCAGTTAATACAAAAAGGTGTCTTGTGTCTGAAGTACTGTCTATCTGAAGACAACGTTGCAGACCTGCTCACAAAAGCCCTTCCAGTAGGAAGCCATGATGAGTTGCAAAGAGGCTGGGCCTTGTCACTAGTGTGTAAAGTAACAGGTGTCAAAAGGAAAGGTCAACCCACAGACGAATCATGTCCAACAATGTATGTTGATAATGTTATGTTGTAATGATAACATGTGTCCTGCACAGTAGTTTGACCATTTTGGAGGGGATCGTCAGGAGTTAGAGACTGAACTCCATTATAAAATGGCCAAACAAACTGCAGAGTCATGCCTAGTCAAAATGGCTGACTCCATGAACTGCCTAGTCTTCCTTAGCTACAGAAGGAAGGTTCTTATTGGTGTGTAAGATCATGTGATTGAGTAAGCCAATGCCCTTACTCTGTAACTGTGTATATAAGAGAGCTCAGAACAGAGCTCACCCTTCTTCCTGTGAATGCTGATGCCTGGTGAAGCAGTTTCTCCTTGAATTGTAAATATTTGTATATACTGCAACTGTTTGAGTTTGAAGATAAAAAGTGCCTCCTGCTTATTTGGACGTCAAACTCTGTGTGTGAGAGTATTCTTGGGAGCAGGTTGCTACTGAGTCTACTGAGATAGTTTTTTGGCTTCTGCTGGGGATTGCGTGTCCTATCACTCCCTGACAACATGTGTCCAAGCAACATCACAGTGTGGTCAGGATGTCAAAATTTACAAATCTGGAAGAACATAAAAGCTAAGAGATGCTGCAACAGCTTGTTTTTGCCTGAGCCTACCAGAAAGGGCAAAATTTCATCCTCTCCTCTCTCCCCTGAAGAGTTAACTGAGTGCCAAATACTTTTGCACTCTGAACTCAGTTTGCAGCAATATTGTAGTAAGCCAAGACAGAGGGAGAAGTGGAAGGAGAGAGAAACTGGAACATTTTAAAAGCAGCTGAAAAAGTGAGACAACAGAGGATTAATTGGGACTGTCCCTGACAAATTGGAGGGTGTGTGAGCCATGTAACTCACAGGATGATGTGAGTTACATCCCTCTCTTGGCCTACCTACCTCACAAAGTTGTGGAAGATAGGGCAGCTGAAATGTCACAGAGGAGAGCTTTGTGCTCATTGGTTCAAAGGTGGAATATAAATTGAAACAAGGAGATCTTGGTCTGTAGATAGTTTGAAGGACCAACCAAGAAAATCCAAGAAATGCTATGTTTAGCGAAGGACAAAAGAGACCCTCTCACAGCCACAGGAGTTTACCACATACCATGCAGCTGTGGACAAGTTTACATAGGGATCACTAAATGCAGTGTGCAAACACAAATCAAGGAACATGAGAGACACTGCAGACTGGAGTAGCCAGAAAAATCAGCAGTAGCAGAACATGTTATAAACCAACCTGGACACAAAATGTTATTTAAAAACACAGAAATTCTGGATCAGGCCAACAACTATCACGTCAGAATGCACAGAGAAGCTATTGAAATCCACAAACACCTGGACAACTTCAACAGGAAAGAAGAAACCCTAAAAGTAAACAAAATCTGGCTACCAGTCCTGAAAAACACTAAAATCAAAACTCAACACATGCAAATGAACTCCGCCCAGCAATAAGGGTGATTTGCAGCAGAAAATGGACCTTTAGCCAGAAACTAGCCATTCAAATACACAAATTTACATATCCTCTCCAAGAGGGTCTCATAGTATATAACCCCCACACACTCCTACCCAACCATTTTCTGAAAATGCCAGACACAGATGCAGGTGAAACATCAGAAATAAACTCTTCAGAATACGGCCTCACAGCCCGGAAAAAAACCACGGAAAACCTATGGATGCCGGCTGTGAAAGCCTTCGACTTCACAAAGAGGAAGACTGCTTGGGGGATTATATTCAGAGGGCAGGAGAAAATTTAGCAATTTTCTGGGATTGGGGTTTACTGGGAAAAACAATTCCTTCATGGACATGCTGTTTCTACAAGCATCAGTAGTAGTGCTCCTGCAGTTTTATTTTTGACTGAGTTCAGCTTCTGTCCTGCAAGATGGCCTTTTATTCTATTGAATGAATTAAAGATACTAAATATTGGCTGCCTGAAGAGCTCAAAACCTTTGCCAGTCTTGAAAACCAGCAGTACTGTTTCCATACTTGCTGTTGCACTTCTTTAATCATATAGCAATGCAAGTAGGACTAGGAGCTTATCTACACCAGCCAGGATATGCCCGTTCCCTGCTGGTGTATCCTGGCTCAGGATCTGGCCCATTCTTCCCCTGTTACCTGGAGAAAATGGGCTGGTGTCCAATCAGGAGTGCCAGTCCATCACTGTAGCTGCCATAACCATTTTTGCTGTTGACGCGGAAGCCAGGAAGGGGGCCTGCAACATGTGACTGAAGACCCTCTGCATGTGACCAGCCTTGGTGACATACTGAAAGACCCCTGTCTGGCTTCAGGAGATTCAGGGAGCTGGCAGTAGCAGTGAGGGGTGGCCTGCCAGACAGGCTTCCATGGTCACATGGACCTGATCTGGGTTTGGGCTACTGGTACCAGATTAAACAGGGTATTTTCTTATAGCCTACCCCAGTTTGTCCTCGTTCCAGCTCCGTATCTGCCTTGGGGATGGTGAGGACTGCCTGGGAGCAGAACAGGGCAAATGCCCTGTGTCATATGGATTGCAAAGCTCTTGAATGTGGGCAAGCTGGGTTATTTAGCCTGTGTAGCTAAGCCCATAGTGTTGGCTGTTGGTTCATTTTTATTCAGTTCATGGTGAAGATCTTTGTGAAAATGAGTCATGTCTGCCATTTCTGACCTGAATCTTTTGTTTCATTTTCTGGAGTTTCAAATGTATATGTTGTTTGGCAGTATATCAAATTAGCTGAGGATTTTCAGGCAAATCATTTCATTCAAGTGCTGTGCATCAGCTTCTGGTCGCAAATTATAACACTCATAGTTCAATTTTTTATAGCTTATTGTAATAATTACTTGTATTTGTTATCTCTAGGATTTTTGAACTTGTCATGCTGCAGTTTGTCTAGAACAATGCCCTTTGGTTTTGATTTTTACACCCATATTCAAACATAAACACCATCACTAGTGTTACAGGCTACGATGTTGTAGTAATGTGTGATCCAACCCAGTGTTAATTGATTTAACAAATGGAATTAATTTTAGATGATCCTAGTGCTGTCTGATTTTTAATGAATTTAGTTTTCCCCCTCTTATTTCTGAAATTATGGGAAATTCTTTCTGTGGATTTGTGAGGCTGTGGGCATAGTCTTTATTTGTCTCTGGTACATCTCTCAGACGTAACACCATGAATATGAATGAAGTGAATGCCAAAGGCTGTGGACCTTTCTATATTAGTGTCTGCTATGGTAGATGCTAACCACAGTGGCTTTTTCACAGGTGCAAATTAGCACTGCTGCCAATCTTAAGTGAGCTCCCCATCTGTGACTTGAGCAGCCATAGCAGTGTTGTCCAGGTTTGCCCCAATGTATAATGTCACAAACAACACTCTTAGGAGTATGTATCTCCTTACATCAGAATAGTTGGAGTTTCCATATCTGTTTCTCAGACAGTTAAAACAGTGAGCTTTGACAGAATCTTAGCCCACTGAGGTTTTACTTTCCTGCCAATTCCTTATTCTGACAGGCTACATCTTTGTTTTGCAATTTCCAAGTGTCTCTGCTTTTTCCTTTTATGTAGATGTCGCTCTTATGAAGATTGTTGTGGTTCAAGGTGCTGTGTAAGGACTCTATCTATCCAGAGACTATGGTATTTTTGGTAAGACAGTAATAACTATTCATTGCATTCTCTGCAGTTAAAGTAGTCTTAAAATGGATAGAAGAAAGTAAAATGGGTGCATAAGGTTGCCATACCTCCTCGTTAGCCAGGCTTTACCTGGATTCTAGGTGTGTCACCCAATGAATGTTCGGGTCGTTATCTGGCCTGGATTCCAAGCTTTCATTTTAAAAAGTAAGTCTCTTATCCTTGCAAGAGCCAAGATGTGGGCTATTTTTGTCAAATTGTTCTGCAAGCAACAAGTCTGTCCCTGCCTTTCAGGTGCATAATTAGAGTAGTTTGCATAATTTGAATTTGATGAAGTAGAATATGCACAATGTTTCCCAAAAAACTTTGTGCAGTCCCGTGTGGGTATACTATATGTCAATTCCCCCTGCCATTTCCCACTGGTTTTAGATTGCTGTCAGTCATGAGAAAAGTGAAGAAAGAACATTACTGTATTTGATTTGTAGAGAGGTCTCTCCATCCCTTTCCCCCAAAGAATCTAAAAAGGTTGTGTGCACTCTTTTTGGCAGTACCCAGCATTGTTTGGCAAGTGTAGTAAATCTAGAGGTTTTGACTGCTACTGAATGGCAAGGACAGATATAATACAGTGAGGGGAATTTTTCCAGGGTGCCGGGGACCATTACCATATTTGTGCCCATCGACTATAACTGTTTCTTTCTTTCCTAGAAACTCTCCAAAAACTGGTAGTCCATGGGCTTGGGGACTGGTACCAGCCTAAGGACTACCACTTTGAGGAGCATTTCTGTACACTATTCATTTTTTGCAGATAACTCCAAAAGTTACTACAGGTTGTCTCCCTTACCTGAAATGCTTGGGACCAAAGATATTTCGAATGTTGGAATATTTTAGATTTTAGAGTACTTGCATATACATAATGAGATATCTTAGAGATGGGACCCAAATCTAAACATGAAATTCATGTATGTTTCATATTCACCTTATACACATAGCCTGAAGATAACTTTATACCCAATATTTTTAATAATGTTGTGCATGAAACAAGTTTATGTGCATTGAACCATCAGAAAACAAAGGTGCCATTATGTCAACCACCCATGTGGACATTTTGGATTTTGGAATATTTTGGATTTCGGAATTCTGGATAAGGGAGACTCAACCTGTAATGCACGAAGTAGTAGCCTGCTGCCCCTCATATCTATTTTAGTTATTTGTTATACATCAATACCCTAAAAGAAGCAAACAGAGAAGCATCTTTAAAAATCTGTGCTCTGTTCACTTGTAGGCATTTCTTACTTGCCACAGGTGACCAAGTGATAGATTCATTACAGGCCTCACCATGGGTGAATGCAGCCAAAATTTCCCTGCCTGAAAATGGAGCAGACAGTGGCATACAGCTTGTTGCTATTTGGACATGAAACAGTACATGCTTTTTCTGGCAGGGAGATTAATTTCCATGTCAGAGTAATTCAGAAAGGTCTCCTGAGCCATCTATATCCACTAAGCCCCAAGCTTCAGATATTTTGTTGGTTATACTGGCATCTGTAATTAGCTATATAGTAGTAAGTCTTTGTAGTGCTCTGCATTATGCAAACTCAGACTAAGCCAGCATGTTCTCTCCTTTTGCCTTTGATCAGGTTCCTGCTGATGATGGGAGTTTTGTTTTGTTGTGGGGCAGGTTTCTTTATCCGAAGACGGATGTATCCTCCACCACTGGTTGATGAAACAACTTACAATGTGTCATACACTCGGCCACCTAACCCCAATGCCGCAGGTCAGAGATTACGTCTGTCCTATCAAAGTAGTCCTTCACAATACAATAATTCTTGATGTCGTATTATCACTGAATTGAGTGGAATACAGTCTAAATTTACCAGGCAAGTGTTTGCCTAGGCAAAGAAAATAATATATTATTATATAGTCACAGTTCTCAGATGCCTACCAAAGGTCAACATGATACTGATGACTCCCATGTGCACTGTGGTTTTTGGAAGTAAATCCAAATGCAGAAGCTACAGCTACCTCAGGGCTACGATTCAGAAATCTAGATGTTAATTACAAAAATCATTGTAGCGACCGTGTAGAAATTGGAGGATAAAGATGTCTCTGTGCACATAGTAGTAGGATAGAGATATATGAAGCTGACTTAAACCAGATCAGCCAATTAGTCCCTCTAGCCCAGTATTGTCTAGTTGGTTTGGTGATAGCCACCCAAAAGCTTTGGCAATGGTCTTTACCATCATATCATAACTGGTGTTCTTGCCTGGAAACTTCCTGTATGCAAAATATCATTGAGCTGTGACTTCAGTCTGAGCAGGATCAAGAGACAGGTGTAGGCAACTTGAAGCAGATTGAGGCAGGGCCACCTCCAAAGGCAGTCCATTCTCCTGTCAAAAAGTCTTAGGATTTTCCTAAGGATGTTAGGATTAGGATGTTCCTCTTTATGTTTAGCCCTTTGGAGCCACAGAGAACTAGCCTACTCCATCTTCTGCATGACAACTCCTCAGCTATTTAAAGAGCACTATCATGTGTCCCTTTAATGTTCTCCTCAAAATGTAATCAGCTCTTTCAACCATTTCTCATACTTCTGTAATTTATCCTTTGACAAGCCTAAGTGCTGAGATGAAGCTGAGCTGCAGGGCCTAATTTGATTAGAGCCCCCTCCCTCTTTTTTTCTGGAGCAAGCAAGAAAAAGAGGCTGTTGAATATGGAAAGCAATCAGCATTTAGATTGGCTCCCAGCATTTCAAACAGGATTTCTGGCTGAGCCTCCCTGCTTTTAGTTCTTGCCCTACCCCTAATCAGGAACAAAGAGATCTAGCATTAATACACATGTTCTCTTGCAGAGTACATGTTGCTCTTTGGGGAATGAAAATTCACAGATTTGAGTTTTGCTTTCTTTTTTGGTAAAGTACAAAGTTCCAGTTCTCAGGGTTGTGGAGAAAACATTGTTTAAATAATACCATAGTAAGAAGAAAAGTCAACAAAGATTTATATGAGTGAAGATGGGCATGAGGATTTCACCAGACCACAGCTGTGTCTTGGAAGGAAGCACTCAGGCAGAATCTAACTAGAAAGAGGAGGGCTTTGGGGCAGTGGGGCTAGAAAGGAGGCTAGAGTAGGTTGCAGGGCATGAATGGCCAAAAATGCTAAACAAACAAGCAAACAAACTACCCCCCCCAAAAAAATGACACCAAAACCAAACAAACAAAAGAAGTAACTCGAAGTTCACTTCTAATTTTGAAAAACAGAGGCTGTTATGGTAAACAGTTGAAAGGAGCTCTGCAACCTATTTATTAAGGTGAATTGCCAAAGCAATACACCTTTCCCTTGGAGATAGGAAAATGGTGGTGGTCTAGGGAACCTAAAGGGATTGCAGACCACAAAATCAGTCTTGGGAGTACATGCAGTGCCAACATACATATTTTGACTACCCTGCAGCAGATGAAGGAACAGAGCTTGTGGATGTCAGGGAGTTAAATGAAAAAGAAACAGGGTGGTTGCAGAAGGGGAATGTGGGGAGCTACAGCAAGATGGAGCCTCACCAGGGCTGAATTTAACACATTGCTTCTGAACAAGGCAAATCTTTGGCTGCCAGTCTTGTGGAGCATGATATTTTCTCTGCATGGGCTCCTGAGTAAATCTGGATATGAAGGTTGTCAATGGCATGGAATTTAGCTTAAATTGAACATTTTTTTCTTTCTGTGTTAATGAGTAAGAAGATACAAGCACTCTGAGAAGGATCCACTGCCCTAAGTTTACATCCCTAAGGAACATAGAATCATAGAATCATAGAATTGCAGAGTAGGAAGAGACCACGAGGGCCATCCAGTCCAACCCCCTGCCACGCACATGGAAGGTTGTTTTTCACAGTTGGAAATTTGTGACCTGTTTCATTGCTGAGAGGCCTGAAACTCAATGGTGTTGCCTTTGACCACCTAAATGTATTCTCATTCTCACAGTATTGTTCTCTAGCCCCATGGGATTTAAGCAGAATTTTGTTTGGTCTTGCCATTCTATAAGCCTAGCTCAGCTACCGCATATCCTAATCAGGGCTGAGATTCTTCCATGCTAAAGTTAAATAGCCACTATTCTACACCATGAAAAGATGAATTTTACAAACTGAGCAGCTTTGTATGATTTCTCTTAGTAAGCATTATTAGATATTAATAGAGAGAAGGACAAGAATTATGTTTGATATGGAAGTTTTGAACACTAAGGCCATTGGTTTGGACATTACTGTCCCTACAGCAGCTGTTACAGACCCTGGTTTCCAGACTGTTGACTCTCAAGCTCCAACACCAGCCATCAGCCCTTGTCCTCATTAAACAGTGTTGGACAAGGCCAGCATTGTTGCCGCCTGCCTCTTGTAGACTAGGGCATCTGTACCAATCAGGAGAGCACACCATTTCTGTTTACTCACCCTCCTTCAAATTCCATTGTTGTGCAGGCTTCTCAGTCAAAGGGTGGTAAGTGAGCTCACACCACTCCTCCAGATCTAGAGGGTAGACATCTTGATATCTCCAGAGACTAGAACACGGAGCAATGGATGCAAGCTCCAGGAACAGAGATTCCACCTTAACATTAGGAGGAACTTTCTGACAGTAAGAGCTGTTCGGTAGTGGAACACACTCCCTCGGAGCGTGGTGGGGTCTCTTTCCTTGGAGGTCTTTAAACAGAGGCTGGATGGCCATCTGTCAGGGATGCTTTGATCATGATTTCCTGCATGGTAGGGGGTTGGACTGGATGGCCCTTGTGATCTCCTCCAACTCTACAATTCTATGATTCTATAATTCACCCAATGGTAATTCAACTGGCATTGCTCATACATCAAATAGATCCTCAGAGAATTGGGACCAGAAAGATACGTGGCTGCCTTCCTGTTCAGTAGTTTAAAATCATAAACTGGACTGAAAAATCTCATAACTTTTGGCATTCATGTTTATGGTAATTAATGACCAAACATGACCCCCCTAAACCCTACCCACAGCCCAGCTGAAGGGCTTCCCAAGTGCTGAAGATCAGGGCTCTGGGAAATGACACCTTTAGTGCTCTCCTGGTCATGGGGCGAGTTGAGGGAAGCATTGTGGCAGAACCCCGAGGGGTCTCTCCAGCTGCCTGTTCTTAGTAAGCCCGTGAGCAGGAGAGTGCTGCAGATGTCATTTCCCAGCATCCTGATCTTTGAAATCCTTTGTTTGGGGCACTGCCTGGCTGAAGAGATAGGTTTTTTGACAGTGGCATCCACAGATGTAGATAAGCTGACAAAGCTTTGTCATTGTAAGTACATCTAGCTATGCAGGATCTTGGCTGGTTTTGTTTTAAATGACAGCTGAGAGTCTAGGGAATCACCCAAATTAAGTATGTGGGTAAGGTATTTAAAGTTTATACTCAGAAAATGGTTGCTATATTTAGAAAGTTTAAATAGTGGGGAGGAGATTCTTCACCACCTTGTTTTTCATTCAAAAGGATGTAGCTGTAATTTTCAGAAGATGGACTTAATTTTCCAGATTTTGAATTTTTATTATAAGGTGTATCTCCTGACTGACAGAAATAATGGTCAAGTCCACCCCAATTCAGATACAGCTTCCTGGGGTGAACTTGGGCCATTCAAACACATTCCCTCAGCCTGACATACCTGATGGAGATATGGGGAGGAGGAGAGCCATGTATGTTGTCTTTGGGCTCATTGGAAAAAAAGCAAGATATAAATGTAACTAGTGACATAAATAAATACTGTAAATGGAATCCCCTTACCTAGAAATGGGTGTGTGTATGTGTGCAGTTCTCTATAGTACACAGTTTGACCTTAAACATTGAAGATTAAGGTCTTCTCCCTACTGCCTCTTGCTTCAGGTGAGTTATCATTTTGGTGCTAGAGAATAATCTTATTTATTTAAAGTATTTATATACTACTCTCCAGCTTACCAGGAATATAACACTTTTGCCACTATAAGCTCTCTCAGAATCCATTTATGTTGTTCATCATCCAGGTCTCATAACACAAGACAGTCACTATTCTACACCATGAAATTTAATTTACACCATGTAATTTAGAATTACTTCAATACCAATTAATATCAATATAAACAAAATCAATATACAAAATGAACTTGGCCTAAAAGGGAACTTCAGCAGTGCACTGCTATATTGTGAGAGACAGAAGATTCTTCCAGACACACAGCTTCTAATGCTGGTGATTAAAAAATATTGGATAGCTATTCTATATTGTCCTACCCAATTTCTGTTATAAATAAGAGAAGAAGAAGAAGAAGAAGAAAGGAATACCTGGAAAGACTGAAATTGGAAGATAGCATTATTTCAAATTTATGGTATGATAAATAATAAATAATAAAATTTATTTATACCCCGCCCCTCTGTTAAAACAATCGGGGCGGGGTATGAGCCCCTTGTTCCAATTCACAGAATTGGGGGAAATCCCCTCCCACCAATTCTATAAGTTTGGGGCAAGGGGATCATGCAATAAAAACCTTGTCTGGAAGCAGACAGCCAGATGAAACCTTGTTTGAGAGGGAGAGGGGATGCCTAGTAAGTATAGGATAACACTTCGTTTTATTTCAAATCAAGATAAGTAAAAGGTATCAGAGGGAGGGCACCCTTTTCTCTTGTGTGGGAGCAATTCAAATGACCTGTTCCATTAGTCCCTGAAAGTCTCTGTGTTTAACTTGGCAACTGTCCATCATCCCATTATAGATTCACAGCTTCTGTATTACACACAATTGCAATTAGTTCTAATAATGGAGGGGTAATAGGTGCTGTAGGCTATATTTTGGAGGAAGGAACTGGCAAAACCACCTCTGACTAGTCCTTGCCTAAGAAACCCTATGAAACTCATGAGGTCACTATAAGTCGACAGGTGACTTGAATGCACATACACACACAACAGTGAACTAAGGTGTAAAGGCCCTAAATGTATATGAAGATGTGTTTTGCTGTGGATATGGCTGACTGGCTGTATTTAGTACCTTTGCTTTATATTAAATGTGTAGCTCATAAAAGGATGAAGACTAGTTGGTCAAGGATAAAGATCTGCTGAATTACTCAGTTTGCAGAAGCCTGCAGAAGCCTGCTAAAGCGCAGAATGAGCTCAGGCTTGCTAGGGAGGTTAAGAACAATAAAAAGGGTTTTTTTGGGTATGTTTGCAGCAAAAGGAGGAAGAAGGAAATGATAGGGCCACTACGTGGAGAAGATGGCAAAATGCTAACAGGGGACAGAGAAAAGGCAGAATTACTCAACACCTTCTTTGCCTCAGTGTTTTCAGAAAAGGAAAAGGAGGACCAACCTGAGGATAATGGAACAGAGGACACAATAGGGGAAATCTAGCTCAAAATAAGTAAAGAGGTAGTACAGGAATACCTTCTTAATCTAAATGAATTTAAATCTCCAGGACCAGATGAACTACATCCAAGAGCATTAAAAGAGCTGGCAAATATAATCTCAGAGCCATTGGCAATAATCTTTGAGAACTCCTGGAGAACAGGAGAAGTCCCAGCAGACTGGAGGAGGGCAAACGTTGTTCCCATCTTCAATAAGGGGAAAAAAGAGGATCCCAACAATTATCGTCCAGTTAGTCTGACATCAATACCAGGGAAGATTCTAGATCATTAAACAGAGAGTCTGTGAACATTTAGAAGGCAATGCCATAATCACAAAAAGTCAACATTGGTTTCAGAGAAACAAGTCATGCCAGACTAATCTGATCTCTTTTTTTTGATAAAGTTACCAGCTTGGTAGATGAAGGGAATGCTGTGGACATCGCATACCTTGATTTCAGTAAGGCCTTTGACAAGGTTCCCCATGACATTCTTGCAAACAAGCTTGTAAAATGTGGGCTAGACAAGTTAACTGTTCAATGGATTTGTAATTGGTTGACCGGCCGAACCCAAAGGGTGCTCAGCAGTGGCTCCTCTTCGTCTTGGAAAGATGTGACCAGTGGGGTGCCACAGGGTTCTGTCCTGGGCCCAGTGCTATTCAACGTCTTTATCAATGACTTGGATGAGGGAATTAGGGGCATGCTTATCAAATTTGCAGATGACACCAAATTAGGAGGAGTAGCTAATACCCTAGAGGACAGGATCAAAATTCAGAATGACCTGGATAGACTGGAGAGCTGGGCCAAAGCTAACAAAATGAAATTCAATACGGAGAAATGTAAGGTGCTGCATTTAGGGCGGAAAAATGAAATGCATAAATATAGGATGGGAGAGACCTGGCTGAATGAGACTACATGCGAAAGGGATCTAGGAGTCCTAGTAGACCACAAGTTGAACATGAGCCAACAGTGTGATGCGGCAGCTAAAAAGGCCAATGCGATTTTGGGCTGTATCAATAGAAGTATAGTGTCTAGATCAAGGGAAGTAATAGTGCCACTCTATTCTGCCTTGGTCAGACCTCACTTAGAATACTGTGTCCAGTTCTGGGCACCACAATTCAAAAAGGATATTGACAAATTGGAGCGTGTCCAGAGAAGGGCAACTAAAATGGTGAAAGGTCTGGAAACGATGCCTTATGAGGAGAGACTTAGGGAGCTGGGTATGTTTAGCCTGGAAAAAAGACGGTTAAGAGGCGATATGATAGCCCTGTTTAAGTATTTGAGGGGATGTCACGCTGAGAATGGAGCAGGCTTGTTTTCTGCTGCTCCAGAGACTGGAACATGGAGCAATGGATACAAGCTCCAGGATCAGAGATTCCACCTCAACATGAGGAGGAACTTTTTGGATGGCCCTCGTGGTCTCTTCCAACTCTGCAATTCTATGATTCTATGATTCTGTGATTTCTAGGTGCAGCAGTTGTTTCACTTTGGGATGTCTTTGAAGTGCACAAGTACACACAGCCCTTTTGGTGCCACAATGATTGTATAATGTTACTTTCAATTATTGCACTACAGACCAGTACCAGGTCTTTGTCTTATCTTTTGTCTTCTTTTTTCAGGTGCACAGCAACCGGGAATGGCATACTACCCAGAGCCAGAAGGAGCTGTGATGAGCCCTATGGCTATGACTTACCATGTCCAACCGAAGTTTCCACAAGTGAACCCAGTTTACCCACCCCCACCTTCTTATTGCAACACCCCACCTCCACCATATGAGCAGGCTGTGAAATCTTCCACATAACCTCAGGGTTGCAGGATGTGGTAACTTGGTCAGAAAGAGACAGGATCATGAGCTGTGAAAAATTTCTTAGTGCTTCAGCATCCTTTGTTCTCTTACCAGTTAGCTTTATTTGGACAAGAGTGGCAGATCTGCAGCATGGGATGAATTATTGTTTGATATATTCCAAGCAAGAGCAAATGTCTTTTGTGTGTGTGTGTGTGTGTGTGTGTGTGTGTATGTGTGTGCTTTTTTTTAGAAGCCTATATTTAAATTCCATACAATTTCCTTTTTAAATTATTCTCATGTGCTCCCAATGCATATATTTTTAATGCATCATTGTGGCACAATATGGTGATAAGCACAAAACAATGTTCCCCGGCCTAAATGTCCTGTTCTGGAATTTTAAATATGAGAGGGAGGCATCAGCAACCGTGAGAAAAGAGGAGACAGCTGAACTAATTTAAATAAGTAAGGAAGATGAGCTCTCTCTGTTAAAAAAGCTCAGAGAATTGGAAAAGGACTGGATGAAGATGTCTCCAAGCAACTGTTGTAAGGTGATGCATGAGAAAAGTTCCTATCTTGGAATAAGACCCATCTCTGTTTCAGTGGCAGATGCCCTCAACCCCACCAGGCTCCATTTTTTTTCACTGACAGTGTGGGTTGGGGGAGTGGTGGAGCCTCTTGTTGCCAATAATTAAAATGGCAATATGGTATTGATGATGTGAATGTAATAGCAAACCATTGGTTTTGTTTGGGAAAAAGCGCCAGGCCTGGGTCTAACAACAGTAAAACCTAATTGCCTAATAAATATTTCTTAAACTAAAAAGAATTTTGGAAGTTGGAAATGGTTTTGCTATGGGCAGCCATAGGTCCTTCATAGCACTGAAGGTGAATTATGTCTACTCTTAAGAGTGTGAGGGTGACAGATGTCTAGAACACAGGGAGTCATGATTTATGTGATGGATGTGTAGCATGCAGGGAGTCAGTGGCCCATTGAGTGCGTACTTGAAGACAAACTGTATTTGCATTGAGTTCATGAGTAAAATGGCCCTTAGATTTGGCCTGGATAGTCAGTATTTCTTCTCCACATTCCTCCCAGTTTTACATTCATTTTTAAGACCACCCCCAGCATAACATTTTTAACAGTCTCCTCAAGGTGAATTCCACCCAGCTGTTTCATGTGATTACTTATTTATTCAAAATAAATTTCAGAGGATCTGAGATTCACCAGGTACTAAGGGAGTGACTGCAGTTTCTTCAAGATAGAAAAATAGATTATGTAGAAATTAAAGACTATTAAAATATAACAACCCCAGATGGAGAATTGAGCCATCAAAGATGAACATGACAGTCTGTGTTCCATTGTTTCTGTTTGTGAGAAATATCTTGTACTTTGTTTTTAATGCATTTATGCTCTTGACATTAGAAAGGCATATCTGCTCTTCTCAGCCCCTCATTCTAATGCCATTCCATGGTGGGTGAGACTACCGGTTAGAGATTTTCCTCTAACACTGGATAATACCTGTTCTCCCACTATCTGGTCCATTGTTCATTCTGTAACAGCCAGGCCATCAGGCATGGAGTACAGTTGTGCTTTTACTGGCACATGAAAAGAAAACTAGGTGCCGCTACTGTGTTTCTCTCTCTTCAGTTAAAGGTAAAATGGAGAATTTCCAGAATGTAACGTGCAGAATGTTTGAGGAATTTGAGAAATATACACCACATTTTAAAATATCATGCAGTGATTGTCAAGTGTGTTGTGTACCTGAAGACTATAAAGCAGGGATGGGCAATTTGTGAACTTCCAGATGTTGTTGGACTGCTGCTGTCAGCATCCCCAACCATTGGGCTGTGCCACCTAAAGATGATTGGAACTGCACTCCAACAAGATCTGAGGAATATGGGTCACCTACTACCTCTGTTGTAAAGTGTTTTAAGGGTGTACAATAAATATTAAATTCTAGATTAGGTCTTTGAGTTTGGTTTAAAATTATCATTCCAAGTTAATATTTAACCTGGACTGGAATGATAAGCTAGTTTGAAATTTCAATTGCAAATGTAGCCCAGATTTTATGAACATGTTCACCAGACATATAATTCAAAATGGCCATTTGGCATACAGTCCCCTAAATGTCTTTAATGATTCTATTTACAGTGGCAATTTGTAAAAATGATCCTTCCTGTACTATTGTTGTTGTAAGCTCTGAAGCCTCTAACATCAACACAACTTTGTACCATATCCTGCCCTTGGGCTTTACTCATGTTCTTGTTGTGTGCAAACCTGCTGGCAGGACCAGAGGCATCAAAATATCAGTTAAGGTAGTATAAAAACCTAGCAAATCTCTCTGGTCTTCAGAATATTTGTTCTTGATGGAAGATAATGTGTAAAAAGAAAATGTAGTTGTAAAATGGATGAAAAAGCATACATTCTTAGTGAATTGAGGTTTTGAAGGTAGCAACTAGTGGGGCTATTGTGTATGGAGAAGCTCTTGCCAAAGGCTACACTCAGTTTAGGCACAACTGTTGCTAAGAATAATAATTTAATGGAAGGTAGTTAGATTTTTCAGATTCCTTTGGGAAAAAAGACCAATATTATAGAGATCTACTTCAATGTAAAACTGACACAATGCAGAATTAGATGTACTTGTGTGACTTCAGTTAGATTCTTCCCAATGATCACTGAAACATTGTTAGGACACCAATGAGCAAATCATAAGCTGCCAAACGCAATTAGAATAACATGAGTGAAAGGGAACGTTGGGCATGATTCTGCTAAAATTAAGCACATCTATGTCACATGGGTTTCAGGTGTATGGATAAGTATATGCTGAATTTTGTCTGCTTGGCTAGGTCATGTTACTTTGCTAATTCATTCAGTGGGGTCCAGATTTTGTCTAAAGTGAAGTAAACCTGTCTATGAACTTGGAGCTAGCCTTAGGTTATGGAGTATGGCCTGTGGCTCTATGAACTGCCATTGTCGCATAACATCGACATTATGTAACATTCAGTCTTGGTTTGATCTCAAGAAGAAAGGTCTTTTCGATCAATTGAAAAGTACCACATTTGTAACTTTGTAATAGCATGGAAGACATAATTCAAGGAGAATTTTATGAAAGAGCATGGTAGTTGAGTTGATTAGAAAAAAGGATACAGACCTTGCGCTGAATACAGTACACACATTTGGTCATCTTCTACCCTGTTTGAATGACTGTGTGCTTTGCAAAGTATTGCCAGTGCTATGATATTCATAGATCTAATACTGTATATCAAGGATGCAATGACACACCACCATGTAGCAATCTTTCCTTAATTGTGTGAATTTATAGTAAATGATGAGGTTCACGCTGTTCCATTGTACACACTAATGTCTCTACTGAATTCACTGCTGGGTGTATTCCTGTGGAGGATATTTTGCCTGTATAAAATGTTCCAGTGTAGCAGAAACATTTAATTTGCATAATTCCTATATCCTTGGGGGACATTCTTATGTAAATTAAGAGCACAATTTCAGTCTTCAAGTTATTTATAATTAAATTTTGCAAGCTTTTAAGAAATGTTGGATAGCATGTATTAATTTATTTTATAAACAGCTAGTCTATAGAAACTACGGAACATGTGGCATAACTGCTCCTAGATTATACTCTATCAGTCTGCAGGTGTATAAAGGGTCACGTATTGGAAAACAAAAATACTTGCACATAGAAGGGGAATGTGATGGGGGAAGGACTAGGCTAGACCCCTTCTGCCTATCACCTATATTTTTCTATGCAGGAAAATACTTAAATGGGGGAACATTCAGTCTTACAAGATGTGGTGCAGGACTAATTTTACCGTTTTGGTGTAAATCAGGCCTAGTAGCTGATTAAGATATGGTAAACATCAGTGGAATAAATAATAATATATGATATGATATAATATAATATAATAAATACATCATTAAACTTTAAAGGTTTGACTATGGAAAGCACCTCATCATCTGGTCCGAAGTTACTGGGAAAGATGCAAAGGCTCAGTTTTTATGCACAGTGGTAACAACTTTCACAATACTAACATCTACATTTAGCCAAAGACCTATAAACCATTCTTTCCAGAGCTCTAAATGCCATATGCACTGAGTTTTGCCATGCCCAAAAGGTTCTTAGTCTTTTCAGTAAATAGCCACAGATTTGTATTGTAATTAACATGGATACATGTGATACATATGATGGCTGAATTGGGACACATGGTTATTCCTCAGCATTTGGGATGCTCCAAAAATACAGCAACCACAACACATGGTTTTCATTCTGTTGCTCTTAAAGTGATTTCTGGCACATCCTATGACACTGGCATAGGGCCATCCCAGATATGCATCTTCATGACATACTTGTCCAAGAAATGCTTACTTAAGTTGCTATGATGTACCAGGGAGAGAACTTCCACATCATCTGAAATCAATGCATTCAAAATCCACTGTTGACTTTTCAACAGTGATAGTTAGAACTATCCCATGTGGCATAACCAAATACTGTAGTGGTGAGAGGTCAATATTTATATATCAAACAGTTGAATTACTTTTTATGGTAGTTGTTTTAGCTTCTGTTAGGTTGGGGGGGGGGAAGAGTCAGCTAAATTTGTGGTGAGAGTCCAGGATTGGGTGTGTAGATTTCAGAAAATGTCCTTGCTTCATAATTCAGGTTTCCCAGTTTGCATCAAAGCTTTACAGAACAGTTCAGATTGGATTTGGGCCATGTTTTGTCTCCCAGCACAAGATGATTTATGCATATATTTTTCTGAAACAGTGTAATGTCGGAGCTGCATTTGCACTAGTTGAGTGGTAAGAGTTCCTCTTTGTGTGGGATAGGTTCTATGGTGTTAGCAGTTAACAATTTTATACCTGTCCGTGTATTTTAATAAGCAAAATTTCCTTTTCCCATTGGGTAGAAACCATTTTAAAGTCAATTTTGATGCTGTACATAGAAATCTACCTTAGTGTAAAGTTCCTCCCAACCCCTGAGATTCCTCTGATTCTTATGTTAATGTTGGTGGATCATACCACCCATGATGTCAAACTGCTGTTCTTGTGATGTTTGTACAGTATTTGATTGGGAAAGAAAAAAAAAGCAGCAACCTTGTGATTAAATATATTGGTTACTTTATGACTGCTTGCATACTTTCTTTCAAATATTTTCTGCTTTGTTCTTGAGAGTTTTTTAAAAAAATAAAACTTTTTTTTCGTAATATTTTTATAAACCTGTACTTGTTAATAGGTTGGTATTTCCTTTGTGCTCAAATTAAAAATTGAGCAGGGTGTACATATTATCATGTTGGTTTCTCGCCATAGGAGATATGCTGGCAGATGGTTCTTCTTGTGCAGAAAAGCTTGCTCGTATGCACAGCTTACTGATGGGAGTAGCACACAGAGGCTATGACGGTATTTTGATCCGTCGTGCACTGTTAATCATGTGAGGAAGAGCAGGTTGTAGCAAACCAGCTCTGCCTACTGCACGGTCACCTTCCATGTGTTGGAGGGCGAACATCTGTAGCAGGGAGCCTCCCTGTTCAATTTAAAATCCCATTCTGTCAGGGAAGCTGATGGGTATAGTGATAGTGGAGCCACTGTGGTCACCCAGTTCTCCTTTACACAAGTCTAATCACATGAGGAATTATAATATACCACTAGAATGAATGAAGTCTGTGACTTGGGAAAAAACACAAGTGGGGATTTCCCTTTTGGCAGAAGCAGAGGGCAATCTTGTTGTGGGTCTAGTACTTTCATGTATATACTGCTACCATGCATAAGACTGTGTGGATAATTTTTTCCCTCTGAAAAATGCTGTCTGAACTGACAGGTACCCTGACTTGTATGTACAACCAGGTCAGCATCTACATGTCAAATTCCAATGGGAGGGTTGAGTATGTGCCAGAGTAGGAATGAACAGCCTTGCTGGCAGCATACAAAACAAACATTTTCCTTGTAGAATATTGTGCACTCTGTTCTCAAAGCCCATCATGTGCTTAGCCAGATTCTAATTAATGTGCCTGCAACTTCTCTAAGTACTGTATCAGGTAATGAAATTTTGTTGCAGATTATTACTGTCATTATATTATTGTCATTACTGTTTTACCTCCATCTTGCCCTTATAGACAGCAAGTTAGTTCTTTGAATTAGCTGTCAAGCCCAGCATAATTAATGTGCATTTGCCAAGGAGGCGAGTACCTTTAGGGCAAGTATGCTAACAGGATCTTGCAAAGCAGCTGCCATTCATGAGGTGATGCGTGCTAATGAGGCTTGTAATAACACAACCCTCTTTGTCTAGATTTTTGTCCCTTTTGAAATTATGACATCCTGCTTCTGTTATCAGAATGCTCAGATTGGAACAAGATCCCTGTGTCATCCTGTCCTGCCTCAAGTCCTCTTGGTGCTTCAGGCAACAACCTCTATCCCCTGTACCAGTATAATCCCACATAATCAATAATTCCATTCTATTCCATTTCAATTAACACTATATAAGCAACAGCTAGTAATAGAACATTAGCACAAAGCCAGAACTGCTGTGAGAAAGAACAGGAAGCATACTTCCTGGTCACAGAGCCTGTCATCCAAAATAGCAATACCCATTTTGTAAGATTAATGTCTCAAATATATACTCAAAATAACTACTTAACCTTCCTTCTTTCCCTTCTCCATTGTTTCTTAAAAACTGGTATTTCCAACTTGAGTTTGCAGGACATTTGTTTCCTGCAACCTCAAGGGATACAGAGAATACTTAAATTTTATGTGAGTTGTTAAGAACACGCACATACATACAAATTTAACTAGCCAGACTTATTCATGATATGTTTTTTAATTTTCTGTTGTTCTGAAAGTTTAGCATGTAGGAACAGCAATGCAATCCATGCATATAATGATGGCTGGTACCTTTAAAACTAGTAGGATACTGACCACTAATTCTCACCCATTCTGCATGCCACACCAGGTCAGACATTCCTCAGCCTTAGATTTTCCTTGGTTTTTTTCTGGACTGTGAGGCTGTATTCTAGAAGAACATGGCCTCACAGCCCGGGAAAAAAAAAAACAAGGAAAATCTATGGATGCCAGCTGTGAAAGCCTTTGATTTCACATTCCTCAGCCTTTTGATGGGTCCCTAGCAACATCAGGTTTCCATGTTTTTCAATGTTCTGACAAACCAAACCAAATAATCATCCATGCACGTGCCAGCTCCTTTGCTTGGTCTGCCACTTGGGGCTGTGCACACATCGCTTCAGTTAGTAACCTCAGTTACTATTGCAAATGCCAGTGATCAGTGCTCTAAGAAAGAAAGCTGGAGATTCACAGCACTCCCCACTCTCCGTTCCTTACCAGACTGCTGATAGACAATCTTTAAGTTGTCCAGCTAATACTAGTTGTGTTGGGTTGAAGGCACTGCCTAATAAAGATTATGATCAACAAATACCTTGTACAAAATCATTGCAAAATTCAGTGTCTGTCACCTATAGCAGGTCTGTGGGATTAGTGTGTTTCCAGTGGCTGTTCGATTCCAGTTTCCACCAGGCCTAGTCAGATGACAAATGGAAGGACACCAATTCCTCACTACTGTCCAAGGGGGAATATTCTGCAGTCTTTTATTAACCAGTTAAAAGATGGAAAATAGACTCAAACCATAGAAATCCCTACTGAAACTAGCAAGATGTTACTGGCAGACCAGCCTTATTTAAGAATTCTGTTGATTCTACCTGCCCAGATTTGCTGGGGCACAATCTGTCAGCAAAAGGAATCTTAGCTGCTGCATCATACTGCTGACTCATGTTCAGTTCATCATCCTCTAAGACTCCTAGATCCCTTTCACATGTACTGCCATCAAGCCAGGTGTCAACCATCCTATATCTGTAATTTTCATTTTTACTGCCCAAGTGTAGTATCCTACATTTCTCCCTGTTGAAATTCATTTTGTTAGTTTTGGCCCAGCTTTCTAATCTGTTCAGTTCATTTTGGATTCTGATCCTGTCCTCTGGGGTATTAGCTACCCCTCCTAATTTGGTGTCATCTGCAAACTTGATAAGCATGCCCTGTATTCCCTCATCCAAGGCATTGATAAAGATGTTGACTAGCACTCGGCCCAGGATAGAACCCTGTGGCACCCCACTGGTCACTTCTCTCCAGGATGAAGAGGAGCCATTGGTGACTACTCTTTGGGTTTGGTTAGTCAACCAATTACAAATCCACCTAACAGTCACATTGTCTAGCCCACATGTTACTAATTTTTTTTGCAAGAATATTGGAGTGGGGGCTTGTCAAAGGCCTTACCAAAATCAAGATAGGCTATACCTACAACATTCGTTCATCTACCAAGTATGTAACTATCAAAAAAGAGATAAGATTAGTCTTGCATGACTTGTTTTTCAGAACCCATGTTGACTTTTAGTGATCACAGCATTCCTTTCTAAGTGCTTATAGACTATCTGTTTAATCATCTGCTCTAGAATCTTTCCTGGTATTGATGTCAGGCTGACTGGGGAGTAATTATTTGGATCTCCCCCCTGCTTTTTGAAGATATGGGCAACATTTGCCTTACTCCAGTCTGCTGGAAGCTTTCCTATTCTCCAAGAATACTCGAAGATTATTGACAGTGGTTCTGAGATTACTTTTGCCAGTTCTTTTAATACCCTTGGATGTAGTTCATCTGGCCCTGGAGACTTAAATTCATTTATACTGGCCAGATATTTCTGTACTACCTCTTTACCTGTTCTGTGCTGAATTTCCCATAATGCATCACCATCTGCTCCATTTTCCCCAGGTTGAGCACTGTTCTCCTTTTGGGAGAAGGCTGAGGCGAAGAAGGTGTTGAATTGTTCTGCCTTTTCTCTGTTTCTTTTTAGCATTTCACCACCTTGTCCACGCAGCGGCCCTACCACATCCTTGTTCTTCCTTTTGCTATAGACATAACAAAGAAAAAGCCCTTTTTACTGTTTTTAACCTCTCTAGCACACCTGAGCTTCATCTGTGCTTTAGCTGTTCTGACTCTCCCTACATGAGCTAGCAATTTGTTTGAATTCTTCTTTGGTGATTTCCCTCCTTTTCCATTTCTTGTACATGTCCCTTTTAAGTCTTAGCTCAGTTGACAGTTCTTTAGACATCCATCCTGGTTTATTTAGATACCTCCCATTTTTCCTCCTCATTGGAACTGTTTGAAGTTGTGCCTTCAATATCTCACTTTTAAGAAACTCCCATCCATCATGAACCCCCTTTTCTTTTAGTATTCCTGACCGTGGGATCACCCCCAGTAATTCCCTGTTTTCTTAAATGAAGCCAATACATTTTAAAAAGCTGTTTGGACAAAGGAGGAATGCTGACAGATTTTAAAAAACTACATGCAGGGATTCAGCTTGTGGAACTTCAATGATACACGAAGGATTTTGTGATTTACGTCTTAAAAATGCTTTAGTAGGTATTCTTAGAGGGTCAAGTATGATGAGACACAAGGGTAATTAAATTTATTTTATCACATGGTTTCAGACCAGAGATCTGCAAGGCTGCCCATTACATTTTCTCCCACATTCAAATTTTGTTAATTTGAAAAATACTGTATTGATCAAAGCCAAACTGAAATTAAATTCCCATCCATCCAAAGATGACATATGCTTTCCACAAATTGTGTCAACACACAATGCTAACAGAATCATTTGATTATTAGGACTTGTGAAGAACCTGGGAACTATGGCTTTGAGAAGGTACTAAGAATTTTTCCTTTTGAGTGAGTGATGTAAGTTTGGAGCAATCCTAGAGCAAATTGTCTTATAGTAAGGTCTTCTATAATATTATTGGGTTAGATCTAGATGTGTAAAATGAGGCTAATATGAGCTGACTTCTCTTCCCCTTTCTCCCTGTGGCTCCATTTCCCTAAAAATGCTACCCAGAGGTCTGAACCCTACTGTTACTTCCAACTAGAATATACCTATTGGATCAATGAGATTTAAGAATATCCTGACTCACTAATCAGCAATTGATTCAGAGGATCTACTTTAGCTGGGAATAACCAATAGGATTCAGAGCAGAGGATCAAGCAACCCTGCTGAAATAGGGACCCCTGAAAATTGGGCAGAGGCATCTTGAATAAATAAGCCCTCTCACCTCCACAAGGCAGAGCATAGATAAAACCCAATACTGTATCACAAAAACAAACTGAATACTTTCCTGATAAATAACTGCAGTCCTAAATCCATCAATTAGGAAATAGGGCCCCCTCAGACTTACCTGGGGGGAATTTTCTGGTTGTGGTACTGGTTGCTGCTGTGAAAGCCACTATCTTCTGGGGTTGCTGGTGTCTTCTCAGGATTCTTTGCAGATTCATGGGCCTGGGAAGAGGGAGCCAATTAGCATTGGCAGGGAGAGGGGCCTCCCTGGTGTGTGATGTTGAAGCTGAAGCTGAAGGCTTCACTCTAATCTGCCATGGTGGTATATGTCCAGGAACCCTCCGCTCTGTAGGCAGTCAGGCTTCAGCTGACTTGTGGTGTAGATTGATGAGCAGTGGCAGCAAGCAATAGCAGCTGAAGTGGTGAAGTAGGCATACTCTGGAGACCAGCAAGTGGCTGTGACCAGTGAGCCGGTGGCAGCCAGCTAGAGGCAGGCAGAGAGGGGAGAATGGCATGTGGTGGCGAGCAGCATGAGGCAGCAGACAGGGCGGCCTCAGCAGAGAACCTAACAGGCTTTTAAGGGATACATGTGTGTGCAGATGTACACACACAACTGAGAACAGCCCTTGTCAGGGCCAAATAACTGGAGCCAAACTAACCACCACGCAGGCTTGGTTGAGTGAGCATACCTCTCCCTTGCAACACTTCCCTTGTGTTATTCGGACAAGCCCCTTAAGAGCTTCAGCAGGAGAGGAGGTAGCCTTCCTGCAGGGCCAATACAAGTAGACAGTAGCATTTTCATTGTAATATTTAACCAACCCATCCCCACTTGTGCCTGTATCTCTCCAAGTTGCCTGAGGCTAAGGCACCAATGCCAACTATTTCTGCCCTGCCATTTGGGGTCAAGAGCCTAACTTGGCTGCTGAGTTGGGTGTATGAAGCATAGCAGCAAGGGGAGGGGTAATCAGAATTCCAGGTAAATATTGGTAGGACCAGCATGCAGTAGGTGAGCCCCTCCCCCTTTTACACAACGAACTGCATATTATTTTCACTGCATGAGCTGAAAAAAAATCTAGTTAAGGAGCTGGAATCACTGCTACCCCTGTTGGCCTTTCCCATTTCCTAAACTATATTCTTACCTGATTGTGTCCACCCTTGCTTGGAGAAAATTAGGCTGAGGTAATTGCGGGGGGGGGCAGTTACTAACATAGCCTTGAGACAGGGAGTCATGCCTGCCAAGGGAAAAGCATCTTAACAGTCAAGAAAGAACCTGCTACCACCTCCAAAGATCCGTGGTCAGGCAGGTCACGCCAGAGTTGCATAGGTGGAACTCATCTTGGGGAGGAGACTGACAGCTAATGAATCGGCAGGCAAGGCAGCTGGTCATGAATCAGCATGAGAGACCAGCAGCTATGCAGGCATCAGGCAAAATGGTAGCAGGGCAGCAAGAGGAGATGCCATTTTGCAAAGGATCTCCTAAGCCCTTGTGGAATAGGTGGAAAAATCTGAGCAAGGAATGCCCCAGGGCAATCATCAGACAGCCAGGATGCAGCAGGGCCAAACAACTGTGAACCACTCAGCCAATGCAAATGGAGGGGGTGCATCAAGGTGTAGACCAAGAGGAACTGAATCTCCATCTAGTTCCTTCACTTCAAGCAAATCAGGCAGCAGAAACGAGGAGTTCCAGGTCTGGTCAACCATTAGGAAAGAAAAGCAGGGGAGGCACCAGGAGCAATGGAGGTCATCTCAGCAGCAAGACATGTACACCTCAGGATTTTGATGACATTGATGACAATGACTGCACAGGGAATAGTGGGGACTATTCAGGGGAGGGGGTGGCCCATGCCCTAGGTTACCAGCCTAGGCATTGCTCAGGTAGGCTAAAAAGGGCCAGGCAGCTGCAGGCCTCAAGATAGTCTGGGTGGGGAAGAAGGATCAGCGAGATGATGCAATTGTCACCACATATGGAGGAGGACCCCGGAGGGCTGTAACAGCCACTCTGGAAAAGGCAAGGATAAAGTTGAGGGGGAAGGGTAGGGTAATCACGTTTTCTTTAATTGGCTAGCAAGATACACAGAGTTTATGGGAGTTGTTCAGTCAGAATATCCAGACGGGGTGGCACCTGACCAACCACCTGAGTAATGCCTTGAAGGCTCTGTCTCTGGCAAGGAAAGCAATGGCAGTGGAGTATGATGCACATTTAGGAAACGGGCATCACACAATGAGAGGTCCAGGTGGGATTTAATTAATAAACTTTGGTTGATTACTGTTGCCCCCACATACATGGTAAAAGCTGAGGTATAGAAATCCGTTAAATGAGGTGCCAAGAGGGAATTATTGTGTCAGGTGTGTAGGGAATACAATTCAGGCTGCTGTCAGAGAATGATGTGTAGGTTCAAGTACACCTACAATAAATGCCAAGGCCCACAGCTCAAACCATGTTGCCCTTGACATGGGGGAAACTTGCATCCCTTGCATTCCCAAGTAAATTGAGTTCTACTGCATCTGGGGGGCACAGTATTGTGTAATGGGTGGCTGAATACCTCAGTTCCAATGATTGGGGTTACAACCTTTGCTTGGGAAGACCAGGTGCAGATTATCTGGATTGGGCACAGAAGGATGTGCTGAGACTCACTCTTGCCTACCATCTTTGACAAATTAGGGGCCCCTGAATGCCCTCATTATTTAGCTGAGGGAAAATGACTTGACAACTCAGGAAAGCCTGGATCTCATCCTTGCAGCCAAAGGTGATTTGAGCACCATACTCACCTGCCTTCTTGGGACTACAATGTTTTGGTCCAACTTGCTGGAGTGGTGCTGTTGGTGAGGTGTAGTGGATCTGGTAGGGCTAACAGGTCCAAGAGAAAAGTAAAGAAGAAAACTGGTGTCTTTCCGGTAAACAAGACAGTCACTGTCTTCAGCACCCAGACATTTAATTTCACACTGAGGCATTGTACTGCCCTGGTGGGTGCATCTTTTGGACTGGGACAGGACAACTTGGCTGTATGGGATCCTGTACGGACTTTTGTCATGGTTGCAGCTGTAATGGTTGGCAGCAGGAGGTTGCTGCAGCCTCCTCTGGTGGCGGCGTGGCATGAAGCAAGACCCAGAAAAGGCAGAAACTGGGGTTTGTTCTCATCATTCCCATGGTATCCCTGTTGGGGCAACAGGGGTGAGCCATGCCAGGTAATGCTCAGCTCAGTGGCATGACTTCCTTCACCTGCAGATGATAGAGGACCACAGCGTGGCTGTGCACCCAAGTGTCTCCTCAGCTGACATCTTCCTAACCCTTGCTTCAAGGCAGGGGGCAGTTTCCAGATGCGCTGGGTCATTCAATTAGGTAGGTCATGCCCTGCCAACCTGAACAGCTGTGACTTCCTTAAAGTTGTAGCCAGTCTTCTTCCAACTAAAGTGTGGGCTTCTTTGTGTGATGGCAGCTTTCCCCTGGCTCATCAGATTTTTGCCACTAGGCCTGCAAGTAAACCTCAATAAATTCAGGGTTTCTCCCGCCCCATATAAATGTGCTTCAGAGCAAGCTTCAAATATTTCCAGCATTTTTTTAAAAGCACGTGAATTAAGATAAAAAGCAAAGATGGGTTTAGATAATCCACTGGCTGTAAAAGCAAGGCATTTCCCAAAGACAGGCTTGTCTATTTCTGTCAGCAAACATCAGACTTCTTTTTCACATAAATTAATTTTCATAAGGCTAAAATTCTGTGTACTTTTACTTGGGAACAAATTTCACTGAATTCACTGGGACTTGCATCCATATAATATAGAATGCATCAGCCTGTAAAGGTGGAGCTACATGTTAGGAATAATATTTATGATTTCTCATCTACATATTAACAGGTAAAGGCCATCGTATAGCAAATCTCCACTTCCCTCCCCCCATTAAATGGTACAGAATAGAAGTGATAATAAACCTACACCATGGTGATGTTACAGACTGTGTAAAAAATCCTAAGTGAACAGAGGTGATTTTGCACAGAACTACCAATTTAGGTGGCACTTGCAGCTCTGTGTCACATATAACATTCAGCTTCATATTCTCTGTTAGCTTACTTTTTTTTAGCAAACTGACAGCTAGGAAGAAATTGTTCAGAATACTTCCACATTTTGACGAATGTATTTATTTACTGAAAACAATTTGAACAGGAAAAACACTGTGATAACTGATCCCTCCATCCACCATCCCCTCTTACAAAAAGTTACTGTTCACTCAGACTCTCATTTTACCCTTAGTCAAAAACAATGCAGTCACTAACCACAGAATCTGAACAATTTGATACAACCAGCCTTAAACATCTCCATTTGACACTTGGATTCAATCCTTAATTGAGAATGCCTGGAAACAGTTTAGTTGTTTTTAAAACCCAAACCTCTTCCACAAAAGGTACAGCAAATCTTGCTCAGTTTCTTTTAGATACAGAAGATTGAAATGAAAAGAAGAGAAACATTCTGTTTGTTGAGAACTGTGGGCATGAGAAAGACATGGTCTCTATGCAACTGTTTCACAAAAGTCTACCAAAGGAAATACGGCATTTCAGAGGACGAAACAACACACGTAGGAGAGCCTGTGTCACACAGCATTGTTAATCAGAGGAAGGTATTGGTCCCATCTGAGAAGCTTCAACAGCAGTAATTAGATCAGGAGTAGGCCGCTTTGTGGAGTCAGGGGGCCACACAGAATCTGATCACTGATGTCAAAGCTGATGCCCAATTTCCAGTCACCTGCTGCTGCTGAAATTCTGCATGAAATACCATGGTAGAACTGTATCATAGGGCACTGCCAGGACAGAGTGCCTCAAAAGATACAGGCTTTTTCTACCATTGCTTCTGGGTGACATGTTTTTGATGCCCTCTACTACAGCACAGCCTATTTTAGTGGTATGGTTTCAGCAGCAGTAGCAAAACTAGGGACCAGCAGGGCCTGCAACAACATATTGCTTACTATGCTTTTGCTGCTGGGCTGAACCTGCCATCACTTACATGGGCTGTGGCTACCTCTATCAGCAAGTTTCCTCCACAACAATGGTAAATTATAGTCAGTTGCAGCAAGCTGTATAACAGAGCGGTTGGCTACTTCAGCCAACATGTTGTTCACTCCCTACATTCAAAGGCCCTTGTTTTTCAGCAAGCACTTACATTTTTCAAATTTGAAAAGTGAGTGCCTAAAAACACTTCTTATTCTTCTTTTTTAAAAAAAAATACACTGAACACAGACATTTTGAAGGAGAGAAAAGAGAGATCATGCTAACTTATTCACTCTGAAGCAGGCTTAGTACCTAAGGACACAATCCAGCCTTACATATTTCAACAGAGGAGTCTAGCACTTGCTTAAATTTCTCCCACTAGAATCAAGCTGTTAGCGCTTCACTATGGAAGAACTGAAAGCTAAAACATAATTGCAGTGGAAAGGGGGAAAACCCATTCAGCATAATTCAGAGAAAAACTGGACACATTTAAGTCCTGCTGATCTCAATAAAGGAGATCTGAGCACATGCATGACTTTTTGCAGGGAAACTAATGAACTTCAAAAGTGTTTAAGTATGACTGGATCTTGTTGTTGAAGTTGTCCACGGAAATGTGTTCAGTGACTTTGGAAGTGTGAGCTTGGGAGAGAGAAACCAATCTGGGAATTTGCCTGTGCTTGCTTCCCCTTCAATATGGTCCACAGGCAGAGCAGTTCTGTTGTGAGCTCATATATCCAGCTGCAGAAAGAGAACCGTGTTGTCATTATAGTCATGCACGGAAAAACAAGACTGGATGTCACAGAAGAGTTTTCAGCTTTACAACAAACAACAGAAAAAACTCACAAACACCAAGAAACATGCAAACACTCAAAAGATCTGAAGACACCTGTGAAAATTGAAAAAGGAAAGCCCCAGTGAAGGTTAAGACTGCTCTATGCCAAAACAAAAGGCATCTCTTAAAATGAGACATGAATGAGTACTCTCATCCATGCAGTATTGACAGAAATGGTCCTTTGGAGAGCAGGTGAAAAAGTTTTCATTTTGTTCAGACTCCAGTGTTGGTTCAGCCTACTTTAGGCACTAAGCAGTCTCCTTGCTTTTGGCATCATGTTACATTTCCACTTAGCTGTTGTCCTCTTTGTCTTCTTTCCTTTGAGGACTGAGTTCAAAGGCTGGGAAGCGGGACTTCTCAGGGACCAATACATCAGAGAGGAAGTGGATTGCTCCTGCCATACCTGAAACAGGCAAATCAAACCCATGGTCAAAAGGACACAAAAAGCAGAAGCAGTTTTGAGCACTGAATCCTTCATCTGATCCAGTGACACAAAAATGTGAGATGGGAAGAGGGAGAGACCTTGGAATCACATTGCCCTCCAAGACACCTCCCATAGGCTGGATGATGGAAGGCGGTTGGTCCCATCACATCATCTGTAGTTACCAACTTGCCAACTGGAGAAGCACACCTACAGCTACCACTGTCATTGGGAGCTAGCGTCTCTCCACACAGGCTTTCCCTTAGCAGGAAAAACTCAGGCAGAATGAAGCCAGCCTTGCTGACTTTAAGTGACTCTTCCAGCTGCTTTGCTCCATCTTGGTGGAACTCATGTCAAACTGATTTCACTCTGTTCTGGGGTAGGACCTACTGTCTTCCATTACACTATTCATCCAACTGAATTTATCTACATAAACAGGGACAGGAAATGAGTGCCTGTCTCTTTGTATACAACAGAGTGGGAATGGCTGTAACTTGTCTGAATCTCAATAGTGTAAATAAGAAACAACTATAGCTACCATTTGCTCGTTTGGGGTGAGAGTAAGCAGTGGCCCACTCTATGACTTATTACATTCAGCAGGAGCCATATGCTGAGAAAAGCTGGCCCCACATCATTGTAGGAACAGTCTTCAGAGAGACTTAACTTCACAAGTTAAGACTTGTTGTTGGACAGCAACATTTTCACACTGCCTACATGATTAGGTTTACCATATTGGCACAATACCCTAAGGCATGGGCGGGGGGCAGGTAACTGCAGTGGTTCCAGGGGGCAATTTTTTTTGCCAACTCAAATAGAAAACCTTGGAATTGGTTGGATGAGGGAGATTAAACTGTTAAGCAGTACAAGGATGGGGTGCTGCAACCTAAATAAAAGGAAAGTTATTGTTCACAGAGGCTTCCAGGATGGGTGATTCATCTTTTGGAGATTAGAGAAATGGGAAACCCAAGAAATCTGGAGAGGTCAAGAGTCACAAAAACAACCTTTGGCTGGATACTTTGCCCATCCCATGCTGTACAGAGCAACAGGATGTCAAAAAGGTTCTCTGAGCCAGTGGCAATACACAGACTTTGTGACCTTATTCACAAGAACAGAGTCCACAGATAACATTTCAGGGATACAAAAACAAGAAGCTTTTATGATGTAGGAAAAAAAAACTTTTTTGCAGAAGCATTTCAATTCTTTATTTTTTTTAAAAAAAAACATCAGGAATATTATATAGGTCTAATACTTATCTCATTAAAAAGGCCAGCAGGGAGGTTTACTCAGAAGTTAGTCTCACTGTGTTAAATGGAGCCAACTTCTTAGTCGTTTGAATTTAAGCCAGACTGCTTTGAATTTCCTCTTCCTTCCTCTCCTATTCTTCATATAATTATTGGCTGTAGATTTAAATAATAAAAATGACTTACCTTCAAAGAGTGAGTAGGGTCGGTCAGGAATACGACACCCATGTGCACCATATTCTAGACACCACTCTGCAAACTGGGAGAAATTGGGCAAATAATGGGAAAGAAATAATGACTGGGAATCCTGGCAGGCAATCAAAATGAATAAATACATATGTTCAACAGATTTAAAATGCAGAGTTTAAAAAGAAAAACTCATTGCAGTCAATCTGTCCAGATTAAGATGTCTAACTTGAGCTCTACTAAACACTATGATGCAATTTCAGGAAACTGGAAGAACAGATTAAGCAAAATCCACTCTGTACTGATTAAAGTTTGTCCACTGAATCTAAAGTAACCTTCCTCTCACTGGAAACAGGGAAGCAAAATGGTATTAGCAGCATGTCAGTTCCAAGGAGAAATGGCCATCAGTTTACATTAGAGGGCAGCAGTGAGCAACCACTAGTGTACAGTTGGGAAAATTACACCAGTGGCTTTTCCCAAGGCAACCATCAGGAGATGGTCTTCCCTGTTAGCCCATTTAGCTCTACCTCTGTTCAGCAAGACTGGAAAACTTTATTTCTTGAAAATAAATATACTGTATTTCCTTGAAAATATGTGTCTGTTCAATGAGAATAACTGTCTTGGTTGTTTTTAAAACATGAAAGAACAGGTTGCTTACCTATAACTGTAGTTCTTTGAGTGGTCATCTGTGAATTCACACATTAAGGGTTAAATCTGTGCCTGCGCAGAGCATTCGGAAGTCGTTAAGAGTCTTTAGAGCTTATTTGAATTTTGGCGGTAACCCCGCCCACCATCTCCAGACTATATAGGCTCTCCTGAAGCCCGCCTCCTCAGTTCCACGTAGCCATGATACGCAGCTCAAGAATTTAAAATTGCGCAGCAAATGAGAAGCCTAGGACACCAGCGGGGAGGATGGGCGGGATTGTGTGAATTCACAGATGACCACTCGAAGAACTACAGTTACAGGTAAGCAACTGTTGTTCTTCTTCGTGGTCTCTGTGAATCCACACATTAAGGGTAGACTAGCTAGCTCAGTACATGGAGGAGGAAGTGTCCGAAATACAAATAGCTAGATAGGTATACTCTGCATAGGTAAAACAATCACACTTCCTCAAAATCTATGCATAGGATTTAAAACTCAATGGTATTATTACCATTCTCGTTACACATAAGGGGGTACCTGTATCATTAAATGAGGTGATTATATCAGGTGGACCGCCTTGCAATGCAAGAGAGGAGTACCACTCATCCTAGTGCTGTGTCTGCTTGGGATGCAGAGTCCACCTTGTATACCTTCACAAAAGTTAGAGGTGTGGACCAGGTCGCTGCTCTACAAATGTCCTGAATGGGGACTCCATTAAGAAATGCTGTTGATGCAGAGGTAGCTCTAGTGGAATGGCTGCAGATGGTAGCTGGAAGCTGTTTCCCTAACAGTTGGTAAGATAGCTTGATGGTGGTAGCTACCCATTCTGAGAAGCACTGGGAAGATAGTGGTTCACCTTTCCGATGACTGGCGTAGCCGACAAAAAAGCCAGTTAGATTTCCTGAACGATGAAGTTCTGTCTACATAGAAGGCCAAAGTCCTTCTTACATCTAGAGTGTGAAGAGACCTTTCTAGGTCGGCAGAAGGATTTCGGAAGAAAGAGGGCAGTACAATGTCCTGACTAAGGTGAAAAGAGGAAATGACTTTAGGCAGGAAAGCGACGTCAGGTTGGAGTACGACTTTGTCCTGGTCAAAACGGATGTATGGTGGATCCATACGTACAGCACATAACTCACTTGCCCTACGATCTGATGTAATCGCTACTAGGAATGTCGTCTTCAGTGAAACGAGGCACAAGTTACACATTGCCATCGGTTCAAAAGGCGTTTTAGATAACACTGCCAAAACTAGCTCCAAGCTCCGCACCGGGGTGGGTCCAATCGTGGGTGGATGGAGGCTGGTGTAGCCTTTTATGAAATCTCTCACCAAGGGGTCCTTGAAGCAAGAGGGCTTGCCGGTTCGTTGGAAATGCCAAGACACAGCAGCCAAATAACCTTTAATTGAGGACACCAAGAAGCCTTGGGAGGAGAGAGAGGCCAGGAAATCTAGCAGGGCCGGCGTGCCTGCTTCACCACGGGGTATCCCTTTCTCTTCCAAGAATTTGCAGAATCTCTTCCATTTGTACCCATAGGCTTTCACTGTGGGGGGGGGTTTGGGCTGTGTCTAGGATGGCTCGGGCCACTTGGGAGAGTCCGGTTAAGGGGTGATCAACCACACCATTGGATGGAGCGACTGTAAGTCAGGGTGGTAGAGCTGGCCGTCCTGCATTGCCAGTAGGTCTGGTATCATGGGCGGACACCAGACCTTTCTCCCGAAGGAGTTGACAATTCACTGATCTTGCTCAGAGAGTTTAGTGATGTGGGGAGCGAGGGCGTCCCAGAGGAACTTTTGGTGCGCTCCCATGCATGCAGCGTAGGTGGTCATTTTTGTCAGCAAACACGCTGAGGAGTAGAATGTACGTCCTACTGCATCTAGCTTTTTGCCTTCTTTGTCAGATAGTGTGGATTGCAATCTCTGTGATGAATTCATTTGCGTCGCCTCTACCACCACAGAGTTGGGCTTGGAGGTGATAGGATAGCCAAGGGGCTGACTCTGTGCAGACACGATAAAGGTGGTCAAGGCGCCTTGAAGTGGGTAGAACCGACGATGGGGTGGCCCAGGCAGTTTTGAGTACTTAAAGTAGATACGGTGAGATGGATAACGAAGGAATAGAAGGTGCACGATGCTGCCAGTCTTCAAAGATAGTATCACCAATATCTTTGTCGAGCTGGGTAGTCTTGATGCCCAGGGTGCCTGCCACGCGTAGCATCAAGTCCGCAAAGGCATTCATGTTGTCTGTGGGTGATGGAGGGGGACAGGCTCCTCCCGGTGTTGGTGATACCCTTGGGGATGGAGATCTCGATCGAGACTCTGTGCTTGAAGATGATAGTGATGGGGTCCCAGAGGGATACCTTCTGTGCCTAGTGGGTGGTTCCACCCGTTTCCTCTTAGTAGCCTGCTTGTCAGAAGGCCTGTGGTCTACTGGCACTTGAGAGCCCTTTGGTGACCCTCACGGTGTCGACTTACAAGAGGGTGAGGTCTCGCAGGATGGAGATCTAGAACCTGAAGCGGCGGGAGAGACGGCCTTTTCCTTCTGATGGTCTGTTGGTAACTATTCCTGTACTGTCCTAGGACGCAATTCATGAATGTCACCACGAGCCTGGTCCTTACCAAGGTCTCTAGGACGGTACCGTGCCTGACCCCTTATGCGTCTGTGTTTATGGTACCATGCTGACAGCTCATACGGGTCTTCATAGATACGGTAATGTAGGTCACTTTCCCAGAGATGTGGATGCGGACGGTACCAGTGGTATCTAGCGGGATGGTCATAATACAGACGGTTCTACTCTGAGACGATCCAAAATCCGAGGTATAGGATCTGGCCAAAATCGAGGGAGAATGGGTTCGACGTGGCTTATGGGACCGGCGGGGCGTACAGGACCGAGCAAAGTGGGACCTGGAGTGTGACGTCATCCGAGAATGGACTGTCTTTGGGAGCGGGACCGTGACGAACGTTAGGTCCTGTCCCGGGACTGGGATCGAGACCTGGTCTGAGGACGAGGTGTGATTGAAGGAGGCAGAGATGAAAGCGATCTCGACCGGGATCAACGGTGTATGTTCTTTTCAGCTGAAGTGGGTGAAACTTCAACGATCCGGACGTCTGGAGACTGATCCTGTAGTTCACCCTCCGACAACAAATCTTGATCATGGTCTCCAGCTATCGACATCGGCGATGGTTCTCAGGACAATCCTCGAACCTGGGAGAGGTTGATTCTCAGAGGCAAAACCACAGGGGATTTAGCCTCTTCTGAATGAGACTTCGGTTGTTCTATGCCCGGGTCCTGTTGAGTACCTCTGGCGGGGGACTCCTCCACCCCGACCTTCTTTTTCTTATAGGGAGGTTCTGTTGCATCCAAAGATCTTGAGGCCTCCCGTGGGGAAGTCAGGCGGACCGATTTTTGTTTCTCTGTAGCCAGTCCAGAGGAGTGTGCCTGCCCCAAGGAGGTACTCTGCGTGGTGGTACCGTCAGCGGTACCAGAGGTACTTCGCACAGCAGTATCGTCAGCGGTACCAGTACCGACTTTCTCCGGTTTCGAGGAGCTTGTCCGGGCTCCGTGCCTATCACGGTCTCAGGACTTGTCTTTGGGGGTTTGCTTGGACGGTTTTGATGATCCCGAAGAGGCTTTCCGAGTCGAAGTTTGCGGGGAGGTAGTGGCTGATAAGGCATGCTCGTAAAGTTGGGCTTTCAATCTTTTGTCCCTATTACACCTTGCCTGGGGAGTGAATGCACTGCAATGGTGGCAAGAGCGAATGTCATGCCTTTCTCCAAGGCACATCAAACAATTAGAGTGCCCATCCGACTCAAGCATTTTTCCCCACAAGTTAAGCAGGCCTTGAAAAAACCTTTCAATGCCATGACAACGCAATAGGTCACTAACGGTTTCGAAGAAACAGTAAAGGGATGAAGAATGGTCAGCAGCCAAAGTCCAAAAGAGAGTCCAAAAGCCAGTCCAAATTTCCAAACCAGTGAACCAATCCGAGTGGGGGGGGGATATAGAACAAGAGAGAGACTCCAACAACATTCCTTGATGCTGCTAGCATGGCGGGAAAAAAGGAACTGAGGAAGTGGGCTTCAGGAGAGCCTATATAGTCTGGGGATGTTGGGCGGGGTTTCTAAAGACTCTAATGACTTCCGAATGCTCTGCGCAGGCGCAGATTTAACCCTTAATGTGTGGATTCACAGAGACCATGAAGAACAGTTTCTTATTCCTCCATTCTGTCCCAATCAGTACACTGTATTAAGATAGCAAATGGCTAATGAATATATCATCTTTATCCAAGCTTTTTAATGGTCAAGTACAGAACTCAGGAAGAAGAACCTGTTTCATGGTAAGAATGGCAATTATTTTCAAGGTTTCTCCCAGTAATGGTATTGCTTCTCCTGCTTAACTGACATCCCCAACTGCCTCCTTCAATTAATGGTTTCCAGATCTTGATTCTATGGCAGGACCTTGGATTTAAACCAGCCAATCAAGGCAAACTAGCAGCATTCTTAGGTTTACTACACTGTTCTTATACTCCAGGGTTGGAGAGTATGTGGGTTTCCAGATGTTGGTGAACTAAAGTCCCACTACCCCTCCTAAGAACAGATTGCTTACGTAACTATGGTTCTTCGAGTGGTCATCTGTGCACTCACACAAATGGGTTTCGTGCCTGCACAGAGACTCTGTTCAGAACCTTCTAGAACTGAGTAGCTTGGCAGTTATTCCCCTACCTACCCTCATATTGCGCATGTCCTAGTCAGTCCAGCTACAGTTACCTCAGTTTCAAAGTCGGCAGCAAAGCTACATGGTGTTTGAAAGCAGGGTAGGTAGGGTGGGTTTGTGTGTGTGTACATATAATCACTTGAAGAACCACAGTTACAAGTAAGCAACCTCTTCTTCTTCATGGTCTCTGTGCCTCACATAAATGCGTGACTGTGAAGCTTACCACAGGATAGCAGGTCAGGTCACAGGAGTACTGAAGACAGAACAGCACACCCAAAGTGGGCATCAGCCTGAGATCTGCAGTCTAGTCTAGTTGCAAATGAATGTACTGGCTGTGACCATGTTGAAGCCCTGCATAAGGCAATCTTGTAAGGCGATCCCTCGAAGTAGAGCTGCAGATGTTGCAACCGACCTGGCAGAATGTGCCCTTAAACCACCTGGAACTGATCGTTTAGCTAATTCTTAATTCTTACTGTCTGAACCACAGTACAACTAGCCATTCAACTAGCCTAGCCATTCCCTGCAATGATGCTGACCGTATTTTTGACATATGATACTAATGTAAGGGGAAATTCTTCTTGGTATCAGTAGTTGCGATCTCTATAAGAAGATCTACAGGACATGTATGATTGCTCCCTGTGGTATGGTGATCTCTCATGTCTCAGAGGTGATGGAAATGGGCATCAACTTGGTGAACAGAAGATGGTACTGGTGGTATCTCTATCAGCATCAAAGGAGTCGTTAATGATGGTGCTGGACCCGCTGTCGGTGTTAAGAGTTGATTCTAATGTGGAAACTGGTTTCAGTTTTGAAGGCTTCAATCATTTCTTGGGCTCCTCAGTAGGAACAGACTTGCTAGAAGCGGCATAGTGTTTTTGGCAAGATCTAGTATGACTTGCCATCCTTATTCTTAGAACCCAACACCAAAGCCATCTCACTGTCTGTTGGTTGCTCTGTCAAGTGGCCTTCTCCTAAACAAAATAAACACTGTTCACGCCCATCAGAGAGTAAAACCTTCCTTTTACAGGAAACAGGGTGTTTGAATAGAGAAATAGAGGCCATAGAAACAGACCAGGAATAAAGGGAAAATTTGACAAGGGGAGGGGAAATGGGTAAAGCTTGTGAGGGTTTCTTTTAAAAGAAGACAAGAAAGAAATAAAAAATGAAAATAGCGTGAAGTAGAAAGAAGTTCTCAAGAATAAAATAGGAAAGGAATATCTACTTAGCAGGAAAGATCCAAACTATGTCACTCTGCTGGCAGATGAAGAGAAACCAAGGTAATGGTAGCTTGGCGGGCTGGGACATGCATGATGTAAGGGTGGAGGAGGGGCATAACTTCCAAGCTGCTCAACTCTAGAAGGTTCCAAACAGGGTCTCTGCACAGGTGTAAAACCCATTTGTTTGATGCATAGAGACCATGAAGAAGAACTAGCTATGCTGGCTAAAGCTGATAGGAGCTATAATCCAACAACTTTTGGGTGTTTCCTATACTTCCTATACACTACAGCCATCCCCTCACATTTGCGGGTTTGACATCTGCGGATTTGATTATTCATGGATTTGCCTCTGCCCCCCCCCCGAAGCCTGAGGCCACTCGGTGCACATTCACACAACAGCCTTGAGGTTCAAAAGCGGGGGAAGCTGGCTGCTCTGTGGGCTTTGGGAAGCTTTTGATGATGGGGATCTCTGCTGCTCTGCCCTCCTTAAGCACTAAGCACTAACAGCGCAGCATTGGGCTAGGAGAAGGCAGAGCCCCAGTGAACTCCATTGCAAAGCATTTCAGAAGCCAGCTGCTCTGCAGGCTTTGGGAGGTGTTTGGCAATGGGGATCTCTGCCACTCCACTTTCCCAAGAACTAGCACAGCAGCATCTGGAAGCAGGGCAGCAGCTGAGGGGCCTGGCCACCAGGTACACATTTTTCATACTCCCTCCCTCCCGGGAGCCCCCCCCCCACCCGCTGCGTGCTTCACAAGCCTGGGGAGCCCTATCCCCACCTCCACTGTATGTACCTGTGTTGTTGTTGTTTTCCATTTTGTGGGGGTCCTGCGCCCCTAACCCCTGTGAATGTGGAGGGCCAGCTGTTATGCCAAACTCATTCTCTCAAAGTGAAGGCATATGGAGCCAAAATGGATGGAGTTATCAACAGATACAGGGAAAATCTATGGTTTGCTTTTAGTGGGGAAAATGTTCCTAAACCTTTAATTCTGAAAGTTCAAGGTGACACAACCAAAAGAAGCTCAGTGAGGACTGAGTATACTTGATATACATGCAGTGTGGTTAACTACTGAGGGTGGTGAAAATCTAGAAAAAATGAAGGAGGCGAGGGACAATATCCTGGAAAATGGCATGGCTAGCTGGCTGGCTGGTACTCTGGACAGGAACATTCCACACTTCAACATTTTGTTGCAACTCCCACTTTTTTTAGGTAATTGAAGGTACCTGGACAATGTATTGGTTCCTCCCTTGTTCTTTTTGTTTTGTTTCTTTTGAAGTCCTTTAGATTTAGGATATTTCAGAAGCACAAAACTATTCTACTATTTATACAGCAACTGTTATAATTTTAAGGCATTAATGGAAATTATGATTATTATTTTTGAATGCTAATAGTTTAATTCTGTTTTGATGTTGACTTTTTGCATGTTTAACTCTACTGTAATCATTTTAATTTGGAAGCCATCTTGAGTCCCAATCTGGAAGAAAGGCAGGGTGTAAATAAAGATGGCAACGGCAATGATGATAATTTCTGATGAAAAATTATTCTTTCTTTTTACTATATATTAACAGGTGAGGGGGGATCTGCCCTCAGTCAAAAACACATTTAGAAAGAAAAAAAAGTAGGTGGAGTCTCTTCAGGGGTAAAATATACCTTGCAAGCTCGGTAGAGGTACTTTTTATCCTGAGTAAGGTGATAGAGGGATAAGAAGGAGTAACCATTTCCTGCAGTCCCATGGCAGATGCCATACCCTTTCCTCAACAGTCCTCTCTGCCAAATGACATCACTACATTCCATGGCATCCTTCAGATACTTCTCTTCTTTGAACACCTGTGGAAATTAACACAGAATCACTGTGTGGAAGGGGACAATAGGGCTACCTATTTAAACCCTTATTTCATGGAGGAAGATAAAACAGGAATCCACTGAGCACATGAGCGCTTGCTTAGCAATCAGCACTACAGTACTCCCTTCCACACACTTAAGCACAGCAATAAGCTAATAATAGAAACTGTAATGGGAACACTTGTGCCCTAATCTAACAAGGAAGATCCATGTGTTGAAATAAAACATGGCTGTTAATGTATGTTCCTGTCTGCCTTGGTATGCTCACCTATCTCCCATTAAACTGGCTGGATGTCTCTTTTGATAAATGTGCATAAGTGCATTTTCATCCAGCTGTTGAACATAAGAAAGGTTAAACTGCTGGAATAGGATTTTGGAGGTTCAGGTCTCCAGTCAGCCAGGAGACTCACTTGGCCAATCACTCTTTCTCAGCCTGAGCTACTTAACAGTGTTGTTGCAAATTTAAAATTGAGAGCAGGATAGCTATGTATACTGCCTTTACTTCTTTCGAGGAATGGCAAGATATAAATATAATTAACAAACATAGATCTGGACAGGGCTTTCATATTTATATTTCACATTCCAAGTGATGCCAGTGTTTCACACATATAACCTCAATGATCCCTTCAAAAATCCTGGTATCCCCATAGCATCTATATGGATACAGTGGACACAGGCTGACAAAAGCCAACTTACAACTTCCTGGGTGAAGTGAGACTGGATCTCTCCTTTACTTATAGAAAGCACTGGGTAGAGTTGATAAAATAGTAATAAGAATTATAAGAGGGGCTTGTCATTGAGCTACTCAAGACTTTTTCTTCGAGCAGCTACCCCCCCCACCATTCAACGGTCCACATAAAAAACTGCTTCTGAAAGTCTCGTTATTTTCAAAAGCAATCTGCTGCACAACAGGGAGAATTTTTCTTTGGATCTTGGTTAAAGTGGGCAAAGTGTCATCCTCATGCCTTCTAGGGCAAGTAGGGGGCAATTTTGACACATCATGGCCCCCTCGAGGTTTTTTTAAAAAGGCCCAGGCCTTCTTCTCTTTTGAGAACCAAAAACATTGAGGGCACAAGCACTAGGGAAACCCTCAGTAGTTAAAGATAAGGTGTGTTTGGTACCCACATATCTTAAGGTCCCCCCTGCATAAGATGAAGTGATGATGTAGGCAACTTAGGCAGCAAATTTTGGGTATCACAACAGGGCAGAAAATTGTTAGCTGTGTATTTTTTTTACTGCCACAGATGGGGACAGATTCTTCTGAGATATCTACCTTATGCCTCAAATGACTTGGCTAATGGATACCTTGCACCAAGATGTGGGTGGGTAGGGGTATTATTTGCTATTCTGCCTGAGAAAGACATCCTGAAATGACCTTGTTTATGATTAACAAAATAATTCTTTTAACCCATGCAATAGAGGATGTCCAATTAGACTTTTAAGAGGCATTATAGCATAGCAAAGAATAAACTGAAATATTCCTCCACACTTTTGGGCAGCTGGTAGGCTCCTGTTAGTAATCGGAAAACCCAATTTTTAAAACATGCATGTTCCCATCCTGTACGTTTTTGCAAAACAAGGACATACTTTATATGCTTGCATGAGCATATGGATAACTCCCGGGGCACCATGACACCAATGCACCAGCCTGTCAGTTTCGTTGCTTAAAGATGATGGATAATTCCCAGATCGGAATTTTTTATGACGCACATAGTCGATGCTTGGTTTCACCAGTTCTGTCAAAGTCTCCTGATCCACGTTGGATGCTGGCTAAAAAGCAAAATTATCATAACAAAAGAAGATTTCATTTTCTGAAAAATAAAATGATATAGTCTGCATATTCCCATGAACCTATGTTTGTCCACATTCACATTGAGGAATCTGGAAAATGGCTTCTATATTTGCCTTTTATTATCTTGCTTAACTGGGCCAATGTAACAGTGGGGCACATCTCTACTGTGCTGATAGAAAATGAATTTGCATCTTGGTAACGACTTGTATTTAGAAGCTGACTTTGTGCATTTATGCAAAATAACATTATCTTTATCAAATCTGAATGAACTCTAGCTTTTCTACTCCATTGTGTCTCAGCTACTGAACTGTTAGATAAAGGAATTGTTAGGATAAACTGGCCCACCTCATTGAGAATGTGTGTACCTTGACATGGGGAAAACGTGAAAGCTGCAATTTTGCACCCTAAACCTGAAGCATACCTGTATTACATGTGCCTGCTTACTAAACATTCCTTGCTAGCCGAAAAGCAGTCCTATGAAGCAACACGATCTTAAATACCAGAAAAAATGGGAGCTATTTCAGAGCAAAAGCTACAAAGTATTGGTATTTGCACAGGGATGCAGAAAAGAAACTCAGCTGCAAAGGCTTCTTTCTTCTAAATGAGCCAAGCACAAGTAACCCTAATGAAGATCCAGATACTATTTTGCACCTCCCATTGCAAAGTGAGCAAGAATGGCCTAGCATTATGGCTTATGGATAAAGATGGTTGAACCTAGGATTCCTGGTTTGTTGCTCCCAAACAAGCAAGAATTTGTAAGCCAACAATAACCCCAGGATTAGTAGTGGCCTGTGGTCCTGGCTTGTTTGGCAGCAACAAACTGAGCTTCACATCATAGCCATAAGAGTTAGAAACTCACTTTTATAAACCAAAGGAAAATCAAAGTTTTAAGGGACTGTGAAAAGCATATAACCCTGATCATCATCTAAAAGTGCATAAGCAGTATATAAACACACACACACCACACACATGGGATGCTTGCAATATGGCAGTTTTCTTAGAAGGCACCAGTACAGATGCTTGCTTGCATACAGAATAGAATACAAATTTGCTACACTAGTGTTAAATGGGTTCAAAATTGGAAGGATCTATACAATAGGCCTGACAACTATGTCATTAAAGAAGACAGGAAGATTTCTTTCTGCTCCTATATATCTTGCTACTTAGAATCATAGAGTTGGAAGAGACCCCAAGGGCCATCCAGTCCAACCCCCTGCCATGAAGGAATATACAATCAAATCATTCCAGACAGCCTCTGTTTAAAAACCTCCAAAGAAGGAGACTCTACCACACTCCGAGGCAGTGTATTCCACTTCCAAACAGCTCTTACTGTCAGGAAGTTCTTCCTAATGTTTAGGTGGAATCTCTTTTCCCGTAGTTTGAACCCACTGCTCTGTGTCCTAGTCTCTGGAGCAGCAGAAAACAAGCTTGCTCCATCTTGTGAGAACTAATCCACCTTCTCCCCTTACTTCTGTATCCAGCCCTACCTAACTTTCCAGTTGGCTAGGACACTCTGTGCCCTTTCCAGATTCCACTCTCTTAGAATCATAGAATTGTAGAGTTGGAAGAGACCACAAGGGCCATCCAGTCCAACCGCCTGCCACACAGGAAATCTTGGGCCATGATGGATTACAGCAGCAACAATGGAGACAGGGAACTGAAGCCCCATGCTTCCTTTTCATGTTTTCATGTCAATATGTCTGGATCCAGTCAGCACTAAGTATTAAATGGATGGGCCTGAACAGTAACAGGAATGACTAAGGAAAGGCTCAGCTAGGGGTAGGTTTTGTTTGAGCCAGGGCTTCCTAGGACACCACTCCAGGATCCCTTTTTATTCTCATCCTGAGCTCCAGAAGACAGGAAGTAGCAGGGACAAAATGAACTTTGGAAGGTGTCCTATACCAAGATTATACAATTTGACCTTGGTTAACAAGGGTCTCAGGCAGAGGTCCTTCTCATCACCAGCTACTTTATTCCTCTTTAACTGGAGACATCAGGGATTTAGTTTAAGGGGATGTTCTTTAGCCAAACTATGTGCTCATCAACTGAGCAATGGCTGTCCTCCACAATAAGACAACTGGTTATGAACCCATGTCAAAGGCCTTTCCCTCACTACTGACGACTCACCAACTAGAAGCTGCTATTTTAGAGACAGTCACTTCCAGATGGGATTGAGCCCCAGGCCCTCTCAGTGAAGCACTACTTACTAGCAGTGGGAGCAGCAACAGGGAGAGAGAGTGCTCCCATCCCCTTTATACACTAGGCTCAGTCGCCTAGGATGGCCAATAGAGAACACAGTCCCAAGCTAAGAACCATGAATGGAGGGTTATCTGAGCAACAAACAGAACAGCTTTCAAAAGTTACATTTTTGGGAGAATTCTGTAGTGCAAAAACAAAACAAAAACTTCCCCAAGTTCTGACAAACATATACCATGGTGTATTACCTGCATTAGCATATAGTAGATCCCAGACATGCCATGGGCTGCACCAACATACTGTTTCTTGTGCCACTGGTACAACAGTGGGCACCGTTCAGTCTTTCGTTCTTCTCTGGAGAAATTTTTACCCGATTCAATGATAGAGTCCACTACCTAACATAGACAGAAAGACAGTGGATAACCAATTGGTCTGAGAAAATTCCTCACATCTGAGCAATATGTTCTGTGGCCAAGTCAATCTCATAAGGAACAAAAAATCAAGCACACACACGTTCCATACACACAGAAGTGCACCTTAAAACTATTTTTTCAACTGCAACTATTATGTCTTCCTGGAATCAGTGGGATTGCTCTTGCTGCAACTGCTTTCTCAGCCAGCAGAGAAGGAGCCATGCCCCGGAAAAGCTATGTAAGCAAGCTCTTCCATCTTTCTCTGGCTAAATTTCTCTCTCTCTTTGGCTGAGTTCCTCTAACCTCTGTTTCTTTTGCATGCTCCCTTGTTCCCCCCACTTGCCTCTTTCCCTTTTGCACCTTTAGCATTTTGGTTATACATGGTGTTTTGTGTGTGTGTGTGTTTTGCTGGGTGGGGTTAATGGGGAAGACTAAAGTGAACCAAAGGCTTCCTCATGCTCCAAATTCTTCCTTGCTAGAAGCCATTGAGCAGGTTCCCCCAAACAAGAAATGCAAAGGGATCTACTCCATCTTCTTCACAATGTCAAAAAAAGGGGGGCACAGTGTGCCCAATTCTGGACCTCAATTTCTCAACCAGTTTATCAAATGGATGGAAAGCCTTCAATAATTCAAGAACACATCTTTCAAGGGGATTACTTTCTACTGATAGATCTTTCAATTCCTATTATCACTTCAGAGCCCACCCACCCATGGATTGGCCTCAGCTCCTTGGATTTTCATTGAGGTGGTGATCACCCCCATGGCTCACCTGAGGTTCCAGGGCATCTATATATGCCCATGTTTGGGTGATACTTTTTTTAAATTCCACACTCTTAATAGCTGCTGTCAGGCTCTCAATCACCCTATCAATCCTCCACAACCACAGGTTTGTGATTCAACATTCATAAAAGCCACACTGTTCCAAGCCAAATGCTGGTACATTTAGGAGCACTCACAGACACCAAGGAAGGTCACATCACTCCATCACCAGGGTAGATAGCAAAGGCACATGGGCAAGATTCCACTCTCTCCCTTTTCAATAGCTCCTGCTCCCCTTTTCAGTCTCACATAATAAAGGAACTTCACAGCAGGATACATCTTATCAGGGAAGTCAGACTGTCCCTTCGCTGGTGGACAAAACCTCTCAACCTCTTGAGGGAGTCCTGTTCCAGGACCCCACCCCCAGGAAGTCCTCACCTCAGATGCCAGCCTCCTAGGTTCAGGGGGCATTTCAAGGGCCACTCAGGTCAAGGGACCTGGGACAGATCAGAACTTTCCCACGGCATCAACTGAATAGAGCTACGGGCCATCAAATTAGCACTCTTCCACTTTCAACAGGTTCTCAAGGGGTCACATGTCCTTATCCGGACAGACAATGAAACCGCCAAATTTTCTCTGACCAGGCAAGGCAGACTTTGCTCCTTGCCCCATACAAGGAAGCTCCCCATTTGTTCTCCTAACAGGGAAGAACCTGCTCTCCATATCAGCCCAACACATCCTGGGCTCCTGAATATAGAATCAGACTCCCTCAGCAGGCACAAACTGGATCTTGGGTAACGGAGCCTTGACACAACTGTTTTTCCACCAGTACAGTCGTATCCTGTAGTCTGCAGGTCAATTTCTTCACCTCAGACACAAAACACAAGCTGCCAAGATACTTTACGAGGTTTCATTACATCAGGGCCCAGGATGCCCTCCAAATGACCTGGCCTCCAATAACCCCTATAACCTCTCCAGGGTACACACTGAAATCCAACAGAAGAGAGCATCAGTCATTTTCATAGCCCCACATTGGTCTTGCAGACCCTGGTTCTCCCATCTACTAGCTTTGGTGACTCAGGACCCTCTTCTCCTCGTGATCAAGTTGGCTGCTCCTAGCCACCTGGCAACTGAAAGATTTTTATGTGAGGGCTGCTTAGTCACATGAAGAAGTAAACACACTTTTAGCCTCCAGGAGTTCCACTACTAGAATCTATGAGACCACCTGGAAGACCTTTCTCAGATAGGCTTTCAAGTCAGCCATTACTCCCCTCATAGCCAGAGTAAAGGAAATCTTGGAATTTTGCAAGCAGGTCTGGATCCTGGTCTGAAACCCAACACACTCAGGCTCAGACCACAGCCTTGACATCTATTTTATCACCCAGTCACGAGCATCCCATCTGTTCTCATCCACATGTGAAGAGAAATTTTAAAGGTGGCCTCCCTCTTAAAACTTTCAGTGGTTCAGCGCTTCCCATCTTGGTATCTCCATAGGGTTCCAATGGCCCTTACGAAGCCACATTTTGAGCCATTAAAATCGCTTCCCCTTCATATTCTCTTCATTAAGGTGCATTTTCTGGTATTATTCAGCAAGGAGGGTCTCTGAAATGGCAGCTGTCGGTAGCCCCCTCTTGTTGCAAGTTTGAAGCTCAGTCAGTTTCCCTTTGGCTTGATCTTGGATTCTTGCCAAAAGTAAGTGCTTATTTTGCCACTCTCAGACACTCGTTTTACCCATCTTGTCCACACCCCATCCATCTTTTAAAGAAATAATGGCATACATAGAATCACAGAATCATAGAATTGTAGAGTTGGAAGAGACCACGAGGACTATCCAGTCCAACCCCCTGCCACGTCAAGCGGGCTCCCAAACTTTATATTAGATGCACGAGGCCTTTTAGGAGATTTCCTTTCTACCTACTTCTCTGGGATGGAAGATTTCTCTGTCTACTCTGATATGCTGGATCAAAGCTTGTATCTTCTTAGCCTACGAGTCCCTCGGTCTTGCTAAGCCACAATATGTCACTTCTCACTCTGACAGATCAGCAGCTACTTCTATAGCCTTCTCAACTACAGAGGAAATTTGTAGACCTGTGTCACTCCTTCCACCTTTACCAGACATTAGATTGGATAACTTTACCTCAGCTTATGGCATCCTTTGGCCACAGGGTGCTCCAGCACATTGCTCCCAATTAATTATCTTCTCTTGCAACTGTCTCTCCCAGGGATTGGTTAGGTTAGGGTAATTCCCTTTACTGGATGGCACCTTCTCCACTGGCTGAGAATGACACATTGGAGAACTTACATTCTAGGCAAGGAGAAAGAGCCACCCAGACCCACCTTCTGGTGGCAAGATTGTCCTTCTTTTTCTTTGGGAATCTTCTCCTTTTTCCTGTTTTTTCATAGCTTACAAAAGAACTGAAGAATAGGAGCTAGGGATCAGGATACCGAATCAATCAAGTCAGCATGGCTGGTGCCTGGAATTAACCCTTTCCTAGATGGTTCCTTCTCCTTGTCTAGAATGGACCTTCACAGTAAGTTCTACACTGTGCCATTCTCAAAGATAGTCCTTGGTTGCAAGAAGATCAAGGATTCCACCAGGTAGCATTCCTGTTATTGAAATACCATATCTTTTATGAAAATCAGTAACTTATTGCTGGTAAAAAGTCTATTGCCCATTCATTAGTAGATTTGTTACAATGGTTACAATTTTTGAGGGCAGAGGTTACAGCTCCTAGGACTCCTAGGCAGCATGGGCAGGCTATCTGAGTCAAAAAGGACCTTTTCCAAAGCTCCGGACTTGTACAGGTGTTGCAGGCAATTACTGGACAGTATTTGAGATGCCATTAATGCCAAATCACAACTTCCCACATGACTGCACCATTCCCTCATTTCTAAAGTTTTTTTTTTAAAGGATATGCCTTAAAATTATTGAATACTTGTAAGTCTATCCTCCTTCCTCTGGAGACATACACTTTCTGGAGCAATGCCTGAGCACTATGTAGATTTTTTGTTGTCCTTGTTTTTTACATTGCTGCTTTAATGCCAAGCACGCTCCCTCTTCTACCTGTATCTTCTCCCCTATTTCTCTCTTGAAAGGGAATAAAATCAAGTACAGCAACCCACCCACCTTGCAGTCTTACCACATGCCTTCCATGATATGCAAGGACAGGGTTTCATGCCTTCCATTGGTCCTGGGTGAGCACAAGAATGAGTAAAACACTAAGGAAAGTATAGGCCTTCCAAAATAATATCTTAAAAAAGCAGGAGAGCTCAGAGGGGTAGGAAACAGTTCCCAATGATCTAAGCTGCCAATGTTAACATGTATGGAAACAGATAAACTAAGGTAAAATGTAAGAACAATTGAAAGGCATCATGCTCAGCATTCTCTCTTCCCAAGGTATTAGGTATCAGGGCCAATCAAAGACATTTTGCTACCTGAGGCAGCAAGATCAAGGACTCTTTCACATTATACCAGTATAACAGTATGATCCCCCTTTAACTGCCAAGGCTGAATCCTATGGATCCTGGGATTTGTAGTTTGATGAGACACTAAACACCAGTCTCTAAACTGCATATCCCAAGATTCCATAAAATGGAACCTAGCAGTTAAAGTGCACTCACACTGCTATATTTGTATACAAGTAGTGTGAAAAGGCACCAACTCAAGGTGCAGAATAATAAAGTCAAGCCATTTTATTCTTGCACATGAGTCATACAATGCCTCAAGCTCCTTTCCACCACCCAGACAGCACACCCAAAATACGCTGTCTGAGACAAAAATCTCCTGCCTAACAGCAAGGTCAGACCTCTTCTGTATGAGGACTACCTCTGGAACTTCCTACTATTCCAGGAACAGGAAACACTGGAAGCATGATTGCCCTTACCTCTTTGACAACAGACTGTGGTACTGTCTCTGGACCAATTTCAGTATTCAAATAAAGCAAGGCATACAGGTAACCAGCTCTTCCATAAAGCAGCTCATCTGGAAGGTCAGAATCTGTGGCAAGGACTATCCGCTGGAGCTGTAAAAGTCTGACGCAAGACAGAAATGAAGAAAGAATTTACCTGTCTCTCAGCCTATCTCTCACTCATCATATGATATCAGCCAAAAACGGTGTGTGTGTGTGTGTGTGTATTCTCCCACCAAAACTTGTAAATGACCAATGTTTTATGTGGTCAGGTGACTTGGACAAACACCCTGTAGGCTAGGAAATTTGAAGAACTCCTTTGCAAGATTGATTCAACCTAAAACAGCTCTTACATTCATGTAGATGAAATATTTATGTATTCTTCCCAATGGCAGAATGTTCTTTAAAAAAAAAGTAGTGAAAAAGAGGAATCAATTAAATTAGTTCCTCAAGATACAGAATTTTCTTTTAGGAAGATAGGGATTTATTAGAAAAACCAATTACGAACATGGAAGTAGAGGAAGCAATAAATAATTTAAAAAGTGGGAAAGCTCCAGGAATGGATGGGTTAGGACCAGATTATTATAAAGTATTTAAAAAGAAGTTAATACCTAAACTATTAGAATTATATAATAATGTAATAAATGGAGATAAAGCCCCTCCATCATGGCAACAAACATTGATAATATTGATACCAAGGCCAGATAAGGATTTGATGGACCCTGGATCATACAGGCCTATATCATTGATAAAACAAGATGCAAAGTTATTATCAGCAATAATGGCAAAGAGAATGAATAATTGTATGTATAAATATATATTAAAGGACCAATGTGGATTTGTGAAAGGAAGACAAATGTCAAATTTAATAGGAAGGGTGTTAAATAAAATACATATAATTGGTAAAACAAAATTAAAAGCAGGAATATTAGCATTAGATATATTTAAAGCATTTGACTGTGTGGAATGGCCAACATTAAAAATAATATTGAAAGAATTTGGAATGGGGACGAGGTTTAGAGGATTAATAGATCAATTGTATTCCCATAACACAGCTATAGTGATGATTAATGATGGAATAACAAGAGGGATAAAAATAACAAGAGGAACAAGACAAGGTTGCCCACTTTCTCCAATATTGTTTGCAATGGTAATAGAAATTCTAGCAAATGTGATAAGAAATGATAATAGCATAGAAGGAATTGGATTAGAAACAAAACATAAGATAAGCTTGTTTGCTGATGATACATTGCTAACAAGGAATTGATTAACGGAATAGAAAAAATTAAATAACATTTAAAATTCTTTGGGGAGATGACAGGCTTACAGGTTAATTGGACTAAATCAGATATGATGTTGTTTAATTATACTAAGGAAGAAGAAAATATATCTGTAAAAGAGAAAAAAAATAGAAGTGAGATTTAAAAGTAATATTAAGTATTTAGGAATAAATATTACAAAAGATTTAAAAGAATTAGAAGAGAAAAATATTATGGTATAAAGGAAAGAAATGGAAAAGAAGTTGGAAGAATATAAAAATATTCAACTATCATGGTTTGGAAGAATAGCTTTAGTTAAAATGAAAATATTACCTAAATTAATTTTTTTGTTTAATTAAGAATGTTACCAATAAAAATATCAGAAGTAGAACTGAAAAAATGGCAAAATATGTTGAATAAATATTGTAATGGAGGGAAAAGGACAAGATTAAATAAATTATTTTGGTATATATCACAGAAGGGGGGAGGACTTGGCCTTCCCAAAATAAAAGGATATTATGAAGCTAATCAATTGAGATATGTTATAGAAGGAATTGTAGGACAGGGGGATTTAGAATGGTTAGAGATAGATACAGGGAGAATAGAAAAGAGAATATGGAACATATTTTTTGATAATTTTACAAAAAAGGAAATTAAAGGAATTGAGAACCCATTTCTGCAAAATATATGGGAAATATGGTATAAATATAAGAAAGAATTTTTGCCTATTGATTCAGTATTAACACCGATTATAATGGAAAAAAATTCCCAAATAATTTGAAGGAAAAAATGGGAAAGGAATTAAAGAAAAGAGGACTGGACAGAATAGAGGGATGGATAGGATGGATGAGTGAGAAAGGGAGTATAAGAGAGAAATTATGTGGAATGAAAATTTCATGGTTTAATTGCATACAGTTAGAACAATGGATTAAAAATTGGAAAAAGAATCATAAAGAAACAAGGGAATTCACAAAATTTGAAAATTTGGTGAAAAGAGGGATGATAATGAAAGTTTGAAAGGTATTACAAGTGAATTATATAAAATATTGATAAAAAATAAGGATAAAAAAGACAAAAGGGAATATTTAAGGCGAACATCGGAGAAAGATTTGAAACAACAAATTGGAGATCATGAATAGGATAAGATTTGGAAACAAAGAGAATTAAAAAATATGTCAATACGGATAAAAGAAAATTATTATAAAATAATATGGAGATGGTATTTGACACCAGCAAGATTGCATAATATAGACAAGAATAACTAAATATTGTTGGAGAGGTTGTCAAGAAATAGGTACATATATGCTTATGTGGTGGAATTGTAAATTTGTAGAGCAGTTTTGGGAAATGGTTTTTATAGAAATAGAGAATATTCTGAATAGAAATATAGAAAGGAAACTGAGCATAGCATTGATGTCAATTTATAATGGAGAGAATGGGAACCAAGCAGAAAAGGATTTAATAACAAATTTATTAACAGCAGCAAGATTAATTATAGCAAGACATTGGAAAATGCAAATAAATGTACAAGTGGAGGAGTGGTATAAAGAAGTTTGGAAAATGGCAATAAATGATAAGTTAACATGTAGAATTAAAGTAAGAAGAGGAAGTTGGAATGAAAGTGATTTTGATAAAATTTGGAAAGTATTTGTTAAAAAAGTATTACAGACAAAAGATGGGAGGTTACCTCCACGAGAAGAAATGAGATTCTGGAAAGATTAGGTAATGGATAATGGCTCCGGTGAAGGGGAGCACTGAGGTGGGGGGGGGGGTTAGGGGAATTAATATTCTTGAAAATAATCATAGTAAAGAATCTATGTTAACTTTTGAAATTAGTTAATAGAAAAATTGTGATGTTTATGGTAATGTTATGTGTTATACTAAATAAGAATTGATTGGATATTATAATGTATGATTATAAAATTTATATATATAAATATATATAAATTTTATATATATATAAAAGAAAAGAAAAAAATGACACTTTTATAGTCAAAAAAATTTTTTTTTCTTTTAGAATCAGAAAAAAAATACACTGAACAAAGGAAGCCTAGGGGTGGTCAACTGTGGTGGGTCTGAAGGCTGGTTTTCTGCCCTAAGAACCTCCAGGGGCCACAAGGACTGCGGCAAACAAACAGCAAACCATGGAAGTCATATGACTTCTGATTTTGAAAAATGGATGTTCTATGATGTTAAACAGTGCAGGATGTGTGTGAGTAACCCATTTAATAGATGAATGGTCACTTCTGAATCCTTCCAGGAATGGCAGTGCAACCTTTTTTTGGGGGGGGGGAGAAGAAGGACAGTCCAGGGGAGGTCTGGAGGCGTTAGGAGCCAATCACTGGGTGCCCCATGCAACCCTTGGGCCATACTTTGCCCCCCCACTCCAGTTTATACTGACTAGCAACAACTCTCCAGAATTTCAGGGAGAAGACTCTGCTAACGCAATCTGGAGCCCTGTTGCACCACACAACTGTAGCATTATGATTTCACTTTAACTGCTATATCTGCACCCTATGGAATCCTGTCATTTGGGGAAGCACTACAGCTCTCTGGCTAAGTATTCTCTTCCCTAAACTACAAATTCCAGGGTTCTGTAGGATGATGCCATGGCAGTTAAAGTGGAAGCATACTGCTATAATTGGGTAGTGTGAAAAGGCTCCTGGAGATGTCAGGAACTGAACCTGTGACATTCTGTCTGGAAAGCATACGCTTGATCTGTGATCTATGCCCTCTCATTTAGAATAAGGCTGGGGTAGCTGTGTGCTTCCAAATGTTCAACTCTAGTTCTAATCATCCTAGCCTGTCTGGGGAGCTGAAGATTCCCCACCCCTGCTATTAAAAAATATGAATGCTTACTTCAGAACTAAACAGCAGTAGGAGTTTGAAGCCAGTCATGATTGGGATAGTCCCACAAAAATCAATGGAAAAAGTCCATGGGTCTTGTCATGATGGCAGTCCCATCATCCTGTAAATGATGGCACTCCCATCATGCTTCAAGGACTACATTTCCCATTATCTGCAAACAGCGATTGTCTTGCAAGCATAACATCAAGTCATCAAAGGGTTAACCACAGGGGGAGGTACTGGGGATACTTCCTGAGTTAGCATCATCATGACATCACATCACCAGACACAAGACTGGCCAATGAGAATCTGAGACTGGTAATTTGAAAAAGGTCTTCTACCTTGTCAGACCATGAGGCAAGGGAGACAAAGGGAAATTTGAGATGGGGTAGCATGTATCTCAGAGAGAAGTCCTGACCTGAGCAGATGGTCAGGCAGAGAGAGGCACAAAGAAGAAGCCTGAAATAGCTGTTGGAGCGGCTGGCTAGCCAGCTCACAGCTTTCTTGATTCAAATATGGACTTTTCATAAGTGAATAGACTAGCAATGTCTTAAGTTAGGATTGCGTCATTTTGATTTATTTTGTCTTGGCTGAATATAATTCTATACTTTTATTATTACTGTAACTCTAAAGTGTACCTGGGGGCACGGAAGGTGCCTGCCCTCATGAGAGATTTGCTTAAGCCTGAACTTACTTGAATAAACTAAGTCTTTTTTCTATATTCTAAAGCTGAGGGTACATGTGCCTATTTGTTCAGTCATTCTATTTCCTCTGCTTTGGGACAGAACAGAAGGGGAAGGTACATCCCTGCAAGGCAGGAGATAATGGTGAACTCCCACAGTTTCTCCTTGGACAGTGGTATAACAGAGTGTGGGGATCAGGGGGTGGTGGCGGCATACCTGAAGAGAAATATAGTTCTGAGGGATTTCCAGGCTAGAGGAATCCCTGAGAGTGTGTCTCCAAAGGAACAGCTTGAGGGTTCTCAGGTTAGAAGGACTCCTGAGCTGGATCACAAAGGTAGCTTTGCTTCTCAGGTGTGTGCACGCATGCAGAGAGGCCAGGGCTATATATCACAGGTCTATTCCTAAATCTGGATCCAACACACAATCTTTATAACTTCAAGAAAGCAGATCAGTCTCCAAAAATCCAGTTTTACACCTACCTCCACGCTACTCCCTAGTACAGCCTTTCTCTCATTTGTTATGTGGAGGTGACTATATAATGGAATTTATGTATCGCCATATAGTACCCTTCAGTAAAACCATTCATACATTCATAAAGCGCAGAGTAAACCAAGTGATGAACACTCAACTAACAGGGTTTTCTTTGTGGCTCTTCCTGGACTATGGAGCTCCCTACCAAGGGAGGTTAGACTGTTGTCACTTCTTGTCATTCCACCAATTGTCAAATACCTTTTTACTCAGGCAGTTTTGCTGGGTTGCTAGAGAAGGGGCTTTTATATGGGCAAATGTGGTTATTTCCTTTGTTAATCTGCCTTTATTGCTTTTAATTTAAGCAATGTTCATCTTAATTTGTCTTATGTTTTAATTGTGGTTTTACATTTAAATTCTACTTGTTTTATATGTTTTTATTGCTGTCTGCCTTGAGCCTCATTTTAAAGAAAGAGGAGCAGGGAACAAACAGTGGTGTTGTTGAACAAAGGCTCGCACAGTCAAAGTCTGGACTTTTTGATCAGCAAGGACAATGCCACCACTGGCCACCTTAGTGTCCTTCTGCCCTTTGAGGTTAGTTACAAACTTGGAGACGCACTATCCACAATGCTGCAGCCTTATTTGAGAACTCACGCCAAACAAGTCTTGAAGAGAAATGACAACGCAGAAAGAATCACAACCCAGAAACACCACCCAAGGAGACCTTCTGCTGTGCCTTCTGCAACCGGATCTGTTTATCTCGTATTGGCCTTTTTAGTCATCAGCACGCTTGCAGAAAGCGCGGGATGAGTCCTTCCTGAATCTTTGTTTGCGAAGAAAAGCCAGAGAGAGAGAGAGAGAGAGAGAGAGAGAGAGGTGCCTGAGGTGTGCAGGAATGGAATTGGAATTGATCTTCCAAGCAATAATACATTTTTCTGAGCTATCCCTGTTGTAATCCAAAGCATGGGAGTGTTTGGTCCTGAATGGGCACTTAAAACCTCTTAGCTTTACAAAAGGCCTGCTTCCAGTGAAGGTGAAAAGTGAAAACTGCTAGAACTGTCTCGGTAATGTGGATCAAGACAGTTCCCTGCATGTTTTGAACTCTCCTTGAAGGTGTAGCTCTGGAGCTGCATGTCAACATTTTACCACCAGGCTTGGTGGGTTTTCCAAAAAAACAGATCTGCCCCCCACCCCATTTTCCAGCAGGGCTGTGGAGTCAGCATTGGAGTCAGAAGTAATTTTGGGTGGAGTCAGAGACAGACTCTGGTTTAAAAAACAATTTATTATAGTATGGTAAATATATTATTTGATACTTCTATTTTATACTCAAATAAATATATTTTCTGTTCTTTTAGTCTAAGTAGCCTGATGATCCACATCGTAGTGATTAAATGTCTTGTGCTACCATTTTGCTACAATAAATGTGTTATTACTAATTAACATACATTTGCCATTTATGAAGGAGTTGGAGTTGAACAGTAGAAAAATAGAGGAGTAGGAGTCAAAGGTCTAGTATGCTGACTCCACAGCCCTGGTTTCCAGTTCTAAATAATATTAATTGATTTAGCTGATTTGCTTTAAATGTTATATTCAAATATATTGAAAGCTTTATGTGAAAATTATTTTACTGAAATATTTGTAAAAATGTAAAGAGAACAGCACAGACTTCCCTTATCTTTAACAAAAATGATTATTCCTGAAAGAACACTGTTTTGAGGACACGTATGTAAAGAGAGCTGTACTCAACACACATTATATTAACAATGTAATGTTCTTTTGCTAAGGTATACCTTAGCAGCTATACCTCACTCCCTCACTCTATCAAAAGCAAGAGATCTGGGGAAATAGAAACAAGCTTAGCAGTGTGTTCATTTGTTATTGCTCTGACAAGGGTTTGTCAATGCTGGTCTCCTTAGAAGAATAACTAGAAGTTTATATACTATATTTAGCCCATCTAACATGATTGATTGCAGTACAATAGCCCAGGCAATTACAGATTAGTATGGGGTGGGATGGAAAATTTTCCATGGAAAACTAGCATCAGAAAATTTTCCACCCTACATCCCTGTTTAACACTACACCAAATATGTGAATTAATTCATTAAGAGGGTTCCACACTCCAGATCAAGCTGCATGTGCAGATGTACTATCAGGCAGACTTCTTGCTGAAAGCAAATTCCTTTTTTCATTCAGCCCAAGTTATTCCAGTGTCATTTTTTTTTTGTTAAGCAATGTTAGTCTATATTTTTTTCTACTTTTCTTTCCTCTCCACAAAAGTCTAGTTGCAAGAAAATCTGAAAAGCACCTCCCTGACTCTTCAGCAGAGAAAGGAGTTCCATCTAAAATGAAAATATTCATATCAAAAGTGATATGGCAGAGATTAATCGCACGGAGAGTGTGGATTAGGAGGAGATTGATTAAACTTCTAAATATAAACTGCACTGGAATGGCTGTAGGCTGAGTCCTCAAGAGCTAATCTGCAATATCAGACATAGGGAAGGATGCTGGCAGAATGCTAACAGTTATGGCCACAGCATAGAATACAAATAGGAAGCTCTTGGGTGTTTTGAACCCACCAAAGGTCACCATTGTCAGCTCCAAAGCAGGAGAGTGATGGGAAAGCATTTCAGAAACACCTGAATCCATTTTTTTTTAAAGGCAGGGATGGAAATATTAGAGGAAGAAAACAGAACAAGTTGGACAGAGTTCACTCATGCTGCAGGGGGAAAGTAATTTCTAACAACCATAGGGAACTGATTGAGTCAAAATCTATCAACCTAATGTGGTGGGCTCAACTCACTTTGTAGGTGCTTTTGCTATCCTCAGGGACTTTAAACCTTTCTGCCAACTGAAGTGACTTTCCTTCCGCCCATTCTCATTGATTTGCAAGAGACCCATAGCAGCACTGCCAGATAATTCATCTTCTGTTGTTGTTGTTACACTCAAGACTGATTCTGTCCATTAATCTCTTGATTTGAGTAAGTCTACAATGACTGTGCTTACTATGCCCAAGATTATGAACACACTCTAGCACAAAGACATGGATACTAACTGATGCTTAACTCCAAATTATTTTCTATGCAAAATGCAATAGAAACTGCAATCAGAACTTTAAAAACATTTCTGGGAGTCATTTTTCAATTAACAGCCAATTTGGGAGTCATTTTGCAATTAGCCAACCCACTTCTAATCAGAACCAGGATTTTATTTATTTAGATGGCTTAAACTAAGAGTAGAAATAACACAGCTTGCCAGATACTGTTAGACTGCAAAAACCAATATTCCTGACAACGGGCAATGTTGGTGAAGAGCTACTGGGATGCGCAGTCCAATAACTAACTGCTAGAGAGTTACATAACTCCCATACCAGGTTAAACATTTTGGTACCCCATCTTGGAAAAAATCATTTATTGCAAGTACATAATGACAACAGATATGTTGTTGCTGTGTGCCTACATGCAGTTTCCGACTTATGAAACCCTAAGGTAAGATTTGTTCAAAAGGTGTTTGCCTTTGCCTTTCTCTGATGCTGAGAGAATGTGATCTGCCTAAGGTCACCCAGTGGGTGTCCATGGCCAAGCAGGAATTTGAACTCTATTCTCCAGAGTCATAGTCCAATGCTCAAACTACTACACCACACTGGATCTGACAATAGATATAATTGGTAGAAATATTCAATATGCCTTTTTGTGTGTGTGTGCCTTCAAGTCGTTTTGGACTGATGGTGACCCTATATATGCAATACTGGTATATGCCTGTAAAATAATATCACATAAAAATATGGAAATATTGTATACCCACAGATCACAAAAGTCACAAAAGCTTTAAAAACACTGGTGCTACAGGAAGACTCTCACTGGCATCTTGGTTATCAGCTTATGGCGACTCTATGGCTTTCACAGGGTTTTCTTAGGAAAGGAATACTCAGAGGTGGTTTTGCCAGTTCCTTACTCTGAAATGAAGCCTACAGCACCTGGTATTCATTGACAGTCCCCCATCCAAGTACTAACCAGCGCTTAGCTTCCAAGATAAGAGAGAATCTGCACAGGTTCTTAATCTGTGGTTTGCAGACCCCCAGGGGTCCACACTGGTCACTGCCAGTGGTCCTCGCTCCCTCCCTTGGCTGCTGGGAAGCAAACCATTCTCATTTACTTCCTGGTCCTGTGTTCCTAAGCCTACAAAGAGCAGCATGGTTTCTCTCTCTTGGGAGCCTCGAGGGCAGGCTGGGGGGTGATGGGATGAGCTATGCTTCCCACCAGACAGAGCAAGCCAGGAGTGGTTCATTCTCCTTTCAATGCCTCCTCCTGCTCAAACCTCTTGATCACAGGGGCTGAGGAATGGGGGAAGGGAAGTGGGAAGGGAGAAGGCAGAGAGCAGCCAGTAGCGTGTGGGGTTTGAAGAACAGGAAAAGATTGATCTGTTGGATTACTTCCTGCTGGGCAGTACCACAGCTCCAGGAACCACAGCTGAGGGGGGTTAGTATCAGAGGTGGGCAGAGTTGTGATGCAGGAGGAAAGGCTGGTTGGAAAATGTGCCTTGATGGAGGAAAGTACTTCACTGTAAAGTATTAAAAACATAAGGTCAAGGAAGGGACATTAGGGAATGTAACAGAAGATTAAACACTCTATGTATTGTAATTTTTAAAACAAGCTGTAAGTTGATGGGTGGATATTGAAAGCACTTTGTCTAGGGTGCTATTATCCAAGAGCCAGTTGTTAATTCCCAAGCATACCCAGGCACTCACTTTGTTACACACTCCTTGGATTCAGTGTTGTTCTTCAGCTTGTGGTACACCACTGCTCCCACGGCCAAAGGCCCAGCATCACCACAGAGGAAAGTAACCCTTCTGCCATTCAGATTCCGAAGTATTCGCTTCACATAATCCAGGGATCGCTGGAGATGACTCTGCTCCTTTGTCACACGGTGTAGCTGAAGGTACAAGAGGGCTATACCTGCAGTTTGTATACAGAAGAGAAAATAAATACTCTGTTTTCCCATTTACTCTGCATCTCTGGTTCAGTATCCAATAAGGAACATTTACATTGTTTTTGTTACTACAGTATTTTAAATCTATATCAGTAGTGGTAAACATTTCAGAGCCAGAACTGTGAAACACTTAACTACAATCTACAATAGGAGACTTGTTACCATATTGATTTCTTCAGATGTTTCCTTTCCCCACTCCCAATTTCTATTCCCAAAAGAAATCTCAGGGCAAGGAGACAGACATCCCATAGATAGAGCTCCACTTCCAGACCACTCCTGATGGAGGGCCATGGGTTAGGAGATGTTTTTCTCCGATCTTTTCTTTGCAACTCCTGAAAAGCTTCCAGAGGGTTAGGTGATCTTTTGGAATAACATGGGAGCTCAAGGCAGAGAAAGGGGGCATCTGCAGAAAGGGTCTTCCCCCACCTGTGAGCCTCCTCTGGATCGCAGTTCCTTCCAAAAAAAAAAAAAAAAAAGAAAAAGAAAAAAGAAAAAAGAAAAAAGGAAAAAAAAAGAAGAAGAAAGGCAGATCCAACCTTAGAGAGCAGTCTTGGGCACAACCAGCCTTGGGATCCTGTCCATCCAGTTGATGATCAACCTGATCCAAATTATCTACGCTGCTAGACAATCCAACAATTCTCCTGTGCTTAGATCATAAATATGTAGTGAAATCTTATATGTTAAGTGTATACGTGCCTACAACTTTAATGGGCTTGATGTCTGGCTTGTAATGCTGATGTCTCCTATCAGCCTTGGCCACATGATGATGGTATTCATCCCCAACCCCTGCCACATCACAAGCATATAGCATATGGGATAGTCATTCTCATCAATCTAGGTATATAAAGGAAGTACACCTATGTACAGCCAGCCCCCCCCCCTCTGGCTTTTCTTCGCAAACGAAGATTCAGGAAGGACTCATCCCACGCTTTCTGCAAGCGCGCTGATGATGAAAAAGGTCAATCCGAGATAAACAAGTCCGGTTGCAGAAAGCACAGCAGAAGGTCTCCTTGGGTGATGTTTCTGGGTTGTGATTCTTTCTGCGTTGTTGTTTCTCTTCAAGACTTGTTTGGTGTGAGTTCTCAAATAAGGCTGCAGCATTGTGGATAGTGCGTCTCCATGCCTCCCGACATGAGGCCAGGGCGGACCATTGTTGGTGATCAATTTGGCCGAGCCTGAGATGTTGTTTCAGGGAGTCCTTGTATCGCTTTTCTGGAGCACCCCTCTTATGCTGACCCGTGGTAAGTTCACTGTAGAGTACTATTTTTGGGAGGTGATGGTCCTCCATCCTAGAAACGTGCCCTGCCCAGCACAGCTGTGTTCTCAATATCATGGCCTCAATGCTGGTGAGATTAAGTTAGCACATTGCTACTATAAAAGTACATGAAACAGCTCTGGTGCTTCATCTGCTTCCCTCACTGCACATAAATCCCTAAGGTGTACACAAGAGAACTATAAGCGTACACTGTTCCCAGTTCAGGACAAATCTGCAGGGCTGGCTTAAAACGTTCTGTTTTTTGAGGCACAGAACAAGATAGTGTCCTCATACCCATTCCATTTACAAAAGTTGACTAGATTAGCAGGTAGATTTTTCTTCAACACTGAATCATCATCATCATCATCATTTATATCCTGCCTTTCTCCCAATATAGGGACTCAAGGCAGCTAACAGTGAGTTTAAAACAATACACAAACATTAAAAATAGAAATATAAATATGAAATTTAAAAAACAGATTAAACAATGTACAGTATTAAAACATTTAAAAACATTAAAAATATCTAAATACAATAAAACCCAAACTGCACAGCATGTTTATGAGCCCAGCTGCCATCAGATTGAAAATGCCTGATGGCACAAGAATGTTTTTACTTGTTGCTGAAAGGAGAGCAGATACGGGTCCATCCTGGCCTCTCTAGGGAGGGAGTTCCAAAGTCTAGGAGCAGCAACCGAGAAGGGAATAGAACAATTTCTATTCCCTTGTTCCCACCAAATGAGCCTGAGAAGGTGGTGGGACAGCAAGAAGGGCTTCTCCAGATGATCTCAAAGCTCTAATGGGCTCATAAAGGATGGGACAGCATCCTTGGCCATACCTAAAGGCAGCTTGCAAGGTGAAGAGCAGACCATGTGGCATACAGCTCTCCCCTGCAAATCCTTGCTGGCCCCTCCTAGCATCTGCTGCCAGGGGTAACTCCCTTGGTCTGACTGGAGTGTGATTGCACTGGTTTGGGGGGTTAGCTCTCCAGCAAAATAGCACATCAATCTACAATACTGTGGATTCCACTGTAACACAATCAGCTCAGTGCAGTGTACATGCAGCTTTTAAAACAGTTTCACTGCCTGGTCAATTGAGAATATTGATCATTTGATGACTGCAATGTCTCATGGCCACCACATGAAAGAGATGGCACAACAATGTTACATCATACATTACCATTTCAAACACACTGTTCTGTGGAGCCAGTTCACACATATCAGTCACTGAATAATGTAGATACATAAATGTCATGAATGGACAAAGGAATGTGTGCAGCACCAGTCCTCATTTTAAAGGGTGTGTGTGAAAGGTCACATGAATAATTTCTTTGAAAACACTTATATTCCATCTATCTGACAAACAACTGCACAACACTACCACTCCCATCAACCGTAACCAGCATAGACAAGACTTGTTGACCAATAACATCTGGAGGGTGACATGTTGTCCACCCCACTCATAAACAGAAACATGTGCAGATCGGATTCAAATATACATGCAGAGCCATCAATTTATTGATTGCTATTAATAATGTGTATGTGTGTGTATGTCCTTGAGCAAGCAGGGATCATCAGCAATGAGGCCATGATATTGAGAACACAGCTGCGCTGGGCAGGGCACGTTTCTAGGATGGAGGACCATCGCCTCCCCAAAATACTACTCTACGGTGAACTCGCCACAGGTCAGCGTAAGAGGGGCGCTCCAAAAAAGCGATACAAAGACTCCCTGAAACAACATCTCAGGCTCGGCCAAATTGATCACCAACAGTGGTCCGCCCTGGCCTCACATCAGGAGGCATGGAGACGCACTATCCACAATGCTGCAGCCTTGTTTGAGAACTCACGACGAACAAGTCTTGAAGAGAAACGACAACGCAGAAAGAATCACAACCCAAAAACATCACCCAAGGAGACCTTCTGCTGTGTTTTTTGCAACCGGACTTGTTTATCTCGCATTGGCCTTTTTAGTCATCAGCGCGCTTGCAGAAAGCGCGGGATGAGTCCTTCCTGAATCTTCGTTTGCGAAGAAAAGCCAGAGAGAGAGAGAGAGAGAGAGAGAGAGAGAGAGAGAGATGTGTATGTATGTATATCAATCAATCAATCAATCAATCATTTTTCACTTTTTCTTTTGCAGGATAAAAAACATTTTCTTGAGACATTTTGAGGGGACCCCCCCCTGTTTTTGGCCTGGTGGGTTTTTTTCCCAACTTTTTCATGTGACCTTTTCCCCAAAAAGGAACTAAAATAAAGAAAAAACAAAAACAACAAGAGCAACAACAACCTGAGTAATGGGGAACATTTTCTTGTAATACTGACAGATTACTTTTTGGAAAGGGCCTTAGCTTACACAAGTAATTTTTAAACATTTTTAAAAGTAACATTCCAAGCTCTGCTCTTTATGTTGCACAATCTAATGAACATCCAGAGCAAAGTTTCAGTACTGTCAGAGACAATAAGAACTGCTGTGATACTTTATGTTCATACTGCTGGAAACCAGCTCTATCCCTTATCAATCATGCTACCTGCTTGTGCTGAAGTGATCTATTATATTGGAATTATGCATCTAATTTCCTAATTTAGGCTGCTGCCACTCATTCGCACAATGGACTAGTGAGTCTACCTTCAGTTCAAATTGCTAGAAAATGGATAGGTGACTCAAGCAATTGATCTGGTGAAGTTAGAGGAGGAAATGTAGCACTGGTCATATTACACATCAACTATATTTCTGGCTTGGCAAGATACATGGACCACAGCAATTCCAATATGCTAAAAAATACTGTTCTACATTCTGGATTCTGAATGTTTCTGTCAAACCTTTCTCCCCCTTTGCTTCTTCTTTCTCCTTGGGAGAATTGTCCAATAGTAATTGTTTTCCATTTTCCACTGCAGAAGAAAGTTAGTGCATGAAAATATTGTTCTCTTGCTCAATCACATTATCTATTGAAAGATAATTTTTAAAACAAGAAAATTTTCTTAAGGATCAGACAAAAGTATGTTGAGTAAGTTGGGCCTTCACCAAAGAGGCATGGTTCAAATCCCACATCAGCTGAGTAGTCTTGACCAAACCACACTATATCTGATCCTAGTCTACTTTACAAGATTGTCGTGATGCTCCAATCGAATACCTCTATGCGCTACTCTGAGAAGCTCAAACTAATGGTAAGATACAAATGTGAGCAGCTCTTAAAACATATATGGATGCTTATATATTTAACATACATTCAAAGCATTTACTTTAAAAAAAAGGTAGACTTGTATGCAAGGATTCCTGAGCAAGACCCAGGAACTAATATTACTCATCCATCTTTCTTGTTATTCAATGAAAAAGGCTGATTTGTTTTACTGCCCTTTGACTAGAGTGAATTAGCAATGCATTCTTTAATCCTGGTAGTAGAATTTTGTTCCATTCCATTTCCAAAGAAACAACAAGCGAGAGGCAGCAATTTATACACACACACACACTTCAACACCACAAAGCTGTCCCCATTTTTAGATTTTTAAAACAAGCCAATCACAAATGCTGCAGTTTTCTCACCTCTCCTACAGAGCCATCTGTCCAGAATAATCCAAATCCTTACAAGAGTTACTAATAAGGAATAAGTGGAAAAATACTGATCTTCTATTTCAGTAATTGAATATAGCTACCCATCTCAAATTTAACTCTTTTAAAGGTCTTAGCTGGAAGAAAGCTGAAAGGCATGAAGCCCAAACATCAGTTTTGTATCTCTACTGACTCTGCTGAGATGCCAAGTCTACGTGGCTCTTCTCTCCTGCAACTGTCACCCAACCACAGCCATTGCACCAGGCTACAGGGGAGGGACAGAGCGAAAGCAGGGCTATTCCATTGCCCCTCTTGTGAAACCAGCTCCAGCAGGCTCCTCCTTTCCCTGAACTGTTTCTATCTCAGCTAGAATCTGAAAAAAAAACCCCACTTTTAAATTGAGAGAGTGATGCCTGAGTTTTTTTGTTTTCCTCTTCCCTCCTCATTTCCTTTCCCTTTTGTACCATGCATTCATCCATTTTAATTTGCAAGTCTGAAAGAAGGGACTTCTTGCTTTTGCTTCAAGACTGTACTTATGCCTTACTCTGACGTTGTTAACTGCTGTCAAGTCAACTTCAAGTTACAGTGATTGTATGAATTAGAGACCTCCAAGTTACCTTGTTATCAACAGCCCAACTCAACAGCAAACTCAGGGCCGTGGCTCTCTTGATTGAGTCTATCCATCTGTAATGCGGTCTTCCTCTTTTCCTACAGCCTTCTACCTTTACCAAGCATTATTGTCTTTTTTAATGAGTCATGTCGTCTCATGATATGGCTGAAGTACAACAGTCTCAATTAGTCATCTTGGCTTCTAGAGAGAGTTTAGGCTTGATTTGTTCTAGTACCCAGTGATTTGTCTTTTTAGCAGTCCATGGTATCCACAGACCTCTCCTCCAAAACCACATTTCAAATGAGTTGATTTTCTTCCTATTAGCTTTTTTCACTGTCTAGCTTTCACAACCATACATAGAAATCAGAAATATGATGGCGTGGACAATCATGACTTTGGTATTAAACACTAGAGGGTCTTGTCTAGTTCCTTCATACTGCCCTTCCAAGTCCTAGTCTTCTTCTGATCTTTGGACTGCACTCTCCATTTTGATTGAGTGAGCCAAGTTATAGGAAATCTTTGACCATTTCAATGATTTCATTGTCAACTTTAAAGTTAGTTAAATCATGTGTGGTCATTATTTTTGTTTTCTTAATATTCAGCTGTAAACCTTCGTTTGTACTTTCTTCCTTAACTTTCTTCAGTAATTGTTCCAACTGTTTGCTATTTTCTGATACCAGCATGGTATAGTCTGCTTTTCTTAAATTGTTGATGTTCCTTCCTCCAATTTTCACATCTCTCTCCTCCAAGCCTAATTCTGTTTTACTGTTCAGCATGCAAGTTAAACAGACAGGGTGATAAAATGCAGCCTTGCCTCATCCCCTCGCCAATTAGAAACCAATCTGCTTCACTGTACCTATCCTAATGGTAGCCTCTTGTCCTGAGTACAGGTTACTCAAGAGGACAATCAAATGTTGTGGCACATCCATTTCTTTAAGAGCAATCCATAGCTTTTCATGATCTGCACAATCAAAGGCTTTGCTATAATCTATAAAACACACACTGATTTTCTTTTGAAATTCTTTGGTGTGCTCCATTATCCAATCTGTTTGCAATATGATCCTTACTGCCTCTTTCCTTTCCTAAACCCAGGCTGGACATCTGGTATTTCTTGATCTCTATATGGTAAAAGTCTTTGTTGTAGAATTTTGAGCATCACTTTGCTTGCATGGGAGATTAATGCAATGTCCGAGTGGTTACTGCAATCCCTGGTATCCCTTTTGTGGGGAGTGGAATGTATATTGAGCATTTCCAATCCATGGGCCATTCTTTTGCTTTCCACATTTGTTGGCAGATTTTAGTTAGAATTTGAGAGGATTCTGTCTCTGCAGCTTGAAACAGCTCTACTGGTGTGCCATCTGTTCCTGGTGTCCCAAGTGATTTGAGCGCAGCTTCCACTTCACTTGCCAAAATGGTGGGTTCATCTTCAAAAGGTACTTCCTTTAATTAATATAGCATCTTTTATCTCTTTTATATAGTTTTTCAGTGCATTGTTTCCATCATATTTTTATTTCTTCCTGATTATGTAGTGTGTTTCTCTATTAATATTACAGCAACCCCACTCTTGGTTTAAATTTCCCCTTTATTAATTGGATCTTGCATAATGGGCCTCATGTTTTTTGTCATGTTCTATTTTTCTGCATTGATTGTTATAGTAGTTCTTTTTGCTCCTGTGCACAAATTGCTGAACAGCTGCATTCAATGTTCTGACTCTATTTCTGTCACCTTTTACTTTTGCTTCGCATCTTCCCTTAACTACTTGAAGAGTTTCATCTGTCATCCAATGAGGATTCTCTTTCCTCTTTTTTTAAATTATGCAGACTATTTCATTTCTATGTTGGTCATCAAGTAATGTCCACGTATACAATTGTCTCTTTCGTTGCCTGAAGATTATGTTTGTGGTGAACTGCTGGCTTTACAAAATTAAATCAGTTGCTCTCCTGCTTTGTTCCTTGATCCAAATTGTCCTACAATGTTTGGTTCTGCTCTGTTTCCTATTTTTGCATTCCAATCACGTGTGATTAACAACATGTCCTCTTTTGGTATGTGATCAATTTCCTCCTGGACACCAGTGTAGAATCTTTCAATATCTTCCTCTTCTGCCTCTGTAGTTGGGACATAAACTTGAATTATGGTTATATTGAGGGGTTTTCCTTGAAGTCTTATTGATATCATTTGGTCAGACTTTTCATCATATCCCCTGACTGCTTTTGCTGTATTTTTCCTCACTATTAATGCCATCCCATTTCTTCTTTGATCTTCATTTCCTATGTAAAACACTGACTCAAAATGTCCCATTCCTGTCCATTTTAGCTTGTTCACCCTAAGTATTGCAATGTTTATACATTTCATTTCTTCTTTTACAGTGTCTAGCTTCCCTTGATTCAGCCTTCTCACATTCCATGTTCCTATAACATTTGTTATTCAGCTTCAGACTTTGGTTTTACCTCTGAGCATGTCAATAGCTGAATTGCCATTTTGCCTTGAGTCTAACTGTGTCATTAGTCACAGCATTACTTGTACTCCTTGAGTATCTTCAGACCTGGGAGCCTCATCTTCTGGCACTATCTCTGGTTTAATTTTGGATTGTCTCATCATAGGTTTTTTTTAATGTTAAAAGACATTCAAAAGTGTTTACCAGTGCCTACTTCTGCACAGTACTAATATGTATTTGCTATGGTGCCCCTGTCCACCAGCCATCACCCCTACTACTGTTGCTGCTCTGTAGCTGTTTGGCACATTTAGTCTGGCTCCTCAGCAAATGCCTGTCTGACGTGGGTGACCCTCCCAGCAGCAATGCTATCATCAGCATAGTTTCTTGCCTTACAGAAAATCCCATGACAATGGAAGGTAGTGCCATGGAGGACATACTGTGATACTGGATTACAATATGTCACATACACATTTGACATCAGGAGAAGACATTAGAATCATAGAATCATAGAGTTGGAAGAGACCTCAAAGGCTATCCAGTCCAACCCCCTGCCATGCAGGAATACACAATCAAATCATTACAGACAGATGGCCATCCAGCCTCTGTTTAAAAACCTCCAAAGAAGGAGACTCCACCACACTCCGAGGCAGTATATTCCACTTCCGAACAGCTCTTACTGTCAGGAAGTTCTTCCTAATGTTTAGGTGGAATCTCTTTTACTTCCTAGAAAATCACACTCTCTCAGCTTGGAAAATCACACTCACTCAGCTTCAGAGGAAGGCAAGAGTAAACTTCCTCTGAAAAATTCTGCCAAGAAAACCCCATGACAGGTTCATCTTAAGGTTGCTATAAGTCAGAAATGACTTGAAGGCAGATGTTTATTTAATACAGAGATGGGAATTGTAAGGCCCTCCAAATGATGTTGGACTTCACCCCTTAACATTCACATGGCTTCACAAAAAATCAATATGAAACATTATGAATGAATTACAGTAATATCAGTAGTAGCTAGGTCTACACCAAGAATCCAGCACTTGAAGACAAAAGAAGTGAAGCATCTCCAAGGGCTGAACCATTCCATTTCCATGATTATTGTCAAATAATTCCTTACCTGTCCAGCCAGTATATGCAGAGCAATCATGAGGATCTGCTGTCTTCAGACCTTCTTCCATTTGCTGCAACAGGTCTTTAATTTTAGTTGTGACCCTCCTGTCGAAATATGGGCTGATCTGCAGAAAATAAGGACCAACTTTAAAAGGAGAGAGATTAAGAGATAGGGAATGAAAGAGCGAGCAAGCAAGAGAGTATGCACATTGGAAGTCATGTATAAACTGGGTAGGAATCAAATGTGAAATACAGCTCATTGATATTACATACTAAGGATATCAGAACATTCCATCGTGCATGTGTTCACACTCTATATAACCACGTTCAAAAGTATGTGAGAATCTCCTATGTTCACTGCTGATTTGTACCCAGGTACAGAAATCCTCTTAAATCCTGATCAAATGTATAGCTGTAAGCGGGTCGAATGAACACATGCACATTTGTGTGAATTGACAGATACATGTTCACTTTATGAAGCTGTAAATGTAGCCCCCTGCCCAGCTTTCACAGATGGAATACACCCCTTTTTGTGTCTCAAGAACTGCTATATGAAATTCTTAAGAGGATATTTTGTTGGGGTGGTGGGAGAGACAATTCTGGGAGACAGTGGAAAATTCAAGAAAGGAAAAAGACTGAGATCACAGGGACAGGGTCCAATAGTACTTTCAACACAGGCCTGAGCAGCAGCAACAGCAGCTTGAAGACCAGAACAGTGGCCACAGTATGAGGCCTAAAAATGCATCCTAGGCCAGGGCTGTGCAGCAGGAGATCAGGCTGTGGTTAAGCACATCTGTCACTCATTGGAATCCATTCCCATTTATACTGTATTTCTGTTTTGAGACTTTAGTTTTATAGTTATCAGAATTGCTCCTAATGTTTTCTTCTGCTCTTCTCTTCTTATTAAACACTTTGTCAGCAAATATATTTGACTTTCATGATGAGTTTTATTCCATTTTCAGAGTTTCAAAACAGTGTTTTTGGTAGGTAGATACTGTAAATTTAAAAACACTCCACACAACTGGACTATTTAGGGAAAACTAGCAACTGTCCCCAAAGGCAGTTCTATGCAAGCCTCACTCAGCAGACTTGGACTTATTTCAGCATACACTAGCAACACTACTTTATGAAAAACTGCTTAAATTTGGGGAAAGTACATGCAAAGTCATGATTTCTACCATTTGTTAATCAGGAAGCTTAAATGCGTGTGTGTATGTGCCTTCAAGTTGCCTGTCAACTTATGGCAACCCCATGAATTTCACAGGGTTTTCTTAGGCAAGGAATAATCACAGGTGGTTTTGCCAGTTCCTTTCTCTGAAATACAGTTTACAACAGCTGGCATTCATTGGCGGTCTCCCATCCAAGTACTAACCAGGATGACCCTGCTTAGTTTCCATGATCACACAGGATCTGGTTATCTTTAGGATATTTACGGTAGGCCTGGAAGCTTAAACACTTGAACAAAAAGGTTCAAACCCAGAAACCACTGTATCAACACATGCACATCCCATTACGTATGAATAACTGTATGTGTTTATAAACTGTGTACTATGTACAGAAGTTCAATGTTATTTGTGAATTAACTACACTAGCATACAGAGCAACGATCTGAGTATGTGCACAGATCTGATACACAATGCACTATGCTCCTTCTCCCTCTTTTCCCTCTGAATTTGTCTATGTATCTCTAGCACATTTGGGACTGTAGGGAAACAAACTAAAGACCAAATCTTGCAAAGGAAATTGTGTTAAGCTACACCACTAATCAATGCAGACAGACCTTCTCTTGTAAAATTAATTTTTTTGTGCAAAAATTAAACTTTTGCACAAGAAAAGAAGACTAATTGAGGCAACCACTTAGACTAGCCCCCTGTATGCTGTGGGACTGCAACTTCCATGGATGCTAATCAGCATAGCTATTGGTGGGGAATGTTGTGAGTGGGGACATTTGGAAGGCTGCATTACACCTATCCCTGGTTTTGACCCTAAGCAACATAATCCATAACCCAATCAACTCTCTCTTTCTCTCGCACAAAGACCAAATATACTGTATAAATATATTTAAACAAAAGAGCCAATGTGAAGCAGAGGCTTAAGTGTTGGACTAGGATTCTGGGAGACCAGGGCTGGAATCCCTGTGCTGCCATGGAAACCAACTGGGTGACCTTGGGCAAATCATGTCCTCTAAGCCTACTGCTGCTGTTATGTGCCTTCAAGCTGACCCCAACATATAGCAACCCTATCTTAGGAAGGGTTCCTTTCCTCTAAGGATGAGAAGTGGGGTAAACATGGGCAAAGCACATTCTCTCTCTCTCTCTCTCTCTCTGGCTTTTCTTCACAAACAAAGATTCAGGAAGGACTCATCCCACGCTTTCTGCAAGCGCGCTGATGACTAAAAAGGTCAATCTAAGATAAACAAGTCCGGTTGCAGAAAGCACAGCAGAAGGTCTCCTTGGGTGATGTTTCCGGGTTGTGATTCTTTCTGTGTTGTCGTTTCTCTTCAAGACTTGTTCGGTGTGAGTTCTCAAATAAGGCTGCAGCACTGTGGATAGTGTGTCTCCATGTCTCCTGATGTGACGCCAGGGCGGACCATTGTTGGTGATCAATTTGGCCAAGCCTGAGATGTTGTTTCAGGGAGTCCTTGTATCACTTTTCTGGAGCGCCCCTCTTATGCTGACCCGTGGCGAGTTCACCGTAGAGTACTATTTTTGGGAGGCGATGGTCCTCCATCCTAGAAACGTGCCCTGCCCAGCGCAGCTATGTTCTCAATATCATGGCCTCAATGCTGGTGATCCCTGCTTGCTCAAGGACAGCAACATTAGTCAAGGACAGCAACATACTCTCTGCCTAAAAGGTAGGCAAAGGCATACCTTATCTGAATAAATATTGTAAAGAATACCCTAAGATAAGGCCACTGTGAGTCACTTGAAGACACATAACAATGAAATATGTTTATACAAGATCACTGGTGACACATTATTTTATTCATCAAGGAGAAAACTAAATTTTGTGACCAACTGCATCTTTTAGATCATGTGAATGCTGTGTGTGTATAACTGTGTTTAGAACTATGTTTCCTTCTCTCAATTGCATTTATTTCTTTTGTGCCATTGGAAAGGGACTTTGACTCCAATCAAGTATACAGAATGAAGGAAAAGGAAGTGTAATTGGAAAAATAATGTTTTCAAGTCATTTTTCAACCATCACAATTCAAACAATGAAGGCCTACCCTTGAAGACCATCTGGAATGTCAAGTGGTACAAAATGTGGCTGCTAACTAGTGCACACCTCTCACCAATATTGAAAGACCTACACTAGTTGACAGATGCTTTTGGGGCTCTATTGAATATGTTGGTTTTAACTTACATGTGTGTTTAAACAATTTAAAAAATTATCCTTTAAACTGTTTTTGAGATGTTATTGTTGCTGTGTTTAATGTTTCAATATTTCTGTCAGTTCTAATAGTGTTGTACTGTGCTTTGCTGTATACCATTTGGTTATTTTTCTAGAAAGCTGAAACATAAATACTGTTGCCCCTCCACATTCACGACTTTCACATTCGCGGTTTTGATTATTTGCAGAAAGCTGCCTGGCCCCCCACCCGCACTCTCCACCCCGTCCCTTTCCAAGGCAGCGAAGGGCTGAGCCCGTCGCTGCCCTGGGAAGGCAGGGTGGAAAGCCACTGACGCACTAACTCTCCACCCCACTCCCTTCTCAATGCAGTGAGGGGCTTCTCACGAAGCCCATCGCTGCCTTGGGAAGGGATTGGGGTGAAAAGCCGTGCACCTGCAGGCTCATTTCTTATTCGTAGTTTTTTCACATTCATGGGGGTTGTCTGCCTCTAACCCCCCCCCCCACGAATGTGAAGGGATGACTATATAAACAAACAAATAAATAAACAAATAAAAAGAGTGAAGGCCTCTACTGCTTCCACACATCAGACCATGCTAGGGAACATGGACTGTTTCCCCCTAAAGAACTATCTTCATTAGCCTGGCACTACTGGAATGCTATTTTCCTACACAGTTGGCTTTACAGCCTATTTGTAGTCTGTGTGGGAATTGAAATCAAGGTGAACGTTTCTGTGACTATGAACTTAAATCAAAGCTTAGTTCAATTATTCATCAGGCTTTAATAGAAGATAACACCCTCTATAAGAATAGAGAAGTACAAAAACAGTTACAGGACGAAGTCACATTGTGTTCAGTGGGATTTACTCCCAGGTAACTGGGTAAAGAATTGCAAGGCTAAAACAATTTTTACATGGGGTGGGTGGGTTTGACCCTCTGAAATGTTGGGGTAAGGCACCCACCCCAGCTTGCGCTACAGTCCCCAAGTGCACAGAAGTATTTATATTCCCAACTAATTAATCCTATCTTCATTGGAAAATCCTTTTATTTTATTTAAAGCACAGTTGGTCACTAGGATAAACAACAGTAAAATACAGAAAAATTAATGATGCTGGAAAATTGTTTTAAAATTTAAAAATAAAAAAGTAAAGCAGAACAAATAAGTTTCCAGATGTTTCCAGCACCAAAATGGCTAATTAGCCCATCACCTGACAATCAGCTCTTAATCATCCATGTTGCATTTCTGGACTCAAAGAGAAGATAACTAAGCTGGTGGTCAGAAAGCAATTGCTACATTCCATAGGTGATCAGACAACTGACAAGCTTGTGTTATGGTTTACTGCAAAACTGGAGGCTTATGCATCTCTGTTGTCTACTAGACAACTATGACCATGCCAGACTGAAGAACTAGTGTGGTGGGTGTAACAAGAGAGGTGTAGCAAGGTTTACTTCCATGCTCAGTAGATGATCTAGGACCAGTTACAATCTTTCAGTTTAATCCTCTTTGTGGACTGATTTTAAGGATATAATGGGATAACGTTACACTTACACACACACACAGTGTATGTGTGTGTGTATATATATATATATATATATGTGTGTGTGTGTGTGTATCCCTCAGCTTCCTGTCAGTATACAAATGCAAAAAATAAACAATGCACAGTGACAGGTAAACATTCTTGATCCCATCTTTTAATTAATGACATCCACGTCTTGCTCCATGAGCAATGAAAGTTTTTTTTTGCCACAAAGCCTATAAACTATCATACATAAAGTCATTTTCATTATTTAATCTATGCTATACCAAAAAAGATAACTTTTAAAGTTATCCACAAATAGAAGACATCAACAATACCCAAGTAGCCAATGAACACTGCCTAAATCTTCTGAAGATGTCCTAATTAACTATTTCCACTTACTGGTGAAGCTCTGCCATTATGTATCATTAGCCTTCAACTGGCTCCCAGGGAATCAGTCTAAAACGAACCTTAATTACATGGAGTGTGCAGTACAATCCACAAATATGTCAGGGCACATACAAACAGTCCATTAACAGCAGCTCAAATTGTTCCTTGTTTCCCTCCCACACCCCACATACAGAGGTTTGAAGATGGCTTTTGATTATGTTCTGCAGTCGCCTGTCATAATATTAGTACTCAATTTAAGGCTGTCAAAATATTGGGCTATGTGCTGATATTACTCCAGTCATCTGACAAAGCCAAGGCAATGGCTTGAAAAGAAAGCAAAGAGCAGCATTTCTTGTTCATGTCAATTTAAGACTGAGTTACTAATCATAACATGGGCCTCACTTTGTGGGACTGGAATCCAGAATAGGTCCACAGACAAGGGAGGGAGGAGACAGGAAAAGCAAATGCCAGGTCTCCATTTGCTCATTGGGCTTGGAATAAGTGCCAGTTTTCTCCTATAAAACCCTAATCAGTATGCCCAGCAGCATAAATATGTCCCTCCTTGCTTAGCATTTGATAAAACAGGGTTTAGAGCACAGAGTGTTTGTACCATGGTGAGAGACTGAGAACTCAAGAGAGGTGAGAGACAGAGGAGGTTGTTCCTCCCTCTTCTGTTTCTCACCTTTGGCAGGACTGCATCACTTGAGTGAGGGGGAGAAGAAGAGACCACCCTCATAACATATTGGTCTGGAAAGCAACCAAAAATCATGTGAACCTCCAAAAGTCATTAAATATCTCACAGGCACACAGCTCTTCATAGAATCATAGTTGGAAAAGACCACAAGGGCCATCCAGTCTAACCCCCTGTCATGCAGGAATACACAGTCAAATCATTCCAGACAGATGGCCATCCAGCCTCTGTTTAAAAACCTCCAAAGAAGGAGACTCGACTACACTCCGAGGCAGTGTATTCCACTTCCAAACAGCTCTTACTGTCAGGAAGTTCTTCCTAATGTTTAGGTGGAATCTCTTTTCCTGTAATTTGAACCCACTGCTCCATGTCCCAGTCTCTGGAGCAGCAGAAAACAAGCCTGCTCCATCCTCAGTATGACATCCCTTCAAATATTTGCCAAACCATCCTTGGAAAAAAAATGTTGGTCGTGGTTTATCGAGACAACCCCAGCAATAACTTAAGGGATATCTTTATATAAATATTTTATTATTATTGTTATGGTATTTTTGTATTGTTATTTTTATTCTTGTATTGTTATTTTTATTCATCTTTTACTAATTTTTTTCTTTTCCAAATATGTATAATTGTAATGTGTAAATGTAATGTTCATTGGGAAAGAAAAAAAGAGTGATTATAGTGTGTTTAGATTATGAGGAAAAATGTATTAGTGTTAGGATAGATAGTTTTATTTTTGTATTAATAAGAAAAGAAGGAAACAATTTTTTTGGCGTTGTTGTTACAGCCTTATTATTATTATTGTATTTTGTATTGTTATTTTTATTCATCTTTGTTACTAATTTTTTTTCTTTTCCAAATACGTATAATTGTAATGTATAAATGTAATGTTCATTAGGAAAGAAAAAAAAGTGATTATAGTGTGTTTAGATTATGAGGAAAAATGTATTAGTGTTAGGATAGTTTTATTTTTGTATTAGTAAGAAAAGAAGGAAACAATTTTGTTGGCGTTGTTACAGCCTTATTATTATTATTATTGTATTTTGTATTGTTATTTTTATTCATCTTTTATTACTTTTTTTTTCCAAATACGTATAATTGTAATGTGTAAATGTAATGTTCATTGGGAAAGAAAAAAAAGAATGATTATAGTGTGTTTAGATTATGAGGAAAAATGTATTAGTGTTGGGATAGATAGTTTTATTTTTGTATTAGTAAGAAAAGAAGGAAAAAATTTTTTGGCGTTGTTGTTATGGCCTTTTGCAGTTGGGTGTACAGTATTTTTCAGTAGAATGGTGTTATTCCAATACAAAAATTCCAAATGCCTACACGCCTGTCAGCGGCCTCTCTACTTGGAAGGCTACGGCCAGGACTATTTTAAGGAATTTGGGGGTACCCCCTGCAATGCTTTATTTGGAGTGGGGCATATGTTTACCTCAGGTCAATGTAACCCTAACTCAACCTAAGCTATTCACAGTACAGGATATTGAGATTATTACTAATAATGTTTTTGCAGGAGGAGGGTTACTATGGGGGCCCCCACAATGATGGGGACCCCTGCGGATGCTGACCGGCTCTGGCTACGGCACCCACCCACCCCACAGCCGCCCCTTCAGCCGTCTTGTGACGGACCCCCCCCCGTGCAACCCGCCATGAGGCGGGTTGCATGGGGGGGGGTCCGTCACAAGACGGCTGAAGGGGCGGCTGTGAGGTGGGTGGGTGCCATAACCCCACCCGCTCCCCCTCTTCCCTTCATAACGCGGGGAACCCGGGCCTCACTCACCTTCCCGTCTCCCTCGAAAGGGAGTCGGTGGTCGTCTGTGTGAGGCGAAGCCGAGCGGCCCCGCTTGCCTTCCTCCGAGTCGCTAGGGGAAGGCGGGCCGGCGCTGGCGGCGGCTCCATGAGGCGAGTAATCCGGGAAAGGGTTGCTGAAGGCCCGCTCCTCCATCTCGGCCTCGCCGCCCAGCTGCACCTTCAGCCTTTTGGACAGGCCTTCGCCCATCGCCGCCGGGCCCGCCCCTCGCCCTGCCGCACGGCGAGGACGCACTTCCCTCAGTAGCAGCAGTAGGAGCCGCCGCCGCCCAGGCCGTAAGGGCGCCAACGCCGTCAGGCGGGAAGGAGGCTGTTGCACCTCCAAGAGTCCCCCAAAACGCCAGCCGAAAGTGACGGGTGGGTGGGAGTCCAGCAGGTGGCCGCCTTCTGTGAGTTCCCTGCTGGCAAGGCTGGCCCCAGGCTCCCCCTTCCTTCGTTGCTGAGGGAAAGAAAGGCGCCTTTGGAAAACACTCCCGGCCTCTCAGCCAGTCGCTCTCAGCCCAGGACCAGTTTAAAGAACTTGCCCCCCCCTGCAATGCTTTACTTTGGGGGCCCCACAGGACCAGTTTAAGCAATTTTGCCCCCCCGCAATGCTTTACTTTGGGGGCCCCACAGGACCAGTTTAAGGAATTTTGCCCCCCTGCAATGCTTTACTTTGGGGGCCCCACAGGACCAGTTTAAGGAATTTTGCCCCCCCCTTGCAATGCTTTACTTTGGGGGGCCCACAGGAGCAGTTTAAGGAATTTTGCCCCCCCCCTTGCAATGCTTTACTTTGGGGGCCCCACAGGAGCAGTTTAAGGAATTTTGCCCCCCCTGCAATGCTTTACTTTGGGGGCCCCACAGGACCAGTTTAAGGAATTTTGCCCCCCCCCGCAATGCTTTACTTTGGGGGCTCCATATATTTATCTCAGGTCAATGCAACCCTAACTCAACCTAAACTATTCACAGTACAGGATATTATTACTAATAATGTTTTTTTGCAGGAGGAGGGTTACTGTGCCCCCCCTACAATGGTTTTTTAAAAAATATTTATTTATCCATTAATCATTAATACATCATAAGAAATCGTGAATATGGGCAAATCCGCAATCCTCACAGCTTATACATAGAACCAGTAACATAACAAATAACATATAATCTGGTGTTCAACTATCCCCCCCCCTACAATGATATTAAATTAAATTAGGGATTTAATACCCCGCTCTTCAGCCACAAAGGCTATCAAAGCGGCTTACAATTTAAGCAAGAACAATTTATACATCTACACTGCATTAAGCAGTTTCCAATGCGTGTTAGCTAAGGATGGGGGGGGGGCTGCGGCCGCAGGTGGTGCAAAGCCCTTAAACCGGCCCTGCCTCAGCCTCAGGGGAGATGCGGGGCTCCGGCCGGCCCTTCTCCCTCCATGTCTGGCCAGCAGCTGGCCGCCTTTCCCTGGAGGAGGCGTGTATGTGTGAGTGTGAATGAGTGTGTGTGTGAACTGTCCCCTCTCCCCCCTTCCTGGAGCTACTCCCGGTCGCAGGTCGGAGACAGAGAAGCCCCCCCCCCACACACACACACCCTGACGGGGCGCTTCTCCCGAAATCAGGCAGGCCACCCCCTCCCTCCCCCGGGGCCAGTCCTCCGGGGCCCAAGGGAGCGCAGAGACCCGGGACCCGCCCAGCCCGCCTTGCCGACGCCCATCTCGCCCCCCGAAGCCCGCTCCAGAGACCGGCAGCCTCGAGGGAGAGCGATCAGGCCATGGCCGACGCCGCCACTGCGGCACTGCCCGCCCAGCCCCGCAGCTGCAGAACCAGGCGGGCTCCTGACACCGCCGCCCGAGCGCTCATCTTAGCCCACGAGCAGCAGGAGCAGGAGCGGGAAAGCGAAGCCGAAGAGCAGGCAGGAGAGGAGCAGGTCCCTCTTGGGGCGGGACAGCCAAGCCCTCCAGGCGGCGGGAAGCATCGGGAGGAGAGGAGCGGAGCCCACAGCCCAGAGCCGCCGGCCACCCCCGGCCCACCCTCGGAGACCACGACGCCCTGGCCCGAGAGGTAGCGCTCGGACGAAGCGGGTGGGCAGCCCCGGAGGAGGCAGGCTGGCTGACTGGCTCCCGGCTCCCGTCGGTGGCTGTGCCAGGTCGGTGCGTGTGCCCGCTTTGCAGTGCCAGAGAATGAGCCCTCCAAGCGGCGACGACACACGCGGGGAGGCAGGCAGGCAGGCAGGGAGGGAGGGAGAGCCTCTCAGAGAGCTTTCCTCGCCTCTCCAGAAGAGCCTACAGAAAAACCTCACAGCCAGGCTTCCAAGAAGAGCAACATGCCCTTTTTGCATTTTTTGATTTTACTTTTTGCATTATTTTTGTATTTTTATTGTATTTTTATTTATTAGTTATTTATACTCCACTCTTCAGCTACAAAGGCTATAGAGAGGCTTACAATTTGTTTTTAAGCAGGGCTGGCTTAAGGAATTTTGCCCCCCCCTGCAATGGTTTATTTTGGGGGCCCATATGTTTATCTCAGGTCAATGTAACCTAACTTAACCTAAGCTATTCACAGTACAGGATATTCAGATTATTAGTAATAATGGTTTTGCAGGAGGAGGGGTACTATGGGCCCCCACAATGATGGGGCCCCCTGTGGATGCTGACGCCCAGTGCCTTAAACCTCCCCTGATTTTAAGCAATAGCAATTTACACATCTACATTGCATTAAGCAGTTTCCAATGTGTGTTAGCTAATTGCCCCCACAAGCTGGGCACTGATTTTACCTACGAAAGGATGGAAGGCTGAGTGAACTGGAATTGAACTTGCAACATGGTGACTTGCAGTACTGGCATTTAACCACTTGCACACCAGGGCTGTTATTTTACATTATTATTTTGTATTATTATTACATTATTACAGTTGTCCTCCATGTTCATGGATTTGGCATTCACAGACTTAAGTATTCACAGCTTGAAAATATTCTTTTTAAAAAAATAATAAAATAATAAAAATAATAAAAAAGCAAACCTTGATTTTGCCATCTTATATAGGGGACACCATTTTGCTGTGAACTCGCCACGGGTCAGCGTAAGAGGGGTGCTCCAAAAAAAGCGATACAAAGACTCCCTGAAACAACATCTCAGGCTCTGCCAAATGGATCACCAACAATGGTCTACCCTGGCCTCACATTGGGAGGCATGGAGACACACTATCCACAATGCTGCAGCCTTATTTGAGAATTCACACCGAACAAGTCTTGAAGAGAAACGACAACGCAGAAAGAATCACAACCTGGAAACATCACCCAAGGAGACCTTCTGCTGTGCTTTCTGCAACCAGACTTGTTTATCTCAGATTAGCCTTTTTAGTCAACAGCGTGCCTGCAGAAAGCGTGGGATGAGTCCTTCCTGAATCTTCGTTTGCGAAGAAAAGCCAGAGAGAGAGAGGCATATAATGGGACTTGAGTATTCACAGATTTGGGTATTCGCGGAGGGAGGGGGTCCTGGAATCAAACCCCAGCGAATGTGAAGGGACAACTTATTATTTTGTATTATTATTATTATTATTATTATTATTTTCTTTTCCAAATATGTATAATTGTAATGTGCAACTTCTAATTTTAGTATAAAGATGTAAATATAATGTTCATTGGAAAAGAAAAAAAGAATGATTATAGTGTGTTTAGATTAAGAGGAAAAATGTTATAAGTGTTAGGATAGATAGTTTTATTTTTGTATTAGCAAGAAAAGAGGGGGGGGGAAATTTGCATTATTCTTATGGCCTTATGCTGTCGGGTGTATTTTTCAGTAGAATGGTCTTATTTCAATAAAAAAATTCCTAATCCCCCAAGTTCCTAGGCATGGAGATGGGATGAGCATGAAGAGCATCAAGGCTGGGTGGGCTTCAGGCTGGTGCAATCTCCTGTGTCCCTCGCTAGAACCTCGAGATCTATATCAAAGGTCTGCAAAAGACAAGCATTTAGAATCAAAGTATTTCAGGTCCAAGAACTCCACGTCCAAAAGAGTTTGCATAAAAATTAGTTTCTGCATCTTTCTTCATGTCAGCCATGGGAGGGGGTAATTCACTGCAGCTCTCTTGTTAAGCAATTGGGAATCAGAAATTCTTGTAAAAAAAGCTGAGTCGCCCTCTGTAAGGGATGTGGGTTTGGCTATGGGATTACTGCATCAGCAAAGGGTTGGACTAAGTAGCCTTTCAGGTCCCTTCCAACTTTGCAGTTCTTTGATCCACTTTCAATAGCCTGGAAATATATCAGTGGACCCTAATAACACTCCTGTACTTGTCTAACTGGCAGTAAGTGCTGATCGGTTCAGTTTAAACTTCCAAGTAACTGGATATAGCACAGCATCCTTAATTTAATTTCTTTAAATTAAGGAGCACTGTGGCCCTTCAGCATTTGAACTCATGGGAGCTGTAGTCCAGTAATATCTAGAGGAGTACATATTCCCTGTTGCTCTTCTAACCACACTTGTCAAACAAGTCTTGTTCATTAATTCCCCACTCAGCTCAACAGAAAACAATGGATTTTGGACTGAATACTAGATGTCACCTTTCATTTCCCAAGTAGTTTGGTGGAGAAAAGGATCCTTTAACCTAATGCTCAGAAGGGAACATTTGCCCCATCTCATCCTCAGGCCCAGAGGCGGCAGGACACCCAAAAGTCAGGTACAAAATAGTTGGGAGATGGTGTGTGCTAACTATGTGTGATATACATGTACTTTCAGCTAAAGAACATTTAAAAAATAGTAATAATGTAATTAAAATTTAGGAATATCCAGAGTCCATTATGAAAATTATCAGAGCCGTAGGAAAGAGACCAGAAATAAATGACGTTCAGTTTGGTTGTTGCCTTACTATGTCCATTTATTAGAAGAAAGGAAGCACCAAAACATTGACTGTAAAAAGATAATTGGGTCATTGATCAGCCTTTGCTTGCTTTGGTGTAGTCTTTGTATTTTGTTGAAACTGTATGTTAACTTCTGAAAGATAAGTTATATATAATTTGTATGTGTATACAGTTGTCCCTTCATATTCGCTGGAGTTTGGTTCCAGGATTCCCCCCACCCCCCATGGATACCAAAATCCATAAATACTCAAGTCCCATTATATGCAGTAGCATAGCAAAATGGTGTCCCTTATATAAGATGGCAAAATCAAGCTTTGCTTTTTGGATTATTATTTTTAAAGAATATTTTCAAGCCATGAATACTTAAATCTGTGGATACCAAATCCGTGGATATGGAGGAACAACTGTATTAGGTCTGCAAAAATGGAAAATTATTGGGGTTGCCAATTCTTCATTCAACCAGTGTTGCTGTGTGCCAATAGTGAAAAGCTTCAACTATGATTTCTATCCATTAAGCTCCTCTTAAAAACACAACATGAGGCAAGGCTAGTTTTTTCTGGTTAGGTAGCAACCCTAGGGATCATTGCTCCAAAGTATGCTTTGACACAACTCTGCATGGAATTTATCTTATTAATGCTGTATCCTGAGCACAGTTACTTGGCAGAGTATACTTGGTGGATATAGTAGGATATGGTCATGCATTAACATAATTAGGATCAGGCTGCATGCCTACAGCTCTATAAATGAAGCTTCATTAAACTTGGCAGCAATTACTTTTGAATACGTATGTATAAGATTTGCCTCTCTGACTGTGTATTGGTCCCTTTAGTGCTGGGTTTGTTGCAAGGTGTATAATCAGGATGATGATCATAGGTTTTGTTTTTCTGTTGACATGATTGAGGTTTATGCATTATGTAGCTTTCATGCCAAATATCATACCTGAAAATAGTATATGGTATAGCCAATATTGGGCTGTACCACTTCCAAGTGCAGGTTTACTTATGCATGTTATCCCTCCTATTGACATTCCCTACACATACAAAATTGATGCATTCTGGCCTAACAATACAACCCTGCCCATGGCTATTAAGAAGTAAGCCCCTTTGACTTCAAAGAGACCTACCCCCACATAAATATAGTATTGCAGTCTAAAAGTTGGATCCATGTTTAGAATAAAACACATTGGAATTGATTAGATTTTTAAAATCAAGAATGACTAACTTAAACCTCATTATTTCAGTGGGTTTACTTGTGTACAGAGTGATGTACAGTGGGGTACATCACTCTGGATCCAATCTTAAGTGCCTGTGACCTTACCTGACCTTCCAATTCCTTCTGGCTGCAGTTTCATGATATGATGACTCAAACAGCTTCCAGCACAGCATTATTTGCACATTTTCTGCTGTTTGTTTTCCCATCTTTTGTTCAGGCCTGGGAGCTCAGCTGAGCATGATTGAAGCATTTGTACAAGCCATATAACCCGCAGAGTAAGAATAATGCATGTCACAAAGCTGTTGGTAGGCACTGTGTGTGTTTGTGTGAGGGAGAGGGTGGGGAGAGAGATTGAGATTTTGATTCAAACATTAATTTTCCTTAGCAGAAGACATATCTACCGGTAGTTCATTTCTGTGCAGAATAGAATAGAAACAAAACAAAGCTAATAAAATGTGGTCTGCCAGTCCAGAACCAGGATAGAGTTTATACATCACCTAGCATTGTCTAGGAAAGGATGTATCCCCATCAGCAGGTGACATGTTTCTTTTCTTTTTTCCATGTTTTCCCCAGGCTTGCACTCACTTGCAGACATTAGAACCCCTAGAAATGGATCTGTTGGATTTAGTTGAGAGTTGTATCCCAGATCTTTTCAGTGAAATGCAATGGAAAGGAGGGAAAAGGAAGATTGGAAGCATGATCCTCTGGTTGTCTATTCATAAGTAAGATCCACTGAGCTCAGTGGTCCTTGTAAGTATATATAGGAATGCAGCTGGAGTCCTAGGAGTGTGGTTTCAGGGTCTGAGTACCAGATTGTCTAGTAATGAAACTTGTACTGTGTCAGTGGAGACATGCAGTATCTCTGTCACACATGACAAAAGTGAATGTTCAGTTTCCACTGGATTTTTTCCCCCAGCGGAGCTTACTTCTGAGTACATATGTATAAGATTGCACTGTAAGAGTTTTCATGATCATTGTACCTTATATTCCTGACTATTCTCTATGGGTATAATTTTTATAAAAGGCAACCTGTGCTTTTGCCATACATTATAAGTGTTTAACCTCTTATGTGTTGTTGCCTTTAATTTTTTCTCAGTTGTTGTAATGGACAGCCTTTAAGTGCCATATATATTTTATCTTCTTCGTATGTCTTTGATCACTGTAGTAATGGACCCTAAATATTCCTAAACCGTAATTATGTTGTTACTTTGCTAAATAATTTTTTTAAAAAAGTTCTTAGCTTGAAAATAGATGTAAGTGATGCATAGTCATGTAACTGCACATAGAAAATTGGTATATTAGAAAGAAGGCTTTCCTAGAGCTTTTCCCTCTCAAGAGGAGAGGGAACACTGCACTGCAAGACTAGTGTTGCATTCTGTAGCATAGACAGTCGGCCCTTGAGTACTAAGAAGCATCTATTTTGATATTTTGATACTGTTAAGTTCCTGTTTATTATGAAGTAAAATCTAGACAAATCTTAAGTCTTTTCTGTGTTGGATAAGCACTCCTTAAGCAAAAGATATGTGGTGGGAAGGTGGTGGTGGTAAGTAGATATTTCTAGATGCAGGGGATAAATCACTGGCTGTCAAACTATGTAGCAGGTAGCTTCCCCATTGGAGTATGCAGAACATCCGGGGTAGGGGTCCCAAACTAGTTGTTTTCTGTTGAACTGGGTGGACAAGCATGAACAAAATCTCATTGACAAGCAGTATGGTGGTCAGAGCAGCAATGGGGAACGTGGGTCATCCACCTGTTGCTGCAGTGCATCTCGTATGAGCTCTCACCATTGACTATCCTGGCTATAGGTATTTGATAGTTTCAGTTACTCCCCTTTGTAAAATATGTTGCTGTCTGCCTGATTTGCATTTATAACCAAAATTAGTAGTGTGAGGTGTGTAATATGTGGTATTTGGTTGTGTGTGCATGAACTTGACACTTGTTTGCTTATGTTTGGGGTCTGTAAATTCTACTAGCACTTCTGGTGGTCAATCTCCCTGTGATCAATATGCTTGACTGTTACAGAGTTCTTCATTCCAATCTCTGCACGAGGAATCCTGAGACTAGTAATTCTCAAAGGAGCCTGTCACATAGGGAAGCACAAATCTTCCAGCCTCTTAAACAACAAGCCTTGTGCAATTGTTGTATGCTAACACTGCTCTTGATTGGCTCCAGAAAATCCCATATTATCTGAACAATAGGTTCTACCAAGGGAAATAAGTTTGAGTGTCTGCTAAAAAACTAAAATGGAAAATGTGGTGGGTGGGAAGTTGAATGCCTTGTTTGAGCTTCTTGTGGCTGGAGGAGGGAATGGCACATAGGCTGGAACCCTGAACAGGAATAATCCTAGTAGGAAATGAGTGTACATAGCAACAGTTTGTTACTTTTGATCCCACTTGTTTTGCAGGACCAAAGCATGTGGAGGCTAGGATACATGTTATTAGAACATACAGGGACAGGAATGCAAGCTGCAACTCATTGCTATTAGGAAAAATGTGGGGCTGAACTGGAGGTAATGTTTGAGACCATTTGTGGATATCAATACTCACCCACCCCCACACACTGCAAATAGATGAGGCCTTTCTGCACTGTCTCAAGCATTCCTCTAGTTAGGCAATATGGAAAGACTGTTCCTGCAGCAACTATGATGATGAAAAGCTGCTGGATGAATCATGAAAATCCAATTCAGTGCTTTCAGAAGATAGTCAGCTAAGTTACCCCGACCACATGCAGAAGGTTTATGAAAAGCAGTGTTACAAGTTCTGATTCATGAAAAGATCTAAATCTAGATTTGTGGGCTGAAGACATTACAAATTCTATCTGATCGACAATAGTCCTATCTGATATACTCACATTTTAAGAAACATAGAACTACCAAAGACAGTGACCACAGTTGCTGGTGCGCACAAATTTCCTGAATTTATTTCCAAATGAAGATGTTCAAATAAAATTAAGATACCTAGTAATTTTGTCCATTGAATGCTAGCTTGCAATAGGAATGCACTTTTGAGGAGATGGTTTTTAGTTTTTGCATTGAAAAAGTCTACAAAAATAAAAGTTTTAAAGTGGACCAATCTGTTTATCAGCAGGCAGCTTTTAAACAGAGAATACTTTTTTAAAAAACTCAACAGGTCAGCCTTTATTAGGGCTAAAAACATTAGAAATGCTGCTTTCCAACTTTGTGGGAGTCTTTTTTTTTTTTTTGAGCTGGATGTTATGTTAATCAGAGATAGTCTCCCTCCAAAAGCAACAGGAATTTGGATCGTGGTAAAACCCCAAACCCTAGTATCCTCCATGGTCTGGATTTGTCAGTGTAGAAAATGTAGTTTTGGGATTAAAACAGAAACTTGTATTTTATGAACTATGAGATTGTAGGTGTGGTATAGGACCATAGTACTTGTGTGATGGGACCTATGTTACCAATTTGTTGTTGTTGTTGTTTGCTTTCAAGTCATTTCTGCCTTATGGCAACCCTAAGGGAAATGTATCACAGGGTTTTCTTGGTGAGGGGGTTTACCTAGCCTTTCTCTGAGGCTGAGAGAGTATGACTTTCCCAAGGTCACCCAGTAGATTTCCATGGTTGAGTGGGGATTTGAACCCTGTTCTCCCAGTGTCCTATTCCAACACTCAAACTACTATACAAGGCTGGCTCGACTGGGCTAACCGGTATTTGGACCCTGTTTCTAATGTTAGTATTTAGTTAGTACCCTAGTTCAAACTTCTCACATACAACAGCAGGCAGCAAGCCCACTTGTAGAACAGATAGGAGTTGTGATGTAGGTGTCCCTTTTGGAGTAATTATGACACTCCCTAAAGCCATGCCCCTAAGAAAAATCTGAAAAGGTACGCAATCATTTGATCCATATCAACCAGTTCTAACAATTTTCATCTCTACCAGGAGCAGGACTTTCGTAAAGCTTTTAAAAAACTTATTTGTAAAAAAAAAATGTAAAGCTGATGGGTTTTAATTGCTCATTCATGCTTCACAATGCAATACCAATAGCTCATAACAAAATGAATTTTCCATATATCCCTGGGGGAAGAAGTGAGTGATGACATCATCATGCTTGCTAATGAAATAGTTTGGGTTTGTTCACCCTGCCAACCCTGGGCCCACTGTAATAATTACTAGGGAAAATTTTTGCCCTGTTGAAGGCACTGAGACTTTGAGCAAATGTGCTGTTAGTGTTAGGCTCGAAGAAAGTAAAAAGTTCAGAAGCAAGGCCCAAGTTCAAGAAGACTGGGTTCGAGGTAGGGACAGAGGAGATAATACTGGAAAATGGAATTTGGAAGATTTATAGCAGTGGCCCATTTTGAAGATGAGCAGCTGGAGCTAGTGTATAGCATATTAAATAATTTGCTTTAATGCCAAATTATTAAATAGGTTTGGCAAGACCTCATGATGTTGTGGCTTGAGTGTTGGACTAGGACTCTGGGAGATGAAGTGATTCAGCCCTGGAAACCCACTGGTTGGCCTTGGGTAAGTCGTACTCTCTCAGCCTTAGAGGAAGGTAATGGCAAACCTCCTTGGAATAAATCTTGCCAAGAAAGCCCTATGATGGGAATGACATACATTGAAGTTGACTTGAAGGCACACAACAAGTGGGCCATTATGAAAATTGCATGCCAGAAACATTCAGAAATTCAGTTGCACAAAGGCTAATGCAATTCATTTAAAAATGTAGGTTGCAATCCTAATAATAATAATAATTTATATCCTGCCCCTCTACAAAATGCAATCGGGGTGGCTTACAACATTTAAAAATACATTTTAAGACCCTCCATCCCACCCCCCTTAAAATACAATTAAATAATCCAAAACATTTAAAACATACTTAATAAATACTAAAAATAATAAACAATAACTGGTGGCTGTATCGGGATCAGGACAAATTAGATTTTTCTTTCTGATGGCCAGGTATCTATTCAGGGAAGGCTTGCCGGAAGAGATCTGTCTTAAGAGCTTTTTAAAAGCTATTTAAGGTGGTAATATGACAGATCTCATCCGGCAGGCTGTTCCATAATCTAGGAGCAATAGCCAAAAAGGTCCTCTGGGAGGTCGAAGAAAGCCTAGTTTTTAAAGATTCTAACAAATTCCTCCCAGAGGACCTGAGTGCATGGGGAGGATTATATGGAAGGAGGGGGTCCTGAAGATAGGTTGGACCCAAGCCATTTAGGGCTTTAAAGATGATAACCAACACCTTGTACTGGACCCAGAAACTAATGGGCAGCCAGTAAAGTGATCTTAAGATCGGTGTTATATGGTCTCTTCTAGATGTACCCGAGACCAATCTGGCTGCCATATTCTGTACTAATTGAAGTTTCCGGACCAAGCACAAGGGTAGCCCCATGTAGAGTTCATTACAGAAATCAAGAAAGGAGGTTACCAGAGCATATACCAGAGCAAGGTTCTCGACTTCCAGGAAAGGGTGCAGCTGGTGAATCAACCGAAGCTGATAACAGGCACTCCTGACCATCGCATTAACCTGATTCGTCATCTGGAGCAACGGGTCCAGGAGTACCCCCAGACAGCGAACACAGTCCTTGGAGGAGAGTGTGAACGCATCCAGGACTGGAGGATGAATCCTGATGCCTGGGTTCGGGGCTGCTACTGTGAGTACCTCCATTTTATCTGGATTCAGCTTCAATTTGTTTTCCCTCATCCAGTCCATTACTGCCCTAAGACAATCATTAAGAGAAGAGATACCATCTGAAGCCAGAGCTGAAGACTGAGACATGGAGAAATATATCTGGGTTTCATCAGCGTACTGATAACATCCCGCCCCATGCCTCCAGATGATTTCTCCCAGAGGCTTCATATAAATATTGAATAGCATTGGGGACAGGATGACACCTTGTGGGATGCCAGAATTAAGCTCTTTCCTTGCAGGGTGACTGTCCCCGAGCATCAATCTCTGGAATCTACCCGAGAGGAAGGAGCGGAACCACTGCAACACAGTGCCTCCAATTCCTAACCTTCTCAGGCAATCCAAGAGGATGTCATGATCTATTGTGTCAAAAGCCACTGAGAGATCCAGTAGCACCAACAGGGTCACACTACCCCTATTGATGCTCAGGTGAAGGTCATCAGCCAATGCAACCATGGCAGTCTCAACTCCGAATCCCGCCCTAAAGCCAGTTTGAAATGGATCTAGATAATCGGTTTCTTCCAAGACAACTTGAAAAAGCAACCGCCCTCTCGATCACCTTGCTCAAAAAAGGTAATAAAGAGACTGTCCTGTAGTTCTTCATATCCAGAGGGTCAAGGGAAGGTCTTTTTAGGAGCGGTCTAACCGCTGCTTCCTTCAAGCAGGATGGAACATCACCTTCCCTAAGGGACGCATTGATGATGTCTGTAAGGAACATCCTCAAGGCATCACCCCCCCTGGACAGACAGCCACGAAGGGCAAGGGTCAAGAGGCAGGTAGTCTTCCTCACTCTACCACTCTTCCTCACTCTATTCCTGTTGAACTCAGTGGGACTTCATTTTGAGTATATATTTAAAACTTTGGCCATGAGGACTACATATGAAGCTGACTTTCCTAGAGTCTTGTATCAGCAACCTAGAGCTAGTCTAGACAACTGCGGATCATTCCTGCACATTATTGCAAATTCACAGCAGCATCCTTTTGTCTCCGTGGTCTTTCAGCAAAAACGATATGCTGAGAAGCTAACCGCTTTTGAAGTTTACACGCCCATGAATCAAGATGGTGGCCATAAATTAGTGTGTTATACACTGCTGTCACTGCACAATATATTTTTTAAACATTAAAACAAAGGTGTGCGAGTGCAATCTTCTGTTCGAAAAAAATTATTTGGGCGTCTTGGCGGAGGGAAAAAGTGCATGATCGCAAATGCAAAAACCCAACAGAGTGCTTCTGGGTGCTGTCTTGCTAGAAAGCCCACTCCCCATGCATGTCCAACCAATCCGATCTCCAGTTCCGCCCTTTCCAAGAATGTGCAGCAAAGTGAATCAGTTGTCCTAACGAGCGTCAATGCGCATTTCCTTGCTATTTAAAAAAGATTCAGGAAAAGCAGTAAAGGATTTTCCCACACAGTACATGGAGTTTTTTGACCCCCCCCTTTTGAATACGGTGAATCACCATGGGATCCCATTGGGACAAAAGATATTCTTGAATTCTGTGAGGAGTATTTTCATACTCTAGATAAGCCCCTAGACACTGAGCAGATGCTATTATGCAAAAAGAGAATGCATCACAGATTACTTTGGGAGCTTCTTCTGTCAGGAGGTTGCTCACAGTGCCAACAGTTAACCTTGTCCATGAGTGGCAGCCACATTCACCTGATTTAGGTCAAGTATAACCTGTTTGAAAGCACAGTGGCATACATAGGACAACTGTTTCCTCAGCCTAGCTTACCTCATAGGATATAAGCACTGGAGAAGGAAGAGAGCCACTGAAGCCACATTGGTGGAAAGGCAGGTTATAAAAGTAAAAGAAATCAACCTCTGATGGTTTTACATGCAGATCTTTTATAAAATACTTGCTCAAGAAGCCTTCTGTTTGGAAATCCATTGGCATGTGGGATGTTTGTTTTTATCTCTTTTGAACCCCTCCCCCCCACCATCTCTCTTGTTTGCAAGCAGCCTCAAACTGTCAAGAGAATCATACAGGCATCATCTGCATGTAGATTTTGGGCTTGAGGCCAGCCTGAACTTAGTTGCTTGAAGGCAGCAGGCTGGAGAACAGCACAAGATTGTGACCTCTTATTGCCTTTTTCTCTCTTTGGATATCTAGCTGCTTGTTCCTAGAGTTTACAATTTTAACCATAGTCAGAATAGGCAAATAAAGAACAGCCTTCACATCTTCGGTTCCTGTCCCCATTCCCCAGCTCTGCTTCTAGAAATTGCAGGCCAGATGGTTCCTGGGCCAGATTTCTTTTGAATGGAGTATGTACGCATGTATGTGCCTCCAAGTCTGCTGTTGATTTAGGGTGACTCTGGATTTCACAGAGTTTTCTTAGGCAAAGAATACTCAGAGGTGGTTTTGCCAGTTCCTTCCTCTGAAATATAGCTTATAGTACCTGATATTTGTTGGTAGTCTCCCATCCAACTAATCAGGACTGACCCTGCTTAGCTTCAAGATAAAACAGTGCCTTTAGGGATGGGCAACTGGAATGGCTGAAGGGGTCCTATAGATTGCAAAAAAACGGGGGAAAGCTCTCACAAAAACCCACTTGGGTTTGAAAATGTTACAGTGCAGGGAGACTCGGCAACCTACAAGTACTTAAAAGGGAAATTGCTAATCCTGGAGGCTTCAGGAATGGCAATTCACTTTTTTGCCAGAAGAAGGGCTGTCTAGGCAGTCTGGAGGGGTTGGGGGTTGGGCAGGGCAGGGCTGAATCTGTAGATCTATTGATTGAGCAGCCAGCCAATGAGAAGACATTGGCAGTCCATGGATAGCTCTGGGTGATCAAGCTGTGCTATACCAAGGCTGTTGAAACTATAGAGGTCTGTCTATTAAATAATGAGACTGTGTTTCTTCCTTTCAGACAAATCAGGGAGAACTGATTGTGAAAGCTCGAGTGGTGACCTTGAACATGTCTGAACCTGCATGGCAAACATCAACACTCTCGGCTGTTAAGTTAATTGTCAGTCATTGTTTAAATCAGCTGTGTTGTCTGTTGTATGCCAGAAAAATGATAAGTTTAAAAGTCAAGCAATGTGACATTCTGCAGCAACTTGAGGCAGACCCAAACCTTTTCAAAAAATTATCACTTGTGTTGAGACCTGGATCTTCCAGTATGATCCTGAGACGAAACAACAGTCAGTGCACTGGAAAACACCATCATCACCAAGAATGAAAAAAGCATATCAAAGCAAGTCCACATTCAAAGCCATGTTCATTGTTTGTTTTTTGTCATCAAGGGCGTAATTTTGGCAGAATGGGTTCCAGAAGGCAAAACAGTGAAATAGCATTATTATAAAGAAGTTTTGACAAAGCTGAGAGAAAGAATATGGAAAAAAAGGCCAGAACTGTGGGGAAATGGTTTCATTCTTCATCAAGCCAATGAGTCTGCTCACACAGCACTTTCTGTGAAGCGGTTTTTGGCTGATAAACACATTACTACACTTGAACATCCCCCATATTCACCAGATTTGGTGCTATGCAACTTTTTTCTTTTCCCTAAAGTGAAATCTCTACTTAAAGGAACATGTTGAGTCAGTTGATGCAATATGAAGAAAATGGTAGATGTGTTGATACATCTGACAGAAACTGATCTGCTCCATGCCTTTGACCTGTGGAAAACAAGACTGCATCAGTGTGTGAGTGTGCATGGGGAGTATATCGAAGGGGACAAGCATTAGAACTGTAATACATATAAAGATGGGTTATTGAATCAGTCTCGTTTTTTAATAGACAGACCTCATAGACCATTTTTTTTTAACCTAATGCAATCTACATGTTACATTTAAATTCTTGATTGATCAAGACATGGGCTTTTTCTAACCATGGAACTGATGTAGAGATTCTCCCCTCCCCCACCCTGTTGCTTTTTGCTGAAGAAGGGAAGCTGCTATTACCAAAAAGCCTCAAGGAGATAATGGTGATGTGGACTATCTCCTCCCTAGTAACCTTGGTCCCAATCCTGATCCTCCTTCCCAGAGCTGCTATTTTTTTTAAAAAGACACAGTAAATGTAATGCACACTTTCATGCTAGCCTTAAGGACTAACTACATGTCATACAAACCATGTGATTAACAATCATGTTGTTGGTTTTTAAAAATTAAAAACAAGGTGTGTGTGTTTGGGGGGGATGTTATTGCCCTCGACACTAGAATGCACAAAGAGGGAAAGTTTACAAGCTGTGATCTCCCCTTCAGAGCTGTGATCGGGGGGGGGGGGAGGAATACAGTAGGGGATTGGTTTGGGGGGGGCATGGATACTGATAACTGTGGATAATAGTGAACACCATTAAAAATAATGGGACTTCTGGTTTAAAATACCATAGAGTTGCCTTGGAGGACCTAGGAAATGGCTAGAGAGGACATTTTCTAGGAAGACACTATGGTAGGTGTCCTATTTTGTGTCCCATGGATAATTGAATCAATGGATAATGAATCAGTAGATACGGGGGTCCTACTGTATCTCCCCTCCCCTATATAGCTCATTGGCACCAATGAGAATTTTTAACTTAATGCTAATGGCTGTGTGCTGGCATATGTAAAGGAGACTTAAACATGAAAGGGAATGGGCTAGTCATATGGGTCAGGGAGGAGGGGCTACCACCAAAACACTTACATAACAACTCTAGAAGGTTCCAAATGATTACTGCGCAAGTGCAGTAAACCCATTTTTGTGAGTTCACAGATGACCACTTAAAGAGCAATGCTTATGAGTAAGCAATCCATTCTTTTCAGACATGGATAAGTGAGATTGCGGGTACCAGTCCTGTATGGGAGTCATACTGTAGCTGTTTATTCCTTCATGGTGAGGGTTAGACTAGATGGCCATTGCATCTCTGCCAACTCTCCTATGATTCTAGGCTCTTTTTGGAGACAACTATATTCAAACAATGTTGTGTACGGTATATACAGAATGTGCTGAAAGAATCACTCTAATTAATTTATAGGGAAGAATGAAAATGTTACAGAATAAAAAAGTTACATGTAATTTGTTTTTAAATTCCAAAATTACTTTGCTCATTTTAAAATTCTTGTTATATCTTAGCTTATTCTCCCTCCTGCAAATCCGAAACTATCTTTTAACTAAATGATTCTGCGTGGCAGGGGGTTGGACTGGATGGCCCTTGTGGTCTCTTCCAGCTCTACAATTCTATGATTCTATGATTGCTTTCCTGAGTGCTGTGGAATATTTTTGTATGGCCTGCTATGGTTAGTTAGGATTACTAATATTGATTGCTACACATGTTGTTAACATTGCATCGAGACATTATTGTGTCAACTGTATTATAAAACCTCATGTGCTGTTAAAATCTTAGCCTTGACCACAGAAGCCAGCAGAGTCAGAGGCATGCCCTCCAACTTTTCACAGGTGAAAATCGGGACATGTGTGGCAAAGCCACATCAGAGTGTGGTCAAAATGGCAAAAAGTGTTAATGAAGAAGAACACATAAGCTAGGAGAGACTGCAGCAGTTTGCTTTTGCCTGGACCTGCTGCGAAGGGAAAGAATATGTCCACTTGTCTCCCCATTACAACTGCTCTAAAGTCTAAACTACTTTTGCACTTTGAACTATGTTTGTAGCAAAGGAAGCAAGCAAAGGACAAAGGGGGGCGGGGATTGGGAGAAGGAGAGCTAAAAAGAGACATTTTAAAAGCAGTTGAAAAAGTGGGACAACAGAAGATTTGTGAAAATGGGCTCAGGGCCATTGCAGGGTTAATCAAGGCTACCCCAGCCAAAATGGGATAGTTGGAGGACATGCAGAAGGGTATTGAAATGCAACAAGTACAAGAAGTTGAGCAGTTGTCAAGAGAGCATCCTTGGTAGAAGATTGTGGAACTGGCCAAACAGGAGGAGGAGCGATTAGCTAGTTATGCAGTACCCATGTGGAGGACTTGCATAACAGGGTTGTGAATATTCTGTGCCTAAAGAACAAGCAACAAAATTCTTCACAAAGACAACACAAAGCTTGGGTCAGGATTTGCCTAATTCTGCAATTGGTTATAAGTAAATGTGCACACATTGTCTAAGGTTTATCAAGCACCCGCTGATTTTGGGGAGATTATACATGGGTTAGAAAGCCATTCCTTTTAATCTTTGATATTCTGTTCCTTTAGACACCATCCAACTCTGATTTTATGACTATCAGGATATTTAATCCATTGTCCAGTACCAACTGAGCTGCTTGTATATCATGGCCCCATTATGAACATCCTATATTGTGCCTGAGGTACCCATTGATACGGGAGTCTCATCTACTCATGGCATATCACATTTTGCTCATTGAGTTTATGAATGCAGACTTTATGAGTATTCTGCCTAATGCTTGCTGACTTCAGTAAAGATGATGCCAGCACAGATGTAGTTTTAGAGCTGGCAGAGATACAATCAAAAATGATTTTTCAGTATTAGTATTTTGACAGCCTTACCAGAGATGGTGGGTAAGCTGTGGAAAATGTAGGCTCACCCCAAAACTGAGTCTCATGGAGCAGAGTGCGGTGACATTGCAGCAGGGCTGGGCAGAAGCATTTTGCTGCCTGAGGCAAAGAAGAAAATGGCATCTGACTCCATTCTATTTACAGATGCTGATGAGACTTGACCTTGAACCTGACTTCAACCCTGAAAATAGAAGAGACCTTAACCACCCTTGAGGGCAGCAGGCTGGTTCTGGGTATGTAGGGCAGGCTGTGTGGAACTCAGCCCAATGGTAAGGCCAGCCTTCTGTTGTGGGGCTTTGTGATTTCACAAGGGTACAAATTTATTTATTTATTTATTTGTTGGATTTATATCCCACCTTTCTCCCAAGATGGGATTCAAGGCAGCTTACAAGTAGGATTGCCAGATCTCAGGGTCTGGCCCTGGGTCTCCAGTCTTCGTGCATCATCGCCAGGCAGGAGATGATGGTGCCAAATCTCCAGTTTTGGTCAGCTTATCTCTGGACAAGAGGAAAAGACTATGTGCAAATCTCCAGTTCAGTTAGTAGAGAAGCAGCTTGCTACAAATTGCTACAACTTGCAAAGACTCTTGGGGTGTGTCTATGTATTTACTCCTCTCCGTGTTGTGGCACCCTCTGCTCTTCTGTGCATCCACCTTCTGGCTGGAAGAAAGTGGGCTAGATTAATTGTTCTTTATCCCCTCTTCCAGGGCCTAAATATCCTAAAGGCACCAGATTCCATCTGATCTTAGAAGCTAAGCAGGGTCAGCCCTGGTTAGTACTTGGGTAGGAGACTGCCAAAGAATACCAGGCTATATTTCAGAGGAAGGAACTGGCAAAACCACGTCAGAAAACCCTGTGAAATTCATGAGGCCACCATAAGTTGACAGGCGACTTGAAGGCACATATAGATAAATCTCTTTCTAAATCAGTGAGAAGAATTAATCCTTTCATTTTACATCTGTCTTGGAACAACCCTTTTAGCTAAGATTTCTGTCTTAATTTCCAAACAGGAAAACATGTTCTCTGTGTGCAGGCACACATGAGCTGTTGTGTTGGAATCACAAACTATGAGCAACTGCGGTTGGTACTTAATACTTAACCAAGGGTCATACCTAGGTCTCCAGTTTAGGCCTGGAAACCTTATGGGATGGGAGAATCCTGAACTGGTAACCCCTTTAAGAAGATTAAGAATATTTGTTTCATAGGCAATGCTTAGGGGTGTTCCAGAGGGCAGACAAACGACTTTTTTAAATGGTTGAAAAAAACCATGAGGTTGGGAGAAGATGATGCAGTCCTCCTCTGTCCTCTCCTCCTCCTCCTGACCTTCCCCTGTGCTGCTCACACCACTTTTTATTCACAGAGGTTTTCCGTCAATAAAAATCAGTGCAAACAGCACAGGGGAAAGTCAGGAGGAAGCCAGGAGGAGGACGGAGGAGGACAGCGTTGTCTGAAACAGGGCTGTGTACGTGCAACAGCCTCATTCTTTTCCCGACCTCATGGGTTTTTTCAACCATTTGATAAAGTCCTAAGAGAGAAATGATACCATGGAAAGGGAAACATGAAGGAAAACACACAGGAGGGTTTCATTTAGGCTGGATTGGGGAAGGTATTTGAGCAATATTTTCTGTTTCAGAATGATACATGAATTCTTTAAGTTAACATTTTAACATAATTCTGCCTTGAATCTTCAAGACCCACAATTCAATCTGAGAATAGCTGCTGCTTTAAGCATATCACTCTAAGGTGGAATGGACTACAAACCTGAGCCTGAGACCTGGGGCCCTTTCACATTAGATAGTTATAGCACTGTGTTCCATTTTAATTGCCATGACAACATCTTATGGATTCCTGGGGTGTGTAGTTTTGTGAGCACTAGAGCTTTCTGCCAGAGAATTCTAAGTACCCATCCCAAAACTACAAATCTCAGGATTTTCACATGATGAAAGCATGGCAGTTAAAGCAGAATCATACAAGTGTGTAGTGTGAAAGGGCCCTTGGATTTTTTAAGGCAAAGTATTGCTAGTGCAGATTGCTGCCTTAGAAAGCTGCCTAATGGGAAGTTGAGACACTGACATTAAATTGCATGCTTTTTTACATGGGTTGTTAGTTGAAGATACTGTTTTCAATAGTTAGAGGAGTCACTGGTATAGCTTTGGGGACAAGGAAATTCAAATTTCCTTCCTGCCAAGTCTGAAATATCATTTCTTAGTTTAAAAAAGGATGAACATCTGGGAAATGTTTCTGCGGAGGGAATCAGAGCACATGCCTTAATCAGCATCCAGAAGATTCAGAGTTCCAGAGTCTAGGGGCAGCCACACAGAAGACTTTCATGCTCCCACCAACTGTGCTTGTGAAGGTGGTGGATCTGAGAAAAGGGCCTCTCCTGATGATCTCAGGGCCTGACCAGGCACATACAGGGATATAGAGTCTGTCAGATCCCCTGGATCTGAGCCATTTAGGGCTTTATAGGTCATAAATCGTACTTTGAATTGTACCTGGAAACAAATTGGGAGCCAGTGGAGCCAATTTAACAGGAGACTAGTATGGTCCCTGTAACCTGCCCCAGTTAGCACTCTGGTGGCAGCTCTTTGAACTAGCCGAAGTTTCTGAACACTCTTCAAAGGCAGCCCCAAGTAAAGTGCATTACAATAGTCTAAACAGAATGTAACTATTGCATGTACCGCTTCGGCCAGATCTGGCATCTCAAGGAAAGGAACATTGGTCTTACCTGTGATACATCCTTTTCTAGGGGAGAGATGAAGAGTATCCTCAAGATCTCTGGGGTTAGCTCCATCCATTCACTCCTGGTAGACAGGGAACAAAAACCCTTTGTGTGGGCCCCTTCCTCTGAGGTCATCCAGGGGAGCGACCCACCTCTGGCCAGTTCATATGAAAGCCTATATGTGAGCTCCTGGAACAAAAAACTATCACTAAAGGATAATAGTAAAAATAGTTTGAACATGCCAGCGTCCCAGGTGGGAAGGATACTCTTCATCTCTCCCCTCGAAAAGGACGTATCACAGGTAAGACCAATATCTTCTTCGTGGTCTCTGTGAATCACACAGTTGGGTTACTCCTGCGCCTGCGCAGAGCTTCAGAAACTTCTAGATGGAAAGTTTCTACGCCCATTACCGGTATCCACTACTGACATTGGGAGCCGTCCTCCTCAGACCCCGCCACTTGAAGTGGTTACGGTTGAGTTATCCCCAAGGATGGATGTTGCTAAGCGTGTCGAGTCTTCACCGGCTCTGGTAGTTTCTCGACACCAATTACTGGAAGGCCACTCCTCGGACGTCAACGTGGAAGTGGTCGAAACGGAAGTGTTGCCTTGGGACCGCTCCCTCTCCATCAGAGATGACGTCCCCTCTTACACGGCGTATGACTTGGCTAGATCTATTTGTCGAGTGGACATGGGATCCCCGTCGGGATCGCAAGTATTGAACCCGAGGGGAGAGCCCGTTGAAACCGGCCGCTGAAGTCACTCGAGACCTAGATCTTCATCTCCTGTAACCCTGGATGTTGCTTCACGGAGAGATGCTACTGTCCAGGTCTCAACCCCCCAGCTACGACCCTTGCCACGTACGCCTCCGACACCACAACCATGCTCCCCTACACCCATGAGGCCCAGGAGCCCTTCACCGGCTGCTTTATCCTCTTCGTCGGAGGAGTCCTGGGATCTTGATCGGCCCTACCTGCCTTCTCCGAGGTCTGAACTCATGGATGATGATTCCACCTCTCCAACGGACGATGTTCGGGCCTTCGGAGAACAGATGATCAGGATGTCCCATGCCCTGGATCTGAAGGTAGAGGACCGCCCAGCCGATCTTCCAAAGGATCCAGTCTAAAGCGCCGCCTTCAGCCGTCATCACAGTTCTTCCTTCTTTGCTGAAGTTAGCACAAGGGTCCTGGGAGAACCCATCGTCGATCCAATCGACATCAAAAAAGATCGACAGGTTATACCGAGTTGCGGGAGACCATGTTGACTGGTTGCAATCACATCCCAAGCCAAATTCTGTGGTTGTTGAGGTGGCCCAGAACAGGAAACAACGTCGACCTCTGTCCTCCCCGCCGGATCCCGAAGGCAGGAAACTTGATATTGTGGGAAAAAAGATGTACACCGCGGCAGGTCTCAGTTTCCGTGTCACAAACTACGCGGCGTGCATGGGGGCCTACCAGCAGGTCCTCTGGGAACGGATGAACCATCTCATTAAGGACCTCCCAGAAGAGCGGCGCCGGATGGCGGAGGCCATTCAGTCGGAAGCACAATCCCTCGTGGGGCTTCAGATGAATTCGGCTCGTCACATGGCAGATTGTGTGGCTAAAACAATCGCGGGTTCGATAGCCCTCCGCCATCATGCGTGGCTGCGCTCCTCCGGCCTCACACCCCAGGCATCCGCCACCATTGAAGACTTGCCGTTTGATGAATCGGGCTTGTTCAACGGTTCGACCGACAACAAGCTCGAATTCACACAGAAGATGAGGACCACTGCCAGGAAATATGGTATGGGGCCTACATCCAGCAGCCAGTACCGTCCTAGGGGGAGGTACTCCTGGCAAGCCCCCTCTTACGGCCAACCGTTCCGATGAGGTTACTCTGGCCAGAGTTACCGTCGATCCCGTTTCACCCCCTCCACTTCTCCGGCCTCTTCGGTGAGGAGCCAGGGCTCGGGTTCCAGGCACGGGCAACAGCCTAGGCAAAGGTCTCGGGATCAGGGCTGCAAGAAATTCTAAGCCTCCATTCCCTCTGTTCATCTTTTTTCTGTTTCTCCTTAGACGCCTCTCTTCGGGGATCGACTGTCCAACTTTCAAGACGCCTGGTCTTCTGTGACTTCAGACCGCTGGGTGCTCCAGATCATCGAGACGGGCTATTGGATAGAGTTCGACACTTTGCCCTTGACGGGAAGGGCTCACCCAATGCCCCCCTCCCCTCCCCTCCTCGAGGAGGTGGAGACTTTACTTCAGAAAGGGGCGATCGAACCTGTCGATCCCGACCTCCATCACCTCTGATTCTTCTCGAGGTACTTTCTGGTCACCAAGAAAGATAGCGGTCTACGCCCGATTCTCGACCTCCGTGGGGTGAACGAGTACATAACACCGAAAAAGTTCAGAATGGTCACCTTGGCTTCGATCCTTCCTCTCCTGAGGCAGTACGACTAGTTTGCCTCCATAGACTTGAAAGACGCGTATTTCCACATTGGGATTCACCAAGCCCACAGGCGTTTTCTCGCGTTCCAGATCGGGGCAGAAGTGTTCCAATTCAGAGTTCTCCCATTCGGTCTTTCCACTGCTCCTCGTGTCTTCACGAAATGTATGGCGGTAGTGGCGGCCTTTCTTCGTCAGCAGGAAGTGGAGGTTTTCCCTTACATAGACGACTGGTTGATCGTAGCACAATCTCAGAGTCAGCTCAAACTCGATATTGGCCTCACCTTAGATGTCTTAGACTACCTGGGACTTGTTGTCAACATCGAGAAGTCCCAACTCCAACCGACGCAGGCCATCCAGTTCATCGGGGCACGTCTCGACTCTCCAACTGCAGCAGCATACTTACCACGGGACCGCTTCGACAACCTGCAATCCCTAATTCATACCTGCCGCCGATCCCGAAGAGTAACAGCTCATTCAATCCAAGTGCTTCTGGGACACATGGCAGCGACGACGTACGTCATTCAACTTGCCAGACTCCGATTTTGTCCACTTCAACACTGGTTCCTGCAGGTGTTCGACCCTCTCCACGATTCCCCACGAAAGATGCTCACGATGCCGAGGGCGGTACAAAGGTCCCTGGACTGGTGGCTGGTACCAGACAACGTATTGTCGGGGATGCCCTTCGACCTCCCTCAACCGGACGTCTCTCTGACAACGAACGCTTCGATGCTGGGATGGGGAGCGCACCTCGACTCCAACGAGATCCGGGGATCATGGAACGACGAGGAGCAGGCCCTGCACATCAATGTCCTCAAGCTCCTAGCTGTGCGAAAGGCGTTAAAAGCCTTTGAGTCATTAGTGAGAGACAGGACTGTGCTAGTACTTACAGACAACACATCTGTCATGTACTACCTAAACAAGCAGGGAGGCACGAGGTCTCCTCAACTCCTACAGCTCACGCTGGATATATGGGAATGGTGCGTCGAGAGGGGGATACTTCTCCAATCTATACATCTTCCGGGAGAGGAGAACACTCTTGCCGACGGACTCAGCCGTTCCAGTCTATCCATCCACGAGTGGCATCTGCACAGATCGGTCACCCTGACCCTGTTTCGAATCTGGGGGTTTCCACAAGTGGATCTTTTCGCATCTCCAGAGAACACTCAGTGCCGTCAGTTCTGCTCGAGGCACCGAGCTGCGGGATCGAGGGGGGATGCGTTCCTATTCCACTGGTCAGGTCCACTGCTTTACCTGTTCCCCCCATTCCCACTATTAACAAGAGTGATCACCAAGCTCCGCCGAGACAGATCGAACGCCATTCTCATCGCACCATGGTGGCCTTGACAACTGTGGTTTGCAACCCTGCTTCGGATGTCGGAGCGACGATTCATCCGCCTTCCATCCCGTCCGGATCTACTGACTATTCAAGGAGGCAAGGTCAAACATCCCGACTTGGACACCCTCCATCTGGCAGCCTGGAGGTTGATCCCGTAGCTCTCCCTTCGGGCTCGACACTCTCGGGTTCGACGTCTGCATTAAGACACTTCACACCTATCCATCCTGACGTGCTGGCAGTCATTGAAGCCGCACGCAGACCTTCCACTCAAAAATCTTATCACTACAAGTGGAAAAGGTATGAGGCATTTCTGACTTCTCAGCATCTGATCCCTGACAAGTTCTCCATCTCTACAGTTTTGGAGTTTCTCCTTCATCTATCCTCGACGGGCCTTTCGCTCTCCTCCATTCGATGCTACTTGGCTGCCATCTCCGTCGAATTCCAGGAAAAAGGTCTTCCTTCCCCCTTCATAGACACGACGGTGAAGAAATTCTTGAAGGGGTTTGCAAACCTTCATCCTCCAGTGACGGAGCCGACTCCGGCTTGGAGCCTCGAACTGGTGCTCTCCCAACTTGTACGTCGGCCCTTCGAACCCATGGCTTCCACGGACCTCCGACTGCTATCCTGGAAGACTGAGTACCTTGTGGCAATCACTTCGGCGCGTCGGGCCGGTGAGCTCTGTGCCCTGAGGTCTGATCCTCCCTACACGGCCTTCCACAAACTCAAGGTGGTCCTCCGTCCCGACATCTCCTTCCTTCTAAAGGTAGTATCCAGCTTCCATCTCAACCAGTCCATCACTCTCCCTGCTTTGATGCAGGACCCGAAGGACAACTTTGAACGCACCCTCCATCTCATGGACGTTAGGAGGGCTCTCGCCTTCTACATTCAGAGGACTGCGCCACACAGAAAGTCACCCAGACTGTATCCTATGCTGCCTCGAAGTTGGGTGAGCCCATTTCTTCACAGAGACTGTCGAAGTGGGTGACATTGACCATTGCTCTCTGCTACAAACTGGCAAAGAAACCTCTGCCATCATGGATTTGAGGGCACTCAACAAGGGCTGTTTCCACTTCGACAGCTTTTCTCTCTGGAGTGCCTCTAGAGGACATTTGCAGAGCTGCAACCTGGTCATCGCCTCTGACTTTTATTTCTCACTACAGACTGGACTCTCACTCTAGAAGCGAGGCAGCCTTTGGAAAGGCTGTACTGTTGTCTTCTATTCAGTGAATGAGTGTACATGTGCCAAGTCACTGTTGTTTTAGATATCACTGTTCGTATAAATGCTTTGATACCTTTATTAGACATGTGGTTAATGTTTCAATTTCAAGTGTATGCACATATGGTGTACTTGGTGTAGGACATACCCGCCTCCAGGAGTGAAGCTTGCCAGTCTACACCCAACTGTGTGATTCACAGAGACCACGAAGAAGATGGACAGGTTGCTTACCTGTAACCATAGATCTTCGAGTGGTCTTCTGTGAATTCACACAGACCCGCCCATCCTCCCCTCTATGTCCTATCACATCATATAAACATGCTTAATGTTCCTGATGCTGCAAATTGCGGCGTCATTCAAGGAACTGAGGGGATTTTAGGCGGGAAGCCCTTATAAGGGACCGTTAGGGTGGGCGGAGTTACCGCCAAAAATGTATCAAAGCATGTTCTGCCTAGCAATTCTAGAAGTTTCCAAAGCTCTGCGCAGGCGCAGGAGTAACCCAACTGTGTGAATTCACAGAAGACCACTCGAAGATCTATGGTTACAGGTAAGCAACCTGTCCGTTCCTTTTCCCAGTGGAGAGACCTCAGAGTATCCTCAAGATCTCTGGGATCTACAAAAGCCCACCAAAACAGTAGGGTGGGAGCTGGCAAGGAAAAAGTGTGGAAGGTTGTGTTCACCTTGTGCCTGAAGTCAGGGCATGTATGAAGAACCACAGAGTCTGGTCTGATGAGGCAGAGGTCCTTCCACACTGATAGAGCCCCTAGCTCTGAAAACCTGAACACTCTTCAAAGGCAGAGCGTGCTGAAGTGATGGCCACAAGAAATAAAACCTTCCATGACATGTGTTTCAAGGAAATCTGCCTAAGAGATCAAATGGCAGAACGGTCAAGGCCTTCAGCACTGTGTGAAGATCCCGTGACGGGAATCTGTGAGCCGTAGGAGGAGCCAGATTACTCAACCCCTGGATCTGTGTAGATCCGGATGAGTCGAAATCTGTGGAGCCTTGTTGGGTGGGGAGCACTGAGACAATGGCAGCCACCTGTCTCTTGATGGTGTTTGGTCATAGACCCTGCGCAAAACCATCCTGCAAAAATCCTAGGAGAGTCGGAACTGATATATCCAGTTTATTGAACTTCTTTCTTCTGCACCAATGCTGAAATACTCTAAAGTTGTGCTCGTAGATTCTCTGTGTGGAGTCTCGTCTAGCGGCAAGGGTGATCTCAACCACCAATGGAGGGTACCCTTTAGCTCTCAACATCTCCCTCTTAATCTCCAGGCGTGTAGTTGCACCCATTCGGGATCTGGATGATGGACCTGTCCCTGCAAAAGTAGGTCCGTCTGAGTCAGAAGAGGAATCAATGTCAACTCCATTGACAGGATCTCTGAGAACCAAGCCCTCTGGGGCTAAGCTGGGGCAATCAGGATGAACTCCGCCTCCTCCTTCCTTGTTTGACTTAGAACCCTTGCTATTAGTGGAATAGGAGGGAAGACATAAAGAAGTTTGGGGGGCCATGGTTGAGTCAGGGCATCCATCCCCTTGGCACCCTCACTCATGTACCTCAAAAAGAAGTGGGGCAGCTTGGCATTCACTGGTGAGGCAAAGAGATCCAGCATTGGTTGTCTGAGTGACTGCGTGATCATCTTGAAGACCTCCGGGTGCAGGCTCCACTCTCCCTGATCAATGTCAGTTCTGCTGAGCCAATCCGCCTTGGAGTTGAGCGACCCCTGCAGATGCTCCGCCTGCAAGGACAGTAGGTTCTCCTTTGCCCACAAGAAAAGAAGAATCATCTCCTCCATGAGGGACCTGGACCTTGTGCCCCCCTGGCAGTTTATGTGGGCCTTCGCCGTGGTGTTGTTGGTGTGTACAAGCATCGCCTTGTCATGGACCTGGGGCAGGAAGGCCATCAGAGTCAGCCGAACCGCCTGGAGCTCCTGCCAATTGATGCTGTGGTGCCTCTCCTCCTGTGTCCACTGACCCTGAGCCAGGTGGTCCCCACAATGTGCACCCCAACCTCTGAGGCTTGCCTCTGTTGTTACTTGCACCTTCTGAGGACACCAGATGGGTTGACCCTTGAGAACTGCTCCGGACCTCCACCATGGAAGTGAAGACCTCACTTCCTGAGAGATGATCACCTCCTGCAATGTTTGACTGCTATGTCCTGTTGAAATGGAAGGAGAAAACATTGCAGGGGCCTGCCCTGAATTGGGCCCAAGGGAGACACTCTTGAAACTGTGCGAGTTGCATGATGTCCACTCTGCGTGACGTCAGAGCATGGGTGGCCGCATGACGCAGGGCCCAAATCCTCTCTTGGGGTAATGAAACCTGGCCTGCTTGAGTGTCCAAAATTGCTCCTAGATGCTGGATCTGCATGGCTAGTATCAATGAACTCTTCTCCTGGTTCACTAGAAACCCATGGTCCTGAAGAGAGACCAGTACTTGCTGAACATCTTTCGCTGCCTGCCCCTGCGATGAGGAGCGAATCAGCAGGTCGTTTAAATAGGGATAAATATGAAGAGCCAATCTCCTTCAGTGGGCAACCAAGGCTACCATGATTTTTGTGAATACCCTTGGGGTTGAAGAGAGACCAAAGGGCAGAGCCTTGTACTGATAATGTCTCCTGTGGTTAGCAAAATGTAGGAACAGGCAGTGCTGAGGTAATATGTGCACGTGGAGATATGCATCTCGTAGGTGCAAAGAGGAGAGAAGGTCCCCTGGTTGGAGGGCCTCCAAAATGCGCTTTAATGTCTCCATCCGGAATCTGCGCTGCCATACAAACTGCTGTTCTTCTTGGGAACCAGGAATACGTTGGAGTAACAGCCTTGGGTCTGCTGGGCACTTGGGACCTCCACTATCGCACCCAAGTCTATCAAATGGGAAATAGCTTCTAACATTAAACAATGTTTCGCTGGGTCTCTGGACTGCAGGGTTGGGATGAAATGCCACAGGGACAGGCAGGAGAACTCTATGTGGTAACCCTGGCACAATGTCTGAAGGACCCATTTGTCTGAAGTCAAATTCTCCCAGGTCGAAACAAAACCCTGGAGCCTGCCCCTGACCTGATCCCTCGAGTCATGCCTGCTGGTTCTTCTTGTGAGGCTTTGAACCAGATGAGCAAAAGGGTCTGCCAGTTGATCCAGACTGCCCTCTGCGCTGTGATCTGCTGTCACCCCAATGCTACTTGAAGCTTCTGTTCTCCTGTTGAAGGTGGAAGAGGACGAGCCGCAAGACTGTGATCTGTAGGAACGAAAAGGACGGTATTGATGAGATGACTTCCTTTTGTCCCATCTCTTGGAAGAAATTAAGGCCTTCTTCTTATCTTTGTCCTCAACCAGAACCGGCTCCAGGGACTCCCTGAATAGTTTCTCCCCCCAAAAGGGAGAAAAAACCAGGTTCTGCTTAGATTTGAAGTCTGCATGCCAACTCTTAAGCCATAACAGACAGCTGGCTGCCACCGCTGCACCCTGGGCTCTGGCAGAGAACTGAACTGCATCCAAAGAGCTGTCAGCCAGGAACACTGAGGCACAGGAGAGTATGTTAAGACCCTGGTGGAGCTTAAGCTTTGACTTTGGGATCTCCTTTAGTAAACCCCTGGACCATTGCAACGAAGCCCTGGCGACCATGGTCGCAGTGATAGAAGCTCTGATAGCTAAGGACAATGCCTTGTGGGTCCTCTTAAGGGCAACATCCTTGCGTCTGTCCTCTAGAACCTTAAGGGTGTCTTCACCATCACAAAAAAAAAGGTGGACGAGACCAAGGCAGATACCGGAGTATCAATAAGAGGAACCTGAAGCTTAGACATGACCTTCTTGGGCAAGGAATGCAACATCTTGGCAAAGGATGGCTGTGATCTACTTGCAGCTGGGGCTCTCCACTCATCTCTCAGAACTTGCATTAAATTGGCTGGAACAGGCATCTCCATTGCTGCGGGCATGGATAATGGAAAAAAATCCACTGACATCTTAGGAAGGTCCAGGTCCAATTGTGGTTCCTGAGATTGACTCAAACTGAGGCCAAGTGTCTTGACAGTCTTTCTGAACAAAGTAGGAAGATCCTCTTGTTTGAAAAGCCACGCAGATAAGCAAGAGGCTTCGGGGTCCTCCTCCTCCTCAGCTGAAAGCTTGGGTTCCTCCTGCTCTAAACCAGATCCTTCAGAGGGATCCTCCTCTGAAACCTCCCCCTCCTCAGTTGAGGAAGTGTGGCCCAACACCCTTTTTGTCTTCTCCAGTCTCTTATGCTTATGAGGGAGTAGACGGCTCCTGCCTCCGATCCTGAAGCCCAAGGGTCCTCCTCCTCATCATCCTCCCAATCCTCCTCTTCATAACCCACCCCAGACCTGATGCCATCTGTTGTGAGGATGCCACCAGACAGATGAAGGCCCCAAGTCCCTAGTCTGCTTCCTTCCTCCAGATTCCTCCCCGTCCGTCCATCTCGCGTTTTTGCTGTTACCTTGCCTCCCTGTTTCCCTGTAGCTGAGACCTTTGAAACGTTCCGGGAGGGCGCACGCACGCGTTCCTTGGCCCTGCCACCTTCTAGCTTCCTCGGTGGCCTCTCTCTGGGCCTGGAATGATCGGAAGGCAGGCTTAAAGGCAGTGTGGAGACCCTCGGGGGGGGGGTTAGGATGGGCGCCTGTAGCATGGGAATGTCCCAAGGTAGTGGGAGATGCGGCAGATTAATAAGCTCTGGCTGCGGGAGGATTGGGGGGCTGGTGAGGCTCAAGTGGGCAGGGAGGCTTGAATGGGCAGGGAGCTCCAGTGATACCCGGAGAGGCTGCTGGGGCAGGCTGGGGCAGGCAGAGGGGTCCAGAAGCAGCGGCAGGAGCTGCTGCTGTTCTGATGGCCGGGTGGGAAAAGGATCGGGCTCCCAAAGTGGCACGGCCTGAAATGGCGCTGGCAAACGCAGCGAGGCCTGGGCGAGGGAAAGGGTGCCTCCCAATGTGGCCAGTAGCAGTGTGGAGGATGCAGAATCTGCAGACTGGGGGTGGTCGAAGGACCGGGTCCCAGGATAGGGTGCCCCCCCGCCAAAGGCCTGCGAGGCCCAATAGGGCTGGCTGGGCAAGGCCAGCAGCCAAGACCCCAAAGCCTCCCTTGTCACCAAATCTTTCACCCATGCAGCCAATCCCAGAGCAGGGTCTTTCTCCTAGGAGACAGTCCCTTCAGGCCCCAAGTTACTCACGTCTTCCACCTGGTCCATGTCTGGGTTCCTTGTGAGGCCAGGATCATCCACAGGAATGTTTGTCGTTTCTTCCGACTCTGAGACGTTCCCAACCTCCTGTTGTGATATAGCTACCCCAGCGGTTGCTTCCTGCTTATCCCCCAGCTCTGGAGGAGGGGAGTAATCAGGGTAGGATTGTCGGTTGAAATGGGGGCTTGTCCCCCTTCTTCAACATAGGATCCTTCTTTGTAGTATCCTTCTTTACTTTAGTCTTCTTTGCTTCCTTGGTGGCATCCATAAGGACCACTCTGTCTTTGTTCTAAACAGGTGGCCAACCAAGAGCTCAGAACAAAGTGACCTCCAGGAGTGGTAGGCAGGAAACAACTGGTCAGAGGTGGGTCGCTCCCCCTGGATGACCTCAGAGGAAGGGGCTCACACAAAGGGTTTTTGTTCCCTGCCTACCAGGAGTAAATGGGTGGAGCTAGCCCCAGAGATCTTGAAGATACTCTGAGGTCTCTCCACTGGGAAATGGATGCAATTGGAACACAAGCTTAAAATGTGCAAAAGCACTGTTAGCCATCAGGTTCAAAGTGGAATCCAGGAGTACCTTCAAACTATGAACCTGTGTTTACAGAGGGAGTGTAAGCCCATCTAACAGAGGCTGAATCCCTATTCCCTGATCTTCCTTTTGACTGACTAGGAGGACCTCTGTCTTGCCTGGGTTAAGTTTCAATTTGTTCGCCCTCATCCAGTCCATTACTGATGACAAGCACTGGTCCAAAACCAAGACAGACTCCTTGGATTGGGATGGAAAAGAGTTGTACAGTTGGGTGTCATGTGCATATTGATTGCACCGCACCCCAAAACTCTGGACAACCTTTCCTAGTGGTTTCATGTCTATATTAAATAGCATGGGTGACCAAACAGAACCCTGAGGAGCCCCACAGACCATTGATCAGGTGGAATGAAATGATTAATTGTGGCCGCTTCAGGTGTGCTGGTTGATTGTGGCCAGTTGAGTGCAGCCCTTTCAGCGTGGCCAATAGAGTGCAGCAGACGGTTCAAAGCCACCCTTTCAGTGCAGGGCTGTTTCAGCACCAATCGCTGCTCTGCTTGGTTTCCTTGTATGCTGCTTCTATCTCCTAAGACTGTGGGGAGGGGGAGAGACAGTGCTTCAATGCTGCTTCTGCAGTAAGAGCTGTTCGGCAGTGGAACACACTCCCTTGGAGCGTGGTGGGGTCTCCTTCCTTGGAGGTCTTTAAACAGAGGCTGGATGGCCATCTGTCGGGGATGCTTTGATCGTGATTTCCTGCATGGCAGGGAGTTGGACTGGATGGCCCTCGTGGTCTCTTCCAACTCTGCAATTCTATGATTCTATGATTCCTAAGAATCTATTTCAGTATGGGGGAGGTTCTTTCTCATGAATATGGGAAAGGCTAGCCTTGGCTTTCTTCACTGATGACGATGCTAACCTTGGCTAGCACTTCAATGGGATTCAGAGGGTATGGTGGCCTTAAAACTAGCTGGCTAGTATTATTAGAGAGATGAATGGATGGATATCAGGTTACGGCCTCTGAGTCATGTTGATGTGCCAGCCTTAAAACTTGCTCAGTGGGGGGTTTTGGCTGTTAAAAAAATCAACATAAGCCAACAGTGCGATGCGGCAGCTAAAAAGGGCAATGCGATTTTGGGCTGTATCAATAGAAGTATAGTGTCTAGATCAAGGGAAGTAATAGTGCCACTCTATTCTGCCTTGGTCAGACCTCACTTAGAATACTGTGTCCAGTTCTGGGCACCACAATTAAAAAAGGATATTGACAAATTGGAGCGTGTCCAGAGAAGGGCAACTAAAATGGTGAAAGGTCTGGAAACGATGCCTTATGAGGAAAGACTTAGGGAGCTGGGTATGTTTAGCCTGGAAAAAAGACGGTTAAGAGGCGATATGATAGCCCTGTTTAAGTATTTGAAGGGATGTCACGCTGAGGATCATAGAATCATAGAATTGCAGAGTTGGAAGAGACCACGAGGGCCATCCAGTCCAACCCCCCTGCCACGCAGGAAATCTTGATCAAAGCATCCCCGACAGATGGCCATCCAGCCTCTGTTTAAAGACCTCCAAGGAAGGAGACCCCACCACGCTCTGAGGGAGTGTGTTCCACTGCCGAACAGCTCTTACTGTCAAAAAGTTCCTCCTAATGCTGAGGTGGAATCTCTGTTCCTGGAGCTTGCACCCATTGCTCCGTGTTCCAGTCTCTGGAGCGGGCTTGTTTTCTGCTGCTCCAGAGACTGGAACACGGAGCAATGGGTGCAAGCTCCAGGAACAGAGATTCCACCTCAACATGCATGGCAGGGGGTTGGACTGGATGGCCCTCGTGGTTTCTTCCAACTCTGCAATTCTATGATTCTATGAAATCCCATTGATGTCAATTTCTTCAGAGCCCTTTTGTTTCTGAGTAAGCCGGATTCTGATTGCAGGTTAGTGGTGTTGGTCTTTTTCTTGACCAGCCTCATCATCATCATGATCAATTGCCAGCATGCTGCAATTATGGCAGCACCCTCCATTTGTATGAAATGCCAAAAATGCACAATTGTGGCATTTTTAAAAATGAAAAAAATGAAACAGCACCCATGTGCTATGTAGGGTGGACATGGGTAAACAGGCATGGTGAAGCAAGGCAATGTGGAAGACTGATTGCAGGAACATGCATCACTGAAGCAGCACCATAGCACTATTGGACAGAAGGTATGATTATTGTTTCCATACCAACCAGTCAGTATGTTTGCTGGTTGTTGTGAGACTACAGATACCACTTTGGAGAGACTCATGGTTGTCATGAAGGCCATGAGGTCCTGAGCCACTCCTGACAGCCCTGGTTGTTGAAATCCGCCAGCACTACTAGATGAGGAGAATCCAACCCCAACCCCAACACTACCCCAGATAGCTCAGGAAGGGATACTGTAGACAGTGGGGTAAGTGGTATAACAACAAAATCCCTATTTTGTCCCAGCTACCCATCCTTAGGTATACACACTGAAAACCTGCAGACTGTGGGATAGGGCACCTGTTCACAGAGATGGAATCATGATAGACCATTGCAAGTCCACCCTCCACCCTCTAGGTCTTGCCTGCTGCTGTACAGAAAAACCTTGGAAGGCAGAATTGAGATTAATTCCCCAGCCTCATCCAGTCAAGTCTCTGTGATATAGGCTAGATCGGCATGCTCAACCAGAATAAAATCCTGAATGGCACTTGTTTTCCCATTCACTGACCTGGCATTTAACAGCTAAACATTTATCATCTCAGTGGACTCAATTGCCCATTTTTAGTTATCATTTTTTTTTAATTTGGCCCTTTGCAGCACAACACTATGGAATAATCCTCAGAATAAATTCTTGCTGTGTCCAATGGGGCTTACTCTCAGGTAAGTCTGAAGAGAATTACAAGCTTAATTATATGAAGGGGAAAGCAGAAAATCTGTCCATGTTACAGCATTTGGGCAAAACTCCAAAGGTCCAGAAATAAAGCATGTCTGCATACTCTAAAGCCCAATTGAACAGCTGCTGCGCATGCAGTAGCTTTGGGTACTTGTTGCTAGTTGCTTCTGCAGCAGAAATAAATTTCAATTTCTAGCAAGTGAAGAACAAGTAAACTGCATCTTTTGTTTTTGCCCTCCAAATCAGCATGACTTGTGGATTGTTTGGCAGATCTTTGTGTTGGCTTTTATCACTGGGTGAAATAAATTTAAGTTCAGACTAAAAGTCCCCAAGCATCAGGTTCCTTCCATGCCAGCATCATACAAGATGCAGCTTGGAAGAGGGAATTGCGGTCACTTTAAGTTCAGACAATGGTATTACAATCTAGAATCCTCCTGTTCTTAGGAACCAGATTATTCCAAAGAGCCAAGCCAATACCAACTATAAAGCATCTCAAGCAGTGTAACTTCTTAAATGGTCATCAGGCTACTACTATGTGCCTCTTTCCCACAACATTTCAATCATGGTTCCTGATGTTTTTACTTAGGGTGCTGAAACTTAGGGTGCTGAAGAATGTGATAAAAGAAAACTTGCTTTAAAGGCCTTGCTGCCTAGCAAGTGAAACTGCCCTTATTTCTGCACAGCTTTGCAGAAATGTACCACACAGATGCTGGTGGAAGAAATGATTGCTTTGCAAAAGCCAGCAATTAATATGATTACCTATCCTGCAGCCAGCAGTGCTGTTCATCCATGGATCTAAGTTTCAAATAACTGATATGCAGAAAATTTTGTTCATATGCTTTATTAAAATAAAATGAACATGCTTCAAAATACAGAACAGTCATTTCTGAAAAACGAAGAATATGAAATTTAAGACTACAGCGTGAATTGCTTAAAAAGAAAATCTTGGTAGCTTATGCTGCTTCCATTTTGGAAAGGATGGACTAAAACATAGATTATTAAAATGGCTGATTCTTTTCATACAAAGTTCACTATATCAAAGAATTTTAAGGAAAGATTTCCCTTTAGGGTCAGTATAGTGGGGGATTTACTAAGACAGAATCTTCACTTCATGGATCTCTTTACACTGCCTTTGTCCTTCACAATACTTTGTTTGTATGGAAACATTTGGAACTTAGTGTGATGTATCTGCCCTCTTATTGTTCACCCAGTTAAAAAAGGAATAGATCACCAAGGCATGTCTGTACTACATGTTTAGGCGTAATTTCATTTAGGAGTTCCAAATAAATAGGCCCATTGAATTAATGAAATTTATGTAAGCGTTGACTTACCAAATTCCTGTTGGTTTAATAGGTCTTACTGTAGTTGGGATTAACAACTGGATTTAAGCCTTAAACAGCAGGGGTGGAAATGTGCAATCCACCAGATGCTGAACTGCAAGTTGTAGCAGCCCTAGCCAGAATAGCCAGTAATCAGGGATGGGAGTTGTTATGCAACATCTGGAGGGCTGGACAATTCCCACCTCTGGGCTGAAGTAACAGATATTCCCTGTTTCCAGAGAATCCTGGGAACTGTAATAGTGTGAAAGGCAAGTGAGGGAATGCTGAACACTTCACCAGGAGGCTTTGGTCAGGGGGACATACTCCCTGAAAGCAAGTTAGGTTGCTCTAAACTTTCCTGATGGGCTGACAAAGTGGTTCTCTCATTGTTTTTAATTCCTGTATCCATGGATCTATCATTGCTTTTAAGCTCACAGCACAACATTATACATGGCTACTCAAAGGTAGCTTTCACTGAGTTCAGAAACCTTTATTTTCAAGATTCAGTTGCATTTGATATTTATTATTTTCCCCAGTATTATTTCCCCCAATTAGTACACCATGGAGACCAGTGCTAGGATGCAGTTTTTGGCACAAGTACTGTATATATTTATGTAGCATCAGCAGAAGCTATATGTGGAATCTTCAAATGTTTCCATGTTGGCTGCTGATGTGGATTGGACAGGACAAGATATTAGGCCAGGTTCCAATGGTTTACTTCCACTAGATCCTACTACTACTGCCAGAATTGGCAATGCCCATCCTTCTTGTAGCCTCTCAGGCACCCTAAAAGTCTGCCCCAGATAGCAGAGAAATCCTTTTCTGAAATACATTTTTGGAAATGCTGAGTGCAGCAGTAGTAGGGGAGAAGGGAAAAGTCGTAATTCCATTGACACTGGATACAGAAGTACACCACTGGATCTTGGTCTTAGAAAGTGAAAAGTTGACGCATTAGTAATTATTCTTATCTCAATACCCAGAAGCTATATTAATCTGGATGGAACATACTTCTACCTGACCTTATTTAGAGAAAGTAATACTTATCCCTTGTGGGTAAGAGCTCACAGTGACACATTTTCAAGTGTCAAAAGAAACCCCCCAGCTTTTATTACCAGTCAAAACAGTCCTTTTCTAGCCAACATAATGCACTACATTATAGTATGTGTTATCATCAAAACATTTTAAAAAATGGAACAGAATTATGCACATCCTTTTATCACTTAATTTACAAATATTTTTTTCTTTATCAACATTTAAAAAATCAGCAATACAAAATGTGACATTTATTTCTACAAATTGTGCTTTCATAGATGCATTTACAATGCTCATCCTATTGCCTGTATACATGTATCCCCTACTAGCCCTGTCTAACCTCCATTAGGTTCAATGGGGTTTGGACAGAAACAGGGGAAGGTGGTTTGGACCCTACAATTTAAGATGCACTACTGAATCATTTGTACAAAGTTATACGGATCTCGTCTACACAAAGTTATTGCAACAATATATAAATGATACAGACTTGGCACTAGTTCCACAGGCTCTTTCATGGACCCAGGTTCCCGTCAGCTCTAGTCATAGGAAACCACTCGAAGCCCTGATTGTACGGGATTGTGTACCCCAACCTCATTCCCTCTAAGTGCAGCCAGGCAGTTAATTGGGAACTGGGTGGGCTTTTGCACACAGATACCTTAGTGGATCAGGGCATAGAAGCTGGTTGTCTCTCCACACCAAACTAAGAGTAGGGAACCTGTTTTCACCTGAGGATTGGATTCATTTTCAGAGAGGACTTTGAGGGCCATATTCCAGTGGAGGGTGGGATCAAGGGCAAAAGGTTGGGACCAAAAATGCCAGCATATTTTAGTTTACAGCTCTTAAAGTCTTAGGAGTGGCATCTTACACTTTAAAAAAGAGTGGGGGAAGGGGAATGTTCAAAGGCTGAAAAACCACCAAATGAGGCCATCACATGGACTCTCAGGAGGCCCAGATTCATCCTCACAGCCTGAATTTCTCCACTCCTGCCCTTAAATCAATTCCAAGACACTTGGGGCAGAGCAAGATGAAAGTTAAGTCTCTCCTGATTATCAAGGTGGCAAAAATTAAGATGTACAACGCTCCCTGTTGTTTCAATAGGGCTTCCTTAGGAGGTTTGGAGTAGGTAGACTGAACCCTAGATGGCCTCTTATTGCACAAACTGACTCTAGGGCATGGGGACAGGTGGAAAATTCATTCTTTAGAAGCTTTCAGCATTCATTTCTTTTAAAAATCAAAGGGTCACTACAATTGTATTCAATATTTTAGGCAATTATATAATATTCTTTTGCCACAATGAAATGACCCATCTGACAAGAAAACTACATTTTTACTCTACTTTTCCCTGTATTGAAGACAGACAGCAGCAAAAGACACTTATCCATTTAAATGTGGTGGCAATTAACAGCCTATTCATTTAATGGGAGTTTTGGTAATTCCAAATGCTAGAATAACCAGAATATTTGAACATACTGCACATTGCTCCATGTTGGAATGAAACAGGGATTATGAAACCCTTTCTGTTGGCCTTGATCCTACTAAAATTCTGCAATATTTTAAGAAATTCACACACCCTAGGAATTATACAGTCTGTGTTCTCACACTTGTGACAGCACTCACAAATGATTGTCACTGAGGGGTGGGAGTGCAAGAGTGAGAAATTTTATTGCTCAAATAGCAAATCCTAACTAGAACTGCTGGGACATAAATTAACACAAAAGTGAAAGTGCATGTGTACAATCTATGGATAATGAACAAGATGATACAGATGTAGGTACTGAATGTAGTCACGTTTTTGCTATACCACCCAAAATAAAAAAGAAATATTTAAAATTAAATCACAGTGTAATATCAACACTTTCAAAGTAATGGGCCTTCTTAACCTAGTTTACTGTTCACTTGAACATCTTCAGATTGGTCATATATTAATGCTGAAATTTATACTGAAGCAATCCTTAAATAGGAAAAAGGGCTTGGTTTAACAAGTATTTGTTTTGTTCCCCACAGTTGTATTGCTCCAGGCATTCCTCAACCCACGGTTTTAAACAGAGGATGAGCGATAGAACCTAGGCCAGTTCATAGCTGGCAGCTTTTAAAATTTACAATGAGAACCTATGATCATTGTGTTACATTGAATTTTATTCATGAGCTTAAAACAAGAAAATGAGAAAATCTCTTTGGTCCCCAAATCCCGTTTTTAATGTAAAAAGATTATTATGGTGTTTATCTTTTAAAAAAAAATCTTAAGAAAGACCTGTTAAAAAGTCAAATACTAGAGCCACATTGAAAATAAAGAAACATGGGATTTCAGTAGCGGAAAAAATCATAAATGATTTAAGAGTATAAAACTTCTAAAGCATTGCCTATGGTACTGGAATTCTACATAGTTCACAACAGTTTTACTAAATGTTTTTAAAAGAACGAGGAGGTGCAAACAGAAAAAAGAATTCTCACTCTGCCCTAACTAAAATATTTTCTCACAGAGAAATAATAATTACAGAAAAACTAGAACAATGTTAACAACAGCTGACATTGAAGAGGTAGGTAGCAGTTTTGTGTTATTGCCCATACTGAATGTCCAAATCCCCAGAGTGAAATGCTTGTCAGGAAATGTGAAGAGTCTTACACTTAGGGCTGCTTTTACAAATAGCCAAATTTTAACCTGTTCCTTTAGAGAAAGAGTTAGCATTGAGATTTCAATGTAGGAATGACTGCATGGGATGATCTCATAGGAGACCTTTATGTGGTGTACCTCATGCAATACATGGAAGATATTCCAGCCATTTGTGAAACTTAACTGCTCTTATGCTTCTGATATAATGTTGGTGCACATGAACTAGGGAAGCTGTGGCTAGCTGCAAAACATAACAGGAAATGTAGGACATAGATCTATTGTATACAGGCTTTTTCAGTATGGGAAGCAGTCTTTCATCCCTTCTGCAATGCATATGAAGGACATTTCAGCTTCTTAAGAAACTATATTAGTGTTAAAAAGTACAGCCACAACTAATTGTAATGAAAATGGGCAGAGTGTGAGCAGTCTCTTTGGGTTTCAAGCTCTTGTAGATAAGAGGACAGACATTTATTTAACACCCCAGAGAAACAATTCTCACATAGGACTTTTTCGGACAAGTAAAATGCAACGGAAGCAGCCTCACAACGTTGTGAGGCTGCTGCGCTGCAGGGCGTCCCTTTTGCATGACGCCCGTCCCTGCCGCTACTGTTGCGGTATCGCAGGGACATTTGAGTGTAATATTTTGGCGATTTTACTCACAAAAATTGATCGTGAGTAAAAATCGCCAAAATATTACACTCAAATGTCCCTGCGGTACTGCAACAGTACCGGCAGGGACAGGCGTCATGCGAAAGGGACGCCCTGCAGCGTAGCAGCCTCGCAACGTGGCGAGGCTGCTTCTGTTGCATTTTACTTGTCCAAAAAAGTCCATAGTTACAAGATGTACATGTGAGATAACACATGTACATCAGCACGGCATGTATTGTTTATGTTCTGCTTTCTGTATGTAGACAATCCTCCTTCATGAAAATTTGACTTCCTTACATAGACCTATCAGAACATTACAAATTTTGACACTGGACCTGTATAACTGTTCTCCTAATCATGTGATTTTTGCCTGGTTAAAATGTGAGGCTGCCAAAATCCAACACATCTTGGACACAAGACTCTATGCTGATTTTATCATTGAGCTCAGATTTGTAAACTGAAATACAAGTAATTAAAAAAAAAAAGAATCAGAGATGTCTAGGAAAGTCATTCTCTTGCTATTACTCCAGTGATGTGGGAGTGTCTCCCACAAATTTTATGGGAACAGAGTCAGAAGCCCAAACTAGCATGAAAGGAATGCCAGGTTGCAATCATTCCAGTTCCTAAAAAGGAAGACACTGGTGTAATCTTGTGATGCATGGGGTACCTCACTTCTTAATAACAATAGAGTAGAATCTATTGAGTGCAGAAATAGTTCAGCACAATGTGTGAATGATCCATTTATTTCAACAACTTTCATATATTATGGGGGAGCAACTCCAAGGATCAGGCACCTAACAAAATGTAGAAGTGTAATTTCTTCATTGTATTTAACTATTTGAAGGACCAAATCCAGAATCGGATGAAGCAGATGTAGAAAAAAATTCACCACGTGTATTTCAGTGTAGATTTTCTTACAAAACAAAAAAGAAGATGCCACCTCATGATGGCAACTGCTCTGTAACAAAAGAAGAAACAAAAAAGAAGATGCCACCTCATGATGGCAACTGCTCTGTAAAAAGTAAACATATGTAATCTTAAAGGGTCTAGGCTTATATGACTTTTTATAGGAAAACATTATTCACTGAGACTAAAATAAAATCAGAATCCTACTTATGGTTAGTATCAGTATCATTCAGAAATTAAGAAGGAATGACACTGAGGTGAGCCAGCCTGCTAATGTTTTTCTTTCTGCTAGTTTTTGGGGAACTTCCTTGCTATTTTAGCAGAAATGTAGCAGAATCAGTGAATATTTTTAAGAAGTAGTAGTTGTAATGTCAATCCCAAAGAAGAACTAGTTGCTTTTGGCTATAAAGATGTGCAATCATGAATCATTAAGATATTCTCCGAGATAACTGTTTACTTTTGTGGTAGATGCTCTAGTTTTATTAATTTTTATTAATTTATTAGACGCAAGAGTGTTTTTTTTGTTTTGTTAAATCTTATGGTATAATGACCATACATTTTGTACACCATAAAAGCTACCCTTGAATATGCAATCTCAATGGACTAGACAGCTTAATTTCATTTCATTTCCTCTTTCTTCTTTCTTCCTCTCCATCTCTTCTTCTTTTCTACCAGGGTTTTGAGCCTAATTTATGATTTAGATTAGCTAAACTTTCTAATGGAATATCTTCCATGCATAATGAGAAAGCATCATTTTAACAACAAGAAGGCTATCATTTTTTTTTGGCCACAGGAGGTAGCAAATGAATCCACATAATATCAAAACTTAAGGTCAGACTCCTTTACAGATCATCTATGCAGTGTAAGTGCTAGAGTTACAGGAAGTCCTACTGAAATCAGTGGAGTTTACTTCTCAGTAGACATACATAGGACTGTACTCTTTAAATAATCTCTGCATCGGCTTTAAATTCTTCTAGTATCAGTGTACAGTATTTGTGGGTTAATTTCAGTAAACAGATACAGATAATTAACCCCATTTTCATTTCTGTTCTGCCTTCTTCACATGATTGTTGTTTATTAATTGTTGTTTTATTCATAATATACCAGGTATTGGATTTATGTGTAAAAGCATTTTCCCCTCCCTGTAATTGCTTTTGGCACCCCTGTCAAATAAACAGCAAGATCAATGGGAAATTCCTCTGCACCCATTCCTCTGCACCAACTAAGATAATTAGGTGTTGAACAAAATTGTTACTTCTGTAGGGTTTGTGCAAGACATTTCTACGGATCCTGCTGTTAGGCTGTATATAGCTAGGCCCATCATTTATATCATTTCAAATAAATTGCAACCTTTGCACTTCTTCACTATTCAAATTCATAATTTTGTGTCCAAGTGCCATAAAGGCAGTGTGGTAGAAATAGTCTTTTTTCTAAAATTAGGATTTTCAATTCATAGCTTTTCACAGCTCTAGAAAAAACAATAAAACCAGAAAACAAACGAGAAATGAATAAACAAACAAAAATATTATTTTGGTCTACAGTGAGCATTTAAGGGAATAGTCCGCTGTGCACTTTATGAACATTCCTGAACAATGCCTTAAGACTGCAAAGTTCTGGCCTCCAAACAGTAGTGGTTAGTTGGCAGTGAGTGCTGTAGGTGAGTTCTTCTGTTCGACAGACTTGGGCTAATCAGATTCTCTCCACCCTATTCAGTTGTTCTAAGAAATGTCTTAAGCAGAAAGCCCACTTTCCCCCCAGATGTCCTTTTCTCCTTATTTGTGTAACAAAATACTAAATGAAGCTGGTGTTTAAAAAGCTCGACCAATGCATAGCAACAACTTTTTCTTTAGATCTTCAGAGGCTGGTCAGTGCTGCTGAAGAGACACAGAAAAATGTCTTGTCCCTTAACTCCTCCCTGATAATCTCCAACAAGGATCCATATGGCACCAAACAGTTCAATAAAGGTTGACCCCCGTATCTATGGATTCAGTATCCACAGTTTCACTTATCCTCATCCACCCAAAATATGTTTTTTCTAGGCATTTCTAGGTCCTCCAATGTGATTCTATGGTCAACTTCCAACCTTCATTTCACTGAAAATAATAGGGTTCCCTATTATCCACGGTTTCATGTATCCACAGGGGGCCTTGGAACATATCCCCCACAGATACGGGGGTTGACCTGTATCTGGCTGTCTTGATGTAATAAAGCTCTTCAAAAATTCCAAAGAATATTTTATAAAATACAGAGAATTGAAGGATTTAAAGTGGATGCTGCAGCTGGATTGCATTGAGAAGCTGCAATTCTTTGCAGTTAGTTAAGAAAAGAATGAATGCAACAATGATTTCTGGCTTGCTGGATGTTAACTCTTTGTTGCCCATTGCATCTTCCCAACAGGTAGAGGTAAGAGAAGTACTAAGCAAGCTGAGTGAAATCAGTAAACACACCTGGAAGAAAATGTGCATTCTGGCATATAGTGATTGCTCTTTCATCTGTTCATAGTTTGTTTCTACAGCAGCCAGCAACCTCACCTGCCTTCCTGGTCTTGTTGCTGGTGCTATAAGAAGTCTTTCTCTCAGTGGTTATGCTGAGGCTTCAATGTAGTCACTTTTTGGTGTTGCTACCCTTAGGTATTCTGGATTCTCAGCTGTAGGAAGCTTAGAGAAGCCATTAGGTTTGGTCTCCTTGGGCAAGAAATCTTGCTGATAATCAGGATTGTCCAGATTGATGTGGTGGTTGCCTCTCTGGTCCAAGTAAGGGGAGCTGTTAGAAGCTATAGTAGCAAAAGGAGAGAGGCTTGTGTTGAGATACTCTGGATTATCCAGTGCTGTGCTGTAGGAATTCTGATGGTTTGCATCAACCATAGCCTTTGGCTCAATAGGAAGGGAGAAATTGTTGTAGACTGGATTTCGCATCACAGGAGCAGATGGGCTTTTACTTGCCAGTTGGTTCATGTATTCTGTAATGGTTTCAAGAAAACAAAGGTGGGGGAGATTTAACACAATTCTTCAAGGCACTTTAATCAAGCTAAGAATTAAATTTTCAGCAAAGCAAGCATGGTTCAACAATGGACTTTTTCAGATGATACTTACTGCGCAAGGAGGCCTTGGGAGAGGCACGGCGCTGTTGCACAGCAGGGGGTCCTTTTCGGACGCCATCATCCCTCTTCCAAAATCATTGGTGTCACTTCCGTGAAGGACTGGAAGCAGCCACACCATATTTTAATCATGGAAGTTGCCTGTGAATAAAAAGTGGCCAAATATGGCGCAGCTACATCCAATCTGTCACAGAAGTGACACAGATGATTTTGGCAGAGGGACAGCATAGTCTGAAACAGGCCCCCTGCTGCACAGCAGTGTTGTTACTGTTACGAGCCTTCTTGCACTGTAAGTACCTGTCCAAAAAAGTCCAATCAGTTATGAACTGACAGTCTTCTGGAGAGAACAACAAAGGAGATGATGCTTATTTTGTACATTAGTTACACTACAGACCTGCAACTATTTTCATTTCCCCCTTCATTAATTTCCTACTTTTCTGAATTTTTCATAATGTTGCCAAATATATTACTGTTATCATTCAATGTCATTCAATATCATTCAATCATTAAATATCGCCTTGCAAAAATAGTACTCTACAGTGAACTTGCCACGGGTCAGCGTAAGAGGGGTGCTCCAAAAAAGCAATACAAGGAGTCCCTGAAACAACATCTCAGGCTCGGCCAAATTGATTACCAACAATGGTCCGCCCTGGCCTCACATTGGGAGGCATGGAGACGCACTACCCACAATGCTGCAGCCTTATTTGAGAACTCATGCCAAACAAGTCTTGAAGAGAAACGACAACGCAGAAAGAATCACAACCCGGAAACATCACCCAAGGAGACCTTCTGCTGTGCTTTCTGCAACCGGATTTGTTTATCTCGGATTGGCCTTTTTAGTCATCAGCGTGCTTGCAGAAAGCACAGGATGAGTCCTTCTTGAATCTTCGTTTGCGAAGAAAAGCCAGAGATCATTCAATGTATTTTGTTAAATGTTGTATAGTACTAGATTAAAACAAAGCCAGTGCCTATCCATGGACTTATTAATTAAGAGGGGGGAAATGAAGTGTGAAATGAACCGAGTGTTGAGGAAAAAGAACTTTCCTGATAGGTGTTGCAATTTATATTGCAAAAGAATTTAAGGCAACAAAAGGACTTTGTACCAAAATCTGGGACCAACTTGTCAGTATTTACATCAAGTTAATTCTGTTATAACTGAGTCACCATGCAAACTACATAGATGCTCCTGAAATTCACATTAGGTTTTGGACTTCTGAACTAAATAGTCCTGGTTGCAAAAGGTTAGGGTTTCTTAGGGGTTGTCAAAATGGTGAAAAAACTCCTCATGGAATGCGAGGAGGATCCTACCTGTCCCAATGACATCCTATGTGATTTTGCCCTATTGTAAAGGGGGGGGGGGTTTAAAAAAAAGCCTTTGTGGCTTTTCTCATCTTAAACAAAAAATGAGATGGGGCACATTCCTGCTCTTTAGGACAAGCAAATCCATCTGATTCACTTGCCCGAATGAGAAGAAGTGCACCCCTGATTGGCCAAACAAGCACAGGGGGTTGGGCTTGCTAGCAAGGCAAGCAGCCCACAACCACCATTTTTTCCCCAAGTGATGGGGGAGGGCAGCTGTCATTCCCACCCACCCCCACTGGGGCAGAGAAGGTAGGAGGGCTCTCTCCTCTTCTTCCTTCCCCGGTTCCCTCCCCCATCTCACCACCGCCATCAGCGTGCCCGCCCGGTTTCTCTGCTGCCTGCCCACCCATGGGGCAAAGGAAGGGGTAACAGGGCAAAAGAGCTGTCTTCACCCTTCCTTGGTTTCTCTGCCACCCGCCCGTGAGGCTGAGGAAGGGGGAATAGGGTGAAAGAGTCCTCTTTCCCCTTCCTTGGTTTCTTCGCTGCCCACCCGCTTATTCCCATGGGCCACTCCCTTCCTCAGCTGTCATCTGGCTGTGAAGCTTATGGAGGCTGCTGGGGTCAAAATCACCATTAAGACAACTTGCAGCTGCTGCGACTTGCTTTTTCTGCAGTGCAACTTTTTTGGGGCTCGTATAGACAAGGCCTTAGATACTATTCTTTGCAATGCAGTTTCAAAATACATGCAATTTCATCTCACTGCAGTGTTTCATTCCTTCAGTTCATTTACACTTTTCCTTTTCCAGATAATCCACATACATGAGCAATCATGTAATTTAAAATCTTTTTAAAAAGTACACAATTGTGTTCCCATCAAATTTCTCTTTAGGTGCTCATGTCCATCTTATGATGTCACTGGCCAGTGGCCACATGTTGTCACCATGCACCCCAAAAAAACCCTTCTTCCTATGGGCATCCTGCTCCTTGGTGGTCAACAGGTGGCAATCAAATTACTGTGAGCCATGGCACTACACTGCACACTGCTGCTTATAAAGCCACTCAATGTGACTTCAATATTTATATTTATCAGCCCTGTTACTAGTAATATTAATGTAGTAGGCATCCCTATTAATAAATTATCACCTCTTTTTAGAGAAGATGGGAATGATGCAATGCTCTTACCCCCTAGCAAAAGTTAACAAGACAAAATTCTTTTTGGAGGATTCCTATCCCAAACAAGAGACATATTAACAGATGGGCCTTTTTCAGCACATTAACAAACAGCTCACACAGCAAATAAATCTTCAGTTTGATTCAGGTGCCTTTTACCTAATCTACCATGAATTCACTTTTGTGACAATGATGGCTTTCCAACTATTGTAAGAACACAAAATATTAACAAATTTGCCATTGCATATACAATTCAGACATAACATCTCAGACAATCTGAATGCTTGTGTATTCACCTGGAGCAGGTAGAAAGCCATCATCCAGACTGTCATCCAGGCAACCTCTAGTTGGGTCTGAACTGTATCGCTGGATAAAGCTGTCTTCTCTAACTCGATGTCCCTGCAGGTTAGGATAGATTAAAAGAGGAAAACTGAAGCACACAGTTGCTGACAGCTAGGCATGGCCATTCCAGTGGCCATGCCTAGCTGAACTTGGATGACTTGTGGAGTGGGGTTTCTTTTAAGCTGTCACTTATGGCAAAAAAACCCTGGGAACAGACTAATAGCTGCTGCCAGTGGTTGTGATTAGTTTAGACTTACCCCATTAATATCAATGCAGGTTACAACTGCTGAATTATCACTGGTAGCACTCTAAAACAGAAGAGGAGAACATTTTATTACTTTTGTTTTAATATGGGAAGAATATGAAAAATAATATGAAGAACATTTCATACTAAATTGTTTTGGAGGGGAATATAAGCCTGATGGCATCTTAAAGTTTAATAATTTGTTGTGGCATAAAATCAGCCAAGAAAAGCTGTTGTGACAATACATTTCATAATCTTTAAGGTATTACTAGGCTTGTTGTGGATTTTGCTACAACAGGCTATCTCTCTGGAATTTCTCAACATGAAAGTTTTTTAAAAACAGGCTAATACCAGTGAACTTAAAAGGGGTGTCCGAGAATTTGATGGGCTGCTAAAAAATCCTTGGTGTGGAATGAGGTATTCATCTGCATCCACAATGTCTTCCATGTCCTCTTCTTCCATCAGGCTCCGGTAAAATTTTGAGTCTGTTGGGCTTGGTAAATTCATTCTTTCATCTCCCTGTCCAAAGGCAAATCATATGACAATATATGTTTTCAGCGCACATCATTATCACATCTAGTCTTTTTAAAAAAATTCTCCTTATAGCTTGGAGCTGTAAAATATGAACTGAATCTGAGATGAGGATTGCCTAAAGTCTGTGTTCTTGGGCACCACTTGGCTGTAACCACATTAAAACATAAGAGTTGGGTCAAATACCCATGTAGTTCAGCATCCTGTTTCCCATACTGACAAATCAGATGGCTCTGGAAAGCCCACAAAACGGGGCTTAAAGAGAACAGTCTTCTTCCCATGTTGCTTCCCTGGCAGCTGGTACTCACTGAATATCACATTCACCAAACTGAATTAGGGTGTTGGGGATACCTGCATAGAAAAAATATCCAAGGAATTTGAAATGAAGCAAAAAAAAAAAAAGTTTCAATAAGACTACCGGAATTTCCCAAGATGGGTTCTATTCACCCTCCATCTGCTTGAGTACTGGAAATAGGAATGTGTGGAATTTACCCCTTAGGAAATTATGTGGTATTACTGAAACTTTTTGTGTTTCAAATTGGTTGGATGCTTTCCCCAAGCAGAAATGTCCAAATTCAATTTGGTGGCAGCTCCACCCTAAAGAAGTGATCTTTTTTACTAATCAGTCTAATCCCTTTAGAGGTGGCCAAGCCCTAAATTTTATAGAATATGCAATCAAGTGGGGACTGCCTAGTAGTACAGGATTCTCTGTCACTGAGAACAGGTATTGAAGCATGGGGAGGCTATTACATATAAAATCCAAAAAGAGAAAGAGCATGGAAGAATTCAATAGGTTTTTCTCACACACATCAGAGCTCTTTCCCTTACATGTGAAACCAAACATTTTCTCACACCATTAAACAATTTGATAAATCAGCTCAGAGCCAAATCTACCTTGCAGCCTGATAAGTCATCACCCTTAATCAGCTTTTTGGACTGCACTGTAGTGGCATCAATATATCATGACATGTAATTTCTACCAAACAGTACTGCAAAGCACTGGTTTGTGAATCAAAAGCTAATATACAATCAAGTAACATGTTTTTGGTGGAACTGTGTTAAATATAAAACCAATTAATTTTTTTCTTTTAGTTTTTACAGATAGTTCTGTTATTGCAATTTTACATCTATTTTCTATGTGCCATTTCTATGTGACAGAGAAAACAGTAAAGTAAATTCAAACAGAATTTAGATAGCTTTCTAACCACATGTACTCCAACTCTTTTCCAAGGGAAAGAAAACATCACAGTATTGATGACCAGTACCTGTATAACCAAATAGCGCTGTGGGTCCCGAGCCATTTTGGAGAATTCTGCTATCAGCTCCCGAAATTTGGGACGACTCTCTGCATCAATCATCCAACCTGAAGGACACATAAAAACATGAAGAGAAAAATAGGGCTTGAAGTGAAACTCCAAAAGCAGGAGCACTTGCTAGTAAGAGTAAAGGACTTCAAATGCTGGTGCTTAACATCTCTAAACAATAATTAAATATGCCCCATATAATCAAATGGTACGTATTGTCCCACTCTTGGATGGACACCTTAATGTGGTGAAGGGGTCTGTGGCAGAGAAACTGAAACTAATATGAGCAGTGGTAAGGATTCTGTCATAACTGCTCGTCACAATGTGGCCTGCTGCTGGGAAGGGACTGGACCTCTCATCCTTCAGTGCTCTGCTCACTCACGTCCAGGGTTACAGCAGCTATACAGAAACTGTTATTTAATTGTATATTAATATTATTCTTGTTTTATTTTGTTATTGTCCATCCTAAGATTTCAGGCAAGGGCAAAATATAAATAAACTTTTTGGATGCTGCCCTCATGCACATAATTTATCAGCCATTCAAACCACTGAGTTTGTTCAAGCTATTCCTCCCCTCAAAAACAAAACAAGAGGCAATTTGTGGAGTATCTAAACAAAATGGGAGTAAATTTTATATGGTTGCTTCTTATGTCATTCTAGCACCATCTTGTAAAAAGCAAAGATATGGTATGAGCCAACAGGGAAAAAAAAAACATTTAAATGTTTCTCTGTTCCATCCAATTGCTTCCTCCCACAGTTCTGAATTACGGTTTTGCATGCAGAGAGTCTCAAGCTGAATCCCTCCTATCTACCATTAAATAGGTCTCAGGTAGACCTAGAAGAGGTAAGATCAGTTAAAAGAGTTAGAAGACCAACAATATGACTTGATATAAAGCAGCTTCATATTTTGGCAGCCCTAAATTAAGAGATGACACACTGTTCATCTCATCATTATCTGTTCATCATCCCTGGAAAGAGCCAATTATTAAATCTATCAGGAAATCCCAAATCATGTCTGAGGCTTCAACTTTAAAATTTCCAGGCAACAGAACAAACACTGAAATTCAAAGCAAAGTATTGTAATGCCATCTAGTGGATTACTTGTGAACACACACACAGAGACAGACTTATTCTTTTCATAAATAGGACAGAATGTTAAAACTATTTGGAATATTATAAAAGTTCTTTTTCCTGCCCTTAAAATGTGTTATTGAATTAAGTTCACACGCAAAAAAAAAATAAAGAAATGGTAATGAAGGGCCATGAGATAGAAAGGAAAGATTCAGACTAAGTTATAGGAATACAGCTTTAGAACATTGTTGATTTCAGTCTTGTTATACGAGTGGCATAGTTGTCTTTTATAAAATACTTCACCTTTACCACAATGTGGAGAAGCAAGTATTTCAGCTCAAAATTGGAAGGCAGAGGATGTAAAAAGCATGTGTCTCATTGGACAGCATGATTACAGTTCGGACTATGTACTTACTATCTGACAGCAGAGCAAGCTCCACAATAATAATTTAATCATAATTTCTGAATTTGCTTTCCCCTTCTTTTCTTTAACTGTTTGGTAATACCACAAGACAAGACAGAAGTGCTCCTGGTCAGTCAAAAGTCAACCTGTGCTGGATGTGGTTATACTTCCTCCGAAGATGCAGGTGTACGCCTGGATTCAGCTCTGAGCTTAGGTTCCAGTGGTGGCCAGGAGTGCATTTGCATAGTTAAGGCTCGTGCACCAGCTGCAACTGTTCCTAGAGATGTCAGATCTAGCCACAGTGTCACATGCCTATTTGGATTATTGTAACACACTCTATGTGGGGCTGCCTTTGAAGACTCTTCATTGCATATAATGGGACTTGAGTATTCACGGATTTTGGTATCCACGGTGGTCTTGGAACCAAACCCCAGTGAATATGAAGGGACAACTGTATATGGTTTAGGTCCAGGTTACCTGAACGACTCAGTTCTCCCATATGAGCCAAACCATGTTTTGAGATCTTCTGGGAGGACCAATCCCACCACCCTCATAGGTATATCTGGTGGGGAAACAGAAGAGGGCATTCTTGGTGGCTGCTCCCAGAGACTGGAACTTTCCCCCTAGAGAGGTTAGACTGGTGCCCTCCTTGCTATTTTTCCACAGGCAATTCAGGACCTTTTCATTTCCGTAGGCTTTTCAAGACTGCTTAGGGGGAACGGATCTTGTATAGTCAAATTGTTGTTTTATTTGTAATGGGTTTTGTTTTAAAACTATTTAATTTACATTTTATCTTTTGCATGCTGTGATTTGTTTTGCTGTGTTTGCTATGTAAACTGCCTTGAGTTATGAACTGGGAAAAAGGTGGGAAATAATACTAATATACTATTGTTCTGATAGTGCTCTGAGAGACATTCTTACTGGTGGGGCAGGGGGGGCGCTGGAATGGCACATGCCAGTGGGCTAACATTTCTTTACAAGTATGCCCCTCAAAATGATGTTCTGCTATGACATAGCATTACTGAGGGGTCGTTTTGAGGGGGAAAATTTTGGTACAGCTCCTGTGAAAAGCTACAGCATGGCCTGTGGCAAAAGAAAATCATTGTTTATTTTCAGCAGTGAAAGGTGAACATCTTCATGTGGGTTGCTTCCCCCTCTTGCTCTGAATGAACAGCCAAACAGCATTAGCAGGGGTGTAAAAAGATCAGGAATAAGATAGGAAGTGGGGATCAAGAGCAATAGCAGGAAAAGACAATTAGAATCAACTGAAAGAAGGGGAAATTTTTATCACAACCCCTCATGTCAGCAGAAAAGAAACCAATGTCATATTGGGTGGGAGGATGTTCACTTTTCACTGCTGAAACTGAACACATCCCGGATAAGAACCAACAGTCCTTGCCTCCCTCCCACTTCCCCGGGATGGTTCTGGTGGTGTGGGTTCTGGTGGCGCAGAGGATCTGGTGGGGTGGTGGGCGGGGAAGGGAGGGAGGAGGCGAGCTCACCTCCTTTTCCCCTTCTCCGTGGGGGGAGGTCAGGGTCAGATGTTGTGGCAGAGCTGTCAGGGCAAGGGCAGGAGAGGGAGGGAGGAAGCTCACCTGCTTTCTCTCTTCTTCGCTGGGGGGCAGGGTCTGGTGGTGGCACAGCAGAGTTGGTGACAGTGGGCAGGGGAGAGAGGGAACTCGTCTCCTTTCTCCCTTCTCCATGGGGGTGGGGCGGTGGGCTCTGGTGGCATGGCGAAGCTGGTGGGGGGTGGGCACGGAGGGAGGGAGGAGGCAAGCTCACCTTCTTTCTCCCTCCTCTGCAGGTGGTGGTGGTCTGGTGGCTCTATTACTTATAGAGTAATAATAAGTAATAATAATAAGTAAAAACAATAGTAATTATTATAATTACTTACAATTATTATAAATAATAATAGAGTAAATTTGAGTAAATATATGGATTCCTGCACAGAAAAAAACACATGTCATTCTCCAACATGTGTTTTCTATCCAAAAGAATAATATATTTTGCACAAAACACAGTTTATCTGCTCAAAAATATTTTTTCTGTGCTGGAAATTTTTCCACAAATTAATTTTTCCACAAACAAATTTTCTCCAACGAAGTCTCCAAGTAAAACTGTGCAGAAATCTTTCTGTTTTTGGAGAGCAGGGAGGAAATTACTGAAATTATTCATCCTTGCATTTGGGAATGAAATAAGCAAAGATTTATATCTCTTCTTACTCAAATGACTCAGGTCAACTTCTACAAGTAACTGGCTTACATTTGATAGTAACCATGAAGATGTCTGCTGTGCAAACGAGAGCAGAAGCTGACTTACATTTGACCATGATCATGTAGACATCAATCGTACAAACTGGAGGCTGGGGCAACCTCTCCCCCTTTTCCAAGACACAGGAAATTTCACTGGCTGGGATACCATCATATGGTTTTGATCCAAATGTCATTAATTCCCAGACGGTAACACCTGGAATGTCACAGTTGCAAAGAATGTTAAAAGAAGTCGAACACTTTCATGACCGGCATCCATAGATTTTCCTTCGGTTTTTTTTCTGGGCTGTGATGCTGTGTTCTGGAAGAGTTTACTTCTGATGTTTCACCTGATTCTGTGGCTGACATCTTCAGAGAATGGTTGGGTAGGAGTGTGCGAGTAGTTTATATACTGTGAACCCCTGTTGGGGAGTATATGTAAATTTGTGTATTTGACAATACACAGACAAGTTTACACAGGGACCACTAAACACAGTGTGGAAACACGAATTAAGGAACATGAGAGACACTGCAGACTGGGCCAGCCAGAAAAATCAGCAGCAGCAGAACATGTTATAAACCAACCTGGACACAAAATGTTATCTAAAAACACAGAAATTCTGGACCAGGCCAACAGCTATCATGTCAGAATGCACAGAGAAGCTATTGAAATCACCAAACACCTGGACAACTTCAACAGGAAAGAACAAACCCTAAAAGTAAACAAAATCTGGCTTCTAGTTTTGAAAAAAAAAAAAATAGAATCAAAACTCAACACTTGCAAATGAATTCCACCCAGGGACAGGGGGGATTTCCAGCAGATAATGGGCCATCAACCAACCATTAGCCAAAGAGACACTAATCCTCCTTGCATTTCTACACTCAGAAACTAATCATTCAAATACACAATTTACATATACTCTCCAACAGGGGTTCACATATATAAACTCCACACACACTCCTAATCAACCATTCTCTGAAGATGCCAGCCATAGATGCAGGTGAAACATCAGAAGTAAACTCTTCCAGAACACGGCCTCACAGCCTGGAAAAACCCCCAAGGAAAATCAATGTTAAAAGACTCATCCAATAAATTTGGAAAACCAGATACAAAGGAACTTGCTTGTTCGGCAGAGAATCAGTCTTTGGAACATGGAATTATTATCAGTCTTAGTATCAGATCAGGAGGGCATCTTTTGAAGATCCCTACTACTTGCTCAGGTACAACGAAAGAATGAGTTCTTCAGCAGGCATGAACATAATTAAATGATGACTTTAAAAAACAAACAAACAAACAAACAAACAAACAAAAAAAGATCACTTCCTCCACTATCCAAGCAAGGCATAAGGAGGATAAGTCACTCAGCTCATTAAAATATCAGGCAGATAAGCTGGCTGTTATATTTTTCATCAGCTCCATTCACACTCTGACATGGGACAGTCCAGACATATAGATTCATAGCCTCAGAGAAGCAGAGCTTTACTCTGCATTAAAACACATTACTTCTGGCAGATTGTTTTGAAATTGAAGCATGAGGTTATGCTAAACAACTGAGAGAATGCCTATTGCTCTCCCCATACAGATTTTGCTACACCATGTATAAATAGTCTTTTTTTTTGTATTTATAATAATTATACCCTGTCCGTTTGCTACGTTTCACCTGCAACTATTATAAACACCATAAACACCATAAAAATAGAGCTCCCTTTTAGAACATTATAAAAGGAAAATAATGAAAAATCATTGCAAATCAGGTCAGTTGTCAATCCTGGTAGGATGATAGCAGTTTAACAAGACTAACCATAAGGTAAGGCACATGGCACGTTAACTGTGAAGTTAAAAAATCCACTTGTGTTGTTCTTTTTATTATGATATAAAGGAAGACAGTTATGTATTTTGTTGTGAAGCACAAATTTAGTCTAAGGGTACACTAAAGGAAGTCATGAGAACAGATCATGTAAATACATGCTGTAATATGAGAGAAAGGGAATGTACTGTAACAACTAAGTTGTTTTTAAAATCAATCAAAATTAATGTTGAAAAAAAATTCCACTGCTTCACTTATATTGGCCATAGCTCATACAGCCAGTCAGCTACACTGTCCTGATAGTGTCATTCATCTAGTAAAGGTTATGATTTCTTTTCCCCTAATCTACGGTGTAGTGGCACAGCACACATCAAGGTGGATATGCAAATTTGGACTTCCTGGTCAATATGTTTGAACCATCTATGCAATGGAGAATTTGTTAACTTGGGAGTGTTCTCACAGCTGTCTAGTGGGAGATTCTCTGTTGGGACATGTCTTTGGGGTCTTTACAGGTGAATCGCATCAAGGGCAAACCAACTCTGTTGTGACCCACCACACAAGGCATTTGCTCTGTGTGCCCAGTCTGGGAATCTGCCTATGACAGGACGTGACATATGCACTGCATATGCACACATGAGCTGAGGTGTTTTTCTTTCAGTTGCCTTTATGGAGTGACCCCTCTAGACCTGTAGTGTTTGAAGTAAGCTTAGCCAACAGCTTCCTATATTGCAGTTTTGTTTAATATAATTAAGTTAAGACCTTAACAAAATATTTTTTTTGGTGTTTCCACTACTTGGTTGGTAGTGGTGGAGGAGAGAAATTTTGCTACATCATGTACAAATTTAAGATGGTATATTAATAATAATCATGTTCATTTAATTGGCTATGTAAGCTATTATAAATGCCATAGGAGGTAAAGAGGGCTCTTTTAGAACGTTCTGAAAGGAGACAGTGAAAAATAACTGCAAATCAGCTCAATTGGAAATCTAGAATCACCATAACATTTCTGCCAGACTCACCATAACTCCAAACATCACTTTGGTGGGTATAAATGCGGTGCAGAATAGACTCCAAAGCCATCCACTTAATAGGAACCTAAGATAAGTTGAAACACCATTGTTAAATCCAAAAGCAAGACAGGTAGCACTAAGAAACATTGTAAATAGCTAATGATTAAGGAATATACAGTAGTAAGCATTTGTATAATACTCAAGTTGCTTAGAATTTCTGCTCAGAATATGTAAACTTGGGGACTCTGTAATTAGAAAAACTTTGCACTTTATAATAGTACAATATATATTTATTTTTCATAGCTGCTTTCTATTGAGCAGTTTTAAACTGTTTTGTTATGAGCATCTGCACTCTACAGAATTATACAAAAAAAGAAGATGAGGTACAGTCAATTCGACAGCTAGATCAATTCCATATAGATCATGTCAGAATCCTTATTTTAGCCTTCCTTTCATATACAGAGATTTCAGTATGCAAAAGCATTAACATCCTATTAAACAAATTAAAAGGAAGTGATCTATTATTTTTCTTACCTTTCCTCCTTCTGCATGATACTCCTTTTCCTCTGCACCAAGCAATTTGGCCAATCCAAAGTCAGTAATCTTCACATGCTGGGGAGTCTTAACTAGTACATTCCTGGCAGCCAAATCACGATGTACCAAACGGCGTTCCTCCAAATAATTCATTCCCTACAGCATGTATACAAAGTATGGTTAAAAAATCTTATTCCACCACCCTACAACCATTGCAAAGAAAGAGATCTATATTGGATAAAAGGCCACTTCCATTAAAACTGTTGCAAATTCACACCAATGGAAGTATTGTTCCATGGGGAGCAAGTTATGATTACATAATTTAAACACAAGCTGTTAAGATCCTTTCAACATCAATAAAGATAGAAGGCCTGGTGGCACAGTGGTTAAATGCCAGTACTGCAAGCCACAACATTGCAAGTTTGATCCCAAGGGCTCCAAGATTCAGAACCTGGCTTGTTGGGGGCAATTAGCTAACACAAACTGGAAACCGCTTAATGCAGTGTAGATATGTAAAGTGCTATTGCTTAACAATTTGTAAGCCGCTCTGAGAGCCTTTGTGGCTGAAGAGTGGGGTATAAATACCTAAATAAATAAAAAATAAATAAAAATTGAACTATAAGGTTTTGAATTTTATAGATTTTCCTATGACCAAACTCACATAGACTAATTTCAGCACTGAAATGATCATGTTCATGATCATGGAATGATCATGATCAAAAGTGGAGGCTTTCGGCTACCTCCCTGAGGGCTTTTTCTGTTGTCGCCCCCACACTATGGAACGGCCTGCCGGATGAGATCCGTCAATTGACATCTTTGGACAGCTTCAAAAAGGCTGTCAAGATGGATCTCTTCTGGCAGGCATTTCCAGAATAGATTATCCCGGCCTTGGGAACCCCCCCTCCTTCAGGAGAGTCTCCATAGCCTCCTTTGTTAATGGAACTGAATATCGCTGGGGATCCACTGTTATTGTTAAATGTATGTGTGTGTTTTATTAAGTGTTTTAATTGTGGTTTTAATTTGTAATTTTATTTAATAATTTTTTAAGGGGGAGAAGGGAGTATATTGTTTTACTTTGCATGGTGTTTTAATGTTGTTAACCGCCCTGATTGGGTTAACAAAGGGCGGTATATAAATAAATATGATGATGATGATGATGTTCAGGGGCAGCCAGAGTGTTATGGCTTTTTAGACTTCCCAGATGGCCCCCCAACTATTTTAAACAAATTAAATTACTGCTTACCACTCCATATCAATCATCTATATCCCCCCTCAACTCTGGCTCTTCCTCAGCATTTTCCTGAATCCTACAATGCACATGTACCATTTGCAACACACCAATGTGATCATATGACAGTTACAACAGTTCTTAAACACAGGACGTGTTTGTGCTAAAGCTCATGCCTGATGGAGCTGGTAGGGTTGGAGCCCAAGGAGCCCAAGAGCCACAAGACATAGAGTCAACTATGACATCCATGCCCTGTCTCCCAAATCCTCAAGGGGCACAAGTAACCCATTACAAAAGAAAACATGCAACATGACCAAATGAACACCATCAAACCCAAGTGAGGGCGAAAAATGTAAAAAGAACACCTTTTCTGAAATCAGTTCTGTACACATAAAACTTCTTGGGGTAAAGAAAACTAGAAACTAGCCTGAGCAAGAAACTAAACACTAGACTAACTTTGCAAATGGGTTGCATTTAATACCAGAAGCAGCCAATGCTGAAGTTTTTTTTAGAAAAAACTTTCTGCAATGAGTTCTGTATGAATAAGGTATATGAAAAGGAATTCCCTTGTTGTCTCATGTAGACACTGGCACTCGGTGTCTTTCTTTTGCCCTGAGAAACTAGGAATGGGTGTTGGGGGAGGGCCCCATCATCATTTGTGATCAATCACCCCTCTGGATCAGTCCTGGGAGGCAATCCATGCCCCTGGGATCATATTAGTACCTCCCTCTGGTTATGTTAATCTATGCAGAGTTTGGTATGAGGGGAGAATTTTGCACAGTTGCTTCAAAACCCTGGAACTGATATCCCATTTAGAGTTTTAACAACGTCTTTTGATTGTTTTGAAGATCGACAGATAACTGTAGTATTAAATGTATGAAGAAGCAATTGTAAGAATGTTTTTACACATACTAAAGCAGGGGTGGGCAAAGTACAGCCCTTCAGACCTTGCTGGGCTACTCAACTGTGAGTATTCCTCACCATTGGCAATCCCATCTTGGGCTGATAGGAGCTGAATCAATTGCAGTGCCACAAGTTGCTCAGTCCATGGTAAAATGCACAGATTCACCAAATCCATCAAATGGATTAAGATGTGAACTCATTTTAAGCAGATGATACAGCCATATCACCAGATTAATCCAAAGAACTTTCTTTGTGTTTGGCACAAGGATCTCTAGGTTGGATCCAGATAAATTCAGTCATGCTTCGTCCCACTGAAATCACTGAGACTAATTACAACTAATTCATCCCCTTGATTTCAACAGGGCTAAAGCATTACTTACTTAGTCTGGATCCAACTCTTTGTGTACAGGAACTTTCAATCAGGCATTGCACAGAAAGAGAAGAAGCAAATACAGTTCCAATGTAGCAGAGAGAGCACGTAAAGTGTCATGGTAGGCATTTTTAGGCTTTGAAGTCAAACATGCTGCATCTCTGTAGTGTTAACAATTTGCTAAGAAAACATTAGCATAACAATATATTGTCTTCAATCTAAAAGGAATAAAGTAACAGAATAAACAATATCAGCATACTCTGCTAATAACTCTTGTAGTCTGTAGTTTTTGCTACTGCACCAGAGATAATAACTATTACAAAAGTGGCCTAAATTCAACTGCTAGTTCCAGCTTCAGTAGACCCATTGATTCAATGAGTCTACTCTAGTTGGGACTAACAAAAGCTTTAGGGCAGTATGTTTTGGAAGGTTCTACACAGATGTGAAACTCTGATGTTCTTAATCATAAAAGAGCTACAATAATTAACTGTTTCATTTTGTATAGATGCCAACACGGGGAAAAATAGTGTGAGAATATAATTGCCTGTGTGTGTGTGTGTGTTTGCTAATGGGATGATAACACAGCATTAGGAAAATGTTTACTCCCAAGTTTCCACTGCCATTTTTCTTCATTAACCTTAGATCAACATCATAATACTGTCTAAAGATTTTCTGGCAAACTCCCACAATATGCTAAGGCAGTGGTTCTTAACCTTTTCTTTACCACAGACCCCCTTTAAATATCTTCTGTTGCTGTGAACCACTAAGACTTAAGATTTAAAACCCTAAAGTGCATCAAATATTTATTTAAAGTTGCTCATCAAGGGTCTTCAAATTTGGAGAGAAGGGAGAAATAAGTAAATGCACACACTCCTATTACAATATTTTTTGTTGGAATGATTGCATAAAACTTTTAAATAATAATATTCACTTTTCACTTTCTTTTCTGTTATGAGCCTTGTTATATTGAGCTTAATAGCTGAAACTCATATTCAGACTCAATGTTTTTCAAATGTTTTCTTACTTATTTTTAAGATAAAATGAGAGTAGAAAATTATTTCTCACACAATCATGCTATCAAGGGCATCAATATTTTCATAGCCTTCTTCGATAGTTCTGGAAAATTGCTTGTAAGTGAGCCCAGAGATTTGGAAGGAACTGTTCCTTAAACTGCTCTTGAACTGCAATTTCAGAGCACCATCCATGGGTATTTCTATGAGCTTGCCATCCTCTACTGCTGTGAGCCCCTCTAATTCACACACATTAACTGAAAATGGATCTCCAATCCAGTTTTTGTTTGCATCAGGAACAGGGAAATATTCATGGAAACTATGCTGAAAATCTTTCAAATGCTATACAATAAGTGACGTGTCCTCCTCAGACAATTCTTTGTTGGTGGAATCAAGAAAATTTGTGTGGTTTGGAAATATTTCATAGTTTTGGTTCGGTAGGCGATGATGCCACAATTCCACTTTTTCATTATTGCTTCAATCTTGTCTTCAACTTGAAAAACTGTAACTTTTTCTCCTTGAAAATGTAAGCCGAGCATATTTAAATGGGTGAAGATATAGGACAGATATGCTAATTTTACTAGCAAGGAAAATCTGTCACACGATTGCGAAGATGAAATTGCTGCTCTATGTGGAATAATCTTATCTCGTCTTACAACTCCCCCAAATGAGACAAAACTTTGATAGCCAACAAATGTCACAGTGTAGCAAAGGTTGATGGTGTTCACTCTCCACATCTTTGCAAAGCTGCCCCAAAAGTTTTGAATCCAGTGATTTGTTATTTATAAAATTGACAAGTTTGGCTGATTTGTTTAAGGTCTGTTTTAGTTTTTCTGGTATCTTCTTAGCAACAAGAGCTTCCCGTTGTATGCAGTAATGTTCGCAAATCAGTATGATTTCCTTAATCCATGCTACAAGTCCAGTAAGCTTTCCAGACACTGCTTGTGCCGTGTGTGTGTGTTAATTCCAACACATTTCAATCAATTTGTGTCATGAGATGTTATAAACTCATCTAAGCTGTTAAATACTTCTTCAGCTGTAGTGTGTACCAATGAAGAAATGAACAGTATGTCTTCAAAAATATTTCTCCCGTGCTCATATCTAATGTAGCACCATAAGTTCATTTTGTTATGTCTGTGCTTTCATTCAGTTTCAGAGCAAAATAGGGGGGTATGCAAATTATTTCTTATAACTATTCCATGATATTGGCTGACAAACTGCTGATTTGTTTCTTAACTGTACCATTTTACGAAAGTATTAAAGAAAGGTGCTTGGCTGCTTCCTCATTGATCTCCTTTGCTATTAATTGAAAAACTTCAAATGAGGCCTTTACTGTATTTTCATTGTTACAACCAGCTGCAGTCTTTTTCACAATTTGCTTGTTTCCCTGAAGGCTGGCCATTATTATGAACCACTTGTATTTTGATATGCAACATCATGCACCTCCTTTTACTTAGGGAGTTTATGATTTGTCTCCTGAGACACATTTGTCCTGAGAAACATTTTGTGTTTCAGATGCTTAAAGATAAAGGTATTTCAGACTGAAGAAAAACTACTATTTCAAAGCTGTAGAAATAAAGTAAAAGAATGAACTCTGTGGAAGAGTACCTCTGGGATCTGGTTTCCTGTTTGTGAGCTAGCAACAATGAGAAGATTTGTAATTTGTTTTTGCTGATCAAGGGCACTGCAAGACCTAGTGTGGGTTTTGACTTAAATCTGAATGAGGTATTGAACATTTTGGTTCATAATTCATAGGTTGTGGTGGACATGACTGTCCCATTTTGTACACTCCAACTACTTTTGGCTTTTGGGCCAATTTGTATAGGTATGGTATGTCTCATCTAGCACCAAACAACTGGATCGACATTGCTATTAATTTACCTTTGCAATCTGCACACACCAATTGAGAAGGTATTGGGATCCAATGTTATCTTTATGCTCTCGGACATAATCAAGAAGGCACCCATATGGCATAAGTTGCGTTATAAGCTGAACTGTGGATGTAAGGCAAATTCCCAGTAAACGACACACATGGGGGTTGTCAACACTTGCCATTACGTAAGCCTCCTGATCAGAAGAGAGAGAAAAGAGACAAACTTATATTTCAAAATGTTAAAGACATGAAAATGAAAGAAACAACACAATTATTCAGATTGTATTGGTTGCCTGATATATTCAGATTGTATCGGGAGGCATGGAGACGCACTATCCACAATGCTGCAGCCTTATTTGAGAGCTCACACCGAACAAGTCTTGAAGAGAAATGACAACACAGAAAGAATCACAACCCAGAAACATCACCCAAGGAGACCTTCTGCTGTGCTTTCTACAACCAGACATGTTTATCTCAGATTGGCCTTTTCAGTCATCAGCGCACTTGCAGAAAGCGCAGGATGAGTCCTTCCTGAATCTTCATTTGCGAAGAAAAGCCAGAGAGAGAGAGATTGGTTGCCATAAATTGGAAATAACTGGAAGGAACACAACAATAAATGGACTGAACACAGATTCAGGTCCATGCAGTTGGACTAGTGGAAACAGATTCTGCCGCCTCCCAGTCTTCTCCCCCACAATCAGGTAGAGACCTCAAAATCAGGTAGACTTACTGCCCATGGAAAATGTATCCACCCAGTCATTTTCAGGGATTGTGTCTATTCCCCCATTCTCCTGCACCAGTGCCTATCTGCACCTAAATCTTCTTTGAGTGCTTTATCTGGTTGAATGGTGAATTATACATTAATTTTTTTAAAAAAAGAAGCATAATTTTAAGAAGCATAAATCTAACCTGATTTAGCTATGCTATCTATGGTCCTGTCCAAACAGTGAAAATAATCCAAATGGCAATCACATAGAAGGCTATCTGTCCAAATGCACATTCACATCAATAGGTCTCGTTCAGAAGGGGAGCAGCCAAATCCACCGTAAAGCTCCGAAGAGAAGCCTTCGGAACTTTTCTTGGAGTTTGTAAAAAGCTCCGTAGGGCATGCAAATGTGCAATCGTTAGGACTGTCGCATTTGCATTGCTGTGACCAGGCAGTGTAAGCTGATTGGCTGGATGAGCATGGGGGCGGGGCTAGCAAACAGGGAAAGCGCCTGCTGCTGTCATGTTGGATTTTCAGCTAAGCAAGGGTCTGGTAAGTTAAAAAAACAGAGATCTTTTACTCTTTTTTTTTTTTTTTGTAAATATGAAATATTGCATGTGTGCATCATGGTAAACTATTTTTTTTAAAAAAATCGGCAGCAGCAGATTTAAAAGTGTGAATAAATTACTTGTATCCACCTTCATGGCTAGGGGGCATGCAAAGTTTAGGGGGGCTCTTTTGACCATTAAGACAGGTTGCTGTGCTGCGAATGGCTGCTTCTTCAGAGGAGATTGTATTTTCCCCCTCATGTAGACAGAACCTATGTTTTTAATGTAGCTACTTGCATCATCTACTAATTGTGTCAGCCTTATTTTTAATACACTTATTACACTGATATATCCCTTTCCTGCCAATTTACTCAATGCAGTTTATAATTTAATATAATGATTTACAATCTAAGGACTTTTTCAGATGTCTCAAATACACCACAAGCAGCCTCGTCATGTTGTGAGGCTGCTGAGCTGCAGGGCGTTGCTTTCGGACGATGCTCTCCCCTGCTGGTACTGTTGCGGTACCGCGGGGACATTTGAGCGTTATATTTCGCCAGTTTTTAAGCATGAAAGTTGATCATGATTAAAAACCGGTGAAATATAATGCTCAAATGTCCCCGCGGTACCGCAACAGTACCAGCAGGGGAGAGCGTTGTCCGAAAGTGACGCCCTGCAGTGCAACAGCCTTGCAATGCGATGAGGCTGCTTCGGTGTATTTGAGACGTCCGAAAAAGTCCTAAAATATCATCCAAATGGAAGGAAACAATTTTGTGAAAAGCATATATGGCAGTTGGTTCCAGCTATGTCAACAACAAGTTCCCGGCCCCCATTTTACCTTATCTCTGAGGCAGTTGGGTGGATGCAGCACACAGAATATAGCTGAAAATAATCTCCCAGTAACTAATCACATTTTACCTTAGCTGTAATACACAAGAGCACTCATCATCATGTTTTGAATTTCTACATCTCTCTTTTCATTTGTGGGGCATGTGGAGACCCACAAATCGATGAACTTAGTTCAAGTGAAACATACCACAACATGGTACATCTAGGACAGAGATGATTCACCATGTCAGAGAAAGAGTTTTCAGCAGCACCCCTTTAGCAACTGTAACAAGTGCTACAGGTCTGAGTATTCTGTATGATGAGATAACATGAACGCAGAGGATCTCAAATGTCTTCAATCAAAGACTAGTTCAGTTCTTCAAGTAAGATTTCATTTGATATGGAATGTTTGAGAATGTATATGGGAATGTGCATAAAAAAAGAATACTAGTTGAGTGTGTATGCAAAATGCAGCATATTTATGTTATAAATGCTTTTATACATAATTTTAAACTTTTTTTTTGAAGAATTGTAGATTCTGATTTAGGTACAATAAACTATAGATTCATAATGATAAAGCAATTTGGTTTCTTCCAATATGTTTTGTTGCAACCCATGCATAGTTCATTTTTTTATTAGCTAATTCAATATTCCCCAAATGGATCAAGCTCCAAATCACTCTCATGCAAAAGTTGGCTTTAAGTCAGCCAAACTGGGAATTTTCTCTATGGACCAGGTTTTATATGTTGGCCACACAGCAGTTCCAGCATTTGACAGAACCTATTAAATTTGATACTGCAAAGTGAAGCAGCCGGCAACCACTTGAAGAAAAAAATAATGAAGCCATGGTATAATCATATATTCTTTAAAATGCTTCGAGAAATTACAGCACAGCTTTTGTTTCTAAACTTTATCTTGGAAATCTGTGAGGTACGCCATGACCTGCTGCAAGTATGCTTGGTATTTGGCAGCAAATCTCCTGAATTAGCTTTTATCCTAATAAAGCCATTAGGAGCTACAGTTGGAGAGTGAACAGGATCAGATTACTGCCAATACTTATAGTGCATAAAAATTCTAAAGCAACAGAGCTAATAGGAGATCCAGATGTTCCATCCAGTAATGAAAAAGTAGGAATAAGGGAAGAGTACGGTCTCCACTCTAGGACAACAATGTTACACATTAACTTATCATGGCTGTCATTCTGTCTCTGCTAAGTGTACCTATTCAATCAATTGCTGAATGGTGAGTCAACATATAGATAAACCCCACTGACTGAATCTGTCTACTCTAGTCATGACTAAGAAGATTTAGGCCCCAGGGGTTAGACCCTCTTGATAGGATTAGAACTTTCTAAATTCTAGATTCTTTCTAGATTCTAGAAACAATCCCTACTGTGAACTTGGCTGTGATGGTAGAGGACACATCAAAATAATAACCATGTATTTTGGGTACATATACAAAGTTATAAAGTTCTGTGTAGTTCTCCCACTTTTCCCTATATATTGTAAGAAAAATGAAAATGCATAAATCAAAGTATTTAAGTATGAGGCACTGAAATAAGAAGCTTACTTAAATATTTTATTTTATGAGTTTTGAAATCAGAAATATTATTCCTTATCTATCTATCTATACATATATTGTCTTAGGTATGTTGCCGTTTCCAGTGTGCTGATTGGCCACTTAGGAAACTGACCAACCAATCAAAGCTCTGTTGGGCAGCCAAATCAGGACACTGGGGGCGGGACCATGTGGAAGTTTCATTCCTTTCTAAACATGGTGGAGGCAGAAGAGGTGTGAATAGCATTGAGGGGATGTGGCATGGTGTGGGTGTGAGGCATGTATGGGTTGTGAGGAGGGTGGCATGAACACGGGGAGGGAGGCACAGGGTGCAGGGAAGGCAGCATGGGGTGCGGGGAGGGCGGTGCGAGTGTGGAGAGGGCGGCATGGGTTGCAGGGAGCATGGTGTCAGTGCGGGGTGGGTGGCACAGGGTGGCATGGGTTGCAGGGAGTGTGGTGCAAGTGCAGGGTTGGTGGCATGGGGTGCAGGGAGGGCGGAGTTAGTGTGGGGAGGCGGCACGGGGCGTGAGGAGGCCAGCACAGGGCAGCACAGGGCGGCATGGGGTGTGGGGAGGGCGGTGCAAGTGTGGGGAGGGTGGCACAGGGTGGCGCAGGATGTGGGGAGGGCGGTGTGAGTGCAGGGAGGGCGGCACAGGTGGGCATGGGGTGCGGGGAAGGTTGTGCGAGTGTGGGGAGGGCAGCACAGGGCGGCATGGGGTGCGGGGAGGGTGGTGCGAGCACAGGGAGGGCAGCATGAGGGAGTGGCATGTATACCATGGGGGGGGGGTTGTAGCGCATGGGGGGAACGGTGTATGTTACACCGGGTATAGCTAGTTTAACTTAAATACTATAAAAATCAAGTTATGAGTTGGTGCATTTCCCCGTATGTTTCAAGCTAGTTCAGACACATGAAATGGCTTGGGTTTTATTTGTTTGTTTCTCCGTGTGACCCACCCCAGGTGTGAGACCATGTGGTGCAACTTCGGTGCAAATCAAATAGGAGTCCCAGTATGGAAACATCAGTTCATCATGGAGATGTATCTCTTTTAATCTGGTGTGAATCTGCTCATCTCTGCAGCCAGGAGGTCTGTTTTTATACTGAGGTTTGAAAACGCTTGAAACCAGCATGATACTTGCTGCTTTCCAAATGATTTCAAACCTCAGTGAGAATTCGGGGAAGGACCTTATCCGTCACCTACCTGAAAATCTATATGGACTGTGTCCACAAACAGCCTGGACCATGCTGCCATTACACTACACAATCAAAATACCTAGGAGAGGTTGCATGAGGGGAAAAACCAACAGGCAATTGAAAAAACAACAACAGGCAGTTCCTTAGCCTGTTATGAACAACTTGGAGTTTAGCTATCCGAAGGAGCACATACTTTCATACACATTTATTCAACTAATAAAATCATCAGAGGCTCTAACTTTGAGTATACCAAACTTTGGATGTGAAGTGCATTATATAAAAGGTAGGGCCTTCTGGTTTGTGAGAGTTCAATTATGAAACACCCTGCCCCGGTTTTCAAGGTAGGAGTTGGGAACCTTTTTGTCTTATTGCACCAGAAGGACCTCCCAATCCCAGGCATTTCCTAGCTGCCTAATTCCCATTCTGTTTCTCTCTCTACAAAGAGAAAAGATCTTGGCTGGACATTGAAGGAGCTCCTCCAAACGCAGGCCAAGTCCTTTTGCGTGTTGTGCCAACTGGGATGGTGCACAGTGAACAAAAGGAAGTCTTGCGCCGTTTGACCAGTGAGTGAGATAAAGCTGAAATTCTCCTCCTTCCCCCACTGCTGGCCTACCCAACTGAAAAGGTGAATGGAAAAATCTCCCCACACTAAGAGCACATAGGACAGTGATGGGCAATCTTTTCAGCTTGATATGTCAAAATTCGCCAAAAAACTGAGCATAACTCGGGTTGTGTGTCACTTAGAGGAAAAAACATTATTTCATGATATTTACTGTTTAAATAACATAAATGTATAATTGTTATATATAATTGTATTTAATAAACCAAAACCTAATAATTTTATTTATTTATTTATACCCCACTTTTCAGCCACAAGGCTATGAGAGTGGCTTATAAATTGTTTTAAGCAATAGCAATTTACACATCTACAGTGCATAAGCAGTTTCCAATGTGTGTTAGCTAATTGCCCCCACAAGCTCGGTACTCATTTTACCGACCTACGAAAGGATGGAAGGCTGAGTGAACCTTGGAGCTTGCTGGAATCGAAATTAACTTATCTGCTTAGTGACTTCTTTGTTCTTCTGTCAGTCGGTTTCTTTTGTTGGTCTTGATATTATTTAGCTTGTGTGGGGTGCTGTGAACTGAGATAAGTGAGGGGGAAGGGGAATTCTTTAACTAACCTGCCTATTAGAGACTTTTTGTTGCTGAAGCCCCGGGAAGGCTGGGGAGAGGTCGGGCGGACTCCTGCCCGCCCACCTGCTGCCTTCCCTGGCATTTCTGAGATGGCTCTGGGGCTTCGAAGCCCCATAGCCCCTTGGGAAGGCCAGGGAGAGGCTGGGCAGACTCCCACCCACCCGCCTGCTGCCTTCCCCAGCCTTTAGCTATTGCTAAACAATTTGTAAGCTGCTCTGAAAGCCTTTGTGGCTGAAGAGAGATATATAAATACTCAATAAAAATAAATAAACACAAATTTGCTGCCCTTTTGTGACACCCCAAATCAGCTGTGTGAAGCAGCTGCCTCAACCTGTCTAAAGGTAGGACTGGCTTTGGTGAGAAATGATTTCTCATGTGAAAAGAAAAAGAAAAAGAAAAAGGAACAACAGACTTGCAACAATTCTTTCTTGGACAACCAATGATGCCTTGAGAATTCTCTGTCTTTCTTTTCATCCTCGCATCTCAGTGCAGCAGTAAGCAAGGGAGAGCTGGGGGCCTGGCCATCTATGGAGCAGATGTTTCAGTAGCTGGCCCTATTGGGGACACTCAGCAGTCAGCTGCCTCCCATGCTCACTCCTCTCTGCACAACTGCACTTGTGTTGGCTGCTGCAGTGCTACAGTAGAGACACATAATGACAAAATAGCAAGGATGCCAAAGAAATGGGGCTGGGCAGCACAATTGACTCTGTCCCGCCTGACCGCTGCCTTCCCTGGCATTTCTGAGGTGACTCTGGGGCTTCGAAGCCCCGGAGCCCTTCGGGAAGGCAGGGGAGAGGCCGGCAGATTCCCTCCCACCCACCCGCCAGCCCACCCGCCGCCTTCCCCAGCCTTCCCGAGGCAGCTACGGGACTTCAAAGCCCCGAAGCCCCTCGGGAAGGCTGGGGAGAGCCTCGCTGAGCGGAAGGGGTATTCTCCGTGACTCAGTCATGGAGAACACCCCTCCCATCCAGCGAGGTTGCACAGGGGGGAGAGCCTTGCTGGGCGGGAGGGGTTTTCTCCATGATTCAGTCACGGAGAACACCCCTCCCATCCAGCAAGGCTGCACAGGGGGGAAGAGCCTTGCTGGCTGGATGGGCTTTTCTGGATGGGAGGGCTTTCCCCCCCCTCCAGCCCCTCCCCTCCAGCAACCAGCCACCCTTCCTTTCCAAAACCACAATCGCAGCTTTCGGAAGGGAGGGTGCTGGCTGGAAAGCCTCCTCCCAGTGGTGACCAGGGCTTTGTAGCCCTGCCAGCCACTTTCATTCCCTCCCCACACCCGCCTCCAACTATAGCTCCTAATGGCTTTATTAGGATAAAAGCTTTGAAGCCCTGATCGCCACGTTAGGGAAGGTGGTGAGGTTGCGGGCGGGGGGGAAGGGGGGAGTGACCTAGCTGCGTGTCGCCACAGATGGCTACGCGTGTCAGTGGTGACACACGTGTCATAAGTTCGCCATCACCGACATAGGAGAAGGGCACACAGAGTTTGGGGAGGGAGCTTCCTCAAGAGTTTCCATAGGCCAGATGGGGAAATTCTATGGGTTGGATTAGGCCTTGTGGCAGGAGGTTCTTCTCCCTTGTTTTAAGGAATCCAGGATCTTGTAAGGGATTTTTTTAAAAAAATGGGTCTTTTTAAGCTATAAATGTTGCTGCTCTTCTGTTTTTATATCATTTGGTTTTGTCACTGTTTTGTTTTAGTTGTAATGGTTCAAATTGCCAATTGATTGTGATTTTAAAATGTTGTAAACCACCTCTGAAACTAAGGTTAAGCCATAGATATAAGTATTTCGATTGAATAATATATGTGTAAACTAAACTAATTTGAAATCTTCCCCTTATTCTTATGGCTAGATTAGGGTCAACACAGTACCATAACCAATACTTTAATCCACTAGTCTGTAAAAGTATTCTCTATTGTGAGGAGAAGAAAGCAAATATCAAGGTGGTTATGGTCAAGAAAAGCAAATTTTATAGGTTTTCCATGGTTTTTTTTCCGGGCTATGAGCAAATTTTGTTTTAAAGTTACAAGACCAAGTTTGAAACCTCACTGCTAGGGGAAATTCAAATTTCACTTTGTGTTATTTAAGTCTACCTCTTAGCTGACCACTGGGATAGGATCACACATTGGAATAAGCATTGAGATTACAGTGTATTCATTTATCACCAGTAATATCTTGACTACTATTCTTACCAAAATCCCGTCTACCATGGGGAGGTGTCACAGTTACCTACAAACAATATATTCTTGTTTGAGTGGGAGAAAAATGTGTTATATCCCTCAAACAGCTGGCATTCAATATTCTGAGGCAGAACCAATAAAATATCAAGATGTCTCTGAAGTATTCAGAATTTTCATCTTTGTCCATTTTGGTCTGTAGCAGTATGGCTGCAAATTGGATCTAATTGATGGAGCACCATCACAACCCTAAACCGATAGTTATTAAACTGAAGTTACAGAGTTGCCACCCTTCCTTAACATGTTTCATTGAATATTTTATCCTTATCTATAGACAAACAGAGGAGAATTCTACAACTACATTATATCTTTTGAACACTATTACATAAAATCACAATTGCAGGGGACCCCACCATGTGCATTTGTATTTGTTTTACATAAATTCATGCACATGTAAATAGTACTATAACTGGGCCTTATCCAATGGAACACCAGTGGACTAATCCCTAGAGGTGGCAGTGTTCTGATAGAGACTGCATACACACTGCTAGCACAAGCAACACTGAGCACAGTGCAGTGAAAATAAGTTGTTAAGATTTGCTCAATAGCTCGTGCGTATGTGTGTTTTTCAAACGGAATGAAAGCACTGGATCTGACAGTTGTGGAAGGTCAAACATGGTGTCATTACAAGCAATGTAAACCATTATTCATTCATTAAGTTTCTAAAGAAGTTAGAGGAATCATAGGGAAAGCTGCAGGGGAATGAGTGCTAGTATATCTTAGTGGATAAAATCTCTCTGCAAAAATGCATTTTTGTAATAATCCATAGCTTTCCACAAATATATGTGAAAGATAAAGCAAATGCTAAAGTTACAAACTTGTACTTGTAAAGAAGGGAGGCACAATTTAGAGTGACTTCTGTTTATGGGGTGTGGGACTCTTTTACCACCCTCTCCAGTTTTGTCCAGATTATGAATGTGTTTTTTGTGAGCTGAAATTCTCAGTTGATCCAAGGAAAACTAACTAAGTATTTATAGGCCAAGAAGACCAAAGCTTTTGTTGAAAAATGTAAAATAGTTTCTTTTTACAAGCTAATCAGAGATCAAAATCAACTCCAGGGTATTTACATTTTTTAAGAGCAGGAATTACAGTCAGTCAGCAGATCTACTGAAGAAATTTCAGGAGAATGATAGAAATACATCTCATATTTGTGCATTAGTAATGCTTTTATATAGGTTGTCCTCACCCCAGAAATGAGCTAATATTTCGACACATCAAAAATAAGTAAATATGAAAGCTCACATCAAGAATTTCTTTGTTGGCTTTGGGGGATGTGGCTTCTCTCAATTCCTTAATAGCCACTGGAATTTTAACCTTCTCCCCTTCCGGAATCCACAGCCCCTATTTGAAAAACAACAACATGGTAAGTTTAACATAGCATTAAATAGAAAAGTGTCCATGTAACTTTGGAGCTTTCAAAAGGGTTAAGAATGTGCCAGCAGCCAACAAGTAGATAAGCTGACAATTACCACAGTAAGTTTCACATAGTTTTCTGAACACAATGCAAGGAATTTGACTAATGTACTAACACTATAAACATTGATTTAAAAAGTGAACATGAAAGTTCCACTGTTCAGCAGCCTGATTCTATTCATGTTTGCTTAGAATTAAGTGCCTATGATTTAAACCCCAAAAAGTGTACATAATGCTTTGTCTGAATATGAAAAAGGTAGTAACTTTACCTTATAGACAGTACCAAAAGCTCCAGAGCCAAGAACCTTGACCTTTTTGAACTCAGTTTCCTTTAGAATCCTTAGGAGTGCTTGGTTTGGTGCCTCACCACTGGGAGTCAAGGGTTCAACAAGCTATTGAAAACCAAATTGAGATGGCTTAGGAGATATTTCTTTTTTAAATATAAGAAAGTTCAAGATTATTTTTTTGAGAAACTGAGAAAAGGGGATACTCTGAAATTATCTGTGCTCTGTTATTCAGAGCAAGTTATGCAGCCAAAATGCTGCTAAGAAGTAAAAACAAAACCAAGTCAATTCTATAGATTTGCAGTGCTATTAAACAAAACTAGACAAGATCTTCAGAAGTCTAAAATCATTTTACAAATGTCTTACTACAATTAAGCTAGAAAGAAAGGGGAACAGATACACAGCACATTTCATCTGATCTTCCTGGACAGCACATTACAGATATCCTAGGGAGTTACTGCACATTACGGATTGATAAGAAACAATGCCTACACTATGCATTAAAGTACAATATAGGTTGTTTTGCATTCATCTGAGAAATGAGCACCAATCTGTGACATGTGTCCCAGAGCTAACATGGGCACTGTGAGTTTATGCCATTCCTTTCTACGTTCTGGTCTTCTGCTGATGTTTGCTTCTCGACATCATACTGCAGCAACAGAACTATTGAAAGTCAGAAGCGCGGGATGAGTCCTTCCTGAATCTTCGTTTGTGAAGAAAAGCCAGAGAGAGAGAGAGAGAGAGAGAGAGAGAGAGAGAGAGAGAGAGAGAGAGAGAGAGAGAGGTGTCCACAAACTGCAGCTTTGGGCTTGTTAACACTAGCCAAAGAGGTTAGTCACCTTTAGCTAAAACCATGTACGAATTACTCTTATGGATATATTCTCCTATTCTCCAGCCTAATGTGCACCCACACAGAAGACAATTAGACACTATATGAGTCTTTCATTTCACATTCCTGTCAGTTCATATAGGATTCACATAGGTGTATGTAGCCTCATAAAAGCAATCTTAGAACAAACAAAAGTTACTTATCACAACAGCAGCTAAAAATAAAGTTATGTTCTGTGCTACATCAGGGCACAACACTTTGATAGATCAGACTGGGACATAACTTAATGATGTGTTAGTATGGCTCTGTTGCACTTCAGACTTTGCAAGGAAGCCCTCCGAGTTCCAGTAGTTCAGAGACAATACTGTGACAGGGATTCCACACTTAATGAATACAGACAGGCCTCCTATAGCATGACTGTGTTACTGTGGTGGGAGAGAGTTTATCGTTTGTCTACCCTGCTTTCAAAAGACCTAATAATGTGTGTTCTTGTGTGTACAAATGGGAATGTTTGGTCTGGAGACATGGGACTCAGACTGTGCCACTCTAGGCAGTTACAAATTTAAATGCTGTCATCTTTGCCATCCCCAAATGCTCATAGCACACGCAGAAGGAAGGATTTGTCTAGCCATCTCACTAACATGTTGTTTTCCTAAGTACTTTTTCTCTATGGGAGAACATTAAAACAATGCAGCCCCACTCCTGAAACGTCAAGTGGTTTATCACAAAAAAATTACCATTTGCTTTGCTAATTGTGTAAACTTGTCCTTATAGCAGGGTAGTGGTGGTGGTGTGGCTGAAAAGTGGCTGGGTCCAAGGGAAAGAACTCTTATTTACAGTTACAAGGCCAGGTTTGAAACCTCACTGCCAGCAGAAATTCAAGTTTTGTGTTACATCTAGTTAGCTTCATCTCTTGGCTGATTACTGGTGATGGGATCACAACATGGCACAGGCACTAAGGACACAGTTATAGTCCTACTAAGTAATATTGTGATAAATGTCCTTGCCTACCAATCGGAAGAGTCAAAGATACCTATAAACAATATACTCTTTTTTGAATTGGAGAAAAATGTGATTTCTTCCCCCAATAGATGTGCCTCTTTAAGGGAAGACACATGGATTCAATTCAACAAATAAGAATGATTGTGCACTTGTTCTGAAGCAACACATAATTTAGAAAGGCCCTAGGGTACTGACACTCACTGTCTGTATCAGTTCCAGCTAGCACATTTCAGAATCACTGGGCTGTACCTACCTCTCTTTCTTGTAGCAGTCTGCGCAAAGTACGTTTCCTAACAATGTGACGCCGACGTACATACAGACCAATGCCCAATGCTATAACGACTAAGCCAAGAATACTTCCAACAACTCCAGCTGCAATTGATGGGACCTTTGAACTAGAAGACAAAAACAACAGTTTTATATTGGTTTTATTTTCGAGGGAAGAAGTCAGCTCACTGAGTATTCAGAGTTGACAATTTTGTATTAAAAATGTATGCCAATAAACAAGGATCAAAATTCAGAATGACCTGGATAGACTGGAGAGCTGGGCCAAAGCTAACAAAATGAAATTCAATACGGAGAAATGTAAAGTACTGCATTTAGGGCGGAAAATGAAATGCATAAATATAGGATGGGAGAGACCTGGCTGAATGAGACTACATGCGAAAGGGATCTAGGAGTCCTAGTAGACCACAAGTTGAACATGAGCCAACAGTGTGATGCGGCAGCTAAAAAGGCCAATGCGATTTTGGGCTGTATCAATAGAAGTATAGTGTCTAGATCAAGGGAAGTAATAGTGCCACTCTATTCTGCCTTGGTCAGACCTCACTTAGAATACTGTGTCCAGTTCTGGGCACCACAATTCAGAAAGGATATTGACAAATTGGAGTGTGTCCAGAGAAGGGCGACTAAAATGGTGAAAGGTCTGGAAACGATGCCTTATGAGGAGAAACTTAGGGAGCTGGGTATGTTTAGCCTGGAAAAAAGACGGTTAAGAGGCGATATGATAGCCCTGTTTAAGTATTTGAAGGGATGTCACGCTGAGGATGGAACAGGCTTGTTTTCTGCTGCTCCAGAGACTGGAACACGGAGCAATGGGTGCAAGCTCCAGGAACAGAGATTCCACCTCAACATGAGGAGGAACTTTTTGACAGTAAGAGCTGTTCGGCAGTGGAACACACTCCCTCGGAGCGTGGTGGGGTCTCCTTCCTTGGAGGTCTTTAAACAGAGGCTGGATGGCCATCTGTCGGGGATGCTTTGATCAAGATTTCCTGCGTGGCAGGGGGGTTGGACTGGATGGCCCTCGTGGTCTCTTCCAACTCTGCAATTCTATGATTCTATGATTCTAAGTAAGCTATTTTTCTGCAAATGAGGGCAAACATGCCCTCAACATGAGGGGCTCCAAACTGCTGTGGTGCACACAGTATCAAGTGTATCCAACACCCTGCCAAAATGAAGGGCCAGCCATAGCTAGGAATAACAAAGTCCAATTTACACGTTGGAAGTAAACCGCTTCTTGAAGATGTACCTTAGACAGCTCAGAAGACTGCACAAACAATGCTGATCCAATCACATATATCACTTTACATATTCTGTAATGGATAGTTTTGACCCAGGAGAAATAAGCATTTCCCAGCCCAAAGTCTGCTTCCTTCATAATGCTAGTATGAGCGAAGAGGGGAGGAGAATAGATAACAAGGAGAATACATAGAACAGAGGATAATAGTTAACAAGAGGGATATTAGTTCTTTATCTGCAAAGCCGTCTCAATGCTTTTAAAAAATGTTTCCCCACTTTAGATTTTCCTTGGGTTTTTTCCGGGCTGTGAGGCCATGTTCTGGAATAGTTTCTTGCTGATGTTTCACCTACATCTGTGGAAGGCATCTTCAGAGAATGGTTGGGTACATCTGTGTGTGGAGTTTATATGCTGTGAACCCCTGTTGGGGGAGAATATGTAAATTTGTGTAATTGAATGGTTAGTTTCTGGGTATAGAAATGCAAGGCTCGTTAGTGTCTGGCTAATGGTTGGTTGAAAAACCATTACCTGCTGGGAAACCCCCTGTCCCTGGGTGGAATTCTTTTATAAGTGTTGAGTTTTGATTCTACTGTATTTCAAAACTGGGAGCCAGATTTTGTTTACTTTTAAGGTTTCTTCTTTCCTGTTGAAGTTGTCCAAGTGTTTGTGGATTTCAATAGCTTCTCTGTGCATTCTGACATGATAGTTGTTGGCCTGGTCTAGAATTTCTGTGTTTTCAAATAGCATTTTGTGTCTAGGTTGGTTTATAACATGTTCTGCTACTGCTGATTTTTCTGGCTCCCAGTTTTGAAAATCCCAGGGAAAGGGGGATTCCCAGCAGATAATGGCCCATCAACCAACCATTAGCCAAACAGACACTAACGAGCCTTGCATCTCTATACCCAGAAACTAACCATTCAATTACACAAATTTACATATTCTCCCCAACAGGGGTTCACAGCATATAAACTGCACACACACCTACCCAACCATTCTCTGAAGATGCCAGCCACAGATGCAGCAAAATATCAGAAAGAAACTATTCCAGAACTCGGCCTCACAGCCCGGAAAAAACCCAAGGAAAATCTATGGATGCCGGCCGTGAAAGCCTTCGATTTCACATTTCCCCACTTTTCTGCACTGCAGAACTACCAGAAATTACAGGGGGAGATGGGCATGAGTGGGAGAATGGACACACACAGGAAATATTAAGTAATTTCTTGCCACCACTCCAATTCTATCTACAGATGTCCTGCCCTCACCCTCTATTCATGTTAACCAGCAGAGAAAGCTTTCAGGAAACAGGTTTCCCAAAATAACATGTAGTTCAACACTTGTTTCCTGTGAAAAAGACATCATGAGCAATCTCTAAATAATATTGAAGGGGGAAAATATGATATAAGAAAACATCTACTTTTTATGAAAACTCTTCCCAAGGAATAAAAAAAATTACTAGAATAAAAAAAAGTTCTATAACATTGAAGGAAAAAAAATATAATGCAACACCATCTACTTTTCATGACAACTCTCCCCAAGGAATGATAATAATAAAATAAACATAGAATCTAAAACACTAGTTCTATAATATTGAAGAAAAAACCTCTAACACAACAGCTTCTACTTTTCATGACAACTCTCCCCAAGGTATCAAAAAATACTAGAATCAACAATACCAGTTCTATTTTAAAAAAAACACCACAACATTTTGTTATTTTAAAACTTATGACCATACAGCTACAATTAAGTAAAGTTGCCTTATTTCCAAAGGGGGTTAGGACTTTTTTGGATGACATTTTATAACGCTAGCAGCCTCATCCCTGTTGCGAGGCTGCTGCGCTGCAGGGCGTCCCTTTCGGATGAGGCTCTGCCCTGCTGATCCTCTGCCGATACTGTTGCATAACCGCGGGGATGCTGCAGCGTTATATTTGGCGGTTTTCTAATCATGATCAACTTTCGTGATTAGAAAACCGCCAAATATAATGCTGCAGCATCCCTGCGGTTATGCAGCAGTATCGGCAGAGGATCAGCAGGGCAGAGCGTCATCCGAAAGGGATGCCCTGCAGCGCAGCAGCCTCGCAACAGGGACGAGGCTGCTAGCGTTATAAAACCTCATCCGAAAAAGTCCATACATAGGCCTGCCTCAAGTCTTGAAAGAACAGGACCTCTTGTGAAGAGTTCCAGGCTCCTGTAAAATTTCAAAGGTTTCATATGAACCTCAAATCCCTGAAAATCTTGTGATTGCAGACCAGAAGCCATCATAAGGGGAGGGGATTTACTGATGCCAGGATGAACATGCTGTTCTGCCTGGTGTGGAAAGAGTGGGCATTAGACATGCTCACACAACACACACACCCAACATATGAGAGAAGTGTTTAATACCTGAAAATACAAGATTTCTGGTGTCCTGCTTAATGTTCATACGGAACAAATTTTCAGCCCCTTAAATAAGGGACATCTTTTACAATAGGGGCTATCTGACAACTCTAATGACAAAAAACATGAATATTATGCTTTATATTCACATTTATATCAAATATTAACCTTGATTAACAAAAAGTTCATAAGTCTAAAAAAGGGAAGAGAAAAGGAAAAAATCTATTGTGTGGAAGTGTAAGAAGCAATCAACATTTTAATGAAACTGCATCACCTTAGGAAAGGGTGGGTTTATGAATTTCCAATATTAAACTGTATTACAAGGCCTGTTGTTTTGTGTGGTTGAAAGAATAGATTCTACTTAAAGATGACCAGGCCCAGGTTTGTCAGGAAACCTCTTATGGAAGTTCTTGACCAGCTTGGAAGCCCACATATGCTGACTATCCACCCACTCAGAACTCCCCATGGGGAAATGTTTCCATTATACAAAATAATGGAGATGGTCCCTGTGCAGTCTAGAGTATTTGCTTGACTTCAAGATGTTGCTTGTTGTCTATCAACAGGGTAGGTAGGGGGCGGAGTAGGTTGCATTGAATGCCACACATTGGATGTACTTGCAGGCTTCAGCAAGCTGTAATGAAGCACAGGGTGTATGTGACAGTAAGTCTTAGGCAGTAGCAATTCAACAGCCACTGGATTAGTATGTCTCTTTATGGGAAAAGGCTCTGCATATTTCAGCCCTAGCTTCTTTGAAGGTTGTTGGCACTTTAGAAACTTAGCTGGCAAATAAACTAAGTCCCCCACCTTGAACTTCCATTCAGAGGCTCTCTTTCCATCAGCATACTTTTGCCAAAGGCGCTGGTTTAATCTCCTGCCCATACACCAAGTATGGTGAGCACCCCACATTTTGATGTACAGAGTTGTTATAGGCAACTTTAGCAAAAGGCAGCAGATCCACTGAATGATTCTGTTGGAATGTAACATCTCATATATTGCTCAAGAATCTGATTAATTCTCCCAGTTTGTCTATCAGTTTGGGGATGGTGCACTGAGCTCAACCCCTGCTTAATGTCCTCTCCCTCTCTCTCTGGCTTTTCTTCGCAAACGAAGATTCAGGAAGGACTCATTCCGCACTTTCAGCAAGCGTGCTGATGATTAAAAAGGCCAATCCGAGATAAACAAGTTCGGTTGCAGAAAGCACAGCAGAAGGTCTCCTTGGGTGATGTTTCCAGGTTGTGATTCTTTCTGCAAAGCCTTCCAAAACTGGGATGTGTAATGGATTCCACAATCTGAAATAGTCTTATTGGGGACCCCAGGGAGCCTATAAATGTGCTTCACAAACATCTTTGCTACCTGTGGAGCTGTCGGGATCGAAGCACAGGGCACAAAATGGGCCTACTTTGAGAACAGGTCACTCAACACCCAAATCACAGACTTTCTTTGGCTCTCAAGCAATTTTACTATGAAATCCAAACTAATTTCAGCACAGCGCTGAGGAGGAGTTGGGAGGGGTTGCAAAAGTCCTTGGGGCTTCCCCCCACTTGCTTAGCCATTGCGCACACCATGGAGCTCTTGATATAGTCCTCCATATCTTGCCTAATCCTGGGCTAGCAAAACTGTTGCCTCGCCAGAATTATAATCTGCTGTATAGTAAGATCAAACAAGGCCTGCTAACTTGGTACTCTGTCATGGTTTGGTCATCTTTTGTGTTTTGGCAAAATAGCTAATATATATATATATATATAAAAAAGCTGAAGAACATCCCTGTAGAATTTAAAGATAATGTAAAAAACAGATTCCTGGCCTAATACATCGGGAGCCAGAAGAACTCTAGACTGAAGCCAGGGACATTGTCAGGGAGGAATGCAAAAAGACACTGCAACCAAAAAGAAAGAGAAGCCTCAATGGATGACAAATAAAACTCAAGGACAGATAAGAAGCAAAAATAAAAAGTGACAGAAATAGAGTCAGAATCCTGACTGCAGCTGTTCAGTGACTTTTGTGCAGGGACAATGCAGAGAAATAGAGCATGACAATGAAAAAGGAATAACAAGAGACCTCTCCCACAAGATCCAAGAAATCAAAGGGAAATTAAAACGAAGAGTGAGGATGCTATACAATGACCAAGAGTGGGGATGCTACACAATCAGCAGGGGAATACATTTTATGATAAAATAGAAATAAAAAGACAATGGAAACAATAGACTGAAGAACTATAGAAAAGAGATGAAAAGATAAATTCATTCAAGGAGGAATGATTTGAAGATGAACCTACAACTTTAGAAAGTGAAATGGAAGCTGCACTAAGGGCATTTGGGAGAAATAAATCATCAGGAACATACAGCATACCTATAGAGCTGCTTTAAGCTACAGAAATAGAATCTACTCTAGTTCTGGCTAAAATCTATAATCAAATATGGAAAATAAAACAATGGCCCAGAGATTGGAAATGTTCAATATACATTTCAATCCCCAAGAAAGGGGACACCAGATGCTCAGGAAAGTAATTATCTTAGATAATGAAGTGCACCAAAGAATTTCCAAGAAAATCAGTCTGTGCTTTATAGATTATAGCAAAGCCTTTGATTGTGTAGATCATGAAAAACTATGGATCACTCTTAAAAAAATTAGTATGCCACAACATTTGATTGTCCCAATGTGTAACCTATACTTAGGACAAGCAGCCATCCTCAGGACAGAATGCTGAGAAACAGAATGGTTTCCAATTGGCATGGGGATCAGGCAGGGCTGCATTCTATCACCCTATTTGTTTAACTTGTACACTGAACATATCATATGTAGAGCAGGATTAGACTTGGAGGAAGGAGGTGTGAAAACTGGAGGAAGGAACATCAGCAATATATGATAAGGAGATGACACCATACTACAAGAAGAAAATAGCAAAGACGTAAAACGATTACTGAAGAAAGTCATGGAAGAAATTGCAAAACCAGGTTTACAGTTGAACATTAAGAAAACAAAAATAATGACCACAGATTGTTTAAATAACATTAAAGCAGATGGTGAGGACACTGAAATAGTTCAAGATTTTTCATATGTTGGCTCAGCCATTAATCAGAATGCAGACTGCAGTCAAGAAATCAAAAAGACCAGGACTTGGAAGGGCAGCTATGAAGGAACTAGACAAGAAGCTGAAGTGTAAATGTATATAATTGAACACTAAAGTTAGGATTGTCCATACCATCTTATTTCCTGTTATCTATGTATGGTTGTGAAAGCTGGACAGTGAAGAAAGCTGATAAGAAGAAAATCAACTTATTTGAAATGCGGTGCTGGAGGAGAGGTCTGTGGATACCATGGATGCTAAAAAGACAAATCAATGACTCATTAGAAAGGCCAATAGTGCTTGGTAAGGTAGAAGGCAGTAGGAAAAGAGGAAGACCACACTGCAGATGGATAGACTCAATCAAGGAAGCTACAGCCTTGAGTCTGCAAGACCTGATCAGGGCTGTTGAGAATAGGGTGACTTAGCAGTCTCTCCTTCATATGGTCACTGTAAGTTGAAGTTGACTTGACAGCTGTTAACAATAACATTAGAGTATGGCATAAGTACAGTGGTGAATAATGTGGACTTGAAGCAAGAATAATTTTATTTCGGATTTATTTATTTCATTATGTTTAATGCATACTTCAGCTGAAATACTCCCAGAGCATCTTGAAATAAAAGAAAGACAGCCCCTATCCTCAGCTTGCAAATCTAGTTGTTAGTGATGGCAGAGAAAATAATACAACAAATAAAAGAAACCCAGGGGAGAATAAAATACTTAATTCCTCCAGTACTGTATGGTACAATTGCACTGTTTTGCTAATACCCTGAAAGATCAAAAGAGCCCTGAGCATTCACTAGAATATCCGGCTGATTCCATATCTGGCAAATCTAGCATTTTCCCTTCTCCCTGTGGTAATCTTGGACACTCCAATACATGGCTGAGTTCACTCCCCTCTCCAATTATTTTTGTCTTTGTTGATTGTGACTTTGCAGTCCATTGTTGTTTTTTTATACATTATTTCAAACAGGAGTGGGAAAAGTGTAGCCTGGACATGCATACAGCCCTTCACGCCATTTTGTATCCTCCAAAGGCATCCTCACACCCCATTAAAAATAAAATAAAAATGCCCACCATCCTGGGCCCATACAGTTTTTTTTCAAAACCAAGGCTGACTTCACTTCCTGCTTTGGAAAAAGTATCGGGGAATCTGGGGCCTAGAACAATCCAGAGGGAGGGAATATGGCAAAATTGTCTGCATGCCCTATAGAGAGGATAGCAGACCATTTTGAGTGAGAAACAATTAAAAAAAACTTTTTAAAAGGGATGTAGATGTGGCCTGCTGAGTGATGAGTGTTTGCTCTCCTTAGGAAGTTGCCCATTTCTGATTAAAAGTAATAGATAGATAGATAGATAGGTAGATAGACTTCTGCAGAAGAACACCAAGAATCAGGAAGGATTCTATCTAGCCTTCCATCAACCTGACATAGTATCTTTGTACACCAGATTTTTGCTTGTGTGTAGGCCCACTTCAATATGCAAGCTTCTAACTTCAAGTCTAGACCAGGAAGGGGAGCCATTAGCCTGTAAGGCCAATCCAGTTTGCTTGGGGAGGGGGTTAGAGAAGCCCCCCAATCCATCCCTTCTCCAACTTCCCACAATTTTCTTTCACCAATTGGGAACATGACAGGGGGAGGAGAAATTCCCTTCTTATGTACACCCAGTGATTGGATATAACAGCAGGGAATCCTTTCCCCACTCCCAGGATGTGCCCTCCCAGTTGGGAAGGCCAGCAACATGATGGTGGGAAGCTTTGTCCATCCCATGTTTTTTCCAAAAGGAAGGTTCAAGAATGTGTGAAGACCCTTGTGTTTGCCGCAGGAACTATCCTGCAGATGGTACTTGAAACTGACAGCTGGTCCCCCCCCCGCATCTTCTTCAATGGGGGAAAATTAGGGGTGAGTGAAGTTTTCCAGGCCAGGCCACGGCTGTAGGAGCTGTCCTACAGCTGGCCCTGTGAGCTGACTTTGTACTGCACGAGTCCTCCCCACAGGCCTTCATGACTATGTAAGCTGCCAGAACCATGGAAGGCTCAGTGGTGGGACATTTGCTCTCCCAACATATGTGCCCAGCCCTGGTCCAAATATATGTTTGTCAACTAAGCTGCCATTTGAGAAGCCTAAGATTATGTTGCACAGGAGTACAAAGCTCTACTCTTGGTATGAATTCACGTAACATTTGCCAAAAATAAAACGAGAAAAAAATTTATTAAATAATGTGTACACATACTTATATGTATGTAACCAGAGATATATATGTTATTCTCTCTGTAAATATACAATTAATGAGCAATATTTACCCAATAGGACAACCTTCAAGTCCTGGTCCTTTGCAGCTGTAAAAAGAAAAGAAACAGTAAAAGAATTAACACAGTTACATAAAGATTCTTCAATGGACAACTTATTTTCACGTCTCTGAACACATTTTTTTGAAGACAAGGTACTTACTTAGGAAATAAAAGACCTGGGAAAATATCAAGAGCTTTAAAGCAATTGCCTTTGTCCAGAGGACAGATTATGCTGTATGTTCCATGGAAGGAACAGTTTCAGACTTGAGTGTCTCTAAGCAGATGGGAAACAGAATAGTTTTGCCAGTGCAGTATTCAAGCACAGCACAGCACTCTCAACTCCCCATCCCCCCCAAGTACAAATTCAGTCTCCAAAAAGCATTGCCTTATTCAGTGACTTCAAAAGATTGTTCATCCTGACCACACAAAGCAACCTACCACAAAGAGACGACTGTTCACTGGCCTACATAAAAGGAATGGGCAACTTGGTGTGAGTGGACAAAATGTTCACTTTTAAGATTGTAACATTCATTCCTAACAGAAAGGTGAATGGCTGAAAACCTCTAGGGCTAGGGAAATCTCTCAATACTAGACCTCAGGCTATTCAGCACAGCTGCTCAGCCTGTATAACAGAACATTTCTCTGTTTAAGGAGAAAACATTAATCTCAATCACTTGACTTCTGATTTAGTAGTTAATATTCAATAACAGAGATTTCATCACTGAGCACTATATGACAGTAATATGCAGGAGTTAGATTCATTGTACTGTACTAATAAAATGCTGCTTCCTCTACTGTTGAGAGTATATATGATACATCCTTCTTCTCATCCATTCAGCCATAAATCCTCCATTTAGGAATGGCATTAAGTTGTAACCCAACCCTACAACATGGAAAGCTCAAATGTTCAGGGAGAATGGATCTAGCCAAGCCTTCTTCCTGACATTTTTCTGCATGCAAGCAACTCTTATCATTTGGAAGCATCAAACATGGATTCTCCTACTAAAGCTGAAGTGGTGCTGTTTCAAAAACAGCAGAGGTGCAGACATAATGTGCAGACATAATGTTGAACATAGTCACGAACAAAGCTTTGAAATACATGTCTTAGGACTTTTTCAGACGTACCTTAAATCCAGAAGGAGCCTTTGGGAGAGGAACACAGCTGCTCCGTGGCAGGGGGCAGTTTCTGACAACGCCGTCCCTGTCACATTACACTCCGTGTTCCTTCCGTGTCGCATGGAAGGAAAAGGCACCACTTTTTATTCACGAAGAACTTCCGTGAGTAAAAAGTGGCGCCTTTTCCTTCCATGCGACACGGAAGGAACATGGAGGTAATGTGAGAGGAATGGCGTCGTCAGAAACTGCCCCCTGTCGCGGAGCACCTGCGTTCCTCTCCCGACTGCTCCTTCTGGATTTAAGGTATGTCTGAAAAAGTCCTTAGACTCCATTCATTGTGAAAATGAGGCCAAAATATCAATTTCTGGACTTGTGTAGCCCATATGCTATTGTCACAAAATATAGGTTTTCATCTCCATGTACATGAACTCTCTTTGTACAGAAACAGTTGGTTAGGGCCAATTTTCCATGACAATTTTATATAAGGGTTTTCTTCAGCCCTTCATTTCCAGTTTAAGCTACTGCAGTCAGGTTGCTTAGATTTATGGCCTATCATCAGATACTTATACTTTAATCCTATGCATATCTGCTTAGCAGTAATTTCCATTAAGTTCAATGAGACTTACATGCAGGTAAAGGGTAGAGGGCTGCACCCTACGCTTATAACAATTACTGTTGCTTAATGGAATGGAAGGGAAATCCATTCTCTTGAATTTCTAGATGTCAGACATAATTCAGTCTCAGAAAAGTAGGGGCTGAAATCTTATCTCCACAGATCTTATATCTACAAGAGAATCTTTCAGAGAAACTACCCATGATAAATCACAATGCTTTTTCTTGTCTTACACAATATTGGCTACAGCTGCTTAACAAAAATTAATAACAAAAATAATTTGCTTTTATGTAGTGTTTTAAGTGTTCATATAGGGATGTTACAATAATTTGTTGCTGTTTGATGTATTTACATTTACCAGCTGAGGAATTTGCCAGCTACTTGCCCAGGTGTGGGCATTTTCAAATACTTCATTTGCAAATGAAGTAATGGGGCAGGTATGCCAAAGGAAAATTCGATGTGCAGGGTTTTCATTGCTTAAGCACTTTACATAAACAGCCATTCAGACAGGGTCTTAGTTGAGTATTAACAACAGGGGATGCTGCTATTCATTCTTTCTCTATATAGCCAACTACAAGATTTGTTTGGTTTAAAGCTTATCAATCATCATTTTAACCTTTTTGTTTGAGTCTTTGCAGTGTCCTATCTTTGCCTGCAGAGAAATTGCATGGACAGAGAAACTGAAATCTTAGCCACACATGGCTTATCTTTCTAATACAATTCCCATTGTACTTACCTTTCCAATACAATTAGTCGCCTCCCCTTTTAGGAAGGGTAGGCAAAAAGGGGACTCCCCCCACCCCTTTTCACATATGCAGCATATACTCAAAGAGGGACTGATTGCCAAGAATTGAAGTCCAACCTTCAGGAGGATGTCATCACAGATTAAGGGCAGCTACATCAAACTGTAGTGTTAAACTACATTGATGGGAGTTATAGTCCAACAGAGCTTGCTAATTTTTTACCTGGGTGTAATACACTGAGAAGGGGGGGGTAGGACCACCAACATACATATAGGGAAAAAGAAAAAACCGATGGGCATGGCACCCCAGCCATGTTAATGGTGGACAAATCCATGGGACTTTCCAACAGAATCAGCATCTCTTATCAGCAGGGTGCTGTCGTCAAGTTCTTTGTGATTAAATAGTATGATCAAGTCAAGTAACTGAGTCACATAAGAGCTGTGCAAAGAAAAATTGACTTCCACATGCCCCCAGTTATACTTATCAAGTTATTTTCATGTAACAATTAAAAAAAGAGAGGCCTTCATAATACCATACTGCTTGGAACAAGATAGCAGGTGTGACAAATGCCCCCAAATATAATCTAAAACTTATTTTAAAATATCTCACTACCATAAAGGTCTATGTACACTATAGATTTCAACTAATATAGTAGTCATTGTCTCTCCCTAGGGAGCCTATCAAATGAAAGGGTTGGGATTTTTTCTTGCAGAGAACTGTCAGAACCAGCACTAAACCACAACTCTTGGAGAAATCTTAAAGCCAAATCTGTATGACTCTGATAGATGTTTATGTATAGACATCCCAAAAACAAAATGGTTGTCCTACATATGAGACTTTAGTTTTAGTGCATCCCGTTTGGAATGTCCAATAAAGCAATCTCATGGTGCTGTTCAGGAGTCCCTAGGAATACTATGTCAACTATCCACCAGGCGTCACTATAGTTCTAATCCAGGCCTGGGCATGTGTTTTGGGCCTGTCTGTTGGTAACTACGTAATGACTCAGCCAGATGTTATGCCAAGAAAGAACTGTGATGAAGATGTCCCAAGCTTTTAAAAATGTTAACAACTGCAGGAATGGGGTTCAAAGCAGAACAGAACTGCAGCACTGGAGAAGTAAAAAATGAAGAAACAACCCCAAACCTAAACAAATCCCCTCTCTTCATTTTCTTGATTAAAAACTTCTTGCCAAAGCTGTTATTTTGTTCCACAGAAGAAAACCTACCGTATATGTAACCATTATGAATAACAAAATCAGTTGAAATAATGAAATTTCAACATGACAAACATTTATAATAGTGTTATGTGTGTTTGTATGTGCACTGCACACAGTTTTATTCTCTTTTAATTACACTTTTGAGTACAAAATACATTCAAAAGGGAAAAGTGCATATAAAAAGGCAGTTATTGGTGGAAAGCCTTTGCTAGAATGCATATACTAGAGGAAACAGTGTCTTATTTATTGTTATTTTAATTGAATTTATATTCCGCCTTTCTCTCAAGATGGGATTCAAAAGTACAAAAGGAAAACTTTCTACTAATTTTTAATTTTCATTTAATTAGTGAGAACTTGCAAATTAAAATATTTTAAGCCCACAACTTCAATATGTTTAAAAAGTATCTCTACTCACCCACGAACACAATTTGGATGACATAACTGACATACTGAATTTTCATCTGGATATTTCCAGACTAAAGTATCATTTTCACCCATGATGCCAGCAGGGCATGATTTAACACAGTGAGGCCCATCTATTAAGTGGGCACATTTGATGCAGTTATCTGGACCCTGCATAAGAAGCAAGATATTATTTATAAATAGAAAACATATTTGTCCATGGATTGACAAATGCAGTCAGGGAATAACATAGATATTAACACTGAGTTTTCAAGCAGTTCCCTTGTGGTTTATTATTAAATTATCCCATTTTGATAATTGTGCAACAGGTAATCCCAAGATTCATGTTACTTGTTTTCATGAATCTTTTCAAATTTTTCTTTTACATTTTTTAATGTTTTGTACTAACGATACAGTTGTTTTTTTAACACTGCATTAAATAACAGCAATAGATTACTTCTCAAACACTGTACTGAGTAACGTGAACAAATTAACTTGTAAAGGTAACTATCCAAGCTCTGCTCCCAACCATGCTCAAACTTTCTAATGGAAGGTGGAAGTCTGTTGGGAACTACCCACATACTCATCTGGTTGGGAGATGAAGCCAGGAACACATAAAAGCTTACACCTCCATCAAAGAGGAAGGGGCAGAAGGAAGAAAACAGAGTCAGGCTGAGGAGAAAGAAGGCAAACTAAGCCAGGCCAGACCAAATTTTACAGGAGCAAGACAAGGGTTCCCATTCCACCCAATTGTTCAGGTTTCACCTGGTTTCTTGACATGCCACCCATTACCCATTTGGACTATCATTTGGATTCCAAACTTTCATTTATTTAAAGCAAGTCTCTAGTTCTTGTAGAAGTGGGATTACACTGTAAACTGTGCAGTCACTCTTCAGTTCAATAGTTTTGCAAGAAACAAGCTCCTGCCTTAGAATGTGTTTAACTAATGAATGAAGTCTAACACTCAGTACTGATAGTGACAATAGAGTAATATAGCATTAGTGAAGACCCACTATTTCTCAATATTAGTTTTAGTCTCCAGTTTTGGGGTCAATGTTATAATTCTGTAGGAAAGTCTAGTTTTCAAGAAAAGTCTAGCTAGTCTGTTCTGTGGAGCTCCTTGCAAGAAATGCACAGAAAGGCATTTGAGTAGAGGGGGCATGCAAGAAAGCAGGATAAAAGATAGAATACAGTGATTAATATTGAAGGTTCCATCAAGTCTGTTGTTTTTCATGACTTCTTTTTAATGTAGCAGTACAGGTATGCCTCAGTCAGCATAGTACAGTTGTCCCTTCACATTCATCGGGGTTTGGTTCCAGGACCCCCCGTAAATACCCAAATCCGTGAATACTCAAGTCCCATTATATATGCGATGGCATAGCAAAATGGTGTCCCTTATATAAGATGGCAAAATTAAGGTTTGCTTTTTGGATTATTTTTTTTTAAAGAATATTTTCAAGCCGTGAATACTTAAAACAGTGAATGCCAAATTTGTGAATGTGGAGGGACAACTGTAGATGTGTTCCTGGGCATTACCTCTTTAACAGAAACTTTGGTACCGGAGACAGAAAAATCATGGAAAGAACAGGTATAGGTTCTTATACCATGACAAAAAAGAACAGTTCAACATGTTTCAGCAAACTTTTTATTCAAAACTAACAATATTCACATGTGAAATGAAACAACCAAGTGAGGCAAGACTTGTGTAGGTAAACAAAAACATTTTGAACATTCTAGAGATCACTTGAAGGATGCTTCCAAAATGTATCCAGGGATGATTTTTCCTTTTTCAGCAGCCCCCATTTTCCTTATGATTTCCATTTTGGTGGCCAATGTAGATCTATACCTTTTTAACATGCTTGAGGGTAGATCTATGCTTTCTTAATATGCCTGAGGGAGCTGGTAAGTGTAGTATGTGGGGAAATAATCATTGTAATGTAAAAGCAATCTTGTGTACCTCATTCACATCCTTAGATAAGTCTAGGGTTTTTCCCTGCATGCTTTGGTTCTCCCAAAATTCCCTTTCTCTTATTTCACTGGACACTTCCAGCCAACTGGAGTGCTGGGTCATTCAACACATGACCTAATTTAAATTTTATTGCTCTGTGTAAGTTCTCTTTTAAGTTTGAGTCTCCATGAGGCTGTAGCCATCTTTAGCCATCTTAAGCCATACCATCTTTCTTGTAACCATGCCATGATGTTTACCATGCAGCCTTTTTACCGCTGTAGGCTGGGTGAGTTTTTTCCTACCCTAAACACCATTACTTAGTTAGGAACCTCTTTTAAAGTTTGTTTTAGTATGTAGATTGAGATTGATATACCTTCAGTAAACTTTGATTTGCATTTTAAACTGACTCCTTTGTTTTGTAATGAGTCTAATTTAACTGAGTAATCTCAGACCTCTGAACACACTTTTTAAATGTTAATTGAGCTTTCAGTCTTAGCATTCCTAAGTTGCACTCTGCATGAAGTTAAAAGTAAATGAATGGTTTTAAGCTCTTTTTAAAGAAGATAATTCTTGTTGCTTTTTAAAAGGACTAGATCCTGGAATTTTTTAATACAATTTTATTTTTTTAGACTCATTACTCCTACAGTAAGCCAGGCTTATCTGATCTCCTCTCTGTTTTATGGTTCAAACATGCCCAGTAAGGGATATTGGGAACATCTGCTGCTTATCTTGCTTGTGGTAGGCAGGCACACACAGCTATAGTAAGATGAGCTAGAGCAGAAGCCCATTCTTGCCCATCTCAAGCTTTGTTGCAAACATGCTGCTGGAGACTCTCCTTCTCCAAATGCTGATAGTGCAAAACAACAACAACAACAACAACAACAACCTGCAGCTAGACAGGAAAAGGGGAGCTGGAGCTTTAAAAGACTTTGCAGAAAGGAACTTCTTTGTCAGATGCTTTGTTCACTAAGGTATGCCTGTCCTATGCAATTTTATTGTATGTCCAGGAAAAAAGGGGGCAGTTATGAAGGACAGTTAAGTTTGTCCTACTACCTTTGGGTAAAAGCCTGAACTGAACTGGCTGGAACAGACCCCCTTTTGAGAGAAATTTATGCCCAAAGCATTGGGAGGTGTAGGGCATGTTTGAGAAAAATATTTAGAACTGAAGTATTTCATATACTCTATTATTTAATCCCCTTCTTTCACAGAAACCCTCTGGAACATAATAAAATGGCCCAGAACTCCAACTTCTGAGTAGGCCATGCCCACCAAATTCACAAGTTTTACAAGACTAGATGGGAGTGACACAATAAGTCACAAAAATTCACCAGAAGTACTTTGTACCTGTTTTAGACAAGATTTGTATTCCAGAAAATGCCCTGGAATGCCAAATTTTCAAGTAGCCATGCCCACCAAACTGACCACTTCATAAGACTAGATAAGACTTGATGCCACAAACCACAAAAATTCAGCAATCACTTTCTGTTTTCCACTCTTGGCAAAACATCTGTGTTCTAGAAAACGTCCAACAATGACAACTTTCCAGATAGCTCACCAAATTCATCAGTTGTAGAAAATGAGATGGGAGAGATGCAGTAAGCCAGACAAGTTCTACAGAAATCCCTACTGGGAAATGGCCCCAAACACCAACTGTCTAGGGATCCATGTACAGAACATGGATAAAGGGGTGGTTCCCATGGAACTTTTGTGGTTTCTCACATCACTCCCATCTAGAGGTGCATGACTGGTGAATTGAGTGGGTGTGGCTCCCTGGAAAGTTGGTATCACCATGCATCTTCTGTAATACAGATGTTTAGCTGGAATGGGTGCAATATAGTGGTTTCTTTTGGCCTTTTTGTTTTGGCTTGTTGCATCACTTCTATCTAGCACTGGTGGAAATGACTATCAGGCAAGTTGGCATTCTGAGCCATTTTCTGTAATACAGATGTTTTGGCCAGAATGAGTACAATAAGGTGCACTTTGGGAAGGATTTTTGTGGCTTGCCACATCACTGCCATCTTATCTTGCAGGACTAGTAAATTCTGTGATGGCTATCCAGAAAGGTATGTCTTGCTATTTTGCAGAATATAGATATCTTGTTAGGAACAGGTACCAAGAAGGTGGTTCCTTAGGGATTGTGTGGCTTCTTACATTACTCCCCTCTACTTTTGTGGTTATCTAGAATTTGGTGGTGTAGTTTTCTGAACCATTTCCCACAACAATGACGTTTTGGCTAGAGTAAGTTCAAGCTAGTGGTTCCTGTGCAATTTTTATAATTTAACACACTACTCCCATCTAGTCTTGTGCAGCTGATGATTTTGACATGGCCTACTAAGAATTTGGCATTCTAGCTAATTTTATTCTGTTTCAGAAGGTTTCTGGGCATTAAAGGTTAATAAAAACATAATATTTGAAATGTTTCAGTTCTAGGCACCAATCTCTCTTAAAAATGGCCCTTGTTCTGGATTGTTTCATTCCATTCAGGCTTTTACCTGCTTCTAGACCCATTCTCATTATTGCCACATTCTTTCCACCTCATCTTGCCTCCCTCCCTCCTGCTGCTCCTGTTACCAGCTCCCTCCACCTTGCTTTATTTCCTTCCCTAGTCTTACAGCAACAGCAGCAGCGCCTTTACCTGCCTGCTGTCTTGCTCTTTGTTTAAAGTGGGAGGAGGCAAAGAGCAAGAGAAGTAGGTGCAAGGTAATGCAAAGTGCAAAGAAAGGAGGTGCAGTTTGCCAGTGTCTTCTTACTTTCCTCCACATTTGCCCTGTGAATCAGATGGCAGACATTTTCAGGGGCTTCCTGTGATATTTTCATGGATCTGTATTTTTTGGCCATCAGTGAAAACACTAACAACAAAAAATTATATATAGATCTGATAAGGATACAGTAGTATTAGCAGTCCTAGTACATGACAAAACCTTGTTGCTATTGTTGTTGTTATTTATTTACCACACCAGAAATATACACCATCACTGTACAAGGTTTCTATCCTGCTGCTAAAGCCCACAACTACCCCCACTCCAATGTTGATTTGCTGAGAGCTAGTAATGCCTCAAGGACACATGATCATGACCAAACAGGGTTTTTCAACTTGGATCTCTCTGTTCCTAGTCCATCCCTATAAACATTACTCTATTAGTTCTCTCAGAAAAGTAATTATTATACAAATGGTACAAAGGCTGAAACACAGTGATAGAAAAACATGTTGAAGTTGCATAATCAGAATGTAAATTAATAATATGCATAGTTATAATAATTTTCATAATATGCAAATTAAGTGCCTGGATTTGAGGACCTGGAACATGGCAGCCTTAAGCAAGACCAACTGGGAAGGAGCTCCTGGCAGGGTACAGAGAAGTACACTTGCTGCTCTACCCTACAGAGACAGACTCTGAATACTAACCTTTGGGAGCTCTCCCAGCAGGATTCCTACCATGGGATATTGTCATCTTGGATTCACATCAAATAAGTGCCAGATTCAGTCATATCTGCTGCCTGGCAATGGATTCATCCAAATTTGCCTCTGAGTAGGCCTAGGTAGAGCCTCTGCTCACAATGTATGAGATCCTGCTCACTGTATCTGTTAAACCCATTGATCCTAGATCTACCAGCTTTTCTTTAGGGTCAATAATAACTAGGCAAGGCCATTGGGAGTGACAGACATAACTCTTTGCCTCTTAGATAAGGGAGGGGGACCCCATGAGGCAGCAAGAGTTTACAACAGAAAGATGATCCAAAAGTCAAAGGATCAAGTACTTTATAAAATGGTGTCCTGTGATTATTACAAGATGAGGACCAGTCACTATAATGAGCACCTCCCAATGGAGACTCATGCCTCCAATACTGTCACATCAAGATTGCATTCAAATGACACATCATTCCCTTCTCACCACCCTAAGACAAACTCTGATCTTCTACCTAGAATAAATTTGGAGATGGTTCATGGACATGTGTCAGCTATAGTAGTTTAAAAGTTGCAACTTAAAACAAACAGTAGCTGCAGCTTGCCACCTCTTCAAATATTTCAAAGCTGATATACTACTCAGTCTACTTTCTCCTGTTCAGAAGTGTCTATGAATTTTTCAAAGGCAAATGAACAGGCAAAGGCAGGGGAGGAATCAGTTACTGGGTTATTATTTTCTCAACCATCTCTGTAAGTGATTAGAAGCTGTTCCTGTGTTACCAGAATTGAAAAGCCAGTAATTTCATATTCCAAACAATAATGCATTATTATTGGCATAATAACCTTTCTGTATAATTGATCTAATGTGCACTTACAGGTCCTGTGCAAGTTACACCGAATTCAGTTGAATTTTGCACCAGGCATTCTGGATGGCACTGAAGACACTCAGAATCTTTTATAAATTCCCGAGGTTCCCTGAATGGGATAGAAAATGAAATATGGATCATTACCAGCACCATATCATACTGTGAGTATCTGAGTTCTCCACTCTTAATGTAGCATTTTTAGTTTGTCTGTATTGGAACAGACAGAACAAGAGTACAAGAAGACTACTAAGTAGCACTGAAAGGAGAAGCTCAACACAAAATCTGTTGAGAAGCTCAACACAAAATCACTTTCAAATCCTTGCTAGGACACTCAAATCAATCTAACAAGCACCCCGATATGGTACTTTGTCAGACTGACTAGTCATTTACGAAATCGAAACTACCACTGTATTCAAATATCAGGATGGTGGTGGTGATGATGATCATTATCATTTATTTATATAGTGCCATCTATGTACATGGCACTTGACATTAAAACAAGCAAACAAAACAAAACACAACATTGGGTCCTGCCAAGGGCATACAATATAACGTAAGTGTATACAGAAGCACACACAGTGGGAAGGAAGGAATAATAAATGTAAGGCTATAAAATACAATTGCAAACCAAATTATCCAGGTAATTACAAAAAAATCCAACAACACAACAATAAGCAAGAAAATATAAAAATAAAATAAACTCAACAATACATGTGATCAAATATAAAACAGTAATATACTATATATATATATATATATATATATATATAAAACATAAAACAAACTGACCAATATGTGTAATCAAAATATACAAGATTACAGACAGTATCAAACTAAAATTCCAAAAGTTTTGAAAAACAGAAAAGTAGTCAATTGAGATTTAAAAATGGTGATGGTGCCAATTTATCTGAGGTCCTGTGATATAGGATGGAATATAGACAGTTTTAAGAAAGAAAGAAAGAATTTAAATTCACTAGTAGCTAGGAAACCATGATTACGCCACACCATTAAAATAAGGAATGGCTGTGAAATCTCCTGGCTCAAACATCATAGCTGTAGCTAGCGCAGTACTGGGATACTAAAAGGTTCTTTTCTTTTAGAAGCAGATTGTAAGCTGAAGCAAAAGATGTATATAGATGCCATTACATTAGGACCCCTGTATCCACTGATTCATTATCCATGGGACACAAAACAGCACACCTACTATAGTCTTCCTAGAAAATGTGTCCTCACTATCCATTTTTTAAGTCCTCCAAGGCAACTCTATGATATTTTAAACCAGTAGACCCATTATTTTCAATGGTGTTTACTATTATCCATGGTTTTCAGTATCTATGGGGCCTCCCAGAATCAATCCCAGCAGATACAGGGGTCCTACTGTACTGTTTATTCCACGTTCTTCCAGCCTTCTGATAATGCTAAAATATAGTGGAAAAGTCAATTCCTCTTGCCTTGTGTGGTGAGATACCAATGTGACTATGGTTGACACACACAAACTTTCCCTTCTTCTTTCTATATCAAAATTCCCCTTTAATTTACATTAGTATTCAGGGATGACAAATAAATTCCTGCCAGTCATGGAAACGAAATATTGTTTGGTTAAACAGATGGAAAGCATTAGAAGAATGAAAAGTTAGATTGATATACAGCTGGACCCCTGTATCTATGGGGGTTTGGTTCCCAGACTTACTAGGGATACCAGAAACCATGGATAATAGTGAACCTTATTAAAATAAAGGACTTCTGGTACAAACATACCATAGAATTGCATTAGAGGACCTAAAAGATGCCTAGAGAGGATTTCTCTCTAGGCATTTCCCAGCACAACTCTATGGTATGTGTCCCTATCTTTGCAGTTGCAGATAACTGAAACTGTAGATATTGGTTCTGGGGATACAGGGGTCCATATGTATACTAATGTTATACCACTCAGATTGCATGGTGAACTATTCAATTTGAGTGCTTTATCCAAGGGTTAAGCTAAGCATAAAGCAAAGGCATACATATTTTATAGCTAGAGTCTTTATCAACAGGGAACACATACAGAAGCCTGTTAAACACATCTCATTCAAAGAAAATGTCAGTAAGGATGACCAGCAGGAGATAAGACTGGTTTGGACAAGATCAAAATGCACCACACCAGTGGTGGATGCTATTACTGCTACTTTCCAAGATGGAAGAAAACAGGAATGGGGTTTGTCATGCACCTGGCAGATAACAATGTATGATTGGTTGGTGGCTCAGTGGGTCACTAGGACTTGCCTTACACCAAGACAGTCTACTCGTTCATCAAGTCCAGTGTTGTTTACTTTCAGCTGGCAGTGACTCCCTCAGGTGGAAATTTTTCCATTTTCTACCTGATCCTTTTTTGCTGGGCCTGCCACAGATTGGCCCTAGGACTTTTTATGCATATAAAGCATATGTCTACATATGCCCATGCAAGGACTGAGGTTTGCTGGAGGGGCCTTCCTCCATCTCCTATAAGTAGAGGCAAAAACTGCAGGAGGACACAAGAGAAGGCCTTTCCTGCTGATGGGAAACATCAACCCGCTTGGAGGTCACTTTGGCACCAATGTTGGTTCCATTCTAGTTTTAAGTTTATTTTTTCCATACTAAATGGTGCATGGATGTAAATTGTTTTAAACTTTTAAGCTGTTTTAACTTGTTTAATACATCTTTAGTCTGTTTATATTATTTTTCTTATTCTAAATGGTTTTATACTGTTTAAATTGATTTGACTTTTATGCCACCCTGAGATCCCATGATACAGGGCAGGAGAGAAATGAGTGAATAAATAAATAAAGCATATATCCTATTACTAAGCAACAAACTTTTCCACAAGTTGTGCAGAGTTGCCTTAGAGGCAGTGGGATATGAGAGTGAGTTTTGGTCCCATTATGCCCTCCACTATCTTTCTCTGTGTGCCTTCAAGTCACCTGTCAACTTATGGCAACCCCATGGCTTTCATAGGGTTTCTTAGGCACAGAATACTCAGAGGTATATATCTTAAATATTTCAGCCTACAATAGCTGAACTACTAAACAGAGGCTGGATGGCCATCTGTCGGGGATGCTTTGATCAAGATTTCCTGCGTGGTAGGGGGTTGGACTGGATGGCCCTCGTGGTCTCTTCCAACTCTACAATTCTATGATTCAAAAAGGTATTTCTCAAGATATACTGCAGACAATGTGAACACAGAAATCTGTGAGCATAGAGATGGATCCAAATGAAAAGATTCCTCACCTGAGGATTGTAGGAGAGCAAGAACAACCCCATGGCCTGCCAATTTACGCTGTATATCCCTGGGCCAAAGACAACCCTACCTTTTGGAGGCAGAGGGACAACTACATTTTGAGGCGATCACACTGCCATTTTAAAATGACTGAATTATATAAGTTTAACAAAAATCAGGTGATAATTAAATTCATTCCTTCTCTGAAACCTACAGTGTACTATCAAAATATAAAAATTGGGACCAGATGGCTCAGCTACTACATGTCAAATAATTTAGTACTAATTAAACTATCTCTGCTCATAATGCAATGTAGGCCAAAACATTACCTGGGGGAAGTTTACTTTAAAAGCGTAACTTTTGCTAATAGATGAAGCCCTTTAGAAGCTTTTCCTATTATATATTCTGTTTTGGTTGATGTTTTGAAGACTAGCCTTACAAGTTTGTAAAGGCAGATCTTGAGAGAAAGGAATTAAATTGTTTTCCATGGTTAAGCAAGTGAAGGAGTTAATTTTGCATACTTGACACTAGAGAAGATCTTATTGAAAGATCACAATTACTGGTTCAGATCCAAAATACAGTAGTATGTTAGCTCTATGCACCCAAGGAGTTTTTGTATCTGTCTGTTTTGAGCTCTTTGCCAGCACTGCAAAGTACTCTGGAAACTTACAGAATTTTTGACAACTCTTGTTCTGTTCTATGCTATTTATTTCTGTATAACAAATAGTCACTATTATGCTTTTCTGTATCTATAATTTAACATTTTTAAAAAAAGAAATTGAAAAGACTTTCAAAGGCTGTTTGTAGTATGGCATATGGGTCTCAAATCAGAAAAGGATTAAAAATCACATCTGGAATCCAGTCTTGGAGGGCTGAAGAGCTGGGACTTTCTGATCTTGCTCATTGGTTTGACAAATAATAAAGGCGATAAGGAATCATTCTAAAAATGCCATTTGTGAAGACATACCCAACTAAAGATGGTGGCATGTTTGGGTGTGCAACGCCAGTACCCTGGTGAGATCAAACTCTTTTACCCAAAAAGGCTCTGATGTTGAATATAAAGTTCAAAAAAGGAGGAAGTTTATTTTAAAGAACAAAAGTAAAGGGCTTTCTCCTCCCCAGCTCTAAAAAGCTTGAAATAAAAGGTACTTTACACTTTGAGTTTCAGCAGTCTTCAGGGTCTTCAGTCTTCAGGGTGTCATCTCTCTGGGTTTAATCTTGGTTTGATCTCCTCACTCAATGGAGCTGGTGCAGGATCTTTCAGCTCCTGATTCCTTTGATTTATTTGTTGTTGGTAACTAATTTGGCTAAATAGTGTAAGTAATGCCCTTCCCGGCTGTCTGGGCCTGTTTGCCACCAATAAAACAGCTCCCTGCAAGCTCACAGCTGTCAGGCTCATCCCTGAATTCTGGACTTTGGGGTAGAATTCATGGAGGATCCTGACATGAGGCTGCCTCTGGCTTGTTTCCCTTGCCTAGGCCTCTAGAGGTTCTGGAGGGAAGCCAGCCCACCTTGTTGGCCTAGGAACGCTGCTCTCCACTGCAGCTCAAGGTCAGTTCTTCCAGGTGCAAGCCGGGCCGATGTTCCTCCCCAAATGCCTTTCCCACACTGGGGGGTTTATCTGGGGTTTTGTTTCAGTTGTATTCAGTTTTGGCTTTGTTCCATGTTCCTGACACACGAATCCTTGCCAATAAAGAAATTTATTGATTGAATGTGAGCGTGTGTGTTTCGTACATCACAACAGCAAAGACTGAGCAAAAAAGAACTAAAAACTACTAGCTAGAACAGAGTTTGCTGGGAAGAGACAAACCAAACCTGGAAAAATTCAGGGGAATTCTTCAGCTCCTCCCACAATTCTAATACAACGAAATATTCCTATACTCAGACATGCTAAGGCCTGAACCAAAACAAAGGAAAATGCAGGGGAGATTCAAACAGTCCTGGCTGGACATCATACCATTCCTATATTAATTCTCCCAAGTTATTTTCCACTTGCTGTTAACATGGTGTTCCATGGTTTTACTAATATTGAGAAGAATTTTCTGGTATTTTTTTCGTGATTCCTAAAATTTCAAGGCCCTTTTGATCCATGTGTATGGCAAAGAATCAAAGCTTTTTGGTTGTTTTGTTTTTTTGCAGTCAATCCATGCTATATGCAAATGTGTCTTTCATCTTTTACCATTTTCCAGTCTTATTTTATCAATTAGTAATTAATTTTTTTCTTTGGAAATCTGATTTTAAAAGATGGAGGAAGCTCTTACCCTTGCATAACATTGCATTCCTTTACACATTCCTGCTGGCGAATAAAGTTACGGCAAGAAAAACACTCGAAGGGTCCTGGTCCCCAGCAACCCACATCAGAGCAGAAGGGATGACAAACTTCCCCTGTAGCAGCTAGAGTTGAAGAGACAAAAAATAAAAAAATAAAAAATAAAATAAAATAAAATCCCTAAAAATCAGCACCTCTCTATATTAAAAAAAATAAATAAATTCTTCATCAGAGAACAAAACCACTGAGGGCATGATTCAATCTACACTGATATTTGTTTAAACAGATTGCTAAAATCCGTGAAACCATCAGTCTAGAAGCTACTCACATTGCCTACATCTTACAACAGCACACTGTCTAGAATTGGGACAGGCCATTGTGGCAGATCTGGGGGCCACTTTTATGCCCTAGCATCCGTCAGGGGCTGCATGGCCTACTGAGAACTGAAACAAAAGCCCCCAAAGTGGATGGAAGTCTATTTCTAGTTCTCAGATATGGGTATTTTTTGTTATACAGTAGAAAGAGGCCTTGCTACCTATTTAAAAGGTAAACTTTTGCTTTGAGAAGAAATCCACCCTCTTTTTTTTTTCCGCCAGAAAAAAGTTATTCTGTGGACCCCAGAGGTGTTGAGGGCCACAAAAACTTCTTTGGGGGGGGCACATGTGGCCCCAGGGCTGCACTTTGCCCACACATGGTGTAGAAGCATTTTCATCTAACCACTCCTTTTTATATACTGTATTCGTTATCAGCACAGCAACTTCCCTTTCCATTCATAATTTCACTAAACATCAATTCCCACTCAGAAGCTTGTACCAGTGAAAGAGGCCTACCACCAAAGCACTTGCGTAATAGCTCTAGAAGGTTCTGAATGATACATTGCACAGGGGCAGACAACCCATCTGTGTGAGTCACAGAAACCATGAAGAAGAAAGGCACTATAAAGCAGTGAGACCATGGAGGACCACACATACCCTGCAAAAATTTGCCCCAAATGCCCTCTAAGGGCACAGAGGCAATTTTTGCCAAGTTTTTGGCCCCTGGGCTTTTTTTTTTTTTAACAACAGAAAATGACCAGAAGTACAGATATTAATACTAACAGAAGTCACTTCCTACAGATCAACTCAGATATCAATACTACTGGAAGTCACTCCCTATTGTTAAAAAAGGCCTCCCCCTGCCCTAAAATGGCCCTGTGGGTCAAGAATGCTCTCATGTTCTTGGAGGGCATTCTGGGGCAAAATTATGAACCACTGTGGTGAAGCAAAGTGGAGAAGCCATATCTAATTTGAATGTACACATAAATGAAGATATCAATAATAGGAAGAAAATCTGAGTGACCAATCATTTTTTTAAAATCACCAAGTGTTTTATATCTTTTATTGTTTAGGTCACAGATAAAAGAACGAAGAGACAGTCATAGTAAAATGATGGAACCACTGTACATGCAAAAAGACAGTTTCATAGTCTTATAGGTTCCTTTTTGAAAACTTTATTGAAAGCAGGACAGGGGGGAGTTCATTAAAGGAAATGTAGTGTAAAAATCAAGCCTGCTGCTTGTTCATTTGAATTTTCTTTTAGTTTTATCAATTTCTTAGAGTTGAGCTGATTACTATGGGATAGTTAATTTGCAGGGATAAAGAAACTACTGTATATATGCAGCTTTCTGTAATTAGATGACACCATATTGTGCTAGCTTGTGGACCTCCAGGTGGATTTTTTAAAAAATGATTGGTCACTAGGAGATATACGAACTAGTGATCAATCATTGTTTTAAAAAGTAAAATTTCTTTTAAAAAAGAAATAACATAAAGTATCCCACCCACCACCCACCACAATGTATATATCAATCCAAGTTGAATGACTTTGTTGACTTACCACATTCACTTTCATTTCTGTTTTGGTTAACTCTTATATTCTGCTTTTTGGTTACAAAAAGTTTTGTCCAGTTCACTGTATTACCAAAGCATAGGTGCTTGTTTTTCACAATGACAACATCTCCATCACTTACTTCCTTGAGAGACCGTAACCCCAAATATTTTATATTTAAGCCAGAGATAGCAAGAGCATACCGGCCCCTAAAATTAAACAAGAATGGTAAAGAAGCAGGAAAATATATGAAGATACAATGTAATTTCTCTAGTTCCATTAGAAAGTAAGCTTGATATGGGCTTGGAATTACATCAGCAGAAAATAGCAAAAATGTGCTTGAGTGTGATGTGGTTCAATTTAACCTATATATATATTAAAAGTAATTTCATCACAGAGTTTTGGCAGGTCCAGAACTTGAGAGATCTGATTTAATCATTCATAGAAAGGAAAATCCCATTATTTGCAGATCCCCTTGTCACTGTAGCTTTGTGATGGGCAAAACCCTCATTGGGGCTGTAATAAACTCCTAATTTGGAGTAAATTGAATTGAACTTTATGGATGATTTTTCTAGGGTCCATACAAAAGGACTCCAGAGAAAAACGTAACCCCCACCCAAACACGCAATTTTTAAAGTCAGTTCCTGACACAAGGATGAGACATGTATTGTTCCATAGGTTTCTGCTAAATAACAGAGAGAGGAAGAGAAATTGACAAAAGAAGGCCTTCACTTCGAACAAATACACAAGGTCTTCTTTGCTGTAGAAAAATAACAGGCTACAGGTAGCACTGAACTTAAAAAAACAAACAAAACACTCCCAGAGTGAATTGCCTGGTGTTTAGGTAATCTGTTGACTAGCACTGCATGGCTATGACTACAGAATTCCTTTCTTTTAAATATTCAGGATTTCATATAAAAACATTGGCCACAATTGTACATAACATTAAACCAGGAATTAGCAGTACATGGACAAGCCTCTGAGAGCTGGAGGGAAGATTGAGGTGCACACACTCTCTGTCCTTCCCCCTTCCCCATGTGACTGGGAGCAGGACTCAACCAGGACTCTGTTTCAGTTTGTACAGCCCCTGGCTTCTCATTACTAATCAGATACTGCCCTGATAAACTTAATGGATAAGAGACAATTAGGAGCTGCACAGAACAGTGTATTGAACACATATTATGCCTCTCCAACCTCTAGCAATTGCTTACATCATCAAGAAGGAAATGGTGGCAGTGCTGCTCATGACATCAACCTTAATTCAGCCTGTAATCTGGTTGTGGGTCATGATTGGTCCATGGAAGACCAATGTGTATATATGTGTGTGCATGTGTGCGTGTTTAAAAACCAAGTCCATCTATATACAAGGCTAAAGCTTTTGGCACATGGCTGTACTTACATTTGCTTTGTTCTGCCTCGTATAACTTTCAGATTTTCAAAAACACTCAAATCAGTGGCATTTTCAGGCCAAACTTGGATTGACAAAAACCCTGAAAAAATACACAACTAGCATTAAAACAAATTACAAAGTATTTTTTTCAAGCTAGAATGCCTTTCCTCTTTTCCTGCTTTTATGAGAACATCAAAATGAAGAACGGCATTTCAGGGAGCTTCAGTATAGAGCTATTTTTAACATCACTTTGTAAACAGTTTATATACAGGCCACCAAGACATCTAAACATTACAAAAGCCATGCCTGAAGACCTGAGCAGTTTAAGACACTACAGAAATGTTTTGGTTCACTTTGCAAGTCTTGCAGGAAATCTGTACATTTCAGCTGGAACATACATATAACTATTTCCCCCTCTACTGAAGGCCTTTTCAAGAATGTGGGAAAATGTGAAAGGAAGAAAAAGCCCAGAACAGAATTTTACAACTACATTTATTATGCTCAAACCAGTGAACACTATTCTAGGGCTTACCAACATATGATAATGAGGGCCTGTTCAGACATTATATTCTGGAGACGACTCTCAAACCATTTAACATCTTGAGATGAAGCAACTAACGAAGTTGACCACTACCATAGATTAATTGATCTATTTGATAGTTAATTGGGCTGTATTACCCTTTTCAAGTACTAAAATTATTAGTTGACTGTGCTGAGACAGCAAAGGTACACAGATAGCAGCCGCATTAAAATAAAAGCAATATTGCACAACTCACTTGTTATTTTCCCCTGCTGTAAAAGGCCATTTCTCAGGTGGTAAGATTGTAAGATGAAGTCTTACTACAGGATGTAGTCTAACTTCATCATGGAGCACCAATTTTACACTGTGACATTATGAGCAGGGATCATGCAATGATTATTGGAATACTGGCTTGATGAGTATATGAACAAGCCCAACACTGTCAGCAACTAGAGTAATTCAAAGCATGGTGCAGGACACTTGAGCTTCACAAATCTCTTGCTTTTTTTGAAATGCAGAAAATGTTGCCGGAACTAAGCAAATAAATAGTGTATAAAATTTTGTGTGCAAATGTGCATTTTCTGGGGAGCATTTTCTACATGTGCATTTTCTGGGGAGAGAGGGCCCATAGCTTTTACCAGATGCTCAGACAGAGTCATGACTAAAAAAAAAAAAAAAAAGGTTAACAACTTCTAAAGGTACATTTCAAAACTGCATGGCTTGCCTATTTTTCTTTGTTTTTTTTCATGTAAGAGCATATAATGTAGGGCTGGAATATGTAATCCTTTTTTCCCCTTTAAATCAAAAGGTAGTAGGTATCATTTTTTAGGGGAGGAGGGAGTCCAGTTATGATGTTGAGTTTCTGGTAAGTTTGTCACATGATTGACTTAAGGATTGTTCTTCTAAGCCTATCTGAGAAGATTTGTTCCAAAAGATAATCATTGTCCCTGAGATAGGCAGCAAATTCTGGTTAAACTGTTATAGCAGAACATGGATCCTCAGAGTTCTTCCCTGTATTATATTTTGTCTGCCTCTCTGCCCTGAACAAGAGAGTTGGGCTAGTGAAATTAGTTAGTTGCATCTGCAGAAGCTCAACACATTTTCTGTTCACTTAGAGAATCATTATTACAAAGTAGCAGAATTCCATATATTTTGTTCTACTTTTTTTGGTATCAGAAGCTGCAAACATGATGTTAAAAGTCTCCTTTGGGACAAAACACTGTTCCAGATTGTAAGAATGGAAACGGTAGACATAGGGCTTATCTACATGGGCAGTTTATCCTGTCTTGGACCTCTGTAGTCCTGATGACACAGGACATTTGCCCTGTTTTGCCCCTGGGCAGTCCCCACAATCCTGGGACAGGATTAAGACAGGGGGGAAGATGGACTAAGGCCCATTAAAACATTTTTTAAAAATACCTGGTTAACTCTGTTTTAGCCGAGGGGAAATGGATCAGGCCCCATGTCCCAGCAGGCTGGCACATCACTGCAGCTGCCGGTCTGCCATTGCTCTGCTATAGCAGAAAGTAGTTCTGCAGCATGTGATCAAGGCTGGTCACATGCAGGGGGGCTTGGTCATATGTTGTGGGCCAGCTTTCTAGCTTTTGGGAGAGCTAGGGGGATAACAGCAGCAGCAGCTGTAGCAACAGGCCAGTGTGCCCATCTGAACTCCGGCCCATTCCGGGCTGGTAATAGGGGAGGAATGGCCTGATCCATGCGCAGGATATGCCAGTGGGGAGCCGGCATATCCTGGCTCATGTAGATGAGAGCCCATAGACTGCAGCTGAATAGTCATGCATGGTTGGTTCTATTAAGTATCTATTGCAACAGGAACCTTTGCATGTTTCTTAACAGAAAGAATAAATGTTTCTCCTGGAGCCTTAGCCCTTTTTGAATCTAAAAGATTAGGCTTTAAAACAACTCAATACTACTGACCTGTTATTTCTTTAACAGTTCGAAAAATATCCAACTTCTTTGGGTCTAAAGGAGGTGTTCTTGTATATTGATCACTAGAAGAAAAAAAAATTCTTTGGATGCTGATCTAAAAGTAGAATCACTCTGATGTCTTTTCTCTCCACAATATGAAACACAGCAACAACTTACCCTTTAAATGATACTTGAAGAAATAGTAGATCACCGTTGATTGTGGTACAGTTTTTGAAATAGTCAATATTGGTTGCATTCACAGCAAGAGCGCCTGTAAGATTACCTGCTCCAACCCCACTGCACACTGGCAAAAAAAGAAACAATATAGAGTTAGTGTTCCAGTAAGGACTTCAGCTACTAGCAATGCACATTGCTCCCTCCCTCCCTCCCCATCTCTCACACACATACATATAATGACCAATATTTCAAAATCTTGTACACAAAGCGGTATGTCTCCTACAACTGCCATTCCTTGAGAACAAAAAAAAAGATGAGGATGAGCACTAACATATGTAACAAAGAAACAATCACAAGTCATTTTGCATTTATCTTTTCTTTAATGCAATGAACAAATTTTTACAATGGGTAAAACAATCATGAAAACTCGGAAATATATAAGCAAGGTAAAAGAGAAATCTAGCCCATTTACTTTAAATTTTAATACTAAATTCCTTTAAATTGTTCTTAACAAAGTATAAGGTTCACATCGCTGTGTACTTTATCATTGCAATCCCTACTTAAAAGACTATTTATTAATCATTATCATACATTAAATCTTGTATTTTACTGTGTTAGCACATTTCACCATAAATGCCACATTCCAGGTTCTTGATATCCATTCAGATATAGATGGAGCACCTCCATTTTTCCATTTACAAATCACTGCTAACCATACTGCATTAATAAATGACTAATCATCTCCAAATCTTCTTCTACAATTATAGTTTTCAAATCAAACTACAACACAAATTGCATTGTCTAAAGTGAATATACAAGATACAATGTGTATACAAAATGAAACTATCATTGGGCTTTTTTTTTTTTAAAAAAAGATGAAATTGGCTTCTTTGTTTCCATACCTGTAAGAAATATTTTAACAATGCAATCCAACACATGAGCATATTGAACTGCTTTTCTTTTTTGTGGTATAGGAACCTATCCAATTATTTTCATGTTATTTCTACCTCTGGTACCAAATTTTCTGTTAAAGAAGTAATGCCCAGTAGCATATTTACTTTCATTAGATGAGGTATACCTATACTCATTTGCCTCATCTTTTATTACTTTTCCTGTATCTGTTAATTCAGTGCTTCTCAGACTATCTGATGTGGAGGATCAGCAACTATAATTGTTTTCAAATGTGTCAGGGACTGGTGCCATATTTGCATCCATTGCATACAACTATTTCCTTCCTTCCTGAAAACTTGCCAGGGACCATCAGCCAATGGATTAGGCACTGACAGTGATCCAGAGATCACCACTTTGAGTAGACTGTGCTAACTCACATTGATTCCAGCATCAGACTGCCATGAATGAATGAATTATATATAACTCATCTAGAGACTTCTCTCTCTTAATATTAAAACTATACCCTGACTATACCAAGCTTTCAAATGTACTAAGGCTGCTGTATAGTAATGTCCTTTTACTTTGGGGAAAGCCAAGCAGGTTTAAACCATATAGCAATAACTAATTCTACATACTTATCAATCAAAATCAGATCTAGCATCATTTTCTTCTACAGGTTGCCCCCTCCATATTCATGGAGGATATGTTCTTGGACTTACCATTTATAAGTGAAACTGTGGATAATAGCAAACCCTATTAAAATAAAGGACTTCCGGTACAAACATACCATAAAGTTGCATTGGAGGATCTAGAATTTTCCAATGCTATGGTATGTGACCATATATTTTCAGCTGTGGATAACAGAAACCGTGGATATTGGTTCCGCGGATACGGGGGGACGGGACGGACAACAATCATCTATATTTCATTAATAATGAAAAAGGGACTTGGAATGCTTTGTTCAAGAACTACTCGTAGAAGGCTCAATCTTGGTTATGCATCAATTTTTTTTTTTAACAGAACTCCACCCAAATCTTTTTTTTTTTTAAAGGTTGCTCCATCTCATTAAATCTTGTTTAATTTCACCAGATTCTTCTCTAGGGTGTTTGGGGTCTTGAGCTTGGCACTTTTGATTCCCCGTCTTGCTTAAGGGCTCCTCTGGTCAAGAGTTGCTACAGTTGGAGAGAGCATACATTTATTTATCTTTACTTTAAAAGTTTATATTCTGCCTCCCTTTTACTGTGATTTAACAATAAAAGTTAAAATAAAGACAACTGCAGTAATAAAATCAATAACATCTGCAAATATAAGGAGAAAAGATAATTGGTAGTTAAGAGTTATTTAATTAAAAGGATTTTTAAAAAGTCTAGTATTGTTAGGACTGGCATATTCCACTTCCAGAAATCTGGTCATCTAGTTGTCATATTATATCATATAAATTACTCAAATTATGGAAATTAATCTATGCAAATTAGACACATTAATTGCTGATTTTTTTCTTCCATCTATGTTTCAAGCTTCATAATATTTTTGAAAAACAATTTTACAGTTACAACTGACATGAGAGAACCAATAAAGAGTAATGTTTAAAGTACTAGGCTTCGATCCAGGGAGTCTGCTTAGTCATGGGATTTACCATGTGACATTGGGCCACTGTTGACTCTCAGCAAACCTATCTTACAGGGTTGTTATGGGGATTAATAGGAATGGGAAACCATGTAAAACGTTCATGTACGTTCCTGGGACAGGATGAATAAAAGAGTAACTATAATATTAACATTCTGTCATGCACAGACGTTTCCGGCTTTCATCTCATCACTCATTTTCACTGATGGCAAAAAGCTGCAGATCCATGAAATGAAATGAAATGAAAATATTCAAGGAAGACTCTGAGAGTGACTGCAATCTGATTTAAAGGGTGCAGAAGCAGAAGAAAGTTAGGACAAACAGCGGGAACTGAAGGAAGAAAGCATGGTGTGAATTCCTTCAGAGATACAGAATAAATTTTTTATTATAATTAGAAAATAGTTTAGTTTAATTTTATTTCACCTATTTGACTTTTTATTACAATGTACATGGTAAGCAGCTCATATATGCTAGGATGTTTGTGTTCCTAACCAATTGGTGTTTCTTAATGCCAATTAAGGTACAAGTAATGACAAATGTTTGTACTCTGCATTTTCATTCCCTCTCAGCTTATTATAACCTCCCATCCCAACTAAATATACAAATATCTGCCAACTCATATAGACAAGACCTATGTCTTCTTCTGATTTCTTGACTGCAGTCTCCATTTTGATGAATGTTTAACTATTTTAATTTCCTTACTATCTATATTGAATTTATGTAAATCCTCTGTAGTTATTATTTTTGTTTTCTTAATGTTCAACAGTATGCTTGCCTAGCACTTTCTTGTTTGGCTTTCTTTAGTAATTGTTTCGAGTCTCTGTTATTTTCTGCTAGTATTATGGTACTGCATATCTTAAATTGTAGATATTCCTTCCTCCAATCTTCACTCCTCCTTCCGCCACTTATGTCCTACTAAATTAAATGTGCATAAGAGTGCATACTATTTATCTCTGCAGTATAAATTCTGTTCGAGTGGGGAAACCCTACTTGTTCAATTTGTATGAAGAAAATATCATACGAAGAGCAGGTTTAGACGTGGCGCATTCCTCTGAGGCTGAGAGAATGTGACTTGCCCAAGATCACCCAGTGAGTTTCCATGGGCGAGTGGGGATTCAAACCCTGGTCTCAAGAGTTGTAGTCCTACGCTTAAACTATACAACACATGCTCTCTGTATGTAAATGAGGGTACTCTATGTCTTTAGTGAATTCCACTGAGTGTGCTTTCTGCAGGGAAAAAATGTAAATGTCATTGCCAAGAGTTACTGCCTGAACAGCTTTAATATTTACTCTATCAAATTACTCTATAAATTGCAATTATTGTTTGCTGGAGTCAGATCGAGAATGTTAGCATCTATTGTTTCAAGTTTTTTCCAGTCCAAGGAAGATGCCCAAACTTACAGTGTTTTAGTTCTGGAAAAACATACTGAAAAATGGCTGTTTTGTGGTTGGATCAGAGTGAATTGGTTTGGAGACTGTTAATCCGCTGCTATGGTGACCATCTGTGTTACACCCCATTCTGCATTTTCAGGTCTTTGTCAGAGATGGCAATTACCATAAGGAAAACGTATATTGTGATGTTGTATCCAGAAGATTAATCTTTGATTGTGCAGGTAATAGCAATTACATGATTTCTCTGTGGGTTTTTATACTCTTTTAAATGTGAAACACTTCTTGCTATAAAAAATATTTTTAGAGTGATGGTATTAAACTACCTACATGATGAAACTGTAACTCCACCTGTATAGAGAACAATAGATAATACATGCCAGCATTATATGGATCACTAATTTTGTGTGCCTGAAATCATTGTTACTTAGTATGACTTCACACAAAGATCATGTCCAGTGAGCAAGTGCTTCCCTATAATAGTATGACTGCTGCATCTGGATTTCTTCATGAAGGACAGAATGATGAGAGGTGTTCTTAGGAGGTGTCTGTAGGGTCTTTATTGGTGTCACTGTATAACCTTTCCTTCCAAAGTGGGATTCCTGTGCTGCAATGGTATGCTGTCAAGGTGGCTTCTTTTTGTGTTTCTGCTTTGTCGTCCCCCCCCGCCATCAACCTTCCTTAAGATAATAGATATACAATTCAATTTTTAATTGTAGCAGGAAAGTGGCTGACAGATGTCTCTAGGAAGCAACCTGTTCTATTTTGCTTGTCATGGTGTGCGTTCACTGACACAGACTGATGTTGTGCATCCTTAGCAGTATCCTCCCTTGCTTCTTAGGGACTGGTTGCATCACCAAGTCTTTGAGCTTCATTGCAAAATGAGAAGCAGCATTATTAATGATACAACCTGGCATGGACAGTAGTCCATATAACATTACAAAGATAGGGCATGGGCAATATTAGATATAGCTGAATGGAACTTCCTAGAATCTCTCCCAACCCTTTCACTAAGCCTAACATTATTTCTGATGATCTGTGTGTTTGTGGCTTCATGTGAGAGGAGGTTTTCAAAGCTGAAATTTATAAAGAATTATTTGTGGTCTACCATGGGGCAGTCAAGGGGCTCTGATCTTGTGATATCAACTGAAAGTGAGTTTGAGAAATGCATTGATTCCAATGTAGCAATTCACATGTTTGAAGCTTTGAAGGCCAGGAAAGGATTTAGTCAAGATGTTCACTATACAGTATTTGTTACTGTTTATTTTATTTATTTATTTTTATTATATTTCTGAGTATATTTCCATATGCATTTGACTACAACTTCTATACTATTTGGGATGTTATTGATTATGCAAATGTAATCATGTAATGGCAAAATTTAATGCTAAAATGAACATAATTTTGATGTAGTTCTTAAACCTTTTTATTTCAAATTCTATTGTTTTCTTACCGAATTTTCCCTTAACCACATGAAACTATGTTAATGTAAATATATTTAGGCTGTGCATATGATATTTTAATTTAAAGGTGTAATTTCAATGTTGCTAGCAGTTTACATCACTATTATTCCCATTACATTCAGTAATACAATGCAACCTCCGTATCTGTGGGGGATATTTTCCTGGATACCGGAAACTACAGATAATAGTGAACCCTGTTAAAATGAACAACCTCTGGCCCAAGCATACTATAGAGTCATATTGGAGGACCTAGAAGATGCCTAAAGAGAACACCTCTCTAGGAATCTTCTAGGTCTTCCAGTGCAACTCTATAGTCAGCTTCTAGTGGAAGCATACCATAGAATTGCACTGGAGGACCTGGAAGATGCCTGGAGAGACCATATTTTTTCATATGCAGGTAAGTGAATCTGTGGGTACCAGTCCCACAGGTATGGTGGGGGGTGGGTATCATACTGTATATGGGAATTAGGATTTATGAGTAACATTAATACAAAAAAATTTACTAAGGATTCTGTATGGTGTCGTACAGGAGGAGGTGACACCATGAGTTACTGCACTGGGTGACACTAACCCTAGTGATGCCATTGGCTTCCTCTCTTGCTCCTTGCATCCTGCCACTGCACTTCTCACCCTACCTTTCCCCCTTTCCTCTCCACCCTTGCCTTAATCTTCCTTCCCTCTGACTCACTCTCTTGCTTCACCTAGCACCCCTGCAATTGCTTCTTGCACTCCACCACTCACATCACCCTATCTCCCATGTCTCCTATTCACTCTCTTGCATCACCTCATGCCCTTACAATGTGACTCTCTCTTGCTTCTTGCACTCTGTCGCTTGCATTGCTCATTCTCCCCGCCTTCCTACTCTCTCCTTCTCCTTAACACTGCCACTGTAATGCACCTCCCTTGCTTCCTACCATCTGCTACTTGCACCATTCACTTTTCCTCCCTTGAATCCAATGAGATGGATTTGTTTTTTGCAGAATAATGTGACAGAAGAGTGCCTCCATATTTTGCTCCATATTCCAGTTCCATACTTTTTTTAAAATGAAAGCTTGGAATCGGGGCCAGATGATATAGGCACCAGGTGGCATTCCTAGAAACTGGGTGGTATAGTAAGCTTAAGTATTATCAACTCACTGATTGTCACCAGAGATTGAGGCAGGATCCTCTCTGAGTCCTAACTATAAATTCCTGGAATTATCTAGTGCTCTTTCAAACTAATTTTAATCGACTCAAATCTGTTTAGTTGCAAAATTAAAGTGAATTGGATGTCATCAGGTTGCTCTGAACACCACCCATCTTAACTCTGTGTGCCCACACCTTCTCAGAAGGGCAAGTGTGATCAGGGGCCCATCTACACGGACCAGGATATGTCAGCACCCTGCCAGCGTATCCTGCCCAGGCATCAGACCTGTTCCTCCCGTTACCGCCACGAAATGGGAGGAAGTCCAGATAGGCACACCAGCTCATTGCTGCAGCCATTGTCTCCACTGCCTGTGTCTCACTCTCTGGATCCAGGAAGCCAGCCCACAGTACATGAGCAAGGGCCCCTGCATGTGACCAACCTGGTCACATGCTGTAGGACGCCTTCCTGGTTCCGGACAGTGTGATGTGGATGGCAGCTGCAGTGATGGGCCAGCATGCTAGTACAGGCTCCTGTGGTCTCACAGGGCCCAATCCATTTTTTGCTGGCAGGAGCAGATTAAAGTAGGTATTGTTTTAAAACATGTTATTGGGCCCTATCCCATCTTAGCCCTTGGGGTAATGAGGATTGCCTGGGGGCAAGACAAGAGGCCTGTGTTGTCAGAACTGGAGAGCAATAAGTTGGGGTAAATTGCATGTAGATAAGCCCCAAGAGTGGTAAGTTTCATGTGGGGCAGGTACAAGAGGAAGTACCAACATATTATATACTTTATGCTTCAAACAAAAATGTGTTTCCTCTGATAATTACTGTTAATTTATGGACTATTGATTTTTTTTTAACTTTATCTAGATCCATGTACAGGCAAACATGTCCTTTTTTAAGCATTAACTTGGCTGAGATGAGCAGTAATATGAAAAAAAAGGGAAGGCTCTTGAAAGGAACTTCAAGGAATTGTGAAATAGTGGGGCATGTTCTAAACTGGAAAATCTACAAAATGGTCTCTATACAGCTAGAAAAACAGGTAGATATTCACATGAGTAGATTCAAAAGCCCTAATGCTGACTGTGATTTTGGAATGTATAACAGTAATCATATCTAGCAGCTTTAATAAAGAGGTGAGTTTTAGACAGAGGTACTGTTCAACACATTTAATGCAAATTGGTATCAAAATTGAAGGGCACCGTGTATTAGTAATGATTTTTGGAATAATAATTAATTATGCAAAGTGATTCTCTAATCTGCATACCTTTGCTACATGGCCCATCACATTTTTTACACTTTCGAATTCCATTTTCCTCCACCTCAGTAGAATCTGCATTACATGACCGGACACATGAGCCGTAGTCTGTTACAACATAATTATCTGGAAAAAGGAAGAAGGGAGAAGATGAAAATAACAATAATAATAAATGTGGGAAAGAAAGGTGGTTTGTTTGCATGTGTAAAAACTGATTGACACAACTTGCCTTTGTAATAAAAAAACTTGCAATGTATAAAAAAGTTATTCAAATGCACAATAAAAAATAATAAAGAAAAAAGCTATAGACTAACCAAGATACATAGTGTTTTTTAAATACAGCAGCAGGAAGCACCTTTTAAAGATATTTTAGTAAGTACAAAAAGGCCCTTGATCTCTAGATCTCCAAACTGGAAGAATATTGGACGAAGAAATCCCAAGTATAGTGACTCATACACAGATACAATGGGCCCCATGGCTCTAATTCTGCTGCATTTCTGCATCAGAGGTTATTTCATTTCCCAGACTAACCAGATACAAAGATGAAGGAGAGCTGATCATCCCAAGTGGACAACCACTGAAAGGCTAGTTTAGAACAGGGAACATTCAGGCATACAGTGGGCAGTCTTGACTATAGATGGGTGTTCTCAGGTCTCAGGAGAACATGGCCCAGTCTATAGTGCTTGGCAATTATTGCTCTAACTAGGAGAGTGAGCACATCTTTAGAATCATAGAATCATAGAATTGCACAGTTGGAAGAGACCACGAGGGCCATCCAGTCCAACCCCCTGCCACGCAGGAAATCACAATCAAAGCATCCCTGACAGATGGCCATCCAGCTTCTGTTTAAAGACCTCGAAGGAAGGAGACCCCACCACGCTCCGAGGGAGTGCGTTCCACTGCCGAACAGCTCTTACTGTCAAAAAGTTCCTCCTCATGTTGAGGTGGAATCTCTGTTCCTGGAGCTTGCATCCATTGCTCCGTGTTCCAATCTCTGGAGCAGCAGAAAACAATCTTGCTCCATCCTCAACGTGACACCCCTTCAAATACTTAAACAGGGCTATCATATCGCCTCTTAACCGTCTTTTTTCCAGGCTAAACATACCTAGCTCCCTAAGTCTCTCTTCATAAGGCATGGTTTCCAGACCTTTCACCATTTTAGTTGCCCTCCTCTGGACACGCTCCAATTTGTCAATATCCTTTTTGAATTGTGGTGCCCAGAACTGGACACAGTATTCTAGGTGAGGTCTGACCAAGGCATAATAGAGCGGCACTATTACTTCCCTTGATCTGGACACTATACTTCTATTGATGCAGCCCAAAATCGCATTGGCCTTTTTAGCTGCCGCATCACACTGTTGACTCACGTTCAACTTGTGGTCTACTAGGACTCCTAGATCCCTTTTGCACACAGTCTCATTCAGCCAGGTCTCCCCCATCCTATATCTATGCATTTCATTTTTTCGCCCTAAGTGCAGTACCTTACATTTCTCCGTATTGAATTTCATTTTGTTAGCTTTGGCCCAGCTCTCCAGTTTATCCAGGTCATCTTGAATTTTGATCCTGTCCTCCAGGGTATTAGCTACTCCTCCTAATTTGGTGTCATCTGCAAATTTGGTAAGTATGCCCCTAATTCCCTCATCCAAGTCGTTGATAAAGATGTTGAATAGCACTGGGCCCAGGACAGAACCCTGTGGCACCCCACTGGTCACATCTTTCCAAGATGAAGAGGAGCCATTGCTGAGCACCCTTTGGGTTCGGCCGATCAACCAATTACAACTCCATTGAACTGTTAACTTGTCTAGCCCACATTTTACAAGCTTGTTTGCAAGAATGTCATGTGGAACCTTGTCAAAGGCCTTACTGAAATCAAGGTATGCGATGTCCACAGTGTTCCCTTCATCTACCAAGCTGGTAATTTTATCAAAAAAAGAGATCAGATTAGTCTGGCATGACTTGTTACTCTGAAACCCATGTTGACTTTTTGTGATTATGGCATTGCCTTCTAAATGTTCACAGACTCTCTGTTTAATGATCTGCTCTAGAATCTTCCCTGGTATTGATGTCAGACTAACTGGACGATAATTGTTGGGATCCTCTTTTTTCCCCTTTTTGAAGATGGGGACAACATTTGCCCTCCTCCAGTCTGCTGGGACTTCTCCTGTTCTCCAGGAGTTCTCCTGTTCTCCAGAAGACATAAGCCAGGAACCTAACTTGAAGTGTTCTGAATAGAATGCAGAAACAAACTGACCCTTGTCCTTCTTAGACAATCTAGCTTTGCTAAGTATCGCTTTAGCAGACTTACGTGGGCACTTTTTTACACACGTTGCTCCAAAGCTGTATTTTCCATCTGGGTTGTCTTCCAATTGATAGGCTATAGGATTATACACTTGCAAAGGTGGGCAAGATTCCTTACAGGTTGCATCATCCCAAAACTTACGGCATGCCTGCCAATAAATAAAGCAGCAATACTGTGCAAAAGTTGCTATGCTCTGGCTGGATAGAACAATTGCAGTGTTAAGTGACGAACAAGTATGAAAGTAATCTTTAAAAGCATTTATCATATTAATCCCAACATCAGAACACTTGGCTTCTTGGATTTGTCAGTCTGAGCATTCTTCACTATCTAACAATTTTTAGAGTATTATGATGTGAAGACATGGTCAGCCTCACAACTTTCATTTAAAGTAGATCATTACAACTTCCTTTTTTAAAGAAATGAATTAATTTATTTTCCAACTTTTTTCTTTCAAATGAATACAGTACTTGTAGGTGTCAGATTATGACAGCAGAACTGGTACTATATCACTGAGGAATACATAGCAGGGCAGGAAAGATAACACCTTTATAAATTTTGGACAGATAAAACCCAGTAATATTTTCTCACACTAAAATATAAAATAAAAATAAATTCTATTCAATAAAAAAGGCAACGGTTTAATGTTGAGACAAAACCTCATCCTAAAACTGATTCTGGTGCTCACTTTTTTGAAAGCAAATATACTTTCATCCAATGGCAAGGTCTTACCTCTATGTAAGTAAGGTTCAGATTAGGCTATCAAGGCAAAACTGCATGAGATTTTCTTAGGTCGTCATTTTTTAGGTCATAAGTATGCATTACAATATAACCTTACTCCCATAAAATTGGCAGATACATGTTACCCCACTGTAACATTTAATGCGACTTATTCATGTCCTGGCATTATGATGTTATGTGTTTCCTTGCCACTGCTACAAGTTCATTTTTAAACTGTTTGAGCAATTTAGAAAGCATAGCCATAACATCTAGAAAGTAAATTGATAACTTTGGATTTATTAAAAATAAGGGGACAGTGAGATAAATGTTGAGATAAAATGGCTGATCCTTTGGGAAAGAAAAGAGCCTATTTCTAGACTGTCTGACTTGGACAGATAATCAGTGTTTAACAAGGACACAAAAAAAGAATTTCTATTCTGTAACAAATGCACCTGTGGTACAATCATCTTTATATGACTGCTCATAAGGAAGTCTCACTAGACTGGATGTACATCTAGGTAAGCAAGTATAGGACAAAGCTTGGAAGGTTATACAAGTCCCAGAAGCCTTCACCTATCACAGTCAGCAAACATGATGGTTGGAGAAACCTTACAATGTTTGTATAGTATTATAGCTTTACAACCTTACAGTGCTTTTATAAAAAACAAATTTTTGTATAGAATATGGGATACTGAAAATATTTATCTTTATAAGAACTTCCTTCTTAATAACAACTATACTGGCTACCTGTCCATTTCCAGGCACAAGAGAAATATGGTTACAATTTATAAATCCTATATGGCTCAGATCCAGGCTATCTGAACAACCATATTTTTTTATATGATGCCCTGAGATTCTGGGGAAAGGCGCCTCTATGTCTCACCACCCTCACAGTATATCTGGTGGGAAAACAAGAGAGGATCTTCTCAATGGCAGCCCCTAGGCTTTGGAACTTTCTTCCCAGAGAAGTAGGCTGGCTTCCTCCTGGACCTTCTGTTGGCAGGTGAAGATGTTGATGACGATTGATGACGACTACTTATTATTATTATTATTAATTTGGGAATTGAGTGTTTATAAGGACACTTTTAATAGTACTGTTTTTATTTCATGTCTTTTTAAGGGTATGTTTTAAATTGTTCTTAATTCTATAGATCAATCCTATTTTAACAGTAAGCTCTTATATATTTCTATCTGTTTATTTATATATCATGTGGTATTAATATTCTCCCTCATTGGGCAAATACAATATATACCATGGGTTGGATAAAATCTTAGTTGTACTGGAGTCATGACTAACTGAAATCTCATTAATTTTCTTGGGTCAACTCTGAGAAGTTTTGATTCAACCACCATTTTCTGATACTGATTTCCTTGGGTACTAGAAGCAGGGTCTGTTAAAGATTGTATAAAAGCAGAGTTTAGTATAAATCTAACAGACAAAGAAAACTTTTTCTAAGAAAAAATAATGTGTTATTACCAAAAAATGGATGTCGCGTAATATTCTATGTACAATTTATTAAAGCATGAAACATGTATATGAATAAATTTTGCTGAGCAATAAGTAAAATAGTAATATGGTCTTTGATGGATGTCCGGCAACCTTTACTCATTTTTTGAAATGATTTGGAAAGAAGACACATAGTTATAAGTTCACAACAACAAATGTAATATTTCTATTCTCTATTTTTATTTTTGCATTGAATGTACTGTAAGAAACTCTTAAAAACTGAGGTACTCCAGCTTAATTAGTTTTTGGACTGGGCTGTGTAATACTGGCATAATTTTACGAAGGCTTCTTGTAGTTTCTTACCAAGCAATCACTCTCTTTCGGGCCTGTACATCCTGCTGCGCACTGGGTATGACAACAGTCACTTGGTAACCTCCCCTTACATCGACCTGAACACTGTGCTGCACAGTCAACCTTTGTTACTGAAAAGACAGAAATACCAGGAATTAAACAATACTGTAGCAAGCAAATACTATACATGAAATGAAATGAAATACAGTCTTAGTCAACCAAATTTATGTCTTTTGTAGGTGATCACAGAAACATTAGGTTATAAAAGGAACCCAATGAAATTTAAGCTGCTAGATTTACGGGGGGAAACCCTGGTGTGGTTTAAACCTATCATAGGATATGGATCTGAAATGATAATATGTTTTAAATCCTTATTAAATGTGAATGTTGTTTAGTTTTAAATTCAAGCAATATTAAATACTGACATGGTCCTTACACACAGCTAATAAAGAAAAGAACAGCTTAGGGAGCTGGGTATGTTTAGCCTGGGGAAGAGAAGGTTAAGAGGGGACATGATAGCCATGTTTAAATATTTGAAGGGATGTTATACTGAGGATGAAGCAAGCTTGTTTTCTGAGGCTACAGAGACTAGGACATGTAGCAATAGACTCAAACTAGAGGAAAAGAGATTCCACCTAAACATTAGGAAGACCTTCCTGACAGTAAGAGCTGTTCAGAAGTGGAATACACTGCCTCGGACTGTGGTGGGCTCGCCTTCTTTGGAGGTTTTTAAGCAGAGGCTGGATGGTCATTTGTTGGAAATGCTTTGATTGCTTATTCCTGCATGGCAGGGGACTGGACTGGATGCCCCTTGTGGTCTCTTCCAACTCCATGATTCTATGATTCTATGAAAGGCAAAGTCTACAAGAAGAGGCCTTGCAGGCTACAAACCCCACAACTCAGTGTCAACATTACATCTGCAGCATTTCCCCGATGGTGGAATTGTGTGACTAGGGACTGGGCTCTCTGTGTGCCAGTCAGCATGCCTAAAATTAAAAACCTAACTGTAATAGAGAAAACATTTTTTTTAAAAAACTGCTTGTTGAGCAAATTATCCTACAATAAATATAGTAACTTCCATACAGCCTATTACAAATATTCATATGACCATTACTAAACAGTTGCACCATCAATGTATACATAGAAGAAGTAAAACAAACTACAAGAGAAAAACTTTGTGGGCAGTCATAAAAGCCAAAGTGCATCTTTCCAAAAATTAGAGCAGGTGAGAGGAGGAGTCATCATATTTCAATACATTTTAATAATGTTACCCATGGTTTTAAACCTCTGAAGGCTTGATTTTTGTGTGTCATGGTGCGTCTATACGATCATAAAAAAATCCGTTTGGGGGGCAAAAAATACGAATAGGCTGTCGTTCATATGCATACGAACCGCCCACATGATTTTTTAGCTCCCTAAACTCCATATGATTCCCTCTTCCCCAAGCTGGCTGGAGCGAGCAAGCCAAGTGGTGGTTTTAAATCTCCTGCCGCTTTTTTTTTTTTTTAAAGGTTTCTGCTTTGCGGACAGTCGGTTTTCCCTATTTAAAATATAAAATAAAAATAAATAAATGTATAATTCACGGACTTACCGGACTCTCGCTAGCCGTGAATCCAACATGGTGGCCGCTCCCAATTTCCCTCCGTGCTAGCCCCGCCCCCTCTACTCAGCCAGCCAATCAGATTACACAGCCTGTTCGTATGTGTGCAAACAGACCATACAGACCCATCAGCCATCCGAATGGCGTACGGATTTCTCTTCGCGATCCGCTTTCCCTCCCGAATGCTGCGTGTGCGTATTTCAGGGTGGAAAACAGGGCCCCCCTCTTTTGGATGCGTGTGAATCCGAACGGCCGTATGTACCAAGCACGAACTTCCGCACGCCGTACGTATTATTTAAATCATGTAGACGGGACCTCAGTCTCTTCATTAATGCTACATACCATAATTGAGTTATATGAACTATTACATTCAATCTCTCCAGGTTTTTCTAAATTTTATGAATCCTTACATTTGTTGCAATCAACAACATTACGCTTAAGATTTATGATTTCAATCTTTGTTTACAAAGATAGGTGAGAGCAATAAGCAATCACATGCTACAAATTTCTGAACAATAATCTTTGATATTTCTGTGATAATTTTGAACCAGTACTCATAAACTTTAGCACAACCAAGCCACATGTTAACAAAAGCCCTGCTGCCTCTCCAATACCCACTGAATAATTTACCATCCACTGTTGCTGATTTTATGGGAATATATCAACACACTTTTTATACCCCCATAAGGATGGAAATATGAAATGTTCATGGCATTCTTCATCTGACATGATGTGGAGCAGAGAGCTACAAAAACAATCTTGATTCAAACTCTCTATCCTCTGGTCCACCTACAGTGCCTTACTAGTGTATAACCCTGTTGTTTGGCCTTTTAATTGGAAAGACAGGTCAATGTATGCGGACTCAAAAGGGATAAAAGCTCTCAAGAGCTCCCCTCTTCATTTTAGCTCTCCCACAAAATGATAACTCCAACTCTGTAGCAACCAGTCAGTGCTTAACACTTTAAAGCTGTACTTTAAGCTGTGTTTGGTAGAGGATGGGAAAAAAAACTTTCATTCTTTGGATTAGTACAGCTACGTGTATGGTCATCTAGTCAATTATGATATAAGAGAACAGAGAACAACGTCTGACAAAAGAACTCTAATTGAGGTATTGCTCATAAAGTAATAAACATTTTATCACAAGGAAAATCAATGTATATACTTACATATTTGGCAATTCTCTAAGCCAGCAGCCCAGCAGTGCCCGCTTGTGCAGTTGGAATGACATGGGGGGCCTAAGAAAAGAGAGCAAACATACATTTGCCAGGTGCCTGTGTGAACTTAAATTATTTCATGATGATTTTAGAGTAAAAGTCAAGTGGGCAAAACATTTTCTCCCAAGGGAGTTATTGGAGAGGCTCTACCAGTTTTGAATTGTAGGTTTCAACTGCCTGAGCTATAAACTATAAATTTCTCATACTTTTGGGTAGACCTCCACGACAAAGGAACATGCTCAGGAACCCTCAACTAATTAGTGACATCATGCAACTGCACAGAAAATAATTAGGCTCTAGAGAGTTCTTAAATAAAAGGAAATAGGGATTTATTTACAAAAACATATATTCCTCCCTTGAGCTGTAAATGAATTTTAGATGGTTTACTACTATTGCCACAATAGGTATATGGTACTTGCTTGTTTCAAGGAAATCAAACTTTATTAACTTTCTCCCAATCAAACGTAAAATTCCCTTTCAAAGAAACCCAATTGTTATAAAATACAACTATGTTTCTTATTTTTGGCTGCTGTGCTTTCAAATGCATTGTATGTGTACATACTCTAATAACTGAAAATATACAAAAAATCAAGTTTAGAAGCCAGCATAGATAAGATTACTTTAATGCCCTACATGCTGGCTACCCACAAACAGATATCCAAGCAAAACATAAAAATAGTTACAGCTGGTTAGATCATTTGTCATACGTGCCTGTTGCTCATTGGTGGGGGGGGACTGGTAAAAGAATATTTTCAGCCATAGTCATTTAAAAAACAGTGAATTAGTAAACCACAAACACTTTCAACTCATTTATTCTGTTCTATGGCTAATTTGTAATTTGTATTCTCACTGAAGTCTTGCCAAAGTTTGTTAGACCTTTGACTCTGTCTTTTGAGCAAAAAACTTGATACACACAGCAAGGCTTATAAAAAGTTAATGCCAATTTTATATTATCTATCTCTTCCCAGAGAAAGGGTTTCTTTTTTTTGTTACGACCTAGTCACTAGCTCAGGGGTAAAGAAAGCGTGATCCAAGATGTGTATGCACCCCACAAGGCCATTTGAGGTCCCTTTGTCCCAGTACCTTCCAAATATTTTTTGAGCTCCCAGTACCCTAAAAATATTTTTGGAAAAAAAATGAAATTTCTTCACAAAGTGATACATGGAACAACTTTGACATGTTTTGGCACATCCTTCCTAGCTATTGTAGGCTAATGAGCCGACAGTATATCAATCAGTGTAAATCTTATGCATGCTTTATTCATCAGTGCATACTTACAAGTTTTATTGCTCATCATGGGCAACGTGTCTCTTCTTTCAATAGGATCAAACAGCACAAAACCTTTGCCATTAGTTGTATCAACAATGTCATCCCACAGAATATTGTTCATGTTGCAGAGATAAGGGTTACCAATGATTTTAACACCTCCATTTAGAATTTCTGCCAAAAGAAATTAGAACAAAAGCATTAAGAAATGAGAGCATTTGTTCTTCACCTTTTAAAACAAAATGAATGGTGGAATAATGGTCTTAATTGCTCCAAATGACAGGTTAGTGGAGTCAGGGCAAGGGGAACCACATGAGTTACCATGGTATTGTTGACAGTACCCAGGTTCAAATCCTACTTTAACTTTGATGTCACTATGTAATAAAGTCAATGGAACTCCAATTCCACTTTTATCATTTCTATAAATATTATAAATTACTTATTAGGGCTGCTGATTGAAGCTGCAGCCACATCTGACATTTTGATTTCTCTAGCATGCCTCTGGGATTACACAACCACAGAGGTGGACAACTGTAGGACAGAGGACTGCATTAACTTGCAGGAGATTTTGAGGGATCACACACCCCTCCGTACACACCCTCTACATTTGCTCCCACAAAAAGTGTCTCAAAACATTCCCAAAAGGGTGACATGGAGGCCATTTCCACCATCTCTTTGCACCGTCCATTTTAGGTCCAGGAAAGGGTGTTTTTAATAACAAGAAGTGAATGGAAGTCACTTCCTTTTTCAAAAAAGGCCTTTTTGGGACCAATACTGTTCTAGGGAGTCCCCAGAATGTGGTGGAAATGCCCTCCACACCCCTCAGGGGCATTTTCGCAAACTACACTTGACCTAGATGCCACCTATAGAAATTAGGATGCTGGTTCAAGAGAAAAGGGAGAATTAAAAGGGAGAACAACTCCCTAACTAGAATATGAGCATAGGGCAGAGTCAAAAAGAGCAAAGAAAAGGAAAAAGCAGGAGTGCAGAACACTGGGTGGTATAAGGGAGAACAAGCCAGAACACACCCACAAATTCTCTCTGTGGGAGGGTGGCAGGATGGTGGGCCCCAAATACACTCATCTCTTGTGCATTTGCTCTTCTTGCACCATGGTGGAACTCTGGATGGAACTAAGGGTTTGGGCAGGCCCTAAGCAACATGAGCTTGGCCAGACGTAATTCTTCGCAATCTGGATATTTTCCCACCAAGCATAACTCAATTCTACACATATCTAATTAGCAGTAAGCCTCAGTGCAACCCTAAGCTAAGTACTATTAGTGTTCAGACTGCATGTTGGAAAATGTTAATTCCATTTCAAATTATGTAAATATATAACTCAAGCTTGATTTTGACTACAACACTGATGAGTAACTGTTGGGATGACAGTACTGTATTTAAGGAGAAGAGAATGTAACCCTATGAGTACTGGTTTGGCCCAGAGGGTGGGGAAACCCTAAGGAAGGGGTTGTACTAGCTGGTTGAATTCAGAAGGATAGGGACAGATGGAGCTTAAAAGGAGCTTCAGTTACCATGGCAGCTGCGGTCCATTTTGTATTTAGGAGGCAACAAAAGGGTAAATTCTTTGTAGTGTAAGTTCTATATTGCATTTCCTTCTACTTTATATTTTTTTTAAAACTTGTGGCTTTAAAGTTGCAGCAAATGTTGCAGTATTACTGAGCAGCACAGGCAGAAGAGTCCTGCAAACAAGTCCTGCACTGGCACCTCATTAGATGCACGGAACTTCTGAGACAGTGCATATGTGTCAAATTTAATATATAATTTATGGTATTGTTGTTAAAAATACGTAGAGAGACTTAGAGTGCAATTGTGTTTGCAATATCAATTACAGTTGCCCCTCCACTTTCGCGGCTTTCACATTCGCGGTTTTGACTATTCGCGGTTTGCTCAGGAAGCACCTCATTTAAATCAGCTTCGCTCCCTTGCACACAAGGGAGAGGAGCCAATTTAAATGGAGTGCTCCCTGACCAAACCGTGCTGCCTAACTCCCCGCTCTCCTGGGGCTTGGCTCCATTTGGGGTGGAGAGCTAAGTCCCGGGAGAGCGGGGAGTACGGGGCAGAGGCGATTTTCACACACACACACACACACACACACACACACTGCCCTTCCCAAAGCAGCCATGGGCTTCTCCTGAAGCCCATTCTGCCTTGGGAAGGGTGCATGTGAAGAGCCTCCCTCCCACTCCTCCCTTCCCTTCCCAAGGCAGATCACTGTCTTGGGAAGGGGGGGTGAAAAACCTCCCTCCCACCCCTCCCTTCCTTTCCCAAGGCAGATCACTGTCTTGGGAAGGGGGTGGTGAAAAGCCTCCCTCCCACCCCTCCTTTCCCTTCCCAAGGCAGATCACTGTCTTGGGAAGGGGGTGGTGAAAAGCCTCCCTCCCACCCCTCCTTTCCCTTCCCAAGGCAGATCTCTGCCTTGGGAAGGGGGGTTGATAAACCTCCCTCCCACCCTCCCTTCCCTTCCCTTCCCAAGGCTGATTGCTGCCTTGGGAAGGGGGTGAAACCTCCCCCCCCCCAGTTCATTTCTTATTCACTTTTTTTCACATTCGCGGGGGTTGGCTGCCCCTAACCCCCGCGAATGTGAAGGGATGACTGTATAGTTGTCCCACAGAATCCAGAAAGAATTAACAAATGCAATGTCTTCCCAGGCTTTAAACAGACACTTATCTCCAATCAGTTATCAAGGTAACCACACAAGAAGCTTGTGGAATGAATGAGGAAGTCTCAGAGGCTGCATTCTGCCATGGGTTTGGTGATTCACCTCATTGTTCTGTATACTGGGCTATGTTTGTGTAAAACTTTGAAGACTCTAAAGAATGAGTTTAGAGTTAATCAATCAATTAGCAATTATAATGACAGCAATAGTTGCTGAGAAATTAATCATTCTTACTTGATTCGTGTATTTGAAAATGCATGCTACTCTTTTCACCTTCCATAAAAAAAAAAACAACAGAAAATTGAGTTGAAATGCTGGGCCAATTCCAGATTTTCATGAGTCACTCTTGACTATTGACATGACTATTGCAGTATCATTGGTTTTTGGCTAAAAATGTAAGAGCTTGCAACTTTGCTTTTTGCACCATTCTCACCTGCTAAACGTCTCATTGGCAGCTCTTTGAGACCCCCCATATCATTGTAGTTTAGTAAAATCATGAGTGCAGCATTTTCATAAAGGGTGTTTCCTCGGATTATCTGGAGATTCTCCAAAGGAATAACTTTCACTGTGTTTAATGCTATGAGCACATAACCAGCCACTTCTTGTATGCTCTGGAAGATGCACAACAGAAAGACAGAGAATATTAATAAATTCTTCTTCTTCTTCTTTTTCTTTTTAGGCTGTGTGAGGAAGTCTTAAAAGTTGTTAATCCCAGAGTGCTCCCTTGGGTCCTAACAATATTTAGGGGAAAAATAAACAAAAAAAAATCTGTAAAAGAGAGAGAAATCAAATGCTGTAAATAATGATACTTAGTATACTCAGGAGGATAAAACCCAGAAATTTGATTAGTGTTCCAGCAGAAGTAGGAAATTCACAACTTCCGTAAATTCCTAGAGATACAATAAGCCTAATATACTGTTCTATCTGTGATAGACATATTCTGTGGCTGCAACATCTGGAGATTTTGTTTTTCAGAAGCACAGACTGCTCACCAGTTAATTGACCCTGAAGTACTCGTAAACATTATTCCTAATTTGTTAATGCACTTGCTTCATAAATATATATTTAGCTTCATTTTAATGCTTTTTGTATTCTCAACGCTGCAAAATAGCTCACAACAAATATAAATCACTAACAAATCTGAGGGTACAGCATAAAATAACAAAATGCCAATTCAAACAACAGATTTTTTTTAAAACACACACAATAGAAATTAATAATTCTGCAAGTGCAGAGATGCAAATAAAAACCAACCTCTCTTAATCATTAAATGCCAAGTTCAGAACTTGATGCCTAAATTATGCTAATGTAGGGAGAATTATGTGGGGAGAATGCTCTAACAACAGTGAACCCCTAGTATAAATTTTCTCCCATTAATTACCCCCACAACTGAATTTATACCCTGCCATTCTTGCAAATACAGCAACTAACAATCAACCAATAAATAGAATATAAAATATAAAACACAGCAAGCAATAAAATCTACTCTGCACTTACATAGAAATGGAAACCTGAAAGGACCTGATATTCTTGGGTGTGGCACTAGCAAGACGGGGAAAAAACATTAACCCCATCTAACTGTTAACCTGAAGCTGACCATGCTAAACAGTATTCCTGTGTTCACCTCATAGAGTGAATCTCACACCTCCTTGTATGTATGTATATGTGTGTGTATGTGTGTGTTTTACACATATTTTACTGGACTGTCCTTCATTTGTTTGGCTGTTTTTGACACTTTTTTCTTGTGTCTTGATAGTAAGTTGAATATTTCCCAAATACAAATGATCTGTTACTTCTTTCATATCATTTTATTATATACGCTGTTTTGAAATTTAGGTATTTACATTTCTACTCTTTATTACTGTTATTGCTATTGTTAATTCCAGTATATATGGCATCACACAAAAGGCGGAGGAGAGAACCTGTGCACTTTAATCCAGTCATACCTGTCTGTGTCAACCTGGAGTCGCTGGACCAGACCTTCTTGACACTTGGGGCTGCTGCCATTCACTGAAGGCCAGGGATTCTCTGGTTAGACTGGTCTAAGCCACTATTTTATTGTAGTTACAGGATCACGATAGTGATCCAGCTTCACCATCTGTTCTCTTCCCTGCTATCCATGCTGCCAGTTTTGGGCTTCAGCTTCTACTTCATCTCACTTTATACTTGTCATAGGAAGGGGACAGTCTAGTTTGGCAACTTTCCTTTCCTCCCAGCTATGCTCCTCAAACATGCCCATATCATATTCTGTAGATAAGCTTTGCATGCTGTGAGTAAAAGATACATTCTGTTTTCAACCTTGCTTAAGACAAGCCATTTTTATTATGATCCCTGGTTGCAGAATTGCCTCCCTCTTCCCAACCATTTCAAATTTTGAATAATGGCCCAGTTAGTTTAGTGCCTTGCTACACCAACAGTAGTTACCATAGGTGCTGTGTGCCGTGGCATGCCTTATAATAACAAGATGTGATAACGTGGTACTTTAAGAGGTGGGACATAAGGCCTTGGTCTGCCAGCAGCTCCTCTTTCCTTAATAAAACAGTAGACTGGCAGAAGCAGTTGTAAACTAATGTGTGCACTGCTACTATCAGAGGATACTACTAGCAGTCATCTTCTTTCTCATCTTCCCTTGAACTGAATCAATAAGACTCATGACACAAACCTTCAAGAAAGTGAGATTATAGTTCTCATCTACACATGTGATCTCCAGATTGCCAAGCACCACCTCACAGTCCTCATACATCCTCTTTAGGCTGTTGTAATGATCTTCCACACTTCCAAGCTGTGTTAGCCTGTTGCTTGTTCCTTGGCAAACTGCAGAAAAAGGAATAAAAAGAGTAATAAATGACACCTTTAGCATAAAACAGCAACCATGTGGTAGTTTATCCTACAGCTTAGACATCTTTATTCTTTGCAAGCAACTGAAAATCTCACACAATGCCAATGTAGAGTCTCTCACTAAATAGGCTCTCCTCAACTAAGGTACTTTAAGTACACACCTGTCCCATATTTTGAGAATAACTACTTCCCCATTTTTTTTAAAGAATATGAAATATTTTAGACATGCAACTGGGGCTTCTGAATAAATCTCATGGGTCTGCAAGCATACAAGCCACCTGAAGCAGCAACATTATTAATTTGGAGAGGCTACCTATTACAGGAGTGTGACAACACTTTTCAGCTAACTCCTGTCATGTTATTTAAAATATTTAGGCTTTTTGAAAGAGCACCCAATAAAATACAAAACAATAAAAACAACCAGCAACAAAACAAGAATAAAAGCTTTCTGATATTAAGAAAGAGGCAGCATATTGAATTTAAACAGGATCTGTATCAATGTATTAGATGATGAAACACTCTACAAGTAATTTTAAAATCCCAGAGAACAAAAAGGTCTTAGTCTTTGCTAAATGATCACAGTATCGGTGCCTTCCTTGCCTGTTGAGTAAGGGGCATTCCACAAACAGGGTGCCACTAATAGCCCACCACAAAGAAGACTCCTTCTCAGTTGCTCCCTGCTAAAATCTCACCCAGTGGAAGCATCCAGAGAACAGACTGTGATGCACTTACTCTGGGGATTCAAATGATAGATGGTCCTTTAGGTACTCTCATCCTAAGCTGTTTAGACCTCTGAATATCAAAAGCAACACCTGGACATGCAGTGAAACCCAGAATAGATATTTTAACTCTTCCATTTCCTCTCTGTATTTTGAAACATATACTGAATGACTCCAGTTCATTAGAATCCTAAAAAAGAATCATAAAGTTGGAAGAGACCACAAGGGCCATCTAGTGCAACCACCTGCCATGCAGGAATACACAATTAAAGCACTCCCGACAGATGGCCATCCAGCCTCTGTTTAAAAACCTCCAAAGAAGGAGACTCCACCACACTACTTATAACCAAAGATTTTTGCAACAAACTTGTTGAACTGCACTCCTTCCAATACTGGCAAACCAAAATTGTGGGATACAGAATGAGATCTTTTTGTACCCAGTGACTTAAACCTACTAAGATTTATGCACAAATAACCAACATAAAATTCAGGATGTCTCATATGCATAAGTATTCTATTGACATGATGTTGGCTGTGAACCCAACAGCACTTCAAAAGGCCTAATTATGCGTTTTCAGTGGGAAAAGACTAATAGCTCCACATTGAGAACAATTAATGTTATACCAGATTATGGTTGAGTAATGGGGGGGGGGAAATTAGAGTGTGTCTTACGTTGTATTGTCACCCGGCTTGAAAAGGAAATATGAGAAGAGGGGGTGCAGTTATTTTTAACTTATTTAAGAAGAACAGCACTTAAAATTGACCTATGTGAAATGTAATTTGTATATGATCTGTCTAACTCTTTAAAGTACTTATTATAGAAGAAAAGAAAAATAATCAATTTCTCCAATCATCTTTAGGTTATTTTTATACAGCTAAATTTAAAACCGTACCCCGTGCATTTGTAAAAATAATAGTGTAATAGAATAGTGCATAATCACTGTCAGTTAGCAACCAGGTACAGGTAAGATCTGGCCTCCCATGACTTCCAAGACAGCGACTAACTATCACACTCCTGGTAAGAAGCAGGCATGCAAAATTACACAACAGTTGCTTCCTCAGCAATAAGTTGCCTAGGCTGAGCAAGAGGAGTGGATCTTGGACCTATAACTTGCTCTCTGACATAATCTCTGTACCATCTCAGAGACCCAGAGGATCAGGAAGTGAAGTTTGGTGCCTGACATGCAATATTCCTGTTCTGAGTCCCTGGCACAAGAATGCTCCACTGCATGCAAGGCAGCTATGTTCCAATTATACAACAGAGGGAAATGTTGCAGGAAAAGTATGTACAAACCATCTCCCATCTATGCCAATTCCTTTTTATGTTTGTGTGACAAACAAGGGATATGGAATTTGCCATCATTAGTGACAGCTACCAACTGGGATGGCTTTGAAAAGGACTAGGCAACTTAATGGAGGACGAGGCTGTCAATGACTTCAGGTCACATTGGTTATATGCTACCTCAAGGCAATATGATTCTGAATACAGTAGGACCCCATATCCACTGATTCATTATCCACTGATTCAATTATCCACGGGACACAAAACATCACACCTACCATAGAGTCTTCCTAGAAAATGTGTCCTCTCTAGCCATTTTCTAGGTCCTCCAAGGCAACTCTATGGTATTTTAAACCAGAAGTCCCATTATTTTCAATGGCGTTCACTATTATCCACAGTTTTCAGTATCCATGCCCCCTCCTGAACCAATCCCCAGTGAATATGGGGGTCCTACTGTACCAATTACTAGGAAACAATAGTGCTTTGAGGGTGCCTAAATGCAAGTCCTGCTTGGGGCTTTGCATGTACTTCTGTGCCTTGTCACTGTGAGAAAAAAGATACCAAACTAGAAGGAATTTTAGCCTGACCCAGCAGAGTTCTCCAGATGCATTGTAAACATGAAGAAATTCTACAAGATGGCTCAGCTGCTAAAGCAAAACCAATTAATGATACTTACAGGTTACAGTGCTGGTGTACACATAAATATAGTTGTTATTTATAAATCTTATTACACTTTCAGCATCCGGAATACTTTACAATCCTTAGCTAAGACTAGAATGCTACCTTAATTTGTTGAAATGCTCTTGTGAGCAGCCTTGAGCTGACTAGGGACAAAGTTACTGAGAAAACAACAAAATGTTTTAGATGTTTCTTTTTGTGATTACATGAGTTTCACATGCAAGGCTGCAAAGATACTGTTCTAAAATTGGCTCAGGGGTTCTGGGGGAACTGAATGGGACAAAGGAGCAATTCCATAAGGTAGTGCAGGAAATGCATGTATTAGACAACTTTCTATCCTGGAGAAAAACTTCAAACAATCTGTGTGCAGTCGACTCAGTATTCTGCTTACATTTCAGCTACTATGTGTTTTTTTCAGCCTCAAGAGATAGCATAGCAACAGCCTTATTGAATCAGACCAAAGTCCAGTAGGAAGGCCAGTTATGCATTGCCAAAATGATGAGATGCAATGATGAAAATGAGTAAGAACTGTATATGTTAGGAAGCCCTGGTGGCGCAGTGGTTAAACGTCAGTACGGCAGCCATAACGTTGCAAGTTCGATCCCAAGGGCTCCAAAGTTCTCTCAGCCTTCCATCCTTTCGTTGGTTGGTAAAATGAGTACCTGACTTGTGGGGGCAATCAGTTAACACACATTGGAAACCGCTTAATACGGTGTAGATATGTAAAGTGCTATTGCTTAACAATTTGTAAGCCACTCTGAGAGCCTCTGTGGCTGAAGAGTGGGGTATAAATACCAAATAAATAAATAAATAAATAAATATGTTAATTTACTTATATAGACATAAAATTAAAAGTAATGGCTTTTGAGTAAGGGGCATTCCCTTAAAAAAAGCATTCAGTACATCTCACCACAATGGATAGGAGTCAGCAAGACTGTAACCATGTAACCACATGACCCAGTCTGTTTTCCAGATGCCATCGGCAGACAACTTGAAGGCCTGTGCTATTCTTTCGTAGGGTAAGTCCTGAACTTTAAATTGTTTTAGAAAACTTTGCAATTTTTTTGACAGTTTGAAGTTATGCTTATGCGTGACAGTTAGCCAGGAGTTCAGTTGAGTCTCAGAGCATGAGTGGACTGGAGCAGAAGGCTCCATGTGTGTGGTGTATGTTTGAGATATGGATTTAATTATAAGCACAAGATTTCCAAGTTACTGTAAATCTTATTCCCTTCAATAAAGTTACCCTATGTTGTTTGATCAACCAAAAAAAAAAAAAAAAAAAAAAGAAAAAGAAAAAGAAAAGAAAAAGAAAAAGAAAGAAAGAAGGAAAACTTTTGCAGTTTTTGAAGCATTTGTCACAGCATGGACAAAACTGAGTGCCACTGAGTAGAAAGGCAACCTAGAATTTTTAACGGTAAGCCCACAATGTAGTAACAAAAAGGTAGAGACATATTTGGAATTATATCACTAAACTAGAAATTGTAACTTACATTACAGGATCAGCTATTTTTTGTTTTACAGATTGGAATATATGCTGCTGATTTATGGAAGGCAAGTTAAATGAGATTCCTATTGTACAGAAATGAATATATATATATATTGTACTTAGGATTGTCCCATGTGTCTGGACTTATATTATTCTAAATTTGTGTCCTGCTGACTTTGTCAACAGATAATTCTGAATAAATACTAATCCATGGTTTGGTATGGTGTTTGAATTGACACCACCTTACAAATCATGATTTGTGAGTGGTCACCAAGTCAAGATCTTGAAAACAACAGATATATGAATATTGTTTAGAACAATACTCCAATTTTAGGACTGACTTTCAGAGATTCCTATGTATGGAATTACTGTGTTTTATTCTATATAATGCTAGACAGAGTTTGTCTATGAGGCATTCAAGAAACAGACACTAATATCTGCCCATATGCATTCGGCCCACAGCTACATACAAAGATCTCAGGACTGGACTCTGATACAACACTGAGTTTTAGAGAAGGAAATAGGGCAAGAAACCTCACTCCTCACTAAAATCATGCTAAGTGACTATTTCTGGAACAAAATGGCACCTAAAATGGGTAATGATGCAAATTAATGAGTTGTTAAGTTCACAAATTCAATCTAAATCAAGCAGAACCTCTGCTTGAGGCCATGTTATATTGGATAATGAGGTCTTACTATGTCTTAGAATCCTGTTGGATCTTTTCTTGGTATTCAATATAAGGGAGGGCTGTTTCAAATACTGAGAACCACTCATTTAGACTAATGAAAATTGATTGGTGGATTAAAGCATGATGGAAGAGACAAAAACTTAACAATGCATATAACAGATGAGAAGAAAATTTAAGGGAAAATTACTTCTAATCAATATTCTAAGATTTGGAGGTATATCTGAACACAGAATTGTAGCCCCATATGAAGAAAATTTATTAAATCCTCTCCCTTTGTAGATACACCAGGTTGTAGCAGAGGAAGTAAAATGGAACAGGGCCAGTCTTCCTCTCTTAACAGATTGCTTCCTTCAACTGTTACTTGACAGCAGCCATTACACCAGAAGGGAATGTAGAGGGCATGGAGTAAAGGGAATGAAGGGAGACAGGGCCACATTCAACTGAGGAATCACCTCAGTTAGGCTCCTTTGCCATCACTCTAGAATACACATCAGGCTCAGTGAAAGAAATGAAGGGAAATAGGGCCACTCTAACATACTTTGGCCATATCACGAGAAGGCATGCCTCATTAGAAAAGACAAAAATGCTTGGTAAGATAGAAGGTAGTAGGAAAAGAAGAAGAGCAATTTTCAGTTATAGATTAAATCAAGAAAGCCGTATTTCTGCATCTGAGCAGGACTGTTGAAAATAAGGTGATTAGAGGTCTCTCATTCACAGGATCACCATAAGTCAAAGTTGATTGATGGCATTTAACAACAACAAAGTGCCTTCAAGTCACTTGTTGACTTATGGTGACACCATTTATTTCACAGGGTTTTCTTAGGCAAGGAATATTCAGAGGTTTCTTCCTCTGAAATATAGCCTATAATACCTGATATTCATTGGTGATCTCCCATTCAAGTACTAACCAGAGCTGATCCTGCTTAGCTTCCAAGATTAGATGAGATCTGGTGCCCTTATGATATTTAGGCATGCCACTCCATTACTTCTACTGAAAGAACTTCAACATTGGCATGTCCTCTCTTTGAACTTCACGAACTATATGCACTCCAATTCGTTTTTACAAGAAGCTTGTAAATAAGAGCTTATTAAGAAAGAAAGAACTTATGCTTGGGCTTGCTTTCCCCCTATCTTCCTGATCCCTTTTTCCTTTGGGTTGTTCCCTTAAAATTGAAAGTTTGAGGACAGGAACAAGCTCATCATTTATCTGTGTAAGCTGCTCCGAGAAGCTTTTTTGCCTGCAGTGTGGTTAAAGTCCTTTAAATAAATACGTTAAGGAACTATATACAGTAGTTTCATTTGGTATTATTGTGCTGAAATTACTGAGACAACAATTTCTCAATAATATTCCTTTACACACACTCACCCCTCAAATGATTGGAGAATTCTCTGTTTTATTAGAAGCAGTGAAATGCCTAATCCCCAATTTCACCACACTAAAGAAGGGTGGGAGGCCATTTGTCTCAGTGTTAATTGTATAAAGCTAGAGCAATCAGGTAGTGAGGTTTACTACCCAATGAGACACCTGAAATGTAATCAAACATATAAATAGGAAAAAAAGTCAATACAGCATGTTTGCAGCTCTAATTCTACATATGATCATATCCAAAAATCATAAGGTTTTATGCACCCTACATACACGTACCTAGAATGACATCCCCCTACACACACAGCAATTGTTGTGGCTCAAACACGGTTGTGGTAAATTGTTCAGCTGATTTCAGTGTGTTACTGCAGCTAAATACAGGTCATAAATGTTGTATAAAGTAGGGTGTAGAATAAAGATACCTATCATACAGGTGCTTATTTTCTGGGTGTATATTCACCAGAAATATCATTGCTGTTTGTGAATTAATGATGAATGTACGGTACATACACCTGGCAAAATAGAGCGCCATGCAATTTTCATATGATTGATTTACACCACTGTACACAGACAAATGTATATTCATATACAGAAAAATCAAATGTGAAGTTGCCCTTCACATAGATAGTGTATCTATTCCTCTCTACCAAACACACCCTGTTTATTACCACCCTAACTTTACTTAATTTGCCATATACATTTTCAGTTTACCTGTGGTGCATTAAGGGTGAGTCGCTCTGTTGCCCTGCCACCGCCACCACCAGTTGACTACCTGGGTCCCATTGCAGAAGCAGCAGGGGCGGCGGGGGTGAAGATGTGACCCCCGTGGGCACTGGGTGATATCAAAACCCATACCAAAATTTGGTCTAGTTCCATAACAGAGTAAATCATGTCTACTATTCTAAAAATCCAATTAATTAGTTGGGAGGTCCATCTTTACTGACTCAGTTCTTACAAAATAAACCACACACACACACACTATGCCATATTATTTTGTAAGAACTGAGTCAGTGAAAATGGACCTCCCAACTAATTAATTGGATTTTTGGAATAGTACCTACCTACCTATCTATCTATCTATCTATCATCTATCATCTATCTTGTTATCAACTTCGGCTGATACGCCAGCTGCGCCCTTGCCTGGAAACTAGGGACCTCGAAACTGTGGTACATGCACTGGTAACCTCCTGTCTGGATTTCTGTAATGCGCTCTACATGGGGCTACCCTTGTGCTTAACTCGGAAACTTCAACTAGTTCAGAACATGGCAGCCAGGTTGATTTCTGGTGTTTCCAGAAGAGAGCATATAACACCTGTGCTAAAAGCTCTCCACTGGCTGCCTATTCGTTTCCGGGCACAGTACAAGGTGTTGGTTATAACCTTTAAAGCCCTGCATGGTTTGGGTCCAACTTATCTCCGGGACCGCCTCCTTCCGTACGACCCTCCCCGCGCACTTCGGTCCTCTGGGAGGAATCTGTTACAGCCTATGAAAACAAGGCTGTCTGTGACGTCCCAGAGGGCCTTCTCCGCTGCTGCTCCCAGATTATGGAATGGCCTGCCGGACGAGATCCGTCTTATTAACACCTTAGACGGCTTTAAAAAAGCTGTCAAGACGGATCTTTTCCGGCAGGCCTTTCCTGAATAACTATCCCGGCCCAAGACTCGGTTGTCCTCCCTGAGCTGTAATCAATTTTTTAAATTTTTTTTAAACTATTGTATATTTTAATATTTTTCTAATTTATATATTTTTAATTTACTGTATGTTTTTAATCTTTTATAGTTTAATATTATTTTAAGGGGGGGTGGGCTAGGGTACTGGGACTATGGAGTTTTTATATTGTAAGCTGCCCCGATTGCGTTGCAGAGGGGCGGGATAGAAATAAAATTTTATTATTATTATTATTATTATCTATCATCTATCTATCTATCATCTATCTATCATCTATCTATCATTATCCATCTGGCTTTTGTATGTTTCCTTTCCCAGTGTGCTGACTGGCGGCTTAGGAAACATACCCAACCAATCCCCTCACTCCCTCAACCAATTGTCACCCACATGTAAAAACAATGCAATATTCCCCCCCCCCCTAAAATAATACCATGTAGCTGAACCGTGTGAAAGGAACACTGCCACTCCGAGTTCCACATTGCAACCACTGCTTGAAACCCCAGCAGGGCACATAATAGTGTATGCCTATTATTTTATTTGCTTTGATGTTCTGTATCTGTTACTGTATTTGTTCTGTATTTGCTTTGAATTGTATTATACTGTGATTAACTGTATTACATTGTGTTTGTATTACTGTGTTGTTGTACAACGCCTCGATTCTGATGAGAGAGGTGGGTAATAAATAACTAAGTATTAAGTATTATGTTATGCCGGGCACACCTATACCGTACTAATACTAAATACTAATACAATTACGCCAGTGGCTCTTAACCTTTTCTTTACCAGGGACCCACTTTGAATATATTTTGTTGCCATGGGCCCCCAAGATTTAACTCAAGATTTCAAACCCTAACAACAATAATAACAATAATACTTGATAACAACAATAATAATACAATTACAAAAATGTCTCTTAACCTTTTCTTTACTAGTGCTCCCTTTAAATATCTTTTCTTGCCATAGACCCCAAGACTTTAGATTTAAAACTCTAATAATCATAATAATACCGAATAATACCGAATAACAACAACAACAATACAATTACACCATCCATGAAATCGTCCCTCAGAGGCACTGGAGTGGGAGGGAAGACTTTTCTCCTGCTTCTTCCTGCAAGTTTGTGGCTGGAGTGGATTGAATGGCAATGCGCAGGCCAAGCCAGCCAGCCAGCCTTTGCCTTGGCTCCTGTCACATGGCCACTCCACTGTAGGCAGGAAGTGCTCTGAGCAGCTTTCAAGCTTTCATGGACATTGTGAGTACACTGTGGATCCCTGGGGGTCCCCAGACCTCAGGTTAAGAACCACTGGTCTAGATACTTGGCAAAATTAGCAGGCAAAAACTTGCCTTGTTTAGAGAAGAGGGGGTCCAGGGACCCTTGTCTACCACTTGTTAAAATAGAAATGAATAGAAAAGGGAGCAAAGGAGTCTCTCCAGCAAGGGGTGGAATGGTTACCTCTAACTTTTTCATGAGTGTTTGGACTCGCCTTTGCCACGCCCACAGACTGCGGAGCCTCAGCCTTCCGCTCCAACACCAGCTGCCCTTTGAGGGTAGCATGCTGGATTCCCATTGGGGGAAGCTGATGGCCAATGAGAGCCCACTTTGCTCCATTCTATTTCCCCCTCCCTCAATGGCTTTGGCTCCTCCCACCAGCCGGAGGGTTTTTTTAGCAGGCGGCAACCCGTCTGGTGCAGCATTTGTAAAGAATGTCTTTCTCCCCATGGGAAGCAGAGCCAGGGATGGCCAGAGGATCCCAAGGGGTCCCCTAAGGAGGAAAAAGAAGGCCTGGAACTCCGGGGCAGCCTCCCACCTCTTCCCACACCTTTCCAGTTTGTTTGTTTGTTTGTTTGTTTGTTTGCAGCCTTAATTTCCTTGGGGCAGAAGGTATCTACTCAGTATAGGCTCACTGAGAGGCACCTGGCACAGTCTGGGGACAAGCTAACCCAGGAGTAGCCAAAACAACAGACCTGCACACCAAAAAGGGCACAAAAACAAAGGCTTCAGCTAGCAGCTGTACCACAGCTCTGACCCACTTTCACACACACAAAAACTTACAGACAGCAAGGTTCATCCAAAAATATCTGGAAATCTTTATCTTCAGTTTCAGGATAAACAAACACAGTATATACATCGCAAACCTCATTAACAAACTCAACAGCAACACTACTCTTTCTCCACAACACAAACCCACACACAACGCATTGTGTGCTTTAGCTATATAGGAGTGTTCGCTAGACATGCCTCTGCCTAGCCACAGATGTGAACAAACCCACTTCAACTGTGCTAGTAGTCTGTGTCTGTTGCTCAAACATGTTTCTTTTTGCACTTAAAGCAATATTACCATGACAGAATGGGGGGAAGGTTTTTTCAAGTTTTTGGGTGCAGAAGGGGTGAAGAGTAGAGGAAGGGGGGAAACCTACCCTGAAAGGTAGGACAGGAGGAAAAAGAAGAAATATGAGGGTGGGGGACACATAGAAAGCAACATTATTTTCCCCCATGCATGCATATTAAGCCAGCAACGGAAGCTGGCTGAGTACAGTTGTCCCTCCACATTCGCGAACTTTACATTCGCAGTTTTGATTATTCGCGGTTTTGGGAGGGCCCCCCCGTGAAAGACCTGGGAGGGGCTGGGGAGGCCTTCACGGGGCCCCCGGAGGCGCTCCGGAGGCCCCATGAAGGCCTGGGGACGGTGTGGGGAGGGCTGGGGAGGCCTTAACAGGGCCCCCGGAGGTGCTCCGGAGGCCCCATGAAAGCCTGGGGAGGGCTGGGGAGGGCTGGGGAGGCCTTCACGGGGCCCCCGGAGGCGCTCTGGAGGCCCCATGAAGGCCTGAGGAGGGGGTGGGGAGGGCCGGGGAGGCGAGGGGAGTCCAGGGAAAGTGGCAAGGGGAGCGACAACGGGGCCTCTGGAGGCCTCGGGGTTGCTTGGGGAGGGCGGGGGGGCGGCCAGGAAAAGCGACCGCGAGGCCTCCGGAGGCCTCGGGGTCGCTTGGGGAGGGCGGGGGGGCAGCTGGGAAAAGCGACCGCGAGGCCTCCGGAGGCCTCAGGGTCGCTTGGGGAGGGTGGGGGGAGGGCGGGAAAAGCGACCGCGAGGCCTCCGGAGGCCTCGGGGTCACTTGGGGAGGGCGGGGGGGAGGGCGGGAAAAGCGACCGCGAGGCCTCTGGAGTCGCTTGGGGAGGGCGGGGGGTGGCAGGGAAAAGCGACCACGAGGCCTCCGGAGGCCTCGGGGTCGCTTGGGGAGGGCGGGGGGCGGCAGGGAAAAGCGACCGCGAGGCCTCTGGAGGCCTCGGGGTCGCTTGGGGAGGGCGGGGGGCTGCTGGTAAAAGCGACCGCGAGGCCTCCGGAGGCCTCTGGGTCACTTGTGGAGGGTGAGGGGTGGCCGGGAAAAGCGACGCAAGGCCTCCAGAGGCTTCTGGGTCGCTTGGGGAGGGCGGGGGGTGGCCGGGAAGAGCGACCGCGAGGCCTCCGGAGGCCTCGGGGTCGCTTGGGGAGGGCGGGTGGAGGGCTGTCATTATTCGCAGAATTTTCACATTCGCGGGGGTCTATGGAACCTAACCCCCGCGAATGTGAAGGGACAACTGTATTTAGTTACTGCAGCTCAACAGGCAAAGATGTAGCTGTAGTCCAAGGAAGTGGTGTGAAAAACACCCTCAAGCTGCTGATTGGCGGCCAACAGAGCACTACAATTGGTTGGGTATGTTTCCTAAGTGGCTAATCAGCACACTGGGAATGGCAACATACTCAAGAAAATTATATATATAGAGATTAGCTGGACTCGGCGTACCATACGCCATTAAAAAACTCCCTTTAATTTGCATATAAGGGAACCATTGGATGGCAAAACCTTCTTGATGTAATTGTTGTTCTTTTAATTTTGTCATTTCTCCTGACTTATAAACTAGGTCCTTATATGTAATCCGGATTACTTCTTTCCTCAGACTATAAATAGACATAGCTTCAGCTGGAGAAAACCAACCTGGAAGGTGAGGGTATAAGAACTCACGATATTTAACCTAAACTTTGTATAATGACTTGCAAATTAAATGATTGTTAAATGATTTTAATAATTCTGGCTTCTGATGCCATAAATAGAAGTGCCATCCAAAATGTAAGTCATGGCCCTCTCGTGCTAGCATTGTTTTGTTATCCAACATTATCCACATTTTAAGCCATGCTAAACAGCTGGCCTTGTAATAAATGTTAATATTTAGAAACACAAGACCTCCTTTATCCTTAACATCTGTCATCGGCTTGAGTTTGACCCTAGGTTTTTGCCCCTTCCAAACAAATTTCCAAAGATCTTTTGTAGTATCAGTAAACCATTTAGTGGGTATGTCTATAGATATCATTTGATAAAAAAAATAGCAGTTTAGGGAGTACACTCATTTTAATTAATGAGATCCTTCCCATTAACGATAGTTCTAGCTTTCCCCAAAGTTTGAGTTTAACTTTCATTTGGTTCCACATGGCCACATAATTATTTTGCAATAAATGTCTGTTGTTATTAGAAATAATAATCCCTAAATATTTAACCTTTTTAACACAACAAATACCTGAAGCTTTTCCCAGTGATTCCTTTTCTTTCAAATTAACATTTTTATGAGAATCTTAGCATATTAAATAGAGATTTTAAAAAGATCTTTTAGAAAGAGGATTAGATTTAAAACCATCAAATCTTGAAATAACATTCCAGAAAGGAGATAAACATATACTGTCAAGGCTTTATCAATTTTTGTTAAGAGCTGATATGGTGGATGAAGAGGTAAAAGAATATATGATCAAATGGGCTAAGGACGTAGGATGACATATTTAGACGAATGGGGAAAAGCCTGGAAAAAGATATCAAGTTTTACAAGATCTTTCTGTTTGAAAGAAAATGCTATGAAAATGATGATCAGATGGTACCTCCCTCTGACAAAATTAGCAAAAATGTCAAAAAATATGAAAATGTATTGTTGGAAATGTATGAAAGAAATTGGTACTTTTTTCCATCAATGGTGGGGGTGTGCTCAAATATACAGATATTGGTTTATGATATGCACCTCAATCCAAAAAGTTCTAAAAAAGAAAATTGAACTTACCCCCAAACTTTTTCTATTAGGAATAATCAATCCAGATTTGAAATTAGTAATACATATGGAACGAATGATTTGGCACATGACTACTGCCTCCAGGATAGTTTTGGCAAGACATTGGAGAAAAGATTCAATTCCAGATAAAGGAGAATGGCTTGAAAAAGTAATAGACATTTTGGAAATGGAAAAGCTGACTTTTATATTAGATAATAAAGAAAATTCTAAACATCATCAAATATGGCATCCTCTTTTAGATTATTTGCAAAAGAATGCGGATAACAGGATGTTTAACTATAAATTCTATGTGATACAGTTCTATCGACCTCTTATTTCTGTTACTGCCCTTCTTATTCAAGATGTTTATTTTTAAAAATATTTATTATTATAAGCGTCATAATGAGATAACATTGTTATTAGTAAGTTAATGATAATGTAACTGGGGAAAAACACCTATATTTATTTTGGATTGTAGTTAATTTAGGTTATTAACTTTAATTTTTATTTAATTCTAGTTTTAATTTTAGTCAATTTAGTTTTATTAATTTAGCTAACTTAGTTAATTAACTTTAGTTAACTTACTGAGGTGGGGGGGAATAAAGGAATTATTAAGATATATCTCTGGCTTTTCTTCGCAAATAAAGATTCAGGAAGGACTCATCCTGCACTTTTTGCAAGTGCGACCTGATGACTAAAAAGGCAAATCCGAGATAAACAAGTCCGGTTGCAGAAAGCACAGTAGAAGGTCTCCTTGGGTGATGTTTCCGGGTTGTGATTCTTTCTGTGTTGTCGTTTCTCTTCAAGACTTGTTCGGCGTGATTCCTCAAATAAGGCTGCAACATTGTGGATAGTGCATCTCCATGCCTCCCGATGTGAGGCCAGGGTGGACCATTGTTGGTGATCAATTTGGCCGAGCCTGCCTTGTATCGGTTAAGGTATATAACTCCTTTATAACAAACTGGTACCTCTCCAGGGGAAAGTTTTACAATATATTTAGTTGTCTAATGTGTTTATGTATGTATTTGTGTCTATTTTATATATACATGTCACTTTTTGAGAAAATTAAATAAAAATAATTCTAAAAAAAAACCTCCTCCCAAAATGCCCAGGAGACCTCATGACAACCCTTTGAGGTAGGCTGGTGGGTTTAACTTGCCCACCTGCCGCTCGTTCTGCCCCCTGCCACCCCCCACCACTCATTCTGCCCCTTGCTGCTCCTCACCGCTTGTTCTGCCCCCCCCACTCATTCTGCCCCTCCATCCACTCATTCTGCCCCTCCCCCAGTCATTCTGCCCTTCCCCCACCAGCCATTCTGCTGCTCCCACCCCACCCCCTGCACTCCAGAACACACACGCACACACCACATCCACCCCATGTTACTCACTCTCCAGCTGCAGCCCATGTTTGAGATCTACATGGTCCCACCCCCAGTGTGTTGACTGGCTGCCTAACAGACCTGTGATTGGTTGGTCAGTTCCCTAAGCAGCCAATCAGCACACTGGAAACAGCAACATACCCAAGAGAATTATATATAGATAGATAGATAGATAGATACGATTTCATTACATGAAGTGATGAAAAACCTTTTTTTTTTTTGTAATCCATTTTCTCACTAATGGAAATTAAGCCTTATGACAATGAAAGGAAATATGGGTGCTATAATAATAATAGGTAGAAAAATATTTTCTGGTAGATGTTTTAACTGCAACTGTAGCATATATTCACTAGAAAACCTTGATAAAATCTCAGTATTAATCAAGAACATGATCTAGATAAAAGCCTTTGCTCATGAACCAGACTTTTCATATAGTGCCCGTAGGCATTTCATGCCATGGCATTTTTCTCAGACCTTTGTTACTCAATAAAAATAGTGTTGTAAAATGCCAGCACTGGGTATTTATTCCAAATATGTCTTTATAGGGTGCGTCTATACGATCATAAAAAAATCCGTTTTGGGGGTAAAAAATACGAATAGGCTGTCATTCGTATGCATACGAACTGCCCACACGTTTTTTTTACCCCCCTAAACTCCGTATGACTCCCTCTTCCCCAAGCTGGCTGGAGCGAGCAAGCCAAGCGGCGGTGATAAATCTCCTGCCGCTTTTTTTTTTTAAGGTTCCTGGTTTGCAGACAGTCGGTTTTCCCTATTTACAATATAAAATAAAAATAAACAAATATATAATTCACGGACTTACTGGACTCTCGCTAGCTGGGAAGCCAACATGGTGGCCGCTCCCAATTCCCCTCCGTGCTAGCCCCGCCCCCTCTGCTTGGCCAGCCAATCAGATTACACAGCCTGTTCGTATGTGTGCGAACGGACCGTACAGACCCATCAGCCATCCGAACGGCGTACGGATTTCTCATTGTGATCCGCTTTCCCTCCCGAATGCCGCATGTGCGTATTTCAGGGTGGAAAACCGCCCCCCCTCTTTTGGATGCATGTGAATCCGAACGGCCGTGTGTACCGAAGCGCAGACTTCCTCACGCTGTACGTATTATTTAAATCGTGTAGACGGGACCATAGTAAACCTATTCAAACAGATCAGGGACTATTTCAGGCAATGGCGATTTTATTCCATTCCATGCCCACCTCCATTATAAATAACTAGCTATACCCAGTGTAACATACACCTTCAAATGCCCCCTGTCGCCAGGCTCACCCCCCCCATTGCCAGGCTTGCCCCCCCATTGCCAGGCTCATGCCCCCGACAGGCTCACAGCCCTCCCTGCACTCAGGCACATGCATTCTACACACACGCACACACCACAACCTCCCCCATGCTACTCACACTCCCTCTGCTGCTGCCATGTTTAGAAAGGATTGAAACTTCCACATGGTTCTGCCCCCAGTGTCCTGATTGGCTGCCCAACTGAGCTTTGATTGGTTGGTCAGTTTCCTAAGCAGCCAATCAGCACACTGGAAGCGGCAACATATCTAAGAGCAATATTATAAATACTGGTAATAATAATAATGCCAGCTACAACATGTAAGACAGAGGATTAACAGAGGTTGTTAAAGGTAAACTTTTATTTAAATAACAGCAGGTGTGTGTGTGTGTCTGAAATGCACACCTTTCAGAAATTCAGAAAAATTCTATCTCTGACATCATCTCTATTCCAAATAAATGTTTTTTTACAATTGAGGACAGTGACATAAGAATGACACTAAACCTATGATTCATTTCCTTCTTATTCAGAATCAGGGTGTTCTCTACAGTTTCCTGTTGAAGCATCACCTGATCACACCCTTGTGCAAAGCTATGGGAGGCTGTCGTTTTAAAACTCAGTCAGTTCCAAGTGCAAATACAATAAGACAACAAACCAACTGCATCTACGTCAGAGTTTGCTCCAAAGAGGCATAATTATCGTTATGGGTTCAGTATCTCCAACTATTCAACATTCAGCTTTCTGTACTTCTTGCTTATAAGGCTCTGCTTACCCTCCTGCCACTGTTTGGCTAATCATTAATCATAGCTTATCTGATGGACGTAATATTGTATTTATAAGCAGAAACATTGTTTCACAAACCAAATGCAAATATTGGCTCAGCCAAACTAGGGAGAAGGCCAAAAGGAAATACTAGCACTTGTACCATCAGTGATTTGTTTTTCACATTTAATTATCTGTTCCATATCGATAAATAGAAGGGTCAAAAAGAAATCTTGCCTCTTTTATCAAGCAAAATATATAGTTGTCGCTCTGTATCCACAGATTTGGTATCGACAGATTTAAGTATTCACGGCTTGAAAATATTCTTTAAAAAATAATAATCCAAAAAGCAAACCTTGATTTTGCCATCTTATTTAAGGGACACCATTTTGCTGTGCCACTGCATATAATAGGTCTTGAGTATTCACAGATTTTGGCATCCATGGGGGCCCTGGAACCAAACCCCAGCAAATATGAAGGGACAACTGATATATTGCTACCAACATCTCTATCTTTGAAAAAAAATATTCACATCCCATGCAACTACTCTGGCCATCACAGGAGTTCAGTTTGGTTGTTTTCCTCCTCTCACCCCTCTCAGTTTCCTGGCAGCTCAGGGTTGTAGAAGCACCACAATTGCCAGAGGAAGTGGAGATAGCAAGCAATTAGGTGCACATTACTGCTAGCAGTCCAAACCACAAAATATAGAAACTAGAGCAATCTGAAAAGTCATTCAACTTCTACAGTACTCTATACATACATTATTTGGCTATGTGTTTGGTTGTATTACTGTCATTTTGTTTCTCTGCTTATGTTTTTGTTTTCTGATGCATCAGGAAGAAGCAAGAGTGAGAGAGACTGAGAGAGAGAGGAAGAAGGCTGCCTGAGGCCTGTAAGTTGCCTACTCCTCCTCTGCAGGGAAGGTATTTCTTAGCTAAGGAAGCATTTATTTTTCATTCATTGAGAGGCTGCAGTTTATAGACATGTACAGATATGCTCGAGGTGGAAGAAAAGCTAGATAGGTGAAAGTCAGTTAAAGTAGACTGTTTTCTATTTATTAAAAATATTTATTCTGCATCTGTGAAGGAAATCAGACCATGCTCATTTCCTTTCAATTGCTACTGTTTGCCCCCTACTTTCCTCTGCTTCTTGCCTTGCATATCAGATGGCAGTCACTTGCAGGAGCCTCCTGTGGTATTTTCATGGATCTGTAGCTTTTTGCCATCAGTGAAAAACTGATGGCACAAAGGAGTTATCTTATGAGAATATCACTGTAAGTGTCTGTGCATGGCAAAAAAGTTAATATCACTGTTGTTGTTCTTTTATTTGTACTGTACTAGAAGTGTACATGTGTATTTCATGTACACGTCTACTCTCTCCCTTTAATTATACAACAATCCTGTAAATTAGGTTTTTTGAAAGATCAGTTGTAACTGTAAACCAAGGTATGAAACTGAAATACAGTGGAAGAAAAAAAAAGCAACCATGTGTTTAATTTGCACAATAATAATTTGCATAATTAGAATAATTTGCATGATATCAAATTAGATGCTCAGATTTTTGGGACATGTCAGCCCTACCAATGGCCAAGATGATGAGAACTGGAGTTCAACAATATCAGGTTTCCCCAGTCCACACCTTTTATTTGGGGTCCATACAAAGAATGATATCCATTATGACTTCTATTAGGAGCACAGGATTTCTCACGTGTGGATTCAGTGTCCCATGAGTAAGTAGAAGCTGGAAAATGTTGAGTATTACTTCAAACACTATAAGAAAGAACTCATAGATAATTGCTTGCCTTCATCCATGAATCGTGGATGGATACAGCAGTTGCATGAGCTGTTATTTGTATAAGAAAATTTGTTTGAATAATCTCTGTGCAGGTTTTTGATGTAATATAAATACCGGTATGTACAAAAGATTTCTCCTCTCACTATTGTAAATATAGCAAATAATTTGATCAGGGTAACTGTATGGATCTTGCATTTTCCTCCAGACCGTGCTTGTTGGATTCAGGAGTGGGAGTGGGGATGGAGAAGAGGGTTATGATTTCAAGGTAGAGTTGATTGCTTTACAAACTCAACAATCATGAAAACATCCCTTCAGTTTCAGTGTGGTTTTCTGATTATCTGCACATATGGCAAGGGAGCAATGAGTCATCTGGGAAAGAGAAACCACTTTAAAAGTGTTCTGTGAGTACCTGGACTCAGATTTATAGCTATTTACTTATAAAACAGGAGACTCACCATTTGCCAGTTAGTACTAACTACTTCACCTGTCAGTTAAAAGCAATGTCAAAATCACCATTCAGATGAAAAAGTGTCCACAGATTTACAGAACAGTCATTGACAGTACTTATGTTTAAAAAGCCATAAAAAGCTCGTAAGGGCTTTCCTAATGCTCAGTGCCATCCCAAGATATTTTTCTGCAGGACAACCATTCAGACACTACTTCCTGCTTTCATATATTCCTTCCTCATATCATGGTTTACCCTACTGTGTGGCAGTTGGTAGAGTGCCTCTTCATTTTACATCCATAGAGAGGATTTTAGATCTTTGAAGGAAATGATTTATTTAAACAGAAGGGCATTATCTACAGCTGACCTTGGTAGAAAAGATCCACCTTGGTCTCAATAGAGTCTCTTCCTCCCCCACCCTAATGAATGCACCCAACAACACACTACATAAAATAGATCTGCACTACATGCATTAATAACTGTCACTGTCTTCCATTTGCACATCACTCAAGCGCAAGGCTTGAATAATTTGTGGGCTAGGAATGCAGAAAGAAGACTTACAGATATGCATGGACTTCCTATTAAAGTATGGGTAGGAAAGGAAGAATGAGTGACTCCACTGAGTCCTATATTAATCTTTGAAAATGCAAGGCTATTTACAATGCTCTTAATTTTGCATTGCAGTCTTGTTATAACCAGTGCAGTACATCTCATACGTTGCAACCCCATGGATGCGAAACATTTTAGATTATAAAAATGAAGAGAAATCAGTGAATTTTGAGAACCAGGAAACATGAGATGAGTTCAGAAAACAAAGGGCTATACAACTGCAATGTCCAAATAAAATACTGTGTTAATTAAGTAACTGCTGTCCCAAGGAAGAAAAGGAATATTTGCCTTAGATTTCAGGTCAGATTCCATCTCACCAATGAGATTTTTGTTAGTCTCTGGTACAAGGCTTCTCAGCCAGGGTCCCCTGGTACCCTAGAGTTCCACAAGAAGTTGCTAGAGATTCCATGAGAGATCATGACTGGGGGGGGCACACTACTTTTTGTGCTATGCATGTAATAATTTTTACACAAGGGTTGCCTGAAACCTGAAAATTATTTCAGGGGCTCCTCCAGGGTGAAAAGGTTGAGAAAGGCTGCTAGTAAACTGTTGCATGCACACACAATGCTTCTCTTAATCTGATCTGCATGCTACCTCAACACACTTTCAGATAACATTTATTCAATCACTTTTGGTTTCTGCTCTTCTATCTAATTATCCAAAGCATTAGATCTACCTTCAACAGATGAAGAGTTTCACCAGAAAGTATGTAAATTTCTCTTAACTGGAGATAACAACCAATTATCTCAGTTGAGTCACTGACAAACAGAGCAATCCTAAACATGCATTCTACCAGTAATAAAACATTTGCCATATCCAGTGGCTGAAAGAAAAACAAAAATTCTACCCAGACTCCAAGCTAATTGAAATCTAATCCTACAATTGTTAAAAGATCTTTTAATTAGAGTTTCTAAATTGTTTTCATATTTGCAGCAGTCGATATTGTATTTAAATTAGAAAGGAGTTTATTTACTCTAATGGGAGGCAAAAAATGCAGTTGTGTGGGAAAATGTGCTTTAAATCAGTGTATCCCCTCCCCTCTCTCCATTTTACCATGAGTTAGCCCCAGTGGGAGAAGGGTACCTAAGCTAAGAAATATACTGCCACCTGAAAAAATAGGACTTCAATTGTTTTTATAAAGTTCATGACTTGCTAGCAAAAAAACCAAAATCCAAACCAAACCAAACGAGCCCCTTCTCCCTGAAAACAGTACACTGCAAATCTTTTAAAGTTATTGCTTTATTCCAGCTGGGTAACCTTAGTTATGTGTTTCCTTTTACGCCTTCTCAGGGTCATTTCCTTATTATTGCTCCTTCAACAATTGCTACAGCTATAAATTCTTTTTATTTTATGCCAGGAAGACTATTCTTTCCTTTTAGTTTTCCTTCTACACCACTGAATAAACTGTGTTTTTTTGGATATGTGTGTTCACAGTGTGAACTGTATTATACAAATACAATGAAATCTCTCTACTTTGAGGGACCAGATGTTGGCATTATAGAGGAATAAAAAAGATAGCCAAGGAACACACAAGTCTCTGCTTGAGGCCATAGCCCCACTTTTGTTTTCCTATTACTCAAACGGCAACTGAGAGTGAGTTGTTAAATGTGGTTCTTCCTCTAAAGAGCACATCCATTGTCTTAAAATTCTATTAACTGAAAAATGCATACACTAGAATTCTTTAGGGTCCTGCCTGGCATCTCTAGAGACTGGCTGAGGCTGTAAGGAACTGCTCTGCTTCTCTGGGTCACCAAGCAGAGATACAAATCACAGGGTAAGTGGCACTGGAGGAAGAAATTTGATTTTTTCTATATGAGGTTGCTTTAAAGCTCATCTCCACCCATTCCCAGCTGGTGCCAGAGCTCTCTGGCTCAACACGGATGCCTTTGTATCTGTGTTGTGCTAGTGCAGCACTAGTGTACCAAAAAGCCAGTAGCAAGTGGAGGGGTTTGTGAGCAGAGCTGATTGATTCATGCACGTGAACCCATTGTGCAATTTGGGGCAAGATAATGAGCATTCAAAGTCACAAGCTTTTTTGCTGAACAGGCCTGGTGGCACTGGTGCAGAGCCTGGGGGGAAAAACTCATTGAAGGCTAGCAGCAACCCTACAAACATAGGGCCGTTAAACCCTACAAGAATTTGGCCTGCAAACACTTTCAATGCCTCATGTGTGCTGGAATGGAATGAGAGCCATAGTAGAAATGCTGGCAACTGCTACAGCCAATAATAAAAATGCTTGTTTTCCCCTCATGGTTTGAACTGCTATGGTTAGCCAGGTTTTATACCAAATCTTGCCCATTTACCTAGTTTGCCCTCACGACTTCATTTGAATCAGAGGCAATTTTGGCCAATCACCCAATGGCTGACTATCTCATCTTTGTGACATCACAAGGATCTAGCCCCTGATCTTAAATTCTGGCCCTGAAATGTAAGACAATGAAAGGCTGCTGTCTTAGCAACTTTACCTGTGTCTCTAAAAGATAATTTATATGATCGATACATATCTGTTTTAGTAAACAATCTGGAGGGTAAATACCAGTGTACAATACTACATTTCTTCCATTCTCCATCCCCATCATAACCTACCATGACAGTGAAGGCTGCTGAATTACTTTTTGAATTTCAGTTAGGATGTAATAAATACAAGTGGGGCTGTCCTTTTTTTTTTTTTTAAATGATTATGGTTAAATTTTTAAAAGGAGCTATGTGAGCCACAGGTAAAAACAAAAATCAGAGACGGATAATTCCTTTTATTAGGACCACTACCATGTTAAATAAGTTGTGAACACTTTCAAATGATCCCAAACTGTTCTTCAGGAATGTGTGTACAAAAAATTAGGAGATAAAGACAGATATAAAGAATAAAAAAATGTGACCCTTGTTGTTTGGTCATTGTGCATTTCTCATACAGTCTTTGGGTGTTGCAGGCTAAGTCAAGAGAAAAGATGTTAACATCTTTTATTAGCTACATTTAATTTTTTAAAAAATATAATATTTCTAAGATTATTTTTATTTGCTATGGAAAAATAGTACAATTAGCTGCTCAGGAGTGGATTTACCATCAGAGGAAGATTTTCAACATCCAACAGGTACTGTACCACAGCAAGGACTTGCAGTATAGGAGAAGCAAAAAAATATTCCCCAATAATAATATAACACAGAGAAAACTAATGAGTAAAACAGATGCTCTGGGATGATCACTTTGGTTTGGAAGAAACATAGAATTGGCCACATATAATTGCCTGGATAAAGGTACAGATTATATCATAAAGGCATTACATAGTTCATTAGTATGGGGCAAGGGAAACTACAATATTTTAAAAGTGTGTACACACATACAGATGCATACAAAGATAGCCAACTCAGGTCTGTGCTGCCTTTAAATACATTGCAGAACAAAAAATAAAACAAAACGTTAAAATGATTGTTTATATCTTGGGAAACCCTAGCAACAGGTGTAACTTGAGAGTCTTGCCCAGTTTTAGACTTAGCTATAACTCCTTTAATTATTCATAAGCACAGCAGTGGGCTGCCTACAGAGGAAAGGAATACCTGCCAGTTAATTTCCAAAGGAGCTTCTAGCAAGACCACACCGAAGTCTAGTCCAGCCAAAATGTCTAGCACTATAGCAGAGAAGCTGTTTACAGGCTTAAGTGACTTAATAATCAACGAGAACAAAAAGACATTGCCTCTAGGCTGGACGATCTTAAGAACATGCTGTTTACTACCAAGGACTCGGCTAAACCACTGGTGAATTTAGTATCCACGGATGAGGTTCCTCATGTTGAGAGGATTCTGGATGGGGGCTCTATTGATGCTTTATTAATAATGAATGAGGAAGATCTCATAACTACAATTCCAGCAGAATCCTTGGAGCCTCCTCTGCATGATTTGTCATCCAATCAAAAAGCTCCAGTTCAAATAGAACCCTTGGATACCTGCGATGGCATGGACTTTACTACACCAGCTTTACAATTACGTTTATTATCATGGAATATCATGGGGTGGGGAAATAAGGTCCATGATGCAGATTTTGCAATTTATCTACAAAACTTTAAAATTCTTTGTTTGCAAGAGACATGGGGCCTTGAAACTAATTTGCCATGTCTTCATGGATTTCAACCATTTTCTATTTCAGCTGTCAAAACTTGCACCAGAGAATGTGGCAGTGGTGGCCTTACTACATTTATCTCAGTTGATTTGCAAGCCGAGATTCAACCAATAACTAGTGCTTTTCCGCAACGTATACAGGTCCTTTCCATTAAGAGTGTGCATTTTGGTTCTTTAATTTATAGAAATGTCTATTTACCACCTAACTTATCAAAGAATGTAGGCCCTAACAGCATCTGTTAGAATGGTGTCTGACAAAAGATGGGCATCTGTATGGTGGTGTTTTTAAGATTTCTAAGAATTTTTATACAGTTTTAATACGCATGTTAGTATTTTTAGTATTTAATGTTTTAACTTATACATTGTTTAATTGTTTTTTTATTTCATATCTAGATTGTTATTTTTACTTTTGTATCATTTTCAACTTGTATTTTTTAATAATATGTTGTTAGCTGCTTTGAGTACCATTACTCGGAGAAAGGCAGATTATTATTATTATTATTATTAGTTATAGTTGATTTATATTATTATTGTTATACAGAAAATAAAACAAATATGACTTAGACAGATTATGTGAACCCTGTGACTAGTTCTGTACAAGTAGGGCATGGTTTATTTTTGACAAAAGGACACTTCCCTTCTTGCCGTATGCCAAACTGCTTTTGTTATGAAGTTATATGCTATACGAGATTAATGGAGACAATGTTCCTGATTTAAATATAAACAACAATTAAAACATCAACTTCTATACTGGGCATGTATAAAATAATATAAAAAAAATAATTATACCTGCCTCCAAAAAGGAAAGAAAAAAGGATTTCCAGGTGGTATTCATACACACACAAATCAGCTAATATGATAAAAACAGTAGAAAATATATTTAAGACCTAAACAAAACTACAACAAAATTGAATGGCAAAAATACCAAACAAACCTATTTCTACCCAGGATTTTTTTGTTTTAATTTTAATTTTAAAATGCCCAGTCTAATAGAAAGACCTTGGCTAAAGTAGTTTTGGATTATGGCCATCAGTTGTTTCTTCATTCTGGTTGAATAGATTATGTATAAAACGGGCAGAAACATTCACTAACAAAAGTAGTTCAATGGCAGATCAAAGAAGAGAAGACAGGTTTCAGGAAAATACATAACTTTTGTGAAAGATCTCACCAGAGAAATGAACAGATACCCACTGTATCTCATGCACATCATCATAATTACAGATTGCTCTCTGCTCAATGAGAGTGAAGAGTGTAACAAAACATCTCTACTTAAGAGGTCACTAATATAACTAAGAGCTCAAAACATCTGTAGAGTCACACACTGCTACTTTGTACACAGAACAGCTGCAAGTGGGTAGCCTTCAGAATCTGATCTCATGGTTTACAAACAGAAGCTGTTGTCCTTACCAAGTTCTTTTAAGTGTTCAAAATCTAATTTATCGTTACAAAATTCTGGCCAAACTGGTCTTCTGATTTATTTGCAAATAGACTAAAAACTGTACTGTGTGAGGTCCACAGCCTGAGAGATCTGCTGAGTGCCATGCAGCAAAGACATAGGAAGCAGGAAATTCATATGATAATATTCCCTGGCTTTTTAATTGCCTTGAAAGTGAACTGGACTAGTCGCAAAACTTCACACAAGTTCTGCTTTGATCGTATATTGGCAAATTCCTTTCAGCTCGGGGTCCCCCTTTCTTGAAGGAAAAAAAACCAAAAGCTTTGTAGCACACTTGGGAAGAGGAAGGTACTGAATGACTACAGTTGTCCCTCCACTTTCGCGAACTTGACGTTCGCGGTTTTGATTATTCGTGGTTTTGGGAGGGCCCCCGCCCCCCTAAACCGCGACATGGGGCCTCCGGAGGCCCCATGAAAGCCCTGGGAGGGGCTGGGGAGGCCTTCACGGGGCCCCCGGAGGTGCTCCGGAGGCCCCATGAAAGCCTGGGGAGGGGGTGGGCAGGGCCGGGGAGGCGAGGGGAGTCCAGGGAAAGTGGTGAGGGGAGCGACAACGGGGCCTCCGGAGGCCTCTGGGTCGCTTGGGGAGGGCAGGGGGCAGCCGGGAAAAGCGATTGCAAGGCCTCCGGAGGCCTCGGGGGTCGCTTGGGGAGGGCGGGGGCGGCAGGGAAAAGCGACTGCCAGGCCTCCGGAGGCCTCGGGGGTCGCTTGGGGAGGGCGGGGGGCAGCAGGGAAAAGCGACCGCCAGGCCTCCGGAGGCCTCGGGGTCGCTTGGGGAGGGCGGGGGTGGCAGGGAAAAGTGACCGCCAGGCCTCCGGAGGCCTCGGGGGTCACTTGGGGAGGATGGGGGCGGCAGGGAAAAGCGACCACGAGGCCTCCGGAGGCCTCTGGGTCGCTTGGGGAGGGCAGGGGGTGGCAGGGAAAAGCGACCGCGAGGCCTCCGGAGGACTGTGGGTCGCTTGGGGAGGGCAGGTGGAGGGCTGTCATTATTCGCGGAATTTTTACTTTCGCGGGGGTCTATGGAACCTAACCCCCACGAATGTGAAGGGACAACTGTACTAGTTCTACTAAACTAGGTAGGACCACATGGGCTCTGCACTGACAAAAACAGGCAGATTATTATTACATACAAAGAGATCTATCTGCTAATCATGCTAATCAACTAAATATGTTATGTCTTATTAGGATTTCTACACACACACACACACACACTGTATATAAAAAAATTCCTCTTCTTTCAATTCTGCTTTGTGAAATTTGGTTGTGATCAATATTAGTTATTCTTGACCAGGATATACCAACTAATCTGCAAATCTCACCTAAATCACCAGACTAACCCAATTGAGTATTTCATGGACAAAAGGGTCCCCAAAAGGTTGTGGGACTTGAGGTGGAGGCTCTACCATCAGGTTCTTAATCTGAGGGGAAGGAGACTGTGGACCACAGAGGATAAGCAGACTTGTCCTCGTCTGAAATGTAAAAAGGCTGAGATTCTGAGTGGTGTGGCACAAAAGGAGATGATCAGACATTTTGCCCAGGACTGCCTGAGTACCCGGGAAACATGGGAGGAAGTGGCCCAGGTCCTGGCCAGATTTGGCACAACAGGCTTGGGAGACAGTGCTTTTGGGCACCGAACCTCCAGAGGGTGTCAGGGGACCCAGAAAGTCAGTGGGCCAAAAGAGGAAGAGGAAGGAGTCTGGTTCCGTGGCTGAGAGTTTTTGGAAATTGCCCTGGTCTACAGTGCATCTGGTAAACCTCTATGTGATGTTAGAGTTATTTTTCCAAATACAAAGGGAGGTAAAGAGTCAAAATCTGCAGGATGCAAAAGGCACTGCTTATTATGTGAAGAACGTAATTAAAAATTTAGCTCTGAGTGAAAAGGAGAAATTGCCAAACCAGTGTTGGAAAAAGTTTTGGCTGTGGTTTAGTGAGACAAACCCAGCAATAACATAAAAGGATATTTTAAATAAATATTTTATTATTATTATTGTATTTTTGTATTATTTTGTATTATTATTTTTATTAATCTTTTATTGATTTTTTCTTTTCCAAATAGGTATAATTGTAATGTGTAAATATAATGTTCATTAAGAAAAAAGAGTGATTATAGAGTGTTTAGATTAAGAGGAAACATGTATTAGTGTTAGGATAGTTTTATTTTTGTATTAGTAAGAAAAGAGGAAAACAATTATTATTATTATTGCGTTATTGTTACGGCCTTTTGCGGTCGGGTGTATTTTTCAGTAGAATGGTCTTATTCCAATAAAAAATTCCTACACCCCCTCCCCGCACTCTCCTGGGTCTTCGCTCCCTTTGCTCCCATTGTGGCTTTGGGAAGGGCGGAGGGGTGGCTGGCTGAACAGGGGGGGAGGCTTGCCAGCCCCCCCCACCCCCCGTGCTTCCTGAAGCCATGATGGGGTGGCTGGCTGGACAGGGGTAGTCTTATACGGTGAGTATATGCCAAACTCTGTATTTTAAGTGGAAAAGTTGGGGGTCGTCTTATATGTCCAGTCATCTTATACGCCGGAAAATATGGTATGTACACACACACACACACACACACATATATAGAGAGAGATTTGCAGATTAGTGGCATAACCTGGTCAATAATAACATATCCTCTCCATCAGGGACTCACAGTATATAAACCTCACACACCCCTACACCACCATTCTCTGAAGATGCCAGCCACCGATGCAGGCGAAACGTCAAGAATAAACTCTTCCAGAACATGGCTTCACAGCTTGGAAAAAAACCATGAAAAACATACGGATGCCGGCCATAAAAGCCTTCAACTTCATACTTTTGTTTTTGTCTGGATGTTACAGATAGCCCGCCTCTGCACACAAAAGTAATGTTGGATTTGGAAGTGACTGCCAGAATTAACAGGCCTTCCAGAATGTCAGAGGTGATCTCACCCTAGGCTGGAAAGATGCATCTGCTACCACAATTGCCCTTATGATCACTTGTTGGCCAAGATGGAAATACTGTGGGAACTGGAGCCTCAAACACTTCAGGCAGACTGTATGGCTCATTGAACAGTCTTTCATATTTCACAGGACTCTTGGACAATTCAGACATTTCATTTTATCTGCTTCATTCCACTCTGTGCCAAAAGATAACCCCAGTGCCTGTCCACATAGAGGCTCCACCATTAGTGCTGGTTCTAACTTCAGGCCATAAGGCTGCAATCGGAATTCTAAAGTCTCCAGCAAAAAAACTTAAATGCTGATTTTTCAACAGTCTCTGTACAAGACACAGTTTGTCTTTAACGCATTAAATGTTTCTCACGAATGGTTTACTAAAGCAGATTTAAATTTTCACTCAAAAAGTTAATCAGCAAACTTGATTAACTTTGTTGAATGATATAGCTCCAAGAGCAGTGTATGCCCACATTCAGCTGTGCTTTGTTCCTTATTACGTTCTGTCACTCACACCTTTTTGAGATCATTGCCAAAGAAACTGTTTCAGAACTTGTGTATTCATTAACTTGGGTAATTTTTTTTAAAAGTACCAAAATAGGTCAGGTGATGTTTTATTAGCTCATCAAGTGATTTTCCAGTTATAAAAACTCATTGATAATACACCTGTATACTGCTCTAAGCAGAAAGGTGTGTACTTTAATTGGGGGCAGAGTGCTTGCTCAAAACTACCTCAGTAAAATAAAACGAAGCAAGCAAATTATCTGCAAACTACTAAAAATCCCCCCATTACACAGACCAATTATTTATGCACATGTATTGCAAGCACTTTGGACAGGGTATAAATTTAGGTGTTTAGTCTAATTTTTAACTCTGCTTACAAATTAATTAACTTTCCTTTAACTCATTTTATTTATTCTGGAATTATAACCCCCTTTTCTCCAATAACTTCAAAGTGTTGTATATGATCCTTCCTTCTGCATTTCATCTTCATAATCCTATGAGACACATTAAACTGAGAGAGACTGTGCCTGGCTAAAGATTACACAGTCAGCTACAGATTTTTCACAAAAAATTCTGATATCCCCGAGTGTACGTGCTGTGCTAAATCAAATCAAATCAAAATCTGAGATACAAAAATACATTATGGATAAAAACAAGATTCTAGAGCTTATAAAAACTTTGAAAATTGAGCACATTTTTATATAGCATGTGCAATATTTTACTAATCTCAGACTTTTGTTGCAATGTGAGCTTTGAATGTTACTTTTTAAAAAGCCAAGGATCTCAATGCAGACCCAAAAATCATTATTCTCCTAGCAGACAAAGGTAATGCCACAGTTATCATGGAAACAGAAAAATACAGACAAAAAATAAGGGAACTCTTGGACCCTGGAACATAAAGAAAACTCAAGCAAGACCCAACCAACAAAATCACCAGAAAAACAAATGCCTTGATCAAGAACTCATCAATTCAGCCAATCATACACCAGAATCTATGCAGATCAGAGGCTCTCCCACCAAGACTATATGGACTTCCCAAGATCCACAAGGATTCCATTCCACTCCAACCCATAGTGAGCGCCATTGGATCCCCCACGTATGACTTGACCAAGTTTCTGGCCACACAATTACAAACCCACATAGGACAAACCCCTCACTACATCAAAGACTCAGCTCACTTCATAGAAAAAATCAACAACATCGAACTGAAATATGGAGACACACTGCTCAGTTTTGATGTTGTCTCCTTGTTCACCAAAGTCCCCATAATGGACACTATGGCACTCATACAACAAATATTTCCTGAGGACATCACAGCCTTGTTCAAACACTGCCTCACCACAAGCTACTTCCAGTGGGATAACGAATTCTATGAACAGATAGACGAGGTAGCCATGGGCAGCCCCCTGAGTCCCGTGATAGCAAACTTTTACATGGAACATTTTGAAAAGCAAGTCCTGGAAACAGCACCAAAAAAGCCCACAACATGGTTCCGATATGCGGATGACACTTTCACCATTTGGAACCACAGAGAAGAAGATTTGGTCTCATTCCTGAACCACCTGAACAGTATCCACCCAAATACCCAATTCATGATGGAAAAAGATAAGGAAGGAACACTGCCATTCCTGGATGTCCTAGTCATCGCAAACCAAACCAACGGTTAGGCCACAAGGTATACAGAAAACCCATCCACATGGACAGGTACCTACACAAGAACTCCAATCATCACCCAGGACAAAAAAGAAGCACAATAAAAACATTAGTAGACCATGCAAAAAAGATCTGTGAACCCCACTACCTGGAGGACGAACTGAATCACCTAAACTGGGCCCTACAGTCTAATGGTTACTCCAGATCAGATATCACAAGAGCAGCCAGACCCAGAAAAAACCACAGGAATGAAGAAGAAAAACAGCCACCCAAAGGGAAGGTATTTTTACCATACATCAAAGGAGTCACAAACACAATGGGAAAACTGATGAGGAAACACAACCTTCAAACAATCTATAGATGAACCAAAAAAAAAATAATAATAATAAAAAATCCAAGAAATGCTACGTTCAGTGAAGGACAAAAGAGACCCTCTCACAGCTGCAGGAGTTTACCACATACCATGCAGCTTTGGACAAGTTTACATAGGGACCACTAAAAGCAGTGTGCAAACACGAAACAAGGAACATGAAAGACACTGAAGACTGGGCCAGCCAGAAAAATCAGCAGTAGCAGAACATGTTATAAACCAACCTGGTCACAAAATGCTATTTGAAAACACAGAAATTCTAGACCAGGCCAACAACTATCATGTCAGAATGCACAGAGAAACTATTGAAATCCACAAACACCTGGACAACTTCAACAGGAAAGAAGAAACCTTAAAAGTAAACAAAATCTGGCTCCCAGTTTTGAAATACAATAGAATCAAAACTCAACACTTACAAAAGAATTCTACCCAGGGACAGGTGGATTCCCAACAGATAATGGCCCATCAACCAACCATTAGCCAAACAGACACTAATGAGCCTTGCATTTCTATACCCAGAAACTAACCATTCAATTACACAAATTTATATATACTCCCCAACAGGGGTTCACAGCATATAAACTCCACACACACACCTACCCAACCATTCTCTGAAGATGCCAGCCACAGATGCAGGCAAAACGTCAGAACGAAACTATTCCAGACCACAGCCTCACAGCCCAGGAAAAAACCAAGGAAAATCTAAGCAATTACATTACTGATTTTGAGGCATGGATTTGTTACTGTTTTAATTACATTTTTAAAGTAATGTTTTCCTTTTCACTACTGAAAAATAACTATACATTCACTTTTATTTATTCTTTTTATTAAAAAAACCCCAAAGTTCTATGGCCACTAGCCTATAGAGCCAAACACACCATCAGAATTAAACCACTGTAACTACAAGTGACTAGAAGAGCTACACTGCAAAAAGAGTGAAGTTATCCTTATGGATACCTATGCCTATATTATTGCAAAAAGAAAATAATTTGTTGGCCATTTGGTAGACAACAGTTGTATTTATTGTATTTGGACAGTTGTAATCTGCACTCTATCAAAAGACACTAGAGTGGTGAACAGTAAATATATGAAAAAATGGTTATATAAGTACAAAACCCAGTAAAACAATACAATAAAATAGAAAAAGGCAAGAAAAACACATAAGGCAGATTGACTAGGCACCATTCAGTTAAAAAAAAATACGGTAGGTGAATTTCAATTGCACTTGAACTGTATACATTTCAGTTTCCATTCAACACCAATGCCCAAGAATAATTAGCCTGTCTGCCATAAGAAAGAAACTAATAATTAAAGGTTCCTGTGAGCTCACAGGCACCCCTTATTGAACTGGTGTGTACGTGTGTTCCTTCAAGTTGCCTATTGACTTATGGCAACCCCATGAATTTCTTAGGCAAGGAATACTCAGAGGTGATTTTGCCAGTTAGTTTCTCTGAAATATACAGTCTACAGCATTTGGTGGTGGTCTCCCGTCCAAGTACTAACCAGGGCTGACCATGCTTAGCTTCCAAGATCAGAGAGGATCTGGTGCCTTTAGGGTATTTAGTCCCTGTGTTGCCCACAATGCCCATATGATATTTAATGTTAAAGTCTTGCCACACAAACTCCTTTGTGGGGTTTATGGGTGAAAAGTGGAAGAAGAAAGACAGAAGAAAGAAGAAAGACAGATTTCCCCTGTCTTTGCAATGACTGGGTGTAACTTTCTAATAGAGATGCACCAGAATTATCTGCCTTTAGACAGTACTGTCTGTTTCATTTGCCCACCCAGTCAAAATAAGAAGACAGGCACACAAAATGTATGGATAAACTAAGGGGCACTGTATTAACTATTTAATTCTGATCTGAAGCAGTGCATTGTTGCTAAAGCAGGTGTAATATTACCTCCTCTCCAACATGTTAAGAGAAATTGAAGCCTGATCCTAAAGGCAAGCAAATCAATCTGTCTTGTGCCTGGCTGGAAGCTATTTCTAGGAAGCCTGAACGTGGTGGCCCTCCCCTCAAGCCCTGAGCCCCAAAGGAGAAATGCACTTGTGTCCAATCCCAGAGGCCAATCTCTTTCCTATGCTCGAGTCCCATGACCCAATGGGGAAGTTACCCTGCGAATTATGGCCTACATTCAATGGCTAGTCCCAACTAGAACAGCCCCATGAAAACAACAGGATTTGCATGGATAGTGACCTACCATCCAACAGTTTGATTCAGTACCTCTACACTAGTTTGGTCTAGCAATGTTATATTCTTAAGATAAATAAAATTAATATAAATAAACCAGCACAGGTCTTAACCAATAGGAATTCTTGTGCTGAATAAACTGAATACATTGTTATAAGACACATATTTTAAAAACTGTAAATTCACCTACGTTGATCAAAACCATATGTTGTAGATAGTGCAGATGTTAACAAATTTGGTTGATTTGAAAGCAGTGAATAACAACAAGATGGATTGGAACCAATCAGTTTGGTCAGGTTGAGGGCATGGGTTCCGGTTTGCTCTTGTAACAGAATGAATACTATCAAACATGACTTTTCTGACTGGAAGCATGTTTATATTACAGTTTATATTACTCATTTCAACTCTTTCAGTATTGGAAGGAGGTATCTACTGATGTTTATCAGAGACTTGCATGGCTTGAAGTCCTGCTTGTGCATTTGCCAGTCTTGAAACCATCCGGCCCCATGCCCCCCCAACTTTACTTTGCCTGCACTACCCAAGGAAGATATTAGTTTTGAATGTATATGATTTGTGATTGTGGCCACAATCTTGTTGTTGTGGCGAACCTATTCAACCCATAATACAGTGTCTAGCCTTTTTGTCTTGGAGCAAGTATGTTTATTACAGTGTAACTCATTTCACTTTCTTCAATACTGGAAGGAAGTAGAGGTTTTTGTTTGTTTGTTTGTTTGTTAATGTGCAAATCTGTAATCTCTCAATACTGTTTGAATTTTTCTCACAAATGTTCAGTGTTCTGATGATAAACCAATACATTTTGAAGAGCAGTTTGGAAAGAAAAGGTGAGCAGCCCCACCACTGGAAGCTAATGGGTGGGTGGAGGAAAGTAATAGCTTTTCAAGAGGAACAGCTGCACAGAGAAAAATAAAGTTTTCAAACAGCAGATGTTGTGAAGGCAGACAAACACTCAGCGCTTCCAAAATCCTTTAGTCATTTACTTATAATAAATCCAGATGGAACTGGACAATGTCAAGCACAATTTTTTAGATAGCTAGTTAACAGACAGGGCAGTGAAGAACATTTTAATGCAGTGGGGGGAAAGGTAAAATCTATAGTGGAAAAATCATTTACAAACTTATTTTCTGTTATGGTAACACACATGATCAGTTTCAAAAATAAAGTATGCCTTTCTTTTTGCATACTTTCTTTTGCATAAGAGTTATAGGCCAAAGTCACAGTGAAAGGCATTTAATAGAAAAAGTACTAAAATCCTCACATAAACCATAACAAGAAAGGTGGCTCTCACCCCTCTTTAGTAGCAAGGATCCAGAAATGTACCAGCCAGACTGTGTGAAATGGCAGCAACAGCAGTGTACAACTATCAGTTGTTACTGTGAGACAGTTTATTTCAGAACCTCTTAGTTAATACCTTACCAAAGAAACAAGGAGTGTGTGGCCCGCCAGAGTTTGACTATACCACCCATCATTCTTCACAATTTACTGTGCTAGCAAAGGGTGCTGAGTAGTGCTGAGAAAGGGCTTACAGTGCTGTGGCCAGTGTGAGCAGATAGTACTGGGATAGATAAGGAAAGAACAAAGTGCAACTCTGGGTTGAATGCAGCCTCTGTAAGGCTTCTTTTGCAGCCCCAACCACCTTGTTGTTGGTTTAAAAAAGAAGGAGCAAATTGCCTTCCCTGAAGGTCTCCAGGAGAGGTGATTCATATTTGAAATAGATCACTGGTCTCCCTCCATTGTTTAACATCCCTAGCCCCAGCCCTATTTTTCCAAACCAGAGAGGGATACTTGGCCACTCCCATTTTTGGGGTGTCTGTGTGGTCTTGTGTTTTCTTGTACTATGCATTTCTGACACCTGACCAGGAGCATGCACCTGCTGAAATTGCCCATCTAGCTGGACTAGATATATTAGCAGTCTGGCAGTAAAAGACAACTTCATGTCTTCAAAAACTGTTAATGAGAAATTGAAGAGGGCTAGGGGAAAAGTGAAGTAGCACACTTTAAGCCATCATGCCTATTACATATATAATCTTTAACTCTTTGTTTCTGTCATAAATATGATCACCAATTGTTTGTTTCCAACCAGTTTTCACCCCAGGTAAGTAAAACAATAAATAAAAAAATTAGCTATCGTATAGCAGAGTTATAATGAGGAAGAATCTTTCAGATATTCCCTCTAGTAGCTAATTGTGACAAATAATCTGCTACCAAATAATAATGGGATTATTGCCTAATACATAGATGGAACACATCTCCTTAAGATGTATTAAAACATTTTTTTTAAAAACGTGTGGTATATTACACAACTTTCTTTGCTGCCAACCTTCATCATGGATTCACTTATGATGTTTCCCTAGATAACAGGAACAGAAATTATATAGAGAGATTTTCTCACAAGCCTAAGGTTTGAGCATACCATTCTCTTTCCTTCTCTCTCTGGCTTTTCTTTGCAAATGAATATTCAGGAAGGACTCATCCCGCACTTTCTGCAAGCGTGCTGATGACTAAAAAGGCCAATCTGAGATAAACAAGTCCGGTTGCAGAAAGCACAGTAGAAGGTCTCCTTGGGTGATGTTTCCGGGTTGTGATTCTTTCTGTGTTGTTGTTTCTCTTGAAGACTTGTTCGGCGTGAGTTCTCAAATAAGGCTGCAGCATTGTGGATAGTGCGTCTCCATGCCTCCCAATGTGAGGCCAGGGCAGACCATTGTTGGTGATCAATTTGGCCAAGCCTGAGATGTTGTTTCAGGGAGTCCTTGTATTGAGTTTTTGGAGCGCCCCTCTTAATGCTGACCCATGGTAAGTTCATCGCAGAGTACTATTTTTGGGAGGCAATGGTAACCTTCCTGGAATTCTGTGCTGTAAATTGTATAAAGGACTGCCAGAGAATCAAGGTTTAGGACTAGCCCAGAAAGCAAACACATGCTGTTTACTGAACCTTGTAATGTCAGAGAAAATACCAATGGGTATACCAAAACAGAACAGCTAAGATTCTCACCTCACAGTGAGATAGTGGTTGGATGAATCAGTGAACTGCCATATTGGGGTGGGTGGCATTTCCAGATTGTTGAAGTTGCCATTTGTCAGTAATTTTCTTTTTAATAAATGAGAATATTGCTCTACTAGCAGACTTGGACAAGATACTCCAAGTGTGAATGACAATCCAACTCATGTCAATTTGCCCAACTTTCCTGGTTCACTACATATTAGCAAGTTTTACAGTCATACATTACAGTCCTTAGGTGGCAGGAGATGCACCTTAAGATCTGAACCTTGGTCTAATGGAGGAATCTAGGAATAAACCACCTATCTTGGGGAATATTCAGTAGTAAAAAGCCCTAAATCAATGTGATCATACACCACCTCTTATTAGGTGAAAAAGTTGACATTTTGAAGAGATGATCATCTCTTTTATATTTTTGTAGCGAAGCTAACAGCATGATCGGAAAACAAAAAAGGTGATCCTAACAAAATAGCTCCTTTCCAGTGGCTGTGTTAAAGGGTAAAAATGGAAAATGGAAAAATACTGGAATACAGGTATTTGTGTCACAGGGAACTAGCAATACAGAAAAGGCACTGTAACTGGCACAGCTATCAATCCTGAAGGCAAACTAGCTTCCCAAACTGAAAACAAAAAAGGTATGCCAGTTTGGATGAAATACAGCTGTTGCTGTTGTTTAAATTGTGATATGTTTTGTAAGTGGTTTAGAGCAAAATTTTACCATTTTGTTTTATATAACTAACTGCTCTTCTACTCTCTAAATTATGTGAAATTTCAATATGGTTTAATATGGGATGTTTTATTGTATTAATTATAAAGTTTGGGTTTGTAAACTGTTTTAAGATCACTTTTCCATTTTGAAATGCTGCATTGAAATCCTTTAAATAAGAATGGGTCCAATGCAAACAATCATCTCAGAACATTGCTTCTGAAATCCACATTCAAGCATATGGCTGCTAATGAATTTACCATTACCAAAATGTTTTTACATGTGTTCTTCCAGATAAATATTTATATCCTTCTCAGTGCAACCTTGTATTATGTTGTTAATTTGTAACTGTGCTATATATTTCTTGAAACCAAAAGAAGTCTGGAAAAAGCACAATTCTAAACAATCCAATTTTGTTCTGTACAAACCTCCTCTTCTGAACCAGTGGAGCTACAGAATGTCTTCACAGATAAAGAAAACGTATGCTCCAGATCTTATCTTCCCAAGTAGATCTATAGCAACCCCACACACCTCACTAGGGTGGGATTGTGAAGGAGGCTGGAGTACACCACTGGACAAGGGTAGCCTCAGGCAGTGATCTATCAAGCTGCAGATACTATGACACACACCCTAACCCGGCGTAGCATTCTCAGTCTGGTTCCATCTTCTGTCCCAGACTAAATCTAGCAATCTTTACCTCCGTCTCATAGCTGTCCTAGCCTATTCCCCACTAGAAAATGCTCAATTTAGACTGAGAATTACCCAGATTTGACTGCTTATATACAATAAGCCACTGAAACAGCATTTTCTGTTGATCTACATTTTAAAAGTTCAGCATGAGAACAAAATTCTTTAGAGGATTCAGTGCAATCGGTTCAAAACTGCTTAGAGAAAGTTACTACAGCTACTAATGGATTTGTTCAACTTCGTAGAGGAACACCATAGTAAAACCCACTGTCTGCATTTTATTCAAGTGTCAGCAATGAGGTCATTTACTGAAGTAATACTGTGGTTGTGAACAAATATATGTAGACTGGGTTTGGTCCTGATTAGACTGACTGTAAGGGTCTTGACATTCAAGACCTTCACGGGTGATCAGGCAACAGTTTTGGCGGTGTCAGCCCATTACTATCTCTGGCTGCTTTTCTTCATGTGCTCGGGTTGCTTAAACTGAATGAAATCTGTGGAGCCTATAACCATTGTGAATGGCTAGCCGATATTAGTTCCATATTGCTAAGTAGCTGAGGGCATCTGAGGAAGTAGGCTAAGTCTACGAAAGCCTATGCTACAATTTTCTCTCTCAGCTAGTCTCAAAGGTGCTACAAGATCCCCTTGCTTACTGATATTCCAGACTAACACTGCTATATTGCTAAGAGGTCAGTATAGACAGGATCATGATAAAGGCTGATTGATTAGAAGCAGTAGCTTCACTGTATATAATGAAGAGACATCCTCTCCAGCATACTAACGGTCACAGGAGATTTAGAAGAGAATGCTCCATTTGGGGAAAAGCTGACCCCAATTTTGGGTTCTCTTCTACCCCTTAGTAATACAAGGATTGTAGGATTCAGTTGTATCTGCAAAAGAAAACACTCCCTTCATTAGCTTGAAAGACAAGAACATCATGTATCTATTTTGAATGTTTATTTTATTACTTGGTTGTAAGCATATAGAAGCTATTTAACTACAGTTACTGTGTGCCTTCAAGTCATTTCCAGCTTATGGCCACACTAAGGTTAATCTATCATGGTGTTTTCTTGGAAAGATTTGTTCAGAGAGGGTTTGCCTTTGCCTTCCTCTGAGGCTGAGAGAGTATGACTTGCCTAAGGTCAGCCAGTGGGTTTCTATGGCTGAGTAGGGATTTGAATCCTGGTCTCCAGAGTCAGTGCTGAGCATAAATTACTATTATTGACTGCCTTCAGCACCATATAGTAAAAGGGCAGGATACAAATTTAGAATTTTCTCTGTCTTCCCTATCAGGATAAGGGGGGAGGACAGGAAGAGAGGATGGCCTGAATATACAAACCAAGTAAATAAGGATGTGGAATTTTTTGTATCTCCTCAAGTTTATTATGACACTATGCATGGTGCTGAAACATCAATGATACTCTTAAATAACATTATAAAGTGATACTCAAATTTGAAGAGTATATATTGCAGCTAGTTTTGTGTGCCTCTCCATAAATGCTTTTTTCAACCTCAAGATTTCAGGAAAAGTTCTGACTACCTGTTGGAGGGTACTAGCCTGCTAGTATGACATATTCCACTAGAGGTGATATGTCTATCCAAGCAAGCATAGGAAGATAATACTAAATTTGTAGATCTGTGCATCTACAAATTAGTATGATGACTTTTACATGCCATATTCATAAATCTTGTAATCACAAAACAAGCACACAGTGTGTAATGAACAGATGTTCAATAGACAAACATTTGCCAAAGTGTTCCATACTTAATCAACTGTGAAGTAAACCCAAAGGGTAAACATTGTAAAGAGCAGAAGCACACCATTTATGTTGCTATCATTTAAATATTATGTCTTCTTTTATCAATTGAAGGTAGCAGAGAATTGGGTGTACACATATCTAAAATTAGACAGAAGTGGTTGTGCGATGGTGCACTTAAAAATTTCCCATACTTTTCAAAATTCAATCCTGTTCTCTTTAAATCTATAGTGGAGAATGAATACTCAGGAAACTCACCCAGCTCAGCACTGCTATAGCTAAAAGGAAGAGTTGTGTGAATTTTACAGTAACTTGTTATGACATCTGCTTTAATTAAAATCTTCACAAGTCTCCCTTGATAACAAACTGTCTCTTAAAGGAACCATCTTTGCCATAATATATGAGTGAATTAAGGACAAGCAAGTTAAGTAGTAAGGTGGGTGTTTAGTTGATACTGTACCAAATTGTGGTGTGCATTTTTCTTTTCTTAGTGCAAATTATAGTTCCAAAAGAATAAATGTTATCACCAGATGTCATCCTGTGGGACACACATTGGGAAATAGGTTGTCCCTAGTAATGCAGAAAGTGGTTTAGTGCGTGGTGGGCTCAATGAACAGTATGTTCTTTCATACTAATGTGAAAAACAAAATGTTTATTAGGAAACAAGACTTAACCCTTAAATGGCAAACACTTCCGACGTCCACTCTCTTATACGTAAAGACTTCTGCCATATTGCTCAGAAATGTAACACAATTATGAAAATAAAAAGGGCAAAGATTTTGGACTTGGACCTGCCTTTCTGGAACAGATGATCAAACATTCAGAAATAAGAGATATAGTAGTAATGGGAGATTTAAATTATCCTGATGTTTGTTGGAAGTCAAACTCTGCCAAGAATATAAGGTCCAACAAATTGCTCACTTATCTTGCAATTTCATTATTCAGAAGGTGGAAGAGGCAACAAGGGGAGAAGCTATTTTAAATCTAATCCTAACCAACAGTGATGAGCTGGTTAATTGGGTGGAAGTGGTGCAATTCTTAGGTGGGAATGACCATGTTCTCCTAGAATTTGTTATACAGTGGAAAGGAGAAGTCAACCATAGTCAGGCATGCATTCTAGACTTTAAGAAAGCAGATTTCAGTAAATGCAGGGAAATACTGGGTGTGATTGCATGGTCAGGAATACTAAAAAAATAATAATAATAGTATAATGGATAGTAGTTTCTTAAAAGTGAGATACTGAAGGCACAATTTCAAATAGTTCCAACAGTTCCAACAATTGCAAAATGACCTTTGCTGGAAAATGGACAAGGGGACTGTGTTGGTTCTTCTGGACCTCTCTGTGGCTTTTGATACCACCAACTATAGTATTCTTGGCCAAGCTGCCTGCTGGTGTGGGACTTGGAAGCAATGTTTTGCCATGGCTCTGTTCCCTCCTGGAGGTTTTGTCCTTTGTGCTATTCTGCATAAAACCACTAGGATAGGTTGTCTGGAGGTTTGGAGCTTGATGTGACTAGTATGTCAACACTATTTTTCATTTCTAGAAAACTCTAAGGAAGCTATTTTAGTTCTAAACTAGCGTCTAGCATGCTTTTTCACATTTTTAATTGTATGCTTTATATTGTTTTTAATGTTGTCGTCAATGGCTTAATTACATTTTAATTTTGATCTTTTGTGTGTTTTAACTATACAATATTTATTATAATTTGTAAGCCACCCTGAGTCCCAGTTTGGAGGAAAAGGCAGGGTTTAAATCATCATCATCATCATCATCATCCAAATAATCCAAATCATCTCTTTATAAGCTGCTCAGATGTCTCAGTATTTTTGCTTAAATTTTAAATGGAAGACTTTGACTTTTATGTTTAAATTTCAAATGGAATATTTCTCTGAATGTCAATGAACTTGACAGTGTCACCAGCAATCACCATGACATTGATGACCTAACAAAGTTTAAGTGAGTCACCCCATTGTTTATCTGCCATAGTAAACAAATATTGAATGTTCTTTTGACTGTGGTTTCCAAAGATAAGCACACTAAAAGGTTAAAGGAAATCAAAGTTGCTGAGTAAACATAAGAAGAGCTATTTGTTTATGGATTTTCTTATGATATTTTCAATCCACTGTATATGACCACCTTTAAAACAGATGAGCTCCTGTTAACCTGAGATAAATGCACCAAGTCAACTGAATAATCAGGCCTGCAAATACAAAAGGACTTCAGTTTCTAGTCAGTACTGGTAGAGATTCATATTTTCCCATTTCAATTTTTAATTTTCTTTTATTGAAAAAAATATAACTTAACAAAATTCAACAGAAAAAATAAAATGTACAGACTGTCAGCATCATAAATAAAAGATATAATAAAGGCATATATATTACATTTCTTTTTGTAGCCTTCAAGTTAAGATGTCATTCTAAATCCAGGTATTGAGCCCTTGCAAAAAAGTTAGTAACACGCGGTCTAGACAATGCGACTGTTAGGTAGATTTGCAATTCGTAAACAAGTTATTGTGGAGTTTATTTCTTGAGTTGCAAACCTGTTGTGTCAGTTTTTCCATGACCGCAAGAGATCACACCTTCTCATATCAATAGTCCAAAGTGAAATTGTGTAGGCCTTTCCATTTTTGAGCAATCATCATATGAGCTACTAGACAAAAAATGATACAGTACCAGTTTTTTACAAATAAGATTTTTGTTTTCTTCTGTAAAAAAAAGAGAGTAAACCCAGTGATGGTGAAAGTGTACTTTTTTTATTTGTTATTTTTTCCATTTCATTTAAAATCTCCAACCAAAATGTCTGGACTTTTGGACACCATCACATGTGACAGAAAGAAACTACAGAATTAAATTTTCTTCAGCATTTGACAGATATTTGCTTATTTATATAACTGAGGTCCCGTCTACATGATGAAAAAAATTCATATGGCATTCGAAAGATCGATCATCTGTACAGATGATCATTCGAACGTAAACATAGCATTCAGAAGGGGGGCTGAGAATTCCCCCGTAAAGTCTGGCATTCTGGCATTCAGTAAATTTGCCAGATTCTGGAAAAAAATCGTACAGTCATTCAAATGTTTGATCATTTGTACACCCCTGTTCGTGCACATATAAACAGACAGTGCAATCTGATTGGTTGGCTGAGCAGAGGGGTCAGGGCTAGCAAAAAGGGGAATTGGGAGTGGTCACCATGTTGGATTCCCGGCTATGCGAGAGTCCAGTAAGTCCATGAAACAGAGGTTTTTACCTTTCAGTTTTTATTATTTTTACTGAAATTGTGCAATTATGGTAATATGATGAAATAAAAATAGAAAAGAAAAGAAACAGAAAAGGAAAGGAAAGGAAAACAGCTTGCTTGAGAATAGTGAAGGGGAGAGGAGGAGAATCATGCCCACTGATTCCATGTAACTGCTGGCATATTGGTACTGTAGCAGAAGGGACCTATCTATCATATAGAAGGCAGTCATGGAAAAGCAGTGATATTGGGAGCCATTGACAGGTTTTACCCATCAATGAAAAGATGTGCTCCACTAACGAATGGAATACAAAGCAGCAGCAGGATGGACATGATGCCACTTGATAAGTACCAGCCAAAGACATTATTCTCTTGCTGAAATTTCATTTTGCCAGCCTCATGTGATAAAGTCCTTATTTTTCCTATTACTTCTCTTTATTTTGCAAAGCTGCTAATTTCAGCTCTTCTTGAGCCATGTAATTTCACATTAATTGAACAAATGTACTAATAAATGATTAACTTCAAATTCATCACACAGACATAATCCTAATTAGTGCTCCATACCTTGAAACTTTCAATACTGTACTCTCATTTTAAAAAAATGTTACAGGTAAACTGGAAATTGATATACACCTATGTACCTATGTAATGCTATGGGGAATTTCTACATACATTCTACATTCAGGCTAACTATATGAAAAACTTTTGAATTTGAAGCATGACAACTTGTTTTGTGAACCACTGAAGAACAGAGTTTTCTCTTTTTATTACTCTTCTTAGCATGTAAAACACCAACATTCTTGAGTGTGTCTTCTGTGAAAAGTCAATACTTGAGAATAACTACTGTGAGTTACTGCAACTGAGGTTCCCTTTATTACTGGGAGGACACTCAGTGAAGAAGGTTAGTGATCATGAATGACACATGATTGATGGTTGGGGAGTTTGGTAAAGCCAGGGCTAGCTTACACTAGGCAGAGTAAGAACTCAGAGGAGGCCTCAGGACACAGATGGTTGATGATGTTAATAATAATAATAAAAATAAAATTTATTTATACCCTGCCCCTCTGTTAAAACAATCGGGGCGGCTTACAAAATTTAAAATACAATACAAATTGAAGGAACATTGGTGGCAGCCCTCTGAACATTCCTTCCCATGGAGTACAAAGCTTTGTGAGCCCTGCTGTGCATCTTGCACTTTCAAGTCAGCTTGCTTCTCTCAGGGCCTTATTGCACTACTAGTATAGCTATCCTCACCATTGACAGATTAGCAAAGGCATATAGAGCATTTGGAAGACTCTACATAAAAGTCTGGAGTAATAAACACCTGAAGCGAAGCACAAAAATCAGTGTGCATAGAGCCATTGTACTGTCTATTCTCCTTTATGGGTCTGAAACGTGGGTCACCTATCGCCACCACTTACGACTCCTCGAACGCTTTCATCAGCGCTGTATACGCACAATCCTAAATATACACTGGACTGACTATGTGATGAATGTTGCTGTCCTTGAGCAAGCAGGGATCACCAGCATTGAGGCCATGATATTGAGAACACAGCTGTGCTGGGCAGGGCACGTTTCTAGGATGAAGGACCATCGCCTCCCAAAAATAGTACTCTACGGTGAGTCAGCGTAAGAGGGGGGCTCCAAAAAAGTGATACAAGGGTTCCCTGAAACAACATCTCAGGCTTGGCCAAATTGATCACCAACAATGGTTCGCCCTGGCCTCACATCAGGAGGCATGGAGACGCACTATCCACAATGTTGCAGCCTTATTTGAGAACTCACGCTGAATAAGTCTTGAAGAGAAATGACAACACAGAAAGAATCACAACCCAGAAACATCACCCAAGGAGACATTCTGCTGTGCTTTCTGCAACCGGACTTGTCTATCTCGGATTGGCCTTTTTAGTCATCAGCGTGCTTGCAGAAAGCGCGGGACGAGTCCTTCCTGAATCTTAGTTTGCGAAGAAAAGCCAGAGAGAATATAGCTGTATCCGGCATAAGATACGCCATTATGTGCCTTGCTGGGATTTCAAGCGGTGGTTGCAGTGTGGAGCTTGGAGTGGCAGCATTCCTTTCATGCGGTTCAGCTACATGGTATTATTTTAGGAAAAAATATTGCATTGTTTTACACATGGGTGATGAGTGACTGAGGGAGTGAGAGGAGGGAGGGGTCCTTGTGAGGCTGGGGTGCAGATGCAGATTGAGTGGCAGGGGTGGATTGCATGTGGGTGGTGATTGGCTGAGGGAGTGAGCCAGTCAGCACACTGGGAAAGGAAACATACCCAAGCCATACACACACACACACACACACAGAGAGAGAGAGAGAGAGAGAGAGAGAGAGAGAGAGAGAGATACAATTTTACTTTTACTGCTATGGCAGCCTTCTGTGGAATCCTGGGATTTGCAATTTAGGGAGGGGCATTTAGCATTCTCAGCCAGGGAGCTCTTAGACCACACCAAGCTACAAACCCCAGAATTCCACAGGAGGCAGCCGTAGCAGTTAAACTGGAATAATAGTGCTATAACATTGTAGTGCAATAAGACTATCAGAATATTTATTTATTTGTTCAATAAATATTCTGCCTTCCTCCTGGTATGGGACCCATACATCATAGAATAATGCTTCTCAGGCTAATTGATTTTGAGCCCCCCCCCCATGTGCCATGAACTGGTACTATATTTGCACTTACTGGCTACAAATGTTTTTTTTTCCTTTCTTGGAAACTCCCCACAGACCAACAGCTAATGGCTTGCAGACTGACACAAGTCCATGGACCACCACTCAGTAGCACAGTGGAAATGCTGCAGTACAATGGAAATGCCACTCCACCCAGCTTCTGTAGGTAGAATGAAAAGGATCCTTCTCAGCAGGGCTAGATTATCAATGGTTCAATTGGTGCAACTGATCCAGGCCCCTCATTGGTTAGGAGCTCAGTGTTCAAGGGGGGAAAAAGGATAGCTAGATTCCTCTTATTTCCTAGTCATCATCTGATTCTCCTGAGTCCTTCATTGGTAGTTGGGGAGTACTGAGCATGTACAGTGCCTGGCATACTGAGAATATTTGTACAGCTTTCCAACCAAACTCCAGTGTGAAAACTGGAACAGGGAAGGCTGTTGGGGAAAACTGTCTGCTTTGGCTTCCATACATGGATGTTCTCCTGCAACTGTCCAAGACTCAGCTTTTTCTTTTGTGAAATGAGTAGTCACTGGCACTGTTCACAACCAATCCTGACAAAGTTGTTGGGTTTTTGTTTTTGTTTTGGAAAATGTGCTCACTAGTGAAGTAACAGTGAGGGAGCATCCCCATTAGACTGAGTGGGAAAGGGAAGGCCAGCAGAAGCTAAAATGGGTGGGAAGGGGTTTTTGTGTTTTGCACTCATAATTTTAATTTTTTGAATGTTTCTTTCATTGTTCATTATTGGTGGAACAGAAACAATGTGTCCAAGGAACACTTTTTTGTGGCTTTGTGGATTATAATCATTATCCTTATTTTTACATGCAAAGGGGTGGGTTGTGTATGTTGAGTCCTCTGAATCAGATATGCTGAGTGTTTTCTCCTGAAATGATTTCTCCTAGTCCTCCTTAACTTCCAAATAGACAGCATAAGCAGGATTTTTGTACTGAACACCACTTCTTATCTGTACTTCTGAACAGGTATGTAAATGGGTGATTTGGAGATGCCTGTGGTCAATATTCAAAGGACTTTCAATAACAAGTAACTAATGGAAGTTGTTCAGCCAGAGTGGTATGTGTACAGGTGTATAAAAGATAAAAGAGAATGCAATATTAGAGCTAGTTTATAACCAACAAAAGCAGTTACCCTGAACCAGATAGAATATTTTTTAAGGTAGCTTTATTTGTTGACACTATTGTTATCAATTCTTTACAAAGAACTGTAAAGTTATCAAAATCAATAAAGTATTTTAAAATGCTCTTTCCTGCTCTAGAAATTCCAGGATATTGATGAAGAAAATCTACAAGCCATTATTATAATAAATGACCTGGGGCATCCTGATGTTTCCTTTCTTGGAGGAATAATAACTGTAGAAATCACAAGCCTAAATCTAATTGCTTGATCTATTCAGAGCAGACACAATGATCCAATGAGACTTACATAAATGCTGAAAAGACAGACATTTTAGTCTGTTTAACTATGAAAAGAAATTGGAGGGAGCAGCAGCTTTTAGACTCCTTTATTTTAGCATAAGAGATAGATTTTCATGCCATCTGACTAAATCTGGTGCATTATGTTGACTTACCATTCAGCAACTGATTCGGTGGGTCTTCTCTAGGTGAAACTAGCAATTGGATAAGGTCAGATATGCACAAATCCCATATCAAATTAGTTTGGCATGCTCCATAAATATACAAGATCACTGGTTTTGCAAGCATATGAAGAAAAACACCTCTCATCTCTCTCAGATGGGCAAGTAAAAGAAATAATGTAAGCTTACAAAAATGACTCTGCTTTGTAATTGTTTGCTGCACAAACTTTTACAGGTTTTTGCAAGCTGTTCATCTTTTCTAGAAAATGGTTTTGTTTTGTCTCAATGCCTATCTCTCCCTGTGTGGACCCCCACTGACCAATGTATCTTACAAAATAACATACCAAAATAAATGAATTGCTAGGCATGTTATCTATTATTTTAACACATAACAATAAAGGTGGATTAGGAGAAGAAACCACCATCCTCCCTTACATATGATGAACCTATTCAATCCAGAGTTTCAGCTACAATCTTCCATAATTGTAGAGTAAATGCATGAGTTTACTTTAAGTAAATTCTAATTTTCAAAAATTATGTCGTGTTTTAGGAGAAAATATGCCCTGCTGAGCATATTGCACTGAACAAGTTCCAGGACCTTACAAATAACCATGCCAAGTCCCCCCTCCCCAATGCAGGGGAGGCATTTAAGATGTAGCTTGCAGTTCTAAAATACTGTAAGACAACAACAAGCCTTGAGAAGAAGGCATCTTCAATGCCCTGCCATCTGAAATGCAAAGGAGTCATTATAAGGGACAGAAACTAGAAAGATTGTCAAGAAAATTAACTAAATTTTAGCATTATAAAGACCCTTGTTTAGAAGAAATTCTGGCTCCTTTATTTTTGCTGTCAAAAGATAGCAGAAGATTTTATTTAAATGCCAGTTTGTTCAATAATCACAGGGATGAAATAGCCTTCAGCACTGTGTGCCCTATTACTACACACATCAAAGTCCAAAGGTGTTCCGCTATATCGCAATTTGTACTGTAAAAATATATTATTATTCTTGTGAAAACAATATGAATCTGCTGTTTAATTCAATTGTACAGCTATGTGGCTACTGAATTTGAAAAGACACTGAAATTATCTTAGAGAGAAATTGCTCACAAGCTTTCTTTATCTAGTCATTTTCTGAATTCATTAAAATTAGTTTAGCAACATCAAATTAAAAATTAGTCACACAAGACTGGTTGATATAAATTACTGAGGTACTGGTAATACTTTCAAAAAAATTAATCAGTGTGTTTCCTGTTTGGTAAGAAAATCCACTGAAATCTGAAAACCTTTTGTATTGTTTCAAGTGATAGAATTGCCAAGAAACAGAAATGAGAACAATTGTTTTAGTTTTAAAAGAAACATATTTTAAATAGCACTCATATTATTCTATTTTACCATAGCAAAGTGGTTGATATGTCCAATAATTAGGAAGAGTATGGAGATCGGGAGATGAGATTAACCGATAAATTAGAACCCGAGCTCTCAGGAGATAAGAATTAAATCCTTGTGTGTCAGTTTCTTTCTACAACAGTTTCCCAATACCTTCTCAGTGTTAGTTTCTTTCTGTAGCAGTTTTTAAACATTTCCATCCAAAAGCAATAATACAGATGCAAAAAGTGTGTGTGTTTGGTGGCGGTGACAGAGAAATAGAAAGAGAGTCAGATTGAGATGCACCAGTTATATCACCGTCAAGATTGTCCTTAACAACATTGGTTTTATTTTGATTGTGGGAGATGAAGAACATAACAAAATAGCCTAACTCTTTCCAGTCCCTCGTTGGCTGGAAGTACAGTCGTCCCTTCACATTCCCGGGGTTAGGTTCCCCAGACGCCCGCGAATGTAAAAATTCCGCGAATAATGACTGCCCTCCCCCTCCCCCGCCAAAGTGACCATGGGGCCTCCGGAGGCCCCATAGTCACTTTACCCCTGTCCCCCTCCCTTCCAAGGCCTTCACGGGGCCTCCGGAGAGTCTTCTGAGGCCCCATGGAGGCCTCCCCGTCCCTCCCCCCTCCCACTCCAGGCCTTCACGGAGCCTTCTAAGGCTCTGTGAATAATAATAATTAATAAAATTTATTTATACCCCACCCCTCTGTTAAAACAATTGGGGCCTCCCTGTCCCTCCCCTCTCCCTCCCCGGGCCTTCACAGAGCCTTCGGAGGCTCCGCGAAGGCCTCCCCGTCCCTCCCCCCTCCCACCCCGGGCCTTCACAGAGCTTTCTGAGGCTCCGTGAAGGCCTCCTCGGGCCTCCCCCCTCCCTCCCCGGGCCTTCACGGGGCCTCCAGGAGGCCCCTTGTAGCGGTTTTGGGAGGGTGGGGGGGGTCCTCCCAAAACTGCAAATAATCAAAACCGCAAATGCTAAGTTCGCGAATGTGGAGGGGCAACTGTAATCTAAAAATTAAGACAATCTGAACCATAACAACAGAAACCACTGGGCAGCTCTACAGGAGTGGGTGTATGTAGTCTACAGCTTGGGCTCTCACATTTCCCACTCCAGTAAAGTTACTAAATTCATCTCCTATATCAGACAGCTGTTAATCAGATTAATTTTCTCCCAAGATGCTACTGCCATTGTCCATACAGTTTCATGAGATGCCTGTGGGACTTACTTCAATAGAATTGGAATAAATCTTTAAAGTAGGGTCAATAATTTCTCTTTTGGGAATTAAAGCTCTACATGATAATATAAACATACTTCGAAACAACTAGCATGAAATAAAACATGAAAATGACATACATCTCTCCTTATGTTTTATGACCCTCCTCTTCCCCGCAACAACTTTAGTCAAAATATGCATCTCATTTTCACTTTGCTAAAATAAACAATGCTGACTAATCATCTTCATAAAGAACTGCATATAAGAATTGTACTGTGGTTACAGAGACGGGACTAATTTTGTATGATAGCCAAAGAAATAGGTGTGTTTTGCTATCTGCCTTCTCTCTCTTGGTCTTGCTTCCATCTGTTAATACAAATTTAAAAGCTTATAGATGGGGTGGATAATTGTGGCCATCCAGATATTTTCAGTCTATGGTGCCCCTCAACTTTAACCAGTACAGTGAAGGATGATGGGAGCTGCAGTACAAAAACATTTGGAGTGCCTCAGATGCCTAGTCCTGCTTTAAAGTGCATTTTCCTATATTGTTTTCATGAGCTATAAATTCAAGGCAAATTAAATTTAAGATATCTTTTCTCAGGAGGTACTCAGATTTAATGGATATTTCACCATCACAGTGACTTGGCTGCCCTTTATCCAATGGTTAATCTGATGCATGCTGAATGGCATTTAAACAAAGGACTTGTGCAGGGTGGTGGAATACATAGAGAATAACCACATCATTATGCATATCTCTGGGAGCAGTGTGGGGTTCAGATATGTGTGTGTGTGTGTGTGTGTGTGTATATATATATATATATATATATATAATAAACTGTGGCGGTCTTCATCATCTACTGTGAATCCTGGGCAGAGGCAACTGCACCACTGTGGTTACTTGGAAATGGGCCCCAGATTCCATTTTTAAATTCTATAAGAATAGCCAAAAGGGCTGCCACTAAGAAGTCTCTGAGTGCTCCTTCCATTTATAACCTGACACATGAAATGTAAGATTAAGAGTGCAACTCTACGCAACAAAACCAGCACTACCATTAGGAAGAGTGGGATGACTGCCTCAGGCCACAGATGCTAGGAAGGACAACCTACTAGTTACCCATAAACTCTGTCCTTTTTGATAGAGTGGGGTAGGCTGCACAATCTGTCCTGGGGTCGCTATATCCACCTGCTGCCTTGAGTGCAGTACTGTACATTTAACTGCCAGTTCAGTCAAATGTCTGTATGTGGAGTAGGGAGGAGGCATCAGCTTGCCCTTCATCTTAGGCAGCCACATGTCTCGGGCCAACTATTCTATGCACAGTGCATTTACATGAAGGCAAGTCACTTGAATATGATAGAATTTATGCACAAGTTATCATGTGTAAAGTTGAGCCTAAAAGAGGGCAGTATTAGGTGTTCTTATAGGTCCTGAGGGAAGACAGCGGTGACAGCTTACGTTTAACTTCATTTGAATATAGGTGCACTGAAGTTCAGTAATATATGAAATCCAAAGCTTACATCTTTCTTGTGTCACAAATTTTAAAATTATTGAAAAGTATGACACTCTGTCTCATCTGTTTTGGGTACTACAAAGTAAGCTAAGTACAGAGATCCCTGACACCCCCCCCCATTCCCCAACTAAATAAGCAAAGCCCTATGCACAAGAAAAGGAGGAATGTTTTACTGTGGTTATCTTGCACTGAGCAAGTAGTAGAAGTAGATTACCTTAAAAGATTCTTCTTTAACTTTTACAATGAGGATACACGGCAATATTTTTTTAATGAAACCACACTTGTCAATTTTAAGCTGATTCATGCAGCCATAAGGAAAGCAACAGTCCTGGCTGTTTCACTGGGGCAGCGGAAATGGTAACTGCCTAAATAAACTATGACCATTAGATAATGGGGTCATTATTGCACTATACAACTTCCTGAACAGCATAGAAAAACAGAGACAGCCTAGTGTTAGCATGAAGGAAAGGAAGCAGAAGACAGAGGACTATGAAGGCAGCTAGAAATCTATGGCAATGTTATTTTAGTGTGTTTTTAGAAAGAGAAGCATTCTGTGCAGCTGAAGGCAAGAGATGAGAAGCAAGTATATTGTGGGCCTGAAGAAACAGAAATATTTCGCACGTCACTCTCAGTCTGCACACCAGCTGCTTTCAACATTCCCTAGCTGCACTGCAGTGCTTTCCATTAATGGCTGGCAGCATACTCCCAGGAATACTGTTAAAGCAAAAGAAAAAGAACCAGCTGGACACAACTCACTCATCATCAGTGGCCACTTCAATGCCTTGTCCTTGCAAGAAAAAAGCAGATTTTGGGGGAAAGCAATGGCAGAAAAAACACATGCAGACATCTGTTTCAGAAATTAACTGGTGGACAAAGTATACTCAGAGAAATGATTACTCAAACTCACCTGTAACATATTGGACCAAAGACTAAATGAAAAGTAAATACCCAGATACTCCTAGTTTCAACTAAAGGTTTTACAATAAAGGGCAGGTAAATTCAAATACTTGCCTGCACCTTTTCTTATTTTTCTGCCACTAAATAAGCTACTATGCAGAGAGGATGTGTACATCAAACTGTGCACTGGGTCACATTGTTATGTTTTGAGATATTTGCTACTGGACTGACAGATAGGCAGACAGACAGACAGGATTTATATTTTGCATTTCTCCCAAATGAGACTTAAGGAAGCTCACACATGTTGTGGGCCCCCCTTCTGGAAAAAATGGTGGTGGCTGTGTGGATTCCTGCCCATTTTCTTCACGTAATGAGGGAAGGATAGGACAGCTCTACAGCCAAGATATGTTGGCAGGGAGCCAGCATATCCTGGCTCATGTAGATGAGCCCTTAGTCACCAACATTTGTTCAAGGGGGTTGGACTGGATGGCTCTTGTGGTCTCTTCCAACTCTACAGTTCTATGATTCTATGATTCTATGAAATAAAAAGGTTTTCACCTGCTGGCAGGAGAGCAGGGAGGGAGCCAGCCTAGTCTGCCATGGCAGAGTTCTATAGCTTGGAATTTCCATAAAGAAATTAAAGGCTGCCATGAGATCAAAACAACCTCCATAAATTCAATTCATAACTGTATTTCTAAATGATTCATTGCTCTGGCCTTGCCTCTGCCCAACTGGCCACTTCTGGAGGACAGGAAAGAGTCTGCCCCATCTTTCCAGCTGATTTGATTTGCACTTGCAACATAATCACCTGGTCTTAGAAGATACTGACAAATAGCATCTCACTGTGACTAATTGAGGTGTGTATCTATGTTTAATCTAGGAAAAAAGCATACCTTGGCTCTCAGAAGCTCATGAAACACTGCTTTTAGCCATAACAGAAGTCGCAATATCTGAAAATTCAGACAAACCTTCTCTGTGAAGCAGCAGTAGACAACACACAGTCCTCCAGCTGTTTTACATAATAGCTACCATAAGTCCCAAGCAGAATATCCAATAGTCAAGAATCATGGGAGTTCTAGTTCAGATTAAGGTGTTGGGTGGGATCCAATAAGGGCACCCTACAGTATGTAGTTCACTTGTTGCCATCTATGCAGAAGATATACTTGACTGTGTTTAAAACAGTTTCTGAATCAAGCCTGGAAGATCTACCCTGGAAAAAGTAACATTTCTAGTGCACAGTTCAAAGTCCAGCAATCAAATATTGGTTTTTCTGTACACTGCAAGGAAAATTTAACAAAACCACTAATCTCTGGGGGGCTTTGCTTCCTTTAAGGAAGAAAGTCTTACTTCTCCAAGTAGGGTAGAGGTACTTTACTCAGTACAACATCCACAGGCTTTAATATGTTTTCAGTTTTTGAATATTGTCCATTTCTGTTTCCAAGATCTCCCCTTGTATCTCAGTTTCATAATCTAAACCCACCCCTCTTCTGTTTATTTACAAGGGATTTACCTGATCTGATATAAAACTCTACTGCCCATATTGCCATTTATAGCATGAACTAGTGAAACAGGTACATAGGAACATAAGTTGTCTTATACCAAGTCAGCCTATTTGTCCATCTACACCATTGTCATTTTGTTTTGTGTACTGTACTGCAAAACATTTCATATTTATATAGGTGTTTCTATGTAAAAACAAGACATCATGTCTAGGGTTTTCCATTCCCACAGCATTCTTCTAAGACCACACCACACAAATTTCCTCCTACTCAATATTTGGTTATTTATAGCTCTTCACAAAGTTGTTCACCTAAGTTTCCTACTTTTTATTATTTATTTAGATTTACTATCCATCCTGTTTTACCCAGTGCTATGGGAGGATTAAAGCATTTTTTTTTGATGTAAATACAAGACAAAATGTTATTGAGGTTAGTTTTAAATAAACTATTTCCAAATGTGGAAAAGAAGCCATTGGATAATTTCCAAAGATTAGATTTTCCTGACGGATCTGCTTCATTTAAAGGCTTCTGACATAGTGCCATTCACATCATGAACTAATGAAGCAGGCACATATGAACAATGCTGTCAGCTAACTTTTCTATCAACCTTACTTCCTAGAATCTGGCCCACCATTTGGTTAGGGAAAGTTTACCAACTTCCTTAAACAACTGCAGAAAACTAGATAAGGTGTACCAATATTACACCTACTTTCCTATATAATAAGACTAGACACAGAACTGGATTTGCGCTGCCTGCAGGAGCCAGATGGGGCTTATAGATGTTGGATCCATAGATACTGGATGGTTTTGAGATAAATTGGCTCCATTCATTTCAGAGCCTATTTGCCCTCTTGCTTCTCTAGGGATTTTGATTTTCAACAGAAGGCAGTTGGTGTCTGACCACAAATATTTTCTTCTTGTTAGTGGCCATCTAATCTTGAGGATCAACTGTTATTTAAAAAAACAGGAAAGCCCAAACATAAATCAGACCATCTTTCACAATATAAATGAAAGGGGAAACCATTCCAAGATAGTCTGCTATGAGTGGTTCCAAAAAATATCACAATGATGTCGGAAATGAGTCAAGGCACAGCACATTCCTTTTAGGCCTTATTTATGGAATCAGATGGGCAGAGTAGACAATTAAAGTAGTCACTCTTGCTAATAAAACATTGTCACTGGAAAATGGGGAAAACGCACACCATACTGAGGAGAATACTCATAATGTGTGTGAGGGAGCTATATAACCCTATAAATGTAAGTATTAACCCAAAATAGTGTGTTTACATAAAGTTTCTTTTCATTAACTATAATAAAACAGGAAAAAGCAAAAAAAAAACCACAAAACAAAACAGTCTGTCCCATGCCTTTATATTAAGCAACAATTTGTAAAACAATTATCATCATTGTATAATGAAATATAAAAATATAAATTAAGCCAAGGCTGCAAGCCTGCAACCAGGCTCATACACGGTAGTAATGAACCATTTATACAGCACTCAATTAGCCTGATATTTTACAAGTCAGTGATGGTTTTGAAAACAAATGTGCTTTTCCTGTAAGTATGTTCATTTTACTCCCCAAACCTGACATGGTAGAATGGATACCATTCATACTGTCTGTTTCATTTTACTAGAACAAAAGGCAGTTTAAAATATTAATACTCAGTGGTGTTGCTTATCCTAATATGTGGATATGCTTTTCAAAACAGATTTTATAAAGCTTCATTCCATCTGTTTTCCCACACTCCCCTCAACACATGTAATAAACTTAGCAGATTACTCACACCAAAGCTTCATTTTGCTCGGAACTTTCTTCATGCATGCCAGCAAAGCAATACATGTCTAGAGACTTGTGTATTGTCTTGTTTTAAAGGCAAGCTTGGGGTAGAGGTGGGAGATATTTGCTCCACATACTCAAGGTGCAATTTACATGGGGGTTGCTTCTTGGACTCGTTTTGTATTTAACTTTCTCCACATTTTGAAATATAACTCTGTTGCATCTCTGCTGAAGCTGAATTAATGGCTGTAGTTCTGCTATACTGACTCCTTATTTGGCTTGTGAGCAAGAGAGAAACCAATGATCACTTTTTGCAGTTTCTTGAAGACGTAAGATGGAATGGACAAATAAATATAACAAAAACCAGATTTTAAACATAATGTCAAGCATGAGAAAACACACTACATCTTTGCTGCATCTCACATACCTAACATTTCATCTAAATCAACTCTTAAGCATGCAACATAATGATTGTATGGCACCCATATTTTCCTCTTTATCCTCATGCAACATGCTCAAGAAACAAGAAAAATGTGTAACAAAAAGTAAGAAGTTCTAGCTTCCACATATTTGTAAAAGCCACCAATAAAAAGTCACAGTGAATTACCAAAAAAGTTTGATTTCACTTCATAGGTTCTCTTTAGTCTTGATTTCACATTCCATGTACTTTTGCAAAATGAAATCAGGTGTGGGCATTGAGTATCCACTTGTACCTTCCAGGAGCAAACAGTGAGTGTATAAACATTGTTCCCGATCTTCCCATATCCAGAGGCCAGTAAGGAAGGAGAAAAGTCCAAACAGGCCTACAAGACTCCACCCACAGTTTGCGTGTTAATAAATGGGGCCACTGGATTTACAATTAATTCTTAAGAAAACTTTAAACACATCAAAGTTTGAGATGATCCTGACAAAACTGAGTTTTGTTTTACCTCTTCTGGCATGGAAGAAAATTTATTTTTACAGAATAGACTACAGTATGTGTTTCAGAGCTCGGAATGTTATTCTTTAAAAGAAACTGCTTATGTTACTTGTTATGTTGACCACCAAAAAGGTCATTACTTCTTAGTGCTATTGTAGTCCAGAAAATAACTCACTGGATTATTTGTTGCTAATCTGTTATTGTTACTATTGTATCATCAAAAAATACAGAAAAATGCTCTCCAATTCCCCCATTTGTGATCACCACAATTCTGAGTGGAAGACCCAGCCCCTCAATGCACAGGCACAGCATAGGAGATCATACAGCTGCCATGTGTGTTGCACAGAGATGGTTTGGATATATGAACAGAAGCAATCAGTCATTCAGTCCTTTTTTTCTCCACATCCCTCTGCTCCAAACTAGTGTTGCGAATATCATGCCTGAGTGGCTTCTGGTGTGTAGAAAAATACCCCCCCCCCCAAAAAAACAACCCCTCTCTCTTTCACAGCTCTTATCATCAACATAGCCAGTCCAAGTGTACTCCCTGTGCTGCTGTTTGGAGCAGCCAGCTTGGCAATGTAGTCCTTTCCTCCTGCTGTAATAGTGATAGTAATAGTAGTAGTAGAAGCAGTCATCTCTCTCACCTAGGCAGAAAGGAGGAAGGCAGAAAAGACAAGCCTTTTAAAAGTACGGTTTCTTTTAAAATTTCCCACCTAACCTGACTTCACAATTTCAATGTGTCTCCCTTCTGTCTCTCTTCTCTCTCTCCACAAAGAAGGCCATATGAATAGTCACCATGTGATTCCCCCACTCTCTTCCATTGCCCAGACTGAGTCAGAACCCAATAAAAAGTAGCAGGTAGAAATTCTCTTATATTTCAGTGAAAAGCAGTGAATTACAGCCCTGAGAGTTGCAGGAGAAAAAGTTACACCACTTTAGCTCATTTCTGTAAAAAGTTAACAAAGCAACTCATTACAAGTAACATATTACTTCCAAGCTCTGGTCTATATTGCTACAATTTCCCCAATACATGTTAGACAAAATACTTTGCCTTACAAGGTGCTTTGCCTTACAATTTGCTAATGTATTTCACCTAAAATATTTATTATGTTTACTACCCACGCAGTCTGACTAGGAGACTAACATGTAACTCTTAGAGACAAGCATGTATATTCAGCAGCCATATAAAATGCACTCATGCAATCTATATTTCCCTTAATTCAACTAGGGAATGATACATACATTCATTATTAAAACATATATATATATATATATATGAATCATATGTACAGTGCATTCCATCAAAGCTATCCAGTGAAGCGATCTGCTAGAATTGCTGCATGAGGAATAAACTGCTTCGTTTGCAAGCCAAAGGAGGTCAAAAGTTTAATTGATATGTAAAATATAAATATAAATAATATATTTTTCAATTTACATTTTTATCTTAAATGTCAGGAAACTTCTGATGATTAGTATAGTTGATTTGTTTGCTGACTCCTTCTGTGCTTACTAACAATCAATTTTAACAACATGGTTGGCATTCAATATGTGTATCTTATACCAACCTCATTTAGGGCTGGTGCTACAACAGTCACTAATATAAAAGGACAGTCATAGAATAATATATTCAGGAAGAATAACACAGAAGTGAAATTTTGTGCAGTTTTCTTCTGATATTTACAAATCCCAGTGCTTCAGGAAATAATTCTACACACATTTTTGCATTAAAACACTGTTTTCCGAGACACATGTGGCTCATTGTGCAAGCATCATGTCTTTGTGCAAGAAACCCAATTTTTACACAAAAATCCTGTGTGTGTTTCTGGAAATTTTTTTTCCACAAAGAAGTACTGTATATTTATGTGTATAATAATCTCCCAAAACACTTTGGGAGGTGCAAATAGTGGGAGAAAACTGCATGGAAACACTTGTTTTTCTCCCTTAGCAGGGAGAAAACTATGGGAAATAATTTGTTCTTGTGTGAAAGGGTGTGTGCAAGTTTAAGGCTTCCATGCCTACTGTGGTTACATGACAGAAGTTAGTGTGGATTCCAGTCATGCTTAATGTTGCTTCAATAAGAATTTTTCAGAGAGAAAAAAACTGTAGCAAGAGCATCAAACTAACCTTGTTAACTTTTTTTAAAGAAGTGTGAGCAATCATTAGGCCCACTGTAGAATATGTGTGTTCAGCAGTAAAAGGACTGCTAACCTGAATGCTGTCATTTATATGGTGCTGCTATAACTTTACTTTCATTAATTTTTATGCATTACAAGCCACTACTGTGAAGAAACCTCTATATAAGCTGTAAATGTAAAGTCTCTCAACAGTTTTTATATAGCTGGTTTTTACTGTTCCCCTTCTGTTCCAATGGGCATTTCACCATTGGGGCCCATATTGCAAAGGTTATTGACAGTAAGATCACCAAAAGTTTCAATATAACAAGTGGTACTTGGAAGGAACTAACTATAAGAAGAGAGCCAGCATGGTGTAGTCATTTGAGCACTGGACTATGTCTTGAGGCCAAGGTTTGAATCCCTGCTCAGCCATGAAAAGTCACTGGGTGACCTTTGGCAAGTCACACTCTCTCAGCCTCACAAGAAGGCAAAGGCAAATCCCTCTGAACAAATCTGGCCAAGAAAACCCTGTGATAGGTTCACCTTAGGGTCACCATAGGTTGGAAACGAACTAAAGGCATACAACAGTTATAGATAAGCAGTTATTTGTAATTAAATTGTGATTGTAATTAATTTTCCAGTAAGACAGCCACTACTGTATATTGTGATTGTAACTTACAAAAAAAAAAACCCTTTTAAATGGATTTTTTTGCTGGACTTTTAAAATGCACAGGCAAAGAAAGGAGGAAAAGAAAAAAAAAGGAGAAAAGAAGTATAAAGGTTGACCTTACATCCAAACTCATATTTACGAGTACTTGATATCTATATGGTAACATTCATGTGGAATACCTTAACTCCTATTGTAATAGCCTTTTCAAAGTTACTTTATGGTTATAAGGGTGCAGCCTCCCTAAATGACAGAGAAGGAGTATCACATGGTTTGAGTGTTTTTGACTTGTGCTCTGCAAGGGATATTGAGGCAAAAATAATATGAATGGGAGAAGTGTTTTGTTGTACAGACCAATGGTTTTTATCATTTCTGATACTGTTTTTTTTTTAAAGCAACTAAAAATAAATAAAATGAGTTCCTTTTGAGAAACTGAAGTACGATTTCCACTAGAAAACTAAAAAGCAAGAGTTATAACTATAATGATGGCTCACTACTTAGTGGTATAAATATAACTAATTGCTTTTTAAAAGTAACTTTCTAGCTCTTGTTTTCAGCAATCCAACCATTGCCTACTGGGCATGACACTTTGGCATCTGCCCTGCCACATTCTTTCTAGTTACTCTGCTCCACAAAGCAGAAAAAATCAGTAGAAAATGTATTATGTACAGCAGTGCAAACTGCCAAGACCCAAACTGCAGCACAGCATCATGTTTAAGCCTTAAACAGAACTCCTTATACCAGAAGTATGAATGACAGAAAAAGTACAGAGAAAGAGGGGGGAGGGGAAGAATTTTCCACATCACTTGCCATTTGTCCATTTTTTTCCTCCTCGTCTTTTTTTAGCTGTTGTGGAAATATTCTGATGTTAAGCTAGCTGGTATTTTAACTACAAATTCTGAAAACATGGTCCAAAAAAGATTTATTAGAAAGTTTTACTCTTTCCTACACAGAAAATGGATCAGAAGGTGGAGCAGTTCAACGAAACTCTTGTGCCCAAAAAAAGACACAACAGAGGGTAAACCCTAATTAAAATGTTTGATTTGAAGGCAGACAGATATTCAGAAGTGTGTGTGAAGTCTGAATAGAATTCACTGCCTTCTGAGGCATTTGCTTACCTGACAGAGGATGTGTGTTCAAATTACTTGCACCAGATTTCAGAAAGCCTGTGTTTACTCCACATGTCAGCATTTTCCACAACCTGCTTGCCTTATAGACATTATGATGCATAGTGTGAACAGTACAGGTTAAAAAAAAAAAGAAAAAAGAATTCTGATTGTAGAGAATATGAGTTCTTTCAAATAAATAAATAAATGCATCCCCAAGTCAAGGATCATGGGTTAACACTGATGAGCTGCACTTAGGACTTGCATCCAGAAAAGGACTGCCTCTTACATGTCCATAGGGAATGTTATAGTGCCACATCATTCAGGAACAAATCAAATGAGAATTTGGAGCAGGTTTCTGGTGTTGTGGAGGGCTGCAGGAGGGAAAGGGAGAAAGTCACACTTGCACCGTGGAAGTAGTGGAATGCAGCAGAAGTCCTGGCCATATATAACTTACTATGAATAAAAGACATCTAAAAACCTAAGGAAGCACTAAGGAAGTACTTCATTGAGAAATGGGAGGTTTTATTAAACCTCTTGAATATAAGATTCCCTTAGATTTGAAGATCTCTCTCATTTAACTATACCTTTATTTGAGTCCAACAGTATGAGGAAATATTAAAAGCATCCTTACTATGGTTACTGTGAAAAATTATACTGTGGCATTCACAATGGGATTTGACCATGCTTATGCTTTCAGTATTGCAGACAGAACCATCTGGTGCTTTATAATTACACTGTTATAATCATAATTCTATATCATGCTCTCATTGTTTGGGGATGGGAAGGGGAAGTTAAATCTCTTTATGAAATAGCTGGCAATGATAGAACTATTTCCCCCTCTAACTAGGTCACAGAATACCAGGAATTGCAAATCCCTGCATCCAAGCAGGCTTGTAACTACAGCCATTTTGCCAAACGTAGCACTGAGGGAGAAAAAGAAATACTCTTACATCCTACTGCATCCTTTCTTACATCCCGCTGCACTTGTTTCATTGGTTAGTTCAAGTTTGTAAGCTAACACTGTCCTCATTTATGAAAATATATGAAGAACAAGAGTGGGCAATGAAGAAACTGAGTGTATGCACCTGAGGAATCAAACACAAAAGATGTAGGTTGTGGATCAAAATCTCCAACACACACAAACAAACAAAAAGGAAAAAAAGTGACACCCATGATATTTGATGAGAATGTTTGAACAGAATTCTATGGAATCCTGATATTAATGAGCAAGCTTCCTTTAAAATAAAAGACATCTAGAAACCTAAGGAAGCACTAAGATGTAAGTCCAGACATTAGGGACAGAAACAACACTTGCCCTTTTTTACATTTTGCCACCAGTTATCAGCTAACCTTGGCCACATTTTTAACTACAGTAGCTCTTTTTTCCATGTGCCTTGAAAAACTGCTGACAAGCAGAAATTTAGCAGGTAAAAACGTTTCCTAACATGGAGATAAAATAATGGTGAAAGCTTTCCTTGCTTGATTTCCAAAAATACAGACTGAATTTTTAAAGGCATTAATTAAGTGCTGAGCTAATAAGAATGAATATGCAATCTTTCTATGGAAGGACTAAACACATATAGTATGTCAGTTCTCTCTTTTTGTTCATCACCAGTCACTCCAGTCTCTTGGCTGCTTTGGAATTCTGGCTGTATACTTTACTTGATTTTGACTCTTATCACCTGCAAAACAAGCAAAATATATAAAGTGGAAAGGATGGAGGTTATAAAAGGAAAAGTTGTCTTAAGTGGCTCCCCAAGGGACTACTAAACACAGGTCATTGACCACAGGTACTTTTTAAAGGAGTTCTAAGTAAAGCACTACTACCATGTGGTTGTGATTGAAAACAAGAGGGTCTTTGTGTAAATCCTGCCCATGTTTATAGAAAGCAGGTTTACCAACATTTTAGTCTCCCATCTGCCTCCAAGAGCAATGCAGAAGGTCCGCCCCCCCGAAAGGCACTGAATCAAGATGCAGCCATGTTCAATGCCCACAAACCTGAGTTTACAGTAGGAGATTACTGTAGACCTGCTTTTATAGTTAGTAGATTAATGCTAGATCATATCATTCTTCAAAACAGTGATTTGGTACTCTTTAATAATTTAATATTTTTTGCTCCAGTTGTGACTTGAAGACAACTCAGCAACCATTACTTATTTCATTAGGGATGGGTTTCCATAATTGTGCCTCTAGGTTCCTGTAACAGTTGTTAAACTCCATGACTTCTCTGACCTTGTGCACCATGAATAATGAACTCTCTATCTGAGTAATAGATTACACCATACGGCTCAGAACTATACTGTTTATTAGGATCTTATATACATACACATTAGCTTATTGTAATGTCCTTTTTAATAGAATCATTTGTTTAACAATTGTTTAACTGTTTTAAACTTTCCTAAAATAACATTTTAGGTGAGATTCATTTTAAATTGTTTTACACTATCTTGGGTCCCATGTCAGCAGAAAGGTGGGAATTTAAATAAACAAACAAAACAAAACATTGCATCTTGGATCAGAAAAGTTAGAATGACTGCCATTTTCCACAACTACCACCAGAAGCATTTTGTATATTCTGGTTTTAAGAAGCTTAAGCTTTAAAAGTTGCTCTCAAAAAACCTGAAAAGTGACGATCAAGTTATTTCTAACATTTACTCTCAATACCCTTTATAGTACAGTAATTTGAATTCGTTTAGGTTCTACCACTGGAGCCAGAGGAAATAAATTTTCTCCATCATCTATATGACAAACACTTTAAATGTCTGGAGAAGCCTACTGTCTCTCCTCTTAATGTCTGAAGGAAGACTATGCAGAGGCCTGTTCGAAGTATTGAGATTTAAAAGCAAAAGTACCTACTCTAATAGCTTCTGCAGATCAGCAGCACAGCTTTAAAAAGTTGATTTGCATGGATTTCAACCCAATCCTATTTACCGGTACTCAAGCTAAACCTCAACTAGTTGGAGAAGGAAAACAAAATAAAACAAGATTCCAATTCTAAGTACATTCTATTGCACTCAGGGCTCTAGAGGAGATATCTGGTGTATAGGGAATCAGTTCTGGAACCATTCTGTTGTCTCCAGTACAGGCATTGACAGAATGGCACCTCAAATGCAGTGAGTTTTCTGTCAGAGCAAGAGCAAAGTCAAATCCAGCAAATCTTAATACTGTATTATCATTGCAAGCTAGGATAAATTACCAAATCTGTCATTACCATCATTACTTTATACCTTGTGCCAGTAGCTATATAATGCTTGGTTGGGTGGCTATTCTGAACCTACTTCTGACACAAAGAAAAAAGTAACACAAGGGAGAAGAAACAGAATTGTCCCCAATAACAGGCTAGATGATGTGGGATTTTGATTGGCTCAACATATTAGGAGCACTCTTCTGGGAACTGTGCAGCCAGCCGGCTGTAGGGTCCCAGAAGGGATCCTGTGTCCCCCTTGGTCCCCCTATCCTTTCTTTTTTGGTAAAATATAATCAATCAAAAATGATTAAATATGGTGTTGCTGAATTGTGGATTTTGGCTTTTTCTCATTGACAAGCTCTGCTTTTGTTTTTAATACACTTGTGGATTTGTTTTAATAGCAAAACATTTAAAACTACACACTTTTCAAAGCCTTTAACTTCACTACGTACTATAATTGTAAATACAGTTGTCCCTTCACATTCGCTGGGGTTTGGTTCCAGGACCCCCTGTGAATACCCAAATCTGTGAATACTCAAGTCCCATTATATGCAATGGCATAGCAAAATGGTGTCCCTTATATAAGATGGCAAAATCAAGGTTTGCTTTTTGGATTATTATTTTTTAAAGAATATTTTGAAGCCGTGAATACTTAAATCCATGAATGCCAAATCCGTGAATGTGGAGGGACAAATGTAGTTCACTTCAATGGCACTTTCTCATTACTCAGACACTGTAAAACTGGCAGCAGACAACCTAGTTTATTTGGTTTCCTTGAAATGGCATATTTATCATAATTATTAATTAATATTATTCTGACACATTGTTCAAGTACTACTTCTTATTCAGTCATTAAAACAAAGAAAACAAAACCTGTGTTCATACACAGAAACCTGCCCCCCAATAAGTATTTCCGCATATGTTAAAGTGCTAATATTATTTTAAAATGTTGAGGTTTAACAGTATTCCGGAAAGAGAATGTGAGGAAAAGAAAAGCCTATTTTCTGTTTTCATAAAACTGGTTTCCAGATATAGAGACAGAGTTAAGAATTAAAATTTAGGTATGGCTTTCTGCCAGAAAACAGAAATAAAGCAGGACAAGCAGCCAAAAATAAGGACTAAAACTAGACGTGAGGAAATAAAGGCAGAATGTACCAATGCACATCCAGGTATGAGAAAAAGTAAAGTGCTGGGGAGATCATATAAAGTAGGGAATCTGGAAAGAGCAGGAATAGCAATAGGGCTAAAAGAAACTATCAGACCAGTAGTGTGTGTGCGTGCATGTATATGTTTGTGTCTAGAACTAGAGCTCAGCAAATTGGAAGAAGGCAGGCTTGACAGCAGTGCCAAAAAAAAGAAAGATGAGAAACTGGGAGAAAGCTAAGTGATGGAATAGAAGTACAGATGCCAGCTGTAGTCTAAGGCAACAAGAAGAATGGCAAGGATGTGAAGAGGGGAGGCTGAGTGAGAAAACTGCTGGAAAGAATGGGGCAGCTATTATTCTTTGTTTAAGACCTTTCACTGATAACAGCTAATAATCAAAATAAATATCATTGAGATTGCATTGTTCATAAGTCAGGAGAAGAACTGGAGTTTTATTGATTTGGAGACTGTTGCAGAGGTTAATCACTACAGTTTTCACAGAACAGGATTTCAAATTGAATGTATAGGCAGTTCCATAAAGAATAATCTATTTAGTTTGAACACTACAGGGATTCTGCACAATAAAGGGAAACATAAGAAAAACATGGTTCATAAGAAAACTGAAATCAGAGCTATGTCAACCTGGAAATCATTTAGTGGGCTCCCACACTGCGTGGGATTGTATGATGTCACCACCTATACTGTTCTTAATTTGTACATATAAGCTGTAAAAGGGAAGCAAGTAGTGGTGGGAAACACAACTTTGAAAGCTGTAAAAACAAAAACAAAAAAAAGTTTTAAAAGCTGGCTTTGTACTTGGCAACACACAGGAATGCAAAATGTGGTTCATCATCTCTAGTGAAACCGTCAGGCTCTCCTGAGGCGTCTTGGCTGCACTACTGGCATTTAACCACTGTGCCACCAGAAGAATTCAAGATGAACTAATGCTAATAGCCCTGTTACCATTGCTGCTGCTGCTGCTATTGCTACAGTACACAAGAGATTTGCAACAGAAAAATCAGACTAACACAAAACTGAAAGTCTAGGGGGTTGTCCAAATGGTGTGTGTGTGGGGAACTCCTCATGGAATGTGAGGAGAATCCTGCCTGTCATAATGGCATTCCATGTGATTTTGCCATATAGTGAAGGAAGTGGGGGGAAAAGGCCAAAAAACTCACCAGAAAGGCCTTTGTGGGCTTTTCCCGTCTTATTTTTTTTAAAAAAACAAGAGGGTGCACATTTCTGTTCATTAGGACAAGCGAGTTGATTTGATTTGCTTGCCCAAACGAGAGGAAGTGCAAATCTGATTGGCTGGATGAGCACAGGGGCCAGGGCTTTCCATTGACACCCCCTTGTTGTGAGAGAAAGGCTTGCTTACCCTAATGATGTTTTGAACTATGCTGGCGGTGGCATAATAGCCACCGGTATGGCCTCCCATGCCAGACAGGTCAAAACCAAAGGGTCTGACAAAGAGCGTCAAGGGGCAGGATGGGCTCTCTAGCCTTATGGTAACCATCCTAGGAGAAGGAAAACTCTAATCCCAAACCCGGGCAGATGGTGCTTGTCCAACCCTGTAAGGTCAACCATCTAACAGAAGGAAACTCTAATCAAACCTACGACACGATGACCTCGCTGCTACTGTCCATGCTTGCAAGGCCACAGCAGATGAATCTTTGGTTGAAAGGGTGTGGCCAGTTCTGTGCACTCTGTGCTCTGCCAGAAAAATCCATTTCACAGGCTCGCAATGAAAGGTAATGTTTAAGTGTACCTTTGACTGACTTGAAGTTAATCTTGCAACTATGTCTGACCTCACTGCTCAGGTGTGTTTTGTACAACAGGACCCAGGCGTGTAGCACTCCAGATTTTTTAAAAAGTAACTAACAAGTAACCATATCCGTTGCTTTTGAATAACTGAGAAATAGCTATCTTAACTTTTTAATAATATTAATAAAATAAACATAACTACCAGGTGTGTGCGCACACAACTTGAAACCAGAAAAAATACCTTTGATAATATACAGTACACAAAGCAAAATCTGAGCTGTGGAAAGTCAAGAAATGCAACAATGCCTTGCTTACAAACTGGATCTTTCAGCTATCTAAGGTGACCATGACTTCCAGTTCTGCTGTCCCTAAATATTACTTCTGGTTTCTGTACCTTGGACACATATTATTGCCATGGATTTCAGCAGTTTGTAACATTCTGTCTGTAATTTTCTACCTACTCCTCCAGTAAAAAGTTCCTTGCATGTTATTAATAATAGAAAATGCCCAAACAATGCTATTTGAGCATTAGTACCTATCTAGACAACCACAGCCTAAATGCACTCATAACAGATCCTCTATGTTTCAATAGACTGTTTACCATGCCAAATCCTACTCCTATTCCTGTTTCCACAAGCCAACCCTCAGTGGTATTTGGGTGACTGAGATTACTCTCATTGAACACACATGGGTTTTCTATTAACCTATTTTGAAAAGACATTGACAGTTCATTTGTTTATTTATTTTTGTTCCCATAAACTGGGCCACAAAACTGAACAAAAACAGGCAACTTGTGATTAATCTGTCAATACCGACGGACCCACTGGACTATGATAGTAGCATTTACTCTTGCATGGTACAGGCAGTAGAATTATGCTGGGAAGAAAATTAACTGAGTTGCCATGAGAAAAAATAGCAGCCTCCTGGTGCGATTCTCATGCTGTAAGTTAAATGTTTAGAAAACAGCCTGTCCATCACAAAGATGTGAATGTATGATCTCTCTGTTTCAAGAGAATTTAAGATTCTAATTAAAAGAAAGAGCACATGGTTTAGAAGCTAGACCTCCCTAGAGGAAGGGTGGAATCTGAATGCAATTAATAAACAAACAATAAATGGTTCCCAAACACAAATGCAGCATATAATACAATTAGGTTAGAGTGGTTGGTACTATCATGGATGGATTGGAACTGCCTTTCCTATGGAATCAGACCAAGATATATTATGCAGAAGAGACAACAATCAACAGAGAGGAAGGTAGGTGTAAATTCCCAAAAAGATGGTCTGCATAGGTAAACCAGGAAATAGGACTGGTGGAATCAAGGCACCAAGAAAACAATGTGCAAATTCAAGGAAGTCAGCAGGAATGGTGGTGGTAGGTTGGGAGAAGAAAATTGTGTTCGCAACTTTGTGGAAGTGATTTGTTTCCTAAAGATTTCTAGGAAAGAGAAGTTACAAAGGACTACAAAAACAGAGTGGGAAAACAGTGCCCAAAGGCAGAAAGCCTGCAAACCTACAGGGGCCCAAGAAGGTCTATGACAGGGAAGTACGGTAGTAACTCTAGCAACAGTTTCAGCCCAGTTATACTAGGGCATGTAGTTCAAATCTACCTGAGGCGGATCACCCAGAAAATACATATATTAAAATGTGATCAACTTATATTTAAGTACATTTATATTGTGTCTTTCTATAAGAAGCTCCAAGTGACATAACAGTTCTCTCCTCTCACATTTTACCTTCACAAGAACCCTGTGAAGTAGGTTTGGCTGGGAGACAGTAACGGGCATCCAGTGAATTTCATGACTGGAATAGGAGTTCAATGTAGTAGATTATAACAACACTCTACTATGCCACATTGGCTGTCAAAAGTCCAGTTGTGACTTCTTTAATGTATATCTCAAGCAAGCTAACAGTATTAATCATAATCCATCCTTTTGTCCCTCACATCAGTTTCTCATTGGATGTACTGTACACAAATTACCAAATAAACTATCGGACTGCTTATGCAACCACTATGTTGAAGCCAGGGGCTGCAGCACAATGCGTATCATGACTATTCCTTCTTGTTCCTGTGGGCACAGGCTAAAACACAGTATACTTTTTTTTTTTAAAGCAAAGTGCATTGAACTGAAAAAAAAAGCAGAATCTGTTTCACAGTAGAACAGTCTGAAAGGAATTCCCATCATAGTCATTAGTTTAATCTAACATTGGAATGTATTTATAAATGTGATTTTGGCTTTGGGGGAAAAGGCAAGGCAAAAGAAAATTTAGAAGTAAGTGCTCTCCAAAACCCAGTGAATGGAAAATCTACTACCTAGCCAAATTCCCAGTTTGCTCAATACTTATGTCTAATGCTAATCCTGCTAGTTTGCTAAACTCCTTTCTTCTTTGCTTCTCGCTCTCCCTCTCTTGTTTTTTGGCACAGGATTTACCTGCCCTACGCAACTTGAACGGCATGTTTAATCAGTGTGCACAGGTTGCCATGAAACCGAAAAACTTTGCAACTCACTAGAATTGAAACAGATACTCTCAAGATGTGTCATTTCAGTACATTTGTGTTTCCTTATCTCGTAAATCCTTCTTCTTACCACTTCAAAAATAGTGGAATGAGTGTGAAGTAAAATAAAAATAAAAATGTTGCAGCTGTTTATTGGATAGAGTATTTACATTTGTCATTTAAACATTACAGAACTGGCCAGTCAGGCACTCCAAGCCAACATGTTTTACCCGTCAGCTTTGGTTCAGACAAAAAAGCAAAAACAAAACATGAGTGACAAAGTGGGAAGGTTAAAAGGGGAAAATCAGTCAGCTACATTTTCCCCTCACATCTTAGATTTTCTTTATTTTAGCTTCTGAAAACACTGCCATGAATATGTATGTGACTATTACTGGAAATACAATTCCTGGTTGGTTTTAAAATGTTATGTACTACACTTTTTATCACTATTGTCATCACTGCCATCATCATCATCATCATGAATAAGTGATATAAGGATAACAGAGGCACAATTTAATTCTTTAGGTTTAAGAGATGGGGAACAAACCTTCAGAGTGCACTCTTCCCCCACACCCACTGCCCTCTTTCTTCTTTCTCACTTTTCCATGATTTAGCATTGCTTCTGGTAATACTGAGCATGGTTAACACAGACTTGGGTGTCTGTCTGTATGATATGTACATTTAAAGTCTACCTCTAGTTCTGAAATCCTCTATTTCAAAATGAAAGGAATACACACTCCTAAACAAGAGGAAACAACTATGCAGCAAGTATACTAGACAAAACATTACTGGTAACTGAGAATAGAAAACAAAATAAAATAAAATCCAGAACCTACACATTTTTCTGGAACAGCATTTTTAGAAGCCATCACTGTTGTTGGAGTGGCAGTTAAATAAAGGCACTTTCTTTCACAGGGGTATCTGGATAACATGGCATTGATAGTCATTCACAGGAAAAGTAAGAGATGAAGAAAGGGAGGCAAAGCTATATGGTAAACAATGAAAGGAACCCCTATAGGTGTAACTGGCCAAGGATCATAGAAGGGTCAGGGTTGGCAAGCAAGGCAACAGTGGTTGAGCTAGAGCAGTGGTTCTTAATTGGGGTCCGTGGACCTCCAGGGGTCTGCAATGTCCTTACAGGGGGTCCGTGAAAGCTAGAAAGTTGCTTGGCCCACCTCCTCCCTGCAGTGGAGCAGCCATGTGACAGGAGCCAAGGCAAAGGCCAGCTGGCTTGGCCTACGCATTACCATTCAATCCACTCCAGCCACAAACATTCAGGAAGAAGCAGGAAAAAACTCTTCGCTCCCTCTCCAGTGCCTCTGAGGGAAGGTTTAATGGATGCTGTAATTGTATTATTGTTGTTGTTTTAAATCTTGAGTTAAGTTTTGGGGGTCTGAGGCAACAAAATATATTTAAAGGTGGTCCCTGGTAAAGAAAAGGTTAAGAACCACTAAGCTAGAGGATGGCTTGAGGATCTGGGAACCAGATCTCATGCAGACCACTTAGAATTGCCATACCAATTTAAGTTACAAAAGGCAATATGTGTATAGCCATGTACACGAAAGGGGTATAACCAGGGGAAGTTATTTGTGGAAAAGCATGTAAAAATGTGTGGGCTTGGGGATAATCCACAAACAGCACAATAAAAACTGAACAAGTATACTGGCTGCAGAATACCATGTCAGGAAATGGAATGGAGTATCTTGGAAAAGGGCACTGTAGGGCAACATTTTGTTGCTGGTTTCACTTACGTCCATTCTAATGCACTGCCTCTTATACTGGTTGATAAAGGATTGTGCTCTTCAAGTTACTTTTAAGACAGACATTTTATTTGGTAAAGTATGAAGGGTGCTACCGTTACAAACCAGCAAATCTGAAGTTATTTTTACTACTGTCAAGCAGTGAATGGTTCCTGGGCGTTGAGTCTCTTTCGGATAAAAGACAATTAAAGACTAAATGTTGTCTTTGTAATAGTCATTTTTATTTACAGAATATACATACTGACAGCCAAGAAGCATTCCTATAGCAGGCAGCAACTCTCCTAATCTTGCATTATGTTCCCAAAGAGTCCCTGCATCCATAGGATACTTCAATCATGTTCTCTCCCCCTCCAAACCTCTCTCCATCTCTAAGAAATGCAAACTGTTCTCCTGTATTATCTCATCACATGAAAGCCATGTTCATCTTCCCAAACCCAAAGGGGAATACATTCCAAAAACTGGGGACAGATTCACAGATATCTGGAGAATATCTCCTGTCGTTAATTCCCATTGATTTAGGAGATTTTCAGACGCGATTTTCGGCAGGATATATTCCAAAACAGCTCCGTTGCTGCCGCGCAGCAGGGGAGCAGTTTCGGACGACGCCATCCCTCTGCCGAACCCCTCCGTGTCACTTCCATGACAGAATGGAGGAAACCACGTCATATTTCATTCATGGTTGTTGCCTGTGAGTGAAATACGATGCGGTTTCCTCCATTCTGTCATGGAAGTGACACGGAGGGGTTCGGCAGAGGGATGGCATCGTTCAAAACTGTTCCCCTGCCGTGCGGCAGCACAGAGCTGTTTTGTAATATATCCTGCCGAAAATCACGTCTGAAAATCTCCTTAGTGATTATTGTAGACTATTAGGAAACCACTCAAGCTAGCAAAGTTTCCAACAACTGCAACATGTTGCACAATGTAGTGCTAAGTATGAAGAACGAAAGCCAATATATTTTTAAACTAATAGACTCATTGAGTGAGAGAAGTGGGGGCTGGTTGTATTTATTCATGTTGTACTTGAACTGCAGAATTTGGAGGCTGATCCAAGATACCTCCCCCACCCCAAGTTCATCTCTCTACATTTGAGTGAGATACAAACACACAACACACACAAAAAGACATAAGCCAATGTATTTCGGAAGTAGCCATAGTTTTATGAAAGCAACTTTGGTTTTGCTTTTTAAAAACTTTTATTCATCATCAGTCTTCAGAGGTTTCAACGGTATTTTTGACATGTATATACAAAGACAAGTATTGTTAATAAAAAGGTAAACTTGTACATCGTGATGCCCATACCTGACCAAATTACTGCTATAGATGAAAAAGCAGTTTATTAACAATTATTAATTGCCTTTTAAATAAGAAAAACAAGTTTGTCACTAAAAGGTTGGTGGAAAATATATTTTAAGTGCTAAAATACAATTAAACCACAATGAATATTATAGTTTTAAGTGTTTAAATACACTCCTGGCCACCACCAAAACCTGGGCATCTAGGCTCAAAGCTGAGTTCAGGAGTACACTCAAGCAGTAAACCTGAGAGATAATGGGGAGAGTAACCCCATCTAGCACAAGCTGAATCCTTATCCCTTGTTCTGCTTTTTGACTGCCCAGGAGAACCTCTATTTTGTCTGAATTAAATTTTAGTTTGTTCCCCTGTATTCAGTTTGTTTTTGACAGCAGATATTGCTTTAGTACAGACAAGGCTTCCTTGGAATTAAAAGGGAAGGAGAGACAGATTTGGGTGTCATCAGCATACAAAGTGTATATTCCTGCCACTGTCTTGCCTTCTCATTCATTCCTTCTGCAAATCCCCTTTAGGAAAGATGTTTTTTGTTCTCCTGCAAGAACTATATAGTCCCGGTAAATGTTGCAAGGTGTCCACCCCACCCCCAATTAACTTGCACATCAGTGTAATAGGCACAGGGAAATTCAGCATTACTTATTACAAAAATACTTCAAAATGCACCTACAATCTTGAGAAGAGAAAGTATGCAATTACAGAAAGCTTAGTTTAATACAGGAAGAAATATGTATCAAGTGCTAACTCAGATATACAGGTCAACCTCCGTATCAACAGGGGATATGTTCTAAGACACCCCCTCATGGATACCTGAAACAGTGGATAATAGGGAAACCAATTATTTTCAATAAGACGAACGAACACTAGAAGTTGACGATAGAGTCACACTGGAGGACCTAGAAATGCCTAGAGAGAATGTATTTTTTTCAGGTGTGGATAACTGAAACCGTGGATACAAAATCCATGGATACAGGGCTCAACCTGTACACCAAAAGACCACTACATATTACATTAAATCCATAACATGCAGGTGTCCTTCTGCTATTTGTATGTACTCATAAGTGCATGTGCTGATAGAACTACTATTCATAGTGTGTGTTCTCCTTCCTGATATTCTGCACCCTTTGCAGGGGTTGAAAAAATGAAAATGCCTATGTACATACCAGCTCATGCATCATTCCTTTTAAAGCTCTGGCTTTCAGAAAGGAGGCAGATGGAGGAGTGTGCAGTGGTCCCATTGTGGACCACTGAATGCACTGTATCCAATCTGGATCAGGGCCCCACATGCATATTTGACACTTAATTAAAAAGTAAAGGAATTGCTGCATTCTATATAATTAAGGCAGGTATGGGAATCATGCACCCTGCCAGCCAGATATTTTTAGACTGCAAGTCCCAGCACCTCTATCCAACATAGCCAATGGTGAGAAATGCTCGAAGTCGAACAACATGGGTGGGGCTGCATGATTCCCACCCGAGTTTAACATGATGTATAGTTTGACCCCACCTAAATACCCTAAAGGCACCAGATCCCATCTGATCTTGGAAGCTAAGCAGGGTTAGCTTTGGTTAGTACTTGGATGAGAAACCACTAATAAATATTAGGTGGTGTGGGATACACTGTATTTTAGAGGAAGGAACTGGTAAAACCACAACTGAGTATTCCTTGCCTAAGAAACGCCTATGAAATTGATGGGGTTGCCATAAGTCAACAGGTGACTTGAAGGCATATGTACACGCGCACAGAGAGAGAGAGAGAGAGAGAGTTTGATCCTTATTAGGATGTCTGGAAAAAAGTGGCCAACAGGATCTCTGGGATTATGTATCAATTGGTAGCAACTTGTAGTGATGTATCGCATTATTTCCTCTTTACCTGCTTTCTCCCCTTTCTCTTGGGGGACAGTATTTAGCATGACACTGGATTTCAATTCCAAATGCAACCTAAATGATTCCAAGGTAACTACAATTGTTTCTTCAGAACTAATAGAAATGTCTGAAAGATGGAAGAGCTATATTGCTGTCTACTTTTCTCTACTATATTTTATATGGCAGAACTACAGTTGTCCCTTCACATTCGCTGGGTTTGGTTCCAGGACCCCCCATGAATACCCAAATCTGTGAATGCTCAAGTCCCATTATATGCAATGGCATAGCAAAATGGTATCCCTTATATAAGATGGCAAAATCAAGGTTTGCTTTTTGGATTATTATTTTTTTAAAGAATATTTTCAAGCTGTGAATACTTAAAACCGTGAATGCCAAATCCGTGAATGTGGAGGGACAACTGTATAAAGCTTCATTTCTCACAACCAGCTGACAGAAGAAGGGCTACCACAGTCTGCTCCTCAGAGGTCTTTGCATTTCAGGTGTGGGAGTTCCATTTTGATTTCCTTTGTTTTTCACCCACTCCCATCTTCTTCCATTTCAGTTCTTTTATTCTGTAACACAAGATTGTTTTTATGTGCCATTCAATAGCAGAACTGCTTCAGATACTGAACCACAAGGTGCACACATACACACTTAAGATTTTACAAAAAAGAAAAAGAAAAAAAAGGAAGTACATACACATTATGGGGGAGTAAAAACACAGAGGAGGCAAATGGAAATGAGAATAGCAAAAATCTCAAATATATTGGGCCCACTGGTTATTTCCTGTTGACATATTTCTTAATTTTTGTACTCATGTGGAACTTGACACCATCTGTTTTTAACATCGACATTTTGGCTAGAGTCTCTATGCTGCAGTTTAAGCAGCAACAATGTTCCCATAAGAATTGAGCACAACTGAGAAGTTAAAAACTTCTGTGTAATGCAGAGGAAGGAGGCACAGTACATAACTGGAGTTCTATTACAACACTGTCATAAGAAAAACTCCAGCTGTTTCAGAGAAAGAGTTAGGAAAAAGGTAAATTTGACAACTTCAAGTTGAAGCAAAGGCATCCCAGATGTAATTCAAAGCAGGCTGCATCAGGCAGGGGAAAGAGACTCTTCATGTAGCGCTTGTTTAGATGGGCTATTTATCCTGGCTTCCCCTTCAGTCCAAGCGATGAAGGGCTTTTCCCCTGTTTCACCTCTGGGCAGTCCTAATGGCACCCAAGGCAAAGCTGGGAAGAAGCTGGGATAAATCTATTTGAAACATTTTAAATAAACACCCAGGGAAACCTGCTTCATGTGGGAAAACCTGGATTGGGCCAGCGCAGGAACACAAGGTCCATACCTGCATGCTAGTCTGCATTGCTGGATACTGCCACCACTGCTTTTGGAGTCTCTCTGCAGCTGGGAAGTAGACCCCCAGCACATGATCAAGCCCCCTACATGTGACCAGCCTTGATCACATGCTGAGGGCCTCCTTCTCAGCTTCAGAGGGAGTGACATGCAACAGTGGGGCAGGCGCCCAACGAGGCTGGTTGGCATCTTCATGTGGACTTCATCCCATTTAGGAAAGGAAATGGGTGGGGAAATGGGCCAGATCCAGGGTTAGAATATGCTGACCAGAAGGCAGCATATTCTGGCAGGTCTAGACAAGCCCATACCCACCATATGTTGGAAGGTACTGGCAATCACACAAGGCAAGTTGGTTTTTCTTCTACTGTTAAAGTTGCTGACGTTGTTATTTTAGACCAGTGGTTCCCAAACTTATTTGGCCTACTGCCCCCTTTCCAGAAAAAATATTATTCAGCACCCCCTGGAAATTAATTTTTTAATTTTTTTAATAGCAATTAAACAGGATATATGTATTAATGTTTCTAACTTTTTCGTAAAATATAGTAAAGAAAGGTGTAAATTAGAAACATTGAAGTTTGAAATTATTAAACTATTTATTGAACTCAGAATAGAAAGGTAATACAAAAAAAGTTAAAACATTCGAAACCATCTTAATGATAAGGATGGACCTGGTATGCAGCTCTATTTTCGTCAGCAGTAATCTTAAATCACCACGATTGACTATTTGCAATTGGTTTCTTTTCTTTCTTTCTTTTTTTTTGTTAATAAATTGGTTACCGCACTGAATCCATGTTCCACTAAATATGATGAAGGAAATACAATTAAGAACTTTTGAATTACAGCCCATATTTCAGGACAAGCCGTAGGGATCTCCTTTTGCAGCCAAAATTGTTGGTAGCCGCTTTTGAATTTAAATTTCAGTTCATCATTTGTCGTTACTTCCATCAGTTCCTCTTGTAACTGTTGAGATTCTTCTGTGTTTGCACTTGAAAAAGGATCCAAAATCCAATCACGTATGTTCATTTCCAAAATATCAAATTGTTGATTAAAATCTGAATGGAGAGCATCCAAGTGCTCACAATAAGAAAGTATGTCTTCATCTTTTTTTTCCTGCTCCTGATAAATTTGGGAACTGGCTGAATTCCCCTTGTCCAAAATTTCATTTGTACAGAAGAAGTTTTGTCACAAATGCAGAAATAACAGATTTTGTTTTTATTAAATTCAGTTCATCACCTTGAAGCTGAAGATTGCTTTCATTAAATTTTTGAAACAAGTTGGTCAAGTAAGAAATGTCACTTTTGGATTGAATTAAAATGGATCGTAAAGCATCATTTTTATCTTTCAAGAACTCCAGCACCAAGTTAAACAGCTTATAAAACCTATCTAAACAGGCACCCTTTGACAACCAACAAACTTCTGTATGAAGCAGCAAACGATTACATTCTTCATCATTTTCAATACAAAGCTGTTTAAATAATGTCATTCAATAATTTGCTTCTGATTGTGTTGATAGCTTTAATTAAATATTGTAATGAATTATGTAGGCATGCACTTAAATTTTTGGCAACTAGACGTTGACGATGGATGATACAGTGTACTGTGAATGCATTCAGCACCTCCTTTTTTAAATATGCAAGAAAACCCCTGTAGCGCCCTACCATCGCTGGAGCACCATCTGTGGCTACTGATAAGATATTACTCAGAGGTATTTCGTTTTTTTAAAAAAACTCATCCAATGCAGGAAATATTGGTTCTCCTTTAGTATCAGTTTGCAAATATTTAGCAAATAATAATTCTTGGCAAATTTGTTCTTCCTTTGTGAACTGCACGTATGCTAAAAGTAAAGCTTCATTTCCTAACAAAGTTGACTCATCAAGTTGAATAGAAAACCGAGATGTTTTTAAATAGCCACACAATGAATCTTCAACATCTTGAGCCATTTAATCAATTCTTCTTTGCACTGTATTATTGCTCAACGAAATTTTCTTGATAATATCAGATGCTGGCATGTGTAGCCCAGCACGTATTTCTTCACTTATAGCCGGTATAATTAGTTCTTCACCAATAGTATGAGGTTTTCCCGATTTGGCAATCATTAATGAAATATTGTAAGAAGCAAGCAAGCCATCGCCATCTTGTGTGGTTGCGGTTGAAAAGAGTTTTGCCAATGTCGGTTGTTTGATAAATTTTTCTTTTAGTTTTGAAAATAAGATAAATCCTTATCTTTTTTTATCACCATGAATTTTAGTCAAATGTTCTTGTAGTCTGGAAGGCTTCATAGCTTCATTTGATAAAAACTTTCTGGCAAATCAGGCACATTGGTAATGTATTGTTTACAGGTGACTCAATAAAGCCATATTTCAAATATTCCATATTATATTGTCTACATTTTTTCTTTGGTTGTTCTTTGGAAGTTGACTGTGATTAAGAAATGGCCAAATATGACGCTGGAGCTGCAATCTGTACCGGAACAGAATTGGCAGGGGGACGACGTCATACGAAACGCCCCCCCTGCCGTGCAGCAGCATCGCAAGAGGGAAGACCCTTCTTGCGGCGTATTTCTCCATCCAAAAAAGTCCTCAGAGTTATATTACACCGTAATTTTCCATAATAATTATGGGAAAACTCCTGATTCATAGCGTGCTCCAAAATCTGCTGGTAGTACTGCCAGTAGCCAGTACTGCCGCTGCCATTCCAGGCTTTGGCCTTGCAATCGACCAATCGCGTGAGTGGCAGTTGCCCGCAGCAATGCTCGTAGTGTTCACATGTTTTGGAACGGCAATTCAGTGGCACCACATGAACAGTAGCAGTGCGCGATTGCACATACCTCAATGCAAGTGAGGGAATATGCGGGAACCGAGCCAACATCCAGTACGTTGTTCAAAGAAAAATTAAGCGTTATGAGCGGAATACATAAATCAATTTTTCTAAATCTTCTTTTCTTTCTTTTATGTTTTCACCGCCCCCTTACAGTTATTCATCGCCCCCAAATGCACCTGTGGCCATCACCGCCCCCCTGGATCACTGCAGCACCCACCAGGGGGCAGCAGCACCCACTTTGGGAATCACTGTTTTAGACCATGCATTTTCTAGGTCATTTAAACTGCAGACTTAATGGCAAAAAGCTAAGAAGGGCTTAAAACCTCAGCTACCTTGTATGCTACAGGTAAATGCAATATATACAGAGAAATAAAATAGCTTGAAGTTTTCCCCCTCCTCAACCATTCTCACAGGCTTTTTAATTTTACCTTCAGCCCAGAAATCACTCCCCTGCACAAGCATACACACACATGCACACAGCCAAGAGAAATGTTTAGCACAGCACGATACTGTTCCACTCTCAGTTCTATCTTAAGATTTCCAGATATTTTGCAACATTAAGGGTCAAATTACAGGTTATGTTAAATGCACAATAATAAGTAACATGCCTTAAAAAAAGAGAGAGGTGGTGGTTGACTAAGATAAGATCCAAACCTTGGGGAACCCTACAGCTAAAGGTGACTGACCATACTAGTCTAACACCCAGCCATGCAGGAAGTAAAGGACTCCTGAAAGATAGCCATCTAACTTCTGTTTAAAGATCTCTACCCAAAGAAGAGCCCACCACCACCTTCTAAAGCAGCCTGTTCCATGGTTGAAAAGGTCTTATAGTAAAAAAGCCCTTCCCAATGGTTAGATAGAATCTCTTGTTTTCTAATTTGAGAAGCAGTTTAACCCTTTTCCCTTTCCCCACTGACAGTCCCAGTGAAAATCAAATTTACATTAGCCCTTTAAAGTATGGTGTCACCCACAGGAGAGAGAGAGGTGCATGACCCCCTTGATTCTGTTCCCATGCATTTTTACTGCTGTTGCTAAATGGACGAGTGTCAGAGAGTGTCAGATGAGGAATCTAAAAGTTAAGTTTGAGAAATTTACCCAGAAGCTTTGAGAAATCCAAGGTGAAATAAAGATGAACTCAGAATCCTTACAACTTCTAGGTGAGAGTGTGATAAAATAACAGAATAGGGCAGGTGGGAAATCATCCATCAGTTGGATTTTTGTGAGAGAAAGAGGTTTGGTTTTTGAGGTAAGATTTATAGGTCCCCAAATTCTGATTCCAAACGCAAGCTTCCAGAATTTTGCTGGCATTTCTAAGTCAGGCTTGTGCTTAGGTTTTCTTTTCCTTCTCTTTTTTAAGAGTATCTATATAGTGAGAAAGCCAGTATGGTGTACTAGTTTCAGTGCTGGACTAGGACTCTGGAGGACAGAGTTCAAATCCTCAGTCGGGCACAGAAACCCACTGGGTGACCTTGGGCAAGTCACACTCTCTCAGCCTCAGAGGATGGCAATGGCAAACCTCCTCTGAATAACTCTTGCCAAGAAAATCCTATGAAAATCCTTACACGAACCTGTCAGAAATGACTCAAAGGCACACATCAACAGCATCTATATAGTACTAAAAAGTATTTTCAAAATTAGTTTCTAGATAGGTCAGTCCCCCAGAAGGAGTAAAAAAGACCTAATGGATCCATGCAAGACCTTTGGCCTCCATGAAGCAATTTTGTGTATTGTGAGCTAAGTGAGATGCACATAAGGAAACATATAGTGAGATAAAAGTCAATTTGACTCAACTGGTTTTTAATCACAGCTGTCATTTCCTTTTAAATCCTCATAACTTTTTCAATATACCCTTGAACTATCCCTGTCACAGACAATTTATTGGAAAGAAAAATGCACAATAATCATCCATGCCAAAACCATATGTATAGATTAGGGAAACATTAGTGAATGGCCTATTTAATGTGGATACATGTTATTGATTTTCTCTTTAAGCAATTATAGTTTGGGCAGCACTATTTGCTGGATACTGTCAAACAAAACAAAGCAAAACTGTTGGTATTTACTGTTTCAGTGAATTAGGGATACACACTGTGCCTTGTTGCAAAAGGTCAAAGAACTTGCTTTTGCCAGTACAGCAACACCATGCTTTTGGGCAAACTATTACATGCCCAGGATTCTAAAGGGACTAGTCTGCAACAATTTGACTCTAAAGTGACTACAGTACTCTGCAACTATTTAATTTTTGTTTAAGAGATACATCTGGACCAATCTTCTCATTTTACTTTCTCATTTCAGCAGACAACTTTCTTTTTAAAAGAGCCTCCACTCCACAGAAATTAAATGACAATGTATTGTAACAAAACAGCTCTTCCAAGAGCTTATTCATGAGTCATTCACAGCTGCTCAAATGGATGGCTTGTCATCCAGATAAGTTACTGTGTGCTTTGACTAGTAGCAGCAGTCTAAGGTCTCAGGTGGAAGTCTTCCCCACCCCTTCCATACAAGATGTTAACTTGTCAAACGGAGATGTGAGGGATCAAACATGGACCTTCTGAATGCAAAGCATGAGGCCTTCCCTTAATGTATGGATCTTCATCACAAAAGGTACAATTTCTGCTACACCAACATAGCATGTTGTGAGGGAGGAGGAATTAGCCCACAATACTGCAAGAACTTTTGTAGCACCAGTCACAATCAGGCATCTATGGCAACATCTTTGCAATTGCCATTCAGTGATTTGCTTTCAAAAGTACACTAAATCTGCATAGTTTAGCACACACACACACCCCACATATACACTTGCCAAAGATACAAATCAGATGTGTGAGTCTTCTTTCATCTACCTCATACAAAGAAGATCCTCAAATAATTACCTATGCAAACGAGTCCTAGATTTGTTTGTTACTTTACACATGAAGAAGAGTGGGATTGAGTAATACATATTTTATCTTGTGATGAGGAACTGCATCATGGGTTTAAATTCTAATCTGGACAGGTAATCTTATTGCTTGAACTTTGATTTATGTATTTACTCTGCATTGCTTGTTTACATGACCCTCCTCCCTCATGCAGGCAAACAAAGTTAAGATACTGTACTTTACAAAACATCTAAATATCTGGTGTATAAGGCGACTATAAACCCCAAATCTGACTACCTTATCTTCTCACAAGTATCAAGAACAACATACAAACACCATACTATGGCCTCGTCTATACAAGAGGGAAAAAATACAGACAGACACGAACAGGCAGGCAGTTACACAGATGCTAGCTGCTTACACGTTTTTCCAGTCCCCCTAAACTCTGTATGACCTCAGCCCAGCTGACGAGTGTGCTGCCACGCCGGCTGGGGATACTACGGGGTGTCCTCCCCACTGACCTCACATGCGGGAAACCTCCTCCTCCTCTTCATCTTTCCTCGTCCTTCCTTCCTTCATCATCAAGCCAGACGGTTGGGGTTGGTGGTGAGGCTGTGCTGCAGTCCTCCTTCCTCCTTTGGCTGTGCCAAGCCTCCCTCTGCCTCCCCTGAGAGGGAGAAGGAGGGCAGCAGTGGTGGAGCTGGGAAGGGGGCTGGACGGAGGAGATGGAGGATGGAGCAGGGTGGCAGTGGCGGCGGGGCTGGGAAGGGGGCTGGACGGAGGAGGACAGCGGTGGCGGCATGGATCTCGCATACCTTTTTTTAAATGGTGGCCACTGATGATTCTCCTCTCTGCAAGCCCCACCCCATGTGTTGGATTGGCCAATCAAAAGGCTGCCTGTTCGAATATGTGCAACAATGGTCGTACACAATTTGAACACGCATGGATTAATCCGGTGGAAGGGGTGGACGAGCCACCCATGGATTTTAAGGTGAGTTTGGCCGTCCCCCCTCTGAATGCCATGTATAAATATGAACGGCCATGTGAACAGACTGCTGATCTTTCACACGCCGTTCGTATTTATTTTGCCATGTAGACAGGGCCTAAGAAAACCCCCACATGGATGTGATATCCTTATGATGATTAATTTACATATATATTGCTTTCCTCCAAGAAACCTCATACCTCATGGGCATGGGGGGGGGAGATGCACCTGATCTACATACTTCGCCATGTGGATAAAGCCACCATGTGAAAGAATACCATGTGTCCAGCAGATGCTGGCTGCAATGGATAGGCTGCCTCAAGTGTTAATCTGAGAGTTCAGAATAAATATACTGTATATTCAGAATAATATCACCATTATAGTACTGATTAATGATATCATCCTCTCAGCTATTATGGTTTCAAAATGTAGCAGAGTAATACACAGGAACCAGTTGTTCTACTTTCCAATGAATTAAATGGCCAGGTATGACATGAGTTAACAGATTAGACCTGAACTACTTTCCATTCAGATGGCTACCCACAGCTAGTCATATGGTTGATCTTAACATCTAATAAGAGACATATTTTAAAGGCATTACCTTTCTGATTTTTTTTTTTAAATATCCACATTCCAAAAACACGACACTTCCTTGTATTTATATAGGAATGTTATTTTAAATTACAGTCAGCCTTCCATACCTACAGGTTCTGCCTCCACAAATTCAGTTATCCATGGCTCAAGAATATTCAAAAAAGAATTCCAAAAAGCAATCCTTGTTGTTCGCCATTTTATATAAAGAACACCATTTTACTATACCATTGTATATAATGGGACTTGAGCATCCAAGGATTTTGTTATCTACAGGGGGTCCTGGAACCAAACCTCAGTGGATACTGAGGGCCCACTGTGTTTTGTGTTTATTTACTGCAACACATACATAATGGCTCTTTTAACAAAGCACATCTCCATGTAGAAAGACCATAGAATGCCTTCCATATAAAAAAGGGATAGGATTTAGGCCAGTAGCAGTACATTCTCCTTTCACAATTTATACAATTAGTTCAGACTTTGTCAGCTGACAAAGCAATGGACAGTATCAATACAGTATTTTCTGCAATGGCAAGACCAGAGTGGGGACACAGATTATGGAGATTTTCACACTACACTGTTACAGTGTTACTGTTCCACTTCATTTGCTATGGCTGCCTCCTATGGAATCCTGGGATTTGCAGTTTAGGGAGGTGCATTTACAACTCTCAGCCAGAGAGCTCTTAGGCCTCACTTAAACTACAAACCCCAGAACTCCACAGGAGGAAGCCACAGTAGTTAAAGTAGAATACCGTAGTAACAGTATAACAGTGTAGTGGTGAAAATCTTAAGTCTTTAAGAGAGCTTTCCATTCCCCCTTGCAGTACCAAATGTAGTTTTTATGCTGTCTTCTATTTTGAGGTAAATTCCAATAAATTCAGTGAAACTCATTCTTGGGTAAATTAGCAGACATGGGACTTCAGCTTCATTCTGTATATGTTGCTATTTTGTATAGTTGTCTCTGTTTCTGCTAAACATTTTTTAAAAATTTAGATTTGAATAGATACTTGTTAACCATTAAAAGAAGCTCCAAGTAACATAATTCTCAAACACATGTAATTCCACAATATCCTCTTCCCTTCAAGTCAACTACTGTGATGTAAAATCCTCTGTAAAAGTTCATTTGTATTGCACATGTTCCTCCCTACTCGGAGGAGACTCATCAAAATCAATTGAACTTCAGTTACTTGTGGCTAATTTTAGTCTGACTAATTCCAATGGGTCTAATGAAAGTATGATTGAATCTAGAGCCAATCCTATGGGGTTTTTGTGGTAACTTTTATAAATCTACACACAAATCATATCTCCATAAACAAAATGAGATAATCCAAAACCAGGGAAGTACAAATGAAAAAAAAAATCTAAGTAAGAAAGGTTTTAAAAATGCAGCAAATTGTCCTTAATTAAACATTAATTTTATCATCTCTACATTGACAAAAACATCTAAATCTCTTCTATACCCTAGTTTTTATAAATGAATTGTTCCTTTGTGGCTGGTGCTAAACAAACACTGAATATGCCAAAAGGCCAGGAACAATAGGACTACATCCCCTTCCGTGAACATTCTCTATTTTGACCTAAGATATTAATCACCCACACCTGGATTGTTAGATGTGCTTCCAACCAGCACACCCAGTACTGTTCATAATCTGAAATGAAAAGTGCAGATATGGCCCTACGAAATCTGAAGCAGGACCACACAATACAGGGCAAAGTCTTATGTCCACCATCATTTTATTTATTTATTTATTTATTTATTCTCTCTCTCTCTCTCTCTCTCTCTCTCTCTGGCTTCTCTTTGCAAACGAAGATTCAGGAAGGACATATCCCACGCTTTCTGCAAGCGCGCTGATGACTAAAAAGGCCAATCCGAGATAGACAAGTCCGGTTGCAGAAAGCACAGCAGAAGGTTTCGTTAGGCCACCTTTTCTAGGCCCCTCTCCATATGGAGCAAGCAGTGCTCTCCATAAAAAAGGCTGCTTGGTCATTCAGGATGCTGCCAAACAAGACTGTCATCTCCCAGGTCAGCCTCGAGCAACCAAAGTCCTGAACCGCCTGTATGCAGGGTTGGGTCTGCGGCTTCCAGTGCATCTTTACATCTGCTGTTTCATCCCTTGCCTATCGCTACAGGGTTTTTTGGGAATTGGATTTGTGCAATGGATTTGTCTGGTGGAGCGCAGCATGCACAGAACTGGCCTCACCCTTTAAACCAAAGGTTCATCTGCTGGCCTTGCAAGCATGGGCAGTAGCAGCGAGGTCCTCAGATCGTAGGTTTGATTAGCGTTTCCTTATCTTAGATGGTTGACCTTACAGGGTTGGACGAGCACCATCTGCTCGGGTTTGGGATTAGAGTTTTTCTTCTCCTAGGACAGTTGCCATAAGGCTAGAGAGCCCATCCTGCCCTTTGATGCTCTTTGTCAGACCCTTCGGTTTTGACCTGTCTGGCATGGGAGACCCTACCGGTGGCTATTGTGCCACCGCCAGCATAGCTCAAAACATCATTAGGGTACGCAAGCCTCTCTCCCACAACAAGGGGGCGTCAATGGAGACTAATTTATTTATTAGTTAGTTAGTTATACTCTGCTCTTCAGCCACAAGGCTACCAGAACAGCTTACAAATTATTTTAAGCAATAGCAATTTACACATCTACACTGCATTAAGCAGTTTCCAATGTGTGTTAGCTAACTGCCCCCACAAACGGGGTTTTAGGAGCTCAAAAAATTTATTTAGAGAGAAAAAAGGAATTTCAACATTCTGATTCTTTGTTGCTTTCTTGGAGGGATCAAAGGGGAAGAAGGTTTCTACTACCACCTTAGCTAGGTGACTGCATTTGTGCATTCAATTGGCTTACACCCTTCCAGTACCGGCAAGGATCTTGGTGCATTCCACTAGGAGTGCAGCCACATCGGCTGCCGTAGGTCCCAATCCAAATTGGATTTCTCCCTTTTTTATTTTTGAGTAGGAAGATATAAAGGATTGGGCTTCTGCAACTTCCACCAGACCTAACCAACATAACCAGTTGGTGGGAAATTGAGTGAAGCTGCAGTCCAGCAAAATCTGGAGGGTCCCCATCTGTGTGCAATGTGAATTGACGGTGAATTATAACATCATTCATAGTGGAAGAGACTGGTGCTCCAACCTTGGAAATACACATTTAAGTTTCACTCCTGTCTTTTTCAAATGCTAAATTCAGCTGTTTTTCCTTACAACAAGGAAGATTACTCAATACATTTCATGGCCAAGTGAAACTTGACAACCTAGAGCTACCTCATGTATGAACTTTTTCTTATACAGGTGACATAAATAAATTCAACGCAAGTGTCAATTTTACTACAGGTGAGAAAAAATTGTACAGAAAGGATACCTTCAAACTTTTAAAATATAATGAATAAATTAGTATTGGGAGGCCACAACTGATAGCAGATTTTTTATGTATAGGCAATAAAACATAAATGCATGTGATTTTTATACTTGATAATGTATACAACTTTCCCCATATACCAGGGTAAAGATGAGGAAATTGGTCCTTTATAAGTCTGGTCACATAGGGCATGCATTCTCTTCCTCAAACAAAGGGAAACAGATCTGCTGCCAAAGGAGAATGGAAAGCAAAACAAAATAACCCCCTGCCCCCCTCCAAATCTGCCTTTCCAAATGAGTCTATCAGGAAAAGATCAAAAACTGCTGTCGGCATTTTCCCAAGGAATAACAGCAACTGAAGTGGAATTGGTCCATCAAGTCCATTTCTGCCAAAACTATCAAGGGAAAAGTATATCGCATTTGTTCGTTCCATTATATCAACATGAGCTGCACTGTAACAGCTGACTGACTTCAGGTTAACAGCTTATAGCTCATACATTCAGCAAAGTTTTTACTAACTACAAAACATTTTTAAAATGTTTTAGGAAGGAAGAAGGGTTTACAAGGGAGGAAGATAATAAAATATTGTAATTTATAAAATAGTATGAACACACACATAAGTCAGACAAAAATATTGCTTGTTATCTCCATGCAATCATGTAATTGAGTTTATGACCATATGAAGAAGGTTGGATAGGAACCAGTAACTTACATAAGGACAGCCACAGACAGTTCTGTGGTTGGTGGTGATGGTTGTGTGCCTTCAAGTCATTTCCAAATTATGAGGGCCCTGAGGCAAACTTATCACTGGGTTTTCTTGGCAAGATTTGTTCAGAAGGATTTTGCCTTTGCCCTCCTGTGAAGCTTAGAAAGTGTGACATGCCCAATGTCACCTAGTGGGTTTCCATGGCCAAGTGGGGATTCAAACCCTGGTCTCCAGAGTCATAGTCCAATGTTCAAACCACTACACCAGCTTGAAAAAGGATGGTTGAAGTCCCAGAAACTGCTGCAGTTGTCACCCTCTGAGCCACCACTTCACAATAAACAAGTACTCAAATAGATGATAGCATCAAGGAAATAAGTTCCAGGCGATTTTATTTATTTATTTATTTATACCCTGCTCTTCAGCCACAAGGCTATCAGAGTGGCTTACAAATTGTTTTAAGCAAAAGCAATTTACACATCTACACTGCATTAAGCAGTTTCCAATGTGTGTTAGCTAATTGCCCCCACAAGCCGGGTACTCATTTTACCGACCTACGAAAGGATGGAAGGCTGAGTGAACCTTGGAGTCCTCTGGAATCGAACTTGCAATGTGGTGACTTGCAGTACTGGCATTTAACCACTGCGCCACCAGGGCTCCATGTTTGTTAATGGACTCACAATATTGTTGTTGTGTTATTGTGTGCCTTCAAATCATTTCTGATTTATAGTGACCCTAAGGCAAACCTATCATAGGTTTTTCTTAAGATTTGTTCAGAGGTGGTTTGCCATTCCTCTTTAGGCTAAGAGGGTATCACTTGCCCAAGGTGAGTCTCCATGGCCAAGCAGAGATTCAAATTCTGATCTCCCAGAGTCCTAGGCCAACACTCAAAATCACTTCACTAAGTTACCTCTCTACCCACAATTTTACCCATTTAAAACATCCTTGAAATCAGTGAGTTAAGATTTCTAGAAAAGACGGAAGGCAGGAAAGCAAGTGCATCTGTGTGCTAAGAGCAGGAGAGTTTTCGCTAAATGCTAATTAAGAAAAAGCCTGTGCACTATGGTCAGAGCTGATGACTTTTTAAAGAAAACCTCAGACAAAACAAAATTCCCTCACTTGTAAGGATCATGATGCTCTAAAAGGAGGCAAACAGTTCTCTATTTCCACAGTGCTTAGTAAAATCAATGGGAATTTTGCTACCAAGAATAGCAGTAGAGAGACAGCACATGTCAGACTTAAAAAAAATCTGGGTGGGTAAATTCTTCAGTGCCAGCGAGCACTGTACTAGTAATCAATGCTTTATAGATTTATTGTAATTATGGCTCTAATAAAATAACAGGTAGTAATCATTCTCTATATGATGATGCATCACTGAAGGCATAGTTGAAGGCTACCTTATCAGGCAAATGTCCTAAGTGAATGCAGTATATGAACTGTGAATATAGAGCGACTGCATGTGCAGAGACAAACCACTCCAAAGAAGAGGTGTGTGATGTTGAAACAAAATCTTTTTGTTTTGAATTATCCTTTTTATCAATGCACCTGCCCAGCAACAGAGTGAATCCTGAATAACAATATCCAATATGAGTTAACACAATCCCAGAACAGATAGAAAAAGGACTTGACTAGAACTTCATCTTTACCAATGCAGGATAATTACTTTAAAAGTTTATAGGTACTATATTAACACGGCAATGAATTAGATGTTAAAATGTTATCTGAAAGCTCACTATCACCAAACATTATGATGCATGCCACCTGGTCAAAACAAAACAAAACAACCCACCCCCCCCACACAAGAAAAAAATCAAAAATGCAGTACAATAAGTTCTCCAAGATTGTGTAGCTTCAGGAATAAAGGACATCACATTCCATGCAAAAATAAAAAGGCACAGTGATGATGTGTGTCATCCATGAAAATATGCTATATGTCTGATTAAAAGTATAGGAATTTGCTGTTAATTAGATTTAAGTGAGAGGCAGTAGGAAAAGAGAAAGACTGCATTACAGGCGGATAGAGTCAATCAAGGAAGTACCGGTAACAGCCCTGAGTTTGCAGGTCCTGAGCAGTGCTGCTGATAACAGGCTGCTTTGGAGGATTCTCCTTCATAGGGTCACTATAAATTGAAGCTAATGTGAGGGCAATTTACAGACATTCTGCCCAGATGTGTGAACATACATGTACATGTTAATATCTCTCTCCTATCCACTGGTTTAATTCAAAGAGTTCAACACATTTTCTGCTCCAATGCTGGTTTACCATTTTGCAATTTTATAGTGTACAACATCCTTCTCTTATTCACAGCTGGTGGGGGCAAAATGAGGGCACTCCCTCCAAAATAAGAATTCTGCCTCCCCCATAAGATTTCCTTCTTTCCCAGGAGTCTAGTGTTTTAGTAACTTAAAGTTTTAGTTGAGCATTTAGAAATCCAGTTTAGTCCCCCAAAGAAAGAGGGCAGGGAAAGTTCCCAAGGAAATGCAAACAATGCAAAAGCAAAGTATACTCTAGAATTAAATGTATATATCATGGGCTTTTCTGCTACAACAACAGAATAATTTGGATTTAGCATCATGATTAAATGTGAGACGTGGAGTAACTGCAGAGATAATAGACAAGCTTCCACATAAATACAAGCTTCAGATCAAATTGTAAATTCACCATTCTACTTTTCTCTTCTTTAACGGTATGCAGTATTAGTGAAATTCTTTCCAAGTCTGAGTAAGCACACATAAAGTAGGGAGATAAATATTTAGTGCTCCTGTTTAGGGAGAAATATGAGTAGTTCTGTAACTTCTAGCATGAGAAGCTTCTTTGAAGTAAATTCAGTTCTAATGTGCTTATTATCTAGGAGAATTAAGTTGCCAGGGCATTCCTGAAGTTGACTTTCTTAGGTGTAAGTTGAAGTTTCAATGGAAATTTCTATCTTTCTGCACAATAAAACTCAAGCCCACAATTAAAGAGCCACAGCCAAGATGAAAACACTAGCAGCCATTAACGCTACTACTGCGTCTAGTCTGAAATCTGTAAAACCTCTACCAAATCATATGTTGGAAGGGAACATAGCCTTTGAGTCTGTATCTAGCATGATTAAATTATATAACTCTGGTAACTGGAATTCTTATATATCAATGTAGTTTTTCCATTTATACCAAAGTAATGTAAATCAGAGGTGCTGTGTAATAGCCATGTCATGTTGCTGTTGTTCTTAACTGCTGTCAAATAAGACTTCAATTTATGGTGACAGTATGAATGAGAGACTTCCAAGTCACTCTATTATCAACAGCCCTGATCAGGTCTTGCAGATTCAGGGACATGGCTATCACTTCCCTGATTGTGTCTATCCAAATGTAATGTGGTCTTCCTCTTTTCTTACTGCCTTCTACTTCACCAAGCATTATTGTCTTCTCTAGTGAGTCACATCTTCCCACGATATAACCAAATTATGACATTCTCAGCTTCATTATCTTGGCTTCTAGGGAGAGTTCAGGCTTGATTAGCTCTGGGACCCATTAATTTATCTTTTTAGCAATCCATGGTATCCATATCCACTCTTCTCCAGCATTACATATCAAATTAGTTGATTTTTTTCCTATCAGCTTTCTTCATTGTCCAGGTTTCAGAACCATACATAGAAACTGGAAATATAATTGCAAGGACAAACCTTTAGTATTCAATGATATATCTTTATACTTCAGGATCTTATCTAGTTCCTTCATAACCGCCCTTCCAAGTTCTAGTCTTCAGGCATCTAATACGTACCAGGACATGTGCGGTAAACAGTGCTGTGTGTGCAGGAACTCCTTTGATGGGGGTATATGTAAATTTCCCCCTTATTATTTTCATCCATAGAAGGCTTACTCAGTGCTAGGTCTGCAGCAATGGCCTCCTGGATCACATCTACATTTGCAGCAGCCTTCTATGGGGTACAGTGGGGTTGCTTATGCCCTCCTTGCCATTAGGTCATCACTTGACACAAGCTACCTTAGAGAAGATTTTAAGGGGTGAGTTTGTAGATTTTTTTTCTTTTTTGCTTTTATATATAGGGAGATGGTGAAGAACGATTTTGAAGGAGGTGATGAGAAGGAGAGGGGGAAAGTGTGCAAAAGGAAAGTGTAATTGGCTTTCTGTATTTTTTAGTTACATGGGAGTGATTGCCAGAGTTCAGCCCTGGAGAGCGTATTTGCTCCTCCAGCACATGGACATTATTCACAGGGCTTATGCTGATTTTTTCTGGGCCTGCATGGTTGTTATATGACAAGTCCCTCAGGGTGAAGGGTGCTATGTATCCGGCCTTGAGATGGGACGAGGTGCATTCACACTGTGGATTCATCTCATGACTCCTGCCTGACCAACGCCCAGAGAATGGTCACACAGTGATCATATACTTCAGAAGACCCTAGTAGGGGTGAATGTCAAGAGTCAGGTGCTTCCCAGTGAGCAGACTAAGTTATGCTGGGAGTTTGGAGTGCCGGGCGCATGAAAATTCAAATATGAATGTTCTAACTGCAAGTGGTAGCATTCCTTTCAGAATTTTCCAAAAGGAAGAAGTGCCAGGGAAGGAACTACAGTACACTAAAATCAGCCAGGGAAAAAGGGACTGAGGGGGGTCTCTCTGCACCTCCAAAGGGCCCAGTACAATTAGGCTGGACAATCTGAATATACTGCTGCACATCTATCCTGACCATGAAGGAGCATGTTAACTAAAGGAGAGATTTAGAGATGGTTTTTAAAGCTTTCACAGAATTTTATAAATCCCTCTATGCAAGACCAAAAACAACAGAATTTCTCAAAATGGATATAGAGAAATTTATAAAATAAAATACAAAGAAGAAAATAACAGATGATATAAAGGCAGACTTAGTTCAACCTATCAGTGCAGAAGAAATATCTCAATCAATCAATCAATCAATCAATCAAATGGAATCAGGGAAGGCACCAGGACAAGACGGCTTCATAATAGAATTCTACAAAAAACCTCAAGAAGAGTTAATACCATCATTACAGCAATTGATGAATAAAGTATCCGTAGAAGGCATCCCAAACTCATGGCAAATTGTGAATATAACTTTAATTCCCAAAGAAGGCAAGGATAAATCAAATATGGCAAATTATTGTCCCATATCTCTGCTCAATACAGATTATAAAATTTTCGCAACAATTTTAGCAAACAAAATCAACAGGGTAATAAAGGAGATAATTCACGATGATCAAGCAGGATTCATAAAAGGAAGACATATGTCAAACAATATATGAACAATTATTGATGTACTAGAATACTATGAAAGCAACAATGATAAGAAAGCAGCTCTTATTTTTGTCGATGCAGAAAAAGCGTTTGATAACGTCAGATGGACATTTGTCATGAAAACATTAGAGGAACTAAATCTAGGGAAAGTAATAATCAAAAATATAAAAGCGATATACGAAACGCAAAAAGCAAATCTAATAATAAATGGAGAAAAAACTGATCTGTTTGAAATATACAAAGGAACTAGACAGGGATGCCCTTTATCTCCAATACTCTTTATTTTGGCATTAGAAAAGTTAAATAACAGATTAAGGGAAAATAGACAAATACTAAGTCTGAGAATAAAAGGTCACAAGTATAAGATAAAAGTGTTTGCGGATGACCTAGCAATAATCTTGGAAGATCCTCTTGAAAATATTGGCAACTTATTTGATCTAATCAGACAATTTGGAGAGCTGGCTGGATTTAAAATGAACAAAGATAAAACTGCAATAATAAAAAAGAATCTGACATTGGAAGAAGACAAATTATTAGAAGAAAAATCTGGATGTAAAATTGAAAAGAAAGTTAAATATTTAGGTGTATGGATTAGTAAAAGGAATATCAATCTCTGTGACAATAATTATAAAAAAACATGGAATGAAATTAAAACATTGGAATAATTTGGAGTTATCCTTGCTTGAAAGAATAAATGCAATTAAAATGTTAGTCCTGCCAAAATGTTTATTTCTATTCCAAAACTTACCAATATTGCACAAAGAAAAATTATTACATGAATGGATTTTGAACTCAACAAATTCATTTGGAGAGGAAGAAAAGCCAAGATTAAGGGAACAACATTAATGGCGGATAAAAGGGCAGGCGGAGCATCTTTACCAAACCTGAAATTATACTACAAGGCCTGCGGACTCCACTGGTTAATGGAATGGATCAAATTACATAATACTAGAATATTGACATTAGAAGGATCTTCTCTACGTTTTGGCTGGCATGCATACTTGGGATATGGGAAAACCCAAATAAATAAAGAATTTGAGAACCACACCATTAGAAAAGCACTGATAAAAATTTGGGATAAGATTAAAAAACAATTTTATATTAAATTACCGATTTGACTCTCCCCACATGAAGCGTTTATGGGAATGTGGGAAAACGCTGGAACCTGGATAAGATACAAAGATTTAATCAATCACAAGGCATGGAAAAAAGGAGAAGGTATTAAGTTACATACACAGCAAGAACTAGAAGGAAAGGGAATGAAAATGAATTGGTTTAAACATCTACAAATTAAAAATAGGTTTCTAGAAGACAAAGAAAAATTTGATTCTGAGATGACAGAATCAGAATTGGACAAAGTAATCTGGGGAAAGGAGTGTAATTTTTTTTTTTTTTGCAATTTTATAAATTATTACTAAAAAGAGAACTAGAAAGTGAAAAAATATCTGAGGCTATCATTAAATGGGCTCAAGATCTTCGAGATACAATAAATTTGGAAGAATGGGAGAGAGCATGGAGAGACACTAATACTTTCATGGCATGCCTAACCTTAAAGAAAACCACCTAAAAATTGCAAACAGATGGTATTTAACTCCAGCAAGAATTAGTAAAATTAACAAAACAAACAACAATAAATGCTGGCGATGTGAAAAGGACATTGGAACACTTTACCATATGAGGTGGGGCTGCCCCAAAATTCAAAAATTTTGGATGAAACTGCATAAAACGATTCAAACAATATACAATACCCAATTTACCCTAAACCCAAAACTTTATTTGTTAAATATCACATCTGATTTGGAAAAGAATTTTACAAGACAACATGGAAGAACTTTACTATGTGCAATAATGGCGGCAAGGTTGATGGTAGTGGCAAATTGGAAGAAAAAAGAGACACCTTTAATAAATGGCTTTAATAAATTTAATAAATGGCTGGTCAAATTCAATGAGATGCAAGTTAACGTGTATCCTGAATAGAAAAAAAAAAGTAAATTTGGAAGAAGAATGGTCTCAAATTTTAAAATATTGGACAAATAGATGGAATATAAAAAAATGACTAAATAGACTTGATTAAATATCTATAGAATAAGATACATTTAAAGAGAAGAAAAGAGAATCATAGAATTGCAGAGTTGGAAGAGACCACGAGGATCATCCAGTCCAACCCCCCTGCCACGCAGGAAATCTTGATCAAAGCATCCCCGACAGATGGCAATCCAGCCTCTGTTTAAAGACCTCCAAGGAAGGAGACCCCACCATGCTCCGAGGGAGTGTGTTCCACTGCCGAACAGCTCTTACTGTCAAAAAGTTCCTCCTCATGTTGAGGTGGAATCTCTGTTCCTGGAGCTTGCATCCATTGCTCCGTGTTCCAGTCTCTGGAGCAGCAGAAAACAAGCCTGCTCCATCCTCAGCGTGACATCCCCTCAAATACTTAAACAGGGCTATCAAATATACAGCACTGAGACTTAGAAGCACAAGCTAAGATATTATAATGATGCTTTATTTGGAAACAGAATATTTAAATTAAATCAAGGCAAAGATATGGAAAATGATGACACAATATAAGAATGGATAGAGGGAAAAAAATAGAGAGCACTAATGCAATCCAGATGGGAGGAGGGACAAGGGAAGTCAATTGGGGAAAATGGTTGGGAGGTGATAAAGAAATGTGAAAGATTGGGGTGGTATGTGAGAGGGTACGAGTAGGTATATAAGTGGGAGGAAGTGAGTAAGAAATGGAGAAAGGTACAAACAAAGGATGGGGGAGTGTATAGAAATGGGTGGGAAGAGTGAGGCGAAAGGATGGAAGGATGGAAAGATGGGAAGGGAAGGGAATGCATTATTTGATGAGTGGAGATAGGATTATAGGAATGAATGTAATATATGAGAATGAATGTATAAAGTTGATAAAAGTTACAAGATGTTAAAATATGTATCAAGAAGTATAACAATTGCAATTTATGGAAATTGATAGAGATGCTACCGAAATATGTTTGTATGGTAAATGAAGAACTGGTGCACAATAAACATATATATTAAAAGAGATGGTTTTTGGATTCTGTTTCAAAGACTCTGCAAACCTTATTTTTCTAAAAATCTAGAGTCTGTGATTGGTCTGGAAGATGTTGTTAAAGACAAGATCTGGAAGGAAATGGCAGATGATAGGTAGTTGTGCCCTTTTCCTCTCCACACCCGTGCTTGATCTGAGGGTTTCTCCTTTGGGTGTCATTCCTAAGAAAGCACCTGGTAAAAATATAAGCTTTTCCACCACTTGTCTTTCCCAAAAGGGGAATCAGTAAATGATACCATTCCTGTGGAACTTTGCATGGTGTGTTACATGTCGTTTGATGTAGCTGTGCATGAAGTGCCCAAAAATGTGGTTAGGGTGGAATTGGTGAAATGTGACATTAAGTCTGTATTTTGCCTTCTCCCAGTTTATTCTAGGGATTTTGAGTTGTTAGGTTTTTCTTTTGAGGGGCTGTTTTATATAGAGTGGGCTCTTCCTATGGGGTGCTTGGTGTTGTGTTTAGCTTTTGAAAAGTTTAGTACTTTTCTTGAGTGGGCCCTTAAGGTGAAGTCAGGGCAAAGATATGTGATTCATTACTTCGATGTTTTTTGTTTGTTTGTTTATTGGCTGAGCAGGGTCAGGGCAATGTGTCTCCCTCACACAGCAATTTGTTCCACTAATTGAGAAGTTGGGTGTGCCCATGGCCTGTAAGAAAACAGAGGACCCTAGTACTTGTTTGGTTTTCCTAGGTACTGAGACTGATACCATTGTTCAATATTGCTCAATACTGCAGGCTTCCTATGGAAAAGCTTAGGGATTTGAACACCAGGGTGGCTGCATTTGGGGCGTTTAACACGTAAGGAGTTTCAGGAGCTAAGTGGCAATTTGAAATTTGCCTGCAGAGTTGTAGCTCCTGGCAGGGCCTTTTATGGTGTCTTTGTGATGCTATTTCTGGTGTGCATCAACCTTACCATAGAATTTGGCTTACTAGCGGAATCTAGGAAGATTTGCAAGTTTGACAGGAGTTTCTTGCCTCCTTTAGCAGAATTTCTTTTTGGGATAGTTTGCGCCTTCATGAGGCATTAAAGGTGTCCTCAGATGTGGCATGATCCATAGATTTTGGATTCACTTTTGTGGATGTTAGTGTGCCCAAGTTTGGCCCTAAGAGAGTGTAGTAAGAAATGTATGTTAATGGATTTAACTTTTTTTGGAATTCTTTCCAATTGTAGTGACTCTTTGGATTTGGGCAGATGAGTTATCTAACTCTTTTGTCCATTTCTAGTGTGATAACATGGTAGCAGTTCAAGTCATAAATGTTATGTCTTCAAGGTCCCGCAGGGTTATGCTGTTTGGTTAGTGCATTTGTTTTGCAGAGTGTTTGTTATAATATTTTGTGTACAGCTCTCCATGTAGCTGGTGAGGACAATGGGACACCTGATGCTCTTTCCGCCAACAGATGGAGTGCTTCAAACAACTTGCTTCAGTTCTGGTCCTGATGTCTGTAGAGTTGTGGAGTCTTGTGGGGATGAGATTGCCTGAGCCATTGGCCTGTCTTTAGTTTTTACTGTCTTTTATTGAGGATGAGGCAAGCTTGTTTTCTGCTGCAGAGTTTAGGACACGGAGCAACGGGTTCAAAGTACAGGAAAAGAAATTCCACCTAAACATTAGGATGAACTTCCTGACAGTAAGAGCTGTTCGGAAGTGGAATACACTGCCTCGGAGTGTGGTGGAGTCTCCTTTTTTGAAGGTTTTTAAGCAGAGGCTGGATAGCTATCTGTCGGGAATGATTTGATTATGTATTCCTGCATGGCAGGGGGTTGGACTGGATGGCCCTTGTGGTCTCTTCCACTCTATGATTCTTTGATCCTATGAACTAGCACTAGGGTAGTTATAGGAAGGTGGTTAGGAAGTTTGAGCAGTTTAGGTCAGTGAACTGGCCCATTCCAGTTTATCATATTCTGCAGTACTGTATTTCTTTGATTTCTTTGGAGCGGGGGTAGAGGGCTGTCTCCACAGTCCATTAGGACTCAGCTGTCAGCATTGGCATTTGCCTCAAAGGCTAAAGGGCACATGGATACCAGTAGAGATTTTAGGCTGTGCAAGACATTGGTATGATGGTCTGGGGAGAAGGGCCAAATGGCAGATTCTTAAGGTTGGGAGAATATGTGGCCTGCCATTTGGGCTTCTGAGTATGAGGCTATCCTTTTTCATGCAGAAGCATTGGCTGCCTTCTTTGAAGCCTTGTGTCATGCCCTCCCCTGGATTCTGGGTATTAGAGTAGAATCCATGGAAGGCCCTGACATGAGTTTGATCCTGGACTGATTTTCCTGCCTGGGCCTCTCAGTCACTGGAATACAGCCAGCCTGCCTTTAGCCTGGGAATGTTTCTCCTCTTGAGACTTCAAGGCCGCAGCACCTGGACGCATCTCCCCCCTCCTACCCCTGCATACCGTTGTCACACTGGAAGGGTTTATCTATTGTCTGTAGTTGTGGTAGCTTTAGTTATGGCTTTTACATGTTACTGGAACACATTGCCTTGCTCAATAAAGAAATCTTGTTGTGTTAATGTGAGTGTGTTATTGGTGCATCACACCTTGCATGTGAGTAAATTGGTTGCATTGGCTAAGGACCATTGGCTAATGGTCTTGGGTAGAATTCTAAATCTTGGTGATTTAGTTCTGTCTGAGCATCAAATAATTTTAAGAATTGGGAATTCTAAGACAGATCAGAAGGGGGTGGGGCCAAAGTCATCTTAGGTCAGTGCACTGATCTGGCTTTATGCCCAGTTCATGCTTTGTAATATTACACTCATGCCAAAGGATTCAGGCCTGGATTATTGTTTTGTCATGCTGACTTTTCACACCCTACCAGGTATCAGTTTTGAAACGTTTCCTCAAAGGCCTTGCAGAGCTTGGGCCTCCAAGAAGTCAAGTTTGGCACACATTCCTTCAGGACTGGGGCTGCCTCTAAAGCCTTTGCTATGGGCATGGTCCCACAGTCCATCAAGTGCATTGAGTGTTGGAGATCTTCTGCTTTCAGGAGTTATGCACACCCTCTCCAGCTCTGATTGTTGCTCCTCACTAATGTTGTTTTTTCTGTTAGATTCTAGGTGCTGTTTGTTAAGATGATAGGTCCTGATCTGTGGCCATAGTATGGTTTTCTGGGTGATGCGCCAGGCCCAAAGTTGCCATTTGGGGGCTCAACTAGAGTTGAGTAACCAGGCCACAGTGGAGTGGCTGGGGGAAAGAGGCCTCTGTTGGAACAGTTTGTTGCCTCTACTGTTTGAGGAATGCACGGGGCCTCCTCCTCATGTGACAGTCATTCACCTTGGTGGGAATGACTTGAGCTTGAAGCCCTGAAGGATTTGACTACCATTCAAAACAGGTGGCCTGGGATTACACTGGCATGGGCTGCCATTTTGCCATACCAAGTTTCGTGGGTTGAGGGGGATCCCCAATGACACAACCCAGAGGAGGGATGCATAATGTTTTATGCAGTACGTTGGGCCACTTTCTTGCACATCCCAATATAGTCTTTCATTGGCCAGAGCTCTACAGGGCTGATGGTGTTCATTTATCAAAGGAAGGAAATATGGTCTTCCTAGGAGATTCGAAATAGGGGTTAAGTGCCTTATTGGCTGGCCTGGTGGGCCTTGTCTGTGGCAGGTAGCAGGGGGAGAAATTAAGAATTCGGTGTACACTCTGGCACCCTTCTGGTGAAGGGTAGGGTTCTGGAATGGCCTCTAAATATTTGTAATGCAAGTGATCTGTGGTAGTCTTTCTCTCCACCAGAAAGGCAAAAAGCATTCAGAGCACTTAATCATTAAGGACTGCATTTCCATCCACATAACAACTTGCTTGCAAGCCTTTACACATCCAGAATGTTTAGATTTTCCTCCATCTTCTTCTGATCCACTAGACTCAGAATGCACAAAGTGATCTTGCAATCAAATGAAGCAGGGCTATCTTCCCATGGAAAGCTGCTCTTGCTACACTCCCATATTACAAATAATCTTGTTCAATCTTTCCAAGCATGCTGAATGGACCAGCAGGCTGAGTGGGGGGATCACTCATTCATTCACTCACTCCTATCTTGCACTGCCTGGGAAGGATACACACCCCACCCTTTGCTTTCGTTGCCAGTCTTAAGCTTCAGTGATCAGTGCTCCAGTTTTGCCTGTTATTTGCTTCCCTGAGGTTCCTCCTTCTGGCAATATCCAAGTATGTTGTTCTCCCTTCCTCCAAAGAACACTTCTTGTTCTTAGAAAGACAACAAGCCCAAGCACTGCTTGGCATTGCATTTGAACTGCTTTTCCAAATGAGTTGAGGGCTGGGGAATTCACTATGGCAAAGCTTGCAAATCCCTATCCAAGTGGAATAAAATATCTGTGGCAAGGATTTAATTCTCCCATAGCATCAGAATTCCCTTTTTTCACTCTTTAAAAACAAATGTTTAACAGATTGACTTTTGAAGTGAAACTCCAACTCCAGAGCTGATGTTGCCAAGACAGGGGACTGCTCTTCCTGTTGACTGGACAGCAGCGATAGCATAGCCAAAAGCCATGAAGGAGACTGGGCAAATTCAACACATTGCCCTAATGGCAATACATCAAAGGAGTGCAACCACTTCTTGTTCCTTACTGGCACTTTGGCAGGAAGTACCATAACCAAAGGCAAGCCTGGGGAAAACAAGGCCTTTGTGTACCACCATTTTAGACAGAAGAAGCATCAACAGACAAGTATATTCACTACTGTAGTCCTTAATGACACTTGTACCAAACTGCACAGGAGAAAGCAATTTATCAGTGTGAAAATAAAACCAAAATGCAAACAATGTAGAAAGAATGGAATGAACTTAAGACATTTTATCACCAAGAGTTTGAAAATAGCTGAACATTTGGCCAAGACCTTTCAGCTGCATTAGTTGATATTTCAGCAAGAGCATTTGGTGTTCTTACTGGAGAACAGGAGATTCAGAGCACATATTTCCAGAATCAGCATTTCAGCTATACACCTCTTAGGTCTTCACTATGTTATCCAGAAAGAAATTGCACTTGTAAGTTTTGATCCAGCAACAGATTTGTTTGATACATAATTTTGATCCAGCTCTGTAGAATTAAAAGGATCCATAACTCAGGGAAAGGACACAAGAACATACAGAAGGTCCCGATTTCAATCCACTAAATCTTCAGTTGAAATGGCCTCAGATACCAGGGTTTGGGAAAACATTTGCCTAAACATCAGATATTCAGAATGAAACAGTATTGGGCTGGATACAACAATGGACCAATTTAAAAAAAAATAGCTTCATGGTTTAAAATCAGGTTTCCAATTTATAATTTATATTACGGTACTTGTTCTGCACATTTCTCAAAATGTAGTACAACTGCTAATGTGCAACAGTACACCGCCACAAGATGCTTTCTACTAGTAATTTGGAAGATGTTCATGGATTTAATTTTCTTCCTCCACTAGGTTGGATCCAAACTGTTATCTTTGTGGAAAATCATGAAAGCTACAATTAGGAAAAAAATATCAAAATTCCTGCCACAAGGGATGAATGAGCTGTGATATGAATTGTGCCCGAACTGGGAATTCACACTGATGACCTTAACCATCTACTGCTGTTCTTAGATATTACCTGTAAGAATTTTCCTCAAGAAATTTTAGCTTAAAAAAAGGAAGAGTAATACACATGCTACATTTTGTAAATCTGCCACCAAAAACTTTACACTTCTGGAAGGGCCAACTCAAGACACTGGCATCATTAGAGGGTGGGGATGTATGCAATACGTGAAATTTGTAACACAGAGATAAGTTCTGTTGTGTGTTAAGTTTCCATATCAGCACTACAATGCCTAACCTGTGCAAGCATTTTTCAGAGGGTTCCTTTATGAAGAATACAGTATAATCACAGAATGGTGGCAATGCATGGGACTTTAAAGGTCATCAAATCCAAAAGCCTTGCTTGATGTTTTAGTCAGCCTTATGTCTACTAGGACTAAGGAAAGAAAGAAGAAATATTCAGGGATATTAAATATTTGAATTGTTACCAGTTATGATGGCTATACTGCACATTTGTTCCATTATCAGAGGCACTATGCCTGTCAGTGCCAACTGCTGAGAAAACAGAAGCAAGAGAGTGCTACTGCACACTGTATTCTGACTATTGGCTTCCATAGACATTGGTTGTCTGCTATGAGAGCAGAAGGGTGGACTAGATGGATTTTTAGTTTAATCCGACACTGTTTTCCTACATTCTTAAGATTGACTAATATGTCTGGCAAGAATGGGCTTGGTTTTGTCCCTTTAAGAAAGGCAGACTCCAAGCGGAAGTGGCTGCTATGAAATGGCAAACCTTTAACAGGGACATACTTATTTCTTCACAACAATGACAAGAGTCTGCCATCTGCTTTCAGGTTTCTCAGGTTGTTCTTTTATCAGATTGTTGAAGCAGAAAGTTACACACAGGTCAAATCCTAAATTCCTCATGACATCAGTGTCAGAATTCCACTATAGACAATCAGTCTTCTAACATTTTCCCCAACCTCACATAATCCATGTTAATTCCACTCCCGCAGTACAGATTTCATGAAAGATCATTTCAAACTATGCCTGAAACTAGAGTGCCTGTCAATCTACTTGGTCTGTCTCTTAGAACTTTGCAGTTAATCTTTTAAATGAAGACCAATTCTAAGATTTGTTAAGAGAAGGAGAGAGATAGCATCCATGCTTGCAACTGCTTGTGTTCGCCTGGGATAAGCCACTCTCTCAACCTCAACCTCAGCATTTTACTTCATTAACCCCACTGATATTTTTCCAGAGTTCAGGGAATTTTATACATTTTGTGTATGAAAGTGGTGTATGAGAAATGTATAAGTTTTGCCATAAGTAAAACTGTTCAATGGATGTGTAAATAATGTTATGCAATAAAGTCCCCCTTCTTCCTGCCAACTGTGCTCCTGATCCTTTTGGACAACCTCCTGCCTCACCTCAAGTGGCTGCTTATTTTGATTTAAAAAATGAAGCACTCGTTGCCAGACTATTTGTTTAATATCACTCATATTGTGTTCTTAAACCCTTCTTTTAAAATTATGTATTTGTTTTCTTTATAATATAGCAATGAAGCTTTTTAGAAATAATAAGCAATGAAATGTTACATTGGGTACTCACCATGAAGGTACTTTCTGTAGGGTAGGTGGCAGGAACAATCCTGAACGATTGGGAAGCTAGGACCGCCCAGCCTGAAGCAGGAAGAAGACCTGTGATCCGGACGTTAGAGTCTTTGTTCTCCTCTCTCTCTTCCACGAGGTCTTCAGTTCTCTGACTAGCAAAGCCCATGAGAAAAAACTGGATTGTATAACTCCTCCGGTTGGATGTCTTAAGAGAAGCACAAAAGGTTAATGCACAACAAAAACAAATATCATAAGGCAGTCACTGGGAGGGCCGGATTGTTCCTGCCACCTACCCTACAGAAAGTACCTTCACGGTGAGTACCCAATGTAACATTCTGTAGGTGGTAGGTGGCAGGAACAATCCTGAACGATTGGGATGTACCCAAGCCCCTGCTATTCCCCGGGTGGGGTGACTGCTAGCAGGAGCGAATCGTGAATACTATTAGTGTACAACTTCGTAGAGTACCCTTCTGCCGAAGGTAGCCTCCGCAGATCTGAATTTGTCCACCTTGTAGTGTCTGGTGAAGGTGGATGGGTTACTCCAGGTTGCCGCCCTGCAGATTTCTGCGAGGGGCGCATTCGTTGAGAACACGGCCGAGGTGGCTGCCGCTCGTGTCGAGTGTGCTACGACCCCTGATGGGTGTGGGATCCCTTCCGAGTCGTATGCTGTGAAAATACATGCTTTGATCCAGGTCGCCAGTGTCTGTCTTGAGGTCCGGGACCCCAACGATGAAGGATTGAAAGACACAAATAGGGAGTCACACCTCCTGAATGGAGCCGTACGCTTGATGTATATCTTCAATGCTCTTCTCACGTCTAGCTTGTGCCACATTTTCTCCGTGGGGTGAACCGGATTGGGGCAGAAGGACGGTAGTATTATCTACTGGGAAACGTGGAAGGCGGAAATCACTTTTGGCTTAAAGGACGGGTCCGGCCGCAGGGAGACTGAGTCTGGCTCGAATGAGCACAGGTGTTCTCTAACTGAGAGGGCCGTGAGCTCGGACACTCTCCTTGCAGAGGTTATTGCTACCAGGAAAGCCACCTTGAGTGATAGGATCCTCAGAGGGACTTTCCTCAGAGGCTCGAAAGGAGCCCTCATGAGCTGTTTGAGTACAAGTGACAGTTTCCAGGAGGGAAACCTGTGAGCTACTGGTGGGGCGAGTTGCGTCGCCCCTCTCAGGAATCTCTTGACGTGGGGATGAGCTGAAATCCTCCCCCCTTGAGGGCATGGTATGAAGGCCGCTAGGGCCGCCATTTGTCTCTTGAGTGTGTTTGGGCGAAGGCCACTGTCAAGTCCCTTCTGGAGGAACGCCAAAATGTGTCGTGTTGTGGCCTTAGTCGGGTCTACCTTCTCTGCAGAGCACCACTGTGAGAACACCCTCCACGTGGCCTGATATATCCTCTTGGTCGAGGAGCGTCTTAATGCGAGTAGAGTGTCGATAACCTTTTCTTCATACCCACAATCCCTTAGGGTTTTCCGCTCAGTCTCCATGCCGTCAGCTTCAGCCATTCGACGTCGGGGTGTTTTACCAGACCTTGGTGTAGTAGGTTCTGGTGTGGGGTGAGTCTCAACGGAGGTTGAACCGCCATCTCTGATAGCTCTGAGAACCATGGGCGGCGAGGCCAGTGGGGTGCCACCAGCACCACTTGTGCCCTCTCCTGGCAAATTTTCCTGCAGACCTTCCCCAGGAGTGGGAATGGGGGGAACAGGTACAGGAGTCCCTTTGGCCAAGCCGAGCGGAGAGCATCCGTCCCTTCCGCTCCCGGCTGGGGGAATCTTGAGAAGAACCTTGGGAGTTTTGTGTTCGAGGCTGATGCAAAGAGGTCCACCGACATCTCCCCGAAGGTGTCCATGATCTGGAGGAACGTCTCTTGGTCGAGTTCCCACTCCCCCAGTAATACTCTGTGCCTGCTCAAGAAGTCCGCTTGCGTGTTCGTCTCCCCTTGGAGATGTTGGGCTGAGATGGAGAGGACCGTTGACTCTGCCCAAAGCATGAGGAGCTCGGCCTCCGCATGGAGAGATTTCGACCTCGATCCTCCTTGTCTTGCTATGTATGAGCGTGTTGTTGTGTTGTCAGTCAACAGGAGGACGTGTGTGTTCCGTAGGAGTGGGGAGAAGTGGCTCAGTGCCAGTCTTGCTGCCCTGAGCTCCAGCCAGTTTATGCTGTGCCTTCTTTCCTCTGGTGACCAGATGCCCTGTGTCACCTGGTTTAAGCAGTGGGCCCCCCATCCCCTTAGGCTTGCGTCCGAGGTAACCACCACCTGATTCGGAATTGTCATAGGGGAGCTCCTGGCTATGTTCTCTTTGCGTGTCCACCAACGAAGGGAGAGTGCCAGGGTTCTCGTGACCTCCAGGGAGACGTTCTCCCTCCTTGTTATTTGATCCTGGTGTGGCAGGAGGACCGACTGCAGGCGTCTCGAATGGAACCTGGCCCAAGGGACCACTTGGATTGCTGAGATCATTAGACCGAATAACCGCGCTAGTGTTGTCAGGGAGGCTCTTCGTTTTCTGCTTACAAGACTTGCTTCTGTCTGTATGGTTATTTGGCGCTCCCTTGAGAGTGCGACTGAGTAGTTCACCGTGTCGAGGTGGACACCCAAGTGCGTCAGTTGCTGGGACGGAATGAGCGAGCTCTTCCTGAAGTTTATTAGGAAGCCGTGGCTCTGTAGGCAAGCGATTGTCTCCTGTATGTCTTTTTGCGCCTTGGGCTTTGACGATGCCCTCAGCAGGATGTCGTCTAGGTAAGGGTACAGGTGTATGCCCTTGGTACGGAGATGCGCAATGAGGACCACCAGCACCTTGGTGAACACCCTCGGGGCAGTGGAGAGGCCGAAGGGTAGCGCCTTGAACTGATAGTGTTCTTCGCCGAATGCGAATCTGAGGAACTGGCGGCTGTCTACGTGCATCCCGATGTGCATGTAGGCTTCTGATAGGTCCAGGGAGGCGAGAAAATCCCCTTTTCTGATCGCTTCCCTTATCGAGGATAGGGTTTCCATCCGGAAACGCTTGTATGTAACGAATGAGTTTGTGAATTTTAGATCTAAGACTGACTGAAGGCTCCCGTCCTTTTTTGGAACTGTGAAGAAGTAAGAGTACACCCCTGAGAAACGTTGTGTGTTTGGAACTGGCTCTATTGCATTGATCTCCAGTAGGTGATCTATGGCTATCCTGAGGTTCCTCACTTTTTGAGGGTTGGTGGGCACGGGAGCTGGGCGGAACCGGTTCCTTGGTCTTGTGTTGAACTCCACCCTGTAGCCGTCTGCTATGGTGTTTAGGACCCACCTGTCCGTGGTGGAGTCCAACCAGGAGCTTAGGAACCAGGATAGCCTTCCCCCCACTGGAGTCGCCTCTGAGTCAGGATTGCTGTCGGGGGGGATTCCTCTGGGGCTGTGTTCCTCCCTTTCGGCTGGTGGATGGGTTTGAGAACGGCGCATGGCGAATGACGTAGTTTGTTTTTGCCCAGGCCGGCCTATTGGGTCGATGGTCAGGCCTCCTACCGTTGCTCCTGTATTGGCGAAAGGAGTTCGAGTATTGGCTTGAATGCCGAAAGGGTTTCTTTGAGGGTTTCTTGTTCATTGAGGGCATTGCCTGTTTCTTATCCTTGGTTTCCACTAGGATGTCCTTAAGCGCATCTTCTCCAAATACCTTGGCACCTCTAAAGGGGGCTGTAGCGAGCATGTTCTTCGACTGATTGTCCGCGTCCCACTGTTTGACCCACAGTGAGCGTCTCGCCAAGTTAGCTGCTGCTGTTGCCCTGGCTGCGTATGACAGGGAGTCCTGTGAGGCGTCCGCCATGAACTGCAGGGCGTATTGGATTCTGTTAAATGCCTTCTGAAGGGCTCTTGTCTCTAGGTCTGGTCTGTCCATTACCTCTTGTAGCCATATGATTGCCGCTCTGGAGATTAGTGCTGACGCTAGGGAGACCCTGATGCCCAGGGCCGACGCTTCATAGGATTTCCTCAGGGCGGCGTCCGTCCTCTTTTCGTCGAGGTCCTTCAAGGAGCCTTCTCCCTCTTTTGGCACGAGAGAATTGGAGACCATGGAGACCACTGGCCGGTCAACAACCGGGGTCTTGAGCTTGTCCCGGATGTCCGCGGGGAAATTGTAGAATTTCTGCGCTGCGGACAAACCTCTACGTCCCAGTGTGGACAAACCTCTACGTCCCAGTGTGTTCCTCCGCCACAAGTTTCCAGAAGGCTTTGGGGAATGGGAAGAGCGGGCGTTTGGGTTTAAATGAGGGCATGAGGGCCGCCACTTTTTGGCTCTTTGGGGTCTCTGGGTCCCCTGCCTCATCCTCCTGAGGAGATGGAAGGGGGATCTCCAAAGCCGCTAGAGCTTTGTTCAGAAGGTATGCAAACTTCTCCCAATGGAAAATTCTGTCCGTAACCACTGGCTCAGATGCCTCTGAGTCGGACAGCTCTCCAGACTCTCGGTCTGAGTCCCCCCCTTGGTCGTCATTCCCCCTGCCATCCTCTTTGCCAAGGTTGTCATTGGGGATTTGTAGTTTCCTAAGAAGATCCTCCCCCTCAGAAGCCTCACCGGACTTCTCCGACGAGTGCCTCGATGGGGGGGTCTTTCCTTTTCTCCCTCCGCCCCTTGTGTGGGTTTATCCTCAGCCTTCTCTTATCTGAGGTGGTGGTGTTTGGGTCCGCCTTCCCAGAGCGTTTAGGCCTGCTGGCCTTGTGCCTATTGCACTTGCTCTTGCTGGAAGAACCTGAGGGTTCTTCCTCCTCATCCTCCTGTTCTGAAAGGAGGGCCTCCTTCAACATATCCAGAGCCAACTTGATGCTCCGCTTCCTGGCTCGTGGGTTAGCCCTCCTCCCCTTGCGTTTAGGTTTTGCGGGCGGCTTTGTGACCACCTGGGTCCCCTCCCCCTCATCGTCCTCCTCCATGGACTCCCCGCCCCGTGAGGCGTCCTCCGAGGAGTCCTCTTCCACGATTTCGACCTCACTCTCCCCATTGTCCTCCTCGCTGGAGGGGGTGGGCCTTGTGTTCCCCTCCAGGCGTCGCCTCACTGAGGCCGCCGTGGCCGATGCCTCTGCCAGGGTCTCCTTATGGAAGGATTCAAAGAGAACTTGGTGCAGCTCCTCCCCCGCCAGGGCCCCTCTTACCTGGTCCGACGTCCCCTGCCCGGTGTCGCCCTCATCTCGGTTTGCTGCGCCGTTCGGAGCGCGGAGGGGCTGGGAAGAGACCTCAGGCCCCGCGTCTCCCTTTGTCCTGTGCCGGTCCCTCACCACCTCCTTGGGTCGGGACTTAGGCCTCTTCACCGTGGGCACGCTCCCGGAGCGGCCACTGGTGATGGCTTTCTCCGCCTCTTTCGCTGCCTTCCTCTGTGAGACGGTTGCTTGGTCCGAGGGGGCTGAGGCGGAGGAGGAGCCGGAGGATCTTCCCAGGCAACCATCCCGGGTGCTGGGGGCCTCCACGACTGGCGGTTGTTGTGGCTGGCCACTTGCGCCGGCGTGGTCCACTGCGCTTTGTCCCTTGCTGCCTCCCATGCCTGGGACGGGCGGCTCGCCGTAGAAGGGTCCGGCGCGGTGGGGGTGCAGCGTAGCGTGGCGAGGGCAGCCTCGCTGAGGAGCGGGCGCGCAGCGACGGGGCTGGTGGTGGGGTTGCGGCGGTGGGCGGTGGATCGAGCGGAGGGGTTTAAAAGCGAGGGGGAGCAGAAAGAGGAACTGTAGAGGGATACAGAGGAGCAGAGGGCTGCCGGAGTGGGGGGGAGGGTGAGCGGTACAGTTGGGGGGGAGGGGGGGCACGGAGCGATGGAGGCGGGAATCCACGTGCAGAGAGCAGGCCGAGCCTGCCTGGGGGCTGGCTGGGGCAGCCGAAGTTGAGGGGGGGGGCTGAAGCCGAAGGGAAAGAAAGTTTTTTTTTAAAAAAATATATATCGATTAGAGTATATAAGAAGGGTTAAGGAGGGGGGTTAGTCGGATAAAGGGTGGAAAATATGGAAGGAACCGACCAGAAGGGCAGTTAGGTCCAGAGGAGATGAAATCCTGTCCTTGCTGGGCGAAGCAGGAAGAACTGAAGACCTCGTGGAAGAGAGAGAGGAGAACAAAGACTCTAACTTCCGAATCACAGGTCTTCTTCCTGCTTCAGGCTGGGCGGTCCTAGCTTCCCAATCGTTCAGGATTGTTCCTGCCACCTACCACCTACAGAAATAAGCATTCTAAACTTTTGACCCAATTCTAGAGAATTCCTACCCTATATGAAGAGTATGCCATTAAAAATAATTATTTTTACTTGTAAAATTAAAACCAATATTATTTACATCCATTCTGTTTCTGTTTATGCAGGTTTCATTTGTTTGCTTGGACTGAGTAGAAAAATTGAGTACAGTGGGCCTTGGTATCTATTGGTGTTTGGTTCCAGCCCTACCCGCCCCATGGATACCAAAATTCATGGATGCTCAAATCACATGATATACAGTGGTGTCGTAAAATGGTCCCTTATATAAAATGCAAAAAATCAAGGTTTTCTTTTTGGATTTTTAAAAATATTTTCAAACCATGGATGGTTGAATTTGTGGATGCAGAATCTGTGGATATGGAGGGCCAAATGTACTCTCTGTACATTTTCACAACAGTCAGTAGAATAAAACAGAAGAAACCAATCTTTGGAGAAATTCAGTCTTATTAAGAAACTATAATTCTGGAAGATAACTTGCCTGATTTATGCAAATCTGAATCATACATACCAACCAGCAATGCTTACAACATTCAAAACTAAATAGTGTTTTTCTGTCTGATATTGTTCAAGTTTTCTTGAAATGCAGATGATCAATTTTTGCACTTTAAAAGGAGTTTAATACGGGAGCTTTGCTTTACTTAGCAAATTGGCAAAGCAAACCATTGTGGCAGGGAACTGCTTCTAGGAACTTATTGTGAGCTTTGAATAAGCCGGGGCACAATAATAGAGGAAAATTTCTTCTTTATTTTTTAAAAAAGAAATGTCTCTAGTTTTCCATTACTAACTATGGTATAAAATGTGTTACTCTTCTCAAAGACTTTTAGGGAGTGTTACATTTGAAAAGCTTTCCAAGTTCAGTTCAACTGTTGTTGCAAAGTTCAAAAAAGGAATTTGCCTTTAAGTAAATTTATTATCTTTCTGCTGATGAATAGGAGCCAAGTTGCAGATCCTTCACAAACAAAGGTTTGATGGGACAGTGTAATTTAAAATTTATTTTTTAAAAACCCATACTCTTGGAAGTCTCTCAGATTATATGAGCTACTGTCTGTAAATATGGAGAATACCAAAAAGCAAGAGGCAATACAGTTGTCAATTATCCACTGTTGTCCAGGTATACTAATCAGCACTTCAGAACTAGAAGAAAATTGGCAGTCCCACATAAGTTGTCTACTATAAAATGCTACTGCTGTGAATCAATACACACAAACTACGCACAGAAAGAAGCACATGTGATGTAGCTTATAACTGATGTGAAGCCTCAAGTAGAAAAAGAAAGCAAGAAGGAAAAGAAGCCAGCTGCATTTGCTTCATTAACAGAAAATGATTTCACTTCTCACCACAGTTTAAGCAAGAATTCCTTACAAAGGTAAGTATCCATATTATCTATTAATATAGTTAAGCTGCCTTGAATCCCATGCTGGGAGAAAGGCAGGATATAAATTTATTAAATAAATAAATAAAATATTAATGTAGAGTAAAAAAATGCCAAGGCAAAGATTGCCTATTAAAATTCCTAAAAGTAGGGCATTCTGTCTCTGACGGGGGAGGTGATATATAGTTATGATAACTAGGGGTTTATCTACACTGTAGAAATAACAGACTTTAACACCACTTTAAGTGTTGTGGCTCCAACCTATGGAATCCTGGGATTTGTAGTTTTATAAGTTCTTTAGCCTTCTCTGCCAAAGAGTGCTGGTGCCTCACAAAACTACAAATCCCAGGATTTTGTAGGGTGGAGCCATGGCAGTTAAAGTGGTGTCAAAGTGCATTTTTCTACAGAGCAGATGCAACCTAGAAGGCATTAATAGCTTCATCCTCTATAAATCTGTCTAATTGGAACAGGTGGATGGTTCATTTTATAGGAGAGAAGTAAATACAGTTGTCCCTCGGTATCCACAGATTTAAGTATTCATGGCTTGAAAATAGTCTTAAAAAATAATAATCCAAAAAGCAAACCTTGATTTTGCCATCTTACATAAGGAACACCATTCTGCTATGCCATTGCATATAACTGGACTTTAGTATTCACGGATTTTGGTATCCATGGGGGGTCCTGGAACCAAACCCCAGCGAATATGAAGGGACAACTGTATTTCCAATATTTTCTTGCATTAATATCAGTCCTTCAATAATATTAATCAGTAATTGATAATATTAATATTGCATTAACATTTTAAAGCAGAAATATAAAAATATATCAGTTATAGATAGGTGTACCTACTGGTCGAAACATATAAAATTATACAGTGTTTTTTTATCTTATTGTTTTTTGTTTTACCAATTATCATATATACTTGTGTACAAGTCAACCTCGTGTATGCTGAAGGCAGGTTTTGTGGCCAACATTATGGATTTTAATATGGCCCATGGATAGGTTGAGGGTCATTCTGCAGAGAGAGGAAAACACCAGCACCATCTCAGGGGGCCAGACACCCTTGGCTTCTGCCACCACCATTTTCCCACACAGGTATTCAAAAAGGCCTTTTGCCACTCTACTCAGAGAAGAGGATGGTTCCTTTTTTTTATAAGAGTTAAGGTACAGTACTTACATTGACCCATGGATAAGTCGACTCACAGGTTTTGGGTTGATTTTTTGACTAAAATTTCTAGACTTATACATGAACATACACAGTATATTTAATTATTTTAATTGCTTGACTGTTTTATCAATTACATTTAAATAAATTTCATACAGTTAATTGTGAAAAAGGTGACAACCAAACAGGGAAGCTTTTGTAAACTGAAGAAGAGTTGGCTCTCATCTGTCCTCACATCTTCTATGTGCCCTGCATGCAATCTGTTCTGTTTGGTCAGAAGCAAGTGTCAATGAGTTCATTGGGATTTACTTTCAGAAAAGCACACAAAGAACTGCAGCCTAAAGGTGGTATATAGCAAATATATAATAAAGTAAATATACTTCACTACTGTATGTATTGACAGCAAAGGTCAGTTTTCTGGATGTGTAAAACTGTAGTAATCTTGTTTTTCACATAAGCAGGCTAGTATTCCAGGCTACTAACATTTGTAGGCTCATTTACAAAGTGAGCAAGAAACAGAGGAAACAGCAGAAGCCACACACTGCAGGAGATATAAGTCATGGGAGAGGTAACTCAGTGCCTTTCTGCGAAGTATTCCTTTTTACCATTGAAGAGCCCTCTCCCTCTACTTCAAGGATGGGCAACTGCATGGGGGGCAGGGGTTAATTTTCCACTCCCAACCCTCCTGCAGACTGGACCTGTATTTTGGAGGGGAAATAAAAGTATTTGAGGTGATGTGGGTTCAGGAGTGGTCCATCACTCAGAGAAAGGGCACATCTGCATGCATATGGGGGGGTTTGGATGATTTTCAGGTGAAAATAAATCAAAAACTGCACCAAAAAATTAAAAAATGGGGGTTGTGGTTGTGGCAGAAAGGCTGCAAAAATGGGGTCCGGGGCCCACATGGGATCCAAGCGCCATATTTTCCATACCCATATTCTACTTTATGAATGAATGAGACAGACATGAATAAACATGTCTGGCACCATTACATCTAGCTTGGCTCTTATGTGAAAGAAAACCTCACCGAACTAGAGATCTGACTTACAAATAAATGTATCCCAGGTTGGGCTGCTTAAGCCACAGATTGCATCATTCATGATCCCAGCACAGAATTTTTTGCAGATAACACCAGCAATGAACAAATAGGAGTAGCAGTAAGAGATTATGAAGAAGGCTTCTGTTTATAAATCAGCTTATTTGCTTCTTGATATGCACATCCAACTCTCATTTGTGTATACCAATTGCTAAAGGACAACAGACACAAATCCAAGAAAAAGTAAACCAATGGCTATTTAAACATCCTTTCAGCTAACTGAACATACAGAGGCTGATCTTTCAAAAAAGGCCTCAACTCAAATACAGAACAGATCCAGAGCTTTGTTTCTGTTCTCGTGGAAGCAGTTAACAAGGACCTAAAAAGTGCACTCTTGTGTATATATTGTACAGTGTGTGAAAAGATAGGTGCAGCCTTAACTTCAGCTGAAATGAATAAATTATTGTAGTCCTTGGGATCTGTTAGGTATACTGTTCAATCTTATAGACTCTTTGGAAAGTGAACAAATGCAAAGATAGTTTCTCACATAACTTTTAGTTTGTAAAAGAGAGAGAGCGAGAGAGCAGCCCATAGTGCTTTTTAATTTTACATTCCTTTTTTTTTTTTGCCATTATTCTCAGATTATGAATAATAAATGCTGCTAGGCTGAAAGCAGGTCTATCGGCAAAGTTTATTATTCTTCCTGCTTTCCTGTATTTCATCTTCCTCCTTAAAATTACCTGCCTCACTGCCAAAACAAGGGATTCTGCCAACTTTGTCACCATAGTTTAAGCTCCACCTTTAACTCTCTAGAAAACAATGGTTTTTTGGGGGGCAGGTTATTTGATTCTGTCATTGATGAGATGTCTGAGAACACATCTTCAGTTTCACAGAATTCATAGAACTCTGAAAAGGCAGATCTTTCTCCCATATAAAATTTCTGCATACAGAACTGTGACCATAGCTTGGAATTAAACGAGTTACAAAATCATATTATCAGGGAGAATTATGTAATAAGTAACATTTTCTAGTTATAATTTCTAATTAATTGTAAAGAACAGTTTTAGCTGCATTTTGAATAGAATTTTTCATCTCTCTCTGGTCAAGATATTTTTAAATAGTAAAAAGTAATAAGTGACAAATTACAATATTTTAAAAGTAATCAGTAACACAAACAAATCATTTTTCCCAGTGTTGTAACAACTGACTGGAATAGATTAACTTTTGAAAGCTCTGGTGAATACTTTAATCTACACTTGCAACTGGTGTAGTGGTTTGAGCATTGGACTACAACTTTGGAGACCAGGGTTTGAATCCCTGTTCAGCCATGGAAACCCACTGGTTGACCTTGGGCAGGTCACACTCTCTCAGCCTCAGAGAAAGGGAAAGGCAACACCCCTCTGAATAAATTTTGCCAAGAAAATCCTGTGATAGGTTAGCTTTACGGTTGCCATAAATTGGAAATGACTTGAAGCCACACAACAACAACAACACTTGCAACTGTGAGCAAACATACAGTTGTGTGAAAAAGAAAGTACACCCTCTTTGAATTCTATAGTTTTACATATCAGGACATAATAACAATAATCTGTTTCTTAGCAGGTCTTAAAATTAGGTAAATACCAACCTCAGATGAACAACACATGATATATTACACAGTGTCATGATTCACTCAACAAAAATAAAGCCAAAATGGTGAAGCCATGTGTGAAAAACTATGGTCATGTTATGATTCAATAGCTTGTAGAACTACCTTTAGCAGCAATAACTTGAAGTAGTCATTTCTGTATGACTTTTTCATTCTCTCACATCACTGTCGAGGATTTTTGGCCCACTCTTCTTTACATCGTTGCTTCAGTTCATTGAGGTTTGTGAGCATTTGTTTATGCACAGCTCTCTTACGGTCCCACCACAGCATTTCAATCAGGTTAAGGCCTGGACTTCGACTGGGCCATTGCAACACCTTGGGTTCATTTACACGGCAGATTTATTGCAGCAAATTGCACTGTACTTCTATTCCGCAGCTGTGCCAGTCAGTTTTTTAAAAATTATGCTGCTTTTTCGTTCAGACATGAAAAAGTGTGGGGGGCGTGGCTAAAGAAAGACTCACAGACTGCCAAGGGGAGCGGGCTGAGGCTGGCAAGGCAGTTCCTCCTCCGAGCGGCGGACGGGCCACTTGCTGGGGGCGCAGGCTTATGTATCTCGCTCTCTCAGGCGACAGGAGGCACAGGGGCCACCCCCGCCAGCTCCCCCTCCAACACAACCCCTGGCAAAGGGTCTCCGCGGACAGCCCAGCCAGGCAGCTCGCCACCAACTCTGCTCCCCTCAGCCGCTTGCCTGGGTGACTCCTCTTGCCGCCTCCAGCTGTTCTGTGGCCGCTCTCCGCCTCTGCCTCCTCTCGGCCGTCAGTGTTCCTTACTCGCTCGGAGTTTGGGAAGTGCCGCTTTCCCTCCTGGGTGCCGTGTTGTTGTTGTTGTTGTTGCTGCTGCTGCTCCACAGACACCGAGCTGGTCTGGTCTGGGCTGCCTGCTGATGGAGCTGAGCCCCTGCTACTGTTCCCCACTGCTGTTATCACAGCGTTGGCTGCGCTTTTCCTTCTGTTGACCGCTGGGTGGGCAAGTCAGGCGCAGCGCTTCACTGTTGCTCAGGCAGGCGCGCGTGCGCACATACACACATGCAAGCACACACGGAGTCACACTCCCCGGCACAGCTGAGAGAAAAGCGCGGGGAGTTTCGGCGGCTGGCGACAGCAGCAGGACAGGTGCTGGGAAGGCGGGGGACTGGCTGGGGTGGTCCCTTTGGCAGGCGCCCCTCGGGCCTCCTCGGAGCAGCTCCTCTTTTGGCGGGAACGCGGGTGAGGCGCCATTACAGGCGGAAAGGTGGGTTGGGTGGAGAAAGGCAAGAGCTGTTGTTCTTCCCCATTCCCTCAGTCCCCCTCTTTTAAGCCCACCCCTTCATCATAGCAACCAATCACAGTGAAGCTCTGCTGCAGCCCTTAGTGGAATGGTTGTTTACACTAGCAATAATGCGCTACTTTGCAAATATACCGGCAAAAGTAGCAACATCCCTTGCCATGCTATATTTGGGTGTTTTACCTTCCCCCCTTCTGAATGAGGCGATGCTGTGGTGCGATCTGTGGGAACAATGAGCTATCTTTGCGGTATATTTAGAGGAATATTTGCCCGTGTAAACGAACCCCTTGAGTCTTTTCTTTTTCAGCCATTGTGTTGTAGATTTGCTGGTGGGCTCGGAATCATTGTCCTGTTGCATGACCCTATTTCGGCCAAGCTTTAGCTGTCAGACAGATGGCCTCACATTTGACTCTAGAATACTTTGGTATACAGAGGAGTTCATGGTCAACTCAATGACTGCAAGGCCCCTAGATCTTGTGGCAGCAAACCAAGCTCAAATCAGCACGTCTCCACCACCATGCTTCAGTTGGTATGAGAAGCTTGTGTTGATATGCTGTGTTTAGTTTTTGCCAAGCATGTCACTGTGCATTATGGCCAAACAACTATACTTTGATCTCATCTGTCTAAAGGGCATTGTCCCAGAAGTCTTGTGGTTTGTTCAGATGCAACTTTGCAAACCTAAGCCATGCCACCATGTTCTCTTTAGAGAGAAGAGGCTTTCTGCTGGCAACCCTTCCAAACAAACCATACTTGTTCAATCTTTTTCTAATTGAACTGTCATGAATTTTAACATTTAACATGCTAACTGAGGCCTGTAGAGTCTGAGATGTACCTCTTAGGGGTTTCCCCCCCAATTTCTCTGAGCACTGCATGGTCTGACCTTGGGGTGAATTTTCTGGGATGTCAATTACTAGGAAAATTGGCAACTGTCTTGAATGTTTTCCACTTTTGAATAATCCTTCTCACTGAAGAATGATAGATTTTCTAATTGTTTGGAAATTACCTTATAACCCTTCCCAGATTGATAGGCAGCAAAAATTACTTCTCTAAGGTCACTGCTGATGTCTTTCCTCCTTGGCATTGTGTTAACACACACCTAAATGCTCCAGACCGGCAAACTGCTAACACTTTGGCTTTTATAGAGGTGTTTATACTTGTTGATGATCAATTAATCCAGGGCATTTGATTAGTAGCACCTATCTGCTACTTAGCATCTTTATTCCTATGGAAGCAGTAAGGGTGTACTTAGTTTTTCACACATTGCTTTTCCATTTTGGCTTTATTTTTGTTGAATGAATCATGACATGGTGTAATATGTCATGCGTTGTTCATCTGAGGTCGTATTTACCTACTTTTAAGAGCTGCTAAGATTATTGTAAAACCATAGAATTCAAAGAGGGTGCACTTTCTTTTTCACATGACTGTATAGATGCTAGTTATTCAGGATTAACATAAATATTAGTGTGATACAGATGTTCACTTGTGGACAACTAATTGCATTCCACCTCCCAGTCCCTTTGAGGAAGTCCAGGTGAAAGCTCAGTATCCAAGCTGAGCCAACAGCTAACATTTATATTTATTTCCTATCAGCCATGATAATAAAAAATCCTGTTGCTGCTGGTGCTCACCCCAGCATGTAATGGAACTTGCAGAACTGATTTAACCTCTCCCTCTCCGTCTTTTATTCTGAAACACATACATTATTTTCTGTTTACATGCTCAATAAGATATGTGGTAAGAGGTCTTTCTCTTTGTAAAGCGGTTGCAAATTTACAGTGCAAACACAGCTGAGAGCAACCACTTGATCACCTATTATTGTCCCCCTCCCTCACAACTCACTTCAGTTTTTGTAGCAACTAGCCAAGATATGATATGAAGAGCTAGAACATACTGTAAATTTGCAGACAACACAGATTAATGCAAGCAAAGCAAATAATATTTTATGACGTAGATCATGTCAACTTAACAATAGAAGCACAATGCTGAACATGTGAAGAGATCCAGCTTTAACAAAGTTTTAGATAAAATCATTCAGCTAAAGAAGGGGCAGAAAAACAACAACACGCCATATAGTTAAAGTCTTTCTTTCCAAGGAGGCAAGTCCCCAAGAACCCAGCCCTGCCAGTTGCTGAATACACTGAACTTGGTCAACAGAAGTTCAGGTTACTCAGCATGCTTCATGTTTACAAGTGTGGGATCTGATTCTCAAAGAATTATGCCCATGCATTATGCATAAAGTTCAACAGGTAGCTCAGCAATGTGCTATAGAGCTGGAGTATGTTCATTACCAAACCCAATACCACTATAAAACTAAAGGTTTGTGTAAACTACTAAAATACATAGTTGCTGCTAGTTGGCTTTAAGAAACCTAAACAAATCCTTGACTTACAGACAAAACTATTTATTTCTCGCACAGATAATTAATATGCCTGCCACTGTATAAAGAAACAAAACAGCTCCTTCCCTCAAATTGGCTTCCCTTGTAGATAAAACAGGAGATGGGTCAGACAACAAGGTCAGAAGTGCAAGTACTACTATGATGGATTTGAATATTTATGAAATATGCTGTTACGCATGATTATTTTTATGCAGAGTGCTTTTCCCCACATGCACATCAAGCATGCAAACTCATTTCTTGGAGGACGGTGTCCAGATTTCAGGAACAGGATGCTATGCTACTAAAACCAACCATTTTTGGTAGTATGGTATCCCACTGTCTTACCAAAATGGCACCATTTTTTTTAATGCTATTGTCACCAGGTGTTTCTATATGCATACATCCACACTGTGAATTACTGTATTCATATCTTGCTCTCTCTTTCTCCAGGGAACTATGTGTGCTTCACATATCCCAGATGGCTTCCCACCCAAACATGTTACAGGGTCAGATATGCTCATTTTTAGAAGTGCATTATATAATTTTAAAACATTCTTCAGACTAACTTCTGGATAACCTGATAGCATGGATAACCTGAGAAACTGAATAGATTAATGGCTAGACAGAAGGTTAGAAGACATTGTGGATGTGGTCTAAAATGAGGAGAGAGCAGTACAAACATTATTCACAGAATAAGAAACAGCTGATCAAGGAAAGATTATGGAGTACAATGAATTGCAGCCATAGAAAAACATGACAATAATTGGGGCATTAAATGCTTCACCAAGCAAATTGAGTACTCCTACACAGAAAGCTTCTCTTAATAGAAACAAGATTGAGGGTCTCCTATAAATGTTATTTTTCCTTCACAGAATTCTGTATTTGCAAACCATTGTGTATCAGCATGTTTCTCTTTATTCAGTTATACAGTATCAAGAATTATATGACTTTAAATTGTGGTGCTGGTGGTTGGGCATCAACTACTCTGTTGTTGTGTGCCTTAAAGTCATTTCTGACTTATGGAGACCTCCTGGAGAACATATCACAGGGTTTTCTTGGCAAGTTTTCTTGACCATTGCCTTCCTCTGAGGCTGAGAGAGTACGACTTGCCCAAGGTCATCTAGTTGGCTTCCATGGCCAAGTGGGGACTTGAACCCTGGTCTCCACAATCACCACTACACCACACTGTCTCTATTAATTTAAACAGAAACTTCAAAAGATGAAGCAGGAATTGTAGAGTTGCTGGTGAAAGCTAACAGAATTCTAATTTTGCTGCTGTTTCAATCAGGCTCAGGTAGACAACCTGACATAGAAGTATACTTTTCCCTGAAAAATGCATCCAATACCCAACCATACACATTGCGTTTAATTAAATGGAACTATCCAATAATGAAATTTGGCAATGAACTGTATAAGTGTCATTCCACCAATGACTTAGTAACTTTAGTGCTGTACTCTAGCTCCATCAGGTTTTAGTAAACAAGTGGCACACAGATGGTATCTGCCCAGGTAAATGTTTGCCTGTCCCTTCTGTAAAAGGAGCCTCCCTTTACCAAACAGAAAGAACTGCTCCTTTCTATTTAGTTTGAAGAAGCCTTGGAAAATACATCCATGGCTAAAAAAGAGAGATTAATCCCTTTAATCTCCACAGGGTATAAAACCAGGACACAGAGATTTTTTTTTTCTAAGAGGGTGGTCCTTGGACTATTCCTACACTTGTTTTGTAGTAGTTATGCTTACTGCTCCCCTTTCTTCAGTTTATTGAATGAAATAGAAATGAGCCCTGTCCATTTACTGATTTCATATTAAAAATGGTTTGTGAGAAATGACATGTCATACTCAGATCATATTTTCGTATGATAATAGTTTAATACATGAGAAGCACTGACTTCTTGGTAATCTGAGGATATGTAAAGGGTTATCAAAAAGGTATTTGGTGCAAACTAGCTATTTCCACAGTTCAAAATGAGGGAAATGGAATGTTCAGGAGGAGAAGGAGAGGATGTGAAAAGCAAGATGAATAGGTTAGAGTTAACATTTGCCCCATTCCAAGTTCAATTATTGGGACAGAAATTTTGTGTCTATTGGGACAGACACAATTTTGTATGCAGTACCAGCTAGAGAAAACCATTTTTTACACATACACACACTTACATACAAGCCAATATACTTATATAGGAATTATGGAGTGGTACAGTTAAAAAATGGAAACAATCGGCTTGTGACTGGAAATACCAGATTCTTTCCTAATAATTTCAAGAAACAGAGACATTCTCCTTTTCCCTATCCCAGAATAGAACCTCGTCACTGTTATTGATAGGACTACAGTACACGTCCAGTGTGTTCCACTACATCTCACAATAGCCTATGCCATCCCTTTGAAAGTAAATACATTATTTGGCCTCCTTCAAACCTCTAACATGAATTACTTAGGGCTGTCTATATGAGGGGTAAATAATATGTATACATTCAAAAAGGCAGGTGCTTGGAATGATGCAAACAGCCTACTCGGCTAAAACATCCCCACTAAACTCCACATGACTCCCTAGCCCAGCTGGCTGCAACAAGTGATCTACTCACAATTTTAAATCTCCGGCCACCTATATTTGCCTCCCCCTTCTTTCTACTCCTCCGGCCCCCTTGCTTCCCCCTCCCCACATCCACACACACCCAGCCGCACACACAGCAGGGAACCAAAGATCTCCCCTGTGTTTATTGCCTTTCCCCTCATCGAAGGAATCAGAATCGTATCAGCGGACTCCAGTGCCATTGTCCTGGACACTGCAGTGGAAGGAGACACCTGATGGCAGGGTCTGGGAGCCAGGAACATGTCCTTCCTTCTCTTTAAGAGCAGAGGCCGAGGAAACGGGGCAGCCCCGCGGAAGTGTAGCTAGCCAAGGCCCTTGGTGGAACGAGGGCGAGGCCAAGCATGGAGGGTGCAGAAGCTGTTTGCCAAGTCATCTGCAGACGACTCCCCAATTGTGGCTGGGGAGAGGAAGGCAGGGTGCTGGGGGGGGGTTCCAGAGCAGGGCTCCCTTCCACCCACACTCTCCCAGATTAGTTGCTGACTTCCTCCTATGCCCAGCCCTGCTCCGCCCAGTTCTCGCCCAGCCTGAGCCAGAGCCCCGAGCACTAAGCTAGGCTTCTGCTGCTTCTCCCGCCACTTCTTCTTCCTTCCTTCCTCCCAGCTCCTCGAGCCACTCCACTGGTGCACTCCAGCCAATCCCCCCTTTGATCCGCTCATGCTCTCCAGCCTCTTCAGGCACTGTTATTGTCCCCAGCTGGTCCCAGCCTCACACACGTTTGTGCAAAACTGCGAATGTGAAAACCATGAATATGAAGGGACAACTGTATACTGTTGTAGTTAAGAAATACATAATCTTCAGTATTCAAATAGAAAGGTGACTGGTATGTACTGAGCAGCAAATATAGGTCTCATCTACACGATGAAAAATGACAGGTATTTATTCGAAAGATCGGCAGTCTGTACACACCACCGTTTGAATAAATACATGTCATTTAGAGGGGTTTTTTTTTTGGCAAAACTCACCTCAAAGTCTGGGAGCAGCGGATCCGGGGCTTCCTCCGGATCGGCTGGATAAATCTGTACAGCTTCCGAACGCTTGTTCATCTGTACACTTCCGTTCATACACATACGAACGGGCAGTGCAATTTGATTGGCCAGCTGAGCAGAGAGGACGGGGCTAGAAAGGAGGCGAATCAGTAGCAGCGCCATGTTTGATCCCCGGCTACGTGAGGGCAAGGTAGGTCCATGAAACAGCTAATTTTAAGTTTTTTGTTTTTATTTTTTAGTGTAACTACATGATTATGTATTTTTTAGTGTAATACATGATTATTTTTTAGTGTAACTACCTAATCGCAGTATCTTTTTCACAAAAAAAGGCGGTGGGAGATTTAAAACCACTGGTTAGATTGCTGCCTGCGGCCAGCTGGGCTAGGGGGGCATGCGGAATCTAGAGGGGAATAAAAAACCATCTAGGCAATTCGTATGTTTGTGAATGGCTGCCTTTTCGGATTTTTCACCCCCTTTATGGATTTTCCCCCTTGTATATACAAGACCATATATCTTGTTACATGGAGAACAAAACAAGGCTTGTTTTAAAAATGGAGAGATGGCTATCAAGAAGATCACAAAATAACTTCCATATATAGATTACTGTTTATAATACTTGAGCTGAATGTCCATGGCTTGAACAAACTCCTCTCTCTACAAACTTGGTTTTGGAATAGAAGGTTGTTTTACACAATCATTCATAGAATCACAGGGAGGAGTCTAAGGGTCAACTAGAGCAACACCCTGCATAACAACATAATTTTCTATAAGCAAAGGTTCCAAACAGATAAACCCACATAATAGAAGGTGACAACCTATGATCATCCCAATTATGGTATGCCACACAGGATGATCAGGAGTGACCCAAGTGTGCTCATTCCAGAGGTGGCAATAGGGCAAAGGAAGAATTTATGTGACAAATTCAGAGGCCTCAAGCATGTAAATAGTATTACAGTGAAAGACAAAGAAAGAGAATAAGACAGTTGAGGAAAAACCAAGTGCTGCTCCTTATCAAAAGCTCTCTTTCCGAAATCCTGCCTTTCGGAAAGACTGAGAACTGAGAGATGGCAAGAGAAAAGTGAAGTGGAAGAGAACAGGAGAGAACTAATGGAGTTCAATGGGGACTTGCATTAATTGAGACAATATCCATTAGTGTGAAGAATGTACTGTGATGTATCAGCAATTACTTAGCAACTATAGCCACTGATCTGGTGAAAGCAAAGGCCATGATCACCCCTTTATGACTATAACATCAAGTGGTAACTTAAATCTAGGATGGTCAATTCACACATGCACAGATTGAAGTGACTTTGAAATTCTCCCCTAGATTAAGTTGCACATTTAGCTGCCAGTCATCAAGCATATAGTAATCAAATGTAGAGAGCTCAAATGATGCACATATATGTGCAAAATTTGAGAAACAGTCATATCAAGACATGTACATTTTATAGCCATTCAGTATTCAGGCAACTAGTGATGGCAGAGGGCATCAGCACCTGGAATAAGATTTCAGAGTACAGTATGTTCAGTTTTTCTGCTATTTGTAAGCATTCTAGGATAGCCATTTTTTTTAGTTCTGCTACAAGAAGAATCAAAAGGGATTTAAAACATACACACATTTCCTGAAGTGAACAGTGAAGCATCTCAAAACGTGTTCCTTATAGGGTAAAGAACATGTTACACAAAACTTTGTTCTGGGGCTGTAGTTTTTAATTTGGTCAATGCATCAAAAAGAATTTAAAAAACTCTGTTTTCCTGTGTTGACAAGAACACAAGCAACTTAGAAGCACCTGCCATTCCTTTCTGTTATTTACTCTTTGCACATTTCTAATTGTGTGAAAGTACAGGAGAAGAGAAACTGGTACATGAGGGCTACCTGATACCAATCCATTGTGGACCTAGGTAAAATTCAGAAGGGGTGGGTGTAGTCTTGATCAGGAACACAATAATTTGAGGAATTCACATTTAGTTCAGTATATTTCTGAACATTTCTCAACTTTTAAAAATCTTGTATGGAAATCTCTCTTACAATATTTTTTTAAAAGAAACCCTTTAAAAACCAGAGTTTTAATTATAAGAACATTAAGAAAACCTATGCTTGATCAGACCAAACAACTATCTAGTCCAATTCTGTTTACATGGTGACCAACCAGTTGCTTATGGTAAACTCACCAGCAGGACATAAGTGCAACTGCAACCTGCCATCTCCCATTCCCCAGCAACTGATATATAGAGGTGTATGGCTGATATACTGAGGCATAAGAGCCGGTGTGGTGTAGTGGTTTGGGCATTAGACTACGACTTTGGAGACCAGATGTTTGAACCCCTGCTCAGTCATGGAAACCCGCTGGGCAACCATGGGCAAGTCACACTCGCTCAGCCTTAGGGGAAGGCAAAGGCACCCCGCTCCCGACAAATCTTGCCAAGAAAACCCCATGATAGGGTCACCTTAGGGTCGCCATAAGTCATAAATGACTTGAAGTTACTACAACAACAACAACAACAACAACAACATGGCTTCTGACTGGATATATAGCCATCCTGATTTGTAGCCATCATTTGAGTTCAGAACGCCACATAATAGTCTAAAAAACCACTATAACCTAAACACATAATATACAAATGTCATGGAACATAAATTCAATGAGCAACGTCTCTAGAAGCTATGCTCTTTATTACTAGTTGCCTTTTATGTAAAATGAATTGGAACTAGATTCCAAAAGAAATAAATATTTTTTTTAAAAAAAAACACCCCTACTTACTAATTTAAGCAATCTTTTACAGTACTTCTTTGCTGATGGCAATGTTGAAATATCTGACCAAACTGCTAAAACAAGTTATTTACCATAACTCTGTCTCCACCCTTTTATTTTAAACACCTCTCACATTTACATTATAAAATGTGCAATGGAGCACACTACATGAAAGATACATTTCAGCACAGAATTAAGATACCTTTCTCTTCAATGGTTTAAGAATATTTAATTCTGTTATGGCTTCAATTAGTAGCCCGGAACAAAGATTGTGTATCTCCAGTGGTGCTTAAAAAGGAGGAAGGGAAGGGAGAAAAGAAAAGAAAAGTGGGAGTATCTTTAAGACTAACTGGTTTTTATCTTAGCATGACCTTTCATAGATATAAACCCACTTCTTCAGATGCAGTATTGAGTATTGGCACCATGCGGCATCTATCTTCCTCCCAGCGAGCTCCAGGTTTGCTGGGAGGATAGAGGAGCGGCAGCCAATCAGGGCAAAGCTAGCTGTGCTCTGATTGGTGGGAGGTGTTTGCTCCTCAGCTAATCGGAGGCGGGCATACAGCTCAAATCCGATTAGCTGGGGGGGGGGGGAGAGGGAAGCCGCCCCTGTCAGTAGGCTTTGCTCTAGTCTGGCAGCCAGGGATAAATTTCCGGCTGTCTCACCAGATCAGTGCAGAGCTCTCAGCGAGCACACACATACATACACATAAACACATACACATACACTGTGGATTAGGCAGGAAGGGATTAAAAGAGTTGTTCTTACTTGGCCTAAAGAAAAAAGAAAAAGAACATTGGGAAAGGAAGCCCAGTGTTACACAGACTCTGAACAAATTAATGTAATTTTATGAATTGGAAATACAACACTGTTTTCATGCCACCAGCCCCCTATGTGGTGTGCGAAATTAATGGATGGGGTTATTTGGGAAGCCCTGGTGGCGCAGTGGTTAAATAGAGTTGTGGGAGTGGGATAGAACATACTGTAACAAGATCAAGAAAGATGCAGACCATGTCCTTTGCCCTAATTTTCAAAGGGCTGGGTGAGGGCCAGTTACACAGTACTGCATCTGAAGAAGTGGGTTTATATCTATGAAAGTTCATGCTAAGATAAAAACCAGTTAGTCTTAAAGCTGCTGTCAGGCACTGGTACATTCAGCTTGCCTGCCATGAGACTCTATGGTGTAGTGATGATGGGATATATAGTAGTACAGTTAGCTAATGGGGAACATATATCCAGCTCTTTTGTCATTGCATACTGGTGTGATTATCTAGCAGTGGGGAGTAAAGCAGTGCTGGAATGCTCAAGGTCAGCTGGATGGGAGAAGCATGTATAAGAAATGAAAGTTATGCTAGCCTGGGAAAAAGAATGTTTTGCTTAGATAACAAATGAGATTTCAACTCCTAAAGTTTGAAATTGCTATGCCTGAAATATAGTGTCCTGATGAGGACTAGTCAGTCCTGACAATAAAAGTCAGTGGATGATGTCTGCTGCAGTTTCTGTAATAAAGCTTTGCTGAACTCATGCTGAAACCCTGGATTTCTGAACTTCTAGAATACAGTACATGACAGGTGCCGCCAAATTTATTTTTCCCCTCCCCCTCTCTTCCTCCTTTTTAAACTGTAAGAGACAAATAAGGCTACTTCTTTGAAAACTACTCCAGCAGCACTTGTATCTCTACCCTGTAATAACACTTGACCCCCCCACCCACAAGTCACCAGAAATTCTTGCTTTATGTACTGCTACAATCTGACATTCTTCCAATCATTTTTTTAAAAAAACAGATAAAAATTAGAATGTTACTCCCAGATTCAAATCATCATTTCACCTATCAATTATAAACGTGTGAAACAAGCATGCCCCAGTGAAACAAGCATGCCCCAGTTACTTAATTTATAATTGGAAAATGGGTATATTGTACATTATAAAATGAAAAAAAGGATGTGGACTGTGTGTGGACTATTTTGGGATAACCCCCAGATATTACCTTCCAGTAAGGGCAAAGCAATTAGGTCCATCTGCATTAATAGACATAGTGACTGAACACTTCTCAGAGTATATCAAAAAGACTGTATTAATAACTCACTTGGTTAGTGCTGCAGGAGGAAGGACTCCCTGGTAAATATGATGTACCTGCATTTGTATGTACCTTAATCTTGTTCTAAAAACATTGTTAAGTGGCTTCTTCCTGGTGGCTAAGACTTATACAACAGCACTGGAAAAACAATATCCATTCTCTCTATACAAATTGACTGAAGACATACAGCCAATTCTACCCATTCTGATATTTTCAAGATTTAGGCAGATTTCTAAACATGTTGTCACCAAACAGAGATTTTTTGCTAAGGGGCCAGAACACTGTTTGTGGACAAACTATGACTTGACAAAGCAAATAGCAAATTAGACAATGAAGTTCCTAAGGTCTTCCTGTCGTATGCAAAGGATGGGATGGATGGAACATGCATGCTCAAGGCTTGGCACTGATCGTTTTCATAATGATAAACTGTGGTTGGTCATTATACCTGAACCGAGTCATTGTGCATTGCCACAGACTCAAGAAATAAGAAAGGAAGAAAGCATTGCTTAAGAGGTTATGAATGTCCATGACTCACTAACGTAATACCTGACATCAATACATACTGCTGCCTCATCATTTTGGTATCTGTGCTCTCACATAAGCAAACCACACAGTCAAAGACCTCTTAAGATATTGATCTTTTTGTCCTTGTGGCACTGAGAGTGGTTTCAGGTCCTTTACTGACTGGTTAATTTTAGCTCCTGTCATTTTATTGCATTTTTACTGTGTTGATATTACATACTTTTTTCTTTTGTTGAGCTGACCTTTTACGATACACTGTTGGACTGACCACCTACCCACTGTATAATCACTGTCTTTTAATCTAGCCTGGCCATTTTAAATCAGCTTTGTATGATGCTTTAGGGAGCTTGTTTATAAAGGTGTCTAAACAAATATAATAATGCATACTTATGGAAAATCCCCTGAGGCTGAGCATCACAATATGTTACAGACAGCACATGGTTCTCTAACAAAAAGAGAAATGCATTTTTTGGCAGCCAAATTCCTCAACCATGCAGACAGATCAAGTATTATGAGGTGGTTTGTTTAAGAGAAGAACCAAGGGGAACACTGGCCAAACCCTGCTTAAATCTCAGAAGTATGGGGCACTAACTAACTGAAATTGCCCATGTATTTTTAAACATTAATGATGACTCAGAAATATTCTCCCACTTGACTTAATTTAATTTAACTTTAGACACTTAATTTAACCATTTTAGACTACCATCATTCTGCTTATTAGTGTAATCTGGGTGCTGGTCTATACTAACTTGCAACTAGACTTAGAGGCAAACATGAGATGCTATGTAATATCTTATATTACAAGAGTTTCTTGGCATCAACTGGCTCCCCATCATTTTCTTCACCATACAGAAGAGTCAGAAAAATTATGCAAAGGAGCTGTATATGTAAACATTGATTAAACCTACTTTCCCAAAGGTACAAGGTTAAAGTGGAACAGGAATGTATCCAACAACTCTGTCATAAACCTGCCTCCTTAAATTAATGGCCCATGCCATTCAAGACAGCATTTATAAATGTACAGTATTTCTAACATGTGGGGTGGGGAGAGACTAAAAAGAACTTTAGCACCACAATCCTATACATGACCACCTGTGTACATTGGGACTTCTTGTTGTGTAACTTCAAGTCATTTCCAACTTTATGGCAACCCTATCACAGGGTTTTCTTGGCAAGATTTATTCAAAGGGGGTTTGCCATTGTCTTCCCGACGCTGATAGTGTGTGACTTCCCCAAGGTCACACAGTGGATTTCCATAGCTGAGTGGGGATTTGAATCCTGGTCTCCCAGAGCACTCAACCACTACGCCATGTTGGCTCTTTACACTGAGACTTGTCCCAGGTAAGTGTGTATAGGGCTGCAGTTGGAATGAGTTGCTTATACACTTTGAGGCAGGATGAGGTACCAAGTGAAGGAGGGGAAGGTGGGTCTAAACTTTTCAGGCTACATTTAGACACATGCCCACCAGCATTAAGATCCATATACACTATACTCCAAGTTCCATATATACTGTACTCCAAATAAGTATATAATTCCATACTAAGCTATCTAGATGTTCCTAGATAAGGTCTGTTACTTGTTGTTCTTAAAATACATGTAAAAAATTCAAACCACTGTGACCAAAAAGAGTAAAATTGTATATTTAGGAGCAGACTAATGTGAAAAAACAACAACCCACAATCAAATTTACTATCTTCTAAACTGGTATAGAGCCAAGACTTCAGGAAATTTAAACAAGCAAACAAAGAATTCAGCTTTCAGGGACCTCACAGGAATATGCAATATGATATTCCCAATCTTTTACAGAAAGGTTGCAATCAAGTTTTCTCATGATGAAAGGTTTCCAGGGCAGAGAATTGGTTTTCTTACTCTTCCCTAAAGCTATGACACTCTAGTGAGATTAGTAAATAGCAAAATTATTCAGGTTTACTCTCTCAAATGCTACCTCTCATAGTTGAGGTTCTTTATTTTAGGCTCAACTGCGCACATAAATAATTGGCACCCCATACCCCACAGACATGAGTTATGTGTGCAAAGAGTGGCTTATGCCAACGTAACTGTTACAACAATATTCTCAGCTACATGCCACCTGGATTCTGCATCCACAGATTCAACCAACCATGATTTGAAAATATTTTTTAAAAATCCAAAAAGCAAACCTTGATTTTGCCGTTTAATATAAGGGACAGCATTTTACTATGTCATTGTATATAATGGGACTTGGGTATCCACATATTTTGGTATCCATGAGGGGTCCTGGAACCAAACCCCAGGAGATACTGAAGGCTCATTGTATAGGAATCCCAATTTAAGATTTTGGGATTACTTACTTAGCACTAAGGGCTCGTCTATACGAGAGAGGGGGGAAATGGATTGCTGTGGAGTAGTAGCAATTCGCAGCAGCTGCAAACCGTCTTAATGGTTAACAGAGTCCCCATAAACTTTGCATGCCCCCTAGCCAAGATGGCGGCCGTGAGAGAATTCCTCACACTTTAAAATCTGCCGCAGGTGAATTTTTTTTTTTAAAAAAAAACTGTTTACCATGCTGCACACAAGTGATACTTCATATTTAGAAGAAGAAAAAAAGAGGAAAGAGAGGAAAAGATCACCGTTTTATCACCATACTGATCTCTTGCTTAGCCGAAAATCCAACATGAAACATTGAACTATTTCATACATTTTAGGAAAAATGTGTTTGTTTGCCTACCACAGGTCTCTGCAGAAACGACATCATGAGACAGAAACCTATAGGTCTCAAATTAGAACATGGCAAACATGAGCCTCAATCACAATTACATCTTGCCAAAGCTCTGGGTGTTTACTGCATCTTTAGATGCACATCTCCCTTTTTTCTATGAATTACAGAATTCGTTGTAAATATACACACTTTGCTTGTGAGCAAAGGGGTGCTTGTGTTTATTACTATACACATGAAAGGATTACTGGAAAAACAATCAAGACAGGCAGAAAAATCAATCCTATTGTAATATTCTTAGATCACTGCACTTCTCATGCCTGAAAAATAAAATCTTGATTGCCCTTAAGATGTAGCACCAAAACTTAGATTTAGATCCCCTGAGCTCTTATTCAAAATGCAATTGGTCTACAGCATTTATTTAAAACTTTGTCTAGAAAACCCCCCAAAGCATTCAAAACGGTATATATACAGTAACAAGAAGGCCATGCACTTCACAATAAGCACATCACCATAAAAATTCCTGTTAGAGTCAATAGAAGCCCTGCAGGGTAATTAGTCTTAGAGCATGGCCTCGGTCCAAATCTGCAAACAAAAACTGCCCTTGACCAATGTGCAGACCTCCCCTGGAATGTGACACAACACCACTGCTAGGCAGAAACATTGCAACTCCTAAGGTGTTGCTTTGTGGACAAGAAAGGGACAGTGTATTGGATGATGTAAATACACTGCTATCACAAGCACTTCAGTGATACTAAAAGATTACACTGTAATAAGTGGCAACTGGATTGATAGATTTAAGAATACATGTATATTTGGGGAAATCTTAAGAAACTGCTGATACATCAATTTGAACAGTGGGGGAAAACAGAACACCAGACTCTAAGGAAAACCACAAAACTTTTTCATGCTCTGAGCTGCACAATATAATTTATTATGTATTCCCAAAGTACAGCACTAATTTTCATAAATGTTTGATATCAGAAGAGAGAACTGATGGCACGTGGTAGATGACACAATTACATGAACTACTTAACACTTAAAAAACTGATCAGATTTAATGGAGTCCTACTAATGGAGTTCTATTGCACTATTTTAGCAAAACCTATCTTCTAATAAATTGTTCAAGGGGTTCAATAAAGTCAAGGCCAAACAGCTGTTACTTCTTCTATGGACACCCTCATTATTTGCCTATTTCTGTTCAAAGGAAACCATGGTATGTGAAAGGGTGATATTTAGGTTTCGAAAGCCGGGAGATTCATGAGATCTAGAAATCCAAAATGGTCACAGGTGTACATGAGCCTGTTAAATCAAGATTCCATGCACATGGCACTTATATGTCGATCACATCTGTGAGTGTACCTTGCATTTTTTTCCAGATTTGCAAAATGGTAATAGTTGAACTGCTTCTGTAAGTAGAGTCAGACCCCCATATCCATATAACCGAAGTTTCTGTTATTTGCAGGACACAAAATAGGAGCACATACCACAGAGTCATGCTGGAAAATGCCTAGAAAGGCATCCTCTCCAAGCATCTTCTAGGTCTTCCAACACAACTCTATGGTATGTTTTTACCAAAAGTCCTTTATTTTAATAGGGTTCACTATTATCCACAGTTTCTGGTATCCGCTGTAAGTCTGGGAACCAAACCCCCACAGATACAGGGGTCTGACTGTACCTTTCAAAAGGGGTAAGGCAAAAAGATGGATGCAAGATCAAAGTCTGTAAAGCAACCTGTAATCAGGGAGGGCTCTAGTCCTGCTTGCTCTCATGTAGCTCTCTTCATGTGAAGTACAGCTTCACAAAAAGGAAAGCCTCTTCTGTTCATAGAGGTTCTCCACATGATCCATAATCTTTGAAAGTCAGTGTTCCAGACTGTGTAGAGAGCTTTCATAGATAAATACTTTCTTCTTCATGTTCTTTCCACAACTATGCCTTGGTGGCAGGAAATTGAACATACATATGCATTTATACTGGTATGTGTATAATCTGTAAACATGGGTGAAATTGTTTAGTCAGTTTATTTGTATACTGGATGCTCAAAATTTACAAAATTAAGAGATTAACCATAATTATACTATGCTATCAATAGTAACTCAATTTTACAATTAATTTAAAATACTGTACATCAAAAGTGTAAATGAAAATAATATATACCAATAGGTCAGTCAACATTATCTAGTATCCAGAATACCAACATTTGGGTTGCATCAGTCAATTCACCAAGCAGCTCATATTGAGACACCTAATAGAATCATAGAATCATAGAATTGCAGAGTTGGAAGAGACCACGAGGGCCATCCAGTCCAACCCCCCTGCCATGCAGGAAATCACAATCAAAGCATCCCCGACAGATGGCAATCCAGCCTCTGTTTAAAGACCTCCAAGGAAGGAGACCCCACCATGCTCCAAGGGAGCGTGTTCCACTGCCGAACAGCTCTTACTGTCAAAAAGTTCCTCTTTATGTTGAGATGGAATCTCTGTTCCTGGAGCTTGCATCCATCGCTCCGTGTTCCAGTCTCTGGAGCAGCAGAAAACAAGCCTGCTCCATCCTCAGCGTGACATCCCCTCAAATACTTAAACAGGGCTATCATATCGCCTCTAAACCGTCTTTTTTCCAGGCTAAACATACCCAGCTCCCTAAGTCTTCCCTCATAAGGCATCGTTTCCAGACCTTTCACCATTTTAGTTGCCCTTCTCTGGACACGCTCCAATTTGTTAATATCCTTTTTTAATTGTGGTGCCCAGAACTGGACACAGTATTCTAAGTGAGGTCTGACCAAGGCAGAATAAAGTGGCACTATTACTTCCCTTGATCTAGACACTATACTTCTATTGATACAGCCCAAAATCGCATTGGCCTTTTTAGCTGTCGCATCACACTGTTGGCTCATGTTCAACTTGTGGTCTACTAGGACTCCTAGATCCCTTTCGCACGTAGTCTCATTCAGCCAGGTCTCTCCCATCCTATATTTATGCATTTCATTTTTCCGCCCTAAATGCAGTACTTTACATTTCTCCGTATTGAATTTCATTTTGTTAGCTTTGGCCCAGCTCTCCAGTCTATCCAGGTCATTCTGAATTTTGATCCTGTCCTCCAGGGTATTAGCTACTCCTCCTAATTTGGTGTCATCTGCAAATTTTATAAACATGCCCCTAATTCCCTCATCCAAGTCATTGATAAAGATGTTGAATAGCACTGGGCCCAGGACAGAACCCTGTGGCACCCCACTGGTCACATCTTTCCAAGACGAAAAGGAGCCACTGCTGAGCACCCTTTGGGTTCGGCCAATTACAAATCCATTGAACAGTTTACTTGTCTAGCCCACATTTTACAAGCTTGTTTGCAAGAATGTCATGGGGAACCTTGTCAAAGGCCTTACTGAAATCAAGGTATGCAATGTCCATAGCATTCCCTTCATCTACCAAGCTGGTAACTTTATCAAAAAAAGAGATCAGATTAGTCTGGCATGACTTGTTTCTCTGAAACCCATGTTGACTTTTTGTGATTATGGCATTGCCTTCTAAATGTTCACAGACTCTCTGTTTAATGATCTGCTCTAGAATTTTCCCTGGTATTGATGTCAGACTAACTGGACGATAATTGTTGGGATCCTCTTTTTTCCCTCTTTTTGAAGATGGGAACAACGTTTGCCCTCCTCCAGTCTGCTGGGACTTCTCCTGTTCTCCAGGAGTTCTCAAATATTATTGCCAATGGCTCTGAGATTATATTTGCCAGCTCTTTTAATACTCTTGGATGTAGCTCATCTGGTCCTGGAGATTTAAATTCATTTAGATTAAGAAGGTATTCCTGTACTACCTCTTTATTTATTTTGAGCTGGATTTCCCCTATTGTGTCCTCTGTTCCATTATCCTCAGGTTGGTCCTCCTTTTCCTTTTCTGAAAACACTGAGGCAAAGAAGGTGTTGAGTAATTCTGCCTTTTCTCTGTCCCCTGTTAGCATTTTGCCATCTTCTCCACGTAGTGGCCCTATCATTTCCTTCTTCCTCCTTTTGCTGCGGACATACCCCAAAAACCCCTTTTTATCGTTCTTAACCTCCCTAGCAAGCCTGAGCTCATTCTGTGCTTTAGCTTTTCTGACTTTACTCCTACACGTGTTCGCTATCTGTTTGAATTCTTCTTTGGTGATTTCCCCCCTTTTCCATTTCCTATACATGTTCCGTTTAAAACTTAGCTCCATTGAAAGTTCTTTAGTCATCCATCCTGGTTTGAGACACCTCCCATTTTTATTCCTGACCATGGGATCACCCCCAGTATTTCCCTGAGTTTATTGAAATCAGCTCTCCTAAAGTCAATTATAAGATACCTTGCCCATTTCAAACTCACCCCACCCCAGAACAAAACAATCACAAGGCAATTTAGGCAGCCTACTCCGAGGAGAGCTGGAGAGTCAAAAGGACCCTCCTCTCACCAGGGTCACATGTTCTAATCCAAGAAAGAGCATCTTCATGCTCATCCCAACATTCTTCCTAGCTATCTTGAAGCAGCAGAGCACCAGGAATACAAGACAGAGGAACTCTCTCCACACATGGGTATTAAAGGGCCCTGTACTAAAGACAGTACAAACACCTTCACACAGAGAGAATGCACACACACAGGCTAACATCCTGTTGGGTAGTCCCAAGTACAGTAGACCCATTCAATCAATTACTGAATGCTGAATCACATAGGTAAAACCTACTGATTCAACGGACCTACTCTAGTCAGGACTCATAACAGAATATAGGCCATGAAGTATCAGCAATTCCCTTGTGAAGGCTTATAGTGCTGGGGTAAGCAAAGGCAGACAGAAGCAACAAAGCCTTGATGTCAGTCTCTTCCTCCCTCCCTCTCTTTTCTTTCTTGCTCTCCTTCCTTTCCTCCCCTCTCCCCTTTACCATTCCTTGTGGTTTTGACATTAACTCTTGAGATTCACTTCAGCACCTGAGTAAAAATATCCTGCAGAGGTGTTGCCAACCTCTGAGGGAAATACATTAACTAACTACCCAAGATGTGTATATGCGGCTTTGGAGTGGGGTAGAAAAATTCTAACACAATGACAACTAACCATGCAATTTTTTGATTATACATGGCTGAGCAGAATCCATGTATCCCCCAATAATGTGAATGAGAGCATCAGTAAGAAGTACTATACACTCAAGTTTGGCTTTTACTCAGGTTTTGGCCTACTGTATTCTAATTAATATTTGCACTAGGATAAATGACTTCAAAAGGGGCAAAACACACATCTGAACAATGGAAAAGACTTAAATTCAGCATAGCCTGCATTCCACATATATAAATCACTCTTGGTTAATGTATATTTTCCAACACAGACGAATTCCCTTTCTGGATCAAACCAATGTTTCATGAAGTATATAATCACTTTTCAATAATGATCAGCGAGACACTTCTGTATAACTCATACGTAAGGCCTAAAGGTGATAGTTATCCCTTCTTTGTGTCCCAGTATCAAGTAATCAGAGGTATATGGCTTTTGAGCATGGCACACCAATCAACTTCTCTCAGAGTTCCATTATTTTGAAGGAGGGAGAAAAAACATCTCTGTATCACTGATAATATTTTAAAATTTTCATTATATCTGGTCTTAGTAACTTTTTTAATGAGAAGCCTCAAACATGTTAGCAAGACATTTCAAACGTTGATAATTTTAACAGCAAGTATCACTACAGCATACGAATACTATGTTTCACCCCTTATTAGGAGCTGACCATAACAATGACACACAGTACAGTCGGACCCCATATTCACTGAACCAATATCCCCAGTTTCAGCAGGACATAAAATAAAGGACACATTACCATAGAGTCACACTGGGAAATGCCTGGAGAGGCACCCTCTCTAGGCATCTTCTAGGTCCTCCAATGAAACTCTATAATATGTTTTTAACAGAAGTCCTTTATTTTAATAGGGTTTGCTGTTATCCACAGTCTCTGGTATCCACAGTTAGTCTGGGAACCAAACTCCCGTAGATATGGGGTCCAACTGCATTTAATAGAATGCTCTGTAATATCTTGGGAAGAATGATAGTTACATAGTACAGTGGACCCTTGGGATCTGCTAGGGTTTGGTTCCAGGAACACCCCCCCCCCCCGTGGATACCAATATCCATGGATGCTCATGTCCCATTATATAAAATGTTGTACTAAAATGACATCCATGATATAAATGACAAAATCAAGGTTTGCCTTTTGGATTTTTTTTTTTAAATACAGTTGTCCCTCCGTATCCACAGATTTAAGTATTCACGGCTTGCAAATATTATTTTAAAAGTAATAATCCAAAAAGCAAACCTTGATTTTGCCATCTTATGTAAGGAACACCATTTTGCTATGCCATTGCATATAATGGGACTTGGGTATTCATGGTTTTTGGTATCCACAGGGGGTCCTGGAACCAAACCCCAGTGAATATGAAGGAACAACTGTAACAAATAAAAGACTTGCATTTACCACCATCTCCCACAGGAATAGACTGGGAGAACATCTGAAACACACCAACATTAGGCAATAAGGCAAGGTGAGTGGCCCTGTTATCAGGATGAACTGCTGCTTCCTTTCCTCATGTGATAAGCCCCTCAGAGGTGACATGACAGTCATCTTTAAATATCTTAAAAGATATAGAAGGTGGAGCAAGCTTGTTTTCTGCTGCTCCAGAGACTAGAACATGAATCAATAGATTCAAATTTAGATTTTAAGCTCCCCAGGACAAAGGAACATTCTTCAACCATGGTTTTCCATGCCCTCTAATCTGTTTTATGAATTTTTAGAACATGTGTGCCATGTACAGCATCTATGGAACCAAGGTGCAGTAAAAAAAACCCACCTCTGATCTCTTCCTTAACAGCAGACAATAGTGGAGATCAAGGAAAACAGTTTACATCTACACCAGTACAGGGAAGCCTGCAATTGTTTGTTAAAACTAACAATTTAATTTAACAATTAAAATATTTGCCCATATTCAGCAGTACTACTGCTATGGGGCAGCTATTAGCAACAGCGGGCATAAAGTAATTCTTCCTTAGCATTATACCAAATATACATAATGCTAAATGTTTTGTTTTCAATTTCTCTTTTATCTTCCAAGGACCTAACTCAGACTAGCCACACTTCAAAATGGTTTTATCTGAGCCATACAAAGCTAGATGGGAGTCTACCCAAAAGAAAAGAAAAAACAGCCCTGTCCCAATTACATCACCAACAGGTATAGACTTGCTCTTTAGAGTGGAGAGAGAACACTTCTTGATTTAAAGATTATGCAGTGAGGCTCTTCAGAGAGGCGTTTCTCCTTTCAAAGATTGTTTTATTGTCTGGAGTCATGAAATACTTAAATTGCTTTTGCTCAGCTCATGTATCAGACTTTTCCCCCTCAGGAAAGAGGCAGTGAGAAGGGGAAAGAATGGAAGAGGAAAATCTTCATTTTTCTCATTTTGGCAGATTTCCAAAACAAAGACGATTTGCCAGGAATTGAAGCTAGCTGCTTGCTCACAAAACTTCACAAAAGTTTAAGGAAAGAAATAGGCAGAGGGAAAGCCATTTTACTGGCCAAAATAAAAACTCCCAAACTCCCTTCCACCATTCCCACTTCAATTTCTAAACTGGATTCTCAGCAACAAAAGAGTATTTTATTTTCCACAGGTATTAAACAAGGTAGGAGAGATGGGGCTATGGGATGAAACTTCAAGCAAGTTTAGCTGAGGATGACATGGCACTCAATTATAAAGACTGACAAATTACTTCAGTTGGGAACAGCACATACACATATAACTCCTTTAGTAGCAGGGTGCTGTTTTTGAAAAAAAAAAGACTTGGAAAGAAAATAGTCTCAGTTAAGGGAACCTTTGAAACAACACACCAAGCAAACACACACAATCCATTTTTAAGTCTCACATCTGCAAGGAATGCTACTTACTAGGTAGGTTGGGTTATTCCTATGAATCATTGCTGGCTTTCCCCATGTTACTGGAAGAGGCTGATAATCTTTGGACAGTAACCTCTTACCAGGGTATTTGTGCTCTTGTGAAACTGACACATCAGACTGTTACAGCGGCCCTATAAACAACAAAAATTCTCCCCTGTGCCAAATTTGTTAGTCCATTGATGCTTTAAGGGCTTGAGAAAACAAGTAAGAGCACACCAGAAGATGAACTAAGAAAATGAATTCCAGACAGAGAGGCAAGTCTCTTACACACCGGAAACTCATGGTACATGTGCCAATAGCTTCTCTGAGGTATAACCTTTCTAGAGCTCACCAGAGAAACAAACCAAGAAAAAATGTCTAGGAAAAAACGACTCCAAGATAAATTCTGAGTGAACATATGACACTAACCCATGGGTGACTGGCCCTTCTGTAAAAGTCAGGTTTTAGATAGTCTGCTCCTATTTTTTTCAGATCTGCTTTTGAAATTATGACTGCTAAGTTTCTAACTGGAGGTAGTGGAAGTCCCAACAGGAAGTCTCAAGTCACTGACCATATTAGTTAAGAAGTAGGGGGAAATGGGACATTTATGTTGCCTCTTTCCTCCCACCTAAATCCAACTCCGCTCTCCCTCCATTATCTAACCACTACCAATAGCCACACTCCACTTTCTGCAAAGCAAGTATTGCTTTACTATTAGTAATAGTAATAAATAGCTATTGCTATTCTGCTGCTGCTATTTATTGCTGTTCTCATCTTAGATAACTCCAGGATCATCTTGAGTGTTCAGTTTGGGTGTAGAAAAAGCTCTGCCATATACTGCCAGAATAGCAAAAGTAGCGAGACAAGCCCCCAATAATAATAATAATGATGATGATGATGTGTTAGAGGTAAAAACAATGAAATGAAAAGAATGAATTCCTTTGAGCACAGGCAGGCTGCATTACAGAGAATGTGATAATGGGTACCAGGATAAAAGGCGAAGTGTTTATAGTCCCCCTGAGAACAGCATGAATGTCTACCATGCCATCAGGGAAATGCCTCTGGGCATGTGCAAAGAGGCCGCATATCTTCCCACAGCCAAGGCTCCCCTCCCGTGGAAGCTTGATCCCCGGCGCCTCTTTCCTGTCAGAACTTAAACCAGTACACGCCAGACACAGTGAACACGCTTGTGACTTTCCTTCGCCCTCGTCTTCCAACCCCCCTCCCTGCCACACACACACACAACACCCCCTTACCTTTCTTCTCGTCCACGGCTGCGTACGAGCCGTTCGCCAGCAGCCCCAAGAGGACAACGGCGGCGACCCGCCTCGCCCAGAAGGGTCCCCCGGCGTTGGCCACGGCGGCGCCTCGAGAGGCAGGAGTCGAGGGGCCCATCGTCGTCCTGGGCTTGTGGCGCTCGCGAGTCGGACGCGCTGGGCCAGCTAAGCGGGGCTGCCCGCGGAAGGAGAAGAGCGGCGGCAGGGATGAGGCTCGGCTGGGCTCAGCCCGCGTTTTCCCACCCCCCGTCGCTCCCTGGCTGGCTCCTTAGACCTCCGCGCACCCTCTGGCGCCCGGTTGCCTCTCCCGCGCTGCCGCCCTGCGGAAGACCATGCTGAAGGACGGACGGACGGACGGCGGCTGAGGTAATTTCCAGATGACAACTCCGAAAAGGAGGAGGAGCAGCAGCAGCAGTGAGGAGACCCCCCCCGCCGGCTCCCCTCCTGCGACTCGGCCGCTGATTGGGCGCGGGGCGCTTCTCCCACACCTTGGCCCCTCTCCACGTGCGGGAGAGGCTCCCCGCGGCTCCCCTCGCGCCCTTCTTTCTCCTCAGGCGGGCCGGCCGCGCGGGTGGTGGGCAAGGCGCGGTCCAGGGGGAGAGACCGACCCGCGCTCCTTCAGGCCCCGTCCGCCTGGCGAAACTCCTGAGGAAAACTTTTCCCCCCAGTCCGCGCACGGCTCAGGGGCTCCCTCTGGGTGGCCAATGGAAAAGCAGAGGCGGCGGCGGCGGCAGCAGCAGCAGCAGCAGAAACTCTCCCCCCTCAAAAAAGGCGGCGAACCAGCAGTGCGCTGAAGGGCGTGGCTCCGCGCGCTGCCTTCAGGTGGAGTTCCTACCTGTCCGGGGCCACGGAGGGCAGGGCAGGCGTTCCTGTCCAGCTGGCTCGGGCGGGTAGTGCGCAGGCGCCTTCCCACCTTTCCTTCCACGGGCTGCTGTCAGCATTTGGCCTTCTCTGCCGCGGCGGCTTCAGAGATCGCCCCGCCTTGTTTACCTGCGGCGGTAACTTTCCTGAGACTTGCAAGGAATCCGGGCGAAATCCAGGCTGGCTGCACCCACAGGTTGAGCAAGAGGCCAGGGGAGGCCGCCGGATCAAAAGCGAGGACTTTTCCAAGCGCCCTGACCTTCCTCCAGGCATCCCGAAGACCCCTGGTCGCTTTCTTGTCTGTAAATGGAACAAGCAGTCGTCTGACATAGATTTTCCTTGGGGTTTTTCGGGCTGTGAGGCCGTGTTCTGGAAGAATTTACTTCTGACGTTTCGCCTGCATCTGTGGCTGGCATCTGAAGATGCCAGCCACAGATGCAGGCGAAACGTCAGAAGTAAACTCTTCCAAAACACGGCCTCACAGACCCCCCCCCCAAAAAAAACCAAGGAAAATCTGTGGATGCCAGCCATGAAAGCCTTCGACTTCACATAGTCTCCTGACACTTGGAGGCAGTGCCCCCCCCCCCGGGTGGAAGCAGGTGGTCCTCAGACGCTCTTGGTCTGCCATCCCCATCAATGCTAGCCCCCATTGGCATGGTGGAGAATGTGGAGAGCTGAGCAGCCCAACAACACCAAAAGGGCCACGGGTTCTCTAGTCTGTCATACTGAGTTAGCAAATTGTATTATGGCATAACATTTCAGTGACTTCCTTAGATGCACCAGCCTTTAAGAGATTTTGTTTTTGTCCCTGTCAATATTTAGTCAAAGATTTATTACCACTGAACATGGAGGTTCTATTTAGTTATGTCACTGGGATTTGTAACTCATTCTGGAATATAAAAAGGGCAACTGTAGGAGTAATGAGTCTAAAAAATAAAATTGTATTAAAAATTCCAGGATCTAGTCCTTTTAAAAAGCAACAAAGATTATCTTCTTTTAAAAAGAGTTTAAAAATCATTCATTTACTTTTAACTTCATGCAGAGTGCAACTTAGGGATGCTGACTAAAGCTCAATTAACATTTAAAAAGTGTGTTCAGAGGTCTGAGATTACTCAGTTAAATTAGACTCATTACAAAACAAAGGAGTCAGTTTAAAATGCAAATCAAAAGTTTACTGAAGGTATATCAATCTCAATCTACATACTAAAACAAACTTTAAAACTTTATTCCTAACTGAATAAGAGTATTTAGGGTAGGAAAAACTCACCCAGCCTAATAGGCTGCATGGTAAACATCATGGCATGGTTGCAGGAAAGATGGTATAGCTTAAGATGTGTTAAGATGGCTAAAGATGGAGTAAGATGGCTAAAGAAGGCATAAGATGGCTACAGCCTCATGGAGACTCTAACTTAAAAGAGAACTTACACAGAGCAATAAAATTTAAATTAGGTCATGTGTTGAATGACCCAGCACTGGAAGTGCCCAGTGAAATAAGAGAAAGGGAATTTTGGGAGAACAAAAGCATGCAGGGAAAAACCCTAGACTTATCTAAGGATGTGAATGAGGTACACAAGATTGCTTTTACATTACAATGATTATTTCCCCACATACTACAGCAACACCTACCAGTCACTTTAAAGATAAGGAGGTAAGTATCTACATCCCTGCTAAGTTCTGATGTGGGTCAGATATTTATCTGACTTAGGTGGCTGCCACTCTACCCCTGGCATCCCTCCTGCTCTCCTATCCATCCACCCCCCAAACCAAATCTGATGTATGGAATGCTGCTAGAGCACCCCCAGGAACCCACATTTTACTCAAAGAAGCTGAGTAACAGCTGGAGTTTCCATTTGCAAAAATGGTGCTCAACCATTTTCTATATGGAGCTCTCTCACACATATGCATGTGCACACACACACACACACACACTCTACACTAAATAAAGTATTGCTACATTTCATGCTAGAGCAGAAGCAGACAACTTGTTGCCCTTCATGAAGTTGAATTACAACTCCCATGATCCTCCACAATTGGCTATGTTGTCTACTCACAAGTGGGAGTTGTGAACAGCAAGTAGAGGGCCTCAAGTTGTGCACCCTTGTGTGCTAGATGCCAGGAGACAAAAAGGTATGCCAGCTTTTGCACAATCTTTTTAGTCTGAATTATATATTTTTTAAAAAATCTTATGTACCATTGGTGCAAGCTTTCGTATTCTGAGTGTTTTACTCACAGAGGGAGCAACAGCTACAAAGAAGAACTGGCATCTGGTGTCTGATCCTGGAGTCCCAACAAGAAAATATTACTTCCACTTTGTTGCCCTTCACTCATTCCCTCAGCTCAGCTCATGCTGTGGTTATAAACAGAGGATGAGAGCTCATTGCAAGCTTCCACCCTACCCTGTCTCTCATTTGGGCAGGAGACTTGAGAGCTACCTTGGCAGCTTTATGTAATCCCAGTAGCCTTTGACTCTGACACTGGGGGAGATGCATTTTCTGCTTGCTGCATTTTCTGTGACCCTTAAGGTGTGGAGCATGATTTTTCTTCCCATCTCCATCCCCATTAGACTCTGGCTGTATTGGATTAGCCACACAGAGACCTGGGAAGAAAGTGGGGAGGCAGTAGCCTTTTGTCTCTTATAGTGCCCACTTTAATGTCCATTAACAGGCTGAAGGAAATTCTGCTCAATGTAAAAATTGGTATAGAAAGTGAGTGAAAGGGAATTTTATTTTTAAAATACAAATTTCTTAGCAGCCTAGTTTTTCCAGTTTAGCATTTGCTGCCATTCCTGTTCCTGCATCTCCATGGTGGCTGCAAAAATGTTTTCTGCACACTTTTTCAGTTACAATAGTTTCTTTTCCTCCTAAATCGACAGGTGACTTGAAGGAGATTTTCACTCTACACTGTTATAGTGTTACTATTCCACTTTATTTGCTATGGCTGCCTCCTGTGGAATCCTGGGATTTGCAGTTTAGGGAGGGGCATTTACAACTCTCAGCCAGAGAGCTCTTAGGCCTCACTAAAGTACAAACTCCAGAATTCCACAGAAGGAAGCCAGAGCAGTTAAAGTGGAAGAGTAACACTATAACAGTGTAGTGTGAAAATCTCCAAAGGCACACAGATACACACAGAATAATTGGTAAGGGAACTGACCCAAAATGGTGGAGGGACACTGGATTAAATCTTAAATAATGATCAGGATCTTGTGAATGTCATAAGTACTTTTAGACTGATCAAAAGTAGTCACAATAATGCTGTCAAATTGTAAGTGGATAGTTGCCAAGAAAGGCTGAAATCACATTTGATTTTTAAAAATGAGGAGAGCAGGGACCCTTTCACACTACAAAATTATAGTCCTATGACTCAACTTTAACTGCCATGGCAACATCCCATGTTATCCTGCAATTGGTACATTGCTGTATGCCTTCAAGTTGTTTACAACTTACAGTGACCCCAAGGCAAAGCTGTCACAGGGTTTTCTTGCAATATGTGTTCAGAGGGGATTTCCCCTTGCCTTCCTTTGAAGCTGAGAGATTGTGACTTACCAAAGGTTACTCAGTGGGATTCCACGACTGAGCAGGGATTTGAACCCTGGTCTCCAGAGTCCTAATCCAACACTCAAACCACCACATCACACTGGCTTTCAATGGCAGTTTAGGAAGGAGCATTTAGTATTCTGTCAGAGACGTTCTCTAGTGCTTCACCAAACTATGAACCCTGGGATTCCCTAGGATGCAACTGTGGCAGTTAAAGGGGAATCATAGTGTTATAACTCTATAGTGTGAAAGGGCCCCAGTTAAAAAAAATAGGATGAAAGGGAAATCAAGTGGGTCAATTTTCTCCAGAAAGGTTAAGGGTTATTCAAAGCCACAGTATCAAAAGTTCAGATTGAGTGTATGCCACAGATCAAGAAAGGCTCTGAGTTGACATGTGTGTCAGTGTGGATACTCCCATCCCTGGTCACATTTTACTTCAAATGAAGAAATTTCTCTAAAGTTCAAAGGATGCTGGAAAGGAAAGTCATGGGAAGTATCTCTAGATACTTGTGTCTGGAGTTGGAAACTGAACTCCATTGAAAATAGCCAAACAACTGCGGAGTCGTGCTGAGTCATGATTGCTGAAGCCAAGGAACTGCCAAGACATGCTAGCCTTGGACCCACAGCTGCAGAAAGAGGGTTACTGGAGGGCATAGCTTCTGGAGTGCAAGATCTGATGTAATGCACCCATGTGGTTGAGTAAGCCAGTGACCTGTAACTGTGTATATAAGAGAGCTCAGTTCAGAGCTTATTCTTTTCTCATGAATGCTGATGTCTGGCGAAGCAGTTTCTCCTTCAATTGTAAATATTTGTACATATTGCAACTGCTTGACTTTGAAGATAAAAGTGCCTCCTGTTTATGTGGATGTCAAACACTCTGTGTGAGAGTATTCTTGGGAACGGGTTGCTACTAAGATAGTTTTTGGCTTCTGCCAGGGATTGAGTGTCCTATCATCCCCTGACATTTAGGTTTGTAATGTCCCCTGACATTACTTAAAGCCACCATAACAGAAGCTCAGCTACAATATATGTATCACAAGTCAGGAAAGAGACCACAACATCCAAGAGGTCACTAACAAGGTGATCATGCAGAGTTGGTAATGGAATGGACCGTTAGAACCTCAAAGACCCCTAATAAGAAGAACAAAAAGATGCTCAAATTTCTGCAAGGAAATTGCAAACTGCCAATAAGGGATGGAAATAAATACATGAATAAATAAATGGCTAACATCTCAGGAGGTGACTGAACTGCCAGTAATGGTTAAAAGACAACTGAAAAGCTAAATGGAGCTTTCACTCTGTAGCAAACATAGCAGTAATAGGATAAGAGGACAGGTGCTCCAGTGGATCAGTTGAATGACAGGTTAAAGAACGAGAGGTAAGGAATAGGAAAGGAATACATGCACAGTTCTCACAATAAGGGGAGGTAAGAAATAGGGCCATCCAAATATCTGTAATAGGGCCGGTGCTTTTTAACTTGGATACAAATGAATACCCCCTAGAATTAGAGTTGAGGAGGTGACCAAGTTTACTAATGATGTCAAATTATTCAGGATGATAAAAACAAAGGAATGTGAAGAGCCTCCAAACAATGTTTCTTCAAAATGAGTGAATGGGCATTAAAATGGCAAACGCAATTCACTAAAAGAAAGTGCAACAAAGTGATGTGTGATGGGACAAAAACATTATAGAATACAATATTCTAAATGATTGATGGGGAAAGGGATTTGGGGGTCATGGTAGGTAGCTCAATGGAAACATTGACACAATGTGCAGCAGCTGTGAAAAAGGCAAATTCACTGTAGGGATCATTAGGAAATGGATTGAAAATAAAATTGCCAGTACTGTATTGAAGTGTCTTTCTAAAAGTCTCTGGGGTCACTCTTGAAGTCACATGTAACGGTTCTGGTTAATGATCTCAGAAATGGCATGTTATACTGAAAAAGGGCAACCCAAGTGATCTGGGTCCTGAGGAAGGGTTACAAAGTTTGGGGCTTTTAAATTTATTAAAAAGGGGTAAGGGCAATAGGCTAAAGTGGTATTTGATCATGCACCATATGAAGGAGGTGGATAGAGAAGGTTTCTCCCTCTTTTATAATATTAGAACTGGATCCAATAAATCTGACTTCTTGGCATTTCTGGAAAGATCAGAAGAAATACTTCTTCATTAATTACACAATGCTGTTCACTACTACACAATGTACAGATGGCCACTAGCCTAGATGGATTCAAAAAGGGACTGGTAAGTTTAAAAGTGAATAAGGCTTTTTATGCACCAGGATGAGAGGCAGAATGCCTCTAAATATCAGCTCCTGGGAAATAGATGTTTCCCAGTCAGTAGGCTTCCCAAAGGCTTCTGGAGGACCACTATGGGGAGCTTTGTAGGGCTGGTTTATGGAATTGGGGGGGGGAGGGCTGCAACACTTTATTTTGGGGGGCCATATGTTTATCTCAGGTCAATGTAAACTAATCTATTCACAGTACAGGATATTCAGATTATTACATAATTTGTCACCAATAATTTAGTTTATAAAACTGTATTATAGGCACTAATGTAATATTGGTGTAGATTTCCTCAGCCAAACAGAATACAAACATATTATAGAATACTCTAATACAACACTCTCCTAATATTTAAAGTAGATCAGTTCTGTTAAACAAATCTCAAAAGATTAGTCCATTCACACTAAATCAAAATTATAAAACACTAGTTTAAGCATGCAGAATTTTAGGTCAGGAAAAGAAAGAGCTGAGTCCAATTTAGTATATGTAATGCATTTTGTCCTTTCTTTTACAATCTTATGCTGTAATTTTTTATTCTTTTAATATCATTTTATCAATGTGTATCAAATAATTTAAAATTAACAACATTTATAAAATTGACTTTTTTCCCTGGCTTCTTTGAATTTAAAAAAAATACTCACTGAAATTTTAACTTTTCTTGCTTTTTGAGCAGCAAACACTTTCACTAAATTCTCAATATAGAAGGAATGTGCTATCTGCCTTTCCACAGTTATTACAGAAAGGCCTCTTAGTCCAGGTTCTCCCTGGCTGTTGACTGGCCAATTTGAATGTCACTCTCCCTTTCTCAGCTCTCATTTGAAATATACTTGTGTAGGAATTCTTTTGTTTTTTAGTCTCTGGTAAAGAGTCAAGATAAAATTATCACACCACACTGTTATAGCACTATTATTCCACTTTAACTGCTAAGGTTGCCTCCTGTGTAATCCTGGGATTTGCAGTTTAGGGAGAGGCATTTAGCATTCTCAGCCGAAAAGCTCTTAAGCCTCACTAAACTAGGAACTCTAGAATTCCACAGGATGCAGCCAGAGCAGTTAAAGTGGAATAATAGCACTATAACAGTGTAGTATGATAAAATATTATGAAGTCCTTCAGGTACCTGGCAACTGCTTTGGTGAGTTAATTAGGTTTTAGTTAGCTAATTTGATACTTCATTTTATTTGAAAACCAATTGACCATTTTTGAATATTTCTCTGCTTGGTTCTTGAACAAATATACACAGTTGAAAAGTGGAGAGTATTTAGTTCTCTTATCTAGCTTGAAGGCTGGCCTCATTCACCCACCTAGACCCCTTGGCAAACCCACTGGCCTGGCATTAAATATGTTTAAAGGAATATGTTTAAAGGGGAGTTCTCATCTTCATAAGTGAAAAGGCCTAGATACTCACATTTCTAGGCTAAGAGTTTTAAAATTACAAATAGTAAACCCTTGCAATGTATGGAGCACACAGCTCCATCCGTGCCTCCTCTGTCCTCTCAGGGGCTGCTGCCAAGAGGGCTTCCATTCCCACCAGCATTGGGATTCTCTCTCAGCTCCCTCAGGCATCCTCCAGCCTTCTCCATCTCAGCTTCTCCACCTGCCAGGAACTCTTGTCCCTTGCCACCTCTCTTGGAGTTTTCCTGCCTCTTCCCTCAGGCAGTCCCTTCGCTCCAGGAGAAACAGGTCCCCCAAGCCTTGTGCACCTGTCTCCATCTCCACCCCTTTGGGAAACTCGACCTCGCCCGGCGCTTTTCCTTTCCTCTCTGTTTTCAAAGCACAACTTTTGCTCTCCCTGGGCAAGATGGCATCAAAGGGAGGGGGCTGGTCAGATGTGGTCAAGTATAAAGACATATCATTAAATACCAAAGTCAGAATCATCTAGGCTATAGCAGTTCTATTTCAATGCATGGTTCTGAAAGCTGGACAGTGAAGAAAGCTGACAGCAAGAAAATCAACCTGTGGACTTCTAATAAGACAAATGAATGGGTCTTACAGCAAGTAATGTCTGAACGTTCACAAAAAGTGAAGATGAGGCTGTTGTACTTTTAAAAATACTGTAAATAAAATAAATAAATACAAATAAAATAAATACACATAGCATGAGACAATGTCACTAACTGAAAAAGATTTTAACGCTTAGTAAAATGGAAGGCAGTAGGAAAAGAGGAAGACCACACTACAGATGAATTGATTCAGTCAAGGAAGCCCTGGCCCTAAGTCTGCAAGACCTGGGCAGTTGATGACCAGAGATCTTGGAGGTCTCTCATTTATAGGGCTGAAATAAGTTGAAGTCAACTTGAAGGCAAAGAACAATAGCAATTGTGATAGTGGATGTGCAAACCATGTACATTTCACATGGGAGAGGCTCTTGCTGAAAAAGTCAGAAAAACAGCCACAATTTTATTCTTTAAAAACTTAAGAAAGGACAACCAGGCAAATACTGAAATGCCACATTTGGGCAGCCATATTCATTCAGATTCTCTCAAGTGAGTGACTGAGAGATGTCAGTTCTAGGCAAAACAGCTTATTCTGTGGGTGTCAGCAACCTTTGTTCCCTAAAGCACAATTCTTATTCTTATGAGCACGGAGGGAAATGATATACAGTTGTCCCTTCACATTCACAGGGGTGAGGTTCCACAGACCCCCGCGAATGTGAAAATTCCACGAATAACAACGGCCCTCCCCCTCCCCTGCCAAAGTGACCATGGGGCCTCCGGAGGCCCCATAGTCACTTCCCCCCCATCTCCCCCTCTCTCCCAAGGCCTTCACGGGGCCTCCGGAGGGTCTCCGGAGGCCCCGTGGTTGCCTCCCCAGCCCTCCCCCTCCCTCCCAAAGCCTTCACGGGGCCTCCAGAGGGTCTCCGGAAGCCCCGTGGTCACCTCCCCAGCCCTCCCCAGCCCTCCCCCTCCCTCCCAAGGCCTTCACGGGGCCTCCGGAGGTATCCGGAGGCCCCGTGGTTGCCTCCCCAGCCCTCCTCACTCCCTCCAAGGCCTTCACAGGGCCTCCAGAGGCCCCGTGTCGCTGCTTTTGGGAGGGCGGGGGGCCCCTCCCAAAACCGCAAATATTCAAAGCCGCGAATGCTAAGTTTGCAAATGTGGAAGGGCAACTGATATCAAATCCATAAGCACTGTCCAGAGTGCCTTGTTGCCTTCAGTCCAACATGGCAGTGCTTTGTAAAAGGATATGGATTCCTGTACTAAACTGGGTACGCTGAGATTGATAGTATAATAATGAAAGAGTTTTCAATGATGAAGCACTTCAGAAGGTGTTAATAATTATCTCAATTTCCCCTCTCTCGCTTTTCTTTGCAAACGAAGATTCAGGAAGGACTCATCCCACGCTTTCTGCAAGCGTGCTGATGACTAAAAAGGCCAATCCGAGATAAACAAGTCGGGTTGCAGAAAGCACAGCAAAAGGTCTCCTTGGGTGATGTTTTCGGGTTGTGATTCTTTCTGCGTTGTCGTTTTTCTTTAAGACTTGTTCAGCATGAGTTCTCAAATAAGGCTGCAGCATTGTGGATAGTGCGTCTCCATGCCTCCTGATGTGAGGCCAGGGTGCACCATTGTTGGTGATCAATTTGGCCAAGCCTGAGCTGTTGTTTCAGGGAGTCCTTGTATCGCTTTTTTGGAGCGCTCCTCTTATGCTGACCAGTGGCGAGTTCACCATAGAGTACTATTTTGGGGAGGCGATGGTCCTCCATCCTAGAAACGTACCCTGCCCAGCGCAGCTGTGTTCTCAATATCGTGGCCTCAATGCTGGTGATCCCTGCTTGCTCAAGGACAGAAACATTCATCACATAGTCCAGTGTATATTTAGGACTGTGCATATACAGTGCTGATGAAAGCGTTCAAGGAGTCGTAAGTGCTGGCGATAGGTGACCTATGTTTCAGACCCATAAAGGAGAATAGACAGTACAATGGCTCTATATACACTGATTTTTGTGCTTCGCCTCAGGTGTTTATTATTCCAGACTCTTTTGAAAAGTCTTCCAAATCAGCAATTATGTAAATTATATAACTGCTGCTACTGTATTTCATCTATCAGTTTTACAACTATTCCATGTAATGGAATTCTGAAGAATTACAAGATAGTTACATCCCGGTAAGGTGCAGTGACATTCTGCCCAGTTCCATGCACAATGAAAAGAGTCATCTGTTAGTCTTGTTGTATGAATGTATTTTTCAAGACCGACAGTCATAACAGGGCACTATAAACTAAACACACAGCGACAGAATAATAAAAAGATGAAATCATGCATCATAAAATCAGGCAACAACATGTTTGAGTACACATTTCTGTACTGCTATAGCATGGGCAAACAAAGGTACTTTCTCAAGAATATATTTTCCCTCTTAGTGGGCAAAGATCCAACCTTTTTAGTGCTCACGTTAACAATGTTACATGGAAAAGGAGAAAACTCATTAGTTATGTATTCTTCTAGAGGGGCTACCATACTTCAGCAAAATAAAAAAGGAGTCCTGTGCAGTACTTTAAAGTCTAAGAAATGTTTGGGAAGTGTGTAAGTCCTATTTCTCACATGCATAAGTGCATATTATGCATATTATTTGTGTAATATGATGTGTAAAATAATACCACAGAATAGAAGTATTTATGATCAACTATCACAACACCTCTGACCTATGGCATTCCTGTCACTGATTTCTGAAGGCAGCTGAAACATACAAATTATCTTATTAATGAAAAATGGGAAGGAAAAAGCTTTGGTGAAGGAACAGGCATGTGTAATAACAATAATTACCTTTCAAAGTTAACGATTAGAGTGAAAGGACAGAGTACTGTACTTTATTTTCTTCTACCAATATTAGCATTTCACCACTTGTACTTTACACAACTGTGTTTGTTTTGTTTGTTTGTCTTTGGACTTATTTACATGGACAATTTACCTCATCTTGCCCCTGTCTTGGAGCCCTGAAGTCTTGATAACATAGGGCTCTTGCCCCATTTTGTCCCTGGGCAGTCCTCATGACCCCTGGGGTGAAGATGGGACTAAGACAGGGAAGACAGGGTAGGGCCCGATAACACGTTTTAAGAAAATGTTTTGTAAAATATGTTCCAGTCTGGAAAAAACAGATCAGGCCTGGCATGACAGGAGCCTGTTTCAGCTAGTTGGCTTGTTGCTGTAGCTGCTGGCTACCTCACTCTTCCAGATCCAAGAAGGGGTCACATGCAGGGGGTCTTGCTCATGTGTTGCAGGCCTTCTGACTGTATCCAGTAAGTGGGATGTAAGCATTGGTGGCAGTAGCTGCAGGGACAAGATAGCATGCCTGTCTGCACTCTGTCCCATCCCATGCAGATAACAGGGGAGAACGGGCCTGATCCATGGGCAGCGAGGAGCTGGCATATCCCAACTCATGTAAATGAGCCCTTTCTGTGTGTATGCATGTGTGTACAGTACATGCATTTTACCCATACACAATATAAACTTTGTTTCTATAGTGTGTGCCTTACAATGTTCTTAATAGGGGACAAAATAAACAGGTGACTTCACTACATAAGGGACTTTCTCTGGAAATGTAAAATTCCTTTGTTTGAGAATGGCTGGGAAATGTAAATCCTTTTTATTTTGTTTTAGATGCTTAATTACTTGCTTCGGGGGAGAGTAAAGATTTTTTCTGTAAGGGCATTGTCTATCTAAAACTAAACATGTTTAAATTTGGTTTACTTCAACTAGACAGTTAAGCATGTGCTTAACTCTCTCCCATACAAATAAACAGAACCCAGAAGTTCTTATCTATAGCTGGATTATGGCCTTTGGTTTTGGCGAGCTTTTCTTTTACAGAAAACTGCCTGCCCATTCAGACAGAATATAATGTTTTAATCTCTTTATATGCATCTATTATAGGATTGGACAACTTGGTTGGAATCAGACAAGTGCTTTTCAGTGTGTCAGGATAATTGGAAAGAACCTTCATTTATCATGATATATACATTTTTTTATTACACCTTTTGTCAAGTACATTTTCCAGGGTTCTAATACGGTACAGAAAACTGTAGTACATAACTTTACTAGAGTTTAAAATGTACCTAACAAGAATAGTGATCCTCCACTTTGGGTTGGGAATGGGAAATTGGCCTCTCTCTAAACTTAGTTCCCCCATCTTCTTTAGGAGGCTGTTTAAAAAAATATTTGCTGCACTGGGGTGTGGTCATTTCTTCAACTTGTGCCTTTAGTAAACAGGTTTTACAGGGGTTTATACAGTATATTTTTCAAAACATGCAAAACCCACTTGACTGGAACAACTAAGAATGTGGTGTATGTACAAATGACAAGCAACACCTGTCTGAAACCTGTTTCAATTCTCTTTCAGAGTATTGTTTGTTTCCAGCCTTAGAACCAATTTTGAGTTTGCATTGTGTCTGCCAAGAGCGGTTATAATGTGCAATGCCTGCAGGAGAAAAACAAACTAGAGATTTATGACTGCCTGGTTCCTTTGCATTTGGGACAATGCTAGCAGTTAACTAGTTGTGTTCATTTCAGGGTGTGTGAGCAATGTCAGTTGCAAACTAGTTTGTGTGTGCTTCCACATAGCGATCCATGTGTCTTCTTGAGCCTGTTTGCTCTCTGTGCTGTCAGCTGACATTCCTACCAGGCTGCTCAGTCTTTGCCTAATCCTGGGGAGCTACCACACTGCAGAAACAGTGCAGTTTGACACTGCTTTAACTATCATGGCTCCAGCCTACGGAATCCTGGGGTTTGTAGTTTGGTGTGTCACCAGAGCTCTCACACAGAGAAGGTTAAATATCTCACAAACTACAAATCCCAGATTTCCATAGCATTGAGCCGCGGCAGTCAAAGCAATGTCAAACTGCATTACCAGTCTCTCACACAGACCTTCTATGCTCTTGGATTCAGAAAGAGAGAGGCAAAGACTGAACTTTTTTCTATAGTGCAAGAAATGTCAAAGAGCACGCTCCCTCAATGGCACCACTAATTTCAGTTAGCATGGTGCACACAGAGGACTCTTTTTGCATATATCACTTAATCCAGATGGGGGGAAAGGGCAGGACTGTGGCTGCTGTTTCTTAGGAAAGTAGCATGTTTCCTAAACATGCAGTTGAAACCCACAAGAAACCTAGGGCTCAGTTAGAAAGGAGAATTAATTACGGAAAATAGTGCATTAACTCATTATCACAGCAGTGTTCATTTGTTCCCACAATCCATTCACAAGATCACTGGCATGGGACGCTATCTTTTCTTGCATGCCTTTGAGAAAAGATGGTGGCCAGAAGTGAATAACCTGCATTATTATTCCCCCAAAGCTCTCTCCATTTCCCCCCTTTTATGCCTTGTTAAATGGGAGATGTGGAAGAGCGAGCTTATGCTTAAAAAACTTTTTTTCCTCTGCTGCTCAAAAATAGCACATGATCACTTCTGTGAAAAACAACGTTTGGGCGGCTCTGGCTGCTTTGTTGCCAGCAAGCCCACCCCTGCACATGTCCAACCAATCATGACACCAAATTAGGAGGAGTAGCTAATACCTTAGAGGTCAGGATCAAAATTCAGAATGACCTGGATAGACTGGAGAGCTGGGCCAAAGCTAACAAAATGAAATTCAATACGGAGAAATGTAAAGTACTGCACTTAGGGCGGAAAAATAAAATGCATAGATATAGGATGGGAGAGGCCTGGCTGAATAAGACTACATGCGAAAGGGATCTAGGAGTCCTAGTAGACCACAAGTTGAACATGAGTCAACAGTGTGATGCAGCAGCTAAAAAGGCCAATGCGATTTTGGGCTGTATCAATAGAAGTATAGTGTCTAGATCAAGGGAAGTAATAGTGCCGCTCTATTCTGCCTTGGTCAGACCTCACCTAGAATACTGTGTCCAGTTCTGGGCACCACAATTCAAAAAGGATATTGACAAATTGGAGCATGTCCAGAGAAGGGCGACTAAAATGGTGTAAGGTCTGGAAACCATGCCTTATGAGGAGAGACTTAGGGAGCTGGGTATGTTTAGCCTGGAAAAAAGACGGTTAAGAGGCGATATGATAGCCCTGTTTAAGTATTTAAGGGATGTCACACTGAGGATGGAGCAGGCTTGTTTTCTGCTGCTCCAGAGACTGGAACACGGAGTGATGGATGCAAGCTCCAGGAACAGAGATTCCACCTCAACATTAGGAGGAACTTTTTGACAGTAAGAGATGTTCGGCAGTGGAACACACTCCCTCGGAACATGGTGGGGTCTCCTTCCTTGGAGGTCTTTAAACAGAGGCTGGATGGCCATCTGTCGGGGATGCTTTGATCAAGATTTCCTGCGTGGCAGGGGGTTGGACTGGACGGCCTTCGTGGTCTCTTCCAACTCTACAATTCTATGATTCTATGATTCTATGTTTTGACTTCCTAGATGTGCCCCAATTCGAACTGGTTGTTCAAATGGGCTGTAATGTGCATTTTTGCATATTTTTTTTAAAAAAAAGATTGTGAGAAACAGAGAAAGCTGTAATTGCGAACTACTTGGAGCTTTCAGCCCCTCTCCTTCTGAATATGACAAATCCTGGTGGGAGCTCATCTAGACAAAAGATGCATTGCTTGAGGATTTTTTTCACCATTTACACAACAACCTAGAGTAATGGAAGGTGAGTAAAGGAAGAAGTAAAGGAAGAGACTTTATGGCAGTAATGGGGAACTAAAATGTAACAACCTTCTTTTGCTGTCTTTGTTCCTGTCATATTCTACCTCTCTTTTTGTGTGTGTGAGGGTAGGGTCTCGGTTTTTGTCTCCCTCACGCTCATTGCAGCATCAAAATAAACAGTATGCAGACTTCAAATCTGTGACAGCCATGTCATTTTTTCTTCCTCACGAATTCTGTACAATCTTTGATGAAGGAACCAGTGAGCTTCAAAAGCTAGTGTATCTTTTTTAACATCTTCTGGTTGGCCTAATCAAGGTATTACTGATGTGTTTTTCTGGATTTTGTTTCATGGCCAACATGGCTCCCTGAGGCATACAGTAATGTAGTTTGACCCTGGCAGAGTCTGACTCTCTATTTGCTTTTAGCATTTTGAGTTTCTTCATGCAGTAACAGTAGGGATGGAAAAGGTTTTTAGTGCATTTGATTGTCTCACCAAAAGTAGTGATTCTGCATCTCCAGATATTTGTTATGAGAAGAAATGTAATTCATCATGAGAATTTGCACATTTGCAAGGATTACAGGGCACTGCAGAAAAATACAATGCCCGCAAAATAAGGCAAGCCTTTTAAAGAGCAAACAGCTAAATTGTCAACAGTTGAAAAAAAATATGCATACAATGGGAATCCATATGCATTATGTAAAATGCTATTATGTAAAATAAATGAGCATATAGGGAATTTGCATTAGAAACCTACATGAATGCCTCCCCAAAGTCTCATAACCTGGTATGAAACAAGACAGGAAGAAAATGCTGGTGGGTTTTGGAGAAATGCAACTGAGAGGACTCAGCAGAAAGAGGCTGTACCTCTTTCCTTGGGACTTCTTTTACTATAACAAAGCTTCTCAAACTGGCCAAAGTGCGCAAGATGCCGGGAGACTGCATTGCTCAGTTTTGGGTTTGTTGTTGTTCCAAAAGAAAAAAAGGAAGAAAAAAATGGGCTTCAAGTCAGATTGGGAAATTGATGCTGGGATATGTTTGTGTATAATCCTTTCCTACTGTACATTTGCTCTCAGGGCTTGTCTACACTGGTCAAAAGCTTGTCTACACCAGCTTGCCCCCATTCCAGAGTCTTGCAGTCCAAGCAATGCAGGGCATTTACCCAGATCTGCTCCCAGGCAGTCCAAATGACCCCCAGGGCAGATATGGGGCTGGAACAGGGGCAAGCCAGAATAGGGCCCTTTTCTGCATTTTCAAAAAATACCCAGTTCACTCAATTTCTGCCAGATTGGTCCCCACATGTCTGTGGGAGCCCATCTGGCACACTGTTCCTTGCTGCCTTAGCCAGCTCCCTGGCTCTTCCAGAAACCATGCAGGGGTCCTGCAGCATATGACAAAGGCTGGTCACATGCAGGGGGCCTGCAGTCACATGCTGTGGGAAACCTGTTTGGCTTCTGCGTTAGCGAGAAAATGGCCGTGGCTGCTTTGCAACAGACTGGAATCCTGTTTCAACTCCGGGCCATCTTCTGCAGGCAACAGGGGGTGGCGGCGAGATGGGGAAAATGCGCAAAGGTAGACAGTGGCTAATGTACAACAGCAGCATAATCCTGAAATCTGAACACAAAACCAGCAACATCAGTTATAGGAATGAAAACTCTGAATGGATTTTTAAGTTTCTACAGATATAGGCACTGGTCCATCTAAAACTAATAACACTAAATTCAGTTGAAAGTCATAGGTCCAAAGTTAACATGACTAATGTTAGATGAATTGGGCCCATAATGGGAAACCTCTGCACTTGTGGCTTTGAAAAATTAAGTTCTGTTTAAAATGTATATAGCAATGTATCTGTATAAAGTTATTTCAAGATGTCAGATACATAAAGGAAAGTCTAAGAGTTCATACAGATGAGCATTTTATTGTGTATTTTGTTACAAATTCACACCTGGTGTGTAGTAAAAAACAAAAAACAAATCATTTTAGTATTTCTCAGAATAAAAACATTGGTAGACCATGCAAAAAGCATCTGTGAAACCCACTACCTGGAGGATGAACTGAAGCACCTAAACTGGGCCCTACAGGCTAATGGTTACTCCAGATCAGACATCACAAGAGCAACCAGACCCAGAAAAAACCCACAGGAATGAAGAAAAACATTCCCACCCAAAGGGAAGGTATTTTTACCACACATCAAAGGAGTCACAGACAGAATAGGGAAACTGATGAGGAAACACAACCTCCAAACAATCTGCAGACCAACCAAAAAAATCCAAGAAATGCTACACTCAGCGAAGGACAAATGAGACTCTCTCACAGCTGCAGGAGTTTATCGCATACCATGCAGCTGTGGACAAGTTTACATAGGGACCATTAAACACAGTGTGCAAACATGAATCAAGGAACATGAGAGACACTGCAGACTGGGCCAGCCAGAAAAATCAGCAGTAGCAGAACATGTTATAAACCAACCTGGATACAAAATGTTATTTAAAAACACCAAAATTCTGGACCAGGCCAACAACTATCATGTCAGAATGCACAGAGAAGCTATTGAAATCCACAAACACCTGGACAATTTCAACAGGAAAGAAGAAACCCTAAAAGTAAACAAAATCTGGTTGCCAGTCCTGAAAAGCACTAAAATCAAAACCCAACTCATGCAAATGAACTCCACCCAGGGACAGGGGGATTTCCAGCAGATAATGGACCATTACCCAACCATTAGCCAAACAGACACTAATCCTTCTTACATATTTCCACCTAGAAACTAGCCATTCAAATACACAAATTTACATATTCTCCCAAACAGGGGTTCACAGTATATAACTCCCCCCCCCCACTCCTATCCAACCATTTTCTGAAGATGCCAGCCACAGATGCAGGTGAAACATCAGAAATAAACTCTTCCAGAACACGGCCTCACAGCCTGGGAAAAAAAAACCAAGGAAAATCTATTTCTCAGAATCATAGAGATGGGTGTAGAAATGCAAGGCTCATTAGTGTCTGATGGCCAACAGGGGTTCACAGTATATAATCCTCCCCACTCCTAGCCAACCATTCTCTAAAGGTGCCAGCCACAGATGCAGGCGAAACGTCAGAAGTAAACTCTTCCAGAACATGACCTCACAGCCCAGAAAACCCCCAAAGAGAATCTATACTGGATTTATTAGTGACATAAATGACAATAATTTCTGAGAGTGAGACAGTGAAAATAATTGACGCCTAGAATTCTTATATTTCCAGTGTTTGCATTCCTTGGATAACTGTGACTGCCACACACCCCTCCCCCCAGGATACCTAAACATTATATCTAATTACTTAATAGGCATTTTAAATAATTGCAATGCAAGAAATTTAGCAACTGAAGGAAAATTTCATGGGAAAACAGAATTCTTATTGGAGGGAAATGTACTCTTTTTGCCCTCTTCAGAAGTCTTTTATTAATTTTGGCAGAGAGCATCAGATTCTGCCTCTGAATTCAGAGGCAGTAGGTTACTGAAAACTGTTTGCTGGGGGGGGGGATAGTTTTCTAGAGGGAACTGATGGGCAAATATGGGAAATTGAATCCTGCTGAACTAGGTGGACCTTTGGTTTCATCTAGCAGGTCTCTTCCACTATCTTGGACAGTGGCTTCTATTGTCAATCTGGAAACAATAAAAATATTTCAAAATTATATTGCACCAACTGCTTCTTCTGCATGAATGATGGAGCAAAGGGCATGGGGCAAAGAACAACTCTTTGATTGCTAATCTTTTAATTAATATTATCTCATATTCAGGGGAAATGTAATGAATGTAAAACACATTTTCATTTCCCATCGTAATATGGATATATTTAACCGTTAATATCCAACCTTTCCAGTTAATTAAAGGATATTGACAAATTGGAGCGTGTCCAGAGGAGGGCGACTAAAATGGTGAAAGGTCTGGAAACCATGCCTTATGAGGAGAGACTTAGGGAGCTGGGTATGTTTAGCCTGGAAAAAAGACGGTTAAGAAGCAATATGATAGCCCTGTTTAAGTATTTGAAGGGGTGTCACGTTGAGGATGGAGCAAGCTTGTTTTCTGCTGCTCCAGAGATTGGAACACGGAGCAATGGATGCAAGCTCAAGGAACAGAGATTCCACCTCAACATTAGGAGGAACTTTTTGACAGTAAGAGATGTTCGGCAGTGGAAAACACTCCCTCGGAGTGTGGTGGGGTCTCCTTCCTTGGAGGTCTTTAAACAGAGGCTGGATTGCCATCTGTCGGGGATGCTTTGATTGTGATTTCCTGCATGGCAGGGGGTTGGATTGGATGGCCCTCGTGGTCTCTTCCAACTCTGCAATTCTATGATTCTATGGTTCTATGAATTTTCCAAGCAGCTCACCATAAGTAATCAGAAAAACACATTGCTGACCAACCATGGAATAATGAGACCAGACACAGAGAAATGGGTTGAAAAGGACATTTTATTTAACCTAGAGTTGAACCTGGAAAGGAGCAAGAGGGGGGAGCAAACTAGAACAGGATCAGCTGAGGCAAGTGTCACTCCATGACTTCCTCCTTAGCCTTCCCCTTGGTGAAACACCTGAGGCCAAGGGTAACCCAATAACTGGGTTCCTCCCTGTCTGGCCTTCTACTGGAAGGTAGACCCAAGGAACCCCACCCCCAAGTCACAGGACTTAAGTGAGGGCAACTCCCGCAGGCCAACCTCAATGGCAGACTCCTTACTCACCTCCCCCAACCCAGATCCCAGGACCTAAAGAGGCAGTTCCAGAGCCTTCCTCCTTCACCAAAAGAGTCCCAATGTGATCACCATAACTCTTATATTATCTTTCCACACCTTCCATTGACAAGGGACAAGCGACTGCTTAGTTCCTTTCCCCCACCAGGCTGGCCAAAAGGGCCCTCACTTCTTGTTCTTCACCCCAGGTACAGCATATCGCCTTCCAGAGATAAATGCATGCTGTTTGCTCTGTAGAGTTCAGGGTGCCAAAATACTATATTGGGATGTAGGAGGAAGTGGCCCAACCCCCTGTTTAGGGCATTGCAGATTTCCGTCCTGCATGCCCTATCAATGCAATGTACTACGTCACCCTCATCCTGCTAAAGTTGCCAAGGCAAAATGGTGAACCACATGAAAGTTACACCCAGCCATTTGGTCTGAATTATCCTAAAATTATGCAGATCCTGTAGAATAAGGACCTTATTACCACCCAGGTGAATGACCAGCACACCAGGGTGTGAGGTGGGAGAGGGCATCTTTTTTTTCAGCCACTGCACTGTGGCCTGATTGCTCAATCCCAGTTGAGCCCCGAAGTGGCAGTTCCGGGCCTAGCATGCAGCCCAGTAAACCATACTATGGCCGCAAATCAAGACCCACCATCTCTCTGGATAAAAATGAGAATCTGGGGAAAAAATAATAGCATTAGTAAATAGCAAAATATAGTTTGGCACTTAAGAGCAAAACATACCACTTGAATGGCAAGGATCTCCAATGCCCCATATGCTAGATAGACTCTCCTCCCAGACTCATAGCAAAACCTGCAAAGCTGCCACAGTCTGGAATGAATGGGTCCCAAATTTAACACCCTGCATATCCAAACATTTTAAAGCCGTGAAAGTAACAGTTCAAAATTTTGTAAGGGGTGAAAAATCTGCATGACAAAATACCTGGCCTAGCCCCCCTACTCCCTAAGGTAATTCTGCAATGCACGAACTGGGCATAAGATCTCATGATGACAAAGCCAAAATGTTACCTTTGACCCTACCACCACCACCACATTAAAAGATGTTTTTCAGGTGGTATTTATCACCTAACAGACTAGACAAAGTGTATGATGGAAGAGATAACAAATGTTGGAAATGTTCAGAGAAAAATTGTGTGGTGGCAATGCAAAGAAGCAAAAATAACTAACCAACTAAATAAATAAATAAATAAATATTTCTGGTTACAAATGTACAAACTAATAACAGATATTTTAAAAAATTAAAGTGTCAATGAGACCAGAATTCTTTTTGCTAAATACCAGTATGATAGAGGACAAATTTGAAAAGAAATATGAGAAAATAATTTTATAATTGATGACTGTGGTGAGAATCATCTATACCCAAAGATGGAAAGAAAGAACAAGCCCAACCATAGAAGAGTGGCTCTTGAAGATGTACTACTTAGTAGAGATGGATACACTCCCTTGCCCAATCCAAGAAAGGACATTGACAAAGTTTTATGGAGAGAAATGACAACAAACTTCAAACAGAGGTAGGGGGATTTAGCAGAAATTTGTATTGAAGAGTAGAATATGGAAGATATCTATACAGTCGTCCCTTCACATTTGCAGGGTTTAAGGGTGCAAGACCCACACAAATGTGAAAAAAATGCAAATAAACTCTCCCCTTTCCCCCAGGGTTTGCTTGGCCTTTGTTTCCTCGTGGGGGGAGCCGAAGCTAAGGGAAGCCACCACCACTGCCACCCCAAAAGCCACTGTTTAAACCGATCCTGTTCACCCCTTACCTGGTTTCTCACCAGCTTTTCAGGCAGCAGCAGCTTTCCTGGGCGGCTTCCCATGAGATTACTCCCATGTCTTGGGGGGGGGGCAGGAGAAGCCATTTAGACAGCTGCAAGCCACCACCACCAGTGCCTGAAAAGCCACTGAGAAACCAGGGAAAGGGGTGAACAGAATTGGTTCAAACAGTGGCTTTTCAGATGGAAAGCTGATGGCATCCTCAGCGAACACCCCACTTTACTCAGCCTTTCCCCCCCCCCCAGGATGAAAGCCAAGTAAAGCAGGCTTGCCTTTCCCATCCCAATCGCATTGAACCCCTTAGAACAGCCGCATTCGGTGGTTTAATGTGGTTGGGGCAGGAAAAGTAAGCCTGAAGAATGGCCACGTTTGGTGGTTTTGCCCTGAAGGCAGCCGTTCTTTGGGCTTGCCTTTCCTGCTCCAACCACACTGAATCCTGGTTTGTGGGCAGCGCCTGAGTTTGCTGGGCATTTGTTCTCTGTGGAGGGGTGGAAATCTGAAGGACAAGCAAACCTTGCTGACTGCAAAGCCTCCGGAGGTTTGTTCATCCATCAGATTTACACCCCCCACAGAGAACAAATGCCCAGCAAACTTGGACACTGCCCGCAAACTGCCGGTTCTCTGTGGAGGGGTGGAAATCTGATGGACGAACAAACCTCCGGGGGGCTTCCTCAGCTTCCAAAGTGTGTTCTTGGCCACGGCCGCCTCGTCCTCAGGGTCTGAAGGATGCTTTGGAAGCTGAGGAGGGCCGTGGGGGCAATTCAGCTGCCTCTGGCTGCTTTGGCTGACCACCTGCAAGCTGGCAGCTCAGGCTGCATCCTCCACTCAGGCCCTCCAGGCCGAGTGCCCAGTGGCTGAGTGGCCCGCCCCCGGCCGATTGGCGAGCTGGAAACTGCGAATAGGCAAAACCACAGAAGCCAAAGCCGCAAATGTGAAGGGACAACTGTATTAGTTAAATATCTTCTATCTAAATAGTTTCATATGGTATTTAATAGGTTGTATTTTCCTATAATATTTCTTATATCTATATCTAAATCTATAGATAGATAGATAGATAGATAGAGATAGAGATATATACATATACACATACATACAGATAAGTATTTAAAGAGGGTTTATCTCATACTGTCAAAGCCAAGGATATATTAATATAAATGGTGTAACAGTGGATAGGGTAGAATTGTAGCAAGTACTGTAAGAAGGAAATAATGTATCACTTGTAGAAGAGTAAGAGAATGTTGATTGTTTGGAAAGACAAATAATAGCAGACAAACTCAATACTGAGATGATAGGAAGTTGTATTATACTAAATTTAGACAATGACTGCTAAAATCTTGTAAGTTATTGACAAAAATATGAATTAAAATATTTTTTAAAATGGGGTGCCTAAGCAACATAACCTAAATAAAGTGTATGAAGTAAGACAGGAGCTGGATGAAAATCCGGCCATATTTTAGGAACACATTTTTACTGCCTTTAGCCAGTACACTGACTTGGATCCTGAGCCCGCCAAGAATCTTAGGATGGTGAATGTGATTTTCATGGGGCAGGCAGCGCCCGATATTCAGAGAAAGTTGCAGAAGATTAAAAGGGTGCCAGGCATGGCAGTTTCTCACTCAGTTCGTAGAAATAGCTTATAAAGTTTTTGCTAATTGGAATGTACCTCAACCCTCAAATGCCATCATTTGATCAACCATCATGACACATTGTGTGTGATGACGTCAATGCTAGCCCCTCTTCCAGTGATGGCCGGCAAAAACACATTCTCCCCTACAGTGCCTTGCGCTGTGCAGGTATGAATCCATATAATGCATAGAAAACATTTAAAACATCATGTATGGTAATTCAAAATAAGCACAAATAAAACTAGAAATGATTAAAAACTCAAGTCAGATATGGAATGCATGTGAAAAAGAGCATGCTTTTTTACCTGGACAAATAGACAATGTAGATGCCAAGGTGCATCTTTTGAGAAGATGTCAGGGAGCCCAAATGCCAAAGACTGTGTCTCCAGCAATTTAGATTACAATTCTAGGTGGTTCCTGAACAACAAACTCAAGTTCATTTTCTGATATGAAGATTTACATTTGTTCCAACATTTGAATTTACTTTTCAAGTATTTTGGCTATATTTGTTGGTTTCTCATTCTAAGCAACAGGCCAAAATCCATTCAGCAAATTCCATTCTTGAATGGAAACTTCAAGGTGGAACTGTCAAGTCCCAATCTACTGACATTCTGTAAGAAACAAAATATAGAACAGTATTTTATATATCCACTCTTCCCTTCTCCCTGTGTGGAGGCCATGATCTGTGCACAGGCTAATTTGTGCCATCTGTGACATGGATAGGCAGCAAATCAGTATTAGCCATGTTTTGTGCATTGTGAAAGTGAGATGTACTGAATGAGAAGACATATGTAATCATCTGACAATGTCTGGGAACAGAAGAGAGTGAATTATTGTATGTAGTCTACATCTTAATCTAGTGTTAGGACTCGATTTGGAAAGATTGGAAAGTACCTCTGGAACTGCAACACAGAAACCCATCAAGCAGTTGTAGGTCTTATCAGTAGCTGATTAACAAAACACCCAGTTTGCACATGTCTGTAACACTTGATGACACAGCACTTGCTGGTTTGTAGTTAAATGGGTATATTGCAAAGCATTGTCAAGAGGTGATTTAAGCATTCTCCCTGATCAGTGATGGCTCATTCATCCATGTGTTTTGCCATGATTCAACAATGACTGATGGATAAATCTGTGAAAACCAACTCTGAATGAAGGATTCCTTCCCTTTGACCATAGTGCTATTGTACTGTTTTTGTTATTTTCAATGCAAATGAATGGACTTTCTGGTTTTGGCTCAGTCCTATTCTTATGGTATTTCTATATTCTTCGTTCTTGTCCAAAATATACTGTATTTACTCATGTATAAGTAAAAAATTTATACCAAAAATTTATACCCAAACCTGGGTCAACTTATATAGAGGTCACTGTGGGGGGGGGGAAGTTCAATGCAAATGCAAAATGCAAAAAATATGCTCCAAAAGATGGTAGCGGCAGCTCTTTGAGATTTCTGTGTCATGGCAGGGAGAGCAGAGAGGGTCCTAAAAGAAGTGTCAAGCCCTCCAGTCTCCCCGATGTGACAGGGAAACTGTAAAGAGCTGCCACTGCTGCTGCTGGAGGGAGAGGGAAAAGATTGTGCTTCTTTGGGATTTCCCTGCTCTTGCTATATAGTCTGTGTGGGGAGAACCTAAATGAAGTGCTGGCACTCCCCTACCCACTCTCCTCACCACAGCAGGGAAATCCCAAAGAATCACTGACTCCATCCACTCTACCTACCTTGGCAGGGAAATCCCAAAGTTTTCCCTGCTGAGGTTGGGAGAGTGGCGGGGGGGGGGGAAGGTGCCAGGGCTTCTGTTACACGAAGGTCTCCTTGGACAGATCTCCCCACTCTCCCTTCCACAGCGGGGCTCTTTGGGATTTCCCTGTCAAGGCAGGGAGATCAAAGACCATAATACTTCTTTGGGATTTCCCTGCCCTTGCTGTACTCTGCCCAGGGAGGACCTAAAACAAGAACCGACACCCCCTGCCCCGTCTGCTATAGTGGTGATGGCTCTTTGGTGCTTCCCCTAAAAGGAGTACTGAGAGGTAAGGGGAGCAGTGGGGACACAGCGGCACCCTCAACTTATCCACAGGCCATATAAAAATCCATAATTTTGGCCCCCAAACATGTCCTTGACTTATACACAAAGTTGACTTATACACAGGTATATATGGTATAGCAACATATTTAGTGACACAGATTGCAGTGTTAAACAAACTTACGAGTAATTCTCATTGAACTCGATGGGGCTAGCATCTGAGTTAATATCCATTGGAGTGAGTTGTGTTTTGAGGGCTCTTCATTTCCACTACTATCAGCCTTGTCTTGAAGAACAGACTTAATCTAAAGCAGGAGTTTTCAAACAAGGAGCCCTGGAAGTTTTATTGAGAAGGTAAATAATGGGGAATGAACATCCCTGAAACTTAGGTTGCCCATCACTGCCAATCTTCCTTGGACAGCACAGCTGCAGTGAAGAGTTGGCTCTTTTCTAAAGCACACAAGTTGTTCACACAGAGAAATGGAGAGGCTTAAGTGACATAGTCAGGACCCTGCTTAAAATAACCATACACTCAATGGCAGCTGGTGTCTCTCATGTTATTGGGGTGATGAATCTGCTCTGGCTTTTTGTCCAAATTTCACATGAGCTATCCAAGGTGCTGAGACTATACTGAGGGACAGAAGTCAACACCTTGGCTATCTCCTTTATATCTCAGCCTAAAACATGGAGTGAATTCCAAATCCCACTGACACCACCACCAAGCTATGCACTGGAAAATATTAACCCATCCATAGAATATCCTGCACCATGTAGAATCATACAATTATAGAATCTTATTGTTGGAAGGGACAACGAAAACATCTTGTCCAACTCCTTGTCGTATAGGAGTACACACCTAAAGCACTCCTGAAAGATGCCCATCCAACCGCTGTTTTATGACCTCCAAAGATGGAGACCCACCACCCTACAAGGCAGTTTACTCCATTGTTTATTTCTTTATTGATTGATTTTAATAGGAACAACTTACAATCAAAGTAATATACATTTAGAACATAAAGAAACAGAGAGAATCCATGGTTGATTAATTCTTACATTAAAAAAAGTTCTCCCTAATGTTTAGGTGGAATCTCTTCTCTCTTTTGAACTCACTGGTTCACGTTCTATCCTCTGGAGCAGCAGAAAACAAGCTGGCTCCATCTGCTGCATGACATTGTTTCAGATATTTAAAGACATCTATCATGTCACCTCTCAGTCTTCTCTTCTCCAAGCTAAACTGAGCTCCCCAGCTCCATAAGTCATTTCTCATAATGCTTGGTTTCCAAACTTTTGATCATCTTGGTTGCCCTTCTTCCAGCTTGTTGATATCCTTCTTCAACTGTGATGCCCAGAACTGGATGCAGCATGAGGTCTGACCAAAGCAGAAAAGTGGCACTACTATTTCCCTTGATCTGGACACAATGCTTCTGCTGATGCAGCCCAGAATTGCTTTGGCTTTTGTGGCCACTGCATCACACTGTTGATGCAGGTGTAGCTTGTGGTTTATTAAGATCCTTTTCACATGTACTGCAGGTGTTACCCATCTTTTATTTTTGCATTTCATTTTTCCCACCTAGATGTAGTATCTTACATTTATCCCTGTTGAAATTAATTTGTTAGTTTTGGCCCAAAATTCCAATCTGTCAAGGCCATTTTGAATTCTGTTCCTGATCTCTGGGGTATTAGTGACCCCTCCCCCTCAATTTGTGTTGTCTGCAAATTTGATAAGCGTGCCTTCTATTGCGTCATCCAAGTAATTTATAAAGATGTTAAACAACACCGGGCTCAGGATAGAATCCTAAGACACCCCACTAGTCACTTCTCTCCAGGATGAAGAACAGCCATTGGTGAGTACTCACTTTCTGGGTTCAGTCTGCCAACCAATTACAGCTCCACCTAACTGTAGCACTGTAGTCAATATGTTGTCAATATGCAGAAGTTCCTAGGCAAATATTGGCATATAAAGGGTTCTCTGAGGGACAGGAAGTACAAGCTTTTTCTGTAATACATTCAACCTTAATAAGTTTGGTTTGTATAAATGAGGACCTTAGGGACAGATGTAATATTGTGCTCTGCACCAATTTTGATCTATTTATGGCTTCCATATGGCTCTGTACAGAAGTATAATGAAGCAACTACATATTTTTTGAAATATATTTATTTTTGGAAGCTTATGTGATGTCAAGAATAAAGAACATGCTTGCATTAGTGCATTTGTTATTTTACTTGCCCAAGGCATTATACCCATTATGTCACATAGAGTTTATATTGCCTAAGGCTGAAACGTTCCTTGAGAGCTGATTCTGTGTATCAAGTCTGAGATATAGATGGGATGTTGTAGCAGAGCATGAGAAAGTTACTTTCTTGGATGTGACTCCCAGAAGCCAGGGAATTCTGGGAATTTTAGTCCAAAAAGGCAACTCTTTAAAGCTTTGCAGTATAGTTGGATGTCAGCTGCACACAATGGCTGTGCAAGGCCAGACATGCGGTTAGTACACCAAGTAACTAGAATGGAGCAAGGCATAAGACTGCTAAGCTTCTTCCAGTGCTTCCTTCTTATGCAGAATAAGGCGAGAGTTTCCTGTGGAAAATGTGGTGGAAGACAGCAACAGCTCCTCATCCATGTTTTCCTTCTAAGCTGCCTGGCTATCTCCTGCATCCCCTAAATTAGTTTACTGTCTTTGGGTATGATGGAGGACTTGTATCACTGCCAGTATTAAAGAAAGTTTCATAGAATCATAGAATTGTAGAGTTGGAAGAGACCAAGAGGGCCATCCAGTCCAACTCCCTGCCACGCGGGAAATCTTGATCAAAGCATCCCCAACAGATGGCAATCCAGCCTCTGTTTAAAGACCTCCAAGGAAGGAGACCCCACCATGCTCCAAGGGAGTGCGTTCCACTGCCGAACAGCTCTTACTGTCAAAAAGTTCCTCCTAATGTTGAGGTGGAATCTCTGTTCCTGGAGCCTGCATCCATTGCTCCGTGTTCCAGTCTCTGGAGCAGCAGAAAACAAGCCTGCTCCATCCTCAACGTGACACCCCTTCAAATACTTAAACAGGGCAATCATTTCGCCTCTTAACTGTCTTTTTTCCAGGCTAAACATACCCAGCTCCCTGAGTCTCTCCTCATAAGGCATGGTTTCCAGACCTTTCAGCATTTTAGTTGCCCTCCTCTGGACATGCTCCAGTTTGTCAATATCCTTTTTGAATTCTGGTGCCCAGAACTGGACATAGTATTCTAGGTGAGGTCTGACCAAGGCAGAATAGAGCGGCACTATTACTTCCCTTGATCTAGATACTATACTTCTATTCATCAGCCCAAAATTGCATTGGCCTTTTTAGTTGCTGCATCACACTGTTGACTCATGTTCAATTTGTGGTCTACTAGGACTCCTAGATCCCTTTCACACATAGTCTCGTTCAGCCAGGTCTCTCCCATCCTATATCTGTGCATTTCATTTTTTTCAGCCCTAAGTGCAGTACTTTACATTTCTCCGTGTTGAATTTCATTTTGTTAGCTTTGGCCCAGCTCTCCAGTCTATCCAGGTCATTCTGAATTTTGATCTTGTCCTCTAGGGTTATAGCTACTCTTCCTAATTTGGTGTCATCTGCAAATTTGATAAGTATGCCCCTAATTCCCTCATCCAAGTCATTGATAAAGATGTTGAATAGCACTGGGCCCAGGACAGAACCTTGTGGCACCCCACTGGTCACATCTTTCCAAGATGAAGAGGAGCCACTGCTGAGCACCCTTTGGGTTCGGCCAGTCAACCAATTACAAATCCATTGAATAGTTAACTTGTCTAGCCTACATTTTACAAGCTTGTTTGCAAGAATGTCATGGGGAACCTTGTCAAAGGCCTTACTGAAATCAGGTATGTGATGTCCACAGCGTTCCCTTCATCTACCAAGCTGGTAACTTTATCAAAAAAAAGAGATCAGATTAGTCTGGCATGACTTGTTTCTCTGAAACCCATGTTGACTTTTTGTGATTATGGCATTGCCTTCTAAATGTTCACAGACTCTCTGTTTAATGATCTGCTCTAGTATCTTCCCTGGTATTGATGTCAGACTAACTGGACGATAATTGTTGGGATCCTCTTTTTTCCCCTTTTTGACGATGGGGACAATGTTTGCCCTCCTCCAGTCTGCTGGGACTTCTGTACTCCAGGAATTCTCAAAGATTATTGCCAATGGCTCTGAGATCACATTTTATAACTAGTTATTTAAAAAGTTGCTTCTAAATGAATTATTTTCCCTGATAACTAGGAGCCTTCTCACACTAAGGCTCTATAGCGCTGTTTTCAAAGGCAGTACGTCACTGCGATTGCTCTCTTCTCTGTTGCATCTTTGGAATATTTCTGGCATTGCAGCCTTCGTTCCTGCTAAAAACTTTATTGCTTGTTTCCTTGTTTCCCAATACACACACACACACACACACAAAGAGAGAGAGAGAGAGAGAGAGAGAGAGAGAGAGAGAAATGAAAAGTAAAATGATGGGGAAGGCTTGAGATTGGATGGGAAAGAGATAGGGATTTGGGTGGGCTCAGCTTCTCATGCCAAGGCATGTGTGGATGACATGTGCAGGAGTGTGTGTGTGTAGGAATGGGAAGAATGGGGAATGGGTAAAAAAAAAAAAACACTTATTCCTGGCTGAGAGAGCTACATTGGAGCAGTATGTGTGTGTGCTTGTGTGGCAGTGTGGCTGAGAAGGGGGAAGGGGAAAATCATACGTATGCACCCACACATCCTGAAAAAGGATTAATTCAAAGCACACACATGAAAGGAAGCTGCCCTCCATCTGGGCTCTTGTCTCATTTTGTCTTTCAAATGAAATGCCCACCCCTTCTCCTCCATCTCCCCTGTTCACATTTCCCCAGCCACAGCAACCCACTGACCATCAATGATCATCCCAAATTGCCATTAATGCAGAATTTAAGTTTCACACTGCAAGTCCTAGCAGGATTGTTGTTGGAAAGGAGGTAAAAAATGGATACTTTTGATTAATAAAAAGAATTGCATTTTAAACGGTGTGGCAACAACTGAACAGTGATGGCATCATGCAGGAGGTCCCAACCAAGAGTACTATTATCCTGGTGCTAGTGCGCTTTACTGGCTTTGTGTGATAAGGCCCTAAGACATAACTATGTTATATTATAATTGTAACATAATTGTAACATAACAAGGAACATAACTTTGTGACCAAAGGAACTTTATTTTGCAGGGTAAGGATAATTGTTTGCAATTACTTTTCTAGTTACAGGAGGTGTGGCCTCACTACTACTACTACTACTACTACTACTAGGTATGTTTTCTACTACAGGTTTGTAGCATTCCAATATTTTTCAAAAAATAACCAAAACCAACTATTTAATAATTTTTGAATAAAGAGAAAAGAGTTATGTTAATAACTATAACTTTAATAGTAACTATTTTGGGGACCCTGAACTCTAATTCATTACTTTCCAAGCTCTTGGAGCAGGTATTATGTTGTCCTCTGCCTCAGGCAGCAAATTGTCTTGGTCTAGTCCTGCTCATATTGCCCATTCCGTTGTGGTGTGACTCCACTATTTGTGTATGCTGGTGAAGTCAATTGCTCATTACAGTAGTTACTGCTGTGTGGTAACTAAGGTGGGGGTTTCTGGAGTGTGGCTCTGGTGGGACAGTGTCAGCAGGGCCAGTTTAAGGAATTTTGCCCCCCCCTGCAATGCTTTATTTTGGGGGCCCCATATGTTTATCTCAGGTCAATGTAGCCTAACCTATTCACCGTACAGGATGTTCAGATTACAGTAGGACCCCTGTATCCATGGATTCATTATCCATAGAGTCTTCCTAGAAAATGTGTCCTCCCTAGCCATTTTCTAGGCCCTCCAAGGCAACTCTATGGTACTTTAAACCAGCAGTCCCATTATTTTCAATGGTGTTCACTATTATTCATGGTTTTCTGAATCCATGCACCCCCAAACCAATCCTCAGTGGATAACAGGGGCCCACTGTATTACATAATTTGCCACCAATAATTTAGTTTAAAAACTATATTATAGGCACTAACATAATATTTTTTGCTTATTAGCAATTAATATAATGGTGTAGATTTCCTCAAAGAAAAGCAAGAGTGGACTACAAGCTAAACATGAGTGAGTAGTGTGATGCAGCAGCAAAAAATGCCAATGCGATTCTAGGCTGCATTAATAGGAGTAGTGTCTAGATCAAGGGAAGTAATAGTATCACTCCATTCTGCTTTGGTCAGACCTCACCTGGAATATTGTTTCCAGTTCTGGGCACTCAATTCAAGAAAGATACTGAGAAGGATGGTGGGAGGTCTGGAAGCCATTATACCCTACAAGGAATGGCTTAGGGAGCTGGGTATGCTTAGCCTGGAGAAGAGAAGGTTGAGAGGTGACGTGATAACCATGTTTAAATATTTGAAGGGATGTCATACTGAGGAAGGAGCAAGCTTGTTTTCTGCTGCTCCAGAAACTAGGACATGGAGCCATGGGTTCAAACTACAGGAAAAGAGATTCCACCTGAATATTAGGAAGAACCTCCAGACAGAAAGAGCTGTTCGGAAGTGGAATACACTGCCGCCTTTGAGTGTGGTGGAGTCTCCTTCTTTGGGTTTTCTAAACATAGGTTGGATGGCCATCTGTCAGGAATGCTTGGATTGTGTGTTGCTGCAGGGCAGAAGCCGATTGGATGGGATGGCTGTTGGGGTCCCTTCCAGCCCTATGATTCTATGATTCTAGGCTGCATTCAGAGTCTGGGAAAGTTACTCTTGGATTACACCTCCCAGAATCCCCCTGCCAGCACCCTTCTCAAGGTCTGGTTGCATTGTTCCTTTTCCAGCATTCTCTAGCCCAGTGGTTCTTAACTTGGGGTCCGCAATGTCCTCACAGGGGGTCCACAAAGGCTTGAATGCTGCTTGGCCCACCTCCTCCCTGTAGTGGAGCAGCCACGTGACAGGAACCAAGGCAAAGGCTGGCTGGCTTGGCCTGCACATTGCCATTCAATCCACTCCAGCCACAAACTTGCAGGAAGAAGCAAGGGTGCCTCTGAGGGAAAGTTTAATGGATGGTGTAATTGTATTGTTGTTGTTGTTAGCTATTATTATTAGGGTTTAAAATTTTGAGTTAAGTCTTGGGACAACAAAAGATATTTAAAGGGGTCCCTGGTAAAGAAAAGGTTAAGAACCACTGCTCTAGGCCAATGCCTCTCACATAACACTAATGGGATACTGGTGTTTTAGTGACAACAATAAAACCATTGTTCCCAGTAATATTACTCCAAATTTTAATTTATATTCTTCTGTTAAAACAGCTAGAGTGTTGTAGAAGTTTCAGCATTGCACTATGACTGTGGAGACCAGGGTTTGAATCCTTACTCAGCCATGAATGCCCACTAGGTGACCTTGGGCAAGTCACACTCTCTCAGCCTCAAAGGAAGGCAAAAGCACACCCCATTTGAACAAACCTTGCCTAGAAAACCCCATGGTAGGTTTGCCTTAGTCAGAAATGACTTGAAGGCACATAGGCAAACACACACACATTCCTTTTGTCAGAAATGACTTGAAGGCACATAGGCAAACACACACACACATTCCTTTTGCAGGCTGAACTCAGTTGGCAGTAAGGGGAGGAAGCTGAAGAAGACCAAGGGGGAAAGGGAGGGGAGAGGAACCAAGACAGGTTAAAAGCAGCTGGAAAGATGGGCTGGATCTATGTGGAAGGAAGGAAGGAAGGAAGGAAGGAAGGAAGGAAGGAGCCCTTTCTGAGGGAGACAACACTCAAATACCCTATCTGTCTCACGCGCACACACTCACCCTCTCCAATGTAGCAGCAAATTCCCTCCAGCTAACGCCATAGAGGGCTGCTGTTTCTTTCGCTTTCTCTTTGGGTTTGGGAGACGCTTTAAAAAAAAAAAAAGCCAGCAGGAGGTTTTTGGAGGAGGAGGGTAGGAGGGGGCTCCTGCTGGCTGTCTCCTGGCTGTCTCCTTTGTCAGATTAAGGAGGCTAGCACGGGACCCTCTCTTGACCTCGGGGGCCCCTGCCAATGCTGATTTGGCAGACAGGTTAAACCGGCCCTGAGTGTCAGAGAGCAAGCTGGGAGTGTAATGGGCAGATATCATTGTTTGTCAGTTCAGGCCTATCCCAGGCCCTGAGGTTCCCTTGTAATGTCACAGGCAGTGGGCCCTGGTGAAGTTACAAGAGGCCCCTGGTGATGTAACGAAGCATGATTCATTAAGCATTAACCATAGTTGCACAGAATATGCCAATCAAATAAAAATTCCCTCTAAGTAATGAGGAAAATATATGCACTAAGTATATGTAAGTATTTAAGTAATGAGGAAAGTCTATATACAGACAATACAGTTGTCCCTCTGTATCCACGGATTTGATATCCACGGATTTAAGTATTCATGGCTTGAAAATATTCTTTATAAAACAATAATCCAAAAAGCAAACCTTGATTTTGTCATCTTATGTAAGGGACACCATTTTGCTATGCCATTGCATATAATGGGTCTTGAATATTCATGGATGTTGGTATCCATGGGGGGGGGGTCCTGGAACCAAACCCCAACTACTATGAAGGGACAACTGTATATTCAAAGCAGTGCTCTCACCCTGAGACTCCTCCCTCTCCATATGCCCTATCATTCATATATCCAACAGGATATTATCTATTTATTCTCCCAATGTTATCTTTTCAGACCCTGGTGCAACTTGTGGGGTGAGCATCTATTCATTTCTAACAAAGGGTATAACCAAGATACTAGCTGCACATTCTTGGATAAACCATATTTTGGCAGGAATGAGATAGTACTGTCAGGTAAAGAATCTGCTCTTTTAAATCACTGCTTATTAAATTTGCCCACAAAAGGGGACATGACCCCCTTGCACACATGCAAATCTCAATGTAACAAGATCTGGGCCTTTGTCTCTCTGTTTATGGATCAGGGATTCACAGCTTCTTTTTGAAGGCTGTCCAGTGACACCATCAATCAAAAAGACAATTGCTCATGCCAAGTTCTTTCAGCTGTAAAATTATTGCATTTGTTTGAAGACAAGAAATTTACCATGATTTATCTCTGAGTTTTTAAAAATGGCATATTACAATGTAGCATGGGGTGAGAGGTGGAGGCATATGGTAAGATGAGAGAATGACTTGATCAGTGTAGGCTGAGTGGAAGCAGACTTTTCCCCCCATAGAGGTGAAGGTAGTTGGATAGAGGTATTATTGCTCATTGTGTATGCACTTATTTCTTTTGGCTCACTGTTGCCTGTGGTCCAACAGGTCTTTCAGGTTTCTGAAGAACTACTAAATGTTACAGTACCTGTTTCCAAGAGATTATGACAAAAAGCCTGATAGGTCTCATGACTGAGTCTGGCTCTTTCAGGTATAAATGGAAGATGAATTTGTTTAACTTAATTCACATTCCTTAGATGAATATGTGGGTCAAAACATATAGAGTATATTAGCTTTTTTCTGAACTGAGCAGTTCTGTGAATTTTTGTGGGAAGGTTGTCTATAAAAATATGTTTAATAGGGGGATATGCCTATTAAAATGAATATTTTATGGGGAAATAGCAGATGTGCCCTGCTTTGCAACTGTTAGAAACTCTTTAGTCCACCCCACACTTAGCGGGCTTCCTCCTTCCCTTTGCCCATTCTCTTTTCCAGCCCCACTCTTTCCCACTGGTCTTTTTATCTCTCCATGCTGTTGCTTGTTCAGCCTTTCCCCCACTGCTCACTCTCCTCCTGATTTTTACAGTCAACAGAACCTTCTCTCTCAGTCTTTTTCTTTCCCACTCTTCTAGAGTTTGAGAACTTGCCAAGTAAGTAAAGCTACATCTGGTGTCCTTTGGAGAAATTACTGTCCCAGACCTGGTTGCAGCTTCCTCTCTGATGGTCAGGAAAAGTTAGGTAGGTCTACTACCTAGTGACTGGTAATAACACTGCAGAGTACAGACAGATTTTAATTAACTAAAATTAACTTATTTTGGGGATGGGGAAATAATCCTGAGATGCAGACCCCAACATTGCCTTAGAATCCATGCCAAGTTTCTGGTATCTCATTTTAAGTTTCATGGTCTGGGGTTAATGAGGACAAACATGGAAACACATACACACAGAGAAACACAGACACACATTGTACAGTAATATTTACATGCAAATTTTTCTACTTTCTGAAATAAAAGAAAACAGGATGAAATTAACGTATAATCAGAAAATATGAAACTGACATGGATCGGAAGCAGACTTGGTCATCTATCCCTACTTTCTAATAATGTCCATGGGCCAGAAGGAGTCTAAAAGTTCAGTAGAAACCTGGACTTGGTTCAGACATACAGTTAAGGCTAGTGGGGGAAATGAATGTTTAACAATGCAATGAGCTATTATGTTTAATGATCATTGACAAGTAGTACAAGCTGTTCATTAGTGTCTACCAAGTTGTGCAGTCTCACTTTTTTGCGTAGTGCTAAAGTATAATTCTTGGCTCATCAGTACTCAAGAATCCTGAGACAAGACTGAGAAGCAACAAATGTTTTCCATAAGGAAATAATTAATATCATCTCAACTTGTGGAAGGTTGACAGAGCTAATACCAGATGGTTCTATGCAAACCTCCCCACCTACAATGTTATCCCACAAGAGATCAAGTTATTAATCACAAACAGTTTCTCACCAGTTCTTCATACCTACAAGGGATTTAGTGCTATGACAGTCTGTTTATGCAATCTGATCCCAATATAACATTTACTGTTTAATACCTAAAGGTATATAATAATACATATTGGTGAATTCCATTTTTAATGCTGCTCCTTAGCTTCGATAATTCAACAATCTGTTTACCTGTTTTAGGACTTTATCAGACACACAAAATATGGTGTCATAATGATGTCACATAACTGTGAAAGGGTGCGCATATCAGATGATGTCGCCCTTTTGCGGTTATGTCCCTGCCAAAAACTGTACTTTTTAATTGACAGCTGGCACTTTTGTGCCAGCATTGCCAGCATGTGAACCTCACATTTTTTCCCCTTCGTACTTACCCAGTCAATGGTAACACTTCCAGGTGAGATCACAACATCCAGGTAAGTGACACACTTTTTATGACCCTCCCTGGGTTACTTGTAAGGTTTTTTTTAGTGTGTTTAGGTGTTTGTGTAAGTGGTTTTAGTGTTATTTTTGTTTTGCTTTTTGAATTTCCTGCACGATGAAGTCTCGCAATAATCTGTGGGATTTCAAAAGAGGAAGTGAACGGAGCTCTGTTCACTTCCTCTTTCATTGTCAGGGAAGCCTTTGCCAGGAAGTCAGAAAAGCTAAAGCACAGAATGAGCTCAGGCTTGCTAGAGAGGTTAAGAACAATAAAAAGGGTTTTTTTGGGTATGTCCGCAGCAAAAGGAGGAAGAAGGAAATGGTAGGGCCACTACGTGGAGAAGATGGCAAAATGCTAACAGGGGACAGAGAAAAGGCAGAATTACTCAACACCTTCTTTGCCTCAGTGTTTTCAGAAAAGGTAAAGGGGGACCAACCTGAGGATAAAGGTACAGAAGACACAACAGGGGAAATCCAGCACAGAATAAGCAAAGAGGTAGTACAGGAATACCTTCTTAATCTAAATGAATTTAAACTACATCCAGATGGACCGGATGAACTACATCCAAGAGTATTAAAAGAGCTGGCAAATATAATCTCAGAGCCATTGGCAATAATCTTTGAGAACTCCTGGAGAACAGGAGAAGTCCCAGCAGACTGGAGGAGGGCAAACATTCCCATCTTCAAAAAGGGGAAAAAAGAGGATCCCAACAATTATCGTCCAGTTAGTCTGACATCAATACCAGGGAAGATTCTAGAGCAGATCATTAAACAGAGAGTCTGTGGACATTTAGAAGGCAATGCCATAATCACAAAAAGTCAACATGGGTTTCAGAGTAACAAGTCATGCCAGACTAATCTGATCTCTTTTTTTGATAAAATTACCAGCTTGGTAGATGAAGGGAACGCTGTGGACATCGCATACCTTCATTTCAGTAAGGCCCTTGACAAGGTTCCCCATGACATTCTTGCAAACAAACTTGTAAAATGTGGGCTAGACAAGTTAACAGTTCAATGGATTTGTAATTGGTTGACCGGCTGAACCCAAAGGGTGCTCAGCAATGGCTCCTCTTCATCTTGGAAAGATGTGACCAGTGGGGTGCCACAGGGTTCTGTCCTGGGCCCAGTGCTATTCAACATCTTTATCAATGACTTGGATGAGGGAATTAGGGGCATACTTACCAAATTTGCAGATGACACCAAATTAGGAGGAGTAGCTAATACCCTGGAGGACAGGATCAAAATTCAAGATGACCTGGATAAACTGGAGAGCTGGGCCAAAGCTAACAAAATGAAATTCAATACGGAGAAATGTAAGGTACTGCACTTAGGGCGAAAAAATGAAATGCATAGATATAGGATGGGGGAGACCTGGCTGAATGAGACTATGTGTGAAAGGGATCTAGGAGTCCTAGTAGACCATAAGTTGAACGTGAGTCAACAGTGTGATGCGGCAGCTAAAAAGGCCAATGCGATTTTGGGCTGCATCAATAGAAGTATAGTGTCCAGATCAAGGGAAGTAATAGTGCCGCTCTATTCTGCCTTGGTCAGACCTCACTTAGAATACTATGTCCAGTTCTGGGCACCAGAATTCAAAAAGGATATTGACAAATTGGAGCGTGTCCAGAGGAGGGCGACTAAAATGGTGAAAGGTCTGGAAACCATGCCTTATGAGGAGAGACTTAGGGAGCTGGGTATGTTCAGCCTGGAAAAAATATGGTTAAGAGGCAAAATGATAGCCCTGTTTAAGTATTTGAAGGGGTGTCACATTGAGGATGGAGCAAACTTGTTTTCTGCTGCTCCAGAAATTGGAACACGGAGCAATGGATGCAAGCTCCAGGAACAGAGATTCCACTTCAATATTAGGAGGAACTTTTTGACAGTAAGAGATGTTTGGCAGTGGAACTCACTCCCTCGGAGCGTGGTGGGGTCTCCTTCCTTGGAGGTCTTTAAACAGAGGCTGGATGGCCATCTGTCGGGGATGCTTTGACCATGATTTCCTGCATGGCAGGGGGTTGGACTGGATGGCCCTCGTGGTGTCTTCCAACTCTACAATTCTATGATTCTATGATTCTGTGAGGAAAGCAAGGTAAGGGCATTGGCGTTATTTTGCTGATATAAAAATGGATTTTTTAATGCCAGCAAAAGAACGCTTAAAAGGGCTCATCTGATAAAGTTCTTAGTTTTGAGTGATTTTATCTGTGCTGCCATTCACTCAGCACTGCAATTGCCATTTTCAGATAGTTTCCAGAGATGTATTCAGGCAAAATAATTTTCAGAATGCACAGAGAAGCTATTGAAATCCACAAACACCTGGACAACTTCAACAGGAAAGAAGAAACCCTTAAAGTAAACAAAGCTTGGCTGCCAGTCCTGAAAAACAACAAAATAAAAACTCAACACACGCAACTGAACTTCATCCAGGGACAGGGGGATTTCCAGCAGACAATGGACCATCAACCAAACAGACACTAATCTTCCTTGCATATCCCCACCCCCAGGAACTGGCCATTCAAATACACAAATTTACATATCCTCTCCAACAGGGACTCACAGTATATAAACCCCACACACTCCTACCCAACCATTCTCTGAAGATGCCAGCCACAGATGCAGGTGAAATGTCAGAAATAAACGCTTCCAGAACACGGCCTCACAGCCTGGAACCCCCCCCCCCCACAGAAAACCTAATTTCATGTGCAGCTTCCTTGCATCATACATTTTGTAGTGTCAAGCCTGCATACACTGTGAATTGTTCTCATGAACATGAGAATAATGACAATTTGACACAGAGGAATTAAGATATTAGGGACAAATATATCAATTCACAGAATTGGCAGTTTTTCAGTTATTGAATAATCCCTTGATAAAAAATCAATTTATGTATATGCATATCTGAACTGGCCCACAGGATGTACATGATCTACTCTTTCTTTCTTTCTTTCTTTCTTTCTTTCTTTCTTTCTTTCTTTCTTTCTTTCTTTTTGCAGGATATCCCTATAACAGTTTTTAGGTGTAATGAAGGTACATGGGGCAAACATAGCCTAGGATTTGCTAATGTTATAACATGCAAAGTAGCCATGAAAGTAAGGTTTCATGTAAGGTTTGGGGATCACATTAAGTATGGTTCTCTTCTTTACCAGGAACCCCCTTTAAATATAGTTTGTTGCTGTGGACCCCCAAGACTCAAGAACTCAAGATTTAAAATAATAATACTATCCATTAAACCTTCCCTCAGAGGCATTGAAGGGGGAGAGAATACTTTTCTCCTGCTTCTTCCTGCAACTTTGTGCTGGAGCAGATTGATCAGACAAGCCAGCCAGCCAGCCTTTGTCTTGGCTCCTGTCATGTGGCCACTCCACTGAAGGGAGGAAGTGGGCCAAGCAGCCTTCAAGCCTTCTCAGACCCCCTGTGAGGACATTATGCCCCCCCCAGGGGCCCACAGACTACAGGTTAAACATATATTTAATTTTGTTCAATAATAATGTAGACCTTGGGCTAAATCTAATGTTTGTCTTACCTAGAATAGACCCGCTCAAATGAATAAGGCTTGTTCATCACAACAAAAATTCTATTGATTTCAACTCTAAATAAGACTACATTGGATTTAGTCCACTGTGTAATAATAATTTCTTCTTGTCACAACTCAGGTGTTGAGTACAGATAGAACCAGAAACAGAGGCCAATGATAAGCAACAGTGAAACAGCTCCATATTATGGCAAACCCTAATATATACATTTTTAGTAAAAGCATTTTTATTTTTAAAAAAGGGAGAACCCATCACCCCGATCTAGACCAGTGAGGGCTAAGCATGTTGAGTAGCCTCTAGGAGCCACACAATATTGAACTTAGCTGGAAAATAAAATGGAAAGAGTCCATAGAACATAATCATCTGTTAGAGGAAAAAAGATGGTCCAAGATCTCATTTGATTAAAAAGAAGCCAGAACCATTTCAACTCACAGTCTTCATCAGGGGCCAATTTGAATCTTATGTTGTTTAATATTTCCTCCAAACAGAAGGCAACACCAGGATACAGATCTATACAAATGAACAATGCCTCTTCTCTTTCACTCCCCACAACCAGTAGTAGTGTTAATTTGAATAATTGATTATTGTAGTGATTCATTACATTTGTTATATACTTTTGCACACACACACACACACACACACAAACACACAAATATATTTTATATTTCTATCCTAGCTCTTTTTGTTTGTCTTCTTCATGAACCTCTTCCAGTTTATGGCATATCCTGGAGGATATTATGGCAACCTCTTGACATAGCCCTGAGCAGGAGCTGTTTGAGAATCAGAACACATCACAATTTTTTATTATGGTTTCCTCTTCTATTTCTGTTCACTCACCAGTCCAGAAAGTCAGAAAGTGGGTCCTAGTATCTAATGGCAGCTGATGACTTTCATGTCAGTGATAAGCCACGGTAGCTTTTAATTCAAACTTTGAAGGACTATCCCAGTTATTGAGCCCAATCCCCCAATAAGTTCAGGACTGTGGATAGCTCCTTTCATGTTGAGACTAAAACCCAGAGCAGATGCACTACCCCACCAGCATGGGAGTCAACAGATGCCATCAGCAGTTTTACCACCGGCCATCTGGCAACTGACTTAGAACTCTTAACAGCCCAATCCTCTGCAAGTTTACTCCAAAGTAAACCACAGGGCCCAATCAGGCTTTCTGGCAGTCAGACTTGCTCTTTAATCTGATGAAGTGTAATCCACATAAACTCATGCAAGTAGTAGATTTGTCTATCTTCAAGATACCACAGGACTTTTTCTATTGTTTATGCACAGGACTTATAGTACCCAAACTATTACAGCCCCAGCTCCTATTTCTTTCTCATCCTTTTTCTTCATTCCATCACTATGCTACTGTTTATTATTCCCTCTCTTTTCTTCTGATATTGACATCGTAAACTGAATTTTATTGGTCCAAAGGGAAAGAAATAATGCGAAGTATTTTATATCTTTCTTTGATCTTCTGGAGTGGCTGCAGTAAAAGCAATGGATTTGGGTTCCCTGAAGCTCTGCACATTGCCTTAAAGTCTACTACTGTAGCCTTCATGGTACAACAGATTTAGCAGGTCTCTTAGGCTACAAAATAACAATTTGGGATGTGTGTGTGTGTGTGTGTGTGTGTGTCATTTCATGATTGTGTATAAAGGCAGTCATTAAGTGACAGATATGCCAGTGCAGTGCTAAGGAGAGACACCTGTTGGGCTGTAGAGAGTACAACACTCAAAGATTTTATGCCCAACATACCCACAATATTTCAAGTTTCTTATCAGCCATTCTTCATTCTTTGAGCCCTGTGTGCTGCAAGATTTGTGGGAAGAAAGCAGGGATCAGAGGTCTCTCAATAGCTTATGTTAGGTGAGGTCCTTCTCAGGATCAGCAGTAAGAAATTGCTGGAGGCTTCTAATCCCTTCAGTATTTCTCCTCTCCCTCTGCTGACTAACGGAGGGAAAATGTGGGACTTGTTCTTTCTCAGCCACACCAAAACATCTTTTCTCTGGGCTTCTGATAGGACTTGGGAACCCACTGTATCACAAGCCATGCCCTGAAGCTTTCCCCAATCTGGTGCTCTGCAGAGTGTTGGATCGCAACTCCCATCACCCTCAGGCAGTTTAGGAAAGATTGTTCTCAAGTCTTATTTGTTTGCATCCTTGGCATATCCATAGAGATTCTTAAATAAAACATTTAAGCCTTGTTTTCTTCTAAAACAATAACCATAGTTAAGTTGTTCTCAGAAAACCTTCATTTAAACTTTGTAGTTTTCCATAGTAGTTTAGTGTGTGTTGTGACTGGTATTTTTTAAAGGCCTTGGATAAGAATTCAGGGTAATAATTTATAAACAATGCAAGGCTTTCTCCAGATAGCAATGCACCTGAGAGATGGTTGACACAGAGACATGCTCATCACTAGACAACTGCAAATATCTCTGACTTTGGAGATTTTCACACTGGGGCTAAAAGCCCTGAATCTGTCCCGCCACCTCCTCTCCCATTCCTGCAATGGAACAAGAATAAATCTGTGATGGTGTATTTACAGACATTAAGGGGATTTTCACATGGGCTATATATCCTGTGTCAGGAACAGAACAGGGTAGGGAAAGGTTTTCCCTTTCGGACGACGTCCACCCTGTTCTGTTCCTACGTTGTGCCTGTTCTGTTTTCTCCCCTTAATGTCTGTAAATACACCATCACAGATTTATTCTTGTTTGCTGCTGTTAAATTTGACTTTGACTTATGGTGATCCTATGAATGAGAGACTACTAAGTCACCCTATTCTCAACAGCCCTGATCAGGTCTTGCAGACTCGAGGCTGTAGCTTTTTTGATTGAGTCTATCCATCTGCGGTGTGGTCTTCCTCTTTTCCTACTGCCTTCTACCTTACCAAGCATTATTGCCTTTCCTAGTGAGTGAGTCATGTCTTCTTGTGATATGGCCAAAGTAAGACAGTCTCAGTATAGTCATCTTGGATTCTGATTAATGGCTGTGCCAATATATGGAAAATCTGGAACTATTTCAACATCCTCACCATCTACTTTAACATTATTTAAACAATCTGTGATCATTATTTTTGTTTTCTTAATCTTCAACTGTAAACCTGCCTTTGCACTTTCTTCCTTTATTTTCTCCAGTAATTGTTCCAAGTCTTTGCTATTTTCTGTTAGTAATATGGTGTCACCTGCATATCTTAAATTGTTGACTCTCCTTCCTCTAGTTTTCATGCTTCCTTTCTCTGAGTCCAATCTTGCTTTATGTATAATGTGTTCAGAGTACAAGTTAAACAGATAGGGTGATAAAATGCAGCCTTTCCTGACCCCCTCGTGAATTGGAAACCATTCTGTTTCTCCATATTCTGTCCTGATGATAGCCTCTTGTAACCTGAGTACAGGTTACACATCAGGATGATCAAATGTTGTGGCACATCCATTTCTTTAAGACCGATCCATAGTTTTTAATGATCTATACAATCAAAGGCTTTGCTATAATCTATAAAATACAGGCTGGATTTCTTTTGAAATTCTTTGGCACACTCCATTATCCAATGCATATTTGCAATATGATCTCTAGTGCACCTTCCTTTCCTGAACCCAGCATTTCTGGCTTGGTATATGATAAAAGTCTTTTTATAGAATTTTGAGCAAGACTTTGCTTGCATGGGTGATTAATGCTATGGTCAAGTGGTTATTGGAATCCCTAGTGTTCCCTTTCTTGGGGACTGGAATGTATATTGAGTTTTTCCAATATGTGGGCCATTATTTTGTTTTCCATATTTGCTAACAGATTTTAGTTAGAGCTAGTGTCAAATCTGTCTCTGTAACTTGAAACAGCTCTATTGGTATCCCATCTGTTCCTGGTGATTTATTTTCCCCAAGTGCTTTGAGTGCAGTTTCCATTTCACTTTCTAATACCTTATCTTCAAACGGGTCTTCCTTGAATGAGTCTGACATCTGTTCATCTCTTTTTTTTTAAAAAAAATATATTTATTGTGAATTTTTCAATAAAAATAAAACTGTACATTTCACTTTTATACATTTCCATCCATACCATCACCCGTTGTTACATTCATCCCAACAGCTATAATTTACAAACTGTATATACTTACACCTATTCCAACATAAAACAATTACAAAGGTTACTCCCTCTTTACTTTCTATCTTGTGTTTTTAGTTACATACCTCTTCTCCCCCTCATTCCTAATATTACTTTCTTGATTCTGTTGGGGCTGTATCTTAATCTTTTTCCTTTCCCCTTTCTTCAATTTTGTGTTTAAGTCTCTCTCTTTTTAAATTAAATCTCTATGTTTAAGACTGCCAATTCACCCCATTTTTCTTTCCATAGTGAGGTTACCATTTTCCAATCTTCATAACGTTTTTGAGGTTTTTTTTCAAATAGCATCATCGTCAATCTATCCATCTCATACATGTCGTAGAGTTTTAGTAACCAGTCATCTATTACTGGTGTTTGTTGAGTCTTCCAATTTTTTGCAAGAGTAATTCTTGCTGCCGTTACCATGTAAAGGAGGATCTTTGTATAATTTCCCTTATTTCATCATTTTACATTATGCAGCATATTTAATAAATATACTTCTGGCTCGCAACTAAAGTTCACGTCTAGCGTTTTTGTAATAATCTTATGAATCTTATACCAATATTTTGTTACCTCTTCACATCACCACCACATATGATAGTACGTACCTCTAGTTTTCTTACACCTCCAACATACCTCTGAGGAGTTTTTGTATATTTTCGATATCTTTTACGGCATCAAGTACCATCTATACAGCGATTTATAATAGTTCTCTTTTAAATTGTAGCTTCTCGTAAATAACAGATTTTTATTCCATGATGTTTCCCAATGTTCAAGTTGTATTTCATGACCTAAGTCTTGAGCCCACCTTATCATATGAGTTTTTATTCTTTCTTGTTGTAAAGTAATTTTTAGTAATAATTTGTAAAGTTTACAAATAATTTTCTCCCTTCCTCCTTGCAAGATTTTGTCTAGTTCAGTTACCTCTAACTCTATTTCTTCTACCTTAGCATCCTTTTTGAACTTCTCTGTTAATTGCCTATGAAGAAACCAATGGCAATCTATATAGCTATTTTTTAATTCTTCCTGTGTTTTCATCTTACCTATATTTCCCTCCCGTTTCAGAACTTCTTTGTAAGTCAACCATCTGTTATTATATAAATTTTCCCTTTTATGGAAGGCCTCATGTACTGACAGCCATAAAGGTATCTTTGGGCAGAGTATCTTCTTATATCTCAACCAGACTCTTAATAGCGCACGTCTTACATAATGATGACAAAATTCTTTATGAACTGATGCCTTATCAAACCATAAATAGGCGTGCCACCCAAATCGTAAATTAAAACCCTCCAGTTGTAGGAGTCTGTTGTTTTCTAAGGTTATCCATTCTAGAACCCATGTTAAGCAGTTTGCATGGTGATATGTTTGGAAGTCTGGTAAGCCTAACCCACCCTGGGTTTTTTTTTTTTGCATCAATTAAAGTTTTTCTTTTTACTCTGTGTTTCTTCCCTGCCCATATGAATCTTTGTAGTTCCCTATTCCATTTCATAAATACATTATCATTAGTTATCATTGGAATATTCTGAAACAGATATTGTAACCTTGGCATGATATTCATTTTTACTGTGGCTATTCTTCCTAATAGTGATAGTTCTAGTCTACTCCATTTGTTTAAGTCCTCTTTTATTTTGTTCCACGTTTTTATATAATTATTCTCAAACAGTTCTGAGTTCTTATTTGTTAATGTTATACCTAGGTATTTTATTTTATCTTCTACTTTGAATTCTGCTATTTCTCTCATTTTCTGTACTTCTTTTTTACTTAAATTCTTATTCAGTAGGACTGTCTTTTCTTTATTTATCTTTCTCCTTTTAACTGGTATGTTTAAACCTTTAACATTCCATGTTAATATTTTTTCTATTATCTCTATTTTATCTTTATTTTATGTATTATTATTTTATGTCTCTTGGATGTATACTTACTCAAAGACCTCCTCCTCTGGATCTTCTACTTCTACCCCATCTTGTTCTGACTCTTCTATCTTCTCTTCTTCTACTACTTCTTCCTCCCCCTCGTCAGACTCTCCTCTTAATATTTCTTTCTCTTCTTTCTGTATTTCTTTATCTTTCTCACTTAATTCTTCCTGGCTGCCTTCTACTTCCTGTTCTGGTTTCTTCTCCTTTTTTCCCTTCTGTATAACCTGTTGTTTTTGCACTTTTCCTTTAGTCATTTGTTCTGTATCTTCCTTATTATTTGTATGTTCTCCCTTTAATTTCTTTAAGAAACCTTTTGCCTTAGTTATAGAATTTATCACAAAACTTTTATTTCTATATGTAAGTGTTAATCCTTCTACTTTAATCCACTTATATGGAATTTCTTTCTTGCACAGCACCTGTGTTATTATACTATATTCTTTCCGCTTTTTCAAAACTTGGGTTGGAAAATCCTTATATATTCTAACCTCATCTCCTTCTATAATTAGATTTTGTTTAAAGCTTTGTTGTATAGTTATGTCCTTTACTCTTTCTCATAAAAAATATATCACTATGTCCCATGGTTTCCCCCCCCTTTTTTTGCAATCCACAAGTCAAACTATAGAGTTTATCCACCTCCACATCTAGCTGTTCTGGGGCCCATCCAATAAATTCAGCTAGTGCAGGTATCATTCTTCTTGATAATTCTTCATTTGGTTGTTCCTTTAACCCCCTTATTTTTATACACTTTGATCTATTTCTTATCTCTTGTAGTATTTTCTTATTATTCTCTTGTTCTGCTTGGATTTCTAATTGCTTAGTTCATTTTTCCAAGTCTTCCGCCTTAATTTGTAATTCCTGTAATTCATTACTTATTTTAACTATATTTTTTTGTAGCTTCTTCTAACTGCGTCCCAAATTTATCCAATTGTTTCTGTATGTCGGTTCTTATTTCTCCTTTTAGATCTTTCATTTCTGTTTTCAATTCTTTACTCAATTTTTTGAACTCACTCAGTAACATCTGATTAGTGTCTGCTGTTTTTGTTGCCATATCCATCGAAGTCCTTCTTGTGGTTTGCATCTGCACTTGTGCCTGTGCTAAGGCTTTCTTCGATGTTGGCATATTTTAATTAACTTATTTCTGATTTATTTTTAGTATTTTGCTTCTTTCTTTATATCACTGTCCCTTACAATTTGACTTGTTAATTTCTAACTCTTAGTATTAATATCTTAATATCCTAATCTTCCAATAATTCAATAATATCAACAAAATCCCCAGGCAATCCACACTATCAAACATTCCACAATATCCTTCCAATATTTCAATATTTCAATATTTCCATCAGTTCTGTATTTCAGTATTTTTAATTTGAGGGTTTTTTTGCTTACTTTTTATCTTTTATTTTTATTTTATTTATTTATTTAGTTATTTATACCCCGCTCTTCAGCCACAAGGCTATCAGAATGGCTTACAAATTGTTTTTTAAGCAACAGCTATTTACACATCTACACTGCATTAAACAGTTTCCAATGTGTGTTAGCTAATTGCCCCCACAAGCTGGGTACTCAATTTACCGACCTACGAAAGGATGGATGGCTGAGTGAACCTTGGAGCCCACTGGAATCGAACTTGCAACGTGGTGACTTGCAGTACTGGCATTTAACCACTGCGCCACCAGGGTTTAACATTCAATAGGCAACCCCCATGGAACAACCAGTGACAGAATCCCAAGTTAATACCAATAGGACCTTTTCTAAATTTGTCAATACCTTGATGTGGTAGATTTAACACGCTGAATATTCTTTATCATAGCCATTAATTTCTCCACTCCTCTTATTGATTTATCTTTTAAAAAATTTATACCAATATCAGTACGTTAATCCAGGTGATGAAACTACTGTACTTTAAAAGGCACAAATCCAAAAGTTTCTCCTTTAGTATGTTGATAGTGTAAATACCATGAACTTCTAGTCCTATATCTTTTTACACTGAATAATTATTTTCTTATCTTCATCTATGCCTTTCACCTTCTACTCTCTTCCTTCCTGTTTCTCTGCTAAATATCCCACCTTTTGGACTCTACAGGCAAACATTCCTCTGAATCATAGCAAACCTATATAGTGCTTCCTCTAATTTATACCTGTGAAATTAAATCCCCAATGGTCTTACTTCTCCACAAATGGTTTCATTTTCCTCAGGATTTACCATTTCCTTTTTCTAAGAAAAGCATTAATTATTCATATATTTAGTCTTTACCATACATTAGCCCATTTGCATGCATTCCAAGTTATATTTTCTCCAATTCACTTTTTTTTACCCAGTTCAAATTCATAGAATCATAGAATCATAGAATTGCAGAGTTGGAAGAGACCACAAGGGCCATCCAGTCCAACCCCCTGCCACGCAGGAAATCTTGATCAAAGAATCCCTGACAGATGGCCATCCAGCCTCTGTTTAAAGACCTCCAAGGAAGGAGACCCCACCACGCTCCGAGGGAGTGTGTTCCACTGCCAAACAGCTCTTACTGTCAAAAAGTTCCTCCTCATGTTGAGGTGGAATCTCTGTTCCTGGAGCTTGCATCCATTGCTCCGTGTTCCAGTCTCTGGAGCAGCAGAAAACAAGCTTGCTCCATCCTCAACATGACAACCCTTCAAATACTTAAACAGGGCTATCATATCGCCTCTTAACCATCTTTTTTCCAGGCTAAACATACCCATTGAATGAAACATTGAATTCGTTCATTCAACAGTCTTTTCTTTCCTCTACATTCTTCTTCCTCCTCTCTTTTCTCTTTCTCTTTCAGTCTTTCTACATCCCTTCTTTCTTACCAATTCTTCTTCTGCACATCCTGTTCCTTCCCTTTCCCGATGCTCTGTCAATTCTTTAATATGAGCTTTAAGATTTGTCCTCTGCATCTTCCATCTCTTTCTGTTTGCCAATTGTCCTTTCAAAATCAATGTTGTCCCTTTAGGAACCTCTTTCTTATATTTTTATTATTATTTGTCTTCCTCCTCTCTATTTCCAAATTATATCTTCCATCTTCTATCACAATGTCTTAGTTTTAATTTTTGCTTTTTTTTTACTTCTTAACCTCTTTTTGTTTTGTTTCTCTGCTGCATTTCTCCTTTTTTCCACTTTATTTGTGTCCTTTTCAGATTGTTTCTTCTTCCGTTGCTCCACCTCTGCTACTCCACCTCACCCAGCTGTTTACTTTGTTTCTCACCAAGTTACGTCACTCGGCAACTGACACTCACTTGACCAACAATTGAAATTAATTTTAGGGTGTTTTCCTACAAAACCAAAAATAAAGTTGCTTACTTGCAACCTTAGAAGTCTTTAAATTTTTTTAAAAGTGGTGGCATCGTTATCTGCCTAAACACTTAGGCAGCGGCAGCAGTCCGGGTGTGGTAAGCCAACCCGCCCAAGCGTCTGCGACTGAAGGTATTTCTTAAGATTTTACTCTTCCTCTCCAGCTCGCTAGCTTGGCCAAAGGGTTTTTCTGCTGGCCCCCTCCGATTGCCTGTTCCCCAGGCAAAATTCGCCCCTCTCCTTACTTTTTATTGGGGCTTTCTCCCAGACTGTGCTGTCAGGACTCATGAGCTCCATGTGTCTCGAACTCTCACAATGCCCTTGCCACCGGAAGTCCATCTGTTCATCTCTTTTATATAGTTCAGTGTATTTTTTCCATCATCTTTTTATTTCCACTTGGTCATGTAACTGATAATTCTATAGCATCCCTACTCTTGATTTAAATTTCCCTTTGATTTCCCAGATCTTGTGGAAGAGGTCTCTTGTTCTTCCTTTTTTGTTATCATCTTCTATTTATCTGCATTGATTATTACAGTAGTTCTTTTTCCAAGCTCACAAGTCACTGAACAGTTGCATTCAGGGTTCTGACCCTATTTCTGTCACCTCTTACTTTTGCTTCTCACCTGTTCTTAACTGCTTGAAGAGTTTCATCTGTCATCCATTCTGACTGCTCTTTCTTTTTGGCTGTAGATAGTGTCTTTTTGCATTCCTCCCTGGCAATGTCTATGGGGTTCAGTCCAGAGTTCTTCTATTTCTGGGTCAATTAGGCTTACTAGTGCAAATCTTTTTTTTTTTTTTTTTACATTATCATTAAATTCTATGGGGATATTCTTCAGGTTGTATTTTGGCACAATGGTTGGTTTATTGTTCTTTATATTTACTCTAATTTTTGATATTAGCAGTTCATGGTCTGTGCCACAATCTGCTCCTGATCTTGTTTTTGCAGAGAGAATGTAGCTTCTCCATCTTCTGCTTCCAATTATGTAGCCTTTTTGATTTCTACGTTGGCCATCAGGTGATGTCCATATATACAGTCATCTCTTTGGTTGCTCGAAGAATGTGTTTGTGATGAACAAACTGTTGCCCTCACAAAATTCAGTCAGTCACTCTCTTGCTTCATTTTTTAATCCTAGGCCAAATTTTCCTACAATCTTTGATTCTGTTCTGTTTTCTATTTTTTATTTCAATTGCCTATGATTAACAACTTTTCCTGTTTTGGTGTGTGGTCAATTTCCTCCTGGAATCCAGCACAGAATCTTTCAATTTTTTCTTCTTCTGCTCCTGTAGTTGGAGCATAAACTTGGATTATGTTTATACTGATGGGTTTTCCCTGAAGTCTTATTGATATAATTGCATTGTATTTTTGATGGCTTTTGCTACATCTCTCCTCACTATTAATGCCACACCATTTTGTCTTAGATTTTCATTTCGTAAGTAAAACACTGAATTGTCTGATTCAAAGTGTCCCATTTCTGTCCACTTTAGCTCCCTCCCAATGTTTATAAGTTCCATTTCTTGTTTCACTATATCTAGCTTTCCCTGATTTATGCTTCTCAAATTCCATATTCCTATAATACATGTTGTGCAGCTTCAGACTTTCACCCCAGAGCACATCAACAGCTGAATGTCTTTTCAGTTCAGTTGTATCATTAGACATAGTGCTACTCGTAGTTGTTCTCTGCTCTACCCCAGTAGATTGTTGAGTGCCATCTGACCTGGGAGTGTCATCTTCTGGCATTACCTCTTGTTTAATTTTGGATTGTCTCAGCATGTGATTTCCATGGTAAAAGGTATTCAAAACGGGTTTACCGTACTTCCTTCTGTGTAGTACTAACCAGTGTTGGCTATGGTGCCACTGCCATTCTCTCTGAGAGATCCTTCACCAGTGCCACTCTCCTCTACTGCTGCTGCTAGTAGCTGTTTATACCAGAGACGAAATGTCCTGATTACACCTCAGCCAGAAAGATTTTTAGAGGAGCTGACTCAAATATCTAGTACCCAATAATCAAACCTAGAATAATTAAGTGATGGACATGTGTATCTAAACTTGCCAAAGATTTTCCAACTGTCTAGAATTCATTTTTCCATAAATCAGATTTCCGGGTGATAATTTTGTCAGTTAGCCTGTGTGTGTGCTTCCTACCCATTTTGTTGCCATTCAGAAAAACAAAATAAGAACACCTTCTTACTGTTGTTATAGCGCTTTCCTTTATTTGCTGCATTTTATCATCTGTGTTTCTACAGTGATCTTTTAAACACAGACAGCCAAGATGAGAAGGTATAAGGCCTCTTTGCTCTGCCTTTTAAAAGGTATTTCCAGGGGTAACATAGTGGTAACATTTGCTTGCCCAAGCATGTTTTCTCCTTATGCACTACTGTTGCCAGCAGTAAGCTATTTAAAACATGAAGGGCAGATTTGTGTTTGTAAACCAAGGCTTCCTGATATCCAGAGTATACAGCTGTGATGCATTTCTGAGTATTCAAATAGGAAAGCTCTTCACTGACAGGGTATGACCCTGTGACAGAATAGAGCTAGGGCTCACAAGGTTGAAATGAGTCAACGCAGTTGTTATGCAAGGTATTTTAGCATGGTCTTGAAAGGACAATGAAGAACAGAGCTTGGGAAAATTACTTTTTGACTACAACTGCCATTATCTCTAGACAACATGGGCTTAATCCAACCAGCAAAATAGTCAGCTCCAGGGTGCAGTATTCCGCCCCAGTTGAACCCAGTAATGCCCCACAGAACCGTTATAATCCAGATGCAAATTGTATTGAGGGCCATACATTTCCCCTGCACAAAATTAAATCAATTCAAAAGGGGATTTCTTTCTATGTCTAATTGAGAATATTTTAGGTCACATACAATGCAGTGGCTGCTTTGTTTTTTGTTTTCCTGGCATGCATATCGATATCAACCAATAGCCTTTCTTCCCCCCCCCCCGCCATTCTAACTGCTCACCTGCACTCTGATTGGATGGCTCCACTTGTGCTCCCATTGGCTGGCTCCCTTGCTGGGAAAATTAAACACCTCCTCCTTCAGTTTTGGCCATGACATTTAAAGTTCCTCACGTGAATCTTCCCTCAAGATTAACAGGATTTTTAAAAAAAACCCTACAGAATGGAAAAGCCAGTTTGTAAACCTATCATCCCCAACCCAGCAAAATCACAGCCCAGCCCTCCCCATGTTTCTTTGAATCTATTTCCAAAGGAATTTATTATCCAATAAGGTTGTAATCCTCTGTACTCAACCTCCTCAAAGCTCTGAGGTTTTCCAGTTGCATTTGATGGGCAAACTGGATTTTAACCCCCTCCCCATTTTTACTCCTTTTCTTCCACCACCCTGGTATAGCTATGCATTGCTTTATAAGGAAGGCTTTCCCCTCACATCCCCCACCAAAGCTCTGAGATTTTCTCATTGCCTTTCATACCCACATCTCTCTTCTCTTGCACCTTGCACAAACTCCCCACAAACTCCCCAGGCACATGCAAGGCACAGGAAGGGGAAAAAATGAAGACCTCCCCCATTCATAACCTCCAGCCTCCTCATTCAAATGTCTGCCTGTTAGAATGGGTGAAGGCTTTCAGTATTTCTGAAATGGAGCTGTGCCTTTAAACATTAGAATACTGTATACTCGACTAATATATATATATGATATTATATGATTGCTGACTGGGCTGTTGTAGTGCTTGGAAGGGAAAGAGGGCTGAAAGGAGACCAGACAGTACCTGCCCCATCTTCTGATCTCCCTCTTCATTTCACCTATTCCTGCCTAGCTGGTGAAGCAGCTGCCCATCAACAACAAAAAATGGTGACACCACCACACTTGCCAGATAATGGATATGGATGTAGAGGGCTGACTGTATTTTGCAAGTGTGGGTTCAGCCGTGGTCAAGTCAGATTTTACTGGATTCTAAGCATATACTCAGTGCCTGTCTGGGCTATGAGCTCATCTGGATTGCAAGTTTTCATTTTAAAAAAGCATCTGAGTCTCTAGCCCTTTTACAAGCTGAGTTATAGGCAAAACACATCGCCACTCTATTTTACAAGCGACAAGTCTATCCTCCCTTTGAGTGTACCCAATCAGTGAAGGCACACTATTTATAGAGGTATACTATAGAGATAGACATTAACCAATATCTCCTCTCAGTATGTGTCTCTAATCTCCTGAGTCAATGTTACAAATTTGCAAGAAAGTCTAGTATTTTAAGGAAAGTCTGGATGAAGTCTGTTTTGTAGAACTTATTGTAAATACTGCATAGAAGGCAATGGGGCCATTGGAGGGAAGGAGGAGGGTTGTAAAAGATCAGGGTAAACCTGGAATACAATTATTATTATTGAATATTCCAGTTGGTTGTTTTTCATGACTTCTGGATGCAGCAGGATTATGCATTTTTATTAGATATAATAATAATAATAATAATCCACATTATGAAGGACAGTTAAAGTTCTACTACTACCTGTAGGTAAATGCTTGAACTGAAATCATCAGAACAGGCTGTTTTGGATAGAAATTTGGATAGAATTTTTTCTATCCAAATTTCTATTTTGGATAGAAATTTTGGATAGAAAAGCATTGGGAGGTGCTGGATGTACTTGAGAACATTATTTTAGAATGGAAACATTTCAGATATTACACTTTTACTGACCTCTTTGTGCCTGGAAACCCTCTGGAACAGAAAAAAATGTCCCAAAATGCCAGTTTCTGAGTAGGGTAAGCCCACAAAATTCACCAGTTGTATAAGACTAGATGGAAGTGATACAAGAATCCACAAAAATTCAGTCGGAACTACCTTCCCATACCATTTTAGGCAAAACATTTACTTTCCAGAAAATGGCTTGGAGCACCAACTTTTCAAGTAACCATGCCCACCAAACTCACTGTTTGCACATGATCAGTTGAAAGAAATGTCACAAGCCACAAAACTTTGACAGCAGCTACTTTCTAATAACTACTCCAGGCAAAACATCTGTGTTCTGGAAAACGCCCCAGAATGCCAACATTCCAGATAGCCATGCTTACCAGATTCACCAGTTGCAGAAGATTAGGGGCTTGTCTACACAAAGGGGGAAAAAGCCCCAGATTTCTCCACAGTAATAGCAAGTTGCAGCAGGTGCCACCTGTCTTAATAGTTTTACAGCCCCTATAAACTTTGCATGCCTGGAGCTGAGACTGCAGCGGAGAGTGGATTACTTGCATTTTTAAATCTGCTGCTGCCAAACTTTTTTTTTTTAAAAAAACCCTATTTCTATGGTGCACACAAGCAATATTTCACCTTTCCCCAAAAAGAAAGGGGGGGAAAGATAGTACAAACCTCTGTTTTAACGCCTTAGCGATCACTCGCTAAAGTGAAAATCCAAGATGGCGGAGCAGGCACTTGCCCTGTAACCCAGCCCCACCCCCCTGTGCTTGTCCAACTAAATAGATTTGCACTGCGTCCTGCATGGGGAAGCGATTCATGTCAAATTGCTTGTCTTAACGAGCGAAAAATGCACATATCTCTGGGATCTGCAGGATCCCATTAAGACAGCTCATTTTCTCTGCGAATTCCGTGAGCGGTATTTTCACAGTGTGGACAACCCCTAGGTGATAGCGAGGCAATGAGCAAAAACCAAAAACCCTCTTCAGACACCACTTTTCAGTACCCATTCCAGCACGCACCCCCCACCATCAAATCTATATTCTGGGAAATAGCCTGGAATAACAATATCTCTCAAAAGTGTCCTGGCCCATTCTGTTCATGCTTTTATTCATTCTCAGAACTGCCTGCTTTCCTGCCTTCTGTTTAAAGTAGAACTGGCCGCCTTGTGCAGCTGTTGCTTCTTTAGAATAGAGGCAGACAGCAGCATAAAGTGAAGCAGGGGGGAGGGTAAGAGGTTCATATTTGGCTGTGTCTGTAAAGGAGGGAAGCATGGTAGAACTGGGGGAATGGAGGTAGGGTAGAAGGTGCAGCAGGTGGGTGCAAGGTGCAAGAGAAGAAAGATGTGGCAGCATGAGGCAGGGAGAGAGACAGAGACAGAGGCATGGCAAAGATGTGAGGTAAGGGAGGATGGAAAGAAGGAAGAGGGATGCAGTGGGAGGGTGCAAGGCTCAAGAAAAATAGGCATAAGTGGGGGAGGTGCAAGAGAGGGAGGAATGGTGGTCCAAGGTGAGACAAGGAGGGAAAGGAAGGCAGAAGATAAAGAGCAATGGGAGGAAAGTAAGGGTGGGAGCAGCAGGAGGCAAGAAGAAGTAAACACAGCAAAGGTGCAGTCTGGGCTTCATGTGATGTTCTCTTGGATTTGTACTTTTTGCCAGCAGTAAAATACTGATGGCAAAAACAAAAACTGTAGTAATCTGATCAGAATATAGTAACATAAGAAGTGCACATGCACATCAAAATGTTGTTGTTATTTACCACACTGGAATATACATGGTCAGTTGACATGGTGCGAGTTCTATGATTAATTCCCACAACAACCTTCTAAGGTATATTTCCTGAGAGACAGTGATAGCCCAAGGTCACAGGGTAAATTCCATGACCAAAGAAGGATTTGAACTTGTGTATCTCAATTCCAGGTCCAGCACTATAAATATTATGACTGGAATCATGGTGTACATTACATAACTTTACGTGTACTTAACTTCGTAGGAGAGGAGCTAAGGAACTCTGGTAGTGGATTGCAAAAATGTGTAATGGGACACCAGTAAGACTGTCCTGATGTCCATTGGGCTCTACCAATGCACATTGGCACTCCCTGGCTGGTATCTTGATGCACAATGGGACCAAAATGAATCTGTCTTAATGCACATCAGTCTCAGCATCGGTCTCATTGTTCATAGGTCTTGTTGTACATTGGTCCCAATGCAAAATCATGTACTTCAGCAACCCATTATTGGATATGGACATTATGGAACTGCCCAATTCTAATTCCTGCAGATGTAAGTCTACTTATGAAGATATAAGTTCCCAATAGGATTCTGGCCTGCCATATTAGTTCCTTCAGAAGAGCAGTTACAAAGGCTGAAACATACTGTTACAAAATGCAATGATCAATGTGTTGAATCTGTATAACCAGAATGCAAATTAATAATATACATAATTATAATTTGTACAATATGCAAATCAGCTGCCTGGATTTGAGAAGCTGGCACTCTTAACCATATTACCCAGGGGATTCTTTGACTTGTGGTCCAGAAAAGTAACTTTTCCAAGCTTAAGATTCAATAGCTTTGTAAAATATCTCCTCCTGATGGAAATGAAAATGGTTAGAACGTATCTGTATTTTGGGACTTTTCTTGCAGGCCTAAACTTCAAAATTTATCTTAACATCACTCTGTTGTGGGTATAAGCTTTCTTCTGTAGCTGAGTTCATGTGTGTCCAGTGCATCTCCTACCATTTCCCCCCCAAGTGCTTTTTAAACTGACTGCCTGTAGCGTGTGACACATGAGGACATAGCTCTGTTCTGGTTTTGTATTAGCTTGGAGGCAATGGAAGTTCTGCAGCTTCCCAAACCCATTCCCCTCATATAGACCACTAACTGTCTAACCCTAGATGTTTCACCATCTTCTGTGAAATCAAGTATGTATTTGTAAACCCAAATGTTTAGAGGGTGGTTGTGGTCAGTCATGCTTGAGGAAAAGGCACTGAATACTCAAAACATGCATGTCCTTAAAGCATTCTACTCTTTATTGGTAGTTTGCATAGCCCATCAATGGAATATGGCCAAGCACAGCAGACATAGTGGCACAACTTAGCTCTTGCTTTTAGTAAATTCTGATCATACAGTAGAGTGGTCTTGGTATTGCCCCAAAGCCCCAAGTTTGTCCCAGCAAAGAACAGAAGGTTGTTGGCTATAGTCCACCATACCTAATACTGATATGCTTTATCTCACCGGGCAAGTGAGATAAAGCATATCAGTTTTAGAGACAGTAGTTAAAATTGCGACTGGTTCACACTGTATGCAATCACTTGATTATGCAATGCTTGATGCATTTCAGCTCAATATGTGAGCTCTTTCCAGTTAGAAATATTAAGCATGATCTAACAAAAGCAAAGAACTCAATCCTGTGTACACTTAATTAGGAGACAGGACTATGCTCTCTTGAATGAAGTACAACTTATGTATGGGTGGACGTGCAATATGTATGAGCTGGGAGTTTGTAGACGAATAGGATTCTGGTGTGATGATTTTAAAATCTATTTAGTTTCAATGAAACCTTTGCTGTTTTGGATCTCCTGTGTTTTGAGATTCTGTGAAGTCTGATTTCAGTGGGTTAATCATACATGCAAGACATTACTTGATATATTTCAGTCCTTAATGATGAACCACTTGCATTCACCCACTTTTGATGGTCCACATTTGTATGTGTGAAATAACTCTCCCTCTTAAATTTGTATTGTGGTTTTGCAGATATTTGAGTTTACTCGTAAGCCATTTTAGAATAATTTAATTTTTTTAAGGGAAGGATATAAATTATTCAAATGAATGAACGTTTGAAGTAAAGTGAAATTATTTGAACATTTTGTCTGATCTGCAATGTTCACTTTCATATGCAAGGTGGAAGCAGAGAAAGGAAGCCTTGTGTCTCTGCACTAGAAAGAAAGAAGCCCTACTACGGTACTGTATTTTAAAATCATTTGCATGGTGAATAAAATAGAACATGCAGGGCTACAACATCTGGAGATATTACTGAAAACACTTATATTGAGAAGCATAAATCCAGTTTAACCAGCCACCTAAATGTTTAGTATACTCATGTAATTTTCCCATGAAGTCACTGCTCTTATTATCCAGTTAAATGCATTTGGCTAGAAAGAGTATATTCATTCATGCATGACCACACATGTTTGGAAGGGGGAAAGTTCCTCCTCTGTATTCACATGAACCAAATCTGTTCTCAGCATCAGGAAGGTGAATAAAATTAAATTGAGAAAACACACTTGTATGCTGTTCACCTCCTTTGCGCTGCTAAATCCATGTACCAGGAAAGACTGGAAATTCCTGCTGACCATTGGCCTTCCTGCTGCTTTCCTTGTATTAACATGTCTTTACAGGTCTCAGAGGCTGAGAGGTGGGTGGAATTCACTAAGCTCATTTTTAAAACACTCAACAGGCAACTGTTGGAACAATGTTACAAAACTGTCAGCATTACCAAGGTAACTCTCAACATCTAGCAGATGGTCTCAAAAAAGATGGCTTCTGATTTATAAGGCAGCGATGGCCTGTCAGATATTCAGCCTTAGCATTAGGGGTTTTTATGATCCCAAGACAAATGAACCCCAGTGGCATTACCTACTACTCTAGCACAATTCTCTACTCACACACAAATCCTGCCAATTTCATTTCTTTATGTTTATTTCAATTTCAATTTATGTTTATTTCCTCCTACGTGTAAATAAGATATATGGAAAGTGGGCAGGATGCAATGACTCTCAACCTGCACTGATTTTGATAGGGAATTTTGCAATATGTTTATTTAACTATCCCACTGAGGTAGACATAATTTAAACAGCTCAAGCTTGGCAAGATAGTGTCTGGATTAGCTATTTTTAAAATTAATTTTTAAAAGGATGCAGAAAGCCTGCAGAAAAGCTGACAATAATTATGAACATTCAGGAGAGACAGATCACAGCAATTATATGATTTTGAAAGTACTAGGGCATTTTCTTTCCTTTCTTTTTCTTTTTTGGACTAATTGGAATACATTTTTTTTCTTAAAAGGAAAGTAGAAATTTTGCACATTTTGAAGAAGATTATAGTTTTTACACAGTGTTATGTACCTCAGATGGTTGCACCCTGGCATACCTACCAAACATCCTCTATGGGCAAAGTGAGCTTCATCATGTTTTTGCCCCTTCCCTGGCCATTTTAGGCCCTGAAGAGGCCTTTTTAACAACAGGAAGTGACCTGGATATCTTGTTCTGGCTCACTTCCTGTTACAAGAAAGCTCTCCTTGGGTCTAAAATGCCCCAGAGGAGGGCAAAAACCAGGCAACATTTTCCCCCATGCCACCAGAAGCCATTTGGGGGCATTTTGGAGCAAAAAGATTTTTGGATTCTGTGGGGTGTTTTGCAAAAACACTTTGAGAGGTGCATATGCCCACAGGCTGCACTTTCCCTACCCCAGAATAGGAACTGTGATTGTCATGTGTACCCCCATCTTTTCTTGATGTATACTGTTGTGCAGCAATCCTATAGCTAAGTGAGAGCTCACTGGAGTTTAAGCACATCAAGCAGTGGTGTAGCCAAGGTGCTCCTTAGTCCCCAAAGTCCAAAGCTGCAGGTAGTTGTGCATAACAAACCAGTTCTAGCAGCTTTCATTTCCATCAGAAATGGGTATTTTGTAAAGCTAATTGGTCTTAGCTGATCATTCAAGATCAATTATTATAAAAAGAGAGCTCAGAACAACATATTGTTGATAGTCTCTCTCTCTCTCTCTCTCTCTCTCACACACACACACACACACACGCACACACACACTGTTACTGCAAGGACTACAGCTAAGAAGAAAGAGGAAGAATTGAGGGGTGAAACAAATTATGTCATAGTCCCCATTTATCAAAAAAAGTTCTAGCCTCACGTCTCTACAAACCCTGGCTCCACTATGCTACTGAATATATTTTCCCCCAAAGCCTTGCTGACAAGTCAACAGCCACTCTTTGCTCCTGTTCCTCATGTTGTTTTTAAAAGAGATGGTTTCTGTCTCATTCCTTGCAATGGGAAGGAAATGTAAACTTGCTGTCTTGCTACTCATATTTTTCCTTATTTTGTGGAGCATGGCAGATGGCTGGGGGCAGGCCTTATATACTGCGTATCCAGAGTCTTCCCTACCACCCCCATGCCACCTTCTCCCTTCAATTTGCCCAGAACCCCCTCTGAAGTCAGAATGGGCAGCTAGCCTTGTGATGGTGGTGCTTGCTAGGAGTTCTGAACTCAGAGAGAGCAACTACTGCTGAGGCTCTGCCTTTAGAATAAGAAATGTTGCCAAGGAGGGGGGAAATGGTGGCGGCTCAGGCAGTGCTTCTCCTTCCTCTCCTCCCCACCCCACTGAATCTGGTGTAGATGGCTTGTTCATACAGCAGTTTTCTCTGGAATTTCCAGCAAACTCTGGAGAAAACTGCAAGTTTTCTAAAACCCAGATTAAGGGGGTATTCGCCGAATCTGGTGCGAATACAGCCCTATAGTGTGTCACTATTACACCAGATTTGGGGGAAAGGCCACATGTTGTGTGGCATTATTGGGCTGGGTTTGGGGGGGGGATTCAGGGCTTGTGACTTGTGTAGTCAAGCCCCCTGTCTCCTGTTTTATTCATTTACTGGTCAAGCCAACATTGCTGGGCTGCGCCCAATGCTGGAATAAAATAGAGGAAGATGTTATTCATATTGCTCACCTGAAATTCTTTTATCTACTGTATATATCATGAAAGGTGGAACTCAACTCTACTATTTTTATAGTCTGTTAGGAGGTTTGCCCAGCATTGTCCAGATTGATATTAATTATTTTGCTTATGATTTGAATGAAACCATAGTTTAACTGGAGCACTCTTTAACTGCAATCTTTAAAATTTGTTTCATGCCAAGTTTCCATACAAAATTGACCTGAACCAGCAATTTTCAGAAAAAAACTGAAGTTTGCTAATTAGTACCAAAGTTGCATGAGCATGTTTGGGATGCCATCCTAATTCTAAACATCAAGTTTGGTCAAAACTGATTAATTAATGTGCATTCTATAGTAGTAGTAGTAGAAGAAGATGGAGGAGTGGATTGAGAGGGGTACAGCTTGGGAAGAGGGGAGTAAAGGAGCAGAGCAGAGTGTTGAAAGAGCAGAGCAAGCAGACTGAAATGAAGTGGGAAATGGAGAACGGAGGTGCGGAGGAGGAGAGCAAAAGGAGATTGGAAGGAGGACAGAAAACGTGGTGTGGAGTAGAGCGAAGGAGAGTGGGCTGAAGGGCTGTACCCGACAGGACTTGTTTGGAGTGAAGGCAGGGATCAGAGCGGACAGAGAGTGGCAGAGGAAAACAAAGAACACGGACATAGCTTGGGGAGGAACTGAGGGAGAAGAGCTGTAGGACGGTGAGAAAGCGGAGTAGAAGAGAGTGGTGTATAGAACTGGAGTGGAATGAGTGAGAGTAAAGCAGGCAGAAACGGAGTGGAGAACGAAGAACGGAGGCGTGAGCGAAGGAGTAAGAGTGGAGAAGGTGACCAGAAGGAGACCAGAAGGAGAACAAGGAGAACAGAAAGCGCAGAGTGGAATAGAGCGGAGGAGAGTTCTCTGGAGGGTTGAAGAGCTGGATTTGACTGGACAGGATGAAGGTGGGAGGTTAAGGGAAATTGCTGTGTCAGTGTTTAGAAAGTAGAGAGAAAGAAAGAGGAGAGGTAAAGGGATCTGTGAGAAGGATAATGGAGGGAAATTGAGGGAAGTTGAGTAAAGTTGGGGATTGATCTGGAAACTGTAAAAAAGAAGAAGGCTCAAAATAGAGCCATGTGTGAATAGATAGACTGGAGGGGAACTATAGTGGTATAGAATAAAGTTTTGAATTTAGAATGTATCAAGACATTTGACTATACCTTCTATCACTGAAATATCACTTATGTCTTATCAAAATAATATTGGAAGGACTTAGAGGGATAGTAATTAATATTTTGGGTTTATTTGAATTGTTGTCCTGAATGTGGTAATATTGAGAAATAATTTGTGCTTTGTGGTTATAGTTGGAAATTGTATAATATAATTAAAGAAAGAGACTTATAGGATACAGGACACAGAAAATATAATAATTAGAACCAAAATGCCGGTCAAGAGAAATACACAAATCCATATGATTACAACTAGAAGACAATCGACAGAAATTACAGATACACAACAATTACTGCTACAAGAACTGAGGAAATTTAGAGAGGAGATGTCCATGGAAATGAAAGAGATAAGAAAGGATATTAAGAGAGATTTAGATGACTTTGGAAAATAACTAAATAAAATAACGGAAGATGTAAGACAGCTGAATGAGAAAGTAGATAATCTAGATAGCAAAACAAAAAGCTTAGAAAAAACGACAGTGCAATTAAGAGATGATCAACAACAAGGGGAGTTAAGAGATCTAGAAATACAAATGAGACTGAGAGAGAAGTGTTTAAAACTGAGGGGGTTGATGGAGATGGAGGAGGAGGATTTATATGATAGGTTAATACCAAGTTTAGCAGCATATATTGACCTGCCTCTAACAAGGGTGGAAATGGAAATTGATAGCATTTTCAGGATAAAATCAAGAGTTGCCACACAAAAAAGATTACTGAGAGATATCGTAATATATTTTACAAGAGGGAAAACTAGAGATCAAATATTGGAAAAAAAAATGAAAAAAATTAATTACTGAAGAAAATGAAATCGCGATTTATAAAGATATCCCGGTGCAAATATTAAAAAAAGGAAAGAATGTCAATTTATTACAGCTAAACTACAGATAAAGGGAATTCAATATCGTCGGGAAAAAATGGCAGAAATCTCCTTTAATTATCAACAACGGAGATATAGACTGAACACGATAAGGAAGGCGAAAGATTTTTTAAGTAAACATGGGAAAGATCTGGACAGTAAAGAGAAAGAGAAAGAGAAAAATGAAAAAGATTGGACAGAATTTAAGGAAACATTGAAGGAAGATAAGGAAAAACCAAACAAGGAACAGCAAAGAGATTATGAAGAACATGATGAACAGGGGAAAGAAACTGAAAAAAATGAGAAGCTGTAGAGAGGAGGTGATACTTAAACATAGGGATCTTAGAAGTGAAAAAGAAGAGGGAGAAGATTCAGAATTAGAGGAGGAGGAAGAAGAGGAAGTGGAGGAAGAAGTTGAATATTCAGGAACAGAGGGGGAAGATGAAAAGGAAAAGGAAATAGAAAAAGAAGGAGGAACAGAGTCAGATATTGAATAAGAAGGATGTAATAAATATAACTAAAAATAAAAGTTAAGAAATAATGGTGGTTAAAATAGTATCATGGAATGTGAGAGGAATGAATTCACCAAACAAAAGGAAACAAGTATTTCATTATCTAGAAAAAACTAAAGCAGATCTAATATGTATTCAAGAGACTCATATATAAGAGGAAAAAAACCCAAAATTTGTTAAGACATAGAAAATTAGGCCAAGAGTTCATTAATTCAATTGATAAGAAAAAAGAGGGATTGTGATCTACGCTAAAAGAGAACTGAATGTGAAAGAATCAATAAAAGATTCCCAATGAAGGTATATTGGGGTTGAATTAAATATTATGGATAAAAAAAAATTTGGTTCTAGGAATATATGCCCCTTCAGAGAATAGAGACAGATTCTATAAAGATCTATTGAGGGTAATATTAGAGAAGGAGTATGAAAATGTAATTTGCCTTGGGGACTGGAATGGAGTTTTAGATCCACTTAAAAATAGAGCTTCGGGAAAGGGTATAAAGGATAAACAAGGAAAATTGCCCAGATCTTTTTTTGAGTTTATGGAGAATCTTTCTATGTTAGATGCATGGAAATACTTATACAATGACAGTAGAGAATATACATTCTTTTCTGATAGGCATAATTCTTTATCACGGACTGACATGTTTATATTATCATGAAATATGACGAGGTACATAGAATCAATGGAAATACTCCCAAGATCAATATCTGATCATAATATGATAAGTTTAAAGATGATGAATAAGAGAAGAAGCTATAACTGGAGACTTAAAAAAACCTTTTTACAAGATGAGAGTACACTGGAAAGAGTAAGGGTAGCATTAAGGAACTATTTCAATGAAAATAAAGAAGGAGAAGTAACAATTCAGAGTGTGTGGGAAGCAAGTAAGATTGTGATTAGAGGCGTATTAATGCAGATAAATTGTTAGAGGAATAAGAGAATAAAGGAAAAAAGCAAAAACTACAAGTTATTGCAAGACAGAAAGAAATAGAATTAAGAAATGATCCAACAAATATAAAGGTGATTAATGAATTAAAAATCTTACGGAATCAGATGAAAATGGAAATGACACAAGAAATAGAGAAGAAGATCAGATTCATGAAGCAAAGATATTATGAGCAAAGTAATAAAATGGGAAGATGGTTAGTTTATAGATTGAGAAAGGCTCAGGAGAAACAACTAATTTTGAAAATAAAAGAGAATAATAATATGGTGACAAAAGATGAAGAAATTAGAAGATGTTTTGGAGAATTCTATACAGCCTTGTTTAAGGGACCACAACTGGAATATGTAATAAAAGAAATGATAGAAAAATATTTAGAAGAACAAAATATCCCTAAAATAAACCCACAACAGAGAGATGAATTAAATAAAGGGATTACTACCACTGAGGTTGAGCAAGCAATTAAATCATTGAAGGCTGGCAAGACTCCGGGCCCAGATGGCTTCTCCACTAGCTACTATAAGACTTTCCCAGATCAACTAAAGGTACCATTGTATAACTTGTTTAATAGAATTATGACAGGAGGATATATACCCTCCTCTTGGACTAATGCGAATATAGTCTTGATACTGAAGGAAAATAAAGACCCAGAGGAGATGAGAAACTATAGACCAATCTCCCTGCTAAACACGGACTACAAACTATTTGTGACAATCTTGGCAGAGAGGTTGAAGAAGATTTTGAATAATTGGGTAAATCAAGATCAAACGGGGTTCCTTCCAGGCAGGCATATGAGAAATAACATTAGAAGAATACTAAATATAATAGAATATGGAGAAATGCATCCTGGAAAAAAATTGGCCATGTTACTCTTGGACGCCGAAAAGGCATTTGACAGCGTGAGTTGGTACTATATGATGGTAGTAATGGAGAGACTTAAGCTAGGGGAGAATTTCATACAAGGAGTAAAAGCAATCTATAAGAAGCAAACTGCTCAAATTATAATTAACGGATATAAGACCTCAGAGATAAAAATAGAAAAGGGAGTAAGACAAGGGGGTTCCTTATCGGCACTACTCTTTATAATGTGCTTGGAGATACTGTGTAGAAATATAAGAGAGGATAAAGAAATAGCTGGTGTCCGAATAAAGAAACAAGAATACAAAATATCAGCCTTCGCAGACGATATTTCTTTAACTTTGGTGGATCCAGTGAAATCAATTGCTAAATTGCAGGAAAAGCTGTGGGAATTTGGGGAGATGTCGGGTATAAAAATAAACAAAGAAAAGATGATAATCTTAACAAAAAACTTATCAAAAAAGGAGGAAGAAGAGTTAATTAGGGTAACAAACTATAAGTCACAAAGGAGAATAAGGTACTTAGGAGTAATGATAACAAATAATAACCTTGATTTAATAGAAAATAATTATAATAGAATATGGAAAGAGATAAAGAAAGATTTAGAGAGATGGGAAACATTAGGTCTGTCAATCATGGGGAGAATCTCGGCTGTGAAGATGGTAATACTACCAAAGATGCTGTTCCTATTTCAAAATCTACCAGTGTTATATAATAAGAAGCTATTTAAGTTATGGGACAGAGACATATCAAAGTTTATATGGGCAAATAAAAAGCCGAGGATCAGATGGAAGGTGTTACAGGATGACAAGAATAAGGGGGGCCTCGGACTACCAAATTTAAGACAATATTACAATTTAGCAGTATTGGTTTGGCTACATGAATGGTTTGTATTAAATAATGACAACATATTAACGTTAGAAGAAGTGGATATAAAGTTTGGTTTTCATGCCTATCTATGGTATGCGAAGGATAAGGTAGATGGAAAATTTAAAAATCACATCTTCAGGAAATCAATGCTGTATGTTTGGAAAGAGGTTAAAAAGAAACTATACTTCAAATTCCCATCGTGGGTCTCACCCCAAGAAGCTTTCAGGAGAACAGAAATGATAAATAGAGGAAAATGGTGGACATATAAAGACTTGACTAAAATACAAGCTGGTAGGATAAGATTTAAAACAACAGAAGAATTAAAGGAAGACCAGATAGATTGTAACTGGTTTCAATATAGACAGCTACTGGAGAGATTTAAAATGGACAATAACTTAATTGGAATAGACTATCAATACACAGAATTAGATAAGGCCTTATCAGATCAAAAAGAAAGAAAAATCTTGAATTTATATAAGATTCTATTGAATCTAGAACTAGAATCAGAAAACTACCAAAGAATACATGGTGAAATGGGCACAGAATGTTGGGCACAATATTTTATTAGAGGACTGGACAGAGGTTTGGAAAAGAAGTATTGTTTGATTTTGGATCTGACAATACTTCCCATAGTAAGCATTAAATTGCTGTTGCAGTAAGTCTGAGATTAGACCAATCTAGGAATGGAAAGAATATGCAAAAATATTGAACATATGGTAAAAAAAAAATTGTGTTTATTGTATGCTGGAAAGCCCTGACAAGGGGAATCCTGGATGATGAGAATCTTTGAGGTTCAAGACTTAGTCTATACAAACTTCACACATGGTTTTGAGGGGGACAGAGAAAAGAACATTTTTTGCGCAGAAAATAAGCATTTTTTTGTGCAGAAAATGCTGTTTCCTTGCAGAAAATGTTGTGCAAAAATATGTGAACTTTGTACATAATAACTACAGCATTTTCTGTGCTGGAAGCAGCATTTCCTGCTGACAAAATACTATTTCTTTGCAGAAAATGCTGTAACCCTCACAACATATCTCATTATTCTGATATTGAAACTGCAACCACTGTATGTCCCATCATCCTAATTTGGGACCAATGTTTAATTAGCTTAATATTAACTTGGCCAGTAAACTGGTCCACCCAAGGGCTGACGGAAAAACAGGAGTCAAAACAAAGCTCACGCATGTACGCTTCCCAGTAAGTGGGTCTGCTAAATTATCCAAACATTCACACCTTTATGATAATCATGCTACATTCTTTTGTGAAACAAGGAGACTCTTCCTGTAATGTGCAGGACTTGACTGACAGTTCTCTGCTGCATTGGATTGATTTCATTGCCTTGCAAATCAAAGATCCATCTCCCCATTCCCTAGACAAAGGAAAAGTGCCTGTCAATCACTTGATACCAGATTGTCTGCATTTCATAGAATCATAGAGTTGAAAGAAACCACAAGGGCCATCCAGTCCAACCCCCTGCCATGCAGGAATAGACAATTAAATCATTCCCAACAGATGGTCATCAAGCCTCTGTTTAAAAACCTCCAAAGAAGGAGTTCCTGACTGCTTTAGAAATTCTTTGTTCATACAATTGAGTTATCTGAAGACAAATGTTCCTTTGAGCCAGTGCACACCTTCAAAGGAATTTTCCTTATAAAACCCCCTGGAAAACTCAGGTTCTTTGGTTTAGAGCCTCGTTCCTTCTGAATCCATATTGCTCATTCCTTGATACCCCTCCTTCTCTCCATTTTCCCAAATTCCTGCTAACCCCTCCCAGACCTCTGGCCAGCTTCCAACTGACTTTGGGCAATCCCTCCCTGCTTTCATAATCCTTACTTCCCCTTCCTAAATTTCTCCTGCCTCACTTTCTTTTACTGCTACTTGAGAGTAATGGTGCTTCTTCTGAGGTGACCCAGTTGCAGGAGCAGATGCAGTATTTTCCCAAGAAGCCTTAACCTAATTCCCTTTTCTAAGTATTTCTTGTCTTACTCTGGTAGTCTTGTTTGCTTGTTTAATAAATGTGTGTTATGTGTGAGGGTTGTACTTAGGTCAATAAAGTTTCATCAGTTATTTTGGACATTTGATTCTGTGTTTTTCCTGCATTGACCTGTAAACATGGGGTAAAGATCTCGTAAGTTACTCAAGCTCTCATTTGCCATTTGAATTATTATCAATTCCCCTTTGTAAGATCATTTTCATGAGTGAATTTTCCACGAACATGAGTGTTTTGCATAACAATGTTGTTTTTTTGAGCAAAAGCCTGCCATGTATGAATTTCAAGCAGAATAAGTACAGTCATCGCTTCAGATTCGTGGGCTTCACTTTCACAGATTTGATTATTTGCAGTTTCTAGCTACTGCTAGAATACATCTCTCTCTCTCTGGCTTTTCTTCACAAACGAAGATTCAGGAAGGACTCATCCTGTGCTTTCTGCAAGCGCGCTGATAACTAAAAAGGCCAATCTGAGATAAACAAGTCCGGTTGCAGAAAGCACAGCAGAAGGTCTCCTTGGGTGATGTTCCAGGTGGTGATTCTTTCTGCGTTGTCGTTTCTCTTCAAGACTTGTTCAGCGTGAGTTCTCAAATAAGGCTGCAGCATTGTGGATAGTGTGTCTCCATGCCTCCCAATGTGAGGCCATGGTGGACCATTGTTGGTGATCAATTTGGCCGAGCACAGTACTGTTATTGCAAGACCTTGTCCTCCTTCTCCACCCCCTCCTCCTATCTGGGGAAACCTCAATCTTTGCACCACCATGATTCTGCAAGATTTGCAAAGTCCCTCTACCTTCCTCCAATCTGGTGGGAAGACTGGCTCTGCCCCCACACCCACCCCATCCTTGTCCTCTCCCTTCTGTTTCTCCACTCCAGCCAACAACATTGCCTGTTTCTCCCTTTCCTGGATTTGAATGACAACTACGTTTCAAGGTGGCGTACCAATGTTTAGCTCCAGATCATGGTGCACAATTCATACTGGGTTGGATTCCAGGTGAGCACGAGATGTGGAGTGTTGTTGCTGGCCAGGCAGAGGGAGTGGAAGGTGAGTGTGGGAAAGTTTTGTATGCCTGAGAACTGTTGCCGCCGTTGTGGCTTTGGTTTGTGGGGAGATGCAGTGGAATAAAAAATGTAAGGTGCTGCAGCTCAGTTTGGGTGCCAGGACAGCAGGAGACGTGAGGTGTTGTTGCTGGCCAGGCAGAGGGAGGGGGAGGCAAGGGTGGGAAAGTTTTGTGTGTCTGAGAACTGTTGCCACTGCTGTGGCAGGGACTCTGCCTTTTGCTTCAGTTTAGGGGGAGATGGGGTGGAATAAAATTTTTAAGGTGGTGCAGGTCGGCTTGGGTGCCAGGACAGCAGGAGATGTAGAGTGGTTTTCTTGCAAGGATAGGAGGATAGAGAGAGGTGTGATCATGTTGGTGGTTGCCGCAGCAGCAGCTGCTGCTACTAACATTCAATTTGGAGAGGAGGGAGGCAGAGGGACTTTGCAAATCAGCTGAGGCATTGTGGAAAGGCAGGAAAGGGAGATTTCTGGCAATGCTGTTTGCAGGAGAGGAGAATACAGCATATTTGGGGTAGGGCTTAATTTATTCACTCTTTTTTTCACTTTTGTGGTGGTGATCAGCCCCTAACCCCTGCAAATGGGAAGGGACAACTGTATTGAAATGTGAACAGGCTTTAAAAATAGCACAATCTTCACTTTCTTGCATTGGGAAGAATATTGCTAAAATCCCTTGTTGCTTCCCTTGAAATCAAAATTAATGAAGAAATACATCCCTAGACAGTCTATACAGTCAGCCCTTCATATCCACGCATTCTGCATCCATGGATTCCACCATCCACAGCTTGAATATATCCCCCCCGCCCCCAAAAAATCCAAAAAGCAAACTTTGATTTTGCTATTTTTTAAAAAATATTTTTATTGATTTTGTTATTTTATATGAAAGGCACCATTTTACTTTGCCATTGTATATAATGGGATTTGAACATCCACAGATTTTGGTATGGGGGGTGGGTTGGGACCAAACCCCAGTGGATACCAAGGGCCCATTGTACAGCCAGAACCTGTGTAAGGGCTACTTTAGAAAAGGCAGGCTGAATATCAACCTATTAATATATGTATCTACCACCCATAAACTTTTGATTTCTTTGAAAGTCATCCAGATTCAGAAATGAATTTGGTCTAATTCAAGCAAATACATTCTTTTGTATTGACTTTAATGCATGCTCAGAAGAAACCATTGCTATAATTCTTGCAGCATGTTTACATGCAGCTCTGTTTACATTGTGTTTTATTCGAAATTCAATCCCAATTATTGGGTTTCCTTTCAGTGAGTCTGTGGCTTGGTGGACACACATGTTCACTGTTGGTGGTCTTGCTGGAAAAGCACATTCTTTGTGGAAATAGAGTGCTGACTGCTGGCATTCATTTGTTTTGGATCTAGAGACAGATTTGTCTGAGGGTTGATACTGATCCTTTTGAAGGGATCTCATTTACTTTAATATATGTTGAATTGGCTCCTTGGAGACAATGTTGCAAGATATATATATATATATAGAGAGAGAGAGAGAGAGGGAGAGAGGGAGGGAGAATCTATAGCACTCTGACTACTGGGGCTACTGGGGCTATTTTATATTAACATTCCAAGGAATATTTGTTGTTGTGTACCTTCAAATTGTTTTTGATTTATGGCAACCCTAAGGCAAACATATCATGCGGGTTTCTTGGCAAGATTTGTTCAGAGAGGTTTTGTCTTTGCCTTCCTCTGAGGCTGAGAGAATATGACTTGCACAAGTCACCCAGTGGCTTTCCATGGCTGAGTGGGATATTTGAACTCTGGTCTCCAGAGTCATAGTCCAATGCTCAAACCACTCACCATATTGGGTCTCAAGGAACATAAGAGGGTTCAAAAAGCTAAACAATGTCAATTTCACAAATATATATTTGCCATAGTATACATGGTGCCTCTAAATACTCAACAAGGAAGGATTTAGTAAGCCTATGTAGACTTCAGTAGATATTCCTTAGAATAGCTGTGGGGAGACTTTCAGAGGCATATGTTTTGGACTACAATTCCCACAGTACTTTACCATTTGCTATGTTGAGTGATATTCCATTTTGCCAGCACAGTTCAAATGAGCAGTCAACTGTGTGTCCACAGGATGATTTTTGTTTTCTTCTAACAGCTTCCACTTTTCTTATGATTTCCCTTTTTGATGTGAAACTTATAGATCTATGCTTTTTCAACATGCTAGAGTAGCTGGTGAGGCAGATTGATCTGCATTTCCCCTTTTTTCTGTTTTGCTCTTCATACATGCTCAGTAAGTGATTCTGGATGCAACTGTTTACCTTGCTGTTTGCACATAAGCACACACTGCTACAGTAGGATCACCTAAAGGGACTTTATCACACTACACTGTTATAGTGCTATTATTCCACTTTAACTGCTATGGATTCCTCCTGTGGAATTCTGGGGTTTGTAGTTTAGTGAGGCCTAAGAGCTCTCTGGCTGGGAGTTCTAAATGCCCCTCCCTAAACTGCAAATCCCAGGATTCCACAGGAAGCAGCCATAGCAGTTAAAGTGGAATAATGGCACTATAACAGTGTAGTGTGATAATCTCACTAGAGTAGAATCCCATTTTTCCCAGCTAAAGCTTTATTGCATTGTTTACTGCAGACATGCTGCTGCAACCCAACACTGGCAGCCTGTCTTTCTCCCACCTTCATTCATCGTCTTATCAATACTGATGCTAAAGCTTCCAACTATAGAGAAGACAATTTTTTTTGCGAGGGGGGGGAGCTCAGCTGGGCACCTGTAAAAAAAAATATAAAAAGGAACTTCTTTGTCAAAGGCTTTGTTAAATGAGGTATGGCTGTAATTATAATTTCTCTTTAAAATTAGGACTTTTTCAAATGGAGGAAAAACCCCGAGGAGGTCGGGAGAAGAACGGGGCTGTTGCGCTTACAGAGCCCCATTTCAGATGACGCAGTCCTCCTCCGTCCTCCTCCCAACCTTCCCCCATGCTTGCAGGTGCCACTTTTTATTGATGGGAAACCTCTGTCAATAAAAAGTGGTGCCAGTACCATGGGGGAAGGTCAGGAGGTGGGCAGAGCTGTCCGAAATGAGGCTTTGTAAGCGTGGCAGCCCCGTTCTTCTCCTGACCTCCTCGGGTTGTTTTTTAAACCCATTTGAAAAAAATCTTTAGTCTACTACTACAACTACTTTTAAAAGTTTTTAAATATATCCTTACAGCAAAGAAAAAGAACATCTTATAGGAAAGAAAAATAACATACAAAATATATGGTAATAAAAAGTAGAGAGCTTACCATTACAAGAAGACCTAATTTACTTGCACTGTAAATACATCTGACCAGAATGACCTCTCTCTCAGAAAAAAAACATTTAAGCAATAGCTCATTATTTCCAAGCAAGATGAATGAAAACCAGTCATCTGTAAGAGAATTCAAATAATCTGATTTATTTAGGCATGGATGTATTTTGTTAGAGGCTTATTGCATGCCGAAGTAAAGTGGCAAGGCAGCCGGAAGGTTCTGCTTTCCTTGCTGCCTTATCACATGCTGTTGTCATTCTTCTGGTGTTCTGCCATTCTGGTCCCCTGAGAGACTGAGGTAAAACTGTGTCTTTTCGCTAATGGATTTTTCCGGTTAGCAAAAAGAGGCAGTTTTATCTTGTCTCCCATGGGACTGGAATAGAAGAATGATGACATCATGTACCAAGGCAGCACAGAAGATGGAACCTTCTGGCTGCCTTGCCACTTTACTTCAGCATACAATAAACCTCTTAGTTTGTCCATTACAGCTCGGGAGCATATTTGTCTTTATATTACCTATTCTTCTATAAGAGAAATCTTACTGTTCTGGTAGCATGCAATTTTTAGTCTTGGCACCAGCAAGAAAAAAGACAAAATTCTTGTGTAGAACAACCTGAAATCCTCTCAAAAATACTTAATAATGTGTATTTTTCTGAGTTACAAGTGCATACTTGAAAGTTAATTGCAGCTGACTGCATGTCATTACCATACCATTAAATTTTGTTTCTATACTGTTCTTTATTAAAAACTACCCACAAATATAAATCTAGCACAGTGGTAGGGGGAGGACTGTTCTAGAACCTTTCTCCCTGATGTACTGGATTTCGGTGCAAAGATGGGAATATTTTTTAAAAGTGTGAGCATGTTTAGTAATGTTATCATCTAGAGTTCACAAGTAACTACTTACATATAACTATTTGCTTGTAATTAGTTCCTTTCTCTAATAACAAATGCATAACTCCTTTACATTACAATTATAATTTAAGGAGAGATAACTATACTTCTTTGTAGTCATTTTAAATCAACCTTTAAATTATTTTTTTATAAATATCAGGGTGTGGCCTCACCAAATGACAAAGGTTCAAGTGCTGGCTTTTGCTATGCCATGTGTTGCCATTCCATTCTGTGAAGCAATAGTGACTTGGACAGGAAGAGAATTTGTACCATAAAGTAATGGCTTGCAGCATTCTGATTTTTTAAAAAGTAGCTAAAACTAAAACTGGTCCAAAGTCTGGGATCCTCTACCTGTCTTCAGCTGAAGTGGCATTTTCCAACTCATCACCTCAGCATCCTACCCCCTCATTCCACTTCATGTAAAGGCCCTGCCTTAGTTCCAAGCAAACATGCATAGGACTGAAAGAGCAATTTTAAACATTGTTTAATATGGATACCTCAATAGCTACCTATAGAAAAATAGTTTTCAGACTTGCCTTCAAAGCAATCTTGCCTTCAAGCACTCTTCCTATTCTAATTTGTCTGCCTAATCCAAAGGCAGCAGAGTATGCTGAATGCAAAGAATTTTGGGGTTCATTCTAGGATGTGTTCTTAGAATGTGTAGCTGGTTTTAGTCTGCTGTTACTTCGTATGAAACTGAACTGGGAATGGTCTGCAATATATGATATGGTTCTATGATTATTGGAGCATTGCACTGTTTAAGAGATAGGGGGCAGGCTAATAAGACACAAATCTATGTACAACTTGCATATGCTAATATATATCTACATTATACATCTAGGAATATACCTGTGGGCCTTGAAAACAGATCTAGGGCCAGAGTCCCATGGGCATAGGCCTGGTCATATTTATGGTGAATGTACATTGTATGGCGATACCACTTATGGGAGACTGGTTGCCATTAAGGAGGCTAGCTGGGGATTAACAATTTTCTCACTGAGAAATCTATGATAAGGTTCCAAAGAACTCAAGTGTTCATAGGAATACAATGTCAAAATACTACAATAGAGGAGTAGTTTGATTTCCCCCCCCATAACCTTGACATTCAGCATACATAATTCAGTTTTCTCCACAACCATACACAAGAGCTTATGCTCTTTGACTTGTTGTTGTTCACAGTATATCCATTAAGTTAATCTTTTCTAGCCTCTGGTAAAATGCAATCAATAGTTTGCATGAACTTTAATAACCATCAATGTGTCTGTCAGACATCAGCAAATGTTTGCAATTACTAACTCCATTAACTTCATGACCACAGCCATGTCTTTCTCTTATACTACAATGCTTCCACATGTATTCAGTCCATAATTCCAAGCAATATACAGGTAAAACTGTCTCAGTTATATTTGTAATACAATCATTTTTTTGTAAGAGCCAATATGGCATAGTGGTTTGAGTAAAGGACCAGCGTTCCAGGAGGCCAAGGTTCAAATTCCCACTCGGCTATGGAAACCCACTGAGCGACCTTGGGGAAGTTATACTCTCTCACCCTCAAACGCAAGCAAAGGTAAACCCTCTCTGAACAAATATAGCCAAGAGAATCCCATGATTAGGTCACTTTATGTAAGGTCTACATAAGTTGAAAATGATTTGAAGGCACACAATAAAAACAGCAAAGTGTTCTGCTATTTCTTCTACTTTTATTCTTACAAATTTAGACGATTACCCAAATAGGTAGGGGTCTGTGGGGAGCCTGCTAGTAATGCCAAATCTCAGTTATTAATTGGGGGAATTATTATAGTTCAAATGGATGGCTGTGAGAGTTTGGGTAACTTCTAGGATCTTTGAATCAATGTATACCTCTGCTAACAGCAGAGACTCAGAGTTAAAGTGAAATAAAAATGGTTTTTATTGGAAACTAACATGGAAGCATTCATACATGTACTCACAATCAATAGAACATACAAGGCTAATGAAGAGTTAAAGGTGGAAAGGTTGGATAGAGGAATAGGTTTGGGAGGTAGGGACTTTAGTTACCAGCCTTGAAAAGAGGGAAGTGAAGGACTCAGATAAAATCTGAGGGTGGCACTGGATTCTGTTCTGGGGACACACCAACAGAGTGTCCAGGTGTAGTCACAGAGGCACCGTGTCACGGTGGCTCAGTGTCACACCTTGGTATTGTTTGGGGACTAATATTTATACTGTATTCCATGTCTCAAAGGGGTGTTTTGGAATTAGGACAAAGCCATAAGAGATTTCTCACCGTTAAACAAAGGAAACCAAAACACTGCTGATTGTTGTTAATGTCTGACATATTGGAATTGGTGGGTTTATGACAAACTTGGTATATAGGAAAGGTGCAAAGGGATGTGTCCTGGGGATGAGGGGTGCATAGGTCACTTGTTTGTTTATGCTGTGTGACTCAATGCCAAGAGGAGATTAACACATTTCACCTTGATGGCTCTGTTTACTAGGGGCTTAGCTTAATCCTGTCTTGGGTGTGTCTGCTGGTAATTTTCCACGACACCTTCCTCTGGTCCTGGTGACCTCCATGTGACCTCATGTATGTTCCAGCCCAGTCTACTAGAACCCCATGAAGCATCTTAATATTGCCAATTATGAAATATTATAGGGGAGGGTGTAAGGCATGGTAACAAGACCATGATCATCCCTAGCTTCTCTGATACTTCTTCATCCCCCTTAACTTTCTAGGTGTGTCCTTACTTGACTTTCACAATGGGCAGCCTGCTTCTTGCACAGGGAGAGAGATGTGGCTGCACACCTTTGGGTCATGGCCATGCTAGCCATGCCCAGTCTTTACTTGAATATTTGGGAGCACAATACTTCCCTATTAATAGGAGTGTGCTTTTTATACTAGGGCTCACCAATGTAAGTAGTATCAAAGAAGAGAGGTTCAAAATATATGCAAAATGCCTTCCCATCACCACTTCTAATCATAACCGGCTCTGTTGTTGTTGTTGTTGTTGTTGTTAACTGCCCTTGAATCAGCTTCAACTCATGGCAAACCCATGGATGAGACATCTCCAAGACCACCTGTCCTCAACCACCCTACTTAGGTCCTGCAGGTTCAGGCCTGTGTCTTCCTTGATTGAGTCTATCCACCTACTACGTGGTCTTCCTCTCTTTCTTTTTCCCTCCACCTTTTCTGGCATTACTGACTTTTCTAGTGAGCTGTTCCTTTTCATGATGTGTCTGATGTATAACAGCCTCAATTTGCTCATCTTGGCTTCTAATGAGAGTTCAGGCTTGATCTGTTCTAAGACCCATTTATTTGTCTTTTTGGCTGTCCATGGGCTCCACAGCATTCTTCTCCAACACCACATCTCAAACGGGTTGGTTTTCTTCCTATTAGCTTTCTTCACTGTTCAGCTCTCACATCTATACATGGTAATGGGAAATACAATGGTCTGAATAATCTTGACATTAGTGCTCCATTTTATATCTTTGCATTTTATGATCTTATCCAGTTATTTCACAGCTTCCCTTCCCAGTCCCAGTCTTCTGCTTTCCTGGCTGGAGCCTCCGTTCTGGGCTATGACTGATCCAAGGAATGGGAATTCTTTCACTATTTCAATTTCCTCATTGTCTGTTTTGAATTTGTGCATATCCTTGTAGTTGTTATTTTTGTTTTCTTAATGTTCAACATGAATCCTTCTTTTGTGCTTTCTTCTTGGACTTTCCTTAGTAGTTGCTCTGTTTTTTTTTTTTGCTAGTAGCGTAGTGTCATCTGCATATCTCAGATTGTTGACATTCTTTCCTCTGATCTTTACTCCTCCTTCCTCCAAATCTAAGCCTGCTCTACTTATGATATATCCTGCATACAAGTTGAACAAGTAAGGTGACAGAATGCAGCCTTGTCTGATTCCCTTTCCTACTGGGAACCATTCTGTTTCTCCTTATTCTGTTCTTACAATGGCCTTCTGTTGTAAGTACAAGTTATGCATCAGGACAATCAAATGTGTTGGTACAGTCATTTCCTTAAGAGCGATCAACAGAATTTGATCTGTGCAGTCAAAAATTTGATCTATGCAGTCAAATGCTTTGCTGTAGTCTATAAAGCACATATTGATTTTCTTCTGAAATTCTCTGCTATATCCCATTACCCAGTTAATGTTTGCTATGTGATCCCTAGTGCCTCTGAACCAGGCCTGCACCTATGAAATTACTCTTTCCATGTATGGTAAGAGTCTTTGCTGCAGAATTTTGAGCATGATTTTGCTTGCATGGGAAATTAATGCAATGGTCCTGTAGTTGCTGCAATTTTTTGTGTCTCCTTTTTTGGGAATGGAGATGTATACTGATTGTTTCCTCTCAATGGGACACTGTTTTGTTTTCCATATTTGTTGACAGATTGCTGTTAGGACTGTGGTTGATTTCTCTTCTATGGATTGTAGCATCTCTATGCCGTCCGTTCCTGGTGATTTATTCTTTCTGATTGATTTGAGGGCTGACTTCATTTGGCTTGCCATAATTTGGGATTCTTCTTCATATGGTTCTTTCCAACTGTCTTCCATCCTTTCATCTCTTTTGTAAAGCTCTTGTGTGTATTGATTCTATTGTCTTTTTATTTCAGTTTGGTTGTGCATTATGTCCCTCTGCTGATCAAACAGCATCCCCACTCTTGGTTTGAACTTCCCTTTGAACTTCTGGATCTTGTGGAAGAGGTCTTTTGCTTTTCCTTTTTAGTTGTCAGCTTCAGTTTCCCTACATTGAGAATTATAGTAATTCTCTTTATCCCTGCACACTAACCGTTGGTTCAAGGTTTTAGTTCTGTTCCTCTCTCCCTTTTCTTTTGCTTCACGTCTTTTCTTTACTGCTTGAAGTGTCATGTCTGTCATCCATAGTTTATTTCCCCCCCCCCTTTTGGCCACTATTAGCATATTTCTGCTTTCCTCTTTCACTGTACCCCTAGCTTCTGTTCATAGTTCCTTTGGTTCCCAGTCGATTAGGCTCAGTAGAGCAAATTTTTTTTCACTTTGTCTTTGAATTCTGCTGTGATGTTTTTTAGACCATATCTCAGTATGATGATTGATTTTGTATATCTGTTTCTCTACTGTATCTGAGAAGAAATCCAAGAAAGCAGGGGAGTAGTAAAATACTTCTCATCTTTGGCAGAACAATCTAGAAGACTTGCCAATGTAAAGAACTGGCTCTGTAGATGGTGTCGCCGAGAACAATTTGGATTCTTGGATCATGGGCTGCAGTTCCATGAGGGGGGGGGGTCTTCTGGCAAGAGATGGGGTGCATCTCATGCCAGTTGACAGAAATGTTTGTGCCAACAGTCTCAAGAATTTGATCAGGAGGGCTTTAAACTGAGTCACATGGGAGAGGGAGGCAGTATTCTGGAAGGCAAAAGGGCTGGAGAAAATAGTCAAACTGTCATAGAGGGAACAAGGAAAACAGTGCAAGGACCCAACAGTGGGAGGCAAAAAAAAAAAAAAACCTTGCACAGGCAGCAAGTAAAGGGAACACATGGTCTTAGATGTCTCTGCACAGAGGATGGGAAATAGGCAAGATGAACGTGAACTCTTAGCAAAACAAAGCAAATATGATATAATAGGCATTACTGAAACCTGGTGGGATGAGTCTCATGATTGAAATGTAGGATTAGAGGGGTATAACCTTTTTAAGAGAAACAGGCCAAATAGGAAAGGAGGAGCATTATATGTCAGGGATATTGACACCAGTGAAGAGATCCATGACATCAATACTGGAAGCCAGGTGGAGAGCATCTGAATAAAAATTAAAGGGGAGGGAAACAACAGGGATGTTATTGTGGGACTCTACTACAGACCCCCAAGTCAGATGGAGGAATTGGATGATGCCTTTCTAGAACAGATGACCAGACATGCAGAAAGGAGAGATATAGTAGTGATGGATGACTTCAACTATCCTGATATTTGCTGGCAATCTAACTCAACCAAAACTTTAAGGTCTAGCAAATTTCTTACTTGCCTCAAAGACAATTTCATTGTCCAAAAGGTGGAAGAGGCAACAAGGGGGTCAACTATTTTAGATCTGATCCTAACCAACAGGGATGACCTGGTTAATCCCGGGTGCAAGTGGTGCGATCCCTAGGTGAGAGTGATCATGTTCTCCTGGAGTTTGTTATACAATGGAAAGGAGAAGCCAGGCATAGTCAGACACACATTCTAGACTTTAGGAGAGCTGATTGCAATGAACTCAGGAAAATACTGGGGGTGATCCCATGGTCAGGAATACTAAAAGAGAAGGGACTTCAAGACGGATGGGGCTTTCTCAAAAGGGAGATATTGAAGGCACAATTTCAAATAGTACCAATGTGGAAGAAAAATGGGAGGTGTCTCAAGAAACCAGGATGGATGACTAAAGAACTTTCAACGGAGCTAAGTTTTAAACAGAATTAGTATAGGAAATGGGAAAAGGGGGAAATCACAAAAGAAGAATTCAAACAGATAGCGAACACGTGTAGGAGTAAAGTCAGAAAAGCTAAAGTGCAGAATTAGCTCAGGCTCGCTAGAGAGGTTAAGAACAATAAAAAGGGTTTTTTTAGGTATGTCCGCAGCAAAAGAAAGAAGAAGGAAATGCGAGATCTACTATGTGGAGAAGATGGCAAAATGCTAACAGGGGACAGAGAAAAGGCAGAATTACTCAACACCTTCTTTGCCTCAGTGTTTTCAGAAAAGGAATAGGGTGACCAACCTGAGGAGAATGGGACAGAGGACACAATAGGGGAAATCCAGCACAGAAGAAGTAAAGAGGTAGTACAGGAATACCTTCTTAATCTAAATTAATTTAAATCTCCAGGATCAGACGAACTACATCCAAGAGTATTAAAAGAGCTAGCAAACGTAATCTCAGAGCCATTGGCAATAATCTCTGAGAACTCCTGGAGAACAGGAGAGGTCCCAGCAGACTGGAGGAGGGCAAATGTTGTCCCCGTCTTCAAAAAAGGAAAAAAGAGGATCTCAACAATTATTGTCCAGTTAGTCTGACATCAATACCATGGAAGATTCTAGAGCAGATAATTAAACAGAGAGTCTGTGAACATTTAGAAGGCAATGCCATAATCACAAAAAGTCAACATGGGTTTCAGAGAAACAAGTCATGCCAGACTAATCTGATCTCTTTTTTTGATAAAATTACCAGCTTGGTAGATGAAGGGAACGCTTTGGATATCACATACGTTGATTTCAGTAAGGCCTTTGACAAGGTTCCCCATGACATTCTTGCAAACAAGCTTGTAAAATGTGGGCTAGACAAGTTAACTGTTCAATGGATTTGTAATTGGTTGACCGGCCGAACCCAAAGGGTGCTCAGCAGTGGCTCCTCTTGGTCTTGGAAAGATGTAACTAGTGGGGTGCCACAAGGTTCTGTCCTGGGCCCAGTGCTATTCAACATCTTTATCAATGACTTAGATGAGGGAATTAGGGGCATACTTATCAAATTTGCAGATGACACCAAATTGGGAGTAGTAGCTAATACCCTAGAGGACAGGATCAAAATTCAAAATGACCTGAACAGAGTAGAAAGCTTGGCCAAAGCTAACAAAATAAAATTCAATACGGAGAAATGTAAGGTACTGAACTTATGGCAGAAAAACGAAATGCATAGATATAGGATGGGGGAGACCTGGCTGAATGAGACTCTGTGCGAAAGGGATCTAGGAGTCCTAGTAGACCACAAGTTGAACATGAGTCAACAGTGTGATGCGGCAGCTAAAAAGGCCAATGCGATTTTGGGCTGTATCAATAGAAGTATAGTGTCTAGATCAAGGGAAGTAATAGTACCACTCTATTCTGCCTTGGTCAGGCCACACCTAGAATACTGTGTCCAGTTCTGGGCACCACAAAAATCAAAAAGGATATTGACAAATTGGAGTGTGTCCAGAGGAGGGCAACTAAAATGGTGAAAGGTCTGGAAACGATGCCTTATGAGGAAAAACTTAGGGAGCTGGGTATGTTAAGCCTGGAAAAAAGACGGTTAAGGGGTGATATGATAGCCCTGTTTAAGTATTTGAAGGGGTGTCACGTTGAGGATGGAGCAGGCTTGTTTTTTGCTGCTCCAGAGACTGGAACACGGAGCAATGGATGCAAGCTCCAGGAACAGAGATTCCATCTCAACATGAGGAGGAACTTTTTGACAGGAAGAGCTGTACGGCAGTGGAACACACTCCCTTGGAGCGTGGTAGGGTCTCCTTCCTTGGAGGGCTTTAAACAGAGGCTGGATGGCCATCTGTCGGGGATGCTTTGATCAAGATTTCCTACGTGGCAGGGTGTTGGACTGGATGGCCTTATGGTCTCTTCCAACTCTACAATTCTATGATTCTAAGTGGTTATATGAACATGGTAGTAAATTACCAATTGTTAAACAGTTGTTTATATTCATTCTACTTTTAGTACATCCTCATCCCCACAGATCAAGGTAACTAGTTTTAAATTATGTCTGAGTAGGTCCAGAGGGTAGTTTTCCAGGTCTCAGAGTAGTAGCTGAAGTATCAGACAATTGCTCTGCTTCTCCAGGGCACCATTTACATGATGAAAATGTAGTGAAATGAATTTGTGTCGATCTCTGGTAGTTCACACATCCTATGTGATGGTCTTGAGCTTTTTGGAAGGGGGGCACCTTTTATCCATCGATCTGTGGGACTTTCCATCCCGCTGTTTGTCCTGTGTTTTTAAAAAAGTCACAGGAGGATGCGGAAACTTGGAAATGTGCACAGACCAGGACAAGATAATTTGGGACAAGGAGATGCCCAGAAATTGAGGTGGGCATGGGTGGGATAATAGCCCAGAGAGGGAGGGGTCAGTGCTCCTTTTCCAACTGATTTTTAAGTTGATGAGGTAATCCGCCACTGTCCTCCTGCCCATCACGTGAGTGGTCATCGATATGGATGCCAAAAGTGGTACTCGAACCAGGAAAGTGGCTGTGGGATCTCCTGGTTCTACACAGAGACCATAGACTTGCTAGTTTGGGGTGAGCAGAAGCTGCAGGAACAGCTCAAGGAATGCCATAGGAATATTGAACTATTTTAAAAAATTGTGGCCGAGATGAAACGCAAAGGGCATGATCGTACCGCGGAGGAGTATAGGACGAAAACAAAAGTGATGAGGAAAAATTATCAGCAGATAATCGATCACAATGCTAAAAGTGGGAATGATGCAGCCAGGATGCCCTTCTTTAAAGAGCTCCACAAAATGGTATGCCATCTACCATCCTAAGTGCCTTGTTAAAGCTACCGACATAGTACAGGTACCCCGTGGGTCAGTGACGCCCCATCATGATCCCACCCCCAAGGAGGAACCAGTGATGCCCCCATCTTCCCAAGATAATGTGGGGTACTCTGAGGAACTGTTTTAACCCCACCAGGTAAGCCAAATTTTCCTTTTTTAAAAAATGGATTCCAGTTTGTGAAAACTCAAATAAATAATTTTCTGATTAACTCTCATAAATTATCTGAATACCACCACGTAATTTTGATTGTTTGTTTGGAAAAATGTTATACCTTAAACTTTGCATTTTCATACATTGCAGTTGCTTGTATAACCGTTTTTATTACTTTTAATTGTGAGTGATGTGAAAGGTAGTATATTTAACTTATCATTAACCAATGTAAAATCTAGCATATAAAGAAAATTGTCCTTCTATGACCTTCTTATAAGAAGTTTACTGCCAGCCAATTGCAGTAAATCTTCATCCTGTTTAACACAGGCTTCAGATGATGCTACTGTGACTCTAACACTTACTGAGGATAACGATTCCAGCTTCAGTCTCACCCAGATAAATGACCTTGCAGAAGTGGAAGCTGGAATAGATGATGTCTGGACCACCCTACCTCTCCAAAATGGTAATGTATTATGCTACTTGACAGTAGGGGTTTGGTATGGGGTGCACTGCTTCTGAGATTAAAAATGTTAATTATGTTTTTTTTTAATTCCCTTTTCTAGTTGCTTCACTTAGCAATCCTGTTGCTTCATTTTCACCTGCTGAAAGACTCCAGTTGAACCGCAGGAAACGGTGATCCACTGAGACTGCAGAAATTATTGCTAACTCCAGAGCAATGATGAGACAATTTATTGCAAATATGAATAATAATGCTAAGAGGAAGGACCAGAGGGCAAAATGTCTGCAGGAATATCTTGAAAAGTTCTACCAGCATGAAATAGCATGAAATGAAACACACTGGAAAAATGTTGGCTGCAACAGATAGACAAAATGACATGCTAGGTGAACTCATAGCCCACATTAAATTCCCTGAAAACAACCCTAGAAGGGTTGTTGTGAGTCCCCTTCCTGGGGACTCTGAAAAGGAGAACTCTCTGCCACAAGAAAATCATCTACCTTGTACAAGTACAGCTGCTGGAAGGTTGGGATTAAGTAGACCAGTTAGAAAAATTAAAAAAAAAACTTGTTCCTCTTACTTTATAAAAAAAAACTTTATTAAGAATAAATCTTCACAAAGCTGTACTCGTACACAATGCAGTTTTTGAATACTTCTTTTTCCAACGAGGACTTTCATAGCTGTAAAACATATTTAGAGTTAGTATTACATTTTGTTTAGATGAACACTCTCTAAAAGGTATAATTAATAATATGTCATTCTCCAAGTAGTTACATATGTAGATAATAAGAGGAAAACCTAGGTTTGATTATGGAGTATACCATGAATGGTTTTTCTTACTTTATATTATATTGTTCTGCTTTACATATATTACTTCAACTTGGAATTACCCTAATAGTGATGGAATGCTAACCCTTTCTTCAAGAGCAAAAAATACACAAAACAGAATTAAAAAATATATATTTTATTAAAATTTGTTTTCTATATTTATATATTTACAATTCTTTATTTACATACCCTCCAAAATAATATACCTTATATTACATTAGTTTAAATAACAAAATCCAATCATTAAAAAAATGGATTAAAAAAATATAATTGGCAATAAGTATAAAAAGTAACACACTTATAAATAAATACATATAGAAATACAACGCAAATAATACACAATCAAATTATAAACCCAAATGACACTCAATATTCTCCACCCTCCCATCAAGACAAGCTATACCCTCCTGTAATGATCAACCTGAAAAGGGAAAATAAGGGTTTTCATTATCTCTGGCTTTTCTTCGTAAATGAAGATTCAGGAAGGACTCATCCCGCGCTTTCTGCAAGCGCGCTGATGACTGAAAAGGCCAATCAGAGATAAACAAGTCCGGTTGCAGAAAGCACAGCAGAAGGTCTCCTTGGGTGATGTTTCCGGGTTGTGATTCTTTCTGAGTTGTCGTTTCTCTTCAAGACTTGTTCGGCGTGAGTTCTCAAATAAGGCTGCAGCATTGTGGATAGTGCGTCTCCATGCCTCCCGATGTGAGGCCAGGGTGGACCATTGTTGGTGATCAGTTTGGCCAAGCCTGAAATGTTGTTTCAGGGAGTCCTTGTATCACTTTTTTGGAGTTCCCCTCTTATGCTGACACATGGCGAGTTCACTGTAGAGTATTATTTTTGGGAGGTGATGGTCCTCCATCCTAGAAATGTGCCCTGCCAAGCTCAGCTGTGTTCTCAATACCATGGCCTCAATGCTGGTGATCCCTGCTTGCTCAAGGACAGCAACATTCATCACATAGTCAGTCCAGTGTATATTTAGCATTGTACGTATACAGCGTTGATAATGTTCAAGGAGTCGTAAGTGTTGGCGATAGGTGACCCACGTTTCAGACCCGTAAAGGAGAATAGATAGTACAATGGTTCTATACACACTGATTTTTGTGCTTCGCCTCAGATGTTTGTTACTCCAGACTCTTTTGTAAAGTATTCCAAATGCGCTATATGCCTTTGCTAATCTGTGATCAATCTCTTTGTCAATCTTGGCATCAGAGGAGATGATGCTTCCCAGGTATGTCAACTGCTGAACGGACTTAAGCACAGATTTGCCTACAGCAATGTGGGGATGGTGGTGTTCGTCCTGTGGTGCAGGCTGGTAAAGAACTTCCGTTTTCTTCAGGTTGACTTCCAGCCCAAACAGCTCTGCAGCTGTTGCAAAACAGGATGTTAGACGCTGCAGAGCTGCTTCTGTGTGGGCAACAAGGGCAGCAGCATCAGTGAAGAGCAGCTCACGGACTAGATAGTTTAGAGTCTTAGTGCGAGCCCTCAGACGGCTTAAGTTAAACAAACTACCATCAATACGGTAACCTATACAGATGCAAATAGTAGGCATTCCTCCCACTAATATATTTTTTAACGTAGCTCCTCTATGTAGGCAATTATATTGAGGCCTGCCAGCTAAGCAGCTGCCTCACACGCATTATCTGCTACTAAGAAATAAAAAACAAAAAGTAATGCTGGAATAACTGTATGACTGGAAGCATCACTGTTTATGGGTGGTGGTGGAAATAAGTAATAAAAATAGCTTACCAGGTGCTGGTGCAGCTGGGGCAGGGCCAGGCTTATGCCCCCCCTCATCATCAGACAAGGATTCTGAAATGGGCTGCCCTGCAGCCCTCCTCTTAGACCACTAAGGATACATTTAAAAAAACCCAGACATGTAATGAAATATATTTATCAACCCACCCCCCTCCTTCAATTAAAAAAATCAGTCCATTCACTTTCCTCTGGGCAGCCTGTCTCTCCAGCTTGGCCACCCTGCACAGACCCAAAGGTCGTGCAGGATGACATAAAAAGGTGGCTGCCTATTGCCCTCCAGTGCCGTGAAAAATCTTCCTTTTAGATTTTTAAATTTGGAGTGGCACTGGAGACCCGTTCTCTGGAAGCCCTGCTCCTGGAGGAACCGCACTGCATTAATAAATAAATTGTGGTTCCTCTGGTTAGAGGAACACATCAGGCGGACTGGCGCACTGGCCTGCTGGGACAGGGATTCCAACTGCAGGTTTGTCTCCCTTGTGCCCCAGTAGGCGATGCACCAACCCACCCGGACATGTCCTCTACCCCCCTCGGCCATTGTAACACCATATGTTGGGATGTGAAAACTTGAGTTTATAGTTTTTTGGAAAGGCCATATTTTGAAACAAGCCTATAGAATTATGAGAATTTTTAATTTTTAATTTAACCTTGAACACCATTAGTGTTAAACAATTGGCTAATTGGCAGAGGTTCCTCCATGTAGGAGTTTGGTTGAGCCTGGAACCTTTTTTAAAAAGGCTAGTCCCTGCAAAAGGTGCCAGTTCCCCAAATCTGCCAGTTTTGAAACCAAGTATCGCTGGTGGGTCATTGTTAAAAATATCATTTACAGCTTGCACAGGGAAGGGAAGACTGTAATGCAGATAGTTATACTGCACCAGGAAAATATATTTGCATTGATGCCTTGGATATTTTTACATGCACACTTTTTCTAACATTAAAAATTATTATGGAGTTATTCACAACAGATAGCAGTACTGAATTCCATGGACTTTATTGGAAAGATTTTTCTCTGTTTTGTAAAATATATATATATATATATTCACACAATTATTTTCACACAGTATTACAGTCACACTTTGAATGTTGCTGTCCTTGAGCAAGCAGGGATCACCAGTATTGAGGCCATGATATTGAGAACGCAGCTGCGCTGGGCAGGGCACGTTTCTAGGATGGAGGACCATCGCCTCCAAAAATACTACTCTACGGTGAACTTGGCACAGGTCAGCGTAAGAGGGGCGCTCCAAAAAAGCGATACAAGGACTCCCTGAAACAACACCTCAGGCTCGGCCAAATTGATCACCAACAATGGTCCACCCTGGCCTCACATCGGGAGGCATGGAGACGCACTATCCACAATGCTGCAGCCTTATTTGAGAACTCACGCCGAACAAGTCTTGAAGAGAAACGACAACTCAGAAAGAATCACAACCCGGAAACATCACCCAAGGAGACCTTCTGCTGTGCTTTTTGCAACCGGACTTGTTTATCTTGGATTGGCCTTTTCAGTCATCAGCGTGCTTGCAGAAAGTGTGGGATGTGTCCTTCCTGAACCTTCGTTTGCGAAGAAAAGCCAGAGAGAGAAAGGAGACAGTCACACTTATTCTCTGTTTCAGTGCTGCTGTTGCCAGAAGTATTGTTTTAACATGTCACAAACAGCCTCCCTCCTCAGCCTTTTTACATGCACCGTCATTTACCAAAGGCTCCTAGAGTGTCAAGCACGGCCAAAACACCTCTCCACAATAGAATGCACCTTATTATGGTATCTGTTATACAGTTTCTGTTTATTATTAGTGGACCTCCTATATGGTGTAAGCAGTCATTTCCTAATTGGATATGCTCCATCTACAAGGGTTAGAGGAACTATTTGCTGTCCCATTATAGTAATTGTGGGATTCCCTGGAATGAAAATTCCTGCCTCCATTATTTCAAAAAATGCAGAGTTCCTAAGCATTTGAGCACCGTGATTCTTGCCGCTCCATCCAATCTCTGCATCATAAAAACACCTCTGTGATCACAGGTCCCTTGCAAAAGTACACTAGCTATTTTTCCTGTTAATTTATTTGTTTCCTTGGTGCACAGGTAGAATAATGTTGATGTGACATCCGTCCAGGCAGGCAATCACTTGTGGGTATCCAAGGGCCGCAAACCCATCCATTACCTGTTCAAGAAAAAAGGAAAAAGAAATCGGAAATGGTCACTTTGAACCATATGGCAGCCCATTATTTGATTTTACACAGCTGTATAAGTACATTAAAAAAATTGGTGTCAACATGAAGTAGCCTCTCAGTAAGAATTCTTCTAAGATGTTCTGTCATACAACAAAATTTTCTCAACTCATTAACAGTAACACACTTGATGCGAGTACTCGCATTTTCACATAGTTAGATTCGGATATATATATATATATATAGCATTACCTTCCTATGATCACCTAGGTACACAGTTCACTTCAGAAGTAACTTCTCCATTGCAAGCACAACCTCGACGAAGATCTTGCACACCATGGATCTCCCAACACCGAACAGCTGGCAAGCGGACGCATAAAAGCATCGCTGGGTGAGAAGCCAAATATCTATAGTGAGGTGCTTCTCCACAGGAATAGATTTACTCATATTTGTGTCCACTTTGGCTATCTCTGAATGGAGAATAACCACAAGTTTCATGAAAAGGAAGTGCAGCATTCTGAAGTACATGATCCACCATTCATTGGACCAGATGGACATGATGAATTTCTCCCACCAGTCCTTCGTTGTCATATACACCCACCACTTCTGTAAATGGGGATATGGGCGACAACACTGAAATAACATAGGAGTATTGATGGTTTCAAAATACATGAAATCATTACCAAACTCGGAGGATAAGATAAGTTCTAAATGAAGTTGCATAATAAGGAGACAGATCATCCTGCATCAGTGTTGGTGACGTCTCCACCTGTACAATGTAGAAAGGGATGTCCTCAGCAGTACAGAGAGAGCCACGCCAGCAGTAATGTTTGACTCCATTCTGAAAATAATGGCGGGTCAGTCACTATTACAAATTAGGTAGTAGTCACAGACCAATGAAGTTAATCTGTATGGCCCCAGAAATAGCCAATCGCTGTGTCCGTGGCAGGAAAGAGCACCAGAAACACGTCAGCAGCTTTGTGAAAAAATGAGAAATCACATCCTTGATTGACAGCAAAAAAACAAACAAAAACAAAACAAAAAACAACAACCCTGGGATCTTAAAGACGTAAACAAAAAAAAATCACAGGATACATTACCTCGGGAAAGCCATCATATCTCGCTACATACTGCAGTGTAAACAATGATCCCGGGATATCCAGGTAACTGTTATAAATCGTGTAAACAGCAAGGGACAAACTCAGGATCAGGAAATCCTGGTTCTCCCCATGATCATTAATATCGTCTAACTGGCACCCAGGTCTCCAGGTGGGGAGACAAATATCAGAGGAGGTTGTGTTTGAAGGAAAGAAAGTTTGATTTTGGTAAGTAAAATAACTAAAGCTTGCCTACCCAAACTTGCCTGTCCTCAGTTGGCACCAGGGCTCTCTGCCTCAGCACTAAAATTTTTGTATGCCTGTTGCATTTGTGCATGTGGTGCACTAAAAAGCTGAGAGCTAAGGGAGGGAAATGGGGAGAGAGATAATGGAGGTATGGACTTGGGCCTGCTGTGCCATTTGGAGTAGGCACTAAGTAGAGTGCCAGTGTTGTAACTCATCAAATTTCTTGTTGTGGAAGCTGTGGCAGCAGTGGCACAGGATCTAGGGGAGGTGGAACATCCAGAAGGCCAACAGTGAACTTTCCACAGAGGAGGTTCATTATCTTATTGTAACCTCCAGCTAAGGAAATAAATTTCCCCTCAGAGGCTGCCCCTCCACAGACAACATCCAGCCCCTGGAATCTGTTACACCAAGTGAGCCAGTGACCCCAATGAGAACCCCATTGCTGCTCAAAAAGCCTCCGCCACCATCTCCAGGGCTTTACAATATCATTTTGGAATGCATCATGAGGTAAAGCTCTTCTAAGAACTCAGATGCTCCTCTTGTGGCACAGGATGGGGTTAAAGAGCCTTTTCCCTGATTCAGGAATTGGACAGAGCCAATATTACTCACCATTCAACCTTGGTCAGTTTAAAATACAACTTATTTTTAAGTAGACGTAGCACCACCCAGGCTCCAATAATTTTGTGACCCAACTGGAAAAAAGCCCAGTAAAGGAAAACTCCTTAGGCTAAAGGTAGGACCATAGTCCTCCATCAATATCCACTTCTCTTAAAGGAATCTCTTCTCTCATTCTTGACCCACTTATGGCTTTTCTTTCATGCTATTACTATTGTTTCTCCTGTTGCTGTTTCTTGTATATTTACTACAGCTTCTTTTATCTGTTTCTTCCCTCAGTAGTTGGGTTGATCCTGTCTCGTTCAGTTTTCCACATTTCAGTGTGTCAAGTCTTGCAACAGAATACTGTTTCACTGGTTCTATCTGAGTCCCAGTGCCTGGGTTGAATCAACCTCTAATTGATATTAGCAGCAGTATAGTGGTGAAAGGGCCAGAATTTTTGGATAAGCAGAGATGATAATGACATCTGTCTCCCACCCTTGGCTTCATTGTTCCGTCTGACCATGTTCCCTATGACAATCTCACAGTATTATCCCAGCAAGAGTATATTTTTGTGGGTTGGTTCTTGTCATTATGCAAAGTATATTGGTTTGGCTTGGTCTGGCATGAGCACCTGAGTTTTACAAAAACCCTGTTTGTTCCTAGTGGAAATGACAACTGCTAGAAGTGGTTTGTCACTATGGATTAACACAGCTCTCCTTGGTTGTATGTTCATAGACACCATCACATAGGTTAAGGGGACTGTCACAAAAACAGCCTGCACTTCAATATTTTGTATTTTTATTGTCGACACAGTTTACTGATATTATTGTATTGCAAAAAATTTGATAAAAAAGAAAAGTTTGATAAATTTTTATCATTACACCACTGGATAATAGCAAAATTCATATATAAGATTGCGTTGTAAAAACCCAGCCTCATTCCCAGGGTCTGGAGTATCTCTTCTGGTTCTCTGCTACGTTTTTTCCATTGTCTATCCTTGCATGCCCTCAGGCAGTGGTGCTCCTGTGTCACATGCCCACTGGCACGGAGAAGGTGCATTGAAGTATTTCATAATATGACCTAGAATCCTGGTGCAAATTGGTCACCAAATCCAATTTCCAAGAAATTGCAGTGAGCACAAATTGTCCTCAGTGTAATATTTCCTTGGCACAAGATACCAAACAGCCTCTGACTTTCAGTGGAAGCATTCTGCTCATGTTTGCATTTACTGCCGTGCAAACACAGATGTTAGAATACAAAGGTCCTTCTTTCAGGGAACAATATTTCAACACCCTTGCTTGGGAAGAAAGGAATTAGAGTACCTGTCATGACATATAGCCCAGCATGGGAACTTCTATGCCCTAGGATTTTATCATTTGTATTTTGTTTGCCTGGTGCCCTTAAGCCATGAAGAATGGTAAGCTGACATTTCCTGTTAATGAGAAATGATACACTGCATATTTTAAAAGCCAGACAAATAATAAGCATAGTTGGGATGCAGGGAAGGCCTAGCGTTGCATTTACAAACAAAGCAAGAGCTTGGAAAAGTTATCTTTTCATGGACTACAGTTCTCAGAATCTTTCAGCCAGCATAGTCACTGATTGCCGAATTCTGAGAATTGTAGTCAAAAAAATGACTTTTCCAAACTCTGGCTAATAGTCATCTCTATGGCTGCAGCTGCACTTTCCCCAGACTCCAAAATGGGAATATGTGGTGCAGCTTCACTGTGCATTGGGTCCCTGTGTTAATCTAGTTACTATTATTGTCTGCCTGGAATGGCAGCAGTTCCCCCAATTCCCAGGCTCCTTCCAGTTCAATTGCCCAAGCCTCTTTAAAGTTGAGATGGTAGGGCAGTGATGGGCAACCTTTTGAGCTTGGTGTGTCAAAATTTGCCAAAAAACTGAGCATAAATCGGGTGGTGTGTCACTTTGAGTAAAAGACTTTAGGGAGGCGGGGGTGGGTGGGTGGACGAAAGTGGCGACTGGGGCTTTGAAGCCCTGATCGCCACTTTAGGAAGAGGGGGGGAGAAAAGTGGCGACCAGTCCTGATCGCCACTTTAGGGAGGGGGGGGAGGGGGAGGAAAGTGGCGACCAGGGCTTTGAAGCCCCGATCACCACTTTAGGGAGGGTGGGGTGTGTGAAACATCCTTCTCAACATGCGGCCGCGTGTCATCAGAAATGGCTACGCGTGTCAGTGCTGACACGTGTGTCATAGGTTCACCATCACTGTGGTAGGGACTGAAATTAAGACCTTTTATACCTTAGTACCTAAGACCTTACACACCTTAGTACCAAGTTATGACTCCTGCTCTTTCAACTGGCCATTCAAAGAGGTAACCCTGATTTCATTGTTAATGTTGTCTCATTCACACTTTCCCCCTTTGCAAATGTGCATCTCATCCATGATTATGTGGAGAAATACCCCTGTTAAAAGGTCAGTTTGGGGGGGTTGAGGGGGAGAGTGGATTTACATAGGGGGGTTCTTTTGCAGGCATAAAAAAGCCACAATTTATGCCAGCAAAAGAACATTAACAGGGGGTAGTCTGATAAAGTCCTGAGAGATACAGGCAAACAAGTAGCTATTGAGTATAGGTACCCCCCATACCTGTGGGGGATAAATTCTTAGACTTATTATTTATAAGTGAAATTGTGGATAATAGCAAACCCTATTAAAATAAAGGACTTCTGGTAAAAACATACCATAGCATTGGAGGACCTAACAATTCCTAGAGAGGACACCTCTCAAGGCATTTTCCATTATGACTCTATGGTATGTGTCCCTACTTTTTCAGCTGTGGATAATTGAAACCATGGATATTTGTTCTGCAGATATAGGGGGTGACCTCTATAGAGGCATCCAAAGGTTGCCATCGCTGACATTCCACTTTTCATTCAGCACTGCCAGGGTGGTACAGAGGGGAAAAAAGCATCCAAATATTACCAAAAAATCAAATAATAATAAAACAGTACAGCATAAATAATTGTTTAGGTCCGCATAGATTTTAATAAAGAAGGTCCTTCTTCAAACTAATATCTGCTTTGGTCCTGTTGTGTGAGAAAGCAATCCAGCAAGTATCTTAGCCTTAGGGAAGGTATCATTTTTTTCAACCTCAGCTGTCTGGTCTTCAACATGGGGACACTAATATTGCCCCAATGTTACAAAACAGTATTAAAACATAGGGTTATTGTAAAGTAGTGCTAGCTGCAGGCTACATGCTCTTGGCACTGGTGTCATTAGGGGGGTGCAGAGAGGCCGAACTGCACCAGGTAACACCATCAGGGAGAAGAGTGACACCCACCTTAGTGATGCAACAGGCTCCTGGACATCCATTACATCAAAAAATATTCCCCCAGTCAAAAAAGAATTTCAGCTCCTGGAAGCTGGTACTGCAGCCACAACATTGTGAGTTCAATACTGCAGGGCTCCAGGTTGACTCAGCCTTCCATTCGTCCAAGATCAGTAAAATGAGTACCCAGCTTGTTGGGCAATTAGCTAACATTTGGTAAACTGCTTAGAAAGTGCTTAGCGCTATAAAACAGTTTAGAAATGCAGGTGCTACTGCTAGGAGCAACAGTTCTCCTCTAAGAAGAGAGGCAGAGGTTTGCTTTAGAGTGTGTCTGTGTGAGAGTTCTGGTGCCTTTTCAAAACCAGAAGTGAATTCCCAGTTTTGAAAACAAAGCAAAAGTTTGTGGGGAGGGGGAGGGAGGTAGTGCAGTTTGTGACAAGTCCTAGGGGAGGTAAAGCACTTTCAGTACTCAGTGTTGTACAAATTCTCCAGAGCACTCCTCTTCTAATATCCAGCTATGAAAGGCTTTTGCATGACATACTGTATCTATTCTCTGTACAGTATATGTCTGTATGAGGATTTAAGTTCACTGGAGGGGCCTCCTTTTTGTCCCGCCAATGGAACTGTGAGGAAGTTGGCCTTTGAGGTCTAATGATGTCATCTGGTTTGTACATGCACATGGTTGTAACTATTAATTAATTAAATATATTTTGATGGTAAATGATATCTTACTGTTTAACATTTTTTGTATTAAATGGTTTTAATTCATTTTATAATGTGTCTCCTACATATCTTTGTGTATAGGATGGGATCTAAGTATTTTAATAAATAAATAAAATTTAAAACTGTACTTTGCTTAAATTCATATTGTGAGCCTTCTTGGTTTCAATATTGAGAGAAAGACAGGTTGTAAATAATATAATAAAATAAAAATTCATCATTCTTAAAAGTAATGTTGCAAACTCTGCTTGAAGATTAGCAAATTGATTTCAGTATGATCTTTCAGAGGAAAGAGCCTAATTCATCTGATGCATGCTGCATTTTTAGGTTCTAATACATCTAAGATACTTTTTTTTAAAAAAAATGAAACAAATGACAGATGGACTAGCGTGAAATATTCACTCATTATGAAGCTTCAATTCTTCTGGGTACAATAACAGCACCTGCACAAACATTAATTGCAGAAGACAAAGTTAGAGTAGCAAATGTATGCAAAATTATTTGAGCTTGGATGCAGTAATAAAGTTCAGTAAGAAATCCTTGCCGAGATCAGGAATGTTAGTTTTAGTATACTGTATATTCATGTCATGGATGGTACATTGCTTAGTCATTCTTGTCCCAACATGAAAGCTGTCAACAATCACTCTTGTCCCATCAACAAGAGTTGATGGAAAAAAACCTATCAACAATCACTCTTGTCCCAACATGAAAGCTGATCCTGACCAAGCAAAATGGTGCCCATTGGGTGTGACTTATCCCAGGAACCTACCTTTTAGGGTTTTTTTTTTTAAATACTTTTTAACAACCTTGTAGTGCAGTCTAGGGAACTGGATAAATCTGGATAACCTGGTTTTTACAAAAATGCTCTAAATCCCTATTTTCTGTTATTTCCTTTCCTCATTGCTTTGACCATATGACAACCCTTCTTAAATTCCTATGCAGGCTTTAGGGTCGCCACGTGTCCTACTTTGCAGAGGACAATTCTCTCCTGGAGGGCCTGTCAAGAATGATAGTTCTTTATTTCAAGTCATCTTGTATTTGAAGCACTGTGACTCCAGTCCAAACCTGATTTAAAAATAAATTATGATAATTAACAATTTTAACTTTTTAGCTAAGAATATTAATTATAACATGGAAATGTATATAATTCTCTTTTGTCCTCTTTTCCTGTAATCTTTGTCCCACCAGCTTTACACCCTCCAGAATCCAAAGCTTTTCTGCTCTTTCAAAATATCCTGTGAAGACCACCTTAAAATACTACTGCATGGAAGAAGGGAAGCCAACAAGAAGCACTTGAGCATCTTCATCTTTCTAGAGTCACAAAATATAAAAAAAATTTAAATCTTTATTTTAAGTTTTCCAGAAAAGACATTAATGACAGTAACAAAAGAACAACAAATCATGATTGGTACACTGTGAATCACGAGATCTCAAGAGGATTGCTTAAATCAGTTGGGTGGTTTATTCATATGGTCCAGCTATATTGTTCTAAAAGCATTACGACAAAACTTGTCCCTATATAATGGTAGTTTAAAAGGAGGAGAGGTCTTTTTAGCAAAGCAATAAAAGTAGGGGTAGATCCAAACCTAGTCACAGTAGATTCATTGAAATAAAAAAGGAAGTTAGTAATGACTAAGCCCTATTAATTTCAATGTACCTACTCTGAGTATGACTATACCTGGATCCAACCTGGATCCAATATGAACAGAATCTGAGCTGACATGAAATGTATGTCTCTCTTCCACTTTCTCAATACATTATTCCAAAGCTTATCATCCAAGTAGCATCAAATTAAGTAGTTTGAGGCATATTTGGGTTAAAGCCAGTTCATCTGAATCACCGAAAGAAAATTAAAGAATCTTAAAGAGGAAATGCATATTCAGAAAAACAGGATAGGTTCAGGCATGCAAGAGAACAAGGCTAAAAGTATTCCCACTGTTCCTTGGAAGATATATGTTGCCTATTTTTTATTTTCTCAGACAAAATATTCCTCTCCTATCTTCTCTTTCTATTCTTTGCTCAGGAAGGAATGCTTATGTACTGAAGTCAGCTAAAACTCAACAAGGAACACTTTGACCCCAAGGGGAATCAATGGAGAAAAACACAGTATAGCAGTGCAAATATGCAGGATATACGTTCGGTTAGATACTTTTAATGAAGTAGAAGTATCTGTAGAAGTATCATTACCTATATCCCAGAGAAATTGAAGAATTGCTAACAAATTATGAAAACTTTTTCATTTCCAGAAGGAGGTCACCATAATATTAAATTAGATATGGAGAGAGCATTCCACAATCATCCCTAAATTCTATTATTCTAATTGTTTAATCTCCTGTTTCTGTGTTCTAACTGGGTATTATTAAATTGATAAGATTATTTTTGTGATATGAAGCTCAGTATAAGACTTAGAGAGCTGGAGCAAGTATAAAACAGATACCAAGTTAGCTGACTGGAGTTTATAATATTATCCAATTAGGATAAAATACAGTTAGGGTTTAGGGCACAGAGTTTCTAAATTTATTGAAAGGTCTTCATTGCAATTCACAAGCCTGTCTGGCTCGATCCAATTAATACTAATGGCACTGCAAGCAGACTTAGTTCTTGTCTACATTGGCCAAATAAAATGACCTTGCCTCTTTTTTATTGCAAGCTGCTCAGATGACGTATTGCTCAAATCCAAGTCTTTTCAGCACCTCGAGGCTTTAATCTGCACACAAAAAAGTGGGCATTTACTTTGGATTTGAGCAGAAAATCCAGATATTCACCTGTGTGTGTGGACTGAGCTCCATAGCAATGTTGGTGTGGGGCTGGGGGAGGGAAGTTTTTGGTGGGAGGAAGGAAGAGATTGGTAGGAGCCTCCCTGGGCCAGGGGATTTCTTCCCCTGTTTCAATTTCATGTTTCAGCATTTCATTTGTCATCATTTATTTTGCATACGTGGCAGTTGTTCAGAGAAGCACATATCAGCATACTCGTATTGTTATTAACTGGGCATGCCTCCACTTAATAGGACATTCAAAGCCTCTCCCAGCCATGGGAAAAGACATATGTACATTCTCATGCATGGGAGAAGGGGGAGAAACCAGAGTGGCCATGGTTGTGTGGCTGCACATACTGTGAATTATTGGACCTGGGTGAGTTTGAAAGAAAGAACTGTGTGTGGACAGTGCCCTCAAACTTGCCTCAGTGTATGTAGTGATTATGTAGATAAACCCATGGTTGTTGTGGACCAGGAACACCCAAAGGTAAGCTGGATTTTCCTGTCAATGTAGACAAGCCCTTATATGCAAATACAGTACATCAGTTCTGAATCGGACTTTCATGAACCAGCCAAAGTTGAGAAGACATTTGCTCCATTAGGGTTATTTGTATAGGTGTGCTTGATTTTGCATCTGACACACTGACCATAGAATCAAGCTATACATTTATGGCCATGCAATGTGTTCAGAGGGGGAAAACTACATTTGATAATATGTGCAAATGAGAAGTGTATGTTGTTGTGTGACTTCAAGTAATTTCCAACTTCTGTCAACTCTAAGGTGAACCTATCATGTGGTTTTCTTGGCAAGATTTGTTCAGAAGAGTTTTGCTTTTGCCTTCCTCTGAGGCTGAGAGAGTGTGACTTGCCCAGGGTCACCCAGTGGGTTTCCATGGATGAGCAGGGATTCAAACTCAGTTCTCCAGTCATAGCCCAACACTCAAACCGCTACACTACGCTGGCTCTCATGAGAAATGCTTACAAACACACAAAAATGGTGCCTACATTTCAAAACTGTGCACAAATGCCTTTGAGTCAATAGGGACATGTAATTATTAATGCATCTATTTGAAAAAATTGTACCAAAAATACATATTTTTTCATGTTGCAAAAATCCACGAAGAACTGGCACAGAAGGGACTTCTGGGTGGGAAAAGCAAGATATTTGCAGAGAGTGACTTGATAGATTTATGCATCCCTAGCCAATTGTTCATCAGGAAAACAAGATGAAAATATTGTTAACAGTTTTGAGTGAAATTTAAATTATGGTCCCCATTGAAAATATTTTGCAATTGCTTTTGTTAACTATTCTGGGTTTGTGGTTTTTTGTTTCTTTGTTTTTGCTAATTGTTTTATGATTTCTAAAATTGTCTTACTTTGAAATGTGATGATGCATTCAGACTTGCATTAAAATTAATAAAAATAATAGCTGGTGTCATTTATCCAGCTGCAGAACTTAAGATGCCTAGATTTATTTTAACTACTTGCCCATACTTGAGAAGATTGTACAAAAGAGTCTAGTGGTATATTTGACTGGGGATGGGGTTTAGTATTGTTAGTCACATTTGCAGGCAAGCACACATCCCTGACTGACTTCAAATGATCAGACTACTCTTTCCTCAATACATCAAACCACTATGTCTCTACAATGACTTGTGCACAAATCATAAAACAACCACAGGTTTCCTGCTTAAGAATACTGAAGCTACTAAGCAATAAGCTGTAGCAAGACATACATGCAACACAGCAGGAATCTGAGTTGATTCATGCACATGCACACACCCTATATTAAGATGAGCATTTAAAAAGGATGTTAGTGCAGACTTGAGAACAAAACCTCAATTACACAGGAGGCAATCAATCATAATAGAGAACAGAACAGCAGAGTCCAAACTGCTAGGTGTAGATTAATTGCATTTGGACCTATTTTTTCATAGCAATGAAAAACATATTCTGTTTTTCCAAACTACATAATTTGAGGTGAAATTATGTGACCAGGATTCTGTCCTGGGCCCAGTGCTATTCAACATCTTTATCAATGACTTGGATGAGGGAATTAGGGGCATACTTATCAAATTTGCAGATGACACCAAATTAGGAGGAGTAGCTAATACCCTAGAGGACAGGATCAAAATTCAAAATGACCTGGATAGACTGGAGAGCTGGGCCAAAGCTAACAAAATGAAATTCAATACGGAGAAATGTAAGGTACTACACTTAGGGCGAAAAAATGAAATGCATAGATATAGGATGGGGGAGACCTGGCTGAATGAGATTACGTGCGAAAGGGATCTAGGAGTCCTAGTAGACCACAAGCTGAACATGAGTCAACAGTGTGATGCAGCAGCTAAAAAGGCCAATGCAATTTTGAGCTGCATCAATAGAAGTATAGGGTCTAGATCAAGGGAAGTAATAGTGCCGCTCTATTCTGCCTTGGTCAGTTCTGGGCACCAGAATTCAAAAAGGATATTAACAAATTGGAGCATGTCCAGAGAAGGGTGACTAAAATGGTGAAAGGTCTGGAAACCATGCCTTATGAAGAGAGACTTAGGGAGCTGGGTATGTTTAGCCTGGAAAATATGGTTAAGAGGCGATATGATAGCCCTGTTTAAGTATTTGAAGGGGTATCACGTTGAGGATGGAGCAGGCTTGTTTTCTGCTGCTCCAGAGACTGGAACATGGAGCAATGGATGCAAGCTCCAGGAACAAAATTCCACCTCAACATTAGGAGGAACTTTTTAGCAGTAAGAGCTGTTTGGCAGTGGAACATGTTCCCTCGGAGCTTGGTGGAGTCTCCTTCCTTGGAGGTCTTTAAACAGAGCCTGGATGGACATCTTTCGGGGATGCTTTGATTGTGTATTTCTGCATGGCAGGGGGTTGGACTCTATGGCCCTCATGGTCTCTTCCAACCCTGCAATTCTTTGATTCTATGATTCTATGAAATAGATGGTTGTGCTAGAAGTGAGATGTCATGCAGAGCCTGGCTGGTTCCATAGAAGTTTGGCCAGACATTTCCTCTTGCTGGCAGCTGAAATGCTTTGACAGATCTTTGGCCCTGTGGTACTGGAGCTCTATGAGCTCTATACAGAAATTGGCACTGGAGAATTTTTGCCCTTCCCTGGGTTTATCTGCTTCTAGCCAGAAAGAGCCCCCCAAAGCATACTATATCGCCTGTTTAGAGCTTGTAAGTAATGTGTCACTTGTAATGAGTTACTTTGGTAACTACAGTCAGCTCTCCACATTCGCAGGGGTTGGGGGTGCAGGACCCCTGCGAAAGTGAAAAAAAAAAAAACCCTGAATACTATACAGTGGAGGTGAGGGCTGAGCTCCCCAGAAAGGCTCCTCAGGCTTGTGAAGCAGGTGGATGGGGAGCTCTGTGGAGGGGGGAATATGAAGACTGTGGACCTCACAGCCACCGACTCATTCACACAGCAGCCCCATGCTGCTGTGCTAGTGCTTTGGGAAGGTGGAGCCACAGAGATCTCCATCATGAAGCATCTCCCAAAGCCCGCACAGCAGCTGGCTTCGGGAGCTCTTGGTAACAGAAATTGCTGCTGCTCCACCTTCTCCAAGCCATATATATATATATATGTATGCATGTATGTATTAGGTATTTATACCCCATTCTTCAGCCACAAAGGCCCTCAGAGTGGCTTACAAATTGTTTTAAGCAATAGCAATTTACACATATACAGAACATTAGGTAGTTTCCAATGTGTTTTAGTGAATTGCCCCCACAAGCCAGGTACTCATTTTACCAACCTATGAAAGGATGGAAGGCTGAGTGAACCTTGGAGTCCTCCGGGATTGAACTTGCAACATGGTGGCTTGCAGTACTGGCATTTAACCACTGCACCACCAGAGCTCCCTACGCGGCTGTCCTAGTGCTTGGGGAAGACAGAGCAGTAGAAATCTCCATCGCCAAGAGCCCACACAGCAGCTGGCTTCAGGAGATCTTGGCAACAGAAACCGCTGCTGCTTTGCCTTCTCCAAGCTTCGCACTGCTGTGCTAGTGCTTGATGAAGGTGGAACAGCAGAGATTTCCACTGCCAAGCATCTAACAAAGCCCACAGAGCAGCCAGCTTCAGGAGACAGTTGGTGGCTGCCATGCTGGCTGCTGGTGCTCCCCCTTCTTGAATCTCAAGGGTGTCATGTGAATGTGCACATGGTGGGCTCGGGATTCAGGGGGGCAGAGGCAAACCTGCAGATAATCAAATCCGCAAATGTCAAACCTGTGAATGTAGAGGGCTGACTATAGTTACTATTTGCAGTAACAATCTAGAACGGTGTTACTTTTTGCCAGTAATAACCAGGTCTATAACTCATTGCTTTTCAGTCAACTTGTTACCCACTGTTTGGTGTCTAACTTAGTCTAAGTAATTGAGAGCGATGAGAAAGGGTTACATGCGTGACTCCCTATGTGACCCTTGTTTGTAGAGTTTTGTGCAGCTAGCAAGAACAGAGGAGCAGCAACATGGAAGTGGGTAGTGGAGAGAGGAAGAGGAGAAGCAGCACAGAAAACATGAATTGCATTAGAGACTTGTTGGCTGGAATATTTTAAAAATAATTTTAAAAAGTTAGCCTACCTTTTGTACCTTTTTTATTTCTGCACAAATTCTACACTATGCCTGGGGAGGGTGGGGGAGAGGGAACAGGAAGTCCAAGCAGGGCAATTTGCTAGGTTTATGATGGTTACAGATGGAGGGAACCAGAGACCATTTTCCTATGGTTTTCCAAGGCACAATGGTACTAGTGATGGTAACATGTTAGTAATGAGTATTCCAACAAGTCATTTCATAAACTGCAACAATAATAATAAATAATGACCTGTTGAGTGATCAGCAAAATAAGGAATATAGCTAGTTCCTTTTAAAAAGTCACATTCCTAGCTCTGTGCCCATCCCAGGGAACCTGAGTCTCTAATGTTGTAATTTTTAAATGGTAATGCCATAAATAAGATAATAGCACTGGTATCAGAAACCACGCAGATTAAAAATGGAAATCCATTGATCTGTCCATACTGGCTCAGGGATTATGGGAGTTTTTGTACAAAACAGTAACTTTCCCAACATCTGGCATGCCATCATGCTATGTTGAACTGCCAGAGCACCCCTGAGAGGTGAAGTACTCCAAGGCTCTGGCTTGACTCTTGGCTCTACTGGGTGTTTCATATGGGGGACAGAATGGACTCCTATGGGATACTGTAGCATAATGAATATGACTTTGAAAAGAAGGACCTTAATGCCATCTTCTTTAAATGATCCTGGAAGGAGGAGTGGATGCACTGTTTCACTCACTGGGACCCCAGCCCACAGAGTTGATCTTGCAAGATATTGTGACTGATGGTATCAAAAGCTACCAAGAGGTCCAAGAGAACCAGCAGAGGTACACCCTCCCATCTTTTCCTTACAGAGGGTATATCAGGATGATCAGTTTCAAGCCTAAGCCAGAAGCCAGACTTAACTAAGCTGAGATAATTTGCTTCCTCTAAGCCACCCACCAAATTCTCAAGAATTTTGCCTGTGAAAAGAATATTTGTAGTTGTGTGGTAGTTATGACAAACTTTTCTGGGTCAAGGGAGGGTTTTTTAAAAAGGAGCCAATACACCACAGTCTCTTTCAAGGTCTTGTACACTATCACTGGCTGGAAAGAAGTATTTAATATATCTTCAATTAATACAGTCAATATCCCCCACACACACTTAGATGTTTCAATCTACAAAGGTCAAGGTCCATAGTTATCCAGACCTTTCAAAAACTCTACTCATATCATAAGGCTCCAGCAACTGAAACTGATCCCACACAACCTGACTCAATAGTGTTCTGGATGTCTCCACTGCATCTGTACCAATAGCAGGATGAGGTTTTGCAAATGAATGCAAATGACCTTGTTCTCACAGTGCCTTGAAATTTGTCAGAACAAGCTTTCAAAATCTCTTCTTAATCAGTCACTGGGCTGTATTTTAGCAGTGCTTTTACCATTTGGAACAGCTCTTTGGGAGGATACAATGTCACACTAGTAAAGCATTTTTCCCCCTGTCAGCCACATAGTGGACACAATAATGTGCTCTTTTGCACTCAAGTTGTTAGCCTGCTTGCTTCATCATCTGTCGGGGTTCCACTGAACACTGATGGTGTTTGGGAGTGCTTGAAATCAACAATGTTTGTCATAATATCTATAGCAGCATTATTGGACAAGAAAACACCACTACTGTCACCACATACACTTTGCTTTTTTCAGGCAAGGAATTTCTATCTTTGCCATGTATAGTTTCCATATGTACGAACAATCATTGTCCTGTTCCATACATAATTAGTGATCATGCTATCAATTAAGTGCTCTAATAAAACTACATACTCCCGTTGACACTTAAGAATGCATTTAAGCTTTTCAGTGGAACATCAGAATGTATGTGCAGGTGTGTATTCAGGTGTGCACCTGTACCAGCATGGGCTTCATGAACAAAATCAGGTCATTACCCTCCTATCTTCTTTGAAGGCTCAGGTTCACTATTGTTTGGAAAGTAGCAAGTGCAGGTGCTTCTGAGCATAAAACATTGGAGGTTAGATCCATAAATCTATCAGTTGAATTCTGTAAAGGAAAGTACCTACTAACAGAAGGTGAGGGGAATGATTTCCATTGATTCTCTCTCATACTTGAAAAATCTGTTGTGGTATATAGAGGGACTCTCTGGAGCAATATAAGATGTAGCAATCTTTTTATAAGTTTTAAAGTTCATTTATTAGTAGTTGTTAAGTCATGTACTTTTAATTCGTGTTGTGAGCTGTGTAGAGTTCCATTCAGGAGAAAGTCAGGATATAAAACAAGACAAATAAAATCAAATTTTAGATTTTGTAGAAATTCAAATTGTAGAAGTGATAAGGAATCAGAAAAACATACTTTGCCCTTTCTTTTAAAGGGACCCTCCACTACATCAAAGGTCATACAATAAAGGGCTCATTTTGTGAACAGCAAATGGGACTGTACCTATGTATTCTGAAACAAAATTATAACTCTGTCTTCACCACTTGTTGGTTCCCCAAAACTAAAAGCATAGAGAATAACAAATTTAAATTGAGATTCTAAACCCTTAAGAGCAGTGGTTATCATTCACTAGACATCCATATGCTAAAGCACATTTGAGATATCTGTTGCACATCTTTCAGGAATGCAAGCTGGCTTTTGGGAAAAAAAACCAGGTTTGAGTAGGGAATAGGGAAAATCTGATTGTTTTCAGGCAACAACTAGAAAAGGAGAAATGAGACCATTTGTAGGTAATGTATAATATATAAGCTGTATATAGTGAGGCAAGTGATGCATCCAGAATTTTCATGAGGCTTTTGATAGAAATGACTGTTTCAGATATCATGTTGGATAAATCATGTGGTTATACACTACACAGTGCCTGGCAAACCTTGCATTTCAGATTTCAGATTTCATTTGCCTCTTGGGTAGTCACATTGTCTGCATCCCAATCTGGCTTTTGAGCATTTTCTACATATTTGTTCTTTTTATGTTAAGCTTTTGTTTGAAGCATCAGAGTCCCCTGAAGCAAACACACACACACACACACACACCAAAATAGGAGTGACAAATATACTAAATGCTTTGGAGTGGAAAAAGAGCCTGCTGTTCAGATTTCCCCCCTGATCCAGGAATTTAAAAATCAGAGTTGAAATGTAACTCTGCATGCTGAATGTAATTATTTTAAGAAAAACCAGTATGTTTGGTAATGAGAAGCTAAAACAAAACAAATACACACATACACAAAATCTAGACCTTGGATTGCAGAACTTAAAGAACAAAGGGGGAAATGCCACAGAAGCAGCCAAAGGTTTCTCCAAATCAGTGCTCCTGTTTTACTGTGAAATGAAGCCCTGATCCTTGTGTCTTGAATCCCATCCATATTACACATTTAAATATTTAGTCTGTCCAGATAACTTCAGTGGTGTTATATAGTTAGGCTCTAAGAAATAATGAATTTGTGCATTCAAATTAGAAATGACAGATTTGATATGTTCATTTCAAAAGTTCTGATATATTTGACAAACTTGGTCCCAAAAAAGCAGTTTTTACACATTCACAGTTCATCACCTGATAGTTCACTGCCAGTTATTACAGCCTATAAATAACAGAAATTCTGCAATGGCTAGATGAATATAATTGTAAGATATACACATCCCTATTTTGAAGGTGGAAACAAAGCATTGCTTTGACATCAGATGATTTGCTTTCTTAACCAAACTTTTATTTAGATAATTTAAAGCCAATTTAACATTACATTCAGAGCCAAAATCCATAAATGGCTCTTGTTAGAATGCACATGAAGAATTACAAAAACCACAGCTATTTGTTAATATAGTGAATCCCAAGTGTTAATTACATACATTCCCCTGATGTCTCAGGACGTTTGTTTGGCTCAGCACTTGCATGAAAGTGCATGAAAGTCAGTATTTGCTAAGTTCACCCCCCCCCAAGTTATTTTGGCATTGAACAAAGGAGATGTGTGTGCAAGTGAGTGTGTCTGAGCATGTGTGTAAGGCAGCAGTGCCAGATTTTCTCTCACTTCAGAAATATTGGCATAGCTAGACTGTCTTGTTATTCAAAGACTCCCTTTAGCTTTGGCATAGATTAGTACCTCACTATAAACACCAGTTCAACAGTGATTGGTGCAGTACATTGCCTGAGCTATTTGCATGTTCACCTCATGATTCTATACAGCAGACCTTAGAGCAGGAGACTAAAAAAATGAGTTACCAAGTCATAAAGCATGGAACATGTCAATAAATCAGGGGGAAACACTTGTTAAGAGTTTGGGAACAGGGCCAGCTTCTGAAATCTCAGGCGGCTGCTGATTCTATAAAACTGCATTTACCAGCTATAAGGTATGAAGGCACAAAAGGCTCATAAGATCCCTGTTGACAAAGATGGGCTGCTGTGTGCTAGAGATGGAAGTCAGATATTATCCTCTGTGCATCAGTGTCCTCGGGTGCTGTGTTTTACTTTTTTGAGTAGGCAATAGGTGGCAGTCAGTCATGGAAGAAAGGAAAAGGTTGTATTTGGAGATATTACTGTGTAGGGGTCAAACCTGTTCCCTACCCCTGCCAGCCCCTGAAGCTGAAGTCCTTGCCTAACTCCTTAGTCTGGCACCAGGTTCTATTCCTGGGTCATGCTAGAACAGCCTTCTCCAAATTGTGACCTGTCATATGTGTTGGCCTACAACTCCAGTAATCCCAACCAGCACAGCACCCCCCCCCCCCATAACACATTTACAAGACACCAGGGTAGGGAGGTTCAGAACCAATGCAAAAAATATTAATTACATTAATTATGTTTTGACATAAAAAACAAAGCCATAACATCAAGCATCTTCTTCCAAACCAAATTTAATGTAGTTTTGGCAGCATTTTCCTGGCAATGATATAGGGGAATAGAATTTTTTGGTTTGCAGTGTTGTTTTCTCCATGCTTTGCTGCCTTCCCTTGCCATGCTCACTGGAGTTTTTCACTCCATGGAGGATGATGGCTGCAAGGAAGGGAGGAGTAGAAACAGAAAGACTGCAGTATACTGCCTTGTGGTCCAGCATGTGCACGTAGGGAGGAAGTGGTGAGGTGGAGAGAGTATGGATAGACAACAGGAGGTGAAAGGAGAGATAGAAAGAATGGACATGGTGTTACCCTAACAGGTGGGGGGTGCTTTAGGGTCCCACCCATGATGCCAAAATCTCCTTAATAGTTGGGGGAATTATTAGCTCAGAAGGAGGCCTGCAAGAGGAGGGTAACTTCAGAGATCTTTTCACCCATATATACCAGTACTAACTGTAGAGAACACTCCAGTTAAAGTGAAATGAAGTATTTTATTGGTATAACACAAAGTGAACTAACATATACAACACACATCCTTAAGAAGCATGCAAGGCTACAGCAGAGTAAGACAGAAAGGTTGGATAGAGGAAGAGAGGTCTGAGAAGATAGGGTAATAGTTACCAGTCTTGAAGAGAATATTCCATGTGGCGAGGATACTCAGACTGGTGGCTGAGGGTGGCATAGGAGTCAGGCAGAATGGAGGGGTCTATCGGTCTGTGGCACACTTAACTGAGGTCAGGGCTGGGATATTATACCCTGTTTCATATCCTGAAGGGGTGCTCTGTTTATGACAAAGCCTGGATGGCTTTCCCACTGGGTAGACAAAGCGAAACTCAACTGATTGCTTTAATTGCTGGGAGATAGAAATGGATGGGTTTGCAACAATCTCACAAGGCTGGACAGGAGGGGGTATAGGAAACATTTAGATTAGGGAATAGATTAGGGAATGATCATGTAATTGTTTGATTGAATCATTGCTGAGACACCCAGGGCCGGATGAAAGGATTAGCACACTTCTTCTTAAAGACTGTGTTTACTAAGGGGCTTCTGCACAGTACTAATTTGGGCTTTCTTGCCATTATATTTCTAAGACACATCTAAGGTCATTGTGACCTCCAACTGACTTTTGGTTTGCCCCAGCCAACTTGACTCTAAAAATCAAGGGGAGGGGGTAGGAATCATACTAACAATGGATTTAGGGATTCAAGAGAAAGAGAGAGACAGGAGGAGGAATGGAGGAAGAAAAAGAGATATAGGAGATTTTCAGATGGAGTTAAAAAAACCCATGGAGGTTGGGAGAGAAACGGGACTGTTCTGCTTCCAGCGCTCCATTTCACATGCCCCTGTCCTTCTCCTGACCTCCATTTGTTCTCCCTCCATCCTGCTTTCATTTTCCTTCTGCTTTTTTCCACTATTTTTTACTAATGCAGAACTTCCATTAATAAAAAATAGCAGAAGGTAAATGAAAGCAGGACGGAGGGAGAACAAACAGAGGTCAGGAGGAGGAAGGGGCGTGTGAAATGGAGAGCTGGAAGTGGAACAGCCCCATTTCTGTCCCGACCTCTGCGGGTCCCCCCCCCCCATCTGAAAATTTCCATACACTGAGAAAGAGAAAGGAATACATAAAGCATGATGACAGTTTCAGAGAAGAGCAAATGTCTCTGATATGTAGAAAATCTTCTAAGTGCTAGACAGGGGAGGAAGATGGAGGAAACTGGACCTTGGACATGGATATTGATGACATGTATTGATGAAATATTGGGAGAAAAAGAGATGGGAAAATCATAAGAGAGGAACCAAAGAGGAAAAGTAGTGGGGAGAAAAAGAAGAGAGCTTCAAAAGTGGTCTGAGTAAAAAGTGACAGGATTAGGGATCATTTTGTAGGTAATAAAATGAATAGTCAGCATTTCAGTAAGTGTGTTTTTTTAGCCAGAAACAGAGAACGTCACAGTGCAAATACAAAAAGTGGAATTTTTTAAATGTATTTTTTCCCTAAGAAATAAAACTTCTTTACAATTAATTGAGTTCTCTCTCTGTGTGTGTGTGTGTGTTGTGAGGATTAAAGTGGATTTCAATGCTGTATTAAATTACTCCAAAGATAACCCATTCTGTCCAAATGGGGATTTAAAATATTATAGATACAATTAACAAATTATACATATATGTGAATGTGTGTACCTATTTCAACATCAGATGTTTTAATAAGTTCAATGGGAAATAGTAGTCTTTGCTTATTTTAATACATGACTAATAAGTTAGTCATGTATTTATGATTTTAAAAATTAAATGGATTTTAATAGAAACATAAAGTGGCATATCTGTCTTCTTTTATACATTGTTGCTGCTTCTACTGCTTCTGATACAAAGAGTTGGGAGGGCCACCACCACTCAAGAAAGAGGTAGATGGGCCACCACCATTCATTCTTGGATTGAACGGTAAGATACCCTTGTACTGGTATGAAACAGATGGTTTGTCTATACGGTGAAAATACTCCTCATAGAATTTGAGGAGAATAACTTTTGTCCCAATTGGATCCTGCATCATTTTGCCATATTTGGAAGGAGGAGGGGGGCAACAACTCCAAATACTCTGAAGGAAAAGCCTCTGCAGCTTTCCCCATTTTTTTAAAAAAAACTCTGAAGGAAATGTGCATTCCCACTCATTGGAACAACTGATTCGCTTTGCTGCACATTCCCAACAAGAGTGGAAATGGAAAGCTGATTGGTCAGACATGCACCGGGGGCAGAGTTTGCTGGCAAGGCAAGTGCCTGGAACCACCTCATTGGATTTTTGCTCTAGTGATTGTGTGCTGAAGTGATGAAACAGCCTCCTCCCTTCTTTCTGTTTATTAAGCAGAAAATCACACTTCCACACCTTGGATTTGCTTTTTTTTTTTTTTAAATACTGTTCGGTGGTGGCAACTGGTGACAATAAAAATGTGAGTAATACACTTGCACCCACCATCTTGATTTGCAGGCATGCTCGTTTGGACAACAAATGCGTATGGTTTTGCATGCCTATGATCTTGAAATAAACCCATGGAAACAAATGAAAGCTGCTGCAAATTGGCGTTAGTGTGCATCAATCCATATTTTATTGCATCATATAGACGAGCCCAGTGTTATACTCCTTATACTCAGGAGAACTACTTGTGAAATGCAACTCTGCTGCCACCAAGTATGTGCAGAAATAAACCCTTCAGCCGAAGTGTAGCAACATTTTAAGGTAAGCATTGTTCAGAATTGCATATAACAAACAGGAATGTATTTAGTGTTCTGAATGTTTGTGACTGTGAAATGCCTTTCTTTCAGATCTTGTCTCAGAATTTCAGTGACTACATCCCAAGAAACGGAAAAAAATCATGGAGGTCACTTGAGGAAAAGGTGGAGAAGAGAAGCTAGACAGAAGCACAGTGAAAGTCCTCCAGGAAAGCAGTATCATCATTACCTTGTCTGTTTCTCCACGTTTCTGTCTCAGAATTAGAGAATTATTCTTGTTGGTTGTTGTTTCTTAAAAATAATAGATATCAATCCTGATTTTCATTGTGGGTATAGATGACAGAGGATCTGACTTGTAAATGAAAGGTTTTTGTGATTCCTGCTTACTTCCTGTGTGTACATATTTATTCTTAATTGTACACATTCTCTTTAAGTAGGTGGCTGGGTGAGAAATGGGCTGTTTCCTTCTCTCCCGAGTGCAAAACAGGAAAGGAGGGAGCGAAATCATGGTGAGCTTTACACCTTCATTCAAGTAATCTTTTAAGTTCAGTGACATAATATACATTTAAATATAAAGTTATAATCAATGTAATAAATAAACATTCCCTTTCAATACAAGTATAATTAACTTTGTTTAGTTTTCTGGTGTAAATATAACATGGTACTATTTCTTAAATAACTTTCCCATCTCTAGGAAAGCTAACTTTGAATGCCCAGTTCAGAAGTACTGAGCTACAAGTATCCAGTTACTTTTAACAATGTATCTTTTTTGGTAATGAGGATGCAACAAAGTTGTATTTAAAATGTAACATAAAAACTGGGGATGATATTATTTTACTGGTGTTATGAGTAACATTTATCAGTTATTTTAAAAAGTTTCTGCTAAGGGTCATGTTTAGAGTTATTTTGGCAAGAATTATTGAAGTTTAATGTCTTTGGACTTTATCAGACCAGCGTCTTAAAATGCTGTAATTCCACAATTGTGGAATGTGGAAACATTGTGGCATTAGAACTGAAACTTCTGTGTTTGCCAGAACATGTGATCTCTACTGTTCTTGGGAGAAGTTGTGAGTCCACGTAAAAACATCAAAACACTTTAAAAACAAACAAAATATGTACACAGACAAGCACTGAAACAAACATAAAAACTTGCCAGCAAAACAGAGTGTCCTGTCAAACATTTTCACATTCTCACCCGGACTTTTTTTCAGGGAACAGGGATGAGGGAAAGAGGATTGCCCAGTCATGCTTTAATCTCACGATTACAGTGGGACATGGTTTCACATGCCTTCAATACTGTGAAAAAGTTATATTGAAGATCTATTGATGAGTTAACCCATGAATTAAAAAGGACACGTTGTTAGTGGCTGGAGCACAGATTGGCCATAGGTACAGGATGATGTTATGCAATAGTGGGAACACTTTCCACTAATGTCTCATCATAATTGTGCGATTACAGCCCCATCTGATAAAGTCCCTTAATTAAGTGCAGAAAATGTCAGCTTACCTGCCTTTCGCTCCAGTGCTGAGTTGTTTACACGATTTTGACCGAAAGCACTTGTTCTGATAAATTAGTGACTTTGCAGTTCACACACTGGGGGGAGGTTGTGGCCTGCCGACAGACTCATTTGAGAGGGGAGTGGTAGGGGTGTGTGCATGAGGCCCCTGTCAAGCCCCATGCAGCTGTTTGGACACAGTGGGTGGGTGGGTGGCTGGATGAGGTGCCCTCCCGTGAACCAAAGCTGGACTACTCAGCGGCGGGAAGCTGGGCTGGGTCAGAGTGTGGGAACCTTCGTCTTCTCCCTCCCTCCCTCCTGACCAGCCTCTTATCAGCCGTCACCTATCTCAGCTGCAGATGTCCATTCCATTCTGCCCTGCACCCCGGTCATCAGTGAGGGCTGCTTCTCCTGAGGGAATCGCCCTCCATGACAGCTCACCTGAAGGCCCCACCATCAACACGGACATGCTGTAGGGATGACAGTCACACCAAGGCCACAGCAGCCCTCACCGATGACTGGGACCCAGGGCGGAACATAATGGGCAGCTGAGACCAAGAGAGGTGGCAGCTGATAAGAGGCTGGGAGGGAGGGAGGCCTCTTTTCAGCTACAGCTGCCCATTCTGTTCTTGAGTTAAGCCTTGTGGTTCCCCAGCAACAAAATATATTGAAAGGGAGCCCCTGGTAAAGAAAAGGTTAAGAGTCACTATTCTAAGGTGAAACCTGGTTTTGTTAAAAAGACGCATGTGAGAAACCTGGGCAAAGGGGAACCCTTTGCCTAGGCATGCAAACAGGATGAAATCAGGACATGTAAGGGCATCTACGTCACCACCCATGACTCACCCCCTTGGAACTACCAAGCGTGGTTCTGCCACAGGGGAGCTGTGGCTCACTGGACACTTTAGAGGGACCCTCCTGCAGAGTAGATTGAAGGGGGTTGATCCCTACCATGGACAGGATTGCACCCTTCCATGGCACAAGCTGGGGAGGGGGATTTGGGACTTCCCACCCAAAAAATCTGAGTGGAAGTTTTCCTATTCCCCCCACCTCCCCGTGAAAAAGAGTAATGTAGACTGGGAGTTCCCATTCATATTTTTTTTCCCCAAGGCTGATTGAAAGTACTCTTTCAGAGCATGGGAGAGTCATTCAAAGGCTGAGCCTTGGCAGAAATGTTCAAGGGCTACAGTGGGGGAAGGGCACCTGCTCCCGGAGCTCCACGGCCATGCTTACAGGGCTCAGTACCCACCTTGCGCCCAGGGTCCCAGCAGCAGCAACAGCAATGGAGGGTCCTGCATTGCAAGGCATTCCTTGCAAGCCTGCCCCCACTGAGGTCCAACCAATCACATCTCAGCTCTGCTGTGAGCTCCTGCTTCGAGATTGTTACTGGTAATTCACACAACCAATAGTGCGAAACCTTATGTACCTTTCTAAAAAAGTCGGGGGAAATAGCAAAAGCTCTTATCACACTTTTCACTGGTATTTTTGCCCCCTTCTTAGGTCTGAATTGCATGTGAATCATTAGATATCCAGGTGAATTGGTTGAGGATTTTTTTTTGCCATGTAAATGACCCCTAAGTATGCTAACTGGTCTCTATTTGGCCTCTTATCTGTGTCAGATTCCAAGATTTTATTTTAAAATAAAAGGAAGTCTCTATCCTTTTCAGGAATTGAGTTATGGGGGAAATGTACAGTTACTATTTTGTCCTGTTGTTTTGCAAAAAATAAAATAAAATAATAAAAAAATAGCCTTCTCCTGCTTCTGTGTTTAGACAGTGAGTGACATCTTATACCTAAGACTAAGATTTATGACTTGTCTTCTCTCATGTTCTCTCTAGTTCCCTGGCTCAGTGTTACAACTTTGCAAGAAAGTCTAGCATTTCTAGGAAAGTCTGTTTTGCAGAGCTCCTTGCAAATAGAATGATTAGTATTTAAGGCTTGATGAAGTCTGTTATTTTTCATGATTTGTTTGATGCAGTAATATGAATTTTTCTTAGATATCTAGAAAAAAACTCACAAAGTCCCTTTCATGAGGGGCAGTTAAGATTCACCCACACCCTGATGTGAGCGAAAAAGAACCACCCTTTGTCTTGTCATCTTGTCCCTGTTCCACCTTGCCTCTCCACTATTGCCCCTGCTACCAACTCTCCCCACCTTATTTTATCTTCCCCTCCCCTTCCTCCTTGTGACAGATCCACTTTCCAGGCCGGCCCCATAGTTCCAGCCTTTGGAATCCTTTCACTCACCCTCTCCTTGTTCCCTACTTCCTGGACTAGGTATTTGGGCCCCTTATATGTGAACCCGGGTTGTACTTATATGTGACCCCTTATATGTGAACCTGTGGTTGTACTGTTGTGGTGGGTTCACTGTGGTTAGCGTGACCATCCCTCCACCAAACTTAATATTACGTAATAGACAGAGGCAGGATGAAATCAGGACATGTAAGGGCATCTACGTCCCTTACATCTGGTTAAAAAAACCACACGTGGAAGTTTATTAAGACACCTCTCTCTCTCAATCTCTTTCTGGCTTTTCTTCGCAAATGAAGATTCAGGAAGGACTCATCCTGCGCTTTCTGCAAACACGCTGATGACTAAAAAGGCCAATCTGGATAAACATGTCCAGTTGCAGAAAGCACAGCAGAAGGTCTCCTTGGGTGAAGTTTCCGGGTTGTGATTCTTTATGGAGCAAGCAGTGCTCTCCTTAAAAAAGGCTGCTTGGTCATTCAGGATGCTGCTGAACAAGACTATCATCTTCCGGGTCAGCCTCAAGCGACCAAAGTCCTGAACTGCCTGCATGCAGGGTTGGGTCTGCGGCTTCCAGAGCATCTTTAGACCTGCCATTTCGTCCCTCACCGAGTGCTACAGGGCTTTTTCAGAATTGGATTTGTCCTTCAAGCCTGTGCAATGGATTTTTCTGGTGGAGCGCAGCGTGCACAGAACTTTCCTCACCCTTTAAACCAAAGGTTCATCTGCCGTGGCCTTGCAAGCATGGATGGTAGCAGCGAGGTCCTCGGGTTGTAGGTTTGATTAGTTTCTTTCTCTTAGATGGTTGACCTTACAGGGTTGGATGAGCACCATCTGCCCGGGTTTGGGATTAGAGTTTTCCTTCTCCTAGGATGGTTGCCATAAGGCTAGAGAGCCCATCCTGCCCTTTGACACTCTTTGTCAGACCCTTCATTTTTGACCTGTCTGGCATGGGAGACCCTACCAGCAGCTATTATGCCACTGCCAGCATAGCTCAAAACATCATTAGGGTACACAAGCCTCTCTCCCGGGGCCGTCAATGGAGAGGTAAGACACACGTAATTCACATATTAACCCTTGAACTCTCAATCAGTCAACTCCCCCTAACCCCAGTCAGTTCCCCTATCTCTCTGACTGACCTGTCTCTATACCATCTGTTCCTTATCTCTCTCAAATCTAAACCCTGTCTGGCTTCTGACAAAGATAAACCTCAGTTTTAAAACATTTCTTCCCCACAGGGCCCTCTCACAGCATTTCCTGAGCTGCGAATGGTTGCCTTCAGCCAGGTTTGCTCAGTTTACCCCCTTTACACTCCTTCTCTTGTATGGATGGTTGGCACCATTGCCTCCATTTACCTGCTTACTTGCCCTCTGTTTAAAGCAGCACTGGCAGCTTTCTGTAGTTGCTTCTTCTTCAGAGGTCAGACAAGCTAAAACATGAAGTGAAACAAGTAGAGGGGATAAAGAGAGGGATGTAAGTGCAGCTGCATGTGAAGGAAGCATGGCACAGAGTCAAGGTGAAGCAAGCAGGGGCAGGGGAAGAGAAGGGAAAGAAGCAGCAGCAGGTATGTGCAGCGTGCACGAGAACAGAGATGCAGCAGCACACAATGAGGGAAGGACAAGTGAGAGTGAGACATGTAAGGCATGCAGGATAGTGAAAAAACAATGCAAGGAGGCTTGGCAATGATGTGAGATGGCAGAGGGCAAGAAGCAAGAACAGAAGCATGGCAAAGGTTGAGATGAGGCAAGGGAAAGGACGTGAGGCCAAGAAACTAAATACATATATAAATACATACTATAGTGATCTAGAGAACCAGCATGGTGTAGAGGTTTGAGTGTTGGATTAGGACTTTGGAGACAAGGATTCAAATACCCATTTGGCCATGGAAACCCATTGCATGATCTTGGGCAAGTGACACTTTCTCAGCCTCAGAGGAAAGTGTTTGCAAATGCCATCTGAACAAACCTTTCAAAGAAAACTCCATGATAGTTTCACCTTAGTGTTGCCATAAGTCAGACATGACTTGAGGAAACTCAGCACAGGCAAAGCTCTGGGAAGAGCAGCTCATCTGTATATCTTTCCCAGCAGCCTGTGCTGAAGTCTCTGTGAGTAGAAAAGAAGCCAGACTGGGTGAGGAAACAAGCTTTTGAGCCAGTGGCATGCACTTTGTGGCACACACAGTTACATTTCAAAGAGTTACTATAGTCTAAAGAGGAGAAAAATTAACTGTAAGCATGGAGGAAGAGGGATATGTGTGCAATTTTGCTTTCTTAACAGAAAACCTCTCTGACTACACTTGCAGCAAGTGCAAACTGGTGACTCTCCTGGAAGAGAAGATCAGAACACCTCAGCAACATATTGACACTCTTCAGATACTCATCAAAGTACATGAGGACTTCCTGGATAGAAAAGAGGGAGAATTGATTTTACGGAATCAACAGAAAGTAACTGCCAAGGAAAATGAAGAGAACAGTATCATTGAGAAAGCACCCCGGAGAACAGTAACCATCAGGAGCAGACCATGCATAGGAGATTCAAGCAACCAATTCCTATATCTTCCTGAAGGTAATGGTGGTAGAGATGCCCAAACAGGCAATCAGCAACAAGAGACACTGCAAGCCAAGGAAGGAATCAACTTAACCACTGTGAAGCCTGGTTGGAGCCAGCCAATCACAGCTCAGGGAATGTTGTGAAGGGGGACCTGGGGGGGAATGATACAAAACTGAACCGTGTCTCTGTCAGAGGGCACTTAGGACAAAGCTGAGACAGAGATGGGGTTTTGATTTCAGAGAGACAGGGAAAAAATCTCAAGCAGATAGGAACAGAAAGAGCTGTAACGAAAACAAGACAACCAGTAAGTGGGGAGAACTGACTCTGGGTTTGGGGAGCGATGAATGATTGAGAAGTTCAGAGATTAATGTGTTAACTTTCTGTGTCTTAATAAACATCCACTTGTCATTTGTGTTCCTTTTAGTTGTCCCTGGCTGTCTCTGTGAGGCCTGATTTTGGAGATTATCAGACATGTCCAAAAAGTACCTTAGCAGAACACCAGGACGATGTTTCTGTCCTGCAAATGGGACCTGGTTTTAGACATCCTTGTCCCTGTTGTGTTCTGCTCCTGTGCTGCAGCAGTTAGTAAGGTGGCACTTTTCATTGACGAGGAGGTCCCATCAATGAAAAGTGCCACTTTACTAACTGTTGCAGCACAGGAGCAGAACACAACAATGATGTCGTCGTTTGAAACCAGGCCCCATTTGCAGGACAGAAACATCATCCTGGTGTTCTGCTAAGGTACTTTTTGCTGTGTCTGATAATCTCCAAAGAGTCAGGTCATGCCTACCACACAAGTCCACAAACAACACAGCCACAGGTCCATATATAGGGGGTAACCTTGAGGTCCAAGTAACCAACCCAGGAAGGGATTAAAAGGGGGGGCAAGGTACGTGACAAAAGCCCAAGGGTTGGAACTGCAAGTCCAGCTTAGAGTGGGGACCTGTCATAACAACTGACAAGAAGGAAGAAGAAAAGAAAGGTGCTTGTGGTGCAAATGCTAATTGTGTTGAGAGAAGTTTGGCATCTGGGACCATAATCTTTACTTTTTAGATGAAGGAATACTGGCTACAGATGGGCTGCACCTCACAAAGACTAGGAAAAATGTTTTTGGCAAAAGCATGATGAATCTAATCAAGAGGGCTTTAAACTATTTTTTTTAGGGTTTTCTGTTTTGTTTTGTTTTTGCAGATGATAGCTCAAACATCTGTCCAAAAGCAAGATCTGAACACAAGGATGTGAATTCTAAAGGAGAAGCTGAGGAAAATAATGGTAATCACAGTAAAATAAAAGATGTGAACAAACAAGGCTTTAGATGTCTATACACCAATGCACAGAGTTTGGGAAACAAACAAGCTTGAATTACTATTGCAGGAAGGGAAATATGACTTTATAGGTATTATAGAGATTGGAACATAATGATTGGGATATAACAATTGAAGGATATAATCTGTTCAAAAAGAATAGATAGATAAGAAAAGGAAGAAGAGTAGCATTGTATGTCAAAGACAAATTCACTTGTCCAGTTATCCAGGTGAATGATCAGATTGGACCATTAGAGAGCATCTGGGTGATGATAGATGGAGAAAGAAAGAACAGCAACATTGCAGTAGGAGTTAACTACTGACTCCCCCCCCCCTTGACTAGTGATTACATTCCACTAGTAAAATACTTCCTTTAAATGATATTACAATCAAGCTTCTACACTAAGTTGAAACTAAACTATTTTAAAAAACCCAAAGTTGATACATAGCCCCTGCTCCATTGAAAAAAATAACCAAATCTCAAGCTTTCTTAAAATTAGTCAAAGATTGCTCTCCAATAGATTCTTGATGTGCCTTGGAGATAATTTCCTCTTTCAAAAGGTGGAGGAAGGACCAAATAGATCAGCAATCCTGGACTTGATCCTAACCAATAGGGAAGAGTTGGTCACTAGAATCAAAACAGTAGGTACTTTAGGGGGAAGTGACCATGTAATGCTAGAATTCATTATTGCGGGAAAGGCTAAAGAAAAGTATTATCAAACATAAACCTTGGATTCCATGAAGGCTGTTTTTATCAAGCTCAGGGAAATACTGGGCAGATGTCCATGAGCAAACATTGTCCCTTTCTTCAAAAAAGGCAAAAAAGAAGACCCAGGAGACTATAGGCCAGTCAATCTGACTTCAATACCAGGAAAAATATTAGAATGGATTATACAGGAGTCTGTCTGAAAATATGTGGGTGACAATGCAGTGATCAGTAGGAGCCAGCATGGTTTCATCAAGTACAAATTATGCCAAACTAATCTTATATCTTTTTTTTTAATCAAATCACTAGTTTAGTTGATTGAGGAAATGCTGTGGATGTCATTTATCTAGATTTCAGCAAACATTTGATAATCCCCCTCCCCATATTTTGATTAGCAAAAATGATTAAATATGGAATAGATGGGAACATTGTCAGATGGATCCATAATTGGTTGGGGGAAAGGGCTCAAAGAACATCAATGGCTGTGCTTCAGACTGGAAGGAGGTCTCAAGTTGGGTGCCTCAGGGTTCTGTCCTAGGGTCATTACTCCTCAACATTTTTATCAATGACAGGAAGGAGGGATCCTTACCAAGTTTGCAGATGATACCAAACTGGGGGTGGGGGATGGCTAACATATTGGAAGATAGGCACAGAATTCAAAGGGACTTTGATAAATTAAAAACATTGGGCAGAAATTAATAAAATGAAATTCAATAGAGACAAATGCAAAATTCTATATTTAGGCCACAAAACCAAATGCACAGGTATAGAATCTCTCAGAAGTACTACATGTGAAAAGGACCTTGGGATTATTGTTAATCATAAATTGAACATGAGCCAGCAGTATGATACTGTAGCAACAAAGGTAAATGTTATTGTAGCCTGCATTAGTAAAAGCATAGTTTCCCTTCTCAGGGAAGTAATAGACCCATTATCTTCTGTGCTGGTCAGGCCTCATCTGGAATACTGCATTCAGTTCTGGGCACCTCATTTTAAGAATACAGAAAAGTTGGAGCAGATCCAGAGAAGGGCAACAAGTGGTATGGAGAACAAAACATATGAGGAAAGGTTGAAGGAGCTGGGCTTGTTCAGCTTGGTGAAGAGAAGACTGTGAGGTGCCTCATGGGCTGTCACAGAGAGGAAGGGGCAGGCCTGTTTTCTGCTGCCTCAGGGGGTAGGACCAGATCTAATGGTTTGAATTTATAGGTACCTCTTGACAGTAAGAGTAATTTGGCCATGGAACCAATTGCCTAGAGAGATTGTGGGATCTCTTTCTCTGGATGTCTTCAAAACAACGCTGGACAGTTACCTGCTGGAGATGCTTTAGCTGGAAATCCTGCACTGAGCAAGGGTTTGGACTCGATGGCCCCTGAGGCTCCTTCCAACTCTATGATTCAATGATTCTAACAACATAGTGATCTTATGAGAATAGCAGTAAATGTGCCTGTACATGACAAATGTTACTACTACTACCACCAACACCCCACCACCATCACCAAACCAGGAACTACACAGCCAATTCGCATTATTCCTATCTTGCTGTTAATCCCCACAACAATTTGTAAGATAGTTTTGCTAAGAGACAGTGATGACCCAAGGTCACATGGTGAATTCTATGATCAAGCAGGGATTTCTCTCCCTGTTCCCAATCCCGCATTTTAACCATTACTCTATTAGTTCTCTTGTAAGTGTCATTGTTATTAAAAAAAAAGTCAACAAGTATAAACATAGTGCAAAAGGAGATGTGGTTTGTATAAAACAATGCAATAAAGGAATTTGCAAATTAATACTATATTTTGTTATTATTTGCACAATATGCTATTAGTTAACTAGATATGAGGAGCTAGAACATGTCAATCCTCCTTATACATATTGGCAGATTTTGTCACAAACAGAAGCAATGGAAGTAAACTTCTGTCTTTGGTTTGGACTGGTCCAGATTTCTATGACGACTCACATATTCAGTGCTCCTCTCTATAGAAAAATTTGTTGTGCACAGAAAACTAGATGTGAGGAACAAGGTGTTGACTCTCATTTTCTACATAACATACTTGTTGTCTGTGAAGGCAAGCTCATAGTCTCCTTTTCCTTCTCCTGGCCATTTGTTCCATTACAGGAACCCTCTTCTACAGTATGAAGTGATACATCCCAGACAGATTTAGCATCTCATCTCCTGTTTCTGAGAGTTAGGCTGAAGACAAATATATTTACTGAGGCTCTGTCTGCACACACACAAAAATCTGTAGGGCATTCAAAAGATTGACGATCTGTACAAACGATCATTTGAATATGAACGTATCATTCGGAAGGCAGGCCACGAATTCCCCCATAAAGTCTGGCAGTTTGGCGTTCAGAAAAAAATCTGGATCTCAGGGATTAATCTGTGGCTTCCAAATGATTGGTCATTTGTACACTCCTGTTTGCATAGATATGAACAGGAGTGCCATCTGATTGGCTGGCTGGGTAGAGGGGGCGGGACTAGGAAAGAGGGAAAGGCGCTGTGTCCACCATGTTGGAATCCTGGCTTGGTGAGGGTCCGGTAAGTCCATGCTACTTTTTTGGGGTTTATATTTAATTATTAATACATAATCACGGGTGTCCGGATCGTAGGCACCTTTGTAAATAAATAAAAAAAAGTGGCATGAGATTTAAAACCGCTGCTTGCTTGTTCTGGCCAACTGGGCAAGGGGGGGGGTTGTACAGAATTTGGGGGGGTAAAAATCATGTAGGCAGATCGTACATGTTCGAATGGCTGCCTTTTCAAATTTTTTACCCCGCCCGCCCAATGGATATTTTTCATCATGTAGACAGGACCTGAGATTCCCTGAACCCAACCATTCCACAGGGTGCAAGACAGGAACAAAATTTAAAAGAAAGTGTCTGCATTCCTATGCAAACTTGTAAGCGCACACATGGAACCCCATTAGGCTGCTATAATCCTATGTATACTTTCAAAGGAGTCAGTCCTACTCAGCTCATTTGCTTCTATATAGACAGACTGGGGAAGTAAACTTTACTTCTGGTAAAGGATTATGCTCTAAGGATGACAATCAGTTCAAATGCTGATGTTTTATGGTTAAAAACAAAAAAGTTAATTCACTTTAAAATTGCTGCTTTCAGGACTAACCCTGAGGCTAAGGTGGAGAAGCAGAACTTAATTTAAAACAGTTGATCTGGAAAAACTAGCTGTAGTGCTTTTGTAGAAAACCAAAATCTACCCTAAAATTCAAAATAATCTATCTTATTTCCAGATCATAGTGCTGTTAGAATTTTGTACTCTAGGATAATATTTGGAATAGCTATTCAATAGATCACCCTGTCTCCTGTCTTTGAGTTGGTTCCTAAGCATCAGTGCATAGTACAAGCCTAACAATATAGCCATAGAGGGCCATTAAATCTAGTCCCCTTCATGGATATTCCAAGGCCCTTTCATTAAAATTTCTAGTGCTATTGTTTGCAAAGATTTAATGAAAAAAAATCCACATTATTCTTCCCAATTGCCCAGACAGGGCTGACTCAGGGCTGACTCATGGCAATTTGCTGCCTGTGGCAATCAAACAGATGGCATGCTTTCTTCATCTAAATCTAGGCCAACAATAGCGAAAAAACCCAACTGGGGACTTGTCTGAGGTATTCTAGCCTCAGGCCTGTGGTATTTCCCCCCCCCCCCCGTTACCTGCCCTTGTGTTGTGGCAACAAAGGGGTGTCCTCACACTCACAGTCCACACACAAACTGGCACTTCTATTCCCTGTGCCAGTCTCATCTGATCACATGACTAGACACCTCACAGTGACTTCAGCAGATACAACATGCACAACCCGGCCAGGAAATGACTGCACCAGGCACTGCACAGGCTGTGTGTGTGGACACCCCGTCCTGTTGCAGTAAGAGAACTAACCATTTTCTCCAGAGGAACTGGAGCAAACAATGATTTTTTAAAACATATTTCCACACTGTTTTAAGGAGTATTTGCCCTGGATTCTCATGTTGTCTGGACTGCTGAGCATGGGAACTCAGGGGGGGAGGGTTATTATGAAAGATGAAGCAGAAAATCCCACAAATAGTTCTCTCCATGTGAAGTCAAAGGCTTTCACGGCTGGCATCCATACATTTTCCTTGGTTTTTTTCCGGGCTGTGAGGCCATGTTCTAGAAGACTTTATTTCTGATGTTTTGCCTGCATCTGTGGCTGGCATCTTCAGAGAATGGCTGGGTAGGAGTGTGTGTGTGTGGGTTATATAAACCCCACACATACTCCTACCCCACCATTCTCCGAAGATGCTAGCCACAGATGCAGGTGAAACATCAGAAATAAACTCTTCCAGAACACAGCCTCACAGCCTGGAAAAAAACCAAGGAGTTCTCCCCATTCCTGGCAATGAAAAAAATTCCAATAATAACAAATGGGATAAGCAACTGGAATAAGTAACCACTTGCTACTCTTTCATGACAATCAGTATCTACTGCCTCTGGTGGCCACCTCACTTTACCTAATGACTGGCCCTTCTTTTATTGTTCTGACAAACAAGAAAAGGTACTGCCATAACTGGGATACAAATAACCCTTACATTTTTGAAGTGTAATGTAATTTAAAATACTTACTGATAAATAACTCCAAACATATCAAACTATTTGTATGCAGGCTGTTCCTATTTCAAGTTAATGTTGAATTGTACTTCCCTGTTCCAAAATTTCTAACTATACTCTGTTAATCCCATTGATTAGTGAAAGTCAAATGACACACCAATTACTCTCTCTTTCTATGTATGTGAGTTCTACAAGAAGATGGGGAGGTGTGTGTCTATGTATTGCCCATCTTTTTTGCTGTATGTGAAATGGAAAGAAACATATTTTGCTGCTTCATTCTATAGAAGACAACATCTAACTAATTTTGGCTTGCAGAAACTGTTGCAAAGCTGTTACCTGAACGGCGTGTGTGTGTGTGTGTTATAAGATTACATTCTCCTCATCATATCATGTTAGACCAAAGTCCGTGGTGACTCTGCTGTCTAATCTGCAACAGAATATCCATTTTGGTCTCCTTCTTCTCTCGTGTTTTGGAGTCTTCTGAACTATCCGTGTCCATATTAACTGAAACCCATTAGGCATTCTAGGATGTTTATTTTGGAAAGAAGAAATAATCATCCCAAACTAATTAACACTATAAAATTGCATTCCAGATTTGCTTGTTTGTCTTGCTCTGAGGCAGGGATGCTGGTCCACCACTGTTCCATCTCCAGAACTAGTCTTCTGAAGGTTTGTGCTACCAAAAGCGCTCTTATGATTTGTGTTCTGGACAGGATATTGAAATGTCTAATTGCTAAAACTGAGCTATTCTATCATAATTAGAGTTAGTTCTAGGCACATGTGAAGAAGAGGAATAAGGCGATCAGGGAAAGTTAATGTTTGGTAAGTTTTCATTGAGAAATCTTACGGGCAGCTGAGGCAGCAGGGAGTTGGGGTGTGGCCAGGAGTGGCTGGTCTTAAAAGTCACTCCACCACCCCCACCCCAGGAAGACCTACCAGCCAGCCAGCCAGCCAGCCAGCCAGCCAGAAGACTCTGCAGGGCTGTGAGGAAGCTTCCTTTCCCTTTACACCGGTGTAAGGGCAGCTGAGGCAGCAGGGAGTTGGGGTGTGGCCAGGAGTGGCTGGCCTTAAAAGTCACTCCACCACCCCCACTCCAGGAAGACCTACCAGCCAGCCAGCCAGCCAGAAGACTCTGCAGGGCTGTGAGGAAGCTTCCTTCCCATTACACCGGGGTAAGGGCAGCTGAGGCAGCAGGGAGTTGGGGTGTGGCCAGGAGTGGCTGGCCTTAAAAGTCACTTCACCACCCCAACCCCAGGAAGACCTACCAGCCAGCCAGCCAGCCAGAAGACTCTGCAGGGCTGTGAGGGAGCTTCCTTCCCCTTTACACCAGCGTAAGGGCAGCTGAGGCAGCAGGGAGTTGGGGTGTGGCCAGGAGTGGCTGGCCTTAAAAGTCACTTCACCACCCCCACCCCAGGAAGACCTACCAGCCAGCCAGCCAGCCAGAAGACTCTGCAGGGCTGTGAGGAAGCTTCCTTCCCCTTTACACCGGGGTAAGGGCAGCTGAGGCAGCAGGGAGTTGGGGTGTGGCCAGGAATGGCTGGCCTTAAAAGTCACTCCACCACCCCCACCCCAGGAAGACCTACCAGCCAGCCAGCCAGCCAGCCAGAAGACTCTGCAGGGCTGTGAGGAAGCTTCTCTCCTCTTTACACCGGCGTAAGGGCAGCTGAGGCAGCAGGGAGTTGGGGTGTGGCCAGGAGTGGCTGGCCTTAAAAGTCACTTCACCACCCCCACCCCAGGAAGACCTACCAGCCAGCCAGCCAGCCAGCCAGCCAGAGGACTCTGCAGGACTGTGAGGAAGCTTCCTTCCCCTTTACACCGGGGTAAGGGCAGCTGAGCAGGGAGTTGGGGTGTGGCCAGGAGTGACTGGCCTTAAAAGTCACTCCACCACCCCACCCCAGGAATACCTACCAGGGGCCAGGAATGATCTGGGAGCGGGAATTGAGGTTGTGTGGGGGAAGGGAAGGTATGGCGGCAACAGAGTGAAAAATTGTTACAACAGAAGGCAGGATCGATGTTTAATACCTATCCTGCCTTCAGTTCACTCTGTTTCCCAGAATAAATTGGAGAGCGCACCAACCATTCCACAGACCCTTACTCTCCTCCTTTGCAATGCCAGGTTGGTTAAAAACAAGACACATATTATCCATGACCTCTTATTGGATGAGGCTGCCGACCTGGCATGCTTTACGGAGACCTGGCTGGGAGAGGCCAGTGCTGCGACTTGGGCGCAGGCACTCCCGGCCGGGTACTCAGTTAGTGAGCAGGTAAGGAAAAGTGGGCGGGGGGGCGGAGTGGCTCTGGTTCATAAAAACAATCAAACCTTGACCAGGAAGCCTATCCGGAACACAGTCCACATCGAGTGTATGTACCTAAGCCTGAGGTCCAGGGATAGCTTAGGGATTCTGTTAGTATACCGGCCACCCCGTTGTCTAACAGACTCCCTAACCGAGCTAACACAGCTGGTCTCAGAGTTGCTGCTGGAGTCGCCCAGACTTTTAGTTCTTGGCGACTTCAACATCCCACTCGAGACCAGCTTGCTAAATCTAACTGGCGCAGCTCGGGAGTTCATGGAATCCATGACAAACATTGGCCTATACCAATTGGTTGTCGGGCCTACTCACTGTGCAGGTCATACCCTCGATGCGGCCTTTAGTACGGAACAGGAATATCCGTGGGCAGAGGTGATTGAAACCTCTGCATTGTCATGGACGGATCATTTCCTGGTCAAGATGGAGCTAAGAGCCACTGTCTGCCCCACCGGGGGTGGTGGACCCATTAGAATGGTCCGCCCTCGAAGGCTAATGGAACCAATTGGATTCCAGAAAGCCTTGGAGGGTTTAATGGTTGGTAACGCCGGTGATTCTGTTGAAGCTTTGGTTAATATTTGGAACACCGACCTCACCAAGGCTATTGACACAATTGCTCCCAAGCGTCCTTTCCAGCCTGCTCCTAACCGTAAGCCCTGGTACTCAGAGGAGCTTAGGAAAATGAAGCAGGCTGGACAACGACTAGAGCGCACCTGGCGGAAGACTCGACTCTTATCCGACAAGACTCGTCATAGGAATTTCCTTAATTCTTATCAAGAGGCGATACGTGCAGCGCAGAAGTCTTTCTCCGCTGCACGTATTGCATCTGCAGAGTCCCGTCCAGCAGAACTGTTTAGGGTGGTGGGGGAGCTGACGCAGATTTCACCTGCGCAGAACCCCTTACTTAACCCGACAACGGCCTGCTGTGATGCATTTAACATCCACTTTGCAGATAAAATCTCTCGGATAAGAGCCGACTTAGATGCCAGTGTTATGACTGAATCTATAGACGAGGTGTCCAGCAACTCCGTTGATGAAATTTTATTGGATCAGCTTCAATCTGTGAGTACCGATGACGTGGACAAGCTCCTTGGTAGAATGAGGAAAACGACCTGTCCCCTCGATCCCTGTCCATCTTGGCTGGCCACCCAAGGGGGTGATGCATCGAGAGTACTCCTTAGGGATATTATCAATGCGTCCTTCACGGAGGGGTCCCTTCCACCATGTCTGAAGGAAGCGGTGGTTAAGCCGCTCCTGAAAAAGCCTTCCCTGGACCCCTTGGACAGGAACAACTATAGGCCAGTCTCTTTGCTGCCTTTTCTAAGCAAAGTGATTGAGAGGGCGGTCGCTTCCCAACTCCAAGCTGTCTTGGATGAAACCGATTATCTAGATCCATTTCAAACTGGCTTTAGGACAGGTTATGGAGTGGAGACTGCCATGGTTGCTCTGGCTGATGACCTCCGCTTGGAGATTGACAGGGGTCGTGTGACCTTTTTAGTGCTCCTGGACCTCTCAGCGGCCTTTGATACAATAGACCATTCCATCCTCTTGGATCGCCTGAGGGAGTTAGGAATCGGAGGCACTGCCTTGCAGTGGTTCCGTTCCTTCCTCTCGGGCAGATCCCAGAGGGTGAGGCTTGGGGACAGTTGCTCTACTAGAATAGAGCTTAACTGTGGCGTTCCTCAGGGTGCCATCCTGTCCCCGATGCTATTTAACATCTATATGAAGCCGCTGGGAGAGGTCATTCGGAGGCATGGAATGCGGTGTCATCAGTATGCGGATGACACCCAGATATACTTCTCCATGTCTCGGTTATCGGCTTCGACTTCAGATGGCGTCTCTCCTCTGAATGATTGTCTTAAAGCAGTAATGGACTGGATGAGGAAAAACAAATTGAGACTGAATCCAGACAAAACGGAGGTACTAACAGTTACAGGCCCAAAACCAGGTCTGGGAATACAAACTCCAATCCTGGATGGAACTACACTCTCCTCCAAGGATTGTGTTCGCAGTCTGGGGGTGCTCCTGGACCCGTCGCTCCAGATGACTAATCAGGTAAATGCAACGGTCAGGAGTGCCTGTTATCAACTTCGGCTGGTACGCCAGCTGCGCCCTTTCCTGGAAACTAGGGACCTCGAAACTGTGGTACATGCACTGGTAACCTCCCGTCTGGATTTCTGTAATGCACTCTACATGGGGCTACCCTTGTGCTTGACTCGGAAACTTCAACTAGTCCAGAACATGGCAGCCAGGTTGATTTCTGGCGTTTCCAGAAGAGAGCATATAACACTGGTGCTAAAAGCTCTCCACTGGCTGCCTATTAGTTTCCGGGCACAGTACAAGGTGTTGGTTATGACCTTTAAAGCCCTACATGGCTTGGGTCCAACTTACCTTCGGGACCGCCTCCTTCCGTATGACCCTCCCCGCACACTTTGGTCCTCTGGGAGGAATCTGTTACAGCCTATGAAAACAAGGCTGTCAGTGACCTCCTAGAGGGCCTTCTCTGCTGCTGCTCCCAGATTATGGAATGGCCTGCTGGACGAGATCCGTCTTATTACCACCTTAGACAGCTTTAAAAAAGCTGTCAAGACGGATCTTTTCCGGCAGGCCTTTCCTGAATAATTATCCCGGCCCAAGACTCAGCTGCCCTTTCTAGGCTATGATTGTATGTTTTTAATTTTTTTCTTCTAATTTATATATATTTTTATTAATGCATGTTTTTAATCCTTTGTAATTTAATATTATTTTAAGGGGTGGGTGGGTTAGGGTATTGTGAGTATGGGGTTTTTATATTGTAAGCCGCCCCGATTGTGTTGCAGAGGGGCGGGATATAAATAAAATTTTATTATTATTATTATTATTATTATTAGAAATCATCCATTTAACTGTTCCACATGGACAAAGCACATGTGAGCTTTATAATCCTTTTAAAAGAACTGTTTATACTGGTTGCCTGGTTCTCCAAGAATTTTAAATTGCTGGAGCCTATTATGTAGACTGACAGCCAACTGCTGTCTGTATTCAATAAATGAACCAGCTTTCTATCAGTTCAAGCCTATTAAATTAAATACATCTGCTAAGTTATAGCCATTCCTTCAAATTACTAATACTTCATCATTCTGTCAAGATTTTATGAGGATAGAGACTTCTATAGCCAGCTCCCTGCAAAGGGTAAAGGAAATACTGATACATCACGTTGAAATCTAGTATCATAATATATTAATAATACACAATGTTCTTTCTTTCTTTCTTTCTTTCTTTCTTTCTTTCTGAAAGGAAGTTGTGAGTTGCTTTAATATATTTTGCCATGGGCTGTAAGGTGTGGAATGAAACAGTGAACAGATATATTTGTCATAGGTTGAAACCAAGTTCCCAGACCTTAAAGTACTTACTTGTTGTGAGTGACAATGCAGGACAGAGTTCAATATTCAGACAATAAACAGTCAGATTCTTCTTCTAATATATTCTGGAATGAAAAACTTTCTACCAGATGCCAATTTTTGCAATAGACATCTTAATTTGAAAAGCTGGGCATGAGAGGGGCATGGAAAGTAATGCTTCATGTTCAGGAATTTCTGCTCCAAATCCTGGAGAGATGGCACCACATTCTATTTAAAGCATTGTTCTCACCAGACAAACTGCAGATGTGTGTGCACATGTGGGGAGGTTCCAAGTAATGCAGATTAAGTCAAGCAATATGATGAATTTTCACTTGAAATGTGATTCTTGAGATACCAACAGATCCCCTTCCTTGGGGAGTATGAACACCTACAAGGGGAAGTCTGGACTTCCACAAAGGGTAGGATCCTAAGGATAATGAAGTGTCCTTCCTTTTCTTCTAAGACACATTGTGGCTGAAATGGCCTTCTCAGAATTGGGGAAAGTTGCTGCTTTCTGCTAATACTGTTTCTTTTTATTTTTAAAGAACCTAATCTTCATTTACTTCTTCTTTCCTTTATTTTTAATTTTTTTGGGGGAAGCTGTGTGGGCTCTGGGATGTAAACCTTGGTTTATTTGGTTATCACATGGAAGAATAAGTAATTTCAGAAGCACTATTATTCCACTTTAACTGTTCTGGCTGCCTCCAGTTCAATCCTGGGATTTGCAGTTTTGGGAGGGGCATTTAGAATTCTCAGCCAGAGAGCTCTTAGACCTCACTAAACTATAAACCCCAGAATTCCACAGGAGCTAGCCACAGCAGATAAAGTGGGATAGTAACACTATAAAAATACAGTGTGACAAAGTCCTGAGAATTTTTCTGGTGAACGTCTGGCTATTTTAGCATGGCAACATAAGAAAATTATTCGGAATTGAAGTACCCTGGGTGATTTGATTGGAGGGTTTACTTTTAGTTGCTTATTTGGGAGCAGTGTTATAGATTATGCTTTGGTTTCTCATCCACTATGGAGGAAGCTTCAAGCCTTTTACATTGATGAATGTGAAGATAGTGTTCACTATCTGTTAATTACAGTTATTAATTCCCTTTGTGTGGTTTTAGGACGTGGAGTCTGAGATGCCTCAATCTGTTCCCCTCTTCAATGCCCACGTTATCTTAGTTTTCCAATCTACAGACATTTGCACAAGGCTGCATCCATGTGACTGTGTCCAAGAATCTCTGAGTGATCTGTTGAGGGACAGATAGTAGATACTGACATTGAAGGTAGAAAAATGCTAAACTTTTCAGAAGCAATGGAACAAGCTAAAATGCTGGAGAGAGTTCTTCTTGATGAGAGAGGCCTAGAAGGCAATGCTAGGGATTCATCGTGTGCCTCATGTTGTTTAACATCAATGTGAAACCATTGAGAAGCTTGTATTATAGAGTCATTGGCAGAAGCTCTATCTCTGTTTTCTTCCTACTAAATTCAGAAAAGCTGTAGAACTCCTGAACAAGTGTTTGGAGTGGGTGGAATGGATGAGAACAAACAAGCTGAAGTTAATCCAGAAACAATGTAAGGGCTGTGGCCTCGGAAACTGAATGATCTGGGTGGTGGGCTGTGCCCAGTATTGATCATGTTGCATTCCCTCTGAAGTTTCAGATTTGCATGGTAGATTATCTCGGATTTAGCACTATCTGTAAAAGCATGGAAAGCACTGATACCTAGGAGTATGTCCCCCCCACCCAGTTTTGACTTGTACACCAGCTGCAGCCTTATCTAGAGAGCTGTCTATGTTATGCATATACTAGTTATATCTAGGCTAAACTACTGAACAATGGTCTGCATGGACTGCCATTTAAGACAGCTTGGCACCCCCACTAGCCAACAAAAATAACAATGACAATTATACATCTGCTGCCACCACAGATAACTCAGTGCCTGACCATAGCACCAATCTAATAGTAAAGGTGTGACCTAAGATGCATGTGTCTATTACCCCCAAAATTTGTTAGACAGAGGTTTAACAACCATTTCAAATTATTTAATATGCTGAAGTTTATGGTCACCCTGTTTAATGGCTTAGTTGTTATAGTCACTTATCTATTCTGACCATATTGTATCAATCATATATCACACAGTTCTCCTTACTCTCTACCACAGCATTACTCTCAAAATACATTCTCTGCACTGACCAAATCTAATCTGACTAAAACTTGATGGAACTCACTCAAACCCTGCCCTATACTCTCTGACTCTTAACTCAACTAACTCGGTAGCCTAACTGTTCAAACTCCTTGCCAATCACCATTCATCTCCAACATTCTATGCTGCCACCCACTCCCCACAGACTACATACCTTATTTCATTTACTACACATAAAATACATAACAATCCCTTACTTTGTTTCTTATAACAGAGTTTCAGTAGCATGTATATATGAATACAGAACATCACTAGGAGTACTTTACACTGACAATGTACTAGCTACTCATAAGGTTCCTAGAGCTTGTGTCAACTTTTAATGTTCTAAAAGCATTGGTGTCATGTTGAAGTTGCTCAGGCCTTCAAATTGATCAGTGAGGCTGGTGGCTCACTTTGAAAATTACTATTCAATTAATATTAATGAATAATTAGTAATAGAGAGCCATGAGAGAAATGCAATAGTTGTCACATTTATTAAACTCCCTCCCAGTGGATTTAATTTTGGCCTCATCAGTGATGAATTTTAAGTGGGCTTGGAAAGCACATTTATTTCAATATGTATTTAGCTATGTTCCACCCTGGAATGTTTTCATTTGCTTTTATTACTGCTGCTTTAAAAATGTTTTTATATTGTGCCTGTCAGTCACCTGAATTAATTATATACCAATGTTTAATATGAGTGACTTTTGGAATGCTTTAACTGCTATTTCAGTATGGTTTTATTTCATTTGAAATGTTTAAACTGAACTTTTCTTTCTGCATGAGTGACTTTGAGAAGACTTGGCCCTAAAAGATGGCTTCTATTACTTAAAAGAATTAATAAAAGTGTTTAATAAATTAAGAAAATAATGTGCAGGAGAGTGGGACTGTGGTCACTGGCCTCATCCACTACCTCTGCACCAGGTGAAACCTTTAAGCTATTACATAAATGTGGAACAGGGCAATGCACATAAAATGATATGCTCTCTATGATAGCTCTTCCAGGATCCCAGCTATAAATACAGGCCATTCCTAGGGCCCATTCTTATATTTTGCCAATCATGCAGGTGGGTTGAACTGGAATGATAAGAATATAAAAAGAGCCATGCTACAGCACACCAGTAGACTAGTCCAAGGGCCATTTTTACACTATACAAATATAGTGCTACTAACTGGACCCAACATACCATACACCATTAAAAAACTCCCCCCCCAAATGCTTGGTAGACCTCACAATAACCCTGTAAAGTAGGCTAGGCTGGTGGATTTAAACTCCTCCTCCCCTTTCGCAGAGTTCCATACTTTTCACTGACAGTGACTCACTCTGTTGCCCTGCTGCCGCAGCCACTGCCATTTGACTGCCTGGGTCCCGTCGCAGTGGCAGTGGTGGTGTCCCGCCACTGCCGCCAGTTGACTGTCTGGGTGTTGTTGCAGCAGCAGCAGCATCCCACAACTGTCACTATTGTCAGTTGATTGCTTGGGTGGTATTGCAGCAGCGGCAGCAGCATCCCACCATCGCCGCCACTGTCTGTTGACATCCTGCGTCCCCTCACAGCCTGTGACTGGCAAGTGGCTGAGGGAGTGAGAGGAGGGAAGGGCCCTTCTGCGGCTGGGGGTGTAGATGCAGATTGATTGGCAGGAGTGGATTGTGAGGTGAAGAGGGAATTTGCATGTGGGTGGTGATTGGTTGGGTGTGTTTCCTGAACAGCCAATTAGCACACTGGGAGAGGAAACATACCGAAGAGTTCAAAACATACTCAGGCCTATTGTACATACCCAAGCCTTTTATATACATAGATATTCTTCTTCAGCTGCCATGGCAACATCCTATGGAATCCTGCAGTTTGTAGCTTAGGGCTCATCTACACAGTCCAGGATATGCCAGTTCCCCACCAGTGTAGCCTGCCTGCGGATCAGGCCTGTTCCTCCCCTGCTACCATCACCAAACAGGAGGAAATCCAGACAGGCACACTGGCTCATTGCTGCAGCTGCCACCATGGTCTCCTTACTCTCCCAGAAGCTAGGAAGCTGGCCTGCAACATGTGACCAAGGCCCCCTGCATGTGACCAGTTTTGGTCACATGCTGCAGGACTCCTTCCTGCTGTGGCAGAGCAACAGCAGACCAGCAGCTACAGCACGTGGGGCCTTATCCATGTTTTGCCGGTGGGAATGGATTAAAGCAAGTATTTAAAAAAACACGACCCTGTAACAGGGCCTACCCCATCTTTCCCCGCCCCATCTTAGCCCTGTCTTTGCCCTGGGGACAGTCAGGACTGTAGGACTCTAAGACGAGGGCAAGATGGGGTCTATGACCCATGTAGACAAGCCTTTACTATGGCTAAGAATGCTAAATGCTCCTCCCTAAACCAATCCCAGGAGCCCATGGAATGTTGCCATAGCAGATAAAGTGGTGTACAGTACTATAATTGTGTAGTGTGGATGGGCACCAACATTCTGTTTACTTGGTGGCCAATCAGTTGCCTATGGGAAGCCCACTGGCAGAGCATGAGTGCAAACTTCAATCTTCACCAATGATATACAGAGCCATACTGCCTCTGATGCTCCCATCCTGCTTGAGAAGAGGACTTGTATGCCACATGTATAAAAATGGACTTGTGACAAGATGGTAGCTACACTGATGTGGAAAGATTTTCCTGAAGGTAGACCAAGAATTTGCAAGCTGGGTGTGTCACAGGAACAGTTTTCTACCTGGTTTGGGGTTTTATTGTTTAAAAGAACAGAGGGGGCCTGCAACCCTCTGGTGAATCATCCATGAAGGTTCCAAGAGATGGAATTCACTCCCCTGCTTTTTTGGCAGAAAAAGGGCAGCGGGGGGGGGGGGCAGGATTCAGACATTTCTTCAGAGGCTTTCTCCCCCCTCTCTCCTCCCTTCTTCTCTCCCTCCCTGGCTGGCTGGCTGGCTTCCTTCCTTCCTTCTTTCCTTCCTTCTAAGCAATATTTCAATTGTGTTGTCCTGAGATTTACTGCCTCCCCTAGAGAGCATCTAATTTTGATACCATTTTCTTACAAAGCTAGCAAGGCCAAACAACTGAAGCAGTCACTGGTAAAGACCACACTAACCTAGAAACAGATTCTCCATTCCCTGGACTTTATCTTGGAGATATATCTATCAAGAGCAAGTAATTTGCTTTGCTATCAATATAGATATAAAACCGGTACAACTATAAATATTTCTTCTGCATTGTTCAGCAATTTTATTACAAGGCCAAGGAAGCCTACAATCAGATATAGCAAAAGTGCATTTGATGTCATTTCTCCCTGCCTCTTCTCAGTCCTTTCTTAAATAACTGAGATGTCCTCAATAGTTTTTTTTAAAGGCACAATATACAGTATTTTTAAGCTTACCCATATACCTGGCATCTACTTCTGTGTGTGCAGTGTAAGCACACCATATGATATCACAATCAAAGTAAGTTCCATCTTTCAAACTGAAGGACAGGTAACAGGCTGAGGCTGACTTGCCAAGATGGCTCTTCAGGACAGCTAATGAAAGGGCTTATTTGGGGACTATATCAACTGTTACTACAGCTGGGAAAGGTTTTGGAAGGATTTACAGAGAAGAGTAAAATGTTGGTCATTAAGGTTACCTTTGCTTGCATTATAGGTAAATTTCCCTTTGTTTCTCTTTTTTTTCCTTCTTTTCCTCCTTCCTTATCTAAATTCATAGACCAGAGACAGCCTTATTATTAGGCAGTGTGAAGGAGATGAATTCAGATCTTAGGAAAGGAAAAAATATTTTATTACTGTTATATCCGTAATTCAAAATAATTATAACATGTATTTGTATTTGCAGTATTTTCTGCTTTAGTTTCTAGAACAACTTGACCATTCTCATGTACCATGCACCTTGATTTCCAGGAGCAGGGAGGACACCATTTGGTTTTACACACTGGGAACCACTGAAATTTGAAATACTCCTTACTGAGGAATATAATTTATGAAAGTAACACATTCAGTAAAAAAAAAAAAAGGGATTCTGTTCAGGATACTACAGTTAAGAAAGAATGGTAGCAGGATGGTAGAAGAATGTGTGGTCTTTTGATTGGTAGAAGAGACAACTAGCCACATCAACAGGATACTCCTGGTAGATCACTTCAGGAACCCTGTTTTAAAACCATGTATGTAAATATTCTAGTACCAAGATTATCTAATGCAACATTGTGTTCACCTAGTTGCCTTTTGGAAATTCACTATCAAGATACGTTCAAAATGTACTCTCTGTGTTATGCTCCCCAGTAGGGGTGTAAATCTTCATAATCTTCATTCTTACAACAAAATAATGTTACCATTTATCTCTTCACTGCAAGTAAATCATTGAATGTGCACATATTTGAATTGAAGACTATTCATAGTTCAGGACTTTGTGCAAAAATACACTTTTTGCACAGAAAATTGCATTTTGGTGCAGAAAACTTATTGTCCAAAAAAACGTGTTTTCTATGCAAGAAACTTGTTTTCTCACCCATCTAGGGTTCTCATCATCATGGATTCCCAACACCTGACAAACCCAATTTTTGTCCTTTTAAAAATACTTTTGAATATTCTTTCTGTTCCTATTCTCCAGCAACATGATATGCAGAAAAATATTGTCTCTGAGCTTGTCTAAATGGGCAATATACCCTATCTTGTTCCTGTCTTAGAGCCGTGCAGCTTTTGCCCTGTTCTGTCCTTGGGCAGTCCTCACCACTGCCAGGGCAGAGATGGTGCTAAGAGTGGGAAGACGGGGTAGGGCCCCTTACCACATTTTAAAAAATATACTTGCTTTAATCTGTTCCTGCTGGGAAGGAATGGATTAGACCCTGTGTGATTTCAGGAGCCTGTCCTGGCATGCCGGCCCATCGCTGCAGCTGCTGGTCTCCTTCACTCTCTCCAAAGCCAGAAGCAGGACTGCAGCACGTGACCAAGGCTGGTTACATGAAGGGGCCTTGGTCACATGTTGCAGGCTGGCTTCCTGACTTCAGAGAGAGTGAGGGAGATGCTGCCAGCAGCTGCTGCAGTGACAGGTCAGCATGCCCATCTGGACTTCCCCCCATTTCATGGAAAGGGGAAGGAACAAGCCTGATTTGTGGCCAAGATATGCTGGCAGGGAGCTGGCATATCCTGGCTCATGTAGATGAGCCCTCTGCCACTGATATGTTGATCCTGCTTTAGAAAAGAGCTTGTCTGTCACAGAATTCAATGGATTTGTGACAAGTTGTATTGGCCTCAGTTCTTTAATTTCATTTGGGAGGGTACCTCTTAATTACAGACTGAAGAATTAAGCAGCTAATTCAGTTTTAACATTCTTTTAAATATTTTTTTAATTCCTAGAAATATATTGATTATTCTGAGATTTCCAAAATTCCAAAAGCTCATTAGCTTGTAACATCCACTATTTACATATGTTTACTGGGTAAGTATTCACCTCTCTGACAAATTCTCCCCATCTCCCCAATTAGGGCTCTTTAAAGGATATTGTTACTCATATAGAAACCTTCTGGGCCAGTCTTCCTGGAGAAAGGACAGAATTATCAGCAGTTATTTCCAAGCAGATTCTGCCACCTTTCTTTCCCACCTCCTCTTCTATACCTGCCTACTCTGACTTGCAGTGACTTGAATAAACAGAAGTCTGCCAGAGGTCTGTCCAGTCACTGGATACCTATGATACACCCCACTTTTCTTCACTTTCTGTTATCTTCCATGCCCTAAGTTGCTCTCTGGCTCCTTCAGTGCGATTATTGGTACTATAGGAAATTTCAGATGTGCAGAGAAAGGAGAAGGAGAGATGAGGGAAGGGAGGGTGGGAAGCTTCCATCTTGCATTGCTTCCATCTTGCATTGCTATATGGTGATCAGTGAATTGCCTCAAAAGATTCCATAGCTTGGCCTATTCCAAACAAATCCCTTCCCACCCATTTTTGGAGCACAAAACTGTGAGATCTTTCCCTCAGTTCTCCCTTGAGCTCCCAAACCTAAGAGGAACAGAAGGTTTGGTGAGTTTTAGGGAGGGAACCTGAATCTTATAGGGGGTTATGTGATACTCAGTGCTATCAGATATATGGGAAAGAAGGGGATTGTTGGAGGTTTATTTGAGGAACAAGGGAATTTTGTTTGGACTTAAATCATAACCAGGTAAGAACTCAGATGTGATCTAATGTTTGAAGTGAGCAATACAATGTACCATCTTTGTATTTGGAGCCAAGACATTATCAAGTCTGGCAACACCACACCACCTTCTCTCTAAGTTAGGTCAGTGGATGGGTGGGAGAAGCAACCCAGTGCTCTGACAGCTATTCTTGTTGGGAAATGTGAGAGTATCTTAGAAGCAGAGTAATTAGTATTCATAAGCAGAAGGTGAGCAACAACCAACTCCATTACACCACCACCCCATACACAGGGTCTAGTAGAGAAATAAAGTGGGTTTGGTCTTCTGTGGTTAAAAAAAAATACAAAACTGGTTTAATAACATTTATGTCACATCTCTTGGTGAGGGGCTCCTGACATATGCTCTTCAAACATGGAGGAGAGAGAAAGAATTAAAGGCTACAAAACAGAGGGATGAACAAACATAGATTAATTGTAGACTAAAGGGTTTACTGCACTCGAAAGAAAAGTGGCAGTGCAGCATGAAAATTCCATCTTCTGTGCTGCCATACCCTATGATGTCATTGTTCCTCTGGTGTTCATTCATTCCTGTCCCAAGGGAGATCAAGGTAAAACCATGTCTTTTTGCAAACAGTTTTTTTTTTGTTACCCCCCCCCTCCTACCCAACCATTCTCTGAAGATGCCAGCCACAGATGCAGGCAAAACATCACAAATAAACTCTTCCAGAATATGGCCTCACAGTCTGGAAAAAAAACCCAAGGAAAATCTGTGGATGCCGGCCATGAAAGCCTTCAACTTCAGATGTGGTTTTACTTCGATCTCCCATGGGACCAGAATGAAAGAACAATGATGTGATACAGTAAGGCATCAGGGAAGACGGAACCTTCCTGCTGCACTGCTGCTTTAATTCAGAGTGTGCTGAGCTCCTAACTGATGCAAAAAAGAGAGGGTGTGGATAAGACCAACAAATAGGAAATGACATGAATACGTGCAGTGCCTGAACTCTTAAGCAGGCATGCAAACTAGCAACTACTGAGTTATAGGCATGTGGGGATTGCTACCTCTAACCAGTCTCTTGTCTGGGAAACAATGTAAAGTGCACAACTTGAGTGTGCCAAATACATTTTTTCGCAAACTATAGATGTATGAAGCTTTGCAGCTCTTTGCTTTTCCTGATGAGGGAGGGTGAGGAAGAGGATAGAGGAGGAGGAGGAGGAGGAAGAGAGAGAGAAGCCTTTCTTCCTTTTTATTGAATGTCTCCAGATAATAATAATAATAATAATAATAATAAATTTTATTTATACCCCGCCCCTCTGTTAAAACAATCGGGGCGGCTTACAAAATTTAAAATACAATACAAATAAAATCCCTAAACACCCCCACTCCCACCCTCCCCCATAAAAAAACATTAAACAAATATAAATTAAAAACAACTAATCTAAAATCACATGTAAAACTATAAATACAATAAAATATAATAAATGCCCAGCAGGCTAGAAGAGGCCAGGATCCCCTGAGGCCGGGATCTAATTAGGAAAGGCCTGCCGAAAGAGATTCGTCTTTAGTGCTTTTTCAAAGCCACTCAGGCTTGTTATCTGACAGATCTCATTCCGCAGGTCATTCCACAATTTGGGGGCGATTACCGAAAAGACCCTCTGGGAGGTTGCAGACAGCCTAGATTTTTGTGGCTGAAGCAAATTCCTCCCAGAGGACCGGAGTGCGTGGGGAGGATTGTATGGGAGGAGGCGGTTCCGGAGATAAGTTGGACCCAAGCCATTTAGGGCTTTAAAGGTAATTACCAACACCTCATACTGGGCCCGGAAACTGATAGGCAGCCAGTGGAGAGATTTTAATACTGGAGTTATATGGTCTCTCCGAGATGTTCCTGAGCCACTCTGGCTGCCATATTTTGTACCAACTGAAGTTTCCGGACCAAGCATGAGGGCAGCCCCATGTAGAGTGCATTGCAGAAATCTAGACGGGAGGTTACCAGCACCTGCACCACAGTCTCGAGGTCCCTTACTTCCAGTAAATGGCACAGCTGGCGTATCAGCCGAAGCTGATAACAGGCGCTCTTGACTGTCGCATTCACCTGACTCGTCATCTGAAGCGATGAATCAAGGAGCACCCCCAGACTGTGAACACAGTCCTTAACGGAGAGCGTGACCCCATCCAGGACTGGAGGTTGCAACCCAACTCTTGGTTTGGGGGCCGCTAGCGTGAGCACCTCCGTTTTATCTGGATTTAATCTCAATCTGTTTTTCCTCATCCAGCCCATTACTGCTTTAAGACAATCATTAAGAGGAGAGACGCCATCGGAATTCTAGGCCGATGATTGGGGAAAGGAGAAATAGATCTGGGTGTCATCAGCGTACTGATAACACCCAGCCCCATAACTGCGAATAATCTCACCCAGCGGCTTCATATAAATGTTAAACAGCATCGGGGACAGGATGGCGCCCTGTGGAACACCACAAGTAAGCTCCTTTCTGCTGGAGCAGCTGTCCCCGAGCAACACCCTCTGGGACCTGCCCGAGAGGAAGGACCGGAACCACTGGAGCGCAGTGCCTCCGATTCCTAACCCCCTCAAGCGATCCAAGAGGATTCTATGATCTATCGTATCGAAAGCCGCTGAGATGTCTAAAAGCACCAACAGGGTCACACTACCCCTGTCAATGCTTAGACGCAGGTCATCAGTCAAGGCAACCATGGCAGTCTCATATCCAAATCCCGTCCTAAAGCCAGTTTGAAATGGGTCTAGATAATCGGTTTCATCCAAGACCACTTGGAGTTGAAGCGCAACTGCCCTCTCGATCACTTTGCTCAAGAATGGTAACATAGAAACCGGCCTATAGTTCATAGAATCATAGAATTGCAGAGTTGGAAGAGACCACGAGGGCCATCCAGTCCAACCCCCCTGCCACGCAGGAAATCTTGATCAAAGCATCCCCGACAGATGGCCATCCAGCCTCTGTTTAAAGACCTCCAAGGAAGGAGACCCCACCATGCTCCGAGGGAGTGTGTTCCACTGCCGAACAGCTCTTACTGTCAAAAAGTTCCTCCTCATGTTGAGGTGGAATCTCTGTTCCTGGAGCCTGCACCCATTGCTCCGTGTTCCAGTCTCTGGAGCAGCAGAAAACAAGCCTGCTCCATCCTCAGCGTGACATCCCTTCAAATACTTAAACAGGGCTATCATATCACCTCTTAACCGTCTTTTTTCCAGGCTAAACATACCCAGCTCCCTAAGTCTCTCCTCATAAGGCATCGTTTCCAGACCTTTCACCATTTTAGTTGCCCTTCTCTGCACACGCTCCAATTTGTCAATATCCTTTCTGAATTGTGGTGCCCAGAACTGGACACAGTATTCTAAGTGAGGTCTGACCAAGGCAGAATAGAGTGGCACTATTACTTCCCTTGATCTAGACACTATACTTCTATTGATACAGCCCAAAATCGCATTGGCCTTTTTAGCTGCCGCATCACACTGTTGGCTCATGTTCAACTTGTGGTCTACTAGGACTCCTAGATCCCTTTCGCATGTAGTCTCATTCAGCCAGGTCTCTCCCATCCTATATTTATGCATTTCATTTTTCCACCCTAAATGCAGTACTTTACATTTCTCCGTATTGAATTTCATTTTGTTAGCTTTGGCCCAGCTCTCCAGTCTATCCAGGTCATTCTGAATTTTGATCCTGTCCTCTAGGGTATTAGCTACTCCTCCTAATTTGGTGTCATCTGCAAATTTGATAAGTATGCCCCTAATTCCCTCATCTAAGTCATTGATAAAGATGTTGAATAGCACTGTGCCCAGGACAGAACCCTGTGGCACCCCACTGGTCACATCTTTCCAAGACGAAAAGGAGCCACTGCTGAGCACCCTTTGGGTTCGGCCGGTCAACCAATTACAAATCCATTGAACAGTTAACTTGTCTAGCCCACATTTTACAAGCTTGTTTGCAAGAATGTCATGGGGAACCTTGTCAAAGGCCTTACTGAAATCAAGGTATGCAATGTCCACAGCATTCCCTTCATCTACCAAGCTGGTAACTTTATCAATTAAAGAGATCAGATTAGTCTGGCATGACTTGCTTCTCTGAAACCCATGTTGACTTTTTGTGATTATGGCATTGCTTTCTAAATGTTCACAGACTCTCTGTTTAATGATCTGCTCTAGAATCTTCCCTGGTATTGATGTCAAACTAACTGGATGATAATTGTTGGGATCCTCTTTTTTCCCCTTTTTTAAGATGGGAACAACGTTTGCCCTCCTCCAGTCTGCTGGGACTTCTCCTGTTCTCCAGGAGTTCTCAAATATTATTGCCAATGGCTCTGAGATTATATTTGCCAGCTCTTTTAATACTCTTGGATGTAGTTCATCTGGTCCTGGAGATTTAAATTCATTTAGATTAAGAAGGTATTCCTGTACTACCTCTTTACTTATTTTGAGCTGGATTTCCCCTATTGTGTCCTCTGTTCCATTCTCCTCAGGTTGGTCCTCCTTTTCCTTTTCTGAAAACACTGAGGCAAAGAAGGTGTTGAGTAATTCTGCCTTTTCTCTGTCCCCTGTTAGCATTTTGCCATCTTCTCCACGTAGTGGCCCTATCTTTTCCTTCTTCCTCCTTTTGCTGCGGACATACCCAAAAAAACCCCCTTTTTATTGTTCTTAACCTCCCTAGCAAGCCTGAGCTCTCTCTGTTCATGTCCAGGGGGTCAAGGGAAGATTTTTTCAGGAGCGGCCTAATGGCTGCTTCCTTTAAACAAGATGGAACACACCCTTCTCTGAGGGTTGCATTGATGACGTCCTTAAGGAACATCATCAAGGCAGTCCCCCCCTGGATGGCCAGCCATGAAGGGCAAGGATCGAGAGGGCAGGTCGTCTTCCTAACCCTACCAAGTAGCTTGTCCACATCCTCAGTACTCACAGATTGAAATTGATCCAGTAAACTGACATCAACGGAGTTGCTGGACACCTCGTCAATTGTTTCTGCCAAATTACTGGTATCTAAGTCGGCTCTTATCCAAGAGATTTTATCTGCAAAGAAATTGTTAAACGTGTCACAGCAGGCCGTCGTTGGGTTAAGCAACGGGTTCTGCACAGGAATAACCTGCGTCATCTCCCTTACCATATACAGATAGAGTATGTTACTGTTGGCTGCTGTATTAGTTCATTTTTTAAAAAATCCAGGCTACATTCCAGCAAAAACAGATAAACAAAACTAAAAAAAATTAAAAACCCAAAGGACTTGTATGGTTCCTCATCCTCACTGATTGGGAAGGAGAGCACAGGTTCCTTTAAAATTGTATGGTATATATTTGGCATATTTAGCACATTTGTTTGTTAATGTCTATTTACAATGCTGAGTTTAACCCTCTATAGCTCCATGCTAACTTAACACTAACAGGTTGTGTCTGTGAGGAAAAGTTAGGAAAATCACCTGCCATGTGATACAGCAAGGGGGGGTTACCTTCAGCCTAATTCAGACTCTGTCTCTTTCCTCGAAGGCTGCTGGGCAGGGAGGAAGAGACAGAGAGAGAGAGAGAGGAAGGGAGAGAATGGAATAGCAGTGATGGTGGGGGAAGATAAAACAGAATGTCAGTGAGAGGGAGGGAGGAGAATAATGGCCCAGCCCACCACGGTCTTTGAGCCTAACCACTACCAGCATGAAGCCCAAAAAGATTACCTTGAGGGAATGTGGAGCTTAAGAAGGCAGAAAGTTCCCCACTCCTGGAATCCAGGATTAACTCTAATCAAGGTGGGAAAGTAATTTGGAAAGGAAAAGTGGGCAAAAGTGGGTACTTACACACTGGTTAAGTATGTTGACTGTAGTTATTAAATGTTTAAAAGATGCATCAGACAAGAGAAAAAGTAACTTTTAGAATCATAGTTTATCTTTTTAGTTAAAAAAGTATTAACGGATAAACAAATGGGGGGGTTGACATTGATTCATGCACTATTCACATCACAGCATATTGTAAATCATACATATGATCACAAAGGGATTGTCTACACTAGCAGGGGACCCTGCATCTACCTTGTAGCCATGGTGGATTTCTTAGGGGCTTACTGCACTCCAAAGAAAAGTGGCAGTGTAGCAGGAAGGTTCTGTCTTCCATGCTGCCATACCGTGTGATGTTGTCATTCTTCCAGAGTTCTTTCATTCCAGTCCCATGGGGTTTTTCTGGTTAGCAAAAAGATGTGGTTTTACCTGGGTCTTCCATTGGATCAACAGAGCTAAGTTTTAAACAGAACATGTATAAGAAATGGAAAAAGGGGGAAATCACCAAAGAGGAATTCAAACAGATAGCGAACACATGTAGGAGTAAAGTCAGAAAAGCTAAAGCACAGAATGAGCTCAGGCTTGCTAGAGAGGTTAAGAACAATAAAAAGGGTTTTTTTGGGTATGTCTGCAGCAAAAGGAGGAAGAAGGAAATGGTAGGGCCACTACGCGGAGAAGATGGCAAAATGCTAACAGGGGACAGAGAAAAGGCAGAATTACTCAACACCTTCTTTGCCTCAGTGTTTTCAGAAAAGGTAAAGGGGGACCAACCTGAGGATAAAGGTACAGAAGACACAACAGGGGAAATCCAGCACAGAATAAGCAAAGAGGTAGTACAGGAATACCTTCTTAATCTAAATGAATTTAAATCTCCAGGACCAGCTGAACTACACCCAAGAGTATTAAAAGAGCTGGCAAATATAGATTCAGAGCCAGTGGCAATAATCTTTGAGAACTCCTTGAGAACAGAAGTCCCAGCAGACTGGAGGAGGGTAAACGTTGTCCCCATCTTCAAAAAGGGGGAAAAGAGGATCCCAACAATTATCGTCCAGTTAGTCTGACATCAATACCAGGGAAGATTCTAGAGCAGATCATTAAACAGAGAGTCTGTGAACATTTAGAAGGCAATGCCATAATCACAAAAAGTCAACATGGGTTTCAGAGAAACAAGTCATGTCAGACTAATCTGATCTCTTTTTTTGATAAAAATACCAGCTTGGTAGATGAAGGGAACGCTGTGGACATCGCATACCTTGATTTCAGTAAGGCCTTTGACAAGGTTCCCCATGACATTCTTGCAAATAAGCTTGTAAAATGTGGGCTAGACAAGTTAACTGTTCAATGGATTTGTAATTGGTTGACTGGCTGAACCCAAAGGGTGCTCAGCAATGGCTCCTCTTCATCTTGGAAAGATGTGACCAGTGGGGTGCCACAGGGTTCTGTCCTGGGCCCAGTGCTATTCAACATCTTTATCAATGACTTGGATGAGGGAATTAGGGGCATACTTACCAGATTTGCAGATGACACCAAATTGGGAGGAGTAGCTAATACCCTGGAGGACAGGATCAAAATTCAGAATGACCTGGATAGACTGGAGAGCTGGGCCAAAGCTAACAAAATGAAATTCAATACGGAGAAATGTAAGGTACTGCACTTAGGGCGAAAAAATGAAATGCATAGATATAGGATGGGGGGGACCTGGCTGAATGAGACTATGTGCGAAAGGGATCTAGGAGTCCTAGTAGACCACAAGTTGAACATGAGTCAACAGTGTGATGCGGCAGGTAAAAAGGCCAATGCAATTTTGGGCTGTATCAATAGAAGTATAGTGTCCAGATCAAGGGAAGTAATAGTGCCGCTCTATTCTGCCTTGGTCAGACCTCACCTAGAATACTGTGTCCAGTTCTGGGCACCAGAATTCAAAAAGGATATTGACAAATTGGAGCATGTCCAGAGGAGGGCGACTAAAATGGTGAAAGGTCTGGAAACCAGGCCTTATGAGGAGAGACCTAGGGAGCTGGGTATGTTTAGCCTGGAAAAAAGACGGTTAAGAGGTGATATGATAGCCCTGTTTAGGTATTTGAAGGAGTATCACATTGAGGATGGAGCAAGCTTGTTTTCTGCTACTCCAGAGACTGGAACACGGAGCAATGGGTGCAAGCTCCAGGAACAGAGATTCCACCTCAACATTAGGAGGAACTTTTTGACAGTAAGAGCTGTTCGGCAGTGGAACGCACTCCCTCGGAGCGTGGTGGGGTCTCCTTCCTTGGAGGTCTTTAAACAGAGGCTGGATGGCCATCTGTCGGGGATGCTTTGATCGTGATTTCCTGCATGGCAGGGGGTTGGACTGGATGGCCCTCGTGGTCTCTTTCAACTCTGCAATTCTATGATTCTATGAATTATGTCACATAGTAAGGCAGCATGGAACACAGAAGACAAAATCAAGGGGGAGAGAAATAGTAGGTATGTCATTGTGGGGAGTCTACTACAGACCTCCAAGCCAAACTGAGGACTTGGATGCCTTCCTGGAACAGATGACCAGACATACAGAAAGGAGAGGTGTAGTAGTAATGGGGGCTTTCAACTATTCTGATATTTGTTGGAAGTCCAACTCTGCCAAAAATTTAGGGTCCAACAAATTCCTCACTTGCCTTGCAGACAATTTCATTGTTCAGAAGGTGGAAGAGGCAACAAGGGGATCAGCTATTCTGGATCTGATCCTAATGAACAGAGAAGATCTAGTTAATGGGACGAAAGTGGAAGGATCATTGGGGGGGGGCATGTTCTCCTGGAGTTGTTATACAGAGGAAAGGGGAAGCCAAGCGTAGTCAGACATGCATTCTAGACCATAAAAAAGCTAATTTCAGAAAACTTACTGTGGGTGATCCCATGGTCAGGAATACTAAAAGAGAAGGAAGTTCATGAGGGATGGGATTTTCTTCAAAGTTAGATATTGAAGGCACAATTTCAAACAGTCCCAATGAGGTGGAAAAATAGGAGGTGTCTAAATAATCCAGGATAGATATCTAGAGAATTTTCAGCTGAGCTAAAAGGGACATGTCCAAGAAACAGAAAAAGGGGGAAATCACGAAAGAAAAATTCAAACAATTTGGCTGTTTTCTTAGGTTAGATATGTTTTTGATATTTAAAATATGGGTACCTAATATAAGTAGAGTTGAAATCTTATTGAAAATTTTCTTGGATCATAATCCACTCTGTATGTCATCAGATAGAAATAATAATGTTTTTATTTCAATTGGAAAATGGATGACAAACTGTTGAAGGATAAAAATATTAGTGGGGAAAGCTAAGAAAACCTTAGAGCAATATTTTAAAGAAAATCAAAATACAGAAGTGGATATTGGTACAATATGGGAAGCAGGAAAATAAGTTATGTGGGGCTTTTTCATCCACCAAAACAAAGATACCAGAACTTCAGCTTCCTGGAAACATGTCAATATTATTCTAATTCATAAAGAAGACAGAGACCCAACTAAGGTAACAAACTACAGAGCTATTTCCTTACTTAATCACGATTATAAAATCTGCGCCTCCATTCTTGCTACTAGATTAAAAAATACTGAAAGATTGGATACTAGAGGAACAAAGTGGATTTCTACTGAACAGACATATCAAAGATAATATAAGAATGTTCTTAAATGCAATAGAATATTATTAGAAGACATCCAGATAAAAAAGCAGCTTTAATATTCCTAGATTTAGAAAAAGCTTTTGATAGCATCATTTGCAAAATGTTGGATAAAATTTGAGTGAAAATGGATATAGGTCAAAAATATATAAATTGGATAAGAGCCATCTATAGTGAACAAAAAGCCATGATAATCATAAATGAAGAACGAATGAATCAGGTCAATATGCAGAGGGGTACCAGACAGGGATCTCCTTTAGCCCCACTTTTATTTTTGATTATGATTGAAATATTGAATAGCAGTATTGGTTCAAACAAAGATATCACTGGATTGAAAATAAAAGGTAAGGAGTTTAGCTTAAGAACCTGTGCAGATGACCTAATGCTAATTACAGAAAATCCACAAGAAAGCATAGTGAAAGTTATCCATCTTTTAAAGGAATTTAGAAATGTGTCCGAATTACTTAACGTTAACAAAGAAAAAGCATCAATGCTCTCATTTAACTATCGAAAGAGGAGAAATCTGAAATCACAGTAAAACCACAATTTTGCTTTGATAAGAAAATTAAATACCTAGGTATAACTCTGACAAAAAATAATATTGATTTACTCAAAAACAATTACAAGAAAATTTGGGTAGAAATCAAACAAAATTTAATAAATTAGTCAAGAATGAATCTTTCCTTATTAGGGAATATATCAGCGGCCTTTGAACTATAGATCATTCCATCCTCTTGGATTGCCTGAGAGAGTTCAGAATTGGAGGCACTGCTCTGTTGTGGTTCCGTTCCTTTCTCTCGGGCAGATCCCAGAGAGTGAGGATCGGGGACAGTTGCTCTTCCAGAATTGAACTTAATTGTGGCATCCCTCAGGGTGCCATCCTGTCCCCGATGCTATTTAACATTTATATGAAGCCGCTGGGAGAGATCATCCGGAGGCATGGAGCTTGGTGTTATCAGTACGCTGATGACACTCAGATATATTTCTCCATGACCAGATCGTCAGCTCAGACTTCAGATGGTGTCTCTCCTCTCAATGACTGTCTTAGAGCGTTAATGGATTGGATGAGGAAAAACAGATTGAGACTAAATCCAGACAAAACAGAGGTACTGACAGTCACAGGCCTGAAACCAAGTCTGGGAATACAACTTCCAGTCATGGATGGAGTCACACTCTCCTCTAAGGACTGTGTTTGCGGTCTGGGGGTACTTTTAGATTCAGCACTTCACATGACTAGTCAGGTGAGTGCGACGGTCAGGAGCGCCTGTTGTCAGCTCCGGCTGATACGCCAGTTGCGCCCTTACCTGGATACAAGGGATCTGGAAACTGTGGTACATGCTTTGGTAACCTCATGTCTGGATTACTGTAAGACACTACATGGGGCTATCCTTGTGCCTAACCCGGAAACTTCAACTGGTACAAAATATGGCAACCAGGTTAATTACGGGTACATCTAGGAGAGAGGATATAACACCTGTGCTTAAATCTCTCCACTGGCTGCCAATCAGTTTCCGGGCACAGTACAAGGTGTTGGTTTTAACCTTTAAAGCCCTACATGGCTTGGGTCCATCTTATCTCCGGGACTGCCTCATCCCATATGATCCTCCCCACACACTTCGGTCCTCTGGTAGGAACCTGCTGTAGCCTATGAAAACTAGGCTGTCGCAGACCTCCCAGAAGGCCTTCTCTTCTATGGCTCCCAGACTTTGGAATGGCCTGCCGGACGAGATCTGTCTTATCACTACTCTTGATAGCTTCAAGAAGGCGCTAAAGATGGATCTCTTCCGGCAGGCCTTCCCGGGATAACTTCCCGGCTCAAGTGGAGCTGATTGCTTACCCACCCCCTTGCCGATATTGCCATTTTTAAAACTTATGTATGTATGTATGTATTTATTTATATACATATATTGTACTGTATTTTAGCTTTGTTTTAATTCTCTATTAGTTTAATTTAGTTTTAAGGGGTGGGAGGGTTAGCATTGGGAAGGATTGTTTTAACTTGCTGTTGTTTTAACCTTGTTGTAAGCCACCCCAGTTGCCAAGCAGAGGGGCAGGTTAAAAATAAAAAAATATTATTATTATTATTATTATTATTATTAGTAAAAATGAATGTTCTTCCAAAATTTCTCTTTTTATTTCAAGCAATTCCAGTAATTTACAAAGATAAAATAATTAATAAATGGCAAAAAGAAATTAACAAATTCATCTGGGCTGGAAAGAAACCAAGGATTAAACTAAAACATTTACAAGACACCATGGAGAGAGGTGGTCTAGGTCATCCAAACCTCAAATTATACCATCCTGCTAGCTGCATCTCTTGGATAAAACAATGGATCTGTCCCTAAAATAGTAAAATAGGAAGTCCTTCCTATATTTTTTTCCCCAAAAGTCTTGTGCATCTTGTGGAGTGTTGATTCTGAAATTCTTTTTTTGCATATTTAAAAGATAGGCCTTCAAGTTTTCCCCATCTATATCTTATCTTTTTCCTTTTGAGTTGAGAAGTAAGAAAGTTATAGTTTTTTCTTCTCCTAAGAATTTCAACAGGAATGTCTTTGAATATCATTATATCTTTATTTTCTATTTGAAATTTATAGTCAAGATTTCTCTGGAGAATTAAGTTGCTCATTTTTTTCCTTACAAAATGAATAGCTATGTCACCAGGGAGATTTTTTTAAATTAGATATTTTACTTCTCAACCTGAAAATCTTATCTACTTCTGTTTCAAACACATCTAGATCTTTACCAATAAATTCCAGCTAAAGCTGGAATCAATTTATTATACAAGTTTTCTTCAGGATGTTCAGTCATACCTCTCAACTTTATATTCTCTCTGTTTTAGTTCATTAAGAAGTTTATCTTCAGTACTTTGGGCCATATCATCACACAGTTTTTCAGTTTTATCTTCTATTTTTTTTGTTCTGTCTTCAATTAAATCCACTTTTAGATCTGTTTTTTTTTAGTTTTTTTATATTTCTTCTATTGATTGTCTCATTTCACTTATTTCTGCATGAATTTCTGGTTTTAACTCAGATTTTTAATCTCTCATTTCTTTTCTTAATTCCTTCTCTTCATTTCTTAATTCTTGCCCAATCTTCCTTATTTCTTCCAATAATGAGATCTGTTCTGATGTTCTGGAAGCCATCTCTATAGAGAGCCTTCTGGGTAACTAAGATGAAGGTTGTGCTGTGTTTCTTCTGGTCAACATTGACATTATATTTTTTATATCCTCTGTATATCTTTTCTTCTCCTATTCAATTTGGCCCCCAAATGTATTGGTTTTTAATATAAATTATATATCCCTTGTAGAATTTAAACTAAATCTCAATTACTCATTATCTTCCTAATTCACTTTATCTAGAAAGGTAAGATTGCTTTTGCCCAAGAGCATTAAATTAATTCAAAATCAGATAAATTCATTCAGATTTTTTGTAAAAAAAATCAATCAAATACATTTTACCTGAAATTCTGTTAATATAGTTTCTATTAATATGTACTTCAGATTATCTTGAACCTTTAACTAATTGAGAGTTCATCAACTTATATTTTCCTAATACAATTTACAATAGATCATTGATATATAATATACACCATAAACAGAAACATCAATTCATCAGTATCTTAATCTTTGTAAGCCATATACATCATTCATTTCCCAAATGCCAAAACAAAGTTTCCCACCCCACCCCAATTTACCCAAATTGTCATTGGAGTGTTCTTATATTCCTCTTGCTTACTCTTCCTTATTTTTCTCTCTCCTATTTTCAATCTTCTTTCTACAGGCTCCTGTGAGCTACTCCTTCAAAACTAATTATGTTCTATATTCTTTATCTCTGTTTTTTTTTTTATTTTCCCCAAAATTACAGTTCTTCACTGTTTATTTTGTGTTTATTTTCAAGGGTGTAATTTTCTTCCTGAAACAAATTTCCTGTTTCTGACTTGCCACTTATTATTTACCAAGTCACTGTATCCCAACGTTTTCTTAAGCACCTAATTCCAAATCTTCTATCTTTAATCTGCTGTCTGTTGACTTACTTTAAGTTCTTTCTATCTCACCAAATTTCTTCTTGTATCTTGTAAATCACCTCTACTAATATGCCATTCTCTGCCCTTGTTTCAAACATACTTATAAGCCCAGCCTTGCCAACTCACTTTGACTGTCTCTGTGCTGTGACTTTTATTGTAGCAAAGTCTTTCTTGTGTTTTTGTACTCTTATGCCTTCTTCTTATCAAGCTTTTAATTTCTTTTTTGACACGTGCAATTTTCTTTTCTATTATAAATATGGAGCCCAACCAAGTTGTGAGTCTCTCCTGGACTGCCCAATGGCAATTTAGCTTCCGCTTCATGCTTGGACCTTAACACACACACACACACACACACACACACACAAGTCCTAAATCCTAACTAACTTAATGAATTGGGTGAAGGAGAAAGAGTCCATCTTGACTCACCAGCTTTAAAGACATAGAGAACAGAAGAATAAGATGGCTGCCCAAGAAGAAGGCCTGACAATACAATCTTCCCTGCACACTCTGGTCCTCTGGGAGGAATTTGCTTCAGCCACAAAAATCTAGGCTGTCTGCAATCTCCCAGAGGGCCTTTTCGGTAATTGCCCCCAAATTATGGAATGGCCTGCTGAACAAGATCCGTCAGATGAAGAGCCTCAGTACCTTTTAAAAAGCACTAAAGACTGATCTCTTTCGGCAAGCCTTTCCTAATTAGATCCCAGCCTCAGGAGCTCCTAGCCTCTTTTAGTCTGCTGAATATCTATTATTTTTTTAATGTGATTTTAGATTAGTTGTTTTTAATTTAGATTGGTTTAATATCTTTTTATGGAGGAGGGTGGGGGTGGGTGGTGTTTAAGGATTTTAATCTTTATTTGTATTTTGATTTTTGTAAGCCACCCCAATTGTTTTTAACAGAGGGGCAGAGTAAAAATAAATATTATTATTATTATTATTATTATTATCATCATTATTGACAGAGAAGCATGCAAACTGCAGTAGCTGAGAAGGGACAAATTTAGATATACACCAAGACCAACGGGGTGCCCTAGGTCACATGTCCTACCTATTACCCTCTTGCTCTAATAGCAAGAGAATGTGGGGAGCAGAGAATGCTGCAATTTTTCAAAAAAGTACTTACACAGTCTGCTCTTTCTCTGCTGATGTATATTGTCTGAAGTAGGAATGTGTATGAGTCAGCTTAGTTATTTAAAATCGGTGGCTGGGCTTGTGCCAAAATGGTGGTGCTCACAATCCCCACAAAATCTTCACTCTTCCCATGAATAAATCCTCAAAAAGGCAAAGACCTGGAATGGATCTATGTAAGTCCCCTTTGCTTTCCCTTAAAATGCAGGAGAGATTTAATAGAACTCCTTCTGGAATCAATTCTACACCACGCGGCCCAAGTCACTCTCTGGAGCGATCTTGGTGAGCTTCTTCAGCTTTTCATCTGTCAACTGGAAACCTGAACTAGTTTTGTTAAGTATGGATTATTGGAAGCAATCTAGCTAGATCTACAACTGACAAGGTTCAAAGATGTCTTACAGGTTCTTACAGTACATGTGTGAGAACTTATATGGTAAGATGCAAGAGGAGAGTATGGAGCTTTATTCTATAACTAATTTTGACATGTTTCTTCTCATAAAGAGAAGTAGTGGTGTTCAATTTCCACAACAGTAGAAAATGAGGAGACTAAAACTGTGCATGTCCTATTTCCAAGGCAGGATAGTGGTAAAAAAAATCTTATGATGTTGTCTCATAAAAGTATATTGTAGACTTTTCAATGCCTATAAACTCCCAGATATATTAGATGGAAGTAGCATAGTTAAAATGCTTCCAGACAGAGAGCTCCTAGTGCCACCCTTTGAAAGGCACAACACTCAGTTAAGATGACTTGATGGGTGCTTTGAGCCTCATGTGTGAACTGAAGATACACAAAGATATTTTTTTTCTTCAGGGCAAGACATTGAACAGGAAATTTATCCCTCCTCAACTAATTTTTGAGCAATTACTTCATGGTATGTGGTATCTGTATAGAATGCTCCAAGTTACAGATGAATTTGAATGCAGACTGCATAAGCAGGGCAGGAAGACAAACTAAGGAGATCATCAGATGCTGTAAATATGGTGTGACAACAATGCCAGGAGATCACTAAAGGGCTTGTTTTTCACATGACATCATCTCATGTTGTTATGCTCCCGTGCTGCTCCCGTTCCGCCAGCAGTTCTTTTTATTGACAGGCTAAGCAGTCAATAGATCACCCGTTCCATTTCTGTCATGGAACGACAGGTGAGTGAAAAGGTGCCCCATTATGCTGGCGCGATGCCAGCACCAGTGGGAGGTCTGTGCCAAACACTTCCGGGTTTGATCGGGATAACGAGATAAGAGACACACTTTTTTGTACCCTCCCCAGGTTGCTTCTTTTTTTAAAGTGTGTTTTTATGCTTGCTTTCACTTTTGTGTGTGTATTTTTCTTTTAAACTTTAAATTTCCCATGTGCTTGTCCTCTTGTGAGAACGGTCTGGGATTTCAAACCAGGAAGTGAATGCAGCTCTGTGAGATCTCCATTCACTCCTGGGCTGCCGAGGGAGAGAGAGCATCGCACGAACAAGATAAGAGTGAAAAGCTGGGTTATTGTGCCAGGCAGGGCCGGTTTAACCTGTCTGCCAAATCAGCATTGGCAGGGGGCCCCGAGGTCAAGAGGGGGCCCCGAGGTCAAGAGAGGGCCCCGTGTTGGCCTCCTTAATATGAAAATAATGGGATTTCTGGTTTAAAATACCATAGAGTTGCCTTGGAAGGCCTAGAAAATTGCTAGGGAAGACACATTTTCTAGGAAGACTCTATGGTAGGTGTGCTGTTTTGTGTCCCATGGATAATGAATCCAGGGATACGGGGGTCCTACTATAATCTGAACATCCTGTACGGTGAATAGGTTAGGTTACATTGATCTGAGATAAACATATGGGGGCCCCAAAGTAAAGCATTGCAGGGGGCCCCAAAATTCCTTAAACCGGTCCTGGTGCCAGGATGGGGGCAGGAGAGGAGATTGCAAGATGGGGACACTTTTTTGTCCCCATCTGATAATCTCCTATGTAATATTTTGTTCAATGCAACATTTAATCATACAAGGCTTGTAGTAGCAAAACATTTGGAAGGTGAGTACCGGTAAGTAAAACTCATGACTAAGTTATATTTGGCTCATTCATCAAATGCAATCTCTGAAGCCTCAACCAATTTGATGCAGCGCTGTACCAGATGATGCTAGGGGTTTGTTAGAAACCATTAATCAATCAGCAAGAGTCTGCATTGATGTCAGGAAACAAATTGCTAAACTGTTAATACCAAAGAAGCAGAATGTGTCAAATATGAGCTTGTATCTAATAAAAAATCCTCATCTACATGGTCTGTCAAAAGAAAACAGAGGCAGAGGCATTAAGGTGGATCACCAAGCTCAGGGTATGCCTGCTCCCTGATATCTGCTGAACTGTCCAACCTACAGGTTGAGACAGGTAATACAAATAGGTCATCTTCATTTGTAAAGCTGGCAATGCTGCTACTGTTGTTTTCGTTTTGTGGGGACATTTACAGTATGAGTGCTTATTCAACAAATGGTATAGCGAGTCATCACTCATATCCATGCATACCAATTTATCATATTAGATGAGCAGGATGAATAGCACATGCATGCATCAAATAAAGTGGGCTATGATGGCATGCAAACTAATTCCAAACTTGAACAAACCAGGGAGGAGGGGCAACAAGGTACTTTTTGCTAGGGCTATGAGAAATATTCACATATTTATCTTTCTTCATTAGAGAATGCCAAGAAATTGGTAGTCTCCATGAGACGTCTTGCCTCCAGCTCAAGAACTTGAGGTTTCTGTAATGTGTGTAAAAATGTCTCAGTGAAAAACTACTGTTTTCCCTTTGGGAAGTAAAACATGTGTACAGAAGCAAGCATGGGAGGATTGCCTTATTGATCAAAAAGATACATGCAAGACATCTAATTTTAAAAATCCATGCAACAAGACAGCAGCTATCATAGTTTGGCTGTGCAATTTACATAATGTTGTCCTTGCAAATGCAAAAGTTCTGAAGAGAGTGACAGAAAATAACTTGCCTGTCTTGCAGGCAAGGAGAAAATTGTGGTTTCTCATTCTTGCATGAGACTACATGGTCTGGAGAATGAAAACGACCTTTACCTGGCTCCAAAATGACATGAGCACTGACAGCTGATATTGCACTTTAGGGTGACCATTACAAAGGTGGGGTACCATTACTAAGAAGGTTTCCACCTTCATTTTTACCAAACAGTTTGGCAGCATGGGTAGATTTGCATGAGTAAACAACTCTTCAGATAGATAGGTGTGATTGCAAACTGTTCAGGGCTTTAGCCAGCATGTCTGTTAAGCACCAGTGACATACATTCCCATAGCGAAATACTAAGTATGCAGCCACTGTGTCTTTCATGTTATTATTTGGAAATTGCAAGCATTTGAACTGATCATCCTTCTATAAATACTCTTATTCAAAAGTAAATGAACACCCTAAAAGGCAGTGTGAGCATAGCTTGAGCTTGTGAGTGCTGCCTTTGTTGCTGTTCCTCCCACTGCATGTAATTTGCTGGGCATTTGCAGGGGCAGGGAAAGGCCGTGGCTGAAGTCCCTTTCAGCCTTTGGTGAGCACTTGGCCTGGGCATCTGCAATCACAAATGGTTGGAACTTTTGCCAGTGCCTGAATTGGATGCTTCCAAAATCCAGATTCTTTTCAGGTCAAATCATGGGACTTTTACAAAAGGGGGGACCCCCCCCTCAGGTCAGAAGAAGAACGGTGCTGTCACGCTTACAGTGCTCTATTTCAGATGACACCATCCTCCTCCCGAATTTCCCCCGTGCTTCCTCCATGCTGCGGGCACGAGAAATGTGCTGCTTTTATTGATGGAAAAACCCCTTCAATAAAAAACGGTGCCTGCAGCACGGAGAAAGCACAGGGGAAGTTGGGGAGGAGGACAGCACCGTCTGAAACGGAGTGCTGTAAGTGCAACAGTACCGTTCTTCTCCCAACCTCCTCAGGGTTTTTCCCCCCTGTTTGAAAAAGTGCATGGAATGCTTGTGTCTTTTTAATTTCTGCATTGTTTCTATTGCTCATTCTCCTGGCCATGGGCAAGACTCAGAGTTAATTCTGCTCAGATGAAGAAATGGTCAAACAAAGAGACCAGTGGAGCAGTGAAGAAATGTGGCTATTATCCTTACTCGGGGTCTCAGATCATTTTAGTGATCATCTGTAGAAACCTGCAATCAACCAGGTTTAATGCATAATCCAAAATGGCTAGATGGGCAAGCAGATGACACACAAAAAACCAAATCCTTGCTCTTTTACCTACATATTTCTTTCAGATGTTGGTGGCCAAAATTTTAACAGCAAAGACTGAGATTAGAATTATTTGAACAGTTAACCTCCTCATGGAATGACATGACAGATGTGCAAAATCCAGGTTCAGTTTTCCATGTCTTATCCCCAAACATATTTAAGGAAAAACAGATTTGAATTGTCACTTTTACAGGCTTCTAGGAGAGGCAGCTCACTTCTTGGGGAAAAAATTGTGAGAAAAAGGGTGATCTACACAGCGTGGAAGAGTTGAGGACAACAATAACAAAAAAAAAAAAAGACACTTTGCCCACCTCTTTAAAAGAGAGCAATCATTATTTTACAATTTTATATTATCTATTATTCAATAAAGGAGGCATGAAGGAATTATCATGAATTTTCTGACAAGTTCAGGCCCTTGATGCTGAGGCCCATGATAACTGTATTCCCCCCCACCAGCTGATGTGCACTTTGCATCAGAATGAAAGGGACTCTATATATGCGCATACTTCTCTCCACGTGAGGATGAGAACATTGATAGACCAGGGTCCCTGCCCTCATGGAGGAGTGAATACATCCACAGCTTTGAAGCCTCCCCAGCTCCCTGTCTGAAACTGACTGTGCACTGGCCAGAAAGCACAACTGAACGCTGAGATGACTGGCTCATTCTTGAAAAGTCCTTAATGCATTTATTGTCTACAGGTAATAGAGCTTTATATCAAAGCTACTTCATAACATTCTGTCATACTCCAGAGTAAAAAGTTACAGCTACAGAATCAAGAACAGGGTTATTCGTGCAGGAGAAAGCTTGCTTCTTGACAGCTAACTAGTTCGCCAAGGCCAGGAGACAGATTAAGGTCTCTTTCATACTACACAGTTATAGCATCTTAGAATGGCATATTGGCTTGATCATTGGACTACGAATTGGGCCAGAGTTCAAATCCCTGCTCAACCATGGAAACTCACTGGGTGACCTTGGGCAAGTCATACACTCTCAGTCTCAGAAAATCCTGTGATAGGTTCACCTTAGGATCACCGTAAGTCAGAAATGACTTGAAGGCACACAATAACAACAATCTCTTTAACTTCCATGCCTGTATCCTATGGAATCCTAGAATTGTAGTTTTGTGAGTTATTCACACTACTCTTCCAGGAAGTTCTTGTACCTCACAAAACTACACATCCCAGGGTTCTGTAGGATGAAGGCATGACAGCTAAAGATGTTTCAAAGCATTATAATTGTGTCATGTGAGAGATATCTTAGTCACTATTCCATTTGCTCCTTGTATATATCCCTTTCCTTTCTCTTGTATAAGCTAATATTTGCCATCCAACATTAGGTGGCCTACCCCACACTGATAGGGATTGTAATAAAAGACAGTGGGCACAGTGGTGTCTTCCATGGGAGCTTCCAATATACCAACTTCCCTCCAAACATCATCCATCAAAATGACAGGGACCGAGCAAACAATAGGCACCTTACTAGTACTGGAATATCAAATTACACGAGACTAATCAAGTGAGTCAACCACATGAACTAATCTGATTCATATAGCTGTCTGATTTTTACACTTGATTTATGGATGTATGAGAGCAAATGACACTGTTGGTGCTTAGTCATGTATAGCTGGAATATTAATAATGTCTTTGGAATACAACAACAAAAATTAAAAAGAAAGCAGGGAAGAATTCACAAGTTTCAAACAAGTAATAGCTTCATATTCCTTCTGGGATGTTTGCAAGATGTGTATTCTGGCAAGAAAACATTAGCCAGAAAGGACTTCCAAAACATATGCCTTCATGCCAGATTCTGGATATGCTTGATCCTCAATTTCTTTGGGTCACATTAAGGTGAATTTGGAAACAAGTGGCCTAAACATTTTATTTATTCTTTATTTATTCAGATTTTCTTCTGGTTTGCCACATCACAAGAGCATGGACTAACATACCATGAGACTAATACGTTTAACATAAAACCAATTTTTAGCTGACAGCCACATGGAGATACAACATACTATGGGCTCCCACTGGTTCGATGCTGAACATTCAGCAGAATCAGGGGGTGGAGTTCTTCAAGGACGTCCTCATTTTACACTGCAAGTCTGAAGTCACATTTAAAAAATATAGATTCTCAGATCAAAGAATTCTCAGCATGTGGAAATCTATCACATCAGGAATTTGTGTAATCGTCAAAGAAGTCTACCATATAATTTTGCTGTTGCTTAACATTTAAACCGTAGCTCTTGGAAAATAAGCACAATGTGTTTCTGAGTCTCTGAAAAAGACTCATTTTTACCAGCTTGTACTCAATTTGAAATAAAATAAATGCTTTCTTTTAAAGTTTGTTCCTCATTGTACCCTTGTTACTTGCCATCATATTTTCATCTGCAACAAACTCAAGTCTAGGTGAGCCAGTCACCAGTGATTTCTAAAGCATCAGTGAACATTACAGTCTTTCCTATCTAATCAGGTACCTGAAGTTTACTTTGGTGAACTTTTTCATTACATGTCATATTTAATATTTACTGTTTATGGATCATGAAATTAGCTCTTCAGAGACAGATAATTTTTTGGTTCAGTCCCTGACTATTTTTGTTTGTGATGTGTGAATGTGAAATTTCTACTACCATAAGCCACTTTGTGCCACTTTGTGTTGCAAAAGTAAAACAATTCATAAATGCAATAAACAAGTAATAAAAAGTATATGAAACAATTAAAATTGTTTATATTCTTATTCATTTCCCAGTCTTAGGGTTCAAAATGGTTTTATGATGATGGTGCTGGTTGTGATTCTAGTATATTCTGCTCTTTTAAAAATAAATAAATAACTGATTAATTTTAACTTTATTAACATTTAATAAACATTACACTATATAATGATTCAAGACAAACATAATTTATCTAACAAAACATAGATGAACATAAACAACAAACCTCTGTAAAGTAAAATTTATCCTAAACAATTTGTCTTAAACAACACAACCTATGACTTAACAAACAACATCCAAAACTGATCAGTATATACATTATATATATGTTAAATATAGCTAAAGAACTATATAACATATAACACATAACATACATTAAGGAGATTATCAGACCATCTGAATAATCCAGGACAGGGACACCACAGGATCGAGAAAGGGCTTACCTTTCAGACAACATCATCCCTGTCCTAGTATGTTCCTGTGCTGCTTCGGTTCCCTTCCATTTTTTTTATTGATGGCCAAAAGCTGTCAATAGATCACCTGTTCCATTTCAATAATGGAATCATGGGTGAGCAGAAAGGCACCCCGTTCCTGTGGCGCAATCTGGGAGGTCCATGCCAAACACTTCTGGTGGTGATTGAGAAATCCAGGTAAGTGACAGACTTTTTTGTACCCTCCCTTGTGTACTTGTGTTTTTTTAAAAGTGGGTACTTAGGTTAACTTTTCAACATTTGGTTTTATTTTTATTTTTAAATTTCCTGTGCAATGCCAGCCTCCCTGAAAGGTCCTACAAGGTAAATACAGAACACTTCCAGTGGTGATCGGGACATACAGTGACAGCCTTTTTTGTGCCTTCCCCTGTTTACTTGTCTTTTTTAAGGTGTGTAGGTGCTTGGTTTAACTTTTAGACTTTTATTTTGACTTTTATTTTTGTTTTTCCTGGGCGATCGTTCTCTTGCGAGGACCACGGGGATTTGGTCTCCAGGAAGTAATGGATCTCTCTGAGAGCTCCTTTCAAGCTTGGGCTGCTGGAGGGGAGGACTTTTTAACCTGCAATTAAGGTAGATATGTGAAGTTTTAAAAAAAATTGTGACCAGGAGCGGGGTGGGAATTAGAAGGCAAGACAGGGACGCTATGTTTGTCCCTGTCTGATAATCTCCTAAAAAGACTTCCCACTAGTTTCCCAAAGAACATATCTCATTCAGCAGTTTATAACCAATGCCTATTATTTAATTACTCTAGACTATCTTACCTATCAATTACTTAAGTTTAAGTTGCTATTATCATGTTGTTACAGCTAAAACTGGGGCTCCCTCACCTTGGAACCCCCAGATTATCATCCCTCTAAGGGTACCCCGAGTTGGGGACTCAAGAGTGCCCCCTAGAGGCCAAAATTGCTGCTTTATAGCCACCCCACTGGGAGACTGGAATCCAGGGGGACTACCCGCCACTGTAAACCAGCCAACCCTTCCCTCCTATCCCCAGAGAGACAGAAAAATGTAGTGAAACCAAGAGGTATAGACACATGTAGCATCAGTGTATAGGAAGATTAAGAAGACTTATTTATTCAAGCAAGTTCAGTTATATCAATCCGCCATGAGGCAGACTCTCCCATGCCCCAGGCATGCTTTACAGTTAAAGCATTCAGTTATTTTAAGTTACATTCTGTTACTAAGATCAGCTACATTCAACCATAATGGGAGAAATTAACAAAATTCCCTAACACAATCATAAACAGGCCCTAAAAGTTCTACTCACTACTTTGCAGTCTGTTGGTTTTCAGATGGTTTCAGGAAAACTGGGGGCAAAGCCAGGTGGCTCTGGTCTACCAAACATTCCCAGCCCTTCTCTCTCACATGCTGGAATATAGAGAGCATCCTTTTGTCTTTGTTCAAAGCCGCATAGTCTGACTCTCTTTCTCTCTCTGCAATGGTCTCACACAAAAAGCAGTTATACCTTATTTCAGATTCCTGGTTCAAGAGTTGTGATTGGCCATTTCTGGTCTGGTGATATGATGTCATTGATGATGTCACCTCATTAGCTACTGTGGAGGTGGTGTTTTAGACCCTCCTTTCCAGTTAACCCTTTTCTTACCTGATGCCATGTTGGCAAGACAATACTGATTGCAAATAAAGGGAAATGTAGTTCTCTGGCAGAATGATGGGAGTTTCAAACAACCTCGAGACAACATGATGGGAACTTTATCATGACACGTATATTGAAAATAAACATATTCTGTATCTAATTGAAACATCCTTTTTTTAAAAAAGCCCAATTAAAAATATTCTGATTTGAGAAGGATTTTAGTTTTTAATATTTCCCCAATTTTTTCTTGGATTTGTTTTAAAATCTCTTTGATTTATCACAGGTCCCAGTACATTCTTAAGTGATCCCAGTATGTTCTGGCCATTCAAGACACAAGATGGACTGTAAATTGGCAAAAGAAATAATGGCATTTTTTTCACAGGGATCTTTCCTAGTTCACACTGGGTTATCATTCTAACTCAAAGAGTTAATAGTTTACCCAAGTGTGCTTTCCTATTGACTTAAGTGAAACTGGTATTTCACCATTGATTTCTTGTTAATCCTGTGCTTACCAGGAACCAAAGTTCTACTGCAGTTTTAAAAACACATCTTCTGGTATGTAGCAATTCCTTTCAGCCACAGACTAACAATGTTTAACCTGGGTTCTTTTACACCAGTAGAAAAGTGAAGATTGGAAACATCTGATGAGCTTAATACAAAGGAGAAGAACAAAACAACGTTTCACTGCACTCTCAAAATAAATTGAAGAAACCGAGTGTCCGTGCGTGTACTAAAAAAACTGTGCACAGACAGAGCACACACACATACACACACACATATATATAAACAGATTTTGTCTGTCTATCTATCCATCCAGCCATCTATTTATCTATCTACTGACCTTATTCATTATGTCTTGTCTGGTTACAAAACAGAATCAAGGATGATGTTTGCTTATATAAATATACAATTAAGGCTTGACACTCACATAATGCCAAATAATGTGACAGAGAAAGAAATATTACATAACAAAGTATTAAGGGCATGGTCTGAAAATTTATAAACTCTGTATATCAGAATCCAGTAGAGTTAGAGTTGAGCAAGTGTAAGTGGTTCAGTTCCTTTTTACTCCAAAGTCCACCCTAAACATATTGGTCTTAGCCCACACACCCATTCCTAATTCTCTTTCTCTCAGATCCACAAGAATAGGAGCAATTTCTGTGTTGTTTTACCCCAGTGGAGAATTTGTGTGTATTAATCTAATCATGTGCTCAATTGCACGGGTCTCTCCCACTTATTCAGCATGCTGACAACCAAAGTTCTGAATCTATCAAATCCTTCCTGAACCTTTCCTTCTTCCAGACATATTCTGGCCAGCTGAGATGAATGGAATGATTTCTCTCCCTCCACTTCAGGTTAAATAGCATTATACAGACTAAGGACCTTATCAGATTATAACTTTAAAGCGTTCTTTTGCTAGCATTAAAAAATCCCTTTTATGCCAGTAAAAGAACGCTCCCCACCCTGCACTTACCTCCAATCCTGGCAAAGGCAGCTCTGGTAATGAAAGAGGAAGTGCTGTTGGGGATGATAGGACACTCAATCCCTGAAGAAAGCAAAAATATCTCAGTAGAAGTCAGCAGCAACCCTGTTCCCAAGAAGGATACTCACACAGAAAGAGGTTACCTTCCAAACAAACAGGAGGTACTTTATCTTGAAGCTCAAAGCAGTTACGATATGTACAGGCATTTACAAGGTAGATGGACAAACTGCTACACCAGGCACTGGATTTGCTCAAGAGAGAAAGTGCTCTGGGTGCAGCCTCCTTTTATACAGTCCCTCAGGGCATTGGCTCCCCAAAACACATGGGTGCCTTACATCAGCCTTTTGCACACTGTGCTGTGCTTTGCACACTACACTCTACTGTGCAACCCACATTTCAGCCTGATGCAATCCCCTGCAATCTCCTGATTGTGCAGCTATGGCCTCCAGGTTTGAAACCTTGGCTAGCCTGGCAGACTTGGCAGTTGTCTGGCTATTTTCTAAGGACTTTAGACACTGAGGACTTTTTCGGACGCTGAAAAATAATGCAAGCAGCCTCGTCGCGTTGCGAGGCTGCTGCGCTGCAAAGCATCAGTTTCGGATGACGCTCACCCCTGCCAGTACTGTTGCAGTACCGTGGGGAGAGTTGAGCATCATATTTCATTGATTTTTACTCACGAAAGTTGATCATGATTAAAAATCAACGAAATATGACACTCAAATCTCCCCGCAGTACCGCAACAGTACCGGCAGGGGCGAGCGTCATCCGAAACTGATGCTTTGCAGCGCAGCAGCCTCGCAACACGACGAGGCTGCTTGCATTATTTTTCAGCATCCGAAAAAGTCCTGACTCTGACAAGTGCTTTGAAATCCCATGAAATAGTGTGAGACTTTATTGCATGGAAATTTTTTTAAAAAATAGCATGAAAAAGGTTTTTGAAAGCACAAAAACACACTTTAAAACTTAAAAGTAACTCGGAGAGGGTCATAAAAGGTTCATCACTTACCTGGATGTCACAATCTCACTTGGAAGTGTTCCTGCCAGACCAGCCAAAAAAAGGATGCAAGGTTTCACATGCCAGCTATGCCAGGAAAAGAAAAAAAGTGGGGGGGCAGGGGAGATCAATTAACAGCTTAAGCCATAATGAAAAAGTACAGGTTTTGGCAGGGACATAACTGCGAAAGGGTAACATCATCTGATATGCACATCCCTTAGCATTTATGTGGCATTGTTATGATGCCGTATTTGATGCATCTGATAAAGTCTTAACACTAAGGGGCTTACCACACTCCAAAGAAAAGTTGCAGTGTAGCAGGAAGGTTCCATCTTCTGTGCTGCCTTACCACATGACGTTCTGCCTTATCACATTACACCTGTTATATCACTATTATTCCACTTTAACTGCTATGGCTGCCTCCTGTGGAATTCTGGGGTTTGTAGTTTAGTGAGGCTTAAGAGCTCTCTGGCTCAGAGTTCTAAATGCCCCTTCCTAAACTGCAAATCCCAGGATTCCACAGGAAGCAGTCAGAGCAGTTAAAGTGGAATAATAGTGCTATAACAGTGTAGTGCAATAAGGCCCGCTGTCATTTTTCCAGCGTCCTTTTGTTCCAGTCCTGTGTGAGTCCAAGTTAAAACCGCATCTTTTTCCTAATGGGTTTTTCTAGTTAGCAAAAAAATAAAAACAAAAAAAACACCCCCCAAAAAACAGAAAAATAGTTTTACCTCTGTTCCCCATGGGACCAGAATGAAAGAACGACAATGTCATGTGGTAAGGCAGCACAGAAAATGGAATGTTCCTGCTGCACTGCTGCTTTTCTTTGGAGTACAGTAAGTCCCTAAGAGAAGAAGAAAGGAAAAGGGAAGAGAAATGGGGTTTTTTATTTGATCAACATGTTTGTCAGAGAATGAGAACAGAAACTGAGGCATTGTTTAGAAGAAGGCAATTATATTCATTCCTTGACAACTGGCCCAAAAGCAAAACACACTCCCTGACCTAATATATTCTCTGTTTACACCAGAACTTGATGCCAACTCTCAGAATTTTTGACTAAACGTGAGAACACCATTTTCATGGTGGTAGGGCTCAGTCTTGTCAGGCACCTGTTGAGGCCCACATCCTTGCAGTTACCTGACTGCCAACTCCCAGAGCCTCCAGGCCCTCTGCTGCTGTTCTGTCTCCTCCTCTCAATCATGGTCCATTCAATTTTCCCCAGAAACAATGGGAAATGTTCTGCCATCTGAAGCAGGAAGATATAAAGTTTTTCTGCTCCCTGTCATTGCTGCGTCTACCCTAGTGCCTTACTCTAAAGGGATCTTTTGTCCATAGAACAAGGCATTGTGGGAAAGGTGGTGGAAGAGGATTCCTTCTTCCGTTGCTCCATGGGCTCTCTAGATGCTGCCACTCAAAGATCAACGATTCACAGTTTCACATATGTCTGGACTGCAAAGAGAAAAAAGAAGAAAATGGTGCTGACCCTTCCAGCCCTTCAAGGTGAGCAAAGAGCCCGGATGACATCTCTAGTGACTCTGTACCACCCAGCCACCAGCCAGTCACCATCCGCCAACCTGACTCAGTCTTCCCCCACCTGCACCTGGATTCCACCCCAATCCTAATTCAAGGGTCAACAATGTGTGTGTGTGTGTTAAATGGTTCTTCCCCAAAACAGCAAAGTAAATGGGAGGTTTTTTTTTTTAATTACCTTAAAGCCCTCCGGCATCAAAAAGAAGTGTTTTCATGTCAGAATGAGAGGAACGCTGTGTGTTTCAACAGGACTCAGATCAAGGTAAGGACACATTATTTCTGTAGATACAACCTTAGTTATATTTAAGGATGACAGCCTAGATATTGCTCTTTGAAAACAAATGCTCGCTCTGGGAAGCAGCTTGGAGAAATATTTTACAGATATCCCTTTTTTCTGTTGCTTGGATTGCTCTGGTTTTTTGCAAGGGGGGGGGGCTTCTTGCCTCTCACATGGTTGCACCCACACATGCTGGAAGCTGTTCATAGGGCAGGTGAATACCAGTTCTTTGTCATAGAGAGACATAAGGGCATTTTCCCATGTAATAAAATACAGGTGATGCAGAAATCAGATTAGAATAGTGCCCAAGGTGCCTCTTGATAAATTAGTGAGGTGGAAAATACTAAACCACCTTACCACCCTCCCCTCCGGCTCCTAATTAACTCTTTTAAGTCTTAATTTTTGTTGTTGCTTCAAGGCTTTCCACAACATATTTATAAAGAAATAAAAAGTAGTTGAATTCTACATTTACAGTGTTTTCCTCCTCTTTGGAGGGCAAAGGATTCAACCAGTTTCTTGTTAAAAAAAAAAAAAAGGATTCACCATTTCTCCTCTGGATAGAGACACAGTATTTAGCAATTTAAACATAGGCTGGAGATCAGATCTGGCATAGAATTTTGCTCATATATTCAAGTGGTTCCTGGTGTTAAAAGAAATTCCCTGGGCAGTTTCCCCAGCAGATCCTTCCCCCTGCTGTGAGAATGACTGCTTTGCCTTTGAAGTGTTAATTGCCCTCCATTTAGGGATTGTATTTTGGTAAACTTGTCAGGAAGATTCCCATTTGCATAGTTCTGGGGATTTCCTCTCCAGGAGTTTGCAAGTCTGCCAATGTGGCTCTAAAATCATTAATGTGCTCATCCAAAAATTTGGGATTTGATAGCTTCATATTAACCAACTTAATTATTAATGAAACCTTACTTTCCAAAGATTGAACACCATTGAGATTTTTTCAAAGTATACCAAAGTATACTTTTTTAGCTGTTCTCAGTCCTTTATTTCACAGACTATTCCATCATCTACAGCCACTAAGCTGGCTGGCTGGGGGGGGGCAGGTTTTCCAGCCAGGTGGCTTGCTGGACAGGGGGGGAGCAAAGTCTATATTTTAACTTAATTTTTTTGGGGGGGGGTCGTCTTATGTGCTCAGTCATCTTATACGCCGGAATATACGCTATTTTTGTAGGAATTCCATTGACATGGACAGGAACTGTGAGTCTATTCACGGAAGTTGCCGTGATTAAAATATGATGCAGCTTCTTCCAAAGCTAATAAATAATAATAATAATAATAATAATAATAATACTGAGTTATTTATTACCCGCCTCTCCCCTCAGGATCAGAAATCAGTACAAACATAGTACAGCAGTTATACATTACAGACAGTTATTAATGCCACGAATGGTCACAGAAGAGGGACGGCGTCATCAGAAAAGGACCCCCTGCCGTGCAGCAGCCTCATTACTGCTCCCGAGGCTGCTTATGCAGTAAGGGCCATCTGAAAATGTCCTAACACTCCAACCGCTGCGTCATACAGGGTCTCACATTAGCTGGGCATAGCCCCATTTTTATGCTGTCTAGCATAGGTAGATCATAATATCTTTCACACTGCTAATGGCAATTAATGATGAGTCAGCTTGTTCCTAAACATGTGGATTAAGAGACTTCCTTGCCCCTTTCCACCAATATTTCCAGAAGGAATCAAACCAGAAATGTCTGCAGATGTATAGATGTGAGTGCCTGACCAATGGGGGTGGGAAGGAGGCACTTGTGGTGGTAACTTTTCTGTTAGAGTAAGTGCAGCATTCTGATTCTCTTGTCTTTTTGCTGGAGTGTGAATGTCAGTCCTATGGATCCCACAAATGTTAGTAGGCGTTATCAAAAATGGTAGTAAAAGGGAGTGTTCTAAGGACTTTTTCGGACAAGCTAATTGTAGCGCTAGCAGCCTCGCCACGTTGCGAGGCTGCAGCGCTGCAGGGCGTCCCTTTCGGATGACGCCAGTCCCTAGCGGTACTATTGCGGTACCGCAGGGACATTTGACTGTAATATTTTGGCGATTTTTACTCACGATCAACAATTCTTTTACTCCATTCTTCGAATTCCTGATGAGCTTAGTATTGGGAGTGATGAATCATCTGATGATCCAGCTCTTTCCACTTCAAGTAAATAACAGAACACCTCTGTTATACACATGACATCTGAGGTTAATAGGTAAAAGAAATGTGCATTGTTGCTTCAAAGGTTTTCTCATCAGCCTGATCTGCAATTGTTGCAGATGTGGTTGTGAAAGTGTTCCTAGTTTGTATCACCTTAGACATTATGTGGGATTAGTTGGAATCCCACAGTGAAGAGTCTGCCATTAAAAAAATTAAACCACTATGCACCTATAAGTTACCAAGGTCTTTCTTGATACAGTTCACACTACTCTTCTGCACATTTAAGAAACAGGCAGGTTTTCACACCTCACATCATGTGACATGTTGTTGTTGTAAACTTCCTTGGCTTTGACCTATGGCAACTCCATGACTTCCAAAGACTTCCAAGTCACCCTATCCTCAATAGCCCTGCTCAGGTCTTGCAGACTCAGGGCTATGGCTTCCCTGATTGAGTCTATCAATCTGGAATGTGGTCTTCCTCTTCCCCTACTGCCCTCCACTTTACCAATCATTATCGTCTTTTTTAGTGGGCCATGTCCTCTCATGATATGGCCAAAGTACTTGGCTTCTAGGAAGAGTTCAGGCCTGATTTGCTCTAGGACCCATTTATTTGTCTTTTTAGCAGTCCACACTATCTGCAGAAATCTTCTCCAGCACCACATTTCAGCTGAGTTGATTTGCTTCCTATCAGCTTTCTTCACTGTCCAGTTTTTACAACCATACATAGAAATGGGGAATATGATGGCATGGACAAGCCTAACTTTAGTATTCAGTGATATATCTTGACACTTCAGGATCTTGTCTAGTTCCTTCACAGCTGCCCTTCCAAATCCCAGTCTTCTTCTGATTTTTTTGGCTGCAATCTCCACTTTGATTAATGATTGAGCCAAGGTATGGAAAATCTTGAACTGAAGTTATGTAAATCATGTTAATTGCTGTCAAGTGAGCTTTGACTTATGGGAGCTCTATGAGTGAAAGACCTTCAAGACATCCTGTCATCAACATCACTGCTCATGTTCTGGAAACTCAGAGCTGTGGTTTCGTGAATTGAGTCTATCCTCCTGTAATGCAGTCTTCCTCTTTTCATACTCCCTCCCACTTTACCAAGCATTGTTGTCTTTTCTAATGAGTCATGTCTTTCAACTCTTGATATGCCCAAGTGGGGTGGCCTCAGTTTTGTCATTTTGGCTTCTATGAAGGGTTGAAGTGTCATTTGCTGTGGAGGGGTAGGCGATATCTCAGATGACAGAATCAAAATTCAAAATGACCTCAACAGATTATAAAGCTGGGCCAAAACTAACAAAATGAATTTCAACAGGGAGAAATGTAGGATACTACACTTGAGCAGTAAAAATGAAATGCATAGATATAGGATGAGTGACACCTGGCTTGATGGCAGTACATGTGAAAGGGATCTAGGAGTCTTAGTGGACCACAAACTGAACATGAGTCAGTAGTGTGATGTAGCAGCTAAAAAGACCAATGCGATTCTATGCTGCATCAATAGGAGTATAGTGCCTAGAGCAAAGGAAGTAATAGTGCCACTCTATTCTGCTTTGGTGAGACCTAACCTGGAATACTATGTCCAGTTCTGGGCACCACAATTCCAGAAGGATATGGAAAAGCTGGAACATATCCAGAGGAGGGCAACCAAAATGGTGGGAGGTCTGGAAGCCATGCCCTATGAGGAGCGGCTTAGAGGATAGGTATGTTTAGCCTGGGGAAGAGAAGGTTAAGAGGGGACATGATAGCCATGTTTAACTATTTGAAGGGATGTCATACTGAGGATGGAGCAAGCTTGTTTTCTGCTGCTCCAGAGAATAGGACACAGAGAAATGGGTTCAAATTGCAGGAAAAGAGATTCTACCTAAACATTAGGAAGAACTTCCTGACAGTAAGAGCTGTTTGGCAGTAGAATGCACTTCCTTGGAGTGTGGTGGAGTCTCCTTCTTTGGAGGTTTTTAAGCTGAGGCTGGATGGCCATCTGTTGGGAATGCTTTGATTGCTTATTCCTGTATGGCAGGGGATTGGACTGGATGGTTCTTGTGGTCTCTTCCAACTCTATGATTCTAGGATTAGTCTTATTATTAATTATCTGTATTCATACAGATTTATGCCAGAATCTTATGCACACTTATCAGGGCATTAATCCCTGAAATATATTCTGATGGTTCTGAATCATATTCTGATGAGGTATGCATTCGATTGCACTGTTAGAAGGTGTTACATTTGTTGCTCACTATTAGTGTATTAAGGTCAAAACTTTAAATAAATAATTTCTGAAGAGAAAGTTTGAAAGAAGACAATGATAAAAATGGAAAGAACTTCTTTGCAGGTATATGGGCAGCAAACGAATAAAACAGTATTTTTTTTATATTTGGGAGAATCAATGTCATGGCTAGTAGTATGAATTAACAGCAAACTGATTAGGTGGGACAGGCCCACAGAGAATTCTGAAATAAGAACAAGGAGAGGAGAACTAGAGACCTAGTGTGTAGGGATTTGAGGAAGCAAGTCATCTCCTTAGAGCAGCCTTTCTCAACCTTTTTATCCTGGAGGAACCTTTGAAATAATTTCAGGTCTCAGGGAACCCCTGTGTAAACATTATTCTATAGACTGTCATTTATTTACCTCCACAATCACAATCTCTTGAGGAACCCTAGCAACCTCTTGGGGAACCCTAGGGTTCCAGGGAACCCTGCTTGAAAAACACTGCCTTAGAGTCACAAGAAATGTGAAATAAGGTTGAAATATATATATATGTATTTCATACAGTACATTGCTACTGACATGAAAACATGAACAGGACCAGTTTAAGGAATTTTGAGGCCCCCTGCAATGCTTTAGTTTTGGGGGCCCATATGTTTATCTCAGGTCAATGTAACCTAACTCAACCTAAGCTATTCTCAGTACAGGATATTCAGATTATTACTAATAAGGTTTTTGTAGGAGGAGGGTTACTACAGCGGCCCCCACAATGATGGGGCCCCCTGTGGATGCTGACACTGCCGGTGCCTTAAACCGGCCCTGAACATGAACCTTGCTTAAAGGTACATTCAAGGAACATACAGAGTTATATGACAGTTGAAGGGTTCTGACTAGCCATAGTGGAGGTTATTTATTTTTCATAGTAAAAATGTATTTTTTAGCATATTAGATCTGAGGGAAATCCTCCTGAGTTAAAAGCAAATGATCGCATAAGTGCCATAAATCAACATGACAGGTGATTCAACCAGCCACATGCCTTCTCTGATTTAAACAGCTGTCAACTCACATGGAGCAAGCAGAGTTCAAGTCCCAGAGGATCCTCCAAGCAGGGGAAGAAAGCATCAGGCTTGCACTTTTAAAATCACTGATGCCTAAATTGAGGAAATTCACTGACACAAGTGAAATAACAAGGGCAGGCTATGTAATTTACATTGTACAACTCCTTCTGCTATTTACTTTCACTTACATATGCAATCAAAATAGCCATAGGAAATGTGGCAGTAGCATATGAAGGTGGCTTTAAAAGCCAACAACAAGATCTGAATCAAATCTAGTCTGGACATTTAATATTGGATAGAGGGCAAGTAAAGTAGAAACAGCATATTGGACCTTCAGTATTTGCTGGGGTTTCCAGAACCCTCTGCGGATATCAAAATCCATGGATGCTCGAGTCCCGTTATATACAATGGCAAGTCCCTTACGTAAAACGACGAACAGCAAGGTTTTCCTTTTGGAACCTCCCCCACTCAAATATTTTCGAGCCATGGTTGGTTGAAACCAGAACCTGTGGATACAGAGGGCCAACTGTACTGCATGAACTTGAATACTACAACAACACTTGCAAGATTCTATCACATGTTCTTCCAAGTGAAGGAATGCCCTTCACTGGGCAAAAGGATACCAGGTGTCCCTCAGAAAGTGCTGTATGAGGACATATCTACATGGGAGTTACATGTGAATGGTGAGAGTGCAGGTCAGCAATCTGTATACATTGTTCATTTGTTGACTGTTATATGTGAATAGCTACGCAAAAATAGAGGTCAGAACACGGACCAATACCCAGATACAGTATATTGAGTACATTGTCTATTACCCAGATATCGGTATAGATTACAGATATATGATGTTGACATTGGCTGGAATAAAAGAGGCCAGAAAGGGGACTATTCATCTCCCCAACTCTGAAAGGAGACGTCAAGTTTTCTTTCTTTACTCTTTTATTTAAAAGTATTAGCAGTGTTTTGTTTATTTATAAAACAGATACTATAAACAGATGTTTGCTAATATACAAGTATGCTTGCTTTAACTCTTGTGCCTAAACGCTAGCTAAAAGAAAGTATATAAATCGTCAATGAAAGCTGTTGTGTGTAACAGAACACATCCATGACCAATGTCTTGCACACAGTCACCTGCTGTTACTCACAGAAAGAAAGAGAAATGAATGAAGGGTCAAATTAAAATACAGAAAACATAGGCCAGAATCCTGCTGGTGACATACACAGGTGTAAAAACTGCTTTAGAAGGTAAGCAGGGTCAGGCTTGGTTACTTGGATGGGGGGGGTTGGATTGGATGGCCTTTGTAGTCTCTTCCAACTCTATGATTCTATGATTATACCTGGGAATTCCAGGAATCTTCAGGAAAGACTAGGAAAAATATCTTGCCTGAAACCCTGAAGAGGTATTGCCAGTCAGAGTTGGCAAAGCTTGGCTACATGATCCAATGTTCTGCCTCTGTATAAAAGCAGACACCTGTGTTTCCAACTTTGTTACAAATAACATCAAGTCTCTTTTAAAACACATTGCATTTCAGCGCCAAACTTGTGGGACCTCCATGGCTATTTGCCTGGTCTTGGTCATTCGGGTTTTAGGGTTTGTTTTGTTGTGTTTTTCTGATTGATTATGTTGAATTGTTCTAAAATTGTTTTAAAACTGTTTTGATCACTTCCACGCTGCCCAGAGATCTCTAGACACCATGTGAAGAGCCCTTCCTCCATAAGACCATAAAGTATGGGGAGGTCATCATACCATTAACCCCAAAGGCAACTGAAGCCTACTCTGAAATTGTCAGGGGATGATAGGACACTCAATTCCCAGCAGAAGCAAAAAAACAACAACAACCCAAAAACAAAAAACAAAAATCTATCTCAGCAGAATCAGTAGCAACCTGTTCCCATGAATACTCAAACACAGGGTGTTTGATGTCCAAATAAGCAGGAGGCACTTTTATCTTCAAAGTCAAACAGTTGCAATATATACAAATATTTACAATTGAAGGAGAAACTGCTTCACGAGGCCTCAGCATTCACAGAAAGAAGGAAGAGAAGTTCTGCTCTGAGCTCTCATATATATATGATATATATATATATATATATATATATATATATATATGTATATATGTATATATAACTCCATTATACAATGGCCGAACAACTGCAGAACCATGCTGAGTCATAATGGCTGACTGCATGAACTACCAAGTCATGCCTAGTCAGGCCACTGGAGGGCAATGTCATATATATGTATGTATGTATATATATATATATATATATATATATCTGCAGTTGTTCGGCCATTGTATAATGGAGTTCAATCTCTAAATCCTGACAGAAATTGTTCAACTTTGCAGTCTCTTTCTACTTATTTCTTCTGTGGTAGGACATATGAAATGGGCTTTCAATGTGACTTATGACTTTCAAGGAGGGATATACCTCATTAAACATCACCCCATATCACACTCTGCATCAAATGAAATCGTACAAGGTAAAAGCTATCACCTCTTACAAAGAGGAAAAAGAGAAGCATGATAGCTATGTCACTGCCACTTTTCACAGCTGCAAAAAATTTAGCCCAAATTCTAATTTGTGTATTACAAACTTTGCCCTTTCAAAATAAAAGTTCTTTTCAACTTAACCTAAAACTGTGATCCAAACAAGAACACAGGTAAATACCATTTAGTACTATGCCATTTTAATGCATGTTATATGAATGCCCCTCTCCCAGTCATCCTGGAACTGCAAGTCAAAATAAGGTTGAAGACAGACTGGATAGACTGGAGAGACTGGAGAGCTGGGCCAAAGCTAACAAAAATGAAATTCAATACGGAGAAATGTAAGGTACTGCACTTAGGGCGGAAAAATGAAATGCATAGATATAGGATGGGGGAGACCTGGCTGAATGAGACTACGTGCGAAAGGGATCTAGGAGTCCTAATAGACCACAAGTTGAACATGAGTCAACAGTGTGATGCGACAGCTAAAAAGGCCAATGCGATTTTGGGCTGCATCAATAGTAGTGTCTAGATCAAGGGAAGTCATAGTGCCACTCTATTCTGCCTTGGTCAGGCCTCACCTAGAATACTGTGTCCAGTCCTGGGCACCACAATTCAAAAAGGATATTGACAAATTGGAGCATGTCCAGAGAAGGGCGACTAAAATGGTGAAAGGTCTGGAAACGATGCCTTATGAGGAGAGACTTAGGGAGCTGGGTATGTTTAGCCTGGAAAAAAGACGGTTAAGGGGTGATATGATATCCCTGTTTAAGTATTTGAAGGTGTGTCACATTGAGGATGGAGCAAGCTTGTTTTCTGCTGCTCCAGAGACTAGAACACGGAACAATGAATGCAAGCTCCAGGAACAGAGATTCTACATCAACATTAGGAGGAACTTTTTGACAGTAAGAGCTGTTCCGCAGTGGAACACACTCCTTCGGAGTGTGGTGGGGTCTCCTTCCTTGGAGGTCTTTAAACAGAGTCTGGATGGCCATCTGTCAGGGATGATTTGATTGTGTATTCCTGCATGGCAGGGGGTTGGACTGGATGGCCCTTGTGGTCTCTTCCAACTCTACAATTCTATGATTCTATGATCTTTCTGATGATTTCTGTCTTTTGTCATTAACAAAGATTAGGCATGCCTCAAGCAGATTGATTTAATTTGAGATACTTTAAATTTTTAACTGAAATAATCAATAAAGGATTGATTTTGAATTAAATTAAATATAATTAATTAATTAATTACAAAGCATAATTATTTGATTTGGATTTAAATCAAACTTCTCAGTTTAAAACCCTTCTATTTTCTGAAGAGGCATACACACTGTGTGTGTAGATGCCTTCAAATCGCCTGCTGACCTATGGCAACTCCATGAATTTCATAGATAGGGTTTTCTTAGGCAATGCATACTCAGAGGTGGTTTTGCCACTTCTGTCCTCTGAAATATAGCCTACAGTGCCTAGTATTCATTGGTGATCTCCCATCAAAGTTTTAACCAGGGCTGATCCTGCTTAGCTTCTAAGATTAGACAGGATCTGGTGCCTTTAGGGCACACTAGAGTTGTCCCTCCGTATCCACAGATTTGGTATTCACATATTTAAGTATTCAAAGCTTGAAAATATTCTTAAAAAATAATAATCCAAAGAGCAAACCTTGATTATATAAGGGGCACCATTTTGCTATGCCATTGCATATAATGGGACTTGAGTATTCACAGATTTTGGCATCCACGGGGGATCCTGGAACCAAACCCCAGCAAATATGAAGGGACAACTGTACTTGGTTGTTATATTGGTTTGTAACTAATAGAGCCTTTATGCTTTGTTATTCCAGGATTGTTTAACCCATAACACTCCCAGTGTTGTTGGACTCCAACTCTCATCAGTCCTAGTCTGCCTAATCAATAGGGAGAGATTATGGGAGCTGTAGTACAACAACATCCGGTAGGTCATAAGCAGTCCAAACTCTATGGGAGCGATCCAAAGTGCTGAACACATGTTAAGGATGAGGTTCCACACCTTGGATAGCTCCTTTAAACTTTGAACTAAAACCCAGAACATATTTATTGATATGGATGCCACCAGCTGCCAATGGCTGAAAGCTGCTGTTCTACATTAACAAATCTGTAACCCTTGGTCATCCCTCTTTAAAATTATATCTCGTTTAAGGTAAGATATTATTCCCCTTTGGTTGTCTCTATATCCATGTAGGGATATTAAATACCATTTGCTTGGAGGTTAAGTATCCTGAACTTTCCATAAGTAGGGGCTGATAATTACCAGGCAAAGTGTTTTCCATGGGGATGACAGGCCTAAATATTCATTATTTCAGAACAAAGACTTATACATAGCTTGAGACCGACAGGAGTGTACAAAATCATGCATATGACATCAAGTGATGGTCTTGATGGAAAACATTATGGCATCTCACAGAATCCAGAAAATGCTAGACTTGCTGGTCCAGTACACAATCCCATAAATAATAAATTTAGGAGAATAATACTGTGTCATTTACAGTGCTTTATATCAGACATCTGATAGTGTTCATGTATTATCTACCTATCTCTATCTATCTATCTATCTATCTATCTATCTATCAGCTTGTAGTTGGTCTTCTGTTTGATAAGTGGTCATCATTCAGTTGATCAGACTCTCATAAATGTGTTTGTAATGTACAGTGGGCCCTCTGTATGTGCAGGGATTTGGTTCTGGAACACCCAGCAGATAGCAAAAACCGTGGGTGGTAGAGTCCCATATTAATTAATGGGAGTACCGATTTTAAGTATGGGTTCCTCCATTTTAGGTATGTGATGGTGCTATTTTAGGTATGGGTGCCTCCATTTTAGGTATGGGATGGTGCCATTTTAGGTATGGGTGCCACCAGTTTAGGTATGTGGTGGTGCCATTTTAGGCATGCAGTGGTACCATTTTAGGTATGAGTGCCAACATTTTAGGTGTGCAATGATAATTCATGGATGCTCAAATCAATGGATATTGAACCCGCAGATACGGAGGGCTCGCTGTATTAGTTCCCAACTTCATTTTAAATGGCTATTTTTCTTTTTGTAAAAGTGATGGTATAGTTGGTTTGTAAAGAATTGGATTGATCTTTACATTCAAAAAAGATACATGATTGTACTTTACACCACCTTTGAATTACACAGCAATGAAATATTGTAGGAGATTATCAGACGCATTAAAAGTGGTGTTACACAAACACCAGGAGATCGCAAAAGAGCTCCCTTTTCAGACGATGTCGTTCACTCTTGTTATGCACCCACTCTGCTGCCATTTTGCCAGCACTGCTTTTTATTGACGGGAGAAGCCGTCAATAGATCCCCCGTTCTGTTTCTGTCACGGATGTTCCTGTGAACGAAAAGGTGCCCCATTATTCTGGCAAGATCCCAGCTTCAATGGGCGGTCCCTGCTAGAACACTTCCAGGTGAGATCGGGACATCCAGGTAAGTAGCACAGTGTTTATGTCCCTCCCTGGGTTACTTGTACCTTTTAAAGTGTGTTTTTTGCTTGCTGTAATTTTTTGTGTTCTTTTTATTTTTGAATTTTCCGTGCTCACACCTTCTTGTGAGAATCTGCAGGATGTTGATCCAGGAAGTGAAGGGAGATCCGCTAGAGCTCTGTTCACTCCTGGGCTGCTGGAATGATGGGAGAGGAGCTAAGTGTGGTGGGGAGATTGATTGTGGTGTGACAGGGATGGGACAGGGGTGGGAGTGGAGATTGTGGGAGAGGAATGCTTTTTGTTGTTGTTGTTGTTGTTCCTGTCTGATAATCTCTGTACTGAAGGCAATTCATTCCTTAACCTAAGAGAATGCTACAGAGTTTAAAAATGCAGTGGTTTGGAGTTGGTTTTTGGCAGTAAAACCTTTACTCTGTATAAAATTATCATCATAGAGGAATCATGTAGCACACAGTATTTCATGAGTCTCTAACAAGGGATTTTAAGCAATAGATATCACATACATCTTATTTCAATTACTCTTAGCAGTGTTTGCCAAGGGATGAGCATTTTTGCAGAGCCTAGTCTCACAGGAGTCATCAGCCAGCATCAACTTCCTGACTTGAAAGACAGCTCTTCATCAGAGGTGGGGAGAGGAGTCACATGAAGTGCATGGAATTTTCCAAACATGAAGGCATTTACAGTGATGAGCTATTTAAGCAAGCAAGATTAGATGTCACTGGTAGATAATGAACTCTCTTATCTACAAACTATTTAGATGGTACATCTGCTCTTGAAAGTCTCCTTAGGGTACTTTTGCACAGCTGCAATGCATGTCATGCTGACTGATCTGGATCAACTGTGTCGCCATTTTAAATAGCACACCCATCTGTCTGTATGTCCCCTGGTCTCACTGTGTTAGCTATTAGGGTGCAGCTCAGGTAACTTTAAAACAGGAGAAGATACAACTGAAAGTGAAAGTTTCTTAGCCCATTGACTGGAGCTGGTTTTTAAACTGGTTTTACATCCTACTGTTTTGTTGGAACTTTGTCAGTTGTTCTTCACTAATAAAATCTGTAATGGCTAATAGGTCCCTTGACAAGACACTCTTGCCTTTTTATTGATGTGGAGCCATGGATGATGCCCTGCACAAGGATGCAGACAGGATCCTTTCAGAGATTAGAGCTACCTCATGTGTTCTATTGTCCTTGTCCCTTCTAGCTCATTAAACAGGGGAACTGGATGACTGAAGAGATTTTCACACTACACTGTTATAGTGTTACTATTCCACTTTAACTGCTCTGGCTTCCTCCTGTGGAATTCTGGGGTTTGTAGTTTAGTGAGGCCTAAGAGCTCTCTGGATGAGTGTTGTAAGTGCCCCTCCCTAAACTGCAAATCCCAGGATTCCACAGGAAGCAGCCATACCAAATAAAGTGGAATAGTAACACTATAACAGTGTAGGACATTTTCAGACACGTCTTACCATGCTACAAGCTTGCAGGAGAGCTTTGGCGCTGCTGCACAGCAGGGACTCCATTTCGGATGACACCGTCCCTCTAGCAAATTCGTCCGTGTCACTTCCATGTAGGATTGGAGCCGGTCGCGCCATATTTCACCAGATTTTATTCACGAAAGTTTTCCGTGAATAATAATAATAATTATTATTATTTTTAACCCACCCCTCTGCTCAGCAACCAGGGCGATGTACTGTAAAACTAAAACCACAGCAAGTTAAAACAATCCTTCCCAAACCTAACCCTCCCACCCCTTAAAACTAAATTAAACTAGTGGAGAATTAAAACAAACATACAGTACAATGCAGTATACAAATTACAACAAAAATAAAATATGAGAGTAAAATATGGTGCGGCCAGCTCCAATCCTACATGGAAGTGACATGGATGATTTCGCCAGAGGGACAGCATTGTCCGAAATGGAGTCCCTGCCGTGCAGCAGCGCCGAAGCTATCCCAAAAGCTTCTAGCATGGTAAGACATGTCTGAAAATGTCTGTAGTGTGAAAAATCTCCTGAGTAAAGAGAATGATCAATGCCTCTCTACAGGAAGGCAGAATCTCAAAATGGCTGAAGGAGACAGTGGTAAGACCTCTACTGTAGCACTTTTTCCTTGAACCCAGAATATTGGATAACTATTGGCCAGTCATTTTTTGACATGATAATGGAATTCCAACTCCAGAGTTCCTGGGTGAGGCAGATTATCTAGATCAGGGGCGGGCAACTGTTGAAGGTTAGGAGTCCACATTGACCCTCCAGGATATTGGACAGCCACACCCTGTCCTTAAAAAAAAGTTTTGCCTCCAAATTCTCCAAATGCCATCTTTACATGGCTTGGGGCTTTTCTGGGCCCCTAGAGGGCATTTTGGGTCATTTTGAGGCAAAAAGGTGTTTTAATATATTTTTGCATTGAGCCCTGGTGGCGCAGTGGTTAAATGCCAGTACTGCAAGTCACAACATTGCAAGTTCAATTCCAGCAGGCTCCAAGGTTCACTCAGCCTTCCATCCTTTCGTAGGTCGGTAAAATGAGTACCCAGCTTGTGGGGGCAATTAGCTAACACACATATAAATAAATAAATAAATAAATAAATAAATAAATAAATAAATATAAAATACATTAAACCCCAGTGGGGTCCAGAGGGCTCCAAACATGGTTGAAATGCCCTCCCCACCCCTAGGGTTTATTTTGGGGACATTTGTAAGCAATGATGGGGAAACTTGCATTTTTCTTAACCTTGGAGTCTCCTGGGATCTACAAAAATGGTCCTGGGGTGAACTTTGCCCACACCTGATCTAGATCTATATTAATCTGGCATCAGGCATGGTTTTAGAACTGAGACAGTTTTGGTCACTTTGGTTGATGACTTGTGCCAGGAACTCAACAGGTGGATGCTTCTTTGTCAGTTCTGCTCTGGACCCCTCAATAGCTTTTGACACCAGCTTTTGACACCATCCCCTCCCCTCCAACAGATGAAAAATGGGACACGTGATTGAAGCATATCAGAGTGTGATCAAAGGGTATGGCCAGGCAACAAGACCGAAAAAGCTATTAATGAGGAAGAACACACAAAACTACTATTTTAAACAGAGAAATCCTGGTATTTATGTACTGAGTTTAGGGAGGGAAAAACTTTGCCCCTTCCTCTCCTCTCTTCTCCTTCCTGCTGTGTTGACTGAATGCAAACTACTTTTGCACTTTGAACTTAGTTTACAGCAATTGAAGAGAGCCAAGGATGAAGGGGAAAGTGGGGAAGCGAGAGAGAAACTGGGACATTTTAAAATCAGCTAAAATGTTAAATGGCAGATTAACTGAGAGTATCCCTACTAAACTGGGGCGGTTTAGTGCATTCTGCTAGGCAACCCTGCTGGAATGGGTCTTGGATGCACTGTTTTCCAATGGTTCATTTCCTTATTGGAAGGAAGAGTCAAGAAGGTGATGCTGAGGGATTCATAGAATCATAGAATCATAGAATCATAGAATTATAGAAATGGAAGAGACCACGAGGGCCATCAAGTCCAACCCCCTGCCACACAGGAAATCTTGATCAAAGCATCCCCGACAGATGGCAATCCAGCCTCTGTTTATAGACCTCCAAGGAAGGAGACCCCACCACCCTCCGAGGGAGTGTGTTCCACTTCTGAACAGCTCTTACTGTCAGAAAGTTCCTCCTAATGTTGAGGTGGAATCTCTGTTCCTGGAGCTTGCATCCATTGCTCCATGTTCCAGTCTCTGGAGCAGCAGAAAACAAGTCTGCTCCATCCTCAGCATAACACCCCTTCAAGTACTTAAACAGGACTATCATATCACCTCTTAACCATCTTTTTTCCAGGCTAAACATACCCAGCTCCCTAAGTCTCTCCTCATAAGGCATGGTTTCTAGACCTCTCACCATTTTAGTTGCCCTTCTCTGGACACGCTCCAATTTGTCCATATCTTTTTTGAATTGTGGTGCCCAGAACTGGACACAGTATTCTAGGTGAGGTCTGACTAAGGCAGTAGTTTCTATTCAACTACTTGCCTGTTGCCCTGTTGAGTCCCTCAGTACTCAGTTTTGTCCTGCATATTGCTTAAAATATTTATGGAATTACTGGGAGTGGTTGTCTGGTGTTCTAGATGTTAGATGTCACAAGACATTTCCACCTAACTCCAAGGCGGCTGTTTCTGTTGGCAGTAATAGACTGGACGAAGGCAAACAAATTGAAGTGTAATCCAGAAAAGAGAGAGGTGCTCTTCGTCAGTCAAAAGGCAGATCAGAGATCAGGTATTCAGCCTGTGCTGCATGGAGTTACACTCTCCATGAAATCTTAGGTTCACAGCTTGGGCATACTTCTGGACTCAGACATGAGCCTTAGATGCCCAGTTTCTGCAGTGGCTAGGGGGCTTACCACATGCTGAAGAAAAGCAGCAGTGTATCAGGAAGGTTCCTTCTTCCATGCTGCCTTACCACATGATGTCATTGTTTTTCCAGTGTTTTTTCATTCCAGTACCATGGGAGACCAAGATAAAACCATATCTTTTTGCTAATGGGTTTTTCCGGTTAGCAAAAAGATGCAGTTTTACCTTGGTCTCCCAAGGGACAGGAACAAAAGAATGACAACATCATGCAGTAAGGCAGCACACAAAACAGAACCTTCCTGTTGTGCTACTGCTTTAATTCAGAGTGTAGTATGCCTCTAGGAGTGCATTTGCACAACTAAAGCTACTATACCAGCTGTACCAATTCCAGGAAACACCTGATTTGGCCACAGTGACAAGTACCTTAATGACATCACATTTGGATTTCTGTAACATGCTGTTTATAAGGCTGCCTTTGATAAGTGCTCAGAAAGTTCTGTTGGTTGAAAGAGCTGCAGCCAGATTATTGACTGGAGCAGGTTGTAGGAAGCACACAACTTGTAAAGACAACTCCACTGTCTACTGTATATAAAGTTCTATATCTTTCCATTCCTGTTTTTCAGAAGGTCTGCATACTGTTATATGAGCCTGACTGGGCTGAAAGTTCTTCAGGGGACAGATGGGCACCACAGTCCAACGCCGTTTGGAATGGCACATGTTTACAACCCCTGTTCCTGGGCAAGGTTAGGCAGAAGGTACTTTCTGGTCTGCTAGCAGACCATGGGCCAGTTTCTGATGAGCTACCTAGTGCTATCAGTTCCTGGAATTTTTAGAAAGAATGATGATCTGAGTGCACTTTGATCTGATCCAGGAAGAGAAATCTTAAATATTTAAGCAAGAGTTCACACCAAGAATCACTCGATATCATCTTTGCCTATACCTATTACTATACCTATATCTATATAGTATTAAGTGATTCTAGGTATGAGCTAGGTTGAATTAAGTTTTGTGAGAGAGATATACACAAAACGGTTCTTGGAGAAAATGGATTATCTAGATCTATTTCAATCTGATTTCAGTCCTGGTTATGGGACTCAGATAGTTTTGGTCACCATGGTGAATAACCCTATGCAGGGAACTAGGAAAGGTGCCTGTGCCACTGTTGGTTCTGCTGGACCTCTCAGCAGTTTTCAATACCATCAACTATGATATCCTTCTGTGCTGCATATCTGGGATGGGATTTGGGGACACTTGCCATGCCTTCCCTTGAGAGTTCATCTTCCTCAGAAAACAAAGCAGACATACAGCACCTGGGGTGGATGCTTGATAGTCAGCTGAGTCCTCATCCAGTTTAGCCTGATAGCCAGCTGAGTCCTCCTCCAGGTCAACAAGATTCACAGCAGGAAGAGGAGATGGAAGAAAGGGAATCCCCTTCTTCAGCGTCTGGCACAAATCCTTCTATGCAGATGGAGCGAAAGGCTAGGCACTCACAAGTATGAAATGTGCTCTTGAAATACTATCTGAAATGTGGACATTGGCTGAGTGTTTATAAGCAGGTAGCTTCTTCCAGTTGAATTATTGGAAGCAAACTTTCAGTTCACTTCTCAACCTGACTTGGCTACTGTGAGTACTTGATTTATGACTTTTGGACTGTTTACTGACTCTGCTACCTCAACTCAAGACTCTGTTTCTTATTTACCACTTCTGACCCTGGACTGTTTAATATCGGATGCCCCTTACTGCTGTGGCTTCTGAACTTTGGGCACTCTGAATTCTGGTTCAGCATGAGAGCAGGACAGCACTGTTCTACAGTGGTTCCTGTCTTTCTTGGAGGGGAGAATTCAAAACATGGTGCTGGGGGATTCCTGCTTTACCTCCTGACTGCTGGTTTGTGGAATTCCTTGGGACCTGATTTTGTCCACCGTGCTATTTAACATCTGCATGGAACTTCTTGGAGAAATCATCTGGAGTTTTGGAGTTCTGTGTCACCAGCATGCTGATGACACCCAACTCTGTCTCTCTTTTCCATCTGACTTCAGGGAAGCTGTTTCAGTGCTAAACTGATGCTTGGCAGCTATAATGGACTGGATGAGAACAAACAAATTGAAACTGAATCCAGACAAGACAGAGGTGCTCCTGGTAGATCAGAAGGCAGATCAGGAAATACGGATTCAGCCTGTTCTGGATGGAGTTACACACCCCCTGAAATCTCAGGTTTGCAGCTCAGACCTGATCTGAGTTTGGATGTCCAGGTTTCAGGAGTGACCAGGAGTGCATTTGCACAGTTAAAATTAGTGCCCCAGCTGTGCTTGTTCCTTGTGACATCAGATCTAGCTGTTGTAAAACATGCCTTGATTATATCCCAGTTGGATTACTGTAACACTCTGTGGGACTGCCTTTGACAACCGTTTGGAAAATTCATCAGGTCCAGAATGTTGTGACCAGGCTGTTGAAGGGGGCTGGTTACAGGGAACATATAATCCCACTGTTGAAACAGTTTCAATGGCTACCAGTCCATTTCAAGGCAGAATTCAAAATGCTGGTTATGACCTTTAAAGCTCTAAATGGCTTAGGTCCACACTATCTGAAAGATTGTGGTGCCGTTTACACGATGAAAATGTAGTGGGAAGAATTTGTGTCGAACCCTGGCTGTTTACATGTACATTGGGTTGGACACGTGATTTTCGGAAGGGAGCCACCTTTTATCCCACAAACTGTGGGACTTCCAGTCCTGCGGTTTGTGGTGGTTTTTAAAAAAGTCACAGGAGGATTCGGAAAATCGGAAATGTAAACAGCCCGGGACAAGATATCTTGGTACTAGGTGATGACCGGAAATGGTAACTGGGGGCGGGCTCCCATCATCAGCGACCAGAAAAGGAGGGGTCAGTCACCCGTTCAATAGATTCAGCCTCACCAGCTGAAAACAAAGGCATCCCTTCCAGCTGCATGAAGGTTTGTGTGTGTGTGTGTGTGTGTGTGTGTACTAAATCACCCTGTTCAATGGATTTCTACACTGCAAACCCTTCAGCTTTAACCTGTACCTCCCCTGCATGCTGGGTTTAAATTTTAAAGAGAGAGTAAATTATAAAGAGATTGTGGGCAGAGGATTGCCCATTCATCCCCTGCCTGCATCCCCTCCTTGGGTCTGATGGGATGATCGCAAATTCATTCATCCCCCCACCCCCGTCAAGGCACAGTAAAAAATGCCAGCTTCTGAGCGGATGATCACACATTCATCCATCCCCTCCCAAGGCACAGTAAAAAATGCCAGCGTCTGATTCTTTCAAAATTCCTTGTGTGTCCTCCCCTTATGAACCCCTGCACTGGCTTGAAACCTTCACTCCACATCTACCTCTGCTTAAAGGGTTAATATTTTAAAGAGACAGGACAACTGCACACCTCTGGGCCCTTGCACTTGGCTTCCTGGCTGAAAGTGTACTGGCTTGGGCTTGTGTGTGTGCGTGCATGCCGGGACTCCAGTCTGCTCTGCTTTTGACCTCTCTCGCACTCCCCAGCACCAACTGATCGCTCCTTCCTGCCCAGTTAGCTGCTTTAAATTGTGTTCTTCCAATTTGAAAGGAAAGTACAGGGTTTAGCCACTGATTGCTCCTTCCTCACCACGTTAGGTCACGGATCACTCATTCCTCCCCTCATCGCCTCACTCCCAATGCAACACTCATTCATCCCCTCATACCCAACCAGAAGCCTGAACAAACATTTAGCATCACTCGTGGCGCGGAACTCTAAAGGAAGTATGTCACTGAGGTTGTGAAAAAACGAGTAATCGCATCCTTGATTGACAGCTAAAAAAAATATCCTGGGACCATGAACTCATGTAAAAAAAAACCCAGGGTAGTATATAGTGGGAGAAGATACATATCACGGGATGGGATGCCATGTAAACAATGTTCCCAGGATCTCCCGGGATCTCCAGTTCAGAGACAAAAATCGTGTAAACAGGGAGGGACGAATATGGGATCAAGAAGTCCCGGGATGTCCTACAACAAAAACTACCGTCTAACTGGCACCTGTATCTCCCTGTATGAGCCTGCCTGAGTTTTAAGATCTTAGGGAAGGCTTTCTTTTGTGTCCACCACCCTCACAGAGACGTTTGGTGAGGACCCAGGAAAGAGCCTTCTCAATGGCTGCTTCCAGATTGTGGAATTCCCTCCCACTGAAGATTCGTTTGGCTCCCTCATCCCTTTCAGCAGGCTAAGACCTTCTTATTCAGGCAGGCCTTTGGTTTACCAGAAAGGATTTATGGTGTGTTTGGTTTTTTTTAAAAAAAATCTTTTTGATTATGAGCAGTGTTTTTATATGGTTTTAATCTTCTGCTTTTAATTGAACTGCTATTTAATTCCTTTTTAATGTCTATATAAATAATGTCTTAATCGTGCTCTGTTTTTTCAATGCTGTAGGCTGCCCTGGATCCTGTATAGGAAGAAAGGTGGGATAAAAATCAAATAAATAAATAAAAGAACCACACATGCATGATCTAATGACAGTATGTGTATGTGTGTGTACACATATATGTACATGCACACATGTGCATGCATGTTAGATCACACAAGACTGAAGTCAATCTACCTATTCAAGGGTACCTTTTCAGGTCATGTCACACTGTTTGACAGTAGCTAAACCTAACAGGATAGGCTGTTTGACAGCAGAATCTTTACGACACACCCTTTAATCTAAGAATCCTATATAGCTGCACAACCAGCCGGTAGAGATGAAATGCTTGTATTTGTTGTGCAACCAAATCATCTTGTGATTATCAGAACCAGCTCCAAGTGACTTAAATATTTGCATGAATAAGTCTGCAGTCACACCATAAGAACAAATAGCAGTCTTTCACACAGTTTTGGACCTTTTCCAACTTGGTGCTAAAGCTCTTCAGGTCTTTCATTCCATGTTCACTCTTACCTCTCTGTATAGCTCAAGTGTTCCTGTTTGTCAGAAAAGCAATAGTGCCTATTTCCTAGTACCTGGAAATGATAGTCCCTATTTTAAGCCTACCTAAATACCCTAAAGGCACCAGATCCTGTCTGATCTTGGAAGTATCTTAGTATTTGGAAGGGAGACCACCAACGAATAACAGGGACTGTAGGCTAAATTTCAGAGGAAGGAATTGGCAAACCACCGCTGAGTATTCCTTGCCTAAAAAAACACTAGGATATTCATGGGGTCACCATAACTTGACAACATACTTGAAGGCACATACACTCACACATTTCCTCTTTTAAGTATGGTCTTCATTTTTTTTACGTCAGTGCACATATCTTCATAATCTCTTCTTCTCCCCTCCCATAACTCTCCATCTAGGCAGTGAATGTTGCTGAATATGCTTGAGCTGCTGCTATTCAGTGCTAAATACAACCAGATCAATTGCAGCTGTTAAATTGTGGCTGAGATCCTATTTGATGTTGATGGAGTGTACATTTTTGCCAGCATATGTATGCAGGAGGTCTGGGGGAGAAATGGCTACCAGCTGAGCAACGGTGCAAGGAAGATCTCCTGACCCTTCCTTCTGGCCAGTCAGTGGCTTCATTAGTTGGGTGGGGCTTCATCCTAGTACTGTATGGCACTCATTATGCAAGGCAGTACTGGATACTATCTTACACTGAGGCAAGCATAACCCCAGTTACACTAGCATAAGTTACCAAGATGATTTCAGCCAATGCATTAAATATTCTTGAGTTTTAAAGACTTAACACCTAAAGACCTTTGAAAGAGTGGCAACATTTGAAAATAAAATTATCCATTTTCAATAACATATTAACAAGTCCAAGAAATATCCAATGGAACACTGTTGAGACAGGACAGAACCTGCTCTTCTCACAAATCAGACACAAAGTCACGAGGTCAGGGGTAACCTCATCAGTGTCCTTGGGCAGGGCTGGCCCATGATTTTTTTCTTCCTGAGTCAAAGAGGAAAGTGGTACCCACCTCTTCATTTCACATGTAGAAGCTATATATAACTACAGTGGCAATTTCACATTGGCTATGGGATAGGGTGTTCCACCACTCCTGAGTGCAGAAGGTTAGCTTATGGTGTGTAAGATGTTACCTGCCCTGACACCCCCTTCCTTCAAATAATTTATCAGGCTATATTTCATAATTGGCTCATCTTCATGCTTCATGAGGTGAGCAGTAGACCTGGACTTCCCCAGAAATAAGGACTGAGTGAAGCTTTGCTCAAAACCTAATGAAGAAGTCTTACCAAATTCCCAAAAGCCACACCAGGTAGTAATTATGTGGACCCTACTTCAACAGTGAGTTCGGGTAGAAATGTTATAGTTCTCCTGGACATACTGGAAGTGAGTCATTCACTAATTCAATCAAGTGGCCAGAAAACTCATTACTCTGCAAACTTGTTTTCCTTCATGCCCCTCTCCTCAACAATAGAGGTTGCCTGACACCCATCAGTCTTAGGACATTTTCAGACGATCCTTGCCATGCAAGGATCGCCCAGGAGTGGTTCATCGCAGCAGTGCGGCAAAGGGTCGATTTTGGATGACGCCGTCCGTGCTGCTAGATGTTTATTCACAACATCCGTGAATAAAATCTTGCCGAATATAGCACGGCAGGCTCCAAGCCTAAGTGCAAGAGGGACAGACGATCTCGCAGCAGGGACGGCATCATCCAAAACCGACCCTTTGCCGCGCTGCTGCGACAAACCTCTCCCAGGCAATCCTTGCGTGGCAAGGATCGTCTGAAAATGTCCTTAATGTCTCAGCCATTAGCAATTGTTAACGCAGCTAGAGCCCCCATTATCCAACTGTGGGAAACTTCATCTAACATTGTATTCCACTCAAAACACTCATCTAGGGGGAATATTGAATATATCACCCTCAAATATCACCAAAGTGTGTTCAGTTTCCCAGAGGCCATCACTCTGTTGGTTTACTATGTCACCCAGAGTGCATAGTTGTACTTCTTCTCTGTATGAATCTCTGCTCTTTAGACAAGTATAGTATAGCCCATTATCCTAAACTATTTCTCTATCCTGGTACTTCTTTCTATTCTTCACTAGCCTTGGGTGATTGCTTGAAGCCTGACTGTTGGTGCGAATGCTTCTGAGATTATTTTTCAATAAAAACCATTTTTATTTTATTTCCTGGCTGTGAGTCTCGTCAGTTAGTACTGGTATACATAGGTCAAAAGACCTCGCAGTTTCCTGGCCTCTCTCTGCCATACTGAGCTAATTAAAATTCCCCATATTAATATCTGACCCAAGTAATTCAGGTAACAATGGCGGATTATGCAGCACATACTGTACATCCCTGTTCTCTAGGTGAGTAGCAAGGCCAGGGATGTGAAGGGGAGGGGAGCAGATGGGACAAAATACTACTGGAGGGCTTGCACCTCTGGAAGCCTGGACAGTGAAAAAAGCAAACAATAAATTACAAAATAAACATTGGCATCTTAACAGACCAGACAGCAGGTATAATGTCCATTGATACATTTTAGTGTATGCAAGTCTTCTATAAGCACCGACATGTATTAATATAGTGGGCCCTTGGTATCTGCTGAGGTTTCGTTCCAGGATCTTCATGGACACCAAAACCTGTGGATGTTCATGTCCCATTATATACAATGGCATAGTAAAATGCTGTCCCTTTTATAAAATGGCAAAATCAAGGTTTGCCCATCATCATCTTTTATATTTCTATTGCGCCATCAATATACATGGCACTTTACAAGAAAAAGAACTTTTTGGATTATTATTATTTTTGGAATATTGTCAAGTTGTGAATGGTTACATCAATGGATACAGAATCCGTTGATACGGAGGGCCAATTGTATGATTTAAACATGACTTAGTACAACATACATCTTGAGACTAGAGCTCCTAGACTCTAGCAGTAGACCCCAGTTCACAATTCACGGAATTACTGGGTCACAACTCACATTTGCTCAAGAAGTATTTCCTATTGTTCTCTTAGGGCTCATCTACACTTAGGGTAAAAATCCAGATGAAATTCAGACTGATCTGGCCCAGAGTGAAGTGCCACATCTTACTTGGCCAAAAGCCGAAATCTGCACTGCTCGCTGCTGTGGCTCTGTCACCGCTGCCTTCTCTTTTACCCCAAATGTAGATGAGCTCCCCTCCAAGCACGTCCACAGCAGAGCGCCGCTGGTGCACAATTGCTCACTGTGAGGTCAGAACAAGGTGCCCAGCCATGAAATCAACTGTGAGGTCAATTGGGCTACCCCCTCACCAATGATTGCATGGCTGGATGCCTCATTCTGACCTCAGAGTGAGTGACTGTGTTTGGCCAGGAAAGCAGAGCTCTGCTGGCACACAGCCGTTCACTCTGAGGTGATAACAAGATGCCCAGCCATGTGATCAATGGTGAGAGGGTTGCCTGATTGATCTCACAATTGACTGCATGGCTAGGTGCCTCATTCTGATCTCAGAGCGAGCAATTGCACACCAGTGGTGGTGGCACCAAGAAGGGAAAAACCTTTCTTTAACCACTCTGTGCTGGGAACTGGCCCAGGCATTGAGCTAAATGGTGGCACCTGCCGGGCATTGAGCTATCTTGCCTCCCAACCCACCCATTAGATGCATGAGTGTGTGTGAGACTGCTTCTTATTTAGCTCTCTATATTCAATATCAGATATCTGTTGGTGTGGCTGGATTGACTCTGTATGACAAATTGCCACTCTAGATAAGGTTGCTGTTACTGTGGAGTTTTTAAATAAGCTCAGTTTGTCTGTAGAGACATGTTCTGTGCTGTGGGGTGTTTTGGAAGATATCACATCATTCAAATGCATAAATCAGTCTGGTTAAAGGTGTTGGTATCAATAAACTACAGAAATAAACTGCTACAAGCTCAAAGTCCTATCAGTGATGCTGAAATCAAGAATATTGAAAGCTTGTTAGTTTACTTAAGTTTTATTCAACAAAACTGGAAAGCCATACTTTCTGAAATTAAGACTTCATCAATGCAATGAATATTGAGCCAGGATTTATGGAGAAATACATGAAAAAGATGAAATAATTTCAATATGGAACCCTGGAAGAAGTGGCTGTGTTACCCTAAGAGTGGTTGTGGTAAATGGTGTGTTTGTGCAGTGATCTCCTTTTCGTGCTCCATATGGAACTCTGGAAAAGAGGGTGTTACCCTATGGGGGGTGCTTTAGAGTCTCACCCATGATGTGAAAATCTCCTTTAATATTTGGGAGAATTATTAGCTCAAAAGAAGACCTATGAGAGGAAGGCAACTTCGGGGATCTTTTCAATTATGTATACCAGTACTATCTGTAGAGACCACTCCAGTTAAAGTGAAATGAAGTATTTTATTGAAATAACACAAAGTGAACTAACATACAGCACACACATTCTTAACAACCATACAAGGTTATAGCAGAGTGAGGCAGAAAGACTGGAGACAGGGAGAGATACCTGGGAAGATATGGTAATAGTTACCTGTCTTGAAGAGAATATTTCATGCAGTGAGGATACTGAGACTGGTGTAGGCAGAATGTCCAGCAGAATGTGGTGGGGAGGGGGGATCCATCAGTCTGTGGCACACCTAGCTGGGGTCTAGACTGGGACATTTATACCCTAACTCAGTTTATTACAAAGCCTGGATGGCTTTCCCACTAGATAGGCACAAGGAACCAAACCTCAAGTGACTGGTTTAATTAAAACATTGATGGTCTTGCAATAACCTCATAAGGGTGGACAGGAGGGAGTGTGAGAAGATATTTCTGTAAGGTATGGAATGAGAAATTGTCACTTGTTTGCATGATTGAATTATTGCTTGAAACACCCAAGGCTGGAAGAAAGGATTAGCACATACCCCTTAATGACTGGATCATTAGCATAAACCCACTACTGCAGGGGCTTTCCCACCATTGTATTTCTAGACACATCAGACACCAGATCTTCAGTCTGCCTAACCTCTCAGCCAAAGTGACCCCCCACAAAGTGTCTAATATGTTCAGTTATGGTATCTTGCATGGAAGGGTAGTAGGGCATGCTAACAGCTATTAGAAATAGAGAAGGAAGAAAAAAATCTTCTTTTATCTAACTGTTGTATTTCCAGCCATGAAGTCATTATAAAGCTATGAAGCATTTGGATGAGAAATTTGAATTTCTGTGGAAATGAAACAAGATGTTTGAAAACCAGATTGAAGAAACAGGCAAGTCATTCACTTAAAATTACCATGCTGATGTCACAGTCAACTTGTATGGAGAAACCACCTGCAAGCAATTCATTTAGCTGACTTTGGAAATGTTACTTTGGAACCATTGAACCTCTTATATAAGATTCATGAAGTTAACATTTCAAGTTTATTTCCAAGTATGTGTGTCGTTCTATGTATCTTTTGCACTCTTCCAGTGACTGTAGCTGAAGTAGAGGCCATTCAGTATTGTGAAGACACACCCAACAAAAGGTGGTGGCAGGTTTGGGTGTGCAACGCCAGTACCCTGGTGAGATCAAACTCCTTTACCCAAAAAAGCTCTGATGCTGAATATCCAGTTCAAAAAGGGGGAAATTTATTTTAAAGAACAAAAGAAAAGGGCTTTCTCCTCCCCAGCTCTAAAAGGCTTGAAATGAAAGGTACTTTACAGTTGGAGTTTCAGCAGTCTTCAGGGTGACATCTCTCTGGGTTTGATCTCTTCACTCAATGGAGCTGGTGCAGGGTCTTTCAGCTCCTGATTCCTCTGGCTGTTGTAACTAATTTGGCTGATGACTGTTGGTAACTAATTTGGCTGATGACTGTTGGTAACTAATTTGGCTGATGGTGTAAGAAATGCCCTTCCCGGCTGTCTGGGCCTGTTTGCCACCAGAACTGCTCTCTGCAAGCTCACAGCAAAGACTGCCCCAAAGGAACAAAAAGCTTCTAGGTGAACAGAGCTTGCTGGGAAAGGACAAACCAAACTTGGAAAAATGCAGGGGAATTCTTAGCTCCTCCCACAAGTCTAATGCAATGAAGTATTCCTATACTCAGACATGCTAAGGCCTTGAAAAGAAAACAAAGGAAAATGCAAGGGAGATTTAAACAGTCCTGGCTGGACATCACAAGTATTCTCGGTGGTTTTAATCTGCCCAAAATTAACTGTGCACCAAGCATTCCTTTGGGAATCTTGGCCATTCAATCAAAATTAAGCTTTGATTCCTTCATTGAACATTTGCTAAAAGAAGAGCCCACAAAGTGCTGTTAAATGTGTTGTATAGACATAGACTGATAATCAGTAATAGACAGTAGTGTTTTCATTCAAGGGCATACTTTCCAACTGTCCTGATTTGTCAGAGACAGTCCCAATTAATCCTCTGGCATCCTACTTTTTCAGCTGCTTCTAAAATGTCCCAGTTTCTCTCTCCTCCCCCGCTTTCCCCCTTTACCTTCAGCTTACCTCAGTTGCTGCAAACTGAGTTCAAAGTGCAAAAGTTAACTATCTCAACAAGAGGGAGAGGAATGGGGAGAGCCCTTCCCAGTAGGCTCAGGCAAAAGAAAGCTGTCACAGCCTCTCCTACCTTGTGTTTCGTTCCTTGCTACAGGTTGAGTCTCCTTTATCGAAAATTCTCAAATGTGAAATATTCCAAAATCCACATGGGTGGCTGAGATAGTGACACCTTTTCTGGTGGTTCAATGTTCACAATTTTGTTTCATGCACAGAATTATTAAAAATTTAAAATTACCTTCAGGCTATGTGTATAAGGTGTATATGAAATATACATGAATTTTGTTCTTAGACTTGGGTCCCATTTCTAAGATATCTCATTGTTTTTACGCAAGTATTCCAAAATCTGAAATATTCCAAAATCCAAAATACCTCTGGTTCCAAGCATTGGGATAAGGGAGACTCAATCTGTAATAACTTCTACCATTTTAACCACACCCTGGTGGACATGTGTACCCTGGCTTTCATTTGTGAAATGCTGGAGGGTATGCAAGTGTATTAACACTAGCGAGTAGTAATGCAATACTGTTAAAATGTTGTTTGTTTTCACTTGAGTTTATGAAAAGGGTTATTTTTAACAAACATGCTAACTATCTCATTCTCATACATATTTTTCATTTATTTTCATCCCTTTTCACGGTAAGTAAAACCTAAGCCATGTAAAAAAAGATGATACCAAAAGCTGGTTTATAGCTCTTAGCAGCCCTGGCAAAGGGCAAGGAGCTCAGGAGGACCAGCTGGGGATGGGGGTGAATGCTGTCACTGCTGGGGCCCAGCATCTGCTGCTTGAGGTCCATGCCTCTCTTCATCTAAGGGTAGGAACAGCTGTGTCCTTAGATGTTCCTCTGAATTATTTTCCATAAAATAAATGTCATTCAGATCTATGGGAAATATACTCATTTTAGGGAATCAAATCTCTCTTCCTTTGAGACTCAGGACTTTATCAGACGAGGCAAATATGACGTCATAACGATGCCTAATTAACATGAAAGGACACGGAGCAATGGGTTCAAACTACAAGAAAAGAGATTCCACCTAAACATTAGGAAGAACATTCTGACAAGTAAGAGCTGTTTGGAAGTGGAATATACTGCCTCATAGTGTGGTGGAGTCTCCTTCTTTGGAGGTTTTTAAACAGAGGCTGGATGGCCATCTGTCAGGAATGATTTGATTCTGTATTCCTGCACAGCAGGGGGTTGGACTGGATGGCCCTTGTGGTTTCTTCCAACTCTATGATTCTATGAAAGGCTGCACATATCAAGTGACATCATCCTTTCATGATAATATCCTGTCCAAAAGCTGTTCCTTTTTATTGACAGGCTAAGCCATCAATTGATCTCCTGTGGCACTTTTTTGCCAACATTGCCGGCGTTTAAAGCTTCATGCCATTGTGCTCAGTGAATACAGCGTCAATTGGCAGAACACTTCCAGGTGAGATCAGGACAGCCAGGTAAGGGATGCTCTTTTTATGAACCTATCTGGTTGACTTGTGATTTTTAAAGTGTGTTTCTGTGCTTGTGCATATGTTGTGTGTCTTTCTTTTTCTTTATTTTTAGTATTATGATCAGTTTAGTAGTCTACCTGCTTCAGAGGCCAGTGCAGAATAGATGTTTGGTTATAGCAGCATTGTATATAACACTGAGGGACTAGAAGAGCGTGCAAGAAAATGCTAGGATATACAGTTGTCCCTCCACTTTCGCGAACTTGACTTTGCGGTTTTGATTATTCGCGGTTTTGGGAGGGCCCCCGGGCCCCCCCAAAACTGGGACACGGGGCCTCCGGAGGCCCCGTGAAAGCCCTGGGAGGGGCTGGGGAGGCCTTCACGGGGGCCCCAGAGGCACTCTGGAGGCCCCATGAAGGCCTGAGGAGGGGGTGGGGAGGGCTGGGGAGGCGAGGGGACTCCAGGGAAAGTGGTGAGGGGAGCGACAACGGGGCCTCTGGAGGCCTCGGTGGTCGCTTGGGGAGGACGGGGGTGGCAGGGAAAAGTGACCGTGAGGCCTCTGGAGGCCTCTGAGTCACTTGGGGAAGGCGGGTGGAGGGCTGTCATTATTTGCGGAATTTTCACATTCGCGGGGATCTATGGAACCTAACCCCCGCGAATGTGAAGGGACAACTGTATCCTCACCCCTTAATAAGAATGCTACAGTTCAGGGTTTGAGACAGTCAATGAGCCCCAGAGAACATCTGGGATCCACAAGAGAATGAATAAGGTGGAGTGGGTTGGTGGGTTAAGGAGATAAGGTAATAAGTGGGAGGGGGAGAGAGAAAGGGAAAAGAAGGGAAGAGGTTTTGGTGGAGTGGATTTGATAGGGTTCTTTAAAAAAAAGTAGGAGGTAGGGGGAGGAATAAAATAATGGGTGGCCCTTTTCAACACCACACTGGTAAAGTTTTCAATGCAGGCAATTACATTTAATTGGCAATGTGACATAAAATAGTTAAGTTTTCTCCCTTTCTAATGCAATGCAATTAAATTAAAGATTTAAGCTTATTAATGATTACCTTCTCTCTCTCTCTGGCTTTTCTTCACAAACGAAGATTCAGGAAGGACTCATCCCGTGCTTTCTGCAAGCAAACTGATGACTAAAAAGGCCAATCCAAGACAAACAAGTCCAGTTGCAGAAAGCACAGCAGAAGGTCTCCTTGGGTGATGTTTCCAGGTTGTGATTCTTTCTGCATTGTCGTTCCTCTTCAAGACTTGTCTGGCGTGAGTTCTCAAATAAGGCTGCAGCATTGTGGATAGTGCATCTCCATGCCTCCCGATGTGAGGCCAGGGCGGACCATTGTTGGTGATCAATTTGGCCAAGCCTGAGATGTTGTTTCAGGGAGTCCTTGTATTGTTTGTTTGGAGTGCCCCTCTTACACTGACCCATGGTGAGTTCACCGTAGAGTACTATTTTGGGGAGGCGATGGTCCTCCATCCTAGAAATGTGCCCTGCCCAGCACAGCTGTGTTCTCAATATCATGGCCTCAATGCTGGTGATCTCTGCTTGTTCAAGGACAGCAACATTTGTCACATAGTCAGTCCAGTGTATATTTAGGATTGTGCGTATACAGCGGTGATGAAAGCGTTTGAAGAGTCGTAAGTGTTGGTGATAGGTGACCCATGTTTCAGACCCATAAAGGAGAATAGACAGTACAGTGGCTCTATACACACTGATTTTTGTGCTTCGCCTCATGTGTTTATTACTCCAGACTCTTTTGTAAAGTCTTCCAAATGCGCTATATGCCTTTGCTAATCTGTGATCGATGTCTTTGTCAATCTTGGCATCTGAGGAGATGACTTACTAACTCTGCTATTTCTGTGCATCCTTGCCACTGCATAAGGGTACTGCAGTTCAAGGTTTCCAGCACAGAGAATATCAACGATGGCAAAGCAGGTAAATTCCCTCTCCTTCCCATCCATGGTTTTCAGTTAATGAAGCAACATTCCATGGCTCTGGAGAATCACTCAACATAATGGGCACATCTGGACTTATTGAAAAGTCCCAGACTTTCTGATTTTATACTGGGGTAAAATATTCTGGGATACACAAAATGTGTATGGATCTCCAAAATAAAATCAGAAAGAACAGGAACAAAATCTGGGACTTTCTGGTTTTTAAAATCAGTCTGGATTTAAACACTTTACCTTTTCTTTTAATTTACAGAGAGATATAGCTACTTGTACACCTGGAGTCTGCCAAATGAAACCATTGCATTATCTCTTAGTGGCCAAACTGATATGCATTTTGACCACCGAGCTATTAGTAAGCAAATATGATGCTCTCAGACAGTAGTATTTGGTGTGAAGTTAATGATTACAGAAGGATTACCTAATTTTTACCTGTGAAATGCTGCATGGCATAGTGATGAGTGTTGGACTATGACTCTGGAGTCCAGGGTTGAAATCCCCAGTCAGCCATCCTGGGTGACCTTGGGCAAGTCACAAAGTTGAAGGCATACAACAACAACAAATTCCTCTGTAAATGCTTTACTCTCTCCCTCCAAATATTTTGTTAGAGTTTATTTAACTTTTATAGTAAGAATTTTAATAGAATTATAAAATAATAATATACATAAGCAGGCTGATTTTTAATATTTTGGTGGAACTCCAAGCTGGACCACTGGATGAGATGGATCCTTTGTGACAGCTATGACAAAGGTTTCACTGACTTCAACTGCCAGTCTGACTGCCAAGGAGGGAAGATCACAGCCATTTTCTTTTTCACAAGTCTGCAACCAAGGGCTCTGTGTTGCTGTCTAATAGGTAGAGGATGCTTTTGTAACTGAAGTGGCTTCTGCTTTTGTAGACGTTCTCTGTGAAAACAGACACTAGGGAGATTTTCACACAGGCTATATATCCCATGGCAGGAACAGAACAGGGTCGGGAAAGGTTTTCCCTTTCGGATGACGTTGACCCCATTCTGTCCTGCATCGATCCTGCTCCCGTGACTGTTCCAGAACAATGTAATCACAATTTTTCATTGTGAATAGACCTTCCGTTCTGTCGCTATCACGCAATCACAGTTGTGCGAACAGGAGCCCCGTTCCTGTTCCGAAATGACAGCCGTGCAGGGGAGGTACATTCCGAGCACTTCCTGGTACGATCTGGACATCCAGGTAAGTGGCACCCTTTATTTTACCCTCCCTGTTTTGAGTGTGTGATTTAAAGTGTTTTTGTGCTTAGTGAACTGATTTTATGTTTGGGGGAGTTTTATTTTTTAAATTTACCGCCCGGCCATTATCACGTGAAAGCAGCCTTACGACGGCTGTATTTATAGCCAGCCAGCGAGGGGAGGGGGAGCCCGTTCCTGCCATGGAATTAAGATAAGTGTGTGAAAGATTTAAGTTATTCCGTGGTAGGAACGGGAGAGGAGGTGGCTAAGCAGTAACGGGGCATTTTGGCCCTGTGTGAAAATCTCCTAGGATTGCCTGATCTCAGGGCCCGGCCCTGAATCTCTAGTTTTCATGGGCCATCTTTAGGCAGGAGATGAGGGTGCCAATTCTCCAGTGTTAGTGAGTTCCAGCTCTGGGCAAAAGGAAAACATGGTACGTGTCCAGAGAAGGGCAACTAAAATGGTGAAAGGTCTGGAAACGATGCCTTATGAGGAGAGACTTAGGGAGCTGGGTATGTTTAGCCTGGAAAAAAGACGGTTAAGAGGCGATATGATAGCCCTGTTTAAGTATTTGAAGGGATGTCACGCTGAGGATGGAGCAGGCTTGTTTTCTGCTGCTCCAGAGACTGGAACACGGAGCAATGGGTGCAAGCTCCAGGAACAGAGATTCCACCTCAACATGAGGAGGAACTTTTTGACAGTAAGAGCTGTTCGGCAGTGGAACACACTCCCTCGGAGCGTGGTGGGGTCTCCTTCCTTGGAGGTCTTTAAACAGAGGCTGGATTGCCATCTGTCGGGGATGCTTTGATCAAGATTTCCTGCATGGCAGGGGGGTTGGACTGGATGGCCCTCGTGGTCTCTTCCAACTCTGCAATTCTATGATTCTATGATTCTATGTTTCTATGGTGTACAAATCCCCAACGCAGCTAATAGAGCAGCAGCTTGATACAATTTGCAACTTGCAAAGATTCTCCAGGGGCGGGGGGGGGGTGTCCATGTATTTCTTAGCCAGCATCCTCCTTCCCTCCCAATTGGTGTAGCATCAGGACTTGCCATCTGCTCTCAGTCCACCTTTTGGCTTGAAGAAAGTAGGCTAAATTAAATATTCCTTATTCCCATCTTCCTAAGTAAGTGAGAAGGAATACAGTTGTACCATAGATTTGGTATCTATGGATTTAAGTATTCACGGCTTGAAAATATTCTTAAAAAAATAAGAATCCAAAAATCAAACCTTGATTTTGCCATCTTATATAAGGGACACCAGTTTGCTATGCTATTGCATATGATGGGACTTGAGTATTCACGGATTTTGGTATCCATGGGGGGTCCTGGAACCAAACCCCAGCAAATGTGAAGGGACAACTGTAATCTTTTCATTTCACCTTGATCTGGGAACCACCCCTTTAGTTAAGTTTTCTGTTTTCATTTCCAAATAGGAAAATATGTTCTCTGTGTGTGCACATACAAGTGTGTGTGATTGAATGACAAGCTATTAGGAGCTGTGGTTTGTGCTTAATGCATCATTCTTAACCAAGGGCCATCCCTAGGTCTCAGGTTTTGGCCTGGAAGCCTCAGGGCTTGGGATGATCCTGAGGTGGCAACCATATGTGACCCACTGTGTGAGATCCTGTGGGGCCACAGGATGCAACAGGTCTCCCCTCAGGGTGGAAACAGAGGCCTGAGCTTGAAGGAGGTGCTCTTCAGCCCTTTAACACTACACAATTATAGCAGTGTGCCCCCTGGATCTGCAGGGGTGCAGTTGCAAGACCCAGTGGATGGCAAAAAACACAGAGGGTTGTGCCCCATGTTATTAAAGGGTGGTGACGAGTGTGCAGATGGATCAGTGTATCTGTATGCATGTCACCACCATTTTAGGCATGGGATCCAATGATCTGTGGGTGGTTGAAACCATGGCCCCCACATCCTGAAGCAGGGCCCCAGGCCAGGATCTTTGGTGGGGCCCCTACCTACCACTAAAGTTAAGGGCAGCGAGATGTTCTACAGAATTTAGGATAAAAATTAAAATAATTCAGTTTAAATGATGGCACCAAAGTAATATTTATATTTATTTTTAAAAAAACTAAATGGATTTACATAATAAAAACTTATAATAATATCACACTGGGGGGCCCCTCCTAAGTCCAGGTGCCTAGGTGCCCAGGCTAGAGTCCTGTCAGCCCCCCTCCCCCTTATGGGGCCATGGTTGAAACTGTGGTTTGAGAGCCTGCAGATTGGAAGGATCCACTGTACTTTAACTGCCATACTGTATCCTGTGGGATCCTGGGGTTTGTTGAGGCACTAGAGCTCTCTGGTGGAGAATTCTAAATATCCTCCTCTAAACAGGAAATCCCAGGATTTCATGGGATGTTGCAATGGCAGTTAAAGCAGAATCATAGTGCTATAGTTGTGAAGTGTGAAAGGGCCACTCACTTCAGTGTTTTGTACTACTTCTTGAAAAAGGTTAGAAGGCCTCAGTGCTCATAATCCTTTGCTCAGTGTTCCAAGAAGTTTAAATAATTAACAGTTAGCTGAAGACATTTCTGTGGCTGCTGTTTCCCATATTTGGAACTCAGGACATCCCTCCCAGTTCTGCAGATACTGCTACTGTCTTTAACTTTCTAAGATCTTGTCTATACAGGGGGCAGGAATGGATTGCTCCAAAGTAATAGCAATTTGCAGCGCTGTGATCTGTTTTCATGGTTAATAGAAACCCCATAAACTTTGCATGCCCCCTACCCAAGATGGTGGCCGCAAGTTAATTACTCGTGATTTTAAATCTGCCACCACCATTTTTTTTAAAAAAAACACCATTTACCATGGTTGCACAAGCGATACTTCATATTTACAAAAGAAAAAAAAGAAGAAAAGAGGAAAAGATTGCCGTTTTATCACCTTACTGATCTCTTGCTTAGTTGAAAATCCAACATGCCAGCAGCAGGCGCTTGCCCTGTTTGCAAGCCCCAGCCCCATACTTGTCCAACCATCAGCTTGCACAGCCTCGGCTCAGTGATGTGAATGTGAGTGTCTTAACAACCAGACATTCGCATCCCCTATGGAGCTTTTAAAAAACTCTGGGAAAAGCTTCAAAGGCTTCCCCAATGGAGTTTATGGTGGATTTGGCTGTCCCCCTTCCGAATAAGAAATGTCGATGTGAATAACCATTTAGACAGATTGCCTTCTATGTGAATTCTATGAGGATTCATAGAATCATAGAATTATAGAGTTGGAAGAGACCACAAGAGCCATCCAGTCCAATCTCCTGCCATGCAGGAAATCACGATCAAAGCATCCCTGACAGATGGCCATCCAGCCTCTGTTTAAAGACCTCCAAGGAAGGAGACCCCACCATGCTCCAAGGGAGTGTGTTCCACTGCTAAACAGCTCTACTGTCAGGAAGTTCCTCCTAATGTTGAGGTGGAATCTCTGTTCCTGGAGCTTGCATCCATTGTTCCATATTCTCATCTCTGGAACAGCAGAAAACAAGCTTGCTCCATCCTCAATGTGACACCCCTTCAAATACTTAAACAGGGCTATCATATCACCCCTTAACCGTCTTTTTTCCAGGCTAAACATACCCAGCTCCCTAAGTCTTTCCTGATAAGGCATGGTTTCCAGACCATTATTTTGACCATTTAGACAACCCCTAAGACAAAAGAGAGGAGAAGAAAGCTGATTGGTAGGCAAAGCTTTGAGAATTTGGAGGTGTTGAATTCAAAGGGGCCAGTTCCACGGCTATTTTTGTTGCGGTATTTATCGCATTAGCACAATTTCGATTTAGTGTCGCAAAGTTCCCACGATATTATTTCAGATCCTACTTAGTTCCACAATGTAGTTCAGATGTGATTATAATGTGCATTTAAATAAGATGCGAGGTTCTTTATCTCAAACTATTCTAGTTCCCACGACATCGATATTCTGCATATTTTAATGATCTTACCTGTCAATCAACGAAGTACGTCATTCCTTTCCAACGTACTTCCTTCAGGAATTCCTGCCACTCGTTCTCCCATTGGTCAGCTGTTTCCCCCCCTCATTGTGTTCTGATTGGGCTTCTCATCATCATTTATGGTCTTTGTTCTTTCAATAGTGGTAACTCAACTTTGTAGCAGCCATGGAGGTGTTAGCTACGCTAGATTCCTGTGGCAATTTTTTCAAACACATCAATATTCTGGTGACATAAACGTAACTGCTCTTGTACTTTCTCTTCCCCCCAAAGATCCAGTAAATCAAGATTCTCAGCATGGCTCCAAGCTATTCCCCTGCCACCCTTCTTTGTTCTCTGAACTGCCTCCATTAGGAAAATGAAAGATGTTTTAAGAGGCTGCTTCAAAGCAGATGTTTACCGGAAAGGTACGACGGATGTGTGGGCAGGTTTCTGTGGCGTCACGTTACCAAACCGCCCACTTCTGTGGATGGTGGATCTTCCGAACTTCAAAGTGTTGGATAGTTCACAAATGTATTAATGCGCAAATATGCGGCACTTTTAAAAAAAAGTCGGAAAATCAGCGGTGTCATTAAATGCGCCACTTAGGGGTTTTTCAGACCCCCTCCTTCTGAAAAGGTCGCTGGAGATACGGAACACATGGGAACTATAAGGCTTCTTGGCGAATTCTTTGAGGATTATTTTTGCCGTGTAAATGACCCCAAATATTTTCCAATCCCCAGACAATCCCCAGACAATAACCCATGACCCATTGCTGGTGGAAATTTGTACCAGAAAGGTGTAGAATATGTCAGAGGCTTTGATACCAGATTTCTTTGAGCTGGGAGACAGGATGGACTTATGGAATGCCACCCCCACTGACCGTTGGCAGTGGGAGGTGCTTTAGTGGCCTCATGCGAAGCGAGTCAGGGATTGGCCATGGTGTAATCACACCATGGCTGGGAGAATGCAGGGGCGGAGTTAGCATGTTATCAAAACCATTGCCACGCCTGACGTTCTCCTCTAGTTTGCATATATCAAGAAACAAATAAATAAATAGATTAGTTACAATAAAGTGGTCCATGTTTTAACCCAGCTACAGTGTCTGACTCGTTATTTCGTGTGTTGGTCATTAAATAAAGTCATACATACCATTGGAGGTGGTGTCGGTGATTTTGAAAGTACAGTTGTCCCTTCACATTCGCTGGGGTTCGGTTCCAGGACCCGCCGTGAATACCCAAATCCGTGAATACTCAAGTCCCATGATATGCAATGGCATAGCAAAATTGTGTCCCTTATATAAGATGGCAAAACCAAGGTTTGCTTTTTGAATTACTATCTTTTTAAAGAATATTTTCAAGCCGTGAATACTTAAAACCATGAATGCCAAATCCGTGAATGTGGAGGGACAACTGTACACATTTGCAGTACTGAAAATATTATGCATTTTTTATTGTTCTAGAGTGAAAGGGCAATATATGAGCATATAACAATAAATCAGTAAATTGTGGCATGTCTGGGAAATGCTGGCTTTGGTTAATACTTATTGGCTAGCACTTTGTACTTTTTGGCTAGCACTTTGTGACATTATCAACATTGCTTTCCCCTGATGTTAGTGGGAGACAGGGTAAGGCAGCATGTGAAGGACAGTGGTGGTGGTGGTGAAGACTTTACACTTCAAGGATGTAAGGCCTAATTTAGCATGAAGTTAGGCAAATTGTGAAGCTGAATTTACAGTGAGGGAGAAGTTTCAAATCCACCACAACTGCTGCTGTTAAGAAACTCACTTCTGCTTCCAGCTTGATGTTTTGGGGAGCTTTGAGCAATCCCCTTTTGTAAGGTGGTGTTTTCCTGCCTTTTCAGGAAAAGCAAATACATCTCTTTACTTAGAGCTTAAAATAACATTGAAAGCCTATTACAAGAGAAGCTCTAACTTTGTTAGCTTAGGTTGCCTCTGTCTTTCAGATAAACAAATGGCTTTATTTCCCAAGATTACTAGTCGACACTTGCCAACCCTCCTGTTCCTGCAGGGGACTTTCTGTTTTAGGGACTCCCTCCAAGCCTTTATACTTTGGCAGTGTTCTTGTTTTTCTTGGAACCCTTTAGTCCTTAGCAAGAGAAATGAGTCAGACATTCAATCTTGCGCACACACGCACACACACATAAAACAGCTGGAGGATCAAACTGATTTTTTTCAAAGTCAGCTCAGTAGCCTCTTAAGTCATTCATGCAACCAATTATTGTATCACTTTAGTGAAACTTTAGGCCGAATCCACCATTCTGTTCTTACTGAGGCCCAGTTCCCCTGCAGAACCTGTGGCGTGGGAAACATGACACCTCAAATGCGCAGAGGCAGGGCCATGTGGCAAGCTGTTCTGACAAATGGCTCGCCACAGTGTTTCAATACATTTAACCATGTTCTTTTGAGGCTTCTTTTTAGAATATTTGTGTTTGTGATGGTGTGGCTCCAGTTACTGGAATCACATGGGGGTATTGCTTAATGTAACCTATTTGAAATCATCTTTTAATATAGAAATGGGGAGAAATTAATTTTAAAATTAATTGTAAACTTGTCCACAGCTGCATGATATGCGGTAAACTCCTGCAGTAGTGAGAGCTGTGAGAACTCCAATCATCACCCAGGATAAAAAAGAAGCACAATAAAAACATTAGTAGACCGTGGAAAAAGGATTTGTGAACCTCACTACCTGGACGATTAACTGAGGCACCTACACTGGGCCCTACAGGCTAATGGTTACTCCAGATCAGACATCACAAGAGCAGCCAGACCCAGACAAAACCACAGGAATGAAGAAGAAAAACAGCCACCTGAAGGGAAGGTATTTTTACCATACATCAAAGGAGTCACAGACAGAATAGGGAAAGTGATGAGGAAACACAATCTCCAAACAAACTACAGACCAACCAAAAAAATCCAAGAAATGCTACGCTCAGTGAAGGACACAAGAGACCCTCTCACAGCTGCAGGAGTTTACCGCATACCATGCAGCTGTGGATAAGTTTACACAGGGACCACTAAACGCAGTGTGCAAACATAAATCAAGGAACATGAGAGACACTGCAGACTGGGCCAGCCAGAAAAATCTGCAGTAGCAGAACATGTTATAAACCAACCTGGACACAAAATGCTATTTGAAAACACAGAAATTCTAGACCAGGCTAACAACTATCATGTCAGAATGCACAGAGAAGCTACTGAAATCCACAAACACCTGGACAACTTCAACAGGAAAGAAGAAACCTTAAAAGTAAACAAAATCTGGCTCCCAGTTTTGAAATACAATAGAATCAAAACTCAACACTTACAAAAGAATTCCACCCAGCGACAAGAGGATTCCCAGCAGATAATGGCCCATCAACCAACCATTAGCCAAACAGACACTAACAAGCCTTGCATTTCTATACCCAGAAACTAACCATTCAATTACACAAATTTACATATCCTCCCCAATAGGGGTTCACAGCACATAAACTCCACACACACCCCTACCCAACCATTCTCTGAGGATGCCAGCCACAGATGCAGGTGAAACGTCAGAAAGAAACTATTCCAGAACACGGCCTCACAGCCCGGAAAAAAACCAAGGAGAATCTATGAACTGTGTGGAAATTAGACTATTGTTTTAAAAGGCTTCCCCATCCTTCCAACAATGTTTCATCTTCTGTTTCTGTGACAACATGCCGAAATTTAAGCTATGCTATGAATGCCTGCAAGGTGTTGCACTTAACTCTTGATCTGACATGCATACAATTGAGGTGTGTTCTGTAAGTTCAGTAAGAATGTATACAAACTGGTAATAAGCATGTGTGTTTGTCTGTGTGTCTGGGCTTGTCCAAGAGTTTGCTTGCACATGTGGAGCTCCAAGCCACCCAACCATTCAGTCTTTGAGGCTGAAAAGGTGGTTCATCACCACCCAAGAAGAAGTAGACATCAGAGTTTGTTACACATGTTTGCAGGGAACATACAGAACCTGGTTAACTGACTTTAGAAATCAGTCAGTTTCACCTGTGTGTGACTTAACTATGCAGAACAGACATTTTAGTACCCCAGAGTCATTTTTGTTTTACATAATTCACACAGAATTAGACCTACAATGTAGGTTTGTAAAGTGTTGTAAACCTATGCTTCAAGTTTCCTATCCACAATGTTTTAAATAAACATGAATTGTAACATTTGTAGGATTTAGAAATTACAGTATGTTGGTTACATGTTTTTTTAGCTAAAAAAAGTTGTTGCCATCTATTTAAAACAGACATTCCAGCTCATGTGAACATGTTGTGTTTTCTGCCTCTGGGTGTTTGGGTATTGTGAAATACTTTTGATTCTTCCCACAAGCCCTCCTGTGGACATGTGTATGCTGCATACCTTCAAATCATTTCTGATTTACAGCAACACTAAGGCAAACCTACCATGGGGTTTTCTTGATAAAGTTTTCCAAGAGAGGATTTGTCAGAGGGGGGTTCTGATTGCTTTCCTGCATTACTTCTGCAATGTGGTGGCAGCCTCAAAGTGTGACTTGCCCAAGGTAACCCAGCAGGTTTCCATGGCTGAGCCAAGGTTTGAACCCTGCTTTCCCAGAGACAGAGGACTTTTTCAGACGTACCTTAAATCTGGAAGGAGCCATCGGGAGAGGAACACAGCTGCTCCGTGGCAAGGGGCAGTTTCTGACGCCACTGTCCCTCTCGTGTTACCCTCCGTGTTCCTTCTGTGTCGCATGGAAGGAAAAGGTGCCACTTTTTACTCACAGAAGTTCTTCGTGAATAAAAAGTGGTGCCTTTCCCTTCCATGCAACATGGAAGGAACACGGAGAGTAACGCAAGAGGGATGCCCTCGTCAGAAACTGCCCCCTGCCGCGGAGCAGCTGCGTTCCCCTCCCGACAGCTCCTTCCCGATTTAAGGTACGTCTGAAAAAGTCCCTAGTCCAGCACTCAAACTGCTAAGCCACACTGGCTCTCTCCTGTGAACATGGGCATTTATATACTTTGCAATACACTGGAATTCTCATCAGAGTCGAAAATCACTCTGATTAAAGCATTCAATGCATGTTTGTCAAATCAGCCTGAAAGAGGGTTAAGTAAGTATGCAGGTGAAAAAGAAAATCATAATAGAGTTAACAAATGTCATTTTAGGTTTGCTTGTTTTTTAGCTTTAAATGTTGATTTGTGTTCTACTGGGCAAAAAGTAAATGATGTGCTATTATCATCATCATAACCTGTTTTCCCAGAACAAGCTTCAACCCATTCCACCATGGGTTCTTAAAATACACAGTGTGAGAAATGTTGCAAGGGGGAGCCAGCACAGGCTGGATTCTAACAAAGAGAGATTGAAAAGGAGGATTGTGTGTGTTTCTGTGGGGACTGGTTCCTTGCTACACTTCCCAATAGTCTGATGTAACAGTGAAAGTTTTCTCATGTGGGCATTTCAAAATAAATGTGGGTCCTTGTAACTATTTGGCCTTTGAATCCTAAAACCCATACTACGGCAGGGCAAGACATTTTTCGCAATGCAGTGCAGATTATTGTTTATGGTCAGCATTATTTCTTCTTATCTTTGTAGAAACTATTCATTTACTTATTTTAGAAGCTATTTATTTATATCCCGCTTTTCTCCCAGCACGGGAGTCAAGATGGCTTACAGCAAGTTAAAACAAAGTACAGCTAAAGGCTATTCAAACAAAAGTTTAAAAACAAACAACAATTCTGTTTAAAACACACACACAAAGGTTTTAAAGTTTTAAAAAAATACATTCAGATCATAATAAGATGCAGACACAACATACTCCATCTACCTCAAATTAAAAACCAAAGGCCTGAATAAATAAAAAGGTCTTTGCAATGAAAAAAAAATTTGCAATGAAAAAAAAAGTTAAATGCACAAGGGGACTGCTTGAAATTTTCACAACACTAGTAGGGTGGATATTTATACTTTCAGCTCAGGTAACAATTTAAGGGTTTTAGTATGTGTATTCCTGTTAGTAAATCTAACATGAGAAAGAAAAAAACTGAACCAGGCTTCTTATTCCTGAGAGCAGTATTTTGTGATCAGCTAGAGTTTGGTTGTTTTTAAGTGCAATATATGGAGAATTATTCAGTCATGCTTGCTCCTTTGCAGTTTGATACTGTCCAGGGACAATTTTTATGTTAGTACTAAAGGGGCAGAGAATTACTGCATTTATTTTGCCCCTGTTCTTGATTCCATCAAACCTTTTCAAAATAACCACAAGCCCACTGAGGCATAACAAGTGTTACCACATTTTTTTTTATCTTTTCCTGTGCCTTTAACAGCATGACAAAGAAATCAATCAGTGGAGGCTTTTCTTAGTATAAAGGGGAAGTGATGAGAAATATTTCACTTGCTTACTTTTAGCTTACTAAAGGTATAGGAGCAGGGACAGATAAAAACATGGGGAGCCTACTCAGTTTGTTTTGAACTGTTCTGACAAAGTTGGCTTTTGGATCCATTTATTCTTTAATGTAGTTTTGTTATATTAGGGTGCCATTTACATGATGAAAATGTAGTGGGAAGAATTCGTGTTGAACCCTGGTTGTTTACACATAATAATAATAATAATAATAATATTTATTTATACCCCGCCCCTCTGTTAAAACAATCGGGATGGCTTACAATAATTAAAATACAATACAGATAAAAATCCCAAAACACCACACACACACCCTCCCCCATAAAAAGATATTAAACAAATATAAATTAAAAGCAACTATCTAAAATCACATTTAAAAACAATAAATACACTAAATAGCCAGCAGACTAAAAGAGGCCAGGAGCCCCTGAGGCCAGGATATAATTAGGAAAGGCCTGCCAAAAGAGATCCGTCTTTAGTGCTTTTTAAAAGCTACTCAGGCTTGTCATCTGACGGATCTTGTTCGGCAGGTCATTCCACATTTTGGGGGCGATTACCGAAAAGGCCCTCTGGGAGGTTGCAGACAGCCTAGATTTTTGTGGCTGAACCAAATTCCTCCCAGAGGACTGGAGTGTGCGGGGAGGATTGTATGGGAGGAGGCGGTTCCGGAGATAAGTTGGACCCAAGCCATTTAGGGCTTTAAAGGTAATAGCCAACACCTTATACTGGGCCCAGAAACTGATAGGCAGCCAGTGGAGAGATTTCAATACTGGTGTTATATGGTGTCTCCGAGACCACTCTGGCTGCCATATTTTGTACCAACTGAAGTTTCTGGACCTAGCATGAGGGTAGCCCCATGTAGAGCGCATTGCAGAAATCTAGACGAGAGGTTACCAGTGTGTGCACCATAGTCTCGAGGTCCCTTACTTCCAGGAAAGGGCGCAGCTGGTGTATCAGCCGAAGCTGATAACAGGCACTCCTGACAGTCGCATTCACCTAACTAGTCATCTGTAGCAATGAATCAAGGAACACCCCCAGACTGCGAACACAATCCTTAATGGACTGGAGGTTGCAACCCAACTCCTGGTTTTGGGGCCACTACCGTGAGCACCTCCATTTTGTCTGGGTTAATCTCAATCTGTTTTTCCTCATCCAGCCCATTACTGCTTTAAGACAATCATTAAGAGGAGAGACGCTATCAGAATCTGAGACCGATGATTGGGACAAGGAGAAATAGATCTGGATGTCATCCGTGTACTGATAACACCCAGCCCCATAACTCCGAATAATCTTACCCAGCGGCTTCATATAGATGTTAAACAGTATCGGGGACAGGATGGCGCCCTGCGGAACGCCACAAGTAAGCTCCTTTCTGCTGGAGCAGCTGTCCCTGAGCAACACCCTCTGGGACCTGCCCAAGAGGAAGGACTGGAACCACTGGAGTGCAGTGCCTCCGATTCCTAACCCTCTCAGGCGATCCAAGAGGATGATATGATCTATCGTATCGAAAGCCGCTGAGATGTCTAAAAGCACCAACAGGGTCACACCACCCCTGTCGATGCTTAGATGCAGGTCGTCGGTCAAGGCAACCATGGCAGTCTCAACTCCAAATCCCGACCTAAAGTCAGTTTGAAATGGGTCTAGATAATCGGTTTCATCCAAGACCACTTGGAGTTGAAGCGCAACTGCCCTCTCGATCACCTTGCTCAACAATGGTAACATAGAAACCGGCCTATAGTTGTTCATATCCAGGGTGTCCAGGGAAGATTTTTTCAGGAGCGGCCTAACGGCTGCTTCCTTTAAGCAAGATGGAAACACCCTTCTCTGAGGGATGCATTGATGATGTCCTTAAGGAACACCATCAAGGCACACACACCCCGGATGGCCAGCCATGAAGGGCAAGGATCGAGAGGGAAGGTCGTCTTCCTCATCCTACCAAGTAGCTTGTCCACGTCCTCAGTACTCACGGATTGAAATTCATCCAGTAAACTTACATCAATGGAGTTGCTGGACACCTCATCAATTGTTTCTGTCAAATTGCTGGCATCTAAGTTGGCTCTTATCCAAGAGATTTTATCTGCAAAGAAGTTGTTAAATGCATCACAGCAGGCCGTCATTGGGTTAAGCAACGGGTTCTGTGCAGGAATAACCTGCGTCATCTCCCTTACCACCCTAAACAGCTCTGCTGGACGGGACTCTGCAGATGCAATGCATGCAGAGGAGAAGGATCTCTGCGCTGCACGTATTGCCTCTTGATAGGACAAAAGAAAGTTCCTATGACGAGTCCTGTCGGATAAGAGTTGAGTTTTCTGCCAGTTGCGCTCTAGTCGTTGTCCAACTCACTTCATTTTCCTAAGCTCTGCTGTATACCATGGCTTATGGTTTGAAGTGGGTTGGAGAGGACTCTTGGGAGCGATCATGTCGATAGCCTTGTTAAGGTCGGTGTTCCAGGTATTAACCAAAGCTTTGACAGGGACACCGGCGTTACCAACCATTAAACCCTCCAAGGCTTTCTGGAATCCTATTGGTTCCATTAGCCTTCGGGGGCAGACCATTCTAATGGGTCCACCACCCCTGGTGGGTTGGTAAGAGACTCTTAGTTCAGTCTGGACCAGGAAATTATCCGTCCATGACAATGCGGTGTTTTTTATAACCTCCGCCCACAGATATTCCTGTTCCGTACTGAAGACCGCATCGAGGGTATGACACGCACAATGTGCGGGCCCAATGACCATTTGGGATAAGCCCATGTTTGTCATGGTTTCCATGAACTCCCGAGCTGCACCAGATTTGTCAAGCTGGTCTCGAGTGGAATGTTGAAGTTGCCCACAACTAAAAGTCCGGGCAATTCCAACAGCAACTCTGAGACCAGCTCTCAGCTCGGTTAGGGAGTCTGCTAGACAACGGGGTGGTTGGTATACTAGCAGAATCCCCAAACTATCCCTGGTCCTCAGGCTAAGGTATATACACTCAAAGTGGACTGTGTTTCGGACAGGTATCCTGGTCAAGGTCAGATTATCCTTATAAACTAGAGCCACTCCGCCCCCCCTGCCCACTTCCCCTCACCTGCTCACTGACAGAAAACCCAGCTGGGAGGGCCTACACCAACGTGACAGCACTATCCTCTCCTAACCAGGTTTCCGTGAAGCAAGCCAGGTCGGCATCCTCATCCAAGAGAAGATCGTAAATAATGTGAATTTTATTCTTAACCAACCTGGCATTGCAGAGGAGCAAAGTAAGGTTCTGTGGAATGGTGGGTATGCTCTCCAATCCATTCCGGGAAACAGGGTGAACTGAAGGTGGGATAGCTAACAAACAGCAATCCTGCCTTCTTTCGTAACATCTGTTCACTTTGTTCTGACCATACCTCCCTTTCCCCAACAAAACTTCAATTTCCGCCCCCACTCGATTCCCGGCCTCAGCTGACTCCAATTGCAAGCTTAAATCTTCCTGGCTGGCTGGCTGGTGTTTCCGGGATGTGTGGGAGTGGCTTAAAACACCTGCCACTCCTGGCCACGCCCCCTCTCACTGCTGCCCTGCTGCCAAAGTCCTCAGGGCCCACTAAAGCCTTCTGGCCCAGTGGAATGGGGTGAAAGGCTGCTGCAGGCTTGCAGAACTTCTGGCTTGCTGGCTGGTGTTCCTGGCTGGTGTGGGAGTGGCTTAAAATGCCAGCCATTCCATCGGGTCAGGCACGTGATTTTTGGAAGGGGGCCCAACTTTTATCCCACAACCTGTGGGACTTCCAGTCCCGTGGTTTGTGGCAGTTTTTTAAAAAGTCACGGGAGGATTCAGAAAATAGGAAATGTAAACAGCCTGGGACAAGCTATCTCGGTACTTGGTAATGAAAGGAAATGGTGACCGGGGGCGGGCTCAGAAAACAGCGACAAGAAAAGGAGGGGTCAGTCACCCGTTCAACAGATTCAGCCTCACCAGCTGAAAACAAAGGCATCCCTTCCAGCTGCACGAAGGTTTGTGTGTGTGTGCGTGTAACTAAATCACCCTGTTCAATGGATTTCTACACTGCAAACCCTTCAGCTTTAACCTGTTCCTCTCCTGCATGCTGGGTTTAAATTTTAAAGAGAGAGTCAATTATAAAGAGATCGTGGGTGGAGGATTGCCCATTCATCCCCTGCCTGGATCCCCTCCCTGAGTCTGAACGGATAATCAAACATTCATCCACCCCCCCAAGGCACAGTAAAAAATGCCAGCATCTGAGCAGATGATCACACATTCATTCATCCCCCCCACAAGGCACAGTAAAAAATGCCAGCGTCTGGGTCTTTCAAAATGCCTTGTGTGTCCTCCCCTTATGATCCCTGCACTGGCTTGAAACCTTCACTCCACAGCTGCCTCTGCTTAAAGGGTTAACATTTTGAAGAGACAGGCTTCCTGGCTGAAAGCGTAGTGGCTTTGGGCTTGTGTGTGTGCCTGTGTGCTGAGCTTCAGTCCGCTCTGCTTTTGATCTCTCTCACACTCCCCAGCACCAACTGATTGCTCATTCCTCCCCAGTTTAGCTGGCTTTAAATGGTGTTCTTTCATTTCTAAAGGAAAGCACAGGGTTTAGCCAATGATCGCTTCTTCCTCCCCTGATTCCTCCCCTCATCCCCTCAGTGTCTCATCCCCAATGCAACATTCATTCATCCCCTCATCCACAACCAGAAGCCTGAACAAACATTTGAGCCAGCCAATAGCATCGCTCATGGCGCGGAACTCTAAAGGAAGTACGTCACTGAGGTTGTGAAAAAACAAGTAATCGCATCCTTGATTGACAGCTAAAAAAAATCCCGGGACCATAAACTCGTGTAAACAAAAAAAAACCGGGGTAGTATATAGTGGGAGAAGGTACATTTCACGGGACAGGATGCCATGTAAACACTGATCCCGGGATCTCCAGTTCAGAGACAAAAATCATGTAAACAGGGAGGGATGAATATGGGATCAAGAAATCCCAGGACACCCTGCGACAAAAATTACCATGTAACTGGTACCTAGGAGAAACCACCATTCTTGCTGAGGATGTCAGGGCTGTGTACAGAATTGTGATCAAACTGGAAATACAATCTAATAAAAAACAATAAGCAGCCATAACAGAAGACAACAATAACAATAAAACAGAATTTAAAATACAGGAGCCCTGGTAGTGCAGTGGTTAAATGCCAGTACTGCAAGCCACAACATTATGAGTTCAATCCTATAGGGCTCCAAGGTTGACTCAACCTTCCATCCTTTTGTCGGTCAGTAAAATGAGTACCTGGCTTGTTGGGGGCAATTAGCTAACATATTGTAAACCGCTTAGAGAGTGCTTTGCACTGATAAGTGGTATAGAAATATAAATGCTAATGCTAAATGCTAGACCAAAACAAACAGAAAAAAATCATCTATAATGCCTGGGCAAAAAAATATATTTTTTTTTTGTTTAAACCAGGTATCAAAAATACTGTCCTGTAGAACAGAATGATTTAATTCCTCTAGAACTTTGCTGTAGATAAAGCTATCAGAATCCTTTTGCAATAATGGTGTCATTGCCTCTCCCTCACTATGGTGGAAACTTCAGGAGTCTGCAAAGAAGCCTTGTTTGTCTGATGGCTTCCATATCTTGCCCAGAGACCTGAAGATGTGCACAGGTGCAGTTGAAAACATTTCTGCCTCCTTCTTATGACAGAGAACATGCAGTACACAGAACATGTGTTGCACAGGGGTGGGGATGGGAAATTGTCCCTAGATAATGTCAGCTCTGGCTCATGAACTATTGCTAGAATGTGTTGTTTCCATTGCCAAAACCCACTGGGAACCTGTTGCAAAGCAGTGGTTCTGAGTCTGTGCCAAAATACTTTTGCCCAAATTGGAACCCTGAGGTTTTAGATAGGATTTCCAGTGGAATTCCATCCCTACCCTCATAATAACAAGCAATAGCAAATGAGTGTTTGGTATGATCAGTAATCCTGGAGGTAACTAAAGCTTAACTTTATTGCACTGATTAATAATTAGACACCTACAGCACAATTAGCAGTGCTATTCACCAGCTACATTACTTTCATCTGTGCTTGTGTTCATTAAAATTGTCCCTGGCATAAAAAACAGGGAAAGGAAAATTAAAACTTTACTGAAAGATCTAAGAAACACGTGTGTGTAGACTGGACACTTAGAGGATTCTTAAATTAGATCTCTGGATCTAAAAGACATTCAGCTGCCAAAATAATTTATCCTAATGCTTTTTTTCCCCCCCTGAACAGGTTCAGATGATGTCAAGTAATTTTAAAATACACAGGGGCCAATTGTTTTCATTTCTTTTTACTCATACAATCCTTTGTTTTGGTACTTCTAATCTATCCAATGAATTGTTTCTTTGTTGATAGCAAATTTATTTTTGAAAAAACCCCACACATCTTGGATTCTTTAGAACTGCTGGAAAAAACACTGTATCAATGCAAACTTGACATATGCATGGTCAGATTGCAAAATCTGTAACAATCTGTAACAAAAAGCCTTCTCAGACTAAACAGCGTGACACACAATCCACAAAACAGGAGAGATGTGGATACTTCATGTAGATATCTAAATGGGTTTATAAGAGTTAAGCTGAGAGGTCACCAGCAGAATACATTTTTCCAATACAGATTTCAGACAGCTTCAGTGTTTAGGTCAGTATGTCATGGGCCAGGTGATTTAGGGTATGTACAGATAAATGTAAAAGGAGTATAGACAACACAGTGTGCCACTCAAGGTGGTCACAGACAGAGAGACTCAATTCACCTCACAGTTTTGGAAAGCATTTTTTAAAACTGTTGGACAAAGAACAAATGCTAAGTACTGCACACCACTCCCAAAAGTATGGGTAGACAGAGAGAATGAACCAGATTTTGGAGCAGTACTTTCAGTGTTACATAAACTTTCAGCAGGATGAGTGTTCAGATATGTTGCTGTATGCTGAGGTGGCTTAGAATAACTTGATACACGAGAGTACAGGTCATTCTCCATTTAAGGTAGTCTATGGGCAGGAAATAAAGACTTTGCCAACCCTTGAGGTCAATAAGTCTGACCCTGTGATTTTGGGAGAATAGGCACAATAGGTAAGTGCTGTCTAGCCAATTATAATATCAGCATTGGACTATGCAAAAGAGACATACAAGAAATATGCTCATAGAAAAAGGGATACGATTTGGAAAATTACAGAGGAACAGAAGGTCTATTTGGCTACCAAGTTTTTGAAAAGTCAACAACCTCCAGAAAATTGGCTCCTAAGTATGTGTGGCCATTTGTGGTAAAGAGACTGGTTAATGATGTGACAGCTGAGCTGATATTGCCAAAGACTTACAAACACACTCACCCTTTGTTCCATTTTAGCTTGCTGAACCTGGGGCTACAGGACAATCTGTGGTGACTGATGAAAGAGAAATGACCCCCTTTGTTGATTGATGGAGACCAGCATCCAAGATTTTGGACTCTAGAGTTCACAAAAAACAACAGCAATATTTTGTTCAATGGAAACATTTTGACAATAGCCAGAAGGAATTGGTGAATGCTGATGATGTGAAGGCTAAACGGTTGGTGAGAGATTGTCACTTGCTCTACCCAGAGAAGCCTGCACATGGTTGATTTTATTATTTATTGTGCAGAGGTATTGGGGGGGCATAGCCAGGTCCTGTCATGACAGTTAGTGCTTGGCTTTGTAGTTTCGGATGATGGGTAATGTAGTGTGCTACTTTGGATAAGACTGTAACCATGCTGTAGAGATAGCTGATGTGTTTGCTTAGGACTGTGGAACAGTTAAACATTCAAGGTCATTTCACATGAGAGGCCTGGAGTTGGGAAGAGGAGTGGACTATGGCTGGGAATATGAAATGTTTATGCTTTGCTGACCAATAATAATACTTGTGTGTTGTGGGGAAAAAGGTGGATTTTCATATAGTGCTGAAATGGAAACCAACCTTTAGTCTTGACAATGCTTTTGTGCTGATTTTGCTCTACCTACTGGAACAAAGCTTTACTGTTAACTACTGTACTGAAAAACTATTTTCCTGAAGTGGGTCTAGCCTATACATCACACTGCTGTGCAAAGTAGGAGAAGAGAAGCTGAGAGGTGCAGCTGCTATGGTGGAGACAGATTCACACACACTGTATCATCATCATCATCATCATCATCGCAACAATGCAAGAACATAGAAAGCTGCCTAATATTGAGCGAGACTATTGGTCCATCCAATCCAATATTGACAGCAACACTGTCTGGGAGCAGATCTCCAGGTTTTCAGGCAGGATTCTTTTCTAGCAATACCCAAATATTCATTAGATTCACTGGTGCTCTTCTGTTCAAATACTAACTAGGTCTGGCCCTGTTTAGTATCCAAATAGGATAATCAAGGCTGGTTCAGGATGACATAGTGGTTATATCTATCAACACAGATATAATTAGGTATATCAGAAAAGAACTAAGATATTCAGGGACACACTTTAATAGTTGATGAATTCATGGATATACATGCTCAGATTTTTTAAAAATGGAACATGCTTGAATATAAAGCAGTTTTGAATCAATACTGGATTGAAGGCCCTAATTAGTTCAACAGCCCTTTGAAATAAGACCTAATTAGTTCAATAGCCCTTATTCCCAGGTGAGTGTGTTTAGGATTGTAGCCAGACCTGTAAGCAAGCCTAAGTACATGTAAATAGAAATAATTAACTCCTTGTTTACTTCTGCATACATTCCCTTTCCCTTCCTCAGTTACTTCCCCATGTCCAATTTTAGATTCTAAATTCATCTAGACTAGTATCTCTCCTGTTGTACTCTTATAAAACAGCACTATGCAAAATAAGGTCCCAACTTATGACACTTTACGATGCTCGCCTGATGTTTTTTGGTAATGTTTGTTTTTTCTTTTTTTTTAAAAAAAAACCTCCTGTAGGAGCTTTGAGCAGGTGCAATTTCTCTACAAGTGTTTTGAAGGGACATCTTTTAGGCTAAGGGGTGGGGTAAGGGCTTTTGCCAAACTGGAAATGACTTTGGGTCACTTTCTGATAGAGAAAAAGAGTTTCCCTGGTACTAAAAACAGGTCCAAAACATAGCAAAATTATGTCTCAGCCACAAGGTCAGTGCTGCCTACAGTGGTGGGCTCCAAAGCCATCAGATGTGGGTCCCTGGATAGTTTTCAGGAAACAAAGAAACAATTGTTTCCAATAGATACAAAAATAGTACCAGTCCCCAGCACACTGTGGGGAGGAATTGCTCGTCTCTCACATCAGATAGCCTGGGAAGCACTGCCCTAGAATCAGGAGGGAAGTTTAGCCAAAATGTATAAAAGAAAATTTACAAAAAGAATTGGTGGGTGGAGGGCATGTGGGGAGGTGCAGCTCTCAGGGCTGCTGCTGCTGGTGGTGTGTGTGGCTGTATTTGCTTGAGTTATACAGGAACATGAGCATGAATGGCATTTTCTAAATAGCAAATAATAATAAAAATAACTATACTGTATATTGATTCTGTGCTGGGAGTCTGCTTAACTTGTTTCAGAGGACTAGGGAAACCATCTTCACTGCTTAAATAACCTACTAGGAAGTTTTCTTTGCTCAGCAACTTCTTTCCATAGCATCTTCAACATCACAGAAGAGCAAGCTTGCTCCAGTTGTTCAGATAGCCCTGTACCCCTGTACCAAGCACACTTCACAGCTTGAGGGCCATCATTCATTTTGAAATTGCCAAGCTGTCATTAGAATTTATCAGTTTCTATTTCCAAAGAGGTAACCATGCCAGTCTTGCAGAAAAACAACAAAGTCCTGTAAAGACTTATTACAGTGTGAATGATACATATAACATTGTCATGTTATATAAGTATTAGTCCAACTAGCTTATCTATCTTTGTCTGTTTGTCAGTCTGATACACTTTACCAGGAATGGGCAACTTTTCAGGATGTATGGGTCAATTTCATTATGCATTTTCTTCCACAGGCTATGCTGGTGCATTGGGGCATCATATCTGGTTCCCATTTTAGCTGCTTTGCAAGCAATTTTCAGGATAGATTTTCTGTGGGGTTATTTCTGGGCTATGAGGCTGTGTTTCAGGTAGAATCTATTCCTGATGTTTCACGTGCATGTGTGGCTGGCATCTTCAGAGAATGGTTGGGTAGGGGTGTGTTCTCAACCATTCTCTGAAGATGCCAGCCACACATGCAGGCAAAACATCAGGAATAAACTGTTCCAGAACACGGCCTCACAGCCTGGAAAAATCCCACAGAAAACCTATGGATGCCGGCCATGAAAGCCTTCGACTTCACAGTTTTCAGGATATTTGAAAGGCTTGTGTGGTGAAGGGATGCAAGGAGGAAGTAAATCACAATGTTTGTTGGCATTCTTGATTTATTTTGGTTAGTTTTGAGGCAGGAAAGTACCTGGAAGTTGCCTTTAAAAATGTCAGGGTTGTTTTCTAGTGTATCATGCACCTGAAGCTCTGTGTGCAGCTGAAGAAGTGAGCTTCCCACTCTGGTGGCATTCTGGAAACAACTTGGACACCCCCAGAAGGGACCCCTGGAAACTTTGCCCCTGGGAACTTGCCTCACTTGTCTGAGAGCAGGGACCCCCTCAAGCTAAGAATTGGCCTGAAGAACTAAGGTTTGCCACATACTTTGTATTGCCTCCTTTGTTAAGGTATATTTTTGTATTCCATATGTAGAAATAGTGAATAGATTTTTCTAGGGCAAAGAAAGTGTTTCAACAGAGGCCAAGGTGACGTATCCACAGCTGCTGTTATTGCAGAGGCCGGAAATGTGGGGGAGGATCCGACACTATCTGTGTGTGGATGAAATGTCCAGGCAGTAAGCCTGGGAAGTGGAGTTTGTAGACATAACTGTATATCCCATTCAGCTCTCTCTATATGTGTAGCCTATCTGGTGTGTAATGTATCTGCTCTGCTCTTTGACAGGTAAAGCCTGCTTGCTGTAAACTTAGGAGATTATCAGACACCCTTAATATGGCATTATGATGATGCCAGGGGATCGCAAAAGGGCTTCCCTTTCAGATGACATCATGTCTGAGTCGCCATGCTCCTGGGCGCTCCTTTTAGTTCATGGGCTAAGTCGTGAACAGATTGACTGTTCTGTTTCGATGAAGGAATGATGGGGAGTGAAAAGGTGCCCCCCTTATGCCAGCATCAGTGGGAGATCCGTGTCAAACACTTCCGGGTGAGGTCAGGACATTGAGGTAAGTGACACACTTTTTGTAAAAAAAAAAAAAAAACCAAAAAAAAAACACCCCAGGTTACTTGGATTTTTAAAGTGCGTTTTTGTGCTTTGTGTCACTTTTACTGTTTAATTTGGGTTTTTATTTTTTAATTTCCTGCGTGATCATCCTCTTGTGAGAATGGCTGGGGTTTCCACTCCAGGAAGTGAATGGGGCCCTGTTCAAGCTCCATTCACGTCCTGGGCTGCCAGGCAGATGGAACGGGCACGGAAAAGGTTGGTGTGAATTTTTTTCTTTCTTTAGCGTTACAGGGACAGGAGGGGGCGGGAGAGGAGATTGCGAGACGGGGACACCTTTTTTTGTCCACATCTGATAATCTCCTCAGTCTCTGAATGATTTCTCTCGGCATGAGGCTGTCTGCATAGCCTAGCACTGTAGTGATGCTTGACTCTCTGTACATGCTCAGGAGGGTCTGATAGTGCACCTTCATCCCAAAGACTGTGGCAGCAGGGGATTTTGGGGTACAGGTCCCCAAAATCTCTGGGGCAGGCCTTGCTTTCCCTTGACACTTCTCAGCTTTGACAGCTCACTTTGAGATGACCTGCAGAGTTTCATGGTCTGTGGACTGGCATGGCATCAAACATCAATTTAAGATAATACAACCTCCATGTTCCTGCTCAGGAAAAAAATAAAATAACATTTCAGGGGTGTTGGGGCTTTGGGGAAGTGCCAGGCAGCTTCAGAGCTTTCAAAAGTGGGGTTAAGTGGCTACATGCAGCCAATGGTCTGAATTTCCCACCACATATATATCCACATGGATCATAGAAGGAACAAATCTGGTGTGTTATTTAATGGGACTAAAATAAAGAGCTTAATTAGGTGTTGGACCAGGTCCATCAACTATTACCTGAACAAAGACTTTGGATTTATAGATATAGATATATTTGCTTTAATATATATCTTTATGAACCCATTTTGACCAAACTTGATCTTCAGAAGTTGACATCCTACACTTTTTCATACAAATTCAGGATTGATTAACAAACTTTTGATTATTTTTTTTTTAAAAAAAACAAACGGTATTTCCACATTTTGCATGGAACTTTGTGGACTTTAGGTGCTACTATACAAATGTTTGTTTCATTCAAATCATAAGAAAAGAAATCAAAATTTGGAACACTGGGAAAATTTGCCTACTTTATTGTAAGATATATAGCTATGAAAACTTTTTTAGTGTTTAAGGTGACACAGACTTCTTTGCTCTTAATTTCAATTTCTACTTGTTTATTTCCATTGCATTTGTTATGCAAGGTCACAGAGGAAGTATGTCAGTACAGACGTATCTTGGAACTATGTGGGTCTTGTTGTGCATACTGTCTTGAGAGAGGTGATCTTTCACAGGAAATGTCTATTGTATATCAAACCTTGAAATCCTTCTGGAAATGCTATAGCTGTTAGTATGCCCTGCAACCCCCTCCCCATGATATCTCATAAATGGAAATATTGGACACTTTTGGAGGTCAGGTTGGTTGGGGCAAACCAGAAAGGTCAGTTGGAGGGGAGGAGGGGCAAGATGGCGACGGACTAACAACTTCTGAATTGTCCTCCCACTAACATCTGGCATTACCACCTATATATACCTCCAAAATGCCATCCAAAGGCAAGAAAAGAAATCGGATGAGCCCCTGTAATAATAATGACAATCAGGAACCCTCCAAAGCAGGAAAACAGATGAGGATTGACTCACTCTTCCCAGCGGCAGAGACAACACAGCCCGTGAGTAACAGATCTGTAACAACGGCTCCTTCTTTACTCCTTAAGCCATTACAGACACTTGAACTAAACAAAACAGCCTCGCCAATTCCTCAAAGTGTAAATATAAATTATGGGACAGAGCAAGTTGAAAACAAAGTTGATAACAAAGTCAAACTCCCGGAGCTTGGCAGCATTCCCTACAATAACAGTGCTCAGCTCTTTTATGATTTCTGCAAACTGTCCATAGAGACATTGATTCTTATTTTGCAAAGATTAAACAACATTACCAATAAGCTTTCCCAACAAGATTTTCAAAGGCAAAACCCATATGGTACACAGGGGGTTAAAAATGTAGCAGATTTGGAGGAAATGACGTGCCCTGCCACGTCACAGGATGCAAAAACTCACAGCCGAGTGTTAAAAAAAAATCAGCTCCTTTTGCAAATACATCACAACAGTCACATGTGGAACGGATGGAACGGAAAGAAGGCTGTTGTCAGATATCTTTCCCAACTTTTAAACATGCACAGCAGAACAATTGATTTAACAGACTGCCACTTTTTACCCAGCTCAAGAGCTACCAAGCTATTTTTTTTTACCTTTAGCCAGGCAAATATTCCTAACAGGCTGTTACGGAAAAGAAATTTCCTCTGGAATGCACATTATATAGAAATTAACAGTTTTCAAGGATGAGTTAGTCCGTGACCTCATCACAGGGAAAACAGCAACAGTAACACAAAGAAGCAATAATTCTGCACACCAAGAGGGAGAACCTAAACACACCTTAAAGGAAGAAGCTCAGGCTATTAATAATGAAGTAATTAAACTGAGAGAAAAACTCGCAGAAATCTGGGAACACACTCCCACAATACAGCTGATGAAAGATACCATCCTGAGTCAATCTAACAACAATCCAGCCCCATTGAAATCAGCCCCCCCTCGCAGAAAACTGTCAGTGCATTATTCTGATATTTATGACAGTGAAAGTGAAAGTGATGACTCTCTACGTACAATCAAGGAAGCCTTGAAATCCCGAGTTGTAGCCAACACCCCTTCACAAATGCAATATACTGCAGATGCACCCCCATCTACAATTAAACCCCAGGGGACTCAAACATCCCTATGCAAATCTAGTTCAAGGGAAAAACAGTCTTCACTGCCACCTACCTCATCTCCTAAGCCAAAGAATACCCCCCTCACTAAAGAGATGGGATCCTTGCTTGCTTCTGATCCTCATTTCACTTCCCATGCTGCATTGGTTCTTCCAATCTCCCTTCCAGAACAGGCAGGGCAAGAAGAACAGGAATGTGATTCACTACCCCTTCATCCACAGGGGAGGACACAGCCACAGTCAACCCAGTCATTTAACCAACTGCCATCGGATGAATTACCCATTCAACCTGTGCCCTGCAATGCGACTGCCTGACTTCCAACAGACCAGCACAAGGTGACCCTTATGACCTGGAACATCGCTGGGTGGCAGACGGCCCACAGAGATCCCTGTCCTAATGACTTCCTCACCCAATATGATATTATACTGATTCAGGAAACATGGACTAATAAGGATCTGTTATTAAATGGCTTTCACTCATTCTCAATTCCGGCAGAGCAAGGGAAAAAGCATGGAAGAGCTAGAGGCGTCCTGGGCGTCCTGGTCTCCACCACCCTACGTACCGTAACAAGGCCTCTTTCCACTTTTAAAACACATGCCATGGCAGTGCTGATTCAATTTAACCATTGCACTTTGCTGATAATAAATGCCTACATGCCTCCAATGAAGAAGAAATCCCAAATCAGAGGCCTGTGGGCTGAATTGGAATCATATACTGCTAATCTCATGTTGCAGAACCCAAATGCATTTGTAATTTTGGGGGGTGATTTGAATGCCAGACTGGGCCCCAATAATCATACCCTATATGCCCATCACAAATGCCCTCCTCCTGATTTTGAAGACGATGGAACCCACCTCATCTGATGCTCAAAGGACAAGAAATCAAATTTTGCAGGACTTTGGATCAAACAGCATTCAGGCTGAACCTTCAAATCCTAAATGGTGCCCTGAAAAATGACTGCCCAGCCGAATTCACTTATCTCTCTGGGTCCAGAATGAGTGCCATTGATTACATAATCATTTCCAGGGACCTTCTTCCCTATGCCAAGGAATTAGAAGTTATGCCCAGATTTGAAAGTGATCATTTACCAATTCGGTTACAACTTAGCGACTTCACTCAGGAGACACACACCAGGGAGCGCTATCATCTCTCTGTGACACCATCAGGAAGGACTTATCGCCGAGCTAAATGGACCCCCCAACTAAACCAAGCAATAAGTGAGGTATTGGCTTCAGACCAACTTCAGCATCTTAGGACTGCCCTGATATCAGCTGAGTCCCCTGATGAAATCTTGGAAAATTACAATACACTTACCCAAGCTCTACACCAATATCTAATCTGTCAAAATAGCGCACATCAGTGGAAACAACAACAGCACCACTCCAAACCATGGTTTGACAAGGAATGTGTTAATGCTAAAAAAGCCCTCATTGATATTTATCAGGGTTACCTATCTAATAACATTCCAGATGCTGCACCAATGCTGCTTCAGCAGAAAAGAGACTACAAAAAGTTGCTGAGGAACAAGAAAAAAGAAGCCATGAAGAATGACTGGACACAACTTATCCAGGCAGTCAGATCCAACAACACAGCTCTATTCTGGCCTATTACATCAAGTTCCCAGAGAAATGGGCCAGCTACAGTGGATTGTCACATCCCTCCAGGGATATGGGAGGATCACTTTCAAGCACTTTATAAGGACAACTACATTGAAAGCGGATGCACTAGCCAAAATATAGAAAATATCCAAGAGTGGCCACCAGTGACAGTGACAGAGATCAAGAACCTTGTAGCCCAGCAGAGAATGGGGAAGGCTCCAGGAAAAGACTTAATACCTGCAGAAGCCATTTAAAACAACCTTGAATTTTGGGCCCATATCCTGGCCTCACTTTTCACCTGTATCGACAAATATGGTCGAGCACCCAAGGATTGGGGTCTTGCAATCATCGTCCCCATATATAAAAAAGGAAGCAAGGATGATCCTGTCAACTACAGGCCAATTAGTCTCCTCAGTACAATCAGCAAACTCTATGCAAGACACTTACAGTGGAAATTTCAGACCTGGTTGGAACAAGAAAACATACTTGCAGAAGAACAAACTGGCTTTAGGGAAGGCCGCTCCACCATAGATCAGTGCCTTGTACTCCACCACCTTATTGAAAAATACTCCACCTGCAGCACAGTTTCTCTCTATGCTGCCTTCATAGACTTTAAAGCAGCTTTTGACTCTATATCCCGAAGCAAACTGTGGAAAAAACTGGAGGCTTCTTCGATCGACCGACGTTTACTCCATCTAATTCGTATGCTGCATGAAGGGACCTCATTAAAAGTAAGATGTAACCCCCAGGGACATCTCACTAATGACATTGTCACTGAGAAGGGTGTCAAGCAAGGTTGCATTCTAGCTCCACTCCTGTTTAACTTCTACATCAATGATTTGGTGGATCACCTCAACAACACTAACTTCCACCCCCCAAAATTAAAGGGAAGGCATATTTCAACGCTGCTTTATGCGGATGATGCAGCAGTACTTTCAAGAACTCCCATTGTCCTAAAAAGAGCCCTAAGAGCACTAACACAATATTGCAGAGTGGAACAGCTAGAACTCAACTATCAAAAAACTAAAATCATGGCATTCGCTAAAAGGCCTAAGAACTACAACTGGAATATAGATGGCCACAAGATTGAGCAGGTCTCTTGCTTCAAATACCTGGGGGTAATTTTTCAAGCCACAGGTAGTAGGAAAGTGCATGGGGAGTATGTTGCTTGCAATGCGCAGAGGAGCACAACAACCATTCTCAAATTTCTTAAGACAAGAGGAGGCCACTATTTACCTGCAGCGCTCAAACTTTTTGAAGCCAAACCAGTAGCACAACTGCTTTATGGATCCCAATTGGGACCCTTCCCCAACCCTGCTCCATTAGAACTTGTCCAATCCAAATTCTTAAGATCAGCTTTCCAAACTCCAAAATGTATCTCTAACGCAGCTCTGAGACTGGAGTCAGGATTTATGAAAGTGGAGGCCAGAGTGTGGGTGACCATACTCAACTACTGGCTCAGACTATCCCTCTTTCCCACTGGCCTTGCTCCACTAACCTTAAGTGATGATTTCCAATCCAGCTGGAAACAGTCAGTGATGACTAAAATCTCAATGCTGGGCCTTTCCCCAGTTCTTCTGCTAAGCCTGGGATATGATAGGGCAAAAGCTACTATCAAACAACGGGTAGCAGATATAGAGCGACAACTGGATCTAGCCAGTACTCCAACCTTCATTGCTAGTGACTCCAATAGATATCTGGCCTCACCTTTGGCATACTTAGCAACACTTGAAATACCTAAACATCGAAGGGCCTTTACTTTTGCACTGTGTCATGCCCTCCCTTCAGTTGCCCTTGAAGGCCGATACAAGAAGATCCCCTTCTCAGAGAGACTGTGCCTCTGCAACTCAGGCCAAATAGAAACAACAGAGCATGTATTACTCCAGTGCTCATACTACAGGGACATACGTCTCAGACTTATTTCACCCCTGTTGCATAAGTATCAAGGGCACACTGGACAATTCTACATAAACTTGTTGCTTTCAGACACCAACCCAGGAACAACTTATAATGTTGCCAGATTCTATGCAGCTGCGGTTAAAATTCATCAGACAATGTCCTCAGCAGTAGAATATTGTCAACCTAGTCTTGTTATACTGGAGCTAACATTTTAAATACTGCTTTTAGCCTGTTTTTATTCTGCGTTCTTACCTTTATTCTGTATCCCCTTTTTACCTGTGCTGGTCTATGACCGTAATAAAGATTCTATTCTATTCTATTCAGTTGGAGGTCACAATGACCTGGATGTGTCTTAGAAATATTTTGGCAAGGAAGCCCTTATTAGGATTGTGCGCAAGTCCCTTAGTAAGGAGGTATGTGTTAATCCTTTCTTCCAGCCTTGGGCACCTCAGCAATGATTCATTCAATCAAACAATTTAGTGACCATTCCCAAAATCTGCTGCTAAGGAAATCTCTCCTATATCCCCCCCTCCAATCTTGCAAGGTTGTCATAAACCCACCAATTTCTATCTCCCAGCCATTAACACAATCAGTTGAGTTTGGGTTTCCTTTGTCTATCCCATGGGAAAGCCATCCAGGCTTTGTCCTAACCAGAGTACCCCTTCAGGATATGAAATAGGGTATAAATATTTTTTCCCTGTCAATAGAAAGATGTGCCACATTAGACGAACCTGGCTACTCTCCTTCTCAATGTGTACCCATATTGGAACCTGCTGAACCACTCTCAGATGCTTGTTTGTGTATCTTTGCTGCACAAAACTCTACTCTTCAAGACTGGTAACTATCACCCTATATCCCCAAATCTCTCCCTCTACCCAATCTTTCTGCCTTACTCCTCAATAGCATTGTATGGTTCTTAGGAACATGTGTTGTGTGTTTGAGTTGACTTTGTGTTATTTCCAATAAAAATACTTTATTTCATTTTAGAACTGGAGTGCTCTTTACAGTTAGTACTGGTATACATAGGTGAAAAGATCCTGAAGTTACTTACACAAGCTTCTGTTTGAGTTAATAATTCTCCCGGGTAGATTTTGGCATCATGGGTGGGTCTCTAAAGCACCCCCCCACCTCTTAGGGTAACACAGTACCCAACATCAAGAACATAAGAAAAGCTCTGTGAGATCAGATTATAAGTCCAGAATTCTGTTCCAAAGGAAACCTAGAACCATATTCATGTTATGGCATGAAGGCACACTTGTTAAAGCCAGACAGGCAGGCCTGAGGCCTGGCAATGCTTGGATGGGAGACTTCTTGGTTGCTAACCTTGGTCACCTCTCTATGTAATACAAATTCCCTTGTTGTGTACATAGCCCTCAAAACCCTGCTATAAGGACAAGAGATCTTCACTCCTTATCTCTCTGCAGCATTTGGCAGAGGAGCAGGCGCTACACACACTGGTTTCAAACAGCTATCCTCCATGAATTTGTTTACCACATACCTTAAAGAACTACACAATTACTCCTTATGTTCTGATCCTGAAAGTTTCATTTACTTTATCTTGCTCTGAACAAAGGGTTAAGTATTTCTTCATTTCTTCTTCATCATTGCTTCAGTGGTCTTCATGGCTGGCCTAAGACTTTTTGGTTCCTGAGGCAGAATAGCAAATAGATCTTCTGCCAATCCTTAAGTCAAAGTTCATAGTACCCTAGGCCAGCCAAATTATTTTGGCATCTGAGGTATAAAACCTGTTTTAATTTGTCTAAGTTTAAATCTCCCCATATCTGGTTTTTTTTTTAATTTCAAGATCTCCTCCCACCCTGTCACACAAAGGGGATAATAAAAAAGGGAGAATCCCCATGGTCCTATTTAATATAGAACTTTCTGTCAAATCTATGGATAGAACTGAGGATCAAACCTAGGAAGGACCAACTTGTATGCCAACCTAAGCTTCCTGTAAGTAGTGTAGAAGAGAAAAATATGAAAATAATGCTAATATTGTAGCTGTGTCTGCAACTGAGAGATGATGACAAAAAATATCCTGATGAGTTAATGAGAAAGGGGACATGCTTCAAAAATAGCACTCTTTTGAACTGTGATAGTAATGTGCAGATGTTATTTGCTGAACTCTCTCCCACTTAAATCAATGATGTTCAGAAGCACTTCATTTGAAAGGGATCATGCTGAAATATTTTTATGAGGTGTGGCTATAGAAAGCAAGGTTTTTGTTTTTAAAAAAGATTAAGCTGTAAAAGGTTGGTGGAAAATGTTTTATAGATCCATATTTCTGTTTTGAGAATCTCTATCAGCAAGAAATGGGTGTGCCACAATATTTGATTGTCCTGATGCGTAACCTGTACTCAGGACAAGAGGCTACCATTAGGACAGAATACTGAGAAATTGAATGGTTTTCAATTGGCAAGGGGGTCAAGCAAGGCTACATTTTATCACCCTTCCTGGTTAACTTGTATGTTTAACATATCATATGTAAAGAAGGAGTAGATTCGGAGGAAGAAAGTGTGAAAATTGGAGGAAGGAACATCAACAATTTAAGATATGAGGATGACACCATACCACTAGCAGAAAATAGCAAAGGCTTGGAACAATTACTGAAGAAATTTAAGGAAGTAAGTGCAAAGGCAAGTTTACAGTTGGACATTAAGAAAACAAAAATAATAATGAAGACATCAAAATAGTTCAAGATTTCCCATACCTTGGCCTAGTCATTAATCAGAATGGAGACAGCAGTCAAGAAATCCAAAGAAGACTATGAAGATTTTCAGATGCCTCTTGCCACGCAAGCAGCCTCCGGAGCAGTAACAAGGCTGCTGCGCAGCAAGGGGTCCATTTTGGATGATGCCGTTTCTCTCTCGGCGTCGTCCGTGACTGTTGCGGCTAGCATTGGAGGTGGCCGTGCAGTTTTTCACTCACGGAAGTTGTCCGTGAGTAAAAGAGGAAGACCACATTCCAGATGGATAATCAAGGAAGTCATGACCCTGAGTCTACAATACCTGAATAGAGTTGTTGGTGATAGAGTGGCTTGGAGGCCTCTCATCTATGGGGTCACCATAAGGTCCACCTTATGGCAATTAACAAAACAACAAATCAGCCAACTTCTTTGGTTTTCTCCTTTCTGATGGGAAGATAAAACAGGAAAGTAAAATAAAGAAAAAACAGTTGGCATTTATCATTTTCACCTTTTGGATGATTATGAATCATTTTACTCAAACACAGTCATGTTTTCCTGCCAATTTTTGTGTCCCTGCCAATTTTGCCTTTTCCCCTCATTATTTCTAGAGGAAACAAAATACACTGGTATTTTTATGGGCAAATGTCTGGGAACCAAGTGCTCTTTCCAAAGGTAGTGTACTGCTTGCCATTTTTTTAAAAAAAATTAAGGCCTTAAAGCTTCCCCCCCCCTTCCCAATTATAGAGAGCTAAGGCAAGGGACTAACTGTGTTGCATGGAAAGAAGCAACACAGTGGATAATGTGATATTTCTTTTGGCCCATGATACATTCAGGTTACATTCTGTTAAATTTTTGATTTATTTCAAATATGTATTTCAAACACAGTCCTTTTGTCCCAAGTTCAAATAATTTTTTGTCACAGTGGCCCATACCTCTGTCACTACACCATCTCCCTGTTCTGGGGATGTGGCAGAAAATTTTACAGTGCATCATGACAGACCCTGCAGCCATGTCCCAAAGCAGAGTCTAGAAATGCAGGCAGCTTTATTGGCTCCTACCAACTATTTCTAACAGTACTTATCTCCAGATGGAGACAATCTTTTGTAAAAACTAATAGGCCTTAATTTTCTTTTTAAGATGAAATTATCCTGAAATACTGTGAATTACTGCCCCACCTCCTCCTCTCCCATTCCTGCCATGGAATAACATAAATCTTTCACACACTTACCTTAATTCCATGGCAGGAATGGGCTCCCCCTCCCCTTGCTGGCTGGTCGTAAATGCAGCCATCATAAGGCTGCTTTTATGACTGGCTGTCTGAAACATTATCACATTATTGCATGATAATGGCTGGATGGTAAATTTGAAAAATAAAATTTCCCCAAACATAAAACAGTTCACCAAGCACAAAAACACACTTTAAATCACACAATCAAAACAGGGAGGGTAGAATTAAGGGTGCCACTTACCTGGATGTCCAGATCATACCAGGAAGTGCTCAGAATGGACCTCCCCTCCACGGCTGTCATTTCAGAACAGGAACGGGGCTCCTGTTTGCACACCCGTGATTGCGTGATAGTGATGGAACAGGAGGTCTATTTATGATGAAAAATCATGATTACATTGTTCCCAAACAGTCACGGGAGCAGGATGGATGCAGGACAGAATGGGGTCAACGTTGTCCAAAAGGGAAAACCTTTCCCACCCCTGTTCTGTTCCTGCCACGGGATATATAGCAGGTGTGAAAATCTCCTAAGGTTTCACAGATGAAAACCAAGGCATGTGTGGCCAAACAACATCAGAGTGTGATCAAGATGGCAGAAATGATTAATGAGGAAGAACACACAAGCCAGGAGAAGCCACAACCCCTTGCTTTTCTCTGAGCTTACTAAGAAAGGAAGATTCTGTCCCTCTCCTCCCACCCATCCCCTTGAACTGAATGCAAACTATTTTTGCACTTTGAACTCAGTTTGCAGCAACTAAAGTAAATTGAGACAAAGGGGGGAAGTGAGAGGAGGAGAGAGAACCTGGGATATTTTAAAAGCATCTAAAAAAGTGGGATTACAGAGGATTAATTGGGACTGTGAAAATGGAACACTGAGAAGGTATGTATAATGTTGTGAAAATCTATCTCTCCCTTCCATCCACAGTTACTGTGAGGACTGCAGCAAAGCTCAAGGAGACTAGAGAATCTTGAAGGAAAGGAAGAACAATGACATCAAACATCCTCCTCATCTTCCTCCCGCTCCTCCCCTCAGCATTTGAGGCTTTGCTTGCCCTGTTTCCACTGCAGTCCTGCTTGCTGATGTGGGCATGAGATGTACCAGCTAAAATTGTCAGGAGAGGAAATTATTTCCATGTGTTTGGTGAAACTGCAGCCTTCTAGGAGAGGCAATCTTCTAGAAGGTGTATCAGGTATGAATATTATTGCTCCGCTCTGCTTTTGAGAATAACTGGAACCTTTGTGCTGATTACCTCTTTGGGCTTTCAACCTGTTCTACATCCTTTCTCAGCTCTTCCCAAGGCTGTTTACTGGGATTAATGAACCAGGGCTTCAGTTACATGACAGTTTTTATTGCGGTAATTTGTGCTTTATCGCTGTTTCGCAGCTGTACTGCATCGTTCAGATGATATATTGCTTAATTGGTCTATCGGTTTATTTTTCAGCTGTTTTCTGCTTTGATATTCACACACAGACTGAGATGGGGGCGTGGCCTCCCAAGCACATCCTCTGATTACCACAGGAATGCCTGAGATGAACATTCACACACACACAAGAGAGACTGGAAAAGGCTTGCTTAATTCTTCAGATCGCAGAAGCTGGGCACAAGATAGCATGGAGGCAGGGAGAGAAGGAAAGACACACACACACAAGGCTAGCACTCCAGTCTTTTTCGTGGCTAAGCACAAGACAGGGAGAAGGGAAGGGACGCGATCTCAGGAGGGGAGACAACGATCATTCACACACAGAGAGACTGAAAGTAGCAAGGTGGGAGGGAGAGAAGGAAAGACACACTCACACACACAAGGCTAGCACTCACAGTCTTTTTCATGGCTGGAAACAACATGGATCTTTCCTCCATCCCCTCCTTGTCCAACCAATCATGGCAAAGCTCTGCTGTGAATGTATCAAAAAATTGCTGGTAATTCACACAGCACGTAGTGTAATGGTTGTTTAGACTATTGAAAATGTGCTACTTTTCAAAAAAAGTCGGGAAAAGTCCCGAAATCCTTTCTTGCATTACTAATGGGTTTTTGTGCCCCCCTCCTTCTGAAAGAGGCAACTTTGTGGCGCAATGCATGTAAACAATTAGGAATCTTGGCGAATTCTTCACGGTTTTTTTTCACTGTGTAACCAAGCCCCAGGATTTGCATGTCTGGAATGGTACTGGCTCATGAGGGAAGCAGCCTGCAATGCAGGAAAAGATGACTGCTATATTTTGAAGGCTCATTTATCAGAAGCACTTCAGCTTGGCTCCAGGTCTGTAATATACAAGCTGAGGAATATTTGTACACTGCCATCAGTACACCATGTCTGTGCTCGAATGAAACTTTTACACAGAGTAGAATGAGTGTAAGACCAAGGAGTTGTCTACACCAATGAAAAACATCGTGCCCACCTTGTACCCGGTGCTGGTAGAACACACAATGTTCTTGAGGATTCAAATTTAATACAGTTCTCTTTCATGCCTGGGGGCATAATTCTGATTTTTTAAAAAATGACTTTACCCTACATTTACCTGGAAAAAATCATTTATTGTATGTGTGCTCTGCAGTCTGAGTCAGTTTTGGTGTGGAGTTTTGGGTGGGTGGTACAGGATGGTGGGAGGTTACCTCGGCCAGAAAGTCACCTGATCATTCCCACCAGCAATGAGTGCTTTCCCCTGTTTGTATTTACATTTTTCTGGCATGCAGGTACCACTTCTCTCTCTTTTTTGGGGGGGCGGGGAAGGTGCATTTATGCAGATACCTGTGTATCAGTATTAGTAGACTTCTGCCTATTAGCATTTAAATTCAGTTTGCCACTTTGATTAATAGGATTGCTGATGCCCTTTTACATGCATGACAGGAGGGGGGGAGTGGAGTGGCCACAGCTTTGTGGCTGAAAATAATGCAAAGCATAGGACACGTAATCATAGCAGGACTGCCCTTTTAAAATGAAGACAGTTTGCCTGGGAGAAATGTGTGGCTGGTAATGCTGCTTTCATTTTGCATTAAAAAGGATGGGTGTGGCATTAATGGGGTCACTGTGAACCAGGAAAATTCTATTTGAAGAACTTTTTTGCTGGTGTAGAGGACCCCCAAAAGTGTGGCCAGAAAGGCCTAAGAGCCACAAGCCCACTCCTACCAGCAAATGCAGACTCCATTTTGAAACCTCGGAGATGCCCGGTTCCTCAGAGGGAGTTTTTGTTCTCTTTCTTCTACTTGCTAACTAGTTTTAGATTATTGGTTCTGCTGAATTATATAACCTGACACTTACCAAGCCCAAAGCTTGCCTGCTTGCCTTCTGCGGGAGACATCAGTTTGGAGATACACCATAAATTAAAGCTTAGGAAAACAGGTACCGTATATTTCTGCATACAAGACTACTTTTTAACACTTGAAAATCTCCTCAAAAGTGGGGGGGTGGTCTTATACCCCCAATAGACCTTTTCCCCTGCTGTGAGAATGATTGAAGTGTAAAATGGCCTGGGCAGTTTTCCCAGCAGATCCTTCCTCCTGCTGTGAGAATGACTGCTTTGCATTTGAAGAGTTAAATGGCCCTCTATTTAGCTCAGGAGAGTCAAAATGATGTTTCTTTTCAGGACAAGTTAGCCTAAAATTAGAATTTCTGGATTCAACTTCTCATTTTGCATCAAGTTTTGTCTATGGTGAAATTCTCTTGTCTGCCAATGTGGCTCTAAAACCATTAATGTGCTCATTCATTAATGTGCTCATTCAAAAATTTGGGATTTGATAGCTTCATATTAACCAACTTACAGTATTAATGCAACCTTACTTTCCAAAGATTGAACACCACAGAGATTTTTCAAAGTATCCCATGCTTTTTTAGCTGTTCTCAGTCCTTTAATTTCACAGACTATTCCATCATCTACAGCCACTGAGCTGGCTGGCTGGTAGGGAACAGGCTTTCCAGCCAGCTGGCTGGCTGGCTGGCTGGCTGGCTGGCTGGGGTGGGGGCAAACTCTATATTTTAACTTAAAAATTGGGGGGGTCGTCTTATGCGCCCAGTCGTCTTATACGCTGGAATATACGGTAGTCTTTTCTGTCCCTGTACTGAAACATGGCTAGGGTGATCAGGTTTTGGAAGCTACACACTTGGCAAGGTGTAGCTGTTCTACCAGAATCTGCAGGTGAAGCAATGAAAAAGTAGTATGGTATAGTATTTAATATTCTGGACTTCGTTAGACTTTGAATCCCTGCCCAGACCCAAAGCATTCAGCAGCTAGTACTATAGGGAAATTCACTCATTCTCTGACTAATGTGCTTCACAGAGTTGTGAGGAGGAACCCCACTATCCCACTGCTACATTGACATGCTTGGAGAAAGGGAAAGATACAAAAGGAATTCAGCAAGGCAGAAGTGGTAATGGAAAGAATAATGTTGCTGAGAGCTGGTGGTCTTACTTTCCTTTGATACGGATGGCAATGCTGGTTTCCACGACCATGATTTTGAGGCTTTTCCCACAGACCAGATGATTGAGTGACCTTTGGAAAGGGGATATTTCTTTGCAAAATGCAAGTGTGCTTGCTTTCATTTTTAGGGATAGAGTATGGTTAGACAATGAACTAGATTGCAATATTTTCCAGAAGTACCTTCAACATCCAAAGCTGCGGAGCATCAGAGGCAATCTAACATAGTGAGCTTAAAATAACTGCTTAAATAGTGCAGGGAAAAATGTTAATCAGATTTGCATGTACTTGGTCAGGTGAATATATTCTCTTCTTGAGGCTGATTTGGTTTTGCCAGTCACAAGAGAACTAAATTCCAATAGAGGGAATGAGCGTGCCCACACTCCCTCCCTTAGCTATTAAATAAGAACGTAGATAATAATGAAGTTGAGCTCACAACTTAAAACCTGTTTGTACTTGTTTTCAGAGAAGTTTAATGAACCAGAAAAATGTCTTGCATGCTATGATGAATGAAGTTTACATTGGAGAGATTAACCAGCAATTCACTTGCAACTTGTAAGTGCCTGATTTTATCTGTAAACACTGGTATTTTTTAAACATCATATCTATATCTATCTATCTATCTATCTATCTATCTATCTATTTATCTATCTATAATTCTCTTGGGTATGTTGCCATTTCCAGTGTGCTGATTGGCTGCTTAAGGAACTGACCAACCAATCACAGGTCTGTTGGGCAGCCAATCAGCACATGGGGGGAGGGACCATGTCGATTTCAAAGATGGCAGCTGGAGAGGGAGAGGGAGTAGCATGGGGGTGGATGTGGTGTGTGCCGGAGTGGAGGGGACAGTTTGGCGGAGCAGGACGAGTGGCAGTGGGAAAGGGGCAGGATGAGTGGCGGTGGGAGGGGGCAGGATGAGCAGCAGAGGGGGCAGGACAAGCAGAAGTGGGGGGCAGGACAAGTGAGGTGGGGCAACTTAAACCCACCAGCCTACCTCACAGGGTTGTCATGAGGTCTCCTGGGCATTTTGGGGGGACTTTTTTAATGGCATATGGTACACCAGGTCCAACTAGTAGTGTAGAAAGACTTTACTATAAAAATCTTGCAAATGCAGCTATATATAATCTGCAAAATAAGGTACTTAGAAACTCATAGTAGCACAACCTTTCTTACCATACAATGATAGTATATTGTGCTAATAAATTGGCATTTTGACAATCTAGCTGTGCTAAAATCTCGTTTGATAAGATTCCCAATTAGAGCAACTTTCTATGTTCATTATTTCATGGTACACAAGCTACTGTTTCAGACAGTTCCACTTATAGAAAACTGGGTGGGGTTTTCGTGTTGGGTTTTGTTTTTTGTTTTTGCAAGTCCCGCAGGGTGTTGGCAGGCTTACTGCCGCTTTCATCCACTGACAACCGTTGTGACTTTCCCTTCCACACACATATAGGTAGCATATGGGAAGTCATACTTGTCAATGGTAGGTATGGGGAAGAATTTAATCTCAGTTCAATTTTTTAGAAGAATTACCAGAATTCTTACGTTTCTTTATATTTGAAAAAAAAATATTTTAAAAAATGAAGCTGTAATTTACAATTTTATCCACGGCTCTGAGTGTTTAACAATCAAACATCTGCATTTTGTGTCTTTAGAGCCTTGTTTTCTCCATGTGCACACGATCTAAGAGGTCAGGTATTCTGCTAAGAGGAAGTGAGTCATCAGCTTGGTTGGGGGTGGAACTAGTAGCCACTAGCTTTGAATAGTTGCTGCCTCAGTCCCTGGAGCAGGAGAAGAGAGTGAGCTTGTTTTGTTCAAGATGTGGGTGATTGGCTGAGATGAGTCACCAATTTGGTTGGGAGTGGAACTAGCAGCTAGTTCTGCACAGCTGCTGTATCAGTCTCTGGAGCTCAGTCTCTGGAGCCAAAAATATTTATGTTTTTGGAAGAGAGGTTAGTTATTAGGCTGAGCTATTTGGAGACTTGCTTGTGTCTGTTTTGCTGTGTGCTCTTCCTGAGCACATGGTTTAAGGGGAGTGAGTCTTCTTCTGAGAGAAAGTTAGTAACTGACTTGGTTGGAGGTGGAGCTAGCACCTAGTAGCTCTATAAAGGTGCCACCTAAGTCTCTTGAGCCCAGCAAACAAGAAGAGGAAAACAGGTATTTTTGTGGATATTTTGTGAGGGACTTTGAGGAGGAAGCCTTGTGAGCTCTGCTGCTACAGATATAGGATGATGAACATGGGTGATGACAGGATTGTTGCAGTACCTCCAACATCTGTGCCATGTTTGTTTTCGTACCAGAGGATGTGGACTGCAGCAAGTGCTATCTGGTTGGCCTGCTGGAAGAGAAAGTTCAGCAACCTGAGGCCTATGAATGTGCACTTCTACTTATCATAGAAGATTAAGCTTTTTTTTTTTTTTTTGGAAGTGTGGAGTGGACTCTCCTGGAAGGGCAAGTCCCAAGGGGTGTCTCAAAGGAGGGGGATGTTTCGCAAACACAGGAGGCAGACACTTGAAAGAATGTGATACACAGAGGTAGATCTATCAGGAACCATGCTGTGTATTTGGAGCTACATAATCACTTCCAGGTTCTTTTCTTCACTTCTGGTTATGAGGCACAGGGATAACTTCTTCAGTCCTCAGGTACCACAAAGGTGAACTTGGTAGGTTCTCCGGACAGAATGGGTCTTGCCTATTTCCAGAAAAAAAGAGTCATATATTGGGGGTAGGTGATTCCTTGCTCAGAGAAACAGAAGCAGTGGTGTATAGACCTGATAAAACATCTCAAGAGGCATGTTTTCCCTCTGGAGTTGAAGATCCATGGTGTCACAGAGAAGCTAACAGGACTCATCAAGTCCACCAACCATTACTCCTTCACTGATCCATATATAAACACATGATACTGCAATATACAGCCTTCAATGTTTTTCAAGGTACTTTGAGGCTCTGGGTAGAAAGCTGAAGGACTTTGGGGCATAGGTTGCTATTTTATTGCACCTTCCTATTAAAGAACATGGCCCAGGTAGAGAGAGAATACTAGAAGTGAACAATTGGCCCCACTAATGGTGCCATTGGGAAAACTGCAACTCACAACAGTTGGTAAAAATGAATTTGCTAGGAGTCTTGTAAACCTGATCAGGAGGGCTTTAAACTGAGTTACATGGGAAAAAAAGACAGTATTCCAGAGGGCAGGAGAACACCAAAGACTGAAGACAATAGCCTGAATGATACAGGAGGAATTAGGGTGATAATACAGAAACCCAACAGTGAGCAGAAGATGACAACAAGGAAGCCACTAGAGAGAATGACCCATGGTCTTAGATGTCTATACACTAAAGCACATAGCCTAGGAAATGAACAGGAAAGCAAATATGATTGAATAGGCATTCCTGAAACCTAGGGGAAATCCCATTATTGGGATCTAGTAATAGTGGGATATAGCCTATTCTGAAGAAACAGATGAAACAGGAATAGAGCAGTAGCACTATCTCTCTCTCTGGCTTTTCTTCGCAAATGAAGATTCAGGAAGGACTCATCCCACACTTTCTGCAAGTGCGCTGATGACTAAAAAGGCCAATCTGAGATAAACAAGTCCAGTTGCAGAAAGCACAGCAGAAGATCTCCTTGGGTGATGTTTCCGGGTTGTGATTCTTTCTGCGTTGTCGTTTCTCTTCAAGACTTGTTTGGTGTGAGTTCTCAAATAAGGCTGCAGCATTGTGGATAGTGCATCTCCATGCCTCCCAATGTGAGGCCAGGACGGACCATTGTTGGTGATCAATTTGGCCGAGCCTGAGATGTTGTTTCAGGGAGTCCTTATATCGCTTTTTTGGAGCACCCCTCTTACGCTGACCCATGGTGAGTTCACCGTAGAGTACTATTTTTGGAAGGCGATGGTCCTCCATCCTAGAAAAGTGCCCTGCCCAGCGCAGCTGTGTTCTCAATATCATGGCCTCAATGCTGGTGATCCCTGCTTGCTCAAGGACAGCAACATTCGTCACATAGTCAGTCCAGTGTATATTTAGGATTGTGTGTATGCAGTGATGATGAAAGTGTTTGAGGAGTCGTAAGTGGTGGCGATAGGTGAGCCATGTTTCAGACCCGTAAAGGAGAATAGACAGCACAATGGCTCTATACACACTGATTTTTCTGCTTCGCCTCAGGTGTTTATTACTCCAGACTCTTTTGTAAAGTCTTCCAAATGTGCTATATGCCTTTGCTAATCAGGGATAAATACACTTATAAGGAGATCCACATGGAAATACACTGAGAACATTAAAAATTAAAGGGGAGGAAAACAACAGTGACATCATAGTGGGGGACTATATGAACTTACAAGCTAGACTGAAAATTTGGATGATACTTTCCCAGATAAAATGACCAAATATTCAAAAAGGAGGGATACAGTAATAAGGGGAGACATCAACCATCCTGCTATTTATTGGAAGTCAAACTCTGCCAAGAATATAAGGTCCAACAAATTCTGCACTTGCCTTGCAGACAACTTCATTGTCTAGAAGGTGGGAGAGGCAGGCAAGGAGACTGACTATTTTGGCTTTGATCCTAACTAACAGAGATGAACTCTTCAGTGGGGTGGAAGTAGTGGATCTTTGTATGGGAGTGATCATGTTCTCCAGGAATTTGTAATACAGAGGAAAGGGGAAGGCAAACAGTTTGCTATGTACTCTGGGCTTTAAGAAGGTTGGTTTCTGTAAACTCAGGGAAATACTGGGTGATATCACACATGGTCAGAAATGCTCAAACTGAAGGGAGTTCATGGTGCATGGGAATTACTTAAAAAGTACAGTTGCAAAGGATTCCAATGAGAAAGAAAAGTGGGAGGTGCCTAAAAATGTGATGGATGTACATGTAGTCACGTGTCCTACATTTCAGATGGCAGTTCCCTGTTTGGAGAGCTGTCAGGCAACTCTTCAATATTTGAATACGTATAACATCTGTTATGGATGTCCAGCCTAAGGTCAGTTTAAAAGTTTTAATGGAGAGCAGGAGTCTTGAAGAATCATAGCAATGGAATGGATCTTGTGGGCCATCAATTTCAACCCCTGCTCAATATAGCATCTCCAGCAAGAGCATCCCCAGGAGGTAGCTATCCAGCCTTCTTAAAACGATGTCCAGAGAATGAAATTCTACCACTTCTCTACGCAATTGGTTCCATTGCTGATTTGTTCTTACTGTCAAAAAGTCCCTTCTAATGTTCAATCAAAATTTAACCTGCTACTGCTTAAAACCATTACCCTCTGGGGCAGCAGAGAACAAACCTTTCCCCTCTTCTCTGTGACAGTCCTTTAGGTATTTAAAGAGTGAGACCATGTCACCCTTCAGTCTTCTCTTCACCAAGCTGAACATGCCCAGCTCCTTCAACCTTGTTATCATCCTTGTTACTCTTCATGCAACCTGCTCCACATTGTCTGTATCCTTCTTAAAATGAGGCACCCAGAACTGAATGCAGTTCAGTCAGCCCTCCGTATCCACGGGTTTTGCATCCACAGATTCAACCAAACACAGCTCAAAAATATTCAGGGGGATAAATAAAAAAATCAAACCTTGATTTTGCCATTTTATATAAGGCATGTCATTATACTATGGCATTGTATAGAATGGGACTTGAGCATCCACAGATTTTGGTATCTGCGGTGGGTCCTGGAACCAAACCCCTGTGGATACTGATGGCCACTGTACTCCAGGTGAGGCCTGACCAGTACAGGTATTACTTCCCTTGACCTGGAAACTTTGGTTCGATTAATACAAGCTAAAAAAGTGTTTGCCTTCTTTGCTACAGCATCACATTGTTCAGTTTATAAGCATCAATAATCCCAAGGCCCTTTTTACATGTAGTACTGCTGAACCATGTCCTATAAGTGTGCATTTGTTTTTTGTGGCCAAAATGTAGAACTTTGCATTTGTCTCTATTGAATTTCATTTTATCAATTTCTGCCCAATTTTCCATTTATCAAGGTTCTTTTGAATTCTGTTCCTATCTTCCAATGTGTTAGTTACCCATCCCAGTTTTGTAACGTCCACAAACTTGATAAGGATTCCCTTCACTCCATCATCTAACTCATTAATAAAAATGTTGAAGAGTAATGCCTCAAGGACAGAACCCTGTGACACCCCACTTGAGACCTCTTTCCAGCTTGAAGTACAGGTATTGATGATTTTTTTTTAGCGTGCTTTTCCAACCAATTATGGATCCATCTGATGGTGTTTCAATCTATTCCATATTTAATCAGTTTGCTAATCAAAATATTATGGGAAAATCTTATCAAACACTTTGCTAAAATCCAGATAAATGATATCCACAACAATGCCACCATCTACTAAACTACTGTTGGAAAAAGATAAAAGATACAAGTAGTTTGGCAGGATTTGTTCTTGAGAAGCCCATATTGGCTTCTGCTGACCACTGCATTGTCATCAAGATAACTGTAAACAGACTCCTGTATAATCTATTCTAATATTTTTCCTCATATTGAGGCCAGGCTATCAGGATCATTCCTGGACGTGACCTTTTCCTGCCAATGTCAGTGTTGCTGTGTAATCTTGTGGTTAATTGTGTTTGCATTTCTCTGTGCTTGTTAATGAGTGTATATCCTAATGGCGGGAGGGAGTGTAATGGCCAATGCCAAGAGGGGTCTGATAAGCATTGCAGCTGGGTTTCAGCTGTGAGAAAAAGGGGCTGAACATTGGTACTGTGAGAAGAGGGAAGGGGGTGATGGGTAGCCAATGATTGTGTAGCCTGCCAGATTTTGTAGACTGGAATATGCTTTTACTATACTGTTTTTCAGTTCAGTTTCATTTGGAGCAACAACCCTGTAGGTTTCACTTTCTGGATTACTGTGCCAATAAAATTTTCTCTTTTTAACTCTGAAACTGCTGGTCACGGTGTCTGGGAATTTCAGTACATGACATAGGCTGACTGGCCTATAGTCCCTGGATCTACTTTTTCCCCCCCTTTTGAAGAGAAGGTCAATATTTACTCTTCTACAGTCCTCTGGCACCTCACCTGTTCTACAATATTTCAAAAAAAAAATGATGGCAAGTGGTTCAGAGAGTATGCCAGCAATTTCCTTCAGTACTCTTAGATGCAATTCATCTGGCCCCTGGACAGCAGACTGAATAGGCTGTCACACAGGTCATCTGGCAAAATTGCACTGCCAGGTGCACTGGCAAAATTGTGGATTTCTATTCATAGGATAGTATGCTTAAATATCCTAAAGACACCAGATCTTGGAAGCTAAGTAGGGTTAGCCCTGGTTAGTTCTTGGATGGGAGACCACCAACAAATAACAGGGACTTTAAGCTAAATTTCAGAGGAAGGAATTGGCAAACCACCTCTGAGTATTCCTTGCCTAAGAAAACACTCTGATATTCATGGGGTTGCCATAACTCAACAAAAAATTGAAGGCACATGCAGTCACACATTTCCTATTTTAAGAATGGTGATGATGATGATGATCTGGATGGCCCTCGTGGTCTCTTCCAACTCTGCAATTCTATGATTCTATGATTCTATGAGGATGTCAGTGCACACATCTTCATAATCTCTCCTTCTCCCCTCCCATAACTGTCCAACTAGGCAGTGAATGTTGCTGAATATGCTTGAGCTGCTGCTATTCAGCGCTAAATACAACCAGATCAATTGCAGCTGTAAAATTGTGGCTGAGATCCAATTTGATATTGGTGGAGTGTACATTTCTGCCAGCATATGTATGCAGGAGGTTTGGGAGAGAAATGGCTGCCAGCTGAGCAATGGTGCAAGGAAGATCTCCTGACCCTTCCTTCTGGCCAGTCAGTGGCTTCATTAGTTGGGTTAGGCTTCATCCTAGTACTGTATGGCACTCATTATGCAAGGCAGTACTGGATACTATCTTACACTGAGGCTAGTGTATAATTTCAACCCTATAAAATTATAGGGTCACAGTAAGTCAACAGGTGACTTGGAGGCCCATATACATGCACACATTTATTTTAAATTTGCATTTCTATACTAAAATCAACACATGTACATTTTATGCAAACCTATATCAACCTTTGGGTTGGGTGTGTGTGTCAATGTGTTTGTTGCCATCTTAGTGCTGAGTTATTCTCCCTTCTTAGTTTTTGTTACTTTACCTTTTGATTTCTATTTGCTGGAATTTATCCAGAGTGTTTGTTTGGACTATTAATCCCCCTTCTTTGCTTAATTTGTAAAGAACTTTTTTAATGTACCAGAAAGCAGAGTACTATAGACTGATGAAAAACACAGGCAGGGATCTGAGGAGGGCTGAGTTTTACATATTCATTTGAAATAACTAGCCAGATCATTTGTTTTGGATCTAAAGTCAATGTGAATGGAATATTATTCTTGTGAGATTCATATATGAACAGCTGTTTTTAAGCTTTAGTGACAACAGTGTGGTAATGTGATCCAGGGGGACCCACATTTTTTAGGGAGGTGTGACAAAACACTGTACGGTATCCTGCCAATTGAACAACCTGGAAAAATGCAGCTCTTTCCCCACCCCCAAGTTCCACACAAAGACTGCATGAATGGATCTTTTGATTGTTACGCAGGCCTTGGGATCTAAGTCACATGTATTCCTGTTTCTCCCTTCTTGAGCCATTGACTCTGGAAGTGGGGAGGTCTGTCCTCTGAAGCCAAGGATCCCCATAAATTAGAATAAAAAGCGGCAGCAATTATTTTCTTCTCCTGTCTAAACAGCACTGTGGACAAAATGCTAGGTTCTCAAAGCATCTGGAAATATTTGATTTTGAGAATGAATGGCTTTTAAATTAGAGACTTGGAAGGCAACTTTGGCCATAGCAGTTTTTTCAAACTATTTATCAAAGAACAGCTCGCAGTTTTTAGGGATCTGAGGATGGTAAGGGTGCAATCTTTCACACAGTTAAGCCCTATCCAGTGGTTTTAAAATTAATGTTCAAGAAGTCCACCAGCTCTGCCCCCTCTTGGTACGTGTAGAGTTACTTTTTGAAGAGGAAAATCTCCTCTGGGCATGGAATAAGGAATTCCACAAAACATCTTTCTTTTTTTTTCTCATTCCCCAAAACAAAATCTATCTTTCCACAAAATTCAGAACACTGATTGTTCAGTGTTCTGAACAACATGGAGAACCTTCACTGACAACAGGCTCACTTCTTAAAAAATCAGCTTTCTTCCACACAAGGCCAAATGCTTCCTCACTCTTCCTCTGTAAAATTTAGAACAATTGGTTAGGACTTTAGATTGCTTGAATCCCACTGAAATCGAGGGGTGAGGGAATTTCTAGTAGAACAAAAATTCTTTGCTGTCCAAGGTTGTCTAATGAAACCTTATTGATATGGCTGGAAAGACTCCAAATGATCAGAATCCTAAATAGTTTCATACTAGGATGCTCCTCTTAATTAATTCATTTGACTGACTCCTAAAAACGGACTTTACAAAAGAAAGAAAACAAGACTAAAATTGGGGCTGTATGCAAGGAGCATGGGCTATTAGAAGCACCATGCAAATGAATGGGTGTTCCAGTGTCCAACTGTGCTCTTGTATAACTCCTATTCATTTTGATTGTGTCTGTGCACAACAGATGTTCTTAAAGGTTCATGCCTCTAGAATTTGTAAGCATTTCAAAGTGCAACATTTCAAGCTGACCTAATGTGCAGGGCAGCATGCCAGATCTTTAAGAACACTTTATTCCCTTTGTGTGTTTCCCTGACTCAAGGCAGATGGCAGTGTGACACTGAAGCTGTGAGGAAACAATGACCTGTACAAAAGACACTCTATCAGCTGCAGCACATCTTTTCAAAATAAGGCTGTGTTCCTTGGAATTAGATCTCATGTGGTACATTTTAGCAGTTGGTAAAAAAAAAAAAAAAAGCATGGCCTTTGGTCTAACTTGCCTGTATCAAGCCATGATATTTTTCTCTGGCTGAGAGAACTGGAGGAGAATTCCCAACTTCCTCAACCTTCTGTTGTCCATGCCACCCAACTCTCATGGGCCACAACAGCCCTGCCTGCCAGCCTCAATCCCAAACACCCCCTGTTCTATCTATACTTCCTTGTTAACTGGTAGAAGGAAGCAGGAAGGGCAGCAGGGAAACACAGTAAGAGGAATTCATTTTTACCCTTTTCTTCTAGGCCTCTCTGCCATCCTACCACACTGTATGCAAAAGCTGTGGGGCTCATGTTGCTTGGCTGAAGGCTGCCTTGAGTAGAAAATCAGGTGAATATGCAGTAGAACAGTAAGTCTGTGGCAAAATGGCCCTATGTATTTAACATGCCATGTGGTTTAGCCCTCAAAAGTCACACAAATGTACACTCTTTCAAGATTGCTAGATCTCTTTATTAGGCAAGATGTTTCAAAAGCAGTTTGGCAGGGAGAGAGTTCAAATCACAGCCTCTAAAGTTGTTTCCACCTTTGCTATATTATATAAAAAAAAAACCGTCTCAGTTTCTCTTTATTCATTTTCTACCTATAAAGGTTAGACATCATGGAATCATAGATTTGGAAGCGACCACAAGGGCCATCCAGTCCAACCCCCTGCCATGCAGAAAAACACAAGCAAACCATGCCGGACAGATGGCCATTCAGCCTCTGTTTAAAAACCTTCAAAGAGACTCCACCACACTCTGAGGTAGTGTATCCCACTTCCAAATAGCTCTTACTGTCAGGAAGTTTTCCAAAACCTCAAGGGCCATCCAGTCCAACCCCCTGCCATGCAGAAAAACACAAGCAAACCATGTCTGACAGATGGCCATCCAGCCTCTGTTTAAAAACCTTCAAAGAGACTCCACCACACTCTGAGGCAGTGTATCCCACTTCCAAATAGCTCTTACTGTCAGGAAGTTTTTTCCTAATGTTTAGATGGAATCTCTTTTCCTGCTCCAGAGACTAGAACACAGAACAATGGATGGAAGCTCCAGGAACAGAGATTCCACCTCAACATTAGGAGGAACTTTCTGACAGTAAGAGCTGTTCGGCAGTGGAACGCACTCCCTCGGAGCATGGTGGGGTCACCTTCCTTGGAGGTCTTTAAAACAGAGGCTGGATGGCCGTCTGTCAGGGATACTTTGATCGTGATTCCTGCGTGGTAGGGGGTTGGACTGGATGGCTCTTGTGGTCTCCTCCAACTCTACAATTCTATGATTCTATGTAGTTTGAATCCACTGCTCCATCCTCAATATAGCATCCCTTCAAATATTTAAACATGGCTATCACGTCATCTCTTAACCTTCTCTTCTCCAGGCTAAACACACCCAGCTCCCTAAGCAGCTTCTCATAGGGTATGGTTTCCAGGCCTTTCACAATTTTGGTGTGCTTTGCCCAGAACAGAATAACAGGTACATTTCATATTTCCAGAAATGGGAGATCAAATATTGATAGCTACTTTCTTGTTCCTAGTGGTTTTAAGGGCGGTTCCAGATGCAACATGAAACCGTCACAATGTCTGATAGATCTAAATGTGAATGTTTCAAGACTTGAACTGTGCTGACCTCATGTATACAACCACCTCCTGGTTCCCCAACAACTATATTTTTTTAACATTATACCAGATTAAGAGATCTAGAGATCTCCAAAGCTTGCACATTGTTTGCAATCTTTGAGTTGGCCAGTTAAAGATAATACAGTTGGCCTTCCATCTAAGGCTTAAAAATATTCTCCCCCCACCAAAAAAAAAATAAAAATAAAAAATAAAAAAAATTTCAAGAAGCAAACCTTGATTTTGCCATTTTATACAAAGGACACCATTTTACTATGCCATTGTATATAATGGGACTTGAGCATCCACAGATTTTGGTATCCACAGGGGGTCCTGGAACCAAACCTCAGCAGATACCAAGGGCCCACTGTATAGATTTTGTAACTATAGGTTGTACGTGGCCGTAGATATGTAGTCTGATGTTCATTAGAGACAAGTAGAGAAAGAGGGAAGTAGCCAGCTTTTACAGCAGGAATATGGAAAGTGCAGCCCCCAGAGCTGTTTTTGAGGTCCCTGGGGCCCCAATTCTCTCCTAAATTGTCCCACATGGAGTTTTGTCTGACTTCCTGGTGCAAAAAACCCCACTCCTCTCCTTAGCCCCCAAGCATGGCCAGATTTCCCAAGCTCCTCACAGGAGCCATTTGGAGTCTTTTTTTAAAAAAGTAAAAGGGAGTGAGAGAATTGGTAGGGTATGCACCTTTGAAGGTTCTGTGGGTGGCCAATGCGGCCATCCACCCTTGACAGTTGGCCAGTCTGGTACACATACTGTCAAGACAATGGCTAAGTAGAGTTCTTAAGAAGAGGGAAAGGTGGACCCTTCTCCAAGTTGGGTTGACTGCAGGTAATATCAGTGGGTTCATGAAGTTCCTGCTGTACAAAGGCAGGGCTTGCGGGGTGGATTCCTTCTTTGGACTAAAATTCTCAGAATCCTCCAGCCAGCATGGCCATATTTCCAAACCAGTGAAAAAGCAGAAATCTTAATAGTGGTCATGCTTTTCTGTGTAGTGTATTAATTGTGGGGGGATGGGTGGTGATTGCTGTCCATGGAATGTCTTGCTGTCATATTCTTCCTTAATGGAGACTAAGCAGACATGATTTTCTGCTGGAAATCTCTGTTCACACTTTTCTTGTCCATGCCGACCTCATTTGTATGGATTGTTCAGTCACTTCTGGTATGTATCTCCTACGAAATGTCTCCTTTGCAATACACAGATAAAAGGTTCTGAATAGTACTCATTGTTGGTAAATGTAAGTAGGAGTAATATATTGATTTGTCCAGGGAATTTTCTTCCAGATAATTTCTGAATGTAGTCATAGTCACACTCATTTGATGACCAATCATGAAATAACAAGAACAGACACAAGCAAATGGGTCAAATAAGAGCCACTTTATTGATCTGTATCCTATTTAACTGAATTTGGGCCTAGGGATAAACAAAATGGGGGAGAACAACCTGATGCGGGTCCAGCTGAGGCCCAGGCATCAACCTGTGACCATCCTTCTCGGCCTTCCCTTGGGCGAAGCACCAGACCCTGGGGGCAATCCAAAAACCACTGGCTGCTGCCCAGAAAGAGGACACACAAAGGGGAGGCAGGGCATTAAATAACCTCTGCCTCCTACCCTGTCACATGACCAGCTCTTGGCATCACATGCCAAGTGCAAGGGATTCTGGCTCCTATTCATGGAAGCCATCAAACCACCACCTCTCCTTGCAGCATTGTTCACTGCACAGTCAGGGAAGTGCATTGTGGAAACGTATGATGATGGTTGATGGTTCTGTCAGGCTTCTGCATTGTTTTCAGACATATAGAAGGTTTTCTCAGTAGTGGAAGAGAGTACTTGAAAAAATATCATTCCAATAAAAGCCCTCATTACAAGCCTTACAAAAAAAAAATGTATCTCTTCCTATCCTGGACGTGCATTTTCATGTTGTTCAGATACATCTCTCCTTTAATGAACCATGTTTTCATGTTGAACATTAATTCCATAATTTATCAAGACAGTAATTCTAGTCATGCATGTGTACATACAGATGCAGAAAACTAACTCCAAAAAATGATTGTGTTCTTTTGTGCTCATTTTCCTCTAGTGATATTAAAGTCAGATCAATTTTATAGGGCAAGTTCTTTATTGGACAGCAGTGAGCCCTGTCTGAGCAGGATAGATGCATCATCCAACAGTAAGCCATCTTGGGAATGCTTTTGGAGAAGAGGATTCTGGGAAAAGAAGATTTACTAAAGGATATGGCATCTTTCTAATAATCTAATAAGTGAAAGCACATTTAGAATGTGCAGCAGGAAATCTACTGGAAGGCAGTATTGCTCAACCCAGATAAACAATGGCTTTGGTTCCCACTGCAGCTGGGTCAGGAAAAATGCCCTTATTTCCAAACCCAAATTCTAAGAAGGCATTTCAGGTAGGGGTGTGTGTGTGTGTGTGTGTGTGTGTGTGTGTGTAGCTCTCTAAATTTAAAGGGGCTGCTCCTTGAAGTGTAGTTTTTTTTTTAAATAGCTTTGACCGGGAAGCTGTGCCTTGTTCTGAGCAGGTTTCTAGGGGAAAGGTGGCCATTACAAAAATACTTATGGCTCACCCCTCATATTTCTTGAACTGAGCCACCCCAACCAGAATGTCCAGCAAGAGCCAGTGGGTTCTCCCCCACCCCAAATCATATCCATCCCAGCTTCCTATAGCAAAAGAGGGAAGGTGTGTTTTTTTTACATCTTCTTTTGCATCTGTTATTCAATATACCAAGCCTTAAACACCCACATAGCTTTGATCCTCTTTTACTTTAGAAAAGCAGAGTCACAGTAGCGCATATTGTTCACTACCAGCTCAAAAGAAAATCAAGCCTAGAGAAAGAGTTGAATCTTCATTTTGAGTTTCAAAAAATCATGTTAAATTACATCTATTACAGAGCAAAGAAGGGGAAAGTAGGTGTGGGTACAGAGCACAGAAATAGATTGAAGAAACTGGTTTCAACAGTTTCGGTGGACAAAGCAGGTGATTAGTTGAATTAAACTCAGAATTTCTAGAACAGTACCACTCGCCTATTTTTGCAGAACAGTAACCTGCCTAAGTTCTGTTATTAGTCTTGAGTAGACACATGGAATTAATTAAATTTACCTATATTTTAACTCACCATTCAACAGTTGAATTAGTGTTCTAATTGAGAGTAAGCAACATGATGCTAGGCACTGCGTGTTCAGAAATTACCTTAGAAAAGTGTAATGTCCTTATATGTAGGAGATTATCAGACAACCCCGTTTAAAACATTCTTTTGCTGGCATAAAATAAACCATTTTTATGCCAGCAAAAGAACGCTGCCCCTGCCCTTACCTGCTCTCCCAGCAAAGGCAACTCCAGCAATAAAGAGGAAGTGAAAGGAGCCCTGTTCACTTCCTTGTTCAAAATCCTGCGATACTTCGTTGCTCAGGAAATTTTAAAAAGTTTAAATTTAAAAATAAAAACAAAATAAACACATTAAAAGTTTGCACAGGCACCTAAGCACACTTTAGAGGGCCCAAGTAACCCCGTAAGGATCATAAAAAGAGTGAAACCTACCTGGATGTCCCAATCTCACCCGGAAGTGTTCACCCTGTACCGGCCATTCTTGCTGTAGCGATGGGATTTAAATGGCCTGAGATTTCACACGCCGGCAACACTGGCACAAAAGCACCACAGGGGATCTACTGATGGCTTCAGCCATCAATAAAGAGGTACATTAGCTTAACACCAGTGGAAGGCAAATGGATGACATCGTCTGATATTGGCATCCTTTTGTGTTCTGCTGGCATCATGATTGTGCCACATTTGCTGTGTCTGATAATCTCCGTAGTCCTAGGATGGGGATTCTCCCCTCTGTTGAGAGCTGCATTCCTTCAGGAGTAATTCATTAAGGATGCATGCCAATCTTCAGCAGGGTGGAGCCAGCAGTGGGTGGAGCTAGAGGCTCAGAGCCAAAAGTGGGTGGGTTTGAAACTCAGCAGGACTGTATACCATTCTCTCCCTTTGTGCCAACCAATCCCTTCTCCCTCTCTTCTCTCCCTACTTATCTCTGCAGGCCATGCAAAGGGTCTGCACAGAATACTTTGGCCACACGTTCTTATCGCTCCTCTAGTTGACCTGTGGGTGATGTGATGGATGGCTGAATGAGTGAATGGGAGAAGTGTGTTCTAAGAGCCAATTTTATGCAGGGAAACTGAAATGGGTGGGGCTTTTGGATGTTTGAAGTTTGCATGACAGTTGGAGTGAAGTTCAGTTAAGAATGGAGGCCAGTTGATGACAGTTATCTGGAGCAGAGGGCTCCGTGTGTGTGCCGTATGAGAGAGGCTTGGATGTTATAAAATTGTGTGCAGAGGATAATAGTTTGAATTAGAGTAGTGAGTGGACAAAGAGTGAATGAGTCAGGGGAATAAAAAGGATAACATTATAAAGGTTTAAGCACTGTTCTGAATAAGTTTCCATGTTACTGTTATTCATTCCCTTCAATAAAGTTACCCTTGTTCTTAATTCAAATACAGATTCTGTCCATTCCTATCTATTATATAAGCAAAGGCAAGCTACCAAAAACACACCCCACACATAGAAGGAAAAAGTAATATCCCTGGTTCAGAAGGAAGGAACTAAGGGAACCTTATAAAGTAAAGGTGGGAAGAACAGAGGGCAAAGGCAGCCAGGCTAAGCCACAAGGTAAAGTGGGGCTGGTATTTTGAAAATTGCTTTCGACCATCTTGACCATGTCAAGCTCATATAAAGTGTCTGGAAAGGTCACAGATGACAGATAATCTGTGGGCTTTCTGTATCTAATGAGCCCCCCCAACCAATTTCCCTTGCTTCCTGTCTGATCAGCCACAGCTGAACACTAGAGAACAGACAGCAATTCAGAAACAACAGTCCTAATCAGGATGACTGAAGGGGGAGTTGTAGGGACTCAATTCTTCACTAATTTTGTTCTCAAAAGAAGCAACAAGTAATTGTAGCAATTGTCTTCCTATTATTCATAGTTAAGGACTTTTTCTGTACAAAATATACCACATGGGGCTTTTTTTGCACAGAAAACAGCTGTGCTGTGCAGAAAATGTAGTTCAGGACTTATTCTGTGCAAAATCCTTACTCTTCTGTATAGAAAACAGTATTATTTGTGCAGGAAACAGCATTTTTCTTTGCAGATATTGTTTTATGGATTTTGTATGGATTTTGCACAAAATAAATCCCAAAGTGAAGATTCTTACTAGTCCAGAATTCTCCTCCTCAGGATTTCCTGACACTTGGGAAACACATGTTTCCACATTTTTTCAAACATTTTTAAATATTCCTTCCACCTCTTGTGGTGGGTAGGGAAAACTTTAATATTGCTTCCTCCCAGCAATGCCAGTCCCCAGTGCTAATACTGGTGAGGGAACAGTAACTGAGAGCAGGATTGTTTAGGATTTAAGCCTCTCTTTCCCACACCCAGAGATCACTGCCCCCTTCCCAGTTGCCTTTCTGTTGGGGAACATCATTCAGTGCTTGGGACAGCAGCCTTTTTGGACAGCAGCTCTTAGATTCCCTCAAGCAGCTTGACCAGGGCCTTTTTGGCTTAGGATTTGGGGAATTGTGGTCCAGAAGTGATTTTTCCAAGCCCTGATGATGGTCTCCAACAGCATTGAACCAGCTGATTGAGGGGATCACAGGCAGGGCAGAATGTAGTGACTGACCCACCTCATAGACCACAGTATCCTGCAGTCACAGACATATTGTCTCTAGTCACAAGGCCTCCATCTAGCTTATTGTGATTAATACCAACTGATAAAATATCTCCCCACCCCTCTCCATCTTCATAATACATTGGGCTAATGAATTCCATGAGTTCATTACAATCCATGTGGACACCTTTACAAACTGAGGCTGAGGCAAAGCTGACCACACCAAATATTTACATTTTATAAAATTATATTGTGGAAATCTTTTTACTATAATAGCCAAGTCCACAGAGCCAAGTCCACAGAGACTATCTTGTTCCCACGGTTTGTATCCTACTTACATCATATATTGGTAGATATAACTAAGTCCCAAATATTGACCTGAATGCACAAATTATGCTAAATGAAGAATAGTGATGGATAATTAATAACATTCTATGCAGAGCTGGCAGGCAACTACTTTTCCCTTATTAACTTTTGAATTGATTTCTCCCTTCTTTGGTTATGATTTTTTTTCTTTCTTTCTCTCTAGGCTCTGAAGAGGATAAAAGACTTTTAAAAAAGCCTCTTCTAGTAAGCTTAGCTGGGACTGATAATCTCTCAAAGTCCTATTAAGGAAGCAGAAGGCAGACCAGGTAATAAGTAAGGGGGTGGCAGAAGAGAATAATAAATAGATACAACAATTGCTATCTCTTTGTTTTCAAAACTTGGTTTTAAAAAACTTTCCCAGTTGTTCTCTAAAGAGAAGGCCAAAGTTACTGTAAAGGGGTTTGTTGTCAACTGACAACAAGGAACTGGTGATGGTTTGCCAGAAAACAATTTATTCTTCCCCTGGGAAGCTTCTGGCAGATTCTTCCTAATATGTTATTCATTCCCATTTCTACAAATGAACTGAAGCACCCTATTCTGCTTTAACTACTCATGCCCCAAATGAAATCATCTATGGGACAACAATGGCATAATTATTAATCATTATTACATTTTCTTTTTCCTGGTGCTGAGAAAATTTCAAAAACTAAAACATCAATCTGGAAACCAAAAGAGAAGCTTCTCTTACACCAGGAACAGGAAATCAGTCACTCTCCAGAAGTTTTGGATCAACTCTCAACAGCCCCAGTGAGTGTGGCCAATGGTAAGGCATTATGGGATTTACAATTCAAAACAATCTGGTGGGTCAAATGTTTCCCACTCCTGCCTTCAATCATACTGCCTGACATTCCCCAGATCCTGAGAGTCAGACGATAAAGTCTGAGAAGTCTATTTATTTATTTGTTACATTTATATTCCATCTTCAATGACCTCAAGACAGTCTACTCCCCCCACCTGCAATTTGCTCTCAAAACAAATCTGTGAATTAGGCCAGTCTGAGAGAAGGTTTTTTGGGGGACTTGGAATCATAGAATCATAGAATTGCAGAGCTGGAAGAGACCATGAGGGCCATCCAGTCCAACCCCCTGCCATGCAGGAATCACAATCAAAGCATCCCCGACAGATGACTTGTGGGGGGCTTCAGGGGGCTCAAAAAGGGTGGCAGTCTAGGGACTGCATCTGGCCTATGAGCTGCACCATGTCTACCCCTGCTGCAAACTATGAGGGGCTTAAGAAGCCTAATTACTTTCTCCCTATTTTCCTCCCCCACATTCAACAGATTCCTACCAAAATCCCATACCTTAACTTTTCTCCTTAGCAATTCATATTCCTCTAAGGTAGTGTTTCTCAACGAGGGTTCCCGGGAACCCTAGGGTTCCCCAAGAGGTTGCTAGGGGTTCCTCAAGAGATTGTGATTATGGGGGGGGGGGAAGCAATAACAGTATATAGAGTAATGTTTATGCAGGGGTTCTCTGAGACCTGAAAATTATTTCAAGGGTTCCTCCAAGATAAAAGGGTTGAGAAAGGCTGCTCTAAGGCATTGAGTTTGTGTCCTTGCTGGGGCATTCTTTAAGCCTGATTCATTGCTCCTTTAATATACAAAACAGTATAGTCCTTTATACCTTCTGAGTCTCTCCCTGCCCTGCAAGTATGAAGAAAGCATAATTATGAGAGAGAATTGGATATGACCCTTCTTATTTCCAAACGAAGAGGCCCAGGTGACACATATTATCTATTCAAGAGACTGGTGAACTAAACAAACCAGTTGCTAGAGAATGAGCTGCATGGAGATGGCTGCTAAGCCTTTCAAAGAAAATGATAGCAGTGGACTAGTGTTATTTTGAAACTGGTACCCAAAAGATGTTAGTTCAGTGCCCCAATACCCTTTAAATATCTTATTAGTATTCCCCACTCTCTCTTCTCTGAAGACTACGAACAAACATATTCCCTTTACTCACAAAGGAAAAGCACAGTGACATATGCTAGGGGTTTGGATTAGCTTTCCCTAATGTCACATCCTTCAGATGTATTGAATTACACTTCCCATCATCCCCATCCCACATAACCAGCTGTGCTTTCTGGAAGTGATGGGAGTTACAGCTTGATACATCTGGAGTGTGCCAAATGGAGGGGAGAGTGAAAGTGGCTTGTGGTATTCATAGGCCATTAAAGGCTACTGAAAACTATTCTTTAACCTCAACTATCAGTTAATACAGAAGCTCATACTGGAAAGGCCATTTTGCATAAACAATGAATATTTTACATTATCAATTCAATGTCCATATACAAATCATTTTCTTTCTAATCCACAGCACCTTAATAATTTTTGCAAAACAGAAAATACATGAAATATACTGTCGATGTGTGCCCCCCAACAAAAGTCATGTCATAAATAATGACATTACACAACTTCGAGTAACCTAAGCTGCTATAAACATGGACAATGCCAGAAACTGAAGCAACAGAGTATTTAATTCACATCAGACATCCACTTGGAGTTCAGCTTTCACATGCCTCATCTGAGTTGCAGCCCAATAAAACTGAAGGCAAAACAAGCAATAAAAAACAAAATAAAACCCTGAATCATTGCATGCAAGTGTTTATGTTTGGAGAACTGTCTGAAAGATGAGTAAGGAGATAGTGTTGTGGGGGGTTGTGTTACAGGAAGTGATCAGACAGCTCTGGAAATGCAGGAATCACATACTGAGGATTGTCCAGAAGGCAATAATGAAAACTAGTGATCAGAGGCGGGGGAGGGATTTTAAAGAATAACTGGCCAGTCAGGGCAGCTGTTTCCTATGGGGAGCATTGTGGAGGGATTGTGATTGTGCAAACCTGAAAGGCAATTGAGAAGTATCTTTGCTGTGTAGATGTTTTGTAAGTGAGATCGGTCCAGAGGAAATGGTAAGTGAGATGGGTCCAGAGGAAACATCTGAGGGCCTATTTACATGGGCAAATATTCCTCTAAATATACCACAAAGATAGCTCATTGTTCCCATGGATCGCACCACAGCATCGCCTCATTCAGAAGGGGGGAAGGTAAAACACCCAAATATAGCATGGCAAGGGATGTCGCTACTTTTGCCGGTATATTTACAAAGTAGTGCATTATTGGTAGTGTAAACAACCATTCCGCTAAGGGCTGCAGCAGAGCTGCACTGTGATTGGTTGCTATGATGAAGGGGTGGGCTTAAAAGAGGGGGACTGAGGGAGGGAGATTCAGTAGCGATCAGGAAACTTTGAAAAATCCTCTCCGCTATTTTGCAAGCCAGTTTGCAAACAAAAAGGATTCCCAACAATTTACAGTCAGGGGAGATATGTTCCCCACATACAGAAAGGAATTCCTTCTTCTACTCAGCTGCGATCTCGCTGTCTCTCTGCTTCGGGGAGTGGGTTCATTTACAGGCAGATTTACAGAGACAGAGACACTTTTTTGATTCCCCCCCCCCTGCTATTTTGGCAGTCTGTGAGTCTTTCTTTAGCTAGAAAATGCAGGGCTTCAAATTCTTTCACTCACAATCTAGCCTCTTCCCCATAAAACATTCCTCTGCTTGGGAGGCCATGCCCCCCGCACTTTTTCAAGTCCAAATGAAAAAACAGCATAATTAGAAAAAAAAACTGACTGGCATAGCTGCAGAAAAGAATTAAAGTGCAAGTTGCCGCAATAAATCTGCCGTGTAAATGAACCCTAGGAGGCAGCTACCTTGAGGGAAGACAGAACAATGTGGTTTGGTAGCATCAGGAGCCTAAAAACAGTGTTAGTGGTGGTGAATCATAGAATCATAGAATTGCAGAGTTGGAAGAGACCATGAGGGCCATCCAGTCCAACCCCCTGCCATGCAGGAAATCTTGATCAAAGCATCCCCGACAGATGGCCATCCAGCCTCTGTTTAAAGACCTCCAAGGAAGGAGACCCCACCACGCTCTGAGGGAGTGTGTTCCACTGCCAAACAGCTCTTACTGTCAAAAAGTTCCTCCTAATGTTGAGGTGGAATCTCTGTTCCTGGAGCTTGCATCCATTGCTCCGTGTTCCAGTCTCTGGAGCAGCAGAAAACAAGCCTGCTCCATCCTCAGCGTGACATCCCTTCAAATACTTAAACAGGGCTATCATATCGCCTCTTAACCGTCTTTTTTCCAGGCTAAACATACCCAGCTCCCTAAGTCTCTCCTCATAAGGCATTGTTTCCAGACCTTTCACCATTTTAGTTGCCCTTCTCTGGACATGCTCCAATTTGTCAATATCCTTTTTGAATTGTGGTGCCCAGAACTGGACACAGTATTCTAAGTGAGGTCTGACCAAGGCGGAATAGAGTGGCACTATGACTTCCCTTGATCTAGACACTATACTTCTATTGATACAGCCCAAAATCACATTGGCCTTTTTAGCTGCCACATCACATTGTTGACTCATGTTCAACTTGTGGTCTACTAGGACTCCTAGATCCCTTTATTATTTCATATTATTTCATATTATTATTTCAGAGAACCCTCAAGGAATGAAAGATGAGGGGGGGGATTTTTCCTGATATTTATTATGAGATATTAATTTGTTGTTATTATTGTTATTAGTTGTTGTTATTGTTATTGTTATTATTTCTATCTCACTTTTACACAATTTGGGACTCAAAGCTGTGCAAAGTACTATTGCAGAAAGTGTGTTTTTTTTAAAAAAAAAAATTAATTGAAAGAGCAAGTGAACTCAATCGGGTGTCATGCCCTGCTTTCAGAACTTGGAAATAGACTCTGATGCAGAGATTGAAGCAGTGGACATGCCAGGACCTGCTGAACCAGAGCAGGAGGATGTTCCAGAGCCACAGGCCTCAGACACAGATAATAGTGGAGTCCCATCTCTGGCAGAGGGTCCTGCCTGTTCAGATACAAAGGACAACTTACCTATACCTACCTTCACAGCATGGAGACAACAAAAGGAGGGCTTGAGGCAGTGTCGGTCTATTTATAGGAAGCAGCAATTAGATAAGCAGCAGTAGAAGTTATCTGACCTACCTGAGTACCCATTGTGTTCCTGCTTGTTGTCTTTGACCTGGACTGTGTTTGCTTACTCTGGACTCTGTTTGCCTGACCTGGATTCTGCTCGACTACCCTGAACTCTGTTTGCCTAGACCTAGACTTTGCTTGTGGACTTGTGTTTTTCTTGCTAGTAAAGTAAATGTCTTCACACTGCCTTGATTCCTTTGACTATGCTGTGCCTTTGGTATCAGCTGTGTAGTAATCAGCCTTTGGCTGGTTGCCCAAACATTGTCTGGACAGAATTATCTCTGATCACTTGGCTGACTACTGCTAACAGCTTGCAGATGGAGCTAAACCAGCTCCAGATTGCTTGTGCCCCAGCTCAGCATAAAGTACCTATTGCTGAGCCAGAGAAGTTCACTGGTGACCCAGCCTTTAGAAGCCTTTATTGTGAGCTGTAAGCTGTATGTCCAGGTCAGAGCTGAGGAGTTTCCTAATGAGCCCATCCAGGTGGCCTTCATGATTTGTTTGCTATCTGGCATGGCTGCTAAATGGGCTACTCCTTTACTGCAGCAAAACAGTCCTTTTTAAAGCAAGCTGGATGATTTTATCCAGAACATGAGAACTGTGGGTGGGGACCCCTTGCAAACAGAGACTGCCAGCTGTCAGATTCGCCAGTTGCAGCAGGGGAAAGGAACTGTATGAGCCTATACCACAGCCTTCTGACTCATGTTATTCAGGATCTGGATTATAATGACCTGGCTCTCCAGGATCAGTACAAATCAGGTCTGGATCCTGGAATTAGACGAGCTGGCTTGCAGAGTTTCTCCTGCTACTCTGCAGCTGCTAATTCTGAATAGATGGATGCTTGGAGTCCCACAGGCAGGGTCGGAGCGGTGCTAGAATCATAGAATCATAGAATTGTAGAGTTGGAAGAAACCATGAGGGCCATCCAGTCCAACCCCCCTACCATGCAGGAATACACAATCAAAGCATCCCTACTCCCCAGACTCCTGGACCTCTTGCTGCATATGCTCTAGTGACCGCAGGAGCCAACCCTATCCATGCTGTCTCTCCTGAGGAACCCATGCAGCTGGTAGGAGCACACCTTCACCTCACCACAGCAGAGAAGGAGTGCAGGAGGCATGCAGGACTTTCTCTATATTGTGGTGTGGGAGGCCGCTTTGCCAGAGAGTGCGTTGCCAAGAGTTGGGGCCCTTCCCAGCCAGGAAGCAGGCCCTCCCAGGCTTAGAAGGGCTCTGCAGCCTGGAATAGCAAGGTGTGGAGGCCTCCCCACCTCCTATAGAGCCCAGGCAAACCCCCCTGTTGGTGGCTCCTATGGTTTGGGTTGTTGAAGCCCAGCTGATGCATGTTGGTGCCATGATTGACTTGGGGGCCTGTAATAACTTCATGGACTTAACCTTTGCCACCCAACACCACATACCCTTGCTCCCGCTACCCAAACCTCAGACTGTCGAAACCATTGATGAGCATCTTTTGAGCTCTGGACCAGTGACCCATCAGACTCCTGAGCTAACTTTAGAGATACAGGTTCATGTCGAGCGAGCTCAGTTTTATTTGGCAGTGGTACCGCATTTCCTGGGAATGCCTTGGTTGGCCAAGCATGACCCCCACATTTCTTGGTCCCATTGAGAGTTGCTCTTCGTCTCAGAGTATTGCCAGGAACACTGTTGGCTGAAGTGGGTGCATGCCACTCAAGAGTCTGGACTTTATCAGACGCAGAAAAAACTGTGTTAGAAGAATGCTACAAGAACAAAAATGGGCGACATTACCAGACAAAGATGTCCTTCAGCCATTCCAGGAGTGTAGCAAAGGTGTGAATAACATGTCCCCTTTTATTGACAGCTTAGCCCCTCAACAAAAAAGGGACACTGTATTCACACCCATGCTACGCCCCCGGAATGGCTGAAGGACATGGGCATCTGATCATGTTATCCTTTCTGCTCTTGTAGCATTCTTCTGATGTGGGTGAGGATGCGGTTTTGTGCCGCATTCCCTATATCTGATAAAGTCCTCTGAGTCCACAGAGTCCTTGGTCACACTACTCACTAAATTCCAGGACTTTGTGGACAGGTTTGATAAAAAGGATGCTGACCGGCTACACCCCCATCGGGTATATGATTGTGTCATAGACCTGATGTCCAGGGCTCCCATTCCTGCCAGCTGTCTCTACTCCTTATCAGAACCAGAGCTAGCAGCTTTATGGGACTTCTTAGAGAAAAACCTACACCGAGGTATCATTAAATCTTCCACATTCCTTTGACCTCTCGGCTATGGGCTTCCTGGGGTACCAGATCTCCCCCAAAGGAGTAGAAATGGACCCTGCCAAGGTTGAGGCTCTGGCCTCCTGGCAACCACCTAGGAACCAGAAGGAGCTTCAATGGTTCCTGGAGTTCATGAACTTCTATTGGAAGTTCATCCCCAACTTTGTGTCCCTGGAGGTTCACACAACCAACCTGTTGCGAGAGAAGGTCCCCTTCCAGTGGACTCCAGCTGCTCAGAACACCTTCCAGGAATTAAAAGCCAAGTTCACCTTGGAACCCATCCTGCAGCATCCCAGTTGGAGAATGCCATTTGTCATGGAGGCTGATATCTTAGACATCGCCATCAGAGCCGCGCTTCTGCAGATCGCTCCTACAGGACTGCATCTGTTGCCATGCACTTTTTATTCTTGCCAGCTGATGCTGCTGGAGTACAACTACACCATCTGGGAGAAGGAGCTTCTGGCTATCAAGGCAGTGTTTGAACATTGGCAACACCTGCTAGAAGGAGCGGCCCATTCTGTACAGGTGCACACTGACCACTGTAACCTGGAATACCTCCAGACTGTGCAAAAGCTCACACTGCAACAGATGCAGTGGCCATTGTTCTTCACCCAATTTAACTTCTGCCTGCAGTACATGCCTATGCACAGAATCAGCAAGCAGACTCTCTCTCTCTCTCTCTCTCAGAAACCAGAGTATAGCCTCTCTCCTGTTGGACCAGATCTGTGACTGTCAGTGCCCAGATCCTTTGGTCCAATCCTGTCCCTAGATCCTTTGGTCTAGATGATGGCGGGGTCCTCCCCATGCTCTACATGAGATGGTCTCCTGCACCAGGGCACTTTGATCTCTACAAGACCCTACACCTTGTCACCTGGGAGTTTTGGTGGCCATGTGTTCGAGCCGAGGTGGATGGGTATGTACAGACCTATCCAGTGTGTCATCATGCCAAGGATCAGCCAAGAAAGCTTGAGGGACTGTTACATCCTTTCCCCATGCCCTTGGGACCCTGGAAGATGGTCTCTATGGGCTTTGTCATGAATCTACTCTGTCTGGGGGCAATACCGCCATCCTTGTGGTGGTGGATTTTTAAACCAAGATGGCTCACTTCATTCCCTGTCCCGGGGTGCTGACTGCCAGGGATAATGTGCACCTCTTCATAGACCATGTGTTCCATCTCCATGGCCTCCCAGAGGGCATCATCTCTGACACAGTGAATCGCAGTTCACTGTGCAGTTTTGGCACAGTCTATTGCAGAAGCTGGGCATTGAGCCTTGCCTATCCTCAGCCCATCATCCACAGACCGACATAATCTGCTATCAGCTGTGTAGTAATCAGCCTTTGGCTGGTTGCCCAGACATTGTGTGGACATCAGGCTGGTTGCTGTGGACAATTATGTGATAACTGTATGCCCCTTAAAAAAAAATACATTGTTACAGATTAACATAAAATAATCCCTACTACATGATACCATATTTTCCAAGAATAATTGAAAGTCTTGTTTTCAATTTCTTTTATTGACCATTTCATGATCTCAATGCAAAGTTTGCCTTCAGGATTTCTCTCTGTGATGTGATCAGATGATAAACATTAGGATTAACAAATGTGCATTTATTCATGCCAAATGAATTCTTGCTACTGTTTATTTCAGTTGCTGAATGGATAGTTGAATAGATAGACCAGTGGCAGCACCATGGCTATGTGGAAAGGACAAATTGCACCAGGTGACACCTTTGGGGGGAGGGGTGACACTGGACTTAGTAACGCCACAGAGATGGACCGTGATAGACATCCCCTCCCATGGATCCAGTGCCTTGGTTACTTGCTTCACTAGACTATAAACATGGTCCTGTCTCCAGTTAAGTTGATATTTAATATGTATATTAATGTTATATTATCGCATTGAATAATGCAAATGTGAATGAATTAGTCACTCCTCAATAGGCTGTTACAAGGATATGTTAAGTGTTATAATTATACTCAAGCAGAGCTGACCAAAGATATTTTGATGCCTAAGGTAAATGATTTCCCTTGCCAGGCAAAGCACACACTACTCAAGGCCAAGCAAGTTATTTTGTCACTTGTGACAGAAAATTGTGCAGAATTCCCTCCGCAGCTGTAAAAATACAATCAATTGGATGCAAACTTAGTTTTGTCCAGTGAAACTAATAAGATGAAGTTAAAATGGATACAACCCAGTAGTAATTGGCAACAACTTCTTGACCAATACCCATAATTTGAAGCATTAGGCAGCTTCCTCACTCTGCCTAATGGTGGGGCTGGGCTGGAGTGCTTAATAGAGTTACTAAGCACCAAAAACATATAATAAGGTATGACTGGAGCTAGAGATGATGAGAATTCCTGACCATTCATGAAACTTGCATGGGGGAAAAATGGCACACCAAAAGTTCCTGCAACTAGCAAGGTTTTATTTTATTTTATTTTATTTTATGTTCCTGGTACCATATAAACTATGCTGTTTTTAAAAACTGCACAGGAGTTTGATATGTGGCAGAAAACGAAACTTAGGTAGCGTGAAGCGCAACCTTTGCCAGTTTAAATATTGTACAATTTCCTTTCTGTGAGGAAAGCTGTGCAGTTTTCAGTTTCTATGCCAAAAACTGCACAGTTTCTGAAAAACTAAGCAATTTCCTGGGAAAGATATTCAACTTCCATAGAAAAACTGCAGTTTCCCATCATTGTGTGTGGAGGGGGTGGGGGTTCCCTGAGTGTCCCAAACCTACAGAGGAAAAAAAAGGTTTCATTGTTCTTGACATCTGTTGGGAATCATTAAAAAAAAAATGAGATTTACCATCCCTAACTGGATCTAGGCAGAGTCTTTTTGTAGAAATAATCTTAGAATTTTGATATATAGTGACTGGGATATTATTTAGGGCATCTGCAGTTGAAGAAGATAAAGAGGAGGAATCACCATCACCAGGTTAGGTAAGTACCACATCAAGTCAAGGAGAGAGCTTGAAAGAGTAACTACTTTCATGGCAATAATAATGGCTTCAACTTTCCCACCTGTACTCGTATGCTGCACATTTTTGAAAACTCTACTGCTGAGAAACAATATTTCAAGAACCACAGGGAGCTTTGCATAATTCACATAAAGCTTAGACTTTCATTTTCTTTTCTGAATAATTCATAACATCTTCAAGGGAAAAGTTCACAACTCTTTAACCTGTGAAGTAATATGGGATGCTCTTTTGCATCTCTCCCCTTTTCCTGCTCCAAGGTGAACAAAACTAGCAAAGGGGTCTTGTCTGGATATTTAAAAGCCATTTAGTGGTGTTTGATCACACTGTAGCATAAAGCAGAACCTGTGATGGAGCTATGCAAATGGAAGCAGTTTTGATTCTCAGTGTCTAGGGCAAAAAAGTCCAACCTGTGGCCCATGGGCCGCTTGCAGCCCAGGACAGCTACTAATGCAGCCCCAACTAAGTACAGCCAGGAAATATAAGATCCCAGTGTACATATCTAAGCGGGGAGACTCTCTTAGCAAAAAGCTCTTTTCATGCCATAAAGAGGATTGGCACATGCGTGTTGATAAACAGTAACCCTCCTCATGCTTCCTGCCCTGCCTTTCCTCACTCACTGCATATGCCCCTGCCCTCTTGTCTTCATTAGGACAGCATGAAGTTTGGCAGCACAGAGGATTTGATTGCTCAGTCAGGCTTGGCAGGAAAGAGCTGCATCTGGGCTGAAGCGGAAGCAGTTTGTGCTACCAGGGGTGGTGGCTTTGGGGTGTCCAGCCTCTGTCTCGCTGCAAAGCTGTTCCAGCTTGGGGTGAGTAAAGGCATGGACCACCCCTGGTTTAGCTTCCCTGACTGAGCTCCAGGTCCTCCTCTGGACATGCCAAGCTGCGCACCTCCAGTGGCCGCAGAGAGGCTGCTCTCTCCACCACACTGAGCTGCTTTCCCCCACATGGCTCACAGCAGGCACAATCTCTTCAATCCATTCCCCAGGAGCTCCCATCTCCCACTCTAGCAGGGTCTTGTGGCAAAAGGCCAGACCAATAAAGGCAGGTCCTGTGCTAATAGGGGGCCCTTACAATGATAGCCCACCAAAAACATCCCGACCCAGCAGGCCCAGAAACACACTGTACACAGCCATGTCCCTGACACTAGAGGATATGGCCCCAATGAGTGGGGGAGGGAAGAGGCCGAATGGGCAGTGCAGAGCGCAGCCACTCACAAACCCATCTGACAAGCCCTAACACAGGTACGGAGAAAACCACCAGCAGTAATACTGTCAGGCTCATCCCTGAATTCTGGGCATTAGAGTAGACTCCATGGAAGATCCTGACATGAGGTTGGCAAAAGCCTTTGGCCTGTTTTCCTTGTCTGGGCCTCTTAGGCTTTGGGTGCGTGCCAGCCTGCCCTTTTGGGCCTGGGAACTCTGTTCTCCAAAGCAGCTCAAGGTCACAGCACCTGGAGCTGTCTGGGAGCCTAGAAACCTCCCTAGATGCCATTCTCACGCTGTAAGGGTTTATCTGGGAATTGTGTTAGATTGTATTCAGTTTCAGCTTTGCCTATGTTCCTGGTACACGTATCCTTGCTTAATAAAGAATTCTTATTGAGTCAATGTGAGTGTGTGTTCCTGGTACATCACAGTAAGCCGAAACTTACAAATCATACAGGAGGTCATGCAGACAAGCCTCCTGGAGATCCTGCAGAGACTGCCTCAGCAACCGGCTGCCCTGGGAGGAGGCCAACCTCTCCAGGACCTGCAGTTGCCAGTCCAGCACCAGGGGGAGAGGTCCCCGTCGCACCTGCTGGGGGCCCTGTCCCACAGGCTCCTGGTCCAGTACCCCCTGTGGGAGCTGGCCCAGTCGAGCCATGGGAAAGACCTCGGGGGCTCAAGCAGCGAGAACTTAAAGCCACCTTTGATGGCGACGCCATGAAGTTGCCATACTAACTAACCCAGGTGATGGGGTTCATGTCCCAATGGGACGAAGAGTTCCAGACAGAGGCTGAGAAGGTGCAGTATGTCTCCAACCAACTGGAGGGAGAGGCGGCACAATGGCTGGTGGGGCTCTACGACATGGGGCTCCAGAGTTGGGGAATTTCCATGACTTCATGATGGCCTTACAGGCTCTATTTGAAGACGCCCTGAGGGTGAGACAGGCATGCACAGAACTCCAGCGACAAGGTTCCCCATGACATTCTTGAAACAAGCTTGTAAAATGTGGGCTAGACAAGTTAACTGTTCAATGGATTTGTAATTGGTTGACCGGCCGAACCCAAAGGGTGCTCAGCAGTGGCTCCTCTTCATCTTGGAAAGATGTGACCAGTGGGGTGCCACAGGGTTCTCCAGTCTGCTGGGCCCAGTACTATTCAACATCTTGATCAATGACTTGGATGAGGGAATTAGGGGCATACTTATGAAATTTACAGATGACACCAAATTAGGAGGAGTAGCTAATACCCTAGAGGACAGGATCAAAATTCAGAATGACCTGGATAGACTGGAGAGCTGGGCTAAAGCTAACAAAATGAAATTCAATATGGAGAAATGTAAAATACTGCACTTAGGGCAGAAAAATGAAATGCATAGATATAGGATGGGAGAGACCTGGCTGAACGAGACTACATGTGAAAGGGATCTAGGAGTCCTAGTAGACCACAAGTTGAACATGAGTCAACAGTGTGATGTGGCAGCTAAAAAGGCCAATGTGATTTTGGGCTGTATCAACAGAAGTATAGTGTCTAGATCAGTGATGGTGAACCTATGACACGCGTGTCAGCACTGACACGCGTAGCCATTTCTGCTGACACGTGGCCATAGGCCTCCTCCCCCCCTGCCTGCAACCTCACCACCCTCCCTAAAGTGGCAATCGTGGCTTCAAAGCCCCGGTCGCCACTTTACTCCCCCCTTCCACCCTCCCTAAAGTGGCAATCAAGGCTACCAAAGCCCCGGTCACCACTTTCCTCCCCGCTCCCACCCTGCCTAAAGCAGAAATCCGAAAATATGCAGAACTGAGAATGTGAAACCCACGAGTGCGGAGGGACAACTGTAGTCACAAATGTTTCATCCTCCCCTATTAGACACTCTGTGCCAGAGGTCTGTAGGCCAAAATAACAGAAGTCCGGCACAGAGCGTCTAGTTCTGCGACTTCCGGTTAAGCCGGGATCTTTGCCCTCACTTCCGCCGGCAGAGATAATGTTTTTTCCTCAAAGTGACACACCACCCGAGTTATGCTCAGTTTTTTGGCAAAGTTTGACACACCAAGCTCAAAAGGTTGGCCATCACCGGTCTAGATCAAGGGAAGTAATAGTGCCACTCTATTCTGCCTTGGTCAGACCTCACTTAGAATACTGTGTCCAGTTCTGGGCACCACAATTCAAAAAGGATATTGACAAATTGGAGCGTGTCCAGAGAAGGGCAACTAAAATGGTGAAAGGTCTGGAAACCATGCCTTATGAGGAGAGACTTAGGGAGCTGGGTATGTTTAGCCTGGAAAAAAGACGGTTAAGAGGCGATATGATAGCCCTGTTTAAGTATTTGAAGGGATGTCACTCTGAGGATGGAGCATGCTTGTTTTCTGCTGCTCCAGAGACTGGAACACGGAGCAATGGATACAAGCTCCAGGAACAGAGATTCTACCTCAACATTAGGAGGAACTTTTTGACAGTAAGAGCTGTTCGGCAGTGGAACACACTCCCTCGAAGTGTGGTGGGGTCTCCTTCCTTGGAGGTCTTTAAACAGAGGCTGGATTGCCATCTGTCGGGGATGCTTTGATCAAGATTTCCTGCGTGGCAGGAGGTTGGACTGGATGGCCCTCGTGGTCTCTTCCAACTCTACAATTCTATGATTCTATGATTCTATGACTGTAGCAGGGTTTGACGTCCATGGGCAAATATGCCTCCGAATTCTGCCATCTGGCCAGCCAGATTCCTGACTGGACCAAAGCTACTAAGGTGCAGTATTTTTAGGATGGCCTTAACGCAGACATCCTCGAGTGGGCATTGATCCAAGGGAACCCTGAAACCCTCTTGGGATGGGTATGGCTGGCTGGGGAGGTGGAGACCCTGAGACAGAGCATCAAGCTGGCCTGGCAATGCCAGGGGCTTGGCGGAAAGCCCACAGGGTCCACTGGGAAGTAAGCTAAGACGACCCGACCAGCTGGTGGCACAGCGGGGGAGTCAGAGAGGGAGTGAAGAATGAGAAAAGGCTTGTGCCTGCACTACGGGAAGAGTGGACACCGCATAGCCGAATGCCCAGAGAAACAACCTTGAGACACTCTGGCAGAAGTGAGCCCCAAGAAGGGGAAGTCGATGACACCCAAGATGCAATTCAAGCCCAAGACCAAAGCAGCGGTGCACACCTTGATGTCAGGCCACATGGTGGGAAAGTCCTCAGAGGAACCGGATGACAGTGGGTCCTCCTGCAATGCTGACCCGGCAGGAAACGCCTCCAGCCCACCCTACTAAGCGCCCAAGGGCAGGCTAATCCCAAAGGGTGCCCAAGTGCTGTGGTGAGTGGTGTGAAAGGCCCTTTTTTCCGAAAAGCCAAAATAGGGGTTGCAAATAATGGGGTCCCACAAAAAGTAATGTTAATGGTAGATTCTGGATGTACCCAAATACTAATTCACCCCTCCTTGGTCAGTGAACTTGCAGTTAGCACCATTAAGCTAGACAAGCCAGTGTGGCTGTCTCAGATGGACGGAGGGATGATGAAGGGGCCCCCGCAAGGCAAATGACTGGCCCAGTACAGATGAAGATGGGGAATCATCAGGAGGAGCTCCAATTTGTAATAGCCCCAGGTTTAGTTCCAGCTGCAGTGGAGGGCTTAAACTGGCTGAAATTTCACAACCCCACCATAGACTGGGTAAAGGAGACTGTAAATTTTACAGACCCCTTGTGTATGCGGGAACATGGAGTGGAGGGGAATCCCTCTAGAGGCCAAGCCGCGGAACTGTAAAACCACTCTTGTTCAAGGGGAAATGAAAGGGTTACTGGTGGAGTGTAAACAGTGGCAGTATGTATTTGAAGAGAAGGAATGTGACATTCTTCCCCCCACAGCCATTTGACTGTGCTATTGAGATAGTTTCCGAGACTGAGCTGCCCAAACCCAAGATTTACTCCATGACTCCAGCGGAGATGGATGCCCTCCAGGAGTTCATAGACAAAAACTTGGCCCGGGAGTTCATCAAACCTACAACCTCCCCCTTGGGGGCTCTGGTGTTGTTCAGACACAAGGCCGATGGGGGTCTTCGTCTTTGTATTAATTACAGATCCTTAAATGTTATCAGCATGACAAATCAGTACCCCCTCCCCCTAATGAAAGACATCCTGGCTCATTTAGCCAAGGGGAAGATATTTACCAAACTGGACTTGTGGGAGGCCTACTATAGGGTGCGGATCAAAGAAGGGGTTGAGTGGAAGATTGCTTTTAATTGCCAGCTAGGGGCTTTTGAATTCTGTATAATGCCATTTGGTCTAAGTGGAGCCCCCAGAATTTTCCAGAACTTGATTAATGATGTACTGAGAGAGTTCTTCTACAAAGGGGTACTGGTGTATTTGGATGATGTGCTCATTTACTCTGAGGACTATACATCACATGTGAAGTTGGTGAAAAAAGTGCTTAGTAAATTGGGGGAGAATCATTTATATGCCAAAATGTCAAAATGTGAATTCCATCAGAGCCACTTAGATTACTTGGGGTACTGCATCTCTAGCAGGGGGGTTGAAATGGACCCAGAGAAGGTGAAGGGGGTCCTTGCATGGGAGGCCCCCAGAACCAGGAAGCAACTTCAGAGCTTCCTAGGGTTTGCTAATTTTTACTGGTCCTTCATCCCTGACTTTGCTGAGGTGGCCTTACCTTTGACTGACCTGTTGAAAACCAATGGGGTGGGAGAGAAGAAACGAACTAGGAAGGGGAAGCCAGAAAAGCCTCCCCAAAAGATTGTGTGGAGTGACCAGTGCCCAAGGGCATTTGACAAGCTAAAGAAGCTTTTCACCTCTGAACCCATTTTGAAGCACCCCGGCCCCACCAGCCTTTTGTGGTTCAGGTAGATGCCTCGGATGTGGCGATGGGGGGGGTGTTGTTACAACAGGATGAAGGGGGGAGCTCAGAGCTTGTGCATATCTGTCCAAGAAATTCAATGAGACTGACCGAAATTGGCCAGTGTGGGAGAAGGAGGTGGGGGCAATCAAATTGGCCTTAGAGACTTGGCACCATCTGCTGGAAGGATCTTCCCAACCTTTTGAGGTTTGGACAGATCACAAGAACTTGGAGGCTTTGAAAACTCCACTGCGCTTAAACCCTAAACAAATTCGGTGGGCTAGTTTCTTTTACTGGTTCAACTTCACCTTGAAGTTTCTCCTGGGAAAAAAGAATTTCTTAGCTAACGCCTTGTCCAGGCTCCCTCAACATGACAGTCAGCGAAAGGAGGTGATAGACAGTCTTCTCCCCCTCCCATTTGGGATTGGCAGTTCTCACGCGCAGCCAAGCCAAGCGTCAGGAGACCAAGACAGGCCCCTCTTTGGGCCCAGACAAAAGTTTTGTGGGGGTGCCTGATGGCTCGTCTGCAAAGACCACGAACCCCACTGTGGCACCGGCCCCATCATCCTTGGAGCCGTCTCCTCCTGTCTCGGAGGACGGGGGAGTGGGTGGCAGGTTCAATTGGCAGCAGCTCTCTCAAGGACCCATGGTTTCTATCTCACCAAGAGGAGGTAGTTCTACGAGGAGGTTTGGCTTGGAAGAGAGAATGCCTGTATGTTCCAGAGGCTATGAGAACTGCTATCCTTAAACAGTGTCACGATGTGAAGAGTGCAGGTCATTTTGGGTATGTGGAAACATTATACTTAACACGGCTGCAGTTCTGGTGGCCCAAAATGTGGAAGGAGGTAGAGGAGTATGTAAAGGGGTGTCACACGTGTGTGGTGGCAAAAAGAGCCGGGGGGAAACCAAAAGGCTTATTTCTACCTTTACCTACCCCCACTAAACCATGGGAAGTCATTAGTATAGACTTCATTGTTGAATTACCAGAAAGTAAGAAAAGACTGTTATTTGGGTTGTGACTGACTTGTTTTCCAAGCAAGCGCACTTTGTGGCATGCAAGAAACTCCCGACAGCCTCCCAGCTGGCCAGACTGTTTGTGCACCACATCTATAGGCTACATGGAGTTCCTGCTAAGAGCATTTCAGATCGGGGAGCTCAATTCACCTCCCAATTCTGGAAGGCATTCACAAAATTTTTGGGGATCGAGTTGGGGTTGAGCAGCTCCCATCACCCACAAAGTGATGGCCAAAGTGAACGTGTAATCAGCTTTTAGAACAGTATTAAGTATATTAAGTATTAAGTATTTAATAGGAAGTATTAAAGTTCCTACCTGGCCCATGACATTACCAGAACTCTCATACTGTGGCAGAGGCGGGTGGGTGGGTTTCAATCCAGTGAAAAAGAGGAGGAAGCCAGGGGTGGCAAAGGGTAAAATAGGCCCTGCCTGAGGCCTGCCCCTGCCTCCTCCTAGCCAGGGCATAATGACGCCCTGGCCAACCCCTGTGTTTGTCTCCATGCCCATCACTAAAGCACCTCCCCCAGATCTACCATTCTTCAAGATCCGGGGTGTGTGTGTGTCTGTTATGTCAACTTCCAGCAGTCCAATTGGGTTGACTTTTTACCATTTGCTGAAGTAGCATATAACAATGCCATACACCAAAGTATGGGCTTGTCTCCTTTTAAATTTTTTCAGGACGAGACTTTAACCCTCTGCCTTTAGGAGAGGGGACCTTCAAGGACCCGGTCCCGGTGACCCAGTGGAGTACACAAATTAAGGACACGTGGCCGAAATTTGTGTCGGGCCTGGACTTTGCAAAAGCCCGTTATAAAGAGTATGCTGATAAAAAGTGGGACCCTACCCTGCAGTGGCTCTACAGTAGGACAGGGATGGTGGTAACTATCTTAACATACCATATTTTGCATGCAGAACTACTGTGTTATGCTGAGCTTTGCTGGGGTTTGGCCTGTGTGTGCATGTAAGACAGAGTCTTATCCAAGTCCCAGTTGTGGAATGGAGGCCCAATTGGACCCAGTGCTGCTTCATTCTGGTACTACTACTAGTACTACTAATAATAAAAAAAATATTTATATCCCGCCCCTCTGTTAAAACAATCGGGGTGGCTTACAAAAATTAAAATACAATACAGATAAAAATTCCAAAACACCACCCACCCCCACCCACCCTCATAAAAAGATATTAAACCAGTATATTTAAAAACAACTAATCTAAAATCACATTAAAAAATAATAGATACCCAGCAGACTAAAAGAGACCAGGAGCTCCTGAGGCCAGGATCTAATTAGGAAAGGCCTGCCGAAAGAGATCCGTCTTTAGTGCTTTTTTAAAGCCACTCAGGCTTGTCCTCTGATGGATCTCATTCGGACTAAATTATAAATGTCTTTTTATTAAAGCCTTTGGAGTTTAACGCTTTCATCCAAATCTCTATGTGTGTTGGCTGGTATCCTGTTCAATATTTACAATGTTGCAAGCCAGACATATGACATTGTAAATATTGCACCCTTCTCTTCAGTGTCTTGGAGCTCCTTTGGCTGGTGCTACTGCCTGGCTTCTAAAGTGCTTTATGGGGGTGTTAAATCATCAGATGCAGCTAGTACAATGGAATTATGCCATTATAGCTACTTCTGATGATGCAAGATCTTGATCTATCTATCTATCTATGGTATGTTGCCTTTCCCAGTGTGCTGATTGGCTGCTCAGAAAACACACCCAACCAATCACCAACCACATGCAAATTCCCCCTCCACCTCAAAATTCACTCAATCTGTATCTATACCCCCAACCTCACAAAGGCCCCTCTCTCCTCTCACTCCCTTAGCCATTCACCAGTCACGGACTGCGACAGGATCCAGGCAATCAATTGGCAGTGGCAGCGGTGGCAGGATGCCACTGCTGCCTTCTACAGGACCCAGGCAGTCAACTGGTGGTGGCAGGGCAACAAAGCGAGTCACCCTCAGCATTCTGGGAAAAGTGTGAAATGCTGAAAAGGAGGAGGAGGAATTTAAAAATCCACCGGCCAACCTTATAGAGTTGTTGTGAGGTCTACTGAGCATTTTGGGGGGAGTTTTTTAATCATGTATTTTATGCCGGGTACAGCTAGTATGTTTAAATTGTTTTGACTTGCAAAAGACGAATAGGAAGTTAGTTGAAGAGATGGATAGAAAAAAGAAAGCTAGAGAATTTTATGTAGATGCACACAGAATAAGTGAGGAATGTTGTGCATCTATTTTGTTAGTCAGGGTGGGAGTTGTTAGGTTTTATTCATTGTGAAACAAGCTGGTATGCAAACAAAACCCATCTTGAAAGTACATAGGTTCTACTGGCCTAGCTTCAACCCCACTTGATACAGCATCAAAGAAATAATTGGGCAAACCCACCTGAGGATTAAATGGGAATAAGAGATAATTTGCTCCAAGGGAAGCAGTCTGTGATCCTTAAAATGCTGTCTTGGTATATATACTTTACTGAGGATGTTGTCAGTGCACGTTCATTGAGATTTGGTATGCTGGTTTGTAATATGAAAGCTGTCCCTGGCTTAGAATTACCTCTATGCAGTAAAAGCAGGTCCAGGCAAAGGAGCAGTAGAAAAATCACTAATTAGATAGAGCTTTAGTTTGCAATTGTTTGAACAGTGTATTTTTTTTAAGTTGTCTCTCCATGTGCCAGTTCTCCTCAAAAATGTGTATCCTTGTGTATATATGTGATGGAATGAGTGTACCTGTGTGTGTGAGAACATCTAACTTGGTGTTTACATATATGGGTCTTCCTTGCAGATGAAACCCTGCAGATGAAGCTACTCAGTTCTGGTCCAGAAAGGGTAAGCCCATGGCAGAAGCAGGGTAGCAACAAAAGCAAAGTCAAGTTCTATTGGGCAGCAAGACCCATAGATGGAATTCCAAATTCAAGGCCAAACATTTTAAAGCTACCACTTAAAAGCAATCATGCGTTTTTTGGAAAAAACTTCCCAAGATGTACAAAGGTATTGAATATGGATTCTCAGGGGCTTCCCTACATGGTGTGTGTGTGTGTGTGTGTGTGTGTGTGTGTGTAAAAATCCAGATGGGATTCAGTTTACTTTGGCACGGAGCTGTGGCACATGAAATTCGGACTATTCTGGCCCGGATTTCAGCACCACACCTGCCAAAGGCCGAATCTGCATTGGGCTTTTACTTGGCTTCCTGTTACTCAGGCTTGACTCTGATCTCTGGGAAAATCAAAGCCCCAGTGGTAGTCACCTTCTCTGAAACCAGAATGAGCAGCTTAATCATGATGGTGGAGCAAGTGCTTGTTTCGCCTTCAGACCAGGCGACTGTGCACTGGAAAAGCAAAGTGCCAGTGGGACTCACCTGGTCTGAAGGCAGAATGAGCAACTGCCCCACATTTGTGAGTAAGCTGCCTGATCTGGCTTCAGAGAAGGTAGCTACCACTGGAGCTTTGATTTTCCAGCACACAATTGCCCAGAAAAAGCAAAGCGCTAGTGGGAGTCACCTCTCTGAAGCCAGATTGTGCAACTACCATGGGGGCCTTGCTTTCCCCAGAGCTTGGAGGGGTGATTGTGCACCAGAAAAGCAAAGCACCAGTGGTAGTTGCCCCTTCTGAAGCTATAACAGGTGGCTGTCCTCACAATCATGGGGCTCACCAGGGGTTCTGACCTCAGAAACAGTGACTACTGCTGGGGTTATGCCTTTGGAATGGGAAGTGGCACTGAGGAGGGGGGAAATGGTGGTGCCTCAGGCAGTGCTTGTCCTTCCTCTCCTCACCTCCCCCAAATCTGATACAGATGGGTTGTTCACACAGCGTTTTTCTCCAGAGTTTCCAGCAAACTGCAGAGAAAGCTGTGAGTTTTTGAAAACCCAGACTAACGAGGTATTCCCTGGGTCTGGTGTGAATAGGGCCCTACACCCTGTGTCACTGTCACACCAGATTCAGGGGGAAAGGCCTCACATTGTGTGCCATTATACAGCTGGATTCAGCAGTGGGTGGGGGGGATTCAGGATTTGTGACTGGTGTAGTGAAGCCCCACAGTAGGCAACCCAGGACATTTCCAGTGTTTGGGACTACAACTCCCATTGTCCCAGTCCTTTGCTGGAAGCCCAAATCATCTGGAGGACAGTAGTTATGCACTCCTATTTATGGATCATGGTGATGCTCCCTAGTTAAGCTGCAAATATTTGGGTTAGGATTGTGTCCCAGATGAGTTAAAGTTTGCTCAGAGGCTTAGGGATACAAAACTCCACAAAGGCATTTTGGTGATATTTTGTTCAGTCTTTTATATTTTCCCCTGTAAAGTTTTGGATACAAGTCAGATAACTGCCTGAATTTCTGGGAGCTCATTCTAGACAAAATAATACTCTGATATGAAGATAAAGCAGTATCACAAAATTACAGTTCAAGAGCATATTATATCGTTGTCTATTAATCATTCATAAAAGTAATAATATCTGAAATTCATGTCAGTGAAAACAATCAAAGATTTTTTTAAAGAGGCCTTTTGAAAAGCAGCAAGGAAGTGCTCCTCTGTTTCCCGCATGGGATTCTTTTCCCACTTTCTGTTCTCCTACAGAACCTCTGTGTATTGCAAGGGTTTCTGGGCAATGTTCTATGATGCATTATATATGATATTGGCTAGTCCTGTTGAGCATCCATGTAATCTCAGAGTGTGCCTAAGAACATACCCAATACTCCACAACCACTGCACTTCACTGGGGAAATGTGGTATGGGTGGACCAGTTATCTTTCAGGGAAGATTGGCCAGAATCCCCTTGGCAACTTCTATGGCTTGACCCCAGGCTCTGTCAGTATAAATAATTTTGAAAACATTGTGGAAGGAGGTATCCAGTGCTTCCCAGCACAATGCTTTTCTCCAGGTAGCTGGAGAATGTTTGGTACAGGTCTGCCCTCTCTGACCCAAATGGCCACTGATTGTCTGGGGGTGGGGAGTGCCCGGAAAACTGTATCACACCATCACCTCCTTCCTGGACTTCTGGCTTGGCTAATAAAGCTGTATGTACCACCAGACATAAAGGTGATTTGGGCTCTTCTCTACCATTACTGACCTTCTCACCAAGGAATCTTGAAAAGCTTCCGAGGAACTGACGGTATTGCTGGAATACAGTTTTAAAGTGAGTGCTGCTGTACAGAAATACAATGAGCATAAAACAACAATACCATATGTCAACTCAGACAGGGATTATAATATTCAAAATAAGATTGGCGGCACCCTCCATTTTTTCTCATTATAGAGCCAAATAAAAAGTGTGCTGTGACTCCTGTTGCCAAAATAAATACCTGCTGGGCCAAAATTAGCTTGAAGCTCTGGTTTGTGTAATAAATGGTCAGTGGACCCAGAGGCACTGGCTTCAGATGCAGTAGAGATATGTGTTTGTCTGCCTTCTCCAAAGGAACAGGAGGAAAGCGAGGGAGGCCTACATATATCATCATAATTTAAAATGAATTCGTAGCAGGTCCAGCACATCCTACTATGCAGCTTACGGGCTGCCTTGAAGTGCTAAAATTCCAGGAACTATGGGTTGACTGGGAATCAGCCCCATTGGCTGCTGGTCTGTTTCTGAGCACAATTCAAAGTATTGGTTATGACCCTCAAAGCCCTATTTGGTGCAGGCCCAGGTGATCTGTGGGACCATATCTTCCTGTGTCTTATGAACTTGTGGGGTGTGTGTGTGCTTCTCTCTGTCCTATCACCCTCACATCTAGTGGAAACATGAGAGAGGGCTTTCTCTGTAGTTATTCTTAGGAGATTATCATACAAGGCTACTATTATGGAATTTTAACAAGGTACGAGTATTCGTGAATTTGGCCAGTACTTATCACACAGCGCCATGTCTATTCAGTAGTTGGTTTTCATTGCAGTTGTTGCAATAGCACACCTCTTCATTGACAAGGAAAACCTGTCAATGGCTCTCAATTCTGTTCCTATTCCACTATTACCCCTCATGCAAAAGATCCCTTCCACAGCAGTACTGAAATGACGGAAGTCACCTGGCATGAGGGGGTGTGATCTTCCTTCTTTCCCCCTCTCTCCCACTCCCCTTTGCTATTCCACTCTGTGCCTGATTCATTTATTTATTTGCTGTGATCAGGGCAAAAACAAGAAAAAGAAAGAAAAAGAAAAGCACCCAGCCAGCTTCCTCCTTCCACCTTATCCAAGAAGACTGCTCACACGTGAAGAATGACTGTCTGCTGGGCACAGAGATGAGTAGCTGGCCTCTCCCCACCACCCATCTTGCCAAAGAAGGAATGGTAGACCTTCCTCACCAAGGAAACTGCTCCCGGGCAAGAAATGACTTCCTTCTCTGGTGGGCACAGAAAGGTGCAGCTGGCTCCCCACCCCCAGAAAGACTGATAATCCTCCCTCGACAGGGAGACACACATGCACAGGGGAGGGCATGCAGGGGTTAGAAGGCAGAGTTATGGCAGCAGTGCAGAAAGCAGATCACACCACCATGGATCACCAAAGCAATGTGGAAACGAGTAAAAAGTGTGATAAAGATGGTTGCAAAACTGGTATGCTGGTGTAATTAAACTAGCACAATTGCTGCAGAATAAGATGGTAGTGTGATGAAGTCCTTAGTCTTTGGAACTCCCTTCCTAGAGAGGTTAGACTGATTGAGGGAGGACTATCAGTCCTCCTTGGGGTGGGGAGCCAGCTGCACCTCTCTGTGCCCACCAGAGAAGGAATGACAATGGGCGGTCCTGTCAGAACATGTCCAGGTGAGATTGAGACATCCAGGTAAGCTACCCTCTTTTTTTTTACCCTTCCTGTGTCACTTGTAATGTTTTTAGTGTGTTTTGGTGCTTGGTGTCACTTTTTTGTATTTATTTTTCTTTTTATATTTGAATTTCCCACACTTGCATCTTCTCACGAGAATGGGAGGGATTTCTGTTAGCGCTCCGTTCACGCCAGGGTTGCCTGAACTATGGGAAAGAAGGTAAGTGTGGTGGGGAGAGTGATTGTTTTGGGACAGGGGTGGGACTGGAGATTGTGGGACAGGATTGCTTTTTGCATTCCTTTCTGATAATCTCCTTAGATAGTCCTGGTTCAAGGCCTCCCAGGAGTGGTTTACACAGCAAAAAAAATAAAAAACAAATAAAAAATCTTCAACTAATTCACCCAAATGCACTGGCCACAGGCCTATTTGCTTATGGAATGTAGCCTCCAATTGTACTCCAAATATCTGTTGCATAAACTTTTTTTTTTTTTAAGGAAGATAATAATATATTCAACAGAGTTCAGGCAGGCTTTTACAAAGGGCATAACACAATTGATCAATGTTTTGTTCTGCACCACTTAATTAAAAAGATCATACAGGGACCTTCTAAACAATTGTTTGTAGCTTTCATAGCTCTGTCTTCAGCTTTTGATTCAGTAAACAGGTCCCAACTTTAGGAGAGGTTTTGGGAGAACAGCAACATTGATAAAAGATACGTTGGCGTATCCAAAATCTACATCTCAGTTAAGTCATCCAGACAAGAGCAGGTCCAAATGGTCAATTTACAAAAAAAATTTCAGGTGTCGCAAGGAGTCTGACAAGGTTGCATCCTGGCTCCATTCCAATTTTATTTTTTAAAATTAACAATAGAATGCAAGAGATGGCATCATCTTCCTTCTTTCCCCCACCCTTGATTCAAGCAAGGTTCCAGTTCCGATATTCACAGATGATGTAGTCCTTCACTCCCATAATCAGATAGACTTGAGACATATCCTAGTTAAGTTTAGCTCATTCTCTGCTCAGGAGCATCTGGCCATCAATTATCCCAAAACAAGGGTTGTGGTGTTTGGGAAAGAACAAAGTGTAAGTGGACAATGGATGGCAATAGCATGGAACAATGTAGTTCTTTAAATATCTTGGCATCCATTTTAATGAAAATCTTAATTGGAAAACGCACTATGCAGCAGTGAAACTGTTAGTTTCTAAAACCATACACCAGATTCAAAAGGCTTTTCTTTCTCTCTAGGGATGGTCAACTGGTGGAGCCTCGATTAAATATATTTTGGGGGGAAGGCAGTTGCTCAAATGTGCAATGGGGCTGAGATATGGGGAGAAGGTAACACTGTTCCATTGGAAGCACTCCAAAAGAGGTTGCTAAGGAAAGTGCTTACACTGTCTCCAGGTACACCTGCTCTTCACTAAATCTAGAGTTAACAATAGTATGATTTGGTATTGGTGTAAACTGAACAAGATGGATAACACAAAAGCCCCCAAAATGTGTTGATATTGTCATGATGGAGTGACTGCAACTCCCATCGTGGAGCCAGAACTACATCTGCCAGGACTACATTTCCCAGTATCTGTAAACACCACTTCTCTTATCTCAGAAGTAGGTAAACCAGGGGGTATGAGAAGTGGAAGGGGGACCCTCATTTGCTAAACATGACATCACATCACCTGACTGGAGAGCCAATCAGATTTGGCAATGATGAGTGAATCAGATTTGGCTAATGGAGTTTTGAAGAGATGCAGTCCTTTGTGTGGTGCCACATTGTGCTGGAGGTCTGAGGAAGCAGACTTGACATATGGTCCTGGAGGTCTGATGGAGCAGACCTCCCATATGGCTCTGAAATCCCATCATTAGAGACTAAGCTAGGCTGGCTTCTGATAAGCATGAGGCATAGCCCATCCCAACTGGGACACAGACTGATGTTGGATGAATCTTCTAAATGTGGGTGAATCTTTTCTTAGAGTTAGGAAAATGTGTTTAGCTAGATTGCGTTAGACTAAAAAATTATTTTCATCCTTGACTGAATGTATCCTATACTCTGTTCTATGATATGTGACTCTAAGTTGAACCTGGAGAGAAAATGCCTTTTTCTCCATGTTGTGATTACCTCTGTTAACTGCTTACTGCTTGAACAATGAAATAAAAACCTTTTCATTTTGCTAACTATAAAACCAAGCCTATACCCGCATCTATAGCTCAAGACTATGCTAAAAAGTTTCTCTCTCTCTCTCTGGGGGAACACAAGGGAAGGGTTAGTTGGTAAACTTCATTTAAGGCTGGAAAGCATATTTAAATGTGATTATCTTCTTGTAAACACATTTCAATCTTAAGTCTAAAATCAAGGAGTTGTGGCAGGCTACCTGAAGAGAGACATAGTTCTAGGGGATTTCTAGGTTAGAGGAACCCCTGAGAGTGTGTCTCAGGTTGTACAAACAAATGAGCCTTTCCTTCCAACTATGTGCTGAGAAATGTGGGTTGGGCTAAAACATGCCAGTGCAGAATGACTATATATTCCATTTCAGTAGATTGGGCAGCTATGACAGGATGTCAATGCAACTTTAATAAGCAAATTGAGGAATTTCATCTATCCCTAGATAAAAAGATTGTAAACAATAACCACTCTCCCCAGTGTTTTTTCTGCCATTTAAAGAAACCATCAGCTTTCCAGCCTTCTTTGTCATGTCTCTTACCACCCCCATCCCCCGCTTTGAGGAAAATTTTCACAGAATTCAGATTTCAGCAAATGCCAACTGTCCTCCTAGAGGGTTGGTATGTCCAGATATCTGTAACTGACAGACTGTATGATTGCTGTAATGACTGCGTAGAAGACTTAGTCCATTATCTGTTGTATTGTCCACTATTTACCAGCCCTACAGCATTTTTGTTGTTACCATTTGTCACAATGCAATGGCTGGCCAGCTCAGAACATAGTAATTTTTTTGTTATCTGATGAGATAGAGTATATTTTTTATTGTATTACACTGTTTGCAATCACAGCAAAGAAAATCAGAATGAAAACCCTGAGTCAATTGGTATCTGATAGCAAAAAACTATGACCCTTTGGATAGTTTAATATGGGAAATTATAAGAATGTTCTTTTTAGAAGTCATAAATTGTTCTTAATTTTTTTGACTGTCCTTGAATGTATACCATCTATATTAGGATTTATACTATAATATATTATGTATTTCTCCATGTTAATAGATAACCACACTGTACTGTATTTTGCTGTGAATGTTTGCAGTGGCCTATGTCTATAAGCAATACAATTTTGAATTGACTTGACTATGGATATAGATATCTTTGAAGACAATATAAGGTGGATTGAAACTTGGAGAGGGGACTCTCTCTCCTCTCCAAAACGACCCTTCAAATGGCAGCTGGATACAATATCCTTCTTCACAGTCCTGGACTAGTTTATGAACTAGCTGTGCGTGACTGAACAGCAGCCAAGATCTCCCTGAAGGCAAGGGTGGAAGACTGTAGTGATGAGTACAATTGGTAAAGGATTGACACACTACTGTAAAAGAAGACACACACCTCCAGGGGGAAACCTGCTTCTTGGGTATCAGGCCTCTTGAACTAGTCAGTGCTGCTTCTCAGGCTTTTCTGCAAAATGCATTCTTGTTTTACAGAAGTGTTATCACATAGCCATTAATGTAGATCACACCAACACTTTGTATAGAGACTCTTGCTTTTCTTCATTATGTAGAGCATAATTAGCTTGTGGTATTTGCTGTCATAAGACATAGTGACATCTACTAGATAAGGCAGACTTTGGACAAATTCACTAATTTCTCTTAGCTTTGATTGCAAAAAAGGCACCTCCATTATAGCAACAGTATGCTATTGTAGGCCAGGTTCAGGAAAAAGTTACCATCTTCATATCCTGCATCTAGGGGTCCTTGCTTCTAGAGGTCCAGGGGCCAACTTTGCAGGGCCACCACCATGCTTTTGAAATATCATGGCCAATTGCACCCATCTATCACTGTATTTGTATCCTGCCTTTCTCCCAGACTGGGACTCAAGGTAGCTTACAAAAAAGGCAGAAAATTATAAGGAAAACACATATAATTAAAAACATACAAAATTGAGATAAAAGCAGTATTAAACAACAACAGAATTAGAACAATTTGAAATCTTACTTTTAAACAAAGATTAAAAACTTTACAGAACCATAAAAAGTCCTTTTCTTATTAAAAATCATTTTCCAAAGGTTTGCTAGAATAAAAAAATCTTAACCTGCCTCTGAAAAGACAACAATGAAAGAGCCATCCTAGCTTTCCAAGGGAGGGAGTACCAAAGGGTGGGAGCAGCCACACTTTCGCTCTACTGAATTTGAGTAGCAAACCAGAAAAATAGCAATAGCAAAAGCATTTATATTTCTGTATCACTTATCAGTGCAAAGCACTCCCTAAGTGGTTTACAATGTGTTAGCTAATTTCCCACAACAAGCCAGGTACTCATTTTCTCCTGCTTTTCTTCGCAAACGAAGATTCAGGAAGAACTCATTCCGTACTTTCTGCAAGCGCACTGATGACTAAAAAGGCCAATCTGAGATAAACAAGTCCGGTTGTAGAAAGCACAGCAGAAGGTCTCCTTGGGTGATGTTTCCGGGTTGTGATACTTTCTGTGTTGTCGTTTCTCTTCAAGACTTGTTTGGCATGAGTTCTCAAATAAGACTGCAGCATTGTGGATAGTGTGTCTCCATGCCTCCCGATGTGAGGATAGGGTGGACCATTGTTGGTGATCACTTTGGCCGAGCCTAAGATGTTGTTTCAGGGAGTCCTTGTATCGGGTTTTTTTTTTTTTTTTTGAGCGCCTCTCTTACGCTGACCCGTGGCGAGTTCACCATAGAGTACTATTTTTGGGAGGCGATGGTCCTCCCAAAAGGTCCTCATTTTACTGAACTACAAAAGGATGGAAGGCTGAGTCAACCTGGGAGCCCAGCAGGATCAAACTCACAATGTTGTGGCTTCAGTACTGACATTTAACCACTGTGCCACCAGGGTTCCTGTATTTTAAATTCTGTTTTATTGTTGTTGTTGTCCTCTGTTATGGCTGCTAATTGTTTTTTATTATATTGTATTTCCAGTTTGATCACAATTCTGTAAACAGCCCTGACAGCCTCAGCAAGAATGCTGGTTTTCTTTCCCAGTGTGCTGTCAAATTTAAAGGGCTTTTAGTGGTTTGCTCCTGAAACTATATAGTGACTTACTGCTGCATTGTGTTAGTTTGGTTCTTTGGGGGGAAATGTCTTGGGACTGCATGCACCCAAAGGCTGTTTGTTCTCCATCGTGTTCTATAGGCATCTGGCTACTTGGCTGTTGGAAATGGAGTCAGTGGACCTTAAGTCTGATCTATGCTTTAGTCCACATGGACTAAGAATGCAGCTGCACTACACAGTTACAGCAGTTTGATGCCACTTTAACTGTCATGGCTTCGTCCTATGGAATCCTGGGATTTGTATTTTGGGGTAGTATTGACAGGGTCCTGCAAGACAGATTGAGGCTGTGTCTACATAGGCAGGGGCGGGGGGCAGAATCATATTCACCTTGTTTTCAATGCCATCAGAATACATAACATACAACCTGTTCAACAGTGAAAATTCTTCTTTTAGGTGTTAAAGTGATTTTTTTTAAGTCACTTTTTACTTCTCAATTTTAGGAGAAACCAGATTTTTGTCATGTGTGTCAGGATTGGGGTGGAACTGGGGAGGGGCTAGGCTAATTGTTCAACCCCCCTTCCTCTCATTCATGCCAGCAAAATCAGCCAAGCTTGCTTACCCAAGCTGCCACTGAGGAAAGGGGAAAAAACCAGAGCAGATAAACAGACCCTTCATCCCCTCCCCTTTCCCTGGTGGTGGCTCAGGTGATTAAGCTTGGCTGATTTCACTGGAAAGGGAAGGGGGAGGAAGGGTCTGTTCATCTCTGTTTTTTGTTGTTGTTTTGCATAGGAAAGAGTTAACGTGGCAGAAACCTCAAGCTGGGGAGCCCAAAGTGAGAGGGAAGCTCTGCAGCGCCTAACGTCCTGCTTTGCAACAGCTGCAGAGCTGTTTGGGCTAGAAGTCAACCTGAAGAAAACAGAAGTTCTTTACCAGGCTGCACCACAGGACGAACACCACCATCCCCACATTGCCGTCGGCAAATCTGTGCTCAAGTCCGTTCAGCAGTTCACCTACCTGGGAAGCATCATCTCCTCAGATGCCAAGATTGACAAAGAGATCGATCACAGATTAGCAAAGGCATATAGTGCATTTGGAAGACTTTACAAAAGAGTCTGGAGTAATAAACACCTGAGGCGAAGCACAAAAATCAGTGTGTATAGAGCCATCGTACTGTCTATCCTCCTTTATGGATCTGAAACATGGGTCACCTATCGCCACCACCTACGACTCCTCGAGCGCTTTCATCAGCGCTGTCTACGCACAATCCTAAATATACACTGGACTGACTATGTGACGAATGTTGCTGTCCTTGAGCAAGCAGGGATCACCAGCATTGAGGCCATGATATTGAGAACACAGCTGCGCTGGGCAGGGCATGTTTCTAGGATGGAGGACCATCGCCTCCCAAAAATACTACTCTACGGTGAACTTGCCACGGGTCAGCGTAAGAGGGGTGCTCCAAAAAAGCGATACAAAGACTCCCTGAAACAACATCTCAGTCTTGGCCAAATTGATCACCAACAGTGGTCCGCCCTGGCCTCACACCGGGAGGCATGGAGACGCACTATCCACAATGCTGCAGCCTTATTTGAGAACTCACGACGAACAAGTCTTGAAGAGAAACGACAACGCAGAAAGAATCACAACCCAAAAACATCACCCAAGGAGACCTTCTGCTGTGCTTTTTGCAACCGGACTTGTTTATCTCGGATTGGCCTTTTTAGTCATCAGCGCGCTTGCAGAAAGCGCGGGATGAGTCCTTCCTGAATCTTCGTTTGCGAAGAAAAGCCAGAGAGACTTCTCAATTTTAGGAGAAACCAGATTTTTGTCATGTGTGTCAGGATTGGGGTGGAACTGGGGAGAGGCTAGGCTAATTGTTCAACCCCCCTTCCTCTCATTCATGCCAGCAAAATCAGCCAAGCTTGCTTACCCAAGCTGCCACTGAGGAAAGGGGAAAAAACCAGAGCAGATAAACAGACCCTTCATCCCCTCCCCTTTCCCTGGTGGTGGTTCAGGTGATTAAGCTTGGCTGATTTCACTGGAAAGGGAAGGGGGAGGAAGGGTCTGTTCATCTCTGTTTTTTGTTGTTGTTTTGCATAGGAAAGAGTTAGCGTGGCAGAAACCTCAAGCTGGGGAGCCCAAAGTGAGAGGGAAGCAGAAAGGGAAAGGAGCATCTGGAGCAGGCTCCACACCATAGCTGGTGGTTTGAGGCACTCCTTTAAGTTCAATGCATGGTATTGTGTGTGTGTGTGTGTGTGTGTGCATGCAGCCTTGCCTACACTGGCCAAATACCCTGGCTTTCCCCTGCTCCAAAGCTGCAGGGTGTTTACCCCGAGTGTCCTCTGGGTAGTTCAAACGACCCCTGGGGCAGATACAGGGCTGGAACAGGGGCAAGCTGGGATAGGGCCCTTTACTGCAATATAAGAAAAACCCCGTATTTACTCCATTTCTGCCGGATAAGGCCCTGCATGCCCATGGGAGCCCATCTGGCATGCTGCTCCTCCCTGCCACTGCCAACTCCTTGGTTCTTCCAGAAGCCAGGCAGGGGTACCTCAATATGTGACCAAGGCTGGTCACATGCAGGGGACCTGCAGTCACATGTTGCAGGACCCATGCCTGGCTTCTGCATTAGCAAGAAAATGGTGCCAATGGCTTCAGTGATGGGCCAGCATCCTGTTTGGACTTCAGCCAATCTTCTGCAGGTAACAGAGGGGGAATGGACTACCTCCACAGGCAGGATATGCCCATGGGGAACCAGCATATCCTGGCTAGTGTAGATAAGACCTACATCGGGAAACATTTAAACTTCCCTCCTTTACTCATTATCATTCACTGGGACACGAAGGTGGGGAGAGGACTGTATAGGGGAGGTAACCAATGAGAGAGAGAGCTGGCAAGATTGACAAGTAAACAATAAGGCTATTGGTTGATAGGTTTGGGCATGCTGGGAAGAAAAAAATTCACATCCCTTTTGTACTGATATGCATTTAGACACAGGAATGTGTGGCCATAATGGGGTGTATTCAGAGAATAATACTGTGCACTGGAGCTGGATTTAATCTGCTGGTATAGATAAGCCCCACAGTTCAGGGGAGTGGACTAGAAGCCTCCTGCAGAGAGTTCTCAGTACCTCACCAAACTACAAATCCCAGGATTCTGTATGATGAAGGCATGACAGTTAAAGTGGTATTGAGCTGTTATTACTGTGGAGTGTAGGTACACTGTTAGACAAGAAGGAAAACATTCCTCTCTTGCAACCTAATTGAAATCAGTAAAATGAGTCTAGAAACTGATTGTCTCACTGAATGGTTGGTTTAAAATGAAATCTAAAATGTAGCAAGTTGAGAGTTCCCAGCCAAATGATTGAAATGGCATGACTTAATCACTGAGAATGTCATTTTAAAAAACTCTCCAAAAAGTACAGCACACCTGTTCACTCAAAACAAATCCATCTGATAATAGCTCACCTGCCATTCTGAAGTATATTATCAATTCCCCCCCCCCCCGCCAGCTGTTGCAATAACTGGGGCAACCTACTAAAGGGCAATAGATCTGGCAACTTTTTCCTTGTTCTAATCCTGTTTTTAAAACAAAATAATCTTTGAAATAGAATCACAGGCTATGGAAGTTAAAGCCACACTGGCCCATGATGGAATTGCCCAAACCTGTGAATGTAGCACCTTGAAAGAGTTAGTTACTTTCTGTTAGCCTGTTCATGGAATTGGAGAAAGATTTACCTTGCTGGGAAGTGTGCTCTTCTAATGTTAATTGACAGTCATATGCTCTTTCTGCCTGCTAGTACTGGCCACTAAAGTTTTAAAACAACATGCTTCAGTTTCTCTCTGGAAGAATGCATGCTAAGCCAACCATTTGAAATTTAAACCTGAAAGTAATTACATAGTATTTGTGATGACACTAAGAACAGGTCCCAGCGTGGATAAACCTGCCCAGTGTACTGCCATGGCCAGTGTTTCCCAAACATCTGGTAGCTAAGGCTGCTTTTTAAAGGATTAAAAAAAATCAGAGGCACAATTTTTTTGTGTGTCATTTAAAGAGATCGTTGCTTGGAAAACTATGCCCACTGGGGCCTTCTGAGTACTTTACTCCAAATAACTTTCCCAAACTTTGGAAAAGTTTTCATGTGACAAAGAGAAAGTATTAGGATAAATAGCACATTGCCAGATTTGATTTCCCGACCTGAGTTTACTGAAATAGCATGGATGTGGGATGTGGGGGCACTTTCAGGGAGGAGATTATCAGATGTGGGGGAATGCGTCAAAAAATCATGTTCCCAACCACATCAGAAGATCGCTACAAGAACAGAAAGGGCAACACATGTCCTTCTTCCATTCCAGGGGCGTAGCGCTGCTGCAGAGGAGGCTTCCCTTTTGCATTGATGGGGACAAGCCGCTAAGAAAAAGGGATGCCTTACTTACACCCGTGCTACACCCCCAGAATGGTGGAGGATGTTGTCATCTGGTAAGGTCACCCTTTCCTGTTCTTGTTGCAATCTTTCGCCGCAGTTTTTGCTGTGTCTGATAATCTCCAGGAAGACTGGGGAATGGGAGAGTGGAATTCTTACCCACTGTACCCTGCAAATGTTCCCTGGTGTTGTTTTTCCCCCAAGGTGATCCCACTTTGGCTTTTTGAGTTCAGCTAATGGGAAAGTGACATACAATGGCCAGGGGAGAAGATTATTTTTGTATGGGGGGAGTGGTGGGCAGGGAAGGCTTAAAACACCCATCCACCCACTTACTTCTGTCAACACAAAATGGTGCCTTTTTCCTTCCTCCAGCAGGGAGGGAGAACGAACAAAGGACGAGAGGAGGAGGATGTCATGCAGTATCACCAGCCTGTAGTGGTACAGTGCCATCGTCCTCGCAACCTCCTGGAGGGCTTTTTTGTCTTTGTCTGATCAAGTCCTTAGTTCCAAAGCAAGATCCCCTTGCTTACTAATATTCCAGACTAACACGACTATGTCTTTGAATTCTGTCTCTATTTCTATGTATACAGTAGTTCATATGCTCATACAATAGTATTTGCCTTACAACAATGTTTTTTTTCTTCACACTTTTAAAGAAAGACTGGTTACATTACCTATGTGCCGTTTGAAGGGAAAACTGTTCAAATTCCAGGAGGCTCTTCTTTTTGCCCTAAAGGCTGGCTCATTTTTGGTAACTGTGGGAACTAACATAAGATTTCTGCTATCTTTGCCAGACTCAGGTACAACACAAGGTGTGGGATTACATTCTTGGAAAAGGAACTCTGCCAGACGTTGCTGTAGTGCACACAGGCTTCAACATGACTGGATGCTGAATTTGTAGCAGCCTGATCTTATAAATCAGAACAAAATGTTAAAATAAAAAGAAAGCCCTGAGAATGCAATTTTGACAGTTTCCTAGTAAGGATCAAATGACAATTTCTGAATATTAGCTCTTTTTACATGTTTCATACAATCAAATCACTTATTCTAAGGCTTGGTTCCCATGCTTTCTGAAGCAAGAAGTATACTCAGCACTGGCCCAAGACTTTTTGCTGCCAAAGGAGGAACAGCAAATGGTACCCAAGTACCTTTCTGGCCAAGGGGTGTATCCCAAGGCTGGGCAAGAAATATTTACAAGCTCTTTGAAAGTAAAAATAGAATAATCCTAAATTAAATGATGAGCAATTTGCCACCATTTAGAATCAGCTGCCCTATTTTGGGACCAGCTCTGAGCATACTTTATTTCTAGATGATGCATACTTGTAGCAGGAATTGTCTTAGAAGAACCATTGCTTCTGTGTATCAGAGCAGGGAGGTTCCTCTTTTAAGATGGTGATTGCCATGTGCAATTGGTAAGTACGTTCATATTGTCATTGCCAATTTCATTTGTGCATGGAAAAATAAATACCCATTTTCCTTTGTGTTCCAGGTGAAATTCTGTGTTATCACAACATAAATCACTTCCTGTTCCATAGTTTCCTCATCAGCGTGGTCAAGAGACCAGCTCCATTGTTTTCCCCCAACTGGAGGTTGAGAGCAGTTGTTTTATCAGCCTGTCGTAGGAGAAGGGATGAGGAGCAGCTCAGCTGAGGTAACAACAATGTTTTGCTCCTTTATCCCTTGAACGACTTCTTTTCCAGCTGATCATTATGTGCAGTCTACATCTGATGAAGTACCATATGCCATAATAAATTGGTTAGTCTGTAAGGTACCACAAGACACTTTGTGGCAAAAGACTAAGGCACTTTAGTGCCATAATTCAACTTTAACTGTCATGATCCCATTCTACGGAATCCTGGGATTTGTGGTTTAGGAAGGGGTTATGAAGCTAGAGAGGCATGGTGGCTCACCAAACTAAAAATCCCAGGATTCCATGAGATCCAGCTATAGCGATTAAAGTAGACTCATAGTGTTACAGCTGTGAAATGTGAAAGGGCCGAAACACAGGTCCCCCTTGGAAAATGGCAACTCTAGGAGAAAGATAAAAATGTAGTCAGTCAGTCAGTCCTCAAGAGTAATAATAAATAGGTTTCCCCAAAATCAGTAGCTTGAAAACTTGTTAATTTTTATTCTACCTGGTTGCATACTTACCTGAATGCTAAACATTGTACTCCTGCTTGAAACCGTTGTGTTGATATGCAAATACAGAATGTCCACAAAGACTCCTTTTAAAAGAAGGGACATCATGGTCCTTGGTTTATATACACATATTTGTCTCATTGTCATCTCTGATCAAACAACTAGTTACTGAAAATAGCAGTTCTCTTATTTGAGGTCATGGAGAGATGAGTGTACACAACAAAGCTAATTATGCCTTTCTCATAAAATCTTCAATACTTGGAAAAGGTTCTCATCTGTCTCCAGCCTTCACCTCCAGCTGACCTGTCTGACCACCAATTCTTTCTTTCAGAGACCTCTTTGTAAAAAAGAAAAAAGAAAAAAAAAGGGGGGGGTGGGGGGCTCAAGCTGAAAAGAATGGTAAAGCCAGACACAGAATCTGTAAAAGTATTTTGGAATAGCATGCAGCCTTTAAAAAGGTAATTTGAATCATAACTAGCCTGTGAGCTATGGCATGGGCTATGAGAACCTGGAAACAATCCTAAAAGCAGTGTTTCTATAAAACAAGATCAAACTAGCCAATTGAGAAATGAGGCAGGGAGAAAGATACACATTTCATGTGATGGAGAGCCAGTGCCCATTTTATTAGTGCATGGGAAAATAAATCCCCATTTTTCTTTATGTTCCAGCTGAAATTGTTCATTGCTATTGCAATACAACCATTTCCTCTTTCAGGATTCCACACCTGGCAGTGGGGCTCCATGATTACATTACAAGAAGCTGAATATCCAACGTATCACAGGATTATACTTCTTGATATAATCCAATTCTATTTCTTTTCAATTTCCTTCCTTATGTAAACCCTCACATCTATCCAATTAGAAAACAGCCAACCAGACTTTTTTTTTGTGGGGGGAGGGTTGGAACTTATAGTTGTGTATAAGTCGATCATGCATAAGTTGAGGGCAGGTTTGGGGACCAAAATAATGTACAGTTGTTCCTTCATATTCACTGGGGTTTGGTTCCAGGACCCCCCATGGATACCAAAATCAATGAATACTCAAGTCCCATTATATGCAGTGGCATGGCAAAATGGTGTCCCTTATATAAGATGGCAAAATCAAGGTATGCTTTTTGGATTATTATTTTTTTAAGAATTATTTTCAAGCCATGAATACTTAAATCCGTGGATACGGAGGGACAATTGTATTTTGATATTACCTGTTGATAAGTCAAGGGTCATTGTGCAGAGAGGGAAAAGTGCCAGTGTTGCCTCAGCAGGCCAGCAGCTCCTGGCCACTGCTGCCACCACTTTTCCATACAGGCATTCAAAAAGGCCAGAAGCAGTGCCACAGCAGAGAAAGTAGAGGGGGTTGGTGCTTTTTTTAGGTTCTCCTGGGACGGACTTCTCCTGGCACCTTTCGCCACTCTACTCAGAGAACTGAATGGTTTTTTGATAAGGGTTAAAGTACAGTACTTACATAGACCTATCTATAAGTCAACCCAGGTTTTATGGGTTGATTTCTTGGACTAATATTTCTAGACTTATACATGAGTATATACAGTAGATAACACCCTAGTTTGAAATTATATAACAATGCTTTTGATTGCTCTGTGCTCGAACACTGTCTAGGTTTTCGAAATATACTCAACCAAACTTCTGAATGCCTAGAGTTTCCATGAAAGTCATTTAGGTTTTGTTCTTATTTCAATCATTTTGATCAACAGAGTCTGGCTGTATTACATTGGTATTCACGCATATTCACTTCCAAATACTTTCCCATTGACCCAGCCTACGTCTGTAAAGCCAAGAAGACAAATTAGCCTTCCATTCGATTCCAGCCCCCGTGCTCACCCACTATGGCCAGAATTAAGTCTATGGAATGAAATTTTATTGCCAGGATTTTATGGCTCTTTGTTATCCAGTGTCATGTACTTGCATTCCCAGACACAGTGACCAGCAGTTTCAGAGTTAAATAGAAAACTTTATTGGGAAAGAAATCCAGAAAGCATACTGTATATTCCGGTGTATAAGACGACTTTTGAGCACTCAAAAGTGCCCTCCAAAATCCAAAGTCGTCTTATACGCCGGATATACAAAACCCCATGAATATTGATTGCCCTCCCCTCCCCTGCTAAAGCAACCATGGGGCCACTGGAGGCCCCATACTCGCTTTTCCCGGGCTCCCCGCTCCCCCCAAGGCCCTGTGGAAGCCTCTGCGGCCCTCCCCCCACCCTCCCCAGGCCTTCACGGAGCCTTCGAAGGCTCCGTAAAGGCCTCCGAGGCCTCCCCCCACCCTCCCTGGGGATTCACGGAGCCTTCCAAGGCTCCGTGAAAGCCTCCGCGGCCCTCCCCCACCCTCCCTGGGGCCTACCCCACCCTCCCCAGCACCTCCCCTCACCCTCCCCAGGGCCTTCACGGAGCCTTCCAATGCTCCGTGAAGGCCTCCGCGGCCTCCGCCCACCCTCCCCAGCGCGTCCCCCCACCCTCCCCGGGGCCTTCATGGAGCCTTGGAGGGCTCCATGAAGGCCTCCGTGGCCTCCCCCCACCCTCCCCGGGGCCTTCCCCCACCCTCGCCGGGGCCTACCCCACCCTCCCCAGTGCCTCCCTCCACCCTCCCCAGGGCCTTCATGGAGCCTTGGAAGGCTCCATGAAGGCCTCCGCGGCCTCTCACCACTCTCCCCAGTGCCTCCCCCCACCCTCCTCAGGACCTTCCTCCACCTTCCCCGGGGCCTTCCCCCACCCTCCCCGGGGCCTTCACGGAGCCTTCCAAGGCTCAGTGAAGGCCTCCGCGGCTTACCCCACCCTCCCCAGCACGTCCCCCCACCCTCCCCAGGGCCTTCATGGAGCCTTGGAAGGCTCCGTGAAGGCCTCCGCGGCCTCTCACCACTCTCCCCAGCACCACCACCCCACCCTCCCCGGGGCCTTCACGGAGCCTTGGAGGGCTCCGTGAAGGCCTCCGCAGCCTCCCCCCACTCTCCCCAGCGCCTCCCCCCACCCTCCCCGGGGCCTTCACGGAGCCTTGGAAGGCTCCGTGAAGGCCTACACGGCCTCCCCCTACCCTCGCCAGTGCGTCCCCCACAATCCCCGGGGCCTTCATGGAGTCTTGGAGGGCTCCGTGAAGGCCTCTGTGGCCTCCCCCCACCCTCCCCAGCACCTTCCCCCACCCTCCCCGGGGCCTCCCTCCCAGGGTCTTCATGCGGCCTTCGGAGGGTCTCCGAGGGCCCCGTGAAGCCCTCCCCGGCCCTCTCCGCTCCCTCCAAGGGCTTTTATGGGGCCTCCAGAGGCCCCGTCTCGTAGTGTTGGGGGGGCGGGGGGGCCTCCCAAAACTGCAAATAACCGAAACCGCGAATAACCGAAACTGCGAATGTGGAGTTCGCGAATGTGGAGGGGCAACTGTATTTTGCTTCACCTGCCTGCCTATCTCCTGCCTCTTTGCAAACGGAGCGAAGAGGCAGGAGATGGGGCAGGGGGGTGAAGCAAAGTGCTCCTCCCTGCCCCCCCGCCTGCCCTCCGCGCATCCACCCCCCTCCCGAAAGCCACGGAATCACGGCTTTCGGGAAGGGGGGTGGCTGGGAAGCCCCCTCCTCCCTGCCCCCCGCCCACCCCCAGCACACCCACCCCCCTGCCGAAAGCCGCGGAATAGCGGCTTTCAGGAGGGGGGGTGGCTGGGAAGCCCCCTCCTCCCTGCCCCCTGCCCACCCTCAGCCCAGCCATCCCCCTTGCCCAAAGCCTCGCTTTGGAGAGGGGGGGTGGCTGCGAAGCGCCCTCCGCCCATCCACCCATCCACCCTCCGCCCATCCACCCCCCTTCCCCAAAGCCGCGCTTTGTTGAGGGGGGGTGGCTGCGAAGCCCCCTCCGCCTATCCACCTATTCACCCTCCGCCTACCCACCCCCTTCCCCAAAGCTGCGCTTTGGAGAGGGGGGTGGCTGCGAAGCCCCCTCCTTCCACCCCCCCAGCCAGCTGGCCATCCCGCATTCCCCAACCCACCAGGAGACTGGGCAGCCTCCTGTGGGTTGGGGAATCGTGGGAGGAGGGAGCCCAGAAGGAGGGATGGGGATGTGGAGTTAAATCCCTAGATTCGCTCCCTCTCCCTTAACGGTGGGGAGAGGGGGCGAATCCCAGGGTTTGGCTCCACGTCCCCGCGTCCTCCCTATGGAGCCAAACGGGGCATGTTCGCCCCTTCTCCCCACCTTCCTTGAAGGTGGGGAGAGGGGGCGAATCTAGGGGTTTGCCACGGCCGCCCCCGCTTCCCCCGCCTTGGTCCCCTTCGGAAGAGCCAAGATGGAGGGAAGGGGGCTGCTGAGGCAAACTGGGCATTTTCACCCCTTTCCTCCACCTTCGAGTCCAGTTTGACTGGAAGGTTGAAGAGAGGGGCGAATGTTGCCCTGCCAGCTGATCCTGTTCACTTTCCCAACTCACGAGGAGATCCTCATGAGTTGGGAAACAAAGCTGATCAGCTGGCAAGGCTCCCCCAGCCAGCCAAATTGGGGGGTGGTCTTATCTGGAGAATATATGCCTAGGCCTAGATTTTTGGCTGGAAATTGGGGGGTGGTCTTATACGCCCAGTCGTCTTATACGTTGGAATATACAGTACATCGTACAAGGTTATTCCTCAGAGCTGAAACTTAGAAGGCAAACAGTGTAATAAAAGGATATTGCAGCCTTTGAAATCTGGTGGGTTTCAATACTATTGTTTACCTGTCATCCCTGACCGCCTCCTCTTCAATAAGTGTCCAACCCATTTTTCTCAAGCCCAATATGGAGCTGCAAGCTTATCTCTCCATTCTTATTGCAACCATTATTACTCCCTATCACAATTGGAAAAGAGCCCCCGTTAACAGCCACAGAAAAATGAAAACACAATTAACAGCAAGGTTACATGGAAACACTGAAATTGGTAGGAACGGGTCACGTCCGGGATTGATCCTGACACCCAGTTCCCATATGGCCAAAGAAGGGAGTGGCCTCTGCCTGCATTGATATCCCTCTAGACCATCTTAACTGACAACAATAGCATCATCTTGAGACAAAATTTGGGCTGTGACTATAATGTTGTTGTTTTTTCTTCTCCTGTATGATTTTTAACACATTTGCTTGATAATGAAGCACATGGAGATTCGAAAGCTTGCATGATGTATTTTTTTGCTTTTTAGTTGGTCCAAATAAAAGTATTATTGTTTTGTGGATTTTGGAATTTGTTATAGTTTGCTATACGGCTAGGGTTTCTATTAGTCCTGGAAAACCAGGAAAATCCCGAATTGAAGAGACTTAAGTCTCTCTTCCCTCCAGAGCTGGAGGAATTCGAGATCTGCTGCTTCGAGCAGCTCAGCTGGACGGGCTTGGCATAGGGAGGGGTGTGTGGGGGTGATAGTTTTTTTGGGGGTGGCACTCCCGGCAGGCCAGGCAGCAGCCACGGACTCCTCCCTCCTGCCTTGATTCCCCAACTGCTTGCTCTCTCACTTGCTTTCCTGCCTGCCCACCCACTTGCTTGTTTCCTTCCCTGCACGGTCTCATGCCTACTTGCTTGCTTGCTTCCCTGCACACACACCCACTTGCTTGATTTGAGAAGGTATGGTGAAAGAGTCTGCAGGCTATCTATCTATCTATCTATCTATCTATCTATCTATCTATGCCAGTAGCCCTGGGCTTACTGGGAATAACAAAGGCAATGAAAGAATAGTGATACAGTTCACGTCTATACTTGAAAATAGATCCTGCCCTTTGAAAACTGAAGACTGTCTCCATGCAAAATGTGGATCGCAGGCCCTTTTGTAAGAAGAGAGCAGTAAATTCCTCAGGAAGTCTCTAGGTTGTCAGGCTAGAAATGAAGGTAGGTACTGGGTCAGACAGATCCAGCATGTTGTTGTGGTTTGAGCATTGGACTACAACCCTGGAGACCAGTGTTTCAATCTCTGTTCAGCCATGAAAACCCACTGGGTGACCCTGGCAAATTATTCACTCTCAGCCTCAGAAAACCCTGCAATACATTCACCTTAGGGTCAACATAAATTAGAAATGACTTGAAGGCACACAACAACAATTTTGTGTGTGTGTATGCACCTGCTTATGCCTTTAAGTCACCTGGTGACCCCATGAATTTCACAGGGTTTTCTTAGGCAAGGAATACTCAGAGGTGGTTTTGCCAGTTCCTTCCTCTGAAATACAGCCTATAGCATCTGGTATTCATCGGTGGTCTTCCATATCATACGACGATTAAAAGTGCAGCTACAGGGGGCTGACTGAGAAGCTGGTAGGATGACCATATTTTGTCAGAGAATGATAGGACACACATTCCCCAGCAGAAGCCAATATATATATATATATATATATATATATATATATATATATATGGGACATTGCCTCCTAGTGGCCTGACTAGGCATGACTTGGTAGTTCATGCAGCACGGTTCTGCAGTTGTTCGGCCATTTTATAATGGAGTACAGTTTCTAAATCCTGACAATCCCCTCCAAAATGGTCAAACTAATGCACAGGACACATGTTATCATTACAACATAACATCATTAATATACATTCTTGGACATCAATCATCTGTCGGTTGACCTTCCCTTTTGACACCTTTCACTTTACACACTAGTGACAAGGCCCAGCCTCTTTGCCAACTTCTCATGGCTTCCTGCTGGAAGGGCTTTTGTGAGCAGGTCTGCAACATTGTCCTCAGATGAACAATACTTCAGACACAAGACAGCTTCTTGTATTAACTGCCTCACATTTTGGTAGCGTACCGCAATGTACTTGGTCCTGCATTTCACATTTTCTGCTTTTGCCAAAGCTATGCAGGCTTGTGAGTTCTCGTGTACCTCAACAGGCATTTGCCATGGCTCCCCAAGGTCTGCAAGCATCTGCCTAACCCATTGTACCTCACTTCCCATCTCAGACAAGGCAGCGAATTCAGCTTCAGTGGCACTAATGGCTACACAGTTCTGCTTTCTTGATCTCCACACTATGGGAATCTCTGCATACGTGACCACCATCCCAGTCACTGACTTCCTGTCTAAAGTCTCATCAGCAAAAGAGCTGTCCACATAGCACTCCAGGGTCACCTGACTTCCTGTCACCTTCAAACGCATGTCTCTGGTCCCATTGATAAATCAAAGTACCCTCTTCAGGGCTTCTCAATCCATCCTCCTTGGCTTGGAGACTCTTCTGCTGAGCACCCCAACAGCAAAACTGATGTCAGGCCTTGTGTTGTTTGCAACAAACAACAGACTGCCTACCACTGAGTGGAATAGATCAGGTGTTTCAAATTCTTGTTCTGCCTCCAAGTTCAAAAAAACATTGGTCATTGGTGTCCTGACCACCTTAGCCTCACTAAACCCACACTTGGCCACAAGACTGCCAATCTTCTTCTGGCTTAGGAAAATTCTGCAAGACCGATTCTTTCTACCTCTATGTGTAAATAACATCTCAGTCTGCCTAAGTCCTTCAACCTGAACCAGTTTTCTAACGCCACCTGCACTTTCTTGATATCACTGGCACTCTTTGCTGCCACACAAACGTCATCCACATCGATAAATAGCATGACAGCACTATCACCTGCCCCCTTGGTGTACACACAGGTGTCTGTGATGCTCCTTGTGTAACCTAGTGACACGAAAACTTGGTGTATGTACTTGTTCCAGCAATGTGTGCTTTGTTTCAAGCACTAGAGCGCTTTGTACAACAAGTACACCTTACTCTCACCTGCACTGTCATACCCTGGGGGCTGTTCCATGAACACTGTCTCTTCAAGATCAGCATTCAGGTATGCTATCTCAAAGTCAAAGTGTTGCACAACTATCTGCCTCTTGGCTGCTACAGCTATCACTAATCTGAGACTTCCTGGCTTTGCTGTGGGCAAAAAGGTTTTGTCAAAATTGGTGTAGCACTCCTGCGAAAAGCCTTTCTCAACCAAGCATGCTTTATACTTTTGTGTCCCATCAGGCATGTCCTTCAGCTTGTATACCCACCTGCAACCAAGAACCTTTTGGTCTTTGGGCCTCTCAACTACCTGAAACACTTTCCTCTCAACTAGTGACTCAAACTCAGAATCCATGGCTGAGTTCCATTTCTCCTGCTCTTCCTGGGGAAGTTTCAGGAGATCCTGAAAACTTGCCGGCTCCTCTGCCATGACACTGCATAGCCTGGCTTCCTGAACAACAAATCTGTCAGGAGCTTTTCTGACCCTTGTTGACCTTCTGGGGATGAGCACCCTAGTTCTGCCTGACTCATCCTCAACTTGCACTGCTGCTGCTATCTCTCCCTGTGTCAGGCTCAATGTTTGTTTGTGGTGGTGTGTGTTGGAGTGGCATGTGAAGTGTCAGGCTTTTCTTCCTGTGCCTCCCCTTCATCATCAGGCATTACCACCCTTCCATTTGTGGAACTTTTGGGAGTTGTTGGCACATCCCTCCCCAAGGGAACAAACACCTCCTGATTGCAATGCAATTTGTCCCACACTGAGTGCATTTCAAAGTTTGTGCTGCTGGAGAACACCACTTTTCTGGGATGGAGAAAAAACACGTACTTTTTGCCCTCATAGCCTAGGAAATGCAGCCTCCTGGTTTTAGGCTGCCCAGACTTCCTTAGGTTTGGGTGAATCAGTACATTTGCATACTGTCCAAAAATCCTCAGGTGCTTGAGGTTTGGTGCTCTACCATACAATAATCAATATGGGGTCTGGTTGATGCTAGACATCCACAGTCTATTTAAATGGTAAGCAGCAGTCTTCACTGCCTCCCCCCATAGCCCAGCTGGGGCTTGCGTATCTTCCATCATGTACTCCATCATATACTTCAACATACCAATTTTCCTTTCTGCAAGCCCATCCTCCCCTGGAGACGCTGGGTTTGTGGTCTTGTGTCTAATGCCCCTCCTATGCATCCTGTTGCATAGGTCTGCAGACTGTTGGTTAAGAATTCCCCTCCCCTATCCGTCACTAGACTGGAAACCTTATGAGAAGGAAATTTGCATTCCACCGCATTCCCCCCCTCATGGAACCTGTCTACAGCCTGATTTTTCTCCTTCACTAAGTTTACGTAGGTGTACCTAATGTGTCTGTCCACTATCACAAATAAATAGCGGTTACCACCTTCAGTGGGCTTATAGCGGCCTGCTAAATTAGCATGGACAACTTCAAAGTGTCTGTTGGTGACACATTGGGTCTTTGGGGCAATAGGGAAAGCCTTCACCTTAACTTTCCTGCACACTGCACATTCTAAGAACCTTGGGCAGTGTTTCATGCTTAAACCAAGGCAGACTTTTGCTAGCTCCTTTAACCCTTTGTAACTAGCATGGCCCATTAGCCTGTGATAGTAATGAACACACTTATCATGTAGGGGCACATTGTCTGCAAGGTTCACATTTGCCACCTTCCCTTTAGGCAACATGCAATACAATCCATGTTTCCCTATCCCTTTTGCACAGACATTATTCATGTTATGCCTTTATGTTACTGTACAGTCTTGCCCCCCAAATATCACTTTATAACCATCAGTAGTTATTTGGGATACACTTAATATACAAAACTCTAGTTTGTTAACACATAACATATTTTCAAAATCTTTACTAAAAGATGACACATATGCATTGCCCATTTTCTGCACCTTGCTGGGAACACCTTTTGCAAATTGGTTATTGAAGTATTTTTAACATTGCTTAACAACTGTAAATCATTAACCATATTCTGCGTGGCTCCACTATCAAGTAACCAAATTCTTTCCTCAGTACCATCAGGATGGTGCTGTGCTATGAATGCATGGCTTGCAGCCTGAGAGGACACACCCCTCCTATCCGGTGTAGGCATTTTACAGTCGTTCTGAAAATGCCCAGGCTTTTTGCTTCTGAAACAGCATTTCACATAGCTGCAGGCTCCCTCCTCCATGGGTGCCTGTTTCAGTGCTCTCCTGATTGTGTCTTGTAATTTGTGACTGTTTATTCCCCTCCATCTGTGAATCAAATTGCTTGCTTTGGACCTCTTCCAGAATACACCCAGCTACCAGGTCTACAGACAAATCACTCTCCCAGGTGGTCTGCAGACTGTACATGAGGAAATCCCATTCCTTTGCAAACTGTCCAATAAAATAAAACATTTATGGGCTTCTGGAATGTCCACCCCTATATTGGCCACCTCTTGAACAAACTGCCTCATTTCCTCCAAATTGGCTTTCACATAGCCTTCAGTAGACAGATTTGTTTTATAAGTCTCTTAGGAGATTTTTACATTACACTATTATAGTGTTACTATTCCACTTTATTTGCTATGGCTGTCTACTGTGGAATCCTGGGATTTGCATTTCAGGGAGGAGCATTTAGAACTCTTAGCCAGAGAGCTCTTAGGCCTCACTAAACTGCAAATGCCAGAATTCCACAGGAGGAAGCCAGAGCAGCTAAAGTAGAATAGTAACACTATAACAGTGTAGTGTGAAAATCTCCTTAGTCCATATCATCTTTGAGAGGCAGAATAAATTATGATGAACTGTCTTCAAAGCTGTCCAAAACTGAAAGGCTGTCTTTGCTGGGGCCACATGTATTAACTGGGAGGGGCTGAGTGATAAGAGAATTACAGCTCTGGCCTTCTGGTCTGCTAGCCTGAACGCTGCTATTTCATCTTCTGAACCCTCTGGGATCACACTTTCATTTTCATTTTCCAAAACGTGCCACAAATTGTCCTTAATTAATAAAGCCTCCATGTATAAACTCCATCCTGAATAATTTCCATCAGCCAACTTTTCAAAGCGGAGGAGACTATTATCTGCCATTCTGCTGACTGAGTCAACAATTCTCCAGCTATGAAAACACAAACAGCTGGCATCTGGCAGCACTTCAAGGTTGCTTGAAGATATTACAGGGCCTGGCTGAAACTTAGCTGTTTCTCAGCCAACTAGCCAAAAAACACTCAAAACAAAAGAGTTTCTGAGAAATTTTTTTGGGGTGCACCTTATCTAACCTGAGATCAATCAGCTGGGCCCATAACCACTGTCAGGGAATGATAGGACACGCAACCCTCAGCAGAAGCCAAAAAACGGTCTCAGTAGACTCAGTAGCAACCCATTCCCGAGAATACTCACACAGAGTGTTTGACATCCAAATAAGCAGGAGGCACTTTTATCTTCAAACTCAGTTGCAATGTATACAAATATTTACAATCCAAGGAGAAACTGCTTCACCAGCCTCAGCATTCACAGGAAGAAGGAAGTTGTGTTCTGAGCTCATAAATATATATATCTACAGGGCATTGCCCCCTAGTAGCCTGACTGGGCATGACTTGGTAGTTCATGCAGTATGGTTCTGCAGTTGTTTGGCCATTTTAAAACTTAGGGTTAGTCACTAACTCCTGACACATTTTTCATGCTTTTTAAATGTTTAATGCAAGTTGGCCTAGAGCAGTGAGTGGTTCTCAATCTTTCATATCATAAGACCCACCAATCATTCTATCAAACAACCTAGATCGTACCATGATAGAAACAAAAATCTAATTTTTATGTGAAGAACACTTTTACATTTGCATGCACTTCTCTTGTTATTGCTATTGTGTGCCTTCAAGTCATTTCTTACTAAGGCAAACCTATAATCAAGTTTTCTAGGCAAAAATTGTTCACAGGGGTTGTTCCTTTGCCTTCTTCTGAGGCTGAGAGAGTGGGACTTGCCCAAGGTCACCAGTGAGTTTACAGGGCTGAGTAAGGATTGAAACCCTGGTCTGTAAAGTCATAGTGCAATGCTGAAACTACTATGCTGGCTCTTTTAATAGAAAAACAAGCCAGTGTATGAGGTGAGGTGAGGACAGGGAGAATCTTTTCCCTCTATTAGAACCCCTCCCCACAGATGTCAGCAATCCTGTCCCATATACTTTTGTCCCAGTGAATTATGGCAACCCTATGTATACCCAACACAGCTACCCCTGAATATGTCAAATGGCTAGTTATTAAGGAGCCAACTTTCACTGTTTGTGTAAATGAAAATAGAGAGAGCCAATGTGGTGTGGTTTGAATGCTGGCCTAGGATTCTGGGAGACCGAGATGTGAATCCTTACTCAACCCTGGAAACCCATTAGGTGGTCTTGGGCATTTCACAGTCTCTCAGCCTAAAAGGAAGACAAATCTCTTATGAAGATATTTTGCCAAGAAAACCATATGGTAGGGTCTGCATAAATTGTAGTTGACCTGAAGGCACACAACTACAGCAATACATAGAAATAAACTTTGATCAACACTACAAATTTAAAACAACCCAAAGCCTATCACAACCCATAGACTCAGGGTAGTGCAGTAATGTGTAAGGGCTAGTGACTTCTAACAGAGTTATAGATATGGCAAAACTAGCCCTGTAGACTCAGAAAGTACACTAATTGGGTACTGTTATATTAACATTCCTCAATGCTGGTGATCCCTGCTTGCTCAAGGACAGCAACATGATATTGAGAACACAGCTGCGCTGGGCAGGGCATGTTTCTAGGATGGAGGACCATCGCCTCCCAAAAATAGTACTCTATGGTGAATTTGCCATGGGTCAGCATAAGAGGGGCGCTCCAAAAAAGAGATACAAGGACTCCCTGAAACAACATCTCAGGCTGGGCCAAATTGATCACCAACAATGGTCCACCCTGGCCTCACATCGGGAGGCATGGAGACACACTATCCACAATGCAGCAGCCTTATTTGAGAACTCACGCCGAACAAGTCTTGAAGAGAAACGACAACGCAGATAGAATCACAACCCGGAAACATCACCCAAGGAAACCTGCTGTGCTTTCTGCAACCGGACTTGTCTATCTCAGATTGGCCTTTTTAGTCATCAGCGCGCTTGCAGAAAACGCGGGATGAGTCCTTCCTGAATCTTCGTTTGCGAAGAAAAGCCAGAGAGAGAGAGAGAGATTAACATTCAAAAAGCTAGGTATGAATTGGCCCTTTGTGTGTTCATGTATATAACTATGAATGTGTGTGTTACACTATTCATTCTTCCCCACCACTAGGCATAATGAAGGTGGATTACACTGCATAGTTTAAACTAAAGCACCAATTACAGTATATTGGTTTCAATTGATTCCCAAAAGTTGCTTCTTTTCTTCCTGTTATTGTATTTTCTGATAAGACACTGGTATGTGTTTACCAATTAGGTATTCTAAGGTGATTACACTCTTTCAGGTGTTGTTATTTGGAATGTCTTGTTATCAAAAAGCTTTTGATGTATAGATATAAATAATGGATACTTGGGGAAAGGGATGTTGAGGATGTTTTATTATTCTGCTACTCATGTAGCAAATTTTCATGTGCCTAATGAAGGATAGACCTTGACCAACAGTTTCTAAAACAACTTTTTGTGTCCAAAGTTTTAAAATATTAATTGTATTAATATTTTATTTAAATATGAATTGTACTGGGACTGGACAGACCAGAGGGACCATAATGAGCTGATTGTGCTTGAATAACAATCTTCTCTTTAATTGGACTTTAAACTAGAGGATACCTTGTTATCACTTCTTACCATTTTTCAACCTACAAGAAAACTGTGGATGTCAGATTCTCCCCTCAGCTTCGTAATTATACACAAGGAAATGCACATGACTAAAATATGTATACAGTAGGACCCCATATCCAGTGATTCATTATCCACGGGACACAAAAATAGCACACCTATAATAGAGTCTTCCTAGAAAATGTGTCCTCTCTAGCCATTTTCTAGGTCCTGCAAGGCAACTCTATGGTATTTAAAACCAGAAGTCCCATTATTTTCAATGGTGTTCACTATTATCCACAGTTTTCGGTATCCATGGGGCCCCCCAGAACCAATCCCCACCAGATAACGGGGTCCTTCTGTATTCACACAAGCATGTCTTAGTTAATGGAAGAAAGGTATGCAATGTGTATGTTAAGGAAATGCATAAAAATGCCTAGAATCTGAGAAGTATGTACTGAATATGTATGAAATTATGTGCTGGGGGGGGGAACCTTGAATAAGACAAGAATGCTGGTCACATTCTAAGAAATGCAATGAAAATGCATTTGAGATTTTCCCCCATCCCTACTCTGCTCTCCCACCCACAACTATATCTGCAATACGGAGATAATAATACCAGTAGTAACCAAATTGTTTTTGTATGGATTATTGAGTTAGCAGATATAAAGTACTCTGAATACAATAAAGTACATTATTGTTGTCATCATCATTATTATTTCTCACTATTATTACTAGTATTATCGTACATTTTGTACTTATGCTGATGTTTCTTATAGGGGTGATTTCATATTATCCAAGTCTCTATGAAGATATACTGGCTTGTTATATTTCTTTTAAAGAATGACAGACTCATTATTTTGGATGTTACAGAAGAATATTTGCTTCAGTGATTTCCTGCTGTATTCTCGACCATATTTGCCTACTCAATCAGAATGTGAATCTAAAAGAAAGAGACTGAAGATGAGCTAAGATTTCACAAGTGGATAGAACTAGAATATCATATAGTGCTACTAGAAGTGTTTAAAGTTCAGTCCAAAGAAAAAATAAGACATTCATTCTCATCTTTCCCCCAACAGTTACTGAGAGAAATCCTCCTCCTCCTCCTTCATCTTCGTCTCTGCAATTCAAAGGAGAGCAGAAATTACAGTTCATTGATATTTAATGTTAATTCCAGGTAGTACTTGTAAGACAATGGAGATTATCACACCCGGCTATAAAAGTGGAATTAAAGCAGGATAGTAGCATCTATGGCTGAACCTTACCACACAATGTCATGACTGTCCTGTGGCTGGCATGTATTCAAACCATTACTGTCGTGCCCCTTTTAATTGATGGGGAAAGCCCATCAATAGCTTTAAATGTCACTATTGTTCCACTGCTGGCCCTGGTGTGATAGGTCCCTTCGTTTCAATTCCAGTGTTACAGCAGACAGGATGCCTGAATCTCCTCCTCTCTCCCCCCCCACCTGTGTTTGCATAATTACAGCAAAAATGCAACAACAACAACAAAAAAAAAACCAGGCTAACTCCGTGTCTGTTTTTTTTTATTTTTTTAATCTTTGCTGTGTTTGCTTACTTACAGAAAAATAATAAAATAAAAATATTTTATTATTTTGCTGTAAGTACGCAAACACAGCAAAGATAATTTAAAAAAAAAAACAGAGTTAGCCTACTTTGGAATAGCAAATGGGAGGGAGAGAGGGCAGTAGAGGAAGTGATTCAGGCCCCCTCATGGACTGACTGCTATTATGTCGGAACTGCAACATAGAGACACATCACATGGGGGCGGGGGGGGGGTTCAAAGTATTGCAGTTGCATGAAAGAAGACAGAGGTGATAAGAAATGTTTTCAAAGTGATATATTCCTGTTTCCTTTCATAACATGATTGTCCCGAGATACTAGCCTCATGAGATAATCTGCAAAGTTCATATGCACACAGCTGTCTCCTAAGGAGCAAGAGACGTGTAATCTCACCAGTAGCAAAGATTCTGATTCACCCAAAAGGATGAGCTGAACCACTCCATTAAAGTGAGTCGCACTTTGGTACACCTCAGTAGTAGAAGTCGTGGCAGATGGATGAAATAGCACATTGTGTCTGAGAATACGTTCACATTCTTTGCTTCTTGTTAAAAAAAAATCCTACTTTGTGGTATTGGTGAGGCTGTGGAATGAGAGACCAGTAGGGAGGAGGAGGAACAACAACAGCTAGATGGTAAATCTGCCAGTTGATTTCATGACCATTGGTTGATAAGTGGGGTCAAATATATCCAGGGGGGGAAATCTAAAAATGCATAGCTTCACACTCTAGATATTTCTAAATTTTGAGGTGGCATGAATTGTCATTTAGCATTTCAGCACCCCACCTCACCCTGATTCTAGTGACAAACTGACATTTTTATTCTTCTAGCTTTTGGAGTCAATCTGTTAAATCACTCTGAAAATGGAAAAATCAGATACATGATCTGTGCCCTCACATTTTTCAATTTTATCGGCTTTTCATGTCTACAATTGTTTAGATCAGAACCTTTATTTCCATTTCTTATGAGAATGTAGTGTAGATGGTAAAAATACATTGATGTGATAAATAATTCTGAATATCACTGCAAACATTACCCCACAGATGTATAAACCCCTTTTGCAAACCCAAAGTTTCTATAGTGCTTTGAATTCAGAACCTTCCTTGTATTGTGATCTAGCAAAACTGATTCTTTCATCAAACTTCACATTGTCCTCAATTGCATTTGCAAATGTCAACATCCTTACTTCAGCAGGGGCCAGATTGAATGGGAAATCTCAGTCAAGAACATTTAGACAATCCCTTCCCTTGTTTCCACTAGGCAAAGATCTTTCTATGATGTGCTGTTGATGGCTTCCACAATCAAGCTTTGAACCAGCAAGCTCAAAGGAACAGTGATATCAAGGCTACTATCATTTACTTCCCTCCTCCTCAAATGGAGTAGATAGTGCATGTTTGAATTTGGCTGTTTCAATTCAGTAAAATGAAAACTTATTTAACTCTAATTGATTCCTTATTTTTAAAAACCCATTCAAACCCCTGTTTTTAAAACAAAGTTTTTTTAAAAAAGAATCTCTGAACTGGAAGACAAAAAAACTCAAATGCAATTGTGCCAAAATTGTAATCTTTCTAAAATATGGGTCAGCCCACACACAGTTTCTAAAAAGATGGGAATGACTTAATATCCAAGCTGCTAAATATCATTAACATATCTGAGGTTTGTTTGACTTGCATACTTTTTTTTGGAGCTACAAGCAGGGCTTCTTTTTTGTAAAACAAGGAGGTGCTAGAGCTTAAGCTTCCCTGGACATTACATTTCTGACTCTCTGCCCTGGGAACCATACCAGGAATCCCATATGTGTGGGGGCTGCTCAGCAGTAAGGGAGGAAATAGTCTTGGTTCTTGTTACTTCACATATTGGAAGGCTGAGTGTATGAACTCTAAACAGCTTCCAATGTGAAGTCCTCGCTCAAGTTAAGCCCCTCTCATGTGGTGAAACTTTTTCAGTTAAATGAATTTAACATAAAAACATCAGATGGAGGCCTAAAGAGGCTTGCAAAAGCAGGATAGTCTCATCAGTAACAGCAAAGGTTTTGAGGTTTTACATTACAGTTTTTGTACTTGCATTGCAAAATGGAGGGTGAAAAAAAGTTCTAAGAAATAATTCCCCAAACCACCTTCAATGGTTGTATAGACACTGTCAGTTTAACTGGTCTTTTAAAAAAGTATGGGTTTGTATAGTAAGTAGTTGACATCCTGCCTAAATGTGTTTATTTAGGGGAGGTAGTCACGGTTTGCATGTGTGCACATGCCTTCAAGTTGCCGGTCACTTATGGCGACCCCATAAAATTCATAATCTTAGGCAAGGAATACTCAGAAGTGGTTTTGTCAGTTGCTTCCTCTGAAATATAGCCTACAGCAACTGGTATCCATTGGCAGTCTCCCATCCAAGTACTAACCAAGGCTGACGCTGCTTAGCTTCCAAGAACAGATGGGATCTGATGCCTTTATGCCTTTATCTGATGGGTATTTATAGGTTGTGAGTGTATATAGAGCCATTGTACTGTCTATTCTCCTTTACGGGTCTGAAACATGGGTCGCCTATCTCCAACACTTACGACTCCTCGAACGTTTTCATCAGTGCTGTATACATACAATCCTAAATATACACTGGACTGACTATGTGACAAATGTTGCTGTCCTTGAACAAGCAGGGATCACCAACATTGAGGCCATGATACTGAGAACACAGCTGCGCAGGGCAGGGCATGTTTCTAGGATGGATGACCATCGCCTCCTAAATATAGTACTCTATGGTGAACTCGCCATGGGTCAGCGTAAGAGGAGTGCTCCAAAAGAGTGATACAAGGATTCCCTGAAACAATATCTCAGGCTTGGCCAAATTAATCACCAACAGTGATCCGCCCTGGCTTCACATCGGGAGGCACGGAGACGCACTATCTGTGATGCACCAGTAAACCCACTCACATTAGCTCGATAAGAAAATCTTTATTCAACAAGGCAGTGTAGTTCTAGTAACATAGCAAAGCTAGTTCTGAAGCAAACACTCAGAATACACAACAGATAACCCTTGGGCTGTGTGAGGGGGAAGAATAGAAGGCAGGGGTGAGAGGGAGTGAGATTGGGGACCAGATGGCCCCGGCCGTAAAGTTATATGGGAGAGAAAACAGCAAAGAGAAAACATCCAAACATTCTCAGGCTACATTCCTGGAGGGAGAGGCCAAGAACCAAACTCATGTCAGGCCTGCACTGGATTTAACTCTAACTCCCAGAATCCAGGGGGGATATGACACTATCCACAATGCTGCAGCTTTATTTGCAAACTCACGCCGAACAAGTCTTGAAGAGAAACGACAACGCAGAAAGAATCGCAATCTGGAAACATCACCCAAGGAGACCCTCGGCAGTGCTTTCTGCAACCGGACTTGTTTATCTCAGATTGACCTTTTCAGTCATCAGCATGCTTGCAGAAAGCGCAGGATGAGTCCTTCCTGAATCTTCGTTTGCGAAGAAAAGCTAGAGAGAGATTTATAGGTTGCGAGTACTGAATGGTGCTTGCTTTCGTCATCTTCTCAATCTTCTCCAGCTTGGAGCTTAGCCAAAAATATTATGCTGTCTGAGGCAAAGCAGCAAATGGTGCTTCCTCTCCCTCATCTAGGTGCATGGTAACCAAAGCCAGCTAAGTCATCCTGGTACATGAGACAAAAAAAGTCCCAGAAGTAATTTTCTCCATCCCCGACAATAAAAATACAATAATAACAAACTAAATAATACTTTGTTTACCCTTCCATGTCATCAGAAAGCTAGTGCCTGGGCTGGCTAACTTGACCTACCTAATTATAGGGTGGGACATCTCCATTTGTTTGTCTAAAAATCTCAAAAATGTTGACCTCCACAGAATGCATCAAGAGGACCTTGCAGGACTAGTGGTGAGAAGCTAGTGAGGCTGGTGAGATTTGAGCCCAACAAATACCACACAATCCAAGTTTGGCAGGAAATGGTCACATTTTTATTGGTTACAGCTGGATAGATTGGCATAGCATGAGGCACAAATCCAGTTGACATAAATAACCAAATAACCCAAGCATTTGACACAACTGAACTCCTGACCTAAAAAAGGAGATGGCTACTGAGAAGACACTCATATGTATAGCAACAATGTAGTTCTTCCCCATCTGAGGGATAGGCATGCCCACCCCTGATGGATTCTCATGGACTATAAGGCTCAATGTCCCCAGTGCTTGGACCTTGCCAAATGCCACACTGCCAGGAGGTGGGGCATGCTGTGATACGCCCCCACTCCTGCCAACACTATCACAGCTAGGACCACAATGCATAGCCTATCATACCGTGTTCTGCTCCAGTCCAATAGACGAACCACATTTGGCCAAAATAAGGCCTCCCTTCAGAACGAAATGTCTGGGTACCCCCCACAAGCTATTACAAACTCCCCCTTGATCCTCGCTGATCTTCTGCCTGGCTGCATTGATTATTGTTTCGTTTCATCACCCCATGCCAGCAGCACTACTGAAGCATATTGGACCAAAACCCTGTAGTCCCAGGCACGCAGGTCATAACAACATGGAGATCCCTTTTAGCTGCCATGATCAAATTGACACTCTTGTGTAATGCCAAATCATTCTTGCCCAGCTGAATGACATGAGCCTCAGGAAGGCCAAGTAGAGACTGTGTGAAATATGGTCAGAAGGAGGGAGCCCCAACTCATCCCCCATTACCCCTACCAGGTAATTTCAACTTGCTCCTCCAGATAAGGATTTTTTCCCCAGCCATTGGAGGAGGCATGCTCAGCTGCCCAGTGCATGATGCTGTGCCCACAGATCTAGATTCACCTCTGGTCATCTAAAAGGATGCAAATGGACCAAGTGTTAGTTCACAGGCCCTAAGCCTGGCCTTGTGTATGCATGATACACCCCTGATTGCTACTTCCCAATAGCTTGAACGGTAGCCCTCAGCAATCCCAAACTGGATGCCACTGTGGCTGCCTCAGTCCTGAAGGTTTATCTTTCAGGGGATGATAGGCCACTCAGTCCCCAGCAGAAGCCGAAAAATTATCTCAGCAGACTCAGTAGCAACCCTTTCCCAAGAATACTCACAAACAGTGTGTTTTACATCCAAATAAGCAGGAGGCACTTTTATCTTCAAACTCAAACAGTTACAATATATACAAATATTTACAATTGAAGGAGAAACTGCTTCCCCAGGACTCAGCATTCACAGGAAGAAGGAAGTGAGCTCTGTTCTGAGCTCTCATATATATATCTACAGGACATTGCCCTCTAGTGGGCTGACAAGGCATGACTTGGTAGTTCATGCAGTCAGCCATTACAACTCAGCATGGTTCTGCAGTAGTTTGGCCATTTTATAATGGAGTTCAGTCTCTAACTCCTGACAATCCCCTCCAAAATGGTCAAACTAATGCGCAGGACACATGTTATCATCACAACATAACATCATTAACATACATTATTTAACATCAATCGTATGTCGGTTGACCTTCCCTTTTGACACCTTTCACTTTACACACTAGTGACAAGGCCCAGCCTCTTTGCCAACTTCTCATGGCTTCCTGCTGGAAGGGCTTTTGTGAGCAGGTCTGCAACATTGTCCTCAGATGAACAATACTTCAGACACAAGACAGCTTCTTGTATTAACTGCCTCACATTTTGGTAGCGTACCGCAATGTATTTGATCCTGCATTTCACATTTTCTGCTTTTGCCAAAGCTATGCAGGCTTGTGAGTTCTCGTGCATCTCAACAGGCATTTGGCATGGCTCCCCAAGGTCTGCAAGCATCTGTCTAACCCATTGTACTTCACTTGCCATCTCGGACAAGGCAGCGAATTCAACATCAGTGGTACTAATGGCTACACAGTTCTGCTTTCTTGATCTCCACACTATGGGACTCTCTGCATACCTGACCACCATCCCAGTCACTGACTTCCTGTCTGAAGTCTCAGGAGCAAAAGAGCTGTCCACATAGCACTCCAGGGTCACCTGTCTTCCTCTCAGCTTCAAATGCATGTCCCTGGTCCCATTGAGAAATCTAACTACCCTCTTCAGGGCTTCCCAATCTACTCTCATTGGCTTGGAGACTCTTCTGCTGAGCACCCCAACAGCAAAACTGATGTCAGGCCTTATGTTGTTTGCAATAAACAACAGACTGCCTACCACTGTGGTACAGGTTTGACCTCTCAAATTCCTGTTCTGCCTCCAAGTTCACAAAAGCAGTGGTCATTGGTGTCCTGACCACCTTAACCTCACTAAGCCCACGCTTGGCCACAAGACTGTCAATCTTCTTCTTCTGGCTTAGGAAAAATTCTCTAAGACCAGTTCTTTCTACCTCTATGCCTAAATAACATCTCAGGCTCCCTAAGTCCTTCAACTTAAGCTGGTTTTCTAACTCCACCTGCACTTTCTTGACATCACTGGCACACTTTGCCACCACACAAAGGTCATCCACATCGATAACTAGCATGACAGCACTATCACCTGCCCCCTTGGTGTACACACAGGCATCTGCAACGCTCCTTGTGTAACCTAGTGACACCAAAACTTGGTGTATGCACTTGTTCCAGCCCTAGATCGCTTTGTACAAGTACACCTTGCTCTCACCTGCACTATCATACCCTGGGGCCTGTTCCATGAACACTGTCTTTTCAAGATCAGCATTCAGGTATGCTGTCTCAAAGTCAAAGTGTTGCACAACCATCTGCCTCTTGGCTGCTACAGCTATCACTGATCTGAGACTTCCTGGCTTTGCTGTGGGCAAAAAGGTTTTGTCAAAATTGGTGTAGCACTCCTGCGAAAAGCCTTTCTCAACCAAGCATGCTTTATACTTTTGTGTCCCATCAGGCATGTCCTTCAGCTTGTATACCCACCTGCAACCAAGAACCTTTTGGTCTTTGGGCCTCTCAACTACCTGAAACACTTTCCTCTCAACTAGTGACTCAAACTCAGAATACATGGCTGAGTTCCATTTCTCCTGCTCTTCCTGGGGAAGTTTTAGGAGATCCTGAAAACTTGCAGGCTCCTCTGCCATGACACTGCATAGCCTGGCTTCCTGAACAACAAATCTGTCAGGAGCCTTTCTGACCCTTGTTGACCTTCTGGGGATGAGCACCCTAGTTCTGCCTGACTCATCCTCAACTTGCACTGCTGCTGCTATCTCTCCCTGTGTCATGCTCAATGTTTGTTTGTGGTGGTGTGTGTGTTGGAGTGGCATGTGAAGTGTCAGGCTTTTCTTCCTGTGCCTCCCCTTCATCATCAGGCATTACCACCCCTCCATTTGTGGGACTTTTGGGAGTTGTTGGCACATCCCTCCCCAAGGGAACAAACACCTCCTGATTGCAATGCAATTTGTCCCACACTGAGTGCATTTCAAAGTTTGCACTCCTGGAGAATGTAACTTTTCCAGGATGGAGAGAAAACACGTACTCATTACACTCATAGCCTAGGAAATGCAGCCTCCTGGTTTTAGGTTGCCCAGACTTCCTTAGGCTTGGGTGAATCAGTACATTTGCATACTGTCCAAAAACCCTCAGGTGCTTGAGGTTTGGTGCTCTACCATACAATAATCAATATGGGGTCTGGTTGATGCTAGACATCCACAGTCTATTTAAATGGTAAGCAGCAGTCTTCACTGCCTCCCCCCATAGCCCAGCTGGGGCTTGTGTATCTTCCATCATGTACTCCATCATACACTTCAACATACCTATTTTCCTTTCTGCAAGCCCATCCTCCCCTGGAGATGCTGGGTTTGTGGTCTTGTGTCTAATGCCCCTCCTATGCATCCTGTTGCATAGGTCTGCAGACTGTTGGTTAAGAATTCCCCTCCCCTATCCATCACTAGACTGGAAACCTTATGAGAAGGAAATTTGCATTCCACTGCGTTCACCCACTCACTGAACCTGTAGGTGTACGTAGTGTGTCTGTCCATTATCATAAATAAATAGCGGTTACCCACTATTACTATAAATAGCGGTTACTCCAGTGGGCTTATAGGGGCCTGCTAAATCAGCATGGAGAACTTCAAAGGGTCTGTTGGTGACACATTGGGTCTTTTTGGCAATAGGGAGAGCCTTCACCTTAACTTTCCTGCACACTGCACTTTCTAAGAACCTTGGGCAGTGTTTCATGCTTAAACCAGGGCACGCTTTTGCTAGCTCCTTTAACCCTTTGTAACTAGCATGGCCCATTAGCCTGTGATAGTAATGAACACACTTATCATGTAGGGGCACATTGTCTGCAGGGTTCACATTTGCCACCTTCCCTTTAGGCAACATGCAATACAATCCATGTTTCCCTATCCCTTTTGCACAGACATTATTCATGTAATGCCTTTATGTTACTGTAGGGTGTTCCCCCTCAAATATCACTTTATAACCATCAGTAGTCATTTGGGACACACTTAATATACAATTCTCTAGTTTGTTAGCACAGAACATATTTTCAAAATCTTTCCCAAAAGATGGCACATATGCAGTGCCCATTTTCTGTACCTTGATTGGAGCACCATCTGGAAGGGTAATATTGATTATTGAAGCATTTTTAACATTGCTTAACAACTGTAAATCATTAACCATATTGTGCATGGCCCCACAATCAAGTAACCAAATTCTTTCCTCAGTACCATCAGGATGGTGCTGTGCTATGAAAATATGCCTTGCAGCCTGAGAGGGTGCACCCCTCCTATCTGGTGCAGGCATTTTACAGTCATTCTGAAAATGTCCAAGCTTTTTGCCTCTGAAACAGCATTTCACGTTGCTGCAGGCTCCCTCCTCCACAGGTGCCTCTATTGAGAGCTCTCCTGATTGTATCTGGTAATTTGTGACTGTTTATTCCCCTCCATCTGGGAATCAAATTGCTTTCATTGGACCTCTTCCAGAATACACCCAGCTACCAGGTCTACAGACAAATCACTCTCCCTGGTGGTCTGCAGACTGTACATTAGGAAATCCCATTCCTTTGGCAAACTGCCCAATAAAATAAAACACTTATGGGCTCCTGGAATGTCCACCCCTCTATTGGCCACCTCTTGAAAAAGCTGCCTCATTTCTTCCAAATGGGCTTTCACACAGCCTCCAGTAGACAGCTTTGTGTTATAAGTCTCTTAGTCCATATCATCTTCGAGAGGCAGGACAAATTCTGATGAACCGTTTTCAAAGCTGTCCAAAGCTAAAAGGGTTTCTTTTCTGGGGCTGCATGTATAAACTTTGAGGGGCTGAGCGATAAGAGAATTGCAGCTCTAGCCTTCTGGTCTGCTAGTCTGAATGCTGCTATTTCATCTTCTGAACCCTCTGGGATCACACTTTCTTTCTCTAAAACCTGCCACAAATTGTACTTAATTAATAAAGCCTCCATGTATAAACTCCATGCTGAATAATTTCCATCAGCCAGCTTTTCAAGTGGACGAGACTATTATCTGCCATTCTGCTGATTGAGTCAACAATTCTCCCGCTATGAAACACAGACAGCTGGCAGCTGGCAGCACTTCAAGGTTGCTTGTAGATATTACAGGGCTTGGCTGAAACTTAACTGTTTCTCAGCCAACTAGCCAAAAACACTCAAAACAAAAGTTTCTGGGAAGTTTTCTGGGTGTACCTTATCAAATCTGAGGCCCATAACCACTGTCAGGGGATGATAGGCCACTCAATCCCCAGCAGAAGCCAAAAAATTATCTCAGCAGACTCAGTAGCAGCCCTTTCCCAAAAATACTAACACAGAGAGTGTCTGACGTCCAAATAAGCAGGAGGCACTTTTATCTTCAAACTCAAACAGTTGCAATATATACAAATATTTACAATTGAAGGAGAAACTGCTTCCCCAGGACTCAGCATTCACAGGAAGAAGGAAGTGAGCTCTGTTCTGAGCTCTCATATATATATATATATATATATATATATATCTACAGGACATTGCCCTCTAGTGGCCTGACAAAGCATGACTTAGTAGTTCATGCAGTCAGCCATTATCACTCAGCATGGTTCTGCAGTTGTTTGGCCTTTTTATAATGGATTTCAGTCTCTAACTCCTGATATTGTCCCCCAAACTTCCTGGCAGAAAAATCCAGTGTTGCATAACATACCTAACAGAGTTCGGGAGGCATTGCATCATTAACTGATGTGCCCTTAGGATATGACAGTTGGTGAATAAGCCTAAACCCTCCAGAGGATTTCTTGGTCACCAGTCCTAGAGGTAAAATCTTAAGGTTAGGTAATAGAGGAGCATCAAATGGGTAGCCACCCAGTCCACCTGACACACACTGGTTATCTTTGCTGCTAAAATTTTTGGAATGTTCCAAGCTGACTTAAGATTGCTGGAATCCATAGGCACCTTAGGGCCTGAGAAGAAAATACAAAAGCCAGTGGTAAAGACTTTCTTCAAGAAGAGAATTGCAGTTCTGTTGGTGAAGCAGGCTAAGAACAGTGATAGGGCCTGAACAGACATGGATATGAATGCTAACCCCAGCCCTTCCTTTCCTCCTATGAGGGTGCCACTTCCTCTTAGCTGCAGATGTGGGTGTGGCAGGGCCCCACCCTCCATATTGCTTGGCAGGTAGGGGCTGGGTCCTTGGGCAGGATGGCCTAGGGTGCATCCCTGACAACTGTCACAATTGTGTTCATACTTGCTCTAAGCCCTCTGAAAATGCCTCTGATTATACTCCTGGCATAACTGATGGGCCAGCTCTTTCTTCACCTCCCACTTTGACAGCCTCAGTGCCTTGAACCTTCCTCACATCTGGGGTCCAACAATTTAAAGCCAGAGTTTATAATTTATTAACACCTGGCCTTTTTTGCTGTGTAATGCCCATTTCCTGAAGGTCAAATCGTATTCAGGTGCAGCTGCCTCGTCCGCCAGAGCTGGAGACTTCACACATTGCCTGAATTGTTGGACAAGTGCTAGCCCCTTTCAGGGTAAGCCAACTGAACAACACCCATGAACACCATGTAGGCCATAAGCCAGTTGCAGAAACTCCAATCGACCTCACCTCACCTCTCCTCCTTTTCCTACTCTAAGTGGTTTCAGATTTTATTGAGGGGGGGACATCAATGTAACAGCTGTCCAAAATCCTTCCTCTGACCTTACATGGCAAGTAAGAAAGCTTTTAAGAAAGTTGTTAAGACAGATCTCTACTGGCAGGCATTTCCAGATTAGGTCGGATACCCAGCCATTACTTTGATACTCTCCACCTTGTCACTTTTATTCCCCATTTTATGCCTTTTTAAAAAAAATTAAGTGTATTTTAGTTTCAAACTCAACTGATTCACTACTGTAGAGATATTTTAATGATGTAATGTTTTAACATATGTGTTGTTTTAACATTTGTTTCATTTTAACATTTGTGCTGTTTTTAACATTATGTTGGATTGTTGTTTTATATGATCTTGCCGCCCCGATCCTGATACAAATAAATCTATTATTATTATTATTATTATTTGCAGACCAGGAGACTCTTCTCCATTCCATTGGCCATCCTCACCCATCTAAATTACTTCATGGCCCAAGGCCACCTGCTTTCCCTTTGCTCACCTGCACAGTGCCCAAACTAGCAACCTGGGGTGGGGTGCCACCACCTTCCAACAGTGCCCAGCCTCCCCACATCCTCATCACTTGAATGAGAGAACTTACCTTAAGGACTTTATCACACTACACTGTTATAGTGCTATTATTCCATTTTAACTGCTCTGGCTGCCTCTGGGGTTTGTAGTTTAGTGAGGCCTAAGAGCTCTCTGGCTGAGAGTTCTAAAGGTCCCTCCCAAAACTGCAAATCCCAGCATTCCACAGGAGGCAGCCAGAGCAGTTAAAGCGGAATAATAGTGCTATAACAGTGTGGTGTGATAATCTCTTTGAAGACTCTAATGTGTCTGATTCTTGGCATTGAGCTATCCTCTTGCCCTGCTGCTTACTGCAGTTCTTCCTCCTTGTGGCCTGTCCCCCAGCTGCCTTCCTACTTCAGTTCCCTGACTCACTTGATGACCATGAGTCTGACATCAAATTGTCCTTCAACCACTTTTTAGCCATTGTCCAACTTCTAGGTCACCCTTCTTCTGCTGCAGTTGTCTGTATTTTGCCACTTAGTCACTCTTAGACCCACTGAAGACCATTCCTGGGATGCTGTGGACTTTAGCTGCTCAATGAGCCCTACTAATTTTTTTTCAGGGTCTGAGACAGGCTTTGAAGAATGTTGTCTCCTTCTGCTGGCCCCTGAGCCCCTTTTTTGCCCTGCTGCCCTATATACAGATGGTTCCACTGCTATTCTCTTTTCTGATATGAAGGCCTCCCACACTCTCCTTGTCCTGTGCTACAGTCAGCAAATGACCTGAGAGTCAAGTGGTTGTAAGGCAAAGAGCTGTAAGGTAGTAAATCAAGTCCAAGTTAGTCTCAGGCAATCTGGCAAAATGAAAGGAAAAACAGGAACAAGGTTGTCAGCTGGTCCAGGAGTTGTCACACCAAGCTAGTAATCCAGATAAATGAAGCCAAAAAGGAATAAGATACAGAGTAGTCAATGTAGCCAGTTCAAAGGTCAGAAGCACACAAACTCAGAATTGTTGCAAGCAGCAAAGAGAGTTGTTGGGATATGATGGCCCTTGTGGTCTCTTCCGATTCTATGATTCTATGATTCTGTGATTTATAGACAGCTGTCTCTGGACACAGGTGCTCAATGAATCCATGTTTCCTATTTAAAAGATGCAAATACAAAACCTCTCCTTATCTCTTCTGTGATCTTCAAAGGAAGGGGGTGCACCCTCACTATCTGCCAAGTCCTGTTGAGGAGAGGGCCCCTCAACTGTTTCATCCCCCAGACTTCAGATTCTGACAGGACACCATTCTCTGGAGCCATAAACTCCTGGGACTCTGACTCATCTGTGTCCAGTTCCTCAGATTCCAGAGGGTGAGTTATAACACTCTTGGTCTGACCTGCTTGGCTGTGGGTACTCTGTGATGCTGGTTGCTTCTCTACATGCTAGACATCTTCACCTTGGTTGGCATGATGAATGGCTGATCTGTGACAGTTTATCTGCAAGGACACCAAATAGCAATAGACAGGCTGGAGAAAACTGTAGCAATCCCAGAACTATGTCCTGCTTATGAAGGAGAAATTGCCAACAACACAAAGAGGGCAGTGCTCTGCAGGCAAAAACAGCTCCCAAGGATAATTCTTCCTGTTTCACAAAATGCCTAGGAACTTGTCATGCACCCAAGGCCATTGCAACAGTTGCTACTTCCAGCACCACTGGCACCAAATAAGCCCTAAGCCTTCCAAGATCTGCCTGAGGATGGTGCTACACCATTCCTCAATAAAGGGTGTATGTTCCAGCCTGCAGGCTGAGTAACATAACCCTTGATGAAGAGTAACTAATATATCTTTGGCACGTGCCCCTGTAGCAGGAGGTCAGAAGGGGTGGTAGCTGTAAGGGGAATTGGTAGAGGGGGAATATTATTAGTAGAGCAGAGGGCTCTTGTGCAAGTTTGGTACAAAGGCAAACAGCACCTAAACATCCTTAAAAAAAAAACAAGTAACCCAGGGAGGGAACAAAAAAGGCTGTCACTGACCTCTTTGTCCCAATCGAAGCAGGAAGTGTTTTGCAGGGACCTCCCAGGACCTTACAGGGAGCCCTGCATTGTACAGGGAATTAAAAAAAACAGACATCAAAAAATTAAATCAAGCACCTAAACAGCCTTTAAAAAAAACAAGTAAACAGGGGAGGGTACAAAAAAGTCTGTCACTTACCTGGATTGTCACCAGAAGTGTTCTTTACTTACCTTCCAGGACTTTACAGAGGCAGGCAGCTGGGGGGAAATTTAAAAATAAAAATACAAGCAGATATCTAAAAATTAAAACAAGCACCAAAACACTTTTAAAGCTTTAAAAGCAACATGCGGAGGGTACAGAAAAGGCTGTCACTCACCTGGATGACACGATCATACCCAGAAGTGTTTTAACATCGCGCCAGCATAACAGCAAACCAGTTCACACACCCATGATTCTGTTAAAGAAACGGAACCGGAGATCTATTGATGACTTTTCCCCGTGAATAAAACAAAACAGAAAGCACACGGGTCAGAATGGGAGAGGAGAACGTCATCTGAAAAAAACCCTCTTTAGCGATCCTGTTCCATTTCTGTTCTGGTTTATTAAGCTTGTGTGGTAAAGTCCTGAAGAACTGGGAGACAAATGAGCAGGAGTGCAGCAGCCACAGCCACTGAGGCAGAAGCGGGCAACTGGAAGCAAGAGGGCTTACCAGCCTTCACCAGTGGGCCATTTGCGGCCTGGCCTGAGCCCCCGAGTTCCTCTGGCGGCCTCTGTGGCCACATGGCCCAGCATGGGGGCCTCCATTGCTGCTCCTCCTTCCCGGCATGCTCTGCTGCTGGGAAGGAGGGCATGAAATGCACAGCCAATCAGGGCGAGCCTCCCTCGCCCTGATTGGTCATTTCTGGGTTGGGGGAGGGACTTCTGGCCATGCTTCCAGGACTCTGCACCAGGGGGGAGGTATATAAGTTGGCCCTGGTGCAGACTCCTCACTTGGCTCTGAGGAGCTGAAGACCCTCCGACCCTCCCAGTATGTATGTTAGGTTGTGTATTATGCATGATTATTTTGTCACAATTTGCTAAGCAGATGGCATGGGCCCTGATTTGAGTAAGTGGGGGAAAGGGGGGTTTCTGTCAAGTTCAAGTTCAAGTTTACGGAGACCCCCTTTATTGGTTAATGACTTGTTTTGCAGGGGTGGAGAGAGTGTCAAGCAGGGTGGCTCAACCAAGGTTCTCTTCTCCAAGAGTGGGTCGGTAGCAACCAACAGCGGTCCATTGGCCAACACAGGGTCGGGCAATGAAGGGATCCAAATGGTTGGCGATAGTGCCAACCATTTGCAGCCATTAGCAAGTTGCGACCTTTTATTGCCAATATTCTTCATACTAATCTATACCTAATCTCTTGTGTTTATCTTGTACTTAATACATTTTGTTAAGATAGCTTGTCATTGTATGTGTCTTCATTAATGGGGGGAATGGGAGCGTATGGTCTGGGTCTGCAAACAGTTTCAGTTTCATGCCATTTCACAGATCCTCAGTTGTTCTCCAGCCTCGCATCTCATACACAACACAAATAGCAAAAGAATGAGACATGAGGCTGGAGGGACATGCAAGGCTGGAGAGAGAGATGAGGATCTGCAAAATGGAGGGAGATGTATATGTATATTATACGCAAATACAGGTATTCTAAAATTTTTAAAAATCTGAAATACAAAACACTTCAGGTCCCAAGCCTTTTGGATAAGGGGTACTCAACCTCTACTAGTAGATGAGGAGATATTAGCTAAGCTGCTAGCCTGCAGCCAAAGGACTTCCCACAAAGTGTCTACCAGCCCACTATCACCTAAGGTCCAGATAGTTCCTGGGGGGGTGGTAGTTAAGCCATGGGGATCTCAACGGAGAAAGTAAACTCCATCAATGTACCCACAGCTGTTATTTCAACTCTCTCCCAGTCCTGAGAAACTCTGATAGCCCTTCCAAGTTGTTTTTCAAAGTAGAAGGGGGAGGGTACCACCCATTACACCTGTACTGCTGCAGCTTCTTTGGCTGCCCTTGCTCCACCACCTCGTTGGACTACTGTCAGCTGCTGCCACTCTGCTACTCACTTGGTCTTTGCTGCCTTGCTGGCTGCCCTGCTTTGCTGCTGCCACTGCCCTTCACCGTCTAGGATGGCCTGGTCTCTGCTTTGCCCTCTGCTCTCCTGACCCCCTGCTCCACAATGCAGCCCAAACAAGAATGCCTGGCTGAGTGATGCACTTCTGTTTAAATACTTCCCAGGTAGACCAGAGGGAAAACTTTATTTTTCAGGTCAGGTGCATGGGAAGCATCTTCCTACCACACATGCTGATTGGCCACTTCTTCTCGGGTGTGAACTGCTCAAGAGGAACATGGTCAGGAATGCTTTGATTGTTTATTCCTGCTTGACAGGGTGTTGGACTGGATGGCCCTTGTGGTCTCTTCCAACTCTATGATTCTATGATTCTATGATGGCTTCTGTCACCTGCACTGCTGCCACAGATTGTAAAATCCCCCCCATCTAAGTCTGAGCAGCCTCTCTAGTCACACATCTTATCCCTGACAAGTTTTCCATTTAAAATGTTCCTGATAAGTCTTCAACCCCTTTTAGTAAGTAGTTCGACATAATGTACCTTTTCCCAACCTCTTCTTATTTGATTTGGAGCCTAGTGAAATAATAAATAAATAAAGTGACCCAGGAATCATTTTCTGTTCAATCTGTGTTCTAATGGGAGCCCTGAAACATGGTGAAAACAACCCATGCCTTGTAGAGGACATTTCAGGGTAAACACTTTTATCGTCTCCTTTTTTTTTTTTTTTTTTACCCCTGGAGACCACAAAATGGTCCTAGGAGCGACAAGCAGCCTGTGGGCTGCACTGTACCCACCCCTGCTTTATACTCTTATTGGTGTTCCCACTTCCCCATTACACAAAACCACAACTCCTCATTGCACGAAAGAGCTCTGTGTGCTCTTTGAGTGGGAGGCCCTATGAATGACTAGGTGGGGTCTGAGGAATCAAATTTCCACATGAATGTCCCTATTCCAAAAACATTTCAGAGTGGTGACATTTTTCAGCAGTACAAAATGTGATGTTTCTGACAGGGCTTTTAAAAAATTGTAATCTCTCTCTCTCTCTCTCTCTCTCTCTCTCTCTCTCTCTCTCTCTCTCTCTCTCTCTCTCTCTCTCTCTCTCTCTCTCTCTGGAGATGGTGGTGCTAATAGATAACAATGAACTGTGGACCAAGCAGCTCATCCTACAGTGGCAGGATATTTGTAGTGATGGGATGAGGTTCCCCTGCTCTGCTTGGACTGTGACCTGCCAGTGAAACTAGGTCGCTCAAGATTTGTAGATTTTTGACAATTCAATGATCAGTTCTCCATGGATAGTGGACAGAATGTGGCTAGTATATTTAAGGCAGAGCAGAGTTGTTGCTGTTGTTTTTTTGCCTCATCCAGCTCTGTTTCTGAGAATCATGCCATTCTGCCTTCTTAAATTTAATCCTGGAACAGAGATGGTTTATTAGAAACAAACCTTTTCAGTAGCAGTAGCAAGTGAAGAGATAGGTGTGTCAAGTTAGCATGCACTGGGTACCTCTGAACAAGACAAGAGGTCCAGGCAGAAAAAGTTGTAGCAGAGTAGTGTTCCTCCAGGCATAAGAATAATCACACAGACACAGGCTTGTGTCTAAAAACCAACTTCTGTTTACTGTAGCATAATGAAGAATATTTACAGTAATTTACAACATCCAGTAGAAAAACATCTTCACACAGCGAGATCCAAAACAGAAATGCTCCTACTCAGGATCTGAAACACAGTTGTATGGGATAGCTAAATACCCAGCTCAGCAGAGTTCACAGTAACCTTCTCAGACAGTTTGGCACCAGAGCCGTAAGCTCATCAAAAATGATATACCAGCTAGCTTCTGCAAACTGCTACTAGCTCACACTGATTTACTCTGAAGATTGTTACAGAGATTTTCACATGGAACAGGGTTGAGAAAGGTTTCGCTTTCATACAACGCCAACCCCGTTCCATCCTGCATCTGTCCTCTCACTGTGTTTCTCCCAGAATAGAGTATTTACGGGGAAACATCATTTTTAGTCTACCTGTTCCATTGCAGAAACAGAACCACGGGTGTGCAAACAGGAGCTCCGTTCCTGTTCTGAGATGACAACCGCAGAGGCGAGGTCTGTTCTGAGCACTCCGGGCACAATTGGGACATCCAGGCAAGTCACACCCTTCCCCCCTCCCTGAGTTACTTTTATTCTTTTTCTGTGTTTTTGTGCTTGGTGTACTGTTTTGACCTTTGGGGGCAGTATTTTTTAATATCCCACACGTCCATCCTTTCAAGAGAACAGGCGGGATTTCATTTGCCGGTCATAAATGTAGCCTTATGATGGCTGCATTTATGACCGGCCAGCGAGGGGAGGGGGAGGACATTCCTGCCATGGCATGAAGGTAAGTGTGCAAACATTTTTCCTTTATTCCACAACAGGAATGGGAGTGGGGCTGGCGGGGCAGGAATGGGGTATTTGGCCCCATCTGAAAATCTCCTACATCCATGACAGGGTTATGGTTAGAACTGACTCCTTTGGATAAGAAAAGGAAGCAGTCTGGAAATAATCAAAGGCTGGATTATCAGTGATGAAATTGGAACCAATGATCCAGGAGCCTTGGAGACTTGGAGCTCCATGCTGCTTCTGGTGTCACACACATAAACATACACACCCATTCCCAAGCTTCTTGTGCCATGGTGCTGTCAAGAGAGAAATGCTCCTTAGAAGAAGGCTGTATTTGCCTCTGTCCCTGTCCTCCCCAAGGGCTGGTAGCATTTACCACTTACCACAGCTCTATTGTCTATCTGTGGCGTGAGTAAAGAGGCAGATGCTGCAGAGGTGCTGGTTTCGCTGCCTCAGAGATTCTGGCCTCAATTATGCCAGCTGAAACACAAGAAAGGAGGATGCTCAGAGCTGCCCATCCCTCATGCTCTGACACTAGGGAGGGCTCCTTTTGGTCGGGCCACACTACCAAGCCTGATTCACCACAGGGCAAAACCAGCCCTCATATGAGGAGCAAAGGATCCTGGTTTTGGAACTGTTCCAAAGGCCCTTTAATCTGACTTGGAAACAACCATCAGTTGCTTAACCCCTCCCCTTTACTTCAGAGGTAGGGATCATGTGTCCCTTGAGGTGCTGTTGGACTGAAAACCCCAGCAGTGCTAGCCAGCATACTTGGTGAGGAATGCTAGGAGCTGCAGTCCAACAACATCTAGTGAGCCTCATTTGGGATATCTCAACATTTTGTTCATGTACAAAAGCAAAGCAACTATTTATCAATAGAAGGAAAAATCATTTGTAAGATTTCCTATTCCCTTACTTATTACAATATGTATCTATGTTTTCTAAAATTTCTATTCCATCTTTCCACAAAAAATAATATTTGAGGAGGCTAACAAAAATAAAATAGATAAAATCTCTCTCTCTCTCTCTCTGGCTTTTCTTCGCAAACAAAGATTCAGGAAGGACTCATCCTGCGCTTTCTGCAAACGTGCTGATGACTAAAAAGGGCAAACCGAGATAAACAAGTCCCGTTACAGAAAGCACAGCAGAAGGTCTCCTTGGGTGATGCTTCTGGGTTGTCATTTTTCTGTGTTGTCATTTCTCTTCAAGACTTGTTCCACATGAGTTCTCAAATAAGGGTGCAGCATTGTGGATAGTGCGTCTCCATGCCTCCCGATGTGAGGCCAGGGCGGACCATTGTTGGTGATCAATTTGGCCAAGCCTGAGATGTTGTTTTAGGGAGTCCTTGTATCGCTTTTTTGGAGCACCCGTGGTGAGTTCACTGTAGAGTACTATTTTTGGGAGGCTATGGTCCTCCATCCTAGAAACGTGCCCTGCCCAGCGCAGCTGTGTTCTCAATATCATGGCCTCAATGCTGGTGATCCCTGCTTGCTCAAGGACAGCAACATTTGTCACATAGTCAGTCCAGTGTATATTTAGGATTGTGCATATACAGCGCTGATGAAAGCGTTCGAGGAGTCGTAAGTGTTGGCAATAGGTGACCCATGTTTCAGACCCATAAAGGAGAATAGACAGTACAATGGCTCTATACACGCTGATTTTTGTGCTTCTCTTCAGGTGTTTATTATTCCAGACTCTTGTAAAGTCTTCCAAATGCTCTATATACCTTTGCTAATAAAATATAACATTATAATTAAAATATAAAAGCAAACAAATTAAAAATGCATGTGTAAAAAGATAGCACACAAGAACAATATAGCCTCCAGAGACTTTAGCTGATTAATGTACTAATTAAAACAGGAACTCTAGGAGAAAGCAAAGGTCAAGTCAGATAAGGTTCAAGATTTCTTATTTTCTCTCCTCCCCTATGTTCCCTCCCTTTTTTCATTCTGTTTTAAGCACTGATGTCATCTTCCTTTCAGAAAGCAACAATCTGACCAATTCATTTTACAAGTGGTGAAAAGTGATGGGTATAGAGATGGAATGTCAAAATGATAAGAATGTACACTAGGCATAACTGGTAAGAACAGAAGAGAAATGAACACATCAGACTGCAATTCAAAGTATTTGTCATGATCATGAAGGTACAGAAGGTATGCAAGCCATAAAGCAAGAAGAGTCATTAGCAGATGCCTTCCAAGAAACAAATGCCCCAGTTTTGATCTAAAAGTACCAAAGTGACTTTAGTGTTAACCATGTGGATATCACCTCCTGCTTGGGAAATCTTCCTTCTGTAGAAAAGAGAAATCTTGCACACTAGATGAATATCTGCATGCCTAAGCATTTTACCAAAGTTCATAGCCAACAGATATTTGGTTTCATTTATTTGAAAAAAAAGCACAAACAACACTGATGTCAACAATTTATTTATTTATAAGGTAATTAAATCCATAACTCTGCTTCCAAAAGACAACTCAGTGTTTTGGAAAGTTTTAAATTTGTATTTTGATAGAAGGGCAAAAATGGATGGATAGGTGGGTTGTTGGATAGGAGGAACAAAGGAAGAAAGAGACACACTGATAACAAAGATAACAGACAGTAAATATGTCATTGTACCATTATGGGTATTTCATTTTCCTTTTACCACTGTGGGTGAGAATCATACAATCATAAAATCATGGAGTTGGAAGGGGTCTCATGGCCATCGAGTCCAACTCCCTGCTCTATGCAGGCTCTCCAGCTAAAGCATCCCTAAAGCATGTCCAGCCTCTTTTGGAGATGGCTGTGCAACACCTGGAGTCAGAGGCATGGGCAGAGCACACTAACAAAGGCAGGAAATGGGGCTGCTTTCTATAGTATTCATCATGAACCACATAATAATTGTAATACAGGTCCCACCTATAATGGGGATCACACAAATACATACAAATGCAGTGGGTTTCTGTTCCAATAATAAGACAGAGATCATGAGTGAACTTGTCAGTAACGGCGATGTTTTGAAACTCTATAAGAGTAAGGTGAAGACAGGGAACATTGGAATTCAATTCAAGAGACTTCTCAGGACCAAGATCTACTTCAGTATCGAGAGGGAGTATGAGGTCATGGATGGATCCCTGTCAACCTCAACATACTCTGTTACTTCAGTGCCTACAATCAAGTCCAGGGCCTTATGGTGGCCAAGGATGGGATTCTGGAAGAGATATTTTTTTTCCAGAATCTCCCCTTCTGAGTAGAAGCAAATGATTTGGACTTCATTGGAGGAGGTCATGTCCATCTATCTAGCCATTCTCTCCAGAATAGGGCAAGAGGATTGAGGAGGAGTCACTGGGGAAGTTAAGACTTGAGAAGAAGAAAGTAATGGCTCCTGAATGGATGTTGAAGGTCCCAATGTAGCCAAGTCTAGGAGGAGTGAGGATTGGTCTATATCCTTGCATTACCATCATCTCCCACAGGACTATAATGGAAGAACATCTGAAGCACACTGACATTGTGTGATAAAGCAAGGTGAGAGGTGCTATTATCTGGCTTTATTGCCACTTCCCTTCCCTCATGTGATAAGCCTATAAGTGGTAAGCAAGGGGGTGAGATTACTACCAAAATACACCTCTAGAAGCTTCCAAAGATCTACACACAGGTGCAGAACATATATGTGAGTCACAGAGACCATGAAGAAGAACCCTGATTTTCCAGGTTTCTTCCTTGCATAGAGAACCTTCATGCCTATGGGAGCTCTTCAGACTCATTGCTTTCTACATAAGGAAAACAATGAAGGCAATCAAGTAAGTAACCAACACCTCAATGTTTTTATCCTCACAACAACTCTGGGAGGTGAATCAACCATTCTTTGAGGCTGTGTGGGGAATTTGAACATGGGTTTCCTTGGTCTAAATACTGTACTCTACCTACTGTATTTCATTAGCACCTCTGCCCAGCTATAAGGACTCTGAGTAGACTATGTTCCATTATTCCTTACTGATAAAAATTGGGGTCCAGGGTCCAGCTTCAGAGTCTATTTTGTGTAGGATACTTAGCTTGAAATGTACCATCCTCATGTGCTGAATGTACTAGTGGTCTGTTTACAGCCTTTCTGGGAGGCATGCAAGGTATTGTATGGGAAATGGATATAGCACCATGTTAGAGCACATGCTTTTTATGCAAATGTTCCAGTGTTCAGTACCTATCATTTCTAGATAGGGCTAGAAAAGGCCTTGACCCAGTTTGAAAACCTGGAGAATAACTGGCAATCTATGTAGACAATGCTGAGCTAGCTAAAAGAATCTGTAGTCTAACTTCAGCTTCTGATGTCAGGGGGCTTCAGGATAGAAGGGAGACAGAAGAAAAAACTAAATGTCATCTTCCTTCCTTATGCAAATACCTGTTGTTTTTCATGAGCAGTGACTAGGACTATGATGTACAAGTAAAGGGTTAACTCTATGTTATGGCCTTGACCACCATCATAGAATCATAGAATTGTAGAGCTGGAAGAGACCACGAGGGCCATCCAGTCCAACCCCCTGCCACGCAGGAATCATTTAGTTAAAAGATACTTTCGGATTTGCAGGAGGGAGAATAAGCTAAGATATAACAAGAATTTTAAAATGAGCAAAGTAATTTTGGAATTTAAAAACAAATTACACGTAACTTTTTTATTCTGTAACATTTTCATTCTTCCCTGTAAATTAATTAGAGTGATTCTTTCACTGTATATACCGTACACAACATTGTTTGAATATAGTTATCTCCAAAAAGAGCCTAGAATCATAGGAGAGTTGGCAGAGATGCAATGGCCATCTAGTCTAACCCTCACCATGAAGGAATAAACAGCTACAGTATGACTCCCATATCTGCAGGACTGGTACCCGCAATCTCACTTATCCATGTCTGAAAAGAATGGATTGCTTACTCATAAGCATGGCTCTTTAAGTGGTCATCTGTGAACTCACAAAAATGGGTTTACAACCAGCTCCTTTTTCATATTTTAACAAGAACTGTGCTGCATCTGCATCAAACCACATATTAGATTTAACATGTAGTTTGGCTCTAATTAAACCCAAATCTGAAGAGAGGCTATCTTTAAAAATATATATAAGTACGTAAATATAATTGCTTCTGTTGCTCATGAATGTCATTCTCTGTATGTGAACTTGGGAGTGATATCCTTACCTCTAGAAACAGTGTCTGAAGAGGCTTTGGCAGGCATCTACTAGACAAACACCTCCCATTTCTGAGTTTGTGTTTTTCATGTGCCCTTCACATTGTGAGGGGCTGTCCTATCCCTGGGAAGGCTTAGTGAGGCACTGAAATGTTTGTCTCACTAACTCAGTTCTGACACTTATGATTCAGAATTTCCTTGCCATAGTCCTGGAATCATTCTCTTCTAAATACACATTGTCTGTGACTATTTGATCAAGCATGAAAAACATTGCACTGTTTGCTGCCAGACATCTGTATTTGTTTCTTTGTTGTGGAGCATTTGGAAAATGGGTAGGAACAAGCAGATCATGATAAATCCAGATACCACATAAACCTCGAATCAACTGCTAGAAGAGGAGGTTGACTGGTAACCTATAGCAACCATTGGGACATGAACAGTGTGACTCAGCAAAGACTACCACTTAAAAGAGTGTAAAGGGCCCAGCTGATACACTGTGTGCCTTTTAACTGATTTAAGTAAATTTGCATATCACTAATATTTAAATACCCTTTTAAATAGATTGAAGGAAGTGCAAGAGAAGCAGTGCAGTGCGTAAATGAAAAAATGGAAAGAAAAACTGATTTTGCAAAATTTATGTAAAGAATTTACATCCAAAAATTTATGTAAATCTGCATAATGTCTCCTATTTTTATACTGTATTCTGCAAGTGTTTACCATTTTTCATAATGTATTGTGCAGCTGAGAACCATGGGCAGGAACAAGGCACCCCATTATTATTATTATTATTATTATTATTATTATTTTGTTCTTGTTCTTGTTTATATCCCACCTTTCTCTCAATATGGGACTCAATACAATTAAATTAATGCATAATACAAAAGTTTAAAAATATTAAACAAACAATCCTATTAAAATATTAAATTAAAATATTTTAAAATATGTTTAAAACAGTAAAGAAACCAGTACAGCACACCTTATTAATGAAACCTTTCTACCATAGCCAGTTAAAAGTTGAAGGTCTGTCTAAATAAAAAGATCTTTGCTTGTCACTGAAAAGAGAGCAGAGGGGGACCAAGCTAGCCTCCTGTGGGAGGGAATTCCATCGCCTGGAAGCAGCCACTAAGAAGGCTCTCTCTTGTGTTCCCACCAAACATACTTGCGATGGTGGTGGAACTGAGATAAAGATCCTGTGGATTCTAAATTCTAAAACTTGAGCATGTTCATATAGGGAGATATGGGCTTTCAGGACAGTGAAGTCCTGCTTTGGTTTCAGAGATCTAACTAAGAATTGCCCAAACAATTTATCTTTACAACCAGAAGGGCTAGGAACTTGCTTGTCCAAAGCCTAACAACAAAAATGCTGGGAATCCCTGGAACCCCTGCACCCAATATGAAAACATTTTCCCTTGTTCTTGTGGGAGAGCGGTATAAGTATGCTTTGTGGAATACTGTCACATGTAAGAAAATTAAGAAAAGCTACCACCCAGTCTTTTGTGGGGCAGAAGGGATCCACCAAGCAGATGACCATCGGCCATTGAAGGATCTCCCCTCTGACTTTGCCTCTTCAAGAGGGAAAGGGAGCAAGTAGAATTTGCCAGACAGCTAGACTGACTCTGCCAAAGGGGCCCCATGCTTTTCCCCCATCAGTCTTTGCTGAAGTCACTGTGTGCAAAAAAGCACGGGGTACAGAGACACCTGTGTGCCAGCCTGACAATATGAGGAAGATCAGGAAGTCTGTTGGCTTCCTGGTGCACATATCCAGGATGTCACTGACAACTTGCCAAACCTCATCAAGGACACAGATCAGTACAGTAGGACCCCCATATCTGTGGGGGATTGGTTCCAGACCCCACCGTGGATGGTGAAATCCACAGATAATAGCAAACGCACCCATTGCCATTCCCGCCACTGAGAGCCATCCTGGGGAGTGAAAGGAGAAGGGAGGGAGAACTCGTCCTCCCCTCCCTTTGCCCTCTGTCACCATTGCCACCACTGAGAGCCCTCCTGGGGGAAGGAAGGGAGCAGGGTATTATTCCTCCCTCTACCTTCCACCCCTGCTATCACACCCACCTCACAAACGGAGGTCTCCCGGAGGAAGGGAGGGGGAAGGCTAGATCACACCCCTCCCTTCCCCCTGCCATCACCATCACCCCCCCATGACCAGAGCTCTCCCAGGAGAAAGGAGGGGGCAGGAGATCCCTCCTCCCCCTCCCTGTCCCCCACCATCACCAACCGCAGATAGTTGAATCTGTGGTTGGTGAATCAGCAGATCCAGGGGTGCTACTGTAATCCTTTGTCCTTATTAATGTGGACACCAATGACACTGTCAAGAATACCTTTGAGCAGATCATGTCTGACTATGTAGATTTGGGCAAGAAACTGAAGAGGTTTGAGGCACAAGTGGTATTCTCGTTAGTTCTGCCAGTAAAGGATAGAGGACTACACAGGGACAGGAAGGTACTAAAAGTGAAGGACTGTCCATGTAGTTGCTCTTCACAGTCTTCACTTCTTAAACAGATGACTATTGGCTACAGATGGGCTGCAGCTCACAAAAACTGGGAAGAATGTCTTTGCTAGTGGCATGGCAAGTCTGACCATGAGGGCCTTAAATGAAATCCCTGGGTGGTTGGAGATGACAGATCAAACATCAGTCTAAAGGCAAGCTCTAAACCACAAGAGGTTGAGGGAGAGAATGCAATCCACAGAAAAACTGTCAGTAAACTGATAGGTAAGAACAAACAATGCTTCAAACGTCTTTACGCCGACACACACAGTTTTGGAAATAAACAAGATGAGCTTGAAGTCCTAGTGCAGGAAGGAAAATTTTACTTTCTAGGCATAACAGAGACCTGGTGGGATGACTCCCATGATTGGAATATTATAATTGAAGGGTATAACCTATTCAAAAAGAATAGATGTGGCAGAAAAGAAGGGGGAGTAGCAACATATTACAAAGACAAATTCACTTGCACAGAAATCCATGAAAGTAATCAGAGTGGACCAGTTGGTAGCATTTGAGTAAAAATAAATAGAGAGATAAATAAATGTTACATGATGGTAGTAGTTTACTACAGGCCACTAAACCAAGATGAGGTGGTGGATGATGATTTTCAAAAATAAATCTCAGAAATCTCAAAGATGCAAGAATTAATTAGGGATTATCCTGTATCTGCTGGGAGACTAACTCTGCTAGGCATAGGTTGTCCAAAAAATTCCTGATGTGCCTTCAAATAATTTCCTATTTCTCTCTCTGGCTTTTCTTCGCAAACAAAGATTCAGGAAGGACTCATCCCGTGCTTTCTGCAAGCGCGCTGATGATTGAAAAGGCCAATCCAAGATACAACAACAACATACCTTTGTTTCAGCCAACAGGCCATTAGGCATCACAATATATATAAAACATATAAAACGTGTTAAAATAACATTATAAACAAATATTCATGACATGCTCGTACAGCGTACATATGTACATACATATATGCATATACCAAGTCACTTACAAGTACATTAGGTGATACTAGTCCATATGAGACTGGGACAAGATGGAAATTTATATAGGTATTTAAAGAGCAATAGATGGGGCTGTTTGTTTTACATGGGTCATAATCTTACGAGTTTTAACAGCGGAAAGGAGAAACTTAGCCACTGTTTCTGTTTTACTCTTCTCAGAATCGTTTAACAGATACACCAGGTACCAATTCATTGGCCTACCTGGAAATTTATGCAAAAGGGGTGAAATTAATCTTAACCTCTCATCCCTGTAAAAAGTACACAAAAATAGGACATGCTCTCGGCACTCGACAGAATCTTCACCACAAGGACAAACCCGTTCATGGTAGGGAGTTCCCTTAAAGCGGCCTTCTAGCAAGGCAGAGGGGATAACATTGAATATTGCTCTGGTAAACACAACTTGATATTTTGGGATGGTCAGATTTTGTAAATAATGTGCCATCCTCTCAAAATTAAACTGCAATCCTAAACTGATGGGAGAACAAGTGGTGCGGGCAGAGGATAAAGAATATTGTATATCAATATCTTTTATACGGCGAACCAGAATCTGCTGTGCCCTAGCCAGATCATATGTAATAAGGAAGTTGTTTGAAAAGCCTACTCTCTGCAATTTTTCCTTGATATTTTTAGACCAAGGGTGGTATAATTGTCTTTCATTACAAGATACAAATATCCTAACTCAGGGCCAGCATAGAAAAGTTTAAGCCAATACTTTAGGGCCCACATCCAGGCAATACATTCAACTGAATGATAACCCGCTTCAAGCCATAAAACGGCTGATTGAACACAGTTGGGTACTCCAAATAATTTCCAAAGGTAGGTTGAAAGAATTCGTTCTAATGCTGAAGAAAAACCTAGGATCCAAATAGGTATGCCAAATAACAATTGTGGCAAGACCTTGGCCTGGAACACCCTGAGTGCTGCTGGTAAAAATGGGCCCCTTTAGTGTAAAAAAACTGAACTAGTGCCTTAGCACTGTTATTTGCTGATTGAATAGCAGCGGACCGGTGGGATACCCAACCACACGATGACTGGAATATTACTCCTAAATACTTGAAGTGTTTAACTTGCTCTAACTTGTGTCCGTTTATGACCCAGTTGGACCGACTTTGATTCTTGGAGAAAACCATGATTTTGGATTTACTATAATTGATGGTTAAGCAGTTTTCTTCACAGTACCCCCCTAAAGCTCTCAGTTTTTGTTTCAGACCTATTTTGGTAAATGAGAGGAGAACTGCATCGTCTGCATACAGCAATAAAGGAATACTAGCTGAGCCCAATTTGGGTGGGTGATGGGATTCTGAGGTGATAAGGGCTGAAAGATCATTAAGGTATAAGTTGAATAGTAAAGGTGCCAATATACAACCTTGACGCACACCCTGGTTAGCAGGAATTGATTTTGTGAGATTACCCTAGGTACCACATCTCACTTGTATAGTCGTGTTTCTATACAGATTCATAATCAGCCATAATAATCTCCTGTCAATAGAGGAGGCAAGAAGATTGATCCATAATCTCTCTCTTGGGATTAAATCAAAAGCTGATTTCAGATCAATGAATGCAGCATATAAACCCTTACTTTGGGAGTTAGAATATTTCTCAGCCAAGTGATTCAAGACCAGGCAAAGATCGTAGGTTGACCTACCCTTTCTGAAGCCAATTTGTTCATCGCCGATAATGTTCTCATTCTCTATCCAATCGGAGAGACGGTTGTTGAGAAATCGGCCGTAGAGTTTACCCACAACAGAAAGTAAACTAATAGGACGATAGTTGGATGGATCATTCTTAACTCCCTTCTTATAAATAGGGATTATAATTGCTTTTGAGCAGCTAGGAGGTATTCTGGCTGTCTGATTAATGAGGGTAAAAACTGAGGCAAGTAGAGGTGCCCACCATGAGATGTTTGCTTTCAAAAGCTCAGGCAGGATTAAATCAGGCCCTGGGGCTTTTCCAGGCTTAAGCTGAGTGATTAACATCTTTAACTCTTCTTGGGATACAGGGGGCCACTGAGGAGTAACCAAGCAATTTAGAGGGGATGAGTACAACTCATTGGGGATAACCGAAACCTGATCCCCGCTGTCTCTATACAATGTGGAAAAGTAATCCTCCCATACATTTATGGGGATGTTACAAGGAGGAGAGCCACCAATGTTTCCTATCATCCCTGTAACTGTGGCCCAGAAGAGCTTGGTGTTTTTTTTGTAGGGAAAAGTTTATCAATGATGTCCATAGCCTCTGAACTGCCTCTTTCTTTTTCCTTGCCAAGAGTGACTTGTAACGTCTTCTGGTGGTGTAATAGGATTGAGGCAATGTCTGGCAATTAACTCTCCTATATTGGATGTACTTATTTCTTAGATGACTTCTAGCTTCAGCACAGGCTTTATCAAACCAGGGGGCTGAAACTTTGTGCTTAAAATTTCTAGGCCTCCTCTCTGTGCACCTCAACGATGTTGTCAATGTCGTGAGGAGCTGACAGTAATTCTCTAGGGCATCCTGCACATCTTGCGACTCAATGATCTGTTTTTTAAGCCCCAGACACAATGCTGAATTAAGGAGTACTGAAATCTCTCCACGGAGATTTTCTGTCCACCATAGCCTTTTCTGTCTAAGCACCATGGCTGAATCGGTAAAATGAGGTTGTGTCTGGGAATGAATATTAGTGGAGATCTCAGAGGAGAGGGAAAGAGGAAGATGATCACTATCAAGCCTAGTACCCACAGAGAATCTCTCTATAAAATTGACAAGGGCAACTGAAACTAAAGCGTAATCAATAGTACTGCTACCTTTTGCTGATATATATGTGTATTTGCCACATGGGTCAAATAAAGGATTCCCGTTGAGCATTCTTAAAGCAAAGCGCTCAACCATCTGAACAAAGCATATGCCAGCATAATTGATCCCCCAATCTTTAGAGTGTCTATCAATATTCAAGATACATTCGTCCATCTCTTCTAAACACCAAGCATGGGAAGAAACAAGGGCCTCATTGTTTTGGCCAATTCGGGCATTAAAATCACCCATCAGAACTAAAAGGGCAGAGGGGAATTGTCCCTCTAATTTAACAATATAATTTTCCAATGTTTCCCACACCTTATTGTTGCAGTCCCTACTGAGTTTTGGTGGAATATGTACATTTATCATCAATAAACACAAAGTACCAAGATCAATTAAACAGGCCATAGCAATTGGTTCACAATGAGGCAGACACTTGATAACAACTTTAAGTGCTGTAGAAATCAGGATAGAAAGTCCTGCACTAGGTCTTCCTTTGCCAGAAGGTGGAATAGCTGGTAAATCCAATACAGTGTATCCATTACAGTCTAGTTCAGATGTACACCATGTCTCTTGAAGGAAGATCACATCAAACTCGTTGATGTAAGCTATCACATCGAGATCGTTGATCTTAGAATTCCACCCAGCTATGTTCCAGGAAATGACTTTAAATAAACATTTTGTTGGTGAAAGTGCTTTTACATTATCGAGGGCTAGAGCATCTGCATCAGAGCCATAAGATTGTACATTTTTGAATGTTGCACTGATGCTTGTATTGTCAATCAGTTCTTTGTCACTGTTTCCATTGACCTGCTTCATTATCAGATGCAGCCCCTTTGATCAGAAAATTCAGACAATTCAGAAAGGATATTGACAAATTGGAGCGTGTCCAGAGAAGGGCAACTAAAATGGTGAAAGGTCTGGAAACAATGCCTTATGAGGAGAGACTTAGGGAGCTGGGTATGTTTAGCCTGGAAAAAAGACGGTTTAGAGGCGATATGATAGCCCTGTTTAAGTATTTGAAGGGATGTCACGCTGAGGATGGAGCAGGCTTGTTTTCTGCTGCTCCAGAGACTGGAACACGGAGCAATGGGTGCAAGCTCCAGGAACAGAGATTCCACCTCAACATGAGGAGGAACTTTTTGACAGTCAGAGCTGTTCGGCAGTGGAACACACTCCCTCGGAGCGTGGTGGGGTCTCCTTCCTTGGAGGTCTTTAAACAGAGGCTGGATGGCCATCTGTCGGGGATGCTTTGATTGTGATTTCCTGCGTGGCAGGGGGTTGGACTGGATGGCCCTCGTGGTCTCTTCCAACTCTGCAATTCTATGATTCTATGATTCTATGATCAAAATACACTCACTATCCTGAGTATCATCCCCAGATCTCTCAGGATCATTTGTTGGTACATCAGTGATGCTTGTGAGTGGCTGTATATCCATATCAAGGGCTATTTGAGGAGAGTTAGAGATAATTTTTGCCTCTGGGTTCTTCATTCAAGCCAATCAGTGGTCCTGTGATTCTTGTCCTTAGCTGTTGTTCTGATTCTCAGGTTGGAAGAATTCGTCAGTCTCTGTTCATTCTTCCTCTGAAGGCTAAGTAAAATGGCTCTCAAGGAAGTTAGCCTATCAATGATATCGGGCTGGGCCACGGGGGGCAACATTTGAAATGTATTCACGAGAGACTCCTCCTCAGCAGTGATTGGGTCATTGAAAAGAAATGCCTGACTTTTTAATTTAGAGGATATACAGACGGTTTGTTCCTCATGCCAGGAATGGTTTGAGCTGGGTACTGTATCTCCTAGATCAATAAGATTATCATTCATGTTATCATTTATGTTACTATGAAGGATTAGTTTAGGAGCTGCGAGTTTGAATATAGGCATTGGGGGAGCTTTATTCTGGAGAAATCGAGAGATTAGGAGTCCTCTGTTTAGTAACTGGTTCCTTAGAAGAAATACTTTTCTAGCTGAGTGTTCATTTGAAAAGGTCACAACAGCCCTAGCGTGTTTATAATTATAGAATAAGTATTCCACTTGAGCAATGTCATTGGGATGAGAGCCCACGACCATCAAATCCTAGGGTATGTAAAAGGTGGTCCTTGCGCACTTTCTGAGGTACCATACCAACTGGCTTGGGGTAATTGCTAATAACCAGTTTACACTTCATTAACACTATGTTCCAATTATTATTAATATTGGAGATGTCCTGAGGTGTTAGAGGATCTATCGTTGTGGGAGGTTTCTTCTCAGGATGACTCAGGCCTTTCTGCAGGACTTTGTCCCAGGGGTCCTGGGAATCTAGTTCTTCAATACCACAATGCAGAGGTTGTGTTCAAACCAAGAAATTTTCAGTAGGCAGTTGTTTGTAATCAGAGTGAATTATCACTTTATCATTCAGCTCCTGAAATTTAATAGATTTCTTAATTTTATTGTTTGTTGAGTTAGACAGTTTTGAGGGATTTCTTTTATTGTGCTTTGGTGTGGCTCTTTCTGATCTTAATTTCATGGCACTATTACTTTTCTTAGCTGTCTTTGGCTTCTTATGGCATAAAGATTGTTCTCTGGTGGGAGGTTCCTTTTTATTGGTGTGCAGAGAGTTCTTATCTGAGACTAACAGCTTAGCTTCAAGTTCGGAATCTAACTTTACCAAGGATTCTGCAATAATTGTTAGTACAGCATTGCATTCAGAAAGGAAGGACTTAATTGATTGTAGATCCTTATTTATACTGCTGACCTGTTTAGTGAGGTTTGAAAGTTTCTCCTCTTGCCATTCCTCCTGGGGTAATCTACATTGCTGCAAGCTGCCCCCAGTTTTGTTTCCCTTTGAAATCTCTGAGGTAGTTCCTTTTCTCCATGTTCTTGAATGATGAGAATTCTCAGTCTTGTTGTCAAAAGCTGAGTCGACCACAAAACTTATGTGACCCACATCATGAGGGTCAAACAGGATTTGTCTCTGATTCAGGGACCAATCAACAACAGAGCAAGAAGACAGTTCTGGGTCTGTATTTTTTATCACTACAGTTGGCGAAACATAAGCATAGGTTTCCCTTTGTGATGTTTCATGTTGTTGTGTTACACCCTTACTCTCAGCCTTCTCGGCAGTACCAATTTCAGCTGCCAAGTTTATTCCACAATCATCTGGGGAAACACATAGAAGCTGTTTGTTGCTTAAAGTCCAATCAGCAGTCAAGTCCAACAGTGATATGTGGTCTAAATCTTTTATTTCTTTTGTTTTTATTTCTTTTGTTTGTATATTTGATTTAACCTCTGAAGAGAAGTAAGCAGTGATTTTGGCTTGTTTTTGTTTTTTACAGGAAAGAGTGTTTAACTCATTAGGATTTAAAGGAGTGAAACCAAAGTTTTTATATCCTTTCTTGTCAAAACCACCATTACGACTTTAAAATTTAGACTTAAATTTGTCAAGGGAAATTCAAGGGAAGCAGCTTCTTATGTTGGATTGATTCAGTCCCTTCCATTTTCCCTGGCTGTAATTTTATTACCAGGAAGATCAAAAATCATACTATCCCTTTAACTGGTCTTGCTCAGGTATTCAGCTATTCAGCTGTTCAGTTTCTTATAGCACTTGCAGCAGAATAATTAGTGGATTCCTTTTATAACAAATATATCTTATCTTACTTGTTGTTGTGATATATTCCTCTTCAGTTTCTCAAAGGGCTGTATCACTGGAAGTATCACAGGAAGGGTAAGTTAAAATATAAAATGTAAACAGGGTGCCTCAGGAAGAGATATGCTGGAAACTCCTCTCAGCAGCAGGCAACTTCTAGTTCCAAGTTCCAGCTCTTTATACGTGAAACAATGAAGTTAAAGCTGGAAAGTATCTTTAGTATATGGAGCAGCAGCAAACACTCCCAAGATAAACAAGTCCGGTTGCAGAAAGCACAGCAGAAGGTCTCCTTGGGTGATGTTTCCAGGTTGTGATTCTTTCTACGTTGTCGTTTCTCTTCAAGACTTGTTTGGCGTGAGTTCTCAAATAAGGCTGCAGCATTGTGGATAGTGTGTCTCCATGCCTCCCGATGTGAGGCCAGGGTGGACCATTTTCCATGAGATGTTGTTTCAGGGAGTCCTTGTATTGCTTTTTTGGAGTGCCCTCTTACACCGACCCGTGGAGAGTTCACCATAGAGTACTATTTTTGGGAGGCGATGGTCCTCCATCCTAGAAATGTGCCCTGCCCAGTGCAGCTGTGTTCTCAATATCATGGCCTCAATGCTGGTGATTCCTGCTTGCTCAAGGACAGCAACGTTCATCATATAGTCAGTCCAGGGTATATTTAAGATTGTGCATATACAGCGCTGATGAAAGTGTTCGAGGAGTCGTAAGTGTTGGTGATAGGTGACCCATGTTTCAGACCCATAAAGGAGAATAGATAGTACAATGGCTCTATACACACTGATTTTTGTGCTTCGCCTCAGGTGTTTATTACTCCAGACTCTTTTGTAAAGTCTTCCAAACACGCTATATGCCTTTGCTAATCTGTGATCGATCTCTTTGTCAGTCTTGGCATCTGAGGAGATGATGCTTCTGCTGAACAGACTTAAGCACAGATTTGCTGATGGCAATGTGGAGATGATGGTGTTTGTCCTGTGGTGCAAGCTGGTAGAGAACTTCCATTTTGTTCAGGTTGACTTCCAGCCCAAACACCTCTGCAGATGTTGCGAAGCAGGATGTTAGGCACTGCAGAGCTGCTTCTGTGTGGGCAACAAGGGCAGCATCATCAGCAAAGAGCAGCTCACGGACTAGATAGTTTAGAGTCTTGGTGCAAGCCCTCAGACAGGCTTAAGTTAAACAAGCTACCCTCAGTACGGTAACGTATATAGATGCCGTCTTCTTCTTCAAGCTCTGCCGTAGCCCTCTGGAGCATCATGCTGAAGAAGATTGTAAAATAAAGTTGGAGCAAGAACACAACCTTCCTTCACTCCATTAGTTATTAGAAACGGCTCTGAAAAAGCATTGCCATACCTGACTTGACCGTGCTAGCCCTCGTGTAGCAAGATAATCATTTTAAGGAATTTGGGGGGACATCCTAGTCTTTCCAGGATCTGCCACAGACCTTTCCTACTCACAGTGTCAAAAGCTTTGGTAAGGTTGACAAATGTTGCATAGAGACCCTTGTTCTGCTCTCTACATTTCTCTTGCAGTTGTCTAAGGGCAAATACCATATCTGTAGTATTCCTATTGGCTCTGCAGCCACACTGGCTTTCAGGAAGAAGTTCTTCTGCAATAGCAGGAACTAATCTGTTCAGGAGTATCATTGCAAGGATTTTTCCAGCAATAGAGAGCAGTATTATGCCTCAATAGTTTGAGCAATCGGATTTTGCTCCTTTTTTCTTGTACAGGGTGATGATGACTGCATCTCAGAGATCTGATGGCAGTTCCCCTTTTCCCCAGCAATTTACAAGGAGTTCGTGGAATTTATCCTCTGTCTTTCCAAACTTCAGGTGGGATTCCATCAATCCCAGCTGCCTTGCCATTTTCCATCTGCTGTATGGCCTTAAGGGTCTCTTCCAAAGTGGGAGCTATGTCCAATTCATTTTTCATCAGTTTTTGTATCATATGTTGGATAGCTGATCCTTGGACTACTCAGTTGGCACTAAAGAGACTTTGAACATGTTCAGCCCATCGATTCAGGATGGAGGCTTTATCAGTAATTAATGTTTGACCATCTGTACTATATAAGGAGCTTTGGACCTGATAAGTAGGTCCAAACACTGCTTTAAGAGCTTCATAAAATCCTCGAAGATCACCCAGATCTCCACAGTGCTGTGTCTTTTCTGCTATATTGACCCACCACTTGTTCTGCATGTCTCAGAGTTTTTCTTGAAGTTTATTACATGTGAGAAAGCTGCTTTTCTTACATGGCAAGTTGGCTGGGCGAGGTATGCCTGGTGAGCAGTTCTCTTCTTTGCCAACAGCTCCTGGATCACTTGGTTGTTTTCATCAAACCAGTCTTGATTTTTCTTGTGGAAGAACCCGAGAGATTCTTCCGCAGACTGGAGGATACTGTTTTTGATATGTTGCCAAAGCACTGTAGGAGAAGGATCCGTAGGATGGTCTTCAAGTTTTGTTTGCAGATTTGCCTGGAAGTTGTCTCTCATGGTAGCTTGTTGAAGATTGTTGACTTGGAGTCTCCTCTTTAATATGCCACCCCTCTTAGGTTTGAACTTAAGATGAAGATTTAGTTTACATCTTACGAGGCAATGATCTGTTTGGCATTCTGCACTGGGCATCACTTGAGTATGACGGACATCGCGAATGTTTCTCTGGCAGACTAGAACGTAGTCAATGATGTGCCAATGTTTGGATCAGGGATGCATCCAGGTTGTCTTCAAGCTATCTTTCTGCTGAAAGATAGTATTTATAATAGTCAGCTGTTGTTCTGCCCAGAAGTCTAGCAAGAGGCGTCCATTATCATTGTAATTTCCAACACCATGCTTGCCTAAGACACCTTTCCAGGCTTTGGAGTTCTTTCCTACTCTGGCATTGAAGTCACCAAGGATAATAATTTTATCTTCTACAGGGACTTTTTGTATGAGTTGGCGTAGGTCTGTGTAGAATTTGTCTTTCTCTACAGGGTCGGCTTGCATAGTTGGGGCATATATACTAAAGAGAACAACATGTGGGAGGCGTAAGGAAATAATGTGATCAGAGTGTCCTGTTGGCAAGGTTTCAAGTTTGGAGGCAATGGAGTTTTTAATCATAAAGCCTACTCCTGAAAGATGATTTTTAGTTTTGGGTTTGCCAGACCAGTAAAGTGTGTAGTCGGCGCCATGATCTTTAAGGCTGCCTTCCTCATGGAGACAAAGTTCACTAAGAGCAGTGATGTCAATATTAAGTCGTGATAGTTCATGGGCTATTAGAGCAGAACCACACGCAAGCCATCCACTATCTGCAGAGTCTTACATGGTTCTGACATTCCAGCATGCAAGCGTCAGTTTATTTACACCTTTGGAGGCCGTTGTGTGCCTTTGTTTCTTTGCCTTGGTTTGACTGCATCAGAAGATGCCCGTTGGCCATGGCTAGCCAACCAGGGAGATGGGGATGACCTTTCGTTAGGCCACCTTTTCTAGGCCCCTCTCCATATGGAGCAAACAGTGCTCTCCTTAAAAAAGGCTGCTTGGTTGTTCAGGATGCTGCTGAACAAGACTGTCACCCTCCGGGTCAGCCTCGAGCAACCAAAGTCCTGAACCGCCTGCATGCAGGGTTGGGTCTGCGGCTTCCAGTGCATCTTTACACCTGCCGTTTCGTCCGTTGCCTATTGCAGAAGAAGGAACAAGAGGATTGGCAATCCTGGACTTGATCCTAACCAATAGGGAGGAGTTGTTCACTGGAATCAAAGTAGTCAGCACTTAAGGGGGAAGTGATCATGCAAGTGATCACAGTATATAAACCCCACACACCCCTACCCCACCATTCTCTGAAGATAGCCTGGGGGAAAAAAAAGCATGAAAAACCTATGGATGCTGGCCATGAAAGCCTTCAACTTCACATTGATCATGTAATGAGAGAATTTGTGATTGTGGGACAAGGAAAAGAAATGTATAGTCACACACAGATCTTGGATTTCAGGAAAGCTGATTTTAAGTTCAGTTTTAAGTTTTTAAGTTCAGAGAAATGTTGGATAGAATACCATGGCTAAACATGCTACAGGAAAAAGACACCTGGCAAGGGTGGGAATTCTTGAAGGAGGAGTTGCAAAATGCACAAACAAGAATAAAAATGAGAAATATCTGAGAAAGCCAGTGTGGCTGCATAGCAAACCCAAGGAAGAAGTGACAAGAAAAAAGAAGATGTATAATGAATGCAAGGAAGGACAAATCACCAAAGAAGAGTACAGATGGGTAGTCTAAGCTTGTAGGAATAGTACAAAAAAAGCTAAAGCTCAGAAAGACCTTAAACTGGCTAGGCAAGCAAGAAGCAACAGAAAGGTTTTTCCCCCCAGATAAATTTGAAGCAAGAGAATGACCAAGGAGATAGTGGGGCTGCTGTTCAGTAAACGATGGGAAAATGCTAACAGATCACAGTGAAAAGGCAGAACTACCCAATCCCTATTTTGCTTCAGCTTTCCTCCCAAAAAGATAACTGTGTGCTTCCATGCAGCAACAGAGACCTTGACAAGATATCTGGGGTTCGTTTACACGGGCAAATGTTCCTCTAAATATACCGCAAAGATAACTCATTATTCCCACGGATCGCACCACAGCATCGCCTCATTAAGAAGGGGAAGGTAAAACACCCAAATATAGCGTGGCAAGGGATGTCGCTACTTTTGCCAGTATATTTGCAAAGTAGTGCATTATTGCTAGTGTAAACAACCATTCCACTAAGGGCTGCAGCAGAGCTGCACTGTGATTGGTTGCTATGATGAAGGGGTGGGCTAAAAAGAGGGGGACTGAGGGAACGGGGAAGAACAACAGCTCTTGCCTTTCTCCACCCAACCCACCTTTCCTCCTGTAACGGTTCCTCACCCACGTTCCCGCCAAAAGAGGAGCCGCTCCAAGGAGGCCCGAGGGGCGCCTGCCAAAGGGACCACCCTGGCCAGTCCCCCGCCTTCCCAGCACCTGTCCTGCTGCTATCACCAGCCACCCAAACTCCCTGCGCTTTTGTCTCAGCTGTGCCAGGGAGTGTCCCTCCGTGTGTGCTTGTGTGTGTGTACACACGCACGCACGCCTGACTGAGCAGGAGTGAAGTGCTGCACCTGACTTGCCCGCCCAGTGGTCAACGGAAGGGAAGGCGCAGCCAACGCTGTGATAACAGCAGCGGGGAACAGTAGCGGGGGCTCGGCTCTGTCAGCAGGCAGACCAGACCAGACCAGCTCCGCCCCGGCGTCTGTGGAGCAGCAGCAGCAACAACAACAACACGGCACCCAGGAGGGAAAGCGGCACTTTCCAAACTCCATGCGAGTAAGGAACACTGACGTCCAAGAGGAGGCGGAGAGCTGCCACAGAACAGCTGGAGGCAGCGAGAGGAGTCACCCAGGCAAGCGGCTGAGGGGAGCAGAGTTGGTGGCAAGCTGCCTGGCTGGGCTGTCCGCGGAGACCCTTTGCCAGGGGTTGTGTTGGAGGGGGAGCTGGCGGGGGTGGCCCCTGCGCCTCCCATCGCCTGAGAGAGCAAAAGACAGAAGCCCGCGCCCCCAGCAAGTGGCCCGTCTGCCACTCGGAGGATGAGCTGCCCTGCCAGCCTCAGCCCGCTCCCCTTGGCAGTCTGTGAGTCTTTCTTTAACCATGCCCCCCGCACTTTTTCATGTGTGAATGAAAAAGTGGCATAATTTTTAAAAAAACTGACTGGCACAGCTGCGGAATAGAATTACAGCGCAATTTGCCGCAATAAATCTGCCGTGTAAATGAACCCCTGGATTGCAAATCAAGATTGATAGGGAGTTAGTCAGGAATCAGCTAATGAGTTCAAATCTGCATGGCCAAACAAACTGCATCCCAAAGTACTGAAGAAACTTGTTGATGTACTCTCTGAACCACTTGTCATAATTTCTTTTCATTTGAAGCTTTCCAATACAGGAAGCCCCTCCTTTCAATGGCTTGTTATATGACAACTCACTCTTTCGACACTTGCAAATTAAAGATAAGTTTCATTCATTCCATGAGGAATCCACTCTCTCTCTCTCTCTCTCTCTCTCTCTCTCTCTATATATATATATATATATACATACTTGTAATTTAATTAAAGACACTAAAATCAAAAACACAATACTCAGTAAACCACATTTAACATACATATACACAAAACATTATTTAAAATATGTAAAAAGATTTTTAAAGAACCACATATATCTACTGACTTCCTATCTCCGAGAATTTGATTATATTTCTGTATTATCAACTTCTTACTCATTAATCTATCATATCTTCCACATGAATTACGATATTCTTTAATTCTGGCTTACTATTTATTACAATGTATTTTTTAAATAATTCCTAACCAATTAATTAACTTAGTTTATTAATACAGATCAAATCCTTGGAGCGAGAAATCCCCCCATTTTTCTTTCAAATATGTGATCACCATCTTCCAGTCTTCTTTGAATTTTCTCAATGAGTTCTCTTAAATCAAACTGGTCAGTTTCTCCATCTCAACTAAATCATATAACTTCAGCATCCAGTCTTCTTCCATTGTAGTTTCTTGCCATTTTTGTGCATGCACAATTCTGGCTGCCCCACCATCACTTTTCCATAACTCTTCTCCACACGTTCTTTCATCATTCCCAATAGAAAAAATTCTGGATTCATTTGTAAGTTACCCTATATGCTGGCCAGCGTATAAGACGACTGGGTGTATACGACACCCCCCCCCCAATTTTAAGTCAAAATATAGAGTTTAGGGTATACTCGCTGTATAAGACGACCCCCCATCACCTGCCCTCCCCGAAGGCTGGAAAGCCTCCCCCCCCCAGCCAACCACCCTTCCTGAAAACTCCCCAAAGCTGGCTGAGGAATCGCGGGAGATGGCTGCCTGGCTGGGGAGAAGCTCAGCCACCTCCTGCCCAGCAAGGTTCCCCCTCCCATGCAGCCTCAGAGTCACAGAGAAAGCCCCCTCCTGCCCAGCTAGGCCCTCCCCCCTGTGCAGCCTTGCTGGGTGGGAGGAGGGGATGTTGTATTCAGCGTATAAGATGGCCCCTGACTTTTCAGCTAACTTTACAGGCTGAAAATGTTGTCTTATATGGCAGAATATACAGTAATATTCAACATTTTACTCATTAAGCTATAAATTTGCCTCCAAAATCTTTTTGCCTTTTTATATGTCCACCATAGATGGGGGAAAATTCCAGTAGTCTCTAAACACTTCCATTATTTATTACTTGTTCCTTTATATATTTTCGAGAGTCTATCCAGCATTAAGCACCTATAAAACATCTTGTAATAATTCCCTTTCAAATCTATGCTCAATGTAAATTTTAAGTCTCTAATCCATTTTTCCCAGTACAGCAACTAGATATCATGCCTCGTATTTTGTGTCCATACAATTATACAGTGTTTTACTACTTCTTCTATTTCCATTTTTAACAACATTTTATGCATTTTGGAAATAAAATGTTCATTTTCTTGGCTCAATAAAATGTCAAAATCAGTTTGTTTGTTTTTTGTTTTATTTTTTCTAACCTTTCTAATCACATATCTATATTAATTTAAAACCCTCTATCAATGATTTTGTTCTATAGTGATCCTTTCTAAACCACAGTAAGTGGCCCATCCTTCTTTTATCATTTGTCTTTCGACAGTTCGTACCTGTGGATGCTTCCTCGGGACTGACCATGCATGCGCATGCTGCTTGAAAAGCTAGTGGGGGGGGAGTCACCAAGCTGACTGTGAGACTTTGCAAACAGCATGCATAAACCATATGAGGAAAGGTTGAAGGAGCTGGGCATGTTCAACTTGATGAAGAGAAAACTGAGGGTGACATGATAGCACTTTTAACCTCAAGGGCTACCACAGAGAGGAGGGGGCAGGCCTGTTTTCTGATGCTGGAGAGAGTAGGACCATGTTGAATAATTTTAAAACACAGGAGAATAGATTTTAATTTAGCATTAGAAGGGACTTCTTGACAGTAAGAGCGGTTTGGCAAAAGCACCAATTGTCTAGAGAGGTGGCAGAGTCTCCTTCCCTGGACATCTTCAAAAAGAGGCTAGACAGCTACCGTCTGAGGATACTTTAGCTGGAGCTCCTGCATTGAGCAGGGGGTTCCAAGTCTATGTTTCTATGGTCTTTAATATTTTAGTTGATTCCCTATTACAATACCTCTCCAGAACTGACAACTGCCTGCAACCCATTTCCTCAAAACACATGCATCATTAATTCAACATCCTCAGAAACAAAAATGTATATTCACCAGTTAAACTGGCTCTGCATCAACTAAGCAAGTAAAGCTTTCGCTGATTTATCTACAAATTAAACCAGTTCATAGCTCTAGGAGGCTTTTTATGACAATATGTTGGAAACTGAGTTCCCCAGCTGAGACACCCCATAAGCAAACATGTTTCTTTAGTCACAGTAGCAGAGTCTCTGTTTTGCACACAACCTCCCCAACACTGGTCTGCATCCAGGATGTAAGAATAACATGCAAAGAGTCAAACATCTTCAACAATTTATCAAAAGGAATCTAGTCTCAGTTATCTCCAGGTAAAATAGAAAAGGTTAAAAGAAATAGTTTTAAGTTGAATCCACTTCCTGCCAAGTGGGATAATTTCTGACATCAGCTAGTGTTCGTTGTTGACATAAGAGAGTGGAGAGGTTCAGAACTTTTAACGGAGGCTTTAGAAACGTGCCAATATTTTGCTGTCATGGCCTTCGCTACCACAGCAGTAGATGTTCCTGAGGTAAACAAGCAAACAAGGCAGTTTGCTTGTTTAAAAAGTGCAGTTAGAATATTTTTGGAATATTGAGACAAACTGTACAGATCTTTAGAGGAACAGCTAATACCGCATTTTAAATTTTAAAAGAAAAGCATACTGTATACTGGGACACCACAAATATATGCCAATGGTTCTTTGAAAGCTACAAAACTCAATATGTGTCTTTGTCTTTTACCAGCGTAAGTAAAAAAAAGGTAACAAATTGTGTTTTTAACCCCCATCAAAGAAAATTGGATGTGTTTCTGTGCCTTCAAGTCGCCTGCCATTTTATGGTTATCCAATGAATTTCATAGAGTTTTCTTAGGCAAGGAATACTCAGAGTAGTAACCACAGCTGACCCTGCTTAGCTTCCAAGATCAGACAGGATCTGGTGCCTTTAGGGTATTTAGGCCTTTGGATGTTTCTAATAGCTGGTGAATACTGACAATCAAAGGTTGTTAAGGAGAATTAAGCAAACATCTGCACACCATCAAGCTATACAAAAAGCATAGGTGGGCAACCAACTGCTCACTTAAGTTCTTCCAGTTCCAGATTGGAGTGGTGTAGATCTGTATCAGAGAAGGTTTTACATTAATAACACTCCATGTTATAAGTGGCAAACAAGTGATAGGTTTCAGAGACTATGAACAATGTACATTCAAATACATCCATCCCTATACTGTATTAACAACCCACTCTAGGTAAAACAAGCTACTTGTAATCTTACTCCTTTGAAATACCAACAGCACAGTATACAGAAAAGTCAAAGAAAGAGGATTGCTTTATATATACAACTAGCTGGACCTGGTATACCATACACTGTTAAAAAAACTCCCTTCCAAAATGCCCAGTAGACCTCATGCCCAGTTGCCAGGGTTCTGTCGCAGCGGCAGCAGCAATGTACCACCACTGCCAGCAGCAGTGTGCCACCGCTGCCAGTTGACTGCCTGGGTCTCATTGCAACAATAGCAGTGGTGCCCCCCCCCTGCCACAACCAGTTGACTGCCTAGGACGGTGCTGTCACAGCAACAGCAGCAGCAGCTCCCTGCCGTCACTGCTGACACCAGTTGATTGCCTGGGTCCTATCACATGTTGCAGCAGTGGTGCCTGGCCACCACTGCCAGTTGACTGCCTGGGTCCTGTCCAGGAGGAATCAAAATTATATTACTGTGTAGACGTAAATCATAAGTGGGAATTGTACAGCCCGGAAACACTGGTGAACTGGAAAGGCTTGCAGCCTTAGTAACTATAGCCAACACTGTAGCACATTTTTGGTTGATCCTAGTATGCAGATTGGCCATAAATGGCAGGAGTGGATTGTGAGGTGGAGAGGGAATTTGCATGTGGGTGGTGATTGGCTGAGGGAGTGACAGGAGTAGCCAATCAGCACACTGAAAGAGGCAACATACCTACATACCTAAGGCCATTGTGCATACCTAAGCCTTTTATATCTTAATATATAATGCTCTTGGGTATGGTGCCATTTACAGTGTGCTGACTGGTTGCTCAGGAAACTTAGCAAACAATAAAAGCTCTTTGTTGGGGAGCCTATCAGCACACCAGGGGCAGGAACATGTGGAAGTTTAAATCCTTCCTAAACATGGTGGCGGCAGAGGGGCTCTCCATTGTTGGTGGCTGTGGGTGTGAGTAGCATGGATGTGGGAGGGTGCACATGTGATGGCATAGGGGTGCGCATGTGGCAGCATAGGGCATGCAGCAGCATGCAGAGGTGCACATTTGGCAGCATGCAGCAATGTGCATTTGGTGGTGTTGGGGGGAATAGTGGCAGCATAGGGGCACATGTGTAGCGGCATGGGTGGTGTGTGGTGGCATAGGGGTGCGCAGTTGGCAGCATGGGGGCTGCATGGCAGTGGCATGGGGTGTGGGTGGCAGCATGGGGGCATGTGTGTGGCAGAGTGGGGGACACATGTTTGGTGGCATGGGAGTGTGTGGGGGCAGGATGGGGCACATGTGTAGCAGTGGGGGGGTGCGCAGCAGCAGCATGGGGGCTGTGTATTTGGTGGCGTGGGGACATGCAGTGGTGGCATGGGGCGGGTATGTCAGGATCATCCATGAATTCTGAGACATAGAGTGGAGTTCATGGAGGATCCTGACAGTTTGTTGGTTTGAGACTGGTTCTGCCTTGGGCCTCTGGAATGTCTGGGAGATGTTGGTTACCATGGGAACGCTGGTCATCCCGGGAGCTCAAGGCCGGACAGATGGTTTGGCGCTTCTCGCTCCCCCATAGTGTACTTTGATGTGCTGCCCTCCCTTTTCTGCTTTCTCACGCTGGGTGTCTCTTATCTGTTTCCACTGTAAGCCTGATATTTAGTTGCAGCTTTGCCAATGTCCCTTACACATGCTTCTATTCCAATAAAGAACTTTATTGAAGATATGTGAGTTTGTGTTCTGTGTACATCACAGGCAGCATGTGGGCGCATGTGGTGGCACGGAGGCATGCGGCAGCAATGTGGGAGTGTGTGGTGGTGGCAGTGGGGGTGCTGGGGTGCATGTGTGGTGACATGGGGTACACGGCAGTGGCAAAATGGGGGGCTTGCATTTGGCGGCATGGGGCACACATGTGGTGACATGGGGAATTTGCATTTGGTGGCATGGGGGTGCACAGCAACAGTGTGAGGGCACACATCTGGTGGCATGGGAGCATGCATCTGGTGTTTTACATGTATAGATAACGGTGTATGTTACACTGAGTAAAGCTAGTATATATAGATTTTGTTGAAATTATACCTCAAATGAAACACATGGGGCTGTGTGGAAGAAAGATTTGGGAGGGATCTTCACAGATGCTGAATGGTCACAGATGCTGAATGGTTTGGAGGTAACAATACATGAGATAAGAGATACTTCTAGAAGATACACCAGAGCAAAAAGAGTGCCTCAAGGAAATTTGTGCTGACGTTCTACAGCAACTTGAGGTGGACCCGAAACTTTTTCAAAAAATTATCACTTGTGATGAAACCTGGATCTTCCAGTATGATCCTGAGACAAAATGACAGTCAATGCACTGGAAAACACCATCATCACCAAGCATGAAAAAAGGACGTCAAAGCAAGTTCACATTCAAAGCCATGCTCGTTTGTGGGTTTTTTCCTGACATCAAGGGTGTATTTTTGGCAGAACGGGTTCCAGAAGGCAGAGCAGTGAACCAGCATTATTTTGACAAAGCTGAGAGAAAGGGTAAAAAAAAAAAAGGCCAGAACTGTGGAAAAATGGTTTCATCCTTCATCAAGACAATGCACCTGCTCATACAGCACTTTCTGTGAAGCAGTTTTTGGCTGATAAACACATTACTACACTTAAATATCCTCCACATTTGCCAGATTTGGCACCATGAGACTTTTTTCTTTTCCCTAAAGTGAAATCAGTGCTTAAAGGAGTAAAGAAGACAACAACAGATGTGTTGAAACAGCTGACAGAAACTGATCTGCTCCACGCCTTTGACCAGTGGAAAACAAGACTACATCGGTATGTGCAAATGAACAGGGGGTATATTGAAGGAGACAAGCATTAGAATTGTTCTACACATAAAGATAAGTAAGTTATTAAGTCTCATTATTTAATAGACAGATCTTGTTTCACGAGAAGACATGACTCACTAATGACAATAATGTTTGGTAAGGTTGAAGGCAGTAGGCAACTACCTCGGTAAGGTAGAAGGCAATGGGAAAAAAGTCATATTTTGGACATATCACAAGAAGCCATGACTCACTGGAAATACAATTGTGCTTGGTAAGGTAGAAGGCAGTAGGAAAAGAAGAAAATCACATTATAGATGGATAGACTCAATCAAGGAAGCCACGGACCTGAATCTGGAAGACCTGAGCAGGGCTGTTGATGATAGGGCAACTTGGAGGTCTCTCATTCATAGGACTTTATCACACAAGCGTCTAAAAATGCTGTAATTCTGCAATTGAGGAAAGTGGAATTATAGTGCTGTTAATACATTATTACATGTTGCCATAATTGTGCAACAATACCACTAATGGAAGATCGCACAACCACCTACTAGTGTTTTAAGAACGGGATTTAAACTCGTGCTATAGTAACATTATTTTTCTCATTGCATAGCAATGATGGAGTAATAAATACACTTTGAGATTGTCCACGTGTGCACCTTTAATATTTTTTCCTCTCCCACTTCCATGATTTTGCATGGGCAAGATTTCAGCTGCTCTCGCAAGAAGATGCAACTTCAATTAAACATGCCAAAAACAAACGAATTAACAACTTCATAATTAAGCAAAGGGGAAAAAATGTTCCAAGAAAAGACAACAATTCATTTAAAAAGCATCCTGGAGGTCGTCTCCATGCTCTCCAATGGAAGCTTAATTACGTGTTCTTGTTGGGAATGAGGAGGGGGAAAAGTGGGAGGACCACCCACTAACACTATAATATCAGGACCACAGTGGGGTGGAATTATTGCACACTCATCAATTCTATGAAAAAAGCATTGTTGACAGCTATCCACAGCTTTTGCCCATGAATGAAAAGTTAAGTGCAATTAACAGGTGGAGCACAGAAGGACCACGGGAGGATGACATTGTTGTGTGATAATGGGAAGCCATTCATGCTACTATCCCATCGTAATTCTGCTATTTCAGCCTTGTGTGATAAAGTCCATAGAGTCATCATAAGTCAAAATTTACTTGGTGGCAGTTAACAATGACAATACATGATATTAATCTTGCCAGCATCTGGGAAGACATAATCAAACTTTTCCACAGGTGTCCTTTGACATGTATTAAACTGGCCTGCATCACTGATTTGTGCTTTCCTGATTACTGGAGAACGTGGGGGGAACGTGGGGAACGTCCATGTGGGGAACGTGGACGTATGTGATTATTGTACCCTGTAATAACCAGGTTCTGGTCTTCAGCTGAAAGTGAAATTAGGGCAGTTTCAAGCCAGTCATTTATCCTGAGCTCTGGTATTTGAGTGTCTTAGGACTTTGTAAGACCAGGCAAATATGGTGTCATAAGGATGCCTAATGATCGTGAAAGGGCGCACATACCAGATGATGTCGTCCCTTTGTGATCATATATCGTGAAAAACCTGTTCCTTTTTATTGGCAGGCCAAGCTGTCAGTAGATCGGCCATGGTGGTTTGTTGCCAGTATAGTTGGTGGACTATACTTGCACCATTGTACTCATGTGAATACAGTGTAAATGGGCAAACACTTCCTGTTGAGATCGTGACAGCCAGGTAGGGGGTGCTCTTTTTATGAACCCCTTCCCTAGTGTACTTGGGACTTTTTAAGTATGTTTTTGTGCTTTGCTGTACTTTTTATGTGTTTATTTTGCTTTTATTTTTGAATTTCCCATGCTAGCGTCTTCTTGTGAGAATCAGTGAGATCTTGAATCAGGAAGTGAATGGAGCTCTGTTCACTCTCTGTTAGTGCCTGGGCTGCCTTTGAACACCGCTAAAGATAGGTCTGATCAATGGGGTTCTTTTGCCAGCATAAAAACGCTTCAAAATATGCTGACAAAAGAACTTTTACGGAGGGTGGTCTGATAAAGTCCCTAGTCCAACACTCATACCACCATATCACATCGGTCCTCAATTTTTTTGTGTCTGTCCTGCATAAAAGCACAGCAACTCTTTGCTCTCCTGCAACCTATAAAGTCATCATCACTCAACTTGCTTTAAAAAACACTGGATGTGATGAACTCAGAAACACACACGCTGAACCAACACTCATTAGCAGCAAACGACTTATTGATCAGGTTGTGTATTCAGGTATCACTCCACCGCCAGTTCTGGTTAGCACAAAACAGAATAGACAGATATAGGTCACAAGTAAATTTCAATTCTTTGCAGATGCAAGAGGAGGCCTGAGAATGGTTAGGGAGGGTACAGGGTAGTGCTGCCTGCCCTTGAAGTCCAGGAGGAAAGAATCCCCCTCCCAGCCTTAAGGCAGGCTGGCTGGAATCCAGCAGTTAAGGAGCCCTGGGAAAGTTCCTGGGAGAGCCATGCTTACGTCAAGGCCTGGCCTGGATCTAGAAACACTGTAACACCCAGTATCCAGGGCAGGTCACAACACTGGGTTTCCTTTTGCCAGTACTCAGCAAGGCATTTATTTCTTCTTTCACTTGGTGAAAATAATCTCACACAGGTTAGGCATGCAAATACTGTTCTCATAAGCAAAAATGAGACCATATATTTTGCTACTGAATATTTGCCCAAATGTATGCCGCATCATGAAAGAGGTGGTAAAATACAGCAATTTACTCCAGCCTAGGCAGCTTGCTCGTGACAGGGCAAATATTAACTGGATGGAAGCAGGAGTAGCAGGTTTCTAATGCAAACATATTGTATAAGGTTCCAATAATCTCTGTGATGTTGATCTTGATGTTATCTTGCCATTTCTGCACCCCACACCCCCACTTTGCCAGCAGGGATCTCCCACAATTTTCTTAGTGCAACCAAGCCATATGATCAGAATTTGAAGGTAAACTGCCACCTAGCTATAAGATTGCTATATTTTTTAGACAATACAGTATCTATGCATCATATTCTTTCCTTATTTTTTTCACTTCTGTTCTGCCTTCTGAACATGAGTCAGCAGTGTGATGCAGCCCCTAAAAAAGCCAATGCAATTCTAGGCTGCATTAATAGGAGTATACTGTCTAGATAAAGGAAGTAATAGTGCTACTCTATTCTGCTTTGGTCGGACCTCACCTGGAATACTGTGTCCAGTTCTAGGCACCACAGTTCAGGAAGGCTATTGAGAAGCTGGAATGTGTCCAGAGGAGAGCGGCCAAAATGGTGGGACGTCTGGAATCCATACCCTATGAGGAGCAACTTAGGGAACTGGGCATGTTTAGACTGGAGAAGAGAGGGTTGAAAGGGGACATGATAGCCATGTTTAAATATTTGAAGGGATGTCACACTGAGGATAGAGCAAGCTTGCTCCGGAGACTAGGACATGAGCAATGGGTTCAAACTACACCACCTAAACATTAGGATGAACTTCCTGACAGTAAGAGCTGTTCAGAAGTGGAATACACTGCCTTATAATGTGGTGGAGTCTCCTTCTTTGGAGATTTTTAAACAGAGGCTGGATGGCCATCTGTTGGGAATTATTTGGCTGTGTATTCTTGCATGGCAGGGGGTTAGACTGGATGGCCCTTGTGGTCTCTTCCAATGCTATGATTCTATGTTAAAGTTTATTAAACCTGATTCCTAAGAGACCACTTTTACATATTGCTGTCTAGTGAGTAATTACATGCTAGTTATATTTTGTTAATTTCTTATCAATATAACTTTTTACAACCTTATGTGATCTGCATTTTACTATTTCTTATTGAAGCATTGACTGCTCTTAATTGTATCTTGAGTTATTAAACTTTAGTGTGGGCTTCTTTTGGTTATATTTATTTTCTTGCTATTTATGGAATGTGCACAGGACTTACCTACCTACATTGGTAATTACTACATATTAGTAATTTACATAAAAATGAAACTATAGTGAAATGTAACTAAAACAGTGAAGGCAGATTGATACAGGTATGTACTGTATGTTTGACAGATGTTTGATGACTGATAGATGTATGTATGTCTCTTAAGATTTATTCAGGTCTTTCTCAAAGTGCCCTTTAAAAAAAAAGTAGGTAAAAGGCAAAATCTCTGCCTTTTAATAGGACTAAAGTAACCTGGGAACTAAATAGCTGTTAGTCTCCAAATTCTGTGTTTGGAGGGGACTAGAAACTCTGAACCAATCAGTGGAATGCCTGGCTGGCATGACAGCCTCTATATTCAGGATGGAATTGAAGATAAAGTTAGGCAGTACTAATTGTTGCAGAAGAAATGAACAAAGTAAAGGGAGGGAAGGTGAACAAAAGAAGGTGCTTTTAACTTAGACAATGTTCTTGACATTGGGGAGCAGGTAAAATGCAGAGTTAGGAAAAGCAGGTACCCAGAAATGGGTTACTGATCCCCATCCAAAATAAACCACGTTCTGTCTATCCGACATTTTATTTAAACTAAGTGTTGAAAAATAAATCCCAGTCATTCTATAACCTTAAAACTGAGGGTCGGTTCAGATTTTTACAAGTTGCTCCATAAGAATCAGCCTAAGCATTCCATAGAGGAAGTAACATCTGTCCGAATGTATCCATGAAGATAAAGGTGGCTTATATTGCCATACCTAGTTATTCTAGTTTAAGTACTTTTTAGGGTGTTATTCAAGGAAGTATCCAATACCTTCTTCTGAAACACCTTTGCCCAGTTACACAATGACAGCTGGATGACTCCTGGATGCAGATCCACTTTGGGCCACTGGTTGGTGATGAGCACCAAGGTGACATCCAGCTATTGTTATGCAGCCAGGAAAAACCTAGCAGTCTTCACCCTTTTCCAGGGGGGAAAGCTGCTCCTCTACTCCACAGCACCAGCTGGACAATGCCTGGGTGCACCCTTTCAGCCAATCTGTAGCTCATGAGACAGAGTTGGATTCAGGAGCTTGTTGCCTGCTAGTGTGTGTCTGGGAAAGAAGGAACTGCCTTAGCCTAATGAACTACCAGCATAAATATGCTGGGAGAGATTTATGCTCTGCCAGTAGTCCAACAAGACCTTGGCCACAACAGCAACTTTCCCATAGCAATCTGTGAATACAGCAACACATGTTTAGCCACCCACATTCCTGGAACTTGCTGCTTTCCATGGATATGACAGAACAGATATTACTTCCTCCATACCTGTTTTATGGAAAGAAAGAATGAGAGAAGGTCATGTAATCAGAAGTCTTCAAACCACAAAGAGGGATGGAGAGTTCCATAGCAGCAGTGGGGCAGGAAAAAAAGGAAGAAATATAGCTGCACTGGTAGGGGGCAGCTATGGTCTTTGGAGATCACAGCCACATACAGGCATGTGCATGAGTGGCTTACCCTGCAATACTACACAGGGGTGTGGGAAATTTAATTATGATAAAATGTATGCCAAAGCTTGATATTTTCATGGTCCTTGTACTTGTGATCTGGTGCAAAATAATGACTCAGCAAACTGGGAGGGCTTCCATTGTTGCAGAAAACCTCCTTACTGTACTTTTCCAATGCCCAAAATAATCCCCTAATCCTGCATGCTTCTTAAATTTTCCACACCAAATGCTGGCCATTTTCCTAATGCTGCCCTGCTCCGGCATTGAGTGATTTTATGCATCAAGATACTAGTGGGGCAATGGAAGACACATATTTTCTTCAACTTCCTATATAATTTAATATTGCTTAATAATTATGGTGTCTAGTAACCATAGAAGGGATAAGGAATGTGTGAGCCTTCCAGACATTTTTGGATTGTCAGTTCCCATCATATCTCACCACTGGCCAAGCTGACTAGGACTGATGGGAGTTGGAGTGGAACAACATCTGGAGGTGCATACATTCCCATTCTACACTTAAGAGCCTTACCGCATTCCGAAGAAAAAGGGCAAAGCAGCAGGGATGCCCTGTCTTTCCTGCTGCTTTAGTACATGGCATTGGTGTTCTTCTGGTGCTCTTTTGTTCCAGTCCTGTGGGGGACCGAGGTAAAACCACATCTTTTTGCAAACTATTTTTTCTAGTTAGCAAAAAGATGCAGTTTTACCTCAGTCCCTCATGGGACTGGAACAAAAGAACACCAACGCCATGCGACAGGACAGCAGGAAAGACAGAACATTCCTGCTGCTTTGCCACTTTTCCATGGCACGCAATAACACTCTTAGTGAATATTGTGTAGCCTAGCCTTTACTATCTTTAGATGGCCCATACTGCTGATGAGACTAATTTGTTCTACCAAGGTGTGTATGATTTTTTTTCTTTTTAGTAACACATCATGTTGGATAAATGCAGAGATCTGGTATACTTTTCCCTTCTGCATAAATAATTTAAGATACGTTTATACAAATAAAACAAACTATACTTTCCTTGTAATACCCACTTCTGGAGAACAGTTTTCTAGATGGCATCTCCCACATGTCCTGAACAGGAATGTTGGGAGACCTTTCATTTTTCTGCAGTAAGATCTGATTTAAGTGTGTGAAATGGTGAAGTGGTATGAGTAAACAGAAGTAGAAAGGAAGCTACCATTTTAAAATGCTCCTGATTAGACTCGTTTGTCCTAATCATCTTTGATTATCACCTTCCTGGTATAAATAAAGAATCCTCTCCTTTCCCTAAAACACAATTTAGATTCTGGGAGGATGTATTTTAATTATCTGGAAATGGTTCAACAACCTCATTGAGGAAAACATATTCATTGTGTGTCCAGAGGTGAGTTCTGCTCTGCATGAAATAACCCACCAACACACATGATATCACAGAGTAGAAGAAATAGGCCACAACTTTTATTGGTTACAGCTGTAGACAGGGTTGGCGCCTGCATGGGTCCAGATCCAGGCCTTAAACAAACTGCCTGTTGAATGATGAGCCCGATCTTCTGGCCCACTGCTGGAAACTTCAGGATGATAGGAAAGGATCCACCTGGGGGTGTGTGTGCCCCAGTGTGGTACCCCTACCACCAGCTGAGCAAGACCAGATCTGCTCCACACACCATAGTCATTTGGCATTTGCTTTCTGGCCAAGAAAAGGATTTCTTCACACTTAGGAAGCCCTACTGGGAAAGGTGCAGGCAACTACAAAGCTGCTGAAAGATTCTTTGCACTTCAGGAAATGAAAGAAATGTTTTGGATTTTTTTGTTTTTGTTTTTGTTTTGCACAGAAAACTTTGTGCATTTCTATACAGAAACGGTGTCTTCTGCACAGAAAAAAACATATATTTCTGCTCAGAAAGCATATTTTCTGTATAGAAAAATGTTATTTATGTTCAGAAAGTAGGGTATTATATCCTCAGAAAGTATAGCAATCAGGAACTGCACTGAAATCTTTACATTCTGAACTAGTTATACAGTCTTGCCTGCATCCATAGGCTATGCTGACTGAGGGATTCTGAAAGCTGTTATCTGAAGAAGTAATGTTTCCAAGTTTTGCTCTGCATATATTGTTCTGTTCTCTTCGTATATATATATATATATATATATATATATATGAAATAAGTACTGTTCTTAAAAAGATGTGATAATTCTTATTGGTGAATTACAATGACATAAGTTCGACTTACACCTTTGCAATTCACTTTCTTGATTGCTGTAAAAGCCTGGATTCTGTACTCAGTGGGCAAGGACCAAGGACCCTCCCAAATCCATGTTTTAAGTGACATATCCCCTCCTTGCAACACAAATACCCGTATAGTCCAGCGTATAAGACGACTGGGCATATAAGACGACCCCCCAATTTTTAAGTTAAAATATAGAGCCCCCCCCCCGTCCAGCCAGCCACATGGCTGGAAAGCCTGCCCCCCACCAGCCAGCCAGCTCAGTGGCTGTAGATGATGGAATAGTCTGTGAAATTAAAGGACTGAGAACAGCTAAAGAAGCATGGGATACTTTGAAAAATATCTGTGGTGTTCAATCTTTGGAAAGTAAGGTTGCATTAATAATGAAGTTGATCAATATGAAGTTATCAAATCCCAGATTTTTGAATGAGCACATTAATGATTTTAGAGCCACATCGGCAGACTTGCAAACTCCTAGAGAGGAAATCCCAAAAGCTATGCAAATGGGAATCTTCCTGGCAAATTTACCAAAATACAATCCCATAATAAATACCTTGCAATTAAAGAATGATTTAACTCTGCCAGAAGCTTTTATTCAGATAAGAGAATTTCACCATAGACAAAACTTGATGAAAAATGATAAGCTTGAATCCAGAAATTCTAATTTTAGGCTAACTTGTACTGAAAAGAAACATCATTTTAAACGGACTGCTTTTCTTCTTTCCTGAGCTAAATGGAAGGCAATTTAACACTTCAAAGACAAGGCAGTCATTCTCACAGCAGGGGGAAGGATCTGCTGGGCATATTATTATTATTATTATTATTATTATTATTTAGTTATTTATACCCCGCTCTTCAGCCACAAGGCTATCAGAGCGGCTTACAAATTGTTTTAAGCAATAGCTATTTACACATCTACACTGCATTAAACAGTTTCCAATGTGTGTTAGCTACCTCACTTTTGAGGAGGATGACCCCTCACTTTTGAGGAGATACTAGAAAATCATACCATTTTACAACCATTTTGGCAGAACAACTTTAAAAATTCCTGCAAACTTACATAAATGAAGATCACAGTGGCAACTAAGAAATAATGTGAAAAACATATTGGATGTCACTGAGTATTGTGAACAACATAATGAAATAAATAAATAAATAAAAGATGGGGGGGAGCTCTGATTCTTTTGGATGCTGAGAAGGCCTTTGACAACTTTAGTTTGTGTTTTTTATTCAAAGTACTAGAACAAATTAAATTGGGAGAAAACTTTCAAAAATGGATTAAAGCAATCTATAAGGAACAAAGTGCCTGAATTATCATTAATGGAGATTTGACTGGTGGAGGGAATTACAAAAGGAACATAACAAAGCTGCCCTTTATCACCATTACTATTTATTCTGGCCTAAGAAATTATACTGAGAGCAATAAGAAAGGAATATCAATTGAAAGGTATTAAGATTGGTAAAGATGAATACAAGGTTAAAGCATTTGCAGATGATGTAGTTATTTTCCTGAAAGATCCAATTTCTAAGATTGAACTCCACAACGATATACTTAAGAAATTTGGGCATGTTGCAGGTTTTAGAATTAACTAAACAAAACCAAAAATTCTAATTAAGAAAATTAAGGCAAATGAGAAGGATCCAATAATGGAAAATTATGGAGTTGAGGTAGCTAAAAAAAAAAGTGAAATGCTTAGGAATCGAGTTACTCTCAAATAATAACTGTTTGTTTCCAAATAATTATCTGAAACTTTGGAAAACAATTCAAGGAAAATTGGAAAATTGGAAAACGTTGAACTTATCGTTACATGGCAGAATATCAGTCATAGAGCTGGATGTACTGCCTAAAGATATGTTTCTCTTCCAGATGATCCCAGTTATTGTGGCTAACAAATGGTCTGAAAAATATTCAAGATATTTCTACGTTTATTGGGCTGGTAAAAACCACAGAATAAGATTTAAACTTATGACTGATGCTAAGGAGAGGGGAGGTTTGCTAGTTTTCGAATTATACTTTGAAGCTGCCTGAATGGATATTATTGTATAACCAAAAACTTTTGGCATTAAAAGGCTATGACCTACATTTTGGATGGCATGTCCTCCTATGGTGTAATAAAGTTAAGGACCAAAAATATTTTACTAATCATTTAATTAGGAAGACAATTTTTGCAGTTTAGGCTAAATACAGATATCTTATATATGCTAGCATTCCACCCTGGTTATCCCCACTTGAAGCACTTTCCCCAAAGGCAAAGAGAATGGGAAACTTAAAGGGATTTGCTGACACAAAAAGGAGATATGTACCCATTAAAAGAAAGGCAACAATTATTAGATGAAGGGTTAAATATCCAATTGTTTCCATACCTGCAGATTACAGAGAGGTTTAAATTAGATAAGAAAAATGAGGGATTTGATATGCAAAAATTGGAATTTAAAAACTTCTTATTAAAAGGGGAAAAGTTCTTGATTACTAAGCTTTATAAAAAGTCACTGAAATTCAATTTGGAAGACAAGATAATCAAAGAATGCATGGTAAAATGGGCAAAGATCTTTGCCACAACATAGCCTTTGAAAATTGTGAAACATAATGGAAAAATAATAACGTTAATACAAGGCGTTATGATTTAAAAGAAAATGTTTGGAAAATGATGTATAGATGTTATCTTTCACTGGACAGAGTAGCCAAAATATACAAAGATACAAGTAACAAATGTTGGAAGTGTGTGAAAGAAATTGGAACTTTTCCCCACGTGTGGTGGAAATGTGAAAAAGTGAAAAATGTCTGGTATATGATAAGATCCAAATCACAAACAATTTTGGAAAAGAAAATTAATTTTGATCCAGAATTTTTTCTATTAGGAAGTTCAAACTTTGAAGACAAAATAAAAAAGGGAATTGGGAGACTCTGTTGGCATATGGTAACTGCGGCCCGAATAGTTCTTAAACAATGTTGGAAAACATTTAAAAAACACACACAGAAGAAGAAAGGCTAGAGAAAGTAATAGAAATTGCAGAAATGGATAAACTTACATATATGTTAGCTGGTAAAGCCAATACTAAATTTATTAAAACTGGGAATGATTTACAGAATATTTACAAAAAAGTTGGGAAAATTAATGGTTTCTGGATTTAAAGACTGAATAATTGGTTATTTACGTAATGATTCACTGATAACTCTTAAATCATGGTGTAACCTGGAGATCTGGAGAAGCTCATATATGTGTCTTGCTCCTATTTATATAAGTGTGTTTATATACCCATGGGATAAACTACTTATATAAATATTTATATAGATATTGGTTTTCCTTCTTGTGGACACATCTAAAAAGAGAAGAGAAAGGAAAAAGTGAAAGGGGGGACAAATGGAGAGAAAGCAAAAGATATTTTTTTTTAAAAAAATAATATTATAATAATTTTCAAATTAGGAAGAAATAACCTTCATCAAAGTTTTATTTCATCTCATATGGTCAAAAATTAGTTTTAATTTTTTTTTCTTTTTAAAGAAAGGTTTGGATTCAGTAACAATCAAGTTTAGCTGATTACTCATCCCTTCCCCCAACCTTTTTATGTTTCACTTCTGTCTAATTTGATCTAGTTAACTAAGTTGTTTTTTCTTTATTTGCTTGTCTATTTGCTAGTTAATTTAGTGTGTATGATTTAGTGTGTAAGCTTTTTTTTTACTTAAGTTCTTTATAAGTATTGTATCTATATGTTGATATGTGTGTGTATTTAAAAAGCCATGTCAGAGGGAGAATAAGGAAGCTTCATTTTGAGTTATTCAGCAGCCCACTACAAAGAGAGGCACAGCTGATTGAAAAAACAAACAAACCACATTTTAAACTGTCTAGTTAAAGTAAGGGAACAGCTGGTTACAGTATAAAGTCTTTCATTTTAAAAGCCACAGAAAACAGCTCCATTTACACACAATGGTGAATTTCTATCCCACACCTCAAGCTCAACAGTTTTAACAATCAGAAAGTGGTGAAATGTTTTGTAAATTAGAATACAGCAGCTGCCTTAAATACGTATCATGAAATGCTGCAAACACACATGCAGAAATAAGATCCATATTTGAGAATTACTAAACTGTACTAAAATGCAGCTTTTTAAAATTATGCTTCTACTATCAGATGCATTTGTATTGATATTGGGAGCTCAGGAATGTGTGAATTATCTTCCATCCCAGGACAATCTACATGAGCATGGAGCTCCAGCGGAACCAAATGAACAACCCATGCTTGTCCCTTTCAGCTACACCAACTGGCTGGAATCAGGAGAGACTGAAACTCCTGGTAGGTCTGAATGTGAGGGCTAATAGGACAATTAAAATAATAATAATGGTCCAGCAACTAGAACAAAACCAGCAAAAATGTTTTTGTAAGACTGGGGAAAGTGATGAGATTTGACTTGACTGGAACTTAAGCAAACAATGGATCAAATGAAGAAAGAGGAAACCAATAATAATTGAGAATGGTCAGAAATAACATTTGGCAAATATTGAGAGCAGAATTAGGGCGGTTGGGATGTGGAATGCACCCTCATGCTCACCCTAGCCATGGGACTATATAACTTCTGTGGCTATTTAAAGCCATGTTGACTGCCAGTTTGCCTTCATGTATCATCCTAGTTAGGGCCTAAATACCCTAAAGGCACCAGACACTGTCTGGCTTAAGAAGCTAAGAAGGGTCAGCCCTGATTAGTACTTGAATGGGAGACCACCAGCAAATTTTGTAATATAGCTGTAGGCTATATTTCAGAAGTAGGGACTGGCAAAACCATCTCTGAGGATGTCATGACCAGGACATAAAGTGACCTTTTCCTGTCATTAATCTTGTGGACTGATGTTATTGCAAGAGTGGGCAGAACAAGTGGTGGTGGCTTGGCCCCAAATTGTCAAGACTGACTATACTAAAGAGACTTATAAGAAGTATGCTGCTCGCAAGCGAGCCATGGACTAGGATTTTATAGTGGGACAACAAGCATATTTCTCTATGAGGTTCTTAAAAGATTCAGCAGCCATCCCGGAAACTGGCTGCAAATATATGGGACCTTTTACAATTAAGAGACTGGTGAACATGGTGACGGTGAAACTGGACTTATCAAAAACCTGTAATAAAATGCATCCCATGTTTCATTTTAGTTTGCTGGAATGTGCACCTACAGATGGGATGTGGAGGCAAGCTGTGCATTGCCCCACCCCAGTCATGGTGAGTGGGGACCAACACTTTGAAGTGGAAGACATATTGGACTGTAGGTGGTGCAAGGGACAATTACAGTACTATATACACTGGAATAATTTATCCTCTATAGAGGAAATGGGTAGATGTTGATAATGTTAAGGCTCCGAGGTTGTTATGGACATTTCATTGAAAATAACCAGACAGGGGGAAAAAGTCTTTGGGGAAGCCAGATGTCAGGACCAGGTCTTGTGGACTGATGTTACTGTGTGCTGTGTAACTGTTTCATGTTTTTCTTCCCTTTGAAATGGTAACAAATGTGCGTGCTGAGAATGGCTTCGGCAGGATGGTTCTATTAGAGCAAATGGTTGGGAAGATACTGAAACTACAATGATAAGCAATGAATGAGTTGCCCGCCAGACTTGGCTGATTGTAAATACTTTATATTACAGTATACTGCTTTTCCTTTGAGCTTCATTTGAAGCAACAATGTTGTATAGTTCTCTCTTCAGATTTCTGTTAAATAAAGCTTACCGTTTAACCCTGAAGCTTCTGGCTACTAAGTCTAAAGAAGAGAGTACATGACAGAGGATTCCTTGTCTATGAAAACCCTATGGAATTCATAGGGTCACCATAAATCAACAGGCAATTTGAAGATGCACGCATGCACACATACAACTTACATTATCCTAGTTAATCAAGATTAATGTAGTGCTGAGATGAGGAACATGTGGCTGTCCAGATGTTGTTCAGTTGCAGTTCCCATCAGCCCTAGGCACTATACCCAGTGATGAGCAATCATAAAACCTGAAGTCTGACATCTAGGGGCCGTTTACACGATGAAAATGTCCTGGGAAGAATTCGTGTCGATCCCTGGCAGTTTACACGTACATCGGGTCGGGTACGTGATTTTCGGAAGGGGGGCCACCTTTTATCCCTCAACCTGCGGGACTTCTAGTCCCGCAGGTTGTGCCGGTTTTTAAAAAAGTCACTGGAGGATTCGGAAAATCGGAAATGTAAACAGTGTGGGACAAAAAGTCTCGGTACTGGGATGACCGGAAATGGTGACTGGGGGCGGGCTTAGAGCTCAGGGACCAGAAAAGGAGGGGTCAGTCACCCGTTCAACAGATCCAGCCTCACCAGCCGAAAACAAAGGCATCCCTTCCAGCTGCACGAAGGTTGATGTGTGTGTGCACGTGCGCGCGTGTGTGTGTACTCAATCACCTTTTTAAATGGATTTCTACACTGCAAACCCTTCAGCGTTACCTTTTCCTCAACTGCCTGTTACAGAGAGATCGTAGTAGCTTGGTCACCTCCCTGGCACATTAAAATATTCAAGCCTCTGAGCGAATTAGCACCCTTTAATTTCCCCTCTCTGTGTTTGTGTCTTTCAAAACGCCTGCCTATAGCCATCTCTGCAGCCGGCTGTAGGGGTTAATATTTTAAAAAGGCAAGCACTCTGCTTGTTTTCAAAGCACTCAGCTTGATTTCAAAAGGAAAGCTCTGCGTCTGAGCGAAAGATCTATCAGGATCTTTCAAAATGCTTTCTGCCTCTTCTGAAGGGGTTAAAATGTTCAAGAAGCAAGGGGGAATAACAAACCTCTGCCCCCCTCTCCCCCCCCAGCCAGCCAATAGCATCGCTTGTGGCACGGAACTCTAAGGGAAGTGCGTCACCGAGGTTGTGAAAACACGAGTAATCGCATCTTTGATTGACAGCCAAAAAAAAAAAATTAAAACCTAAACAAAACCGGGACTATGGACGTGTAAATATCAGTCACGGGACCACACGGGATATCCATATCAGAGACATAAATCGTATAAACAGCGAGGGGCGGATTCGTGATCACTTTGTCCCGGTAGGCAACGCGACAATTTCTGTCGTGTAACTGGCACCCTAGATTACATTCTGCCTCTATGTACGTTCTAGTGAGTGAAATCATATCATACTACTGCACAGGAATCAAAACTGTCTGCCATCATCAGGGAGGGCAAAGGCAATCAGGGTTAGTAACTGTGTGCAAAGAGACAATGGTTTTCAACAGACCTCTCTATCAGCTGTGCCTTTCATAGTGGCTTGCAGCAAGTGTAGCTTTTTACTGGCATGAGATAACCATGAGCTCTTCCTTAGTACAGCAGATCAAAGAACTACTATAGAGACCAACTGAAAAATGGGCAATCCTACCCTGCAGCTTCTTGGGGAAAGGTTTCCTGGGGAAAACTAGAAGCATACTGCAGTATGAAAGGATAATGAGATCTGTTCTGATACCGAAATTCCTGCACTGCTTAGTATGTGCTCTGAAAAACCCTGTTCCTTGCTGTAAAACTAAATAAACTTACCTGAAGCAAAGTTTTGCACCTGGCTGTTTGGAGGTGCCAGGTGCAAAGGCCTGGGGTTCTAATGATAAATAAATAAAAATAATAAAAGCAGTAGTTCCTATAGGCCTGAAGTCTAACTATCCTTGGTTTGTATCACCTTTCCACATCTATGCATCTTCAATATCACTGTCATTCTCAAGACTAGGAAAAGAGATTGAAAGACTCAGAGAAGTAAACTGTATAATAAATATCATTTTAGAAGATACTGGAATCTTTCCCTGTGGCCAGCTAGGAGAAGCTTAGGAATTCTTTGCTCACCAAATCCTGGGCAGTACCATCCTTGAGAAAAGAATCCCCGCTTTGCCACCAGCAGGCCAGGAGCAGGGAACACTTGGCCTTCCAACAAATTTTGTTGGATTGAAACACGCATTACCCTCTGACAGCATAAACACTGGTGAAGGATGAGGGGATTTGCAGTCTGACAACATCAGGAGGGCCACACATTCTCCATCCCTGAGCCAAGCCCATAAAAAGGGAGTAGAAGGCATGATACTGGGGAAGGGAAACTCCTCCTCATTGAGTTGGAGATTAGGGACAGATGACAGCTGAGCCTGGATTTGTGGTATCAACCTAAACTAGCTGAAGGCCACCAAGGGCCCCATTTATCTCCAAGCTAATGCAAATTGCAGCCGCAGCTCTGAAGCAATGGACAGATTGCTGCAGAAACATTGGCAAGGAATGAATGTTCACTGTATTCCTCACACTAGAAAGATCAATTCATTAATAACAATGAATAGTTCCAATCTACTGCTAATTGGTTATGAAATCAGTTTCTTCAGCAAAATCACACAAGTTCCGCTGCTGTTGTTTTGCTTATGAATGAGCTACAGTGCCATCTAGTGTCAATATTTAGGATACATTGCAGCTGATATAGAGAATGTCGCTGTAGCCCTAGGCATTGTCATCCACGGGAAAGGGCTCCGTTTTTAGATATTAGAGCAGCAGTGATAAACTGGTTTGGGGTGATGAGCTGGACTGCTACCATCCATGGACCGTATGACAGCAATGGCTCCCTGCCCACCTTCTCAGATACAAAGCCTCCCAGCTTGTCCTTTGGCTCCCTTCTGAGCGGGCATGGTTCAGGCTGGATCAAGGACACTGGGGGGTCCAATTAGGATGATGGGATGAAGGTTCCCCTCTTAGTCATTATAATGTCCATAGGTATTAAAGAAACTGAAATCCTAAAATGATAATATACAAGTTCACTTGGAAGCAAGTCCATCTGAGTTCAGTGGGGTTCCCTGACTAATGGCATTAAGTCTGTAGCCTAAACATCTCAAGTCTCCAGCATGTGGATTACCTCCTAGCTTCATTGGAAATTTATTGGTGTCAATCTAACCTCTTCATGAGTTTTTGCCCTGCAAGGGAATTTGGTCCTTTTCAAGGGAATCTCTTAATTTGTTCCCCCCAGTACTGTCCCTCTGACTCCTCCTTTTGTAAAGAACGTATTAAAAACCACTTTTCTCTGTAGAAACAGTCATAACAGAAACTGGAGGTTTTTATAGCAAGGGTGGTTCATGGATGGGGGGGCCTGCTCCACCATTTTATGGGGTGGCACCTGCCTACTCAGCCCATGAGCGGTTGTGTGAATTCTTATTTCACACAGATTGAAGAGGAGACCAAGACATTAATAAAATAATAGTATTTCAATGGCATGATTTCTTCCAACAGAGAAATGTCCGCAGTTTTGATTGAAATGGAATGCCATTTTAAAAAGCACTCAAGCTATAAAGCCAAAAATTATATATTACCATTTTTCAGATTTTGCCTTGAATACACTGTTCATTCACATCCAAAACAATGTTTTTCATTTCATATGTAACTTTCCTCTCTTTGTATGCATGCGTGCACCCTCCAACCCCATATTTATGGGGTCTAGTCATGGAGAAACATTTGAATAGTTCAAAAATGTTTCTGGTCTTGGGAAAACATTTGAATAGTTGAAAAATGTGTAAAATTTCAAAAGAACTGGTCAATATTTAAACCATTTGACAAAAAATAGTATCTTCTGTTTTTAAAATCTGGCTAATTCAAAATTTGCTAAGAAGCTTTCATATATTTGGGGGTGAGGTGGGTAGGTCAGGAGCTAATTCCTTGATCTCCTATTTGATACTTGTATTGATGGTTGATCAGCCAACCAGAAGTGGATTTTACTTTGCTCTTCTGCTCCCTGAGTGAGCTGTCATGACATGTCAAGAAAAAAAGCACAACCATATGTCTATGAATATCTGTGCTACCATTCAGTGCTATGTTATTAGGGCTATTTTAATTTCAATAAAAAGTACTTTGAATACGAGAAAACCTTTAAAAACAGAAACATTTCTCTTCTTATTCCTTCCCTCCCATTTTTACTTTAATTTGCACAATTACCTGCAGATGACCTTCAAAATCAGTTCATCTATTTCTAATCCTTATACAGGATCAGAATTCTGGAATGTACTCAGTTTGAAAAAAGTCAAAAACAGAGTTGAGGAATGGTCTTTCGGAACTCTTGTCCTGTCCCACGCTCTTCTGACATTGTGGGTGTTCTTTCTGTTCTAGGTCCATGGGAGCCTTGCCTTGCTCAGCACAGATCTTTTTATGAGCAACATCTAGTTCTTTATTTTGAGTTCCTTCTGGTTCATTAGAACCCATTTTATGTATTATGTTGCATGCTTCATTAATCTTTCTAAGAGCAGGCTCCTGAATTTGTGCTTGGTGTTGATACTGTAGTCTTTCAATTTCCTCCAAGGCCTGTTTTCGCACTCTCTCTAGTTCTTCCATGGCCCTTTGAGCTTTCTTCTGTTCTTCTATGGCCTTTTTCTGGGCCTTCTCTTGTTCCTCCAGAGCTGCCTTTTGAGCCTTTGCCAGTTCTTCCATAGCAAGGTGAGCTCTTTTTTGTTGATCAAGGGCCTTCATCTGTGTTTGTTCCTGTTCATCCAGGGCTTTTCTCTGTTTTTCCTCCAGTTCCTTCATCATCATCTGAGCTGTCTGTTGTTCTACTAGAGCTGTCTTCCGAACTCTCTCTTGCTCTTCCAGAGCTGCCCTTTGAACCTTTGCCAATTCCTGTGTGGCATATTGAGCTCTCACTTGTTCCTCTCGAGCTTTCATCTGTGCCCTTTCTTGTTCCTCCAAGAATTTTCTTCGTGTTTCCTCTAGTTCAATAAGCATCCTCTTAGTTCTCTGCTGTTCTTCAAAAGCTACCTTCTGAGCAATCTGCTGTTCCTCGATGGCCTTGGCATGTGCTTTCTCCAGTTCATCCCTAGCCAAATGTACTTTCCTCTGTTCCTCTATGGCCTTCTGCTGAACTCTTTCACTTTCTTCCATGGCATTTTTCTGAGCTGTCTCCAAGTCCTCCAGGGTCTTCTTTTGAGTAATCTCTAATTCTTTTAGGGACTTCTGTTGGCTCTCTTTTTCTTTTACAGCTTTCTTCTCAGCCATTTCCTGTTCTTCTTGGCTCTTTCTCTGTGCCCTTGAGAGCTCTTCTAGAGCTGCCTCAGCCATCTTCTTTTCTTTTAGAGATTTTTCCTGTGCTTGCTTCTGTTCCTCTAGGGCCTGTTTATGAGCTTTTTCTAGAGCTTCTAAGGCTTTCTGAGCTCTTTCCTGTTCCTCTAGTGCATTCTTCTGAGTAGCCTCTAATTTTTCTAGAGCCTTTTGAGCTCGCTCTCTTTCCTCCATTGCTTTCTCCTCAGCTCTTTTCTGCTCTTCTTGGACTTTTCTTTGGGTTTTTAAGAGTTCTTCTAAGGCTACTTCAGCCATTTTCTTTTCTTCCAGAGATTTTTTCTGCACTCTCTTCTGTTCCTCCAGGAGTTGCTTATGAGCTCTTTCCAGAGCATCCAGTGCTTTCTGGGCTCTTTCCTGTTCCTTTCTGGCTTTTTTCTTTGCTGTTTCTAAGTCCTCTAAGGCCTTCTTCTGAGCAGTGTCTAATTCTTTTAGTGTCTTCTCAGCTATATTTCTTTCCTCCATTGCTTTCTTCTCAGCTGTTTCTTGCTCCTCTTGGACCTTTCTCAAAAGTTCTTCCAGAGCTGCCTCAGCCATCTTCTTTTCTTGTAAAAAACTCTTCTGTGCTTGTTCCTGGTCTTCTGTTGCAGCCAACTGAGCTTTCTTCTGTTCCTCTAGAGTCTGTTTATGAGCTTTTTCAAGAGCATCCAGAGCTTTCTGAGCTTTCTCTTGCTCCTCCAAGGCCACCTTCTGAGCAATCGCTAATGCTTCCATTTCCTTCTGAAGTATCTCTCTTTCTTCTGCTGCTTGCTTCTCAGCTCTTTGCTGCTCTTCTTGGAACTTTCTCTTAGTTCTTAGGAGCTCTTCCAAGGCTGCTTCAGCCATCATCTTTTCTTCTTGAGATTTTTTCTGTGCTTGTTCTTCTTCCATAGCAGCCATCTGAGCTTTCTTCTGTTCATCTAGTGCCTGTTTATGGGCTCTTTCCAGAGCATCCAGAGCCTTCCCAGCTCTCTCCTGTTCCTCCAAGGCTTTCTTCTGAGCAATCTGTAATTCTTCTAGCCTTTTTTGAAGTATCTCTTTTTCTTCCATTGCTTGCTTCTCAGCCTTTTCTTGGTCTTCTTGGAACATTCTCTTAGCCTTTGACAGTTCTTCCAGGGCTGCCTCCGCCATCTTCTTTGCTTCTAGAGATTTCTTCTGTGCTTGCTCCTGTTCTTCCATAGCAGCCATCTGAGCTTTCTTCTGTTCATCTAGTGCCTGTTTATGGGCTCTTTCCAGAGCATCCAGAGCCTTCCCAGCTTTCTCCTGTTCCTCCAAGGCCTTCTTCTGAGCAATCTGTAATTCTTCTAGTCTTTTTTGAAGTATCTCTTTTTCTTCCATTGCTTGCTTCTCAGCCCTTTGTTGATCTTCTTGGAACATTCTCTGAGCCTTTGACAGTTCTTCCAGGGCTGCCTCCACCATCTTCTTTTCTTCTAGAGATTTCTTCTGTGCTTGCTCCTGTTCTTCCATGGCAGCCATCTGAGCTGTCTTCAGATCTTCCAGGGCCTGCTTATGAGCTCTTTCCACAGAACTGAGAGCTTTCTCAGCTCTCTCCTGTTCCTCCAAGGCCTTCTTCTGGGCCATCTGCAATTCTTCTATGTTTTTCTGAAGTATTTCTCTTTCTTCCATTGTTTTCTTCTCAGCCCTTTGGTGTTCTTCTTGCACCTTTTTCCGGGTCTTTGAGAGTTCTTCTAGGGCTACCTCAGCCATCCTCTTTTCTTTCAGAGATATTTCCTGTGCTTGTTTCTGTTCCTCCAATGCATGCCTATGGGCTCTTTCAAGAGCTTCCAGGGCATTCTGAGCTCTTTCCTGTTCCTCCAGAGCCTTCTTCTCTAATTCTTCAAGGTTCACTTTTCTTTCATTTATTGATTTTTTCTGCATTGTTTCTTGTTCTTCTGGGAAATTTTTCTGAGCCTTTAAAAGTGCTTCCAATGCAGCTTCAGCCATTTTCTTTTCTTCTAGAGATTTTTTCCGTGCTTGCTCCTGCTCTTCTATGGCAGCTATCTGAGCTTTCTCCTGTTCTTCCAAAGCCTGTTTATGAGCTCTTTCAAGAACTTCCAGGGCTTCCTGAGCTCTTACTTGTTCCTCTAGAGACTTCTTTTGAGCAATCTCTAATTCTTCTCGGGCTTTCTGAGCACTTTCTCTTTCTTCTATTGCTTTCTTTTCAGCCCTTTCCTGCTCTTCTTGGATTTTTCTCTGGGTCTTCAAGAGTTCCTCCAGAGCTGCCTCAGCCATCTTCTTTTCTTCTAGAGATTTTTTCTGTGCTTTCTCCTGTTCTTCTATAGCAGCTATATGAGCATTTTTCTGTTCTTCCAAAGCCTTTTTATGTGCTCTTTCAAGAGCTTCAAGTGCTTTCTGAGCCCTCTCCTGTTCCTCCATGGCTTGTTGCTGAACTCTCTCCTGTTCCTCCAGGGCTTTCATTTGAGCTCTTGCTAGTTCCTCCAGAGCCTCTTGTTGAGCTCTTGTCAGTTCTTCCAGAGCCTCTTGTTGAGCTCTTGTTAGTTCCTCCAGAGCCAACATCTGGATTCTCTCTTGTTCTTCTAGGATCATTTTGTATTCTCTTTCTTGTTCGTAGAGTACCTTCTGTTGTGATTTCTCTTGTTCTTCTAATAATCTCTGCATAGCATTCTCACCTTCATCCAATTGTTCTTGATAAGATCTCAGCTTTTCCTCCAGCTCCTCCTGCAGAGCTCTCAGCTGTTCCTCCAATTCTTTCTGTTGGACTATTCCTGGATATTTCAGATCCTCTTGTTGATGACTCTCTTGTTCCTCCAGCAATTTCTGCTGAAAGTTTTTTTCCTCCTCCCTCTCCCTCTCCCTCTCAAAATAGCTGTATTGTTTCCTTTTCTTCAGACTTTTATCCAACTTCTCCTGGGATATGCCTTCCTGTTCTCTCAGCACTGTTTGCCTGACTGTTTGTTGGTCCTTCATGGTTTCTTCCCAAGATATGTTCTGGTGTTCCATGGCTCCCTTGTCATCTCTTTCTAGCTCCAGTATATTAGACCGAGCTCTTTCATCTTCTTCACAAATTTTCTGAATCTTGTCCAACTGTTCCTTATATTTTTTTTCCTGCAGCTTCCTCTCCCACTTCCTCCAGAATCTGGCAATTTTCTGAGCCTTGGGTTGTACTTCCTTCAACATTGCATAGGATTCATCATCATAATCTAACTGACAGGCCAATGCAAGGTCTTTAGCAGCCTTCTGCCAGTAACCAAGGAGCTGTAGTGCTCTTCCTCTCCACTTGTAGGGCTGTGCAGAATCAGGGTTGATTTGTATGGCTCTGTCACAATCCCTAATTGCAGCATGTGGTTTCTCAAGCTTCAAATAGACATTGGCTCGGTTTGCATACAAGATGGTAAGTCGTGGATTGAGCTTGATAGCTTCAGTGAACAGGTCTAAAGCTCTTAAAAGTTCACCTTTATTGACAGCATCAATGGCATTCCTCTTTTTTTCACTGGCCTCCTTCCTCATTTCTTCTGTAACTTTCAAGTTTTCATCTCCCATCTCTTGAGGAATATCATCATCTGGCTCAATCACCTCCTCAGTATCAATCTCTAATTCACTGTCCTCACTCTCGGACATGTTAATGCATTTTGCATTCCTCTTAGCATCCTTTTGAATCCCCAGTTCCTGCAGTTCAGATATTTCATGCTTTTCTTGAGCTATAAGCCGACCTCCTTCCTGTTCTGCAACATACATAGTGTAAACTTTGCCTTGTCCCTCTGGAAAATAAAAAGGAAATCTTTCATGGTTTGTGGAATTATTATATTGATCATTTTTTTCTTGAAAGGTTTTGTATGTGCTTCTCTCCTGTTCTTCTGAAACACTTCCCTGCATTTCTCGTTTCTTTTGAGAAATCTTTCCTTGAATTCTCTCTTGATCCTTCATCCTCTCCATCCTTTGCTTATATTCTTCCCTATTGCATCTTTCTCCAGGCTTGACCTGACATTTACTGATTTTCTGGGCCTCTGCTTGTGCTTCCTTCAACATAGCATAGGTGTCATCATCATAATCTAGCTGACAAGCCATAGCAAGATCCTTAGCAGCCTTTTCCCAGTAGCCCAGCAAATAAAATGCTCCCCCACGCCACTTGTATGGCAATGCTGCATAAGGGTTTATTTTTATGGCTTGGTCACAATCACTTATGGCAGCATTTGGCATGTGCAACTTCAGAAAGGTACTGGCCCGACAAATGTACAAGTTGGTAAATCGGGGGTTTAATCTAATTGCTTCGGTGAACAGTTCAATGGCTCTTTCTAATTCACCTTTCTCCACTGCATCAAATGCTTCCTTCTTTTTTTCAATGGCTTGCTTCCATGTGTCAGCTATCCCCATATTTTCATCAGTCATTTCATGGGAGTCACCACCATAATCTAGCTTGATTTCCTCTTTATCGTGTGCTATTTTATTCTCCAATGATGTACTAAAGTCTCTCTCTCTGGGAACATTTTCCTGATCTTCTAAAGATAGCTGGGTATTCTTAATCTTCCCAAGTATTTCGGGTTCTTTATATTTTACAGCACACTTTGCCTGCCTCTCAGAAAGTCTTTGAAACTCTAACTTCAGTCTTCTTAGCACAGCATTGGATTCTTCATCATATTCTAATTTGGATGCTAAAGCAAAGTCACAGGCTGCCTCTTTGAAATACCCCAAATTCTTGAATGCTTTCCCTCTCAATTTTAATGGCTCTGCTGATCTGGGATTCAAATCAATAGCCATGTCACAGTCTTTAATGGCAGAACCTGGATCCTGCAACTGCATAAAGACATTGGCACGGTTAACATAGGAACTGGGAATATATGGATTCAGTTCAATGGCTTCTGTGAACAGATCAATTGCTTGCTGAAGTTCACCCTTAGATAGAACCTCAAAGGCTTCCTTGGTCTTTTCATTGATTTGATTCCTCATCTCATCACTAACTTGCGGGTTTTTGTATCCAACTTCTTGAATGTCTTTTTGATATTTTCCCATCATGTCCTCACTGCAGATCTCCAAACTGCTGTCTATGCATGGATCTTCCAAAAACTTATCACCAGCCTCACCTACACAGATGTTGTTCAGAGTATGCGATAAGGAATTATTTACATTTTCTACTGACTCACGAAGAAAGAGTCGATCTTCAGAATTTACAAAGTCGAGTCCAGACTTGACCCTATCTGGCATGTCACTGTGAACCTTTTTTGGTTCCATGATGAAGAAAAATGATGAACTGATGCAGGAGGTGGTTTGGCTTGAAAGGGAGGGAAGAATTTAAGGAAATTAACTTCAGAGAGGGTTTAGTTGTTAAGCTAATGAGTGGCCTGATGAAAGATGGCCCTCATAATTCCTCTCTGCCATGGTTGTACTTCTATGTTGCTGCTGCTATTACTGCTTAATGTGGTAAAACTCAGTCTGAGACTCCCAACAACAAAGGATGATTCTGTGAGGTCATTGTTTTCATCATCATTGGAATTTTGAGACAAGTTCTTTATGCAATACCACAAACTCTTGTAGGAGTTATTGTTATGCTTCATTTGCTGTAGTAAAATAGGATGAGTGCAGGAGATTTTACTGCTGAGTTGTTGTTTTTTGCATCTTTACCAAAACGGTTGCATTCAATGAGATGGGAAACTGCTGCTTGCTGAAATATCCCTCATTTCCAAGATTTCAGCTTTAAAACTATGCAAATCTGATTTCTTCTTAACATTCTAACTCAGAAACTGGTATGCACTGTTATGTTTTGGACAGATAGATTGGGCTATCTTCTTGAGATTATTAGATAACCACTGTTAGAAAAAGAAAAGTACAGGTTGACCCCCCCCCCCCAATATGCACAGATTTGGTATCCATGGCTCCACTTATCCACTTCTGAAAAAATAAGTAGTGTCTAGGTATTTCTAGGTTTTCCAATGCAATTCTATGGTCAACTTTGGGTGTTCATCTAATTGAAAATAATAGGGTTCCTGTTATCCATGGTTTCAGGTATCTATGGGGTGTGTGTCTTGGAACAGATCCCTTGTGGATATGGGGGTCAACCTGTATTGGACAGTAGACTGGAAATCTGCGACTGTGTTGCAATGTTGGCTACAGGGGCAGTACAACATACAGCCATTTTGTCTGTTTGAAAGAACTGCAATAAAAATGCATACCCTCCAACATTTTACAGATGAAAACTGGAACACACATGGCCAAGCAACATTAGCGTGTGGTCAAGACAGCAAAAGTTATTAATGAAGACGACTACACAGGCCAGGAGAGGCTGCAAGTTTGCTTTGCCTGAGTCTACAGCAAAGGGCAAGATTTCACTCCCTCCTCTCCTCTCCCTGCTGAATTAACTGAGTGCAGATTACTTTTGCACTTTGAACTCATTTTGCAGCCATTGAAATAAGGTGAGGTAAAAGGGGAAAAAGTGAGAGGAAGAGAGCTGAAAAAGTGGAATGACAAGAAGATTAAGTGGGACTGCCCCCCTCAAATCAGGACAGTTGGAAGACATAAAAATAACCTGCTCTTTGGGGAGCATATTTGAGCCCTAAAGGTGCTTCATAATTCAATCATTTAGATGCAGATCAAGAAAATGTGGGCATTATTAAATGCAGAGAAACTTGCCTCAAGAGCTCTCTAATCCTTATCTCTCAAATAACACATGTAAACTGGCTCTTAGATGAGAAACATGCTTTTATTGTTGCGTGCTTTCTAGTTGTTTCCAAGTTATGGTGGCACTAGAGCAACCACACCATGGAGTTTTCCTTCTTTTTTTTTCCGGGCTGTGAGGCCGTGTTCTAAAAGAGTTTCTTTCTGACGTTTCGCCTGCATCTGTGGCTGACAGATGCAAGCGAAACGTCAGAAAGAAACTCTTCCAGAACACGGCCTCACAGCGTGGAAAAAAACCAAGGAAAATCTATGGATGCTGCCATGAAATCCTTCGACTTCACACCATGGGGTTTTCTTGACAAGGTTTCTTCAAAAGAGTCTTGTTGTCAATGCCATTGGCTGAGGCTGAGAACATGACTTGCCCAATGCCAGCCAGTAGGTTTTCATTTTAGAGTGGTGATTTGAACCCTGGCCTCCCAAAGTCCTGCTTCAGCACTCAAACCACTACACCACGCTGCCTTGTCGGTGGTCCTTTCCCCTATGATTCAGAAAATGGATCAAAAGCATGCTTTGGTTTTTTTAAAAAATATTTTAATTTATTTTTTTTTACTAATTGTATGACACTTCCTCTACTAAATTTGTGAATCAGATGTGTGTTACTTTTCTGTTGTGTTGGGTAAAAAAGGAGATGTTTTCAAACCACACACATACACACACAAAGCCACAAAAGGGAGTGCCGCCGGCCTTGTGCAAATGACAAGACCATCCAGAAATTTTGGTAGCCTTCTTCAAACTGTTTTAGCTTTGATGAGAAGCTAAAATTAGATTTTAACTTTTAGTGGCAAAAGCCAGTGATAACCTAGGCAGGTACAGAGTCCCCTGAAAAATCTAACTTCTTCCCCCAAAGATTGTGTGTGTGTGTGTGAAAGAACTGGTATTGCATCCAGCACTGAACAATGGGTGCGGGTGGACACCAGGATGCAAGCACAAAGATGCATGCCACATCTCTGTGTGGAGCTTGGCACCCTTGTAAAATGTGTAAAATCCAAATAACACACGAAGGGGTGGGAGGAGCGTCTCAGAGAGAAATCACAAGGCGGGCTCTTCTGCTTCTTCTTCGCTCCCGCTTAGTGAAGATTCCAGGCGCTGCAAATGAGTACCGCCAGTATGCGGGAAGAACGGGAGAGACCGTGCCCTCTTTGACCGGAAGCGCGCCTCTGACGCGCAGCCCCTCACTTCCGGTTCCGGTTTCCTCTTCCGTTGCTACGTGTCTTTAAGACTAGTCGTGAACTTGAAGCGTCCCAGTGAGAGGCGGTGAGTGTGAGGGTGGCCGGCCAGGCTTCCCAGCCAGGGCGGGAGAGGGAATGGCGGGACGACGATGGTGATGGCGGGGGGTGACGGGAGGAGCCAGTTTTCCGCGACGAGACTCAGTTTTGGGGTCTGTTGTTTTCAGCGGCACAGTCCGCGCGAGCATGTGCAAAGTGGTTTTCCTTTGCCACCAAAGAAAGACCACGACCAATTCCTTCTCTCTTTCTTTTCTCCTTCCTTCCTACCCCACACGTAGAGCTGGCTTGGAAGGCCAAGAGGCATGAAGTCCCAAGCCTCTCCTTGTTTTAGCATTTAGACTGCTGGGGGGGGGGATTAATAATAATAATAATAACAGTTGTCCCTCTGTATCCACGGATTTGGTACATCTTGTTGGCCAGTATTTTTGCTTTTGAACCTTTCTATAAATGGTGTAACACCTGTATAAATTGAGTACAGTTGTCCCCTCATATTTGCTGGGGGTTGGTTCCAGGACTCCCCCGCCGTGAATACCCCAATCCGTGAATACTCAAGTCCCATTATATACAATGGCATAGCAAAATGTTGTCCCTTATATAAGATGGCAAAGTCAAGGTTTGCTTTTTGGATTATTATCTTTTTGAGAATATTTTCAAGCTGTGAATATTTAAATCTGTGAATACTCAAGCCCCTTTATATGCAGTGGCATAGCAAAATGGTGTCCCTTATATAAGATAGCAAAATCAAGGTTTGCTTTTTGGATTATTATCTTTTTAAGAATATTTTCAAGCTGTGAATATTTAAATCTGTGAATACTCAAGTCCTGTTATATGCAATGGCATAGCAAAATGGTGTCCCTTATATAAGATGGCAAAAGAATATTTTCAAGCCGTGAATAATTAAAACCCTGAATGCTAAATCGGTGAATGTAGAGGGACAACTATATTGAAATTCATAATAATAATAATAATAATAATAATTCATCTCCTGAAGAATTCCAAGTAGGTAAAGCCAATTAAGACAATCAAAAGCTTTTAGAACATCTAAGGAAATTATTGCCAATGGAGGCTTTGTGACAGAGGAATAAGACATTATAGTTGTCCCTCCATATCCACGGATTTAAGTATTCGCAGCTGGAAAATATTCTTAAAAAAAATAGTAATCGAAAAAGCAAACTTTGATTTTCCCATCTTATGTAAGGGACACCATTTTTGCTATGCCATTGCATATAATGGGACTTGAGTATTCACAGATTTTGGTATCCGCTGGGGGGGGGGGCTGGATCCAAACCCCAGCAAATATGAATAGAGAACTGTAATAATAATACTAATACTAATAATAATACTAATAATACTTCTTATTTATTACCTGCCTCTCTCCTCAGAATTGAGGCAGGGTACAACAACGCACAGTATACAATCAGAATACAGTACAATTCAGTACAGTTTTATTCCATACAATATAAAGCACATTCAGTGACAACAAGGCTAGATCTATTACATGAAGACTTTCTTTAGGTAAACATTCTAGGAGTGACCACTATCACTAAAAATGTAAGCTAACAATGAACATGTAAAACAATACTGTATAAAACAGTTCAGAAATAGGAGCAACTGTGGTAAAAGTCAAGAGCCAGACTTAAGTGGCATGAAAGTTAACTTCTGAAGAGGCTTGCCATTTTTTTCTTTTAAAAAAACCAACACCTGGAGCTGAAAACATATGTTTGCTGCCAGGCAGGGAGCATCCTTGAGAAGACCTGCTTGAATGTGAAGTCGAAAGGAGCTGAAAATGAGTTAGGTTGTCCAATATCTAGTCCGGAAACACAGATCTTAAGATGTAGAACTGAATGTGTGGGTTTGAAAAATGTGGAAAAGCAGAACAACCAATATCCTTTGGATATTGACAGGCTGCAGCAGCCATCATCTCACATCTTCCCCATCTGTGTGCTTATGTGGCATTCAGCTGAACTGCCTAAATGGCTTCTGGTTTCATTAGTCATTATTTTATTTATTTATTTAATTCAATTTATACCTGTTTTTCCCCCTAGAATAGGATCTAAAGTAATTTACAATAATTTAAAATATAAGTAGTTAAAGTCTTGATTTACAAAAGTTCTAAAAAACAATTACAATTCTGTTAAAAAGGATGTGGCTAAAACAGTTTAAAATGCATTTAAAACCTAACACAGCACACCACTCTCCTGCACTCTTTTGCCATGTGATTCAAAATCAAAGTCCTGCCTAAATAGAAAGGTCTTTGCCTGCTAGTGGAAAGAGAATAGAGAGGTTGCTAAATGGACCTACCGGGGGCGCGGGGGGAGGGGTTCTATAGCTTGGAGCAGCCACCAGAAGGCTCTCTCCTGCATCCTCACCAAATACCTTAACTAGGACAGTGTAAGACATTGTATTTTTCTGCAATAAGCACAAGCATTTTAGAAGATGCTATGACTGTTAACTAATATGCCTTCAGGAGCCCCTCTAGAAGCTTCACGCTTCCTAAGGAGCAATGTATACTAATATAACAAAAATGCATTACATAAGTTGAAACACATGGACTTTGCAAATGGGGAAGAGCTGTTTCTCATGCTAATCCCCTCCCCAAATTGTTCCTAATTTAAAATTTGGACTTGTGTTTTTCAATAGCTAAATCCAGAACAAAGGAAATGTATGAAGTTGTCATTTTATCTGCTACTTAATCTTTTAAATTCTATTAATGGCAGTTTGTGAGCTGATTTGGATGATTTGTATGAAACCTATTTGTAAGCAGATGTATTTTTCCCCCTTGCAGTCCGCCATGGATCAAGTAATGCAATTTGTGGAACCCAGCCGCCAGTTTGTGAAAGACTCCATCAGGCTTGTTAAAAGATGCACAAAGCCAGATAGGAAAGGTAAAGGAATCTTAAAGAAACACTGAAGAAAGTAGTAGTTTCAGTAGATACCGTATATTCCAGCGTATAAGATGGCTGGGCGTATAAGAAGACCCCCCCCCCATTTGTAAGTTAAAATATAGAGTTTGGGATATACTCGCCGTATAAGACTACCCCTCCTTCTCTTATACGGTGAGTATATCCCAAACTCCCCCCTTCAGCCACCACCCAGCTGCCCTTCCCGAAGCTGCAATTGGAACCCTGTAAAGCCTCCCCCCCTCCAGCCACCACCCATCCACCTTTCCCAAAGGAATCGAAGGCGGAGGACAGGGCTGAATGTAGCGGTTTGCCTCACACGCCGTCCATCTCCTGTGTCTTTGCTCCCTTCACAATTTGGGGAGGGAGTGAGGCAAAGCGGGTACATTCGCCCCTTTCCTCCGCCTTCGCCCCCTTTGGGGAAGAATTGAAGGTGGATGAGAGGGGCGAATGTAGTGGTTTGCCTCACCTTTCAGGAAGGGTAGCTGGCTGGGGGGAGGCTTTCCAGCCATCACCCGCCCTCCTCGAAGCCGTGCTCGGGAATCCGATCACAGCTTCGGGGAGGGTGGGAGGGGGGCTTGTCAGCCACCACCTGCGCTTCCCAAAGCCGCGCAGGCTCTTGATCGCAGCTTTGGGAAAGGTGGGAGGTGGCTGGCTGGCTAGGTGGGGAGATTCCCAGTCCTGCGATTTCCCAACCTGTGATGAGTCTGGCAGCCTCATCAAGGGTTGGGGAATCGTGGAGGGGGAGGCTTGCCAACCACCTCCTGGGCCTCCCCACCCCATGATGGGCCCATCGCGAATTGGGGAAGCGCGGAGGTTTCTCCCTATCCAGCCTAACCGGTGTATAAGACAACTCCAGAATTTTAAGAAGATTTTTTTGGGGTTAAAAAGTCGTCTTATATGCCAGAATATATGGTAACAGTGTCTTCATATTGTGTTTTTGTACTAAATCTAGTTTCATTTTGTAAGGAAAATGATTAAGTCGTTTCTCAGGGCAGAGTCATGCTATACAGCTCATATTTTTTAAAAGCCAAATAATAACATGAATGGGGTGATAGTATACATTTTATTTTTATTTATTCACATTTCTAAGAACTATTTAGTTTTTTTAGTTTCTATATGATCAGAGACAGGAGTTCTGGGTTTGTTGTTTTTTTCCTAGAGAGTGATTCTGAGCCAGGGTCTAGGAATGGGCTTGCCAGTTTGTTATGGTCAGTATATATTTTAAACTGAGAATGCATAAGGGCGAATACTCAAGTCTTTTCTTGAGCTTATTTAAGGGCAGGTGCTTTCCTTCATCCTATCATGAACCTTGAAGAAATGGAATGCAGCATGATTTTCTGAGTATTACGTGCCTGCATTCCCCCTCCCTGCTGAAGCTTCGAGTTCTGGAGGAAGGCAAGAATTGTGCTGGGACTGGCTCAGCATGGTATCTCCTAAGATCATGTTCTTCTCTTTTTTAATGGAGGAAAGTTGTAATGAACACACATGAATAGAATAGAATAGAATAGAATCTTTATTACGGTCATAGACCAGCACAGGTAAAAAGGGGATACAGAATAAAGGTAAAAACGCAGAATAAAAACAGGCTAAAAGCAGTATTTAAAATGTTAGCTCCAGTATAACAAGACTAGGTTGACACTATTCTACTGCTGAGGACATTGTCTGACGAATTTTAACCGCAGCTGCGCAGAATCTGGCAACATTATAAGTTGTTCCTGGGTTGGTGTCTGAAAGCAACAAGTTTATGTAGAATTGTCCAGTGTGCCCTTGATATTTATGCAACAGGGGTGAAGTAAGTCTGAGACGTATGTCCCTATAGTATGAGCACTGGAGTAATACATGCTCTGTTGTTTCTATTTGGCCTGAGTTACAGGGGCACAGTCTGTCTGAGAAGGGGATCTTCTTGTATCGGCCTTCAAGGACAGCTGAAGGGAGGGCACGACACCGTGTGATTGGCAGAAGGGTAGAGCCAGCAAGGAAGTATTTGGGAGTGGAATGTACTGAATGAAATATCAGTGCATTGTCCCAATATATAACATGGTCTTAGGTCCCTATTGGTGGTGGTTATGACAACCTCCTTCAAAATCCTCCCCTTGAACCACTCCTCTCTTCAGTGATCCCTGCCATCTCTATTTCTTGTCTAATTTCTTTCTAACACTGGTGCAGCTCACTGCTAGAGACTTCCCCACCACAGAATCCTTTAACTTAACCCACACACATTTATGTAGATTATTATGGACATACTGATAAATAATCTATAAATATTTGACTTGTTAATCTACAAGTTTTTTAGGGTGAAGCAGGGGAAATATAATGATCACTTGGGAGTGTACATATACCCCCATAGGTTTACAGGTAAAATGGGAATTGTTCCTGCCCCTTTTCCTGTGTGTTCCATCATTATTGCAAAAGGGCCTCTTTGGACACAGATCCTTGAACTTGAAGTGTTCAAGATCCTCCCCCCCCCCCCCAATAACATGGAGAAGGACTATGTATGTATATATGTCAGCTGCTTTCAAACTATGTTTGAATGAATAAACATGAGGAAACAGGGCCAGTGAATGCAATCCTACTTTCTCCCCCACTCTATAATAGTCTTCTTGCCTCAAATAAAAAGGGTGCTAGCTGTCTACTTCTCATTTTTTTTTTAAAAAAAATCACATTTAAATCTGAGATTAAACTTTTTTGTGTGTGTGCAAAGAAAGTCTTCCTGGATTTTCCTTGGTTTTATTCCTGGCCTTGTAGCCATGTTCTGGAATAGTTTCTTTCTGTCATTTCACCTGCATCTATGGCTGGCATCTTCAGAGAAAGGTCAGGTTGCTTACCTGTAACCAAAGATCTTTGAGTGGTCTTATGAAGAGGATGAAACTATTTCAGAACACGGCCTCACAGCCCGGAAAAAACCCAAGGAAAATTTATGGATGCCGGCCGTGAAAGCCTTCGACTTCACAATGTCTTCCTGGTTACAGATAAAGAGGAGTCTATTAGTGATTGATAAAACCCAATTAGAATACATTTTCTTGAAAATCATTTTTCATTGCAATGTTCTGATCATTTTTGCTTTGACAAGTTATTTATTTACTTAATTTCAGAATTCCAAAAGATTGCCATGGCAACTGCAATAGGATTTGCAATAATGGGATTTATTGGTTTCTTTGTAAAATTGATCCATATTCCAATCAACAACATCATTGTGTAAGTAACAGTGGCAAAATAGATGTGTGTGATAGAAGGATGTGTGCTGAATATCCTAAGGTTTGTTTTCATCAGTTCTGCTAGATGATTATTAATCTTCTCTTTAGTTATGGAAAACATTGTTTTTCTTTTCCTTTTTTAAAATATGCGATTCTCTAATACAAATTCCTCTTGTGACCGCTTTCATCATATCCCAAAGTACAGTTTGAGAGCATTGTCCAATATTATTAATTTCCCATATTTCTTACCATTCTTTCCTGACCTTGTCCATTATATTTTGATAGTTAAGAATTTTTGCAACCAACCTCCATCTTTTCACTTCTTTATAATCTTTTTAAATTATAATATGCATATTAACTAATGTGTGATCTGTTACTTTAATGATCCTTATGTCTGTATTCCATAGTCTTGGAAGCAAATTATTAGATATAAAAAGCATATCTATTCTAGAATAATTTTTAAGCAGAGGTGAGTAGTAAGTAAATTTTGTTTCATCTTGTTTTAATGTTCTCCAGACTTCTTTTAATCTTTTTCTTTTCATAATTTTATTCAAGCCTGTTAAATTATTATATATCTTCTTGCTATAGTAGGATTAGATTTATCCCTACTTTTATCCATTACCATTTTAAAATCTCCTGCCATTACTATTATACCTTTCTGTTTATTTTCCATTTCTTTAAACACTTTCTTATAAAATTCTACTTGTTTTTCATTTGGAGAATATATATTCACCAATGTATATTCTTCTCCTCCCATCACTCCCTGCAAAACTATATATCTTCCTTTTTCATCCTTGTTTACCTTTAAAACATTGAAATCACATTTTTTTTGATATTATAGTTGCCTACACCCCTTGCTTTAGAAGTTCCATATGCTTTCTCATAAATAGTTGACTATCTTAATCATAATTCATTGGCCCCTTCTTTTACTTGTTGCATTTCTTGTAAAAATATTATATCTGCCTTATCCCTACTTAACAAAGCTTTGACTCTTTCTTTTCATAACAGATCCCAGCCCTTTGACATTTAATGAAATACCACAACAGTGAATAGAGGGGTCTTAACTAGCTTCCCCTTAGGAGGGGTACAAACAAGGACCACCCCCAAAATCATGTTCTCTCTAGTTGCCTCCTGTTGAGTGCCATTCAAATGAGGGATAACTGCATGTAACTTAATACTGCTGCAGATTCACATGGGAAAGACAGTCCTTTAAGTATCCTGGTCGTAAACTATCCCCTCCCTGCCTCCCGTGGGTGAGGCTGGGACAAAGCAAGGCAAAACAAAGCTGAAAGAAGCACCACTGAAGGAAGAAGACAAGAAGAAATTGTCCACTGTAAATTTTTCTGTATCCTCATACTTATGCTAAAATCTTATACCACTTCTCTGGATTTGAACCCCACTGAACTCAATGGAACTTATTTTTGAGAATAGGGAGTATTGCTGAATATCATTCAGGAATGTTTTGCATGCAGAAGACCTCAGAGTTGATCCTTGGTATCTTCCGGGGTAGAAATAAATAATAATGATGAAATAATTCTGCCTGGAATCCTGGAGAGCTGCTGCTGTTCACAAAACAGGGTTTTATGGGCCAGTGGCCTAACTGGGTATAAAATAGTTTCCTGCACATAACCTCCAATTGTCATGGCTGATCCTAAGACCAAGCAACTGTAGGAATATTTTAAAGAAAATTCCCTCTAGTAATATACAGACTGTGCAAAATATATACAGTAGACAAAGATGCAAAGCCTGTTTGTAAGACTGAAACAGTGTAAATAGTATCCTTTTTAGTTGTGAGTTAACATGGCTTAATGGTCAGATTTCCACCCTTTTGCAGTAGGAAATCTGATTTAAATCTGTACTTCTAGCTGATTTAAATTGTGTTGATTTAAACAAACCTGAGATTGAAGCAAGTCTGTTGTGTGCTGGATAATGGCTGAATAATGACTGGAATACTGTGTTCAGTTCTGGGCACCACAATTCAGGAAGAATATTGAGAAGCTGGAGCATGTCCAGAGGAGGGCGACCAGGATGGTGGGAGGTCTGGAAGCCCTGCCCTATGAGAAGTGGCTTAGAGAGCTGGGCATGTTTAGTCTGGAGAAGAGAAGGTTGAGAGGGGACATGATAGCCATGTTTAAATATTTGAAGAGATGTCATACTGAGGATGGGGCAAGCTTGTTTTTTTGCTGCTCCAGGAACTAGGACACAGAGCAATGGGTTCAAATTACAGGAAAAGAAATTCCACATAATATTAGGAAGAACTTCCTGACAGAGCTGTTCAGAAGTGGGTGGAGTCTCCTTCTTTGGAGGTTTTTAAACAGAGGCTGGATGGCCATCTGTTGGGAATGATTTGATCGTGTATTCCTGCATGGCAGGGGGTTGGACTGGATGGCCCTTGAGGTCTCTTCCAACTCTATGATTCTAAATTGGATCTCTTGAGTAAAAGGCAATTGCATAACAATATCACATTGCAGAGTATTAGCTGATAGTGTCCTTTCTTTTCTTTTGCAGGGGTGGCTGAATGCTTCATGAAGACTTGATATTGGACATGGTGACATGAAAAAGTTGTGGGCTTTCTGGCTTAATCTACCTTGATCTTCTTTTACTGTTTGACAATAAACCAGGTTTTAAAGAACACCTGCTGTGCATTCTGTTTAGTCAATACAAGCACATCTTGATAAACTGTGTGATTTCTGGTTCTTTTTGTACAAATTATTGTACAAAACATCTGGAGGGTACCTGGTTCTGGTATAAAATCTTGAAATGAGGACCAGCAGTGTCTCTTGCAGTGTCCCATTGTTGTAGGGATGGTCGAGAGCATCAGTGTTCAAATATACTGAGTAGCATGCAGGAGTACATCATAGGCTTAGACGTCATAAACTTTGTCTACCATCTTAGTTATGTTAGCCGCTGAGCACTGACCACTGCGTTGCTGATGTTTGACAGTTTCAAACAGTCTGCATTTTTGGCTCAATATGATGTCTGTAGCAAAAGCACAGTTAAAAAACTTGGATTTTAAAAAGACACTACTTATTAGATGGAAGCATTAGCACAACACAAGGCATTAGGTTAACTTCCTTTTTTTAAAACAGGCTATTCAGTTACATCTTTGGCAATGACTATGGCAATGATAAGCATAAAACTTGTTATGGTGGCTCATACAGATTGAAGGGGATGTTTGCATACTAAGAGTGTTGCTTACATTGACAATTTAGTGGGATTTGCACTAGATTCATCTCTCAGTGTCATATGCACTATCATGAGTTATGTTGACAACTTCATTTACATGTAATTTCAAAGCTTCCCATATGGAAATACACGTTTATGTATTTATAGGAGGCATTTCCTTCCTTGTTTTCTCCTTACCTTTCAGTGCAAGCAAAAGAGCTCATCAGGGCCAGCCATGTACATTTCCTCTACAGAATAGTGCTCTAAAGTTGATTGGTGATAGGGCATTGGCGATGGGAAATAATATATTAGCAGGATTTATTGGTAAAGAGTCATATTTTTTTTGCGGGGGGAAGGGGGTTTGGAAGGTTCCTTGAGTCCCGACTCTGTGCTTTGTACTTCAAAAGCTGCATGTCTTTATTCCTCCTTGCATTGATTGACTTCTGGGAGATTTTTCACATGGGGCCAAAATGCCCCGTTACTGTCCCGCTACCTCCTCTCCTGTTCCTGCCACGGAATAACATAAATCTTTCACACTCACCTTAATTCCGCAGCAGGAATGGGCTTCCCCTCCCCTTGCTGGCTGGCCGTAAATGCAGCCGTCGTAAGGCTGCTTTTACGACCGGCCGTCTGAAATGTTATCATGTTATCACGTGATAATGCCGGACAGTAAATTTAAAAAATAAAACTTCCCCAAACATAAAATCAGTTCACCAAGCACAAAAACACTCTTTAAATCACATAATCAAAACAGGGACGGTAAAATAAAGGGGGGCACTTACCTGGATGTCCAGATCGTACCAGGAAGTGCTCGGAACGGACCTCCCCTCCCCGGCTGTCATTTTGGAACAGGAACGGGGCTCCTGTTCGCACACCCGTGATTGCGTGATAGTGATGGAATGGGAGGTCTATTCACGATGAAAAATTGTGATTATATTGTTCTGGAACAGTCACGGGAGTAGGATGGATGCAGGACAGAATGGGGTCAACGTCACCCGAAAGGGAAAACCTTTTCCCGACCCTGTTCTGTTCCTGCCACGGGATATATAGCCCGTGTGAAAATCTCCCTAGTGTGTGTTCACACACTTTTTAAATATATGGATAGTGGAGGTTGTATGCATAATTCTGTTTGTACTGTAATTTGTGAAATGGGTACTACCCTGGCGCATGTCCTATTTTTTTTGCAGGCCAGTAGCCAGTTGGCATTTACTGAAGACATATTTTTTTATTTACTTAAGTTTGTCTGTTTCCCTACTCACCCCCCTGCAAACTCCACATATACATAGTATATCGAAAAACACCTTACACTTTCAGATTAAAAAAAAATACAGCATTGTTCCAACAAGAATAAATTTCTTAAAATGCCTGGTAGTGTACAAGGTTTATGTGGCATATAAAGACTAATGTGTAAAAATGTTGACAAAAGATACAATAACATGTGAGATTATCACACAATTCTATGTGCGTACATTGAAAGTCTGGGAAATTTCACTTTTAAGGCTCCAGCTGAACAAATGTAGCCGTGGTAACTTTTTAAGCACTTTCTTCCTCTTGGAGGCCCATTGTCCAAAGCAAAGGCGTGTCTGTTTCGATGGTCACAACTCCAGAGCCATCATATGTGTTTGAGGTGCTGACAAGTGTCCCGAACTTTAGAGTATTTCCATCTGCAAGCAATGAAAAAAATTAAATTCAAGAATTCCTGATGCTGGCAGCACTTATACTCTAGATGGGTGCAACACTTATATTCTATAAAATGTGACTCATGAGCTGCAAGTCCCCAACCCCCTGCCCTCGTATGCCCAAGCACTTCCCTGAAGCCCCCACATTTTAAATGTGTGATTTTTGGTCAATGTTTTGCACAAAAATTGTACCTAACACCCCAAACTCCATGCAAACACTGCCATCTGGCTCCCCACAATACCTCTTTGTTCATTGCCAGATACCACCCCAAATGATGACCAAAAACAGTTCATCTCGCTGTGTGGGTGTTGCCTGTAGGGAGGTTTGAGGGCTGAAAATGTGCTTCTACCTGCCCTGCAGTTGTCACTTCTGGTTTAAAATCAACCCAAGAAGTGCTGATAAAAGATGCCAACAATTGAATATCAACTGTGCTATACTTTACTTTAAATATAGTAGGCTCCTAAACCTCTTATTCAAACATGCCCCACTGTGGAATTTACTGGCAACTAAAAGTGAATATGTTTGCAGACCATACCTCCCACACCACCCTGCAGATATCAATGTGTTCAGTCTTCAGTTCATATATTGGTGTGAGACTTCAAGGCATTTCCAACTTACAGTGTCCCTATGGCAAGCCTACCATGGGGGTTTCATGGCAAGATTTGTTCAAAGGGGGTTTACCTTTGCCTTCTGAGGCTGAGAGAATGTGGCTTGCCCAATGTCACCCAGTGGGTTTCCATGGTCAAGCAGGGATTTAAACCCTGGTCTCCAGCGTCATAGTCATAGTTTGGTGCAGCTCAAATCACTCTACCATGCACACTTGGGCTTAATTGTCATGGCTTCTTCCAAAGAATTTTTTGAACTGCAGTTTTGAATTTTATGTTAAGATAGATATGCTAATTGAACTCAACAATGGAACAGAAATTTTTGTTCCCTAGAAGGCATAATGACTTTGAACCCATTTTAAAGTCTGCATTGTAGTATGCATGTATTTCCCAAGACTTCTTTATTAAAATATGTATATCCTGCCCTATATCAAAGCTCTCAGGTTGGCTTACAAAAAGCATTAAAACAAATTATACAATTTGAAACAATAATTAAACTAAAAGCACTATTAAGTTAAAAACAGATTTAAAAGATTTTTAAAAAACTATGCACACCTTATTTGGGATGAGTTAATGAGACCCAAAGGCTTCGATGAACAACCATGTTTTGACCTTGTACCTAAATGACATGAATGTTGGCGCCAGTCAGGCCTCCACGGGGAGGACATTCCACAATTGGGGCCATGGCTGAGAAGGCCCTCTCCCCTGTCCTAACATAGTGTATTGATGTCACTGATGGACATAGAGGAGCCTGCCACCAGCAGATCTTAATACTTGGGCAGGCGTTCCCTCAAGTATTGAGGTCCCAAGAAGTTTAGGAACTTTAACTGTCATCACAAGCACCTTGAATGCAGACCACAAGTGTATTAGCAGCCAGTGAAATTCTTTTAAAATAGGCATGATACAATACAATAATACATGATACAATATAAAATAGTCTATACAATACTCCAGTCAGCAATTGAGCTGCTGCAGTTTGCACTAGCTGCAGCTTCTTCAAGGGCATCCCTATGTAGAGTGCATTGCAGTTGTCTAACCAGGAAGTTACTAATACATGGACTACTATGGCTATCTCTGACACACCAGTCAAAGCTGGTGCCAGACAATCCATGCACCAGAGTTAACTGTAACAAGTAACAAGTGTGTAACCAGGAGTACATACTCTGTAACAAGTGTGCTGTCAAGTTCTGAATGAATGCAAGCAACTTTTCCCTTGAGGTACCTGGCAAATTTTTCACAGCAGGTGGCTGCAGGTTGCATACCTGAAATCTCTGGGCCTGTACCCAAAAGACTCCTTGCCAACTGAAATAATCCTACTGGGTGGGAGATGGAGTTTGGAATCCTAATTATGGTGTACTATTATCCACCCAACAGCAAAACCCAGATCCAGGGTATGTCCAGAGTGAGACAGCCCCATGGTTGTCATGGTAGACATGACTTCCAAGACCACCTCAGCCATCTCAGGACGGTACACCAGCAGCATCCCTTTCTGTCTCTCTAGCGTGACATAAGGTAAAAATCCTTGAAACTGTTGCCTCGGTGGGTGGGTTTTCTCACGAGAAGGATGGAATTCTTATGGATGACGGCAACCCCTCTCCCCTTCAATCTAGGTTGGTGCTGCACTGAGTAGGTGGAAAAAGCTGGGAGAGATCAACTCCTCCAAGCTCATACACCCAAGTTGCTGTGATACAACCAAGTCATGGATAGTAGTTGTTTTATTATGGACCAACCTGGCATTCAGAAGCAGCACCAATAGATCAGAGGGCGAGCTGACAAGGCAAGCTGAATCTTAAAGGATGGGAGAAGGACTGAAACATGGGATAGATCTCAACTATCTGCCCCATTGTTCTCTTACCTGGCATTTCCAACTCACAGCACCATACCTCCCTCTGCCTGGGATTACATTAACAGGGGCACCCCACTCCTCTCCCCTACCCTGAGATTCATCCAAACTCATACACAATATCAAACACACACACACACACACACGGGGAGGGAGGCAATATGGAACAAATAGAGGTAAGATACCAATACTGCTGGTCGGAGCAGGTGTGCTAAGCAACCATCCCAATACTTCTCAAACACTAACTGTGTCGTTGTATGCAGAAACTAGAGATGGGCAAGGAGACCAAGAGAATCAATCAGCAGGGCATTTTCCCCACCCCAGAAACATTTGCCACATCTACCCTGGTGCATACCCCTCACATGGGCACCTAATGATCTTGAAGTCCCTGCCTCTCACCCAGGGACTGTAAATATTTTTTTAGACTTGTCCATTTGTGTAGTGAAGCCCTCTTTGCTTTCCCTTTTTGAAGCAGTATATGGGCAAAGCCATACTTGTGCTCCTTCAGTCTTGCTTAGTCCAAAAGATTGTCCCGTTGAAAATGAGTTCTCCATAAAAAATGAATTAAATACACAAATCCCTTTAGCCCCACTGCCCTTTCTGTTAAACTAGATAACATTTAAATTTGTAGACAAGTCTTTTAAAAGTAGCACCATAAAAGACTGCTATTTAAAATGAAGGTACCTGCTACCTATCTCCAGGAAGTTACTGGCACAGAGTAAAATTTCCATTAAACTGACCTCTCTAGCTTATTGAAACATATTGAGGACTTGTGATTCAGCAGACCTCTCCTTGGGATATCACTTTACTTCATACAGGAGATGAAACAGGTTTATGAACGCAGCAAATCTTTCATCAGTGCAGGTGACACTATACTAAGTCAACCATTTAATGTATTTTGAGCTGTTAACATTATCAGACCTGAAAATGTTTGCCATGAAGTGCTGAGTCCATAGCTGATGTTTAGAGAATGATGCAAGTGGTACAGAAGAAAAGGATAGTGAGAAAGGAAGGGGTGATGGAAGCAGGGAAGGATTGGGCTGGCAAATGTTAAGAGGAAGTGAATTCGGTGGGAATATAATAGGACAGATGAATTCTGGCAGAGGTGCTATATAGACATTTAGATCCAGTTTTGAAACTACAGTTGTCTCTTCATATTCACTGGGGTTTGGTTCCAGGACCCCCGTGGATACCAAAATCCATGAATACTCAAGTCACATTATATGCAATGGCATAGCAAAATGGTGTCCCTTATGCTTTTTGGATTATTATTTTTAAAGAATATTTTCAAATCCATGGATACCAAATCCATGGTTATGGAGGGACAACTGTACATACTTGCCTTTCTGTTGGTATTGACAATACTTGAGCCATAGGACTACTTTTCATAAATGTCCGCTGCACTAACTGACCCAATCTGATCTGCTGTTGCAGACAGCATGGCTTGTCCAAATTCAGATGAAGTCCACCCTATTCACTCCAAATAGTCTTACAATCTATTGTGTAAGCACAAGGTTGCACCCCACTTCCAAGGCACCCCACTCCTGGAATGTTAGCATTGGCTGCACCCCACTTTTACAGGCCTCAGAAACTGGCAGAATTTTGGTTCATTATTGTGGCCTTTTACAAAGGGAAAAAGACAGGCTAGTCTCAAAAGGTCATTTGAGTGCCCTGTCTTACCCCAAGGCGGCCTGGGGCTGTAAGGCCAAAATAAGACACATTCCACATAAATGGGAAGATAATGGATATAGAGAAACCCTTTGTATTTGCTGATTGTGAAATTTCCTCTCCTCAACTCCCAACCTTAAAGAAGTTGCTCAAAGCTGTTAAAATCCAATCACTGGACATTAAGAAACACACTTAGCATTTTCTACACCTTTTGTTAAGACCAGGAAACTCATTGTGCAATCCATGAAGGCTCATGGAATCCATTGTTTCAACCCATGAAGCAACCAATACCCTCAGGTGTATTTGGAGATATAAATATCACCCCCCAAATATGTCTAATTTGCGCACAGTCAGTAATAGGGGGAAGCTCTGTTACTCTGTGTTAGCCAACCCAGTGCACAGTTCCGTTTCTAGGGGACCCCATGTCCCTCTGTGTGGCCCCCAGTTTCCTCCATCCATTCTGCCAGACTGACTACAGGACAGGTTGTATTACCCCAGCAAAACCCTCTTGCAACCCTCTATCCCAAGCTTTCCTACTGTTTCTTTCTATAGCCTTGTGTGAATGTTTTTTCTGGGTGAATGTGTGTGTGTTTGGTGTTATTTTTGAACTCCTTAATAAAAACCATACTTAATTTTAAATGTGAATGTATTCCATCCAGATTATTACCGGTAGACATAGGTTTCAAGGTCCCCTTGTTTACCCCCTTTCGCATAGCTAAAGTCGAGTTGCTGCCAATTTCCCCAACGTATTAGAAACTCGATATTTTCTTGGAATTTTCCAAGGAGCATTTCAGGTAACAATTGCTATTTCAACTAAAAATAAATACAGTATCATGTAATTGGACAAACACCCTACCCAAAGTGACATGACAGCCTGTCTTCTTTCCAAACTGCAATCTAATATTGTTCCATCTGTTACTAATCCCCACATGTGGGAAATAGCATCATTTAAAAGGTAATAAAAAGTGCACCCAAAACAACATACACAAAAGCCTATCCTCCTCTTCCACAAAACAACCCCCCACCCAAATTACTTAACTTGGAATGGCTACAACTTTTCCTTCTCCCATTTCCCTGCTACTTGATAAAAATAATATCTGTATTAGAGATTAATTAAACTACTTCTCTCCTGCTGTGATGGGCATTGTGAGAGTAGGTAATCCATTCTTGTTTAAGAACCCAGCTGGGCTTACATGACAGCTAAATACAAAATGAAAATATCCACTGAAATAAAACGAATTCAGCAATAGCTCCTTGTGTGCAGTAGGTGGCACCTTTAATCTTTTTTCCCCCTAATTGTACAGACATTAACTGAAATATGAGTAAAAATACAAGAAATAAACTCTAGTATCAATTCACATAATTCATGTAAACAAGTGATTTCATGCCTAGCAAACTTCTAACTGGTGTAATTGAAGAAAGCAAAAAGAGCAACCCACCAACCCACCATGGACAGGATTAAACTAAGGCAGCAAAACTGCAGCAGGGCTTGTCTACACAGGTAAAAAAAGAACATACATTGTACCAGGGCTGGTAAAACACACAACATTCTTGAGGATTTGAATCAAATATGAGTCTTTTAGGAGCCTAAGTGCTTAGATTCCCCCTGTTTTTTAAACCTACATTTTAAAACTGCACTTTCCTGGAAAAACTGGCTTATTGTATGCATGGCTGCCTCCGAGTTGGCTTGGTGTGAAACCATGGGTTGGGGGCTGGGGTCACCTGATCATTCCCACCAGGAAAGGCTATTTCCTCTGTTTGTATTTATGTTTTGCCGGCATGCAGTCTCTATTACTTTTTGAAGATGTGTTTGTGCAGAAACTTGTATATTATTATTAGTGCACCTCTTGCCTATTTGCGTATTTGTATGCATGGCAGGAAGAAAAAAGCAGAGTGGCCATGACCATGTGGCTGAAAATAATGTGAAATATAGGAAATGTGATCATAGCAGGACCACCCTTTTACACTGAAGTGAGTTTGCCTAGGGGGAATGTGTGGCTGATAATGCTGCTTTCACTTCACTTTAACAAGATGTGTGTGGTTTCAGGAAAATGTGATTTGAAACAGAATTTTTTCCCCTGTGTAGACAAGCCCATAGAAACTATAGTTCCCCACTTTCTTCTTTTGGTACAATTGTTTGATGCCAAAATAATATACATCCTTAGGATTGTGTGATATGACAAATCAATTCCCTTGTAAAATATCTTTTGAGGCTGAAAGTGCTTAGTGAGGTAATGACTATCATAACATTTGAATTGGAGGCTTTCTAGCTCACACCACTTTACTAGTGTAAAACCTACTTCAAAAATGCCTCTGAACATATTTATTTTAATTTAATTAGGTATTTATACCCCGCCCTTCAGCCACAATGCCTATCAGAGCGGCTTACAAATTGTTTTAAGCAATAGCAGTTTACACATCTACACTGCATTAGGCAGTTTCCAATGTGTATTAGCTAATTGCCCCCATAAGCTGGGTACTCATTTTACTGACCTACGAAAGGGTGGAAGGCTGAGTGAACCTTTTAGCCTGCTGGAATCGAACATATGTAGCGTGGAGAAGGCTGTGTATGTTTGCCCTCCTTGTATGCCATACAGACTTAATATTTCATTTTGAATGTTCCTGGTACATTCAAAATGAAATGACTGTGTGTGGAAGAACTCTGATATGATTTTCATGAACACATCACTTGGTTTTTACTGTATATAATGGTAGGGGTGGGAACCATGTGGCTCTCCAGATGTTGCTCGATTGCAGCTCCTAGCTTTTCTCACTATTTGCTATGATGGGTAGGTCTGCTGGGAGTTGCAGTCCAAAAACTGAATGATTTCCCACTCTTGTTTTTAAGGTTTGTAGATAAGGCTCTCAGTAGACTTCTTTCTCTAATAAGAACCAACATAACCTGAGGAAGTGGGAGAGACTCTGCCACCAAATGACTGTAGTAGGCCAATACTATTTTCATCTTTTATGCTAATCGTAATCCATTCCCAAAAGCAGGAAGCATGTTCACATTTTGCCCAGTTCTTTGTGTAATCTGAGTACAAGTAATCTATATTACTGTCAATTCACATTTATATCATGACTCCTTCACCTTTAATGACTTGTTCCTGAATGTGCTAAAGTGGCTCCAGTGAAAAGTATGAAAGGATATAAAAGTTTTGCTTGTGACTGCTCATTTACATGCCAGTCACCAGGCCTCACTCATCATGAGCAATTTGTATCTATGAAGCAACCTTTATGTTCTAGTGGGGCAAGCTAGTACAGATCCTATGGAAGAGACTGACAATACTTAATACAGGTTTGGTAGGATCCATGTGGCCTCAGAGGCAAAGCTCAGCACCTTCACACTTCTGTGGATTCAGGGACGATGGTGGTGGCGGCGATGACCACCACCATCAGTTCATTATGCTCTCTGTAGGTCATCTCCAGTACTTCCTGTAATACGTAAACTGAAATGTTGGCTATTTCAGTTATACTGGGGGTGAGGTGGAGAGCATGGTCCATGGACTTGCCTGTAGCTCCCAACCCCTTTCTGTGGCCCTCCAAGCCCTTCCCCAGCTCACCAAGACCCCTGAGGATCAATGCTGTCACCACATTTTAATGGCTTCTTAGGAACAATCTCCCACTGAAGAAGAGAAACCACTGAAAGGCAGAGACTGGCAGTGGCGAAGCTATTATCAGTAGCAAAACTTCCCAAATTCAAAGCAAGGATTTCCTAAAGCAAGGAAGGGGACGTGTAACATGTGACTGAACACCCCTGCATGTGACCAGCCTTGGCCACATGCTAAGGAACCCCTGCCTGGTTTCTGGGAGAGCCAGGGAGATGGTAGTGGCAGCAAGGAACGGCATGCTGGACAGGCTACTGTGGAAATGTGGGGCCCAATCTGGGTTTTGGCTGGTGGGAATACATTAAACTAGGTGTTATGATGTAACAGTTTATTGGGCCCTATCCCGGCTTGCCCTCGTCTCAGCCCCATATGTGTCCCAGCAGTGGTGAGGACCGCCTGGGGGCAGAACAGGGCAAATGTACTGCATCATTTGGACTGCAGGGCTCTGAGATGGGGACAAGCCAGTGTATTTAGCCCATGTAAACGAGCCCTAGGTCATCCAAGGCTTCTTAAAAGGCAACGTAAGGCTCTGTAAATCCCTACCTGGATTGGAATCATTAAGGCTTTTATCATGCACAATTCCAGTTAAGAGAAATAAATGGATCTGTCACAGAATACGCATGGAAAGGCCACTGAATTCAGCCAACGTCATCTAGTGATTTTCATGTCAATTCCAATCCTGTTCCTGATGCATTTTGCTTTTAAGGCTTCTGTGGTATTCCTCTTAGAAAAGCAGCAGCCTTGCACTTAACTGTTTTGTTTTTTAACTAGCAAAATACCCAATGGGCAGCATATGTGCATGTGTGAATCAAGCACTTGCATGCTGCAAGAACCACGTGTGCGCTCAGGTATACAGTTTGTGTCTGTAGAGAGATCTGTTTTAACACCTTTGTGTTATCCTTGTCAGTGAGGACTGGACAACCCATGGCAGGGGAGGTTTCCCATTTCGGAAACACTGATCTTAAGTGCAACACTTGACCCTTACACAAGCGAATGCAAAAATTCCCTTTAATGGAAGGAACAAAAGGGATGCATCTGGAGACATTATCCTTCTTGTGCTATAACTTTTTATTCCTGATCATACTGGAGTGTGATGGAAATGTTGGTAACAGCTTTCATGTAGATTTACATTATAACAGATTGTCTGCCTGTCTGTCCACCCACACAACCACCTTAGGAGTATGGAATTACAGCGTTCTTTCAGCTGTGGCACCACAGCTGATTTCTGGTTGTGTTGCTTGAGATCAATTGTATTACAAAAAGAGAGAAATAATCTTGCTGGCTTCATTTCATGTGGCTATTCCTATTACATTCTAATTATCCTGAAGATATTAAAGATAAAGCAGACTAAAGGACTCATGTAATGTCTCTAGCTTTTCTTCGCAAACGAAGATTCAGGAAGGACTCATCCAGCGCTTTCTACAAGTGCGCTGATGACTAAAAAGGCCAATCCGAGATAAACAAGTCCGGTTGCAGAAACCACAGCAGAAGGTCTCCTTGGGTGATGTTTCCAGGTTGTGATTCTTTCTGCGATGTTGTTTGTCTTCAAGACTTGTTTGGCGTGAGTTCTCAAATAAGGCTGCAGCATTGTGGATAGTGAGTCTCCATGCCTCCCGATGTGAGGCCAGGGCGGACCATTGTTGGTGATCAATTTGGCCAAGCCTGAGATGTTGTTTCAGGGAGTCCTTGTATCACTTTTTTGGAGCGCCCCTCTTACGCTGACCCGTGGCGAGTTCACCATAAAGTACTATTTTTGGGAGGCGATGGTCCTCCATCCTAGAAATGTGCCCTGCCCAGCGCAGCTGTGTTCTCAATATCATGGCCTCAATGCTGGTGATCTCTGCTTGCTCAAGGACAGCAACATTCGTCACATAGTCCAGTGTATATTTAGGAATGTGCGTATACATTGCTGATGAAAGCGTTCGAGGAGTCGTAAGTGGTGGCGATAGGTGACCCATGTTTCAGACCCGTAAAGAAGAATAGACAGTACGATGGTTCTATACACATTGATTTTTGTGCTTCGCCTCAGGTGTTTGTTACTCCAGACTCTTTTGTAAAGTCTTCCAAATGCGCTATATGCTTTTGCTAATCTGTGATTGATCTCTTTGTCAATCATGGCATCTGAGGAGATGATGCTTCCCCGGTAGGTGAACTGCTGAACGGACTTAAGCACAGATTTGCCTATGGCAATGTGGGGATGGTGGTGTTCATCCTGTGGTGCAGGCTGGTAGAGAACTTCCGTTTTCTTCAGGTTGACTTCCAGGCCAAACAGCTCTGCAGCTGCTGTGAAGCAGGATGTTAGGCACTGCAGAGCTGATTCTGTGTGGGTAACAAGGGCAGCGTCATCAGCAAAGAGCAGCTCACGGACTAGATTGTTTAGAGTCTTAGTGAGAGCCCTCAGACGGCTTAAGTTAAACAAGCTACCATCAGTACAGTAACGTATATGGATGCCATTTTTTTCTTCAAGCTGTGCCGTAGCCCTGTGGAGCATCATGCTGAAGAAGATTGTAAATAAAGTTGGAGCAAGAACACAACCTTGCTTCATTCCATTAGTTATTAGAAAGGGCTCGGAAAGAGCATCGCCATATCTGACTTGACTGTGCTGGCCCTCGTGTAGTAAGATAATCATTTTAAGGAATTTGGGGGGACATCCTAGTCTTTCCAGGATCTGCCACAGACCTTTTCTAATCACAGTGTTGAAGGCTTTGGTGAGGTTGACAAATGTTACATAGAGACCCTTGTTCTGCTCTCTACATTTCTCTTGCAGTTGTCTAAGGGCAAATCCCATATCTGTAGTATTCCTATTGGCCCTGAAGCCACATTGGCTTTCAGGAAGAAGTTCTTCTGCAATAGCAGGAACTAATCTGTTCAGGAGTATCCTTGCAAGGATTTTTCCAGAAATAGAGAGCAGTGTTATGCCTCGACAGTTTGAGAAATCAGATTTTGCTCCTTTTTTCTTGTACAGGGTGATGATTACTGCATCTTGGCGATCTGATGGCAGTTCCCCTTTTTCCCAGCAATTCACAAGAAGTTCATGGAATTTACAGTGGAGTACATGACCTCCATGTTTCCAAACTTCAGGTGGGATTCCATCAATCCCAGCTGCCTTGCTGTTTTTCATCTGCTGTATGGCCTTAAGGGTCTCTTCCAAAGTGGGAGTTATGTCCAATTCATTTTTTATCGGATTTTGTATCATATGTTGGATAGCTGAGCCTTGGACTACTCGGTTAGCACTAAAGAGACTTTGAAAGTGTTCAGCCCATCGATTCAGGATGGAGACTTTATCAGTAATTAATGTTTGACAATCTGTACTGTATAAGGAGCTTTGGACCTGATGAGTAGGTCCAAACACTGCTTTAAGAGCTTCATAAAATCCTCGAAGATCACCCAGATCTGCACAGTGCTGTGTCTTTTCTGCTATATTGATCCACCACTTGTTCTGCATGTCTCGGAGTTTTTGTTGAAGTTTACTACATGTGAGATGGAAAGCTGCTTTTCTTACATGGCAAGTTGGCTGAGTGAGGTATGCCTGGTGAGCAGTTCTCTTCTTTGCCAACAGCTCCTGGATCTCTTGGTTGTTTTTATCAAACCAGTCTTGATTTTTCTTGTGGGAGAACCCGAGGGATTCTTCCGCAGACTGGAGGATACTGTTTTTGATATGTTGCCAAAGCACTGTAGGAGAAGGATCTGTAGGATGGTCTTCAAGTTTTGTTTGCAGGTTTGCCTGGAAGTTGTCTCTCATGGTAGCTTGTTGAAGATTGTTGACTTGGAGTCTCTTCTTTAACATGCCACCCCTCTTAGGTTTGAACTTAAGATGAAGTTTTAGTTTACATCTGACAAGGCGATGATCTGTTTGGCATTCTGCACTGGGCATCACTCAAGTATGATGGACATCGCGGATGTTTCTCTGGTGGACTACAACATAGTCAATGAGGTGCCAAGGTTTGGATCGGGGATGCATCCAGGTTGTCTTCAAGTAATAGTCAGCTGTTGTTCTGCACAGAACTCTAGCAAGAGGCGTCCGTTATCATTGCAACTTTCAACACCATGTTTGCCTAAGACACCTTTCCAGGCTTCAGAGTTCTTTCCTACTCTGGCATTGAAGTCACCAAGAATAATAATTTTATCTTCTACAGGGACTTTTTCTATGAGGTGGCGTAGGTCTGTGTAGAATTTGTCTTTCTCTACATGGTCGGCTTGCATAGTTGGGGCATATATAATAAAGAGAACAATGTGTGGGAGGCGTAAGGAAATAATGTGATCAGAGTGTCCTGTTGGCAAGGTTTTGAGTTTGGATGCAATGGAGTTTTTAATCATAAAGCCTACTCCTGAAAGATGTTTTTCGGTTTTGGGTTTGCCAGACCAAGAAAGTGTGTAGCCGGCGCTGTGTTCTTTAATGCTGCCTTCCTCATGGAAACGAACTTCACTAAGAGCAGCGATGTCAATATTAAGTCGTGATAGTTCATGTGCTATTAGAGCAGAATGACGCCCAGGCCGTCCACTATCTGCAGAGTCTCGCATGGTTCTGATGTTCCAGCATGCAAGCATCAGTTTATTTACACCTTTGGCGGCTGGTGTGTGCCTTTGTTTCTTTGCCTTGGTTTGACCGCATCAGAAGATGCCCATTGGCCACAGCTAGCCAACGAGGTAGTTGGGGATGAGCTTTCGTTAGGCCACCTTTTCTAGGCCCCTCTCCATATGGTGCTCTCCTTAAAAAAAGTGCTCTCCTTAAAAAAGGCTGCTTGGTTGTTCAGGATGCTGCCAAACAAGACTGTCATCTCCCGGGTCAGCCTCGAGCGACCAAAGTCCTGAACCGCCTGCATGCAGGGTTGGGTCTGTGGCTTCCAGTGCATCTTTACACCTGCCATTTTGTCCCTTGCCTATCGCTATAGGGCTTTTTTGGAATTGTCCTTCGAGCCTGTGTAATGGATTTTTCTGGTGGAGCGCAGCGTGCACAGAACTGGCCTCATGCTTTAAACCAAAGGTTCATCTCTTGTGGCCTTGCAAGCATGGATGGTAGGAGCAAGGTACTCTCCATTGACACCCCCTTGTTGTGGGAGAGAGGCTTGCATACCCTAATGATGTTTTGAGCTATGCTGGCGGTGGCATAATAGCCACTGGTAGGGCCTCCCATGCCAGACAGGTCAAAACCAAAGGGTCTGACAAAGAACGTCAAAGGGCAGGATGGGCTCTCTAGCCTTATGGCAACCATCCTAGGAGAAGGAAAACTCTAATCCCAAACCCGGGCAGATGGTGCTCGTCCAACCCTGTAAGGTCAATCATCTAAGAGAAGGAAACTCTAATCATGTAATATACAACACTAGCAAAGGGATATATATGCAGAAGCCACATTTCTTCTTGATTCTTCTAGTCCTGTTATGTATAAGTATCTTTGTTAATTGCCTTCCTGTGTTGGTTGCTACCATGCAAAAGATCTGAGATGGAAATGTTGATTATCACACAGTTATTGGTGGTAAGTCTTTTGTCCAACAGGTATCTTTTGTTGTGTTTTTATTCTCTGCTTGGATTCTAAATGGTGTTCATCTGTGAATATTCAGTCATCCTGAATTGTCCTCTATTCAGGGTCAACAGCATGTTTTCTTAGAGGGCCACTATGAAAAGTGATCGAGTGTGTGTGTGTGTGAGTGAGAGGGGGGGGGAATATTGATGTTCACCCCCAATAATAGCTTGGAAAGAAACTTTTGCCGCAGACATTCCTGGAGGTGGTGGAGTTGGCCAAAACTTTCTTGTGATCCATTCCTAGATGAGATGACCTTGGCCCCTTTCCAAATGTCTGGTAGAAAAAGTGTTAAAAACTGCTGATAAACCATAACTAAGTATTTTTGATGCATGTGTTGCATTGAAGTATACATCTTTCAGGGCTGGTTTAAGGAATTTTGGGGGGCCCTGCAACACTTTATTTTGGGGGCCCCATATGTTTATCTCAAGTCAATGTAACCTAACCTAACCTAACCTATTCACAGTACAGGATAGTCAGATTATTACTAATAATGTTTTTGCAGCAGGAGGGTTAGGACCCCCCCCCACAATGATGCCCCCCCCCGCGGCTGCAGGTGCTGCAGGGCCCTTAAACCAGCCCTGACGTCTTTGATGTTAATAAAAACTGGAATAAGCAGTACATAGGCTAAGTGGTAATGGTTGTGTTGTCATGCAGGGCTCTAACATTAGGTTGTTGTTGTTGTTGTTGTTGTGTGCCTTGAAATCATCGGTGACTCTAAGGCAAACCTATCATGGGGTTTTCTTGGCAAGATTTTTTTCAGAGGGGGATTACCTTTGCTTTCTTCTGAGGCTGAGAGAATGTGCTTGCTCAAGGTCACCCAGGGGTTTTTTAATGGCTGAGTGGGGATTCAAACCCTGGTCAGAGTTGTAGTCCAACACTCAAACCACTAGACCACACTGGCTCTAACATTAGATAGGGGAAGACAATGCAATACAGTCAGCAAATGCTGAGAAAGGGGGAGCAATAGCAGCCTCCCAGCTGTTCTCCACATTTGTTCCCTCTTGCCAGACAAATATCTTGTCCTGGACTCCCTTAGGCAGGCTCATGCCTCCTGTGTGTTGAGGGACTCTCCCACTGCCAATGTTGAAGTCTGATTTAGCTGCCCCGAACTGCCCAGCAAGCTGGCTTCTGGACATGAAGCTGAGCGGGAGGCACCATCTTTCCCTTCACCTCAATCAGCAAAATCTCTCAGGCTGGGCATGTGATAAACTGTACATACTCTTTGATGGGGATGCTAAACTGTGGACAAGGCTAACCAGATCCATGTAGTAAGTGGTTTTTAAAGGTTTTAGTGATTGCATTATTATCTGGATATTTTGATTCTTTTCCGTTTCACACACACACACATCATCATCATCATCCCCTGTTTCCCACTGTACATGCAGCCTGAGCAGAGAGTATGCTGCAGATCTTGGGACCCTCCTGACTTCCAAAAACCTGCAGCACCTTCCAAAAATGTGCAAGATGTACATTTCTGTAGGAAAACTATTTAAAACACTTCAAATTATAAAATATGCTGCTTCACCCTAAAACAGCAAGTACACCGACTCCCACACCTCAAAATGTGACTAGGAGTGATGGGACAACACTTCTGGTTGTCAAAATGACAGCTGTGAGGGTCATTTGTGACCCTCTAGTGTTCTGGAGGCACTGGATTGGCAGGAGCATCTGCTTGGCCTCTAGAGCATGTCCATCCCTGCAACATGTGAAGGTGGGTCCTTACTAGGGTCCAGTACTGTCTGGCCCAAGAAGACAGATCATCCTGATCTGATCTATGTACATTTCATAACATCACTTGTTGTACAATGTCCTACCTTCACAACTTCAACCTATCTGTCGTATCTGTGACAGAATGTCTACACATTGCAGAGGATTTTTGAGAGCGATTTAGGGAATACTCTGTTCATGCAGGGTACTGTTCAAGATGGCCCTATCATTAAGCACAATGAGGCAACTGCCTCATGCAACAGAACTTGAGGGGCAGCAGTGACAGCACCCTCTCAGACCAGCTAGTTCTCTTAAGTCCCTGGCCAGTCCCATCTATTGAAGGACAAGGGTTGCCAGAGTAAAAACTGGAAACAGCTCCTGTACCTTTAATTGTTGTGTAGCAACACCTGCTGAAATTCCCTCTTTTATAAAACTATTAAAGGTACAGGAGCAATCTCCAGTTTTTAATCTGGCAACTCTATGGAGGACAGAGCTGTATGCAACACGAGACCTATGTTGAATCCCCTAAACTAGCCTTTTTGCCCTCAGAGGGCATATTGAGGATCCTATTCTGTCACCAGTGTTGTTGAAGTAAGATTCAGCTGCCAATCAAAATCACTTCCGTACATGGAATGGGGAGGCAGGGTGCCCCAAGCAGCAACGCATCACAGACATACAGCAGAAAACACACCCAACATTTACCTGTTGCTGCACATTGCTGCCACTGGGCAAGTTGTTTTTCAGGGAAAGCTTGTCCACTATCACCAGTCTAATTAGAATTCCAGATGGACTTCCTATTTATTTTTATTTATTTATTTATTTATTTATACCCCACTCTTCAGCTACAAGGCTATCAGAGCGGCTTACAAATTGTTTTAAGCAATAGCTATTTACACATCTACACTGCATTAAACAGTTTCCAATGTGTGTTAGCTAATTGCCCCCAACAAGCTGGGTACTCAATTTACCGACCTACGAAAGGATGGAAGGCTGAGTGAACCTTGGAGCCGGCTGGAATAGAACTTGCGACGTGGTGGCTTGCAGTACTGGCATTTAACCACTGCGCCACCAGGGCTCCTTCCTAAGAGCACAAGGGCCCTATAGAGTCATGAATGAATATAGAGATCAAAAGGAAGTGTTAACATTAATTCTGGACTGATAAGGTGCAAATGTTTACTACCTGTCGACCTTCCATCTCATCATAAGCTGACTGGAAAGATGCTGCACAACATTTTGGTCCAGGGCCAGGCTTACAATATGCTTGGCTGACTGGTTCTGTCTTGTGGATTGTGGATGGGAAAAGGAAGTTTAGAACTGTTCTCTGCTGGTCTATAACTTGGCTCATAAAGCTTAGATTATGCACAGCAGCTTCTGATCAAATTAAACTGCTTAACAAACAGCTTTTATTGCAGAGCTTTGAAGAATAAACTATGCTATAACTTTTGAAAAGATAATGGCATTTATGGAAACATGGTATTACAATTCTCACTGAAAAGTGAAAAGAATAAATGTCTACCCAAGTACCAGTTCTATATTTTATAGACTGTTTGGTCTGCAGTGGAAAAATACTTCGCTCTGTGTGTGTGTGTGTGTGTGTGTGTGTGTGTGTGTGATTGATCAGTGCTAGACAACAATGAAGATCCTCTCTCCTCCAGGCAGATCAGTTTCTTTAATCTTACTTGGTTTGGGCAGGACCATTACACTTCTGCTAGAGAAGAAACTCAATTTATCTTTATCCTCCACAGGAGCAGTGTTTCCTTATTACTGCAGTGAGGTGACAATACTTATCTAAGATCATTTTATCAGCCTCATTAGCATTGTATCAAAGCACCTTGCCTTTCTTTATCTATTTTTCTTCACAACACAAACCCTCTAGAAAGGAACACAGTAAAAGGCAAGATGAACTGAGAAGTGCCCCCCTGACTTCATTGTTGATACTGGAAATCACCACTCCTTCAAAATGAGTTCTGTTACTTATGCTGAATTTAAAAAGGCCTGAGGACTGACAAGCAAACTAGATGGTACCAAAATATTGCTAGAGCACTATTGCACTTTCTACAACTCTTGAATAATAATAAAAAGAAGACTTGGTGAAAATTGGTGAAAATGAATTTCTGATATGTTGTATGAGTCTTGATGTGATGTGATCAGTGGGAAGGGGAGGAGGAAGGACACAAGGGAGGGGCAAGGCAGGGAAACTAAGGATATTTCAAGAAAATTTGGATGCAGACCTGGGAATATGCAGGTAAAACAAAAACAAAGAGCTGGAGACTCTCAGTACTTACAGAGACTTCCCCTCCTTTCTGAATGAGTCTTTACAGTATTTCCTTGTGCATAATAATTATCAACATTATTATATACAGTTATTTTACATTTATATTTTATATTACTATATACCCTCATTTTATATTGTTGTTGTTATCGTTATTGTTGTTAACGACCTTCAAGTCAATTTTGACTTATGGCAACTCCATGAATGAGAGACAGAGGTTACCATATCATCAACAGCCCAGCTCAGGTCTTGCAGACTCAGGGCCATAACTTCCTTGATTGAGTCGTTCCATCTGGAATGCAGTCTTCTTCTTTTTCCTACTGCCTCCCAACTTAACAAGCATTATTGTCTCTTCTAGTGAGTCATGTTTAATAGTGCAAATTTATTTTTTTTACATTATCTTTAAATTCTATGGGGATGTTCTTTGTATTTCGGCATGATAGTTTAGTGTTCTTCTTTTGTTTTACTCTAATTTTTGATATTAGTAGTTCATGGTCTATGCCACCACTTGTTCCTGTCTTGTTTTTGCAAAGAGAATGGAGGGTCTCAATCTTCAGCTTCCAATTATGTAGTCTATCTGATTTCTACACTGGCCATCAGGTGATGTCCATGTATACAGTCACCTCTTTGGTTGCTTGAAGAATGTGTTTGTGATGAAGAGACTGTTGGCCTCACAAAATTCAGTCAGTTGCTCTTCTGCTTCATTTCTTCATCCTAGGCCAAATTTTCCAACAATCTTTGATTCTGCTCTGTTTCCTATTTTTGTGTTCCAATTACCCAAGATTAATAAGAAGTCCTGTTTTGGTGTGTGATTAACTTCCTCCTGAACTCCAGCACAGAATCTTTCAATTTCTTCCTCTTCTGCGTTATACTGAGGGGTTTTCCCTGAAGTCTTATTGACAAGATTTGGTCAGACTTTGTATTATATCCTTTGATTGCTTTTGCTACATCTCTCACTATTAATGCCACCCCATTTCTTCTTAGATTTTTGTTTCCTAAGTGAAACACTGTGTGACTCAAAATGTCCCATTCCTGTCCACTTTAGCTTGCTTACCCCAAGTATTGCAATGTTTATACGATCCATTTCTTATTTTACTATGTCTAGCTTCCCCTGTTTCATGTTTCTTACATTCCATATTCCTGCAATAAGTGTTGTATAGCTTCGGACTTTCCTTTTGCCTCTTAGCATGTCAACAGCTGAATGTCCTTTTGGCTTGAGTACAGTTGTGTCATTAGCCACAGTCCAACTTGTAGTTGTCCTCTGCTGTATCCCAGTAGCTTGTTGAGTGCCATCTGACCTGGGAGTCTCATCTGCTGTCACTTTCTCTTGTTTCATTTTGGATTGTCTCATCATAAGGTTTTCCTGGTAAAAGACATTCAATAGGAGGCTTATCATGCCTCCCTATGTGTGCGCAGTACTAACAAGTGTTAGCTATGGTGCCCCTGCTGCTGTCTCTGAAAGATCCTCCACCAGTGTCACCCTCTACTACTGCTGCCACCCATTAGCTGTTTGGCACATTTAGTCTGGCTCCTCAATAAAAGCCTGTCTGACATGGGAGACCCTACAAGCAGCACTCCTGCCATGAGTATAGCCTCTTGACCCACAGTTCCACCATCATGGAAAGGTTAGGTTATATTATTATAAACATTGGCCTTATTCCAACACCCCCCCAGTGTGGTGTAAATATCTGTATAGGGACCGATGCTGAGCCATATACTTTCCCATCAACATATTGAAAAGACCCTGAACCCACCCTGCACAGCCATTTCCTGTGTTGTGGGGAGCAGGTAGACTTGAAGGGGCATCTGGCTATGCCCCCTTGGCCTGACACAAAAGGATTACAGCAGCGCTGGGACTCCTGGAGGACCCCAGTGATTTTCTGCACTGCTCTGATAGTTTCATGTCTGGCAATCGGGATGTACCAGACACCTCTCAGTACCTTCCTGCTCCCCACAAAGCAGGGAATGGCCATGCAGGGCAGCTCCAGGAACTTTTCAGTGTTGGCGAGGGGGTTTTGGGCACTGTGGGGGTGGGAGGGAATACCAACCCCTGCAGCTCCACTAAAGGACTTCTGCATGCATAAGTGAAACTATCAGACCAAATATTGAACAATATAGAATAATTCATTCAAGGCTTAATTAATGTTTGGCCTCTAAGAGCAATATGCACATTTTTGGAAAATATCAAGGGTAACTGCAGAAAAATCTTATATAGTTCTTATTCACAAGCCCTACCACATACTAAATCACTAAATTTAAGAAATTCTTTCTTCTTTTTTTTTTCCTGTTACAGAATCAAGTTACATGACTGGATAGCTTTTGAAAAAATACCTGACAACCTATTTTCTAACTCATGAGATACAGACTTTCCCCCAAATCATGGTCAGTTTTATTCATTAAATAAGATAAAAAATTTTGATGGTGTACCTCAACGACTTGTCCTAAGTACTCTCTCTCCCCAACAAAAGCTATTCTTGAGTGCTTTTGGGATATGCTACAGCAGGGCAAGGAGGACTAGTGCAAACTGGGTCCTCAGCTTCCATGAAGTGCTTTCTCCCAGGGACAGCCCACCATGGGAAACAAACATGGAAACCAATCTGACACAGGAGGAATGTTGTGTGTTCAACATGGCTTGTTTTGCACAGTCCAGCCCCCAGAGGATTGAGCCCAGGAGATGTGTCTCCCTTCTCCTTGATCATCTGCTCTGGCTAGGGCTGACATAAACAGGAATGCAGTAACATTTGGAGGGCCATAAATTCATCAGTTCTGATATAAACTACAATTACTTTCACAGGAAAGCTGTGTTTGTGATAGCTCAACTTTCCAGTAAGAAGTAATGAGCACATGCTTAGCTTTGGGTAACCTTAGAGTGACCTTTAACATTCCTTCTAGTTCTTTGGAAAATTTGCCTCCATGTTAGTCCTAGGATTCCAAAGAGACCTCATATTCTTAAGGGACTATGTCTTCCTTTGCCTCCTTCCTTCCTTCCCTAAGGAAACCACTTTAGTAGATATAACAAGGCTTCCAGCTAGGCCAAGCAGAACCAGAGTCCTCTATACTGATACAAAAACTATTTCAGATTCTGATCTGCTTAGAGGAGGTAAGCCCTTGACCCTCAAATGTCATATAGCAGCTTTACTATGTAGCTGTATATAATTATTTACATGGCATTCTTTTGGTAATCAAGATAAAATTGTTTGAAATGGTTTATCTTAATATGCAGCTACAATAATGCAGTGACAGACCATGCTAAAAACACATTAAAATTTTAACACTGCAACAAATTGCATGTAGCTCCAACCTTCAAACACTTTCGGGATGAAAGTCTTCAGTCACACAGTGGTGCTGTGATATATATCAGTGTGCTGCCCAGTCTCAGAATATGGAGGACATGAAGCTGTCTTCAAGTTGAACCATAAACCTTAAAAAAGCAGCTTTGACCTACATTTCAGGCACTGTTAAGTAAACCTAGAGGGGGGAAATGGACATCCTAGAAATTAGGCAATAAAAGTGCAAAAAACAATAATAGACTAAATCAAATGCATTACAGCCTGTCAGTGTCTTTTAACCCCAAGTGTCTGAAATTAGTTGGATTTCTGACAACTCCAACTAATTTCAGGCACTTGGGGTTAAAAGACAGTGACAGGACAATTGAAAAATAAGGAAATAAACTCCTCAGGCAGATCTTTCCGGAGCTGTAGTGATTCCCTGTCAAGGAGACCTGATTTACAGACCAGGCTGTTCATCATCTTGCCTGGTATGTTCAACACACTCACAAAGACAGCAAGAGAGTGAGCTACCTTCTTTTCTGGTGTCCAGTAAGTGTCCAAGAGACAGCCAACTACTTATAACAAGTGTGTGTGGGGACTCCTTGCCAGCCACCCCAAACCATGAATGTTGTTGATTTAATTATTTTCATTTACAGTTTTGTTAGATGTGACAGGAGATCTTCTCCCACATCTCTCATGTATTTAACAGTAGTGAGGGGGGACTCAGAAAAGGGCAGTCCAGTTAGGAAGGGAGGTTTAACTCTTTCCAATCACTGTTTTCCTGATGAAAATCCATCCTTCTTCAGTGCTATATGCTGTAAGTACCGGTGGTATCTGCATGTTTTCCCTATGAGGCAAATAGCAGCTGGGAAGGAATTTTCAGCAGGAAAACATGGAAAGGGAGGGCTATCTCCTCTATTACCACAGAGCTCCTTTCCTGCCAGCAGTTGCTATTAAACTGTTTATGAAACAGGAGGAAATCTCATCCCAGATTGCATGCTCTCATTTATAGTCCCCTTGCAGTTGTTTTTGCAACTTTGCTTGTTGCAGAGGAATAGGTTGAGTAACTATCTTTGCTGGAAAAAAAATTCTTTTGGGATGCTGTGCTGATAGGTAAGTGATACAAACTAACTTTCTACCAGGGGACAAGTAACCATGGTGGTGGTGGGGTATGTGTGCCTTCTCATATATTATTCAAGCCCAGCAGGGCAACTGCTTCCCCATACTTCTCCTTGACACTCCTGGAGAAGCTGTTATGGTGAAGGAGGCAGAATGACTGAATTACGTAGCACAATCCCAAACCAAAGCCAAGGCTAACATTGGAATAAGGAGGAAACATGTCAGTTGGCTAACTGATACGATTCCTTTTTACAGATATTGCCAGACCAGCATGGATCTAAACCACAGGCTCCCATGGTAGCAGTTGCTTGTAATATGGTGGGGAATCATGTGGTCCTCCTAATTTTATTAGACTAGAAGTCCTATTAGCCCATAACCAATGGTGAGGAATGATGGGAATTGCAGTCCACCTACATATGGAGGGCCACGTGATTCCCACCCTTGCTTTAGGACAACAGAAAAGGTCAAGTTTATTAGGCTGGATCTAACAAAGGCTTCAAACCTATATACACATACAAGGAGTAAGTCTCATTGAGTTCAATGCGATTTACTGCCAAGTAAACCTAAAAAAAGTTAGTAATATTAAACAACACTGAACAATAGCAAAAACATACAAAAGATCAACATTATAATAGAATTATGCAATTCACATACAATTAAAAAAAACAGTTTAAAATAGAATGGTTAAAACAAGACAGTGCCCTCTTACAAACTCTTTATTTAAAAACCTGGGGCTGGTTTACACAGCAGATTTATGCGGCAACTTGTGCTTTTAATTCTTTTCCGCATCTGTGCCAGTCAGGTTTTTTTCCTAATTATGCCGCTTTTTCCTTCAGACTTGAAAAAGTGTGGGGGGGGGGCGTGGCCTCCCAAGCAGAAGCAGGCTTTATGGGGAAGGGCATAGACCTTCCTTTGAAGCCCTACATTTTCGAGCTAAAGAAAAAGACTCACAGACTGCCAAAATAGCAGCGGGGAAGATCAAAGAAGTGGCTCTGTCTCTGTCTCTCTCTAAATCTGCCTGTAAATGAACTTAGTCACTGCCTGAAGCAGAGGGTCAGCAATCTCTCTGCTGAAAGGCATTGCTGCCATGCCGAGGTTCCTAAGGTGAACCTATCACAAGTTTTTCCAGCATGATTTGTTTACTCAGGGATCACAGACTTGCAAAATAGCAGAGGATTTTTCACTCTCCCTCCCTGGTCCCCCTCCCTCCCCCCCTCTCTCTCTCCCTCCCTCCCTCCCTCTCTCTCTCTCTCTCTCTCCCTCCCCCAAGCAGAGCTGACAGATGGGAACTTTATGACTGAAAGGTCTTGGGAATCCTTTTTCTTGGCAGACATGCAAAATAGCAGAGAGAATTTTTCAAAGTTTCCTGAACGCTACTGAACTCAGTACCCCTCTTTTAAGCCCGCCCATTGCATCAGAGCAACCAATCACAATGCAGATCTGCTGCAACCCTTAACGGAATGGTAGTTTACACTGCCAATAAAGCGCTACTTTGCAAATATACCTGCAAAAGTAGCGACATCCCTTGCCACGCTATATTTGGGTGTTTTACCTTCCCCCCTTCTGAATGAGGTGATGCTGTGCTGCGATCCGTGTGAACTATGAGCTATCTTAGCGGTATATTTAGAGGAATATTTGCCCGTGTAAACGACCCCCTTCAGTTCTAAAAGTATCGGAATGAAAATATCTTCCCTGCTGACAGAAAGACAAGACAGCAAGAAGGGAGGCATTTTGTGCTCCTGGGGAAAGAGTTCCCAGAGCCTAGTGGCAGCCACCAAGAAGGCCCTGTCTCACATCCTCACCAGCCATGCCAGTGAAGATGGTGGGACTGAGAGAAGGACGTCTCCTAAGGTACTTGGTTCCCAAGCACACTCATACGGGGAAATATGCTCTGTCAGCCTGGACCTAAGTCATACAGGTTCTAGGTTAGCTAAGAGGTGCTGCTAATGTATTCTGGATCCAGCCCATTCAAATCATATCTTCCAGGCAATTATCATGGGTTGCTTAGGGAGAGTAGTCATGGGAGGCATGCCTTATGTAAGATGACTCAGCCACTGGTTGAGTTCAGTGTATTCTAGGACAGTGCATCTCAAGCTAATCTGATGTGGGAGACCATCAATTTTTGCCCCCCAGCATGCCAGAGACTGATGCCATATTTGTGTCTGTTGGCTACAACATTATTTTTCTTTCATGGAAACTTGCCAGGGACTAGCAACTAGTGGCTCATGGACCAGCACTGATCATTAGACCCTCACTTGGAGTAGCACTGTTCAAAGTTGTACTCTCCATTCACAGAGAGCAATAGTGAGGCCAAACAGGCCCATCCTGCCCTAAACTCCCAACTGAATGCCTGACCTAAAACACTTTCCTAAATAGTCTTCAAGAAGCTGAATTTTCGTAGCAGAATTTCAGGGCTTCCTCAACAGCTAAGAATTCCCTGAAGATAAATAAATATATGAAGCCTACTGGACTCCAGTGATGGTCAAAAGGAAAATGTAATTGTATGAAGAGCATTCTTTATATTAGACCTGTGAGTTAGCTAACTTTGATGGTTATAAAAGAAAGAGCTACAGCATGTTACATTTTAAAGAAAGAACAAATCTTTAGAAGCAGGAACATCCAACATCCCTGCATGTTGCACTGAAAGTATAAGAAGTAACTTGTACAAGCTAATTGAATGGACAGTCAGAAATAAAAGGTGTGGGAATGACTGTGCCGACATACTCTTGCTTGTTTCAGCCAAGGCCCAAATACAGCATGAGGTTTCACTGATAAATCTGAACCTTAAACCATCCAGCCAAAACTATAAAGCAATTCTATAATGAAACTTATTTCCAAAAAGTTCAGAGCCCTCCAGAGAAAGGAAGAAAACACCCTCATCCCAGTTCTGGTCCTGAGTCTCTTCCTATTCAGGGTGAATTTTCCAGTTTGTTTTTAAAAATAATATATTTATTGATTTTCATAAATACCCTTATGATATAATGTAGCATTATGTATAATTTCCTACTGCATAGAGATATACAGTTATATATCCTAATTATTATAATAGACAGCATAATCTGAACAGTAAAAAAGAAGTAAAAAAGTTATCAAAGAAAAAGTGTGACTCCCCACCCTACAAATCAAAGACAACATTTATACTGTAATATGTTTCTCTCTATATATTCTAACTGGTATTTTAACTTCTGACTAATATCTACAAAAAGAAGGGTGATTACTCTTCAAAACTCACAAGCATTTTCTTTCCTTCTTTTTTCTTTATATAAACTATAAACACTGATGTTTAGTCTAGCCTTAAAATGGCAGTGGGTAGATGATGTAGCTGTTGGAATATAGTGGCAGTCTAACATGCTGGGTTGTTTACTGTTAGAAACAGTTAGGTTGAATGCATCACAGAAGCTTAGGTAACTTCCTGTTGCAACCTGAGATATTTACTAGGTGTCTTCTGGAAGAAGGAGGTTCCTTAAGTTTCTTTGTCTGGAAGACATGATGCTCAGAATCACTATTAAGATCTCCTGGGGGCAACATGCCTTAGAGGGAGCTCCTGCATACTTTTTATCTTAGAAATGTAGCAATCAGTGTATATTTTTGTTGTTCCTGCCTATCTTCAAGTCTTCTACCTGTGTACTATGGAAATACACATGATGTTCATGAGTAAAGTGCTTTTTATATGATTTTAAGGCTGCTGTGAGGTACTTTCTTTGTTTTAGCTAGACCCAGTGTGGAAAGGGGGGGGGCAATAGGGCTGGATGGCTGTTAATTGCTCTGTGTCTGGAATCATTATGCTTTACTGTTTGTTTTTAAACAGAGAGTCTGCTAATTTTGCTTACTAATACGACTAAGGGGAATACAGCCAACCATTTCTTTGGTGCCAAGTTTAAAGATTCTCCCTTAGTTCCATTACTAGCCTCATAAATGACAAGAGTAAATTATAATATAGTCAGGTTATTTTGATTAATCTTTGTGCCAGGGTTGTATTTGTATCCCAGTTTTGCTGGAGTGGCTGGCTTTCAACTTCTTCAGAATCATATTGTTCAGCTAAAAAGGCCAATGCGATTTTGGGCTGTATCAATAGAAGTATAGTGTCTAGATCAAGGGAAGTAATAGTGCCACTCTATTCTGCCTTGGTCAGACCTCACTTAGAATACTGTGTCCAGTTCTGGGCACCACAATTCAGAAAGGATATTGACAAATTGGAGCGTGTCCAGAGAAGGGCAACTAAAATGGTGAAAGGTCTGGAAACAATGCCTTATGAGGAGAGACTTAGGGAGCTGGGTATGTTTAGCCTGGAAAAAAGACGGTTTAGAGGCGATATGATAGCCCTGTTTAAGTATTTGAAGGGGTGTCACGCTGAGGATGGAGCAGGCTTGTTTTCTGCTGCTCCAGAGACTGGAACACGGAGCAATGGATGCAAGCTCCAGGAACAGAGATTCCACCTCAACATGAGGAGGAACCTTTTGACAGTAAGAGCTGTTCGGCTGTGGAACACACTCCCTCGGAGCGTGGTGGGGTCTCCTTCCTTGGAGGTCTTTAAACAGAGGCTGGATTGCCATCTGTTGGGGATGCTTTCATTAAGATTTCCTGCGTGACAGGGGGGTTGGACTGGATGGCCCTCGTGGTCTCTTCCAACTCTGCAATTCTATGATTCTATGATTTAAAAAGACATGCTACTAGTTCTTATGGTTGTGAAGACATGCTTGAGAGCATGAGAGCAATGCTTGTTGAAATTTCAGAAACCAGAGGTAACTGAATAAAGCTTCTAGTGATGGAAGATGGGTGAGGTCAGGGCATTGCCTGGCATAGCACTCCTGCCATTTCTCATGATTAGGAAAACCAGAACACATCATGCAAGCAGAACTCCAAAATAAGGGAAATTAAGGAACTTCATCTGCCTGATCTGCATAATTTATATCATCATCATCACCATCATCATCCCACTTTTCTGCCAAAATTAGGACTCAATATTTATACAGGAGTGAGGTGCATCAGGCACAGCTGAACTTTTTATAACTGTAAATTGCAGGCTGACTTTTTCATAAATGTATACAGAACTACTCAACCTTTTCTAGCTGGAAAAGAACTATCACTCCAAGTGTAATATTCAGACAAAGCACTGGAACTCAACTGGAGTATTGCTTAACCCTCTGAATGAGTCAGAGGAAATGCAGATGTGGATTTGAATCAGAAAGATGACACTTCTCAATGTTCTTTGTTCATTTGATGCCACTTCCTAGTTGATGCTTTTCACCCCAGAGGGCCACAGTGAGTCTCTCTGTTTTCATCTTCTGTCTCAGGAATTAGGCCAGCAGAGGCTGAGTGCAGTAGATGAGGGGAGATGTTGCATTTGTAGAACAGATATCGTGTCTGACAGAGCAAACAAAGTCATATCCACCAACCCTGCTGGGATCAATGGGGTGGATAGGAGGTCTGAGCTGCCTGGCAGGATGCTGGCCTGGACTAGAGGATCTAAATATAGCTCTGTATGTGCCACATGGTTAAGAGACTGCTGCTCTGAAAGCCTTTGCAATTGTCTAGGCAGTTCTCCAAATGCATCAAAATCTTGGACTAACTTAAAAACAGTCTTTCTTGATAGGAGAAAGCAATTGGCAAACCATCAACCCATCTATGTATCTATTTGTAAAAACATTTTTATACTGCTTTTGAGCGACAACAATGGTTGATTTGTAATGTTACAGAAATGTAAAATAAATATAATAGAAACTTTCTCATTGTTTCAGCTTGTATGCACTATAATTATTAGGCACGAGGGACATTTATTTATTTAGGTATTGATACTCTACTTTTCAAGGCAAAAATCCTTCAAAAAGCAACTCATCATATGTGAATATAGAATAATGCAAATTTCAAACAATAAAAAATTTAAAAATTCCCAGTCTCTTCCAGTTCTACAGCTAAAGTTCTAGTGCATTAATAAGACTGCTAGAGAAATAAACACTAAATCAACAAGGATGAGATTTGAAGTACTTTATAGTACAATTATAGTAGTCCTTGCAACAATCTTCTAAAGTGGTCCTGTATTTATAGAACCAAACTGAAGATGGGAGTAGGTTTGAGAAGGAATCAAGTATTTGTGGCCAAGGTAAGAATCAGAACTGGTATCAGACATAAACATGTGAACAGCCAATATGGCTGGATCAAGAAGATGCATATCTCAGTCATGTCACATCAAGCAGATGTTATAAGGAAGAGATGGCAAAAAAGAGACAGTGACAGAAGCCTCTCAAAATGTATAGTTTATCCCAGAGTTGAGTTGAATACTGGCATATTCCTTGACTGTATCTCACAAGTAACTATGAGGTACTCTGAGAATTTGAGAGAGGTGCAGGGATCCACATGTGTGGTTTGATGTCCTCCCCTCTCCAGCTGCTCTAAAGCCCTATGGGGTACTACTATTGCCACTGAATGGCTGAGGGAAAAAGCAGCTGGATCTATGCACATTGGATCCGGGTTCAGTCATACTTATAGATCCCTATACAGCATAGAACTTAATGTTACCCATGACTAATTTATGTCTATTGACTTCAGTGGATTGTTTGAATGACTAAATCAGGATCAAACTCATTGTATGTCTTACTTATATTTTCATTCTGATTTTCAGTCCTTGAAAGTGGCTAACACTGATTAAAGTACAGTACAACATTCTGTGGGGTTGAAATGTAGGCAGTTTTCAGTTCGAGTTCCATCTCAGTGCAATGCAAGGGTGCTTTCTCTTGTTCTTGTGATGGCCTCAACTTTGAGCTATCCAAATTGTATTGCTTATTGTGGTTGGAAAAAGAAGCTGAAGAACAAGGCTTAGAACATTAAGTTTTGAAAGTAATTTGCTCCCATAAATAGTTATAGTGCTATAAAAATAATTCATTGAAATTACTCATTACAACATTAAAGAAATCTACTCATTGTGTGGCTCTTTGTATTGCTGGTTGTTTTTCCTTTTTTTGGGTTGCTTAAAAAAAACTCCTTAGGAAAGTCATGAAACTTGAGAAATTACTGTCAAAATGCCTCTAAAAATATCAGAAAATTGCACTTTAAAAGTAAGTTACAAAATTAATTAGAAAATGTTACTAATTACAGTAATACATTGCTTTCTTCCAAATCTTTCTGTAACTTGGCTTCACTGTGTCTTTGTTACAACAGTATAACACATTAAGTTACCTTAGGGGTATTTAACTCCTTACTTCCGAGTTCCTATCAGAATTTGTGACCTCCAGCAACAGAAACCAGCATGGTTTCTCACTTTGCTTAGTAGTCCTGTACTAAAGATTCAGACACCCAAGGAGTTACTATTGGCAACACTCAAAGCTGCCCACCAAAGTAGTAGAGAATTCCTCTTGTTTATATTTGTGAACCTGGTTTCTGCCTTTCCTCTCAGTTTTTAAGAACAATGAACATAAAAACATGGTGAAGTCACCCATAACCGACTAGTGTACAATGATGCCTAGGCCATCATGCCTAGGCCCAGCAACTGATGAAAGGCTCACCCTCCATCCCAACTGCCACTTCCGGGGGCTCAGAAGGAGCAAACAGCAGCCAACACTTACTGGACTCAATCCCCTTCCCCACTTCCATCCCCTTTTCCTTGTGTGTCATGTCTTTTTAGATTGTATGCAGGGAATGATCAAATTAACAATTGTAAATTGCTCATGTAAAGGGCCATGTACACTGATGGTGCTATACAAATAAATGATGATGATGATCATCATCATCATGTTGAAGTCATCCATAATTGAGTGGCACTAGGATGATGCCACCACCGATGAGGTAGATATCATCATCATCATCATCTCAGAACTAGGGCATCATCCTAGCACCAGTCAATTATGGATGACTTCAGCATGCTTTATTATCATTCTTAAAAATAACCTTTCTGAACTGTGCAGCACAACTGGAAATTTGACTGGTACAGTATCATAGAATCATAGAGTTGAAAGAGACCTCAAGGGCCATCCAGTCCAACCCCCTGCCATGCAAGAATACACAATCAAATCATTCCTGACAGATGGCCATCCAGCCTCTGTTTAAAAACCTCCAAAGGAGACTTCACCACACTCTGGGGCAGTGTATTCCACTTCCGAACAGCTCTTACTGTCAGGATGTTCTTCCTAATATTTAGGTAGAATCTCTTTTCCTGTAATTTGAACACATTCCTCCATGTACCACACAGAGGTCTGAAGGTGTAATGATTTCATCATGTAAATGACGGATTCATGTCCATTTTGCACCACATGTATCAGCCCATTCTGGAACAAAGGCAGAAGACCAAGCGAGTTTAGCGCTTTTTGCGCACCACATTGGCGTTCTCTGCCTCTCCTTCCCATCATTTTTCCATATGTGTCAGTCTCCTCCTTCTCACGTCACTTCCTCACATGATTGTGCACATGTGTGATCCTGTTGATCTGTCTATGTTTGTGTTTGGATTTTGCGTGATCTCACGATACTTTGGCCTCTCTGCCTGGGATTTTCCCCAAGTAGCGCATGCATACTTAGCAGCATGGATGTTGCTGTGATATGACCGGAGCACTTTCAGGGTACGCTATTTCCATGTTAAATATGCCCATCAGTTGCTTTCATTATCAACTTTGTTTGCATTATCCCAAGGCATTGTGCTAAACTTTGAAAATCAAAAACAGCGCTAGGACGTCTGTGTTGGATGTGTCAGGTCTCAACGAAATGGCCACCGGAAGTTGAACTGGAAAGACTGCAGGGGCGGAGTGAATAGTGAGCAGCCTAATCACGCCCTTGCATGACCATGTGATGAAGAGAAGCAGGAACAAGTATGCAATTTTGTACATGTGGTTTTTGTACACGTGGTTTTATTGTGGGAGTTTCGCATGACTAAGGGCGATTGACGGGGGGAAATTGTCAGTGGGTTGTAGTGCACCAGAAATAAAACAGAGACAGAGGGAACACTGAATACATACGGTGTCATGTGGGCCTGTGAAAATTCAACCCAGTACTGAAGCACTTTCACGATGGAAAAAAGCCTTGTGTGGTGAACGCCCTAGTCTCTGGAGCAGCAGAAAACAAGCCTGCTCCATCCTCAGTGTGACATCCCTTCAAATATTTACACATGGCTATCATGTCCTCTCTCAACCTTCTCTTCTCCAGACTAAACATGCCCAGCTCCCTAAGCCACTCCTCATAGGGCATGGCTTCCAGACCTCCCACCATCCTGTTCGCCCTCCTCTGGACACATTCCAGCTTCTCAATATCCTTCCTGAATTGTGGTGCACAGAACTGGACACAGTATTCCAGTATTCTATTACTTCCCTTGATCTAGACACTCTACTCCTATTAATGCAGCCTAGAATCACATTGGCTTTTTTAGTTGCTGCATCACACTGCTGACTTGTGTTCAGTTTGTGGGCCACTAAGACTCCTAGATCCTTTTCACTTGTACTGTCCTCAACCAATGTGTCACCCATCCTTTATCTGTGTATTTCATTTTTACCGCCTAAGTGTAATATCCTATATTTCTCCTTGTTGAAATTCATTTTGTTAATATTGGCCCAGCTTTCTAATCTGTTGACGCCATTTGGATTCTGATCCTGTCTTCTGGGGTATTAGCTACCCCTCCTAATTTAGTGTCATCTGCAAACTTGATAAGCATACCCTCTATTCCCTCATCCAAGTCACTGATAAATATGTCGAACAGCACTGGGCCCAGGAAAGAACCCTGTGGCACCCCACTGGTTACTTCTCGCCAGGATGAAGAGGAGCCATTGGTGACTACCCTTTGGATTCGCCCCATCAAATTATAAATCCACCTAACAGTTGCATTGTCTAGCCCACAGGTTACTAACCTTTTTGCAAGAATATCATAGGGGACCTTGTCAATAGCCTGACTGAAAGCAAGATACACTACATCCACTGCATTCCCTTCATCTATCAAATTTGTAACTCTATCATATAAAGAGATGAGATTAGTCTGGCATGACTTCTTTTTGAGAAATCCATGTTGACTTTTTGTGATCACGGCATTCCTTTCAAAGTGCTTACAGACTGTCGGTTTAATGTTCTCCTCTAGAATCTTTCCTAGTATTGATGTCAGGCTGACTGGGCGAAATTATTTGGGTCTTCTTCCCCCCCTTTTTTTAAAAGATGGGGACAACATTTGCCCTCCTCCAGTCTGCTGGGACCTCCCCTGTTCTCCAGGAATTCTCAAAGTTATTGACAGTGGTTCTGAGAGTACTTCTGCCAGTTCTTTTAATACCCTTGGATGAAGTTCATCTGGCTGGAGACTTGAACTCATTTATACTGGCCAGGTATTCCTGAACTACCTCTTTGCCAATTCTGTGCTGTATTTCCCCTACTGCATCATCTGCACAGTAGGTGGAGCAGAGGGGAAATGAGAAGGATTGCAAAGGGAAAAGGTGAGATGGGGCCTTCTCTGCAACTGCTCTCTGGAACTTCCTCCCTAGGGGGGCTAGGCTGGCTCACTCCTTGTCCTTTCATCAGCAGGTGAAATCCTTTTCATTCCACAAACCTTTCCGAAACTGATTGTTTAATAAGAAAAGGGCTTTTCTTAATGTATTGTACCATTGTTATTCTTTGCTTTTAAATGTTTTAGACGGTTTTAATTCTACAGACAGTTCAATACTATTTCAATCATAACTTTTTCGATGTTTTGGGCTACATGTGCCTCAACTTGTTGTTTTTTTTAAAAAAACTCTTGTTTGTTGCCTTGTTTGTCCCACAATTCTTAAAAAATGTGCAGTATACATAAGGTAAAAGAAAAGAACAGAACATACTAGACAGTGTTCATGTTTTCTCCTGCTTTAGTGGCAAATGTAAACATTTACATTCAGTGTGTCTGCTGTAAGGTGACCATCCTAACGGTCTAGCCTACAATGTGAGAAGCAGGCCTAAAAAAAATCTTAAGATTTTCAAGTAGGAAGCAGCACACCATTCAGAAACTGAAAAACATTTGCTTTAAAAAATGAGATGGGAGAACTGGGCTTTAATACACACCAGGAAATTGGGACATTGAAATCCTCTCCCCCTTTTCTGCTGATGCTGTCTTTCAAAAGGATGGGAAGTCATTTTGTTTTTGCATTATGGCACAGTGGAATTAATTTGCCCCTCGCTGTGCCAAGCCACTCTGGAAAAAAGGCTATCAATGTTTTGTGCTGCTTTCATGGGATGTTCACACAGGAGGGGTGGTACAGGGACAAATACTGTCACATAAACTCAAAATGTGAGCTTGGAAATAAATTTCATGAAGTGATCTCGACATTCTGACAGCTACAATTTATCATCATAAATTACTGTGCTTTGCTGCAAAGTTTCTGTCATATGAAGACAGTGATCTTTCTAAATTGCCTAGTGCCCTCTTCAATAATGATCTTAACTTTCAAAGAGCTTGTTACCCACAGATAAAGAACACTGCAGCCCACAGATGCACCAAAGATCTCAGGTCTCACTGTATACCTGTGGAAACATCCACACATAGCTCTATTAATCTTTAGATGAGAGTCATTTGTTCTGCTGAGATGTTGCAAAGTATTGCTTAGGGGAAAGAACTTGGGAGGAGACAGGGTATCAGATAGAATGCACAACAGTAAACAAGTATTTGTCTGATGTCTTTCCTTCATTTTAATCCATGTATACTTTATACCAGCAGAATGAGAGCTGATCTTCTGTATTTTCCACAAGAACTGCACTGAAGTGATTGGTGCAGCCTATGGGAAAAAGCAGCAGAAGCGCATTGTCAGCAAGATACAAACCCAGGTTCAAATCCTGGCTCCATCACTAAAGCCTCCTTGGTCTACACTAGATCTAATGAGCTTATGTTATAGGAAGACAGATTCTAGTTGGACAACAGTAGCCAGTTCTTAACAGTTTGAGCAGTTCACCAGAGGAAGCAGTTATGGGGGGTAGTCTTTGTAGGTGGTTTTCAAAGGACAGAGGAGACAACTATCTAGATGTTCTGGCTCAGCATTTCTTGTAGCAATGCCATCTAATGATGACTCTCGTGGTGACTCTGGGCCAGTTTCTCAGATTTGTTGCTGTTGTTATGTGCCTTCAAGTAAACTCTGACTTATGTTGACCCAGTCACAGAGTTTTCTTAGCAAGATTTGTTCAGAAGAAGTTTGCCATTGCTTTCTTCTTAGACTGAGAATGTATGACTTGCCCAGGGTCACCTCATGGGTTTCCATGGCTGAGTGGAGATTCAAATCTTGGTCTCCCAGAGTCCTTCTCCAATACTCAAACCACTATAGCACACAGACTCATTTTCAGATTACATTAACTCAAAGGACTGTTGTGAGGATGACATGACAAGGGGACTGTGTACAATGCAATCTATAGAAATACAAATTTCTGTTTCTCTGTTCGTTACTGCCTCTGGCAAAAAAAAAAAAAAAAAAATTGAACAAATTTCCACCAAATGTGGAGGCTATATTTTGGACAGTCTGACATAAAATACAGGCTGTGTGGTATGCCTAGAAATCATGGGGGAAGGGAACCCCAATTATTTTTTTCATTGGATTTTCATCAAATTTGGCTGAGTCTATACTGGGGGTAAAAATCCGGATGAAATTCAGACTACTTTGGCCTTGAGCTGCGCCACGTGAAATTCGGACTACTCTGGCCTCGATTTAAGTGCTACACCTTACCTGGCTAAAGCCCAAATCTGCATTACTCATCAGTGGGCTTGTCTACACAAGAATTCATTTGGATTTTTACCCCCCAGTGAAGCTGGGGTTCACTGCCACTACCTAGTCAGGCACCCCCATAGTGGTGGCGCTGATGGAGTAGGCTGAAAGAGCAACAAGGCTCTGCCACCCTGGCACAATTTATCATCTGCTTGGCTGCTCATTCTGACCTCACAGAGAGCGACTATGCGCCAGGGCTCTGCCTTCCTGGAGCAGAGTTGCTGGCTCTGAAATCAGAAGGAGCGGCCAGCCCTCCATCAAGCCGGGAAGGGAGAGCGCTGGCACATGGAGGAGTTACTTTCTCTGAGGTCAGAACGCGGGGCCAGCCTCATGATGGTGGGTCTGGCCATTCCTTCTGACCTCAGAGTAGGCAATTGTGTCCCAGGAAGTCAGAGCTCTGGCACATAATTGTTTTCTTCGAGGTCAGGATGGGCTGCCAGCTCTGGAATGGAGGGGCTGGCCACCTTGTTCTGAACAGGTGATTATGTGCTAGGGCTCTGCCTTTGGAATGAGGAAGTGGCACCAAGGAGGTGGGAAAATGGCAGCGCTTCAGGCAGCACTGCCTCTCCACCCCCTGAATCCAGGGCAGATGCATTGTTCACACTATAGTTTTCTCTGGAGTTTTAAGGAAACTCTGGAGAAAACTTAGTTTTTAAAATGCAAACTAAGGAGGTATACCCCAAGTTTAGTGTGGACCGGGCTATACGGTATGTGTCCTTATTGCACCAGATTTGGCGGAAAGGCTGCACTAGTGAGGCCTCATCAGGTCAGATTTGCAGTGTCTCCCCCCCCCCCAATTTATTCAACAGTATAGACAAGCCTTTTGAAGGGCATGTTTGGGATGGGCTGACTTAAAATACAGGCTATGTGGCATAAACTAAACTCACTTGGGGGGGATCTAGGGGCACCCCCAATTATTTTTTCATCCATACAGAACAGTGTGCTTGCCAGCCAATTAGAAGAGGAATGTCCTCCTAAAAGCAAGTAAGAAAGAAGTGCAATTTGAGTTCATAATAACAAGTAATGTTTGGATCCATTGCAGCTCCCCAAGACCTTCCCAAAAGCTGGAACTAGGAAACATTCAAAATTAAGTTTAGTTGAATGGTGAACTGAAGGAGGGAATCAGCAAAATTTAGTCGTGAGCCCTGCTGATAAGCAGGAGGACGTTGCTGAACTCAGGCTTATAATTAGAATAAAGAATAAACAACATCCTATTAAGAAGGCCTTCTTTTATTATTATTTTTTTACACAATGTGACTTTACAGCAGAATTCTTTTCCTTTTAATATAATTGACCAAAGAAGGGGGAAAATATGCAATTTATTCTGCCTCTTAACGGAACACTGATTAATGAAATACAATGGGACAGACTGGAAGGAGAATGCAAAGGCACACGTAGAAATAACACTTGGGGAATACACATGTTAGTACCATCTGGCCAGAAAAACAAGGACACGGCAGTTGGGTCTTCCAGAATCCACTGGCTGCCAAGAGCAGCTGAGCACTCATAACACAGTGAAACAGCTGGTTTTTTAAAAAACAAAAACAAGAACTGAGAGTTGAAAACTTTCACAGTACAGCTACTACTTCTCCCACTCCTACATCAGCAGAGTGGAAGACCAACAGAAACCTTCTGAAACAGTGCTTTGGGACTTACTGTGATGTTTGTACGGCAAGAAATAAGTATTCATTCCATCTCTAAATAGAGCATGTTTGGAAGACAGATTGAGAAAAATTATATACAAAGAAAAAAGGGCCTGCAAAAACGGCAAGGAATGCCAAGAGAAAGTACAGGGTAGGCTGGGCTTCTTTAGGGAGACTACTCCAGATTCCCACACCTACAATAAGAAACAGTCTATTTTCCAAAGCAGACACTATTGTCAGCCACCTTACAATCATTAGTTCTTGCACATGAAATCTTTCTACCATTCTGTTCTTCACTCCACCCTGATATGAATGGATTACTCTCTCACCATTCTCACCCCCACCGTTCAGAGCTTACTAGGAGTCTTTTAAAATTTCTCAGTTCCTACAAGTATTCTCTAGCTCTTTGGTCACAATTACTTGAGTTTAAATTCATATATCTTGGACAGCATATCCTCCAGCATTCTGAATCTGGCAAGGGCAGTCCTGATTAATTCTCTGTTGTCCTACTTTCCCAACTACTTTTAAAGTGTCTCAGTTTCCCCCTTTCTCCTTGGCTTACTTCAAGTGCTGCAAACTTGAGTGCAAAGTGCAAAAGTAATTTGCACTCAGCTCATCCAAGAGGAGAGAATTCTTGACCTTCTCAGTCAGCTCATGCAAAAGCAAAAGGCTCCCTTAGTGTGTGTTTTCTTACCTATAGGTAACTTTCACCATCTTGACCACGCTCTGGTGATGCTTGGTCACATACATCCCGGTTTTCATCTGTGATATACTGGAAGGTATGGGACAGCAAAGTCTAAAAACTGGAATACAGCAGTGGTTTTCACATTTTCTCTTTGCCAAGTGCACAGTTCAAAGATCTGAAAGATTAATGCAGCTTCTCAGGTGTATGTGCCAAGCAAGCAAAACTTGTTCTTTTCAAAGCAAGGACAGATTTTATATTTAGTGCTCTCTTGATAAAAGTTATAGATAAAGTTTATTATAGTAAAATCAATAGTTTTAGTACAGATTTACTACTATTCTTACAGTAATGTAGATGCAATCTAACTTATTTGTATGTTTTGTGTGTTGAACTACCAATGGAATCAATGACACACAGAGAAAAATGTATCAAGACCTTGCACCGATCTAATATGCTGTAATTACTTTATAGAAATCCCAGTAGATCATATTGGTCTCATCAGCAGTATGGTCTGTCCCCACAAAGAAAGGCTACACAACTTCTCAGAGCTGAGGAACATGTTTCCCTACAGAAGTCGAAGGCTTTCACGGCCGGCATCCATAGATTTTCCTTGTTTTTTTTTTTTTCCCCAGGCTGTGAGGCTGTGTTCTGGAAGAGTTTATTTCTGACATTTTGCCTGCATCTGTGGCTGGCATCTTCAGAGAAAGAGGATCTGAAGATGCCAGCCACAGATGCAGGCAAAACGTCAGAAATAAACTCTTCCAGAACACGGCCTCACAGCCTGGAAAAAAACCAAAGGAAAATCTTTCCCTACAGATGTTGTTGAACTACCAACGTTAGCAATTCCTACCATTCCTTATAGCAAGGCCAAATGGGAAGATCTGATGGCAACTGCAGTGCAAAACATCTGGAGTGCCCAAACATTCTCCTTCATTGTCTTAACTGCTATTGTGATTTTTTTTATGGGGACGACTATATACAGGAAGCCCTCACCTTTTGACAGCTCATTATCTGATGACTTGCTCTTTTGACTATTGAAAATTAAGGACAGGTTCCATTCGCTCAATAAAGAATCCATTCTGTTGACAGTTCCTGCCTACAAAGGCTTGCTTGGGACTGAATGCACATGATGTTTGCAAAGTGAACTATGGGGGGGGGGATGCCACCAAGCCTACAGAGAGACTTTGCAAGCAGTGTGTGCGCAGGCAGGCACAGGCCGTCCCAAGCGAGCCACTGTAATTTCCTCATGTTCCCTACGTTGGTTTTGCTTTTTGGCCAATTCTGGTTTCTGACACTGCTGCAGTCCCTAACCTGTTGGATAAGCGGGGGCTTCCTGTAGTACTGGTATATCAGTACTAGTAAAAGAGTTTAAAATGTAAGATTTTAATGTTATTATCTAGACAAATGACAAAACACAAACCAAGTTCATATTTAAAAATAAAAACTGAACATGTTGTGGGTCTGTGTTCTTGTAATTTTCACCTTTAAGACATAAAATAATAATCCTATAGAGGAAAAAGGGGAGAGCAAGAATGGAAAGGGGGGAACAGTTCACATTCACATTGCAGAGATCAACATGCAGCATCTGTTCTATCACTATCATTGACTCAAACAGAGTAGCCCTGCTGAAGTCAGCAATACAATTTTCACTTTCAAGTCTTCCACCTGGGGGGCTTTTCACTGTGTACAAACAGTAGATACATCCTAAAAAGTAAAATGGAAACAAAAGACTATCCAGGGAAAGGATGTACTAACTGTGATAAACATGTCTCCTTTCATCCCCTTGACACTTAAATACTCAAAGGAAAAATCTCACAGGTGGAAATAAGTAACTCACCATCTTAAAAACTTAACCACATGGAAGCCCTTGGCAGTAACTCAATGTTATCATCCTTCTGCTCACAGGAAGAATGGAATCATCCATTGGGAGGGGGGGGGCATTCAGTGGTATGCCATAACTTATCCCACATGCATACTACAGTTCTATCCTGCACAGAGTCTTATGACCAGAGCTTGGGGGTTATAATAAAAAAATGTAGCCTTTTTTTAGCTCTCTCATGGATGAGGAAAGAAAAGTTAGTAACTTAATTCTGAAATTCCATTTTCTGCATTTCTAAAATTACACCATGACCCACACTGGAACTTTTCAGTCGTGTCTCAAACATAGACACCCCATGTTTTTTAAAAAAACATGATATCCATCCTTAAGAGGAGTCCTAGAAAACTTGCTGATTCTTTGTTGGCCTTTTGATTATCCTGATAAAGATATTAATGGATCAACATGGCTGCAAACATTTTATACACAAACCAACTAGCATAAAACCTTTGTTTTTCAGGAGGTTTTCATTGAAATAAACATGAATTATCTTTTTAAAAAAAGGTCTGTTTATTTTGGTGGGCAGAAAAACCCATAGATCTGTCAGCTTTTTTGTGAGTAAGGGTAGAGTCTGGGAGTTACAATGGTGTGAGGTGCTCTCTCAACAATAGAAAACTACAAGCTACCTGGCTGATATATTAAGGCTGCAAAGAGATGACCAATAGCTACTTGAAAACTTAACTATGTATGAAGGGGAAAGAGTTATCTGGTGTAGAAGCATGGAATTGAAGTTCTGGGTCTCCTTAAACATTCATGTCATTGTGGTTGTGGTAAGAGGTGTGTCTGTGCAGTGGCCTCCTTTTTGTCCTCCATATGGAACTCTGGAAAAGGGGGTGTTACCCTAAGAGGGGGGTGCTTTAGAGTTCCACCTATGATGCCAAAATCTCCTTTAATGTTTAGGGTAATTATTAGCTAAAAAGGAGGCCTGCAAGGAGGGTAACTTTGAGGATCTTTTCACCTATGTATACCAGTACTAACTGTAGAGACTGCTCCAGTTAAAGTGAAAAAAAAGGTCACCACACATGTTCTTAAGAACCACACAAGGCTACAGCAGAGTAAGGCAGAAAGGTTGGATAGAAGGAGAGAGGTCCGGGAAGATAGGGTGATAGTGACCAGTCTTGAAGTGAGGAATAATGTGCAGCAAGGATACTCAGACAAGCATTTGAGGCTTGCACAAGAGGTTCCAATCTGGGGCGTGCCAAGAAAGAGAGTGGTTGCGTACATCCATTGTGGCACACTTTACTATTGTTAGGGGTCTAATATCGTATATCGTATTCCGTACCTTGGAGGGGAGAATTTGGTAATAGCAAAGCTTGAATGACTCTCCAAAAACCAAAAATCAACTGGTTGCTTTAATTGCTGGGAGATATATCATTGATGGTTTTGCAACAACCTTATAAGATTGGACAGCAAGTGGTATAGGAGAGATTTCTGTAGGGTACAGAGTAAGGAATGGTCACTTAATCGCTTGATTGAATCATTGCTGAAACACCCAAGGCTGGAAGAAAGGATTGGCACATGCCTCTCTAATGACTAGGTTGTTAGCAGAAACCCATTACAGGGGCTTTCTGCTCAATCCTAATATGGACAATCTCAACATTCTATTTCCAGGCACATCTCAGGTCATTGTGACCTACAACTAACCTCTTGTCTGCCTCTGCCAACCTGATCCTGAAAAGTGTCCAATATCTCCAGTTATGAGATACTAACAAGGGTGTAATAATTAGTTTATTATCGATTAATGCTTACTATTTATTAATATATTATATCTCTCTATCCTCCACTCTGTTCTCACATGGGTGTGCACAGGCCTCCTTATTACCACTTTATCATCACCACAAAATACCTCCTCTCACATCACCCAAATCACCCAAGCTAAACTCTAAAGAGGGATTTATGAAGTGCTGTGTAGATATGCATTACCTGATTTATAATTACACTGGAGCACCATTTAAGAAGGATGGGGATGAAATATCAGTGGCAAAGAAAATGGAAAACAGCAAATTTGACCCAACCAATGTGAAGAACTGGGATTTTCATTTACTTCCTAGAACAGATATTCCCATAAAACAGAGGTTGGGCAACTCTGGTGGGACAAGGGGGAGTGTCTGCACTTGTAGCATGTAGTTCATTATAAATCATTAATTTATAAACAACAGGAAAGAGAAAGAGAAACAGAATCAGGGGTGGGTGGAAATGTGTGAGAGAAAGGAGAGGGAATGAAGTAGAGCCTGTTAAAGGAAGGGAGCGTCTGTAGATGCCTGGAAACAGTACATGGGAGACAGAAGCAGAGACCAGGGGCCCTTTCACACTACACAATTAAAGCACTATTATTCTGCTTTAACTGCCATGGTCCCTGTGGAGGACAAGCCAACTGATTTTACCCAATTACTCAGCCTGCCTGTGTGCCAATGCCACCTTCCTTTCAGACTTTCCCCTTTATCCCTTCTCTGGAATGGGGCCTGAATTTTTGGATCTTGGCGGCAGCTGTTGCGAAGCAGGATGTTAGGCGCTGCAGAGCTGCTTCTGTGTAGGCAACAAGGGCAGCATCATCAGTGAAGAGTAAGCTTGATATAGGGAACTAAAGCTGGAATCCTGTTGGTTGCACAGCTGCCGCTAAGAAAGTATTGCACATTTCTCATTGTAGTTGGGAGAAGAAGATTGCCAGTTTTGAGCAGCCTATTTTTCCAATGTCTGATTTCTGGTGGGGGTTGCCTCAGAAAATCCCCTTTTCAGCAGCAGAGGAGATTTTCCAAACAAGTCTTCTCAGAATTCCTTTAGTTACAAGGACCTATCCACAAGCCAGGCACTGGAGAACTAAGCAATGAATAACCCTTAGTTCTTCACAGCTGCTGAGCCCACTGCTTTTTTCCTCCTGCCACCATCTATGCACAGGAATCCAACAGGATCCCAGCCTAGTAACACCATCTGCTACATGCCTAAACATCTTAGGAAATGCGGTTAAATTGTATGTATAGAGAGCTCTCAATCAAACTACGTTAGAGGGCTCTTAATCCTGGAATCTTCGTTGAATCAATCCTTCGGAATACAAGGGCTTCATCTGTTCTGGTTTCCCTGTAAAACTGGTCACACACTGAACTACAGCCCTGACTTGGTGATTCCCCCAAGGAGTATGTGAGAAGCAGAACAATGTCCTCTTCTTGACACCACTGATACTTGTAGAGATCTCTGTTATATATTCTTTTGTTTTCTCCTGAACTAAAATGGCCTCAAATGCTTTCTAGTTAACTTTCTTATCTGAGACAGTGCCCCCCCCTCAATATCTTCCTCCTCAGTGCCTTTTCTGATACAGGGTCTGGACATCATTCCCAGTGCTTTCTACATGACGCCCAGACCCATAGTGAATAAATATTGACCTCTGAAAATGGTGTCTACAAAGTTCCTGGCAGTGTTTATGCCAATTCCTGCTAGCTTGGGGTCACAGCAGAAGACCAACACAAAAGGGTTATGTTTTATGAATGTAAACCATTTCCCATTCCAACTGCAGCACTTAATGATCCATTTCATGAATACTGGGGATTCATGCCCTGTTGACTGCTCTTACTATTTAGTCATAGCTCTCTTTAAACTATTTAAATCATAATTTGCCCATTATCTATGAAATGCCAGTTTTAGTTTTAACAGTTTTGTGGATAGAATATGTGGATGTGTGATCTCTGTTGGTAAGCGTGCCTAATATCTGTCAGTGAGTGGAATAAATCACGATGAGTCTGGAATTTATAAACAAAACATAAGAATTGGTTTATTTTAAGGTTGTAACATCAGTCCTTCAATATTGTGCATATAACTTGGTTATGTGGCTTAGTGTCACTTAGTCTCTCTGTGGTGACAAAGGTGACCAACTACTTATAGAAGCACATATAATAATATTTGAGCTTCTAATATTATAACTAATTATACAACAGACTCATGCACTCTTTGTCTCATGCTCTCAATTTCCACTCTATCAACCATTCAGCCTCAACACTCTCCAACTGTACAGACCAAATTCCAAACCAAACTTCACACACACTTAACTGACTGAAAGTCTCTCTCTTAACTGACATCCACACAGTTCAAACCCTCTGAAACCCCTCCTGTTACATTTTCTTGCTCTGGGATTGGCTCCCTCATTCTCTCTTCTCATTCGCTCAACTGAATTCCATCATCAGCTTGTCAGAGTTCCATTCTATGGAATCCTGGGGTTTGCAATTTGGCGAGGCTCTGGAGGAGCACTCTCTGGCTGATAATTCTAAATATTCCTTCCTAAATTGTCAGTCCCAGAATTCCACAGGATGGGACCATGGCAGTTAAAATGGAATATAGTGCCATAATTGTTTGGTGAGAAAGGGCCTCTGAAGGAGTATGTGTGAAAACATTAATAAAAAAAAAGAGAAGTAGAGATTGGAAAGGGGAGAAGGAGAGCTGAGCTTGTAAACAGTATGAGAGAGAAGATTGAGAATAGAGGTAGGGAAGGGAGAGGAGAAAGAGTCTTCAGATGCAAAGAGCATGGGCAAAAAGAAAGACCAGGAAGGAGAGTAGTTAGAAATTTTCTCAGCAGATTCCTATAAACAGATGCCTGGCAGATTCCTTGCCTGCCACTCCCATCGTCCCTGATCCCACAGGTTTCCTCAGAAGTTCTGATTACAACTTGCCAGAATGCTCTGCAAATAGCCCAGACATGGTCTCCTTTATAAAGTATAAATGCTGATGTCATTCTGACATCAAGCCTTCTGATGCTGTCTAGTATGGCCCTAATGCAAATTGTGATTACAGCATATGGAAGAAAGATATAACTACACCCACCGGGATCTGCTACGTACAATGCCCAAAGTACAGGATCAGCAACTGCTAGTTCCTGGACTGAAATTGACCTTGATGAGAGGTGCCACAATTTTGCACCAATACTATTTTAGTAATGAAAAATGTGAAGGGAGCAATGGTGGACAATGAGACAATGTCGGAGAATGTGAAAGAAGACTTGGATGGTTAATCTTTACTTCTTAAAGTGGTCCGCTAGAAAAAAAGTAGTTGCTCATTGAGTTTGAACATATGTAATACTATTCCATGCAAGACTATAATATAACAATGAAAGTAATAATACAGCAGAGCACTAATATAACTTTGGTAACATTCTTTATAATGGCTGAATCTGGCTAGCTGTTCTGGTACTACTGAACTATGATATAACAAACAGGAGCCTTCCAAAAATTTACTGAAGCCTTTAGTTATACATTTTTATTACTCCTGTGTGTGCTAGCTATGCACTATAGCCGCTAGCAATCAAACTGCTACAGAGCTGGAAATACAGGAAAAATTATAACCAATACAGTGTTTGAAGTCACAAAAATGACTCCACTTAGATTTTCTACACTTACATGTGTCACAATGTTAGAACCTGACAGTGCGTCAGCACAAGGCTTAAGATAGATTTAAGGGCCAATATCTTGAACCTGTGTGTAGAGCAGTAAGGGAAAAATTATACTCTAGGTCTGGGTTAGGAAATCTAAATTCTGTGCTTGTAAAATTCAACTGTAGCCTGCCAAAATTATACATCCCATAGAAATGTATAGAAATAAAACTTTCATCCCCCCCTCCCCCCGGTTGAATGGAAACAAATGGCTGTCTGAAGGCAGTGAGTCTGTACGCGTGGACATACAAGAAATGTCTTTGCTCTTTTAAGGATTTGATGACTAGCTACCCTATCCTGTCCTACTAACTAGTCCATTTGTTATTATTGTCCATTTATTCCCCTTTTTAAAATTATGTATTTTTAAAAGAAAAAAAAAGTTGAGGGAACCATTTTTGTTGGAGTCTATTTCAAAAAGTAAAAATAAACAAAACCAATTAATTGTGGTTTTTATTAGCATATTACAATTCCAGGCCATTATGAAACAAGTTTATTTCTACAAATCTATTTGGTTTCTAAAACATGTCCCAGAAAGATGAATTGTTTTGGTCATTCATGCTATAGTCAAACTTAATGTATTCAGAAGGAGGATGGATGCAGCCATTTTCCCCTTCTGATAAAATATTTTCCTCCTCAGCTATTAATAAGGCCAGCATTGTGTCTGAATCAGTTCTATCTACTTTGTCTTTTCATTAATAACAAAGCCAGCATCATTTGGGATCCATAACAATATTATATCACTTTATTCTTGGAATGGTTCTTACAGTAATACACCTCTTCAGAATGCACAGACAAGCGGACAACACCAAAAGACAGGAAAGCTGTCTGCACACCCAGAAGAAAATATCCAGCAAATACTGTATACTTGATTTGACCTATGTGGAGTGAGATATCACTTGTATAACAACTTTCCCTCCCTCATGTCAACTGACATTTACCTTGATGGAAGATTTTTTAAAATATGAATCCATGCACATTATTCTGATGCTAGAAAACATTTGAGATCTCTTTAGCACCTGTTCAGAATAAAACCTTCACCATGTTCTTCACTTAACAATAAAAAAAAAATCACCATCCATCAAACACTGTTTTTGTTATAGGGCAATAAACAAAAGTGCATGTTATCTCCTCCTTTGCAGTCCAAGAGTTTTCATCCCTCCAGTATTCTAAGGGATTTATTTCAGCTATTTGTGGGCTCGAATCACACCAGTGCTTGCCATACTACCTTCATTGTTATTCTAACCCAAATCTGTAGAGAAATCTAAAGCAGGAATTGCCCTCATCACATCCACAGGAAGTAGGAATGTTCATTAGTATAGATCTATTTCCCCTTCTGTCTATTCCTTCTGTACACTGTTACACAATCCCATGCCACATCAAGCCTCTGATCCTAATCTTTATCTCTCCCACCCATTTTCTGTGTCTTTTCATGCACGTGGCACATAATTATTTCTTAGCCCTGACAGCTGAAACCCATTTAATAAGATAGTGCCAGGTCCTAACAATGACGTTAAGAAATTTTGCAAGCAAAGCGTGAGTTTGGACACTCATTCAACCACCCACATACTATGCCCTTTCCAAATAGCCACATCTGTGTGTAAACTAAACCATAAGCTATAATCACAATTTTTACAAGAGTTGTGATTGTTGTTTTTTTTTTTTTTTAAAAAAGAACTGATGAGCTGGCTCAAAGCAAAGTCTGTCTTTTCCCCTCATTTTAACCCAACAACAACCACCCAGAAGTTTCTGGGTGTTGGCAAATGATGATATAAAGATGTGTTAAACACCTACTATTTAGAAATATATTCCATCTGCATTTGGCAGCTCCATTTAACTACCAGGTGTTGCTAAATCTAGCAATTGTTAATTTATACAACCTAGAAAATGTAATTTTCACCTAGAAAATTTAGCACGCAAGTGCGAAGATAGGTTCAAGCATTTTTCTTTTACAGGTGAGAAGCCTTTGGGGTGGGAGTACAGAAATACATCCATGTTGACTGTGAATGCTGAAAAAAGATTCCTGACTCCAAGAAGTGGTGGAATCTGCTGACTTTAATCCTAATATTGCAGGGTGTATTATTATTATTATTATTATTATTTGTAAATTCTTCAGCTGGAATGAGACAAAATATTCCTGGCAAAAGAGGGTCTTTGTTATCAACAGGAGCTGATTAGGTAGTTGCTGATCCAGCTTTGTACTTTCTTACACATAAAATCAAGTTTTTGCCTGCTTTGCAAAGAAGAGTATAAAGATAGCCCTTCACAATGCAGGTCTCACTTTGGAGATCAACAAATAATCAAGCAGAAGGTGGTGTACTCCATTGAATGCCTGCCTCCTGCTTCCAAGACTGCTTCTCACTACTTCAATTTGGTAATAAAAATAAACATGTTAGTCTCTCAGGCTTTTGGCTTTTCTTCGCAAACGAAGATTCAGGAAGGACTCATCCTGTGCTTTTTGCAAGCGCGCTGATGACAAAAAAGGCCAATCTGAGATAAACAAGTCCAGTTGCAGAAAGCACAGCAGAAGGTCTCCTTGGGTGATGTTTCTGGGTTGTGATTCTTTCTGCATTGTCGTTTCTCTTCAAGACTTGTTCGGCATGAGTTCTCAAATAAGGCTGCAGCATTGTGGATAGTGCATCTCCATGCCTCCCAATGTGAGGCCAGGGTGGACCATTGTTGGTGATCAATTTGGCCTAGCCTGAGATGTTGCTTCAGGGGGTCCTTCTTGTATTGCTTTTTTAGGGCGCCCCTCTTATGTTGACCTGTGGCGAGTTCACTGTAGAGTACTATTTTTGGGAGGCGATAGTCCTCCATCCTAGAAACGTGCCCTGCCCAGTGCAGCTGTGTTCTCAGTATCATGGCTCAATGCTTGTGATCCCTGCTTGCTCAAGGACAGCAAAATTCATCACATAGTCAGTCCAGTGTATATTTAGGATTGTGCGTATACAGCGCTGATGAAAGCGTTTGAGGAGTCGTAAGTGGTGGCGATAGGTGACCCATGTTTCAGACCTGTAAAGGATAATAGACAGTACAATGGCTCTATGCACACTGATTTTTGTGCTTCGCCTCAGGTGTTTGTTACTCCAGACTCTTTTGTAAAGTCTTCCAAACGTGCTATATGCCTTTGCTAGTCTGTGATCGATCTCTTTGTCAATCTTGGCATCTGAGGAGATGATGCTTCCCAGGTAGGCGAACTGCTGAACGGACTTAAGCACAGATTTGCCAACAGCAATGTGGGCAGGATGGTGTTCATCCTGTGGTTCAGGCAGGTAAAAAACTTCCATTTTCTTAAGGTTGACTTCCAGCCCAAACAGCTCTGCAGCTGTTGCGAAGCAGGATGTTAGGCGCTGCAGAGCTGCTTCTGTGTAGGCAACAAGGGCAGCATCATCAGTGAAGAGTAAGCTTGATATAGGGAACTAAAGCTGGAATCCTGTTGGTTGCACAGCTGCCGCTAAGAAAGTATTGCACATTTCTCATTGTAGTTGGGAGAAGAAGATTGCCAGTTTTGAGCAGCCTATTTTTCCAATGTCTGATTTCTGGTGGGGGTTGCCTCAGAAAATCCCCTTTTCAGCGGCAGAGATTTTCCAAACAAGTCTTCTCAGAATTCCTTTAGTTACAAGGACCTATCCACAAGCCAGGCACTGGAGAACTAAGCAATGAATAACCCTTAGTTCTTCACAGCTGCTGAGCCCACAGCCTTTTTCCTCCTGCCACCATTCATGCACAGGAATCCAACAGGATCCCAGCCTAGTAACACTATCTGCTACGTGCCTAAACATCTTAGGAAATGCGGTTAAATTGTATGTATAGAGAGCTCTCAATCAAACTATGTTAGAGGGCTCTTAATCCTGGAATCTTCCTTGAATCAATCCTTCGGAATACAAGGGCTTCATCTGTTCTGGTTTCCCTGTAAAACTGGTCACACACTGAACTACAGCCCTGACTTGGTGATTCCCCCAAGGATTATGTGAGAAGCAGAACAATTTCCTCTTCTTGACACCACTGATACTTGTAGAGATCTCTGTTATATATTCTTTTGTTTTCTCCTGAACTAAAATGGCCTCAAATGCTTTCTAGTTAACTTTCTTATCTGAGACAGTGCCCCCCCCCCAATATCTTCCTCCTCAGTGCCTTTTCTGATACAGGGTCTGGACATCATTCCCAGTGCTTTCTACATGACGCCCAGACCCATAGTGAATAAATATTGACCTCTGAAAATGGTGTCTACAAAGTTCCTGGCAGTGTTTATGCCAATTCCTGCTAGCTTGGGGTCACAGCAGAAGACCAACACAAAAGGGTTATGTTTTATGAATGTAAACCATTTCCCATTCCAACTGCAGCACTTAATGATCCATTTCATGAATACTGGGGATTCATGCCCTGTTGACTGCTCTTACTATTTAGTCATAGCTCTCTTTAAACTATTTAAATCATAATTTGCCCATTATCTATGAAATGCCAGTTTTAGTTTTAACAGTTATTGTCCAACAATGTAAATCTTCTTTTATTTCATAGCTTCATGCAAGAATGGATAATTCCGGTGATTCTGTTTCTGTGCTTTGAGAATATGAAACTTTCTGTGTTATTTTTGAGAACTATTCATACTTTTGGACTTCATTCAGGAAAATTTGCACACAATTGATCTGATTCCTCCAAACATTCATTTTTGGAGCAGAAAACAGACATAGGTATCAGTATATTTTGCACAAAATAAGTTTCTCCTTAAAAAAAAAGTATTGGTTTTTGCACATAATACACGTTGTCTTCACAAAAACACTTTTCTGCACAGAAAAAAACCCAAACACATGTATTTTTGTGCAAAAGTACAAAAGTACTGTTGTTGTCCTTCTCCTAGGCAGGATGTCTTCAGTGTCAAGACACCCTGTTTCATTGAGGACATGAATATCGTATATTCTGGCGTATAAGACTGCTTTTTAACACTTGAAAATCTCCTCAAAAGTGGGGGGTCATCTTATAGGCCCAGCAGATCTTTTCCCCTGCTGTGAGAATGACTGCCTAGTCTTTGAAGTATTAAATTCCCTGGGCAGTTTTCCCAGCAGATTCTTCCCCCTGCTGTGAGAATGCCTGCTTTGCCTTTGAAGTGTTAAATGCCCTCCATTTAGCTCAGGAGAGAAGAAAAACAGTCCATTAAAATGATGTTAGCCTAAAATTAGAATTTCTGGATTCAAACTTATCATTTTTCATCAAGTTTTTTTCTATGGTGAAATTTTCTTATCTGAATAAAAGCTTCTGGCAGAATTAAATAATTCTTTAATTGCAAGGTATTTATTATGGGATTGTATTTTGGTAAACTTGTCAGGAAGATTCCCATTTGCATAGCTTTGGGGGATTTCCTCTCCAGGACTTTGCAAGTGGTTCTAAAATCATTAATGTGCTCATTCAAAAATTTGGGATTTGATAGCTTCATATTGATCAACTTCATTATTAATGCAACCTTACTTTCCAAAGATTGAACACCACAGAGATTTTTCAAAGTATCCCATGCTTTTTTAGCTGTTCTCAGTCCTTTAATTTCACAGACTATTCCATCATCTACAGCCACTGAGCTGGCTGGCTGGGGGGGGGGGCAAACTCTATATTTTAATTTAAAAATTGGGGGGGGCGTCTTATACGCCTGGTCGTCTTATACGCCGGAATATATGGTACTAACAAGTATTCTTCATTATTTTCTAATATTGATATAAACAGCATACATGTTTAACAGTGGAATTTTATATTAAATTAATAGGGACAAGTTGCATGGAAAACAAAGAGATTTAGGCAATAAACATCCACACACACATGCACACGCATGGCAGACTAAAATAGAATCTGTAGCCATCAACAAGTGATAATTGTTTCTTGATTAATTCTTCAGATGACTCTAACTTGGTAGCTGCCTCAGAAATGATTACAAAATAGATGAGGAACTATTTCTCCAAGAAACCAGTCTGAGAAAATATGATTAATGTTTACTTGGGAGCCTGCTTCAGAAGGGCATCTGGGTCTTTGGCCATTATTAATACAGAATGCTGTCTTGCTATAAAACCCCTAAGGTATGCTTATCTGTGATAGAATCATCAACCTTGTCAAGACACAGGACTTTCCCTGCAATTTGGAAATTGCCTGAGTTAGGGAGCTTCTGTTGCTATGTACATGCTTGTGACTAGGGGCCAAATCCAACATGCAGAAACAGCACATAGTAGCTATGCCTTCCTAGACTCTACTTCTGACTGATGTTGGGGAACAATATATTTCAATGTTCCTTCCTTTAAAAGAATGTGTTCCACAAGGAAAATTGGCATAACAGCTAGAAAACCAGGCTAAATTACATCTTTGGGGAAGTTTCCCATATTCCAAGCATGGAAGAGATTTAGCGTATGGGCAATGACTTCTAAAATGTCTGTTCATGGAGGCACTTTAATGAAGAGGGATTTCTGGTTTGGAGCACTTCTTCATTTAGAGAAGTTTATCTGCAGGGTTGTCTAAATTTGTTCCCAAATATTAGAGAGTATGCAGAGTGTACTGTATACATGAACTGGTAAATGCACAACTAAGCCAGGCTCATACTTCCACATATGGAGGAAAGGTCTGAAACCAGCTACTTTAGTTCATCATTTTTCTCATTTATTTTGGGAAATAATGACTATTAGATAACATAGGAAACTGCTTTATTATGAGTCAGGCCACAAGCCTATCTTGCCCAGTACTATCAACTCTGACTAACAGCAATAGCTTTTCAGGGCTTTCGATAAGACACTTTCCTAGCCATACTTAGAGGTCCCTGATGTTCTCCCATCCAAGGACTAACCAGGTCTGACCCTGCTTACCTTCACAAATCAAATGAGATTAGATGTGTTCAAGTATATGTGTTACTAGTACTATATTGTATATATAGTATTGTACTAGTACTATATAAAAGTACTATTCATTTACTTTGCAGAACCTATTTAAAGGTTCTATTTAAAGAAGCAACAGATTGCTCCTTCCTAAATACAGTTAAATCATAAAGGTGAGCCCATTGGTTGCACCTACAGTTTATATAACAATTAGAATTAGCAATAATACATATACTTGAGATTAAAACTATTTTTCTTTATAGAAATTGTTAAAAACACATTCACAAGATTTATGAAAATAGTTACTTTCAATGAGGTGAACTCAGCATTTCTTTCCTCAACAAACAATTAAATATAAATGGTTTTATTTGATATAATACATGGTTCAATCGTAACAACATATGTATTTTAGATACATACTGAAGAAGTGACCACGAAACAACTTAGAGAATCTCTGGAGCAAAGTTGTTTGTGTATCAATTTAAATGCATATATTGTTCTATATTGTATATCATACAGAGCTGATTGACCACATTGTATTATTGCATTTTTCCTTTGTATTTTTGTGTAACATATAGGATTTTGGTAACTATACAAACAGGATTTAATTTTCATTATACATAGATATATATTATACACTTACCCCTATGTGAGAATTGTGTATTGACTATAGACATAGAGTTTAATTGACAGTGTACACACTTCTTTGCATATTTACCTGGTTCTCCCCTTCGCAATTGGCTACAGTTTTGTACAGACATCCAGCTCACTATTTTTTAGTATTTGGAACTTGGCAAATACTCAACCTCTGGAATTGGTCAAAATCCAACAAAGGCTACTCTGGTCTTCTGACTGAGGAGATTTTCACATGGGGTATATATCCCATGGCAATAACAGAACAGGGTTGAGAAAGGTTTTCCCTTTTGGATGATGTCCACCCTGTTCCGTTCCCTAATTGTCATCATTCTTTTTTCTCCCCGTGATACAGTATTCACGGGGAGAAGTCATTAAGCACCCGGTTCCATTTCTGTAACGGAACACGGGTGTGTGAATTGGATCCTGTTCCTGTTCTGGAATGACAGGGACGGGGGAGGAGGTCATGGTGAGTACTTCCTACAAAGATCGGGACATCCAGGTAAGTGCCACCCTTCCCACCCCCCTCCCCAGGTTACATGTATTTAAAATATATATATATATATTTAATTCTTTAATTTGACAGCTGGGGGGTTAATTTGAATTTCCCTCCCGCTCATTCCCCGGGTGGTCATAAAAGCAGCCTTACGACGGCTGCATTTATGGCCAGTCAGGCAAGGAGGGAGGAGGACCATTCCTGCAGCAGAATGGAGGTGAGTGTGAGAACATTTACCTCCATTCTGTTGCAGGAATGGGAGAGGAGGTGGTGGGACAGAACCGGGGCTTTTAGCCCCGGTGTGAAAATCTCCCGAGAGACAGAAATGAAATGAGAAGAAAAAAGACAGAATCAAGCATTTTCTCTTATCACCATCACTTTGGAACACCTAAACTGTTTCAATGGTTCATTGTACTTGCAACGATTACTTGTCTGTCTGTCATTGTCCATTACATTAAGTGTCAAATTTTGGAACAAGCAATTGTCAAGCTGAATAGATGTTCATTTTCTCATCAATAATATTATCGTAATTTTCTTTTTAAGTAGCATGACACTAAGAAACTTCTCCTGCTATGAACTGCGGAAATAAGGACAGGATGGAGACTGGCAAAGAAGGGGAAAGGAAATTTCTGGTTGCTTGTCACAGGAAGAACAATGACAACTTGGAAGACCTTTTGAGAAAGAACACTATGATGTTCTCCCAGCAATAGGAAGGAGAAGAATCCCAGGCTCCCAGCATTGGTCCTCTTTGACAGTGAGAACTTTATTCCAATTACCAGTTGTCTGGGGCCTGAAGAAGGACAATCTGGCCAACACCACTGGGTTATGGGAAGTGTGTGGGCCAATTTTGTGTATATTTAAGCTGCAGTCTTACATATACTTGCTCAGCAACAATATGCACTACTTGTATATTTAGTAAGTATGCACTACTAAATATAGTGCATACTTAGTTTCAAGTAAACATATATAGAACAGCAGTATAATTACTGTAAGATGTCCTGGAGGCCATTTGATTGAAATAATAATAATAATAATAATAAAATTTTATTTCTATCCCGCCCCTCTGCAACGCAATCAGGGCGGCTTACAATATAAAAACTCCATAGTCCCAGTACCCTAGCCCACCCCCCTTAAAATAATATTAAACTATAAAAGATTAAAAACATACAGTAAATTAAAATATATAAATTAGAAAAAGATTAAAACATACAATAGTTTTTGTTTTGTTTTTTTAAAAATCTGATTACAGCTCAGGGAGGACAGCCGAGTCTTGGGCCGGGATAGTTATTCAGGAAAGGCCTGCCGGAAAAGATCCGTCTTGACAGCTTTTTTAAAGTCTTTAAACTACATTAATATTTCTTTGCTCTTGATCATTTGAGAGTCCTAACCTTTGTTGATAGGTAAACATTGCAAAAGTGCAAAGTTAATCCATCTATTAAGCCTTAAGTATAGTCCTGTGCCTTGCTGCATACATGAATACAAGCACCACTCATTTGTCACCTAGTTTTAGCATCAAGTGTTCCTAACAAGTACAGTGGGTCCTTGGTATCTATGGATGTTGGGTTCCAGGACCCCGTGTGGATAGCAAAAAACATGGATGACCAAGTCCCTATTAATCCTATGGCATAGGGCATCAGTGGAGGTGGTAGCAAGCCCTATCCACTAGGTGCACACTCTTTGGGCTCTCCCTCCTCCAGACAGCCTGCCAGCCACCTGCTTCTGCCTTCGGAACAAATGAGCAGAGGTGGGGGAGTACAAAGAATGTGCGCCTGGTGGTCTGCTTGCACTAGATCCAATGGTTGTTGTTGTTGTTAACTATTTCTGTATTTTCAGTCCATGGTTGCTTAAATCTGCAGATCTGGAGCTGTGGATACAGAGGGCCCACTGTACGTCTAAATCTGTCATTATAGCCATTATCACCTAATATCAGTTTAGCTGCAGTGTTTTCCCCCAAAGAAGACGTATATTCATCATAGCATTAACATGTTATGAGTAGTCAAGCAATTCACAGTATATTTGAATGTATGAATCAGACCTAAACATTCCATCTCTTCCTACAAGTCACATGATGGCTCCAACAACTACTATAGCCCCATGTCCTGACACATAGCACAGGAAATTATATTTCCTATTCAGCTTTTCTCCACATTCTTTGGCTTTGTGAACTGAGGTTTGCTCAAATAAGAGCTACCTTGCCTGTGACAGGATTATGATGTTACAAAAAAACGGAATAATCCAAGATTATTTCTATCTAGAGCTCAAAATTCTACAACAAAGACTCTTACCATACATGGAGTGAGAAATGCCAGGTATCCAAGCTGGGTTCAAGAAAGGAAGTGGCACTAGGGATCATATTGCAAAAATATGTTGGATAATGGAGCTCACCAAAGAATTTCAAAAGAAAATCAGCCTGTGATTTCTAAATTATAGCAAAGCCTTTGATTGTCTAGATCATGAAAAACTATGGATCTCTCTTAAAGAAATGGATGTGCCACAACATTTGATTGTCCTGATGTGTAACCTGTACTCAGGAGAAGAGGCTACCACCAGAACAGAATACAGAAAAATGGAATGGTATCCAATGATATTTTGCATGAGTAAATGGGCCATCATAGAGCATACATTCTAGAGAACTGCCATGTAAGTGTCAACATATCTTTTGTGGTAATTATATAGTGTGTAGATCCCTTTCTTGGATTTATTTCTAAAGCTGAATTAGAGCTCTAATCCAACTTTAGACAATCATGCATAGGAAGAGGAAGCTTAAGCCTACCTACCCAAGTAACTCTCCCTTCCAAGGGAGGCCCAGGTGGCCCCCTCCCTATCCTCTTTCCATTGGCAGGTGAAGATGTTTTTATTTAGCCAGGCTTCTGAATTTTGCCTTTTAATTATGGAGGTGTAGTGTTGTTGTAAAGCTGTCCCTTACTCTTTCAGCACGAAGAGTAAGGCTTCTAGCTTATTTGTGCAAACTGAAAACACACTCCCAGGGATTTCTAGTCTAGAAATCCCTTTTCTAAGGGCAGGCCACCACCACTCACTAGCTTTATAGTTCTTTCCATGTCCAGGCAGTGAGAACTGGACATCTGTATTAAAGAACAATGATAACCCTTTTCTCTAATCTAAAGAGGGTTCTTGATAGCTGACCAGAAACAGGCAATTCGAGGCAGGGTTGAAAATAACAGAAGCTTTTATTCAATTCTAGGAAGCTATGTTTCTAAAAAGGGCAAAACATTCTTAGGTTCAATTTAAGGCTTATACAGTTTGCATTCATTCAGAGCACTTACAAATAAAACTTAAATCTAATGCAATCTAACTAAACGTTCCCTAACTATTACATGCAGATTAACTTACAGTCTCTGTAGATGGAATTCAGAGTCTTTTTGGATCCTTTTTGAGGCCTTTGGGTAAGGTTGGCTCCCCCCAACCCTTTTTGGTATCACAGGTTGTCTTTTTGGGGTATTTCATGGCTGTGTAGGCCATCTGGGCCCAGAGCTAGGCCATGTGGATCAGAGTCCATTTCAGCTAGCCATGTGCTCCACCAGTCTGACTCAGAACAAAGGAAGGATCAGAACTTTTTAAAGTCCTTCTTGTTGATTTCTGATTGGCTCTGCCAGTGCCCAATCAGAGTGGCTATCTAGTCAGGTGAGGTGACGTTATGTTTATTTAATGAGGTTCTCCCACCCACTTCCCATTTCCAAATAAGGAGTGGAAAAGGTATCCATGATGCTACCTATAGGTCATCATGACAAATGTGTGTATGAGTGATGTGCTGTTTTAATCTTTTTATCCTTTATTGAAACTATGTTTTAAATATATTTTTAGCATGCTTTTAATAATATTGTTGTTGTGGTGCCTTCATGTTGTTTCCAACTTATGGTGACCCTAAGTGTGAACTCATCACAGGGTTTTCTGAAGGCTGTGAATATGTGACTTGCCCAAGGTCACCCAGTGGTTTTTAATGGACGAATGGGGATTTTAATCCTGGTCTCCAGAGTTGTACTTGAACACTCAAACCTTATGCCATGCTGGCTTTTTTAAAATAATGTTTTTAATAATACTGGTATTTAATTCCTTTTTAATCTTTTAAAAATTATTGTAAAATAAAACAAAACAAAATAAAATAAAATCTCTTTGTCCAGCAGTGAAAGAAAAATAAAGTTTTCATGGGTGCCTATGAAGTCTTTTCCTCCTTCCCAATGTGTGGTAGTCTCAATCCGGTCAGTATTACTCACTCACTGAAAATGGCATTGCTCATTTATTTAAAGAAAAAAGGGGGGTGCGTGTTACACAGCATAATGCATAGTTTAACCCTCATCCCATGCTCTTCAGTGGAATAAGCTCAGATGTTCAGCTGGCAGTAAAAAATACTCTAGCAGACTGTGAACAAGGGATTCAACTGACCATTTGGCAAAGGAACTTGTGCAGGATTCAGAAGTGAATCAGAAGAGCAAAGAAAGATAAGAAAAAGAATGGCAATTCACAGTGACAGCTTGTGTCTGTGGTGACACAACTTTGTTTCCATCTGAAAATCTCAACTGGTGGTTGATACACAGCATGGGGCTTTAGTCCTTGGCCACTTCTTAGCATCAGACATTGTAATTAATTGTCAGCTGGCAAATGTATTAAAGGAGCCAAGGGCTAAGAAACGCAGCTAGCTTCCTCCTTCCTTAGGTTCATTGCCAAACCAACATTGTGATATTGTGGCACAGCAAGGATGCTGGAGGGCAAAAACAGTGTGGCTCCTTTCATTAGAGCTAATGTTCATGTTGATTTGCTTCTTTTTTAAAAAAACAAACCATTAGATTGTTTTTAATCTATAGGGTACTGCATAATATACATTGAGGAATGAAACTCTACCTATTTTTAATAAGGTAATGAGGGAATTCACACAGAAAGCCTAGCCAGTCCTGTATGATAGCTCCTCAAGGGGTTGATATATGTTTAGTTTGTGCCCACCTAGTACTGCAAACATATGAGTAGTGAGCATGGTTATCCAGCACCTGTCAGGTTGCCATTCAGGATAAAGGGGCTGTCTGGAGGGTCAAAATTTATGTAGGCCTTTTGTAAGGACTTTGTTCAATTCTCTCTCTGCCAAGCTGAACATAATTGGGGCAGAGCAGGGAGGATAGATGGTGGAACCAAACATACATCCATATCATTTGAATCTTTCCTCTCTTCCTGTTCCTTATGGATCTCATAAATAAACCAAACAAACTATATACAAATGCATCCAACAGATGGTAGGAGGCAAACATTTCATATGAGAAAAGGAAGAAGGGAAAGGAGGAAAACAGGCTAAAGATGGTTAGAACTGGAAACCACTCCATTTTGCGTACCAATAATACAGTAGTAAATGCTCACCATTTTACCATACTCCAACTCCATTCCTGTTTATATTTTTCAGAATCCAGGATTTTATAAAAAGAGTCAGAGCTCTCAGTAGCTATTTAATCAACACACAGCACTGATTCCTGAACAGAGGGGAGTCCAAATAGGCAACATTAAGCACGGGCAATTAATTGTCCTTCTGCTCTAACAAATCAAAGCAGCAGTTAAAAGACTGCATTATCTTGGTTTTTGCAGAAATGACCTTTAAAATTATAATAGGCATCTATAATTAATTGCATTGATTTCCAGACAATTACCTCACCCGCAAAGGCTCTAGGTGTGGACTATTTTCTCAATGTTAGCCTAAAATGCCAGTAGAGAACACTCCTGTTTGTTTGGTCTCCCAAAGTACATGTTAATCATGAAATTATAGGTTTGTTTTTTTTAAAAAAAAGACAGTTATCAATAATTACATTAAGAATGTAAACAAAATAAAGCAGGTTGCCTACAGAGATTAGGCAATGATACCACATGATGCATACTCTCTACTGATGAATTCAAGTGGTGCATATCAGATGAGAGCTGGAACACATGATTGGAAGACTCATGTAATGCAGCTCTTGCTGGGCTGTGGCATTTCAGCCAGCAGGTGGGGAACAGCATTTTTGGAAGATCCCCTACAATTAAAACCAAACCCAAAACCAAGAAACAACACTTCCGGTATGTACAAAATTATTCTGCCAAAGAGAAAACACATTAGAGAATATAAAAGGAGTTAAAAATCAATATAGGGAATATTCAGATATGTGATTCCTAACATGAAGTGTCAAATAGCACAGTCCAGGAAAACAATCTATTACTACTACTACTACTATTAAATATTTATTTCTCTCCTGCTCTTTTCCCAGATCAGGACTCAAAGGGGCTTACAACAATTGTTAAAAATCCACAAAATACAAAAGTTAAAACAAAATGAAATAATTTAAAAAATTAAAACCAGATCAAAACACACATCATTAAACACACACACACACACATCAGCACAACAATATCTTGTTGTGTAAGATTGGCCTTATATATTCACTCATCAAATGCCTGTTGGAATAGAAAAGTCTTCGTTTGTGAAAAGAACCTAGGGAGGGTGCCAGTCTAACTTCTCTGGGAAGGGAGTTCCAGAGCCTGAGAAGCCCTCTCCTGTGTTTCCACCAGAAGTGTCTGTGAGGGTGGTGGGATAGAGAGGGCCTCCCCATCAGATCTCAAAGTACAGGCTGGTTCATAAGAGAGAATATGATCCCTCAAATAACCTGAACCTGAGCCATGTAGGGCTTTAAAGGTCATAATCAGCACTTTGAATTGTGTCTGGAAACGGACCGGAAGCCAGTACAGCTGTTGCAACAAGTGTGATCCCTGTAGCCAGTCCCAGTTAGCAATCTGGCTGCAAGCTCTTTGGATCAGTCGACATTTCCGAACACTCTTCAAAGGCAGCCCCACATAGAACTCATTACAGTTATCCAACCAGGATGTAACTAAGGCAAGTGTCATGGTGGCCAGGTCAGATGTCTGAAGGAACAGCCACAGCTGGTGCACAAGCTTTAAGTGTGCAAATGCACTCCTAGCCACGCCTTAACCTTGGGCTTCCAGGCTCAGAGTTGAATCAAGGCATGAACCCCCAAGCTGTAAACCTGCATCTTCAGGGGAGCGTAACCCCATCCAGCACAGGCTAAATCTCTACAGTTGTCCCTCCACATTCACGGATTTGGCATTCACATTTTTAAGTATTCATGGCTTGAAAATATTCTTTAAAAAATAATAATCCAAAAAGCAAACCTTGATTTTGCCATCTTATATAAGGGACACTATTTTGCTATGCCATTTCATGTAATGGGACTTGAGTATTCACGGATTTGGGTATTCGCAGGGGGTCCTGGAACCAAACCCCAGCAAATGTGAAGGGACAACTGTATTTCCAGATCTGTTTTTTGACTTGACCAGGAGCACCTCCTTACATTTCAATTTGACAGGCACTGGTTCAGGACTGAAACAACATCCTTGGCTTGTGATGGAAAGGAGAAAATATAGCTGGGTGTCATCCACATACTGATGGCACCAAACCTCAAAACTCCAGACAACCCCATCCAGTAGTTTCATGTATATATTAATGGCATGGGGGACAGAACCAAACCCTAAGGGACCCCACAGGGCAATGACCAAGGGGTCCAACAGGAGTCCCCCAGTGCCATGTCCTGGGTTTGCCCCTCCAGGAAGTAACAAAGCTACTGTAAAACAGTACCCTCATGTCCCATTCTAGCAAGGCGATCCAGAATGATATCATGGTCAATGTTATCGAAAACTGCTGAGAGAGCCAGCAAAAACAACACAGATACACTCCCCCTATCTAGCTCCCAGTATAGGTCATCCACCAAGGCAACCAAAGCTGTCTCTCCCATAACTTGAAACCAGATTGAAATGGATTGAGATAATCTGTTTCATCAAGAAAATCCTGGCGTTGAGAGGCCACCACATGCTCCAGAACCTCGCCTCTAGCTTTTTTAATAGGCCAGGAAGGGCAAGGACCTGTCCCACAATTGCCCCCCTTCTTTGCCCTGTCTCACAATTGCAAATTCTAGGATTACATGGTCACTTCCCCCTAAAGTATCAAATACTTTGATTCCAGTGACCAACTCCTTCTTCTTAGTTATGATCAACTCCAGAATCCCCTTGCTCCTTACTCTACCTTTTGAAATAAAAAATTATCTGCAAGGCACACCAGGGATTTGTTGGAGAACCTATGCTTGGAAGAGTTAGTCTCTCTATTGATATCAGGGTGACTGAAGCCCCCCATAACTGGTTGTCCTCTTCTGGACCATTCCAGCTTTTCCATATCCTTCCGGAATTGTGGTGCCCAGAACTGGACACAGTATTCCAGGTGAGGTCTGACTAAAGCAGAACAGAGTAGCACTATTATTTCCCTTGATCTAGACGCTATACCCCCTATTGATGCAGCCTAGAATCACAATGGCTTTTTTAGCTGCTGCATCACACTGCTGACTCATGTTCAGTTTGTGGTCCACTAAGACTCCTAAATCCCTTTCACATGTACTGCCATCAAGCCAGGTGTCACCCATCCTATGTATCTGTGCATTTCATTTTTACTGCCCAAGTGTAGTATCCTATATTTCTCCCTGTTGAAATCATTTTGTTAGTTTTGGCCTCTAACTTCCTAGGATTTCCTTGATGCTCTAGACTAACAAATGTCATATTTAGTTTGGTCTCAGATGTAACCTTTTAGAAGCTACACTGTAAAGATGATAAAGATACTGAATGGACTCCAAACAAATTTACAAAGAATGCCAACTATTCTGTTCCTTCAAAAGCTGCCTTTTGAAAAATTCTTGCAAAGAATTCAACAAATGATAAACGCAAAAACTACTAGATGAAAAAGATCATGCCTGTGAATTCATGACGCATTTTCTTCTGCTCCAAAGTCTCTTAATCTTTATGTTCATTCTCCTTTTCTGTCTGCTACACATGGAATGCTCTCTCTTAACAGGGGTGTTGTGCAACTTCTCATTTGCGTTCCCTCATAAAAAGAGGAAAAAAACTCACAAACTTTTACTCACATTCTTTCCTTAGGGCTATTCCACATTGCTGTAAAGAAGTGTGAGTTCTTACAATATAGTGCATTGGGTTTTGCTGGTTGTTGTCTTCTCCCCGTCCACTCATTCCATTCTTTTTTTGTGTGGGGTGGTGGTGTTTGTAGTGACTTCTTGGATCCCTACTAGAGCTCTTCCAAAGGTCTTTAAAACTGGAGCAGGTCTTGCTGAGGTGGCTCTATGGTTTGGAGGAAAAATATTCTCCTCTCTGAATTTTCAAAGTGTTATGTGAAATAGTGCAAAAGTGCCATTTCACTGATGCACTATAGCACTATAACTGTAGTTTTGTTTTAAAAAGAGGAAAAGAGAAGGATTTCTCCTTCCCCTTGCATTTCTTTAAATTGAAAAGAAGCCCACTTGAGGGTGGGAATAAAATGTTGCAGTTGATGAAGGAAAATAGTGTGGGACAACAGAAATGCCATTTGGATATTTTAAACCTTCCTCCCAGAACTATAGCAACAAATACTACAATCTACAGCAACATTTGTCCTGTCTGGAGGAGCCTTTAACTTTGCCTCTTTCTGCAACCCACTGTGGTCTTTTTCATTATGTGCTCTACACTGTAAGCTCTTTGCGACAGTGACTGTCTATTTTGCTTATGGAACTATGTAAATTACAGAAGAACAAAGAAGAAACTCTCTGTGATGCGAAAAGAACAAGAGGGAAGTTGCCAGAACTCTGAACTGCTCTTTTGTGGAAATTTTGTGGACAAGAATTGCACAAAATTAAGGCCACATAGAATGGGGATGATATACACAGCAATAGGGACTACCAGCATCAGTGAAATTACAGGTTTTCGAGGCATAAGTGTCTTAGGCAGTATCTATACTGAGGGCACCATATAGATAAGCTTTCAATGACCCTTTCTGTTGAATTTGCACTTTCTTTGCAGTTCCACATCATCATCTCACACTGGCGTCAAGGAAAAATGGAGACTAGTAACTGCAAAAAGCAGCACAATTGCAAGAAGCAGGTTAGCAACACAGAAGTCAACACACTGTTATTAAATTAAAAATGTAGGGCTGGGAAATCATAGGCTAAATAAATGGAAAAGGAAACAGAAGGCAATCCAAGCTGTTGTGCTTAGCCTCACATTCTCATATATTGAATGTTCAGCAAAACAGTTTTATCATAATTCTTCAGTGGCTGGCAGGAATGTCTTTTCTTTTTTTTTAAGTCCTGTTCTCTGCTTAGCAGCCCCTTTGCAATTGACCCAACTTAGTTTAGCAATAGTTTGACTTGTACTATAAGAGTGAATAATTTGTGTATTATAATATGTAGACTGAATTTTAGCATGGCTCTCTTGACTCATCAGCTGTTTGCTATTTGATATGGCCAGGAGAGCTTCATATGTCCATTGGCTTCTCCAATTTCCAGAAGAGGGGATGGCTCCACTTGCATGAACCTGATTCCCCATCAGTAACTGAGCAAGAGACACTGTTAGGAAAGGTAGGGGTATGTGCACTGACACATGTCCAAGCTATTGGACAGGGCACATGGAATATTCAAAAACTATTTTCCTATGTAGTACAGCCTCAAAGAGGGATGGGAAAGAATAAACTGATTTAATTTCTAATACATTTCTTTTGGAACATACACACAAGATCAGTGTGAAAATATTAACACAAAGAAGTTTCTTCCCAGGAGATCTAACCCTACCATTAGGCAGAGGGGGCAAATGTTCCAGATGGCCAATGTTAAAGAAGTGGTTGCAACTCCCTGCCCTGATGTTACTCCTGAACCCCATCCATTTCTCTCTTTTGGAGGACAGACCTGAGACTCTGTGTGTGTGTATGTGTGTGTGTGTGTGTGTGTGGCCAGACAGCTTGTCTTGCAGCTTCTTAAACTGGCTTGCTGCCATCAGAAGCACTCTGCATTTCCAATGTAATTGGAATGTCAAGTAATGTTCTAATGTTCAAGCTGGCTTCTGGGCATCATCTTGTCCTTTCTCTCAGTTAGCAAAATGTTTTGGGCTAGCCTTTGCATAGCAGTAGTCTGATTCAAGTTCTTGCCAGCAAAAGTCCTATGTGGGAGTTCTTTCAATAGAATGGCGGGGAAGGTAAATGGTCAGTCTTTCTTCAGTTATTTTGTCTTTTGCTTCCTTACCAGATACCCCTGTAAGTCCACTTCCTCTTGTCTGCTTTCCCACTTCTGCTTTTTGTCACAATTTGGTACAATGTGTCCTGATTAGTCCAAGTCTATGTAGTGCCTCACAATGATAGAAGGTTACTGGATTGTTCGACATTCTGATTCCTATAATGTTCTTTGCCCTGAACCCATGTGTTTCAAAATGTGAAGCATTTTGCCCACAGAAAAAGAAGCAGCTGAAAACTTAGAATCCAGTGAAACCAATCCAAACATTTCCCACTCACCTTCTCTGTTTTATGAAAAAGCACATGCAGCGCTCAAACCTAGGGGTACAGGAAATGACATCTACTTGAATTGTAATAAAAGTGGAAGAGAATATCTGCTTTATGCAACCAAATAGATTCACAAAAAGAGTTGTTTTAAAAGGTTATTGTAGAGATTGCAAGGTTAAAGGCTTGTGAGTTACTTGTTCATTGTAGAGATTGCAAGGTTAAAGGCTTGTGAGTTGCTTGTTCATACAACTGCATCCTATTCAGCTTGGAACATAAATAAATTACTAAACAGAAAACAGTGGGAGAAGGAGAGATCTTACATCTTTGGAACTCTTGAGATTCATAATAACCAGATAGTTTTAGATTGACTATTCTCACATTGTTCAAATGCTGTTCCTCTGATCAATGACCTGTGAGTGAGAGTGAGTTTGCATCACCCTAGTACTGGAAGAAGCACAAGGTTAAGCAGATTGTCTGGCTGATGAGACGAATGGGCGAATCTGGTCTTAAAGGTGAGCACTGATTGGGGCTGAACAAGAATTTTGAGAGTGATACTACAGTTGTTATCACAAAAACACCTTTTGGTGGTGTTGGGTTTTCTTCACACGGGGAAACATTTTGTCTTCATTTGGTGTTAGCATTGCATTGTATTGGTCACCATAGGCAAGTCCTATGCCAGTAGGGAGGGATTAAGGCTAGGCTGCACAGGTGAGCACCTCAGTGGTGAAGGCTTGCTTATTCTACAACCTCTCACAGATGGGGAGACTCAAGAGGATCTTGGAGAGAGTCTATCCCTGGAGACTTGCCTGTTTCAACCCATCTACAGCTCTGCTGTTCAGGTGAGATTAAGCAGAGAAGGGCTTTCTTTATACATATTTATGGTGAGAGCTCAAGGAAAAACAAAGATCATGGTGGAGCTGCCCAGATAAGGTAAAGAATAGGAGGTGAGTCTCCTAGTTTTTTTCTTAAGTTTACAAGGCTGGGGGGGGTGTTATGGTGTTGCTGATCTTGTTTCCCCCCTCACTGCATATCAACAAAAAGCTGTTGCATTTACTAAATCCATAGACTGCATTGTGTCTCCATTCTAGACCATGTAGGTTAAAAAGCATTTTCCTGCTGGAATCAAACAAGATCCATCTTACTCAGTGCATGCTACTCAACAGCAGCTGGCCAGAAGTTTCTGGAAGTTCACAAGCAGGACATGGAGGCAATTGCTATCCTTTACTTTCCATAGGGCAACTTTTCCGAAGCTGTTATCCTCCAAACTACAGCTCCCATCATGCTCCCTTCACCAGATGAATGAGTAACAATATGTGGGGATGATGAGAGTTGTAGTCTGACACATCTAATGACACAAAGGGCAGTGGATTAGGGAAGGCTGCCATTATAACTATCAGGGAAGCCTGAAGCTTAAAACTTTGACAGACAAATATTTCATCAACTTGTCATGAAGGACTGACCATACTGTAGCTTTTCACCAAGATATATTTAAGCTCGTTTGTATATCAGGATATCATGGAGAGCTCTCTGGCTCAATTATTTCTGAATCTGATCAGGCCAACCAGGGCGTTTGGTCCCAGTCTTAAACCCTGCCACCAGTTCCACTCTTGCTGTCCCATTTCCTTGCCCAGCTTATAAATCCTCGGCCAGTGCAGCAGAATGAGAGGCAGAAATGGGATGGAAACTTGCAGTATCTATTTCCAACATACAGAAGGGACTTGGATTATATGTCCTAGTGGTCGTCTAGGAAAACAACAGTTTTCTGCTTTGAAGGCTTCCACCCTAGGAAGAGGTTAATGAGCCCTTAGATGCGCATGAGAAATGGGTGGCAGAGGTGAAAGCAGTGACCACTTCAGGCACGTGCAAATAATTTGCACACACTCATACCTGGAACACGTACTGCCAACAAATGTCAGGTACTGTAGGCTATATTTCAGAGGAAGAAACTCACAAAGCCATCATGAGTATTTTTTGCCTAAGAAAACCCTATGAAATTCACAGAGCTGCCATAAGTTGGCAGGCAACTTGAAGGCACATAAACACACTCTTAGGAGCCAAAGGCCTTCAAGTGTCATCTTTATTTTGACATTTTGAATTATCATTAAAAGATTCTGTTATTTGCAATGACTTATCGTTTAAAACCAAAAATACAACTTTTTTTAAAAAAACTGATTAGGGAAACAACCACAACACAGCCTGTAGCATCAAGAATGGAATAATAAGAAAAGAGCAATGCATTAATTTGTACTCTTCTCTGTCCCAAATTTTCTGATTTTTTTTTTTTTTAAAGGTTGGGGTCCGCCTCAAGTTGCTGCAGAATGTCAGCACAAATTTCCTTGCGGCACTCTTTTTGCTCTGGTGTGAGAATCCTAGGGACCATCTTGGCATAAACTTTTCTCATGTTGAGATCCTTATGCAAAATTTTCCACACAGTGTCTTTGCCAATGTTCACCGCTTCAGCTATCATTCGCACACTGAGCCGGTGGTCTTCTCGAACAATCTGGCTGATTTTTTCCACAATTTCTTTGGTTCTTGAAGTGGAAGGTCATCCAGGTCATTCATCATCTTCCACATTCTCATGTCCTTCTCTGAATCCTTTGTGCAACTGAAACACACGTGCACGAGACAAACAGTCTTCCCCTTAGGCCTCAGTAAGCATTTGAAAAGATTTTCTGTGCTGAAAAATTTAGGTACAGTAGCACCCCCGTATCTGTGGGGGATTGGTTCTGGGTCCCACCGCAGATAACGAAATCCGTGGATAATAGTGAACACCTCACCCACCTTCACTCCGCTACTGCCACCAGAGTCCTCCCAAAGGATGGAAGAGATGAGATCCTTCCTCCCCCTCCCCTTCGACCCCATGATTGCCACTGCAACAACAGGAGCTCTCCCAGGGGAAGGGAAGGGAGAGGCGAGATCCCTCCCGTCCTGTCCCTTCCCCTTTCCCCCCTGCAATTGCTGCAGCAGTGACAGGAGCCCTCCCAGGGGAAGGGATGGGAGAGGCAAGATGCCTCCTCCCCTCTCTTCTCCACCGTGATCACCGCTGCGGTGACAGGAGTCCTCCTAAGGGAAGGGACGGGAGAAGTGAGATCCCTTCCCCCCTGCCATCACCAACCATGGATAACTGAATCCACGGTTGGTGAATCAGTGGATATGGGGGTGCTACTGTACTCAACAAATCACAATCTAGATTAAATATGAGTTGGATTTAAAAAAAAATGATACATTTGGTAGGTAAAGTTGAGATTTTAAGCAAGACCCTTTCAGACCATTATCCTGTGGTGATGTCATTAAAAATGAAGAAGGGAAAGCCCAACTGGAGGTTAAATGAGTTACTCTTTCAAAAAGAAGATATAATTAATGACTGTAGAGAGGAAATCAAAGAATATTTTGAATTAAGTTTGAATAAAGGGATGGAAAATAATATAGTTTGGGATGTAAGCAAAGAAGTTGTTAGAGGAATTTTTACCCAAAAGAATATTGAATGGAAGAGGAAAAAACAAGAAAGGCTAAATAAATTAATGGCAGAAGTAAGGCTAAAGGAGGAAGATTTAGCAATTTCCATCTAATACCAAAATCATTAAGCAGATAAAAGTACTGCAAAAGCTAACCATGATGTTAATGGTAGAGGAGACAGGGAAAAATTAGAATTCATTAAATAAAGGAATTTTGAGTGGGCAAACAAACTGGAGAGATGGTTGGCAGCTAGGTTAAAGAAGGAAAGAGCAAAAAAAATGATTATAGAATTAAAGGATGGGGATAGAACTATTACTAAAGAGAGAAATCTTTAAACAATTCACAAGTATTTTGAGATGGCATATAAAAATAAGATTTTTCAGAAGATTATATAAATGACTATGTTAAGAATTGTGGACTACCTAAATTATCAGAGAACAAGAGGAATAAGTTAAATGGAGAGACTACAATAGAAGAGATACTAGAAGCTATAAAAAGATCTAAAAGACGGAAGACTCCAGACCCTCATGGTCTTAAAGCCCTGTACAATAGAAGTTTTGTACAATTTAGTGAAGAATTGGTAAAACCACTGCAAATTGTTATGAACAACATTCTTAGAAAACAGAAAGTTGGAGAGAAGCAAATATTATACTCATAACTAAAGAGGAACGCCATCACAGATTAATTAAAAATTATGGACGTATCTCTTAATTAAATGAAGATTATAAACTTTTTGCATTGATTGTAGTGAATAGATTTAAAAAAATATTTGCAGGAGTTCATTCATGAAGATCAGAATGGCTTTCTTCCAAATAGACAAATTAAGAACAACATTAGAAGAGTAATAGATGTTATAGAATATTTAAACTATCATAATGAAATTAAATGAGCCCCTTTATTTTTAGATGCCGAAAAGGCCTTTGATAATTTGAATTGGACCTTCTTATTAAAAATAATAAAGGAAATGAACTTGGGTGTAGATTTTTATAATTGGATTGAAGCAATTTATTCTTCACAAAAGGCTAAATTGAAGATTGATGTTTCCTCAGATTATATACAAATAGAGAAAGATTATATACATCAGATTATATACAAATAGCGAAAGGGACACAGCAAGGCTATCCCCTTTCACCGTTATTATTCATTTTAGCCCTAGAACTACTGAACAGGCATTAGAGTAGAAAAAAAATATAAGAGGGGTGAGGGTTAGAAAGGAAGAGTATAAATTAAAATAATTTGCAGATGATTTGGTCATTATCTTGGAAGATTCTCTAAAGGGATTAGATTATTTATTGCAAAAAATTAATGAATTTGGTATAGCTGCTGGTTTTGAAATTAACAATGATAAGACTAAAATTTTGACCAAAAAAGTGTCTGCCCGAGGGGAAAAAAATTGGCATCTAAGACAGGACTTGAGGTTGTAAAAAAAGGTAAAGTATTTAGGAATAAATATAAAGATGAAAAACTATATGAAAACAATTATGGGAGAATTTGGGAGAGTATTAAAAATATTTGAATAGATGGATGAACTTAAAAGTTATCCCATATAGGTGGAGTATCAGTAATTAAAATGTGTTACCTAAATTGATATATTTATTCCAAACAATCCCAATAATATATTCTAATGCTCCATTTAAAATATGGCAGAAAGAATTAACAACATTTTTGTGAGCTGGCAGACAGCAGAGGGTGAAATGGAAATCAATTATAGACGCAAAGAAACGTGGGGGATTGAGCCTTCCATATATTAAATTATATTTTGAATTGGCTTGTTTATCATGGATAAGGGAATGGATCACATTAGATAATACTAGATTACTGGAACTAGAAGGGCATGAATTAAGTTTGGGTGAAATGCCTATTTGTGATATGGGAAAATTAGGATGAATGTGGATTTTAAAAATCATATTACTAGGAGAGCATTATTAAGAGTTTGGACCAAATATAAAGAAAGGTTTAGTACCAAATTACCAGGTTGTGTAACAGGAGGTGCTTTATAGGAGGGAGCTAGGCACCATGTAGTTAAGTTACATGTAGTTAAGGTACCAAGAGTTATTAAAAATGACCCAAGAAACATGGGAAATCAAAGAAAGGTAACAATTAGGATTAAGGACATAAAATGCAATGGTTAACATACTATCAATTAAGAGAAAGATTTAAGGTGGGTGAAATTAGTTATAATTTCAAAAAAGAGAAAACAGATTTTGAAAAATTGATAGGCATAGAAGAATCCCACATGATTGCTAAGATGTATAAATTATTACTGAGATTCGAAACAGAAGAAGAGCACATTGAAGAATGTATGGTAAAATGGGCAAGGGATGTAGGACATAACATTCATTTGGATCAATGGGAGAAGATATGGGCTGGGGATGTGAAATTTACTTTACTTTGACAGAGAACTTCTTTAAAATGGTGTATAGGTGATACCTTACACCAGATAAATTGGCCAAAATTGATAAAAACACCAATAACAAGTGTTGGAAATGTAATAAAGCCACTGGTTCCTTTTATCGCCAATGGTGGAAATGTAAAATGGCTAAAAAAAATTGGCAAAAAATAGAGAAAACAATAAATAAGATTGTGAAGATTGAAATACTACCAAGCCGAGAACTGTTTATAATGTATTAATCAACTTTATGGTTACAGCTGCAAGAATAACATACGGTACACGAAATAACATACACAAAATATAGCCATATTCCCCAAGTTTTTGATATATTTGTCTATTTTCCATTCATTTTGCTATATCTTGAATGTGGATGCTCACATGTCTACCTTTTCAGGGGCCAGTCCTCACAATGAAAACCCATATGAGGAGAAGACAGTCTCCTATTGGAAGACATCTCCTTTTTCAAGGGCTGTCAAGTCCATGACTGGTTCTAAGATAAAGGAGCATAAAATTCAAGGACTTGGAATTTTCCCTTGAACACTTAGCACCTGGACAGGCATATAGTCACCTGGCCATAGTCATATACTGTTCCTTGTTTCCAGTCTGAACCACAGCTCGGACTCTATACTTACTTTCAAGGAGATTAAGAACAAACAACAAGAAATAAATACAACACAACGCAATGCAGTCTCTCCTATAAGTTCACAGAACCATTCAGAGTTCTATTATTATGTGAAAGAGGAGGGGTGGACCTTCATTCTGTATATAATTTTATAGTGAGTTCAGAATGATTCAGGTTTTATTTCTGTACCATATGCGAGCAGGAGCAATTAATACTCAATCTACTTAGCATACATTAAAAGTTATTCTCAGCCAAATGCTTTTAGCTTTTCAAAAGACAAATCATATTAATGGGGGGAAAGCAAAACAAAACTCAAGCTGGGAAGAGAAATTAAAATCAGTAAAGTTTGTCAGAAAAATAAGATGTGTGCTAATAGGACTACTGGTGATTATTTTGAAGCAATGCAAATGCTAAACATATACCTAGTACAGATCAGTAAAATGGTGCTGTGCTGTTTCATATCCCAGAATCAGAACAGAACTTATAAAGACTAATTAAGCTTCCAATGCTCCTGGAAAAAAGCAGTAGGTAAACATTATTACACCTATTAAATACAGATAAAACAGAGTTATGATGTTTAATTACAGGGAACGCTTTATTTTAAAAAATAGATTTTCTCTATAAAAATATTATGTTTAGAACACAACTTTATGGACAATTTTATTTATTAAAGAGAGATTAATGGCACCTGAGGTTGCCCAAGCAGTTAGTCCACATCATGGGAAGAGCAAATAACATTAAAAGGGTAGTTATAGAACAACTAACCAAGAGTTAGAGAGTAATTTGGGTAGTAGCGTAGTCTCTTCTAGCACAAAAATACAATCTAAGAGTATGAATCCACATATTACAGAGGATGAATGGATGAACTGAGGTGGCAGAATTTTGGACTGTATCACTTCAGAGTGCATGTAATAAAATATCATGGCATAAATCTCACTGCCAGACCAATCTTAAGATTAGCACCCTGGGGGCTTGTCTATATGGTGAAAATACTTCTCATAGAATTTGAGGTGAATACGATTTGTCTAAATGGGATCCTGCATCAATCTGCCATATTCGGAAGGGGGGGGGCAAAAACGCTAAATACTCCACTTATTTTTAAAAAACTCCGAAGGAAATGAGCATTTCTGTTCGTTGGGACAACCGCTTTGCTCTGATGTGCATTCCTGATAAGAACAGAAGTGGAAAGCTGATTAGTCAGACATGCACAAGGGACTGAGCTTGCTGGCAAGGCAAGTGCCCCAAACCACCATGTTGGATTCTTGCCATAGCGATTGTTCACTGAGGCGACAAAACAGCCTTTTTTTCTCTCCCCTGCCCACCTGTTTATTTAAGTGGAATATCACACTTCCACATCTTGGATATGCTTTTCTTTTTTAAAAAAAAATACTGTTTGGTGGCAGCAACTGAAATGTGAACAATTCACTCATGCCCATCGTCTTGATGTACAGGCATGCCTGTTTGAGGAACAAATGCATATGGCTTTGCATGCCTGAGATCCTGGAAAAACACAGTGGAGACAAATGAAAGCTGCTGTGAATTGGTGTTACCATGCATGAATTCACATTTTATAGCCTCATATAGACAAGCCCTGGGATTTATGTAAGTATTGAGCATTCAGAATTGTTTCAGTACTACTCTAGTTTGGACCAGCAAATGGATTTACATCCATATCTTAAACTGCTACCCTCCTCCTACAGAGAGCATCTAGCAATGCTAAACAACAATTCATTAACTCAAAGGGACTTATCTCTGAGTAGAGAGGCATGTAAGATTGCACTATGCAACAGGTGTGGTTCCTCACTCTATCTCTTAAGTCTGAGGGAGTGAGGGTTCTTTGTTGCTTGTTAGTGAATCTTTTAGGAGATTCCCCTCATCACCATGTGGTCACCTGGGCTCCCAGGTCATGAACAATAGTATAGTCCAAACAGGCAGAGTTAGCATCGACACTCCACTTAAGCACTCTTAAATCTTGGAATCTCAGGATTATTAGTACGGGAGAAAGAGCAGGCTCTTAATGATCTTTTAGTCTATTTTATTAACACAGTAGGAAATATACAACTATGTACTCTCCTTAGGGAGGAACATAGAGTTTATACTGTCTAGGCACATAGCTTATCAGTTATTTTACATTGTATGTAAGGTGTTATACATTGAACATTACACTTTTATCTCATACTTGTAAAGAATCTTATATACAGGTCGATCCCCATACCCATAGATTCAGTATCCGTGATTTCACTTATCCGTATCTGGGGGGAAAAAAAATTCTATCTAGGCATTTCTAGGTCCTCCATTGTGATTCTATGGTCAACCTCCGGCATTGTCTCATTGAAAATATTGTAATAGGGTTTCTATTATCCACTGTTTCAGTTATCCGTGCGTGTGTCTTGGAACATATCCCCCGAGGATACAGGGGTTGACCTGTATGTCCTTTATGTGTGACAAATACACAGGCATACATGGGACATAATATTTCATGGGCACTGTTAAGAGTTAGCATCCAATATCCATTAGCAGCATCTGTTATAACTATGTATATAACAGACATTCATTATAATTTTAACAGAGATCTTTTCATTTCTCAAGAGCTGTCTTTATAGTGTCTCCAGCCACTAGCTGCCCAATCAGATAGATCTCTACTGGCTTTTGATAAAATAAACAATTACCTCCCCTCTAATGAGGGATGAGCTCTTCTTACTGGTCCTCACTCAGTAACCAATAAGTCATGAGGCCACTGTTTTCTGACTGTTATCAGATTGTATCAGCCATTTTATAGATGATTTCATCAGCCATTGGATCTTGTAACCCTTTTGTACCAATGGAGCACATTTTGTCAGGTTCATCTTGCTTACTTTCTCTTTGCCTATTTTCCTTATCAGTTTGGCTTCATGCCTGCAACCTATGCTCTTAATGTATATATATTTATTATGATGTTTAGTACACAAATATTCTTTACTTCAAACAGACACACTAATTTCTTTACTTTCAAGCTTCAGGGGCTTACACTTTTTCAAAATATAACACAGGATCAGCACTCAACATATAACAACTATTAATGTATACTACATAAAAATATAAGCCAGTGTGGTGTAGTGCTTTGAGAATTAGATTACAAATCTGGAGATTAGGATTTGAATCCCTACTTGACCGTGAAACCCACCTTGGGCAAGTCACACTTTCTCAGCCTCAGCAAAGGCAAAGACAATCTCCCACTGAACAAATCTTGCCAAGAAAACCCCATGATAGGTTTGCTTTAGAGTTGCCATGGGTCAGAAACAACTGGAAGGCATACAAGAATACCACCACTACCACCACCACCAACAACAACATAAAAACATGGGAGGGGGAGAACACATTTCAAAGACTTGCTGAAATGGCAAGCTGTTCTCTGATTCTCTTAGCTCATTAACAGGACAATCCTGTTGCTCATAAACCAATGTAAAATCCAACTTTGTGACACACCAAGTGTGTGAGCCATTTCTGCTTGCTCATCAAATTTGTACTATCAAAGCTGCTACATTTCCAAAACTAGGCTTCTGCTATTTACACCAAAATTACCTGATAAATACTACAACCATCTTTATGTCCGGTATGAAGCTTTTTGATACTAGATAGATTAAGTGTATGGCTAGAAACCACTGCTGAAGGCAAGGCTCCATTTATCATCATAAATAGTTTACTGGCTGCAAAGCATTGAAGAGAGTGAGAATCATATGGGGCTGAGATCTGGCCATTGCTATACTGGATACTTATTGGGGAGTAGCAGAAATGGCACCTCCATAGTACCAGCCCTGTTTTAGGGAGAAGTTTCCTGTGGCATCTCTGGAGCTTCCTTGAGTTCATTTCCTTTTCGAAAATGATGGCAATAGCCAGATCTCATCCCCATATGACTCTTACTCTCTTGCATGCTTTGCAGCCAGTAAACTATTTTTGATGGTAAATAGTCTTAACTCAATCTTAACTCTTAACTTAAAACACATAACTCTTTTTTCAAGATACAGCTACATTGCCCATGCCCCAAAATGCTTCCTTATAGTAGGAAAGTAATCTTGGAGTAGCCCAAGTACCAATGGACCTTGCTAAGGCTATCTAAGTAATGTCTTCCTGGCCAATATTGGAAAGCAAAAGCCAAGAAGAAACTATCACTTGTATGGATGTGAAAAATATACTGCTCATTTACTGCTTCTGGTTAAAGGTTGACTGTTCAACACACTTCTGAGAGATATTTAGGATGAACAACACGGATGGAATCAAGAACATCCTGGCGACCTCCCCTTGTGGACCAAGATTGATCCCACTAATGGATTCTGCCTACAATAAGATAATTTAACTTGCTAAGAAACTATAGAAAACACATTCCTTGGGATACTCATTCATACATTTTTCAAATGTATTCACCTTTATGGACATTTGTACTCAAAGTAACTCACAGATCAATATAACCCTAACTCCCTCTCTTTCCTGTTCTCTATCTATCAATTCAGGGTGAAACTATGCAGGGGAACTGTTAGATCTTTGTATAGACTTATCTACATGAGATAGGATATGCTGGCTCCCCGCTGGCATACCCTGACAGCAGATCAGGTCGATTCTGCTCGTTATCTGGATGAAACTGGCCAGGATGAACACTGGTCTGCTGCTGCAGCTGCTGCCATTTCCCTTGCTCTCCCAGGTCCACGACGCTTGACTGCACCATGTGACAAGCCCCCTGCAAGTGACTAGCCTTGGTCACATGCTGCAGGCCTGCTGCCTGGACATGGAAGAGTAAGGGCAACTGGCAGTTAGGACAGGCTCCTGCGGACACACAGACCCCAGTTTCCTCTGAGAGGAAATGGAGTAAACCAGGTATTTGTTTAAATCGCTGCACTGGGCCCTACCCTGATGTCACGGCCAGCCAGCCTGAGGACTCAGAGGACAAGGAGGCTGAGCCAGCTCCAGCAGAGCTGACTGAGCCAGAACCTAGCTCTATTATGCCAACTGCAACAGAGCCCATGACTCAGCAGCCTAGCTTCCCCCCAGCAGAGGTTCCAGGCCTGGGAGACATAGAGGAGCAGGACGAAGAGGTACCTACCTTCAGCCAGAGAAGGAAAGAAAGGGCATGCTTCCGGCGATGCTGGAGATTATATGAGAAATGCTCAGCAATCACCAATCAGCTGTGATTAGGAGCTGGGCCAATATAAACAGCTGTGAGATGCTGAGCTTCTTCGTCAGAGTCTATCTGCATTCCCTGGTGAAAGCATCTGACTCGGACTCCCTTGTTGCCTGAAATCTTGCCTCCTAGACCTTGGATTGATGTGGAACTCTTGACCTCGGACTGGACTCGCTGACCTGCTTTCTGGAACTCTTGACCCTGGACTGGACTTGCTCTCTGGACTTCTGGACCTTTGGTTTGCCCCCTGGTTTTGCTATTGGACATTGAACTGGTACTGTGCTTCAGAATTATTTTTGTGTTGCTGCAAAGCCTTGCATTTTGCATGTATCATTCTTATCAGCCCTTCGGTTGGCTGCTTTCCCAGACACCTGGCTTGCCCCCATCTGAGCCTTGCTTCTCCCTGGGGGTTGTAAGGACTGCCCAGGGGCAGAAAAGGGCAAATGCCCTTTGTTGTTTGGATTGCAGGCTCTCAGGCAAGAGCAGAATGGGGTAAATAGCCAGTGTAGATAAGGCCTATACAAGGTTGTGAAAAGAGCCCTTCAATGGGCTCAGAGGCCTTATGCAAACTCACATGATGGGGACATTTTAGATATTAAGTGAGAGGTCAAATGCAGAGATTATTCTGAAGAACCACAAACAGAAATGTAATCCTTAGTGTATGCAACTCCACTGTATTTTCTTATTTCACTTCACATCTATTCTCTGTATTTGCTCATTTCCACACCTATAAAGTTTTTTTTTAATATCCTTTTTTGTTAGGTTAATGGGAAAAACAAAGAGAAGTGACTTAAAAGACTGATTTGTGTTTATGCTAGAAAAGTAAAAATAGTACTAAGTTAGGATGCAATCCAATCTTGACTTAAAATGCATCAATAAAACAGCGTCTGTACTGTGGAAAAATTGTACATTTTTGCTGTTAGTATTCATAACCAGCCCAAAAATCCTTTTTGGTTTCATTTTCAAATAATTTCAGTACTAAACCATAACAACAGACTATGCAGGAGAAAACCCCAGATAGTACCCCCTCCGAATTTAGAGGCCATCTGCTTTTTGACTAATCAAATTGGAAAATTTAAATGTCAGTAAAATACAATATAGTGCATAAGACAGCTTCCTCTCCAGAAGCAAGGTGACTTTTATAGGAATATGTCTAACTTGACCCTTTTGAATGCAACAAGTCCTGTAGCACCTTAAAGAATAATAGATTTATTTTAGCAAGTGCTTTTATGGATTAGCGTCCACTTCCTCCCAAGAGGGATCAGCATCACTGCAGCTGGTACTCTAATAAATATTCAAAACAAGTGCTTTGTGACTTTCCTGTAGACCATAAAGGGACCAATCCTATGATGGGCCATCAATCTGGGCTCCCATTGCATTTGGATCTCAGTGCCACTTCATGCATTATCTATCAGTATCTGCTGGATTTAATCCCTACCCCCACTGCCATTCCCTTTTCCTTATGTGTCATGTCTTACTTAAATTGTAAGCCTGAGGGCAGGGGACTGTTAAATCAACCATTTGTAAGGTGCTTTGAGTGCCTTTGTGGCTGAAGATAAATAAAATAATAATACATATCAGGTATGTATCTAAGATGTAATGTATACTTGTGTGAATGCAGTGGATGCATTTGTAGACATCCGTATAATAGGGCTATGTTCATCAGGGAGATAGGACTAGCTAAGGTTTTGTGTCCTACTCACTCGCAAACCTGGACTTGCAGCTTCATATTGTGTGAAGCTACAGTAACTAGCAAACTTTCCTCACTAGGAAGGAACAGAAAGCACATACAACAAGCTTATTTTCCTGTCTTCAAGGCCAGTATGCAATAAAAAGGTCAGATTTCTTCTTCAGCAGATATGCAGACTATTCAACATTTAAAACAAAACAAAACACAAGGCCTTTTCCAGCCAAATCTGTGTGCTTAAGCTACCTACTGCTGCCAAAAGCTTTCTAGGCAGATATGGAAAGGTTACCTTGAGCATACAAATATAAAAAATATGAAATTCCAATAAGCTCACAGTCTGCTTGAAAACAATCCCCATTATATATGAAATCTATTTGCTAAATATTCACTGCTACAGAGATTACTGAGTAACCAACACAAGCTCAATGGCATTTTTATTCTAGTTATGATTTCATGATTCTTTTCCGTTACCCATGACATTTTCACAGTGTGCCTGTCTTCTTTTTTCTTTTTCTGGACACAGACTGTTTTCTTAAACTAGTTGGATTTTCTCCAAAACAATACAAAGAATAAACGATTTCACAGGATGCATTCATATAGATTTAAATTACTGCACAGTTGTCCCTCTGTATCCACAGATTTAAGTATTCCTGACTTGAAAATATTCTTTAAAAAAATAACAATCCAAAAAGCAAACCTTGATTTTGCCATCTTATATAAGGGACACCATTTTGCTATGCCACTGCATATAATGGGACTTGAGTATTCACAGATGTTGGTATCCACAGGAGATCCTGGAACCAAACCCCAGCGAATATGAAGGGACAACTGTAGTCATTTTACATGTCTCACAAGTATCTCGTCTGGCTTGTCAATAATTCAAGTAAAACCAAGAATTTTGGCCCATACACTAAAAAACAAGGAGGAAATTAAAATCTGAGTCAATTACTATGGTTAATGGTCTGTGAGCAGACCAGCCTCCCCAGTCCAAGTATCAAGTATAAACTTTTTACTGCATCATGTTACATCATGCTGACACTTACACTAAGGAGGGATATACATTTTTTTCTTTCAGCCTGGTATGTGCAACAAAGAGTGACTAACCGCTGGTTTTTTGAATAAATCTCAGTTTAAGGTTTTCATTCTTTCCTTCAATTATGCTTTTAATTCTCATTTTTTATTATGTTCCATAGCTGTTTGTTAACAATGTTTTAATTATGTTTTATATTTGTTGAACCTCTTATTCTCCTTTTTTTAAATAAAAAAATCAAAATACAGCGCAAGATACAGAAACAATAATACTTAATAGTCTCTGGAACCGCCTCCTCCCATACAATCCTCCCCACGCACTCGGGTCCTCTGGGAGGAATTTGCTTCAGCTACAAAAATCTAGGCTGTCTGCAACCTCCAAGAGGGCCTTTTCGGTAATCGCTCCCAAATTGTGGAATGACCTGCCGAACGAGATCCATCAGATGACAAGCCTGAGTAGCTTTAAAAAAGCACTAAAGATGGATCTCTTTCGGCAGGCCTTTCCTAATTAGATCCCGGCCTCAGGGGATCCTGGCCTCTTTTAGTCCGCTGGCTATTTATTGTATTTATTGTTTTTAAATGTGATTTTAGACAGTTGCTTTTAATTTATATTTGTTTAATATTTTTTTATGGGGGAGGGTGGGGGGTGTTTAGGGATTTTTATCTGTATTGTATTTTAATTTTTGTAAGTCGCCCTGATTGTCTTAACAGAGGGGCGGGGTATAAATAAATAAATATTATTATTATTATTATTATTATAACAGATCACAAAAATAAATAAGTGTAAAGATGGTGTCTGAGTGGAGTATGTGGAGGCTGTCACATTCAACAGAGTTTAGTAACCTCTCTATGAGAGTTTGAAAAACATATCTGCCTCCTGCTCCTATGCTATTTCTGTCAATATGATTCCCAACAGCTCTTCTAGGGTTTAACGTTTATCTTGAGGTGATGTGCTACTGAACACCTTGACTTCAATGGCAAGCTTAATCAATTAATCATGATTTTCCCTGAGAGTATCCCCAGGCTAGCTTCCACACACCATATGCTGTTAAAAGGATTGCACTTTGAATTCCAATTACTGTGCAGTCAGCTTGTTGCCTACAGGCTTCCATCTTTGATGGGGAAAGAACCATTTACAAGGATCTACAGCAGCAAACATATACAGCCATCATCAATCATTCATCAGTTATAATTACCATTTGCATCCATTTATCTAATCTCAGTCTGCAGGAAGTGCCATGCTTAAGGAGTTCCAAACTACTTTACTTAAAGATGGAAATGTTGGCGATTACCACAACATCATCATCCGACAACAGTGCTCCAATTTGTACACAATTCTGTCCCTTTTCAGGTTTAATTTAATTAAGAATATCACAAAGTAGGCACACAAAACAAAAATTTTAAAAATGCAGTTCTTATTCAGCTTTGACAATTACATATGGGCCACAAATTCACTTCCACAGAAACTAGTAGCTATCAATATTGCAAATATATTCTCAATATCTCAGTTCCAAGGTGGGTAAAAAAAAAATCTGTTAGTCTGGTATCACACAAGGACATTTTGGTGATCACCCTAAGCAAAAAAGGGCCCAGACGGAGGGAAAATATTCAAGAGCTTTATTATCACCCAGTAGTACTGGCTTGGCCCTCTTAGGGCCATCTGATCAATGGGACCAGGAGGATTATGGGCTGGTCAGTAAGTGTCTGAGCTCCAACTTTCTCTCCTTCTAACAAATGGGGCTGCTGGTGTAGAGAGTGGAGACTTGGTATCTGATCTCCAGGATTCTAGAGTCCTATGGGTTTGAATCCTATGGCACCAGCCACCTGATAGAGCTGTAGTATATATCTTATTTAAAATAAAAACAACAACAACAGAGAAAATATCTAATGAAACACACACACTGTCTACTTCCTTAGATACTTAAGTACATTAGACATTATTTTTGTTAAGATTTTTATGTTCTGAAGATTGGATTAAAACTCTTGTACCTGAAGTAAAAAAAAATTGAGAAAAACATGGATGTGCTGCTAAAATGACACAAGAGTACCAATACTTTTAAAACTCTGCTGTGAGTTCTAAATTAATCTAATGTCGCTGTCTTACTCTATTTTGAGCAACATGCAGGTGTAATAGTAATTGTATCATTTAGGTAATAAACCAAGAGATAAATAACTGGAAGTTCTTCAACTGTAATTTACCAAAACTAAGCAACCTCAGATTTATAAAGGCAGAATTACAAGAATTCAGTGTCATTATGCATACCTTTCATAATCACTCTGCAATTCTCAGCTGGTTTCCCATTCAAGTATTAAGCAGGCTTGAGTAAGCTTCCAAAAATCAGACGAGATCAGGTGTGTTCAGGGTGGTTCGGTGGTACTGCGCCTACTGTATACTACAGATGGCCAAAAATATTTGCGAAGGTGGTCTTACCCAAGTCCAGGGTAAGGTAGCAGACAGAGTAGGCCTGGGGAGACCAGAGCTTCAGTTCCTAGTTTCACACAGACATCACTGTTCTTAAAGGTACTGCCACATTCTTCTTTTTTCTTCCTCTCTCTCTTCCTTCTTCCTTTTTATATATTGGTTAGTCTGTATTCCTCCCTTTTATGCATTGGTTAATTTGCTTTAAATCATATTGTATTTAGATTGTAAGTCTCTGGCAAGACCCACTGTTTTTGGTTGTTATACTTGTAAAGAACCATGTAAATTGATGGCACTATATAAACAAACAACAACAAAAATTTATGTTGCATGAGACTAACATGGCTACTTCTTTGAAAAAGGCCTCACCAGGTGACTTTGAGCTAGTTATGGTCTGTCTAAAACAAGGCTGTCTTGGATTCCTTGCTGGAAAAGGTAGAATGTCAAGCAAGTCTCCATAAATTGAAGGTAAGTATTTCCTGACACATGTGCTCTCTACATCACCTTCAGTGTCAATATGTTCCTGATGGAAACAAGGCCCCTACATGAAATGGTACTTTTTGAGCTACTCTTTGCTGCTCAAGAACTGATGCAGGCCCTAAATGATGCAGGCAGCATAGCTAGACCTTTCTCCATAAAGGGGATACTTTTACAATTAAACACATCATTACAGCAGTAAGGTCAGGCCCCAGGGTGCATTGAAACAATTAATGACTTCCATTCTGGTGCCTGACAGTATAGAAAGAGTTCCATAGCGTGTACGGGTACACTGACAAACACACTTTATAGATTCTAATTTAGCATTTATTGACCATGACAATGCAGCTGATAAATGTTCCGACTGTGCAGGTTCATCACACACTGTGACCACAGATGTCATTTGTACTGTCATAAAAACAACAGGCATGGTATATGGCATTCTTTGGCCACACAGCTTGTTCTGTAGATGGCACTGTGTGTCAAACAATGGGGCTTTGTTTCCTTGAAAAATCTACAGATAGTGAAAACTATCATTTAAATGCAGCACCAAACACAATATGTAAAATGTACTCAGCATCACAGATCATTTCACAATATTAACCTTTTCAAAACAACACTGGAAAGCTATTGGTAATTTGGGATTTCATTACTAATTGCACATTGTTAATATTATATATGTAGTACATTCTGCCAGTGGTACTGTATATAATGGTTTTAGAATAACATAAAAAGACAAAGATGCCTCCTTCTTTTGATCTAAATGAAGAAGTTATTGGCATGAAATTGAAAGCGGCTTCACAAAAGAAGCTTTTGGAGATTCTTTGGGATAGCTGAAATTTTCTGTTATACAAGGTAACCATGGATATAAATTTTTTTAAAAAAAGGGGGGGGGAGAAGACAGAATGGAGGAGAGAGAGAGGGAAAGAGACCTGATTTTCCATGTGAGCCAACTCTTTTGAGAAATGAAAGGAAGACAATAAATAAATAAATAAATAAATAAATAAATGTTAACAAACCAAATAACATATAAAGCACTGCCTTCCTGGAGCTAACCAAACAAAGAACTGAATTCAGCAAAACTTCTTTAGAGTAAATATGCTGAGAGTTACACTTCATAATCCTAATAAATTTCTCTCTCTGGTTTTTCTTCACAAACGAAGATTCAGGAAGGACTCATCCCGTGCTTTCTGCAAGCCTGCTGATGACTGAAAAGGCCAATCCGAGATAAACATGTCCAGTTGCAGAAAGCACAGCAGAAGGTCTCCTTCGGTGATGAATTTACACAGAGAAAAATAAAGGAATATGCATGCTTTCAGATGTTTCTCTATTTGCTAATTTGTGCACATATATAGTTTTTTTTTTAAAGAAAATGTTTTAGCATAAAATATTAATGTAGCGTTCTACTTATACAGAACAGTAAGATCCAATCTCCCGGTCAGGGCTGTTTTTTATTTGAAGGGAAGATGTGAGAGAGGTGGCCTGAATTACAGGGAACAGTGATTGCCAGGAGGGGCATGAAAGCGGGAGTCATGGTCCACCAGTGGTCATTGCTCCTGGTCAGACCTTTTTGCCTGGGAAAATATATGGCTATCTATTTGTTTATGTGGCTCTTCATTCAGGTAGTGGCAAACATGTGGAAAGCTGTATTTGTATGCAGATGGCCCTAGCTAAATTGGGATAAATATCTTTAAAATTATAAGTCACTTGAAGGCAATGGCATCTTTTCTACCTACTTTGAAAGAGCTACTGCCCTACAGGTGCCATTTAACAATCATGGCTAAGAGTTGTTGGCAAATTTATCATTCACAGATCTGTCTAATTCTTTTGGAAAGCTATCTAAGCAACTGGGCATCATCAATGCTAAATTACATACGTTTCTTATTTATGGTGTGAAATTTTCTGTTTTCTGTCCTGAAGATACTGTTATTGATAATCAATAGTTCTGGGAGGGTGCGCCGGGTTATATGTGAACTACATTTCTGTGAAATTTTACCCAAATTGTATATAAACAATCCATGCCTACATTTGGGGTGAAGGGAAGGTAACAAAAGTTGCCTATTGGAAAGTGATGCAAAAATGGTAAAGATTTGAGCTGTCCATCTTGCTTCTCAAAGCATCACATTATTCTATTTGTTAATACAGTCACGCCTTACTTGATAAAGCCTCTAACGAAGAAGCTTCTTTTTACAAAGCCTTTCTACATTTTCCCAGTCCCCCTTTGCCTCCTCATCCTCTGCCTAGCTAGAGAATATTTTAGCAGAGTCAACATTGGGAGGATGGTAAAGGACACTAAAGGAGGGCTGAAGAAACACAGATGTTTGGTGTCAGGTTGCAGCAATGTCTCTGCAGTAAACAATGTCTCTGCAGCACAGAGGAAGTGGCTGGGGAGGAGAGGGTCACTTCACACACACAGGAGGTAGACAGCTGGAGGAATGTCACACACAGAACAAGAAAATCCAGGGATTCTTTCAGCTTGAAGCTACAGAATCTATTGGAAGCCCTCTCCCTTGTCAAGGACAATGAGGAAGAACAGCATGGACAGATTTCAGGGGCAGAGCGGGGGACCCTGAGAGTACCACCGCAAGGAACAGCCACTGCTAAGCCTCGGCGGAGGCGTGTAGTGGTGGTGGGGGACTCCTTGCTGAGGGGTACAGAAGCAGTGGTTTGTGGGCCTGACAAGATGTCTTGGGAGGTGTGTTGTCTCCCTGGAGCAAAGATCCGTGATGTGACCAAGAGGCTGACAAGACTGGTCAAGCCTACGGATCATTACCCGTTCCTTTTGGTCCATGTGGGAACCAATGATACGGCAAGGCACAGCTTTCCAAAGATCAGAAGAGATTATGAGGCTCTGGGGAGGAAGCTGAAAGAAATGGATGCACAGGTTGTCATCTCGTCTCTTCTGCCAGTTGAAGGGCATGGTCCAGGAAGGGAGAGGAAAATAGCTGACGTAAACAACTGGCTCCATAGATGGTGTTGCCGAGAATGATTTGAATTCTTGGATCATGGGCTGCGCTTCCATGAGGGGGGACTTCTGGCAAGAGATGGGGTGCATCTCACAACAGTTGGCAGAAACGTTTTTGCCTACAGTCTCAAGAATTTGATCAGGAAGGCTTTAAACTGAGTCATATGGGGGAGGGAGACAGTATTCTGGAAGGCAAAAGGGTTGATGAAAATAGTCAAACGGTCATAGAGGGAACAAGGCAAACAGTGCAAGGACCCAACAGTGGGAGGCAAAAAAACTTGCACGGGCAGCAAGTAAAGGGAACACATGGTCTTTGATGTCTCTATACTAATGCGCAGAGCATGGGAAATAAGCAAAATGAACTTGAACTCCTAGCACAACAAAGCAAATATGATATAATAGGCATTACTGAAACCTGGTGGGATGATTCTCATGATTGGAATGTAGGAATAGAGGGGTACAACCTTTATAAGAGGAGCAGGCCAAACAGGAAATGAGGAGGAATAGCATTATATATCAGGGATATTTATACCAGTGAGGAGATCCATGACATCAATACTGGAAGCCAGGTGGAGGCATCTGGATAAAAATTAAAGGGGAGGGAAACAACAGGGATGTTTTGGTGGGACTCTACTACAGACCCCCAAGTCAGATGGAGGAATTGGATGATTCCTTTTTAGAACACATGACCACACACACAGAAAGGAGAGATGTAATAGTGATGGGTGACCTCAACTATCCTGATATTTGCTGGCAATCTAACTCAACCAAAGCTAAAAGGTCTAGGAAATTCCTTCCTTGCCTGGAAGACAATTTCATGGTCCAAAAAGTGGAAGAGGCAACAAGGGGTCAGCTATTTTAGATCTGATCCTAACCAACAGGGATGACCTGGTTAATGGGGTGCAAGTGGTGGGATCCTTAGGTGAGAGTGATCATGTTCTCCTGGAGTTTGTTATACTCCAGGAGAAGCCAGGCATAGTCAGACACGCATTCTAGACTTTAGGAGAGCTGATTTCAATAAACTCATGGGTGATCCCATGGTCAGGAATACTAAAAGAGAAGAGACCTCAAGATGGATGGGACTTTCTCAAAAGGGATATACTGAAGGCACAATTTCAAACAGTACCATTGAGGAAGAAAAATGGGAGGTGTCTCAAGAAACCAAGATGGATGACTAAAGAACTTTCAACGGAGCTAAGATTTAAATGCAACATGTATAGGAAGTATAAGAAAAAGGGGGAAATCACCAAAGAAGAATTCAAACAGATAGCAAACACGTGTAGGAGTAAAGTCAGAAAAGGTAAAGTGCAGAATGAGCTCAGGCTTGCTAGAGAGATTAAGAACAATAAAAAGGGTTTTTTTGGGGTATGTCCGCAGCAAAAGGAGGAACAAAGAAATGGTAGGGCCACTACGTGGAGAAGATGGCCAAATGTTAACAGGGGACAGAGAAAAGGCAGAATTACTCAACACCTTCTTTGCCTGAGTGTTTTCAGAAAAGGAAAAGGATGATCAACCTGAGGAGAATGGGACAGAGGACACAATAGGGGAAATCCAGCACAGAATAAGCAAAGAGGTAGCACAGGAATACCTTCTTAATCTAAATGAATTTAAATCTCCAGGACCAGATGAACTACATTCAAGAGTATTAAAAGAGCTGGCAAATGTAATATCAGAGCCATTGGCAATAATCTTTGAGAATTCCTGGAGAACAGGAGAAGTCCCAGCAGACTGGAGGAGGGCAAAAGTTGTCCCCATCTTCAAAAAGGAGAAAACAAAGGATCCCAACAATTATCTTCCAGTTAGTCTGACATCAATACCAGGGAAGATTCTAGAGCAGATCATTAAACAGAGAGTCTGAACATTTAGAAGGCAATGCCATAATCAGAAAAAGTCAACATGGGTTTCACAGAAACAAGTCATGTCAGACTCACCTGATCTCTTTTTTTGATAAAATTACCAGCTTGGTAGATGAAGACAACACTGTGGATATCGCATACCTTGATTTCAGTAAGGCCTTTGACAAGGTTTCCCATGACATTCTTGCAAACAAGCTTGTAAAATGTGGGCTAGACAAGTTAACTGTTAAATGGATTTGTAATTGGTTGACTGGCTGAACCCAAAGGGTGCTCAGCAGTGGCTCCTCTTTGTCTTGGAAAGATGTGACCAGTGGGGTGCCACAGGGTTCTCTCCTGGGCCCAGTGCTATTCAACATCTTTATCAATGACTTGGATGAGGTAACTGGGGGCATACTAATCAAATTTGCAGATGACACCAAATTAGGAGGAGTAGCTAATACCCTAGAGGACAGGATCAAAATTCAAAATGACCTGGATAGACTGGAGAGCTGGGCCAAAGCTAACAAAATGAAATTGAATATAGAGAAATGTACAGTACTGCGCTTAGGGCGGAAAAACGAAATGCATAGATACAGGATGGGGAGACCTGGCTGAACGAGACTATGTGTGAAAGGAATCTAGGAGTCCTAGTAGACCACAAGTTGAACATGAGTCAACAGTGTGATGCGGCAGCTAAAAAGGCCAATGTGATTTTGGGCTGCATCAATAGAAATATAGTGTCTAGATCAAGGGAAGTAATAGTGCTGCTCTATTCTGCCTTGGTCAGACCTCACCTAGAATACTGTGTCCAGTTCTGGGCACCACAATTCCAAAAGGATATTGACAAATTGGAGTGTGTGCAAAGAAGGGTGACTAAAATGGTGAAAGGTCTGGAAACCATGCCTTATCAGGAAAGACTTAGGGAGCTGGGTATGTTTAGCCTGGAAAAAAGACGGTTAAGGGGCGATATGATAGCCCTGTTTAAGTATTTGAAGGAGTGTCACATTGAGGATGGAGCAAGCTTGTTTTCTGTTGCATCAGAGACTAGAAGAAGGAACAATGGATGCAAGCTCCAGGAACAGAGATTCCACCTCAACATTAGGAGGAACGTTTTGACAGTAAGAGCTGTTTGGCAGTGGAACGCACTCCCTCGGAGCTTGGTGGGGTCTCCTTCCTTGGAGGTCTTTAAACAGAGGTTGGATGGCCATCTGTGTCAGGGATGCTTTGATTGTGTATTCCTCCATGGCAGGGGGTTGGACTGGATGGCCCTCGTCGTATCTTCCAACTCTACAATTCTATGATTCTATGAATGTTTGAGCTGGAAAAGAGCAGGATGACTACTATAGCTATGCAGGACTGCCTGAATCATACAAGGCAAACAGCAGCTGCCTCCAGAATCCCTCACTAAGCATGTGTGAACAACAAAACAGAGGGGAAAGGCAAGAGAAGATAAGCCTACTTCACCAGCTACCCCCAACAGGTTTAAAGGGTTAGTTCTACAGTATGTTTGACCACTAACATGGAAATCATATGAAAAGTGGAAGTTGTCAAAAGGAGGAGAAAAAATCCCTGGACGCATTTTGGAAGAAGCCTTCAAGTGGTCTCTAGAAAGTTTAAATTTTTTCTTTACTTATGCAAGGCTCACCTGATATGGTTGTTTAATTTCACATGTGCATATTGTTAGCTTTGAATGGAAGTGCATATTGTTAGTTGATTTTTCTGGTATAGGGACCAATCCCTATTCTTTCCATGTTATTTCTGCCTCTGGTACCAAATTTTCTGTTGAAGAAGGAATGCCCTGGGACACATGTACTTCATTAACTGAAATATACCTTTACTATGAAACAGGCTGATGACTTAAAAAAAAAAAGTACTTTTCAAACAGGAGGTTTTAATTTGTAGCTAATTATCAACCAATTCTAGAGCTGTTAACTATGTTTTCTTAAAAAAAACATACTGACTTACATCCTGAAATCAACATCTGATTAGAGACTACAATAATAAAATCAAAAAGCATGTGTGGGGGGGGCCACTCTTTTGATAATAACGTGTTGATAACATTCTTTGACAATATACCTTTGCTTTATATAATGAATATCTGATTTCTAAGGGTTTTAAAAATCACAAACACCCTACAAACAACTTCTGATTCTTGTTTTCAAATAGCAGTGGTATCAGTTTCTCTTATGTGGTTGATCCCCAGCTGTTCTGCTTCAAAATTAGGAGTCTTCTTTGATGAATGTTCATCCAGCTGATTAGAAAATTGCTTCACAAACAGAGCCCTTAAGCAGAAAGCCAATCAGAATAGATGCTGCATGGCATAGTATAACATAACATAAGAAGGGCCTTCTTGAATCAGAGCAATGGCAGATCTAGTCTAGGGTATTGTTTCCAACAGTCACAAGGCATCTAATAGAAGCAAGGTGTTAAGGCAGCAATCCTGCTGTTCTTTGCCTTCCTCCCATGTCCAGCAATTGTTATACAAAGCTACAATGAAAAAAGTATATTTCTTAAAGTGGTACCAATTTTACATAAACACATTTGAAAACTTCACTCTGTTTTCTGGTAATTTGTTTAGGAAAGCTGCAGGCAGATTCCCAAAGGAAAACATGTCAGTGTGGAATAGATAGTGCATCTATTACCTGACAGAAGTAAGAATTTATCAATTCCTATGCAGTCACAAGATCAAGGTGGGGCAAAAATAAAGCAGTTTGCAGAACATACCTCATTTCTGAGACCATTGATTTGGCCTGAAATAGAAGTCAGAGAGTATGACCTGACTTGCACTGGCCAACTGGTCTATCAGATTTTCCTGGTTAGTGTGGGCTTCCTTCTTTAACCAAAACTGGGGGGCCGGGTGGGGTGGGCAGCAGCTGGACTTTCTACCTGGCATCCTTAAAGTCACTGGTTCAAGCCTTGCAATTCTTTTAAGCATGCTGAGTGTTTTCAAGCTAGTTCAGTTTAGGTTTTAAAACAGACTGAAATGTTAGAGTTCTGAGGTTCCTAGCAATGCATGTTGGTACAATAACGTAAGTACTTCCACCTGTAAAAATAAGACATTATACCTCTGTCACTTTAGAAGAAGCTGAAACAACTGAAATATCATAATGATGGATAGACCTTATATAGCACAACTTTGCCCAAGGCCAGAGAAAGGTACTTCAGTTTCCATAACATACAGGTTGCCCCCTGTATGTGCAGGGGATACGTTCCCAGACTTAATACATATACTTGAAACTGTGGGAAATAGCAAACCCCATAAAATCATGGTGGAGGACCTAGGAAATGCCAAGAGAGGCTGCCTCTCTAGGTATCTCCAGCATGACTCTATCGTAACTAGCACCAGACCTAGGAAATACCTAGACAAGCCATATTTTTTGGATGACAGATAATTGAAACCATGGGTACTGGCCCCACGTATACAGGAAGCAACCTGTATTCATTCTACAACATATTCCATATTTTTGCAACACATTCCATACTTCTATTTGACATTACAAATATGATTGCTTGTACTTGACACACACAAATATGAATAGTTGCCTATACATAAACAACTCTATACAGGAAGAGAGAGGAATGCCATGAAATTTACACTCATATGCTGTATTTTAGTGTGATTTGTAATCACAACAGGAGATAATGTGAATAATCTCCACATAGCTTGCCACACTACAGAAAACTGCCATCATGTTGGAATTTTATATTTGCAAGAATTGTGCTTCAGATCACAAATATGAAGGTGGAGCAAGCACCTAGATGGCTAAGCCTAGTCCAAAGCATATTTACTCAGAATTCAATTGCTCTACTCTAGTGGAGATTAACAATAGGATTGCCTGCATAGGATTCCACCTGAAAGTGAATGTTCCTTTATTCTAAAAGGAACAACAAGCAAATCCAAACTATAAAGTTACCAAGTAATTTGACTCATAGTAAAATTGCTTCCCACCCACAAGATTTTGTTATCATTTAATCTCTGACTATGAAATCAACTCCGTCCAGTAAGCCTCCTGAACAGATATTTCCCCCAGCCCTCCAGCATAAATCTGTCAACATGTTGTTCCACATCCACCTTTGATTATCACATTATTTTTAGAGGAAATTAATAAACCCCAATTGTTAGCTGTGGAAAAAAATGTATTTTGTTTTGGTACAGATGATCAGCTAGATGAAAAAAAGTTGTCACACATTATCAATCAACTACAAATGGCTGAATTGGCAGAGCTGTAATAAATGAATACAATAGGAAAGAAGTCAAAGACATAGCCGTGTTAGTCTGGAATATCAGTACACAAGGGGATCTTGTAGCAACTTTGAGACTAGCTGAGAGAAAGAAGTTGGTAGCATAAGTTTTCCCAGATATAAGTACACTTCCTCAGATGCATGGAGTGAAGTGCCTGGGAACAGTCCTTTATGACCAGCCTGTATGTGTAAATAGCTATAGAAATTTAAAACTTGTGGGTATGGTGATGTGGTGAAAGTTTAGTTTTAATGATGCTCATTGAGGGACAAGGGCAGGGGGAAAGATGTTGCCTAAAGCCAGGGTGAATAGATAACCATATGAATGTTGGAGGGAGTTATTGGAATGTACAGTAGCACCCCCACATCGCTGATTTGCCATTCGCTGATTCAATTATCCACAGATGGCAACCACGGGGGTGGGTGGAGAGTGACGAAGCGAGCTCATCTCCCGCTCCCTTCCCCAGGATTGTTCCAGTGGATTCTGGCGGTGTGGCGGAGTTGGTGGGGGTGGGTAGGGAAGGGAGGGAGGAGAGCTCACCTCCTTTCTCCCTTCTCTGCAGGGCGTGTCCTGATGGCGCCAGTGAGGGTGTTCGCTATTATCGTGGTGGGGCCTGGAACCAATCCCCCGTGGATGCACGGGTGCTACTGTAGTCTGATGCTGGCTGGGAACCAGAAAGGCTATGTGATAAATTGGCCAAGAGGGCTCTCATGAGGCTGGGGTGTTAACTAGTGTTATAATATGTATAGTGTGCCAGGAAACCATTGGCTCTTTTCAACCCACTGTTGATGGACTGGAGTTTGTGGATATATTCCAATTCCGCTATTCCTCTTTCCAATCTTCCTTTGTAGGCTTTTGTTCAATGAGAGCTGTTCTGAGGACAAAGATGGAATGCCTGGGAAGATTGAGGTGATCTGCAACTGGTTTTTGTGTATTCCCATTCCTAATTTCTGATTTATGTTAATTTATCCTCTGGCACAGAGACTGGCCTGTCTGCCCAATGTAGAGGGCTGTAAATCATTGTTTTTTTAAAAATCTCTTTTATTCTTTCAGATACATACAGAATTACGTATATTAGACATATGAAACATATTACAAATTATGCAAATTAGGTTACATGAACATTAAATATCCATTAATTATATTAATTTATCGTGTTTATGTTATTTGCCATATTACTTCATAACACACACGTACGCACACACACACACACACAATGTTATGAATTTCCCCCTCTGGTGAAGCATTAGTTTGGAAAATCTAAATCTTAATCTACTACCTCCTTACTAACAATTTATCCAAAAAACATTATCTCAATCCAAAAGAACAACACAGATAAATCTAAGCCCTTTTCTATTTTTTGGTCTCCCCTTTCCCCTTTTAATTCCAATCATGCTCGTTTGAATCATAAAAATAAATTGGAACATGTTAACATTCTCTTCCTCTTTATTTATTTATTAATTTTATCATTATTGTTTCTAAATTTTATTGCCAATTTGCAGATAATCAAAAAAGGTTGCCATACTTAAAAAAAATCACTTCTTTTATTTTAAAAAAGATGGGTAAGTTTATCCATCTTAGCTACTTCTGTTAATTTCTCAATCCTTTCTTCTTCTGAGGGTATTGCACTTTTCCTCCAATGCTTAGTGTAGACAATCCTTGCCATCATAATCATATGCCATATAAACCTCTCTATAATTTCATTAACATTCTCATTAAAATTAAATATTACCAATAGGAAAATCTCTGGATACATATTGATTTTAATTTTATTTATTTATTTTTGTATTTTGGATCAGATCCTAAACCAGAATTTCTTTGCCCTAGCACAATCCCACCATTGGTGGAAAAAGGTACTTTTTTCTTGCTGACATTTCCAACATTTATTTTGTGCACTGCCTGATATTTTTGCAATTCTTACTGGAGAGAAGTACCACCTAAACATTAATTTCAGGGCATTTTCTTGTAAACTATATGATCTGGTAAATTTGATGATCCTTATCCATGCTTCTTCCTCTCTTGCTGTGATCAATCACTTTACTTGCTGACATCCCATCAACAGCAACATCTCCTACCAATTCCAAGATCTGACAGCGACTTGACAAAGACTGTCAACTACAGGTTAACAGGGGTGGAGGACTGTGGATTGACTCATCCACTTCCACCTGTGGATTGAGACAATTCTGTAGCCCCCACTTTTTCTTTCCTTCTTTTCCTTTTTACCTATTCTTGCCATTTCAAGAACTGATGATATATATCACTGATTATATATATATATATATATATATGTGTGTGTGTGTGTGTGTGTGTGTCATTGGGTAATCTTATGTTTAATATTTTTTTAACACTCTGACTACCGTCATAGTCTCCAGGGGAGATTGGAACAGTATTTTCCAACCAGCAGCCTAATTATCACTTGGCTTGCCTTCTTCTTGATGGGATAACTGTTACAATGTTGTTAATTATGTTTTTAAACGTTAATGATTGTGTGGTCACATTTTGGATTTTTCTAGAACATGTAAAGTATCTTGTTTCCAGGATAATTACAGCAGCTACAAAAACTCAGGTTACACATCTCTTTGATGTGCAACACTAGGGGACCACAGCTGCTTACTGCAAGTTTTATTAACACCTGGAGCTGGTCAGATAATCCAGTTTCATTTAATGTCCAAGGACTTGGCTCCCACACCAAACACAATAAGATATTGAAGCAGCTCAAACCCCAAAATCCAATGACTTTATTCCTCCAGGAAATGCATAGAAAGGGCTGACAGCCACTTTTTCTACCCCGGAAATTTCCCACACCGTTTGTGGTGGGGGGATTGGGCAAGGCAAGGGGAGTGGCCATTTTATTTTATTAAGTACAACATGTCCATTTGTACTGGAAAATGAATACCACAAACCCAAAGGATATTCATAATACTCATGGGAACGATATTTGGCTCATATTACACACTAACCACATATTATGCTCCCAACATAGATCAGCAAAACTTTATGGCCTCCTTTACTGAAACACTGAGCAATGTCTCATTGCGAGAAATAATTATTGGAGGAGATTCAAATGCAATCTTAAATCTCTTTTTGGATAGATCCAATATTCCTCACAACACACACACACACACACACAAACAGAAACCCCGTTAGTGAAATTAACTTCTGAAGCGGATTTGGTTTATCCATGGAGATTGCTCAATCCCACTACTAAAAACTACACACATTACTCGGCAGTGCATAAAACATAATCTAGAACTGACCACTTCTTCCTGTCTAAGTCACTGATGGGGAAGGTGGTTAATTCAGAGATTGATATTTTTCTCTGTTCCAGTCATTCGCCCATTGTACTTGCTTGGTCACTGAATGATGACGCACAAATTCCTAAGCTATATGAAAGCATACTTCCCCAAGCTATATGAAAGCATACTTCTACAACAAAAATAATAAAAATCCGAAACGCCTACCTAGGCTTGTACAACAGAAAGTCGAACAAAAACTAGTAATATCAATTAAGACGCCTGCTGGTAAAACGAAATAATCTTATAGAGATGTTTTACAAGAGTTTCAAACTTGTTATGCCTCCCTCTATGCCTCTGACCCTTCCCAGATAAATTAGCTGAATTTCTAAAATCCCTCAAAATTAAGAAATTGTCTGAAACACACAGAGATTTGGTAACTAAGCCAATTACAGAACCTGTACTAAAACTTGCAGTCCAATCCCTTAAGGCCCAGATGGCTTCACCTGGCCCAGATGGCTTTACGAGCCATTTTTATAAACTAATGTACAATGAATTGCCCCCCACCTATTAAATTTATTCAATGACTTTATACAACAAGGGTTAAGACCACAAACATGGCTAGATTCTCACATTATCCCTATACCAAAAATGAATGATCCAACTCCACCTGTTACAGCCTTTAGACCAGTATCTCTAATTAATCAGGACACCAAATTATTCACAGCCATCATTGCCCACAGAATTAATTCATTTATTACTGAGTACATTGATATTGACCAAACTGTATTTATGCCCAATAGAAGCATATCAGATATCATTCGTTGAGCTCTGAACATACAGTTGTCCCTTCATATTCGCTGGGGTTTGGTTCCAGGACCCCCGTGAATACCAATATCCATTAATACTCAAGTCCCATTATATGCAATGGCATAGCAAAATGGTCTCCCTTATATAAGATGACAAAATCAAGGTTTGCATTTTGGATTACTATTTTTTTTAAAGAATATTTTCAAACCGTGAAATACTTAAATCCATGGATACCAAATTCATGGATACGGAGTCTTATTCCTATAATGTCCTATTCCTCTGTCACAAAGCCTCCGTTGGCAATAATTTCCTTAGATGTTCTAAAAGCTTTTGATCGTCTTAATTGGCCTTACCTACTTGGAATTCTTCAGGAGATGAACTCCAATACTCAATTTATACTCAATTTAGATCATTTATAGAAAGGTTCAAAAGCTAAAATACTGGTCAACAAGATGTCTTCAGCAGAAATACCTCTTCAAACAGGAACTAAACAGGGTTGCCACCTTTCTCCCCTTCTGTTTGCCATCACTATGGAACTGCTTGCAAACTTGGTTAGAAATGATCCCAACATACAGGGTCCAAAGATTGGGGGGGTGAACCCAGAATTAAATCTCTTTGTAGATGATGTCTTACTTTTCCTGAAATGTCCCCATATTTCAATCCCTGCACTTAAAAATATACTGAATTTATTTGAGAGTTGTGCTGGTTTGAGAATAATATTTACAAAATCTAAATTAATGTGTTTAAATACCCCCCATGGAGAACAAATAAAACTACAACAAAAAACTAATTTACAACAAGAACCTAGGTATTTGGGCTTCACATACCTAGGTATTTGTCTCATGAAAGTTGTCAAATAAATCATATCCAGAAACTTTGATAAGGTAACAAAATGGATGACTTTGAAACTGAGGAGATGGAAACACATGAAATTTTCATTGATAGGAAGGATAACATTAATCAAAATGTTCCTTATCCCATGACTATTTTTCCTCTTCCAGACTATCCCCATGGATCCGTCCCCACCATGGATTCAGAAGTGGCAACACTTACTCAATATGTTTATTTTCAAAAGCAAATGACCCAGATTCAAATTAACTGTACACCACCTTTTATCCAAACGTGGAGGCTTAGCTATATCTGATTTGCAACTTTATTTTTCAACTTTTCAAGTGGTTCAATTATTAAACAAAAACTTTTCAGTTCACTGGGTACACATAGAGCTAACTGCACAACAGAGAAAGGGGTACAATCTATTTTTTTTCAGAAGCATCTCTGAAAAATGGCAATTAATGAAATAGATAACCCTTGGTTTTGTACATCTATAATGGCATGACCTAAATGGAAATTTATCTTGGCACTGTCACCTCTATGCCCTTTTCTTCTCCATCCCTCCTTTCAATACCCAGATAAATTTAGTGAATATGAGGGATGGGAAGAAGAGGGCTTATACAGGATCTGGGATCTTTTTACTGGGGGAAAAGCACTGTCTCACCAGGACCTGACCACAGTTTTGTAACCCAGATGCTTGAATTGGCTCCAATCTTATCAAGTTATCTCATTTACTAACCACCTCCTAAGAACAGGACTACTGAGGCCCCTCACATATTCTGAGTCCAAATGTGTTGATACCTCATATAATATTAAAGGCCTTGCTTCTATAACATGACATTAAAAACAACCATATATATTCCTGATGTGAGTATTAAAATGGTATGGGAAATTGATCTTGGTATGTAATTTTCCGAAGTTGACTGAGCTAAGGTCTGGACATTGCTCTCATTGAAGTCCTGCTCTGCACTTACTAGAGAATCTTATCTGAAAGTAATTCACAAGTGGCATTTGACTCCTGCTCAAATGTCATGAAGGGTTAAAATGATGCCCCCATTATGTTGGAGGAACTGCAATACTCTTGGGACTTACAAACATTTACGGGTGGACTGTCCCAGTATCGAACCATTCTAGTGAGAAGTATTAACTCAAGTGGCCGGGACCACAAAGTAGGTAATCCATTTCTGCCCAGCATTTTTAATGTTAACTATATACACAGGCAACAATAAGAACCTAAAAAATAGAAGCTTGATCGCCTTCCTTCTTGCAGTAGCCCAATCCACCATTGCTGCTTCTTGGAAGACATGTCAAGTTTGTTTAGAAGACTGGTGGTCAAGGGTGTGGGACCAGTGGCTGTATGAGAAGTTAGCTGATAAAATGAGATGCCATTCTACTCAAAAGAAGAAACACTCATTTGTTGAAACATGGCTCCCCCTTATTGATTATGTTAACACTGATGCAGCTTCTGTGAGACCTCCACCTTCCCATCTAAATTTATGGTCAGATGTATTGCAATAACCCTGAATATTAACAATACACGCACTCTGCAATGTACTCCTATGCACCCTGAATTTAATAATCTAGATTCATTGCAACACTTGTGAAACATGCTGTTGTATATATCTAATGGAAACTACTGTGCTATTAAGTCCTGAACCTGGTTAATGTTTTTTTATATGCATTTCATTCAAACTCCAATAAAATACTAATTACCAAAAAAAAAAGAAAAGAACTAAAAGTAATAGAAATCAACAAGTAATGGAATGAACTACTAAATTTCTTTTTCTGTCATTTATGAAAATCAGTTCTATAACAAACTACTTTTAAAAAGTAAAATTCAGCATCTCATAATTTTGTATACAGGAATGGATCTGTGTTTGGGAGTGACTCACATCCTTTGAGGTATTATACATCAGGAAAATAAACATGGAACCACAGCTCTATATTATTAGCAGCAAGGACATCTCTAATTTATTATGCTTGATTTGAGGTATTTAAATATGAAAACGAGGCAGTGCATTTGTAAGAATACAACAAAGGAACATCTGTGCTTGTCAATTTTTTTGCTGCCCTAAATTCCTGAACACTGTTTCAGCAACATCCCTGCAGTGATCTCAAAGAGCTGATTTTCGATTATTTAATGACAGAGATTTGACAGAAGATGACTAGCAGAGGTACAAGGATTTCCCAGCAAAATTGGGCTTTGATTTACTATATGTAGAAACCACGAATCTACTTAACAAGATTCTACATTTGACTCCTGCAATATAAGCCAGCTACTAGATGTGGCAAAATGAACAGATGTAAGGCTGAAACGATATAAGGTGCAGTATTTCATCTAGAAAGGGCTATTGAGAAAAATTTGCTCTGCAGTGAGCCATACACTCACCAGCTTCTAACCTTTACCTGTTCCTTAGTACAATGAGTTTCAAACTTTCTGACTTCAGGAGACATTTTTGCTAGATATGTTGCTGAATGCAATAATTTTTTTGATTGAGAATACAAGCCAATACAAGAAGCTGCTTTACTTTGCATCAGACCATCTAGCTTAATATTATCAACACTGACCAGCAGTATTTCTTCAGGGTTTCAGGCATGAGTTTTTCTGGTCCCAAATGGAGATACCAGAGATTACATATGGGACTTTCTATGTGAAAAGGATATGCTCTAGCATCTTAATCTGAGCTAGGGAAGATCTTGACTTGTCTTTTTTACCTTCCACCGTTTGTCTTCATTCCTCCTCCTTCCCGCCCTTACCTAGCCAATCGGGGCTGGGCAAGCCTGTCCCCGATTGGCCCCCTTCCCTTTCTCCCTCCCAGCCGCAAAGGCCATTGGGAAGGAGAAAGTAAAATGGCAGCGCCCATGGCCTCGCCATGCGGCCAAGCCCCCCACTGGGCGACAAGGCTGAGCGGGTGGGGGGGCAGGAGGGCTGGTGATCGAGGCAGCCAATTGGGCCGCAAAAAGGCCTGCCGGCCAGCAGCAAACCCCTTCTCTAACTACCTGTTAGCTTATTTTACCCATGCAGCTCCTGTGGAAGTGGAGGAAAGGCTTCACCTTTTCACTGATTCCACTGTCATTGAGCCTTCCCTCTCCCAGGAAGAGTTGATGGGAGAGAAAGTGTCACAAGCAATGTTGTCAGCTGTTATTATTTTTGGAGGTAATGAGTGTGTAATAGTAGTACTATGGTAAAGCAAATGATCAGAATATTTTTTTAATATTATTTCTTTTTATTTATCAAAAAGAGTAGAATACAATTAAACATGTCTATTTTGTAGTTTCAATTCATTACAAAATGTTAAACAGTGATAACATTTTGTATATAAAAGAAATAAAAAGAAAAAAGGAAAATAATCCATTATACATAAAATAACTACACTCTCCTAGCATACAGTTCAGTTTGACAGTGAAAATAGAGGTAGACAGTTTTATGCAATACAGTTATGTAGTAGTCTTTGAAAGGGTTTTTATCTCATTCAGTTAATATGTCATTCCACAATTTCTCATGATTGATAGGTGGGCACTGCTGGGTCAAATTACAGTTTATGTATTCTATCATCGGAAACCATTTTTTAAAATAAAGGGTGTCTTTATGGGATAGCTTTAAGATATCTTAGTTTGTTCCTTAAGCTTTTCCATTAACCAAATATTCCAGAACCTCTTCCATCATTTTCCCATTGTAAAATCACCCATTTTCCAATTTTGCACAATTTCTAGTCTTGTTATTGCCAATAAAAACCATTATCAGGTCACTGTGTTTCACTGTGGTGTTTTGGTCAGTGAAAAGAGAAAGAAGTGCTATACTAGGGGTTATGGTGATAGTTTGCTTCGTGATATGTGAAATCAGCCTAAACACCTCAGACCAAAATTCCTGGACCATAGGACAGTGAAACCACATGTGGAGATATGTGCCTTTGTTCTTGCATCCCCTCCGGCAATTGGGATTACTACTTTTGGTGATTTGAGTCAGTCTGTAGGCTGTCAGATGCCACTTATATACCACCTTAAGAGTGTTTTCCTGTATTATGACTGTACTTTTCCAAAATGTCGGGGATTATCAGATGTTTGACCAATCTAGATTGCTTAAGGGATGCATTACATCAGTTTCCTAGGCTGATTTAAATCGAGAAGTCTCTGTCATTGTGGCTTCTACCATAAAGTTGTATATAATTGCCATGTGTCCCTTGACCTGATTCATAGAAGGCATACATAAGTTTTCAAATCTTGTTAGAGACCCAGGGATAAAGCTCTGATGTTGTATATGAGACAAGAAATGCTCAATTTGGGTGAATTGTAACCAAATGGGCTGAATGGGATCCAGGTCTCTTATGAGTTCTTTGGTTTTAGGGACATTTTTATTATATAAACCAGATATCATATACATTCCCTTCTTGTCCCAATCCAAATAAGATGTGTGTTTAATTGGATCAAAAATTTGGGATGAGTCAAGAAGGGATGGATAGGTGACACCTGAGGCATCATTTTGTGATTACATTGCTTCCAAATTCTTAAAGACGTTTGTAAAAAAGGGCTCTCAATTTTTTTGATTTGATGGTAGGAAAGGTTAGAGAAGTATATTTCTATGTTTGTTGGATCCTTCAGATTTAATTCTGTCTCAATCCAGTTGGTTTGAGGGTTTCTCTTGAATATCTGGATCAGATGTGTAAGCTGTGCAGCCATAAAATAATATGGCATACTTGGAATGCCCAGCCCACCCGTTTGGAGTTTCTGGTACAAAAAAATGTTCGGGAACCTTGGTTTTTTATTGTTAAAGATGAAAGTGTGAAATTATTTTTTCCAAGTGTTGAAGAATGAGAAAATGGGTTCCATAGGAATCATAAAGAATAAGAATAGAAGACGTGGAAGTACCAACATTTTTAGTATCTACCGCCCTTACAGGGCGGTAGATGTTGTGTTGAGTATGGGGTATTTGGACATAATAACTTGGATTTTTGCATGTTTACTCTGAAACCCGTGTAGGTATCAAAGATGGCCAATATCTTCTGGAGGGCATGAAATGCGATGGTCATGTTTGTTATATAGAGTAAAATGTCACCTGCAAAAAGTCCAATTTTATGCATCTGTTGGTGGATCATAGGGCTTTCAATTTGATGTGTCATCCTTATTTGTTCTGCAAGGGGTTCTATGGCTATTGCAAATAACAGAGGGGATAATGGGCACTTCTGCTTGGTTCACCGGTGAAGTTCAAATGTTTGGGAGTCCCCCTTGTTAGCATAGATCGTTGCTTCAGAGTTAGAATACAGATTTTGGAGAAATGTTACAAATTGGCGTCCCATATTCATTTTTTTGAGCAATCCAAATAGGTATGGCCATTCCAACCGATCAAAGGCTTTTAGGGCATCGAGCAATATTAAAGCCAGGGGAGTGTGCCTTTTATTACAGAAGTGTATTATATTTAGTGTTCTTCTAATGGCATCAGCTAAACACTGGCTGGACATAAACCCTTTTTAGTCAGAATGTATATAATCAGTGACAAAACCATTAAGACATTTAGAAAAAATTGAAGTCATTATTTTAAGGGCAGTATTAATTAGGGCAATTGGTCTAAAGGCGGTGATGATAGGTGTGTCATCCTCCGTCTTAGGAATCGGGATGATTTGTGGTCTTTTCCAGCTGCATGGATGCAGACCATTGCGTAAGAGTTCATTGTATAAGTTGTGTAAGTGTTGGGTGAGATCTGTTTTGAGTTGTTTATAAAATTTGGCAGAGTATCCATCGGGCCCAGGTGCCCATCCCAGTTTCAACTGAGTAATAGTGTGTTCAATTTCTTGTATGATGATTGGGGAATTTAAAGCTGCTTTGTGTTGTTCCATAAGTTTTGGGAATTTAAGTGAATTTAAAAATTGAGTAAGATATAAGGGCTGAGGGCACTCCGAAGTATATAAATCTTTATAAAATGTGCAAAATCTGTGGAGTATATCCATGGTTTTCGTTACAGTGGTCCCATCAAGGGTTTTAGTCTGTGAGATGGTTCTTTTTTCTGCTCTCCTCTTAACTAGGCATGCCAGTAGTTTTGAATTTTTATTCCCATGTTGATAGTAATATGCCTTTGTGTATTGAGTGGCTATATGGATGCTTTTTAAATCCACTTCCTTTAATTCAGATTTTATTTTCATCAATTGAACTAGTGTCTGCTTGTTTTGGTCAATCTTATGGTTTTGGGTCTATTCAGTTAGTTCATTTAACAAAGAGCATCTTCATACCTCTTTCAATTTTTTGTTTTGCTCCCTCCTGTATCAGAAGGCCTTGTAGGACCACAGTTAGAGTCTCCCAGAGTAGTCATTCTGTAGTTTCATCTATTTTATTCTCTTGGTAAAGGTGTTTTATCGCCTGTTGTATGTGTGTTTTGAATGGTTCAATATTCAGTAAATAGGAGTTAAATCTCCATATTTTAGTTGGTTGTATTGCTTCTGTCAAAGACCAGGCCATGGTAAGTGGAGTGTGGTCTGAGTGGAGGGATGGGTGGATTGTGACTTTTTCAATGTGGGACATGGTTATCTTATCAACAAAAAAATAGTCAAGGCTTGAGTAAGAGTTATGTACTTTGGAAAAAAATGATGTAATCTCTAGTTGTGCAGTTTAGCAGCTAACACAGGTCAACTAAATTTAGTCTTTTAAGATCTTTCAAAGGAAGTTGTAGTATGGAGTGGGATTTGAGTGACTTATAGGAAGATTTATCCATATAAGGATTGAGAACTGCATTAGCGTCTCCTGCAATTATCACTGCACCCTTTGTCATCTGTTCCAGAGATTCCAAAAAGGATACCAAAAACTGTGTTTGGTTGGTATTTGGTGCATAAAAACTGGCAAGGGTGACTTACTTATTCATGAGAGTACCCTGTATTATTACAAATCTGCCCTTAGAACTTTTACAAATTTTCTGTAGGAAAAATGGGGTTGATTTATCAAATATTACTGCGGTCCCTCTTGCCTTACCATAACCTCCAGCTACAAACTGTTGTCTAAATTGAGTTTTTGGGAACACTGGATTGGATCAGGAAGATGATGTTTGGATGAAGAGGTTTAATCTGCTTTAATATCTTAGATCTCTTAACTGGTGATCCCAGACTTCTGACATTAAAGGAGAGAAATTTAAGGTTGGACATATCAAATTAAGTAAAAAATTTTATTTTGCACATGGTTTAAAATTGGAAAGCTGATGATAGTATTTATATAAGGCAAGAAGGAATACAATTGCAGATATAAGTCTGCACTATATAAAGCTTCAGGGAACCTTTCAAGATTTTTGATAGGAGAGTTAAACGACACAACAATTAAAAACAAAAACAATAACCTCGCAACATTCAAACACCTGGACAAGAAGTTCCATAAAATATATGGCACTTCGGGTGGAAATAAAATTCCCAGCCTCTCCAGGGAAACCATATTTGGGGGACAATCTACAGTAAGAAAGACTGTCAAGACTTCTTTATAATAAAAATGTTGAATAAAGCATTTGACCAAAAGTGTGTTCCCAGGAGTTATTCAGCATGGTACCATAAACAAAGTTGTTCCAATTAGTCATAAACATGCCTCAATAACTCAGATCACACATTATAAAGTAGATGAACACTTATCAGTCAGATTAAACGACAACTGAAGATCTAGTAGATGTAAGTGCACCGATGAGGAATCTATAAGAGAATCAATATCCTGATGTGTATCTTTCATAGATATCAATATTGTGTACTGCCTCTCATTCTTTATTGCTTTGTTGTTTCGGGTGTATCATTGAAGACTGCGTAGAGAGTTAGTTTTGAAATACAGTTGCCCCTCCATATTCACGAACTCAGCATTCGCGGTTCTGGGAGGCCCCCCCGCCCCCCCAAAACTGCGACAAGGGGCCTCCAGAGGCCCCGTGAAAGCCCTGGGAGGGAGCGGGGAGGGCCGGGGAGGCCCCCGCGAAGGCCTTGGGGGGGAGTGGGGAGGGCCGGGAAGGCCTCCATGGGGCCCTGCAAAGGCCTTGGGGGGGAGTGGGGAGGGCCGGGAAGGCCTCCACGGGGCCTTCGGAGACCCTCTGGAGGCCCCACGAAGGCTCTGGGGGGGAGTGGGGAGGGCTGGGAAGGCCTCCGCGGGGCCTTCGGAGACCCTCCGGAGGCTCCGCGAAGGCCTTTGGGGGGGAGGGGGGAGGACTGGGAAGGCCTCCGTGGGGCCTTTGGAGACCATCCGGAGGCCCCGCGAAGGCCCTGGGGGGGAGTGGGGAGGGCTGGGAAGGCCTCTGTGGCGCCTTTGGAGACCCTCTCGAGGCCCCACGAAGGCCTTTGGGGGGGAGGGGGGAGGACTGGGAAGGCCTCCGTGGGGCCTCTGGAGACTCTCCGGAGGCCCCGCGAAGGTCTTGGGGGGAGTCGGGAGGGCCGGGAAGGCCTCTGAGGGGCCTTTGGAGACCCTCCGGAGGTCCTGCGAAGGCCTTGGGGGGAGGGGGGAGGGCCGGAAGGCCTGCGCGGGGCCTCCAGAGACTCTCCGGGGACCCGTTGAGGGCTTGGGGGGGAGGGCTGGGGAGGCATCCACGGGGCCTCAGGAGGCCCCGGGAAGGCCTAGGAAGGGAGTGGGGAGGTGAGGGAAAGCGACTATGGGGCGTCTGGAGGCCCCAGGGTCGCTATGGCGGGGGAGGGGGGGCAAACAATATTCGTGGATTTTTCACATTCGCCTGGGTCCGTGGAATGTAACCCCCACGAATGTGAAGGGACGACTGTACTGTATATTTCTTTCATGAATATGCATGTGGTGTGCCGATGCTCTGGTCTCTATTGAACTCTTTAGGTTGAAGAGCCTTTCTTCTTGCTTCTAGAAACAAGGATCCACGTATTGGTGTCAGATGCGTGGGATGTCTGCATGGTGGAGTCCCTCTCGTGTTGTATCTCTTGCTCCAAAGCTTTAGGTACACTGATATTTATGACTATTAATATGTACAGGTCTTGTACTTGCGATCATTGTTTTATTGTTATGGCAGATTATTAATTTAATTGGAAAACCCCATTTATATCGTATTTTCTCTTTTTGCAGAAGTGATGTCAGTGGTTTAAAAAGTTTTCTTTTGCCCAAGGTTTCTGAAGCGAGGTCTTGGTAGATCGTTATTCAGGCCGTGCCATGTTGTATTGGTGCTTGTTTTGAGAGGAGGTCAAATATTTGAGTTTTAACAGGAAAATGGGCAAAGCAGGCAATGATGTCTCAAGGAGTTTTGTTCAAGGTGGGTGGAGGACCCAATGCTCTGTGTACATGTTCTATATCTGATGTGGTTATGTTAACACTAGAACAGTGTTCATTAATCCAATCTATAACAAAGGTCAAAACATCTTTTCCCTTCACTCCTTCCAGAAAACTGCGAAATCTAATATTCACTCTCTTCCCCCAATTTTCCAAATCTTCCAGCTGGTTTGAAAGGGATTCGTTTGCTTTCTCTAATTATTCTATTCTGTGCTCATGATTTTGCCCTGTTTTTCATGCCTCCATGGCTGTTTCCACTACTTCAGCAATTGTTCCAGTCAGTTCTCTAATAGAAGCTTACAAAGGGGCAAGGGTTGCTGACCAATCTTTTTGTAAGTCAGAGACTATTTTTTCTCTTAATTTTTCAAATTGGTCTGGTAGTGGTTGGTCGTCTGGCCTTGTTGGGCTCCCTTTCCCCCTCCTCTTCCTTCCCTGCTTGCCTTATTAGCCGTAGGTGCCATTTCCCCCTCTTGTTCATTGTCAGAAGATGGAGATGTTATTCTTCCTTTCTTGACCAGGCAGTAATCTGAGATTGACCTTTCCATCGTTCTTTTACTGCCAAGTATTAAGTGGTTGTTTATAAGTTGGAAAAACTCCTCCATTGCTGCTTAAACAAGTTTAAATTGAGAAGCTTTTTGGGAGCTTTCATTCTAGTCGTCAACCATCTTAGGCGTCTGGACACCCGCCCCCCGAGTATATTTATTTTATTAGTGCAATGACTAGAAGGTTCTAGCTATCTTCAAAAGTTCCTTTTAAAGGGAATTTTTAGAGTCAATATGTCAAGAAATGTTTATGTTTTATGCTAATCTCTTATCAATTTTAAAGCCCCCCTGATAAACTTAACAGAAAGTAAGAGAAAAGTAATGAGCACACGTAACACAATGAATTAGCAACTAAGACAGCGTGTTAACTTTTTATATCATCATAACAAGTACAGGGATGTGCTTCTGATTATTATTCATTCCTGTGGGGTAAAATAAATAATTTAATCAATTTAATCAATTACTGTGAAAGGGTCTTTGAAAACTGTGCAGTTTCCAAAGACATTCTCAAAAGGGAAAGAAAGTCTCTTCCTCTCCCACACACTGTTTTCTGCCCCCACTTAGATGGCCATGTAGTGACTGGAGTAGGTGCAATAGGTGGTGCTGTTACCTAAAATGCTCCTTGGAAAATTCCAAGAAAATACTGAGTCTCTAATATGTTGGGGGAAATTAGCAACTCGACTTCAGCTATGCAAAAGCGAGTAACAAGGGAATCTTGCAAACCTTTGTCTACCAATACTAGTCTGGATGGAATGCATACACCTGTAAAATTAAGTATGGTTTTTATTAAAGAGTTCAAAAATAACACCAGACACACACATTCACCCAGAAAAAGCATTCACACAAGGTTATAGGAAAAGTAGTAGGAAAAACTTGGATAGAGGTTAGCAAGAGGATTTGTTGGGGTGATACTGACCTGCCTTGTAGTCAATCCGGCAGAGAGGATGGAGGAACCTGGGGTGGCTAACACAGAGTGATAGGGTTTCCCCCTATAACTGACTGTGCACACTGAGGGAGATTTTTGGGGGTGATATTTATACCTCCAAATACACCTGAGGGGACGGCTGCTTCATGGGTTGAAACAATAGATTTCCTGAACCTTCATGAATTGTACAATGACATTCTTGGTCTTGACAAAAGGTGAGAAAGATGCTAATGTGTTTCTTAATGTCCAGTGATAGGATTTTAACAGCTTGAGCAAGGGTCTTAAGGTTTGGGGATGAAGGAGAGGAAATTTCATAATCAGCAAATACAGAGGTTTTCGTCCACCCATTATCTCCCTTTTCTGGGAAATGTGTCCTTTTTTACCTATTAGCCTTAGGCTTCCCAGCATGAGGCAGGGCACTCAAATGACCTTTTGAGACCATCCTACCTTTTCCCTTGTGGAAGGTCACATTGATGAACCAAATCAATAATATTAATACACAATTTCTGAGGTCTCCAGAAGTGGGGTGCAGGCCAATACTAACATTCTGGAAGTGGGGTGTAGGCCATGCTAACAGTGTTTGACACCCTACTGCACTTCTGGAGGACACCTGGTCTCATATTGTTATGTGCCAGCTATTGGAACACAGCTGGGTGACAATCCTCAGCTGTCCTCACCTTTCCCTCAGCCACAAAATGGCCATGTTCAGATTGGGGTGGGAATGATGAACTGGAGAGAGGCAGGGATAGTCCTCCTGGGCTGCCTGAAGACTTGGGGAAAACACAAAAGAGACTTCCGGCTTTGGTGGGGTTTCCCAACACTTGAGAAGTCTCTTCTTGGTTGTTCCCCTATGTGTCTTCGAATATTCTTTCCATCCCTAAATGAATAGCAGGAATAGGTTAATTTTTAAAACACTATAAGGGAAACTGAGCATGTTACTTTTGAAAAGTAACTTTCCTGGCCAAGGTGGAAAAATAGGATGGTGGCTGCTCCCAGGTTCTGGAACTTCATCCCTGAGGAGGCCAGCCTTGTCCTTCTGCCAGTAGGTGAAGACTTTTGAAAAATTTCAGCAAGCTTTGGGGAACTTACTTTTTATAAGGGAAGAGGTGTTGATAGTGGGTAGTACAGTTGCCCCTTCACATTTGCATCACCACCACCACCACTATCACCATATTTGAACAGGAAGATGCCAGATTTAAGTGATTCTGGTGATTGCAGATTCATTTTTCCATAAATCGACAGGAACTTGGTAAGTTAAAACATATGTTAAGTTCCATTGATTCAATTTTCCAGTGATTCAACTAGCAATTGGATTTAGGCCCACGTGTTTTTCTTTAAAATGTATACAATTCTAAATAGCTCAATATAGAAGAGCTACAAACAAACACATTCAGCAACTGTCTTATTAGGGCATTATACGGGGAAGGTAGGGGGGCTGGCTACAGGAAGCTGCCTTGTATGGAGCTGGTCCATCTAGATTGGTGTTGTTAACATGGCCTGGAAGTGGTTCCCAAGAGCTCCAGGAAACAGTTTTTCCATGGGTGCCTGAAGATATTAGGGACTAAACCTGGGACTGAAAATTATGGCAGATTGGGTAACATATGCCATCTTTGTGTACATCTGCTTCCAAATGAGTGCATGTCCACTAGGGAAAGGTGGTATCTGTCCTCTCTGAATGATGGGGAAGAATTGTGAGGGATGCACACTCTAGTGCGCACATATTAAACTTTTAAGAAGGTACTGCTAAAAGGCAGAATTAATCATTTTATACCAATACTTCAAAAAAAAAATCACAATAAAAATATGTTTTATTCTACACTAGAAAGCTATCCCAATGAATGTTTTCAGAAAGAAATAGGAATTTTTATTTAGTAATTGATAACAGCCCCTCCCTGGTAAACAGGAACAACTGGAGAATACATGTGTATTATACAGTTCAGGCCAAAACATTTCATTTTGACTAATAAAAGAAATAGCTGTTGAATGAAATTCAAGATTACAAATGAATCATAAGAGGTTGTCTATACAGTGAATCTTGTCACTGTAATATTTTGTTTGTGCTTTTGTTGTTGTTGGGAATATCACTTTAGAGCAATCTGGCTTCTACCATCTAAGAAACAAGTTTTCAAGAATATAAAGAGATCACCAAATATACTTGCTAGGGAAGAAAAAAGCACAGCAAAACTTGGTTAGGCATTTGCCTTTGTTTGTAGAGTTTCTGACTGAAAAGTATAAGTGGAAAAATACTCTCTCTAAATATACCACACTTTTTTTTTTAAAAAAAGTCCATCTTGAGCTGACATTCATTGATTTCTGTAGAGTTAGACATGTAATCAAATCATCTAGCTTCATTTAGTATTATTGCTGGAGGGAGAGTCCATAGATTTCAGTTTTGATTACTGTTCTCATCAACTTTTATTTCTTTATTTAGATTTGGTATTCCATCCTTTCCATAAGGTTCGGGGTACATACTTTTTACTTTATTTCTAAAATGTATATGTGTCATTACTACATTGGACTCTAGTTTGGCACTAGTCAAAGTCTGCACAGATCAGTCTTTCCTAGCAATTATATTTCATAAGTTATTTATACTCAATAAAACTCAGTTCTTGGAAGGCATTAATTCATGCAGTAGAGAAGGCTTGCTTATGATCCCACCAGAGGACATAAGCTTTCTTGGTGGTAGCAACCCAACTATGGAGTTCCCAGATAATTCCCTAGCTGCTCTCACTCCCACCACCCTCACAAGCATGTTTGGTGGGAACACAAGCGAGGGCCTTCTTAATGGTTGCTTCTGGACTCTGGAACTCCCTAGTCCTCAAATTTGTGTGCTCCTCTTGCCTACAGAAAGATGGGTGATCCAATAGTGGAAATAATGGGTATTGACTGAAGGTACAATTTTGGGAAAGGGGTGCTTTCCCCCATACAGCCATATTAAATTTTAAGAAAGGACTAGTAATTTTTGTGAAGATGTTCTTAAACGTGGTTGGCATAAACAGAAAGCTACACCAAAGCACATTGCATTAGGACCCACAGATGGTCAAATTTCTGTGTTGAGGCATGAGTCTGGGGAGATAACTGAAGCATATATTTGTCCAGTTTGGATGGATGAGTTTCAGTTTGTTCAACATGACCATGTGGGCATGTTGCTTGCAGAGATGAGGCCAACTACTTGCCTGTTAGACTCAAGTCCATCTTGGCTAATTAAAGCTGCCAGAGGAAGACTGGCCAATTGGGTGGTGGAGGTTGTAAATCAGGGCTATCTAACCTTTTGGCTTGCCTGGGCCGCAAGGAGTGAAGAGGATTTGTCTTGGGCCGCATATAAAATATATAATAAAGTTAAAGTACTAACACAACTTTCTTTATTTTTAAAGAAATCCATAAATGCACAATTGGCAAGCCTCCAGGCTCAATCTTGCCCACCAGCTACCTCATCTGTGTCACATGACCACTTATGCTCTCCTAGCTCTCATCTAAAATATTTGCCTCAGAGGACCATTCCAGTGAAAAATGGCAAATTGCATAGGAATGTTTTTGGGAAGTCTGCTCATGTTTCTTGCTATTTAAAAAAGCACTAAAGACGGATCTCTTTCGGCAGGCCTTTCCTAATTAGATCCTGGCCTCAGGAGCTCCTGGCCTCTTTTAGTCTGCTGGGTATCTATTATTTTTAATGTGATTTTAGATTAGTTGATTTCAAATATACTGGTTTAATATTTTTTTATGGGGGAGGGTGGGGTGGGTGGTGTTTATGGATTTTAATCTGTATTTGTATTTTAATTTTTGTAAGCCGCCCCGATTGTTTTTAACAGAGGGACGGGATAATAATAATAATAATAATAATAATTACTATTTAAACTTTCTATGTTGATCAAGTAGTCTGCATTCATTACTTTTAGTACATGGAGTTATGTATCATAGGCAGCAAAATAGATAATGAGTTGTTTGTGTCTCTGTGCATGTATTTACTATATTATTACATGAGTACCCCTTGCCTTCAATATGCATCTTCTGAGGGTGGCTAACTATCAGTAAATTGATAAAATAAAACACATACCTACAATCAAATCATAATCAGTAATCAGATTATAGATTCTATAATCTGATTGCAGGTACATGTTCTATTTTATTGATTTACTGACAGCCACTCTCAGAACATAAGAACTGAAGGCAACTAACTGCCCTGGCCTAAATGTACCCCAGACAACGCTGAATTAGCAGAAGTCCCTGAAGGCGGTGGATGGCAGCTTCCTAGGACATACACTTTCGGGGAAGGGAAGGGGGAATCAAGCACCGACACTGGATGAGGTGTGTGTAAAAACCTCCCCCCACCAAGAAGCTGAGGACGCTGAGCCTTCCTGTTCGGCAGGTACTCGCAGGAGGTCACGGAGCAGGAGATGCTCGCTGAGGGAGGAGGTAGTGGCGGGCTGGATGGACTCTCTGCTCCCATGTCGGTGCCCCGATGGAACCGCCTGGCTTCCCTCCACAGTTCCTCCCACCGGTCCCGACTCAGTGTCTGGCAAGGAGTAAAGGGGAAGGAGGAAGAGGATGAGCCTCCACCGCCCCTCACTGGCCAACTGGCCTGGAGGGTGCCTGTGGGGCGATCAAGTGAGGAGAGTGCAGTTTTGGATGCAGGTGGTTTGCCTACGCTGCTCTGCCTTTGAATGGGATGCCGGTCCATTGGGCAGTTGTCAGGGACTGGGCTGGGCAGCGTGGGCAGTTTGCCTGTGCTGCTCAGTCTTTTAAGCGGCAATCGCCTGAGTGGGCTGGGAAATTTGGTTCACGGGAGGGAGGTGTGTATGACTGCTAGTGGTCTCAGTACCTGTGTTAGGGCTTGTCAAATAGGTTTTTGCGTGGCTGTGCTCTGTGCTGTCCATTCAGCCTCTCGCCTCCCCCCCCCCCATTGGGGCCATGTCCTCTAGTGGCAGGGATGTGCCTGCATGCAGTGTGTTTCTGGGCCTGCTGGGACTTTTTGGCAGGCTATCATTGTAAGGGCCCCCTATTGGCATAGTACCCATCTTCATTGGTCTCATCTTTGCCACAAGGCCCAGCTATAGTGGGGGATGGGAGCTCCTGGGAGAGTGGATTGAAGGGATTGTGCCTGCTGTGAGCCATGTGGGGGAAAGCAGCTTGGTGTGGTGGAGAAAGTGGCCTCTCTGTGGCCACAGGAGGTGTGCAGCTTGGCACGTCCAGAGGAGGAGGAGGAAGAGGAGCTTGGTCATGGAAGCTAAACCAGGGATGGTCCATGCCTTTACTCACCACAGGCTGGAACAGCCTTGCAGCGAGATGGAGGCTGGACACCCCAAAGCCACCACCGCTGGTAGCACAAACTGCTTCCACTTCAGCCCAGATGCAGCTCTTTCCTGCCAAGCCTGACTGAGCAATCAAATCCTCTGCACTGCCAAACTTCATGCTATCCTCGTGAAGAAGAGAAGGTGGGAACATACACAGTGAGTGAGGAAAGGCAGGGAGGGAAGCATGAGGAGGTTTATTGTTTGTTAGCATGCATGCGCCAATCCACTTTATGGTATAAAAAGAGCTTTTTGTTAAGAGATTCTCCCTACTTAGATACGTAAACGTAGATCTTTTATCTCCTGGCTGTACTTAGTTGGAGCCGCATTAGTAGCTGTCCTGGGTCAGATGTGGCCCACAGCCCGGACATCCCTGTTGTAAATGCTTCTTTGAAAGAGGGCCATGTTCCAACCTCTCTTTAAGAAGCAATTGTAAGTTATCTGTTGAAGAAACCTTAATTGGGCCCCACCTCCCTAGATAACTATTGGCCAGTCTCTACTCACCCCTTTTAAAGTAAGGTCTTAGAGCAAGTAGTGGTAACACAATTCCAAGCTTTCTTGGATGAAACTGATTACCTGGTTCCAGAAACAGCCTTGGTCACCTTGTGGATGACCTATACTGGGAGTTCATCAAGGGGAGTACATCCCTGTTGATCCTCCTGGCTATTTCAGCTGTATTTGATACCATCAATCATGGTATCTTACTGGGTTGTTTGGCTGATAAGGGACTTGGGAGCATTGCTTTACAGTGGTTCTAGTCTTTCAAGGCTGAACATTTCCAGAGGGTGGTGCTGAAGAACTGTTGTTTACCCTTTTGGTCATTAGCCTCTGGGGTTCCACAGGGGTTAATATTGTCCCCTATGCTTTTCAACATCTATATGAAGCTGGTGGGAGATGTCATCCGGAGCTTTGTGGTTGCATGCCATCACTATGCTGGTGATACTCAGCTGTATCCCTCTTTTACAACTGACGACTGGTAGGGTATGGCAATCCTGAATCCTTGTCTGAATGCAGTGAAGGACCAGATTATGATGAAGTTCAATCCAAAGAAGAGGGAAGTGCAGCCGGCCAATAGGAAAATCAACCTACGGTTGGGCTCACAGCCTATTTATGATGGAGCTGCACTCTCTCTGAAAGATCAGGTTCATAGGTTGGGAGTGCTCTTGGACTGAGTGCTGCTCCTGGAAGGCCAGGTTACTACAGTGGCCAGGGACAGTTTTGTCCATCTGCACCTTTTCCTGAGGAAGGCAAATCTGGCCACAATTGTTCATGCCCTGGTTACCTCCCAATCAGACTGCTGTAATGTGCCCTATGTGGGGTTGCCCTAGTGCAAAATGCAGTAGCCATGTTGGGTGTTCCTATTATAGACCATATAACATCAGTAGTTTTAGACTCCTTTTAAATGTTTTTGGAGACTATTTTAGTGGGTTTTAAAAATGTTTTATCTTTCTATTGTTTTAATTGTTTTTATTTGTTCACCTCATTAGGATTCCTTCTCGGCTGGGAGCTGATATAAATATATCTTAAATAAAGCAAAATAATAAATAAATATTAGATTGTGTAAATGAAGTACTCCCAAGCCTCCTTGTTCTACCACATTCTAGAATATATCCTTACAAATAAATTGGTTGCGACCAGCAGGTTCACGACAGACTTGAATGAAGAGACACAGTAGACACTAGTGAGCACCATGAAGTATTGGATTGGTGGAAAGAGGATTATTCAAAGCAACTTCTCATGGCTTATTGGAAAGCAGGGATGTACAGAATGGCATCCCTTTGGGATTCAATGTTTTCATTGGTCTGTAAAGGCTCACCAATTTTAAGACTGATGATGATGAGAGAGCCTCTCTTTCTTTTAAGCATGGGGATAGTGAAGAGCAAAGACAAATTTTAGCTTTCTTCTGATGTCTAGACTGAGAGTGGTTTCATCCATTTTAAGTGACTAGTGGAAATAGTGATTCTTAGTCCTTACTTTGGTACCAAGTATACTTGCACTAGCTTAGGGCCCCTTTTGACTGATTAGGAGGGTGCAGATTAGAAACATAAATTAAGGAAACTGAGGCCTATAATTCAACCCGAAACCTATCTTCTGTTTCATTCCAGGATGTGGTAATACCGTTGCACTGTCTATGTAATATCATGAGTACCCACTTGGCTTAATTACACACCACACTTCCCATTCAAAAGCAGCATATTTGAGATCTACATCAGTGCTGTAATTCACATGCACGTTTAGTTTAAATGAGCATCTATATGTACAACTTGCTCGCTCTATCTTCATCACCTCAGCAGATGAAACAATAATATTCTGAAAACTGCTACCTGTTTGGAATAATTTGTCTACAGCATGGAATATGCAGTGAAACAAGAGCTGAAAACCCTGGATATCTCCCCCACAGCTTTTTCACAAACAAGAAATGAGATAGGAAGTTGGCTATTTTTCCATTTTGCTTTTCAGATTATCAAGAACCTATTTCAAAGAAAAAACAACCTCCAACCATATATTCATCCAGAATTGAGAAATAAATGAGTTATAACAAGCAGTTCAGGGCAACGGGGAGACTTTTAATAATCTATATTGCTCTATTATTTGCCTGTCAATTTTATAGCTTATAAAGTATGAGATTTAGGCCTTAGAACTTGCTCTCCTTGAAGAGTAATGCATTTGCGAGGGTAATGTATCATGACCTCAACAAACCTTCTGCTGAAAGCATTCTGCTTAGGAGACAAACACATTTCTTTCTGTTATGCTGCAAGTTGAAATACAATTATTCCATTTCCCTCCACACACCCCATCCTATGACTGGAAATGTCATAAAAAATCAAACTTTATGTCTCTTCCTCTCTTCTTCCTACAATTTATAATCATACGAAGGTCCTCCTAAGAACCTTCTCCACTTTGATAAACATGTTGGGGGATAGTAGAATGGTTTCTCCTGGCCACACCTCCAGCTACACTATACCACTGGGCATGTATTCTGGCAACCACTTATTCAACAGCAATGTGAAGTGGGACTATGTTTGTAATGATGCACAGGCAGCAGACTGTGACAAGGAGTATGCTTCTTGCCTCAGTCCTGCTCACAAGCATTCAAGGAAAATGAGCAACCCTCCCTAAATGCTCAAGGTACCCATAACTGCACACATTATTTACCAATAAACATATTTGTTTCTAGAAGTAAGAAATATACTACCTTAGCAACTCTCATTCTTTCTTTTCAGAAGAAACCAGTTTCCCCACAATGAAAGTACTAGCTTATTCAATGTTGTCTGCAACTGCACAATAAACAGGAAATAAGCACCTGCTACAGACTTTTCCTGTCCCACACACAACACTTCCTTCTTCAGTATCATCTAGAGCATCTTAAAAATTATCTCTATGCAGTCATACTGGAAACAAAATGTCTTACTTACTGAGGTTCCATTTTAGGCCTGTTGTAGTAACACAATCACAAGCACTCCCAACAGGAATGAGGCCACACCATTTGCCTTCTAGTCCTGTGTTTACATGCAATTTGTGCTTTCCCTGCAACATGAAAAGAACTTTGGTTAGACTTATACTTATTAGCAAAAATTAGGTAAGCAACACACCAACAGGGAAATCAGATACAGATACAATATCATCTGAGACTTTATAGTACGATATGGAACACTATGGACTAAATCTAGTTGTTAGTTTCAACTATAGCAAATCCACGGAATTAACATAAGTGTTCCAAATTCTCATTGATTCTGATTGGGACTAATAAGTGGACTTCCCCATGTACATCTAATGCTTTATACTGATGTACGCTTCCTATATAGGAAGATGAAACAGATCTTTGTACTTTCTTAATTAATCCAGAACACTGGGCATCAACTGGGGAGGTAATCCCTAATGAAATCTTAACACATTGCTCTAGGCTGTTGTCTCCAAAGTTCATACACCTAGTCATCCTTTGGAATAGATGAAAAATACTTAGGTCCACCTGTCACAAAACAGTAGTTCCTAGGTGGAGAGTAACAATAGTTTGGCAGATTGAGTCAGAATTTGGCATAACAGGCTGGAAATTACTGATACCATATTGGATCCCTTTTGGATTTTTTTTCTACAGTGATTTCTTTCTAGCAAGGAGTTATTTTTCCCCATGTACAGATACTAGAACTGTGTGTTTCCATGCAGCAGACCTTGGCAAAGGATCTGGATTACAAATCAAGATTGACTGGAAGTTAGTGAGAAATCACCTAGCTAACCTAAACAACCTCAGCTCTGAAGGGCCAAATGAACTACATCCCAGAGTACTGAAGGAATGTGCTGATGTACTCTCTGAGCCTCTTGCCATCATTTTTGAGAAATCTGGGAGAACAGGTGAGGTGCCAGAGGACTGGAGAAGGGCAAACATTGTACCTCTCTCTCTCTCTCTCTTTTTTTTTAAAGGCAAAAATAATATCCAGGAAACTACAGGCCAGTCAGAAAAAATATTATAACAATTATACAGGAGTCTGTCTGCAAGTATGTGGGTGACAATGTAGTGATCAGTAGGAGCCATTATGAATTTGTCAAAATCAAATCCTACCAAGTGAATCTTTTGACTTTTTTTTTTTGATCAGATCGCTAATTTAGTAGATGGAAGGCATGCTGCGGATGCCATTTATCTGGATTAAAGCAAAGCATTTGATAAGGTCCCCTGTAACACTTTGATTAGCAAACTGGTTAAATGTGGACTAGATGGTAATACAGTCAGATGGATCAATACAGATGGATGGTAATACAGTCAGATGGTCAGAAAGCCATGCTCAAAGAGCATCAATGGCTGCACTTCAAACTGGAAGGAGGTCTTGAGTGGAGTGGCTCAGAGTTTTGTCCTAGGGCCATTACCCTTCAACATTTTTATCAACAATTTAGATAATTGGGTGGAGGGAATCCTTATCAAGTTGCAGATGATACAAAACTGGGAGAGGTGGCTAACACATTAGAAGATAGGAACAGAATTCAAAAGAATAGAAAATTCAATTTTCTAGGTAAATTAGAAAATTGGGAAGAACTTACTAAAATTAAATTCAACAGAGACAATTTAAAAATTCTACATTTAGGCCACAAAAACAAAAGGCACATAGGATGGGGGATCCATGGCTCAACAATACTACAGGCGAAAAGGACTTTGGCATTATTGTTGATCATAAGTTGAACATGAGCTAGTAGTCTGATGCTGCAGCAAAGAACGCAAATGCTATTTTAGCATGCATTAAAGAGAAGCATAGTTTCTAAGTCAAGGGAAGTAACAGTCCTACTATATTCTGCAGTGGTCAAGACTCATCTGGAGTACTGTGTTCCATTCTGGATGCCTCATTTTAAGAAAGATATAGACAAGTTGGAACAGGTTCAGAGAGGGGCAATGTGGCTGATAATAAAACATATGAGGAAAGGTTGAAGGAGCTGGGGATGTTCAGCTTGGTGAAAAGAAAACTGAGGGGTGACATGATTGCACTCTTTAAATACTTCTAAGGCTGTCACAGAGAGAAGAGGGCAGGCCTGTTCTCTGCTTCCCCAGAGGTTAGGACTTTGAAGTTACAGGAGGTTAGGTTTCAATTGAATATTAGAAGGAACGTCTTGACAGTAAGAATGGTTCAGCAATGGAACCAACTGCCTAGAGAGGTCTCCTTCTTTGGATGTCTTCAAAAAGAGGCTGGACAGCTACTTGCTGGGGATGCTTTAGGTTTAGCTGGAGATCCTTTATTGAGTAGGGGACTGGACTTGATGGTCCATTAGATCCATTCCACTTCTAGAATTCTATGACTCAGTCTCTAGACTCCAGGAACAATTTGCTTATTTAGAGGCTATAAGCAAAGACTCTTTATTTTATATTATTTCCTCCTTCCATCATATGCCTCTCAATATTTTTACTGCTCTTCCTTCTCCTTTCTTTTGATTCCAGTCAATTCCTCCCAACCTCATTCAACCAAGAGCATAAAAAAGGGAATGCTATAAAACCATGTGTCTGCCCTAAGCTTTGAAGGTCCATTTCTTCATCTTGCTGTATCACCTTCTGCTAACAATAACTGGAACAGAAGCACTACCCTCACTGTCCCTAAAAACAATCTTACACACACACACACACATACAACACAAAACCAGAATAGCGACCCACACACTCCCACCCCCCTCTCCCCCCAAAAACTGTCACACAACTAAGACTCAGCACACATGATTCATCAATATTCATATTTATTAACTATGGATATTTGTAGTCACTGGTCAAAATGACACCAGGTTTCTTAAATGACTAGTGGCAACTAAGGCTAGCTCAGAACACATCCTAAGATTGATAATCCTATCCTACTGTTATTAAGTCCCATTCCTTTCACCTGGAATGTTCATATCAGGGGTTCAACTTAAAAGGTGACAAAATGTGGGCACTGTCCCTCAAGTAAGAATTCTGCCCCCCAATGAATTTTTCCTTCAGTCTCCAAATTTCTAGCTTTCCAGTAACTTAAAACTTCAGTTGAGCATTGAGAAATACAGTTTAAGCATCCATACAAAATGAGCAGGTAAGACTTCCGGTGGCAAGGGCGTCGAGACAGGTCGGGTCTTTGGGAGCTCCGGAGACAGACCGCGAAACCCGGGATAAAAAACCTCCAAAAGAAACAGCTGTCAGAGGTGACTTTGCCTATGGTAATAGGCAAACGGAGGAGGCGGCTTGTGACCAGAATCCAAAGAAAAGTGTGCGAAGGAAAAGAACTTTGCATGCCAAAAGTACTTGGAAGGTCGACACTAATCCCGCCCGGGTGGAAGCCACCGCGCAAGCGGTAGAAGCGACGCCACCACTTTTAAAAAATAAGCAACAGAAAGACTCTGCTGAAGTAAGCAATTTTTCTTTATCTACCATTTGAAACCTGCACGTACCGAGCTGTTTAACTCTATTAAATATACAGTGCAGAACCTTCGAGCGGAGAAACTCGCAGGTACGCCCTTAAGAACTTTAGGACTCGCAAGAATCGCAATAGCGCTAAACGTCAAGGAAGGAAAGGAAGGAAAAGAAAGATACTCAAAGAGGATACAAAGTAACTTACTAACTCATAACTCACTAACTCTCTAAGGAATAAAAACTAAAGGGAAAAATTAAAGAGAAGATAAAGAGAGAAGACAGAGTAAGCGAGAAGATAATAGGTATCTAGGAAAGTGGGACGGAAAGAAACAAACACGAAAAGATACAAGGAAAACGAAAGTAAAAGGTATCGAATTGAATTAAGGAGGGGAGTGAACTTGGAAAGGAAGCGAGAGACTAAGAGAAGCTTAACAGACGGGAAAAGTGGAGAAGAACGAGAAACTGGCTGCAGGCTTCACAGAGACGAATAAAGAATATCATCTAGTGCCCTAAGAACGTGGAACGTAAGAGAAAGGAAATAGTGAAAAGTGAGGATTTGAACTGGAGGACAAGTGGGGGGAGAGTAGAAGAAGCCTAAAAGCGGAGGCAGTAGCTTTAAGAAGGAGTGTCTGTATTACAAAGAAATACAAAGAGGACGGTGCCCAATTCAGAAGAACAAAGAGAAAGAGAAGAGTGTGGGACCCGCGCAGGGAAGAAGTGATCAGAGAACAAAAGAAGCCTGTGAGAGACTGAAGTGGGTCTGGTCAGAATAAGAGTAAAGTGTATGTAAAGTAAAGAAAAGTAGAAGTGTAAACAAAACTATGCTTAGAAAGCAGAATGGTGGACGGCCATAAACTAGAGGTTATTTAAAGGAATAGAGGGGAAAAGGAGGTGAAGCTTTCCTCAATGTAAGATATCCAGAGGAAAAATAATTTGAGTAAGGTTGAGAAAGTATAAGGGGGATATTTAACTAGAAGTGGGTAGCAAACTCGGTTGGAGTTTGGAGGCAAGTAGGAAGTTTGTAAAATTGGAGATATTATATTTGTATAAATAAGGTGACCCAAGACATCCCAGCATACGGAGGGGGGAAAAAACATAAAATATAGATTAAGACTGCAACTGACTTGGGTCGAAAAGTAGACAGGACATAAGATATAAGGTATACATCAGTCGCATATGGTGTAAGATTAATCTCAGAAAGTGGAGATAGAAACTTGGGTTTAATTCATTTTATATATTGACAAAGGATTAATGATTCAAAGTGTTTTTGGTTTATAGCTAATTTACACTTGCCTAATTGGGTACAACTTATAGTTATATATTGGTGTATTATTCATTTATATATAGTATATTATACTTTCCACATATATCATTGTATACAACTATATGTTAATATACTGTATATCTATACATCGTATAAGGGTACATAACATAGAAACTGTACTCAAAAGGTTCAAATAGAAATTTGGAGGGGATTCTTTGCATAAATAATAATTGTACTTACTCACTCGAGGGGAAATATCTATATAACTATAAACAGTAAGAAGGGATACAGGGATTATTAGATGGTAATAGTTTTGAAGGCCTAGAGGGATACATTACAAATATAGTCAATTACAAAATTATAGAAAAGTGGTAAGAGAGAATGCCAATCACAAAGAAAGGTACTGTGCAAACGCGAGCACAGACACAGACACAGAAGATTCGTAGATCCTCAATAGAGTTATCAACAAGAATAGGAGATATGAATACGTTGTTATTGCAAGAATTTAAAAAATTAAGTTTGGAACTAAAATCAGAGATGAGGGAAATGAAGGGAGAGATAAAACTAGATTTACATAAACAATTAGAGAAATTTGGTACTCAACTGGAGACAGTTACGAAAGATATAAATAAAACTGGCAAAGAGTTACAGGAACTACAAACAAAAACAGAGAATTTAGAAAAAAGAACTCAATTACTAGAAAAGAGATCAGAGCAAGAGGATAATTTGAAGTTATTACAAGAAATAAATAAAAGAACAAAATGCATCAAAATTAGAGGAGTAACGGAAATACATAATGAGGATTTAGCTACAAGGATAATCACGGCGCTAGCGGAATTTATAGGATGGAATTATGAGCAACTAGATTTAGAGATAGACAAACTGTTCAGAATTGACTCTTGGGTGGCAAGGAAAAACAACCTTCCACGAGACATAGTAGTTTACTTTGTTAGAGAAAGAGTGAGAGATATAATAATACAACAAAGTATTAAAGTAAATTTGAAAATAGAGGGCCAGGAAGTAAAGATTTATAAAGATATACCCTCAATAGTTTTAAAGAAGAGAAAGGAATATAATTTTCTAACTAGAGCTCTGAGAGAGAAACAGATAAGATACAAGTGGAATAAATTGGAAGGAATTTCTACTACATTTAATTCAAAAATATATGTAATAAATACCATACCCAAGGCAAAGAATTTTCTTGCAAGAGTACAAAAAGAATCTACAAAGGATGGAGAGGAGGAATTAGAAACAGAATTAGGGAAAAAAAGAGAAGAGATATAATCCTATCCTACTGCTATTAAGTCCCATTCCTTTCACCTGGAATGTTCATATCAGGGGTTCAACTTAAAAGGCGACAAAATGTGGGCACTGTCCCTCAAGTAAGAATTCTGCCCCCCAATGAATTTTTCCTTCAGTCTCCAAATTTCTAGCTTTCCAGTAACTTAAAACTTCAGTTGAGCATTGAGAAATACAGTTTAAGCATCCATACAAAATGAGCAGGTAAAACAAGCCTAAGTACCCTAACAGCACCAGATCCTGTCTGATCTTGGAAGCTAAGCAGGGTAAACCCTAATCAGTACTTGGATGGAGACCATCAGGTTCTGCAGACTATGGGATCATCTATACAGGCCTGAAAAAATGGATTGCTCCACAGTAATAGCAAGTTCCAGCCGCTATGACTTGTCTGAACCGTTTTACAGGTCCCATAAACTTCGCATGCCCTTTAGCCAAGATGGGAGCCACGAGTGAATTACTCGCATTTTTAAATCTACTGCCACTGAACTTTTAAAAAACATATTTCCATGCTGCACACAAGCAAAATTTCACCTTTACCGAAAGAGGAAAAAAAAGATAATACAAATTCCTGTTTTATTGCCTTAGCGATTGCTCACTAAGGTGAAAATCCAACATGGTGGCAGTGGGTGCTTGCCCTGTTAGCAAGCCCTCCTCCCCTGTGCTTGTCCAGCCAATCAGGTTTGCACTTCCTCTCATATGGGAAAGTGATTCAAATCAGATTGCTTGTCCCAACTAGTGGGAAAGCGCAATCCCCACTGAGCTTTTAAAAAACTCCAGGAAAAGCAGCAAAGGCTTTCCCCATGTAGTTTTTGGAGTTTTTTGCTGCCCCGTTCCAAATATGGTGCATTGATTCAGGTTCCCATTAAGACAGATCATATTCCCTGTGTATTCCACGAAGATTCCTTGCCTAAGAAAATCACATGAAATTAATGGGGTTGGCATAAGTTGACAGGCGACTTGAAGGCAAAAACACAAACCTACCAAGGGAATAAGAACACAGCAAATATACGAGTTCTAGGTGTTAATGGTTTTCATTGTCTCACTCTCTGCAATGCTAGAAATTTGGGGACTGAAGGGAAATTTCATGGGGAGGCAGAATAATTATTTCCGGGCAATGCCTAATTTTGTCAGCTCTCAGTAGGAACATACCTGGTTCACATGTATGTCCCCACTCCAGCTCACCTCTAACTAATGGGAAACCTTACCACTAACAAGACAGAAACCTGCCTACAGAGATTTCAATAAAATGCAGAACCAAATCTCACAAATAGCATACTATTTTTCCCTGAGGAAAACATTTCTATCTGAATAGCACTGAACTATTTTTAAGATTATCCACACACACACATTTGGTTCTTTGAATGTTTACAGTTTCTTTCACTGCTTTGAAACAAGATTACACCGACTTCTGGTTGAATATGGCATCTGGACAGGCGTTGTAGTGACGAGTCTCACTTACCTTTTATCCTGGACTTTTCCCAAAAATCCTTGTGTGGTTGGCATACCGAGGCAACTTCAGTGTGGAGCTGGGGGTGGGAGGAGTTTTTGGAGGGTGGGACTGTTGTATTCTGGCAAGCTTGTGTGTGTCACCACCATTTTTTAACATTTCTTTTCAGGGCACAGCCAAGTCAAGCCGAGCCCACCCACAATCAGCCTTGCGCCACCTTCCCCCGTGCTCAGAATGTTGATATGTGGATCTCTGCACAAATGAGTAAGCAAAGAGCCAGCCAGAGCGCACGCTCTCCTTTCCCCCGATCATTCACTTGCTCACTCACTCACTCATGTGGAGATCCACATACCAACATTCAGCGCAGAAAAAAAAGCAGCTCTGTATTCAGGAGGAGGGGGGGGGACAGCCTTCGCTGCTGCCACCAACCATCTCCCAAAGCAACCCCAGCACCAGTGCTTTGTGTCATACTTGAAATGTTCTATTTACAGGGTCAGGTTTACATGCCAGGCAAAGGCTGCCAGGGACTGGCTGGGACCACCATCCCTGCCCTATCCTAGGCTCATCCCCACTTCCTATATTTCTACACCCCTGCATTTGAAGTTCCCTCCCTCACTGGGCCGAAAAAGGATAAGGGGATTGAATGGGGGAGGGATCCAATCCGAGTGGTTCAAATAGATTGACAGGCAAACAATAATGCCTACTGGTTCATAGGTTGATGCACCTATGCTGGGAAACGGGAAGACAGCAGAACAGACAGAGGAAGTGTGTGGCCAGTTATGCTGAAGTCAGCCAAATATGTCCTCTGTTTGTGGTGTTAATCAGGTTGCTGTGGGAGGTCACTGCGAACCAGAAACTGTGAGGTGATGCTGGATTTATTTTATTTTTTTGTATTGTAGACAAGCCCTTGAATCACAAATTTCCAGATTGTGTATTTCCTCACCTTGGATTGAGATTGGAGCAGTTCTTAGCATGTCACATGGATTCATGTGAACAGCTCTTTTCCAGGGTTTGGGGGAAAAAAAAATATTACCGCAGTTTTTTAAAGAGAATCTTATTTCTTGCAATAGAAAAATTTCTTGGAACAGAAAGCTCAATAAAATTATGCATGGTTGAAAATATAGGAACATTACTAGTTTCTACTGTGCATTTTAGGACTATTTGCATTTTAGGACTATTCCATTGGGATGAGAATGAGTTGTAATGGGGATGGAAAAATGATGACAATTTGTTCTTTCTGATACATTTGGTCAGAGTTTGATGTTGCATATGAAACTGGGCGCCTTCATTCTTCTCCATTTAGTCTGAGAATTATATTAGACTAAATTCCCCATTTAGTCTGAGAATTCTATTACACCAAAATCATCTTATGAATTCTGAAATCCTAGTTGATTTCAATGGGAGAAATGAGCACATTTATAAAGGTTTCTTTCTAAAATAATCCAATATTTCAAAGTGCTTTGGGGAAGTATATAACACATTAATTATGTAATATCTACTACGCCACGTGAGAGACAAGGCTAATTCTTAGGTTTTTATGGGCTGCCCCTGCCCTTACAGACATGCAATCCATCTAAACACCCTCCCTCTTTCCAATTCCTGCTCTTCTTGATGTATGTCTTCAAAAAGTATGGGATCCAACCACTTCGAACAAAGAGAGGATGCTCTCTTTTGTTCCGGACAACTTATTATTCCCCACACTAAAGAGTAAATACAATTAAATTAAATGGTATGTTCTGTTATATAAACATTTTTATGATAGCATTATGCCTCCAAAGTAGCTGTCTCCAGATAATGCCACTATGAGTGAAACTACGTTGGATCAAGGTAAGATAAGGAAACTAGGTTGGAACAAGATAAGAAACTAGCTCATTCTTAGAGCAGAACTGATGAAATCAAAATTAGTCATAACTGGAACCGGACTCTATTGTTTTCTTCAAAACCATGAGGTTGGAAACCTGAACAAGAAAACACTTGCATACATATACAAGAAATATAGTTACTACTTGGACATAAAGGCAAATTCTGAGCTGAAATTTTAAAAAGTAAGATTGACATGTACCACTTCATTAACTCATAGAAGAGAGAGGGGAGGGGGAACAGAGCTTCTCTTATTTTTGAACACTTTCCATTCTATATGTTTATTATGAGAAATTTGTAATTGAAAAACTGGCAACTTGGTTTTTTTTCCTCTCTCCACTACTTTTCCTTTTGCAAGATGTCTTTTATACTGAAAATTAGTGGGCTGGGACCATCTTATTTGTTATTGATCTTATGTATGCTGCTCTGGGGGCCATTTTAACTGAAGAAAAAAGGGGTGAAAACACTTCAAACAAACATTCAGCTCACAGCAGCACAGTTTAAACAATGGCTGGGAGCAAAATTGCTTCTTAGGCTCTCAGGAGGGGCTTGTGATGCCCCAAGGAATTTATAGAATTTTTACCCTGTGAACAGTTGACTTTTATGCCATATCACAGGATGCTTTTTAAAGTCCTCCCCAACCTAGTTTGCAAAGTATTTTGCAGGGGTACAAGGGGATGCTGCCAGACAAAAACAAGCCACAAACACCCTCAGGTTCACAGAACTGATTTCATGGTTCTTTGGATTCTGGATAAAGTTTCTTATTCAAGTTTTTTTTTTTTTAAAAAAAGTTGTGCAACACAAGCATTAGTCTGAGTAGCATAGGAATTGTTTCATTAAGAGAACAACCAAAAACAACTGCAGCAGCAGTGGTTCCTTTTGATGAGCTAACTGCAACTTACATCTGAGTAAGCATTCAAAGAACTAGGCTTCACGTGTACTGCGGAGACATATCCAGAAAAGTGATGTATGCAGTTCAATAATCTGTGTGTTCACACCAAAGGAAATCCTCCTGTGTTCAGTGGGGCTTCTTTACTACTAAGTACATTTAAGATTGCAGCTGAGGAGACTGAGCATGAAATGGGACGTTTCTGGTTCCAATCCAACTGTATCTCATTCATGCTTACAATGAGGTCTCGTCTATACGGTCAAAATAATACGAACGAGATGTGAACGTATGGTGATCCGTTCATACGGACATGCGTATAAATACATGTCATTCGGAAGCGGGGAAGCCAAATCCACCATAAAGTCTGTGTGCAGGGCTTTGTCCAGATTTTTAAAAAAAGCTCTGTATGACATGCGAATGTGTGATCACTTGAACACTCACATTCACACAGATACAAACAGGCAGAGTAATTTGATTGGCTGGACAAGCATGGGAGGCAGGGCTAGTAAACAGGGAGAATGCCTGTAGCCGCCAGGTTCTATTTTTGGCTAAGTGAGGGTCCAGTAAGTTGATAACAAAGCGATCTTATACTCTTTTTTTTTTTTTTGTATATACAAACTATCTCTTGTGAGCACCATGGGAAACTGTTTTTTTGTAAAAAAAAAAAAAGCTGACAGTGGCAGTTTTTAAAACACAAGTAAATCACTTGCAGCCGCCATCTTGGCTAGGGGGTCATGCAGAGTTTGGGGGGCTCTTTTCACCATGAAGACAGGTTGCATCATTGCAAATGCCTGCTTTTTCAGATGTGTTCATATTCCCCCTCCCTCGTATTGACAAGACCTGAGTAGCTTTAGGCAAAACACCACCTTTCGGTTTCAATCCCCATCTGGAATCTGAGGTTAACAAGACTGAGCCAGTTCTTTACAGGGACTTAAAGATTATTCAGGTAATGCATATGAATTAGTTTGGGGCAGAGCTGGGGAAGCATCGCTACAGGCATAGTATGAATTACTGTGTCATGACAGCCATAACAAAATGTAGGACACTGCATGTGGGATATGCAGGCAAGTCTGATAGGATGCAGGGTGCTAGATGAAGCTCAGTGATTTGATACTGTGTACAAATAAACTTGATGACAATTCAAGAACAGGTTATTTACTTATAACTGTGGTTCTTTGAATGGTCATCTACAGACTCACACAAATGAGTTAGCTTTATCCTCTAGAGCTGAGCAATCTCCCTTTTGCCAGGAACCCCACCCCCTTCTGCCCCACATATATAATACCTTAGTGTGGCACCTTCCCTTAGTTCGAAGTCCACTTAGGCAGACCTTTAAGCTTCATCAACAGGCAGGACTTCAGAGGGGAGGAGGGTGAGATGTGTGAGTTCACAGATGGCCAGTCAAAGAATCACAGTTACAGGTAAGCAATTGTTCTTCTTCCCCCTGGTCTCTGTGACTCATACAAGTGGGAGATGAGGAATCATGCAAGAAGTGATGCAAAAACTGCTTGTCCAAATAATGTATCCCTTTGCACTCGGCCATCCTCCACATATAAATTTGGATGTTTGCATCCAGGTGGCTGCCCTGTAAATGTCGGGAAGGGTACCCCATGAAGGAATGCTGTAGATGTAGCCACATCTGTGGTGGAACAATCCTTCACTACCTGAGAGAAAGGTTTATGAAACGTCCCATAGACAAGGCAGATGGTAGAAATCACCCAGTGGGCAAATCTCTGAGATGAGACTGGGAAACCCTTCTTGGGATCAGAATAACAGGTGGACTGTTTATTCTCCTTCCTAAAAGTCTTGGTTTTGTCAACATATGAGAAAGCATATGTAGAAAGCTACAGCTTTTCTAACATTTGGGGAATGCAGTGCCCTTTTCTTTGGATCAGAGTGAGTTGAACAAAAAACAAAAACCTTCATTGATATACAGTTGTCCCTTCACATTTGCGGGGGTTAGGCTCCCCAGACCCCCGCAAATGTGAAAAATCCATGAATAATGATTGCCCTCCCCCTCCCCTGCCAAAGCGACCATGGGGCCTCCGGAGGAGTTCTCTGGACTCTTCAGTCCCTTCCTAGGCCTTCATGGGGCCTCAGGAGACCCTCCCGAGGCCCCGTGGAGGCCTCCCGGGCCCTCCCCCTCCCTCCCAGGGCCTTCATGGGGCCTCCGGAGGGTCTCCGAAGGCCCCGTGGAGGCCTCCCCGGCCCTCCCCAGCCCTTCCCCAGGCCTTCATGGGGCCTCCGGAGTGTCTCCGGAGGCCCCATGATCGCCTCCCCAGCCCTCCCCACCCCCTCCCCGGGCCTTCATGGGGCCTCCGGTTGCAGAAAGCACAGCAGAAGGTCTCCTTGGGTGATGTTTCTGGGTTGTGATTCTTTATGCATTGTTGTTTCTCTTCAAGACTTGTTCGGCATGAGTTCTCAAATAAGGCTGCAGCATTGTGGATAGTGCCTCTCCATGCCTCCCGATGTGAGGCCATGGTGGACCATTGTTGGTGAGCAATTTGGCCAAGCCTGAGATGTTGTTTCAGGGAGTCCTTGTATTGCTTTTTTGGAGCACCCCTCTTACGTTGACCCATGGCGAGTTCACCGTAGAGTACTATTTTTGGGAGGCGATGGTCCTCCATCCTAGAAACGTGCCCTGCCCAGCACAGCTGTGTTCTCAATATCATGGCCTCAGTGCTGGTGATCCCTGCTTGCTCAAGGACAGCAACATTCGTCACATAGTCAGTCCAGTGTATATTTAGGATTGTGCGTATATTTAGGATTGTGCGTATACTTAGGATTGTGCGTATACAGCGCTGATGAAAGCATTCGAGGAGTTGTAAGTGGTGGCAATAGGTGACCCATGTTTCAGACCCGTAAAGGAGAATAGACAGTACAATGGCTCTATACACATTGATTTTTGTGCTTCGCCTCAGGTCTTTATTACTCCAGACTCTTTTGTAAAGTCTTCCAGATGTGCTATATGCCTTTGCTAATCTGTGATCGATCTCTTTGTCAATCTTGGCATCTGAGGAGATGATGTTTTCCAGGTAGGTGAACTGAACGGACTTAAGCACAGATTAGCCGAACTATGAACCTATCAGTGGGTAAATGTGATGTTCCATTATGTAATATTGTATTATTGTAATCATAGTTTTAAATGTGATTTTAGATTAGTTGTTTTAATTTATATTTGTTTAATGTTTTTTATGGGGGAGGGTGGGAGTGGGGGCGTTTAGGGATTTTATTTGTATTGTATTTTAAATTTTGTAAGCCGCCCCGATTGTTTTAACAGAGGGGCGGGGTATAAATAAATTTTATTATTATTATTATTATTAGTATAGCTGTTATCTGTGTGTATATATATATATATATGTGTGTGTGTGTGTGTGTGTGTGTGTGTGTATATATATATATATATATATATATATATATAGAAGAGTGATGGAAATACTTCTACCAGATATACGTAGATGTTTTCAAACCTCAAATCACCACTGATTAAAGAAAGGGGTTCTGTAGCAGGCTGGGCTTCTGACAATGGGCGCTGTCCTCTTTTGAGCCCTCTTGATACCAGCCTCAGCACAGCTATCTGCTTACTCACCAACTGGCAGAAACCAGGTGCTTTGGGGGGCTACAAAGGTGATCTCTGCAGATGGCTAGATCTGCTAAGCTGTACAGCCACCCAGAGGTTACTAAGCATGTGAAGGCTGCTTCATAAGCAACTTCTAGGTGTTTGTAGAGCAGACAGCAGTCCTTTGCAACAAATAAACAACATTACAGCCCAAAGATTCCTATATATGCTAAATGTGTACAATATGTTAAGTCTAAATATATGAACATATGAGAAAATTATTGTTGTTGCCAGCAGACAAGATCTTCAGATTGTATTTCATCAATCATATATACCTCATCAAAACCCACTTAAGCACATTTTTAAAATTCCTAATGGAAGGCAGATGATAATAGCCCTTTGGCCTTTTGTATATCTCTACCACAACACTCATTCAGAATGAATCATCCAAGATGCCTTAATCAGAAGAACTTCCTCATGCTGGGTTTATCATTCCTTGCCCCCCAGTGCTCTATACAGAAACTCCAGAGTGAAAAATCACAAAAATCTCCATGATAGACACTGGCTTAGAGCTGTCATATGCCCCCTGGATTCTGGGAGTTAAGAGATGAATCCAGTGCGGGCCTGACATGAGTTTGGTTCTGGGCCTCTCCCTCCAGGAACGCAGCCTGAGAATGTTTGAATGTTTTCTCTTTGCTGTTTTCTCTGCCATATAACTTTATGGCCAGGGCCATCTGGTCCCCAATCTCACTCCCTCTCACCCCTCCCTTCTATTCTCCCCCCTCGCACAGCCCAAGGGTTATCTGTTGTGTATTCTGAGTGTTTGCCTCAGAACTAGCTTTGCTATGTTACTAGAACTACACTGCCTTGCTGAATAAAGATTTTCTTATTGAGCTAATGTGAGTGGGTTTACTGGTGCATCACAAGAGCTATATAGGAGCTCTTGTGATGCACCAGTAAACCCACTCACATTAGAAGGAAGAAGCAGTTTGGTGAGGATGGATCATATACCAATATTGGCCAATATTCAGTTTGCCTCCTCATGGTGTATTCATACAAGCAAGCATAGCATCTAGATCCACCTGTGCTGATATAAAATTTTAGTTAGGCCCATGTGAGCCAATGCAAATTGCTAAAGATGCACCCTAATGCTTCAAACATAAGAAGAAAAAAACAAAGCCAAGGTGGTTTAACTATTCTCTTTAATCCTTTAGCTGCCTCCAAAGTACAGAACCTGAACAGAGCTTTAACATTTTAGCTTCTGAATCTAAGCCTGACCATACTTTAATTAATGCTACTGTTGAAAAAAACCATGTTATATAACATGGCTGCATTGATTTTTATCTTACTAAACCATTTCTGAAAAACTTTGATCAATCAGAAAAATTGATTCAGTTCTTTTTCCATTTTCATTCATGTCTGGTGATGGAAAATAAAGATCAATGTTTAAGTTCAGCCTTATGAAGAAAATATCCAAAGGTTTTTATTTTAGTTAATAAAAGAGTAATCCAAAACAAATCTTTTTACATTGTTTTGCTTGTATGGTTTTAATATTTATTTTTCTGCTCACATTAATGCACTGTTTTGATTAAGAAGCCCTTAAAAGTAGGGTTTATTTATTAGATTTGTTCTTTGTGAGTAATATCACAGTACCAATGTGGAATGTGGAGAAACAAGCCTGGTGGCAATTTAACCAAGGGTTCAGTTCATAACTCATTTACTTTACAGTGGCAAGAAATCCAATGGAAAAAAATATTTTTGGAGGTTCTCTTCATAAAGCTGTACCTTGAATCTTATCTTTTCTAACTCTCACTAAACAGAAATAAAAATAACTCAAACTGAACTGCTGGTTTTTGATTATGTATATGGGACTCAGGTGACTAATGACAGAACTGAAGGCAGAAGGGATGTAGTCTACAAACCCCTCTCTTGGCATGTTGATTCAACAGGTTTTATAAAGACAAGTGATGGGGCTTATGTGTGAAGGGGTTCTATTTATTGTACTGAGATGAGCCCTGATCAGGTGTTACTTACTGGGTTTCAACCAACACAGAGAAAGAGGAGCATCTAGACCTGTCCCCCATTTTTTTCCTCAGATGGGAAGTGACAAATCTGAAGCAGCTTCAGTGACAATTGCTGGCCCCAACTATATAAATTTCCCTCTGGAAAGTGGAGGGAACATAGAGATTGGCCAGACCAGCTCCAGGACCCAGCTCCCCATGGGGAGGTTGCAAGAAGTAGCAACTAGCATGGTTAGAATGGGGTGGAGGTGGAAGACTCTTGTCCAGCTGCTGGAGCTAAGCCATTTTAAACAGACTATAAAATTGCCTGCCTCATCTCTTAAATTTTTATTAATACTTGGACTACCTGAAGAAGCTATCCTTTCTGCAGGGGTGAAAAGGAGCCTTGGTAAGTCCCCTAATTTTATCAGTCAAGACTGAGTACACTGGAATGGGAGGAAAGAATGTTTTGAGTCAAAAAGTCTAAATTAGTAAACCAAGAATTTTGAATGAGTTATTTAAAGAGCTTCCAAGTAAAGCCTAAAGAGGAAAACAGTCTTGCATAAGATTTCAAATTGATTCCGTGCAAAAACCAAGAGATTTTATGAGAACATATAGAAAGGACTTGGAAGAGGAACAAGAAGATACGAAGGACAAGTTGATGGTTAAAGAACAGAGACAGAGAAAAGAGCAAGTGGAGCAGTCTTCTTTTATTTTTTTTTTAGATAAACAGTCACATATAAAAGAATCAGTTCTTTCCCTTCTCACAAAGGAATCTGCATACTACGTACAATTGTAAATCAATAAACTGTGTGTCTAAAAACATTTGCAGTTAACTCTTTTTCTTACAATAAAGATCAAATGAACTTATAAATTTTTATTCTAAATATGACTCACATTATTCTAACCTAGTTTGACTTCCCCCCATCAGACACTAGGATTTCCTTTTTGGATGAATATCATTCCAAAATATCAAACAAAATTATACATTCCACATACTGAAACACAGGTCTTATTTCACTTTTTTATATAGCTTATAATGCTTACTTGCTAATAGCTATTGTATTTCTTACCTCGTTTATCAATCTCAACTATCAGTGAAGCACAACTCTCAATTTATTGCCATTGCTTTGGAACCCCATCTTTTTTCCAAAAACATATTAACTGCTTTTCAGCATTCATAATGGTTAATTAGAGTTCCTTGTTTCGCAAGATAAGAGAGTTTATCCATTTCTTGTAAGTCCAAGAGTTTTAATAGCCACTCTTCCAGTTGAGGGGTCTCTTCAGCTTTCCATTTTGAAGGAAACAATTATCTGGCTGGTTTTCTGTGGTTTTTTTCTGGGCTGTGAGGCTGTGTTCTGGAAGAGTTTATTTCTGACATTTCGCCTGCATCTGTGGCTGGCATTTTCAGAGAAGTATGTGGCTGCTGTCACCATATATAATAGTTATCTTTCCTTGGATTTACAGTGTGAATCATCAATGATATTTAGAAGGAATAATTCCAGTTTCATTTGTACTTTTATTTCCAGTATTTCTCAAATCATCTTGTGGATTTCAGTCCTTTTTTTTTGTCTTTTTACATGTCCACCAAAGGTGGAAAATGTGCCCTTTTCTTTTCTGAACTTCCAGCATCTGTCACTTTGATTCCCATACATTTTTGCAATTCTATATGGTGCCAGCGATACAGCATTTTGAAATAATTCTCTTTAAAACCTCTGGTGCTCTTGTGGCAGTCTTCTGATGATGAAGAAGCTCAAAGCCCAAATCAGCAATGTAGACTGGTTACTGAAGAAGATTTGGTGAAATTGAATGTTGTTACTGGTGACTCATCTGCCTAAACTGGCTAATGATGTATTGCTCCACAGAATAGAAGAATTTTTTCTGGATATAATTCGTTGACATGCGATCCATATTAGAAAGAGGGACATAAAACATCTCACACATTAAAAAATTGGGACAAGAATTTATTTCTGCAGATCAGAAGAAGAATCGGGTGATACTGTATATTAACCCCATTTAAGGCCCAGAGTGTTTTGGATGATGAGAAAAGTCAGGGGTCCAGATTAATGTACAAGGGTTAAAACTTTGGTACTGGGGGTTTATGTTCTAAGTGAAAATAGAGTGGCTTACTTTTTTTTTTTAAACAAATCTTACCTGTCATATAATAATTGGTATTTACTGGGAAATCTAAAGGGTTTTTTTCTCTGGAAAGAGATAGGACCCCAAATAAAAAGATTAAGACCTCTCAGGGTAAATTACCAAATGTTTCCTTTGATTTAATGGGTAACTTGGACTTAGTGGACTCATGCAGATAAAAACAGATTATACATCTTTTTTGAAAGACACAAATCTTTTTGAAGACTTGATATGATCTGGGTCTCAACATCTTTAGCTATAAGGGTAAAAAAAGACTGTGATATTCCCAAAGACTTTTTCAGACCACAACCCTGTGTTATTGGTTCTTTAAAAAGTAAGGGCAAGTTATAAATGGAGACGAAACGAACTGATTTTGCAAAATGATAGGTTGTGAAGAAGTACATGAAAAATATGAGAGAATTCTTTGAGGATAACTTTGATAAAGAAACTAACATTAGAATGGTTTGGGATGTGAGTAAAGCATTTATGAGAATATGCTTTATATAATGTGCTAGTGATATTTTTAAAAAGAGTCAAGAGAAGATTGGATTGCTTTTGGATGAGATTAAAATGGAACACTGGACTTACCTTAAACGTTCCTTTTCAGCAGTAGCGTGTGTGTGGAATCCATGATAATGGGTTGGCTCCTCCTAATTAAATAATAGCAACCCACCACCTTAAGGAGGAGAGCCAGCCCCAACCTCCCCAGTGATGGAAAAGCAAATTCCAACAGAACAAGCAGATAACCAAACAAACACAACCGAATAACTAAAGGGGGAAGGATTCCCTCCCCACTACTGCTGAAAAGGAATCTTCACGATAAGTCCAACATTCCATTTTCCAGCAGTGTGGGGAGGGATTCCTTGATACTGGGACCTACACAAGCAGTCTCCTGATAGGGATGGGCAAACCAAATTCAGTGCCTCACCACCTTCTATAATACCCACCTCCCAAAAATGCCTTAGCAGATGCAAACTTACCTACATAATAGTGTCTCAGAAAGGAAGACACCGATGCCCATGTAGCTGCACGGCAGATATCCAGCAAAGAAGCTGACATGGCATATACTGCAGAAGTGGCTGCACAAACGAAGCCACCTAGCAAGAGTAGAAGAAGAAACCTCACGCCCTTTGGAAGTCTCTGAAAAGGACACAAACTATCTGATTTCCAAAAGTCTCTTGTTCTCTCCAAATAAAATTTTAGTGCACATAGCACATTCTTTGCCACTCCTTCTCCAGGGGAGTAGACGGGTGTGGACAAAAAGATGGCAAAAGCAACTCTTGGGATCTATGAAAAAGAGAGTTCACCTTTGGAACAAAGGAAGAATCCAATCTAAGCGTAATGTAATCCTTATGAAATATGCAAAGCTCATCCCTAACTGATAGCACCCCCAATTCAGAAACCCTTTGTGCTGAGGTAATGATGATTTAAAACACAAATGAAGGTCTAATGGTTCAAATTGAGATCTAATAATCATTTCCCCTCCTGAGGTCCCAGGAGGAGAATCAATGAACCACCAAAGGTCTCAACTGTGAGATCCCTTTAAGAAAACTCCAGACATGTGGATGAGAAGCTAAAGAACCATTAGTGCCGCCTTTCAAAATGCAACCCAGAGCAAAAACATGCCTCTTTAACATGTTAACAGCTAAGCCTTTGTTAAGATCTGCCTGAAGGAAAGCCAACACAGAACCCACTGAAGACTTCTGCAGCTGATCCTTTATGCCTACACCATCTAAAGAAGGACCCCAAGTGGCTTCATACAACCTGATGGCAGAAGGATGGCGCACAGCCAGAACAGTCTGCACTGTTGCGCTACAGCCTGCTGGAGTCTGTCTATGCTCAGGAGTCCAGCCAGCAGTCAGGTTAGCAGAGTAGCAAAAACTTGGGTCCAGATGCTTCCAGCATGTTCAATGTTCAATGAGTAGATGGACACATTTAGTGTCTAAAAACTACCAGTCTTTATTGTTTACATCCTAAAGTACAAACAAAATAATTGCTCTAATAGCTAAGCTTATAGTTAGCAGTCAAAGAAGTCAGTTGAAGAAGTGAAGTGGGCTGCCTTGCACCATGACTTATATAGGGTTTTCTAGCTGTTCTAGCAAGTTTTAGCAACTCTCCTTCATTCAATTGGTGACTGTTGACATCATCTGACATCATCCCTAGCATGCTATCTCCCTTCTCTTAATCATACTGAGATAAGTGGGCAGAAGAACATTAGCTGCCTACTCTACTGTGTAGCAGTTTAACCTTCAGCTTTGTCCTCTACAGATAAATGGTATATATAGTATCTCTTTATGACATAAATTTCCAAGGGTTACACATTCAAAACCCTAACACTTCCACTGCACATCCCTTCGCTAACAACTTTCCCCTTTTAGGTGTGCAGTTGTAACCAGGCTGGATCTGGATTTAACAATCTGTTTTGATAAAGAAGATTCTTCCAGGGAGGAAGAGTCCAAGCCTCCCCTACCTGTAGATTGACTATGTCAGGTAACCAGGTTCTGTGGGTCCACCAGAATCACATCCATCCTTTCCAACCTGTTCTTGCATAATAATGTGGATAGGAGGAAAAGCGTAGCACAATACCTTCAGCCAAGCTATCATAAGAGCATCATAAGCCAATGGATCCTTCATCCAAAACCTGGACACAAACCAAGGGAGCTTATGATTCTCCTGGGAGGCAAATAGGTCCAACCAAGGATGGCTGATGAACCGTTGCATTATCATCTGGAACACAAGTGAGTTCAGTTCCCACGTGTCCTGATCTACACTCTGCCTGCTTAGTCAGTCAGCCTAAGAGTTGAGAGATCCATGAAGGTACTCTGCTCTTATTGAGCAGGCAGGTCTCCGCCCAAGTAAACAACAACATGGTCTCAACCAGAAGCAAGTAGGAACGAGTCTCCCCTTGTCTGTGCGCTTTCATTGACATATTGTCTGTCTGGACGTGATGACTAGGAAGAATTGGAGAAGTGCCAGCAAAACCACCCGCAGCTCCAGTCAATTGATATTGCGTGTGGCCTCCTCTGAGGACCATAGACCCTTAGCCATCTGTCCCCTGCAGTGCCCCCCAGACTGGCAACTCTTGTGATTAAGAGCCTCCCAGGATCCCAAATAGGAATTTCCTCCTTGACTACCTCCAGTAGCCACCAAGTTAGGGACTCCTTCACTTTTTTTTTTATAAAATAATTTTTATTACAATTATTATCCATTATCCAACACTTATATACAATCGCACATTTCACAGATTTCCTTTATACATTAAATTAAAATAACTGACTTCCTCTGTAATGGGACTCCCTCACTTTTGAGGGAACCTTCAGGAAACTGTTGTGCTTTCTGGCAATCTGATCCTGGAAGGGGAGAAGGAACCACTTTAACTCACAGAGGTGGAACCTGGCCCAAGTTACCAAATCTATGCAGGCAACCATGAGACCCAGGAGTTTTGATAGCATCAAAAGTGGCATGAATGTCTGTACCAAGACCAGGTGAAACAGGTCCTGTAGCATTCCTCTCCTGTCTCTGGAAGAAAGTGTAAATCTGAGTATCTATCAAACCTCCCAGAAGTTGAAGCCACTGTATAGGCTCCAACTGATTCTTCTTTTTTGTTGATCATGAAGATGAAATGCTCCAGACAAGAGCTGCTGTATGGGAACCCCCAACTAGACTGGAAACATCTAAACTCCCTCTGCTTATACTGAGACCTAAAGTTGTGGAATGGCTAGGAACCAAGACAAAACCCCTTCCTGTCCTCCTTCTTGGTCCAAGACAGAAGGGCTTTCTTCTTATCTTTGGTCTCCACTAGTACCTCTTCCAGAGAGTCACTGAACAATTTAGATTCCTTAAACGGACAGATAGCCAAGTTGGACTTAGATTTTGTATCAGCATTCCAGCCTTTGAAACCACAATTGTCGCCTGGCTGCCACATTGGCTGCCAATGATCCAGAGGCAAATTGCACAGAATCCAGGCTGGCATTAGACATAAAGGCAGTTGCCTTAGATATCTTGTTCAGCCCCTGCTTCACTTTAGGATCTCCCTTGGGGAGGGCATCCAGGATATCCTTGGACCACTGGACGGTGGCCCTGGCAAGCAAAGATGTTATTGCTACTGCCCTGATGACCAGTGCAGACACTTATTGTGCCTGTTTCAGGAAATTATCCACCGTTTTGTCCTCAGGGCTCTTTAGATATCACCATCCCAGGGTGAAAGCCAAGCCAGAAATCAGACCTACTACAGGGGTATCAATGGGGGGAAATTTCAATTTGTCCATCACCTGGGGAGGCAAAGTCTAAACATTTTTTGCCAAAGCAGGAATGGAGCGGGAAGCTCCAGGGAACAGCCATTTGCCTTCTAGTGTCTCAGCAAAAACATCAGGGAAGGGTACTACTGACTGATTTAACTTTGTTTGAGTCCTGATTTCAGGAACACCCCTCTCTTTCTCTTCAATGCCTTGTTGAGGTTTGCAGCCCCAGGGTTTTCACCACTTTCTTAGGCAAAATCTGGAAAAATTGGAAATCAAACAGCCTGGGGGAAAGCTGTTGAGGAAGACTGACATCCTCATCTGAGGAAAGCTCATCTTCTTTGTCTGAGGCAGCCACCAAGTTCTCAGAGTCCTCTTTCTCTTCCCAGAAGGGAGAAGAGGCTTGGGCAGACTTTTTTACATGCCTTGCATGGTGGTGTTGCAAAATGTTGAGGAGAGGGATGATCCACCAGCCAGGGAACATCCCTTGTACCCTCAGACAGAGGCTGCAAGGAGCAGCGCTTGCATGCCTTCAGTAAAAAGCCAGCATCAGGATGAGAGAAGGAAGAGCTGGAGGTCCCGTCCCCCACCATTTGGCACAAAACCACCATGGGCCAGCTGGAAGTGCCCAACATATCTGCCACCTCCCCCCCCCAGCCACTTGCTGCAACAGCCTGTCATGCTATAAGCCCAATCCATTCGACCAGTTGCAGGTGCAGCTTGTTCCCATTGATGACCGGGGGGGGGGGGGGAGGGAAGCAGGGATCCCCCTGTACTCACGCCAGCCACAGTCATGACACCCAAGGCCTCAGACATCTTCACAGCTGGGTGCTCCAACCCGGGAACTGGGTCCTCATCATGCAAATTTGCAAGAATTGTGGTGCCTGCCTGCCTCACATCAGAACCTCTGGAGAATTCTGAGAGGCCCCGCTCTTCCACATGACCCAACAAGGTCAGCTCACCCAGCTGAAGCCCTCCCAGCCCCAACCCTTCATCCAAAGAGAGGTCAGAGCTATGAATATTAGCTAGTTTCTCCTGGCCAGCCATCCTCCTCAAGGTGGGAGATAAGGAAAAGGAAAAACAGCCTCACTGGAGTCCAGGCCCTGAGCATTCAGAGACCTAGGCAGGACATAACTAGGAGGTTGGAGATGGCTCTTCTCCTTAAGCTTTTGGTTGCTGTTATTTAATTGGTTTTAAGCCCTGCCTATCAAGCACTTAGGGAGGAGCCAACCCAGTATCAAGGAGTCCCTCCCCATACTGTTGGAATAAAAAGGAGAATGAGCTAAAAACACTTCTTTTAAAGACAATAATTGATGGGCAAAGCTTTACAGAGGCAATTATCAATGCTAATGGTAGATGATATGGAGAGAGAAAAACTGAAATTCAAAGAATTTTGAATTTGCCAACAACCCAGGCAGATTATTAGTATACAAATTAAGAAAAGAAAGAGAAAAGAAAAAGATCTTGAAATTACTTGCAATTTGAGAATGAAATTAGCAAAGAATTACATCCCTATTCCCCTTCAGACATCACTTTCCACAATGGAAAAGGAGTGAGAGTAGATGCTCCCCTCTTTGCATTTTGATTGAAGCCAGGTAAGTAGCACCTGAACAGAGTGGGTCTCATGGCTATTTGCCAGCCTGCCAAGATGAGAACACAATCTACCCGAATCCTGTGAGTAGACCATGCAAAGGTTATGCAGATGTTTTTGCAAAGTCTCATTATGAACAAGTATTAAATTAGGGTTTCATACAGTATTTTCTTTTACTGACGAGAGATCTGATTCAAAGAAAAAAACTGCTTTTTTCTTCTTGCTATAGGAAATTTTAAAAATTGCTATAGGAAATAATAATCAGATATTTTATAATGCAGAACTAAAAAACTGTTTAGAGAATAGCACACCAGTCCTAAATAGAATTATGTAGATATCAGCCCTGATTATTCCTATAGCATTTACTTCCAGGCAAACAGATATGCAAATGCAGATACTTTTAGCATAATCATATTAAGATCTGCGCTAATACCATGCTGTTAAACTAGATTTGAACTGGATGCTTAGGAAGAAATCATAACCATGTTAAACATGTTTTTGACCCCATCCTACTTCATAGTGACCTTTTACTGAATGTATTATAGTAGTTCGGGCAGAGACTAAAAGTAGAAACCTCCTAAAGCAGAATTTGCTTCTTCCTGGAGTCTCATTTATCATCATAGCCATAATACTGATGAATTATCCCCACAGAATTAGAGTGCTATATTGGGAGCTCACCAAAGGCTATCGCAAATGATTTTGTGATTGAATGCAGGGGGGGAGCAAAGGAGAGTGTATTATATAATAGCCAAGTCTTGCAGGCATACAAACAATTTGGAAAGTCTTCTGGAAGAAGCTGATTTCCTGTGTCCCCTCTTCCCTGCAAGCCACACCATTATGCAGAGGGAGAGAGGGGTCCTTGAGTTTTTTCAGGTGACACCAACAAAACTAACATTCAGCCTATATTTTAGCAGCTATCCCAGTTTTCTGAGTGTGTATCTGAGTATTTTTCATGGCATGGAATTCATGCATAAGAAGAGTTGTTAGAGGCATGGAGGAAGCCCAAGGGTGGCAGAAATAGAAAACCAAACCAAACTCTTCCATAAAAACAAAACTAAATGCTGGCCCTCATTTCAATAAATACTGAGCATACTCACTGAGCACCAACTGTTGACTGCACTGGTGGGGAAAGCATGGGGGATAGAAATGCCGGGAGAACACAAAGGGAATGGAGTTCCTGGAAGAGGGGCATGGAGAACTAGGCCTCTTCAAGTGGGACCTGAAACAAAATGGTACAATTTGGAGTGCTCAGCATTCCAGCTACCAGACAACAATGTGCCTAGGGTATACTAATTAAGAAGACAGGTGAAGTCTTACTCAAGTGAATACTCCTCCAAAATAGTACGTGCCAAAAAAACAAATAATAAAAAAAGAAAAATAAGAAAAAATCCCAAGCCTGCAGAGAACCAGAATGTCAGAAGGAGCGGTTGTAGCTGAGCCTTGGCTTTGTTTTGTAACTGAGCCTTTGCAACATAATGTAGGACAGGGGGTGGATTTTGTTGAAGGAACATAGGTGGACTGGTGGAGAGAAAGAAAAAAAACAACTGACTGACTCATGGCCAACTTGCCTTTAAATATAAGGCCACAATCCCTGGAGATTGTTACAATTTGTCCATCCCTTGTTAGAAATATAGAGTCCAGGAATGATACAGACACTCATGATTCTAATTAGAATTAGCACTTAATTTGTTACATTTTTTATTTTAGGAGAGAGCTACTGTATTTGGATTTTCTGCTTCAACACCAAAATATTGTAGGCTGTTTCGGAACACTGAAACTTCCCCAGTAACACCAGTTCTCTTTTTAATTCTCTGCAGATACATTAAATGAGGTGGTGTCTCCGAATAAAGAACCAGAAGGGATTATTGGTCGGATGAAGCTAGGTGAACTGAAACATATTCCAAGAAATGTTGGTGGATGACATTCCATATGATCTGAGAGTTGTGTGAGTGAACAACCAGTTCCATAACAGAAATTTATTTATTTATTTATTTATAATTTTCTACATTTTTATACTGCTTATCAGTGCCAAAGCTCTCCCTAAGCAGTTTACAACATAAAAACAAATAAAAATAAGACAATGAAAACAATTAAAAAGTAACAATTATTTTTAAAACATATACAAGTTAAAAAATAAAAATAATAAAAACACATAAAAACCACAATAAAGTCTGTGCCCACAACTATAAATTAAAAGCTTGCTGAAATAAAAATGTTTTTGCCCGCCGGTGAAAGGAAAGCAGGGAGGGGGCCAGCCTAGCCTCTCAAGGAAGGTTGTTCCAGAGGGTGGGAGCAGCCACTGAGAAGGCTCTCTCTCTTGTATCCTCACCAAGTGAGCCTGAGATGATGGCGGGATCGAGAGAAAGTCTTCCCCTAAGGATCATAAAATTCTGGTAGGTTCATATCGGGACATATGGTCTTTCAAATAGTAGAAAAATACTAGTACTTTGAAGAATCATTTCTTTAAAAACATCCCACCAAATTTTGGAGACCCAACCATTTTATACTATTCTTGCTTCTTCTATTATTTGCTTTCATTATTTGCTTTTAGGAGTTAGCACTAGGGTTTTTGAGTTATTAATGCATGCTTAGTCAATTATTTCTTGCAGCTTTGTGGGCCAGTACGGGTAGAAAAGTAGGGTATATGTTTTTAAAATAAATACTGATTCTTACCTACTAGGAAACGAAAAACAGTTGGGCAAAATAAATTTGAGCTGCTTAGAGGACTGAGGTATTCCTGCGAGAATTTCTCTTTGGAATGACAGGAAGATGTACAAAATGAGGGTGAGGCACTGCACATTGGTGCCCCACTGGCACAGATATAAGCCTAGTTTGTTTTTCTCAGAATATTCTGCACCTAGCAACAACAAACCTGCAATGAATATTTGAAATTCCACGTTTCCTTGCCAGAGCAGAAAGCATTGGGGTGCCTGCACACCAGACTGTTGGGCTTCTATTCAAATAAAGCAAAAGGTTATCAATTTTGGAGTGCATTCCCACCTGTGGTGTATTGCAGACTTTTGTATATTGGTTTTCCGAGCATGCTCCTATTTCTGCTTCTAACTCAAATGGATTTCAAATACATTCATGACCAAACAGATCATTAAAACTGCATACCCACTGTGGTATTTTCATACACACACACACACACACACTGTGTCTTTTGAAGAAAGCTAAAGGGCTTGGAATTACAGGGGAAGAATGAAGCTGGTAACTGTAACGGTTCCAAGTTAAAACTGCTCCTACCCCATGTTCTTCTCTTTTATATTTTAACTTTTAAATACTGTAGTACATTTTTGTATATTTTTGTACATATGTAGCTAGAAGCATTTACAGATGCCCCCCCCCCCATTTTTGCAAAATTAATACCCACGTTTTCACTATCCCGCAATTAGGTAGGAAATCGTTTCTCTAGGTATCTGGAGGACCACAGAGTCATGCTGAGGGTGGTCTCTCCTAGTCATCAGGAAGCCCTCCAGCACAACTCTATGGCCAATGCCACATACCTAGAGAGGCATCCCCTCTAGGCATGCTCTAGGTCTTCCAGTGCAATTCTATGGGATTCTATGGCAGTTTGTTATTATATGTGGTTTCACATACTTGCAGTAACTCCAGTAATGCATCTCCCATGGATATGGTGGAGGGTGGAAGTCCTGTATTTGTAGCTATACACAATTTGGTGGTTATCATTTTTGCACATATGTCTCAAACCAAACATACACACATGCAGTATGCTTGGTCTCTGTCCTCCCCTTCATAGCAATTACAGGAGAAAGAACAACGCTATAAGAAATGATCAGCAATAAAACAAACTAAGATAAAATACAATAAAAACAACAACAACAATGCACAATTGGCAACAAGGCAGAGTGCAGTACTAATTAGCCATTCAGTCACATCCAGGTGTAGATGCTGGGTGTTATAGTTGGTTAGCTCATGGGTTGGCCTAAAGTGCCCAACCTCCACACCAGGCCTTGACATGCATCCGTGGTATGTTGGGTACAGAGTGCAGCTGGCTGGGAACCCTTCTAGTCTGCCTTTTGGATACTGGTAGGTTGTTATCTCTGATGCCTCTGGTGCCTGGTATTCTTACAGCTGGCTTTGGCATGATACTGTCTACTTCACTAGCTTGATCAATAAACCATTCACTATCTGGGGCGAAGGAGCCCCAGATAGTACAACCCCAGACAACCTCCAAAAGCCCTCTCCGCTCCAGTCAGATGGAGGAGGTGAGGAAGGAGCCCCTGTCCCAGTCTCCGACAGCCCCATATGTCCCTTCCCATTTGGGAGGGGACCCAAAACAATCCCAATCCCAAGTTGTTCCCCAAAGCTCAAACCAGACCCTAGAACCCAGAGACGAACAGGCCCCAGCACTTCTCAAAGGTGGGGAAGGTGGGTGGAAAACCCAGCTAGGAGAAGCGCTCAAACAGGACCCCTGGTTTCAGGCTCACCAAACCGAGATGGAGCTACTGGAGGGATTAGCTTGGAAGGGAGAATAAATGTATGTGCCCACGTCCGTGTGGGTACAATACTCAAACAATGTCATGACGACAAAAGTGCTGGACATTTTAGTTATGTAAAAATGTTGCATTTGGCCAGAAGGCAATTTTGGTGGCCAAAGATGTGAAAGAAAGTGGAGGATTATGTAAAGGGGTGTCATACTTGTACGATGGCTAAGAGTGGAGGGGAAAACCAAAAGGTTTGCTGCAATGCTTACCTAATCCCACCAAGCCACGGGATGTGATTAGTATGGACTTTATAGTAGACTTGCCTGAGAGCAAAAAGAAAACTGTGATGTGGGTGCTTGTGTCAGGGGATGATAGGCCACTCAATCCCCAGCAGAAGCAAAAAAAAAAATTTTTAAGGAAATAGCAGTACCCCCTTCAGTGGGCTTGTAGGGACCTGCTAAATCAGTGTGGACAACTTCAAATGGTCTCTTGGGGACACACTGGGTCTTTTTGGCAATTGGGAAAGCTTGCACCTTTACTTTCCTGCACACTGCACATTCTAAAAATCTTGGGCAGTTTTTCATGCTTACACCAGGGCAGACTTTTGCTAGCTCTTTTAATCCTTTGTAGCTAGCATGGCTCATTACCCTCTGATAATAATGGACACACTTATGTAGAGGCACATTATCTGTAGGGTTCACATTTGCTACCTTCCGTTTAGGCAACATGTAATACAATCCATGTTTCTTTATCCCGTTTGCACAGACATTATGCTTGTCTATTACTGTAAAATGTTCCCCCTAAAATATCACCTTATAACCATCAGCAGTCATTTGGGAAACACTTAATATACAGTTCTCCAGTTTGCTAACACATAACACATTTTCAAACTCTTTACCAAAAGATGGCACATTTCCAGTGCCCATTTTTTGCACCTTGCTGGGAGCACAATCTGCAAGGGTTATGGAAACATTTTTTACATTCCTTAACAGGTTTAAATCATTAACCATGCAGTTGTCCCTTCACATTTGCTGGGGTTTGGTTCCAGGACCCCCTGTGGATACCCAAATCCATGAATACTCAAGTCCCATTATATGCAATGGCATAGCTAAATGGTGTCCATTATGTAAGATGGCAAAATCAAGGTTCGCTTTTTGGATTATTATTTTTTTAAGAATATTTTCAAGCCATGAATACTTAAATCCATGAATGCCAAATTTGTGAATGTGGAGGGACAACTGTATTGTGCGCTGCCCCACTATCAAGTTACCATATCACATTTCCAGCACTTTCAGGATGGTGTTTTGCTCCAAAGGCATGGCTAGCAGCCTGAGAGAATGCACCCCTCCTTTGCCTTGTAGCTGTGCCACCCCTCCTGCCTGGTGCAGGCATCTTACAGTCCCTCTGTAAATGCCCAGGCTTCTTGCACCTGAAGCAGCGTCTCACATAGCTGCAGGCTCCCTTCTCCACAGATGCCTCTGAATGTGTTGCTGTGCTCTCTTGATTCCATCTCGTAATTTGTGGCTGTTTACTCCCCTTTGTCTGGGAATCAAATTACTGGTGTTGGACCTCCACCAGAATGCACCCAGCTACCAGGTCTACAGACAAATCACATTCCCTGGTTGTCTGCAGACTGTACACGAGGAAATCCCATTCTTTTGGTAAACTGCCCAATAAAATAAAACACTTATGGCCTTCTGGAATGTCCACCCCTCTGTTAGCCACCTCCTGGAACAGCTGCCTCATCTCCTCCAAATGGGATTTCACATAGCCTCCAGGACACAGCTTTGTGTTATAAAGTCTCTTAGTCCATATCATCTTTGAGAGGCATGATGAATTTTGATGAACTGTTTTCAAAGCTGCCCAACGCTGAAAAGCTGTCCATGTTTGGGCTGCATGTATCAAGTGAGGGGGGCTTAGTGATAAGAGAATGGCAGCTCTAGCTTTCTCATCTGCTAGACGGAACGTTGCAATCTCATCTTCTGATCCCTCTGGGATCACACTCTCATTCTCCAAAACGTGCCACAAATTGTCCTTAATTAATAAAGCTTTCATATACAAGCTCCAGGCTGGATAATTGCCATCAGCTAATTTCACAAAACTTACAAGGCTAGTTTCTGCCACTGTGCTGTCTGAATCAAAAATTCTCCAGCTATGAAACACAAACAGCTGGCAGCTCTTCAAGGTTACTTGAAGATAGCTCTACTATAGAGAACTATCTGAAACTTAACTGTTTTACAACCAACTAGCCAAAAACACTCAAAACAAAAGTTTCTGGAAACTTTCCAGGTGAACCTTATCTAATCTGAGATCAATCACTGGGCCCATAACCACTGTCAGGGGATGATAGGACAGTCAATCCCTGGCAGAAGCAAAAAAAAACCTATCTCAGCAGACTTAGTAGCAACCCATTCCCAAGAATACTCACACACAGAGTGTTTGACGTCCAAATGAACAGGAGGCACTTTTATCTTCGAAGTTGAGCAGTTGTAATATGTACAAATATTTACAGTTGAAGGACAAACTGCTTCGCCAGACATCAGCATTCACGAGAAGAGAAAGAGCTTTAGACTGAGCTTACTTTTATTAGCTCAGTGCATTGGCTTACTCAACCACATGGGTACATTACATCAGATCTTCCACTCCAGAAGTTATGCCCTCTATTAACCCTCCTCCTGTAGCTGTGAGCCCAAGGCTAGCATGACTTGGCAGTTCCTTGGCTTTAGCCATTGTGACTCAGCATGACTCTGCAGTTGTTTGGCCATCTTCTCAGGATTCAGTTTCCAACTCCTGACAGGTTGTGGATTTGTTTTCAAAGCAAACCCATTTCATGGCATGTAAAATTATTCCCACTGCCAAGCAGTCGGCCAGGTTGTTTATACAGCACATCTATCGGCCCCATCCAAGAATGTTTCAGACCGAGGCATCCAGTTCACACCCCAGTTTTGGAAAGCCTTTACAAAATTGTTGGGAATAGAACAGGGGTAGAGTAGTTCCCATCATCCACAAAGTAGTGGACTGCCAAGAGACTTAATTCTATTTTGGAACAGTATCTTAGATGTTGCATCATCTTTCAACAAACAGATTGGGTTGATTTGTTGCCCTTCGCTGAGGTGGTATACAACAATGCAATGCACCAAAGTACTGGACTATCCTCCTTTATGGTAGTGCTTGGACAAGAGTTTAATCCACTACCTTTGGGAGAAGTGAACTCTAAAGACCCTGTACCTTTGATTCAGTGGAGTAACCAGATTAAAGAAGTGTGGCCCAAAGTGGTGGCCACTCTGGACTTTGCTAAAAGACAGTACAAAAAGTACACGGACAAAAAGAGGGACCCATTTCCAGACTATGCTGTGGGGGATATGGTGTATCTCTCCACTAGATTTTTAAAGAGAACTTATCATTTTAAAAAATCTGGGACCTAAATATATTGGACCTTTTGCTATTGTTCGACAAATTAATCCTGTAGCTTTTGAGTTGTCTTTATCGAAGTTGTATCGTAATGTTCATCCTGTGTTTCATTCTAGCCTCCTGAAGCCTGTGCCTCCTTCGAGTGCCTTGCATCCTACTCCTGAGGAGTCTGCCCCTATTATGGTTGATCAGCATCAACACTTTGAAATATCTGATATTCTAGATTCTCGATGTCGGAAAGGGGTGGTACAATATTTTGTTAAATGGAAGCACTTGCCTCTTGGGCATGCTGAATGGGTTAAAGCTTAACATGTTCAGGTACCCCGCCTATTGGCTAAGTTCCATGAGCGATTCCCCAACAAGGCAGACTGCCTTGCCCTCAGGGGGAGGGGGATTTTTGTTCTGTTGTTCTTGGTTCTTTTCTTTGATGTATGTTCTGTTTGCTATTGGTATTTGGCAGGTATGCTGTGTCTTTGGGGAGCAGTATGTCACATCCTGGCGTGGATGCTGAGTGTTATAGTTGGTTAGCTCACAGGTTGGCCTAAAGGGCCGGACCGTCATGCCAGGCCCTGACATGAGTCCATGGCATGTTGGGGGGTACAGAGTGCAGCTTGCTGGGAACCCTTCCAGTCCACCTTTTGGATACTGGAGGGTTGTTATTTCTGATGCCTGAGAGCCAAGGTCATGTTTCCACTTACTGGTGTGAGAACATCTACATTGGAATGTATACTCTGATGTGAGTGTGTAAACCTAAACTAAATGGAGGGGTAATATCTGAGTGTTTTGCCTGGTATCCTTAGAGCTGGCTTTGGCATGATGCCATCTACTTCACTACCTTGATCAATAAACCATTTTATTTGAATGGAAATTGCTTCAGTGAGTGTGTGTTAATGAGTTCATCACACATTCATTCATTCAGTGAATCTTAGTTTGGTCCCAACATGTTGTTAAGTTGGCACCAAATATTATTCTTTTGGGAGGGCATTCTAACACTGGACTACCACCACAACCCACCATGGCACTACCTTTCCATACTGGTGGGACTGCATCCTCCTACAAGGCAAGAGGTTATGCTGACGGTAGTAGTGCTTCTGGAAGGGTCTCCCATGACAGGTGAACTTTTACTGAGGAGCCAGACTAAACGTAACAAACAGCTACTGGGCAGCATCAGTAGTGTGGGTGGGTGGGTGAAACTGGTGGAGGATCTCTTAGTGGCACCATAGCTAATGCTTGTTAGAACTGCGCAGAAAAAGGCAATGGTCAACCAGTCCTGAGGTCTTCTGTCTTGAAAAACCTATCATGAGACAGTCTCAAATGAAACAAGAGGCAACTAGGGGGATCAGCTATTTTAGATCTGATCCTAACCAACAGAGATGATCTGGTTAATGGGATGGATGTGGTGGGATCCTTAGGGGAGAATGACCATGTTCTCCTGGAGTTTGGTATACAGAGGAAAGGGGAAGCCAAGCATAGTCAGACATGCTTCTAGATTTTAAGAAAACTGATTTCAGAAACCTTAGGGAATTACTGGGGGTGATCCCATGGTCAGGAATACTAAAAGAGAAGGGAGTACATGATGGATGGGTGTTTCTTAAAAGTGAGATATTGAAAGCACAACTTCTAACAGTTCCAATCAGGAACAAAAATGGCAAATGTCTAAAGAAACAGGACGGATTTCTAAAGAACTTTAAACTGAGCTAAGACTTAAAAGGGACATGTACAAGAAATGACAAAAAGGGGAAATCACTGAAGAAGAATTCAGACAAATATCCAGCTCGTGTAGGGGGGAAATCAGAAAAGCAAAAGCACAGATGGAGCTCAGGCTTGCTAGAGAGGTTTAAAAAACTAAAAAGAGCTTTTCTGGATATCTCTATATCAAAAGAAAGAACAAGGAAGTGGTAGGGCCACTGTGTAGAGAAGATGGCAAAATGCTAACAGGGGACAGAGAAAAGGCAGAGCTAATCAACACCTTCTTTGCCCCGGTCTTCTCCCAAAAGGAAAACAGTGCTCAACCTGGGGAAAATGGAGCAGATGATGCAGTGGGGAAATGCAGCACAGAATAGGTAAAGAGATAGTTCAGGAATACCTGGACAGTATAAATGAGTTCAAGTCTCCAGGGCCAGATGAACTACATCCAAGGGTACTAAAAGAACTGGCAGAAGAAATCTCAGAACAACTGGCAATAAACTTTGAGAAATCCTGGAGAACAGGAGAGGTCCCAGGACACTGAAGGAGGGCAAATGTCCCAATCTTTAAAAAAGGGGAGGAAAAGAAGACCCAAATAATTATCGCCCAGTGAGTCTGACATCAATACTAGGAAATATTCTAGAGCAGACAGAATCATAGAATCATAGAATTGCAGAGTTGGAAGAGACCACGAGGGCCATCCAGTCCAACCCCCCTGCCACGCAGGAAATCACGATCAAAGCATCCCTGACAGATGGCCATCCAGCCTCTGTTTAAAGACCTCCAAGGAAGGAGACCCCACCACGCTCCGAGGGGGAGTGTGTTCCACTGCCGAACAGCTCTGACTGTCAAAAAGTTCCTCCTAATGTTGAGGTGGAATCTCTGTTCCTGGAACTTGCATCCATTGCTCCGTGTTCCAGTCTCTGGAGCAGCAGAAAACAAGCCAGCTCCATCCTCAGTGTGACACCCCTTCAAATACTTAAACAGGGCTATCATATCGCCTCTTAACCATCTTTTTTCCAGGCTAAACATACCCAGCTCCCTAAGTCTCTCCTCATAAGGCATTGTTTCCAGACCTTTCACCATTTTAGTTGCCCTTCTCTGGACATGCTCCAATTTGTCAATATCCTTTTTTAATTGTGGTGCCCAGAACTGGACACAGTATTCTAGGTGAGGTCTGACCAAGGCAGAATAGAGCAGCACTATGACTTCCCTTGATCTAGATCATTAAATAGACAGTCTGTCAGCTCTTAGGAAGGAATGCTGTGATCACTAAAAGTCAATACGGATTTCTAAGAAACAAGTCATGCCAGACTAATCTTATCTCTATTTTTTATAGACTTAAATATTTGGTAGATGAAGGGAATGCTGTGGATGTAGGGTATCTTGATTTCAGTAAGGCCTTTGACAAAGTCCCCCATGATATTCTTGCAAAAAAGTTAGTAACATGTGGACTAGACAATGGGACTGTTAGGTGGATTTGTAACTGTTTAACCAACCAAACCCAAAGTGTAGTCACCAATTGTTCCTCTTCATCCTGGAGAGAAGTGACCAGCAGGTGCCACAGGGTTCTGTCCTGGGCTCAGTGCTATTCACCATCTTTATCAATGTCTTGGATAAGGGAGTAGAGGGTATGCTTATCAAGTTTGCAGATGACACAAAATTAGAAGGGGTAGCTAATACCCCAGAGGACAGGATCAGAATCAAAATGATCTTAACAGATTAGAAAGCTCGGCCAAAACTAATAAAATGAATTTCAACAGAGAGAAATGTAGGATACACTACACTTGGGCAGTAAAAATGAAAAGCACAGATAAAGGATGGGTGATACCTGGCTTGATGTCAGCACATGCAAAAGGGATCTAGGAGTCTTAGTGGACCACAAACTGAACACTGAGTCAGCAGTGTGATGCAACAGCTAAAAAGGGCAATGTGATTCTAGGCTGCATTAATAGGAGTATAGTGTCTAGATCAAGGGAAGTAATAGAATGAAATTAGAATCATCATAGAGCTGGAAGAGACCACAAGGGCCATCCAGTCCAACCCCCTGCCATGCAGGAATACACAATCAAATCATTCCCGACAGCCATCCAGCCTCTGTTTAAAAACCTCCAAAGAAATTATCAACATCTCAATCAGGGATTTGTAACTGTTTGACCAACCAAACCCAAAGTGTAGTCACCAATTGTTCCTCTTCATCCTGGAGAGAAGTGACCAACAGGTGCCACAGGGTTCTGTCCTGGGAATCTTGTGGCCCTCCAGATGTTACTGGACTGCAATTCTGCCCTCCCTCAATATTGGCTAAGTATAATGGGAGCTGTAATGCCGCAACATGTGTGGAGGACCATATGTTCCACATCCACAATATAAAATAAAGCCTTACAAACCTCAAAGCAATATTCAGGGAAACAAAAGGAGAATGTCTCCAAACCCCCCATCCCCCACTTACTACTTCTGCAGAGCAAGAAATTAAATTACTAAGGACAGCCATACACCAACAGAGCAATGATTCTAAAACATTTTAGAGCAAGATCCTGTATTAGTGTTTACTCACTGATCACCTCTACTGACTTCAATGGACCTCACTCTCAGCACACTGGGGTGCAACACAAAAGGATTACATTTCTAGGTACAGAACTGCATTGGCATCCATGATACTATGGGTTCATATGGGTCTAAATGGGTGGATTTAAGCTACCTTGCTAATTTTCAGTGGAATTGGCCACACTTCACTTTCTAGTTTTGGCAACACATACCCACAAGAACCATGGAAGTAAAAGGCATGGGGGAGGGAAGAATACAGTAGAACCAATATCCGTGGCTCCAGTTATCTGCAGGACACAAAATAGAACACATACTATAGACCCTTCCTAGAAAATGCCTAGAGAGGCATCCTCTCTAGACTTTCCTAGGTCCTCCAAGGCAACTCTATGGTATTTTAAACCAGAAGCCCCATTATTTTTGACGGTGTTCGCTGTTATCTGCGGTTTCCAGTAAGTCCAGGAACTGAACCCTGTCCTACTCTATACCCAAGGCATCAATGTCAAGGAGACTAGTCCAGGAGCAATTTAATTCAGTTGAGGATCAAGCGTTTAACATCTTTAAAACATTATTCAATTCTATTTCTATACCACTGAGGTCCTTTGATGCCACCGAGAGAGGCTCCCCTCTGCCAGAGGGTACTGGGCAGCCCCTCCTGCCAGTGCCTTGCCCATGCCACTGCTGCTGCTGGTGGCCCTGGTGGCCATAGGGCCGGTGCCTGCCTGCCTGCCTGCCTCCCTACCGCACCTGTGCCCACCCGGTTAGGGATGGTTTAAGGGCCCACAGCCTCTACAAACCACAGGAGGGCCCATAATTGGGGGGGGTCTCCTCCTGCGAAAACATTATTAGTATTTATTTGAATATCCTGTACTGTCAATAGGTTAGGTTAGGTTAGATTGACCAGAGATGAACATATGGGGCCCACAAAATAAGGCGTTGTGCCCCCCCCATTCCTTAAACCGGCCCTGCAGCTAGCCAGCCAAACAAATTGGGGTGGTGGTGGTCTTATACGGCGAATATATGCCAAACTCTATTTTTCCTTGAAAATTGGGGGGTCATCTTATACGCCGGAATATACAGTATTAATCCAAATAAAGATAAATCTTCTAGTAGAGGAAGACCAATGGAGACTACCCAGAACTTTTTTTAAAAAACTATACAGTGTTCTTTGGATTAATAAATCCTTGGATATATGTACAGCCAAGCTCAAGATACTATACTTTTTTCTCTGAGACCCTTCAGATGTATCATCGCTGAACTATGACCTATCTTGGACAATAATGCTGCCCTTTCAAAGGCACTTTGTGGCAGGTCTTCATTTACCTATAGACAGCTTCCGAATCTCAAACAGTTACAGTAGGCCCTCAGTATCCACAGGGATTTGGTTCTGTGACCCCCTGTGGATCCCCAAATCCATGGATGCTCAAGTCCCATTATAAACAATGAAGGTAACAGGCCCATGATGGCGGCGGCAGGATAGTGAGTGATCTGAAGAGCTCAGCGTTTTCTTATCTTCTAACGAGGTTTTATCTTATATTTTTGGTTCCAAAGTTTTTAATTTGCTAGTTGCTTATCTGGTTCAGTTTTATTTGTTAGTTTGTTTCATTTTGCAGTCCTTGTTGGAGGAGTCTTTTGTTTTTGCTGGTCTGCTTTACATGCCAGACGCTATCTCCCTTTTGTTGATTGTTTGGCTACTCTGCTGTGGTACCATGTATCAGAAACCTTGCAAGCACTGGGATTACAAATGAAAGAGAGGAAAAAGGAAAGGAAGAAAAGAAAAAGACGGAGTTTTTTGAAATCCTAAGCAGTGAGAGGTAATTGCTGTGGATGGAAAGATGGTGGTACTGACTAGAAGGGGATATAAAACTTTAGGTCTTTTACCACTGACTCTAAATCCCCCTGCAAGGCAGAAGAGAGTACAAATGAAAATTACCCAGTTTTTTTCCAGGAAAGTCTAATGACATCAAGACTAATGAATCAGAAATAGGAAGTAAGAAACAATGCCCTATTACATCTGGTTTAAGTTGGCCTATGGACCCTAAGGAAAATCTTAATAAATTTAAGGAGGAGCCTGGAATTACCAATTTGGCCACTGAACTGTTTAGTCCCGAGATTTTGATACCAACAACTTTAGTGAAACTTCCAAATGAAAATAATCTCCATGGGGAACCTGAGATAGAATTACCAAAGCAGTTACCTGTAATCAAGGCGGAAACAGAAGCAGAAAACCAGACTCTGATATCAGGGAGTGATTATCTGTCCATAGGTAGCTGGCTCCTCTGCTTAACTGAGGATATCCAGCTGATGAGAGCTGTTCTGAGTGAATCAAATAAACTTCTAACAATTCTTGCAGATATTTGCAAAAAGCATTGGTTGAAACAAGAGGAAGAGAGAACTGATAATACATTATGTACGAATAGAACTACTACTACTACTGCTACCACTAAGATTTGCAATAAGGCTAGTGGGAAAAAAATCTCTAAAAGGAATACTGCATCCAAGAAGAAGAGTAAAAAGAGCAAGAACATTAAAAACCCTAAACCAACTAAGTATAGAAGGATGCAGTTTCAGAAACTCTTCAAAGTATTGGACAAAAGACCAGCTCAGAAAGATCTTGATGTTAAGAATAAGCCAACAGTAAATGAGGGAGCCAACCTTGGGAGAGGTAGTCATCTCTCTGATAATGAAGAAGGGACAATTACACAAACACTTGAAGCAACAACCATCCAAATACCAAGGCATACTGTACAGAGCCCTCAGGGCCATACTGTACAGAGTCCACAGGCCCATGTTCAATTGAAGGAGGGGCCCTTACAGGATAAAAGCTCTGTAGACCATAATTGGACATTGGTATTGAATAAACAAAAGCTTGTGTTGTTGAATTTCCCTAAACCAGTTGGATTACTTTCACAACCTCAGCGTAAACTACATTTGTTACATTTTTTTGAATCTGCCATTCCAGGAGTTCTTAATTTGGGTGATCTGATTTTGGTGGAATATTTATATTTCAATGGCATTCGAGCCCGGGCAGTGGTAACATTTGCCAATGAGAATATAGCTAAAATGGTATATAGATACAAAGATGCACTGTTTGAAGTCGGAGTACCTCTGGTGAGAGTATTTGAGAATTGTGCTCCACCTTTACCATTGGTGCCTCGTATAGTAGAGCATGCTGTGAACCCACTAGCAATAGAAAATCATAGTATCAATTTAATTGACCTGAATTCTTCAGACCACATTGATATTATTGAGGAACAATCCCTTGTAGAGAAAAAACAATGTGATACAGGCCAAATAAATGATGGTTTCCAGCAGCAAAGAGAGAGGCAAATGGAACCTTTAGACTCAGAAGAAATTAATCTTTTAAATTCTTTTTATACTTTACCCTATGAAGTACAAAATGATATAATTAATAGAATTGATCTTCTAAAGGACCATTTGATTAAATTAACAGCAAAGAATGAAGAAATAAATGTATACAAAAACATTCCTATAGAAGCATCCCGGCTCATGACTAAGGGAGGAGATGATTTGGAGTTTCAGGTCAAGAAGATACATACATCACAATACTTGTCACCAAAGGAACTAAATCCCATATGGAATAAATCTATCTACGATATCTCCTCCAATGACAAGACTCCCATTTTAAGGCCAACAATCTATGTTCCACCAACCTCGCAATATGTAGGATTTCCAGATACTGGGGAAATGGACTGCCCACAGACTGATGCACAGTCACAGCATGAGAAGGTGCTCTCTGCTCAACAACAAGTGACAGTGGAACTAAATCCTCTGTCAAACAAGTTTGTTCTAAAAGATGACCCCAATATTAAGATCTTTTGTCTAAAGCCAGAGAACACTAACATACTTACTTGGACTCAGATGAGAGAGTTGGATCCATCAGAAATTGGCTCTCCTGTGAAAATTACCGAGAAGGCCAATAGTGTATTTACCCCGGTGTACCCAGTTGAGTCTAATATAAGTACACGGAGTCCATCATTGGAGTTAATTAAACCAGCAGAGGATGAAGTGGTCCCCACTGGGTTATATGGGGCAAGGGACTGTGGGACAGCAGGAAGAAAGGCCCTTACCAAGCATCAAAGAAATGCCCCCGAAAGGATCAATTGACCCTCAGTCCAACAACAGGTCTCTAAGTTGACCTACCTCTCTTGGAACATTGCAGGCTGGCGAGGAAAGGCTACGGATCCCACTTTCCAAAGCTATATCAAGCAATATGATATAGTGTTACTTCAAGAGACTTGGGAGAAGGGGGATTTGGAGTTAGATGGGTTTACAAGCTACACACTTAAAGCTGAAGCGAGTGTTAGAGGAGGTCGCTCGAAAGGAGGTCTAGGGATTTTAGTTTCCACCAAGCTTCGAGCCACCTACCTTAATTTTACTTCATTTGCTAATATTGCAGTCTCATTGGTTGTTAAATTACAAATTAGTACTCTACTATTGATTAATGTTTATTTACCACCACCCCAGAGTAAACATCAAAACAAACATAGATGGGTTGAACTACAAAAATTCATTAGTAGAATATCATTTACATACCCCAATGCAGCCATTATATTAGCAGGAGATTTTAATGCCAGAATTGGTCAAAACGATGAAGCTCTATATAATCATTTTGGTGAAGTCTCTCCTGAAGTAGAAACTGCTCACTTAATTCCTGATAGGCAATCTAAAGACTTGATTTGTAATTCTTCAGGGCTTTATCTTTCTAAGATGATAAATAGTTTAGATTTAGTTTTACTAAATGGTGGAATGGAGGGAGATAAGCCTGGAGAATACACCTTTTTGACTGGACGTGGAGCTTCTACAATTGATTATTTTATTGTGTCCTACGAGCTGTTAAACTTGGTGCTTAGCTTTGAGATTGGGGTACGTACAGAGAGTGACCACTTTCCTTTAATAGCATCCTTGTCTGTCCAAAACCAGGTTGTGTATACAGAATACGAACCATTATTGACAACGGAATTAGACATAGGAATACCTAGAGTGAGATGGTCAGTTAAGGTTGAAGGTACTGTAAATGCACTGCTTAATTCAGAAAATAGTCTTATATTACGGGAGTCTCTCCTGTCTGCAAGAACCCCTGAAGAGATTTTAAATTTATACCAGAAGATAGTTACAAGTTTACAAAGATGCCTGACACGAAACAACCCCATAAGACAGAACCCAGTTCCTTATAGATCTAAACCCTGGTTTGACCAAGAGTGCTTGGACATGAAGAATTTACTAATAAGTCACTATAAAAGATATAGGGCTTTGAATTTGCCATCGTTACCATCTGAGTGGCTCTTGTTAAAAAAAAGATATAAAAAACTAATTAAAGTCAAAAAGGACTTAGGGATGAGAGCAAACTGGGAGAAATTAATAGATGCGGCAAGGACACATGATTCAATCACTTTTTGGAAGATTGTGTCCAGGGGATTAGATAGCAAGATAGGATTAAAAGACTGCTATATTCCTGTTAAAACCTGGGAATCTTACTTTATTAGTTTGTATGCGATAAGGCACAATGGGCAATGGAACCCACAAACAACTTTGCAGAGTCTCCCCGACTGGCCTCCTGTTACTATCTCGGAAATCAATAGGCTCATTTCCAAGATCAAAGAGGGTAAAGCACCAGGATTTGATAACATCACTTCAGAGATGATTAAAAGAAATAGAAACTGGTGGGCCCCAATCCTTGCAAAGCTGTTTACTTGTATTGATCGCTTTGCATTAATACCAAAGGACTGGGGACTAGCCATCATTAACCCAATTTATAAAAAAGGAGCAAGATTAGATCCAGCAAATTACAGGCCTATTAGTTTGTTAAGTGTTATTAGCAAACTGTATGCCCATCATTTACTAGAAAAACTTCTAACTTGGATGGATGATGAATCCCTCTTGGAGGATGAACAGGCAGGTTTTAGACCCGGTCGCTCCACAGGAGACCATGGAATAATTTTACATCTTGTAGAAAAATATTCAACTAAGCCTAGTGGGGCTTTTTACACAGCCTTTATCGACTTTAAGTCGGCTTTTGATATGATTCCCCGTGATAGATTATGGCAGAAACTAGAAATAACCAATATTGATAAACGCCTGCTGTTTCTGATCAATAGCCTATATACAAAAACATGTTTGAAAGTTAGATGTAACAGGCTAGGCCATCTTACTAAGGCCATTCCATCATCTACGGGCGTTAGACAAGGCTGTGTTCTAGCTCCCTCTTTGTTTAACATCTATATTAACTCTTTGGTCAAGAGTTTGTCTGGCTTAAATTTCCACCCTCCTAAATTAGCGGGCAGACCCTTGTCAACTCTCCTGTATGCGGATGATGTAGTACTTCTTTCTTTAACCCTTATCGGGTTGCGCCGATTACTAAAAGCTTTGGGTAATTACTGCCAAACTGAAGAGCTGGTGATTAATTATAACAAATCTAAAGTTTTAGTATTTACTAGAAAACGGAGCATCCATAAATGGCAAATAAATGACCAACCAATTGAGCAAGTAAAATCTTATAAGTACTTAGGAGTGATTTTTCAGTCTTCAGGCTTTTGGAAGGCCCAGTCTACAAATGCCATAGCAAATGTTCAGAGAAGTATTAAGTCACTTATATCTTTTTTCTTCACCAAAGGAGGCCAGCACATCCCTTCAGCCATCCAGGTTTTTAATATGAAGGTACTGGCACAGATGCTATATGGGGCGCAGTGGTGTGCTTACACTAACTTTGATTCTATGGAATCTACGCAGACAAAATTTTTGAGATCCATTCTGGCTCTTCCAAGGTGTGTGCCTAATGCAATTTTACATTTGGAGACAGGTCAAATGTCAGTTGAATCGCGGGCATGGATACTTAAATTTAATTATTGGCTCAGAATGCTGTTCAACCCAGTAGGGTTAGCTCCTTTGATATTGTTGGATGGGTTTCCATCTAGATGGAGTAAGACTTTAAATGAGAAGCTAGGTAAATTGGGTTTTTCACAAACCATCATTTTGGCAATGGGTCATGAGAAAGCAAAAAAGGAAATACATCAACGGATTATAGATAATGAGATGCAACAACATCTAAAAGCAGCCTCTGTATCTCCCGATTTTAGAGATAATGGTAATGCCTTCAAGCTAGCTAACTATTTGAGTCTTCTAACCCTTCCAAAACACAGAATAGCATTCACATTAGCAAAATTTAATGTTCTACCCTCAGCCCTATTGGAAGGGAGATACAATAGTATTCCCTATGCTGCACGCACTTGTCCTTGTGGAATTGGCTCAGTGGAGACTATAGGCCATGTGTTGTTATATTGTCCTTTCTACAATGGTTATCGTCAAATTTTTATTTATCCAATTCTTAATCGTTTCCTTGGAAGAACAGATGAATTTTATGTATCTTATTTGCTAGCGGACCACTGCCCATCAATAACAACAAGGGTGGCCAGTTTTTGTGCAGCAGCAATGGTATGCCGGCGTAAGATGATATCTTAAATTTTAATACATTTTTAGTTTGTTTAAATAATTTTATAATATAATTTATACTTTACAATGAATTTATAGACATTTATTTATATCTATATTGTTAAATTCTATTTTTAATATAATTTTCTAACTGAATTTCTAATTAATATCACATATTTTTATAACTGGATGATCTACTATGATGTTTATTTGTGTGTTACTATGATAGTTGATTGTTGTTTATTTGATCTCTGATCAGTCGATCGTAATAATAAATATATATAACAATGACACAGCAAAATGGCGTCCCTTATATAAAATGGCAAAACCAAGGTTTGCTTTTGGGATTTTTTTTTTTTTTAATATTTTCAAGCAGTGGTTGGTTGAATCTGTGGATGCAGAATACCATGGATATAGAGGGCTGACTCTACTTACTCACAGGAGGATGCACAACACAAATGGAGAGATGGGTACAAGACCTTGCCAGAAACCCAGATACCAACTCTGCCCACACGTTTACTTGAGAAATGTCACCACAGGACCTAATCACATTACACACAATATTAGAGGTACTCTCACTTGTTCCTCCTCTAATGTGATATATGCCATCCTTTCTTAACAATGCTCTTCAGCACTTTACACTGGGCAAACAGGAGCCCTGGTGACGCAGTGGTTAAATACCAATACCACATTGCAAGTTCGATTCCAGCGGGCTCCAAGGTTCACTCAGCCTTCCATCCTTTCATAGGTTGGTAAAATGAGTACCCAGCTTGTGGGGGCAATTAGCTAACACACATTGGAAACTGTTTAATGCAGTGTAGATGTGTAAATAGCTATTGCTTAAAACAATTTGTAAGGCACTCTGATAGCCTTGTGGCTGAAGAGCAGGGTATAAATAAAAAAAAACCCGGCCAGCCTCTACACCAAAGAATAAATGGACACAAATAGACATTAGGAATAGGAATAAGTGAAAAGTGGTTGCAGAACACTTTAGTCTTCCAGGACATTCCATCTCTGACCTCAGGACAGCTGTACCTGAACAAAAAACTTCAAAGAAAGATTGGAAAGAGAAACAGCTGAATTAGAATATGTCCACAAATTCCAGTCCATCAATAGTAGGTTGAACAGAGACAATGGTTTCCTGGCACACTCCACATATTATTAAACTAGTTATCAACCTAGGCTCTTGGTGCTCTTGGCCAGTTTATCACATCTCCGTTCTGGTTCCCAACCAGCTTCAGACTAGATCCCAAAACTCCCTCCAACATTTATATGTCTATCCACACTCCCTGATCTTAGGCAACATATTTCCTCATGCCTTTGTCCCTCAATGGCCATTGTTAAACTGAACATGTCACCTCATCATCCCACCAAGTTTTGCCTTTCTATGGCTATTCAACTGTCAGGCTCGTCCCTGAATTCTGGGTATTGGAGTGGAATTCATGGAGGACCCTGACAGGTAGTTAGTTTGGGCTTGATACTTTCTCAGGCCTTGGAATGTCTGGGAGACGAGCCAGGCCTCTTGGTTGGCATGGGAATGCTGGTCCCACCAGGAGCTCAAGGCCGATGCAGCCCAGATGGTTCAATGACTATTCTCACTCCCCCTATCTTTGGTGCCCTCCCTGTTCTACCTTTTTTCACGCTGGATGTCTTTTATCTCTAGCCTTGTCTGTCTGTAATTCAGTTGCAGCTTTGCCTATGTTCCTGACGCATGAATCCACATCAATAAAGAAACTTATTGATTGTATGTGAGCGTGTGTTCTCTGTACATCACAGTAAGCTGCAACTCCATTTTTTTATCTACATCCTCTTACTGTGAGAGGTTCTACCCGCAATGTCAGACGACGCAGAGACTGGAACCCAGACGGACCAAGATCTGGTTGCCGCCAGCAACCAGGGGGCCGATGCCTCAAGGCATGAGGCTGGTGCAGCGGGAGGTGCTGCAGCTGCTGCTGATGAAGGCACGAGCCGGGACCGCCAGAGGGCTGGAAGATTTACGCTCCCCTCCAACCCCTGGGAGCTGGGAGCCAGGCAAGCCCCAGGGAGGGGCAGCATGCCAAGCTTCGGCACTCCAGTCCGAGAAGTCCTGGCCCCTGCCTGGCCTTGGGCAGGTGATGGCAGCTGGGAAGATCGCAGGTCCTGCTGGTGGGACAGGCCCCTGGCTGAGGGATCTCATGAGCCAGGAGCTAGATTTTCCCTGGCAGAAGTTGGAGCCACGGTTCTTCAATTGAAAAAGCAAATGGGAGATACAGGTGAGACTCCTGGAACTTCTGCAAAGGATACCTCCGGTCCCACCTGCCCCTGGAGGGACCCAGCACCCTCCAGCCCAACCAGCGGCCACCCAGGCACCTGGGCCTGGAGCCCCCGCTCAGCCTCCTGACGTCCCTGGCCTGCTGGCTCCTGGACCGGCTCCCCCTGCAGGGGCTGGACCAGTTGAGCCGCGGGAAAGACCCAGGGGTCTGAAACAACGGCATCTGAAGGCGACGTTTGATGGGGATGCAGCAAAGCTACCCTACTTCCTCTCTCAAGTGGTGAGTTTTATGACCCAGTGGGAAGGGGAGTTTCAGTCTGAGGCTGAGAAAGTGCAGTATGTGTCCAACCAACTAGAGGGAGAGGCGGCCCAGTGGTTGGTGGGGCTCTATGATATGGGAGCACCGGAACTGGGTAATTTCCAAGAGTTCCTGCTGGACCTCCGAGCCCAATTTGAAGACCCCTTAAGAGTGAGACGAGCTCGGATGGAGCTTAGACAGTTGAAGCAAGGCACTAAGACAGTGGGAGAGTATGCTGCTGAGTTCCGCCTCCTGGCCAGCCAAGTGCCTGAGTGGCCAGAAGATGTTAAGGTGCAGTTTTTCCAAGAAGGACTGAATGCTGACATCCTAGAGTGGGCAATGTTCCAGGGAAACCCCAAAACCCTCCTAGGGTGGGTGCGCCTTGCTGGCGAAGTGGAGACGCTGAAAGGCTGCATCAAGATGGTATGCCGCCAGCAGGAGACAGAGGGGAAGGCCACCGGGTCCACCGGGAAGAAGGGCAAGTCGGGGCGCTCGGGCGGTACCATGACCGGAGAGACAGAACGGGAGCGAAGGATGAGAAAGGGCCTATGCCTGCATTGTGGGAAGAGCAGCCATCGCATAGCTGAGTGTCCAGAAAGGAGCCCTCGGGAGCCAGCCGCCACTGGCAAGCCTCAACGGAGCGAGGGGAGAGCCGGGCCAGCTAAGACCCCCTTCAAGCCCAAGCCTAAAGCGGCGGTCCGGGCCTTGGTGCCAGGCCATACGGCAGGGGAGTCTTCAGATGATCCAGAGGATAGTGGGTCCTACTCTTCCGACATTGAGCCGGTGGGAAACGGATCCAGCCCACCCTATTAGGCTAACCCCGAAGGGCGCCCGGATGCTGTGGTGAGTGGAGTGAAAGGCCCGTTCTTTATTAAAGCCAGAGTGGGGGCTGGAGGGGGGGCACCTGAAAAGTAATGTTAATGATTGACTCTGGCTGTACCCAAGTTCTAATACACCCCTCTTTAGTCAATGAACTGGACGTTAATACTATTAAGCTAGAAAAGCCTGTGTGGCTGTCCCAGATGGATGGGGGGATGATGAAGGGGGCCCCCGCCAGACGCATGACCAGCCCCATACACATGAGGATGGGGAACCATCAGAGGAGCTGCAATTTGTGATTGCCCCAGGCTTAGTCCCCACTGCAGTGGTGGGTCTGAACTGGCTAAAGTACCACAACCCCACCATAGGCTGGATAAAAGAGACAATAACTTTTGCTGATCCATTGTGTACAAAGGAGCACAGGGTGGGGGAAGCATTCCCAGGGGAAGGGGTCCTTCTAGAGGCTGGATCACAGAACTGCATGACTGCCTTAGTCAAAGGGGAGCTGAAAGGGTTGCCAGTGGAATACAAGGCTTGGGAATATGTTTTTGAGGAGAGGGAGTGTGACATTCTGCCACCCCACAGGGCCTTTGATTGTCCCATCGAGATACTTTCGGAGTCTAATCTACCCAAGCCTCGCATTTATTCTATGACCCCGGCTGAAATGGAGGCACTCCGAGAGTTTATAGACAAGAACTTAGCGCGAGGGTTCATTAGGCCTTCAACCTCGCCTGTGGGGGCCCCAGTGATGTTTAGGCGCAAATCTGATGGGGGTCTTCGTTTGATTCAGGACTATCAAGGGTTAAATGCGATTAGTGTCTCTAACCAATACCCCCTGCCCCTGATGAAGGACATATTAGCCCACCTCTACAAATGGAAGATTTTTACGAAGCTAGACCTACAGGAGGCCTATTATAGAGTGCAGATCAAGGAGGGGGATGAATGGAAGATTGCATTTAATTGCCCCTTGGGTGCTTTCGAGTTCTTAGTAATGCCATTTGGACTAAAAGGGGCCCCAGGGATATTTCAGAACTTAATTAATGGCGTGTTACGGGACTTTCTGTACAAAGGAGTGTTGGTGTACCTGGATGATGTATTGATTTACTCAGAGGACTATACGTCCCATGTGAAACTGGTAAAGAAGGTACTTGCCAGGCTGGGGGAGAACCATCTGTTTGCAAAAATGTCCAAGTGTGAGTTCCATCAAAGCTGTTTAGATTACTTGGGGTACCGCATCTCAAACAAAGGGATTGAAATGGACCCAGAGAAGGTCAATGTAGTCTTGGCATGGGAGGCCCCTAGAAGCAGGAAACAGTTACAGAACTTCCTGGGGTTTGCTAATTTTTATCGGTCCTTCATCTCTGACTTTGCGATGGTAGCCCTTCCTCTGACAGAACTGCTTAAAACCAAAGATGGGAAAAGCACAAATGGTACCAAACCTAGTAAAGGGGATAAACTTCCCCAAAAGATAGTGTGGACACCTCAGTGTCAACAAGCATTTGACAAATTGAAATCTCTTTTCACCTCTGAGCCAATTCTCAAACACCCCGACCCCTCCCAACCTTTTGTCGTCCAGGTGGACGTCTCAGATGTTGCGATGGGGGAGTGCTGTTGCAAAAAGGGGAGGAAGGGGAGCTGAGGCCATATGCCTACTTGTCCAAGAAGTTTAATGAAACTGAAGGGAATTGGCCGGTGTGGGAGAAGGAGGCAGGTGCAATCAAGCTGGCTCTGGAAACTTGGTGCCACCTACTGGAGGGCTCACCTAAACCTTTTGAGGTTTGGACCGATCACAAGAATCTGGAAGTGTTAGCTACTCCAAGGCGGTTGAGCCCTAAGCAGGTCAGGTGGGCCAGTTTCTTTTAGCGGTTCAATTTCACCCTGAAATTTATCCCAGGGAAAAAGAATTTCTTGGCCGATGCTTTGTCTAGGCTCCCGCAGCATGAGAGCAAGCGAAAAGAGGTCATTGATACTGTTTTTGATCATTGATACTGTATGTGATTGATCATACAGTCATTGATACTGTATGTGAGCGTGTGTTCTCTGTACATCACATCAACAGCCTGCTTATAAGGACTGTAATTAGGCAACAGTTCACTCCATTCATCTGAGGAAGTAGATCAAGTCTATGGAAGCTTATGCAGCATCTTTTTTCTCTGTCTTAAAGGTGCTACAAGATCCCCTTGCTTACTGATGTGTGTGTTTGTTACACATGCTTATTTTTTCTTTCTCCTTTCTTTGTTACTGTTTCCCTTTTTTCCTTATGAATGCTGATTAGATTGACTGTATTAAAACTACTAAAGTGTACCTATATAGAAAAAAAAACTTTTCCCAAAAGGGTATGCATGCAAATGTTAAAAAGGGATTTGATGCAGTGCCTTAATACTGTCATGTAGACATCATGATACAGTTACGATGGGAACTGATTAAACTATAGTTAATTGAATCAGTGGCCATAGTCCCATCTGCTGATCACTGCAGATCATAAGACCAAAGTACTCCACATCTTCCACATTGAATATAGGAATATTATAGAGCATTGGCTCTTAACCTTTTCTTTACCAGGGACCCCTTTTAAATATCTTATGTTGCTGCATACCCCCAAGACTTAATTCAAGATTTAAAACAACAACAACATCAACACAATTACACCACCCATTAAACCTTCCCTCGGAGCCACTGGAGGGGGAGGGAAGACTCTTCTCCTGCCTCTTCCTGCAATTTTGTGGCTGGAGCGGATTGAACAGCAATGACCAGGCCAAGCCAGCCAGCTAGCCTTTGCCTTGGCTCCTATCACAGATAACCACTCAAAGAACCATTGTTACAGGTAAACAACCTGTTTTTCTTCATGGTCTTTGTGACTCACATAAATGGGAGACTAACAAGCTGCTCAACATAGGAGGTGGGAGTGTCATATGATGCAGGAAAAAAAGGACAGCTCTCCCAAATGTGGCCTCCTCTCTGGATCTTGCATCAAGTATGGTAGTGTGTAATGAAGGTTTAAGGCTGGGAACAGGTGCCTGTCTTGCAAATGTAATGTAGCAGGATGCCCCTCAGAAATGCAGTTGATGCTGCCATAGCTCTTGGAGAGTGGCTCCTCCATTCTTGCACAGGGGGTTCCTTTCAAGTGAGAATGTGGGCAAGGTCTTATACTGTCGGTGGCCCACTTAGAGAAGAGCTGCATAGAGACTGGTAAGCCCTTTTTGTTAGACGAATAGCTGAAAAACAACCTCTGGGATTTCTGGAAGGAGGCGATACAGTCCACATGGAAGGCGAGCACTCACCGAATGTCCAGGGAATGGAGAGAGCAGTCAAAGTTAGACTAAGGATTCTGCATCAAGGCGAACAATGTTCTGGTTGAGGTGAAATGCAGCAAGCACCTTAGACAGAAATGATATGTCAGGCTCAGGACCACCATATGTCTCTGTGAAACTGGAGATAACGGGTATCAACTCTAAGAGCGCATAGGTCCCTCACTCTCCTCCCTGACGTTATGGCCACCAGAAAGGCTGCCTTCCAAGACATGAGCTTCATGTTGCAGGAGGCCATTGGTTCAAGAGGACCAGTTTGAGACTTCAGTCAGGCATATGGCCAGCAGTAGGGGGATGGAGATTTCTGTAACTACATAAAAACCTCTTCACAAAGGGATGTCGAAAGCAGGAGGGTTTCCCAATGTTCTGTAAGTTCCAGATTGCTGCCAGATAGCATTTGATTGATGAGAGCAAAACTCCCCTATCTGACAGGGAGTTGAGGAACTCTAAAATATGAGTGATTTGCACCTGAGTTGGAGCGATGCCCCCAGGCGACAGGAAGGAGAAAAACGTCTTCCATTTGCAGGTATGTGAGCACTGAGTGGCAGGTTTATGAGTGGCAATGATGATCCATCTGATAGGAGCAGGTAAGGAGACTACAGAAAAACCTCCCATGCTATCAGCTTGAACATCCTGAGGTCTGGGTGCCTCACCCTGTCCCGGTCAATTGTGAAGAGGTCTGGCCTAGACGGCAATCTGAGGAACTGCCCTTGAGAGAGGTGGAGGCAAGGAGCCAACCAAGATTGTCTGGACCACCTGGGCAGGATGCAACATGCCCTGTCACATCAGATCTTGGTTTTCACGCTGGTGCCAAGTAGAAATGGAGGGAAAGTGTATATGATGAGACACCCCTCTCCCCAGTGGAAGAGAAACACATCACCTAGCCAGCCCCTCCTACGTTGGGCTCTGCAACAGAAGGTCAGTGACATTGGGTGTCTTGGGGTGATGCAAAGAGATCTATGACTGACACGCCAGTCTAACACTTTGTCTGAATCATAAGATTCCAGTTATAAAAAAGACTGAAGCGCCCTGGCCGACAACATTGATGGAGGCAAAGTACTTCGTGGGTCTGTCAACAGTATGGAAGGCCTTGATATCTACTGGTGAAGGAAAATATGGCTGAACAGAGATCACAACTTGGGAATGGCTAGGTGATGATGAACAAATCCAACTCGGTACCATAGATGACAGTATCAAAGTTGGAACATAATGACTCCGACTCGGCACCATGGTAGTTGGCACCAATGTTGATAAAGTACAGTTGTCCCTTCATATTCGCTGGGGTTTGGTTCCAGGACACCCCCCCCCCCCATACCAAAATCCATAAATACTCAAGTCCCATTATATGCAATGGCATAGCAAAATGGTGTCCCTTAGATAAGATGGCAAAATCAAGATTTGCTTTTTGGATTATTATTTTTTAAAGAATATTTTCAAGCTGTGAATACTTAAATCCATGAATACCAAATCCATGGATATGGAGGGACAACTATATGTTGATGATGACGACAAGAGAGGTGTGTGGGATCTAATTCACCTCTATAGCCATAGGTAAAATGGTAGTCATAGTAATAATAATTCCTTGATGGAGACCTGTCCTCATAGTAGGAGGGTGAGCAATCACAAAAGGTAGTAGGCTCAGAACCTGTCTGCATCCAGTCTATCATGTTGAGTTCTCTGGTCATGGTATTGATGAGTCTCCCTTGAAGGATTTAGCATTATCGACACGGAGATGGAGACAGTTGTGACCACAGACTGCAGGACTGGGATTGGTAAAACTGTCAACAGTACAGAAGGTCCATGAAAGATACTGAAAAGAGTAGGAACCAGAGTGTGACCTGGTACTGTGACTCTGATGTCACAGAGATCACAGAACCAGGACCAGAGGCTGTTGTTGAGATGGAGATGAACCTTAAGAGCAGTCTGGAGGCTGCGGTGGAAGACTCCTCCAAGTATGGTTGGGAGGTGATGGGACATGTGTAGGCAAGTCAAGGATCTCACCATCCAATGCCGTGCCAACCAGGGGAGGTTGCAGAGATTACTCCTGTACCAAGGTGTGGGTACTATCTTCCATCTGAATTGAGGACAGTCTGGAGTCAATCAAGATCAGAACGGAGGCTTCCTTGTCCCAGGTGGTGTGGTGAGGAGGCTCTGCTTGGGCTGAGGAGACTGAACTGGATGCCTTAGTAACAGTGGCTGGGACCGAGGGTGAGAAGTTTCTATATTCTTGGCCTTCTTTTTTGCTTATGCCTCCTATGCTGAGTTTCAGCAGACGGAATCATCTCAGTTTTAATCGACTTTCCTGGCATGGAAGAGACTTGGGACTGAATGGCTAACTCTCAGGTTTGAGTGGCTGGTTGCAACATGGGATGATCCATAGTAACTTCAGTGGTTTTTAGCCTGGACGCAGACTCCTGGATGGATCTCTTAAGGTTGACTCTAACAGAGGAATATGAAGCAGTCAGGACTGAGGTTGAGTGTCGAGTTTCAGAGGAGCACTAATAGGAGACCCTGACAGAAGCCGAATAGAGAGGCCTGTTTTCAGTTGTACGGTCTGCTGCCTTCAAGGTGTTCTCCCACTGGAGAAACTTAAGTCACGATGAATGTGCCTTAGGGGTAAATACATGACAATAAAGCATAAGGCTTTATAATGTGCCCTTCTCCCAGACACAACAGGCACTTTGAGTGGCCATCTTTTCAGGTATTTTACTCCCACAGGATGTGTACCTTTTGAAGGAGCTGGTGGAGGCCATAAGCCCCTAAGGGCACATGTGGCCAAAATAACAGACTGAGCCAAGAAACCAAAATTCAAGTCACAAATGTTGAGGTAAGTCCGTAGTCCTAAAGCCAAGCAACCAAGCCAAATATTGAAGCCAGAACACAAGATGGTAAGAGAGGTCAGGTAAGTCCAAAGTCTGTAAGCCAATAACAAAGAAATCAGAAAGAAGCTCAGAGAACTATTCCTGTCAATGCTGCTGCTGAGGCAGATGAAAAGAAACTGATGGATTGAGAGGAGATAGAGCAGACCACATTGTCCATGTGCAGGAAGGACTACCACCAAAATGCTTGTTTCCTATCTCCAGAAGATTCAGAGTGATGCACTTTGCAGGCACAGATAACCCATTTATGTGAGTCACAAAGACCATGAAGAATAAGCTCTAGATTTTTGTAAACTGAAATTAGTCTTCCATTGTTATTTTGCTCCAGTGTTGCTAAACTAACAAAATATGGAACTGGAGCTACAGTTTACCTCTTCCCAAAGAATAAAGACCTTTGCTGAAATGGAAAAGGATGGTTGTTGAATCATTTTGGCAATGGAGCCTGTATTTTTAAATCAATGAATTATTTGAAGATCAGTTCCAACTATGCATATATGGAGGAGGAAAATACTCTGGGATCCATTTCTTAGGGGTGGAGTATGAAATATATTTTGGGAAAAGGAGGATGCATATACAGAATTCCAAATATATATATGAAATTTTGTTTTCCTATAAAAGATAGAACTGTTACATCTTTTCCTCTCTGCAGTTTTAGCAATTTTCACATCCACTGGATAAAAGTCAGGCTACTTCTTATTAGCACTATATTTTCCTTGGGCAATTTTCATCAAAGATGCTGGCAGTTCTATGCAAAAAAAAAAGTAATAAAATAAAATAAAATAAATCAGCCTCATGTTAGAGAACAAGGGGTGAAAGAAAAATTTTAAAATCTTAAGGTATTACTCCTGGCTTTGAGCAACCAAATGCATATATCATTAAAGGTATTCTTGAATTTCATGGTCAAAATGTTAAACTGCCTTTCAGTCTGTTACATTAGAAGCTGAAACTTTCAGTGTCCAAAAATAGCATTTTGTTTCTCAGAATTTCCATGTTTGACATTCCATGATTCCTTCTGGTCTCATCCTGTAATCATCACCAACCCTCCCCTCCACTATTTTTTGTTGTTATTGCTGTAATTTTAGCTTTTGTTTTAAAAGAACTTGGAACAAAACATTCAAGCCACCTGCTTTTTTCATTTTTGTTCCAATCCTTCAGTTCATGCTAAAAAATTCACAGGGTTAGTAGGGAGGGGGTTTAATTTTAGTGGTAGTAGAGCACATGCTTTGCCCACTGAAGACTCAAGGTTCGGTTTTTAGCTTTTTTCCAGCCTTCAACTTCCCTACTTGAATCCCTGGTAAGCAGCTGCAAACAAATCATGGCTGTCGCTCAGTGTAAATAAGCTCCTTACATTTATAGTTAAATCATATCTGAGGAAGTGAATTTCCTCCCCCATCCAAGTGGCTAATGAACCTGGGTGAGTTATTGGTTTCTCTTATAATGTGCAGTTGCTGTTCTCTACTTGTTGGAGACATCGCAGACCATTTGCTCTGATAGCATGTTTTGGGGGTATATTTGTTCTGCTTAGTGACCTGGATTGTGGGATGAGGGCAAGGAGATGGAGGAGACATGATCCTGCTCCACATTGGGGTGTTTGTGTGTGTGAGAAGATACCATTAGTTCCCTTACAACCTCGGGATCCTCAAATATGCTGAAAATTTGGTAGCTACTTACAGTAGCTTACACCCTATGAGAAGCAACTTGATGAGACAATACTAGGTAGTATTACCGACATTGGATGTTAGGTACCAGCAATTATTTCCCAGTTATTTCATTTATATTCAAAAAGGACAGCAGAAGAAAAACTAAAGACACAGCAATAATACTAATATTAATATTACCTATTCATATCACACTTTTTAGAGTGCTTTCAAGTGCTCAACACACATGTTATTTCAATAATCTTTACAATAACCCCAGAAAGTAGATCAATATTTCCCTGTTCTTGCAGGAGAAAGCATGTCAACAAGGCTGAAACTTAAAGATCATGACTTGTTTAAGAATACCTCAGCCAACAACTCACCACAGTAATGAATTCACGGGACTTATCACTCAGCTTCGGCTTCTCAGTATATAACTGTCAATACAACAACACAAGTCTAACAACATTCACAAAACTCACAATTTTGTGATCAGATTTACTAGATGTGAAATGCTTTGAAGGCTTTAGAGCAGGGATGGGCAATTTTGGAGGATGCAGGGGACATTTTCAGTCTCCTCCAACCCACTGTGGGCCACACCTGCACCTCTTGCCAAAACCAATTTCTGGGCTAGTTTATAGGCTAAAACATGGTGCGGAGTGCATATGCCCTGTTTTAGAGAAGAATCATGCCTCCTGAAGCATAGTTCTGAGGGCTACATTACCACCCTTATTTTAGAGCATGGTGTAAATGTTAAGTATTAGCATGAATTAATTCTACCATGAATGTTTATAAAGTCCCTCAAAGGCAGATTTCATCCACCCGCCCCTTGGTGCACTCATCTGAATGTATTTTCAAAAGATATGCCACAATTTAATGCTACCATATACAATTTAAAGAAATGCAATTGCAACTTCTCTCCTGATTCTAAGATTTCAAACTATATAATGACTATGACATATATACAGTGCATGACTATTAATCAGTGAGCTGTTGAAGCTGCAGTTAAAAAAGCTCTTGCATAAACCTTGTAGATAATAGCTCTGAAATTACTGGCATAAAGTCAGGCACAGCTTGATTGGAGCTGCTTTGTGTATAATTATCTAGCACAACAATTTAAATACACTTGTGGAGCCCAATTCTCAGTGCTAGTGAAAAATATACCATTTTTGAGAGGAGAAGGAATCAGGTCTTATTTTTCTATTAAGGATTTGCTGTCATTGTCCCTGCATTGCATCAATGATGCTATTATGGCATGCAAGTTCCTGTCCCCAGTTCCTGTCCATGAATTAATGAACTTTACTAAGGACTGTGATATATATATATATATATTTGCAGCACATAGAGGTGTTCATGATTTAAAGAGGACAATACTATGAATAAAGTTGAACCCAAAATGTCCAGGTAAGCCTCTCAACCTTAAAAATGTTCAATTGTTTATTCTCATGCCAAGTGAATCCCTCCCCTTTCTGATCAGGTCAGTCAACTCAGTTTTTCAAATTAATCTGTGCCTATCAGATGTCAGTTGTATGCAGAGAAATCTATAATTAGTACACGGTATAAAGAAAGGGTAAAGTGTTTATGAGGGAGTAGTTCCAACAGGAGTCAAATAGAACTTGTGTTTGAACAAGCTTGCCTGGTGTTGGTATAAAAAAATACACTTGACAACATCACAGGATTTGGAAAACAGTGTTTGTTATTCCATTTCAGTGTTTTTTAAACTATGTTCTAGGGATTTCAAGATTCCTCATTAAAATGATCTGTACTACTACTAATCTTGTCCCAGAATGCAGATATGTAGGGAAACCCAGATATTCTCAGCTCATTCTGAGCAACTCTCAGCTCATACTGAGCAAGTGTTGGGCCACAAATTCCTGGTCAGTAGTAGCACTGGGGGGAGGGGGCTTCAGAGAGGCTGAGCCAACCGGGTGACACCAGCTTTAGTGATGCCCCAGGTTCTGGCCAGTACCTCATTTAAACAGAATATATGATGTACTCAGGACAGAATCTAGAATCCTCTCCACCAAGCAGGGGTTCCTCTGCAGATAATTTGGAAAGGACAGTGATGCAGTTAGAGCCTGACTATGGACCCTGTATGACTTGAGAGAAAGGGGCATGTGATAGGACAGCGACAAACTGGCCTGGTATCACTTGCCTGGGTTGCTAGGGCCCACTCAGACTGATGTTGCTCACTGCAGTATCCTTTCTCTTACTTTAAACATTGTATAATTTGGGTATGGTTAGCTGGGCACATCCACAGTTATAGTTATTTGCTGTATTATTTTCATCTTAAAAATATTTCATCCGTTCCTACAACAAAATAGTGCTTATTCCCATTTAAATGTGCTTAGTAGCAGAAGTAAACTCCTCTTTAACCCTGTATGTGGGATACCTGCAACTTCCAACACATTTTTGTACTTGTGTGTTTTAATCAGAGTTGACATCCATCCTTTCCAAAATATTTCAGGAATGTAAAAGTCATTGCAAAATACTGGATGGCTGTGGCAATGAGTAGAAATGTTAGTTGGACACTTTATGACTGAAGTTGCAGACTGACTATAACCTCAGCTGGAGTAAAACATTACATGTGGTGTTCAGGATTCTCTAGGGGCGCACCACTGGAAAGGGTACATTGGATATAGACAGCTTGAAAACCAGTGTTATGGTCTGTAACAAAGTTTGTCATTTATTGTATCTAGCAGTAAAACACCTCACAAATTAAACACTATAAGCATTGATCAGTTTGGCAAAGGCAGCAATTTAAATGAGGGAATATATAATAAGTAGTAGATATCATTATCTTGTTTTTCCTAGAAGAGTAATAAAACAGTATTGCAGGTTTATGTTCTTGCATGACTTATAACTGTACTCAAGGCATTTTTTCCCAACCATCCATTTTATTTCTTTATAAAGAACAGTTCCAATGCTATGTTTAATAACTTCCTCTTCAGAAAAAAGGCTCATTTCTTGGAAGCACATTATTACATATATGATGAAACAGGTTAAAATGTTCTTTCTTTCTTGGATGAAATGTGTCTGGAAAAAAATCCATGCATCTCAGATTATAACTGTAGAGGTAGTGAAGTGGGGAGAAGTTGGGTTGTGGGGGAATTGTGAATACTGTTTTGTCAACATTAGATTTAATCATCAGAATGTTAGCATGCCCTACTACCCCCTCCATATATCTCATAATTGCAAATACTGGACACTTCCAGGGGTCAAGTTGACTGGGGTGATCAAAAGTGAGGTCAGATGGAGGTCACAGGACCTGGGATGTGTTTTAGAAATATTCTGGCAAAGGGCTTCCAGCGTGACAGCATTGAGTTTGGCTGCAAGGAACTTGAGCTCCGGGCGGCTGCTTAGTTTTGGTTAAACCGTATTGCAAACAAACGGCATTCCCATCCTGGGAAAGGTGTGTGTGTGTGGGGGGGGGTTAAGAGCCTGCTGAGGGTCAATTCCAGCACTAGTATGTCTCACCCCTGGGTGAGAGGCACAGACAGGCTGAGGAGATCAAAAGGCTGTATTACTAAGCCAAGACAAACTGAGGCAGTACTAGCGACACCAGCATCTTTTTAAAAGAAGCTGACAAAGTGTATGAAATACTCAGTAACAACCCTGAAGGGGATGGGGATCAGAACTACCCTTCTGAAACTATCTTCTAATTTCAGAACAGTGCAAAATGTCTTTGGGTAAGAAGGGACTACTTTAAAACAATAACTTCTGAATAAGGTGCCATTCAAATGGATGGAAGCAGGGAGACAGAGAATGAGCGAAGCATAGCGTGAAGTGAAAGTGATGGAAGCCCTGAAAGTAGTGGAGAAAACTGTAAGAAGGAATGGAGTAGGCGTGGAGAAACAAGGAGGGGAGCTGAGGAGGCTTGAGTTCCGAGAACAGAGAAGGAGAGGAGAGAAGGCCAGCAGCCCCAAGCCCCAAGAAGAGAGTTAATATATTAACACATCATACAAGTAATAAGTAAATGTTAGAACTGAGGGGATAAGTGGAATAACAGAACAAAAAGAAGAACCTCAGGGAGTGATGAGAAGAAAAGAGATGAAGCAAGTGGGAATGACAGAAGGAACTGATAGAAGACCAAGTTGAAAACAGACAGAGGTGAGCTCCTCAGTTTAGAGCAGAGAAAAGTGATGTTTAAAGTGTAAGAAGACAGTAAAGCAAAGGTAAAAGCATAAGGTGAAGATAGAGCAGAACGGAGGACAAAGCAAAAAAGGAGTAGAGCACAGAACTGAATGCAGTGAGGCAAAACGAAGTTGGCGAAACGAAACGGGATTGAGTTATGAAAAAGAACCCTATGAGGTTTATTTTTGACATAGAAGTGAGAGGAGTTCGTTGCTGAGAGAGGAAAGAGGGTCTGGGTGAGAAAATAGATAGTAAATTCTTGGAAAGGTTTGAGAAAAGAAATTGCCTGTGAAAAGAAAGTGCTAAAAAAAGGGGGGGGGGAGAAGGGAAAAGGGAAAAAAAGAACCGTGAAAAGATTTGTGTTGGAGAACTGGATAGCTGCGGGAAGTAAACCCAGTCAGAACTTGGGTAGAAGGTGGTTCTGTTGGGGGAAGAATATACCAAATATTGAAAATAGTGAAGTTAACTTAATTTAGTTAGGCTGATACGATGTGTGTGGGTTTGTTTGTTTTTTGAAACAAATTTGAACATACTATCAGTTACCCACATACAGGGAATAATGAGGAGAATCAGATAAAGCAAAATAATTGAAGTGTAAATTTTTATGTTATTGTCAATTTAGGGAAGCATAGTAGGTTTAGAATGAAGACTTTACTGAAATTGTGTTAATATTAATTTAGTAACACAGTAATAACTAACTGTAACTGTTTATAACATAAACTGAAGAATTAGCATATTCTCTGTACTGAATAGAAGAGAAAACAATATTGTACAATAATAAGTCTCTTATAAGGAGCTAATGGTGTGGAAGAACATATAGACAACAATTCTTGGATAAGGCACAAATATAGAGTATCTGATAATTAAGAAACCATACAGAAGACTCAAGAAATAGAAAAGAAGAAAGGGGGGGAAGAGAAGAAAAAGAAAGGAAAAAAGGAAGAAGGAAGGGAGAAAGAAAAGAGAAAAAAAGAGGGGAGAGTTTGGAATTCAAGAATATTACATAAACACTTAAACATAAACTATAAACAAAGAAATGGCAACAAGCCAAAGAAAAGCAGCAGCACAAGCTCAGGCCCGATTAGTAACACAAAGAAGACCATCATTTGAAGGGTCCATGAAAATGACAGATTTAAGTGCATTATTATTAGATGAAATGAGAAAAGAGATTAAAAAGATGAGATCAGAAATTAGAGAGGAGCTGAAAGAGATTCAAACAGAAATAAAAACAGAGCTAAAGAAAGAATTGAATAATTTTGGGAAAAAATTAAGAGAAAATGATAAAAGAAATGAAAGAATAAAACAAAAATCAAAATCATTAGAAAATAATATTCAAGTGATATCTCAAGAACAAATGAAAAAGGAATTAAAGTTGTCCCTTCACATTCGCGGGGGTGAGGTTCCATGGACCCCCGCGAATGTAAAAAATCTGCGAATTTTGATTGCCCCCCCTCCCCCACCAAAGTGACCATGGGGCCTCCGGAGGCCCCATAGTTGCTTTCCCTGGACTCCCCAGTCCCTCCCAAGGCCTTCACAGGGCCTCTGGAGACCCTCCTGAGGCCCCATGGATGCCTCCGCAGCACTCTCCCTCCCGCCCAGGGCCTTCACAGGGCCTCCAGAGGGTCCTCCCCGCTCCCTCCCAGGGCCTTCACGGGACCTCCGGAGGGTCTCCCAAGGCCCCGTGGAGGCCTCCCCGGCTCTCCCTGCTCCCTCCCAGGGCCTCTGGAGGGTTTCCGAAGGCCCCATGGAGGCCTCCCCGGCCCTCCCTGCTCCTTCCCAGCACCTTCACGGGGCCTCCGGAGGCCCCATGCCATGGTTTTGGGAGGGCGGGGGGGCACTCCCAAAACTGCGAATAATCAAAACCGTGAATGCCGAGTTTGCAAATTTGGAGGGGCAACTGTATTATTGAGTGAAATATGATACAGAGAGAGATGTCTTAAATTGAGGGGGTCTACCGGAGAATATTAATGAAAAATTGGAGGAGGCAGTAATATCAGCCTTAGCAAGTTATATTGAAATCCCCCAAGATAAGATGGACTTAGAAGTAGATAAATTGTTCAGAGTAAACTCAGCGATAGCAAAGGAGAGGAAAATTCCCAGAGCTATTGTGGTATGTTTCATGAGAAACAGAATACGAGATCAAATCATATATAAAAGTTATAAAGAAAAATTACAAATTGAGGAAAAATCAAATAAGTATTTATAAAGATATCTCTCCACAAGTGCTAAAAAAGACAAGACTATAAATTCCTAGCACAGAGATTAACAAAAAGGAAAATAAATTACAGATGGGACAGATTGGAAGGTCTTTCCTTCAACTATAGACAGAAAAGAATGAAGATCAATTGAATAGCAAAAGCAAAAGAGTTCCGTAAGAAATTAGACAAACAAGGAAAAGAGTAAGAGAAGGAAAGATCAAGGATATGAGGATGAAGAACAATCCGTCAGACCAAGTATGAAAGATACAAAGGAAATAGAGGACCAATTAAAGGGAAGAGAGGAAGATGAGGAAGGAGAAGGGGAAGAAGAGGAAGAACAGGATGATGACCTAGAGGAAGGAGAACTAAGTGAGCAGGAAGACAATAAAGACGAAGAAGAGAATAAAGAGAATAATGAAATAGAAGAACAATGAATAAAAATATCTGAATAGACATTACATATGTATTAAAACATATATAAAATAAATTATAAATATAAAGAAAACAAAATAGAGAGCAAAATTTTGTCATGGAACTTTAAAGGACTGAACTCCAACTACAAAAGAAAACAATCTTCGATTATTTAGAAAAAATGAGGCATGATATAGTGTGCCTACAAGAAACTCGTATTAGAGAATCAGATAATAAGTATTTAAGAAACATTAAACCGGGACAAAACTTTATAGCTTCTAGTAAAAAAAAGAAGAAAGGGGTAGCTTTATATATACACAAGAAATTCGATCCAAGAGAAAAGTTCAAAGACTCCGAGGAATCCTACATAGGGGTGGAAATAAAAATAGCAAACAAACAGGTACTAGTAATAGGAATATACATTGCTATTGAAAAGAAGGAAGTCTTCTTCAGAAAATTGATAAAAGAAATTGAAAAAGCTGAAATTGAGAATTTATTACTGATAGGGGATTGGAATGAGGTTATAGATCCAATCATAGATCGATTATCAACAAAAAATATCAGGAAAAATCAGGGTAGACTTCCCAAAGGTTTTTTTTTTTTAACTGATAAAAGATCAAAATTTAATAGATGTGTGGAGGTGGAACTATCAAGATGCTAAGGCTTATACTTTTTATTCGGATGTACACCACACACTCTAGAATAGATGTTTTTATTGTCAAAAAAACTATTACCAATTGTAAAAAGCATGGAAGTCCTGCCTAAGTGGATCACAGACCACAACCCAATCCAATTAAAACTACTGGAAAGGAAAAGAGAGTTCAACTGGAGACTTAATGGCAACATTTTAAAAGATGAATAAATATTGAAGAAGGCCAAAGAAACATTGAAGCTATATTTCCTAGAAAACACAATGGAAGACCTGAGTTTAAATACTATCTGGTAAGCAAGCAAACAAGTTATGAGAGGTTTCTTCATAAACCAAGCAATAGAACGGAAAAGGAAAACAAGGGAAAGAGAACAGAAACTTCTGAATGAAATAGCACTGAGGAAAGAGAAGCTGAAAACTGACCGGAAGATAGAAATCTGAAGGGAGAGATTAAATTGTTAACCAAACAAATACAAGCATTATAGATTGAAGAAGTAGAAAGATCAATGAGATTGACATGACAAAAATATTTTGAGACAGCGAATAAAGTAGGGAAGTGGTTTGCACAAAAGCTTAAACAAGTGAGAGAAAAGAAAACAATAACCGAGATAAAATACAAAGGGAAAACAACAACAGATAGTAATCTGATTAAAAAAGGATTCCAGGAATTCTATGCTAAACTGTATGATGACCCATTAATGAAAAACATTGATAATGACAAAATAGAACTATATTTGGAAAATCAAAAGATCATTAAGCTAACAACAGAGCAGAAACAAAGCCTAAATAGCTATATAACAATGGCAGGCTAGTGGAAACTATTAGGAAAATGAAAACAGGTGAACCGCAGCTCCAGATGGATTTACCGCTCTATACTACAAGCAAATGGAAGACGAACTGACTACACCCCTATATAAGATGTTTAATAGGATAAAAGATGAAGGGATCCCGAAGTCCTGGAAGGAGGCACATATCACAGTTAAACCAAAGGCGGATAAAGATCTAAAAGATCCCAAAAATTATAGACCCATTTCATCATTGAATTAAGATTGTGTGGAAGCCCCTTGGGAAACAAAGCCATTAAAGAGGTATGTGCTAATTCCTTCTTAGGCACCTCAGCAATGAGTAATCTAGACAAACAATTAAATGACCTTTCCCAACTCCAATCCCAAGGAAATCTCACATCAGAACCCCCTTCTGTCCACCACTGCAAGGTTGCCATAAGCCCATCAATTCCTATCTCCCAATGCAATCAGTTAAGTTTTGGTTTCCTTTGCTTACCCCATGAGAAAACCATCCAAGCTTTGTCCTAGCCAGAATACCCCCTTCAGGATATGAAGCAGGGTATAAATATTAAAATAGCAAATATAGAAAGGTATGCCACTGTGGACAAACCCAGCCATTCTCAGCACACCTCTCAATTGGAACCTCCAATGCCACCCTCAGCCTTCGGTATGAGTACTGCGCTCTTCAAATCTGGTAACTATCACCCTATTTTCCCCAAATTTCTCCCTCTATCCAATCTCTCTGCCTTACTCCTCAATAGCCTTGTACGGTTCTTAGGAATGTATGTTGCGTGTGTGGATGCGTTTGGTGTTATTTCCAATAAAAAGACTTTGTTTCACTTTACCTGGAGTTCTCTGCAGTTAGTACTAGCATACATTGGTGAAAAGATCTTCACAGTTATCCTCTTCTCAGAGGCATGCTGTTTGAGTTAATAATTCCCCCAACTAAAAAAAAAACCCTTAGTAAAATATAAAGTTTACCACAACTTTTTGTTAATGTTCAGTGCAGGTTCTACTGTCTGAATATCACTTCTGCAAAAGGTCCCATGACAGTTGCCCCTCCACATTCATGATCTTAGCATTCTGGAGGCCCCGTTAAGGCCTCGGGCGGGAGGGGGGAAGGCCAGGGAGGCTTTCACGGGGCCCCTGGAGATGCTCCGGAAGCCCCATGAAGGCCTTGGGCAGGGGGGGGAGGGCCGGGGAGGCGATCATGGGGCCTCCAGAGATGCTCCAGAGGTCCCATGAAGGCCTGGGGAGGGAGTGGGGAGGGCCAGGGAGGCCTTCAAGGGACCTCCAGAGACACTCTGGAGGCCCCATGAAGGCCTGGGGAGGGAGTGGGGAGGGCTCACTGAGCATACACACACCACATGCAACTGCACATACACACACCACACTATGCACACACACACTATTAGTACAAGAACACAATAGCCCCTCCACCACCACCATGCAACTGTGCATACACACACACCACACTACACACACATAATGTGTGCCAGGATGCAAGAGCCCCTCTGCCACCATGCAACTGCACAAACACACCATGCTACACACACACACCATGCACACCAGGACACAAGAGCTCCTCTGCTGCCATGAATAAACACACACACCACACTACACACACACACAGCACACTACACACCACATTATACCTTTCACACATCCCCACACCACACATACAACCCCACACAGTACACACACACCACACAGACCAGGACATGAGAACCCTTCCATTGCCATGTTTAGAAAGGACTTGAAGTTTTCCACATGTTTCTGGCGCAAGGTCCAAGAGCAAGGAGCAGCAGTAAACAGCACAGAAGACCCAAGGCCTAGCTACAGACAGCACAGAAGACCCAAGGCCCAAAAAACAAGGAAAAACTACAGATAGCACTGAAGGCCAGATTGTGATGGCCAAGACAGAGGGCTGAATGGCACTCTTAAATAGCAGTTCCCCTGGCTGCTTCAGGTGTGCTGTGTGATTGCAGCTGGCTACATCTGATAGCTTGGCTCTGGTTCTTCCAAGACTCCCATAGCCAGGGCCTGAGTCTGCAAAGAGGCTGTGCTGGCTGCTGCAGCCAGGGGTCTAGTCTTGCGAGGAGAGGCAGATCCTGATACCTGAACAGCCAGTCAGCACACTGAAAACAGCAACATACCCTATACATAGATTAGGGTATGTATATATAGACTATATATAGATTGCAAGACAAAAATTATCCAGATAACTACAACCCCCCAACCTCAACAACAATATAGTATGAAACAGCAGGAAAATATAAAAATAAAAGAAACTGACCAATATACGTGATCAAATATAAAACAACAATATACATGTATGTATAATATAAAACAAACATTACATGTAATCAAAATATACAAGGTTATAAAACAGCATCAAACTAAAATTCCAAAAGCTTTGGAAAACAAAAGTTTTCAATTGAGATTTAAAAACACTGAGAGAAGGGGAAGTCTGCAAATGTTCAGGGAGGTAATTCCAAGAATATGAGGCAGCAAGTGAGAAAGGACGAAGCCAAGTAATGAAAGAAGAAACCCTTGTTTGAGAGAGGAGCCTGGAATTTCTAGAACGCAGATTTTGAGCAAGCCAGTAAAAAGAAATGAGGTGTGTGTGTGTGGGGGGGTAGGTTGTGTAGGGCTTTGAAAGTTAAAACAAGAAGCTTATACCGAATCCTATAAAGAATGGGTAACCAATGAAGAGATATCAAAAGTGGGGTGACATGATCAAAGAGACAAGCCAAAAAGATAACCTTAGCTGCAGAATGTTGAATGGAGACCAGAAGACTAAGATGAGATAATGGAAGACCAGTCAGAAGAAGATTACAATAATCAGGAAATTATTAAGGCAAAGGTCTTAGCAGAGGAAGCAGAAAGAAACGGTCTGATTTTGGCAATATTGTAAAGAAAAAAGGTGACATGACTTTGCTACAGCCTCAATGTGAGGAACAAAAGAGAATGCAGAATCAAAAATAAAGCCAAAACTTTGTGCTACCTTCACAGGATAGATAGGAACATTGTTAAAAGTGATAAAAAAATGAGAATGTATGTTGTAAAGAAGGTTTTGGAGGAAAAATAAATAGTACTGTCTTTGCCATGTTTAGGTGACGATGAAGCATCCATGCTGATATAGCTATAGATGTGAAGGCCCAGAAAAAAACTGGAAAAATTCAGGGAAAAAACGCAGGTTTTGTTTTTTTCCTGAAGCCTTTTTGTTTGTTTGTTTCTGAAAAAAGGAAGAAAATAATTATGGAATGTTTTATTTTAGCATGATGAATAAAATCTTTAAGACAAAGTGTTCCTATATAATTGTTTGAATACAATAATTGTTTGAATACACTATATTTTTAATATACCAATTGTGATAATTTTATGCCAAATCAAATTATACATAGTCATATTTTATGTCCCTAAAGTAACAGAGTGGCTTTCAATCTGGAAAAAGTGGTAATGTTCCATTTTTTCTGAAAATTTCCATTTTTTCAGAGCCCCCCCCCCCCAAACCATTTTCCCCCCATGGCTTCAAAATTTCCAGAAATTTTACATCTCTAGATATAGCTGAAAGACATGCTGAAATACAACATTCTATGTCGGAAAAAAATTCTGGAGTGGAAAAATACAGCTGAGAATCAATAGCATAAAGATGACATTGAAAAACATATGAACTGATAAGATTACCTAAAGGCAATGTATAAAGAGTAAACAAGAATGGGCCAAAAAGAGCCCTGTGGAACTGCAACAGAAAGGGGAAAAGAAGAGGATACATTGCTTCCAGTTACCACATTAAATGACCAACCTGAGAGATAAGATGTGAACCATCTGAGGACTGAATCAGTAAATCCTAGGCCATGAGGTGAATCCAACAAAAGAGCATGGCCAACTGTGTCAAAGGCTGCAGAGGGATTGAGAAGAATAAAGACTGAATACAGTTGTCCCTTCATATTCACTGGGGTTTGGTTCCAGGACCCCCCGTGGATACCAAAATCCGTGAATATTCAAGACCCATTATATGCAATGGCATAGCAAAATGGTGTCTCTTATATAAGATGGCAAAATCAAGGTTTGCTTTTTGGATTATTATTTTTTAAAGAATATTTTCAAACCGTGAATACTTAAATCTGTGGATACCAAATCCATGAATATGGAGGGACAACTGTATAGATCTTTTGTCTTGATCAAAGCAAGTTGATTGAGTGTTTGAAGGATGATTTTTTTCATAGTTTTGGGGGTTGGGGGGTAAATATATATATATATATATATATATATATATATATATGGCTGTATATATTTAAAATTGATTAAAATTAGCTGCAATTATAGATTAATTTATTATTAAATATTATTAAATTCTTTACAATTTCTCCACTTATTGTTAACAAATAAAATTCCCACATATTTGATTATTGCCAAGTTTCTCTTTATATACAAAAGATCTCTAAATTGACTTTAATAAACCTGATACTGATTTTGACAGTCACATTGCTGAGCAGAAACAGAAATCAGGTCTTTCCAATTCTAATCCAACATGGTAGCAACAAGACCATACTGCCTCTACTACACAGTTTCTAAAGTACTTTTATCACAAAGTTCTATGTGCCTTATTAAGCTCGGTGGCCATTTGTTCTATCTTACTGAGCATGGATGGGCTGACCAGTCAAAATCGGGCTTAAAGACCCATACGAAGGGGGAGCTCATCCATTTTTAGTGCTTGGACAGGAACCTAAGCAGGCATACAGATTACGCGCTCCCAGTCTTCTTCAGTCTGGTGAAAGATGTTGTTTTTCTATTTAAATTGAAGCACTTATTTTGAAATTTGCAGACACAGCATATGCAAATATTATGCAAATGAATGTTCTCTTTTCTCTTATTTAGCTCCTCTTTCTTTTGGCAATTTTAAAATGGTCACTGTATATTAAACTGTGGTTCCAGAGAAACTATTTATGCACAAGTTAGTACTCTATGTTTGACTCACAGAACTTTCTTTTAGAAATTTGACACACAGCAGGTTATAAACTGCTTTTCATACTGAACAGGGTGTGGCTTCCTCAAGAATAAGATCTGCGGTCTCTTTATTTCTCCAAGTCTGTCTGCAATAAGATCTGCTTTAGGGAAAACTTTCCTTATTGCACGCAAACCATTTTTTTTATTGCAATTCTTTCTATTTATATCGAAATACATTTGATAAAATTGTGTACATGTATATAACACTCACCAGTACACATATACAGACTCTATTATACTTTATACACACTATATTATACTTTAATGTGTCCTACAAACAGTTCAGGAGAAGACTTGATTCCTCTTTGGGAAGGCCACCAAGCCCACATAGAAGGCTGACAACTTGCAATGGCTAAATTTGGCTATTATTATTCTCCCCATTATTTTAAAGTCAATGAGGGCGGGAGAGAAGAATGGGGCCGTGTGAACAGTGAATACTTAGTGAGTTTGTGTCTGAGATGAGATCTGAAGCAATTATTTTGCTGGGTCACTATTCACACTATTAGCTGCTATAATATACTAGTTCTGTGTAATATAGACATTTGGCCTGTACGTCACAATGAGAATTGTGCCCATGAGGGAAAAGGCATGCAGGAAAACTACATGGAAGAAGAATGTTACCAAAATATTTCCACCTATTTATTTTCAGCATTTGATTATCTAAAAAGAATATGCTTCCAATAGGAACCAATAGAATCCAAGTGTCCTGTTCTTAACTGCAAATAAGGTTCAGAAGTCCAGAATCAATAAGCCATTGTCATTTAGAAGACAAGGAAAGTAACTGTTGTCAGAAGTGAGAGGTAGCTGCTGTCAAACAGTCCAGGGTTAAGAAAGCTGTAAATCAGTGAGGATTTCAGGGAGTTGTTAAATAGTCCAGGGGTTATAAATCTATCAGATACACCACAAGTCAAGCTGTCAAGAGGAAGACTGAAATTGTACTCAGCAAGGTACAGCAAGGTGTTTGTAACTTCCTTTCATAGGCAGCATGTCCAGCCAACACTCAGACCTCAGGCAGTATTTAGGCAGGGTGTTCCATAGCTGTGTTCCTCCCAATGCCTTGATTGTTGGCTCTCACTTTGTCCATGGGGAATGGTCTGAGTCAGACTCCTAAGACTCCTTCTTTCTCTGGGACCGGGAGGCCTCTCCTCCAGCTCCTCTTCTTTCTGCTGAACAGAAAGAGGACTTGGCTGGCTGTCAGACCTCTGCTGTGACTCCACCATTGGTAAATCTGATTCATCCTCCAATGAAGACAAACACTCAAGGGGGGGGGATGACACTAAGCAGAAATGTCACAATCCCCTCCCCCTCCTCTTGTATCTTAGTCTTACTTGAACTCAACTCAATATAATATGAAACGCATGCCCCATTAATTCTTGGTCATCTTCTTATTTCTTTGTCATAAATCCTACTACCTTGTACGACAAGCAGATGTAAAACTCACAGATAAAAGATAATTTATGCTCGGTGTATAGAGTGCCTTGTTTCTGTATTTCTGAGAAGCACAATAGCAGAAAATGAGAAAATGTGTATACAAAACTTTAAACTACTCATTTTGAATATAGCAAGTAATGATAAACATGACTCTAGAGGGGCTGATGTTCTTTAAATGAGGTTTAACCTAACGATAATTGACATTAGTGGAATTTTGAGAATAACAGGATATGGGTTGTTACATAAAGCCTCTTACTCATAAAGAGTGATTCCACCATATTAATGATTCATTTTCATCACTCAGAACATTACTGTAATTATTATTTAGTGATGATATTATCCCATAATTCTGCTTTTAAAAATAAGAATAGCCCAAATGGTTGGGCACATTAAGAATTCATTCAAACAAAATGTCCCTGGTTGGAGCTTTAAAATAAAAGCAAAGCCCCTCACCGCCCTCATCTTTCCCTTCTTGACAACTAGAATATAGCACTAGAATATAGGGGGATACCCACTGCCCATTAAGCAGTCTTTCATCTGAAAAAAATTAAAATGATAGCTAAAGGCTAATTAAAACAGGCTTTCTAGACAATCAGCTCATCACAAGATATAAAGCTGTTCCTGGATTGTTGTGCTTTAGACTGCACATGGAGGGATACATGATGCGATGCTCAAGACTATGCTATTATGCCATATTAAAATCTATATAAGAAGAGTAAGAATTCTAACTTAGCCTGGCTTCCTGTACATAAGGTGATGGTGGGGCGAGGGGCATTTCATCATGTGATTATACAATTTGGTCTGAAATGGTACACAGTCCAAGAACAGATTCACCATGCTTATGAGCAATATGACTAATCAGCCTCAAATTATAACCTGACTGAATAAGCCACAATGGCAAATTGTGCCTTGTACATTTTAACTAGTACATTCTATTTAAGATAGTTTTTTTTTTTAAAAAAAAAATCAAAGTCCCTTACATTTTCTTTTTACCAGATGAAACTGGTGCTGCAAAAGCTACTCTATTCCCTCTCTCAAGGAATAGGGGGAAATAATGTACACAGTAGTCCATGAAACTTACTGTTTCTGCTGCTCACCTGGCACTGTCTATTGCCTGATAGGTCACATATACATCAACTCCTCCTCCTCAGTACATCACTTCTATCACATCTAATAAATCTGTTGTGTCACAAGGAAATGTGGCAACTACTCACTAATTATTCCCTCTCCAGAACTCCCCTCCTGCACATTATGTAATGTCTTCACTATATAATAACAATAATTAAATAAATAATGGCACTTGAATTTGCTTTGTTTTCTCTTTCCAGCATGATTCTAGTCAGTCCACAGAAACAATTCATGTCTCTAAAAGCTGTAATTCAGTTAGGCTAATTTAGTCAAGCTTACAAAATTACATTTGGTCATGACTCCTAGATTTAGCCTGCAACCAGGAAGGCTAAAGCCATTTGTCCCTTAAAAGGATCCATGAAAATAAAGAGGTGATCATAAGGTCAACATGAAAGTTCCTCACTAGTACATTTATTCCTTTATAAAATAAATATTTATAAATGTATACCCCATTCTTCATCATAAAACAGCTTCATTTTGGTAAGCCTTTTAATGCAGGGATTTAACTTAAATTTAAATGACAATTCAACGTAAAATGTAATAGTTAATTTCCCCCTTCTAACGTAAATGCAAATGAATTAGATGTTCTGCTTATTAATGATGAACTAAATACTCTTCTACTAAACTTCCTGTCTCTAACAATAAACAAAACACAATACATCATTATAACACCAATTTATCAGCAGAGCAAAGGAGGTAGGTAAAAAACTGTCTATTAGAATAGAATAGAATAGAATAGAAGAAAATTTAAAGAAAATAAGTGCCTTGCATTCTAAAGCTAAACAGCAGCACATAACACCCAATTACTAATAATAAGGCAGAGTGAGTTTGAAATTTTTAGTCATTTTACGATAGCTTAAAATGATCTGTATGCACAAACTTTTAGTCTTGTATTTCAAAAATGATTTATTTGTTCTCATACAACTAAGAAATATAATTAACTATTTTATGTTCTAAACTGGGATTTACAAACTGGTTGCCATTCAAATGGGCAGAAGTAAAGCACTGTATTTGAATATATTATTGCAACGATGACCAAAAGGTTCTAAATAGCCTTCCCCAAAGTCATCTAAACTCATTGCCATTCTGAGGGCCTTTTCATATATATCTGTATGTGTGTGTGTGTGTGTGTGTGAGAGAGAGAGAGAGAGAGAGAGAAGGTAATTTTGATGCATTTTTTTGATGCAATGTGTGTGTATTCTAGCTTAGCAGTTCTGCAAATGATAATAGGATTTTCCCCCATTTTCACTTAGTATCATAGAATCATAGAATTGTAGAGTTGGAAGAGACCACGAGGGCCATCCAGTCCAACTCCCTGCCACGCAGGAAATCTTGATCAAAGCATCCCCGACAGGTGGCAATCCAGCCTCTGTTTAAAGACCTCCAAGGAAGGAGACCCCACCACGCTCCAAGGGAGTGCGTTCCACTGCCGAACAGCTCTAACTGTCAAAAAGTTCCTCCTAATGTTGAGTTGGAATCTCTGTTCCTGGAGCTTGTATCCATTGCTCCGTGTTCCAGTCTCTGAATGACCTTCTGTGCACAGCAACTGTCCTAAATTTTGAGAGCATCATACTCTGAGAATTTCTATGTATTACCATGATGATGAACTAAATACAGCAACTGTATTCCATGTAGACATTATCTGTGAATAGAGTCAGGAATGGAGAACCAAAGTGGAATACATCTCAGGCAGTGTCAAGGTGGAGGAGGGAGGGGATTTCTCAGTGGGTTGTCTCATATGAGGGAAGGGGGGAGTCCTTCTATCTGCCTCAAAAACATATTTTAAACACACTTTTTTCTTTTCTTTTTTTTGCATGAAGAAGGCCATAATTGGTTTAAAGAAATAATCAATGTTGCTCTAGTGTCCTTTATTGAACACAGAGCAAATCCTTTCTTGGAGTTCTGAGGTATGTTTTACTTTATTCTGTCCAGTTCAGGAACAGACACACAGCAAAGACAACATTAGAAACACTGGTTGACTTTTACAATAGGTTTTAAATTGAGGTGTTTTGAATTCTTCTTTTGTTACAATTAGAAACTACAATTACTATGTTATTGTTTATTATTATCAGTTTTTGATTTTGTATTAAATATAATTAAAATAAATAAATAACTAGGGGAGGAAATGAAAGAGTGCAAAGCACATTCTGGGTATGATCCACTCTGGCCTCAGCTGGACCCACATCAGGTTGCTCCCCCTTTCTACTCATTCTCAGGTTCAAGTCACTTAAATCATCATCATAATCAGCAGCAGCAGCAGCAGCACCACCACCATCATCGGGAAAAGCAGGATAGAAATAAAGATAATAATAGTAATTTATTTCTTACCCGCCTCTCCCTGTGGATTGAGGCGGGGAACAAAACATTAACATATAAACATAATATCAGTTAAAACTTATCAATTTAAAAACCAAGACTAAGACATTTTAAAACAATCAGTACATTTTAAAATTCACAACTGCACTGTAAACCTCTTGCTCTGAAATTAAAAGATTTTTAAAAACCTCATTTTTATCTAGCTGATGTCCACTGTCCTTTCTTTCGGAGTCAATAAGTAGACTGTAAACCCAAATAAACAGAAGAAACACATGGGCTGTTTTATCATACTTAGTGGTCTTCCAACTGCAAACCAAAGATGATAGAATTTTGAAGAGACCAATAGGATAAAGCCCTTTATGTTTACTTTTAAAAAAATAGGCTTAATTTTACTTACCGGCTGCAGTAGATATATCAAGGAACATTCCTGAATAACTATGATGGGAAAGGGAGTTATGTTAGTTGCATGAAAGAGCGTCTCCACAGTAGCCATGATTTGGTCAAATCGACCTCCAAGTCCACCCAAAGTTATAATCACATCAATCTAAAATAACAACAAAAACAAATCAATTAAGATAACCAGATAAAATTTTGGAAAACAGTTGGCAAAACATAACACGGAGACAGAGCATGTTTTGTGCTTTTCCTTCAAATAAAACCTCCAGATACAGCAGACCAAAATTAGTATCATTTAAGAATTTATCTAAACACTTGCAGAAAGACCCAATAGGATAGATCAAGATCTTTTTTTTTTTAGTCTCTCTGAACATTCAACCACACCAGTGTGCCCAAGAAACAGAAACCGGAATGAGGCAAGTCTTACTGGAGGTGAAGTAACCAACGCAAGGATTTTAATGATTCCCCAAAATGCAGTGTTTAGGTTTCCCTCTTACAAGTGAATGGCCGCCATTCTATGTACAAAAGTACAGCACTGTATTTGGAGGTATTATTGTGATGATGGCAAAATCCTTTACCATTTTTGATATTGAGCAAGCTCAGCTTTCAAATGGCACTGAGCTGCAAGGAGATTTAATGAGTTTCTGAGTCGAAAATATGCAGTGATGCACTGAACTCTGAAGGGCCCCAGGTCCTTGCTGCATTCAAGTAATTTCTCCATACATTAATTATGTATCTATGTTTTTATGCATGATAGCAGCACCATCTATGTACAGTTGGCCCTCTATATCCACAGGTTCTGCATCCATGGATTCCACCATCTATGGCTTGAAAATATTAAAAAACAAACAAACCTCCATTCTGCCTTTTTATGGAACAGGCACCATTATACTACACCATTGTATATAATGGAACTTGAGCATCCATGGATTTTTGTATCCATGGGGGGTCCTGGAACCAAACTCTACAAATAACAAGGGCCCACTGTATACCAAGCTTTAAAAAACAGTTTTTGAGCGAGGACAGATCACTACTTGGAGGTGTTCAAAATCTAGAAATAGAAAGAAAATCACTGAGGAAAGAATGCAACAAAGGCATAAGCAAACTATGTACGAGGTATGCATTTATATTTATTTTGACTTAGTTCTAGTAGGATTTTAGGACTAGGGATTATTCAAAAAGTTCACAGAGATTTTCTGAATGATTTTAAGGAACTAAGGGATGGGAGATCACACAAGTACTATGAGAGGTAGTTCTAGGCATAAAAGTTAGCAAGAAGGACAGAGTTGTTTCTGGGAGCAGAAAATCTTCAGCTGGCAGTGTTGGGCAAGCCAGTATCACAGGCAAGGATGTGTTTTAGTGACATTCTAAATTTTATCTTGAAGTGGATGGCCGCACCACTCTGCATAATAGTAGGACTGGCTCTGGAAAGGAAAGATATAGGTTTTGATAGTACAGAATCAAAGAATCATAAGAGTTGGAAGAGACCACAAGGGTCATTTAGTCCAACTCCCTGCCATGCATCTCTGAAGATGCCAGCCACAGATGCAGGTGAAACATCAGAAAGAACTATTCCAGAACACAGCCTCACAGCCCAGAACAACAACCACCACCACCACCACCATCAAGGAAAATCCATACAGGAATACACAATCAAAACATTCCCAAGGCTGTTTCATTGTCTCAGTGCATGATCGCTACTGTGGAAATCCAACATGGTGGTTCTAGGTGCTGCCTTGTTAGGAAGCTCCACCCCCTGCGTATGTCTGACCAATCAGCATATGCGCTGCAATGCAATTTGGTTGTCCTAATGAGCGGGACTGCACATTTCCCCACAGTTCTTTAAAAACTTGGGGAAAGCCGCAAAGGCTTTTCCCATGTGGTTTTCCCAAATTCTGGTCCCCCTCCCTCCAAAAACGACAGACCACTTCAGGATCCCATTTGGACACATGGGATTTCCCCCTGGATTCTAAGAGGTTTTATTTCACTGTCTAGACTATCCCTAAGACTCCTAGATCCCTTTCTCATGTACTGCCTACAAGCCAGGTGTCACCCATCCTATATCTGTGCATTTCATTTTTACTGCCCAAGTGTACTATCCTACATTTCTCCCTGTTGAAATTCATTTTGTTAGTTTTGGCCCAGCTTTCTAATCTGTTAAAGTCAAAATAAGACGTTTCAACAGGACCTTGGGTTGGACAGTAGGGATTTAAGGAAGGGTATATCATAGACAAAGCAATGAGAAACATTAATAATTTTGGCAGCAGAGCAGAGGGTGGCTGTGAACTGATCAAAGACCTGTAAAAGAAGACCAGGGAGATGATTGCCTCAGCCAAGGTGAGAGATGACCGGGGGGGCGGGGGGCTAGCATTTTTGCTGAAAGAAAAGAGTTAAGGCCTTATTTTTGTAAATGTTTTAATGGGAGGGACAAAATAATTTAGTTATATATTCACTTCTCATAATTATGAGCATTTTGTTAGTCATAATCTAGTGCCCTTCTGAAAAAAGGGGGGTTATATTTGTAACAAGCTGTAACCATAGGGAACAAAAGCTGGTAATAAATAAAAATATTCACACAGCTTTTAAGTTCTTTTTCCTACTGGGACTAATGGAAGGGACAATTAGTCTTAAATAGTTTAGAAGCTTGTTAAACAACATGCTTCCTTGCTAATTGGTGCAGCAAACATTTCTCATTCTTGTGTGGGTAGCTTAATGAAGAAGGTATTAATCATACCATTACACAAATATGATGTTTAAGATGGAAAACAGACAGGAACAAAGATAGCTAAAAGTACAATGTACGTGAAAAGAAACTATTACGTATAGCCTAAATCCAATTACTAGTCCCAACTAGTGAAGATCCACTGATCAAGGGGATTTACAAAAGTATTTATCATTCAGCAATTGATTCAATGAGTCTAATCTAGTTGGGACCAAAAACAGATTGAGGCACCTGTTGTTTCTGACATTACAATTTTTAAAAGGTACTACATGGACATTAATAGGTCCATAATGAATTGGGGGAAGATTTTTCTGTTTTCTTGCTTTTTGGTTTCTTTCTGTGGGAGCAACTCTATAGTCTAGTTACCAAAGGTATTTAGCAAATGACCATTCTAAACCAGAACAATCTTTTTATGTTTTTTTCTGTCAGCATAACAGTTTGCATGAAGAAACTTGTTGGAGAGGTACACAAACTATGCAACCTGGATGGAAAAAGGTTATTTATGCAGCAAATATCTATTTATCAGGTCACTCAGGCAACCTTCCTCTTTCTTCTTGAAATGTTACCGCTCTTTGTTAACTTTCTGTTGAATTTTCCTTTTAAATATTTATTTTGTTTATTAGCAAGACTTCTATGTCATTTGTGTGTGTGAGCGACTGTGTGTGAGCATCTTCAAGTCACCTATCAACTTATGAACCATGAATTTCATACGGGTTTTGTAGGCAAGGAATACTCAGAGGTGGTTCTACAAGTTCCTTCCTCTGAAATATAGCTTACAGCACCTGTAGCATAAAGTTCTCTGACAGCTTATAATGAATAATTTTAAAAAGTAATTTAAATAAAAATAAAATATAAAACTGAAAGAACAAACATGTACTATATACACTCGTGTGTAAGTCAAACTCATGTATAAGTCGAGGGAAGGTTTTGGAGCCAAAATCATGGATTTTGCTATGACTCATGGATAAGTCAAGAGTAAAACTTTGGGGCATGTAACAAACAGAGACTCATGAGGTTTATACAGTAAACCCCTATTAAAATGGCTGCCAGCCTTTCTGCAGAGAGGTTTATATAGTAAGCCCTTATTTAAAAAATGGCTGCTGCCACTCTGCTGCAGCTCAAGTGCCCAAAATGGTGGGTGCACCACATTTTTTGGGGCTCCCTCGCATTGCTGCTGAATGCTGCTTGACCAAATCAGAAGGTGAGGAAGAAAGGAATAGGGAAAACTACTTTTCTTTCTCCAGTTTGGGCAAGGGAGGGGTAACAGGGTGGGAGTGCTGCTTCCACGCCCTGCCATGAGATGAGGGGCTTCCCTCCTCTGCCTCTTGTTCCTGACTTCACATTGGGTCCCTACCTATTCAAGCACTGACCCAGGTATAAGTTGACCCAGGATTTCTGAGTTGATTTTTTTGTCCATTTTGTTTTTGAGTTGTAGATGAGCATATACAGCAAATCACCAGAAGCAACAGTTAAAACACAAATTATAAAACTGTGAGGACTATATACATTAAAGTTTTTAAGTCTTCATCTGGTGCTGAAAATGCCATATTTTTCACTCCTTAATGTTTGATATTTAAAATTCAATTCATTCTTTTACTTGGTTTTGTGGACATTTTATGGATGTCCTTATTTTTTCATATATAGTTTCACCTATGATACCACTAGGACAACTGACTCAAGCCCCTACTTTCTTGCCTAAACCATTCTGTGACCTTTTAAAGATGGTCTAACTTTTATTCATGTTTGTAAATATATTCTCGGGAGCCTAAATGTTCTCTGTGCAATCAAGTTCTTTAAACAATGAGATGACCAAACGCTCATTTTGAAGCCACCTGTTCCCACTACAGCAATGTCTTATCTTTTCACCAAGACAATTTAACTTTAATGATTCCCTCAATATTCCAAACATTTGAGAGAAAATTGCTTTTTTATTGCGCTCTGTCTTGGGTATGCATCTAGAAGACCTACATCAAAGCTCTTAGCCTTTGGTTTCCTAGCAAACTGGTATGCATAATCAGAAGCAAGACACATTACAGCTTACACCTCTCCTCTCCTCTGGGAAGAAAAGCTTTCAAGAGGATAGGTGTTACTTTGTAATGGTATCCAAGATGATATCCTTCAATCAATTTCATCGTCACCTCACCAATTCCATTAATCTTTACATTATATAGTTCCAGGTCACTTGATGGCTTCACAGAGGATCGTTCTCTCCTTTTCATATCTCTTTACTTCAGTTTTTACGATGGTATTTTTCTAACCTGAAACAGCTTGTATGATGGGGGAGGATTTGTTAGAATACAATGACAAAATACACCACTCGGATGTGTTATTCTTTATAAACAGCAGAGGTTGCAATGAAATGCAAGAGTGAAGAATGATTCCATGGCTATATTCCCCCAAATTTGGCTCTAAAATACGTACTGTCAACTTTCTTCAGAAATAGGTGGTTAGCACACAAAGCTTCTCCCAAACTGGAGAAAGAAATCTGTGGCGTTACTAAGGCCAGTGTCACCTGTCCTTCTGATAGTATCACCGGGTGCAGTTTGGCCTCTCTCTCTCTCTCTCTCTCTCTCTATATATATATATATATATATATATATATATATGCGCACACATGCATGCACACACACACACACAATGCTGCCACTGACTGAAATTATGCTCAGTGAGTTCTGTCTTTGGCCAGGACCTATCACATAACACTGGTTCTTCTAGTGGATGATCACTGAGGAAACACTTGATTTTAACTGGGAACAATTCATTAATGACTTCCTACCCCACTACTGTTTAGTTATTTCTGATGTGGACATACCATTCATATTCATGATAAAATTGGCTGGCCAGGTGATGTTTATTTATTTAGTTTGGTTGCCTCTCCCTAGGATTCCTTTGTAGAGCAACTTCTGGTGGTTAGGGAAGGAAGACACTAGTTGGAGTTATGGCTCACAAAGATTCAGAAGAGAACCACTCTGACTAAATCCACACTACGCAAATAATCCAGGTTGAAACTGGATTATTTGCTATGGCTCTTCCTGTGGAATCCTGGTATTTGTAGTTTGGTGAGGCACCAGTACTCTTTGTCAGAGAAGGCTAAAGACCTTGTAAAACTACAAATCTCAGGATTCCATGAAGGGGGGAGATGTGGCACATAATCCAGTTTCCAAGTGGATTATTCATGTACTGTGGATTCAGCCTCTCATCTTTCCCTTCTTTCCCCATCTGCCAATACTACTTTTTAAATATATATTTTTAAGGAGGGATAGTGCAATTGTGATATACTGGCATGAGGAGTACCAGGAGAGCAAGCTTAATGTTCATGGCTTCCTTTTTCATACTTCTCTGGATAGCACAATACTGGCAGGAGGATAGTCTGAATGTGCAAATGGCAGGACAACTACTACTTCAGATTTCATGGCCAACCAATAAAGCCAGTCAACTGAAAATCAGAAACGTTAGAATGCCACAATTGCAGCACAGTGAAATCTCTCTCTGAGACAGAACTTGTTCAAAACATATAATGGAGGACAAAGAAAAGAGGGAGTGGTGTTGTCCATTTCAAAAACAAGAAAACCACATGCAGGGCATAGGTGAGACTTCAAGGTGGGAACCAACACTACTGTACTGGTGTTGCACTTCATTGCACTGATGGTAGCATTGTCCTTCCTGTAGTTTTTCCAAGGAGGGTAAAAGTGCTTTTCATGGGGGCTTTTCATTGAGAAACACCTTGTTATTGGACTGTAACCTCCACTATTCCTAGTTAGCCAATGATAAGAAATGATGGGAGATGCAGTCCTACAACATCTGTAGGTCCACATGTTATCTGTCCCTATTATAAGAGTTGTGGCACTTAACCTAACTCACTGTGACTGACTTTTTACTTGTATAAACACATAAATGTATCAACTGAATGATGTTCTTTAGAACACTGTGGGTGTAAAAATGAGTGAAGTATCAAATGAAAGCACAGAACATGTAGATTTTAGGAATGTTTCCCAATGTATCTCCAAAAATCAACAGTAGAACATTTAAACCATGTTGATTTTAGGATATTTCCCAATGTATGCCTTAAAATCAACAGTGGAAATAATCTTAATGTGAATGTAGGCTACAGATAGAGTTTTAACTTCCAGTAAGTTTTCATAGTGATTGTGGGGATATCAAATAATATCTATCACCATCTGACCTTCCTGGATTTTTTTTTTTAAACGTCAGGTTTTGAGGCCCAGTAATGGGACTATGTGTTGTTGGTGACAAAGGCTGCAGTAGCGAAGAAAGCAGGTAGCATTATGATATTGTTCAACTGCTCAGCTGCATGAGGTAATGTTGTCCAGGTGTGAAAGTGGCACGTGAATAGTGCGTCTGAACAGTGTGTGTGTCTGGGTGTGTATATATGGTTATTGCATGTGAACAGTGTTAATGTATATGTGTACATGTGAATGTGGGAGTGTGAAAGAATGAAAAGATATCAGAGAAGATATTATTCATAAAATCTGCAGACATAACTTAATGCAGCAAGTGTTTACTTGTGAGTATAAGTGGGACACAGGAAATAAGACTTAAATAAATCTAGAGTAATTCACTCTCAAAGACTTCCACCAATAAGGAAATATGAGACCAACTAAACTGGGGAGTCCTCAGAGGGAACATAATGTAAAACAGACATTCTACCTTTTGTCATAGTTCCTTCTACATTTGCTGCCTGCTTTGTTTCCTAAGGCTCTTAAGTTCTAGCATTCCATTATTTCTTAGTATAGCTTCATGAAAATCTAATTGTAACTTGAAATAGCCCGAACCATTTGTGTAATGTCAAAGGCTTTTGTACTGTCACCAATGGTATTTTCCAAAGCTCTAAATTTAGACTAACCTGGCTTTTGTCTGTAAAGCAACACACCACAAAGGTCTTGTCAACCTTTAGGACCACTGAGCTTCTGCTGGTTTTGAATCAGGAATGAAAGGAACTGCAGACAAATCCAGCAAAGTTGAGGGGTGGGGGGAGAGAAAGAGAGAGAGAGGCCAGTTGCTCCGAAGGTGGAATTTAATGACAGTGATTAAAGTTCTTCTCTAGCATTTCTGCACTGTCTTGGCCAAATAAGGAAAGCTTCTGATCTGAAACTTTTGATGCTGTACAGTGGATAGACATATGGAATCTAGTGTAAAAGGTGCCAGTATATTATGTTTATACTATAAAGCGAAAGAAGGAAGGAAGCCTTAAAATATTTACATGTATGTTAAAAGGGAGACATTTATTACACTTAATTCTAAGCTGATGTTTAAAGTTATATTACATTACTACTATAACTACATTACTTTAACAGAACAATGTAAAAAAAAAATCCATCCAAGATTTTATTCTCCTCTTGTTCAAATTTTGAGCCTGGGAGAGAATAAAAGAGCTTCATGCATTTTTAATATCCTATTTCTCACCTATCCACCCAATGAAAGGGACCAAGATTTAAAGAAATACAGTTGTCCCTCCGTATCCATGGATTTGGTATCCACATATTTAAGTAGTCACGGTTTGAAATTATTATTAAAAAAATTATAATCCAAAAAGCAAACCTTGATTTTGCCATCTTATATAAGGGACACCATTGAATATAATGGGACTTGAGTATTCACGGATTTTGGTATCCACGGGGGGTCCTGGAAACAAACCCCAGCAACTATAAAGAGACAACTGTATACACTCATAGAAAACACACAGGAAACAAAGTGTTTCTCTAGCCTCCAGAGCTGTAGTCCAGCACTCAAACCACTACACCATGCTGGATCTATAGACTCTCTCTCTATATTTGTTCTAAAAGTTTATAGGATCTCGGCCTTTCTCTGTCTCTCTCTGTCATCAACATATCTCCATTAAGAAAACTTTATTGTACTATGTTTGTGATACAAAAGCAATTCCTAATGTTTGCTTCTAGAAGACTTCCAACATAAAAGAATATTTGAGCTATGCTATGCTCATGTTTCAGACCTAAGGAATATTATTTTAAGTAAACCAGAATAGTGATAAACTTCTATCAGCCCTCTTATGGCTAATATTATAAGGCCAAAGAGGAAGGGGAGAAGAAAGAAAAACATATTATTTGATACATTATGGGATCTTCTAGAGCAATCATCCTCACAGAAGCATCAAATAATAAACATGCAGCACTTCTGTTTAAAGCAAACTTGTCCTTTCCTTTGTTTGTGTCTTTAGAAAAACAGCATGTTTATATAGAGTTCAAAACTGCTACCCCCAGGTGCCATTCCATGCAGCAATGTGATGGTGTAATTTTTACACTGTGTATTGTGGCCTGCATTCAGCACAATTGCTGCCTCCAAAAGAGAACCTTCCCCATCCCTCATGCTGTTACATTAGCCTTTTTAAGCTTCAAAGCTCAGAGATTTGTGGAGTGCAATATCCATCACTGTGCCTAAAAGTGTATTGCATTATTAGCAAAATGACAGCAGGATCAAAGCATGTAAAGATTTCAAAGTATGTTGAAAGATGTATTGTTGAAATGCAGGAGCAGATTATATGGCTTCTACTATTCTCATTTTAATAGTGAGCTTTTATAAATCTTTTGGGAGGCCTCTTTATGAACTAACAACTGATGCATTCATAGGATGCATACTGCAGAAGGCAGCAGGATTTTGGCAAATTTATTTCTACCTCCTGTATTTGAAGTTCAGATGTACTATCCACACAAGAGGATTCACTGTGTTTATACTTGTAAAAAAGTTACTAGTTTAGTGACTGTACAATACACATGTGCAAGTACTGCTGCATGTGGAAGTAGGTTTACGGAGTTATTCCCCCTCTCCTTGTAGTTCCACCTATCAAAGCCACATCTTAAATATGAAGGACTGTATAACTTTGGAGTTCTACTGAAAGAGCAGGTAAGGAAACTGGCTGTATGAAAGCAGATGTGCTCATCAATTTAAGATACAATCAACAATAGAGGAGGCCAAAGAGTACTGTATAACTTGCCTCGAATGGCCTTGGGAATGAGTTGGGCGAGCCATTCCTGTCTGCCAAAGAAACTATTAGTTGGCTTTATGGGATTAAAAACACCCCATGCTCTAATAATAACTGTTAACCAAGTGGAACAAAAAACAAATGAAACTGAATTAAAAGTTCTGCATGCTGCAAAGGCATACTCCATGCCCACAGAGTGACAAAAGCAGGTAATGGTATAAGAATTGTCCAGTATTGCTCCCCAAAGATTATTTGTAGATAGTATGGGAGTACATGAACCAAATTTTGGAATTTTATAGCACACAATCACTTGATCTCCAGGTCCAGGAACATTCCTATCAATCAGGTTTGCATCCCAGCTTGGACTGCCTCACACAGCAGCTCCAATGGGAGTAGTGAATGGGAACAGCCATACATATTCAGCCAGCTGGAAACTGAATGAAGCTTTTGATTTCCCAAACACCTCAGAAGAGAGGCAAGAAGTGACAGTGTTGAAAGTGAAAGCACCCTAGTGGAATATTTGGACTAAAGACTAACATCACGTTCTGATCACTCCTCAGAAGCCTTCGAGGCTTATTATCACAAACTAGTAAGCCATATTCTTGGCAGCTAATGCTTGCTCAGTTTTCTTCCTCTAGACACATGACATAACTTTAGTTAGCAAAATATAAATATGCATGCAACACAAAAACATACTACAAGATACTCTGACAGGCATTTCCAAATATTTGCAAATTTTAAAACAATTCCAGTGGGAGAACAAACATGTACTGGAAGAGTTGTTAGCATTACCTGCAAGGCTTTCTTTTCTATCTTCTGCTGCAGTATCTGAAGGCACTTGGTGAAGTCTGTTAAATCTTGATCTGGGGTCTCTATGAGCTCACACCCCTATGGAGACGGAATTGCATAATGAAAGGGAGAGGTTTAATGTTAATTATCCCACCACTTCAGGATTAGACACAATTCAAAAGAGAAAATATAGGATGTCACTAATTTTCACCTACAGTCTCCAAAAAGAGTCCACTCAAACATAACATCAGTGACCTACAGCCCACTCTGTACAATATTTCATTTTCCAGGTTTTGCATGGCAGGTCTGTATTTTCTTCCAACCAATCATCAGCCTTAAAGAACCCCTATAAAATAGGCCACATAATATGGATGGAAAGAAAGGAACAAGACCTTCCTACAAACTCAGATGCCTGCTCTGTCTCCACATCTCCTCTAGTAATGCCAACACAGTTCCTAACAATGGCATCCATACCATGGGGGAGGGGAGTTAATTCATTTGATTATTTTCTAATTTCATACTAGGCATCATCTGCCATAATTCCCCTCTGCATTCTACAGAGAGCAAGCAAGACAATCTCTCTTTAAGAAAATAAATGTTGATAGATCTGATATCATAACCCACTGACAAAACCCATTGTTAGAACACATCATTATTCCAAGAAACTTTGTAACGGATCTAAAGACCTACCAGCCAGCCAGCCAGCCAGAAGACTCTGCAGGGCTGTGAGGAAGCTTCCTTCCCTATTACACCGGGGTAAGGGCAGCTGAGGCAGCAGGGAGTTGGGGTGTGGCCAGGAGTGGCTGGCCTTAAAAGTCACTCCACCACCCCCACCCCAGGAAGACCTACCAGCCAGCCAGCCAGCCAGCCAGAAGACTCTGCAGTGCTGTGAGGAAGCTTCCTCCCCTTTACACCGGCGTAAGGGCAGCTGAGCAGGGAGTTGGGGTGTGGCCAGGAGTGGCTGGCCTTAAAAGTCACTCCACCACCCCCACCCCAGGAAGACCTACCAGGGGCCGGGAATGATCTGGGAGCGGGAATTGAGGTTGTGTGGGGGAAGGGAAGGTATGGCGGCAACAGAGTGAAAAATTGTTACAAAAGAAGGCAGGATCGATGTCTAATACCTATCCTGCCTTCAGTTCACTCTGTTTCCCAGAATAAATTGGAGAGCGCACCAACCATTCCACAGACCCTTACTCTGCTCCTTTGCAATGCCAGGTCGGTTAAAAACAAGACACATATTATCCATGACCTTTTATTGGATGAGGCTGCCGACCTGGCATGCTTTACGGAGACCTGGCTGGGAGAGGCCAGTGCTGCGACTTGGGCGCAGGCACTCCCGGCCGGGTACTCAGTTAGTGAGCAGGTAAGGAAAAGTGGGCGGGGGGGGCGGAGTGGCTCTGGTTCATAAAAACAATCTAACCTTGACCAGGAAGCCTATCCGGAACACAGTTCACATCGAGTGTATGTACCTAAGCCTGAAGTCCAGGGATAGCTTAGGGATTCTGTTAGTATACCGGCCACCCCGTTATCTAACAGACTCCCTAACCGAGCTAACACAGCTGGTCTCAGAGTTGCTGCTGGAGTTGCCCAGACTTTTAGTTCTTGGCAACTTCAACATCCCACTCAAGACCAGCTTGCTAAATCTAACTGGTGCAGCTCGGGAGTTCATGGAATCCATGACAAACATGGACCTATCCCAATTGGTTGTCGGGCCTACTCACTGTGCAGGTCATACCCTCGATGCGGCCTTTAGTACGGAACAGGAATATCCGTGGGCAGAGGTGATTGAAACCTCCACATTGTCATGGACGGATCATTTCCTTGTCAAGATGGAGCTAAGAGCCACTGTCTGCCCCACCGGGGGTGGTGGACCCATTAGAATGGTCCGCCCTCGAAGGCTAATGGAACCAATTGGATTCCAGAAAGCCTTGGAGGGTTTAATGGTTGGTAACGCCGGTGATTCTGTTGAAGCTTTGGTTAATATTTGGAACACCGACCTCACCAAGGCTATTGACACAATCGCTCCCAAGCGTCTTTTCCAGCCTGCTCCTAACCGTAAGCCCTGGTACTCCGAGGAGCTTAGGAAAATGAAGCAGGCTGGACAACGACTAGAGCGCACCTGGTGGAAGACTCGACTCTTAGCCGACAAGACTCGCCATAGGAATTTCCTTAATTCTTATCGAGAGGCGATACGTGCAGCGCAGAAGTCTTTCTCCGCTGCACGTATTGCATCTGCAGAGTCCCGTCCAGCAGAACTGTTTAGGGTGGTGGGGGAGCTGACACAGATTCCACCTGCGCAGAACCCCTTACTCAACCCGACAACGGCCTGCTGTGATGCATTTAACATCCACTTTGCAGATAAAATCTCTCGGATAAGAGCCGTCTTAGATGCCAGTGTTATGACTGAATCTATAGACGAGGTGTCCAGCAACTCCGTTGATGAAATTTTATTGGATCAGCTTCAATCTGTGAGTACCGATGACATGGACAAGCTCCTTGGTAGAGTGAGGAAAACGACCTGTCCCCTCGATCCCTGTCCATCTTGGCTGGCCACCCAAGGGGGTGACGCATCGAGAGTACTCCTTAGGGATATTATCAATGCGTCCTTCAGGGAGGGGTCCCTTCTACCTTGTCTGAAGGAAGCGGTGGTTAAGCCGCTCCTGAAAAAGCCTTCCCTGGACCCCTTGGACAGGAACAACTATAGGCCAGTCTCTTTGCTGCCTTTTCTAAGCAAAGTGATTGAGAGGGCGGTCGCTTCCCAACTCCAAGCTGTCTTGGATGAAACCGATTATCTAGATCCATTTCAAACTGGCTTTAGGACGGGTTATGGAGTGGAGACTGCCATGGTTGTTCTGGCTGATGACCTCCGCTTGGGGATCGATAGGGGTAGTGTGACCCTGTTGGTGCTCTTGGACCTCTCAGCGGCCTTTGATACAACAGACCATTCCATCCTCTTGGATCGCCTGAGGGAGTTAGGAATCGGAGGCACTGCCTTGCAGTGGTTCCGTTCCTTCCTCTCGGGCAGATCCCAGAGGGTGAGGCTCGGGGACAGTTGCTCTACTAGAATAGAGCTTAACTGTGGCGTTCCTCAGGGTGCCATCCTGTCCCCGATGCTATTTAACATCTATATGAAGCCGCTGGGAGAGGTCATTCGGAGGCATGGAATGCGGTGTCATCAGTATGCAGATAACACCCAGATATACTTCTCCATGTCTCGGTCATCGGCTTCGACTTCAGATGGCGTCTCTCCTCTGAATGATTGTCTTAAAGCAGTAATGGACTGGATGAGGAAAAACAAATTGAGACTGAATCCAGACAAAACGGAGGTACTAACAGTTACAGGCCCAAAACCAGGTCTGGGAATACAAACTCCAATCCTGGATGGAACTACACTCTCCTCCAAGGATTGTGTTCGCAGTCTGGGGGTGCTCCTGGACCCGTCGCTCTAGATGACTAATCAGGTTAATGCGACGGTCAGGAGTGCCTGTTATCAACTTCGGCTGGTACGCCAGCTGCACCCTTTCCTGGAAACTAGGGACCTCGAAACTGTGGTACATGCACTGGTAACCTCCCGTCTGGATTTCTGTAATGCGCTCTACATGGGGCTACCCTTGTGCTTGACTCGGAAACTTCAACTAGTCCAGAACATGGCAGCCAGGTTGATTTCTGGCGTTTCCAGAAGAGAGCATATAACACCGGTGCTAAAAGCTCTCCACTGGCTGCCTATTAGTTTCCGGGCACAGTACAAGGTGTTGGTTATGACCTTTAAAGCCCTACATGGCTTGGGTCCAACTTACCTCCGGGACCGCCTCCTTCCGTACAACCGTCCCCGCACACTTCGGTCCTCTGGGAGGAATCTGTTACAGCCTATGAAAACAAGGCTGTCGGTGACCTCCCAGAGGGCCTTCTCTGCTGCTGCTCCCAGATTATGGAATGGCCTGCCGGACGAGATCCGTCTTATTACCACCTTAGACAGCTTTAAAAAAGCTGTCAAGACGGATCTTTTCCGGCAGGCCTTTCCTGAATAATTATCCCGGCCCAAGACTTAGCTGCCCTTTCTAGGCTATGATTGTATGTTTTAAATTTTTTTTCTTCTAATTTATATATATTTTAATTAATGTATGTTTTTAATCCTTTGTAATTTAATATTATTTTAAGGGGTGGGTGGGCTAGGGTATTGTGAGTATGGGGTTTTTATATTGTAAGCCGCCCCGATTGCGTTGCAGAGGGGCGGGATATAAATAAAATTTTATTATTATTATTATTATTATTATTATTATAAAGGTGGCTGTTCTAAAGCAAACTAAGATTTGAATTTCAAACTAAGATTTGAAAAGGAGACACCTGAGTTGGGATACATTCACAAATTTTAGTTGTAACAAAGGTTTGAATTTGGACAATAGCTCCTTAGCACTCTCTCTCTGGCTTTTCTTCACAAATGAAGATTCAGGAAGGACTCATCCCGTTTTTTTCTGCAAGCGCGCTGATGACTAAAAAGGCCAATTCGAGATAAACAAGTCTGGTTGCAGAAAGCACAGCAGAAGGTCTCCTTGGGTTATGTTTCTGGGTTGTGATTCTTTCTGCTTTGTCGTTTCTCTTCAAGATTTGTTCGGTGTGAGTTCTCAAATAAGGCTGCAGCATTGTGGATAGTGCGTCTCCATGCCTCCCGATGTGAGGCCAGGGCGGACCATTGTTGGTGATTAATTTGGCTGAGCCTGAGATGTTGTTTCAAGGAATCCTTGTATTGCTTTTTACCACACATATTAACAGTCTGGTTTTCCCCACATTTGTGTGCATAACCAAAACTATTTTCTTCTTTATCTTCCAAAGGGGAAAAAAAAGAGTAGGAAAAGACCCTGCCTTCAATTTAACAAATGTTTATTTTAGTAAAGCAGAATGTGTTGCCTTAATGCTTCTGACAATTAACAACCTAGCAGATACAGGTACCAGGATATTTATGCTATGCTAAACCAGCCCTGGGAAAATTTTAGGACCAGTGTTAATAGCACAATTATAATTCTCTGTATTTCATTCATTCTGATTCCAGGTCACAAGTGTATAACAACAACAACAACAACTCTTCTTCTTCTTCCCTCCTCCTCCTCCTCCTCCTCCTCCTTATCTGAAGCATATACACCCAAGGTATCATGCAGGTAACTCACACAAGTCTTGAAGATACAAGACCTCTTTAAAAAAAAAATACTGAAGCAGGCAGACCCATATGGCTAAGTCCTTGAAAAGTTCTGCTACTTTAACAGTTAATGTTAACATACAAAAGGTATATCATCAATAATATGCTTCCCCTTATACAAACATCAAGAAATTTCTTCAGAACAAAAATCGATGAATATTAAGCTAAATTTAGAATTTACCAATTACAGATTACCTACAACAAATTATGAATACGCCTATAACAGTAAGGGATATTTGTGACGTGATCAATAAAATTAAACCTGAACCTGATGGCCTGTTGGACCATTATTACAAACAAGAGCTATTATTGCCTTTGCAAATAACAACACTGTTTTGCAAATACTATTAGGCTAATATAGCATTAATACCTAAAGAAGTTCAGGATCTAGCATTACCAAAAAACAAAAACAAACCTACAGACCAATATTGCTGTCGAATAATGATTGTAAGCTAAAAGGCTGAAAATAATTCTACAGGAATTTATCCATGGGGATCAGTGTGGGTTTTTACCTAAAAGACAACTAAGGCTGCTGACACATTACAGAAATAATGCAGCTTGACACTGCTTTAACTGCCAAGGCTCAAAGATATGGAAATCAGGGATTTGTAATTTTGTGAGAAATTTAGCCTTCCTTGTCAGAGAGCTCTGGTGCCACAACAAACTGCAAATCCCAGGATTCCATAGGATGGAGCCATGATAATTAAAGTGATGTCAAACTACATTATTTCTGCAGTTTGTCAGCAGCTTAAGAGATAACATTAGAAATGTGTAGGATATCTTGGAATATTTACAACAACATAATGAGAAACAAGTCGCATCAATCTTTTCAGATGCAGAAAAGGCATCTGACAATTTGAAAGGGACCTTCCCGTTTAGAGTTTTTAAAAAATATTTTATTTCAAGATCATAGTAAAAATTTTAATAAAATAAACACAAGTTAACTTCCTCTTCAACTGTGTTTGAACTTGCACCATGACTTGTTTTGGACTTTATTACACAGTATCTATTTATGGTAATACATAATATAATTCCAGATACAATATGATAACTTGTCTCTTCAAAACAATATTTCCTATTTTTTCATATCTCCAACAGAAGAACTACTCAAAAGTTTTTTTGTTTCTGTTTTTAGGCTATAAACCATATATCCACATGAGCGCCTAATTCTGTTTTCCAGAATAGAATCACAGAATTGTAGAGTTGGAAGAGACCACAAGGGCCATCCAGTCCAACCCCCTGCCATGCAGGAATACACAATCAAAGCATCCCTGACAGATGGCAATCCAGCCTCTGTTTAAAGACCTCCAAGGAAGGAGACCGCACCACACATCGAGGGAGTGTCTTCCACTGCTGAACAGCTCTTACTGTCAGAAAGTTCCTCGTAATGTTGAGGTGGAATCTCTGTTCCTGGAGCTTGCATCCATTCCTCCGTGTTCTACTTTCTGGAGCAGCAGAAAACAAGCTTGCTTCAGACTGGATAGACTGGAGAGCTGGGCCAAAGCTAACAAAATGAAATTCAATACGGAGAAATGCAAAGTACTGCATTTAGGGCGGAAAAATGAAATGCATAAATATAGGATGGGAGAGACCTGGCTGAATGAGACTACGTGCGAAAGGGATCTAGGAGTCCTAGTAGACCACAAGTTGAACATGAGCCAACAGTGTGATGCGGCAGCTAAAAAGGCCAATGCAATTTTGGGCTGTATCAATAGAAGTATAGTGTCTAGATCAAGGGAAGTAATAGTGCCGCTCTATTCTGCCTTGGTCAGACCTCACTTAGAATACTGTGTCCAGTTCTGGGCACCACAATTCAGAAAGGATATTGACAAATTGGAGCGTGTCCAGAGAAGGGCAACTAAAATGGTGAAAGGTCTGGAAACAATGCCTTATGAGGAGAGACTTAGGGAGCTGGGTATGTTTAGCCTGGAAAAAAGACGGTTAAGAGGCGATATGATAGCCCTGTTTAAGTATTTGAAGGGATGTCACGCTGAGGATGGAGCAGGCTTGTTTTCTGCTGCTCCAGAGACTGGAACACGGAGCAATGGGTGCAAGCTCCAGGAACAGAGATTCCACCTCAACATTAGGAGGAACTTTTTGACAGTAAGAGCTGTTCGGCAGTGGAACGCACTCCCTCGGAGCGTGGTGGGGTCTCCTTCCTTGGAGGTCTTTAAACAGAGGCTGGATGGCCATCTGTCGGGGATGCTTTGATTGTGATTTCCTGCGTGGCAGGGGGGTTGGACTGGATGGCCCTCGTGGTCTCTTCCAACTCTGCAATTCTATGATTCTATGATCCTCAATGTGACACCCCCTCAAAAACTTAAACAGGGCTATCATATCGCCCCTTAACTGACTTTTTTCCAGGCTAAACATACCCAGCTCCCTAAGTCTTTCCTCATAAAGCATGGATTCCAGATCTTTCACCATTTTAGTTGCCCTTCTCTGGACACGCTCCAATTTGTCAATATCCTTTTTGAACTGTGGTGCCCAGAACTGGACACAGTATTCTAGGTGAGGCCTGACCAAGGCAAAATAGAGTGGCACTATTACTTCCCTTGATCTAGATACTATACTTCTATTGATGCAGCCCAAAATCGCATTGGCCTTTTAGCTGCCGCATCATACTGTTGACTCATGTTCAACTTGTGGTCTCCTAGGACTTCTTGATCTCTTTCACACGTAGTCTCATTCAGCCAGGTCTCCCCCATCCTATATCTATGCATTTCATTTTTCTGCCCTAAGTGCAGTACCTTAAATTTTCCGTATTGAATTTAATTTTGTTAGCTTTGGCCCAGCTCTCCAGTCTATCCAGGTCATTTTGAATTTTGATCCTGTCCTCTAGGGTGTTTACTCCTCCTCCTAATTTGGTGTCATCTACAAATTTGATAAGCATGCCCCTATTTCCTTCATCCAAGTCATTGATAAAGATACTGAATAGCACTAGGCCCAGGACAGAACCGTGTGGCACCCCACTGGTCACATCTTTCCAAGATGAAGAGGAGCCACTGCTGAGCACCCTGAGTTTGGCTGGTCAACCAATTACAAATCCATTTAACAGTTAACTTGTCTAGCCCACATTTTACAAGCTTGTTTGCAAGAATGTCATGGGGAACTTTGTCAAAGGCCTTACTGAAATAAATACTATTAGATTTTTCCAATTCTCTCTAAATTTAGTTATTGATTGATGTTTAATCCAACAGGTAAATTGATCCATTTGTGTTGATTCTCTTTAAATTTAGTTACTGACTGATGTTTAATCCAACAGATAAATTGATCCATTTGTGCTGATTCTAGTAACTTAAACATCCATTCATCAATGTTTGGAACTTCTGTTTCCAATATCTAGCTTAAGTAATTCTTGCTGTGGTGGTCATGTATAATATTACAGTTTTTAATTTTTTGGCAAAATCCTTATCGGTTATAGTTAGTAAATATAATCCTGGTTTTAATCTAAGATCAAATTTCAATATTTTTCTTACCAGATTGTGTATACAAATCTAGACTTTTCTGGCTACTTTATATGACCACCACATATGATACAGAGAACCATCCATATCCCCACATTTCCAACAATAATTTTTCGTTTCTTTATACATTTTTGCTAACTTTTGGGGTGTCATGTACTATCGAAATAGCAGTTTGTAACAGTTCTCTTTAAGTTCAGTACGTGGAGAGAATTTTATATTCTTTTTCCATATACCTTTTCATTCCTCTAAGCAGATATTGTGACCAATGTTCTGTGAGCATTTGATCATATCATTTCCAACTTAAGTAAGAACTTATAAACATTTGATATTGTGAATTTATTTTTTCCCATTATCAATAAGTTAAATTCTGTCTTAATCTGTCCTATTTCCTTTAATTTCTTATCCATATTGTACCTTTCTGTAATTTGACAGTGTTGAAACCAACTGCATTTTATTTGTTCTTTCTCTAATTCTTCCCTTGTTTTCAACTTACTGACTCCTTATCTTAAGTCTTTATAAGTCCACAGTTTTTCCTTGTGTATCATTTCTGTACATTGCAAGGCTTCTTGTGGAGAAACCCATAGTGATCATTTGCTGTATAACTTTGTCTTTAATCACTTCCATATTTTTAAGAGAGAGTTTCAGATAAAATGACTACTGAAGTTCTTATCTATTTTAGCTCTATTGTACCAAAGATACGCATGCAGTCCAAATCTTAAATTTGACCCTTTTAATGTTATTATCCTATCTTTATTTCTCTCTCTCTCTCTGGCTTCTCTTCGCAAATGAAGATTCAGGAAGGAATCCTGCGCTTTCTGCATGCGCGCTGATGACTAAAAAGGCCAATCCGAGATAGACAAGTCTGGTCGCAGAAAGCACAGCAGGTTTCCTTGGGTGATGTTTCCGGGTTGTGATTTTTTCTGCATTGTCATTTCTTTTCAAGACTTGTTCGGCGTGAGTTCTCAAATAAGGCTGCAGCATTGTGGATAGTGCGTCTCCATGCCTCCCGATGTGAGGCCAGGGAGACCATTGTTGATCAATTTGGCCGAGCCTGAGATGTTGTTTCAGGGAGTCTTTGTATCGCTTTTTTGGAGCGCCCCTCCTACGCTGACCTGTGGCGAATTCACCGTAGAATACTATTTTGGGGAGGCGATGGTCCTCCATCCTAGAAATGTGCCCTGCCCAGCGCAGCTGTGTTCTCAATATCATTGCCTCAATGCTTGTGATCCCTGCTTGCTCAAGGACAGCAACATTCGTCACATAGTCAGTCAAGTGTATATTTAGGATTGTGCGTAAACAGCGCTGGTGGAAGCGTTCGAGGAGTTGTAAGTGGTAGCGATAGGTGACCCATGTTTCAGACCCATAAAGGAGAATAGACAGTACAATGGCTCTACACACACAGATTTTTGTGTTTCGCCTCAGGTGTTTATTACTCCAGACTCTTTTGTAAAGTCTTCCAAATGTGCTATGTGCCTTTGCTAATCTGTGATCGATCTCTTTGTCAATCTTGGCATCTGAGGAGATGATGCTTCCCAGGTAGGTGAACTGCTGAATGGACTTGAGGAAAGATTTGCCGACGGCAATGTGGGGAAGGTGGTGTTTGTCCTGTGGTGCAGGCTGGTAGAGAACTTCCGTTTTCTTCAGGTTGACTTCCAGCCCAAACAGCTCTGCAGCTGTTGCGAAGCAGGATGTTAGGCACTGCTTCTGTGTGGCCAACAAGGGCAGCATCATCAGCGAAGAGCAGCTCACGGACTAGATAGTTTAGAGTCTTAGTGCGAGCCCTCAGACGGCTTAAGTTAAACAAGCTACCATCAGTACGGTAACGTATATAGATGGCGTCGTCTTCTTCGAGCTCTGCCGTAGCCCTTTGGAGCATCATGCTGAAGAAGATTGTAAATAAAGTTGGCGCAAGAACACAACCTTGCTTCACTCCATTAGTTATTAGAAAGGGCTCTGAAAGAGCATTGCCATATCTGACTTGACCACGCTGGCCCTCGTGTAGCAAAATTATCATTTTAAGGAATTTGGGGGGACATCCTAGTCTTTCCAGGATCTGCCACAGACCTTTCTACTCACGGTGTTGAAGGCTTTGGTGAGGTTAACAAATGTTACATAGAGACCCTTGTTCTGCTCCCTACATTTCTCATGCAGTTGTCTAAAGGGAAATACCATATCTGTAGTACTCCTATTGGCTCTGAAGCCACATTGGCTTTCAGGAAGAAGCTCTTCTGCAATAGCAGGAACTAATCTGTTCAGGAGTATCCTTGCAAGGATTTTTCCAGCGATAGAGAGCAGTGTTATGCCTCGATAGTTTGAACAATCGGATTTTGATCCTTTTTTCTTGTACAGGGTGATGATGAGTGCATCTTGGAAATCTGATGGCAGTTACCCCCTTTCCCCGCAATTCACCAGGAGTTCATGGAATTTATCATGGAGTACATGACCTCCGTGTTTCCAAACTTCAGGTGGGATTCCATCAATCCCAGCTGCCTTGCCGTTTTTCAACTGCTGTATGGCCTTAACGGTCTCTTCCAAAGTGGGAGCTATGTCCAATTCATTTTTCATCAGTTTTTGTATAATATGTTGGATAGCTAAGCCTTGGACTACTCGGTTGGCACTAGAGATTTTGAAAGTGTTCGGCCCATCAATTTAGGATGGAGGCTTTATTAGTAATTAATGTTTGACCATCTGTACTGTATAAGGAGCTTTGGACATGATAAATAGGTCCAAAGACTGCCTTAAGAGCTTCATAGAATCCTCTAGAATCCCCCAGATCTGCACAGTGTTGTGTCTTTTATGCTATATTGATCCACCACTTGTTCTGCATGTCTCAGAGTTTTTGTTGAAGTTTACTACATGTGAGATGGAAGCCGCTTTTCTTACATGGCAAGTTGGCTGGGTGAGGTATGCCTGGTGAGCAGTTCTCTTCTTTGCCAACAGCTCCTGGATCTCTTGGTTGTTTTCATCAAACCAGTCTTGATTTTTCTTGTGGGAGAACCCGAGGGATTCTTCCATAGACTGGAGGATACTGTTTTTGGTATGTTGCCAAAGCACTGCAGGAGAAGGATCTATAGGATGGTCTTCAAGTTTTGTTTGCAGGTTTGCCTGGAAGTTGTCTCTCATGGTAGCTTGTTGAAGATTGTTGATCTGGATTCTCTTTCTTTAACATGCCACCCCTCTTAGGTTTGAACTTCAGATGAAGATTTAGTTTACATCTTACGAGGCAATGATCTGTTTGGCATTCTGCACTGGGCATCACTCGAGTATGGCGGACATCGCAAAAGTTTCTCTGGCGGACTAGAACATAGTCAATGAGGTGCCAATGTTTGGATCGGGGATGCATCCAGATTGTCTTGAAGCTGTCTTTCTGCTGAAAGATAGTGTTTGTAATAGTCAGCTGTTGTTCTGCACAGAAATGTAGCAAAAGGCGTCCGTTATCATTGCAATTTCCAACACCATGCTTGCCTAAGACACCTTTCCAGGCTTCGGAGTTCTTTCCTACTCTGGCATTGAAGTCACCAAGGATAATAATTTTATCTTCCACAGGGACTTTTTGTATGAGTTGGCGTAGGTCTGTGTAGAATTTGTCTTTCTCTACAGGGTTGGCTTGCATAGTTGGGGCATATATACTAAAGAGAACAACATGTGGGAGGCGTAAGGAAATAATGCGATCAGAGTGTCCTGTTGGCAAGGTTTCGAGTTTGGAGGCAATGGAGTTTTTAATCATAAAGCCTACTCCTGAAAGATGTTTTTCAGTTTGGGGTTTGCCAGACCAGTAAAGTGTGTAGCTGGCGCCGTGTTCTTTAAGGCTGCCTTCCTCATGGAGACAAACTTCACTAAGAGCAGCGATGTCAATATTAAGTTGTGATAGTTCATGGGCTATTAGAGCAGAACGATAGTTCATGGGCTATTAGAGCCATCCACTATCTTCAGAGTCTCGCATGGTTCTGATGTTCCAGCATGCAAGCGTCAGTTTATTTACACCTTTGGAGGCCGGTGTGCACCTTTGTTTCTTTGCCTTGGTTTGACCGCATCAGAAGATTCCCGTTGGCCGCGGCTAGCCAACCAGGTAGTTGGGGATGAGCTTTCGTTAGGCCACCTTTTCTAGGTCCCTCTCCATATGGAGCAAGCAGTGCTCTCCTTAAAAAAGGCTGCTTGGTCGTTCAGGATGCTGCCGATCAAGACTGTCATCTCCCGGGTCACCCTTGAGCGACCAAAGTCCTGAACCGCCTGCATGCAGGGTTGGGTCTGCGGCTTCCAGTGCATCTTTACACCTGCCATTTTGTCCCTTGCCTATCGCTACAGGGCTTTTTTTTTTGGAATTGGATTTGTCCTTCGAGCCTGTGCAAAGGATTTGTCTGGTGGAGTGCAGCGTTAACCTTACAGGGTTGACCTTACAGGGTTGGACGAGCACCATCTGCCCGGGTTTGGGATTCTCCTTCTCCTAGGACGGTTGCCATAAGGCTAGAGCCAATCCTGCCCTTTGGCGCTCTTTGTCAAACACTTCAGTTTAGTCAAACCCTTCAGTATCTTTATTTAGTATAAACCAATAGTACAACCAGACCAAGGCACATGAGTAATAATATAAATTTAAATTGGGTAGTCCTAGTCCTCCCCTTTGCTTCTCATCCTGCAATATTTTCCACTTTATCCTTGTTTTTAATCTTGCCATATGAATCTTGAAAGGTCTTTATCCCAAATTTTGAATAGGTTATTGTTACCTATTATTGGTTAGTTCCTGAACAGGAAAAACCTTTTTGGTAGAATTGTCATTTTTACTGCAGATATTCTCCCCCAAAGGGATAAAATTAGTTATTTACATTTTGTTAAGTCTTTTTTTTATTTCATTCAAAATTTTTCTATAACTATAATTATCAACTAGATCCATATTATTTTTGGTCATTCTAATTTCTAAGGATTTGATTCTTTTTCTATCTTAAAGCTAGTTATCCTGCTCATTTTTTTCTTCTTTATATAAGTTTTTAGTTAAAATTACAGTTTTCTCTTTATTGACTCTAAATCCCAATAATTTGCCATATACCTCTAAAATGTCTTGTAAAATTTGAATTGATTCTAGTGGATCTTCTAGGGATATGACTAAGTCGTCTGCAAAAGCACATAGTTTAAAAACTTGTCTTTTTATTCGTACCCCTTGTATTTTTCCTCTGATCTTATTTTCCTACATAATATCTCCAGAACCATTATGAATAATAATGGAAACAGTAGACAACCCTGTCTTACTCCCTTTCCCATTTTAATTAAAAATGTTTTTTGGCCATTAACTACAACTTGAGCTGTTTGATGTTTGTAGATTGCCTTATTCCAGTTTATGTAATTCTTACCAAGATCAAATCTATTTAAAACTTCTTGCATAAAGTAACAGGTCATGCTGTCAAACACCTTTTCCGCGTCTAAAATTATAATAATATAATAATAATAATAAAATTTTATTTATATCCCGCCCCTCTGCAACGCAATCGGGGCGGCTTACAATATAAAAACCCCATACTCACAATACCCTAGCCCACCCACCCCTTAAAATAATATTAAATTGCAAAGGATTAAAAACATGCATTAATTAAAATATATATAAATTAGAAGAAAAAAAATTAAAAACATACAATCGTAGCCTATAAAGGGCAGCTGAGTCTTGGGCCGGGATAATTATTCAGGAAAGGCCTGCCGGAAAAGATCCGTCTTGACAGCTTTTTTAAAGTGCTAAATTTTTATCAGGATGTTTGTCAAAGTGTTTAAGTTCAGTATTGTCCTGGTATTACTTCTCAAGAGTCTCTTTGGAAAGAATCATGCTTGATCATTATGAATTCATCCATTTAAGATTACTTTCAATCTTTCAACCAAAATGAACATAAATATCTTATAGTCCATGTTTAGCGATGAGATCAGTCTGTAATTCTTCATTTCTTCAGAATCTTTATTTTCTTTCAGTATCAGTGCGATGTTTGCATTCCTCCAAGATAGTGGCATAGTATCTTCCAATATTATGTTATTAAATGTTTTCTGTAATGGAGCTTTCAATTCTTCTTCAAAAGGTTTATAATAGCTAGCAGAAAACCATCTAGGCCTGGTGTCCTACCATTCCTTAATGTTCTAATCGCTCAATCTATTTCTGCTATTATTACAGTCATCCCTTCACATTCGCGGGGGTTAGGTTCCCCAGACCACAGCGAATGTGAAAAATCTGCGAATAACATTTCCCCTCCCCCTCCAAAGCAACCACAGGGCCTCCGGAGGCCCTATAGCCGCTTTCCCCCGCCTCCCCGTCCCTACCCAGGCCTTCATGAGACCTCCGGAGTGTCTCCGGAGCCCCCATGATCGCCTCCCCAGCCCTCCCCACCCCTTCCCCAGGCCTTCATGAGGCCTCCGGAGCGTCTCCGAAGGCCCCATAATCGCCTCCCCAGCCCTTCCCACCCCTTCCCTAGGCCTTCATGAGGCCTCCGGAGCGTCTCCGGAGGCCCCATGATCGCCTCCCCAGCACTCCCCACCCCTTCCCCAGGCCTTCATGGGGCCTTCAGAGTGTCTCCGGGGGCCCTGTGAAGGCCTCCCCGGCCCTCCCCACCCCTTCCCCAGGCCTTCGCGGGGCCTCCGGAGGGTCTCCGAAGGCCCCACGGAGGCCTTCCCAGCCCTCCGCGCTCCCTCCCAAGGCCTTCACGGGGCCTCCAGAGGGTCTCTGAAGGCCCCGCCGAGGCCTTCCCAGCCCTCCCCCTCCCTCCCAAAGCCTTTGCGGGGCCTCCGGAGGGTCTCCGAAGGCCCCGTGGAGGCCTCCCCGGCCCGCCCCGGTCCCTCCCAGGGCTTTCATGGGGCCTCCGGAGCCCCTGTGTCACAGTTTTTGGGGGGCGGGGGGCCCTCCCAAAACCGCTAATAATCAAAACCGCGAATGTCAAGTTCGCGAATGTGGAGGGATGACTGTACATGTTTATTTACTTCTTTCTGGATTTTACTTATCTTTGGTATATCCTGGATGAGGGAAAAGAGGGTATGCTTATCAAGTCTGCAGATGACATCAAATTAGGAGGGATAGCTAATATCCCAGAGGATAGGATCAGAATCCAAAATGACCTCAACAGATTAGAAAGTTGGGCCAATATTAACAAAATGAATTTCAACAGGGAGAAATGTAGAATACTACAGTTGGGAACTAAAAATGAAAGGCACAGATATAGAATGGGTGACACATGGCTTGAGGGCAATACATGTGAAAAGGATCTAGGAGTCTTAGTGTACTACAAGCTGAACATGAGTCAGCAGTATGATGCAGCAGCTAAAAAAGCCAATACGATTCTAGGCTGCATTAATATGAGTATAGTTTTTAGCTCAAGGGAAGTACAGTTGTCCCTTCACATTCACGGCTTTTACATTCGCAGTTGAGTATTCGTGGTTTTCCCTCACCCACTGCCCCTCACCTGGGCCTTTGCTTCCCTTCACAAAGGGAGTAAAGGCCCAGGCATACGTGTGGGGTGAGACAAAGCCTCTTAAATCACCCCTCTGCTGGTCCTTCGCTCTCTTTGTGGGGAGAGCGAAAGCACAGCAGAGGGGCAATTTTAGGGGTTTACCTTACCCGCCGCCCCTCTCCTGGGTCTTCATTTCCCTTTGTAAAGGGATTATAATGTAGTGTCAATTTCATTCCCTTTGACTGCATATAACCATCATTCTTAGCACATTTAATCATGCATTATGATAGTTGGAAGACTAATAGAGTTGGAAGTGACCACAAGGGCAATTCAGTCCAACCCCCTGCCATGCAGGAATATCCGACAGATGGCCATCCAGCCTCTGTTTAAAAACCTCCAAAGAAGGAGACTCCACCACACTCCGGAGCAGTGCATTTCACTGCCGAACAGCTCTTACTGTCAGAAGTTCTTCCTAATATTTAGGTGGAATCTCTTTTCTGTCAGTTGAGTCCATTGCTCCATTTCCTGTTCTCCAGTAGCAGAAAACAAACTTGCTCCATCCCCAGTATGACATCCCTTCAAATATTTAAAAATGGCTGTCATATCACCTCTTAACCTTCTCTTCTCCATGCTAAACATACCCAGCTCCCTAAACTGCTCCTTATAGGGCATGGCTTTCCAAACCTCCCACCATTTTGGTTGCCTTCCTCTGAACACGTTCCAGCTTGTCAATATCCTTCTTGAATTGTGGTCCCCAGAACTGGACATAGTATACCAGATGAGGTCTGACCAAAGCAGAATAGAGTAGCACAATTACTTCTCTTGATCTAAACCAAGGCTGGGGAACATTTGGCCTTCTAGATGTTTGGGACTACAATTCCCATAATTCCACACCACTGGCCATGCTAGCTATGATGTTCCTAGATGCTGCTAACACGGCTGGGAAAAAAGGGAACTGAGGCATTTAGCAGGAAGGGAGCTTATCTATGTCAGGTGATGATGGGCGGAGCTACTGCCAAAAATCTGTATAATGAAGTTCTGGAAGTTTCCAAAGTTCTCTGTGCAGGCATTACCCTTTGTGATTCACAGAGACCACGAAGAAGCACATATTGCCATGGAATGTAATATGAAAGAGGTGGCACAAAAACATCATTTTTCTATAGCTTGGTGAGTTTGTTATCAGTATTTTTAAAAAGGTAAGTCTCCTTATATTGTGCTTAGTTATAGGTGTCAAGTTTATGTTAAAATGGAGCAATACACAAGTCCATGCCTCTTAATTCAGAGCTCAAACAGTCCCTAAGCTTCTCCCAAAGAGCTGAGTAAGGAATAGTGAAGTATGTCCACTATATAAAGTCACCATTCAAAGAGATTTCAAGGATACAGAATACCTATATAGCATCATAAATTATAGTAAGGACCACAGCTGCTAGATTTAGAGGGTTCTATACCTACCACTCCAAGGTCTCTTTAAAGACTTCCTAGTTCTAGCTATAGCTTATGATTCATTTCATACTTTTACCTTGTACTGTAGTGACTGATAAGAAAATTAGGTTCTCACCAGTCAAAAAAACCCTGTATTATGACTTTGAATATACCATTTACAGCTTGGGAAAAGCTAATAAAACAAAGGTTGACAGCTTTAAAACACAGAAAGGCTAAAAGTGAAGTAACATTTGCCAACAGAAAAGATAGCTAAATAAAGACTTGCAAATATCATTCTGCTACACTACTAACAGTTTTTCTTGGGAATACAGCATATTTCCATCTCTCTCTCCTGTTCATTAGAACTGTTACAATCTATGGCTCATCTACATTCTGTATAAATTTCTGAGGATTAGTTTACCATGCAACATTTCCTCTAACTTATGTGTAGTCTCAATTTATCCGTAATTATGTGTGTACTTCTCCCACATACATTAGTTTTGTTCATGTAAAGAACTGTAATCTGTAAAATGCAACAACTATTCAAATACAACCTTTGGCTCTTATAAATTAATGGCTGAGGCTTTGATATCAATAGCTATGGAAACAAACAACTATATTGTAATAGATGAACTTTAAGCAATCAAAATGAGAGAACAGCTGGTGTTTCAGAACTATCACAGTCTTTTAAAACAAGAAGAATAACCAGGAAATTACTTCTATTTCCAAATGCCCCCCCACCCCCAAGACTATTTCTCCAGGGGTAGTTTAATTTTGGGAAACAGAGTACAAGAGTAAACACTATAAATAAAAGTCCTCTCAGAACGCTTCAAGTACTACTTAGGAAGTTTGTGAGGTTCTTTTATCCTGCCCTTGAAGATCTGGTCTGGTCTAGTCTGCATGCAGGCACAACACAGTAATGATCAGTGCTTAAAAGCTGAACTATCTTACTATGTTGGGGTTGCCATGGGGTTGGGTTTTCCGAGTAGGAAATACTAGACAATAAAGAATAAACAACACTGCTAAATGCTATCAGTGGTGTGTGTGCACACCTCACGTGCAACCACAGCACATACTAATGCTGGAACACTGAACCACTGATCTCATGAAGGAAAATCACCACATAATATGAAAGCCTGGTACCCTGTTGCCAGATCCCTTAGTGGCAACTACCTTGGGCAGAGGCAGGGAGTAAAGGACTCCATTTTGATCAAAATAATTTTATTCCATAATCTAACAAACTAAATCAGCATCTTCTGATGATGTGAGACAGTGGCTATGATTGCACAATAGTCTTAAGCCAGGGGTTTCCAAACTTTTGGGGAGGTTTAAGCTAGTGGACATATTCTGGAATGTTGAAATAGTGTCATGAGTGCTCTCAGAAAATAGCTGCCATGTAGCTTATTCTGATGTTGGATGTGATCAATCAAATAACACTCATGTTCCAGAAACCTAATGAGTTTAAGAGAAAGTAACCTGTTCAAGAATCTACAGAGAAGGGGGAGTGGGGTCTGTTTCCAAAACTCAACCAACTTAACTCAACCAATTAAAAGCATTACACATGGAAGGCACTACAGAAAAAAAGTGAACCTGAACTGAGCGGACACCCTACAATATACTCCTTGCAGAACATGGAACAGAGAAGTTCTATAGCAGATGCACAATCACAGCAGATCAGATGATTTTGAATGGGATCCCTTAAGAAGTCTAAAGGCTTGAGGCATAAAGCAAAATCAATGAATGTATGGAAACATATACACATTTTGAATCAAAAGATACATGAACTGTTAAAACAGAAAATGTCCTTTTGTAACTCTGCTACAGTAGCAAATATTGTCATTACAGAGATTCTCCTTCCTTCCATCAGCCTCCATCTTAAATTCAAGTGTTATTTTTCAAAGGAAGTAACTTTCCCCCCTGGTGAGGCAGCATCTGGTTTCTGGTTGGTAGTGGCATTTTTAAATAGCTTATATATACTGGAACAGTTGCAGTAGTGAAAGAGTTAGACAACATTTTTATTTTTATTTTTTGCTTAAAAAGACTGTAATTCTTGCATTAATGTTCAAAGTACAAAGAAGAACCAGAAGCAACAAGATGACTTGTTGGCAACATGCCCACAAACTATCAAGGCTCAGGATTTCCCAGATTGTTACACACAACCACAGTGAGATCAATGAAAGGAGGGATTGAAGAGGTAATAAATCTTCGAATCAATACTGGCTGTAGACTTCAGGTGAACCTCAGTAAAATGTCCCCTGATGGGCCCTTTCCTACACTTGGTGGTGTCCTGGCTACTTGTTTACATGGAGGATTCCACAGTGGGCAGCCATTTTGATTTTCATAGCATACCCAACACTGTGAGAAACTGAGTGACAATTCCTAATCAAAGTGACTTTATGAGAATTTCAGGAAAATCTATGAATGGTGGCTGTGAAAGCCTTCGATTTCACATTGACTATATGAGCTTCCCATAAAGTTTCAGAATGGCACTAAGTTGGCGTATTGTGAGAAATTAAAATGGCTGCTTGCTGGCACCAAGTAAGCCAATAGCTATAGCCTTCAGGCCAATTCAGATGGATGCTGCTGGGATACTGGAGACTTGCCTATGTACCTGATGTTGGGAAACCCACAAAAAGAAAAAAGAAAAAAAACACTTGATACTCAAAAGAACAGCACACAGAAACAAACAGTTCTCAAAGTACCTGAATCTTTTCTTGTGAAAAATAATTTCTTCTTTCTTTTCTTTTGCTGAGGTTGGAGTAGGGAGGAGCTGTTGCTAAGCTCATTCCGAATATTTGAGATCCAAATACATTAGGTGGGAGATTTAATTGTGTGGGTACTTGGATACGTAGGGGCCAGAGCTTGTGATTCAAGATATTAGAAGTAGAACTGCCCTCCACCCCCATCCCAACTGCTATTGCCCTGGCCAAGGAGGGAGAGAAGGAAAGGCAGGCAGAGCTCCATCTTGCTTTGGCCCAGAAGCAAAACGGCCCTCCCTCCATCCCAACTGCCATTGCTGCAGAGGGAGAGAAGAGAATGCTAGACTGAATCCCTTTTTTTACTGCCATCCCCTTTCCTTTTGTATCATGTCTTCATTAGATTTTGTAAGCTTGAGGGCAGGGAACTGTTTTGGTGTTCTTTTTTTTTTTTTAAGTTCCATGTACATGTCCATGGTGCTATAGAAATAAAAGATAATAATAATCATGATGATGATGATGGTGGTGGTAGAAGAAGATCTATGTGGATGAAGATGCAATAACAACCAAGGCAGAGGCACTTGAAAAGATTTCTAGTTTAAGACAAACATAGAACAGTTAGTATGTTTACACGAGGTACACTATTTCCTGTTATTTTGGAGGCAGCAAATTATAGGGCAAAATTAGTTGAACAGGTTCAGGATACATATTTAGTAGGGGAAAAAGATTCATTTACTAGCATTGGATTTCTAGAGAGTGCTACCTACCTGACAGCCCCCGTATTGGAATATCATATAATTGGCAATACAGTAGGACCCCTGTATCCACTGGGGATTGGTTGGGGGGGCGTGGATACTGAAAACCATGGATAATAGTGAGCACCATTGAAAATAATGGGACTTCAAGTTTAAAATACCACAGAGTTGCCTTGGAGGACCTAGAAAATGGCTAGAGAGGACACATTTTCTAGGAAGACTCTATGTTAGGTGTGCTGTGTTGTGCTCCATGGATAACTGAATCAGTGGATAATGAATCAGTGGATACGGGTCCTATTGTATTTAATAATTTGGCTTGCTGTGGCCTTCCACATGGTTAGCAGGTAAACCAGGGACTTTCAGATCCCAAGGTCGAAATCACCTATAATCTAGGGAGGGGCTTTGGAAATTCCCCAAACAGGTAATACCCAGGTCAGAGTTAACACCTGGAGATGAGTCATGTACTAATCCACTCAACAACAGCAGAGTCCTAAATGGTTGCAAAATGGGTTCTTCCTCTTCCTTTCCTACCTGACAATAAAAGTTGCCTGCTCCTATTCTATTCCAAATGCATTGCGCTTTACTGATTGTTAACTCTTCCGGAGAACCCTTTCATTAGTCCTGGGAAACTCCCAGAGATATTGTATTCCACTCTAACTCTCATCCTTTCAGGGGAATTATCACATATAAATATCACCCTAAAACACTATAAAAGTTTGCCTCCTCCTTTTCTACTCCACATCAGTTTGTGTCACCATTCTGCCTTCAGGACCTCCCCTCTGCCAGTTTACCTTGCGATCTCAGCTCTACAGGACCAGTACAGTATAACCCACAATCCCCTCACTCTATTCCTCTATCCAAATACTTCCTACTATCTTCTTTAGCCTTGTGTAATTGCTTGAAGCCTGAGTGTTTGTGTGAATGCTGTTAAGATTAATTTCCAATAAAGATCATTTAATTGTACATTCTGGCTTGGAGTCTCCTCAGCAATTACCAGTATACGTAGGTCAAAAGATCCCACCCTTGCCCGGCCTCTCACTGCCATTTTAAGCTAATTAAATATTCCCCATATTAAGATTCGGACACTAGTGGGATCCTCGAGGACCCCACACAATTCAGGTAACAAGTCCTCTCCCAATGTCGGGACACCAAGTCAAACAGCTGATAAGACAGCCCGGCTCGACAACAACTCAGTTGCCAGCACAGTACCTGGGTTTGTCAGTAGCAGTCATAGAGGCTCAGGAGTCCAGAAAGAGTGAAGAACAAAGAGGCGGTCCAATGTCAAAAGGATACCGGCAGGTGGGTCAACAAAGACAGTCCAAGGTCAAGATATCCGAGGTTTCAAGAGAGCAAGGTTCCAAGCGCCAGGAGAGTCAAAGGCGGAGGCGTCCTCCAGGAAACACAGACTGCCTGAGACAAGGAATTCAGCGTTCCCCAGCTGCTTATGTTGGCCCAGATCCCACTCCCAGCTGCTGGGTGATTGATGAGCTTCTGTCTCTTAATCTCCGGGAATGATGAAGCCACGTCCTCTCTGCTCTTCTTTGGCTAAAGGTAGGTACCTGCTTTTCTACCTCTTGCTGTTGCTCCACTATGTCTCCCAGGCTTGGACCCTGTGCTGGGGGAGGGCTAGGCTGCTGAGCCCTGGGTTCTTCAGGGCTAGACTCAGACTAATTCAGCTCTTCTGTAACTGGCTTAGCCTCCTCGCCTTCTGAGTCCTCAGAGTCCTGGCTGACCATGACATCCAAGAAGGCTTACATTATGCTCCTCACATCCTCTAATATGATATATTATCCTTCAGCACTCATCATTAGGCAAACAGGCCAATCTCTGCACCAGAGGATAAATGGACTTAAATCAGCCATTAGGAATGAGAACACACAAAAATCAGTTGAAGAACACTTCAATCTTCCTGGACAGCCTGTTACCTCAGAACATCTGTCCTTGAACAAAAATACTACAAAGAAAGATTGGAAACAGAAACAGTGGAATTGGAATATATCCACAAACTCCAGCCCATCAACAGTGTGAACACAGACAATGGTTACCTGGCAGACTATACATATTATAACACTAGTTAACATCCCAGCCTCATGTTGGTGCTGTTTGCCATCTCCTTTCTGGTTCCCAGCCAGCATCACACTACATTCCAATAACTCCCTCCACCATTCATAGGATTATCTACTCACCCTGGGTTTAGCCAACATTTTTCCTCCTGCATTTGCCCCTCAACGACCATGATCAAAACTGAACTTGTCATGTCATCACCATACTCATAAGTTTTGCATTTCTGTTGCTATTCATCAGCCTGGTCATAAAGGTGTTCCTAGGAACTTCATGCCATGCGTCTTAGGTAGCAGACTGAAGTCTATGAAAGCTTATGCTACCAACTTCTTTCTCTCAGTTGGTCTCAAAGGTGCTACAAGATCCCTTTGCATACTACTGATATTCCAGACTAACACGGTTGTGCCTTTGATTTCATAAGGACTGAACCTTTATATCATCTCTTTAGCAGGCTTCTGTTAAAACACAGAGAAATACTGTATTACTATCTTAAACAATATAACTCAGCCATTTATCCATTAAGGAATGCACTCTTCTATTTCTCTAAATAGGCATCTGTGAACACACAAACATCCAAGGCATTAATATCATTGGGCACTGCTATACCTACGGTTTACAAACCTCCAAGGGATTAATATCCTTGGGCACTGCTATACCTACAGCTTACAACATCCATTACTCTATTTGACAGACTGGGAATACATACACACATGGGGGGGGGAGTAGATATTCTCTCTTCTTTTACCAGCATTTTCGGTATTTATCAGCCAGGAATAGTGCTATTGGCTTGGGAAGACACAGGATTCCTCTCAGCTTGTTCCATATGCTTCCTGGCCTAACCAGCTGACAGATCTTGTCCAGTCAGCTAATAGATGCCCGTCTCTCTCTCTCTCTCTCTCTCTCTCTCTGGCTTTTCTTCACAAATGAAGATTCAGGAAGGACTCATCCCGCGCCTTCTGCAAGCGCGCTGATCACTAAAAAGGTCAATCCGAGATAAGTCCGGTTGCAGAAAGCACAGCAGAAGGTCTCCTTGGGTGATGTTTCTGGGTTGTGATTTTTTTCTGCGTTGTCATTTCTTTTCAAGACTTTTTCAGCGTGAGTTCTCAAATAAGGCTGCAACATTGTGAATAGTGAGTCTCCATGCCTCCCGATGTGAGGCCAGAGTGGCCCATTGTTGGTGATCAATTTGGCCAAGCATGAGATGTTGTTTCAGGGAGTCCTTGTATTGCTTTTTTGGAGCGCCCCTCTTAATGCTGACCCGTGGCGAGTTCACCATAGAGTACTATTTTTGGGAGGAGATGGTCCTCAATCCTAGAAACATGCCCTGCCCAGCATAGCTGTGTTCTCAATATCATGGCCTCAATGCTGGTGATCCCTGCGTGCTCAAGGACAGCAACATTCATCATATACCTTGTTTATATAAACATCTTTTACTCCTCCCATCAGGTTCTTAGAAGTGGTGTAATGTTGGGTAGAGTAGACTGGCATAAGATTACATCAGCCATATGACTGCATCAGTCAGTACTCTTTAATGACGCACCTGTTTATTATCAGGCAATTCAAACTGTTTAGTTCTCTATCAGTGTTGACAGTTATGTTGGTAGAACTATACTCTTGGTGACACATATCCCCTATTACACAGAATATCTGCCTTATACTTTATGCCTTATAAACACACCATTTACATTTCCAGCTCCAAAGTTCGCAACCAAATCAGCACAGCAAGTGGTGTGTAACTTCATGCTTTATTTCTGTGCTTAGTAGTGGATTCCTCCCCTTCTTGTCCTTGACCACTCAATCTATCAAGGACTTGGGGTTAAGGGGATGGGGGAAAATTATATATATAAAAGCAAAATTAGTAAGATAAAATCCCCAGTGACTATTCTCATTAAAATAAGCTGCTGATCAAAGGCATAAAATTGCAAAATTAAGAAATACTAAAGTAGTTTCTATTTCATTTGAAAGTGCTCCCTTTGCTCACATTACTAAGTTAAGCCTCATAACACCAGTGAGGAGTGCATTTCCAATCCCTCTTGCATGGCTTAGTTCTTTGATATCACCAGTTCTAAAAAAATTGAGTCGCCATGTTTTCACAGAAAACTTATCAAACTATTCTCTTTTTTTAAAAAAACAAGGTTTTATCATTTTTGTTGCTCAAAGCATTCTTGTTTACATAACAATAGTAATTTGCTTACCATTATGATAAATATGTAAATGTGTAGAAAGTAGGCCTGTGACCACTACACCTCTCTTCCAGGGTCTCTGACTGTGGAGGCCAGTTCAACCTCCCTCAAGGTCAAGGGCCATATTTTGGCTTTATCCCTGTAATTTATTTTTGTCCTTTGTCCAAATCCTTACCTTTGGTAAATCATTAGATATCAATGAGAAATCAGCCAACCTTATCTACCCTCTTCATCTTCATAGTCTTAGTTATTTATTTTCCTCAAGTATGACCAAGAAATGAAACCGAGGCCCTGGGATATCTATCTAATACTTATACCATCCATATCTAAGAGAAAAATTCAAATTAACAGCCACTTTATATGAGATAAATTGTATATGCTAACATTTTAAAGGGAATACAAACCTAATTTCAGTTTGTATGAATGTTTTCAGGAGATATGATTGGCCCTAGTTCCTTGCTTTATACAGGGTACAGATGATGAACTACATATAAACATCTATATCACACTGTAGGATGGGTCATGTGATTATGGAGACATACTATGGTCCCATCTACATGATTTAAATAATACGTACGGCATGCGGAAGTTCGCACTTCGGTACACATAGCCGTTCGGATTCACACGCATCCAAAAGGGGGGGGCGGTTTTCCACCCTGAAATACGCACATGCGGCGTTCGGGAGGGGAAGTAGATCGCGATGAGAAATCCGTACGCCGTTCTGATGGCTGACGGGTCTGTACGGTCCATTTGCACACATATGAACAGGCTGTGTAATCTGATTGGCTGGCCGAGAAGAGGGGGCTGGGCTAGCACAGAGGGGAATTGGGAGTGCCCGCCATGTTGGATTCCTGGCTAGCGAGAGTCCGGTAAGTCCGTGAAATATATGTTTATTTATTTTTATTTTATATTGTAAATAGGGAAAACCGACTGTCTGCAAAGCAGGAGCCTTTTTTAAAAAAAAATGGTGGGAGATTTAAAGCCGCCACTTGGCTTGCTCGCTCCAGCCAGCTTGGGGAAGAGGGAGTCATAGGGAGTTTAGGGGGGTAAAAAATCGTGTGGGCGGTTTGTATGCATATGAACGACAGCCTATTCGTATTTTTTGCCCCCCAAACGGATTTTTTTATGATCGTATAGATGCACCCTATGTATGCACTATATTTTTTAAATGAATGATTTATGAAGGAACTCTAATAATACAAGATATTACCGTATATTCCGGCGTATAAGACGACTTTTGAGCACTCAAAAGTGCCCTTCAAAATTGACAGTCGTCCTATACGCCGGATACACTTTGCTTCGCCCACCTTCCTATCTCCTGCCTCTTCGCAAACGGAGCGAAGAGGCAGGAGATGGGGCAGGGGGGTGAAGCAAAGTGTTTTGAAGACCATTTGCCCCCCTCCTCTGCCTTCTCCCTCTTTGGGGAGCAACGGAAGACAGAGGAGGGGGGCAAACATTGCGGTGTGCCATAGCTGCCGCTCGATCGCTTCTGCAGCGGCCAAGGCAAACCCGCGATTCGCCCCCTCTCCCCACCTTCCAGGAAGGTGGGGAGAAGGGGCGAACGTGCCCCGTTTGGCCACACAGCCTCCGGATCCCCCTCCTGCGCTTCCTCCTGGGAGCGCAGGAGGGGCATGCAGAGGCTGCGCGGCCAAACCCGCGATTCGCCCGTTCTCCCCACCTTCCTGGAAGGGAGCGCAGGAGGGGCATGCAGAGGCTGCGCGGCCAAACCCGCGATTCGCCCCTTCTCCCCACCTTCCTGGAAGGTGGGGAGAAGGGGCGAACGTGCCCTGTTTGGCCGCACAGCCTCCGGATCCCCCTCCTGCGCTCCCTCCTGGAAGGGAACGCAGGAGGGGCATGCGGGGGCTATGCGTTGGAAGAGGGGGATCGTCTTATAGGGTGAATATATTACAAACTCTGCATTGTACCTTAAAAATTGGGGGGGTCTTATACGCCGGGTCGTCTTATACCCCGGAATATACGGTATATGTGCAACGATTATATTTTTAATGTTTGTAATACCCTTAGCAACTTAAATGGCTGATTCTAAGCTTGGCTAAAAACTGGAGCTATTTAATGACTGATTCCAAAATGTTTATTGTGACGAACAGCTAGATGAACAAATGGGAGAAGTATGTTTCCAGAGCCAATCCTATGGGAGAAAGCAGAATGGGGAGGTGCTTCTGGATTTTTTAAGTCTACAGTTAAGGGAGAATGACAGTTCAGAATGGGGTCGACAGTTGAAAGATGTCATGTGTTAAGGAGAGGCTGGAAAGTGTATGGCTCTGAGTGAAGCTGGAAAGAATGAATGTGCAGGGTGATAAGTGGTAAGTGGTAAGAAGAATAGAGGAGGATTGAAAATAAAATTCAAAGCAGTTATGTTACTGTATTTTGTACAACAATAAATCACTCTATATGTTTGTTTATTATATTTAGTCTATTCATGATTTATTTTCTCTTACTGGTATTTAATTACCATTCAAACTCTATAAACACCCAAACCCAAGTACAAGTACTATTCATCTAGTTGTTTCCATAGGTTATTCATTCTGTGGCTGCAGTGGGAGGTGAAATCCCTTGTGTCACAAACGTGGTGGCCGCAAAAGTGACAAGGTGGCCAGGATGAGTTGTGATGTAATTTTGGCTGGCCCGCCTGTGTGTCACATTTATATCTTTTATTAAAGTAGGATACACAGATCCCATTTCAAAGACAAAATCCAGCACTTAACTCTAACTCCCCCCTCCATGATAAAGAACACTTACGAGGTACTAATTAATTGTTTTTCTTGGATGAGATTATTAAAGCTAGTAAGACCACCTGACACCTTGTCACTGTGTGGTTAAATCATAGACTATCAAACAAACAATGAAACATCCAAAAGAAATAATATTGTTGGTTTGCAGATAATTTTCCTGTATCTATTGCCCTCACTATACCTCCTTTACTGCTCCCTTATCAGCAGTGGTGGCACTAACAGGGTGCAGAGAGGCCAAACCACACCAGATGACTGTCAGGATTGGTACCAAAGCGACCTCCCTGCGTTGTGTCCGGTCACTGTGTGCTTTCATGCTCGACTGTTTAATGTTTTTTGCTTTCTTTGCCAATGTAACAAGTTGGTGTGCTGGGAACAGACATGGGAGGATAGAGTCTGTCTGGTAACGGCTGGGATGGTCTTGCACCTTCAGATGTTGTGAGAGTCAATAGGTGGAGCCATGGATGGGTGAGAACAGGGTGGGTGGACAGCTCACAAGTGATTCAGTTGTCCACCATATTTTGAATGATTAGAATACTTTTTATTTTACTGTTTTGCCATTGAACTTCATTCAAAGCAACAATTTTACATAGTTTGCTCTTTAGTTTCCTGTGACAATAAAGCTTACTGTTTAACCCTGAAACTGCTTTCCACTGACTCTGATGAAGCAGTTACATGACAGTGCCACCATCAGGGAGAGGGGTGACACCAGCCTTAGTGATGTCACATCTTATTATCAGTGTGGTTGCTTAGCCATGAGGTCATCAGAGGGTGTCTAACTAAAATTTGTCTGTGCATGTAGGTTGGTACAAAATGGTTACCAAGCATGGCATGCGATCTCTTGGAATTCTTCTTCTAAAGGTACTCACACTGGACTAAGTGAAGATATTGCTAACAAAAAAGGGATTGTTAATATCCCTTTTGGCCACATCATAACAGCTGAAATCTGTTCCAAGTGGTTTGTCATGTGGCTTCATATGAAGCTTCTGATGAACTTGTAGAAACAGCATGTTTTTGAGGAGAGTTGCCATTTCAAGGAAGTCATACAGAAAGGACTGACACAGAAAGGTTTGAGGGACTACTCCTGAGTAGATTTAAATATATTTAATAGATTTAAATAGATTTAATAGAAAGTTGCTATTTGAACTAAAACAGCCACAAAGTAAATGGTGTCAATTGTATGCTAACACCTCACTACATGCACTAAACATAGATAGTAAAGGCAATCTAAAAATGTCAATTGGAGCGAGGGCAATGGAACAATCAGAGTTATAAGACCCATCCATTTGTTTGCTATCAAATTACATTTAGTTATGTCCTTATAGAGAAGAAATGAAGAATAAATATATTGGTCCTCAAATACAAAATGAAACGTATTTGGATAGGTCTAATGATCAATATTTCCCCAGGGCAACTAAGATTCTAAAAATCTGTCAGACTGACACTTAATGCCAACAGGAACAGAAGAAGTAAGAGCAACTATTTGAAGCAACTAACTTTGAACCTTTCAAATCATTTTTTAGGAAATTGCAGTTGGCCAGATATAAAGCAAAAAAGGTTCAGACATAATTTCCTGGAAACTAGTGGGCTGGGAAAATAAAGTGGCAGACAAGGAATTTATTGGAATTCTTCAAAAAATACAACATGGTTTGTCAGCAAGAGACCTAAACTCATGAAATTAATCCCCAATATCTCCAGGGTTATAAATTGTTTAGCCAGCCAGCTATAAAAAAACACACTGAAGAATGGTCAAGGAAGCGGGAACATGTATTTTTTATTTCAATAGAATTAGCGGGAGACGCTTACATGGTGGATTTTCATTTACCAAATAACTATCAGTAATCAATACAAATTAAAACAGGTGCAGAAAATATTTTTTCTGTATAAGTATCTAATTTCTCTCTACTAATGGTCTGCTAATGATTCTCAACATATAGTAAAGTAGAACATTTCTGTTAGAGCAGATACATCAGAAATTCCTGAAAGAATTTATTTGTTATGCAGGGACTTTAGTGCCTAGTAGGAGTAGCAACTTCTACACCTAGACTTAGCAAAAACCATGGTAATATTATTAATCATGTAACGTTCAAGTCCTCATTATTTCTTCTAGTAAATATTGTTTAAATTCTTGAAGAAACAGGAAGTGATAATTTCCCTCTAGTAATGTCTCCAGGCCCACTACATGAACGTGCAACACTAATAAAAACAGTAAATTTAGAGAGATGTTGGAAAGAGGAGATTTAAGTCATCTTCTAGATTGAGCAGTACCATTCAAGAGAAATTACACATTAATTGTATGGTTAGTACGGTATGCACCAATTATTTTGTGATAAATGCATGAATCATATAGGTATCTACCAATAGATGTTGCTTGATAGCATCTACAGTCAATAGAATAGGGTTCGTTTGATGCTGAAAGTAAGGCAGCCGAGGACAACATGCCCTCCCATGGCAATCCCACAAAAATCCATCTAAGAAAACCATGGGAAGTTTTTATTAAACATAGAGTGAAATATAAAAGCTGATTCAAAGAAAACAAGTTGAATACATGAAAACCAGTGGCAGGAAATGGACCTTGCAGTAAGAGAAGACAGATGAATTTTGTGAATTTGTCATTCAGGGCTTAAAAGAGGTGAGTCTACACTGGAACCCTCAATCCCTCTGCTATATTGGTTAAATACTTTCCTACACATCAGGTGATCCCTGCACAGCTGTGCTGGGCAGGGCACATTTCAAGGATGGAGAACCATCGCCTCCCAAAAATAGTACTCTACGGTGAACTCGCCATGGGTCAGCATTAAGAGGGGTGCTCCAAAAAAGCGATACAACGACTCCCTAAAACAACATTTCAGGCTCAGCCAAATTGATCACCAACAATGGTCCGCCCTGGCCTCACATCGGGAGGCATGGAGACACACTATCCACAATGCTGCAGCCTTATTTGAGTACTCATGCCGAACAAGTCTTGAAGAGAAACGGCAACGCAGAAAAAATCACAACCCAGAAACATCACCCAAGGAGACCTTCTACTGTGCTTTCTGCAACCGGACTTGTTTATCTCAGATTGGCCTTTTTAGTCATCAGCGCGCTTGCAGAAAGTGCGGGATGAGTCCTTCCTGAATCTTCGTTTGCGAAGAAAAGCCTGCGAGAGACACATCAGGTGGCCAATCTGAAAGAGGCAGGGATGTTAGGATTTGCCTAACCTATCAGAGTGGCACCCAGTTATTACCAGCAAGGTAAAGTCTCCTAATGCACCTTAAAACTAAAGAAAGCTCATGAAGAAAATATGCTTCTTACAAAACTCTTTTAAAAATGTGCAGAATATGGATGCTTATTCTTGCTGACCTATTTACCACAATAAAAAGTACTGGACTAACACTTCTTGGGTGGAAAATGAGACCTATGTTTCCAACTCACAGGAAAGGAGAAAGAAATGACTCACAAAGGTATCAGGCAATGAGCTTCTTTGATATTACATCAAAGCTATATTTCAGTATTTACTTAAAAAAATTAATAGACTAGTTTTAAGAAAATTAAATTAAATTTTAACATTTTAAAATGTTAAAAACATTTTTAAAAAGCAAGATTTAGAGAAAAAGATAGTATTATAGATCAATGCTTCACATTAAGTTGTAAGACAGTGATGGGCAACCTTTTGAGCTTGGTGTGTCAAACTTTGCAAAAAACCTGAGCATATCTCGGGTGGTGTGTCACTTTGAGGAAAAAACATTATTTCCTGATATTTATTGTTTAAATAACATAAATGTATACAGTTACCCCTCCACATTCGCAGATTTCACTCTCGCGGTTTTGATTATTCGCAGTTTGTTCATCAAGCACCCCATTTAAATAAGCTTCTCTCCCTCCCACTCAAGGGAGAGGAGCTGATTTAAATGGAGTGCTTGCTGAGCAAGCCAGGTGCTCAACTCCCCCCTCTCCTGGGGCCTGCCTCCATTTGTGGGGGGGGGGAGAGAGCCAGGAGAGTGGGGAGTTGGCGGGAAAGGTGCTTTTCAGCTCCCCCCGCCCTCCCAAAGCCGCTATTGAGCTTTCTAAGCCTTTTTGCGGCTTTGGGAGGGTGGGGGTGGCTGAAAAGCCTCTCCACCATGCTCCCTCCACCCGTCCCAACCTTCCTGAAGAGCCTGTATGGGGCTCTCAATCCCCAGAGCCCCTTTGGGAAGCCCGGGGAGAGGCCGGCCAGACTCCCTCCCACCCTCCCGTTGCCTTCTCTGGCCTTCCCGAGGCGGCTTTTCAAAGCCAAGGCGGGGTTTCAAAGACCCGGAGCCCCCTCGGGAAGGCCTGAGAAAGCCTGGCCAGACGCTCACCCGCCCGCCCACCTACTGACTACCCCAGCCTCCCCAAGGCAGCTCCAGGGCTTCAAAGCCCTGGAGCCTCCTCGGGAAGGCCGGAGAGAGGCTGGGGAGACTCCTGCCTGCCTGCCACCTTCCCCGGCCATTCCGAGGCAGTTCCAGGGCTTCGAAGCCTCAGAGCCCCCTCAGGAGGGCCAGGAAGAGGCCAGGCAGAGTCCCTCCCTCCCGCTCACTGCCTTCCCTGGCCTTTCCGAGGCGGCTCCGGGACTTCGAAGCCTTGGAGCCCATTTGGGAAGGCTGGGGAGGCTAGGCAGAGTCCCTCCCACCCACTGCCTTCTCCGGCCTTTCCAAGATGGCTCCGGGGCTTCAAAGCCCTGGAGCCCCCTCAGGAAGGCCAGGAAGAGGCCAGGCAGAGTCCTTCCCACCTGCCTGCTGCCTTTCCTGGCCTCCCCGAGGCAGCTCCGAGGCTTCAAAGCCCTGGAGCCCCCTCGAGAAGGCCAGGGAGAGGCCGGGCAGACTCCCGCCCCCCCTGCCGCCTTACCCGGCCTTTACAAGGCCGCTCCGGGGAAATACAGCAAGCCTCGGAGGGTGGCCAGGTGGGGGGGAGTCTCCACCCCCCCGCCTCCCTAAAGTGGTGATTTGGGCTTCGTAGCCCCACCCGCCACTTTCCTCCACCCTCCGACCCTCCCTAAAGTGGCGACTGATCACCACTTTAGATAGGGTGGTGAGGTTGTGGGCAGGCGGGGAGGAGGCCTACGGCTGCATGTCAACCCAAATGGCTACGCGTGTCAGTGCTGACACGTGTGTCATAGGTTTGCCATCACTGTTGTAAGACATATGCAGTGGGGGTGGTGATTCTGGGATTCTGAGTGGATACAAAAAATGTGGATGATCACATCTCAAATTATTAGACAGTGGTGACATGAACTTTAGTATGTCTGAGTTCATGCCTGCCATTTTATAATATGAGACATGACGATCCGCAGTCAGTTGGAACTCACGGATCCAGAGGGCCCACTGTACTAAGAAACAGAAGAATCATGTTTATGCTGCCTTTATCGATCTCTCTGTTGTTTTTGCTCTATCAACAGAAAGACACTATGGGAAAAATTACAGAATGCTAACACTGACTGTACACTCCTAAAACTGGTACAGGAACTATAGCAACACAGAAAATAGGGTTAGAAACAGTTTCAACGGTTCTCCAACGGAAGCTTTTAGCAGGGAATGAAATGTGGTGTTTATTGGCTCCCATACTTCTTAACATATATGTTAATGAACTGATGCATCAGTCAAATCAAGGATTAAGATGGAATATTTTCATCCTAATATATGCAGATGATTTAGCACTTCCCCCTTCTCTCTCTCTGGTTTTAAAAATCTTTTGAATGCATTGAGTGAACATTGTAAACATGGACATTTGTTAATAAATTACTCTTAAGACCAAGACCATGGTTTTCAGTAGACATAGTCCAAGGCACAAATGGATTTTAGAGCAACACGTTATTGAACAAGCCTGCTCATTTAGATATCTGGCATTATCTTTTATTTTTATTTATTTTTAAAATTTAGTTATTTATACTGCATTCTTCAGCCACAAGGCTATCAGAGTGGCTTACAAATTGTTTCAAGCAATAGCAATTTACACATCTGCACTGCATTTTCCAATGTGTGTTAGCTAATTGCCCCCACAAGCCGGGTACTCATTTTAACGACCTACGAAAGTATGGAAGGCTGAGTGAACCTTGGAGCCCTCTGGAAGTATCTTCAGTGAGTCACTCTCTCTTGGAAATGGCATAGGGAGATGGTAAAACTGAAAGCTGAGAAAACTATAAGGGCATGGATGAAGTTCTATTAAAAACAAGAAAGGGCAATTGTTTGAGCCTGCCCTTGAGGCAATTAAAGAACTGGTATCCTGGATAGATTCTAGAAGGGACATACAGTTAATCAGGACCTTTAAATACTCTCAGTGGTTCTCTTTATTTGAAAACACAACATTATACTGTATAATATGAATATATAATATGTTTAAGTATTTGTAGTGTGTAATTTGTACACTATATGTTAAATAAGTAATAAGGACAATAAAAATATATATAAACATGAAAACACATTTTAGAGAGCCAGTTATTTGACTAAACTCAAGCCATTTTCCATAAGAAATGCCTTCACTGAATTGAAGTTCCAAGTTATTAGAACTGCAGTTTTGAGGAATACTATAATCAGCTGTCATTTGAAAACAGATCCTTGCTGACTCATGGAAATGGGAACTCCTTTTTAGAATTGGTTCCGTTTCTTTTGAGCAATCTATGGCTTTTTGTTTTGGTTGGGAAAAAATATAAGATAATATTACTGCATTGTCTAGGAGATTCCAAGTATCAATTTGATTTTCCTGTTTGTAATTTGGACATTCTCCTCTATTACTGATTTTTTTAAAAAATATTCTGTTATATTATTTTTCTTCGACAGTATATAAATCTGTAATGTTTTGCTGCACATTGTATATTTTGTATACAGTGGGCTTGCTGTATCTATGAGCTCGCGATCCACGGATTCAACCAACCGCGGATTCAAATTTACGCAATACTGTACATTTGAATTCACAATGGGGAGCACACCAGCCACCTGGTTCTGCCTTTGAGGCAGTGGGGTTCCTTCACAAGGCAGAAGTGGGTAACTGGTGGGGCTTGCCGCCACTTCCACTGCTGCCTTACACCATTTTTCAGTGAACATATTCACAGTCTCTCTGCAAGCCTCATGAGTGAATGCATTCATTCTGAAAGGCTTGCAGAGAGATTGTGAACATTCTTACTTAAAATTGGCAACAGGCAGCAATGGAGGCAGAATTCTTGGAATTCTTCCCTGGGCCAGTGCAGAGCAGCACAGAGGTTCCAAGCACCCCTCTATCTGTTGACTCTGGAGAGGCTGTTTCTTGCATGCATTGTTTGGGGATCAATCACCCGACCAATCAGCATGCAGGAGTTCCCCAGGAGTGGAAGCCTGCTGCACATAGCCAAGCTTGGATGCTGGGGGAGTGAGTATACAAGCAGTGCTTGGAGGAGCCCCTGCCACCAGCTGGAGCAAGCTGATCTCCACCCCACTCATCATCTGGTCCGGCCTTGCACGGGGGAGCATGCCCAAAGCACCCACTATGAGCAGTGTGGAATTCATGAAAACTGGTGAGTTTATCAACCCATGGTCCATATGAACAGCCCTTGAGTCTTGCCCCTGCACACTTTGTGGTGACAGAGGAAGAAATGTCTTGCCACTTGGCTGGAGAAGAGGGAGTATAGTACATGATACCCAAAAAATTCATGTAATTGCAGCCATGCTCTCACATCTTCTCCTAAGACAGGTCCCTTCCACCTTCCTAATTCTCTCTGAAGACTTGAATAAATTTTAAAGAGTCATTTTCAGAGAAATTCCTACCTGAAAGAAAACAGAACCTGAGTTGCAGTCTGGCTAGCTGGTATTCTAGGCTTTAACTGTCCCATTCCATCCCCTTTGGCACACTTTTGATTCCTGGGGTTTGGGGTTCAGTTTCCTGGGCACAATTAGAAAAGCCCCCATCCCTCCCTACAAGGAGGTACGAACAAGAATATTTTATCTTATTACTGGTATCTGTCATGTTTGTTCCTCCCTCGCAACAAAGCTAGAGCAACGGACAACTTTCTAATCTGCCATGGTGACCCGGAAGTCAGTTATTTAAAATAACTGTCCTACACAATTTTTAATAGGGTATTGACCATGCTTGTTTTGGGATATCTTCGGGTGGTCCTGGAACCAATCCCCCATGGATACCATGGGCTTACTGTACTTGATATATTTTAAATGTCTTTTTCATAGCTTTGTCTGGTACAACAAACACAATGTTGTTGATGATGATTGATCAGATTAGAATTTTAATTAGATTTAATTAAAATTAGGTTTCAAAAAGAAATATTAATGTGGCTGCATTTCATACCTAATAAAAGACAGCAATATGGGTTCTTACAAGGAATAATCTTTTGTAGGAATAATCATATAAATGGGAGGGAGAAGACACTGCTTCATCACACTTCATAAACGGTATCTTTGACTAATAGTGACCGGTGAGAAAATTGTTTCTCCATACTATTACAAGTAATTTTGAGGTATTTACCAATCTTCACCTTGCTTGTAGTATATTTGACCTGTCTAGAGTTGACTGTTGTCATTTTAAAAGTACATCTGGAATTATGGACAGGTACATTCCTGTCTACTTGAACAATGCAGGCTGGTTAACCAACCACAAAGGCCTTTTTAAAGAGAAAACCAAGTGGAGAATTTCAGAAATGCAAGTGCTGAGACAGATCTCAGATTCCACATGGAATTATGTCTGCATGAAATAGTAGAAGGCAAAGGCTTTTAATTATAGTGCTCTGAAATATAAATGCACATGCTCTGTAGATGTCAAAGTGAGATTCATGCCTTCTAAAAACTCTTTCTTAGGCTTGCTTTTATGTCTTTTACTGTGCCTTTAGCTTCCCAGTTGTTGCTTAATGATTATTTAGAGTTACTAGACATTACCTATGTGTTCTTAATCTGAAATAAAAAATAGTTTGGTGGCATGGCATAAGGGAGTTCATCAGTGTCTGGATTATTGCTATTACTCTTTATGTGAAGAGTTGTGGATTTTTGGTGGGGAAAAATAGGTCAGGGTCAGGGTCTCTTTTTTCTTTTGCTACCTTATTGCTTTAAGTTCCTTTTGAAATTTATTTTTACATAAAGAAAATGAAATCCCAGGCTGACATCAAAGTCTGTTTCTGAGAGCATAATCAAAATATTAAATTGATCTTACCATTTGAACACTCGTATGTCTGGTGACATGATATTACAAAAACAAATCCACAGGAATGAATTTCAAGAACAACTGCCTTCTGAGTTAACAAAAGTCTTCATCTCATGAGAATAATTACTTGGAAACTGTGTGTCAAAGTAATCCTTGAAAATGCTTCTTATGAATATAGGGTTGCAGAGCTGAGTTACACAGCAATACTGTACATTCATAATTGCTATTTTTTTTTCACCCATAGTCTTGAAATCTTCAATTTCTGCAATTTCCTGCATACTAAAGCAAATTAATGAATGAAACTCACTTTTGTAGGGCAGAAGCAATAAACCTTTCACTACAGAAGGGGGAATTTCTGTGAACAAACGTACAGGAAAATATCATGATGAGAAGATATTGTGAAATCTTATAAACTACATGTGATAAAATGCTACATGTGATGAAATCCAGGAAGAGCAACAGTAAATAAGTTTTAATTTAAAAGGGTTGATTATTTTTTCATGGCTATATTTCTAGTACAGTTTTGTAAGTATGCCTACCATATACCTCCTTCTTGTCTTTTGTGGCACAATTCTCTTTATTCTACATTATAAATAATAATAATAATAAATAATAAAATTTTATTTATATCCCGCCCCTCTGCAATGCAATCGGGGCGGCTTATAATATAAAAACTCCATAATCACAATACCCTAGCCCACCCACCCCTTAAAATAATATTAAATTATGATGGATTAAAAACAGACAATAATTAAAAATATATATAAATTAGAAGAAAAAATTAAAACATACAATCACAGCCTAGAAAGGACAGCTGAGTCTTGGGCCAGGATAATTATTCATTTGCCTCAAGAAATAACAGTGATGCAGAAAGTAGAATGGTAGAATAAAATTGGTCTTTTGTTCAAATCGTCACTAAGTCATGGAGTTTAGTAGACAGCTTTTGACAGGTCAAGACTATGGTTCAGACATAGTACAGGTACTGTGAATGACCTGTGCATGAGTCATAGAATCATAGAGTTGGAAGAGACCACAAGGGCCATCCAGTCCAACCCCCTGTCATGCAGGAAGGGGGCTTTTGGCAACCACGTGGTCGATCACTGTGGGGGCTGCCATCTTCACCTCATCCTCTTCCCAGCCTGCTCTGCTGTGGGATGGGGTGGGGGAAATGGGAGCCAATCAGGATGGGCCTGCCTGGCCCCAATTGGCTGCAGCTAGCCAAAAGGCGGGTCATCCAGCCATGCTTCCATCATGTCCGGATGACGTCAGGGGGCCTGCGACAGAGCTGATAAATAGGCGGCTCCAGCGCAGCCCCTCCGCAGTTGGCTCGCAGTAGAGCCGAAAACCTGCCCACCCTCCCTTAGTTCATATTAGTACCTTGTTGCAATTTGTAAGGCGGATGGCATGGGTCATGATCACAGCATAGGGAGGGGTTCTCTGTCAAGCTCAAGTTCATGGAGACCCCCTCCCAGTTGTTAATAGTTATCTTGTTTGCAGGGGAAGAGAGAGTGTCTGATAGGTCAGCTTGGCCATCACCTCTCTCCTCCGCGAGAGTCGGATGCGTCTGACGAGCAGCCATTGACCAACATGGGTGGGGTCAATGATGGGATCATGACCCATGCATAATTGCCAACCATTTAGCAACCACCTGCAAGTTGCGGCCATTTTATTGCCAATAATGTTTATCTACTAACCTGTACTTAACCAATGTTTTCTGAATATATAATCAATACATTTGTTAATCAAATAAGAGTGTGTGTGTCTTCTTTTAGGAGGGGAGCAGGGGGTTGTACGGTCTGGGTCCGCAATACACAATCAAATCATTCCCAATCCAGCCTCTCTTTAAAAACCTCCAAAGAAGGACATTCCACCACACCACGAGGTTGTGTATTCCACTTCCAAACAGCTCTTATTGTCAGGAAGTTCTTCCTAATGTTTAGGTGGAATATCTTTTCCTGTAGTTTGAACCCATTGCTCTGTGTCCTAGTGTCTAGAGCAGCAGAAATCAAGCTTGCTCCATCCTCAGTTTGACATCCCTTCAAATATTTAATCATGGCTATCATGTCTCCTCTCAACCTTCTCTTATCCAGATTAAACATGCCCAGTTCCCTAAGCCACTCTTTATAGGGCATGACTTCCAGACCTCCAACCATCCTGGTCGCCCTCGTCTGGACACATTCTAGCTCCTCAGTATCCTTCCTGAATTGTGGTGCCCAGAACTGGACACAGTATTCCAGGTGAGGTCTGACCAAAGCAAAATAGAGTGGCACTATTACTTCCCTTGAGCTAGACACTATACTCTTATTAATGCAGCATAGAATCATATTGGGTTTTTTTAGCTGCTGCATCACACGGCTGACTCATTTTCAGCTTTTAGTCCACTAAGACTCTTAGATCCCTTTAACAGGTACTGCCCTCAAGCCACGTGTCACCCATCCTATATCTATGCATTTCATTTTTACTGCCCAAGTGTACTATCCTACATTTCTCCCTGTTGAAATTCATTTTGTTAGTTTTGACCCAGCTTACTGATCTGTTGAGGTCATGTTGGATTCTGATACTGTCCTCTGGGGTATTAGCTACCCCTCCTAATTTGTTGTCATCTGCAAACTTGATAAGCATACCCTCTATTCCCTCATCCAATTCATTGATAAAAATGCTGAATAAAACTCTGACTGCTTATTGAGTTTGTTTTTTTTGGCATTTCCTTTTGATTCTTGTTGTGATTTCTGGCCCTTTCATCTTTCGGACTGTTTTTCAGCTTCTCTCTCTTGTTTGCCCTTGGATTCACCTTCGGACTCCGGCACAGTACGACTTCAGACTGGTTTGTCTCTTCTTTCGTCTTTTCCCTGTTTGCTACCTTCACTATTGAAGCTCATTCAAGGCTTGTGGGAAAATCCATCATCCATTCCATCAACCTCAAAGAGGATAGATCGGCACTATTGTGTGTCGGGGGATGGTATTGACTAACTCCGAGAACGCCCTCATCTGAATTTGGTGGTGGTAGAGGCTTCTCAGCAATGGCTTGCAACGAAAACGGTGGCCGGATCTGTGGAACTTTGCGGCATGCATGGTTCTGTTCGTCTGGCCTTTGTCTGTGGGCTTCCTTGACCATCAAGGATATGCCATTTGACAATTCCAGGCTCTTCAACAGCTCGACTGATGGAACACTTGAATTCATGCAGAAGGTGAGGACCACCACACGGAAGTACAGTATGTCATTGTCTTCGTCTTCTGCATACTGATCAAGGGGTCAATCTGGGTGGCAATCCTCCTCTTACACCCAGTCCTTTAGGAGGGGATACACTCGGCAATCCTCCAGGCGCTCATGGTACCAGCAGCCTGCTTTGTCCGCCTTTTAGGTGGGGATCCATGCATCTACCTCCTGATACCGCTACCAACAAAGCAAAGTGCTAAAAGAACAGGGCAAAAGGAGATTTTTAAACTGCCCTCACTCTCAGTCTGCTCATTCCTTTCCCCGAGAATCATCTGTTCAGAAACCGCCTGTCTGCGTTCTGACACACCTGGTCCAAGATGACATGGGACCGATGGGTGTTTCGCATCGTCCAGGATGGTTACTGGATTCGGTTTGAACAAATTCATCATCTGAAAGAGGTTTGGATGGTTACCCTGAGTTCAATCCTGCCTCTTCTTAAGCGAGGTGAATGATTTGCCTCCATCGATCTCAAGGATGCATACTTTCATATTGGAATCCACCCGACTCACAGATGGTTCCTTGCCTTTATGGTCGGGGATGAGGCCTTCCAGTTTCACGTCCTGCCCTTTGGACTATCCACAGCACCGAGGGTATTTACGAAATGCATGATGTTTGGGGCAAATTTCCTGCGTCAACGGGGGGGGGGAGGGTTGTCTTCCCTACATCGACAACTGGCTCCTGGTGACAGAGTCCTGTCGGTAACTCCTAGATGACATCGAGCTGACATTGGACTTACTGGATGCCCTGGGCCTGACTGTCAATCTGGAGAAATCACATCTCGAATGCAGCCAGTCTCTCCAGTTCATCGGAGCCTCCTTGAATTTGAACATCGCTGCGGCTTACCTGCCTACAGATCGTTTTGATATTCTTTGCAACCTCATCCATCAATGCTGCAGATTCCAGAGGATCTCTGCTCATTTGATTCAAACCCTACTTGGAAAAATTGCAGCCATGACTTCAGTCATTCAATTTGCAAGGCTATGGTTCCTACCGCTTCAGTCGTGGTTCCTAAGCATCTTCAACTCAGTGCGGGACTGCCCTCACAAACTCCTCAACTTGCCATGAGCAATTCAACATTCCCTGGATTGGTGGTTGGACCCAAACAATGTCCTGTCAGGCATGCTGTTCGAACCCCAACCGCAAGTCTCAGTCACCACGGATGCACCCTCACTCGGATGGGGAGCCTACCTTGAGACATACGCGGTCCAGGGCTCATGGACTGCTGACAAATGGGAGCTCCATATCGATCTCCTCGATCTCCTGGCTGTTCAGAAAGTGCCTCAGTCCTTTGAGAAGCTGGTATCGGGCAAGACAGTCCTGCTTGTCACGGATAATACATCCGTGATGTACTACCTCAACAAGCAATGAGGCACGATATCTCTGTCTCTTCTGTCATTTACCCTCAAAATTGGGACTAGTGCATTCAGAAGGGTATACTTCTCCACTCCATTCATCTTCTGGGAGAGGAGAATAGTCTTGCCGATGGACTGAGCTGTCCAAATTTGTCTGTGCACAAATAGATGTCACATCCTTCCTTGGAGATCTTTAAACAGAGGCTGAATTGCCATCTGTCAGGGATGCTTTGATCAAGATTTCCTGCGTGGCAGGGGGGTTGGACTGGATGGCCCTCGTGGTCTCTTCCAACTCTGCAATTCTATGATTCTATGATCAATAAGTGGCACAAGAACAGTTTCAGCGCTGGGGTACTCCACAGGCCTGTTACAAACAAGAGTGGTGGCCAAGCTGCATCGGGACTGATCAGATGTGATCCTCCTCACTCCATGGTGGCCTCGGCAACCGTGGTTTGCACCTCTCCTTTGCCTGGACCATTGGTGCTTTCTTCACCTTCTGAGCGGTCTGCATCTATTGACCATCCAGAACGGTAACGTCAGACATCCGGACCTTGAGATGCTTCGTCTGATGGTTTGGAGGGTACTGCCCTGAATCTGTCTTTAGATCCGAAGCATTCCATGTGTCTATTGCTACCAGCCAACATACAAGTAGTGCTTGATGACCCTCTCTGCCCTTCTACACGTTGATCTATTTCCTACAAGTAGAAATGCTTCGAATCCCTTTTCTTAGACTGTGGCCTCACCGCTGCTTCCTCCTCGGTAACCACTGTCCTCCAATTCTTACTGCATCTTTCAGATTCAGGACTATCCTTGTCCCCGAAGTGATACCTGGCAGCTCCCTCCATTGAGTCCCAAGCATGGGGTCAACCTTCTCCGTTCCAATACCCGTTGGTTGGGAAATTCCTGAAGCACTACATCAACCTTCATCCACCGGTGGTTGAGCCTACCCCAGCTAGGAGTCTCGAACTAGTCCTCTCTCAACTCACGAGACACAGCTTTGAACCCTTGGCAACAATGGATCTGAGACTCCTGTCATGGAAAACAGCCTTCCTCATAGCCATCATGTCTGTCTGTTGAGCTGGTGGGCTTTGTGCCTTGTGTTCCAATGCTCCATACTTGACATTCCACAAGCACACAGTGTTTCTGAAACCAAACATGTCCTTTCTCCCGAAGGTGGTCTCCAGTTTCCACATCTACCAATCCTTTGTTCTCCCTGCTCTAATGCAGAATCCAAAGGATGACTTGAACGGACTCTCCACTCCCTGGATGCTTGGTGAGCCCTTGCCTTCTATGTACAGCAGACAGCTCCATTTCAAAAGTCGCTGAATTTGTGTCCTATGCAAACTTGAAGTTGGATGCCCCTGTTTCTCCACAGTGCCTGTCAAAGTGGGTGGTATCGACCATCTCCGTCCGTTACGAACTGGCTCTAAAGCCCCTGCCTCCTTGGGTTCGAGGGTACTCCATCACAGCTGTATCCACTTCTGCTAGCTTCCTCTTCGAGGTTCCCCTGGAGCATGTGTGTCAGGCAGCCGCTTTGTCTACACCACTAATTTTTATCTTGCACTACAAACTAGACACTTGGTCTTGTAATGAGACTGCTTTTGGGAGGACAGCTCTTCTGTCCTCCATTCAATAAGTGAGTGGTTATTGTGGTTGCCTATGGTACTTGACATTTATTGCTATGTACATGTCAGTTTATGCTCATTGTTATGGTTTCATGGGACATCACTTTTTAACAATTGTCCTCGTCTAACCCACTAACATTACATACCTTCCTCCTACGGGTGAAGCTTGCTACTTTACCCACTGTGTGTATTCAGAGACTACAAAGAAGATGGAAAGGTTGCTTACCTGTAACCATAGATCTTCGAGTGGTCTTCTGTGAATTCACACAGACCCGCCCATCCTCCCCTCTATGTCCTGCTATAGCATATGTTTAATGTTCCTGACGCTGCTGCTTGCGGCGTCCATCAAGGAACTGAGGGGAATTAGGTGAGAGTGCCTCAGAGAGACTGTTGGGGTGGGAGGAGTTACTGCCAAAATGTATCAAAAACTATTCTGCCTAGTGATTCCACAAGGGTCCGAGTGCTCTGTGCAGGCGCAGGAATTACCCACTGTGTGAATTCACAGAAGACCACTCAAAGATCTATGGTTACAGGTAAGCAACCTGTCCTTCTTCAGCTTCCTACCCAAAGCCTCATAATCTCTTGTGATCTTCTGGAGGCTATGCCCTGCAGTATCATTGGTACCCATGTGGACCAAAAGGAAAGTATAATGGTCAGAAGGCTTGATGAATCTTGTCAACCTCTCTGCTACATCTTGAATTTTTGCCCCATGTACACAGCATATCTCCCGAGACATTTTGTCAGGCCTGCAGACTACTGCTTTTGTTCCATGCAGAGAGACACAGTAGATGCTGGTAGGAGAAGTGGCAAAGATGGACCTAAACCAAACTGTTAATCCCAACAAGAGCAGACCCACTGAATCAAATGGGAACTTGGTAAGCAAACACTTATGTAAATCCTACTGATTCAATGGCTCCACTCTGGTTGGGATTGACCACTGGATTCAGACCAGAATACCTACATTGCTTCCTTGAAAGGTTTTCTAGAATACTGACTGGGCCTGAGGCCGCTTGATTAATTGACAGTTATTTAAAAAAACATGATGAATTTAAAAGAATCTTTAATGTTTCTTCAGTTTATTTCCTGCCCAAGGAATGTCAGGGAAAATAGATTTTGTGATCAGGAGTCTATCTCCCCCTCCCTGAGTAATTTTTTCCACCAGACCTCATCAGGCGCCGGCTTGGTTATCAGAAGCTCATAAATCTGTCTACTTGTGTTATTCTGTTTTTGGGAGTTAAGAGTTAGAATCGAAACTCTTTCGTTTTCCATAGAAAGGTTGAATGTTTGAAAAAATATATAACTGGGAGGAGTTTTGAAGCAAGAAGAGCTTCACGTTTGTGTGTCTCTCTCTTGCTTTGAGAGAACCTTTTGTTTCGCTCCTGAGAAGATTTGGAGCACATAGAAAACATGGCTAAAATGTTTTCTGTTACTATTTTCTTCTTATTTATTTGTTACTAATAAAAAGCCTTAAAAGGATTTTGGCATGGACTTATCTTTGGCACCAAAGGAGTACTTGCTTTGCTCACAAAGCACACGTTTCCTTGCTGCATGTGTTCCTGTTCGGATGAACAGGGAGTGACTGCACGCTGCACATTCCCACGACAGGTTATGGGGTGCCCAGGATTGCTGGCTCAGGATTTTATGAGCTCTAAAGCATTTATGGCTGCAAATTGTTTTAGCCTGAGTTGAGAGAGGCTTTAACAAGCGGCAAGCTGGGCAACTTGTCCCTTTGGTGTGATTTTTTTTCCCTTAGAAGCTGTTGGAGCTTGCTTTTGTCTACGCCTGGCAAGAGCTGACGACCCCAGCACAGAGGGGATCTGGAAGGTGAGAACGCCTGTGTGGAGCTGTGAGAGCTGCTGAGACGGAACTATTTACAACACCCAGCTGGTAAGCTACCCCTGTGAGGGAAGCAGATATTCAGCTGAGATGGGCTAAAGAGTTTATGGACAATGGCTCAGTGTGGCAGTTTTTCCCTTCCAAAAGTTAAATGATAAGAATTATCATTTGTGGGCTGTGAAGATGGAGGCTTATTTGCATCAACAATTGATACATGCCCCTATTTTAGCCCCCCCTGCCCAAGGGGCTTCTTTATTACAGCAGCAAGCTGAAGAAAGGGCACGAGCGTCCCTCATTTTGGCAATTGAGGACAGTCAGTTGATGTATGTGCGAGGTTGTGCCACGGCCAGGGACATTTGGCAGGCACTGCGGCAAGTCTATGTCCATGCTGGGACTGGTTCACAGCTTATGTTAACAAGAAAGCTGTATAGACTAAAGCTCCAGCCAGATGGTGATGTTGCTACGCATATATCTACTCTGCGTCAGTATTTTGACCAGTTACAGGAGGTCAATGTGAATTTTACTGAACAAGAAAAATCTCATATTCTCCTGTCCAGTTTATCAGAAAAATTCTATTCTTTAGTGTTCAGCTTCGAAAATATCCCTCCAGCAAATTTGACCATTAATTTCATTACTGGTCGCTTGTTGGAAGAGGAGGCAAAGTGGTTGGAGAGAAAGATTTCCCCTGCTCAAAAGGCTGTACAGCCAAAGGCCCGCAATTCTACAAATGGTCCAGCAGATGGCTCTAAGGACTCCATTAAGGGTGAAGTTCCTACTTTTGTTGTAAAGTCTAAAGCATGCTGGAACTGCGGAAAGGAGGGGCACCTTTCAAAAGAATGTAAAGCGAAGAAATCCAAAAAGACCAAGAAGCCTGCTTCTTCCAGCATGACTGTTTCTGCAGTTGTTTTGCAAACTGTGAAGAAGCAAAATAGAAATTTATCTGAATGGGCCCTGGATAGCAGCTGTAATGAACACATCTCCAATAATAAAGAACTTTTTAAGGACTTTAAAGAGACTGGCCCCTCAAGTGTGAGTTTGGCTGATGGATCCAAGTCAAAATGTTTGGGTAAAGGTACATGTTTTGTACAATGTGTGAACGTGGATGTAAAAAATGTTCAGTATGTTCCTGATTTAAAAATGTGTTTGCTCTCTGTTGCCAAATTGACACAGGAGGGCTGTGAAGTACAATTTAAAGGGAACAAATGTTTCATTTTAAAGGATGGTACTATTATGGCTGAAGGGTTTTTTCATGACCAACTGTATATGTATGATAGTATACAAGAGCCTCAGACTAGTACTGTAATGGCAAACTCTCCCTTGCATGATAATTGTGTTCATTTGTTGCATAGGAGATTTGGCCATGCTAGCTTTAAGGTCCTCAGGCAGATGCCTGAGATGGTGGATGGGCTGAGTTTGAGGGCTTGTCAGAAGTACCTGGATTGTCAAATTTGTAAGAAATTGAAATCCAGGGTCCATCCTTTTCCCAAGCATAGTGAGAGAAAGTCAAAAAGAATTCTTGAACTGATTCATATGGACCTGTCTGGCCCCTATCCATCTTCCCTGGGAGGAGCCAAGTACATTCTGGTCCTGGTTAATGATTTCAGTCGTTATTGCTTTCTATTCTTACTCAAGAGTAAGGATAAGACATTTCAGACTTTTAAAAATTGGGTGGCTTATGTTGAGAGACATTTTCCCCAGAAGGTGTCATCTCTCCAGTCAGATAGGGGAGGGGAATTCATGTCAAATGAGTTCCAAAATTGGCTAAAGCAGAAAGGAATTTTCCATAGATTGACAGCCCCTTTTAGTCCCAGCCAGAACGGCATATCTGAGAGAAAAATTCGTGTTTTGCAAACAATTAAAGATAGCCTGATGTTTGATGCAAACATTGAACAAAAGTACTGGGGAGAAGCTATGTTGACAGCTGCTTATTTAAGTAACCGTGTACCCAGTTCTGTGGTTTCAAATACACCCTTTTTCATGTTTTATGGCAAAAAGCCATCTGTGAAGCATATTAGGACCTTTGGGTCCTATGCATGGGTGAATATCCCTAAGGCAATCAGAAAGAAGGGGGAACCCAAGGCTAGGAGGCTCAGGTTTGTCGGGTACGAACAATCATCAAAGGGCTGGTGTTTTGCATTAAAGGATGGAAGAGTTTTAATTTCCCGGAATGCTGAGTTTGCAGAACAGTCCAATTGGTCTCATATTCACTCTAATCAAGATGTGATTTTGCCTTAATTTGTTGGTGAAAATCAGCCTGAGCAGCAGCAGCAATAGGCTGCTGAGTCAGGCACTGATACTTCCCCAGACTTGGGAGGGGAGGGTTCCAAACATGAGTCCTTTGATGTGGAAAGTGATTCAAATGCAGATTCTGACAATGATCAGGCTCAGCCTGTCGCCCCCCATTGCTCTAACAGAGAGACAAAGAGAGTACCTCCTCTAAGATTCACAGCACAGAATGTAAAAGTCTGCCAGGTGACTTTTGAACCTGACAGTTTTACTGATGTTTTAAAGTTGCCTAAAGAAGAACAACAGAAGTGGCAGGAGGCAATGGAAAATGAAATGGAATCCATCAAAAGCCATGATGTTTTCCGTATTGTGGCGTTGCCACAGGGAGAAAAGGCTGTGGGTTGTCGTTGGGTGTACAAGAGAAAGCAATTACAGGATGGGAGTGTCAAATATAAAGCACGTTTGGTTGCAAAGGGATATTCACAGATACAGTATCAAAATTATGACCAAGTTTTTGCTCCTACTATTAAAGTACAAAGTGTTAAAATTGCTTTGTCTATTGCAAGTTTAAACCAACTCAAAGTCAATCACTTTGATGTAGAGATTGCATATTTAAATGCTCCATTGGATGAGTGCATCTATATGGCGCAGGCCCCTGGGTTTCACAGTGGGGGAGCAGACCAGGTTTATTGTCTCAATAAAGCCTTATATGGTCTCAAACAAAGTGGCCGGTGTTGGTACCTTTGTTTGGATGAGCAGCTGAAAAATGTTGGTTTTCAGAACAGCATTGCTGATCCATGTTTGTATACAAGGGGTGTTAATCAGAATTATGAAATTCTCATCGCTTTTGTTGATGATTTCTGTCTGATTACTCAAACTGATGTTCAGGTGCAAAGGTTTAAACAGGAATTGGGTTTAAAATTCAAATTGAAGGACCTTGGTCAAATTAAAAACTATTTGGGAGCAGATTTTCAAAGGTTTGAAAATGGTGATTTTAAAATGAGACAAGTTCAGAAAATTGAAAAGATTTTAGATCTTTGTAACATGTCTCAATGTAAGCCTGCACGAACTCCAATGTGTTGTGATTTCATAAATGCCCAAGATGTTAGGCCATTTGAATGTCCTGAACTTTTTCATTCTGTAATTAGAAGTTTATTGTATATTGCAAGATGGTCACGTCCAGATATACAATATGCTGTAAATATTTTGTCCAGAAAGGTGTCAAAGCCAACTCAACATGATTGGCAAGGTTTGAAAAGGGTGTTACGATATTTACGTGGAACCTTAAATTATGGTGTAAAGATCCGTTCACAAGGTTGCCATGAGTTGGAAGCGTTTGCTGACGGCAATTTCGCCAGCGAAATCCAAAATAGAAAATCTGATTCAGGGATGATAATTTTTTATGCTGGCACTGCTATACACTGGGGGTCAAAAAAGCAATCCACCATTGCTTTAAGCTCGGCAGAGGCAGAATTTGCGGCGTTGTCAAGCGTGGTGAATGAACTGATTTATCTGAAGCAAATTTTCAGTGATTTGGGTATCCAAATTGCAGGAGCTATTAAAGTTTTTGAAGATTCCCAAGCATGTATAGCAATGGCAACAGCACAGGGTGTGAAGAACAGAACAAAACATGTGGCTGTAAAATTTCAGAATGTTAGAGAAGTTGTTCAAAATGGTTTAATTGACTTGGTGTATTGTCCCAGTGAAGAAAATGTAGCAGATTTGTTTACTAAAGCATTAGGTCACATTAAGCATGATCTTTTGTGCAACAAGCTGGGTATGATATGTGAAATGTAAAGTACATTTGTCTGGGTGAAAAGAATTAGAGGGGTGTCAGGGAAAATAGATTTTGTGATCAGGAGTCTGTCTCCCCCTCCCTGAGTAATTTTTCCACCAGACCTCATCAGGCGCCGGCTTGGTTATCAGAAGCTCATAAATCTGTCTACTTGTGTTATTCTGTTTTTGGGAGTTAAGAGTTAGAATCGAAACTCTTTCGTTTTCCATAGAAAGGTTGAATGTTTGAAAAAATATATAACTGGGAGGAGTTTTGAAGCAAGAAGAGCTTCACGTTTGTGTGTCTCTCTCTTGCTTTGAGAGAACCTTTTGTTTCGCTCCTGAGAAGATTTGGAGCACATAGAAAACATGGCTAAAATGTCTTCTGTTACTATTTTCTTCTTATTCATTTGTTACTAATAAAAAGCCTTAAAAGGATTTTGGCATGGACTTATCTTTGGCACCAAAGGAGTACTTGCTTTGCTCACAAAGCACACGTTTCCTTGCTGCATGTGTTCCTGTTTGGATGAACAGGGAGTGACTGCACTCTGCACATTCCCACGACAAGGAAAACCTAGCAAGCCCCGTTGAATATTATTACTATTGAGAAAGGTTTTAATTATAGAAAACAAAAAATAAATACAGGTTGAGTATCCCTTATCCAAAATGCTTGGGACCAGAAGTGTTTGGGATTTTGAAACATTTGCATAAACATAATGAGGTATCTTGGAGAGGGGACCCAAACCTAAACACAAAATTCATTTAGGTTTTATATGCACTTCATCCACATAGCCTGAAAATAATTTTATACTTATTTTATTTTTTTTTAAATTATTTTAATATTGATATTCTTTATTTAAATATTTTAATATTTTGGAGGATTCCAGACTTCTGGATAAGGGATACTCAACCTGTACTGCCATTAAAAGGAAGCATTGAGAAGGACTGCAAAAAAGAAGGCAAAGAAGAAACATTAAACTGCCTTTCAAACTCTTCAGTTTTTAATGAAAGCATTTCAGTGCAGACACAGACAAAATTTGGGTGTAATCCAGTCAAAATTAAGTTCATCCAAGATGGATTTAACATTTAGTCTATTATGGTTGGTAAGAAATATTATGACAATAGAATGAAGATATTAAAATTTATATTTGGATAACCATCAAGCATCATTTCATTTTCCTTGAATTATTTTACTTGATACCAATTACCTTTTCTCATCTACACTTCCATCTTGCCTCATCTTTTGTTGTTGCTGAAAACAGCAAGTGTAAAAACTGACAATACTTCAAAAATGACAACTAGCTATTTAAATTGCTAATCATAATTTAATGGACCTCCTAAGGAGCAATAATGATCATGATAATCCCAGCACTTTTTCCTAATCCATGTGATTTCTTTTGTTAGGAACCAGGAATGGAAAAAATATTAATTTATAAATTTAAATTCTCTGAAAATTTAATGAATAAAAATGTATAATTCAATATATTTGTAATGGTACAAACAGACTAACATTGGGTACATGATTAATGTGCTCTAATGTATTTGTATATTTTTCTGAAAAAAACTGCAAGATTCTTTGCTTTCATGCAAGGACATTCAACTTGGAGCCAAAGAGCACCATCTAGCCCCTAGCCCAAGCAGGATGACTATATTTTAACCAATGTTTACTCAGTATGGTCAAATGTTTGATTGATTGCAGGTTATTCATGAGGAAAATAGGCTTTCCAAAAGGCAGTAAGAAACTAAAATATCCCATGCCATATTTTTCTTGAGGCATGTTATGATCTTGGCATACCTTGTATCATGTAATCTACAAATTATAAACAGCTGTTAGGTGGTACCAATTTTATTACAGAACCAACTTTAGTACAAACATAGCCTGTGAGACCCTTTACTATAGAGCCTTCCATAGGTTGCTAGAAAAATACACCTAAGACTCTACTTGGTACCCAGAATAAAGTGGTTTCCATGAACACAGAAATTATCCTGCTTCATATCCAATAACATCAATGTTAAATTTCCCATTACTTTCCATTCTCCACCATCTTGTAAAGGCTTAACATGGTAAGATTGACATATAACCCAGTTACGAGAAAGACTTAAAGTTAACATTCCTGTTCCTTAAAAATTATATCTTTGGGTCAACAACACAACTTCTCCACCATGAAACAGTATCCTATTCATGTTTCAAACATCTTCTGAGACACAGGCTGGAATTGCTTCCCTAAAGGTGTAGTATACTGTACTATGGTCTGAGAAAATATCTGCCTGCTTCATACCCACTTTCCATAAGAAATTATTTTGAAGCAGTCATTGCTTCAACTAGGTAATGTTAGATTACCCTGTACCTTTAGACAGCCATGTGTTTTAATTTAGCTGTGAATCATATAATATTTATCTTCTCTCTTATCTCCCTTTACCACTTACAGTCACTGCTTTACAATTGTGTTGCATTCCTGATGTGTTGCAGCAAACCAACACTTCGCCAACTCTAACAAACAAAAGATATAATCCAAGCATACACAGTTACACATATTAAATACCACTATGATGGTTTACAGAAATAAAAAGGAATATGCTTCAAAATACATTTACTTGGAAATACTGTAAACAGTTTTATTGTTACAAGGAATAATATATATGTAAAATGACAACATAATAATAAAATATGTAGCTATGTACACTCCTGTTGACCATCCTCACAGTTTTAAAAAGAAACCAATGTCAGGCCTGAAAAGCCCATGCTGACCTACATTTCAAATGTTCCTCAGTATTTTAAAAAAATATAAAGCATAATTCATTTTAAGGCATATTGCTTTAGAGTGCTTCACTAATATGTCACTTATCAATTACAGTTGTCCCTCTGTATTCACGGATTTGGTATCCACGGATTTAAGTATCCACAGCTTGAAAATATTCTTTAAAAAATAATAATCCAAAAAGCAAAACTTGATTTTGCCATTTTATATAAGGGACATCATTTTGCTATGCCACTGCATATAATGGGACTTGAGTATTCACGGATTTTAGTATCCCGGGGGGTCCTGGATCCAAACCCCAGCAAATATGAAGGGACAACTGTATACAGTACAGCACCATTTGTTTACCCATGCTCAATCTGTATTCTGGCAATATATATATATATATATATATATATCATTTTTACTTTTGCAGTTTTTAGGCCTAGTGCTATTTTGCTCTTAACAAATTATAATGTAAATATGTTTTTTAGAATTTTTTATGTGCTGACAAGTGAGGAAAAATAGGCTGTGATTCACTTTTAGGCAATATTTGCTTTATAGGGGTGGTCTGGAATCTAACCTGCCATATTAGCAAGGCATGCCTGTATTGTGGTCAAAGAAAAATGGCAAATCAAGGAGTGGGCTGGGCTAGAAGCTTTTTCCTTCTGTCTCATTTATTTATTTCTGAAAATGCAGGGTTTTTCTTTTTTAATTATAGGACTGCATGGAAAGCGGCATTCAGCACCTGCAGTTTGTTCATTCTACCACCACAAGATTACAAGGTTATCGTTGGATTTACCACCACAGGAATAGAACAGTATGCCTTGCATAACTTGATACCCACCATACTCATGTCAAGACTGTATTGATGATATTAATTCTACATGAAAAAAAAATACAAATTAGCTGTGGCCCTCAAGTTCAACAATTTGTCTTTCATTGTTTAAATTGTATATTTTGGGATACCCTACAAAGAATCTTTTCTAATTGAAACATGAATTTCTTATATTGAAGAGGGTATATTGTCTAGATCGTTAATTCCAAAATTATTCTAAACTTTGATGATTCCTATATACTTCCAAAAGAAATATGATTTAAAGTATAATTTAAGTACCCACTCAGTTCTATAAATTTGGGTAAGATTTGTAGAGCTTGAGTAGGTTTCATTTTGAAACAGCAAGCTGATTGTGCACAGAAAGAAATATAGCCCATAACAGAAGAAGTATTAGTGGGATGCCGTAAATAACATCTGTGCACTTACTGTATATCATCTTGGTGACAGAAGGTATTGCTATGCAGACTGATCAGCGATGGCTGATGAAGCAAAGCCAATTATTTTGATAGGTTCACATGACAAATTGCTGTTATTAGTCAACATTAGAGTGTTTCATGAAGTTCTGCAGGGCAGAAATTAACCTGAAATGGCACATTATTTTATATGCTAAAAGTTCCCTATTAAAATTAAATGGGGGGACTATGTAGATATTTATTTACTTTCTATTACAGCATATCTTATTTGTTCTGTTTCCGAGTCAAATTTTTCTTCCTAATTGCCAACCTTCATCCAGAAACATGACAGTGAGGCTGCATTGGTCTTTCCATCACTTCAGTTATTAAAACTGAACAAACTTTCAGCAAGAATGAAGTTACCTGATAATGTTCATGTTCTCTGTTAGATAACAGAATCCACATTCTCCTCAGTGAACTGTATTTAGTCTAACAAAAAGCAACATTATGCTTTTTACATGTATGAAATTTGTCAACCAATGTTTTTTTAAAAAATAAGATGTGATTGGCATTTATCACATCTGTACTCTGGCATACAAACTATTGTACCATCACAATTGATGGGATGGCAAAGTGTACAGTTGTCCACGGATTTGGTATTCACGGATTCAAGTATTCACGGCTTGAAAATATTCTTTAAAAAATAATAATCCAAAAAGCAAACCTTGATTTTGCCATCTTATATAGGGGACTCCACTTTGCTATGCCATTGCATATAATGTGACTTGAGTATTCACGGATTTTGCTATCTACGGGGGTCCTGGAACCAAAGCCCAGTGAATATGAAGGGACAACTGTATACGACTGACAGAAGAAAGAACAAAATCAATGGCAGAAGGTTGTCTAGGGCCAAACTTCCTGGTTCCGTTAACATCTTGCTGGGCCAAGTCTAACACACTCTTATAGATTAAAGCCTAGGATAGCATATTCACTTTCAGTCAGAGCAAGTTCCACTAAGTTCAATGAATGATGTCAATTCAAAAATGTTGTCTTATTTGAGGAATCAAAAGATTTACCTCACATTCTGATTTAGCTGAACCCATCCTTGAAATGACAAGAAATGACTGGGTATTCCAATTCTCACAAGACTTAGGCTAGTGGGCATGCTGCTAAATCAGCTAGGTCTCACACAAGAAGAGGCTCTTTGAAGATGACAACTGCTGTCAGCTTGATAAAAAAGTTTCCCCCAAATGTCCAGAACTGAGTGCTATAACAATCTTGCGTCTTCACTTTGACTGCCAACAAAGCTCTGTGAAGCCTCTTCTGACATTTAAACATATTTATTTATTCCCACAGGGTACAATTTGTATGTTCAGAACACATCAGTTTAAATCACAGAGATTGTTGTGTTCCCTCCTTGCCTGCAATGCTTGTTTTATTACAGTCTCAAAGGACAAGGGAAAATACAGTTTCCTCTTGCCACTGTTGTATCTTCATTTGGACTTACTGTATTTCATTCAAATTCTATATTAGAGGAAGAAAAAGTGAAGTATAATACAATTATATTTCTATTTTAACTTTAAATGTTACTTCAGGGATAGAAATGTGAGAGCAACTAAAAGGAAATATCTAGTAACATGATGCTGTGTTAGAGATCTTTACTAAATGAACATTTGCTCTAAAGAGGGTTCTAACACGTATAAAGTAGTTTAGTGACCAACTTGTGTGCTTGTATTTATGTTTCCTTTGTGTTTACTACAAGTCTATGGGATCTGCTATCATGAATATCTTATTTTTGCAATGTGAAATGCAAACTTACTGAGGATGATTTTCACACCTATATTTCAATAAAAATAAAAATTCTATAAACTATAAAAATGTTACATTTATAATTCATAGAATCATAGAATCATAGAATTGCAGAGTTGGAAGAGACCACGAGGGCCATCCAGTCCAACCCCCTGCCATGCAGGAAATCACGATCAAAGCATCCCCGACAGATGGCCATCCAGCCTCTGTTTAAAGACCTCCAAGGAAGGAGACCCCACCACACTCTGAGGGAGTGTGTTCCACTGCCGAACAGCTCTTACTGTCAAAAAGTTCCTCCTCATGTTGAGGTGGAATCTCTGTTCCTGGAGCTTGCACCCATTGCTCCGTGTTCCAGTCTCTGGAGCAGCAGAAAACAAGCCTGCTCCATCCTCAGCGTGACATCCCTTCAAATACTTAAACAGGGCCATCATATCGCCTCTTAACCGTCTTTTTTCCAGGCTAAACATACCCAGCTCCCTAAATCTTTCCTCATAAGGCATCGTTTCCAGACCTTTCACCATTTTAGTTGCCCTTCTCTGGACACGTTCCAATTTGTCAATATCCTTTCTGAATTGTGGTGCCCAGAACTGGACACAGTATTCTAAGTGAGGTCTGACCAACGCAGAATAGAGTGGCACTATTACTTCCCTTGATCTAGACACTATACTTCTATTGATACAGCCCAAATTCGCATTGGCCTTTTTAGCTGCCACATTGCACTGTTGGCTCATGTTCAACTTGTGGTCTACTAGGACTCCTAGATCCCTTTCGCACGTAGTCTCATTCAGCCAGGTTTCTCCCATCCTATATTTATGCATTTCATTTTTCCGCCCTAAATGCAGTACTTTACATTTCTCTGTATTGAATTTCATTTTGTTAGCTTTGGCCCAGCTCTCCAGTCTATCCAGGTTATTCTGAATTTTGATCCTGTCCTCTAGGGTATTAACTACTCCTCCTAATTTGGTGTCATCTGCAAATTTGATAAGTATGCCCCTAATTCCCTCATCCAAGTCATTGATAAAGATGTTGAATAGCACTTGGCCCAGGAGAGCACCCTGTGGCACCCCACTGGTCACATCTTTTCAAGACGAAGAGGAGCCACTGCTGAGCACCCTTTGGGTTCGGCCGGTCAACCAATTGCAAATCCATTGAACAATTAACTTGTCTAGCCCACATTCTACAAGCTTGTTTGCAAGAATGTCATGGGGAACCTTGTCAAAGGCCTTACTGAAATCAAGGTATGCGATGTCCACAGCATTCCCTTCATCTACCAAGCTGGTAACTTTATCAAAAAAAGAGATCAGATTAGTCTGGCATGACTTGTTTCTCTGAAACCCATGTTGACTTTTTGTGATTATGGCATTGCCTTCTAAATGTTCACAGACTCTCTGTTTAATGATCTGCTCTAGAATCTTCCCTGGTATTGATGTCAGACTAACTGGACAATAATTGTTGGGATCCTCTTTTTCCCCCTTTTTGAAGATGGGAACAATGTTTGCCCTCCTCCAGTCTGCTGGGACTTCTCCTGTTCTCCAGGAGTTCTCAAAGATTATTGCCAATGGCTCTGAGATTATATTTGCCAGCTCTTTTAATACTCTTGGATGTAGTTCATCTGGTCCTGGAGATTTAAATTCATTTAGATTAAGAAGGTATTCCTGTACTACCTCTTTACTTATTTTGAGCTGGATTTCCCCTATTGTGTCCTCTGTTCCATTCTCCTCAGGTTGGTCTTCCTTTTCCTTTTCTGAAAACACTGAGGCGAAGAAGGTGTTGAGTAATTCTGCCTTTTCTCTGTCCCCTGAAAGCATTTTGCCATCTTCTCCACATAGTGGCCCTATCATTTCCTTCTTCCTCCTTTTGCTGCGGACATACCCAAAAAAACCCTTTTTATTGTTCTTAACCTCCCTAGCAAGCCTGAGCTCATTCTGCGCTTTAGCTTTTCTGACTTTACTCCTACACGTGTTCGCTATCTGTTTGAATTCTTCTTTGGTGATTTCCCCCCTTTTCCGTTTCCTATACATCTTCCGTTTAAAACTTAGCTCCATTGAAAGTTCTTTAGTCATCCATCCTGGTTTCTTGAGACACCTCCCATTTTTCTTCCTCAATGGTACTGTTTGAAATTGTGCCTTCAGTATCTCCCTTTTGAGAAAGTCCCATCCGTCTTGAGGTCTCTTCTCTTTTAGTATTCCTGACCATGGGATCACCCCCAGTATTTCCCTGAGTTTATTGAAATCAGCTCTCCTAAAGTCAAGAATGCGTGTCTGACTATGCCTGGCTTCTCCTTTCCATTGTATAATAAACTCCAGGAGAACATGATCACTCTCACCTAAGGATCCCACCACTTGCACCCCATTAACCAGGTCATCTCTGTTGGTTAGGATCAGATCTAAAATAGATGACCCCCTTGTTGCCTCTTCCACCTTTTGGACCATGAAATTGTCTTCCAGGCATGTAAGGAATTTGCTAGACCTTGAAGTTTTGACTGAGTTAGATTGCCAGCAAATATCAGGATAGTTGAAGTCACCCATCACTACTACATCTCTCCTTTCTGCATGTGTGTTCATCTGTTCTAGAAAGGCATCATCCAATTCCTCCATCTGATTTGGGGGTCTGTAGTAGAGTCCCACAATAACATCCTTTTTGTTTCCCTCCCCTTTAATTTTTATCCAGACGCTCTCCACCTGGCTTCCAGTATTGATGTCTTGGATCACTTCACTGGTGTAAATATCCCTGACATATAATGCTATTCCTCCTCCTTTCCTTTTTGTCCTGTTTCTCCTATAAAGGTTATACCCCTCTATTCCTACATTCCAATCATGAGACTCGTCCCACCAGGTTTCAGTAATGCCTATTACATCATATTTGTTTTGTAGTGCAAGGAGTTCAAGTTCATCTTGCTTATTTCCCATGCTCTGTGCATTAGTGTAGAGACATCTAAGACCATGTGTTCCCTTTACTTGCTGCCTGTGCAAGTTTTTTTGCCTCCCACTGTTAGGTCCTTGCGCTGTTTGCCTTGTTCCCTCTATGACAGTTGGACTATTTTCTCCAGCCCTTTTGCCTTCCAGAATACTGTCTCCCTCCCCCATTTGACTCAGTTTAAAGCCCTCCTGATCAAATTCTTGAGACTGTTGGCAAAAATGTTTCTTCCAACTGTTGTAAGATGCACCCCATCTCTTGCCAGAAGTCCCCCCTCATGGAAGCGCAGTCCATGATCCAAGAATCCAATTTGTTCTCGGTGACACCATCTACGGAGCCAGTTGTTTACGTCAGCTATTTTCCTCTCCCTTCTTGGACCATGCCCTTCAACTGGCAGAAGAGACGAGATGACCACCTGTGCGTCCATTTCTTTCAGCTTCCTCCCCAGGGCCTCATAATCTCTTTTGATCTTGGGAAAGCTGTGCCTTGCAGTATCATTGGTTCCCACATGGACCAAAAGGAAGGGGTAATGATCCGTAGGCTTGACAAGTCTTGTCAGCCTCTGTCACATCACAGATCTTTGCCCCAGGGAGACAACACACCTCCCGAGTCATCTTGTCAGGCCCACATACCACGCTTCTGTACCCCGCAGCAAGGAGTCCCCCACCACCACCACATGCCTCCACCGAGGCTTCGCAGCTGCTGTTCCTTCTGGTGGTCCTCTCGAGGTCCCCTGCTCTACCCCTGAAGTCTGTCCATGCTGTTCTTCCTCGTTGTCCTTGATAAGGGAAAGGGCTTCGAATCGATTCTGTAGCTGCAAGCTGCTCGAAGAATCCCTGGATTTTCTTGTTCTGTGTGTGACATTCCTCCAGCTGTCTACTTCCTGTGTCTGTGAAGTGACCCTCTCCTCCACAGCCACTTCCTCTGTGTGGTCCCCATCCAAGACTGTTAGTTCAACAGAGATTTTTGTTGTACCAGTTAGTTCAATTTGTTGGGGCGTAGAAAGATGCGCTGTGTCCACCACAACCACTTGCAGAGTTGTTCCACGTCAACAGGACGCCAAGAAGAAGGTTTCTGGAGAGACTTCTGCAAAAGACTTCAGGCTGAGAAGGAAAAATTCCTTCACCCCAGCACACTGCCTTGAGCTCTGGCTTGCCAAATAAAGACAGCAACAAGGCCAGCCTTCACTCAACTTGAGGGCTTTAATCTTTGTTTTCAGTATATTTACAATAAATATACAGGAGTATAGGACAGCAGTCTCTAATACTCATAAATCTCTCTCAAACCAACAACCTGCTTCGCCAACCACCAGCCACAACAAACCCACACTGGAGATAATTCCCATCTCTTTTTTATAGGCAGTTAAACAATGCCTGTTATATCAGGCATCTCAGATGTGCATACTCTCAAATACTAACACACACACACCTGCCGCTGGAGCTTAACTACTTTCATTACTAAGCTTACAGCTCCATCTTGTGGCCACATCCATGTCATTTCCTGACATTCCCCTCCAAATGACACGTGGTGTGTCCCATGTGTCATTTACAGCTACCTTTTTATATACTGTGACCTTACTCGCTGATATCTCTAGAGTCTACGACTCCATTCCCATTCTTTACAATGCCACAGTGTTTTATTAGACCTTGATAGCCCATGCTACTGACCCACCCGGCTCTGGCTTCCCTGGTGCTATCATTTGTCAATTTCCTTTTACTTACAGGCCTGACCATCCCACCAAACATATTCTGGCTATACTCTGCCACACACACCAGAGCTTTGGTTTTCTTCCACCCCTCCTGCTTAGTGCATGTTCTCCTGGCTCTTTCTGGAGTGTTTTCAGTTCTTTTTACTGCTGCCACAGAAGAGGCTTGTCCCTTCTTTACTATGAAGAACTTTCCTTTCTGAGACCTCATAGGAATCAGGAATGTACCTTGACCACCCTCAGTGTCACTGCTACCAACACTGGCCTGAGTGTCTTGCCCATGAGTCTCAACTTGTTCTTGTTTCATAGTCACTGTCTCTGGCTTTGGTTACAAGTCGAATGAAGTGCTAGGCTCTTCTGGAATACCAGGCATCTTCAAAGTGCCCTGTTTACTCGAAATTCCAGGCTGTTGTGACACACCTGGTTTCTCATCTAAGACATCCCTGGATGCATGTACCCCTCCATTTCCGTTGTTCTTATCTACCACACTGGCTTTCTGTTCTACAACAACATTCTGGTCAGGGTACACTCTCTTCCACCCAGCATGAGTCTCAAACTTAGCACTCCTTGAATACAAAATCCTATTCCCATCCATCAGGAACCCATACTTGTTCCCTTCATAGCCCACAAAACGCAACCTTTGGCTTTTGGGCTGATTCTTTTTCCTGAACTGAGGAGGAATGTACACTGATGCAAATTGTCCAAACACTCTTAAGTACTTTAGGTTTGGTGCTCTTCCATACAATAAGTAGTATGGTGTTTGGTTTATCGCACTGCACCATGACCTATTTACAATATGACAAGCGGTTCTTGTTGCTTCTCTCCAGAATCCTCTAACATACAATCCCTTATTTGGTTTATCATCCCAATCCTACGTTCAGGCAAACCATCCTCAGCTGGACATCCGGGATTTGTAGTTTTATGTTGGATCCCTTTCTGCCCAAACCACTGCTGCAAATTACTACTTAAGAATTCCCCACCTCTGTCTGTCACAAAAGTGCCAACTTTGTAGGGAAACTCCCTTTCAACAAAATTGACCCATTTTTTGATCATATCAGCAGCCTCACTTTTGGTTTTGAGCATTGCCACATAGGTAAATCTGGTATGTCTATCTACTATCAATAGGGTAAACCTGCTACCCCCTATACTCTTTACTTGATGCGGCCCTGATAAATCCGCATGTACAACCTGAAAAGACCTCTGGGTTATGCATTTGCTCACCTTCGCTACAGGGTGAGCCTTGACCTTTACCTTTTTAAAAATAGCACTGTCCAGGTAACTTTTACAGTTCTCTACCTTGAACTCTGGGCAAACCTCCTCTAGGTTTCTCAAACCTTTGAAGCTTATATGGCCCATAACTCTATGAAGGTAATGAGCACACCCATCATGCAGTGGCTTATTTGTTACATTCCCACACTGCACCCCTTTTGCTCCCAAATGCTGGGGCAGAGGTATTTTCTCAGGAAATGACATGGATATGACCACAAGATGGAGCTGTAAGCTTAGAAATGGAAGTAGTTAAGCTCCAGTGGCAGTTGTGTGTGTATGTAAAATGGAGATGGCTATGGAAATAAGTAAAAACAATGAAAAAAGAGAAACATTTTCACAAGAAAATGAATGTTAATAAAGGGGTTTTAGTACTAGGACACTAGAAAGAGAAGTGGTTAATAAAGGAACTAAAGACAGAAAAGTTAAGTGAAAAGCTTTAGAAATATAAAGAGGAAAAGTGGCGGGGGAAGGCAATTTAACAGAGAAAAGTCCTACCAAAGCTTAAGTCAGAAATGACTTGAAGGCACACAACAAAAACAAAAACAATGAATTAATTTTCTTCTACTTTTCAATGTTTGAAAGTGAACAGCTTGCAGAAAAACATTCCGATGGAGTCTTTAATTAAAAGAAAAGAAACAAGAGACTCAGTGGAGTGGAGCTGCACAGAAAATAGCCAGTTAAGAAAAATAAAGAAAAGACTAACTACATGGAGAAAGAAAAACTTGGGACATAATGACTACCTTCCTTCAATTGAATTGATGGAGGTGTATTTACTCATATCTATGGCTCCAATTTACAGAAGGTATTTATGATTCCTATTCAAAGACAATCACTATCAGTTCATGCTGCTCTCGTTTGGTCTTTCTTCTGCTCTGCAGCTATTCACAAAAGTTCTGATTCCAGTAATAGTACATTTAATGAGACAGGATGTACAGGTTATTCCATATTTGAACAATATTCTCCTGTAAGCCTTGAACAGAGAAAAGACAGAAAGGGGGTTCAAATGAACAATAGCATGCCTACAATGCTATGGCTTTCTATTGAACTACAGAAAAGTCATCATTAGTTAATAAAATGCCTGACACACCTAGGAGCAGAAATACACATAGAAAGGTCAAGTCTATTCCTGTCACAAGAGAAAAAATCAAAAATACAATCTGACATAAGGAAACTAAGTGCTATGAAAACAGCAGATATGATGCATTTAGCAAGTCTTAGGTCTCCTGATTTCAGTGATAACCTTAGTGCCATTGGAACATTTTCACACTATTTCAACACTGCAAATGTTCAGATCTTTTCAGTTAGCGATAATACACAAACTTATTACAGAGTAGGAATGGGAATATTTTAAAATCATCCCTAACTTGGTGGATTCAGAGAAAGCATTTGAGAAAAGGAATATCTTTTGTCTTTCTGGATAAGACTTTGGGTTCAACAGATGCAAACTTACTAGGCTGGGTAGTTCATTGTCAGAACAAATCAGTACAGGGAGAGCAGTCTCAGAAGGGAAAAATCACAACTATCTGAAACTGAGAATTGTGAGACTAGCCCTTCTTCAATGTGTAGACATAGTCAAAGGGAAACATATTCAATATGTACAGACAACAAGACGGGGAGGGAGGAGGAAGAAGGATCTTGGTCTTTCTGGTGATAGAGGAGCCAACAGATTCTTAAAATGGGCAGAGAAAAAATGCAGTAAATTACAGTTCTACATGTGAGAGAAGTTCTAAATGTTCAGGCAGACTACTTAAGTTGACACAAAGGCTCTCCCAGGGAAACAATTGCAAGAATGACTGGGTCCTTTTCACATGGACATGGACATGCTTGCTTCAAAGAACAATGCAAAATTAAGGAGTCCCCCCTGCCCCAACAACTCAAAGTCCAGATGTTTGGGGGCATGATGCCTTAAGTTATCCTCTGCAAATGGGTTTGCTTTATATCCTTCCTCTGCAGGCAATAATTCAGAGGGTGTTAGGGAAGATAATTCATGAGAGAGCATACGTGAAACAGATAGCACATTTTTCGCTTCACTGTTCATGGTTTCCACTATTGGTACAACTCTCAGCAAGAGAACTAATTCCACTTCACTTGAGGAAGGACTTATTAGTTCAAGGACTACTGAATCATCCAAATCCAGGGTGGCTGAAACTGGTCACATGGACACTGGGTAGAAACAGTTATTAAGTCTTTATTATTCAACACCAGTGGTTGAAACAATTCTGTCAGCATTTTCAATAGTGATCTTATTAGACGGACAGAGATTGTCAGTGTATCCTTACATTAAATGACTTCTAAGAGGTACAACCTTGAAATCTCCAGGTTTCTGACGTGGGAGTTTGTTTTTGGGAAAATTAATGGACACACCATTTAAGCCATTAAAAGAAGCATAATTAGAAAGGCTTGCCGTATATTCCGGCATATAAGATGACTGGGTGCATAAGATGACCCCCCAATTTTTAAGTTAAAATATAGACTTTGCCCCCCCTCACCCATCCATCCAGCCACCTGGCTGGAAAGCCTGCCCCCCACCAGCCAGCCAGCTCAGTGGCTGTAGATGTTGGAATAGTCTGTGAAATTAAAGGACTGAGAACAGCTAAAAAGCATGGGATACTTTGAAAAATCTCTGTGGTGTTCAATCTTTGAAAAGTAAGGTTTCATTAATCATGAAGTTGGTTAATATGAAGCTATCAAATCCCAAATTTTTGAATGAGCACAGTAATGATTTTAGAGCCACATTGGCAGACTTGCAAACTCCTGGAGAGGAAATCTCCAAAACTATGCAAATGGAAATCTTCCTGGCAAGTTTACCAAAACACAATCCCTAAATGGAGGGCAATTAACACTTCAAAAGCAAAGCAGTCATTCTCACAGCAGGGGGAAGGATCTGCTGGGGAAACTGCCCAGGGAATTTACCACTTCAAAGACAAGGCAGTCATTCTCACAGCAGGGGAAAATATCTACTAGGCATATAAGATGACCCCCCCCACTTTTGAGGAAATTTTCAAGTGTTAAAAAGCAGTCTTATATGCAGGAATATACGGTAGTTTGAAAGTAGTTTTCTTAGCAATGATTACATTGGCACAAGCATCAGCTTCCTGCACTTCCAATAAATGAAAATTTGTAGCAGTGTATAGAGGATAAACTAGATCCAGCTTTCTTAAAAATAATAATAATAAATTATATGTTTCTTCCAACAGTCAAATAATTCATGTGCAACATTTGTGAAAATCCAAAACATCCATGCATTGGATGTTTGCAGGGTTGTAGCATTGTATATTAGCAGAACTAAGAACATTATATGCGCAAAGGCTCTTTTTATATCCTTCAGTCCTAGGTCTTGTGGAATGGGGTCCTGGAGGCAAAGAGGGAGTTGCACCACACAGGCCATGAGACCACACCAATTAGCAGGTCCAAGGATTGCTCTCAAGACCTAGTGCTGCCCAGAGGCCTAGATTCGGCTAACTTTCTTTCAGGTTGTGTACAAAGTTAATGCACTCAACCACCGTGACGAGGCCAAAAGAGGCCCACACTTGCCTACCATACCCCAACAGGAGAAAGGTCATATGCTGCAATTATTTGCCTTAGAGCTCTGGGGGAGGAGCCACCTTTAATAGTCTCCAAGCAAAGAGACTAGAGGCCTTTGAGTCTGGTGCAATGTGTCAAGATGCTGTGCGGGGGGACCAGGTGGAATCAGACAATAAGTTGCCTGCTCCCCCTCCACATTCTTCCCTATGTTTGCTACTGCATGGGGACTGGCCAGCATTGGACACTTTTGGGGTGCATGGGTTGGCAGGGAGAGAGTGGACATTCTCCCTTTTTGCTCCTTCATCAGTATCCACCTTGCTGTATCATTTCATTCCCTTTAATTTTTATTTAACTTCTTTCATTTTTTACTGTGTTTTTTTTCTTTCTACAGGTTTTGGGATTGCCCAGTGGTTGAGGGATACTAGGGGAGTTTGTTGGGAAGTGGTGTGTGCCGAACTGGTCTCTCTTTGGTATTCTCTGTGGCATGTATAGGCCTCATTAGGTTGAGGGGGAGTCTGTGTCTTGGGACTTTTTGCAGGGCAGGTCTCTTTTGCATGGCAGTCTCTTGGGCCCAGCAGTAGTTTACTTCTCCCCTCTTTTTTTGGCATTTATTTTCTTCACTGGTCACTGTTTCTATAGTGGCCTGAAGATGCATTTTCGGGCCCCAGCTGCCAATTTCCAGCTCCTTCCGCTGCACACGGCACAGGGTCTTAGAGCCCAGTTGCAGTGGCCAGGGCTAGGCCTTGGTAGGGATCCTTGGGCCTGTTAACTGGAGTGGACTCACGGCTTTTGAGGACCCCATTCCATGAGACTTAGGACTGACAAAACAATAACCCTGACCTACTTCCGCAATCAGAGCACTGTGACTGCTGCCCCTACCCCGCCATCTCTTTTGGAACTCCTGATCTGCAATACCGCTTGCTGCTCTGATAGAGCTAAGTCTCTAAAATCCAGGGCTCTGCCAGAAATACCCCTCTTGGATGAAGCTACCAATTCACTAACTCATCTACAGCTTGTGTAAGCAAGGATTAGATAAGAGGATGGCTATTCCAATGGATTAACTATTAATGTTCTTTAACAGTTCCATCTTATCCATGTTTACTCAAAAGTAAATCCAGCTGTGTTCAGCGGACCTTACTCACAGGTAAACAGGTTGTAAGCCTGAGGGCAGGAAATGTCAAATTAACAATTTGTAAACCACTCTGGAAGCCTTTTTAGCTGAAGAGTGGGGTGTAAATACCATAAAAAACAAACAAACAAACAAACAATATAGAAGCTTTAGTCATTTATTAACTGTAGCTCTGTCATACTGCTTCTAGCAATGGAACAACAAAGTATAAGAAATAATTTTATTAAGAAAAAACAACCCAATGCTTCAGCTGCTTTCCTGGTAAGCCCTTCTCCTGCCTACCTCAGAACTTTTGACAATTCCATTTGCTCCCCAAGCTACTTTCCAAAAATCTGCCTTTTCTCACTTTTGCAACTTAAAAATTGAGCTGTAGAAGTAGAGAGGCATGTTTAATTCAATTTTATTGTATTTTCTTCTTTTAAAGGCATTTCCTTTTTCTGTCAGTTTGTGATACAGAAGCTACATGGAGCATTAGAATGCATTACAATGAAAGTAAATTGCCTACACAAAATATTTCATACAGTGACAACTTAATCTGAAAAGGGAAACTAAATGGAATTCATTCATGTCTGAACCTCTTCAAATAAAAAAGGCAGGACTGATATAGTGTGAGGCGCTTGAGACTTGGAACACAAATTGATATGTTCCATTGAATGAAGTGAACATTAGTTCTATTCCAGGCATCTGCTACTTACCCCTAAGGGCAGGACATTTCCAAAGTCATGTTCTACAGAGTGCACAGCAAATGATTATTGGTTGTGTTGTACTAATTAAACTTGTGTTTGATTCATGTCACTGAATGTGCGGGTATACAGCTCACCTTGTCTTCCTGTAGAAAGGCTCTCTCCAAGACCTATATTTGCTGACCATGTGAACTATATCAAACTTCATTTAGTAATGTGCACTCACCATTTGACAACAGAAAGAAACAGTTCAGAGATGGGAGGAAAGACAACTTGGCTGCCTTTTTAGTTGGAATAAGAAATAGCTGACTATAGTTGGCCCTCCACATTTGTGGGTTTCTCTTTTGTGGATTTGGTTATTTGCAAGTTTGTAGCTGTTGCTTAACTAGCTTGACCTTCCCACCCCATTCTTCTTCCTTCCAATCCTCCTCTCAAGCTTCTCTCCTTCCAACAGTGCCACCTCATCACCCCCTTGCCAACTTTCCTACCACAAAATCTCAGCCAGATTTTGTAAGCTACTCTGATAGTCTATGTGGCTGAAGAGTGGGGTATAAATACAATAAATAAATAAATAAATAAATAATAAACGTTTCAAAGCTGGGAGTGACAGGCTGATGCTGGGAGTGAAATATAACTGCAGCAAGACAGTTGTATGCACAGAAATGGAAAGATACAACTGTGCCCTCACAGATAGACTAGTTAACAAAATTGTATCATTTAGCTGAAATGGATAAGCTCCAACAGTGGTAGTTCTGAGAGACAGGCCTCACCCAAGGATATTAAGATTCTGGTAGGCTCATATAGGGAGCTATGGTGTTTAAGACAGTCTGGAACCAAGCTGTGTATTAGCAAATATTCTTCATATGCTAGCTGAATCCATTGTTCTTGCCTACCTGAAGCAGATCCCTCTGCTAAATGATCTCTGAGATCAGCTAGCAGAAACAGGTTATGCCAACATAAAGGCAAAAGGCCAGTTGAGCTGGCACAAGAGGATAAACTCCTACAGCTACAGCCAGCACACCTTTGAACAGGGATCACACTGTAAATTATTTACCCTTAAAATCAGAGTATACATTTCTCAGTATGTGGTCGACAGTGTGGAAAAAAGAAGTTATTCTTAAAACTGATCATGCAGTTGCCTCTTCCAGTTAAAAAGTCAGGGTTGAATTCTTGCTAATCCGTGTCATTAAAAATTTTGTACATAAATTTAGGTCCCAAAGGCAGCAAATATTGTTGCACATTATTTATTTCAATATATGTTGATGTCGGGGTTAAGTTTTTTGTATTTTAGCTAAGTTTTAAAAATGTACATCTACATTTCAGTACTTTATGTATAATATTCTAATTTATGCCATGCCTAATAACATTTGCATTAAAGAAATGAACTGTTAATTTAGTTGATAAAAAAGAAAAGAAAAGAAATGAGTTCCAAGTTTTATTTAAGATGTTTAACTAAATGACATTATTCTGGGATTAAGTATAACTAGATGTTGAATCTTCTTCCACCTCATTAATTTTCAGACATGTTGTTTTCTGTACTATTTGAAACCTTGCACCATGGAGTATATGTCTTCTGCAAATTTGTTGTTCTGCTTATGACAACTCACCAGCAACTCTATTACGGTGTTTTCTTGGCAGGATTTGCCTTCTTCTGAGGGTAAAAGAGAGTATAATTTGCCCAAGATCACCGAGGGGTGGGAACTATGTAAATGAATGAACTAAAGTATTTTTATATGATAGTTATTTGTGGCTTCCTACAACATATTTTTAGGACGTAAAAGGGTAAATAAGAATAACTTTAAATAAATAATTTAATTTATGTAACTAAAATCCAAACTGCAAGATACATTATTTATTCATATCAATTTTCTCCAAATAGGAATGAAACCCAATGTTTTTTTCAATAAATTGTGTGTAAGAAAGACCATATATTAGCAATATCCTGATGGCATTTGTTAAAGACAGAACATTCAGGCAAGTGAAAAGAAGTATTTTGAGATGGAGAAGTAAGAAATGTTTGAAATAAAAAGATCTGTAAAGAAGGCAAGCATGTTTTACCCTCTCCACATACACACACACACACACACACACAAACAGAAAAACTGGGGAATAAAAATTGAAAACTCTAAAAGCCTGGTCAGTATTTACTATTAAAATAGATCCACCTCAATGCTGGGATAGTGATGGCCCAGATTCCAGACATCATTTTGTACACACACAATCAAACAACAAAATCACCACTGATTACTAAGTTGAAATATTGCTTTTGCCAAGAAAAGTGTATATTTTTCCTCAAATGTATTTCCTCCAGTGAAGTTCCAGGGTACAAATAATCTTGTGGCTCTTCTTTTCTTCAAATTGCATCTGTATCTTCCTTCTTTTTTTAAACAATCATAGCATACTAATTACCTTGGCTTGTGGGGAGACCTCAGCACAAGAAGGATGACTGCTGGGACACCCTTTTCTCTTCAGACCCCTAGTTTCACGCTGCAGACTTAATCTGAACAGCCACTTTAAAGACAAAGATTCATGGGTCACTTTTTTGGTTGCTGTTAATTGCTGTCAAGTTGATTTCAACTTATGAATGAGACAGAGTACAACCCCCATATCTGCGGAGGGATACATTCCTGGACTTAACGTGGAACAAAAAAAGAAAATGCAGATAATAGAGAATCCTATTGAAATGAATGACTTTCAGCCCAACGTACCATAGAGTCATGCTGGAGGACCTAAAACAACCTTTCTCAACTTTTTTACCCTGGAGGAACTGTTGAAATAATTTTCAGGTCTCAGGGAACCCCTATGTAAAAATTATCCCTATAGCTCCCTTTTTAAAAAAAAATTATAGAAACAGTGAAAAAATAGATGCTTATTATATTCCACATTGCTAGCAATACATATTTGATACTTGCAGGGTAAGAGATTTCTATAATATAAATATAATAGAAAATATAATATAATTATAAATATCTCTCTCTAAAGTAAGACAGTCTCAGTTTAATCATCTTGGCTTCTAGGAAGAGTTCAGGTTTCCATGATCTGTTGACTGAGGTAGCAACATAGAAACACAGAATCATAGAGTTAGAAGAGACCACAAGGGCCATCCAGTCCAACACCCTGCCATGCAGGAATATACAATCAAATCATTCCTGACCTCCAAAGAAGGAGACTCCACCACACTACGAGGCAGTGTAATCCAATTCCAAACAGCTCTTACGGTCAGGAAGTTCTTCCTAATGTTTAGGTGGAATCTCTTTTCCTGTAGTTTGAACCCACTGCTCCGTGTCCTAGTCTCTGCAGAAGCAGAAAACAAGCTTGTTCCATCCTCAGTATGACATCACTTCAAATATTTAAATATGGCTACATCACTGACTCTGACCCAAAGATTGAACTCTGAGCTAACACAGCTTACAAAAAGCAGCAACTAAGCAGCCTGGTACAGGGTGAGAGGGAGGCTGTAGCTTCCTGCCAATGTAAATGGAAGGATTTTTTCAATAGTATGGGAGTTGGTCTGTCTATTTGTGATCCCCAATTTCAGTTACCAGACCCATAGTTTAAGAACCTTTTCTCTATGATGACTCCTTTGCTGTAATGGTTCTGCCCTTTCCAAATCTGGTTTTAAAAGAATAAGCCCTAAGTCACTTTTATCAGAGTTATCTCACCCACAGCTGGCACCTGGGTAGCTGACTGACCAGGAGATTACTTGGTCAGTTTCCCCCAATTGGGTAAGAGCTCTATAGTATTGCAATTCTCTTTCCATTGTTCTGATATTTTTTTTTAAAAAAAATTATTTTGCATTTGTATCCTTAAATCAGTTTTATGCAAACCAGCGTCCGCTTTTGTCTTCAGTTCTGCCAAACAATAAGGGTCTGTGGCTGCTTGCAGGAAGCAAATTCAATAACACACACATTCATTCCTTGACAACATGAGGAACTTCATTAGCACATCAAAGTCTGGGAGGGAGAGCAAGGTATTTGGCACATAAAAATCCTTTCCCCTCCTTGATCCATAAGAGGCCCTTTTGCAGGCTCTGGTGGTGTGAAAACATTCACATTCACACACACACACACACACACACACACACACACACTCATTCCTCCCTGGCTTTCTCTGTTGTGGAGGGGAGAGATAAGCCTTTTCAGCTCACCGCTTCTCCATGATTTATTACTATTTGCTCCCAGAACCCCTGGCGATCTCTGGAGGAACCCGGTTGAGAAACGCTGACCTAGAGATTTCTAGAAAGAACAACCCCTGGGCATTTTCTATGTTCTCTAGCACAACTCTATGGTCAACTTCTAGCAGAGGCATATCAAAGAATCGTGCTAATGGACCTAGCAAATGCCTAGAGAACACATATTTTTTGGACACTAGTAAATAAAACCATGGGTACTCGTACCATGGGTACTCGTTCCATGGATATGGGGGGGGGTCGTACTGTACTTCCAAGAACTGCAGTCATCAACAGCCCTGCTCAGGTCGTTCAAACTCAGGACCATTGCTTCCTTGATTGAGTCTATCCACCTGTAACATGATCTTTCTCTTTTCCTACTTCCTTCTAGCTTCCTTCTATCATTGTTGTTCTTTAGGATCACTTAAGTGTAATCCTCAAACTACTTCTTCTGTGTATATACACCTGCCAAATATATACCCCTGCCAAAATAGGTTTTTAGAGTTTAAATTGCAACAATACTCCTTTTTAATCATTTTTGTTTGTTTGTTTTCTGCTGTAACAAACACAGGTATTCTTCTGGAAATCATAAACATGGAAAATTCTAGCACATTCACTGTGAATTTCATTGACCATCAAACAGGTACAGTGGGCCCTCTGGAACCATGGGCATTTCATTCTGGAACCCCCTACGGATACCAAAAAATGTGGATGGTCAAGCCCCATATTATTTAATGGCAGCAATGTAAACACACCCTTCAATGTGTCTGCGTTCACTTCTCTGCCATAGAATGATATGGGGTGTGGCGATCTGCAGACAGTCCAATCCACAGAATGGGAGCCTGTCAATCTAGAAGGCCCATTGTAATTAATTGATGCCCCATTAAACCTCACACTTAAGCAACTCAAACCTTTTAGCGTGTTATCTCACATAACAATCAGGAAAGATAAGTGGAAATCAAGAAAAATTGAATATATACCATTTATTCTGTATATTACTTGTCAAATGGCTGATCCTATGTCAAAAGACTAGATGTAGCTGCTATATAATTTTCATGTAAGCTCACTGACATTTGAATAAAATCTAGTTGATTTAAAATTTTCAACAGCAGTTTATATTCACTGAGTATCTTTGGTGATTTTGAACAGAGGAATATTAATGACAGTGCTACCTTAATGCTAATGTATTTATTATAGAAGGAATAGGAGAGAGAGTCATGATAACTGAGTCTCCAAATGAAAAGTGTTGAAATACTTTTTTTTAAAGCAGCAATAGTATTTTTAGTAGAATATCTTATAACTTGTTAGGCAACATCTAGAAAGTGTCTGTAATTCTACCCCCCCCCTCAGATTTAGCATCCCAGAATGCTTTGTAACAGGAACATTGGTCCTTCCTAAATACATCTGCTTGACAGGGGGCGGGGGAAGCAAGACACTGAACATAAATAATTAGACCTGTTTAAATAGGTGTGTTTGTTTACCACTGTTTTAAATTTATCAAAACTGCTTTTTCTAGTGTCTCATCTGTCGAGAAGCCAACTGAATAGCTGATAAGGAGCCCGGCTCGGCAACAACCCAGTTGAAAAGCACAGTACCTGGTGTTGTCAGTAGCAGTCCTACAGGGTCAGAAGTACAGAGAGAGAGAGAGTGCAGAACGAAGAGGCAGTCCAAGGTCAAAAGGGTTCCAGCAGGTGGGTCAACGAAGGCAGTCCAAGGTCAAGATATCCAAAGTCTCAAAATAGCAAGGTTCCAGAAGAGTCACGGGCAGAGGCTTCCTCCAGGTAACGCAGACTGCCTGAAACAAGGAACTCAGCCTCTCCCAGCTGCTTATGTTGGCCCAGCTCCCACTCCCAGCTGCGGGGTGATTGATGAGCTTCTCTCTCTTAATCTCTGGGAACAACGCAGCCACGCCTTCTCTGCTCTCCTTTGGCTAAAGGTAGGTACCTGCTCTTCTACCTCTTGCTCTTGCTCCATTATGTCTCCCAGGCTTGGACCCTGAGCCGGGGGAGGGCTAGGCTGCTGAGCCCTGGGTTCTTCAGGGCTAGACTCAGACTCAGCCAGCTCTTCTGCTACTGGCTCAGCCTCCTCGCCTTCTGAGTCCTCAGAGTCCTGACTGACCATGACACATCCTCCTTGCAATCAATGTTCATTCAACTAGTTAAATCACTGTCATATCTCCTAGTACTGGCATTAAGATTATATTGTTGTCTACTTTAAGCAACAATCAGGACACTGATGGAAGGAGAAGGGACCAAATGATTCAGGAAGGCAAATTATGAAACGTTTGGAGGCACTGAATCTAGGCCTGAAAATGAGCATGATGCCAAAGCTCCTTCAGCACCAGAGGGCCTGAAAACTGGTGGGCTCTGAAGCCACAACTCACAGGAGCCAAAACCCTTGGGCGGGAGCCCACTGTAGGTACCAGTATCTTTGATCCCCAGGATCCACTCATCACCACAGACTACTTGCTGGGTGAGCAATTTCCAAGATATAACAGACAGCTAGTCTTCAAACCAGAGGAGTGCCCTTCTTTTCTACAAAATAATGGAGTCTGGAGATAGGCCTCAGAAGTACACACAAGGTTTCATTTTTCTGTTCCCTGTATCTTGTTCAGGTTCTGAAAAGCCTGTTTCTCATTGCTCTAGTTCTCTGGAATCTCAGCCTTGGATTGCATTCGACCTTCCTCCTTTTTCTTGCTCTCTCCATAAATCCCAGATTACTGGCCAGACCTATTTCCTTCTAAGCGATTCATGGTCAATTTGGATGCATTAAACTACTGAAGAAGCCAATCATATTACAGCCCACACAAGTTTGCAAACTCAATCATGTCTGCAGCTAGTTGGGATATAAATAAATCTTCATTTATTTCATCTCTACATGCAAAAATGAATGGTTTCTGCAGTTCTCTCCCTACTGCTGTGTGAGAATATGAAAGATTATGTGCAGTTCTTGATCATTATTTGCACTTCATGATGTTCTTCAGCACAAATCTTTTGTGTGGAAATAAATGTGGTATTTCTATACAAAACCTGTGTGTGCAGAAAACCTATTATTTTTGAATAAACCCATTATTTCTTAATTTTAAAAAATGTCCTAAAATTCCCCAAACTGTGAAGAATCTTGTTCATATTCCTTTTCTAGGTGGTGTTTTCTTGAGTGTCACAAACCCCCCTTTTTTAAAATCAAGGATATGAAAAGTAAAATGAATTTTTGACCTCCCTACAATTAAATACAAATAGTAGTACTCACTACCAGCCAAAGAGTACCAAAAATAAAATTAAAAATATCCAGGATTACATCAAATACTGTTTAAATCTCAAGCCCATTCAGCAATTTTATAAGAGGGATTATCACAGTATGAAATGAGCAAACTTCAAGGGTTTTTTTGTTTTTTTTTAAAATTAATTTAATCCTTGATTCAAAGCTTTCAGAATAGTCAATTTTATATACAGTAGGGCCTCCGTATCTGTGGGGGATTGATTCTAGGGGGCTCTGTGGATAATGAAATCCAGGGATAATAACAAACAGACCATTTCTGCCCTGGAAGCGATCCTGGGGAGCAATCCCGAGGGCAAAGGGAGGCAGGAGGCAAGTTCTCTCCTCCCTTCCCTTTGCCCCTGCACTGCCATTTCTGCCACAGGAGCGATCCCAGGGGCAAAGGGAGGAGTGAGGCCAGATCTCTTGTCCTCCCCTGTCCACCACCCCCCATGTCGCCATCTGCGGATAACTGAATCCACGGATGGCGAATCAGCAGATGTGTGAGTGCTACTGTTCTACAAAATTAATGGCACAAATAGCAATTTAGTTGCAGTTTTAACAACTTTTGGAGGGTTAAATGTTCTCTATCCCCATCTTAACTAGTAGAATACTATGGTCTCTATGAGACCCCGCAATTCCAAACTGATAGTAATTCTACATGCCGAGTTCCATCAACTAGCAGAGTTTTAAAAGCAGGATCTTGCATTCAAACTTTATTAAAGTGATACATTTATCAGTATGCATGTGGGGCATTTTGTGCTTTAACTGTATAAAAGGTCACCATGAAATGAACTCAGACTATTGAAGAGATTTTTTAAAAAGTTTCACAGACACGACAAAATTATTTTTATTACATCCTAGTTAGAGGTAATGAAGTCAACTGTTTTAAACCACCACTCTCAATTATTCCATTAGCATTCTCCTTTTTCTAGTATGGGCCACAGCAACTTACAATCCATAGCATAACATCAGGCAGGGTATTCTACTATTTCCAATCAAATTCACTGAGCTTGCATAAGCATTCTTGATTTTAACCAGATATTAATTTGCTGTATCTGTAATTTGATGGACACTTATTTTGCTGTACTGTGCTTTGGTCAATATTTAAATACTCGTATAAACAAGCACATACAAATTTCTCAGACAATTCAAATTCAAATATTTCAGTCCACAGTATTGTCAGCTTTTTAATCACTAGATGTACTGGTAAATAAACTGCATCTCACTCTAAGCCTTTAAATCACCCTAGAGGCTCTGCTGCAGGGCAGTATATAAATCTTTTAAATGAATGAATGAATGTATGGAAGAGCTGGCCTGACTGCACTAGCAACCAAACAGGTTGCTTGGGGCAGTGATATCTTTTTTGGGACAGCAAGGAGCAATGTCTGGCACATATGTTCCCTTGCAATGCTGGAACAGAAAACCTGAATTATGTGACTCCATCTAATGCCAGAATCATGTCCCAGCATCCTCAGAGTCACTGCATGCCAAGTGTCTAAGACCCATGGTGATGGAGCTGTGGCTCTGAAGAACAGAAACAACACCATTTTTTATGTATTTAATTTTTGCTTTCCATGCAGTAGAGAAAGTGGGATAAAAATAGATGATAGATAAATGGATAGGCAGGCAGGCAGGCAGGCGTGTTTGGATATCACAATCAACCATGGTTTTGCAGGAACCTAGATTTATTATGGGTAAACAACACATTGGTTTCTGTTGCTCTAGTTAATTTTTTCTCACCCTTCTTGAAGTGCAGTACACAATCTATTCTATCTGGAAAAGCTCCCCACATTTCTGAGTACCTCAGGTGTATATAAGTACACAGAAGGCCATGTGCAAAGAAACAGAAGAGCATTCAGGAATGACAAATGAATGCAGAAACAAAACAGAAGAAATCTATGGGTGAGTGTTTACAAAACCACTAGAAAGAGACTAATTTCCCCATGTCAATCCTTAAAGTATAACTTTCAATGGAATCCAGCATTCTTCCTTCAGACCAGTTTCAAAACCCATGCTATAAGGTGCTACCTTTTCTCAAGACCTCAGCCAGTAAAGACAAAAGGAAGTGTTAAAGATGCATTCTGGGAAGTGTTGACTGGGCTTTTTGTTGTTGTTGTTGTTCTTTTAAAATTACATTTTTTTGTTTTTAAATCACTTACCTTGGCTGTGTAATACTCCTTTATTTCAGGCATAATAGAGTCAAAGTCCCCACTGATAAAATCAGGCAAAAAGCTGTAAGAGAAGCAACATCCAGGTGTTGTTGTTGTTGTTTTAAAAATGAAAATATCACATCTCTTGAATTTTAAAAGTGAGAAAGATGAAAAATAGAATTTGAAGAGAGGAATAAAAATGTATGATCGAGACGGCAGCATCTGTATCAGAAAGTAACATGAAATTAATGGATATATATTTCCAGTCAGTCCTAGGAAACCTATTCCTCAGGATTTAATAATTTGCATTGAGTTACCAGACTAAGATGAACAAGACATATGTAAACGTACATAATGTTTGTCTCACAAAATATTTAATGAATGAAGACAGTGTTATCTTGTGTAGTCATGCAGTTGTTTATGGATTTCATGTTTTGCAATGGTCTGAGGACTAGACACAAATAAACTGGAATGGATGGGTGGGTAAAAATTAAAGCAGATAACATCATACTGCATTCCTTCAGGAAGGAAGTCCTTTATAACCCTACTCATCAATTCTCCACTTGATTCCATTCCTTGTTATAGTTCACTAGATCCAGGACTGTTCATGTATTCATCAATGATGATTAGGGAAGGAATCCTTCTAGTTTAAAAAACAAAACAAAAAACCCAACAACAAACAAACCAGTTTTCATATAACTCTACCAATCAGTGTGTGGCAAAGGACACAGATCAGGTTATTTTTCATTATTTTATTTTTCAAATCAGATTATTTTTCATGCTGGGGTTTCCAGGTTGCAGGAAATATGAGATTGATACCACATATGCATAGCAGATAAAATATCATTAATCATATGAAGAAAATCTAGAATAAAGCTCTCATTCTACACCACATACCTGCAGAGCATTTATCACATAGAGTTGTAATCAAAATTATTCAACCCCATTGCAACCCCATTTGACAGTTTATTGTCAAAGTTTACAGGCTCTCAGCTGTTTGCAATGAACAAACAAACAAAAGCAATTGAAATAGCTCAACACAATAAATGCTTCAAGTATTTTCCCCCAAATTCAACTAAAAATGAAATTTGTAATTACTTCGCCATACTCAAAATTATTCAACCCCCTGAATAGAATCCCTCCCAACATCACAAATATGCAAAACAGGTGTTGTCTCAAGCACACCAGATGCAACTAATAATCTTGAGCTGGAACACATGAAATGCCTAAACTGGCTAGGGCAGTGATGGCGAATCTATGACACGTGTGTCAGCACTGACACGCATAGCCATTTCTGATGACACGTGGCCGTAGGCCTCCCCCCCTGCCCGCAAACTCACCATCCTCCCTAAAGTGGCAATCGGGGCTTCAAAGCCCCAGTTGCCACTTTCCTCCCCCCTCCCTGAAGTGGCAATCAGGGCTTCGAAGCCCCAGTCCCACTTTCCTCCCCGCTCCCATCCTTCCCAAAGTGGGAATGTACGAATATGCGGAACTGCGAATGTGAAACCCGCAAGTGTGGAGGGACAACTGTAGTCACAAATGTTTCATCCTCCCCTATTAGAAACTCTATGCCAGAGGTCTATAGGCCAAAACAACAGAAGTCTGGAACAGAGCGTCTAGTTCTGGGACTTCTGGTTAAGCTAGGATCTTTGCCCTCACTTCCGCCAGCAGAGATAATGTTTTTTCTTCAAAGTGACACACGACCTGAGTTATGCTGTTTTTTGGTGAAGTTTGACACACCAAGCTCAAAAGGTGCCCATCACTGGGCTAGGGGGTTATGGAGTGTGACGTTTGACTGCTTGTTAGAAACATGGCGAAGTCAAAGAATGGACCCTTAAGTTGAGAGAAGAAATCATTGTCCTTCACAAATAAGGAACAGGATACAAAAAGACAGCAAAGACACCATCAGAATCATAGTTCACAAGCTCAAAGTTAAAGGAACAGTGGTTACACTAAATGGACGGGACAGGAAAACGAAGCTAACAACAACTGCAACCAGATTTCTGAGAAGGCAGGTTGAGAAAAAACTTTGAGTGACTGCAAAAGACCTGCAGCAAGACTTAGTAGCAACAGGAACTGAGGTTTCAGTGATCACAGTAAGGCACATACTAAACGGAGGTTTCCATGCCAGAACTCCAAGAGTACACCATTACTGACCCACTACTCACCCAAAAGCACAAGAAAAGTTGGCTCCAATATGCTCAAAATCATATAAATAAGCCACTGAAGTTTTGGGATTATATTCTGTGAAGTTGTGAAACAAAACTGGAACTTTCCGGCCTGATGGATCAGCGTAATGGTATGTCTAAAGGAAGACGAATGAAGCATACTTGTACACTGAAAAGAACACTCTGCCTACAGTTGAGCATGGTGGTGGCTCAGTGATGCACTAGAAACCTGCAGTGTGTGGAAGGCAAGATGGATTCACAGGCTTTATCCTATTGGTCTCTTCAAAATTCTATCATCTTTGGTTTGCAGTTGGAAGACCACTATGTATGATAAAACAGCCCATGTGTTTCTTCTGTTTATTTGGGTTTACAGTCTACTTATTGACTCCGAAAGAAAGGACAGTGGACATCAGCTAGCTAAAAAGGAGGTTTTTAAAAATCTTTTAATTTCAGAGCAAGAGGTTTACAGTGCAGTTGTGAATTTTAAAATGTACTGATTGTTTTAAAATGTCTTAGTCTTGGTTTTTAAATTGATAAGTTTTAACTGATATTATGTTTATATGTTAATGTTTTGTTCCCCGCCTCAATCCACAGGGAGAGGCGGGTAAGAAATAAATTACTATTATTATCTTTAGTTCTATCCTGCTTTTCCCGATGATGATGGTGGTGGTGCTGCTGCTGCTGATTATGATGATGATTTAAGTGACTTGAACCTGAGAATGAGTAGAAAGGGGGAGCAACCTGATGTGGGTCCAGCTGAGGCCAGAGTGGATCATACCCAGAATGTGCTTTGCACTCTTTCATTTCCTCCTCTAGTTATTTATTTATTTTAATTATATTTAATACAAAATCAAAAACTGATAATAATAAACAATAACATAGTAATTGTAGTTTCTAATTGTAACAAAAGAAGAATTCAAAACACCTCAATTTAAAACCTATTGTAAAAGTCAACCAGTGTTTCTAATGTTGTCTTTGCTGTGTGTCTGTTCCTGAACTGGGCAGAATAAAGTAAAACATACCTCAGAACTCCAAGAAAGGATTTGCTCTGTGTTCAATAAAGGACACTAGAGCAACATTGATTATTTCTTTAAACCAATTATGGCCTTCTTCATGCAAAAAAAAAAGTATGTTTAAAATATGTTTTTGAGGCAGATAGAAGGACTCCCCCCTTCCCTCATATGAGACAACCCACTGAGAAATCCCCTCCCTCCTCCACCTTGACACTGCCTGAGATGTATTCCACTTTGGTTCTCCATTCCTGACTCTATTCACAGATAATGTCTACATGGAATACAGTTGCTGTATTTAGTTCATCATCATGGTAATACATAGAAATTCTCAGAGTATGATGCTCTCAAAATTTAGGACAGTTGCTGTGCACAGAAGGTCATTCAGAGACTGGAACACGGAGCAATGGATACAAGCTCCAGGAACAGAGATTCCAACTCAACATTAGGAGGAACTTTTTGACAGTTAGAGCTGTTCGGCAGTGGAATGCACTCCCTCGGAGCATGGTGGAGTCTCCTTCCTTGGAGGTCTTTAAACAGAGGCTGGATTGCCACCTGTTGGGGATGCCTTGATCAAGATTTCCTGCGTGGCAGGGAGTTGGACTGGATGGCCCTCGTGGTCTCTTCCAACTCTACAATTCTATGATTCTATGATTCTAAGTATCAGGAAATCCTAGGAGAAAACATCATATCATCTGTGAGGAAGCTGATGCTTCCTTGTCATAGGACCTTCCAACAGGACAATGATCCCAAGCATACCATAAATTCCACCAAGGCTTGGTTTCAGAAGTCCTGTAAGATTCTACAGTGGTCATCACAGTCACCTAACTTGAACCCCATAGACAAGCTCTGGTGGGATTTGAAGAAGGTGGTTGCAGCACACAAGGCTAAGAATATTACTGAACTGGAGGCCATTGTTCATGAAGAATGGGCTAAGATTCCTAAGGAACGCTGCCAGAAGGTGGTGTCTGGCTATGCATCTCATTTGCAGCAGATCGTAACAGCAAAGGTGCTCTACTAAGTATTAAAGATGCTTGCCATGAAGGGATTGAATAATTTTGAGACTGGAAAAGTCATTATAAGTTGAATTTTCAGTTGAATTTGAGGAAACCACTTGAAGGATTTGTTGTGTTGAACTATTTCAATTGTTTTTGCTTGATTTGTTCATTGCAAACAGCTGAAAGTCTGTAAATTCTGGCAATAAACCTGATTTGCAATGGGGGCTGAATAATTTTGATTACAACTGTATGTGATAAATGTTTTGCAGTTTTTTGGTGCAGAATGAGAGCTTTATTCTAGATTTTCTTCATATGAGTAATGATATTTTATCTGCTATGCATATGTAGTAGCAATCTCATGTTTCCTGCAACCTGGAAACCTCGGCATGATAAATAATCTGATTTGAAAAATAAAATAATGAAAAAATAATGAAAAATAAAATATTTCATTTTGTTGAAATCACCAGCACCATCACTGCTGCCACCACTACCACCATTATCATCTTCATGTATCATGGAGCACTTAGAACTGTATGTGTTCAAGTTCTATTCCTACTCTGATGAACTGCAAGGTTAATATCTAATCTTGCATTTATACTTCGTTGACCTATAGCAGATATGGGAAATGTGACATTTTAGATGTTGCAGCCTGAAACTCCTACTAATCCCAGCCAGGAAACTCAGTGTTTAGAGATCACAAAGGGTTGCAGCACAACAATTTGCATGGTCTCACATTCCCCACCCCTAATTGGCAGCGGTTTGCTTTCTCTCTCTCTCTCTCTCTCTCTCACTCAAAAGCAGCAATTCTTTCCTGAAACAACAGTAAGAGCTTTCAAATGTAATGTATAAGCTATAATTTGCTACTACAGAGGCCAGAAGATATTATTCTCAGTAACATCAGATTCTGTAGAACTGTCTGCTTTAGTGACTTACACAAGTATGGTCAGAAGAGAGTTGGTTCCCAAACAATTTGGTGAAATAAAGTAAATGTATAGCAGCCCAAGACATACTTGAAACCTGCCCTCTCATTTTCACAATGAATCACTAGGGGCAACCTACCATGTAAGAGCTGCATTGTGGTCTTTGGACAAGATATCAGACTATGGTTTGTTGGAAACCTGAAAGTTATTTCTATTTTCCATCCCTGAGGGAGAGGGGCTAGGGATAAATGAACAGTCGTGAATAGCCCTGCTTTTTCACAGCTAAAAAGTATTTTCCAGAAATCTTCATCTGTAATATATAAGCCATGTTGCACTTACTAAGTCCTGAGACTCCAAAAACAGAGTATTTCAACAGTGGTGTTACATCCCAAATTAAGGTTTATGATTAGGACAATTAAAACACCCCAGGCTCAAGGAAATGTAAAAGTAAGTGATCGAGCAAGTGCTCAATTTTTGGCATTGTAATTGTCCCATTTATGCCTCAGTTCTTCACTTAATGGCATGTTTTTACCATTTCCTGCTACTGAATATTATTCCAGACATGACTGTACAATGAAAGAGTAAGAGACAGGATGCTGCTGGGCTTCCATCATTAGATTTCAAAAGTGAGCATTATAAATAGAACACCCATCTACACTTCTCTTCAAACTCCTGAATAGCCCTATGTAATTGCTCATCATTCCTGAGCAAAAGGAACTGTTGTGAGCTAGTGGTTATTAAGGTTTACTTGTCTTTCAGACTGTCAAGTGAAAATCAGCTGTGTACTCCCTATCTAATCACACAGTCTTTTATAAATTATTCATAAAATGTTACATATTTGTACACATTATTTGATGTTAGTTCTCTTAATGACTCTATAAATTAGAAATATTAAGAATGAGGAAAAGACTGAGTTAATCTAATTTCTTATGTAAATTTATGGCGTATTTTCCAAATGTTGGTTCTTGCCCCAGTAACTGGCACTGTTCGGCAACTCCTCAGTTTGTACTGTCAGTGCCAGGCCAGGATCTGAAGAGAAAGATGCATCAATATACAAGTCTTATTGATATTTTCTTTCAATTACAGCCCCTTTAGTCTCATAAAATGGCATTCCAGAGGGTGTCAACGCAATCAGTTATGGTATATGGGGGGAAGGAGAAAGCTACTGGTAGATGGGTGCATCAGAAAAGAGCCTATACACATGTGGTAGACGGCTGCACAGTCCTTTTAAACTAGGCCTACAAAGAGGGGTTTTTGTTTTTGTTTTTTGGTAAGACCCTTACTACTATTTTGCTACTTTGCTTCTACTTGTTTCTTGTTGCTAGTAATAAGTGCCCTTAAAAGTTAATGATGCATCATGTCTGGGATTCATAATGCCTACAAGCAAACAAATGAACAAGCCAAAAAACCTGTGGGCATTTTATTCAGTTTTAAAACTTTAATGGCATCTCTTCTAAATATATGTCATCTTTGCAGTAAACAAGAACTGTAGTGTTGAGGTATTTAATTTACTTTAATCACCTCACTTGGTATTTTATATCAACTTATAAATTTTATGAATGCTGGCATGGCTTGTGCAATCTATTTTTCCCCCAATTAGCACTTACAATGATCCACTGCACATTTCAAGGAAAGCATCTTTGAACACTGTGTTATGCATGCAGAAACAGGTTAAAGGCATGGCTGAGGAAAGTACTATCTATAAGATTCTGCATGGAAGCTATACTTAAAAATCTACCAATGTGGCTTAACTTCCTTGTAGTAGTATCTGAATCTACAAGTTGTGATATTTCTGGAACCCTCATTGTGTACATTCTACACAACCTGAGTGGGGTTTGGACAGAGGGCATAGAAGATCTGACTTTAAAGCCCTATGAAGATCACTGAACAAACTTGGCCAAGTTGCTATCCTATCCATAAGTCCTACATAGGGCTGTTTACAGGAGAAAATGTGTGCTGCTGAGAATATGTTGGGAAAAGAGCAGCAGCATGGACAATGATCAGGAATGATGTAAGTTGCAGTTGAAACCACCTGGAGGGCAACAAGTGATGGGGATTAGAGTAACCAATACTAGAATAAATAATAAAAATGTCTGGTATGAAGCATCTTCTGTACTGATGAATGAAAGGGTGGGTGACAATGGCATGGGAAGTACCATACGCTCTAATGTTACTTTAAAAAGTGAAATGAAGCTACAGGAGTATGGCAGCCAAACTGCTCCTCTCAATGTAAGTAATGTAGTGGCTTGCCAAATGTTTTGGTCTCATGCTTTTAACTGATGAGTTACTCAATCCAGCGCCATCACAGAATAAATACCATGCTACTTAATACATAGATGCCATTTTGTGGTTCCTTAATGAAGGTAACAGTTGACTAAGTAACAGACATCTCATTTATTTTTTGGAAGGTCATCTTTAAATGCATGTAATCAATCAAGAGATGCACAAAGATGATTTATTCTTTATCAAAGGCTATCAGTATTGCACATCCTTTTACAGTGGGCATTTTTGAAGTTCACCGTTAAACCAGCAAAGGAATATATTAATCAATCATACTGATTAAATTAATAGTTATAGCTGAAGATAATTTTAGAAGGGTAGTCATATTAAGAGAAGCTACCTGTGTCAGCAAGAATGCACCTGGAATTCAGCAACAAATCTGACACTTGTTTCCAGTTTGCATAGAGATCTAGACTGGTTAAATCACCACCAGTAATTATTTTTCTTGTGATGCCATGCAAATTCAAACAAGGACTGGGTGTGCCTTAACTAATCTACACTTAAGGGCTTATCCACTGTAGTGGCAGTCCCGTTATTAAGAGCTGGTATTTATTTATTCATTTTTAATTTCCCTTTGTATAACATATTCCCATACCTTTTGTGTGTGCATATACGTGTGAGAGAAAGAATGTGTATAAGAGAATATAAAATTTCAGAGCTTGGAAAAGTTACTTTTTGGACCACTACTCTCAAAATCACCGAGTCAACATGCCCCAATTACAGTCCCCGAAAGGGGTCTATGGATGGGCTTCACAGCAGCTGTGAACTTGGGACAAAAATGTTATTTACCTTTTATTTAAATGCATTTTTCTGGGAAGGGAGTGCATATCTTTCATCAGTTTCTTAAATTGGTCCATGATCCAAAAAAGATCAAGATTCATTGCAACATATGCTTTGCTGAGTCTATCGCTGCTGCCACACTGCAGAAATAATCCGGTTTGACACTGCTTTAATTGCCATGGCTCAATGCTATGGAATTCTGGGATTTGTAGTTTTGTGAGATATTTAGCCTTCTCTGTCAGAGAGCCCTGGAGTCACAACAAACTACAGATCCCATGATTCCATAAAATGGAGCCATGGCAGTTAAAGCAGTGTCAAACTGCATTATTTCTGCAGTGTGGCAGCAGCCTATGCCTCTCTTGCTGAACTTTTTATTCAGTTTATATAAGTCAGTTGTGTAAGCTGTAAAACCACACTCTCTGTGTGTGTGTCTCTCTCTACAGAATAGTGAAAGGAAACAATTTGTTACTATTTGCTTTCCTGCAGAATGGGTTTCCTGCCTTTAAAGAAACCCCTTCTTTTCTCCAACAGCGGTGAGAACATCACGGACAATATTTACCCTTGCATGGGAGTTTTTTTTAAAAAAAAACAAAGATCTAGATACCTAGTGTAGAACTCACCCTTCACTACTAGGATGAGTAGTAAAAATTATTACCTTTATGCTGCATCTATTTTCATCCTTTGCTACTACAGGTTGAATCCCCTTATCCACAATGCATGGGAATATTTCAGATTTTGGAATACCTTCATATAATATAATGAGATTTTTCGAGAAAGGACCCAAGTCTACACACAAAATTCATTTATGCTTAATATATACCTTCTATAGCCTGAAGGAAATTTTATACACAAATTTTGTAATAATCTTGTGCAAGAAACAAAGTTTGTGTACATGGAATGATCAGAAAGCAAAGGTATCACCATCTCAGGCATCCATGTGGACAATTTTGGAATAGTTTGGATTTTGGAATTCTGGATAAGGGAGATTTAACCTGTATGATTTTTTTTTTAAGTAAACACAAAAAGTGGTCTTAAAGTGCACTTTTTCTGTTTGATTTTGGATAAGCCCAAGAGAAGGCCTCTAAACTAATAAATAAATAAGTAAATAAATATAGCTTAAATCAAAGACTGCCCCAGACTGTGTTTGGTCCCATCATGTGCTTCAGTTCTGAAATTCTAAAACTAGTGGTTTATATGTGGCAATACAAATTTTAGTGATTTTCTTAAACTTCTAGTGATCTCATTCCACCACCACCCAGGTTTCTCCTGCTCAATTGCTACACCTGTGTTAAAGTATAAGTGTATATATTCAGCAAAAGTGTATCCAGGCAACTTTTGTCCTCTTTCCCCTTAATTTTAAACTACTTAGAGGTTTATCTTGTAGGAATTCCATATATTTGGACCTATATGAGTACTCCTTTAATGCATATGACAGAATTATTGATCAATATAGTGAGCTACTTGCAGAATTATTGAATTTGGGATAAGATATACAATGACCTAGATATAATGTGCTTTTAAAAAGAAAACAAGAAAGTTATAGCTGATAGTTGGTATTCTGACAACATAGTCAGACTTGCTCAACTAGGAATTTAATTGATCCAGGAAACTTTTAAAAAAGGACAATCTGTGCTCAGATTTGCATTGCATTTGCAATGAATTGCCATTTGGATATAGAGAATCTTAGTTAGACTACTGAAAGGTCAAAATAATAGGAATGTTAATTAGTTAATTAATTAGAAATATGTGCAACACTTAAGACTGTTAAAAAGCCAGTGACATGTAAATAATTTATTGGGATCCAAATGGGCAGTATAGATAGCAGAACCCACAGTGTGAAAGTTCCAAATGATAACAAGGTTTATTAAAGGACTAAGAGCTCAATCCAGCTCTCTGTCATGGAAGGCAAAGTACAGAGGCCCAATTCATGTGAGGAAAGGGCTGTCAAGAGCCAGGGAGAAGACTGTGATTGGGAGAAAGCACTTCTCCCTTCCTTTCTCCCTCACTTGTCAACTGGAGTTGTGTCAGACAATGAAAATGGTCCTCCTTAGTGATGACCAGGGCCAGATTATCACTTTTTCAGTTGGTACAACTGTTCCAGAACCCTTGCTAGTTTGGGGATCAGTGGTAGAGAAAAAGAAGTAGATTGCTGCTGCTTCTCCAGTTATTTTCTGAATCCCTCTGTGTTTGTTGCCATCATTTTTTGTGTAGTACTTGAGTAATTGAGTAAAAATGCATGGTATCAGCCTCACTGATGCTGTAGGGGTGAAAATGGGTTCACACATGAAGATTTTTGTTTTGCTGTGTAACTGTACATTGTACAGTATTTGTTTATTCATTTCTTGATTTAATTTCTATACATCCACACCTACAATAGATAACACATGTGCAAAAAGGGGACCCTGTCTCTGGAACTGTTTCAGGGCTCCAACCACCTCAATCCAGCTTTCGGAACAATATCCCTAAGTGGAAAAAGAAGTGGATAGGCATGAAGAAATCCTGCCGAGCCGACATATTTCTGTCCGTGTTTGCCTGTCTTGCGGACCACTTCCTGTCCTTCACACATCCACACAAGACCATAAATAGCTTAGGGGCCTTCCACCAATGAGGTTTATTCCTCTTCCCATCAGCATCAGGCTGTACACATGGAGTCTGGCTTACTGAATGCCTGAATGAGTGAAGTATAGAACCCCATGTTGGTATTCAAATTGGTGTTCAACGCACAGAATAAAGTTTTACAGAAGGTGAAGATTAATAAAGCAGACTACATGTTTTCCCCCAGTACATATAGAGTGAACCTGCTATTAAAATATAGAGAAAATGTCTCGTTTTCAGCTGCCTCTTGTGTGTACTGCCTGATTATTAATAATCATATTAATTTAATCATATCAATTTAATTAAATTAATAAATTAATTAATCAAATTAATAATATTTGGAGGGTTATGACATTGATATTAATATTTGTGTATTAATGCATAATAATACTGTGCACTGCATGGTTTACATTAATATTTCTCTATGTGGCTGTGTGTACTCATACACACAGCCATTCACATGGAGCAAATTGTTGGAACTTGCATATATGAAACTACTCCTTCATTGACAGAAGCTCATACATAGTAAAATGATTTATCATAATACACTGCTTTGAGGGAATAAACAAATGAGTTCATAAAAAGAACTGCAATGCCATGCAAATAAGTAAATAAATACATTGCTAAGAATATTGACATCAGGATCACAAAATAATTCATTAGACTAATAAGTAAATTATTTTTACTTGAAAGTGGTTTAATGTTTGCTATATTATGTTGTTTTCATTCACTGCTTCATTGCTCATATTTTATAGCTTAATACATTGTACACTGCCCAGAGAAGTCTGGTAAATGGGCAGTCTTAAAATACAATAAATAAACATATATCTCTCTCTCTTTCTCTCCTCTCTCTCTCTTTGGCTTTTCTTCGCAAACGAAGATTCAGGAAGGACTCATCCTGTGCTTTCTGCAAGCGCGCTGATGGTTAAAAAGGCCAATCCAAGATACACAAATCCGGCTGCAGAAAGCACAGCAGAAGGTCTCCTTGGGTGATGTTTCTAGATTGTGATTCTTTCTGTGTTGTCATTTCTCTTCAAGACTCGTTCGGCGTGAGTTCTCAAATAAGGCTGCAGCATTGTGGATAGTGCGTCTCCATGCCTCCTGATGTGAGGCCAGGGCAGACCATTGTTGCTGATCAATTTGGCCGAGCCTGAGATGTTGTTTCAGGGAGTCTTTGTATCACTTTTTTGGGGCGCCCTTCTTACGCTGACCCATGGCGACTTCACTGTAGAATACTATTTTTGGGAGGCGATGGTCCTCCATCCTAGAAACGTGCCCTGCCCAGCGCAGCTGTGTTCTCAATATCATGGCCTCAATGCTGGTGATCCCTGCTTGCTCAAGGACAGCAACATTCGTCACATAGTCAGTCCAGTGTATATTTAGGATTGTGCGTATACAGCACTGATGAAAGCGTTCAAGGAGTCATAGGTGGTGGTGATAGGTGACTCATGTTTCAGATCCATAAAGGAGAATAGACAGTACAATGGCTCTATACACACTGATTTTTGTCCTTTGCCTCAGGTGTTTATTACTCCAGACTGTTTTGTGAAGTCTTCCAAATGTGCTATATGCCTTTGCTAATCTGTGATCGATCTCTTTGTCAATCTTGGCATCTGAGGAGATGATGCTTCCCAGGTAGGTGAACTGCTGAATGGACTTGAGGAAAGATTTGCCGACGGCAATGTGGGGATGGTGGTGTTCGTCCTGTGGTGCAGGCTGGTAGAGAACTTCTGTTTTCTTCAGGTTGACTTCCAGCCCAAACAGCTCTGCAGCTGTTGCGAAGCAGGATGTTAGGCGCTGCATAACATAAAATGCTTTGAAAATGTGACATCTGCTATACTGATACGGTATTATTTTTGCTGTTGTTCAAAGTTTCCCATGTATGCCCAGTCCAACTTACCACCTTCTAACTGAAATCTAACATAACCCTTGCTTGATGAAAAATGGAACGCATGTGTGTACTTAAATAAATTGCTCAGTGTGAACAATATAAATGAGTTGAATCAAATGTTTTCTGAAATATGCTTTTATGTTGTGTCAAATGTACACGGACCTCAGTCTTAGGGCTCATCTATATGAGCCAGGATATGTTGCCTCCCCACCAGCGTATCCTGGCCACAGATCAGGCCTGTTGTTCCTCCATTCCCTCTGTAGAACAGGAGGAACTACTGATGGGCATGCCAAACCGTCGCTGCCACTACTGCTGCCATTTCTCTTGCTGTCTCAGAAGCCAGGATGGGGGCCCGCAACAAGTAACCAAACACCCCTGCTTGTGACCAGCATTGGTCACTTGCTGTAGGACTCCTTCCTGCCTTCCAAGACAATGAGGGAAATGGCGGTGGCAAGACAGGGTATATAGCCTATCTAGACAAGTTCTTAAGAGTGCTTACTTACTACTTCTCTACGGATGGTGAAAGCAAAGATTGGTGTAAAACTTGTTCAGTACTGTTCCTTGATAAGCACTATCATCGCTAAGAATAAATGCTGATTCATATGGAAAAAATTGTATTTGGAATTATGCACACTGATTGAAATCACCTAGCTGGTCAATGCTGAGTCACAACAAGCAGGAGACTGTGGGTGCATTGTCATCTCTCTCCTTTCTATTTATGAAGTTTCAGGATTTAACAGTAGTATGAAGCAATGCTTGAAACTATATTCCTAGCATGTCTGCTCCAGCCTCCATTATACTCCCAGGGTTTACTGAGAAGAAAGAACAACAAGAAGTTGTAAATCTCTAGCAATGCCAAAGTCTCATACCCACTGTCAGTGGAGTTGGAATACCATCTCTATGGTGTTTTTCAAACCTTCTACCCCAGTGCCAATCCTTTCCACATCCATGTGTCTACCATGGAATCCCTGCCTGTTTGCCTATCTCTCTGTCTGCAAAACTCTTCTGGAGATTTATAGAAATTCTGTGGGATGTTCAAGTTGCCCTACATAAGTAGAGATGTGCCTAGAGCCTTCACAACACTTTTCCGCAACTATTCACTGCAAGGGATACTCAGTAGCTGTGTGCTATCCTAAATATGATCTCGGAGAAGCTTGTCTAACATTACTACTCTTCTCACTGATTACTGCCAAGTAAGCTTCCAAGAAGCTGAGAGTTTCCTTAGAACAAACTTTGAAAGCCAATACTCTACATGAAAGCTTATTCAAAGCCCATGGCATTCTTTCTTGAAACCTTCAAGTCATTTTAATGGGAGCTGCAGTTTACTGTTAAGGGGCAACTTAAAATTATGGTAGCTCCTTAAAAAAATAAACACATACAGGATAACTAAAGTTTATCCTAAAGATAATAAATCTTGAAAGAAAAACTACGGATCTGTTTTTATACTATGTCATTAATAAATATGGCTAGAATAATTTTATTTGATTAGGTTAGAAACAAACAGAAAAAGAGTTAGCTTCAGATTTCTGCTTTGCAATAAGATAGGAACTGCAAAGAAAGCTCTCTTTCTTAATCTATCTTGGCTTTGTCATTACTTCAGGATTCAATCTCATAATACTGTTTTTCCGCTTCCCATACCATGCAGAATTCATAAGTGTTTTTCTTTTTCAGGTGAAAGAAGAAGGTCACCCACAGTTATGAGTACACTTCACATATTATGAAGTTTAATGTGAGTTTCCCCCCTTATGCGTGGAAGTAAAATATAACAGGAGCAAACGCAAATGAGTTTTCAGAAGCTAAATATTGCACAAGGATGGTTCTGGCTGGGGAACCAGATTGGTTTAATTGATTAATCAGCAGAGGTTGCAATCCCATTCACACTAATTGGGGGTAAGCCCCACTGAACACAGTGAAACTTACTTGTAAGTAAGTATAAATCTACAGCTTGTGTACAGGTCTGAAAAAAACATTCTCTATTTTAGAGACTATTAACAAGCTATATAACTCATTTTAAAAAACAGGAAAAAAAGTGCTACAACACTTACCTGACACAGACAATCAGAATTTCAATTACTCCCACCCCCACCCCATTTGCAGAGTACAATTTGGGCATTGGTAGCAGCAGCATGCCCACAAATCCACCAGTAGTGCTAATGGAACTCTTTCTGGAGAGCAGTCTCTTGTGACACACCCTTGCTTTTTATTATTCAATTCTGAATGGAAAGTAAGGCACCCCCTACCAAAATAAAACTAATTTGAAGCACATTTCTTAATCAGTAAAGAGGTCTCTTACACTCATGTAAGCAGTGCAGCTACACTTTCTTTAAGTATTTTTATGCCATCCTCCAATTATGTTCCTAAGGTAGTTTTTTAAAAAGAGTTCCAAACTATAATGGCAGAATTGGTCCTCAGGTGAGCCTTTTCAAAAACTGCAGTAAAAATATAAAAGAAAAGAATGAAGATGAGAAGGCCGTTGCATCTGTTAAAAACCCAGGCTTCCAAGGGATGTAGGCATGTATGTGGAAAAACACAATACTGTGGGAATGAATGTAAGCATCATCATCATCATCATCATCATTTCTTATCTCTCTCTCCCGATGGATCGAGGCGGGAAACAAAACAGATTAACATGTAATATATAACACCCATTAAAAATACAAACACATAACATCACTTTAAAAAAATAAATATGATAAAAACCTATTAAAACAATCAATCCTTATTTAAAATTCATAATTTAACAATCATCTGGATAGGCCTGCTGGAAGAGACTGATGTTTAATGCTGTTTTGAATTCAGACAGTGTATTCAGCTGTCTAATGTCTTCCGGCAGGTCATTCCAGAGTCTACGGGTGGCTGAAGGAAAATGTCCTCTGGGTGACAGCCACCAACCTAGTCCTGGCTAACTGGAGTAAAGGTCCCGTAAAGGACCTGAGTGTACAGGGCAGATTAACAATTCAACAACATTGAAAGTCTGTACATATGCTTGGGCATGTGATATATGAGCAGGAAGGAGAAGCTTTATTTAAATACATTTTAGTCAGCTTTGCTAAGGTAACAGTAGTACTAAAACTGACACATTAGCATTTCAAATATGGTTAGGACTACTTCATGGTATGCAAAAAGGAAAGAATACTACAGACAGAACTTGTTAGAGTGACAAGCAAGTTCTTGTGGATGTCTTGCAGTACATGTAACAGATTTCTCTATGCCTAAAGATATATCTGCCTTCACTGTACCACATGATATTCAGTTTTAGGAATGAAAACTGTAGTAATGGCTATGAAATCCATGAACCAGCCAAAAAGAAGACCAACTGATTTGTGAGAAAATTTAGCTCTACAGTACAAAAGACAAACCTAGTGCTTCTACTTGGTGGTGATCTACTCCCCACACCCCACACCACTAGCAAGCTCAGCAGGGCCTGATGGCAGAGTCCATTAATAACCAGAGGACCAGAGGTTTCCCACCACTGCCTACAGATCCTTAATTACTTTATACCAGATCTGGATAATATATGCTTAAGAGGGGGATTAAATACTGACTTTCCTACATAATATGCACACCAACTCAAAGTTTGTGATCTCCCAAAGTTCTCATCCACCTTCAAAACTGGATGTGCATTTAATTTTTCACCTCAGGTGACCAAAAGTGCCACCCAAGCTACTGGGAATACTGTTGGGCATTTTGCCATGTTTGGGGTGTTCCACATCCTTTGTCATGCCTCCAGAGGCCTTCGTTCAGCCAACTTAGGCTTGTCTTCAAAAGGGGAAGTAACTAGAGAAGGAAGTTTTATCAGATGTAAGAACTGCCTGAAAATGTAGTGAAATGACTAAGTCCCAAGGCCTGCAAGAACTACAGGCTGTTCCTGGGGAAATTACTTTTCTGCCCCTCCTCAAATTTGAGTATGGGAGCTGCAGCCCTCCAGGGTGCAATGGGGCCATTTCAGCTCCTCTCCAACCCCTGACATTGGCCCACCCGTGCCTTATACTTTACTGTAACAAATCACACACACACATATACTGAAAACCCTTCCTCATTCAAGGAATGGGCAAGTGGTTATAGAAAAGCACTAGTTATTTGTTTATTGTAATATATAAAATAGGCTTAATATTTCCAAATATCACTTCAACTAGTGCTGAAGCAGATAAAACACTCCCTGTCAGTATCTTAATCTGGGGTAATTTATGTTCCCAATGATAATTCTAATATACAGTTGTTACTGGCTTTGCCCAAGGCTCAGATTGAGACAAATCTCTCCAGCAGGATTCCCAGCTCACTATTCTGAGCTGGAACATAGCTGGTTGGAGGACTAAATACCTAGACCCTTTCTTTATTAACTTTATTACTAAGTTTGATGTCTTATTAGTACAAGAGACATGGGTTACTGAAGAATTAAGGCTAAATGATTTTATATCTTTCACATTAAAAGCCACACCTATCAAAAAGAAAGCAGAGCTTGTGGTGGTCTAGGTATTTTTATATACACTGCCTCACATCGGGAGGCAAGGAGACGCACTATCCACAATGTTGCAGCCTCATTTAAGAACTCACGTCGGACAAGTCTTGAAGAGAAACAACAATGCAGAAAGAATCACAACCCAGAAACATCACCCAAGGAGACCTTCTGCTGTGCTTTTTGCAACTGGACTTGTTTATCTCAGATTGGCCTTTTTAGTCATCAGTGCGCTTGCAGAAAGCACGGGATGAGTCCTTCCTGAATCTTCATTTCCGGAGAAAAGCCAGAGAGAGAGAGAGAGAGAGAGAGAGAGAGAGATTAAAAGGCAAGGTAAATAACTTAGTCCCATTACCACCGCTTGCAATGGCAGTACTTATAATTTTCAAATTGACCTCTTTAATAATTATTAATCTATATCTGCCCCCCGTTGTACTAAAAAACAAGTGAAACAAGATTGGTTGAGACTGGAAAAATATATAGAAAACCTAATTATACAATATCCAGAGGCTTCTGTCATTCTGTCTGGAGATTTTAATGCAAGAATTGGCCAAAATGATATGGTTCTGTTTGCACATTTTCATGAAACCCCTCCTCTAAATTGATGAGGCCCACCCCATGCTGGTTAGAAGTTCACAAGACAAGGGATTTAACCATGCTGGACTTTATTTAGCATATGTGAGAAACAAATTTGATTTGGCCATTTTAAATGGAAGTATAGAGGTAGATAAATATGGAGAATTTACTTAAGTATCTGGAAAAGGAGCCTCCACAATTGATTATTTTCTAGTTTCATATAACTTATTGAGTTCAGTATCTAACTTTAGGGTGGAAAACTGGTGTGACAGTGACTATCTACCATTGGCCGCACGTTTGGAAATTAAAGGACAAAGTGGGTATGTAGTACATAGCTCTCCTATAAACAAGTCATCTGAAGTAAAATCCTCTCATTTTAAGTAGACACAAGAATTAGAGGGTGTAGTTGCTAAAAATTTTAACTCAGAATTTTATATTGCATTGCGTGAGAACATAATAGTATTAGTAGTATCAATAGTGTTATAGATTTCTTTCAATTCTTAGTGGCTTCCCTGCAATCTATTATAGTAAATACCATGCCCCGAAGTTCTTGTGAAATAAGGCACAAGCCCAAAAAATGGTTTGATCAGGATTGCATTATATGAAGAATTTACTAGTAGAGAAATATAAGTCATATAGACAGTCCAATCTACCTATAATCCCAGAAGAGTGGTATCTTCTGAAGAAATATAAAATTTTAATTAAAAGGGGGAAAAAGCCCAATTTTACATCTGGTATCGCTTCATCAGTGCTTCCAAATCAGGGGACTCATCTATATTTTGGAAAATAGTATCTGGGGATTCCCCCAAATGTAATTTAAGGGCAATTGTTACCATACATTTCAGCCTGTTCTTGGGAATTCTTTTTTCGTAATATTTTCACGGCAGAACTCTTTGAGAATTATGATAATTTAGTTGACGATAGTGAATAACCTGACTGGCCTCCAGTTACAGAAGCTGAAGTACAGAAATTAATCTCCTAGATTAAAATGGGCAAGGTTCCTGGGAGTGACAACATTCCTCTTGAACTTTGGTGGACTTCGGTTATTGCGTACTTATTTACATGGATAGATGAGATGACCATCTCCCCAAATAACTGGGGTTTGGCAGTAATCATCCCCATTTATAAGAAAGGTAAGCTCTCAGAGCCAGCAAATTATAGGCCAATCAGTTTGTTAAATGTAATTAGTAAATTATATGCAAGGCATATAGGTTAAATTGTTGGACTGGAGAGAACAAGAAAATATTCTGGAATAACAAGCAGGCTTTAGATCAGGACAATCAACTACAGATCAAGGGCTTATTCTTCATCATCTAGCTGAAAAATATTCCACCCAAGCGGTGGAGCTCTATATGCAGCATTCATTGATTTAAATCTACCTTTGATTTAATACCCAGAGACAAACTATGGAGAAAATTATAGGACACATCAATTGATAAAAGATTATTAATGCTTAATCATGGCCTGCATGAAAATACATCCCTGAAAATAAGATGTAACAATTCAGAAAAGCTAACTAATGAGGTACCTACCAATATAGGTTTTAAGCAGGGATGTGTTCTGGCTCCATTATTATTAAATTTATACATCAATTCATTGGTTAAAAGCCTAAAGGATAAAATTTTTCACTCCCTGCAACTGGCTCTATGTCCAATTTCACTCCTTCTTTATGTGGATGATGCTGTACTGTTACCCTACACAGTGTTTGCTCTAAGACAATTATTAAGGAAACTGGCCAAATACTGTCGTAATGAAGCTCTAACAATAAATTATAATAAATGTGTCTGGGAAAGCAGCCCAAAATGCCAGCAGGATAAACAAGATCTGGGAAACAGACAACCCCCAGTGATAGCCAAGTTAATTAAGGGGAGCCAGATAAGGTTCAGAACAAGCAAAGTTCAATTTCTTGAAGAAGCAGCAATACAGGCAAGAAGGCATACAGAGAAGAGTCCAGAATGCAGACCAAATGTCAAGGCTTACAGAAGGCTGCGTAGTAAAGAAGAAGGTTCGTGGGTCTGCAGGATCAGGCAACAGGGTAGTCAGGAACAGTCCGAGGTCAAGGTACAAAACAAGGCAACAAGGATTAAGGCAACAAAGTCAGCTTGAAGCTTTCTCCAGGAAGATCAGCTGATCTCTGACGAAACCTCTATTGCCTCTCCTAGCATATATAAAGCAATCAAGGCTTTGTCAGGTGTTTCTTAATGAGCAGGTTTTTCTCATAGTCTCAGAGAAATTCTTTGAGCTTCCTTTTAAGCTCGCTGCTGGGTATATGATGGAGGTAAGTCCCTCTTGTCTTCTTCGTCCTTATCTGAATTGGCAGGACTCTCTACTGGGTCTGATGCCAACCCACTCAGACCAGGCTCTTCCTCTGCTTGAGCCTCTAGGTTGGCAGGGTTCCCTGCTGGCACAGGTCTAGATAAACCTGTGCCAGCATCCCTAGGGCTGTTCCCTGCCATGTCCTTCTCTGACTCTATAGTCTCATCAGGCTCACAGGGCATGACAAAATCAAAGGTCATGATCTTTTCTAAGAAAAAGATTACACATAACTGGAAAATAAATGGTATTTCTATTGAGCAAATCACCAGTTATAAATATCTAGGTGTAGCGTTCCATTCTTTGGGCTCTTGGAAATTCCAAGCAAATACAGTAAAAGCAAGTGCACAAAGGTGTATACTGGCATTGTACAGATTGTAGTAGTTTGAGCATTGGAGTAGGACTCTGGAGAACAGGGTTCAAATTCCTACTTGGCCATGGAAACCCGTTGGGTGAGCTTGGGCAAATCACACTCTCTCAGCCTCAGAGGTGTTACCTAAAATGCTCCTTGGAAATTCCGCCCCCCCCAAAAAAACAAGTTTTACAGCAACTCGACTTTAGCAATGTGATAGGGGGTAACAAGGGAATCTTGAACCTATGTATACCAGTACTAACCTGGATGGAATACACACACATGTGAAATTAATTATGGTTTTTATTAAAAGTTCAAAAATTAACACCAAACACACACATAGTCACATAAGAAGCATTCACACAAGGCTATAGAAAGCAGTAGGATAGACTTGAGTAGGGAAATAGTAAGAGGATATGCTGTGAGTTGTACGACCTGTCTGGAATCCAAAGTTCGTTGATCTGTCTGGCAAGGTTGATGGAGGAATCTGAAGTGGCCACACAGGGGGACAGAGTTTCCCCTGGACTGGGTCTGTGCGTATTGAGGGATATTTTTAGGGTCATATTTATATCCCCAAATATGTCCTGAGGTGAGAGTAAGCCTCCTGGGTTGGAACAATAGATTCCATGAGCCTCCATGGATTGCACAATGACTTTTCTGGTCTTGACAATAGGTGGTGAAGATGCTAATGTGTTGCAAACTATCCTCAATGTCCAGTGACTAGATTTAAAAAGCTTGAGCAGCCTCTTTCTTAAGGTTGGGGATTAAGGAATTTCGAAATCACCACACAAAGGATTCATCCACCCATCATCTCCCTTTCAAATGTACAGTGGAGATTGTGCCCTTTTAGCCTTTAATACTTAGTTTTAGTCTTCCCTAGGCCAAAGCATGGCACTCAGCTGTCCTTTCTGAGACCATCGTGCTTTTTCCCTTGTGGAAGGCCACATCAATGAACTAAATTATTAATATGCCAATTTATTAATATACCAATTTTATTATATGTCAGTTTCTGAGGTCTCTGGAAGTAGAATTGTCAGCTTTACTAACAGAGGAACGTAAAGGCAAACTTCCTCTGAACAAATCATGCCAACAAAACCATATGATAGGTTTGCCTTAGGGTCACCATAAGTCAGAAACTACTTGAAGGCACAATAACAAGTCCTTCATTACAGTTCAGGGTTTTTAAAATCCATAACAACATCTCTAATAGACCTTTATTATTTCTAAAAGGCATGTATACTGCCTGCTGTTGATTTGAATTTGCAAGATCCATATACACATATATGTGCATAAACATACCTTTATAAACCCTGCATTCTAGCAAAGCTTTAAAAATAAAGTTTGATATGAAGTACTATTACAGGCTGGTTACTTTAGTGATAAAAGGAATATATTTTCTTTTTGCTTGCCAGATCATATCTTATAGCTTTAGGCTATTGATCTAGTTCTGAGTTATAATAGTTATAGAATAACAACAGTAAATATGTAATAACAACTCCTTCCACAATGTACACATGTTCCTCTGGCAAAGCCATTTGGAATCTCAAATAACATTAGCTTTCCCTTTGTATGTAATGCAGAGAAATGGGGCCATCCTTTAAAAACTAGAGGGCTACCTCCATTATTCCTTTTTCTCCTGATTGCTGACTTCATCTCCCATCAACAGAAAACATGAATGAAATTAAATTTAACAGAGGAAAACTGCAAGTGGGAATCCTTACAATAGCCACTGGCTGAATATAAGACAGTAACACAGAGAAAGAGAAGCAGAGAAGTATGCCAAAAGTGTCTCCAAGCAAGCTGAGGAAGGCAAAGCAGACACAAAATAGAGACTGAGAAGTGGCTGGGAGTGGGAAGCCTGTAAAGAAAAGTGGAAGGAAGACTGGGAATGGAGGAGGCATGCAAGGTAGGATGCTTGTAGAGAGGCTGGGAGAAGGCAGATTCAAGTGGGGAAAGAGGCAGGGACAAAGAGAAGACACAAATGGAGACTGGGGATGAGAACAAACAAAGAGAAACAGAGGAAGGCTCAAAATGTCAAGCATCATTAATGAGGAAAAACACACAAGCTAGGAGAAACTGCAGCACTTTGCTTTTGCCTGAGCCTATGCTGTCCAAATTTAAAACAGCTTTAAAACCAGCCTCTTCCAGTTGGCTTATCCAGATGATTTTTAAATAGTGAATTTTAAATTATGAATTTTAAATGTGGATTGATTGTTTTAATGGGTATTTGTCTTCCTTGTTCTTTTAAATTGATGTTACGTATTTTAACTGATGTTGTGTGTTTTAAACAGATGTTATATGTTTTATGTTAATCTGTTGTTCCCTGCCACTATCCATGGGGAGAGGAGGGTAAGAAATAATAACAACAACACCTACTACTAGGAAGGGCAAGGTTCTGCCCTCTTCTCTATTATTCATGTTGAGTTTGAAGCAACTGTAATAAGCTAAGAACAAAGGAAGAAAGTGGAAGGAGAAGAGAAGAACTGGGACATTTTAAAAGCAACTGGAAGTGAGACAGCAGATAAATTGGGACTGTCCCTGCCAAAGCAGGACATTTGCAGGATATGGGATTTTTATGCTTCTGATCCATTGGGCACAGTGGGATACTTTTAAATATACAGGTATCCCTTAGAGCTGAATGCCTTTTTCTCATTGACTACAGTACAAGTGTGCTGGTATGGCAGTGGGTCTTTTCATTTTATTAGTAACATTTATTTGCCAATTATTATTTATTTGCATGTAAAGATATCAGCAAATCTAACACTCCTTTAGGTTCCTATGGGTAAGACCCAGAGATTCAAAAATTTACTTCTTTGGACTACAGCACCCTGTAGGGTTCTGTGAACTATTCATGACCATGCTGGCTGGAGTATTCTGGGACCTTGGCTCATAAAAGTAAAGCCACCATCTTACCTAAATTGTATATTGGATCTTTATTTTGAGCTCCGTTTCTAGTACCGTATATTGTATTTCATTTTGGGGAACTGTTCATTATTTTAATGAACATTTTTTTGTCCCAGTGTTCTCAGAGAAATTCAAAACTTCTTACAAAAAATAATGCAAATCAAACAGCTACATGGTTGTCTTTCGTGCATTGTTGGAATCCAAATCCCATCCCTCCGCCAGTATGGACAATGGCTGAGATGGTGAAGGTTGTAATCCAGTCAATATCTGGAACAGAGGCAGGAAATTATTGCCTTACCACATGTTTAATACAACTCCCATAATATCTAACCACTGACCATGTTGGCTTGTGTGGACTGGAACTGTAGATCAAAGCACCATAGGGGCTAATTGTTTCTCATTCAAGAGCCTTGGGTTACCTATCCCTGTTGTAGAGGATGAAAAAGTTGGCCATTGTCTAGGGGCCACCTCTGAACAACCAATGGTCTACTGCCATCATCATTTTCACCAGATGGCACACCATTACAAGGTTTTGGTGTAGATGTTCAAGGTCCCAGTTAGCAGAATGAGCAGGAAGGGCCTTAAATGTAGGTGAGCTTGTTTACCATATTTTGAAATAAGTGAAGTAAGAGGCATTATCATTGAAAGGCTTCTTCAGCTAAGATCATCACGTCTAGATTCTACAATTACCTACCTGTTTCATTGGTTCTTCCCTTTGCACCCAAGGAAATCAAGAGGCAGGAGAACTATCATAGTTCATACATCCTACACAATCTCCAACATTTCACAGATGAAAATCAGAACATGTGCAGCCAAGCAACATCAGAGTGTGGTCAAGATGGTCAGATTTATTAATGAGGAAGGACACACAAGTTAATAGAGGCTGCACACTTTGCTTTTGCCTAACCCTGTTGAAAAGGACAGGATTCTGCTGCTCCTTTCCCCTCTGCTGAGTTAACTGAGTGCAAACTACTTTTGCACTTTGAACTTAGGTGTTGACAACACAGGAGGGTAAAAATCTGACTTCTTTGGCCTGGAGCTGCACTGGAGCTGTCCCACACAATATTTGGACCACTCTGGTCCATATTTAAGTACCACAGGTACCTACCCAAAAAGTCAAAATCTTCCCATCAGGTTTTTACCCCCTGCTGTAGGTCCATCACCACTGCCTAGCCAGGCACTCTTCCCAGACCCCCAGTGTATGGCCACTTGTTATGAGGTCAGAGGAAGTGACTGCTCTGGCTGGAGTTGCTCCCTCTGAACCTGAGAACAATTTCCCATATGCTAGGGGTTTGCCTTCCCAGCATATGGTTGCTTGTTATGAAGTCAGAAGGAGTAACTGCCCAGTGCAGGACAACAGGCACCACCATTTTTGGCCTTCTTGGTTCCACCACCGCTGCTGGCTTTGCCTTCCTGGTGCATAGTGAATGAGTGACTCTGGAGATTTTCAGATGCCTCTTGCCGCGCAAGCAGCCTCCGGAGCAGTAACGAGTCTGCTGCACGGCAAGGGGTCCATTTTGGATGACGCCGTTTCTCTCTCGGCGTTGTCTGTGGCTGTTGCGGCTAACATTGGAGGCGGCCGCGCTGTTTTTTACTCACGGACAACTTCCGTGAGTGAAAAACAGCGCATCCGCCTCCAATGCTAGCCGCAACAGTCACAGACAACGGCGAGAGAGAAACGGCGTCGTCCAAAATGGACCGCTTGCCGCGCAGCCGCCTCATTACTGCTCTGGAGGCTGCTTGCGCAGCAAGAGGCGTCTGAAAATCTCCTCTGTGCCAGGAAGAAAGACCCAGTGGTGGCGGCATGGAGGAGAGAGAAAATGGCGGCACCTGTCAGGCAGTGCTTGTCCTGCCTCCCCACATACCGAATCCAGTGTGGATCCTTTATCCACACTGGTTTTCTCTGGAGTTTCCAGCAAATTCCAGAAAAATGTGAGTCTTCCAAAACCAGGTTTTATCTGACATATCCCAAGTCTTGTTCGGATAGGGCCGTAAGTCATGTGGTACTATTGCACCAGATTAGGGGATCATGCTGCATGTTGTGTGGCATTATTGGGCTAGATTAAGGGAGGATTCAGATTTTCCTGCTAGTGTAGATAAGGCCTGAGTTTCCAGCAATTTAAGTAAGCTGAGAGAGAAGTGGGAGGAGAAAGAGAAACTGGAACATTTTAACAACAACTGAGAAAATGGGATGACTGAGGATGAATCAGGACGGTCCCTGCCAAACTGGGACAGTTGGAGTATATGGACTTTTCTGAATTTTGCATCCAAAGTTGTAATAAAGTTCTCCAATCAAACTACACGTACAAAGTTCATATGCTACGGACAGATGTCTGCAAAAAATTCTGTATACCAATGAACATAATGTACAAAAATACTATTTTGAGAAAAACTGGTAGTTACAAAATGTTTAATAAAATTGCATAAATATATATAGTCACACACCAACACTTTACTCATACATAATAAGTGCTCCCTCACAACCCGAGACTACTGTGACATGTGAATACAGTCATGACACAAGGTATTTTTAACATTGTATATTCTGAAGCAAATGGTAATGTAAATTTAAAGATTAACTCATAATAGTGCAAAAATAAAAGCTAAAATTTAATCATTACATCTTAATGAAATTTATCTGTGCTTAAATATTTACTCAGGTGCTTTAGATATATTAAAGAAGATGTTATCAAGCTGACAATGATTTCACATAGAATGAAATACGGTTTTAGGACAACAGGCAGTGAGCTGAGCAGATTTAAACTCCTGATTTGGGAACAAGAAAATCCACATTATATTAATAATTTTTCCCCTTAAGTTCATGCCAGATATGTTCATAAAATAGTGAAATAATAAGTCCCAAAGCATCAGGCACTGTGAAAGAAATACTCTGATGACTCTTTAAAAGAGTGGTAAATACAATGCTATAATTTCTCGTGACACTTTTTAAAATGTGAAAATGCAAGACCACCCTCCTCTGTGTGCCTGCACTCAGAATTGGAATAAGGTGCTACCCAGTTGAGAGCCATGGCAATTTTGATGAAAGTCCTCTTAAATATGTTGGGAAGGTTATTAAAGTTCCTTGAACTCCTCCAGAGATGTATTATGATTTCACGTATGTATGGCAGAGTGCTGACCACTCAATCCCCACTCTGTCAGGCACAAGTTGAGAAAGAATAAAAATTACTCTTGACACCCAGGGGTAATTTTATAATAGAAAAGATAATAAAATACTAAATTTGTAGGTGTTTTCAGTTCTGTAGTTTGGTACCTTGTCACATACTGCATTTGTACCTGGCTCCCTACTCATTACTATTTAATTACCACATAATACCTTTCTTTCAGACTTAATTAACCTTTCCAAAGGAAATTCTGACCTTGGGACCGTTTTTCAAATTTGCAAAGCCAATGGGAATATTAGCAATATTGTTCCATGGGGAAATTTTGCCTTGGTTTTAATGAAATGTAGAAGTGTATAATGAGAGACACACAGCTGCTTAATAAACAAGATTTTGAACATGTACCATACAACCTAAATTAATAGCAACAGTTCAGTCCTAAGCACATTCACTGAAAAGCAGGTCTCACTCCTTTACGGATCTAAAAATATAAATGGTATTATATATAGTTTAACTGTTACAGTCACTTACAACCAATGGTTTAGTCACCGTGGTGTCAAGGAATGCTCACAGACATTCTTAACATAATGAGTTAATCAACGAAGCTTTCTGTGACCAATACATTATGCATACAAGGATGCATAACGTAATTACTGGACCTTTGCGAGTTAATCAAGCAGGCCTGCAGTAAAAAAAATAGTAACAATGTAGCTCTCAGTAGTTGCAGCTTCGTAGAGCAAGATCAACTCACACTGAAGTTAAGAATGTCTCCACCTTAGAATGCCTAGGAAACGGATACTTTGATAGTTAGGATGGCATGGTTTCTGTCTCTTTGCCTGGGAAAGTATCAGCACCTTCTAGAACAAGAGGGGCAGGGTATTCAAAGATTGGGAAAGATCAGATAATTAGTCTCATTCTGATGAAGTACATCTTGGCCAGAAAACTGATCCATTGGGGTGACACTGAATTCATTGTGGGGACCCCAATAGAAAGAAGCTGTGATGAAAGACTACTTTGATCAGCTGAGGGACATGAGGTAACTTTGTTTTTGTTAGGGGTTTTAATATCTGCATATAATCAACAAACAATTGTTTTGGTGCACCTGTGATTACGTTTCTTTTTGACAGACCTTGGAGACTGAAATGGGAACTGAGTGGATCAGGGCCCTGAAATCATTACAGCAACCCTCCCTAGGTCATTAATCCACAACTGATGGGTCAGGACACCCAACTGATAAATTCTTATGTTAAGGTTGTGGGTTACACAACCCTTTTCTTTAAACAGTGAAATATAAATAAGGGTGAAAAGATGGAAGCAGGGACAGAGAAATTTGTCACATAAATAAAGAGTGAGCTTTCTCAGAGATGTGGCAGCTGCTTCTGTGAAGAGAATAGTATCTTTTCAAATTCCCTTGACCACACATAGCAGCAGTGTATGTGTATACACACACCTGTCCCAAAGGACACTGGACAAATATAATATAGTAGGTACTCTTATTCTTGTGCCCTAGTCTTTTCTGAACTAGCTACCATTTCTAATTCTAATCTGCAAACATTTCCTGGGCCCAGTGCTATTCAACATCTTTATTAATGACTTGGATAAGGGAATGGAGGGCATGCTTATCAAGTTTGAAGATGACACCAAATTAGGATGGGGTAGCTAATACCCCAGAGGACAAGATCAGAATTCAAAATGACTTGAACAGATTAGAAAGCTGGGGCAGTTTTGCTCTAGAGGAAAACTGGATAAAATATCAAGATATATTAAATGAAGAAATACAAGGAACATATAAGGTGAGAACAAGGGAACAACTGGAAGAACAAGATCACAAGATGAACTGGTTTCAATATAAGCAAATATATGAAAAATTCAAAATGGACAATAAACTTGGAAGCTTCAAATTAGATAATAATTCAATAGATGAGGTAATACATGATATTAAAAAAAACCACATAGCAAAATTCTATAAGATACTACTGGAAAGAGAATTAGAACAGGATTACATTGAGGAGCAAATGATAAAATGGGCACAGGACGTCGGTCACAATATAAAATTAGAGAGATGGGAGAAGGCCTGGAGAAACACGGATAAATTTACTCTATCACAAAACCTTAAGGAAAACTTTTTCAAGATGTTTACAGGTGGTATCCATCTTTTTCAAGATGTTTTACAGGTTGTTGACATTTTATCTAGTCAAACTGGATAAAATGTATAAAACCAGCAAAATGAACTGCTGGAAGTGTGACCAAGCAAAGGGAACTGTATACCACATATGGTGGAACTGCCCAACTGCTAAAGCATTCTGGAAGAACATACATAAACACATAAACATAATCTTAGAAGCCAACCTGGCAATGAGCCCAGAATTTTATTTATTAAATATGATAGATAAGTTGGATGCAACATGCTCCAAAAATAATTGGAGAGTACTTCTATATATGATTTCGGCAGCTAGGCTTATATATGCCACAAAAGGGAAGGAAAAGGACTCCCCAACACTAGAGGAATGGTTAATCAAATTAAAAGACATGATAGACAATGACAAACCAACAGCAGTAGTAAGGGGAAAGTGGGTTAACAAGGTTGAAAAGGAGTGGGCACCAATCAAGAATTACTGGAAACTAAGATAGGAAAGTTTGAGCAAATTCGACCTCTAATCAGAAAAAAGGGTTAAAATGGAGGAAGTTGTATGTTAAATAAAATGCAAATGAAAGTCATGCATACAATAAGTTAGTTGAACGTAAAACTTGGTATAGCTATGATTAATCTAGAAGTTAAAGATTTATGAAATAAGGGAAACAAGTAACAAAGTAGAAGCAAAACCCAAACAAATCAGGAGGAAGGTGGGAAAATGGATGTAAAGAATAATATCCAAAGGGCGACAGGGATATCAGTATAGATGCAGATAAGTTGGTGGAGGTTGTATGTATTTTTCTAAGCACTGTTTGCTTTTGAGTTTATATCTGGTATCTTAGTAACAGAATGTTAAAAGTTGCATAAGAAACAAGCAAATTACATTGTAAATGAGTGTAATATAAGCAACCAAAAAAAAATATATAAAATTGAAAAATAGAAAGCTGGGCCAAAACTAACAGAATGAATTTCAACAGGGAAAAATGTAGGATACTACACTTGGGAAATAAAAATGAAATGCATAGATATAGGATGGGTGACACCTGGCTTGATGGCAGTACATGCGAAAGGGATCCAGGAGTCTTAGTGGACCATAAACTGAACGTGAGTCAGCAGTGTGATGCAGCAGCTAAAAAAGCCAATGCGATTCTAGGCTGCATTAATAGGAGCATAGTGTCTAGATCAGTGATGGCGAACCTATGACGTGTGTCAGCACGGACACGTGTAATCATTTGGGCTGACATGTGGCCGTAGGCCTCCTCCCCCCCTCCCACAACCTCACCACTCTCCCTAAACTGGCGATCGTTCGCCACTTTAGGGAGGGTAAGAGGGTGGAGGAAAGTAGTTGGCGGGGCTACAAAACCCCGATCGCCACTTTAGGGAGGTGGGGGTGGAGCCTCCCCCCCACCTGGCTACCCCCCACCGAAGCCTGCAATGCTTCCCTGGAGCTGCCTCAGAAAGGCCAGGTAAGGTGGCGGGCGGGAGTCTGCCCAGCCTCTCCCCGGCCTTCCCAAGGGGGCTCCAGAGTTTTGAAGTCTTGGAGCCACCTTGGGGAGGCCGGGGGAGGCAGCAGGAGGGAGGGAGGGACTCTGCCCGGCCTCCCTGAGGGTGCTCCGAGGCTTCGAAGCCCTGGAGCTGCTTGGAAAGGCCAGGGAAGGCAGCGGGCGGTTGGGAGGGATTCTTCCCGGCCTCTCCCTGGCCTTTCCGATGGGGGTCCGAGGCTTTGAAGCTGTGGAGCCACCTCGGAAAGGCCGGGGGAGGCAGCAGGAGGGAGGGAGGGACTCTACCCGGCCTCTCCCCGGCCTTCCTGAGGGTGCTCCAAGGCTTCGAAGCCCCAGAGCAACCATGGAAAGGCCGGGGAAGGCAGCGGGCAGGTGGGCATCTCCCCGGCCTCTCTCCGGCCTTCCTGAGGGGGCTCCAGGGCTTTGAAGCCCCGGAGCCGTCTTGGGGAGGCCGGAGAAGGCGGTGAGAGGGAGTCTGCCCAGCCTCTCCTTGGCCTTCCTGAGGGGGCTCCAGGGCTTTGAAACCTGGAACCGCCTCGGGAAGGCCGAAGGTGGTGACGGGAGGGCAGGTGGGAGTCTGGCCGGCCTCTCCCCGTGCCTCCCGAAGGACCCCATATAGCCTCTTCGGGAAGGTTGGGAGGAGTGGAGGGAGCATGGTGTAGAGGCTTTTCAGCCACCCCCACCCTCCCAAAGCCGCAACAAGGCTTAGAATGCTCAACAGTGGTTTTGGGAAGGGCGGGTGGGCCTAAAAAGCACCTTTCCCGCCAACTCCCTCCTCTCCCAGGGCTTGGCTCCCCCCCCCCAATGCAGCCAAGCCCCAGGAGAGCGGGGAGTTGAGCGCCTGGCTTGCTCAGCAAGCACTCCATTTAAATCAGCTCCTCTCCCTTGAGTGGGAGGGAGAGAAGCTGTTTAAATGGGGTGCTTGCTGAGCAAACCGTGAATAATCAAAACCGCGAGAGTGAAAGCTGCTAATGTGGAGGGGCAACTGTATACATTATGTTATTTAAACAATAAATATTGTGAAATAACGTTTTTTCCTCAAAGTGACCCACCACCCGAGTTATGCTCATTTTTTTGGCAAAGTCTGACACACCAAGCTCAAAAGGTTGCCCATCACTGGCCTAGATCAAGGGAGGTAATAGTGCCACTCTATTTTGCTTTGGTCAGAGCTGTTTGTTAGTGGAATACACTGCCTCGTGGTGTGGTGGAGTCTCCTTCTTTGGAGGATTTTAAACAGAGGCTGGATGGCCATCTGTCCGGGATGCTTTGATCGTGATTTCCTGCATGGCAGAGGGTTGGACTGGATGGCCCACATGGTCTCTTCCAGCTCTATGATTCTATTATTCTAAATCCAATCTGCAAAATTAGAACTCTTACCTGGTTGCAGAAAGAAGCCTCTGAAACTGTCAAATGTGCAAATAAGTGGGTAAAACTTATATATGAATCATCCATAAAGATGACAAAATTTTCCACAATTTTCCCCCAATTCTGTCACTTTTTCACAGAGGAGACTGCCTAAAAATAAACTCTTCCACAACTCAGCTCCTTATCCATCTTCTTTTCTGACATTATATTAGCACTCTCTACCATAATAGGATAATCCTATGACTTTAAATCCCAAAGTTCTTAATACATTCTGCATTTGGATAGCCATCCCCCTCTCTCTCTCTCTCTCTCTCTCTCTCTCTCTCTCTCTCTCTTTCTCTAGTGTTAAGGATGGATAAAGGTGTGGGATAGATAAGGGAGAGAAACCTGTTGTTTATATTATGCACCCTCTGTAGAGGCTGGGTGAGGTAGGGACAAATATCAATTCTTGCAACAGGGAAAATGTATGAGCGTACATTTGAATGTTCAGTACAAGTCTGTATGGAATCTAAAAATAGATTTCTGAGAATCTTAATTTTCAGAATTAAGCCCTGGTGGTGCAGTGGTTAAATGGCAGTACTGCAAGTCGCCACGTTGTAAGTTTGAATCCAGTGGGCTCCAAGGCTCACTCAGCCTTCCATCCTTTCGTAGGTCGGTAAAATGAGTGCCCAGCTTGTGGGGGCAATTAGCTAACACACATTGGAAACTGTTTAATGTAGTGTAGATATGTAAATAGCTATTGCTTAAAACAATTTGTAAGCCGCTCTGATAGCCTTGTGGCTGAAGAGCGGGGTATAAATAAATAAATAAATAAAAGAAACACATTTCTGTCCTTTCTGGGTGTATCAATGTTCAGAGGCACCATTACTGTGGAACAGAAGAAGAAATTACTTGAAACTGTTGCTGCTCTGTAAGGATTGCAGACCTTTCTTTGCTTGTATAAAAGTGAAACCATACATATTGATCAAAGCATGAGGATGCCATTATATCATGAAACATTAGACTGAGTAGTAGAATAATCAGCCAGTTGTGTACTTTGTCTTAAATGCTCCAGACCCACACCATTTGTGGACTAATGTGTAGGGATCAAAATAAAATTTTGAAATACTCAAAAAATGGCTGAAAAACATGTTTATTGAGTGTCAGGAAACCCTGATGAGGAGTATCCTGGACTGGTGAGAATCTTAGCAGCTTGGGACTTATTCTGTGCAAAAAACAGCATTTTGGTGCAGGACACAGCAGAAAATAATATTTCTGCACAAAGACCTCAAATGACTGTGAAAATGGCATGCAGGGCAGCATCGGTAGTGCAGATAATGGTATTGGTTCTAGTCACGATAATGCTATTGGTTCTAGTATGAAGGTGAATAGGAGTGATATGTGCTCCCTCCAAAAATGCTCATGTCTATAGCGGTAAATGTATGACACCGATGTATACAGTGAGTCCTCCTGACACCGGTGCTCTGTTTCTCTGTAAGAAGGTCTAGAGGAGGCATAAGAGCCTATGAAATGGAGTCTTCTCACATCTCGGCAACAGTGGAAGTGGATGTCGGCCAGGTGAAATTCGATCTCAAGGAGAGACTGTAGCCAGAGATTCAGGTGTAGAGACCTCCACTTTTCAGACATAAAGCAACATTGGAGCATCCGTCAATACTGAGGTTTCTGTAGATGGATCGGCAATTGTTGATATGGTGGGAGTCATTGGTGTAACTGTTGATGGGACTGTTGTTCATACTGATCTATGTCTTGAGTGTTTCAACGGCTTTTTCGGTCCTGCTTCACTCTGTGCTGTTAATAGTGAGTGCTCCAGTGCAGCTGGTCTCTGGCTGCTGGGTTTAGCATGAGCCGACTTGCCATCCTTTCCTCTTGGTATCAAAGCAACTTCCCCTCCTGCCAAAACCACAGCAGCTGATGAGACCGACGTTGAAGTAGACGGTGACGTCACTGAAACTGATGGAACAGTTGGTGTTGAAGCAGCAGATTGGTCTTGTCAAGGCAGTTGAAACTGATGCTGTTGTTAGCAAAGGAGTTGTGGCCTTACACAGTTTGGAAAGTAACACAAAAGCAGAATGACAAGGTTGGTTGTAAGTGGCCTGGATAGCTACTTGAAGGTGCTTATCCCAACAATGAAGTTTTAAATGGGAAGCCTGGCTTTTTAGAGTTTTTGAAGTGAAGCTCCTACAAATGGCACACTTCTCCACAATATAGCCCTCTCCCAGGCAGAACAAACACTGAGAATGCCCATCAGAGAGCAAGACCCTTCTATTACAGCAAGAACAATGGCTGAAAAGGGAGGTAGAGAGGGAGAAAGAGGAAAAGGGAGAAGAATATTGAAGTAAAGTAAAAGAGAGAGAAGGAGAGAGCAAAGAAAGGAGAAAGAACAAACCAAAGAAAGCATGATATAAAGAAAAAAAGCAAAAAAAAAAAGAGAGAGGAAGTGCTTAGCTGAAATGGAACAATGTCACTCTGCTGGCAGACACAGAGAAACTGATGGGACAGTAGCTTGGTGGACTGGGACATATGTGGTATGAGGAAGGGGGTGGGGTTTCCGCCAAGCTACTCAGCTCTAGAAGATTCCAAATGAAGTTCCTATGCAGGCACAAAGCCTGTTTGTGTGAGGCACAGAGACTATGAAGAAGAACATGAAAGCAATGGCCAGTTCTGGCAATGGTAAGATGAACAGTAGAATCTCTCAAGGTTCTGTACTGGGACCAATGTTTTCTAACTTATGCATAAATAACCTGGAGTTGAGGGAGAGGGAATAGTAAGGTGGCCATCTCCATGAAATTGATGGTGAAGGGCTCCAAATGGATCTCTTGAAATTGGGAGGGCATTACAAAGGCAAATGAGATTCATAAAAACAGAATCATAGAGTTGGAAGCAGCCTTGTGGGTAATCGGGTCCAACCCCCTACTCAGTGCAGGACCCTCAGCTAAAGCATCCCCAGCAGGAGGTAGCTGATCAGTCTCTTTTTTGATGACATCCAGAAAAGGAGACCCCATCACCTTTCCAGGCAATTGGTTTCAATGTTGAACTGATCTTCCTGTCAAGAAGTTCCCTCTAATGTTCAGTCAAAACCTACTCTCCTGCAATATAAAACAATCAGACTTGGTTACAACCTGCACTATCTTTTCTGTGACAGCCTTGAGGTATTTAAAGAATGCAATCATGCCATCCCTCAGTCTTCTTTTCCCCAAACTGAACATACCCAGCTCCTTTCATTTCTATGTTTTGTTTTCCATACCTCTATCATTCTTGTTGCTTCTCTAAACATGCCCCAACTTGTTTATGTTCTTCTTAAAATGAGGTGCCCTGTACTGAATTCAGTACTGCAAATGAAGCCTGACCAGTGCAGAACATAGTGGGACTATTACTACCCTTGACTTGGAAACTATGCCTCTGTTACTGAAGATTAAAATATTATTTGCCTTCTTTGCTAAAGTATCAAACTACTGGCTCATAATCAACTTATGATCAGCAATAATCGCAAGGTCCTTTTCAAATTTAGTACTGCTGAGCCATGTATCACCCATCCTATACCTGTGAATTTGGTTTTTGCATCCAAAATATAGAATTTTGCACTTGTCTCTACTGAATTCATTGTATTAATTTCTGCCCAATTTTCTAGCTTATCTAGGTCCTTTTGAATCCTGTTTCTTATCTTTCAGTGTCTCAGCAACCCATCCTGGTATTGTATCACCTGCAAACTTGATAAGGATTCTCTCCATCATCAAAGTCATTTTTAAAAATGTTGAAGCAGTTTAAGCAAGTTGCTCTGGGTGACAGAAGAAGAACGGGTTACTTACCGTAACTAGTTCTTTATAGAATCATAGAATTGTAGAGTTGGAAGAGACCACGTGGGCCATCCAGTCCAACCCTCTGCCATGCAAGGATCATGATCAAAGCATCCCGGACAGATGGCCATCCAGCCTCTGTTTAAAGACCTCCAAGGAAGGAGACCCCACCATGCTCCGAGGGAGTGTGTTCCACTGCTGAACAGCTCTTACTGTCAAAAAGTTCCTCCTAATGTTGAGGTGGAATCTCTGTTCCTGGATCTTGCATCCATTGCTTCGAGTGGTCTTCTGTGAATTCACACAATTGGTTAATCCTGAGTCTGCACAGAGCACTTCGGAAACTTCTAGCACCTCATTTTAAACTTTTGGGCAGTAGCACCACCCCCTCACCCCTGGTGCATATAAGCCCATCCCTCTCACCAACTGCTCAGTTCCTTTTAGCCATGTTAAATAAAGTAAGTGAGAGGAAGGACACCAGAGGGGAGGAGGGCAGGTTTGTGTGATTCACAGAAGACCACTCGAAGAACTATAGTTACGGTAAGTAACCCGTTCTTTTTCATGGTCTCTACGAATGCACACAATGGGTAGATTAACAAGCTCAGGAGAACAGGATGGCGGGAGTGTGCAACCCAATAAAAACACCACACACACAGCATGTTAAACATAAAAACACAATATTGTGACAGAGGTAGAATAGAGCGTGTTTCAGTCATCCGAGGATGAATGTGCAATAACTGCCCTAGCAAGGGCTACGCCATCCATGGCGGCAGAGTCAAGTTTACAGTTCTTTACAAAGGTGAGCGGTGTCACCCATGTAGCCACTTTGCAGATATCTGGTAGCGGTACGCCATTCAGGAATGCTGTTGAAGTAGCTGCTGCTTTAGTAGAGTGACTTCTGATGGGAGAAGGCACGGGCGTACTTGCAGATTTGTACAAAATTCTGATGGTTGAAACCACCCAGTTGGAGAAACGCTGGGATGAAACAGGAAAGCCCTTGATGGGACCAGCATAGCAGACAAAAAAGCTTAGTCCTTTCAATGTAAATCTTTAGTGACACCCACACATCCAGGGGGTGGCATGAGGGCGAGGTTCCCTGCAATGGTATGGCCTTAAACAACAGAACTACGATGTCCTGGGTGAGGTGAAAGGAAGAGACCACTTTTGGCAGGAATGCTACATCTGGTCAAAGGACTACCTTGTCCCCATGGGACTGAGTGCAGGGGGGGAGCAGCCCTAAGAGCACAAAGTTCACTAGCTCTTCTGGCCGAGGTGATGGTGACTAGGAAAAACATCTTGAAGGACAGAAGGCGATTGTCCACTGTGTCCAAAGGTTCGAACAGAGGGTGTGATACCCCTTCGAGAACCAATTGGAGATCCCATAAAGTGACTGAGCCAGCCACTGGTGGATGTAGGTTCTTGTAACCTTCGAAGAAATGCTGGACCAGTGGATTTGTGAAGCAGGAGTCTCTACCCAGACCCTGGAGGTTAGAGGATATAGAAGCTACATAGGTTCGCACTGATGAAAGGGAAAGGCCCTTTGCTGGTAGTGAGGCAAGAAAGTCAAGCAGCACTGGTGTTGATGCCTCTGATGGTGAGGCCCCTTTGGTGGCAAGGAATTCACAGAACTTTTGCCATTTATAGTGATATGCCTTCAGTTTGGAGGGTGCTGAGCTGTCAGGAGTATTGATCTGGTCTAATGGCTGATAAGCCACGCTGTCGGGTTGATTGTCTCCAGATCCGGATGGAAGACTCAAAGGTTTTGCATTGACAGTAGGTCCTTCTGTAAGGGAAGGTGTTGGAATCGGCGTCTGGAGAGGAGGAGAAGGGGAGGTGAACTAAGGTTGTCTGGGCCACCACAGTGTTATCAGAATGCAGTTTGTCCTGTCCTGTTTTAGCTTGGCTACAACTCTGAAGAGAGTGGGAACGGGTGGAAAGCGTACATTACAGCCCGTCCACTTGAATAGAAACACATCCCCCAGATTTCTGTGGGATGACCGCTGCTGTGAGCAGTAGAGATTGCATTTTGCATTGTGATGAGATGCAAAGAGGTCTATGGATGGTTGGCCCAACTCCACGAAGATTGTTGACAGACTCTCCTGTGCCAGAGACCACTCATAGCAGTTGCTCCTTGCTCTGCTTAGTGAACCTGCAATACCACTCTGGTTTCCGGCCTGAATGATGGCCTTCAGGAATATGCTCCTGTCTATACACCAGTCCCATATCTGGTTTGACAAGTCCAGGAGGGTTCTGGACCTGGTTCCTCCTTGTTTGTTGAGATAAAAAAACTGTGGTGTTGTTCGATATCACTTGGACCACTTTGTCCTGGATGGAGGACTCGAAGGCCTTCAGCGCCTTGAACACTGCTAGAAGCTCCAGATAATTTTTATGTGTAGATCTGTCTCTGCTGTCGACCAACAGCTATGAATGGTCAGGCCGTGAGAGTGCGTACCCCATCCTGTCGTGGATGCATCCATAGTGAGGGACCTGGAGGGGTAAGGGATCTCGAATGGTAGATCGCACCGCATGTTCTGGGGAACGGACCACCGGTTCAGTTGCCTGAGGAGTGAAGGTGGGATCGACAGTTGTTTTAATGGATCGGCCCGCATCAGGTCAAAGGATTGGAGGAACCACGCTTGCAGAGGGTGCATTCGTAGCCTGGCAAAGGGTGTCATGGCTGTGGTGGCGGCCATATGGCCCAGAATGGTCCGGATGAAGTGGGCTGTCACTCTCCTCCATGCGGCACAATGAAGCACCATGCTCCATTGTACACTTAAGCGGTCTTCTGGGAGCAATGCTCGTCCTTTGACAGGCACTAGTTGAGCCCCAATAAACTTTGCAGTTCTTGCCAGGGTCAAGTGCGACCTGTTTGCATTGATCATGAGGCCTAGGTCCTAAAGAGGGGAGATTGTGATGGCCATGTCACCTGCCACCTTATCTTTCAGGGGTCCTGTGATCAACCAGTCATCCAGGTATGGGAAGATGACGATACCTCTCATGTGGAGATGAGCCACATCTAGGGCCGTACATTTCGTGAACACTCTTGGGGCCATGCAGAGGCCAAACAGTAGAGCCTTGAAGCGGTACATTTTGGGGCCGGCGGCAAAAGCGAGGAACCTTCTGTGGGGTTGCGCTATTGCGATGTAGAAGTAGGCATCCCGTAGATCTAAGGTAGCGAACCAGTCTCCTGTATGGAGGAATGGGAGGATAGAAAAAAGGATGACCATTTTGAAGGACTTGGGTTTATAAAATGGTTCATCTCTCAGAGATCCAAGATAGGGTGAGGACTACCATCTTTTTTGTTGACGAGGAAGTAACAGGAGAAGAAGAATTCTCACCATTGGCTTCAATGTCCTTCTATGGCTGCTTTCCTTCACAATGACTGGACCTCTTCCTCAAGATGAGAAGGGGGAGTAGATTTTAATGACACCGTGGGGGTAGGCTGTTGAACACTATGAAATGTCCATTCCGGATAATGCTGAGAACCCATGCATCTGTAGTCATTTTGCACCATTGGTGGTAAGCGACAAGAAGCTAACACACATTGGAAACTGTTTAATGCAGTGCAGATGTACAAATAGCTATTGCTTAAAACAATTTGTAAGCCGCTCTGATAGCCTTGTGGCAGAAGAGCGGGGTATAAATAACTATTTAAAAAAAAAAAAAGCCCTTCTAATGGTGAACGGGCTGTAAGCCTGGGATGCAGAGCCGGGTAGTCAGTTTTTCTGCTTGGAGGGGTCAGGTTTCTTCTTGTGGAACCAAGACTTGTGTTTGGTGGGGGCTTGAAACTTCCTCTGCTATGAGGCATAAGTTTGGGCCGACTGTTTTGAGTGGGAAGCCGCAGGATTGAAGCTCCTGCGAAAGAGGGTGGGAATCGCTTGGAGTAGAAATCTGAACGTGACCCTTGGCAAGAAGGCAGAATGCCAAAGTGCTTACCTGTTGTGCGAATCTTGTACGTATGTGCTAGCTTCGTGTCTCTTTCCGAGTGGAAGAGGCCAACCTCATCAAACGGGAGACCTTCAATCACTGACCTGGCAGTAGATAAAAGGCTGGACGAATGAAGCCAAGTATACCTGTGAACAGCAATACCACTGAGCAGAATCTTTCCTGCGCAATTGGTCACATGCTTCGCTGTCTGAAAGTGTGATTCCATAGTTCCTCATGTTGTGAGCAAGGTCCAGGTCTTGCTGGGGAACTCTGTCCAAAAGGGGGGATATAACATCCCAGAGATGCCTCTGATAGGCCCCCATGCAGATGATGTAGTTGGCCATCTTCTTAAGTAGGAAAACTGAGTAAAACTTTTTACCCATAGCGTCATGCTTTTTCCATTCACATTCCATTGGTGAAGAGTGAATATTGTGTGAAGTGTGCATCTGAGCTGCATCAACTATAATGCAATTTGGCTTGGGATGCACACTCAGCCATGGAACTGCCTCCTTAGAGACACTGTAAAGATGTTCAAGCCTTTTAGATGTTGGAGGCACCGACAAACGACTAGCCCATGTCGTTCTGGCTATCTGTGTTAGGAACATTGAGAAAGGAGCGTAAGGCAAAGGAAGGGCCTACCTTTAAAGGTCGTGAAACAGGATCGTCCACATGTACATCTGGTATCGATGTTGTTAGACCCAGAGACACTGCCATCCTATTCACCATCTCTGAAACTGAACAGGCATCATCTGTAGGAGGTCTTGGTTCTTCGCCTTTACATTAAGGTGATGGCTTAGGCAAAGTGGTGTCCTCATCCGACTCATCCGACTTATGGTCTGAGCTTGCCTGAGCCAATGAAACCACAGGCTTAGACCACGCTGCCAGGGCCATAGACGAAGACCTCCTAGGATCAGTAGGTTTTGGAGAGGGTGTCCTTTTTGTAGGAGTTCTGGAGGAAGGACATATCGGGACCCTTTTCTGGGAGATTTAGGCCTCCAAGGAGATTCCACCACCACTTGTCTGCTGTGTTTGCGCTGTCGGTGGCGCTTCTCTGGAGAGCGGGGGTGAACCCATCTATCCTTTTCTTCCTTGCGGTACCAAGGAGAACGATCATAGTGGTACTGTCTTGTATACACAACCGGGGACGGTTCATCAAGATGTTGGTTCCAGTAGTCGTGTCCCCAATAGTATCGGTCAGTATAGAAACTTCTTAGAGGTGGTACTTTATACTGGTAACGGTCATAACGGTCCCACCACTTGTCTTCATACCACACTGAGTCATCGTCTGTGTCCTAGGAAGTAGAGGAAAGAGATTACAATGGGTGGGTGCGTGGTCTCAGCGATCAGGACCGAGAGGCTTACTCTGTGTCTGAAAAGTCTCGGTACGAGTGATCTAGAACACCATGGAGATCTCAGTACTGGAGATTTAGACTGTGGTCTTGGTTTCGTTGAAGGCGTCTTTTGTCTGTCCACGGTTGGAATTCTACAAGGTGTCAGGGTTCTACAAGGTGTTGGAGTTCTACGAGGAGTTGGGGTGCGGCGAGGTGCTGGAGTTTATAAAGTGTCAGGGTACAGCAAGGTAAATGAGAGCGTGATTCTGTGGCAGCGGCGACCGGAATCGGCTAACTGGCATCGAACGGGACGAAGGCCTGGACCTCCGACATTCTTTGAATTTGGACCGGGACTGGATCCGGGACTGGGATCGATGATAGGAGTCCAATCGAGACTGAGAGGCCGAACAAAACCAGGAATCGTGCACTGAAATTGGCTTCGACTGTGACCAGGATCGACCATGATGTTGTGCACTGGATCTGATATCCAAAGGTGATCTTGAGCGTGATATCCTGATAATCCTCACACCGAAAGATGATTCATCGTCTGTTAGGGACACAGTATAAGTGGGTTCTTCCTCCCGGAGTCACTTTGGGGATGGTATTGTCAGCCTTCATTTCACTGGGGTGATAGCAAGGAACCCAGCTCTATCTCACCTTTGGATCTCTTCGCTTTAGGGTCACAAGACTGACAGTCTTGTTGCTTCTTTCACTCCTGAGACCGGCCTCTCTTGGGGAATTCATACAATCATAGAATCATAGAATTGCAGAGTTGGAAGAGACCACAAGGGCCATCCAGTACAACCCCCTGCCACACAGGAAATCACGATCAAAGCATTGCCGACAGATGGCCATCCAGCCTCTGTTTCAAGACCTCCAAGGAAGGAGACCCCAACACGCTCCAAGAGAGTGTGTTCCACTGCCGAACAGCTCTTACTGTCAAAAAGTTCCTCCTAATGTTGAGGTGGAATCTCTGTTCTTGGAGCTTGCATCCATTGCTCTGTGTTCCAGTCTCTGGAGCAGCAGAAAACAAGTCTGCTCAACCCTCAACGTGACACCCATTCAAATACTTAAACAGGGCTATCAGATCGCCCCTTAACCATCTTTTTTCCAGGCTAAACATACCCAGCTTCCTAAGCCTCTCCTCATAAGGCATCGTTTCCAGACCTTTCACCATTTTAGTCACCCTTCTCTGGACACGCTCCAATTTGTCAATATCCTTTTGGAATTGTGGTGCCCAGAACTGAACACAGTATTCCAGGTGAGGTCTGACCAAGGCAGAATAGAGCGGCACTATTACTTCCCTTGATCTAGACACTATACTTCTATTGATACAGCCCAAAATCGCATTGGCCTTTTTAGCTGCCGCATCTCACTGTTGACTCATGTTCAACTTGTGGTCTACTATGACTCTTAGATCCCTTTCACACGTAGTCTCATTCAGCCAAGCCTCCCCCAAACTATATCTGTGCATTTCATTTATTTGCCCTAAGTGCAGTACCTTACATTTCTCCGTATTGAATTTCATTTTGTTAGCTTTGGCCCAACTCTCCAGTTTATCCAGGCCATTTTGAATTTTGATCCTGTCCTCTAGGGTATTAGCTACTCCTCCTAATTTGGTGTCATCTGCAAATTTGATAAATATGCCCCTAATTCCCTCATCCAAGTCATTGATAAAGATGTTGAATAGCACTGGGCCCAGGACAGAACCCTGTGGCACCCCACTAGTCACATCTTTCCAAGACGAAAAGGAGCCACTGCTGATCACCCTTTGGGTTCAGTCGGTCAACCTGTTACAAACCCATTGAACAGTTAACTTGTCTAGCCCACATTTTACAAGCTTGTTTGCAAGAATGTCATGGAGAACCTTGTCAAAGGGCTTAGTGAAATCAAGATATGTGATATCCAGTGTTCCCTTCATCTACGAAGCTGATAATTTTATCAAAAAAAGAGAGATCAGATTAGTCTGGCATGACTTGTTTCTCTGAAACCCATGTTGACTTTTTGTGATTATGGCATTGCCTTCTAAATGTTCACAGACTCTCTGTTTAATGATCTGTTCTAGAATCTTCCCTGGTATTGATGTCAGACTAACTGGATGATATTTGTTGGGATCCTCCTTTTTCCCCTTTTTGAAAATGGGGACAATGTTTGCCCTCCTCCAGTCTGCTGGGATGTCTCCTTTTCTCCAAGAGTTCTCAAAGATTATTGCCAATGGCTCTGAGATTACATTTGCCAGCTCTTTTAATACTCTTGGATGTAGTTCATCTGGTCCTGGAAATTTAAATTCATTTAGATTAAGAAGGTATTCCTGTACTACCTCTTTGCTTATTCTGTGCTGGATTTCCCCTATTGTGTCCTCTGTTCTTTTATCCTCAGGTTGGTCACCCTTTTCCTTTTCTGAAAACACTGAGGCAAAGAAGGTGTTGAGTAATTCTGCCTTTTCTCTGTCCCCTGTTAGCATTTTGCCATCTTTATTTTTATTTATTTATTTATTTATTTATTTATACCCCGCTCTTCAGCCATAAAGGCTATCAGAGTGGCTTACAAATGGTCAATCTTCTCCGCGTAGTGGCCCTACCTATTCCTTCTTCCTCCTTTTGCTGCGGACATACCCCCCAAAAAAACCCTTTTTATTGTTCTTAACCTCTCTAGCAAGCCTGAGCTCATTCCGCACTTTAGCTTTTCTGACTATACTCCTACACATGTTCGCTATCTGTTTGAATTCTTCTTTGGTGATTTCCCCCTTTTTCTTATACTTCCTATACATGTTGCGTTTAAAACTTAGCTCCGTTGAAAGTTCTTTAGTCATCCATCCTGGTTTTTTGAGACACCTCCCATTTTTCTTCCTCAATGGTACTGTTTGAAATTGTGCCATCAGTATCTCTCTTTTGAGAAAGTCCCATCCATCTTGAGGTCTCTTCTCTTTTAGTATTCCTGACCATGGGATCACCCCCAGTATTTCCCTGAGTTTATTGAAATCAGCTCTCCTAAAGTCAAGAATGCGTGCCTGACTGTGCCTGGCTTCTCCTTTCCATTGTATAATAAACTCCAGGAGAACATGATCACTCTCACCTAAGGATCCCACCACTTGCACGCCATTAACCAGGTCATCCCTTTTGGTTAGGATCTGATCGAAAATAGCTGACCCCCTTGTTGCCTCTTCCACCTTTTGGACCGTCCAAACCGAAGTCAGAAAGCAGTAGGTCAGTCCTGGCAACCGAATCCAAAGGTAGCGAGAAGACGAGGTCAGTATCAGCAATTCAGGAATCCAAATCTGCAAGGAATATGCTAAAGAATGGTCAAAGTCCAGTCTGTGGTTGTGGTCAGAAAAAAACTGGTCAAAAACAGCAAAATTGGGAGAAGAGAACAATGAAGCTAGTAGAAGTTCCTTCAGTGCTTTCCATGTGGAGTAAAAAAAGGAACTGATCAGTTGGTGAGAGGGATGGGCTTATATGTACCAGGGTGAGGGGGGCAGTGCTGCCGCCCAAAAGGTTAAAATGAGGTGCCAGAAGTTCCCCAAGTTCTCTGAGCAGGTGCAGGATTAACCCATTGTGTGCATTCACAGAGACCATGAAGAAGAACCTTTATACATTGAGGATGAGTGCAATGGGGGTGGCATTAATATGGCCTTATTTGTGTGTAGCTTTGTGTTCTTTGACTGAGGGTCACCTCCTCTTCAAATTGTTTTTCTTGAGCAGGAAAGAGAATGGAATTAAACTATCCTAAAATAATATAATCAATCAAGAAAGCTTAGCAGATTTTAAATAACGTGATCTAAAGTCACTGGGAGTTCCTTTTTTCTATCTGCCTTGTACCACCTAATCTATAGAAGCATCTGTCTACAATTTTCTCAGGAATTAACAGCCTGTCAGAAGTGTTTTGCCTGTAACAAGACAGGCTTTGTGAAAGCCAAGAGTGTTTTATAAACTCTCACATAATAACTTTCTCTTGACCTTTACTTTGCAATCAATGTTATTGAACGTTCATGGATATATTTTCAACAAGCATTCTAAGTCTGAGATTCAGCATGGTGTAGTGGCTTGAGTGCTGGACTACGACTTTGCAGACTAGGGTTAAAACCCCACCACTCAGCCATGGAAACTCCCAGGTTGACCTTGGCAAGTCAGATTCTCTCAGCCTCAGAGGAAGGCAAACACAAACTGCTTCTGCACAAACCTTTCCAACACCCCCCCCCCCGTGGCCTTAGGTTGCCATATGTCGGAAACAACTTGAAGGCACACAACAATTGTAAATCTATTCCTTTTCCTGTCCCCCGCCCTTAACTATGCTTCTCTTCACCATCATAATATCTTCACACATTGTCTTTTTTCCTTGAACGATCTGGAGTTGTCTGCTTACCAAGTAGTAAGGACTGGAGAACACCTTGTTTGCATGATTTGGGGTAAGCTTATATGAAGAATCTCAATATGCAAATCTACCTTGCAGTGCAGGAATGAGGAATGTATGCCCCTTCAGAGGTTGTTGGGTTGCAACTTCATCATCTCTCTCTACTGGCTATCCTGGTAAGGACTGAAGTGAGTTGCAGCCCAACAAGAGTTGGAGGTCTACAGGATTCCTAACTGCTACTATACTGACTAAACTACTAGGCCATCCAATGGAACACTGCATCTTCTGTCACTAGTCTCCAAGACATCAAGCAAAAATCTTTAATCAATTTTGATTATTTTTGGAATCTTATGCCATGGAAAGTAATATGTCCTAGAATTACTCTAGAGTGAAGCTGTATAGCAGCAGTATGAATACAGTCGTCCCTCCACATTCGCAGGGGTTAGGGCCGCCAGACACCCACAAATGTGTAAAAACTGCAAATAATAATCGCCCCTCTCCTGGGCCTTCGCTCTCCCCGCAAAGGGAGTAAAGGCCCAGCAGAGGGGTGATTTAAGAGGCTTTGCCTCACCCCCCGCGCTTGTCTGGGTCTTCTCTCCCTTTGCAAAGGGAAGCAAAGACCCAGGAAAGGGTAGTGGGTGAGGGAAAACCCTTATATTCACCCCTCTCCTGGGCTTTCACTCTCCCTACAAAGGGAGTGAAGGCCAAGCAGAAGGGCAATTTAAGAGGCTTTGCCTCACCCCCCGTGTTTGCCTGGGTCTTTGCTCCCCTTCTGACGGGGAGCGAAGACCCAAGAGAGGGGCGGTGGGTGAGGGAAAACCGAATAATCAAAACCGCAAATGTCAAAGCCACAAATGTGAAGGGACAACTGTAAGTGCAGCCTATGAAGACCATTTTTGTCCCACAAATCCTCCTGCATGCTCCCCCTCCCTTAAAATTGACCATCTATACTCCCAGAAGCATCCATGTACTGTAAAATCATCCATGTGTAACATTTGTTACTTTCCAGTATTGGTTTAAGCCCAAGGGACCATCCTCCCACACAAACATGAGTAATAAAAACAAAAACAGAAAAGGCTGAAAATTAAAAGTGTTGAGTGGGTGAGTGGAGCTACCCTCTGACCCCTGGATAGCATCCAGTCCTACTGCATACGTACATCACTAAAGGCCAGGTTTCATGCACTCTTTGGGCTCTATGTAGTAGTATTCTATGTCTTCTTTCCCCTTCATATTCTTGTCATTGTTGGTAAAGAGGTCAGAATACTAGGCCAGAATTTATGTTGACTCTCCATATAAGAAAATCTCTGTCTTAAAAAAATAGTTAATAGATTATTATACATCATAAATGTTGGCACTGCCACATTTCCTAATGAGCCCTTTTGTGTGTATTTTCCTGTAGCATTTAAATTTATGGCAGAGACAGTGTCTATTAATAGGAAAAATCATACTTCAGCATTTGAACTCATGATCACAGTTGAAACCACCCAAAAGTTTGAACTGAGGTTTCTGGAAGTTTCCAAGCATTCTGCGCAGATGCAGGATTAACCCATTGTGTGAATTCACAGAAGACCACTTGAAGAACTATAGTTACACGTAGGTTACTTGTTCTTCTCCTTTCAATTCCCCATGTTGGGAAATGGGAGGGGAAGTGTAACCAGAATAGAGGATATACTCTTGATGACAGTACCAAGGGTGGGATCTGGAAGAGGAGATTTAAATTGTGCTTGGTGAGAAGAATCATGGCTCTACAAGTAGTTTCAGATCCTAACTTGTTGTCAAACCACATTTTAAAATGGGGTGGATGAATGTTGGGACTTATGGGGTGCAATGACCCCTCAGGAGACCTTGGAGAGCTGTCCTCTGCCTTTGAATTCCTGCACACACACACACACACACCTTTTGCCTCCCAAAGCCAAGCATGTCCTCTGGAAGGCATGGGGGCATATTTATAATATTTTAGGTCCAGGAGAGGCCTGCCTGCCAATCTCTCTTATTTATATCCTGACTTTTTCCAATAATGGGATTCAAGAAGGCCTACAACTTATTAAAGCAATACAGGTTAAAACCTATACAAAACCATAACTTAAAAATATAAATAAATATAAAGGTTTTTTTTTTTAAAAAAAAAGCATGAAAATCTGTAGAGTCAAAAATCAATAAACATCATGGGAAAATTTCAATAAAACAGACACACACACACACACACACGAATCTTAAGAATGGTAGATCTGGGGCAGGTGTTTTAATGATGGGCAGGGAGATGAGCACTGGGGTTGGCCAGGGCATAGACATGCCCTGGCTAGGAGGATGCAGGGGCAGAGTTCAGAAAGGGTCTGTTTTACCCTTTGTTGCCCCTGGCTTCCTCCTCTTTTCCACTTGATCGAAGAGGGGAGAACATCCATTGCCTGGAACCTGTTTTCCAGCCAGGAGGGAGAGCTAAGTTAGCTGGGCTGTGCTTGCATGGTTGCATGATTGGGCAGCCCAGCAGTGTGATTGTGGGATTATGTGTGGGGGTTTGATTCCTTGATTCCTTGATTGTTACTTAATTGGAACTAAACTGGTTTAATTTGGGATTTAATTTGAATTAATTTGGGTTTACTTTGAATTAAGTTGGTTTGATTTGGCTTTAAAAAATTAAATTAAGATTGAATTGAATTGAATTGGCTTAATTAATTAATTAAGATTTTATTGGATTAATTTGGCTAAAGTGGATTTAATTGAATTAATTTGGCTTTGAGTGATTGAGCTTGGGGCCTGCTAATCCCCCCTCTCTCTAAGTGAATGCCTTGGGCTTGGGGGCTGCCTTGGGACTGCTCCTCCCCCCCCTCACCTCACTCACTCATACGCCCAAGGCAGCCTCCGGGGGCCTCCTGGCCTGCGCCTCCCCACATGGCCACCACTCCTCACTCCCCCCAGTCCTTTGCCTCCCTGCGGTTGGCCCCCCGTGGCATTTTTCAGCCTCTGGCCTCCAGGGCCTTCCTGGCCTGCGCCTTCACCTTCCCCCCCGACCTGCATAGAATAGACGATCCCCGCGCCTGTGCCCAAGCCTCCCTGCATGGCCACCTCCCCACATGGCTGCCTTGCCTCGCCACCCTCCCCAGCCTCTGGCCTCCCCGCGGTTTCGCTTTTGCCCAGGCCTCCGCCTTGTGCTCTCTCCTCTCCTCTCCGGCCTCCCTCCGCTTGTGCCCAGGCCCCCGCCTTCTGGTTTCCACGCGCTTTCACTCTCTCCTCTCCTCCGGCCTCCCCCCGCTTGCACCCAGGCCTCTGGCCTCCGCTCTTTCGCCTCCGCATGGGATCTGCTCTCCCCCCTTGCTACCCCCCCTCGCTTGCTTCCCCGCACCTAGGCATCTGCTCCCACTCTCGCTTACCCTCCCTTGCTTTCCTGCATCCATGCCTAGGCATCTGCTCCCGCTCCTTCCACTCCAGCCCATGCTAGCTGGCCATAGGCCTCCCCGCAGCTGCTCCCCCCCGCCTCGCGGCCTCCGCGGCTGCCTTCATCCGACCTCCCGCTGCCTTCATCCGGCCTTCATGGCCTCACTGCTCTCCCGCCCGCCCCGCATTCTCCTGCGGCTGCCTTCATTCAGCTCTGCCTCCTGCCTGCTGGTGCTACTGCCTCAACTCTGGGGGACTGAGCGGGGCCTACTCATTAAGTTACTTTGTAGTTATTTTGGAATTACTTTTTAGTTTCTTTGTAGTTACTGTTTGAATTATGTTTAATTACTTTTAGAATTGATTTAGTTACTTTGTGGTTACTCTTAGAATTACCTTTTAAGTTACTTTGTAGTTTTTTAGTTACTTGGCAGTTAATTTTAGTTACATTATACTTACTTTTAGATTTATTTTTGTTACTCATGTAATTACTTTTAGTTACTTTTAGAATTACTTTTAAATTACTTTTAAATTACTTTTGGACCATTTTTGGACTTACTTTTAAGTGACTTTTATAATTACTTTTGTGGTTTAACTCTTAATATTTGCTTTTGCGGTTTAACTCTCAATATTTGCTTTAGCTAATTTTGTTACTCAGTTTAGTTACTTTGAATTTAACTTTGTGTTGTGATACATGGCCCCCAGAAAGGGCAAGAGAGGGGTTAAGAGTAAGCAGCCCTCTGAACCCACCCACCCTCGCAATCCAGTTGAGGGCATCATACAACAAATTTTGGATCACCTGCAGGCTTTGGAGGAGGCACGTCTACCAAGGCCACCAAAGTGCCTGGTAAGAGATAATGCGGGGGGGGGGGGTTGAATAGCTATGTGGCTAACCAACTTCTCAACTGCATTCAGGCTTTGGAGGAGCAAGGGGAAGCTGCAAACCATGAAGTACTTGATGAGGAGGAATCACCTGGAGAGGGACCCAGCGGGACCCAGCCACCTGCTCCCCCAGCTCAAAGTGAGTTACAAAATGACATTTCCAACACATTGGCATGGCCTTGGAGCCAGCCTGACAGTACCAACGACTCAAACACACAGGGAACCTCCGCTCCTCCAGGGAGCCCAACCAATGCCATGTATGGTTAGTATCCAGGTCATAAGGGCAGAGGTCTGTCCTGCCATTAATGTCCCCATACATGTTTGGCCACCTTGGCTCACCGCCCCTCAGTGGTCAAGCACCAATGGTGCCACCCCACAGACCTTTAGGCCTTGATCAGGCTCCTGCTTTGGGTGAGCATCTGGCTCCAGCAACAAAATATAAGATTTTGAAAGGGGAGTATGTGGACATATTCTCCCTTCTCTACTAAGAGCCGGACAAGAAGGAAAAAGATGGATTGGATGACAGGGAGAAAGAGAAGATAAAAAGGAGACATGTTGATAGGACGTGGTCTAACTGGCTGGCAGGCTTTCTGATATATGCCAGGGTAGTATCTTAGGGCCAGCCTCACAAGTCTTATGCCCTTATTAGGTACCTTGACATCATCTATAGGGCTTACGTGGATTTCACTGGCCCTGCTTGACTCCAATATGATGAGTCATTGAGGTTAATGGCTGCTTTCTACCCAACTTTGAGGTGGGACATCATTAACTCACATTTGTGGTTGCAAGTTATGTCCCCAAGCCAGCCCATACTGGGGAAAAGGGTGCAGAAAGGGCACTTGTTGCAGAATGCCAGATCTGGTAATGCTTCATGCCAGTCAACCCAGTTGGCACAGCAGGCAACTCCAAATCACAGGATCTTATGCTGGGAGTTTGCTTCCGAAGGGGCCTGTTCCCACTGCCCCTGCATTTTTCATTACAAGTGCTTCATCTGTGGCGGTGGCCACTGATTCCGGAACTGTACCAAGGGGAAAGGGCAGTTTAGTAGGGAACAGCAAGGAGGAAAAGGGGCCCAAACTCCCCTGCTTCACAGGGAAAAGGGTGCCAGTCCAATTAAGTTGGAGGTTATCACTGCCTGGCTGAGCCTCTATCCGGACGGATTGGCAGCGCAGTACTTACAGGACGGTTTTCATGAGGGTTTTTGCATCCCTTACAGAGAGGTGCTCAAGCCCTGATTAGGCAATCCAAAACTGATCAGCTGGGGAAGGGTGTGCATATTGTACTTAGGGAGTGCCAAGACAGGATCATCTGCCCAGTAGCAGCTCTGAGGGATTATTTGAAACTGAGACCTGCCCAGTCCGGACCCCTATTTTGCCACGCCGATGGATCTCCCCTGACACAGTATCCATTTTGGACAATCACTAACAATGCATTGGCACACTTGGGGTTGGGCGGCATGCATTTCTGTTTCCATTCGTTCAGGATTGGGGCCGCCTCAACGGCCGCTGCAATGGGTATGCAGCCAAAGGCAATTAAAAACTGGGAAGATGGAAGTCTGGTGCTTATAAGGGATATCTCAGACCAATTTGCTACTGACAAGATATGTTGTGGTCTGTGACTGTGTGTGATCTTTCACAGAATTGAGATTCCAAGTATTGGTTTGTGGCCACAGCTTTGTGTATTGGGCGGCATGCCATGACAGAAAAAGCCACCTGGGTCCGCAGCTGGGTCTCGGAGACATTGCCATGGTTGAATGGCTTGGCAAGCGGGGTTTGAAGTGGAATGGTCTGATCAATTTGCTGTTTCAGGAGCATCGTGGACCTCATCCTCATGTCCTGGTGATACATCTGGGAGGGTATGACCTGGGCCTGCTGAAAGGCAGAGCCTTGACCCTCCAGGCTCTCGCAGATATGCAACGGATCAAGGCGGTGTGGCCGCACATTTTCCTGATTTGGTCAGACATCATTCCACAACAGACTTACCCTGGTGAGGGGGACACCAAGCAGTTGGACATAGCCCGAAAGAAGGTGAACAAGGTTGTTCACCGGGCAATGGATGAAGGCCTTGGCCATTTCATCCAATACCCAGGAATTTCATACAAATGCCCAGAATTTTACAGGGTTGACGGGGTCCACTTGTCCGACAGGGGGATCCAGTTATTTCTTGAGGGTATGCGAACAGGGGTGAGGACCGTATTAGCCTCCCTTGTGGGGGATAGGGGCTAAGTAGACACTTGCCCCTTATCTGTGGCAGGGAGTGGGGAGACAAGGACCTGGTGCTCACCTATGGCAACCTCAAATTTAGTGGAAGGATGGACCTTACTGAACTGTACTAGCATCTTAACGGATGGGGTGCAGCAAGGAAGGCTATCCTTCGGACCAGCATTGGGTTGCAATCCTCCACAGAAGCTACACAGCTTGAGGATTTGCGACCTGGTGCCGGGCATTCCAGCAGATGGTGCCCAAAGGGAATCCCAGGTATCGGGATCCCCTTAGGGGCTCAGGTGAGTGGTCCAGGGAAGCTGCTGGATAGGTCACATGTGACCGCCTGCTCCAGCTGCCCCCGCATTGAGTCTCCCCCATTGGTTTGCATACCCTAAAAAATAAACAAATAAATAGGTAAGAGTACAATAAAGTGTCCCGTATTTCAACCCAATCTTCTGTGTCTTTTCTCGTTATTCCATGCATCAATCATTAACACAGCACATCGTTAAAAACTAACACAGTCACTTTCTAAAAACCTGATAGACTAAGAATCTTTTTACTTGCTGGTGGAAGGAGAGCAAGGAAGGAGCTATGCTATCCTCCCTATGGAGAGAGTTCCAAAATCTGGGAACAACCAGAAAAAAAGGCCCTCTCTATTGTTCCCACCAAACATGCCTGAGAACTAGGAGGACAGAGAAAAGGGCCTCTATTGAAGATCTTAGACCTTTAATGGGCTGATATATAGAGAAGGGTGTGTGTGTGTGTGTCTACCTTCAAGTTGCCTGTCAGCAAATCGTGACCCCAGGAATTTCACAGACAAGGGGTATTCAGAGTTGGTTTTGCTAGTTCCTTCCTCTGAAGTATAATCTCCAACACCTGATATTTTTGGTGGTTTCCCATCCAAGTACTAACCAGGGTTGACCCTGTTTAGCTTCCAAAATTCAGACATGATTTGGTCCCTTTAGGATATTTAGGCAAAGTTATACAGGGGGATAAAGTCCTTTAAACAGCCTGTACCCAGACCTGAGAGTCACTTCCTGTTTTTAAAAAATCATCTCCAGGGACCAAACATGGCAAAATCCCTCCGCCCCAGCATTTGGGGGCAAAAGGGGTTTTAAAATACTTTTTCCTGGGGGGGGGTCACAACCTTTGGGGCCCACAGGCTCCACTCTGGCTACTTCTGGTTTAAACAAAGCACAATTTCCCAAGTTGAGATATGACAGTGAGGCTGATTATCGATAATATTAAAAGAGGGGAAAGACGGGAGAGAAGTTGGAAATTATCGTACCATATCACTTTTAAACACAGATTACAAGTTATATACGATGATACTGGCAAATAGCTTAAAAGAGGTTATTACAGAGATAATTAATGAAGATCAAAATGGATATAAATCTGGAAGAAGAATATGTGACAACATAACAATAGTGCTGGATATACTAGAATATTATGAAGTCCACAATGAGAAAAAACTGGGAATGATGATGGTTGATGCTGAAAAAGCTTTTGACAGTATATGCTGGGATTTCATGTTAGAAGTGTTGAGAAGATCAGGCTTAGGTGAAAAGTTTTGAACGAGAATTGAAAAAATATACATAGAACAAACAGCTCAACTCATCATCAATGGAGAAAGATCTAGAGCAATCAAAATAATAAAAAAGGAACAGGACAGGGATGTCCTATATCCCCTATTTATTCATTCTAGTACTAGACTTTTTGAACAGAAGTTTAAGAAGAAATGAAAAATTTCCAGGTATAAAGATAAAAGGATATGCAGTCAACCCTTCACATTTGCGGGGGTTAGGGGCAGACAACCCCCGCAAATGTGAAAGAACCGCGAATAAGAAATGAGCCTGGGGGCGAGCAGTTTTCCACCCCAGTCCCTTCCCAAGGCAGCGATGAGCTTTCTGAGAAGCCCCTCACTGTCTTGGGAAGGGAGCAGGGTGTAGTGCAAACACGCCAGCTGCTTCCCACCCCCCTTCCCAAGACAGTGATGGGCTTCCTGAGAAGCCCCTCGCTGCCTTGAGAAGGGAATGGGGTGAAGCATGAGGGTGCCAGCTGCTTCCCACCCCCCTCCCAAGGAAATGACAGGCTTCCTGATAAGCCCCTCGCTGCTTGGGAAGGGAGTGGGGAGAAGCGGGAGGGCGCCAGCTGCTTCCCAGGCCCTTTCCCAAGGCAGCGACGGGCTTTGTGAAAAGCCCTTCACTGCCTTGGGAAGGGAGAAGGGTGTAGCGCAAGCAAAGCAGCTGGTTCCCAGCCCCCTTCCCAAGGCAGCAACAGGCTTCGTGAGAAGCCCCTCGCTGCCTTGGGAAGTGAGTGGGGTGAAGTGGAAGGGTGCCAGCTGGTTCCCACCCCACCTTCCCAGGGCAGGGACAGGCTTCCTGAGAAGCCCATTGCTGCCTTAGTAAGGGAGTGGGGTGTAGTGCGAATACATCAGCTGCTTCCCACTCCGCCTTTCCAGGGCAGCGGCGGGCTAAGCCCTTCGCTGCCTTGGAAAGGGACAAGGTGTTGAGCAGTGGGGGGCGACTGGCAGCTTCCCATGAATAATCAAAACCGCAAATGTGAAAGTCGCAAATGTGGAGGGGCACCTGTAGCCACAAATTAAGAGTGTTCGCTGACGACATGATTATATTTAAGGAAGATCCAAAAGAACAAGTAGAAGAATGTTTAAATAGGATGGATGAAGTTGGAAAGTATGAGGGTTTTAAAATTAATAAATTAAAAATTATAATAACTAAAAATATGAAAGAACAAGAAGAAAAAGTGTTGGTGGAAATAACAGGCAGTAAAGTGGGTAAAAAAGCATACTATTTAGGCATATGGTTGACAAAAAGGAATGCAGATCTTCTAGAGAATAACCATTTAAAAACTTCATTAGAAATTTAAAAAGATATGGAAAGATGGAGCAAACTTGGTCTTTCCCTACAGGGAAAGATAGCAGCAATAAAGATGGTCATACGTCCCAAACTAATATACCTCTTTCAGAATTTAACAAACTTGGCAAATGATAAAATGTTTGAAACATGGGGAAAAGATCTACGAACTTTCCAATGGGGGAAAAAGAACAATAGATTTAAATGGAAATATCTGACAGATACCAAAACAAGTGGCGGTTGTGACCTTCCAGACTTCAAAGTATATTATCAACCATCGGTGTTAATATGGATTAAGGATTGGGTAAATTTAAATAATAGGAAACTGTTGAGTGTGGAAGGTCGTGATGTTAGATTCTGTTGGCATGCCTATGTCAGGAAATGACATGGATGTGACCACAAGATGGAGCTGTAAGATTAGAAATGAAAGTGGTTGAGCTCCAGTGGCAGGGATGTGTGTGTTAGCATTTGGGAGTATGCACACCTGAGATGCCTGATGTAACAGGCATTTTTAACTGCCTATAAAAAGGAGATGGGAATTATCTCCAGTGTGGGTTTGTTGTGGATGGGGGTTGGCGAAGCAGTTTGTTGGTTTAAGAGAGATTGTCCTATACTCTGTATATTTATTGTAAATATATTGCAAAGATTAAAGCCCTCAAGTTGAGTGAAGGCTGGCCTTGTTGCTGTCTTGTTGCAGAGCTCAGGGCAGTGTGCTGGGGTGAAGGAATTTTTCCTTCTCCGCCTGAAGTCTTTTGCAGAAGTCTCTCCAGAAAACCTTCTCCTTGGCGTCCTGTTCACATGGAACAACTCTGCAGGTGGTCGTGGTGGACACAGTGTGTCTTCCTATGCCCCAACAAGGGTTATGGGCCCAGTGTCCGCGTGGACAACGCTTGAGAAACCGTGGGGGATATAATTCTGCAATTGGTGAGCTGTTTTGTGTTCCTGGAGGGCTGAAGAGAAAAGTCCTAGAAAGGAGTGAGTTAAGTGTATCTACTCAGGGACTCTGCTCTTATCTGTTTGCTTTGGATAGCTAATTGTTTTTGGCAGACTGCTTGGACTGTTATCAGTGTGTTTGTTTGCATCTGTTTAAGTCACAGACTCAGTGCAAACATGGAAACAGCAGTCAGGTTTGAAAAGCTGTCTGAGAAGAACTCTGCTTTCTGGAAAATTTACATAGAGGCTTTGCAAATAAAGCAGGACTTATGGAACTATGTAAAGAAACAACCTGACCCTGCTAATGAAGATGAATTAATAGGTGATGAAAAAGCTAGAGCAACAATTGTTTTGGCTATAGAACCAAATCAGCTGAATAATATAAGAGATAAGAGGTAAGCGTTTGAAGTCTGGAAAGCTCTTGAGAATGTCAACAGACCAGCTGGACCCTTTTCAAAAATGCTGTGCAGCAGAAAGCTGTATTGTTGTAAACAGCAGGAAGGTGAATCTGTGCTTGTGCATTTAAAAAGGATGCAGGATAATTTTGCAGAGTGCAGTGGGCGTGGCATCCAAATAGAAGAAACCCAAAAAACTCTTATACTCCTGAGTAGCCTAAACAGTGAATGGGACTTTCTAATGTACAATCTCCAAGGAGTAGCTGAAGCTGATTTAAATGTTGACCTTGTGGTATCCAGAATATTAGAAGAGGCACAGAGGAGAGACTCAGAGAAGAGCTTCAAGGGAGTAACCATAGAATCATAGAATCATAGAATTGTAGAGTTGGAAGAGACCACGTGGGCCATCCAGTCCAACCCTCAGCCACGCAGGAAATCTTGATCAAAGCATCCCCAACAGATGACAATCCAGCCTTTCTTTAAAGACCTCCAAGGAAGGAGACCCCACCACGCTCTGAGGGAGTGTGTTCCACTGCCTAACAGCTCTGACTGTCAAAAAGTTCCTCCTAATGTTGAGGTGGAATCTTTGTTCTTGGAGCTTGCATCCATTGCTCTGTGTTCCAGTCTCTGGAGCAGCAGAAAACAAGCCTGCTCCATCCTCAATGCGACACCCCTTCAAATACTTAAACAGGGCTATCATATCGCCTCTTAACCGTCTTTTTTCCAGGCTAAACATACCCAGCTCCCTAAGTATCTCCTCATAAGGCATCATTTCCAGACCTTTCACCATTTTAGTCGCCCTTCTTTGCACACACTCCAATTTGTCAATATCCTTTTTGAATTGTGGTGCCCAGAACTGGACACAGTATTCTAGGTGAGGTCTGACCAAGGCAGAATAGAGTGGCACTATTACTTCCCTTGATCTAGACATAATACTTCTATTGATGCAGCCCAAAATCGCATTGCCCTTTTTAGCTGTTGCATCACACTGTTGACTCATGTTCAACTTCTGGTCTACTGGGACTCCTAGATCCCTTTCGCATGCAGTCTCATTCAGCCAGATCTCCCCCATCCTATATTGATGCATTTCATTTTTTCGCCCTAAGTGCATTACCTTGCACTTCTCCGTATTGAATTTCATTTTGTTAGCTTTGGCCCAGCTCTCCAGTCTATCCAGGTCATTTTGAATTTTGATCCTGTCCTCTAGGGTATTGGCTACTCCCCCCAACTTGGCGTCATCTGAAAATTTGATAAGTATGCTCCTAATTCCCTCATCCAAGTCTTTGATAAAGATGTTGAATAGCACTGGGCCCAGGACAGAACCTTATGGCACGCCACTGGTCACATCTTTCCAAAACGAAAAGCAGCCACTGCTGAGCACCCTTTGGGTTTGGCCGGTCAACCAATTACCAATCCATTGAAAAGTTAACTTGTCTAGCCCACATTTTACAAGCTTGTTTGCAAGAATGTCATGGGGAACCTTGTCAAAGGCCTTACTGAAATCAAGGTATGCAATGTCCACAGCATTCCCTTCATCTACCAAGCTGGTAACTTTATCAAAAAAAGAGATCAGATTAGTCTGGCATGACTTGTTTCTCTGAAACCCATGCTGACTTTTTGTGATTATGGCATTGGCTTCTAAATGTTCACAGACTCTCTCTTTAATGATCTGCTCTAGAATCTTCCCTGGAGGAGAGAACCAACCAACAAATCCCTGTCCTTGCCTGAGGAAGGGAATGCTGCTGTCTGCAGAACACGGAGATGTTTTTCCTGTGGAGAGACTGGACATTTGATAAAGAACTGTCCTAAGGTCTCTGCAGCAAAGAAAGAACAGAACTCACAAAGAAAAAGAAAAGACAAGCCCCAAGATAGGAGGGGGTTTGCTATTACTGTAGATGGAGTTGTAAATGAGAAAACAGACCAGTCTGTCTGGACAGTAGGTGTTCTCACCATATGACCCCTGATAGGGACAAACTACAGAGCCCAAAGCCAGCACTAGTGGACACTGTGGTATTTGCAGATGGTGAATCTGGCAGTGTAGAGATTCAAGGGTATGTATTAATCCCTGGTTTAAACAAGGTATTTCATAATGTACTGTGTGCACCAAAACTACAAAATAGCCCCGTAAGTGTAGCATCCCTAACCAGTGATGGATATGAAATCCTTTTCAAAGGAGATGAGGGGATTGTGTCCAAGGAGGGAGTAGTATGTGGTAAAGCCATAAAGAAAAATCATATTTATCAAATGGTAGCACAGGTACAGTGTGGGAATGTAACAAATAAGCCACTGCATGATGGGTGTGCTCATTACCTTCATAGAGTTATGGGCCATATAAGCTTCAAATGTTTAAGAAACCTAGAGAAGGTTTGCCCAGAGTTCAAGGTAGGGAACTGTAAAAGTTACCTGGACTGTGCTATTTCTAAAAAGGTAAAGTTTCTTGGATGAAACTGATTATCTAAATCCATTCCAAACTGGCTTTAGGACAGGATATGGAGTTGAGACTGCCATCGTTGCTCTGGCTGACGACCTCCACTTGGGTATCAGCAACATCCTCTTGGATTGCCTGAGAGGCTTAGGTGTTTGGTCTGTTGGGAATTCAATGATGGGAAGTGTTCCCGCTCCCACTGCAAGTTTGAGCACTATTGCGAAAATTGCTACGGGAAGCACCCCAGGACCAACCGCAGCTGGGCTGGGTCATCTTCCCAGTCCTTTCGAGTTGGTCGCCTTGCATCCTCCGGCACCAAGAAGGAGGCAGGGTCCGGAGGCGGCGCTGGACAAGGAAGTGGAAAAAAACTAGGGACCCCCTCCTTCGCACATAGCATACACCCCTGTTAAGCTGGAAGTCATGCTCCCACTCCTGGCCATCTATTCTGACAGGCAGGCAGCAGCCTACCTGCGGGAAGGGTTTTCAGTTGGATTTAGGATTCCTGCCTCAGGACCCAGGCTGGCGTCCGATTCAGGAAACCTGAAGTCTGTAGCGGCTCTACCAGAGGTCCTTGCGGCCAAAATCGCCAAGCAGTGCGCAGCTGGGCAGGTGGCAGGCCCCTTCCCTGCCCCCCATGGGCAACCTCTGGATATCTCCACTGGGGGTAGTGCCTAAGAAGGCACCTGGGGAATACAGGCTCATCCACCTTCTTTCCTATCCCAGGGGGTCATCGGTCAATGATGCCATACTGTCTGAGCTCTGCTCTGTCAAGTATGCTTCATTTGACCACGTGGTCTGGCTGGTCAGGGCTTGTGGTCCGGGCGCCCTTATGGCCAAATGCAACATCCAGTCGGCCTTCCAGCTTCTCCCTGAGGATAACTGCCTTTTGGGTTTTAAATTCCAAGGGCAGTGGTACTATGACATGGCCCTTCCCATGGCATGTTCCATCAGCTTCTATGCCTTCAAGACATTCAGCACCTTCTTGGAGTGGGCTCTGCATCATAGGACTTGTTCTTCATTTGTAACCCACTACTTCGATGATTTCCTCATGATTGGGGCGGCTGGAGGGACAGATTGTGGTCTTCTTCAGGCCTTTCAGGAGCTTGCTCGGGAACTGGGGTCCCCCTGGCATCTGACAGGACGGTAGGGCCATCCAGCACCTTAGTCTAATTAGGGATCAAGCTTGATTCTGTCGCGCAGGTCTCGCGCATCCCAGAAGACAAGCTGATGGGCATTGGGGAGAAGATACGCCAACTGCTGGGGAAGGGAAAGGCCACAATGAAGGATGTGCAGTCATTGCTTGGCCACATTAATTTCGCATGCAGGGTTATTTCACCTGGCAGGGCTTTTTGCAGCAGATTAGCTAGGATTATGTTGGGTGTCCGGTCCCCACATCACCATATCAGGCTCACCCGAGCTGTTAATGAGGATATGAGGGTGTGGTTGTGCTTCCTAGAGAGTTACAATGGGATCACCTTCTGGCAGGAGGAGGCAGCCCTGGGGGTGGGGCTACAGGTTCAGTCAGATACAGCAGAGGAGTTGGGTTTGGGGTGTACTTCAATGGGCATTGGTACTCCCAGCGGTGGCCTTCTGAATGGGGGAACTCTGGAGTTATTAGGGACGTAACTTTCCTGAAGTTCTTTCATATAGTGGTTGTGGTATGCCTATCAAAAGACGAGTTCCAGAAAAAAAGGATCTGCTTCTGGTGCGATAATCAGGCCATTGTCAGGATTATCAACAAGCAGTCCTCTAAATCTGACAGTCATGCAACTTGTAAGGGAATTTGTGCTCACATTTTTGGCAGCGAACATATCCATCTCAGCTAGGCACATTCAGGGTGTGGATAATGAAATCACGGATGCGTTGTCTCGATTTCAGGAAGACAGGTTTCGAGAGTTGGCTGCAGGAGTGGACTGCACACCACTGCCCTTCCCGACCGAGCTCTGGCTTCTTGGGAAGGAACGGTGATACAAGCGGTCCTCAACTCCTTGGCACCTTCCACCCGGGCCAGTTGCTCCAGGGCAGTATGACAGTTCTTCAGCTTCAGAAGACAGCACAATTACGGAAGCTCATGGCCATCTTCAGAACGCGAGATCTTACACTACATCGCATCCCTGAAAGAAAAAGGCCTTGCACCTAGATCCATATCTTTGCACCTGGCAGCCATCACCTTCTTCAGCAAACTGGCAGGGCAGGGTGACCCCTGTGGCACGTTCCTGGTCCAGAAGGCAGTTGAGGGATGGTGGCGTAGTGAAATGCAAGATTGGGACTCGTGTAGACCCATCTCTTACAAACTGTTGTGTAACTTGATGACTACTCTACGCAGCATCTTCAGATCCTGATACGAAACTTTGCTTTTTCGCACTGTTTTTTCCATGGCTTTCTTCGCAGCGCTTCGCATCGGAGAACTGGTCTGCAGCTTCAAGAAGGACAGGTCTGGGCGGGCGCTCCAGTGGGAAGATATGGCGGTAGCAGAGACAGGCCTGCGGCTACATGTCCAGGGGTCTAAGAATGATCAATACAGAAGAGGGGCCAACCTGCATCTACATAGGTTGGATGAGACAACGGCCTGCCCGGTTCATCTCATGGGTCGGTACCTGTGGCGGTGCCCCAACACCTGGTGTACCCTCTTCATCCACGAGGACACATCAGCCCTGACTCACTTCCAGTTTACAAGCATTCTGCGGGTGGCTTTGCAGCAAATGGGCTGCCCGGCAGAAGAATTTGGTGGGCACTCCTTCTGCATCGGGCCTGCCACCACAGCAGCAGGGGAAGGGATGTCAGCGGCAGCCATTCAGCAACTAGGCAGATGGCGTTCCAGGCCTTCATTGCTTACATCTGGCCAGAACTCAATATTTTAACCTAACTGGCCCAGTACAGAGTTCCTCCAGTCAGAAGGCCAGCCCTATTGGGTGATAGCTGCCAAGTTGGCAGAAGCCGAGCAGTATGTGCATGCTGCTCAGCTTAGTGGCACTGAGCATTGGGGTTCTTGGTTCAAACTCAGGGGTCAGGGGGGTCTACGGCAGTGGCAAAGGTCATCCCTAGGTCAATGTCAATTTCTAGGCCACTGAGACCCTAGCGGGGAAATGTCCCCCCTCCTGTCCAGGTTTGGATCATGTGATTCTGTCACATTGATCAGTCACGTGATCGGTTAGCAGTCGGGTTAACCGATACGTTATCAACCAACAGGCGGGTTGGCTGATATCTGTTTCGAACCTATGCTCAAGCGCCAACCCAGCAACTATCACTTTACAAGTTGTGGCCATTTATTGCCAAAAAATTTCTATCTTATATCTTCAGATGTAAGCCTATGCTATCTGTATCTTATGATACATGTTTCTACTTTGTTTTCCATACAATACATCTTTTCTGCATATCTGGTTTGTTGTCTTTATTGGTTAGGGGTAGGGCGACAGGAAGGGGAGTCCTCTCACCTCAGCATGCAAATTAGGCTGCGGGACTTACCAGGAGTCCCCCCATCACCCACCACATGGGCGCCACCATGGGCGCCACCATGTTACTCATAGAATCATAGAATCATAGAATTGCAGTTGGAAGAGACCACGAGGGCCATCCAGTCCAACCCCCTGCCACGCAGGAAATCTTGATCAAAGCATCCCCGACAGATGGCTATCCAGCCTCTGTTTAAAGACCTCCAAGGAAGGAGACCCCACCACGCTCCGAGGGAGTGTCTTCCACTGCCGAACAGCTCTTACTGTCAAAAAGTTCCTCCTAATGATGAGGTGGAATCTCTGTTCCTGGAGCTTGCACCCATTGCTCCGTGTTCCAGTCTCTGGAGCAGCAGAAAACAAGCTTGCTCCATCCTCAGCGTGACATCCCTTCAAATACTTAAACAGGGCTATCATATCGCCCCTTAACCGTCTTTTTTCCAGGCTAAACATACCCAGCTCCCTAAGTCTCTCCTCATAAGGCATCGTTTCCAGACCTTTCACCATTTTAGTTGCCCTTCTCTGGACACGCTCCAATTTGTCAATATCCTTTCTGAATTGTGGTGCCCAGAACTGGACACAGTATTCTAAGTGAGGTCTGACCAAGGCAGAATAGAGTGGCACTATTACTTCCCTTGATCTAGACACTATACTTCTATTGATACAGCCCAAAATCACATTGGCCTTTTTAGCTGCCGCATCACACTGTTGGCTCATGTTCAACTTGTGGTCTACTAGGACTCCTAGATCCCTTTCGCACGTAGTCTCATTCAGCCAGGTCTCTCCCATCCTATATTTATGCATTTCATTTTTCCGCCCTAAATGCAGTACTTTACATTTCTCCGCATTGAATTTCATTTTGTTAGCTTTGGCCCAGCTCTCCAGTCTATCCAGGTCATTCTGAATTTTGATCCTGTCCTCTAGGGTATTAGCTACTCCTCCCAATTTGGTGTCATCTGCAAATTTAATAAGTATGCCCCTAATTCCCTCATCCAAGTCATTGATAAAGATGTTGAATAGCACTGGGCCCAGGACAGACCCCTGTGGCACCGCACTGGTCACATCTTTCCAAGACGAAAAGGAGCCACTGCTGAGCACCCTTTGGGTTCGGCCGGTCAACCAATTACAAATCCATTGAACAGTTAACTTGTCTATCCCACATTTTACAAGCTTGTTTGCAAGAATATCATGGGGAACCTTGTCAAAGGCCTTACTGAAATCAAGGTATGCAATGTCCACAGCATTCCCTTCATCTACCAAGCTGGTAACTTTATCAAAAAAAGAGATCAGATTAGTCTGGCATGACTTGTTTCTCTGAAACCCATGTTGACTTTTTGTGATTATGGCATTGCCTTCTAAATGTTCCCAGACTCTCTGTTTAATGATCTGCTCTAGAATCTTCCCTGGTATTGATGTCAGACTAACTGGACGATAATTGTTGGGATCCTCTTTTTTTCCCTTTTTGAAGATGGGAACGTTTGCCCTCCTCCAGTCTGCTGGGACTTCTCCTGTTCTCCAGGAGTTCTCAAAGATTATTGCCAATGGCTCTGAGATTATATTTGCCAGCTCTTTTAATACTCTTGGATGTAGTTCATCTGGTCCTGGAGATTTAAATTCATTTAGATTAAGAAGGTATTCCTGTACTACCTCTTTACTTATTTTGAGATGGATTTCCCCTATTGTGTCCTCTGTTCCATTATCCTCAGGTTGGTCCTCCTTTTCCTTTTCTGAAAACACTGAGGCAAAGAAGGTGTTGAGTAATTCTGCCTTTTCTCTGTCCCCTGTTAGCATTTTGTCATCTTCTCCACGTAGCGGCCCTATCATTTCCTTCTTCCTCCTTTTGCTGCGGACATACCCAAAAAAACCCTTTTTATTGTTCTTAACCTCCCTAGCAAGCCTGAGCTCATTCTGCGCTTTAGCTTTTCTGACTTTACTCCTACACGTGTTCGCTATCTGTTTGAATTCTTCTTTGGTGATTCCCCCCCCCTTTCCATTTCCTATACATGTTCCGTTTAAAACTTAGCTCCATTGAAAGTTTTTTAGTCATCCATCCTGGTTTCTTGAGACACCTCCCATTTTTCTTCCTCAATGGTACTGTTTGAAATTGTGCCTTCAGTATCTCCTTTTTGAGAAAGTCCCATCCGTCTTGAGGTCTCTTCTCTTTTAGTATTCCTGACCATGGGATCACCCCCAGTATTTCCCTGAGTTTATTGAAATCAGCTCTCCTAAAGTCAAGAATGTGTGTCTGACTATGCCTGGCTTCTCCTTTCCATTGTATAACAAACTCCAGGAGAACATGATCACTCTCACCTAAGGATCCCACCACTTGCACCCCATTAACCAGGTCATCTCTGTTGGTTAGGATCAGATCTAAAATAGCTGACCCCCTTGTTGCCTCTTCCACCTTTTGGACCATGAAATTGTCTTCCAGGCATGTAAGGAATTTGCTAGACCTTGTAGTTTTGGCTGAGTTAGATTTCCAGCAAATATCAGGATAGTTGAAATCCCCCATCACTACTACATCTCTCCTTTCTGCATGTGTGTTCATCTGTTCTAGAAAGGCAACATCCAATTCCTCCGTCTGATTTGGGGGTCTGTAGTAGACTCCCACAATAACATCCCTGTTGTTTCCCTCCCCTTTAATTTTTATCCAGACGCTCTCCACCTGGCTTCCAGTATTGATGTCGTGGGTCACTTCACTGGTGTAAATATCCCTGACATATAATGCTATTCCTCCTCCTTTCCTGTTTGGCCTGTTTCTCTTATAAAGGTTATACCCCTCTATTCCTACATTCCAATCATGAGACTCGTCCCACCAGGTTTCAGTAATGCCTATTATATCATATTTGTTTTGTAGTGCTAGGAGTTCAAGTTCATCTTGCTTATTTCCCATGCTCTGTGCATTAGTGTAGAGACATCTGAGACCATGTGTTCCCTTTACTTGCTTCCTGTGCAAATTTTTTTTGCCTCCCACTGTTGGGTCCTTGCGCTGTTTGCCTTGTTCCCTCTGTGACAGTTTGACTATTTTCTCCAGCCCTTTTGCCTTCCAGAATACTGTCTCCCTCCCCCATTTGACTCAGTTTAAAGCCCTCCTGATCAAATTCTTGAGACTGTTGGTAAAAAAACTCTGCATCCTCTCTCCAGTCAGGCTTATGCTGGCCAGAGAGGATAGTAAACTGACCAATCCGAGAGAAGCAGCTCTTCCCTGATTGGCCAGTAAGTGGCTACCTCGGCCAATCAGAGGCACGGGGCTCCAGGAGCCTCTGACTGGCTGAGGGGGAGGAGACTGCTGCCCACAGTCTCCTCTCAGGTCCAGCAGCCGGGAATAAATTCCCAGCTCCTCACCAGGGGTGAGCAGTTGGCTCGGGTGAGCCAAAGACCAGCCCACCCTCCCTCTGTCAAGTTTTTCCTTTTATTGTTATGAGGAGATGTTTTTTCCATGCATTGTCACAACTTGCCCAGGGTTGGTGGTGAGCTTGGGGGTTCTTGGTCCAAACTCGGGGGTCAGGGGGGGTCTACGGCAGTGGCAAATTTCATCCCTAGGTCAATGTCAAGTTCTGGGCCACTGAGACCCTGGGGGGAAGTCCCCCCTCCTGTCCATGTTTGGATCATGTGATTGTCACATTGACCAGTCACGTGATCGGTTAGCAGGTGGGTTAACCGATACATTATCAACCAACAGGCAGGTTGGCTGATATCTAGTTCGAACCCATGCTTAAGCACCAACCAGGCAACTATCATTTTACAAATTGTGGCCATTTATTGCCAAAAAATTTCTATCTTATATCTTCAGATGTAAGCCTATGCTATCTGTATCTTATGATATATGTTTCTACTTTGTTTTCTGTACAATACATCTTTTTTGCATATCTGGTTTGTTGTCTTTATTGGTTGGGGGTAGGGTAATGGGAAGGGGAGTCCTCTCACCTCAGCATGCAACTTAATTGTGGCATCCCTCAGGGCGGCATCCTGTCCCAAATGCTGTTTAACATCTATATGAAGCCGCTGGGAGAGATCATTCGGAGGCATGGAGCTTGGTGTCATCAGTATGCTGATGACACCCAGATATACTTCTCCATCTCTCGTTCATCAGCTTTGACTTCAGATGGCATCTCTCCACTCAATGATTGTCTTAAAGCAGTAATGGACTGGATGAGGAAAAACAAATTGAGATGGAATCCAGACAAAACGTAGGTACTACAGTTGTGGGTCCAAAACAAGGTCCAGGAATACAACTTCCAGTCCTGAATGAGGTCACACTCTCCTCCAAGGACTGTGTTCACACTCTGGGAGTGCTCCCAGACCCGTCGCTCCAGATGTCTAATCAGATAAATGCGATGGTCAGGAGTGCCTGTTATCAACTTTGGCTGATACGCCAGCTACGCCCTTTCCTGGAAATCAGTAAAACTGTGGTACATGTGCTGCTAACCTCCTGTCTTGACTTCTGTAATGTGCTCTACATGGAGCTACCCTTGTGCTTGACTCAGAAACTTCAACTAGTTCAGAACATGGCAGCCAAGTTGATTTCTGGCGTTTCCAAAAAAAGAGCACATAACACCTATGCTAAAAGCTCTCCACTGGCTGCCTATTAGTTTCTGGGCACAGTACAAGGTGTTGGTTATGACCTTTAAAGCCCTACATGGCTTGGGGCGAACTTATGTCCAGGACTGCCTCCTCCTGTACGAACCTCCCTGCGCACTTCGGTCCTCTGGGAGGAATCTGTTACAAGCTATGAAAACAAGGGTGTTGGTGACCTCCCAGAGGGCCATTTCTGCTACCGCTCCAAGATTATGGAATGGCCTGCCGGACGAGATCCGTCTTATTACCACCCTAGACAGCTTCAAAAAAGCTGTCAAAATGGATTTTTTCCAGCAGGCCTTTCCTGAATAGCTATCCCGGCCCAAAGATTCGACTGTTTTCCCCCCCTTTTGAGCTGCCATTGAATTATTCTATGCTGCTGTAATTAGTTGCTGTATGGTTTTTTAAAAAAGATTGTATGTTTTTAATCTTTTTTAGTTTAATATTATTTTAAGGGGTTGGGTGGGTTAGGGTATTGAGGTATTTATGGAGTTTTTATACTGTAAGCTGCCCCGATTGCATTGCAGAGGGGCGGGATAGAAATAATAATAATAATTATTATTATTATTATTATTAAGGGGCATTTTTATCAAGATGGAACAAGGCAGATTCTTGGTTAAGGTATTCAGATATAAGAAAAGCTGCTGATAAACAAATAAGGTTGGACACAAAAGAAAAATTACAAGAAGAATATAATTTAAATTGGTTTTCCTATTTGCAGTTAAAGGAAAAAAATTATACAGGATAAGAAAAATGGGGGATTTGAAATGGAAGATAATGATTTAGAAAAAATTTGCGAGAAGAAAAAAGGTCCAAAGACATTACTAAATTCTATAGACTACTACTAAGGAGATACACAGAACAGGATTGTGTTAAAGAATATATGTTAAAGTGGGTGAAGACATAGGTAACCCCATATTTATAGATGATCGGCAAAAAGCAAGGGAAAGATCATTCACTTTTACAGCATGCCAAAATCTAAAAGGAAATTATATAAAAGTCACCTTAAGGTGCTATTATACACCAACGAGGTTAAGTAAGATGAACAGAACAATTTCAAATGGATGTTGGAAATGTGGTAAAAACCAAGGCAACTTTATACATATGTGGTGGCAATGTCAGAAGACAGCTTTATCAGAAGATAAAGAAATTTTGGTTATATATTCATGAGACTATTAAAGAAATACTACAAATAAACCTTGAACTTACACCAGAACTATATTTGTTAAACATAATTAAAGATTTAGATGACAATAAAGGAAATAGATACTGGAGAATTTTATTATACATGATAACTGCAGCCAGAATGGCTACAGCTAAGAAATGGAAGATGAAAGAGTGTCCCACAATAAATGAATGGAAATTGAAACTGATAGATATGATGGAATAAGATATACTTATGAATAAAATACGTAATAGGAAAGATACAAAATGGAGAAAAGAATGGAAATAAGTAATGTATTATTGGAAAGAAAAGGGCGAACTGCAAGATAGTATAATGATATAAAGAGAAAAAAGGCCCCAGAGGAAAGAGGAAGATAGAAAATACACAGAACAAAAAGTGAGGCCGAGATTTGTATTAATAGAAAACAAATAAACAGAAGTCATTAGGGATGAGGAAATGTAGCTATTGTCTCGTATTATCAAAATGACAAAAATGTGGAAGTTACAAACCACTGGTGTATTATTTCTTTCTTTACGTATTTCTTTTTGAATGATGAAAAAGGAATATTAAATATTAATAGGAATATGCATAGTGAAATATTCAATTGTTGTACAGTCGTCCCTCCACATTTGCGGAGGTTAGGGCCTCGAGACCCCCACGAATGTGAAAAAAACGCAAATAAAAAAGGCCTACCCCGCCCGCCCACAACCCACCCGCCCTTCCAAAGTGGCGACAGGGCTTTATGAGTCCCATTGCCACTTGCGGAAGCACGAGGGTAGCTAAAAAGCCTCCCGCCCGCCTGGCCACCACCCTGCCTGCCGCCTGCCATGCTTCACGAAGTGGTGATGGGTTCTCAAATCCCATACTGCTTCAGGAAGTTCAGGGTGGCGGCAGCCAGGAGGTTGGCCGGCCTTCCCAAGACGGCCCCAGGGCTTTGAAGCCCTGGAGTAGCCTCAGGAAGGCTGGGGATGGTGGCGGACAGGTGGAAGGGAGGCCTGCCGGCCTCCCCCGGGGTCTCCAGGGCTTTGAAGTCCCAGAGCAGCCTCGGGAAGGCTGGGGATGGTGGTGGGAGGGAGGCTTGCTGGTCTCCCCCGGCCATCCTGAGGGGGGGTCCAGGCTTTGAAGCCCCAGAGCAGCCTCGGGAAGGCCAGCAACAGTGGCGGGCAGGCAGGTGGGAGGCTTGCCAGCCTCTCCTGGCCTTCCCAAGGGGTTCCGGGGATTGAGAGCCCCATAGTCACTTTGGGAATGTCTGGAGGGGTAGAGGGAATGCGGCAGAGAGGCTTTTCAGCCACCCTCCCACAGCCACAACAAGGTTTGGAAAGCTCAATCGTGGCTTTGGGAAGGGCGGGGGGGCTAAAACATGCCTTTCCCGTGAACTGCCCGCTCTCTCAGGGCTTCGCACTCCACCCCAAATTGAGCCAAGCCCCAGGAGAATGGGGAGCTGAGCGCCTGGTTTGCTCAGCAAGCACTCGATTTAAATTGGGTCCTCTCCCTTGCGTGCGAGGGAGAGAAGCTGATTTAAATTGGGTTCTTGCTGAGCAAACTGCGAATAATCAAAACCGCGAATGGAAGCCGCGAATGTGGAGGGGCAACTGTATATAATATATAAGATGTGAGATGTAATGGTGAAAATGATAATAAAAATAAATTTAAAAAAAAGAAAATTGTAGAAAGGAACATCAATCATTAAGATATGGAGATAAAACCATAGTACTAGCAGAAAATAGCAAAGACTTAGAACAATTATGAAGGAATGGGACAAGATCCTGAAGTGTGAAGATATATCATTGAATACTAAAGTCAGGATTGTCCATGCCATAGTATTTCCAGTTTCTATGTATGGTTGGGAAAGCTGGCCAATGAAGAAAGCTCAGAAGAAGTGAATCAAATCATTTGAAATGTGGTGCTGAAGAAGAGTTGTATAGATACCATGGACTGCTAAAAAGACAAATAATAAATCCTAGAGCAAATCAAGCCTGAATTCTCCCTCGAAGCCAAGATGACTAAACTGAGACTGTCATACTTTGGACATATCATGAGAAGACATGACTGACTAGAAAAGTGTGGGAAGAAGTAATGAGTCTAAAATTAAAATTGTATTAAAAAATTCCAGGATCTAGTCCTTTTAAAAACAACAAAAATTATTTCCTTTAAAAAGAGTTAAAATCATTCATTCACTTTTGACTTCATGTTCATGCTTCATGCAGAGTGCGCTTAGGAAATGCTGACTTAAGCTCAATTATCATTTAAAAGTGTATTCAGAGGTCTGGGATCCCCCAGTTAAATTAGACTCATTACAAAACAAAGGAGTCAGTTTAAAATGCAAATCAAAGTTTATTGAAGGCATATCAATCTCAATCTACATACTAAAACAAACTTAAAAAGAGGCCCCTAACCAAAGGTATTTAGGTAATAAAACTCACTCAGCCTACAGCAGTAGGGCTAGCTTCCGATGCATAATGGCATGCTTTCAGATGAAAATGGCAAATATAGTTTAAGATGGCTAAGATGGCTCCAGCCTCATGGAGACTGAAACTTAAAAAAGAACTTACACAAAAGCAATAAAATTTAAATTAGGTCATGTGTTGAATGACCCAGCACTCCAGTTGGCTGGAACTGCCCAGTGAAATAAGAGAAAGGGAACTTGGGATAAACAAAGGCATGCAGGGAAAAACCCTAGACTTATCTTAGGATGTGAATGAGGTACACGAGATTGCTTTTACATTACAATGATTATTTCCTCACATACTACAAAAAGACAATAATGCTTGGTAACATGAGCACCACAAAAATTGTAAAGTTCCCAATAATATAAATAAATCATCTCTGTGCAGTTTTCATGAACCCTCTGAATGAGAGGCCACATCTTCCAAAGGAAGTGGACATGCTCCCATGTTCAAAGGGCTCCTCATCATGATGGACAGAAAATTGCTACTATGGCAAGAAGTCTGGTAGGTGGTATATGGCTGCATTATAGCTCCCTCTGTCCTGCAGAACTGAAAGGCCATTAAGAACAAGCTTATGGATTTGCAGGTATAGATTGAAGAAAAAAATTGCAGATGACACCAAATTAGGAGGGATGGCTAATTCCTCATAGGATAAGCTCAGATTTCAAAATGACCGTAACAGATTGGAGAACTATACAAAGCCTAACAAAATGCTCCAGAGATTGGAACATGGAGCAATGGATGCAAGCTCCAGGAACAGAGATTCCACCTCAACATTAGGAGGAACTTTTTGACAGTAAGAGCTGTTCAGCAGTGGAACGCACTCCCTCGGAGCGTGGTGGGGTCTCCTTCCTTGGAGGTCTTTAAACAGAGGCTGGATGGCCATCTGTCAGGGATGCTTTGATCGTGATTTCCTGCATTGCAGGGGGTTGGACTGGATGGCCCTCGTGGTCTCTTCCAACTCTGCAATTCTATGATTCTATGAAAATGATTTTCTACAGGGATAAATGCAAGGTACTGCATCTAGGCAGGAAAATTAAATGCACACATACAGGACATCTGACATCTGGTACATCATGTAAAAAGAATCTAGGAATTTTAATACACTGTAAGCTAAACATAAGTCAGCAATTTGATGCCTGGATCAAAAATGCCAATGCAATTCGGGCTGCATCAAGAGAAGTATAATGTCCAAGGCAAGTAATAATATCACTCTATTCTGCTTTAGTCAGACCTCACCTAGAATACTGTGTCCAGTTCAGGGCATGACAATTCAAGATGGATATTGACAAGCTGGAATGGTCACAGGGGAGGGTGATCATGATGTTTAAATAATTGGAACTCCATGATAAACACCTTAAGGAGCTGGGTATTTTTAGCTTGGTGAAGAGAAGACTGGGAGGTGATATGGTGGCCATTTTAAACATCTGAATGGATGCCATGTAGACGGAGGAATAAGCTTGTTCTTTGCTGCTCCAGTAACTAGGGCATGAACCAATGAATTAAAAGTGCAGGGAAAAAAAGATTCCACCTAAATATTAGGAAGGTCCTGATGGTAACAGCTGTCCAACAGTGGAACAGACTGCCAGGAGCGGAGACTCTCTTTCTTTGGAGCATTTTAAACAGAGGTTAGATGGCCACCTCACAGAACTGCTTTAGTAGTATATGACTGCATGGCAGGTGGTCAGACTAAACGTTGAGAAGGGGGTAGACACTATGTCCTAACAAATCATACACCATTCAATTATAGCCCTCTCCATTGACACCCCCTTGTCGTGGGAGAGAGGCTTGCGTACCCTAATGATGTTTTGAGCCATGCTGGCGGTGGCATAATAGCCACTGGTAGGATCTCCCATGCCAGACAGGTCAAAACCGAAGGGTCTGACAAAGAGCGTCAAAGGGCAGGATGGGCTCTCTAGCCTTGTGGCAACCGTCCTAGGAGAAGGAAAACTCCCAAACCCAGGCAGATGGTGCTCGTCCAACCCTGTAAGGTCAACCATCTAAGAGAAGGAAACTCTAATCAAACCTACGGCCCGAGGACCTGGCTGCCACGTCCATGCTTGCAAGGCCACGGCAGATGAATCTCTGGTTTAAAGGGTGAGGCCAGTTCTGTGCACGCTGCGCTCCACCAGAAAAATCCATTGCACAGGCTCGAAGGACAATTATAGCAATTTATCCCATATACTTTTTGACGATACACAAGATATTAACACATATGGAACATAGTCAAGTATACAACATCCAATGAAATAAACAATGCAACATCCAATGAAATAAACAATGAAATTATGCTAATTTTTAACAGTAACAAAACACAAAATAAGAAGGAATTTGAACAACATCAAAGCAGCAGTATTCTATGATAAAGATGATTAATATTAGAATATCACACTTATACAACTGCAAAGATACATACACTATAATCATTTCACAAATGGATTTTTTTCTGTTGCACATATATGTATCTCAAAGCTGAATCCCAAATGTGAACCCGTGCTAAGAATTTTTGGATCAGCCACAGAGTCTTTGGCTGAAATACCTGTATGTCAAGAGGGATCCAGACAGCTCCTCCGGAGACCTTTTTCAATGGATAGTCAGATACAGGATAATTTATATAACAAGGGTTCTAATTAATAGCCATATCTCTGCCTGAGTTAGGGTATTACCTACAAGTATACACTTGATAGATATTTAAGGAATGGAGTTTCCTAGTTCACTTATTTAAGTTACCTCATGAATGGTCTCTATAAACAGTGGACTTAAATTCACCTCAAAGCAAAAAAGTCAGCATTTGCAGTACCTTTAGAAGTGCACATTAAGGTGAGTTTGTAATGGATTTTCCCATTTGACTTTATAACTTAAGAATTTAAATTATACATTATTTATAACAGTAAAATTGTAAAACTGTAATCTTTTACAGCATAGCAGCATAAAAAGAAAAAGAAGTTTATCCCCATGTTTTCCAGGCTAGATAATTAAAATAGGTAGGCTAAGAATTCAGTGCTTAAAATCAATTCTAAGTAGAACAATGATATTTGAAGACATTGTAAAATAGTGTATGCTTTATTTTTTATTAAAAAACAGCCTCCTATTCATTGAAAAAGGTCTTTGACCGAAACGGGTAAAAACAGGAACTCCGGAGGAGCTGTCTGGACCCCTCTTGACATTTGTGAAGTGATTATAGTGTATGTATCTTTGCAATTGTATAAGTATGATATTCTAATATTAATCATCTTTATCATAGAATACTGCTGCTTTGATGTTGTTCAAATTCCTTCTTATTTTGTAAGTGTTTTGTTACTGTTAAAAAATTAGCATAATTTCATTGTTTATTTCATTGGATGTTGCATTGTTTATTTCATTGGATGTTGTATACTAGACTATGTTCCATATGTATTCATATCTTATGTATCGTCAAAAAGTATATGGGATAAATTGCTATAATTGAATGGTGTATGATTTGTTAGGACATAGTGTCTACCCCCTTTTCAACATTGAGCTTATTGTAGTACCCTCCTGTTGTGGTTTCCTTTAGGTGGTCAGACTAGACAGCCCTTGCAGTACCTTCCAGCTCCACAATTCTAGGAGTTCACTATCCCTATATGCAAAAGCCACCTTGCTCCTTCATTTGCATAGACCTGCTGCTAAGAGGTTCCAGAACATCTGTCAGACAGTCCGTCTTACCTTATTTATAAACATGAGGCAACAAACTATTTCTTACTCTTGTACTCTTCTACTTTATGCAACATTGGCCATTATTTTTATATCATTGCTGATACCATACTCTAAGCTTTGGAAAGGCAACATAAACTACTTAAAACAGAACAATAATTAACCTCCATGCACATGTTACTGGTAACAATAGGAGATTTCGCTTAATGAACATTTAGTACAAAGTCAATGTAATTCAATATGGGAATATTATAGGTTGCTGGGTTTCTAACACCAGTACTCCATTTAAGTTATAATAAGGCTCTCTTTGGAAAACACACAGAAAGGAGAATTACGTGACAGTAATTGCATTTCTTACAACTTTCATCTTTGCCCTCACATGCATTTTACAACTGGGAAATACACAATCAATAAAATTGTGCAGTATGTTCCTATTCCCTCTACTTATTCTTGCACCATCAAGAAGAAGCAATAATAAACCATGTGGAAGAGGAACTAAATCATGAGAGAGGTTATTCCTTCCGATAAGCAAGGCCATAACAACTAGTTTCTCTTAATTCTGGACAAAGTGAAAGAACTGAATCCAGGTGATGCAAATTCCAGGCAACACTGACATTCAACTGAATGTTCATGATGACCATTTTCCACAGGTTAGTATGAAAAAGGCCCACTTGCTCCGTAAAAGATTTAATGAGTGGCTAAAGAACCATTTGCTTGAAACCACAATGTAAGAAACCTCTATTTAGACTACCCAGAAATGCAGGAAGGGCCCTTAGGTTGGTTCCTCATTTATTTCACTTCTTGAAAGGAATGAGAAACTGTCATTCTGCTGACTGATGTGCACAACCATAAAGCTGTGGCTACAGCCAAGATTTCTGCTCTCATTATCTTTTTTACAGTTCTGCTCTCATTATCTTTTTTCTCTGGCTTTTCTTCGCAAACGAAGATTCAGGAAGGACTCATCCCGCGCTTTCTGCAAGCGCGCTGATGGCTAAAAAGGCCAATCCGAGATAAACAAGTCCGGTTGCAAAAAGCACAGCAGAAGGTCTCCTTGGGTGATGTTTTTGGGTTGTGATTCTTTCTGCGTTGTTGTGTCTCTTCAAGACTTGTTCATCGTGAGTTCTCAAATAAGGCTGCAGCATTGTGGATAGTGCGTCTCCATGCCTCCCGATGTGAGGCCAGGGCGGACCACTGTTGGTGATCAATTTGGCCGAGCCTGAGATGTTGTTTCAGGGAGTCTTTGTATCGCTTTTTTGGAGTGCGCCTCTTACGCTGACCCGTGGCGAGTTCACCGTAGAGTAGTATTTTTGGGAGGCGATGGTCCTCCATCCTAGAAACGTGCCCTGCCCAGCGCAGCTGTGTTCTCAATATCATGGCCTCAATGCTGGTGATCTCTGCTTGCTCAAGGACAGCAACATTCGTCACATAGTCAGTCCAGTGAATATTTAGGATTGTGCGTATACAGCGCTGATGAAAGCGCTTGAGGACTCGTAGGTGGTGGCGATAGGTGACCCATGTTTCAGATCCATAAAGGAGGATAGACAGTACGATGGCTCTATACACACTGATTTTTGTGCTTTGCCTCAGGTGTTTATTGCTCCAGACTCTTTTGTGAAGTCTTCCAAATGCACTATATGCCTTTGCTAATCTGTGATCAATCTCTTTGTCAATCTTGGCATCTGAGGAGATGATGCTTCCCAGGTAGGTGAACTGCTGAACGGACTTGAGCACAGATTTGCCGACGGCAATGTGGAGATGGTGGTGTTCGTCCTGTGGTGCAGGCTGGTAAAGAACTTCTGTTTTCTTCAGGTTGACTTCTAGGCCAAACAGCTCTGCAGCTGTTGCAAAGCAGGATGTTAGGCGCTGCAGAGCTGCTTCTGTGTGGGCAACAAGGGCAGCATCATCGGCGAAGAGCAGCTCACGGACTAGATAGTTTAGAGTCTTAGTGTGAGCCCTCAGACGGCTTAAGTTAAACAAGCTACCATCAGTACAGTAGCGTATATAGATGCCGTCGTCTTCTTCAAGCTCTGCCATAGCCCTTTGGAACATCATGCTAAAGAAGATTGTAAATAAAGTTGGTGCAAGAACACAACCTTGCTTCACTCCATTAGTTATTAGAAAGGGCTCTGAAAGAGCATCGCCATATCTGACTTGACCACGCTGTCCCTCGTGTAGCAAGATAATCATTTTAAGGAATTTGGGGGGACATCTTTTTTAATGCTTAGAATAAGAATGAACACATTCATTTCATTCATGATCTTAATATACAGGTTGCCTACTCCCATAATCTTGGCAGATACGTTCCTGAACTTATTGTTTATAAGTAAAATTGTAGATAAAAGCAAACTCTATTAAAATAAAGGAGTTCTGATACAAACAAACCATAGAGGACCTAGTGGTTGCATTGGAGGACCTAATGGTTCATAGAGAGGATATATCTCTAGGCATTTTTCAATGTAACTCTATGGTATGTGTCCTTATTATTTCAGCCATGGATAACTGAAACGATGGATATTGGTTCCGTGGATATGGCGGGGCAACTTGTACATACTGCAGAACCAACGCTTCTTTTCGTTTTCTACGCTGTGCTGCATGAGAGCAGACATATATCAACAAACGTGTAATATGGGAGCTTGCACTGACTGGAGTAGTCAGGAGAACAGAATTTGAAGTGCACTTGGAGTTGTACATTTAAATTATTCTCAGGCACTCACTTAATTTGGTTAGTGCAGATGGTGACTACAGGTTTGTTTAAGAGGACAAAAAAGTGCCTTATTAATGTGATTTTCACATTAAAAGTACCTTATTAATAAAAATTTAAAATGCAACAAAATTTCACCTACAATATATGCAGGCTAGGATCTAAAATGCAACCAGATTGTAATATGTACATACAATTCTACATTTACTTTGTCTATCCCTATGCTGAGTATGGAAAGGATGTTTTAAGTGCTTATCTGCACTACATATTAGGCAGCCTTTCTAGCACTAAACAGAATGGGTCAGCTGCTGCTCATGTTGAAGTCTGAGTGGGCATACCATTAACCAGAGTGTTATCTACCAGTAAGTCGCAAGATATTTCTACTCTCCAACATAAAACAGCTTACCTTCAAGGAGAGTTTGGGGAGGGCAAGAATCCATTCAATAAAATGTGAGGACAATTGACTGTAGAGGGGTCTTGGAGCCAGAGCTTCTTAGCTGTGGCCACCATTTTACACAAAAAAGGACATTGTAATTACTACAGATTCTACAGTCTAGGGAATATACATCTATGCAGAAGTACTTCAGATTATATATAAATAAACCAAGAAACTGATTGTACATCCAGTTGTTAGTCTCATCTGGATTAGACCCACTGAATCAATTGCTGAGCGATGAATTAACACTTCTACATGTCCCATCAAGTCTTTTGATCTTTGCTAGTTGGGATTAGTAATTAGCCCATGATATGCTGTATCTCAGAGAAGACTATATAGTGTTGGGCAGCTGGTAAACTTTGTAGGTTTTTAATGATATGTGGATTTTTGCAGTTTTCATAAAATATGAGACTATCACAACCCTAGTTTTAAAAAATTAAAGAAGAGGAACCTAAACTGAAATGGGAGTGAGAGATCTAATTAATTTGTTGACCAGAAAAACCTTTAATAAAACTGTACTGAGAAATGAGGGAAAACAAGTTACAAAAGAAGTTTTTGTTTTTTTTTTCCCCAGCAGGCTTGGTTTCCTTAAAGGCAATAATTAAATATTGTTTGATTTATTATACAACAATTTAACTCTGATGATATAATATAATCCCAAGGTAAGAATGCTTAAGGGGCTAAATTGATGAAGAGTGAGTAAGTCCATTCATTTGTCATATAAGTATCTTGTTTTCCTGAATTATGTATTTATACTTATTGGACCTCATTTAACATACTTATATATATTTGGTAGGAATTATATTCATATACTGTGCATTAATGGGTTTTTGAATAAAATTAGTTATCTAAAACATTAATATCTAGCTGACTCTATCTGCAGAGTGCATTATGCTTGCTGAACAAAACTGCTGGCTATCAGAGCAAAATCCAAATGTAGGAAAACAAACTGCTTCTGTAAATATGCAAGATATGCATATCCAAAATGGTTAATATATCACTGTTCACTTTTGGAACATTTCTATAGCTAGGGAAATATCACGTGACAGATGACATACCATACCACAGACTAGAAGAAAAAGCTGCTGTACATACAAGGCCTTAGAGAGCTTCCACAAATAGCAAGCTTATGCATATCTACTACAAGTAAATTTCATTGATAGTGATAAATGGATCTGTCTATCAGAATCTTTGGACTTTTTTCTTAGATGGGCCACAAACGGTAGCATGGCGTTACAAGAAATAGCACCTTCTCTTTATTTACTTGTTTATTCTATTACAAAATGTATATAACATATCTTACAACAAAGGCACTCCAGGTCATCTAACAGTTACCTAAAACCAATTACCTACCCAAGTACAGAAGGCCAACTAAAACATTGGGATTTATATATGTGATGACCCACTACCTCAACCATTGATTTGTTAGGTCTACTGGGCCCTGGTGGTGCAATGGTTAAATGCCAGTACTGTAAAGTCACAATATTGCAAGTTCGATCCCAGAGGGCTCCAAGGTTCCCTCAGCCTTCCATCCTTTCATAGGTTGGTAAAATGAGTACCCGGCTTGTGGGGGCAATTAGCTAACACATACTGGAAACTGCTTAATGCAGTGTACATCTGTAAATTGCTACTGCTTAAAACAATTTGTAAGCCGCTCTGATAGCCTTGTGGCTGAAGAGCCGGGTACAAATAACTAATAAAAATTTTTTAAAAGAGAGCATAACAGTTAAAAATATGTAATAATCATTTCATGTCAGCAGAATAAAACAGCAGAGAAAAAACCCAGTACCACAGCCAGAGGTTTACATCCTTTTACATTCAAAGGATCATCCAAAGTCCTGTGGAAAAACTCAGCTTTTACCAGACAATGGAAACCTAGTTGTGATGGGTTGAAACAAGCCTCCCTTGATGTGGCATTCCAAAGTCTCAGTGTTGCTACAGAGAAGACTTTAAAGTTAGGAATTCTTTGTATCATGCAGGGACGGAGATTCAAAAGGGTCCACAGATCACTGTACACATTTTGGATCATTCCTCTAAAGTAAACCTTCATATGCCAAGTGATGTAGAGCAGAAAGAGCAAAAGATCATATAAATACGTCATATTAAAAAAAGCCTCACCATACACTCTAGTTTAGCAGAATATGTATCTAAGTGATAGAAATCTCCACAAACAAGTAGGAAGAATTACGTTCTCTCTAGCCTGGATTAAGTGTTTTGTTACATGAACTTGGTACTGTTTTCTCTTCTATTCCATGGTTGCTGGTTTTGTTTTGTTTTGGTTTTTGTTTTCCCCTTCTGCAAATGGGACTAGGTATACACAGATTACTTAATCTAGAAGCACATGCATACAAACTGTGCAGAAGCCTAATTTAAACTCTCTTCTTCAGTATACACTAGAACTGACTAGAGGCAAATGGTTTGACTTGAATGCCACATTAAAAAAAAAAATTAGAGTTTGGGGAAAGGGGGGTGACTTTTGAACTTCCCAAACAAAAATTAAATTTCACATAATTTAAATTCATTAGCCTTAAATCAATTTTCACTCCTTTGAATATCAGTATTGAATTGGTAAGATTTTTGACTAAGTATTAAAGAACAGACAAAAGAATGACAGAATCTATAACACTGTAGGAGACAGAAACAGTCTGGATATCTTTATTGTGTCACATATTATTTGCATTAGTCATTAGTCATTACTTCTTAATTGTACTGATAGTGTAATTACATTTTAACAAAAAAAATTATGTTCCTATCTGTCTCCAGTTTAATTTTTATCAGCTACCTTGAATGCCACTGTTGGGCGAAAAGAGGGAAATAATAAAGGATAATAATAATGTCAATGTTGTTGGTTTAAGTGGTTTTGACAATGAGTTTGATAATTCCCATATAATTAATGTAATTCTATGCATTCCATAAAAACCTCACATAATTCATTCATTCCAGAAAAGAAAACAGAAAAGAAGGTATAACTATTTGTTACGTGTTTAAAATAACGACTACTTTGGCCACTTTTCAATGGGACAAATGTTGATGGTTCTGCAGCACTAATCAGTTACTGTTTAAGTATTTGGAGAAGGGGTGTCACATTGAGGATGGAGCAGGCTTGTTTTCTGCTGCTCCAGAGACTGGAACATGGAGCAATGGATGCAAGCTCCAGGAACAGAAATTCCACCTCAACATTAGGAGGAACCTTTTGACAGTAAGAGCTGTTCGGCAGTGGAACGCACTCCCTCGGAGCGTGGTGGGGTCTCCTTCCTTGGAGGTCTTTAAACAGAGGCTGGATGGCCATCTGTCGGGGATGCTTTGATTGTGATTTCCTGCGTGGCAGGGGGTTGGACTGGATGGCCCTCGTGGTCTCTTCCAACTCTGCAATTCTATGATTCTATGAGTTCGAAAACTGAGCTAAGAAGCCAGCTGTCCATGCAGGATATACATCTAATTCTGCTGTAAGCAACAGCAAAGTGCAAAGCTGGACTGTCTGGAGCTTGGAAATACAACTGTCATAAATAACAATGCTACCTGTAATATTTTACTTTGAGGTTAACATTAATTCCCCCAAATAACAGTATTATTTTTGTGAAGCAATTTAACCGTGAGTAACATCATTACATGTTCAGTGTAGCAAAATATTTTTGTTAAAATGTTTGTTTGTGAAGGATTTTTATACATTTTTCTATTTTTCATATATATTGTAATTACATTATAATAAATGAAAAAGTAACATGCTAGTAACATGTTATTAACAAGTTACTCATAAAGCACTGAATAATTACTAATCTTTTCAAATGTAATGACTAATGCTAGCATGGTACGTTAAGAAAGAATAATGTGCCAAGCTCTGAGAGAATGGCTTCTGGAGAAGAAAAAGTGAACGGCATTTTTTTTTTTAAAAAAAAAAAGCTGTCTCAGTTATTTTAGAGGTGCAATATTACACAGATATGCTAAATTGTTAAATGTGGAAGGGGGAAGGATTCCCCCCACCACAGTCACAGTACTTCTGCACAAATCATTCCTGGTAATTGCTACATTGAGAGCTATTATGCAAAACAGAGTACTAGGATGATAAGAACTGTGGTTCCTTACCTGTATTCCTCTATGTGGATTTAAATAACACTTTAAAGGGTTAGCATGGAATAACAAAATCATTTAGCAGTTAAGAGCCAGGCTTAGAAACAGCAATTGGCAAATTTGCCTCTCATCCTCTACTATACTTCCTCCCTGTGCCTTAAGTCTGTCAGTTAATGCCTCATCCTATAAAGATTAAAGCAGAAGAGAGAGAGACTGTAACAAGTTGTTCAAGGAAGAAGCATCCATCTCTAGAGAGAAGAGGAACTTGTTAACTTCACAAGTAATCATGGAAAAGAACATTATACAAGTACTATCCCAATTCTGGAAGAAGAACAAGCTCCTTCAAAGATAACTAAATTAAATATTTGGGCTTTGGTGTTCATTTTTTTAATAGTTACACGCTGTGACATCTCAACATTTCTCATTGATTGAATAGTTTTAGTAAGGTTATCTGTTGAGTGTCTATGATGCCAGGACTGGGGATACTATGGCCAACCTGATGTTGATGAATTGCACCTCCCACCATCCCTCACCATGGGGGAGGGGGGTGGGTCTGATGAAAATTGGAGTTCAACAACATTTGGATGGCTAAAAAAATTTCTTAGACCTGCACTGGACTATGTTAAAACAGGAAGATGCTCTGGTAGGGGTGTAATGATACCATTTGAATGACAGAGCTACAAACACGGCATCTCCAAGTAGAGCAATTCCCCATACCATATAGTAATACTTTTCTGTGTTTTGATTTGATCATGTTGTGCATTTCTTTGCCCATTTACTGACTGGTGAGGAGGAGAATGGGAGGACACCAGATAAGTAAGTGACTGTACATGTTATGAGAGAAAGGACAAAAAACTTTTCAAGGTGATGTAATTTATGGTAGTAGTCTCCATACTGTATGGAATGTGCACTTCTGATAAAGTACAAGTAAGCAAAGGGAGCTCTCCAAAAGTGTGAAAGCAAGTTTTTTTAAAAAAATTAAGATAAATGTGGGGAAATTACCAGAACAGATTATTATGACAGTACCTTTCATTATTTCCTTCTGTGATATGATACAATTGATTAGCACCTCCATCAGCACATGCTCTCAATATGGCTGAAAGGAAAGAAAAAAAGCTGTCAAGAAGCCGCCAACATGACCAAGTTACACATATAAATATACTTACAGTAGCACCCCCGTATCCACTGATTCACAATCTGCTGATTCAATTATCTGTGGATGGTGACAGCTGGGGGAATGGATGGGGGAGGGAGGGGGGAGGAGAGATCTCATCTCCCTTCTCCCTTTTCCCCCAGGATCCTCTCCGGGACCACTCCCGCGGTGGGAATTGTGATGGGGAAGAAGGGAGGGGAGGAGTAGATCTTGCCTCTTGCCTCCCTTCACTCCCCAGAATCTCTCCTGTGGCAGAAATGGTGACAGGGTGCGAAGGGAGGGGAGGAGGAGATCTTGCCTCCCTTCTCCCTTTGCACCTGGGTTCCCTCCTGGGATTGCTCCCATGGCGGGAATGGTGACAGGGGTGAAGGAAGGGGAGGAGTAGATCTTGCCTCCTTTCTCCCTTCACCCCTGGGATTGCCCCCTGGGATCTCTCCCGTGGCAGGAATGGTGACAGGGGGTGAAGGGAGATCTTGCCTCCCTTCTTCCTTCACTCACAGGATCACCATCCCCGATCGCTCCCATGGTAGGAATGGTGACAGGAGGCAAAGGGAGGGGAGGAGATCTTGCCTCCTTTCTTCCTCTGCCCCTGAGATCACCCCCCCCGACATGACTCCCATTGCTGGAATGGTGATGGGGGGGTGAAGGGAGGGGGAGGAAGAGATCTCATCTTCCTTTTCCCTTCACCCCCAGGATCGCTCCTGTGGCGGCAATGGCAGTGCGGGGATGAAGGGAGGAGATCTCGCCTCCCTTCTTTCCCTGGGATTGCTCCCGTGGCATGAATGGCAACAGGGGCATTCACTATTATCTGTGGATTTCATTATCCACAGGGGGGCCTGAAACCAATCCCCCGTGGATACAGGGGTCCTACTGTATAAGGAAATGTGTCCTTCCGCTCTGGCCTGTTTGATAAACCAGGAAGGGCAGGGTGACACTCTGTGGCGGCTCTCACCTCTCCAAGGATCCTGTCCACAATTGGCTCCTGCACAAATTGGAAAGTACATATCCAGTAACACTGGTCAAGCAGGAGCTAAGGTTACATCTACTGGAACCGTTTCAACTACAGCGTCCAAGTCAGGATAGGAGCTGAGCAGTTTTATCTGTGAAGTGTCATGCAAATTCTTCACAGTGGGTTGTTGAGTGGGCTGCATTTTCTACTTGAGGACCAGTTTAAACTCCTAACTGAAAGGTATCCACTTGTTCCATCTTTTCTACTTTCACATATTTTCTGAAGATGATCTTCTAAGTGTATTATAAGAGCAACAGAGTCAAAATGAGGGGGAGGGGAAACCACATCAATAGCAATTAAAGAAAGCTTTGAAAATATGAGTTGTAGATGTTTTCTTTTAAGGTAGTCATTTAAGTCTGACATTGAAATTCAGATGTCTGGGTTATGACAGTTTTTCTGAAGTCTTAAAATTAGGTTGTTTAATAATTCAGTGTGAACTTGCACAAACCTCTAGTTCTGACTGTAACTTTTTCTTCTTTCTTCATTGCATATTCTTTGTTTCCCCCCCAAAGCAGCCTTGTTGATTTCTGACACCAGGAAAACAAGCAGGTAAGAGTATGATAGAATGCACCCTGCTAAAAGTGATTTTAATTGCCATTTAGAACTTCCATCAGACAGATTTTGAAAGTGAAGAAAGTTGCATACATTGTACTGGGGCAACTTGTTACCAAAATATAAAATAAAAAGAAGGATTCTTTATGTTCATAACCCTTCCAAAATGAGAAGTACTTGCAATCCCTTCGGGATTTTGAAGAGGAGAAAGTAGACTTACATGTTTCAGTTGGTGTCTGCGGTGGGCCTGTATTTTTCTGACTTCTCAAAACTAAACACTGAATCACAAGAGGATTGATAAACTCTCAAATATTGCTATTTTTCCAGGTCTGTAGGAAGGAGTTAGTATGTTGCTGGCATTATGTGATTGGTAAACTTTACCCAGCTTGATGAGTCACAAACTGTGTGCTCATCTAACCCATAGAGACTGTGACAACACCTGATCTGTGACAACTGCCTGATCTCTGGAACTTCAGATAGCAGCACTGGTACAGCCACATAGTTGTTGTTTTTTTTCCTTGCCTCCTTTTTTTCTCTATAGTTGCACCATCTCATAGTTCTGTACAACTATGTGCTCTAGATACATGTTGAGAAACTGGGATTTGAGGGATTCTAGATGACGCCTACTGAAAGAAAACACTCCTTGAGAGATGCATATGCCTTGAGAACATATACTCCCCATCTGCAGTCTTGAATGATGTATTTTCCCTCTCTCCCTCTTTTATTTCTTGGTTTCAGACTCATACTACATACTACTACAGGTTGTGCAAGACACTAGGTCATAGCAGAAGGACACTGCCCAGCTCCACTCTTGCTTTGCCTCATCCCTGTAATAGTTTGCATGACAGACTGCAGAGGTTAAATGCCAGTACTGCAAGCCACCACGTTGCAAGTTCGATTCCAGAGGGCTCCAAGGTTCACTCAGCCTTCCATCCTTTCGTAGGTCGGTAAATTGAGTATCCAGCTTGTGGGGGCAATTAGCTAACACACATTGGAAACTGTTTAACGCAGTGTAGATGTGTAAATAGCTGTTGCTTAAAGGAATTTGTAAGCCGCTCTGATAGCCTTGTGGCTGAAGAGCAGGGTATAAATAAATAAAAAAATAAAATATACTAACCCTAGTTCTCTCTTTCAAACTGTCACACTGACATTGCTTTGCTAGCAGATTAAATATTGTGATTTTGAAGTGGGGGGTAGGTGGGCTGAACACTGTTTAAATAGTTCTGACAGATTCCTTTACTTTGATTTGTTTTCCTAAATTGAACTGAGCACAAACTGCAAATTGGCAAAGCTTGTTGCTGTTGTAGTTTATTTACCCACTTTTCATTTAATAACACAGAGTGCATTAACTCTGCTGCAAATGATTGAAAGGGACAGTTTCTTATCACGGCAGAATACATTTCACTACAAATCTCCTACCCCAGGATTCATCCCCAACTCTATTGTTAATTATGACTTTCTTTCGCTGATCTCTCAAAACTCATAACAACAAAATCTTATTATTCCATTTTTCTTAGAGGCAGATTGGAATATTATGATGCACAAATTGAACAAATCTAACCCAACTGATACTTTGCTGAAATATAATCCAAGACAGCCTGCTTTTTATATGAAAATGTTTAACTGGAAAAGCTACCTGGAGATTAAAATGTGCATGTTGCAAGAAGCTACTTTACAAAAGCAAGTGCAATACTTTAGCAAGCACTGAATTGTTTTCCAGAAATTATATTCTAATTCTTTGACAGGGTACATTCCATACTGTTCACTTCAAATGTGTGTGTGAATATATGTGTGTACTTTCATCTATAGCCTTTACAGAGCTGCTCCGTTCTTGCAATGCATGTTAAAACTGGCATTTTCTCCTTTTCAGATCTCATTCAGTTCTCATGGTTGTTCCAATGTATGGCACTGCACCCTGGACACGTCATTAGGTCGAGAAAGAATATGAAAACTCAGTAGGGAGAACATGGAAAAGGGGCAGATAAATAATAAAAAGAAAGTGACAAAATGAAGTCAAATGGAGAAATACAGTAAGGGACAACAAAAGTGCATAAAATGGTCAACTTATTCCATTGATTTCGAAGTTTACAATAGGAAAATGAAGATCACAATAGGAAAATGTCCATTATAACCACACACAAAAATGTGCATGTGGAAGTAAGAGGTCCCTTCTGTGTATATGGATGTCTCCAGTCAGTAAAATCCAAACATGTTCCTATCTGCACAGGAACTGATTTTCAGTCACATTCTAGTGTAGCCTTGACAAGTGGGATGGGGAAGGAGGGGGCAGAGAAAACTAATAAAACTTCAATGTTGGGGAGGGAAAGTCTTAAAATAGATTGTGTGGAGAAATTAAATATGCTATGAATTCTCTTAGTCTTTTAGTCTTAGGCAATATTTTTCAACCCATTTAAGTATCTTAGGATCTTGGTGTGCTGCTTTTTTTTTAATCTGAGATGAAGTAGGCTTTGCACTATCCCTTTGCATTTGGATCCAAAGAAGGAACATCTATGACATGCATGCAAGTCACCAAAACTTTATTTTAGGGGAAATGTTGGACAAACTACTGAATGCCAAGCTATCTGCTTAGTTGTGTCCTTGTTTTGATGTTTTTGATCACTAAGAATGACAGAATGTGGGGAGAATGGAAGGGCCATGCAAGCTGGGGACTGTAGAAGTTTGTTTATTTAATTATTTATGTATGTTCTGCCTTTATTCCAGCATAGGATTCAGGATGACTTACAAGTACTTTCTGAGATGTAGTTCAGAAAGTAACTATCCAAAGCTCTGTTCATACCCAAAATATAACTTTTCTAAGTCCAATATGCATGCACTTGCAAATATATGGGAAACTCATTAAAGTTCCTTAAATCAAACAACCCACCCACTAACACTTCTTGCACTTCCTTCATCTCCCTTTCTCATATAAGGCATTCTTCACTTCTTTGTTGTCTGTAAGGGCTATGATTTTTTTTTAAAAAAAAAAAAACAGCAACAATGGAAAGTTTTTAGTAATCATTATCTGAGCCAACATAGATCCAAAGAATCTTCACAGTCACACCAATGAGAACATAAATGGACAGTTCACTAACAATGACCAAAAAAAACCAACAAAAAAAAAAAACAACCCAATCCACACAGCAAGCATGCTCATGTCTAAGGACATCAAAACTGTTTTTTTTATCAGACCTTGTTTTCATAGATTCCTAGTATAGCTTACAACAAAATAGAAAAATTTCAAAGTGCACTCGGATACAACTTTGGTAGTCTTAGGAAGGTCATAAAGGAAGCAAGGCATCAGAACTGGACAATTATAGCCTTGGGTTGGGGGGGAACATATCTGGGAGTTGGTGTGTTTCTGAATATGATGAAAGATACCAGTGCTGACAGGTCCTGACAATTTCCTACTCATTAGATATCTTTACACTCTAAGCTATTTATAAAGATTTTACAAGGTTAGACCTCAGCACACTTTTTGTGAAGGAAAATATTTCACCCCTGACAGGCCTTCTTTGTTATGCAAAGGTTAAATGATTTGACAAGGACCAGGGAGGCTTAGGTTCCAATCACTGTTGAAACCATGTAGAAATGGGAAAATTTAAGGAAACAAACAATGTAATTTTGCTTTAACAGGATAGTTATACAGAACCATTATAAAGACACGGCCAGTCTGTAGATGGCACCATTACTGATGAATACATTAAGCAATATGTTTCCTGAAACATCTTGGAAGTGTCAAATGGGAGGTGAGATGTTTTTTCATATATGATGGGCATGTTCCTCATTTTTAAAAAGTATATGGAGGGAATATTATAAGAACTGTTTAATGAAAATCTTATTCCTTTTAACTTATTCTGTCACCCTATCAGCAGTAGCAGCAGCAGTGGGAGCATTCTATTCCTCTCCCTTCAGACTTACACATTGACAGCTGAATTTAACCAAGTCATAAAAAACTTTACTATAGCTAGGTTTCTGTAAATGAAGTACTAGAAACTGCCAGTCACTCCCTACATAATACGTTAAATCTTGCACATGTAGTGAAATTAGCAAATTATAATAATCAAATAATAATCAAATAATAATCAAAAAGAAAAGATGAAGCTTGAAAAATATACAGTACACTAGTTGCAATTTATTAATTTCTACAGAAGTGTTAATAACCTAAAATACAGAATTGTAGACTTCTTAAACTGGCATGCCTTCTTTTCAAGCAAATCTGGGAAGTTGAATTCTTTTAAAATGTTGGCATCTCTAAATGAGAATTCTTAACATTTTAAGAAAACTAAACTTTTCAGCCTTCAATTTAAGAATGAGAGTTAAAACTGAAACTCATTTCACTATATATGAAAGGTAGATAGGCCCTAAACAGACCTCTCCGTGATATTTAGTCTACTATATATAGGGAGTTCTTAACCCTACTTGCATTTCTGAAGAATTCTACCACCTCAGTCTACTACTTCATTCTTCATAATATGTAGATAATTTCTAGACATGTTAAACTTTATCATATATTGGCAGGATCAACAGATTAGCAGGAAAGCTCCTATTCAAACGGGCGATGAGGTCAGGAACCAGGCATTCCAATAACATTCTTATAGTACTGCCAACTCAAAATTGCTTATTTCATTTACTCTGTAGATTGGTTCCATTTGAAAATGGTAAATGTAAAGATTCCTCATGGACAACTGCCACTCAATGACTATCTAATAGGTAGCTGTATGATTTTGCCTTCCAGGCATATTCAACATTGAAATGTTCTCATTCCTTCCGTTCCACAATCCAGCTGTGATAAATATGGAGGGAAAACTTTCCTTTCTCACCTGGGGCCCTCAAATTGGACCATAATTGCCCATTAAGTCAAACATTATATTTAGAAACCCTCAGGCTGCTCTGCAATGCAGCTACCCAAAAAAAAAAAGTATTCCAGAAGCACCTGTATAGTGCAACTATATATCCCTGAATATCCGATTTTGAAAACTGTAGGTATAAGTAGACCAATATCAAATGTTCACCCTAAAAAATATGTGTGTATGTGTGAGAGACAGGGGAGAGGAAGACAGGGCGAAGAGTAATATGAATTCCCTTTGCCTCTTTAAGTTTTTCACCACTGCTTATCTATTGAAGCTTCTTTTATCAACCTGCAGCCAAAAAAACTTGTTTAAAAATATGTGTTTCCTCCTATCCCAATTTTAATAGAAAAGATCACATATTAATTTGATGAATAAACAGTATCATACAGCCAGTTTGTCTAGGGGATGACATCTTGAGACCAAATCAGAGTAAAGACAGCAGGCCACACCCTCATTCTGAGAATGCCAAGGAGCTAAACCAATGACATTACAATGGGAAATCCAGGTAGAGGCAACATTTCGAAATTTTGCAAATTTTTGCCACCACTGCATTGCTGTGTTATGTGTATACAAAGTAAAAGATTTCAGAACCACATTACAAATGAGTTGATTTTCTTCCTATCAGCTTTCTTTACTGTCCAGCTTTCATAACCATGCACAGAAATTGGAAATACGATGTAACTGTAGTACAGAGGGTCTGGCATATCCAGGAGGTCTGGATCCACGGATTTAACCAATCATGGCTTAAAAAATAAATATTAAATATAGGTATGTGGCAATTGGCAGCAGTGTTCCTGCTTGTTTGTTCTTGGGTGGATGGGGCTGCCGCATCCACCCCACTATGTCCTTGCGGAAGCTGGTTGAAGGCAGCAGCAAGTGACTGGTGGGCTCCCTGGAAGCAGAAAAGCTTGAAGAATATGTGCCTCACAGTATCTCTGACAGCTGGGGCTTGTCGCTGCCTCCACTGCTGCCATACACCATTTTTAATAGGGACTTGTGCATTCATGGTGTGTGGGGGTGGTTGTATCTGCAATGATTGAAACAAGGTATGGAAAATCTTTATTTCAATATCTAGTCTACTTTAAAGTTACGTAAACTATCTGTGAACATTATTTTTGCTTTCTTAATGTTCAATTGTAAATCTGCTTTTTCACTTCCTTCCTTGACTTTCTTCGGCAATTGTTCCAATCCTGGGCTATTTTATGCTAGAAGTATAGTGTTCATCTCCATATCTTAAAATGCTGATGTTCCTTCCTCCAATTTTCACATATAAGCTTTGCTATAATCTATAAAGCACAGGCCAATTTTCTCCTGAAATGTGCTTCATTATCCAATGTATGCTTGTGGTATGATCCCTAGTGCCTCTTCCTTTCCTGAAGCTAGCTTGGGAACATGGTGGGGTTTCCCTCCTTGGAGGTCTTTAAACAGAGACTGGATGGCCATCTGTCAGGGATGCTTTGATTGTGATTCCTGCATGGCAGAGGGTTGGACTGGATGGCCCTTGTGGTCTCTTCCAACTCTAAAATTATATGATTCTATGATTTGGCATTTCTCATTCCATATACGGTAATAGGCTTATAGAATTCTAGATTATTATTTCATTTACACAAGAGATTAGTGCAATGGTTGGATGGTTACTGCAATCCCTAGCTGTCCCCTTTCTTGGGAAAGGATTGTATATTGAGCATTTCCAATCTGTGAACCATTGTTTTGTTTTCCATATTTTTCCACAGATTTTAGTTAGAACTAGTGTAGATTCTGTTTCTATAGTCTGATGTAGCTCCACTGGTTTACCATCTGATCCTGGTGATTTATTTCTCCCAAGTGCTCCGAGTCCAGCTTCCACTTCACTTTCTAAAACTGGGGGTTCATCTTCAAATGCTTCTTTCTTGATTGAATTTGTCATCCTTTCATCTCTTTTATATCGTTCTTGAGTGTATTGTTTTTATCATTTTGTTATTTCTCATTGGTCATGTAATGTGTTCCCCTGCTGGTTGCAGAGCATCCCCACTCTTCCTTTAAAATTCATTTGATTTCTTGGATTTTGTGGAAGATGCCTCTTTTTTTCCCTTTTTTTGTTATCATCATCTCCTTCTCTGCACTGATTGCTACAGTATTTCTCTTTGTCCCTGCACACGAGTCGCTGAACTGTTGCATTCTGGGTTTTAACCCTATTTCTATCATATTTTGCTTCTCTCATGCTTTTGCTTCTTATCTGTACTTAACTGCTAGAAAAAGTTTCCTGCCAGAGAGAAGGAGAGCAGCTTCTGGACAGCCAGTTTCCTGCAGTTTCCAGGCCAGTTTCCTGTCAGGGAAAAGAAGGAGAGCAGCTTCTGGACAGCCATTTTGATTCGGGAGATTGAATTTTTTTTAAAACTATTGGGAGAGGCTGCTTGTTGCTGAGGGGGTGGAGCTTCTGTGAGTCACACCTGTGAGTCACACCAGTGAGTCACACCTGTGAGTCACTAGGGGATGGAGCCAGGAGCCTAGCTCTATATAACTCCTTGCAGAGGCTTTCCAGGGCAGTTTCCTGCCAGAGAGAAGGAGAACAGCTTCTGGACAGCCAGTTTCCTGTGCACGAATTTCAGTGACCAAACAAAAATACAGCATACCTAAAAGTACAGCTTAGCGTTTTCAGCACTACATAAGAGTTTTTATATTACCTAAAAGCTCTCACCATGGACACTGAGGGGACTGCGGCAGTCATTTGCAACACTTGTGCGATGTTTGTATTTTTGTCTACAGACATGGAGAACTTCACATGCACTAAGTGCAAGCTGGTAGCCCTCTTCGAGGAAAAAGTCCAGCAGCTGGAGACACGGGTAGCTACACTTCAACAGATTCGGGAGCAAGAGGTTTTCCTGGACAGAACAGAACGAACAGTCTTAGATGGGGACGTATTAAAAGAGCTGGCAAATGTGATCTCAGAGTCATTGGCAATAATCTTTGAGAAGTCCCAGCAGACTGGAGGAGGGCAAACGTTGTCCCCATCTTCAAAAAGGGGAAAAAAGAGGATCCCATCAATTATCGTCCAGTTAGTCTGACATCAATACCAGGGAAGATTCTAGAGCAGATCATTAAACAGAGAGTCTGTGAACATTTAGAAGGCAATGCCATAATCACAAAAAGTCAATATGGGTTTCAGAGAAACAAGTCATGCCAGACTAATCTGATCTCTTTTTTTGATAAAGTTACCAGCTTGATAGATGAAGGGAACGCTGTGGACATTGCATACCTTGATTTCAGTAAGGCCTTTGACAAGGTTCCCCATGACATTCTTGCAAACAAGCTTATAAAATATGGGCTAGACAAGTGAACTGTTCAATGGATTGGTAACTGGTTGACCGGCCGAACCCAAAAGGTGCTCAGCAGTGGCTCCTCTTCGTCTTGGAAAGATGTGACCAGTGGGGTGCCACAGGGTTCTGTCCTGGGCCCAGTGCTATTCAACATCTTTATCAATGACTTGAATGAGGGAATTAGGGGCATACTTACCAAATTTGCAGATGACACCAAATTAGGAGGAGTAGCTAACACCCTAGAGGACAGGATCAAAATTCAGAATGACCTGGATAGACTGGAGAGCTGGGCCAAAGCTAACAAAATGAAATTCAATATGGAGAAATGTAAGGAGAATAGTACTGCACTTAGGGCAGAAAAATGAAATCCATAGATATAGGATGGGAGAGACCTGGCTGAACAAGACTATATGCGAAAGGGATCTAGGAGTCCTAGTAGACCACAAGTTGAACATGAGTCAACAGTGAGATGCAGCAACTAAAAAGGCCAATGCGATTTTGGGCTGTATCAATAGAAGTATAGTGTCTAGATCAAGGGAAGTAATAGTGCCACTCTATTCTGCCTTGGTCAGACCTCACCTAGAATACTGTGTCCAGTTCTGGCCACCACAATTCAAAAAGGATATTGACAAATTGGAGCATGTCCAGAGAAGGGCAATTAAAATGGTGAAAGGTCTGGAAACCATGCCTTATGAGGAGAGACTTAGGGAGCTGGGTATGTTTAGCCTGGAAAAAAGACGGTATAGAGGTGATATGATAGCCCTGTTTAAGTATTTGAAGGGATGTCACGCTGAGGATGGAGCAGGCTTGTTTTCTGCTGCTCCAGAGACTGGAACACGGAGCAATGGATGCAAGCTCCAGGAACAGAGATTCCACCTCAACATTAAGAGGAACTTTTTGACAGTAAGAGCTGTTCGGCAGTGGAACACACTCCCTCGGAGCGTGGTGGGGTCTCCTTCCTTGGAGGTCTTTAAACAGAGGCTGGATGGCCATCTGTCGGGGATGCTTTGATCAAGATTTCCTGTGTGGCAGGGGGTTGGACTGGATGGCCCTCGTGGTCTCTTCCAACTCTACAATTCTATGATTCTATGATTCTATAAACTTAATCTGTCATCCATTGAGGCTTCTTTTTCTTTTTGGCTGTAGATTATCCCTGGCTTCAGTCCAGAGTTCTTTTGGTTAATTAGGCTTAATAGTGCAAATCTATTTTTACATCATCTCTAAATTTTCCAGGGATATTCTTCAGGTTGTATTTTGGGACAATGGTTAGTTTAGTGTTCTTTTTTAGTTTTACTTACTTCTTAATATTAGCAGTTCAGGGTCTGTGGTACAATCTGCTTCTGGTCTTGTTTCTGCAGAAAGAATGGAGCTTCTCCATCTTCTAATTCCAATTATGTAATCTATTTGATTTCTATATTGGTCATCAAGTTTTGTCCATATGTACAGTCAGTCAACTCTTTGGATGCTTTAAGAATGTGTCTGTGATGAACCAACTGTTGCCCTCACAAAACTCATCCAGTCACTCTCCTGCTTCATTTCTTCATCCTAGATCAAAATTTCTTACAGTCTTTGATTCTGCTCTGTTTCCTACTTTTGCATTCCAATTGGCTAGGGCTGACAAGTACTGTTTCAGTGGGTAATCAATTTCTTCTTGGATTCCAGCACAGAATCTTTCAATTTCTTCTTTTGCTTCAGTAGTTGGAGCATAAACTTGGCTTATGGTCATGCTGATGGGTTTTCCCTGAAGTATTATTTATATGATTTGGTCAGACTTTGCATTACATCCTTTGACTGCTTTTGCTACGTCTCTCCTCACTATAAATGCCATCCCTTTTCCTTAGGTTTTCATTTCCCCAGTGAAACACTATAATTGACTCAAAATATCCCATTCCAGTCCACTTTAGCTTGCTCACCCCAAGTATTGCAATGTTTACACATTCCATTATTTTACTGTGATTAGTTTCCCCTGATCCATGCTTCTCACATTCCATATCCCTATAATATGTGTTGTGCAGCTTTGGACTTTCCTCTTGCCTTTGAGCACATCAACAGCTGAACATCCTTTCAGCTTGAGTCCAGTTGCATCATTAGCTACAGCACTACTTGTAGTTGTCCTCTGCTGTACCCCAGTAGCTCACTGAGTGCCATCCAACTTGGGAATTTCATCTTCTGGCACTATCTCTTGTTTCATTTTGGATGGTCTCATCATAGGATTGTCTGAAGAATGTGTTTGCAATGAACACTGTTGGACCTGCAAAACTTATCAGTTGCTCTCCTGCTTCATTCTTGATCCTAGGCCAAATTCTCCTATAATGTTTCATTCTGCTCTGTTTACTGCTTTTGCATTCCAATCATCTACGATTATAAACGTGTCCTATTTTGGTGTGTAATTACTCTCCTCAACAATACCCACCAGGATTTACACATGAATAAAACTACTTCCTGGAGATAACTGGGCCAAAACCTTATGAATGCCCACAGGCAGACAAGAAGTTTGTCTTACAGACAAGACACTAACAAATGCAAATGTGGATGATATGCTATTTTCCAAAATCTGGAGATTAATTGAGTCATATTTTTACTTCAATTGCTGCCATTTTCTCATAGGCGTAATAAGAGTCCAAAATTGATATAGTGGTTGTTTGTCCCCAAAAGATCTCCCTTCATATGAAAACTGCACTTACACATTTCATTAGAATAATGGATTCTGTGTTCAACTGTTATTTTTTCCTCCAATTATCAGGGTGTTTAAAGGCTTCAGTCAACATGGTTCACCCTGGGCAGTATTTACATGCTATGCAAGCAATACCTGCCTGACTGGGATAGCAGTCATTTGGGTAATCTATAAACACAACTTTTGTACATACCTGGAATGGTGTGAAAAAACAGTGGAGGCAACAATGGATTAATTGTACAATCATCCTGACATGGGAGCAACTTGCAGAGTCAGAGCAATTCATAATAGGGGACATATTTTATGTAGGGGGCCTAACATGCCAGGGAGAAGAATTCTAGCTTAAGCTTCTTCCTCAGAACTTATCTGACCATGAAAAGGGAGGTTCTTTCAATCAAAAAATATGAAGTCAAAGGCTTTCACGGCTGGCATCCATAGATTTTCCTTGTTTTTTTCCCCAGGCTGTGAGGCCATGTTCTGGAAGAGTTTATTTCTGACTTGTCGCCTGCATCTGTGGCTGGCATCTTCAGAGAATGGTTGGGTAGGAGTGTGGGGGTGTTATATACTGTGAACCCCTGTTGGGGAGGATATGTAAATTTGTGTATCTGAATGGCTAGTTTCTGGGTGGAGATACGCAAGGAGACTTAGTGGTCAATGGACCAACCATTAGCCAAACAGACACTAATCCTCCTTGCGTATCTCCACCCAGAAACTAGCCATTCAAATACACAAATTTACATATCCTCCCCAACAGGGGTTCACAGTATATAAACCCCAAACACACTCCTACCCAACCTTTCTCTGAAGATGCCAGCCACAGATGTAGGCGAAATGTCAGAAATAAACTCCTCCAGAACATGGCCTCACAGCCCAGAAAAAACCAAGGAAAATCAATAAAAAAAATATCCCACATGTATTCTGTGAGGATACAATCCTGTGAGCTTCATATGTGTTGAACTATTGTCTGCAAGAGTGCATATAATTAGCCTAAGCTATTACGACCCAAGCAGGAAACAAATCCATCACACTATGCAGTTTCTTAAAAACATTGAGTATTTCTCAGGTAGTAAATATATTTCCATCTTTAGTTTGTAAAACACACACACACACCCAACAACACCAAAACATTATATTCTTGCATTGTGTGCAATTTCAGGCATGGCAGAGAGAAAAGGAGTTTTAAAAATCTGGTTGAGCAGATACCTTCCTCTTGAAGGATTTTTTTCCCCTCAGTGCTCTTTTAGTAGAACAAAATCAATAGCTTTGGGGGAAAGGGCAGTTTAAACCTCTGATGTATTCTTCATTTAGGCTCATGGAAGTCCAAATATATTGGAACTATGAAGAATGACAGCAGGTTCTATGTATTCTTTATTAGTTATTTAGTTGTGCTCTTTTTGCAAGTTTACAAAGTAAAGAGGAACATTTCCCTTTCCACTGTGTTCTGTACAATATTGAGATTTTTTTTACTATTTTGATCTAAGGTAAAGTGGAAAAGTACAGATTTCTTTTATCATCATTATCATTATTTTATTCATGTATACTCCTGTCCTTATCCCATTAATGGGACTCAGGCAGCAAGTAACATATTTTAAAACAATACAAACTAAAAACTATATAAAACTTCAATAAATGTATAAATACTGTATTAACATTTTTCAAAACAATTAAACAGTTTATAAAGCTAAACCATTAAACATTACAAACATTAAAATTAATTAAGAGACTATACAAACAATAAAACAATACAGCACATCATTAAATCCTGTCCCATTCCGTTTTTAATGGTGGCACAAAAATGCTTTTAGTTGCTGACAGAAGGAGAATCCCCTAGAGAGGGTGTTCCAAAGACTGGGAGCAGCCACTGAGAAGCTCTGTCCCTTGTTCCCACCAAAAAAGCCTGAGAAGATGGTGGGACAGAGAAAAGGGCCTCTCCAGAAGATCTTACAGATCTAATGGGCTCATAAAGGGAGATATGGTCCTCCAAACAGCTTGGATCCAAACTGTACAGGGTTTTATAGTTCATCAAAGCATCTGTCGGGGATGTTTTGATCGTGATTTCCTGCATGGCAGGGGGTTGGACTGGATGGCCCTCATGGTCTCTTCCAACTCTACAATTCTATGATTCTATGTTTCTATCACCAGCACTTTTAAGTGTGCCAGGAAATGGACTGGCAGCCAATGGAGCTGTTGCAACAAGGGAGTTGAATACTCCCTGTATCCAGTCCCAGTTAGCAGTCTGGCTGCTGCTCTTTGGAGCAACTGAAGCTTCTGAGCACTTTTCTAGAGCCCCATGTAGAAGACATTACTGTAATCTAAACGGGCTGTATGTGTTACTGTGGCCAGATCCAACTTCTCCAGGTTCAGTTGGTGTACTAGCTTTAACTGTGCAAATGAACTGGTCATTGCTGGGCCTCCAGGCTCAGAGCTGAACCAGAAGTACCCCTAAACTGCTAACCGGCATTTTCAGAGGGAGTGTAACCCCATTTAACACAGACTGAATCCCAATTCAAAGATCTGTCTTTCAACTGACAAAGAGCACCTCTGTCTTGTCTGGATTAAACTTTAATTTATTCATCCTCATCCAGTCCATTACACCTGCCAGGTACTAGTTTAGTACAGAAACAACTCCTTTGGAATAAGGCAAAAGGAGTAATAGAGCTGGTTATCATCAACATGATGGTGAACATTAGACCCTGAAACTCCAGACAACCTCTTCTAGCAGTTTCATGTAGATGTTAAATAGGATAAGGACAAGATAGACTCCTGAGGGATTCCAAAGGCCACTGGCCAATGGCCAAAGAAGCTCCGCAAGGTCTGAAAGCATCTGCCTCACCCACTGTACCTCACTTGCCATCTCAGACAAGGCTGCGAGTTCAGCTTCAGAGGCACTAATGGCCACACTTACTTGATCTCCACACTATGGCTTACTTGATCTCCACACTATGGGGCTCTCTGCATACCTGACCACCAACCCGGTCACTGACTTCCTGTCTGAAGTCTCAGCTGCAAAATAGCTGTATACATAGCACTCCAGGGTCACCTGATTTCCTGTCTGCTTCAAGCACATGTCCCTGGTCCCCTTGAGAAATCTAACTACCCTCTTCAAGGGTTCCCAAACCACCCTCCTTGGCTTGGAGACTCTACTGCTGCCATTGTGCTGTCTGAAAAAAATTTATCCAGCTATGAAACACAAACAGCTGGCAGCTAGCAGCTCTTCAAGGCAGCTTGAAGATAGCTCTAACACAGAGCCTGGCTGAAGCTTAACTGTTTCACAGACAACTAGCCAAAAACACGCAGAACAAAAAGATTCTGGAAACTTTTCAGGGTGCACCTTATCTAATCTGACATCAATCAGCTGGACTCATAACCATTATCAGGGGACGATAGGACACTCAATTCCAGGCAGAAGAAAAAAAAAAACTATCTCAGCAGACTTAGTAGCAACCTGTTCCCAACAATACTCGCACACAGAGTGTCTGACATCCAAATAAGCAGGAGGCCCTTTTATCTTCAAAGTCAAGCAGTTGCAATATGTAAAAATATTTACAACTGAAGGACAAACTACTGCACCAGGCATCAGCATTCACAAGGAGAAGTGAGCTCTGTTCTGAGCTCTGTTATATAGTAATAGTGCCACTCTATTCTGCCTTGGTCAGACCTCACTAGAATACTTTGTCCAGTTATGGACACCACAATTCAAAAAGGATATGGGCAAATTGGAGCATGTCCAAAGAAGGGCGACTAAAATGGTGAAAGGTATGGAAACCATGCCTTATGAGGAGAGACTTAGGGACCTGGGTATGTTTAGCCTGGAAAAAAGACAGTTAAGAGGCGATATGATAGCTCTGTTTAAGTATTTGAAGGGATGTCACATTGAGGATGGAGCAGGCTTGTTTTCTGCTGCTCCAGAGACTGGAACACGGAGCAATGGATGCAAGCTCCAGGAACAGAGATTCCACTTCAACATTAGGAGGAACTTTTTCACAGTAAGAGCTGTTTGGCAGTGGAACACACTCCCTCGGAGTGTGATGGGGTCTCCTTCCTTGGAGGTCTTTAAACAGAGGCTGGATGGCCATCTGTCAGGGATGCTTTGATTGTGATTTCCTGCGTGGCAGGGGGTTGGACTGGATGGCCCTCGTGGTCTCTTCCAACTCTGCAATTCTATGATTCTATGATATACACAGTTACAGGGCATTGGCTTACTCAATCACATGAACTTACACACCAATAAAAACCCTCCTTCTGTAGCTGTGGCATGACCAGGCAGGTCATGGAGTCACCCATTATGACTCAGCATGACTCTGCAGTTGTTTGGCCATTTTATAATGAAGTTCAGTCTCTAACTCCTGACAAGGTAATCCATCTCACTACATGGCTCATTATGACATCTTCTTGGAAGACATCATAAACACGGGCTGGGATTCAGGCAAGGCAAGAACAAATCAGGGTCTGTTTACAGCATCCATTAGGAACAATTACTAGTGTGAGAACTTCTGGAGAATGGACATATCTGAGTGTGCTCCAGCAACAAAGATAGCTTGCAGCAGTGATAGCCAGCCTGGAGGGTGGGGGTAGGGGAGAGACCCAGCTGGTGAAACATCTCCCTGGATAAAGGGAAAATGTGAGATCAACCACTTAGCCCCAGAAGACCGCACTCATAATGGGGAGACTGTCTGAAACGTGGTGTCTGGCACCGCAAAGGGGGGGGGGCTAGATTAACAATTTGCTCATCTGTTGTAAAGCAAGCCATGCAAATGGACCTAAGATTGCATAATCCACTCTGTTCTATAAATTGATTGAGGGTTAATATAAAGAAGCTATCATTTCTGCAGGAGATTGCACAGCCTCAGTAAACTGCCTGACTCTATTTACTAAGAGTACTTAGGAAAGGGGGAAGAACGAACTGTTATTTTCAGTAAAAGTTTTGAGTCAGAAAGTATAAAAAGAGCCTGGGGTGAGATGCTAAAGAAAGAGGAAATTAAATAATTACTAGTTACACACACATCATTACTTTATTAATGCTTAGACAAAAGACCATTCACATACAAAATGAATAAGAACAATATAAAAGTATATTATAAAAGCACTATGTAAAATAACTATCATCTAAATATTGTGTATTAAAAAAGATAAAATTCAATATATGTAAAACACATTAAATATAAACAAAAATACTAAAATTAGATAAGATCATCCCCATAGCAATCAACTGCAATATCAGCAATAAATCTTGCATGAATTTTCATCACTGCTAGGGCAAAAAGAGAAACCTTGTGAGTTACTGTAGAGTCAATATCAGACAGGAGATAGAAAATGTTTTCAGAAACAGTATTAGAATATAGATGAGACAGAATAGACCCCAGAAATTTGGTTCTTGGTTCTGATTATAATGAACAGAAAAACAGGTAATGAGGCAAATCCTCAATATCTGGGTACCACAAATACATAAACAGAGGAGCCAAAGGTTTATGAGACTATCTGTCATCAATCATAGCTGTAGGCATTATTTGAAAATGAAGGGCTGTAAAAGCTTGCCTACGTTTTGGGCATGTAAGCTTTACTAGGTAAACTGCCCTTCAATGGTCCAATTTATAAAGTCTATACCATTTTGAAAATTTAGAGTTAATAGCCTGTCTGTCCAGATGGACACCATGGTTAAAAATGCATTCACGAAGCTTCTCTCTTGTATTCAGGACAGAAAAATTATCAAGAAAAACAAGATACGATTCAAGAAACTTGCAATATCTTGAAATCTAAACTTTGTAGTTTGATAGCTGTTGGAAACATAAGTTGGGGAAAACCCTAACTGAAGAATCTTTTACAGTTCTACAATTACTAGAATAAAGGCTTTTCTTACCATGAGAAAGCAGTGATTGTTGTTGTTTTTGGAACATGGATTAGATAAACAAATGGCTGATAGGACATTGTTGTGGAAACTTGAAATACAGATTTAAGCTGCACTGATCTGCTATCATGTAGGGAATATTCGAAACATTGAGAGGGGAGTTCGTGAAGTTGAAATTGTTTATACAGTTGTCCCTTTCTATTTGCTGGGGCTTGGTTCAAGGACACCCATGGATACCAAACTCTATGGATACTCAAGTCCCATTATATGCTCTCGCTCTCTCTCTCTCTCTCTCTCTCTCTCTCTCTCTGGCTTTTCTTCGCAAACGAAGATTCAGGAAGCACTCATCCCGTGCTTTCTACAAGCACACTGATGACTAAAAAGGCCAATCCGAGATAAACAAGTCCGGTTGCAGAAAACACAGCAGACAGTCTCCTTGGGTGATGTTTCCGGGTTGTGATTCTTTCTGCGTTTCATTTCTCTTCAAGACGTGTTCGGCGTGAGTTCTCAAATAAGGCTGCAGCATTGTGGATAGTGCGTCTCCATGCCTCCCGATGTGAGGCCATGGCGGACCACTGTTGGTGATCAATTTGGCCGAGCCTGACATGTTGTTTCAGGGAGTCCTTGTATTGTTTTTTTGGAGCACCCCTCTTACACTGACCTGTGGCGAGTTCACCGTAGATATGCAATGGCATAGCAAAATGGTGTTCCTTATATAAGATGGCAAAATCAAGGTTTGCTTTTTGGATTATTATTTTTTAAAGAATATTTTCAAGCCGTGAATACTTAAATCTGTGGATACCCAATCCGTGGATATAAAGGGACAACTGTATTCAAAGAAATGGAGGAGGCATATTTGGAGGAGGAAAACCCAGCTGATCAAGTAGAATGGCAGGAGATAAACAAAGAGATGAGACTGTTGAGAAAAGAGAACAGAGAATAGTAAAAATGGATTCATGGGGATGAAATGGAGATAGATGTTGCTGAAGAACTCAGACAGAAGAAAAGGATTTGAAAAGATGGAAGTTCAATCTGTAACAACAGTTTCAGAGAGGGAAAAGATCTGGGCTTGCTCTGTACCTTCAGAGAAAAGAGAAGAGAAATTGTCTGGAAATCCAGAAAAGGACTCGGAGAAATTCACTGAGATTAAGGGAGTTAACACTGGTGAGAAGAGTGTGATTTTGGAAGGATTTTTCAGAAGAAAGGACTTTTACCTATCCTGGATCCTTCTTCCTTGGATGCTTATGTTCAATTTTTTAAATAGCTGAAATTTGACCCAAAAAACCCACAAGGCAAATATAAACTTTGATAAGTACTAATTGTAATGATATGTTTTCTGGAGAATACAGGTGTCCCCTACCATTCAATGGCTTGTTTTTCAATGACTCGTTCTTTTGACACTTTCAAATTACAGGTAAGTTCCATTATTTTGATGAGTGCTCCACTTTATTGTCATTTCTTATCTATGAAGGCTCACTTGGGACAGTATATACATATGCTGCTTTGCAAAGTAAACTGGGGGGGAGAGATTCCCTCCTTTTCTGGGGAAGGTTTGGCCTTTTTCTTTGGGTCCCCCACTTATTCAACAGGTTAGGGACCAGAGTAAATAACAGTTCCAATTATTATTATTATTATTATTATTATTTCTATCCCGCCCCTCTGCAATGCAATCGGGGTGGCTTACAATATAAAAACTCCATAATTGCATTACCCCAGCCCACCCACCCCTTAAAATAATATTAAATTAGAAGAGATTAAAAACATACAATAATTAAAAATATAATAAATTTTAAAAAATAAAAACATACAATAATTTTTAAAAATTCCAATGGCAGCTCAAACGAAAAGGACAGTCGAGTCTTCGGGCCGGGATAGTTATTCAGGAAAGGTCTGCTGGAAAAGATCCATCTTGAGGTGGAAATAAGATGGATTTCGTCCAGCAGGCCATTCCATAATCTGGGAGTGGCAGCAGAGAAGGCCCTCTGGGAGGTCACCGACAGCCTTGTTTTCATAGGTTGTAACAGATTCCTCCCAGGGGACCGACGTGCGCGGGGAGGGTCATATGGGAGGAGGCGGTCCCGGAGGTAAGTTGGCCCCAAACCATGTAGGGCTTTAAAGGTAATAACCAACACCTTGTACTGTGCCCAGAAACTAATAGGCAGCCAGTGGAGAGCTTTTAGCACAGGTGTTATGTGCTCTCTTCTGGAAACACCAGAAATCAACCTGGCTGCCATGTTCTGAACTAGTTGAAGTTTCTGAGTCAAGCACAAGGGCAGCCCCATGTAGAGTGTATTACAGAAATTGAGATGGGAGGTTACCAGTGCATGTACCACAGTTTCGAGGTCCTTGGTTTCCAGGAAAGGGCGCAGCTGGCGTATCAGCCGAAGTTGATAACAGGCACTCCTGACCGTCGCATTTACCTGATTAGACATCTGAAACGACGCGTCCAGGAGCACCCTCAGACTGTGAATACAGTCCTTGGAGAAGAGTGAAGTTCCATCCAGGATTGGAAGTTGTATTTCCAGACCTGGTTTTGGGCCTATAACTGTAAGTAGCTCCGTTTTGTCTGGATTCAGTCTCAATTTGTTTTTCCTCATCCAGTCCATTACTGCTTTAAGACAATCACTGAGAGGAGAGATGCCATCTGAAGTCAAAGCTGACGACCGAGACGTGGAGAAATATATCTGGGTGTCATCAGTATACTGATAACACCGCACTCCATGACTCCGAATGATCTCTCCCAGCAGCTTCATATAGATGTTAAATAGCATCGGGGACAGAATGGCACCCTGAGAAACACCACAGTTAAGCTCTATTCTAGTAGAGCAACTGTCCCCGAGCCTCACCCTCTGGGATATGCCTGAGAGGAAGGAGCAGAACAACTGTGAGGCAGTGCCTCCAATTCCTAACCCCCTCAGGCGATCCAAGACGAATGAATGATCTATTGTATTGAAGGCCGCTGAGAGGTCCAAGAGCACTAACACGGTCACACTACCCCTGTTGATACCCAAGCAGAGGTCATCAGCCAGAACAACCATGGCAGTTTCAACTCCATATCCCATTCTAAAGCCAGTTTGAAATGGATCTAGATAATCGGTTATATCCAAGACAGGTTGGAATTGGGAAGCGACTGCCCTCTCAATCACCTTGCTTAAAAAAGGCAGCAAGGAGACTGGCCTATAGTTGTTCCTGTCCAAGGGGTCCAGGGAAGGCTTTTTCAGGAGCGGCTTAACAGCTGCTTCCTTCAGACAAGGTGGAACGGACTCCTCCCTGAAGGACGCATTGATAATATCCCTAAGGAGTACTCTCGATGCGTCACCCCCTTGGGTGGCCAGCCAAGATGGACAGGGATCAAGGGATCAGGTCGTCTTCTTCACTTTACCAAGGAGCTTGCCCACGTCATCGGTACTCACAGATTGAAGCTGATCCAATACAATTTCATCAACGGAGTTGCTGGACACCTCGTCTATAGATTCTGTCATAACACTGGCATCTAAGTCAGCTCTTATCAGAGAGATTTTATCTGTAAAGTGGTTGTTAAACGCGTCAAAGCAGGCCGTTGTCAGGTTGAGTAAGGGGTTCTGTGCAGGTGGAATCTGCGTCAGCTCTCCAACCACCCTAAACAGTTCTGCCGGACAGGACTCTGCAGATGCAATACGTGAAGAGAAAGATTTCTGCACTGCACGTATCGCCTCTCAATAAGAATCAAGGAAATTCCTATGACGAGTCTTGTCGGACAAGAGTCGAGTCTTCCGCCAGGTGCGCAATAGCCGTTGTCCAGCCCGCTTCATCTTCCTAAGCTCCTCTGAATACCAGGGCTTACGGTTAGGAGCAGGCTGGAAAGGACATTTGGGAGCAATTGTGTCGATAGCCTTGGTGAGGTCGGTGTTCCAAATATTAACCAAAGCTTCAACAGAATCACCGGCGTTACCAACCATTAAACCCTCCAAGGCTTTCTGGAATCCAGTTGGTTCCATTAGCCTTTGAGGGCGGACCATTCTAATAGGTTCGCCACCCCCAGTGGGGCAGACAGTGGCTCTTAGCTCCATCTTGACCAGGAAATGATCCATCCATGACAATGACGAAGGTTTTAATAATCTCCGCCCACAGATATTCCTGTTCCGTACTAAAGGCCGCATCAACGGTATGACCTGCACAGTGAGTAGGCCCGACAACCAATTGGGATAGGCCCATGTTTGTCATGGATTCCATGAACTCCCGAGCTGCGCCAGTTAGATTTAGCAAGCTGGTCTCGAGTGGGATGTTGAAGTCACCCAGAACTAAACGTCTGGGCGACTCCAGCAGCAACTCTGAGACCAGCTGTGTTAGCTCAGTTAGTGAGTCTTTTAGACAACGGGGTGGTCAGTATACTAACAGAATTCCTTAGCTATCCCTGGACCTCAGGCTTAGGTACATACACTCAATGTGGACTGTGTTCCGGATAGGCTTCCTGGTCAAGGTTAGATTGTTTTTATGAACCAGAGCCACTCTGCCCCCCGCCCACTTTTCCTTACCTGCTCACTGAGTACCTGGCCGGGAGTGCCTGCGCCCAAGTCACAGCACTGGCCTCTCCCAGCCAGGTCTCTGTAAAGCATGCCAGGTCAGCAGCCTCATCCAATAAAAGGTCATGGATGATATGTGTCTTGTTTTTAACCAACCTGGCATTGCAAAGGAGCAGAGTAAGGGTGGTGGAATGGTTGGTGCGCTCTCCAATTTATTCTGGGAAACAGAGGGAACTGAAGGCGGAATTGATGTTAAACATCGATCCCGCCTTCTTTTGTAACAATTCTTCACTTTGTTGCCACCATACCTTCCCTTCCCCCATACAACCTCAATTCCCACTCCCAGATCATTCCCGGTCCCTGGTAGGTGTTCCTGGGGTGGAGGTGGTGGAGTGACTTTTAAGGCCAGCCCCTCCTGGCCACACCCCAACTCCCTGCTCAGTATTTCTGTTTGTTGACAGTGCTGTAGTCCCTAACATGTTGAATAAGTGGGGGAATCCTGTATATATGGCTTTATTATTAGAGGTTAGAGGCTGGCTATAATAAAAAAGGAATTACTATATGAAAATGCATTCAAATTACATTAAAGGTAGAGAAAGGGTTTGAACAATGAGATGTTGATAAATGCATTTGAAATATGGTTAAGGATTTTATTATATAAGATGAGTTAGTTCAAATCATGGAAGAATTTGCTAATATCTCAACACAGTAGTAAGATTATGATATGTTTAAAAACAGGTTGGTACGCTTTAGCCTATCTAAAGAAGAATGGCTGCTGGAAATGATTAAACTTATATGGTGGACAAATGGATCATTTTGATTTGAGAAAAGTTGTTGGTAATTTTTTACTTTTTTTTCTCCTTTTTCTAAGGAATAGAAACCCCTAATAAACTTTTTGAGAAATAATGATTGTTTCTCTTGTTTAATTAGTATGAATTAAATGGATAGCTGAAGTGTCATTTCTAGATAAAGTAGAGAGGTGAGAATTTAAGAGTTAAATATAACTGCACAAAAAAATAGTTGGAAGTCATCTTTTTAAATTTTGTTAGTGGTAATTTCTGTTCTGTGTTTAGGTAGTTTAGATTTTTTGTAGATTATGTACTGTAGTAAGTTTTATATTGCTTTCTTTTTTCATTATTCTGTATCTATTTTGTAATTTTGTGTGTTGCGTTTGTAGTTTGTAGGGCTTTTGTTATATTTCATTTAATTTTATTCTAGATTTTATTCAATAAAAGTGTGTGTGTGTGTGTGTGTGTGTGTATTCTCTCTCTGACTTTTCTTCGCAAACGAAGATTCAGGAAGGACTCATCCCGCGCTTTCTGCAAGCGCACTGATAACTAAAAAGGCCAATCCGCGATAAATATTAAATATATTAAATAACAACGAGTACTGGTCCATACAAAACACTGGAAGTTGCCAGGCTTTCTAGCTCTAGCATCAATATATGTCCCAATGGCCATAATTTCCTGCTTCTCCCGCTCCTTGACTTTTGATGCAACCTTATAAACTCTTACCTCTGAATAATCCCAATAAGATTTATTTCTGTGTAGTTATAGCTAGGAATGCACGGTTAAAGAATGGCTTCAAATATTTATTTATTTATTTATTTATTTATTGCAGATTTGCTGAATGTGTGAACTTGACATCTTACAGACTTGTTGTTAAAGCTTCTGTATACATCATGTGGCATAAGCTCAGGTTTGACACAGATTGTACACTTACGGAGAATTATAGCCAATTTTTTATATAGAATATTTTATTTAATCAAGTATATTTAACAATCTAAAAATATATGAGGGAATAATCATAAACAACAAAAGACCAAAAAAAAACAACAACACACTTACAAAAAAACCCAAAAAACCCATAGTTGTCCCCCATATTCACGGATCTGGTATCCACGGATTTAAGTATTCACGGCTTGAAAATATTCTTTAAAAAAACAATAATCCAAAAAGCAAACCTTTATTTTGCCATCTTATATAAGGGACACCATTTTGCTATGCCATTGCATATAATGGGACTTGAGCATTCATGGATTTTGGATCCATGGGGGTCCTGGAAACAAACCCCAGCGAATATGAAGGGACAATGTAAACAATAATCCCATCAACCCCCAATCTATCCCCTCCCTTCTAAATTATCCCTTACCCCAGTTCTGATCTGTACAAAAACATCATTTCAAGCAGCTCTTAAGACTTTAAAAAGTTCCCTTTGGTCTCTGAGACACAAATACCTCTTGCACAATGGAAGCTAAGTGTTACAAACTTTGAAACATGCCTGAAAAACTGGACGGGAGACTCTGTGATACTGCCAACAACTGGATACTTTTTCTGAAGGAACTTAAGAAGACAATATGATATTTAAACAAGGACAGAAAAGCCATGTAGTGATCTATGGGACTTGCCAGAAATATTATCTGATTCCTGAGTAGAAGAACAGGTGTGAGTTAGTGAAGTCTGACAGGATTTGCTGGGCGTCCATCTATCAGCACTTGCTGCAGCTGGTCCAAAGGAAGAGAGGTAGTCAGATGTAACCAAGTCTGATAGGCTATGGAAAAACTATTTCAGAATTTGCTCCATCTGGTTAAGGGCTTGCTCTATAAGGTAGTTCCCTAGGCAGCTGACTAGAGTTGCACCTTCCAAGGTGCTATAAATACTTTCTATTTATTGACTATGCCATTTTCAATTTTCTAGAACATCTTTTGCTTTAAACAAAGTGCTCATGACACTTTAAAACAATTAAGAACCAGCATGAACATTAAATGAATCGAGCTTAGGTAAGACCTGCAACTTACCTAACGGTTCAGTGCCTCACCAGCCTAACCCCCTAAAAGCATAAAAGGCTGGAAATTTTCCCTGGCAGACTAAACAAGTTAATTCTGCTTTTGAAGTTATAAAGTGAGAATCCTTCCCTTTGACCTGTTCATTCTGTCTATGCAGAGTATTTTAAAACAGGTGAGTGTTAACACCCACAAACACGTACATTTACAGACTGAAAAGTGAACTCTACCCAAGGCTACATCTAGGGTTCTCCTGACTGTGTTGCTTACTTTTAAATGGCACTGTCTGAAAACCTTTGCTTAAAATCTCAGCATTATAAAGACCGCATGGAGAGAAGGTATAGAAGAGCACCAGAGCATGCACTTTTGTATGTTGAACATCCCAAGTTCATTTCTTGGCATCTTCTATTTCTTTGCAGATCTCCTCTCTTTGAAGGCCTGTCTAGTTTGAATCATTTAAAGATCAAAAAGAGCAGTTCAAGTTGCCAATCACCAAGCAGTATCTAGATGCTCTGAGCAGGTATATATGCCTCCTGGACCTATTTAAATTATAGTAACCATTTCTAAATTTGCATATCTACATATAAATTAACATATGCAAATTTATGTCATCTTATATCATACTTTATATAAACAGGTTCATATATTTCTGAGAATCTGTGTGCCTATGGAACTTGCACTCACATTATACTGTACATCTCTCTCTCTCTCTTTCTTTCTCTCTGGCTTTTCTTCGCAAACGAAGATTCAGGAAGGACTCATCCGTGCTTTCTGCAAGTGCGCTGATTGATGACTAAAAAGGCCAATCCGAGATAAAGTCCGGTTGCAGAAAGCACAGCAGAAGGTCTCCTTGGGTGATGTTTCCAAGTTGTGATTCTTTCTGCGTTGTCATTTGTCTTCAAGATTTGTTTGGTGTGAGTTCTCAAATAAGGCTGCTGCATTGTGGATAGTGCGTCTCCATGCCTCCCGATGTGAGGCCAGGGCGGACCATTGTTGGTGATCAATTTGGCCGAGCCTGAGATGTTGTTTCAGAGAGTCCTTGTATCGCTTTTTTGGAGCGTCCCTCTTACGCTGACCCGTGGCGAGTTCACCGTAGAGTACTATTTTTGGGAGGCAATGGTCCTCCATCCTAGAAACGTGCCCTGCCCAGCGCAGCTGTGTTCTCAATATCATGGCCTCAATGCTGGTGATCCCTGCTTGCTCAAGGACAGCAACATTCGTCACATAGTCAGTCCAGTGTATATTTAGGATTGTGCATATACAGCGCTGATGAAAGCATTTGAGGAGTCGTAAGTGTTGGCAATAGGTGACCCATGTTTCAGACCCGTAAAGGAGAATAGACAGTACAATGGCTCTACACACACTGATTTTTGTGCTTCGCCTCAGGTGTTTGTTACTCCAGACAATTTTGTGAAGTCTTCCAAATGTGCTATATGCCATTGCATGTCCAAATGTTTGTGAGAATCTCTGTTACTGATTTGTATTCAGGTACAAGAATCCTCTTAAATCTACAGCACAAGTCAAGGGCACAGCTGTACCTGGATAAAGTGAACATGTGTACATTTGTGTGAATTGATGGACACATGTTCAATTTATGGAAGTTGTAAATGGAGCTTTCCTGGATTACCATCTTTTTGACCCTAAGGAAATTCTATAGAGGTGTGGCAGGCATGACGATACAATAGGCGACAATGTGGCCAGAGGTTTATCTGGGCAGAGGCAGAGAGCAGAACAGCTGCAAAACAAGGGAGATAGTGTTGCCCAGAAATGACATCATATAAAGATGCACCACATGATGTATGAGGGGAGCAGCACTAGAAGGCAACAACAGGTAATCGTCCCAACAGTGAGCTTCCTTGTGGTGTCACCATCCCAGGCCTGCAAGAAGCCTCGTTGCAAGGGGCTAGCAGCCTAGTTCTGCAGGAAGGAAAGGTCTTCTGGGGTGGAACAGGACTCTTCTCTTTTTGGTCCAAAGGAGAGCCTGGAGCCGCACATGGGCCATCCCTAAAACGCAGGAGTGGGTGCCCTATAGCTGAAGTGAGATAGCAGGCAGATTAGATGGATTAGAAGAGCATCCAGGGTCTATAGTCTGCATCCATAGGAAGCAATAACCTCTTGCTACTTACTTATGGAGGAAGCCTACCTACTTGTGTACCAGGAAAGGAAATCTGTTTGCTCTTTTTATTTACTCCAAGGGGATTCGACTTGTGTCCCCCTGATCTCACAATGGGGAATCCATGAATGTAACAAGATTCCCTCATAAAGACCATTTTTGTTCAGCCTATCCAGTGGCATGTTTCCTTGTTCTACGTGGAGCAGGGGATTGGGGTCCCACTTCTAGCACACGGAGGCAAGCACCCAATGACAAGAGGAATTGTGGGAAGTAATTCTGAGGAAAGAACAGGGAAAATAAAAAGCACCAGGCTATGAATTAAGAGCACTAACTAGCACAGGCAGTTGAAGGTCTGCAGCTAAAACTCTCAACACAACCCTTAACAACCAGCAGCTCTGAGACCAAAGAATAGCTGTATGAGCCCTAGAGCTGCATTCCAGCCCAGAGATTTGTAATAGGAAGTATATTTCAGACTCTAAGTGAATATCTGATTTATTAGATTTCATCCTGTCCTGTTTTCTCTTGTTTTGAGACTTCTGACTGCTTCTCATCTCCCCTTTTTAGTAAATAAATTTAGGAAGTATTTTAAAAAAAAATCATTCACATTTTTGTTCCATCTTCAAAATTTCATAATGGTGCTTTTGGTGAATAGATCAAATAAAACAATACTCTACCTAAATTAACAACTTGTATTTATACAGGTTTAGGTAGAACTGTTAACTTTTTCAGAAGGTTTAAGTGTATGCAAGCCTCACTGGACATGCTAGAATTTATCTCTGTGTAGGATAGCTGGAGTAATTTTATTAATAATTTGATTACAATTTTTAAACAGTTTACCCCAAACCCCCAAATTCCTTATTATTCCAGACATTTGAATACTGGAACAGCAGTGTAAAGTCAGAAACCCCTATATAAACACACATACTTTCCATTACCTACATTGAATATTAGGAGTGAAAAGCTCTGCATACAATACAGTTGTCCCTTCATATTCGCTGGGGTTTAGTTCAACGACGCACACACACACACACCGTGGATACCAAAATCTGTGAATACTCAAGTCCCATTATATGCAATGGCATAGCAAAATCGTGTCCCTTATATAATAAGATGGCAAAATCAAAGTTTGGATTTTGGATTATTTTTGGATTATTATTTTTTTAAAGAATATTTTCAAGCAGTGAATACTTAAAACCGTGGATACAGAGGGACTACTGTATCAGCAGACTGTGTACAGAAGTACAATGGCTCTATACACACTGATTTTTGTGTTTCGCCTCAGGTGTTTATTACTCCAAACTCTTTTGTAAAGTCTTCCAAATGCGCTATGTGCCTTTGCTAATCTGTGATCGATCTCTTTGTCAATCTTGGCATCTGAGGAGATGATGCTTCCCAGGTAGGTGAACTGCTGAATGGACTTAAGCACAGAGTTGCCGACGGCAATGTGGGGATGGTGGTGTTCGTCCTGTGGTGCAGGCTGGTAAAGAACTTCTGTTTTCTTCAGATTGACTTCCAGCCCAAATAGCTCTGCAGCTGTTGCGAAGCAGGATGTTAGGTGCTGCAGAGCTGCTTCTGTGTGGGCAACAAGGGCAGCAGCAGCAGCGAAGAGAAGCTCATGGACTACATAGTTTAGAGTCTTAGTGCGAGCCCTCAGACGGCTTAAGTTAAACAAGCTACCATCAGTACGGTAACGTATATTGATGCCGTCTCTTCTTCAAGCTCTGCCGTAGCCCTTTGGAGCATCATGATGAAGAAAATTGTAAATAAAGTTGGCGCAAGAACACAACCTTGCTTCACTCCATTAGTTATTAGAAAGGGCTCTGACAGAGCATCTGAAACATGGGTCACCTATCACCAACACCTACGACTCCTCGAACGCTCCCATCAGCGCTGTTTATCCACAATCCTAAATATACACTGGACTGACTATGTGACGAATGTTGCTGTCCTTGAGCAAGCAGGGATCACCAGCATTGAGGCCATGATACTGAGAACACAGTTGTGCTGGGCAGGGCATGTTTCTAGGATGGAGGACCATTGCCTCCCAAAAATAGTATTCTACGGTGAATTCGGCACGGGTCAGCGTAAGAGGGGCACTCCAAAAAAGCGATACAAGGACTCCCTGAAACAACACCCCAGGTTCAGCCAAATTGATCACCAACAATGGTCCGCCCTGGCCTCACATCGGGAGGCATGGAGACGCACTATCCACAATGCGGCAGCCTTATTTGAGAACTCACACCAAACAAGTCTTGAAGAGAAACGACAACGCAGAAAAAATCACAACCCGGAAACATCACCCAAGGAAACCTTCTGCTGTGCTTTCTGCAACCGGACTTTATCTCGGATTGGCCTTTTTAGTCATCAGCGCGCTTGCAGAAAGCGCGGGATGAGTCCTTCCTGAATCTTCGTTTGTGAAGAGAAGCCAGAAAGAGAGAGAGAGTACAGAAGTACACAGACAATTGTACAGAAGACTGAACTTGTGTCCAGCATAATGTGTGAACATTCCTATGTTCATTCCTGATTTGTATCTACATGCGAGGAGGAAGGGAGGGAGATGGCGGTCATGATTGGAGCAAAATCCTTTTTGCGCATAGGAAACTGAAGATGATATGGGGAACTGGGGAGACAATTCTGTGGAACAGTGGAAGATTTGAGAGAGGAAAGAGAACGAGGAAAGAATAGTGAGAGTGTGCAAATTAAAAGTACCAACTGAGCAAGACAGTGGAAGACAGAACTACAGCTAACATCCTCAACACCTTCATCCAGCAACAGCTTGGAGGCCAGAGATTAAACTGTAGAGTTGAATAATCTAGAGTAGTACAGTACTTCAGCCCAGGGCTGTTTGTAAAGAGACAGGCATGACATATTAAGTGGACATCTGATTTACTGCACTTCATCCTCTTTTTTTGGTCCATTTTTGTAATGAGACTTAAATTGTATAGCTATCTGAATAACTAAGAGGCAGCAGGATCTGTCTGAGTTCAGATATTATATTACAGTGCATAATACTTGGGGTAAAAACTGAAATTGAACAGCAGAATCTGAAAGGAAATTTAAATATCCATCAGAATATTCTAACAATCCAGGGAATTGGGGGAGGTACAAAAAAGCAATAATGAAAACTAAAGCATTAATTCTTGCACACTTTTGAGGGGAAAAATACATTAAGAAAATCAACTTGTGCTAAAAAAAAAAAGGATGTAAAGAAATTACAAAAAGAACACATGAAAAATAATTAAAAGGAGTTTCCTTATAATTATTAAGCCTTGACACAAATCATATAATGCACTCTTTAATAAAAAGGGGTATAACCACAAACCTTGTTCAGTCTGAAATGTGTTTTTGATAACCTTGTAGTAACATATCAAAAATAGTACTAACCTTCTACTCCATATTAAAGTAGAATTCAATTACTGTATGATACACTATATGTATCCTCACTGGGATTATTTTCTGTCTTGGATAACAAACAGTGTTATTTTTCTATTACTAAACAAGTTATCAGTTTCAAGGGAAGAAAATACATTTACAACATAAAAGCTAAATGAACTCTTATAGAAAATGAAACCAAGGGAATTTTTGTCAACAATATAGCTTGCATTCTTCTTTATTAATTTGTTCAGTATTTATCCAGTCAAAGAAGGTTCTGTTTTGAAAAGTTTTGGTACTCCACAAATGAATCTATTCCGCTCCACGCAAGCTCTGGAGCTGGCTTAATGTATCTGGAATGGATTCCACATCCAAGGCCTGCAAACCTCTTGATATAACAATGGCCATTCAGCAAATGAGAGAAAGCCTAGTGTGGCTCTTCGTGAGGGTGCACTCACCCTCCTCTCATCTATATAATATTCCCATAGTATTAGTGTCCTGGAGATGCTGCCAGATGTGAGTCCAGTGCAACCAAAACCAGCTTAAGATACATTGTATCAAACTCTCAGATATCCCTGAACCAGAGGTTACTTTTGCAATGTTTCTGAACCGACTAGAAGTCAGAGTTCCATGTTGCATTCCAACTGAGGTTGACCAACTCTAATACATTCCAAGAATGTATTAAAAGGTAAATTAACATTCAGACTTTGCCCTTGGTACAGTGATGTGTACAAGCTAAAGTCAGAGGATTAAATTCAGTTGTTAATCCTTATCAGAGTAGACTAACTGAATCATTGGCACTTTAGCAAATCAACACATAGGGAGGTTCTACTGATTCAATGAGGAATTACTCTAATTGGGATTGGATCCACCTCAGAAATGGAGGTGAATATCCATAACTAGACTTACAGGATGGTGATGATGATGATGATGAAGAAGAAGTACTTAACTATGTCAGGGGTGGGGAAAGTGCAGCACATGGGCTGCATATGACTCCCAGGGCCATATTTCCACCAAGGACAATTTAATTATGTTTGGGGGGGGGGCTAGGCCTTTTCTGGTCCAGGGGAGGCCTTATTTCTAATAGAAAATGACCTGGAATATTTAATTAATATACCACCTTTCTTCCAACACAGGATCCGAGACAGCTTACAAATTGACTTCTGGGTCACAACCTGCTGTAAAAAAGGCCACAGCCTCATCTTGATGGCTGAAACACTAATCTGTACTTAAAGTTGTACAATGCCACAGAGCTTTATTAAAAACATGCATGACTAACTATAGGTGGAGTGGGAAATCCACAGAATGGCAGAGGGTCCTCATATAGATGATAATGAAATGAACCAAAGTAAAGCCATCTTTGCTGAGAATGTAAATTTTAAGACAAGTTAAAAGATAAAGCACTTCATGAAGAAATTGTTCCTTTCTTCAGGTTCAGCTTAAAGTTACAGGGATACAAAGCATTCATACACTCAGTCAAGGTAAAAATAAAAATATGATCCCTGACACGACTAAGACTATTCTCTACATTAAAAAATACTTACATATAGAAGTCTATGAGGGTTGTTGTTGGTATTCAAGCTGGGCTGAGCCACATGCTCTTGTAAGCTAGGCCCAGCCATGTGCTCAGTCAGTGCATTGTTCTCTGAGGTACATCCAATCTCCTCAGAGTGCCCTATTTTGTCTCTGCCTCATGGCCCAAGTAAAGTATAAAACCTTTTCAAATTACCATTTCCAAATTCCTCATTGGCCAGAGTCCATTGTCTGGTGATGTGATGTCACGATGATGCTATCTCAGGAGATGACCTCCATCTCCCACCTTGGTCTTAACCCTTAGTTTACCTGGTCATGTTGATCAGACAATCACTGTTTGCAGATAATCAAAAATGTAGTTTTTGCAGAATGATGGGAGTTCCACCATCTTTGTAGGATGATGGCACTGCCTTCATGACAAATCTTGACTGCGTGTGTGAGATATTGTGACAACTTAGAAACTGCCAGGGGCTGCAATTCCCAGCAGGGGAATGTATCTTTCTCTGTAACATTAGCTTAGCCAGACTTAGGAGGCATTCGCATATGGATGGTAAATTGTCTTACTGATGTGCTAACTGATGTTGTCTACTTAAACTGAATGAGAGCATAAAAACTTTTTCCTTAAACACATGTGTCTATGACAATCTCATAGATTGCAATAGCAGGAAAGGTTCTAGAACAGATCACTATAAACAGTCAGTCTATGTACACTTAGACAGGAATACTGTGACTCCTAGGAGCCAGCATAGGTTTTTCAAAAGCAAATAATGCCAAAATAATTTTAACTTTTTAAAATTTGAGATACAAGCTTGGTAAATCAGGAGAGTAGCATAGCACTATTAGTGACCAACAATCACCACAACCACGCCAGATGGCATAATAAGTCTGCTATATTACATTCACTTTCTCTCCTTTTACATCGACATCTGCAATATAATGAGCTACTCAGAATCGATTGGCTGCCTTCCTATAACAACTCCAAGAGAATTGTTCTGCGGTTTAAAAATGCCACAATACCTTCCCTGATATTGAAAAATTGGAGGTCATTTAAGGAATTTCAAATCACGCCAGTACGTGTTTTCCGTAATTCCAATATTCAACCTTTGTTTGAGTTCTACTCAAGACGTGAAGCCTCCCACCAGAAAGCGAACTTTAATGAGGATGTCAGGAGGATAATACCAGTTCCTGAGAGTCTACTTGATGATGATGGAAAATTGGTCGATTTATTTGGTTCTCTTTCTGGTGAGGAACAAAAGCAAGTACTAAACAGGCTCGATGCTGTTAAATCTATGCTGATGTCAGTAACAACGGCTACTAAGACAATTAAGGATCTATTACCCACTAGCTGTTCCTTACCTGATCCTTTGTCACAACTTAAAAATGGTCTTAAACGGCATATTGGTGAGGAGGAGGATCTGATTCCTTTAATGTACATGTCTCCCAAACGCCCAATGGACCGTTTGGCAGATCCTCTTATTCCATTAACTCAAACTTCTCCTAATCATACGACTGGACATCACAGTGAGCCTCTGCAATTAATAACATTGAATTCTCCCAAACCCAGCAAGAATTCACAATCTTCCAAGATTAAGAAAAGAAGATGTCTTAAGTCAAATTCCTCTGAAGCAAAAATAATTAAGCAGAGTTTATCTGATAGTCTAATCAATTTAGCATCAGAGAAGGGAAATATACCTAATGGAATTATAACTGCCAATGAATCGCAAGTTTCCATACCCCAGGAACAGTCTGTAAAAATCTTAGAAAATTGACATTCAACTGACCTGTCCCCTCTGTCTATTATTTCATGGAACGTAGCTGGTTGGAAGCCTAGATGTAGGGACCCTACCTTTATGCCCTTTGTTAACAGACATAATATTATTATTCTTCAGGAAACGTGGCTTGCTGAAGATATATCTATAGAGGGTTATAAATACATGGGTTTAAATGCCATTCCTGGCAAAGGTAATGGGAGATTATGTGGTGGCTTAGGGGTGCTGATTTCTTTGATACTTAAGGTTCAAATAACTAAGGTTTCTGTACTGGAGCAGTATGCCCTAGCTGTTCTTTTGAAGTTTAATAACAATTTATTATATCTGATTAATATCTACATCCCTCCACTTCAAGGTCGTGCTAAGATAGAAAGTGTATGGAACAAGCTTAATTCCTTCATCAAAGATTTGATGCTTGAGGCGCCAACAGCTAGCTTTATTGTTGCAGGGGACTTTAATGCTAGAATTGGTGCCGAAGATGTGTCTTTGTATGCAAAATACAATTGCCAACCACTCACCCCTATAGTTATTCCACCGACAATGTGTCGTAAGTCTAAAGATACGTTCTGCGACTTTAAGGGTTTTTGTCTAGCTCGCACCTTTGATGAACTAAATTTAATTATCTTAAATGGTAGCTTTAAGGATGACCATCCAGCTGAATATACTCACTGGGTAGGTGTTAGACCATCAGTTCTTGATTATACAGGGGTCTCTCCAAATTTAATTTCTCACATTTCTAAGTTTGCTATTGTTAGCAGACCTGACAGTGACCATTTTCCAGCCCTCTTGTGCTTAAAATTTAATGACAGCTTTACCCTGCCTCTTGACAAAATCTCAATTTTTACTAACGATATCAGTCCAACCCGAATTAAATGGTCCCTCCAATTGTCTGATACTCTCACTAAGTTTCTTTCTAGTGAATCGATTAAGCTGCTTTCCTTTACAATACTGGATGCTAATCTGGATTCTGAAATACTGTCTAATTATAATACTTTAATCAGTTCTTTACAACCATTACTAACCATTTCCAAAAGTAATTCTGCTAGACATAAATCAATAAGTCATCAGAACTGGTTTGAGCAAGAATGCAAAGAATTATGGGCCCATCTCAAATATCTTTTCAAAGAGTATAAAGTAGATCCAACACAATTTTCTGTATCTGAACTTCTGGAACAGAAGAAAAGATACAAGCTTTTAGTAAGACAAAAGAAAAAGGGTGCCATGATAGATTCTTGGAATAAACTAATTCGGTCAGCCAGTGCAAACAATCCCAACTTATTTTGGAAAGAGGTTGCTCCTTCGTTCATTAAGAATTCAGATAATTCTACAGTACAGATCCCAGCTCACGCATGGGAAAGTCACTTTGCTAATCTTTATGATTCTGCTGAAAATACTTCAAATTCATTAGTATCTGATCTTATGATAGAGGTTTCGTCTCTTCCCCCCGGTCCCCAGTTTCGCACTCAGAGATAAAGAGTCTTATCACCCAACTCAAACCAGTTCGTGCCCCAGGTGCTGATTTTATAACTGATGAAGTACTTAAAAATAACCTTGATTGGTGGGTTCCGGTCCTCTCTAAATTATTTACGGCCATTGATAGATCTGCTTCCATCCCAAAAGACTGGGGCTTGGCCATTATTATCCCGATATATAAAAAAGGTAATAGAACTGATCCCTCTAACTTTTGACCGATTAGTCTCTTGAGTTTGGTAAGTTGTACAAAAAACACCTTTTAAATAAGTTTTTAGACTGGCTTGAGTCTGAGGATATTCTGATGGCTGAACAGGCCGGCTTTCGGCCCGGACGATCCACTACTGACCATACAATGATTTTGCAATATCTTGTTGAGAAATACCTCCATTATTGACAACCATTATATGTGGCATTTATAGATTTTAAATCCGCCTTTGATACAGTTAATAGATCTAGATTGTGGGAGAAATTATTGTGCACTAATATAGACAAACGACTTCTTTTGCTTCTTATTAAGATTCACGAGAACTCTAATATCAAGGTTAGATGCAGTCCCCAAGGTCATGTTTCCAAGACAATTCCTGTTAAGACGGGTGTAAGGCAAGGATGTGTCCTGGCCCCTACTTTATTCAATTTTTACATTCATTCCCTTGTTTCTGCTCTGAATAATCTTTCTTTTCATCCTCCAAAGTTGGCTAATAAACATATCAACTCATTGCTTTATGCAGACGATGTTGCTATCCTTTCGTTATCCCCCATTGGACTTAAAAGAGCCCTAAACTCTCTTGCTTTGTTTTGCAAAGAGGAGAAATTAATAATTAACTCCTCTAAGACTAAGATCCTCACTTTTGCTCATCGTCCCAAATTGACACAATGGACACTTGATAGACAACACATAGAGCAGGTTAAGACTTTTAAATATCTAGGAATTGTTTTTCATAACTCTGATAGGAGAACAGCCCACTCAGAACTTGTCATCAGCAATGCCCAAAGAACCATAATGGCTATTCTCAGATTTTTTTTTCACTAAAGGTGCTCAGTTCATCCCGGCCGCAATCAAATTGTTCAATGCCAAAGTTCGTCCTCAACTTCTATACGGAGCCCAATTAGGACCATATTGTAATATCAATGTAATTGAGCGTGTGCAAACTAAGTTCCTTAGGAGAATCTTTCAGGTTGCCCTTTGTGTTCCGAATGCTGTTCTTAGAAGGGAGGCTGGGTTCATTAAAATAGAATCTAGTCTGTGGATCAGTATACTCACCTATTGGCAAAAATTGCATAAAACCCTTGGAGGTTTGATAAATTTAATCTTTCTGGATTTTTTCAAATACTCTTGGGAAATTTCCATTCATAAGAAAATAAATGAGCTAGGTCTCAATAAAAATGAAATTCTAAAGCTTGATGCCGATAGAGCTAAATCTATTATTAAACAAAAAATTATAGAAGCAGAAAGATACATGGATTCTGCTTCTCTTTCAAAATATGTCTTGTCTAGTTTTCAAGCCTTGGTCCCCTCCCCAGCTCCATATTTATCCCATGTCACTCTCCCGAAGTTTAGAAGGGCTCTAACTTTGGCACGGTTCAATGTGTTGCCCACGGCCATGTTGGAAGGTAGATTAAAAAAAATATCATTTGAATTTTGTTTTTGTCCATGTGGTTTGGGTGCTGTGGAAACCAATGAGCATGTTCTCCTATATTGTCAATTTTATAGGGACATTCGTCACCAACTGATTAGGCCACTACTGAGTAAATTCCCAGGTAAAACTGATTCTGCTTATTTACACTTTCTATCGGATAACAATGACTCCACAGTATCCCACAAGGTGGCTAAATTTTGTTATATTGTTTGTAAACTGCGCCCTCAACTGACAAATGGACATTTTATCACTGTGTAGTAAGATTTGTTTGGATACTGTGTATATATATATATATATATAGTCCATTATTAGTTTATATTTTAATTTGTTATTGTTATACTGATACGTTATTTGTATGATTTGGTTTTTATACTGGTCAAAGACCGAATAAAATTCTATTACATTACATCAGGAGAGTACTTTGATTTTTTTAAAGCATATCTAAGGTGCAAAAGTATGATATTCCACCTAAATAAAAAGAATAAAAGGAAGTTGCGTCATCTCAGCACACGATCGCTAAGGTGAAAATCCAACATGGTGGATTCAGGCGCTTGCCTTGCTAGCAAGTTCTGCCCTCTCTTTCCAATCAGCTTTCCACTTTCCAGCTTTCCACTTAGCTTGTATCAGAAATGTGAATGAATGCAAATCAGTCCTCCCAACAAGCAGGAATAAACATTCCCCATGGATCTTTTTTAAAACTTTAGAAACCTGCTTTCAAATCCGCATGTAGCCTTTAACCTTATTGAAATGACTTTGAGCTAGCCATTGTCTCTTGCTCAGACTATCTACTTCAGAGAGTTGCAGCCAGAATAAAAGAAAAAGAGTATATAGGGTGCCCTGAGCTCCCTCTATGGAAAAATAGGATAAATAAATAATAAATGAAATAGTAATGGTAAATAGAATCATAGAGTTGGAATGGACCACGACCCTAGTCCAGCCCCCTACCATGCAGGAAAACAAATCTACAGAATCCCTGAAAGATGCCCATCCAACCTCTGCTTTAAAACCACCACTATCTCATGCAGTTCATTCCACTGACCAACAGTTCTTACATAAAGTAGTTCTTCCTAATATACACATGGAATCTCTTTTCTTGTATTGGTTTCTGCTCTAATCACTGGAGCAACAGAAGACAAGCTTGATCCATTTTGTACATGGCATTTTTAACTCATTTAAAGATAGTTATCTTGTCACCTCTCAATCTTCTATTCTCCAAGCTAAACATGCCTAACTCTTTAAGTTGTTCCTCAAAAGGATTTGTAATTGGTTGACAAGCTGAACCCAAAGGGTGCTCAACAGTTGCTCCTCTTCATCTTGGAAAGATGTGACCAGTGGTGTGCCACAGGGTTCTGTCCTGGGCCCAGTGCTATTCAGCATCTTTATCAATGACTTCGATGACAGAATTAGGGGCATACTTATCAAATTTGCAGATGACACCAAATTAGTAGGAAGAGTAGCTAATACCCTAGAGGACAGGATCAAAATTCAAAATGACATGGATAGACTGGAGAGCTGGGCCAAAGCTAACAAAATGAAATTCAATATGGAGAAATGTAAGGAACTGCATTTAGGGTGAAAAAACAAAATGCACAGATACAGGATGGGGAGACCTGGCTGAACAAGACTATGTGCGAAAGAGATCTAGGAGTCCTAGTAGACCACAAGTTGAACATGAGTCAACAGTGTGATGCAGCAGCTAAAAAGGCCAATGCGATTTTGGGCTGCATCAACAGAACTATAGTGTCTCAATCAAAGGAAGTCATAGTGCCACTCTATTCTGCCTTGGTCAGGCCTCACCCAGAATATTGTGTCCAGTTCTGGGCACAATTCAAAAAGGATATTGACAAATTGGAACATGTCCAGAGGAAGGTGACTAAAATGGTGAAAGGTCTGGAAACCATGCCTTATGAGGACTTAAGGAGCTGGGTATGTTTAGCCTGGAAAAAAGACGGTTAAGGGGCGATTATGATAGCCCTGTTTAAGTATTTGAAGGGGTGTCACATAGAAGATGGAACAAGCTTGTTTTCTGCTGCTCCAGAGACTAGAACACAGAACAATGGATGCAAGCTCCAGAAACAGAGATTCCACCTCAACATTAGGAGGAACTTTTTGATAGTAAGAGCTGTTTGGCAGAGGAGCACACTCCTTGGAGCATGGTGGGGTTTCCTTTCTTGGAGGTCTTTAAACAGAGGCTGGATGGCCAACTGTCAGGGATGCTTTGATCGTGATTCCTGCGTGGCAGGGGGTTGGACTGGATGGCCCTTGTGGACTCTTCCAACTCTACAATTCTATGATTCTATGATTCTAGGCTTGGTTTCCAAATCATCCTGATCTTTGATCATCTTGATCATTCTTATTTGGACACGTTCCAGCATGTTGATATCCTTCTTGAATGATGATGTCCAGAACTGGACACAGTATTCCAAGTGAGATCTGACCAAAGCAGAATAGAGTCGCGCTACTATTTCCCTTAATCTGAACACTTTGCTTTCTGTGGATGCACCCCAGAATTGTGTTGGCTGCTGCATCACACTGTTGACTCATGTTTAGTTTGTGGTGTGGTAAGTTCCGTAGGTCCTTTTCTCACATCTTGCTTTCAAGCCAGGGTTGCCCATCTTATATTTGTGCACTGAATAGTACAGTAATGTGCATTTATGCCTACTGAAATTCATTTTGTCAGCTTTGGCCCAGCTCTCCAATCTGTAACAGTCATTTTGAATTGTGTTCCTGTCTTATTAGCTATCCCTCCCTCTAATTTTGTGTCATCTGCAAATTTGATAAGCATGCCCTATTAAATTTCATCGTCTAAATTAAAGATGTTAAACAACACCAGGCCCAGGACAGAACCTAGAAGCACCCCACTACTCACTTCTGTCCAGGATGAAGAGCAACCATTGGTGAGTACTCTCTGAGTTCTCTCTGTAAACCAATTACAGATCTGCCTAATTGTAACACTGTCTAGCCCACAGTTCTTCATCTTGGCTGCAAGAATATAATGAGGGAACCTTGTCAAAAAGCCTTATGAAATCAAGATATACGGAGGTCTGAGTTAAGGTTCTGACTAACTTTAGTTACCAATCTAATTTAGTTGTCACAGGGCAATGCAAATAAGGAGGAAAACTCATGTGAATACCACCAGAGACGCCTTGAAAGAGAAAAGAAAGAACATAAAATAATTACTATATTTTAAGCATAAATTAGTATGATAATACTGCTCATTATATAGAAATTCTATTGCTAAATCTTTTTGACATTCTGCTTATGAAGGCACTGTAAACTTAAGGTGCTTTAAAAGAACCAAACATTTCAAACTTCATTGAATAGTCTTAGGAACATCATCACCATATAATATACATTTTACCATGATGAACAATAATCTGTTTTAAAATAAATAAATAAAGAATAATATTCCTTAAGGATATTTAAATGGTTCAGTATGTTGAGTATATTTCTTTAGAGTTCTTTAGAGTATATTTCTTTAGAGATTTGGTACAGGCCAAGACCCAACACATGTTCTATGGATGGGAAAATATCACAGGAAATGGTAGTACCTTCTCTACATTCACTCAGAGAGGTAATTTCATCTTTACTCAATGAGTTGTACTGTGCCATGACTTCCCATTCTGTCCAAACTGCCCATTATGCAGTTCCAAAATCAGACCATAGTTTAATCTGGCTTTCAGGCTTTCTCTCATTATCTTCCTAGCACTCTCTGGGGCTGGTTCCACGACAGGAAAAAGCTCGCAAAATTCTGGATTACCGTTCTTTCGCATCAGGAGTGCATAAATCACACGACGCCTGGCATTTTCGGATGATGAAGCCAGATCCAGCAACTTTCTGTTTTCCTTAGTTCACACAGGCAAAGCTGGGGGGGGATTGCCTCCAGATGATTAAAGCCAGGCAGGAGGTGGGGAGGGAGCAAGGAGGGGGTTATGGAGACCATAAATAATGAGAGGAAAGAAAAAGGACAAACAAACAAGGAATCGAAAGAGCAATCTGTCAAACTCCCCCCGTCTTCCCCAGCCCCGAAAGGCTTCTATAAAGAAAGGAGTCAATGAAAGCACAACAAGCAAAAGCATGGTGGAGCGATCTTCGCTTCCCTTCATGCATGCACACACAAACACACACCACAGAACTAGGGCTTGCCTCATTCCTAGTTGTTTTCTCTCCCTCTGAAGCCTTGAATAAAGGCAAGTGATTGGAAGGACAAACAAACAAAAGAACGAACATGCGATCGGCTGTTTCCCAGCACACACACACACACCAGCGAAGCAGCGAAGCATCTTCCCACCCACCCCCCGAAAGACAGACAGGAAGGGCTCGATTTTCCAAAGTGGGTTGCAAGCAGAAGGAGGGTGAATTTTTTCTCTCCAACCCCTCAGTCTATTCGGATAAAGCAGAATGGTCACTCCAACCAATCAGGATTCAGCTCTGCTCACAGTAATTCGAAAAGGCAGATGCCAGTTTAAACGATCGTTCGTTCCCACGATAAATTATGCGCATTTTCACGAACTTAATCAAAAAAGTGTGGAAAACTAGTGAAAGCTGATACTGCGCAACTTATGGGTTTTTTGCACCCCCTCCTTCTGAAAAGGGCGCTGTTGCTTCGAAATGTGTGGGAACTATCAGGCTTCTTGTCGCATTCTTTGAGGATTTATTTTGCCGGGTAAACGGCCCCTCTGCCTCCTGCCCTGGTGCCTAATGCACATCTCAGACCAAAGTCTTTGTTTCTCCCTTTCAGTTGAGCCGTCTCATTGTCAGGCATAGCCAGATCAGCTTTCCTTATGAAATGCCCACTGTCACATTTTGTCCCCAGCTCTTACAGCGTGATGGTCACCGATCCAACACTCTCACGCTGGGAGTCTGGCTGTTTGTCACTATGTGACCTCTACTAAGTGTGCTTAGTTGGATATGTGATACTTTCTTGATCCTATGGGGCAAGGTTCTTGAGCCAAGATCCACACTTGACTAGCTTTTCTTCCTTACTTCTCCCATGTTCCCTTGCCTCTTTTCATGTTTATTATTTTGTTCAGAGCAGCCAGGCTTCACAGAGGAATCAAGGCTCACCATCCCTAATTCTAGTTTTGAACTGTATTCAATGGCTAAACACAGCCTCCTTGGCCCTTCTATCTCCCTACAATTGCTTTTGGCTCAAGAGCCCAATCAGTATTGGATATGGAAGCCTTTTTTCAGCATGTAGATAATTTAGTGCACCAAAGTACCTAGAAAGCAGAGGTGGCTAAAGGCAAATTAAAGAAAAGATAATGACTTTTTTCCTTCTTAATCAAAAGAATATCCAAAGCACTCAACATTTCTTTTATTATTTTATGTATGTGTTTCTATTTTTTTAAAATATTGAAACTAGTCTTACATAACCATTTGTTTAGATTTTTTTTTATTTAGTTATTTATACGCCCCTCTTCAGCCACAAGGCTATCAGAGCAGCTTACAAATTGTTTTAAGCAATAGCTATTTACACATCAACACTGCATTAAGCAATTTTCAATATGTGTTAGCTAATTGCCCCCACAAGCTGGGTACTCATTTTACCAACCTACAAAAGGATGGAAGGGTGAGTGAACCTTGGAGCCCTCTTAAATACATGGATAATTGTATAAGAATTCAGTCCATGTAGTAATGTTCATAATTGCTTTTAAATAATAAGAATAAGAATATTTCTTACCACCTCTCCCTATGGATCAATGCTGCTTTAAATTAATACAGTGTATTCAGATGCTGTATCTCTTCTGGCAGGCTGTTCCAAAGTCTAGGGGTGACTGAAGAAAAAGTCCTCTGGGTGACAGTTGCCAACCTACTCCTGGCTGGATCAAATGTCCCCCCGAGGACCTTAATGTACAGGGCAGATTATACAGGAGAAAACGATCCCATAGATAACCTGGACCCAAACCATGTAGGGCTTTAAAGGTAATAACCAGCAGTTTATAACTTGCCTGGAAACGAATTGGCAACAAGTGGAATGGTTTTAATATTGGTGTAATATGATCACTCCTTGATGTACCAGTGAATATATGGCTGTCGTGTTTTGAAGCATTCCAAAAAGCCAGCCTTGAGGTCACCAGAAAGTACTCTACCATCTTTAGGTCCTACCACTCTAGGAAGGGGCGTAGCTGGTGTAACAGCCAAGGCTGGTAGTAAGCACCCCCAGCCATTGCATCTATCCAAGCTATCATTTGGAGAGACGGATCCAGAAGTACCCACAAACTGCAAACAGGGGTCTTTCAAGGGGAATGTAACCCCATCCAGGACAGGCTGACACACCTCCAAACTGAGAGATAGGACCAGAACCAATGAAGCAGAGAACCTCCAGCTCCCAAATCCCCCAGGCTATATCCTAGGTTTCAATCCTGTGTTGCTGGGAATGTGCCACAGTGACCAAAGGAAGGTAAGGTAAAGTAAAGTATCACTGCAAAATCATCAGTGATGTTTTATAAAGCTACAATCATGGTGGGAGAGATCAGATTCCCCTCCTGGCCACTTTCCACCACCCTAGAGGGTTCCATAGTGGCTCCTCTCCCCTAAGTCTGAATTCAAGAATCAGAAAGGGCAAAAAGAGCATTCTAAGGTGGATGATGGTGGGTGGAGTGGAATCTTCTGGATACACAGCCCCAACATACAATGATATTTAAACATACTATAAAGAATATGTAACTGAACTCACTGTATAATATTTTCTTCTAGAATACTGAAAAAAAGCTCTATGGAGTAAAAACTATCAAGAGCCTCACAACATATGGATGTTACAGAGCCTCTAAGCACTGTTCATCTGGTTCCTCACCCTTGCTATTACTTCCCTTTTGATGTTCAGGGGAAGGGTGGGCATATGAGGGGCAACTAATGACAGTTCAGACATTACAGTTATTAGTACAAGGTTGTTTTTTTTAAAAAAATACTTACTCTTATGGTTGCTTTGCTTCTTTAGATATGTTTTATTAATAACTATATTGGCATTTTTAAAGAAACAAATAAAGCACTTGCTTTTGACAGCCACAAACATGTAAAAATCATTCTGTGCCATGCCCAACAGAAAAATAAACCCTACTGATTATTCCTAAACACAGAAGACTGAATGTCATGAAAGAGTTTCCCCCAGTCTTTCACCTGTCATGATCATTTCAACAGTTTTATCTTATTTTTAATGAAAGAGAATTTGTATAGGGGCCTCTATTTACTGGAGAGAGGGGAATATTATATCCCAGAACAAAAGTTAGCCACTTCATGGGCTCTTTGACAAAATTATGCCAATATAACTGCATATGACTCAACCCATTGTTTAGACCATAAGAACTCATGAGCATGATAACATATAACATTTAGCTGTAGATCTCACTGGAAACTTTTTGCTATTCTAAAAGTAATAAAAATAAAAGTTGAGCCTGACTTTAGATCCATGCTTTCAGCTCAGCTTGCTATCTTCCTGGGCTCTACCTCATGTAAATACATTTTTATTTATTTATTTTTAAAAAGCAATATTACATTAGTTAAGTGTGAGTAATAAAAAGATGTTATTTCACCATAATTTCAAATTAAACGTGGCATTAGCATAAGAACACCACAAAGAGAGCTTCAGTAAACAATTCTATCTTCTTTTTAATGTGCTGTAGATGACCATTAAACTCCACTTTCCTCTGACATTTGTGAGTTATGTGGTAATCCCAAACACATGAAAATAAATTGTTTATTCCATTGCCACCTCCTCGTCGTCCTCCTCTGCAGGTTCTCTATATTTATGGCAGTAGTAACTTTGCTTCCAGTAAACAGCAATTGTGAATGTAATGCAGGTGCTGCAGAGTCAGCATTAACTAATAATAAAACCAACTTAATCAGAAAAAGAAGGGCAAAGTTATCGGGAAACTTTTAAAGAAATGATGCCAAATTAACAGACAAATATACTTTACATTCATGTTAAAATATGCTTGCAGAAAAATATCAAGGATTTCTGAATGTAAAGGGGCAGCAATACTGCTAGAATAAGCATAGTCTCAGGCACTCATGTTCAAGGTGGAATGAGGGTCATAGCCCAAAACACCTACCAAAATCCAGAAGCTTGACAATGCTGAAGGAGAACCACCAGGGCTTCCTTAGTAAAGACCTTCCAACACTGAAAGAAATCAGCAAACTTCCAATGACAACAAAAGCCTTTATTACAGTCAACAGACCATTAACCAATATCTTAAATTAAATTTAAGTTTTAATTTAACCTATTAAAACAACACAGAAAAAAACACTGATATTAAATGTACAATACTTACTATCATAGAGTTTAAAATATAAAATACCATTTACTAAATATGTTACTTGTTACAGTATATCACAATGATAAAAAAAAGATGTAAATATTTATTTGGCCATTTCTTAAAAGGAATACATAATTTCTAATGTCCCCCTTTATTATTGTCACAAATCACTAACTGCCAATTCACACATATTAGAGAAATGTTTTTTTTTAAAAAAAAAAATAAAGCCTATTTTTTTTAAAAAAAATTAGGGGTTGACAAGAGGGGTGGACTGGAAGGAAAGAAGGAAGGGGGTGGAAGGGTGTTGAAGCAGACAGTGGGATCTTTGAGAGGTGACAAAAAGGCTGGACTGGAAAGAAATAGGGGAGGGGGTGGAAGGTTGTTGGAGTAAGAGGAAAGGGGATTAAGGGTTGTGGAAGGGGAATGAGGTAGGAAGGTGAAGATCTTGAATCGGATCGAAGAGCACAAGGCGAAGGCAGGCGAGTCCAATCTCTCCTTCTCTTCTCCCTGACTGGCTCCAAAGGCTGAGCAGACTTGGTGGGGCACAGAACGGCTGGGCTGCTGGGATCTAGCCACCACCTCGCTCGCTCACCTCTCCAGGACCTCTCCCAGCCATTCTGCACCCCAACAAGTCCGCTCAGCCTCTGGAGCCGGTTGGGGAGAAGAGAAGGCGAGACTGGACTCGCCTGCCTTTGCCTTGCGCTCTTCACTCCAATACAAGCTTGCTGCCGCCGAAGTGCCTCAGCTTGAGGAGCGATAGCCAGAGGAAGAGAGCCGCAGCTGGTCAGGGCAGCTCTCACCGGGGCATCCTTTTGGCTCCGGCTGGGGAGGAGGAGGGAGGGAGGGAGGGAGGGAGGGGGCTTGAGGATTCCACTGTTTTCCCTCCCTTCTCTCCCCCCCCACCTTGGGAAGAATGCCTACCAGGTCTTGAACAAAAGCCTAGTGCAAGATGCTGGCCCACTGGCTATATGTCTTTCCCCGCCTCCTCTGCCGTGAGCCCGATGTCTCGAGGCAGGAGAGGAGAGAGGAGAGGAGAGGAAGCCCCAGCAGAGAGGGGCTGGCCTGGCTTTGCTTCCTGCCACCTCCCAAGCAGGCCAAGGGATTGTTTGGCTGGTGCTGCTGCTGCTGACACTGTCACCCCCCTAAAGCCTGGCTTTGGACGCTCCTCCCTCCTTCCGGGGAGCTATGAAGGGATCTGCGAATACACAAAACTGTGAAAGGGAAATATACAAATTGGAAGGGACGACTGTATAGAGTACAGAGTATAACCTATAGGGTATAACATATAGAGTATAAAATATAATGCAGAAAGCTATGTATATTAGAATGTGTGGGTGTTATTCGGACCAAAGAGACAGTCTAATTCTGGACAAAATACCTATCCAGTTGTAAACAAAGAGACAAGAATGGCAGCATAACTATTAACTTTGAGATATGAGCAGAAATGACCGATAATAAATTCAAAGTACAGTTGTCCCTCCACTTTCGCGAACTTAACATTCGCGGTTTTGATTATTCGCGGTTTTGGGAGAGCCCCCGCGGGCCCCCCTAAAACCACGACAGGGGGCCTCCTGAGGCCCCGTGAAAGCCCTGGGAGGGGCTGGGGAGGCCTTCAAGGGACCCCCGGAGGCGCTCCGGAGGCCCCATGAAAGCCTGGGGAGGGGGTGGGGAGGGCTGAGGAGGCCTTCACGGGGCCCCCGGAGGCGCTCCGGAGGCCCCATGAAGGCCTGAGGAGGGAGTGGGGAGGGCCGGGGAGGCGAGGGGAGTCCAGGGAAAGTGGCGAGGGGAGCGACAACGGGGCCTCCGGAGGCCTCGGGGACGCTCGGGGAGGGCGGGGGGCGGCAGGGAAGAGCGACCGCGAGGCCTCCGGAGGCCTCGGGGGTCGCTCGGGGAGGGCGGGGGGCGGCAGGGAAGAGCGACCGCGAGGCCTCCGGAGGCCTCGGGGGTCGCTCGGGGAGGGCGGGGGGCGGCAGGGAAGAGCGACCGCGAGGCCTCCGGAGGCCTCGGGGGTCGCTCGGGGAGGGCGGGGGGCGGCAGCGAAGAGCGACCGCGAGGCCTCTGGAGGCCTCGGGGGTCGCTCGGGGAGGGCGGGGGGCGGCAGCGAAGAGCGACCGCGAGGCCTCCGGAGGCCTCGGGGGTCGCTCGGGGAGGGCGGGGGGCGGCAGGGAAGACCGACCGCGAGGCCTCCGGAGGCCTCGGGGGTCTCTCGGGGAGGGCGGGGGGCGGCAGGGAAGAGCGACCGCGAGGTCTCCGGAGGCCTCGGGGGTCGCTCGGGGAGGGCGGGGGGCGGCAGGGAAGAGCGACCGCGAGGCCTCCGGAGGCCTCGGGGGTCGCTCGGGGAGGGCGGGGGGGCGGCAGGGAAGAGCGACCGCGAGGCCTCCGGAGGCCTCGGGGGTCGCTCGGGGAGGGCGGGGGGCGGCAGGGAAGAGCGACCGCGAGGCCTCCGGAGGCCTCGGGGGTCGCTCGGGGAGGGCGGGGGGCGGCAGCGAAGAGCGACCGCGAGGCCTCCGGAGGCCTCGGGGGTCGCTCGGGGAGGGCGGGGGGCGGCAGCGAAGAGTGACCGCGAGGCCTCCGGAGGCCTCGGGGGTCGCTCGGGGAGGGCGGGGGCGGCAGGGAAGAGCGACCGCGAGGCCTCCGGAGGCCTCGGGGGTCGCTCGGGGAGGGCGGGGGGCGGCAGAGAAGAGCGACCGCGAGGCCTCCGGAGGCCTCGGGGGTCGCTCAGGGAGGGCGGGGGGCGGCAGGGAAGAGCGACCGCAAGGCCTCCGGAGGCCTCGGGGGTCGCTCGGGGAGGGCGGGGGGCGGCAGGGAAGAGCGACCGCGAGGCCTCCGGAGGCCTCGGGGGTCGCTCGGGGAGGGCGGGGGGGCGGCAGGGAAGAGCGACCGCGAGGCCTCCGGAGGCCTCGGGGGTCGCTCGGGGAGGGCGGGGGGCGGCAGGGAAGAGCGACCGCGAGGCCTCCGGAGGCCTCGGGGGTCGCTCGGGGAGGGCGGGGGGCGGCAGCGAAGAGCGACCGCGAGGCCTCCGGAGGCCTCGGGGGTCGCTCGGGGAGGGCGGGGGGCGGCAGCGAAGAGCGACCGCGAGGCCTCCGGAGGCCTCGGGGGTCGCTCGGGGAGGGCGGGGGGCGGCAGGGAAGAGCGACCGCGAGGCCTCCGGAGGCCTCGGGGGTCGCTCGGGGAGGGCGGGGGGCGGCAGGGAAGAGCGACCGCGTGGCCTCCGGAGGCCTCGGGGGTCGCTCGGGGAGGGCGGGGGGCGGCAGGGAAGAGCGACCGCGAGGCCTCCGGAGGCCTCGGGGGTCGCTCGGGGAGGGCGGGGGGGGCGGCAGGGAAGAGCGACCGCGAGGCCTCCGGAGGCCTCGGGGGTCGCTCGGGGAGGGCGGGGGGCGGCAGCGAAGAGCGACCGCGAGGCCTCCGGAGGCCTCGGGGGTCGCTCGGGGAGGGCGGGGGGCGGCAGCGAAGAGCGACCGCGAGGCCTCCGGAGGCCTCGGGGGTCGCTCGGGGAGGGCGGGGGGCGGCAGCGAAGAGCGACCGCGAGGCCTCCGGAGGCCTCGGGGGTCGCTCGGGGAGGGCGGGGGGCGGCAGGGAAGAGCGACCGCGAGGCCTCCGGAGGCCTCGGGGGTCGCTCGGGGAGGGCGGGGTGCGGCAGGGAAGAGCGACCGCGAGGCCTCCGGAGGCCTCGGGGGTCGCTCGGGGAGGGCGGGGGGCGGCAGCGAAGAGCGACCGCGAGGCCTCCGGAGGCCTCGGGGGTCGCTCGGGGAGGGCGGGGGGCGGCAGCGAAGAGCGACCGCGAGGCCTCCGGAGGCCTCGGGGGTCGCTCGGGGAGGGCGGGGGGCGGCAGGGAAGAGCGACCGCGAGGCCTCCGGAGGCCTCGGGGGTCGCTCGGGGAGGGCGGGGGGCGGCAGGGAAGAGCGACCGCGAGGCCTCCAGAGGCCTCGGGGGTCGCTCGGGGAGGGCGGGGGGCGGCAGGGAAGAGCGACCGCGAGGCCTCCGGAGGCCTCGGGGGTCGCTCGGGGAGGGCGGGGGGCGGCAGGGAAGAGCGACCGCGAGGCCTCCAGAGGCCTCGGGGGTCGCTCGGGGAGGGCGGGGGGCGGCAGCGAAGAGCAACCGCGAGGCCTCCGGAGGCCTCGGGGGTCGCTCGGGGATGGCGGGGGGCGGCAGGGAAGAGCGACCGCGAGGCCTCCGGAGGCCTCGGGTCGCTTGGGGAGGGCGGGTGGAGGGCTGCCATTATTCGCGGAATTTTCACATTCGCGGGGGTCTATGGAACCTAACCCCCGCGAATGTGAAGGGACAACTGTATACAGAGCGGTCAGCTGGCTAATTTGGTGGAAGGCAGCCAAAATCCAATATCTAACAGTACCCAAATTTGTTTATATTATCTCCAATAATCTGATTAAAGAGGATTGTTGACATAAATGGGGTACCACCAGTACCTTTGTTTTGATTGGATCAGACAAGAAGATAGGCTGCATGGAGGCTAGGTAGAGAATAAAAGAAGCCAAGAAGAGAGAGAACTCAGACTGCTTTGGCAGGCTGCAATATATGAAGAAAAGGCTGCAACACAGCCTCCAAGCCATGCTGTTTCTGATAATTGATAAGTTGCTTTGACATGCTAATAGATACTGCTGGTAAGAGAAACATCTAGCCTATGCTAAAGTAGATATATTTCCAGTTATAACTCTAATGGATGCCTGTTATAGATGTTTATAGCTATGTAACAGACGCTGCTGCTAGAGATAACAAGATATAACAATGCTCAAGGATATTAAACCTTGAAAACCTGTGCGTTCACAGGTACCTGTTTAGAGATGTATAGTTCCACAAACAGAAGTTATCTAAACATATATATGGATGAGTTATATTAAGATGATAATGTTCCTCTGTGTGAACATTAGAGAAGACTGCTAGAAAGATGGAGATAAACTTTCAGTCCTTATGAAGGTGTAACAACTGACCATATGCTATACAGTTGTCCCTTCATATTTGCTGGGGTTTGATTCCAAGACCCCTCCCCCGTGGATACCAAAATCCATGAATACTCATGTCCCATTATATGCAATGGCATAACAAAATAGTGTCCCTTATATAAGATGGCAAAATCAAGGTTTGCTTTTTGGATTATTATTTTTTTAAGAATGTTTACAAGCCGTGAATACTTAAATCTATGGATACCAAATCCGTGAATGCGGAAGAACAACTGTAATGTAATTAATGCATGATGCCTTACTTGCCATGCCATGCAATGTAATGTGATGAAAGCAATGTGACCAGACATTGACATGTCTGTGCTTTTTCCCCCCTAAGGAGGCATTTGTATATTTATGTTTACATATAATACATAGCCTAAAAGATTATCAGAGCCTGCTCATTTTCCCAGGTAAATATCTTTATATTCCAATACTAAAAAATGCTTAAGTGAAGTGTTGATGTTAATTCTGTCTGGATTTCACCACCATCACAACTGAATGCCCAGGCAGCCAGAAAGTGATAACAGGACATGAAGTCGAAAGCTTTCACCGCCGACATCCATAGATTTTCCTTGTTTTTTTCCAGGCTGTGAGGACATCTTCTAGAAGAGTTTATGTCTGATCTTTCGCCTACATCTGTGGCTGGCATCCTCAGAGAATTCCAGACTACGGCCTCACAGTCTGGAAAAAAACCAAGGAAAATCTATGATAACAGGACCTCAAACACAGTACTGATTAGCTGACAAATGGCAAAGGACCTTCAGTCCCTCAGTCTAAAAAGATGGTGTGGGGAATCACACCTGTTTCAAAATGCCACAGTGACTAAATCAATCCACATTTTTGGGCTTGTACCAATCTCCACACTATAAACAATTGACCAATAAACCAATGATCGCTAGCCGACACTGTTCATCAACACACAAGAGGCTACTACTCTCCAGTTACTCTTCTGGACTGCTTGTCTATAAGACTGTTTCATCTGCATGTATCCACCGATGCTCACTTATTACTTTCTCCAAAACAATACTAACTATAAAATAAAATCTGCAGAGATTTATGTAAGATAAATTAGGGGGGAGAAGAGGGGGGTCCCTCAAAAATTCTGGATTTTTTTCTTTTGCAATTTTTTCAAAAAATGTATGCACATTTAACAGGATTAAAGATTACAACAGTAGAGAAGTGTCATGAAATTACAAGCAAAACTTTAGGTGAGGTTCCCAACTCTGTGCTTCAACAATGCAAGCAATACATTGCTGTGCAGGGATGACAATTGGAAGACTTTACATAAATTGTAATTTAAGATGAAATTTATAACTGATTAAATTATTATTAGAACATTTATTCTTCAAGATAAATGCATTTACTTAGCCTTCAAATAATCACCATATCTACTATCAGCTTTTAAAGTGTGCATACATTTTTAGGACAACCTGTATATGTGTGTGTGAACATGCACTCTCTCTCTCTCTCTCTCTGGCTTTTCAGGAAGGACTCATCCTGCATTTTCTGCAAGCATACTGATGACTAAAAAGGCCAATCCGAGATAGACAAGTTCGATTGCAGAAAGCACAACAGAAGGTTTCCTTGGGTGATGTTTCCGGATTGTGATTCTTTCTGCGTTGTCGTTTCTCTTCGAGACATGTTCGGCGTGAGTTCTCAAATTAGGCTGCAGCATTGTGGATAGTGTGTCTCCATACCTCCCAATGTGAGGCCAGGGCGGACCATTGTTGGTGATCAATTTGGCCGAGCCTGAGATGTTGTTTCAAGGAGTCCTTGTATCGCTTTTTTGGAGCGCCACTCTTATGCTGACCCGTGGCGAGTTCACCATAGAATACTATTTTGGGGAGGCGATGGTCCTCCATCCTAGAAACATGCCCTGCCCAGTGCAGCTGTGTTCTCAATATCATGGCCTCAATGCTGGTGATTCCTGCTTGCTCAAGGACAGCAACATTCGTCACATAGTCAGTCCAGTGTATATTTAGGATTGTGCGTAAACAGTGCTGATGGAAGCGTTCCAGGAGTTGTAAGTGTTGGCGATAGGTGACCCATATTTCAGATCCATAAAGGAGAACAGACAGTACAATGGCTCTATACACACTGATTTTTGTGCTTCGCCTCAGGTGTTTATTACTCCAGACTTTTTTGTAGAGTCTTCCAAATGTGCTATGTGCCTTTGCTAATCTGTGATCAATCTCTTTATCAATTTTGGCATCTCAGGAGATGATGCTTCCCAGGTAGGTGAACTGCTGAATGGACTTAAGCACAGATTTGCCTATGGCAATGTGGAGATGATGGTGTTCGTCCTGTGGTGCAGGCTGGTAAAGAACTTCTGTTTTCTTCAGGTTGACTTCCAGCCCAAACAGCATTGCAGTTGTTACAAAGCAGGATGTTAGGCGCTGCAGAGCTGCTTCTGTGTGGGCAACAAGGGCAGCAGCAGCAGCGAAGAGCAGCTCATGGACTAGATAGTTTAGAGGCTTAGTGCAAGCCCTCACACGGCTTAAGTTAAACAAGCTACCATTACTACGGTAACATATATCGATGCCGTCGTCTTCTTCGAGCTCTGCCATAGCCCTTTGGAGCATCATGCTGAAGAAGATTGTAAATAAAGTTGGTGCAAGAGCACAACCTTGCTTCACTCCAATAGTTATTAGAAAGGGCTCTGAAAGAGCATGGCCATATCTGACTTGACCGCGCTGGCCCTCATGTAGCAAGATAATCATTTTAAGAAATGTGGGGGGACATCCTAGTCTTTCCAGGATCTGCCACACACCTTTCCTATTCACAGTGTCGAAGGCTTTGATGAGGTCAACAAATGTTACATAGAGACCCTTGTTCTGCTCTCTACATTTCTCTTGCAGTTGTCTATCGGCAAATACCATATCTGTAGCACTCCTATTGGCTCTGAAGCCACACTGGCTTTCAGGAAGAAGTTCTTCTGCAATGGCAGGAACTAATCTGTTCAGGAGGATCCTTGCAAGGATTTTTCCAGCAATAGCAGTGTTACGCCTCAATAGTTTGAGCAATCGGATTTTACTCCTTTTTTCTTGTACAGGGTGATGACTGCATATCGGAGATCTGATGGCAGTTCCCCCTTTTCCCAGCAATTCAGAAGGAGTTCGTGGAATTTATCATGGAGCACATGACCTCCGTGTTTCCAAACTTCAGGTGGGATTCCATCAATCAAAGCTGCCTTGCAGTTTTCCAAACTGCTGTATGGCCTTAAGGGTCTCTTCCAAAGTGGGAGCTATGTCCAATTCATTTTTCATCGGTTTTTGTATCATATGTTGGATAGCTGAGTCTTGGACTACTTGGTTGGCACTAAAGAGACTTTGAAAGTGTTCAGCCCATCTATTCAGGATGGAGGCTTTATCAGTAATTAATGTTTGACCATCTGTACTATATAAGGAGCTTTGGACCTGATAAGTAGGTCCAAAAACTGCCTTAAGAGCTTCATAAAATCCTCTAGAATCACTCATATCTGCACAGTGCTGTGTCTTTTCTGCTATATTGATCCACCACTTGTTCTGCATGTCTCAGAGTTTTTGTTGAAGTTTACTACATGTGAGACGGAAAGCTGCTTTTCTTACATGGCAAGTTGGCTGGGCAAGGTATGCCTGGTGAACAGTTCTCTTCTTTGCCAACAGCTCCTGGATCTCTTGGTTGTTTTCATCAAGCCAGTCTTTATTTTTCTTGTAGGAGAACCCGAGGGATTCTTCTGCAGACTGGAGGGTACTGTTTTTGATATGTTGCCAAAGCACTGTAGGAGAAGGATATATAGGATGGTCTTCAAGTTTTGTTTGCAGGTTTGCCTGGAAGTTGTGTCTCTTGGTAGCTTGTTGAAGATTGTTGACTTGGAGTCTCTTCTTTAACATGCCACCCCTCTTAGGTTTGAACTTCAGATGAAGATTTAGTTTACATCTGACGAGGCGATGATCTGTCTGGCATTCTGCACTGGGCATCACTCGAGTATGACGGACATTACAAATGTTTCTCTGGCGGACTAGAACATACTCAATGAGGTGCCAATGTTTGGATCGGGGATAAATCCAGGTTGTTTTCAAGCTGTCTTTCTGCTGAAAGATAGTGTTTGTAATAGTCAGCTGTTGTTCTGCACAGAACTCTAGCAGGAGGTGTCCGTTATCATTGCAATTTCCAACACCATGTTTGCCTAAGACACCTTTCCAGGCTTTGGAGTTCTTTCCTACTCTGGCATTGAAGTCACCAAGGATAATAATTTTATCTTCTACAGGGACTTTTTCTATGAGGTGGCGTAGGTCTGTGTAGAATTTGTCTTTCTCTACAGGGTCAGCTTGCATAGTTGGGGCATATATACTAAAGAGAACAACATGTGGGAGGCATTAAGGAAGTAATGCGATCAGTGTCCTGTTGGCAAGGTTTTGAGTTTGGAGGCAATGGAGTTTTTAATCATAAAGCCTACTCCTGAAAGATGTTTTTCCGTTTTGGGTTTGCCAGACCAGCAAAGTATGTAGCCGGCACCGTGTTCTTTAAGGCTGCCTTCCTCATGGAGACAAACTTCACTAAGAGCAGCGATGTCAATATTAAGTCGTGATAGTTTATGGGCTATTAGAGCAGAACGACGCTCAGGCCGTCCACTATCTTCAGAGTCTCACATGGTTCTGATGTTCCAGCATGCAAGCGTCAGTTTATTTACACCTTCGGAGGCCGGTGTGTGCCTTTGTTTCTTTGCCTTGGTTTGACCGCATCAGAAGATGCCCGTTGGCTGCGGCTAGCCAACCAGGTAGTTGGGGATGAGCTTTCGTTAGGCCACCTTTTCTAGGCCCCTCTCCATATGGAGCAAGCAGTGCTCTCCTTAAAAAAGGCTGCCTGGTCGTTCAGGATGCTGCCGAAGAAGACTGTCATCTCCCGGGTCAGCCTCGAGCGACCAAAGTCCTGAACAGCCTGCATGCAGGGTTGGGTCTGCGGCTTCCAGTGCATCTTTACACCTGCCGTTTCGTCCCTTGCCTATCGCTACAGGGCTTTTTTTGGGATTGGATTTGTTCTTCGAGCCTGTGCAATGGATTTTTCTGGTGGAGCGCAGCATGCACAGAACTGGCCTCACCCTTTAAACCATTGACACCCCCTTGTCATGGGAGAGAGGCTTCCGTACCCTAATGATGTTTTGAGCTTTGCTGGCGGTGGCATAATAGCCACCGGTAGGGTCTCCCATGCCAGACATGTCAAAACCGAAGGGTCTGACAAAGTGCGTCAAAGGGCAGGATGCACTCTCTACCCTTATGGCAACCATCCTAGGAGAATGAAGGACAGGTTGCTTACCTGTAACCATAGATCTTTGAGTGGTCTTCTGTGAATTCACACAGTGGGTTACTCCTGCGCCTGCGCAGAGCATTCGGACCTATCTAGAATCGCTAGGCAGAACTAACTTTGCAACATTTTGGCGGTAAATTCCGCGCATCCTAATGGTCCTGGTGGGAACCTGCAGCCTGGTGGCTGGATCCGCTTGGCTGCCCGTATCCACAAGGAGAGGTCTGCGGGGTAGGTTCCAGTTGGCACCGGACCGATCCAGCGCATGAAAAGAAAGGCACAGTGGGGAACGGAGGGATCTCGCCTGGATCAGGTCTCTGGTACCGGCGGGGGGTCAGTGGTACGCAGGAAGGCCCTGGAATGGTGTCGGAGCGGGCCGATATTCAGAACCAAGCGCGGCTCGCGCTGCATCAAAGGCGCCATATGCGCATAGTGGGTGCCATATTCATGTTCCACTTCCATCTCGTGATGGGCTAGAGAAGGCATAGCAGTACGGCTCGTAGCCTCTGCCGGCTGGGAGGAGGATTCCACATCAATTACTATCGTGTTCGTACAGAGGAGTTCCTCGCGGGACACGATCAAGGCCGGAAAGTCAGCCCTGGCTTGGGGTTGGGCTTGTTCCTCTTCGGAAATCTCCCCTTCTTCCAATTGGACCACATGGAGGGATGCCTGACCCAGAGGTTGGCGTTGCTCAAACGCCTCGAGGGTAACAGAGGAGCCCTCTGCCACTTGTGGGGCGGGGCAGGGAGAATGCTCGGGTACCGAGACGGAAGATGTCGGTGCCGAAGGGCGTGGCAACTCTATAGGGACAGAGGAGGCGGTAGCCTAGGTGGCAGGTTCTGGTCTGGGGAGGTATGTTTGGCCTTCTTCTTCTTGAATTTCTCCTTGGAGGAGAGGCCAGAGCGGTCCTGTCCCGCTGTCGGTACCGAAGGTCGGTCCTGACCCAAGCTCGAAGATTTGTCGGCTTTTTTTCATTGAGCTCAATGCCGTGGAATGTTTATGAGACCTTCTGACTGCCTCAGGGTCGGAAGCCACCACTTCTCTATACTTAGGGCTAGAGGCCCAATGGCGCTTTTTTGATGGGCCAGCCTCAGGAGATCGGCCCTGTCGTGGACTCGGCTTCCTGGTCGAAGGTCCCGGGGATGGTGATCTGGCCCTTCTCGGGGGTGTGGCCACCAGTGGTGGCGGTGCAGCAGGTAGGCTCAATGCCTTTTCTTAGAGGAAAGATTTCAGCCTCGATAGATATTTTTTACGGGCCTGCGGGGTGAAGTTGCGGCAATGGACACAAGCTTTAACATTGTGGGCCTCTCCAAGGCAGATGAGGCACTTAGAGTGGCCAGCAGAGGCCGGCAACTTCGCTTGCCAAACGGAGCACCATTTGAAACCCGCCAATTTAGCTACCATCGTAATCAGACCTGAGTCAGTCGCGGAGTCAAGCGTCAAGCCAAACCGAGAAGCCAAATCGTAGTCAGAAGCCAAATCGTTGTCAGAGAAACGGTCCGGTCAGAAACAGGGGTACGCCAAGACAAATCCAAAATCCAAATCCAGAAGAACAGTCCGAGTCAAACACGAGAAGAAATAGTGAGGAAAAACTACAGCACTAGCGAAGACAGTTCCTTACTAGCTGCTCACGCGGCGGACGAAAGGAACTGAGGGGGTTTAGGCAGGAGCGCCTATATAGGGACCGTTAGGATGGGCGGAGTTACCGCAAAAATGTTGCAAAGTTAGTTCTGCCTAGTGATTCTAGATAGTTCCGAACGCTCTGCGCAGGCGCAGGAGTAACCCACTGTGTGTATTCACAGAGACTACGAAGAAGTTAACTCTAATCCCAAACCCGGGCAGATGGTGCTCATCCAACCCTGTAAGGTCAACCCTCTAAGAGAAGAAAATTCTAATCAAACCTACGGCCCGAGGACCTCGCTGCTACTGTCCATGCTTACAAGGCCAGCAGATGAACCAATGCACACACTACATCATAAGCATTTAAGATTAGCATCTTAAGAGGAAACTTGCCTTCTATTTTGTATAAATGTCCTCTGGGAGCAAAGAAATAATATAGATTGCCACTTCTGCATTTCTTCAGCAAAAATTGTACAATTTGAAAAAATTATGGTCTTGCTGTTTACAGAGCCTGATTTAGTTTATATATATATTTCTCCTAATGTGTAATACAAAGCTATTCAAAGAAATTATATTACCATGCAGAAAAAATGGCTATTTCCAATAAAGTTCTGTAATAGGAATATATATATATATAAAAATTCTTTTACATAAAGGTGGTGGTTTTTCAATGGTTTGCTTATAGTTGTGACTGCCACTTCCACAGTAAACTGGTGGCTTGGGTTGTTGTCCCCTGCCCCCCAACAGTGTAGCAACAGAAAGTACAGCCACTGAGAGAACTTCTACTTGGGGAAGAGAAGATGAGACCCTCTAGATGACATTGGATTACAGCTTGTATGACTCACTTCTCATTGTTGACTGTGCTGCTGAGTGCTGATGGGAGTTAAAGTCCAGCAACACCTGGAGGGCCTCTTGATTTACACCACTGGAATAAAGGGAAATACATAGCAGGCAAACACTGTAACTGGCCATAAAACTGTCATAATGTGTCTAGTCATCTGACTGGACACAGTGAGGTTAATTGGATAACCTGAATGAGAAGATATAGCTGTAAGCTGTGATGAAAGATTTAGTGGGAAGGGACTGGGGAAGAAACAATACTTCTCAGGTATGCTTCTGTTATAAGCTTGATTTATTTTCCATTCATCTTATTTTATATATTTTCAAAATGCATAAACCTGTGCATTTGAGGCAATAAATGTACTTTAAATGCCTTATATCAAGCATGCTTTTGTGGCCCCAAACACTTTTGAAAAGTCTCACATTGCCTTCAAAACATATCTAGGCTGGGGTATCTCTCCTTGTTAAATCTCCTTTGCATTGAAGAATATAAATGCTGGTTATTTACCTTTTGCATCTCTCTTCCTTATTCTCTTCGCCATTCTTTTTTCTCCTGAGTTCCTTTGATGTTTGTGTGTGTACTAGTACACAGCAAGTTAGCTGATTCTGGATTCTCACTTAAATTTGTAGAGCGTTGCAAAGGTTAACCAACTACCAATAATTCTGGCATTTATTTTGGTTAGTCCATTTTACCATCAGTTACAGATTTGTGCAGTATACCAGTGTGTTGCGATTTATTAAAGGCACTTTAAAAGCAAAAAAAAAAAAAAAAAAAGTTTGATCTTGAAACATTCAGAATTGCATACTTAAAAGAAACAAGTATAATAAAAATCTATCATACTGAGTATAGTTTTAGTCAGCTGAATAAATTCGAAAGAGGGATTCGCTGTATGTCTAGTTTTAAAAACTTTAAAAAACCCTGATCAGCAACTCATCCTGAAATAGAAGCCATATTTTGAATTGAACAACAGTTGACTGGCCAAAAACATAGGTTCTGTTCACTGACTCCATTCCTGTAGAAATCAATATACCGCCAAAGGCTCTTTAACCTCTTCCTTACCAGTGTGAATAACTGTAGAAGTGCTGGCAGGTATTTCTCCTTTTATGCACTTCACCTATTCACTGTGAGCCACAACAAAAGCCTCTTGCTCCCTAATATGAAAAACAGAAGCTTTGGTAAACATCTCCTAACCTAATTTGGCATCTCAGCCCCTTACTCTGGGACACAAAGGACTCTTTAACTTTCCCACTGTATTTACATAGGATTAGAGGTTCTGACAGAATTTTCCCATATGCCTGTTTTAGTTTTGCTTTCCATTTAGGGGTTTTGTTTTGTTGAAAATGCCACGTTGGTACTTACCGTGAATATGCATTCTGGGGTTGGTAGAGAGGAGGAATCTGGAAACCAGCAACAGATGGGTTAACTCCACCGTTACCCGGAGAAGAGGCAGGAACAAAATTTTAAACTAAGTCACATGATGGCCAGGCCGTTGCTCCTCCCTTCTTCCCAGCCCTCATCCTCAGTTCCCTGACTAGCCAAGCCCAAACTTGACCTCGTGCTTCCCCAGAGCAAACATGACGGTGGGGCGGATTCCTCCTCTCTACCAACCCCAGAATGCACATTCATGGTAAGTTCCAACGTGGCATTCTCTGGGTTGGTGAGAGGAGGAATCCGGAAACCAGCAACAGATGGGACATGCCCAAGCCTCCTAGCTCGGGAGGGGTGGTTGCCCTGGGGCCTAGGCCTGAATCACTTCTTGTAGGAATCTACGCCCAAAGGTAGCCTCCGTGGCTCTGAACTTATCTATCTTATAGTGTCTAATGAAGGTAGATGGGGTGGACCAGGTGGCTGCCCTACAAACTTCTGATATTGGAGCATTGGAAGAAAATACTACTGAAGTAGCTGCTGACCTGGTTGAGTGTGCCCAGACATTGTTCGGGCGGGGCATCCTAGCGCTGTCATATGCCGTTAGGATACAGGCCCTGATCCAACTGGCAATGGTTTGTCTAGATGCTTTTAGGCCCATGGAGGCTGGGTTAAACGAGACAAACAGGGAGTCGCAGCGTCTGAATGACTTCGTTCTTTTAAAGTAGATTTTTAACGCCCCTCTCACGTCTAGCTTGTGCCACATTCTCTCCCTGGGGTGAGATGGGTTGGGGCAGAAAGACGGTAGGATGAGGTCCTGCAAGACGTGGAATGAGGAAAGTACTTTTGGAAGGATGGGTCCGTCCTCAGGACGACGTGGTCCTCATTGAAGGAGCATAGATGCTCCCATACTGAGAGGGCTGATAATTCCAAAACTCGTCTAGCCGAGGTTATCGCCACCAGGAATGCAACCTTCATAGTTAACAGCTTAAGGGAAACCTCCCTGAGTGGCTCGAATGGGGGTTTTGTCATCTGATGGAGGACCAGCAGCAGGTTCCAAGAGGGGAAGCGATGCCTAGTTAGAGGAGCCAGTGTGGTGGCTCCTCGGAGGAATCTCCACATGTGAGGGTGTGAGGTCAGCGTCTGGCCTCGTGCCGTTGGGATCACCGATGACAGAGCAGCAGCCTGTCTCTTCAGGGTGTTTGGCCTTAGCCCCAGGTCTAAACCTTTTTGTAGGAAGGCCAAGGCGTGTTTAACTGAGACTTCTTCTGGGTTAATTTTAACCGACGCGCACCATTTTGCGAAGGTCTTGCAGGTTGCCTCGTAGATTCTAGTAGTGGATTGCCTGCGAGACGAGAGGATGGTGGATATCACCACCTCCTCATATCTGCAGTGTCTGAGGGCTCTGCACTCAATCTCCACGCGGCTAGGTGCAGCCACTGGACGTCCGGGTGCAGTAGAATGCCCTGCGACAGCAGATCCCTCCTCTAGGGTAAGAGCCAGGACTCTTCCTGGGCTAGATCCCTCAGGTCTGAGAACCAAGGTCTCCTTGGCCAGTGCAGGGCGATCAAGACCACGTTGGCACCCTCTTCTCTTATCTTTCTGAGGGTCCTGGCTATCATTGGTATGGGCGGAAACAGGTATAGAAGACCCTTTGGCCAAGAGGACTGGAAGGCGTCCATTCCCTCAGCTTGGGGATGGTGAAACCGCGTGAAGAACCTGGGGAGTTTCGTGTTGCTCGGGGAGGCAAACAAGTCCACTTCCATCTGGCCATATCTGCAAAGCAGCTGGCTGAACGTTTGAGGATGTAGTGACCACTCGCCTGGGAGAACCTTGTGCCTGCTGAGGTAGTCCGCCTGTAGGTTCATTGACCCCTGCATGTGTTGGGCTGAGATTGATGCTATTGTATTCTCTGCCCACTCGAACAAGAGGGCTGCCTCCCTCTGCAGGGACTTTGATCTCGTTCCCCCTTCCTTGGAGATGTAGGAACGAGTCGTGGTGTTGTCTGTGAGGAATCTCACGTGCTGTCCTCTCAACCGGTCCTGGAAGTGCAGGAGTGCCAGACGGGCGGCTCTCAATTCCAGCCAGTTTATGCTGTGGGCTCGTTCTTCCTTTGTCCATTTCTACTGGACCATGTTCCCTAGACAGTGGGGCCCCCAGCCTAACTGGCTGGCGTCTGAGACTACTGTCACCTGGTGAGGGTAGGACCACAGTGAGCCTCTGGAGAGTATTTCCGGCCTTGTCCACCACTTAAGGGAGATCCCCTTGAGAGGCATATCAGCAAGTGCTGTTTGAGGGCTACTTGCGCCTGGTATCCGTTGAGAAAGGATTGGAGTGGGCGTGAGTGAAACCTGGCCCACAGTACGATCTTGATACCAGAAATCATGAGACGCAAGAGGCAAGAGAGTTCCATCAGTGGAATCCTGTGTCTGACGTGGGCCCGCAAGGCCTCTCGCTTGATGACCAGCTGCCTCTCTGCCGAGAGGAAAATCATCCGACCTAGTGTCGATCACGGTCCCCAGGTGGTTGATAGATTGAGAGGGTTCTAGGGAACTCTTCTTGACATTGATCAGGAAACCATGATCCTGGAGGCAGCGAATAGTCGTCTGCAGTTCCTCCCGTGCCCTTTGTTGGGATGGCGCTCTGATGAGGATGTCATCCAGGTAAGAGTAAAGATGAATGCCCTTCTGTCTCAGGTGAGCCACCACTGTCACTAGGATCTTCGTGAAGACTCTTGGGGCCGAGGCCAGGCCAAAAGGTAGGGCCCTGAATTGGAAATGGTGCTGGTCCAGGGCGAACCTGAGGAAACGCCGGCTGTTCTCCTCTATCATTATGTGGAGATAGGCTTCCGCCAGATCGAGAGAGGCCAGGAAGTCCCCTTGCCTCAATGCTTCCCCTATGTGGAAACGCTTGTAAGTAAGGGTCTCGTTGGTGTGCTTGAGGTCCAGAATCGATCGCGAGTCGCCTCCTTTCTTTGGAATGGTGAAGAAGATAGAGTATACGCCTGAGAATCTCTGAGATGCGGGCACTGGCTCTACCGCTTTGCACCAGAGGAGATGATCTACGGCTGACTTCATTCAGGACCTTTCTCTTCTCTGCGTTTTTCAGAAGGACTGACGGTATGAACCAGCCCATCGGTAGGGCGTCGAATTGTAGGCGGTAACCGTGACAGATAGTAGATAGCACCCACCTGTCGACTTCCATGTTTGTTGGAATAGTTGGAGTCGACCGCCTACAGGGGGTGCCATGTAGTCAGAACTGCTGGCGTCCCCCCCCCTCTGTGGGATTGACCGCCTCTGCAAGTTCCCTGAGCTTGGTTATGGGTGGAAGATCTTGAGGGGAAAGACTGCTTAGGCCAGGAGGGACGAAAGGAACGAAAGTCCCTCCGCTTGTTGAAGCCTCTTGGAGATCTGAATGAGGGGTACGACTGGGAGAAACGTCTGAATTCTTCTTGTCCGTTCTCTTGGCTAGGGAAGGCATTGCTTTCTTCTTGTCCTTTGTTTCCATGAGGATGTCCTTCAGGGCTTCTTCCCCAAACAGGTTTGAGCCCCTGAAAGGTTTTGCTGACAGATTTGCTCTTGCATGGGCGTCCACTTCCCAGTGGCGCAGCCATGTGGCCCTCCTGGCCACTGCTGCCAAGGCCATAGATCTCACGCAAAAGGTCGCTGAGTCCATTGTAGCATCCGCAATGAACTGAAGGGTCACATACACTCGGGACAAGTCCCTGTGAAGCGAGTGTCAGTCAACACCCTGCCCCTTCAGGATATCCTCAATCCATAAAAGCGCTGCTCTAGTGCAGAGTGAGGAGACCGAGGAGGCTCTGAAAGCCAGGGCCATGGATTTGTGGTTCTTTTTTAGAGATCCTTTGATCCTCTTCTCCTCGGGATCCTTGAGGAATCCTTCGCCCTCTCTTGGTGCTACAAATCCCAAAACTAAGGACGTGACTGGCGAATCGACCACCGGGACCTTGAGTTTCTCTACGAAGGACTTGGGCGGTAAGTAAAGCTTCTGAGCCAGGGACGCACCCTTCTTCCCTTGCATAGGCTTATCCCATTCGGCCTCCAGGAGTTTCATGAAGATTGTTGGGAGTGGAACCTCAGTGTCCTGATCCTTGGGGAGCTTGAGGACTGTGGCTGCCCTCTCATTAAAATCTGGGCAGTTTTGATCGTTTTGAGATCGATAAGCAGATATGCCCATGATGGAAGCCACTCCGGCCATCAGGGAGGAGAGGTCCTCCAAGTGGAAGAGGTGCTCGGAGGAATCCGTCTGAACTCCCTCTTCTTCGACCCACTCCCCCTTCTCTACTTCCTCGGAAAGGTTAGATGTTCCTTCCATTAACTCCTCCTCAGCCAGAAGTATGGAGTCATCTGCTGACTCCCCTTCTGATTCTGCCGAGGAGTGGAGGGGGAAGGTGATTTCCTTTTTGTGCACGGGGCTTGTGGTGGGCATTGGGTTCTAGGTTGGACGACAGGGTCCGAGTGTCTGTCCCCCCCCCCGTCCTGTAGGAGCCGGACTACCTGGGTCAGAAGGGATTCTATGGAGGCCTGCCTAGACTGAGCCGAGCTAGCCTGTTGCAGGTGCCGCGTTTTGGCCTTTTTCTTTCTGGGGCTGTTGGGGGCCTGAGAGGTCCCTTGGAGGTGGGCGCGGGGGGAAGAAGGCCCACTGAAGCGGACCCATTTAGGGGCCGGCTCAGCATTGGGGGTCGCCCCCTCTTCAGGGGTCTCCAGGGCTCTGGAGTAGGCCTCTAATGCTGCTTGGAAAGCCTGCTGATTTGTGTTTCCCCTGCCGCCGTCGGGCGGGATCTCTCCCCTTGCGGCTTCCAAGCGGGCCATAAAATGGCGACCGCCATGTGCCGTGGCCATGTGGTCTTTTTGGAGCGCCGGACCGGCTCCACTGTCTCCCGCTGTGTCCCAAAAGGATCCCCAGCACAGGGAATGCTCCATTCCCCTGGGCGAGAGGGGGTTGTGGAAGGGGCCCCAACTCTCCGGCGTCCCCTGCCAAGCATACTCCCCGCATTGAAGTAAGAAGTGGTTATTTCCCTGCACCTGCGGAGAGCATCTGCGGCATCCTGGGAGAGTTCTGTCCGTCCGCTGTCCTCTGCTGATGCTCCCCCCCAGGGGCTGCTCGACTCACGCCTGCTGAGCGGTGCTCTATGGCAGAGGAGCTTTTCCGCCCTTGCTAGGCTTCCCGTGCGTCTCCCCTGTTTGCTGGGCTTGGCTCAGCGACGGGAGCGCTGTGGCCACAGCAGTCCCCTCCAGCGCCTGCGGGAGAGACTCCGGTGGCGGGGGGGATCGTTTGGGCAGGGTACGTTGCCTGGACGTCACTGCGGACCTGCTTTTCTTTCTTCTTCGCGTCTTTCACCATGGTGAGTGCAGAGGGTCAGGAGGAAAGGGGAAAGGAAGCGAAGGAGCTCTTTTTTTTTTTTTTAGGAAGGAGGGATAGTTAATGGGTTCTAGGAACCTGGGGTAAAGAAGCAATGGGAGGTGAGGCTAGAGGGACTTAGTCAAAAAACGAGGTTGAAAAATCAGGAGAAAGAAAGAGGCAGGAAGAACTGAGGATTTGAGGGCCGGGAAGAAGGGAGGAGCAACGGCCCGGCCATCACGTGACTTAGTTTAAAATTCTTTTCCTGCCTCTTCTCCGGGTAGCAGTGGAGTTAACCCATCTGTTGCTGGTTTCCGGATTCCTCCTCTCACCAACAGAGAATCAAGTGACATCAAACAAAATATTATACGATAGTATACAAGACACATAGTAATTCCTAATTCCTTCTGTTTAGTGTGTATAGTACAAAACTTCACAGAAACTCATCTGAATGCATCTGAATGCATTAGCAACTACAATGGTGGAAATGTGAGACGTCTTAGGTTAGAATGAGACCCTAAACCACCAGTTTACTGTATCTACTTTAAAATATAAAGGGATTTATTAAACATATATATATATATATATATATATATAAAAAGGGATTCTTGGATATAAGAGCTTAGACAGCCAACTTTGTCAATTCTGTGGTGTAACTTTGGTTTTCACATATTCATTTTCAGTTTTATAAGAAGCCATCATGGCAGTTAGGAAAATTTCAAAATTACTCAGAAGACATTTAAAAAAAAGTGGGACCAAATAAACTAAACACAAGGTTCAAGAATCAGACAATGGTGGGATAAAGACTCAAACTTGGGCCAAAACAATGGCACTAACAGCTCAAGAAAATAACTCTTCAGTGTGTAGCTACTACTAGAAAACAGATTGGTCCAGTGCTATTTTTCAGTCTAGGCAACATATGTAGAATAGATCATATAAGAAGGATCAGCATGAAGCAAACTCTACGGAGACTAACATCAGACACTGACAGCCATAGTATGGATCTTATAAGTATATACTTTCTGGGCTGTCACAGTAAGAATGGTAGGAAGATGACCAAAAGATACTGATGATGCGTCAAACGCAAGCGGCTGTGTTGGTCCCAACAGCGGCCATTATTGCATTGATACCTATGGTGACCATGCCTGGAATGACTCCAAGAATCGGAGGAGTCAGACCAATATGAACCAGACAAAACAGAGAAGCCAGTACAAAAGGAGCATGAATGTGAAGCGTGGCGTTTCAGTGAAGGTGGAGTATGTCAACAAGGTTTGGGTTGCTTGAATAAAGGAAGAGCCCCATCAATGACTACAACAGCAATTTGCTGCGTGGATTCAACAGAGGCCGGAATAGTAGATTGTGGCACCTTGGAAGTGCAGGATCCTGCTCAGCTGTTGACTCCGCAAGTATCTCAATCTGGATAATATTCAAGGGTTCAACCACCAGTAGAGATGGGAAACTTGACACTCAAACTGGATGCCTTATCAGTGTAATAGCAGGAGGCAATGTTTTTGTAGGAAGAGGAGAAGAGGGATGGTCAGCCAACTTGTCCTTCTTCTTTTTATGTTTCTTCTTCTCCTTGGAACGGAGAAGGTTGGCTTCAACTGATTTTTCAGGATTTCAAGGGACAAGAATAGCTGATTCCTGACCTTTTAAATGAGAAGTGAGAGTAGCCATCAATGAAACAACATCACCACAAGATCACTTCGCGGTGGAGGTGTGGACAGCCGCCTCATCATGGGAGTGCTTTGAAGAAGTGTGTGGTTTTGAAGCCAGATCAGAGTATGAAATGCCAGGCAGAGACCTCTGAGATATGTGCCTGGAAGGATCTTTCGAGGTACCAACACAGCTCAAATCTTGGAGTCACGATGGAGATCGGAACCCTTTGATGGTCGAGGTGATGAAGTGTTGGTCAGTTTCAAGGACTGCTTGTAGAGCAGAGCCTTGAGCCTCAATTCCCTATTTCTTTGAGCCTGAGGAGTTTATGCCTTGCAAATGTTGACATGAAGAGTTTGAACAAAGCACTTTGAATGTCCATCTCAGCCCAGAATCTTCATGTTGTATACTGAGCAACGCTTAAATGAAGTAGAAGACATAATCGCAACCAAAGAGAAAACTGAAAGAGAAACTGCCAAAGCAGAGAAGAACCTTCTGTAGCTGGTAGTGCAGCAGACAGAAAAGAACTGAAGTACTTTTGGCAGGCTTGGTATTTATATACCACATGGAGGTGGGTGGAGCTACCATGAAAAAGCTTTGCCTAACTGCTCTAGAATGTTCCAAATGCTATTCTGTGCAGGCACAGTAACCCAATTGTGTGATTAACAGACACCACGATGAAGAACTGCCACATTATATATTCCTTCCTTGGAGGTCTTTAAACAGAGGCTGGACTGCCATCTGTCAGGGATGTTTTGATCAAGATTTCCTGCGTGGCAGGGGGGTTGGACTGGATGGCCCTCGTGGTCTCTTCCAACTCTGCAATTCTATGATTCTATTCTGGGAGGAAAGTGAGATTCCCAGCAAGATTCTTGACATAATCAAGATAAAATTCATAAAACATATATCCAAGCACAGTGTATTTTAGAAACTGTTGTGGTTATGTTCTTTACATAATGAAACAGTTACCCCTCCCTCCCCTTCCCCCCCCAAAAATAGATAATAGACATTTATCATACACACCTAGTACACAAGCCTAAGAAACTGTTTAAAATAACAAGCCCTTCAAGTGCAGAATCATAAAAATGCCAGCCTCATGTACTGTATATACTAGTGGGACCTGAAAGACGTGGCCGACCAAAACAGAGGTCTTGGATTGTGGATGATAATTCAACTGAACTCCAAGCCCAGAGTGAAACCACTGTTGTTGTTGTTTTTGTTTGTTTGTTTTTTGTTTTTTTTAAAAAGGCAATTCCAAACCTTGGCATAATTGGAAAATGAATAAAAAATAAAACTGGCAATATCATAACAAGCTTTTACAAATCGACACTGTGACCACAATTAGAATACTGTACAGAGTTTTGGATAAAAAGGATGCTACAGAGCTGGAGCAGGTACAGGAAAGAGCAACCAAAGTAATCAAAGAGCTAGAGCATCCCCTCCATGAGAAAGAGAAAGTTTATGTTGGGGGTAAACAGGAGTATAAAGGGACAAATGATAAAAGTGTGTAAAATTAGTCATGTTGTAGAGAAAATAGGAAGAAACTTCTCACCTTTTCTCATTATACATCCCAGCATCATCCACTGAAACTAGACAACGCAACGGTTAGGTGGATTTGTAACTGGTTGACTGACCGAACCCAAAGGGTAGTCACCAATGGCTCCTCTTCATCCTGGAGAGTAATGACTAGTGGGATGCCACAGGGTTCTGTCCTGAGCCCAGTGCTATTCCACATTTTTACCAATGACTTGGGTGAGGGAATAGAGGGTATGCTTATCAAGTTTGCAGATGACACCAAATTAGGAGGGGTAGCTAATACCCCAGAGGACAGGATCAGAATCCAAAATGACCTCAACAGATTAGAAAGCTGGGCCAAAACTAACAAAATGAATTTCAACAGGGAGAAATGTAGTACTACACTTGGACAGTAAAAATGAAAAGCACAGATATACGATGGGTGACAGCTGGCTTGATGGCAGTACATGCAAAAGGTATCTAGGAGTCTTAGTGGACCACAAGCTGAACATGAGTCAGCAGTGTGATGCAGCAGCTAAAAAAGCCAATGTGGTTCTAGGCTGCATTAATAGGAGCATAGTGTCTAGATCAAGAGAAGTTGTAATGGGTTGACCGGCTGAACCCAAAGGGTGCTCAGCAGTGGCTCCTCTTCGTCTTGGAAAGATGTGACCAGTGGGGTGCCACAGGGTGCTCTCCTGGGCCCAGTGCTATTCAACATCTTTATCAATGACTTGGATGAGGGAATTAGGGGCATACTTATCAAATTTGCAGATCACACCAAATTAGGAGGAGTAGCTAATACCCTAGAGGACAGGATCAAAATTCAGAATGACCTGGATAGACTGGAGAGCTGGGCCAAAGCTAACAAAATGAAATTCAATACGGAGAAATGTAAGGTACTGCACTTAGGGCGGAAAAATGAAATGCATAAATATAGGATGGGAGAGACCTGGCTGAATGAGACTACGTGCGAAAGGGATCTAGGAGTCCTAGTAGACCACAAGTTGAACATGAGCCAACAGTGTGATGCGGCAGCTAAAAAGGCCAATGCGATTTTGGGCTGTATCAATAGAAGTATAGTGTCTAGATCAAGGGAAGTAATAGTGCCACTCTATTCTGCCTTGGTCAGACCTCACTTAGAATACTGTGTCCAGTTCTGGGCACCACAATTCAAAAAGGATATGGGCAAATTGGAGCGTGTCCAGAGAAGGGTGACTAAAATGGTGAAAGGTATGGAAACGATGCCTTATGAGGAGAGACTTAGGGAGTTGGGTATGTTTAGCCTGGAAAAAAGACGGTCAAGAGGCGATATGATAGCCCTGTTTAAGTATTTGAAGGGATGTCACGCTGAGGATGGAGCAGGCTTGTTTTCTGCTGCTCCAGAGACTGGAACACGGAGCAATGGGTGCAAGCTCCAGGAACAGATTCCACCTCAACATGAGGAGGAACTTTTTCACAGTAAGAGCTGTTTGGCAGTGGAACACACTCCCTCGGAGCGTGATGGGGTCTCCTTCCTTGGAGGTCTTTAAACAGAGGCTGGATGGCCATCTGTCAAGGATGCTTTGATCAAGATTTCCTGCATGGCAGGGGGGTCGGACTGGATGGCCCTCATGGTCCCTTCCAACTCTGCAATTCTATGATTCTATGATTCTATGAAGTAATGGTGCCACTCTATTCTGCTTTGATCAGGCCTCACCTGGAATACTGTGTCCAGTTCTGGGCACCACAATTCAGGAAGGATATTGAGAAGCTGGAAGGTGTTTAGAGGAGGGCAATCAGGATGGTGGGAGATCTGGAAGCCATGCCCTATTAGGTGCAGCTTAGGAAACTGGGCATGTTTAGCCCGGAGAAGAGAAGGTTTAGAGGGGACATGATAGCCATGTTTAAATATCTGAAGGGATGTCATACTGATGATGGAGCAAGCTTGTTTTCTGAGGCTCCAGAGATTAGGACACGGAGCAATGGGTTCAGACTACTGGAAAAGAGATTCCACCTAAACATTAGGAAGAACTTCCTGACAGTTAGAGCTGTTTGGAAGTGGAATACACTGCCTCGGAGTGTGGTGGAGTCTCCTTCTTTGGAGGTTTTTAAGCAGAGGCTGGATGGTCATCTGTTGGGAATGATTTGATTGAGTATTCCTGCATGGCAGAGGGTTGGATTGAATGGCCCTTGTGATCTTTTCAAACTCTATGATCCTATCAATCTGAACAGTGAGAGATTCAGGACAGATAAAATGAATTAATTAACACAGTGCATAGCCAAACTACAGTTGCCCCTCCACATTCGCGAACTCGGCATTTGCGGTTTTGATTATTCGCGGTTTTGGGAGGGCCCCCCGGGCCCCCATCAAAACCGTGACATGGGGCCTCCGGAGGCCCCGTGAAAACCCTGGAAGGGAGTGGGGAGGGACGGGGAGGCCTCCACGGGGCCTTGGGAGGGTGTCTTGGAGGCTCTGTGAAGGCCCCAGGGAGCGAGGGGGGAGGCCTGGGGAGGGAGGAGGGAGGGCCGCGGAGGCCTCCACGGGGCCTTGGGAGGGTGTCCGGAGGCCCCATGAAGGCCTTGGGAGGGAGTGGGGAGTCCAGGGAAAGCGACTATGGGGCCTCCGGAGGCCCCATGGTCGCTTTGGCGGGGGAAGGGAGGCAATCAATATTCGCGGTTTTTTGACATTCGTGGGGGTCCGTGAAACCTAACCCCCGCGAATGTGAAGGGACAACTGTACTGCTAGAAATAATCACTGAACTGGATAACTTCAAAAGGAAAACGACCAGTTCATGGTGAAACAAGATGTATGACTACTAACAAGTGAGGATATTTCTACTGAAGTTTTTCAGCAGTTCTTTTAAATTTTTTCCCTGGATAGTTGACATGCAGGGGAAAGTGAGCTATTCCTATTTTGTTTATGAACATATCTAGGTTAGTTAAAACACCTCACACCAAAAATCCATGAGCACAACCCTGCCTTATTTTACTCACAATTTTCTTTTTCTCAAAAGTACTTTATCATTTTTTTATTTAAAAGACCTCTCAAAGCAATCTATTATAAAAGTAGAGAGAAACGTAATGGAGGACAGGGGTGGGGATCATAATACCATGGCATTTATATTTTATCTGCATAAAGATAATGGAAAGACAGTGAACTTTGACATCAATCAGCTATAACCATAAACAATGATTGTAACAAAGATGGAGATAAAGGAAGATATGATAGCAATCCATACAGAAAACATTTATAAATTGCCTTTATTGGTATACAGCAAAAAGCCCATAGTGATATTGTATACAGTACATGAATTTCAAGATAGATGACTACTAACAAGTGAAGATGCTTCCCCAGCAAGCTGTATCGAAAGATGTAATAAATAAAGGGGCAATGACATTTATTGTTGGGACAAGAGAAGGAAAAAAACGAGGATTTGCCTTCGGAAGAACAATAAAGAGAGCAAGTAGCCATTCAATTACACAATATCCAATGCACTGATACAAAACTAAACATTTGTACACATTGATGGCTGTAATAAATATAACGATAACATAAATCTAGGAGAGGAAAAACTCAGAAAAAATAAGATACATTAAAATATAAACCTCAGTCTGATCACTCCTGTGTGATCAAACTCAAATAACAGACATAATTTTGTTAGCACCTGTCAGCAATAGTGTTGTTCCCAAACCAATTTAGGAAACTGTCTAACACTAAAAATAGCTACTGTTTAGTGGGCTTGATCCTATTGTTAAGTCTAAGCCAAATCAATTAGTAAATCTACACTTCTGTAAGTTTCCATTAATTAGTGGGCCCACTTCAACTGACCAGAGTGCAAATTATGGAGCCATCCATATATCAAATTTGACTGAATTTCCAAGAGATCCTAACAACTTACTATATATTGCCTAGGGCTGTTGGGTCTTGCAGTCCAACAATATCTGGAGGGCTGCATGGGCACCACCAGTGATTTAGGCCAATGCAGATAAGGCAAGCATCTCAGTTTTAAGGGGCTGCTATTCTAAGAGTTGTCCAGAGACTAGAATTACATTTTTCCTCAAAATACTTTTTTTTTTTCCCCTACAACAAGAAGTTAAACATTAACTGGGCATTATTTTTATAGCTATAGTTCTACAATTTTGGAAAGACCTCCAGAGAGGTCCTAAAAATTCCTCCAAGCAGGAGGAAACATGAGGCCTGCTTCTTTTTCCAGGTATTTGGACTCTGAATGTTGTGTGTGTTGAATCACTGATGTATACGCAACTATACAGTGCTTTGTTTCATCTTTTTCAGAGTTATTAAATATACTGTGATTTTGCTTCTTCTTCTAAGCTTCCTTGAAAATTAAGAAGGGAATGAAAAACAGAGAGTCCAGAACTTAGAGATGCATAGCAACAAAGTGGGTCAGGTTTTCAGTAGAGAATTGAAAGGTGGCTCAAGTCCCCAGTGTAAAGTACTTTCAAGTGCTTTCGATGAAAAATGGAAATGTCAGGAATTGTATAAAGTTTTCAATTAACTCTAACAAACACAGAATAACATATATCTCTTCAATTAACTCTAACAAACACAGGATAACATATAACAAGTACTTATCTATGTTATCTAGGGGTTTTTTATTAAAATGTTTCAAGCCTCTCAGGCTTAAAAGGCTTAAAAATCCAGCTGAAACAAGTATAAAAGAAGATGCCAATGGGATGCTAAAATCATAGCATTTGTAAAACTCCTGGCAGCCCCTGCACTGGAAAACTGCAAGTCCACTTTGCCCTTTATAACAATCCTTTTCTCTCAATCATAGTAAGGCCTGAGACAGCTCCTACCCACAATCCATCAGAGATCCCATGAACCAGAACACCTGCCACAGCTTAATGACAAAGCTTTCTCACTAATAAGAAATAATTAATCAAAAGCTGTCAATGTTTCAGAGTGCTTTGCTAAAGCTTTCACTACAGAACACGCCTTATTAACTGATTAATTCACAACTCTGAAGAGCTGTGAGGTGAGGCAACCTCATGTGTTCTCCTCATTACGAAACACCTTGGAGACTCTTCCTGTTATTTTGAAGACACTGTGGTGAACTTCCTTGTCATTTCTGCTGTTCAGTTTCTTTCATTCTGCCTGGTCCTTCCCCTTTCCTGATGTTCACTTCCAACTAGGACTATTAACACTCCCTACTTTTTATTTCCAATTTTTGAATTACCATTCAAGATAAATGCAACAACCTATATTAAAAATACAAAATCAATTACAACAACCATTATTGATTTAATAAACTGTATTAATTCACAATATTAATATTATAAAATCGTATTCAAAAATTGTGGTTCCACTATTATTTCTGTGGCAGATGCAACATCATATGTGTCTAATAGATCCTTCCTTCACTGATCAGATGTTGGCCTCCTCAATAGGTATTCAGCACATTATTTCCATTTGTCTAAATTAGATATACTCCAAGAACCCATCAGGTTCCATTCTTAAGGCAGACACTATATGTCTGGCAGTACAGTCAATGATCTTCACCTAATTCTGCCCAAATAATTTTCTGTTGGGACAAAATCTACTGCCAGGTTTGATGAGCAGCTCTTATATACGGTGGATCATCTCACCACCAAAAAAACCCCAGTAATTACTGCATGGAAAGAAATCTCTTTCATGCTGCTACGCTCTGCCACTGAAAACAACAGGGATCATCTGTATTTGGTTATGAGTACACATCTAATTTCTTTCTACAGTTCCTAAATTCAAGGATACCCAAAACATACACCACTAGGTTTCCATGGAAAATTAAATTAAAAGGTAGGAAATCAGAAAACTGAAGAAATAGAGGGAAAGGTTTCACAATCTATCTTCTAAAAGATAAAAGGATTTCTCCATCAGTTCTCCCCCAGATACTGTATTGCATAAATGGTGCCCAAATAGGTTGAATAGGTTTTTTGTTTTTGTTTTTTACTTTCATGGGACAGAGAAGCCATAACAGAATGATGTGGGTTATTTTTATTGCATTTATATAATTTATATTCTGCCTTTCTTCTGTAACAGAACTCAAGATAACAGGTAGTCTCCTGTCCAGAAAACAGTCAAACCCAAAGTTGCTTCACATCACCGAGATGGCTGTATCTTGGATTCATAAGCTGAAGTGTATTCCTTTCTTTATTACATGAGTCACCTAGAAGAATGCCAAAGGTGCATTAGAATTGAAAAAGCTGCCAAAATTGCTGGGAGAAAACCTAGGTGAACATAAACAGCTTTTTATTGAAAAAGTAATAGGATCATACAGAGCAATTCATAAAAACACATATTTACAAAATCTGATACTGTAATTCATGATCAGTGTGATTCCATATGTCTATCCTTATGTAAGTCCCATTGAAATTACCAGGATTTATCACCAAGTAAGTATATATTAGATTAAACCCTAAACTGTTTTGCTTCCCACATCCCAGTTCTGTTTCTCTTCTCCCTTCCCTGATCCCAAAGGTTATGTTTGGAGTCTAAAAGAATGTTGTAGATTATGAGCAGAGAAGACAGGACATGCAAACCTTTATACCAACAGCTAACAAAGAACCATGGTTTTGCTAGCCAAGCATATAAAACAACAGCTAGATTATAATCCTACATGCAACCAACATCCTCTAGCTCCTCTGTGCCCTCTGTTTCCATTTTCCCTTTTTGAAAGTTGTAGCAACATCAGAGATCCATGGTTTTCACATGACTTTTCCACGCACTTGGCTGTTCTTCTGTTTCATACTTTAGTTGCCTCTAAACTGTTTCTACCTTTATGCTGACATCTAAGGTGGAAAACTGACTCACTTATTATCTTAAGAAAAATAAGTTCAAAGCCAATTTACAGCCTGCCAAGTGCTAAGGAGATAGTCTGAACTAGGCAGCAAGGCTTGGGGTATATGCAGAGGAACTATTTTTCTTTTGAAGTTGAGCCTCCTGAGAAGAGCTTCAAGCTAAAGCTCAAATGAAACGGTAACAATGTCCCTCCTCCCAACACCTAATTTTACATTTTAACTTAGAAACCAAAATCTAAAACAATTAGAAGGTTGAATTTATGCTTCTGACTTAAGGCTACCTTCAGATGTTCCCCGAAAGCTCCAAAAAGCTATAGAGGAGATGTACAGCAGCACAATGGGGGGGGGACCTCCCATTTGCCTTCTGAGACAGGTGCAAGGGTCCAAAGCTATATCAAAAGAATTTAAAATGAGTGTTCCTGTAAGCTTTTTTCTAGATTCCAACAGTTAGCTTTTAGGCAACTCAGCACATGCTTGCTTTCTGTAAATACCTGATCTGGCACTCTATAACCTTTGTAACTCATTCTTTCTGTTTCATAGACTATTTCAGGGCTGGATGCCCTTGTGATCTCTTCCAACTCTACAATTCTATGATTCTATGAGTACAGTATGACCACCATATCTGCAGGAGATACATTCCAAGACCCCCCTCCATGGATACCTGAAACAGAGAATAATAGCAAATCCTGTATTTTGGCTATGCTTGGGCCAGAAACATACCATAGAATAGCAATGGAGGACCTAGAGAGGCCTACAAACACTTCTGTTGGGGGTGGTATTTTTTGGCGTGTGGATAAGTGAAACTGTTCCAAAACTATGTGCTGAAGTAGACCAATTTGGATACATTCACCAGAAACAAATGCACTGAGGAAAAATTGAGTATGCTGTTTGGTGCTTCCTTTCATTCTCCTTCATTTTGCATTCATCACGTTTGAGGGGATATGCTATCATTCCCCAGGAGTGGTGGCAGGGGTTTTCCTGGCAGCCGGGATCCTTCTCCCCACCATGCTCTGTGATGACAGCCACCCTACCCTGTGATGACAGGGTAGGGTGTCAGTCAGTGTTGCAATTGCTGCCACTGCCAACAGCAAGAAAACCTTGAATAAAAGACAATGAAAGCAGATACACAATAGGGGAAAGGCAATGAATTCATCTACACAAAATAAAGTTAAGTCTAATGGATGAGTAACAGAACAAATGAAAGCAAAACAAAAGAAGGTTAAAATTACAAAAATGAATGCAAGAACAAAGCAGAAAGATTTTTGCACACCCCTAATATTTAATTTAGCAGTCTACTATATGTTAGAAACTTGTTAGCATGTGTGAAACTTAGTAGTTTTCCAATATAAAGTTTTTCTTATAGTTCAAGGTATGTCCACACACAGTCACGTCCAGAAAGTGAAACTGTTGTATGGTATGGTCCAGGATGAGACAGATGGTGGGGAGAAAGTTAGCGAAATCTGGGTGGAACTGCTCAAGTGCCTCCTGTCTACAAGCATCATTAGGGATATTTCTGATGGCTTGTAGCTCTTATTTGGGAGGGAATATTAGTATAAAATGCACTGATGAGCTGCACATACCCCTGCCCTGCAAATTCCAGTTTTAGACCTGGATACTTTTGCACCCCCACGCCCCAGAATTGTTTTGGAGAAAATTACTGGTTGCTTCCACATAAGCCACCAGCATGTACAACTGGCCATTTCAGGCAAACCCCCACACACACCTAAAATGGGTCACTTCCATTTTTGAAAAAGCCACCTCAGATGAGTTTTCGGCTGAAGCTTAAAGGAACTAACTAAGGTGCTGATTCCTAACCCCCAAATAGGTTAAGCACTAAAGTTCAAAAGCCACTTTGAACCTCATTGATGTGGAAAGCACCAGCCAGTACTAGTCCCACAGTAACTAGGACAGTGTTTTCTGAAAGACCGTCAGTGGAGTCCTGTTTGTAACTTGGTATGATGAAAAATGGAATCCATAATACTTTGAAACATTTTGATAAAATTGGCCTCTTGGAAAGAATCTGGAACTTCAAGAAAAAAAGACGAGTAACTTTTCTTCTAATAAACTCTAATTCTAAATAAAGTGAATGGTAAAAAGGGAGGTGAAGAAGCAAAGAGAAACTAATATAAAATAAAAATAATATATCCACCCCACATTAGAATAGTTGTTTAATTGCAAAACCATTTTTTAAATATTAGCACATTTACTGCCCACTCCTAAATGAACACGATGCCAGAGTTGTTGATTTAAGAGCCGAACTATATGAATACAAAAATCCTACAATACAGCACTTTTAAAACTGTACCACTACAGGCTGTTTCTCAGTTGGAGTTCGCTTTTTTTAAAAAAAATTCCACATTTTTTTTAAAAAAATCTACAGACAGAATAAAATAACATATTGGATAGAAAGCTGAGGCAGGTATACTGTTTTTTAACAGAAGAGTCAAACAGGTAGGCCACATTCTTATATGAACATGTGAATGATGCTTGGTGTGGAGACTTATTTAGCCCATTAATTTCATAATTGTTCTACACCTTACCTAGACTGTGGTGGTAAAATTCTGGATTGTGTCAGAATTACTGGGGAGCATAATTTTGAATGCTCCTCTGTTCCAAAAGCTCCTGCATGCAGTGGTAAAGTAGTACACAATTGAAAAGACTGTGCAAAATCTGTATCAACTCCCTGGTGTGCTGTTTTTTTATTTTATTTTATTTTTAAATGCAGAAAGTATATGTCTCTTTGTGTGTGTGTGTTTAAAATCAGAAGCATTAGAAAATACAATCTCTTATCTGCAGTCCAAAGTGATAGAAGTCAGGGCAAGGCCCTGGAAAGAAATCCTCTCACTGGATTCAATCCTTCTCATATTACTAGAGCAGGAATTGGAACATGAGAACATGCTGGAGTTGCAACATAAGGGACCCTAAGATTGTTCTCTTATGCCCAATGAAGGGATTTTTCTGTCATGTTCCCACTACCATGCAGAAAGAACAAATGTTCAGTCTCCCGCTTCACCCCATATTCCTTCAAATATACTTTCACAAATATGCTGTGGAGCTGTTAAACTCACTTTCTGTGGAGCACATATTTCTTTTATATCAAGAATTCATTTCCCAAATGAACTCAGCAAAAAATCTATCTTATTTTTTTTAATATATAGCTTACCCATAATAAAAATGTATAGCTTCTCTGATGCAGAAACGGAACAAAACATTCAGCTATATTACAGGCCAATCACATTTATATGGTAGAATACTAAAAAAAATTAACTGTGATCTTTTCATCATGTGCAAATTTTTGTTGTTGTGTGCCTTCAAGTCATTTCCAACTTACGGTAACCCTACGGAGAACCTATCATGGGGTTTTCTTGGCAAGATTTGGTGAGAAGGGGGTTTGCCTTTGCCTTCCTCTGAGAATGACTGTGTGTGACTTGCCCAAGGGCACCCAGTGGGTTTCCATGGCTGAGTGGGGATTCGAACCCTGGTCTCCAGAGTCATACTCCAATGCTCAAACCACTACACCACACTGGATCTCCCCATGTGAAAGTACTTGCATATAGATGATGTGACCTAGAGCATTAGCTCTACTACAAATATGATATTCAGTACTCCAAATTTCTATACAGGATTTTTATTAAAACACCCTGAGATTTAACGGGAGTGTGTTATAAAAATATTTATAATAAAGTTAAAATAAATATGCCCATTAAAAAGCCTCATTGATTCTTGCCTGTAGAACTAGGTCAAGCATTATTCAACCAGACGATGTTGATATTTGTATCCTCTGATCTGAACTGCTACCTTGTGAAAGCACATTTATTACACTGTTCCATATAGAAGCAGCGTGCTCAGTATAATATAGTCATGTCATCTACAAGACACAGTAACAAAGCAATCCTGTGTACTGGAAAATAGATCTTGAAAGCCTACATGATTAGATGCATTTATATTATCTTTTGCATTTACTTCCCTTATGATCCTCTGCAATGGGTTTTAATTATGGCAAATAAGCACTAATGAAATCAAGGAAGCGGAACAAAAATCAGTGTGTAAATGCCAAAGAGAATGATTACGTAAGTATTATTAATAAGAGTGCCAGTATGAAAAAGATCTTGCAAGAGAAGCTTTCTGAATTTTTATTGAATCACAAGTTGTTTCTAACACTCACCCCATCTTAACAATTTATATACGGTAATCAGTTCTGATTTTTTTTCCTTATCAAGGATGAAAGGACATTTTAAAAGGGAAGCCTCATTCTTTGTCGAGTAAAACTTTACTTATGCAATACAAGGGGACTCTGTGTGTGTGTGTGTGTGTGCGTATGTAGTATATCCTTCCACAAACCTTTTTCTTTTCTTTTCTGCATCCAGCAAATACTGGGAAATATCCAAAGCTCCTGTAGTTAACAAACTTTTACATTCCAAAGTTCTCTACATTCTGGTGGGACTATAGCTAAAATGCTCCTTAGTGCTATACTTTCACTGAATTGTGTCCATTCCTTCAGTAAATATAGTTTTCACTCATCTTCCGAGAAAAAAAAAGTAGTGTTTGTATTTTGTTTTCATATACCTCTTCAATGGTATGTGCATTCAAACAAGGAGTGCTGTTAATTATTCTGTGAGCTAACTAAACAGATTTTAGAACCAGTCAGAGCTATGCAAAAAGGAAGACTAAAAGAGAAGTCTTCTGTAGACTTTTTCAAAATGTATGGCTTAAGAAGATGATGTCTTCATGATCATCATTAACAACAAGCATACTAATCCAGCAACAGACATTCATGTGAACTGGTAACTAGGTGTACAGATACCATGTGGATGCTTCACAGGATGTCCTTCTGGAGATGAGGACTCTAGTGTGGATTTTATTTGCATTATAGATCAAAACATTTAATTTGCCAAGGAGAAAACTAGGCTAAAAATCTTCTATTTGACAGCTAACTCTTTACATGTAGGAATTTCATTTATGTGGAAGAATATTTAGTCACAATAACTATGTTTTCAGACATAGGAAAGTTTGTAGAAAAGTGTTAATGTGTTTATTTCATCTTTTTTATTATTACTATTTTTTTGGCATACATATATACATAACGTATTTAAGAGGTCATATATACATATTTCTCCCAAATCATATTATATTACAAAAAAAATTACAACCTAATATATCACAGTTTGCCTAGTTTCTAATAAAATAAATGTACAGTTCTATTCACGTTGATAAGTTTATATTAAGAATTTATCTTAATGACTTCCTTGCAGGAAGCCTCCAGAGAATTTTTTTCCCCCTATTGACAAACATCCATTACTTCCCCCAACATATGAGAGTTCCTTCCCAATATAACTTGGCTTCTATATTTCCGCACAATCTTGTTTGTATACATCTTACCCTTAATATCTGATGCATTCTATATTGCGGCGGGGTTTTTTTTTCTTTTTTTTCCCCTTTTTCCTGCTGCCTCTTACTTTCCACTACCCTAGGAGGTTATTACCATTTTACCCCATCTATCAGATAGATATGCAACAATCTTTGTCCACTCCTTTTGGTGTTTCCCCTCTAGCTCTCCTTTTAATTTCATGGTTAACCTATCCATAAAATAAAATTCGAATAATTTTTCAAGCCATTGGTCAATTGTGGGGGGATCTTTGTTCTTCCACATTTTTGCGTAGACTATTCTAGCCATAACCAGCATATAGAAGATTATTTTTCTATTTTTTATCTCCTGTGATCTCTCTATCATTCCAAGGAGAAACACTTCAGGTTTCCATTGGAGACGGACATTCAGTATTTGGTCAATTATTTGTTGAACCTGAGTCCAATATTTTTTTGCTTTCTTGCATTGCCACCATAGGTGATAGAAAGTGCCATTTTTATCCCCACATTTCCAACATGTATTTTGAGCACCTTTATACATTTTTGACAGTGTATTAGGGGAAAGGTACCACCTAAAGTACATTTTATACACATTTTCTCATAGATCTTGGCTCAATGTCCTTTTCATTTGATTTATCCATAGATGTTCCCAATTATCCATACTAATTGTGTATCCGAAGTTTCTTGCCCAGGCTATCATGTTGGGTTTGACTGTTTCTTCCTCCGTATCCCATTGTAGGAGAAGCTTATAAAATTTCGTAATCATATTTTTGTTCCCTGTTTCTGTAATAGTTTCCCATTGCGATTTATCAGACATAATTCCGCACAGTTTTTTATCCATTTTGAATCTCTCTTTCATCTGTGTGTACAGATATCAATGACAATTCACGCCGTCCTTATTAATTTCTTCTTGGGATTTCATTGTTTGACTTCCGGCATCTATTTTAAGAACGTCTTTGTATCTCAGCCATTGATGTGTTGATATGTCTTCCCTATAATGAAATGCCTTGTGAGGCGATACACATAAAGGAACATGGTGGAAGAATCTTATTTTCACTCTCTTCCACCATTTGATTAGGGATCTTCTAATACAGTGATTGTGGAAGTTTCTGTCTATCCCATCCTTATCATAGAAGAGATAGGCGTGCCATCCAAAATGGTTCCCTTCTCCTTCAATTGCCAATAATTTCTTGTTCTTTAATGTAACCCACTCATTTAACCAAGTCAGACAACTTGCTTCATAGTATAATTTGATATTTGGCACATTCAGGCCTCCTCTCTCCTTGGCATCCTGTAACAGTTTCATCTTTACCCTTGGTTTCTTCCCAGCCCAAATGAACTTGGATACGTCCGCTTGCCATTCCTTGAATATTTTGAGTCCAATTTCTATCGGGATATTTTGGAAGAGAAAGATCATCTTGGGGAGAACATTCATTTTTATAATGCTTATTTTACCTAGCCATGATGTTGTAATTTTCACACAATTATTCAAATCTCTTTTGATCTGCACCCATATTTTTTTATAATTATTATTAAAGAGTTCTTGGTTATTGTTCGTAATATTTACCCCCAGATATTTTACTTGTTTAGCTATCTTGAAGCCAGATTGATCTGCTAATGCACTCTCTTTGTTCTTGGAGAGGTTTTTAGTTAGGATCATTGTTTTATCCTTATTTATCTTCAGTCCTGTTAGATCCTTGAATTCTTTTAAGATATTCATCATGGCCAATATCTCTTCATGGGGATCACTTAAGGAGATAATTAAGTCATCTGCAAACATTTTTATTTTGTAATTCAATTTTTGTATTTTAACTCCTTTTATTTCTTCCCCTTCATTTATTCTTCTGCTCAACATTTCCATAACAATTATGAATAAAAAGGGGGAGAGAGGACACCCTTGTCGTGTCCCTTTCTGTATTTGAAACTTATCCGTTTTCCCCCCATTTATAAACATTTTTGCTGAGTGATTTTGATATATAGTTTTAATCTATTTTATGAAATTTTCTCCAACCTTTATCTGTTCTAAAATTCCCATCATTGCTGTCCAATCCACACTGTCAAATGCTTTCTCTATATCCAAGAAAATTAGCGCCATTTTTTTCCCTTTGTGCATTTCGTGGTATTCAATCAAATTTATAACATGTCTGATATTAACTTTCAAGAATCTGTCTGGTAAGAAACCTCGCTAATCTTCACTTATCCAATCACTTAGTACTTTTTTCAGTCTATCTGCCAGAATAGAAGCGAAGATTTTATAATCCACATTTAAGAGAGATATTAGGCGATAGTTTTTGGGGTCTTGCGGGTCTCTTATCTTCTTTGTGAATCAAAGTAATAAACGCTTCTCCCCATGATGGTGGATATGATCCTTTTATTATTGCGTCCATAGTCTTTTTAAAAGGTATTAGTAGTTGATCACCCAACAGCTTGTAAAATTTAGGAGTAAAACCGTCTGGGCCGGGAGCTTTTCCAGGTTTTAATTTCTAAACCTTTTCTAGTATTTCTGCAACTCTTATTGGTTGATTCAATATCTCTCTCTGATAATCAGTAAGTTCCGGGATTGGATGGTTTTTAAGCTTCTCTTTTAAAAAAACATCAAGGTTTATTCTCTTGCTCCCCTGTTTTTGATATAGCAGTTCGTAATAATTTTTAAATATTTGTTTATCTTTGATTGCTCTGTGTAGATACACTCTCCTTGCTTCACTTTACTTATGTAATTTCTTATATACCAATTTATTTATTTATATATTTATATATATTAATGAACTCTTATATTGAAATAAGTTCCCTTTACCCTTCTATGAATGAAAATATCCCCCCCCAACTTCCACTTGATGAACTCAGCTTGGGATCACTTGATCTTTATTTATTTACTTATTATTTGTTGTGTTGGGATATACTTAATATAAGGTATAAAATAAGATGTTTTCCCCTTAATTAATACCTAATGTCCTTGATTGTCGAGTTCTATAGGGTTCCTTCTCTGTTTTACAATAATACCCTCTCAATGTCCATTATATGTTCGGGGAAAAAAAGAAAAAAAAACAAATCCCGAAACATATAATAAAGTACTGTCATTGATCAGTGTCTCTAGTCCACTTAGTATCCTCCTCTTCCTGGTTTTTATTTCTTTCCCCCCCCTTCTTCGCCTTATACGCCTCCTTCTTTGTTAGTGCTGTTCTGTTTCACTCCACGCCTCCCACCTCGTCGCTCCCAGACTATGTATGCTGCCGCGTCACCTGCACCCCACCTCTTCTGCTCGTCCTCAGCAACTGGACTCATTCTGCAACTACCATAAAATAATAGGAGAGAAGAAGAAGAAAACAGAACAAGCCAACAAAATAAACTAAAGTAAGAAATCAAAAAACAAACATAAATCACAATCAACATACAAACGCCAAGATAGCTGGATCAAAAAAAAAAATACACCACACACAGTGAGGGAGGGGTAAGAAGTGACCAGACAGGACAAGACAGCACAAGGAGAGAAATGGAGAGACGGAGGCGAAGTGTTCGTCCTTGGGATCACTGCCGGATTGTTCCCCTTCATTTCTGCTTATACACTGTTTTGTATTCCGTAGGAGGGGAAAATTTCCAGGATTATTGAATTCAAGTTATAGTCCTACTCTCTTAATTAGTAGAAGAAACCTTCCATGTGGCAACAATAATGGCCGCTGTATCTTCCACACCTGATTAATTCAGCCACGGAGGTTCGCTTCACACAGTACAGTACAGTACAGTACAGTACAGTTTATTAGCCCTGGAGTGGACTTTCCCGCTGCTCTAGCTCTCACCAATCTCCTAGGCAAATATTTTACTGTACTTATTTATTTTGTTGCTGATAATTTTGTTGATATTCTACTTTATAACTTCACTTTTTACTTTGTTGCTACAAATTGTTACTTTGTAGCTTTTGAGGCACTATACAATATCTTCCCGGCGCTTCATGATGCCGCAAATCTTACTCTCACTATTATTTCTTGAGAAGCATCAGAAACCAGGTATCAGATGTCTTACAATCTGCTTCTTTAGTTTCCCAAAATCATGGGTTTTATGCACAGCAAAATACTATTCAGGCATCCATATCGAAGGGGGAGATTCCCCTTTAGCAGCTGTTTTAGAATAGAAGCCTTACCGCAGGTGTCTTAATCGTTTCTGAAGGCTTACCAGAATTACCATTCTAAAGCTTCTGTGATATCCTTCTCTTGTCACTTGTTAAAATTGGCGGCGCCACTTGCTGAATCACTCAGCTGCTGACGGTGGTTTAGCAGCTCTTGGCCCCCTCTGCAACTCACCTACCGAGTTTCGCCTTGCGGCTTAACTCTCTCGGAGAGCCAGGATTTGGGTCTACGCGAGCCCCCTCCAACCCCTTCACAAGCTGAGAGGAAATTCAATCGAGTCCCAACATGCCAGGCTCAATTTTACAGCCACACGCGGCCAGACTTCACAGCGCTCCTCGCTGCCAGTCCTAGTGTGGCGCCATTGCCAACCGGAAGCCCATCTTTAGTAAGATTTTAAAAACTCTAATCCAACTATTCTTGAAGGGGGAAATTTAACTATTGCCATTTAAATGTAAGTTAAATATCTGCATTAAAAGCATTATGAGAATGAAGCAGGAAAAGTGCCATTGATTTTCTAGCTTCTTTTTGAGCTTAGGAGAGAAGGAAACAGATGCATCCAGTGCATAACACAGGAGGACCATCTGGATGCAAGAAATCCACCTACTTTCAAAGCTGCCCTTAGAACATGTTGGTTTAAAAATCTTTTAACCTTGGAATTAACTAAATTATCATACTCAAGTCATTGACTGAAATAAACAAAGATTTTAGTAGCCTTTGGTATTTTAAAATGACCTGACAGAGAAATTAATAATTAGCTCTGCCTTCGTGTATGATTTCTTAACTGGAATGCAGTGTTTGTACAGTTGTCTCACCATATCCACAGATTTGGTATCCATGGATTTAAGTATTCATGGCTTGAAAATTTCTAAAATTATTCTAAAAAAAAATAATAATAATCCAAAAAGCAAACCTTGATCTTGCCATAGTATATAAGGGACACCATTTTGCTATGTCACTGCATATAATGGGACTTGAGTATTCACAGATTTTGGTATCCACGGGGGGGTCCTGGAACCAAACCCCAGAGAATATGAAGGGACAACTGTAATTCTCATTTAGAGAGAATGGGCTACATTTGCAATTATTACAGTACTGAAATTGCTTTCCGGGACAAAAATCATTTAGAGAAAAATATTTATATGTGTATTTATTTCTTATTTATATCCCACCCTTCCTTCAATGAGCTCAAGGTGACATGCATATATCTCCTCCTACCCCTTTGATCCTCAAAACAGCTCTTGTGAAGTACATCAAACTGAGAGGTGGTTACTAAAGGTCACACAGTAAATTGCATGGCTCTGTGGGACTTGAACCTGGATCTTTTAAGTCCCAGTCCAATGCTCTAACCACATTTTTATTTTATATCATCTAAACACATTCCAAAATGAAATTCATAATAATCTCTTTCACAGTTTAATTAATCAGGTTTGTAACAATTATTCGTTTTTCAATATAGAAAGGGAAGTGGCAGGAAATATATTTAAGACACAGTGATTTTGTAATTTTGTAGGGTAACTAAAATTAAACAGACCATGATAAATTCATAGAAACACATCTCAGTGAGTATTTTTCCTTGAAACCTAGAATATCCTTGCATTTGTGGAATGGAATTGTCTCAATGTGGGGCACATTTAGACAAGGAGTTGCAGCAGGACCTAGAGAGGCTCCCTAGCTGTCCTCAAAGTGCTCTGCAACAGAGACAGCCCTACAGATGTCATTTCCCAGTGCCCTGACCTTCAGTTCCTTGGAAACCCTTTGGCTTTGGCACTGCCACATTGAAAAGGTAGGATTTGGGGAGGTACGTTGTCAGATGTAAGTATGATGATGAAGCTCTTTCACCATAGTTATGTCTGAAGATACAGGATCTCAGCCTTAATTTTGGAATTATATTCATGTTTGAATTCCAACATAAATTTTAAGTTGTTCTTTTTCATAAGAAAACTTCCCAATTAATGGGCAACTTGATTTATTGTGGTGGTGGTAGTGGTGGTGATGTGCCTTCAAACTGTTTCTAACATATAATCACCCAAGGTGAACCTATCACAGGGTCTTCTTGGAAAGATTTCTTCAGAGGAGTTTGCCCTTGCCTTCCTCTGAGAGGTGATTTGTCCAAGGTCACCCAGTGAGTTTTCATGGCTGAGGAGGATTTGAAACTTAGTATCTGGAATCCTAGTCCAACACCTAAACTACTGTGCCATGCTGGACAACTTGATATTAACCCATTAGTTCCTGTTTCTGCATGTTCTATAGTAAAAGAGTTGAAAAACAGGTTGATGATTGTACCTGTGAGAATGAGGCAAATGGTAAACACTACTATGTTTTTTTCCCTAAGGCATAGAGCTTATTCACATGTTGACTTGACTGGGATTAAAAATAACTTCAGTCAGAACTATCACAAAGGCAAATATGAGTTTACACCAAGACCTATAGGGCCAATTCAAACATTACACCAAACAAACCCAAACAACTGAACAGGAAGCTATGAGCCAATCAAGGATCCTTGACAAGTATATGTGTCTCATGCAGATGACTGCAAACACATATTTATTTCACCAACAACACTTTTAGATGAACCCATGAGTCAGGTCTCTACCAAAAAAAAAAAAAAAAATACCTGTTGAATGAAGTGTGCTTTTTTTGTTTTGTTTTGTTTCTTGGTGGGTTTTTTTTTTGGGGGGGGGGTAAACACAGGGTTTTAATAATCAAAATTCTATCCTGTCATATCAGGCTTTACTTTTTCCTGGCAAGTATAGGGCTTTATTTTAGCTAAAAGGTTCTTCCTTTTCCATTTCTTTTTTTAAAGACTTGTAAAGTCTTGAATAAAATATGTGATCATATCTCTTTAAAAGTGTGGGTTTTTTAAAATGTTCATGGATTTCTCAGAGGCCTTTACAGAGGCTCTTTCTAACAACCCCAGTCTGGCTATTGATTATTTTGATACAAAGAGTCATATTTCCTGGTTTCCAAAGGCACAAAACAAAATTAAAAATACAAATGGTCATAAAAATATTTAGGGTAGATCGCAACAAACACTCTTTGCTGCTAGGCTCTGAATGAGCCTGTTCACTGAGTGGATTTTGCAGGATTTTATCAGGGAAAAACTCAGACAAACCAAAGCAAGGTTAGAAAACTGTTGTTGATTTGAGAAACTTGTTCCTCTAAAAAGTGTGCATATTTTTTCCTCTAGAAAATCAAGTGGGTATGTTTATTTCCTTTTGGGGAGGTCTTTATATACTACCATAGGAACTGCTGTACAGTAGAACCCCATATCCACTGATTCATTATCCACTGATTCAATTATCCATGGGACAGAAAACAACACACATACCACAGAGTGTTCCTAGAAAATGTGTCCTCTCTAGCCATTTTCTAGGACCTCCAAGGCTTCCCTATGGTATTTTAAACTTGAAGTCCCGTTATTCTCTATGGTGTTCACTATTATCCATGATTTTCGGTATCTATAGGGCCCCACAGAACCAATCCCCAGAGGATATGGGGATCCTACTGTATACTGGATTAATGCATGTGAAGGAGGAGCTGGACAAGGCTGGCAATCACAGTTAAGGGAATGCTGTGAAGAGGGAGCCTGCCAGGAAAAAATATAACAAAACTGAGGCTTGGCTCTGTCAGAGGGCAGATAGGAAAAAGCTGACACAGAGATAGGGTTTTGATTTTAGAGAGAAAGGGGCACAATCTCAAGTAGATGGGAAACAGGAAGAGCTGTAACAGAGACAGGACAATCAGTAAGAGGGGAGAACTGGCTCTGGGGGCATGTCTACACAATTTTAAAAAATCCATTTGGGGGGTAAAAAATCCAAAAAGACAGCCGTTCATATGCATACGATCCACCTACATGATTTCTTACCCCCCCTAAACTCCGTATGATCCCCCTTGCCCAGCTGGCTGGAGCGAGCGATCCAAGCAGCAGTTTTAAATCTCCCGCCGCTTTTTTTTTTTAATTTAAAAAGGTGCCTGTTATGCGGACAGTCGCTTTTCCATATTTACAATATAAAATAAAAAGGAATAAATGTAAAATTCATGGACTTACCGGACTCTTGCTTAGCCAGGCATCCAACATGGTGGACGCTCCCAATACCCCTCTTTGCTAGCCCCGCCCCCCTGCTTGGCCAGCCAATCAGATTACACTGCCTGTTCGTATGTGTGCGAAAGACACGTATGCCTTCGAATGGCCGTGTGTATGGATGATAAATCTTCCAAACACCGTATGTATGTATTTTTTTTTTTACCGTATAGACTGCCCCTGGGTTTGGGGAACCAGGAATGATTAAGAAGTTAAAGGGTTACTCTGTGTATGTGTGTTTTGGGGTGTTGGGGGGGTTGTCTTAATAAACTTCCAGTTGTTATTCGTCTTTTTTAACTATCTCTGGCTGTCTCTGTCAAGCCTGATAATGAGCCAGGAAACACCACAGTGAACCCACAAAAAAACACAGCCACAGGTTCACATATAGGGAGTCACCTTGAGGCCCAAGTACCCAATCCAGGAAGGAATTAAGAGGGGAAGCAGAGCAAAGTAAGTGACAAGAACCCAGGGTTGGAACTGCAAGGCCAACTATCACAATCAGTCTGCCAAATTGCTACGTTTACAACAAATAGTTTCCTCAAATTACATATGGAGTGGAACAGAGTCTCACAAAGGGATCATATAAGGAAAGAGGGTATTTTATTTCACTATACAACATATTTTGGTTCAAAGATGAAAACCGGAATTATGCATACAGAGAATCAAATATAGCTCTGTGTGTGTGTGTGTGTGTGTGTGTGTTTGTATGCACAACTTAAAAATGACAGGCTTTGGAAAAGGAAACCTTACAGGAAAATCAGCTATACCCACTGATGGGAGGATTCTGGGAGATCTTATCTAAAAAGGTAATATTTGCAAGGTCAGATTTCACTCACAGTCCATCCATGAGCTGAGGGTAGTACCAATAGATTACTAGGCAGTTTCTGGATCATTTATGATCAAGTTACACAAAGAAAAAGAAGAAATAAGAAAAATAATCAGCTAGTAACGAGGTGGTAAAGGTTTTGCAAACTCTACAAAGAGTTTGTGGGGTTTTTTCAGTTTGAACAGGTAAACTTTACAGACCTATTTGCCAAACTGGGAAAAGATATTATAGAAAAAAGGTTTTATATATGTCCCTTTATGGCTGTCATCTCGCAATTTCTCCAACATATGCAAAGCAACAGTCAGCAGACATCAGGACACTTCACACACTATATTTTTAGATTTATACTTCAGATGATCTAAGTGTTAGCAGCTAAAAAGGTAAAATGTAGATATTATTTATCTCTGCAAATTCAAGTATCATGCAAGTACGCAACAGTGTTCTGTAATTAAAGTTCAGCTGCCTGGTGGGGGAACATTTACAGTTGCTCCTTCACTTTCGCATGTTTGACATTTGTGGATTTGATTATTTGTGGGGGCATGACAGCAGCGGCGGCGGAAGCCAGGGAATGATGGCAGTGATGGGGGTGTGGTGGGGGCATGGTGGCAGCGGTGATGGGGCACATGATGACAGCAGGGGCATGGCGGCTGCGGTGACCACTGGGAGATGGTGGCAGTGACAGGGCATGTGGTGACAGTGGTGATGGCGTAGGAGACCTGGGAGGCCTAGGTAGGCTGGGTTTCACCAGCAGCCTGGGCCATGAGCCTTTCTCCCTCCCTTCCTCCTCCTCCAGGGCGTTCCATTTGCAGGCCACCCCAGAACCAATCACCCGTGGGATTAGTATGCAAAAAAAATTGCATAAATTTTATTCAGATATTTTTCATTTCATGGGGGTCTTGCGCCCCAACCCAGCAAAAGTGAAGGGATAATGTAATTGCAAATATGGGTTTGCCACTGCTTTCAAGTACAAAAAGGGCCACAGACAGAAAGAGAGGGTCAGCTGGCTATCAGAATGAATTTTATCATACAACTAAGCTTGTGAATCCCTGACATAAGTCTATGACTCATGAGTCGAAAACTAATATTTATTCACAATATTTACTGTTATTGTTAAAATATATATAGTGAAATAGCTTCATAATGAAATGTTTATATATTGAAACAGGTTCTTAAGGAAGTGCTCTAACAATTAATGTTTTTTTCCCCCTGCAGGACTGCAAATAGCTAGTTAAGTCCACCCCATACTCTCTCATTCATGTATTAGAAGTATAGGATAAAATAAAATTTTAAAAGGGACAAAAGGTTATTGGCAAAAATTGACAAAGTAGTTGTCTAGGGACACTAGTCAATATTAACTACAGCCATTAACCAGTCTTCAGAACGGTTGTTAAACTGGGGCTGGCTACAAGGAACATACAACCTCTCTGTTGCAACAGCTCCACTGGCTGCCAGTCTATTTCTGAGCACAATTCAAAGTGCTGTTTTGACCTATAAAGTCCTATACAGCTTAGGTCCAGGTTATTTAAAAGACCATATCCCCTTCTATGAGCCCATTAGAGCTCTGAGATTGTCTGGAGAGGCCCTTCTCTCCAGATAAGGAGAGAAGGCCCCTGCCCTTGCTGTCCTTCCAAGAAAGTTTCAAACATTTCTGTGCCATCAGGCTTTTACAGACTGACAACGGTTGGGGTTTAAATGCTGTACAATTCAGATTTGAAGGTTGTATATAGACTTTTCATACATTTTAATATTTTTCATGTGTAATGTTTTTAACTTCATAAATTGTTTAACTTATGGACTTATGTCCAATTGAGTACAAGTACAAGAGCAAAGACAAAAATACAGATGGATCAAACAGCAAAGCCAATAGATCCCAATCAAAAAGTGTTGGATAAAATAAAACCAATGAGGGCTGAGATGAGTCAAATTGAGACTGGTTTTTTAGAACATCTGATGTTGGAATTTCAAAAAGATTTTAAAGTAGAACTCAAAGAAATAAGGCAAACATTGTCCCAGAAATAAACCCAAACATTGCTGGAGATTGAACACATGAATGAAAAAGTACAATCTTTGGAGGAGAAGGTGCAGAAATTGGAAGAAACAACTGAAAAATTAAATAAATACTGTGAGCAGGATGTGGATGCTGTGGCATTAGTAGAACTCAGAGAGAGAGAGAGAGAGAGAGATCCCTGACCAACAAAATGAAGATATGTGTGAGGAAACGATTGAGGCCTTGGCGAACGTGTTGGAGAGACAGAAAGAGGATCTTCAAATGGAAGTGTACAGAGTTCATAGACTGAATTCATAACTAGGAAGACAGAGAAATCTGTCAAAAGACATCATCATTTACTTTGTTAAAGGACAAATAACAGATCAAGTTCTTCAACAACATTAAGGAAACAAAATGAAAATGGATGATACAGTGGTGATGATACTGAAAGATGCTGCCACGTGAATTCTAAGAAAGAGAAAGAATTACACCTTTTGACTGACAGGTAAAAATGTCAGGGAATTTCATTTTCATGGGAGAAACTGGAAAGTATTTCTCTCATGTTTAAACAAAGAAGATTCACTCTAAATAAAGATCAAAAGGTGAAAGGTTTCTTCAGAAAATATAAAAATGAATTGGAAGAGGAAGCAACAAGAGGAGAAGAAGAGGAATCAGGGGAGACTTTGGAATAAGAATCAGAGGATGGAAAGCCACCGTGGTGGAAATGATTAGATAATATAATAGGCTGACAATGGATCTGAAATATGTCTCATGTAATATTGGGGGGGCATATACACCTCATAAAAGGAAGAATATTCCATTATTTGAATAAATATAAGTATGGTTTGATTTCCCTATAAGAGAAACAGATGAGGAAAAAAGATACTGAATTTCTATTATACCCAAAACTGGGTAAAGAATTTATTTCATCGGCTGACAAGAGTTAGTCATAATATACAAATGGAGCAATGGGAGAAAATGTGGTTGAAGGGATTGAAATTTACATTAATAATGATCTTAAAGAATTTTTATAAGATGATGTATTGTTTGTATTTGACTCCAAAGAGTTTATCTAATATGATCTTAAAGAGAATTTTTACAAAATGATGCATTACTGGTACATGACGCCAGAGAAATTGTTTAGAACTTACAAAAGTGTTTCAAATGTATGTTGGAAATGCAAACAACATGAAGGACATTTTACCATATGTGGTGGACATGAGAAAAGGCCAAAAATTTCTAGGTTCAAATACATGTTTTGTTGCAGTAGATTTTAAATGTTAACATTCAATTAAAATCAGAACTTTTTCCTTTTGGGACTGATGGAAGAACAGTTCAAAAAGAGTCTTGGGAGACGACTTCAATATATGGCCACAGCAGCAAGACAGTTGTTATGTACAAAGATGGAAGAATTCAATATTACCGAATACTGAGGAATGATTTTTGAAATAGACTGACTTAACTCAAACAGGTAAGCCATCTGCTTTGATTAGAGAAAAATCATTGGCACCATTTCTAAAAGACTAGAACCCCCTTACAGACTTTTTGTGTGGAAAAGAAAATGACTTGTTCATTTTTTGTTTTGACAATTAGTAAGATTGGTTATGAGAAGGGTAAGATGTAGCTTTATAAAAAAGAGGTGTGAATATATCATATATGCATATAACTGCCAAAAAGAAAAGGGGAAGCCACTGTGCTTTTCTCCATACAGTCACACCCCCATATCTACGGAATCAATATGTGCAGTTTCAGTTATCCACAGGACAACAAAACACAGATACATATCATAGAGGCATCCTAGAAAATGGCTAGAGAGGCATTCTCTCTAGACATCGTCTAGATCCTCCAATGCAACTCTATGTATGTTTTTACCAGAAGTCCATTGTTTTAATAGGGTTTGCTGTTATCCATGGTTTCCGGTATCTGTGGTAAGTCAGGGAACCCTCATGGATACCAAACCCCCATGGATACAGTGGTCCAACTGTAAAGAGTATGCACAGTCCTAAAATCAAAACTTAACAGCAGAAACATAATTCTAAATGGACTGACAAAATATCTAAGTTAAATTGCCATAGACAGGATTACAATGGCACAATAAGAAAAAGACACTTCTTGGAATATGCCACGTTCTCCAATGATACCTCACTAATTCTAAGATTCTTGTTTTGAATCTGAATTCAAACTAACTCCAGTTTGTAACACCTGGTAGACTATAAAACTGATCATATAATTTAAGTGTACCTGTGAACCCTAGATTCATACCTCTTAAATCTAAAAGCGGAGACATGCAACTAATTTAAACAAAGTATTCCTTCCAGAGTCAAATTCTATGAAGACAGCCATAGTTTATTGTAGTTGCAAAATAACAAAAAATGAAAAACAGCACCTTCACTTCATATATCTAATAAGAGAGGATTTGTTTTTTTGTTTTTGGAATGGATGAATGAAAGTTTCATCCCACAATAAAATTGTTAATCTTCAAGGAAAACTTTGGTGTGTTTTTCCATTTTTGATCTGTATCATTTTTAAAGTGATTCTCCTTGTCTCTGAATAGCACTGAATTTTCTGTAGAACTTCCAAGTCCTATTTTTGTCAGAAGAAAGAGCCTTGCAATCTACATTGTAAGTCTGTATATGCATTTAAAGATTCAGACTGAAAGTAACACTGGATATAAGATTATTTATCTGAGCTTGGATGGCTTGATTGTGATGAATGATTTACAGATTTCACAAAGCTGGTACGCTGGTAATTTGGAGTTCAACAAAAGTGACTAGTTGTCATGGATAGGCCTCTGTCTTTATAATCTTTGAAACACTATGACAGTATATAGGGATAATTAAATTTTATATGCTCTTTTAATGAACATGCAATGGCTTTAATTCTATAGATTTTTAAAATAACTTTTATATTTATATTTTTACATATATTTTATATACTTTTAATCTATTCTGTTTTTAATAAACTATAAAGCCATATTGTGTCCCATTATTGGGAAAAGGTGGGAAATGAATAAAATGGAGGAGAAGACAACAAGAAGAATTGCCTTCCTTTTAGAGTCACCCAAAAGGGGTTATCCCTACCCAGTTCCTTCTTTCTCTGCCAAGATCCACAGAACTCCTTCCTTCTTGGCATCTCCCTTCCTTTATCTTTTATATATGGAACTGTCAAAACAAAGGAATCAGGAAATAAAAACTAAAGCTGAGAGAGACTGTACAAATAATAAAAACAACCTTAAAATAAATCTACACATGTTCAACCAACCAAAAACAAACACACACACACACACACACACACATATATATATATATGAAAGTCAACACCAATCCACAAATGGCCCAATTTTATATGATTTGTTATAAATACATGAATATATATTTCACACAAGAGGCATACAGTCATATAAAAGTGAAGGTCTGCTGGGCATTAATGTAAACAGTAATAGAAGACAGAGAACAAATACCACAAATAAGACAGATGCGTTTCAACGTCATAGGCTGAACTTGTATAGATTTGTGTTAAGTTCGTCTTTATTACTTGTACCATATAGCTTTATTTATCACTTCCTGACTCTTTTGGTTTGCTGGTTGTTAGATTTGAATTATTTTGTCATGTTTTATATGCAGCTATCCAGTTCTACACACTGTCAGACTCCCTGGGCTTACTCATGAAGAGACACTTCTTAGGCTCAAGAGGAAATGTGAACAGAGAAGCTGACTATCCGCCAGAACCATGGCAATGCTAATGCTTCTTTTATGGCATCACTCTCTATGCACCTATCTGCTTTTTCATTGCCCATCTCAGTCCTATGGTCTGCTTCCTTGCCTCTGGAAGCATTGGTACACTAGTGCTGCTCCCAAACCCCTGTATGGGGACGCTGCTTGATGCCACACCTTGCAGCTGGTGGTAGGAGAAAAGAAAGCACTCTGCAGTTTGAATTAGGATTCACAAAGATAGAGACCTGGAAATTTAGCAGGAGTTAGCTAAATAGGACGTAGCCTTAGGGAGGGTACTCCTAGAGGCCCTTGCTGTTCCTCCTCACTAAGCTCATTAGCAGGTACACTGCCTGCATTAAGTACCTGCTTAGTTATATTATGTATGTGTATAAATAAAAGAGTTATTATACAGATGCCCTCCAGAGCTCACTTGTGCTTATTACAAGGAAAACAGAGCTGTGAAGAAATTGTTCTGAAACTTCCTAGCAAGGGATGTGAGCTTCCTTTTTGTACCAAATATTATAGTCTGTGACAAGAAATCCAATATTTTGTAACTGTAATGGCCCGCCTCTTTCTGCAACGGCACACTGAAAATCTTCATTCCTGTTTCAGTGATGTGCTCTAGATGTAAATGTGCTGCCAGTTCCAAAGACAGTCCCCATGGTATGGATGAGAGAAATGCAGCTGAAATCATTAATGCCTTTATGAACAGAGTGAAGTTTATAAGTTCATCTTCTCTACATGACAGCTGAACACTAATGAGAACATAGTTAGGTTTGATGTCAGGTTGAACAGATAAAAGGAGAAAGACAGCTTTATGCCTTTTTGCTGTACAGACAGTAATAATAAAACGGAAAGTGCATTCCATATATCTGCCTATTTGCATTTAAGTAATCTAGGAAAACGGGGCCGACACATTGGTGTTTATTTCAAATGCTCTCTGGCTGAAAAATGGTAGCTTTTAGAGCACCTAGAATTATCTTTCAAAATAGAAACAAGACAATTCAAAAATTTAAAAATGCTACCTGTCTACCCAGGGCAGTGCGGGGGGGGGGGGACAAGAAAATAAGATGGTGTTAATGCTTTTCCAATACAAATGGTGTTATCCACTCTGTTGCAATGGCTCTTGGTGGGACCCTTTGAGCATAAATTCAACCCAGTGGCAATCAACATTATCTAGATAATACAACTGGGAAGAACTCTATAGCATAGTTCCATTGTCCACTGTTGTTAGATAAAGTCATACCTCAGGTTCCCTGACAACCTGGACAAATGAAATCTCATATAATCTCTTTGCTTTACATCTGAGGTTCCAAAATTGTGAATCTGCAGGAAGTCCTGAAACGTACCCACTGCAGATATGGGGATCGACCTGTACATGATATACCATTACACTCTATGCACAGTCTATGCACAAGAGATTAATAGACAAGAGAGTCTATATGCAAGAGGATTCATGGACACAAATCAGACATTAGAAGTGGCAATAACCAAAAACCAGTCACAGAACATTTCAACCTCTCTGGACATTCAGTACAGGATTTAAAGGTCACAGTCCTTGAACAAGGAAATTATACAGGAAGACTAGAAAGAGAAATAGCTGAGCTGAATTATATTCACAAATTTCAATCCATTAGCAGAGGTATAAACAAAGACAATGGCTTCAAGGCACTACATGTATTAATACACACATCCTTGCTATTGCACATGTAACAAAAGGAATCTTTTCAGAGAAGGTTTTGAACCTAAGGAAACTTGACTTTTGGTAAGGAGATATATTGCTTTCACACATCAATACTGAGTACTGAAGAGCTCTGAAAAGACTGTATCTCCTTATGCAGCCCTTTGAAAATTTAGGGCAAGGGTTCTATAGATTTCCCATTCCATCCCACTTCCAAAACTTTATATCCTGGGGCCTGGATATCACTCTGTACTGCATCTGAAGAAATAGGTTTATATCCATGAAACCTCATGCTAAAATAAAAACCAGTTATTCTTAAAGGTGCTGCTATATTCCTTCTTTTTCTCCTTCACTTCTCTTTCTTTTTCCTCCTTTTTATGCCACAATGATACGTATCCACATTTGGATGAAATAATTATGCCCCAAAGGCTTTAATAAAAATCCTATTAGAAACTTTTAAAATGAAAAGCCTATAAAATTTCAATTTGGCAATGGAATGAAACTAAATTTGGTGCCAATCAGGGTTCTTGGGGGAAGGCAATTCCATAACTGAGGTGCTACAACAGAGAAGGCCCACATCCTCACACAGTACATTGCTCCCACTGGAGATACACAGAGAAGGGTTCCTCTAGCCGATACAAGGTTCCACTCTGTTTATGGATATGTCATCATCCACACCTTCAATTTTAACCAAATGCATATTGGCAGCCAGTACAACTCCTTGAAGACTGGTGTTACATGGTGTCTATATGATATTCCAGTAATAATCTAGCTCATGCAGATCATAAGAAGTGATGGTATGCTCTAAAAGAAATGGGACAACAACTGTCAAACAGGTTAATAAGATAAAATATAAGGACAGTAATAAACATAATAGCACATTATGAAAAACATAATGATAAGAAGCTCGGCATGATTTTTTATCGACGCAGAAAAGGTCTTTGATAATGTTAATTGGTATTTCAGGATGGAACTTCTAAAAAAGTTGAAAATAGGAGCAACTTATATAAATTGGATAAGGGCAATATATAAAGACCAGACAGCTTAAATTAATATAAATAGGGGGGAAACTAAACCATTCGTGATAGCAAAGGGCACTAGACAAGGTTGCCCATTGTCGCCTCTGTTATTTATAATGGTGTTGGAAATATTAAAAAATAAGATTAGAGAAGATGACAGAATAAAAGGAATGGAGATAAGAGGATATAAATATAAGATAAAAGCATCTGTGGATGATATCATAGTATTCTTAGAAGAGCTTAAAAACAGCATCAAGGTATTATTACAATCAATGGAAGAATTTGGGGACTTATCAGACTTTAAAATAAACAAAGATAAAACTACAATAATCGCAAAGAATATGACTAATAGTGAGGAAAGGGAGCTGATAGGAAGTACTGAATTTAAGATTGAAAAAAAGTGAAATATTTAGGGATTAACATTTCTAAAAATAATACAGAATTATTCAAAAATAATTATACTAAAATCTGGAATCAAATAAAAGAGGACTTAAACAAGTGGAAGAAACTAAATCTCTCACTTATAGGAAGAACATCGACTATTAAGATGGCAGTACTTCCTAAATTGATGTTCCTATTTCAAAATGTTCCAGTAATTATGAACAATATACCATTCAAACAATGGAATAAAGATTTATCGAAATTCATTTGGGAAGGGAAAAGACCAAGAATAAAATTAAAAGTACTTCAAGATAGTAGAGACAGGGGAGGACTTGGTCTACCTAATCTAAAAATCTACTTCCATGCGTTCCATGCATTGTTTATCATAGGTAATGGACTAATTAGCAAAAATGTATAAAAATATAAAAAGTAATTGCTGAAAATGTAATCAGGCAGATGGAACTTACTACAACATGTTGTGGCAATCTGAGGATGCAAAAAAATATTGGAGAAAGATTCACAATAACATAACTAAAATAGTAGGCAAAAAAATTCCTATGCTCCCAGAATTGTATTTACTGAATATTACACACATGATAGACAAAGAGGTAGAAAGAGATTATTTGGGGATTATTCTTTATATGATCTCAGCAGCCAGATTAATTTATGCAAAATATTGGAAAGAGCTAGAGATACCTCCAGAGGAAGAGTAGCTACTGAAATTATATGAAAAGTTTGAGATGGATAAACTCACAAGATTGCTGAATGGGAAAAAAGTAGAAGAACTAATAAGAGGAATGGGTTAAAGTACTTCCCTTATGGAAAGATAAATGGGGAAACATGGAGACTATAAGCATGGAATGAAATCAGAATTTAGAGATAAGGTGATTAAAAACTGGACAGAAGGAAAAGTAAAGAAAGGTGATAGCACTCTGTAAAATGCAAGGTAATAGAAGGAAGAATAACAAAGTAGGGAGGATAAAGGGAAAGTAAACAACTAGAGAATATTGGATGTTATAGAATAAATAATAAAGGACATTGCGAGGAAAGAGAAAAGAAAACAAATAGAAGAGGGAAGAAGCTGATTTTACAAGTAGTAAAAACTATCTTCAGCTTTAACAGACCAGGAACTCAAACATTATAAGAGTACATAAGTGGTGGTTAATACAATAGTACAAGGAAACTGATTGATGACTTATCTATACTTTATTATGTTTTATTATAGATCATATACTTACTAAATTTTGTGTTAATAAGAAGATACACAAGATACAACAAATGATGGAAGAAATATAACATGGATTCTTTTTTCTTTTTTCTTTTTTTTCCTTTTTCTTCTTTGTTTAAGTAGATGAAAAAAATATGAAGATAAGGTGGTTATGATGTTATACTGTACTTTATTATTATTTATATATATATATTATGACTCAGTGTTTGTTTATTATAATTAAAATTAAAAAATATTTTAAAAGTTACAGAATCCACTTAGGCTTCCACTGACAACAGATGAATCTAGGAGTACTCCCAAGCAATGTACCTATTCCTTCAGAGTGAGCACAACCTCACACAGGGCAGGATGGTTCCCCAATTCCCAGACACAAGAAGCACCAATTCACAAAGCCTCCCTCTTACCAGCATTCAGCTTCTGTCTACTACCCCTCATTCAGCCCATTGCAGCACCCAGGCACTGCTCCAGCATCTAAACAATCCCAGCTGGCTCTGACAATGAGAAATAATAGAATGGGATGCCACCTGTACAACCCTGAAATTCCTAATGAATTCACTAAGTGGTCCCATGTAGATATTAAACAGCATGGGGGGGGTAGGATGGAACTCTGAGGAATCCCACAGATTAACAGCCAGGAGGCTGAACATAAGTATCTTAGTACTACTCTCTGGAATTGGCCCTATAGATAAGAGTTGGATCCCTTTAACATGGGTGCCTCCTACTTCTGTCTTGCAAAGTCAACACAGTAAAATGCCATGATTTTATCATAAGCTACTGAAAGATCCAGGAAGATCAACAGTCTCCATCAAGAATAGGTTGTCAGTCAGGGCAATTAATGCTATTTCAATGCCACAGTCTGGTCTGAAACCAAACTGAAATAGGTTCAGATATTGTTTCCTCCAAAAACATCTAAAATTGTTCAGCAACCACAAAATCAAGCACCTTGCCCAAAAGGAGAATAATAACAATGGGGTGGTGATTCTTACATATTTCTGGATTTAGGGAGACATTCTTCAAGAGAGGGCACAATACAGACTCTTTCAAGGAAGCAAAGACCTCCCCCTCACAAACAGTGACATTTACCACCTATAAGACACATCCAGTCACTCCATCCCTGCTAGATCTTGATCAACCAAGGAGGAAAGGGTCAAGATTACATATGGTAGGACAAACTGATACAAGTGTCTTCTCCAAATCATCAGGCTGCAACAATTGAAACTGACCCCAAGAAAATTAACCAGATAGCCCAGTGGGTGTCTTCTCAGACTGCAATAACTGTGGCAACAACCTTTCAGTGAATATGAGTGACTTTCTCCTTGAAGTGTCTAGCAAATTTGTCACATCTGGTAACCAAGGCTCCCACTGCTGGTCTCTCTGTGCCTGATCCCAACAGAGTTCTCACCACTTTGGAAAAAATCTGTTGGGCTACATGTTGAGGATGACATAGCAATTACTGATAAGTTCCTTCGAGTTGACTCTGACTTATGGTTACTCTATCACGGAGTTTTCTTGCCAATATTTATTCAGGTTTGCCATGTCCTTCCTCTTAGACCAAGAGAGTATAACTTGCCCAAGGCCATCCAGTGGGTTTCCGTGGCTAAGCAGAGATTCCAACCAAGGTACCTGGAGTCCTAGCCCAACACTCAAACAAGTACACCATGCTGGCCTTCATTGCAAGAGGTGGGGTATAAACAAAAACGTCAGAAATTTCTTTAGAGAAATTTCTTGAGATAAACTTCACTTCAGTTTTATTTCTGTCCTATCTTTGTAGGAAAGTATGTTCTAACAGATTCAACTACTTGCTTTTTGGTCATATCTCTGAAACCTGTTTCTATTTCTCCAACATGATTTAAAATGAAAGGAAGCCCTTGGCAGAAGAAGAGCTTGAAGTAGGATAAAAATACTTACTTTTTTTGTTTGTTTTTTGCTGCTTCCCGGTCTCCCTCTACCACCTCCATCTCTTCATTGCTTTTCCCTAGCTACAGATTCCATCAACCCTTTTTTCATCAAAGATGCAATATGCAAAAGGTTAGACACGAGTGGATTTGGGGGAGCTGTGAGATAGGCTTAAGTTCCCTCCTCCAGCCAAAAACTCGGACTCCCAATACCAATTTGCATGGGAGAAGCAGTGGCCAGGTTATGAAAACATGAGGTTGAGAAGAAAATTCTATCTCCAACCTGTGTGTCTGTGCAACTGTGAGAAAGACCCATTGTTCTTTCTGTATCATTTTTGAAAAGTTCCACAAAGTAAGAAATACTTCATGATGAGAAACACTAAAGCTGCAGTTTTTTAAACAGCATGGGGGGAACAGAACAGGTTTGGGATTCCCCCCCCCCTGCAAGTTCTTTGTTATTTATTTTATTATTTATTTATTTTGTGGCTACCACACCCTCACTGTATCCTACAAAAAGGTTCAAAACTGCTCTCTCTTGCTCCCTTTATATTTGAGCTTTGTTATTGCATAAATGATCTTGTACTGTCATGATAAACAAGTAACTCTAAGTGACTGAGACAGCAAGAACCATGCTTTGAACTATCATTAACTGAAATATCATAGGCAAACCCAGAGGCAAAACTCAGCTACCACTTCCACGACAAGTGGAAGGACCAATTGTTTCAGATTTTATGGATCAACTTTGAACCACTTTTCTCAATCATCTACTATAGCAGAGCTGGACATAGTTTCTGCTGGTCAGATCTATGCTGTTGTTGTTAGTAAGAATCCAAAATCAAGCAACCAGAGCCAAGCGTGAAAGACAAAAAGTTCAGAAAGAAAGAACAGAGCCCATTCTGAGTCATGGAATGTGTGTCATCTGTGCCAAAATTGAAATACAGTCAGACCCCCATATTCAGAGGGGTGACTGGTTCCAGTTTGTTCATATCCCTCTTGAATTGTGGTACCCAGAACTGGACACAGTATTCCAGGTGAGGTCTGACTAAAGCAGAATAGAGTAGCAGCACTATTACTTCCCTTGTTCTAAACACTATACTCCTATTAATGCAGCCTAGAATTGCATTGGCATTTTTAGCTACCGCGTCACACTTGCTGACTCATGTTCAGTTTGTGGTCCACTAAGACTCCTAGATCCCTTTCACATGTACTGCCCTCTATTTTCTGTGCCCAGCCCCCTCCTTATTTCGGATCCCGTTCCCTCCCCTCCCCTCCCTTCTCCCTAACCTTATCTTTCAATGTTTCCCGTACCAAACCCCCGCTTTGTCCCGATCCCGCTCCCAACCCTTCCCCTCCCTTCTCCCTACCCTTGTCTTTCAGTGTTTTCTGCGCCCAACCCCCTCCTTATTTCGGATCCCGTTCCCTACCCTACCCTCCCTTCTCCCTAACCTTGTCTTTCAGTATTTTCCGTACCAAACCCCTGCTTTATCCCGATCCCGTTCTCAACCCTTCCCCTCCCTTCTCCCTACCCTTGTTTTTCAGTGTTTTCTGTACCCCGCCCCCTCCTTATTTCAGATCCCGTTCCCTACCTCCCCCCTCTCTTCTTCTGCCCTTATCCTTCAATGTTTTTCATACCCAGACCCCGCCTTATCCCGATTCAATTCCCTACTCTTCCCCTTCCCGAACTCAAACCCCTCTCTCCCAATCCCTCCCTTTTCCCTTCTTAAACCTTTCCTTATATTTATCAATTTCCCCCCCAATATTCACTTCTATATATTTTAAATTCCGTCGTCCTCGCGTCTGTTCTTCTGATTTCTGCTGTCTTGCTTCTGTTCTGCTGTCCTCCTTCCTTTCTGCTTTATGATCGCCTCTGTCTCACTCTGGATCGCCGTCTTCTTTCGCATTCAATAATCGCCTCTGTTCTTCTAATTTCTGTTGTCTTACTTCTGTTCCACTATTCTCCTTCCTTCCGTCTTATTTATTCACCTTCCTGCCACTTTAAAGTTGCACCTCTGTCTCCTTTAAATGTATCTTTCTCTCTGTCACAGTTACAGTCTTTCCTGTCTCGCTCCTTGCTCCTTTTTTTTTTCTTCTTTTTTCCTCCCCTTCTCAGTTTATTTCAGATGGACGTTTTAAATATTCTCAGTCTCAATCTCTAATTGTTGTTTTTATATTACTGTTAGTCCAAGTTATATTCTTTATATTATATAGTCTTAATATTCAGGGGTTTCCCCTTCTTTTCCACTGTTTTATTTCTCCACGTGTGTTTGTTCAAGGTCAGATTTTCCCCACTGTAGCGGTGATACAACAGTTATGGCGTCTGTGCACCATATCAGCTCCACTCAGCCGCAAATCTGCTGCTATGTTGCAATTCTTATTGCAGGTATATAAATCAAGCAATATAAAAGCTTTATCAGTATCCAAGCCGGAGTTCTGTAGCGCTCTCCACCAGAAAAAGAAATATCAAAACCAAACTGATCTAATAATGATAAATGTCTATTCTACAGGAGTGGGAATAGTGGATCCTCGTCTTATCCAACTTCTTTCCTTACTTCATACCACTTCCACAATAGTAAAGAATAGTAAAAAATGTTTTATATCTGAGATATTTATATTATTTCACAGTCTTAAATATCTCTGTTCTTCTCTGTCCTCTTTAGTTTAAGTCTCGTTTTTTTTCCCCTTCTCTCTCTAATCTCCTTTCACTCCGTCTCTGTTTGCAGCTTGAAATCACTCCTTTTTTTTTTCCCCCAGTTCGTTTAGCTACCCAAGTCCATGAAACTTATACTTGAGATGCTGATGAATTCTGGTTTCAACTAGATACTTATTATTCTTGTTTTTTATATTTATGTATGTTTTCTTTTTCTTAAAATTGGTGGCCGAGCTTTGCTAGGGCAAAGCCCCAGCTGCACTCACGCAGTGGTGGCTTCAGCTCCGATCCCCTCCGCTCCTTTCCTCCGATGATCTACTTACAGCCTTCGATCCTCGGGGTGCAGGACGGGCAAATGGATCTCCGAGAGCCCCTCTGGTTCCCCCGTGCCAGGGGGAATCTTCTAGCCCACTTTTGATGTTCAAAAGCCCGGGCTACAACTGCGTGGTGCTAGACCTCCCTGAGAGCTTTCTCAGTGAAAGTCTGTTCGCTCCGCCATAACCAACCAGAAGTCCCCACATGTACTGCCCTCAAGCCAGGTGTCACCCATCCTATATCTGTGCTTCTCAATTTTACTGCCCAAGTGCAATATTCTACATTTCTCCCTGTTGAAATTCATTTTGTTAGTTTTGGCCCAGCTTTCTAATTTACCAAAATAGTAGGAGGTCTGGAAGCCATGTCCTATGAGGAGCAGCTTAGGGAGCTGGGTATGTTTAGCCTGAGGAAGAGAAAGTTAAGAGGGGACATGATAGCCATGTTTAAATATTTGAAGGGATGTCATTCTGAGGATGGAGCAAGATTGTTTTCTGATACTCTAGAGACTAGGACACAGAGCAATGGATTCAAACTACAGGAAAAGAGATTCCATCTAAATATTAGGAAGAACTTCCTGACAGTAAGAGCTGTTCAGAAGTGGAATGCACTGCCTGGGAGTGTGGTGGAGTTTACTTCTTTGGAGGTTTTTAAGCAAAGGCAGGATGGACATCTGTCGAGAATGCTTTGATTGTTTATTCCTGTGTGGCAGGGGGCTGGAATGGATGGACCTTGTGGTCTCTTCCAACTCTATGATTCTATGATTCTAAGATATATTTTTTTGTTGTTGTTGTCTGAGGGAGTTTTGGACTATTTTCTTTCATATTTTTATGTAATTTTAAAATATATTTAAATACATTTTAAAAAATTAAAACTACAAAGCAACTATGTTAATGAAATAGAAAAATTAAATAAAATTACGAAGTAACTAAAACAACATACTAGTAACATGTTACTATGTTAAGTTGCTAATGTAAATAATCTACAAAGGAGCAATACCTTCATTGGCCAACTGAGATACGAAAAAAATACATCATGCAAGCTTTCAAAGCTCCACTGGCTTCTTTATCAGGCAAAAGATGTTAAAAAATCATACAGGAGAACGAAAAAAAGGGAGAAGTGGTGATGGTGTTGGAGTCACAGGCCTACATCTTGTATCAGATGTTCTCTCTGTTCGGTCAACTGGCATGGAGTTACTAATGTGTTACTCTTCAAATAATGAACAATGAGTATCACTGTCAAGTTAATCTCCCTTTTGAAATAAGGAGTACAATTTCAAGTAACAATTGTTCCAAGCTCTTCTACTCCTCCCATGTGACTGAGAGGGTGCACTAACCACTGGCATAGACTGGATAGACTGGAGAGCTGGGCCAAAGCTAACAAAATTAAATTCAACACGGAGAAATGTAAGGTACTGCACTTACGTCGAAAAAATGAAATGCATAGATATAGGATGGAGGAGACCTGGTTGAATGAGACTACATGCGAAAGGGATCTAGGAGTCCTAGTAGACCACAAGTTGAACATGAGTCAACAATATGATGCAGCAGCTAAAAAGGCCAATGCGATTTTGAGCTGCATCAATAGAAGTATAGTGTCCAGATTAAGGGAAGTAATAGTGCCTCTCTATTCTGCCTTCGTCAGACCTCACCTAGAATACTGTGTCCAGTTCTGGGCACCACAATTCAAAAAGGATATAGACAAATTGGAGCGTGTGCAAAGAAGGGCAAAATGGTGAAAGGTCTGGAAACAATACCTTATGAGGAGAGACTTAGGTAGCTGGGTATGTTTAGCCTGGAAAAAAGACAGTTAAGAGGCGATATGATAGTCCTGTTCAAGTATTTGAAGGGGTGTCATGTTGAGGATGGAGCAGGCTTGTTTTCTGCTGCTCCAGAGACTGGAACACAGAGCAATGGATGCAAGCTCCAGGAACAGAGATTCCACCTCAACATTAGAAGGAACTTTCTGACAGTAAGAGCTGTTCGGCAGTGGAACGCACTCCCTCGGAGCGTGGTGGGGTCCCCTTCCTTGGAGGTCTTTAAACAGAGGCTGGATGGCCATCTGTCGGGGATGCTTTGATCATGATTTCCTGCATGGCAGGGGGTTGGACTGAATGGCCCTTGTGGTCTCTTCCAACTCTGCAATTCTATGATTCTATATTTTCCCATAGTGTTCTGGTTCATTCCACATGGTGGCAGCATTATTATAACAGATGATGACAGGAAACCATGTCTGGCTGCAAAATGAACCACAGATACATGCTCCAGTTAGGCTTCCATATCGTTATACTAGAATTTTAGAAAGACAGAATGGCTTTTTCATAAATTGCTCAGTTACTATATGGTCTTATTGAAATCAGGAACTTTCTTTTTCCCTCAGGCATAACGTGAGTCAGCAAAACCTCTTAAGCAACCCTGTCTGCACTGACTGGCAAGGATTCTCCTTAGTCTCAGATGGAAATGATCAAAGTATGCTGACTGGGAGATTCTAGGAGTTTTAGTACAAAATTGTTCCCAGAGCTGCTACCAGAGATTCTTTAACTGGAGATGCTAATGACTGAACCTAGGACATTATACATACAGAGTACATGCTCTAACCGTGAACTATAGGCCTTCCTCACAACATCCCCTTTGATACACTCAGCTTTCATGATTTTCCTTCCCATATCAAGTATTTTCCTGAACATGTGGTACATTTATGGAACCAAAGAAAATCCATCTTGCATTGCCTTATTAGCTCTCCTATCAGTGGTGTCACCATGTGGCCCAACTGAGGAAGAGACAGCTCTACCCCCTTGTCCAGTGCAACAGCATTAAAGATACAGAGTGGAAACGACCCTTCCGCATACAACGACTACTGTTTTGATGGGGAGAATAAATAATTTTTAAAAAACTGTTCGAAGATTTCTTTGAGGCAGTAGAAAAACAAAAGGTACTCCATCAAGACATTCAAAAAAAGTCACAATTATTATGGCCTAATGAACATTCTATTATTAAGTTCTTCATTTATTAGGCCCAAAGTTATAAAACAATCAAACCTCTTAAAAATCTAGTGTTGACAGCATGGCAAAATGTCCATAAAACAGCAATTCATGTTCAAGAAAGCTATTAAAGATACAAACATATCCATTAGGTCACAGCTAGTGAGGGTATAAATACTGATATTCTGTGCTTTTCTGAAGGACTAGGATAAAGCTTAAAAACTGAAATGTGAAGCTACAGATATAGATATAATAACTGTTTAAGACAGAGGGGCCGGTTACATGGGAGGATAAAGTGTGGGAAATCCGGGATTACCGTTCTTTCGCATCAGCAGTGCCCAGTTCACATGAATTTTTGCTAAGCTGGAAGATGCGGTGAGTTTTGGGTTTCATAGTTTACACGGCATGCGTCAAGATCATGAAAGCCACGCAGGGGGCGGGAGGAAGCAAGGAGGGAAGCAAAGACACACAAAAGGAGGATCTGCTGAGATTCCTTTTTCTCTGGATGCAGCTGAAGCCTGACTCTCTCCCTCTTGTGGGAGGGGCGAGTTCCCTGCCAGCACGCGTGCACACACACATAAAAGAAGCAGCTGGAGGGAAGGAAAGCAGCCGAAAGGAGATCCCTGCCAGAGTGTGTGTGTGCACATGCACACACGCACAAACAAACAAAAGGACGATCTCTCTCTCATACACATACACACACACACACACACACAGAGAGAGAGAGAGAGAGAGAGATAAAGAGAGGGAGGGAGGAACAGTATTTAGAAAGCAAGCCGGCTAGCTTGATCTTTTTATTTCAGACTCATCTCTTGCAAGTCAAACCCCCTCCCTCCTTGGTCAATTGAAGCAATCAGGATTAAGTTCTGCTGCCCCGAAAGCCCTGAATAAAGACAAATGACTGAAGCACAAATAAAAGTATGAAGGTGCAATTGGCCAGTTGCCACACGGATGAATGCACACACATACATACACACACACACACACACACACACACACACTACCCAAGCAGGGGCTAGCCCCATTACCGATCATCTTCCCTGCCCCCAAAGCCTTCCTTTGAAACAGACAGGAAGGGCTCAGAGCAGATTTCCCAAAGTCGGCTCCAAGCAGAAGAAGGGGCAAATGGCAAACTTGGTGGATTTCTCTCTCCATCCCCTCCGTCTATTCGGAGAAGGCACAATGGTCACTCCAACCAATCAGGATTCAGCTCTGCTCACGCTGATTCTAAAAGGTCAGCACAAGTTCACACGGATGGTAAGTTCCCACGACCAATTGTGCGCATTTTCGTGAACTTAATCAAAAAAGTCAGGAAAACTAGTGAAAGCTGATATTGCGCGACTTACGGGTTTTTCGCACCCCTTCCTTCTGAAAAGGGCTCTTTGGCTTTGAAATGCGTGGGAACTATCAGGCTTCTTGTCACATTCTTTGAGGATTTATTTTGCTGTGTAAACGGCCCCAGAGCCTACTTGAAAAGTTGCTACAGCAATGTATCTGATACTTTTTGCCTAAGGAAATAAAATCTTTCTAAATGTAATTAAAGGGGGAGCAAAGGGGAAATACTTAGTAGTGGGCTTGCAAGAATGGCTTCAATATAGCAGTTGTCCAGTTGTCCATGTCATTACATGTAAAAATATATATATATATATATATATATATATATATAACAGGCACAAAGATGGTGTGACACAAATATGGAAAAATCCCCATAGAAATGGAGGTATCTATGTAGTGAACAATCTTAGAGCTCATTACAGAGGACAAATATTTAGAAGGCATAAAAGAGAAGGCTCAGGAGAATGCACCTCTATCAGTGAAAGTTAAGTGTAATTTAAGATGATAGACACATGTGGACGGTGTAGTGACAAAACCTTTGAAAAACTAATCATGGTGGTCCTGGCCGACACAATACTGCCAGATCTCCCAAATGTCTGAACAAGACTTTTTATTTTTAGATTTAATTGTGATTAATTTTACACTGGCATTAAGATTTTTTCTAACACCAGTTAACTCAAACCACAGTTTGCAAACCTTCTTCTAATTAGTGTTGAAGCTGTAATTTGGATCTAAATGCTACAGAATGTAGCAACAACCACCTTGTCTACAGTAGTGAAAAACCCTGAATCCCCCCACAAATCTGACCCAATACTGCCCCATGGCATGCAGCCTGATCCTCAAATCTGGTGCAATAATGCCACATGACCTACAGTCCTATCCGCACCAGACTTGGTGTCATAAATCCAGGTTTTAGAAAACTCGTAGTTTTCCTGGAATTTGCTGGAGGTGGGGACGCAAGACAATTGCTGCCTGACAGGTGTCTCCATTGTTGCCCTCCTCGGTGCCACCACTGGCTCTGACTTCCCAGCATGCAGCTGCTCATTCTGACCTCAGGATGCTAGAAATACAGAATCCTGCATGTGGCCACTTGTTCTGACCCCAGGATGCCAAGACAGCAGAGCCCTGTGTGCACTTGCTCATTCTGAAGTCAAAGCGAGCAAGTGCGCCAGGCACAGCCACTCATTCTGCCTTTAAAACGAGTGGCCACCTGCTGGGAATGCAGGACCCTGGCGCACTCACTCATTCTGAGGTCAGAGTGAGCAGCTCCACTGGGGGTAAAAATCTGGATGAATCAGGTTCATGCTTTTGCTAAGATGTGGCGCTTAAATTGAGCCAGAGTAGTCCGAACTGCAATCAGATTTTTACCCCAGTGTAAACAAGCTCAGTGTGAAGAGTACTTTAAAAAAAAAAGTAGGATTCATATGCAAGAGGAGAGGAAATGACAAGAAAGTGAGGGTGGGAATATATGTGACTGCAGGATGGTGCTGATGTCTCAATTTAATAGTAGATTGGGCAGTTTTATATCTGCACTGGTTCCATGGTTCTAAAAATAGACATACAGCACAATTCTGGAACTAGTGAAGTTTCATTCTTTCTTGTTTTATCTTGAGGAATCTTTGGATCTCTAACTGTAAAATGACAGTATAGCCAAGGTAAAGGAAAATCCATTTGGAATGCCAGTTTCCAAGACAGACGGCAATAATCTACTTAAAATTCTGATCCTCTCTACTGCCAACTTTTCTCAGTTTCAGGTGCACTGATACCTTTCACAATCCCCTTAACAAAAATTTTATTTGCAGTATATTGCAACTATCTTCAGTACAACTTGATGAGGCAACAAAATATATACTGCTATATCAAACACTTCCATATAGCAAAAGCATTGTTAAACCATGGAAGACCCTAATGAGATTTGTGTCCCAGATCAGTGGTAAAAAGCCCTGTAATATTCTTCCTTTTAAAAATGTCTACATTTGCCATAATCATCTATTAGGCTTTTTCGCAAGTACTTCAAAGGAAGTCTCTGTTGCAATTGTTCTGTTATCATGAACTCGAGATCAGCAGGGTTCAGCACTTCAAAGCACCACAAAGAGAATTATTAATTATTCATTCCTACTATTTTTAAAACAATACAGAAGACTAATTACTGATTCTTTAAACAAATACCATTTTGTTTTTTAGGGTTTCAGCATATTTGATAATGGTTAAGAATTAGGTATATCTCACTCACATAAACCCAGTACACATGTGATGCTTAACAATTGTGGATAAAATTGCTCAGAACTGCTCTAACTTGGGTGCCATAGTTGATACAGGTCCAGTGGATCTAATCTTGGCCTCTGCTTGTCGAGTGTTATTGGGTACGTTTTAATTTCTACAGCCTGAGGATGTGGACAGGATCTTTGAAGAGGTGAGAGCCACCACATACATACAGGAGCCATGCCCTTACTGGCTGTTGAAAGCAGCCCAAGGGGGACTGGTGGATTGGTTAAGTGGAGTAGTGAACGCCTCACTACAACAAGGCAGGTTTCCATCTTGTCTAAAAGAGGTTGTGGTGAGGCCATTATTGAAAAAATATCCTTCCTGTATCCCACCATACTGGAGAACTATTGGCCAGTCCCCAGCATCTCTTTTTTGGTCAAAGTACTGAAGCATGTGGTGGCCTCCCAGGTCTAGGATTTGGCTATGAGGCTATGGGACAAAGACAGCTTTGGTCACCTTGGTAGATGGAACTAGACAGGGGGAATGTGTCCCTGTTGGTTCTGCTGGACCTCTCAGCAACTTTTGATACCACTGACCATGGTATCCTTCTAGGTCACCTCTCAGAGATGGGGCTTGGGGGCACTGTTTTATGGTGGCTGCGGTCTTTCTTCGAGGAGCAGATTCAGAAGGTGGTGCTGGGACATGCCTGTTTGACACCCTGGCCACTATCCTGCAGTGTCCCTCAGGGCTTGGTTCTGTTCCCCCCATGCTGTTTAATATTTACACTAACCGCTGGGAGAGTTCATCCAGAATTTTTGACTTCAGTGTCATCAGTATGCTGATGACACACAACTCTATTTCTCCTTTACATCCGATTCCAAGGAAGTTGTTTCTGTACTAAACTAGTGTATGAGGTCAGTCTAATTGATTGGATGAGGGTGAACACATTGAAACTTAATCCTGATGAGATAGAGGTGCTCCTGGTTAGTCAGAATGCAGATCAGGGAATAGGGATTCAGTCTGTGATGGATGAGGTCACAGTCCTCCTGAAATCTCAGGTTCACAGCTTGGGTGTTCTCCTGGACCTTGATCTGAACCTGGATGCCTAGGCTTTGGTTGTGTCTAGGAGTACATTCCTGGAGTACATTCCTGGAGTCCAAGAGTACATTTGGCTGTGTCTAGCAGTACATTTGCGCAGTTAAAACTCATGTGCCAGCTGTACACATTTCTTGAGAAGTCAGCTCTGGCTATGGTGACACAAGCCTTGATTACATCCTGTTTGGAATACTGTAATGCACTCTATGTGGGCCTGCCCTTGGAAACTTTTCAGAAACTTCATTGGGTCCAAAATACAGCAGCCAAGCTGTTGACCAGGATGATGTGACTCCCTTGCTGAAACAGCTCCATTGGCTACCAGTCAATTTCCAGGCAGAATTCAAAGTGCTGTTTTTGAACTTTAAAACTCTATATAGCTTGGGTTGAGACAATTTGAAAGATCCTATCTTCTCATCTAAACAAACATGTGCTTTAATATCTGTGGGGGGGAAGCTTTCTCTCAGTCCCATCACCTTTCTCAGGTGCAGTCGGTGAGGACTTGGGAGAGAGCCTTCTCTGTGGCTGCTCCCAGGCTGTGGAGCTCCCTTCTGTGCTCTCTTTCCACAAGGAGGTGAAAACATTTTTATATAAGGTGGCATTTGATGATGGCAGATACTGTTTTTTAATGGGGAGGGACTGTAGAGAGTTTTTATTTTAGTTTGTTTTAAATACGATTCAATCCTCTTTAGTTTGTGTTTTTAACTTGTGGGTTTTTTAAATCAAAGTTAGTTTAATTGTATTTTAATTTTTGTATTGAGAGTTTTTAATTGTATTGTATTTTTAAATGTGTATACTCTGCCTTGGGTATCATACTGGGAGAAAGGTGGGATATAAATTAAATGAATAAACAAACAAACAATGGTTAAAGCATCACTGGGTTGTCATAGCTCTGAGGTGACTAACAGATGTCCCTTATGTCACAAGTCACCACAAGCACCTATAGAGAACTCTACAAAAGATATGCTGATTCTCCAGAAAATCTGAACTAAGAGGGTAAATATACCCCAGACAGCACTTTTATTAAAATGCAACAGAGGGTAATTAATTATCTAAGCTTCTTAACTGAGTAAAGCTGCAAACTTATGCACACACTGGGCTGAAATATATGTCATGCTTTACACAAAAATAAAATGGTCAGTTTAGTTTAGGGGGAAAAAACGCCACAAGGCGGACATACAGAATATGTTCTCAATGTGGGCAGTGAACTCATGCCAAGTTCTCCCTGAAAATCACAGACATCACTACCACGATTTTTCCTCAAAGGTGTTATTTACTGCAAACAGCATAATTAGGAATTAATGGAAGTTGGGCGGGGGGGTGGATACTTTCAGCAAGAAACTGCATATTCAAGATTGATGGTTTTGCGGTACAGCTGGTTTTGCTCTAAAACGGGTAGCCAGTTTATGCACATTTTTTTAAAAAATAGTGAAAAACATACAACTTAATTTAGCTGTTGCTTGATTCAAATATAATAGTTAAATAGAGATACTTCCCAGGTAAACACACAAAGCACTGGGCTGTTGGTCTGACAACCAATGAAAAGTGGAGGATTATCTAAACAAGCTAACCCCCAACTGGTGGCCTCCAGATGTGTTGGACCACAAACCACATAATCCCCAGGCAGCAGTCCCAGTTGTCACATGGGCTGAGGATGATGAGGGATGCAGTCAAACACATCTCTAGTGTGCCACACTGGGAAGCCTAACCTGAGTCAGACTGAGCACTACGCTTATTTTCAGGTCCCTTCTGGAACCTTTTGGGGGGTTTGGAATACAGATATAAAGTTGAATATACCAGATATAGACTTTACCTAAGGAGATAGGATATATCATCATGAATTTTTATGATGTTGGGAAAGTGCCCATCATAGCTATGCTATATATAATACCAAGTTATGTTTAATGCAACACATTACCTAGAAATAGGCACACACCCTTCAGCTTGAGAATAACATATTATTTCTGCTCTAACACCTAAGATTACAGCAACAGTACTAAGTATGCCAAAATAATTTCTATTTTGAATTTACTTTTTGATTCTCACAGTTAACTTGTGTTTTGGTGCCTTTGCCACTGTGCACTACGAGCAAACACTTGCTCTAATGTAAGCAGCTAATCCCAGGGAATTAGTGAACAGTGAAACCTGAGCCCTTTACTAAGATATTCAGCTGTTTAAGGCGGTCCCGCAGGCGGTGGCGGCAGCCGACGATGCGGTGCCCGGTACTTCCTACAGTTTAGGTGCGCAAAGCAGTAGCGGGCAGCGCAGACGTTCCAGGTCAAAGGAGAGGAGCGGATCCAAGGAATCCAGGCGGTCGGGCTCGAGGGGATCTTCTTCAAGACGCCGTAGCAGGTCCGGCGGGAGGAGCAGCCCCCGCAGGAAGCGTCGACGATCCCATTCCGGTTCCTCTTCAGGTGAGTCCTCAGATGAGGACAAATACAGGTATTGGGAAAAGGGAGCGTTCAAACCCGGCTTGCCAGCTTGGGCTCTCAAACTGCGCAGGGCCCGGGAAAAAGCCAGGGATGATAGAAAAGCAGAAGGGAAACACCCTCAGGGGGAGGAATTACGGGAAGCCAAGTCCAAAGAGGATCCCCCAGGTGGGCACTTGGATCACAAGGTGCGTTCCAAGATTTTGCAAGGCTATTATGTGGACATCTTCACTCTGGCACCGCCCCCCGGGGCCGAGGCCAGGGTGCACAAGAGCGAGAAGAAAGACAGCGGCAAGGCCGGCGTTGAGGCCTTGGAACACACCTTTGCCAACTAGCTCAATGGGTATGCAGTTTACATGGGGGTGGTGGCGTTGGTGTTTCCCGAACGGGCTTGGCACCTGATTAACCACTTCTGCCAGGTTTTGCTGGTGCGGGCCCAAGCAGGGGATACCAACGCAATCCTGTACGACATCGAGTGCAGGAAAAAAGCATCCCGGTCTCCCATGCACAGATGGGAGACCATCGACTACCCAAACTGGCTGCAGGCCACCGGGCCGGGCAGACGGGAGAAGGGTGAGGCCCAAAAGGGGGCACACAAAAAAGAAGGGAAGAGGCCGGTGTGCTGGGAGTTCAATGGGGGCAAGTGCTCCAGATACAAGTGCAGATTTGAGCACGCCTGCGACAACTGCGGTGGGGGACACCCGAAGGTCAATTGTTCACGGCAAGGCGGCAGCGGCCAGTCCTTTCGGAACAATCGACCTGCCGCATCCAGCAGCAGGAAAGAGAGCGGGCCCAGCGGGACCACCTCCAACAGCAACTCAAAATGAACCGGGGGTCGGGGTTGGGAGGCCCATGGCGTTCACTCCAGTGAGGGTGGAAGCTATGCGGCCTCTCTTGGCAGCCTACCCCAAAAAAGAGGCGGCCAATTATTTGGCGGAGGGGTTCGAATCTGGGTTCCGCATACCTTTTCAGGGCGCAAGGGAAGCCACCATGTCAGGCAACTTAAAGTCTGCAGCACAGCTGCCTGAGGTGCTGGCTCACAAGATCAGAAAGGAGGTTGAGGCTGGGCGCATAGCAGGGCCTTTTGAACAACGACCCATGCCCAACCTGCGGGTCTCCCCATTGGGGGTGGTACCCAAGAAGGCCCCGGGCGAGTACCGGCTCATCCATCACCTGTCCTACCCAAAAGGGGCATCAGTCAATGACGCTATCCCGCCAGAGCTTTGCACGGTGAGGTATGCCTCATTGGACTACGCGGTTCGCCTGCTGCAAAATTGTGGGCAGGGGGCGCTGATGGCAAAATGCGACATCCAGTCGGCCTTCCGGCTCCTGCCGGTACACCCTGACGATCATTGTCTCTTGGGCTTCAGGTTCCAAGACAAATGGTACTATGACATGGCGTTGCCCATGGGCTGTTCCATCAGCTGCTCTGCCTTCGAAACATTCAGCACATTCTTGGAATGGGCCTTACAGCGGCGAACAGGTTCCCCATTTGTCACACACTATTTGGATGACTTCCTCATGATGGGCCCAGCTGGGAGGGAGGAATGCGGGTTTCTGCTTTCCTCTTTCCAGGATTTGGCAACGGAACTGGGGGTACTGTTGGCACCCGACAAGACGGTTGGTCCAGCAACGTCCCTGGTGTACCTGGGCATCCAGCTTGATTCCGTTAAGGGGATTTCCAGACTGCCGGACGATAAGATACACAGCCTGAGGGCAGTGTTGGCTGAGCTGCTGAGGAAAGAAAAAGCCACACTAAAAGAAGTGCAGTCGCTCTTGGGGCATCTGAACTTTGCATGCAGGGTGGTGTCCCCGGGGAGGGCTTTCTGCATGCGGATTGCACAACTCACCGGGGGAGCGCGGGCGCAGCACCACCACATCCGCCTCACAAGGGGGGTGAAGGAAGACATCAGGTTGTGGCTATCTTTCCTTGACACCTACAATGGGGTAACCACATGGCAGGGCCGCATGGAGCTGGGCAGCAATCTGCAGGTCCACTCCGACGCAGCAGGCAGCCTGGGCTTTGGGGTATATTACGAAGGGCACTGGTGTGCTCGGCGCTGGCCAGATGACTGGGCGGAAAAGGGCATCACCAGGGACCTCACTTTTCTAGAGTTTTTTCCCATAGTGGTGGCCATCACATTGTGGGGTGGGCAATTCAGGGACAAGAAGGTCTGCTTCTGGTGTGACAATCAGGCGGTGGTGAGGATCATCAACAGGCAGTCCTCCCGGTCGGATAGGGTCATGTGGCTGGTACGCAAGTTTGTGCTTACCTGCCTGGGGGCCAACATCAGCTTTCACGCCCGGCACATTCCCGGCGTAGATAATGAGATCGCAGATGCCTTGTCTCGGTTTCAGACGGACCGGTTCCGCATGCTGGCGCCGGACGCGGACGAGAAGGAGACCCAGTTCCCGGCAGACCTCTGGAGCCTTGGGAGTGAACCGTGCTCCAAGGAGTAGTGGACTCCTTGGCCCCTTCTACGCAGGCCAGCTATCAGAGAGCAGCGGCACAGTTCGCGCAATTCAGGCAGCAGCACGGCTACGGGTGTGCTGGCCCGGCTACAGAGAGGGAAGTCTTGCACTATCTGGCTTCCTTGAAGGACAGGGGGCTGGCTCCGAGAACAATCTCAGGTCAGGCAGCAGGCATTTCCTTCCTCAGCAAGGCAGCAGGATACGAGGACCCTTGCAACTCCTTCATGGTAAGGAAAGCATTGGAGGGATGGAGGAGGATGGCACCAAGGGTGCGCGACGCGCGACGCCCCCTGTCTTACGCGGCACTAGCGCAGCTGGTGGATCATCTGCCTGCCATATGTCACTCCAGCTATGAGGCGATGCTCTTCGGGACAGCATACACGATTGCTTTCTTCGGGGCCCTAAGGGTGGGGGAGGTGGTATGCTCCTCCAAGACGGACTCTTCGGGCACGGCACTGCAGATCGGTGACGTCTCGCTGGGGGATCACGGCTTGTCCATCCGCATCAGGCGCTCGAAGGCGGATCAACGAGGCCGTGGGGCCACCCTGCATCTTCGGAGGGTCGAGGGTCCTTCTCTGTGCCCCGTGGAGAGCATGCGGAAGTTCTTGGTAGTGCGAGGGCAGGGGCTAGGCCCCTTGTTCAAGCATCAGGACGGGATACCTCTCACCAGATTCCAGTTTGTGAGCGTGTTTAAAATGGCCATTAGGGGTTTGGGCCTCCCAGACGAGGACTTTACCAGCCATTCCTTCCGAATTGGGGCGGCAACCATGGCGGCGGAAGCCGGCATGTCGTCAGAATCAATCATGCGCCTGGGACGGTGGCGGTCCAGGGCCTATGCGGCCTACATCAGACCAGGACGGGCACTGCCAGCCGGGGCGGCAGCCCTCGGAGACCAGTAGGCCTGCCTGTTGAGGGGGCAATGGTTGGCGGAAGGCGAGTCCATGGGAACGCCTTTGTGGCGGATGTATTGGGTCGTGAGAAGTGGTTACAATTCAGGGGTCTCCATCAAGTGCAAGTTCAAGTCAAGTTCAAAGCCAAGTTCAAGTTCAAGGGAGACCCCTGCTAGCTGCTAATTTATGCTTGTTTACAGGGAAGGAGAGAACGTCGAGCGGGTGGCTCGGCCAATGCCTCTCTCCTTCGTACAAGGGAGCCGGGATGGACCGGTTCCGGCGCCACCCACATGTGTGGGCGGCGTTGGGGTCACGACCCATACATTGCCGCCAACCATCAGCTGGCGAATTGCGGCCAATTATTGCCAACAAAATTTCATTTTATCTACCTCAATGTATGTATATTACTAACCAGTATCTAATCATGTTTTCTGATGTTTACATTTGTAATCAATACAAAGTTAATCCAATCTTAGAGTCTGTGTTTATTCAGGATGGAGGGCGGTGGGGCTGTCCGGTCTGGGCCCGCAAATTCAGCTGTTTAAGGTTGTAATCACATGCATGCTTACCCCCAAACTGACTAGAATCCTCACAAAGTCTATTGTGTAGACTTCTGTGGCTGGGACTTGAAGCTGACCTTCACAGTATAGCCTTTTGAAACTCAAAACCCCCTCTTTCTATTACCACACCACCTTACAGAGCTGCTGGCAATACCCAGCCTAAGGGGACAAGTCCTCATTCTCTATGCTTTCTTGCACCAAGCACACCAACATGCCCAAGAGTGCATAGCAGGTCCTGCCCTTTGCTGTTTCACTGCTGCCTGAATCACCAGTAATATTTGTGTGCCTATAAATACTGGCTAGTTATCTGGTAAGAGCTCTACTAATAGTCCAAGTTAAACTCTTGAGTTGTTGACCTCCTGCATGGTTTACTAAAAATTACAGAGGTTCTATCTGTATAAAGTGCTAGCAGTCAAGGACTGACTTCCACAGATTTGAAAGGAAATATAATCTGCTGTAATTTGTTTATTTATTAAATTTATTTCTTCAATTTACATCCTGATTCTTAAAAAAAAAATCATATTCAAGGAAGCAATGTCTAATCCATATACATATGGGGCAACAGTTCACATTTTTCAGAAAGTTGCATTTGAAACTTTCTCAGACATGCCACCCAAATCTGTAAAATTAAGGGCTTTAATTGCAGTTCAGTTTATTTCTGATGAAAAGTATATATATCATTTTCATAAGTTCCTTGCGCAAAATCTTAGCAGCAGCTAGACAAGAGATTGACAGACAATGAGAAACTAAACCAGAATACACCACAGATAGATGAGGGTTTAAAACAGCATTTTTAGGAAGACTGACACATCACAGTAGATTGAATCTCTCTATATATAATTCTTTTGGATATGTTGCCATTCCCAGTGTGTTGATTGGCTGCTTGGGAAACATACCCAACCAATCGTAGTGCTCTGTTGGCCAGCCAATCAGCAGCTTGAGGGTGTTTTACAGCACCACCTACCTGGCCTACAGCCACATCTTTGCCTGTTGAGCTTCAGTAATTAAATCTTCAGCCAGCTCCCCTTGCTGTCTTAACATGTATGCATTGGGGAAAATAATGTTGCTTTCTATGTGTCCCTCACCCTCTTCTTTCTTCTTTTTTCCTCCTGTCCTACCTTGCAGGGAAGGGTTTCCCCCCTTCCTCTGTTCTTCACCCCTTCCTCACCCAAAAACCTGAGCCCTTTCCCCCATCCTTCTGTCAGGGTAATATTGCTTTAAGTGCAAAAGGCAAAATGTTGGAGCAACAGACCACAGACTACTAGCACAGCTGAAGTGGGTTTGTTCACATCTGTGGCTAGGCAGAGGGATGACTAGCAAACATTCCTATACAGCCAAAGCACACCATGCATTGTGTGTGGGTTGGTGTTGTGGAGAAAGAGGAGTGTTGCTGTTGAGTTTGTTAATGAGGTTTGCGGTATATATACTGTGTTCGTTTATACTGAAACTGAAGATAAAGACTTCCAGATATTTTTGGATGAACCTTGCTGTCTGTAAGTCTTTTTGTATGTGAAAGTGGGTCAGAGCTGTGGAACAGCTGCTAGCTGAAGCCTTTGTTTGTGTGCCCTTTCTGTTGTGCAGTTCTGCTGTTTTGGCTACTGCTGGGTTAGTTTGTTCCCAGGCTGTGCCAGGTGCCTCTCAGTAAGCCTATACTGAGTGGACATCTTCTGCCCCAAGGAACTTACAGGCTGCCAAAAAACAAACAAAGCTGGAAACAGCTGGGAAGGAGGTGGGAGGCTGCCCTGGGGTTCCAGGCCCTCTTTTTCCTCATTAGGGGACCCCTTGGGATCCTCTGGCCACCTCTGGCTCTGCTTCCTGTGGGAAGAAAGACTTTCTTTACAAATGCTGCACCAGACGGGCTGCCACCTGCTAAAAATAAACCCTCCGGTTGGTGGGAGGAGCCAAATACATCGAGGGAGGGGGAATAGAATGCAACAAAGTGGCTCTCATTGGGCGGCAGCCACCCCCCAATGGAAATCCAGCATGCTGAGTTCAAAGGGCAGCTGGTGTTGGAGTGGAAGGCTGAGGCTCCACAATCTGTGGGCGGGACAAAGGTGAGCCCAAAGACTCACAAAAAAGTTAGAGATGACCATTCCATCCCTCACTGGAGAGATTTCTTTACTCCCTTTTCTATTTGTTTCTATTTTAACAAGCAGTAGACAAGAGTCCCTGGACCCCGCTTCTCTAAACGAGGCAGAGCTTTTGTATGCTATTTCTGTGAAGTATCTAGACCAGTGGTTCTTACCCTGGGGCCTGGGGACCCCCAGGGGTCCGTGAGGTCCTCACAGGGGGTCTGTGAAGGCTTGAAAGCTGCTCAGACCACCACCTGCCTGTAGTGGAGTGGCCATGTGACAGGAGCTAAGGCAAAGGCTGGCTGGCTGGCTTGGTCTGTGCATTGCCATTCAATCCACTCCAGCCACAGACTTGCAGGAAGAAGCAAGAGAAAAGTCTTCCCTCCCACTCCAGTGCCTCTGAGGGAAGATTTCATGGATTGTATAATTGTATTATTGTTGTTGTTGTTTTTGTTGTTAGGTTTTATTATGATTATTAGGGTTTTAAATCTAAAATCTTGGGGCTCCATGGCAACAAAAGATATTTAAAGGGGCCACTGGTAAAGAAAGGTTAAGAGGCATTGTTGTAATTGTATTACTGTTGTTGCTATCAGGTATTATTGTTATTATTGTTAGAGTTTTAAATCTTGAGTTAAATCTTGGGGGCCCATGACAACAAAAGATATTTAAAGTGGGTCTCTGGTACAGAAAAGTTTAAGAGCCACTGGCGTAATTGTATTACTATTATTGTTGTTTTTCTTATTGTTGTTAAGGTTTTAAATCTTGAGTTAACTCTTGGGGGTCCATGGCAACAAAAGATATTTAAAGGGGGTCCCTGGAAAAGAAAAGGTTAAGAGCCACTGGCGTAATTGTATTAGTATTAGTATAGATATACCCGGCTTAACATACGCCATTATGTGCCCTTGCTAGGATTTCAAGCGGTGGTTGCAGTATGGAGGTTACAGTGGCAGTGTTCCTTTCACAGGGTTCAGCTACATGGTATTATTTTAGGGAAAAAATATTGAATTTTTTTCCATGTGGGTGGTGATTGGCTGAGGGAGTGAGAGGAGGGAGGGGCTCTTGTGAGGCTGGGGGTGCAGATGCAGATTGAGTGGCAGGAGTGGATTATGAGGTGGAGAGGAAATTTGCATGTGGGTGGTGATTGGCTGAGGGAGTGAGGGGATTGGTTGGGTATGTTTCCTAAGCTGCTAATCAGCACACTGGGAAAGGAAACATACACAAGCCATTGGTTTATTTTGTAAGAATTGAGTCTGTGAGGATTCAACTAATTAACTGAATTTTTGGAATAGTAGACATTATTTACTCTGTTATAGAACTAGACCAACTTTTGATAAGGGTTTTGATATCACCCCTGCTGCCACTGCGATGGGGCCCAGGCAGTCAACTGGTGGTGGCAGCAGCAGCAGCGGGGGCAGGGTAACAGAGCAACTTACCCTTAATGCACCACCAACGTATGTTACGTCAGGTACAGCTAGTAGAAGAAATAATTATCATGTGTTTATGGAAATTTTGCTCCCCTTTTTTCTTATGTAAACAACGGGCCTTTAAGCAAATACCCACCATGGGTCATACTTTTTTTGGAAGAATATTATTAGCTGCAGAGAAAAATGGGGAGGAGAAACAAATGAACAGCATTAGTTACTAGTATGCCTGCTGACAGTTAACTAAACATATGAATCCATGTATTGAAATTTCAGGAGTTGCCATGTTGTCCATAAAACAAAATCCAAAATACACACTGTGGTGATACCTTGATTAAAGTAACCAAAAAGGGGGGGGGATGCTAGCTTTCAAAGCCCACTAGCTTCTTCATCAGGTAAGGATGATTTTTTAAAAATTCATGCAACAGAAGGAAATGTTAGAATCATTGATCTGCATCTTATTTCAGATGTTTGCTTAAGATGGTGCTTAATGTGGTCCTGAGGATGGGTTGATGCAGATGAAAGGTCAGGGCATTTTTTTTTTCTCCATTGGCAGCCACAAAGTGCCTCCTTTTGAGATCTGCCCCTGTCTTGTGTGAGACCCTAGGCCACTTTACACATAAGAGTACAGTGAGTTTCTCAGGAAGCCTCTGTAATGTAAGGTCTGGAGATAAATGTAGGGTGTTGTAACAAACAAAACATGCCAACAGAATCCCCATTTCAGATTGCTTTACCTTATGTTGAAGGGAGAACCCTGAGAAAATAGAGTTCCCAGTCAATGTACTGATATCTTCATTATCTTTTTACAGCGTATTCTCCCTGACAGTTGTTTTTCATTTTGATCAGCATATCTTGTAATACAATTATAATTTCAAACTAGAAGCAATTCAAGTAATCCAGAGAAAAGACATTAAGCTCCATACATTACAAAAAAAAAATGGTTCTAATACTTCCTCACCTTTTATTCCTACTTTTCTGTGCACCCTAAGTTTCATGAACTGTTGCTCTCCTTTTGCTTCCTAGACTTACTCTGTCAGCCAGCGTGACCTGTATCAAGATACACACACTGACTGAATATAAAGTAACTTGCTGTGTTTCCATGTTAAACTTGTAGCTTGTGCACATATAAATGCACTTCAAACAATTTTTAAAATCATAATAGCATAATTTTACTTTACTCTGTTAATGCTGGTATTCTACAGTAATATACAGTTGGCCACTTTGAAAGTTTATTTTAATTGGTTCACTAAATCATGCGCTAGAAGTCAGGTGGTACTGAGGGTCACAGGATCAGCACCACAATCTTCACACTGCAGGGGAGAGGGAGGTATGATGCTCACAGAAGATTGCTATCTTAAAATCATCTAATACATGGCCAGCATCAAGTCTGAGGATGGCCTGGGGAAAAAAATCATACAAGTTCCCTACCCTACCAGAGGGCCCCTAGGATTTACCTGGTGGCAATGGCCATCTCAATACCACTATAAGCAGCATTAGGTGAGCGTATCTAGATACCATTTAAATTTCAACCAGCTAACTTGCTGAAAGAGCTGGGCCTTGATTATTTAAACAAAAACAAAAACAAAAACAGGGACCCAGAATAAGCATCAGTGGGCATGCTATGGTTCTGGGTGTTGCTACTGGACCTAACATAGTACATTTGGGCCTAAAATAAAATCTGAAGATTCTATTTCCTGATGTATAACCAGAAACCTTAGAAACCATAATCCACCAGCCTGGTAAATCTGCATGTTTACTCAGAATTAAACATCAGCAAGTTCTAGGGGGTGTCTTCTTAAATAAAGGTAGGGGTTACCACCTATTAATGTTGCAAGGACTTACATTACACCAGGTCTCATAAACTGCTCTGATTAACAGATCTTGCAACAGGCCAGATTTTTTTGTTTTTAATCACACTGAAAATCCTACTTTGCTGCACTCTCAATTTTGGCTAGCTATTGGAAATTCAATAAATGACTGCTGGAAATAGGTTTTTGGCTCAGTTCTGAAATACTGTAAGAATCTTGAAGGCAAGAATTCGTACTAAGCATTGATTTTCCCATGGAAAGAGGAAATAGCTTCAAGCCTCTCATGACTTATATATCTCCAAAGACTCTGAGTTCTACCCTGCTTATTCAAATCATACAGCTCTCCAACAGGAAAAAAGAGCCAGCTCCCACTGTTGATGATAAAAGGTTACAAATTCTTTTTTTACAGTGATTAAACTAACATACTTTGTAGATGAGCTTTCAGAAACACATATTCCCAAAATTATAAATGCAACATTGATCTGCTACTGTTTATTACAAACCTAGCAAGCAAACACTCCTGAGAGTCTTTTCCTCATATAAGCTCATTCATACCGGGTAAATCCATAAAGTACCCACTGAGATAAGAAACACAGAATTTGCATAATCAGCCCACTAGCAAGGTTGGACAACAAGCGAAAAATTCTCAGGCCCATTTTCTCATGGGGGTGAAAACATTTGAGATATATCTCTTCAGAGAGGAGGTGGAAAGTCATGTGACTAAAAGAATATCTTCTCCTGGTGAACATTGCTTCCAACATAGAAAGCAGTAGAAAGGGAAGAAGAGTAAAAGCCTAGACATCTCCCTGACATGCTCATTTCTAACATACAGGTATGGTTTTGCATGAAAAAGTATTCAGCCACATGGGACCCTTCTGCCTTCTACAGTGATACACCCCAGACACGGGGATATCACCTCAGGTAGAACTTGGTCAAAGACTAAGAGTAAACTCTATACACTTGATGTCGCTAATGCAAACTGCTATGTAGAGAGCTGCAGTGCAGAAAGTACATTAAGTCAGACAGCAAGCATACGGAGAAATGTATAACATTATTCTTACCTCTGCTCCATAGATGATAAAAATGACCTTTGTTCAAAGGCTGATTGAGAATCAGAAGGCAAATCTTCAAGTTTCCTGTAAGAAAAGAGAAATTGCTAAGTAATTTTCACTACTTGGTGTTCTACTACTACCACTGTCTAGTTCAGTGGTTCTTAACTTTTTCTTTACCAGGGAACCCTTTTAAATATCTTTTGTTGCCATGGACCCCAATGATTCAAGATTTAAAACAATAATGATGATGATGATGATGATGATACAATTACACCATCCCTTAAACCTTCCCTCAAAGGCACTGGAGAGGGAAGGAAGACATTTCTCCTGCTTCTTCCTGCAAGTCTGTGGCTGGAACGGACTGCATGACAATGTGCTGTCCCACAATGTGGCAGGGGCCACTGACAACTGCCCCCTTCTCATGTAAATATATTAGCAATTTTGCATTAGCTATAGGCAGGCAGCAACCATGCAACAATCTGTAGCTTTGAGGTGTCGCCATTTTAGATTTTCCTCGTCCTAATATAGGATTGCTCCAGGGTACCATGGGAAATTTGACATGGTGACACTTTGAGCAATCCGTTATACAAGATTAAAGTCAAACCATGGAAACAAGATAGTCCAACCTAGCACAAACATCAGTACCTGCTGGCCCTCAGCAGCCTCCCAAGGATCGTGTGTTGATGCTGGGCCACTATGGGAAACTCAGGTTAAAAACCCTAAACAGCTACAAAGTTCACTGGGGAAGTAACAATTTATTTCCTTCAGCCAGTCCACCTCTCACAGGATTGTTACAAAGCCAAAACACTGCTCTGAACTCTTTGAATAAAACTGAAGTAAATACATGTCCCTCTCTCTCTGGCTTCTCTTCGCAAACGGAGATTCAGGAAGGACTCGTTACATGTAATGAAAAATTAAAAGGCACCAACAGAGGAAGCATAGACACATCTACTCACAACAATTCAATGAGACTTAGCCCAAGCTAAACAAGTCTCCAGTACTTTCTCATCCTTAACAAACCAAAGCTAGGTAGTATTATCCTTGAAATGTCTCAATTCTCAGGAAAAAATGGGAAATGCATTCCAATACTGTATGTTCATTACAGAAAAGTGAGAGAATAAAAATAAAATGGATACTTTCTATTTCACCCCCAAATTCTACTGACAAACTAAATGCAACACTTCTCCTTAATAGGGACATGTGTAATGAGACTTTGGTTTTCCTAATTATCCTAAACTGTTCTGCTGAAACTTCTCTTGGCTCTTTAGTGCCTCAGGGCATCATCTCAGCCTCCATTCCAACACTGCCTATTTCTAAGATATAGTCCCTATTTTCTGTTACATGTCTCTGAGAAATCACTTTCTCCAACTTATTTCTACTTTTTATCATGAGGGGAGGAGGAGATTTGGAGGATTAAATAATATGTTAGTGTGAGTTGTAGGCATAATCCTTCCCTCAGATATCCAGAAGCTAAGCTATGCGTCTTGGCATGTTTCCTGGAAGAGAAGAGGGAGTAAGGATGGGGGAAGAGGAAATATCCGGTATCTAGGGCACATGCACTGACATGCAGTGAAATCAAATGAAGATTCCACTCTCCTGTATTTCCATGTAAGTTGTATGCAGGACTGCAGACTTTCTCTGGCTTTTCTTCGCAAACCAAGATTCAGGAAGGACACATCCCGCGCTTTCTGCAAGCGCGCTGATGACTAAAAAGGCCAATCTGAGATAAACAAGTCCAGTTGCAAAAAGCACAGCAGAAGGTCTCCTTGGGTAATGTTTTTGGGTTGTGATTCTTTCTGCGTTGTCGTTTCTCTTCAAGACTTGTTCAGCGTGAGTTCTCAAATAAGGCTGCAGCATTGTGGATAGTGCGTCTCCATGCCTCCCGATGTGAGGCCAGGGCGGACCATTGTTGGTGATCAATTTGGCCGAGCCTGAGATGTTGTTTCAGGGACTATTTGTATGGCTTTTTTGGAGCGCCCCTCTTACGCTGACCCGTGGCGAGTTCACCGTAGAGTACTATTTTGGGGAGGCGATGGTCCTCCATCCTAGAAACGTGCCCTGCCCAGCGCAGCTGCGTTCTCAATATCATGGCCTCAATACTGGTGATCCCTCCTTGCTCAAGGACAGCAAGATTCATCACATAGTCAGTCCAGACACTAACCTACTACATAACCCACAACCTGCTTCTTCAACTACTTAGGTTCATCAGATTTTTGATGCCACACTGTAGGCATGCTTCTCCAATATTTTTCTCTAGTTACTAACACTCAAACACCCATTGCTTTAAAATAAATGCACATAGCAAATAGATTAGTGCTTTAGCAGGATGCAGATAGGGAACCAAGACCCTTGGTATGACAACAAATTGTAACAAGAACATAACATTATTGGTATCTCTATGTTGAGGAGCACACATGTCATCGCCCCCATCCATATCCACGGAGGATACGTTCGCAGACTTACCATTTATAAATGAAACAGCAATTAATAGTGAATCTTATAAAAATAAAGGACTTCCCAGTAGTAACATACCATAGAGTTGTGTTGGAGGACCTAGTGATTCCTAGAGAGGAGACCTCTCTAGGCATTTTCAAGCATGAGTCTATGGTTATGTGTCCCTGTTCTTTCAGCTGCAGATAACTGAAACTGTGGATACTAGTACCACAGGTATTGATTCCACAGATACAGGAGGCAACCTGTATATTAAAAATATACTAGTTGCGCCTGTAACAAAACACTGCAGTTTATCCTCTGCTCAGGGTTCTAGTCATGCCTTCCTTCACGATACTGTAAGGCCAATTCACATCCCACCCCTCCACATTTCCTCATTTTCTTTTCAATTGACATTCAATATTCTGTGACTTCTGGGGGCCACTCTACCTTTCATTGCGTGTGCATCCTTTTGTGTGTATCTATGTACGTTTTCTAGATACCTTGTGAGTCATCAGAGCAAGTTCTTGTCCCTCAATTTCTCATTCTGGTTTCAGTTCTCTCAGGATTCAGTCAATTGAGTTCACTATTGGAGCAAATGTATTTATTTCCTGGTCCCCAAATGTTTGAATCATAGAATCATAGAGTTGTAAGAGACCTCAAGGGCCATCAAGTCCAACCCTCTACCATGCAGGAATACACAGCCAAATAATTCCTGACAGATGGCCATCCAGCCTCTGTTTAAAACCTCTAAAGAAGGAGACTCCATCATACTACAAGGCAGTGTATACCACTTCTGAACAGCTCTTACTGTCAGAAAGTTCTTCCTAATGTTTAGATGGAATCTCTTTTCCTGCACCGTATATTCCGGCGTATAAGACGACTGGGCGTATAAGACGACCGCCCAATTTTCAAGTAAAAATATAGAGTTTGGCATATATTCGCCGTATAAGACCACCCCCACAATTTGGCTGGCTGGCTGCAGGAGCCTTGCCAGCTGATCCTCTTTGTTTCCCAACTCGCGAGGATCTCCTTGTGAGTTGGGAAAGTGAACAGGATCAGCTGGCAGGGCTCTCCCAGCCAACCAGCTGCTACATTCGCCCCTCTCTTTCACCTTCGGTTGTTCCCCAAAGGGGGTGAAGGCAGAGGAGGGGGGTGAATGAACCCGGTTTGCCTCGGCCACCGCCCATTCTCTCCGTCTTCGTTCCCTTTGCAAAGGGAATGAAGAGGGAGGCGATGGGCAGCGGCTGTGGCAAACTGCGGCATTCGCCCCTCTCTTCCACCTTCCAATCACCCTTGACTCGAAGGTGGAAGAAAGGGGCGAATATACCTGGTTTGCCTCATCCGCCACCCCTTCCCTCCATCTTCATTCCCTTTGGAAGGGAATGAAGATGGGGGGAAGCGGGGGTGGCCGTGGCAAAGCGCTAGATTCGCCCCTTTCTTCCACCTTCCAGGAAGGTGGAGGAAAGGGGCGAAAATGCCCAGTTTGCCTCATCCGCTCCCCCCTTTCCTCCGTCTTCATTCCCTTTGGAAGGGAATGAAGATGGGGGGAAGTGGGGGCGGCCGCTGCAAAGCACTAGATTCGCCCCTTTCTTCCACCTTCCAGGAAGGTGGAGGAAAGGGGCGAAAATGCCCAGTTTGCCTCATCCGCCCCTTTCCTCCGTCCTCATTCCCTTTGGAAGGGAATGAAGACGGGGAAGCAGGGGCGGCCACGGCAAACTGTAAAGTTCACCTCCCTCCTCTGTCTTCGGTTGCTCCCCAAACTTGACTCGAAGGTGGAAGAAAGGGGCAAATATACCCGGTTTGCCGGGTATACCCAGTTTGCCTCATCCGCTCCCCCCTTTCCTCTGTCTTCATTCCCTTTGGAAGGGAATGAAGACAGGGGAAGTGGGGGCAGCCGCTGCAAAGCGCTAGATTCGCCCCTTTCTGCCACGTTTCAGGAAGGTGGAGGAAAGGGGCGAAAATGCCCAGTTTGCCTCGTCCGCCCCCCTTTCCTCCATCTTCATTCCCTTTGGAACGGAATGAAGACGGGGGAAACGGGGGTGGCTGCAGCAAATTCGTCCCCCTCCTCTGTCTTTGGTTGCTCCCCAAAGGGGGAGAAGGCAGAGGAGGGGAGCAAATGAACCGGGAAACACTTTGCCTCACCCCCCTGCCTGATCTCCTGCCTCTTCGCTCTGTTTGCGAAGGGAGCAAAGAGGCAGGAGATCTGACGGCGGGGTGAAGCAAAGTTTATCCGGTGTATAAGACGACCCCTGTTTTTGGAGCATATTTTTCAGGGCTCAAATGTCGTCTTATATGCCGGAATATACAGTAGTTTGAACCCATTGCTCCATGTCCTAGTCTCTGGAGCAGCAGAAAGCAAGCTTGCTCCGCCCTCAGTATGACCTCCCTTCAAATATTTAAACATGGCTATCATGTCCCCTCTCAACCTTCTCTTCTCCAGACTAAATATGCCAAGTTCCCTAAGACGCTCCTCATAGGGCATGGCCTCCAGACCTCCCAACATCCTGGTTACCCTCCTCTGGTAACCTTCTTGAATTGTGGTGCCCAGAAATGGACACAGTATTCCAGGTGAGGTCTGACCAAAGCAGAATAGTGGCACTATTACGTCCCTTGATCTAGTCACTATACTCCTATTAACGCAACCTAGAATTGCATTGGCTTTTTTAGCTGCTGCATCATACTTCTAACTGATGTTCAGTTTGTGGTCCACAAAGACTCCTAGATCCTTTTCACATATACTACACATCACACCATGTGTCACCCTTCCTATATCTGTGCATTTCATTTTTACTGCCCAAGTGTAGTATCCTACATTTCTCCCTGTTGAAGTTCATTTTGTTAGTTTTGACCCAGCTTTCTAATCTGTTCAATTCATTTTGGATTCTGATCCTGTCCTCTGGGGTATTAGCTACCCCTCCTAATTTGGTGTCATCTGCAAACTTGATAAGCATACTCTCTATGATTCTATTCCCTCATCCAAGTCATTGATAAAGATGTTGACTAGCACTGGGCCCAGGACAGAACCCTGTGGCACCCCACTGGTCACTTCTCTCCAGGATGAAGAGGAGCCATTGGTGACTACCCTTTAGGTTCAGCCAGTCAACCAATTACAACTCCACTAACAGTTCACTGTCTAGCCCACAGGTTACTAACTTTTTTGCAAGAATAGCATGGGGGACCTTTTCAAAAGCCTTACTGAAATCAAGATACACTACATCCACTGCATTTCCGTCATCTATCAAGTTTGTAACTTTATCAAAAAATGAGGTAAGATTAGTCTGGCCTGACTTGTTTTTGAGAAATACATGTTGACTTTTAGTGATCACGGCATTCCTTTCTAAGTGGTTACCGACTGTCTGTTTAATTAACTGCTCTAGAATCTTTCCTAGTATTGATGTAGGCTGAGTGGGCGGTAATTATTTGGGTCTTCTTTTTTTCCCCTTTTTAAAGATGGGGTAGCAGATTAAATAATAATAGATGAATTGGACAAAAATAATAATAAAACAGCTTCTCTTGGACTAGGCAACATACTATCTTTACAGCCTCCTTCATACCAGCCAATATTAAGCTAAATGACAATACATTATTCCTACAGCTAAATAAAACAGTTATGTGCTGACACTAGCCATGGTGCTGGAGTATGTAAAGACTCTTTTCTCCTGGTTTCATGTTCAGCAGCCACTCCAAAAACATAGTGCAGAGAAACAGTATGGTGTGGCAGCCAGAGGCTGGAATCCTGTTGGTGCCCTATGCTGGTGGAACTATGCCCACATAGATGGTCGTGGAAGGAGGGAAAAGGTCATAGGCACAGTGGACACAAAAGAACTAAGACAATGGAGAAATAGGCTGTTTGGAGCCACAAAGTTTTTCCTGGCTTACCTCTCCACCACTGCACTACCCTAGAAAAAGTACAACTACTCATATTGTGCACCAACAAGATTCTGGCCAGAAGGTCTTAGGCAGCCCTGTACATGAAAAACCCAGGTTCAAAATCCCCACTCAGCCATGACATTCAAACGGCAGAACTGGATAAGGCAATTTATTTCAGCCTAACCTACCTCAAAGTTGCTCTCATGCACAAATGTACAAAGCACTTTGGATGAGAGGTAGGATACAAGTGCAATAAATACAGTGAATAGAGTTTATCCTCTATATAACTGTTTGGTTGTGCACTTCCAGTAGATTTCAAAAAAAAAAAAAGCGGGAAAAGGTATTGCACTGTATCCCCAGATTTTTCTTGTTCAGGGTTCAGTCTTCATCACAAGATCATTTGAAGTGCTCAGTGCCACTTGAACACAAAGTTGGATACATAGGACAGACATATTTGGTCCGGATGGAAAAACTGGTATCCTTTGTAAAACACAATGAAGAGCTCTCATCTGGAATACTGTGGCCAGGTTTAATTGCACCTGTTCAAAAACTGGCTTCAAGCTGGGACAGGTGCAAAGAAAAAGCAACTGAGACAGACAAAAGAAGAGGGGGTTGAGCATTGATCAAAACTCGGGAAGGCAAAAAAAACAAACAAACAAAAAAAAACCCACTGTGAGGCAATGTGATTGTACCCTATGGGGCCAGAAGCAGAAGTAAAGATTCCATGGCTACACTCTTTACCCTCCTGTTTCCCAGGCAAATTCCACCCTCCTTTCCTTTTCTTCATGTATAATATGGCATTAGTGTCAGTGCTAGTGCTGCCTACAATTAGCTTTAACCAGAAGCTAAAATGGTTTTGTAAGCCATTATTAAAGAAACCAATTGTTGGGGTTTGTCAAAGTGCAGACATAACATTACATAATAGTTTACTCTGAAAGGGATGGGAAATTCACCTGGGGAAAGAGGAGGATATATGTGGCCCCAAAGGGTCCTGCTTGATTTCCTAGCCCTTGTGAAGAGATTAGGAAATGTTACATCTGCACTGGCCCTATTTCTAAAAGGCTAATACAGCAGCAGGCCAGGAGGTTAAATCACACTGAAGACTGGCATCTCCCAGTGTTCCCAACTCAAGACAGTTAAAATTTACAGTTGGAAAACTACCAGAAAAGAAAAGAAAAGAAAACCCACATGCAGCAATAATAAATTCCTTTTTGAGTCACTCAAAATAACACAAAGACAGCTTCTAGAACTTCAGGTATGTGAAATTCTTCTTAGAGGATATATTTCTGATCTCAACAATTGCTAAGGCATACAGGGGGGAAGTTGCTCTCTGAGGTAACTTTTTAACAGTTTTTAAGCGTATTTTTGTTGTACTTTTATGAGGTGCTTCCCTTGCAGTTTTTGCAGACTGAGCAGATCCAGCCATCTGCAGTGTGAGGAAGAAATAATAAATCTGAAGCCACAAGCTGAATACAAATCAACATTGTGATGCAGCAGCTTAAAAAGCCAATGCAATTCTAGGCTGCATCAACAGGAGTGTAGTATCTAGATCAAAGGAAGTAATAGTGCCACTCTATTTTGCTCTGGTCAGACCTCACCTGGAATACTGTGTCCAGTTCTGGGCACCACAATTACAGAAGGATACTGACAAGCTGGAGCATGTCCAGAGGAGGGCAATCAAAATGTTTAAAGGACTGGAAACCATTGCCTGAGGACCAGCTTAGTGGGTATATTTAACCTGGAGAAGAGAAAGTTTGATGACATGAAAACAATGTTTAAATGTTTGAAAGGATGACATATTGAATAAGGAGTAAGGTTGTTTTCTGCTGCTCCAGACTAGGACCTGGAGCAATGATTCAAACTACAGGAAAAGAGATTCCACCTAAACATTAAGAACTTCCTGACAGTAAGAACTGTTAGGCAGTGGAATACACTGCCTCATTGTGTGGTGGAGTCTCCTTCTTTGGAAGTTTTTAAACAGAGATCGAATGGGCCATCTGTCAGTACTGCTTTGATTATTCCTGCATGGCAGGGATTTGGGCTGGATGGTCCTTGTGGTCTCTTCCAACTCTATGGTTCTTTCATTCTAGAAGGATAACATGGTTGATGGTATTCAATGCTGCTGAGAAGTCCAACAGAATCAACAGGGACACACTCTCTCTGTCCAGATTCCTGCATAGGTCATTCACCAAGGTGACCAAAGCTGTCTCCATCCCATAACCAGGCATGAAGCCAGACTAAAATGGATCCAGATAATCAATCTCATCAAGAAACCTCTGGAATGGGAAGGTCACCACATGTCACAGAACCAAAAATATAGAGACTGGCTGATCACCACGCCCCTGTGTTTTTATTTTTTATTTTGAATCTGCAAATGGTTAAATCTGCGGATCTGTATCCCACATGTTCAGTGAGCCTACTTTATTTGGATACATGAGGCAGAAAATTTTACATACTTGTTGTGAAGCTTTGGACGTCTCCTTTGCACATGCACACATACCCCGAGAATTCCAGAGTTAATCTAAAAATCTGCCACTGGCACCCATTGACATAAATTTCCCCTTTCAATGTAACCCAATGGGAAGTTACAAGGCTCAACTTGTATTTTCCCACTCTGTTGACACTGCAGAGCTTCACCACCCTCCACCCCTGTGGAGGGATTGCTGAGTGAGGCACTTGAAGATAGAGTGCTGCTAAGGAGAGCTTTAGAGGAAGTTTATTCTAAGCAAATTACATGGCATAGTACAGATACACCCAAGGAGACCTTCTGCTGTGCTTTTTGCAACCAGACTTGTTTATCTCAGATTGGCCTTTTTAGTCATCAGCGCGCTTGCAGAAAACGCAGGATGAGTCCTTCCTGAATCTTCGTTTGCAAAGAAAAGCCAGAGAGAGACAGATACTCTGTCATGAAAGGCACCTTTCTTTCAGGCACGCTCATGAGTTACCAGTTATAGATAGGTCTAGTCATTCCAGCCAAGTTTATAAAATAACATAACCCTGACATGACTAAACTAAACAGTTCCCTAATCTACTCACAAGGGTGCAGTCCAGATGTGCTGGATATTCATGGGGGTTGGGAGTCTAGGCTTTTCAGCCCAGACTCTATCAAGCACCCCCCCCCCTTAGCTGGGATGAGAGTCCCCCTGACTCAGGTCTCTCCTGTTCTTCTCCTTTGTTCTTCTCCCTGCCTCATTTATCACCTTTCCACAGAAGTATCTGGAAGCTCCCTCCAGGTGATCATCTCATTGGTCAGCTATCTCCTGACACTGACCCCCATACACTGTAAGTTAACATAATATATCCTTAACTCTTTGTTTACCTGGTTGCTTGTGTTGTCCAGATAATAGGAGAGCCCATTATCACACTTGGAAAAAATATACAGAACAATCTATTAAATAACTTTAAAAATTCATTTTTATGACATTCAGAATCTACTGCTTCAAATTCTGCTACCTCACATTTTGTAATAAATAGGCAAGGTCTGTTTAGGTTAGAAAGCTAAAACAGGTCTGGGACAGAGTTTGAGGAGAATTTTTACTATGTATTGTCCCAACCAGAAATGTGGGAGCTAGGTGAATCAGGTTAGCATGAAAATTCTTCATGAGGGCAGGCATTGAAGAAACTGTTCCCAATGTGGTGGCTGAATTGCATTTACCCAATTTTCTGTAGGATTTTATGATTTCTACTCTCAAGTGTGAAGCAGTTTTCAATGTATATGTCAGGTGGTGAAATCTTACAATCAATCAACTTTGATCATAACAAAATCAAGAAAGGAACTGAAAAACTCCTCTAAGCAGAAAAGATATGTCAAGTATGATTCTAACTATGGGATGTACCGTATGTTCTGGTGTATAAGACGACCGGTCATATAAGACGCCCCCCACTCCAATTTTTAAGTTAAAATATAGTTTGCCCCCGCCCCTCCAGCCAGCCAGCTCAGTGGCTGTAGATGATGGAATAGTCTGTGAAATTAAAGGACTGAGAACAGCTAAAAAAGCATGGGATACTTTGAAAAATCTCTGTGGTTTTTAATCTTTGGAAAGTAAGGTTGCAATAATAATAATAATAATAATAATTTATTTATATACCACCCTTTGGTAATCCAATCCACTGTTTATAATCAGCCCAGTAAGAGACTGGATACCCAAGAGGACTAGCCGCCACTGTGAACCAACCAACTCTTCCCTCCTATGCCCAGAGAGGCAGAGAATTGTAGCAAAACCAAGAGGTATAGACACATGCAGCATCAGTGTATAGGAAGAAGACTGTTTATTCAAGCAAGTTCAGTTAGACAATCTCCCATGAGGTAGGCTCCTCCATGCCCCAGGCATGCTTTAAAGTTACAGAAATAACAAGGTATTAAAATCAAAGCATTCAGTTATTCTAAATTACATTCAGTTACTAAGTTCAGCTACACATCTCACCTAAAGTGGAAGAAATTAACATAATTCTGTAATGCAATCCTAAACAGGTCCTAACAGTTCTTTGCAGTCTGTTGGCTTTCAGATGGTATCAGGGAAAGCTGTGAGCTAAGCCAGGAGGCCTGCTCCAACAGCCATTGTCCAACCTTTGGCTCTCACATGCTGGAATATAGAGAGCCTACTTTTGTCTTTGTTCAAAGCCGCATGGTCTGACTCAGCAATGGCCTCACACAAAAGCAGTTATACCTTATTTGAGATTCCTGGTTCAAGCATTGTGATTGGCCATTTCTGGTCTGGTTATGTGATGTCATTGATGATGTCATCTCATTAGCTTCTGTGGAGGTGGTGTTTTAGACCCTCCCTTCCAGTTAACCCTTTCCTTACCTGATGCCATATTGGCAAGACAATATTGATTGCAAATAAACGGAAATGTAGTTCTCTGGCAGAATGATGGGAGTTGCAACCAACCTTGAGGCAACATGATGGGAATTCCATCATGATACCATGTAAGAGTCATTACCAGTGCCCACAGGGTGAAAGGCAGAAGTCCAGCACATGGAGCCTTCGGAACCCTCCAATACAAAACCATTTCCCACCCAGAGGAGCCTCCCTAACTCCAGGAGACAGCCCCAAAGTTAGAAAAGGGCTATATACAGGCCAAAAGGGGGAAAGGTCATTCTCTCTCTCTTCCTCCACCTTCCCAGTGATCTTCCAGAAGATCTACCCAGAAGATCTAGACTTTTCTTCACATCAGAGGGTGAGAAAATCCCTGTGTGTCTTAGTCTGTAGTCCCTTAAGATGCATACCTCTACCTACCCCTCAGATTGGTAGGGGTAGGGTTTAAGCATCTGTGCCATTGTTTCCCCTCTTTTACTTTGAGAAACAGCTTAGACACAGCCTGCATTGAATATAGACTTCTGTTGGCATCTACAGTTGTCCCTCCACATTCACGGGGGTTAGGGTCTTGAGGCCCCCGTGAATGTGAAAAAACTGAATAAAAATGGCCTCCCCCTCCCGCCCGCAACTCCCCTGCCCTTCCAAAGGCCTCCACCTGCCTGGCCACCACCCCCCTGCCACCTGCCGGGCTTCCCAAAGCAGCTATGGGGCTCTCGAGCCGCATGCCCGCTTCGGGAAGGCCGGGGAGGGCGGCGGGCAGGTGGGAGGGTGGCTGGCCGGCCTCTCCCCGGCCTTCCCGAGGGGGCTCCAGGGCTTTGAAACCCTGGAGCTGCCTCAGGAAGGCCAGGGAGGGAGGGTGGGAGGGTGGCTGGCCGGCCACTCCCCGGCCTTCTCGAGGGGACTCCAGGGCTTTGAAGCCACGGAGCCACCTCGGGAAGGCCAGAGAGGGTGGCAGGCGGGCGAATGGGAGGTTGGCTGGCCTCTCCCCAGCCTTCCTGAGGGGGCTCCTGGGATTGACAGCCCCATACCCACTTCGGGAAGGTTGGGATGAGTGGAGGGAGCATGGCGGAGAGACTTTTCAGCCACCCTCCCACCCTCCCAAAGCCACGACAAGGCTTGGAAAGCTCGATCGCAGCTTTGTGAAGGGCAGGGGGCTAAAAAGCGCCTTTCCTGCCAACTCCCCGCTCTTCCGGGGCTTGGCTCTCCACCCCAAATGGAGCCAAGTCCCAGGAGAGTGGGGAGTTGAGCGCCTGGCTTGCTCAGCAAGCACTCTGTTTAAATTGGCTCCTCTCCCTTGCGTGCAAGGGAGAGAAGCTGATTTAAACGGGGTGCTTGCTGAGCAAACCGTGAATAATCAAAACCGCTAGAGTGAAAGCCACAAATGTGGAGGGTCAACTGTACTATCTTTTTCTGACTTTTTAATAAAGAAATATTCGTTTTTGATTCAAAATCAGCTTGTCCTCTACCAGATTTCTTTCATTTGAAGTTACTCTGGTTAACTGTCCACTTCAATAATCTTTAGCCTGTAAAGTTCTACAGAGACTAAGTGCCTGAGCGTGCTTTCCCCCCAAGACCAGTAAACTCAGTGTGCTGCTCTTCACAACCTGTGAATATAAGATAAGGCTTATCCCATTCTTAAGAAAAATTCAAGCAACCAGCCTGCGCTGGTAGTCTACCACAGATCATCCCATAATCCACTGGTAAATCAGGCTACCTCCTGACCATCTCAACTAGAGGCAATGCTGCTGTAGCCCTTTTCATACTGCACACCAAGCCTTGCCTGATATATTTTGCAATATTATTTTGTTAGCCCTATACTATGTTGATACTGCTTGCTTGGAGACAGTGAAAAGAATAGAATAAAAATTACAGTAAAAGTGAACACAACACTTAATTGGTTAGAATCAGAAATCAGCCTACTGATCTGCAGGGAAACTAGAAAGTTTCTGAAGCTCAACTTAAAAAAAAACCCATTTTAAAACATGTTTGCCTATTTTCCCTCAAAACTGACTTTACTGACTCTAAACAGGGCTGGAGCTACCTGTTCTTTTCTGAGGACTGGAAGTTAGAACAGTGCATAACTATCTGAACTGAAAACTTCTCATACTGGTATCTTATCATTCACAAATACCGTATATTCCGGCGTATAAGACGACTTTTGAGCACTCAAAAGTGCCCTCCAAAATTGACAGTCGTCTTATACGCCGGATACACTTTGCTTCACCTGCCTGCCTATCTCCTGCCTCTTCGCAAACGGAGCGAAGAGGCAGGAGATCCGGCAGGGGGTGAAGCAAAGTGCTCCTCCCTGCCACCCGCCCCCCCCCCCCCGCGCTTCCACCCTCCCTCCCGAAAGTCGCGGAACCGCGGCTTTGGGGGGGTGGCTAGGAAGCCCACTCCTCCTTTCCCCTGCCCACTCCCCGTGCATCCAACCCCCTCCCTGAAAGCAGCGGCACCGCTGCTTTCAGGGAGTGGGGGGGCGGAGAATCCCCCTCCTCCCTTCCCCCCGCCCACCCCCCGTTCATCCACCCCGTCCCTGAAAGCAGCGGAACCGCTGCTTTCAGGGAGTGGGGGGGCGGAGAATCCCCCTCCTCCCTTCCCCCCGCCCACCCCCCGTTCATCCACCCCGTCCCTGAAAGCAGCGGATCCGCTGCTTTCAGGGAGTGGGGGGGCGGAGAATCCCCCTCCTCCCTTCCCCCCGCCCACCCCCCGTTCATCCACCCCGTCCCTGAAAGCAGCGGAACCGCTGCTTTCAGGGAGTGGGGGGGCGGAGAATCCCCCTCCTCCCTTCCCCCCGCCCACCCCCCGTTCATCCACCCCGTCCCTGAAAGCAGCGGAACCGCTGCTTTCAGGGAGTGGGGGGGCGGAGAATCCCCCTCCTCCCTTCCCCCCGCCCACCCCCCGTTCATCCACCCCGTCCCTGAAAGCAGCGGATCCGCTGCTTTCAGGGAGTGGGGGGGCGGAGAATCCCCCTCCTCCCTTCCCCCGCCCACCCCCTGCTCATCCACCCCCCTCCCTGAAAGCAGCGGATCCGCTGCTTTCAGGGAGTGGGGGGGCAGAGAATCCCCCTCCTCCCTTCCCCCCGCCGACCCCCTGCTCATTCACCCCCCTCCCTGAAAGCAGCGGAACCGCTGCTTTCAGGGAGTGGGGGGGCAGAGAATCCCCCTCCTCCCTTCCCCCCGCCCACCCCCCGTTCATCCACCCCGTCCCTGAAAGCAGCGGAACCGCTGCTTTCAGGGAGTGGGGGGGCGGAGAATCCCCCTCCTCCCTTCCCCCCGCCCACCCCCGTTCATCCACCCCGTCCCTGAAAGCAGCGGAACCGCTGCTTTCAGGGAGTGGGGGGGCGGAGAATCCCCCTCCTCCCTTCCCCCGCCCACCCCCTGCTCATCCACCCCCCTCCCTGAAAGCAGCGGATCCGCTGCTTTCAGGGAGTGGGGGGGGGGCGGAGAATCCCCCTCCTCCCTTCCCCCGCCCACCCCCTGCTCATCCACCCCCCTCCCTGAAAGCAGCGGATCCGCTGCTTTCAGGGAGTGGGGGGGGGCGGAGAATCCCCCTCCTCCCTTCCCCCCGCCCACCCCCCGTTCATCCACCCCGTCCCTGAAAGCAGCGGAACCGCTGCTTTCAGGGAGTGGGGGGGCGGAGAATCCCCCTCCTCCCTTCCCCCCGCCCACCCCCCGTTCATCCACCCCCTCCCTGAAAGCAGCGGAACTGCTGCTTTCAGGGAGTGGGAGGGCGGAGAATCCCCCTCCTCCCTTCCCCCCACCCCCCCGCTCATCCACCCCCGTCCCTGAAAGCAGCGGAACCGCTGCTTTCAGGGAGTGGGGGGGCGGAGAATCCCCCTCCTCCCTTCCCCCCGCCCACCCCCCGTTCATCCACCCCGTCCCTGAAAGCAGCGGAACCGCTGCTTTCAGGGAGTGGGGGGGCGGAGAATCCCCCTCCTCCCTTCCCCCCGCCCACCCCCCGTTCATCCACCCCCTCCCTGAAAGCAGCGGAACTGCTGCTTTCAGGGAGTGGGAGGGCGGAGAATCCCCCTCCTCCCTTCCCCCCACCCCCCCGCTCATCCACCCCCGTCCCTGAAAGCAGCGGAACCGCTGCTTTCAGGGAGTGGGGGGGCGGAGAATCCCCCTCCTCCCTTCCCCCCGCCCACCCCCCGTTCATCCACCCCGTCCCTGAAAGCAGCGGAACCGCTGCTTTCAGGGAGTGGGGGGGCGGAGAATCCCCCTCCTCCCTTCCCCCCGCCCACCCCCCGTTCATCCACCCCGTCCCTGAAAGCAGCGGAACCGCTGCTTTCAGGGAGTGGGGGGGCAGATAATCCCCCTCCTCCCTTCCCCCCCCCCCCGCTCATCCACCCCCGTCCCTGAAAGCAGCGGAACCGCTGCTTTCAGGGAGTGGGGGGGCGGAGAATCCCCCTCCTCCCTTCCCCCCACCCCCCCCCCGCTCATCCACCCCCGTCCCTGAAAGCAGCGGAACCGCTGCTTTCAGGGAGTGGGGGGGCGGAGAAGCCCCCTCCTCCCTTCCCCCCCGCCCACCCCCCGCTCATCCACCCCCATCCCTGAAAGCAGCGGAACCGCTGCTTTCATGGAGGGGGGGTGGCGGAGAAGCCCCCTCCTCCCTTCCCCCTGCCCACTCCCCATGCATCCACCCCCCTCCCTGAAAGCCGCAGAAACGCGCTTTCAGGGAGGGGGGGTGGCGGAGAAGCCCCCTCCTCTCTTCCGGCTGCCCACTCCCCATGCATCCACCCCCCTCCCTGAAAGCCGCAGAAACGCGCTTTCAGGGAGGGGGGTGGCGGAGAAGCCCCCTCCTCCCTTCCCCCCACCCATCCCCCGCGCATCCACCCCACTCCCGAAAGGGAGGGGGGCTTAGAAGCCCCCTACTCCCTGCCACCCTCCCACCCTCCACCCAGCCACCCCCCTTCCCCAAAGACTAGCTTTGGAGAGGGGGGGTGGCTGCGAAGCCCCTTCCCCCCTGCCACCCTCCGCCCAGCCTCCCCCCTTCCCCAAAGCCCCGTTTGGCCGCACAGCCTGCGGATCCCCCTCCTGCGCTCCCTCCTGGAAGGGAGCGCAGGAGGGGCATGCGGAGGCTGCGTGGCCAAACCGCGATTCGCCCCTTCTTCCCACCTTCCTGGAAGGTGGGGAGAAGGGGCGAACGTGCCCCTTTTGGGCGCACAGCCTCCGCATCCTCCTCCTGCGCTACCTCCTGGAAGTGAGCCCAGGAGGGGCATGCGGGGGCTATGCGTTGGAAGAGGGGGGTCGTCTTATAGGGCGAATATATCACAAACTCTGCATTTTACTTTAAAAATTGGGGGGGTCGTCTTATACGCCGGGTCGTCTTATACGCCGGAATATACGGTAATTAAACTTATTATTGTACATATATATGTTTTGCATACAGATTTTTTTCTACTTATCACTAGGATACATCACCTGCAGATATTCTAGGAAAAACTGTGGGGTTTTTTTGGGGGGGGATCCTAAGCTCCACAGAAACTTGAACTTGGGTTTTCTGAAAGTCCCTATACAATTCTTTATGCCTCTTTGACTTTAGACATTTTATTTTCACTGTCTCTAAAGAGTTTGAAGCTATGTGAAAGATGCACAGGCGCTGTTAAAAAAAACTATCCCATCTTATGCTTGTAGTATCCAGCAACCCTAGGCGTTTCATAAATATTTATATCATTATAAAAGTTTCATAGACTGCCCCTTACCATGTACCAGTCTGGAGGTATATAGATCTTAGAAAACATGTTCATGAGGAATATGTATGTACATGGTTTTAAATTCAAGATCTTTTTCTGAAATGAACAGTAATACAACATGCATTTATTTTTCATATGTACTAAGGTATACATTCAACAGCAAAACAATTCTAGTCATAAACACACAGACACACAACAGTGTAATGTTCCACTCTTTGCATGATGAGCAAGGATGGCTTTCTCCATCTCACAAAGGTTACAGTTGGGCGTGGAGGGCTTTTCTGAAGACGGGAACTGATGTGCAGGGGAAAGGTCTCTCTCTCTCTGGCTTTTCTTCGCAAACAAAGATTCAGGAAGGACTCATCCCGCGCTTTCTGCAAGCGTGCTGATGACTAAAAAGGCCAATCCAAGATAAGCATGTCCGGTTTCAGAAAGCACAGCAGAAGGTCTCCTTGGGTGATGTTTCCGGGTTGTGATTCTTTCTGCGTTGTCGTTTCTCTTCAAGACTTGTTGGGTGTGAGTTCTCAAATAAGGCTGCAGCATTGCGGATAGTGTTGCGTTCACTCACCTCCCACCACCTCCCTAAAGAGCTCTGGGAAAGGGAGTAGATTACCCGTGTCCCTCCCCTGTGGTCTTAGTTCAGGCACCCCTTGGGTGGGGGCCCCTACAGGGGCGGCTGGTACCTCCAACTTCAGTGCCCTGAGCACCTTCTTGAGCATGACCGGGAAGAAGGGGGAGTCAAAGAGCCGGGGGGATGAGTGTTCTTCCCCTGATTCCTCCTCCCCTTCTGAGGAAAGTTCACCCTCCTCTCTGAGAGAAGCTATTTCCTCCTCCTCATAAAATGGGGTCCCTTCCCCATCTAGGGCCTGGTGTTCCGTTACTCTGCGGGGCTTCTTCTGCGGTGGCCGGGTCCCTGCGTCGCCCCCCCCGGGTAGTCTCGGATGGGCTCTGGAGAGCCTGCTTGTCCTCCTGGGCCGCTGCGTGCTTCCTTTTAGCCACGGCCTTTCCAGGCCCTGTGCCCTGGCGTGGCGTCTTGGCGGGTCCCGGGGAGCCCCCCTGCCGAGGTCCCATCCCCCTGGTGGCCACAGCCGCCTGCCGCCACAGCCTGCCACACGATCATGACGATCCACCGCTAAGCTGTGGCGGCAGCTCCTTACCGGACAGCACCAGCAGTGGCAGATCCTCCGAGTCGCCGGCGTCCTCCTCGTCCTCTCTGCCCAAGCCGGAGGAGGCTCCACTGACTCCGGAGGCCTGAGAACCGGAAGGGGCTGCGTGGTCCGCCTCCTCAAGGAAGGCCCCATCACGTGCGCGGGCTACCTCCTCGCCCGCTGTGGAGCTCAACACGTGTCCCGCTGTGGGGGCACAGAGCTCCTTGTCTCCCTGCTGGGTCTTGGTCCCAGGGCAGCCCAAGTTGATCTCCTCCTCGAAGGAGGAGAGATCTCCGCGCACGTGGTCACGAATGGGGGCCGCCATGATGGATCCTTTGTCTCGCTGCTGTGTGCTGGAGCACAAAAAGCCCTGACCTGCTTCACCAACAGGCAGAACTGAACTGGGGAATTGGGGGCTGGCTCCTCCTCCGAGAGGGTTGTCTCTGTTTAATTTTGATTTGTAGGTTGCCCTGCCTGTTAAGTTGGAGGCGGAGCCAATACCCAAGAAGAAGGATACCCTCCCCTCTCTGCTGGAAAATAATTTGTAAGCCACTCTGATAGCCTTGTGGCTGAAGAGCGGGGTATAAATAAAGAAAGAAAGAAATAAAAATATTTGAGTCTTCACAGCAATGAGGTCTGATAAAGCTGCAATGAAAAACTAATTCTAGAGGTACAGGATCACCACCAGAACAGCTCTCTTCCTTGTATTATGCAGATTTTAGTGGTTGGCAGTGGCAGCAGGGTACAGGTAATCTTCAAGTAATTTTGCCCCAAATTTTTTAAGGTTTCAAAAGTTAAAACAAGCACTTTAAAATAAATTTGGCTTGGAAAAATATTAGCAACCAGTGCAGCTGACACAGCATTGGTACCACAAGTGTCACTACGCAGCCGCCAGCAACATGTGAACATCTGTATCCTGCATTAACCATGTTCAAAGACAGACCACGTTTCTTCATATTACAACAGCCCAGTCTGGATGTTACCACAGCATGAATAATCAAGTAATCAAGATCACATAGGCTGGTACTCCAGCAGTGAATGTAAGTTGGTAAAAAGTATGCCTGGCCACCATCAACATCTTAGCATTGGAGTTAGAGTAAGTCCCAAAGTGTATACTTAGTCATTCATGAGAGGTGAAACACCATCCAAGACCAGATTTATTATTCTATCCAGACTGGTTAGTTTCCTTACTCTTAGTGCACCTTATTCATTAAGCCTCAGGTTTTTGGGAGAGAAAACAAACTAACTTTCCAACAGGGTCTGTATAACAGGATGAGCATGATCCTAAATTCTAATAAAACTGGGGTCTAGTTGTTCAGTTTAGAGGTCTCATCCTAGCCACAAATTAACGGGGGCGGGGGAATTGTCTGGATGGTATTTATGGTAGATAATTCCACATTTGATTAATTTGGAGGAGGGAGGCTCTAGAAGACTTTCAATTCCATGATAGTCATGGGAAGATAAACTTAAATTTAGAAAATCAACACAGATCCAAACAAAAGAAACAAAGGCAAGGCAGCACTGGATAAAAATTGAGCCATGGATTTAAAAAGGAAAAGCCCATTTAATGAAAAAACACAAATGCCATTTAAAACTTAATAGCTTTGAGGCCTAATAACAAATGTCAACTTCCTTTTTTAAACTTTTATTTTTTAATAATCACAGGCTGTGTTGTGTGTAGAGGGAGCCATTTTTAATGAAATGGGTGCTACTTATGTCAGCTCAACTCTTCAGAGAGAGCATTGGTTGTACTAATGGAAAATGAAAATACATATGCCTGGGAGCCAAACAATAAACACAATAAAAATCAATGAAGGAAAGAGAAACTGGCACTTAATACTGTCAGTATCTATTGTTCATCATGCTTCAGTGAAAAATGTTATTTTGGCTATAAATCCCACAACTGGCACTTAGGACCACAGATACCAGATAATTCCCCTTATTTGTTTGTACAGTTTTCATATTAACTTGTCCAACATACAGACATGCACACACACACCGAGACATAGATATAGGAAGTGATTAAATGTTAATTGGTTTAGATTACCAGAGTTAGTCATTCACTAATATGTTTGCTTAAATTTAATTTATAAATCTTAAAAGGTCAGCTGCTGAGAAATTCCAAAAAACAAAACAAAAGAAAAACACTTCAGCACCAGAACAGAACACTGGACTTACCATGAAGGTTCCTTCTCAGCAGTAGTGGGGAGGGAGTCCTTCAGTCTGGGTTGGCCTTTCCCATGGTGCTATGAACAGGCAGGGCTAACGGCCGAAATTAAAACAGAAATCCCCCACCTTAAGTAGGAGGACCATCCCCCAACTCTCCAGTGATGGAAAAGTGGGAGGGGGGAACTCTAGCAGAACAACCCTAAACAGCCAGGAACATCAAATAACAAACAGAAGGGTGGGAAGGATTCCCTCCCCATTACTGCTGAGAAGGAACCTTCATGGTAAGTCCAATGTTCTGTTCTCCTGCAGGGTAGGGAGGGACTCCTTCATTCTGGGACCTACAAAAGTGGTCTCCAGAAGGGAGGGTAACATATTCAGTACTTCACCACCTGCTGTAGGATGTGCCTCCCAAAAGGCACCTCAGCAGATGTGGATCTGTCGATCTTATAGCACCTGATAAAAGAAGACACTGAAGCCCATGTTGCTGCATGACAAATCTCCAATAATGAGGCAGAAGTGGCAAACACAGCAGAAGTGACTGCACTCCTGGTCGAATGTGCCAGAACACATCCTGACACAGGCAGAGAACTATGCATGTATGCCAACTGAACGCACAGTCGAAACCACCTCACTATGGTCAAAGGAGAAACTTTACATCCTTTGGAAGCCTTTAAGAAGGACACAAACAGACTATCCAACTTACGACCATCCTTTGTTCTTTCTAAATAAAACTTCAATGCATGTCGCACATCTGACCTATGCCACTCCTTCTTGAGGGAAGAGGAAGGATGAGGACAAAAAGATGGCAAAATCAATTCCAGTGTGAAACAATTCCTGTGAAAAATAAAATTCACTTTTGGGACAAAAGACTGATCCAATCTAACGGTGACAGAGTCTTCATGAAAAATGCAAAGCTCCTCCCTAAACAACAAAGCCCCCTAACTCAGAGACCCTGTGCGCCAAAGTGATGGCAATCAAGAACACAGGCTTAAGAGTAAGAAATTTTAAGTCGACCGTCCTGAGAGGCTCAAAGGGAGGTCTAATTATTGCCCTAAGGACCACACTGAGACCCAAGAGGGGAAATGATGAACCACCAGAGGACTTATCTGAGGAATCCCCTTAAGAAAGCTCTGAACACGTGAATGCATCACTAGAGAACATTTAGTTCCACTCTTCAAAATGGAAACCAATGCAGACATCTACCTCTTCCATGTATTACCAGCTGGGCCTTTGTTGAGACCTGCTTGAAGAAAACTAAAAGAGAACCCACGGAAGCTGTCTGTGGGATAACCCCATTTAGTCGACACCATATATGGAAAGCCCTCAAGGGGAATTCATAAATACTGGTGGTAGAAGGGTGTTGAGCAGCCAGGAAAGTGCAAACGACTTCTTCTGCATACCCTTTCACTACTAGCAATCCCCTTTCAACCTCCAGGCATGCAGTTGTAACCAGCCTGAGTCTGGGTGTAATAACCTGTTTTGATGAACTAGGTCATTCCCGGGGGGGGGGAGGCCAAGCCTTCCCCACCTGTAGGTTGACTATGTCAAGGAACCAAGGACTGCGAGGTCACTTTGGGGCTACCAGAATCACCTCTGCCACCTCCAACCTGATCTTGCACAACACCCTGGATAGAAGTACTAAAGCAGGGAAAGCACAGCACAAGACCTTGGGCCAGGCTATAGTAAGCCAATGCATCCTGAGTCCAAAACCTGCACACAAACCAAGGAAGCCTGCGGTTGTCCCTGGATGCAAACAGGTTCACCCAGGGGTGGCCAATTTGTTGCACAATTATATGGAACACAAGTGAGTTCAGGCCACACTCGCCCTGATCCACACTCTGCCTGCTCAACGAATCAGCCTGTAAATTTAACAACCCCTGGAGATACTCTGCCCTTATGGACAGAAATTGGATCTCCTCCCCCCTCCCAAGAGAACAAGTGCCTGGTCTCGGCCATAAGAGAGCATAAACAGGTCCCTCCTTGTTTGTTTATGTGGGCCTTTGTTGACATATCGTCTGTCTAAGGGAGAGGAGGGCTCTTCTCCCTCAAGATAAGACAGAATGCCTATAGGCAGCAGAGTGTCCAAGAAAGCAGCCAGTTACCGGCAATTAATACACAGTTTGGGAGTTTGACCAAGATAAAGTTCAAAAGACCAGGAAAGCGGCCAACTCTCCATGATAGCAAAGTCAATGAAGTGGTGTTAGATAAGGTTTGAAACAAGCAAGGTTCAGTTTCTTGAGCATCAGCAAAACCAGCAGGAAGGCACACAGAGAAGAGTCCAGAATACAGTCCAAGGGACAAGCTTACTGAAGGCAGCGTAGTCCAGAAGTAGGTCCATGGCTCCTCAGGCTCAGGCAACAGTGTAGTTAAGAACAGTCCAAGGTCTAAACATGAGTCAAGGCAACAGGTTCACAGTATATAAACCTCCCACACACTCCTAGCCAACCATTCTTTGAAGATGCCAGCCACAGATGCAGGTGAAACATCAGAGGTAAACTCTTCCAGAACACGGCCTCACCGCCCGGAAAAAAAAACAAGGAAAATCTATTCTATCTATTCTATGGTCAGCTTCTGCCAGCATTGTTCTGGAGGACCTAGAAATGCCTAAAAAAGTGTTCTCTCAGGTAAAAAAAAATAGTGTCCACAATTATAAGTGAAATGTGTTAAACGCAAGGGGTCTCAGAAGTATAGTACCACCTCCACTAATGCCTTGTGCCATTTTAAATAGGAATTTATAAGTCTTGTGTTGTATCCTCAGTCCTTCTGCAAGCCTCATAAGACAGAGGGCTCCCAAGAGACTATGAACACAAAGCAAGGCTTGAAAGTCCCTATTAAAAATGGTGTAGGGCAGCAGTGGAGGTGGCAGCAAGGCCTGCCAGCTGCCTGCTTTTGCCTTGCCAAGGAAGGTGGGTATAATCCACAAATAATCACATCCCGAAGATTAACCCTGCAAATGTGGAGGACTGATTATAGCAACAATCCAAGGGCAGATCATGCTTTTGTAGAACACAAGCATGGTAATAATCAGACCACAAGTGGGATGCTTTGATCGTGATTTCCTGCATGGCAGGAAATGGCCCTTGTGGTCTCTTCCAATTCTATAATTCTAGGATTCTAAGATTCGAGGAGTCAAGGCAATGAAGTCAGCAGGAAGCTTTCTCCAAGAAGAGAAGCTGATCTCTGACAAAGCCTCCACATTTCCCCAAAGTGTATATATAGCAATCAAGACTTTGGCAGGTACTTCTTGACGAGCAGGTGTTTCTCATAAAGTCAGCAATTTCCTTTCAGCTTCCTTTTGAGATCATTGTTTGCTGTATGATGGTGGAAGTAAGTTCGTCTTTTCGTCATCATCCTTATCTGAATTGGCAGGACTCTCTGCTGGGACTGGTGCCAACCCACTAGGGCCAGGCTCTTCCTCTGCTTGAGTGTCCAGGGTGGCAGGGTTCCCTGCTGGCACAGGTGTAGATAAACCTGTGCCAGGGTCCATAGGTCCTTTCCCTGCCATGTCCTCCTCCTCCTCTGATTCCATACCCTCATCAGACTCACAGGGCATGACACAGAGTCCAACAGGACTTACTCCTTTGCCCAGCTTTCCCAGCAGGTGGAAGGAGCGAATGTTGGGCTGCACTGTCTGACACAAAATGCCACTTTAGGCAGCAGAATCCAAAGGGGTGCATTCCCTCACCTCAGCCGGTCTCTCTATCAGAAAACACCAGGTGGGACCAGGGAGAATCAAAAGGGGAAGGGCATGGCGTATAACAGGCACAATCTCTCACTATGCCTGACATTTTCCAAGAGACAAGTGGTAGCAGGTTAGCAATTAAACTTTTGCATTTAGCCAGGAAGGCAGGTCAAAACTGCAAACCTCTGTTTTTGAGTGAAAGTGTAGTATTCTACCTCCAGCATCATTTTTTCTGTCCCCTGTCACTTTAAACCTAAGCCCCAAAGGACAAGTCAGACAGAATAATCTTGGAGAAAATGCAACCTCCTCAGAGTAAGAAACATGAAATTGGGGGCGGGAGATTTCTGATCTCTGCACATATGTATTGCTCTAAAAAATGTTGTCGTCATACATTAAGCACCTTTGGACCCATAATACCATGAGCACTATATACCTATCCCCTTTTCATCCAGGTTTAGTATCACTTTGCCACTTCCCTCCTTTAATATATGCAATCTATTTATATATTATTTTTTCTACTTTGATTTTCCACCTTTCAGCACTGTCTAATTCTTTCCCTACAGCTACAATCATCTTTACGTGAACCTCAGTTTTCGTTATTGACTTCTTTAGGCTTCATCTCATGCTATAACTGTCAAACAGAGACTGTTTTGTCCCTTTCATAAAACAGGAGTGGGGAAATGTAATAGTCCTGGGTGCTTGATTGCCCCAAGGGACCAAGCCCGTGACAAACCCTTCACCTGAAATCATCTAGCCTCTTTCGCCCCAAACAGGGCCTATTTCATGCCTGGGCAGAGGGAGGTACAGAGTTCTATGCCTCTCACAGAGGAGAGAATGCCCCTGCTATCTCCACTCTTTTATCTCTGACCATTGAATTACCAGAGATTAACTACATCTGACCAGAGATAACAGAGGCCAGAAGTTCCCCTTTCCTACCATAAAGGCTGTGCACAAGTGCTCCCAAAGCACTGATTCCAAAGGTGTGATATATGGTAGGTCAGCAGATATGTTGAAGTAACATACCATGAGTAATTCAGGCTGATACCCTGCAATCATACTGAGGCCATAGTTTGGAGAAGGATGTCAACTGAGGTCACTTACCCTTGAACACATTACACAATTAACCACATTATCTCTGTGCAATAAGGAACAGTTGCTCTGCTACAATACCAGGAATACCACTATAATCACACAAAGAACTAGTAGCAGGTGAACAAAAACATTAGAGGAAAAGTATTCTATAAAGTGTACCACTGCATTCTCTAAGAAAGGATACCCTCAAGATCTTCTCAACATTCAGGATATATTGATGGGGATGATTCACAGCATTTGTACAGTGCTTTCAAAATGTACTATCTAGCATGTATTATCTTACTGTAAGCCTTAGAACAATATAACTCTATTATGTAAGTCAGCATTACTATTTTCTATACTGCAAATGAGGAGTGAGGCTGAGCATGTCACCAAAGAAGCAATATTGAACTGGAAACTTCCATATCTCAAACTTGCTAACACAATGAGGGCCACCTTTTTTGGCAAGTGTTCTATAGGTCAAGTCCAAAAGATGTGACAGTGCTACTTTAGTGTGGACTCCATTATGTACAAACAACCACCATTATTGCACCTGGGATAGATGGGAACAGGGAGCAACACAGTAAAAGGTGAAGGTCTATTCAACTATTTGTTAGATCTTCTACTTTCAGGGACCCCTTTCCACACCAGTTCACATTCTGAGGAACCCTGTACATCTACAACAGAACACTAGCACACTGAAGAAGACTCACAAGGACAAAATCATCTTATGTGCAAAACTGGCAGGCCTGTTGGGTTTCATTGTGTGAAAGGTGAATACATCCTAGAAAACACCCAACCACCAAACACAGGATATACACTACAGAGCAAGAATGTTATTATGCTCATGTTCTTGCTACTTGCCATTAAGTCAGCTTCGACTTATGGTGATCGTGTGAATTAAAAACCTCCAAGAGCCTCAGTTATCAGCAGTCCTGCTCAGATCTTTCAAGCTCAGGGCTGTGGCTTCCTTAATTGAATCTATCCATTGTAGTACAGTCTTCCTCTTTTCCTCTACTTTCCCAAGTATTAGCATATTTTGCAATGGGACATGTTGCCTCATGATGCATCAAAGTACAATAGCCTCATTTTAGACATTCTGGCTTCTAATGAAAGCTCAGACTTGGTTTGCTCTCAGATTGATCCATTTAGCAGTCCATGATATTCACAGAATTCTCTTCCTGCACCACATTTCAAATGAATTGATTGTCTTCCTATCAGCTTTCTTCAATGTCCAACTTACACATCCATACAAAGAAGTCAAAAATACTGTGCATGATTCTACCTTTGGTATTTAATGAAATATCTGTAAATTTGAAGTATAATCAAAGAGGGAAGTTTCTGCCATTGTTGATCTCAAGGAACCAAAAAATAAGGAATCACAAAGTTCCTGGACGGAACTACTTTGTGCCACACCTAAGTTCAGGTTCGAATTCAGAGGTACCATAATTCCCATTGTCAATGCCATGTGTAACATTCACACCCTCCCCTTTATTTTACAATCCTGGAAAATAAACCCATTCAATGAATTCAAAAGTAGGAACAAATCAAAATAATTTTCTGAACAGAAGTAGTTTTAGGATGCTTGTTGACTTAACAAGGTGCTAAACAAATTAATTAGAAAAGCTAATCATCTGTAGTTAAAATCAATGAATAAGCCAGCTATGAAACTAGAATCACAGGCTACAAAAAACCTTAAACCAATTCATGAGTGCTCTAAATTCCCCTTTATCTGAATTACAAGCAGTCAGCATGACCAAATATATTGTCCAGAAAAACTTTTCCCCCTTTTTTTTATTTAAGCAACCCAAAGAGTGAACTTCTACAGGACTCCTACAACAGGTCTATTAAACTTTTAAATGGACTCTTACAACCACAAAGATGAATCATATAATCTAATTATCTCACTCTGATTCAAAAATCCAGCAATTTCAGCATTTTTTAAAAAAGATTAAAATGCCTCATTTGATACTAAATGCAACTACAGTATAATAAAAACAACCTGAAATGTTTCCATTTTCTCAGATATGTACTGCAGGTTTAAAGGTCATGAATTTCAGATCTGTCTAAATTGGAAGTTTAATCATTTTCGAACGCTAAACAGAGTGCCTTGAATTCACAAGTATCAAAATGAAGAGCCCCATGAGAAAGATTGATCAAAATAAGTTTTTTTAAAAAAAACTTGCCTGAAAAGCTTGTATGTAGAATTAGAAACCAACTGTGTTGAACTGTGTAAGTAAACTATAATCCCGTTAGCTGGGTGTCCTCATGGGTCAGAGTACTTCCATTATGAAATGAGAGATGCACATCTTACTGAAGTTCTGCTATGATTAACATTTGTCTGAAGTTCTGCTAACTTCAGACACTGCCAACTCTATCAGCAAGAACATCCTGAACAGCCCTTGCCCTGTGTTTTATATGGGATACTCAAAGCAAAACTTTGGGAAGAAATCAACTTCAGATTCAACTGTATCTTCCTGCCCTGTAGAAACCTTCAAGAGGAGAACCATCTTGGTCATCCTAGTCTCTTATTCTAACTTTCAGCTTCAGTTTTTGTCTTCAGATCCCAGCTGAGATTTAAGGATACAGCCAAATCTTTTACATTTTCAATATCAAACAATATCAAACTGAATTTGGTGCAGTAAAGGAGGCAGCGGGGGATTGATTTTCAAGTGCCTTCAAGTTGACTTTGACTCATGGCAACCCTGTGAATGAGAGATCTCCAAGACTCCCAGTCCTCAATTGCTCTCTTCAGGTCCTGCAGGCTCAGGGCCGTGGCTTCCTTGACTTGATTCTATCCATCTGGTATGCAGCCTTCCTCTCTTTCTACTGTCCTCCACCTTTCCTAGCATTACTGTCCTTTCTAGTAAGTCATGCCTTCTCATTATGTGGCCAAAATACAACATACTCAATTTGGTCGTCTTTGCTTACAAGGACAGTTCAGGTTTGATCTGCTGTAGGACCCATCTGTTTCTCTCTCTCTTTTTTTTTTTTTTTTTTTTTTTTGTCCATCCACGGTATCCTCAGCACTCTTCTCCAGCACCATATCTCAAATGAGCTGATTTTTTTTTCTATAAGATTTCTTCACTGTCCAGCTCTCACTTCCATACACGGTGAGGGGAAATACGATTGCTTACACGATCCTAACTTTAGTGTTCAGTTTTATATCTTTGCACTTCAGAATCTTGTCTAGTTTTTTCATAGCTGTCCTTCCCAGTCCTAGTCTTCTTCTGATTTCTTGGCTGCAATCTCCATTCTGATCAATGATTGATCCAAGGTATGGGAAATCATTACAGTATTTCAATTTCCTTGTCATCTAGAATGAAATTATGTAAAAATTATGTACAGTCTGTGTCTCTAGACTGTAACCATATCAAATTCTGTTAGCAGGTATTAAGCTTGCCATGTTCTACTTTTTATCTTTTTGACTTAAATTTTATGTAATTTTGTATGTTGAACAATAAACTTAATCTCTTTTAAACAGAACTATATTTTAATGAACTTATCATTCATCCATGCCTTTGACTGTTTGGCTAAATTGCTAAGGAAAAAAATAAACTTTGGGTAGTTTTAGAGGCCAGAAGCCAACAGTTGTAAATAGCAGCTGGGAGATGGTTTTCAATTGCTGCAACTATTGGGAATTAGAGTGTCCAAGTGTCCCTTTTAGGTAAACTATGGAAGATGAAACTGTTAGGAATCAGCCTTCCTTTTAGCAGAGTAGCAGACAAAATGTGCTCAAATCTGACATTACTTCCCTGAGAACTGAAACTGACTCAGAAATAAACAAGGCAGGCAGTTTCCGGTTACAAACTTAGAAAGTTTACTAATGGCTTCACATTTACAGATGCATGGAGAGCCTACATCCTAACAATCCAATGTAAAGATTGGGTAAAAGGTAGTTGTTTCATCTTAAATCACCATCCCGAGGAGAAGAGAATCATGGCTGGAGAGCAGGAGGAGATAAGACAGTAATGAAGAACCAGTATCAGAGAGAGAGAATATGAAGAAGGGGCAATTCTTTACATGACCGATGGCCCAAGGAAGTGTCCTGGGTCACATGCTCTAGTTGCTTGGTTATAGAAGTTATTTGTGACCATGCATTCCAAAGGATATGTTGAGACTTTAGATGAGAAAGAAAACAGAGGGTTTAACATGCAGGAAGTCCTGTCCTACCTAAAACGCCAATTGCTCTAACAGCAAGCAGGAGGGAGGGGGAGAATGCTGGAATTTTCCAACAGTCCCCTTCTCATTCTTTTGAGCCCACATTGAGGAGGCTCATCCTTTCTCATATTCTTTGGAAATGGTGTCTTGATAGAGGCTTCGTGAGAATATCAGCAACCATCACCTCAGTACTGCAGTATTCTAGCTGAACAAAACCATTTTGACACACCTCTTGCACCTTTGAGAAGCAATGTCAATATTCTTCCTGAGTGGCTTCTTGCTCTTAGAAATCCTGATGCAGCCTTGGTTATCTTGCATCAAAATGACTGATTTGGGCTCAGTTATCCCAAAGTCCAGAAATAAGTTATGCAGCCATTTTATTTCATCATTTTATTTCTGCCTTTGCCAAAACACATTCAATGCCAGTGGAAAAATCTGCAATTGTAGATTGCTTGCCCACCTTACAGTTCCTCCACCATAAATGATCAGGTTTCCACAGGCTGATTTCCCGTCTATTAGGACTGCAGCCCAGTATGCATCTGCATAGGCAACAGTCAAGGTTGGTAACAGGCTGGCAATATCAGTTCATGATCTGCAGTTCTGCATAGGCTTCCAACAACATTTGTACATTTGCAATATCAGGTCTGGTGAAATTAGCTATGTATAGGAGCTTTCCAACTGCAGTCCTGTACTTGTCTCCATTTCTCAAAGGTTCAGATTTCTCAGTATCCTTTAAGAAACCCACTTCCATTGGAGCTGATGTAACTCTGCCATCCTTTAGGCCAAGACAGTCCAGAAGATCCATTTATTTTTGCATGATCTTTCATGGATATAAACTCCCTTCTTCAGATGCAGTAGAAGTGGGTTTATATTCATAAACACTCATGCAAAAATAAAAATCGGTTAAGTCTTAAAGGTGTTGCCATGTGTCTTTTGTTCTTCCCCTTCCTTCCTCCTCTTTATTCTGCAAGAGACTAACACTGCTACCTCTGTGAAGAGAATACGAGCCTAAGTTTCCTACATGAACAAGCAGGTGCTCTTTCATTGGAAATAGGATGAGGAACAAACCACTGTGTTTGTGTTAATACAGAAGAAAAGAGACAAGTGCAGCTGAACATTAGTTGTAAAGATTATAGCATGGAAATGCCAGCTGCACAAGTGCCCACAAAGCAAAGCTTCCACTCCCCCAGGCAACTGCCATGTTTCCAGCATCCTAAGAGGAACTGAAGATGCTGTCTTTTGAAGACAGCACTTCCCTGTGACTTTAAAATGATCCCCCATGGGGCATGATTTTCTTCCAACATATTTTGTTTACTGTCTCTGCTGCTTCCAGCTAACTCTTGATAGATACCAGAGAAGATAACAGTTCTAGCATGCACATTAATGGGTAGCTAAAAAAATGAAATTTTCTGCTTCTTGGCACAATCTGATTCCTATGTTTTGGTCAAATAATGTTATTTACAATTTGTATATAATAAAATTTGAGCATGCAGAATATCATAATGAACAAAAACAATATCAGACTCAGGGGCTGCAGTCTTGCATTCTCTTTTGCATTTCCCATGAGGACCTCAGTTTTATTGCAGCTGAAAAATAAAGGCTTTGATAAAAAAGCTCAGAAGTGTGGGTGTGCTTGTTGCACACATGGGGCTTCTTTCTATTTGGGGGCTTTGTGCATAGAAGCCTTCATGCATCCAGCCTTGCTCATACCAGAGTGAAAAATAGGCAGGGCTTTAGGCTACAATCAAGGGAGGGCTAACCACATCCTTCATGGATTCTTCACAACTGTGGGATTTGCCAACTTTCTGTAGCTGCTGCCCTGTCTTGAGATAAATAACAACAGGTTCAGACAACATTTTGTGTCATTTACTCATTATCTCACATGAATATTGATTTATTAGTTATAGTTATACCTTGCCATTACTCTAATAATGTACATGGCTTTCCTTCCTCACATTTTGTCCTTACGACAAACCTGTAAGGTAGGTCAGGTTGACTGATCCAAGGTTACTGAATGAATTCCACAGCTCATTGGGGACTTGTAGTGGATTTCCTATATCTCTATGTAAACACTACACCACATTGGGTCTTTCTAAATAAGCAGTATAACCTGAAGGAGGGGATTTCTATGAGATTCTCTCCCAAAGCAATCTTATACCTCCCCTCTCTCAACATCACATTCTTTGCCTAACCATTACACATGAGCAATTAGTGGGCCCTCCAGATCTGCAGCGGTTTGGTTCTGAGACCTCCCCCTGAAGATCGCAAGAAACGCAGATAGTCATGTCCTATATTATTAAATGTCAGCGTGTCCATGTGCACATAGCCACTAATTTAGGTCTGGAATGCAATGATCTGTGGGAGGTTGAAACTGAGGATCAGGGGCCCCCGGATCAAGAAGGCCCACTATATCTGCAAGAATAAGAACCTTGGGATATCATGTGAATCAGTACTTTGAAACAAAGAAACAACTTTCTGAGTAAAAATACAGTTGTCCTCCACATTCACGGATTTGGCATTCACAGTTTTAAGTATTCACGGCTTGAAAATATTCTTAAAAAATAATAATCCAAAAAGCAAACCTTGATTTTACCTTCTTATATAAGGCACACCATTTTGCTATGCCATTGCATATAAAGGGACTTGAGTATTCACGGATTTGGGTATTCACGGGGGATCCTGGAACCAAACCCCAGTGAATGTGAAGGGACAACTGTACTCCTTTCTAGTATTGTGGGGGGGGGGCAGTTGTGTCAGGAAACAGTAAAAGGTATAAAGAACCACACAAAATCTTAACAGAATTATCCACATTTCTGATCTACCTACCTTCCTAACCCGTGTGTGCTTTTTATAGAATCATAGAGATGTAAGAGAGCACAAGGGCCATCTAGTCCAACCCCCTGCCATGCAAGAATACACAATCAAATCATTCCTGACAGATGGCCATCCAGCCTCTGTTTAAAAACCTCCAAAGAAGGAGATTCCACCACACTCCAAGGCAATGTATTCCACTTCTGAACAGCTCTTACTGTCAGGAAGTTCTTCATAATGTTTAAGTGGAATCTCTTCTCCTGTAGTTTGAGTCCACTGTTCCATGTCCTTGTCTCTAGAGCAGCAGAAAACAAGTTTGCTCCATCCTCAGTATGACATCCCTTCCAATATTTAAACATGCCTATCGTCACCTCTCAACCTCTCTTCCCCAGACTAAACATGACCAGCTCCCTAAGCCGTTCCTCATAGGGCATGGCTTCCAGACCTCCCACCATCCTGGTCGCCCCCCCCCTTTGGACACGTTTCAGCTTCTCAATATCCTTCCTGAATTGTGGTGCCAGAACTGAATCCACTATAATAAAGTGCTCCCAGGAAATTATAAACAGAATTGCAGGCTAAATCATATATTCATGTGCTTGACTAAAGCAGGGGTGGGAAACTGCAGCCCTCCAGAAATGGTTGGACTCCTATCACTCAATCACCACTGGCTATGATTATTTGAGTTGATGGGAATTGTGGTCCAACAGCCTCTACACCACGACTCTCAGCTCTGGTTTAGATTCTTCACTATGACCAATGCATCAACTCTGCCTCAAACTGGTAGTTAGGCAGGAGCATGGAGTACATAATAGAGGCTGCCATTCTATGTACACTTGTCTTTGAGGAAATCCCACTCAACTCATTCTGTTACATTTGAGGGAATGTGGGCAAAACGCCTTCAGAGGGTTGGGGATGCTGCCCCCCTCCTCATTACATTGCCCTATGTTACCGGTTTGTTCCATCCTCCTAAATACAGGGGGAGGGTCTGGTTTGCTCTTTCAACCCCCAGCTTTCCAATAACTTACCAAGCAGTGGAAAGGGAATGAACTGGACTGCCTTTCTTATTTTAAAAAAAGCAGGGCTTGCAGTGTGGAAACAGCACCCCCAACCCCCTCTATATATAGTTTCTAAAGGACAAATAAAGAGATGTAGTCAATCCTTTTTTGGTGGTGATATCCAATCAGTCCCTTTTCCTCCAGCCCTTCAGCTTTAGTGGATCACCAATGGAAGTAACCGTTCCAACGTTTTTATTTCTTTCTAAAGGCTTTTTCCAGATCAGGTGCTATGAAACAACACTCTAAACCCTTGGGCTTGTCTATACAAGGGAAAAAGAAGTGGATTGCTCTGCAGTACTGGCAATTAACAACAACTATGATTTGTCTTAATGACTTTTGTACAGACATAAGCTTCACATGCCTGCGGATCAAGATGGCAGCCATAAGAGAAATTACTTGTGTTTTTACTTACCTCCATTTGCCACTGCTGAAATTTTTTTAAACTATTTCCAATGTGCAATAGAGCAATATTTCACTTTTACAAAAAAGAAAAAACCCAACACCCAGTTTTATCGCCTTAGCACTCACTCGCTAAGGTGAAAATCCAACATGGCAGCTCCAGGCACTTGCCTTATTAGCAAGCCCCACCCCACATGCTCGTCTGGCCAATCAGCTTTGTACTTCCACTCATATGTGAAAGCAAATCAATTTGTGTTGCTTTTCCCAACAAGCAGGAATGTGTATTTCCCTCAAATCATAGCTGGATAGGGAAGGCCTGCACATTCCTTGCGGTTAGGGGTGCAGGACTTCCTGCGAAAGTGGAAAAAACGCAAATATCTCTATACCCCCAACTATATTTAACACACACAAAAAATATGATCCACAGATTCGGCTCACCACAGATGCCTTTGAGGCAGCAGGGTTTCTTCAAAAGGCCGAAGCAGGTGGCTGGTGTGGCTTTGCTGCTCCCTCAGCTGCTGCCCTTCACCATTTGTGTTAGGGACTTACAAGCCTCACCACACGTTTGCAGTCTCTCTCAGTCTCGTGAGGCTTGCAGTCCCCATCAAAAATGGCATAGGGCAACAGCAGAGGTGGCAGTAAATAATCAATGAACAATCAAATCCGCAAAACCTGCCATGATTTTCATAATAATTACTGAAGAGGGAAAATACAATTATCTTCTCTAATTTCTTTATATTAACATTTCTTTAATTTTTTAAGAAAACGAGGTTAGGAAGAACAATCCTAAGAACCTTTGCTGAATGTAGTATCTTGTTAATGTAGAAAAATGCTTATGTACTGAAGAGTACAGTAATTTACTTTATTTTGTTTTGTTTTATACTGTCATATTAGCATGGAGAGAGAAAGAGAGAGAGATAGAGAAAGAAAGGGTGGGAGGCAGGCCAGAGCAGAGTAAAAAAAATAATTCTATATAGCATTTCTGAAACATCTCTGGTTACAGGAGAAAAATACCATTTTATTTCAGAGTTTTGTGATCATTTCAGAAAAATTACATATGTGACCAAGGGAACAATATTTTAAAACTAGTTAAAGAAAAAAATAAAATTAAGAAACTATCTACTCCACCGATTTTCCTTGGTTTTTTTTCCGGGCTATGAGGCCATGTTCTAGAAGAGTTTCTTTCTAGTGTTTCAACTACATCTGTGGCTGGCATCCTCAGAGAATGGTTGGGTAGGTGTGAGTGTGGAGTTTATATGCTGTGAACCCCTGTTGGGAAGAATATGTAAATTTGTGTAATTGAATGGTTAGTTTCTGGGTATAGAAATGCAAGACTCATTAGTGTCTTTTTTACTAACGGTTGGTTGATGGGCCATTATCTGCTGGGAATCTCCCTGTCCTGGGTGGAATTTTTCTAGGTGTTGAGTTTTGATTCTATTGTATTTCAAAACTGGGAGCCAGATTTTGTTTACTTTTAAGGTTTCTTCTTTCCTGTTGAACTTGTCCAGCTGTTTGTGGATTTCAATAGCTTCTCTGTGCATTCTGACATGATAGTTGTTGGGCTAGTCTAGAATTTCTGTGTTTTCAAATAGCATTTTGTGTCCAGTTGGTTTATAACACGTTCTGCTACTGCTGATTTTTCTGGCTGACCCAGTCTGCAGTGTCTCTCATGTTCCTTGATTCGTGTTCGCACACTGCGTTTAGTGGTCCCTATGTAAACTTGTCCACAGTTGCATAGTATGCAGTGAACAAAATCTGGCTCCCAGTTTTGAAATACAATAGAATCAAAACTCAACACTTACAAAATAATTCCACCCAGGGACAGGGGGATTTCCAGCAAATAATGGCCCATCAACCAACCATTAGCCAAACAGACACTAACGAGCCTTGCATTTCTATACCCAGAAACTAACCATTCAATTACACAAATTTACATATACTCCCCAACAGGGGTTCACAGCATATAAACTCCACACCCACTCCTACCCAACCATTCTCTGAAGATGCCAGCCACAGATGCAGGCCAAACGTCAGAAAGAAACTCTTCCAGAACACGACCTGACAGCCCGGAAAAAAACCAAGGAAAATCTATGGATGCCTTCCACTTCACATATCTACTACTCCACCTTTCACAAATAGCAATGCACATGCATAACTTGCTATTTGAGGAGGTGAATGGCCATTTGTAGGGACTTCTTGAAGTGTAGTGATGCATGTTGAAATAAAAAGATATGATGTGGTGCTTTATGACTTCGCTTTATCTACATACATAACAGATTTTATAAAAAACCATGGATACAAATAATTGTTCAGCATAAAATTTGCTGGGTCATCTCTCAACCTTAGCTACCTCACAGGGTCTTTGTGAAGATACTTTGCCCACATTCACACATATTCTTTAAAATTCTAGTTTACTGTTGTGTGCAAACATATTTAATCAGAAGCTGGAGCATTATGACCATTAGTTCTTTAAAAGAAGAGTTGGGGTTTTAAAAAAAGCAGAGAATGTAATAATAATAATAATAATAATAATAATAATAAATTATTTCTATCCCGCCCCTCTGCAACGCCTTACAATATAAAAACTCCATAGTCACAGTACCCTAGCCCACCCACCCCTTAAAATAATATTAAATTATAAAAGATTAAAAACATGTCATATACCCCATGGCAAAGATCCTATGGAGGAGAATGGGATATAAATTAAAATGTTAATGAAAAGGAGAAGACTCAGTGGAGCCTCTTTGCTTACTTCAAAAACCAGTGGCAAAGTTTCATTTAGATGTAAGCAAATATTAGCCAGCTGAACAGGTCATAAAAGGTGGATGGAGTAATTGAGTATAGTTTAAGAACATGAGCAGTTTATTCTTGCTGATAAATTAGACAGCTGCTCTGAATTACACTTCATGCTGTTTTCACACAACAGCTAATTTCCTGCTGCTAGTTCAAAAGTGACTTGGAAGTTTATGCAATTAACTTCACCACCTTTTCTTTATCCTTCAATAAAAGCATCAATTTTATTTGCTTGCAGTGAATTCTCAATGTTTCTGAGGTTTTCTTCTTTGCCTCTCTCCTCCTAGAGCTGTACCAAAAATATACTTCATTTTTGAGGACTTAAATGCCTATTGAGTGCTCCAGAACAAGCAGCTTACATTATGATTTTTGTATTGTATTTTCAAAGCCAACAACTTGGGCATTTGTGGCCAGCTTCATTGAACTAGTGGGTTCTTTCAGTCTGCAAAACAGTGTTTCTGTATTCCCTTATTTCCCCAATAACAGCACTATGCTCAATAACATAAAAATGAAAATGTGGCCACACTAAAGACAGTTGAAACAGGGTGGCACCCAGACTTCCTCTTAGTGGAACACTGCTCTTGGGATGCTAGGAAGGAAGTGCAATTTTTCCAGTTCTTCCTTCCCCCAGAAGTTTGCACAGGGTAGAGGGATTTCCCCTCACCACCACAGTGGACCAAGGGTATACAGAGACAGAAATGGGAATTAAAAAAAAAAAAAAGAACTGGTGTGATTTTCAGGCACTTTTTGCCCCCAAATCATACAGAAAGCCACTCAACGTGTGAAAACATGCAAACATATCCCTGTACTACTCCCAAATACCTCCATTTTTCTCTGTCATCCCTCTCAAAATGGTGGTAGGCAGTGATGCAGTACCTGTTGTTATTTTGGGATGCAACCCAGAGGAAAATGGAGATATTTGAGTTTGCTGGGGGGGGGGGGTGGAATGCCCAGACAGGTGCAAAATGAGACAGTCGCGCCCCCCCCCCCGAATGGGTGGACAGTCAAAGAGAGCACACCAACTTGGTCCTCTGCTTAGGGGAAGGAGAAGCAGATGATTTAGAAAAGGAAGAAGATTGGGCCTTGGCGTGATGCTTGCCAGAACTCAGGAAGTTCTGTGGACCTGAAGCCCCATTGAAAGAAAGGTCTGAACCCACTACAGGATTTAAACTAAGAACTGAAGAATGTACATTCCTCCTTCTTAGGTAAAGAAAGGAAGGCTTTCTTTTTATCCTTGGTCTCCACAAGGAGCTCATCCAAGGTCTCCCCCCCCAAAAAATTTACCACACTTGAAAGAACAAATCGAGAGGTTTGCCTAAACCCTATTATCCACATTCCAGTTTTTGAGCCATAACCATCTCCTGGCAGCTACATTAGCCACCAAGGAACAGGAAGAAAACTGTAAGGCCAGCATAAGCCATCAAGGCAGAAGCTTTGGCCAATTTATTAATGCCCTGGAGGAATTTGACCTCCCCCCTCAGGCAGAATCGCCAAAAGGTCCTTAGCCCACCTGATGCAGGCCCTAGCAATGAGGGAAGATGTGGCAGCCACCCTGATTGCAAGGGCTTTGACCTTTGAGGGCCTCAGTAGATACAGTGTTAGCATTTTTGCATGCAGGTTTGAAGGCCTTTCTCCTAACACTCTGCAACAACATGTTTCCGCTTTAGGTTCCATTTCAAAGGGTACTTATAATAAATCTTTAGCTTCTCACCCACATGTTCAGAGTTTTCTGAAAGGGGTGGCCTTGCTTAAACCTTTGGTGGTTCATCAGTTCCTGTCTTCGGATCTGAATTTAGTCCTTCAGGCCCTCATGAAACCCTCCTTTAAGCCTTTGCATTCGGTGGAGTTGAAGAGTCTTACCTTTAAAGTTGCTTTTTTGATTGCGGTTACCACCGTAAGGTGGGTTTCTGAACTGGTGGCCTTGTCGGTGTGTGAAGAATTGTTTATTTTTCATAAGGATTGAGTGGTCTTGCATTTAGATCCTTCTTTTCTTCATAAGATGAATTCAGTATTTCATAGGACTCAGGAGTTTGTCTTTCCTTCTTTTTGTCCTAACCCTTCCGCTGAGTTAGAGAGGAAGTGGCACAAGTTGGATGTGCGGAGAGCACTTAAATTTTATTTAGACCGTACTAAAGATTTTCATAAATCAGATTCCTTGTTTGTTTCTTTTGCAGAATCTTCTAAAGGAAAGAAAGTATTTTCTTCTACTATCGCCCGGTGGCTCAGTTTGTATATTGAGTTGGCCTACGTTCATAGTTCTTTACCTGTTCCTTGCGGGGTTCAGGCTCATTCTACTCGCAGTGCTACCACATCAGCAGCTTTGGCTACAGTGGTGTCATTGGGAGAAATCTTCAAGGCTGGTACTTGGTCATCTTCCTCTGCTCCCGTCATTACCCTAGCAGCACAGTCAACAGAATGATGAGTCAACTGTATCTGCTGTGTTGCCAAGGAGTGGGCTTCCTGTTGAAAAAGAAGAGCTGTGTTTCTCTGTCCATCTGGGAGACATGGTATAAAGAATATCATCTTCTCCCACAGGAAGCACTGGTATGGCGTACACCAATATATAGGCCTGAATACTGGCAACTCGGATAGCGAGGACTGTGGAGGAGTGGAACCTCCTTCCAAAGATAACTAGATGCCTGTCTTCTCCATCTGGGGGCATGGAATATTACCTCTTTCCATCCATATATGATACGAGTCTTCCTGGTAGAAATACTATCGATATGCCAGGTGAGATGAGGGATAACAGTGCTCTTGATGGAATGGAGATCTCTCCCGTCTTGGGAAAGGTAGAAGAGGTCTACATCTTGGGGAGTTGCAGCATGGTGGAAAAATGGCAGGTGGTTCAGGAGCAGGACAAGGAAAAGTCAGTACATTCTGCTCAAGAAGTATCTCCTGTACCAAGAGGCTGGACATCTGGTGTGTTCAGTACCAAAGGAGGATCAAAACAAGCAACAGCCCATACGGAGCCAGTCTCAGCAGTCAGTATTGAGGCCAGAGATGTTGTCAATGGTGGTACTGAGCTCTGCTATCTATGCCTCAGTTTCTTCTTCTCCTTTGGTCTCTTCTCTGTTGATACTGAACACTCCAGAGACAACAAGCTCTTATGTCCTGATCTGGAGTGGGCAGATCTCCAGATCTGTGAATCAAAGAGGTTGTTGGTACTGATTCCTTTGCTACCAAGACAACAATAATCTGTGGGGTAGCAACTGGCATTGAGGAAGCAGCCAAAACCAAAAGTGCCATTGATGGCAGAGGTGCTGTTGGTACCAAAGATGTCAATGTTGGTACGGAAGTTGGTGTCAGTATTGAAGCTTGCGTCTATACCAAAGAAGCTGATACTGAGGTCATTTTCTACTTCAGGTGGGCATGCTGCTTCTGTGACTTTGATGCTGTCATTGAGGCAAAAAAGGGGGCTTGTTGGTAGCATCTTGATCTGAAGAGATTTCTTCCAGCAGTATAGCTTCAGCCACAAAGCCTGATTTTTCAAGGCATGAGCAATAAAGCCTCAACAAATTGAACACTGCTGCACAATATGTCCCTCACGCAGACAGAAAAGCCACTCTTGACTGATCCTCTGAGAGAGAAACTTCGCACCTACAAGAAGAGCAGAGTTTGAAAAGAGAAGAAGAGGCCATAAAGGACAGAGGGGCAAAGCCCCAAAGTAAAGAGTAAGTTATCTATATAGATATATAGATAGTGGTAGAACAAAGAAAAAGAAGGGACACGAAGTTAGAGATATGGCAAAAAGAGAGGCAAAGACAACAAAATAAGAAATAAGGAAGCACCATTCTCTGAAGATGCCAGCCACAGATTCCGGATGAAACATCAGCAATAAACTCTTCCAGAACATGGCCTCACAGCCCAGAAAAAAAACACAGAAAACCTATTGATGCCGGCTGTGAAAGCCTTTGACTTCACAATGAGGAAGCTACTCAATACAGAACACTCCTCTGTCAGCAGATGAAGAAAAACTGAGGGGACAGTAACTTTGGTGGGCTAGGATATATGTGGTAGACGAGGAGGATTCCCTCCAAGCCACTCAGCACTGGAACATTCCAACAGGGGCTCTGCAGAGGTGCAAAAACGCATTTGTGTGAGGCAAAGAGACCACAATCACAAAATCAAGCAAAGGGGTTGGACAAAAGAGGGCAAAAAGGAGCTTTCCCCAAAAATGTGGGGCTCTTTCCACAGAAGAGGGACCAGCTTCTAGCACAAAAATGTTCAAGCTTGCTTTAGCAGGTATTGCACAGCCATACTCCAAATCTCTCTTTCTCCCCATAGTGCTATGGCTCTCCAATCTGTAGCAGGCAACACAGTTCAACAAGCAGGTTTACATAGACACCCAGTGCCAGTGGCTCTTATCCTTTTCTTTACCAGGGAACCCCTTTTGTTGCCGTAGTCCCCCAAGACTTAACAAAAGATTTAAAACCAGAATAATAATACGTGATCATAATAACAATGAATTTACACCATTCATTAAATTTTTCCTCAGAGGCACAGGAGGGGGAGGGCAGACTTTTCTCCTGCTTCTTCCTGCAATTTTGTGGCTGGAGTGGATTCAACCGCAATGTGCAGGCCAAGCCAACCTGTCTTTGCCTTGGCTCCTGTCACATGACCGCTCCACTGCATGGAGGAAGCGAGCCAAGCAGCCTTCAAGCCTTCACAGATCCCCTGTGAGGACATTGAGAACCCCCAGACTACAGATTAAGAACCATTGCCCTATGCAGTTCAGGAGGAAGGCCAGACTCACTATTCTTCCATTATTGTCAGTCCCCTCTCTGCAACAATATGGGTGTGAAAAGAGGCAGAATTCTCCCCCTCCCCCACAAGTACCTGCAGTCCCTGAAATTGTAATCACTTACCTTTCCCATTCAAACATAAAAATGGTTTTGACTTCACTGGCACATGGACTGCACCTTCTATCTCGTAATTATTTTTTTTTTAACATTTCATAGTAAATTATTTGAACCAATTAAAGAGATAATTGAACTTCTTACTTAATTCTGCCAAGCCATTAAAAGCCCAGAATATATGCAAGGAATTATTTCTGATTTATAAAACATAAGTTTCAGATCTTTGAGAACAAGAAGTGCCTGCTCTGAATACATTTCTTCATATTATAACTCAAAAGTTATTGTGCTACATTTTGTTCCCCTCATTATCACTTAATCAAAATGCTGAAATATCATTCTAGGGGCCTGCTCTCAGTACCATTACAAGCAAGGAAACCAAAGGGGAGATTAGGTTATTCATGCCTAGGGCTGAATTTTGCCCCACATTTTTAGCCATTTTCCTCTGACAGAGCTCTGCTTTATATGTTAATGGGAAGTGTTGCTAACTTTTGTAGTTTTATTACTTTTCTTGATACAGGGCATGTTTGAACTATTTGTTTACTACTGAATGCTGATTTGTCTTCTCTGATCCACATCATCTGCACCAACATCACGTTTTCAATTTTATTGTAAGGTATATTTGCATACATGATACAGTTACTTAATCACTTCTGTCAATGCTCAGTTGCTCTGTTCCCCAGTTACTTGATAAAGGGCAACTTTGGAGATAGTTTATTTGGTTCTATAAAGAATATTTATTAATTCCAGAATCCACCTAGAAGTGTAACAACTTCATTTTGTAGCCAGCGTTGTAAAGAAACAGCAATTCAAATGAAACTTCATGGAACTGTAGAAATATTTCAAGGAAACATGGTTTTGGGAAATAGCCCCTCTAGCTTTGTTTCTCTAAATCATTTTCCACTGAATTCAATGTGGCTTACTTCTGATTTCACATGCACAGGAGTCTATACTTATTCTCTGACTCTCACCCTGTCCTACCAAAACAAAACTCCTTAATAAGATACCGTTTAAATTTTAGAGTCTGTTTTAGAATGAATCTTTTGAGAGAGCAGGTTATAAAACTTTCTTATATTAAAAGGAATCCAAGATTTTAAAAAAAATTCAAAATAGTTCAGGTTTAAAACTAGAGTTGCATGGAATGTTACTTTTTGGTTTGCATGCAGATTAATCATAATTAGATCACTGAAATCAATAGGTTTACTCTAAGCATGACTACCTTTAGACCCCAATTTATATTTTTAACTAGCCTACTTAAATCGTTCCCCTTTCTTTGGAAGGGCATTTAACACTGCATCTCTCGAGTAAAATGAACACAGAGGATACACAACCCTGTTGTTGTTGTTGTTGTTGTTGTTGTATGCCTTCAAGTCATTTCTGACCTATGGTGACCCTAAGGCCTATCATGGGTTTTTTTTGGGGGGGGGCAAGATTTGCTCAGAGGGGGTTTGCCACTGCCTTCCTCTGGGGCTTTTCATGGCTGAGCAGGGATTCAAACCCTAGTCTCCAGAGTCATAGCCCAACACTTAAACCACTATGCACAATCCTACTGTTGTGTATAAGTGTATTTTTTTGTATATATTCAACTGCTGTCCACACACTAAATGTAGACCTCAATACTGGTAATGGTGGCTGTTATTTTTATTGGGGAAAGCCATTTTGAATTCCCGAGCATTAAAAAAACAACACACTTCAGGGATTTCTGAGAAACATAAAATGGAAGAAGTTCCAATTCTTTTCCCGCTCAAAAGAATTTTATCTCATCCCCAAAATATAACTGAAACAGCTAACAAATGGTCCTTATCAGTTTAGTATTGACCTACAGTGGGTCCTTGTTATCTTATGGGGTTTGGTTCCAGGACTCCCCGTGGATACCAAAATCTGTGGATGTTCAAGTCCCATTATATGCAATGGTGCAGTAAAATGGTATCCCTTACATAAAATGGCAAAATCAAGGTTTGCTTGGTGGGGGGCAAGATACGGAATATTTTCAAGCCATGGATGGTTGAATCTATGGATATGACAGGCTGACTATATTTTATACATCAGGAAAGTACACCTGTTTTCACAAAGATTTCTTAAAACTGCGCTATTTTGCCTGATATGGTTCCCTCCTGTTTTGTTCCTGAGGGTGAGCTGGAACCATCTCTAACACAGTGTTTATAGGAAATTTTGGAGCTGTTTTTTTTAAAAAATATTTTGTTTTGTTTTCAATTTTTTTGTCTGACACTTGGCATACTGTCTTAGTGCCAAATGGAACTTCCCTTCACCTCTCAATAAGAAGGACAGCCTTGAAGAATAGTTTTTTAAATGTCTGCTATGAACTCAATAATTATTACCACTCCCTCAGTGGCAACTGTGCATTTTAAAAACATGCAAGTTAAAGATGCATTTGGCATCACACATCTTGGTCCCAAACCCTGCCAGCACACCCTTGACAACATGAGAAGCAAGAGGTAAGGCCATTTGTCCCTTCCTTAAGGTCCAGCACTCTACTCAATATTCCAAGTAAATTTTTTGTTAAGTGTCATTCCAAAAACTGCAATCAGTAACTAACCCAGAGACACATACCTCCATGCTCAGTGGTAAACTCTCTTGAGATGCATACCTAATAGAAGCATTTTCAAAAGTAAGACTATCCTGGTGACATAGACAGCTATGAATACATTTACATTTTTCATTTCGCATTGCAAATGTTCAGCAAGCATCATGGGCTCTCTCTGATGGGAAAACCATGAGATGCAAAGTGAACAACACACTGTCTTTTTTTAAAACATCTTGAAGTGAGAGATGGCTAATTATTTTATACTTACACATATGCATATGAAAATTGGTGTTGAAATCTCTGGCAGTATTCATCGTACATGCACACACGCATGCACACACTCTAATCAAAGCTCAGGATTCATATGGGGGAGTTACAGGGAATAAAAATGATACCATTCTTCCTCATATCACATTTTATTCTTTCCCAAAAGACTTGCTTTCTTTGCTTCTATATTATTTGATCTCTTTTGAAATGAGAGGAAAACACACAGTGGTAAAATATGCTTGGGTTTAGATATCATTTCCTTTGGCTTATAACACAACTGCTTTTCTTTCTAAAAGAGGCTTCCATGCAAAGAATCCAAAGCTGTTTGCAAAGAGGAAAAGGGATAGATTCTGAATCTATAAACATGACTATACAGTACTCCATTACGCCATGGGCTCTCAAGCATTGGCCCAGTGGTTCCCTTACTAAATCATAACAGAACTATTCAAAACTCTCCAAGGTATATAAAAACATTATTGCAACATACACCCTCCTTTGGTTGTGAGGGAGAGAATAAGTTTGTTTGCTTCCTCCCTCACACAAAACACTAGAACCTGGGGTCTACCTGTTAATTTGATTTGCAGTAGACTCAGGATAATACAATAAAAAGTATTTCTTCACAGCACATCATTTACAGAAATAGGTAGCTGTCAATCACCAGTACCAGTTTAAAAGGTGACACATTCATGTGGTGAAACCCACTTGGTGATAAAGCTCTGTATGAGAAACACTTTTCCAAGGGAGAGCAAACCACAAAAACTCAAGCAGTCAGATGCAGGTTAAAAGCATTCCCATACACCTTTGAAGGCTTCTAGATTGTATTAGTGCTGGTCTCATTTTCTCCCACAGAGCAGGTGAAGTTTGAAAAAATCTTAATAGCAGCAATACTCAGAGATAAAAAATGTTTTCAGAAGCACATATATTCTTCTTAAATTCAGAGGGAGATAATCTCTCTCTCTCTTTCTCTTTCTTGCGCAATACTAGACACTCACCTAGTGAATTTGATTCGGTAGTGAGGTAGACCATCTACATTCATGCTCTCATCACTGCTAGCTAGTTCCTGCAATGCCCTCATAAATTTTGATAGGTGGCAGTGCAGAGGACTGGCATTTGCTCCAACGTCTACATATTACAGAGTTTTAAAAATTGAGAACAATTATTGCATTGAAATTGAAGAGAATTCACAGAGATAATCTATTTGTTGCCAACAACTGTTTCCTGTCCTATAAAAAATAACTCCTTCTGACAAATTCAGTCCCCAGAAGGCACTGGGGGAGGGGGTGTGGCCGAACATATGCACAATTTCCCTAGAAAACACATATATTACTATATCAGTCAACCAGAAGATGTTTGCACTTTACTATAGAAATAACTACTATCACATACCCAATATTTCTCTGCCATACATTTATTTCTCTGACATATTTTTAAAACTTTTTCTTGGTTCTGCAAACGTTTCCTTCAAAATGGATTTCTAGATTTTTAGAGGTGTTAAGGGGAGATAATCAAATGATAATACTTATTTTATTAAGTTTCCTCAGAAGCTTAATTCTTAACAAAAAAAAAAAACCCTAGCACAGCTATAAAAATGCTAATTAGGAAAGTTTTAGAGGAAATGCTGCAGACTAAATACAACTCCATGCATAAGAAATTAATTCTGTAGATGATGTGGAAAAGATGGCTTATAAAGTTAACGAGATATTACTTAAGGCAAGAGAAACAATTAGGCTATTAACAGTGGAGATAAACTAAACATTTTGCCATCAAATATAATGAAACTAATTAAAAGTGAAATGAAAAATAAGACATGAATATGAAAACAAATTCAGGAGCAATAAAAGGCAAGAGTTTAACATCGACAGGACCCAAAGTGATATAGTATAGAGAGGCATCTGAAAAATCAGCCAAGAAAATCTTTTTAGCAAAATAATTATGAAGCTGCCAAGTTTGTCCTCCCATGTTTCCAAAATGCTGGGAAAAAAGAATGGCTTTATGACTTATTTCTTCAATGTTTAGATTATCAGCTGAAAAATTAAGCCTGGGGTTTCTGTTGAATTTTAAGGAACATTTCATGTTACCATTTTAAAAACCTCTTCTAATAACATACGAGTCTTGCCATGCATGCATGGCATGAATATGGAGAAACTGCAGCTTTGGGCCTTGTCTACACTATTGAAAAACTCTAACTCCCCCCAAATCTGGCCGGATAGAACCAAACTATGCAGGGACCTTCCCTGAATCTACTGCGATTAGTCTACACACCGTACGGCCTTATTTGCACCAGACTCAGGGAATGCCACCTTAATCCGGTTTTTAGAAAATTGTTTTCTCCAGAGTTTGCTTGAAACGCCCAAGATTGGGGGGGGGGGAGGAGAGGAAGAACAAGTGCTGCCTGCCACCATTTTTTTTTTCTCTTTCTCGGCACCACGTCCTCATTCTGAAGGCAGATCTCTGGCATTCGTCACTCACTCTGGGGTCAGAAGAAATGGCCACCAACTAACACCAGGTGGGCTCTGCTTTGGGGGCACATAATTGCCTGTTCTGACGTCAGAAGGAGCAGCCAGCCTTGTGATGGCAGGGCTGCCACTCCTTCTTACCTCAGAGAAAGCAACTGAGCTCTGTGAAAGCAGAGCCCTGGTGCTAATCTCTTTCTCTGAAGTCAGAATAGGTGGCCAGCCTCGTAATGGTGGGGCTGGCCACTCCTTCTGACCTCAGAGCAGGCAATTATGTGCCAGAAAAACAGAGCCCTGTCTCTCTTCTGGCCCACACTGGCAGTGCCTAGGTAGCAGCAGCAGTGGGCCCGCAGCTTCACTGGGTGTAAAAATCCGAATAAATTGTTAGGTGGACAAGACTGTTTGACGAGTGATGCAGATTCAGGCTTTGGCCAGATAAGGTGTGGCACTTAAATCCAGACCAGAGCAGTCCCAATTTCAGATATTTACCCCTAGTATAAACAAGCCCTTGGGTGGCAAAATACAAGGAAACAGAGTCCTGTCCTTGTTAACCCATTGTTCTCATGCCAACAAAAGCTGAATATACATTAACTGCAGAACATATCATTTTCAGGAATCAGTTCCATACTACAATAAAAAAAATCCCAAGGTCCATAGAGAAATGTGATTGCTACTACAGGTTGAGTATCCCTTATGCAGAATTTAGAAATACTCCAAAATCCAACATTGTTTCAGTGTACACAGACTTTGTTTTATGCACAAAACTTTTTAAAATATTGTGTATAAAATTACCTTCATGTTATGTGTATACAGTATATATGAAACAAAAATGATTTTTTGTTTACACTTTGGTCCCATCTCCAAGATATCTCATGTATATGCAAGTATTCCATAATCTGAAAAAATCTGAAATACAGAACACTCTGGTCCCAAGCATTTCAGATAATGGATACTCAACCTGTAGTAGTTTTTCAAATCTTACCTATAGTCTCAGCTGTTAATGAAAATTACAAACTTGATGGTCATTTTTTTTGAGAGAGAGAGACTGTCTCAGTTTATATCGTAAACTGTCATAGCTTAAGTTGTAATCTTCCCAAGTTTATATTGTAATAGTTCTTCATGACTTAAAAAAAGACATAGAGTTGATCCAGACCAAGTATACTTCAAAGGCCTCAAATGAAAATAACAAGATTTATGTTAGTCATAACAGCTGCTTACACTGAATTCTATGAGGTACAAGCGTGACTAACAGTTGTCAGGAATCAACCCTATCTTTCTCTCCCTTTTGTCAATTTAGCATTTTTTTGAGGACTCCACAATCACGGAAGTTGCCGTGATTAAAATATGGCTCTGCGGCTTCCGAAGCTTCACGGAACTGAAACAGATGCTTTCAGGAGAGGGACGGCAGCGTCCGAAAATGACCCCCTGCCGCGCAAGAGCCCCGTCCCTCTCCCGGGAGCTCTTCCCGCGCTAGGTACGATAAAACCGTGTCTGAAAATGTCCCAAGTCACAGGCCATTCTTCTGAGGCAGTAGCATCCATCTGTTGAATTCGAAAGGCATTAGTTTAATTTCTCAGAAAAATGATTTTGACAATGGAGGCCATACATGGAACTTCAGAATTCAGTAAGACAGTAGACTCTATTTCCACATAATCACTTCTCAAGATAGAATTATTTTTCAAAATCCCAGGTTATTTCATAAATGCACTAGATTTCTTTAGGGAGGGAAATAAACTTGCAGTAATATTGGGGAGGCCATTCAGTTTCCAGTAAATGGGGAGAAATCATAGGATATAATGTGTTCTTGATCAAATATTCTGCCTACTGGCTGCAAAGATAATCTCCCCTGTACACATTCTAAATTATCTTAGCTCCACTTATTTCCATAGTGACTCTCATTTTCCTTCATTATAGTTATATGTTGTTTCTGAATACTTAAAACTGTGGTTACAGATTTGATGTGGACACTTTTACGCTGCTACACAATGCACTATGTAAATACATTATATTAGTAAACAGATCGACAAACAGAGAGACAGACAACCCATGTAAAAATCTATCTGTTTGATCACCTAAGTAAGGTAAGAATAACTTCCAGGTGATGAGACAGGAGACAGGAAAGCCTTACTGTTCTTTTCTAGGTCAAGATGTCAAAATGAGTTGCAGGGCAATTTAAGGTGGGTTACATGAAGGGTACAGCAACAATTTTCTTTTGTCTCTTTCTCTGTCTTCTTAGAGAAAGGCAAGCAAAAACATTGCAGGGAATGTGAAAGGAGATAAAAAGAAAGAGGCAAGGTAGTTAAACAAAGAATCAGAAAGACCAACTAACACCAGAGGTTCTTAATTCAGCATCCACAAATTGGGTACTTTGATTTCTTTTTCTCCCCATGCTAAACTTTAAAGTAAAAATGTAATCTTTTCAAGTGTTTATTGTATTTTTTCATTCCACATTTGTCTGTATGAAATGTCATCCAAACTCAACAAATCATGGTTAACCTTAAGTATGAACTGAAAGAAACCAGCTTTGTAAGCCAGTGTCAACCCATTGCTTGTTTTAAACCAAGAGCAGGCAAAGTGTGGTTGTCCAGGTGTTGATGGATAGCAGCTCTTCTGATTCTTCACCCTTGGGTATGCTGGCTTGAGCTACAGTCCCAACAGAATTAGGAGGGCTGCACATTCCCCACCCTTGTTTTAAACACCTTGTCAGTATTAAACAACACATAAAGCCTCAGGCAGTACATAAGGGAAATGAAAGCTTCTAAACACCTAGCTCTGCTGGAGGAGGAGGAGGAGGAGGAGGAATAGGAATGTGTGAGCCTGGAATAAGAGCTGGTTCATTCCCATCATGATAAACTGCTATTCATTATTGAATGCAGTTGTTTGCCATATTCACATGTAATTTTAAGCCAGGAAACCTGGCTTTAAAAAAAAAGTGTGTGCTTATGCATGGAGTCCTTTCATTCTTGCTTTGCTCCTCCCATCCATTAATAAACATAGGCAGTAATAGTTTAGTAAAGGTAGGTTATCTATGCCTGGCTTGTTTACCCACTTACACCAATGGGGTGTAAGTAAAGTAGGAACAAACAGGCTGTGAGCACTGCCATGTAGCTCATACATATTATTGTTTAATAAACCTGGGTTCATAACCTAAGGTAGTACTACTCAAAAGTGGTGGTCTATGGACTGGTATTTGTTCATGAGCCATTATCCGCTACTCCCTGGAAGATTTTCCAGGAAAGAAAGTAAGAATTATAGCCAAATGGGCACAATTATGGCATTGTTCTCTGGCACATTGGGGACAAAATGCTGTTAGTGTTCCACATCAGATAGGTTAAGGAGTACTGGCCTAAGGTAATGTGTGAAAGTTGCCATGATCATCCTTAGTGTTTACATTTTTTTAAAAAAATTGAGATGAGAAAACATACATGTGTCTCTTCTAGCAGCCACAGTGGTTGACAGTTGTCTGGTACAGGAGCTGTTCAGTCAAAATCAAATTGCAGTTCTCACTTACATCAGCTTTTATTCTAGATGCCGCAGACTGAATCCTGCAAGTAGATAGGACTACTTCACCTTATGATTAACTTCTAAAATAGCATAGTTATATGAAAGCTTTCCCTTCCCCAGAAGGAGAGATCTTGAACTGGCAAGCCAAAAATACTGTCTAGGATAAAATTGGTTTTGTAAATGTCTCCCTGACTGTGCAGCTGTTCCTGGGAAGCTCTAGAACATCTCACACTCTTTCCTGGTCCTGCCAAGTTTCCCCCCCTGAATATCACAGACAGGTGCAGAAGCAATTTCTTTTGCAAGGGAGTCCTGTGCATTTAGTTTACCAAAGAGTGGTAAGAACCCAAAGGGTGCTCAGCAGTGGCTACTTTTTGTCTTGGAAAGATGTGACCAGTGGGGTGCCACAAGGTTTGGTCCTGGGCCCAGTGCTATTCAACATCTTTATCAATGACTTGGATGAGGGAATTAGGGGCATACTTATCAAATTTGTAGATGACACCAAATTAGGAGGAGTAGCTAATACCCTAGAGGACAGGATCAAAATCCAAAATGACCTGGATAAACTGGAGAGCTGGGCCAAAGCTAACAAAATGAAATTCAATACGGAGAAATGTAAGGTACTGCACTTAGGGCAAAAAAATGAAATGTATAGATATAGGATGGGGGAGACCTGGCTGAATGAGACTACATGCGAAAGGGATCTAGGAGTCCTAGTAGACCACAAGTTGAACATGAGTCAACAGTGTGATGCGGCAGCTAAAAAGGCCAATGCGATTTTGGGCTGCATCCATAGAAGTATTGTGTCTAGATCAAGGGAAGTAATAGTGCCGCTCTATTCTGCCTTGGTCAGACCTCACCTAGAATACTTTGTCCAGTTCTGGGCACCACAATTCAAAAAGGATATTGACAAATTGGAGCATGTCCAGAGAAGGGCGACTAAAAAGGTGAAAGGTCTGGAAATGATGCCTTATGGGAGAGACTTAGGGAGCTGGGTATGTTTAGCCTGGAAAAAAGACGGATAAGAGGCAATGTGATAGCCCTGTTTAAGTATTTGAAGGGGTGTCACATTGAGGATGGAGCAGGCTTGTTTTCTGCTGCTCCAGAGACTGGAACACGGAGCAATGGATGCAAGCTCCAGGAACAGAGATTCCACCTCAACATTAGGAGGAACTTTTTGACAGTCAGAGCTGTTAGGCAGTGGAACACACTCCCTCAGAGCATGGTAGGGTCTCCTTCCTTGGAGGTCTTTAAACAGAGGCTGGATGGCCATCTGTCGGGGGATGCTTTGATCGTGATTTCCTGCATGGCAGGGGGTTGGACTGGATGGCCCTCGTGGTCTCTTCCAACTCTGCGATTCTATGATTCTATGATTTACTTATTGCATAGAGGTTTCTGTGTATTTTTCTAGGGAAGAAGCTTCAATGAGATTCTCAAAGGTGCCCCCAAAAGATTAAGAACTGCAGGCATATATAATAAACAATGAAAAGTGGATCCCATGTTGTAAACTGGGGTTAAATGTGGGTCCTGATCTAAAAAAGGTGAAAGATTGCTGTCCCATAACATAGGAACTTCCTAAGCAAGTCAATGCAGAATAAGGCAGACTTTTCAACTCCAGAACATCATTACCATCTTAGCGGGAGTGTAGCTATAATATGTTCACATGTACATTTTTTTTTTAGAATAAAGCATGCCGCCTGTTATTAAACACACCACATTCAAGAGAACTGAAGCACCTAACATGAGAACTTCTCTCTTCCTAACATGAGAACTCCTCCCTCCCTGACACCGAAAATGAAGGGAAAGCAGTAACAACTTGCCAATACTATTCACCATGGACCAACATCAGGCATTTGGGCTATTAACTTTAAGGAAGGAACCTTTGCACCTTTGTTATTTAAGAGACTTTGTCTAAGAGGTGTTAAGCATGCACAACATTTATGGACTGCAGTTTGAATTAAGGATCTGCTCATTTCCTCAAGATCATGCTCTCAGTACATGACTGTCTCAAATTTAGTCTTCAGCACTGCTTCAATCACTGCAAACCAATTTTGAGAATGTCAGCATGCTATTTTCCCCCTTTTACTCTATCAGAGTTGTACAGCTTCCAATAGCAGAAAATTAACAGTGTTACAAAGATCTTTTAAATGTCACAGAAGCTCACTCATATTGATATTCTGAACTTAATAATACTGAAGCTCAAATACTCTCCATCTATTTTAAGCACTTTCAGAGGCAATAAAACAACAATTTTGTTTTTCACCCCAAAGTCAAACCAGTGATTCTATACAACCCCAGTCAAGAAATCACATTTCCATAAAGAGTTAGGAAGAACTCCCAGACATTAGAATGTTCAGTTTGAAGGTTAATTCATTAACGTTAAACAGAAGGAATTTGGTGATTAATTCATTATCATGACAGTTGACAATTAAAATCCTTTAATTTGTTGCACTGATATTAACAGATGCATTCCTTGAAACATTAGTTTTCAGAACATGCCATCAGATTTACAGAGAAGGGCATCAGGGCTGTCACCATTAACTCCTAGAGGTAAATTTGGTTACTGGTTTCTTCAAAAGTTTATTTAGTTAGTTAGTTATTTTGAAAATTGGGAGAAAGGTGGAATATAAATTCAATCAATAAATAAATAAAGTTGTCTAATCTGGATTTTTTTTCCCAGACAGACTACAACCTACACAATCAAGTTGCTGCCTGGCAATAGGCAAAATCTGTTGCTGACCAACCATGGAATAAAGAGACCAGATATAAAAAGTTGGGTTGAATAAGGGCCACTTTATTTACCCTAAAACATATTTAAAAGGAATGAACCTGGAGAGGAGTAAGAGGGGAGGAACAAGCGAATGCAGGAGCAAGCTAATCCAAGAAGGGGGGAGCAAGCTCATCATCAATGAGGCAGGTGTCAGCCCTTGACTTCCTCCCTAGCCTTCCACTGGGCAAACCCCCTGAGCCCCAAGGTCAATTAGCTGGTTTGCTCCCTGTCCAAGGACCAGTCCCCGCCAAGTTGCAGGACTTAAAGTGATGGCCAAGCCCCCAGGCCAACCCCAAGAGTAGACTCTTTTGCCACCTCCAGGTCACAGGACCTAAAGAGGCAGTTCTAGAGCCATTCCCTTCACCAAAAGGCTGCCAGGGTGTTTACTGTACCTGCTACTTTTCTTTCTCTACTATCTGCCATAGACAAGAGAAAAGTGTCTGTTTAGCCCCTCTCCCCCACCAGGCTGGCCAAAAGGATCCCTTACCCCTTGTTGCAAGTCCCCCAGGAACATCATATTACCCCTCCTCAGATAAATGCATGCCATCTGCTCTGTAGACATCAGGAAGTTGAGATATTTTATTGGGATGTGGGAGGAAGTGGCCCAACCCCATATTTAGAGCATTATAGATTTCCCTGTTAACCCTCCTGAATGCCCTATCAATGCAATGTGGGTTACATTCATCCAAAGCTGGTGAGGCAAAATGGCTCAGTGATACAATACTCAGCCAGACTTCAGTTCCCTGTCTCTTTGAGTCATTTTTTACTGGCATATTGTGAAGTAAATGCTGTCATACATAAGGTGCATATCTCTCAACTCTAAAGCCCAACCTGACCAGTCCATCCATGAAGCAACCACAAACTCACTCACAAAAGGTGCATCAAAGAAGGAAACTAGCTGCATGAAACAATAATGGGTCAAAGAGCTGGCTTTAAATATCTGCCATGTGTCCTGTAAGCCCCTCAGGATGATAAGTGAATTAGGTTCCCATGTGTCCCAGATTTTGCCCACTTTCCTTGTCCAGTCCTCCAGCATCTTCTTCAAACAGAAGTCAATAACAGAATCAGCATAATAACAGAATCAGCATGTCTCTGCAACTCAGTTCAAAACACCACAGTAGCAAACTACCCTCAATCAAATTACTTTGTAGACTCTTTGCCCTTACTTCAGCTGGGAAAATTCTACCCTATAACAACTATTCCTTGTTCTTGGTGCCAAAGACAACTCAATAGCCCTGTGATACAGCTTTTCCTCAGTGTGTGCTCACACAGCTGCCTCTGTGGAATTGCTGCCTTATGAGATGCAATCTTGGGGTTCCTCTGCCTGGGAATTCCCCTTAATTGTGCCTCCTTTGATCTAGCTGCCACCACCCTTTGATCTTTTGAACCCTTTACACAACCCAAAGGGAGACTATGAGGTTTGGATAGTTGTGTCCCTAACTCTGTAGGCATGCCACCCCCACTCCTTCTGAGCCTAGAGGGAGGAACCGACCGAGCAAATAGACGCATGAAGCATTAGCTGATAAAGATAGAAAAAGACTTTATTCTAAGCAGAGTTCATAACATGCAGATAATTCTCATGGAAGGCTCTTCCTTTCCAGGTACATTCTTAGAAGTTACAAATTACAGAAGAGTTCATTTCCAGCCAAGTTGGGAAAATAAATGTAATTCCCTAACGCAATCTAACTAATACAGTTCCTGATCTACTCACTCACTTACATGAAGTTCAGTTTATTGAGTGAAGGGTTGGCTGTGAGCCACATGTCTGTTTTCAGACCAGTCTCAAACAGCCTTCCTCTAGCCAACATGAGGTCCTTGCCCCAGGATGTTCCTTTGTTGTCTCTCTACCTGAGATGAGGTGTGTGTCCCACCCATCTCGGGACTCCTTTCTTCTTCTGCCTGCCTGCCTCGTGGCTCTGAAGCAGTGTTTATTATCTTGTCTTGTATTTACAGTCATCCTTCCACATTTGCAGGGGTTAGGGTCTCGAGACCCCCACGAATGTTTTAAAAAAACGTGAATAAAAAGGTTGGTCGGCCTCTCCCCAACCTTCCCGAGGAGGCTCCGGGGCTTTGAAGCCTCAGAGCCACCTCGGGAAGGCCGGGGACGGCAGCGGGCAGGTGGGCAGGAGGCTTGCCGGTCTCTCCCTGGCCTTCCCGAGGGGGCTCCGGGGCTTTGAAGCCTCAGAACCGCCTCAGGAAGGCCAGGGATGGCAGTGGGAGGGAGGGAGGAAGGGAGGCTGGTCAGCCTCTCCCCGGCCTTCCCGAGGGGTCTCTGGGGCTTTGAAGCCTCAGAGCCGCTTTGGGAAGGCCAGGGACGGCGGTGGGTGGGAGGCTGGCCGGCCTCTCCCCGGCCTTCCCGAAGGGGCTCTGGGGATTGACAGCCCATAGCCACTTTGGGAATGTTAGGAGTGGTGGAGAGAGCATGGCAGAGAGGCTTTTCAGCCACCCCCACCCTCCCAAAGCCGCAACAAGGCTTTGAAAGCTGAATCACAGCTTTGGGAAGGGCGGGGTGGCTAAAAAGCGCCTTTCCCGCAAACTCCCCGCTCTTCCGGGGCTTGGATCTCCACCCCAAATGGAGCCAAGCCACAGGAGAGCGGGGAGGTGGGTGCACGGTTTGCTCAGCAAGCACTCCATTTAAATTGGTTCATCTCCCTTGCGTGCAAGGGAGAGAAGCTGATTTAAATGGGGTTCTTGCAGAGCAAACCGCGAATAATCAAAACCGTGAGAGTGAAAGCCGTGAACGTGGAGGGGCAACTGTATCTCGAAGGTTTGCCATTCTGGACTCTCTGATTGATCAGTATCCCATGTGACCTGTGACATCTGTGATGATGTCGACCCTAAAAGGCGTTACCTTCCTCTAGACTCTAGTTAATCCTTTGTTTACCTGAGGCTACACTGGAAGATAATGGGAAATAGAGTCTTCCCATTATCACAAGCCCTCATGACCACACTCCCCAAACAGCCACAGTCCTGAAATCTGCTGATACTGACTGCACCATCATAGCCACCTGATGAAACTACCCCATCTGATTGTGAACAATTGCTTACCCCAGTTGTATATCTCACAGTGAGATATATCTCACTAGACATTATACTGGATACTGCTAACCACAAAGGCTTGGACCAGGCACATGGAATGAGGGGATCTAGAGATGAGCAAATTAATGAAACTGACCAGGGTTATATTGTAACCAAGAATGGACTGACAAATTGTGAATTCAGCAGCCCAGAACCAAACTGTCATCACATTTGGAAAAATTCAAAGAGCTACCTTAAATGCTTGACACCAAAACAAACAAACAAATTGTGGCACCATTTTTCTGTAAACTAATGTCTGAAGGTCTTCTGAAGCTTCCATTCTATATTCAATATCCTCCATCCAGAATGAGACTTCAGTAAAACTGAGTAGCAACTCACTCAAAACTTCCATGATGGTCTTTGTGCCAGCAATAACTAAAGTTTGTGGTGTAATTTGTACAATCCTGGCCTTGCATCACAAAAACAATGCAGGAAGGCCCTACCAGGGGCATGCAGAATTAAGATGACCAACTAGCTCCTGCAACTCTTGTAGAGTGACTTTCTTTAGTTCCTACAATATGCAATTTGTGAGATGGCAACATTGTTAAATAATATCAATTTGTAATATCTGTGAATAATTTGTAATATCCGTGAAGGCCTGGGGAGGGTGGGGGGAGTCCGCGGGGGCCTTCACGGAGCCTTGGAAGGCTCCGTGAAGGCCCTGGGGAGGGAGGGGGGAGGATGGGGGGAAGATGGGGGGAGGATGGGGGGAGGCTGCGGAGGCCTTCACGGAGCCTTGAAAGGCTCCGTGAAGGCCCCGGGGAGGGAGGGGGGAGGATGGGGGGAGGCCTTCACGGAGCCTTGGAAGGCTCCGTGAAGGCCTGGGGAGGGTGGGGGGAGGCTGCGGAGGCCTTCACAGAGCCTGGAAAGGCTCTGTGAAGGCCCCGGGGAGGGAGGGGGGAGGCCTTCACGGAGCCTTGGAAGGCTCCGTGAAGGCCTGGAGAGGGTGGGGGGAGTCCGCGCGGGCCTTCACGGAGCCTTCGAAGGCTCCGTGAAGGCCCCGGGGAGGGAGGGGGGGAGGATGGGGGAGGCCTTCATGGAGCCTTGGAAGGCTCTGTGAAGGCCTGGGGAGGTTGGGGGCGTCCACGGGGGCCTTCACGGAGCCTTGGAAGGCTCCGTGAAGGCCCCGGGGAGGGAGGGGAGAGGATGGGGGAGGATGGGGGGAGGATGGGGGGAGGCCTTCACGGAGCCTTGGAAGGCTCCGTGAAGGCCTGGGGAGGGTTGGGGGAGGCTGCGGTGGCCTTCACGGAGCATTGAAAGGCTCTGTGAAGGCCCCAGGGAGGGAGGGGGGAGGGTGGGGGGGAGGCCTTCACGGAGCCTTGGAAGGCTCCGTGAAGGCCTGGGGAGGGTGGGGGGAGGCTGCGGAGGCCTTCACGGAGCCTTGAAAGGCTCCGGGAAGGGTGGGGGGAGGATGGGAGGAGGCCTTCACGGAGCCTTGGAAGGCTCCATGAAGGCCTGGGGAGGGTGGGGGGAGTCCGCGGAGGCCTTCACGGAGCCTTGAAAGGCTCCGTGAAGGCCCCAGGGAGGGAGGGGGAAGGATGGGGGGAGGCCTTCTCGGAGCCTTGGAAGGGTCCGTGAAGGCCTGGGGAGGGTGGGGGGAGGCCGCGGAGGCCTTCACGGAGCCTTGGAAGGCTCCGTGAAGGCCCCGGGGAGGGAGGGGGGAGGATGGGGGGAGGCCTTCACGGAGCCTTGGAAGGCTCCGTGAAGGCCTGGGGAGGGTGGGGGGAGGCCCCAGGGAGGGAGGGGGAAGGATGGGGGGAGGCCTTCACGGAGCCTTGGAAGGCTCCGTGAAGGCCTGGGGAGGGTGGGGGGAGGCCGCGGAGGCCTTCATGGAGCCTTGAAAGGCTCCGTGAAGGCCCCAGGGAGGGAGGGGGGAGGATGGGGGGAGGCCTTCACGGAGCCTTGGAAGGCTCCGTGAAGGCCTGGGGAGGGTGGGGGGAGGCTGCGGAGGCCTTCACGGAGCCTTGAAAGGCTCCGGGGAGGGTGGGGGGAGGATGGGAGGAGGCCTTCACGGAGCCTTGGAAGGCTCCATGAAGGCCTGGGGAGGGTGGGGGGAGTCCGCGGAGGCCTTCACGGAGCCTTGGAAGGCTCCGTGAAGGCCCCAGGGAGGGAGGGGGAAGGATGGGGGAGGCCTTCACGGAGCCTTGGAAGGCTCCGTGAAGGCCTGGGGAGGGTGGGGGGAGGCCGCGGAGGCCTTCACGGAGCCTTGGAAGGCTCCGTGAAGGCCCCGGGGAGGGAGGGGGGAGGATGGGGGGAGGATGGGGGGAGGCCTTCACGGAGCCTTGGAAGGCTCCGTGAAGGCCTGGGGAGGGTGGGGGGAGGGCAATCAATATTCACCGTTTTTTGACATTCGTGGGGGTCCATGGAACCTAACCCCCGCGAATGTCAAGGGACAACTGTACTTGTCATGCCCTGTGAGTCTGATGAGGGTATAGAATCAGAGGAGGAGGAGGACATGTCAGGGAACGGCCCTATGGACGTTGGCACAGGTTTATCTACACCTGTTCCAGCAGGGAACCCTGCCACCCTGGACACTCAAGCAGAGGAAGAGCCTAGCCCTAGTGGGTTGGCACCAGTCCCCGCAGAGAGTCCTGCCAAGTCACGATAAGGATGAAGAAGAAGAGACGAACTTATCTCCACCATCATACAGCCAGCAGCGATCTCAAAAGGAAGCTCAAAGAAAATCGCTGAGACTTTATGAGAAACACCTGCTCGTCAAGAAGCACCTGCCAAAGCTTTGATTGCTATATATACACTTTGGGGAAACGTGGAGGCTTTGTCAGAGATCAACTGATCTTCCTGGAGAAAGCTTCCTGCTGACTTCATTGCCTTGACTCCTGTTGCCTTGACTCATGTTTAGACCTTAGACTGTTCCTAACTACGCTGTTGCCTGACCCTGTGGAGCCACGGACCTACTTCTGGACTACGCTGCCTTCAGTAAGCTTTGACCTTTGGACTGTGTTCTGGACTCTTCTCTGTGTGCCTTCCCGCAGGTTTTGCTGCTGCTCAAGAAACTGAAACTTGCTTGTTTCAAATCTTATCTGACTCCATTTAATTGAGAGTTGGCCGCTTTCCCAGTCTTTTGAGCTTTATCTTGGTCAAACTCTAAAACTGTGTATTAATTGCCAGTAACTGACTGCTTTCTTGGACAATACCTAAGCAGGTAAAGTAGGTGGATGGGCCACTGAACTTTCCAAAAACAGAACATGAGGCCAAACACCCCCTATGGCTATGGGTGCCTGGTCCATATAGAAGCCACCATCCAGTGAGAAGCATAGTACTTCTAAATGTTTGGTGTGAACTAGGAAAAAGTAAACAGCCAACTTAATGTCTCCTTTCGTCAGTTCCACCTCTATATCACAATGCCTGATAATGGGAATAGCTGTGTTTAAAGAGATATGGAAAACCTAGCAATGTTCCTGGAGGATGGTGTCATTTACCAAACTTCCCTTTGGATAAGACAAATAACAAGTCAGTCTATATTCACCAGGAGTCTCTTTGGTCCAGTATCTAACAGAGAAACTTCCAAACTGGGAACCAGGAAAACAAGAAAGGGACCTACCACTCTTTCCTCATGAACCTCCTTGTCAATCTGATATCTAACAATGGATTCCAAATGCTTAATTGATTTCAAATTACCCATAAACAAAAAGGGCTGGTGTGGAAAATCTGAAAAGGAATAGTAAAGCTGGACTTAAAACCATCACATATACTATGGGCACCTGAAATTTCCTAATAGACATGCACCATGGAACTAACACATCTAACCAAACTGGGCCTGGCACCTTTAGGAAGTGGGTATTGAGCTCCTTGCTGGTCCCTACTGTTAGCTCACTGGGCCTTTCTTTGTTGGCAATTCCAATAGGAATGAGGGCCATTACAACTGGAGCACTCATACTCTAATTTGTATGGGTGATGCAAACAGGAGCCCCCATGAACCAAATTGCTAAGAGAAAAGGAGCTGTTTGAAAGCTATATAGGCTTCAGTGCTCAGGCTTTTTAAGGCTAAGTTTATAGGATCAGTTTTTAAACAGAAAGGCAACACGACCTGGCAGATACTCATTATCATGAAAGAGAAATACAAATGCAATCATAGTGCTGATCATGTATGAATGCAATTCTCTGCTCAATCCTTCTCTGACTGCCTCTGTTTTTTTCTTAATCTTTTTATCCACTTTGTCCCCTGCCCTTTCTCTTACCTTCTTTTTCTTACTTCCTCTCTCTGCTAGGGTAACCACCTTATGATAAGTCTAACCCAATTTTTATGTGGTGTCTGACATCATGAACACGAACGGAGCTCTCCCGGGGGAGGGAGGGGGCAGATGCGATCATTCCTCCCCCTCCCTTCCCCCTTGTCATTGCCAACTACGGATAATATTTATTTATTTATTTATTTATTTATTTATACACCGCTCTTCAGCCACAAGGCTATCAGAGTGGCTTACAAATTGTTTTAAGCAATAGCAATTAACACATCTATACTGCATTAAGCTGTTTCCAATGTGTGTTAGCTAACTGAATCTGCGGTTGGTGAATCAGGGGATACGGGGGTGCTACTATAATTCGGAAACATTTATTATATCGAACATCAATTCATACAACATTTTGCTTCTCCTCAGCTGGCTCTGGTAATGCTTATACAAAATTACCACTTGCATTACAAAGCACAGTTCAGTGCAACAGGTGACACCACCTTATTTTAACAAATATGAATATGTTGTGTTTTTTTAATTAACATCCAAACATTTTAATGGCATTTATAGCAAATAATTAAATACAGGGGGAAACAAGCAAAAAAAATTCTTAGAATTCTTAGAATTTAAATGCTGGCAGAATTGCATTCACTCATAATGGATGCAGATGCATGGCAATGGAGACAGTGCTTAAGTGTTTCTGCTCATGAAGTCTAAAATGGTTGCAAACTACCCCTCCCAAAGTTTTGCACGTTTTTCTTTCCTTCTAGTTTGTTTTGTTTTAGTTCAGAAGACTTACAACCGCAATACACACAGTGATGCCATATTTTGTTCATACCTAAAATTAACAGGAGACCTAGATTGAAAGCAATACTCCAATGAGTAAGTGTGTAAGAAAGCAGCACCGTGGAGACAACAGAGATGTGGAGTTTCTGGAAAATTTCCAGAAGGTTTTCCAATGCTACACATATGATTATCCATAAAGATACTTGTCTGGGCTGTTGTATGGCAATCAATTGTGTTAGATAGGCTGAACATATGAGATGAACTTCTAGTCATTCTTTTAAGGAGATACGCAATGACAAACTCATAGTGCTCAGAAGAATAGAAATGAATACAGTTGCCCCTCCACATTTGCGAACTCGGCATTCGCGATTTTGATTATTTGCGGTTTTGGGAGGGCCCCCCGGACCCCCCCAAAACCGCGACACGGGGCCTCTGGAGGCCCCATGAAAGCCCTGGGAGGGAGCGGGGAGGCCTCCACGGGGCCTTCGGTGACCCTCCGGAGGCCCCGTGAAGGGCCTGGGGCGGAGCGGGGAGGGCCGGGGAGGCCTCCATGGGGACTTCGGAGACCCTCCGGAGGCCCCATAAAGGCCCTGGGGGGAGCGGGAAGGGCCGTGAGGCCTCCACGGGGCCTCCGGAGACCCTCCGGAGGCCCCATGAAGGCCCTGGGAGGGAGGGGGAGGGCCAGGGAGGGCCTTGGAAGGCTCCGTGAAGGCCTCTCCCCATCCTCCCCCTCCCTCCCCAGGGCCTTCACGGAGCCTTCCAAGGCTCCGTGAAGGCCCCCGCAGACTCCCCCCACCCTCCCCAGGCCTTCACGGAGCCTTCCAAGGCTCCGTGAAGGCCTCCCCCCATCCTCCCCCCTCCCTCCCCGGGGACTACCCCCACCCTCCCCAGGCCTTCACAGAGCCTTCCAAGGCTCCGTGAAGGCCTCCCCCCATCCTCCCCCCTCTCTCCCCGGGGCCTTCACAGAGCCTTCCAAGGCTCCGTGAAGGCCTCCACGGCCTCCCCCCACCCTCTCCAGGCCTTCACGGAGCCTTCCAAGGCTCCGTGAAGGCCTCCCCCCATCCTCCCCCCTCCCTCCCCGGGGCCTACCCCCACCCTCCCCAGGCCTTCACAGAGCCTTCCAAGGCTCCGTGAAGGCCTCCCCCCATCCTCCCCCTCCCTCCCCGGGGCCTCCCTCCACCCTCCCCAGGCCTTCACGGAGCCTTCCAAGGCTCCGTGAAGGCCTCCCCCCAACCTCCACCCTCCCTCCCTGGGTCCTTCAGGGAGCCTTTCAAGGCTCCGTGAAGGCCTCCGCGGCCTCCCCCCACCCTTCCCAGGCCTTCATGGAGCCTTCCAAGGCTCCGTGAAGGCCTCCCCCCTCCCTCCCCGGGGCCTTCACGGAGCCTTCGAAGGCTCCGTGAAGGCCTCCGCGGCCTCCCCCCACCCGCTCCAGGCCTTCACTGGGCCTCTGGAGGGTCTCCAAAGGCCCCGTGAACGCCTCCCCGGCCCTCCCCGCTCCTTCCCAGGGCTTTCAAGGGGCCTCCGGAGGCCCCTTTTCGCGGTTTTGGGGGGGGGGCGGGGGGGCCCTCCCAAAACCGCGAATAATTAAAACCGCGAATGCTGAGTTCACGAATGTGGAGGGGCAACTGTAATAGTCAATGGACCACCACCATTGTATGTTCTCATTCAAACTATTAAATGGCTTTGCTACACTTAAAGAGGAATGGATTGTCACATATCACTAGGGACAGAGTGGAAGAGCCCTATTGCAATAATAGCTCAAACATGGGTAAAATATTTATCTTTAAAGACTTCAAGTCAGACAAAGTGGGAAAATATAAAGTTTTTCTCTGAATCAGCAGATTCTAAATTCATACCATGAACATGTTCCAAGCTATAAAAGAACTGTGGATCAATACTTTACTCTTCAGCCAGGGAGATAAAGCAGACAGAGTGCTGACCTTGAACCCTAAAACCCTAAAAGAGATGTTTGAGGTCTGTCTATTAAATAATGAGAATGTGTTTCTACCCTTCAGACAAATCAGGGAGAACTGATTGTGAATGTTTGAGTGGTAACCTAGAACATGTCTGAACCTGCATGACAAACATCAACAATCTCAGCCATTCAGTTAATTGTTAGTTGTCATTTAAAGCAGCTGCGTTGTCTGTTGTGTGCTGGATAAATGCTAAGTTTAAAAGTTGAGCAACTTGGCAATTTGAAATTTTTAGTAAAATTGAACAAACCACCAACAGAATCATTTCAAATGCTTGTGGAGGCCTATGGGAAAGACCACACATGTCATGTGCATGCATTTCAGTGGCACAAAAGATTCAAAGAAGGATAATAATAATAATAATAATAAGATTTATTTATATCCCACTCCTCTACAAAACGCAATCGGGGCAGCTTATAACATTTAAAATATACATCCCACCCTCAATCCCACTCCCCCTTAAGATACAATTAAATAGTTCAAAAATTAAAACATGCTTAAAAATATCAAAATAAACAATAGACAGTGGCTGTAGCGAAGTTGGGACAAGTTAGATTTTCTTTTTGATGTCCAGGCATCTATTCAGGAAAGGCCTGATGGAAGAGATCCATCTTAAGAGCTTTTTTAAAGCTATTTAGGGTGGTGATATGACGGATCTCATCCGGCAAGTCATTCTGGCAAGTTATCTGGCAAGTCATAATCTGGGAGCAATAGCAGAAAAGGTCCTCCGGGTGGTCGAAGAAAGCCTAGTTTTTAAAGGTTGTAGCAAATTCCTCCCAGAGGACCTGAGTGCACATGGAGGATTGTATGGAAGGAGGTAGTCCCAAAGATAGGTTGGACCAAGCCATTTAGGGCTTTAAAGGTAATAACCAACACCTTGTACCGGGCCCGGAAACTGATGGGCAGCCAGTGAAGGGATCTTAAGATCGGTGTTACATGGTCTCTTCTGGCTGTACCCGAGACCAGTCTGGCTGCCATGTTCTGTACTAATTGAAGTTTCTGGACCAAGCACAAGGGTAGCCCCATGTAGAGTGCATTACAGAAATCAAGACGGGAGGTTACCAGAGCGCAGTGATGGGCAACCTTTTGAACGTGGAGTGTCAAACATCGCCAAAAAAACTGAGCATAACTCGGGTGGTGTGTCACTTTGAAGAAAAAACATTATTTCACGATGTTTATTGTTTAATCAACATTATTAATTGTTTATTAATAATTAATGAGTTGTCAGAACTCATGTGACAACTGAGTAATCAAAATGTACAGTCGTCCCTTCACAACCATGGGGTTAGGTTCCGAAGACCCCCGCGAATGTGAAAAATCCAGGAATAATAACAGCCCCCCGGATCTCCTGAAAGTGGCGACAGGGCCTTTGGATGCCCCGTGGCTACTTTTCCCCCCACCGCCCCTGGCCTCCTGAAAGTGGAGACGGGGCCTCTGGAGGCCCCATTGCTACTTTCCCACCACCATCCCACCGGCCTCCTGAAAGTGGCGACGGGTCCTCCGGAGGCCCCGTCGCTACTTTCCCCTCCACCTTCCCCGGCCTCCCTCTGACCCATGGGTTTATTTGGGGGGGATACCTCACCCACGAGTGAAGCAGGGAAAGTTATAAAAGAGGTGGACTTACCTGCTGGAGGTAGAGGAAGGCTGGGGAGCATGGTAGTGAGTGTGGGAGCAAGGCGGAGTTGGAGATGAGGAGGAGCCTCAGTTAGCCATGGAGCAAAGCATATGTTACTGGCTAGCCTAGGAGCGATTACGCGGGCAGCTCCTTGGCTCCCAGACCCTTGGCTTCTTCCCTTCACAGCACTTACTCCGCCTCACTGCAATGCCACACGCGTGCGTGCACACACACACACATTCTCCCCCCTCCCTCTTTTGGCAGCTACCCTGTGCGGAGCTATTTAGGAGAGCTCCACTGGAGAAGCTGCACTCGGTGCCCTGGGCTCAAACAAGAGGCCCACCTGCCCACCGCCTTCCCCGACCTTTCTGAGGCGGCTCCGAGGCTCTGAAGACTTGGAGCCCCCCCCCCCGGAAAGGCCGGGGAAAGGCCAGGGAGAGGCTGGGGAGATTCCCTCCCTCCCACCTGCCACCTTCCCTGGACTTTCCGAGGCGGCTCCGAGGCTTCAAAGCCTCGGAGCCCCCACGGGAAGGCTGGGAAGAGGCCGGGCAGAGTCCCTTCATAGCTCCACCTGCCACTTTCCTCCCCCCCTCCCTAAAGTGAGGCTTTGAAGCCCGGATCACCACATTAGGGAGGGTGGTGAGGTTGCGGGCGGGGGGAGGAGGCCTATGGCCACGTGTCAGCACAAATGGCTACGCATGTCAGTGCTGACATGTGTGTCATAGGTTCGCCATCACCATACCACGGTCTCAAAATCCCCAACTTCCAGGAAAGGGCACAGCTGTCGTATCAGCCAAAGCTGATAAGGACATGAGAATGTGGAAGATGATGAATGCCCTGGATGACCTTCCAGTTCAAGAACCAAAGAAATTGTGGGGGGAAATCAGTCAGATTGTTCAAGGAGCCCTCTGTCTCAGTGTCCGAATGAAAGCTGAAGACGGGAACACTGACAAAGACACTGTGTGTAAAATTTTGCATGAGGATCTCAACTTGAGAAGTTTGTACCAAGGTGGTCCCTAGAGTTCTCATACCAGAGCAAAAAGAGTGCCGCAAGGAAATTTGCACTGACATTCAGCAGCAACTTGAGGCAGACCCAAAACTTTTTCAAAAAATCATCACTTGTGATGAAACCTGGATCTTCCAGTATGATCCTATGACAAAACAACAGTCAATGCACTGGAAAACACCATCATCACCAAGAATGAAAGCAAATCCACATTCAAAGCCATGCTCTTTGGGGGGTTTTAAATCAAAGGCGTAATTTTGGCAGAATGGGTTCCAGAAGGCAGAACAGCGAACCAGCATTATTATAAGGAAGTTTTGACAAAGCTGAGAGAAAGAGTCAGAAAAAAGAAGCCAGAACTGTGGGAAAATGGTTTCATTCTTCATCAAAACAATGCACCTGCTCACACAGCACTTTCTGTGAAGCAGTTTTTGGCTGATAAACACATTATTACACTTGAACATCCTCCATTTTTGCAGGACTTGGCACCTCGCAACTTTTTTCTTTTCCCTAAACTGAAATTGGTGCTTAAAGGAACACATTTTGAGTCAACTGATGCAGTAAAAAAGAAAACGACAGATGTGTTGAAACAGTTGATAGAAACTGATTTGTTCCATGCCTTCGACCAGTGGAAAACAAGACTGCATCAGTATGTGTGTGTGAACAGGGAGTATATTGAAGGGGACAAGCATTATAACTGTAATACAGTACACATAAACAAAGATGGGTTAATGTATCAGTCTCACTATCTAATAGACAGGCCTCATATATTCCTCTCTTCAGATATGAACCTCAGCAATTTGGAATGCTTACTTCAAATATGAAGCAAACATTATAACTCCCACGTTCTTCTCATTAAGAGGAGGAAGGGAATGCAAGTTCTTCTATGTGAGGAGAAGAAAGGAGACCAGACATCAGTAAGCCAGACATCAGTAGCATTGGGAGTACATTGCCAGGCTGGTGAGAGAAAGTGAGAATATGAGAGCGAGAGAGAGAGGGAGAGAGAGCGTAACTTCTCTTCTCTTCCTTCCAAAAAGCAGCATCAGTGTATGCTGGCAGGTGGGAAGTGTCCTTAATTTAAACAACCAAGATTCCCATGGCACCTGAAAATTTCACATTTATTGGACCCTAATAAATGCTACAATAAATGTTATGGTCCTATTTGTTGTTTTTGCTTCAACGAATTAACATGGCTACCCCTTTGGAAGCCATTAATTAAAAACATTTTTACTCAGCCTACCAAATTTATAAATATTGTCAATGCATTTTAATGCAAAAAATAAAAATAAAAAATAAAACAGAACAACAAAAAGAGAATAGGCAGACAGCAGTACCCTTAGGATTTTAACATGTAAGAAAGCCTTGACAAAAATATTTTCCTGGTGCTAGCAGCCATTCAGTCGATACCAGCCAGCCACCACACCATCATCCCCCTGGTGATTCAGCTGAAAACAATTGAAATTCCTAAATTATTTCTCCCCTAATTGATGGTATTAGAGACATTCAGTGAAATTCTTCAGATGTGAATCCTAGTAGGTTCTTGAAATAGGTTCTTCAGTCAAAAAACAAATTAGAGGAGATCTTAGAATCATAGAATTATAGAGTTGCAAGAGACCACAAGGGCCATCCAGTCCAACCCCCTGCCATGCAGGAAATCACGATCAAAGCATCCCACTTGTGGTCTGATTATTACCATGCTTGTGTTCTACAAAAGCATGATCTGCCCTTGGATTGTTGCTACAATCAGTCCTCCACATTTGCAGTGTTAATCTTCGGGATGTGATTATTTGTGGATTATACCCACCTTCCTTGGCAAGGCAAAAGCAGGCAGCTGGCAGGCCTTGCTGCCACCTCCACTGCTGCCCTACACCATTTTTAACAGGTACTTTCAAGCCTTGCTTTGTGTTCATAGTCTCTTGGGAGCCCTCTGTCTTATGAGGCTTGCAGAAGGACTGAGGGTGCAACACAAGACTTATAAATTCCTATTTAAAATGGCACAAGGCAGTAGTGGAGGTAGTACTATACTTCTGAGCCCCCTTGTGTTTAACACATTTGGCTTATAATTGTGGACACTATTTTTTTTAACCTGACACTTCTTTAGGCATTTCTAGGTCCTCCAGAACAATGCTATGGTCAACTTCTGGTAGAAGCTGACCATAGAATAGATTTTCCTTGGTTTTTTTTCCAGGCTGTGAGGCCGTGTTCTGGAAGAGTTTACTTCTGACGTTTCACCTGCATCTGTGGCTGGCATCTTCAGAGAATGTTTGGCTAGGAGTGTGTGGGAGTTTTATATACTGTGAACCCCAGCTGGGGAGGATATGTAAATTTGTGTATTTGAATGGCTAATTTCTGGGTGGAGATATGCAAGGATATGTCTGTTTGGCTAATGTTTGGTTGATGGTCCATTATCTGCTCAAAATCCCCCTGTCCCTGGGTGACGTTCATTTGCAAGTGTTGAGTTTTGATTTTAGTGGTTTTTTTAGGACTGGCAGCCAGATTTTGTTTACTTTTATGGTTTCTTCTTTCCTGTTGAAGTTGTCCAGGTGTTTGTGGATTTCAATAGCTTCTCTGTGCATTCTGACGTGATAGTTGTTGGCCTTGTCCAGAATTTCGGTGTTTTAAATACATACATACATGAAAGGAGTCACAGACAGACTAGGGAAACTGATGTGGAAACACAACCTCCAAACAATCTGCAGACCAACCAAGAAAATCCAAGAAATGCTACGCTCAGCGAAGGACAAAAGAGACTCTCTCAGAGCTGCAGGAGTTTACTGCATACCGTGCAGCTGTGGACAAGTTTACATAGGGACCACTAAGCACAGTGTGCAAACACAAATCAAGGAACATGAGAGACACTGCAGACTGGGCCAGCCAGAAAAATCAGCAATAGCAGAACATTATAAACCAACCTGGACACAAAATGTTATTTAAATCTGGCTGCCAGTCCTAAAAAACACTAAAATCAAAACTCAACACTTGCAAATGAACTCCACTCAGGGACAGGGGGATTTCCAGCAGATAATGGACCATCAGCCAAACATTAGACAAACAGACACTAATCCTCCTTGCACATCTCCATCCAGAAACTAGCCATTCAAATACACAATTTACATATCCTCCCCAACAGGGGTTCACAGTATATAAACCCCCCGCACACTCCTACCCAACCATTCTATGAGGATGCCAGCCGCAAATGCAGACGAAACATCAGAAATAAACTCTTCCAGAACATGGCCTCACATCCCAGAAAAAAAAAAACAAGGAAAATCTATGGATGCCGGCCGTGAAAGCCTTTGACTTCACAAAGACCATAGAATAACACTGGAGGACCTAGAAATACTTAGAGAGGACATATTTTTTCATTCATGCATAACTGAAACAACATTCAATGAACCCACATTAAACAGAGTCCTGTATGTTTGGGGTGGGGGGCTTAAAGATATTCGCATTTTTTCCACTTCTGTGGGAATCCTGCACCCCTAACCCCATGAAAGTTGCGGGCCAACTGTATTTCCAAACATTAAGTTGTCCCATACAGTTGTCCCTCCATATTCACAGATTTGCCATTCTGGATTTAAGTATTCACGGCTTGAAAATATTCTTTAAAAAATAATAATCCAAAAAGCAAACCTTGATTTTGCCATCTTATATAAGGGACACCATTTTGCTATCCATTGCATATAATGGGACTTGAATATTCACGGATTTGGCTATTCATGGGGGGTACTGGAACCAAACCCCAGCGAATGTGAAGGGACAACTGTATAGTTTAAGGATATGCTTAAAACTAAAATATATAATTTTTGGCATCAGTTTTTGTGGATTTGCAGGACACACCATTAGGTGCATCAGAAGAGAGCTCCAGACCATGATAGTTTATGCCCAACAGAACTTCTTAGTGCAAGGTGTCACTAGACTTTTGTTGTTGCTTTTGTTAGTTTATGATTAACTAACCTCCCTAACTCCATCCACGCAAATATTAGAAGCTCCCTTGCCTCTCAAGACACTAACACACTGCTATTCAGAGTGAGACATACAGGATGCATTTGCGAGAGAAACAATCTTAAAAGGAATGTAAGAGCTAGGTACAATACCAGTGGGAAGCAGACATTCCAGTGGAGTAAATACACGCTCCATTGCAGCTGATTATTGTTGTGCTTTTAAAACTAAAATGAAACAAACAAAAAATAGACTGTTAAAAATTACAGTTCATGAGACTTGCTTATTAATTCAATATTTAATTAGATTTAAGCTATACCCCAAGCACAGTACTTCTGAGAAAGCACTCTTCAAAAATAGCCACAAATTTGCAGGCACACACAAATATTGATTTTAAAATAAATACATTTAAAGCTGATTTGCAGGGAACCATAGGCCGTTACATACAGCAGGTGGCAGAAAGCCCATTGCAGTGTGAAGAGATTAATCTATAAGTACATTTGGCATCAGCCAGATTGATAGATAGTGCGACATACCGTTCAGGGGATTGGAAACTCTGAGCTCTGGAGGAGTAAGGATACTGCAAAATGAATGAGCCAAGCTGTGGATGGTTCAATTTTTAATTGGTAGCTATTGATTCCTATAGAAGTTAAGTTGCCACCCAAAGTTAAAATTGAGCAATAAGCAAAATAATGAAGGTTGAACAAGCCAACTCTCTTTAAAGAGAGTACACTGTAAAAGGATATTTGATTTATGTTGAGGGAACATACTTTCAATAAACAAATTTCTACATGCATCTCTTTAGCTTGGTTGTGAACTGCAAGCACATGCCATGCTTGAATGCAGATACATCGCCAGATGCTAGGAGGACATTCAGCTCTGCTTCTTGTTGTACTGTTTATTCACTGCATCTTCAGGCTGAAGCCACTAGCTATATATAACATCTTGCTCTGTGTGCCTGTTCCCCAAAAAAATGGAGCTTCTGAACTCAATGTAGGTGAGAAATCTAAGGGTTCAGTCCCTGGCCTCTCCACTTAAAACAAGGGTAAGGAAACTTTTTCAGCCCAAGGACCAAATGCAGTTTCAGCAACATAATTGTAAGGGGATGTCTGCATTCCAAGTGGTGGCCTAAGACAAAAGGGTGGGATCATTTACCTTAAATCTCTTATTGCCAGTACTGTAATGAAGCCTTAGGAGAATTGGGGGTTGGGTGTCTACATAAAATCTGGGCAACTACAACACAACACAGGGAAGCGATCATGGCTTGAGACCCTAAAAGGGCCACAGTCAGCCCCCAGGGCTGGAGGTTTCCCACTCTCACTTAAAGTAATCAGAGTAATTTAATGGGGCAAATTTAACAAGACAATTATGGGAAAGTCTCCAAAGAGCCACTGCCAGGCAGAACAGACAACACTGCACTAGACTGAATAATAGCCAGACTGCCTATAAGGGAGCTTCCTAGGTCCCTAATTCAAAGTGCTAGTTCTCACTTTGACAATACTAAACAGTTCTGGAACCAAATAACTAAAGCAATGTCATACCCTCCCATGCCCAGAGCCTTGTCAGAGAGACCTTTATGCAGGTCCCTGTGCCTTCTGCAGAGTTTAATGGCAACCTTCTTCATGGTAGCACCTTTCTATGGAGCAGCTTGTTAGATGTGCTTAGCTGTCCTTTATGACACTACAGCTATGCACCCTTACCTGGGATTGCTTATTAACAAAATGGGACTTCTTCTAATTAAATATACTGGAGTACCTCTAGCCCTCATTTACTGTAGAAGGATGAAACCCATTTCAGACTGCAATCCTAGACCTGTTTTCCTAGTGAGTTAGTTCCCAGTGAACTCTGTGGGGCTTATTTCAAAATAAACTCACACAGGAATGAAGGGTTACTGCAGCTTCGACTTATGCATGTTTGCTTAGAAGTAAGCCTTACTGAACAAAGCAAGACTTCCCAAGAAGCATCCATAGGATTTGCCTACCTAGCTCTCTTTTTAGAAAATCCTGTGTTGTTTTATTGATTTGGGGGACATGAATATTTTTCTTTTCTTTTGCCGCTTGTGCTCATTTTCTATTCTGTGACTGATTTTTAGCTTTTAATTGTATTTTACTGAGTTTCATTTGATGTATTATATGGATATTTGGAAGTGCTTTGTGGGATTATGACTGGTTAAGAATTAGAGTAAAAATGTAAATCATGAACAAGTAAAAGTAAACAGACTATCACTGTATTTCCTTCACCTGTGAAGATAATTATTTGCCCTGTTAAATTTAACTTTTTAAAATATGTAATAAAAATGCAATATCCTATTATGTAATAACTGTGGGCACAGTCTACCAGCCACAGCTCTGGAAAAGCAGGATTCAATTTGCACCATACTTCAGAACAAGAGAAATACAGGTACAGATACCACCTTGTTATGTGGTATGTTTAGTGTCATTTTTAAATGTGTTTTATGGCCACAACGGAAACAGTAATTGGAGGGTGGGACAATTTAGATCAAGGGAACATGGGTGGGATTATGAACCCACTCCCCCATGTCACCATTCTGTTAAAACACACAAAGGTCCTCCCCAGTACCTGTATTATATTGTTTATTTTTAAACTCAACATTGGGGGGTTCCATCAGAATTCTCCCATATTGTGGATGGTGTGGTTCTTAGGGTCATTTCATATTTTTTTTTTAAGAAACAAAAACTAAAAGAACAAAGCAAGCAATTAAAGCAGTCCAATGGGCCCTATAAGTAATTTCTAGGCCACAAATGAAGGTTGCTACCTAAAGTATCTGGAAGAAACACATACACCTTCCATGAGATACAGAAGAATCTGATGGTAAATGTGTGTGTAAGCACACATAATTCCTTCTTACTGCCCCAAAGAACCACAGTTCAAGTTTAGTCCATGACCACTCATACAGTATACAGTCCTACAAACTGTTGCATAGTGGAACCAGGGGTCTCAGGGTCTGTGCATGAGGACTTTCTGATTCAGCAAGACTGATGGTGTTATCTGCCAAGCTTTCCTGCTGCTTCCCAGTTTGGCTGCAATTCTCACACTAGTTAAGGAGTAGAATTGTCAGGTTGGGAGCATCCCAGGCCCTGAGATCAGGTCCAAAACTTGAGACCAAGGGACAGATGCTGATGTTGTTAGAAGAGGTGCCTGGTGATGCTATTAAGCATCAGACATCAAGCATACTTACACAGAATACAGTGTGACCCCCATATCCACAGGGGGTATGTTCCAGGACTCACCAAGGATAATAACGAACCCTATTAAAACAAATGACTTCCAGACCAAGCATACCATAGAGTCGTGCTGTAAGACCTAGTGATTCCCAGAGAATACCTCTCCTTCCTGCATAGCAGGGGATTGGACTACATGGCCCTTGTGGTCTCTTTCAACTCTATGATTGTAGGTCCTCCAGAACGACTCTTATGGCCAGTTTCTGGCAAAAACATGCCATAGAATCATGCTGGAGGACCTAGAAGATGCCTAGCGCGAGCATTTTTTTTCACACACAGGTAAGTGAAACTGTGGATACTGGTCCTGCAGATATGGGGGCCATAGTCAAATGGCACTGAAATAAAAAAAACACCAAGACTAACAGATGAGGAGTGTGTGTGTGTACACACATGCACACACTTTTTAAGGTAAATCACCAGAACTGGAGAAGAGGGATCTGGGAACTCTAGTGCAGACCAGAGAAGTGGTGGATTTTCACAGCAACAAGATACTGTCAGGGGCAATTCCTCTTCTAATGTAAAGTACAGTTGTCCCTCCATATCCACGAATTTGGTATCCACGGACTTAAGTATTCATGGCTTGAAAATACTCTTAAAAAAATAATAATCCAAAAAAGCAAACTTTGATTTTGCCATCTTATATAAGAGACACCATTTTGCTATGCTATTACATATAATGGGACTTGAGTATTCATGGATTTTGGTATCCACAGTGTGTCCTGGAACCAAACCCCTGCGAATATGAAGGAACAACTATACTGTAATGGGTTAGTCGTGGCTTGATCTTGAACAGGCAATGCATACCTATCTGTTTTACAAAAAACATTCATGGGGGTGATGAAAACTGCTATACCAGGGGCACATTCACATTACACAATTACTAGCTGTACCCAGCGTAACTTACGCCGTTAAAAACTCCCCCCAAAAACACCCGGTAACCTCACAAAAATCCTGTAAGGTAGGCTGCTGGATTTTTAATTCCTCCTCCCCTTCTCAGCATTCCACACTTTTCCTGGAACTGCTGTTGCCAGTTGACTGCCTGGGTTCTGTCGCAGGTACCCTGTTGCCGCCGCCGCCACCACCACTAGTTAGTTGACTGTCTGGATACCAGTCTAGCCCACAGACTGAGTGGCAGGAGTTGATTGTGAGGAAAGGAATTTGCATGTGAGTGGTGACTGGTTGAGTGTGTTTTCTGAGTAGCAAGTCAGCACACTGGGAAAGGCAACATACCCAAGAGCTTTATAGAGAGAGAGATAGCATTATATTCCACTTCAACTGCCATTGCAACATCCATCTAGGAAGTCCCAGGATTTGCAGCTGGGGTGGGGTTGTTAAGAATCTTCTGCCAGAGAGTTCTGGGTGTTTCACCAAACTACAAAGCCCAGGATTCCAAAGGTCATACCATGCAGCCATACCATTTAAAACGGAACCATAGTACTATAATAATTGCATAGAGTGAAAGAGCCCCGGGTTTGCTAAGATGAACCATAGGTCTTGCTTTTTTGCATTCCCCTACGTAAGGGTTGTAACAATGGGGGGGGGAGTTGCCCTGCATGAGTGTGTGCACTTCCAACTTTACAGTTGTCCCTTCATATTTGCTGGGGTTTGGTTCTAGGACCCCCCCCCTCCCCCGTGAATACCAAAATCCGTGAATACTCAAGTCCTATTATATGCAATGGCACAGCAAAATGGTGTCCCTTACATAAGATGGCCAAATCAAGGTTTGCTTTTGGGGTTATTATTTTTTAAAGAATATTTTCAAGCCATGAATACTTCATAGAATCATAGAATTGCAGAGTTGGAAGAGACCACGAGGGCCATCCAGTCCAACCCCCTGCCATGCAGGAAATCACGATCAAAGCATCCCCGACAGATGGCCATCCAGCCTCTGTTTAAAGACCTCCAAGGATCCGTGGATACCAAATCTGTAGATACGGAGAGACAACTGTACTTCCAGCACCAGGGCATGCGGGCCCTCACCTGTCCCGGGAGTGACCCGCAGCAAAGCGTGTAGCTGATGATGCCCCCACTCCTTCACACGTGCTAGGGAGAAGATATATATACACACACACACACACACACACACTTTTCCTATGGCAGAGGAATTGTGCACAGACCTGCGGCAGGTCTAAGCCTCGACTATGGAGAAATGAAGAGAGTGCCAAGAACCGGGAGGAGGAGGAAGAAGAGGAGGGACCGCGCTGAGCCCAAGCTAACGAAAGCCTGGAAAAGACTGTAGCTGCCCACACGGTCTCCTCTCCTTGCAAGCGAGAAAACTCAAATCCACACAACACAATTGGCAACTGTGGGTTATTTACAAGGCTCCTGCCTTATGGAACCGTGGGATGTGTAGTTTTCCAAAGGTCTTTAGTAGCTTTCTCTACCAAACTGCAAATCCCAGGATGCCATAAAGAAGGAGCCGTGCAAATAAATCCCTGGTGGGTTATTTCCCTAGCATGGGTTATTTCTCTAGTGGGACAGATATATTCCCGCTGCAGCAGCCACCAGTCTCCTCCACTCTTAAATGCATTGCTCGCCAAACTACAAATCCCAGGATGCCATAAAAAAGGAGTCGTGCAAATAAACCCCTGGTGGGTTATTTCTCTAGTGTGGATTATTTCTCGAGTGGGCAGATATATTCCCACCGGTCTTCTCCACTCTTAAATGCATTGCTCGCCAAACTACAAATCCCAGGATGCCATAAAGAAGGAGCCCTGCAAATAAATCCCTGGTGGGTTATTTCCCTAGTGTGGATTATTTCTCGAGTGGGCAGATATATTCCCACCGGTCTCCTCCACTCTTAAATGCATTGCTTGCCAAACTACAAATCCCAGGATGCCATAAAGAAGGAGCCGTGCAAATAAATCCCTGGTGGGTTATTTCCCTACTGTGGATTATTTCTCTAGTGGGGCAGATATCTTCCCACCGGTCTCCTCCACTCTTAAATGCATTGCTTCCTATTACCTACCCCGCCCTCAAACAAACAGAAAGAACCTGGGGAGGGAAGGGCTGGCAGGGAAAGGGAGAATGGTTTGGCTGCTGCAGCTGCAGCTGCGGCTACTGAGACTGAGGATACCTGGCGCCCTTTCTCCCGCCGCCACCGCCGTTGCTGCTGCTGCTTCTACTCCTCTGGCGACTGGCGCCACTTGCAAGGAGGTGGGGGACGTGGAGAGGGAAAGAGAGCGACGCTCGCATCGATCGCCGCGGCAATCCATGGCTCGGCGTTCGATCTTGAACTGCAAACGTGCGGCAAGGGAGGGGGGAGGGAGGAGGCGGTCAAAGTTTGCTGCGGGCGGGCGCACGAAAGGGAAAACCTTGATAGCTGTGCTTGTGCCTAGAATGGCTGTTTGGCGGGAAACCAGCGTTGTGGGTCTTTTTTTTAAATCGCCCTCAGCGCTGCGACCCAAATAAGGCCTACTCTATAGATCTTCCTTGTGTGGTTTTTTTCGGGCTGTGAGGCCGTGTTCTGGAAGAGTTTGTTTCTGACGTTTCGCCTGCATTTATGCAGGCGAAACGTCAGAAATAAACTCTTCCAGAACACGGCCTCACAGCCCGAAAAAAAACACCCAAAGCCCGTAAAAAAAGAAAAAAAAACACCAAAGGAAAATCTATGGATCCCAGCCATAAAAGCCTTCCACATCATATCAAGCCCTACTCTAAGGCAGCGGTTCTCGCCCTTTGGTCTTCCAGGTGTTTTAGACTTCAACTCCCAGAATTCTGCACCATTGGCCATACTGGCTGAGACTTCTGGGAGTTGAAGTCCAAAACATTTGAAGGACCAAAGGTGTAATACCTATAAAATTGTAATGTGTAAATATAATGTTCATTGGAAAATAAAAAAGAGTGATTATAGTGTGTTTAGATTACGAGGAAAATGTATTAGTGTTAGGATAGATAGATTTATTTTTGTATTAGAAAAGAGGGGGATTTTTGGCATTATTGTCAATGCCTTTTGCGGGCGGGTGTATTTTTCAGTAGAATGGTCTTATTCCAATAAAAAAATTCCTAATCCTCCTTCCCAAAAAATGTCTAAGGTCTTGAGCATTATGCGGCTGTTGCGGTTAAAGGCATAGAGTTGTCCCTTCATATCCGCTGGGGTTTGGTTCCAGGAAACCCTCCCTACCCATGGATACCAAAATCCGTGAATACCCAAGTCCCCTGATATGCAATGGCATAGCAAAAATGGTGTCCCCTATATAAAATGGCAAAATCAAGGTTTGCTTTTTGGATTATTATTTTTTTAAGAATATTTTCAATCCGTGAATACGTAAATCCTGGGATACCAATTCCGTGGATACGGAGGGACAACTGTATGTAAATCCAGGGATACTGAGGGACAACTGTTAATTTGTTGTAGATGGAGGAGCAGATACTGGAGGCTTTTCAACAGCTACCTCCCTGGCTGGGGGGGTGGGGTATGCTGTGATTTTACACAGTGCTTTCTAAGACATGGGGTGGACGACCTCTGCTGCTGAGAAACCTGTTCGAAAGATAGACATGGCATTGTTAAATTCCCAACTGACGTGGCCATGTGTGGTGGGGATGGGGGGCAAAGAGATCTCAACAATCAGTGTTTTGGTAGACCTGATCTATGCCACCGTATACGGTACTAACTCGGCAGTAAGTCCCACATAGTTCAATAGAATTTGCTCCAGGTAAGCAGATACAGAATTGATTTTCAGAGAAGATGCCAGCCACAGATGCAGGCAAAACGTCTTCCAGAACATGGCCTCACAGCCCGAAAAAAAACCCAAGGAAAATCTATGGATGCCGGCCATGAAAGCCTTCAACTTCACATAGATACAGAATTGCAGCCTTAAAGTGGGAGTGGGAATGGTGCAGCTTTCAACATGTCATTGAAGTGCAGTCCCCCCCCCCCCCGCATTCCCGGCCATAGATTATCCTGGCTACAGCTGCTAGGAGTTGCATTCCAACAACATTTGCAGGGATACTTAATTCCCACCCATTTTAAAACCATACCCCCCATAGAGTTGTACACATTGGTTTTTGTTTTTCACATTTTAACCTCCTCTCCTTGTAGAGAAATAACTATTTAGTCACTTTTAAGAAGTTTTATGAGGCTGTAAAGTTCTGTGTTGAAGAATGTAGTTTTCTAGGGACTGCAAACATAAAAGCAGAGCTAATGTGCTCAGTCAAAGTGAGATGGCTACTTCGTGAGTGATTCTGAGAGGTGGAATCAAGAAGATGGAAGAAACAGCTGTATGCCATGTAGCTTGCCCTGCATTGCTGGGTAGCTTTCTGCCTTAAATTGTGGCAGAGGAGTCATACTGGCACTATTGAAAACGGATGTACCTGCCAGTCTACTCAGTGTTTCCACATGGAACAGGCAGGGGTGTTATCTTTCCCTCAGGGCCACCCCTGAGTATGGTGTAGTGGTAATGGTGAGACCTAGGACCTTATCACCCCAACCTCTTTTCTTGCAGGAAGCAGGCTAGTGAAGCAAACCGGAACATATCTCTTTAAACATGTTCAGTATCACTCTGTCTCTGTCTCTTCAATCACGCAAATGTGCTGCAATTGTGCTGCTTTGTCATTGCAAACCAGCAATGGGATAGTGATGACATCATGCGATAAGTTTTGACCAAATTCTCTAGTATCTTACTGTAATTCCAGCATAGTAGCCTCATGTGATAAAGCCCCTAGATACAACCCCCCATTCAGCCACAATGCTCCCTGGCTGATCTTAGGTCATTTCCCTTTGGCCTGAATCACTTGATAATAACCAAATGGTACATTTACGGAAGTAAGTATTTTCTTTTGTGATTCTCGTTGATTTTATGTCCTTAGATAAGACGTTTCTGTGATATCTAATTAACGTAAAATAGGTGCTGCCTTAATTGTCGAATTGTTTGTCCTTTAATGAATATTTACTATATTGGAGGCCAGCTAGCAACAAATACAGGATGCTTAAAGAGAGATAGTGAATCCCATAAAGCTTGCACATTTGTATTGTTCCATCCATCCTTGAGAATTAACATTCCCTGTATGTCTACTGATTAATACCTTCTTACATCTTCAGCTACATCTGGGTTGAAAATAGATGCCATCACAAGGTGCTGCCCTACTCAAGAGCTGAATAAAGTGTTCTGAATCACCACATGACATTTTATCCTCATAGGACTATACCACCTCAGAATGCAGATGGGAAGTAGTATGTATGACTATTCACTTCAGAAGTTATTTTCAATGAAAAAGCTGATACATCAGTCAAAAAGGTTCTAGCTGTCTCCCCAAAGTGTCAGGTTTTCACTTGCAAGGAACTCTGAATGAGATATAGAGAAGCATTTATGTGACACACATATTTAGCAGTCTGAGGTAGCATAGGCCTGTGAAGACAGTAGGGTGCATGCATACGCACACACACCAAGCTCCATTACACATCCTTTTCAGCAGTAAATCACACACGCACTTGTGCTTCTGGGTTACCATCCAACACCTACTTATAGTAGAGCAATTTTGCTTATCATAGAGCAGGTAAATGACTTGTGGAATACACACAGTTAAAAAATAAATGCATCTGCTTCAGAGTAAGTCCTCTTGATGTCACTGGAGCTTACATGCCATTAAAACTATAGGTAGCCATGTTGATCTTTTTCCCCCCCCTTTTGTTAAGTATGGTTAAAACTGAAGTCTTATAATATCTCAGTCCTGGTGCTCTTTTGTAAGAAATGTTGTAATCATAGAGTCATAGAATTATAGAGTTGGAAGAGACCACAAGAGCCATCCAGTCCAACCCCCTGTCACGCAGGAATCACAATCAAAGCATCCCTGACAGATGGCCATCCAGCCTCTGTTTAAAGACCTCCAAGGAAGGAGACCCCACCACGCTCCGAGGGAGTGTGTTCCACTGCCAAACAGCTCTTACTGTCAAAAAGTTCCTCCTAATACTGAGGTCACATCTCTGTTCCTGGAGCTTGCATTCATTGCTCCGTGTTCTAGTCTCTGGAGCAGCAGAAACAAGCTTGCTCCATCTTCAATGTGACACCCCTTCAAATATGTAAACAGGGCTATCATATCGCCCCATAACTGTTGTTTTTCCAGGCTAAACATACCCAGCTCCCTAAGTCTTTCCTCATAAGGCATGGTTTCCAGACCTTTCACCATTTTAGTCACCCTCCTCTGGACACGCTCTAATTTGTCAATATCCTTTTTTCATTGTGGTGGCCAGAACTGGACACAGTATTCTAGGTGAAGCCTGACCAAGGCAGAAATGAATACAGCTGATTATTCAGGTTAAGAAGGCAGCCTTGCAGCAGTCTCAGAATTGTGAAGTCGAAGCCTTTCACGGCTGGCATCTACAGATTTTCCTTGTTTTTTTTTTTCCTGGCTGTGAGGCCATGTTCTGGAAGAGTTTACTTCTGACATTTCGCCTGCATCTGTGGCTGGCATCTTCAGGGAATGGTTGGGTAGGAGTGTGTGTGGAGTTTATATACTATGAACCCCTGTTGGAAGTTTATGTAAATGTGTGTATTTGAATGGCTAGTTTCTGGGTGGAGATATGCAAGGAGGATTAGTGTCTGTTTGGCTAATGTTTGGTTCATGGCCCATTATCTGCTGGAAATCTCCCTGTCCCTAGTGGAGTTCATTTGCAAGTGTTGAGTTTTGATTCAATTGACAAAAGTGCTGACAAGTAGCCATAAAAGTGCTTCATATGTCCTCCTTTTGACTTTCCACTGTAATTTTCAAGACATTAGCTTACATGGGAATTCATGGCTGGTTAGTTGCCCATTAGGGCCTTACAGCGGAAGGGTAGATAGTGAAGTGTGAGGCACTTGTGCATCTTTTCTCAATGGTTCTAGTTAAAACTTGCCCTAGTCCCAATAGCGTCCATGCAAGGAACATCCACAGTTTCCTCTTCCATTAGTTCAACTTTTAAGTTCCTTCATTTTGATTGCAGTTGGTAACTGTTTCACAACTTTGATGCATGTGTGATTTGTCCTTCTCTTGCAAGATGATGTATGTGTTCATTTGTACTTACGCATTTTGCTCAGGTCTGTTCAGTTCTCTCAAATTACCTGGCCGTTCATGTGCCATTTCTTCAGCTGTCTTGAGCTGCAACTCTCTGTACTCGTACAATCATAGAGTTGGAAGAGACCACAAGGGCCATCTAGTCCAACCCCCTGCTGTGCGGGAATATACAATCAAATCATTCCCAACATTCCAGCCTCTGTTTAAAAACCCCCAAGGAAGGAGATTCCACCACACTCCGAGGCAGCGTATTCCACTTCCGAACAGTTCTTACTGTCAGGAAGTTCTTCCTAATGTTAAGTGGAATCTCTTTTCCTGTAGTTCGAACCCATTGTTCTGTGTCCTAGCCTCTGGAGCAGCAGAAAACAAGCTTGCTCCATCCTCAGTATGACATCCCTTCAAATATTTACACATGGCTATCATGTCCCCTCTCAATCTTCTCCAGACTAAACATACCCAGCTCCCAAGTCGCTCCTCATAGGGTGTGGCTTCTAGACCTCCCACCATCCTGGTCACCCTTCTCTGGACTCATTCCAGCCTCTCAATATCCTTCCTGAATTGTGGTGCCCAGAACTGGACACCGTACTCCAGATGAGGTCTGACCAAAGCAGAATAGAGTGGCATTATTACTTCCCTTGATCTAGACAGTATACTCGTATTAATACGGCCTAGAATCACCTTGGCTTTTTTAGCTGCTGCATCACATGGCTGATTCATGTTCAGCTTTGTGCTCCACTAAGACTTTATTCCTACCATAATAGTTACTCAGGCACGTAAAGTTTGTTCTTTTTGACCACAAAGCAGCTTATGTATAATTAAAAGTAACACAGTTAGAACAATAGATAAAAACATCAAAACATAATAAAGTTAGGAAGATTCACTCAACAATATGAATTGTTAGTACTCCTTTTTTCCAGAGCTATATGTGCAAGAACCCCAAGCCTGCCCTCCTCCAGAAGCCTGGAGTCACCTAATTCACCTGTCCTTGAAAATGTCTCCACTTGTGTTAGTGTTCAATATGTTCTTGCAATCCAGACCTCCTTTCGCTGGGAGACCTCCTTTCGCTGGGAAAGCTAAAGGACTTTTTTCCTGAGGCGTGCATCATTCTTATAATAAAATATAAAACATACACTCTGAAAGCATATAAAATCACCATCCAGTAGAGGAGTCCACACTCTGTGGTTCTCTAGAATTGGCTGTTCTGGGCATGCTTCCTGATTGGAAGGAGGCAGAACCAGGCGATTCAGACAGAGACACAACAAGCATCTTCTAAGGTCTGGTAATTTGTATGTAATTTTGTAATTTAGCCTTCCCCAACCTGGTTCTTCCCAATATTTTGAACTATTAATATCCATCAGCTCCAGCCAGCATAACCAGTAGCCGGTAATGATGAGAACTGTGGTTGAGAATATCTGAGGGGACTCTGGTTGGAAAGTGCAGTAGCAAAAGTAATGGAATGATCCAATAACATATTGTGTTCAGAGAGAACTATCTACCCTCAACAGAGAGCCAGATCAATGAAAGAGGCAGTGTTGTGGTGAACAGTCTCTGTGGATCAATGCTTTGAGCTCACATGAATCTGCAATTACATATAGTGTGGTAGTAAGTTCTTTGGGAGCAGACTAGTGTGTCATAGCATATGCTTCAAGAACTAACTACTCAGACGTAACTATGATTTACAAGTACAGAATAATACCCTACTTGCATGGTTAACTTACATCTTAAATTATAAGTGCCAGTTCAACTTTATATCTTATATCTTATCTCTTTTAATGTCCCTTATCCCTTTTACTTATTTATCTTGGGTTTTACTTTCCATATCATTCATTTTTAGCCATTTATGTTTTCATGCTTTGACTTGGTTTGGCTTTAAAAAAAAACAAAAAAACTTTTCTCTTCCAGATCAGTGAACTCTATAAGCTCTAATCCTCGCAACTCTGTTGTTTTCTATTCATGTATTCATACTGTAACACAAAGACTGTGAAGGCAGTGGTTCACATATGTGTTACAAATTAATCAAAAATCATGTTAGAGCTTCTAAAACAAATAGGCCTCTGGTATGCATGGTTATTATTCTTTTTCACTTTACAAGATTTTGTTTAGTAACTGCATTATCTTTGGATGTCCAAAGTGAATCTGATGGCTAAGAGTTCCTGTTCAGATCTCTATAGACAAGCTGCTATTTCTCTATACAGTATTCACTTCTCCCCTGCCAGCAACAATTAGAGTTGCAGACTCAGCAGGAAAGAAAATCTGCCTGGCATGCTCTTATGCCTTTAACCACAGCTTGATCTTCAAAAATCAACAGGTAGAGCTTTCCCTACACAGAAATAGGTGTTATCATTTGCATATATCTGTAGATCAAGACGTTGTTGAAAGGAAAGGAACAGAGACTGTTAAAAGTTGGCAACCCTGTCTGCAGTATGAAGCTGCTAAATAAGAGTAGCCTGCATTATAGGATTATTAGAAGATTAATGGGAGTTATTAGTCGTATTACTACTAGACTCCAGGATATTCTTGGTAGCAGTGCTGTTAAAGTTTTCCTCTCTATAATTCCATTGTACTTCTCACTGTCCTGTACATTCTGTCATGCAGCCTAAACCCTAATTTTTTGAGGAGGGGTAACGGGGGAGCTTGCCATGTTTATAAGAATGAGGGAATAAATTTCACAGAGCTCTGCAGTAGAGGGCAGCAAAGGAGCGTAGCTTGAGGAGTCAAATGGCAGATGCTATTTCCATAGAAGACAAAATTGCAGACAGCCCTGTTGGTCCAGAAAACATCCAAAGGCAACAGTGGCAAAACAAAAGTATTTATTATGGCCAATTAAAAAGTCTAAAAGAAGTGAGAAAGCTGCTTCTTTTTTTAGCTCATCAAAACAGATGATAAGCAAAACAAAACAAAAATGAAGTGGGGGATTGGAGGACAGATGTTGTTAGGTGTGATGGGAGAAAGCAGTAGCTGCAGTCTTGAATAGTTTAAGGTGGAATGAAGAGAATGTCAGGTATACTTGATTAGATCAGAAAATGTTTGGAGCAATAAAGTTATCAGGTTGCAACAAAAGCTGCAGGACTAGAGAAGCATTCCTATTCTCCCTTCAACCCCTGCATGCTAGCAGTAGTTATTTTAAAAAGAAGAGCAGCCTTACTTCTTTGTCCCTATACCTCAGTGGCAGGAAACCTTTCACCCTCCAGGATGCTTGAGCTCACATCAGCTTACCACCAGCATGGCCAGTGATGAGGGAATACATGAGTTTTGTCCTAAACAACCAAGAGACTGCTCTTCACCTCTTCTTTCTGGTACAACCTGTAATCTTTTTGCTCCAACCACAGCCTAACTGAATCAACAAGGATGTGCTCTGACCACCAGGTTCAGTTTCGACTCTGATCCAGTGATTTGAAAAATGGTTGGATCAATAAAGACCAATCTGGAGACCACCTGATTTGACTTGATATTGGACTGGAGTCAGGTTTGGCAATCTAAACGTATGTGCCTCCTAGAGACTATCATTGGAAATTAAAAACATAATTGTCTCGACAGTATTTGTCAGAACTGGATAGATTCAAGTGTATAGGTAGAAGTGTCCTCAGACCAAAAAAAAGGAGCAAAGTTTTAGAAGAACAGGTGCAGTGATTATGAAAATCACTTTATTTATTTTTTTTTTACTTTTTTTAGTGTGATGGCACTGGAAAAATGATGCTCCACCCATTATTATTCTGGCCATTCTGCCTAACTGTCATGCTCTGGCTAAGATCCTATATACTTTTAGCATAGCATGAATATACATCCGTTTATTTATACTGGATCACCCATCTCTATTGCACAGAGAGAGGGCTGCATGTTCCTTATGGAACAGTTGGACTTATTAAGTGGGAAGCAAATTGACTAAGAACTTCTGAGAAAGTACAGCCACTCACACAGTGCTTTTTACACTACGGTTGTGTCTCAGGATTTTGTCCCCTGTTTTATAGTTCCACCACAACTGTGCCAGTCTTGCAAGTGTTACTACCCTGTTATTTTCAGTCAGGATCCACACAAAGAATATGTACATTGATAATGCACTACTGCTTTACTTGAGCCAGGAGCCAAACCAGAACAATAGAATGTGCACTACAAGGCCAGTAGGCAAAAGCAAGCATAATCTGGGAGTGGAGGAAGCAGGCAGGCAACTATATAGAGCTAAATACTACCTTTGCCAGATGGGCACAGTCTTCCTGATAGTGAATAAGACCTTCTTGCTTAGGCAGCAAAAGGTGAAGTGTCCACTCCCACTAGCATGGTGCCTGTACCAAAGAGATTAGCTAGACAGCAGACCAAAAAGATAGGTGATGGTGGTGGTGCTAGTGGAGGAGGAGGCAAGGCACTTAACTCTAAGCAGGCAGTTCCCATTGTTAGATGGGCATGGTTGCTCTGACAGCAGTCAGGATCGGCAGAAAGTGGCAGAAAGTGTTGCAATCTTTGTTAGAGGGTCTACACCAAGAAAGACAGGAGAAGGCAGAAGCAAAGGATGGAGTCTTGCAAGCTGTAAGAATGAGGCAGGAGCTGATGGAGGCTGATAGCTAGATAGAGGAAGGGACAGATGAGTGGGCAGCTAATTGTAAGATATAGATGGGAGAGGGAGGAAAGGAATAAGAAAAGGATTAGACTGAACCAGCAGCTTAACACAGAAGATGCACTCAAAAGGCATTGTACACGGGGGGGGGGAGACTGGAATTCTGGTTTTGGTGGGGAAATGAAAGGAATAAAGAAAGTGCTGAACTGACTCAAGAACTAGGAAGGCCAATTAAAGTTAAAATCCTCTTGTGTTGAAGAGCCTGACGAAGGAAGCTGGAAATACCAGTATGTTTATCTGGCTCCCAATCCCTTCTCCAAAGCAGACTGCCCACCCCACCCCCTTTAAAATATCCTATAGTTAGAAAGCAAAACCATTCTCTGCCTCCTTCCACTCCTCTGCCTTCAGCATTTTTGCACTGATGAAGAAGCCTTTAAAATGCTTTTATTGGAAACAGTGTTTCTCTATATGAATTGGGAGCTGGGTCACAAGATTTCCTATGAGTGTCCAGCTTTAGCTCTTTTCTTGAGAGAGAAACATCCTTTGCTTAGAGGAACACCAGCTCCTAAGGAGGGTAATTTGGCTCAGACTTTGATTTCAGCTAAATTCCAGGCAGATCCCTACTAATCAGGCATGTGTAATACTTCTGCCATTTCCACAGAGGGAAAACTGGCCCCAAAAGCTATGTGGAGCAAGTTAATGTGGTGTTGTTACTGTTGTCTTCTGTTTATTTATTTATATCCTGCCTTTTCCCCAGTCTGATGATTCAAGCGAATTTACAATGGTTAAAAGACACATGGCTAAATACACACACACACACAGATGTATATCTCAGTTTGCTGGTGAAAATCTTTATAAAGCCTTTTTATGCCTGCCTATCCTCTCACTTTTCTTCCTTGGCATCTGTCTAGTTAGAGTTTTTTGTTTTGTTTTGTTTTTTAGCAGTACAGTAGGACCCCTGTATCTGCTGGGGATTGGTTCTCTTGGCGGGGGGGGGGGCGGCATGGATACCAAAAAAGTGGATAATAGTGAACACCATTGGAAATAATGAGACCTCTGGTTTAAAATACCATAGTTGCCTTAGAGGACCTAGAAAATGGCTAGAGAGGACACATTTTCTAGGAAGACTCTATGGTAGGTGTGTTGTTTTGTGTCCCATGGATAATTGAATCAGTGGATACGTAGGTCCTACTGTATTAGCATTGTGAGGATGGTGAAGGGGAACTGGTTTGCAGCAGCATATCTGCAGTAAGTGAAGCAATAAAGCTTGGTCTGAGAAAAAAAAATTCTACAGTAACCAATCCTACTGTAACAGTGTTCCTGCCTACAACAGGCCAGGTAAACAGCAGTAGCCCACAGGATCCCTTACTGAGCATACATCAATAGCACAATAGAGAGAAAAAAGGAGAGCATTTAAGCCTGCCTCACCAGCTATCCCAGCCTGTTTTAAAAAACACTGATATATAAGTTTGGCCACCAAAATGGAAATCTTAACAAGGGTAGAGGTTGGGGAAAGAATACACACACACAAACACACACAGGGATGGATGGATACAGATATTGATATAGATATACTGTAGATATATGTACGTGGAAGGATAGCTAGATAGCTAGATAGATAGATAGATAGAGTAGAAGGCTTCCCTGACCTGGTTGTTTCATTTCACATCTGCATATTGTTAGTTTTGAATTGTGGTATAGGAATCTTCCTACTCTTTTCATGTTATTTCTGCTGCTGGCACCAAATTTTCTGTTAAAGAAATAATGCCCAGGAATGCATCTATTTGGTGAATTGAGGTATACCTGTACCAAAGTTTAAAATATCATTAAACTGTCCATAAAAGTTCAAAATCATAACTATTAAAAATAAAAAATAGACAGAACACAGGTAGACAATACAGCAAAATTCTGCAAGGCCCAGTCCCCTTGAGTAGTCATTCTGCAAAGGCCTGCCAAGCTTTTCTTTCTTTTATTTTTAAATCCTAACCTCCCTGCAGAAATATAGCAAGCAGTTTGCCCATCTAACTTCTCGTGGAAGGGAGCAGTCACCAAGAAAGCCTTCTCCCCTGTTCCCACCAGTTGTACATGGGAGGGTGTTACAGAGAGAAGAGCCTCCACCGAGGAACTAAAAACACAGGAGGTTCAAATGGAAGAATATTGCTCTTCTGATAATCTGGACCTGAACTGTATAGTGCTTTAAAGATCATAACCAGTACTTTGAATCATGCCCAGAATGACCTGACAGCCAGTAGAGCTGTTCAGCAAAGGGGCTGTGTGCTCCCTGTAGCCAGGCTCAGTTAACAATCTGGCTATGGATCTTTGAACAACTGAAGTTTCCAAACACTCTTCAAAAGCAGCCTCGCATAGAGCTTATTATGGTAGTCCAACTGGGATTTCACTAAGATATGTGTCATCGTGTCCTGATCTGACATCTCTAGGAACTTGTTTACCAAGTTCACAAATAATGCACAGAGAGGAAGGTCTATTATTTATTTATTTATTTATTTATTTATTGCAAAATGAAGGACATTACATTACTGCAATCTGCTGGCTTTAAGCCATTTTTTGTAGTCTGGTTCTGATACCAGAACTGAGCCAGGAAAAGAAAGAGTGGTTTAAAATTACAAAGCAATGTGGTATTGATGTGTGTGCATGCATGTGTGTGCATTCATAGAGAGTTCATTTCATCACACATTCATTTTTGGGTAAAGAAATGGTCACATACACTTTTATATGTGAGTGGAGTAAGTATGCAATGTCTAGTTCGACTCTCAGATTATTAATGTTTATTGCCAGTTTTGACTTTCCATCATGACCACTTCCCCCTCCTCGCCTCCCTTCCTCTTTCTTTGGTTTTTGTTTTTCTTTAGCATCCAGTCTGAGGGGAAAAATGGTTTTTACACTTGTTTTTAAATTAGGTAAAAACAAACATACCAAAAAATGGAAGTCATAAAGAATTCCAGCTAAAGAAGAAAGCTGCCTGATACAATTTTATTATCCTGTAATGCGAATGTTAACAGCACAGACTCTAAGAGAGGAGAAATTAAGATCACACTTGTCCATTGTGTCTTTCCAGAATATTCTATATTGTGGAGGGTCTGCAAGAAATTTGCACTATAATTGACAAAGGCAATAAAAGGATACTAAACCATATAAAAATTATCCTCTTTTATAACTCCTCAAAGCTCACTTCTTTGTGCATTTTTGTTGGTTTTTCTCATAGTGCTACTATTGCTTCCCAACCCCTTTTGTGTTGCATATGGAAGGCTTTGTTTTGTTTGGGAAAGCAAAATTAAAAGGCAAAGGTAATAGTTAACACTAATCTATAAATCTTAATTTCCCCTTCCTTTCTGAAATATAAAATTAAGGGCTGTAAGGGCAGTAATTAAAAGTATTTTTAATGTGGATTGGAAGTGCAATTAGCCAGACAGTAGGAGAAGAGCCTTTTTAACCCCTCCTCCTTTGCAATCAAATAGATTGTGTTTGAAGGAAGGCTCATTTGGCAGCTCCAGCTGATTCAGTCAGCCTGCAGCTTGCACCCCTATAAATTTACCAGGAGCCCATTCACACTACAGAATTATAGTGCTATTATTCCACTTTAATTGCCATGGCTGCATCCTAAAGAATCCTGTGGTTTGTAGTTTGATGAGGCATTACAGCTCTCTGGCTAAGAATTCTAAATGCCCTTCCCTAAAAAGCCAGTCTCAGGATTCCATAGAACAGAATCATGGCAGTTAAAGTGGAATAATAGCACTATAATTCTATCATGTAAATGGGCTCCAGATCAGGTTGGGGATAGGCAGTGGGGTTCACTCCAGCATTCAACAGAAAGGCATCAAGGATAGCAGCTTCTGCTATCCCAGAATCATTCAAGACCCCCAGTGTAAACTACCAGGGGACCCAGAAGCCTTTTGAGGTATTCAAGGAGGTATTTCAGAGCAGTGAGTAACTAACATTTTTTTAAAGATCTGTGTCAGCTCCACCATTTCCTCTCTTTGCCAGAAGTTGACACTTGGACCAGCACACTGTCTTTTTTAAAGCTGTAGATTCTGCATTCATAGCATGTGCTTCATCAATGAGTTATGGACCTCCTTGATGTGGGACAAGATGGAAATAATGACAAGTGACCAATGGGCTCCAGAAGTTGGATTAATCTGGCATCATATTTAGTTATACAATTGATGCTTTCCAGCAGTTGTAGCTTACGTGAATCTGGAAACATTTTTGCTCAAGGATTCCTCCCTCCCCACCAGCTATATCTGGTGAGGCTGCCATTAAAGGCAACCAATAAAACAGAGTCTAGCACATGAGAAGATGCTGCCTTCCTCCTTTTTCCAGTACTTGTTAGCATGCTCTACTTCTTCCTACTGAATCCATTTTCTGGTTTGGCAAGGAAGTCTGGGTATGATGCCTGATGAGCTGCCAGATACTTTGGTGAGTGCAATTTGTATTCTCTCTTTAGCTAGTTAAAGTAATAAAGGATTTCTCACACCAGAAATCAGTCAGGAGTGAGCAAGCTGACAGAGGAATCCTTAAAAAGCCTTTGGGTACAAACAAGGTCTTCTAGATTAATGAACACACCAAGATATGGAACCTATCTCTTACTCTCCTGCCCTTTCACTACGAGGCATTTCAGTAACAACATTCTTCCCGGTCTCTGTAAGCTTCTGGTGTAGCCTAATGTTTGCCACTTTCCAATAGCCAAGGAACCTGCTTTTATGAATTAAAATTTGAAGAGGTTCACTCACATTGCATACATTGACTTTTTAGGATGTGCAAGAATAAGACTTGTCTTGCCACTTGGAGGAGGTTCTAAATGGGGCTCAAAAACAAAGCAAGTCACCAAAGGGTACTCCCTCCCCCCCCCAAACCCTGAGAAAATAGCCCATTTGATTCCAAGCACAGTTCCAAGATAATGTGGCCCCTATTGTGCCCCTGATTATGTCATTGTTAGAGTAAGTTCTGTCTGCACTTTCTTCTTGTCTCCAACCTGGTTTGCTCCTCCAGTGGAGTGTAGGGCTGTGAGAGTGGTCTTTTCCTCCCATCCCTCATCCTTGCCATGCTGTTATTGCTATGCACTAGGAATGCTTGGAAATGTAGTTTCCAGTGCTTGGAAATGTCCTGGTATTACCAAAACCCTTTTATTCCCATTCACCAGGTCAGTTTAAATTAATCTAGTACTTTCTGAAATGAAATGTATTGTGTCTGTGTGTTTCTAATATCTTGGACCCAGTATATATGGCAGCCAAGTTAACACACCTATTGTTTCCAGAACACAAATTCAGCATAGATCAAGTGAGGGAAGAGGAGTGTTGGCACTAAAACAAAATGATCCTGATGCTTAATTAGTGTAATATTGCTAAAGCATTTTAACACTTTGGTTATAATTCCTGAACAAGAACAAAAACAACAACATGGAATTAGGTGAAAATCAATTTTTGAAATGCTGCATGAGATTGGATGTGACACATGATCAGGGAGAAGGAAGACACAAGGGAGGGAGGGAGGGAGGGAGGGAAAACCGGAATTTTTCAAAGAAGAGTAGGTGCAAACCTGTGAATATGCAGGTACAATCAAAACAAAAAGAATTGGAGACTCTCAATATTTTAACACAGTCTGGTAGAAACTTAAGACACTGACAATGCCATTTTCCAGTGCTTCTGGCATGCAAGAGATTGTCTAGTATTACAACTATAGGAAATAAGGTAAGTATGAGTGGGTGGGAGAGAGAGAGAGAGAGAGAGAGAGAGAGAGAGAGAGAGAGAGAGAATTTAAATTCTCCTTTGGGAGTCCATCTATACACACGCTCTTTAACATAAGCAGATATGTGGAGAGGACATAGGTTCATAGATTTAGCCCTAATGTCAGCAAACCCCACCAGGTCAAACCCAAGGCTTCTCTGTACCAGCTGACAATCAAATTTCAATGAAAAGAACAGCAGAGACCCACTTGTGCACAGGCAGATCCACATTAATAGATGCTAACTGTGAGATTCCAGTGACAGAGCATTCATCCGGACATGAAGAATGTGTACATGTGCATGTGTGACCCTTTTCAGGCTACCTTCTCTTCCCAAGAAAATGGGGAGAGCAGGAGCCAGTGGGACATGGCACCAAGAGAGGATGGAGCAGTGCCATTAACCTGCTTCACATGTTTCTTCTTCAATGCTTGAAGGAGAAAATCTGGAAGGCTTAACATTTTAGCATCTCAGCTGGTTTTTATGCTAGGTTCCTCTTGGCTTTCTGCCTGATGCACCAAGTAAAATTAATGTACTGCCTAATTTTGTTTTCTTCTAGAACTTATGTTCTCTGCCTTACCAAGAATCTTTATATTTTGCTTTTAGCTGGAGAGCACTATGAGTAGCAATATGAATGTGTGTTTAAACAGGGGATCTGCTATTCAGGTGTTGTAAATAATATGAAAATATAGTATTATAAGATTATGTATTTTGATCTGTGGAGTGTTGATCATAGAATCATAGGAGTTGAAAGAGAACACAAGGGCCATCCAGTCCAGCCCCCTGACATGCAGGAATACACAATCACATCAAATAGATAGAAATAATAATAGATAGAAACTACTGTTGGTCATGCAAAAAACAAAAACAACAATACCCCTTCTCTGAGACCATCTTTGAGGGGGCTGGGGAATGACACATAACAAAAATTGATTTTATATTTTTCTGAAGTTCCATTCTCTCATAAGAAAATCATATCATTATGCTAAAATTGCCCTTCAATTGTTTAATACATAATTGACTTAATGAGGATAGGCTGCATTTAGAATTTGTGGCCACATTTCAAATAAATTATTCTATTAATGCCTAGCTAATTTTGCTAGAATTTCCTGGTTAATTTGTGAAGAGGGGGGGGGGAGTCATTAACATGCTGCTTAAGAATTACCAAAGCAAGTGAGGCAGGAGGAGTGACAGGGCATTATAAAAAGGAAGGAGATGCTATATGACATAGAGAAATATGTAATTATCACTACTGAACTGGTAAAATGAATCAATTGCAAGTAAGATATAGATTTAGGGTATTCAAGGCCTTGGGAAATTTGTCTACATGGGACTGATTTTAATGTCACAGGTACAGGTCATGGCACTATAACCTAATCACATATTTGGATCAACCATGACTGATCATTTTCTATTTCTTTCTTAAAAGTAGATGAAGCCTTGCAGTGCCCACCTAGTAACTCAGAGGTACTGAATACTTGGCATGCATTTTGCAAGATATAATATCCCTTGATTTAGAAAATTCCAGAATTATGGTGGTACATAGATAGCAGCCACATATGCAGGTAAAAATATAAAATATATGTTCCTGCCCCCAAGGACTTAATAGTGTAATTTCAAGACTGGGCAGGAGGAGAAAGAGGAGGAGGAATATTGAATTAATGTGAATTAGTGCTTCTACTCGGTTAAGAATGAAGATTAGGGGATTAAGCCAACAGCTTTGTGGAACGTATATTATTTTTGCCACAGTTTGACAGAAGAGAAAGATTGCACTATAATGTTGTGATAAGCATAAGGAGGAGAATTGGAGGAGTTTAAGAGAGAATGACTTTACAAAACAGTGGGAGAATCAGAGCAAAGCTAGTGGGCAGGAATACAGATCCTGTATTATACCAGCATCTAGATGAGCAGCCCTAGATTGACATGTGTTGGGGAATATCATTCAGTGAACATATATGGTTCTTTTCTACAGGTGCTACTGGATCAATATAGAGTTACTTATGGTTCCCATAATGACCTAGTAATGTATAATGTGTGGCACCACTCATGACTATCATTTAATAGTAGATAATACAACTGGATTAGCAAGCACAGTGACTCCTTACCATCCCAAAGCATATCTCTTCTTGCAGTAGTGTTGGAAGGGCTTTGCTGAATTGACTTGGAGATGTTTTCTATAAGAAGGGGTTTCTCAAAAGTGTGGATCATGACCCTTCATTTCCCCTGACTCTTGCTGATTCATACGATTTGTGAGAATGGAGTCCTAACTTTTTTGTATTCTAGTGAAACCTGTGTCTCTGAAGATTCTGAAGCACATGTTAGGATGCATAGAACAGATCTAGCCCTAGTGTATGTGCTAGATCTGTTGTCCATGTGAACTGCGTACACTCTAGAAAATGTGCAGCATTCCACAGCCAGCGAGTACTTGTGGGCGAGTATGTTATTTCATGGGCATGTCTACAGCTACTGTTCACCCAAGGAACCCAGATGTGCTTCTGAGAAACACTTGACATTCCTGTACTTTGAAAATCACTGCTTTAGGAATGCCATAATAAATGGTGGTCCAGGTTTTTTTTTCTTATTGCAGTGTTTTTACTTCATACCCTTTCTGTCCTATGCCTACTGGCAGCAAGTGTCCTGAGAGACAGATTAGTGCAAGGGAAGCAGCTACAGGTAACTCAGTCTGGTTCAGGTAGGGTTGCCATAAGTCCCAGAAAACCCAGAAAATCCTGGGTTAGAGGGAAGGAAAGTTGTCCTGTCTGGCTGGGCTGCTTCAAGCAGCAAATCCTGGGTTCTGATTCCAGGCTTTCTGTCTGCAGGCTCTCTGATCTGGGTCACGTGGGGGGTGAGTGCAGAAGTTGTGGGAGAGTGCAGTGTGCAAAAGGCGGGAGTCAGAGTGTGCAGAGCAGGCAGCAGCAGCAGAGAGAGCAAAGAAAAAATCAAGAGAGAGGAAAGAAGGCCAGCAATTTACTTGTGTGTGTGTGGTGAGTCTGGCTTCCAAGGTCACTGCCTGTGTAGATGCTGCTGGAGGAGGCGCGTGGTGTGCCTTTTGGTTGTTGCTAGAAGGTGGGGTGGCCTGGCGGGGTGGCAGGTCCTCTTCCCTGCTCACCTGGTCAGAAGCAGCTGCTAGAAACCCAATTTTGCTTATTTAAATCACAGGAATCTGCTGTTAACACTCACTCCCCAAACTCCCCCCCCCCATGGCCTGGCAGGGTGGTGGGTCCTCTTCCCTGCCGGGCTGGCTCATCCGGTTGGCAGCAGCAGCTGCACAACCCTTTGCCCCCAATCCCCCAATCCTGCCTGGCCCCATCCTTGACCTGCAGGGCTTGACCTTCCTATCAAAGCTCACAAGCCTGCTGGGCGAAGGCAACTAGATGGGTCTCTTCCGGGCCATCCGCATCCCCTGGAAGAAATCAGAGGTGGCATAAGGAATGCTTTGGGGGGGGGAGCCATCCTTCCCCTCCCTGGTCAAAATGTGGGTACTTTTGTCCTGGTTTTGTGGCAGAGAATTATGGCAACCCTAGATTCATGTCATGCACAGGTAATCCAGGAAGGCAAATGGAGATGCAGGGGCAAGCTCTCAGCCAGTCCATAAGTTGTTATTCAAAGCCAGTAGTACAGATAACCAAAGCCAAAAAGGGGTAAGACAAGCAGTTTTTAAACATAGCGAGTCCAGAGGTATAGAATGCCAAGAGACACACAAACATCAAGAGCACTGCCAGTCAAAGGACTTTTTCGGACAAGTAAAATGCAACGGAAGCAGCCTCGCCACGTTGCGAGGCTGCTGCGCTTCAGGGCGTCCCTTTCGGATGACGCCCATCCCTGCCGGTACTGTTGCGGTACCACAGGGACATTTGAGTGTAATATTTTGGTGATTTTTACTCACGAAAGTTGATCATGAGTAAAAATCGCCAAAATATTACACTCAAATGTCCCTGCGGTACTGCAACAGTACCGGCAGGGACAGGCGTCATCCAAAAGGGATGCCCTGCAGCGCAGCAGTCTCGCAACTTGGCGAGGCTGCTTCCATTGCATTTTACTTGTCCGAAAAAGTCCAAAGAGACTGAATGAATGAGCAAGGAGGGCTCCCAGCAGCTACTGGGAGATTTTTAGGGTGGCTGCTACTGGAAGACAAGTGCTTGATGACTAAGCTTTTCTTATTTAGCCAATCTTGATTCCAAAGAAGCTGCTCCTTCTCTCTTCACCAGACTTCAAAGTATGGGAGTGTCCCTTCAGCATCTATCAAGCTTTCTGAGAAGGGATCCTCTCAGGTGCATCAGCCACCAGCTGTTCAGATTTGGGGTGGGAGCTATCATCTGGAGCAAACAAAAAACAAACAAACAAACAAAACAAAAACAAAAACCCTGGCAATCCAACTCCTGTGTCAGATTCCAGAGAGTCAGTTATGACGCTTTCCCTAAGCATGTTGATGTGTGTGTGTGGTTGTGGTGGGGCTCAGCCGTAAAATTTCTGCTTTAGCTAAGTGAGGTAGTACACTGTTGGGCAAGTTCTAAAATCCCAGAACTTCCCCCCTCCCCTTAGGAAAATGGAGCTGCTGTTGGGCCCTGAATCAGCTGAGGAAGATAAACCACTCTTAAATTATCTTTGATCAAAGGGGTCCTCCCCTTCTTAAGATAAGGACAGCCATGCCAGTACTTGTCATGAGCAAGAGGAAAACTTTATTCTGTAAAGCATTACTTTTTATAAATGCAGTTTAGCATGATCTCATGTTAGGCAACAGCACATGTGCAGAGTGAGGTTTTCAGTTCCTCACAATAGATAAGCAAAGAAGTTACACATACCATTTCATCTACCGGCTTGGCTAGGAATGTTGCAAAAAGAAAACAATAGGGTCCCATATGGCACGGCCACTTCCAAAGCTTCACAGACGTGCAACGAAGGATCCCGGAAGAGGGACGGTGGCGTCCGAAAATGACCCCGTGCCGCGCAAGAGCGCCGTTCCTCTCCCGGGACCTCATCCCGCGGTAGGCACTGTTAAACGCTGTCTGAAAATCTCCTTAGCCAGCCATACAGGGACATCAGCAACATTGAAAAATGGAATTCATTTCCCAGCTAGGATCAGCACAATTAACTCTCTTTGTCTGTACAGGCAGAGTGGGGCTGCAAGGGGAACAGGGAAGCAAGCACAAAATGGCTGTGTAATGGTTCACTTGAATAAAATCCTCTTAGAGTAAGCCTCTTGGCCCTGATTCAGTAGACTAGGGCCAAAGCAGATAAGTTAAATCTGAATCGGAGGATTACTGTCCAGGGCGCTGATTATTTGCCATTGAATTACATGGGAGAGGTATACCTTTTACTCCTGTTGAAAAAATCTCCCTTAGGGGAAAATGTGGATTGATGTGCACTAATGCCAATTCAAATTTGTCTTAACTTTTTTTTGGTGAAATTGCAAGCATGCAAAGATATCCACTTTTGCTGTTCTCACAGGTGAAATTGCAGGCATGTGAAGCTATCCACTTTTGCTGTTCCAACAGGCATGCCTGCGAATCAAGATGGTGGACATAAGTAAATTACTCACATTTTTATTCTCACTAGTTGCCACCACCAAACAATATTTTTTAAAGCATATCTAAGGTGTGGAAGTGCAATATTCTTCTTAAATAAATAGGAAAAATGCTTTTTTGTCTCCTGAGAGCACAATCGCTAAGGCGAAAATCCAACATGGCAGTTCCAGGCACTTGCCTTGTTAGCAAGCTCCACCGCCTACACACATCAGACCAATCAGCTTCCCACTTCTGCTCTTATTGGGAATGCAAATAAATGTGAATCAGTTGTCCTAACAAGAGGGAATGCACATTCCCTGTGGAACTTTTTAAAAACTGCGAGAAAAGCCGTGAAGGAGTTTTTGGTGTTTTCTGTGGATTTGGCCCCCCTCCTTATGAATATGGCAGATCGTATTCTCCTTGAATTTTATGAGGACTATTTTTTGCCATTTAGAAAACCCCATAGTCACCATTCATTCTTCAATACTATGAGAAGAATGCTGAGAAGGAATAGGATATATAATCTCTTCCATGTAGAACTGAAAATGAACTAGGAAATTATATGGAGAATGATTTTTCATTCTCTTCTACTGAGCTACCAGTAGACATTGGTTTATACATTGGGTTCTGGTAATCCAATGTAAGGAGGAGGCGTTGATGTCTTGGACTTTGGGTGTAAAATGTTAATTTAATATATAAATGTATTAAGATAAGTGTGTGTGTGTGTATTTGTTTATGTGTATTAGAGATAAGATAAGGAACTGTCAAGATAATGGAATACTGAAAGTGAGTGGTGATTGGTTGAATGTCTGAGGGGCTTTGAATAAGGTTGGTGAATGATCGTTGGGATGAGAATTGATTTAGTTATGTAGAATTAAAGAGAAAAGGAGTAAGTAAATGGAGGATTAGGTTAAGAGAGTCAGTCAGGTTTAAGAATTAATAAGTAGTGTAAATAGTGCTTAAGAATCTGAATTATCTAGGATGTAATGTGTGAGAGAGTATGAGCTGTGTTGATCTATTTTGTTATGTTTAACTTCTCTTAATAAAGTATTGTTTTTGTATTTATAAGCTTTTTGCCTCTGGAAATGCTATTTATTATACAGCTTGGATTCAAGTCATGGTATCTGTGGTGGCAGCAATGAATAAAAAGTGGTAGTGTCCAATACAGCCAAGGTCAAGAAAGAAAGTCCAAAGGCAGGTTTACAGTTGAGTATTAAGAAAACAAAAATAATGAGCACAGATGATTTACAAAACTTTAAAGTGGATAACAAAGACACTGAAATATTTGGAGATTTTCCATACCTTGGCTCAGTCATTAATCAACAGAGAGACTGCAGTCAAGAAATCAGAAGAAGACTAGGACTTGGAAGGCCAGCTATGAAGGAACTAGATAAGATTCTGAAGTGTAAAGTTATATATATATATATATGTGTGTATGTGTGTGTGTATATATATATATATATATATATATATATAATTTTATTTATCTAAATCCCACCTTTCTCCCAATGTGGGACCCAAGGCGCCTCACAACATTTAAAACAATAGCTAAAAACATAGTATGATAAATAAGAATTTAAAATACTATCATTAAATATAATTTAAATACTAAAGTTAGGAATGTCCGTGCCATTGTATTTCCAGTTTCTATGTATGGTTGTGAAAGCTGGGGAGTGAAGAAAGCTTCTAGAAAGATAATCAACTCTTTTGAAATATAGTGTTGCAGAAGAGTTCTACAGATACTGTGGCCTGCTAAAAAAATACAATTAAATGCATCTTATAGGAAATCAAGCCTGAATTGCCCCTAGGAGCCAAAATGACTAGACTGAGTCTGTTGTACTTTGGCCCTATCATGAGAAGACATGACTATCTAGAAAAGACAATAATGCTTGATAAAGTAGAAGGCAGTAGGGAAAAAGTAAGACTGCATTCCAGATGGATAGACTCAAGCAAGGAAGCCAAAGCCCTGAATCTGCAAGACCTGAGCAGGGCTGTTGATGATAGGGTGACTTGGAGGTCCCTCATTCATGGGGTCGCTGATGGCAGTTAGATTGTCAAGTGGGGATGTGTTACATTGTTGTTTTGTGCTTTGAAGTCATTTCCAACTTATGGTAACCCTAAGGCGAACCTATCACAGGGGTTTCATGGCAAGATTTGTTCAGAGGAGGTTTGCCTTTGCCTTCCTCTGAGAATGTGACATGCTCAAAGTCACCCAGTGGTTTTCCATGGCCAAGCAGGAATTTGAACCCTGGTCTCTAGAATCACAGTTCAGCACTCAAACCACTATGGCATGCTGGCTCTATAAGTTGCATCATATTTCACAGAGGTACCTTGAGGGCATATAGGAAGTCCACACAGTTGGTGGCCACAGCAGTAGGACAGGAGGAGGTTCTTACATTGGTGGCAGAGGTAAGGACAAGGGAAAGCCCTCACTCTTGGTGGTAACAGTGAGATTTGTGGAAGTCTTCACATTTAGTGGCAATGGAGGTTTAGGCAGAGTGACACATCTAGTAGAAAAGCAGTGGGATAAGTGGTAAAGTCCCACAGAGGCTACCAAATTGTGTTAATCATGATGGCCATATTGTCTCCAGTATCAGAGGTGGATTGCCTTTCTTCACTAGTTGCTGGGGAACATGAATATACTAGCTATACGCGGTGTAACATACACTGTTATCTACATATATCAAACACTTCGGTATGATTCTGTGTTTCTGTTCCCATTCTGCTGACTGGCCACTTAGGAAACATGTCAAGAGTACAATCATTTGATGCATTTATATATAACCTTTCAAATCAACAATAATGGCTAATTTCATGCCGAGAGCCCCTCTGCCACCGCCAGGCAACCGCACGTACAGAGACATAAACACACACAATGCTAGACACACACACACCACGTGCACCATGATGTGAGAGCCCCACCACCACCATGCAACCACATGTACAAACACACATACCACACAACACACACACACCATGTGCGCCAGGACATGAGAGCCCCTCTGCTGCCATCATGCAACCACACGTACACACACACCACATGTACTAGGACATGAGAGCTCCTCTGCCACTGCCATGCAATCACACATACACACAAAAACTCCACACTATACGCATACACACAGCATGCACAGTAGGATGCGAGAGCCCCTCTGCCACTGGCATGCAACCATGCACACATACACCACACTACACTACACACACACACACACACACACACTCACCATGCTATACACAGACACACCACACATCCCAGAATGTGAGAGCCCCTCTGCCGCCACCATGCAATCACACAAACACACAAACATCCCACGCTACACACACACACACCTGCGCTACACCTCCCATGATACATACACCCCCATGATACACACATACACACACAACCCACACATGGTAGGATGCGAGAGCCCCTCCACCGCCATGTTTAGAAAGGACTTGAAGTTTTCCACATGTTTCCACCCCAAGGCCCAAGAGGGAGGAACTGCTACAGACAGCACAGAAGGCCCAGGGCGCAGCTACAGATAGTGCCCAGGGCCCAAGAGGCCAGGCAGCAGAGAAAGGCCCAAGGCCCCAGACCCCAGGCAGTAGAGAAAGGCCCCGGGGAGCACAGAAAAGCCCCAGGCCCCAGGCAGCACAGAAAAGCCCCAGGCAGGACAGAAAGTCAAAAGTCCCCAGGCAGCACAAAAGGCCCCAGGCACTAGATAGCAGACAAAGGCCCCAGGCCCCAGGCAGCACAGAAAGGGCTCAGGCTGCACATGCATGGAACAATGGAATGCCCCTCTGCTGCCTCCATGTTTAAAAAAGACTGAAACTTCCACATGTTCCTGCCCCCGGTGTGCTGATTGGTTGCCCAACAGAGAGCTTTGATTGGTTAGTAAGTTTCCCAAGTGGCCAATCAGCACACTGGAAATGGCAACATACCCAAGATAATTATATATTAAGATGCATCTATTTGACCACTGTAAGAACAAAATGCTGGAGTAGATAGGTCTTTGGACTGATCCAGAAGAGTTGTTCTTATATTCTTGAGTAGGAAATATGTCCACTGATGGTACTTCTACATTACAGTAAACAAAGGAAGCATGCCTTCTCTTGCAGGAGTTGACAGTATCTCCTCTAGATGCATACCTGATGAGTACACTGCATCCACTTTTCAGTTTACTGGCTTAGTTTCACTCTTGGCTGACATATGATAGAGTTTACATTTTAATCTTCCAAGTAAAACACTTTGAAAGCAAACCTATTAAGGTTAATAGAATGAGCTTGCAATGGCCATGGTTAGGAGACACTCAGTAAATTGTTCACCAAATAGCCTGTCACCTCTGACTGTACAGCTGAAGTCCTACCTATGGATCAACCCCATTATCTTTCATGAGGTTAATTTTGAAAGTGCTGTGCTATTCAAATTTAAGTCACAAATGCTAGCCTTGTTATCTACCATCTTGCATTTCCCTTAAATGCACTAATGGGAGATATGTATTATAATATATAGAAGTCAACGACATTTCACAGAAAAGAACCAGTGTAAATACCCTCATTTTTTTACCTATACCATATAAATGAATGCCTTTCCTCATCAAACCAATACAGCCAGAACTAAATAGTTTTGAATTAAATCTCTTGAAACAGAAATTTGGAATAGAATAAACAAACTAGAATAAACAAACAAATCTAACCATTTGCTTTCCATGGTATTTGAACCAAATGCAGTGGATTCCCAGCATAAGAAGGCTAAAGTTAGAATTAAATTCATCAATGAAATGTGGCATTATTAAAAGGAGACATGGTGCATTGACAGCATGGGGACTGAATTTAGAGTATAGCATACCAAATGCCTTGATTAAGTCCCCAGGTTTAATCCCAAGCATCTCTAATTACTTATTGAATTTTTATTGCACCAAAAAAGCTCAGAGGCTGGTGGTATGTGGCTCTCTTCCCATTTTATGCACACAACAGCTCTGTGCAGTAGGTTAGTCTGGGAAGGAGTACCTTGGGCACTTGAGAACTATATGCAGGCTGGCTAGCCAAGCTCCAATCTTTGTTTGATGATTTGATGTGTCATGCATCTCAGAACTATTGCAACCCCATTGGCCTTCTTTGGGTTTTTCTTGAATTCAGCAATGGTTCTTAAACAGCTTTCCTGCTTGCCCTTGAACCATGGAAGACTGTTTGAAACCTGGTTTGAATGAGTCTCATTCTCATGGAGATCTCGCATAATGGAGTGATCCTAATATAAAAATTAGAAGGCACATAAATGTTGTGGCACACATGACTAAGGACTTTATCAGACCACCCTCCGTAAAAGTTCTTTTGCTGGCATATTTTGAAGTGTTTTTACGCCAGCAAAAGAACCTACCTTTAGCAGTGTTAACAGGCAGCCCAGGCACTAACGGAGAATGACTGGAGCTCCATTCACTTCCTGGTTGAAGATCTCACCAATTCTCGCAAGAAGATGCTAGCGTGGGAAATTCAAAAATAAAAGCAAAATAAACACATAAAAAGTACAGCAAAGCACAAAAACACACTTAAAAAGTCCCAACCATGGTTTTTTTTTTAAAAAAGAATGTCCCCTACCTGGCTGTCGCAATCTCATGCAGAAGTGTTTGCCCATTGATGCTATATTCACATGAGTACAATGGTGCAAAGATTCAAACGCCAGCAATGCTGGCAACAAAGTGCCACAGCTGATCTATTGACAGCTTGGCCCGTCAATAAAAAGGAATGTTTTTTCACAATACATGATCATGAAAGGATGATGTTGTCTGGTATGTGCACCCTTTCGTGATCATTAGGCATCCTTATGACACCATATTTGCCTGGTCTGATAAAGTCCTAGATCTAGGAGTCAAAATGTCTGAAGACTGCTTCAAAACAAAGATCTGTAATTGGAATTCAGGATCCCTAAAACTGCCTTCTGGCAATATTTGCACATTAAACTGTATAATCACTATGTTTGGTTCAGATACCAGGGCAACATAAGAGATTCTTAGGGTGCTTGGATTGCTGAGCACAGTGGAATCATTCAGCATGGGCACACAGATTTCTCTGTTGTGGATAAAATTGGCTGTTGAACTAGAGAAGCCACTACATACTCCTAAGTGGAACTATATCCTTGTAAACATCTTTAGAGGAATGTTATCTGTTCTTTAGGTTTGTGACCAGAAGACCATCTTAAATACTTACAAAACAAATGCTGCAAATGTTCTAAAAGCAGAGAGGGAGGTGATGAAATGGATCTGTTCTTGTACTGTACTAAACAATAACACTGGATTTCTCTGATTATACAGGTGTCCCTTCTCATTTGCGTCTTTCCGTTTTGCAGTTTTGTGTATTTGTGGTTTGTAGCTACTGCTGGAATACATCAACAGTACTGTCATTGCAAGAATGTGTCCTCTTTCCCTTTCCCCTCCTCCTGTCTGGAAAAACCACAGTCTCTGCACCACCATGATTCTGTAAAATTTGCAAAGTCCCTCCACCTTTCCACTCTGGCGGGAAGACAGGCTCCACCCCACTCCCACCTCATCCTCATCCTCTCCCTTCTCTTCCTCCACACCACCGAACAACATTGCCTGTTTCTCCCTTTCCCGCAAGATGCCTCCACCACATTTGCAAAGTTCCTAGGGCTTGCACTTCTCTCAATCCTCTTATCCTGGCAAAAAACCACCCCACCACTCATTTCTAGCTGGATTCCAAAGTGAATTGCCTCTTTAAAACTCGGGTTCAACCCTGTCTCTCCTCAAGCCCAAGAGAAAAGAATAGCCACTGCTCTTGAGCACACACACACTCATGCAAACATCTCCCCTCCTTGCCTCCACCGTCTCGATGTCCCAACAACAGTGCCTGGACCTCTCATTCCCAACTGGATTTCAAACGAAATTGCCTCTTTAAAAGTCAGATTCCACCCTGTCTCTCCTCAAGCCCAAGAGAAAAGCACCTTTCCCCCCTTGCCTCCACCATCCCTGTGTTCCATCATGCAAAGGCAGGAAAGGGAGGTTCTGGCAGTGCTCTTGGCGGGAGAGGAGTGTACAAGATGTTTGGGGTGGGGCTTAATTTATTTGCGTTTTTTCACTTTCACAGTGGTGCTCCACCCCTAACCCCCGCGAATGGGAAGGGATGACTGTAATTTATCTTTGAAATACTTACTAGGGGCCCATCTAAACAGTGAAAATACCCCTCATAGAATTCGCTGGGAATCCTACCTGTCTAAACAGAATCTAGCACCAGTCCACACTATTCAGGGGAAGGGGGCCTAAAATAGCAAAAACAAAAGGGTAAAAGCCTTCAAAGATTTTCTGGTACTTTTTCACAAACTGCAAGGATGGCTCCAGTGGCAGAGGTGGGGCACGCGGTGGTGGCAGAGAAGGAGGAGATGTGGGAGGCAGTGGCAGCAGGGGTGATGGCAGTTGTGGGGCATGTGGTGGCAGAGTCCTGGGAGGCTGCGACAGTGGTAGGGGTGATGGTGGTGGCGGTGGCAGAGGCCTGGGAGGCCGTGGCCTGGGCAGGCCGGGTGCCACCAGTGGCAGCAGTGGCCTGGGCCACGAGCCTCCCTTCCTCTTCCTCCAGGGTGTTCGCTATTATTCATGGAATTTTCGCAACAGCTGCAGAGCTGTTTGGGCTGGAAGTCAACCTGAAGAAAACGGAAGTTCTTTACCAGCCTGCACCACAGGATGAACACCACCATCCCCACATTGCCGTCGGCAAATCTGTGCTCAAGTCCGTTCAGCAGTTCACCTACCTGGGAAGTATCATCTCCTCAGATGCCAAGATTGACAAAGAGATCGATCACAGATTAGCAAAGGCATATAGCGCATTTGGAAGACTTTACAAAAGAGTCTGGAGTAATAAGCACCTGAGGTGAAGCACAAAAATCAGTGTGTATAGAGCCATTATACTGTCTATTCTCCTTCATGGGTCTGAAACATGGGTCACCTATTGCCACCACTTACGACTCCTCGAACGCTTTCATCAGCGCTGTCTACGCACAATCCTAAATATACACTGGACTGACTATGTGACGAACGTAGCTGTCCTTGAGCAAGCAGGGATCACCAGCATTGAGGCCATGATACTGAGAACACAGCTGCGCTGGGCAGGGCACGTTTCTAGGATGGAGGACCATTGCCTCCCCAAAACAGTACTCTATGGTGAACTCGCCACAGGTCAGCGTAAGAGGGGCACTCCAAAAAAGCAATACAAGGACTCCCTGAAACAACATCTCAGGCTTGGCCAAATTGATCACCAACAATGGTCCGCCCTGGCCTCACATCGGGAGGCATGGAGACGCACTATCCACGATGCTGAAGCCTTATTTGAGAACTCATGCCGAACAAGTCTTGAAGAGAAATGACAACACAGAAAGAATCACAACAAAGAAACATCACACAAGGAGACCTTATGCTGTGCTTTCTGCAACCGGACTTGTTTATCTCAGATTGGCCTTTTTAGTCATCAGTGCGCTTGCAGAAAGCACAGGATGAATCCTTCCTGAATCTTCATTTGCGAAGAAAAGCCAGAGGGAGAGAGAGAGGTGGAACCCCCATGTGCTACTGTAGTGCTCTGTTCTCCCAGCTACAGCTGAGAAAGTATGGATATATTCTATTGAGTTATTCTTTTCTACTTTTTAAAAAATTGATAATATGTTGCTAAAATAAGTGTAAAGAAACTTGCTTGAAATGTGTAACTGCTACACTAATTACTCTTCTTCCTCTAATTACTGTATTGAGTAACTGACTGCAATTATGGGACTGATACTAAAAACTGAGAGTGGCACCCCCTGTCCCCTTTTTTGGCTTTGGAGAGCCACTCACTGTCACAATATAGTGAGAAGGACAAATAGTCTGACTAGATATAAGGCACTTATCTTTCTACCTCCTTTCTTCAACATGTAGGACCTTTGGTGAACTGGTGGTGGGAGCCACATTTGTAAATGTCTAGGTGTTATGCTCTACTCATATTGAACATGCACATGTGTGTACTTTGGCTCACCCTGAAGACTGTGTATGTGGGGAAGGGTGCAAAAACCCAACATGCTCTCCCATGTACATTTGTGCAAGGCTAAAATGTGAACCAGACCTTGGTCTTCCCTCACACTTCTACCCCATGCTGCCATAGCACTTCCAAAGTATGGCAACAAATGTTTTTTACTTTTTAAAAAAAGCCACCTCTCCAGGTTATTTACTGGTGTACTGAAACTACTTTAGCAATTGTCACCTGAGGGCCAAGGAAGCATGAATGGACCCTATCTTACAGTGTTGGTGTTCTATAAAAAATAAGGTACTTCTATACTGGTTCAAAAATTCTCCAAGTGCTGCACTCTGAATTATGGTTTTGTTTATGCTACCTGCATCATTAAAGATAGTGATTTTTAAAAAACACAGATTTTCATCTTTCAAATGCAAAACTTGGTTACAAAAGGATAGTAAAAGATGTGTGATTTCAAGGCAGACTGGCAATTTAGGCCAATTTTAATTGGATGTGCAGTTTATGTGAATAATTCTGCTGTAAGATAAAAAGTTAGAGGAGGAAAGAATCAAAGATCTGAAACTAATGGTCAGTGGCCATTTGCTTGGCAGCTCTCAGAAGTTCCTTTAGAGTTTTTCAGAACATATCTAATCAAAGACAGTTTCAGCACTTAGCTGATATAAATAAAAATAACTGCGGTGATTCAAGCACTGTTCTTTAGATCATCTGACACTGGCCTTTCTTGAATAACTATTAGCACTCAGGTAATTTTGAACTGATCAGTCATTTGCCCTTTTACCTAATGAATTGATTAATTGCCTGATAAAAATGTGTATTTCAGGGTAGGAGATACATTAAGACAAATTGAAGTGTTAGATCTGTTATGACTTACCAAGTGATTAATATACAAACAAAAAACAGCCCAATGTACGCCCATGGACTTTTTGAAAATCTATAATAGTAAAACAGATAATATATATCTGTCTTTTTCATAACTCTGAAACCTAGAAACTTGGCATTGAAACTAAGGGGAAGCTGAAGATGTACACCTAGGGCTATCTTGTTTTCAAATTAATTAAAAACTACCTATAGCCCTGCAGTATCACATAGAATCTATCAGTAGGTAGGAGACAGACATAAGGTTCCTGTGATGAGGGGTCGACAAGAATAGAATCTTCTCAAAAGCAGGAAGGCTTGTGGTTTGATCCAGATATTGGCAGCTGCTTTGGGATGAAGCTGGAATCTGGCTGCTTAAACCTAGCCTCTCCACTTCTGGTCTCTCTACTCAGCACAGGTCCTATTACTGTGTAACACAGCTGCCTGGTGAACCTTGACTGTTAATGATTCCAGATATATTTGTGTGTATATGTGTATGTTACAGAGCTTAGAACAATTACCTTTTGGACTCTGTTTCCCAGAATCCCTAGCTAACACAGATAGGGGCCATGCTGCTTGGGGGATTCCAGGTGATAATAGCCAAAAACAACAACAAACAACTTTCCCAAGCTCTGGCTTGGGAGAACTAGTTATGTCTACTCAGAAGTGTGGGGGTAGAGAGACACCTTGTACCTGATATATGGGAAGGAGAGGCCTCTAATGCTGGTCTTCCATCTAGCTCATTTCTGTCTGGCTTGGGAGAGCATGGCTTTGACTGGCTCCAGCTATAAAAGCTGTGGTACTTTCAGAAAGTGTAGCATCTAGCTGTGATTCCTGCAAGACCTAGACTGAGGTGGGCAAAGGGTAGTCCAAGAATTGTATGTGGCCTCTGTGAAAGAAGCAGGGCGTGGAAAGATTGAACCAATATTAGGTGGAGGACAAGACCAGCAAGAAAGAAAAAAGCAGGGGGAGACTGCTACAGACTGGGTGGGAGTCAAGGTGGAAAGAAAGACTGGTGTGAAAGAAAAAGGGGCAGGAGAGTACTACGGTGATGATGGAATGAATAGGTACTGAATCCAGACAAAGGCTAGTGCTTTTGCTAGTAGTGAACAGATCTATAAGTTGGTGATGCAATTCAGCTTACTCCAAACAAAAAATAATTATGCTCAGTTCACACATTAGAAGGTTTTATACAGCACTTTTTTTGCATGAAATGCCAGCTTCAGTGACAAATACTGCATTCGTGACTGACACTGGCATTTCAAAGCTAAACATCTCATATTTTACATAAATGTTTAAAAGTCATACAAATTGATGGTCTTTTGTTTACAGTGGTCTTATTCTGATTTCAGCTTTACATATACTGTATATAATTAATTCAAGCTGCACTTCAGTGGTCATTTAGAAGCAAGCCGATTGAGCAAAGTAGATTTACTTCAGAGTAAGCATGTACTTATTGAGCTTCAGATTATTTATTCAATATAATTATGGAATCATATATTTAGAGCACTGGGAACCTTTAATAACACTTTTTTATTCAGAAAAAGAATTACAACACAAATAATGTTTCTTACCTCTAATATCTATTATCTTGGTTAGATGAGAACATTATTTGAAAAATTGGTTCTATTTAGGCTGTTGCACCATTGAAGCAAATTATCTGTGTTAATTTAAATCTAGATGTCACACAAGTAGCTGATGTGGCCAGCCTTTAGACTGGATCAGTTCAGTGGGTGGGTGGTGACTTACATGTTTTTGAATGCTTCTTCTCAAAAGAACCTTTGTAGACATAACACACCATGTTGGAAAGTAAACTAAATGGAAGAGGTGACAACCTGTAGTCCAGTCTTCCTCCATCTCGTTCTCTTCAGATGGGTTGGACTACATCTCCCATTATCTCCAGCTGTCTGGGTTGAAGATGACAGGATTTATAATCCAGTACAGAGGAAGTCAGAGTAGGGAATGTGACACAAATCAGTTGGAATCTCTGACTTCTTTTTTATCTGACATGTTCAGTAATTTTGATATTTAAATATCCATGACAGAAGGTATTAGCTAATTTCCTACCAAAATCATACTTCCCACAAGATGACAGTTCTAACAAGAATGTCCTGGCATGTTTGTTTCAAATACAAAAATCAAATTGCATTTTATGAAGGCTGCAGAGCAGCTGCTGAAAATTCCCCCCTCCCCCTGGCTCACAACGTATACTACAAGTTTTCCCATGTTCTGCCAGTATCATGTTTGCTTTCCCATCATCACACTAGCAGGCAATGTCACACAGTGGAGGCAGGAAGACACATATTGTACATAAGAGGAGTTCTGCTGTATCAACTCAAAGGCTTGTCTAAGGAGTAAGGAGCCTCAGACTCTAGGACTGAACCCAGGCTCCCTCTGGGCTGAACCTGGCCCTCTGGGCTACCCAGAATTGGCTACTTGCTTCCTGTGGCACCATCATTGGGGAGCGTCCTTGCTTTTGTAGGGTTTTCCCCACATCCTAAAAGTTGGACATGCCGCTCTTTAGGTTTAGTTATTGCCTATAAAATCTTTAAACACTGGCATTTTTTCTCACATTTTGTGGTCTGGATAAAAACATATTGGGTCCAGAGTAATCTGATTTGGACATGTCAGAATGATTTGTAGCAAATCAACCAGACCAACAAGAACATTTGATAAGATTGACAGTGTGGGAAAGGGGGGTGCTTTCCTAATTAGGCCGTAGAAACTGTGGCTGCTGGTGATGGTGTGGAGATAGGGGTGATGTGATAATGTTTGTGTGAACTCCTGAAACTGAAATCAAGTGTTGAGCACCTTCTTCTACAAGTTTGTGCCTACTTGCCTGAGCTACTATATTGTATCTGCCTCCAGTTGGTGGACCACAGCATTCTAATGAAAAACAAGGCAGATCCTATAAATCTCAAGTTTGTCCACTCTGCTGGTGGCTTCATCATATCTTGTGGTCGTGAATTCCATAGTTTAACTATTTCTGTATTTTAGAAGTGTATAACCACATCTTAATCCAAAACTGATGTCTTGTTCTGGTCTCAAGGAAGAGCCTATAGCAGCAGCAAGGCAGCAGCAAGTATAGCCAGAAGTTACAGCACCAAGATGACTACAGAAGAAAGTGATGGGAAAGGATCTGTGTTGATCCTGTTGGATCTTTCTGCAGCCTTTGACACTTTGGACCACCAGGTCCTACTATAATCATTGGCATCATTGGAACGAGGAATGCTCTGTCCTGGTTTAAATCTTTTGTGTTTCATTGATCCTCCATTGTTTATTTCAGGGATCTATGTCAAAAGCCTTCCCTGTGATTGGAGTGGTGCCACAAGTATCAGTTCTAGGTCCTCTCCCTACCCCATTATATATGCTATACAATCCCCCTTGGATTTCTTATTTCAGAATTGGGTTTTCAATATCACATCTATGCAGATGACACTCAGATTTTCCAGAGTTTTAATTCAGTTGATGCCACTGTGTGGAAGTCTGTAGTGGACTGCCTTGTCAAGTGTTTCTTTGTAGATGATCATCCACTATCTTAAGCTAAATATGGATAAAACAGAGATCTTAATGTTTCAGCCAAATTGTCCAGTAGCCCTTCTTTCATGCCCTCCACAGTGATACACATTGGCTCTTGTCTTGGTTTGCCAGGAACCTTGGAGTTGTGCTGGATGACAATTTGTTCCTGCACCTCTTTATCAGGATGACTGTGAAGGTATGTAAATTCCATCTTTTGAACATCCGTATGATCTGTAGGTTTTTGACTGTTGAGGCTGCCCATCTGCTTGTCCAGGCTTTGTTATCTCATGACTGGATTATTGTAATAGCCTACTGGCAGGCTTGCCTTGCCTCTTTCTTCTTCCTCTGGTTTTAATCCAGAACAGTATTGTCTGGGTTATTTACATCTTCCTAAATATTCACATGTGTCTTCTCCTTGTAGATGCCTTCATTGGCCTCCAGTTTGGGCTGGGGTCCATTTTAAACTTTTGGTTCTGGTATTTAAGGCTCTGCACTCTAAACTCCCCCAGCTCTGCTAACATGGTATGTACCATCTAGGAATTTAAGATCTACAGGCTAAGGATTATTGGCTGTTCCACCAATGTGCACAGCTCTGTCGAGGCTGCAAGCCTTTCAGGATCTGACTCTGCATTTGGGGAACGGTCTTCCTTTGGACCTCAGGCTAAAGGAAGATCTTCCCTGTTTTCCTCAAGGGTTGAAGACCTCCCTCTGATTTGCTGGATTAAGCTGCTGAGTTGTGCCTAATATTGCTGAGTTGAGTAGTGACTGGTGGGATGTTGGGGATTTTATTTCATATATATTTATAGTGCTATGTTTTATTGTCTTTGTCCTTGGCTGTATATATTGATGTTCTGTCCTTTGGTGAAAATGACATTATAAATAAACAATGATGATGATGATGTCTCTGATGAGACTGAAGTCTTTTCATGCCTTGATATCCACAAACATCTCTCAGGATTAAACTACATGTTAACTTGTATATGTAAGCATGCAGCTGAAAGTTTTCATTTTTATGAAGAAGCAAATATACATAGGTCCAGTCCACATCAACTCCAGCTCCTGCTCTGGCTGCAGCTTCTAAGAAAGAAAGCTCTATGGGCACCAATTAGAGTAAAATTTTAAATTATCTAATTATACAGGGTTCCCTATGTACAGAAAATCAATCATCCTTATGCCAGTTTATCACCCCAGGGTTAGATACATATTTGTTGTAAAACTTGGCATGAGTCCATGTAGGTTTCTCTCCCAATAGAACAACAGTAACAGCAGCAGTAGCAACAACAATGAGCAAATTCCGTATCTCATCTAAAGCACTATAACATTACATTATTGATGCTGGGACAATATTAAATTAGGCAAATGTTTATATGAACTGGGCTGCTTATTGTTCTTCTCAGATAACTTTTAATTTCACTTTTCAGAATGAAGAGCGATGGCTCCTCTTAGAATAACCTGTAACCATCATCATTACTCAGTTTGACCACCTGGATGCTCAGGTTCTATTTTAATTTGATGTACCTTCTCAATGAAAACTGATTGTCCAATTAACAGCCATATCTTAATAGAAACAACCAGGACCTAAAATTTCAGATTATAAATTAAACTATTAATTATGATAATTATTATGATTAGAAAACATTGTTTAGTTCCGACATCAAGAACCTGATCTAGGATGTCATTGCACAGCAGTATATTCAGTGAATGGCAAAAATAACAAAGATAACATATATTGAAGCCTAGTCTCTGTTTATTGTTTATAACCAAATCTCTAGCCCAAAATATGCCGTTTGCAGCAAACAACAGTAAAATGTAATATTAAAATAACAAGAGAACAAACAATATTTGTTGTTGCTATGTGTCTTTGAGTTAACTCTAAGTTATGATGGTCTTGTCATAGAATTTTTAGTTGTGTGGTGTTTTTTTTTTTTTTTTTGGTAAGATTTATTCAGAGGAGGTTTGCCATTGTCTTCCTCTAAAGCTGAGAGCGTGGGACTTGTGCAAGGTCAGTCAGTCAGTTTCCATGGCTGAGTGAGGATTTAAACCCTGGTCTCCCAAAATCCTAGTCCAACACATAGCAAGGCCTCTTTCCACTTTTAAAACATATGCCATGGCAGTGCTAATTCAATTTAACCATTGCACCTTGCTGATAATAAATGTCTACATGCCTCCAATGAAGAAGAAATCCCAAATCAGAGGCCTGTGGGCTGAATTGGAATCATACACTGCTAATCTCATGTTGCAGAACCCAAATGCATTTGTAATTTTTTTGGGGGGGGTGATTTGAATGCCAGACTGGGCCCCAACAATCATACCTTATATGCCCAGCACAAATGCCCTCCTCCTGATTTTGAAGATGATGGAACCCACCCCATCCGATGCTCAAAGGACAAGAAATCAAATTTTGTAGGACTTTGTCTGGATCAAACAGTATTCAGGCTGAATCTTCAAATCCTAAATGGTACTCTGAAAAATGACTGCCCAGCTGAATTCACTTATCTCTCTGGGTCCAGAATGAGTGCCATAGATTACATAATCATTTCTAGGGAACTTCTTCCCTATGCCAAGGAATTAGAAGTTATGCCCAGATTTGAAAGTGATCATATTCCAATTTGGCTCCATCTTAGTGACTTCACTCAGGAGACTCACACCAGGGAGTGCTATCACCTTTCTGTGACACCATCAGGAAGGACTTATCGCTGAGCTAAATGGACCCACACACATAGCTAAACCAAACAATAAGTAAGGTATTGGCTTCAGACCAACTTCAGCGTTTTAGGACTGCCCTGATAGCAGCTGAGTCCCCTGATGAAATCTTGGAAAATTACAATACACTTACCCAAGCTCTACACCAATATCTAATCCATCAAAATAGCACACATCAGTGGAAACAATAATAGCACCGCTCCAAACCATGGTTTGACAAGGAGTGTGTTAATGCTAAAAAAGCCCTCATTGTTACTTATCAGGGTTACCTATCTAATAACATCCCAGATGCTGTACCAATGCTGCTCCAGCAGAAAAGAGACTACAAAAAGTTGCTGATGAACAAGAAAAAAGAAGCCTTGAAGAATGACTGGACACAACTTATCCAGGCAGTCAGATCCAACAACACAGCTCTATTCTGGCATGTTACATCAAGTTCCCAGAGAAATGGGTCAGCTACAGTGGACTGTCACATCCCTCCATGGATATGGGAGGATCACTTTCAAGCACTTTATAAGGACAACTACATTGAAAGTGGATGCACTAGCCAAAATATAGAAAAAATCCAAGGGTGGCCACCAGTGACAGCGTCAGAGATCAAGAACCTTGTAGCCCAGCTGAGAATGGGGAAGGCTCCAGGGGAAGACTTAATACCTGCAGAAGCCATTAAAAACAACCTTGAATTCTGGGCCCCTGTCCTGGCCTCACTTTTCACCTGTATCGACAAATATGGTCGAGCACCCAAGAATTGGGGCCTTGCAATCATCGTCCCCATATATAAAAAAGGAAGTAAGGATGATCCTGCCAACTACAGACCAATTAGTCTCCTCAGTACAATCAGCAAACTCTATGCAAGACACTTACAGTGGAAATTTCAGACCTGGTTGGAACAAGAAAACATACTTGCAGAAGAACAAGCTGGCTTCAGAGAAGGCCGCTCCACCATAGATCAGTGCCTTGTACTCTACCACCTTATTGAAAAATACTCCACCTACAGCACAGTTTATCTCTATGCTGCCTTTATAGACTTTAAAGCAGCTTTTGACTCTATATCCCGAACCAAACTGTGGAAAAAACTGGAGGCTTCTTTGATCGACCGATGTTTACTCCATCTAATTCGTATGCTGCATGAAAGGACCTCATTAAAAGTAAGATGTAACCCCCAGAGACATCTCACTAATGACATTGTCACTGAGAAGGGTGTCAAGCAAGGTTGCATTCTAGCTCCACTCCTGTTTAACTTCTACATCAATGATTTGGTGGATCACCTCAACAACACTGACTTCCACCCCCCAAAATTAAAGGGAAGGCATATTTCAACGCTGCTTTATGCGGATGATGCAACAGTACTTTCAAGAACTCCCATTGTCCTAAAAAGAGCCCTAAGAGCACTAACACAATATTGCAGAGTGGAACAGCTAGAACTCAACTATCAAAAAACTAAAATCATGGCATTCGCTAAAAGGCCTAAGAACTACAACTGGAATATAGATGGCCACAAGATTGAGCAGGTCTCTTGCTTCAAATACCTGGGGGTAATTTTTCAAGCCACTGGTAGTAGGAAAGTGCATGGGGAGTATGCTGCTTGCAATGCGCAGAGGAGCACAACAACCATTCTCAAATTTCTTAAGACAAGAGGAGGCCACTATTTACCTGCAGCGCTCAAACTCTTTGAAGCCAAACCAGTAGCACAATTGCTTTATGGATCCCAATTGGGACCCTTCCCCAACCCTGCTCCATTAGAACTTGTCCAATCCAAATTTTTAAGATCAGCTTTCCAAACTCCAAAATGTATCTCTAATGCAGCTCTGAGACTGGAGTCAGGATTTATGGAAGTGGAGGCCAGAGTGTGGGTGACTATACTCAGCTACTGGCTCAGATTATCTCTCTTTCCCACTGGCCTTGCTCCACTAACCTTAAGTGATGATTTCCAATCCAGCTGGAAACAGACAGTGATGACTAAAATTTCAACACTGGGCCTTTCTTCAGATCTTCTGCTTAGCCTGGGATACGATAGGGCGAAAGTTACTATCAAACAACGGGTAGTAGATATAGAGCGACAACTGGATCTAGCCAGCACTCCAACCTTCATTGCTAGTGACTCCAAGAGATATCTGGCCTCACCTTTGGCATACTTAGCAACACTTGAAATACCTAAACATCGAAGGGCCTTTACTCTTGCAAGGTGTCGTGCCCTCCCTTCAGCTGTCCTTGAAGGCTGATACAAGAAGATCCCCTTCTCAGACAGACTGTGCCCCTGCAACTCAAGTCAAATAGAAACAACAGAGCATGTATTACTCCAGTGCTCATATTACATGGACATACGTCTCAGCCTTATTTCACCCCTGTTGCATAAATACCAAGGGCACACTGGACAATTCTACATAAACTTGTTGCTTTCAGACACCAACCCAGGAACAACTTATAATGTTGCCAGATTTTGCACAGCTGCGGTTAAAATTCAACAGACAATGTCTTCAGCAGTAGAATAGTATCAACTTAGTCTTGTTATACTGGAACTATGTAATCTGAAGGAACATTTTAAATACTGCTTTTATCCTGTGTTTTTACCTTTATTGTGTATCCCTTTTTACCTGTGCTGGTCTATGACCATAATAAAGTTTCTATTCTATTCTATTCTATTCTATTCTAGTCCAGCACAAATCACTACACCACACTAGCTCAACAAACAATATGAAACCTTAAATTCAAATAAAAACACATACAAATATAAAACAGCAGCCAATTAGAGCATAGTTAAATATAAATTATAAGACAGGCAACAGAGAGGACAATCAGCTCTATAGATCATTTCTTTTTAATTAAGAAGGGTCCTCCATGGCAGCAGAAAGCCATCAACAAAGGGGCCAGACATGATTCCCTTGGTAGTCTACGGGCACTACTGGGAAAGCTCTTTCTTGAGTTCTCATGAAACACAGATCCGATGCTGGCAAGAATAATAAGCGAGAATCTGAACACCTGGATAGATTCATACAAGTGGTGTAGTGGTTTAAGCATTGGATTATGACTCAGGAGACCAGGGTTCAAAACCCCCCTCAGCCATGGAAATCCCACTGGGGTGACTTTGGGCAAGACACACTCACTCTCAGAAGAAGGTAAAGGCAAACACCCTCTGAAAAAATCTTGTCAATAAAACCTCATGATATGTTCTCCTTAGTCTCTATAGTCAGAAATGGCTTGAAGGCACATGAAAACAAAGTGCTGTTGTAGCCTACCAAACATCTAGTTTTTATAGTTGGCCTAGTCAATAGCTTGGCTGTTGTACTAAACCAGCTGATGTTTTTGAGTAGTCTTTAATAGCAGTCCCACGTAGAATGGGTTGCAGAAATCAAAGCAGGAGCTTGACTAAGGCGTGTGCCACCATGGTCAGATCAGGCACCTCAGTGATGAATGCAGTTGGTATAGCAGATGAAGCACTCTTAGTGAAACCTGGGCATTCAAGTCTAAATATGAATGCATGAGATCTTCGAGCCAGGCTCCGGATTTTTCAAGGGAAGTGCAAACCAGTTCAAAACAGGCTGAATCCCAGTTCATTATATGCTTTTCTTATCACTAGAAGCATTTCTGTCCTTTCTTGGTTACATTTCAGTTTGTTCCCCACTCCCTCCAGTCCATCCATTAAGAGTATAAACACCTTTTTTTAATTGTGATGAAGATTACAAAATTCCATGGGAAAATGTCAACTATAGAGTTAGGTGTCATCTACATGTTGGTGACACATCCTCCAAACCTTGGGTAACTTTCCCAGATGTTAAATAGAATGGGAAACAGAATGAAACTCATTCATAGGTCAGTTACAGGCCAGTGAGCAAGACGTTATAGACCTGTCTCACAACATCATTTTCTGTTGAAGCTGTTTCTCCTGGAAGGACTAGAAGTACTGGAAAATAATATCACATAGTACCTTCCCACAGGACATTCTAGAAGGATACCCATGGCTGAGGTCCAGCAAACCGAAATTGATTGCTGTTTATTCAGAAGTAACTCCCACTGAATTTAATAGGATTGAAATGCCATGTGTGAGTGCACATAACCTTCGTTACTACAAGTGAGATGCCTGCTTTCTTTTAAGCAAAGAAAGGGGGATTGAACACATGTGCAAAGAACTGTAATCTTAGCTGAACTGTAAGAATACAGTATGACCCCAATATCCAGAGGGCATATATTCCTGGACTTACCGTGGATACTGGAAACCTGAGATAATAGTGAACCCTTCTAAAATGAACAACTTTTGGTGGAAATCATGCTGGAGTAGAAGATGCCTAGAGAGATCACACTTTTTCAGGCATGGACAAGTCAATCTGCAGTTTCCAGTTCCACAGATATGGGGGTTGTATTGTACATAGAAACAATAATTCCTAGAATTTATCATTTTAATAATAAACAATTAGAAAATTAATGTGTAAATTCAGTACGAAGTAATAGCTGATGAGTTGTTATTATATATGAGGTGTATTCATGCCTCTCGAATCTAGAATAAAACATAATTGTTTCTGTAGCCATGGAAAACTGGATCACTGCATTTAATGTTCTCTGTACTACACATTGTTTTATACAGGGAAAAATGGAGTTACTCATCCTGCATAATACCAGCTGTATTTTGTATTAGCAGATCTAATTTTTGCACACAGATCTGCAAGATATTAGTCATACCACTTTCTTCCTCCTCCTGACTGCCTCTCTTTATCAGGAAGTGGCTGTAAGCGATTAGTGCTACTCAGCTACCATTGCTCTGGTGTTTCCTTTTCAGCTAAGATATTTTCCAAATATGTAAATGTTCACCTTATGATTTCTGTCACTTTTTAAATTATTGAAATCAAGAGGAATTGCCACCATAACTATCTTGTTTATTTATTTAAGAGTGTGGCTTTTTTTAAAAGAGACAAGCAGACATCATCTGTCACACTAACTGCTCCCATATCACCCTAGATGCTCACTTAATACTTTAAAATCAGTCTTGTTCTGCTCTTCTTAAGCCATGCCCTATGAGGAGCGGCTTAGGGAGTTGGGCATGTTTAGTCTGGAGAAGAGAAGATTGAGAGGGGACATGATGGCCATGTGTAAATGTTTGAAGGGATGTCATACTGAGGGTGGGGCAAGCTTGTTTTCTGTTGCTCTAGAGACTAGGACACAGAGCAATGGGTTCAAACTACAGGAAAAGAGATTCCACTTAACATTAGGAAGACCTTCCTGACAGTAAGAGCTGTTCAGAAGTGGAATACACTGCCTCATAGCATGGTGGAGTCTCCTTCTTTGGAGGTTTTTAAACAGAGGCTGGATGGTCATCTGTTGGGAATGATTTGATTGTGTATTCCTGCACGGCAGGGGGTTGGACTGGATGGCCCTTGAGGTTTCTTCCAACTCTATGATTCTATGATTCTCAGAATTATGACTGTGTATCTTACAATATTGTGCCAAAGTGTATTAAAGGAAAGGAATGTCATAAGGATGGTTTTTAAGGGTCTACGCTTTCTTCCACACTGAAAATGCACATTTGCTGCTCATGCATGCACGCAAACATATTATGCAACCCTGCTACAAAACATCTATGCATAGGAGGGAGAATATTCTAGTGCATGCAGCTCAAGTGAGGTACTGGCCAGGACTGTTGGGCCTCTGAATCACTATGCATCAAAATTCCATGGGGAATGTCCACTATGGAGAACACACTGTCTTTCAGAGAGTCTTGTTTTGTGTGTGTGTGTGTGAGAGAGAGAGAGAGAGAGAGAGAGAGAGAGACTTCCCTGTGGTGGTAATACACCAACTTCCAGTCTCACCCCATACTACCACAAGGTACCTCACTTGAGTTGCATACACTAGAACATGGGAATCCTGTGCCCTGTGCCCTGCACACAGCCCCAAAGCCTGCTTTTTCACCACCCAGGTTAACAACCCATTCTTCCATTTCCTGTCTCCCTGGCCTTCTCAGCACTTCATTTATTTATTTGGTAAACAAAGGAGAAACTTCCAGGAGTTTATTCTCCTTCTAAACAAGGTACACTTCCCACAGCTGCTTAACTAAAAGAAAAGCATTTTTAGAAAACCAGAAATAGATACCTGGTCACTTCCAATTTTCCTTTTACTGTATCTTAAAATTTGGGGTGGTGGTGGTTAAAATTGGCCCTCAGAGCTTGCCCACTCCAACAGATCTCTGACAATGCCTTGAGGGCAGTGCTGCGTATTTATAGAGCAGCAGCTAACAATGATGCTGCTTAACTAACTGCTGCTTCCTATAAATACACTGAGACTGCCTCACACCCTCCTTTTGTTGTCTCCCTGCTGTGAATGTAGGTATAGGTAAGTCGTCCTCTGTATCTGAAGGCGCAGGACCCTTTGCAAGAGCTGGACTACACTAATGTCTGTGTCTGAGGTCTGTGGCCCAGGATCATCCTCCTGCTGTGGTTCAGCAGGTCCTGGCATGTTCAGTGCTTTAGCCTCTGAGTCAGAGTCCATTTCCAAGTTCTGAAAGCAGGGCATGATAGTAACAGAACCACAGTAAATGGTGAGGTGGGTTTTTTTTTAACTATGTGTCCACTCTGTTTTAAGAGGGATTTGCCCCAGATTCTTGTCAGAACTGCTCAGATGGCACCTGGACAGTTTGGACTAGAAACAGGGTCAAAACCCTGCATTGTGTGGACAACTGGGTGCAGGAATGGGGGTAGGCCATTTCATTTGGCCCATGTACACACAAAAGGGCTCACTCCCCCATCTAAACTGTAATGACAGGGGGGGGGGATTTGAGGGAAAAAATTCATTATTTTACCATTACAGATCCAAGAACAAATTACTAGTAACCATAGCCACAAATTATTACATTGTTAGATTTCTTATTAATCAGAAGTCCATAAATGGTTTCCAGTCTTTCAAAAAATATTTAATTGTTTATCCTTTAAAACCCATATTAGCTTGGTAATTTGAGGTAGCTCAGCAGTCTTAACAATCCATTCTTCCATTTCCATGTTTGAGCAAACAATGTTCTTGCTGCTGCTATCAAATATCCAAGAAGTATCAATACTTGTTGTCCAATTCTTTATCCATAATCCCCAAAAAAACATTTCTGATTAGATTGCAAGATCTACCTTTACTTTTTTTAAATAATTAGCACATAAATCTTAGACCAATAACTTTTTGCTTTCTTAAAAGTCCACGACATATGAAAAAATAAAAATAAATTTCAAAAATAAATTTTAAATGAAAAAATTGAAATCAAATGTATCAGCAGAGCTCTTTATGGGTGTGGAGGAAAGTGTCTTCAGGCATCACTTAAGCTCCTTATCCTATCCACACTAAGTGGATTCTCCCCATCTCAGTTTTCCTGAAATGCAAATTACAGTTTGTTCAGTGGCAAAGTCTGTCTAGTAGCTCAGAGTAGAAACCTAGCCCCCATGGGCATTCCATAGTTTTCATTATAACATGAAAGAGCAACCATCCAACAAACAGCTTCAAACCCACCCCCACATTTTTATTATACAATAATTCAGCACAACGAAACCTTTGAAATATTTCCAAAGCTTGCTCAATAGATGAAGACTTCAGAACATTTTTAATAAATGTATTAATCTGCTGTTTTACTTCTAATTGGTATATAATTTATTCTAATTAGTGAACATGATTACATTCATTTATTGTTTGTTGAGGTAAGCAGCCACAACTAAGTCAAATGTGCACCTTGAAGTGAAAACATAATAACTGTGAGTTAAGTATTTATAATCCTATGTGCCATATATATTGGTAAAGATAATATATTGCAATGATAATCCTTTTTGAAAACTACAGAAATTCAGTGATTGGAAAAACTGTTTCCCAAGGCTAGCTCATATTGGCTCACACTCCACAAAGCCAGGAAATTGGTAGGTAAGATGCTGTACCCTATGACTAAGATTGATGATGTGCAATCTTATCAATTTGCTTGCTTGTCTTCCATGCACTTGCACTTTGCCTCTGTCTTTAAGGTCCATATATGGGGAGGACTGAGTGCCTGTGGGCTTGTTTGCATGACAAAAAATGCCTGAGAAGAATTCGTGATTCAGAAGGAGGGGGCAGCAAAAAGCCCAGTTGTGACTTTCCACCCCTCTATTTTTCAGGACCTTTTAAGGAAAGTCCGAGACAACCTGTGCTATTGGTTGTCTGAATAATCAGGAACCATCCCATGACATGGGCTGAATATTGATTGGTCAGACTTTGGAGGGGGCGGGCTTGCAAGGGAAGCCTTGCAATTCTTGATGCCTGGCTGGCAGAAGCTGCAGCCAGCTGAGAGCCACCGGCCCCTCCTTCCCTCCTCCTCCTCCTCCAGGAGGAGATGGGGGGACAGACAGAACTTAAAGCATTGCTTTCTATTGGAAGTAAAAGAAGGGGGGAAGAGTGGGGTGGGATAGAAAGCACTTAAAGCATTGCTTTCTATTGGAAGGAAAAGAAGTGGAGGGGAAGAGTGGGGTGGGACAGAATATGGGACTGTGGCTTAATTCTATTGTGTATACTAATGTGGCCCTCCCCCAGTAAGAATTCAAATTGGTCTCCTTGAGAGTAAGAATTTGAATTGACAGTAAGCACTTTGTGAATGTAACAGCTGTATTTTTGAATGTACCCTGTTTCTGTTAATGGAAAATTAAGGTCTCCTCGAGAGTAAGAATTCAGGACTGTGGCTTAATTCTATTGTGTATATTAATGCAGTCTCCTCAAGAGTAAGAATTCAAATTGACAGTAAGCACTTCATGAATGTAGCAGTTATATCTCTGAATGTACCCTGTTTCTGTTAATGGAAAAGTAAATGTTCAAAGTAGATGAGAACATATTACATGGAATATTTGTGAATTAACAGCCTTAATTTTGTCAGTGAAATAAAAAATATGCACCATGCCGAACTAAACATTTTCCCATCCTCATTGCTTTCCATGGGCGAGCATGAAGGCAGGCTGGATTCTCTCCTTGAAATCTTAGGGATGTAAAACCCTAGATGTCCCTGTGTGTGGGGAAAGAGGCGCACCCATGGTTTTAGTAGGGATGTGGGGTGCCACCCTATGCATAGAGGAAGGGGAAGCCCCGTTGAACCGCATGGCTGCAAGGGTGGGAGGCAGTAGCCCCGTGGGACAGAGGACGAGGGTTCTCTTTAGAGGCGAGAGTAGCTGTGGCCAGCAGGGGTGGGGGTGGTTCTCTCAGACTGAGCATTCAAAAAATGGCGGATCCAAAACTGCCAGGCTTCCCTTGCAAGCCCACCCCCTCCAAAGCCTAACCAATCAAAATACTGCTCTGGTATGTGCCCCTATCCTGGGATGGAGGTCCTCAGAACAAGAAATCCCCAAAACCGAGACTTATGCTACAGTGACAAATCGGGTAAACAATAAGAGACGAACTCAGGATGAAGATATCTTGCTTCTCCCTGGGATAAAAATTGCCATTTAACTGAGCCCTGTGAGTAGCAAAGATGTTCCCACCTTGTCCTAGTATTGCATTGCCTTACAAAATGTCTAAACCTTACTGCAGGAATCCTCACATCTGTTATGATAGAGAGTGTGTGCAGCAGTTAGAGATCCTGAATAAGGAGCAAAGACACCAATGGCTTGGAGAAACAAACTACCGTATATTCCGGCGTATAAGACGACCCGGCGTATAAGACGACCCCCCCAATTTTTAAGGAGAAATGCAGAGTTTGTTATATATTCGCCCTATAAGACGACTCCCCTCTTCCAACGCATAGCCCCCGCATGCCCCTCCTGCGCTCCCTTCCAGGAGGGAGCGCAGGAGGAGGATGCGGAGGCTGTGCGCCCAAAAGGGGCACGTTCGCCCCTTCTCCCCACCTTCCAGGAAGGTGGGGAGAAGGGGCGAATCGCGGGTTTGGCCGCGCAGCCTCTGCATGTCCCTCCTGCGCTCCCTTCCAGGAGAGAGCGCAGGAGGGGGATCCAGAGGCTGTACGGCCAAACCGGGCACGTTTGCCCCTTCTCCCCACCTTCCAGGAAGGTGGGGAGAAGGGGCGAATCGCGGGTTTGGCCGCGCAGCCTCTGCATGTCCCTCCTGCGCTCCCTTCCAGGAGAGAGCGCAGGAGGGGGATCCAGAGGCTGTACGGCCAAACCGGGCACGTTTGCCCCTTCTCCCCACCTTCCAGGAAGGTGGGGAGAAGGGGCGCATTGCGGGTTTGGCCGCGCAGCCTCTCCATGCCCCTCCTGCGCTCCCTTCCAGGAGAGAGCGCAGGAGGGGGATCCGGAGGCTGCACGGCCAAACCGGGCACGTTCGCCCCTTCTCCTCGCCTTCCAGGAACGTGGGGAGAGGGGGCGAATCGTGGTTTGGCCGCGCAGCCTCTGCATGCCCCTCCTGCGCTCCCTTCCAGGAGGGAGCGCAGGAGGGGGATCCGGACGCTGCACGGCCAAACTGGGCACGTTTGCCCCTTCTCCCCACCTTCCAGGAAGGTGGGGAGAGGGGGCGAATCGCGGTTTGGATGCGCAGCCTCTGGATGCCCCTCCTGCGCTCCCTTCCAGGAGAGAGCGCAGGAGGGGGATCCGGAGGCTGCATGGCCAAACCGGGCATGTTCGCCCCTTCTCCTCGCCTTCCAGGAAGGTGGGGAGAAGGGGCGAATCGCGGTTTGGCCACGCAGCCTCTGCATGCCCCTCCTGCGCTCCCTTCCAGGAGGGAGCGCAGGAGGGGGATCCGGAGGCTGCACGGCCAAACCGGGCATGTTCGCCGCTTCTCCCCCCCTTCCAGGAAGGTGGGGAGAAGGGGCGAATCGCGGGTTTCGCCGCGCAGCCTCTGGATCACCCTCCTGCGCTCCCTTCCAGGAGAGAGCGCAGGAGGGGGATCCGGAGGCTGCACGGCCAAACCGGGCACGTTCGCCCCTTCTCCTCGCCTTCCAGGAAGGTGGGGAGAGGGGGCGAATCGCGGTTTGGCCGCGCAGCCTCTCCATGCCCCTCCTGCGCTCCTTTCCAGGAGAGAGCGCAGGAGGGGGATCCAGAGGCTGCACGGCCAAACCGGGCACGTTCGCCCCTTCTCCTCGCCTTCCAGGAAGGTGGGGAAAAGGGGCAAATCGCGGTTTGGCCACGCAGCCTCTGCATGGCCCTCCTGCACTCCCTTCCAGGAGGGAGCGCAGGAGGGGAATCTGGAGGCTGCCCGGCCAAACCGGGCACGTTCGCCCCTTCTCCTCGCCTTCCAGGAAGGTGGGGAGAGGGGGCGAATCGCGGTTTGGCCACGCAGCCTCTGCATGCCCCTCCTGCGCTCCCTTCCAGGAGAGAGCGCAGGAGGGCGATCCGGAGGCTGTGCGGGCAAACCGGGCACGTTCGCCCCTTCTCCCCACCTTCCAGGAACGTGGGGAGAGGGGGCGAATCGCGGTTTGGACGCGCAGCCTCTGCATGCCCCTCTAGCGCTCCCTTCCAGGAGAGAGCGCAGGAGGGGGATCTGGAGGCTGCACGGCCAAACCGGGCACGTTCGCCCCTTCTCCTCGCCTTCCAGGAAGGTGGGGAGAGGGGGCGAATCGCGGTTTGGCCACGCAGCCTCTCCATGCCCCTCCTGCGCTCCTTTCCAGGAGAGAGCGCAGGAGGGGGATCCGGAGGCTGCACGGCCAAACCGGGCACATTCTTCCCTTCTTCTCGCCTTCCAGGAAGGTGGGGAGAAGGGGCGAATCGCGGTTTGGCCGCGCAGCCTCTCCATGCCCCTCCTGCGCTCCCTTCCAGGAGAGAGCGCAGGAGGGGGATCTGGAGGCTGCCCGGCCAAACCGGGCACGTTCGCCCCTTCTCCCCACCTTCCAGGAAGGTGGGGAGAAGGGACGAATCGCGGTTTGGCCGCACAGCCTCTCCATGCCCCTCCAGCCCTCCCTTCCAGGAGAGAGCGCAGGAGGGGAATCCGGAGGCTGTACGGCCAAACCGGGCACGTTCGCCCCTTCTCCTCGCCTTCCAGGAAGGTGGGGAGAGGGGGGTGAATCGCGGTTTGGCCGCGCAGCCTCTCCATGCCCCTCCTGCGCTCCCTTCCAGGAGAGAGCGCAGGAGGGGGATCCAGATGCTGCACGGCCAAACCGGGCACGTTCGCACCTTCTCCCCACCTTCCAGGAAGGTGGGGAGAAGGGGCGAATCGCGGTTTGGCTGCGCAGCCTCTCCATGCCCCTCCTGCGCTCCCTTCCAGGAGAGAGCGCAGGAGGGCGATCCGGAGGCTGCACAGCCAAACCGGGCACGTTCGCCCCTTCTCCTCGCCTTCCAGGAAGGTGGGGAGAGGGGGGTGAATCGCGGTTTGGCTGCGCAGCCTCTCCATGCCCCTCCTGCGCTCCCTTCCAGGAGAGAGCGCAGGAGGGGGATCCAGATGCTGCACGGCCAAACCGGGCACGTTCGCACCTTCTCCCCACCTTCCAGGAAGGTGGGGAGAAGGGGCGAATCGCGGTTTGGCCACGCAGCCTCTCCATGCCCCTCCTGCGCTCCCTTCCAGGAGAGAGCGCAGGAGGGCGATCCGGAGGCTGCACAGCCAAACCGGGCACGTTCGCCCCTTCTCCTCGCCTTCCAGGAAGGCGGGGAGAAGGGGTGAATCGCGGTTTGGCCGCGCAGCCTCTCCATGCCCCTCCTGCGCTCCCTTGCAGGAGAGAGCTCAGGAGGGCGATCCGGAGGCTGTGCGGCCAAACCGGGCACGTTCGTCCCTTCTCCCCACCTTCCAGGAAGGTGGGGAGAAGGGGCGAATCGCGGGTTTCGCCGCGCAGCCTCTGGATGCCCCTCCTGCGCTCCCTTCCAGGAGAGAGTGCAGGAGGGGGATCCGGAGGCTGTGCGGCCAAACCAGGCACGTTCGCCCCTTCTCCCCACATTCCAGGAACGTGGGGAGAGGGGGCAAATCGCGGTTTGGCCGCGCAGCCTCTCCATGCCCCTCCTGCGCTCCCTTCCAGGAGGGAGCGCAGGAGGGGGATCCGGAAGCTGTACGGCCAAACCGGGCACGTTCGTCCCTTCTCCACGCCTCCCAGGAAGGTGGGGAGAGGGGGTGAATCGCGGTTTGGCCACGCAGCCTCTCCATGCCCCTCCTGCCCTCCCTTCCAGGAGAGAGCGCAGGAGGGCGATCCAGAGGCTGCACGGCCAAACAGGGCACGTTCGCCCCTTCTCCTCGCCTTCCAGGAAGGTGGGGAGAAGGGGCAAATCGCGGTTTGGCCACGCAGCCTCTCCATGCCCCTCCTGCCCTCCCTTCCAGGAGAGAGTGCAGGAGGGGGATCCAGAGACTGTGCGGCCGAACCGGGCACGTTCGCCCCTTCTCCCCACCTTCCAGGAAGGTGGGGAGAAGGGGCGAATCGCGGGTTTCGCCGTGCAGCCTCTGGATGCCCCTCCTGCGCTCCCTTCCAGGAGAGAGCGCAGGAGGGTGATCCGGAGGCTGTGCGGCCAAACCAGGCACGTTCGCCCCTTCTCCCCACCTTCCAGGAAGGTGGGGAGAGGGGCCGAATTGCGGTTTGGACGCGCAGCCTCTGCATGCCCCTCCTGCGCTCCCTTCCAGGAGAGAGCGCAGGAGGCGGATCCGGAGGCTGTGCGGCCAAACCGGGCATGTTCGCCCCTTCTCCTCGCCTTCCAGAAAGGTGGGGAGAGGGGGTGAATCGCGGTTTGGCGACGCAGCCTCTCCATGACCCTCCTGCCCTCCCTTCCAGGAGAGAGCGCAGGAGGGCGATCCAGAGGCTGCACGGCCAAACAGGGCACGTTCGCCCCTTCTCCTCGCCTTCCAGGAAGGTGGGGAGAAGGGGCGAATCGCGGTTTGGCCACGCAGCCTCTCCATGCCCCTCCTGCCCTCCCTTCCAGGAGAGAGTGCAGGAGGGGGATCCGGAGACTGTGCGGCCGAACCGGGCACGTTCGCCCCTTCTCCCCACCTTCCAGGAAGGTGGGGAGAAGGGGCGAATCGCGGGTTTCGCCGTGCAGCCTCTGGATGCCCCTCCTGCGCTCCCTTCCAGGAGAGTGCGCAGGAGGGCGATCCGGAGGCTGTGCGGCCAAACCAGGCACGTTCGCCCCTTCTCCGCACCTTCCAGGAAGGTGGGGAGAGGGGACGAATTGCGGTTTGGATGCGCAGCGTCTGCATGCCCCTCCTGCGCTCCCTTCCAGGAGAGAGCGCAGGAGGGGGATCCGGAGGCTGCACGTCCAAACCGGGCACGTTCGCCCCTTCTCCTCGCCTTCCAGGAAGGTGGGGAGAGGGGGCGAATTGCGGTTTGGCCGCGCAGCCTCTCCATGCCCCTCCTGCACTCCCTTCCAGGAGAGAGCGCAGGAGGGGGATCCGGAGGCTGCACGTCCAAACCGGGCACGTTCGCCCCTTCTCCCCACCTTCCTGGAAGGTGGGGAGAAGGGGCGAATCGCGGTTTGGCCGCGCAGCCTCTCCATGCCCCTCCTGCGCTCCCTTCCAGGAGGGAGCGCAGGAGGGGGATCCGGAAGCTGTACGGCCAAACCGGGCACGTTCGTCCCTTCTCCTCGCCTTCCAGGAAGGTGGGGAGAGGGGGCGAATCGCGGTTTGGCCACGCAGCCTCTCCATGCCCCTCCTGCCCTCCCTTCCAGGAGAGAGCGCAGGAAGGCGATCCAGCGGCTGCACGGCCAAACAGGGCACGTTCGCCCCTTCTCCTCGCCTTCCAGGAAGGTGGGGAGAAGGGGCGAATCGCGGTTTGGCCACGCAGCCTCTGCATGCCCCTCCTGCGCTCCCTTCCAGGAGAGAGCGCAGGAGGCGGATCCGGAGACTGTGCGGCCGAACCGGGCACGTTCGCCCCTTCTCCTCGCCTTCCAGGAAGGTGGGGAGAGGGGGGTGAATCGCGGTTTGGCCGCGCAGCCTCTCCATGCCCCTCCTGCGCTCCCTTCCAGGAGAGAGCGCAGGAGGGGGATCCAGATGCTGCACGGCCAAACCGGGCACGTTCGCCCCTTCTCCCCACCTTCCAGGAAGGTGGGGAGAAGGGGCGAATCGCGGTTTGGCTGCGCAGCCTCTCCATGCCCCTCCTGCGCTCCCTTCCAGGAGAGAGCGCAGGAGGGCGATCCGGAGGCTGCACAGCCAAACCGGGCACGTTCGCCCCTTCTCCTCGCCTTCCAGGAAGGTGGGGAGAGGGGGGTGAATCGCGGTTTGGCTGCGCAGCCTCTCCATGCCCCTCCTGCGCTCCCTTCCAGGAGAGAGCGCAGGAGGGGGATCCAGATGCTGCACGGCCAAACCGGGCACGTTCGCACCTTCTCCCCACCTTCCAGGAAGGTGGGGAGAAGGGGCGAATCGCGGTTTGGCCACGCAGCCTCTCCATGCCCCTCCTGCGCTCCCTTCCAGGAGAGAGCGCAGGAGGGCGATCCGGAGGCTGCACAGCCAAACCGGGCACGTTCGCCCCTTCTCCTCGCCTTCCAGGAAGGCGGGGAGAAGGGGTGAATCGCGGTTTGGCCGCGCAGCCTCTCCATGCCCCTCCTGCGCTCCCTTGCAGGAGAGAGCTCAGGAGGGCGATCCGGAGGCTGTGCGGCCAAACCGGGCACGTTCGTCCCTTCTCCCCACCTTCCAGGAAGGTGGGGAGAAGGGGCGAATCGCGGGTTTCGCCGCGCAGCCTCTGGATGCCCCTCCTGCGCTCCCTTCCAGGAGAGAGTGCAGGAGGGGGATCCGGAGGCTGTGCGGCCAAACCAGGCACGTTCGCCCCTTCTCCCCACATTCCAGGAACGTGGGGAGAGGGGGCAAATCGCGGTTTGGCCGCGCAGCCTCTCCATGCCCCTCCTGCGCTCCCTTCCAGGAGGGAGCGCAGGAGGGGGATCCGGAAGCTGTACGGCCAAACCGGGCACGTTCGTCCCTTCTCCACGCCTCCCAGGAAGGTGGGGAGAGGGGGTGAATCGCGGTTTGGCCACGCAGCCTCTCCATGCCCCTCCTGCCCTCCCTTCCAGGAGAGAGCGCAGGAGGGCGATCCAGAGGCTGCACGGCCAAACAGGGCACGTTCGCCCCTTCTCCTCGCCTTCCAGGAAGGTGGGGAGAAGGGGCAAATCGCGGTTTGGCCACGCAGCCTCTCCATGCCCCTCCTGCCCTCCCTTCCAGGAGAGAGTGCAGGAGGGGGATCCAGAGACTGTGCGGCCGAACCGGGCACGTTCGCCCCTTCTCCCCACCTTCCAGGAAGGTGGGGAGAAGGGGCGAATCGCGGGTTTCGCCGTGCAGCCTCTGGATGCCCCTCCTGCGCTCCCTTCCAGGAGAGAGCGCAGGAGGGTGATCCGGAGGCTGTGCGGCCAAACCAGGCACGTTCGCCCCTTCTCCCCACCTTCCAGGAAGGTGGGGAGAGGGGCCGAATTGCGGTTTGGACGCGCAGCCTCTGCATGCCCCTCCTGCGCTCCCTTCCAGGAGAGAGCGCAGGAGGCGGATCCGGAGGCTGTGCGGCCAAACCGGGCATGTTCGCCCCTTCTCCTCGCCTTCCAGAAAGGTGGGGAGAGGGGGTGAATCGCGGTTTGGCGACGCAGCCTCTCCATGACCCTCCTGCCCTCCCTTCCAGGAGAGAGCGCAGGAAGGCGATCCAGCGGCTGCACGGCCAAACAGGGCACGTTCGCCCCTTCTCCTCGCCTTCCAGGAAGGTGGGGAGAAGGGGCGAATCGCGGTTTGGCCACGCAGCCTCTGCATGCCCCTCCTGCGCTCCCTTCCAGGAGAGAGCGCAGGAGGCGGATCCGGAGACTGTGCGGCCGAACCGGGCACGTTCGCCCCTTCTCCTCGCCTTCCAGGAAGGTGGGGAGAGGGGGGTGAATCGCGGTTTGGCCGCGCAGCCTCTCCATGCCCCTCCTGCGCTCCCTTCCAGGAGAGAGCGCAGGAGGGGGATCCAGATGCTGCACGGCCAAACCGGGCACGTTCGCCCCTTCTCCCCACCTTCCAGGAAGGTGGGGAGAAGGGGCGAATCGCGGTTTGGCTGCGCAGCCTCTCCATGCCCCTCCTGCGCTCCCTTCCAGGAGAGAGCGCAGGAGGGCGATCCGGAGGCTGCACAGCCAAACCGGGCACGTTCGCCCCTTCTCCTCGCCTTCCAGGAAGGTGGGGAGAGGGGGGTGAATCGCGGTTTGGCTGCGCAGCCTCTCCATGCCCCTCCTGCGCTCCCTTCCAGGAGAGAGCGCAGGAGGGGGATCCAGATGCTGCACGGCCAAACCGGGCACGTTCGCACCTTCTCCCCACCTTCCAGGAAGGTGGGGAGAAGGGGCGAATCGCGGTTTGGCCACGCAGCCTCTCCATGCCCCTCCTGCGCTCCCTTCCAGGAGAGAGCGCAGGAGGGCGATCCGGAGGCTGCACAGCCAAACCGGGCACGTTCGCCCCTTCTCCTCGCCTTCCAGGAAGGCGGGGAGAAGGGGTGAATCGCGGTTTGGCCGCGCAGCCTCTCCATGCCCCTCCTGCGCTCCCTTGCAGGAGAGAGCTCAGGAGGGCGATCCGGAGGCTGTGCGGCCAAACCGGGCACGTTCGTCCCTTCTCCCCACCTTCCAGGAAGGTGGGGAGAAGGGGCGAATCGCGGGTTTCGCCGCGCAGCCTCTGGATGCCCCTCCTGCGCTCCCTTCCAGGAGAGAGTGCAGGAGGGGGATCCGGAGGCTGTGCGGCCAAACCAGGCACGTTCGCCCCTTCTCCCCACATTCCAGGAACGTGGGGAGAGGGGGCAAATCGCGGTTTGGCCGCGCAGCCTCTCCATGCCCCTCCTGCGCTCCCTTCCAGGAGGGAGCGCAGGAGGGGGATCCGGAAGCTGTACGGCCAAACCGGGCACGTTCGTCCCTTCTCCACGCCTCCCAGGAAGGTGGGGAGAGGGGGTGAATCGCGGTTTGGCCACGCAGCCTCTCCATGCCCCTCCTGCCCTCCCTTCCAGGAGAGAGCGCAGGAGGGCGATCCAGAGGCTGCACGGCCAAACAGGGCACGTTCGCCCCTTCTCCTCGCCTTCCAGGAAGGTGGGGAGAAGGGGCAAATCGCGGTTTGGCCACGCAGCCTCTCCATGCCCCTCCTGCCCTCCCTTCCAGGAGAGAGTGCAGGAGGGGGATCCAGAGACTGTGCGGCCGAACCGGGCACGTTCGCCCCTTCTCCCCACCTTCCAGGAAGGTGGGGAGAAGGGGCGAATCGCGGGTTTCGCCGTGCAGCCTCTGGATGCCCCTCCTGCGCTCCCTTCCAGGAGAGAGCGCAGGAGGGTGATCCGGAGGCTGTGCGGCCAAACCAGGCACGTTCGCCCCTTCTCCCCACCTTCCAGGAAGGTGGGGAGAGGGGCCGAATTGCGGTTTGGACGCGCAGCCTCTGCATGCCCCTCCTGCGCTCCCTTCCAGGAGAGAGCGCAGGAGGCGGATCCGGAGGCTGTGCGGCCAAACCGGGCATGTTCGCCCCTTCTCCTCGCCTTCCAGAAAGGTGGGGAGAGGGGGTGAATCGCGGTTTGGCGACGCAGCCTCTCCATGACCCTCCTGCCCTCCCTTCCAGGAGAGAGCGCAGGAGGGCGATCCAGAGGCTGCACGGCCAAACAGGGCACGTTCGCCCCTTCTCCTCGCCTTCCAGGAAGGTGGGGAGAAGGGGCGAATCGCGGTTTGGCCACGCAGCCTCTCCATGCCCCTCCTGCCCTCCCTTCCAGGAGAGAGTGCAGGAGGGGGATCCGGAGACTGTGCGGCCGAACCGGGCACGTTCGCCCCTTCTCCCCACCTTCCAGGAAGGTGGGGAGAAGGGGCGAATCGCGGGTTTCGCCGTGCAGCCTCTGGATGCCCCTCCTGCGCTCCCTTCCAGGAGAGTGCGCAGGAGGGCGATCCGGAGGCTGTGCGGCCAAACCAGGCACGTTCGCCCCTTCTCCACACCTTCCAGGAAGGTGGGGAGAGGGGACGAATTGCGGTTTGGATGCGCAGCGTCTGCATGCCCCTCCTGCGCTCCCTTCCAGGAGAGAGCGCAGGAGGGGGATCCGGAGGCTGCACGTCCAAACCGGGCACGTTCGCCCCTTCTCCTCGCCTTCCAGGAAGGTGGGGAGAGGGGGCGAATTGCTTTTTGGCTGCGCAGCCTCTCCATGCCCCTCCTGCACTCCCTTCCAGGAGAGAGCGCAGGAGGGGGATCCGGAGGCTGCACGTCCAAACCGGGCACGTTCGCCCCTTCTCCCCGCCTTCCTGGAAGGTGGGGAGAAGGGGCGAATCGCGGTTTGGCCGCGCAGCCTCTCCATGCCCCTCCTGCGCTCCCTTCCAGGAGGGAGCGCAGGAGGGGGATCCGGAAGCTGTACGGCCAAACCGGGCACGTTCGTCCCTTCTCCTCGCCTTCCAGGAAGGTGGGGAGAGGGGGCGAATCGCGGTTTGGCCACGCAGCCTCTCCATGCCCCTCCTGCCCTCCCTTCCAGGAGAGAGCGCAGGAAGGCGATCCAGCGGCTGCACGGCCAAACAGGGCACGTTCGCCCCTTCTCCTCGCCTTCCAGGAAGGTGGGGAGAAGGGGCGAATCGCGGTTTGGCCACGCAGCCTCTGCATGCCCCTCCTGCGCTCCCTTCCAGGAGAGAGCGCAGGAGGCGGATCCGGAGACTGTGCGGCCGAACCGGGCACGTTCGCCCCTTCTCCCCACCTTCCAGGAAGGTGGGGAGAGGGGCCGAATTGCGGTTTGGACGCGCAGCCTCTGCATGCCCCTCCTGCGCTCCCTTCCAGGAGAGAGCGCAGGAGGGGGATCCGGAGGCTGCACGGCCAAACCGGGCATGTTCGCCCCTTCTCCTCGCCTTCCAGGAAGGTGGGGAGAGGGGGCGAATCGCGGTTTGGCCGCGCAGCCTCTCCATGCCCCTCCTGCGCTCCCTTCCAGGAGAGAGCGCAGGAGGGGGATCCGGAGGCTGTGCGGCCAAACCGGGCACGTTCGCCCCTTCTCCCCACCTTCCAGGAAGGTGGGGAGAAGGGGCGAATCGCGGTTTGGCCGCGCAGCCTCTCCATGCCCCTCCTGCGCTCCCTTCTAGGAGAGTGCGCAGGAGGGGGATACGGAGGCTGTACGGCCAAACCGGGCACGTTCGCCCCTTCTCCCCGCCTTCCAGGATGGTGGGGAGAGGGGGAGAATCGCGGTTTGGCCGCGCAGCCTCTCCATGCCCCTCCTGCGCTCCCTTCCAGGAGAGAGCGCAGGAGGGGGATCCAGACGCTGCACGGCCAAACCGGGCATGTTCGCCCCTTCTCCTCGCCTTCCAGGAACGTGGGGAGAAGGGGCGAATCGCGGTTTGGCCGCGCAGCCTCTGCATGCCCCTCCTGCGCTCCCTTCCAGGAGAGAGCGCAGGAGGGGGATCCGGAGGCTGCACGGCCAAACCGGGCATGTTCGCCCCTTCTCCTCGCCTTCCAGGAAGGTGGGGAGAGGGGGCGAATCGCGGTTTGGCTGCGCAGCCTCTCCATGCCCCTCCTGCGCTCCCTTCCAGGAGAGAGTGCAGGAGGGGGATCCGGAGGCTGTGCGGCCAAACCGGGCACGTTCGCCCCTTCTCCCCCCCTTCCAGGAAGGTGGGGAGAAGGGGCGAATCGCGGTTTGGCCGTGCAGCCTCTGCATGCCCCTCCTGCGCTCCCTTCCAGGAGGGAGCGCAGGAGGGGGATCCGCAGACTGTGCGGCCAAATGGGGCACTTCGCCCCTTCTTCCCACCTTCCAGGAAGGTGGGGAGAGGGGGAGAATCGCGGGTTTGCCTCGGCCGCTGCAGAAGCGCTCCAGCGGTGGCTGCGGCAAACCGCAATGTTCGCCCCCTCCTCTTTCTTCCGTTGCTCCCCAAAGGGGGAGAAGGCAGAGGAGGGGGGCGAATGATCTTCAAAACACTTTGCTTCACCCCCCTGCCCCATCTCCTGCCTCTTCGCTCCATTTGCGAAGAGGCAGGAGATAGGCAGGTGGGCGAAGGAAAGTGTATCCGGCGTATAGGACGACTGTCAATTTTGGAGGGCACTTTTGAGTGCTCAAAAGTCGTCTTATACGCCGGAATATACGGTAAAGGCTTTATTATGGGATTTCTATTCTAAGATAGGAAAGTTACTCAAGGTGCTAATCTAATCTAGCTTCATTCTAGGAAAGAGCTGAAAGACGACTGTTGGGAAGAAAAGCAGTGGAAAAAATCTCTAAGAGTATCAGTTTACATCACAGAGGAGTCAGGATAGTTAGATAAGATGGGAGGACACTTTGGTTCACTTTGGACAATCTGACCCTATTAGTACTGTCCACTCTGAGGGATTGTTGATTCTTCAGTGCTAAGTATAGTTGCACTTTTAACAGTTTAAGGCATCAGTCTTAGCTTCCAGAATCTGGACTTTGTGGAATATGAGGTAACACATGATAGCTTTAAGCCTGGTCTTAAACCAGCAGGTTTTTAAAGAAATCATATATTGCTGTAGCTGAGGAATTATTTCCCCCTCCTTCCTTCTCCCCCTCCCCCTCTCTCCAAAAGGGCCTCTTATGGGTCAAGGAGGGAAAAGGATGTTTATGTGCCAAATACCTTGCTCTCCCTCCCAGACTTTGATGTGCTAATGAAGCTCCTCATGTTGTCAAGGAATGAATGTGTGTGTGATTGAATTTGCTTCCTGCAAGCAGCCACAGACCCTTATTGTTTGGCAGAACTGAAGACAAAACAGGACACTGGTTTGCATAAAACTGATTTAAGGGTACAAATGCAAAATAAGGTGTTTTTTTTAAATTCAGAACAATGGAAAGAGAATTGCAATACTGTACAGCTCTTACCCAATTGGGGGAAACTGACCAAGTAATCTCCTGGTCAGTCAGCTACCCAGGTGCCAGCTGTGGGTGGGAGAACTCTGATAAAAGTGACTTAGGGCTTATTCTTTTTAAACCAGATTTGGAAAGGGCAGAACCATTACAGCAAAGGAGTCATTATAGAGGAAAGGTTCTTAAATTATGGGTCTGGTAACTGAAATTGGGGGTCACAAATAGACTGACCAACTCCCATACTATTGAAAAAATCCTTCCATTTACCTTGGCAGGAAGCTACAGCCTCCCTCTCACCCTGTACCAGGCTGCTTAGTTGCTGCTTTTTGTAAGCTGTGTTAGCTCAGAGTTCAATCTTTGGGTCAGAGTCAGTGATGTAGCCATATTTAAATATTTGAAGTGATGTCATACTGAGGATGGAAAAAGCTTGTTTTCTGCTTCTGCAGAGACTAGGACACAGAGCAGTGGGTTCAAACTACGGGAAAAGAGATTCCACCTAAACATTAGGAAGAACTTCCTGACCGTAAGAGCTGTTTGGAATTGGATTACACTGCCTCATAGTGTGGTGGAGTCTCCTTCTTTGGAGGTCAGGAATGATTTGATTGTATATTCCTGCATGGCAGGGTGTTGGACTGGATGGCCCTTGTGGTCTCTTCTAACTCTATGATTCTGTGTTTCTATGTTGTTGCTACCCCCCTCTTCTTAAATAGTCCTACTATCATCATCCTTCTGAGCAGGAGGGTAGCACAGTAGGAGGGTAGCACAGACTCCCCTTTCCCTAAAGGGCCAGAACATTCATGGAACTCAAGATGAGAATGAAATGTTAACATCTGCTGTGGAATACACTTTGCGTATACGAGCACACCACGAGCTCAGGCAGCACTGGCTTCCTTCTTTCTCTCCTATCACTTGATCTTTTTATCAGCGTTATGATAGCATGTGGATTGTCATTCTCCAACATGGAGATGTGTGTTGCTCTCTTGGTTAGCATTCACAGCCGGATGCAGCTACAACAACCTGGGACCAAAAGAGATGCATAATGTATCTAGAAGCTTAAGATGAGATGAGTTATGCAACTCTACCTGACAGCCAAAAGTAATGTTTTCCAAGGTCTTTATCTAAGCTTCCTAACAAGTATAATCAGTGAATATAAATTAGTAATTACAGCATTTGGTCCCCTTTTCATGTGGCTTAGACTGAAAGACGGCCTGTATTTATTTATTTTTAAAATTGAAACACAATGGCTGCACACCTGGTAGAGACCTTGTTTGTTGCTACTCTAGGGGAAACATTTAATTACAGTTTCTGCCTGTAAGAAGAAATACTCTTTTAGATGAAGCATCCTCTTCAGTGATATTCTTTCCACATCTCATCATCATGGCCTGTTAAGTCCACTGTGTTAAGTCTCTCCTCCTATGGTTTTAGAGCAAGATAGAATTATGATCAGATGCTGATTTCAGTGTCAAGCTTTGGAAATTGTAAAAAAGATGCCAGTCAGATTAAGAAAACACAATGGCAGCAGCAACAACAAAAATCTTTATAGGCACTGGCAGAGTGCAGCTCAGATTGTGGCATAGCTAAACCAGAGACTGGGTTGGACAGTCTCTGCAGTGGGTCCAGAGGCCAATTTTCTGCCACCGAGACTCTCTAGGGCCACATGTACTGCTAAAAATGCCAGCAAACAAATGAAAATCTGAAAGTGAAAAGAAGTGTACTACCAGTTTTGAAAAATGGATTTTTAAAATGGTAAGTACTGCAGCGGAGCACTACAACCTATTTAAAAGGTATGTTGCAGCTCCTGGAGGCTTTCAGGAGACATAAGTCATTCTGTTTCTTGCCAGAAACAGAATACAGCTGGGAGTCTGGAGGGCCATATAATCATCCTTGCAGGAAGTACATGCACAACCCTGGGCCACACTATGCCAGCCTCCCTTCCCCTCCCACAATGTACAGTAATTGGCATTCTTTCTCCTCTGAGTACTCTGTTTTGCAAGGGATACCTGGGATTTCCAGAACTTGGAAAGTTACTTTAAAAAGTAACTAGTTCTGTTACAAAGAGTTCAAAACTACTTGCCCTTATAGATACAATTTCAAAATTAAAACTTTGCTTTCCTGTTTCTCAAAAGAAACAAAATAGTTATTCTTAATTACTAAGAGTCTTAATGCACTCTGAGGAAAGCTGCAAATCAGCAGGAATATTCTGTCTTTCCTGCTGCCTTCCTGCATGGCATCATCATTTTTTCATTTTGATCCCTGTAAGGGTAAAACAGTGCCTTTTTGCTAACCAGAAAAAAAACATTTGCAAAAAGGTGCAGCTTTACCTTGGTTCCCCATGGGACCGGAACAAAAGGACATTGACATAATGCGGGAAGGCAGCGGGAAAGATGAAAGGTTCCTGCTGTTTTGCTGCTTTTCCTCAGAGTGTGGTGAGGCTCTAAAAACAATCTGACTACTACAAGCCCTCCTCCCATCCTCTTCATTATCGTCACAGTACTGACAACAAATGAGGCAGCAATTTTTAAAAAAAGCAAAAACATGAGTGTCTAGATCAAGGAAGGTAATAGTGCCACTCTATTCTGCTTTTGTCAGGCCTTACCTGGAATACTGAGTCCAGTTCTGGGCACCACAATTCAGGAAGGATATTGAGAAACTGGAACGTGTCCAGAGGAGGGTGACTAGGAAGGTGGGAGGTCTGGAAACCATCCCCTATGAGGAGCGGCTTAGGGAGCTGGGCATGTTTACTCTGGAGGAGGGAAAGTTGAGAGGTGACATGATAGCTATGTTTAAATATTTGAAGGGATGTCATACTGAGGAATGGGGCAAGCTTGTTTTCTGCTGCTCCAGAGGCTAGGACACGGAACAATGGGTTCGAACTACAGGAAAAGAGATTCCACTTAACATTAGGTAGAACTTCCTGACAGTAACAGTTGTTCAGAAGTGGAATACACTGCCTCGTAGTGTGGTGGAGTCTCTTTCTTTGGAGGTTTTAAAACAGAGGCTAGATGGCCATCTGTTGGGAATGATTTGATTGTATATTCCTGCATGGCTGGATGGCCCTTGTGGTCTCTTCCAACTCTATGATTCTATGATAATACAAGGCACAACATGAGCCAGCACCTGCACTGTGTAAAATTATTATTCTTCCATTTGAAGAGCCCACACCCTGTACTTGTAAAAACAAATAAATGGTTACAGTTATAGTTACAGTGAAAAATGAGTGAAATTATCCTTGTAATGTTATAACTATTACTGGGGAAAGAAACTAATTTCAACTTATTTGTAACTAGTTATGTCCAAATTTTGTCTCTTAATATATAATATTGTGCACCTTTTCAACTACACTCATAGAATCATAGAGTTGGAAGAGACCACAAGGGCCATCCAGTCCAGCCCCTGCCACACAGGAATACACAAATCATTCCTGACAGAATCACTCCCCTCATTATAATTCCCACAGTTCTACAGGAAATTCATCTCAGTTAATCTAGAATCAAATGTGAGTGTTTGTAATGCATGTGGGCCTTAGGAGCAAGTTTTTCACATCTATGTTGCAAATCATGCTAAATAATGTGAATTGTGGCCCGCATGAGTATTGAAATATAGATGCACATCCAGTCTATGACCATCTGGTTTTGATCCCTCAAGAGAATCTGTATGTGGAACTGCTTCTATACACAGGATATCTTTAGCACAGAGAATGAAGTATATCTTAAAACAAAAAAAGTGGATAATGGTGTGAGAAACCAGGAAGATTCCATGGTCCTTGAACAACTGAGCTTGCATGGTACCTCCAAACAGGCTTGAATCTGATCTCAGTAGGCCACGGGGAAATCCCTGTCAGTCCCAAACAGTTGTCAGAGTGAGCAAGCAGAAGGGCAAAGACAAAGCTGCATTTAGTGGGTTGTCCAGAGATTACAGGCAAGTGATAAAACGAAGACTAGCAGCGATTGTTGACTGGTCTTCTGGCAATCTCTTACTGTCTCCTTTTGAAGGGCTGTATGGAGGCTGGTATCATGCCAGCAAAGTATGATGCTTGGTTCTGGTTGCTATAACAACATTTCAAGAGATAGGCAAAGTTAGCTGTCTATCTCTATCATGAAATCATGATAGAGAAAGAAAACTCCCTATGGATATCTTCCCATGCCAGCAAGCTAGTGTTTGTTTGAAATTCCTTGCTGCATGTAAAATATCTTTTAAAACATGGGTTGGGAAAGCATAGTCCTCCACATGTTGTTGGGCTACAACTCCCATCAGCCCTATCTGCATAGATAATGGTGAGGAATAATGGAAGGTACAATTCCAAATCATCTGGAGGCTGTCACATTCCCTTTCCTTGTCATAAAGTGTTCGCTTTGTACATGTTTTTTCTCTCTGAAATCCTAAATCATGATCATATTCAAGTAATGTAACAGGTGGAGGATGATATAACAAGACTATTCTTTGCTGCCACTGATAATATTGCTTGTTGACCTACACTTTGGCATGCCAGAGTGGATGACTTACTTGATTAAGCAGTGGTGCTGAAGATTTGGCTCTCAAAGTAAGATGTTTTGACATATGATGTTGCCATGCTGTTGCTTAGGTATTAGCCCAGAGAAAGAATAACAATCTGACAGGAGACATTCACAGAAGTAGGCAGGTTAAATCTGTATTTCCCATATTAGCCTGCAGAGATGAATGAAATTTCAGCTCTCATCTTTTAACCTCAAATAAAATTGCTGTAATGGAGGGTAACTATGAGCACTGCAAAGGAATTTGTGCTGTTGAGGAGGAAAATACATAGGTGTTGTCTATACATTAATATATAATATGAATTGCTGCAGATTTTCTCAGATTTGCACCAATCTTTAATTGTCTTCACTGTTGTATGCAAATTCGAATTTATTCAAATTAAGTGTGGACACACAACTCCCACTGCAACATTGCTGCTAATTAAAATGGCCCCTGGAAAGGAAGTTTCTGCTGCACATTTTTTTAAAACCTGTCAGTGAAATGAAGGATGTACATTCTTCTGCTTCTGTTGTTACTTATTTCCACTTGTGTTGTCACACTGCCATTGGCTTGCAGGTACAGTGATGGTGGAGACAGGCAATCTTAGAGCCCGTGCTCAAATGCCAGATGCCATTGCCCAACTGGTCGCATCACATACAGTCTGTGACTAACAAACAAATGACATGGAGTGCTTTGGAGTGCTGCATGGCCCTTTTGGCCTTCTTGCAATCCACAGTCACAACTTGTGATGCAGTTGTTATCTCCCAATGCAGAAGATGTGTGCATCAGTTTTGTGCACTGGCAGGAGAGAAGGAGAGTGAGACAGAGACAGGGAGAGGGAGAAAATCCAGATCCCAATCTTGCTCTCTGATGGAGGCTTTATGAAGCCCTGTTTGTTCAGGAGAGGTCATGGTCCCACACAGGATTGTTGTTGTTGGGTTTACCCAGCCAGCAATGACTGGTGGGAATGTTTCACGATGACAATGTGGTTGGATCAGAGGTGGCAGAAGAACTTCAGGATGCCCCGGACAATCTTCAACAAGCTGTCATGTGCTTCATCCTGAGATGGGCAAGAAGGACAATTGCATGTGGAGGGCCATCCCTGTGGATAAGCTAGTAGCCATTACTCTGTAGCTGCTTGCACACTGATGCTCTTCCATTCTGCTTCCAACTAATTTGTAGTTGATTGTTCTGCCTCGGACAATTTTTCTTGGAGATGCTTGGAAGATATGTACAAATAATTGTGTATGGTTTTTTTGGGGAGGGGGTTGGAAGGTCGCATGTGTGCAAATGTTGTTATTTTTGAAATTTTCCAAGTATGTGATATCTTTATAGCACAGCTTACAGTATATTGTTCTCCCTAGGTGTGCATTGTTTGTCAATATTTATTTTTATTTATTTATTTATTTATTTATACATACCCCACTCTTTAGCCACAAGGCTATCACAGCGGCTTACAAATTGTTTTAAGCAATAGCAGTTTACACATCTACACTGCAATAAGCAGCTTCCAATTTGTGTTAGCTAATTGCCCCCACAAGCCGAGTACTCATTTTACTGTGCAATGGACATAGTTGCATATTCCTGTGTGTGTGTGTGTGTGTGTGTGTGTGAGATCAGATCTCCACATTAATTGCCATTTCCACATTTTCTACCACAGCCCTTTCCTTTGCTCTTTGCAGATAACATATGGCTTCGTGGAAATGGGCTTCCCACCAGTGGTCAGCACTGTGAATGGGTGCCACTATGAGATTGTGTCACCAGTCCATCAAAGGGGAAGAATTCATAAACCAGAAGAACCACTACTCCAGCCTTCTTTAAGGGACATGCAACTAAAAGGGTCGTTTTGTAGATGCCGAGATAGGATGGAATGGAAAAAACCCATGATGCAAGGGTGATAAGGGACTCAGCTATCTAAGAGATCATGGAGGCAGGGATCTTTGTACCAGGGAACCCTGCTGTGACTTTTGGTGGGAAGCAGAATAGGCCACTGATGATATTGGATAGCGCCTATATGATTCAGAATTGACTCATTAAGTCCTACAAGGGTACATTAACTCCAAGGCAAGCAGTGTTCAATAAGTGCCTCAGTCATTACAGAAACATGGTGGAGAGGGCATTTGGGTGATTGGAAGTGCATTGGAGATGCCTGACTGCCTCCTTGGAGGTGGCTGAGGAAAATATGACCTCAGTCATTTTTGCTTATGTGATTCTTCACAATGTATGTGAAACATTGGTAAAGGTCCTGGAGGAGGACCCTCAGCATGTCCAAGCATACCTGCTCAACACCTGGGGCTCCCCTAATTAATAATAACCCCCTTTAAATATATTTTGTTGGCGTGGACCCCCAAGACTTAACTCAAGATTTAAAACCCTAATAATAATACTAACAATAATAATTGAGAATAATAATAATAATACAATTATAGTATCCATTAAACCTTCCCTCAGAGGCACTGGAGAGGAAGGGAAGACTTATTTTCAGCTTCTTCCTGCAAGTTTGTGGCTAGAGTGGGTTGAATGGCAATGTGCAGGCCAAGCCAGCCAGCCTTTGCCTTGACTTCTGTCACATGATTCTGCCAGTGAATCCTCCGCTGCAGGGAGGAGGTGGGCCAAGCAGCCTTGAAGCCTTCGTGGACCTCCTGTGAGGACATCACAGACCCCTGGGGGTCCCAGACCACAGGTTAAGGACCACTGACTTAACTAATTAAATGCAGTCATCCCTCCAAATTCACAGCTTTGACTTTTGTGGTTCCACCTATTCGTGGAAATCCTCGGCTCCACGGGGAATGCATTTTGGGGGTGGAGCCAAACCCGAGGAAAGCCCCACATTCTCTGCAAAGCTGCTGAGCCTGCAAGTGCTCAGTGGCGTAGGTATGGTGGCGTTCAGTTTGGTGGGGAGGCCAAGCCTGATGAATGCTGCTTCCCCCACAAGCCACACTGAACCTGGAGGAATGGCCGTGTTCAGGGCAAAGTCGCCGAATGCTGCCAGTCTTCAGGCTTGCTTTTTGTTTGCTGAGTGAGCTCCCTAATTTAATCGGTTTTCGTCCTTCACACACAAGAGGCGAAAGCCTATTGAAGCGGGGAGCTCACTCAGCAAACTACTGCCAGGTTAGTGAGTGAGCTCCCCACTTTAATCGGCCTTCATCCCTCACATGCAAGGGGCAAAAGCTGATTGAAGTGGAGAGCTCACCCAGCAAACTGCCGCTGGGTTGGTGAGTGAGCTCACCACTTTAATCATCTTTCGTCCCTCAAATGCAACGGGTGAAAGCCTATTGAAGCAGGGAGCTCACTCAGCAAACAGCCGCTGGGTTTCTGAGTGAGCTCCCCACTTTAATCGGCTTTCATCCCTCACACGCAAGCCCGAGCAAACCCTAAAGCCACCAGTGCAGGTTTGGGTTCATTCAGGTGTTGTCTCCCCGCCCCGCACCACAATAAATGGGTGGTTGTGCAGCCAGTCCTGGGTTTCCTCCACCTCGTTCCCTGTGCTGGCTGAAAAGGCAGCGAGGGTTTGTTCGGGCTTTGACTCCCCCCGACGTGCACCACAGGGACCAAGGTGGAGGAAACCGGGGGCTGGCTACAAAGCCACCCATTTCTTCTGGCACAGTGGGGGGGGGGAGCCTGAGCAAACTCTAAAGTTGCCAGCACAGGTTTGGGTTCATTTGGACGTTGTCTACCCCTGGGCCACAATAAATGGGTGGCTTTGCAGCCAGCCCTGGGTTTCCTGCACCTCGTTCTCTGTGGCGTGTGGACGGGCGAGCGGGGGATTCAAAACCTGAATGAACCCAAACCTGTGCCGGCAGTGTCTTTAATCCATACCCTACAGAAATCTCCCCTCATACCCCCTCCTGTCCAACTTAATGAGGTTGTCACAAAACCATCATCAGTATTCTACTTCTCCACAATTAAAGCAATCAGTTGTGTTTCGGTTTCCTTTTTCTATTCCGTGGGGCAGCTATCCAAGCTTTGTTATTACTAAACTCGCCCCTCCATGGCATGGAATAGAGTATAAATATTAGTGCCCCAACAATAGCAAGGTGTGCCACAGTTGAGGTGTGGCACAGTGAATGGACCCAGCCACTCTATTTCTCAGTGCATCCTGGATCAAAACCTCCTGTGCTACCCTCAGACGCTTGTCTGTGTATCTCTGTTGCTTTTCAAGACTGGTAACTATTATCCCATCTTCCTGGGCCTCTCTCCCTCTATCCAATCTTTCTGCCTCACTCTGCTGTAGCCTTGTATGGTTCTTAAAAATTAAGTCTGTTATGCTCTTTAGTTGTTTCTCATAATAAATTTCCTCTTATTTTCTCATTTTCATTTTAATTGTATGAAATACCCACATGAGGCTAACAGTAAAAGCATAAGGAAAGAATTAAAATCAGGCCAGGTTGTATGATTGAATGCATGCAAAGGTGATTTAAAAGCTATGAAACTGACTTTGGTCAGACAGGAGGATGATTTGCTGAAGAGAACTGCTGGAATTGACTCAAAGTACCTCGACAGGTACTTTGTAGTTATGAAATCATTCCTCAAAGGCATTTGTTATTTGGGAGAAGAAAATCAATAGCTGCGTATTAGAAGAACAGAGTTTACAATTATATATTTTAACATAAATGGTGAGAGAAAAGGATGTTTGGGCAATAAGAAAAAAATAACCTGAATCTTCTATATTCAGCAATATCTCCAGTAATACAAATGGTAATGTCTGTTGAGATCTTTTGGAAAGTTTGTTCTGTCTATCTATCCAGTTGTAGCTGGTCCTTTCATGTTAGTGGGGTGGTGAATGCATTTTGGGTTTGAGTCTGAACTTCAACAGAGTTATCCAGTGTACTCATTGCTATTTCCAAAATATGTTCAGCATCTTGGATAGGAGTACACTAAAATACGAGCAGATCCAGTACCACACAGACTTAGAGGCCACAAGCTGTCACAGCATCTATCCAGAGCAGGGCCTTTTCAGTGTTTTTGTAAAGTCTCAAAAATTTTCCACCCCAAGGAACATCACCTGTGTCTTTCCAAAGCAAATTATTTCCCCACTGTTGTTAGTGGCTAAACTTCATATAGATGTTGTGTGGAAGACTAATGGGTGGCTTGGGAATGGCATCCTTATGTTTAGTTTTCTTCTGATATTCTATAATGCTGAGTCTCCAAATTAGAACTTATGGGTACAAATGTGTCCACACATGCCTCTTTTGATTCCCTGTCATTTTCACCAGTTTTTAAAACTGGACAACTGGAAAGCAAAGCACTAGATTTCTTGCCCCATACTATCTATATTAACTTTCCCCAGAACACATCTCTGCCCCAGCCACACTCAAGAAGCATTCTTAAATAATGAAGATGATGGATGGTCATAGAACACTTGCTTCACTTTTCAGCCCAATGAGTCACCTGATAAAAGTCCTTAAGTGGGAGCAGGAGAAAGAGATAAGAATTGCAGCGGTTGCTTGTCTACCTACCTGATATGCTGTGGAAAATTGGAAGGTCAGTTGGGAAAGTTAGAAGAAGCTGGTGGTCAACCCAAGGATGTTGAAGAATGCTGTAGGATTATATGAATTGGCTGGGGAGGGGCAGAGAAGGTTGTGTGGGAACAAGGGTTGGGAACACATAAGGATGTTGGGCATCCTTTTGAGGACTGGGGAAGGTACCAAGGCTGTTTTGGAGGAAAGGAGGAGAAAGGACAGAGAGAAACTTGTGTAGTTGTGTAAAGAATGTATATATGTCTCGGGATGTGGGAGATACATGTGTGTAAAATAGAGAGGAGGGGAGGGAGAGATGAGTTTAAGGGTGATCCAAAAGGAAAGAGGGTGTGTGCTTTTTTTGTGGTTACAATGCGTGGTTTCTGTGTGTGATTTGGGGTTGGCCTTCCTATTAATCTGGTAAAAATTAAACTTAAGTCCTCAAAAATAAATTAACATTAAATGTGAATTGAGAAAATGGGTTGCTTTTCCATGAGGGCAATTGTCTGTTAGAACAGAAAACAGTTAGTTCAAAGGATTTGTGTTCTGCGCTCAAACTCACTTTTGCTTTGTTCAAGTTCTTCTTGGAAAATGTGAGAATTACTGAATCTTTCAGTCAGAGTATCAAATTGGCATGATAAAAGCCAAACAAACAGTCCCACACCCATCCCCACATACAGTGGGGGGTGGATGGGAATCTAGCAGAGAAAGAAACTAGCTCAAATTTCTTTGTAAAAAATATAAAAATAGCTTTACTTAAAATTACTATTTCAAAGTCAAACCAATGGTTGAATGGAGGAGAGAGTGAAGCAGTAGGTTACATGATACAGCAAGAGAGAAGATGTGGAAAAATAAACAACCAGGATATCTGCAAAGGTGCAAACTAACAAATTAGTAAGTATAGGCATGCTCAAGCCAGGAGCAAGGAAATCAGAAAAAAAAGGTTTATTTCTGCTGCAGAAATAAAGGTACACTCTTTGAGAGATCCTAAGTGAGACAAAAACCAACTTTCAGAGTCCATCTTATATACCCTTTTCCAACTGGCATTTCTCACATAAGCATTTGGAAGTTTATTAACACCTTAGTTCAAAGCACATCCTCCCTGTCTGCCATCTCTCAGACTGTCCAGAGATGGTTGTCTTTGTGCTGGCTGGTTTATCAAAGTGTACTCAATGTATGTGAAATCGAAACAACAGGAACTGTGGTTTGATTACATTTCAGAGAGTCTGCCATCTTAAACAATGAATGTAATTAAGAAGGCAATTAAGAGTAGTACATCAAGGAGAGAGATTCTCACATATTAAAACACTGAGGTTGCCTGTGTGGTTCTCTTGCTTCAAGGGAATGGAGATCTCTGGGCTATGAGTTGGGAATAGGGCATCTGTGATGAACCCCATCAAATTTCAATCACCCAAACAACAGGCATTAGTTCAACCACTTTATTGCAAGACATTAAAGTGAATGGCATCAGGTTATTGACAGTTCTGAAGCAAGCAGGCGAAAAGCTCAGTATAATATCTTGTTTAGGTTTCACTTTCCCCCATCCACCTGACTAACTGGGGTCTGCTGTTGCAAGCTCTAACTCCCTAATTCTTTCCCACTGAATGACCTTGAGCCTGCCCACAGATAGTACCCCTTACATTCCAGCCACAACCAGCCTTTCCCACAATGCACTCTACTCATGTTAAACCTCTGGTTAGCAAACAGGCCTAACAATGGCTAACAACAGCATTTATCTATATAACTAATAGCCAGAGACATGACATACCACCACCCCCAAGCCAACCCCCGCCCCAAACAGGAAAACCCAATAAAGCAAAGCAAGCAAACAAACAGGATAAAAACACTTCAAAACACATCAGCCTGGTTTACCCAGGAAGCGCTTATGGAACTTGTCACCAGCTTCGGAGCTTTCACATGTTCCCCATCCACCCACTCGGCATATCCCACAAGCAGATGTTTCCACTTCACAAAGTATTGCAAGTGCCCTTTGCTCTAAATAATAATAATAATAATAATAATAATAATAATTTTATTTTTATCCCACCCCTCTACAAAATGCAATCGGGATGGCTTACAGCATTTAAAATATACATACAAACCCCTTCATCCCACCCACCCTTAAAATACAATTAAATAATTAAACATTTAAAACATACTTAATAAATACTAAAAAACAACACAGTAAAATAGCTGGATAGGGATCAGACTAATAAGATTTTTTCTCTCTGATGGCCGGGTATCTATTCAGGAAAGGCCTGCTGGAAGAAATCCATCTTAAGAGCTTGTTAAAAGCTATTTAGGGTGGTAATGTGATGGATCTCGTCTGGCAGGCCATTCCATAATCTGGGAGCAATAGCCAAAAAGGTCCTCTGAGAGGTCAAGGAGAGCCTAGTTTTTAAAGGTTGCAGCAGATTCCTTCCAGGGGACCTGAGCGCACGGGGAGGATTATATGCAAGGAGGCAGTCCCAAAGATAGGTTGGACCCAAGCCATTTAGGGCTTTAAAGGTGATAACCAACACCTTGTACTGGCCCCGGAAACTAACGGGCAGCCAGTGGAGTGATCTTAAGATAGGTGCTATATGGTCTCTTCTAGATAATCCTAGAGTCCAGGATTTCAGATATTTCAAAATGTTCAGTCTTATCCACCATCAAGGGAAGAGGCTCCTCAGGAACAGGTGCCAGGAATTCAAAGAAGGAGCAGGTTTCAGAAGACTGGAATGAAACATAGGATGCACGTTAGTGTATGTTTTGGGGGGTTTCAGTTCAAAAGTCACAGGATTGATCACCCGGGTGATCTAAAAAGGCCCAATGAACTTGGGACCCAATTTTTTAGATGGCTGAGGGCTCTTTAAGAATCTAGTGGAAACATACAGCCTGTATCCCACTTCATAGGCAGGATTGGGGACCCTCTTTTTATCTGCTTGCTTTTTGTATACAGATGTGAAAAGTCCAGAGCAGATACCACCTTAGGCCATGCCTCCTTAATTTTGTTAGTCCATTGCACCAGAGGAACAGGATCATGTTTCTCAACTGTCCCCAAAGGCACTGGACCAAAGTCTTGTCCATATATTACTTCAAAAGGGGAGTGTCCAGTGCTTTGGTGTACTGCAATGTTATATGCCACCTCGGCAAAAGGCAATAAGTCAACCCAGTCAGAGTGTTGGAAATTGATATAACATCTTAAATACTGTTCAACAATCGTCTTGATTTTCTCTGTCCGTCCATCTGACTGTGGATGATGGGCACTGCTTAAGCCAAGTTCAGTCCCCAACAATTTAGTTAATGCCTTCCAAAACTGATAAGTGAATTGGGTGTTCTGATCCAAAATTATTTTGTTTGGCATACCATGCAGTATATATATATATATATATATATATATATGGTGTACAAACAACTTGGCTAGTTGTTGGGCTGTGGGAATGCTTTTACATGCCACAAAATGTGCTTGTTTCAAAAACAGATCAGAGACCACCCAGATGACTGTATTTTTTTCCTCTTGGGCAGTTCTACAATAAAGTCCATGCTTATTACTTCCCAGGGTCTACTTGGGATGGGTAATGGTTGTAACAGTCCCTGTGGCTTTCCCACTCCTCTTTTAGATGTGGCAAACACATGGCACCCTTTCATATAGTCCTCCACGTCTTTTCTCATTTTTGGCCACCAAAACTGTCTGTATACTAAATGCAAAGTCTTTACGTATCCAAAGTGGCCTGCGCTTTTAACGTTGTGACTCCGATTCAAGATCTGAGATTTCAATTCAGCCAGCACATAAATCTTATCCCCTTTCCAAACTCTTTCACTGTCAGGTTGCCCTTATTGTCCTTATACCAGGGGTCCTTTGACAAAACTTGTTCTAGCTGTCCCTTTCACCCCAGAACTAATTTATTTAGCTTCGTGTCCACCAGCCCTGAAGGCTTAACATTCAATTTTGCCTCTGGTGTGGCTGCTGGTTTTTCCTCCCCCTTTGCCTTGGCTTGGGTTTAGCTCCAGGTAAGTACCACTAGCCCCAGATGAGACAGGGAGAACACTGTGTCCACCACCTCCTTCTGCTTACTCTCATGTTGCAGTAGCTTCGACAAGACATCTGCTAAGAATTTTTCTTACCTGGGAGAAATTTCAAAGTAAAATTAGATTTGTAAAAAATAAAAATAAAAAAATGCCCACTGTATCTGCTTGGGCCCCAGTTTCTGAAGAGTCTTTAACGCCTTGAGGTTTTTGTGATCAGTCCACACGTCAAAAGGCTCCCTGGACCCTTCCAGTAAATGACACCAGGCTTGCAAAGCCACTTTGATGCCCCCACCTTTTCTCAGATGGGCCAATCCCATTCAGCCCCATTACACTTTTTGGATAAATAAGCACAAGGTCTTAATTCCCCGCTTTCATCTTTCTGTAACAACACTGCCCCCATTGCTCCATCAGAAGCATCCACGTGAACTACAAACAGGATTGTGGGATTGGGGTGCTTTAACATGGGTTCAGAAGTGAACAACTGCTTTAGCTGTTCAAATGCTGCCTGGCATTTCTCAGTCCACACTATCTTTTTTTTGGGGGGGGGTCTCTTTAGCCTGAGGACTCCCTTTCTTCTTTTCCTTTCCTACTTTCTTTGTCTTTAGTAAGTCTGTGAGGGGCAACACCACCTCTGCGAAATCAGGGATAAAGGATCTATAGAAATTTGCAAAGCCTGAAAATGATTGAAGCTGTTTGCGAGTTTTGGGTGTCTCCCACTCCAGTACCTCTTTTATTTTCTCCAGGTCCATCTCCACCCCTTCACTGGAAATGCAATACCCTAAATAGTCCAGCTTAGACTTGTATGACTCACATTTAGGCAGCTTGGTGTACAGGTGGTTCTCAGCCAGTTTACTCAGTACTTTTTGTACCAGTTTCACATGGGAGGTGTAGTCATTTGAGTAAATCAATGCATCATCCAGGTATACTAATACTCCTTTGTGAAAAAATTCTCTTAACACATCATTAATCAGGTTCATGAAAATCCTTGAGGCCCCAGCCAGGCCAAATGGCATTACAATTAATTCAAATGAGCCTAGATGACAGTTAAAGGCTGTCTTTCATTCACTCCCTTCCTTAATCCAGACTCTGTAGTATGCCTTTTGCAAGTCCAGCTTCATAAATATCCTGCCCTTGGCCAAGTGGGCTAGCATGTCTTTCATTAGCGGAAGGGGATATTGGTTGGACATGGTTACTGTGTTTAAGTTACGATAGTCAATACATAATCTCAAAGAAAACAAACAAACAAAATCAACAGTTCTTAAAATTAAAATGTGGCTCTTATAATAGCCAAATTGAAATGGTTCAGGGTAAAGAGAAGCACAATCGATTAACTTCCTGTCTTCTTCTGTCAGAGCTTCATGGAGACAAGGCTAGCCCCAAACTTTTATTGCCTGGAGGAAAATGCAATATGGTACCCCTCCCATTCCAAGTGCAGAAGAAACTCTTCCCATCTTGACCACACTATGATGTTGCTTGGCCACACATGTCCCAGTTTTCATCTGTAAAATGTTGATATGTTATTTTCTTTTTCCCCCTTTATTTTTATAGAGTTAATGTACATTTAAAACTAATAGAATAACATATTGTTGAGAATTCGGATAAGGTACATTGATTCACAAATATTGTTTTATATACATTTAAGATCTATCTTCTTTGAAACTGAGTATCCTTCCTTATCATATATTCTGCCTTACATGCATGTCAAGGCCTTAGAGTTCTCACAAGACTACCTTTCTTGAACAGTCTACAATATTATATATAGTTTGAATTTTTAAGGAGTTTGAATTTTTTTAAACTCCTGGGAGAGGCTGCTTGTTGCAGAGGGTGGAGCTTCTGTTAGTTTGAATTTTTTAAAACTCCTGGGAGAGGCTGCTTGTTGTGGTGGGTGGAGCTTCTGTGAGTTTGAATTTTTCAAACTCCTGGGAGAGGCTACTTGTTGCAGAGGCATGAGCCTAACAGCGCGTGAGTTTGAGTGGCCAAGCCCCCCCCAAAACATACTTAAAAGTACAGCATAGAGTTTTCAGCATTAACTAAGAGTTCTTAGATTACCTAAAAACTCTCACCATGGACACTGAGGGGACTGTGGCGGTCACCTGCAATACTTGTGCGATGTTTGTCTTCTTGGCTACAGATGTGGGGAACTTCACATGTACCAAGTGCAAGTTGGTAGCCCTCTTGGAGGAGAAAGTCCAGCAGCTGGAGACACGGGTAGCTACACTTCAACAGATTCGGGAGCAAGAGGTTTTCCTGGACAGAACAGAACAAACAGTCTTGGACGGGGACTGCACAGAGGAACTGGCTGGGGAGGAGAGGGTCACTCCACAGACACAGGAGGTAGACAGCTGGAAGAATGTCACACACAGAACAAGAAAATCCAGGGATACTTCGAGCAGCTTGCAGCTACAGAATCGACCGAAGCCCTCTCTCTTATCAAGGACAATGAGGAAGAACAGCATGGACAGACTTCAGGGGCAGAGCAGGGGACCTTGAGAGGACCACCGCAAGGAACAGCAGCTGCGAAGCCTCGGCGGAGGCGTGTGGTGGTGGTGGGAAACTCCTTGCTGCAAGGTACAGAAGCAGTGGTTTGTGGGCCTGACAAGATGTCTCGGTAGGTGTGTTGTCTCCCTGGGGCAAAGATCCATGATGTGACGGAGCGGCAAACAAGACTCGTCAAGCCTACGGATCATTACCCCTTCGTTTTGGTCCATGTGGGAACCAATGATACGGCAAGGCACACCTTTCCAAAGATCAGAAGAAATTATGAGGCTCTGGGGAGGAAGCTGAAAGAAATGGATGCACAGGTTGTCATCTCGTCTCTTCTGCCAGTTGAAGGGCATGGTCCAGGAAGAGAGAGGAAAATATCCGATGTAAACAACTGGCTCCGTAGATGGTGTCGCCGAGAACAATTTGGATTCTCGGATCATGGGCTGCGCTTCCATGAGGGGGGACTTCTGGCAAGAGATGGGGTGCATCTCACACCAGTTGGCAGAAACGTTTATGCCTACAGTCTCAAGAATTTGATCAGGAGGGCTTTAAACTGAGTCATATGGGGGAGGGAGACAGTATTCTGGAAGGCAAAAGAGCTGGAGAAAATAGTCAAGCTGTCATAGAGGGAACAAGGCAAACAGTGCAAGGACCCAACAGTGGGAGGCAAAAAAACTTGCACAGGCAGCAAGTAAAGGGAACACATGGTCTTAGATGTCTCTATACTAATGCACAGAGCATGGGAAATAAGCAAGGTGAACTTGAACTTGTAGCACTACAAAACAAATATGATATAATAGGCATTATTGAAACCTGGTGGGACGAGTCTCATGATTGGAATGTAGGAATAGAGGGGTATAACCTTTATAAGAGAAACAGGCCAAACAGGAAAGGAGGAGGAACAGCATTATATGTCAGAATATTTACCCCAGTGAAGAGATCCATGACATCAATACTGGAAGCCAGGTGGAGAGCATCTGGATAAAAATTAAAGGGGAGGGAAACAACACGGATGTTATTGTGGGAGTCTACTACAGACTCCCAAGTCAGACGGAGGAATTGGATGATGCCTTTCTAGAACAGATGAACACACACGCAGAAAGGAGAGATGTAGTAGTGATGGGTGACTTCAACTATCCTGATATTTGCTGGAAATCTAACTCAACCAAAACTTTAAGGTCTAGCAAATTCCATACTTGCCTGGAAAACAATTTCATGGTCCAAAAGGTGGAAGAGCCAACAAGGGGGTCAGCTATTTTAGATGTGATCCTAACCAACAGGGATGACCTGGTTAATGGGGTGCAAGTGGTGGGGTCCTTAGGTGAGAGTGATCATGTTCTCCCGGAGTTTGTTATACAATGGAAAGGAGAAGCCAGGCATTCTTGACTTTAGGAGAGCTGATTTCAATAAACTCAGGGAAATACTGGGGGTGATCCCATGGTCAGGAATACTAAAAGAGAAGAGACCTCAAGACGGATGGGACTTTCTCAAAAGGGAGATACTGAAGGCACAATTTGAAACAGTACCATTGAGGAAGAAAAATGGGAGGTGTCTCAAGAAACCAGGATGGATGACTAAAGAAATTTCAACGGAGCTAAGTTTTAAACGAAACATGTATAAGAAATGGAAAAAGGGGATATCACCAAAGAAGAATTCAAACAGATAGCGAACACATGTAGGAGTAAAGTCAGAAAAGCTAAAGCACAGAATGAGCTCAGGCTTGCTAGAGAGGTTAAGAACAATAAAAAGTTTTTTTGGGGGGGTATGTCCACAGCAAAAGGAGGAAGAAGGAAATGGTAGGGCCACTACGCGGAGAAGATGGCAAAATGCTAACAGGGGACAGAGAAAAGGCAGAATTACTCAACACCTTCTTTGCCTCAGTGTTTTCAGAAAAGGTAAAGGAGGAACAACCTGAGGATAAAGGTACAGAAGACACAAAAGGGGAAATCCAGCACAGAATAAGCAAAGAGGTAGTACAGGAATACCTTCTTAATCTAAATGAATTTAAATCTCCAGGACCAGATGAACTACATCCAAGAGTATTAAAAGAGCTGGCAAATATAATCTCAGAGCCATTGGCAATAATCTTTGAGAACTCCTGGGTCCCGTTTACATGATGAAAATGTCCCTGGAAGAATACGTGATGATCCGTGGCAGTTTACATGTACATCGGGTCGGACACGTGTTTTTCGGAAGGGGGGCCACCATTTGTTGTTCTACCTGCGGGACTTTCAATCCCGCGGGTTGTGCCAGTTTTTAAAAAGTCACAGGGGGATGCGGAAAATCGGAAATGTAAATAGCCCGTGACAACATATCACACATAGAGGAGATGCCCGGAAATTGCCCTGTCTGTGGGTGGGCTTTGGCCAGTAATTAGGTGGTGTACCTGCCCCCTTTTTGGTCATCCCAAACTTTGATGAAGACATCTCCATTGTTATCCTGGCCGTTTACCTGAGCAGTTACAGCTATGGATGCCGAAAGCGCACCTCGTCCAATGAAAGGCGGCCGTGGGATCTCGTGGTCCTACCCCGAAACCGTTGATCTTTTGGCCATATGGGGCGAAGAAAAGGTGAAGGAGCAGCTGAGGGGATCCCACAGAAATATTGACCTGTTTGAAAAGATTGCCTCCGAAATGAAAAAGAAAGGGCATGATCGCACCACAGAAGAGTGCCGTACAAAGACGAAACTGATGCACAAGAATTACCGCCAGGTAAACGACCACAACTCCAAAAGTGGCAACAATGCGGCAACCGTGCCATTTTATAAAGAACTTCATGCCATTCTTGGCGGCGATGCCAACTACCACCCGAAGCGGCTCGGAACCACCACCGACATTGTGCGGGTTCCGCGAGGGTTAGCAGTTTCCCATCACACCCCCCTCATCAAAGAAGAAGTTGGATTCCCTCCATCATCCCAAGAGATGCTGCAGGGCTTTTCGGAGGAACTATTCTCGCAACCACTGGGTGAGTTTTTTATATATATATGTTAAAAGTATGTGAAAAATCGATTACTCCTGTTCTCGAATCACACTGTTTTTCCATTTTATATTCTAATTGTTCAAGGCTAAGCCATTGCTGATATGCATACTTTGCCTCTTTACTGTGTACGCCGCTAATATTACATATGTTGTTTACTGATTCTTGTACTGGAAGTATTAGGCATCTTTGTGAAAACACGGATGTTTAATTTTCCGTTTTCACAGCAACAAAAAAAATAGTCTTATAATAAAATTTTTGAAATGATGAACAGATGCTTTAGTGCTTATAATCCCAAAGATAGTGAGTAGCTTCGCCATGTTTAAAAATATGCCCTCAAGTGGAGATGTTTTGGTGTGAGGTTTCCCCTTTATTATGTTAATGATGGCTGTAAAATCCAAACGACGAGCTTTTGTTTGTGTTCCCTAGGAAGGAGAGGTAATGCGTGCACCTTGGCAAGTTTGAAATGGCGTCCCTGGAAGTAGCCATAAACCAGGAAGCCAAGTCATTTTTTACCTTTTCCACAGGCGACTAGGCAGTGATGCTGTTTATGTGAAACACATTGCTGTATTGTACTGTATGACTTATTGCTTTAATTTTCTTTCTTATCCAAATGTATCTTCCACCCAGGAATCTGATGATGCTACTGTGACTTTAAGCTTAACTGAGGAGAATGATGACACCATAGTAGTGAATGAAACTGAGGTTACCAACACTGTGGTGGTAGAGGAGATTGACACTGTGTGATCAACCACACCTGCACGAAGTGGTATGCATGCAAGTAGTATAGGGCTGGGTATTCCTTAAACCTAGTTTTGTACTGTGCCAACTGTGGGTACCTGTTTTATTTTTCCTATTTTTTTACAGCTGCCGACTTGAGTAATCCTACAGCCACATTCTCCCCAGCAGAGAGATTGGCCTTATTTCGTAGGAAAAAAGAGTTCTTGGGATGTTTCTGAACTGATGGCCAATTTGAGATCTGTAGCTGATATGTTTGCTTCTAGAATTGAAAAAATATCTAAAGAACAAACAATGTCTTTGCAAGGTTACCTAAAAGAATTCTATGAGCATTCCGTGGACGAATCAGAGAGGATGCTAAAAGAAATACAAAGACAAAACTATCTATTTGGGGACTTGGTTATTCATATTAAGTCAATGGGGAATGTAAAAAGACGTGCAGTTTTGAAAAAAATACTAGTTCTAACAATATTAATGAGGAAGATAAAGAGAATTCACATGTTGAAAATCAAGCAACACCTACAAATAATTTGCCGGGAAGCACTTTAAATGCTAGGCGACCAGCAAGGATAGTTAAGAAAAAAATTCCCCTGTCACTGTAGCTGCACTATAAATGGCAAGGTTTAACTGTACATGTAGTGGGACAAAGAAAGTACTTGTTTATATAGCTTACCTTTCTCTGTCTTACCTTTATCTACCTCATACATAAAGCCTATGATAATCACTTTTTAAAAAAGGGTATTTGTTACTATTTATAGCATTTAAGGTCTTACTTTTTAGGGTAAATAATCAGGCTTTTTTATGTTCAACAACTAAACATTTTATTTCTTTTGAATGGTATGAAAATAAACATTTTTATATATGGTAAACATATTTACATTTTTTACAATTTCAAGATCAGTAAGTTTACATATATACATAGCATCAATATTTACAGAATTTACATTATTTTTAATAGGTGACAGTACAACAAAATCTTATCAATTGGGGGGATTACAAAAATAAGGTACACTGCTTTTAGAGCACAGAAGAAATAATCATATATTACCAATATTTACATTACTTATATTGCTTTCATACGGGACATTATAACAAAAAGTTTGGAATTGGGATAATTATACACAGAATTTACAATAATTACAAATAGTAGGAAAAATATCAATATATACAAAACAAAGTACATATATACATAGCATCAATATTTACAGAATTTACATTACTTTTAATAAGGGAAAGTAGAAAAAAATTATAAAGTAGGGGGGAATACCAAACAATATTACAATTTTTTAAAACGCATCAGAAATAATAATATTTTAACAATATTTACAATATTTACAATATGTACTATTTACAGTATTTACAAATAGCGACAATACGTAACAATATATACAAAATAAACTACATACAAAAGAACAAGCGAACTATTTACAATATTTACAAGGCAAGCCTTTCCTCCAAGGCTTGCACCCTCCTCGCAAGGTCCCTGATCTCCTCTCTAAGTGTCCCCCCTGTATTAGAAAATAAATGACATTGTATTACTTTTATGGAAGTGAGCTAGGTGAATTGCACAATGCCCTATACGACATTTTAAATAATTAATAATATTTACCTAGCTCCTCAGTCCTTGTGATGATATTTAGCCCAGCCAGCTGGGCCGCTGCCTCCTGGGCATCTTGGGGACCTACAGAGGCAATAAACCATAAGTTACATATATCACTGGAAAACTGTACCTTTTTATTTGTCTCTATCCCCCATATCTAAGGAAAAAATGTACTGTAAAAACACTTACCTTGGGGGGGAGCAGTCGGTGCAGGATCCGAGGAGCCGGACTGCTATAAAAGAACATAGACGGAAATACAATATCAGTATCCTGAGGAGAAATCACACACACACTCACTCACACAGGTACACATAAAAGTATTTAACATTAATGCCTTTTGGGAGCTTACCTCTGGAGAGCCTGTCGCGCCAGCTTGGCTGTCCTGCACGGACCCACAGGTCATGCAGGACGGCATAAAAAGGCGGCTGCCTCCGGGGGGGGGCTACCGTCATTGGCCTCCAATGCCGTGAAGAATTTGCCCTTCAGGGTCTTGAATTTTGAGCGGCATTGGAGACCAGAGCGCACGTAGCCCCTCGACCGGAAGAACTGCACTGCCTCCAGGAAGAAGTTGCAGTTCCTCCGGTTAGAGAACCGCTTCAGCCGGTCCGGTGCACCGGCCTGCTGGGCCAGGGATTCCAACAATAGGTTGGTCTCCCTGGTGCCCCAGTAGGCGATGCGCCGATCTGGCCGGACACGTCCTCTCCCCCCTTCGGCCATCATACCGCCATGTGGCGGGATGCGAAAACTCGAGTTTATAAGTTTGCGCCTTGACCGTTTCATTTTTGAAAGAAGCCTATGGTGTTTGGAGCAAGCAAAACTTTTTAAAATTTATATATTTTTGGCCAATTGATTGGTTAATTAGCAGAGGATACCCTCAGAGGGTATTTGCCAGTGTCTGGATCCTTTACCAGAAAGAGTAATCCTTTGTAAAAGCCCGCCAATTCCTTTAACTGCCAAAACTGCAACAATGTATCATTTATGACTGCTTGCTTTAAAATAAATTTGTATCCAGTCTGACCTACTTCCAAGGGTGCACTTAAATTACCGTTAAACAATATTGTATACATGAACAAATCTATAGTATAAAGGCAATGCTTTTTCACCCTTTGGAAAAGGTAGAAACGAATAAAGTCGGGAAAAGGAAACAGACACCTTTTAGAATGCCATTTTTTTATTATTCAGGAAACAAAGTAACATTCAAAAAACATTCAAAACATCAGTCCCCCTCAGCACGGTGATGTTCACGCCAAAAATATTCTTTTAAAGTGTTCTGAATTGCCTCCCCCTGCTCCTTCTCCGCAGCATCATTATTCACCATCGGTGCTCCCAGCATGTCTAGGACAAACCTCTACACACGCCGGTTAGGATCATCAAGGATACTTCCTTTTGTTTCACATATGTTGTATAGAACAACACATGCACATATTACAGAGCATACATTCTCCTCTGCTACCTCTATACAGTATTTTAATGCCCTCCACCTCGCTTTCAAACGGCTGAAGTACCTCTCCACCGTTGATCTAATTTTAGTATGGTACCTATTGTACAGTCTCTGCTTAGGATTTGTAGTCCCCTGAAAAGGTGTTAGCAGCCAATTCCTTATTGGGTATGCACCATCGACAAGAGTTAGTGGTACTACTTGCTGCCCCATAATTGTCAGTGTGGGATTACCAGGCACAAAGACGCCAGCCTCCATTGTCTCAAAAAAACCAGAGTTCCTTAACATTTGGGTGTTGTGATTCTTCCCGCTCCAACCAATCTCCGTGTCAATGAAAACCCCCCGGCAGTCACAAGTCCCTTGAAGAAGAACGCTGTATCTATTCTTCCTGTTGATAAATTCGTCCCCTTGGCAGATGGGGGGGATTATATTAACATGGCAACCATCCAGGCAACCGACAACTTAAGGGTATCCCATTGCTGCAAAGGAATCCATCACCTATACAATTTAAAAAGGAAAGAAAGAGGGAACAGTGAGAACACGGAAGGTCGAGTTTCAGATTAAACATATGTGTCCAAATGAAAACAGTACTATATCCTGTGGCATGATCTACTTGTTCTATAGATAACAACATAGGGGGAAGCTTACAGTTTAATCATTACGCCATCATTTACATGAACTCCATATTTCAATTTTTAAACAGCTAGAAGAAAATGTGATTAGACGATTTTTCACAAGCCTGTTAAATTAAAAAAAAAAAAAACACCTTTCTATGATCTCCGAGGAAGATAGTCCACTTCAGAAGTAATTTCTCCATCGTGAGCATGACCTCCACAAAAATCTTGCACACAGTAGCTCTTCCTATGCCAAACAACTGGGAAACTGCACCATATAAGCAGCGGTGGGCGAGAAGGAAAACGGCAATAGCAAACCTCTTCTCAACAGGGATGGCTTTTCTCATGTTAGTGTCCAACTTCGCAATCTCTGGGTGCAGTAGCTTGGCAAGGCGCATGAATAGGAACCGTGGCATCCTGAAGTACAGTATCCACCTTTCGTCTGACCAGATGTTCATCACAAATTTCTCCCACCACTCCTCCGTTGTCGGGTACACCCACCACCGTTGCTTCCTCCAGTCGGGGCGAGCATGCCTCAGAACCTCTGGGAATTCAACGGCAGCAAAGTACATAACCTGTGGTCATAAAATTGCTGTTTCCATCGCTTGGGAATGGAGAAGGATAAGGAAAATAAGAAACATCCTTCGTCTATGCCTGATTATTAACCGCCTCTTAAGAGCTAAAAGAGATAATCGCAAATGGGCAGCGGTGGCCAGAGCTGCCGAAGTGGCCTCCTCCATGTTGCCATCCAGAATAAGATGAGATGCATGAAAAGCACATGTGCTGTCCTTCTTAGTATAAACTGTGGCCAATCGCTGCCTCCCTGGCGGGAAGATATACCAGAAACATGTAGACCAAACTTTGAAAAAATGAGTAATCGCATCTTTGATTGACAGACAAAAAAAAAATAAAAAAAAATCCCAGCACACCTCACACGTGTAAACAGTAAAATCACGGGATAAAACATCATGGTACCGAAAATTAAAAACGATACTTAGTACATGTAAATATCAATCACGGGACCACACGGGATATCCAGAATAGTGACAATAATCGTATAAACAGCGGGGGACGGATTCGGGATCAGAATATCACGGTAACCCCCGCGACATTTTTGGTTGTGTAACTGGCACCCTGGAGAACAGGAGAAGTCCCAGCAGACTGGAGGAGGGCAAACATTGTCCCCATCTTCAAAAAGAGGAAAAAAGAGGATCCCAACAATTATCATCCAGTTAGTCTGACATCAGTACCAGGGAAGATTCTAGAGCAGATCATTAAACAGAGAGTCTGTGAACATTTAGAAGGCAATGCAATAATCACAAAAAGTCAACATGGGTTTCATAGTAACAAGTCATGCCAGACTAATCTGATCTCTTTTTCTGATAAAATTACCAGCTTGGTAGATGAAGGGAACACTGTGGATATAGCATACCTTGATTTCAATAAGGCCTTTGACAAGGTTCCCCATGACATTTTTGCAAACAAGCTTGTAAAATGTGGGCTAGACAAGTTAACTGTTCAATGGATTTGTAATTGGTTGACCGGCCGAACCCAAAGGGTGCTCAGCAGTGGCTCCTCTTCATCTTGGAAAGATGTGACCAGTGGGGTGCCACAGGGTTCTGTCCTGGGCCCAGTGCTATTCAACTTCTTTATCAATGACTTGGATGAGGGAATTAGGGGCATATTTATCAAATTTGCAGATGACACCAAATTAGGAGGAGTAGCTAATACCTTGGGAGACAGGATCAAAATTCAAGATGACCTGGATAAACTGGAGAGCTGGGCCAAAGCTAACAAAATGAAATTCAATACGGAGAAATGTAAGGTACTGCACTTAGGGCGAAAAAATGAAATGCATCGATATAGGATAGGGGAGACCTGGCTGAATGAGACTACGTGAGAAAGGGATCTAGGAGTCCTAGTAGACCACAAGTTGAACATGAGCCAACAGTGTGATGCGGCAGCTAAAAAGGCCAATGCGATTTTGGGCTGCATCAATAGAAGTATATTGTCCAGATCAAGGGAAGTAATAGTGCCACTCTATTCTGCCTTGGTCAGACCTCACCTAGAATACTGTGTCCAGTTCTGGGCACCACAATAAAAAAAGGATATTGACAAACTGGAGCGTGTCCAGAGGATGGTGACTAAAATGGTGAAAGGTCTGGAAACCATGCCTTATGAGGAGAGACTTAGGGAGCTGGGTATGTTTAGCCTGGAAAAAAGACGGTTAAGAGGCGATATGGTAGCCCTGTTTAAGTATTTGAAGGGGTGTCACGTTGAGGATGGAGCAAGCTTGTTTTCTCCTGCTCCAGAGATTGGAACACGGAGCAATGGATGCAAGCTCCAGGAACAGAGATTCCACCTCAACATTAGGAGGAACTTTTTCACAGTAAGAGCTGTTTGGCAGTGGAACACAATCCCTCGGAGCGTGGTGGGGTCTCCTTCCTTGGAGGTCTTTAAACAGAGGCTGGATGGCCATCTGTCGGGGATGCTTTGATCGTGATTTCCTGCATGGCAGGGGGTTGGACTGGATGGCCCTCATGGTCTCTTCCAACTTTGCAATTCTATGATTATATATCAGTTTCTACTTTTTACAGTAATATTGCACCCCATCCTTTGTATTATATTACTAAATTTCCTTTCCGACTTATCCTGAATACAATTAGAACATATAGTACATCTTTTTATTGTATCATTTATATCATGGTTCCTTTTAGTTTTGTTAAGTATACCACCTAAATGTGTCATATATTGCTTCTAAACTGTGTCCTACTCGAAATCTCTTTTAGTCTCATATGATTTAGCTTCAAATCCATATATTCCTGACCCATAGAGGATTGGCTATTTAACCTCTTTTTCTCATTTCTTTTTCCTTTTTCCTTGTCTTTTATGGGTTACTGATTGCTGCAACTTTCTCCCATCTTTTTTCAAAATAGTTCGATATGTCAGTCCAGTCCTTCATATATTTTCTTATATTATTGCCTTTTATCAACATTGTTAATCTATCCAGATGTATTGTCTCATAGAATTTCTCCAGCCATTGATCCATCATGGGGCATTCCTTACTTTTCCACATCTTTGCAAAAGTTATCCAGGCAGATACCTCTCTCTCTCTCTCTCTGGCTTTTCTTTGCAAATGAAGATTCAGGAAGGACTGATCCCGCACTTTCTGCAAGTGTGCTGATGACTAAAAAGGCCAATCCGAGATAAACAATTCCGGTTGCAGGAAGCACAGCAGAAGGTCTCCTTGGGTAATGTTTCTGGGTTGTGATTCTTTCTGCGTTGTCATTTCTCTTCAAGACTTGTTCGGCGTGAGTTCTCAAATAAGGCTGCAGCATTGTGGATAGTGTGTCTCCATGCCTCCCGATGTGAGGCCAGGGCAGACCATTGTTGGTGATCAATTTGGCCGAGCCTGAGATGTTGTTTCAGGGAGTCCTTGTATCACTTTTTTGGAGTGCCCCTTTTACGCTGACCCGTGGCGAGTTCACCGTAGAGTACTATTTTGGGGAGGTGATGGTCCTCCGTCCTAGAAACGTGCCTTGCCCAGCGCAGCTGTGTTCTCAATATCATGGCCTCAATGCTGGTGATCCCCGCTTGCTCAAGGACAGCAACGTTCGTCACATAGTCAGTCCAGTGTATATTTAGGATTCTGCCTATACAGTGCTGATGAAAGCATTCGAGGAGTCGTAAGTGTTGGTGATAGGTGACTCATGTTTCAGACCCATAAAGGAGAATAGACAGTACAATGGCTCTATACACTTTGATTTTTGTGCTTTGCCTCAGGTGTTTATTACTCCAGACTCTTTTGTAAAGCCTTCCAAATGCGCTATATGCCTTTGCTAATCTGTGATCAATCTCTTTGTCAATCTTGGCATCTGAGGAGATGATGCTTCCCAGGTAGGTGAACTGCTGAACGGATTTAAGCACAGATTTGCCGATGGCAATATGGGGATGATGGTGTTCGTCCTGTAACATATAAAAAATTGTCTTCCCATGATCCTTGTCCATTTTCTCTTCAACCATTCTTAATAAATAAAGTTCTGGTTTCCATGGTAATTTAACACTCAGAATTTCCTCAATTGTTCATTGAATTTGTTTCCAATATTTAATTGTCTTTTTACATGTCCACCATAAATGGCAGAATGTTCCATTTTTTCCTCCACATTTCCAACATGTACTTGGGGTTCCTTTATACATTAATGATAATTTATGAGGTGACAAATACCATCTATAAAACATCTTGTAGACATTTTCTTGGATGTTTTGACATAGTGTTCTTTTTATTTGTCTAGTCCACATCTTTCCCCAGCTGGATAATTCTATTGTGTGGCCAATATTCTGTGTCCAAGTCATCATATTAGTTTTGTTAATTTTTTTTTCTGTGTTCAGTTTTAGGAGTAATTTATAGAATCTCTATATCATGTGTTTGTTTCCCTGTTGAATGATTTTTTCCCCAGTCCTTTTTTTCCCGTGTGATTCCTGTTAATTTAGCAACCATTTTATATCTTTCTTTCAATTGTGTATATAGGTACCAATGACAGACCAGATTATCTTCCTTCATTTTTTCTTGGGTGTTCAATACATATTGGTCCTCATCTTTTCTCAGCATATCACTGTACTTTAACCATTTGTGTGCAGGAATTGCTTCTCTACTATATAGTGCTTCGTGTGGTGAAGCCCAAATTGGTATTTGAGAGAATAATCTATTCTTATATCTCTTCCAAACTTTAATTAAGGAACTTCTAATGCAATGATTATTAAAGTCCCTGTTTATCAAGTCTTTATTATAGAAGTGATAGGCATGCCAGCCATATCGATTCCCATCACCTTCAATTTTTAAAAGTTTATCTTCTGTTAGCATCACCCATTCTTTGATCCATGTCAGGCAGTAAGCTTTATGATATATTTCCAGATTAGGTACGCTTAATCCTCCTCTTTCTTTAGCATCTTGGAGGGTTTTCATTCTTACACTCAGCTTTTTCCCTACCCATAGAAATTTTGATATATCTGCTTGCCATTCTTTAAAGATCTTCTGAGATTGAATTATTGGGATCATCTAGAATAAATATATAAGTCATGGTAGAATATTCATTTTGACTACATTTATGTTACCTAAAAAAGATAAATTCAAATATTGCCAATTGCTCATATCTTTTTAAATTTTTGTCCATGTTTGATATGTTATTTTCTGACCAGTCACACCCACAAAAATAGCCATTTAGTGAATGGGCAGCTCCTTGGCAGTCATGTAATGACAGCACCCATGAACAGAGAGGGGGGGGGCATCAAAATTTCATCAGCTCTGAAAGGTTGGGGATCTGTTTTGCAATATGCAGTGCAACTTATCATGTTATATAATTGAATCATAATGTGAGTTTTCCCATTACTGTTGCAAGTGCTGGTAGCAGTAGAAAAACTCAAATAGTAATGTGATGTTCGTAGGTGAATTTTGGTAGATTTTATTGAGAAAGAGATGAGAAATAGGTTCAATTTTCAGCAGTACCTCTAGGTCTCTTGTAATTTCAAGTTCTAAAGTTTAAAAAGAGACATTTAGACATTTTCTTCTATATAGTACATTTTGTGTTTTGATCATACCTTCCATTTTCAGCATTTTAATTATGATTGCTTTTTGTGCATTGCCGTTTGGACAGGTAGTAAAACAATTACCTCAATGGCTAATACATTCCAAAGAGCACTGAGACACTAATTATACACGAGTATGGGTTGGGAGGGGAAATAGCAGGCTTGAAAGCAGCTGGGTAGAGCTATTCTTTTCAGGAATGAGTTGAACTGGCTGGCTGACAGATACTTGGTGCCCTGCTGTGGTGGGAGAGGGGAGGACTACTGCCACTGCTGCTGCTTTGCTTCCATTCCACATGGTGCCTGTGCTTCATTAGCTGAAGAAAACTCTGCAGGCAGCAGTGGGAAGCTGCAGAACATAGTTCAAACTCTATTGTATCAGTTATAAAGCTGTACGTAATTCATCCAGAGGAGATCAAGGCCTCCCTTTCTGAAGGTAGCATTGTGGAACAGATTGGGCTTTACTGAAAACTAAATAGGGAAGCTGCCCATGAAGGGAGGGATAGTGATATTATTATCCACACTTTTACAGAGGGGAAAACATGGCCCCCTCAGGAACTTGAAATTTGGACCAAGGACTCCATTGTCCACAAGGGATCCATTCTGGTTTATTTTTACTTGTTTCACTTTCTGTTTCAAACTGCCTGCTGTTTTTCCCTTTGCTTTCCAGGGCCAGGACCCTTATCAGTTCCTTCCTGTGATGCGTAGACACCACCTGCTGAATTTACATCACTGTTCAGCCTGGCTGCCTTGTCACTTACCCTGCCACCAAATAAATATCTGTGGAGTCCACAGTGTCACAGTTGCCACCTTTATGTCAAACTTCCCCCTTATCACTTCCTTGGAATGGGGTTCGACTTAATCTGGATAGTACTCGTATTGGTGTGTGTTTAATTATAGGGTTAGCATGCTAAATAAATACTAGTAAGGGAAATAATTCATGATGAGTCTGGATTGGATAAACAAGACATAAAGATTGGTTTATGGGTTGAACCATAATGTGAGAAAACTCACATTATGATTCACTCTATATTCCAATCAGCCTCTATTCCTCTTAACGCTCATTCTCACTGCACATACATTCCCTCAGCTCCACTCATAGTCATGCACACATTCCAGCCTTTCCTCATCACATCACATCTTCAACTCCCCCTTTCAACTGTCATCACATTTCTTTCTCTCTATGAGACCCCTGTCATACTAGCTTTCTGCCACAGGATTGGCTCCTTCATGGAGGAGGGCAAACGTTGTTCCCATCTTCAAAAAGGGGAAAAAAGAGGATCCCAACAACTATCGTCCAGTTAGTCTGACATCAATACCAGGGAAGATTCTAGAACATATCATTAAACAGAGAGTCTGTGAACATTTAGAAGGCAATGCCATAATCACAAAAAGTCAGCATGGGTTTCAGAGAAACAAGTCATGCCAGACTAATCTGATCTCTTTTTTTGATAAAGTTACCAGCTTGGTAGATGAAGGGAATGCTGTGGACATTGCATACCTTGATTTCAGTAAGGCCTTTGACAAGGTTCCCCATGACATTCTTGCAAACAAGCTTGTAGAATGTGGGCTAGACAAGTTTACTGTTCAATGGATTTGTAATTGGTTGACCGGCCGAACCCAAAGGGTGCTCAGCAGTGGCTCCTCTTCGTCTTGGAAAGATGTGACCAGTGGGGTGCCACAGGGTTCTGTCCTGGGCCCAGTGCTATTCAACATCTTTATCAATGACTTAGATGAGGGAATTAGGGGCATACTTATCAAATTTGCAGATGACACCAAATTGGGAGGAGTAGCTAATACCCTAGAGGACAGGATCAAAATTCAGAATGACCTGGATAGACTGGAGAGCTGGGCCAAAGCTAACAAAATGAAATTCAATACGGAGAAATGTAAAGTACTGCATTTAGGGCGGAAAAATGAAATGCATAAATATAGGATGGGAGAGACCTGGCTGAATGAGACTATGTGCGAAAGGGATCTAGGAGTCCTAGTAGACCACAAGTTGAACATGAGCCAACAGTGTGATGCGGCAGCTAAAAAGGCCAATGCAATTTTGGGCTGTATCAATAGAAGTATAGTGTCTAGATCAAGGGAAGTAATAGTGCCACTCTATTCTGCCTTGGTCAGACCTCACTTAGAATACTGTGTCCAGTTCTGGGCACCACAATTCAGAAAGGATATTGACAAATTGGAGCGTGTCCAGAGAAGGGCAACTAAAATGGTGAAAGGTCTGGAAACAATGCCTTATGAGGAGAGACTTAGGGAGCTGGGTATGTTTAGCCTGGAAAAAAGACGGTTTAGAGGCGATATGATAGCCCTGTTTAAGTATTTGAAGGGATGTCACGCTGAGGATGGAGCAGGCTTGTTTTCTGCTGCTCCAGAGACTGGAACACGGAGCAATGGGTGCAAGCTCCAGGAACAGAGATTCCACCTCAACATGAGGAGGAACTTTTTGACAGTCAGAGCTGTTCGGCAGTGGAACACACTCCCTCGGAGCGTGGTGGGGTCTCCTTCCTTGGAGGTCTTTAAACAGAGGCTGGATGGCCATCTGTCGGGGATGCTTTGATTGTGATTTCCTGCGTGGCAGGGGGTTGGACTGGATGGCCCTCGTGGTCTCTTCCAACTCTGCAATTCTATGATTCTATGATTCTATGATTCTATGGTCTCTTCCCATTCGCTCTTCAGCATTCCATCAGATGCCCATTACATGCTCTCCACACTTCCTAAGGTGGAATTGCCACACTTTTTCAGGGGAGGTGTCAGAGAAACAAGTAGAAAAGCAATCTCACAGCCAGCAGAAATTTATTATCCACACAACCAACTTATTTCACTCTCTTATCAAGCCCAAGCTCTAATGTGAATTATTAGTGCCAGAACTATATACCAAAAGTTATGTACAGAAGCTTTCCTCTTCCTTACAATGAACACCTTCATTTAAAGAAATAATAAATATCCCTGGCTCCTTTAAGCACCAGAGTAGCTAAAATGGGGGTGAAGAACATGGAGCTATCCAGATATTGTTGGACTGAAATTGCTGTCAATCCTAGCCAGTATAGCCAATAGTGAGGGTTGTAGTTTAGTATCTAAACGGTCAAATGTCCTCACCTCCAGCTATTGGATAATTTCCTTCCCTGCTTAAGCATGATAGTTGTGATAGTGACCATATGCCACTTGGATGAACAGGGTTGGATGGATCAGCTAATTAAAATACTGCTGATTTTTGGAATATTTTCTACCACTATCTAGGACATCACAAGGGACAACAGTTCTGATCTTCTCTATGTTTAATTTGTACATTGTCACATCTGCATGTGACTAAACCTATTTGGAGGTGCCACAAGTTAGTCTTTTGAGCAGCAAACTGTTGCTAAAAAACTTAATAATCATAGCTTTGAACCATTTTTACTATTTGGTGGCTTGTATATGACCTTCAAGCCCCACCCTGTAACCTTTGGCAACTGGACTCAACTCCTGGATCTCCAGCTTTCACCAAACACATGTCTACTTCTAGCTTAATTATCTTGTATTTATTTATTTATTTTAAATCCAACAAATAAATATCAATCAATAAAAAAACCCAATCAATAAATAATCTTAAGGACTAGAGACTTGGTCTTAAATTTTTTTTAAAAAATGAAACGTTACCCGAATTACTGGGGGTCTGTGGGACCCACTCATGACACCGAAATTATGATATTATATATTGGGGGATTTTAATTAGCTCAAAGGTATAGTTGTGAGAGGCTGGGTAAGTTAGGGATCTTTTACACCTGTGTATGCCAGTACTAACTGAAGAGACATAAATAAAATTTAAAAAAAATATTGAAAAATAATCATGGAAGCATTCACACATGCACTCATGTTCACAAGCAATCATCCAAGGCTAGCGAAGAATAAGGAAGAAGTATTTGAATAGAGGAATAGATTTCTGGGATTTCTGGGATAATGGGCTATACCTTACCTGTCTGGTGAGCAGAGGTTTGTGCGGCAAAGAAATACTCAGGCTTGATTCTGAGGGTCACACAGGAGACCGGCAGAGCAACAAGGTATATGGAGCTGTGCACATGGCGACATGGCAGGCAGGCAGAGTGATGATGCATATTGGGCTGTGCACACTTTGGATATGATTTGGAAAAATATTTACACCCAATATCATACCCTTAAGGGGTGGTTTGAGTGTAGAACAATGCTCAAGTGAGTTTCCCAGTGTTGAACAATGGAAGCTCCGGCTTCGTTAATTGCTGTTAATGGTTGGAACATTTAGGACTTTTTCAGATGATACTTACCGTGCAAGGAGGTCTCGGGAGAGGCACGGCACTGTTGCACAGCAGATGGTCCTTTTCAGATGCCACCGTCCATCTTCCGAATCCTTGGTGTCACTTCCGCGAAGGAGTGGAAGCAGCCGCGCCATATTTTAATCACCGAAGTTGCCTGTGAGTAAAAAAATGGCCAAATATGGCACAGCTGCCTCCAATCTGTCACAGAAGTGACACAGATGATTTCAGCAGAGGGATGGCATTGTCCGAAACAGGCCCCCTGCCGGGCAGCAGTGTCGTTACTGTTACGAGCCTTCTTGCGCTGTTAGTACCCGTCTGAAAAAGTCCTTAGACTGATGGGTTTGAGGCAACCTTGTATTATTGGGTAGGCATATGTGTGAAGGAAGACTTTTGCAGGATAATGGGTGTTCTGGTCACTTGTTGATTTGGAATATGACTCACTGCCAAGTGTGTCCAGGGAAATTAGCACATTCCTCCCTAACAGCTGTCTGAGGGGGATTCACTTAACGAGTCATAGAATCATAGAATCATAGAATTGCAGAGTTGGAAGAGACCACGAGGGCCATCCAGCCCAGCCCAGCCCCCTGCCATGCAGGAATACACAATCATTGGGGACTTTCTGAGACAACTTTGTTAGGTCTCTGCGTGACCTTTACTTGAACCCTTCAGTGGATGGCTAGGTCTGCTGTGGACCTAGTGAACTTATTGCCAATTTATGAATTGTTGCCAATCTATTAGAAAGGAGGGGGTGTAAGGGCATGTAACAGAAATTCCAAATGGAAGGTACCCAGTAGCTTAGTTTAAGCAGTCCATAGCTTACATTTGGCATACTTGTGGTGCAGACTTTTGCTTACAGCTCATGTATTGCAAAGATGATGATAAGGCTTGCTCTTGTAATGGTTATAATGCTTTGCTGTTAAACTTCAAAGCTACTGAGCTACTTTGCAAAGCTTCCCCCTCCCTACACTGTAGTTAAGCTCAGAGCTTGGGGGCAAGTGATGCTGGGGAGGGGATACTATCATTAGTTCTAATGGGAATTCCCTGCAGCTTTCTTAGTTGCATGGGAGAGGTGCTGAATTATCTCTCTCTCTGTTTGTTTTATATATTTAGAAGTTTTTTTTGGGGGGGGCAAAACCCACCTTTCATGCAGGGCTGGCCCAAGGCCTTTATCTATATCAAGGTGTTCAGTATTTTAAACCAGCCAAAGTATTATGGCATAGGGTATAAAAAAATTATCCCAGAACATCTTTCCCCATCACCAGGAATAAAATCAATTGAATACCTAACAATTTCCTGTCCTCTCATGACACAAAAATCATGACCTAGGCAGGTTATAACTTTGCCTAATGGTAGGGCCAGCCCTTATTAGAGACTGCAAACTTGATAAAAATGGTCCCTTCTCTACACGTCAAATTAGTTTTAGAGGGGGAAAAAACACAGGCTACTTATGAAACACCAAGACTATGCTTTCCCTCAGACCTTCTTTGCTGCAACTTATATTGTTCAGGTAAGGTCAGGTGCTGTGTTCCTATTCAGAACAAAGAGACACCAGAGAAAAAGAGTAGGCCTCCCTCAGATGGTTCTCTTATGCAGAGACTGCAGCATCCATTCCACTTTGAGACACTCAGAGAGAGGGCAGACAGCTGTTCCTTGTCACTTGCACATCCCTGGAACCAAGAGTTCTTGCTGTTCACATTTGGATGCCAGGCTAAGCTAGGGATACAAATACCGTATATTCCGGTGTATAAGACAACTGGGCGCATAAGACGAAACCCCCAATTTTTAAGTTAAAATATAGAGTTATTCCCCCCTCCTGTCCAGCAAGCCACCTGGCTGGAAAGCCTGCCCCCACCAGCCAGCCAGCTCAGTGGCTGTAGATGATGGAATAGTCTGTGAAATTAAAGGACTGAGAACAGCTAAAAAAGCATGGGATACTTTTAAAAAACTCTGTGGTGTTCAATCTTTGGAAAATAAGGTTTCATTAATAATAAAGTTGTTAATATAAAGCTATCAAATCCCAAATTTTTGAATGAGCACATTAATGATTTTAGAGCCACATTGGCAGACTTGCAAACTCCTGGAGAGGAAATTCCCAAAAGTATGCAAATGGAAATCATCCTGGCAAGTTTACTAAAATACAATCCCTAAATGGAGGGCAATTTAACACTTCAAAGGTAAACAAGTCATTCTCACAGCAGGGGGAAGGATCTGCTGGGGAAACTGCCCAGGCAATTTAACACTTCAAAGACAAGGCAGTCATTCTCACAGCAGGGGAAAAGATCTGCTGGGCATATAAGATGACCCCCCACTTTCTAGTAGATTTTCAAGTGTTAAAAAGCAGTCTTATACGCAGGAATATACAGTACTTGCTTTTCTTGTTCTTCAAAAAGAAATGGTAAATCAGCTTCTCTTGCTGAGAATGAGAAATTTTGTGAATATTTCTCATATCCCTAACAAGCTGAGGAAAGCCTTCTCCTCCTCTGGTGCAGCTACATGCGGTCTGGAAGCATTCACTTCCGTTTTATATAAAAAGAAGGGGAGGGAGGAAAAAACTAAAGGAGAAACTAAACAGGAGTGTTGGAGTATTTTTGAGACTGATTTATGTTAGCATGACTTTTTTTTTGGATCCCAGTCCCCTTCCTCAGCTGCATTGATAGAGTACAGTATTCAGAACTAAGCTATATAATACACAGTTATGCAGTGTGGGGATGGGATCAGAGTAAAATCTCATACATTGAGTTTTCTCCTTCTCCTTCTTGAAATGACTCTCTTAACAGAACCAATTTACCAGAAAGAGTGTACTGCTTTCACATGTCTGGGTTAACTGACAGTCTAGTAACACTAGGTAATAGTTTACTGATGCCACCATGTTTATACTAAACCAGCTTTTTGAAAGTTTAGGACCAGTGTTACAATTGTCCTTTTTAGTGCCTTCTATAACTCTGATCCGACAGGACAGAATTGTGTAATATAGATACATATCCCCATATTGTAGGTTTAAAACACTTTGGTTATGCATGTCTGGTTAAAAAAAATAGTCAAAGAAAGATAGAGGGCATCTCGTGAGCAAACTACCTAAAATATTTCTGTATTTCCATTATCTGCCAAAGAAAGACATAGAACGTGATGTTTTGGATAAGGAATTGCTTCTGTGCTGGAAAATCAAGACCATTAAAGGAGAATCAATATGTGCAAAGTGCTGTTCTCTTACCATTGCATCTCTTTCTCTGGCTTCTCTTCGCAAATGAAGTTTCAGGAAGGACTCATCCCGTGCTTTCTGCAAGCGCGCTGATGACTAAAAAGGCCAATCCGAGATAGACAAGTCCAGTTGCAGAAAGCACAGCAGAAGGTTTCCTCGGGTGATGTTTCCGGGTTGTGATTTTTTCTGTGTTGTCGTTTCTCTTCAAGACTTGTTCAGCGTGAGTTCTCAAATAAGGCTGCAGCATTGTGGATAGTGTGTCTCCATGCCTCCCGATGTGAGGCCAGGGCGGACCATTATTGGTGATCAATTTGGCCGAGCCTGAGATGTTGTTTCAGGGAGTCCTTGTATCACTTTTTTGGAGTGCCCCTCTTACGCTGACCCGTGGCGAGTTCACTGTAGAATACTATTTTGGGGAGGCGATGGTCCTCCATCCTAGAAACATGCCCTGCCCAGCGCAGCTGTGTTCTCAATATCATTGCCTCAATGCTGGTGATCCCTGCTTGCTCAAGGACAGCAACATTCATCACATAGTCAGTCCAGTGTATATTTAGGATTGTGTGTAAACAGCGCTGATGGAAGCATTCGAGGAGTCGTAAGTGGTGGCGATAGGTGTCCCATGTTTCAGACCCATAAAGGAGAATAGACAGTACAATGGCTCTATACACACTGATTTTTGTGTTTCGCCTCAGGTGTTTATTACTCCAGACTCTTTTGTAAAGTCTTCCAAATGCGCTATGTGCCTTTGCTAATCTGTGATCAATCTCTTTGTCAATCTTGGCATCTGAGGACATGATGCTTCCCAGGTAGGTGAACTGCTGAATGGATTTAAGCACAGAGTTGCCGACGGTAATGTGGAGATGGTGGTGTTCGTCCTGTGGTGCAGACTGGTAAAGAACTTCTGTTTTCTTCAGGTTGACTTCCAGCCGAAACAGCTCTGCAGCTGTTGTGAAGCAGGATATTAGGCACTGCAGAGCTGCTTCTGTATGGGCAACAAGGGCAGCATCATCAGCAAAGAGCAGCTCACGGACTAGATGGTTTAGAGTCTTAGTGCGAGCCCTCAGACGGCTTAAGTTAAACAAGCTACCATCAGTATGGTAACGTATATAGATGCCGTCTTCTTCAAGCTCTGCCGTAGCCCTTTGGAGCATCAGGCTGAAGAAGATTGTAAATAAAGTTGGAGCAAGAACACAACCTTGCTTCACTCCATTAGTTATTAGAAAGGGCTCGGAAAGAGCATCGCCACATCTGACTTGACCGCGCTGGCCCTCGTGTACCAAGATAATCATTTTAAGGAATTTGGGGGGACATCCTAGTCTTTCCAGGATCTGCCACAGACCTTTCCTACTCACAGTGTTGAAGGCTTTGGTGAGGTCAACAAATGTTACATAGAGACCCTTGTTCTGCTCTCTACATTTCTCTTGCAGTTGTCTAAGGGCAAATACCATATCTGTAGTACTCCTATTGGCTCTGAAGCCACATTGGCTTTCAGGAAGTTCTTCTGCAATAGAAGAAACTAATCTGTTCAGGAGTATCCTTGCAAGGATTTTTCCAGCAATAGAGAGCAGTGTTATGCCTCGATAGTTTGAGCAATCAGATTTTGCTCCTTTTTTCTTGTACAGGGTGATGATGACTGCATCTCGGAGATCTGATGGCAGTTCCCCTTTTTCCCAGCAATTCACAAGGAGTTCGTGGAATTTATCATGGAGTACATGACCTCCGTGTTTCCAAACTTCAGGTGGGATTCCATCAATCCCAGCTGCCTTGCCGTTTTTCAACTGCTGCATGGCTTTAAGGGTCTTTTCCAAAGTGGGAGCTATGTCCAATTTATTTTTCATCAGTTTTTGTATCATATGTTGGATAGCTGAGTCTTGGACTACTCAGTTGGCACTAAAGAGACTTTGAAAGTGTTCAGCCCATCGATTCAGGATGGAGGCTTTATCAGTAATTAATGTTTGATCATCTGTACTGTATAAGGAGCTTTGGACCTGATAAGTAGGTCCAAACACTGCTTTAAGAGCTTCATAAAATCCTCTAGAATCCCCCAGATCTGCACAGCGTTGTGTCTTTTCTGCTATATTGATCCACCACTTGTTCTGCATATCTCGGAGTTTTTGTTGAAATTTATTGCATGTGAGACAGAAAGCTGCTTTTCTTACGTGGCAAGTTGGCTGGGCAAGGTATGCCTGGTGAGCAGTTCTCTTCTTTGCCAACAGCTCCTGGATCTCTTGGTTGTTTTCATCAAACTAGTCTTGATTTTTCTTGTGGGAGAACCCGAGAGATTCTTCCGCAGACTGGAGGATACTGTTTTTGATATGTTGCCAAAGCACTGTAGGAGAAGGATGTATAGGATGGTCTTCAAGTTTTGTTTCCAGGTTTGCCTGGAAGTTGTCTCTCATGGTAGCTTGTTAAAGATTGTTGACTTGGAGTCTCTTCTTTAAGATGCCACCCCTCTTAGGTTTGAACTTGAGATGAAGATTTAGTTTACATCTGACGAGGCGATGATCTGTCTGGCATTCTGCACTGGGCATCACTCGAGTATGGCGGACATTGCGAATGTTTCTCTAGTGGACTAGAACATAGTCAATGAGGTGCCAATGTTTGGATCGGGGATGCATCCAGGTTGTCTTCAAGCTGTCTTTCTGCTGAAAGATAGTGTTTGTAATATTCAGCTGTTGTTCTGCATAGAACTCGAGCAAGAGGCGTCCGTTATCATTGCAATTTCCAACACCATGCTTGCCTAAGACACCTTTCCAGGCTTCAGAGTTCTTTCCTACTCTGGCACTGAAGTCACCAAGGATAATAATTTTGTATTCTACAGGGACTTTTTATATGAGTTGGCGTAGGGCTGTGTAGAATTTGTCTTTCTCTACAGGGTCGGCTTGCATAGTTGGGGCAAAAAGGCTGCTTGGTCATTCAGGATGCTGCCGAACAAGACTGTCATCTCCTGGGTCAGCCTCAAGCGACCAAAGTCCTGAACCGCCTGCATGCAGGGTTGCGTCTGTGGCTTCCAGTGCATCTTTACACCTGCCATTTCGTCCCTTGCCTATCGCTACAGGGCTTTTTTTTAAAAACTGGATTTGTCCTTCGAGCCTGTGCAATGGATTTGTCTGGTGGAGCACAGTGTGCAGAGAACTGGCCTCACCCTTTAAACCAAAGGTTCATCTGCTGGCCTTGCAAGCACGGATGGTAGCAGTGAGGTCCTCGGGCCGTAGGTTTGATTAGAGTTTCCTTCTCTTAGATGGTTGACCTTATAGGGTTGGATGAGCACCATCTGCCCGGGTTTGGGATTAGAGTTTTCCTTCTCCTAGGATGGTTGCTATAAGGCTAGAGAGCCCATCCTGCCCTTTGACGCTCTTTGTCAGACCCTTCGGTTTTGACTTGTCTGGCATGGGAGACCCTACCGGTGGCTATTGTGCCACCACCAGCATAGCTCAAAACATCATTAGGGTACGCAAGCCTCTCTCTCACAACAAGGGGGCATGAATGGAGAGGTACCATTGCATTCCCATAGTCTAAAGTGACAGTCACTAGGCTGTAAAATATAGAATTTTCATGGTGGCATGGAAGAGGAAAAAATTCATGGTAATTAGAGAAAGTGTTGGACATATTTTATTTGTGTTATTGACCTAGTTGGTCTCATGATTTGAGTTTAAAGTAATTTACTGTGAAGTTCACTGTTGTATTTACTCACATATCAAGTGAATTGTAAAGAGGATAGATAGATCATTAGTTACAGCTATAGCAAGGATTTACCAATTAAAGGGTAGGGGAGGGGAAAATCATTATTCACTATTTATGGCTACAACTGCAGTGGGCTTGAGCTTTTCAAATTGGTCTCGTATATCAGTTGCTCCCAAAGGCAGGTGCATATATTTTATCAAATAGGTAATTTCCAGATTTGTCTAAGTCTAGATGACAGTAAGTAAGACTCAGCGTATCAAGCAATATTAAACAAACTTGGCAAAACAGTTGTCTGCAACTCTTGGCCCAGCTCATTCTCTTTCTGCATTTGTGCAATAAGGGAATCTTTTGCCTTTCATTGATGCAATATCTAGGGTCAGCTTAAGCTGTTTGTCTGCCTGAGGCAAAGGAGAAGAGGCCTTCCACTATGCACAGATGCCAGCTGGACTTCCTCAGTGGTGACAGAATGGAACCCTACACCATAGGAAGCTGGTTTAGGGACTCATGTAAAACCACAAGGCACATGAAGCTCTGTTCTGCAACAGAGGCAAATGGCCAGGCCTGGAGGCTCACAAGGGCAGCAGGCTATTTAGGTAACTCAGTGAAAACCAAATTGGACAGAAATTTAAGTCTCCAAGAAAATGGCCAGTGAGTTGATGAGAAATGGTTGGGGCTTCCCTCTGCTGTTCCCCAGCAACTGCTTTCTGATGCATAATGGAACACCAGCCCCAGTAATGCCTGTGGTGAAAAATTCAGTTATGTTCATCAGGTCTCCCCAATCTCTGTTGCACCAAACTGAATATAATTCATCTGCCCAGTATGGTGGCTCACCAAGGACTTAGCAAGCCCCCTTGGTATGAACCTGTCTAGGGCTGTAAAATCAGGAGGACTTTTTCAACTGCCTTACAAGCTGTAATACATGGCTGGTGAGTTGCCTCTGGCTTGGTTGGCTTCAAAGCTTTGCAGGCTAGACATAGTGCTTAACTCTTTGATGTGACCAAATTGCAGCCTTTCACCCCACTCCACCGGGCCTGGAGGCTGTAGTGGGGCCCTGAGGACTTCTTGGCAGAGAGGCAGCAGCAGGAGGGGTGTGGCCAGGAGTGGCTGGTGTTTTAAGCCACTCCCACACCCTTCAGGAACACCAGCCAGCAAGCCAGGGGTTCTCCAGCCTGCAGCAGCCTTTCACCCCATTCCACCAGGCCAGGAGGCTGTAGTGGGGCCCTGAGGACTTCTTGGCAGCGAGGCAGCAGTGGGAGGGGGCGTAGCCAGGAGTGGCTGGCATTTTAAGCCACTCCCACACCCCTCAGGAACACCAGCCAGCAAGCCAGGGTTTCTCCAGCCTGCAGCAGCCTTTCACTCCATTCCACCGGGCCAGGAGGCTGTAGTGAGGCCCTGAGGACTTCTTGGCAGCGAGGCAGCAGCGGGAGGGGCCGTGGTCCACACCCCTCAGGAACACCAGCCAGCAGCCAGAAGGACTCTAAGGCTGCAATTGGAGTCAGCTGAGGCTGGGAATGGAGTGGGGGCGGAAATTGGAGTTGTGCTGGGGAAAGGGAGGTATGGTCGGAACAGAGTGAACAGATGTTACGAAAGAAGGTGGGATTGCTGTTTGTTAGCTATCCCACCTGCAGTTCACCCTGTTTCCCGGAATGGATTGGAGAGCGTACCAACCATTCCACAGAACCTTACTTTGCTCCTCTGCAATGCCAGGTCGGTTAAGAATAAAACTCATATTATTTACGATCTTCTCTTGGATGAGGATGCCGACCTGGCTTGCTTCACAGAAACCTGGCTGGGAGAGGATAGCACTGTCACCTGGGCACAGGCCCTCCCAGCCGGGTATTCTGTCAGTGAGCAGGTGAGGGAAAGTGGGCGGGGGGGGGCGGAGTGGCTCTGGTTTATAAGAACAATCTGACCTTGACCAGGATACCTGTCCGAAACACAGTCCACTTTGAGTGTATGTACCTTAGCCTGAGGACCAGGGATAGTTTGGGGATTCTGCTAGTATACCAACCACCCCATTGTCTAGCAGACTCCCTAACCGAGCTGACACAGCTGGTCTCAGAGTTGCTGTTGGAGTCACCCAGACTTTTAGTTTTGGGTGACTTCAACATTCCACTTGAGACCAGCTTGACAAATCTGACTGGTGCGTCTCGGGAGTTCATGGAAACCACGACAAACATGGGCCTATCCCAAATGGTCATCGGGCCCACACATTGTGCGGGTCATACCCTCGATGCGGTCTTTAGTACGGGGAAGGATATCTGTGGGCGGAAGTTATAAAAACCATCGCATTGTCATGGACGGATCATTTCCTGGTCCAGACTGAACTAAGAGTCTCTTCCCGCCCTCGACGGCTAATGGAACCAAGAGGATTCCAGAAAGCCTTGGAGGGTTGAATGGTTGGTAATGCTGGTGACCCTGTCGAGGCTTTGGTTAATACCTGGAACACCGACCTTACCAAGGCTATTGACACGATCGCTCCCAAGCGTCCTTTCCAACCCGCTCCAAACCGTAAGCCATGGTATACAACAGAGCTTAGGAAAATGAAGCGGGTTGGACAACGACTAGAGCGCAACTGGCGGAAAACTCGACTCTTATCCGACAGGACTCGTCATAGGAACTTTCTTTGGTCCTATCGAGAGGCAATACGTGCAGTGCAGAGATCCTTCTCCTCTGCACATATTGCGTCTGCAGAGTCCCGTCCAGCAGAACTGTTTAGGGTGGTAAGGGAGATGACGCAGGTTATTCCAGCGCAGAACCCGTTGCTTAACCCAACGACAGCCTGCTGTGATGCGTTTAACAATTTCTTTGCAGATAAAATCTCTCGGATAAGAGCCGACTTAGATGCCAGAAATTTGACAGAAACAATTGACGAGGTGTCCAGCAACTCTGTTGATGAAAGTTTACTGGATGAACAGTTCAATCCATGAGTACCAAGGACGTGGACAAGCTACTTGGTAGGGTGAAGAAGACGACCTGCCCTCTCAATCCTTGCCCTTCATGGCTGGCCATCCAGGGGGGGGGACTGCCTTGATGGTGTTCCTTAAGGACATCATCAATGCATCCCTCAGAGAAGGGTGTGTTCCATCTTGTTTAAAGGAAGCAGCCGTTAGGCCACTCCTGAAAAAATCTTCCCTTGACCCCCTGGACATGAACAACTATAGGCCGGTTTCTATGTTACCATTCTTGAGCAAAGTGATCAAGAGGGCAGTTGCGCTTCAACTCCAAGTGGTCTTGGATGAAACTGATTATCTAGACCCATTTCAAACTGGTTTTAGGGCGGGATTTGGAGTTGAGACTGCCATGGTTGCCTTAACTGATGACCTGCGTCTAAGCATCGACTGGGATAGTGTGACCCTCTTGGTGCTTTTGGACATCTCAGCGGCTTTCGATACGATAGATCATAGCATCCTCTTGGATCGCCTGAGAGGGTTAGGAATCGGAGGCACTGCGCTCCAGTGGTTCCGGTCCTTCCTCTCGGGCAGGTCCCAGAGGGTGTTGCTCAGGGACAGTTGCTCCAGCAGAAAGGAGCTTACTTGTGGTGTTCCTCAGGGCGCCATCCTGTCCCCGATGCTGTTTAACATCTATATAAAGCCACTGGATGAGATTATTTGGAGTTATGGGGCTGGGTGTTATCAGTACACTGATGACACCCAGATCTATTTCTCCTTGTCCCGATCGTCGGCCTCAAATTCCGATGGCGTCTCTCCTCTTAATGACTGTCTTAAAGCAGTAATGGGCTGGATGAGGAAAAACAGATTGAGATTAAATCCAGACAAAACGGAGGTGCTCACGGTAGCGGCCCCGAAACCAGGAGCTGGGTTGCAACCTCCAGTCCTGGACGGGGTCACGCTCTCCATTAAGGACTGTGTTCGCAGTCTGGGGGTGCTCCTTGATTCATCGCTTCAGATGACGAGTCAGGTGAATGCGACAGTCAGGAGCGCCTGTTATCAGCTTCAGCTGATACGCCAGCTGCGCTATTTCCTGGAAGTAAAGGACCTTGAGACTGTGGTGCACGCGCTGGTAACCTCTCGTCTAGATTTCTGCAATGCACTCTACATGGGGCTGCCCTCATGCTTGGTCCTGAAACTTCAGTTGGTACAAAATATGGCAGCCAGAGTGGTCTCGGGAACATCTCGGAGAGACCATATAACTCCAGTGTTAAGATCTCTCCACTGGCTGCCTATCAGTTTCCAGGCCCAGTATAAGATGTTGGTTATTACCTTTAAAGCCCTAAATGGCTTGGGTCCAACTTATCTCTGGAACCGCCTCCTCCCATACAATCCTCCCCGTGCACTCCGGTCCTCTGGGAGGAATTTGCTTCAGCCACAAAAATCTAGGCTGTCTGTAACCTCCCAGAGGGCCTTTTTGGTAATCGCCCCCAAATTGTGGAATGACCTGCCGAACGAGATCCATCAGATAACAAGCTTGAGTAGCTTTAAGAAGCACTAAAGACAGATCTCTTTCAGCAGGCCTTTCCTAATTAGATCCTGGCCTCAGGGGATGCTGGCTTCTTTTAGTCCACTGGCCACTTATTGTATTTTTTTGTATTTATTGTTTTAAAATGTGTTTTTAGATCAGTTGGTTTTAATTTATAATTGTTTAATATTTTTTTATGGGAGAGGATGGGGGTGGGGGGTGTTTGGGGATTTTATCTGTATTGTATTTTAATTTTTGTAAGCCGCCCCGATTGTTTTAACAGAGGGGCGGGGTATAAATAAATATTATTATTATTATTATTATTATTATTAATTTAGGATATTGTGCACAGTTCTCTGGTTCCTCTTCCTCAGAAATAATAGCATGGAGTGAATAAAGACATAGAAAAGGGTGCATGATTTAGGCATTTTAGAGTGCTTCCTCTGTGGGGAAAGAATAAACTGGGGTTGTTCAAATATAGAGACAAAAGAAACCAAGAGGAAACTGACAAAAGTTTTCATAGAGTTTAGGAAAGTTACTTTTGGAACTACAACTTCCAGAATTCCCCAGTGGCCATGTTGGGAACAGTAGCCTTAAAAAGTAACATTTCCAAACTCATGGTTTGTAGCAGTGATGGGACCCTTTTCCTGTCAAGGTTTACATTACATGTCAAGGTCCATGTTCCAGCACTAGGCATGGCCAGAGTCCAAAGTGAATGAAGTTATGGATATAACTCTTTATCTTTGTTCAGTATCCAAATGGAGAGGGAAAGATATTTGCATTCAGGCATTCTCTTCTCCCGATTTGTATGCAGTTTCCTCTGTAGTTAGGAGACAAAATAGGATGGAGTAAATATTATCAGTAATCTGGACTGGGGCTGGGGAGGGAGTTTAGGCTCAAGAAGGGGAGGTGGCAGAGTAAAGACTAAAGTGAACATGCAATTTCAAGTTGTCTAATAAGTTTCATTGTGTTTTTTTCAACATGCCCAGCTGACTCTGTCCTCTTCTTAGATGCCCTGCGGTAGATGCAGTGAGCATCTGTGGGGGTAAGCAGAAAATACCGTACATGGGTTTTGTTTTGTCAAGGATGTGCTGTATTGAAACAGTCTTTTATGGGCCTGATTCTGAACTTTGACCTGAAAACAGTCTGTTGCAGATCACCTTTTTCCCTACACAACTAACCTGTAAAATCCACACCTCCAAAACCAGTCAAGGCTACTTTATTCTCTTCTGTTGTTTCCTTAGAAATAGAAAACTGAAATGGGATAAAATGGGTGGGAGTGAAATAACACCTGGCTGACAGCGCAAACATTTAAAGTGCTAATTCACAATTCAAGAACTATTGCATGCACAAATCAATTGCCTGTTGTTTCTTTCCCCACAAATTATATTCAAGCTTGCAATGCTTAATTGCTGTATTAAAGTGGCTAATGTTGGCAAAGTGCTTTGCAGATGTATAATTCGACATAAATACTGTAATATTGCTTTGCAAAGTGTATTTGTCCTTCCATAAGTTAGATTTTTGTTCCGTCACATTAAAAAAAGGGAAACAAGTCTAAGTGCAGAAACTAATGGTGTAAAACCAATGCCAAAGGAGTACATTAGGAATGAGCAGTTTTACAACAGAGTCTGTTGTTTAAAAATAAATCTGCATAAAAACACCAGAGGGCAAAACAGGTCATATTAATATAATCTGGCATTCAGTCAACTGCACATCAAATATACCTGTTAAGAGGAACTTTGGATTAAAAAAATATCTGTGCAAAGTGCATTCCAGTTTGATATGTACACAGAATGGCTTAGTATATCACCATGAAGGAACACAAATCAGTGTCAGTAGGGTATAAAGATATGACTGGAGCAAATAGATGAAGTGCCCTCTATAACAAGGCATGACAAGTGCAGTGTCTGCTGGTTAATTGCATAGAGTTGGATTCGATATTCATAAAAGACAATCTGTTAAAATGTTTTTATCAAGTATTTCTTGTTATTTGCACTACGTTCATTTTGGACAGCATTTCATAATTTGATCTGTATCTTTATACTAAGAAGAGAAACTGGTGAGCTATTTGCTAAAGTGTAATGTATCACTTGCTTTGCTGATCAGTTATATTTCCTGTTAAGCAACGAGTACTGTAGAGCCTGTGCGGTGTAGTGGTTTGAGTGTTGTAGTCTGGAGACTAGGGTTCAAATCCCAACTCTGTTAGCAGACTCACTACCCTCTCCCTATAATGTCTTATAATTAGAAATATCAGACATTTTGGAGGGGTCAAGTAGACCAGGGTGATCCAAAGTGAGGTCAGGTGGAGGTCACAAGGACTTGTGAAGATGTTAGAAATATTTTAACTAACACATCCAAGCTAGGATTGAGCAGAAGCCCCTTAGTAAACAAAGCCATTAAGGAGGTATATGTTAATTCCTTCTTGCGCCCCTTAGTGGTGAGTCACACAACCTAAACAATCAAGTGACTGTTCCATCCCAAATCCCTAGGAAATATCCCCCAGAACCTGCTCCTGTCTAGCATTTTGAGGTTGTCATAAATCAATCAATTCCTATCTCCCAGCTATTAACAGAAATCAGCTAGGTTTCTGTTTCCTTTGTCTATTCGATGGTAAACTCATCTAGGCTTTGTCCTAAGCCTAGGTACCCCCTTCAGGATATAAATGGGATATAAATATTAGCCCCTAACAACAGAAAGGTGTGCCACTTTTGATGAGACCCGGCTGCTTTATTTCTTGGCGTGCCCCCAGATCAGAACTTCCAGTGCCACCCTCAAACCTCTGTCTGAGCACTTTGAAACTCTACTCTTCACTACTGGTAACTATCACACTAAGTCCCGAAACTATCTCTCTATCCAAACTTTCTGCCTAATCCTTCGATAGCCTGGTGTGATTCTTATGAGTGTGTTTGTGTGGATGCTGTTTGTATTATTTCCAATAAAAACATTTTATTTCACTTTAACCTGGAGTTCTCTGTAGCTAGTACTGATATACATAGGTGAAAAGATCCCAAAGTTACCCACGTCTAGATCCCCCCAATATTAATATTAACTAAAACACCCCTACCTCTTTGGTAACACCTCAGCCATAGAAGACTACTGGATGACCTTGGGCAAGTCACACTGTCTCGGCTTCAGAGGAAGGCAAAGGCAAACCCCTTCTGAAAAAATCTTACCAAGACAACCCTATGATATGTGTTGCTATAAGTTGGAAACAGCTTGAAGGCACACAACAACCAAGAGTATACTCTGATCATTTCTTGGTGAAGCATGTGCAGTTCTCCACTGTTACAGGTTGTGCTGATTTGGTTGTCAACTTTAAGGCCTGGAAATATAACATAATCAATGGTTCATACAGTTTAGAATATAATGCAGAAAGTGGACTGGATGGCCCTCATGGTCTCTTCCAACTCTACAATTCTATGATTCTATGATTCTATGAATGTATGCATTACTAAGAGAACACAGCAGCAGCCTAGTTCCAGGCAGAATACTTACTCAACAGTAAACAAAGATATGGGCAGATTTGACTTCATGGCATGTGTCAGCTACAGAGAAATAATTGATGTAAGCTGATGGAAGCTAAGAAGAGAGATAAATCAGGCCACTCTGTTATCTCATCCAGGTGATGGGTGAGTTATATTGGTGAAGATGGTAATGTTCTCCTATGTGTTAACTATAGCAAAGCCTACTAGATAGACATGCAGATGAGATAAAGGTGAAGTCCTTATGGAAGTGCAACATCTTACATGTCATATATTGCAATTTAATGAATGTAGGATGTCTTATATGCTATGTTATATAATGTCATGAAAGGTGAAGTGCAGCCCACAGATAGCTGATTGGCAGGTTGCCAAGAACTCACAGCTATACAGAAACAACCAGGGCAGGGTAGACTATCTAGGCAGCAAAACTAGTCCACAAAGACAAAAGAGTAGTCCAATTTACCAGTCCAAAAGTCAAGGGTCACGGCTAGCACGGTGTTCAGTCCAGAGGTCAAGGTCCAAGCAAGGCAACAAGAGTCTTCAGGAGCACTATTGAAGTAGTCAGATAATCTCTGACAAGTTGGCAGAGCAGCTGTCCCTGATTTATCCTTCTCAGTGTTTACACAGCTGTTCCTTGATAGCTGGGTATTTCTCATAAATACACCGTGACCCTCACCCTTCATCATTTTGGTGTCTACATTCTTGAAAGGTGGGTAAGGCTGGGTCCACGTTATCTAGTATTTCTCTGCTGAGGGCCCAGGCTTCTCCGCTGGGTCTACATTAACTCCGCTATCCCCCTCTGCTATCTCTGAGGGGCCAGGAAGCTCTCCTAGGGCAGGTGCTGATTCATCTGCTCCAGAGGGGCCAGGAATCTCTGGTGCTAAATCCACTCCCTGCTGTAAATCCTGCTTCAAAACTCTATCTGGTTCATCTTCAGAGTAAGAGTAGCAGGGCATGAAGAGTGCCCAGACATTGATACAGTATGTCTGTTTCTTCTTAAGGGGAGTGAATATGTTTGTATATCTGAGATTGCACATAATAAATACCCTAAAAGATTACCAGAGAGCCTACTCATTCTCCCATATAAACAACCTGAGATTCCACTTAAAAATGCTTAAGTGGAGTGTTGATGTTAACTCTGCCTATCTGGTTTTAACCACCATTGCAAGTTGGACACCTAGGTGGCCAGAAGGTGATAAAAGGAACCCAGACAGACTATAGATTAGCTGACAAATGGCAAAGAACCCCCAATCCCTCAGTCTAAAGAGATAGGATAGGAAACCACTCCTGTTTCACCACCACTATGTGTTTAAGTGGAGTGTTGATACACTATTAAAATGTGAAAGCTCAGGATGGGAAAATGAGAAGGCTATTATCCTTCTCTTATTACAGATTGAGACTGAATCCTGACAAGAAGGAGGTGCTCACGGTAGCGGCCCCGAAACCAAGAATCGAGTTGCAATCTCCAGTCCTGGATGGGGTCACACTCTCCTCCAGTGACTGTGTTCGCAGTCTAGGGGTGCTCCTTGACTCGTCGCTCCTGATGACAAATCAGGTAAATGCGACAGTCAGGAGCGCTTGTTATCAGCTTCGGCTGATACGCCAGCTGCGCCCTTTTCTGGAAGTAAGGGATCTTGAGACCATTGTGCACGCGCTGGTAACCTCATGTCTGGATTTCTGTAATGCTCTCTACATGGGGCTACCCTTGTGCCTAGTTCGGAAATTACAGCTGGTACAAAATATGGCAGCCAGGCTAGTTTCTGGAACATCTAGGAGGGACCACATTACTCCGGTTCTGAGGTCCCTCCACTGGCTGCCTATCAGCTTCCGGGCCCAGTACAAGGTGTTGGTTATCACCTTTAAAGCCCTAAATGGCTTGGGCCCAAGCTATCTCAGGGACCGCCTTCTCCCTTATAATCCTCCCCGCGCTCTCCGGTCCTCTGGGAGGAATTTGTTGCAGTCACAAAGATCTAGGCTGGCGACTACCTCCCAGAGGGCTTTCTCGGCTGTCGCCCCCAAATTGTGGAACGGCCTGCCCGACGAGATCCGCCTATTGACATCATTAGACAGCTTTAAAAAGGCTGTTAAGACGGTCCTCTTCGGGCAGGCTTTTCCAGCTTTTCCGGAATAGCTAACCCCGGCCTCAGGAACCCCCTCTGGAGGTTCCTTTTGGATCTCCTAACAGATGCTGCCTGCTTAAAAGGATATTTAACATATTGTATCACATATTGATTTTAACTTGTATTGATTTTAACTTGCATTAATTTAATAATGTTTTAAGGGGAGGGAGGGATTTTGGGTTGTTTTATACTGTCTACCATTTTATCATTGTAAGCCGCCCCGATTGCTTGCAGAGGGGCGGGATATAAATAAATTTTATTATTATTATTATTATTATTATTATTATTTATTATTTTAGGCTATTTTATTACCATGGACATAGTTATACATATACAGTCAGCCCCCTGTATGCGTGGAACCAATATCTGCAGTTTCAGTTATCCACAGAACACAAAATAGGGACACCAACCATAGAGATGTGCTGAAAAATGCTTAGAGAGGCATCCACTCCAGGCATCTTCTAGGTCTTCCAATGCAACTCTGGTATATTTTTTTTACTGGAAGCCCTTTATTTTAATAGGGTTCACTGTTATCCACAGTTTCTGGTATCCATGGTAAGTCTTGGGACTGAACCCCCATGGATATGGGATTATGAATGTATGCACTCACCTTAGGGAGGAAGATAGACTTTTCATCATCTAGGCACACAACTTGTCATTAACAATTTTTGCAAAGCATCAAACATCTTACATCATATTGGCATTCTAACACACATCACTATGAGCCAGCCATATTGTTTTATACTTGTAAGTAATTGAACCACTTACATGTCTTCTTTATGTGTAAAACACAGAGGTATCCATGAAAGATAATACTCTTCCATGGACATTACAACTAATTGCAGCTTCTGTCATATATGCAGTATATACAGTATAACAGGCATTTATTGATCTAGATAGGTATCATTCTTATAGCCAATTTCATTGATAATTAATGAGGAGGTTCTCTTATTCACCTTCTCACCAGCATTCTATGGGTATTTCCCAGCAAGGAATAGCATGGACGGTTAGCATCAGAGCTGTCAAAGACAGCTATGTCTTTTCTTATTAGAGACTGTTGTAAAACAACCTTTTATGCTTTTTTTAAAAAGCAATTTTAGCATTTATCTGCTCAATCAAGGGCATATTTCACTGTTTCCCATTAATATCAACAATTATCTTCCTCTCCAATTGGAAGTGAGATTTATATGAGATCACTTGAGGGACCAGCCACCTTGGAGTGTCACTAGTCCTTGTTATGCTGTGTGTATGTCAAACTGCACCAAACTTTGTGCAGGTGATTGCATCAGCCACCAGATATAAGTAACTTTTTCATAAGAATTTAGTATATCTAATTTTAGTTTTGTTAAACTCCAGTCATTTGCTTATCCTTTCTTTCTCAGACTATTTCCTCCTAATTGGTTTAAGTCCAATGTCTTCATTCCCAGAACTAGCTAGTAAGCCTGTGCTCTTAATATTATGCTGTCGGACACACAAACAACCTAGTGTGTGATCTAAAAAGACACACTTATTTCCTTAATTTTCAGACTTCAGATTTAGATTTTGCAAGATATGAGGTCTGTCTATTAAATAATGAGACTCTGTTTCTACCTTTCAGACAAATCAGGGAGAACTGATTGTGAATGCTTGAGTGGTGACCTTGAACACATTTGAACCTGCATGAGAAACATCAACACTCTCAGCCATTCAGTTAATTGTTAGTTGCCATTTAAAGCAGCTGTGTAGGCTGTTGTGTACTAGAAAAATGCTATTTTTAAAAGTTGAGCAACATGTCAACGTTGTTTTTTTTTTAGTAACATTGAACAAAACACCAGCAGAATCTTTTCAAAAGCTTACTGAGGTCTATGGGGAAGACTGCATGTCTTATGTGCATGTGTCTGAGTGGCACAAAAGATTCAGAGAAGGATATGAGAATGTGGAAGATAATGAACACTCTGGATGACCTTCCACTTCACGAACCGAAGAAATTGTGGGAAAAAATCAGCCAGATTGTTCGAGGAGATTGTGGACTCAGTGTCTGAATGATAGCTGAAGCCGTGAACATTGACAAAGACACCACGTGGAAAATTTTCCGTGAGGATTTCAATATAAGAAAAGTTTGTGCCAAGATAGTATCTAGGGTTCTCACACCAGAGCAAAAGGCGTGCCGCAAAGAAATTTGTCCTGACATTCTGCAGCAACTTGAAACGGACCCAAACCCTTTTCAAAAAATCATCACTTATGATGAAACTTGGATCTTCTAGTATGACCCTGAGACAAAATGACAGTCAATACACTGGAAAACACAATTATCACCAAGAATGAAAAAAGCACATCAAAGCAAGTACACATTCAAAGTCATGCTCATTGTGTTTGTGTGTGGGTTTTTTTTTTTTTTTTTTTTACATCAAGGGTATAAGCTATATTTTGGCAGAATGGGTTCCAGAAGGCAGAACAGTGAACCAGCATTATTATAAGGAAGTTTTGACAAAGCTGAGAGAAAGAGTCAGAAAAAAAAGGCAAGAAATGTGGAAAAATGGTTTCATTCTTCATCAAGACAATGTGCCTGCTCAAACAACACTTTCTGTGAAGCAGTTTTTGGCCAATAAACACATTATTACACTTGAACATCCTCCATATTCACCAGATTTGGCACCATGTAAGTTTTTTCTTTTCCCTGAAGTGAAATCAGTGCTCAAAGGAACACGTTTTGAGTCAATTGATGCAGTAAAGAAGAAAACATCAGATGTGTTAAAACAGCTGACAAAAACTAATCTGATCCATGCCTTCGACCAGTGGAAAACAAGACTGCATTGGTGTGTGAATGTGAATGGGGAGTATATCGAAGGGGACAAGCATTAGAATTGTAATACCTATAAATAAAGATAGATTATTGTATACAATCCCGTTATTTAATAGACAGGCCTCATATATATCCAGTTTAACACTTACTTTGTAGCACTTGGACTGCTGATCAGATGGAAGAGTGTGGTAAGCCTTCAGCAGGTTGGCAAATGGTTTGAATACACACAATGGGCTCATCTGCATGAGCAAGGATACACAGGTTCCCTGTCAGCATATCCTAGCCATGGATCTGGCCTGTCCCCCCCCCCACTTTACTGCTTCCAAATGGGCCAGAGTCCAGACAGGCATGCTGGCCTGTCGCTGAAGCTGCTGCTGCCACCATCTCCTGTGCTCTCCCAGAAGCATGGAAGCCAGCCTGCAACATGTGACCAAGGCCCCCTGCATGTGGCTAGCCTTGGGACTTTATCAGACCACCTCCCTAAACCCTGTTCTTTTGCCAGCATAACTTCAGCCATTTTTATGCTGGCAAAAAAACTCTCCATGGCACACCTACCATCTATCTGCACTAAAGGCTTCCCCGGCAGTGAACTTTCTCTATTGAAATCCTGTGGATTCTCGCAAGAATACCTAGCATGGGAAATTAAAAAACAAAAACAAAAATAACACTAAAAAAATAATAAAAGAAAGCACACAAACACACTTCAAAACTTACAAGTAAACTGGGGAGGGTCATAAAAAGAGCATCACCTACCTGGATGTCATGATCTCACCTGGAAGTGTTGTGGCTGGTCTGGCCATTCACACTGCATTCACGTGAGTACAATGGCATGCAGATTCAAACACTGGCAATTCCGGCACAAAAACACAATGGGGGATCAAATGATGCCTTGGGCCATCAATGAAATTGGATCGTTTTTAGACTGGATATGATCATGAAGGGCGACGTTGTCTGGTATGCATGCTCTTTTGCAATAATGAGGTGCTCTTATAATGCTGTATTTGGATGATCTGATAAAGTCCTTGGTCACATGCCGTGGAGCCCTTTCCTGCTTTGAAGGAGCAAGGCAGACCTGTAGCTGCAGTGATGAGCTGATCTGCCAGGACAAGCTTCTGTGGACACATGAGTCTGATCCATTCCTTCCTGTGGGGAATGGATTAAAGCAGGTATTTTTTAAAATGTAGTAAAGGACCCTATCTTATCTTCCTGTCTCAGCCCTGGGGGTGGTGAGGACTGCCTGGGGCAGAACGGGGCAAAAGCCCTGCATCATCAGGACTGCAGGGCTCTAAGACAGGGCAAGACAGGGTATATTGCCCATGTAGACAAGCCCAATGTGAAGTTATTAAAACCTGAGACTCATGTAAAAGTGTGGATGTATGTGAAACATCTCCTTGTTCATTTTACACATACTTCCTCATTCACAATGACAGGGGTTTTGGTTTGTTGTTGTTGTGTACAGTTCTGTGTTGTTGAAAGTTGGATTCCCACACGTCTCAGTAGAGGATCACATTGCTACAGAATGTCCAATACAATAAACAGAAAACAGTACTCCCATAGCACATTGCTATAGATATTTCAAATTCTGGAACTGTTTTTTAAATCTCAAATTATTCCCCCCCCCCGGTTTGTCTGATGAGGTAAATCCCGACCATTTCATTATTTTTCTGCATATTTAATTGCTTTAACCTTTAAAAACATGGCAAGTATTCTAAAAGATTGTCTGAAGTTGATATTGACCTTACAGATGCAGCTATAGTGCAGACATGTTTATTGTTCCAGCACATTTATTGTATTTGCATTTTTTCTACTTGGCAAAAGGAGTAAATAAATAAATACTTTATTTATTTATTTATTTAGGCATTTATACCCTGCTCTTCAGCCACAAAGGATATCAGAGTGGCTTACAATTTGTTTTAAGCAATAGCAATTTACACATCTACACTGCATTAAGCACTTTCCAATGTGTATTAGCTAATTGCCCCCACAAGTTGGGTACTCATTTTACCGACCTACAAAAGGATGGAAGGCTGAGTGAACCTTGGAGCCCTCTGGTGACTTGCAGTATTGGCACTTAACCACTGTGCCACCAGGGCTCCCTTTACAATACAAATACAAATACAACTTGTGACTGATGTTTTAAGCTGTAGATGAGATCGTGTGGCCTTCTCGATGCTGCTGGACTGCAACTCCCATCTTCCCTTATCATTGCCCATGTGGCTAGGGCTAAAGAGAATTGTAATGTAACATTCTCTAGAGTACCAAGATCTCCCCTCCCCCTGGTGTTAGACAGGTATTCCAGGCTAATCAAGTGAACATGCAGATTATTTTCAGGGCTCAGTTTCTTCAGCTGGAAAGGTTCCACAGGCAATTCCCTCCCCCCGCCACACACACATACACCCAAGGACCTTCTTTCAGCAACTTCTTTCAAAAGTAAAAGAACACAGTAGCATTAAATGTCAAGGCTGCTGGCATACTGTATACTGTCAGTCAATACTGGATTGAGTGGAAACAACCTCTACTAAGAGAAAAACAGCTATAGTTTCTTCAGTAATGTTTACGGATGAAATCTAGTGGAAACAGAAAAGTCTCAGATCCTGAGCTGCTTCACACATTTTTCTGGCATAATAGAGCTTGGCTTACAAATTCTTACCCAGTGTGGCCAGGGCAGTTGTAGTTCAACAACTTAGCTTTCCCAAGCTCTGTATTTTATTAAGCATGGAATGCCTGTTGGGCCTGTCTGCCCTCTATCATCTCTCCTCTTCTCTACACACATTGGTTTAAGACCTTTTAAGCTGGTCAGTATAACTGTACAAGCACAGTTTCTCATGGCTGAAAAGCAGGACTATAGATTAATGTCATTTTCTTAAATGGGATCATCAATCAGGATAAATAATTGATTTAAAATATTTTAATCACAATTCTCCATTTTGGGTGCAATGGGAAAATGGTGGCTTCATAAAACTAGGTCAAAGTACCAAGAATCTCAGAGCCAGGAATGTCCTTATGCAAAAACATAAAAAATGCACACTTTTTAAAGTACATGGTGTCACAAAATTTTCATTTTATTTTAGACAGAGAGACAGACAGATAGACAGACAGATAACTACAGCTATAGCTGTGTCAATACTGATAATGTGGACTAATTATGCCAGCCTTGGTATGGCAACTGTTCAACTTTTCAGTGAGGAATGCTAAAATTCATCTTTCCCCACAGGATAATCCTGCAGAATTCCTTATAGAAAGAGTTAGAATTTAAACTCCAAATATAAAAATATTCACAAGAAAGACTGTTTGATTCAGGTAGACCTGAATACTCAGACTTTTCTGCAGTAAACTAATCATTTGTTCATTTAACAATGGAGAAAACCATCTTCTTCCTTGTAATTTAGTAAAGTGGCCTTCATTTTCATCATCATCAGTAGCAGCATCATTTAATGTATGTATTAAGCACCAACTTGGTCAACTATACAATAATTAGAATCAAACAATGATAGTATCAGTGTTGGAAGGGACTACAAGGGCCATCTAGTTCCTGTCATGCTAAAGCAGTCCTGAGAGATTGCCATCAAACCTCTGCTTAAATACTTCCAAATAAGTAGAGCCCACTCCCCTCCCCACCACTCCAAATCATTGAATAGATCCAACAGTCAAGAAGTTCTTCCTAAAGTTTAGGTGGAATCTCTTTCCTGGTAATTTGAATCCACTGGTTCAACTTCTGGTCTCTGGAGCAACAGAAAAGAATCCTGTTTCATCTTCTACATGTCTTCCCTTCAATTATTTAAGGACAGCTATCATGTCACCTCTCACTCTTCTCTTCTTCAGGCTAAACATACCCATCTCCCTAAGCCATTGGTTTTATTTTCTTGGTCTTCTTCTTCTGGACATGTTCCAACTTGTTAATATCCTCCTTGAAAGACTGACTCATGCTTAACTTGTGGCCTCCTAAAGATCCCTAGTTCCTTTTTGCAAGTATTGTTGTCAAAGCATGTGTCACCCATCCTATATTTGTGCATTTCATCCCTGCCCCTGGAGTATCTCATTTATTCCTACTCAAATTCATATTGTTAGTTTGGGCCCAATATATTAAAGTCATTTTGAATTCTGATCCTGACCTCTGCAGTATTAGCTACCCCTCCTGATTTGATATCATCTGCAAATTTCATAAGCATGTTCTCTATTCCATCATCAAAGGCATTTATAAAGATGTTAATCTAGACTGAACCCAGGACAGAATCGAGTTGGTGAGTACTCATTAGTGAGTGCTCTTTGGGTTCAGTCAGTCAACCAGTTACAAATCCACCTAACAATAGCACTGCCTAGTGTACATTTTACCAGCTTGTCTAAAAGAATATCATGAGATACATTACAGGTTTGCAAAGGTCAGACAAAGCTGGGCCTCCCTAAGGTAGTACAAGAGGAAAAGGACAAGGTGGGAAGGCATTCTAGGAATTGAAAACAGTCAAGGAAAAGGGGCAAAGACTGTTAATCTGTTGGGAAATTATAATGCAATACAATCTTGTGTATCCCATGTTAAGTTCAGTTTAGGAGTTTTTTCCACTCCCCCTTCTTCTTTCCCTAGGCAATTTCAGCCAACTGGAGTAATGGGTCATTCATCACATGACCTCCTAATTTAAATACTTTATGATGCTTTGTGTAAGTTCCTTTTAAGAGAAAAGCTCCATGTGGCTTCACCATTACTTACTTACTTACTTACTTACTTACTTGCTTATGCTTTTACTTTTCACCCTTCACCATGCAGCCCTCATCTCTTAAGTCTGGGTCAGTTTTTCCTACCCTAACCTAATCTTAGTTAGTTAAGGGCTTTAGATTTGTTTTAATATGTAGATTAAGACTGATATACTTTCAGTAAACTTTTGATACACATTTTTAAATAGATGTCTTTGTTGTTTAATGAGTCTAATTGACTGGGTGATCAGACCACACATATAAATGCTAATTGAGCTGGTGTCTCCATTCCAATGCTTTACTCTGCTTATTTTGAAATAAAGGTTTTTATTTTTAAGAAGATATTTTTATTTTAAGAGGGATAGATACCTGGAATCTTTAATAATTTTTTAATTTTAGACTCATACACCCCTACATAATCAAGATGGTATTCATAAGCTGAACTAGATTGGTACCCATAGAACAATAGGCCTGAGAGGGGATTACAGTATAGGAAAGGGATATAAAGCAAGATATTATCTATTGTTCTACAAATGACTATGTATTAAATAAGAGTTGCATTCCATGTTATCACAATTCTATAGAGAAAAGAGCAAATCAAAATTGCTGTAGTTTCCCTGTTACTAAATAAACATTTTTAATACTTAATAAACTATTTAATACAGAGAATGTTTCTACTTTTTGTTTTAAAGATCCTTGTCACTTATTTTAAACCTGTTTCTTTGGTTCTGAATCTTTATTGCTTGCTGTATTTGTGACTTACAACAAACCACCCAAATCCAAGCTGCTCATTATGACTTGAATCCCATTGATTAGTCACAACTAGAATAGACCCATTGAATCAATTGTTGAATGGTGAGTCAATATGTAAGTGAATGCCATTGATTCAATGGATCTACTCTAGTTGAGACTTAGTCCTATATGTGCCTCATTTTAGTCCAAAAAGGTAACTTTCCCAACCTCTGCATAGAGTAAGCAGTTCTCATTGCAGCCGGAGAACAGGCAGCAAAGTCATCAACACTGTGATTACTTTGCTGCCTGTTCTCCTTCTATGTTTAGGACTGCTTGCTCTGTGAAGAAGTTGGGAAAGTTACCTTTTTGGACTACAACTCCCAGAATACTCCAAACAACATAGTGAATGGCCAGAGGATTCTGGGACCTGTAGTCCAACAAAAAATACTTTTGTCATTATAAAATGGTCAGTGCTAGTCCAAGATATTTAACTGTCGAGGATGAAAGATAAAATGGTGTTCCCCTTCCATTCTATGTACAGAAGCCAGCTGCACTAACTTACTTCCACAGTAGTTATGGGACAGCACCCAGCACCTTCTACTATTATAGCCTGAATGCTGTTTTGGTATATGTTTTGCAAAATTTGATTCTGTCTCTCTCTGGCTTTTCTTCGCAAACGAAGATTCAGGAAGGACTCATCCCACGCTTTCTGCAAGCGCACTGATGACTAAAAAGGCCAATCCGAGATAAACAAGTCCGGTTGCAAAAAGCACAGCAGAAGGTCTCCTTGGGTGATGTTTTTGGGTTGTGATTCTTTCTGCGTTGTCATTTCTCTTCAAGACTTGTTCGTCGTGAGTTCTCAAATAAGGCTGCAGCATTGTGGATAGTGCGTCTCCATGCCTCCCGATGTGAGGCCAGGGCGGACCACTGTTGGTGATCAATTTGGCCAAGCCTGAGATGTTGTTTCAGGGAGTCTTTGTATTGCTTTTTTGGAGCGCCCCTCTTACGCTGACCCGTGGCGAGTTCACCGTAGAGTAGTATTTTTGGGAGGCGATGGTCCTCCATTCTAGAAACGTGCCCTGCCCAGCGCAGCTGTGTTCTCAATATCATGGCCTCAATGCTGGTGATCCCTGCTTGCTCAAGGACAGCAACATTCGTCACATAGTCAGTCCAGTGTATATTTAGGATTGTGCGTAGACAGCGCTGATGAAAGCGCTCGAGGAGTCGTAGGTGGTGGCGATAGGTGACCCATGTTTCAGATCCATAAAGGAGGGTAGACAGTACGATAGCTCTATACACACTGATTTTTGTGCTTTGCCTCAGGTGTTTATTGCTCCAGACCTCTCCATTGACGCCCCCTTGTCATGGGAGGGAGGCTTTCGTACCCTAATGATGTTTTGAGCTATGCTGGCGGTGGCATAATAGCCACTGGTAGGGTCTCCCATGCCAGACAGGTCAAAACCGAAGGGTCTGACTGATTCTGTGAAGTCTGTATATTAAGGAAATAAGTGTGTCATTATGGACTAAAAAGCCACATGTTTGTGCAAAAAGTACCAGCTTACTAACTGGTTCTGGACATGCTGCCACCTAACCCAAAACAAAGATGAGCAAAGGTGGCCCAAGAGATTCTGCTACCTCAGGCAAAGGAGAAGATAGCAGTCTTCTCTAAACTCCATGCAAAGAAGCCAACCTGAGTGGCAGTTACTTCAAAGCTGATGGTGGGATGATTTCTAGGGCAGCTCAGGGCTGCAAACTAATTTGGGGCACAGGTCAGATGGTGTTGCACACATTTCTTTCTTCTCCAACACAATTGCCACTCAAACAAATGTTGCAATATACAAGCAGTGGCACCAACATGTACCATGTTATCATGGAATGGTGCCTATTTACATATGATGCTTACTGGTGTGTGCAGCATGACCTGGCTGCCTCCCTGTCTGATCACTTGGTCAAGGGCCTTTCCTAATGGTGCTGCTTTTATGGTGCTTCAGGGTGGTGCAGTGGTTTGAGCATTGGGCTATGAGTCTGGAGACCAGGGTTCAAATTCCCACATGGACATGAAAATCCACTGGGAGGCCATGGGCAAGTCACACTCACTCAGCCTCAGAGGAAAGCAGTGGCAAACCTCCTCTGAATAAATCTTGCCAAGAAAACCCTGTCACTATACGTCAGAGTTGACTTGAAGGCACATAGCAACAGCAACAAGGTGAAGATGACTGGGCAAGACAGGCAGAAAGCACACTGAGGCACACATGTCAGTCCAGTGTAACATCAATTGCTCACCATACTGGTACAGGAAGTTGTGGAAGGGGGAGTTCTGGGGTGGGGGGCTTATGAAGTTTTATGGGGACTGCCTTTGTCCCCCATCGTATACCACTTTAGGCATCAGTCTCATTCTGCGAAAAAGTAGGTCTGGTGCTGCAAAGAACTCACAACATAGTGCCATTCCATCCCCTGGCCACATCTCTAAATAGTGATGCAGCTGTTAGCCACACATTCAAGCAGCTGTATTTTTCTCATTAATGAAAAAGGGTCCTACATGCCCAAAGCTATGGAGATGTACAGATAATCCTTGTGATTAGGAGCACTGGTTACCTCAGGGATTTTGTCCATATAGAAAAGCTGTGGGTATGTATGCAAGGGCATTTCTCATTAATGCTGTATGACTCACCTCCAGCCAGGTGCGGCTAGCAGGTACATCAGTGTTGTATGAAGACATAGGTCTGGCCTAAGTCAACTTGATAGCTTAGATGGTGCTCCAGCCTCCTGGCTGAGAATCAATCTTCTGTGGAATTATGATATCTAGTCTGATTTTTCTAAAAAATTAAGCTTGGCTGATGGTTCCCGCCCTTCGGGAGTCCCCAAACAATATGATGTAGTAGTGATGGGTGACTTCAACTATCCTGATATTTGCTGGAAATCTAACTCAACCAAAACTTCAAGGTCTAGCAAATTCCTTACTTGCCTGGAAGACAATTTCATGGTCCAAAAGGTGGAAGAGGCAACAAGGGGGTCAGCTATTTTAGATCTGATCCTAACCAACAGAGATGACCTGGTTAATGGGGTGCAAGTGGTGGGATCCTTAGGTGAGAGTGATCATATTCTCCTGGAATTTGTTATACAATGTAAAGGAAAAGCCAGGCATAGCCAGAAACACATTCTCGACTTTAGGAGAGCTGATTTCAATAAACTCAGGGAAATACTGGGGGTGATCCCATGGTCAGGAATACTAAAAGAGAAGAGACCTCAAGATGGATGGGACTTTCTCAAAAGGGAGATACTGAAGGCACAATTTTAAACAGTACCATAGAGGAAGAAAAATGGGAGGTGTCTCAAGAAACCAGGATGGATGACTAAAGAAATTTCAACAGAGCTAAGTTTTAAACGTAACATGTATAGGAAATGGAAAAAGGGGGAAATCACCAAAGAAGAATTCAAACAGATAGCAAACACATATAGGAGTATAGTCAGAAAAGCTAAAGTGCAGAATGAGCTCAAGCTTGCTAGAGAGGTTAAGAACAAGAAAAAGGTTTTTTTGGGGGGTATGTCCACAGCAAAAGGAGGAAGAAGGAAATGGTGGGGCCACTACGCGGAGAAGATGGCAAAATGCTAACAGGGGACAGAGAAAAGGCAGAATTACTCAACACCTTCTTTGCCTCAGTGTTTTCAGAAAAGGAAAAGGGGGACCAACCTGAGGATAATGGAACAGAGGACACAATAGGGGATATCCAGCACAGAATAAGCAAAGAGGTAGTACAGGAATACCTTCTTAATCTAAATGAATTTAAATCTCCAGGACCAGATGAACTACATCCAAGAGTATTAAAAGAGCTGGCAAATATAATCTCAGAGCTGTTGGCAATAATCTTTGAGAACTCCTGGAGAACAGGAGAAGTCCCAGCAGACTGGAGGAGGGCAAACATTGTCCCCATCTTCAAAAAGGGGAAAAAACAAGATCCCAACAATTATCGTCCAGTTAGTCTGACATAAATACCAGGGAAGATTTTAGAGCAGATCATTAAACAGAGAGTCTGTGAACATTTAGAAGGCAATGCCATAATCACAAAAAGTCAACATGGGTTTCAGAGTAACAAGTCATGCCAGACTAATCTGATCTCTTTTTTTTGATAAAATTACCAGCTTGGTAGATGAAGGGAACACTGTGGATATCATATACCTTGATTTCAGCAAGGCCTTTGACAAGGTTCCCCATGACATTCTTGCAAACAAGCTTGTAAAATGTGGGCTAGACAAGTTAACTGTTAAATGGATTTGTAATTGGTTGACCGGCTGAACCCAAAGGGTGCTCAGCAATGGCTCCTCTTCATCTTGGAAAGATGTGACCAGTGGGGTGGCACAGGGTTCTGTCCTGGGCCCAGTGCTATTCAACATCTTTATCAATGGCTTGGATGAGGGAATAGAGGGCATACTTACCAAATTTGCAGATGACATCAAATTAGGAGGAGTACCTAATACCCTGGAGGACAGGATCAAAATTCAAAATGACCTGGATAAACTGGAGAGCTGGGCCAAAGCTAACAAAATGAAATTCAATACGGAGAAATGTAAGGTACTGCACTTAGGGCGAAAAAATGAAATGCATAGATATAGGATAGGGGTGACCTGGCTGAATGAGACTACGTGCGAAAGGGATCTAGGAGTCCTAGTAGACCACAAGTTGAACATGAGTCAACAGTGTGATGCAGCAGCTAAAAAGGCCAATGCGATTTTGGGCTGCATCAATAGAAGTATATTGTCCAGATCAAGGGAAGTAATAGTGCCACTCTATTCTGCCTTGGTCAGACCTTACCTAGAATACTGTGTCCAGTTCTGGGCACCACAGTTCAAAAAGGATATTGACAAATTGGAGCGTGTCCAGAGGAGGGTGACTAAAATGGTGAAAGGTCTGGAAACCATGCCTTATGAGGAGAGACTTAGGGAGCTGGGTATGTTTAGCCTGGAAAAAAGACGGTTAAGAGGCGATATGATAGCCCTGTTTAAGTATTTGAAGAGGTGTCACATTGAGGATGGAGCAAGCTTGTTTTCTCCTGCTCCAGAGATTGGAACATGGAGCAATGGATGCAAGCTTCAGGAACAGAGATTCCACCTCAACATTAGGAGGAACTTTTTGACAATAAGAGCTATTCGGCAGTGGAATACACTCCCTCGGAGTGTGGTGGGGTCTCCTTCCTTGGAGGTCTTTAAACAGAGGCTGGATGGCCATCTGTCGGGGATGCTTTGATCGTGATTTCCTGCATGGCAGGGGGTTGGACTGGATGGCCCTCGTGGTCTCTTCCAACTCTCCAATTCTATGATTCTATGTGAGCTAAATTATTATCCATATTTCAAATAAACATTCCAATTTCAGTGGGAGAACATGGTCAAACTGTCATTGCTGCTGACGTTGAAAGAATTATGTGATTGCTGTACCTAAAATTAGAAATACAATTCAAAGCAAAATTTTGTTTCCAACTTATGTTCCATTCTTGTTTCTGCCGAATGGAATTCCACTAATAAAACTAAGATACAGTTATGCTGGTATGAAAAGAATGCCAGCAATGGACAATAAAGCAAATATATTGCACATTTCTTAAAATGCTGCATAACAATAAGCTGTAAAGATAACTTCACACTTCACCTGTTCTTGGAAAATAGTCTGTAAAAACTGCCAAAGACAGAAGCTATGAATAAAACAAAAGCATTTTTCTTCTTCTTTGGTTGTGAGGAAAGTTTAAGAATTAAATGAAACATATGTCATGCTTTGGAAATATTCTGCAGATGGAACCATCTGGCTTTTTATTGTGGGGTAAAAATAGGTTTTGCTGTACTAATTGCTTGGGTTTTTTTTTCATGTAATAGAACAAAATGGATATTCCTCACCCCCCAATTTGAGATGAAGGCCAATATTTATTCATTCATTCAGTCACTCAGTTACAGATTTTATATGCCATCCTTTTGATAAAAATATTTTCAGAGTAGATTATAAATAAAATAATAAAATACAGAGTAAAGCAATGAAAAAAGGCAACTGAAACAATGAGCACAATAGTACTGAAGATCCCAGGCAAAACAGAAAACTAAAAGGATTGGGAACATTAAAAAGGCTTTTCCTGGCTCATAGTGAAAACTAGGTTTTCTATCTCCTATCACCACCTCCCTCACCTCAGGTTCTAGAGAGCATAGGGCAACTTGAAATGTGCATGTCCCTGACATTAAGCTCAGTTATCATCACTTGATTGTGGTTCACTTAGAAGAAGGGCCAGAGGACCAGGAAATGGAACCTCTCATTATGCCTCCTCCCCAATTCAAGTTCATAGTGCTCAAAACCAGCTCAGTTCTTTTGGCACATGAGACAAAAAAAAAAAAAAAAAAAAAAAAAAATCTCACAAGCACATTTTCCCACTGTTGCATTTAAATACTTAACCATATAATGTCCTTCCAAGGCACCCAAAATCTGCTGCTTTGAAGAAGTTATGCCACTTTGCCTAACGGTACCACTCTGCCTTTCCCACAAATGTATTAGGAATATATGAGTAACTCTTGGCAGCAGTTATATTTACAAAGGGTGAAAAAATGTATCACAAATTTCTAAGAAGTCTTCCCCAACCTGATGCCCTGCAGATATTTTGAACTTAAACATGGCTGATAGACCAGAATTCTGGGAGCTGTAGTCCAAAATTTCTGGAGGCCATCAGGTAGGGGAAGGAAGATCTAAAGGGCTAAGCAGAGGGCATGCATAGTACACTTCATAATATATATGTTACTATGATATGATGAGTGTTGACGCTCATTTGAACACTGGAAATCCAGATGAAATCTGTATATGATTAAACATTCAGAGATATACTGGTGGTGAATGTTGATGTTGGCATTCACTTACGGAAATCTTAAGAGTGGGGAAAGAGATATCTGTATTAGGATTCACAAAATTTGCTCAGCCTTGTGCATTCACACATAGCTAAGCATTTAAGCATTCCCATGAAAATACATCCACACAGAAATATCCTCACATTAATTCATTCATTCATTCACACTCATACACACAGAGAGACCCGCAGTTTACTTACACACACTTACACACATGCCCACTCAACCTTAGACCCGAAAAAAAATCATATTGAAGCTATATATTTTTTTAAACAAAAGCATAATTACCATGTGAGCTGTGATGATTTTTTTGGAAATCATAACATATGGTGGTGTTGTGTTCTCTCTCTAGCTGCAATATTTGCAACTAGCTTTGGGGGTAAGGAGGTGGGAAGTTTCCCATTGAAGGCAATGGAAGGAATCTTTAAAGCTGAATTCCTATGTTGGGTGGATTTCCAGGATCCTTCAGCATTAAGAGAGGGACACCCCACCATCACCATGATTAGACTATCAATAAAGAAGTAGCCGAATGAAACTTCAAAAGTCATTTGGACTTTCTACCTGAATCATCTAGTGTATTTGGCCATTTCTAGATGCACAGGAGTATGCCACTATAGATCACCACTGATCAAGTACACTTAATATAATGTATAGACATCACTTCACTCCTGCTAGTGACAGAGACAGGAAATAACAAGTTAAAATCAATTAAACTATCAGTTGAATTTGAAATTTTCTGACAACTTGGCTAAAGTTTTAGTTTTCAACTAAAGTGATTGATAAGTTGGAATTTCAGTTTTAAAGCCAAGCTTAATACCAATTTTATTCTCTAATTATGTTGTTAATTAGTTAGAGACAGTTCTAAATAGCCAACATATTCCACATTTTGCAGTAGAGTCTTTACCCAATGTCTAGCTCTGTTGGATTTAGCAGAACTGCTCATTGCTTTTTGTTGTTGTTTGGGTTAGGCAATTACAAGACCCAAACAATTTATTTTAATTCATTGTTAGAATATGACAATTTAGCTAATTCCAAGGTTAAAAGATTATAAACCAAGTAATAAGGGCAGCTTGGAAGGCAATGCCAGTGCATAGACTCTATACCACCTCTGTCCCAGGAAAATCAGTTTTGAAATTCTTAGCCTTGGGACTTTATTGGCATCTACATGGGAATCAGTAGGCTAAAGACGTGGGGAGGTCAGGAGATGACATTATAGGGGAAAGAGAAAGGGAACGCAAGAGAAAGGTTTCAGTGGGATCAATGAGAAATGGGGTTTTCAAAAATTTCTTGTGATTCTAGATATGAATGCAACTGAATTAGGTTTTGAATTTTTTTTTAGCTCAATAAAGATTAACATCACCTCCTTTCTGCTCACTTTCCTATCTCTGGGTCATGACACATATGAAGTCTCAGCCATATCTGTATCTTGTACAATGGCACAACAGGTGATGTCTATTATGAGTGCCATAACAGCACCATTCCACCTATTGCACTGTTGTGACATGTTGGATTCAATCTCATGTTGGATTCTAATGACATTGTAGCACAGTTGAGTTATGATTGTGATGAATACAACAGCAACAGTTTGGAATAATGGATATATATATATATATATATATATATACTAATTGCTCATTGCTTTACAAGGAATGTAAGTACTACTAAGTACAAAAAAGGGAGAAACCTATTTCTAAAGTATTGATTTCTGCACATGATGAAATATAGCACGTGCATGGCTCTGATACATAGAAAGATCTCCTGCTGACAGTTAGCTCTGCCCAAGATAAGTACATTTATTTCCTTTTGGGATAAATTAAAAGACCACCAAATGTATTTTAATATTTGTCATCTTGGAGAAACTGTCTTATGACTCATTCTTTTTTACATGAATAGAAAGAAGCCATTGATCAATATTTAATTGTTATTGAGACCACACAGTAGCTGACACATTTACAGTTAATGAACTAAAGACTCTTCCTATACCAAGATAATTTTATTTTTTTTAAAAAAACCAAAACTAGGAATGTTGTAGCATTGCTACTAATTGCCTAACTGCACACAGCTTTGTGTAATGCCAGATCTTAATAAGATTTTGCCACTGAAAGTCATAGAGTTGTTGAGACTTTCTCACCTTTTCCTTATACTGTCCCAGAGACATATAACAGGGTGCTGAAATGTTGCCAAGATCTGAGCACATTCATGCCAATATTCCCCTAAAGATAATATTAAAGAAAAGCGGGATGGAGGAAAAAAAAGAGGGCAGTGTCACATTTTATTTTTGTTAATATAAATGTATATTGATTTTTTTTGGGGGGGGTATTTATATAACCAAGTCAAACTATCCTAAGCAGTTAAAAGAATCTGTATACAGCACATCTCTTATATTGCTAATATTTTCTTATACTGTCATTACAGTTCTTCAAGGAGTAGGCTAGGAATTTCCAGCAGAGGCCTTTCTATGGGATCTATTTCCTTGTTACAAGAGAGTCTATTAAATGCCAGAGATTTAGGTTGTTTTTGTAATATGTCTTTATTTACTAATCTAACAAGCAGCACATATAGAAACCAAGTAGACTACTGAAGCAGGAAGCACATCTGCTAATCCCCTAGAATTCCTTGTGGGCCACTATAGCTTTTGAAAAGCAACAGAACTTCATTTTTAGACTCTACTCTGGATTCAAACTGCCATTTAGTTTTGATGCTTTCCCCATCTGAGACATTACAAAAGGCTGGAGAGAGATTTCCAGCTATAAAGAAGTATTCAGCTATTTTGTAAAGGCTCTGACCACTCAGTGAAGATTAAATGATAGACCCACAGATAGGACAACCAAAACCTGCAGTACTAGCCACATGCAGTTGTTATTTAAGCATCTCTGTGAAAGAAGGAAGTAGGCTAGCTTAACTGCCTCCATCCGCAGTTCCTTCATTCCTCTCATGTGGATTGCTCTGGATGTGACTGAAAATCAAACCAAACAAACAAACAAAACAAATCCGAAACATTCTCCTATTCAACCACCTCAGTCTCTGCCTGAGAAGAGTGTCAGAAGAAACAGGAATGGAAGATGGTAAGACTAACCTGCTCATTTCTTTGCATGTTGATTGAAGATGCCAAGATAATGCTTATACAGAGCAATTATATGTTATTGGGCTTCTCTTGGTGAAGACACAAACTGATGGTCTGAGTTGGTATGATGGCTCAGAATGTTCAGCTGCCAAAATAACAGGTCCAATATCTATAAAGACAGGGAGATTGTCAGTTTGGTTGGAGTGAAAATGTTGCAAGAAGTATGGCTGAGGACAGAAGAAGTCCCAAGACATGAGGACACTTAGGGACAATAAAAATACTGGAGAAAGAAATACTGGAGAGACAATAGGCTGAAGAAGAGTAAGAAGGAAGAAAGTCAAAGGAAGAGTGGGATGAGGGACCATATTATGGCTGAAAAAAGACATATATATTCAGGATATTAGCTCAGATAAAAGTCAAGCTGGAGTACAAATCATTAAAAGCATCCCCAAACCAATGCAAAATCAAACAATATATCAAACAGCATATAAAAGCTGTCTGAAAGATCAGGAGGAGCTATACAAGGGAGGTTCACAGGCAGTGACTGAAGTGAAGATATCCAAGGGAACAGATTTTGGGGAGGGAAAGAGATGAATAACAGAGAAACCCAGTAGACTGGAATAGAACTATACATGGGGCCTCTAGAGATAGGAGAATCTGTGCACTAGTCCAAGGAAGAAAAGGATCAGGCAAAGGGAGTTGAGAAGATTGGGCCCAAGAACCATGCCCCAGAGGACCAAAGGCTGCTAGGGTTTACAAATGGATACATATTCTGCCAGGTTTGGTTTCTGCTATCATGACAAATTAAAGCTGTGGTTACCAAAAAGTAGGGAGAAGAATCTGAAAATCATACATTGATTTAACTTGACAGGCAATTTATTTATATTTTATATATTTTTTTAAAATTTATCTAATTTATTTCCCATCTTTCTTCAGGGACTCAAGGCAGCAAGCCAAGTAGTTGTCTGCAGACTTCTGATATATTCTATTTTTAATCAATCAATCAATCAATCAATTAGAAGAGGATTCAAATTACAATAAAAGAGATTCCACCTAAATATTAAGAAAGACATTTTAATGGCAAGAGCTATTTGACAGTGGAATAGATTGTCTCAGAGGACGGTATACTCTCCATCTTTGGAGTGCTTTAAAATGAGATTGGATGGCTATCTTTCAGGAGTGCTCTTGTTGTGTGGATTCCTTCATGGCAGCAGGTTAGGACTAGATGGCCCTTGTGGTCCCTTCCAACTCTAATGAGTTTATCAGACAGGGAAAATACAGCATCATCACGATGCCACATAACTGCAAAAGGGTGTGCGAATCAGATGATGTCACCCTTTCACAGTTATGTCCTGGCCAAAACCCAGGGTTTTTAATTGAAGGCTTAAGCCATCAATAGATCTTCCTGCTGCTTTTTTGCTGGCACTGTTGGCATGTGATTCCTTGGGCCATTTAAATCATGTACTTACCCTGACAATGCTTGCTGTGGTGTGAACACTTCTGGGTCAGATTGGGACATTTAGGTAGGTTTCACTCTTTTTATTACCTTCCCTGGGTTACTTGGGACTTTTAAAGTGTGTGTCTTGTGCTTTGCTTCACTTTTTGATGTTTATTTTGCTTTTTATTTTTAAATTTCCCATTCATTTCCTCTTTATTGCTGGGAGACTTTACTGGTATTAGAAGGTAAGTGTGTGTGTGTGTGTGCGCGCGCGTGTGTGTGCGTGTGTGTATGTTCTTTTGCCAGCATAAAAATGCTTTTCTTTTCTTTTTTTTAATGCTGGCAAAAGAATGTTTAAAAGGGATGTGTCTGATAAAGCCCTAAGATTCAAGGATTCTAATTCATGTAAACATTTCTGTTTTGAAAGATACATTTCTACTTTGAAATCTCCATGCTTTTATGGATGCACATCACAGGATTGCACAACTGCAAAAGGAGACAGAACCTTAGGGTACCAGATATAGTGATGTTTTGTTTATTTATTTATTTATTTATTTATACCCCGCTCTTCAGCCACAAGGCTATCAGAATGGCTTACAAACTGTTTTAAGCAATAGCCTTTTTACTCCGTGGTAGGCATGGAACAGGGTTGCTGTTGCTGTAATTTTTTATTCATGATGAAAAGTTGTGAATAGTCCACCCATTCCATTTCTGTCATGGAATCACAGGTGGTCTGAAAGGCATTAAAACACCTCTCCCGGATCTACCATTCTTTCAGATCCGTGGGGGTGTCTGTTATTCCGTGGCAGGGATGGGAGTGGGGGTAGTGAGGTAGGAACGGGGTAAAAGTTCCTGTCTGAAAAAGTCCAGTGACAAAGGATTCTTGACAGCCAGCTGTGCTGCAGTCACAGAGCACAATTACAATCCAATGCATTCATTACAGGCATAGCTTTTAGAAGCTTGCTTGTTGTTCAGCTATTTGTTTGAAAGTGAGAAAGGTTTAAAATGAGAGTGGCTACTGAATTGCACCCAAATTGAAAATTCTAGGAGAAATAACCTTGGATTTTGCAAAGTCTGAGACAAATTGGAGGCTCTTACCAAAGGAGGAGTTGTATGTTTTTCATCATATCTCTCCTTTATATGCTGAAGCCCCTTATTTAGGTGGCAATTAAATTGTCACCAGTTTTTACTTCCTCTTTCTGTGGATGCAGGGCTGTGATGTGGATTAGAGGCTTCTCCATTCAGTTCAATAGAGGAAAGAACTCCATGTGCACAAAGAGAATGACTCAGCCTATAACTTGTGGAGTTCTTTGTGTTTACCACACTGCATGAAGGTCTCTGGATGATCCTCTTGCCATTCAATACATTTCTTCATCCGTATTGCCCAAATTGAACTGTTAGTCTAGAGAGATGCAACAAATCAATGGGAATCTGGTAAATCAACAGTTATGTAAGCTTCATTGATTCAGTGGGTCCATTCTATTTAGGATTAACAATTGGATTTAAACCAGCATACTCTGAGGCAGAAAAAGGAACCCTTACACAAACTTGAATCCCGTGGTTAATACATATGTGTTAGTTGTACGAAATACACTTTCTATGAATATATAGAGTTGATGCCAAAACACAGCTGGTACAGTCCAGAAGAAAATTTGTTTAAAGATGTTCTAGAATGGTCTGCATGTCAGGAAACATGAAATTCATGAACATATAAAAATTAAAACAAAATACAAGTACACATCATTCCCTCTAGCCTGGAACATAAACCAATCCCATCTGTCAGAGATGCCTTGATTGTGTATTTCTGCATGGCAGGGGGTTGAACTGGATGGCCCTCGTGGTCTCTTCCAACTCTACAATTCTATTATTCTATGAATACAAACCATGAATCCTGGGACTTACAGCTTCATCTGGGTGCATGTGTGTGAGATTACATGCATACACATGTTTCCTTCCTTCCTAATACTTTTTATTGAGTAGGTTTTTGCATATTTGTAACAACTTTCACACTACTAACATAAACACACCAATAACCAAATAAAAGTAGTGGATGGAAATATTTGTAAGAGAATGTTATAGCATTGATTTGTCTATCTTGACACAAACTAAGAGATTCTTATATCCAAGAATAGTGGTAGCTAGCAAGAGAAATATGCTCTCCCATATCTTTTTCTAGTCTTACTTTATATAGTACCATTCTTTTACTACTAAGATTTCTGTCACGAGAAGCAACTTCTAAAAAATTGATGTGTTTGGGGAGGATAGGAATAGCCTTTTCTGAATGTTTGAAGATCTATCTAGCTCAGAAAACTTACTTCCAGCAGCAGCACCTGAAGCCACTCCACTGCCAGCCACCTCTGGAAAATCACAGGTAGGACATAAAGATAACAGCCATTACACATTGTTTATTCTCAGCATCTGATACACAGAGATATGCTGCTCCTGCACATTTTGGAAGGTCAAGGGACCTCAGGAACCCTCTCCATGAGACACATAAGACCCAGAAATGGGGGGGATCAAAACTGGAAATGATCAGAAATCTACTTTCAGTTTCCATTTTAGGGATTTGAGGGGTTTGGGGTTTAGGGGGTGGAGCATGGGGTGCTCCAGAAACCTTTCTCTATGCAAAACTTCCATTCTAGAGGGCTACAGGGAGCAGATAGCATTGGGATGAGGGCTGTGGAACAGACCAAGGGGGCACACACATTGTCCATCCCTGCTCTAATAGGAGATTCTAGTTCGCTGTGATGTCTTAAGACCTTTAGGCCAAATTCAGTGTTAAATCTACCCCCAGCTGACCTATTGAAATCATGGACCATGCATTAATTGTTGTAAATAAGCCCCATTCATTTCAATGGATATTAGGACTAAATTTGAACTAGCCTTTTGAAAGGTACACCATGAATTTGTCTCATCTTTTAAAAAAATAATTGTGGCACATAGAATGTACTTTTAAACAGCCTGTAACAGAATAATCTTCCTTCCCCCTCTGATTTTTGGCTGGTGTAGTTTAGGAGATTATCACCTGAGGCTAGTATCTTGGAGCAATTGCACTATGAGGAACCAGGAACATATGCTTTGAAAACATTTCCTATCACACCTCTCTTCTTTTATGTAACTGTGCTGCTTTGAAACACCCCCCCCCATGTGATAAGTGTCTTCGCTGCAGTTCCAGCAGTATAGTAGTCAGTCCATGAGGGGGCCTGAATCTCCTCCTTTCCTGCCCTTTCCTCCTCCCACTCATTATTCCAAACATGCTAACTCTGTGCCTGTTGGTTTTTTTTTTATTTACAGCAAAAGGATGAAATAAAAATAATTTGTAATCATTTTTGTTGTAATTACACATGCACAGCAAAGATAATATTTTTTAACATGACAGGCATGGAGTTAGCTGCTTGGAATAGCAGGTGGAAGGGGGAGAGAGGAGGTGAATCAGACCCCCTCATGGCACTGACTGCTATAATGCTGGAATTGAAGTGAAGGGACCTATCACACCAGAGCCAGCAGCGGAACAATCATGACATTTAGAGCTATTGATGGGCTTTCCCCAACAATTAAAATGGACGCCACAGTAACAGTTTCAATACACACCAGCTACAGGACAGTCATGACATGATGTGATAAGATTCGGCCATAGACACTACTATTCTGCTTTAATTCCACTTTTCTAGCCCCATCTGATAATCTCCCTAGTCTCCCTGGAGGTGGCTGTAGTTAATTTCATCTGTGTGCATCTAGTGATGCAAGTATCTATATGTGCTCCTCTGCCTTAACCTAAGAAAATTACAGCTGCTTCCAGGTGGATGGCTTCACCTTCAGGAGCTCTTCAGGTGGGAGAGCATTATTAGCTCTTCTGTCTTTCCCTCTTGAAGAAGATTTCTATGGAGAGAGAAGAAAGATGAAGTGGAGGGAGAACATGGAAGGGTTGCAAATGGAAGACAGTGACATTGGGACATCCATGAATCTTTGTGAATGAATAAGGTCAATCACACAGGAAAAGTCGTGTGTGGAAACACCTTAGGGTTCCATGTATTCTTAAAAGAAAGGAAGCTGTTTATCAATGCCCCTTCATGTGCTGAGTGATGACCTCACAGCTGAACTTGTTAGGGCTGGAACCTGAGCAAGAGAGGAGGCAAGAACCCTGAAGCCCACAGGCAAGGAGACAAAATTATAACCATCTAAGCTAGTGATAATCAACTGTAGGAAGACCTCCCATACATTAATTATATACTCAATGCATGAGGAAGTACTTACTTTTCTCTCCTCTCTCCCCCCTCCCTCCCTAAGCCTACAGCCAATCAACTTTCCTGGGTGATGATCTCCACATTTTGGTGTTATATAAGAGGAAAATATTTTACTCTGAATCCATTCTCATTACACCATTCTTAACTGTATCAATTGTTATCATGTCAGCATCAATGTAGATTAGTGCTTGGATAGAAAAACATTGTGAGCCTCATTCAAGCTTTTCTGTGATTTCCAGAAAGGAAAAGAGTAATATAAGGATAAAACAGCAGTGATATCAGGATACCAGCCTATTGCAACTAGAGATGGGCAGGTTGGCCAAATCAATTTCTGTTTCTCTTTTTTCAGCATCCGGGTCTGCTCTATGCTGGGTCAGCGGGTTTTTTTTTTTAAAGTTCTTTTAAAATGAAACATTCTGTATATTTTTCTGTACTTGTATTTTTTTCTTGTATTTATTAAAGTTTTTCATTTAAACAATACAAAACTGCAAGTATTGAACAGAGTGGTGTCGGTTGAAATAATTGGTTACATATTAGGGGAATTCATAGTACAAAACACAAACACAAAGGCATACATAAAATTCCATGTAACCACAAAAGTCAAGTGAGCATAGTTAAGATACTTAAAGTCCAGGCAAGATTATCTGTCTGTTGCACTGTACGTGATCTGTACTCGTATTTTAAACTGGATACATTAACGTGTGCATTAACATTCATATTCCCTCACTGAGTACAGCATGTCTGAAGGGTACATGAGCATTAAAAATGAATGCACCGGTTTTTGTGCTTTTCAAATTTGTGCATGTTGTCAAACACATTTTCTTTTTCTTTTTTAGAACTCACTCAAGGTCTGGAACTGTAGACTTTTGGCTGCAGCTTTGCATCTATTTCCATGCTCAGTTTGGGAGGCATGGATTGAATACATGGGTCATAAAAATCTCAGTGGAATGAGGTTCTCAGTCATCCTTAACTAGACTGTTTAGTAAGCTTCTTGGAAAATTCAGAATGTCTTTGCATCAAAAATTCAGAAATTGGCAGGTGGATGAAAAGGACTGGTGGCTTTACACCCAAGTGCATGTGTCTGGTTTTCCTTTTCCTCTCAGGATATTCTGTTTCTTCTGTTTCCTCTTCCTCTTCTTCTGCTGCTGCCTTTGGATTCTAGTTCATCCAAATCCTTTATGCATTTACTGGAACTGGATTTGTTTGTATGTAGATTAAAAACTATTTCCTACTGACTGGACCTTGCCTTGCTGTCTATGGACATTTTCAGATGGCTCTTACCACACAAGCAGCCTCCGGAGCAGTGATGAGGCTGCTATGCGGCAGGGGGTCCTTTTCGGACGCCACCATCCCTCTTCTGTGACCATTGTTGGCACGTATGTGAAGCTTTGGAAGTGGCCACATCATATTTCAATCACGGAAATTGCCCATGATTGAAATATGACATGGCTGCTTCTAAAGCTTTGCGTACGTGCCACGAATGATCACGGAAGAGGGACGGTGGCATCCGAAAAGGACCCCCTGCTGCGCAGCAGCCTCGTTACTGCTCTGGAGGCTGCTTGTGCGCTAAGGGCCATCTGAAAATGTCCTATTAGAAACAACTAGTGCTATCAGTGGCCTATCAGCCTTTTCTTTCTTTTGCATTTTAGGCTTTCAGGCTTTCTAGGCCTCTGTCATGTATAGATCAGCCATTGGGCTGATGGGGCCTATACTATGCTTTGCTTTGTAGCTAATTAGGGAACCATGCTATCTATGCTTGTTACCAGTTAAGAGGTAACTGGGAAGAAGATTCATAAAATCATAGAATCATAGACTCATAGCATTGGAAGAGACCTCAAAGGCTATCCAGTCCAACCCCCTGCCATGCAGGAATACACAATCAAATCATTCCCAAAAGATGGTCATCCAGCCTCAGTTTAAAAACCTCCAAAGAAGGAGACTCCACCACACTACGAGGCAGTGTATTCCACTTCTGAACTTACTGTCAGGAAGTTCTTACTTACTGTCAGGAAGGTCTTCCTAATGTTTAGGTGGAATCACTTTTCCTGTAGTTTGAACCCATTGCTCCATGTCCTAGGACTTTTTCAAATGGTTGAAAACACCCATGAGGAAGTCGGGAGAAGAACGGGGCTGTCACGCTTACACAGCCCTGTTTCAGATGACTCAGTCCTCCTCCGTCCTCCTCCCGACCTATTCTTGACCTTCCTCCATGCTGCTCATGCGGCTTTTTATTCATGGAGGTTTTTGTCAGTAAAAAGTGGTGTAAGCAGCATGGTCAGGAGGAGGTCGGGAGGAAGACAGAGGAGGACTGTATCATCTGAAACAGGGATGTGTAAGTTTGATAACTCTGTTTTTCTCCCGACCTCCTCATGGGTTTTCCAACCATTTGAAAAAGTCCATAGTCTCTGGAGTAGCAGAAAACAAGCCTGCTCCATCCTCAGTATGACACCCCTTGAAATATTTAAACATGGATATCACGTCCCCTCTCAACCTTCTCTTCACCACACTAAACATGCCCAGCTCCCCAAGCCGCTCCTCATAGGGCATGACTTCCAGACTTCCCACCATACTGGTCGCCTTCCTCTGGACACATTCCAGCTTCTCAATATCCTTCCTGAATTGCAGTTCCCAGTACTGGACACAGTATTCCAGGTGAGATCTGACCAAAGCAGAATAGAGTGGCACTATTATTTCCCTTGATCTAGACACTATACTCCTATTAAAAGATTGCTATCTTTTGTTATGGTTCAGTTTCTCTCTGTTTCCAGGAAAGGAGGGCTAGATAGTATTGGGCTGATGCCTTCACAGGGTGATTCAACTTAGGTGACACTTAACAAGTGAGAATAGAATGTTAAAACTGTAACTTTTTCCCTGTAGTCTCATTCAGGGCAAAAACCTAGGACTCTATATTACCTCTTTAGCTCATTAAACAATTGCTGCTTCTAGAATTGTCTGGCTGTTTTTTTAATCATCTTTTTATTACATCTCAATTTCCTTTTATAAGTATACAAACATGCTTGCTCATCCTTAATTTTCTATATCAAATTCATAAAAAATTTCTATATCAAATACATAAAACATAAAAGCAACAAACCTAAATAGATAAATATACAAATAAAAACAAAACAAACATACAATCAAACTGACCTCTAACACTCATTTTATAACTTTATGAGGATTAAATTCTGTCCTTCTGCTTACTTAAACTCTTTCATTCAATTGTTTTTCATTTCTTCCATTCAGTTTGGCTTCCTGTCCAGCTTATCCAACTCTAATTGCTCAATACTCAATGCATCTTTTTCTAGGGTAAAATTATTCTTGTATGCTTCATTTATTTTATGTCCTGCTAAAACCTTATATTTCCAATGTATTTCTAAATATATATTTTCCCTCCTTATCTCTAAAGCATCTATATGTATATATGTAAATATTTTTCTCTCTATCCTTTCTTTATGAATTATCTGGCTGTTGTAAGTAATGACAGGGTGCTTTCATAAGACTTCACAAGTGCTTTCATAAGACTGGTTCCCAGTATTAACAGGATTTGCATCAGGCTGTGAACCCTTTCATACTGCAGAATTATAGTAATGTGATTCTACTTTAACTGCCATAGTTCTATCCTAAGGGATCCTGGGATTTGCAGATTAGGGAGGGGCATTTAAAATTCTCAGCCAGAGACCTCTAGTGGCCCACCAAACTACAAACCCCAGGATCCTGTAGGATGCAGCTGTGGCAGTTTAAAGGGGCTACAGTGCTATAATGGTGTAGTAGGAAATGTTCCCAGCTCAAGCTCATGGCTCTGGGAATTAGTCCCTCCATTCCCCAGCTCAGCATATATTCCTAACAAGCCAGAGGCTGAACTACTTACCTTTTGTGTACCAGTGCTAACAATGTTCTTATTTAACTACTGGTCATTTCAATAGCAAACAGCAATACCTTAAAGCATGACACAGAAACTGAAACCATAAAAGTGTCATTAAAAACAACAGGTCAGTCATATTGCAAGGCAGGGGATAAACTGGTCAGCTTCCATGACAATCTATCATGTGTCATGTTATAAAAGCCTGCCCCAGCTTTTGGGCTACTGCAGCAAATTGAACTACCATATAGAGTGACACATTTATCACAGCTTCAAAGCAGATGTTTTACAGTCCATGAGTCATTTGCTTCTGCTATTCCCACAACAATTGTCTCCTGAGATTGGAATAAGTTAACATGCAAAACCACCATAAATATTGGTTTATGGGAACTTTAGAGCAGCAGCCTGAGAGATCCTGAGAGAGCACCTACTGAAATCTCAGTGCAGTAACAGCTCATCCAAGGGTGTAGTAAATTAACAGAGATGATGGTGATTTAGCAGTACCTAGTCATCACTCTTCTTTTTCAAGTGCAATAAGAAGCAACACTTCTTGACTTGCAATCCAAATGACATTTTGGAGCCAGGTGGGCAACCCCCCTTTTCTAGTGCCAAATGGGAAGGAGGAGGATAGAAAGAAACTATTTTTATTTGGACCACAGTGCTGGGGAAAAGGGTTACCGTAAATATTCCCTTCCCACACACTGAAGTCCCAACTGCCCCCTCCACTGGAATGTGGGAGGGCTGAAGAAAGAAACAGATATAAAAGCAATGAAATTTGGAAAAGGAAGTGTTTAAGTGATAGTTGATGGTATGTATACATGCTACATAGTAAATGCAGTTTGGTACAGCAACTGCCATGGCTTCCTACTGTGGAATCATGGGAACTGTAGTTTGGTGAGCTACTTAAAATTCTCAGCTAGATAGCTCCAGTAGTACATGTATTCCTATAAATTCCAGCTCCAGAGCTCTCCTGCCAAGACTTCTAAGAATTTTGCCAAACTATGAATCCCAGGACTCTGTAGGATGGAGCCATGACTCTTATCATAGATTGTTATGGACTCAATAGCCCATTAGGCTCCTTCCAAGTCTATGATTCCATAACTTTATAGTGTTGCTACACGAAGAGAGACAGATCACAGATAAAGATGCTGTGCCACAACAGCAAAGATGCTGTGCCACAAAGATGCTGTGCCACAACGGGATAAGAAGCTATTGAATCGCTGCAGATGATTCATCTACACCTGCAGAGATGGCACAGCTATTCCATTATGCTTAAAAAGTAGAATTTTCTGAGAGGGAGAGAGGAAGCTGAATTGGGAAAAGGGAGTTTACTGGAGGAGGATTTGTTCACAGTGAAATTAACAAAATTAACTTGGCTATAGTAAATGCCCCATTTGGAAGCAGCAAATGTTATGTACTTGAACTGTCATGCCTTCATTATTGGAAAAAGGAACCCTTAGTATCTGCTGGGGTTTGGTTCCAGGACTCCCTGTGGATATTGATGCTCAAGTCCCATTATATACAATGACATACTAATATGGCATCCTTTATATAAAATGGCAAACAGCGAGGTTTGTTCTTTGGACCCGCCCCCCCAACATTTTTGAGCCATGGTTGGTTGAATCCATGGATGCAGAACTCATGGATACAAAGGGCCAACTGTACTATGAAGCATGCCCAAGCACAGCACCCTTGCTGAAAATTAATGAATGCCCAAGACATCCTATCCTCAACAGCTCTGCTCAGGTCTTACAGACTTGGGGCTGTGGCTTCCTTGATTGAGTCTATCCATCTGGAATGCAGTCTGCCTCTCTTCCTATTATGTTCTACCTTACCAAGCATTATTATCTTTTCTAGTGAGTCATGTCTTCTCGTGATATGGCCAATGTACGATAGTCTCAGTTTAGTCATCTTGGCTTTTAGGGAGAGTTCAGACTTCATTTCCTCTAGGACTCATTAATTTGTCTTTTTAGCAGCCCATGGTATTCTCACAACTGTTCTCCAGCACCACATCTCAAATGAGTTTATTTCCTTTCTATCAGCTTTCTTCACTGTCCAGCTTTCAAAACCATAGTTTATTATTAAATCATTTATTGCCTAGTCCAAAGACCATTGCAAACATCCACACTTTCATGTAATTACAAGATCATAATTAAAATTGACTAAATAAAATATATGCCTAAACTTATAATAAATAACTTGTGTTATAAAACAAGTCACATTACAGTAACAAAAAAAGTAACATTTAACCTTTAGTATCACAATAAAAGCATTTTATACACTCGTATCTTCAGGTTTCTATGACAATTAGCCAAAGTGGAATTCAAGAACTTTTCTCCGCATCTGGCAGCCTTTGCTGCAAATGTGGTGACTCTCTGAATCACATATTGATTTGTTGGTTGTAACAAAAACTAAGTTTCCCTTTTACACCCCAGTATTTCATGTTCTTTAGGAAAGACTCTAAATAACTTTCTGTAATATCAGTATATATCTGACACCAGAGTATATAATTCACCAAGGCTGTATCTTAGCATAATTTCTTTTCAACTTCTGTATCAATGATACTGTTGTTTTTCTTCAAAATCAGGATTATCACAAGCATACATAGAAAAGGGAAATACGATGGCATGGACCACCCTAACTTTAGTATTCAGTGAAATATTTGTCTAGTTCCTTCATAGCTTCACTTTTAAGTTTTAGTTTTTTTCTGATTTCTTGACTGCAGTCTCCATTCTGTTTAGTGATTGAGCCAAGGGATGGAATATTTGGAACTATTTAAATGTCTTCATCATCTACTTTAAAGTTATGGAAATCATCTGTGGTCATTATTTTATTTTCTTAATGTTCAACTGTACATCTGCCTTAACACTTTCTGCCTTGACTTTCTTCAATAATGTTTCCAAAGCTTTGCTATTTCCTGCTAGTAGTATGGTGTCATCTGCATACCTTAGATAGTAGATGTTTCTTCCTCCAATTTTCGTGTTTCCTTCTTCCCAATCTAATGCTGCATTACATATGATATTTTCGACATACATGTTAGATAGGGTGATAAAATGCAGCTTTGTCTAACACCTTGTCAATTGGAAACCATCCTGTTTTTCTGTATTCTGACCTAACAGTAGCCTCTTGTTCTGAGTACAGGTGACACATCAGGAAAATCAAATGTTGTGAAGCACCCATTTCTTTAGGAGTGACTCACAGCTTTTGTGATCTATAAAGTTAAAGGTGTTGCTATAATCTATAAAGCACAGACTGATTTTCTTTGAAATTCTTTGATATGCTCCATTATCTAGCTTATGTTTGCAATATGATTTGTAAGTGATTCCTCCTTTCCTGAACCCAGCTTGGACATCTGCCATTTCTCACTCCATATATGGTAAGTCTTTGCTGCAGAATTTTGAGCATCGCTTTGCTTGCACAGGAAATTATTGCACTAGTTTTGTGATTACTGCAATCACTGGTGTCCCCTTTCTTAGGGACTGGGATGTATATTCAGTGTTTCCAATCTGTAGGCCATTTTTTTTCCATATTTGTTGATAGATTATAGTTAGATTCTGTCTCTGTAGCTTGAAGCAACTCTGTTGGTATGCCATCTGTTCCTAGTGATTTATTTTTCCCAAGTACTCTGAATGCAGCTTCCACTTCACTTTCTAAAATTGGAGGCTCGTCTTCATATGCTTCTTCTTCAAATGAATCTGTCATCCTTTCTTCTCTTTCATATAGTACTTCTGTATATTGTTTCCATTATCTTTTATTTCTACTTGGTCAGATCTGATACTAGTCCTAAAGCAATAATATTGAATATGTATTGAGAAATGGAAGATAGAGCAGACTGTGATATGGTCCATACCAACAGATATACTCAAAGAATCTTTTGGGCAGTTTGGAAACCATCTAGATTCTTAATACAATGCTTTAATCTGGCAGTAGCCCTTCAAATAATATAAGTTGAACCTTACCTTTTAAACATCCTGCAGAGATAATTCTGTTTCTTTGTCTTCCCTCCATGTGTCCTTATAAGATGCAAGCACAACAATTAAAGTCAAGCTGCTACAGCCTAGAAATCCAAAACTGATGTAGTATCTCCTCTTAAATAAGTACAATATTACAAGGAGAAAAGGTACTTGTAAGGCAACAAGGATGCACTCTGTGATTATGCGCTCTATGACAGATGTTACAAGCATAGTTCGTACCCTAAGCAGGCAGAAGATTGCTAAATTTGTTTGCTCTGGCAGGGAGTATATGCCTATTAACTGTATCCAGCTGTTTGGGAATAAAGATAGTGCCTGAACAGATAGCATCCCCCCCCCCCCCACCAGATTTCTTAATTTTGCTTTGGGCCATCTTTCTCACCTTGGTTGGAATTGAAACTGTAACTCTGTTTCAATGATCATGTAATGGTTATTTTGCAGGGAATAGAATAGTGCATTAAGGGAATATGTGGACTATGCAAGGAAAAAATTCATTTTTCTAATGTGTTATTATGGCAACTAGTTACTTTTTATAGTCACTAGCTACAATCGTTACTTTATTTTCTTAAAAGGCTATGACAACACTACTTAGTTTGATCAAAGATTTGGCCACCAGCAATGTATATGGCCATTTTACGTGGTTCATGTCTTGCTATTAATCTCCACAACAACCCTGTTAGGCTGCGGCATCACAAAGCTTGGTGTCACCCCCTCACCAAATGGTTTCACCTAGTGCAGTTCAGCCTCTCGGTACCCCCTAGTACCGCCACTGTTGTAAGTTAGATTTGCTGAAAGGTAGCCCAAGGTCACATGGCAAATTTATTTTTTCTATTTATTTCATGTCCATGCCGACTTTCTCCTGGAGTTGGACCCAAGGTGGCTGAATTCCATAACCAAGCAGGGACTTGAATTTGGCTCTCTGTTTCAAGTCAAGCACTTTAATCATTAGTTTACACTAATTCCCTCAGAAGATTAGTTATTTTTAAAAATAGTGTCAAGTCTAAAGCATAGTGGTAGAAAAATGCAGTTATTAATGTGCTGAATTTGCATAATTAGAAAGCAAATTAATAATACATGCAATTATAACATTTTGCATAATATGCAAATTAATATCCAAATGTGAATGACTGTAATATGGTAACTCTAGACATGGAACATCCATGTTTACTGGCAGAATACATTGAATGTCAAGTACTAGGAATAAATATTCATGCCCTCATGCCTTGTTTACAGGCTTTCTGGAGTAATCTGGCTAGCTTGTATGAGAAGGAGATATTCTGGACTAGAGGGAACTCCTGCTCTGGCCCAGAGGGACAAATATTATGTTCTTATTGAATATGTGATCAAACACAAAAACTTGATAACAAGCCAAACAAATTTCCCATTTAAAATATCGATGCTGTAAATTTTTTTAGATAATAAAAAAGGCATAGGACATTTGGAATAATATCAAACTACATGATTTCATGGGTCACTTCCAACTGCTATGTAGCCACAACAACAAAGAATAACATTTCTCAATGAAGGACAAGTTCTGTTGATCAAGACAATGCTGGATCTCCAAGGTAAAAAAACAAGTAAGCAGATCTTTGTGTGGGAGCTCCAGTGGTTTCCTTAGTCTTCAGACATGTTGAGCCCACAGGATTTAAATTTTGGTTTGTGTGTGTGTTTTAAAGAAAAGAATAAACTTGAAAATCGAACTGAAAGGATTAAAATCAAATGTAGGAGAAAATCAGGCAAAAATTGTGAGATTGGAAGAAAATGTGAATCTGATCAAAGTAGATCTAGAAAAAGAAAAGAATGCGACTTTGCTACAAGAAACGAGATATAGGGACAAATGTATTAAAATGAGAGGGATTCCTGAAGCAACAAGAGAAGATTTATGGGAAAAATAATCCCCAAAATAGCTAAATTTATAGATGTCAATGAAGGTAATGTAGAGCAATCTATTGACAAACTCTTTCGCGCAAACTCATCGGTAGCGAGAGAAAAGAAGCTGCCAAGAGACGTAATAATCGTATTTACAAGAGAAAGAATAAGGGACAGGGTAATACAGGCTAGTTATATGGAAAAACTGATAATAGATGAAAAAGAAATAAACAATTTTAAGGATGTCCCAGGTGAAATTCTTCAGCACCGGAAAAACTACAAGCCTTTGACTCAAAGGCTCAAAAGATTGAACATCTATTACAGATGGGAACGAACTGAGGGAGTTTCATTCACATACCAATAGAGAATACACAAAATAAATACGTTGGAAAAAGCAGAAGATTTTATGAAAAAGCTGGATGAAGAAGAAGCGAGAAGGGCAGAAGCAAAATTTAAAAAGAAAAGGAAGGAGAAGGAGAAAGGAGAATTACACCCTCAGGAAGAATCAATAGTAAAAGATGATGAGAACTATAATGATAAAGTTGAACTGGAAAAAACAGAGAGGAATGAAATCTCAAGCATGGAGGAGGGCCAATCGGATGAAGATGAAGAAGAGGGGAACTTAGTGGATGAAGAGGATGTAAATCTGTAAGACCAGCAAGATGGCTTTAAGAATAAAATCATGGAATGTAAAAGGGCTAAATAGCCCTTAATAAAGAAATCAGGTATTTAATCTACTGGAAAAAAATAAAGCCGATATTAACTGTCTTCAGGAAACTAACATTCAAGAAAAAGATTTCAGCTTATTAAATTGGAAAAAGCTAGGGCAATGCTTTTATTCAGCCTCAAAAAATAAAAGGAAAAAAGGAGTGGCAATTTGCATAAACACTAAATTCCCAGCAAAGGAAATAATGAATGATATAGAAGGACATTATATAGGAGCGGAGCTCAATGTTAATAATACAAAATTAGCACTAATAGGAATCTATGCTCCAAATAATAAACAAGATAGCTTTTATAAAAAATTGTATCAAGAGCTTGAGAAATTAGATAAAGAAGATATAATATTAACAGGTGACTTTAACGGAGTCCTCCAAGCATCATGAGATAGATCAACAAATATAAACAGAAAACAACAGGGGGGTTCTACCTAAACTCTGCCATAAAATACTGCAAGATTTCAATTTTTTTAATTTTATTTTTATTGTGTACTTTGTCATCGTAACCTATACATTGCTTCTATAAATACATTTCTTATATACATATTTTGTATATATTTTGCACATATATACATATGCAATTCATTATACCCGGTATATTCTTCCTTATGTACATTCCTTTCAATAAATTTCACTAGATTACATATGCTTTCATCCTTAACCTTTAATAAAATAAAAATATGTAAAAAAAGGAAAGTTACACTTATCAATTATAACTTCCTCAAATTTGTCATTTTGATGACGTGAGATAATTAGCTATACTTCTTGCTTTCTGACTTCTGCTTCTACTTTATTACTGTTTAATTACATTCAGCTTCTCTTTTCCTTTTATATTTTTGTCTTCCTTTTCCATCTGGAGTTACCATCCATTTGTGTATATTTTATTATCTAACAATTCTCCCTTTTCTTTCCAATAATCCATTACTTTCTTCCATTCTTCTTTCCATTTCATGTTTTTTCTATTACATATTTTATTTGTAAGTGTGTCTAGTTCCATCATTTCTGTCAGCTTCAGCTTCCATTAGTTTATTGTGGGATACTCTCTCAGTTTCCGTTTTTTCACTATGACCATCCTGGCCGCAGTTATCATATATAATAGAATTCTCAAGTGTCTGTTTCCTTTACAGTTATCTGAATCTTTTATTATATTTAACAAATATAGTTCAGGGGTGAATTCAAGATCTATTTGTAATATTTTTTTATTATCTCATGGACTCGTTTCCACAATTTCATTATTTTCTCACATTGCCACCACATATGATAAAGATTGCCTTGATTCTTCCCGCATTTCCAGAAGCCATCAGGAATAGATTTATTCATCTTATTAATTTTGTTGGGGTGTAATACCATCTCAAGCCAATCTTTATATAATTTTCTTTTATGTTTTGACATGCTGTGAAGGAGAATGTTCTTTGCCTTGCTTTTTGCCAATCGTCCATGGATATTGGTTTACCTATATCTTCTGCCCACTTTATCATATATTCCTTAACACAGTCCTGCTCTGTATATCTTTTTAATAACACTCTATAAAATTTGGAAATTTCCTTAGTTCTTTTTTCTTCCTGCAGGATTTTATCTAGGTCGTTATTTTCCATTTCCCAGCCTCCCATTTTTTTTATCCTCTGTAAATTTGTCATTTAACTGTAAATAAGTAAACCAATTTAAGTGATATTCTTCCTGAAGTTTTTCTCTCGTTTTCTTCTTGAGTTCGGTGTCACCAGCTTTTTTTGTAATGTCAGAATATCTTAACCACTGACCTATCTTGCCCCATCTTGATAGAAAAGCCTCTTGGTGTGATATCCATAGTGGCACTTTGAAGTAAAACAGGCTTCTTATTTTCCCCCAAACTCTTAATAGGCCTCTTTGCACACAGTGATTTGTGAACTCTCTATTTACTTTGGCTTTCTCATAACACATGTACGCGTGCCATCCAAATATAATGTTATGGCCCTCCAGACTCAATAATTTCTTGTTATTTAGGTTTACCCACTATTTAATCCATGATAACACCGATGCTTGATAATACACTTTGAAGTCTGGAAGGTCACAACCACCCCTTTCTCTGGTATCAATAAGGCATTTCCATTTGAACCTTGCTTTCTTTTTCCCCCATATAAACCTGCAGAGATCTTTTCCCCATATTTCAAATACTTTATCACTTGATAAGATAGGTAGGTTATGAAACAAGTATAATACTTTAGGGTGTATAACCATCTTAATAGCAGCAATCTTACCTAATAGAGTGAGATCTAGTTTGCTCCATCTGTTCATATCTTTTTAAATTTCTGACCAAGTTTTTGTGTAGTTGTTCTCTAAGAGGTCAGCATTTATTTTAGTCAGCCATACACCTAAATATTTTGCTTCCCCCCCAAACTTTACAACCTTTTCATTCCATCAACTCTTTTTCTTCTTGTTCTTTCATATTTTTAGTTATTATAATTATTTTATCTTTATTTATTTTGAATCCCGCATACTTTCCAAATTCATACATCGTGTTCAAGCATTCTTCCTGTTCTTTTGGGTTTTCCATTAGTATTATCATGTTGTCCGCAAAGGCTCTTAATTTATAATAATGTCCTTTTATCTTTATACCAGGAAATTTTACATTACTTCTTAAGTTCCTATTTGTCCTTCGAGCCTGTGCAATGGATTTTTCTGGTGGAGCGCAGCGTGCACAGAACTGGCCTCACCCTTTAAACCAGACATTCATCTGCCGTGGCCTTGCAAGCATGGACGTGGCAGTGAGGTCCTCGGGCCGTAGGTTTGATTAGAGTTTCCTTCTCTTAGATGGTTGACCTTACAGGGTTGGACGAGCACCATCTGCCCGGGTTTGGGATTGGAGTTTTCCTTCTCCTAGGACGGTTGCCACAAGGCTGGAGAGCCCATCCTGCCCTTTGACGCTCTTTGTCAGACCCTTCGGTTTTGACCTGTCTGGCCTGGGAGACCCTACCAGTGGCTATTATGCCACCGCCAGCATAGCTCAAAACATCATTAGGGTACGCAAGCCTCTCTCCCACGACAAGGTTAGGACCTCTAATACTAGAATAAATAAAAGAGGAGACATAGGGCATCCTTGTCTTGTTCCCTTTTTTATTTTGATTACTTTAGATCTTTCCCCATTGATGATGAGTTGAGCAGTTTGTTCTAAATATATTTTTCCACCCTTATACAAAACCTTTCCCCTAGGCCTGATCTTCTCAATACTTCTACCATAAAATCCCAGCGTATGCTGTCAAAGGCTTTTTCAGCATCGACCATCATCATTCCTCGTTGTTTTTCATTATGAGCTTCATAATATTCTAGTATATCCAGTATTATTCTTATGTTATCACCTATTTTTCTTCCGGGTATAAAACCATATTGGTCTTCATTTATTATTTCAGCCATTATCTCTTTCAGCCTGTTTGCCAGTATCATCATATATACCTTGTAGTCTATGTTCAAAAGACATATGGGATGGTAATTACCAACTTCTTTTCCATATTTTCCTTCTTTTAGTATTATTAATATGTTTGCGTTTTTCCATGAATCTGGGATTCCGTTTCTTTCTATATCGTTATATGTTTTGTAAAGTGGTATAGCTAATTCGTTCTCAAACTTTTTATAAAATAGAGCCGTAAATCCATCCGTGCTGGGAGCTTTATTTAATTTTAAGTCATGTATGGCTTTAGATATGTCTGCCATGGATATTGTGTCATTTAATTTTTCCATCTGTTCTTTCTTCAACTTTGGGAAGGTTTGTTTTTCTAAGTAGTTTCTCATCTTAACAATCTCTTCCTCTGATCAGAGCTTTTGGTCAAATAGTTCACTGTAAAATGTTCTAAATCCTTCACTTATTTCTTCTTGTTTAGTAGTCAGTTTTCCATGTTGCATTATTTCTGTTATCAGTTTTTTCCTGCTTCTTTTCTCAGTCTGTATGCCAGCCATTTACTAGCTTTATTTGCGCATTCAAAATTTATTTGACGTGCTGTTCTCATTCTCTTCTCAAGTATCCACATGGTTTCTAGATTTATCTGCATTTGAATTAGTTTAATTTGTCTTATTAACTTTTCTTTACAGGGATTCTCTCTAAGTTCTCCCTCTTTCTTTCTCAATTCTTTAATTAGGTAATTATATCTCACAGTGTTTTGCTTCTTTACCTCTGCTCCCCTTTTAATTAATAATCATCTAAACACCGCTTTTCCAGCGTCCCAAACAGTTTTCATCTTGCACTCCTTGTTATCATTTTCCTTAAAATATAATGTGATCTCTTTTTTCAGACTCTTAACAAACTTTTCATTTTTCAGTAAGTTATCATTTAATTTCCAATTTGATGTTCTCTTATTTGCTTTCGATGTTAATTGAAAGTGATCTGATGTAACTTTTGCCAGTATTTCCATGTCAATGATTTGTGGCATCAAATTTTTAGAAACCAAAAACATGTCCAATCTTGACATGGACTTAAATCTTTCTGAATAAAAGGTAAACCCTTTCTCCTTTCCATACATCTTGGTCCATACGTCCTCTAGAATGAACTCTTATGTCAAAAAAGCTTGATGGAAGCTTTCCTTGCGGTCCTAGTCGCTTTTTATTTGATCTATCCAGTTTTGGGTCTAGAACCCCATTAAAGTCTCCCACCAAAATTATGTTACCTTTTACATGCTTGCTTATTTGCTTATGCAATTTCTTATAGAATTTTTCTTGTTTAACATTTGGGGCATATATTCCCACAATTGTTGCTCTTATATTATGAAAGTCTACTTCTACCCCTATGTATTCTCCTTCCTCATCTTTGAATACTTCTTTTGCATGGTATTTCTGATCAGTGTACACTGCAATTCCTCTCTTTTTCTTTTTGGGGTTGACCGAATAGAAAACTTTTCCTAACTTCATGTTCCTTAGAAATCTTGTGTCCTCTTGTCTTATTTTAATTTCTTGTATGCATGTTACATCAGTTTTTTGTTTCTCTAAATAATGAAAGACTTGCTTTCTTTTGTATTCTGAATTTAAGCCCTTCACATTCCACGAGCTTATTTTGATTGGCATATCTTATCTAGTCATCTCTTGTCTCTTCTTCGTTGTCCTCTAATTCTATTTCTTCTTCTTCTTTTTCCTTTTCTTCTTCCTCTTTTTCAGATTCCCCTTTGTTGTCTATTTCTTACTCTACTTCTAAATCTTCCTCTTCTGTATGTCTTTGCTCTTCTTGGTCTTCCACTTCCTCCGATCTTGTATTTATTTTCTTGATTGGCTTGTCCTCTTGTCCTGTTTTCCCTTAAGATATGTCTGATTGTTTGTCTTTGTCTTGTTTGTTTTTCCCAATTTTTTTACAGAATTCTATAGCTTTCTGTACAGTATCTATATTGTATTTCCTTTGTCTATATATATCAAGGATATTCCTTCTATTTTATTCCATCTGTAGTTGACTCCGTTTTTTGTTAGAACCCGAGTTATTGTTTTGTAATCTTGTCTTCTTTTTAGTATTGATGAAGGTATATCCTTAAAGATTTTTACTTCTCCTATTTTACATGAGTTTCTGTAGCTTTTTTTTTTTAGTATTATATCATGTATCTTAACTTTGTTAAATTGAATCACAATGTCCCTCGGTAGCTTTCTTTCTCTCGCTGTCACTGAGTTAATTCTGAATAGTTTCTTTCTTCTTCAAGGTATTCTTCAGAATAATCTATAAATTTTGCCAGTTCCGGAATAATTCTGTCGAATAAGTTCTCATTTGTTTTCTCAGAAAGTCCTCTTAACTTCAGGCATTTCCCCCTATAACGTAATTCTTGATTTAACATTAATGTTTCTCCTATGTTTCATTTTTCTTGTAATTTAAATCTTACTTTTTCTGATTCTTGCGTCTTTTCTTTTAAAGTTTCTATTTCCTTTTTCATTCCTTCTGTCTCCTTGTTTATTTTATCCAACTTTCCCCCAATACTTCAGATTCTTTTTTGTAATCTTGTTTGATCTCTTTTCTAATATCTTTCAATTCTTTTCTTATCTCTTGCTTGCAGTTTCGGAGTTCTGTTCTCAATTCTTCCAATATTAAGTTTTGCATCTCCGGTATCTTTGGAGCCTCTTGAGATCCTCATCTAGTTGTAAGAGTTTGGGTTTGAAGTTGTACTGTTGCTTTCCTTGTGCTATGTGTCATGTCTTTTCTTTCTTTCCTGTTTTCCTCATTTTCTTTTTTTTCCTTCTCTTCATTTCTTCTTTGTGTATTTCCTTATGTATATTTATTTTGTTCCCTAATTGTTCATATATTTCCAGTTTTAATTTCTTATGTGCTTATTGCTTAATATTAGCTTATTCTTTGATTGTGAACTTCTCAACCTGTTTCTTTATTTCTTTATTTTCTTTATGTCCCACTCTGTTCTTCTTTTTCTTGTTTACTTTTTTCTTGATTACCCAATTACTAAATGATTAGCTGTTAAATAATTAATGATCTTTACTTATTTTTACATTTTAAATTCTATAACTCCTTTTAATTCTAGTCTTAAAAATAGTAATTGTTCCAATATGTGCCCCCAATACAGTTGATGAATTACTTTGGGTCTTTACTGTAGTCCAAAATCAGGGAAGAAGGGGGGGGGAAGGAAAAACCTTTTTCAATATTATTAATTTTCTCCACACAATATTTCTTAACTGACCTATATATACCTAATCTATATGTTTTCACCAGTCTTATCCTTGGACTTTTCCCCATCAATTTACATAATCAGTATGACTTTGTCAGTATGTATTTACTACTTAAATACTTTGGTTAATTAATTAATTAATTAATTATTACAATTGCTTCTGATTGATCTGATTTCGCTACTATAAGATCTGCAATCCAAGATAAATGTCACAATTGTTATTATTTGTTCACTTCCCTTGTGATACAATCCCTCCTTATATTCTATCCCCCAATCAATATATATTTTCTCTATATCATTCTGTTGCACATATGGCTCAAATTAAGTTCTCCAAATTACCTTATAAACATTAATTCATTTATACATTTGTTTCTGATGAAATTGATTTCATACTATAAGCTCTGCAATATAAAATAAATGCACAACTGTTTTAATTAACTCACTTAATACAATTGCAATCTCTCTTTATGTTCTGTCCCCTAGACAATATGTATTATCACAATTTCATTCATTTAATTTTATAGCTCAAATCAAATTCTCCAAGTTACCTTCTAAACACAGGCTTTTATTTCTTCTACTGCTTCTACTAACTTAAATTTATTCCCCCTTGTCACTTATGTCATTCGCTTCTATTTCATTTATAGCACCCCTCTCCCTTTCCCCTTTCTTCCAGTTTATAACTTCCTCTTTTTATCGTCCTCTTTCCACTATCCTGTTTCGCTCTGTTGTATTCTTGTTCTGTCTGTTTCTTTGTTCTGCTTCTTCCATAGTTCAAAAGTTTTTTCCTCTGCATACTGCTGCTCAACTTGTAATTATATTTGATTTAAGTTCTCTTGCTGATATGACTTCCACCTCTCTTTCCTTCACAGCTGTGGTATCACTTTCACTTTTGAATCCACTCAGCCAACAACTTGCAGAGCACTTTCACCTGAGTGAAAAGTACATATATCAACTGTCGACACTGAAGTGATTTCAAAGCTGCTATTTACTTCTTACCTCCCAGATGGATTTACTTTTCTCCTCAATTCCTACCCACATCCAGTGGTAAAGTTCTGTTGGTTTTTGGAGGCTTAATTAAAGCTTCGAAGTATATTTTGTTATTCTCCTTTCATCAAAATGCTTTTCTTGCTGTTTGCTTTGTAATTAGCCTTCCATCCTCCAAACTGAAAGGCAGCTTTTTATTTCAAGCTGAAGGGGGTTGGCTAACGTCTCTCTCTGAGAGACTTCTGCACCAGGGGGGAGCCCTTCACTCCGTGCCTCAGAAGTAAGTGGAAAACCTCTGTTTTCCTCCACTTCTGGGGTTCACCTGAGCCACTTTGGGTCCTCTTTCTACCCTTCCCTTCCCAGGATAGGTAGCCCCCCAAGTTTTGGCATTTTGGGGAAATCTCTACTGCAGTTGACTGGGCTGGAACGGAGCGCCAATTACCAGCAGCTGTCACCACCCACCATCAGCTGGAAGCCCACAAGATTTCAATTTAAAAGATGTCTGGACAACAAAATTTGGTGAGAAGAAAGTTTTTACATTTTATTCAGAAACACATAAATCAATGACAAGAATAGACATGTTCTGGGCTATGACCAGAATAATGACAAATATTAAGGAAATGGATATAAAGGAAAGAATAATTTCAGATCATGATCCCATAGAAATTCAGTTAGAAACAATTAAATGGGACTACCAATGGAGACTGAATGAAAATATGTTAAAAGATGAGGAATTTGTGCAAAGAATAAGGAAAGAAATAAGACGCTATTTTGAAGAGAATAAAGAGTGAGAAATGCTAGAGAAAACAAGATGGGATGCATTTAAAGCAACAATTCATGGAAACGTCTTACAAAGAGGAGCGGAAATAAAGAGAGAAAGATTGGAGAAAGATCAAAAATTAGTACAAGAGTTAAAAACAAAAGAAGAAATTCTAAGGAAGCAACCAAAAAATATGCAGCTGCAGATGGAAATAAAATTAATACAAGGAGCCTTGAAAAAGGACTTAACAGAGGCAATTGGCAATAAATTAAAGAGGATGAGACAGAGATATTTTGAGAACTCTAATAAGGTGGGTAGATGGCTGTCATAGAGACTGAGAAAAGAAACTGGGAAAAATTAATAACAGAAATAAAGGTGGAAGGGAAAAACCATACGCAACAAGAAGACATTAAAGCTGCCTTTAAAACCTTTTGTGAAACTTTATATAGAAAATGGGAATTAGAAGATAATCAAGAAATAGAAATGGAGAAGTATATAAAGGAAAACACACCCTTGAGAATTACAGAAGAGATAAAAATGAAAGTAGAAAAGCCATTTGGGAAGGAAGAAATCAAGCAGGCTATAAATCAAATGAAAACAGGGAAAGTGCCCAGACAAGACGGCTTTATATCAGAATTCTACAAAAAAATTCAAGATGATTTAATAATACCGATGCACTGAATGATGAATAAAATTAAAGAGGATGGGATACCGAACTCCTGGCAAATAGCAAATATTAGTCTAATCCCCAAAGAAGGAAAGGATGAAACAAATGTGGCAAACTACAGACCAATTTCGTTGCTTAATATGGACTATAAAATTTTTGCCACAATGTTAGCGGATAGGATAAACACCATAATCAAGGAATTAGTTCACAATGACCAGGCAGGATTTATTAAGGGCAGACAAATGTCATTAAATATAAGAACAATGCTCAACATGATTGAGTATTATGAAAGAATGAACAGTAAAAAAGCTGCAATTATTTTTATAGACACAGAGAAGGCCTTCGATAACATAAATTAGCTTTATATAATGAAGATATTGGAAGCAAATTTTGGGGAGGAGTTTATCAAGAATATCAGAGCGATTTATCAAAATCAGAGAGCAGACTTATTGGTAAATGGGCAAAGATCTGAAATGTTCAGAATTGAAAAAGGAACTCACCAAGGGTGCCCTTTATCACCAATTCTGTTTACATTGGCTCTGGAGACTTTAAACAACAAAATTAGAAAAAGTTATAAACTCCCAGGACTAAGAGTTAAAGAATTCAAATATAAAATCAAAACCTTCGTGGATGACCTGGCAATTATACTAGAAGATCCTGTGGATAATATTCCAAACCTACTGGAAACAATCAAAGAATTCGGTGAATTCTCTGGATTTAAGCTAAATAAAGATAAAACAACAGTTATACCAAAGAATCTGTCTAAGAAAGAAGAAGAGAAGTGCCAAAGTAATTCTGGATGTATATTAGAAACGAAAGTGAAATATCTCGGTATATAGTTAAGTAGAAGAAATATTGATCTTTATGAAAACAACTATAAACGATTATGGTCAGAAATCCAAAAAGACTTGCAAAGATGGGGAAAATTAGACCTTTCCTTGTTGACGAGAATAAATGTGATAAAAATGAACATCCTGCCTAGGTGTTTATTTTTATTTCAAAACTTAACAATTTTGCAAAATGATAAAACAATTCACCGATGGACTTTTGAATTGAATAAGTTTATCTGAGGAGGGAGGAAACCAAGGATTAAATTGTTAACTTTAACAGCTAATAAAAAATCAGGAGGAGCATCACTACCAAATCTAAACTTATATTATTTAGCCTGAGGTATGAACTGGCTGATCGACTGGATTAAATTAGATAACGACAGAATCTTAACCCTAGAAGGTAATGCCCTAAGATATGGCTGGCACGCTTACATGGTACATGGGAAATCACAAATAAATAAGGATTTTGGGAATCACATTGTAAGAAAGGCTCTAATGAGAATCTGGCAAAAATTACAAGGAATTTTTTTTTTAATTGCCCACTTGGATTTCATTCCATGAAGCCACCTTAGGAAGATGGGGAAAAACGACAAAATGGATAAGATATAAAGACCTAATAGACCAAAAGAAATTAAAGGAAAGAATGGGTATAAACATGTGTACACAAGAAGAGTTGGAATTAATAGGTTTCCATATGAATTGGTTCAAATATCTTCAACTACAAACTAAATTTCAAGAAGACAGTAAAAAATACGAGTTTGAAACATCAGAAAATGATCTAGACAAAATAATTTGGCAAAAAAAAATGGAAAGACAATAATACAACTTTATAAATTGTTATTAGAAACAGAACTGGAAAAGGAAGTGATGTCGGATAAGATGAACAATTTGGCAACTGACATAGATGACACAATAAACTTAGAAGAATGGGGAAAATCTTGGGAAAATACTAATGTGATTACGGCGTGTCTTCTATTGAAGGAAAACCACCTAAAGATGGTAAACCGGTGGTGTATGACACCAGTTGAAGTAAGCAAAATTTATAAAACTAAAGAAAAGCAATGTTGGAGATGTGGAAAAGATCGGGGCTCACTCTACCATATGTGGTGAACCTGCCCAATGGTTAAAATTTTTTTGGATAAAAATACATAAAAAGATACAGGAAATCTATATAATTCAGTATGAAATGAACCCCAAATTATATTTGTTAAATATAACCACAGCTATTGACATAACTCGTAAACAATACTAGAGAACAATATTGTACTTAATAACGGCAACAAGACTGATAATAGCGGCAAAATGGAGAAGCAGAGAAATGCTTCAAGTCACAGATTGGTTGCTTAAGATCAATGAAATGTATGAGAATGACAGACTGGCTTGCATTTTAAATAAGGGTACCTGTCTAAAGAAAAAGGAAGAATGGGAGCCTTTAAATCAATATTGGAAGAATAGTTGGGAAATAGAAGGGATTTTATTTGAGTAAGCAGAACAAAAACAACTCATTTGGAGGGGGAGTTAGAGGTGATAAAATGGTATAAAGAGGAGACAAAGGAAATTACAGACGAGATGATACTGAGAAAAGGAAGCAAAAACACAAGTAAAACCTTACATATAGTGAGAATTAAAGAGAGGATAAAACAGAAAAATAACAGTTATAAGCTTATAGTGTAAAAAGAAATATATATATAAATATGTACACAAATATTAAAGAAAATCGAAGAATATACCAAAGTTATACCAAAGTACATTTCTCAATGAAGCACAAAAAGTTCTCTTGATCAAGACAATGCTGGATCTCCAAGGTAAAACACACAGGTAAGCAGATCTTTGTGTGAGAGCTCCAGTGCTTTTCTTAGTCTTCAGACCATGCTGAGCCCACAGGATTTAAATTTTGGTTTGTATGTTTTTTTAAAGAAAAGAATAAAGGAGTGCCTGAAAACCCTTTTGCATTGTGTGAACTTTTACACGCCATTTCATATTCCTTTCAGGTTCCAAACTCCACTGGGAGAGTTCACAGGCACCTCACCTGCTGTTCAAGGCTTCTTCTTTCACCCTATTGTGCAATGTGAAAAGATAGGCAGGAGAGGGAGAAAATATCCTATTCATAATGAGCTTGTATTTCAGAACAGCAGAGGCTGCATACTCATCGGCCTTCAATCTTATTTTTAAAAAGTCTTCCTTAAAAGGGCTCCATCATTTTCTGAAAGCTTTTTATAGCCCTGGCTATTATTTCACTGTATATTCACTTAACTCCAGCTGGTGACAAAAGAGGGCACTTTTATTAACGGTAATGAGAGAAGGGTTGAAAAACACAAATCATTTCCATCTAGCCTGCTCATTCCTTTCACCTGTTTCTCGATACCTTTGCCCTGCCAAGTCATCTTCATTGTCCTTTTGTTCCATGCTCTTCTAGAATTAGTTCTGGCTTTCATCACTAACCTATTATTTAAACAATGAGAAAAGCCCATTTCAAGGACATTGCGGGGAAAAAGGGGCCAAAGAAATGTACCGTAGCTTAGGGATTTTAGTATGGCCTGTGGATAATGATTTGACGTTGTAGTAGATAGCGGAGAATAACTGTTAATTGGCTGACTGCTGTACCCAGTAGAGGCCAGGGAGTGGATATCATGATTAGCTGAGGAGAGAAAGAAAATAGTTGAGGAGGGTGTATCCAACACTTTTTTTTGCAGGGGTGAGGGGTTTTTCTGGCTTCTGCTCTGGTTTTTGGATGGAAACAGCCAGAAATCATAAGTGATTATAATTGCGGATTTCAAACAGAATGACTGGTTTGGCCCTTGCTGAAGAGAGGAAAAAAGGAACAAGGAGGACAGCAGAGACCCTTAACTTGCCATTGCACCATTAAATTCTTAACTACGAATTCTTAACTAAGAATTTAGTTAAAAATTTAGTTAAGAATTAAATTCTTAACTAAGAATTCTTAACTAAGAATTCTTAACTAAGAATTTAATGGTACAAATTCATATTTCCACCATTTGTGGATTAACATCTAAAACAGAGAAATTTCTATTGTGAAAAGAAACAATTCAGTTCAGTGCTTTCAGGCTTATGTTTGATGTCATGATGTACTAGGAGACCTGACAAGGCCCCAAAATGACTGCACTGACAGGATCCTAAAAGACAAGGAACCTTCCTTCCTACAGGGGCCCTTTAACACTATACAAGTACAATTATGGTGCTATGATTCTACTTTAACTGTCATGGTTTCATCCTATGAACTCTTAGGACTTGCCATTCATCTAGAGAGGTCTATAGCAAACTATAAATCCCAGGACCCCACAGGATGCAGCAGTGGCAGTTAAAGTTGCTATAGTGCCGTAATTGTGTCATGTGAAAGTGCCTCTTCTTTCTAGTTAATTTCATAAGAAATGTCTCTGAATTCTATTTAGAGCAAGTCCTGGTCTTCCAGATTTTTTGGACTTCCAGAAGCCCCTGCCAACTTGGCCAACTCTCAGGAATTCTGGGAGCTGAAGCCCAAAACACCTGGAGACTGAAGTTTGGGAACCATTGAATAGAGTGACTATTCATTTGCTTAGCCAAGCAGTCCCAGACTGCAGCACAAGATGGTGGTGATTTTTTTGGAATTAGGATTTTCGGTTTCACAAACCCTCAGATTGGCTGTTTAACATTTGATTGACACTTTCCAATTGCAGAAATAACTATAGATGAATTTTTAAAATGTGCCTTGGCCTAGGGCCAAGACTGGATCAAGGTTGTTGGGGTAGTTCCAAAAACAGGGGTCCCTTTGTATACATGCATCAGCTATTTTAGGAGAGGGTCACATAAATAAATGAGTAAATAATAAATAAAATAAAAGATACAACAGATAGCAGCAGCAGAAAAATCTTCATGTGCAAATCAACTTTCAGCCCTGTACATTCAATGAAATTGATGGCCTAAGCCAGTTAGCACACATATATTGATGGTGCCAGAAACCTCAGGGGGTTGTCTGAACAATGAAAATATCCCTCATAGAATTCATGGGGAATGCCTGTTGTCTGAACAAGCTGTCCTGGAGATTCAGCATTTTCAGAGGGAGGGGGGGCAGAAAACTCCATTTACTGCATGTTAGGGGATTTTGCGGTAAATGACTGATTCACAGCACTATACATTTAGAGCCTGGAAGAAGTCAAAAGGCAATTGGTCCATTGTGCAAGCAGGGGAGGGCTTTCCTCATACTCAGTCAGGAAGTGCCATTTTGGCCTTCTGGAGGACCAAGGGTTTGCCTCTCTTGAGCGTGCACTGTGTCACACTGCAGGGGTGGGAATTTTTTTTCAAGTGTAAGGTCTTCTTCCCGCCCCTTTAATGAAAGAGTAATAAAAAAATTATCAGTGACAATTTGTGTGTGTGTGTGTGTGTGTGTAATAATGGGAAAGACCCCATTTCCCATTATCTTCCAGCACAGCATCAGGTAAACAAATGATTAACTAGGGTCTGAAGAAAGGTAACACCTTTTAGGGTCAGCATCATCACAGATGTCACAGGTCACAAGGGACAATGACCAAATCAAAGATTCCAGAGTGGTAAACCTTTGAGACACTTCCAAGACAAGGTAATAAATACTGCCTCAGGGCCATGAGGCAGAGAGAGAACAAAGAGATGAACAAAGGAGCATCCTGGGGCAAGGACCTCACATCAGCTAGGGGAAGTCTGCTTGAGATTGGTCTGAAAACAGACATGTGGCTCATAGCCAACCCTCAACTCAACAGACAGAACTTCATGTCAGTGAGTGAGGAAATTAGGAAATGTATTAGATAGATTGTGTTAGGGAATTATGTTATTTTCCCACTTGGCTGAATGCTTAATGAATGCTTTACTATGTCTGTAATGTCTAGGAATGTACCTGGGAGGAGGAAGCATCCCATGAGAATTATATGCATGTTATGGACTCTGCTTGGAATAAATAAGCTTTTTCTAATCTTTCTTCAGCTGACTCATACGTGCACCTTGTTTTGCTTGGTTGTTTCTCTCCTCTTTGGGGTAGAAGGGGGTGGTAAATCTCTGCAGGTGGCAGAAGATAGAGAAGGAAACCCCACAATCTCCCTTTGGTCTGTGTTGTAAGGGTGTGTGTAGAATTCAAAGAGTGGTGGCAGCTAGATCAAAGGAAGCACAATTAAAGGGAATTCCCAGGCAGAGGAACCCCAAGATTGCATCTCACTAAGGCACCAAGTCCTCAGAGGCAGGTGAGCAAGCACACACCGAGGAAAAGCTGTAGCATGGGAGGGGGAATAGTGGCCTGTACTCGCTGCCACCATCTTGATTCGTGGGAAGTCTGTCTGAACTTTGCCACATATTGCTTTGAAGGCAACATTTTATAATATAAAATTCTGGAGACAACAGGGAGCTGCTGGGAATTGCAGGTAATGTGTGTCCCAGTGCAGTATTTCCTCCCATCTAGCTGAGCCCCAGGAGATTTTTCTTGCATCACTGAACCTTAGCCAATGAGGGCCTGCTCAATTGCACATATTGCACCATGGTAATACAGTCCTGCCCATGGTTTAACACTTAACAGTTGGGATCTGAATCCTTCTGTGGAGGGGTCTGAATTAGGATTTTCATACTCCCCCAAGAGTGTCCTTATCTTTAGCAGCTTCATGATAGAGAAGTACAACATAGTCCTCTCCATACAGCTATATCCCTTGAAAGTGACTGGTGCTGATGTGTGGGAGTCACTTTCATTTCATTTCAGCACTTGGAAATAATGTTATTTTTTAGTCCTTTTGTTGATTAATAAGGGCCAATGTTACATTTAATGGTTTTAATGAGAACGAGGTAAACGTTGCGGGTTGGCACAATAAGTAATATTTACTCACTACAGCAAAACATTACTCCTTAAGTTTTTTATTTTTTTATTTTTTTGGGGGGGGAATTTTGGTCCCTTTTAAAATGTTTAAATTAATTTTTATTTAAAAAACAAGTAAAGGCTACTATGGACTTTATCAGACTAGTGTCTAAAAAGTTGTAATTCTACTATTGAGGAAAGAGGAAACATAGTGGCATTATTACACTAAGTATCACATGTCACCATAATCACATGATACTACCACCACGGAATTATTGCGTGACCACCACTAGTACTTTAAGAATGGGATTTTTCTTCTCTGATTTAGCATGGGTGAGATGTTGGTGGTTCTCACAAGAAGATGTGAGTGTGCTTAAAAACTCCCCAAACCCCTTAATTAAACAAACGAAATCAACACATAGACACTTCAGCCTAAAAATGTGGAAACAAAATGGGACAGTTAATTAAAAGAGCATCCTGTATATTGTTTTCATGTTCTCACCAGGAAGTTCTCTCATTGGGAATGGGGTGGGGGTGGGGGGAGATGACTGCCCATTCACACTGTAACCTTGTGATTACAGTGGGACATCATTTTTCATGCTCTTCAATACCATGAAAACAGCAATATTGAGAGCTATTAACAGCTTGTCCCATCAATTAAAAGGGATGCATTATTGGTGGCTGGAGCACACAGTGACCACAGGATGATGATGATGTTGTACAATAGTGGGAACTTGTTTGCTCTACTGTGACATTATAATCGTGCAATTTTAGCCTTGTCTGATAAAGTTCTGTTAGTCACTTGCTAGTGATGAGCAACAATAAGGAGAAATGAGTTGCTTTCTCAAAAGTAATACTCTTAAGCAAAAGTAATTGCTATTTTTAAAAAAAAAAATATTCATCTTAACTAAAATGAGCAAATTTCCTCATAAATGGGATGGAAAGAAGTTGAGCTTTTTAAAAAATGAATGTGGGAGAAAGCTAAATGGATATATTCATCCATTCCTAATAATATTGTGGGGTAGCCATTATACCAACAACTCATGACCTCTGGATTTGATTATTTAGCCTCTCTCCATTTACTTTTGAAGCAGAATTGCTTACAGTTTGCCTACACTTTTCAGAATTTTTTTCTGCAAATTTGTTGAGGAATAGTTTTCTAATTTCCCCTGAATGAGATAAGATTAGACAAATAATTGATATGTCAAGGTCATTTCAGTAGTATAACATGATTGGTGCATATCTGAAAACTGACAAGCTGTAACTGGCAGTCACTCACAGAAGTAGTAAATTTATTCATTTGCTTAACCAAGCGTGAAATACCTTGAATAAAAACAACAGAATAGTCCTTTGGCTCCTTAAAAAGGACTGATAAATTTATAATAGCATGAAACTTTGTTTACTGTATCCCACTTTATTAGATGCATGATGTTGTTCAGAAATCCAGGTCTATATTTAGTTCATGGGGCAGGAGCTGGAATTTTATATAATGACACCAGAATGAAATTAAATGCAGAAAACATTAACAGTGAAAGTTATATTATTAACAATGACCATTCACAAACATGTATCTGCTGAGGTTTGGTTCCAGGACCCCTGTGGATACAAAAATCTGTGGATGCTCAACTCCCATTATATGCTCTCTCTGGCTTTTCTTCACAAATGAAGATTCAGGAAGGACTCATCCTGCGCTTTCTGCAAGCGTGCTGATGACTAAAAAGGCCAATCTGAGATAAACATGTCCGGTTGCAGAAAGCACAGCAGAAGGTCTCCTTGGGTGATGTTTCCAGGTTGTGATTCTTTCTGTGTTGTCATTTCTCTTCAAGACTTGTTTGGCGTGAGTTCTCAAATAAGGCTGCAGCATTGTGGATAGTACGTCTCCATGCCTCCCAATGTGAGGCCAGGGTGGACCATTGTTGGTGATCAATTTGGCCGAGCCTGAGCTGTTGTTTCAGGGAGTCCTTGTATCGTTTTTCTGGAGCGCCCCTCTTACGCTGACCTGTGGCGAGTTCACTGTAGAGTACTATTTTTGGGAGGCGGTAGTCCTCCATCCTAGAAACATGCCCTGCCCAGCGCAGCTGCGTTCTCAATATCATGGCCTCAATGCTGGTGATCCCTGCTTGCTCAAGGACAGCAACATTTGCAACATAGTCAGTCCAGTGTATATTTAGGATTGTATGTATACAGTGCTGATGAAAACGCTCGAAGAGTTGTAAGTGTTGGCGATAGGTGACCCATGTTTCAGCAATGGCATAGTAAAATGGTGTCCCTTATATAAAATGTCAAATGGTAAGGTTTACTTTTTGGAGTTTTTTTTTTTTTTTTTTTTGGTGAAATATTTTCAAGCTGTGGATAGTTGAATCGGTGGATAAAGAATCCATGGACATGGAGGGCTGACTGCATGATAAGCATCTATCATCTCAATTAATGGAATCTATAAATGAATTATTACTCAGTAGTGCCCCTCTCTAATCTCCCTTGGAAGTTTCCTTGCTCCACAGTTTATACTTTAAGGTGACTGGTAGTGTGATGTCCTGATAGTTTTTGCATATTGCTGTTTCTGCTGTTAGCTTTGTGTCCATTTATTTTTATGCATATAGACTGGCTGTTTGTATTATGCAGAATGCAGGAGGACAGAATGGAAGATTAGTAACAATGTTGGTACAAAAGCACATGATGAACTTGTGTATTGTAGGTAACATTATTAAGTCTTGAAATAGTATAGCCAGAGTAGATATTATGACAGAGCAGGCATGTTGGTATGTAGTAGAATGTGGTCACTATGTCCTTGTAGTATGGCATATTGTTGCTGGTTATGTTTGGGGGCTGTCTATAAGTTAGCACTGATGACCTAAGGTCTGTGTGAGAGAGGTGTGATTATCCAGGATGGGCTATAGCTAAATGATAATACATTGGAGTAGCTTCAGCTCTGAGGTTATGATATTATCAACATTTTAAAATATTCGCAGTGGAACACACTCCCTCGGAGCATGGTGGGGTCTCCTTCCTTGGAGGTCTTTAAACAGAGGCTGGATGGCCATCTGTCAGGGATGCTTTGATTGTGATTTCCTGCATGACAGGGGATTGGACTGGATGGCCCTCGTGGTCTCTTCCAACTCTAAAATTCTATGATTCTATGAAATAATTAAATGGAACATAATGACTTACAGCATTACTTCTAAGTTTGCAGGGGGGGGGTTGAGAGAATTTGGGTCCATTTTATTTTTCAGTTTTAAGTGCATTTTTAAGATGGTGGTGATGATATAGCTAAAACTGTACTAATGTCACAAATAAAAACAAATGTGTCACTTTGAAGAAGTAACACCGAATGCCTTACTTTTAAAAAAATAATGCTCTAAGCTCTCTTTTAGCTACAGCTGTATGTCTTCTGACATTTTCTCGTCTATGTGTCCTTGAATAAGTGAAGTAAATCAAACACTTGAATACTGTAAAAGTGCTGAATATTAATGGGGGGGGGTGTACAAAAGCTTTTTATAAATGACAACATTTTCTCCTAAAATGTATCCTTTTAAAAGTCCTATACCCAATCATTCATGTCTTAGAATGGTAATCAGCTCCCCTGTTTAAATGGAACCAGCCATTGTAATGTGAGATGTGAGTTGCTCAGTAGTAAGTGTGTAAAGAATATTTGCATTTTTTGTCCTCAGTGAGACTTCCTGTTAAACTTTTTTTTTGCTAACTTCCATGGCATTTTTCACACTTCAAGCCTTTTTGCACAAATAAATAGAAGTGAAGAGGGGAAAGGATGTGCAAATAAATGTTTTTGTGCTGTAAATGCTATATTGCCTGCCAAGTAATTTTTTTATTTAAAAATCTTTCAAAACATTTCATTAAAAATAGTTCTGAAATGCGATTTTTTTTTTAAAAAAAAACTTGCAATGATACTTTCAGTCTTATTCCATAAGTAGAAAAACTTTCAAATAGTTTTCATTCCTGCAATTCATCCCTATTGAGTCCCCAAAAAAAGCTGAGGGCCTCCTGTGGGTCCAAACAAGCACATCTGCTTTCTAACAGTTGGCATTTTCTAGGCCATGCCACTTGGCATCCTACTCCCCCAAAAGATGCCAGATTCCTGAGAGGAGAATGGGATGCCCTGGCAGTAGCTTCTGCTTGCCTTTTCTAAAGCCACACAAAAGGAGGTCTGTCAGAGTTTTCCAAATCACTGCTTGCATAGCAAAGGTTTGGCCTCTATAATCCAGCTTGCCTCATCTGGATGCCTGGTTTATTGTGTGCTGGGAGCTAAATTGAAAAGGAAACAATACAGAAATTGGATTTTTGTTTTGTTTTCGACTCACTGTTAATGGATTTTATTATGATTTATTTCCATGTAAACAGCATTGTACAATTGCTGTCGCTACACAAATGTGGCTCCTGGTTTGAGAAATCTTGTACACGGGTACTTGTAGAATACAAATTTGGGAGATTTATGCAAATAACTGTGCTGTAAGGAACTCTGGTCTGTATGTCTGTCACTGCAGTACTTTCCAGTGGAAAGTAAACCTATGGAGCCTTTAACAGTCTCATGGCAGGCAGCCTGCAATGGCAGGTCTTAAAAAGCATGACAAAGGGCTCCCCTAAACTGCAAAGTGTGGCTGGAATGCCTAAATCAGTTGCAATTTACATCTCTCATTATTCAGAGAGAAGTGTGAGCATGAGACTCTTATTTCAGGTGAAGAGCATCCTATTTCAAGTAAATGCAAGACAGTCAATTTGTGGGACTTCATCAAACAAAGGAAGTAGGGCACCCTGAAGTGAACTGGAAATCAGGTAAGCTCTCAGTGCAAAGGAGACCTGACAACCTGCTTGAATGTCATGGTACAGAGAACACAGATTTGTCAACTTGGCATTGGTTTATATCTTGGTTCAACCATAGATTCTCATTGGATGCAGGCTCATCCTGACTAGGTGAAGAATGGTTATTAATATTCATACTCTTGATGAAAAAAAGGGTGTCAGGTTGCTCAACATGCCTCACTAAGAAAAATATGAACAACTATGTGAGTATTCACACATTGGGGCTTCATTTGGGAGAAAAATCAGTTACTCAAAAATACGTATGGCTTTTCTATGATGAAAACATGCCTTTAGCACTGTTCTCCTTTGCACTGAGAAAACATGTTTTTCTTCTAAATAGCAAATTTTTTGTGTTGGTGTTTTTTGTACAAGAAACAATTCCAATGCAGAAATTGTGTGGAGACATGTCTTCTGCCTGAAAAAGTAATTTTTTGTGCATCCCCCACACTTAGGTTTTCTCTGCCCCCCTCTGATTTCTGCAGAGAAATCAATGTATTCATTCAAGTTGCATAAATTTGCATAACTTGCATAAATATATCATTTTCTGTTTAAGAAAACTATGCCTAGAAAAAAGCAATATTTTTTTTTTTTAGCAGAGATCAGTGTCTTTTGTACAGGTACACTGTTTCTGATGCAAAAATATTACTGTTTGTGCAGAAAACACATTGCTCTGAAGCAAATTTCCTATATAGAAAAAACACAGGCAAATTCATTTGGGAATGAAATCCTGAAGTATGAATGGTGCTCAAAAATTGCACAGAAACCCACACATTTGTGTGGAGCATAGGGGAAAATGCTAAAATTATTTGTTCATGCATGTGGAGATGAGATCACTGAAGATTTACATCCCTAATCATTGTCAATAACTATGCAGGGTAAGCTTTTTCAATTTAGACAGGAGATTTTAAAGGGTTTAGAGGTAGCCTTGTAGCTCAAGCTGATGTCTCATTAAGTAGAAAGAAGCACCATGGTATTTATAAATACAGCCAGCCCTCCGTGTCCACAGACTCTTTATCCATGGATTCAACCATTCAACCATGTCATGATGTTTGGGTGTGGGAGGGAATCAGTCCTTCAGCTGTCTGAGATTAAAGGTATCTTAGAATTTCTAAGTTGAAAACTAGCATTTTAATCAGGGACTGACAAAGCTGTGGTTTTCTGTACTCTCTCTGGCAGTAGTTTTCTGTGCCCTTTTCTGTTTATAGTCACCTGATTATTTGAAATCAGGGCTTGAAACATGGAGGCAAAATCTGCCGGAAGTCTAATCTGCCCCCGTGGCCTTCCCCAGAAGGTCAGATCTCATCATTTTGCAGTTTAGCGGATTTTGTACATTCCCCCCTTACCGTTCTGAAAGGTTGAAATACTTTTCCTAAGGCTTTAGGTACTGGCATTCAGAATGTTAAACCAAGATATATTGTTGTTTTTGCTCCTACCTTGTTGCTTTTTGCTCCTCTGACCATCGGAAAGAAGGCCCTGGAAACTTCTCTGAAATGGAATTTGACCCTTAAGCTGAATAAAAATCTCAACCCCTCTTTCAAAGGATGCTAATACAGAGCAATTGTCAACTGTATTCCCCCCCTTGCAGTGGCTGATATGCACTTTTTTTGGGGGGGGGGCTTCAGGTACCAGTTTGTCTTATGTCTTTTCAATGTGGTGCTTTTCCAGCAAGCCAGTATCTCTCTGTTTCCCCTATATATGCTGTTGAAATATTAGTGGCCTACCTCACAAATGGACTTGTTGCTCCCCGGTCCACCTTGGCTTTATAGCAGAAAGAAATAGAGAAAGAAATTAAGCATTGGAGCTTTTCTTATCACTGTATGGTCTTGTCAGGAAAAAGATAAAGCAGCAAAGCCATGTTTTAAAAAGAAGCACTGAGAAGCCTCGTCCATATATTTCCTTTTGTCTTCTGGGAACAAGCCAGAGTTTCCTTGTTGTTGTTTTTTTTCCGGGCTGTGAGGCGGTGTTCTGGAACAGTTTACTTCTGACGTTTCACCTGCATCTGTGGCTGGCATTCTCTGAAGATGCCAGCCACAGATGCAGGCAAAATGTCAGAAGCAAACTCTTCCAGAACACCGCCTCACAGCACGAAAAAAAAAAAAAAAACAAGGAAAATTTATGGATGCCACCGTGTCACAACATGCCAGAGTACTTGTTCTGGGGCACAACCTCCCCATCTCTAATCAAAACATGGCTTTAACAGGGTTGCCTACTGTTTGTCTGACAAGGCTCCTGCATGTTTCCTTGCTATGCGAAAAACACAAATTCTGCACTGGGAGAGCTTTTCCCATCCTTGCCATTAGTTCTTGAGAATAGATTCAGCTTCCGAATTTTGTCCCAGGGGTATTAAATGAATGTAAATACCTTGTCCAAGAGATATTAAATAAACACAAACTTTTAAAAAAGTTGTTAATCCCACCAATAGTTGTCCCTGGAAACTGAATTTAACAATATCAGTGTGTTCCTACTGCACAGCCTGGGTCTTGTTCATTCCATGAGAAGAGGACAATTGGGGCCAGCCCTATCATCAACCAGAGTGAGGCAATCATCCCAGGAAGCAGATCCTGATGGGGTGGAAGCAGTGGAATCCTTCTGGCTGTTCCTCCTGAATCTGTCAGCTTGGTCTACCTCAAAGATAGTTGTTGTGAAGATTAAATGGGATAAGAGCCCAGTATGCTTCCAAGAGCTCCTTGAAGGAAGGACAGATTGTGTGTCTTTTCCAGTCCTATTAAGGCATATTTGTGTTCCAAGCTAGTGCTACCAACTTCCTTTCTGGCCTTCTACTTGTTATCATATGTTAGGGATGGGAAGCATATTCAACATTATTTGATTCCTGGCCAAAGGGTATAACACAGAGGCAATAATCTGGAGCAGGTTTTGTCCAGTATTTGCACATCCTCAAGTGTCTCTGGAAATTATTCTGTGGAGAAATACTTGTGGGATTTCTTTGTACAAGAATGCAAGAAAGCACAAAACCAGTTTCCAGACACCTACAGTATGTGTTTTCATGAAAAAATAATTATCTGTTTTACATACAAAATTTTGTACCAAAATGGGTTTGTGTAAATAGTGTTTTTTGTATGTGAAAACTGTGCTGTTTGTATAAAAAAACATTTTTAACACAAAAGAATTCCAGAAACCCACTTTTTGTTCAGACTTAGTGTTGTAGTATTGTACAAAAATAGCACTTTTGCACAAACATGCATATGAGTATGTCAAAGCTGTTTTTGTGCAACCCTCCCACATTTTTAGAAACACAGATGGTTTCGGGGTGCAGCATCAGAGGGGATTGGGGTGGGGGAATAGGCATGATTTTTTGCACCCAAAATATGCTGTTTTCTGGACATAGTGAGTTATTGTGTGGAAAATGTGTTTCTCACATGAAAAAAAAATAACACTTTTCAAGCAGAAAACCACTGTTTCCAGAATACTACATGGTTTTATGTGTACATTTTTGTGTGTGTGTAAAAATAACTGGGTATCTGGTAAATGGTTTCTTATTTTGCATGAACAACTTGTCCCCCACACCCCAACAAAAAAACATGATTTTTATGAAATATGTATATATTTCTGTGCAGAATAATTTCCTGAAATGCTTATATAATGTGTAAATATACCAGAGGAGAGCTGCACATAAATATTCATTCTTCCCCTCAGCAGAGAGAAAACTGTAGAAATTATTTGTCCTCACATGCAGATGAAATACTTGAATACATCTGCAACCTCTACATAGCCCAATGGGCACCACCCACATACATGTGAATGGATCAACAGGCTAGGAGAAACTTAAAAATTGGAAAAAATATTCTAAAAGTTAGGTGAATAAATCTTTGCAAGGAGAACTTTTTTTTTAAGTCAGAGGCAGGAAAACCCACTCCAATGAGAATGGAGGGTCCTCAATTGTCATTGAATGCTGACTGATTGTTGGAGGACCATATGAAAAAACAGGAAGAAGGGAATGGAGTATCCCGGAAGAGGGATTGGCTAGCTGGCTTGAAGTGGGAACACTTGAACTTGCTCCCATCCCACCACTTGTTTCATAGGTATACAGTGGGGGATTCCCTCTTTCAAAACAAGCATCTTTTCCAACACACGTTATTCCATTTTGAGGCAGTTCTTGATACCCTGCTCTCTCTGGCTGAAGTCTGTTGTTCAACCCACTATATGAAAGCAGAACTTCAGAAATTGCTTGTAAGAATCATAGAATTGCAGAGTTGGAAGAGACCACGAGGACCATCCAGTCCAACCCCCTGCCACGCAGGAAATCACAATCAAAGCATCCCGACAGATGGCCATCCAGCCTCTGTTTAAAGACCTCCAAGGAAGGAGACCCCACCACGCTCCGAGGGAGTGTGTTCCACTGCCAAACAGCTCTTACTGTCAAAAAGTTCCTCCTAATGTTGAGGTGGAATCTCTGTTCCTGGAGCTTGCATCCATTGCTCCGTGTTCCAGTCTCTGGAGCAGCAGAAAACAAGCCTGCTCCATCCTCATCCTGACATCCCTTCAAATACTTAAACAGGGCTATCAGATCTCCTCTTAACCATCTTTTTTCCAGGCTAAATATACCCAGTCCCCTAAGTCTCTCCTCATAAGGCATGGTTTCCAGACCTTTCACCATTTTAGTTGCCCTTCTCTTAAAATGGTCCAATTTGTCAATATCCTTTTTGAATTGTGGTGCCCAGAACTGGACACAGTATTCTAGGTGAGGTCTGACCAAGGCAGAATAGATGATAAAGGCATGCTGAATCCATCCATAACTAAACAGTTATGAAAGGCTTCAGTATGTCACTATATTCATTTTTACGAAAAGTGGCTCTCCAAGTTCTGCATTAAGGGTGGGCAAGTCATGCTTGGACTACATTACCTATTAGCCCTAGCCAGCATGACCAATAATGAAGGATAATGAAGTTCAGCAACAGCTGGAGGGCCACAAACTGCCACTGCTGCATTTTGTACCAGCCTGGCTTTATGAAGTAAACAGTTTAAGTAACTATGTTATAATGATTGGGGCTGATATTAAAATCAAGGGTCATTTATCAGCCTGAAACAGGAAACATTGGTTGTATATGTAACAAGGATGAGCAAATTTCTACTTTTCAATTTCTCTTGAGTTTGCACTATCCTATATTCTATCCTTCTGAATTACAGTGCAACTGGGAGAGTTTCTCAAATTAATCCTGAAACTGAAGCATGAACAGTTTACCTCAGCTTTCATTTCCTTCCTTTTATTGGCATTGTTTTTCTCTTATGTGTTACTAATGCAGACATGTGATAAAATGCTGCCCTGAAAAAGTAATTTTACTGTGACCTTGACTGCATCAAGATTCTTTTTGGGTGATATGCTACTAATGTATATACATGCACTTTTCTAAGACAGAACACAAAATACTTCTTCTTAAGCACTCACACCCATGTGTATAATTACGCTGTTTCCTCCCCCCCCGGAAAACATTATCTATGCACACAAATGAAGCTGTGTATTGATAAGATGCTGCAGAAAAATTATCTTCATGTAGTCACATCATGTGATCACAATCAAGCTTTCTTTTGCTCCCTATGTTTTATCAGACATGAGGATGGAGTGGTGGGTGAGGGAAAAGATATGAAGGAAGTAAGATCTTGAACAGACTGCACACCTGAATTTATCTCAGAAATAATAAATAATAAAAAAGGAAGAAAAGAATGTAGATCATGTAATTTGGAACTCACATCAAATGAAAGTCAAATGTCAGAAGCCTCCAAGTTCTTCTTCACCTCAGATTAAAATGTGACCTGCAGAGACCTCTTGGTTAAAATGGTGATGTGTTGTGAAGTTGAAGGCTTTCACGGCTGGCATCCATAGATTTTCCTTGGTTCTTTTTCCGGGTTGTGAGGCCGTGTTCTGGAAGAGTTTATTTCTGATGTTTTGCCAGCATCTGTGGCTGGCATCTTCAGAGAATAGTTGGGTAGGAGTGTGTGTGGGGTTTATATACTGTGAACCCCTGTTGGGGAGGATATGTACATTTGTGTATTTGAATGGTTAGTTTCTGGGTGTAGATATGCAAGGAGGATTAGTGCCTGTTTGGTTAATGGTTGCTTGATGGTGCATTATCTGCTGGAAATCCCCCCAGCCCTGGGTGGAGTTCATTTGCAAGTGTTGAGTTTTGATTCTATTGTTTTTCAGGACTGGCAGTCAGATTTTATTTACTTTTAGGGTTTCTTCTTTTCTGTTGAAGTTGTCCAGGTGTTTGTGGATTTCAATAGCTTCTCTGTGCATTCTGACATGATAGTTGTTGGCTTGGTCCAGAATTTCTGTTTTTAAATAACATTTTGTGTCCAGGTTGGATTATAACATGTTCTATTACTGCTGATTTTTCTGGCTGGCTCAGTCTGCAGTGTCTCTCATGTTCCTTGATTTGTGTTCGCACACTGCATTTAGTGGTCCCTATGTAAACTTGTCCACAGCTGCATGGTATGCAGTAAACTCCTGCAGCTTTGAGAGGGTCTCTTTTGTCCTTCACTGAGCGTAGCATTTCTTGGATTTTCTTGGTTGGTCTGTAGATGGTTTGAGGTTGTGTTTCTTCATCAGTTTTCCTATTGTGTCTGTGACTCCTTTGATGTGTGGTAAAAATACCTTCCCTTTGGGTGGCTGTTTTTCTTCTTCATTCCTGTGGTTTTTTCCGGGTCTGGCTGCTCTTGTGATGTCTGATCTGGAGTAACCATTAGCCCGTAGGGCCCAGTTTCGGTGCTTTAGTTCATCCTCCAGGTAGTGGGGTTCACAGATCTTTTTTGCATGGTCAACCAATGTTTTTATTGTGCTTCTTTTTTGTCCTGGGTGATGATTGGAGTTCTTGTGTAGGTATTTGTCCATGTGTGTAAGCACTGTGCTTCAGGAAAGATGCAGGGCATGGCAACTGCTGGCCAGAAGGGACTCTGGCTGGTGGGAGATATCCCCTTGGCAAAGAGGGTCTAGAGGATTCCTCATGAGCGCCCTGGGATCCATTTCTGGCATGCTGGCACCACACAACTGCGGTAACTGAATGCTGACAAAATGAAGGGGACTGTAAAAATTTATGATGATCTTTATTAAGAGTTCAAAAATAACACCAGTCATGCATACAATCACACAAGAACAAGACTAGTGAGAGTGAAATGAGAAGGATTTTGATAGGGGAATAGTATGAGGAGGTTTATGGGTGATACAACCTTTCTTGTAGATCCTGGGGTCTCAGACCAGGTGTTCTAAGGGCACACAGCAAACTGGCAGCACAGAGGGAGGAATGGATGGCTATGAGCCTTGGCTACACAGATGGACGACATGTCCACAGGAAGGGGATCTGTGTGCACTTGAGTGTTCAGAGGATTTAAATAGGAAATATTTGCCTTTCTGAAAATGTGATTTTGAATGTGAAACAATGTGTTCCAGGAGTGTTCCATGATTGAACGATGGATCTCCAGATATGTTAACTATCCCATGATGTGTTTGGTTGAAGTGAATAGCAGTGGCAATCTCCTTTAGCGCCAGACTTGGGGATTAAGATAGGTGTAATTTACAGACAATGATTACTCCAACAATAGATAATGAGATTATTGTCTGGTACCAAATGTGCTCAGGAAATACCTTTTTATCTTAGTTTGGAATTTGCCATGGCCCTTCCCTTGGGCAATACATGACTTTGGTATTTTTGCTCCCATCTTTGATATTTTCCAGGGGGTTCCTGGTCTACTAAACTGTCTTCCCTTCAAAAGCTAGAGGGGTAGCAATATTAATAGCAAAAAATGTAATTTTGTCATTAAAAAGGTGAAAAAAGATGAAAATGGTAGATATATTATAATGCAAGGTGAAATGGGAGAAGATAAATATGTTCTAATGAATGTATATGCTCCAAATGAAAAACAAGAGGAATTTTATGAGAAAGTATTTAAAGAAATGGAGAATATGCAAGAACAAAATATTGTTGTAGCAGGAGATTTTAATATGCAAATGGAAAGAATAAAAGATAAATCAAATTATTCATTAAGGGATAAATATGATAATATTACAAATTTAAATAAAATAATAAAAAGAATGGGGTTGAAAGATGTGTGGAGATTGGTAAAGGGAGATGAAAGGAAATATTTTCAATGGTACATAAGAGTTATTCAAGAATTGATAATATTTTTGTATCAAAAAATTTGATTGATAAAATCATAAATTCAGAGATAGAAAATATAAAAGTAACAGACCATGCTTTGGTCAATGTGGAGATTATAATGAAAAGAGATTATGAACAGGTGAAAAGGTGGAGGTTGAATACAAGGATTTTAAATTATAGAGAATTAGTAGAAAAAATTGAGCATGAATGGCAAGAATTATGGCAATTAAATGATAAAGAAGTATCAAAAGGAATTTTGTGGGATACTATGAAAGCTGTGACAAGGGGGATATGCATAAAAGAAGCCTTTAACTTAAAAAAAAGGTAAGAAGAAAGAAAAGGGAAATTAGAAAGGGAAATAGAATTATTGGAAAATAAACATATATTAAACAAGGAAAAACAAACTTATATTGAGTTACGAGCAAAGAGGGAGGAATTGGATAAAATGGAAGTAGATGAAGTACAGGAAAATTTAATTTATTTAAGAAGGGAGTATTTTGAATTTAGTAATAAAAATTACTAAAAAATAAGAAGAAGAAAATGGAAAATATGATAAATGGGATTAGAGATAAAACAGGTAAAATGTGTAGAACAATGAAGGAAAAACTAACAATTTTTGAGGAGTTTTATAAAGACCTGTACAGTCAGGGAATAAATCAGTGGAACAAATAGAAAAATATGTAGGGGGAAATTGGAAGATTAAAATAGAAGAGGAAGATAGGGATTTATTAGAAAAAACAATTACGAAAATGGAAGTAGAGGAAGCAATAAACAATTTAAAAAGCGGGAAAACTCGAGGAATGGATGGGTTGGGACCAGATTATTATAAAGTATTTAAAAAGAAGCTGATACCTAAATTATTAGAATTATATAATAATATAATAATGGGAGATAAAGTCCCTTCATCATGGCAACAATCATTGATAATATTGATACCAAAGCCAGATAAGGATTTGTTGGACCCTGGATCATACAGGCCTATATCATTGATAAATCAAGATGCAAAGTTATTATCTTCAATAATGGCAAAGAGAATGAATATTTGTATGTATAAATATATATTAAAGGACCAATGTGGATTTGTGAAAGGAAGACAAATGTCAAATTTAATAGGAAGGGTGTTAAATAAAATACATATAATTGGCAAAACAAAAGCAAAAGCAGGGATATTAACATTAGATATATTTAAAGCATTTGACTGTGTGGAATGGCCAACACTAAAAATAATATTGAAAGAATTTGGAATGGGGAAGAGGTTTAGAGGATTAATAGATTAATTGTATTCCCATAATACAGCTATAGTGATGGTTAATGATGGAATAACAAGAGAAATAAAAATAACGAGAGGAACAAGACAAGGTTGCCCAGTTTCTCCAATATTGTTTGCAATGGTAATAGAAATTCTAGCAAATGTGATAAGAAATGATAATAGTATAGAAGGAATTGGAGTAGAAACAAAACATAAGATAAGCTTGTTTGCTGATGATACATTGTTAACAATTAAGGAACTGATTAATGGAATAGAAAAAAATAAAGAACATTTAAAAGTATTTGGGGAGATGACAGGCTTACAGGTTAATTGGAATAAATCAGATATGATGTTGTTTAACTATACTAAGGAAGAAGAAAATGTATTTGTAAAAGAGAAAAAATTAGAAGTAAGATTATAAAGTAATATTAAGTATTTAGGAATAAATATTACAAAAGATTTAAAAGACCTAGAAGAGAAAAATATTATGGTACTAAGGAAAGAAATGGAAAAGAAGTTGGAAGAATATAAAAATATTCAACTATCATGGTTTGGAAGAGTAGCTTTAGTTAAAATGAAAATATTACCTAAACTAAATTTTTTGTTTAGAATGTTACCAATAAAAGTATCAGAAGTAGAATTGAAAAAATGGCAAAATATGCTGAATAAATATTGTAATGGAGGGAAAAGGACAAGATTAAATAAATTATTTTGGTATATCACAGAAGGAGGGAGGACTTGGTCTTCCCAAAATAAAAGGATATTATGAAGCTAATCAATTGAGATATGTTATAGAAGGAATTGTAGGACAGGGGGATTTAGAATGGTTAGAGATAGAAACAGGGAGAATAGAAAAGAGAATATGGAATATATTTTTTGATAATTTTACAAAAAAGGAAATTAAAGGAATTGAGAACCCATTTCTGCAAAATATATGGGAAATATGGTATAAATATAAGAAAGAATTTTTGCCTACTGATTCAGTATTAACATCGGTTATAATGGAAAAAAAATTCCCAAATAATTTGAAGGAAAAAATGGGAAAGGAATTAAAGAAAAGAGGACTAGATAAAATAGAGAGATGGATAGGATGGATGAATGAGAAAGGGAGTATAAGAGAGATATTATGTGGAATGAAAATTTCATGGTTTAATTGCATATAGTTAGAACAATGGATTAAAAATTGGAAAAAGAATCATAAAGAAATAAGGGAATTTACAAAATTTGAAAATTTGGTGAAAAAAGGTGAAAAGAGGGATGATAATGAAAGTATGAAAGGTATTACAAGTGAATTATATAAAATATTGATAAAAAATAAGGGAAAAAAGACAAAGGGGAATATTTAAGGAGAATATGGGAGGAAGATTTGAAACAAAAAATTGGAGATCATGAATGGGATAAGATATGGAAACAAAGACATCTAAAGAATATGTCAATACAGATAAAAGAAAATTATTATAAAATAGTATGGAGATGGTATTTGACACCAGCAAGATTGCATAATATAGATAAGAATAAACTCTAAATATTGTTGGAGAGGTTGTCAAGAAATAGGTACATATATGCATATGTGGTGGAATTGTAAATTTGTAGAGCAGTTTTGGGAAATGGTTTTCATAGAAATAGAGAATATTCTGAATAGAAATATAGAAAGGAAACCGAGCATAGCATTGATGTCAATTTATAATGGAGAGAATGGGAACCAAGCAGAAAAGGATTTAATAACAAATTTATTAACGGCAGCAAGATTAATTATAGCAAGACATTGGAAAATGCAAATAAATGTACAAGTGGAGGAGTGGTATAAAGAAGTGTGGAAGATGGCAATAAATGATAAGTTAACATGTAGACTCAAAGTAAGAAGAGGAAGTTGGAAAGAAAGTGACTTTGATAAAATTTGGAAAGTATTTGTTAAAAAAGTATTACAGACAAAAGATGGGAGGTTACCTCCAAGAGAAGAAATGAGATTCTGGAAAGATTAGGTAAGGGATAACGGCTCCGGTGAAGGGGAGCACTGAGGTGGTGGGGGGGTAGGGGAATTAATATTTTTGAATAGAATTATAGTAAAGAATCTATGTTAACTTTTGAAATTAGTTAATAGGAAAATAGTGATTTTATAGTAATTTTATGTGTTATAATAACTAAGTATTGATTGTCTAACATAATGTATGATTATAAAATTAATAAAAATATATTTTTTAAAAATAAAATATTATCTATCAGTCATGAAAAAAAGATAGGGAGTAAGAAAAGGATATATATGAGTAAAGTCTAGGTTTCTAGTGTTTAAAAGGTAAAATACAAGATGATATAAAGATGGTAAAGTAAACAATGGAAAAATAGACATAAGAGGTATTCTTGAAGGTGAAGGGAAATTATTGTATGGGAGTTAATTAAAAGGAAAGGGGAGGTGGGAAGCATAGATTTTAGAAGTGTTAAGTTTAAAAGTTATGTGGATTGTAGAAAAATATTATGATAAATGATAAGATTTCAGAAACATATATGTCATAAATGTTATGTATGAAATTTTTGCAATAAAAATATAATAATATTTTTTAAAAAAATTAATAAAAAAATAAACTGTCTTCCCATGTGGAAGCCCACATTGGAGCCAAATTATTAAATATCTGCCAACTATTGGGGTGACTGGGAGCTTGGGGTATTCTGGTTGGTATCAGCTAGAGGAAACTTTCCAACATGATGTGGATTATTAACTTCCTGCACTTTTCTTCTACATGTGAGTAAAGTCTTGTGAGTAAACTTATGTTCTTAATTTCTGAAATAAGCAACATGGAATTATATTGGATGCATGTTCAGAAAAGGAAAAAAGGACGGAGTGACTGAACAGAAAGAAACTTTGAATATGAATTTTAAAGAAAATTAACAACCTTAGTAAGACTACGATTGTGGGAAAATCAACATTGTCTACCTTAAGACAATAAGGGCAAGGTCAGGTTGTGGCTGGCGGTGTGATGAGGGGAAGTGAGTTTTAACTTCTAGGCTAGAAGAACAGAGAGCTGTATGTGAGATTGCCAATAGCTGAACTGACTATTGAGTAACATCTAGTGGTGGAGAGGACTAATACTGACTGAAGGGAATTTTTGTTTTATTCTGCTCTAAGTGAATTTGATGACTGCCAAAATGAGTACCAGCCCCAGAACAAAGATAAAAGGGCTAGAAGCAGGAAGATTGTTGGTAGATCATCAAAGCCAACAGATTTTAATCAGAGAGTATTGGATGAACTGAAACAGATGAGAGTTCAAATGTGTCAAATGGAATCTACTATAAAAAAGGATTTGAAATTGGAGTTTAAGAAAGATTTGAAGGCAGAACTTAAGGAAATAAAGCAAACATTGTCTCAGATGAATTTGGAGATGAAACAGATGAACAAAAAGGTACAATCACTGGAGAAGAAGACAAAAAAAATTGGAAGAGATCACTGAATTTACGCTATAATCTTAAAGAAAATGTTTATAAGATGATGTACTGTTGATATTTAAGTCCAGAGAGGTTATCTAAGCTATATTAGGGTGCAGCAACTTTTGTTGGAAATGTGAGCAACAAGAAGGAACTTTTTATCCTATGTGGTGGACCTGTGAGAAAGCAAAGAAATATTGGACTCAGATTCATGGTTTGATTCAGGACATTTTAAATATAAAACTTGAATTGAAGCCTTATTATTGTTGTTGTATTTTATTGAATAAAACACACCACAACATTGAAAGACAAAACACAGCAACAAAAAATATACAGATAACAAAAGTAAAACTAAAGATTAAACACAAACCATTAAAAAGTTGACCTCCCGCTTTCTTACTAAAGACATAACCACTATTTCTAAATAAGCTCCCACCATAATTATTTGTTTTTAAACATCCTGCTACATATATGATATGTACTCATTCTCAAAACCTGCAAATGCTATCCTTTCTCTACTCTACTGTAATCTTTAAAAGGGTTCTCAATCTTTCAAAAAGCTGTCTATTGGCTTTTCTTTTACCAAAGCAGATAATTTATTCATTTCTGCCAACTTGAACATTTTCAACATCTGATCTTCAATAGATGGCATCTCCACATTCTTCTACAATTGAGCATATAATATTCTTGCAGCTGTAGTCATATATAGTTAACATATTTTCATGTTGACATTTGGTCTGGTCATCCATCAACCCCAATAAAAACAATTCTGGTTTAAAAGAAACCTTTGTGCAGGGGTCATGCCAATCTCTGTATCATTCCAATTTTAGTATATATGCTGCCAAAGTGAGGGGGAAAAAGACAAGCCCAATTTTACATCTGGCATTGCTTAAGCAGAGCTTCAAAATCAGAGGGCTCATCTACATTTTGGAAAATACTATCTGGGGATTCCCCTAAATGTAATTTAAGGTCAGATGGTTAATTTTCAGCCTCTTCTTGGGAATCCCTTTTTGGTAATATTTTCATGGCAGAGCACTTTGAGAATTATGATAATTTAGTTGACAGAAGTAGATTACTTGAATGACCTCCAGTTACAGGAGCGGAACTGCAAAAATTATTCTCCCATCTTAAAATAGGCAAGGCTCTGGGGAGTGATAACATTCCTCCTGAACTTATAAAAAAGGATCTGAAATGGAGGAACCCAGTTATTGCACAGTTATTTATATGGATATATCAGACCAGTGTTGTTCAACCAGGGTTCCCAGGAACCCTAGGGTTTCCAAGGAGGTTTCCGAAGAGATTGTGATGGGGGGGAGGGGAGCAATAGCTGTATATAGAATAATGTTTATACAGGGGTTCCATGAGACCTAAAAAGTCAAAGAGGATATTGACAAATTGAAGCATGTCCAGAAGAGGGTGACTAAAATGGTGAAAGGTCTGGAAACCATGCCTTATGAGGAAAGACTTAGGGAGCTGGGTATGTTTAGCCTGGAAAAAAGACGGTTAAGAGGCGATATGATTGCCCTTTTTAAGTATTTGAAGGGGTGTCACATTGAGGATGGAGCAAGCTTGTTTTCTGTTGCTCCAGAGACTAGAACATGGAGCAATGGATGCAAGCTCCAGAAACAGAGATTCCACCTCAACATTAGGAGGAACTTTTTGACAGTAAGAGCTGTTTGGCAGTGGAACACACTCCCTCGGAGCGTGGTGGGGTCTCCTTCCTTGGAGGTCTTTAAACAGAGGCTGGATGGCCATCTGTCGGGGATGCTTTGATTGTGATTTCCTGAGTGGCAGGCGATTGGACTGGATGGCCTCGTGGTCTCTTCCAACTCTACAATTCTATGATTCTATGAATTATTTCAAGGTTCCTCCAAGATAAAAAGGTTGAGAAAGGCTTGATCAGATGGTCATAGAGAAGAAATGCATAGAGAAGAACTGAAATTGGATGCAGAGCCAGTTGCAGGGATTGAAAAATCTCTAACCATCGGTAGGGAAGTGGGAAGTCATTGCATTTTTGTTTTCCCCTGGTTTTTTTTTTTTTTGCATGCAGGTTTATTAGTTACTTTTTAGTAATTGTAGTGGTATGGTAGTTGATATTGTTGTATGTTGTATGTTTTATATATGTTACCAATTTATGTAATTTTATATGTAGTTAAAATTTATCTTAATAAAAAAATTATTTTAAAAACATGTGATCTGTAGACGACTTCCTTGCTTAGTCTTCCCTGCCAGCCAAAATAGCAGCATGACAGCAAACAGCAATCCAGCAACCTTGCATCAAGAGCATCTTCCACACTGGATTTCTGTATGCCTCCACTATTCACTGTATGCTTCCACCTCTTTAAATCTCCCTAGGAAATCAATAAAAAGGCTGCTCTCCATTAATTTCATCTGGGAATTTCAAATGACTCCAAAGCAAGTTACAGTAGGACCCCCCCATATTCTCTGATTCAATTATCCACGATTTCAGTTTCAGCACAGATACCATAGTCTTCGTAGAAAACGTGTCCTCTCTAGCCATTTTCTAGGTCCTCCAAGGCAACTCTATGGTATTTTAAACCAGAAGTCCCATTATTTTCTCTCTTTTTTTAATTTTAATTTTTATTCACAGTATATTCCAGTATACAACAATCATTAAGAAGCTCATAATATCTACATGTAATGTTCTCTTTTTTGTATTATTATTTTTTCCCTATTGTATATATTAAATATTGCTTTGAGCACCATTAGTCCTGTGTCATCAATCATACCCGTAGTATATACCTTATAGTGTAGGTATACCATATAACACAGGAAATAAGGATACCATAAATTATTGTGTAACTATTTGGGCATGCCTATATATCACATATATTGATTTTTTTCACCTTTGTCTTGATTTAATACCTCACATACCTATGTTATATATGATATAAGTCTGTCTTGTATACCTATAGTTGCCTACACTTATATACATTTATGTGTTTATATATTCAAAAATGGAAGTCCCATTATTTTCAAGGGTGTTTGCTATTATCTGCAGATTTCATTAACCATGGTGGGGCCTGGAACCAATCCCCCGTTGGGTACAGGGGTCCTACTGTATGTTATTTCCTGCTGTATGGTGGGAGTGTGTGTGTGTGAGGTGCCAGGCAGACTTGGGTTCCAGGCAGCCATCCACAGTTCAGAGAAGACTGTGAAGTGGGGCTGTGGGAGAAACAGAAGGCATCCTGAAAGCAGAGGCCTGCCCCTGAGGGGCAGAGATATGGTTTTAATCTCAGGGAGGTAGGTGCTTGATTTCAGACAGACACATCCTGAAGCTGACAGGTGTAGAGCTATAGAGACAGTTTTGGATTTGAACATGAAGGGAGAACTATGACACTGGAGAACCTAAATAATGGATTATTAGTTTTTACAATATATTTCTATTGTATTTAATAAACACATTGTTGCTGTTGTTGTTTTAAACCTGTCTCTGGCTGCCTGTCAAGCTTGCATTCGAGTCAGGCCACACATACCAAAACTAAAGAACTCACATATCTATCTATACAACCATAAGTCTACATTTAAAGGGGTCATGCTGAGGCCCAGCAATCCATTCCAAGAAGGGAAGAATTGGGGTAACAAGGGCAGGGTGAATGGTAGGATTTCTGGGGGCTTTGAATTTTTGGACCAGCTTGGGTAAAGCAATCTGTCATGGCAGGGTGTAGGGAGGAGGAAGTAGCTTAGTTTATTTCAGAACTAAGTGACTGGTGCCATCCATATCAAGGGGTTCCAGAGTTTAAAGGGACCCCTGTTCCCCAAATAGGATCAGCCCCTTGGATATCTCCTTCAAAGTTTGGACTAACACCTGGAGCAGATTCATGCCCCACTGACCCAGGGGCCACCACCTGCTGAGCCAAATCCATGTGAACCATGTTGTTTACTTGCCTACCACTACAAGCAGGGAGAACAGTAAACCTCTCACTGCTGTAGGATTCTTGAAAATCACCATGAATTCAATAAGAGCATGAGAATTTTCAAGCACACAAAGGAGAAGCATTTCATTAAAACCTCTTGTGGTTAGAATATTCAAATCATCCAGCTTTAGCTTCATTAGAAGCACATTTATTAAGTATAACTGAAGTGTCTCTTAAATCCAGGACAGACGTGTGTTTACCACATACTCTCAGAGTTGACAAAGATCTCTTTGTAACGTACAGATCATAAATCTCAATCCAGAGGACTACTTTAAAATATTAATAATTCAGGATAGAGTAGCTGGGGGTTATATAGTACTTTATGCACTCCGATTAAACTTCCTAGGGAGGACCAAGAAGCTTCAAATGCAGCAATGGGTCTGCAGAGGTAGAAATGGTCTGTCATGTACAAAGAAGAGGAGGAAAAGACAAAGGGGAACACTGGATGTGTTGTGCATCACTGAATTGTGCCTCATTGCCTCAAGCAAGGTATGTGCTCAGCAATGAGAAGTTTCTGGTTTTGGTCCTATAAGGATATGTTTTAGAATGAGCAAGATCATTAATCTGTTTAGTGCAACATGATCTACTTTTAGTGGCAGCTATAAAAAGGGCACTGTGGAAGTGTTAGCATGCCCTACTACCCCCATCCCCACAATATCTCATAATTGGAAATATTGGACACTTTCGGAGTCAGGTTGGCTGGGATGAACCAAAAAGGTCAGTTGGAGGTCACAATGACCTGGGATGTCTTTAAAATATTATGGCAAGAATGCTCATACAGTAGGACCCCCTTATCCACTGGGGCTTGGTTCTGGGGGTTCCCGTGGATACCGAAAACTGTGGTCAATAGCAAACACCATTGAAAATAATGGGTCTTCCTGTTTAAAATACCATAGAGTTGCCTTAGAGGACCTAGAAAATGGCTATAGAGGACATATTTTCTAGGAAGACTCTATGGTAGGTGTGCTGTTTTGTGTCCCATGGATAATTAAATCAGTGGATAATGAATCAGTGGATACAGGGGCCCTACTGTATTAGGATTGTGTGGAAAGCACCTTAGTAAACACAGTCGTTAAGGAGGTTTGTGCTAATCCTGCCTTCCAGCCTTGGACACCTCAGCAATGATTCATTCAATCAAACAATTAAGTGACCATTTCCTAATCTACTCCTATGGAAATCTCACCTCATACCCCCTCCTGTCCACTCTTGTGAGGTTGTCACAAAACAATCAATGTCTATCTCCCAGCCATTAACACAATCAGTTGAGTTTCGATGTCCTTTGTCTATCCTGTGGGAAAGCCATCCAGGCTTTGTCATAACTAAAGTACCCCTTCAGGATATGAAATAGGGTATAAATATTAGCCCCACAACAATACACAGGTGTGCCACGGTGGATGAGCCTGGCCATTCTCTTTCTCGGTATGCCCCCAGATCAGAACCTCCTGTGCCACCCTCAGACGCCTCTCTGAGCATCTTCATTGCACAAAACTCTGCTTTTCAAGACTGGTAAATATTGCCCAATTTTTCCAAATCTCTCCATCTATCCAGTCTTTCTGCCTTACTCCTGTATAGCTTGTATGGTTCTTAGGAACATACATTGCATGTGTGAATTCACTTTGTGTTATTGTCAATAAAAATACTTTATTTCACTTTATACTGGAGTACTCTTTACAGTTTGTACTGATATACATAAGTAAAAAGATCCCTGCACTTACCTTCCTCTTGCAGGCATCCATTTCAGCTGATAATTCTCCCAATGAATATCAGAGATTTTGGCATCACAGATGGCTCCCTAAAGCATCCCCCAACCTTTTAGGGTAACAGAAGGAGGTATGTTGCATGTACCTCCTTGTGCAACACATTTAACAGAACATCTGCTCATGAACACAAAGTTATATGAGCATCTATACGGACAGAATTTTGGTCCTTATATTATTATTATAATATAATAATATAATAATATACAGAATTTTGGTCCTTATATTATTGGTCAGGAGTACCTACTGTATATTTAAGGACAAAGGTGTTTCACTTCTTTTAATCAAATTTTTCATGTGTGTATATATAATGTTTCTTAGCAAGCTCAAATCAGTTGAGAAAAATTAGTACCACTAACTGAAGTATTGTGCCCTTTGTTGTCCACAATGGTAATCAAGATTTCTATTCATACTATTTGTATATCCATTTCTATTTGTAATAACAGAGCTTGGGGAAGTTGCTTTTTAGAAATATAACCTATCACCTCATGCAAGCTGAGGGATTATGGGAGATGTATTTGAAAAGGGTAAGTTTTCCAAGCTTTAGGATATGAGCACAGGATAAAGTAAGCTAGATAACAGAGGATCACATTTATAACACATTATTTAACACTGAGATGGTATTAAAACTTGACAGTGACTATATGTTTCTGTTCACAATGAAGTGAGGCTATCACTGAAATGTGCTCCCTTAGATGTCTAAACAAGGTACAATTCATTAGTATTTCTAACATTATTAGCATCATTCTCTGTACACAGGTTTGTAGAATTTTCAAATAACCTTGATTCAGAGATAGAAACTAACTAGTTGGAATCAATTACATATCAGTTAGCACTGGAAGCATTTTAATCCAAAGGGGCAACTTTATTAAATTTATTTTTAACTAAAGTGATTGACTTAAATTAGAATTTCAGCTTTAATTTAATTTCAGAATTAATTTATTAGTGAAAATATTAAATCAAGTGCTAAAGGGTCAACAGATTTTCTGTTTCCCAGCTGACTTTTGTCTCAAAATGTAGTTCTCTTTTGCAAAACCACTTCTTGCCTCAGGGTTGAAGAATTACAAAATTTAGATCATAAGATCCAAACCACTTACTCAGGTGGTTTACTCTTGCTCTGTACTGGACATTGCAGGTACCTCATCAGCTAGGAAACAGAATTTTGAAACTCTTAACCCTCTTTTGCTAGGAAACAGTAAGCTAAAGGGTGTGTGTGTAAGAAGATGATATTATAAGGGGTGAAGAAAGGGAAAGCAAGATAAATATTTTTTGTGGGGTGGATGAGAAATGGAGTTTTCAAAAATTCTTGCAGCTGTCTCCTCTCCACTGAAAACAGGGAAGGGGAGAGATGGTAGTAAAATCATGTGTACCTTTTAATGTAGGCATTTAACTTTAATCTAAATGGCAATTTAACATACACTTAATAGTTAATTTCTGTTAGGCAGACTGTTAACAGCAAATATAAGATCAATAATAGATACGATAGAATATTACAAATCAGAGAATAATAAAAAAGCAGCATGATCTTCATTGATGCAGAGAAAGCCTTTGATAACATCAAGTGGACTTTCATGATAGAGTTAATGAAAGAACTTAATTTAGGCAATAGTTTTGTTGAAAGCATCAAAGCCATATACAAAACACAGAAGGGCCATCTGATGATTAAAGGCGAATATACAAAACACATCACAATACAAAAAGGAGTCAGACAAGGTTGCTCCTTTCCCCCACTGCTATATATTATAACTTTAGAAATCCTTAATAGTATAATTAGACGACAGGACAGGAGTAAAAAATCAAAGCTTATGCTGATGACCCAGCTATATTATTAGAAAACCCATTGGAAAACATTGGAACATTAATGGAAATTACAAAAACATTTGGTGGCTACTCAGGATTCAAAATAAACAGAGAAAAATTACAATAATAACAAAAAGTAATCTAAAAAGCGAAGAAAAAGAATTGATAGAAAAACCAGGATGCAAATTAGTGAAAAAAACTAAATACCTTGGAATTTGGATCAGTAAAAGAAATACAGAGTTGTATGAGAATAATTATGAAAAGTTTGGACACAAATAAAAAAGGACATGGAGAAATGGAACAAATTAAATACATCATTATTGGGGAAAGTGGCAATCATTAAGATGACTTTTCTGCCAAAGGTTCTCTTCCTGTTCTTGAACCTCCCAATCTTAAATAATGAGACTCCAATTAGGAAACGGACATCAGAACTCAAAAATTTCATATGGGCTGAATGCAGACCAAGAATCAAATGGTTTACTTTAATGGAAAAAAAAAGAAAAGAAAAAGGAGCGACATCACTACCGAAATTACATCTATATTTTGTGGTATGTTCCCTAGCATGGATAAAAGAATGGATCACCTTAAAAAATAAAAGATTGCTAGCGCTAGAAAGTATAAATATGAGATTTGGATGGCATGCATACATTTGGAATGAGAAATCAGAAGTACACAAGGATATTTGCCATCACATTATAAGAAGGTCCTTATTGAGATCATGGCGCAGAATAAAAGATCAATTCTATTTCAAAATCCCAACTTGGATTTCCCAACAGAAAGCCTTCTTTGGGAGATGGGAAACAACACAAAATTGGATTACAAATAAAGATCTGCTAAAATGGGAAAATATGGAGAACTTTGGCCTCAAGACGTGAGAGGAATTGATACAAGCAGGAAAATATACTCATTAGTTCACATACCAACAATTACAAAACAGATTTAAGGAGGATAAAATGAAATATGGTTTTGAATCAAATGAAAATGAACTGGATAACATAATTTGTGAGAACAATAATAAAAATAGGATTACAAAATTATATAATCTTTTGCTATCAAGAAACCTGGAAAAAAAAGAATTAAAGAGTCGAAGATTAAGTGGGCCAGACACACAGGCGAAAGTATTAAGTTTGAAGAGTGGGGAAATGCTTGATCAAAGACATACTAAATTTACCACCAATCAAGATCTAAAAGAAAACCATTTGAAGATTGTCAACAGATGGTACCTTACCCCAGTCAAAATCAGCAAGATATACAAACTTAAGGAAAATAAATGCTAGAGGTGTAACAAGGAACCAGGATCAATATATCATATGTGGTGGCAGGGCCGGTTTAACCTGTCTGCCAAATCAGCATTGGCAGGGGGCCCCGAGGTCAAGAGGGGGCCCCGAGGTCAAGAGAGGGCCCCGTGTTGGCCTCCTTAATATGAAAATAATGGGATTTCTGGTTTAAAATACCATAGAGTTGCCTTGGAAGGCCTAGAAAAGGGCTAGGGAAGACACATTTTCTAGGAAGACTCTATGGTAGGTGTGCTGTTTTGTGTCCCATGGATAATGAATCCAGGGATACGGGGGTCCTACTATAATCTGAACATCCTGTACGGTGAATAGGTTAGGTTACATTGATCTGAGATAAACATATGGGGGCCCCAAAGTAAAGCATTGCAGGGGGCCCCAAAATTCCTTAAACCGGTCCTGTGTGGTGGAGCTGGAGCAAGATCAAAAAAATATTGGATATACATAAGATCATACAGAAAATATTTGGAATTCAATATAGTATGGATCCAAAACTCTACTTATTAAACATGACATCGATGTTGGAGAAAAATTAAGAAAAAGCCCACTGGCATATCTTACTATACTTAGTTACAGCAGCCAGAATCAATTTAGCTGCTAAGTGGAAAAGCAAAGAGCTACCATCAATAGAGAATTGGCTGCACAAACTAATGGACATGAAAGAAAATGATAGATTAACATACATTCTTAATAAGAAATCGGTGGGCAAAGTAGAGCTGGAGTGGATATCAGTGAAGAAGTTTCTGAAAAACAGATGGAATATACAGATAGGGTAGGTTACCTGGGGTACATACAATCAAGATCAAGTAGTAGTAAAAGGAATAGCGTTTGAGTAGCAGAATAAACAAAAAAGGATAGATGAGAAATTCATACTAGGGTGTTAGATAGAGTATCAATAAAAAGTCTAATAGACGTGCAATTTAAAACTGAAGATGTATATAAATATTCTGTTTGCTTATTAGTAGCGAGAGAAAATCTTTAGAGATGCAGAACAGGAGAACTCAGAAGTATAGAAGAGAGTATACTATGTTGTTTCAATGTTGTCAGATAACGATGATGGTATATATATATATATATATATATATATGGTATACGTATGTATATTAGAATCCCAAAAATAGTATTCTACGGCGAACTCGCCACGGGTCAGCGTAAGAGGGGTGCTCCAAAAAAAGCGATACAAGAACTCCCTGAAACAACACCTCAGGCTCGGCCAAATTGATCACCAACAATGATCCGCCCTGGCCTCACATCGGGAGGCATGGAGACGCACTATCCACAATGCTGCAGCCTTATTTGAGAACTCACGCCAAACAAGTCTTGAAGAGAAACAACAACGCAGAAAGAATCACAACCCGGAAACATCACCCAAGGAAACCTTCTGCTGTGCTTTCTGCAACTGGACTTGTTTATCTCAGATTGGCCTTTTCAGCCATCAGCACGCTTGCAGAAAGCACGGGATGAGTCCTTCCTGAATCTTCGTTTGCGAAGAAAAGCCAGAGAGTATGTATATCAGGAAGGAGTTTGATATAAATAAATATTTGAAAAAAAATAGTTTATCTCCGCTAATGTAAATACACTTTCTTACTAACTATCCTATATCTACTTTGACCTTTAAGATGTATTATGCATTGCAAATGTACTGTCAGCTTTCTGTACAGGTAGACATTTCTGAAGAGCAAGTCCATTTGGTAGGTAGCACTTGGCATCATCCTCTCTCTCTCACACATACATCTGCCAGTTTTGCACACTGGTGGAAACCCTCATCTTGCTGTAGTGAATTCCTTCCTTTCCTCACATACTGAATATAAGACAAACAGTGCTTGCAATGTACTTGATATAGCGAAAGCTAACAGTTATGTGTTTTTGATTACAAGTGCAGCAACACATTTCAAACAAGTGAAGTTAGTGCTCCTGTAACAATGGGAAATAGAGGAATGAGAACAGTTAATGAAAGGCAGAACAATGACACTCATGTTGGAAAAGAGTTATTGTCCTTAAGGATAAATTAATCTGCATAAATTTAAAAGCAAAGAAGCTCCTGGTCAAAAAAATCCTATAATTTATTTATATAATCTAGCACTACTTACTAAAAATTATTTAAAAGTGAACTCCCTTTGCAGCTAATTACATTAATGAGATGTTCTTACAGCTGTAATCAAGTTTGTCAAGTGTTCAAGACTCTAATGATAGTTTCAGAAGAAATGACGACTATTGTTTTATTTAAAATGTTGGTATGCCCATGTTAATACAGGGCTTGCTTTTTGGAAGGGCAAACAATATGGCATTCTTTTTTAAAACAATGAGGTGACAGCGTGTCTACTAAAATGAGATGGATTTTCAATTGTAATCATATAAAGACAGAGAGGACCAATTCTCAGACTTGGCTTTTATGATGCCATAGATTATCCTACCCCAAGCAGGTAGTGAGGCCCTGGTGAGATGTCACACATATGTACAGTACATGTGGAGCCATGTGGATACACAGGTGTACATGTGGAGGATCTCACATGACCTAGAAGCCCAGATTAGTCAGTTTTTCAAGATTGAATATGTGGTCCTAAAGGTACCAGATCCCATCTGATCTTAGAAGGTAAGCAGGGTCAGCCCTGGTTGGTACTTGGATGGGAGACCACCAACAAATACTGGGGGCTGTAGGCTATATTTCAGGGAGGAAGTGGCAAAAACACCTCTGAGTATTTATATAATCTATAGGGTTCTGTCCTGGGCCTAGTACTATTCAACATCTTTATCAATGACTTGGATGAGGGAATAAAGGGCATGCTTATCAAATTTGCAGATGACACCAAATTAGGAGAGAGTATCTAATACCCCAGAGGACAGGATCAGAATCCAAAATGACCTCAACAGATTAGAAAGCTGGGCCAAAACTAACAAAATGAATTTCAACAGGGAGAAATGTAGGATACTACACTTGAGCAGTAAAAATGAAATGCACAGATATAGGATGGGTGATACATGGCTTAGTGGCAGTACATGCGAAAGGGATCTAGGAGTCTTAGTGGACCACAAGCTAAACATGAGTCAGCAGTGTCATGTAGCAGTAAAAAAGCCAATGTGATTCTAGGCTGCATTAATAGGAGTATAGTGTCTAGGTCAAGGGAAGTAATAGTGCCACTCTATTCTGCTTTGGTCAGACCTCACCTGGAATACTGTGTCCAGTTCTGGGCACCACAATTCAGGAAGGATATTGAGAAGATGGAACAAGTCCAGAGGAGGATGACCAGGATGGTGGGAGGTCTGGAGGCCATGCCCTATGAAGAGTGGCTTAGGGAGCTGGGTATGTTTAGTTTGGGGAAGAGAAGGTTGAGAGGGGACATGATAGCCATGTTTAAATATTTGAAGGGATGCCGTACTGAGCAGGACCGGTTTAAGGAATTTTGGGCACCCCTGCAATGCTTTATTTTGGGGGCCCCATATGTTTATCTCAGGTCAATGTAACCTAACCTATTCACAAAACAGGATGTTCAGATTAGAGTAGGACCCCCGTATCTACAGAGTCATTATCCATGGGATACAAAACAGCACACCTACCATAGAGTCTTCCTAGAAAATGTGTCCTCTCTATCCATTTTCTAGGTCCTCCAAGGCAACACTATGGTATTTTAAACCAGAAGTCCCATTATTTTCAATGGTGTTCACTATTACCCAGGGTTTTCAGTGCCACTCCATTCTGCTTTGGTCAGACCTCACCTGGAATACTGTGTCCAGTTCTGGGCACAACAATTCAAGAAGGATATGGACAAGCTGGAACGTGTCCAGAGGAGGGCAACCAGAATGGTGGGAGTCTGGAAGCCGTGCCCTATGAGGAGTGGCAGAGCTGGGCATGTTTAGCCTGGAGAAGAGAAGGTTGAGAGGTGACATGATAGCCATGTTTAAATGTTTGAAGGGATGTCATACTGAGGATGGAGCAAGCTTGTTTTCTGCTGCTGTTTGGCAGTGGAATCTTCTGCTGCCATGGAGTGTGATGGAGTCTCCTTCTTTGGGGGTTTTTAAGCAGAGGCTGGATGGCCATTTGTCATGACGGCTTGGATTTTGTGTTCCTGCAGGGCAGACGTCAATTGGATGGGATGGCTGTTGGGGTCCCTTCCAGCCCTATGATTCTAGGCTGCATTCAGAGCCTGGGGAAGTTACTTTTGGATTACATATCTCAGAATCCCCCTGCGAGCACCCTTCTCAAGGTCTGGTTGCATTGTTCCTTTTCCAGAATTCTCTAGCCCAGTGGTTCTTAACCTGGGGTCCGCAATGTCCTCACAGGAAGTCCTCAAAGGCTTGAAGGCTGCTTGGCCCACGTCCTCCCTGTAGCGAAGCAGCCATGTGACAGGAACCAAGGCACGGGTAGCTACACTTCAACAGATTCGGGAGCAAGAGGTTTTCCTGGACAGAACAGAACAAACACTCTTGGACAGGGACCGCACAGAGGAACTGGTTGGAGAAGAGAGGGTCACTCCACAGACACAGGAGGTAGACAGCTGGAAGAATGTCACACACAGAACAAGAAAATCCAGGGATACTTCGAGCAGCTTGCAGGTACAGAATCAATTCGAAGCCCTCTCTCTTATCAAGGACAATGAGGAAGAACAGCATGGACAGACTACAGGGGCAGAGCAGGGGACCTTGAGAGGACCACCGCAAGGAACAGCAGCTGTGAAGCCTCGGCAGAGGCGTGTGGTGGTGGTGGGAGACTTCTTGCTGCGAGGTACAGAAGCAGTGGTTTGTGGGCCTGACAAGATGTCTCGGGAGGTGTGTTGTCTCCCTGGGGCAAAGATCCGTGATGTGACGGAGCAGCTAACAAGACTCGCCAAGCCTACGGATCATTACCCCTTCCTTTTGGTCCATGTGGGAACCAATGATACTGCAAGGCACAGCTTTCCTAAGATCAGAAGAAATTATGAGGCTCTGGGGAGGAAGCTGAGAGAAATGGATGCACAGGTTGTCATCTCGTCTCTTCTGCCAGTTGAAGGGCATGGTCCAGGAAGGGAGAGGAAAATAGCCGAAGTAAACAACTGGCTCCGTAGATGGTGTCACCGAGAACGATTTGGATTCTTGGATCATGGGCTGCGCTTCCATGAGGGGGGACTTCTGGCAAGAGATGGGGTGCATCTCACACAAGTTGGCAGAAACGTTTTTGCCTACAGTCTCAAGAATTTGATCAGGAGGGCTTTAAACTGAGTCATATGGGGGAGGGAGACAGTATTCTGGAAGGCAAAAGAGCTGGAGAAAATAGTCAAGCTGTCATAGAGGGAACAAGGCAAACAGCGCAAGGACCCAACAGTGGGAGGCAAAAAAACTTGCACAGGCAGCAAGTAAAGGGAACACATGGTCTTAGATGTCTCTACACTAATGCACAGAGCATGGGAAATAAGCAAGGTGAACTTGAACTCCTAGCACTACAAAACAAATATGATATAATAGGCTTTACTGAAACCTGGTGGGACGAGTCTCATGATTGGAATGTAGGAATAGAGGGGTATAACCTTTTAAAGAGAAACAGGCCAAACAGGAAAGGAGGAGGAACAGCATTATATGTCAAGGATATTTACACCAGTGAAGAGATGCATGACATCAATAATGGAAGCCAGGTGGAGAGCATCCGGATAAAAATTAAAGGGGAGGGAAACAACAGGGATGTTATTGTGGGAGTTTACTACAGACCCCCAAGTCAGACGGAGGAATTGGATGATGGCTTTCTAGAACAAATGAACACACACGCAGAAAGGAGAGATGTAGTAGTGATGGGTGACTTCAACTATCCTGATATTTGCTGGAAATCTAACTCAACCAAAACTTCAAGGTCTAGCAAATTCCTTACTTGCCTGGAAGACAATTTCATGGTCCAAAAAGTGGAAGAGCCAACAAGGGGGTCAGGTATTTTAGATTTGATGCAACCAACAGGGATGACCTGGTTAATGGGGTGCAAGTGGTGGGATCCTTACGTGAGAGTGATCATGTTCTCCTGGAGTTTGTTATACAATGGAAAGGAGAAGCCAGGCATAGTCAGACACGCATTCTTGACTTTAGGAGAGCTGATTTCAGTAAACTCAGGGAAATACTGGGGATGATCCCATGGTCAGGAATACTAAAAGAGAAGAGACCTCAAGACTGATGGGACTTTCTCAAAAGGGAGATACTGAAGGCACAATTTCAAACAGTACCTTTGAGGAAGAAGAATGGGAGATATCTCAAGAAACCAGGATGGTTGACAAAAGAAATATCAACAGAGCTAAGTTTTAAACGGAACATGTATAAGAAATGGAAAAAGGGGGAAATCACCAAAGAAGAATTCAAACAGGTAGCGAACACATGTAGGATTAAAGTCTGAAAAGCTAAAGCACAGAATGAGCTCAGGCTTGCTAGAGAGGTTAAGAACAATAAAAAGGGTTTTTTTGGGTATGGCCGCAGCAAAAGGAGGAAGAAGGAAATGGTAGGGCCACTACGCGGAGAAGATGGCAAAATGCTAACAGGGGACAGAGAAAATGCAGAATTACTCAACACCTTCTTTGCCTCAGTGTTTTCAGAAAAAGTAAAGGGGGAACAACCTGAGGATAAAAGTACAGAAGACACAAAAGGGGAAATCCAGCACAAAATAAGTAAAGAGGTAGTACAGGAATACCTTCTTAATCTAAATGAATTTAAATCTCCAGGACCAGATGAACTACATCCAAGAGCATTAAAAGAGCTGGCAAATATTATCTCAGAGCCATTGGCAATAATCTTTGAGAACTCCTGGAGAACAGGAGAAGTCCCAGCAGACTGGAGGAGGGCAAACGTTGTCCCCATCTTCAAAAAGGGGAAAAAAGAGGATCCCAACAATTATCGTCCAGTTAGTCTGACATCAATACCAGGGAAGATTCTAGAGCAGATCATTAAACAGAGAGTCTGTGAACATTTAGAAGGCAATGCCATAATCACAAAAAGTCAACATGGGTTTCAGAGTAACAAGTCATGCCAGACTAATCTGATCTCTTTTTTTGATAAAATTACCAGCTTGGTAGATGAAGGGAACACTGTGGATATCACATACCTTGATTTCAGCAAGGCCTTTGACAAGGTTCCCCATGACATTCTTGCAAACAAGCATGTACAATGTGGGCTAGACAAGTTAACAGTTCAATGGATTTGTAATTGGTTGACCAGCTGAACCCAAAGGGTGCTCAGCAATGGCTCCTCTTCATCTTGGAAAGATGTGACCAGTGGGGTGGCACAGGGTTCTGTCCTGGGCCCAGTGCTATTCAACATCTTTATCAACGACTTGGATGAGGGAATTAGGGGCATACTTACCAAATTTGCAGATGACACCAAATTAGGAGGAGTAGCTAATACTCTGGAGGACAGGATCAAAATTCAAGATGACCTGGATAAACTGGAGAGCTGGGCCAAAGCTAACAAAATGAAATTCAATACGGAGAAATGTAAAGTACTGCACTTAGGGCGAAAAAATGAAATGCATAGATATAGGATGGGGGAGACCTGGCTGAATGAGACTACGTGCAAAAGGGATCTAGGAGTCCTAGTAGACCACAAGTTGAACATGAGTCAACAGTGTGATGCGGCAGCTAAAAAGGCCAATGCGATTTTGGGCTGCATCAATAGAAGTATAGTGTACAGATCAAGGGAAGTAATAGTGCCGCTCTATTCTGCCTTGGTCAGACCTCACCTAGAATACTGTGTCCAGTTCTGGGCACCACAATTCAAAAAGGATATTGACAAATTGGAGCGTGTCCAGAGGAGGGTGACTAAAATGGTGAAAGGTCTGGAAACCATGCCTTATGAGGAGAGACTTAGGGTGCTGGGTATGTTTAGCCTGGAAAAAAGACGGTTTAGAGGCGATATGATAGCCCTGTTTAAGTATTTGAAGGGGTGTCACATTGAGGATGGAGCAAGCTTGTTTTCTGCTGCTCCAGAGATTGGAACACGGAGCAATGGATGCAAGCTCCAGGAACAGAGATTCCACCTAAACATTAGGAGGAACTTTTTGACAGTAAGAGCTATTCGGCAGTGGAATGCACTCCTTCGGAGCGTGGTGGGGTCTCCTTCCTTGGAGGTCTTTAAACAGAGGCTGGATGGCCATCTGTCGGGGATGCTTTGATCATGATTTCCTGCATGGCTGGGGGTTGGACTGGATGGCCCTTGTGGTCTCTTCCAACTCTGCAATTCTATGATTCTATGATTCTATGATTCGAAGATGAAGTCTGGCTGGTTTGGCCTGCACATTGCCACTCTATCCACTCCAGCCACAAACTTGCAGGAAGAAGCAATCGTGCCTCTGAGGAAAAGTTTAATGGGACAAGAAGATCCCCTTCCCCTTCTCAGACAGACTGTGCCTCTGCAACTCGGGCCAAATAGAAACAACAGAGCATGTATTACTCCAGTGCTCATACTACAGGGACATACGTCTCAGCCTTATTTCACCCCTGTTGCATAAATATCAAGGGCACACTGGACAATTCTACATAAACTTGTTGCTTTCAGACACCAACCCAGGAACAACTTATAATGTTGCCAGATTCTGCGCAGCTGCGGTTAAAATTCGACAGGCAATGTCCTCAACAGTAGAATAGTATCAACCTAGTCTTGTTATACTGGAGCTAATATTTTAAATACTGCTTTTAGCCTGTTTTTATCCTGTGTTTTTATCTTTATTCTGTATCCCCTTTTTACCTGTGCTGGTCTATGACCATAATAAAGATTCTATTCTATTCTATTCTAAAGATTAATGGATGGTGTAATTGTATTGTTGTTGTTAGCTATTATTATTAGCTATTATTGTTAATATTATTAGGGATTTAAATCTTGAGTTAAGGTTTGGGACAACAAAATATATTTAAAGGGAGGCCCTGGTAAAGAAAAGGTTAAGACCCACTGCTCTAGGCCAATGCCTCTCACATAACACTAATGGGATACTGCTGTGTTTTAGTGACAACAATAAAACCATTGTTCCCAGTAATATTACTCCAAATTTTTATTTATATTCTTTATATTATTCTGTTAAAAGAGCTAGAGTGTTGTAGAAGTTTCAGCATTGCACTATGACTGTGGAGACCAGGGTTTGAATCCTTACTCAGCCATTAATATCCACTGGCTGACCTTGGGCAAGTCATACTCTCTCGGCCTCAAAGGAAAACAAAGGCACATCCCCTTTGAACAAACATTGCCTACAAAACCCAATGCTAGGTTGGCCTTAGTTAGAAATGACTTGAATGCACATAGGCAAACCCACAGTCATTCCTTTTGCAGGTTGAACTCAGTTGGCAGCAAGGGGAAGAAGCTGAGGAGAAAGGGGGAAAGGGAGGGAGGGGAGAGAAACCAAGACATGTTAATAGCAGCAGGAAAGATGTCATTCTTGCAAACAAGCTTATAAAATGTGGGCTAGACAAGTCAACTGTTAGATGGATTTGTAATTGGTTGACCGGCCAAACCCAAAGGGTGCTTTACAGTGGCTCTTCTTCCTCTTGGAAAGATGTGACCAGTGGGGTGCCACAGGGTTCTGTCCTGGGCCCAGTGCTATTCAGCATATTTATCAATGACTTGGATGATGGAATTAGGGGCATAGAGTTGCCCCTCCACATTCGCGGTTTTGATTATTCATGGAAAACTGCCTCCCCCCCCGCTGTTCAGCACCCCACTCCCTTCCCAAGGCAGCAAAGGGCTTAGCCCGTCACTGCTCTGGGAAGGCGGGGTGGGAAGCAGCTGGTGCGTTAGCGCTACACCCCACTCCCTTCCCAATGCAGTGAGGGGCATCTTAGGAAGCCCGTCGCTGCCTTGGGAAGGGGGGTACGAACCAGCTGGCGCGCTCGCACTACACCCCACTCCCTTCCCAAGGCAGTGAGGGGCTTCTCACGAAGCTCAACGCTGCCTTGGGAAGGGTGAGTAGGAACCACCTGGTGCGCTTGCACTACACCCCAATCCCTTCCCAAGGCAGCGAGGGGCTTCTTAGGAAGCTTGTTGCTGCCTTGGGAGGCGGGGTAAGAACCAGCTGGTGTGCTCACGCTACATCCCACTCCCTTCCCAAGGCAGCGAGGAGCTTCTTAGGAAGCTCGTCGCTACCTTGGGAAGGGACTGGGGTGGAAAACCACTTGCTGGCCGGCTCATTTGTTATTTGTGGTTTTTTCACATTTGCGGGGGTTGTCTGCCCCTAACCCCCACGAATGTGAAGGGATTACTGTACTTATCAAATTCGCAGATGATACCAAATTAGGAGGAGTAGCTAATACCCTAGAGGACAGGATCAAAATTCAAAATGACCTGGATAGACTGGAGAGCTGGGCCAAAGCTAACAAAATGAAATTCAATATGGAGAAATGTAAGGTACTGCACTTAGGGTGGAAAAACGAAATGCATAGATATAGGATGGAGGAGACCTGGCTGAACGAGACTACGTGCGAAAGGGATCTAGGAGTCCTAGTAGACCACAAGTTGAACATGAGTCAACAGTGTGATGTGGAAGCTAAAAAGGCCAATGTGATTTTGGGCTGTATCAATAGAAGTATAGTGTCTAGATCAAGGGAAGTAATAGTGCCACTCTATTCTGCCTTGGTCAGACCTCACCTAGAATACTGTGTCCAGTTCTGGGCACCACAATTCAAAAAGGATATTGACAAATTGGAGCATGTCCAGAGAAGGGCGACTAAAATGGTGAAAGGTCTGGAAACCATGCCTTATGAGGAAAGCCTTAGGGAGCTGGGTATGTTTAGTCTGAAAAAAGACAGTTAAGGGGTGATATGATAGCCCTGTTTAAGTATTTGAAGGGGTGTCACATTGAGGATGGAGCAAGCTTGTTTGCTGCTCCAGAGGTAGAACACGGAGCAATGGCTGCAAGCTCCAAGAACAGAGATTCCACCTCCACCTCAATTGATAGGCGACTTGAAGGCATGTACACATGCACATATGTGGATCCTTTTGAACGTATTTTGCCAGAGTATGGTTGAAATGTACTGATTGTGGTGATTATAGTGTTGTGTTTGTTGCTTGGTTGACAATGCAGCTGTATCAATGTCAAGATCAATGACAACATCAAAAATAAATTAACACATAAGGAATAAACCTATTTCCTCTGCCCAGCTCTTCTATGGGGCGAATTATAAATTTATGGCATTACTTCTGAGAAATAATTATGGAATGTAGTGACATAACTATCTAACGGAAGGCTCTAGGCCAAAACAAATAGTATGAAATTTGCTAAGCAATTCCAGTTCTGCAGCCTCATATTCTAACTGCCTTCAAAATAGTTTTTGCATGTATATGGTGAACTTGCCTTCAGAAATGGTATGGCCTTGGAGACTGTGATATTCTTTCATTAGTTTCTCTTTTTATGAACCTCCACATTTCACTTTTAAGTTGTAAAGTGTGTTTTTGTGCTTTTGTGTACATTTTGTGACTTTGGGTTTTGTTTTTTGTTTTTTTTGTATTTTTTAAGTTTACTGTGATTGCATCTTCTTGTGGGAATTGGTGAGATCCTGAGTGTGGAAGTGAATGGAGTGCTGTTCATGCTCTGTGCATGGTGAGGAGCTGCTTATTGACACTGCTTAAGGTAGGTCTGGCAGAAAGGGTTCTTTTGCAGCAGAAAAAACGCCTTAAAATATGCCGGCAAAAGAACGCTTGGAGAGGCTTCTCTAATAAAATCCTTTATCTGTCTACAGGCATCATTCACTTTTTGACAGCCCACTTTTTGATGATCTGTTCTTTTGACGTTTTCCTTATAACCAAAACCCATACATTTGACACATGGCCTGCTCTTTCAACCTATTTCTTCATTTCTATGACCTTCCACATGCTTCTGAGGCCATGTGCTACTTTTTCTCTCAATTGACTGTGTTATTTAGCTTTTGCACATATTCACAAGTGATATATAGTGTATTATTTATGCTTTTCAGCAGCCAAAATGCATTTGAAAACTGAAAAAAAAAAAAAGACTGGCTTTGGCATTTTGACGATTTCTGGTTTACGACAGTGCTCTGGTCCCTATCCTGCCAAATAAACAGAGGATACTTGTACATCTATGGACTTTTTCGGACAAGTAAAATGCAATGGAAGCAGCCTCACCACATTGCGAGACTGCTGCGCTGCAGGGCGTCCCTTTCGGATGACGCCCGTCCCTGCCGGTATTGTGGTACCGCAGGGACATTTGAGTGTAATATTTTGGCGATTTTTACTCACGAAAGTTGATCGTTGATCGTGAGTAAAAATCGCAAAAATATTACACTCAAATGTCCCTGCGGTACCGCAACAGTACCAGCAGGGACGGGCGTCATCCAAAAGGGACACCCTGCAGCGCAGCAGTCTCGCAACGTGGCGAGGCTGCTTCCGTTGCATTTTACTTGTCCAAAAAAGTCCTATATCTACCGGTATATCTATATGTATGTCTATCTATAACTATATCATCTGTAAAGATTATCAGACGACCTTAATATCCTACCACAAGGATGACAGAAGATTGTGAAAGGGCTTCCCTTTCAGACATTGTTGTCCCAGTGGCTTTATCCCCCCTTGACCATTCTGTTTCCCCCACACTCCTTTCTATTCACGGGCTAAGCTGTGAATTGACCCATTGTTTTGTTTCTGTAATGGAGCAATGGGTGAGTGAAAAGATGCCCCGTTATGCTGGCGTGATGCCAGCGTCACTGGGAGGTCACTGCCGAACACTTCTGGTCGAGATCCGGATATCAATGTAAGTGACACACTTTTTTTTCCACTTCCCTGGGTTACTTGAGATTTTTTAAATGTGTTTTTGTGCTTGGTGTATTCTTCTACCTTTTATTTTTATTTTTGAGTTTCCCACACAACCATTCTTTTGCAAAAATGGCTGGGATTTCATTTCCAGGAAGTGAAAGCAGCTCCGTAAGAGCTGCATTCACTCCTGGGCTGCTGGAGGGGAAGCGAGGGGAGGTTTTTTTTAAAGGTACGATTAAGGTAAGTCTGAATTTTTTTACTTTAAACTGCTACAGGGATAGGAGTGGGGCAGGAAACAGCTGGCAAGACAGGGATGCTATATTTATCTTCCATCTGAAAAAGTCTTATATCTATGGACTTTTTCGGACAAAGGAAAAATAACGCTAGCAGCCTCGCCAGGTTGCGAGGCTGCAGCGCTAGAGGGCGTCAGTTTCGCATGACGCCTCTTCCCAGCGGTACTGTTGCAGTACCGCTGGGAGATTTGACCGTCAGTTGACCATCATATTTGGAAGATTTTTACTCACGATCAACGATCATGAGTAAAAATCTTCCAAATATGATGGTCAACTGACGGTCAAATCTCCCAGCAGTACTGCAACAGTACCGCTGGGAGAGGTGTCATGCGAAACTGACACTCTCTAGTGCTGCAGCCTCGCAACCTGGCGAGGCTGCTAGCATTATTTTTCCTTTGTCCGAAAAAGTCCTATATCTAACCTATCTCTTCCTGGCTTTAGTGCATAACATATTGAACACAGTGTTACCCTAAGAGGTGTGTGTGTGTGTGCTTCAGAGCCCCACCGCGATGCCAAAATCTCTGTTCCTATTTGGAGAATTATTATCTCAAACAGAAGCCTGTGAGAAGAGGGTAACTTTGGAGATCCTTTCACCTACGTATACCAGCACTAACTGTAGAGAGCACTCAAGTTAAAGTGAAATAAAGTATTTTTTAAATTATTTTTATTCACCATATACAATCGAATACATAAAAACACATAAATACATACATATATAAAGAAACAGACAAAAACTTATCCATATACAATAACATTAACAAGACAATACATTACAATACAGTATATTACACTGCTTACAAATTATCCATACATATATTAATCCTTCCTTTTAACAGGTTTTGAACTTGTTTCTTGTTCTCTTTCATAGAATCATAGAATCATAGAATCATAGAATTGCAGAGTTGGAAGAGACCACGAGGGCCATCCAGTCCAACCCCCTGCCACGCAGGAAATCACAATCAAAGCATCCCCGACAGATGGCCATCCAGCCTCTGTTTAAAGACCTCCAAGGAAGGAGACCCCACCACGCTCCGAGGGAGTGTGTTCCACTGCCGAACAGCTCTGACTGTCAAAAAGTTCCTCCTCATGTTGAGGTGGAATCTCTGTTCCTGGAGCTTGCACCCATTGCTCCGTGTTCCAGTCTCTGGAGCAGCAGAAAACAAGCCTGCTCCATCCTCAGCGTGACATCCCTTCAAATACTTAAACAGGGCTATCATATCGCCTCTAAACCGTCTTTTTTCCAGGCTAAACATACCCAGCTCCCTAAGTCTCTCCTCATAAGGCATTGTTTCCAGACCTTTCACCATTTTAGTTGCCCTTCTCTGGACACGCTCCAATTTGTCAATATCCTTTCTGAATTGTGGTGCCCAGAACTGGACACAGTATTCTAAGTGAGGTCTGACCAAGGCAGAATAGAGTGGCACTATTACTTCCCTTGATCTAGACACTATACTTCTATTGATACAGCCCAAAATTGCATTGGCCTTTTTAGCTGCCGCATCACACTGTTGGCTCATGTTCAACTTGTGGTCTACTAGGACTCCTAGATCCCTTTGTCTTTCCAATTTATCACACAAATTTTTCTTCAACCTTTACTGCTGTATTCTATTATTCATATTGTCATATACTTCTATTCCTATTGTCATATTCATATTGTCATTATTTGTTTAACTCCTTAATTGATACCACACAATTTTATATCGGTTATGAAAATCAGCCTTTATCCTCTACAAATTTCACTGATTACATTTAACTCATAACCAGTGTAACAATGCTGTAATTCCTTTCCATAATCTTTAAATTATATTCTCTATTTTCTACCCTTTACCATGTTCTATCTTAATCCATTAACCAAGTAATTACATTATTACTCCATTCAGTTTTCCAGAAATCTATCAGTTTTTCCCAGTCCTGTTTAAACTTGTCTGATGATCTGTTTTTAATCCAACAAGTACATTTTTCCATCTGAGCTATCTCTAAAAGCTTTGTCATCCATTCCTCTGAATTTGGAATTTCCTTTTGCTTCCAATATCTGGCATAAATGATCCTTGCTGTGGTGGTCATATATAGCATAATGTTTCTAAATTCTTTTTGAAAATCTTGATCCATGATGTTCAATAAGTATATTTCAGGTTTAAATCTCAAATTTATTTTCAATAATTTTCTTATCTAATTATGGATTGTAATCCAATATTTCCTTGTGCTTCTACATGACCACCACATATGATAGAATGTACCTGTTACTTCACCACATTTCCAGCAGCTTGAATCAATACCTCTATACATTTTCGTTAATTTTTGTGGTGTCATATATCATCTATATTGCATTTTGTGACAGTTCTCCTTTAGTTCCATACAAGATCTAAATTTCAAATCACTTTTCCATAGTTTTTCCCAATTTTCTAACAGAAGATCATGTCCAATGTTTTGTGACCACTTAATCATAAAGTCCTTTATTACTATCGATTCTAAATCTAATTTTAGTAACAGCTTGTATATTTTAGATATTGTCAATTCTTTATTTTCCGTTATCAGTGTGTCTAATTCTGTCTGTTGGTTCGTTATATCGTATAATTTTTTATCCATGTTGTATCTCTCCCTTAATTGTCTATGTTGGAACCAATTCATATTCTTATTTTCCTTTTCTAACTCTTCTCTTGATTTCAGCCTATGGGACTCATCCTGAAAATTTAATAGGTCTTTATATGTCCACCATTTATTTATGTCAATCATTTCTGTCCTTTGGAAAGCTTCTTGCGGTGAAACCCATGTTGGTAATTTTATATATATGCGTTTTTAAATTTCTTTCCAGGTTTTTAACATAGCTTTTCTGATTATACGACTCCCGAAATTTTTGTCAATCTTTTCTTTCTCATACCATAGGTATGCGTGTAAGCCATATCTAGTATCAGCCCCCTCCAATGTTATCATTCTATCATTATTCAACCTGAACCAGTCTTGTAACCATGTTAGTACACACACCTTGTAGTACAAGCTTAAATTTGGCAGCCCCAATCCTCCTCTATTTTTTTCTAGCTAGCTGGAAATCCATCTGGTCCAGGAGTTTTATTCTTCTTCAGTGCTCTAATTGCCTTCTCTATTTCCGCTATTGTAATTCTTTTATTTAATTCTTCCTGTTGTTTTTCTGTTATTTCCAAAATATTTTGATCCTTCAAATATCTTCTCACGTTTTCTATCTTATTTCCATTCATATCTGTTTCCTTAAATAAGCCTCTATAGTATTTTTGAAACTCTCTTCTTATTCTCTCTTGTTTTGTTATTACTTCCCCTTTTACTTTTATTTTCAAGATTTGTTGTTTCTCTTGTTCCTTTCGTAATTTAAAAGCTAACCATTTTCCTATTTTATTTCCATTTTCATAGAATATTTGTTTTACATATCTCATTTTTTTCTATTTCTAACGCCGTTTCTCTGTTCAAATGATCTTGAATAATTTTAATTTCTTTAAGTACTTTATTATTTTTTGGATCCTTTTTAAGTTGCATTTCTTTCGTTTTCAAAGCATCTTGAAGTTGCAGCCTTTTTTCTTTTATTTCTCTCACAATTTATTTGCATCAACAGGCCTCTAATTACTGCTTTACTCGCATCCCATATATTGCACATAGCGACGTCTCCTTCTCTATTTTCTTTAAAATAATTTTTCAAAGCTTCTCTGACTCTATGCTGTACTTTCCCCTCCAATATCAAAGATTCTCTTAATCTCCAACTATATTTCATTTCAATATTTTTCATCTTCACTTTTATCATGTTATGATCTGAAATTGTTCTTGGTGCGGTTTCCATAGAAACTATATACTTTGCCATGTTTTTTGATACAAAAATCATATCAATTCTAGAGAGGGATTTATGACTCTCTGAGTAGTATGTGTATTCTCTAGAATTTTGGTACAGATACCTCCAAACATCAATCAGTGACAAATCTTCCATGAAATCTGTAAATGATCGGGGTAGTTTTCCTTGCCTCTCTTTTACTTTTCTATTTGACATTCTATCCTTTTGAGGGTCCAAAACCCCATTCCAATCTCCTAGGCATATTAAATTATCATATTCCACCTCTAAAAATATCTTCAACAGCTCTCAGTAGAACTTATCACGATTCTCTGATGGTGCGTACACAGCCAGTATCAATGTCTTCTTATCCATTATTATAGTTTCCACCGCTATGTATCTTCCATTTGTGTCTTTAAATACCTCTTTTGTAGGTAAACTTCTATTTACGTAAAGTACTATCCCTTTTTTCTTTTTTCCAGTAGAATTTATAAATTCCTGTCCTAATTTCCTATTCCTTAATAAATATTTATTTTTTCTTTAATATGTGTTTCTTGTATGCAAATCACATCCGCTTTATGTCTTTCTAAATGGTGAAATATCTGATTTCTTTTATACGGGGAATTCATCCCTCTTACATTCCATGAGATTAATTTGAGGTCCTTTTTTTTTAATAATAACTCTTTATCTCTAAATATTAATTTATCTTGCTTTATGTTTAATTATCTCTTTCCTTCTTCCTTTATCCACTTCTTCTTCTTCTTCCTCTATTTCCTCCGATTCTTCGTCTTCTCCTTCTTCCATTTCCTCAACTTCTTGTTCTTCTGGTTCTATTTCTTCCTCCTCTTCACTCCTATTCTCTTGATTGCTCTCTTCTACATCTTCCTTGTACCCTCTCATTTTCTCAATTTCTCCCTCTACTTCCCCTTGCCGCTTAGTCCTCTCCTCTTTGGGTGACTCATTTTTTGGTTGTTCTTCTCTCTTCTCTCTCTTTCTATTTCATTCATATCTTTTCCATATTTTACAAGAAATTCCTTTGCCTTTCTTATGGTATTGAGTCTAAATCTCCTTTGAAGATAAGTAAAAGATATTCCCTCTACTCTTTCCCACCTGTATTTATTCCCATTTTTTGTAATCTAGAGGTTATAATTTGATAATCCTTCCTTCTTTTCAAAACTTGGGGCGGAACATCATTATATATCTGTACTTCATTCTCCATCTATCATTAATTTTGTTTCATAATTTTTTTGTAAAATTTTATCTCTCATTCTTCCTCTTGTAAAATATATTACTATATCTCTAGGCAATTTCTTTTGAAAAGCCACCTTTGATTTTATTCTGAATATTTTATCCACCTCCACCTCCATCTTCTTCAGAGGTATCTCAACATAGTCTGCCAGTCCTGGTATTAATCTTTCATATAGATTCTTTTCTTCCACTTCAATCTGACCCCTTATTTTTAAACATTTTTGCCTTAATCTCATTTCAAATTCCAAATCTTTTATCTGATCTTGTTCATGTTCTATTTTCCAATGTTCTGTTATTTTTTCCAGCTTTTTCGTTTTTGTATCTAATTCTCCTACTTTATAGAGCCATCGTACTGTCTATCCTCCTTTATGGATCTGAAACATGGGTTACCTATCGCCACCACCTACGACTCCTCGAGCGCTTTCATCAGCGCTGTCTACGCACAATCCTAAATATACACTGGACTGACTATGTGACGAATGTTGCTGTCCTTGAACAAGCAGGGAGCACCAGCATTGAGGCCATGATATTGAGAACACAGCTGCGCTGGGCAGGGCACGTTTCTAGGATGGAGGACCATCGCCTCCCAAAAATACTACTCTACGGTGAACTCGCCACGGGTCAGCGTAAGAGGGGCGCTCCAAAAAAGCGATACAAAGACTTCCTGAAACAACATCTCAGGCTTGGCCAAATTGATCACCAACAGTGGTCCGCCCTGGCTTCACATCGGGAGGCATGGAGACGCAATATCCACAATGCTGCAGCCTTATTTGAGAACTCACGACGAACAAGTCTTGAAGAGAAACGACAACGCAGAAAGAATCACAACCCAAAAACATCACCCAAGGAGACCTTCTGCTGCGCTTTTTGCAACCGGACTTGTTTATCTCGGATTGGCCTTTTTAGTCATCAGCGCGCTTGCAGAAGGCGCGGGATGAGTCCTTCCTGAATCTTCGTTTGCGAAGAAAAGCCAGAGAGAGAGAGATATTTAGTTGTTCCACATCTTCTGAAATTTTATTTAATTTCTTACCAAAAGCTTCTAATTCGTTCTTAATGTCTTTTCTTATTTCTTTCATTTCAGATGTCACTTCTCTAAATTTTCTAAATTCTTGTAGTAATACTTGCTGTATCTCTGGTGTTTCTATTGAATGTCTTCTTATTGTTGTTGTTAGTGTCTGAATATGTGTATTCTTTTTCACTGGCAAGTTTAATTATATTTTATTTTTCCTACTAATTTCACTATTAGTCTTATTTTATTTGTCTTTTATTTTATTTATTCCTGATATAGTATATTTTTCGTTATTGCTTTAACTCAACCTTTTACTTTCCAACCTCCCTCTTGACCCTCTAATTTTTCAGCTCCTCTACTCTCACTCCTTTTTAATCTTACACTATACACCAAATCAGATCAAACTTCCCCCTCTAAATCACTCTAATTACCGCCAGCATTAGATAAGGCAATCAGATGATAAAACAATCATTTCCATAAGACACCCAGAAAAGAAAGACCCCCCTCTTGCTACCCAACCACTCTCAATTCTGTCTTTCTGAACCTTCCAAATTCTTTATCTTCCAATTTCCATCTTTTCTCCTCAGCTCCGTCCCAACTCTTCCGTCTTCCTTTCTAGCTTTTTCTCTTAATGCTTTAATAAACTCTACCTCTTAGTACTTTAGTGTTCTCTGTTTCCCCCCTTCTTTTCCACTCTCTGTCTTTGCTCTCTATATTTCACACTCTCTCAACGATGGTTTCTCAATATCTCACTCTATTCTGTTCACAGTTCTTTATCAATTCCTCAGAGACCCTCCTTGCTTCTCAGTTGCTCCGTTGTTCCGTTACTCCACACCGCCTCTTTGTTCCCCACTTTCGTCTCTCCCTTCTCCACTCCATTCCTGCTTTACTCCAGGTCACCTTTTCTTCTCCACTGTCGTGTATCTCCTTCTCTCTCCCTCCCTCCCTCTCTCTCCCTCTCGGTCTCTCTGCCTTCCACGCTCACTTGCCAACCACCTCCAACCTCTCCTGTATTTCCTCCTTCTATACTGCCTCTTCGTCACTCCAAAATTAAAAAAAAATAAGGTATCATCAAAAAGCTCAGAGCCAAACAAAGCTACCGTATATTACAGTGTATAAGACGACTTTTGAGCACTCAAAAGTGCCCTCCAAAATCGACAGTCATCTTATACGCCGGATATACTTTGCTTCGCCTGCCTGCCTATCTCTTGCCTCTTCGCAAATGGAGCGAAGAGGCAGGAGATGGTGCAGGGGGGTGAAGCAAAGTGTTTTGCAGTTCATTTGCCCCCCTCCTCTGCCTTTTCCCCCTTTGGGGAGCAACGGAGGACAGAGGAGGGGGCGAACATTGCAGTTTGCCGTGGCTGCCGCTTGATCGACTCTGCAGCGGCTGACGCAAACCTCTAGATTCACCCTTTCCCCCCACCTTCCTTAAAGGTGGAGGGAAAGGGCGAAAATGCTCCATTTTGCTCCGCGACCCCGATCCCTCCTTCTGGGCTCCCTTCTGAAGGGAGCCCAGAAGGAGGACGCTGGCCGTGGAACCAAACCCCGGGATTTGCCCCCTCTCGCCACCTTCCTTGAAGTGGGGAGAAGGGGCGAACGTGTCCCGTTTGGCTGCACAGCCTCTGCATCTTCCTCTTGGGCTCCCTTCTGGAAGGGAGCCCAGGAGGAGGATGCGGAGGCTGTGCTGCCAAACCCGGGATTCGCCCCCTCTCCCCAAGGAAGGTGGGGAGAAGGGGCAAACGTGCTCCGTTTGGCAGCACAACGTCTGCATCGTCCTCCTGGGCTCCCTCCTGGAAGGGAGCCCAGGAGGAGGATGCGGAGGCTGTGCTGCCAAACCCGGGATTCACCCCCTCTCCCCAAGGAAGGTGGGGAGAAGGGGTGAAAGTGCTCCATTTGGCAGCACAACTTCTGCATCTTCCTCCTGGGCTCCCTCCTGGAAGGGAGCCCAGGAGGAGGATGCGGAGGCTGTGCTGCCAAACTGGGGATTCGCCCCCTCTCCCCACCTTCAAGGAAGGTGGGGAGAAGGAGCAAAGATGCCAAGTTTAACCCTGCAGCCCTGGTGCCTTCTTCTGGGTTCCCTTTCAAAGGGAGCCCAAAAGGAGGCATCGGGGCTGTGGAGTTAAACCCCTAGATTCGCTCCCCCCTCCCTACCTTCCAGGAAGGTGGGGAGAGCGAGCGAAGGTGCCAGGTTTAACCCCGCAGCCCTGATGCCTTCTTCTGGGCTCCCTTGCAATGGGATCCCAGAAGGAGGCATCGGGGCTGTGGAGTTAAACCCCTAGATTCGCTCTCCCCTCCCTACCTTCCAGGAAGGTGGGGAGATCTAGTGAAGGTGCCAAGTTTAACTCTGCAGCCCCATGCCTTCTTCTGGGCTCCTTCGGAAGGGAGCCCAGAAGGAGGGATCGGGGCTGTAGAGCCTTGAAGGTGGGGAGAGGGGGCGAATCTTGGGGTTTGCCGCAGCCGCCCCCACTTCTCCTGCCTTGGTCCCCTTTGGAAGAGCCAAGACGGAGGGAAGGGGGCTGCTGGGGCAAACTGGGCATTTTCGCCCCTTTCCTCCACCTTCGTGTCCAGTTTGACTGGAAGGTTGAAGAGAGGGGCAAATGTTGTCCTGCCAGCTGACCCTGTTCGCTGATCCTCGTGAGTTTGGAAAGAAAGAGGATCAGCTGGCAAGGCTCCCCCAGCCAGTCAGCCAGCCAGCCAAATTGGGTGGTGGTGGTCTTATATGGCGAATATATGCCTAAGCCTAGATTTTTGGCTGGAAATTGGGGGGGGGTCTTATACGCCCAGTCGACTTATATGCCGGAATATACTGTAGCTTCCTTCAGCAACACAAAACCAAGTATATATAAACAGGATTACTTCTCCCTCACTTTCAATCTTAATTTCATTCTCCGCTTTGTTTAAATTCCACTACCTTGATTTCTTCCGCGTTTAACTAAGTCTCTCTCTCCTGACTCCTCCCCCACTTCAGCAAAGTTCGCATTTACCTTCTGCTTACAGAATGCGTGGATTTTGGTTCATGGAAGCTCCAAGAGCTCAAAAACTCTGTTAAGCAGCTTTTACCATACCAAATTAAAATGTAATCCACATTAAAAATTGGTGGGCTTACTTGTATCCCCAAGAACAAAGGGATTCCCCGGTGGGGGTGTTGTCAGCTCACCGTCTCCCTCAGCGTCTTCTGCCCTCCTTTTCTCTCTCAGTCCAGAGAGGGAAGAAAGGAGGGCTATACACTGGCACTGAGTCTTCCTCGAGCCCACTCTGCTTCTTCTCTATCCAGAAGAAATCCCCCTGGCAGTCTAGAAGTTATTAAACTGCCAGAAATCTCCCACCGGGTGGTTGCTAGCGCTCCTAAAGTGCAGCTAACAGCCGTTCACAACCCTGTCACTGACTGGAAGTTGAAATAAAGTATTTTAATTGGAAATAACACAAAGGAGATTATCAGATGTGCCATATAAAGTGGATCAGGTACTCCAGAGTATCGGGAAAGGCTTTCCTTTTCACATGATGTTCTCCCTGTCCATTCTGCTCTCGTTCTGCTCCAGTGCTGCCCCCTTTTTTTTATTCGTGGTTTAAGCCATCAATAGATCCCTGATTCTGTTTCTCTAACAGAATGGTGGTCATGTGAAAAGATGCCCATTATGCTGGGGGGATGCCAGCATTAGTGGGAGGTCCAGAGTGTCAAAACTCTTCCGGATGCCTCCCTTATGACAGGCCCCTGCTGCTGCTGCTGCTCAGATCACTCCTCTCTGCACAGCCCATCACCTCCCAGATTGCCAGCCCTCCACCCCCGATCTCCAGTCCATCATCCCCCAATCTCCAGCCCTCCACACCCGATCACCAGTCCTCCACCCCCCGATCTCCAGCCCATCACCTCCCCGATCACCAGCCCATCACCCCCCTGATCTCCAGCCATCACCCCCAATCTCCAGCCCATCACCTCCCCGATCACCAGCCCTCTACCCCCTGATCACCAGCCCATCACCCTCCGATCACTAGCCCTCCATCCCCCAATTGCCAGCCCATCACCCCCTGATCGCCAGCCCATCACCCCCTGATTGCCAGCCCATCACCCCCTGATCGCCAGCCCTCCATCCCCAATCTCCAGCACATCACCCCGATCACCAGCCCTCCACCCCCTGATCACCACCCCACAACCCCACAATGACCAGCCCTCCACCCCCTGATCGCCAGCCCATCACCCCCCGATCACCAGCCCATCACACCCTGATCGCCAGCCCTCCACCCCCGATTGCCAGCCCATCACCCCCGATCTCCAGCCCTCCACCCCCTGATTGCCAGCCCATCACCCCCCCTGATCATCAGCCCATCACCCCCCGATCGCCAGCCCTCCACCCCCGATCACCAGCCCTCCACCCCAATCTCCAGCCCTCCACCCCCCGATTGCCAGCTCTCCACCCCCCGATCGTAAACCCATCACCCCCCGATCACCAGCCCTCCACCCCGATCACCATCCCTCCACCCCCCAATCACCAGCCCTCCACCCCCCTCGATCGCCAGCCCTCCACCCACCCCTGATCACCAGCCTGCCCCTTTAAATCCTGGCTCTCCTCTTCTCATGAGAGCAGCAGCTGGGATTACAACAAGGAAGTGAAAGGAGCTCTAGAGCTCCCTTCACTTCCTGGGCTTCCCAGCACAAGAACGATTCAGGTAAGTGTGAAAGTTTTCATTCTTGTGCCGGGACAGGGGCGGGAGAGGGGCAGAAAAGGAGATTGTGGGACGGGAATGCTTTTTTTGTTCCTGTCTGATAGTCTCCAAAGTAATCTCACATACACAACACACATGCCTAAGAACCATACAAGGCTATAGCAGAGTAAGGCAGAAAGTTTAGATAGAGGGAGAGATTCAGGAGTATACAGCAATAGTTACCAAACTTGAAGAGAAGAGTTCTGTGCAGTGAAAATACCCAGACAGGTGTCTGAATGTGGCACAGGAGGTTCCAATCTGGAGCGCACTAAGAAAAAAGAGTGGCCTTGTTTGTCTATTGTGGCACATCTTACTATTGTGGGGGACTAACAGTTATACCCTATTTCATATCCTGAAGGGGTACTCTAGTTATGACAAAGCTTGGATGGCCTTCCCACAGGATAGACAAAGGAAACCAAAACTCAACTGATTGCGTTAGTGGTTGGGAGATAGAAATTGATTGGTTTGCTATCACCTCATATGTTTGGACAGGAGGGGGTATAGGAAGGACTTCCATAGGAATAGATTTGGGAATGGTCACTTAACTGTGATTGCTGACAATTGTTAATTTTCATTGAGATACCCAGGGCTGGAAGAAAGAATTAGCGCAGACGTCCTTAACAGCCATGTTTACTAAGAGGCTTCTGCTCAATCCCAATTTGGGTTTTCTTGCAATCATATTTCTAAAACACATCCCAGGTCACTGTGATCTCCACCTGATCTTTGGTTTCCCCAGCCAACATGACCCTGAAAAGTGTTCAATATTTCTAATTATGAGATACCATGGGGAGGGGCTATAGTAGAGCATACCAACAACAGCAGTGTGCAGACATAAACCAGTGTACAAACACAGCATTCACAAAATAAAAGCCAACAAAACATAATAAAACTCATTAAGAACATTTGCTGGGGAGGAGAGCTTCAGAACTTCATCCTGGTAGAAGAACCTTGGGATTTAATCCATTTAATGATTGACAGTTCAGTGTGTGAAGTGGCCCCACTGAAAAGTGCCCAGTGTTTAAACTGGCCAAAAAATCCCTGTAAACTGTTTTCTTGCCATTTATTTTCCTTGGCAAGAAGATTAGAGAAAAATAATGAGCCTTCCACCACATCATACCCACTAAATTATTTCTTAGCCTTTGAATTTTGACCTTGAATGCTGATACTTTTTGACTTCAGAATCTCAGACTTTAACCTACAAGTAATGATTTGAATAGTGGATGAAAGAAGGAAAGGGAAGGGAAAGGAAAGTAGCTGATGTGGAGTTTGAATGATTCTGTAGACTTTACATTACTCTTGTCTTCACTTCTGGTATTTAAATGGGAAATTTCAACTTTTATTGCAATAGCCTTTTTGTCTCTTGAATACAAAACCATTTCCACATGACTACAATGTCACCCTCATGGCAAACGTTAGTACTATTATAAAGAAATTAACTAACCCATTTTGCATGTTTCAGAAAAAACAACAACAAAAAGAGGCATGTAAAACAGAAGCATAAAAGTTTTCTTTTCAATAATGTGTTTTGCATTATACTAAATTCTGGAAGAGGGTTAATAAAACAAAAAGCCTGACTTGCAGTAAATTTAAAACAAGGGCCATTTATTCCAGAAGCTAGTCTGGAAAGTGTACTTGTAAAACAATCTCAGCTTGCAAAAAGCCAGTCTATCCTGATGTCAGACTTCACCTATGCATAAAAAAGAATATGGATTGAAGATCCCTATTCATATTTTACATACATAGAGGCAGGCATCCTGTTTGATCCCCAACCACCGCCAACTAAAGTAGTTCTATTAAGTTATTATTGAATGGAGAGTCAATACATAGGTGAATTTAAGGGATTCAATAGGTGTACTCTAGTCAGGACTAAAATAGGACTTAGGCCATGGAGTTGCCAGATCAGGGCTATCTTAGGCCCTGAATGCTTGAGGACAAAATCTGAGAATTAGAGACAACTCAAAACTATGTACTTTTTCAGCCAAAACTTGCACTTTTTTTAACTATGCACAGAAAACTGCACAGCTTCCCAAGGGATAATACACAACCATCACCTGTTTACATTGCTTCTCACTGTATACTTGAAAAAAGTGAAGAAAATGCAAAACTAAATTGTACAATAAACCCCTATACAGACAGTGTGGCAAAGCATTCAACATTGTGGCTAAAGCTTTTGCTGGTTTACATGGCTGCCCCCAAAACAGTCCTTTCCATATCAAAAGCTGCATTGTTTTCAGGGGAGTCTCCACAGTTTTCTGGAGAAGCTGCATAGTTTCCATACAACTGCAGTCTTCTGGGCAAGCTGCACAACTTTTGTAGAAAAGCTGCAGTTTCTCATCATTGCAGGAAAAAAATTCTGAGTGGGACAAAAACCCCCACACCTTTCACTGTTCTCAACATCTGTTGGGACTTGGAAAAACTGAGGTGCCAGTTACACGACAAGATATAGCTCGCAAAATTCCGGATTACCATTCTTTTGCATCAGCAGTGCATAATTCACATGAATTCTTGCTTATTTGGCAGATGTGGCCAGTTTCGGTTTTCATTAGTTTACACAGGCAAAGGTGGGGCATGGCCTACAGATGATTAAAGCCAGGCAGGAGGCAGGGAGGGAGCAAGGAGGGGGTCATGGTGAGGCAAAAAGAGACTGTAAATAAAGAGAGGGAAGAAAAGCACAAACAAACAAAAGAACGATGAAGCGATCTGTTGGTTGCAGCACACTCACACACACACACTCACACACTACCCAAGTTCCCGATCGTCTTCCCTGCTCCCAAAGCTTTAAATAAAGACAGAAAAGTGAAGGCGAGGACAAACAAACAAAAGAACGATGGAGCGATCTGTCGGTTGCAGCACACGCGCACACACACACACACACCACCCGAGTTCCCAATCGTCTTCCCTGCCCCCAAAGCCTTAAATAAAGACAAACGAGTGAAGGGAAGCACAAACAAACAAAAGAACGACGGAGCGATCTGTTGGTTGCAGCACGCACGCACGCACACACACACACACACCACCCAAGTTCGTGATTGTCTTCCCTGCCCCCAAAGCCTTCCTTTGAAACAAACAGGAAGGGCTCAGAGCAGGTTTCCCAAAGTGGGCTGCAAGCAGAAGAAGGGGCAAATGGCAGGCTCGGTGGATTTCTCTCTCAAACCCCTCCATCTATTTGGAGAAGGCACAATGGTCACTCCAACCAATCAGGATTCAGCTCTGCTCACACTAATTCGAAAAGGTCACTGCAAGTTCACACAGACATTTGCAAATGGTAAGTTCACACAACCAATTGTGTCCATTTTTGTGAACTTTATCAAAAAAGTCGGGAAATCTACACAAAGCTGATACTGCGCAACTTACGGGTTTTTCACTCCCCCTCCTTCTGAAAAGGGTGCTGTGGCTTCGAAAAGTGTGGGAACTATCAGGCTTCTTGTTGCATTCTTTGAGGATTTATTTTGCTGTGTAACTGGCACCTGAGATTTACCACTCCTAGTCACAAGTGGGCTAACCTCTGTGACCTTACATGGGTGATGTTACAAGTGGTAGCCTCTGGTGATATCAGTAAACATACCTTAAGCATCAACCACAGTTGAACAACATGCCATTCAAATAAAAACACCAAGGCTAACACAACAAATACCTACACAGGTGTATATGTGAATTCTCTCTCTCTCTCACACACACACACACACACTCACTGTTCAAGGCAGTGCTCTCACCCTGAGATTCTTCCCTTTGCCCAGCAGACTGGAGAGAGGGGAGACAGACCCTGAGATCTAGCAATCCTATCCACATATAGGCCATTCTTGTGTTGAATCAGAGCTGTACAGCTAGCCTATCTGCCTCTGATAGTCATGTGTTGAACATAAACATTTGAAAATGAATCACTAAGCATGAGAGAACTTTCACAGGCATCTTGATTGCACAAAGGACTTATGTGCAAGCAGCTGCTCATACATGGATGTTGGAATCAGGGCTAGACCAGGGGAGCAATGTCAGGGTGGGGCTCAAATTATAGCCCTACTCCTACCTCAGCCTATAAGTCTTACATACAGGTAATATGTGAATGGGGTGTCTCATAAAGAATGAAATGGAAATCTGTTACACTTTGTCATTTTTAAAAAGTCTAAGAAATTGTTGCTTCAAAGCAAATTCTTGTTTATTTTTCAAAATTAGTGAGATAACAAAGAAAAGTGAAGACTGTGAAGTTGAAGACGTCCCAAGAGAACACTCAATGAAAAATAAATTCCACTTTATATGTATTCCCAGCTGACAGACTATAAAGTAGAAAATTGGTCCACTGAAAATGAAAGGAGAGAAGTGGAAACAATGAGAGACATATAAGATTTGTGAAACAGTTACTTTGCTCTGGTCTTTTCAGAAGTCAAAGTGAATGGAAAGCTGACATCTAATGATGGGATGTTCTCCAGAGGTTCGAAAAAGGTCAAGGGCTTTGTGCTCTTATTCCAGAAATCACAAGGTATGCAATCAGGAGGAAAACAGTTTAAAGGACATACACAGGAAATTTATAATTTAATCTTAAGGAGACAGCAAGGATTTAAAATGCCTGTTCAACTTCATTCTTAAGAGGCATTTGGACTCATTCATCACAATTCACAAATGGTGGAGGAGGTGGCTCTAAGGAGTTGGCTAAGTAATAGCCAGGAGGCTTCTGCTCTCCACTAACTCCCCTGAGCCTAGTTCCAATCAGGAAAGGGAATGGCCAACCAGGAAAGGAACGGCCCTCTCATAACCGAACACTACAAAATGTCTGGCTTTATTGATTTGCCCTTTCTATTCTCTCTTATGTTTGCTACATTGCATAATAAAGGTTGTCCAGAAAATTGTGGGCAAGATGATATCCTATGGATGACTTTGGAAGGCAAAGATCACAAGCTCTTCCATAATAATAATGAATAATAAGAAAGTTCATTATGAGTACCATGTGAATCACCACATATTGGATAGCAGTTCCCACCAGCCCTAGCCAGTATAACCAATGATATTCGCTACTGCAGTTTAAAGCATACGGAGGGACATACATTCCCCATCCCTAGATCATGACCATCCTATGTAGATGCTTAAATACAGGTAAAGAAAGTGGGGGGGGGGAAGAGCATACTTTTCATTGTTTGGGGAGGGAGGTTGACTTTACACATGCAAATCAGATTTCTACCTTGTCTGAGCGTGCATAAAGAAACATAACCATTCCATACCTTGTATGGATGCAGCCTGCAGAAATCAGGTAGGAGAGGAAAAATCATTGCTCAGTGCTCATGTAGTAATGGCCTTTGCTCTTCTTTATTATTCTAGAGCCACTACTGCAAAGTGGCCTTATGCATAAGGAGATACCCAGAAACCCTGCCTCTGAGATTGTGCAGCTTACTTTCAGGCAGGCAACACAACTGTCCCACTGAATCAATTTTGATACCTAAGAAAATCAGCCTTGTTCCAGTGCCCTCCGATTTGCCTGCTGCCAAAGGAACATTTAAGGAGGCAGCTACCCAACTACATTCTTTCATGAGCTAGCCGCACTGACCATAATGTGCACTGATCATAATGCGCAGCCATAAGTGTGACTGTTGTTCATCCCACTAGGGGGAAGAATTAATGGTTCCCTCATCTTGAATTATACTTTCTTCATTATACTGAAGCCATGCAGGGCCAAAGAAATCTACATTCCCTGCCCGCCACATAAATGATATCTATGTACTGAAGCATAAACAACACTCTCCATGGTTGATCCTTTACTAATAGACCAACCTATATCAGAAATTCTGGGAACCAGTTCTGTCAGGAGTTAGAGACTGAACTCCATTATAAAATGGCCAAACAACTGCAGAGTCATGCTGAGTCATAATGGCTGACTCCATGAACTGCCTAGTCATGCCACAGCTACAGAAGGAGGGTTCTTATTAGTGTGTAAAATCATGTGATTGAGTAAGCCAATGCCCTGTAACTGTGGATATAAGAGAGCTCAGAACAGAGCTCACCTCTCTTCTTCTTGTGAATGCTGATGCCTGGTGAAGCAGTTTGTCCTTCAATTTTAAATATTTGTATATATTGCAACTGCTTGACTTTGAGGATAAAAGTGCCTCCTGCTTATTTGGATGTCAAACACTCTGTATGTGAGTATTCTTGGGAACGGGTTGCTACTAAGTCTGCTGAGATAGTTTTTTGGCTTCTGCTGGGGACTGAGTGTCCTATCATCCCCTGACAAGTTCCCCCATGTGCACTTAATCTTCCACTTCCTGACCCTCTCCTTCTCCTTATTATCTATATATTCCCTCTTCCATATCTGTTTCACCCATAGAGAGGGACTGATGCCCAAAGGTGAGGGTTTGGAGTAGTACATTATTATACCCAATATTAGTCACAGATAGGTAAGGCCAACCACAGCTTGACCCAATAGAAAGAGTCTGCCACCAGCTTTGAGCAGACCTTTGTATGGGCATACCCAAACAAGTAGTAAGGCCATTCTGCTGGTTCTAATGGCTTACTATAAGCTCCAGAAGGTGGACAGACCCGTCCAGGATGAGTGGGGGCTGTAGGGAGGCTCTGTGGTCCCCATTGTCGAACTGAGAAGTGTAGTGTGTGGTAATTAATTCACTTGAATTAGCTGCTCCAAAGGCTTCAAAACTTCTTTGTCCCTCCCAAAGTACACTAGCCACATTGGAGGTCCCAGCATTTTCAAGTTTAGAAGCTGCAGGAGCTGCCACTTGATTGATCTCTGGTTGTGCTCCACTGGTTCCTATATATTCAAGAGCAGAAAGGCAATTAAAGATGTATTCCATTAACCAATGAGACTTATGCCCACCAGTCTCTCTGGGACACAACCCTAGGGGTGGAGGATGGAGGAGCATTAGATAGCACTTGGGACTTCTCAAGTGCAATAAGGCAGGGTAACACCATTTCTGTCTGATCTGTTCAACCTATGAGTCTGATGAAAACACAGGTGGAGGTCTCTTGGCAGGAAGTTTCTTAGCAGGCTGTTTGCTCTTGCCTTGTGCTGAGACCTTTTTTGGCCCCTGTCTAAATTCAAAAGAGACAGTGTGAAGTAGTGGTCCGAATGTTGATCTAGGGAGATTATCAGACAGGAGCGCAAAAAGCATTCCTGTCCCACAATTTCCAGACCTGTCCCTGTCCCAACATAATTCATCTCCACCCGCATCAGCAGAGCTGTTTTGGGAGGGAGCCGCCTTTGCCGCCGAGGAGGGTTAGAGACCCCTCAGAATGTTGCAGGCAGTGTGGCCTGTGATGGAAGGAGAGGGGTGGGGCCAGAGGCCATCTGCTCCTCCTCTTCAGCCAGCAATCGCCTCCCTGAAGCGGACAATGACATGACATGCGGGTAATCAGGTCTCGGTGGCCTGAGGTTACTGTCATGTGGTCAGCCATGCTGCTTAGAAGGCTTTGGCGAGGGGATGGTGATCCTCGTCTAATTGACAAGGCCCGGAAGGGAGCTAATTGGGAAAGTAAAAATGCCATGCATAAGGGATTGGTATTTTACCTGTCACATCCAGACATTGTGTCCAAGAGACCTGAGCTCTACAGAGCAGATGGGATGCATCTCTTGGATGTTGGAAATTTGATATTCTTGGGCGATCTTCAGCAAGGGGTTAGGGACCTTTTGGACGAGCTGGGGGGGGGAAGGGACTAAGCAGATGCTTGCCCCTTTCTGTAGTGGGGAAGGGGGAGGCGTAATTTCAGTGGGCACCTTGGCACCAATTTCAGTGAAGGTAGGGTCTCTGGAAGGGACATTTCAGGTTGTGTGGCCTAAGGGGACAGAAGGAGACCCATCTTGGGGTTGTCTTAAAGGATAATCCTTCACCCCAATCCGTGAGGCTTGAGTGAGGGACTTTTGGGTTGACCTTCCAGATGCGGGCTGGTTGGTGAGCAACACCAGGCAACTGGGTTCCTCTCCAGGACCTAGGTGTATGCATGGGAAGGCTGAGGGGTGTGGTCTAGCATAGACCTACTGCCTCAGCTGGTCCCTCACCAGGTTGCCTCCCCCTGCTGAAGATCTTAGAGGGTATTAAATAGGTCAAATTTAATAAAATACTTTATTTCACCTCATTTCATGTGTGTGGTCACATCATTCCTGCAATCGTCCAGCAATAAACCTCCCCATCAGACTTACCTTCTGTCCAAAGGCAGCCCAGGAATGAATGGAGCTCTGTTCACTTCCTGGACTGAAATCCTGACCGTTCTTGCAAGAAGACGCGAGTGCAGGAACTTCAAAAAGAAAAAGAAAAACACACACAAAAATGTTCAGAAAAACACATACACAGATGAAAAAAATAATATGTAACCCATGGAGGTTACAAAAAAAGAGGGTAGCCTACCTGGTTCTCGCGATCCCACCGAGAATTGTTCTGGCAGGACTGCCCATTGACACTGGAATCATGAATCAAAAATGGTGCAAGGTTTCAGACGTGGGCAATACCAGCACCGAAATGGAATAGGCAATCCATTTACAGTTCTGGCCCATCAATAAAAAGAAATGCCAGAATAACAATAGCGGAACACAAAAGGATGACATCATGTGATATTGGCATCCTTTTGTGTTCTGCTGTCAAGCACCACATTAGTCACGTCTGATGATCTCCTAGGACTCTGGGAGAATCATAGAATCATCACATTGGAAGAGACCACAAGGGCATCCAGTCCAACCCCCTGCCATGCAGGAATACACAATCAAATAATTCCTGACAGATGGCTATCCAGCATCTGTTTAAAAACCTCCAAAGAAGGAGACTCCACCACACTTTGAGGCAGTGCATTCCACTTCTGAACAGCTCTTACTGTCAGAAAGTTATTCCTAATGTTTAGGTGGAATCTCTTTTCCTGTAATTTGAACCCATTGCTCCATGTCCTAGCCTCTGGAGCAGCAGAAATCAAGCCTGCTCCATCCTCAGTATGACATCCCTTCAAATATTTAAACATGACTATCATGTCCCCTCTCAACCTTCTCTTCTCCAGAGTAAACATGCCCAACTCCCTAAGACGCTCCTCATAGGGTATGGCCTCCAGACCTCCCACCATCCTGATTGCCCTCCTCTGGACACGTTCCAGCTTCTCAGTATCCTTCCTGAATTATAGTGCCCAGAACTGGACACAGTATTCCAGGTGAGGTCTGACCAAAGCAGAATAGAGTGGCACTATTACTTCCCTTGATCTAGACGCTATACTCCTATTAATGTAGCCTAGAAGCACATTGGCTTTTTTAGGCTGCTGCATCACACTGCTGACTCGTGTTCAGCTTGTGGTCCGCTAAGATTCCTAGAACCTTTTCACATGTACTGCCCTCAAGCCATGTGTCACCCATCCTATATCTGTGCATTTCATTTTTACTGCCCAAGTGTACTATCCTACATTTCTCCCTGTTGAAATTCATTTTGTTAATATTGGCCTAGATTTCTAATCTGTTGAGGTCATTTTGGATTCTGATCCTCTTCTCTGGGGTATTAGCTACCCCTCCTAATTTGGTGTCATCTGCAAACTTGATAAGCATGCCCTCTGTTCCCTCATCCAATTCATCAATAAAGATGTTGAATAGCACTGGGCCCAAGACAGGACCCTGTGGCACCCCACTGGTCACTTCTCTCCAGGATGAAGATGAGCCATTGGTGACTACCCTTTGGGTTTGGTCAGTCAACCGATTACAAATCCACCTAACAGTTGCATTTTCTAGCCCACAGGTTACTAACTTTTTTGCAAGAATATCATGGGGGACCTTGTCAAAAGCCTTACTGAAATCAAGATATACTACATCCACTGCATCCCCTTCATTTTTCAAGTTTGTAACTCCATTATAAAAAAAAAAGAGAGAGATGAGATTAGTCTGGCATGACTTGTTTTTGAGAAATCCATGTTGACTTTTAGTGATCCCGGCATTCCTTTCTAAGTGCTTACAGACTGTCTGTTTAATGATCTGCTCTAGAATCTTCCCTAGTATTGATGTCAGGCTGACTGGGCGATAATTATTTGGGTCTTCTTTTTCCCCCTTTTAAAGATAGGACACATTTGCCCTCTTCCAGGCTTTGAATCCTCACTCGGCTATGGAGATCCTCTGGCTGATCTTGAGCAAGTCACACTCTTTCAGCCTCAGAGGAAGGCAAATTCCCTTTGAACAAATCTTGCCAAGAAAACCCTGTAATAGATTTCCCTTAGAGTCATCAAAGCACCAAGCAGAAGAAACCTTATCAGGAGATAAGAGCCCCCATGCTAATGGGCTGCTGTCAGGAAAATATTACCAATAGTGTTAGTTTAGTGTTATTACTACTCCTGATACTATTAGTAGTGCAGCCAATAATACTCTATGGGACCACAATAGACCTATGAGGCCTAAAGTATGAACTGGGAAGATATCATCTCCCACCAAGGGTGAAGGCCAAAACAAAAGCAAGCCAGGTGTACTAAAGCCAGCAGCAACTTCCTGACTAGGTGCTACACCCCTTCCCCAGGAATTGGAATTGGGCTAGGTCAAAGTGTCCCACATGACCCCCAATTCCCACAGGGCACAATTATCTCCTGCAGCAGTATGCTGCTAGCTTGGCTAGGCCAGTAAGTCTGCCCCAGTAGGCCAGTAAAACTACCAAGTGCCAAGGCCTTAAGCCCCTTCTTCTTCTTCTTTATTTCTATCCCACTTTTTTCCCAATTTGGGACTCAAAGTGGCGTATAATAAAAATACATTGTTAAAATTGGCAAAATACATAAGTTAAAACACAATTTAATAACTAAAAAAGTTAAAAAAACAGCTAAAACTCTAAAACACACACACACACTTACACAAAACTCAAGTATACCCCAGCACCGCCATTAGCAAAGATTGGGAAAAGGCTGACAAAACAGGAAAGTTTTTACTTGGGTTCAGAAGAAAGGCAGGGAGGGTGCCAATCTGACTTATCTGGGCAGAGTGTTCCAGAGCCTTGGGGCAGCCACTGAGAAGGCCCTCCCCTGAATTCCCACCAGATACCCTTGTGAGAGTGGTGGGACAGAGAGAAGGGCCTCCCCATCAGATCAAAGAGTCCTACAACCACCACAAAGCTTGCAAACCTGTAGGTCCAACCTGATTGGGTAGCAGCAGGCCCATATGCCTGGCTAGGCCCAGAGAAGCCTGTTTTGAACACCTCAGAATCTGGCAAGGTACCATGTCCCACAACTGCCATAAAGCTTGCAGCATACCTCTAAAAGAGATTCTCAACAGCTGGCTGAAGGCCTGGCTGATGAGGAAAAGAAAAAGAATTTGTGCCTGTCATGCCCCTGACCTTCCATGCTAGCAGAAACACTGGTGTGGGCACCTGTTTTGTCCAGTACAGACCCAAAACTGCTCTGCCACAAAATGCAGCAGTATATCCCACCACTTCACTGCTTTTCACCTTCTCCCTGATGCTGCTGCCACACACTTTGTGAAGGCTGCACTGTGATATGCTCAGAGGAACCACAGCCAACCTCTTGGCCAGCTGACAAAGGAGAAGGCCAACTTTGAGGCATGGCGGAAATTTATATTCTGACAAGCCACTCTCCAGTTCCAAATGCACTGTGATACACTGGTGCACCATGATGCTTCTGTGTCTACCTCCTCTTTCTGGGCACGTAAAGGTAGCTCTGCCCCCTCAACCAGCCTATTGTTTATTATTTGCTTATTTTATGTAATCTGAAACAATATAAATTGGTTATATTTTCATCTATTCCTTTGTTTGCTGTTTTTTTTTTAATGGTGACCCTAAGATGAACTTATCATGGGGTTTTCTTGACAAGAGTTAAGAAGACAAAGTTGCTTTTGCCTTCCACTGAGTCTGAGACTTGCCTAAGGTTACCTAGTGGGTTCCCATGGCAGAATGGGTATTCAAACTCTGGACTCCAGAGTCATAGGACTTTATCACATGCAGCCAGAATCACAGAATTACGCTGGGATAGTAGTGGTAATGACTTCCCATTATCGCATGACATCATCTTTATACCATGGTTGGTGAGCGCTCCAAATGTTACTGTGATGCACCTTTGCATTCATGGGCAAAACCTGTGAATAGCTGTCAATATCGTTATTTTCCTGGTATTGACGAGTATGTAATAATTCATTCCTGCTGTAGAAATTGCAGAAGGAAAATATTGTTTTTAAGTCACATGTGCGAGCCATCTTGAAGCGGCAATGCGAAAACAAGTGTTATAATATGCAGGTTTCAATCCCGTTCATAAAGTGGTAGTAGGTGGTTATGTGACGTTCCATTAGTGGTAGTATTGTGTGATTGCAGCAAAGAGTGATAATTAATGTAATAATGCCACCATGTTTTTGCTATCCTCAATTCCAGAATTAAAGCATTTTTACACACTCGTGTGATAAAGTCTATAGTCAAGCCACTACACCATATTGGCTCTCTTTTATCAAATGCAAAATGTTGACCAGCCTACATGGACTTTTTTCCTGCTTCCTCTTATATGCGTTGTTGGGAGAGTAGTCAGTGAGATTGGGTCAAATGAAAAGTCTCAGTTCAGCCTAACTGAAAAGTTGCAGGGTAGGTCTCAGTAGTGATTTCTGACACCAAAATAGTTTTGCGAGTAAATGGGAAAGTAGCTGAGTTTAATTTGAATTGAAGGTCTTTAGGATTCCTGTAACTTCCTCTGCCATTCTTTCCCTGCTGTTTTTGTTGATTATCTGATGGTGAGATTGAAATTATTTCATTAACACTATGTATTTTAAATGAGACCTCTGTTAGTTAAATATCTCATTCCAACAAACTGCTGCAAATTTTCTGACTGTAGCCAGGTCATTTTGATGATAAACACTGCTTTCTCGGTTCACTTCACACTGTGATTTTTCTATCTTGGAGATTCATATCTATAGCATGACGGCAAAAAAGAAGATACAAAGAAGTCATTAAAGCAAATTAATTCATTTAAGGAAAGAAGCCATTAAAGATGTATAAAGGAAAATGCAATATGTTTGATGCTTAGAAATATAACTAGCTGAAATCTAATCTAAAAACAAAACTATATGCAACAGGCAGGAATAGCAGCTTGGATCTAAGTTAAGCTTAGGGTCCCATAGCTTAAGGCCCATTGACACTTCTTTTTATTAATTTCATTTAAAAAAACAGTAAAAGAGCAGCTGTCATAATATTAATTAGGACACGAGTAATGTAGAGGTTTCAGTGTTGGACAGGATTCTGGGAGATCAGGATTTGAATCTGTTCAGCCATGGAGACCCACTGGGTGACCTTGGGCAGGTCAAACTCTCACCCTTAGAGGAAGGCAATGGCAGACTTCGTCTGAGGAAATCTTGCCAAGAAAAGCATAAGTCAGAGTCCACTTGAAGGCAATGACATCAAATCAATGGAACTGAAACATTCAGAAAGAAATCCTTCCATACATTGGGATGGGAACTCTAAAAATCAAAATGTTCATAATTTCTTTAACAATACAAATGGCCACTTAAGGGAATTAAGTGTAATGTAATCCTCCTTAGATTTCCGCTCTCAGATATTCAAAGGATGCATGGAGTGGAGCACAGCTGCATGTACAACTCCTTAATGTACTTGCTTCCACCTACTCCACTCTTGACTTTTGTGTGGGGGATTCTTTGTACATTTGGTTGAAACACTTTGTACAGTGTTTCATCATGGGAGGGAATACTTTTACAAGAGACATAACCTATATTGTCATGCCTGTCCCACACCCTACAAAGCCAGCTGACATCGAGCTTGACATGCAGGTATGAGGGAAGGAGCAGCCCAGTCTGGGAAGATGAGATGAACCCAAAGTGGCGAAGAACCACCCTCCTCTTCCTTCTCTCAGCAGCTGGCCAGGTGGCTCCTTCCGTCCCTTTGAAGCCAGAATCAGGGGCTGCTGCAACCGGGATGGGTGAAGGGCAGTCATCAGTCTTGCTTCCTCTTCCTCGTTGTGGCAGCCCTCCACATTGTCTCCTGGTGCTGCCAGGTTCTCGTATCTCCCCTGATTGCCCACCACCACACAAAAAAGACACAGCCACCATATTGATTCGCAGCCATGTGAAGGTATAAAACACTGTGGGAACAAAACAATGCTGCTGCGAATTGGGAACAATGCGCAGGTAAGAGCATTCTTTCTTCTAGTTTAGATGAGCCCTTAAATTCTTCTTGTGAAAGGAGGTGCAGGGTTCTTGATTTTCTCCTACACTTTCATAATAGTTATGCAAAGAGAACTCTAAGCAGTCTTCTGGATCTATGAAAGCTCTGCCCCATCCTTGCACCCCATTCAGGGTTGCAATGGTGCTTTAAAAAGTTTTTTTTTTTTACTACAACTCCCAGAGCTGCTCAGCCAAGATGGCTTCTTGCCACTATGGACTTTATCAGATGCACAATATATGGTATAATAATGATGCCACATAAATGTGAAAGCGCACGTGTACCACACAATGTTGCCCTTTTGCACTTATGTCCCTGCCAAAACCCGTACTTTTTAATTTTGTGCCAGCATTGTCGGTGTGTGAAACCTCACTTTTCCCCTTCATACTTACGCTGTCAATGGCCAGTCTGGCCTGAACACTTCTGGGTGAGATTGCAGCATCCAGGTAAGTGATGCACTTTTTATGATCCTCCCTGGGTTACTTGGGGCCTTTAAAGTGTGTTCCTGTGCTTTGTTTCTTTTTAAGTGTTTTTTAAAAAAAATTCCTGTGCAAGGAAGTCTTGCAATAACCCAGGGGATTTCAAAGGAGGAAGTGAATGGAGCTCACTCTTTCATTGCCAAGGAAGACTTTGCTGGGGAAGCAAGGTAACTTGCAAAAAAGTTAGTAACCTGTGGGCTAGAAAAAGCAACTGTTAGGTGGATTTGTAATTGGTTGACTGACCAAACCCAAAGGGTAGTCACCAATGGCTCATCTTCATCCTGGAGAGAAGTGACCAGTGGGGTGCCAGAGGGTTCTGTTCTGAGCCCAGTGCTATTCAAGATCTTTGTCAATGACTTGGATGAGGGAATAGAGGTTATACTTATCAAGTTTGCAGATGACACCAAATTAGGAGGGGTAGCTAATACTTCAGAGGACAGGATCAGAATCCAAAATGACCTGAACTGATTAGAAAGCTGTACCAAAACTAAAAAATGAATTTCAACAGGGAGAAATGTAGGATAGTACACTTGGGCAGTAAAAATGAAATGCACAGATATAGGATTGGTGATACATGGCTTGAGGGCAGTACATGCGAAATAGATCTAGGAGTCTTAGTGAATCACAAGCTGAACATGAGTCAGCAGTGTGATGCAGCAGCCTAAAAAAGCCAATGCGATTCTAGGCTGCATTAAGAGGAGTATAGTGTCTAGATCAAGGGAAGTAATAGTGCCACTCTATTCTGCTTTGGTCAGACCTCACCTGGAGTACCATGTCCAGTTCTGGGCACTATAATTCAGGAAGGATACTGAGAAACTGGAACGTGTCCAGAGGAGGGCAATCAGGATGGTGGGAGGTCTGGAGGCCATACCCTATGAGGAGCGTCTTAGGGAGTTGGGCATGTTTAGTCTGGAGAAGAGAAGGTTGAGAGGGGACATGATAGTCATGTTTAAATATTTGAAGGGGTGTCATACTGAGGATGGGACAAGCTTGTTTTCTGCTGCTCCAGAGACTATGGATATTTTCAGACTCTATAAAAGACCTCCGAGGAGGTTGGGAGAGGTACAGCGCTATCCCGCAGCAGGGGGTCAGTTTTGGATGACGCCATCCTCCTCCCATTGTCCTTCGTGTTGCTTCCATGCTCGATCAAAGGAAAAAGCACCACTTTTTACTCATGAAAAACTTCAGTGAGTAAGAAGTGGCACCTTTTTCTTCAATCGAGCATGGAAGCAACACAAAGGACGATGGGAGGGGGACAGCGTTGTCTGAAACTGACCCCCTGCCGCGGGATAGCTGCGTACCTCTTCCAACCTACCTGGAGGTCTTTTATAACATCTGAAAATCTCCTAGGACATGGAGCAATGGGTTCAAACTATAGGAAAAGAGATTCTACCTAAGCATTAGGAAGAACTTCCTGACAGTAAGAGCTGTTCAGAAGTGGAATACACTGGCCCTTGTGGTCTCTTCCAACTCTATGATTCTATGGTAAGTGCAGTGGCGGGGCATTCTTTTGCTGGCATAAAAATTGATTTTTTTATGCCAGCAAAAGAATGCTCTAAGGGGCTCATCTGATAAAGTCCTATGTCTGGAAGGTTATGAGAGTTGTAGTCCAAAAAATAAAAACAAGAATGTTAAAAGCTACGGGATGCAAAGAGAGGACAAGATGGAAGCACAACTTCTCAGGTTTTTTGGGGGGATACAGAAACTTGGGATAGGGAAAAGAAAGACTTGAGACATCTTTTCAAGACTTGGGACAGGAAGAGGAAGAACATGTTGTGAGGGAGGTGAACAGAGATACTTTTTTTTCTTTTTAAAAAACAAGTCTGTACTTTAGTGGAAAAACTGGCTGCTGCCACCATACAGGATCACAAGAGCATGCTGTGAATTGTAGTCCTGCATGCCCTATGCAACCATGGACTGAGTTAATGGGTATGTGGAGGAGGGCCAGTGAAGGGGATTCTGCCATTCTCCCAATTTTGATTTTGCTGAGATGTTTTATTTCATGTATGGTAACTTGGGAGTTCTACCATCCTGGCTAGTTATATAGAGACCCAGAAAAAGAACTCTGACATAACATATAGCAGGTTTCCAGGGTGAAAATTCTAGGCCTAGAATTACTTATCTGGGTGATGACTCATGTCAGAATATTCCAACACTGGTTCTGCCTCACCCCCTTCAGGCATTTGATTCCTCCTGTGATGAAGAGAGAACAGTGACTTGTTTGGTGGACCCACCTCTACCCTCACATCCTAGTTGCCATCTGTCTCTCTTGATACAGAAGCGAGTCTGCAGCAGGGTAACTGCTCTCCTCATGTCTTCTCATCACATGATTTAGAGCCCATTGTACTTAATTGTGAGTGGAGCGCCACACACACAGAATGGATCCCTGCTGTAGACCCCCAGGTTGTGGAGGGCTAAACGACTGGGTAGTGGAGACATGGGCAGATAAAGGAGGGGACAGGTAGCTAGTCTTTGATCACACTTCATGCAATTCTCATTAAAAAAAATTAGAAGATAAATCTCTTATCCAAGGCACACCTTATTTGAATTTTCTATGTCCACTTATAGCTCATGTCCATAGCCTCCTAGCAGGAGCCACCAACCACTTTGCTCAACAGTCTTAATTCAATGTGAAGTCAAAGGCTTTCATGGCTGGCATCCATAGATTTTCCTTGGTTTTTTTTTCCCCCAGGTGAAACGTCAGAAATAAACTCTTCCAGAACACAGCCTCACAGCCCGGAAAAACCCCAAGGAAAAGTCTTAATTCAGCTGGGGACAGATGCTTAGATGGTTCAGGGAAATGTTTTGTTTCAACCTTTGTCTTTCTCCCTGTTGGTGACAGATGCTGCATCACAAATCTAAGGATAACCCACAGAATTCAACTTCAGATCTCTCCTTCCCTCTCTTTGAGTAGATTTTATATTTTTGTTCACTGAAAAGTCCCAAAGAATGGGCATGAAACCATTCCAAGTGTGGAGGACAAGAATGGGGTGGGTGGGTGGGGAAGAAGTGTCATGAACTGAGGAGAAAGACTCTAGCAGTCAGTGTTGTCCTCTTGTGGGCATGATAAATGTATCTGAGCATTTCTGACATGCTTTCCTTCCAATGGGAATGATTTTTTTTTTAATAGAACCAAGGCCCATTATTCTTATTTCTTTAAAAATGGAAAGAGTGTTTCTGGACAAGTATGAAATGTCAACAAAATTGTGCCGCTTAATACTAAATGCTCACTTACAAATAGGCCCATGCATGCTAACAGTATGTACGCTATCAGAAGTAAATTAGTTAATTACATGTTTAGATTGCTTAGTAATCAAAAGCATTTGCCTGTAAACATTTTTTAAAAGCTAGGCCCACTTAGGTTAAATAAAATGTAAACAGAGACAATGGAGGAAAGAGAGGGAGTAGTAGTTACAAATTAGACTGAATACCAATTGGCTATGGAACTATGAAGTGCTACTGATTTTATGATGATGTACTCTAATATATCACTTTGCTGGTGTGGTCTTTATATTGTGAATGATTCGATTTACAAATGTAGGAAATGTCAAATTTATGGAACACAAAAAATGAGTTATGCCTTTGCTGGATGAAGAGGAAGAGTGAACACACTTATCCATAAATATTGTCAGAACTTGCTTCTGCCTATATGAACATCTTTTTCTTCATATTCAAAGTTTACTGCAGAGCACAAGGTACCAAACATCTCTCATATTCACAGTTTATAGTAGGGTTTGAAATCCATATTAATATGAAGGCTGTAATGTATTCAGAGTTGGCTGTCATAAAATCTAGGGCTTTTTCACATCATCATCTTTGAAGGTCGGTACCATGGAGGGAAGAGATACCACAACTGGATCATAGCGGAGGTTTGTAATACATTGCAATAAATATTGCAATATATTGCTTTTTTATACATTCTTGATGAAGAGGGAAAAGTGCATCTCTAACAGTTGCTTTTCAGAAATTGCTCATCTGTTTGGAATTGCATGTAAAAGAGACTGAAAGTAAACATTGTTTATGGATATACTATGCCAACTGCTCACTCAAGTCCCCTATGGAAAAAAAAAGTGACGCCACTGCTATTTTGCTCAGGGACTAGATATTTCATTTCTGTGTCATTAAAAATGCATTTCCAGAAGTCTGTGAAAAATTAGGTACACTAAGAGTTGATGGCAGGTTGTGGGCCAATTAATATTGAGTTGTAGACCAACAAAATGTAATTGATCCATGACCTGTTTTTATACAATCCATTTATTAAATTTAAATAACTTGTCCTCCAGTTATTTAAAATATTTTCCTCAATAAAGTTTTATTCTTTAATTGGGTCAAGAAGTGTCAAGATGTGGGGCCAACAATGTATAGACTCCTCCAGGTAAGTAAAGGGGGCTTTGATGTGACAGGAAAAATATAGATGTTATACCACAGGGCACATGATACAGCCAACTTCCTGAAACTAAGGTGTAGTTTTAGAAATGATGTTTGTTCTTTGAAGAAACAATCCTACTTAACATTTTTCAAGTTTACTCTTCAGAAATTGATGTGTGTATGCTTGAAGATACTAGTCAATCTTGAACATCTAGGGGCTTTTCTACACTGGCCAAATACCCCAGCTTGCCCCCATCTCAGAGCCCTGCAGTTCAAGCAATGCAGGGCAAGTGCCCTGTTCTGTTCCCAGGCAGTCCTCCCCATCCCTGGGGCAGATACGGGCCTGAGATGAAGGAAAGTAGGGATAGGACCCTTTGCCACATTTTAAAATACTATCTGGTTTACTCCATTTCCACTGGGATGGGATGGATTGGGCCCCGCGTGTCTGCAGGAGCCCATCCCAGCAGGCCAGCCTTCACTGCTGCAGCCGGTCACCCTTACTCTTCTGGATCTGGGCAGCAGGCCTGCAGCATGTGACCAAGGCTAGTCACATGCAGGGAGCTTGTCACATGGTGTGGTCAGCTGCCCAGACCCAGAAGAGCAAGGAAAATGAAGGTGGCGGTGGCTGCAGCAATGGGCCCGCTCTCCTGTGCAGACTCCCATCTGTTTTCTCCAGGTAACGGGGGCAGAATGGGCCACCTTCACAGTCAGGGTATGTCAGCGGAGAGCTGATCTATCCTGGCTGGTGTAGATGAGCCCTACGCTTGGGATCACTCTCTTTCTCTCTCTCACTTTACACATCATGTTAGTTAAAATTTTAATTAGTATTTCCTAGGTCTTCCTTCATTCTGTTCCAGACAATTAGATGGCAAAGACAAACCCAACTTATTTGGCAGTTTCTATTTCCTCATCAATAGCTACAATAAAACTTTCAGTGGCATAAACCTCTAGGGGGGAGGGGAACTCCCTGAATCTATGGTGAAACAGGTTCATTTTTCACTCAAACACCATACTGAATATGGGACATAAACTGCCAAGGTTGTGTTTAGTATGGAGCTAATTAAAATAAAATAGGGACCAATGTGTACCTATCACAGAGACTTTGACCAAACATAATTTTTATATATTTTATGCAATTTACAGTAATATACTAGAAGCATCTAATTAACTCTCAAACCCACTAAAATATGCACACCCCAATTAAAATTGCTTCACTAATAAGCTAAAACAGATTAAAGTTATACTGTACTCCTAAGAACATTTACTGTGGAGTAAGTCCTGCTGAACCCAGTGGTATTTCTGAGTAAATCTTGCAAAGGATTGTGTGTATAAAACATGCCTGGAAATTGAAGCATAGCAAAATTTAAACAGGAACATAAAGTAGCTAAACTGATTGCTGGTGGTTAGTGACTTCAGCTTCAAGTTGTTAGGATGAGAGTTTTCAAATTTACTTTTCAAAGTAATTATTTACAGTTATGGTTCCAAGACGCCCTCATGCCTGAAGCTATTGCTATAACTGCATTTTTTTAAAGTAGCAATTTATTTTTCCATTACTAAAAAAATAACTGTCACGACTGCAACTCCCATCATGGTCAGAACACATCTGCCAGAACTATATTTCCCATCATCTGTATTTACCACTTCCTGATTGTCAGACAAAGGTAACACAGGGTTCTGAGAGTGGGAGGTGGACCTTCATTTGCTAAGCATGACATCACATCACCTGACTGAAGAGCCAATCAGATTTGGCTAATGGAGTTTCTGAGAGATGCAGTCCTTTGTGTGATGCACATGGTCCTTCAGGTCTGAATGGAGCAGACCTGACATGATCCTGAGGACTGAGGGAGCAGACCTTCCCCACATATGGCTCTGAATTCTATCATCAGAGACTAAGCTAGGCCAGCTTCTGATCACCATGAGGCCTAGCCCATCCCAACTGGGACAAAGACTGATGTTGATGAATCTTCTAAATGTGAAACTTTTTTTAGAATTAGGAAAATGTGTTTAGCTAGTGAGTTAGATAATGGTTATTTTCATCCCTGACTGAACGTAGCCTGAACTCAGAATGCTGTATCTTGTAACTCTCAGGAGATTTTTGGATGCCTCTTTCAGCCTCTTGCTGCACAAGCAGCCTCCGGTGCAGTAACGAGGCTGCCGTGTGGCAAGGGGTCCATTTCAGACGACGCTGTTTCTCTCTCGGCGTCTTCCATGACTGTTGCGGCTAGCATTGGAGGCGGCCATGCTGTTTTTCACTCATGGAAGTTGTCTGTGAGTAAAAAACAGCGCGGCTGCCTCCAATGCTAGACGCAACAGTCACGGACGACGCCGAGAGAGAAACGTCGTCGTCCGAAATGGACCCCTTGCCGTGCGGCAGCCTCGTTACTGCACCAGAGGCTGCTTGCGTGGCAAGAGGCTGAAAGAAGTGTCCGAAAATCTCCTAAGTTGACCTGGAGAGAAAATGCCTTTTCTCCATGTTATGATTACCTCTGTTAACTGCTTGCTTGCTTGAAATAAAAAAAAAGTTTTCTCTCTTTTTCTACTAAGCCTGCATCCATGATTCTTGTACGGTCATAGCTATCTTGTCTCTTCTCTGGGGGTAGAGAAGGGGGGTTGGGAAACCTTAACAGAATGAGTAGTTCACTGGTTAACCAGAGAACTGTCCCAGTTTCCCACTGAACTGGGTTTCGAGTGAAGAGCAGTGGGTGGAGGCGGCTACCGAAGAGAAACATAGTTCCAAGGGATTTCTAAGCTAGAGGAACCCCTGAGAGTTTGTCTCAGATTGGATAACACACAAGCCTCTCCTCTCAACTCTGTGTGGTGTGAATGCACAGAGAGAGAGAGTGAAGGCTGCATGACATGGTGGCAGCTACTCTCTGGACGTTATCAGACAGGGCAAATAAGGCGTCATAAGGACGCCTAATGATTGCAAAAGGGCGCACTTACCACACAATGTCACACTTTTGTGATCATCTCCTGTAAAAAAAAAAAAGGCCATCAATTGATCCCCGTGGTGCTTTTGTGCTGGCATTGCCGGCATTTGAAACTTTGCACCATTGTACTCACGTGAATGCTGTGTCAATGGCCGGTCCAGCGAGAACACTTCCGGGTAAGATTGCAACACTCAGGTAGGTGACGCACTTTTTATGACCCTCCCCAGTTTACTTGGGCTTTTTTTTAGTGTGTGTAGGTGCTTTTTATAACTTTTTCCCTGTTATTTTTGTTTTTATTTTTGAATTTCCCACGCTATGTATTCTTGTGATAATATATGGGAGATCAAAGAGGAAGTGAACAGAGCTCCTGCATTGCTGGGGAAGCCTTTGGGTGGGAGGGAAGGTAAGTGTGGCAGGGGAGTTCTTTTACTGGCATAAAAACAGCAAAGTTATGCTGGCTTAAGGAGTGGTGGTCTGATAAAGTCCTCTGTTACACTTAAAATGTTATCTCTTGCTACTTTTCAGTTGTAAAGTAGTGTAATTACCTCTTTATAATTTGAAAAGGAAATAGTTATAGATAACTAGTTGCCCATAATTTGTTATAATTTACTAGTTACTTCCAGGTAGGGCAATCATGCATCCTCCTGCCTATCTCTCATACTTGGTTTGCATATTGCTACTGCTGTGGGGAACCTGTTTCTGTGTGCTCTGGTTTTATATCAGAACACCTGTAAAGAAGGAAGCTAAATGTATGACTTATCCCCCATGCCACAGCAGCATTGCCCTTGCCTTGTCCATATGATTTGCATTTACAGGTGTTACCACTGTGATGTAAGGTGTTCAAAGTATGATGAATGAGAGACCTCCAAAAGCTCCTATTATTTGCAGCCCTGCTCAGGTCTTGCAGACTCAAGGCCATGGCTTCCCTCACTGAGTAAACCCACCTGTCATTCTTTTTCTTACTGCTTTCCATTTTCCACAGTGGAAATGAGCCAACTATTCTCACAGTATGTCCAAAGTATGATAGCCATAATTTAGTCATTTTCCCTTCTACTGGGGAGTTCTGGCTCAAGGACTCATTAACAACTAAATTTTGACACCCCATAGTATCCATGAAACTCACCTCCAGCACCACATTTCGAAGGGGAAGATTTCTTTCCTTTTAACTATTCTTCATTGCCCAGCATTAACACAAACTGGGGCTTTGAGTGGTCTTTTCATTCTGTGAACTTTCCTTCAGATGAGCAGGCAATATTTTATCTCTCAGCAAGAGTAAAGAGAGGTAACTTTATGAAATTCACAATGACAATGATCGGCAAGAACTGCATTGTGAAATTGTATATTGATAATGGAAAGGAATGCTTAACTTTGCATTAAAGACAACAGTAGATGAAACATTATTTGACTCCAATATTCTCCTTGATTATATATTTCACTGTTTTGACAGGTAGCAAAGACACCCACTCACCATATTTTCACTTTTCTTCATGTGTTTTAGGGGTTTTCCTCATCCGCCGCTGCTCTCCTGGGCCTTCACTTCCCTTCGCAAAGGGAGCAAAGACCCAGGGAAGTGCAGGGGGGGGGGAAGATAAGGTGAAGTCTCTAAAATCACCCCTCTCCTGGGCCTTCACTCCCTTTTGGGGGAAACCAAAGGCCCAGGAGAGCGGCAATTTTAGCGGTTTTGCCTCACCCGCCACCCCTCTCCGAGAGCTTTGCTTCCCTTTGCAAAGGAAGCAAAGACCCAGGGAAGCGCGGGGGGGGGGGGGGGGTTGAGGCAAAGCCTCTAAAATCACCCCTCTCCTGGGCCTTTGCTCCCTTTGTGGGGGGGGGAAGCAAAGGCCCAGAAGAACAACAATTTTAGGGGTTTGCCTCACGCACTGCTGCACTCCTAGGCCTTCATTTCCCTTTGCAAAGGGAGCAAAGACCCAGAACAGCAGCAGGGGGTGAGGCAAAACCTCTAAAATTGTCCCTCTCCTGGGTCTTCACTAGCTTTGGTGGGGGGGAACAAAGGCCGAGGAGAGTGGCAATTTTAGGGGTTTGCCTCACCTACCGCCACTATCCTGGGCCTTTGCTTCCCTTCGTAAAGTGAACAAAGACCCAGGACAGCAGCAGGAGGTGAGGTGAAGCCTCTAAAATTGCCCCTCTCCTGGGCCTTTGCTCCCTTTGTGGGGGGAAGTGAAGGCCCAGGAGAGTGGCGATTTTTATTCACATTTTTTCACATTTGTGGGGGTCTTGCAGCCCTAACCCCCGTGAGTGTGAAGGGATGACTGTAGACTGAGCTTCAGATGACTCTACTCCTATCTTTTGAACATTGTGGAACTCTGATCAGTTGTGAAAAATGGATTATGTATCCTTCCTGAAATAAATATGTAAAATGATACTTAAGAGCCTCTGTGTACTTACTTGCCTTAGTAGTGTTTTTAATGTGAACAAAACAACAAAATTTTAAATGGGATGTATTCATGTAGATGGTATGATGAATTTGTGAAACCAATGAAAAGCTGGATTGTCAATTCTACCTCATGCTTCCAGACTCTGAAATCTCCTTTTCATAATTTAATTTTTTAAACATATTCATAATTTTGTAGCAGAACACTGTAAAGTTCTATATGCTTAGAATATAAATGGAGTGAATGAGTGTGCTGTAAATACACACTTCTGTTGAGGCTACTCTTACCATGAAGGACCCGCCTTCAAGCAGCACAATGTAGGCAATGATTGATATAAAGGTGCAGTCCTTGGCACACTTACTTGGGACTGAGTGCCTTTGAACTCAGTGGGACTATTTACTACTCAGTAGACATGAACAGGATGCCATTCCAGTAACTGAAAAGTAGGAAATACAGTGTGAGGTGCAGAGAATGGTATCTCCAAAACAGTGCCACAAGCATGGGTGTATTATATACACAGATGCTTCTTCACCACTGTGGTGGTATTTAATTGACAGAGTCAAAGTCACATGGCATCTTTATGTTTTTTTCATTGAAAAGCTATCCAAAAGTAGAAAGCAGCTGTAGAGTCACCAGAGAGGACTGATGCCTCTAAGATAGCCTCATAGGTTGTTTGCACAGTTAAAATAAATGTTCTAGCCTGTACCATCACTGCAGTCCTCAGGCCATGAAGTCCCCTGTTTGTCTTATTCCTTCAGTCCCTTAAAGTACCAGGGATTTAACCTTTTTTTGTGGTTGGAAGGCAAATACTCTTATGACCTGAGCTTTGTTTCAAATCCCAAATGAACTTTCTTCAGCTTCAGCAATGGCATCCACCATAGAGATAAATAAATTGAATATTATGGACAGGGGGAATTTATAGGTTGTCCTATAACAAAGTTTTCCAGATAGCTGTTAAAACAAAAATAGCCAATTAAAAACAAGATAAAAATATCCCAGTTCTGGGGAAGGGTAGGATGAAAAGGAATAAAATGCTGCATTAAAATAACAAAAGCTGAAAACCAGTCTCTCACAACCCAGCCTCTAAAGGTGTTGGAATACAATTGTCATCCCATCCACCACTATCTCCCCCAGGCAGCAAGGTATCAAATTGGGGCCCCTGATGAAGATCTTGGGATTTGGGTAGGCCTATGAAGAACGATGCAGTCCTTAAGGTAATATGCTTTAGTCAAGGTTAATATCTGACAAGTTGCTCTAAGGACTTTATCAGACATGACCAAAATTGCAGGATTACGACCTCTGGGTAGCATGAACAGGCATGGCTACGCATGACATCGTTGTCGTCTTGTAGCTACTCCATGCCCCAGCCTTGAATAAGGCGTCACTTTTAATTGATGAGGTAAGCCATCAATAGATCATCAATATTGCTTTTTTTGTGGTATTGAGGGCATGTGAAAACACATCCCATTGTAATTGTGAGATCAGAGCATGAATGGATGGTCCTCAGCAAGAAAACCTGTAGGTGAGAATGTGAAAAGAAAGCACAGGCTGCTCCTTTTATGAACTGTCCCATTTAGTTTCAACATTTTTAGGTTTGTTTCAGTGCTTGTGTGTTCACTTACTTTGTTAATTAAGATGTATTTGCGGCTTTAAGTGCACTTGCATCTTCTTGTGAGAATTGCCAAAATCTTGCCCAAGCCAAATCACGGAAGTAAACTCCCATTCTTAGTGCTAGCGGTTGGCAAGCAATAATTCCAATTTCGTTCATGTGATTATAGCTATGTACGATAGTAAGTGTTATAATGATGTTTCTGCTATCCTCACTTGTGGAATTACAGTGTTTTTATATACTAGTCTGATAAAGTCCTCAGAGTACTCTTTAGGCATAATCCCATTTCTGTAAATTGAATGCCATTCTATATAGCATGTACAAGGATCTCCATGAATAAGTGATGCAAATCAGATTCAGGCACTGAAGTCAGCACCATATGAATCATGAGAATGCTGTAAAACAACAACAACCCATCCCCATGTTGAGTTCTCCTCTTTTTCTTGTGAGTTTTTTTTTTAAAAAAATTATCCATTTTGACTATTATCACATTGGGTTGAATCCAGACTAAGGACTTTATCATACCACCCGCTATAAACATTCTTTTGCTGGCATATTTTGAAATGTTTTAATGCTGGAATAAGACCCCCCCCCAAGGCTTACCTTGAGTCACATCAGAAAGGCAGCCAATGCTAATGTGTGGAAGGAAAGACTGTCACAATAAGCCAATACCATAAATGGCACAGGCATACCATCCCCAAATGTAGCAGGGGCACTGTGGAGAATTCTATATGTGGATGCCATTTTCATTGGCATCTCCATGTTGATGAAAACATGTAGATTTGCCCCAGGAAGACTACCAATCCATAATCCAAGATATATAAAGTATACCTTTCTCCTTATGTCGTCCATTTATACTTCTTATTAATAATAGTATTTTCAGAACACCCCAGAACAAGCAGGTTAACATTAGCTGTTTCATTTACAGTATAAATGCATCACATGCAAGCATTTTTTTTGTCTCGTGATATTGTAATGCTTATTATGGTTCATGTATAACATTGGCTCAATTAGAATAATTCACACTTCCCAGAATATATCCCCTTTTTTAAACACAGGGTTTGAGTCTCCCTGTATCCTCTCTGCTATGGTTGCATTGATTTCAGCTGTGAAAACCTTTATTTTAACTGACAACAAAGAAGAAAAGTGTTCATAAAATAGTTCTTAATCAAAGCTAGTGATTCTATCCCTCTATATTTTCTGTGTTTTTTTTTTTAAAGATCACACCATTCTACATTTTTATGGAGTAAAAAGTGCTGTTTATTCATGAAGATAAAAGCTCTTTCATGCTGGAAGTGCAACTAAATATATGTGTCACAAAGTAAGCATGCTTGTACCTCTTGCTTCACAGTGGGTCTAGTGTCATTCAAAGAGAAGCAGTATGTTTAAAATACAATGAAGTCTGATATTAGCAGTATTATGGGAAGTATTTTTACCCACAGGAGCATCTATCAAAATTATCTGCCATTGATGGCAAAATACATGCTGTCTTGGAAGTTACATCTGTCAGGCACAAATACAATCTGTTCCTTTCAGAGGTCTGTGGCACATCACTCTTTTTACTCTGCAAATTCAGAGAAGTAGAGGAGTGAATGATAGACAAGAAGCACAGATATTTGGGAAATAATGGGAGGTCAGGATCATAGAAGCCTTCCAAGAATTATGACAAAATATAACAAAAAATAAAATACAAAAGACTCAGTTAGGAAGCTGTTGGGATGATGGTGAGAAGATTGTCCAAACATGAAAAAAAAAGTTACATTACCATCCAGATTAAGGATGAAAACCATATTCCTTCTGACTGTTTGTGAAATGATGTATCTATTGTTTGGCAACCAAGCCCATGCTTAGTTGTTTCATCAGAAGCTGTTGGATATTTTCATATATAGAATGCCATACTTATCTAGAGATGCATTGTAATTTCCTACTTAAAGAGGCAGAGAAGCTCTGCAGTTATGACTGTTATAATGTGTGGAATTTATAGTTAGTTACTTCCTTTATAGTTTATAAAGGAAGTATAAACTTTATAGTTTATAAAGGAAGTATAAAGTTACTTCCTTTATAGTTTATAAAGTTTATAGGTAGTTAATCCCTTCCTCCATAACAAAGGTATAGCTATTTATGATTTTAACTTAATGACGGATAATTTAACTCCTTTTGCAATGTAACTGTAACTATCAGAATACTTGTATAGTTTGTTGTTGACTGCTGTCAAATTGACTTCAACTTATGGTGACCCCACAAATGATAGACCTCCACGTCACCAGATCATCAACAAGCTCAGGTCTTGCAGAGTCAGGTCCGTGGCTTCCTTGATTGAGTCTATCCATCTGTAATGCAGTCTACCTTTCTTCCTATTATCTTCTACCTTACCAAGCATTATTGTTTTTTCTAGTGAATCATGTCATCTCATGATATGGCCAAAGTACGACAGTCTCAGTTTATTCATCTTGGCTTCTAGGGAGTTCAGGCTTGATTTGCTCTAGGACCCATTGATTTGTCTGTATCCGTAGAACTCTTCTCCAGCACCACATTTCAAATGAGTTAATTTTCTTCCTATCAGCTTTCTTCACTGACCAGCTTTCACAACCATACATAGAAATGGGAAATACCATGCCATGGACAATACTAACTTTAGTATTCAATGATATATCTTTATGCTTCAGGATCTTGTCTAATTCCTTCATAGCTGTCCTTCCAAGTCCTAGGACTTTTTCAGATGGGGGGGGAGCCCCCGAGGAGGTCAGGAAAAAAATGGGGCTGTTTCCCTTACAGAGCCCCATTTCAGACAGCCCCATCTTCCTCCGTCCTCCTCCTGACCTCTTCCTGGCCTTCCCCCATGCTGTGGGCATTGTTTTTTATTGACAGAGAACCTCCATCACTAAAAAGCGGCATGAGCAGCATGGGGGAAGGTGGAGGAGGACGGAGGAGGTCTGCATCATCTGAAATTGGGCACTGTAAGCGAAACAGCCCCGTTCTCCTGACCTCCTCAGGTTTTTTCTCCCCATCTGAAAAAGTCCCTAGTCTTCCTCTGATTTCTTGACTGCAACCCCCATTCTGATGAATGATTGCGCCAAGGTATGGAAAATCTTGAACTATTTCAATGACTTCATCATTTGCATTAAAGTTATTTAAATAATCTGTGGCCATAATTTTTGTTTTCTTAATATTCAGCTATAAACTTGCCTTTGTACTTTCTTCCTTGACATTCTTCAGTAATCACCCCCAAGTCTTTGCTACTCCTCTGACTGTTGTATAGCTTGCCCCCTCAATGCCCATTATTGAGGGGGCCACATTGCAGTGAGTAGACTGGCACCTGGCCCAGTTCAAGCTGACTGTTCAGCCGGGAAACATTAGGGGGGCTAAAGGGACTCGCCACATTTGGAGGAGATCTTGTGGGAGGCTTAGTCTCATGAGAGCTCAGGCTATAAATATAGTCTTGCACCCTACTCTCAGCTACTTTTGCAGCTGAACACAGTGAACCCGTGGGCCCCCCTTTATGGTTTGGGTATCCCTGGGCTTCAGCTAGTCTCCTTTGGGGACTGAGAAGGATTTTTTCCCATCTCATTGGGGCATGTTTTCACTTTCTCCAGAGATTGTTTATGGTGGTGGGATGTTAGTGTTACTGGTTAGACTCTTGTTGTTGAATTAAAGGTAATTTTTAAACCTGGACATGCTGCTATGTCACAACTGGTGGGTAGTGAGGTGAGAGAGGGAGGATCAGTGGAATAAATTAGGGAGTAACAAGGACTTGGAATAATGGGGGTTGGGTGGAGGGTTTCTGAGGAACACTTACCAGCTTGAAGAAACTGGGGGTGGCTCCTTAGTAACTAACCTCCTACTTGTTCTCACAAATTAGGAGCAGCTTGCTCTAGATTGAGCCAGGGAGCAGGCTGATCCTAGAGGCAATGGAATGATGCAAGGGATCAGCAATTAGGCACTGGTCCACCCTCTCTGCCATTGATTGTTGTATTGTATTATTAATAAATGTTGTGGCCTGTGTTTGCTAGGAACTTGGGTATTCAGCTCATATTCTCAATGCAATTGAAGTTGTGGGCTTGTGTTGGAGGTATGAGTCTAAAATTAAAAATGTATTAAAAAAAATTCCAGGGATCTAGCCCTTTTAAAAATAAAAATATCTTCTTTAAATGTAAAAACCACTTTTCTTTCAAATTAAGCAGAGCTAGGCATCGGAATGCAGACACAGCTCAATTAACATTTAAATGTGTGGTCTGATCATCCAATCAATTAGACTCATTAAAACAACAAAGACATCAGTTTAAAAAGCATATCAAAAGTTTACTGAAGGTATATCAATCTTAATCTACATATTAAAAGAAACTTAAAAGATCCCTAACTAACTAAGAGGGTTTAGGGTAGGAAAAGACTAACCCAGCCTTTAAGTGGTGTGAGCTACATGCTACATGGTGACTCAAAGACATTCCTAAGAGAGCAAATAAGGCAAATATGGCTCCAGCCACATGGAGATAAAATTTAAAAGGAACTTAGATAAAGTGTCATATAATATTTAAATTAGGTCATGTGATGAATGACCCATTGCTCCAGTTGGCTGAAATTGCTTAGTTAAGAAAAGGGGGAGTGGAAGAACTGATGCATGCAGGGAAAATTCCTAAACTGAACTTAACATGGGATACACAAGATTGTATTGCATTACAATAATAATTTCCCCACATACTACACCTTGTTGAATGGTGGAGGAGGAATATTACATAGTTCAAGTGTTGGTTCTAAATATATACATAGGTGCTATGATCTAAAGAAGATACGGTATTTAAGGATTTGGGCAGGAAATATGGATACCAGTCTGTTAATTATCTGTAGCTGTATTCCCCCAGCCTTTTAATTGGCAAAGGGTGGAGACAAACAGCAAAAGATAGCTATCACCATCAAGTCTTGTTTATGGACTTCCCAGGAGCATTTGGCCACCTCCTACGGGAGACAGATTGTTGTTTTTTCCCCCCTGATTATGTTTGCTGCCTGCAAGCAAGCTACCACCCAGAAAAGGACGTAGATCATGATAGAAATCCCCTGGAGTTCCAACCAGGGTTGGATCTGAGGGCTTTACAGACAGATAGGCAACTAACTGAGTGAGTAAACAAGCAAGCAAGCACACACACAATTTGACCACGGTCAGCACTTCAGTCATTGCACTGTAGGACTGAAACGAGGCTAGATTACCACAAAGAACACCTTGATCTGGAGTCTACTGACAGTAGAAAAAGCCCAGCACATGAAGGAGTGTGCCCTAGGCCCCACATCCCTTGAAGAGAGCTGTCTTCACTTAAAAGGTCTCACTTTTTCCTAAAAGTGTAGGGTCCAGTGAAACTGTATTGTCTTGTGTACTGTTGGTTCTAGGGATGGTGTGTTAGTAAAGGTTGGATCCAAACAGCCGAGGGAGCTTCAGGGGTACTGTCTGAGGACACAATCAAGGAAAACTCCTTGGGAAGTTCTTCCTCATCATGTAATAGGATCCAGAAAGATGCAAATCATGTCCCTTGCCCTAAATTTTCAAAGGACTGGGTGAGGTGATACCGGTCTTTCATATCTTTACAACAGTCAGTTAATGTTGATGTGTGAAAACAGTAAATTTGCTTATACCAAAAGTCAGTTTTACTGAGTTCAAAACTCTCTGAGAAGATTCCTTTTGGTATATGTGCAGTATATTAAACTCTTGTATTAATATATGTAGTGTGCCATGAAGCCATTGTCTTTGTTCATACCTCTGCTAACGGGTTGGAATTTCTGATATAACTCAATTCCACACTTTCTCTTTCTAGTCTTTCTTTGTAATTTCCTTGTTTAAGGAACATGGACATTTGTGTTCCTGCTTTACATAGAGAAGGAAGGGGTTGCATGGTCCTTTGTCTCTTGGCTGGAATGAAACTGTCTGAGGGGCCTAAGTGTTGCGGGGGAGGGCACGCTTGGGATCAGCAGGTCTGTTTGAAATTGAAAAGAATGTATGGAGGGATATCAGATACGAATAAGATTTCTGTTTATTCATTTAACAGATTCATATATTTTCAGTATATAAAAATCAATGCTGTTTATATAAATACAATAACACATTAGCAAAATTATGAAAACAGCTAGATAGCAGCAGTAGTAAAACTCCATAATAAAAATTCTTTCAGATGGCAAAAGCCCAGGAAAACAGAAGGATCTTTGGGTGGTGCTAAAAAAGACATTAAACTAGGTGTCTTCCATAGCTCATCATGGCACCACTTTTTTTTTTTTTTTGCTTGCAGTGGTGGGATTGCAGACTCCTGGGACATAAGGAAGTAATAGTCCCACTATATTCTATTCTGGTCAGGCCTCATCTGGAGTACTGCATTCAGTTCTGGGCACCTCATTTTGGGAAGGATATAGACAAGTTGGAGCAGATTCAGAGAAGGGCAACACGGATGATAAGAGGCGTGGAGAACAAAACATGAGGAAATGTTTAAGGAGCTGGGCTTGTTCAACTTGGTGAAGAGAAGACTGAGGGGTGACATTGTTGCACTCCTTAAATACCTAAAAGGGCTGTCATGGACAGGAAAGGGCAGGCCTGTTCTCTGCTGTCCCAGAGCGTAGCACCAGGTCTAATGGTTTGAGGTTACAGGAGGGTAATGTTTGATTTGAACATTGACAGTATGAGTGGTTTGGCAATGGAACCAATTACCTAGAGAGGTAGTGGGGGTATCCTTTGGATGTCTTCAAAATGAGGCTGGACAGCTCCCTGCTGGGGATGTTGTAGCTGGAGATCCTGCACTGAGCAGGGCGTTGAACTCATATGGCCCACGAGGCTCCTTCCAGCTCTATGATTCTATGATCACTTGAGAACATCTCTAGTGGTGGTGTGGTGGTGGTATTGCGGCAGTGCTAATTCTCAAGGATAAAGTTCCAGAAGAGGTTCTCCACAATCCCAGGGCCCCATGATTCTTCCACTAATGGATCAGTATCTCAATCTGAATCTGATGCTATAACAATACTGAGGGACCCCTTGATTTATTTAGTAAGATAGTTCTGTCCTAATGTTTTAATCATTTGGATCTTGGAAAGAAAAGCACTACACACCTGTCACAAAGCTACTGATAGAGCATGGCAAACAGCTTACCCAGTATTATTCCCATTATTAAAAACACTATTCCTCTAAATTGGTTAGTTGTTCTGTTGGTTTATATGAAGGGGAATTTTAAATCAAAGGGCAAGGTGATAATATAGAATCTATTAAGCAACCAAAATTGTGATTATACTGAAAGCCGTCTTCATTCAGGGAGCATCTGTCACAAAGATGGAACTGGTGAAAATGCCAAAATTAACCAAATTTGTTAATTTGAGGAGGGAAAATGGGCAAACAATAGTCATTTCAATTACAATGGGAAGATTTTATAATATTTATGAAAGAAAAGTATAAGTTGAAGACAGATGGATACAGAATATTATGAATGAATGGTATGGACAGAATCCTGTTATTGCATTGGCTGATGTAACATATCAGTATGTTAGTGGTGGCGCTTTTTCCAGGGTAGTGCAACAACTGTGAAGGAAGACAGATAAATCTGTTTTAATCATTGTCAGGAAAGAAAGGTTGTCAGTTCTGTTCCTGCAACATCTTCCTTTGGGGGTAGGGTGTCCTTGGAATCTTAGTGGTCTGAGAAAACTGACTTAGCAACTGCCTATGCCTCAGAAGGCAAACATTGGAGAAACAGACTGCTCAGAGACTTCCCTGATGACGATAATGGCAGCTGAGGTGGTGGTAATAATGATTGGGTCTGCCTTCCCCTGCCATTTCTATACGTGCAGCCTTTTCCCTACTGGTACTGCCTTGCTACCACTATTGCTTACACCACTACAATTATGCTGGCTTAATTAACCAACAGGATCTTGGGCTATATGTTTAAAAGCCCAAAACCTAATTAACTTTAAGGAACTAGGGGTAAGAAAAATGTTTGTTTATACTGGTCAGAATGCTACATGTGCTGCTTAGTTATGTATCTAGCTTAGTTGTGTACACAAATAGCATCTCCTGGCCCAATGCCTTCAGATCTACTTTGCTGGGCATCAGCTGCATGGAGAGAAGGGGGTCAATTCTGCTGGTGCTTGGGGTGCAGGTGAATGTTGTCTCCATCCCCCTCCAGCCAACCAGAGAGGCTGCGGAAAGGAAGTGTGACAGGGGTCCTGCTTCTGACTGTTGCAGCCTCACTGGCTAGAGGGAATAGGGTGGAAACATCACCTGCATGAGCCCAAATTGCCAGTAGAATGGCCCCCTTTCTCTGATACCCAGTAAAGTAGGTCTGAGGGGGGCAGTTACAATCGTGGCAATAGTTCATGTAGGGACCATGAATAAGGATCTGCTACAGATGCAATACCTCCAGGTTACACACTTGTAAGTCTGATCCTCAATTCCAGCCATTTTTAAAATATAAGTTCCATGGATATTATTCAGAAAATGCTTATGTATGCACCATTTATGGCAGTTTAAATTTGTGTGTGTGGTTAAAACCATAATCAAAAAGTGGATCCATATTTAGCTATATGGATATGCTACTACAAATAATATATCATGAACTGACATTTTTAACCTGTTGTAATTGTTAAATTGTTAAGATTGATATATACATTTTGTATGTGGGGAAATACATTTTTAAAAAGTGTAAATTATCTGGAGGGGATGCCATCCATCCATGCTCCATCCATCTGGTGCTGCTTGGACTACCACTCTGGATGAGGCAATGGTGTCGAGCCCTACTGGTAACTGGCAGCTGCACACCTGGTCCTGATTTTTCAACATATGGGACAGTCATATCATGAAATAATATATATGACTCATATCTTGTTTCAACATATCATGAGATGGCATGACTCATTGGAAAAGATAATACTGCTTGTTAAAAAAAGGAGGTGGTAGGAAAAGAGGAAGACCACATTACAGGTGGATTGACTGAACTAAGAAAGCCATGGCCCTCAGTTTGCAAGACCTCAGCAGGGCTGTTGATGGCCAGGGTTTTTTGTGATCTTTCACATTCATAGGATCATCATCCTTTGAAGCTAACTTGACAGCATATAACAATAAATATGGTCTAGACATCATTGACTATCCAAGTTGCAATCCTCAGATTAGCATATTGTTAGTGTGTTTTTTTTCAAGATGGGTGCACTAGCACTAGAGGATATGTTTTTTCAGGTTATTCCTCACTAACATGACAAGTATGGCACAAAAGGAAAGTTTCATTAGTAACAGCAAGATGCCCAAGGCTTCTGTTAGCTGATTCGAAACCTTTGCTGCTGGTAAGCTGTAAGTATAATATTATGCATGAATGACACCTTAGATTTCCACTTGACTCGCTTCAAAAGATTGATGACAAATGTCTCAGGTAAAGAAGAAAAATGGTACCGATTTTGGATAAATGCACATTACATCTTAAGGTTACACTGAGAAATGTGTCAGCTTTTTCTTCATTGCTTAAGGCTATATATTTAATCCAACAAATAGGCCAGGGAATATACCAGAATGTTAAACAGCATTAAAAAAGAAGGGGGTGGGGGGAGAGAACATCTTTGATGAAACCATGTATCACAGGGGATAGACACTTGTCTCATGACCCAGTTACAATAGGTTATGAGAGCAAATTTTAAGAAAGGGACAGGTAGCCTCATACAGGACAGAAACAGCCTGGATCTCAAAGGAAGTTGCCTTTTCTGTTGCTAATGGAGTTTACATTTTATTTTCTGGACTTTATGATTCTTTGTCTCCCAGAGCCCACATGGCCAAAGTGAGGAGTGGACCCTGCCTATATGAATACTCCCCCAGACCATCTGAACTGCCAACAACACAAACAACATCTTGACAAAATGAAGGCCTGTGGCCCAACATTGCCATTTTTTCCTTCTCCTTGATGATGTCTAACACCTTTGCCTGATGAAGAAGCCAGTGGTGTGAAGCCGAAGGCTTTCACAGCCAGCATCGATAGGTTTTTCATGGGTTTTTCCCAGGCTGTGAGACCGTGTTCTGGAAGAGTTTATTTCTGACACTTTGCCTGCACCTGTGGCTGGCATCTTCAGAAAATGGAGGCGTGGGGTGTGTGTAGTGTTTATATACTGTGAGTCCCTATCAGAGAAGATATGCACCTTTGTATATTTGGATGGCTAGTTCCTGGGGGGAGATATGCAAGGACTGTGTGCTTCCATGCAGCAGCAGAGACCTTCATAAGGAATTGTGGTGGTGGTGGTGGTTGTAAATTTATAGCATAGTCCGAAACAGTAAGGTCATGGAAATGCTGTATTTGCTTGGAACATAACTATCATGTTTATTTCCTAATCCCCAGCCTTTGTCATCATCTTTAGCCTTCTTCTTAACAAAGATGTTACTTTTGCAAAGCTCATTCAAGAACAGTTGCAAGAATTCTGCTTGAGCATATCCAGCCTCAGAAATACACTGTGGATTCCTTCCTTCCTTCCTTCCTTCCTTCCTTCCTTCCTTCCTTCCTTCCTATCCTGGAGGCTCAGGTCAGGCAACAAAAACACATGTAACTAAGTGGAACAGATCCAATACCATTGTCATATTAAATCTCACTCTCCTGCTTTAAAGTTAATTCAGTACTCCAGAAATTTGCACAAGCAAGGAACTCTTACAAGAGTTTTGAAAGCTGTTTTGATTTAGTCTTCATTGAGAAAAATGGGGGGGGGGAGAAGAGGGGAGCTACTGAAATTACCTGCTTACACACATACTCTCATATGACCCTTCCTGAACTGTGAGTTCAAAATTGGAGGCCCTGCCCCTGCCATTAACTATGATCCAATAGGTGGTGATTGCAGAAGAGTATTTGTAGTGGCACTTCTATAATCACCGCTCATATGGAACTCTATCCTTACCAATGGCTATTGCTTTTATTGCATTGGATTGTATATTAGGTCATTTTAAAATTGTATTTGCAGCAATATAATATCATAGGTCACTTTGTGGAGGCTTTGTGCTTTGAAAATTAAATATAAGTACCCACACAAATAAAAGGAAACAAAACTTTGCCTTTTTTTCCAGTGCAGTTACTACTGAGTAACATGTATGCATAGTGGGCACCATGACAGATATTGTAATAACATGTTATGTGCTCTGCCAGATCATACAACAAGCTTCCAACTAAACGTTGCACCTTGGGAACCACAGACTCTGGCATGAACACATCATGGGACTGGTCAGATTGATAGAAAAAGTTGCCTACTTATGAAAAACCATCCACTTGGGGCAATAAGCCACATAGGAAATATTTTCTGGCAACCGTTCCAAAGCTACTACAATGTGTGAGGCCTGCCTAGGCTCTGTGCAGCTGCTGAGAAAATGAACTGGAACTGTTTGACAGTGACATTTAGCAGCTATCTATGTCCCTTTTGGTATATACATAATAGAAATGTAATATAAATGTTACTGTGTTCTATCAAGAACTTGATTGCTTGCTAAAGGACACTGACAGTCAGCTGGACTTTGTAGAACTATCTACAGATAACGTCCTTTGGACAGCTTCCTTGAGTGACTAGATATAACATCCCAAACACGCATCAATGGGGACAGGCCAGAACTGGGAATGGGGGCACAGTATGAAGACCCCCCCCACCTCAGAAACAGCCTGAGCACTGACTCCAACCCAGACAAGGAGAGGATTGCCACATATGTCAGATCAATGAAACTGGAGACAGGTTGGTCTTCAGCCAGAGGCCATTGGGTAGGGGACCCATGAACCAAGTCCTGATCTTAGACCTCCAGAGTCTTGTACCTTCCAATAGAGTAGCCAAGTGTCTTACTTACAGAGGACAGTCCTTTATTTGAAGGCTCCTCTGCTTCAAGGGTTGTCCAGCCAAAATGTGATCAAAGGAAGAACAGCTAAAAGAAAGGGAAGAGTGAACACCCCAAGTTTACCCATCCACAGACAGCACCTTGACAACAGACTGAGCAGACACACTGATTAGTAGGGTCTCAGCCTTCCCTCCTTCCCTCTATGCCTTGCATTTGTACTTATTGTACTTATAGTATTTTCATCCAAAATTCCATCTATATCAGGGTGGGCAACTGTGAAAAGATAGGGAAGACATTATCCCCCCCCCACAGGTAATCTTGGAGGGCCACATCCTCCGAGTACCTGCTCCCATCCTCTTGGCAACATGAGGACACTGTAACTATGTTTTGGGTCCTTCCTGGGACACTAGAATGCGTCTGGGGCATTTTGAGGCTGGATTTTTTTTTAAATGATTTTTTGGGAGAAAAATTTCACAAAAAAGGTTTGACCCCATTGGGTACTGGGACCACATGCAGCCTGTTGGCTGCACTTTGCCCATCCCTATATATGGGATGCCTACATATTATGCAATTCATTTTGAGTGAGGGGCTCATTCGGACTGTTCCTGTAGTGATGCATAGGTGGCCATACTACTCTTTAAGCCTTTGCATCCAAGAACTCATTCCCATGTCAGCTAATCAGCACATGTGAACCTAGAGGGAAATATCTGAGTATAGGACCACTAAATTCTAAACTGGAAGTCTGCACTTATAAGATCTCCTGCTCTTCAAGATAGAGGAAGAGCCAAGGAGAAGTGATAATGTACTGAAGGCATAAGCTAAGATCGTACATCACAAACAGTGGAGCATAAGTCTCAGCCAGCATACTTACAAGAAGCAAGAGAAGTGGTGGAGGCTGCTCCCTCTACCTGACTGCTTCTTCTGGGAGGCCAACCAAGGGGCTCCAAGTATAGTTCTGTGTCCTTGGCTACTGATAAGCTTGGGGTTCCCAGGTGAGATAAGGGCAGGGTTTCTGGTGTTTTAATGGTTCTGTAGAAGAGGGAATTATGAGAGGTTATAAACAACACCTGCTATAATTCCCTCTTTTACACAACCATTAAAGGAATAATAACCATGTCTTTTATTACACCTGGCAACCTCTGAGCAGCTGCAAAGGTGCACCTGGGTTCATTCTAGCTTCCCCTGAGCACAGAGTAAAGGAGGAACAGCCTCCACCCCCAGCATAAAGCTGTTTCTTATTTTCTTAATGCTCAAGAGCAGCCAGGATGAGTCTGGGCAAAGCCCTGCAGCCTATGATACCTCCTCAGATGCCAGTACAAACTCTTCTGCCCCCACACCACACGTCACTCTAAAAAGGGTCTCATGGTGGTGTAACAAAGGGGTCTGCCAGCATAGAACACCTATATGATTCTGGCATCCAGCCTCCAGTTTTCTTCTCTCATTATAAGAATGCAAACTGAAAAGGCTGTCCTTGGAACTTCCTGCCACTTGAAGAAGCAGGGGGTGGTTCCACATACAAATCAACCCAACAGCTTTGAATCCAACTTCTTGTGGCATGACTCAATTTCCTTTTGTGAATTACTTAAGCGGATGGTGTGATCCTTCCCAATAATGCCATGGCAAACTTTGGCACCTAAAAAGTCATAGACTTACAAAGAAGATCAGACATTGGAAACATATGAAGAAAGAAGCAGGCATACTGCTTGAAATTAACTTTTCACATTGGAAGAAGCTTATATAATGTTAGTAGCTGAAGAAATTGTACTCACTGCTTTCAAAAGTGGCAGCTCAAATGGTGCTTTATTAGATGCTTTAATTAGATGTGTAGGTGGCAACTCATTCACTTCTTTTTTAAGTGAGAAAGACATCTTCAGTCATTGCAAATTACTTCTGGAATTACAGCCAGGTATCCTGCTGTAAATGTGTAGAAAGTTATGAAAGGCAAGCTTGCAATGAAAGAAAACATTTCTTCCTTACAATGCTTTCAAATTCTTTCAATCTACCCATCTTACAAATTAAACCCAATGCCCACAAATAATACCTCCCATTTTCCTCAGACTTCAGCCATTTTTGCTTTGTTGTTTCTTTAAACAAAACTGTCTCAATGTACTGTTTTCTATTTTTTTAAAAAACAACACTTTAAAACTCTTTTTTCAGATAAAGAGGTTTTTACATGTGGAGCTTGAACTGAAAGTCAACTGTACAACAAGGCCAGAATTCTAATTGGCATGACAATGATCTCTTAGCTATATTTTCTTCATTCAGTTATGATCAGTTATAACACAGGAGAGGCTCAAAGGTGATTGAAGGTTTGCATGAGAAAAAGTTCTCTAACAGCCATATACACTACTATCTTTTGGATATAGGATCTTGTTATAAAACCACCAATCTGCTTCATCCTGATACCTGTCCCACTCATTTCTTTCACTCATGTGGGTCTGTTCTGTCCATTGATATGAATGGAACAACATTTTGGACAACTGTTTTGTGTAGGCTTTAAGGACACCAAGGGATTTTGGAAAGACTGTTTGAAAACATTGCCATACCACCTCTTGTGCCACACCCTCCCCACTCTCAAAAGTAAACAGCTGCTTTAAGAATGTTTATCAAAGACAATGACCTGAATTCTCTTGTTCTTCCCAAATAGAGTAGATCCATTTAATTAATAGGATTTACCTATGTGTTGACTCATAATTCAATAGTTGTTTCTGTAGGTCTGCTCCAGTTGGGACTACCGATAGAACCAAGGCTAATATCCAAGTGTTCAGTAGATATAAATCAGCTCACACTTTTGAATAATGGCTGAAGGAGCTGTAGTTATTCACACATTTTGCCTTGTAACACTGTCCTCTTGAGATATTATGGTGAAATTGTCAAAAAGCTGAGGGGTAAGTCTGCCCATATCTGCTTTTGCCTAAAGGCAAATCTCTTTCCGTGAATTGACTATTACAATTGCAATGCAGACGTAGGACTTTATCAGACATGGGGAAATGCGGCACAAAACCACATCCCAAAATGCGTCAGAAGAACACGATGAAAACAGAAAGGGTGACATTATCTAAGACACCTGTGTCCTTAGCCATTCTGGGGGCATAGCACGGGCATGAATAAAGTGTCCCTTTTTTATCGATGGGCTAAGCCATCAGTAAAAAGGGATGCCTTATTCACACTCGCACTACGCCCTTGGAATGGCTGAAGGAGAACATCATCTGATAATTTTGCTGGTTTGTGTTCTCATTGTGATGCATTTTTTCTTGCATCTGATAAAGTCCTAACAATACTACAGTACAGAAGGGGTAGGCATGTAGTTCCCAGGACTACTTTTGCACCCTCCCCATGATATTTAGTGGCAAATTGTGCTTCTAAATTTCAGTGGCAAACTTCTAAAAGCTCTTTTAAAAATGCAGAATGCAGGGGTCCTAGTGTGGCAAAACTGGCCAGCTCTGCAATTCAGAGACAGTTATCATCACAAGCATTTCTGATAAAATAAGGAGTGAAGGAGGAGGGATTTAACTCACCTTAGATGGTGCAGTTCTATCACTTGTTAATCTTGGTCCTTAGACTTCTATCAGCCTTAGCAAGCATGTTACAATAAATATGTTACAATATGTTATGGATGTGGATGCATGGGCCTTGCTGAAGGAAACAGGCTACCTATACTGGAGATTCTCACAATGCATCATAAAATGAAGATGTGACACTTGGAGCAAGGAGGCAAGGAAGCAAGGCCTGTGAGAACCTGATCTCTTTTGTTATTGCTAAAGTGGAAATGAAATGATGGACCGGGTCAAAATCAATTCCGTCTCTGGTGGAAATTGCAGGAAAGGCAGACCTGATTAACATCAAAGGAACACCTGATTGCAGCCTGCAAGGAATGTGGTGGGCAGGTTTTGGCCGGATGACAGCCCAGAGGTGATTCAGCTGAAAAGGACTATAATAACAAGAGACTTTTTGACCACTGGTCATGCAAGTAATAAGTGCTAAACTTGCATCCGTAGCCCTATGAAAACCTAATTTTCATGAGGTGCCTGTTTGTGAGTATAGTGTGTGAGTGAATGAAACTCTTGGTACCAAAAGTTATAGTGTTTGCATAATAAATGTTACATGTGATTGTACATGTCTAATGCATGTCTAATGCATGTCTTATAAATGTCTGACACCATGTTTAATGTATGTCTAATAAATGTTACATGAAAGGAGTGTTTAAAACCAGGGAGATTTTCAGACAGGCAAAAATCGCTCCTTGCCGCGCGAGCAGCCTCCCAAAACTGCTGCGCGGCAAGGGTCTTCTTCGGACGACGCTGTGCCTCTGGCGAAACCGTCCGTGTCACTTCCGTGAAGCTTGGGACGGCTCCACATCATATTTCAAGCACGGAGGCTGCCCGTGATTGAAATATGACGCGGAGCCGTCCCAAGCTTCACGGAAGTGACACGGACGGTTTCGCCAGAGGCACAGCGTCGTCCAAAGAAGACCCTTGCCGCGCAGCAGTTTCGGGAGGCTGCTCGCGCGGCAAGGAGCGATTTTTGCCTGTCTGAAAATCTCCCAGATCTGGTGTCCAAGTAATGGCCTTTTCCTGTAGTCCTAGTGATTGAACCTTATTCTCTCTCTCAAAAAGAACCTTGTCACAAAAGCAGTAATTTTATAACAAGCATAGCCAAAGTGAGGTCTGAGGGGAGTTGCAGTCCAACTGCATCTGGAGGGCTACACACTCCCATCATTGCTCTAAGAGACATATTCCTCTTTTTGAATGTGGAACATGACCCACAATCAAGTTTCAGTTGCATGTAATAACATAATGTGCCCACATGATCCAGAGCTGCATTTTTTTTAAAAAAATGCACCATGCACCTGTTTTTGCCAAGAAGTTCTGAACTGATGATGTCATTATGGGAAAATAAAGAAATATCCACAGAAATAAGAGGATAGGGATCAGCCTTAGGACTTTAACAGACATAGAAAAACATGGCAAAAAACCATATCCAAAATCATGTCATAAGATGGGATGATAGCCGAAAGAGCAAAATTATTAGACGCCCGCATCCTTACCCATTTCTACTGCATAGTGTAGGCATGAATAAGCCGCCAATTTTTTATTGACAGGAAAAGCCGCCAATAAAAAGTGACACCTTATTCACGCCCGTGCTATGCCCCTGGAAAGGGCTGAATTATGACGTTATCTGATAATTTTGCCCTTTTGTGTTTTTTTGACATATCTGATAAAATCCTTAGATAAAAGAGGAGATGGATAGAACTCATACGTTTGCTTTTCACATTTCCACAGCCCTGTCCAGAGAGGAAAGTCATGCTTAGCAAAATGTCTAGAATATTCAAAAGCTGGAAGGAGTATACTAGTCAACTGCACACAAAAAGAGTATCATTCTTGCACTTACTTTTTTTGGGGGGGGGCACCTTCTCTACAATATTTGAGGTCATTCTTGCAAAAGCTGTATTATTTTGCTTGTTTTCTAGCAAAACAAAGGAGAGAACGACAGCCTACTATTTCTGTTTCCCATCTTTCAGTATAATAGTATAGCATCAGTTCAGGGGTATAGGAACCTCTCATCCAGATGCAGTCTCACACATTTGTGTCTTCTAAAGCAAAAATGTTTTTCTTCATCTCATCAGTGCAGAGTGAATGTGAGTATAACCTATTTTCTTATCTGAGTAGAATGAAAGAATTTCATAAATACCTGAGAAGCCAGACAATAAATTTGACTTTTGAAAGAAATACTTTCACAGGAGGTATTTGAGGAAAACAACTCCCCTTTAATTTTCTCCCACTCTGAGCTGCATAATAGTTAAGTACAGTGTGAGTTTTTCAGCAGTTACTCTTGTTCTGATGATGACTGTTTTTAAAAGTAAATCACAAGTCAAGTTCTCCACCTGTGCAACTTCTCTTATAGATGGCTAAGTCTGCATGGAAAACACTTTGACACATCTACACAGTTTTAGGGATTTGGTGAACTAGATCTGGTGTGTAAACTATGTGGATCTCCAGAAGTTATTGGAGTGCAACTCCCAGCATCCCTAGTCAGTCTCTCCTATGGGAAGGAATTCTGGGACTGGAACGCCAACATCTTGAGGGCCACACAGTTCCCACCCCTGCTCTAAATGCAATTGTTAGTCCCAACTAGAGTAGACCCAATGAAATCTTTATCAATGACTTGGATGAGGGAATAGAGAGTATGCTTATCAAGTTTGCAGATGACACCAAATTAAGAGGGGTAGCTAATATCCCAGAAGACAGGATCAGAATCTAAAATGACCTGAACAGATTAGAAAGCTGGGCCAAAACTATGAATTTCAACAGGGAGAAATATAGGATACTACACTATGACAGTAAAAATGAAATGCACAGATATAGGATGGGAGACACCTGGCTTGATGGCAATACATGCAAAAGGGATCTATAGGAGTCTTAGTGGACCACAAGCTGAACATGAGTCAGCAGTGTGATGTAGCAGCTAAAAAAGCTAACACGACTCTAGACTGCATTAATAGGAGTATAGTGTCTAGCTCAAGGGAAGTAATAGTGCCACTCTATTCTGCTTTGGTCAGACCTCACCTGGAATACTGTGTCCAGTTCTGGGCACCACAGTTCCAGAAGGATATGGAGAAGCTGAAATGTATCCAGAGGAGGGCGACCAGGATGGTGGGAGGTCTGGAAGCCATGCCCTATGAGGAGCTGCTTAGGGAGCTGGGCATGTTTAGTCTGGAGAAGGTTGAGAGGTGACATGATAGCCATGTTTAAATATCTGAAGGGACATCATACTGAGGACATGGAGCAATGGACGAGTCTGCAGTGTCTCTCATGTTCCTTGATTTGTGTTTGCACACTGCGTTTAGTGGTCCCTATGTAGACTTGTCCACAGCTGCATGGTATGAGGTAAACCCCTGCAGCTGTGTAGAGGGTCTTTGCAGTGTGCAAACAGAAATCAAGGAACATGAGAGACACTGCAGACTGGGCCAGCCAGAAAAATCAGCAGTAGCAGAACACGTTAATTAAAAACACATAAATTCTGGACCAGGCCAACAACTATCATGTCAGAATGCACAGAGAAGCTATTGAAATCCACAAACACCTGGACAACTTCAACAGGAAAGAAGAAACCCTAAAAGGAAACAAAATCTGGCTTCCAGTTTTAAAAAACAATAGAATCAAAACTCAACACTTACAAAGGAATTCCACTCAGGGACAGGGGGATTTCTAGCAGATAATGGGCCATCAACCAACCTTTAGCCAAACAGACACTAATCAGCCTTGCATTTCTATACCCAGAAACTAACCATTCAATTACACAAATTTACATATACTCCCCAACAGAGGTTCACAGTATATAAACTCCACACACACTCCTACCCAACCATTCTCTGAAGAATGAAGAATAGAAGTATAGTGTCTAGATCAAGGGAAGTAATAGTGCCACTCTATTCTGCCTTGGTCAGACCTCACTTAGAATACTGTGTCCAGTTCTGGGCACCACAATTCAAAAAGGATATTGACAAATTGGAGCATGTCCAGAGAAGGGCAACTAAAATGGTGAAAGGTCTGGAAACCATGCCTTATGAGGAGAGACTTAGGGAGCTGGGTATGTTTAGCCTGGAAAAAAGACGGTTAAGAGGCGATATGATAGCCCTGTTTAAGTATTTGAGGGGATGTCACGCAGAGGATGGAGCAGGCTTGTTTTCTGCTGCTCCAGAGACTAGAACACGGAGCAATGGGTGCAAGCTCCAGGAACAGAGATTCCACCTCAACATTAGGAGGAACTTTTTGACAGTAAGAGCTGTTCGGCAGTGGAACGCACTCCCTCGGAGTGTGGTGGGGTCTCCTTCCTTGGAGGTCTTTAAATAGAGGCTGGATGGCCATCTGTCGGGGATGCTTTGATCGTGATTTCCTGCGTGGCAGGGGGTTGGACTGGATGGCCCTCGTGGTCTCTTCCAACTCTGCAATTATATGATTCTATGATTCTAAGATGCCAGCCACAGATGCAGGTGAAATGTCAGAAGTAAACTCTTCCAGAACACAGCTTCACAGCCCGGAAAACCCCGAAGAAAAATCTATGGATGCTGGCTGTGAAAACTTTCAATTTCACATTAACCACATTCCCTTTGATTCAGTAGGACTATTCTAGTTGGAATGAAGAATGTATAACTTATTGACTAACAACAATATAACTTAGAATCGTTATACAAATAATGCAGTTCACTTGAATAAGGGTATCTCTCTTTCACTAGGTATCAGTGTAGCAATCATTCATGCTTCCTCCAAACAACATTTACTCCTTTTGTATTTTCTTCTGCTCCAGTGTTTAGCAATTACGCTTCTATGATTTAACCAAGAGTTATTGCATTGCTTTTGACAACTGCTATGCACATTATAGGTCTTCAAATAGTGGGCATCTGTAACTGAGTATATAACTTTCAAAACAAAGCTCTCAGGTTCATTTTTAAAATTCCAATTTTAAATTTTTAGTGTCATTGTAGTGATACAAGAAAAAAAAAAGTAACACTCCATTTTTGTACATTTTCATTGGGGTATTATATAGAATCATTTCATTAGAAGAAAATAAAAGATTCAGTTCAGTTTGGTTAAGCTGTGGAAGTACCACCCATAGTAAAATCAAGAGTTGTGGACATTTGCCATGTCCAAAATCATGCCATAAGGATGAGATGATAGCCCAAAGGGCAAAATTATCAGATCCCACATCCTCACCTGTTCCCACAGCATGGCGCGGGCATGACCTGGGGTGTCACTCAATCAGACACAAGGCCACACAAAATTTCCAGGACTAGAACGCATGGTACTACTTTCTTTTATAGCTACAGCTGTGTGGAAAACCAAATTAGAATGATGGAGAGGGTTAAGTGTTTCCTTCTGTGCCATTTTCTCATTAAACATCTCTTCTCCCAAATCTGCAAATAGCCCCAATAGGAAGACAAACAAACAACAACTACTAGGTATACAGAATTTTATCTGGAATTATTTTCAGCTGTAGAAGCTGAGGTATAGAAGCTGAGGTGGATTTTCAGAAAAAAAATAATAATAAAAAAAGAAAAAGAAAAGAAAAAGAAAGAAAGAAAGAAAAGAGGGACAGCATTGACCCACCATAATGTAATTTAGATCTCTTTCCCCTTGCCTCCATACAGCTGTTTTTTGTAACACACACACACAGAGAGAGAGAGAGAGAGAGAGAGCGAGAGAGCAGAGTTTGGAAAGCTGTTTTTTTTTAAAAGCAATACATTACATACAGTGCCCTTTTCTTTTGATGTGAAGCAGGCTAATATGGATTTCTTCTTGAAAGCTTTAGTTCTTCGTGGTCTCTGTGAATGCACACAATGGTTTAATCCTGCACCTGCACAAAACAATTTGGAAACCTGCACTGCCCCCTTCACCCCTGGTGCATATAAGCCCATCCCTCTCCCTAAAGTTCCTTTTTTTCTGCCACGTGGAAAGCACTGAAGGAACTTCTCTAGCCTCATGTTCTCTTTGTCTTGATTCTTTGGGCTCTTTCTCTGACTTTGAACCAGATTTCGACTCTTCTACTGCTTATCCCTCTGGATTGTCCCTCGGATTGGATTGATTTACAGCTCTGACCTTGGATTCCATCGATACTATGTCTAACTCTTCACCCTCTGGATTCATCTGCTAAGATCTGCCTGCCTTGATCCTCTGACCTCTGACTGGACAGTATTGTGTCTTCCCCATCTCTAAGTATGTCTAGGGCCGGTTTCTTTAAATTCTGCTCCCAGTTCAGCCAAGATGACTGAGTCAGATGGCCACTCTAAGTGCCTATTTTGCCTCTGAGAAGCCCATGATGTAGCCTCATGTAGGCATTGCAAGGCCTTCATGCCCCAGGCCAGAAAGAACCAGGACAAGAGGCTTAAGGCTCAACGGTATGAGAATGCCCTCCCAGCATCAGTATTGGGAAAGGCCTCAATTTCAGTAACATCCCCTGAAAAATCGAAAGGTGCGTTCAAGAGAGGTTCTGCCTTGGTTCTGGTTAAGGCCTCAACGTCGGTCCTGATGTCGACCAGAGCGAGGGATAATGGTGCTGGTCGATCTGGCTTGGTATTGGAGGAACCAGTACTGGAGTCTTCTAAGGCACAGAAGACAAAGGACCCCCAAATGAAAAAAAGCCAGGGATACTGGGAGAAAGGAGTCCCCTAGAAGGGGACGATCCCGGGAATGAAAGAAGGTCAAACAACAAGAGCAGCACAAGCCGAAGAGATCTAAAGCAGAAATGGTGGAGGGCTCCCTGGTATTGCCTCTGGTGAAGCAACGCCTCTCAGTATCATCATCAGACCAGTACTGAGAAGGAGAGTACACCTATACAGTGGAGAAGGTGGCAGATGACTCCTCCCTTGGTGTCTGCATATTCTGAGTATCACAATCCCAGTCATCGTTGGATATTGGTACCATGGCACGACACCAGATTCATTCCCAGTCTCGATCCCACTCACAATCTCAAACTCAAACTGTGCACCACTCAAGGTGTCGATCTGCTTCTGGGTCCCGCTCCAGCTCCAGGCATCATTCGCGGTCTCAACCTCGATCAGCGGACCACCGGGCATCTTGGTCCCACCCTTGCTCGTCACAGGCTCACCGCTCTCCACTAACGCAGAGGCCACGTTCCTGCTCGCCTTGATGGACGCCGACCCCAGATGTCCCAGACAAGTGGAAGACCCCGTCGCTAAGGCCATCTTCCAAGTCTCTAGTACCGGTGTCTCCGAGACCAAGACCTCTAAGACACAGGTCCCTTTCTAGGTCTCTAACACCAAGACCTCCAAGGCACAGGTCCCATTGTGCATCACAGTCCCACATGCCTCGACTGTGACAGCACCCGTCATGCTCCCCACCTGGAAGTTCCCAGTAAATGGATGAGTCATTGTGGTATGAAGATGACTGGTGGGACCACTACTTTCAGTACCAATACGATGCTCCTCCATCGAGAAGCCTCTACCGTGATAGATACTACTGGAGACATGACTTTAGGTACTGACTATTTGACGAACCTGGTACCGTATTCCAGATGGTACTGATACGATCATTCCCCCGGATAACAGAAGGATGATTGGGACAGACAGAGGCATTCTCACTACCCGGAAGGCCAATTCAAATCCAACCATGCAACAGCAGTGGACTTGCCTAGGAGACATAAGTCCCCACAAAAGAGGACTCCAAGGCATCCTTCTCAGCAATCTCCAGGCAAGAAGACACCCTCGCCTAAACTGACAGATCACAGAAGATCTCCTACACCTGTCCCAGCTGAGTAGCCCAAACCTTTACCAACACCAATTGAAAGGACTCCAGACTGTGAGTCAGATGAGTCAGATGAGGACACTCCTATGCCCGGATCGTCACCCCAAGGTAAAGGCGCAACACAAGAACCTAGTTCACCAAGGGATGACGTCCGCTCCTTCTCAGAAATTGTTAACCGGTTGGTGGCATCTTTGGGTCTTCCTACCATGATGCCTGATGTGCACATAGATGGCCCCATCTTTCATGACTTGCAGAGGCAAGCTCTTTCCTTGCCCTACATCCCCTTTTCTGCATTCCTGACACAGATTACCAAGGCGGACTGGGGCATCCCTTCTTCTGTCCCGCCAATGTCTAAGCGGCTGGAGCATCTTTACAGAGTCCCAGATGACACAGTCCCCTGGTTGTCTTCCCATCCCAAACCAAATTCCATCATAATTGATGCAGCGCAGATGCACACACCGCATAAGATCCACTCTTCACCTACAGAACGAGAGGTCAAGAAGTTGGATGCCATGGGGAAGAAATTTTACTCATCAGCATGTCTTCTCATGAAGATAGCATGAAGTACACTGCATGCATGGGGGCATACCAGAGGCATCTATGGGACACTGTATCACCCTTGAATAAGCTTCCCCAGAAGGACCTGGACCTTGCCCTCAACACGAGGAACAATGGCATTACCTTAGTTGATTACCAATGTCAGTCTGCTAAGCATTTGACGGACTGTGCCGGGAAGATCTTGGCTCGTTCCATTGCCATCCGCAGACATGCATGACTCCTCTCATCAACAGCCAGGTCAGTGATTGAGGACCTTCCTTTTGATGTGCCTGGCCTGTGTCATTCTGAAATGGACACAAAACTGGAACATACGCATAAGATGCAGACAACAGCAAAGCGTTTTGGAATTCCTCCCCCAAGTCAAGCTCCATGCTCCAGATTTTATGGCAGGAGGTTCCTGCCTTCCTTTCAAAGATGGCTTAGCCCTTCAATGTCATGCCCCCAGCATTCCTCACAGTCTTATGCTCAATACCAGAGGAAATACCAGCTGCCAATAAGCATAAGTCTCAGTTCCAAAAGAAGAAACCCGAACCTTCCAAGCAGAGAGCCTGACTATCTGCTCTCCCCTGGGGTGTCGCCAGGCCAGTCACATCAGATGGCCTGCTAGCTGCATACCACCATTGGTGCTCCATAACTACAGACTCATGGGTCCTCAGTGTCATCCGGAATTGATACTTCATAGAATTCGACAGCCTCCCACCTACAGGTTTTCTCAGATCCATCTCCCTTTCAGTACATCTTGAGGAAGAAGTTCAGTCCTTGCTGAGTAAAGGGGCTATAGAAAAGGTTAATCAATGCCAGCAAGGAGAATCTTTCTGCTCCCGCTACTTCCTCAACAGCAAAAGAGATGGTGGCTTGTGCCCCAACCTAGACCTCAGAGAGGTGAACTGTTTCATTATCCCCAAACATTTCAAGATGGTCACCCTTTCCTCTATCCTACTGTTCCTCCACACAGGAGACTGGTTTGCTACCATCAACCTCCAGGATGCTTACTTCCACATTACGATAGCACGACCCCACATAAGGTTCCTGGCATTCGCTGTAGGCCACAAGATGTACAGCAGTAAATCAAAGCACTCCCATTCGGCCTCTGCACTGCCCCAAGGGTATTCATGAAATGCATGGCTCCAGTGGTTGCACACCTGCACACTGAAGGAATCATGATATTTCCATACCTGGACAACTGGCTGATCATGGGCCCTTCAAAGGAAAAAGTGGCAGACAATGTGACAATCACAATCTCATTGCTCCAAGACCTAGGTCTCAGGATCAACATGGACAAATCATACTTAACCCCCTTGAGGGTTACAAAGTTCATTGGGGCCCAACTGAACTCCACCCAAGGCAAAGTGTTTCTTCCAGAAGGCTGTTTCATCAACCTGAAGGACATGGCGAATCACTGCATTGCACAAAGGAGAGTAATGGCGCACTTTGTCCAGACCATTCTTGGCCACATGGCTTCAACCACAGCAGTGACTCCCTTTGCAAGGCTACAAATGCGCCCCTTGCAAATTTGATTCCTACAATCGTTTGATCCACTATGGGATGCTCCCCTCAAATTGCTATTGGTACCGCATGTGCTCCTCAGACAGCTACAGTGGTGTTCCATTCTGTGGAATATGAGGTGTGGCCTGCCCTTCACAGTTCCCCTTCCCTCCAGGTCTCTGATGACAGACGCTCTCACAGCCTCCACATCCACGGCTCCTGCTAGTTAACAGAGAAGGATCTCCACATCAACGCTCTGGAGCTCCTGGCAATGTTCAAAGTGCTGAAAGCATTTGAGTCTTCTCTCCAGGGCAAGGTTGTACAGGTGGTGTCAGACAACACCACCATGTTTTTTTACCTCAACAAACAGGGAGGAACCAGGTCCAGGACACTCATAGACTTGTCTATTCAGATCTGGGACTGGTGCATACCCAGAGGCATATTCCTGACAGCTATCCACTTATCCGGGACTCAGAATGACATCGCAGTCTCTCTGAGTTGAACCAAGAGCAGCTGCCATGAGTGGTCACTGGCACCGGATGTTCTGGCAACACTCTTTTCGGAATGGGGCCTACCTTCAATAGACCTCTTTGCATCATGCCAAAATGCTAAGTGCAACCTTTATTGCTCAAGACAACAGCTGTCCCTCAGGAATCTGGGGGACGCCTTCCTGTTCAAATGGACAGGGACTCTCCTGTACGCGTTTCCCCTGTTCCCGCACCTCTCGAGAGTTGTGGCAAAGCTCAGGTGAGACAGATCCAGCTGCATTCTGATCATGCCTTGGTGGCCCAGACAACCCTGGTTCGCCCCTCTTCTCCTCCTCTCCAAGCGCCATTTTCTCTGCCTTCCACTGAGGAAGGATCTCCTCTCAATGTAAGATGGGCAAATCTTCCATCCAGACCTGGAGACAATCAACCTAATGGCATGGTTCATAGACCACTGAACCAGCTCTCAGATTCAGCACAGTCAATCCTCCAGGCAGCCCAGCACCCATCAACACTGAAATCCTACAGCGACAAGTGGCATAAGTTCTGTGAGTTCCTTGAGGACAAGGGAATCCCCTCAGTCAGTGCTTCAACCACACTTCTCCTCAACTTCCTTGCCTCTTTATCAGCTAAAGGCTTGTCACTCTCGTCAGTGCACACCTATGTGGCTGCAATTTTCTAGAACCTCCAGAACCTGGGGAAAGCCTCCTGCTTTGCAGACCCATTGGTTTGCTGCTTCCTCCAGTTACAAGAACTTACACCCGCCGGTGGCTGGGCCAGTCATGTCATGGGACCTTCAGTTCGTACTTAAGGCTCTATCACATCCCTCCTTTCAGCCACTGGAATCAGTGGATGTTCGCCTTTTGTTCTTCAAGATGTCCTTCCTAATGGCTATCACCTCGGCTAGAAGGGCTAGTGAACTTTGTTCCCTCAGTATGGATGCCCCCTACACCCAGTTCCACAGGAACAAGGTGATGCTTCGGCTACATGTGGTGTTCTTACCCAAGGCGGTCTCCTCTTTCCATCTCAACCTAAACATTGTACTCCCATCCCTGGAAGATACATCACTGTCAAATGCATCAGCGCCAAACCACCCTCTCGATGTACAAGCAGCACTGGAACTATACATCACCAGGACCAAGGCATTTCGCCGTACTATGAAGTTCTTCATCTGCTATTCTGGACCCAATAAGGGCCTTCCTGTCTCATCGCAAAGCCTCTCCAAGTGGGTGGTCTTGGCCATCAAGATCTCCTGCAAGGCCTCAGGCACACCCTTACCCTCCTCAATATGAAGCCACTCTACCAGAGCAGCAGCGACCTCAATGGCGTTCCTGCACAGCGTGCCACTGCCAGACATCTGCAGAGCAGCAGCGACCTCAATGGCGTTCCTGCACAGCGTGCCACTGCCAGACATCTGCAGAGCAGCTACATGGGCGACCCCACTCACGTTTGTGAGGAACTACAAATTAGAATCTGCCCCTATGAATGGCACAGCCCTGGCTAGGGCAGTCCTTGTACAATCATCCTTAGATGACTGACATACTCTATTCTACCTCAGTGATAATACAGTTTTTCTTTTGTTATAACATGTTGTTGTGGTGTTTTTATTAATCCAGACACCCCCGCCATCCTGTCTCCTGAGCTTGTTAATCTACCCATTGTGTGCATTCACAGAGACCATGAAGAAGAAGGAGTTACTTACCGTAACTATAGTTCTTTGAGTGGTCTTCTGTGAATTCACACAAACCAGCCATCCTCCTATCTGGTGTCCTTCCTCTCACTTACTTATTTAATTAGGCTAAAAGGAACTGAGCACTTGGTGAGAGGAATGGGCTTATATGCACCAGGGGTGAGGGGGGCAGTGCTACAGCCCAAAAGTTCTTTAATGAGGTGCTAGAAGTTTCTGAAGTGCTCTGTGCAGACTCAGGATTAACCAATTGTGTGAATTCACAGAAGACCACGAGAAGAACTATAGTTACGGTAAGTAACCCATTCTTTTGCATTTGTCATAGAAACTAAATTTTACTTTTTAGTTACTTAAAATAAAATTCAGGTGCTGTAAGCCAATGGCTTGAGGGAGAAAACATTCACTCTTCCTGTCCAGCTTCCTGTCACTTCAGTGTTCACACACAGCATGAAGCAACAGCACAGGACATGTGATACTCTGTTCCACCATTTTATGAAACCATCCCTCCATAACTGTAAAAATAACTACCAAAGCTAGAGTTATACCACGATAGCAGTGGAATTGTCTCTCATTAAATTACAAACATAATGTGATATTACTTATATCTTAGTTATTGGGAAAGAAACTAATTACAAATAATGAGCTACTTCCAAGCTCTGAGGAAAGGTGTTGGGAATATTATAAAATGGAACTCCAACATCATGTCCAGGAATGACAGGGGAAAAACAAAGAGGATTGTTGGTTGTCATGTATTGGAACATAAAAGGAGGGAGAGGAGTAAGTGACATGTCCCCACAAACTGGCTAGAATCCTGTTGGTTAGTTCTAAGTAGAGTAGCCCCATTTAATCACTTGTTGAACAGTGAGTCAACACATAGGTAAACCCAATTGATTCAATGGCTCTACTCTAGTTAGACAGGATTTAGGCTAGGGAGTTGGAACCTGAAGATAAGGAGACTTCATGCCCAGGTACAAATCCTGATAAGGTAGTTGTAGATGACCTGCATTATCCCATTGGGCCTGTGCCCAGTCCTGGGAGAAACTGGTGGGAACAAAACCATCTCCATACTTGGACCTTAGAAAGAGATGCACATTCATACTGAATTTCACTTAACATTCAGTTAAGTGAACCAAATGTCCTCAAGCGTTCAGAAGGCCACAGTCAACCAACTTACTAGACATATCATCAAGCTTACAAAACAGAGTTTGGTGGTTCCATATTAGAAGTAACAGTGTTACGTGCAATACATTACTAGGGTCTTGCCAAAGCCCCCAATTTGCTTTGGATCCCAACATGGTAAAACTTCACACTGGCAATTTGAATTGAGTCCTGACTTCATTCAAACTGAGTCAGACCCAATCTGATCTGGGCTGCATCAATAGATGTATTGGGTCCAGATCAAGGGAAGTAATAGTGCCACTCTATTCTGCTTTGGTCAGACCTCACCTAGAATACTGTGTCCAGTTCTGGGCACCACAATTCAAAAAGGATATGGACAAATTGGAGCATGTGCAAAGAAGGGCGACTAAAATGGTGAAAGGTCAGGAAACGATGCCTTATGAGGAGAGACTTAGGGAGCTGGGTATGTTTAGCCTGGAAAAAAGACGGTTAAGAGGCGATATGATAGCCCTGTTTTAGTATTTGAAGGGGTGTCACATTGGTGATGGAGCAGGCTTGTTTTCTGCTGCTCCAGAGACTGGAACACGAAGCAATGGGTGCAAGCTCCAGGAACAGAGATTCCACCTCAACATGAGGAGGAACTTTTTGACAGTAAGAGCTGTTCGGCAGTGGAACACACTCCCTCGGAGCGTGGTGGGGTCTCCTTCCTTGGAGGTCTTTAAACAGAGGCTGGAATGCCATCTGTCGGGGATGCTTTAATCAAGATTTCCTGTGTGGCAGGGGGTTGGACTGGATGGCCCTTGTGGTCTCTTCCAACTCTGCAATTTTATGATTCTATGAGTCTATGACCTGTTTTCAATCCTGAATCCAAATCAAGATTTGGAAATCTGAATCTCTGGGTCTCCCACTAACCCACAGCAAAACCAAAATAGCCATCGCTTTTCAGGGTTTTGCTCTGTTTTATCACATGAGTAAATTTTTTGCACATGAAATTTGGAGACAAGATGGCCACTTTTGAGCAGATAACTTGAGCCAAATTACATTCAGGTAGCTCCAGCTGGGTTTGTGCTCATCTTCTTTAAATCTACACTTTTCCCTCATCCAAACCATGAAACACATTTTTAAAGTATATGCACTCAGTTGAGTGCTCAGACCTGTTGCTGTTTTTTCAGTCTAGGATCTGTGATGTATGTTTGCTGCTTCTTCAAGAACAGACTGTATTTGGATAGCTGACTTGCATATACACATGCTCTAGAGACAGATATAAAAAGAAAAAAGGAAAGAGAAAGGCATCCTTCCCTTTTTAATTTTTTTATTACACACATATTACACCTACAAAAACATATTACAAAACAATATATAATGCAACAAAACCTAGATAAGAAGTTAGGTATGGGAAGAATATTAAAAAATGTTAGAAAAATGGTCAAAAACAGATTTCTTCAGTCAGGAAATGCTGAGGAGTAGAATCCTAGAGAAGTGAGAATCTGGAGTTTTGGAGTTATTTTATGCAAAAACTGCACATGAGCTTTTTGTCTAAGCTTCTTGCATGGAAAACAGCATTTTCTGCACAAACAATAACATTTACATGCAGAAAATGTCATTTTCTGTGCAAAACTCACCATGTTCATGGTTTATGGCACAGACCAAGTCCCAAACTGCATATACCGTATATTCCGGCATATAAGATGACTGGGCACATAAGGTGCCCCCCCCAATTTTTAAGTTAAAATATAGACTTTGCCCCCCCCCCCATCCAGCCAGCCACCTGGCTGGAAAGCCTGCCCCCCACCAGCCAGCCAGCTCAGTGGCTGTAGATGATGGAATAGTCTGTGAAATTAAAGGACTGAGAACAGCTAAAAAGCATGGGATACTTTGAAAAATCTCTATGGTGTTCAATCTTTGGAAAGTAAGGTTTCATTAATCATGAAGTTGGTTAATATGAAGCTATCAAATCCCAAATTTTTGAATGAGCACAGTAATGATTTTAGAGCCACATTGGCAGACTTGCAAACTCCTGGAGAGGAAATCCCCCAAACTATGGAAATAGAAATCTTCCTGGCAAGTTTACCAAAATACAATCCCTAAATGGAGGGCAATTAACATTTCAAAGGCAAAGCAGTCATTCTCACAGCAGGGGGAAGGATCTGCTGGGGAAACTGCCCAGGGAATTTACGACTTCAAAGATAAGGCAGTCATTCTCACAGCATGGGAAAAGATCTGCTGGGCATATAAGATGACCCCCCACTTTTGAGATTTTCAAGTGTTAAAAAGCAGTCTTATACACAGGAATATACGGTAGTCTTTGAATATTGGATGGTTTTTGATTACTTTCTTGCAGTGAGGAGACAAATGATAAAATTGGAATGTATGAAGGTTTATACTCCTAGATCCTAGATCTTGTCCTCTTCCTCTCCATCACACCACCACAGCATTTTCCTTTTATGGAGCATTTGGAGACATGTGGACTGGCTCACCCCTTCCCATTATTTGAATCAGTCAGAGGTGATATATAAATTAATCAGTCTGAATCACTTTAGGTTGGGCCTAAACTATCTAGCTCTGAATCAGGCTGATCTAGCCCACTTTGGACTTGGTCCCAATCAGTCCCAAACAGCTTGATTTGTTTTACCTGAGGGCCATGCTCCATTCCTACACCATTGTTTTGTGGTCTCTCAGCTTTTGTTCACTTACTCTCATCCATTCAAAATGGTTGAATGTGATTTCTAAGATGTTCTTTCTTTCTTGTAAGAGCTTAAAGCTGAACTCAACTGGTTTTAGCATTATTTTAACTGCCCTTTAAATTGTTTTAAATAATGTGTTAAATAAGATTGTTTATTTAATTGCATTAAACCTTTATATTATCCATTGTTTTAAATGTATTTGGTTTTTGGTTTGGACCCATATTGGAAGAAAAGCAGGATAGAAATTAAATAAGTAAATACTTGTTTAGCCAAATATGGGTGATGAGGCCCAAAAAATGGGATTCTAAAACCAAAGGTGAAACCCTGTTCCAAATAAATGGTGGCATGTCTATCAGGATAACCCGGCACCCAAGCCCTAAGTGTGGGCAACTTAACTGAGCTGGGGCCCTTTTTGAGGTAGGTTGGCTCCTCCACCATCTTTTCACCCCTGTGATAAGTCCTTACTACCTCCAGATTGGCCTCAAGCTTTCAAGCAGGCCCAAAAGGAATGCGGCCCACTACAGACTGAACACACATGATGAAACCTACAGGGTTTGCGATTGCAAACTGCTTGGAATCCAAACTCTTAACATAATTTCTGAATCTGAGTGAGGCTTTCAGAGGAATGGGAAGAACCAGCTCTAGCAGTCCTCTGCACCAGATGACCACTATGGGACCTCTCATCCTGAGTTGGGTGTACAGGCATCATTAGCTGCATCCACAGTTGGGAGTGCAATATGTCTCAATGAAGTGTGGGGTAAATGGTTGCCCTCATCCAAAAAGCTTCATCATATAAAAGTGAAGTGGAGCCCAAGTAATTGATATAGACTCTATGAATAATATCTACGTATTGAAATAACGATGCTGCCCTAACAGGTTAAGCCTTAGCAATGACACCTGCATACACGAGGAAGCTGGACAGCCAATTTGACCAATTCTGGTCAACCTTCCATCTCTTAAGCCTTTCTTTCTCTTTTTCATCAAGTTTTTCCTATCTTTCTTTTCCATTTTTCAATATAACAAGGAGAAGACATCAGCATACTCCTCTTTCAGGATCTAATTCCTAGTAGACTGGAGGAGATGGTCCCCCAAAGGAAGAGACACCTCCCCAAAAGGGATAGCTGCATTTGAGATAGCCTCATTACCCACTCAATGGGCAGGGTTCAGATGAGGCACCTCCACCCTGAGAAAACTGAGGACTGATATTGCGAGAAGGAAGAGTGCAAGGGGCCCACTGAGGAGAACTCTAAAACCAAGATACTTGCAATGCTGGTGAAGTAGGTTGAGCCACACCTATGCTATCCAAACTATAAACACCCTGAGTGTTGGTATTAACAATCTATGTGGTGAAATGTGTAATATGATTGCTCCAAGGCCAATTATAACCTCCTAAAGGTGTACTGCTCTGCTCCAAACGTTCATCTTCTACCTGTGCAAGAGCAGAAACCTGGGGTCCTGGAACCATGTCCTCAACCACGATAGCCTCCTCTGCATCCTTAGAACCTAAAGCCTCATTCCGATAGAGCCTTTTCTCTAGTCTAGGGCATCAAGATGAGCAAGAAGGGAGCCCTGGTGGTGCAGTGGTTAAATGCCAGTACTGCAAGTCACCATGGTGCAAGTTCAATTCCAGAGGGCTCCAAGGTTCACTCAGCCTTCCATCCTTTTGTAGGTCGATAAAATGAGCACCCAGCTTGTGGGGGCAATTAGCTAATACACATTGGAAACGGCTTAATGCAGTGTAGATGTGTAAATTGCTATTGCTTAACAATTTGTAAGCTGCTCTGACAGCCTTTGTGGCTGAAGAGTGGGGTATAAATACCTAATTAAATTAAATTAAAAATTAAAAAAGAATATCACCAGTTAACCTGCAATGTTTTGAAGGCTTCAAAAGCTTGGGAGATGCCTTAAGAGTAGAGCCAGATGACCCATGAGTCTCCTCCAGAGCACTTATTCTGTCCAAAATAGCAGCCATCCCCCTCATCATCACTGGAAGACAGTGGCTCAGCCACAGGAGGACGCTTAGGGGGATACTTTTTGGTGGGGCCTTTGCCCTTTGTTCCACCTGTATCCTTCCTAGACAGCATAGTCACTTAACCAGTGTCTAAAACAAACCAGATCAACAGGATGCAAGTCCTAGTCCAATGCTCAAACATCACACACATATTACTCACAGTTGAGGACTGCAATGGAACAAAGTCCTAGTCCAACACTCAACCCCAATAAAACTGGACAAAACCTGCAAGGCTATCCAGAAAATAAAAAAGGAGGAGGCCCCAAATGCAAAAAAGAAAAGAAAAAAAAAAGAAAAGGGTTTTTTTTTTAAACAAACTACTGCAGGCAACAGGGGGAAACAAATGAGCAGGTCTTAACCAACAGAGGAAGGGGGAGGAGCGGAAGTCACCAGTTCAGAGTCAAGCCAATCAGGGCTGAATAGGTGTACAAAAGGCGGGCCAGTGACAATGTACCCAGTGGCAACAATGTGGCCAGCACCAATGGTCCCAACTAAAAGACATGCCCACCTCAATGGTTGTATAGGCCTTGTTGGGCTAAAAAGGCCCTGAAAACCACTGAGACCAGTACAAGGTGGGTGTTAGTTACCACCACCACACAAATCAGCAAAATCCCATAAGCCCATGGGCAGTTTAAGAGGCCACATGGGCTGCCAAGGTGGCAACTGGCCACCAGAAACTTCCACCCCCAGCAAGCCAGGAAAGCTGTGCCAACATCCTCCCTGCCCACCAAGGCAGCCAAGCCTACACTGAAAATAACCCAAGCAAAGACAGTGGCGTCATTTGGCATGGAAAAACCAACTGCTGCACTGCCTGCCAAGGCCACAGGGCCTACAATGGAAAGATTCAAAGCAAAGACAGCGGGGCTGCATGGTATGAAAAACCAACTTCCGTGCTTTCCTGCCCACCAGCAAGAACCAAATCCCGTTCTGTACAATAATTAGGACCAGGGTGAGGTGGCGCGGGAAAGCCCACACCACGCTGCTCCGGGCAGACTGTATCCAATGCAACTAATGAAATCCAACCACCAATGGGGTGGCACAGAATGGGAAAGCCTCCACTGCACTGCCAAGGCTGGCCAGCAAACAATGAAACCCAATGCTCGATTGATCAAGAGAGCAAGCAGCAGGGGATGGCAGGGCTCTATAAAGCCTCTGCCCCCTGCACTCACATAAGCAGTGCAGGCACCGCTCACTGGATTACAATCCTCAAGCCTGGTTCCACCACAAAATAGATCCCCCATCTATACGGCTTCACCGTTGGAGGACAACCACATTTAAATTAGTGTTTTTAATAAGATTGTTTATTTAATTGCTTTTAAACTTTTACATTATCCATTGTTTTAACTGTATTTGGTTTTTGCTTTGGTCCCATATTGGAAGAAAAGCAGGATAGAAATTAAATAAGTAAATAAATCTGAGTCTTCTAGGCCCTATCCTTTCACTTTGACCACAGCAGAGTAGCCCTGAGACTTCTGAAATTGAATTCTACCCTTAGGCTGAAAGAGAATTTCCACTCTTGATATGAGGCTCACTATTTTTGTTTCAGTTATATTTTTTATTAATTTCATTTCCAATATACATACCTTAAAAAATACTCATTTCTTTTTCCACATCACTACGCAAGTCCTGTACAACTTCTACCTCTATGTATCCACGTACATTTACATATATATATATATATATATATTTACTTATAATCTCAACAAACTCCACTGTCCCTACTTTCTAGCATCCCACCCCCTTCTCTTCCTTTCACTCACTATACCTCTTTCAACCTTTTCCTTTCACACCTTTAACTTCCTCTCTTTCTTTTTCTAGCCATTTTGATAGTTTCAAAATTTCTTTCCCTTTTAGAGTTCATATTTACTCATTTATTTCTGTTTAATCTCCTTTAACTTCCTTATATTCTCTATTCTACAAATCTAGCTTATTTGCGTATTCTTCTCCCCATTTTTCTTCCCATAAGGGAGTTAAGATTTCCCATTCTTTCAGGTCTTTAGCCGTTTTCTTCTCATCTAGGATGATTGTTAATTTGTCCATTTCACACATTTCTTGTAATTTAATTATCCATTCCTCTATTGATGGAATCTCTGAAGATTTCCAGAGCTTTGCATACAGTATTCTGGCTGCCGTTGTCATATATGATAAAATCTCCAATATTTTTTTTGAATTTGTTTGTCTAATTTGTAAAACATATTCAGTAAATAGATCTCTGGGTTTAAAGGAAAATCTATATTAATTATTTTACTGATTATTTTATTTATTTCCCCCCAAAATTTTTCTGCCCTTTCACACCTCCACCATATATGGTATAGGGTCCCTGTTGCTTTCTGACATTTCCAGCATTGATTAGACATGTTCCTATATATTTTCACCAGTCTGACTGGTGTCAAGTGCCATCTTGTCATTGTCTTATATAGGTTTTCCTTTAAATTATAACTTTTTGTAAATGAGAAATTTTTCCCCCAAAGTTTTTCCCAATGCTCTAAATATATTTCTTGACCTATATCTTGTGCCCATTTTAACATATAAGGTTTTATACATTCTTGTTCTAAGTTTATCTGCAAAATCATATCGTATATCTTTGATATCATCTTTGTCTTTTTCCCCCAAACTAATTCTTCCATTTTTGTGTGTTCAACTTCTATTCCATCTATTTTTTGATCTATCTTAAATTTTTCATTCAGTTGTCGATATAACAGCCAGTGACATTCTTTATTTTCTAATTGCAATTCTTCTTGTGATTTCATTTTATAAATATTTCCTTCTTTCTTTAATAAATCTCTATATGTTAACCATTGTCCTTTATATAAATCTTCTCTTTTGTAATATGCTTCTTGATTAGATAGCCACATTGGTGTTCTTAAGCATAATTTTCTTCTAAACTTTGTCCATACTCTTAATAATGTCTTTCTTACATAATGATGCTCAAATTCTCTATGGATTGTTACTTTATTATGCCACAGGTAGGCATGCCAGCCATACCTTGCATTGAAGCCTTCTAATGTCAATAGTCTTTGATTCTTTAATGATATCCATTCCATAATCCATGAAATTGAGCTGGCATAATAATAGGTTTGTAGATCTGGCAGTGCAAAACCACCTCTCTCTTTCACATCTATTAATAGGTTCCATTTTAGTCTAGGTTTTTTTCCCCTCCATATAAACCTTGTTAAATCTTTTCTCCAAGTCTCGATTACTTTCTCATTAATAATAATTGGTATATTCTGAAATAAAAATAACATCTTTGGCAGGATATTCATTTTAATGGATGCTATTCTTCCCAATAGTGATATCTCCAACTTCTCCCATCTCTTCAAATCTTCTTTTATTTTTGACCATACCTTCACATAGTTGTTTTCGAATAAATCTGTATTCTTATCAGTAATTGTTATACCTAGGTATTTAGTCTTCTTTTCCACTTTGTATCCTGTTACTTTTTCCAGTTCCTGTTCCTCTTGTTTCCTTAGATTCTTAGTTATCATAACTGTTTTTTCTTTGTTAACCTTTAAACCTGCCAGCTCGCCAAATTCCTCGATCGTTTCTTTTAATTTCTCAATGCTTTTTTCTGGGTCTTCCAATATATAGACCAGATCATCTGCATAAGCCTTATACTTCTGACCTCTCCATCTCCAACCTTTTATTTGATGATCTAATCTTATTTTTCTATTCAAGACCTCCATTACTACGATAAATAGTAAGGGTGAAAGAGGGCATCCTTGACGTGTTCCTCTTTCTATTTTAAATGGACTTGACTTTTCGTCATTAACAATAATTTGGGCTTCTTGATTACTGTAGATTTTACATATCCAATCATAATATACTTCTCCTATATTCATTCTCCTTAGCACCGCTAACATAAAGTCCCATCCCAGGCTATCGAATGCTTTTTCCACATTTGCAAAAATTAACAACAGTTTCTTCTCATTGTGTTTTTCGTAAAATTCTATCAGATCTATTACTACTCTTATATTATCTTTTATTTGTCTACCTGGAAGGAAACCGCTTTGGTCTTCATGAATCCAGTTCTTTAAGATTGCTTTCATTCTTTCTGCTAGTATATTTGAGAATATTTTGTAGTCAATGTTTAGAAGCGAAATTGGTCTGTAATTTTGTGGTATGGTTATATCCTTTCCTTCCTTCGGGATCAGTATTATATTTGCCTTTCTCCAGGAGTCGGGGCATTTCCCTTCCTGAATGCTATTTAACAGCCTAGATAATGGGTCTATTAGTTCTTCAAGAAATACTTTATAAAATAACACCGAAAAACCGTCTGGGCCTAGAGCTTTCCCGATCTTCATCTTTCTTATAGCCTCTATAATTTCCTGCTTTGATATTCCCTCATCTCTGATTTTAATTCCGAACTTAATTTTTTAAATTCTTGCAATAACAACGTGTTTGTATTGTAATTAACTGTAATTTATGATATATACCTCTAGGCCTCCAATCTTGTTACCGTCTAGTAACACCTATATCACTTCTTGCTATTTGTAGTTATATAGATGTTTCCCCTCAAGAGAGTATATATAATTGTTGTTTATGCAAAGAACCCCTCCAAGTATCTATTTAAACCTATTGAATATAGTTTCTATGTTGTATACCCTTATGCAGTGTATAAATATACAGTATATTAACGTATAATTGTATATAATGATGTATGTGGAAAGTATTATATAAACTATATAAATGTATAATACACCAATATATAACTATATATTATATACAATTGGGCAAATGTGAATTAACTATAAACATAAATCACTTTTAAATCTTTAGATCTTTGTCAATATATAGAATAAATTAAATCCAAATTTCTATCTCCACTTTATAAAATTAATCTTACACCATATACAACTGATATATACCTTATATCTTATATCTTTTCTGTCTACTTCTTCACCCCAAGTCAGTTGCAGTTTTAATCTAAATTTTTTCCCCTCCCACAATTCTCTCTAGTGATGAAATGTTTTGGATCACCTTATTTGCACAATGTAATATCTCAAGTTTTACAAACTTCCTACTTGTCTTCAACCCCAACAAAGTTTTCTGCCCACTTCTAATTAAGTATCCCCCATATATTTTTTCTGCCTTTCTCAAATTTTATTTCTCTGAATATCTTACGTTGAGGAGAGGTTCACCTCCTTTTCCCCTCTGTTCCTTTAAATAACCTCTAATTTATACCCTTCCACCATTCTGCTTTCTGAGCATAGTCTTATTTACACTTCTATTCTTCTTTACTTTACATATACTCTTGCTCTGACCAAATCCTCTTCAATCTCTCTCAGGCTTCTTTTATTCTCTGACCTCCTATTTCCCGCTCGGGTCCCACACTTTTCTCTTTCGCTTTTATTCTTCTGGATTGAGCACCGTCCTCTTCATATTTCTTTATAATATAGACACTCCTTCTTCAAGCTTCTACCTCCGCTCTTAGGCTTCTTCTACTCTCACCCCACTTGTCCTCCGGTTCAGTTCCTCACTTTTCACTATTTCCTTTCCCTTACGTTCCACTTCTTAGGGCACTGAGAGATATTCTTTCTGCATCCTTATACTGCCTGCAGCCTATTTCACATTCTTCTCCGCTTTCCCGTCTGTTGAACTTCTCCTGCTCTCTCGCCTCCTTTCCAGGTTCGCTCCCCTCCTTAATCCAGTTCGATACCTTTCACTTTCATTTTCCTTGTATCTTTTTATATTTATTTCTTTCTGTCCCACTTTCCTAGATGCCTGTTATCTTCTCGCTTACTCTGTCTTCTCTCTAATTTTTTTTCCTTTAATTTTTATTCCTTAGTGAGTTAGTAAGTGAATGAGTTAGTAAGTTACTTTGTATCCTCTTTGAGTATCTTTCCTTCCTTGATGTTTAGCACTATCGCGTTTCTGCGATTCCTAAAGTTCTTAAGGTCGTACCTGCGAGTTCTTCCACTTGTAGGTTCTGCACTGTATATTTATAGAGTTAAACAGCTCAATCTGTGCAGGTTTCAAATGGTAGATAAAGAAAATTTGCTTACTTCAGCAGAGTCTTTCTGTTGCTTATTTTTAAAAGTGGTGGCGTCGCTTCTACCACTTACGTGGTGGCTTCCACCCGGGCGGGATGTAGCGTCGACCTTCCAAGTACTCTTAGCATGCAAAGTTCTTTCCTTCGCACACTTTTTCTTTGGATTCTGGTCACAAGCCGCCTCCTCCGTTTGTCTATTACCATAGACAAAGTCACCTCCAACAGCTGTTTCTTTTGGAGGTTTTTTCCCGGGTTTCGGGGTCGGTCTCCGGAGCTCCCAAAGACCCGACCTGTCTCGACGCCCTCGCCACCGGAAGTTCCCATAAAGTTGTATATACATAGGCCACTTTTCATGTAAATGATCTTGTGTTATAACTTCTGATATCCAAGGCTTTCGAGGCTCACTATTTTTGGACCAAACTTTCAGCCTTGGAAGTGCCTAAGTTTCCTTTTCTCTTGCCCAACTTTATTGCTCTCTCCTTCCTGCCTTGTGGACTGGCTGGCTGCTACTATCTGGTCAACCCCAGGTGGTTAGGTTTGTCTCTGAGAATTGAACTCTGCTCTGTGTGCTCACAATCATAGCTGTGACAAGACACAGAGTTTGTCTACACTGGCAGGAACCATGAACCAGCCTCATAGGCACCACAGATGTTTTTGATTCACAGTGGCCTCATAAATGCCACACTTACCAGTCTTCTCCGGAGAATCCCGCCACACTATAATTGTAGGTGAACTCACAGTCATATAAAAGGACAGTCCAATGCTGATCACATGTGCTATACATCACATTATTCTCAGCCACATGGCTGGGGCTGCTCCATTCTCCCCCCCCCCAGTTGTCTTGTGCATGCAAATATATGTTGTATCAGAGTACTGTATTACTGGATAATAAAATAAAAAATGAAAAGTTCCACAATGGGGTCCCACCCAGGAGAAGCCCTACCCCTGGCTTTGCACTGAAGCCAATCTGCGGCTGCCACATGGCCAATAATCTAGGTTTTCTCCTGAAATGCAGACCCGTATTTTCCTGCAGAATCATTGCAAACATTTCGTAGCAACTGCACCATGACTATGGGGAAAGTATGGATTTTTTTTGCCCATGTAGACAAGCTCACAAAGGCCTTTATCACATGAGGGTGATAAGGCTTCAGGACATTACCTTTTGCAATTTGTGGGCCAAATCCTTTCTGTCATGCTCACCTAATGCATTGCATATACCATATTCAGATTCATTTGCTCTGGCTGATTACATAAAGAACGTGACTGTGCCAATCTATCACATATTATTTATGAAGGCCAGATGTAATGTTTTTCCTTCAGCAATGTTGTATGGCAGATATGCAGGGCTCCCATTTGCATCAAGGCTCTGTCCATTTGGGTCGCAGGAGGTGGAAACCATGTCTCATATCCTACTATCCTGTGTCCTTCATTCTCAGAGTTGTAAGCAGCTGATTTCTTCTTTGCTATGCCATCTACCTGTCCATTCAGAGAGGTTCTATTTCAAATTCTTACTAGAGGATAAATGTCCTAATATTACCTTGTCAGTTGCTAAGTTCTTATCTGTGGTCATTAAGACAAGTGAGAGGGAAGCTAATAGTTGAATACGTTGGATGAGCTCCAAAAAAAGTCTATCAATAAGTATCCTAATTTTATTGGTTTGTATTATGGTTTTATCTATTAATGTACAACATTCTGTTATTTGATGGGTCTATGGATTGTATGAATAAATTGATTGACACATGAGGGAGTAGATCGAAATTAAAGCTGGATAGTAGCATCTTTGACTGGTACTTACCACACAACATCATGTCTGTCCTGGTGCTGCTTTGCCTTTCAATTGTTGTTAGAGCATACCTTTTCACTGATGGGAAAAACCCACCAATGACTCCAATATAACTGTTTTTTCACTATGATAGGTAGTATGATAGGTCCCTTCTGCTGCAGTTCCAATTCACCTCCTCTCTGCTTCCTTTCCCCCTCTTCCCCTCCCTATTCCCAAGCAGGCTGAGGTTGCTTTTACAGTCAGCCCACCACAGAGTTTGCAGTACTGCTTAAATAGCTCTACCTCCTCCTCCTCCTCCTCTCCAGGCCTGTCCTGCCAGCAGTGACACCCTTTCACTCTCTTTCCTGCTTGCCACCACTATGTCTCAGCCAGATCTTTCACCCCTTCCCAGCCCATTGACTTTAACTCTACACTCCTCTCAGGATTAGGAGGAAGACCAGTGGGGAGTTGAAGTTAATGGGCAAGGAAGGAGTTTAAGATCTGGCTGAGACATTGTGGTAGCAATCTGGAAAAGTGAGTAAGGGGTGGTCAGTAGGATAGATTGAGAGGAGGATTGGGGGAAGACCAGTGGGGGTTGAAGTTAAAGGTCTGGGAAGGAGTTTAAGATCTGGCTGAGACATCATGGGAGTGAGGGGTAGCATTGTGGGTAGGATAGGAGACTGAAAGGCACACATGCACTGTGTAGGGCATACATGGGGAGGAAAGTGTGGTTAGTGAGCAAACATGAGACCATGGATCTCTGAGGCAGCATAATACGAATACAGAGAAGTGTGATAATGATTGTTTTCAAACTGGTATGTTCCTGTTTGTGTCAACAATGAGATTGCTGCGAGACAATAGGCTGGTGTGATAAACTCCAGAGAAAGAAAAGGAGAAAAGCTTTCGCTGTGTTACTGTGTTAAGGTGCCCTGGTGGCACAGTGGTTAAATGCCAGTACTGCAGCCACAATGTTGTAAATACAATCCTACAGGGCTCCAAGGTTCACTCAGTCTTCCATCCTTCCATAGGTCAGTAAAATGAGTACCCAGCTTGTTGGGGGTAATTAGCTAACTTATTGTAAACTGTTTAGAGAGTGCTTTGGTACTGATAAGCAGTACAGAGATAGAAGTGCTATTGCTATTACTAGGTTTACTAATTCTTGAAAACAACACCACCACCTGGAACCTGGTTAAGAAATGAGGGGAGCAGTGTGAACCAGGAGAGATAATCCAGGGTGGGTTGCTGGTAGGGCTCGAGTTCAGAAGGTTCTGGTGGCTCTCAAGGCAGTAGCGTTGCCAGAGTGAAAACTGGAGAAGATTCTTGTACATTTAATAGTTATGTAGAAGTGGGAATAGTTATGTAGAAGTGGGAATTTGAGTGTTGCTTGCTATCTGGTTGTGTGATAAGCTTAAATTGTCCTGAAATTTCGTCTTCTGCACAAAAATTAAAGGCACAGAAGCCTTCTCAAGCTTTCAGTCTAGCAACCCTAAGGCAGAGTAATTATTTTTTAAGGTGCAAGTTGGTTTCTCTTTGGATATTAGAAGAATGTGGCATTTCCTAGTTTTAGTATCAATATTTTTACATATTTTTGAATGTACTGTTGCCCCTCGAGATTCGCAGCTTTCACATTCATGGTTTTGATTATTCACGGTTTAGCCCCAGCCCCTTAGGGAAGGCTGCCGAAAGGCGGGGCAACGTCCTGCCTGCACCTTCTCTGGCCTTCCAGAGGCAGCTCCGGGGCTTCAAAGCCCTGGAGTCTGCTCAGGAAGGCCGGGGGGGTGGGGCGCTCAGCCTCCCTCCCTCCGCCTTTCCCAGCCTTCCTAAGGGGACTCCGAAGCTTCTAAGACCCGGAGTCCCCTCAGGAAGGCCAGGGAGCAGCCAGGCAGCTTCCCTCCCGCCCACCTGCTGCCTTCCCCGGCCTTCCTAAGTGGGCTCTGGGGCTCCAAAGCCCCGGAGTCCGCTCAGAAAGCCTCCTCCCCACCCGCCCGCTGTCTTCCCCGGCCTTCCTGAGGGGACTCCAAGGCTTCTAAGCCTCGGAGTCCACTCAGGAAGGCCGGGGAGAGGAAGATAGCCTCCCGCCCACTGCCTTCCCCGGACTTTTAAGTGGGCTCTGGGGCTCCAAAGCCCCGGCGTCCTCTTCGGAAGGCTGGAGAGACAGCGCAGCCTCCTCCCCATCCGCTCGCCCGCTCACCCGCCCGCCCGCTCCCGTCCCCAGCCTTCCGAAGTGGGTGCCGGGGCTCCAAAGCCCCGGTGCCTGCTTCAGAAGTCCAGAGAGAGGCAGCACAGCCTTCTTCCCACCCGCCCGCCCATTCAACCGCCCACCCACTGCTGTCCCTGGCCTTCCGTAGCGGGCATAGGAGCTCCAAAGCCCTGGCGCCCGCTTCGGAAGGCCGGGGGGAGGCAGTGAAGCCTTCTCCCCGCCTGCCCACCTGCTCACCCACTGCTGTCCCTGGCCTTCCGAAGCGGGTGCGGGGGCTCCAAAGCCCCGGCGCCCCGCTTCAGAAGGCCGGAGAGAGGCAGTGCAGCTTTCTCCCCACCTGCCCGCCCGCTCACCCGCCCACCCACTGCTGTCCCCGGCCTTCCAAAGCCGGCACGGGGGCTCCAAAGCCCCGGCACCCACTTTGGAAGGCCAGGGGGAGGCAGCGCAGCCTTCTCCCCACCCGCCCGCCTGCTCACCCGCCCACCCGCTGCTGTCCCCGGCCTTCTGAAGTGGATGCGGGGCTCCAAAGCCCTGGCACCTACTTCGGAAGGCCGGGGGGAGGCAGCGCAGCCTTCTCCCCACCCACCCGGAGCCCGCTGCCATTCCCGGCCTTCCTAAGCGGGCTCCGGGTATTCTAAGGCCTGGAGTCCCCTCAGGAAGTCTTGCGGAGAGGCCAGCCAGGCTGGCCAGACTCCCTCCCATCGCCTCCCTCCCTCTGGGGGGGGGTTTGCCGGAAGCAGTTGTTATTCGCCGTTTTTCCACATTCGCGGGGGTCTCAAGAACGTAACCCCTGCGAATGTGGAGGGATGACTGTATTATGTTCGCATATGCTTATGGTGTCCAACATGTTTTCAACAATGTCAGCAGTATTTTTGCCTAGCAATTCGGTTTTAATATATATCATCTTTATTATACCCTCTAAAGAAGAAATAATATTTTTCAAAAACATATTGGAGAGATATAATACAGTGGCTCTTAACCTTTTATTTACTAGGGATCTCCTTTAAATATTTTTTTGACACAGACCCCAGGATTTAAAACCCTAATAATAATCATAACAATACCTAATGATAATAATACAATTACACCATCCAGTAAACCTTCCCTCAGAGGCACTGGAGGGGGAGGAAGACTTTTCTCCTGCTTCTTCTTGGAAGTCTATGACTGGAGTGGATTGGATGGTAATGTGTAGGCTAAGCCAACCTTTGCTTTGGCTCCTGTCCAATGGCTGCTCCACTGCAGGGAGGAGGTGGGCCAAACAGCTTTCAAGCTTTCATGGCCCCTCTGTGAGGGCATTGCAGCCCCCTGGAGGTCCGTGGACCACAGGTTAAAAACCACTGTTCTAATACATATAGGTACTTAAGGAACTGAGTTTCTGTTTTGGTAGCATTTGGCTCCAGGGTTTCCTGTATTGTCTTTTGGTCCAGAAGCAAAGCCTAGGGCAAAAGCCTAGTCACCTAAGTTGTAAAGATATCTACAGTTGTCCCTTCACATTCGCAGGGGTTAGGTTCCACAGATCCCCGCAAATGTGAACATTCCGTGAATAATGACTGCCCTCCCCCTCCCTCGCCAAAGTGACCATGGGGCCTCCGGAGACCCCATAGTCGCTTCCCCCCCCACTGCCTTCCAAGGCCTTCACGGGGCCTCCGGAGACCCTCCCAAGGCCCTGCGGAGGCCTCCCTGGCCTACCCCCCTCCCCCCCAAGGCCTTCGTGGGGCCTTCAGAGGGTCTCTGAAGGCTCCGTTGAGGCCTCCCCGGCCCTCCCCCTCCCTCCCAAGGCCTTCGCGGGGCCTTCAGAGGGTCTCCGAAGGCCCTGTGGAGGCCTCCCCGGCCCTCCCCCTTCCCTCAAGGCCTTCGCGGGGCCTTCGGAGACCCTCTGAAGGCCCCGTTGAGGCCTCCCCAGCCCTCCCACTCCCTCCCAAGGCCTTTGCGGGGCCTCGAGAGGCCCCGTGTCACTGCTTTTGGGAGGGCGGGGGGGGGCTCCCAAAACCACGAATATGCAAAACTGCGAATGCTAAGTTCGCGAATGTGGAGGGGCAACTGTATATCTATATATCTGAGAGAGAGAGAGAGAGAGACTTTTTCTATGAGTGTAAGGGCAATGCTTGTGCCATTGGCTTTTCTGCCCACTGTCCTGACACTAAAGGGGGAGGGGAAGGCAATGGCAAGCCCTCTCTGAAAAAAATCTTGCCAAGAAAACCCTGTGATAAGTTTGCCTTAGGGTTGTCATAAGATAGAAATAACTTGAAGGGACACAACAAGAAGGTATGTATGGTTCCTGTAGGTGTCATTCAAACAAAAATAAAGGCTAACAAATGAGAGCCAGCATGGTATAGTGGTTTGAGTGTTGGACTAGGACACTGGGAGACCAGGGTTCAAATCCCTACTTGCACATGGAAACCCACTGGGTGACCTTGGGCAAGTCACACTCTCTCAGCCTCAGACGAAGGCAAAGGCAAACCTCCTCTGAACAAATTCGGCCCAGAAAACCCTGTGATAGGTTCCCTTAGGGTTGGCTTAAGTCAGAAATGACTTGGAGGCACAGAACAACAACTACCAACAAATAAGAAAATATTTGTCTTATTGGACATTAAGAAGATTATCAGATGGGGACAAATATGGCATCCCCATCTCACAATCTCCTCTCTTGCCCCATTCCCATCCCTGTAACATGTTAATTTTTTTTCATACCTACCTTTTCCGCACGGCAAAAAGTGCTCCCCTCCCCTCTGGCAGTCCACAAGTGAACGGAGCTTTCACGGAGCCCCACTCACTTCCTGGAAAGGAAATCCCAGTCGTTCTCATGAGAGAATAATAATAATAATAATAATAATAATTATGTATAGCTCGCTAAAAACAATCGGGGCGGCTTCCAACAATTAAAACATTATAATAATAACTAAAAACACCCCCCCATAAAAAGACATTAAACACTATAAAATTAAAACCTTCTAACTAAAAACACATTTAAAAACAAATATATACATAATTTTAAAAAGCCAGGAGACTGAGCTCCTGAGGCTGGGATCTAATCAGGAAAGGCCTGGTGAAAGAGATCCGTCTTTAGTGCTTTTTTAATGCTACTCAAGCTTGTCAACTGACCGATCTCATTCGGCAGGCCATTCCATAAATTGGGGTCGATTACTGAAAAGGCCCTCTGGGAGGTTGCAGACAGCCTAGATTTTTGTGGCTGAAGCAGATTCCTCCCAGAGGACCGGAGTGCGCGGGGAGGATTGTATGGGAGGAGGCGGTTCTGGAGTTGGACCCAAGCCATTAAGGCCTTTAAAGGTAATAACCAACACCCCTTATACTGGGCCCAGAAACTGATAGGCAGCCAGTGGAGAGATTTTAATACTGGAGTTATATGATCTCCATATAACTCCAGCACAGGAAATTTTAAAAATACACATCAAAAAGAAAAACCAAGCCCCCAAACACACTTAAAAACTCCCAAGTAACCCAGGAAGGTGAAAAAAAAAAGTGTGTCACTTACCTCGATGTCCCAATCTCACAGGATGTGTTCGGCAGGGACCTCCCAGTGAAGCTGGCATCGTGCCAGCGTAACTGAGCACCTTTTTGCTCACCCATTATTCAGTTACAGAAACAGAATGATGAGTCAATTAATGGCTTAGCCCACAAATAGAAAGGGGTGTGGGGGGGAGACGGAAAGGGCACAAGAGCATAATGCCACATGGATGACGTTGTCTGAAAGGGAAGCCCTTTTACGATCTCCTGTCATCCCTATGTTGGGATATTAAGATCATCTGATAATTTCCTGAGTTTGACAAGGTCTTCACATAACAGAAACAAACAAGCAAACTCTACTTTAACATCTTTGCAAGCATTGCTTTTAACAACACATGGGTGTTGTAGTCCAAGCAAAGAAAGTTTTCCAAGGTCAGATTTGAATGAAGAAACTCAAACTTTTCCCATATATGTATTTAACATTTTTCAAGCATTGATTTTAATACATGTGACTTACAGTCCAACCAAAGAAACTTTTCCAACCAAAAATAAAGTTTCCCAGACTCTACTATTAATAGATTGCTTCCATTTACCAGTGCTCCTCATTGACCACATTTTGTTTGATTTACAGTCAAGTTGTGGAATCCCCTCTCATCTGCAAAATAAGAATAATAACAATTATGATAGTGCTGCTAATAATTAAGTGGAGGAACGAGAAATTTTCATGCCACTGGTGTTATTGTTAGACCATCAGGAAAATAGAAATCAACAGTACAATCCTATCTGCCTATAGACATTTTCAGACAGCAACGAAAAAAGTGTTCCTGTCTCTCAATCTCCTCTCCTTCCTCTCTCCCGTCCCGTAATGACAGAAAATGAAAACTTTTCAGACCTACCTTAACCATGCCTTGATCCCTTGGTAAGGCAGCCCAGAAGTGAATGGAGCGTGAGAAGACGAGAGCATGGAAAATTCAAAAACAAAAACAAAAACACTACAGCAAAAGCAACACCAAGCACAAAAACATATTTAAATCATTACAAGTAACCCAGGGAGGGTACAAAACAGTGTGCCACTTACCTCAATGTCCTGATCTCACCCGGAAGTGTTTTGGCATGGCATTGCACCAGCATAAGGGGCACCATTTCAGTCGCAGGTCATTCAGTTACAGAAACGGAATGGGGGATTCATTGATGGCTTAGTCCATCAATGAAAAGAAGTGCCGGCATAATGACAGCCAAATGGGAGCATTATGAAAGGGGAATGATGTCATGTGAAAGGAAAGCCCTTTAGCTATCCCCTGGCATCGTTTTAATGCCATATTTAGAGCATCTGATAATCTCCTAAATCTAATCAGAAGCAAGCCCTATTGAAATTAAGGGGATTTACAGCTTTAACCTGATGAGATTCTAACATATCCCATTAATAGTTGCTTAGAAAACAGTGCAGATTCCAAACAAAATCACACAGTACTGAAAATCTGGTTTGATTTGAAAAATGAAGATGTTCAGAAACGTATAATTCATAATTTTGCTTTTCTTTAGGCATTTGAGCTAGGTAGGCAGGCTCTTGATCTCATCCTGATTTGATTGCCTAGCTTTGCATAGTTAGAGGCAACCAGAAATAAGCTTAGGTGGTTTTTTTAAGGTAATTCATTTAAAAAAAGTATACAAAAATAGCCCATATTTGCCTGCCAAATTGCTAGCATTCACAGCAAATTCAGCACTAGAAAAACAGCAGAACAGCAAAACGATTGTGTGGCTGTTTTTAAACAGCAAAGGGAATCCTCTCAGGTTTGTAAGCTGAAGAGGACATTCAATTGTATTTCCCAGAAAAAGAACCAAACCAGACTGCAAATGGCTTTTAGGCGTAGCAAGATGCCTTGAGGAGATAAAATGCTTGGCTTTCAAATCTCCTCCTGAAGTGCTATATTTGCCCTGCACAGTTGAGTGTGAGCAAATAAATGCCTCTTTCTAGAATCTCTCTAATCAAAGTCAAGCAGCTTAAGGCAACAGAAATGCTTCCTTACAATTCCCTCATCAAACCTGAGAAGCCTGCTTTCCCCTGCCTTAAAAAAAAAAAAAATGAAAAGCTTTTTGGTTTGTTTGTAATGACTATAGGAGTGTTTGGTGAGCTCAGAAGCAGATGTCACAATACTGGGACATGAGTTGAAAAGGCCCCCTTACACAGTGTCTCCCTGAATGTGGAAGGATCAAGCTTTCCTTACTGATCATAAGGGATAAGTGGGTTTGTAAGGAAATAGTTATGCTGAGGTTAGGCTGCACAGAGCATTGTGGAAAAAAGTTAGTGATCTGAATTGTGCATAGAGGCTGCCAACTGACAAGCCAGTGGAACTGATGAACAATTCAGGTAGGCATTTTCTCTTTCCTATTCCCACCAGGAAATGGGTTGCAACATTCAGCTATAGTTGAAGAAATACTAGTTCACAACTGTAAAATAATTCATACTTACCTCAATCTCAATTGTGTTTGACTTTCTTCCGAATTCGAAATAAAAGCACTTATTTTTGATACCTGAAATTAAAGCACTTTTTTTAATAACCCTTTTTACTCTGTAGAATTTTGGAAAAACTTTTTTTTAAACATGTGCCCTGTACTCCGAATTGGGATCGGGGTGGAATTGGGAGGTGGGGTGGTTTGAGAGTGGGACAGGTGCTGGTGGGAAGTTACTTGGGCATCCAGCAAGCACGGTGTTGCCAATTTTTGTTGCTGATGTTCAGCCGCTTCACTAGCTGCCACCCCAGGAAAGCTGATGAAGGGCAGAAGAAAAAAGGAGGAGAAGGAGGGCAGAGGATGGAGAATGGAATGGTGCAGTGGGGTATAAGAAAAAAAAAGAGAGAGAAACAGAGGCATTGGGTAGGGAGCAGTTGATGAAATGGGGGGGGGATTGGGAGGTGGGGTGGCACTGTCTGATCTCCTTTCAGCCTTCTTTTCCCCTCCAAGCATTGCAACAGTCTGAACTCCAGTCAGCGATCATATCCACAAACTCTCCAGGCATGTACTGAAAGGCTCAGGAAGGAAAAAAAATGGAAGACCTCCCCTTCATAACCTCCACCCCTCCTGAACACACATACACAGAGTGGGAGGTGGGCAAAGTTCATGTTGGGAAGGATCCCAAAAGGATTTAACTTGGCATCCATGCCGGGCAAGCATGGTGTTGACTTTTTTTTGTTTGTTCAGTGTATTCGAATGTGTGACAGTATGCCTCTGTTTCACAAGCCCTGCAAGCCTTCAGACACTCGTATGGGGACATTCGAATGGGGGAGGGGGCTGGGAGTGTGAATGAGCAGTAACAAAATGATAGGAAAACAAAAAAGGCTATTGCTTGATATGGATATCTATGCCAGCAAGAAAAAACAAAGCAGCCGCTATAGTCATGTGACCTAAAATAATACGATTTGCTGAACATACGGACAATAGTAGAAGCCCTCTTTGTACCGATGTTACGGACTATCTGGGTAATCATAAGGAAATCTCAAAGTCAAGGTTCAATTGTATTCAGATGACTTTTATTCTTTTGCTAGCAAAGTGACACAGGGCATAAACTGCCATGCTGTGTTCCCCGAAACAAGGCACACATATCTTTTTATATTACAGAGAAACAAAACCTAAAATCTACTATTTGTTTCAAGCATAGCATACTATAACAATCATTGGTTATTTATCAATACAAACTATATCAGAATCTTCACTAAATTTCATTTCTCCAAATGCACATCATTTCTTGTCAATGACTTAATATACTTTACATATAATGTCTCTAGCTCTTTGTTTTTCCAAACATAGCATCTTATCTATGTGTCTGGGCTTCTGACTAAGCTGGAACAAGTAGAGTTATATCTCTCAGCTTTCTCTGATACAGACATATTTTGGCAGACTAGGTCTTTTGCTCTACAGACTCAATATAACAAACTTTTGGGAAATCAATACAGACAGACCCTCTCACCGATGTGACTTCAGGTGGGGGAAATGTGTGGCTTTATAACATTACCAAAACCAGACCTTTCCTTTCTGCTTCCTTCATTAAGGCCTTAGTTCATGCCTTAGTAATTTCCTACCTTGATTATTGTAATCTTCTGTTGAATGGTCTTCCATTATCTCATCTTATTCCTCTGGTCTCCATTCAACATTCTGCTCCTAATATTATCATTTTGGCCTGTAGTTTTGATCATGTCACCCCACTTTTGATATCTCTTCATTGGTTACCCATTCCTTCTAGGAGTCAGTATACAGTAAGCTTCTTGTTTTAATTTGCAAACAACATAGCCCCCTTTCTTTCAGCCCTCATTTCTTTTTACTGGCCTGCTCAAGATCTGTATTCTAGGAACTCCAGGCTCCCAACTAAGGGTTTCTTCTCTGGCTTGGCTTCATCCTTTCTAGCTTGCTGCCCCACATTCTTGGAATTCCCTCCCTAAACATTTGCAGACTGCTCCTTTTCGCTGTGTTTTAAAATCTCAATTAAAAACATTTTTGTTTTCCAAAGCTTTTGGAATGTTAGTTTGATACTGTTCTATAATTCTGTCTATTTTGATTCATGATTGGTCAGTTTGTTTTATTTTTATATTTTCTTGCTGTTTCATACTGTTTTGTTGTTCTGTTTTTTTTTTTTAGTAGTTATCTGGATAATGTATTTTGCAATTGTATTTTATAGTTTTATGTTTATTATTACTTCCTTTCCTTTATGTGTGTTTATGTGTACACTTATTTTAGATTGTATGCCTTTGGCAGGAACCTTTTTTTTTTTTTTTGCTTATTTTACTATAAAGCACTCTGTACATAGATGACCCTAAATAAATAAATAAATAAATGATAACAACAAGAACAACAACAACAGCACCTTTCCATTCTGCTTTGGTCTAACCATTGGATTGTAACCTCGCTTGGATTATTGTATCAAGTTCTGGGCATCACAATCCAAAAAAGATATTGACAAACTAGAACGTGTCCAGAGGAAGATGGTCAAGATGGTTAAAGTCCTGGAAGCCAAGCCCTATGAGGGTCAGCTTACAGAGCTAAGTGTATTTAGCTTGGAGAAGAGAAGGATGCAAGGTGATATGATTTGTTGCTTGTCATTGTTGTTACTTGCAATAGATCAGCTTTGAGTTATGGAAAGCCTATGAATGAGAGACCTCCTAGACAACCCTGCTAATCTTCCAAATTCAGAGTTGTGGCTTCCTTGAATGAGTCTATCCACGTGTAATGCAGTCTTCCACTTTTCCTACTGCATTCTGCCTTATCAAGCATTATTGTTGTCCCCTCCTCTATGATTCATGTTCTCTCATGATATGTCCAAATTATAATAGGTTCAGTTTGGACATTTTAGCTTCTAGTGAGAGCTCAGGCTTGATTTGCTCAAGAACCCATTTATTTGTCTTTTTGGCAGTCCGCGGTATCTGTAGATGTCTCCTCCAGCTCCACATTTCAAATGAGTTGATTTTCTTCCTGTCAGCCTTTCCCCCTATCCAGCTTTCTCAACCATACACAAAAATAGGAAATAGTATGGCATGGATAATCCTGACCTTGGTATTCAATGATATATCTTTATACTTGAGGATCTTTTCTACCTCCTTCATAACTGCTCTCCCAAATCCTAGTGGCAGGGCCGGTTTAAGGATACCACCAATCCACATATGCGGGAGACCCCACAGCTAGGGGGCTCTTGGAGAGGAGAGAGAGATCAAGCCAAAAACCTGGCCTTTTTTTATTGTCCTCCCTCCCTCTACCCCTGTCAAGAGAAAGAGAAGGAGAGAAAGACCATCTCCTTCCTGCTTCCTTCCTCCCCCCTCCCCCACTGAGCAGGCATGTGGCTGAAGCTGTGAAGAGTTTACTGCTCCCTTGCCCCCTCCTCCTAGGGGATCGTCAAAAATGAAAGTTAGTCAGGTGTGTGTTCCTGAGAGGGTTGTATGAATATGTGTGTGAGAGAGGGGTGAGGGAAGTGTGAGGGTCACCTCTTTCCCTCTCTTTCTCCCCTCCTCTCCCAGGGAAAGGCTTAGGGTTTCTTTCCCTTCCCTTCCCTTCCTTTAAATATCTTTTGAAATCCTATGAAAAAGTGCATGAGGTTGCCTTTTCTTTACCAGGGACCCCCGTTAAATATCTTTTGTTGCCCCAAGACTTAACTCAAGATCTAAAACCCTAATAATAATAGCTAACAACAACACCTCTCTCTCTCTGGCTTTTCTTCACAAATGAAGATTCAGGAAGGACTCATCCCACGCTTTCTGCAAGCGCGCTAAAGACTAAAACAGCCAATCTGAGAAAAACAAGTCCAGTTGCAGAAAGCACAGCAGAAGGTCTCCTTGGGTGATGTTTCTGGGTTGTGATTATTTCTGCATTGTCGTTTCTCTTCAAGACTTGTTCAGCGTGAGTTCTCAAATAAGGCTGCAGCATTGTGGATAGTGCGTCTCCATGCCTCCTGATGTGAGGCCAGGGCGGACCATTGTTGGTGATCAATTTGGCCGAGCCTGAGATGTTGCTTCAGGGAGTCCTTGTATCGCTTTTTTGGAGCGCCCCTCTTACGCTGACCCATGGCAAGTTCACTGTAGGGTACTATTTTTGGGAGGCGATGGTCCTCCATCCTAGAAACGTGCCCTGCCCAGCACAGCTGTGTTCTCAATATCATGGCCTCAATGCTGGTGATCCCTGCTTGCTCAAGGACAGCAACAACAACAATACAATTACACCATCCATTAAACTTTCCCTCAGAGGCACCTCTTGTTTCTTCCTGCAAGTTTGTGGTTGGAGTGGATTGAAGGCAATGTACAGGCCAAGCCAGCCAGCCTTTGCCTTGGTCCCTGTCATGTGGCTGCTCCACTACAGAGAGGAGGTGGGCCAAGCAGCCTTCAAGCCTTTGTGGATCCCCTGTGAGGACATCATGGACCCCAGGTTAAGAACCACTGGGCTACAGAATGCTGAAAATGAAACAATGCAAGCAGACCTTGAGAAGGGTGCTGGCAGGGGGATTCTGGGAGGTGTGATCCAAAAGTAACTTTCCCAGGCTCTGAATGCAGCCTAGAATCATAGGGCTGGAAGGGACTGCAACAGCTATCCCATCCAATCAGCTTCTGCCCTGCAGGAACACATAATCAAAGCCCTCACAACAGATGGCCATCCAGCCTCTGCTTAAAAACCTCCAAAGGAAGAGACTCCACCACACTCCAAGGAAGCAGTACATTCCACTTCCGAATAGCTCTTACTGTCAGGAAGTTCTTCCTAATGTTTAGGTGGAATCTCTTTTCCTCTAGTTTGAACCCATTGCTCCGTGTCCTAATCTCTGGAGCAGCAGAAAACAAACTCCATCCTCAGTATGAAATCCCTTCACATATTTAAACATGGCTATCATGTCCCCTCTCAACCTTCTCTTCTCTCGGCTAAACATACACAGTTCCCTAACCCGCTCCTCATAGGGCATGGCTTTCAGACCTCCCACCATCATTCTCTTGAATTGTGGTGCCCAGAACTGGACACAGTCTTCCAGGTAAAGTCTAACCAAAGCAGAATGGAGTGGTACTACTACTTTCCTTGATCTAGACACTATACTCCTATTAATGCAGCCTAGAATCACATTGGCTTTTTTTGCTGCTGCATCACACTGCAAACTCATGTTCAACTTGTAGTCCACTCTTTCTTTTCTTTGAGGAAATTTACACCATTACATTAATTGCTAATAAACAAAAAACATTATGTTACTGCCTATAATATAGTTTTAAAACTAAATTATTGGTGGCAAATTATGTAATACAGTAGGCCCCCCTTATCCACTGGGGATTGGTTCTGGGTGTGTGGGGATACTGAAAACTGTGGATAATAGTGAACGCCATTGAAAGTAATGGGACTTCTGCTTTAAAATACCATAGAGTTGCCTTGGAGGACCTAGGAAATGGCTAGAGAGGACACATTTTCTATGAAGACTCTATGGAAGGTGTGCTGCGTTGTGTCCCATGGATAATGAATCCGTGGATCCAGGGGTCCTAATGCAATCTGAACATCTTGTACTGTGAATAGGTTAGGTTACATTGACCTGAGATAAACATATGGGCCCCCCAAAATAAAGCATTGCAGGGGGCCCAAAAATTCCTTAAACCGGCCCTGCGTACCAGTTGTCAAGATGATGAAAATACTCCTCATAGAAGTTGAGGACAATGCCTTTTATCCCAATGAGATCCCACGTTGATATGCATTATTCAGAAGGAGGGATGGGGATTCCAGATACCATGGGGGGAAGCTTTTGTGGTTTTCCAGAAGTTTTTTTTTTAAAAATGTGTGAAAATGTGCATTACCACTTGTTAGGACATTCGATTTGAATCACAGTGCATTTTCAGCAAGGACAGAATTGGAAATCTGATTGCTTCAGATGTGTGTGGGGGTGGGCTTGCCAGCAAGGAAGCAGCCAAAAGCACCATTTTAGAGTTTTGCGGTATTGATTGTGCACTTTGTTTTGCGTTAAGGCGACCAAACTGCTTGTTTAAGTGGAAGGTCGCACTTGCACACCTTTAATTTATAGTTAAAAAATTACTGTGCAGCAGCAGCAACTTGTGGAGAATAATAGATTGGCCACCACTTGTGGCCACCATCTTGATTTTCAGGCATGGGTGCATGTGAACTTCAAACAGGAATAGCTTTGCATAGCAGAGATTTTGCCAAAGGACCGTGGAGACAAATGAACACTGCTGTGAATTTGCATTAATGCTCAGCAATCCACATTATATTGCTTCATCTAGACAACCCCTAGCCTTATTCTGATTTCTTGACTACAGTTTCTGTAAATTGTCTGTGGTCATTATTTTTCTTTTCTCAATGTTTAGCTGTAACTTTGCTTTTGTACTTTCTCTCTGATTTTCCTCAATAGTCATACTTCCCTATTTTCTGTTAGTAGTATGGTGTCATCTGCATTGTTAATGTTCCTTTCCACAACTGCTATGCTTCCTTTCTCTGAGTCTAATTCAGCTGTACATGTAATATGTTCAATATATAAATTAAATACTGGTTTCCATTGGTTTCTACATGGCAAAAGGGTCAGAAAAGGGTGCATTTTATAATCCTTTGATTATAATCAAATATTCTGACACATCCATTACTTTTAGAGCAACCCATAGTTTTTTATGATCTGAACAGTTTTTCCTGACCTCAGTATTCAAAGGATTTGATGTAATTTATAAAGTACAGGCTATTTTTCTTCTGAAATTCTTTGGTGAGCTCCAATATCCAACATATATGTGTAATATTATCCCTAGTGCCCATTCTGCCCCCGCCCCTGGAACCCAGCTTGGACACATGGCATTTGTTGCTATAATAGTGCCGCTCTATTCTGCCTTGATCAGGCCGCACCTAGAATACTGTGTCTAGTTCTGGGCACCACAATTCAAAAAGGATATTGACAAATTGGAGCATGTCCAGAGGAGGGTGACAAAAATGGTGAAAGGTCTGGAAACCATGCCTTATGAGGAAAGACTTAGGGAGCTGGATATGTTTAGCCTAGAAAAAAGACAGTTAAGGGGTGATATGATAGCCCTGTTTAAGTATTTGAAGGGGTATCATATTGAGGATGGAGCAAGCTTGTTTTCTGCTGCTCCAGAGACTAGAACACGGAACAAGAGATGCAAGCTCCAGGAACAGAGATTCCACCTCAACATTAGGAGGAACTTTCTGACAGTAAGAGCTGTTTGGCAGTGGAACACACTCCCTTGGAGCATGGTGGGGTCTCCTTCCTTGGAGGTCTTTAAACAGAGGCTGGATGGCCATCTGTCAGGGATGCTTTGATCGTGATTTCCTGCATGGCAGGGGGTTGGACTGGATGGCCCTCATGATCTCTTCCAACTCTACATTTCTATGATTCTATGAATCTATGATTCTATGATATATGCTGTAATTTTGAGCATCAGCTTGCTTGCAAAATATCCTTAGGGGGAAAAAAACCAGGCAAACACCTGGCAGCCAAAGCACAGAGAGGCTGTTCTTATTTGTAGGAAGTAGTATTAAGAGGGCAATCACTCCATGTCCTAACACTGCTGGACCATGTTGACTATGTGTTTAAAGAGAGGCAAAGTTTGCAGTTGAAAGGACAGCAGCATTGAAAAGAAAATTAAGAAAATTAAGAAGCTCTGTCTGGTCTGGGATGCAATTCAGTTACCTTTCTCATGAAGATGGCAGGCAACTTGTGCTACTTGCTTTCTCAGTCTCTCTGGACAACAGTTGTAGAACACATTAACCAGTTTTTAAAATCCTTTGCACGGGCAGCAACAGCAAGGCATAATAGTTGTTCCTACCACTCTTCCAGGCAGCATCAATATGAACTATTAATGCCCAGTCTCTGTTCTTCAGACAGCCATCATCATAATCATAGGATAACAGTGGCCAGTGGAAGCATCAGCATGAGATCACAATGGACAGTCTCTTTCCTTGATGCAGAAATCTTCATCATAATCATGTTGAGGTCACAGTGGTCGATCTCTCTCATTGAAGCAGGAAACAGCATGTGGCCCCCAATTATGCCAGCATAAGCATTTTAATGATGTTGCCTGGGTTATATCCAGTACCTCTCTGTATAATGTCTTTGCCCCAGGTATACAAGGTCAGTTGGAGGCTCCGGGATGCAGTTCCACCTCAGCCATTGATTGGCTACATGGTGTGCCCATGCTACACCTCCACTTCTATTAGAGCTTGGGTATGGAGGAGAATATTGGCACAACTTCTCTTTTTAAGGTGGGAAACTTCAGTCATTTTATAGTGGGCATCAAATTCTCTCATTGAAAGGGGCAGCAGTGAACTGCAGTGTGTGTAGAAAAGCAGTAGACAAGAAGAACTGGTAGGAAAGCACTCGAGATACCAGATTTCCATTTACAGTACAGTTGTCCCTCCGTATCCACGGCTTTGGTATCCACGGATTTAAGTATTCATGGCTTAAAAGTATTCTTAAAAAAATAATAACTCAAAAAGCAAACCTTGATTTTGCCATCTTATATAAGGGACACCATTTTGCTTTGCCATCGCCTATAATGGGACTTAAGTATTCATGGATTTTGGTATCCACGGGGGTCCTGGAACCAAACCCCAGTGAATATGAAGGGACAACTGTACAATGAACATCCAAAAGTAGCCTAGCACAACATATTAAGGGCAAGTGCACAACTCTCCTCCTCCCCTTTCTGTTCTCCCTATACCACTGAAAGGTAGTTCAGACCATGACAGTGAGTGGGCCCAAGGTCACAACATGAGTTATATGGTTGACTGAGATTTGAAGAAATGCAGACAAGAAACCTTATCCATTAGGAATACATTTTAAAAATGAATACATTTGTGAAAGCATGCACAAAGATGTTCACATTTAAAAATAAAATGTATTCTTTTAAAAAATGTGCACAAAATCCATATACTAATATTCTTTTTGACAAATTACATTCAGCACAGGTAAACTCTTTGTACAGGTATACACAGGTTATTTACCTATACTCAGGTACAGTTTTTCAGGTATCAAGCTGAGCACATGTACACTGTCCCCACACTATTATAAATAGTTTCCCCTCACATACTCTCCCTGTCTTCTTCTCAGACTCTTTCCTCCATTAAATCTTTTGCTCTCCATTAGAATTGCCTCATCCACCCATCTTCCTCAGAATTACTTATGGCTGGTCTTTTAAGGACAAAACAGTTATGCTCCATGTAGAGGGCTACATTTACAGCTTCTGTAAAGTGAACATGCATTCATCTATTCACACAAGCATACATGTGTTAATTCTACCCAGGTATTGTTGTATCTATAGTCTGGTTTTAAGAGAATTCTTGTACCTGGGTACAAATCAGGTATGATCACCTCACATTCCACAGATGAAAACCAGAACACATGTAGCCAAACAACATCAAGACGTGGTCAAGATGGTAAAAGTTATTAATGAGGAAGAACAAAGAAACTGGGGGGGGGGCGTTTATACGGCAAAATAAATCCTCAAAGAATGTGACAAGAAGCCTGATAGTTCCCATGCCTTTCGAAGCCACAGCGCCCTTTTCAGAAGGAGGGGGTGTGAAAAGCCCATAAGTCGCACAGTCAGCTTTCACTAGTTTTCTTGACTTTTTTGATTAAGTTTGCGAAAATCTGCACAATTGGTTGTGGGAACTTACCATCCGTGTGAACTTGCAGTGACCTTTTTGAATTAGCATGAGCAGAGCTGAATCCTGATTGGTTGGAGTGACCATTGTGCCTTCTCCGAATAGACGGAGGGGTTGGAGAGAGAAATCCACCAAGCCTGCCATTTGCCCCTTCTTCTGCTTGCAGACGGCTTTGGGAAATCTGCTCTGAGCCCTTCCTGTCTGTTTCAAAGGAAGGCTTTGGGGGCAGGGAAGACAATTGGTAATGGGGTTAGCCCCTGCTTGGGTAGCGTGTGTGTGTGTTTATGTGTGTGCATTTGTGCATGCGGCAACCTGCCAGTCATTTGTCTTTATTCAAGGCTTTCGGGGCAGCAGAACTTAATCCTGATTGCTTCAATTGACCAAGGAGGGAGGGGGTTTGACTTGCAAGAGATGAGTCTGAAATAAAAAGATCGAGCTAGCCGGCTTGCTTTCTAAATACTGTTCCTCCCTCCCCCCCTCTGTGTGTGTGCGCGTGCGCGTGCGCACGTGCGTTTGTGTATGAGAGGGAGATCAACCGGCTGATCGATCAATTTTCCTTCTGTTTGTTTGTTTGTGCGTGCGTGCACATGCGTGCTCTGGCAGGGATCTCCTTTCGGCTGCTTTCCTTCCCTCCAGCTGCTTCTTTTCTGTGTGTGTGCATGCGTGCTGGCAGGGAACTAGCCCCTCCCACAAGAGGGAGAGAGACAGGCTTCAGCTGCATCCAGAGAAAAAGGAATCTCAGCAGATCCTTCTTTTGTGTGTGTTTGCTTCCCTCCTTGCTTCCTCCCGCCCCCTGCGTGGCTTTCATGATCTTGACGCATGCCGTGTAAACTATGAAACCCAAAACTCACTGCATCTTCCAACTTAGCAAAAATTCATGTGAACTGGGCACTGCTGATGCGGTAATCCGGAATTTCCTGCACTTTATCCTCCTGTGTAACCGGCCACTGGGAGAGGCTGAAAAAGTTCGCTTTTGCCTGAGCCAACTGGAAAGAGCAAGATTCCGGCCCTTCCTCTCCTTCTACACTGAGCTGAGTGAACTACTTTCACACTTTGAACTCAGTTTGCAGCAAATGAAGTAAACAGGGAGGAAGTGGGAGGAAGTGAAAGAAACTGGGTCATTTCAAAAGCAGTGAAAAAAGTGGGACAGCAGAGGATTAATTAGGACTGTCTCCAGTTGGAGGGTATGGAACAGAGGTACAGAGATTATCACAAACATTTGTACATATGTAAGGCAGTATGAACACATGTACAATGGGACATGTGGACATCCCTGTTTCAGAAATGGCATGGGATGAACTTATATGTGCAAAAAAAGGGGGCAATTAAAATTGAGCTTGATAGATATAAGTCATATCAGCAGCAATATGTCAGATGTAGAAAAGAAAAAAAGGTAGGATGTGAATAGAGAATAGTGCACAGACATTCCACAGAGAGTTATGGGGAAATACCTGGCAAGATTAGTGGTTTCCTATAGTGCTTTACTGTAGATCAGGCTATATCATGGCCATATCATGAGAAGACATGACTCACTATGAAAAAAACAATAATGCTTGGTAAGGTAGAAGGCAATAGGAAAAGAAGAAGACTGCATTCTAGATGGATAGACTCAATCATGGAAGCCACAGTCGTGAGCAGGGCTACTGAGGATAGGGTTACTTGGAGCACTCTCATTTGTAGGATTGCTGTAAGTCAAAGTTGTAGTGTTGCCATAAGTCCAGGGGCTGGTTTACACGGCAGGTTTTATTGTGTTAAGTTGTGCTTTAGTGCTTTCCCGCATCAGTGGTGGGTAGTTTATACGGTAATTGTTTAACAGTTATATTTTGTGGCTCTTTGATTTTTTCCGCTTTGAGGTTCACACAGCCAAAAGTGCTGGGGGCATGGCCAAGCATTGGAGAGGGAAAGGAATGCCATAGGAATGTCTGCCCTGGCCCCAGCTCCGTGTCCTTAACCGCTTAGAGGCAGTCCCCCCCCCACTCCCTTTCCACAATTCAAAGGGAAGGTTTTCTTCCTTGCTTAACAGCATTTTCTGCCAAATACAGGAAAGCCAGAGAGAGAGAGAGAGAGAGAGAATAGCAGTTCAGCTTGCTACAGCCCTTCGTGAAATGGTTTCTCTCCCTCCCCCATGCACAGGAAAAAAGTTGACAAACTGAGCTTTTACATACTTTCAAAACAGCAGAGAGGATGAGAAGGAATGCTACCTGAATGAGAATTGTTGGGAATCCTTTTTGTTTGCAAACTGGCTTGCAAAATAGCAGACAGGATTTTTGCTAAGTTTCCTCTAATCGCTACTGTCTTTCCCTCCTCCCTGCCCCTCTTTTGAAGCCCACCCCTGCATCATAAACCAATCACAATACAGCTCTGCTTTAACCCTTAGCGGAATGCTAGTTCACACTGCCAATAATGCACTACATTGCAAATAACTCGGCAAAAGTACCGACATCCCTTGGCACGCTATATTTGGGTGTTTTACCTTCCCCCCTTCTGAATGAGGCGATGCTGTGCTGCGATCCATGGGAACTATGAGCTATCTTAGCGGTATATTTAGAGGAATATTTGACCGTGTAAACGACCCCAAAGTTAAGTTAATAACAACTTCCTTTCATGTCTCCACTCATGTATTATACACCATGACCAGAACCTTTTTGAGTAACTCTTGCGCGGCAGGGGGTCATTTTCGGACGCCGCCGTCCCTCTTCCGGGATCCTTCGTGGCACGTCTGAGAAGCTTTGGAAGCGGCTGCTCCATATTTTAAGCACTTAAGGCAATCCCATGAATTTCACAGGGTTTTCTTAGACAATGTGCCTGGAAGAACAAATGGGCACACTTCAATTCCAACATACCTCATGGATTAAACAGCTTCTTTAAATTATTTCACAACTTGTTTTTTCAATACAGTACAGTTGCCCCTCCACATTCACAACTTTCACATTTGCGGTTTCAATTATTTGCAGAAAGCCACCTACCCCCCCTAATCTCCACCCCATCCCTTCCCAAGGCACCAAAGAGCTTCTCACAAAGCCCGTTGCTGCCTTGGGATGGGGGTGTGGAAAGCCTCCCTCCCTCCCGCTCTCCACCCCAGTCCCTTCTAAAGGCAGCGAGGGGATTCTCACGAAGCCCATTGCTACCTTGGGAAGGGGCGGTGGAAAGTCTCCCTCCTGCCCGCTCTTCACCCCAGTCCCTTCTCAAGGCAGTGAGGGGCTTCTCACGAAGCCCCTCACTGCCTTGGGAAGGGGGGTGGAAAGCCGCTTGCCCGCAGGCTCATTCTTATTCATGGTTTTTTCACATTTGCGGGGGTTGTCTGCCCCTAACCCCCGCGAATGTGAAGGGGTGACTGTATCTATTTTCAGCTGGCAAATTGGTCACAGCAATATTTAAACAAAGAGTCTTGGATGTGAATGCCCAAATAGACATTGAGAGACTTGCAAATACCAGGTTGTTGAAATGGGTGGCCCAAAATAAATTGTCCTTTAAAACAGAAAAATATTTGAAAATGGGCCTGACCCAATACCATAGGATAGCTCTAACTAGAGTGAGATTTGAGCAGCTTGAATCCATGGTTAAATACAGATGAATCCATCATGTGCCACACACTGAGAGAATATGTGTTTGTGGAGCACCTGAAACAGAAGACATTACACATGTTCTATTCAACTACGAATTATATGCCCCAGCAAGGGCCCAGTACTTGCAGACACTACTGGACAGAACTATACATGTAACAAACTGTTATCTTATTTCCTCCAGGGTACAAATACATATGTAGTCATTAGACTGGCTAAGTTTATGGACAGAGCTGTACAATTGATAATTCATTTCATTGAACACATTGGGGTTGCATGCAAAGCTGATGAACTTATTTAATTCCCTTATTGCCTTTGTATTTTGCTATCTTCTATCTAACTATGAGATGATAATTTATTATTGTACGTCTTAGTATTGCCTTATAAGAGTTCTATTTTATTATTAATCCTTAATTTTAATTTTATCTTATCCGATCTCAAAAAATCTTGTTACATTTTATTCAAGTTCAGTTTAACTACCTTACTATATTGTATCTTATTTATTTTATTTCAGTTTTATAATGTCCCATGTTTACTTTTTTTGATATGGTCAATTGACTGAACAATAAATCTATATTCTATTCTATTCTATTCTATTCTATTCTATTCTTAGACAATGAATATTTAGAGGTGTTTTTTCCAGTTCCTTCCTCTGAAATATAGTCTACAGTACCTGGTATTCATTGGCACTCTCTCATCCAAGTATTAGCCAGAGCTACCCCTGCTTTGCTTCCAGAGTCAGACAGGATCTGGTGCTTTTAGGGTATGTAGGCCTAAAATACATGTATCTATGTGTTTCTACATGTATCTATGTATATCTGTGTGTTTTTAATTTTTCGTTTTATTTTTCCATAAGATGTATTTGCATTTTTTGTTTGAGCCAGTTCTTTTTGCTAGCTTGCATGCTAAAACACTATAAAATGTGCAGTGTCAATTATCAATTAATTTGCTCAGTACTGGGGCCCCCAGTGGCTCAGTAAGCTAATGCAGCCAAAACTGCAGCCCCAAAAACTCATGTTAAGATCTTGAGTCTATGGACATTTTCAGACGCCCCTTACCGCGCAAGCAGCATCCGGAGCAATAACGAGGCTACTGCACAGCAGGGGGTCCTTTTCCGATGCCGCTGTCCCTCTTCTGGGACCATTCGTGGCATGTATGTGAAGCTTTGGAAGCGGCTGTGCCATATTTCAATCATGGGCAACTTCCATGATTGAAATATGGTGTGGCCGCTTCCAAAGCTTCAAGTACGTGCCACGAATGGTCCTGGAAGAGGGATGGCGGCATCCGAAAAGGACCCCCTGCCACGCAGCAGCCTTGTTACTGCTCCGGAGGCTGCTTGCGCGGTAAGGGGTGTCTGAAAATGTCCTATGAGTTCGATCCCAGGGCCCCCAGGTCGACTCAGCCTTCCATAAGTCAGTAAAGTGAGGACTAGCATATTAAGAGCTAGGTCGATGCACTGTGAAACTGGTAATACGATTTCCAAAAAAGCAGCGTGTCGTTTATCATTGTATAGTGCATTCTGCAAAAACGTGACTCCTGCAGCATCATCTGCATGCCAGCATTATGCCAGCAGCGCCATCTACTGGCAGTTATATTGTCTGCACTGTACTACTATTTATAACTGTCTGCAATGTTATAACTACTGCCAGGGAGAAGAAGGAGAGCAGCTTCTGGGCAGCCATTTTGAATGGGTGAGTTTTTGGTCAACCAAGCAAAAGTACAGCATACCTAAGAGTTTTCAGCATTACCTAAGAGTTCTTAGATTACCTAAAAGTTCTCAGCATGGACACTGGGTAAACTGCTGCAGTCACCAGCAACACTTGTGCGATGTTTGTCTTCTTGTCTACAGAGGTGAGTAACTTCACATGCACCAAGTGCAAGTTGGTAGCCCTCTTGGAGGAGAAAGCCCAGCAGCTGGAGACCTGGGTAGCTACACTTCAACATATTTGTGAGAAAGAGGTTTTCCTCGACAGAACAGAACAAACAGTCTTGGACGGGGACCACACAGAGGAAGTGGCTGGGGAGCAGACGTTCACTTCACAGACACAGGAAGTAGACAGCTGGAGGAATGTCACACACAGAACAAGAAAATCCAGGGATTCTTTGAACAGCTTGCAGCTACAGAATCGATTCAAAGCCCTCTCCCTTATCAAGGACAATGAGGAAGAACAGCATGGACAGACTTCAGGGGCAGAGCAGGGGACCCACAGAATACCACTGCAAGGAACAGCCGCTGCAAAGCCTTGGTGGAGGCATGTGGTGGTGGTGGAGGACTCCTTGCTGCGGGGTACAGAAGCAGTGGTATGTGGCCCTGACAAGATGACTCGGGAGGTGTGTTGTCTCCCTGGGGCAAAGATCTGTGATGTGACGGAGAGGCTGCCAAGACTGCTCAAGCCTACTGATCATTACCCCTTCCTTTTGGTCCATGTGGGAACCAATGATACTGCAAGGCACAGCTTTCTGAAGATCAGAAGAGATTATGAGGCCCTGAGGAGGAAGCTGAAAGAAATGGACGCACAGGTTGTCATCTCATCTCTTCTGCCAGTTGAAGGGCATGGTCCAGGAAGGGAGAGGAAAATAGCCAATGTAAACAACTGGCTCCGTAGATGGTATCACCAAGAATGATTTGGATTCTCGGATCATGGCCTGCGGTTCCATGAGAGGGGAATTCTGGCAAGGGATGGGGCGCATCTCACAAGAGTTGGCAGAAACGTTTTTGCCAACAGTCTCAAGAATTTGATCAGGAGGGCTTTAAACTGAGTCATATGGGGGAGGGAGACAGTATTCTGGAAGGCAAAAGGGCTGGAGAAAATAGTCAAACTGTCACAGAGGGAAGAAGGTAAACAGTGCAAGGACCCAACAGTGGGAGGCAAAAAAACTTGCACAGGCAGCAAGTAAAGGGAACACATGCTCTTAGATGTCTCTACACTAATGCACAGAGCATGGGAAATAAGCAAGATAAACTTGAACTCCTCGCACTACAAAACAAATATGATATAATAGGCATTACTGAAACCTGGTGGGATGAGTCTCATGATTGGAATGTAGGAATAGAGGGTATAACTTTTATAAGAGAAACAGGCCAAACAGGAAAGGAGGAGGAATAGCATTATATATAAGGAATATTTACCCCAGTGAAGAGATCCATGACATCAATACTGGAAGCCAGGTGGAGAGCATCTGGATAAAAATTAAAGGGGAGGGAAAGAACAGGGATGTTATTGTGGGAGTTTACTACAGACCCCCAAGTCAGACGGAGGAATTGGATGATGCCTTTCTAGAACAGATGACCACACACGCAGAAAGGAGAGATGTAGTAGTGATGGGTGACTTCAACTATCCTGATATTTGCTGGAAATCTAACTCAACCAAAACTACAAGGTCTAGCAAATTCCTTACTTGCTTGGAATACAATTTCATGGTCCAAAAGGTGGAAGAGGCAACAAGGGGGTCAGCTATTTTAGATCTGATCCTAACCAACATTGATGACCTGGTTAATGGTGTACAAGGGGTGGGATCCTTAGGTGAGAGTGATCATGTTCTCCTGGAGTTTGTTATACAATGGAAAGGAGAAGCCAGGCATAGTCAGGCACACATTCTAGACTTTAGGAGAGCTGATTTCAATAAACTCAGGGAAATGCTGAGGGTGATCCCATGGTCAGGAATACTAAAAGAGAAGGGACTTCAAGAAGGATGGGGCTTTCTCAAAAGAGAGATACTGAAGGCACAATTTCAAACAGTACCAATGAGGAATAAAAATGGGAGGTGTCTCAAGAAACCAGGATGGATGACTAAAGAACTTTCAACGGAGCTAAGTTTTAAACAGAACATGTATAGGAATGGAAAAAGGGGGAAATCACCAAAGAAGAATTCAAACAGATAGTGAACACATGTAGGAGTAAAGTCAGAAAAGCTAAAGTGCGGAATGAGCTCAGGCTCGCTAGAGAGGTTAAGAACAATAAAAAGGTTTTTTTGGGGGTATGTCTGCAGCAAAAGGAGGAAGAAGGAAATGATAGGGCCACTACGTGGAGAAGATGGCAAAATGCTAACTGGGGACAGAGAAAAGGCAGAATTACTCAACACCTTCTTTGCCTCAGTGCTTTCAGAAAAGGAAAAGGGTGATCAACCTGAGGATAAGGGAACAGAGGACACAATAGGGGAAACCCAGCACAGAATAAGCAAAGAGGTAGTACAGGAATACCTTCTTAATCTACATGAATTTAAATCTCCAGGACCAGATGAACTACATCCAAGGGTATTAAAAGAGCTGGCAAATGTGATCTCAGAGCCATCGGCAATAATCTTTGAGAACTCTTGGAGAACAGGAGAAGTCCCAGCAGACTGGAGGAGGGCAAATGTTGTCCCCATCTTCAAAAAGGGGGAAAAGAGGATCCCAACAAATGTCCAGTTAGTCTGACATCAATACCAGGGAAGATTCTAGAGCAGATCATTGAACAGAGAGTTTGTGAACATTTAGAAGGCAATGCCATAATCACAAAAAGTCAGCATGGATTTCAGAGAAACAAGTCATGCCATACTAATCTGATCTCTTTTTTTGATAAAATTACCAGCTTGGTAGATGAAGGGAACACTGTGGATGTTGCATGCCTTGATTTCAGTAAGGCCTTTGACAAGGTTCCCCATGACATTCTTGCAAACAAGATTGTAAAATGTGGGCTAGACAAATTAACTGTTAAATGGATTTGTAATTGGTTGACCGGCTGAACCCAAAGGGTGCTCAGCAGTGGCTCCTCTTCCTCTTGGAAAGATGTGACCAGTGGGATGCCACAGGGTTCTGTCCTGGGCCCAGTGCTATTCAACATCTTTATCAATGACTTGGATGAGGGAATAGAGGGCATACTTATCAAATTTGCATATGACACCAAATTAGGAGGAGCAGCTAACACCCTAGAGGATAGGGTCATCCCTGAATTCTGGGCATTGGAGTGGAATTCATGGAGGCCCTGACATGTAGCTAGTATTTTCTCAGGATTTTGGAATGCCTGAGAAATGAGCCAGGCCTCCTGGTTGGCATGGTAACGCAAATCCTACCAGGAACTCAAGGCCACGCTCGCCGGCTACTCTTGCTCCCCCGTGGAACAACCTCCTCCCTGCTCTGTCTGTTCTCACGCTTGATGCCTTATTATCTCTGGTTTGTTTATATATACTTCAGTAGCAGCTTTGCAACTGTTCCTTACACATGCTTCTCTTCCAATAAAGAGATTTATTGAAGAATCCTGAGTTTGTGTTCTGTGTACATCACAAAAAATCAAAATGACCTGGATAGACTGGAGAGCTGGGCCAAAGCTAACAAAATGAAATTCAATACGGATTAATGTAAGGTACTGCACTTAGGGCGAAAAAACGAAATGCATAGATATAGGATGGGGGAGACTTGGCTGAATGAGACTACATGCAAAAGGGATCTAGGAGTCCTAGTAGACCACAAGTTGAACATGAGTCAACAGTGTGAAGCGGCAGCTAAAAAGGCCAATGCGATTTTGGGCTGCATCAATAGAAGTATAGTGTCTAGATAAAGGGAAGTAATAGTGCTGCTCTATTCTGCCTTGTATCTTCAGGCCTCACCTGGAATACTGTGACCAGTTCTGGGCACCACAACTCAAAAAGGATATTGACAAGCTGGAGCGTGTTCAGAGGAGGGCGACTAAAATGGTGAAAGGTCTGGAAACCATGCCTTATGAGGAAAGGATTAGGGAGCTGGGTATGTTTAGCCTGGAGAAAAGATGGTTAAGGTGTGATATAATAGCCCTGTTTAAGTATTTGAAGGGGTGTCACATTGAGGATGGAGCAAGCTTATTTTCTGCTGCTCCAGAGACTAAAACACGGAACAATGAATGCAAACTCCAGGAACAGAGATTCCACCTCAACATTAGGAGGAACTTTCTAACAGTAAGAGCTGTTTGGCAGTGGAACACACTCCCTCGGAGCGTGGTGGGGTCTCCTTCCTTGGAGGTCTTTAAACAGAGGCTGGAAGGCCATCTGTCAGGGATGCTTTGATTGTGTATTCCTGCATGGCAGGACGTTGGACTGGTTGGCCCTCGTGGGCTCTTCCAACTCTTCAGTTCTATGATTCTATATTTCTATACTGTATTGTGTCTATATTGATTTCTGACCTGTATAATAATTGTATAACTTGTTTGAACTGTATTGTATAACTTGCTTGAATTGTACTGAATTGTATGTGATGAACTGTACTGTGTCCTGTGTATTCCTGTGTACTGCAATAGATGTACCCTGCCCTGATTCTGAAGGGAGAAGCAGGTAATAACTAACTATGATGATGATGATGATGATGATGAAAGAAACATCAAAATAGTGAAATCAAAAGGAGACCAGCAGTGAAATCAAATGGAAACCAGCAACTATTCACCTAACTATCTGAGTGTGTTTCAGATCAAGTGAGTCTTAACTATATGCCCAAATTACAAAAGCAATGGAGTTTAGTGAACATTTTTAAGGAGAGCCAAAGGAGTGAGCTACCACTCCAAAAGCTGTGCTTCTTGTAGCCAGCTGGATGTGTGGACATGTGCACCCAAGATACAAAGTCATGAGCCTCAGAGCCTTTGGGCATCAGAGTGTTTAACTACAGGTTGACACTTGTATCTGCAGGGGATATATTCCAAGACCCCCTGTGGATATCTGAAACCCTGGATGATAGTGAACCGTATTTCCAATGAGATTAACTCCAGAAGTTGACCATGGAATCACATTGGAATACCTAGAAATGCCTAGAGAGAACATATTTCCCCCCCGGATGTGGATAACTGTGGATGCCAAATCCATGGATATGGTGGTCAACCTGTATATGCTCAAGTGCTAAAAGCATCCTGGTGAGCATCCCTTGGCAAAGAAGGAAGCCACCATTGAATAAAAGCCCTGTTTATTGTAACTTTATATAAGCTTTCTTGGACTTCACTTTTTAGTCATCCACTGTATACATTGGCCATCTTGGGATTTGGAATGGACCACCTTTCAAACATAGGACTGTTCTTTGTAAAGTAGGACACAAGGTTATCATAGCATGGGAATGAAACTCAAGAGTTCTTTGAAAGCTATCATTTCATTATCCATTGATATGCACATATAAGTTTTACATAAAGAGAATTTTCACTTCCATAAACTGTACTGAAGTGATTTGGAGCTTGTCCTCATCTCTCACTCATTACACTCTGCAAGAAAAACCAGATAGTGCTGGTATATCCATCAGCAAACTAAGCCAAAAGGCTATGGGGATGATAGATAGAAAGACAGTCAAAGGCTTTGAACTTTACAAAGAACAGAGTTGTTTCTTTTTCGCAAAACATAGGAAGCAGATTTATTTTACTAGATAATACCAAGAGCCCACCTAGTGTGCCATCTGAGAGAGCTGTAGGCTTAAAGAACTTGCAGACACTAAAAGCACCTATAGAACAAAGCAGAACCATCCATCCAGATTTTGTGAATTCATGGGAGGAATTGCCTGAGCAAATCCCTTAAATCCAGTGGAAGCCAGTTGTTACTAAATGGATCCTCTCTTTTCCCAAGAGTATTTAATATATTCACCCCAGTGGGTTGACAGTCACAAGTTAGTCTCTAGGGCATCACAGCATTTGATGATATAGCTCCCCTCAAAATAACTCTTTAGAGTCCTACGGGATGTAGTGATACTTGTAAGGACTGTGTTGAGTAATGCTGAGGAAATATGTGGTAAGGGTGTCAAAAACGTTTTTGTTAAGAGTTTTTTTTTTAGCTTTCTGCTTTGGGTCTGTGGTGGAAGGAATAACATTTCAATATGAGGGACCACAATGAAAGGGACAGGCATTTTAGCCTTGATTTTAAAACACTTTGCAGCTACCCATTATGTACTCCATTCTAAAATACCAGCTTCTTTCTCTGACTCACAAGTTTTCACCCACTAGGCTCTACCTCTTCATCTGCAACACATCACTGCTTATGTTGTGCCTCTACCACCTCTGAGTTTGAAGCCCAGGAAACCTGGCAACTCTCTCTATGTGTATGTGCTTCCAAATTGCCTGTTGATTTATGGTGACCCCATGAATTTCATATGGCTTTCTTAGGCAAGAAATACTTAGAGGTGATTTTGCCAGTTCCTTCATCTGAAATGTAGGTCTTGTCTATATGAGAGAGAAAAATACGAACACATCCAAAAAAACAGGCATTCACAATGATGCAACATGTCTTCATGATGAAAAGACCCCCTAAACTCCACATGACCAAGATGGCAGCTGCAAGTGATTTACTCACTATTTTAAATCTGCTGCTGCCAATTAAAAAAAAAAAAGCATCAGTTTTCCATGGTGCGCACAAGCAATAGTTCATATTTACAAAAAGAAAGAAAAAAGAGCATAAGATTGCTGTGTTATCAACTTACCGGACCCTCGCTTAGCTGAAAAACTAACATGGTGGCTGCAGTCACTTTCCGTGTTTCCTAGCCCCACCTCATGCTTGTCCAGACAATCAGATTACACTGCCTGTTATCTGTGTGAAATCCAGATGAAGTCCCGGACACGGACTTTGTAGTGGATTTGGCTGCCCCCCCTTCCAAATGGCATGTATTTATGTGTATGTCTGTATGAACGGATCGCCATACGTTCACATCCCATTTGTGTTATTTTGACCGTATAGACAAGAGCACCTGGTATTTGTTGGTGGTCTCCAAGGACTAACAAGGGCTGACCCTGCTTAGCTTCCAGAATCAGATAGGATCTGGTGCCTTTAGGGTATTTAGGCCCCTGGCAACACTATATGATCACCCATTTGCAGTTTCTAGAGTTGCCAAAAAGAAGGTGGTTTAAATGGCTCTCCAAGGTAGCAATCTCCAGGCAATAAACAACTTGCTTCATCATCTGGAGTCTATATTACATTGTAGACAGAGTAATGTTCTCTATGCTTTCTTTTAAAAAGAAAGAACCAAATTGTTTAACCTGTGTTTGGTGAATTTGTACTTAGTGAGCAGTTTAAGTGCTAGCTATGGGTATAAAAATACACTTCTCTTTTTGCAATTATTTTAAATTGTATTTGTTTTTTATTTTTGCAAACTGCTTTCTGTTTCAGTATCGGGAAAAAGGTGGGATATAAATGAAGTAAAAACTCACTGGAAAAGAACAATGCTCAACAAAGTTGAAGGTAGCAAGTGAATTTATTCAATCAAGAAATCTACCACCCTAAATTTGCAAAATCTGAGCAGGGCAATTGATAACAAAGGATTTTGGAGGGTCTTTCATTCATAGGGTTGTCATAAGTTGAAGCTGATGTGACAGCAAGTAGCATCAATCATTAGCATCTTGGACCATTCAGATGATAATAGCTTCATTTTCACCCAGTGAAGAAGGCACAGAGCAGAAACAGGATCTTGCATTTAAAATAAAACTAAATGATCTCCAAGGAACCTACCAAGGAAGAACAAAGCTGGTGTATGAAAGTGCATGAATGGTAAGCTTGGACGGTGTGAAATATACACCAACAAATACAGTACTAAGAAAGCACTCTGCAGAAGAGTTCCTGGGTAAAGAGTTCCTGGGTACTGTGGATTTTGCAGCCACAGTAGTGGAGGCAAGGAGTCTAACAGACAAGAAAGAAAGCTGCACTGCTAAAGAGAGTGATGGGGAGATGGAACTAGCAATGATAAATATTTGCACAGGTCTGGCTGGTGGTGTCCGCACAAGTCCACCCTCCCTCCACACACTGTCTGGGACTTTGTAAGTGTAATGAAATATTTTCCAGAAAAATATATGTAAGTTATCTCCAAGAAAAGACTGCCTATCTTCCCTGCCTGGCTGCAGGGATCAGTCTGTTATAATAAAGAATCCACAAGATTCTGCCCTTTTGGAAAAGGAAAAACCCAGTACCAGCAGAATCCGTGGCAGGTTTTGCTACCATCCCTAGTGCCATCTATCAATATTCAGTGGGCCAGTTGTTGTTCCCAGAAATTCCACTATCCTTAAGCGATTTAGAAATAATGCAAAGCCCTCAGCAAACAACACTGTTATCTGTCATCTTTCATTCCTTTTACTGATAAGCTTTCCAGGAAAATAGTTTTTTTTAGGACTTCCGATCGACAAGATTGGGTTCTAATGCTTTCTTTCTTTTTTTCTCACCAAGATGAATCAATACATTTTATAATGTTACATAAATAACCATCTTTCTGTAATAACCTGCTTTTCCTGGAAGCCCTCCTGCAAATTGCTATTGAAGCCTAACCCACTCAGACACACTTTTCTATAAATGTGTTACATTCTTTCTTGCACAACCCTGTGTATCCACACACAGACACAGAGTCTAAGGGAGTATTGTTACCTCCAAGTTCTTTGTTGTATTCTCTTAAAAAAGTTGCCACCAAATTCCATTAAGGTGAAAATCAAGGTGATTTTTTTTTTAAAAAAGTTTCCTTTTGTGAGAGAGGGTAGTGGATCTCTCAAACAGAGGAATCAAATTGTTATTCAGAACCTTTGTAACAACTGGTCCATGCCCACACATACACAGAGGGTCTAGCAGAGAAAAGAAAAGTTTAATCTTCCTTATAAAATGTATAAAGTAAGTTTACTTACTAATTACTTGTTCATAATGAAATACATGGTCTAATGGAGGAGAGAGAGGGAAGAGGAAATGGCTGCAGATTAGAGAGATGCAGGGAGTGGGGATAAAACAAGCATATAGGAAGTAACCATAATGCAAACTAGTAATTAGTGAATATAGACGTGTAAGATTTACTAATGGATGAAACACTGGTATGGATTCTAAGGAATATAACAGTGTTTTATTAAGACTGCAAAGATTTCTCTGTTTGTTTGTTTTTACATATTCCTACATGATCCACCACATTTCATCTACAGGAAGCTTGACAAATTTGGAAGTCTCTGAAACTAAAACTTCAAGGAAACTTAAAAAAAATTAGTGTGATTGTTAATGTGAGAATTCATTTTCTCAGTGGGATTTCTACATTTCATTAGCTATTTTGGGGCTAATAAAACAAAACATTCCTTATTCACAATGTATTTTTGTTTTTCATATTCTTTTGAGGGCATAAAGTACAACCAGCTTCTAATGGTGGCTGTGTGAAAATGGAAATGTCAGAAATAATGCCCCAATAATGTTTAATCTACTGGCCCAACTTGGAATTGTGTGAATTCATAATTTTGCATAATTTGTTATGTAAAACACAGTCATATGGGAATCCTAAACAGCCTAGGAACCATGGGGGGTGGCTGAGGAGGATTTTTAAAAAACTTTTTCATGGCTTAGCAAGTTCTTAACAGATATCTCCTATATGTGTGCATTTCAAGTGAAGCTTCTATTTTGCCAACTACAAACAGTGGATTGGAGTGGATTTTTTTTTAACAAAAGAAATCACATAAAGATGGCAGCATATCAAAGTGCACTAGACTGCATATGATATTTTACAAGGAGAAGACCACTCACAAAGTTAGGATGAATCTAAAACAGTAACTATTGTGAAACAAGAATGTGACTCTGCTCTGGTTGTGGCATATCAGCCAACAAGCTTATAAACCAACATCATAAGAGCCTTATGGCAGTCCTCGTGAACAGGCTAAATGTATTTCCTACAAATTATGTCAAATGGGTTTCATGCCTAATAGAAACATTTCTAATGCAATTCAGTGAGGCTTCAGTGTAATATACCATGGTAACAAACATAAACATTTTATTGAATTGCTATCCCTTGGCACTTTGGAGATTATCAGATGCTTGAAAAAAATCCCAAAGGAGATTGCGAGAATGACATCCACTGTACTGGGAACAAGTCCCGATATTGCACAACATCGTTCTCCTGGTGTGCTTGTTCTGTCCCCCCTCCGTGTTGATGCGATTAAAAAGGTGGTACTTTTTATTAGTGGAAACTTCTACTAATGAAAAGCGGAGCCTTTTTTGTCACTTCATCATGGAGGGAGGATGGAGCAAACATGCCAGGAGGAGGATGATGTGTGTGATAACAGGAACCCTTCCCAGTACAATATCATTCTTGTGAGCTCCTTTGGGGCTTTTTCCAAGTGTCTGATAATGTTCTTTGAAGGCCTTTGACAGGACAAACTGGTTGGTCCTGATTGTCTTGCTAAACAAAATTAATTTTGGTGGTTTAATTACTTCTTTGGTGGACAGACCTTACATAAATTCAAATGCATATGCACATATAATTCGGTATTGAATTTTATAGACTTTACAAAGGACAAAATAAGAGTTTCCTTTATTTTGCAGTTGCTATAGAATCTCTAGGAAATCTGAAATGATCTATTAAACAGATTAATATTCATAATGGAAATAATCTCATAAGGCTTTTTTCAGATGCCGTTCTTTTGTTCAGGCAGCCCAGGAGTGAATGGAGCTCTAACAGGGATTTCATTCCTGGAGTGAAATCCTGCCCATTCTCACGAGAAAACACGACCGTGGAAGATTCAGAATAAAAAGTAAAATAAACACAAGAAAGTGACACCAAGCACCTACACTAAAAACATTACAAGTAATCTGGGGATGGTACAAAAAGAGAGGGTAACTTACCTGGCTGTTCTGATCTTACCCAGAAGTGTTCTGGCAGGAGTGCCCATTGACGCTGGAATCTCGCCAGCAAAATGGGGGACATTGTCGCACACAGGCAAATCTGAAACAGAAATGCAATGGGAGATCAATTTCTGGCTTCTCCCTGTCAATAAAAAAGAATGCCCCCTTAGTGGCAGCAGAACACTTGGGAGACGATGGGGGAATGAAGTCGACTGATAAAGAAGCCCTTTTGCAATCTCATGGTGTTGTCATAATGCCATTTTTGATGCATCTGATAATCTCCATAGAATTTGTTGTTTATGTTTTGTTATTATTGTGTTAAACTGTGTTAGAATTGTGATTTATTTCTCTCCCCTATTACTAAAAACCTTTTTATACATTTGTCTATATGTGCATAGTTTGTTAAATTTATTACTATTGTTCGAAAAAATAAAATTTAAAATAAATAAATAAATAATCCACATATAGATTTCAAAATAATTTACCACACATTATTCTTCAAATTTGGTGGTCAATCCAAGGCCCCCAACATTCAAAAATCAAGCTGGCAAATTCATACATCTGGTGTTTTTGCAGCCAGGTTTAAGTTATCATACCTAATTTATTATTTGACAATGTATATTGATTGGGGACCCCACTGAAATATATCTTTAATCCTGTGTATTTTGATAACCCTGAAGTGCTCAGATTGGTTTTCCTTGTCCACAGAAAAGAAGTCTAGATGATTAATAAAGGGGCATATAGGAGAAGGATATATAGAAAACTTCTCAGGAATGCTTTGATTGTGTTTTGCGGCATGGCAAGAGGTATGACTGGATGGCCCTTGTGGTCTCTTCCAATGCTATGCTTCTATGATTCTACATAACAAAAAAGTGCATTTTTAAAAATCCATCCAACTTATCGTATGTGTCATATCTGGCTTTGCCCTCAGATGGCATCCAGGCCCAATAAAGACAAAAGCTAGGAGAAGCTATCATATTATGCACTTGAAATAAAAATGTTCCTTTCAGCTGACATCCTAGAAACAATAACAGCAAAATACTATGTGGATTTTATGAGATGCTTCTCATAAAATTCAGCCCAGAATAGCCACCATGCATGATGTGCTGAGAAGGGTAGAATTCTGAAGATTCACAGAACCTTCCATTGAGATAGTAAATGATGTAGAGTATGCTTGAAGCTGAGCAAGCAGATCAATGAACTTGTTGCGATAATGGAGTCATGTTGTTCTAATAACTGGCACCAGTCAACAGTGTGGACCCATTCAGGAAGGCTCTTTTCTGCTTGCTATATGTTGAATGGATTTATTTCAAAAACATTAAAAAAATAATGGGATTTGTATAATAGACCCCTATGCACAATTTTCTTGCAAGTAAGACCCACTGGCCTGCATCTTATGCACTAGACCTATGTAGAGTAGACCCCTTGAATCCATTGTTGGATGGTGAGTTAACATATAGGTAAATCTAACTGATTCAATGGTTCTACTTTAGTTGAACCATTTAGTTGGACTCGATTTCCCTTGTGGTCTCTTCCAACTCTACAATTCTATGATTCTATGATGGGATTTAAGCCAATGTGCTTTTGGTTTGCTCTTAGGTAAATGTTTATGGAGTTGCAGCCAAAGTCTTATGATTGATCTTTTTGCTCAGACTCAACATCATTTACTATCTTAATGGATGGTTATGGGGAGGTAGGTGGAAAAAATGACAATGGCATTTTATGTCCACACTCAGGCTTTCTTCTGGCAATAAGTGCTGATATAAACATATTCCTGATGTATACAGTTGTGGTGGAGGGAGGAGATGTGAGGAGTGCCATAAGTATATAGTTGCACAATTTCTTGCTAATGCCACTGATTTTAGCAGATATTTTCAGTGAACAGGAATTAACCCATTGAAGGAGTGGGTAAAAAAAAAGTTTAAAAGTGACGCCCCAGTTTTCTAACACTTATTATAAACAGTTTATAATAATAAGTGGTTACAAATAAGGGTAGAATTCAAAGACATAGGAGATTTTCAGACATGATTTTCAGGTCTATATATTCCAAAACAGCTCTGTTGCTGCCGCGCGGCAGGGGAACAGTTTTGGACGACACCGTTCCTCTGCCGAACTCCTCCGTGTCACTTCTGTGACAGAATGGAGGAAGCCGCATCAACAATCGGGCAACAATCATGAGTGAAATATGATGCAGCTTCCTCCATTCTGTCACAGAAGTGACACGGAGGGGTTCGGCAGAGGAACGGCATCATCCAAAATTGCTCCCCTGCCGTGCGGCAGCAATGGAACTGTTTTGGAATATATAGACCCGAAAATCGCACCTGAAAATCTCCATAGTCATGTTAGTCTGGAATATCAGTAAGCAAGGGGATATTGTAGCAACTTTGAGACTGAGAGAGAGAAAATTGTAGCATAAGCTTTCGTAGGAGATTATCAGATGTGGGGAAGCATGGCAAAAACCCACATCCCCAGCTGCATTAGAAGAGTGCTACAAGAACAGGAAAGGCAACATTATCAGATACCCTCAGCCATTTCTGGGGCGTAGCGCTGCCACAGATGAGGCTTCACTTTTGTATTGATAAGGACAAGCTGCCAATAAAAAGGGACACCTTACTGTGAAGTCGAAGGCTTTCATGGCCAGCATCCATAGATTTTCTTTGGTTTTTTTCCGGGCTGTGAGGCCGTGTTCTGGAATAGTTCTTTCTGACGTTTTGCCTGCATCTGTGGCTGGCATCCTCAGAGAATGGTTGTCTATGTGTGTGTGTGTGTGTGTGTGTGTGTGTGGAGTTTATATGCTATGAACCCCTGTGGGGAGGATATGTAAATTTGTGTAATTGAATGGTTAGTTTCTGCGTATAGAAATGCAAGGCTCGTTAGTGTCTGTTTGGCTAATGGTTGGTTGATGGTCCATTATCTGCTGGAAATCCCCCTGTCCCTGGGTGGAATTCTTTTGTAAGTGTTGAGTTTTGATTCTATTGTATTTCAAAACTGGGAACCAGATTTTGTTTACTTTTAAGATTTCTTCTATACCCAGAAACTAACCATTCACAAATTTACATATCCTCCCCAACAGAGTTTCACAGCATATAAACTCCACACACACACATAGACAACCATTCTCTGAGGATGCCAGCCACAGATGCAGGCAAAACGTCAGAAAGAAACTATTCCAGAACACGGCCTCATACCCCAGAAAAAAGTAAAGAAAACCTATGGACACCTTACTCACGCCCACGCTACACCCTTGGGATGCTGAAGGATGTTGTCGTCTAATAATATCCCCGTTACTGTTCTCATCACAATCTTCTGATGCAGTTTTGTTTCATCTGATAAACTCGATAGATTTAGTCTACATCCTCAGATGCTCCAGCATCTGAGGAAGTAGACTAGGAAGATTATCAGACACGTTAAATAGCCCACCACAGGGACGACAGGAGATCGCCAAAGGGGTAACTTTTCAGACGAAGTTGTCCCTGTGGCGTTACCCCCCATGCCCCTTCCATCCCCTGCACTCCTTTTTATTCATGGCTTAAGCCATGAATTGACCCCGTCATTCTGTTTCTGTCATGGAATGACTGGTGAGTGATAAGGTGCCCCATTCTGCTGGAGTGATGCCAGCCACAGTGGGAGGTCCCTGCTGAACCCTGCCGAGCACTTCCGGTTGAGGTCGGGACATTAAGGTAAGTGACATACTTCCTCCCCCTCCCCGGGTTACTTGGGGTTTTTAAAATGTGTTTTTGTGCTTGCTTTAATTTTTAACCTTGTATTTTGCTTTTAACTTTTAAATTTCCTACATGATCCTTCTCTTGCAAGAACAGCTGGGATTTGCTTTCCAGGAAGTAAATGGGGCTTGTTGAGAGCTCCATTCATTCCAGGAATGCCAGAGGGGAGGGGAGGAGTTTTAAAAATGCTGTAAAGGTACGTGTGGAAAAAAAAATACCCACTACAGGGACAGGAGTGGGGCGGGAGAGGAGATTGTGAGATGGGGATGCTATTTTTGTCCCCGTCTGATAGTCTCCTAAGAGCATTATCACACTACACTGTTATAGCACTGTTATTCCACTGTAACTGCTAGGGGTGCCTCCTAAGGGAGTCTGGGATTTGTAGTTTAATAAAGCCTAAGAGCTCTCAGGCTGAGAATGCTAAATGTCTATCCCTAAACTGCAAATCCCAGGATTCCACAGGAGGCAGCCATAGCAGTTAAAGTGGATTAATAGGGCTATAACAGTTTAGTGTGATAAGCCCCTTGGTGTAGCTTAATGCTACAGTTTTTTCTCTCTCAATTAGTCTCAAAGGTGCTGCAAGATCCCCTTGCTTATTGTTATAAATAAGGCCCACACAGCCCCACTGGGAAATGGCTTGTTTATGTGTGGAACATTAAATGCAACAAGCCCCATAGAATAAAAAACTGGCCAGTCTTGTAGTGTACTTATTATGCAGAGGACAGTCTAAGGAGCATGACACTGAGGCTAACTGCACACAATGTATTTTTTGAATATATATTAAGTGCATACATCAAAATGTACAATGTGAAGGTGTCAAATTTGCTTGCAGACAATCATGTGTATAGATACACACTTATTAGAGAGCCATGGTTGGCTGCAGTTTCCTGTCAAGTATTGGAAACCATGTTTTGCTTCTGCATAACATGTGAAATAGTTCTAAACAAGTGTGGGCTTGAGCAATACCTTGTTTACTAACTCCATGAACTGCATAAGCACTACTTGAAGGACACAAATATGCTAACAGCTGAAATCTTGTATTGGGGCTGCATAACATTAACTCCCATTTGCAAAATTATGAGCTGTTTGTGCCATACAACTCTTGTATTGAACGGAATGTTGCACAACCAAATACAGAACTGATTGTGCAAATGGATGTGCAACCAAATGTTCAATTCAAACACTAGTACTGCCAATATCATAAGGGGAGGAGAAAGGATTTTATCAGAAGAGTGTCTAAAAATGCTGTAATTCTGTTATTGAGGAAAGCAGAAACATAGTGGCATGATTACAGTAATTATCACATGTTGCGTAATTGCGTGATACTAATGCCATGGAATTATTGCATGACCACCACTAGTAGTTTAAGAACAGGATTTCAGTTCACACTATAGTAACACTTCTCTTTGCATTGCCTTCTAATTACAGAGTATTAACACTTCGTGCTGGCCTGCATGTGTGCCTTTAAGAAAAAAAATTCTCTTACTTTTGGGATTTTGCATGGGTGAGATTTGGGCTATTCTCACAAGATGACACAACTTCAGTTAAAAACACCAAAAACAAATACAGAACAAAAGAACTTCATAAATAAACACCCAAACAAACATAAAAACATACGAAGCAAAGGCAACAGTTCATTCAAACAGTGTCCTGTTGGTCCTCTTCACATTCTCCCCTGGAACTTTATTTACTGTATGTGTTCTCCTTGGGAAAGGGGAGGGAGAAAAGAGGACCTGCCCATTCATGCTGGAATCAAACAATTGCAATGGGTCATGATTTCACACGCTTGTCAATATTGTAAAAAGAACAATATTGAGGGCTATTAACAGCTTTTCCTGTCAATTAAAAGTTACACCTAATTAATGGGTGGAGCATGCATGGACCATGGGAGGATGACAATGTTGTGTGATAATGGGAACCTGTTTGTGATGCTATTGAGTCATAATCACACATGTTCAGCTTCATGTGATAAAATTCAAATATGGCTCAGCTAAGAATGTACCTTTCAATGTGCAATGCCACCACATGTGCAATTCCTCATCCATGGCCTCAAACTGAATGCAGATGTAGCACATCACACAAAAATGTTCAGCTGCATCTGTAGCGGAATGTGTGCATGCATAAGACACCAAAAGAATTCTGGTCATTCTATAACGGAGATCTGTGCAGGTATATCATAACCTAGCCAGTTTTAGTATGTTTTATGTCTACAATACATGCATCCTAATAAATGACAGCTACTACACAAGGATGTAAATACGTCATAGAATCATAGAATCATAGAGTTGGATGAGACCACAAGGGCCATCCAGTCCAATCCCCTGCCATGCAGGATGGCCTAGAACTCCGGGTCATGCTTAGGAAGACAATTGATGGATGCCATTCAAAGAACAGTAAGTCAATATCCTAGAATTTAGGAGACAAAATATCATTTTACACTCATATAGCTGTGTGATGATTGGGCATTAGTGAATTACAAAACTCAATGTACAAAGAAATGTGAAATGCACAATTTCAATGTGCAATGCGTATCTGTTTTTGTAATGTATATTGGCACCACATGTGCAATGGTATTATACGTACTATTTCTTAAATTCTCAATTAAATACAGGAAGTCACTAATAAGATGACAGCCAGTAGTCTACTTCTGTTTCCCTTAGCTATGTTCACACGGGACACTATGCCATGGTTTTGTTTGTTTGTTTTGCTTTAGCCATTGGTTTTCCTGCAGATGACCTTAACTCTAGTTGGTTTCCCCCATTTCTAATCAGTTACTTTCCCACCTCTTTTGTCAGCTCATGTTTCAGAATGGGCAGCTTGAGAAACAAAGGATAAGTGACAGTTCTAGTTTTAGAAATAACACCAACACATGAGCTTGTTTAAACAAGCCAGTATTCACAAGTGTCATGCCCCATGAGTCTGATGAGGGTATGGAATCAGAAGAGGAGGAGGGCATGGCAGGGAACAGCCCTATAGACCTTGGCACAGGTTTATCTACACCTGTGCCAGCAGGGAACCATGCCAACCTGGAGGCTCAAGCAGAGGAAGAGCCTGGCCCTAGTAGGTTGGCACCTGTCCCAGCACAGAGTCCTGCCAATTCAGATAAGGATGATGATGAAGAAGAGATGAACTTACCTCTACCATCATACAGTCAGCAGTGATCTCAAAAGGAAGCTCAAAGGAAATCGCTGAGACTTTATAAGAAACACCTGCTTGTCAAGAAGCACCTGGCAAAGCCTTGATTGCTATATACAGTTATCCCTTCACATTCACGGGGGTTAGGGGCAGAGAACCCCCGCGAATGTGAAAAAACTGCGAATAAGATATGAGTGGGGCGCAGAGGCAGTGCGCCAGCTGCTTCCCACCCCTCCTTCCCAAGGCACCGAAGGGCTTCCCCAGAATCCTGTCGCTGCCTTGGGAAGGGAGTGGGGCGCAGAGGCAGCGCGCTAGCTGCTTCCCACCCCTCCTTCCCGAGGCACCGAAGGACTTCTTCAGAAGCCCTTTGGTGCCTTGGGAAGGGAGTGGAGCGCAGAGGCAGCGCGCTAGCTGCTTCCCACCTCTCCTTTCCAAGGCACCGAAGGGCTTCTTCAGAAGCCCTTGGGTGCCTTGGGAAGGAAGTGGGGCGCAGAGGCAGCGCACCAGTTGCTTCCCACCCCCCCTTCCCCAGGCACCAAAGGACTTCTTCAGAAGCCCTTCGGTGCCTTGGGAAGGGAGTGGGCTGCAGAGGCAGCGCGCCAGTTGCTTCCCACCCACCCCTTCCCAAGCCACCAAAGGGCTTCTGAAGAAGCCCTTCGGCGCCTTGGGAAGGGAGTGGGGCGCAGAGGCAGCGCGCTAGCTGCTTCCCACCCCCCCCTTCCCGAGGCACCGAAGGGCTTCTTCAGAAGCCCTTCTGTGCCTTGGGAAGGGAGTGGGGCGCAGAGGCAGCGTGCTAGCTGCTTCCCACCCCTCCTTTCCAAGGCACCGAAGGGCTTCTTCAGAAGCCCTTCTGTGCCTTGGGAAGGGAGTGGGGTGCAGAGGCAGCGCGCTAGTTGCTTCCCACCCACCCCTTCCCGAGGCACCGAAGGACTTCTTCAGAAGCCCTTCGGTGCCTTGGGAAGGGAGTGGGGTGCAGAGGCAGCACGCCAGCTGCTTCCCACCCCTCCTTTCCAAGGCACCGAAGGGCTTCTTCAGAAGCCCTTCTGTGCCTTGGGAAGGGAGTGGGGCGCAGAGGCAGCGTGCTAGCTGCTTCCCACCCCTCCTTTCCAAGGCACCGAAGGGCTTCTTCAGCAGCCCTTTTGTGCCTTGGCAAGGGAGTGGGGCACAGAGGCAGCGTGCTAGCTGCCTCCCACCCCTCCTTTCCAAGGCACCGAAGGGCTTCTTCAGCAGCCCTTCTGTGCCTTGGGAAGGGAGTGGGGCGCAGAGGCAGTGCGCTAGGTGCTTCCCACCCCTCCTTCCCAAGCGGGCAAAGCCCTTTGCTGCCTTGGGAAGGGAGGGGGTGTTGAGCAGGGGGGGAGGCAGACTTCCGAGAATAATCAAAACCGCGAATGTGAAAGTCGCGAATGTGGAGGGGCAACTGTATATGCTTTGGGGAAATGTGGAGGCTTTGTCAGAGATCAACTGATCTTCCTGCTGACTTCATTACCTTGATTCCTGTTGCCTTGACTCGTGTTTAGACCTTAGACTGTTCCTAACTATGCTGTTGCTTGACCCTGTGGAGCCACGGACCGACTTCTGGACTATGCTGCCTTCAGTAAACTTTGACCCCTGGACTGTATTCTGGACTCTTCTCTGTGTGCCTTCCTGCTGGTTTTGCTGCAGCTTAAGAAACTGGACCTTGTTTCTTTCAAACCTTATCTGACTGCACTTAATTGACTTTACTATCATGGAGAGTCGGCTGTTTTCTTGGTCTTTGGGGCTTTATCTTGGTCAGACTCCCAAACTGTGTATTAATTTTTGGTAACTGGCTGCTTTCTTGGACAATAAGCCAACAACAAGCCATGTGGTAAACAGGCCATATTTTATTTTGGTTCTGACACAACAACCCAGAAGCTACAGCCTCACTTACTATTAGAGCCACAGAGTTCAGTGGAAGAGAGTTGAGCACATTCTCAACTTTCCCATCATAATTAAGTTGACTTGAAATGTTTAACATTGAGTGCCCTGTGGCTGCAACTATCATGCTTGATAAAAAGACCTCTGTATATCTGTAGTAGGAATGTACTTATTTCCAGTGCCCTGTCTAGTTTTTGATCCCAACTATGCAGCATATTGAGCTAGTGTGGCGTAGTGGTTTGAGCACTGGACTATGACTCTGGAGACCAGAGTTCAAATCACCACTTAGCCTTGAAAACCCTCTCTTAGCCTCAGAGGAGGGCAATGGTAAACCCCCTCTGAACAAATAAGTCAGAATGATTTTAAGGCACACAGCAATGCAGCATGTCTTATACCATATACATTATGCCCATCAGTACCACTAATATGTCAAGCATGATCATCTACACACAGTCATGGAAAGCACCTTCTACATCTGGCAGTTGGGCATCCCTTCTCAGAGTAGTTGATATTTTCAGTTTGTCTTTTTCAAAACATAGTGCCTTATCATATTCAAAGTCATACTGATTGCTTAGGACATAATTGTTTGGTTTGTTCTTCAGTGTTGCCAGTTATTTTACAAGAAATCATAAAACTGGCTGTCTCAGAGAGCTTGTAATGCACAGTTCCTAATGGGACTTACCTTTATGAGGCCTCTTGCATATAGCCCATTCATATAGTTGGTTACAAAGCCAGGAATGTTCTGTTTGTTCCACAGAGACCAGAGTTTTGAAAAAGTTCCTGACATTACATTTTAGAAAGCCTCCTTGAACAACCAGAGAGTTGATGGAAAGAACACACTGTATGAATGACAATTGCCTTGATCTTATTTGCTTCTGACATTATTTGCTTCTGAAGTGGAATAATTATTTGCATTGCAGTCATTGCTGGAAACCAGAGGATGGACACAGATATTTCTGGTCAGGCAAACCAGACAGTACAGTGACTATGGGAGCAGATTAAATACTCGCTTTTTGACAAACAGCCACGTGATCAGAATTGAATGCATATTTTTCTTTGCCTGAGGATGGAGAAGTCATTGCCCTCACATCAATCAAAACAGTCAAATGGAGTCCATTTGCATAAAAACTGTCCTTATGTCTTCATTGGAGTCAGCAGACTATACACATTCATCATGCATATAAATAATTTTAGAATTGTTAAGAATGCTGAGTGGGTTTGATTATTGTTATTCATATATTTATGAATATCTCAGTGAAATTAACTGGGGCAAGGGCTTTGAAAATCCCACTGGTAAATGGCAGAGCTCGCACAGACCTTAACACTTAGGACTTTATCAAACCAGGCAAATACAGCATCATAAGGACACCTAGTGATCACGAAAGGGCATGCATAGCAGATGATGTCACCCTTTCATGATCAAGTATTGTGAAAAACTTGTTCCTTTTTATTGACGGCCCAAGCTGTCAATTGATCTCCTGTGGCAATTTGTTGCCAGCATTGCTGGCATTTGAATCCTCATGCCATTGTACTCACATGAATACAGCATCAATCAGCAAACATGTCCTGGTGAGATTGTGACAGCCAGGTAGGGGACACTGTTTTTATCACCTCCCCCGCCGTCGCTGTGTACTTGGGACTTCAAAAGTGTGTTTCAGTGCTTTGCTGTACTTTTTGTGTCTTTATTTTGTTTTTGTTTTTCAATTTCCTGTGCTAGTGTCTTCTCACGAGAATAGGTGAAATTTCAACCCCGGACGTAAACGGTGCTCCATTTGCACTCCATTACTGCCAGGGAAGCCTCGTTAATGCTGCTCAAGGTATGTCTGTGGAGGGGGGGGACTCTTGCTGGCATAAAAATGACACAATTTATGCTGGCAAAAGAACATTAAGGGTGGTGGTGGCTTGACAAAGTTCTCAGTGTGAAACTATCTCTGTTAGGAGAAGACTGGGAACAAGGGAAGACACATCCAAATTCAAACTAAAAATGTGTTTCTCCAGTATAGTACCTTTTAGGGAAAGTGAGAAAATCGATGTAATCATGCCACTATGGAGATTTTCAAATGACCCCCCCCCCTTAAACGTTCTTTTGCCGGCATAAAAAAACCCCATTTTCATTCTGGCAAAGAGCTCTCCCCACTGCACTTACCTCCTTTCCCAGCAAAGGCAACCCCAGAAATAAAGAGGATGTGAATGGACCCCGTTCACTTCCTCGTTTGAAATCCTGTGAGACTTCATCACGTGGGAAATAAAAAAATTTAAAAAACTAAAGCCTAAAAAGTGACACCAAGCACCTAGACACACTTTGAAAGTCCCAAGTAGCCTGGGGAAGGTCATAAAAAGAGTGAAACTTATTTGGATGTCCCAATCTCATAGTGTTCATGCCGGATTGGCCTTTGACGCTGCATTCCTGAGAATTAAATGGCCCAAGGTTTTGCAAGCTGGCAGTACCGGCACCAAATCGCAATGGGGGATCTATTGACAGCTTCATCTGTCAATAAAAATAAATGCCAGAATAATGCCAGCAGAATGCAAAAGGACATTGTCTTCTGACATTGGTGTCCTTTTGCATTCTGCTGGTGTCGTTATCACACCACATTTGCTTCATCTGATAATCTTCTATGTTTCTGCTTTCTGCAATTGCAGAATTACAGCATTTATAGATGCTCATGTGATAAAGTCCTTAGTGGGCGGGACAGGCAAAAATATCCATCCAAGAGCCAATCAGAACTGCATTGCCAAAACTGTGATAGAAAATGTCATTTTGTCATAGTCAGTACTCCCCACTCCCCCCCCCCCCAAATTTCAACCCATGGTAGTTCTCCAGATTCTCAGTCTACAAGACAAAGCCACTGTGGCTCGGCCAGGTGTACCAACAGCTCTCACAAATGTACAAATATGGGAAAGCCATTTTTTTTTAAGGAAAGACCATAAGCAATTGATGAATACAATCAGAAATCAACTTCCTGGCTTATAGATTCTGGCTGTGGCAGTCACTGAACATTTTCTGATAATTTCTTTGATTCTTTTGATTGGAACACTGAAGAGAAATTCAGGTTGCTAAGGGATATTTTATGCAGATTCAAGGTACCAGATATGGTACTCTGAATTGCAAACTACCTCATAGAATTTTGTAAAGCATAGCAGAAAATGGCCAGGATCCAGCATTAGGAGACATCTCCAGCACATAGCTATGGTATGTCTCCTGGTGCAACCCCTGAACCCACTTCTTCAGTTTGGAAGGTCCTACCCCCATAGTCATTTTTGTTTCAGTAGAGATCAAGGGCTGCAGCAGAGATTTATCCAGCTATTTTACTTTAGCTGGAAGTGCAGTTATTGCTGGGCATCCAGCTAGAGGGAAAAAAAAGGGAGATATCTCTGTTGCTCTTCCCTGCTTTCTGCAGACATGGAAATGGGCATTTTCTGGGGGATGTAATACTGAAAAGGTGGGTTTGGAGAATTTTGGATCTCAGCAATGACTTTTGACCTCCACAACCATGAAATGGGGTGAGAGTGGTTTACAATGGCATCACTAGCAGGATGCCAGCAACCATCATTTCTCTCCTGATTTATATCGCAACATGCCCAGTATCATAGAATCATAGAATCATAGAATTGCAGAGTTGGAAGAGACCACGAGGGCCATCCAGTCCAACCCCCCTGCCAGAGTATGTCTGCTCTATGTAAAAAAAGGGTTTGAAATATTTTTCAAAGGAGGAAAGTGCACAATTAAAAAAAAGTAAATGATGCTGTGTTCACTCAAGCATTTCAAAATGATAGTATATATGGATTAAGTCTTGGAGCAAAACAAACCCATGTCACTGAAGCACAGAAGAATGACAAGAGCCTTCTGCCATGGCACAGGCATCTTTTACATTATGACCAAAAAGCTACAGGTATACTTCAGTTTACAAATCCACTGACAAAGAGGCTCCTTTTTACAAATTGTTTTATGGGAGCCCAGCCCAGTCACTCCTTTTCTTGTCTACTGGCTAGAGGGAAGTTGTATCCCACCCCAGCATTTACATTGGGAAGATGGTGAAGGAGGGTTGGAGAAAGACAGGCTTTCAAAGTTAGGTTGCAGCAGCATGTCAGCAGTAAACAATGTAAAAAGCTTGACCTGAGAAAGAATGGGATTATACTCTAGGGGGTCAGTTACACGGCATAATAAAGTGTGCAAAGTTCCAGTTTACTGTCCTTTTGCACCAATGCTGCATAGTTTACATGATTTAGTGCTAAATTGGTTGATCCGGTGAGTTTTCAGCTGTCTGGTTGTGGCAATTTGAGGTAAAACGTGAGTAATTCTCTCATGGCCATGGTCTTGATTCGCAGGCATGCCCGTTTGCACAGCAATCATGGATAGCTTTGCATGCCTGCTATCTGCCCCCCACCCAAAACAAACAAACAAACAAAAAAACCAAATAAAAATCTGTGAAGACAAATAGCAGCTGCTGCAAATTGCCATTACTTCAGAGCAATCCACTTTTTTTTTTTTTTTTTGCCTCATACAGACAAGCACCATTTACTTCTGTTGCTGGTAAAGGCTGAGTCTCCCTTATCTGAAATTCTGAAATCTGAAATATTCCAAAATCCAAAATTGTCCGCATGGGGGGCTGAGATAATGGTTTCTTTCTGATGGTTAATGAACATATATGGTTATTGAACATAATGATCATATATACATAATGAGATATCTTGGAGATGGGACCCAAGCCTAAATACAAAATTCATTTGTGTTTCATATACAGCTTATACACATAGCCTGAAGGTCATTTTAAACACAATATTTTTTAATAATTTTGGTATACCAACTTTGTTTCATGCATAAATTCTTAAAAATATTGTGTTTAAAATGACCTTCAGGCTATGTGTATAAGCTGTATACGAAACACAAATGAATTTTGTGTTTATGCTTGGGTCCCATCTCCTCATTATGTGTATGCAAGTATTCCAACATCTGCAATATTCCAAAATCCAAAATACCTCTGGTCCCAAGCATTTTGGATAAGGGAGACTTAACCTGTACCAAAGTTTCTTTTAAAGAAGTAAAGCTCAGGAACACATCTACCTTGTTAACTGAGGTATACCTGTATTCTTCAACTAAAGAATAAGAATTTGGTCACAGGTATCAAAGTAAAAACAATGCAAGTTAATGACAGTATTAAGTGTGTAATTTATATTGAAGAAAAAGCAATTGAGTCCTCATTTCAGCCAATGTCTGAATGGAGAAATACCAAAGTGCTAGATCTCATACACCCATTTTGTCTATTGAATATTCTCTCACTTGGCAGAAACAGATACAGTATGTTTTTATTATGTGGATATTTTTTCAAGACATTGTGTCACCTACTTGCTGAAGGAGAAAAATTGAGCCCAAGAGATGCTACAGAAGTACTAACTTTGTGTTGCCATGATCATCATAAAGTTTAAAAACACACCCAAATCAACACACACAGATTATGAGAGTGAATATTTCTCATATGAAGAAGTGTCAGGTATACTCCTGAGCACAATGGGATTGCTGAAAGGAAATGGAGATCTCTCCCGGAGATGACAAATCACATGCTGGAAGATGCTCATCTTCCCAGCCTAGGCTCTGGGGTGATACCATCATGTAACATATTGCCAGAATAGAATGCCAACTAAGGACTTTTCCGGACACTGAAAAATAATGCAAGCAGCCTCGTCAGCTTGCGAGGCTGCTGCGCTGCAAAGCGTCCGTTTCGGATTGACGCTCGCACCTGCCGGTATTGTTGCGGTACCGTGGGGAGAGTTGAGCGTCATATTTCCTTGATTTTTATTCACGAAAGTTGATCGTGAGTAAAAACCAAGCAAATATGACGCTCAACTCTCTCCGTGGTACCGCAACAGTACCGGCAGGGGCGAGCATCATACGAAACGGACGCTTTGCAGCACAGCAGCCTTGCAAGCTGACAAGGCTGCTTGCGTTACTTTTTAAATGTCCGAAAAAGTCCTAAATGTACCACACAAACACCATTTCAGTTACTGCATGCTAAAATGCCAGACACAAAGCATATTAGAACTTCTGGCAGCATTGCATATGCATACATACCAAAACAAAAGCAACACAAGCTATATGTCATAGCAAACTATCCTGATTGGCCATGCTCCTGGAAGCAAAATATATAGAGTAATAAATTTAAGGAGTGGTGAAATTACTTCTAGATATGTAGTTCATTTTGATGAACAAAGCAGAGTTGATTAAAGGAGGAACTATCTTAGATTTCCCAGAGGAAATAGAGATTGTATTAGATTTCTCACAAGAAAAACAAGACATGTTAGAGTCAATGGAGGAACAAAAACAAAATATCAAACCTCATGAACAAAGGAAATCAACCCAAAGACAAGGAATAGTAAATAAAGAAATGGAGGTGGAGATGAAGATGAAATAATTGGATTGAAAGAGGCTGCAGATGTAGACCAGATCTCAAAACAGATTCCTAGGTGCTCAGTGTGACCCAACAAAGGACAACCAGCTCCACATTAGTCTGTTTTTGCCAGCTGAATTAGCTTTTACCAGTTTTTTTAAAACAGTGTAATGGGTCTTCCCTCCATCTTGGTGCTATGTTTGCCCAGGGGGTTGTGGAGAATGCCTGAGGGCAAAACGGGGCAAAAACCCTACTACATCATCTGGACTGCAGGGCTCCAGAACAGGGGCAAGATGGGATAAACTGCCAATCTAGACAAGCCCTATATTGTGTGTATGGCGGGGGGCAGAGGGGTGGGGACGGATCTCATGGTTGTTTAGCTTCTGCTTTGCCAGTTTGATTACTCTGCTTAACAGATCCACTACCACCTCTAATGTTTCCCAACACTTTCCTGTATCACTGGAGAGCAAGCAAAGACTCACAATGAAATATTTATTTATTGTTACATTTATGTCCCCAAGAGAAAAAGGAGACGCAGCTCAAGAATAAAAGCTTTCATTCTGTCAGTAAATGGTTTTTGAGTTCTTGCTCAGAAAATCCTTCAATTTTCATTTTAAGTAGCCCACTGAAGAAAGCCTTAAAATATCGACAGACTGAAATGCATTAGACTTCTTAGTTAATAAAAGACACTCTTTCCAGCATGTTGAGTCATGTGGATTTTACCAGCTGTTCCCCAGTTTTTGGTCTTTAAAATATATATATATATTCCACCTTTTCACTTGTATGTTCAAAGCAAAACCAAAACAGATCAAAGCACTTGTCCTAAATTAATACAAAATTATAATAATAAATGTAAGACTTCCTACAAGTGTGAGGTAAGGTGAATATAATATATCAGAAAATGTTGGGTTGCATTTTGGCCCGCATGGGCAATTCTCTATGTTGTAGCTAATACTGGGAGGCATAGCACAGAATAAATGATAAAAAGAAAATGGCCTTGAACTTTCACTGTGCTACTGACAGTTGATGTCTCCTCTGAAATAATCTGTTAGGAAAAGACCATTAAAATGGTTTCTTAAATCAGGGATGGCCAACTGATAGCTTTGGAGGAGCAGCATCAAATCTGCAGTATGATTTTATCAAGCCATTGCAACTTGTTATTATACTAATACCTGACTGAACAATGATAGTTGTTGGCCTATGTCAGAATGCACAGAGAAGCTATTGAAATCCACAAACACCTGGACAACTTCAACAGGAAAGAAGAAACCCTTAAAGTAAATGAAGTTTGGCTACCAGACCTGAAAAACACCAAAATCAAAACTCAGCACATGCAAATGAACTTCACCCAGGGACAGGGGGATTTCCGGCAGACAAATGGACCATTAGCCAAACAAACTAATCCTAAATTGCATATCTCCCCCCCCCCCCAGGAACTGGCCATTCAAATACACAATTTATATATCCTCCTCCAACAGGGACTTACAGTTTACCCAACCATTCTTTGAAGATGCCAGCCACAGATACAGGCGAAAAATAGGGAATAAACTCTTCCAGAAAACAGCCTCACAACCTGGAAAAAACCCACAGAAAACCTATGGATGCCAGCCATGAAAGCCTTCGACTTCACAAAATAATTTCTGTTAGGCTGGAAAAATCAGCTTTAGACCCTGATAGCTTTGATCCTATCTTCTCTCCTGGTAGCCTGAGTTACTATTGGAAAAAATTGCTCTTGTTTTGTGGTATCTGCATCCATTTTTTCTTCATCAGCAAGAAGATTGCTCAGTCAGCTTTCCAAGGTAATGTGCTGGGGCTAGAAATAAGATTCCAGTGAAATGTTTTTCATCTTCTCTTATAGGTAACCCAGTGTGAAGTTTTCTAGAAGCAAGCCAGGGTTTCTCAAATAAGAAAATAAGTAAGATTGGATAAGGCTGTTCAATACATAGTGCGGCCACTACTAATATATTTTCTCAGTAAAAACAATAATAATGATTTCCACAAAGACATACACACTTTATTTGGTTTCCCTGAGTCCACCATATTAAACTCAAAAATTTCAAGCCACACATAAATTAAATCAATCTGAGCAGCTTTTCTTGTCAGCAAATAGGAATATCAGGGGACTTTTCTCATGAATTTACATTTTACTATCTTCCCATAAATATCTGCTGAGCCCTGTCTTTTGAAAGTATATAGGGAAAAGATTCACAAACACTTACATCTGGTGAGAAATGAGAAAATATTTGCCTTAATGCTTTTAAATACTAGATGATCTTAGCTACAGTTAAAGAGTGTTAGATAAAATCACTTAACAGGTGGTACTTAACACCAGTCTGTCTGAGTTATGTGGTTAAAAATCAGTCTACAGTTGTCTGGTTTGATCTGTTGGATTACTGAGTTCCTATTATTATCTATGCTAGTAATTTCCCCCATTTACTATTTTTGTGTGGATGTTTTTTAGTGATATCATTTGGAGTACCAGCCAAAAAGTTAGGATGTTCCCAGATCTTATTTATTTATTAGATTTATATCCCACCTTTCTCCCAAGATGGGCTTCAAGGTTGTTTACAATCATTTAAAAATACAGCTAAAACATCACAAGTTAAAGTTTAAAAAGAATTACATTAAATTACTATTGTTAAAATATAGTTAAAACCACAAAATATAGTGAAAATATAGTTAAAAACACAAAATCATAAAAATACAACATTAAAAGCAGCACACCTATTTGGTGTACTATCAATGTTTTCAGGAACAAGTGTGAACTTTCCCTTTAAATCTTTAAGTTTATGCCTTTTCCACCTATATTAGAAACTGGAAATACGCAGACAAAGGAGATTATCAGACAGGAATGCAAAAAGCGTTCCTGTCCCACAATCTCCATTCCTACCCCTGTTCTGCCACAATCACCCTCCCCACTGCATTTACCTCCTCTCCTGTCGACAGGGCAAATGGAGCTCCGTTCACTTCCTGGAGTGAAATCCTGCCCGTTTTCACGGGAAATTCAAAGTTAAAAAATAAAAATAAAACACTAAATGTGATAGGAAACACAAAAACACACTTTTAAATTAACAAGTAACTGGGGAGGGTCATAAACAGAGTGTAGCTTACCTGGATGTCCTGATCTCACCCGGAAGTGTTCTGGCAGAGACCACCCATTGATGCTGGGATCTTGCCAACAACACAGGGCACATTGTCACACACGGAAACCCAGGACAAAAACAGAACGGCGGATCTATTGACAGATTCAACCATCAATAAAAAACAGGAACAGAAGCAGAACAAGTGCATAACAACATTGTCTGGTAAGGAAAGCCTTTTGCGATCTCCTGGCATTGTTGTAACATCACTTTTGATGCATCTGATAATTTCCAGAGATTCAACATCCAGTTAGAGATCCAGGTTGTAGTCCTTAGCTCTGTTAGAAAAGTTAACATGTTAAATGCAGGAATAAAAAACTAATCAGAATTATATAGACTTTTACACCACTTGTCCTCCATTTATTTCATGTGTCAGTAACAATAAAAGAACATACTATTCTTGGAACATATATGGATTTTTTGAAAGATTTGTCATTGTGATTACAAGCTATATGACTCTACGTGCCCATATCTAGTCATTAATATTTTGTATATGTATTTGTATTCCTCTTCCATATTAGATATCTGTTAAAATATACTGTAACAATTTTTAAAATACGCTCCCTCTATGCTTATGTAGATCAACTTTGTCTTGAACCTTGTCATTCCCAAAACATATGAATAAGGCCCACTTTTCTATAAACTCATTGCCCACAGTCATAGATGCCAATTAAATGAATCATTTTTGTCATATAAGCGATCTTAGATGGAGAAACAGATCCTACCCCTGCAAATATTACATGATGAAATAATATTGCTAGTGGTTCCAGTGGCAAAACATAGCCTGTCTTCTTCCAAGTTAAAAATGTAAAATTTTCTTATTAACAAGCATAACTGTAATGGCAAATATTTACAGTTACTACCCTGTGTCTTCAAGAGTTATCAATAACACTTGGGTAGACATAGGACTTTTTCAGATGCCCTAAAACCTGTCAGGGGAGGGCGGGAGAGGTACGCGGCTATACCACGGCAGGAGTCCAGTTTCGGATGACGCCGTTCCCCTCCTGTCATCGTCCGTGTTACTTCTGTGTTCAATCTATTGCAAAGGTGCCATTTTTTTACTCACAGAAGTTTTTCGTGAGTAAAAAGTGGCGCCTTTGCAATAGATTGAACACAGAAGCAACACGGACGACGATGGGAGGGGAACGTCATCGTCCACATACCTCTCCTGCCCTGCCCTGATGGGTTTTAGGGCATCTGAAAAAGTCCATAGTCACCACTCCATCTATAAAAAATTCCAAGGAATTTGTTGTAAACTACTCTCACAATGTGCACCTACTGCCTGTTAGAATTGAATAATCCAATCTAGATTTGCCACTATTAACAGCATTCACAAGAAAGTTTTGTTTTTAATCTCATTACTGAAACAGAATCCTAGAATTTTGGTTTGGGTTTGTTGTTGTTGTTGTTTTGAAGATTTATAGTGCTTTGTCTGGAAGTTGTTTGTAGTGCTCAGCTCAAAAAAGAGGATGTTTCTGGCGTCTGTACAGTAATTCAAAGAACTTGTCAAGTATTGCTACATGATTCCCATGAATTTTCATGGAGTCTCAGCTTCATACAAACAAGACAGACTTCTCTCTTAATTTATTGCATTACTACCCTCAGTGAAAACATCTCAGCAATGAAAACATTGAAGAAAACAATGAAGAAGTTCAGCAGATACATAGGAAAATGTGTGCTAATTAATTGATGCAAAGCCAACGCTGTGGTGTAGTCATGGCAGAGTCAGGGGAAAAAAACTGTCACCCAGTGGGTAAAAAGTAGAAGTCAACAACTCTTTCAGCCTGAAGGAAAATAATTGACTCCCACCCCCCCTTAAATTTACCTGTTGGGGAAAAATGCATTAGCTGAGATTTTATCTTCATTAGCAATGAGGTGGCAAGCATGGATGACTCAAGGGGGTTAGCAGAGGGAAGCAGTGGATCCCCCCAAATTTTCTTGTATGCCTTCTGTATGCCTTGTATGACTACACATCTGACCAGAAAAGTAGCATAGTTTGATGATCTGTAGCCAATCAATTGCCAGTCTCTGGAGACTAATATCTGAGACTGATTTAAAATTTTTCGAAGTCTTCAAGTTGAGAAGACAACAAAATATGCCTCATTCTCCAGGAACACCTTACACATCAAATATGATGGAGAAAGCATCAAGTATAAGGCCAGGCCTTGTCTTTTCCCTGTCCCCCAAAAATTCTGGTTGCAACAGAAAACAATCAAACTTGAAATTCCCCTAGTGTCCTTGCTCACATATCCAGTCATGTGAAGAGCAGCATTTGTGGTTTTTGAAAAGGTTTGATAGTTGTTAGTTCTGCATCACAGAAATAATAGTGATTCTCTCTTCTTTGATATATAAAGGCAGAACAATCTCAGATGACCAACCCAAGCTTGAGATTATTACAAAAAGAGAAAGTGGGGTAGAGACACCTATGGCCAGATAGTCCTCACATAAACTTTTGAAGACATTTATGATTAATGACAGTACATGTAAAAACAAATGGTGGTCAACTGTGTTCTTTCAAATATAGTAGCCATTACTTGCTTCAAAGTCTATACCATTGGTTCTTAACCTTTCCTTTACCAGGGACCTCCTTTTAATAGCTTTTGTTACCGCAGACCCCCAAAACTTAACTCAAGACTTAAAACAACAATAACAACAACAACAATATAATTACACCATCAAATAAGCTGAAAGGGACACTGGATGGGGAGAGAAGACTATTCTCCTGCTTCTTTCTGCAAGTTTCTGGCTGGAGTGGATTGAACGGCAGCCAGCCAGCCTTTGCCTTGGCTCCTGTCATGTGGCTGCTCCACTGTGGGGAGGATGTGGGCCAAGCAGTCTTCAAGCCTTTGAGGACCCCCTGTAAGGATATTGCAGCCCCTTGGGAGTCCACGAACCACAGGTTAAGAACCACTGGCCTATACCACTTGGAAGCTGAACATTCTGCAATGGAGTGAACATAATTTCTTTTAAAGGGCAGTAGGAATCCAGGCAAGAGAGAATAGAATTTTGTCATATAAAAAACATACATGAAACTTTCCTTTTTAATGGCTAAAGTAGATATTATGAGAATTGTGTCGCTGCCATTCAGAACACCATCCTGCTTTTCCTTCCTGTAATTTCATATTCACGTCCAGCCAAAAAAGTCATGTAATGATGACCCCACTACACTTAGGTTTTCCCCATTCCAAATCCTCAGTTCTAAATAATATCACTGGTTGTTTCTTATTGGCTATGCTGGTTGATGAGTTTTACTAGGAGAATTTACCAGTAGCCACAGTGTTAGTGCCCCTAATAAGCCCCACCTCCAGAAAACCCCAAAATTAGCTTATTAATAATTTGGCTTATTAATGTGGTCTTCCACAAGGAAGAGCAGTAAAATATCAGGGACTAGCTGTAAGAATCCCAAAAGGCACCTGTTGAAAGCCATGCATTGTCCAAAGGAAGAACTACTAACACATTCCAAAAATATGAGGAAACCTAATGAGGTCAAAAGGACATTGTTGGCACACATCCAAATGACAGACAATTGCTCCTATTATCGATAGATGGCGTAATCTTTTGTCTGAAAGGTATTGAGCATTCCTTCCCTAATCACCCAACCACCAAAGAGGCAGCTCAAGCCTTTCTTAATCTATGACATTCTTGCAAACAAGCTTGTAGAATGTGGGCTAGACAAGTTAACTGTTCAATGGATTTGTAATTGGTTGACCGGCCGAACCCAAAGGGTGCTCAGCAGTGGCTTCTCTTCGTCTTGGAAAGATGTGACCAGTGGGGTGCCACAGGGTTCTGTCCTGGGCCCAGTGCTATTCAACATCTTTATCAATGACTTAGATGAGGGATTAGGGGCATACTTATCAAATTTGCAGATGACACCAAATTGGGAGGAGTAGCTAATACCCTAGAGGACAGGATCAAAATTCAGAATGACCTGGATAGACTGGAGAGCTGGGCCAAAGCTAACAAAATGAAATTCAATACGGAGAAATGTAAAGTACTGCATTTAGGGCGGAAAAATGAAATGCATAAATATAGGATGGGAGAGACCTGGCTGAATGAGACTACGTGCGAAAGGGATCTAGGAGTCCTAGTAGACCACAAGTTGAACATGAGCCAACAGTGTGATGCGGCAGCTAAAAAGGCCAATGCAATTTTGGGCTGTATCAATAGAAGTATAGTGTCTAGATCAAGGGAAGTAATAGTGCCACTCTATTCTGCCTTGGTCAGACCTCACTTAGAATACTGTGTCCAGTTCTGGGCACCACAATTCAGAAAGGATATTGACAAATTGGAGCGTGTCCAGAGAAGGGCAACTAAAATGGTGAAAGGTCTGGAAACAATGCCTTATGAGGAGAGACTTAGGGAGCTGGGTATGTTTAGCCTGGAAAAAAGACGGTTTAGAGGCGATATGATAGCCCTGTTTAAGTATTTGAAGGGATGTCACGCTGAGGATGGAGCAGGCTTGTTTTCTGCTGCTCCAGAGACTGGAACACGGAGCAATGGGTGCAAGCTCCAGGAACAGAGATTCCACCTCAACATTAGGAGGAACTTTTTGACAGTAAGAGCTGTTCGGCAGTGGAACGCACTCCCTCGGAGCGTGGTGGGGTCTCCTTCCTTGGAGGTCTTTAAACAGAGGCTGGATGGCCATCTGTCGGGGATGCTTTGATTGTGATTTCCTGCGTGGCAGGGGGGTTGGACTGGATGGCCCTCGTGGTCTCTTCCAACTCTGCAATTCTATGATTCTATGATTCTATGATTCTAATCACCAGAACATTTAAGGCAGTTGCAACACATTAGCATTGTGAAACACCTATTGTCAAAACCCAGGAGTTGTCCTGGAAGTCATTGTGCAATCTTTCGAGACTCCTGGAATCTATTGTTTCAACCCATGAAACTTCCTCACCTGAGGGCACATTTTTTAGTATAAATACGAGCCACAAATCATGCCTCATTGTGCACATAACTTTTTCTTGAGGACATTACAGAGATTATCAGATGCTCTAAATATGGTGTGATAATGATGCCAGGAGATTGCTAAAGGGCTTGCATTTCAGATGATGTCATTGTTGTCATGCTCCCATTTGGCTGTTGTTATGTCGGCACTTCTTTTTATTGATGGGCTATGCCACCAAAGAATCCCGTTCTGTTTCTGTAATGGAATGTCCTGCAACTGACAAGGTGCCCCATTATGCTGGTGCAATGCCAGTGTCAATGGGAGGGCCATGCCATAACATGTCCAGTTGAGATTGGGACGTCGAGGTAAATGACACACTTTTTTGTACCCTCCCCATGTTACTTGTAATGATTTAAGTGTGTTTGTATGCTTGGTGTTACTTCTATTGTAGTATTTTTGTTTTTATTTTTGAATTTCTCACGCTCTCGTCTTCTCACGAGAGCAGCCAGGATTTCAATCCAGGAAATGAAAGCAGGTCCGTTCAAGCTCCATTTACTCCTGGGCTGCCCTGCTGAGGGAATGACATACGATTAAGGTAGATCGGAAAACTTTTTATTTTTTGTTACAGGGATGGGAGGGGGGGAGGAGATTGCGAGATGGGAACACTTTTTTCGTTCCTGTCTGAAAATCTCCTACGTCTCTGTGTAAGCCACTCCAGATTCATCCATCCACACTGCCAATCTGCTAAACGACTCCAGACTACAAGACAGGTGTCGTATATCCCCAGAAACCTCCTTATCTATCCTTCTGGAAACCCCTCTTCTTCCATTCCTAGTGGTCTTATGTGAATACTTTATTGTATGAATGTGTGTGTGATTGGTGTTATTATTTTTAAGCCTTTGGTAAATATCATTAATTTTTCATCTTTTTGTCTGTGTGCTTCTGTTCAGAGTTAGTCAGGGTATGCAAAGGTGTAAAGATCCCTCTCTCTTTGGCTCCCTTTTGCGTTGCTAAGGTTGAGTTGTTGCTATTTTCCCCAACATATTAGAAACTTGATATTTTCTTGGAAAATTTCCAAGAGCACTTAGGGTAACAACAGTATGGTGATAGACATGGGGTATTCCTGCTGATAGTTTTAAGTGCTGGGAGATAGCAATGGAAGTGGGAAGTTCCCATTTTCACTGAGATGGCTCCCACAAAGAATATGGGGAATTCTTATTTAGTAGGCCAGCATTCTGTTAGACGCTTGTAGATATCTTTAGTTCCAGTCCAACTGCATCTAAATCATCTAGGTTTCTTGCTTAATTTCAGAATTTAGGATGATATTTTTTAAAAAGAAAAAAGGTATGTGTTACCTACCTATAATTTTAAAAGAAGGCAGAAACTGTATGGCAGAAAGAGTTCCAGGAGCAAAGCAATAGGCCTTTCCTACCCATAAATTTGTCTCAACCCACAAATACTCCCCAACATTAGAACATATACATACATCTGGGAGCCTTGTGTTTGCTGAGGTAACATGTTGTTTCCACAGTAAGGGACTAAGCAATAGAAAACATAGTAAGGATAGATTTTGAAGTGGTATTTCAAGAAAGGAAGAGAGAAACCAGTGCTGTGAAATTGTTCTAGGAAGGAGGTTTATTCTATTGTATTCACACATAGTGCAGGTTATTATAAATTCTCTGACACATTCCTGGCTCACATAAAGCAGGTTATGGCTCAGCATCTGGAAATGTATGTCTTAGAAGCCAGGGCTGCTTCATCAAACACGGCACAGGGGGCTTCCTTGCATGAGAATGTCTTTTTAAGTCCTATCCAGAGACAGTAGTGGAAGGCTAATCTGCCCAAACGCTCTGAACAACTGTCATAGTTTCTAATGATACATAGAGCTCACATCCACCCACAGAGAGGTAATGACAAACAGAAAACACGACACTCTTGGAGACCAATGGTGCCCTGGAAAATTCAAATGCACTTCTTGAAACATTTCCCTACTTTACATGGAGAAAACAACTAACATTGAGCAGAACTGAAGCATGTATTTAACATTTTCTAAAAGTCTCCCAGTAGTTTTTGCATTGCTAAACAAATGCAGTGTCTGAAAAATAAGAAAATGTCAAAACAAGGTTGAGCAGCATTTCAAACAGCAATTATTTCTCATGTCCTCCTGGTATGGGTACTGACAACCTGAAAAGAAAACAAACACACAACCCTGAATAATTCATTCTGCATACAAATAATTCCGCATCCTATTGCATCATCACAGGTAAGACCTCTATGCATGTTTGTGATCATACCAGGCTAGTACCAGTGATCAGAAAAGTTACTTTATTGGCTGGGGGATTCTGTTGTCCAAAAGCATAACTTTCCCAAGCTTAAAAAAAAAATTATTCAGTTTTTTCAACATGCATACAATAAAAAACACTCATATCCCTCTTCTACATTATACATTATTGGTTATACATTATACATTATATATTAACACATTTTCACATTTATCCCTTGACCATCCACCTCACTTTACATCCTATTTGCCACCCTCCACTCAAAACTCTCATCCCTTACTTTTCCTTTCATTCATTTGACTTCCTTGTTCTTTTTCTTTCCATTTTGATACCTACATGTTTTATATCCTTCCCAACTTTATTACTTCTATCTTAATTCTGTTTTTCTTTTCTTTTTAATTTTCCTTATATTTGCTATTTATTAATCTAATTCTATTAGTAGTTCTTCCTCCCATTTTTCTTTCCATATGGGATTTAAAATCTCCCATTCTTTTAAGTCTTTAAATGTTTTTCTCTCATCTAACATGATTGTCAATTTATCCATTTCACACATATCTTGTAATTTAAATAGCCATTCATCTATTGAAGGTAATTTTGGCAACTTCTAATATTTTGCGTAAAGAACTCTCGCCGCCGTCAGCATATACATTATTTCCTTTGAACTTTCTCAAGCTTTTGATGGTCCAGCAAACCAAATACAGCTCATCATCAGTGATCAATAGTGTCTAGATCAAAGAAAGTAATTAATGTCACTCTATTCTGCTTTGGTCAAACCTTACCTGGACTACTGTGTCCAGTTCTGGGCACCACAATTCAGGAAGGATATTGAGAAGCTGGAGGGTGTCCAGAGGAGGGCGATCAGGACTATGAGGAGCAGCTTAGGGAGCTGGGTATGTTTAGTCTGGAGAAGAGAAGGTTGAGAGGTGACATGATAGCCATGTTTAAATATTTGAAGGGATGTTATACTAAAGATGGGGCAAGCTTGTTTTCTGCTGCTCCAGAAACTAGGACACGGAGCAATGGGGCCAAACTACAGGAAAAGAGATCCCATCTAAACATTAGGAAGAACTTCCTGACAGTAAGAGCTGTTTGGAAGTGGAAAATACTGCCTTGTAGTGTGGTGGAATCTCCTTCTTTGGATGTTTTTAAGCAGAGGTTAGATGGCCATCTGTCGGGAATGATTTGATCGTGTATTCCTGCATGGCAGGGGGTTGGACTAGATGGCCCTTGTGGTCTCTTCCAACTCTATGATTCTATGTCCTGTGGTCTGCAAGGGACTTGATAACATTCTGTTTTGGCAACTTCAGGCAAAAAGAGTAAATTTATTGAGTCCCTGGAGGGAAGTCTTCACATAGCTAATAGGATTCATAACATATGAATGGTTATAAGTTGTGTAAGCCTGGACTATACTTTGCAAAGCTGTTTATTTGCTGTTTTAATACCAATAACAACAATAACAAGCTGGATCCAGACTAAGGAGATTTTCAGATGGGGGAATAACCCCCTCGGAGATCGGGAGAGAAACAGGGCTGTTCCGCTGCCAGTGCTCCTTTTCGCACACCCCGTCCTTCCGATCTCCATTTGTTCTCCCTCCATCCTGCTTTCATTTTCTTTCTGCTATTTTTTTACTAACGGAAGTTCTTCATTAGTAAAAAATAGTGGAAAATAGCAGAAAGAAAATGAAAGCAGGACGGAGGGAGAACAAATGGAGATTGGAAGAAGGATGGAGGTGTATGAAGCAGAGCACTGGCAGTGGAACAGTCCCGTTTCTCTCCCAATCTCCACAGGGGTTCGTTCCCCCCATCTGAAAATCTCCTAAATCTGGAGATCCAAGCCATCGTTTGACATTTCTGAAGTGTCCACACACACACACACACACACACACACACACACACACGTGTGTGTGTATTTATGGCTAAAGTATTTGGGCTGAACCAGGCAAAGAAGAAAATATTATCCTCTTCTCACAAACAGGCCTAAATCCTATTGTTGGTTCTGACTAAAGTAGAGCCATTGAATCAACTGGATTTAGCCGCTTGTTGACTCACCATTCAAAAATGGATTGAATGGGTCTACCCTAGTGGGTACTAACCAACAGGATCACAGCTGAAATCTTAGAAACAGAGGCCCCCGTGTCAGGTAGAATCATTCATAGTAATGGATGGAAGACATTTTCCTGCTTGAGGCGTACCAGCAAATGGTGTTGTAAATAGCAGAAGTAGAAACAATGAAAATGTGTGCCCAATTAACAAAAATTTAGATGTCAGTAAATATTTTATTGGTATCCTTATATTTAGCAAATTAATCATTGTTTTATATTCTGTATCAAAGAGAAATGTATAAAGGTTTAGTTTTGAGGACAGCAACATTTTTGGGTGTGATTACTATGCATTTTGATAATATTTCTTAAATTCAAGATTGCTGAATGAAACTTAAGTTTTGAGAATAATGACTTTTTATCAATCACTTTTTATATCTAGGTACAGGTCCCCCCATGTATCCACGGGATCCCATATCCATGATCATGGTGACCTGGCAACGCCACTCTCTGCTGAAGAAGGACAGAGAGTCTTTCCAAGAGAGGTTCAGCAAGCCTAGCTGCTCCTCTCTGGTCAGACAAAGGAGTACGCTGCCTCCCTCTGCCCCCCAGAGAGGTGCAGCAAGTCTGGCTGAGCCTCTCTGGACAGATGAAGTAGTTCACCTCCTTCCTTATCTGTGCAGAGATCCCTGAGGGTGCTCTGGGAAGGGATGGAAGGCAGCAGAGGGGGCTCAGGAGAGATGCCACCCTTGCCAATGTGAAGCCTTGAGGATGGGCAGGTGGGCAGATGGCCTGTTGGGTTGGGCAAGGAAAAGGAAGGGATTGGCAGCTAGGTGGGGGGTAGAGATCAGTGGCTGGCTTGGCTTGACCTGGCTCTGCCCTGGCACAGCTCAGCTCTTCCACCTCTGGATGGCCACGAGCAAGCAGCAGCTGGGGCCACTGCTGCCTTAGTTGCCAGCCTGCTGCTGCTGTTGGTCCATGGAGAAGCCATGCTGCCCGGCACACAGTAAGGCCCACCAACAGTGGAGATGAAGCAGAGAACCCCTGGGCACCAGCCAGGTGGTGAAAGGAAATATTGGGTTTGCCCAGCCACACTTTCTGCTCTTGGGGAGGAAGGGAAGGAAGAAAGGGAAGGTGAGGCAAGGTGGCCTCCAGCCATGGTTCCTTTTCCCCAGCTGGGCTTGGGTGGGTAAAACTGAGCCCGGGCAAAGGAGTGGGGAAAATCCTTTTACCTCTGGCCCCCCAGCCACATTCTGGCCCTCTTTGCTATCTGCTCGCCCCTGCTGCTGCTGGCCCATGGAGAAGCCATGTCCCATCAGTGCCCAGTAAGGCCTGCTAGCTTCTCTTTTTATTTTATAATGAAAATAATAGCATTCACTATACTCTGCAGTTTCACGTTTCTGTGCTAAGTCAGGGAAAGTATCCCCTGTGGATACAGGGGGTGACCAGTATATGTTTTCATTTTTTCTGCAGGATATGATTAAGACTTCAGTCATCCAATGGCATTGAACCAGGTTATTAGTTGACCCCCATATTATTGTGTTTTACTTTCTCTAACCCTCAGCAATGTAGGACCAGTTAGTCTGAGAGACAACCTTGTCTCTTAGACTACTACCCAACCTCTTTGATCTTTAGGGGAGTCCCTTCTGTTGGAGCCACATGCTCATTTGCTAAGTGTGGTGGCCACTCAGTGTAGTTGTCCCTGTCCTTTGGAATACACTGACCTTGGAAATAAGGCAAGTGCCATCAATTTTTTTTTTTTTAGTTAGTTATTTATACCCCGCTCTTCAGCCACAAAGCTATCAGAGCGGCTTACAAATTGTTTTAAGCAATAGCTATTTACACATCTAACTGTATTAAACAGCTTCCAATGTCTGTTAGTTAATTGCCCCCACAAGCTGGGTACTCATTTTACCGACCTACGAAAGGATGGAAGGCTGAGTGAACCTTGGAGCCCGCTGGAATCGAACTTGCAATGTGGTGAATTGCAGTACTGGCATTTAACCACTGTGCCACCAGGGCTCCTATTGTGAGCTTCAGGTGCTTCCTAAGAATTTTTTTCTACACTCAGGGTTTCTCAGAATAGTTTTGTTCAGCGCATATATCACTGGTTATTCCTTTAGATACCTGTGAAATGAAACCGATGATTGTAAAATGATTTTTATATTGTATTATATTTATTGTGATTATATTTTTATTGTACACTGCTTTGATAAAATTCCTTCAGTTGAGTGGTATATATATTTGTTGTTGTGTACCTCCAAGTCATTTTCAACTTATGGTGATCCTTTCCATCTAATTCCAAGGAAGCTCTTCCTTGTGCTAAATCAGTGCCTTGCAGCTGTAATGGACTGGATGGGGATGAATAAATTGAAGCTGAATCGAGACAAGACAGAGGTGCTCCATGTCACCTGAAAGACAGGTCTGGAAATAGGGATTCAGTCTGTTATTAGGAGATTATCAGATGTATCAAAAAGCACAAGAGCAGCAAGTGAGGACAATGTTACTGTCCCATAAACGGGACCCAGTTTCAGATGATATTGCCATTGTCACATGTTGCTTCTGTGCTGCAGCCTTGAGTAAGGCATCACTTTTCATTGATGGGACTTTGCGCAATCAACCCTAAGCCTGGAGACCCAGGTTTTGGTGGTGATCCAGAGTACATTTGTGCAGTTAAATCCAGTGCACCAACTGTGCTTGTTTCTGGAGAAGTCGGATCTGGCTATGGTAACACATGCCTTGGTTACATCCCATTTGAATTACTGTAATGTGTTCTTTGTGCAACTGTCTTTGAAACCTACTTAGAAACTTCACTTGGTTCAGAGGGCTGCAGCCAGATTGCTAACTGGGACCGACTATAGGGAGCATACAACACCCTTCTTGCAACAGCTTCACTAGCTGGCAGTCCGTTTCTGGGAACAATTGGAAGTCCTGGTGATGATCTATAAAGCCCTACACAGCTTGGGTCCAAGTTGTTTTGAAGGACTGTATCTCTCTTTATGAGAGCACTAAGATCATCTGGAGAGGCCTTTTCTTCTATCCCACTACCTTCTCAGGCTTGTTTGGTGGGTACCAGAGAGACGGCCTTCCCCAGAGAGGCCAGGATGGCTCCCATCGACAACTGAAAACATTCTTGTGCTTTTAGAAACTGAATGGGATTGACCTTTAATGATGTGTTGTGCTGTTTTAGGGTTTCGACTTTTAATACATTTTAATTCTTTTAATATTTAATATTGTAATTTACCATATATACTTGTTTATAAGGAGAAAAATTATGCCAAAAAATGACTAAAAAAACCTGGGCCGACTTATACTGGGTGTGTGTGTTCTAGTGCTGTACCTCTGTCTGCCACAGCATTGCTTCTGGCCTTTTGTAATGACTGCTTGAAAAAATGGTGGCAGTGGCAGTTCTTTGGCATTTCCTTGCCATGGTGAGGGAGAGCAGAAGGGGTTGGTGCTTCTTTTATGGTGGGTTGTCCCAGACAGAGTAAGCTCTCACCTTACTCTGTCTCGGGGGAACTTAAAAGAAGTGGCAACTCCCTCCATTCTCCTTGCCATGGTGGCAGCTCTTTGGTGCTTCCCTGCCATGGCATGGAGAGCAGAGGGGATTGGTGCTTCTTTGAGGCTTTCCCCAAACAGACTAAGCTCATGCCTTAGGCTCTCCCAGGAGAACCTTAAAAAAGCACCAACCCCCCTCTACTCGACTCCTACCCTCCCACCCTGGCTTTCTTATCCTCCCCTCTCCTATCCCAATCCATCTGTCTGTCCTAAAGATCCATGCACCACCTGCCCTCCCTCCTGCTCCTCTGTCCCATTCCCTTCCCCTCCCACCCAAGTGAGTGGGCATGTCAGTGAACACGCATGCAACCTCAGCAGGTTTGGGCTTAATAGCTCAATAGGGACTTCTCCTTCTTATTTCTATCTCCACATGTGTTTGTGTGCATACAGGGTGAAGGGCTTTTTTAGTGTCTCCCCCTAAGTTCATTTCTTCAGCGATCCTCAGTTCTGGCATTATGAAAGTGTGGGTTGAGGAAGAAAAAGAAAGAAAAAACCTTCTTCCCACTTTTCCCACACTGCTTTCATTTGATTAAACTATCACAAATACTACCTTTGCACTTGCCAACCCATTCCCATTTCAAAAGCTGCCAAAACCACTGGCCTTTCTTATCGGGCGTTGATTCTACCCCTTTTTCACAAATCTAGAGTACCCCCCCACCGCTCTGTTCTCTTTCTTTTGGGGAGATACGGATGCAATGGCCGAAAAGGTCCCTACAGGGTTCCTAAATGGAGCTGTGCATTCCCATCACCTCCACTTCCTCTCAAGATGGTTTCCCACCCCTGAAGCCTCTCTGTGTCTCTCATGGGTATCTCCCATGTCTTGTGGCTTGGTGTGCGTGTAGTCTTCCCCTCTCTAAGCCAACTTAGAAAAGGAGAACATATAGCTTCCATCCAAACCAATAAGTGTTACAAGTTCTTCTGGTTGGTGGGAAAATCTATGTACCAGTTTATGAAGCTAAAACCATTTTTGAAAATATGTTACTTTAGTGATCATGACCAAGGAGAGACAGATAAGATAAATCAATGCACAGAAGATGCAGCTTTGCAAAATCAAGCAGATGAATTGCACAAAAGGAAAAAAAATGCAACTGGGGAAACAGAGGCTGGAAAATGTATAAGTCTACAGTTCTGGTGATTACAACTCTGTCTTCTATGCATTTCATTTTTCCACGCTAAGTGCGGTACCTTACATTTCTCCGTATTGAATTTCATTTTGTTAGCTTTGGCCCAGCTCTCCAGTCTATCCAGGTCATTCTGAATTTTCATCCTGTCCTCTAGGGTATTAGCTACTCCTCCTAATTTGGTGTCATCTGCAAATTTGGTAAGTATGCCCCTAATTCCCTCATCCAAGTCATTGATAAAGATGTTGAATAGCACTGGGCCCAGGACAGAACCCTCTGGCACCCCACTGGTCACATCTTTCCAAGATGAAGAGGAGCCACTTCTGAGCACCCTTTGGGTTCGGCTGGTCAACCAATTACAAATCCATTTAACAGTTAACTTGTCTAGTCCACTTATCTTACCTTGTCTTAGAATCATGCATGTTGTTTAGATGTTGTTTGGTCGCCTCAGCACAGTGAAAAAGCACACAATCATGAACACAAAACTCCAAAATGGTGCTTCTGGCCACTTCTGGCAATCCCATCCCCGCACATGTCTGACCGGTCAACTTTCTACTTCTGCCCTGCACAATGATGCAAATCAATTGTCCAAATGAGTGGTAATGCATTTTCTGCATAATTTTTTTTTTAAAAAAACCTTAGGAAAAGCCACAAAAGGCTTTTCCCATGTAGTTTTTGGAGTTTTGGGCCCTATTCTCCTTGAGTTGAACAAGGAGTTTTTTCACCATCTAGAGAACCCCATAGAGTTGGAACAGGCCTCCTGGGCCTCTAGTCAAAACCCCTGTTCAATGCAGGATCTCCAGCTGAAGCATCCCCATTGGGGAGCTGTCCAGCCTCTTCGAAGATGTCCAGAGAAGGAGCCACCACAACCACTCTAGGCAACTGATTCCATTGCTGAACCACTCTTACTGTCAATATGTTCCTTTTAACGTTCAATTGAAATTTACTCTCCTTTAACTTAAAATCATGAGACCTACTCTCTGAGGCAGCAGAGAACAAACCTTCGCCTCCTCCCTGTGATAGGCCTTGAGGTATTTAAAGAATGCAATCACGTCACCCCTTAGACTTCTCTTCACCAAGGTAAACATGCCCAGCTGCTTCAACCTTTCCTTATATGATTTGTTCTCCATATCTCTTATTATCCTTCCTGTCCTTCTCTGAACCTGCTCCAACTGGTCTCTATCCAAATTGTCTATAGCCAAATTGTTTATAGCCAAAGCTAACAAAATGAAATTCAATACAGAGACATGTAAAGTACTGCACTTAGGGCGAAAAAATGAAATGCATAGATATAGGATGGGGGAGACCTGGCTGAACGAGACTACGTGCGAAAGGGATCTAGGAGTCCTAATAGACCACAAGTTGAACATGAGTCAACAGTGTGATGTGGCAGCTAAAAAGGCCAATGCGATTTTGGGCTGTATCAATAGAAGTATAGTGTCTAGATCAAGGGAAGTAATAGTGCCACTCTATTCTGCCTTGGTCAGACCTCAGTTGGAATACTGTGTCCAGTTCTGGGCACCACAATTCAAAAAGGATATTGACAAATTGGAGCATGTCCAGAGAAGGGCGACTAAAATGGTGAAAGGCCTGGAAACCATGCCTTATGAGGAGAGACTTAGGGAGCTGGGTATGTTTAGCCTGGAAAAAAGATGGTTAAGAGGCAATATGATAGCCCTGTTCAAGTATTTGAAGGGGTGTCACGTTGAGGATGGAGCAGGCTTGTTTTCTGCTGCTCCAGAGACTGGAACACGGAGCAATGGATGCAAGCTCCAGGAACAGAGATTCCACCTCAACATTAGGAGGAACTTTTTGACAGTAAGAGCTGTTCGGCAGTGGAACGTGCTCCTTTAGAGCGTGGTGGGGTCTCCTTCCTTAGAGGTCGTTAAACAGAGGCTGGATGGCCATCTGTCGGGGATGCTTTGATCAAGATTTCCAGCGTGGCAGGGGGTTGGACTGGATGGCCCTCATGGTATCTTCCAACTCTACAATTCTATGATTCCATGATTCCTAAAATGCAGCACTCAGAACAGGATGCAGTACTTCAGATAAGACCTGACCAGCACAGAATATAAAATACAGTGGGTCAATTACTTTCCTTAACTTGGAAACTATGATTCTATTAATGTAAACTAAAATAGCATTTGCCTTCTTTGCTGGAGCATCACACTGCTGGCTTATGTTCAATTTATGCTCAACAATAATCCCAAGGTCCTTTTTGCATATAGTACTTCTGAGCCATGTATCCCCTATCCTATACTTGTGCATTTGGGTTTTGTGGCTGAATTGTAGACTTTTATATTTGTCTCTATTAAATTTAATTTTATTAAGTTCTGTCGAATTTTCTAGTTCCTGTGGGTCCTTTGGATTTCTATTCCTATCTTCCAATTTGCTAGGCACCCCACTCACATTTGTGTCATCTGCAAACTTGTTAAGGATTCCTTCTACTCCATCTTCTAAGTCATTGATAAAAATGTTGAAGAGAAAAACTCTAGGACAGAATGAGACCTCCTTTCAGTTTGAAGTGCAGCCCTTGATGATGACCCACACAAAATCCCTAGGGGTTGCAATTCAATGCACAATTTTCTAGGAGTAATCTCCATGGAACAGTGTGAGGCATCCCTCTAAATAATCATTTCTAAGATTGTGCTAAATCATTTCAGCAGCCAATTACTTTAGGTCTTCCATATATGCATATTCTCTATTGGGTTATGGAAAACTAATTTCTTAGCTGCTATATGAGAATCAAAGAAAGACCAAGATCTGCTTGTGTAACTATGCCAGTTGTAATTATTTTATGTAAACTGCAGCAGGAGCACAGCAGTAACAAGGCTGCAGTTGTATCACCCTGAAGGAAGGCAGACTGGCATTTGCGAGGGGGGGATCATCGTAGGGAAAAGAAGGCTCCTGGCACCAAGCAATTTCTCTGATGCTAGATTATAAAAGGGAAGTGTTCCTCGGAGCTACAAGCACTCTGGAAAGGCTTGCTTGCAAAACCACATCTCCCAAGTCTTCCTAATGTGTTCTTAAGGGCTGCACTGGAGAAATAGGGTACTTGGAGCCAACAGCCTTCTGTTCCCAGCAATGACCACAAAAAAATCTGCCTTCATTACTTTTTGGTGTTAGGCCAACTGGATAACAGCATGCCATGTTAGCACAACAGGCTGTAATTCTAGTGCAGTGCTATCAAAGTTTTCCAGTTTAGAATGAGTGTTCAAAGTATTCAAAAGCAAAAGGTATTTTTCACCACTTGTGAAAATGAATATACAACAAGTGCCTAGATCTAATGTGACACCAGAACACAGAGACATAGCTAGAGGGAAGGCAAAATGAGGGCATTGCCCCCAAATAAGAATTCATTCCCCCAATGATCCCCCCTTTTGTATTCTAGAGAGCAAGGAGATTATCAGACGCAGCTAATGTGGCACCAAAACAACACTAGCGGAATGCAAAATATCACATGACATCATCCTTTTGCGTCCCACCTTTGTTATTCTGGCATTTCTTTTTATTGACAAGCCGGAGCTGTCAATGGATTGCCTGTCCCGTTTTGGTGCCAGTATTGCCGGCATCTGAAACCTCATGCCATTTTTGACTCATGATTCTAGCGTCGATGGGCAGTGCTGCCAGAACACATCCAGGTGGGATCATGAGAACCAGGTAGGTTACCCTCTTTTTTGTACCCTCCTTGGTTACTTGGTATTTTTTTAGTGTGTGTATGTGCTTTTGTTATTTATTTTTTTTGGTGTGTTTTTCGTTTTCTTTTTGAATTTCCCAAACTTGCATCTTCTCGCAAGAACAGGTGGGACTGCAGTCCAGGAAGTGAATAGAGCTCCATTATTGTACTGGGACAGGGACAGGTCTGGAGATTGTGGAACAGGAACGCTTCTTGCATTCCTGTCTAATAGTCTCCTAAGACACTGAAAATTGTCCACACCTGAAAACTCTTATATTTGTTGTGTTTTCATTCCTATGATAACATTGCCTGTCCCCTGCATGGGAATCACCATAAGTTGACAGGTGACTTAAGGCACATACATGTATATACACAACCAAACTGTATTTCTAAATGGTCAGCTGAAGTTTTAAATTACTGCAATGATGGAAATTTGATGATTGGAGGAAAATTTCACACAAGGGCAGATTTCCTATTGCGGGGGTGACATGCTCATTTTGTCTGTAAAATGGAAAACTGCTGGAATCCTTTTGGAGATAACTGTTAGAAGTCATTCCCACTAGTGCAATGGCACTGTTGGATTTAAGACCACGGAAAATGGAATATTTTCACCCATCCTTGGGATTTGGGTTGGCTTAAAAAAAAGTCAGTCACAACACAGTCCTCTGTTAGAAATTGGAACCTTATGCCAACCAAGGCAGAAGCTTCTGTTCCAGTTTCTTTCTCCACACCCCTAATTTCTGTGTTTTTACCTCACAAACAACAATGGGAGGGCGAAATCACTATATATCTTCATGGCTGGCCATAAATATCTCCTTCCATGTATGCCAGGGAACCATGTGGTATTTGAATTTTACAGATGAAGGCTTCCCCCAAGTTTCCTTACACACAACCCTGGAATGTCATCTTTCCCCTCTATATTGGTGATAAATTTACACTGGTGGGATTTTCTGTTGACAAACTGGGCGTCTTGGTAGCAGCTTTGGCATTATGTAGGTGCTGCCCTGGTATTGGAATGGCTCTTTTTCTTTTTCCTACCACTTGTACAAGGCCTGTGAGATTGCAATTTTAGTCCATATGTTTGTTACTTGACTTTACATCTTTATGTCTTTCAGGATAAACTATCCCTGAAAAACACTAAAATTAGAACTCAACACCTGCAAATGAACTCCATCCAGCGACAGGGAGATTTACAGCAGGTAGTGGATCATTAACCAATCATTAGCCAAACAGATACTAATCCTCCTTGCATATCTCCATCCAGAAACTAGCCATTCAAATACACAAATTGACATATCCTCCCCAACAGGGGTTCACAGTATAACACACACACCCCTCACTCCTACCCAACCATTCTCTGAAGTTGCCAGCTACAGATACAGGCGAAACATCAGAAATAAACTCTTCCAGAACATGGCCTCACAGCCCAGAAAAAAGCCCAAGGAAAATCTATCCCTAGGCAGCTTATGTACATGTTTAAAAATATAAAATACAATTAAAATCATATATATACAATTTCAAAACAAAACAATTACCATTTGCAGTGTCAAAACTGAAACTAAAACATTTAGAAAACTCACATAACAGTATAAAACATGCCACAGGCTAGCATAGCTAATCAGCTGAAACAGGTTTAAAACACTGACAGAGACAGCAGTAGTCTAAACAATTAAAATATCCAGCCCACCATCTTAAATGAAAACAGATTTATAAAAAATGTTTTCAAGGTCCTTAGAAAAGCTGGCAAAAAATGAGCTAGATGTAAATGTTTTGGTTCCAACGTTCCAGACATGCAATGATCATCAACCACCACCACCCACTTTATGTATGTACCGACTAATCTAATTGCTCTTGACAGACGAGTTTAGAGAATTATTAAAAATAACAGCTGAAGCAACTTAGAGACTATTACTGGTCAAAATAAAGCTTAATCAATAAAATATGTTACTTTCCGCTGAAAGAGAGAAAAGGTAGAAAATAAAGAACCGAATATTCAGCACATTTCTTCACTATGCTAATTTAACAAGAATGGAACTTTAATAATTTTGATGGTGCTCCAAATTCCTGTCAGGTTAGGAAGAGAAGAATAGGACACTATATATATAAAAAAAACCTTTTTGTAAGATAGCAATATCTTTTCTGAACTATTACTGGTATGATCCAAATGTCTGTTTACTCAGACATAGGGCCCATTATGTTCAATATAGCTTACTCACAGATAAGTGTAAATAGGACTGCAACCAAAATTTCTCTCCCTTGCCCCTGTGTGTGTATGTGTGTGGAAAAGAGTGGGGTAAAGAGAGAGAGATATGCTTGTAGTTTTGAAATATAAACATAGTTATTTTCCTACAGGATTAGACATTTGATTCTGGGAATTATCAGCATTGGAAATTAACTCTTAATATTAAGATAGCGGTTATTATAAAGGACTTTATAAGATGGGGCTGTAATTGCAGAATTACAGTGTGACAATACCGCAAATAGGTTCCCATTATCACACAATGTCATTGTCCTCCAATCGTCAATGTGTGCTCCACTCATTAATGGCTCATCACTTTTTATTGAAGGGAAAATCCATGAATAGCCCGCAATATAATTCTTTTCACAGTATTGACGAGTGTGCGAAATCATGTCCCACTGTAATCGCGCAATTACAGCATGAATAGGTGGTCATTTCCCTCTCCCCTTTCCCAATGAGAACACAGGATGCTGTTTTAATGAACTGTCAACTTTTCTTGGTACATTTTCCTGGTTACGTGTTTATTTGTTAATTTCTTTCATTATTTATGTGTTTTTGGTGTGTTTAAACAAAGTCATGTCTTCTTGCGGGAACAGCCAAAATCTCACCCATACAAAAGCATGGAAGTAAAACCTCATTCTTAAACTGCTAGTTGTGGTCATTTGATGATTCTGTGCCAGTAGTATTGCATGATTATGGTGTAGTATCACACAATTATAGCGACATGTGATAACTATTGTAATGCCAGTATGTTTCCGCTTTGCTCAATAGTGGAATTACAGCATTTTTAGACACTAGTCTGATAAAGTCCAAATTCTTTTTATGTAGCTAAGATACTTCAAGGCATAGCTGAAATATACAATATCTTCCTATACAAAGCAAGACAGATTAAATGGAAATTGCCCAAATGAAATAAAATAATTGCAGTAGGGTCTAGCCTAAATTAACATTTTCTTTTTCTACACTGATATTGGTTAAGAAAAACAAAATGATATTCATATTCAAATGCAGATTTCTTGTGTAACTTAAAATGGGTTTCTGGAACAGTCAGTGGAAAATGTTCAGCCCTTTTCTTTCTTAAAAAAACACACCTTACAATCTTTTCCATGCTGGTGTCTCCGTCTAACAATTCAGCATGAAATACTTTATATTCTTGTACTTTCTTTCAATGGCTTAATAAAAGATGCCCCAATGAGGCAATTACTATCTTTGAAAGGTATTTTATTTCGTGATTTGCAACCCCCTACAATGTTCAGTTGGATTAGTCCCATAAAATTCATATGCTTAACAAAGCTATAAAGAAGCTGTAGAGTATCCCATTTTATTCATAGAGCTGAAGTGAATATTTGAAGAAATGTTCACATCTATTAAATTGGCCTTTGTTAACACTTGTGTAGTCAGAACAAATTCATCTTGCACACTAGAAAGGTTTACAAAGTGGCTTCTGTGGGAATTTCCCCCTCCCCAGCAACATCATTATTTACCTGTATTGGGCCTGGCCAGATATGATTTTTTTCCCCCAGTAAAGGAAGTTAGTCCAATGAACTGAGGAGCAAGTAGTCTGCCCACTTGTCTTGCCTTTCTGTGTGCTTTTGAACAGAACTGAACAACACATCTTTGTAACTAGGTAGGGTCTCCTTGACATCATCATATTGTCAATTTATTGAAAGCTGGGGAGAGAGGAATGGGTGGGCATTGTATAAGCTTGCTATATAACTGTTATGAAGACATCTGACAGGACTTGTCTACACCAGGAAAAAAAAATCTGTACCCACCTTGAAGCTGGTTCTATAGCAACACATGTAGGACCATTTTAGCAGTGAAAGTGCTTCTTTCAGGCCTTAATGCAATTTTTAAAAACTCACTTCTTGCTCCACAGTTCCCAGATACAGCTGCATCAAGGTGACAGCAGGATAGACTGGTGTATGGCAAGCATCACCATTTTTTTTTTAAATTCAGTGCTACTTACAGTGCACCTGGGCTGCCATCTATCCCCAGCCTAGCCCAGCCACATTGAAAAAATAAAAATAAAAAGTTTCTTTCTCCTCCATGCTGCCACTGCCGCCTTCCCAGCCAAGCACCTCCCCAGCAGAGCCCTGCTGGTGAAGTTGCTCCCTCTGAGATCAGAATGAGGCATCCAGCTATGGTCAATTAGGCTACCACCTCAACATTAATAGCATGGCTGAGCATCTCATTTTGACCTCAGAGCAAGTGACTTTATCAGTGGGGCTCTGCTGGCGGGGGAGGAGGGAGCTTGGCCACAAAATCAGCAGTGGTAGCCCTGAGGAGAAGGAGGGGAAAAGTGGTACTGATTCAAATTTGGGCAGGGGAAATGTGTAGACAGCATTTCAGTTTCAGTGTAGTACTTTACGAATAGGGGTGGCACTAATGGGGTGAATTCAGGGCAGCTCTGGGTCAAGAATACTCTGAATTGTAGCTGGATTGTTTTATTGGTATACGCAAGCCCACAAAAAAAGCTACTGAGGCCAGAAAGGCAGCTTAAAATTTCCTTACCATTCAAGCCTGCCAGCCAGGACTGAATCATAGAATCATAAAATTGTAGAGTTGGAAGATACCACGAGGGCCATCCACTCCAACCCCCTGCCATGCAGGAAATCACAATCAAAGCATCCCTGACAGATGGCCATCCAGCCTCTGTTTAAAGACCTCCAAGGAAGAAGACCCCACCACGCTCCGAGGGAGTGTGTTCCACTGCCGAACAGCTCTTACTGTCAAAAAGTTCCTCCTAATGTTGAGGTGGAATCTCTGTTCCTGGAGCTTGCATCCATTGCTCCATGTTCTAGTCTCTGGTTATACTTTGCTTTGTTAGGCAGCAATGGGTGGGACATAGCTAATTTTTTCAATAAGTTCCAAAGGGGAGATGGCATATCTTACTTCCTTTCAACTAAGGAAGAGGTAATCTAGGCTTTTCTGTAGGAGCAAAAGAGAAGCAAGCTGTGAGAGAATGAGACCCCTGGGGCCCCAGTCTCTGGAAGGGAAGGGGAAATGGCTTTGTTGGCCACTGGATTGTTTTTAAAATCCCACATGTCTAGGGGACAGAAGTTTAGGAATGAAGCAGTTGGGGAGGAGCCAAAAATCTGGCAGACAGGTCCCACTCCAGATTAGAATATAAGTACACAAGAAAGTTATTTGAACTATATTGTATGATTCAGTCCTGAGTTAAACTACAGTTCAAGAAAGAAGGGGAGAGCTAGCTGTCTGCTTTGAAAAAGAACATTTTCCAGCTGCCTCCCTGGTTAGTTGATGTAGGAGAATGAAACTGCTATCGGTTTGAAGTGAGTATGAATTTGAGCCTGCCTAGCAGGGAGAATGGCAAAACAAGCCCTTGCCAGCTTTATTAATACATTTATAAACCTGATTATTACAGAAAAATCTCCAGCTACCTCTGTGTTGAAAGGGAAAAAAACCACTAGGATAAATGCTATAATAGGAACTTTTCACCAGTTGGGGAAGTTCTGTGTGTACATAACAACATAAATTGCATTTGCATACTTTTGACAAGGAGGTGAACCTCAAACCATGCTTTTTTTGACTTCATTTTAGTGTGTGGTTCAGATTAAGCATTTGGAAAAATTAATGTTTGGGGAACAGTTCCCAGTGGCCATGCTGTCCTAGTGATTCTGGGAACTGAAGTCCCCAAAACTGAATGAGATGCTTCCATCAAGTTTTCCATTCCCTTCAATGGCCAAATGGATTCTCAGTTCTTAGGAACCCTTTGTACCTGGACTGGGGTAGGGTTTTAAATATGAAAGCCAATGAAGTTTTCAGTCTACGATACATTTGTCTTCAATCTTTATTAGTCTGCGTTTGTGAAGAGGGGAAAAATCATCTAACAAATGTTTTACTCTGACAGACATCCAGGTACATGACTCTTGCGGACCCAGACCGGACCACCCCTCCGCCCTCTTGAATAAACACAAACACGTGGTTGCAAAAGAACATTGTATTGGTAACAAATTTGTGCATAACTTCAGAAATTAGGTTAGGTACAGGTTAGTAACAAAACACTTTGAGGTAGATAAGTTGATTACTATGCTACTTGATAAGCTTGGCAATAAATTTGGCCGCAACTTGCAAGCAAATGGTTGGCGTTAATGTATGGGTCGTGATCACAGCGCGGCCCGCTCATGTGGGCGGCGCAGGGTCCGGTCCATCCCGGATCCCTTCCCTGAAGGAGAGACCTTGGCCGAGCCGCCTGCTCGACGCTCTCTCCTTCCCTGAAAACAAGCATGTGTTATTACTATAAGGGGTCTCCTTCTGAACTTGAACTTGACCTTGAATTTGAACTTGTGCTTGATCTTGAACTTGGCAGAGACCCCTGAGCTCATGCTATTTCACGACCCAATACATCCGCCCTGCAAATTGCGACGTAAATGAGCCGAGGGAGGGTGGGTGGGTGCAAATCTTTTTGTTGCGGCAAGCGGAGGGCGCTGCTGCCTGCTCCGCTGCCGCCTCCGATCTGGGAGGGGCGCGCCCGCGTGCGCCCCTTTATCCAGATCGGCCCCAGCCAATCGGGAGCGAGCTGCCTCGCTCCCGATTGGCCCGCACTCCTTTTCCCTCCCCAGCCGCAAGGGCGGCTGGGAAGGAGAAAGGGGGAAGATGGCGGCGCGCATGTTGCGCCACGCGGCCATCTCCCCTCCCCACCTCTCCCCCCCCCCTCGCCTCGGCTGGGACCGCCGAGTGAAGGGGGTGGGGGGGCGGAGCTACGGGCGGTGGTATGGGGGCGCCGGCCGGGCCGCAAACAGGCCCGCCGGCAAGCGGCGAGCCCCCTTGCGGACCCAGACCGGACCACCCCTCCGCCCTCTTGAATAAACACAAACACGTGGTTGCAAAAGAACATTGTATTGGTAACAAATTTGTGCATAACTTCAGAAATTAGGTTAGGTACAGGTTAGTAACAAAACACTTTGAGGTAGATAAGTTGATTACTATGCTACTTGATAAGCTTGGCAATAAATTTGGCCGCAACTTGCAAGCAAATGGTTGGCGTTAATGTATGGGTCGTGATCACAGCGCGGCCCGCTCATGTGGGCGGCGCAGGGTCCGGTCCATCCCGGATCCCTTCCCTGAAGGAGAGACCTTGGCCGAGCCGCCTGCTCGACGCTCTCTCCTTCCCTGAAAACAAGCATGTGTTATTACTATAAGGGGTCTCCTTCTGAACTTGAACTTGACCTTGAATTTGAACTTGTGCTTGATCTTGAACTTGGCAGAGACCCCTGAGCTCATGCTATTTCACGACCCAATACATCCGCCACCAAGGCGTTCCCTTGGAACTGCCTTCCGCCAACCATTCCTCATCAACAGGCAGGCCTACCGGTCCCCGTGGGCCCCCGGCCTTGCAGGCAGTGCGTGTCCCGGCCTGATGTAGGAGGCGTAAGCCCTGGAACGCCATCGGCCTAACCGCATGATTGCCTCCGTGGACATGCCGGCCTCCGCTGCCATGGTCGCCGCTCCAATCCTGAATGAATGACTAGTGAAGCCCTCGACCGGCAAGCCCAGACCTCTGAGGGTTATTTTAAAAACGCTCACAAACTGGAATCTGGTGAGCGGCGTCCCATCCTGGTGCCGGAACAGGGGGCCTTCTCCCGGCCCCCGTGCCTCTAGGAACGCCTTCATGCTCCGATCTGGGAGGGGCGCGCCCGCGTGCGCCCCTTTATCCAGATCGGCCCCAGCCAATCGGGAGCGAGCTGCCTCGCTCCCGATTGGCCCGCACTCCTTTTCCCTCCCCAGCCGCAAGGGCGGCTGGGAAGGAGAAAGGGGGAAGATGGCGGCGCGCATGTTGCGCCACGCGGCCATCTCCCCTCCCCACCTCTCCCCCCCCCCTCGCCTCGGCTGGGACCGCCGAGTGAAGGGGGTGGGGGGGCGGAGCTACGGGCGGTGGTATGGGGGCGCCGGCCGGGCCGCAAACAGGCCCGCCGGCAAGCGGCGAGCCCCCTTCCTGTGTAAGGATGTCACCTAGCTGGTTGTATATTAAAGTACTACATTCTCTTGCTTGTCATTTGATCTGTTTGCTGCTATGGGCAAGCTGGACGGTTAAGAAAAGAAGTCATCATTAACTGAATACTGATGAGGTTTGTTCCTTGTCTCCTTCTGTTATGTTGTGTGTGAAATAGGAGAGTCAACAGCTGTGGCTATGCATGAAGTGCACAAACAGACTGAAAAGTCATCAAGCTGCACCTTTAGCAATAAAATGCGCTTTGCCTAAATTACAAAATGTGTTTTCTGATACTTTGATCTTGCCAGCTACTGAACATGTTACCACTATGCTAGAAAGTACCCTGCATGACAATTAATCAGAAATTTATGACCAGTGTTTCTAGAGAACATATTTACTTGGGCTTTGTGCCATGCACCATTTCAACGTGTAGACTCCAGAATCAATTTGATGGTGCATCAAAAGCACTGAACACTGGTAAAACAGTGACTGGATGGTAAATGGCAATATCAAGTCAAACTGGGGATGCATTTCATCATATGTAAAAGTATATATTGTCTTTCTATTGTTGTTATTGTGCACCTTCAAGTCATTTCTCACTTGATGGGGTTTGCCTATGTCTTCCTCTCAGGCCTGAACTGAGAGTATGATGTCACACAGTGGGGTTCCATGCCTGAGTAGGGATTTGAACTCGGTTCTCCAGAGTTGTGATCCAACACACAAACCACTACACCATGCTGGTTCTCAATATGCCTCTCCTTTGCATGATGCCAATGAGAGCTAGAGATTTTTTTAAAAAAAGAGGTACTATCTGTTTAAATAGATAAACCTGTTTTCAAACAGGTACTATATCCACTGGATGACTTTGTGCAAGTCACACCCTCTCAGCCTCAGAGGAAGGCAAAGACAACCCCCTCTGAACAAATCTTGCCAAGAAAACCCCATGGTAGGTTTGCCTTAGGGTCATCAAAAGTCAGAAACAACTTGAAGGCACACAATAACAGTCTCTACAGGGCTACAGATGGACCAAGAGGTAGGAAAAATTCCAGAATCCTCCAGCTGGCATGGCCACTGAGTTGCCATTCCCCAAAGTAAGTTTCTAAAGCTTTTGCAATGATTGGCAGCCTGCGGTTTCAGCAGGGGAAGTGGGCTACATAGGAAGGTGCCCCCTCCTATGTAGCCCAAGGACCATCAGTGCTGGTAAGGACTCAGATACCCTACAGCCCAAGGCTGTCCAATAAATATGGCATAAATGAACAAGTAACAAAGAGAGGCTGAGCAGAGAAGTTGAGCCAGCTTTGAGTAGAACTCCTGCACATGTAGGACTTTATCAGACCACCCCCTTGCTGTTTTTATGCTGGCAAAAGAACTCGCCATGCCACACTTACCTTCTATCCTCACTAAAGGCTTCCCTAGCAACAACTGAGGAGTGATGGAGCTCCATTCAGTTCCTCTATTGAAATTCCACAGATTCTTGTGAGAATACATAGTGTGGGAAATTCAAGAAACAAAACAAAAATAACACTCTAAAAGTAAAAGAAAGCACACAACCACACTTTAAAACTTACAAGTAAACCAAGAAGGGTCATAAAAAGAGCATCACCTACCTGGATGTAATGATCTCACTGGGAAGTGTTCTCACTAGACCGGCCATTGATGCTGCATCCATGTGAGTGCAATGGCCCACGGATTCAAATGCTGGCAATGCCAGCACAAAAGCACCATGGGGGATCAATTAATGGCTTGGGTCGCCAATAAAATAGGATGGTTTTTAAACTGGACATGATCACGAAAGGACAATATCATCTGGTACTTGCGCCCTTTCGCATCCTTATGACACCGTATTTGGATGGTCTGATAAAGTCCATAGAGCAACCAAATTTAAGAGGGACATGTAGACTCAGGGAAGGCAATCTGAGTTCTTGGATACTATTTGAATTCAGTAGCAAGGGAAGAGGTATTTTATGCAGGGGTCAAATCTGCAGGCTTGCTCTTCTAGGCATTGAAATCATAACACACACCACATTTTAAGAATGTTTGCTGTGATTATTTTCTGTTTTGAATCTTAGAAGAATTGCAGCAGTTTTAGCACATGACAAAGTTAGCCCTCTTGGAGAGATAAAATATAGTGAGTATTTGCTATACAAATGTCAATCATTTAACTGTGGACATAAGAATAAATCAGCATGAAGAAGATGTTGGTCAGATATTTCAATGCTGCAGAGGAATAATCACATCTTGCCCAAAATGGGAAAGGGAGCTAGCCACCCTTCTGTCCCCCATAAGTGATGGCTCTTATCAAGACTGGACAATTACATAATCTAAAACAATATAATTTAAACTATCTAAAAGCAAATTAATTGATTTAAAGCAAATCAAAATGGTTTAAAACCAAGTAACTGAAGAGAGTTGGGCAAATGTTAGATCCCAAAGGCTTTGTTAAAAAACAAAGCAAAGTTTTTCTTTCCATTGAAATGAAGTGAGTATTGCCACCAGTAGAGGCTCCAGGGGGAGGAGAGTATTCCACAACCAGCATCCCACCATGCAGAAGGCCCTTGCCCACATCCTCATACACTGATGAAAATGCCATACCATTTCTGATTGAGAGATGACCATATGGAGGAGTAAGTAGACCAAGAAGGCAGGAGGAAGTGGTTCTTTTCCTGAAGAAAGGCAGGAAGTAATCTGTTCTTCACCACTAACCCAGCTAAGCAATTGAAGCTGAATCTTTGACTTCTTCTAAATAAGAATCAGAACATTAAAAAAGTGGAAAACTATAATGCCATCTCCATAAATCTTTAAAATTTTACAGAAATGCAGTATTGACATATATGAAAAGCCGTGGTTCAGCCCACAATGTTTTGCTGGCTAAACAATGGTTTAAACAATGGTTAAAGAACAAGATCTCACCCTTAGCCACTCTATTTACAAAAGTCCACTGTATTAGCAGGTGACTATTTCTTTAGCATGGACAATGAGTGTTTCAACTGGACTGCAAGGTACCAGGCCAGCTTAAGAGGTGCAGTGTAGGACAAAGGGAACACAGCTTTCTCACACTGTGTTGTCACTTCCCAGCATCTGCCTCATTCTGCCCAATGGGCATGCCTTGCTCTGAAATTCAATCATAACCACAATGGAGAGTTGTCATATGACCCGAATTGCTATATTTTATCTGCATTCCAAAGATTCTCTCTGGTACCCATTTGGACCATTAGCATATTCTAAACTTTCAATTTTTTAAAAGTAAGGTTTTAGTCCTTCTGGGAACTGAGATAAAACACAAAAAGTATGGCTCTGTTGTTTTGCACAGAATGAGCCTGCCACTGCCTTTTAGTCTTAAGTGAATGAATGAAGTAAAGATGCACAGGAGATATCCATTCCATTCCCTACTGCAATGTAACCCATAGCAGGGTAATAAAACAGCAGCTATAGAGTGGGTAGGGTTTAGTAGGAGGATTTTATTTTCTGAAGTGAAAATAAAATATGAGAAGATGGCGTTAATGGAGGTACACTTTTCTACCACCTTGGATTGCAACTTGCTTTGAAATTCACACACACATTCTCACACAAAGGAACATGTTTTGGACATTTCAGAGAAAGAGCCATGTTAATCTGTGGCAGAAAAAGAGCAAAGGAGACATGTGGCATCTGAAGGGCAAACGGTTGCAATGGTCTAAGCTCTCCCACCATTTGAAGTAGGAGGAGAGGTGCTGCCACCTCTGTTTTTCTGTCCGCAGCTCACCAACTCCCTGTTCTTTTAAAATTGGTGGCCTGGTCCTCCTGGTTCTCTGCAGACAGCAGTGGTAAGACAGAGCAGTAGCTGCCACACACGCAAGCTAGTGGAAGATGGACCAAGAAGAAAAAAAGCAGCTGTTGCCTCTTGATAAAAAGCAGGATGTGTTGCCCATATTGACACACTGAGAGATTGTAAGCCGTAGGGTGAGATGGAATTAATGAGGAAAAAGCACAATCATTGAGATTTACTTTAACTGTGGTAATTAAGAACCAGTTAGTTGGATGATAAGGCTGGTGTCACCCCTCCCCCCAACAGTCACCTGTCATGGTTTGACCCTTAAGTTTTGTGACCAAGCAGAAATCTGAACTTGTGTATCCTTGTAGCAAGCCATTATGAATTTATTTGTATAACACAGCAATTTGTACATTTTTTCATTTGTGTATTATACAAACTTTGCAAAAAATATGCTAGTTATACTACTCAAATTTGAGAAAGTGGACTATGGCTATCCTAAGAGCAATTGGCTCCATGGATTCTAGGCCTTTACATATGCATATGTGTCTGCATCAAAGTTCCCTGTTTTTCAGCATATGGGTTTTTTTTTTTAATGAAGACAAAACATTAATGAGGCATACTTTAACATCAACACTTTCTCTATTTCCTTCTTTTTTCACAAATTGTGGTGCCTGAACTACCTGCTGTCACTCAGCAAGTCATTTTTTTAAGTAGCTCACTGAAAACTATTCTGTGTGCTTCAGCAATCAAAAAGATAATTATAAGAACTCTACCTTGGTTTATGTTCTGTTCTCCATAGGATGCCTGTTCTCCACTGGATACTCCTCACTATCTGGAGATGGGTCGATATGGCCATCCTTGGGTAGGAGGTAACCTCCAGTGCTGTGTTTTGATGTCTTTTAGATACAGTTTCCTGGTTCCCTCAGCAGGTGTCTGACTCTGCCTGGTAAGCATCACTCTTCCTGCAGATATGACTCCTCTTTTCTGTCTGCTTTGTCAAACACGGGCTCCTTGCTGGGCTCATCATCACATTCAAACTTAAAAAAGCACACTTAATGCCATCCTGGAGACAGCTTGGTGACTTCTCCTGTAGTTGTGCTGAAAGTGCCCTGCCAGACCCCCACTGTTCTTGTTCCAAATCCTACAGAGTCAGTGTCTGCCTCTACTAGAGTTATTGGAGGGGGGGGGAAGCAGTGGGAAATTACCATATACTAAGAGCAAAGGCATTCTCTGTAGAATGTGCTTCTTCAAATTATTCATTCCTTCAAAGGCGAACAAATAATTTAATCAATTTTCTGCCCACTGTGGGAATATCTTTGAAAACTGTGCAGTTTTCTCAGCTCCCCCACCCTTGAGTGCTGCCATTTTGTGGCCAATGTGAGGAGGCAGGCAAATGAGGAGGATCACCATTGTTGCCTAAGTGCCTCTGACATCGGCACTGCTAACCATCCTTGCTCAGTTATCCCTGGCCCTGATCCTTATTTGGCTGCACTCCACCCTCCCTGACATGGCCATGTAGTGGTAGCTGAGCATGAAGCATTGTCAACAAATACATTCTGACAGCTGGTGCACAATGATGCTGGCATCCTCCAGGACGCTCTGGGGACCTCTAGAGAACCCCAGAGGTCCCAGAGGACAATGTTGTTGAAGCGCACCAGCTATTAGAACACAGCAGGCAAAAATCCTCCTTTCTCACTTGCCCCCATCCTCCTGCCAGCCACTAGATGGCAGTGCTGGGCAGCAGGAGAAAAGTGAGTCTGGGCTGCAGGGAGGGGGGGCAAGTAGTCTTTGAGTCACTTCAAAGACTCAGGGGAAAATAATGAAGAAAGTGTATTCAAGAGAAAGCTTCTCATCAGGCTTTTTTGGCACTTGAAAAACAAAACAAAAAACACCACACACATTTTCTCCCCCACCCCAAGTCTTCACATGTTCTTTCAATCACTTATATTCGAAATGTGGAACCTGATGTAGCCAAAATAGTGCCATCCATGTACAAGTGGGAGATATCAATAGGCATGAGGAAGCCCCCAAATTTGCAGAAGTAATCAACATCTGGGGGGGGGGAGAGAGACTGGCAGATCTTACACATACACATTAACTGAACAATGCAGTCTGAAGAAAAGCAGCAACGGAGCAGGAACATTTTGTTTTCTGCCTTGTCTTACTGCACAATGTCGTTGTCCTTCTGGCATTCTTTCATTCCGGTCCCATGGGGGACTGAGGTAAAACCACATCTTTTTGCTGATGGGTTTTTCTGGTTAGCAAAAAGACACAGTTTTACATTGACACCCCCCCCATGGGATCAGAATGAAAAAACAACAACGTCATGCAGTAAGGCAGCGTGCAAGATGGAATGTTTCCTCCCTTGCCACTTTTCTTTGGAGTGTGGTAATGCTCTAAGTATGCGGTGAAGGCATGGAGTGCTGGCTGATTGTTTTGAGAGGGGAAGAAAACTAGGGTGATGGTGGAATACCTTATAAAAAGGCATGTCTAGTTGGCTGGAAATCTGAGCATGACAACATTAAGCTGTTGATTTCACTTCTGCAATACTGAAAGGTTTTCAGTGCCAACCATTTGAATAGCATGCACATAATTTTGGCTATTGCTTCTCCACCAAAAAAGCAGATCTTGAGGCTTCTGTCATAAATGAGCGTTGTTCAAAAAAGAGAATACAGAATAGAATTATGCAGATAGGAGCAGGGATGATCCCCTGTTGGTCAGAGTAAATTCTCTCATTGAAAGTAAATCAACTACAATCTGGGTCAGGATAGACAGGAGGCTCAAGATACCCCTTAACTCAGCTTGGTAAGTTGGTGCAACACTTCTCATCCTTTGTTTCCCAGAAGCTTATGATGACAGGAGATGATAGGCCACTCAATTCCTAACAGAAGTCCAAAAAACCTGTCTCAGTAGACTCAGTAGCAACCCACTCCCAAGAATACTTACACACAGAGTGTTTGACGTCCAAATAAGTAGGAGGCATTTTTATCTTCAAACTCAGTTGCAATATATACAAATATTTACAATTCCAGAAGAAACTGCTTCACCAGGCCTCAGCACTCACAGGAAGAAGAGTGAGCTGTGCTCTGAGCCCTCCCATATACACAGTCACAGGGCATTGGCTTACTCAATCACATGATCTTACACACCAATAAGAACCCTCCTTCTGTAGCTAAGGAAGACAAGGCAGTTCATGGAGTCAGCCATTTTGAGTAGGCATGACTCTGCAGTTTGTTTCGCCATTTTAAAATGGAGTTCTAACTCCTGACATATGAAACACTCTGAGTAGCCAATAAAACTACAGTGGTTATTGCCTGGCACTAGGTGGGTTTGATATGCTCAACTAGGTGTTTGTCTAGACAAAAAGATATAATGTGGATTGCTGCACATTAACACTAATTTGCAGCTGTGTTCATTCATCTCCATTTTGGGAAATCACTGGTATGCAAAGCTATCTGTGTTTGAAGATCACACACAGCCATGCCTGTGAATCAAGATGGTGGGTGGGAGTGAATTACTTGCGTTATTATTCTCCACAAGTTACACTGCTGCACAATATTTTTTTTACTGTAAATCTAGCATGCGCAAGTGCAACATTCCATTAAAAAAGCTGTTTGGTTGCCTCAGTGCAGCAAAAAAGTGCATAATTGATATCGCAAAACTCGAAAATGGTGCTTCTGGCTACTTCATTACCAGCAAACCCTCTGGCTCCCCCATGCATATCCGACCAATCAGGTTTCCACTTCCGTTCTCATCTGGGAATGCACTGCAGTTGAAATTGGTTATCCAAACAGGCAGTAATACACATTGCCATGTATTTTTTGAACATCTCAGGAAAAGTTAGGAAGATTTTTCCTGTGCAGTTTTGGGAGTTTTTGGTTCCCCTCCTTCAAAATATGGCAAATCGCTGCAGGATCTCATTGGAACAAAAGGTATTCTCGAATTCTATGAGTTTTTTCACTATCTAGACAACATCTCAAACAAGCAGAACGAGAACGTTCCAGACCAGGGAATTGATCCTGGCAATCAGCTAAGCTATGAGGGAGACCAAAGATGTGAAGTCAAGAATTCAAGTCATTTTCAAGTAAATTGTCAGTATATAGGTGACACACTGCACATAGTGGTGGAGAAGACTGAATAAGTCTCCTCCTGCATGACCTGTGGGAATGTATTAATATAGCTGTCTAATCTTGTGTCTTTAAAGCACTTCTATTTCTTTCCCCAAGATAAAGGAAACTGTTGATTTTATTGGGAAAGAACACAATGTAGCTTCTCTTGTCAAGTGCAAAGCAGAACCTAATCTACTCAGCTAGTATCTAAACAGTCCCAAGGCCAAAGAGCTTTAAACTGTGATGGAGAAAAACAAGCACCTTATGCTGTAGATAATAAACCACCAGTCCCCATTACCCACAAATGGCCAGGAATCCAAAGTTCAAGGTAAGTTTGTTTGGGCTTATTTTCAATTAAGTATATTACTAACTTCATATCTTGCCATTCCTTCAATAGGTGTCCTTCGGAGAGAATGATGGCTGATGCTCATCGCAAAATCACCCTCCCTTCTTCTTTGCCATTGCTTTTAGATAGAATTACCTGTGTCATGACCTTCTGTCTGTTTAAATATTATAGGAAGAGAAGCAGAATTCAATATAGGGAAGGTTAGTGACGCTTGCAGTCAGGTTTCTCTCAGATTCAATCCAATGGCTGCTGTATGGAGATAATAACACTGACCTACCTTATCAGGTTGTTGTAAGGATTAAAGACATAGACCAGCATATTCTGTTAGTGCGTTATGTGTGTGCAAGTGCAGCTTACACACACATAGGACTATTCACTTGCCCTTGCACATGGTCCCCAAAGCTCCCATTGCATGGCAACTATCAAGTGCTGGGAGGATCCCCTGCTGTTGCTGCATACCTGCGGGGAGATGAGGGAGCAGGGATTCACACCATGAAGATTTGGTTTCTCTGACCTTGGTGGCTGGAAGGGGAGGAGAAAGCCAGATACACTCTATTTGAGCGTGCACCCTCCTTTCTCTTCCCTGACTGAACTGAGACCAACTGCTTCTCCATCTTCTGAACAGTCACCCACTCATCCCCCCCAATACACAAGAGCAGTAGGGGTCTTCCAGACAATGAGAGGACATAGGAATGCACGTGCAGAGTTGTACACAGATGTAGGATCCTGGCCATTATGTGTGAGACCACTCAACGGTGCTCTCCCCATATATAGACTAGATGACCACGTTCCTGTTGTTGTTTTAGAATAATGAGTTTTGGCCTAATACATAATACACTGTGTGGAATAGAAACTTAATTTCTGGCAAAACAGGGCATGGGAGATGGAAAATCTCTCAGTCCATTGATACTAAATCACCCCCTTCCTTGAACAATATTAGGCTGGAATGCTACAGCCACACACCCCACCCACACATCCACTCTCTAAGTATTTGGCAAGAGAGAATGTTCTCAAACAATAAACCTTTAGTTGCTTTACCCTAGAGGAAAGATGTGTGTTCTTATTCACTCTAAATAACATTGATTTGGAAAGCTGAACTCACAAACAATTCCAAGGGGAGATGTTTCAAATTAAGATGAGGAATCATAACTACTGTTCTATGTTCAAAAACTGTCTTTTTTTTTTAAAGGGTAAACAATGTTGTTGTTTTTCATTTAAAATGTCATTATACATGGATGGTAAATAGATTTTTGTGGTCAATTAATTCAATAGGTTGATAACACAGGGACTCTTATTACCTGAAGATGAATAGCATTATATGAGATAGAGGAAGAAGTAGGGATCATTAATAAAATTGCTGTTATGCAGATTCTGATGACTTTAAATCTTAGGGCTTCTTAAAAACCCTTTCTTTATAATCCAGCTGCTGCTTGTGACACTGCTGATACCACTGTTGGCCCTGATTCCCCATGGGCTGTGTTTCTTACACATTCTCATCTCCTAGTTTTCCTCCTCTCTCTTTGACTGTTTCTTTTCTGTGCCCTTTGGTGAATTCCTCTTATATACTTCAAAGCAACATACAAAATGAAATACTTCTTTGGATCAGACCATCTTGTCTAGTATTCTCTTTCTGGTGATGACTAGACAGACACCTGAAAGTTACAAGCAAAGTATGAATAAGAGAGGTATACTCTTCTGCCTGTCCTCAATCTGGATATACTTGACTATAAGCTCCAGACCTGGGAGAGGGTTGGAAAAAAGATTGCTCTGCTCCCATTGGTTGGGCCCACCCCTTGCATCAGTCAGCAGTCCTATTTGATTGCCCTCTCCCTCTGATCCTAACCAACACCTCTGCCAAAAAGGAGGGCACAAGGATAGGAAAGGCTTCTCCTCCTTCTCCTTGCTCTTATTATAACACATTGGTTTGGAGAAAGCAGGTAAACAGGAAACAACAGCAAGGAAAAGGGAAAATAGGGCCAACAGGACTCAAGGCTATAGAGTGGGCCATTGGCTGGGGTGAAGTTCTCAACAGATGCTATTGGCCCTGTTGCCCTTTGTAAAGGAGGTTTCATTTGTTTGCGAGTGCTAGTTTGGCTCTGTTTCTATGAATTTCTGTTTGAAAGCCATTTAAAATAGTGGTAGGGACATGAAATTCTAACAGTCTTGATTTCACTGTGTTACTCTGAATCTTACCTTCATTTACATCCTCTCCTAGTTTTGTATTCAATTATGAGTCTTTCCCCCTTTAAAAAAAAAAAGGGAAAAAAGAAGAACCAAATAATTACTGCCCAGTCAGCCTTACATCAATACTAGGAAAGATTCGACTTCTGGTGGTTGAGGCGACGCGTCCGGTTGGGTTATGGAGAGGCTCCTGCATCTGGCCGCTTGGCATGGGGAAAATCCCAGCGGGAAAGAAGTCTAGGAGGGGGTAATTTTGCCTTGGGAAATTGGCAGATGGAGGCAGCTTGCAAGGACCTGGTTTGCCGGCTTAGTTGCAAAGAGCGTTTGAGACAAGATCGAAAAGCTCAGATAGCAGGAGCTGAAGAGGTCGGAAGCTAAACCCCCCCCCCCTGTGCCAATGCTACCTTGAAGGTAGAGTGTCATCACCAGTTTTAATTTATTTTAAGGACTGAGTTAATTTCAAAAAGTGATTTTTCCGTTCTCTCCAGAAAGAACGAGCACCTGACTACTTTTCGTTTTTTCTGCTGACTATTAGTTGGGACCACAGAGCCAGAGTTAGCAACCTGGTGAGTTGTTTTATGAAGTACCGGGAAGCCGTATTTGACTTAAACTAATAAGGTCCTGATTTATCGCAGGCTCAGCAAACGGACTTTTTTTGGAAGATAGGTATTCCTGTAATATTACTACTATTATTTTATTCTTGGGATGGACATATAAATTAAAGACCCACAAAGACAGAATTAGAAAGGAGGAAATAAGGAGAAACAGCAGAGGCTAGATTGTGAAGTAACAACATAGTATCGGGACAAACAAAGTAACAGCTGTGAGAAGGGTGAAGAAATGAGGGAAGGGTATTGAAAAGGACACAGCTGAAGTGACTTGAAGAAACATTGAACGAAACTAGCAAATAAGAAAAGGTGTGATAAAAGGCTTCATAGACTTGAAAGAAAAAGGAGAAAAAAGGGGGAAAGAAGAAGAAACTAAGTAGAGAGTAAAGCTAGGGGAATCAGGGGGGACAAGGAGAAAAAACCACACAAAAACGACTTCCATAAACTGGGCAACTATTAAGACAACGGACAATAGGGAGACAGCGGGTTGATATAAAAAGACAGAAAGGAGAGCAGAATGTTCAATGTGATGTTGGAGTGGTTGAGATGAGGAGTTTGAAGGAGTCTGAAGTAGAGTAGTGGCAACAGAAAGGGAAGAGAAGGAGAAAGAAGAGATGAGAAAGAAGATCCATTGAATCCCCTCACTTCCTGATGGTATCAGAGACTTAAGGGCGCACTAGAGAGTGTTAAAAAAGTGTTCAAATTGATGTGGATGTTGATGACATTGATGTTATTGAATACTAATTTAAGGAAGAATTCATTATTATATTAACTAAATTTATCCCAAGGCTCTTGCCCCATTTTTGTAGTACGACAAAACTAAACAGTAATTTTTTCTTCTTTATTATTATTAATAATAATAGCCAAGAGGGTTCAATGTAAGGACATGAGCTACTAATTTTGATAAGGGCAAAATTGATCAATCATTTAAGGATCTGGGACCCAATTACTCACTTAACTATTTACCTAAGGGCCTGGGAATTATGTTGCAAGCTTTGAAAATATAAATTGGATGACCGATTTGATTAGTGAAAAGGTGTGACGTGGATGTAAGGGTAACTGAGAGAAAGAGTGGTAAGGAGAATATACCTAATGCAATCTATTTCTAACACAAATATATGTTATTATATACAATCTATTGAGCAGAGGACAACAAATTGATATTAATAGGTAGATTGGGAACGTGGTATTTGCCCTTATTTTTAGTTGAGAAATCCCACATTGAATTTTGACATAATATAACCCCTGAAACTTGACTTGTAATAAAGGGAAAAAAAGTGTTGTTAATTAAGCTGAAATACCTGGAATGTATATAATCAGATGGTTATCTATCTGTGCTGTGTTAAAACTGAAGTTTGGTTAATTACTTAATTGTGTTGTGTTGAGTTGAGGTTTGGCAAAAAAAAAAAAGAAGCAAAGGGAGTGAGGGAAAGAGTGGTAAGATAGAGAAGGAGAAAAAGGAAGGTTGTAAGTGGCATTGTAAATTATAGAAAGATAGGGGAAACAGAAAAGAGAAACACCTCCTAAAGCTATTAGGAGGTAATGCGCATCACCAGGAGAGCCTTGGACAAACAAAAAGAACAGATACAAATGATGAGAAGATCATCATTAGATATGTCAACTAAAATAACAGATATTAGGCTGTTATTAATGACTGAATTTAAAAAAAACCCTAAGATCAGAGCTCACAACAGAGATGAGAGAATTACAGGGAGAAATTAGGACAGATTTTCAAAAACAATTAGACGCTTTTGGTAACCGTTTGGACACTGTGTCAAAAGATATCTCTAAAATTAGCAAAGATTTGCAGGACGTACAGGAGAAGACGATAAAACTAGAAAAAAGAACAAAGTCAATAGAAATCAGATTGGAATGGGAAGCAAATTATAAAGTAATTCAGGAGTCAAGATTTAGATCGAAGTGTATTAAAATAAGGGGCTTAGAAGAACAACCAAATGAGGAGTTAGCCAAAAGAGTGATACCGGCACTTGCAGAATTTATAGGATGGGAAAGTGATCAGCTGGATTTAGAAACTAACAAACTCTATCGCATTGACTCCTGGATCGCAAAAAAGAATAAAATTCCTAGAGATATTGTTGTGTATTTCACTAGGGAGCGAATCAAGGATCTGATCATTCAGAAGAATTTTAGGGAACAATTTAAAATATAAGGTCAATTGGTCAAAATATTTAAGGACATACCAATCCAAACAATCAAAAAAAAAAAGAAAAGAAAGAAAAAGAAAAGAAAACAAAAGAAAAGAATACTCCTTCCTGACACATGTATTGAGGGATAGGAGTATATCTTATAAGTGGAACAAAGGCCGTAACTCTAACTTATAGTTATAAAAAGTATGTAATTAACACATTACCCAAAGCCAAGGAGTTTCTAGCTAAATTACAGGGGCAAAAGAAAGGGGATAGGAAGGAGGACAAAGATCAAAAGACAAATAGAGAAAAAGAAGAAGATCAGGAGAGGAAAGAAGCAGACTTAGAAGGAAAGGGGGCCCAAGAGAACAAGAATAGCAAGAAGGGAACAGTTTTACATAGATCAGGAAGGTAATATAGAAACAGCAAGAGGGTGAATCAGGAGGTGAGAGATAAAGAAAGCGATAGTGACAAGGACAAGAACCAGGACATAGGAGAGAGATCAGATTTAGAAACAGAAGCAGAGGAAATGTCTGAGACTGAAGCAGAGGCAGAAGAAGAACTAAAGGGAGCAGTGGGAGGAAGAGATATATAAATTGTAAGAAGGACAAGACAACCAATAATAAAATAACAAGTACATTGGAACAATAATAAACCTAAAGATAAATACTGAAAATGGGAATTATATTGATTTCTTGGAACGTGAATGGGTTAAACTCACCGCACAAAAGGAAAAGGGTATACCATTTTTTGGAAAAGCCAAGAGCAGATATAATCTTCTTCAGGAGACTCATATAAGGACTGTTGACCAAAAATTATTGAGAAATACTAAACTTGGAACACTTTTTGCAACTGATGGGGACAAAAAGAAGAGAGGTGTGGCCATTTATGTTAAGTCTGAGTATGAATCAAAAGAAGTATTTAGTGACATAAATGGCTTCTATTTGGGTGTAGAAGTGAAAATACAGGAGAAAAAACATACTGATGGTGGGAGTGTACGGAACAAAAAACAATAAGCGGCATTATATAAAGGGTTTGCAAAATAGAATATCAGAATTCAGTTATGATAGTTATATCATAATGGGGGATAGGAATGGAGTCATGAATTCAGACTATGGAGATTTTCAGACAACACTGTTATAGTGTTACTATTCCACTTTATTTGCTATGGCTGCCTCCTGTTGAATCCTGGGATTTGAAGTTTAGGGAGGGGCATTTACAACTCCATCCAGAGAGCTCTTAGGCCTCACTAAACTACAAACCCCAGAATTCCACAGGAGGAAGCCACAGCAGTTAAAGTGGAATAGTAACACTATAACAGTGTAGTCTGAAAATCTCCATAGACAGATCACACCCAAAGGAAAGACACCAGAAAAAAGGACAATTACCTTTAGGGATGAAAGAAATGATGGAGCAGTTAAGCTTGATAGACATTTGGCATCATAATCATGGAAATGAAAGAGATTTTACGTTCTACTCAGACCGATTCAAATCCTGGTCAAGAACTGACATGTTCTTGATTTCTAAGAATCTTATTAGAGAAGTAAAACAAGCAGACATATTACAAAGAATAATTTCTGATCACTGTCCAATAAGCTTGGAGTTGAGAAATGTAAAATGGCTGTTCAATTGGAGATTTAATGATATTCTACTTAAAGATGAGGTTGTAGTAAATAAGATCAAAGAAGACTTAAATTTGTTCTTCAAGGAAAATATTGATACAGGAACACCATTGAATATAGTTTGGGATGCTGGAAAATCGGTGATAAGAGGAACAATAATACAGCAAGAACACATAATGAGGAAAAAGAAAAAGCAGAGAAAAAGAGCTCCTTGGAGAAATATCAGAAAAAGAAAAAGTTTCAAAGCTGGACCCTAAGAACAAAAAATTAAAAGGGGAACTGGCAGAATTGAGGAGGAAATTAGATGCAGAAATGACATGAAATTGCTAAGAAACTGAAATGTTTGAAGTATGTGTAAAACAATACTTCAAAAAACAAAGGAAGAACTGAGAGATGAAGGGGTTCCATGCCACTGGTTCTTGTATCGTCAATTATATGAAAAATTTAAATTTGATACCAGAACAGAAGGGATTGAAGCAGAGAAAGGAGAGTTTGATAAGATATTATATGGGGAAAGAACTAAATAGATCATGAAAATTTACAACTTGATATTGAAAATTAATATGGAACCAGAAGTGGTGAAGAGTTATATGATTAAATGGGCCCAACAAGTAGGTTGAGAAATAAAGATAGCGGATTGGGTAAGGGCATGGAATGTTAATATTCGATTTACAAGATGATATAGGTTGAGAGAAAACTTTTATGATATGATGAACATGAGGCACCTTGCCCCCACAAGAATGGCTAAAATATATAAGAATATGTCTAACATTTGTTGGAAATGTGGTCAAGCTAAGGGTACCTATATGCATGTTTGGTGGTCATGTAAACAAACAAACAAAATTTGGAAGAGATTACATGATTTAATAGTGAAGACATTAAATATAGATATTTCATTTGACCCAGAAATGTATTTACTAAATATGCTTCATAGGTTACGCCGGTGTATTCGAAGGAAATATTGGAGGGTATTACTATATGCGGTAACGGCGGCAAGATTACTATTTGTTCAAAAATGGAAAGGAAAAGAACTCCCATCAATTAACGATTGGATAAGGAAGATGAAGGAATTTTATGAAAAAGAAAGGCTGTCTATAATGATAGATGACAAAAGAACATGGGATGATCTTGTAGGTTGGAAGGAGATAGTTAATCTAAAGAAAAACCTAGAGGAAGACTAAAGGAGCAGAATAAGGGAAAACAAAGGGCGGTAAAAAGTGTATTTAATAAGATAGCTTCATATAATAAAATAAAGAAGACAATTTAGGTCTAGCAGATGAAGAATAAGTAGAAATACAGGATTAGAGGATTGCACCAGTAATTCTGGAGGTTCGGAAATAAGGAAGTCATTATGGAATGGTATGAAAGGTGTTATTTTATGTAAATTTAAAGTTTGATAAAGTACTGTAATTGTAAATTGAGTTGTATGTATGTAAGAGATGAGGGTGTGCATCATTGTTTATGTGTAATAGATGTGTAATAGATGTTATGTCATTAATGGAAACTTTTAATACAAAGATAAAAAAGAGAAAAGGAAAAAAAAGGAATACTAGGAAAGATTTGAGAGCAGATCATTAAATAGACAGTCTGTAACCAACTTAGAAAGGAATGCTGTGATCATAAAAAGTCAACATGGATTTCTCAAAGCCAAGTTGTGCCAGACTAATCTTATCTCATTTTTTTTTGGATAGAGTTATAAACTTGATAGATGAAGGGAATGCTGTGGATGTAGTGTATCTTGATTTAAGTAAAGCTTTGACAAGGTCCCCCATGATATTCTTGCAAAAAAGTTAGTAACTTGTGGACTAGACAATGTAACTGTTAGGTGGATTTGTAATTGGTTGACTGGTTGAACCCAAAGGGCAGTCACCAATGGCTCCTCTTCATGCTTGAGAGAAGTTACTAGTGGGGTGCCACAGGGTTCTGTCTTAGGCCCAATGCTATTCCACATCTCTATCAATGATTTTGATGAAGGAATAGAGGGCATTCTTATCAAGTTTGCAGAAGACACCAAATTAGGAGGGGTGGCTGATACCCCAGAGGACAGGATCAAAATCCAAACTGACCTGAACAGATTAGAAACCTGGGCCAAAACTAACGAAATGAATTTCAGCCGGGAGAAATGTATGATACTACACTTGGGCAGTAAAAATGAAATGCACAGATATAGGATGGGTGACACCTGGCTTGATGGCAGTACATGCAAAAGGGATCTTGAAGTCTTAGTGGACCACATGCTGAACATGAGCCTGCAGTGTGATGCAGCAGATAAAAAAGCCAATGTGATTCTAGGCTGCATTAATAGGAGTATACTGTCTAGATCAAGGGAAGTAATAGTGCCATTCTATTCTGCTTTGGTCAAACCTCACCTGGAATACTGTGTCCAGTTCTGGGCACCACAGTTCAGGAAGGATATTGAGAACCTGGAACGTGTCCAGAGGAGGGCAACCAGGATGGTGGGAGGTCTGGAAGCTATGTACTATGAGGAGCAGCTATTTATTTATTTATTTATTTATACCCTGCTCTTCAGCCACAAGGCTATCAGAGCAGCTTACAAACTGTTTTAAGCAATAGCAATTTACACATCTACACTGCATTAGGCAGCTTCCAATGTGTCTTAGCTAGTTGCCACTACAAGCTGGGTACTCATTTTACTGACCTACGAAAGGATGGAAGGCTGAGTGAACCTTGGAGCCCTCTGGAATCGAATGATTTGATTGTGTATTCCTGCATGACAGGGGGTTGGACTGGATGGCCCTTGTGGTATCTTCCAACTCTATGATTGTATGATTCCCCCTTGCAAGGAACTTTGTGTGCATTCTTTCTTTTTGTGTCAAAAATATACAGTTGTCCCTCCACATTCGCGAACTTGACATTCGCGGTTTTGATTATTCGCGGTTTTGGGAGGGCCCCCTGGGCCCCCCCAAAACCGCGACACGGGGCCTCCGGAGGCCCCGTGAAAGCCCTGGGAGGGAGCGGGGAGGGCCGGGCAGGCCTCCACGGGGCCTTCGGAGACCCTCCAGAGGCCCTGTGAAGGCCTTGGAAGGGAGGGGGGAGGGCCAGGGAGGCAGCTGGGGAGGCCTCCGGGGGGGATTGCGAGGCCCCACGAAGGCCTTGGGGAGCACCGGGGAGGCTTCCGCGGGGACCCGTGAGGCCCCGCGAAGGCCTTGGGAGGGAGGGGGAGGGCCGGGGAGGCCTTCACGGGCCCCCCGGAGACGCTCCAGAGTCCCCATGAAGGCCTGGGGAAGGGGTGGGGAGGGCTGGGGAGGCGATCATGGGGCCTCTGGAGATGCTCCGGAGGCCCCATGAAGGCCTGGGGAGGGCTGGGGAGGCGATCATGGGGCCTCTGGAGATGCTCCGGACCCATGAAGGCCTGGGGAGGGAGTGGGGAGGGCCGGGGAGGCCTTTAAGGGACCTCCGGAGATGCTCCGGAGGCCCCATGAAGGCCTGGGGAGGGAGTGGGGAGGGCCGGGGAGGCCTTCAAGGGACCTCCGGAGACACTCCAGAGGCCCTATGAAGGCCTGGGGAGGGGTGGGGACGGCTGGGGAGGCGATCATGGGGCCTCCAGAGATGCTCCGGAGGCCCCATGAAGACCTGAAGCGGGAGGGGGATGTGGGGGAAAGCGACTATAGGGCCTACGGAGGCCCTGTGGTCACTTTGGCAGGGGAGGGCAATTGTTATTTGTGGATTTTTCACATTCACGGGGTTCTGGGGAACCTAACCCCCGCAAATGTGAAGGGATGACTGTACATAGATTTTCATATATTTTTATTGATTTTAAACTATTATACAGAAATATTATAATCAAAATTAATGATAATAATTAATATTGATAATATATAAAAAAGAACAATCTTACATTGCACACAGAGTCGGAGACATAAAGAGACCACATGCAGAATCTGTGGTGAAATAAATGGTTTTTATTTATCACCCTACCTATTTAAATCCCTAAATCTTCAGTGGGGGGAGGCAACCTAGTGAGGGAGCAGCTGGGGCGGATCGTCCCTTCTGGACTTATGCCCCCAGCTTCCCCGTGCGAACACTTGAGCCCTGTTGAGCAACCTCAGTACTTGGGGCTGCTCTCCAGCCTGCCCATGTTTGGAAGGTCAACCCAAAATTCCCCCAACCAATCCATACAGATTAAGGTGAGGGATTACCCTTCAGGCCAACCCCAATGTAGGTCTCCTTCTGTTTTCCCAGATCGTACAATCTAAGGACACCCTTCCAGAGACCGTCCCTTCACCAAAATCGGTGCCCTAGGTGTACATCATAATCTATGCCTCCCCCTTTCCCGCCATAGATAAGGGGCAAGCGTCCGCTTTGTCCCTTAATCCCCACCAGCTTGAGCCAACAGGTCCTTCAACCCCCACCGAAAATCACCCAATAGTACCGTATATTCCGGCGTATAAGACGACTTTTGAGCACTCAAAAGTGCCCTCCAAAATCGACAGTCGTCTTATACGCCGGATACACTTTGCTTCACCTGCCTGCCTATCTCCTGCCTCTTCGCAAACGGAGCGAAGAGGCAGGAGATCGGGCAGGAGCAAAGTGCTCCTCCTTGCCACCCGCCAAACCCCCCGCGCTTCCACCCCGCCTCCCGAAAGTCGCGGAACCGCAGCTTTGGGGGGGTGGCTAGGAAGCCCCCTCCTCCCTTCCCCCCGCCCACTCCCCATGCATCCACCCCCCTCCCCCCTTCCCCCCGCCCACTCCCCGTGCATCCACCCCCTCCCTGAAATCTACGGAACCGCGGCTTTCAGGGAGGGGGGTGGCGTAGAAGCCCCCTCCTCCCTTCCCCCTGCCCACTCCTCGTGCATCCACCCCCCTCCCTGAAATCCGCGGAACCGCGGCTTTCAGGGAGGGGGGTGGCGGAGAAGCCCCCTCCTCCCTTCCCCCTGCCCACTCCCCGTGCATCCATCCCCCTCCCTGAAATCCGCAGAACCGTGGCTTTCAGGGAGGGGGGGTGGCGGAGAAGCCCCCTCCTCCCTTCCCCCCACCCACCCCCCACGCATCCACCCCCCCTCCCAAAAGGGAGGGGGCTGGGAAGCCCCCTATTCCCTGCCACCCGGCCACCCTCCACCCAGCCACCCCCCTTCCCCAAAGGCTCGCTTTGGAGAGGGGGGTGGCTGTGAAGCCCCCTCCCCTCAGCCACCCAGCCACCCTCCGCCCAGCCTCCCCCCTTCCCCAAAGCCCCGTTTGGCCGCACAGCCTGTGGATCCCCCTCCTGCGCTCCCTCCTGGAAGGGAGCGCAGGAGGGGCATGCGGAGGTTGCGTGGCCAAACCGTGATTCGCCCCTTCTCCCCACCTTCCTGGAAGGTGGGGAGAAGGGGTGAACGTGCCCCGTTTGGCCGCACAGCCTCCGGATCCCCCTCCTGCGCTCCCTCCTGGAAGGGAGCGCAAGAGGGGAATCCGGAGGCTATGTGGCCAAACCCGCGATTCGCCCCTTCTCCCCACCTTCCTGGAAGGTGGGGAAAAGGGGTGAACGTGCCCCTTTTGGGCGCACAGCCTCCGCATCCTCCTCCTGCGCTCCCTCCTGGAAGGGAGCGCAGGAGGCGCATGCGGGGGCTATGCGTTGGAAGATGGGGGTCATCTTATAGGGCGAATATATCACAAACTCTGCATTTTACCTTAAAAATTGGGGGGGTCATCTTATACGCCGGGTCGTCTTATACGCTGGAATATACAGTAATAAATTTCTAGTGTCCAAGAGATGAACCCCATCAGCCCTGCAGAGCTCAGGCCTCTCAAACACAATTTCGGGATGTGCCAAGTAATAACCACCCATTGAAGTAAAAAACTTCCCCATTTGCCTGTTGACTTTGCGCCGAGCTCTGTCAATCAGGCGGGGGCTCTCCTCCCCTCACCATAGCTGCCTGGGTAGTATAGCTGACCACATGATGGTAACTTCAGGCCATGTAGACCTGATCACCTTCAAATCATGTGGCACTTGAATCACCAAGGCCTTACCCTTAAGCAAGCCCAAATCATTTCCCCCAAGGTGTACAATCAGAATGTCAGGTGGTGGCCCAACACGTTCTCCAAACAGCAGTTGCATGAGCCCATGCCACGCAATCCCCGCTTCCCCAACCACTCAATCACCCCCATGTCTCCCAAGCTCAGGTGAGGTCCAGAGTAACATAATCAGGCTTGCTGGTCCGCTCAGTAGACCATACTCTGGCCACAAATCAGCACTCAACGTCTTACCGGCTGAGGTCTAAAACCTGGAAGACAAAAGGGGAAGAAAGCAGTTAGTAAAGTAAAGGACGGATGTACCTCTGGTAGGAGGATGACCGCCACCTCCCAATACCCTGTATCGCCGTCGGTGACAACCCCATTGCCGCCGCCATAGAGGCAGCCCCTATACGAAAGGAATGTGTCACGAACTTGACACCTTCCAGCCCCAGCAGCTGCAAAGCCTTGGATGTCACGGTCCAGAACTGATACCTAGTCAGGGGAGAAGAATCAGCATGAGTAAAAAGTGTTCCTGGACGCTGACCCCTCACTTGAAGATATTTCTGCAGGGCAAGAACCGGACATATGGTGTCGTCACTGCAGCGTTGGAGCTTAACGGTTTTGCCCTGACCCAACTGGTCTGTCTTTGAGAAACATAGTGTAAAGCTTACCTGCTGGTCAACTATCTTTATATCCCTCAATTCCAAAGCCCTCCCTGAGGTGTCATCTTTGGAAGTCAACACAAGTTCGCTAACTCGTAAAGTGCCAAAAAAGGCCAGCATGGAAGCCGCATGAAAAAGCAACGCCTCATAGGGGGAAGAACAGATCCCCACCCATGCCTGGCGTAAACCTTTCAGTATATCTGGCAAAAGGGGACCCGTGAACCCTTCCTTCTGCCTTTTTCACGAGCCCATCCTTCCAGTATCTTCTGTATGCGGAAGTCACCAGTATTCTCTGCGGGGCCCCTGCACTTTCAGCCAGAATGCTAAGGCAGCTAATCTGCTCCTGATAGATTGTGGGGCCAGGCCCCTTTTATAAAGATGCACACAAAATTGCAGGAGGTGTGCAACTGGGACCTTGACTCCTTGCTGGAACCCCTTTTGTTCCCTAAATTGCTGAAAATCCTTAACAGCCCTAGCATAACTCTATTTTGTGCTACCTGCCACCAACATACCTAGGGCCCTGCAGATTTCGGACTCCCAATCTGCCATAGGCCCACCAGCATCTTGTCGCCCTTGGGCTTGGCATACGGAGCCAACTCTCTGAAGCACTCCATCTGCATGCGGGAAAGAGCGTCAGCAATCTCATTGTTAATGCCCGCCACATGCCCCGCCATAAACAAGATATTATACTTAAGGCATTGCAACGTAAAACGCCTAACCAGGCTCATGACCCGAGGAGACCTAGATGTAAAGAGAATTTATCACCTGGACCGTTGCCGAATTGACACACCAAAAATGTACTGACGAATTCGCCAATTTACCAGGCCAAATGAATGAAGCCACTAAAATCGGGAAAAACTCTAAAAAAGTTAGATCCAATGTGATGTCCGTCCCACGCCAATCTGCGGGCCATCTACTTGCACACCACCGGCCACTGAAGTAAACTCCGAAGCCAATAGAACCCGCTGCGTCAGACACAATTTGCAGTGTGCCCTGTAGTTTTCTTTCCTCACGCCACAATGACACTCCATTAAAGTGGTTCAGGAAGTCCTGCCAAACTTGCAGATCATCCTGCATGTCCCTGGTTAGCCGAATCGTATGAAATGGTTTTCTTACAGCCATAATAGCATTACATAAATGGCGAAGGAAAGCCCTACCAGGGGCGACCACCTTGCAAGCGAAGTTCAGGTGTCCAATGAGAACCTGAAACTCCCTCAAGGTGGCCTTGTGTCTACTCTTAAAGTGGCTAACCCTAACTCTCAAATCCTGAATCTTTGATTCAGAAAGCCAGCATTGCTGCTTGATCGTGTCAATTTCAATGCCTAAAAAAGTCAAAAGTTGTGAGGGGCCTTCTTTTTTTTTCTGGGGCAAGGGGAACCCTGAGTTCTTCTGCCATTTCTTCAAATTGCCTCAGCAAAACCCCACAATTGGTTGAACCATATTCCCCAGTAAGTAAAAAATCATCTAAATAATGAACCACACTGTGCATGCCCATTCTAATCCTAAGGGCCCACTCCAAAAAGGTACTAAAGTTTCAAAAGCATTGCAGGACACCAAACACCCCATGGGTAAAGCTCGGTCCATGTAAAAAAGCCCCTCAAATTGAAATCCTAACAGCTCAAAATCATTAGGATGAACCGGGAGAAGGCGAAATGCTGACTTAATGTTGCATTTTGCCAATTCGGCTCCAGGACCATGCCGCCTGACCTCCCATATGGCCGCATCAAAAGAAGTATACCTAACTGAACACAATTCTGGAGGGATAGAGTCATTTACCGACTCGCCCCTCGGGTAGGATAAATGATGTATAAGCCTGAACTCACCAGGAGCCTTCTTAGGTACTATACCCAATGGGGATACCCTCAAATTAGGCACTGGCGGCCGAGTAAATGGGCCAATTACCCTCCCCTCCAATACCTCTTTCCGTATCTTATCCCTAACAATGTGTTCCAACCCTTTAACTGACTTTAAGTTGTGGGCTCGAAAGGGGCGCCTAGGCCCTTGATATGGGATTTTAAAACCAAAATGAAAACCCTCAAATAAATAATTGGCCGATCGCCTATCAGGATAAACAGCAAGCCAAGTATCCAAAATGTCTAATTTAATTGGGTTGGGGCCCTTTAGGAGGAGGGGCTGAGGGACCACCTCCTTTACCTGCACCCTGCCCCCCTCTGGAGCCTCTAAACTTCCCCCTCCCTCTTGGGCAGTTCAACCAAGGAATGCGAGGCTCCACAAATGAAGCATTCGTGATTAAACCTACAAGGCTTCCTGGAACATTGCCCATGGGAGCTAAATTCCCAGCATAGCATCCTTTGCCCTGCCTGAGATGATGAAACTGTAGCAGCCAATTTATTTCTTGTGGCAGCTGATGGCCGCAACAGATGACCACTATGGGTTCGCTCCCCCTGAATGGGATGTGCCGGGGTCATGATCTACATCCACAATTGGGGATGCATCATATCCCAGCGAAGAGATGGGTAGATCACAGTTCACATGTGAAAAGCCTTGTCATATAACAGCCAAGCAGGGCAGGCAAAACCCACGTAAGCTCTGTGAATGATGTCTATGTACTGGAATAGGGCTCCCGCCCATTGTGGTTGAGCCTTCACCATCACCCCGGCCAAAATTAAAAATCCGGATAGCCAATTGGACCAAGTCCTCTCGAACTTCTGCCTTTTTAACTTCTCCCTCTCTTTTTCATCCAAATCATCATTATCTTTTTTCTCCATTTCACGATATAAAAGTGAAAAAACATCAACATATTCCCCTTTTAGAATTTTTTCTCGTGTGGACTGTAGCAGGTGATCACCTAGTGGGAGAGATATCTCCCCGAGGGGGACCGCTGGATACACCACCATGTCATATCCTGGGGTCTGCAATAAGCCTGCGGAAGGTACATTGTACCCCCCAAAGGTGAATGGGCCCCATGGAGACCATTGGGGACTGCCCCACCCAAATGCCTGCTGAGGTATGGCCCATGTGCCTTGAGTTGTCTGAGTGTCACCCTGTGATACATTGCTAGCCATGGGTTTATGCCAATTAGCTCATGGCCACCCTATATTGGATTGTGTATTAACATTATTGGGTAACTCACCGGTAGGAGTCATTGCATCCACTGATTTGGGTTCAATGCTGGCCCCTGATGGTCTATTGGAGGGCCCATCCAGCTGCTGCAATCCCGAAGCATCCTCCCCATGGATCCTTTTTTCCAACTCATCTAAACGTGCAATAATCTGGTTAGCAAGTTTTCCCTCCTTTACCGAGCTCTTGGCATGAGCAGATTCAACCTCCCCTACTTCCTGTATCTTCTCAAGATGCTGAATTCATTGCAGGATTGCCTGCCACGGTATCTTGTCCTCATCATCACTTTGTGGGGGTGCCAGCCCTTTCCCCTTCGCTCCACCTTTACCCTTCTTGGGGTCCATTGATGCAGATAAGCTGATGTGTCTGTGAGCTTATTATTATTATTATTATTAGTAGTAGTAGTAAAATCCAGTGATAAGGCCCACCAGTGACACCAGGTTGTATGCAGCTTATTATTATTATTATTATTATTATTGGTAACACTACCAGCAGTATGTGTCAGAACAGTGTAAAATGGCTGACATATCTCCGACAGCCTTTGTTAACCAAGATCTAAAATGGCCCCCGTCAAAGCCCAAATTCTGAGGACCTCTGGTGGCCCACCTGTAGAAATGCAGGCTGTGGCAGCAGTGGGATGGTGCTGCAGATTACAACCACTCAGCTCCCCCTGGCAGCCTGGCACAAGCACTACAGGTGGTAAAAGCAGCCTACGTGCAAGCTGGCTGTTAATCCCGGCCCTCTGGTGTCCCACCAAAATAAAGAACTAGTTGGCAATCTTTCCTACTGCCCAGTCCAATACTCCCTCAAAAGGAAATTGTCCGGCAATGTCAGAGGGACCACCATCCCACCTGTCCTCACTAGCAGAGGGACCACCCACCTGCCTGTCCTCCCTGTCCAGCCGCCCTGCCGCTCGTGAGCCAAAGCGGGCACACCACCTCAGGCTGGTCGCAGCCGCGACCAACCGCCCCCAAGGCCAACACCCTCCACACGACCCGCAAGGCTAGCAGACCACGAGCGCACCCCCAGCCAGCCGGCCACAACTGCGACCAGCAGCCCCAAAGGCCAGCGCCCTCCCACTCGCCCGAAAAGAGCGCTCCCCACTCGGCCGATCACAGCTGTGAACAGCCGCCTCAAAGGCCAGAGCCCCCATGTTCGCCCGGCTGATCGCCGCCATGATCAATCCTGCCCAGGGGATAAAACAGTCCCCCATCCAGGAAAGCTGAGCAGGGAGACACAGGCGAGGCCCTCCCCCACCTTCGATCGCAGCTGCGATCAACACCATGGGGCAAAGCCCCACAAAACCAGACGCGCTCTCCTGCAAGCTCTCCCTCCGCTCGCCAAAAGGAGAAGAGGCCGAGGAGAGGGGCAGGCTGCCCTTTATATCTTGGCCCCACCCCTCTCCTCTTGTCGTCGACACTTGCTGGCTATGCAGCGTGGTCTCTACTCCTCCCTGCACGCAAGGAGAGTTCCCCGCCACAGGCTCTGCGGGCGGCCAGGGGAGCCACATTCTATTACAACAATCACCCCACATACAATCTTCCCTTCCAGCATATCCATTTCTTGTTTTGTAAACCTTCATTCTAATCCATTCACTAACTTCCTCTTAACAAAACTTATAATAAATTTTATTATGTATCTTATCTCTTCTATTATAGTAAACTGCCAGTCCTACCACAGCGTCATGAAACTTATTGAATAATATCATGCAGTATTTTACTTCTTGAATGTCTGCTTCAGTCTGTAAAATTAACAATCACTAATTATCCCCAAATACTTAAATATTTTGTTGCAATGTCTCAATCTCTTTTGTATTTTCCAATTCTATCTTCTCTCAACAAGCACATCAATTTGTCCATCTCAGCCATTTCACACAGTTTAAGTATCCAATCATTTACTGAGGGAAGTGTATCTTTCCTCTATACTTGTGTCAGAAGTAATTTTGCCGCTGCACTCATATAAAACAGGATTTCCCCATGTTCTTTGGAGATTATCAGATGCAGCAAATACGGTGTTATAACATTGAAACCACAAAAAGGCTTCCTTATTATACGACATCATGCTCCAGCATTCTGCAAAAGTACTGCTGCTGTCAAGAGGGCATTCTTTCTTTTATTAATGGGCAAAAGTCTCCAATTGGTCTCCCATAGCATTGTTTTTGCATCTTCATTTGTGTGTAAAACTATGGCCCCTTCTGCTGGTGTGATTTGAGTGTCAATGGGCAGTCCCTGCTGGAACATTTCCAGGTGAGATCGAGAAAACTAGGTACCATGTGCTCTTTTCGTGAACCTTCCTCTTGCTTGCAAGTTTCCAAGTGAGTTTCAGTGCTCGTGTGTTTGTCTTATTTGGTAATTTAGGTGTTTATGGATGTTTAAGTGTGCTCGTATCTTCTCACGAGAACTTCCGAAATCTTGCCCACGAATAAACACAGAAGTAACCAGCACAAGCAGTCATATTGCTAGATTTCAGGGGTGTCTTTGTCTCATTATTACAGCAGCATGCAAAAAGAAGTGTTATTATGCCAGGATACTTACGCTGTAAATAAAGTATAGTGCCAAAAGAACATTTTTAGACTCTTGTCTGATAATCTTCTTTGTCTAGTTTGTCTTCTGTGAGTCCTAGTAGGTACATTGCTGGGTCCATCTTAAATCTTTTATTAACAATTTTTTTCTATTTTAATTGATGCAATGAAATCCAGAATTTTTAAAATCTTTTCACAAGTATACCATGCATGGAAGAAAGTATCTACTTCCTTTCTGCACTTCAAACATTTGCTATCCGAATTCTTGTATATTTTCGACACATTTTCCAGTGTCATGTACCATCTGAAGTGCGTCTTGTATAAATTTTCCCTTGTGTTTTGACTCAGTTTATATTTCAACTTTTTGTCCAAATTACTTCTGATTTATGTAAACTAATTGGATGACTTAGATTCTGTGCCCGTTTTATCATTGTCTCTTTTATGGTGTCTTCTTCCATATCCCATCTTAGTAATACCTTATATATCGTTGATAATGTCTTTTGGTTTTTGGTAGTAAGGATAGTCTCTAAATCTGTTTTCTTCCCACTGTTTCATCTCAATCTTTGTTTGTTCTCTTAATTGTCTATATAATAACCAGTGACAGTTTATTCCATGCATTTTAAGTTCATCCTGTATCTTCATCCTGTAGATTCCTCCATGTCTAATCAAAATAGATTTTCCATGGGTTTCCTTGGGTTCTAATCAAAATGTTTCTAATCCATGTATCTTTTAGTATATTTTCTCATTTATAAAATACTTCATGTGGGGAGAGCCATTGAGGCATTTTGGGGCAATATCTTTATACATTTTCAACATTTTTATAAAGATTTCCATAGAAGATTATTATTAAAATCTTTGTGCACCTTTTCTTTATTAAACCATAAGTATGCATGCCAGCCATACCTTAGATCTTCTCCCTCCAGTTGCAATAATTTTCTGTTCTCCAGGTTTACCCAGTCTTTTAGCCACATTAGACAGCAGGTATGATAGTACAACTTAAAATTCAGTAGATCTAGGCTTCTAATTTTTGCATCTTGAAGTATTTTCAATTTGACTCTCAGTTTTCATCCCATCAAAATAAATTTCAAAACCTCTGTCTGCCACTTTTTAAACACCATGTCATTAGTTATTATTGGGATTGTTTGAAATAAGAACAATATTTTGGGGAGGACATTCATTTTTATTACAGATATTATTCCCATAAAAGATAAATTTAAATTATTCTAGTTTCTCAGGTCTTTTAAAAACACCACTCTATATCTTCTCATAGTTCTTTTTAAAAGAGATCCATGTTATGTTTTGAGATGTGTATTCCCAAGTATTTGATCTTTTTGCTTGCAGTGTATGCTGATTGATTACATAATTCTGTTTCCTCTTCTTTTTTATGTTTTTAGTTAGTATAAATGTTTTGTCTTTATTTATTTTCAATCCAGATATCTTTTTGCACACATTTATCAAGTTTTTAAATCCTTCCATGCTGTCTAGTGGGTCATCCAATAGTATTACCAGATCTTAGTTTATATTCAAGTCCCTTCACGTTTACTCCTTTTATCTTTGATTTTTTCCTTATCATTCTGTTGAAGATTTCTTTATTAATCAAAAATAGCAGCAGTGTGTAATTGGATAATTAAGTTTTTTTCTTTGCTCATCTCAGAGCTCTGGAATGTCTTGTTTATTTAGAAACCAGTCAATTTTATCTTCATTGATTTTTTGTTCTTTAAATAGTTCTGTTTAATATCTATGAAAAATGTTCTTAATTTTTTCTTGATCAGAGTAAACTTTCCCATCCTCTTTGATTTTGGAGATTATGTTTTTTTCCTTTTCCTTAATTTGTACGCTAGCCATTTTCCTGGTTTGTTGGCATGCTAAAAATGTATTTTTGTTTGTATTTTTAATATACATTATTTTGTAGATATTTTGCCCACTGAATAAGACGTATTTTGGGTATTTTCCAGGTGTGCTTATTTTTGGCCATTAACCAACGTATGCATGATTTTGAGTGTATTTCTTCAGATGTTCCACACACTTTGCAGCTGTGTATATTTTGGAGGCAATGTGCCCCATACCTTGTAATTAATTTCTAGTTAGTGGTAACCATTGGCACATCCTGAGGCAATGATGTGCTGAATGATATGCTCTCCCATACTGATACTGACTAAATGCTAAGTTTTATCTATAATATTTCCAAGACTGTTTCCAGACAGTGGGCTCCTGCAGCTCACATTTAACAGACATTGTGAGGCTGCTCTTTTTTGAACTGGTGTTCTCTGGATAAAATATAGAAGAAACAATGGGAAATACACAGAAGGGCTACTAACTGAAGACAATGACATCTGGACCTCCTGTAAACGTCTGTGAACTAGGTAGCGCAATTGTGTTGTGAAAACTACATCCAGAAGCATCCCAAGTCTTTTTTGGAGCATGTTTGTTACTTAGATGGTAAGTCATTTTTGTTTTTAATGTAGGAGTAATTTTAGATTTGAGTGCTAAATAACCTGTAACTATGGGGATGTTCTGGGAAGAAAATGGCTTACCTTTCCTTCTTGCAACCCTGGAAGGTGCTAAAAAGGAAAGATACCTTCTGGATTTATGTGAGAGAGAAAAAAGGAGTTGAAAAAAGAAGGAAGGAAGGGGGAGGGGAAAAAGAAAGAAATGCGGTAGCACCTTTAAAACTAACTTGTTTTTATTTTTGCATGAACTTTAGTGGATGTAAACCCACTTCTTCAGATTGGATATAAAACCACTTCTTCAGATGCAGAACTGAGTGGTATTAAGGCCTCAGGAATAAAGCATATTTATATAGTTGTGCGAGTGGGATAGAATATAATAGGATCCAGAAAGATGCAAACTGTCCTTTTTGTCCAATGTAGAGTGTAGAATGTAGTTTGTCCCCACATCTACTCTGGGAGCAATATTACAGGGGCCAATAACATCACTCATAATGTCAGAGGTACGTATACTTGCTCTTCCTCCAATGTGATATATGCCATCCTCTGCCAGCAATACCCCTCTACACTCTATGTTGGACAAACAAGGAAGTCTCTATGCAAAAGGAATAATGGGCACAAATCTGACATTCGAAAAAATGAACATACCAAAAAACCAGTTGCAGAACATTTCAACCTTCCTGGACACACAGTAAGTGATTTACAGGTTTCAATCCTTAAACAAGGAAATGACAAAGGAAGAATAGAAAAAGAAACAGCTGAATAGAATTATATTCACAAATTCCAGTCCATTAGCAGAGGAATGAACAAAGACAATGGCTTCACGGCACACTACACATTTTAATATGAGTCCTTACTACTGCACATATTATAAAGGGAATCTTCTCAGCGAAAGTTGGGAACCCTGGCAAACTGACTTTTGGTAAGCAGATTTATTGCTTTCACACATCAACACTAATCCACCACTGTAAAGATCTGAAAAACCTGCATCACATTACGCAGCCCTTAGGGCAAGGGTCATTATTTGCATCTTTCTGGATCCTATTACATTCTATCCCACTCCCACAACTGTGTAAGTATGCTTTATGCCTAAAGGCTTTAATACCACTTGGTATTGCATCTGAAGAAGTGGGTTTATATTCACAAAAGCTCATGCAATAAACAAACAAACAAACCCCCAAACCATCTAAGCAATTATCACACAAGGCTAGAAAAGTGGAATTAAACCAGGATAGTAGTGTTCATGGCCAAACCTTATCACATGACTCTCCTGTAGGTGGAATGTATTCAATCTATTAATTGACAAGAAAAGCCTATCAATAGCTCTAATTGTCACTATTGTTCCACTGCTGGCCCTGGTGTGATAGGTCCCTTTACTTCAATTCTGGCATTACAGTAGTCGGTGCCACAAGAGGGCCTATAATCTCCTCCTCTCTCCCCTCCCACTCACTATTCCAAAGCAGGCTAACTCCATGCCTGTAATTTTAAATTCTTTTAATCTATGCTGTGTTTGCATAATTATGGCAATAACAATTAAATTTATTTTTCTTTTATTGTTTTGCTATAAGTTTGCAAACACAGCAAAGATAAAAAATAATAATAAAAAAACCCAACAGGCATGGAGTTAGCCTAATTTGGAATAGCGGGTGGGAAGGGAAAAGGGCAAGAGAGGAGGTGATGCGGGCCCCCTCATGGACTGGATGCTGTACTGCTGGAACTGCAGCAAAAAGACTTATCACACCAGGGCTTTTTTTTCCAAAGCAGTGCAGTCATATGAAAGAAGAGAGGTATGATAAACAATGTTTTCAAAGCAATATGTTCCTGGTTCCTTTCATAATGTGATTGCCACGAGATACTAACCTTGTGTGATAATCTCCTTACTCTTAAAGGATTTCTTTTCCCCCCATCCCCACTCTATTCTCCTTTTTATGCTACAAGAGACTACTATGGCTACTTCTTTGAAAAGAAGCTGAGTATGTTTTGCTTGGTGAGTGTGAATGTATACCTGTAACGTGGGGAATACTACAAGAGAGTGTGAGAAAATGCCAGAATACACTAGCAAATGCTGAAGAATCAATAAATCAGGGAACTGGTATGTTTCCCCTAAGGAATTTTGCTGGCTTTAAGATAACTGTTTAAATTTTCCTATGCTTTTCTTTAGTGATGACTGCTACATTTGTCTCGAATTTTCTGCTGCTCCAGAGATTGGAACACGGAGCAATGGATGCAAGCTCCAGGAACAGAGATTCCACCTCAACATTAGGAGGAACTTCTTGACAGTAAGAGCTGTTCGGCAGTGGAACACACTCCCTTGGAGCGTGCTGGGGTCTCCTTCCTTGGAGGTCTTTAAACAGAGGCTGGATGGCCATCTGTCGTGGATGCTTTGATCGTGATTTCCTGCATGGCAGGGGGTTGGACTGGATGGCCCTCGTGGTCTCTTCCAACTCTGCAATTCTATGATTCTATGATTTGTTCCTGAAGAATTCTATGGCAATCTAAAAATCTGTAAAATGCTTTAAAATCAGTTTCAATGACAATTTATAACCAGTGCTTAACCCGTATCCACTGATTCATTATCTACTGATTCAATTATCCATGGGACATAAAACAGCACACCTACCATAGAGTCTTCCTAGAAAATGTGTCCTCTCTAGCCATTTTCTAGGTCCTCCAAGGCAACTCTATGGTATTTTAAACCAGAAATCCCATGTATTTTCAATGAAGTTCACTATTATCTACAGTTTTCAGTATCCATGCCCCCCCGAAACCAATCCTCAGCGGATATGGGGCTCCTACTATACTTTCTTGTCTGTCTTATGAAGAGAGAGCTATAAGATACATTGTAATTTTTTTACTCAGAGCTAAGTTTCATAGTCCTGTAGAAGAGCTCTTACCTTCTAACCTTCAACATACCAGAACTTCTGGAAGTTAACTGAAAGTTTAAGGACATCGTAGCCATTCCTGCAATTCTGTCAATGCTGAAATACTGCTCAGTTTAGATTAAGCTAGCAGTGATAAATGGGACAGTAAATTTACTTGTTATGACTGTTGAATTGAATGACTTTTGGGAAGCCTGCCTAGAAAACAAGCTCACTTTGGATGTAATTATTTTCTCATTTCTCCAGATTCTAAAGCCTAACACCAAGGGGTTTACATACAAGCCTGGGAACCTTTTTCCTGTCAGAAATAAAATGAAAGTTTCAGGAAGAAATATAAGTACATTCCTACCTGATTTGTGAGAATTTCTATGGGCTCATTATACACTTAATATTACACATACTCCCCTTCCTTCTTTTCCCCAACAGCTGAGCCACAGCACATGCAGCATTTGAAAACAAATACCGACAAAGATATTAACTATAGCCTTAGAAAGTTCATCTTAACCCTAACCGTAATCCCATTCATCTGATGAAATCTTTTTATTGATTTCATGTTGACTTCACCTTTTGAGTTGGTGTCTGTAATGTTTCCTCCTCAACAGGATTGGACCAGGATTGATCCAATCAATATGATTGGATCTGTGGGATCTGTAGAATTTCCATGTGCATGGGGAGATGAGATCTAAAGGTTATTATTTTAGTTATTGTCTAGCTGCAGATTAATTGCTTTGGTGTCATTTCGGAACCTATCTAGTACACTGTGTGATGTAAAACTTGGGTTCACATTCCTAATTGGCCATGATGCTTACTGGATGAACTCATTACTGGATGACCAACCTGAGGATAATGGAACAGAGGACACAATAGGGGAAATCCAGCTCAAAATAAGTAAAGAGGTAGTACAGGAATATCTTCTTAATCTAAATGAATTTAAATCTCCAGGACCAGATGAACTACATCCAAGAGTATTAAAAGAGCTGGCAAATATAATCTCAGAGCCATTGGCAATAATATTTGAGAACTCCTGGAGAACAGGAGAAGTCCCAGCAGACTGGAGGAGGGCAAACGTTGTTCCCATCTTCAAAAAGGGGAAAAAAGAGGATCCCAACAATTATCGTCCAGTTAGTCTGACATCAATACCAGGGAAGATTCTAGAGCAGATCATTAAACAGAGAGTCTGTGAACATTTAGAAGGCAATGCCATAATCACAAAAAGTCAACATGGGTTTCAGAGAAACAAGTCATGCCAGACTAATCTGATCTCTTTTTTTGATAAAGTTACCAGCTTGGTAGATGAAGGGAATGCTGTGGACATCACATACCTTGATTTCAGTAAGGCCTTTGACAAAGTTCCCCATGACATTCTTGCAAACAAGCTTGTAAAATGTGGGCTAGACAAGTTAACTGTTCAATGGATTTGTAATTGGTTGACCGGCCGAACCCAAAGGGTGCTCAGCAGTGGCTCCTCTTCGTCTTGGAAAGATGTGACCAGTGGGGTGCCACAGGGTTCTGTCCTGGGCCCAGTGCTATTCAACATCTTTATCAATGACTTGGATGAGGGAATTAGGGGCATACTTATCAAATTTGCAGATGACACCAAATTAGGAGGAGTAGCTAATACCCTAGAGGACAGGATCAAAATTCAGAATGACCTGGATAGACTGGAGAGCTGGGCCAAAGCTAACAAAATGAAATTCAATACAGAGAAATGTAAAGTACTGCATTTAGGGCGGAAAAATGAAATGCATAAATATAGGATGGGAGAGACCTGGCTGAACGAGACTACGTGCGAAAGGGATCTAGGAGTCCTAGTAGACCACAAGTTGAACATGAGTCAGCAATGTGATGCGGCAGCTAAAAAGGCCAATGAGATTTTGGGCTGTATCAATAGAAGTATAGTGTCTAGATCAAGGGAAGTAATAGTGCCACTCTATTCTGCCTTGGTCAGACCTCACTTAGAATACTGTGTCCAGTTCTGGGCACCACAATTCAAAAAGGATATTGACAAATTGGAGCGTGTCCAGAGAAGGGCAACTAAAATGGTGAAAGGTCTGGAAACCATGCCTTATGAGGAGAGACTTAGGGAGCTGGGTATGTTTAGCCTGGAAAAAATATTGTTAAGAGGCGATATGATAGCCCTGTTTAAGTATTTGAAGGGGTGTCACACTGAGGATGGAGCAGGCTTATTTTCTGCTGCTCCAGAGACTGGAACACGGAGCAATGGATGCAAGCTCCAGGAACAGAGATTCCACCTCAACATGAGGAGGAACTTTTTGACAGTAAGAGCTTTTTGGCAGTGGAACACACTCCCTTGGAGCGTGCTGGGGTCTCCTTCCTTGGAGGTCTTTAAACAGAGGCTGGATTGCCATCTGTCAGGGATGCTTTGATCGTGATTTCCTGTATGGCAGGGGGTTGGACTGGATGGCCCTCGTGGTCTCTTCCAACTCTGCAATTCTATGATTCTATGATTCTATGATTCTAAGTCAATGTTTCTAAGCCCCATGCCCTGAAATCCTGAGGGACAGGGCAAGATAGAAATGTTATCATTAATTAAATATCAGTATATTACTCTAATACATATGATGCATGGCAAAACCAGAGCTTGGAAAAGTTGGAATTACAGTGACTATAATAATTAGAGAGTATAGTATAGTATAGTATAGTATAGTATAGTTATAATTAGTATAGTAGTATAGTATAGTGAAGAATGTTGCTGTCCTTGAGCAAGCAGGGATCACCAGCATTTGAGGCCATGATATTGAGAATGCAGCTCGCTGGGCAGGGCATGTTTCTAGGATGGAGGACCATCGCCTCCCAAAAATACTACTCTACGGTGAACTCGCCACGGGTCAGCGTAAGAGGGGCGCTCCAAAAAAGCGATACAAAGACTCCCTGAAACAACATCTCAGGCTCGGCCAAATTGATCACCAACAATGGTCTACCCTGGCCTCACATCGGGAGGCATGGAGACGCACTATCCACAATGCTGCAGCCTTATTTGAGAACTCACGACGAACAAGTCTTGAAGAGAAATGACAAAGCAGAAAGAATCACAACCTGGAAACATCACCCAAGGGACCTTCTGCTGTGCTTTTTGCAACCAGACTTGTTTATCTCGGATTGGCCTTTTTAGTCATCCGCGTGCTTGCAGAAAGTGTGGGATGAGTCCTTCCTGAATCTTTGTTTGCCAAGAAAAGCCAGAGAGAGAGCATAGTATAGTTGTTGCACTTCAAAAAGGCAACTTTCTCAAGCTCTGGAAAACATAAACAATGCATTGCAGATGTTCAAGAAAGAGGAAAAAGACACTCATGAGTAATAACAGTGACTGTCTCCCCATCAACCAGGATGCAGTGAGATGGATGCCTCAGGTGCCAGGTGTAGGGAGGCAGTGGCAGTGGCAGTGGCAGCACTAGGTGGTGCAGAGAGGCCAAACCTCAATAGGTGACACTGTCGGGGAAGGGGTGACACCACAGAGCAGTGGTCAAGTGTTGGAGGAAAATGCAGCTCACATAATTTGCCTTGTGCCTCATTAAACAATCTTGTGACCTTGAGGAACAATGGAAAATGTTGATTCACTGCAAGTGTCAAAATAAAATTAAGTTTCTGGAAGTGGCATGGAGAAGGTGCCATCTTGTCTTTCCTTGAGATAGCAAAATGCCTCAGGCCAGCTCTGCCACCAAAGTTTGTATCGATCAGACTGTGTAATCCTGACTACAAAGGTCCACAAGCAGAGAACAGCTGTGCTGGTGAAAGATGCTTGGAAGGTAAATATCTCCAGATAACTAGATCAGCAATTCCTTCTGGTCATTGCTTATGCTCTGGTGCAGAATCAAAACACTGAGTGTATGCTCATTCAATTTTCTTTCTTTATGTCTCATGTCAAGGATTAAAAGAGAAAGCCAGGAGAAAAAAACAATAGCATTTCCCTTTACTGACCAGAACCTATATACAATTTCCCCAAGTTTGGCAACTTTACGTTTTAGAGCTTGGGAAAGTTACTCTTCTGGGACCACAGATCTCAGAATTGTCTGGGGAATGCTAGGAGATGACATCTAGAAGAGTAACTCCTGTTAAATGTACATACTCCTCACAGCAGCTTGTTTGCTGTAAGATCCAAAACTATAGGATTTCCAATAGCTGCCAAATGTGCCTGAATTATAATTGCTCTACAATTTAAAAGTTTATTTTTCTAAAGGGGGTGAAGACAGACCTGGTCAGCTTAATATTGAAAGTAAATATAAGAAATTTAGCAATTTGTCAGCATGAATCCCATAAATGCATTAATCAACATAGTACAGTAAATCTGATCCTTTAGAGAAGGTTTTTAAAATGTACAAGAACAGGATGTTAGACAGATTTAAGGTTTATTTTGCCATTGGGAATATAAATCCTGTATCAGCTTATAATTAACTGCATACTTAACTAAGGACTTTTTCAGACGCGTCAAAAATAACGCAAGCAACCTTGTCGTGTTGCGAGGCTGCTGCGCTGCAGAGCGTTGGTTTCGGATGATGCTCTCCCCTGCCGGTACTGTTGCGGTACCGTGGGGAGATTTGAGCATCATATTTCGTTGTTTTTTAATCACGATCAACTTTTGTGCTTAAAAATCGACGAAATATGACGCTCAAATCTCCCCGTGGTACTGCAACAGTACTGGCAGGGGAGAGCGTCATCCGAAACCGACGCTCTGCAGTGCAGCAGCCTCGCAACGTGACAAGGTTGCTTGCGTTATTTTTGACGTGTCTGAAAAAGTCCTAAGTAACTTCTCCTGGCCTAACCCTCCAAACCTGATGGAAACATCATTCAGCCTTGCTCTGATCATTGGTAGAATGGACCTCCTTCTCCCCCTGCAGCTGATGCCTAATAAAGTAGGTTGGGGGTGAGTTACAATTGTGGCAATAGTGTCAAAATCATGACTAAGTAGTGATATAAAACATTTACTAACTAACTGTTTTTTAATTCACAATTAGTACTAAGGACTTTTTCAAACGGGGTAAAAAGCCCCCGAGGAGGTCAGGAGAAGAACGGGGCTGTTGCACCTCCTCCTGACCTCCTCCTGACCTTCCCCTGTGCTGTGGGTGCTGCTTTTTATTGATGGAGGTTTTCCATCAATAAAAAGCAGCACTCACAGCACAGAGGAAGCACAAGGGAAGATTGGGAGGAGGACGGAAGAGGATGGGGCTGTCTGAAACGGGGCTCTGTAAGCATGACAGCCCCGTTCTTCTCCCAACCTCCTCAGGTTTTTTTTTACCCCATTTGAAAAAGTCCTTAATGATTTTGACAATATTGTCACAATTGTAAAATCACCCCAAGCTACACAATTCCAGCCATGATCTAACACTCCTCACACACAAGTTAAAAATGATTGACCAGAGTTTGTACTGTCTGCTAAGTCTTTAATTACCCTTTTCAGTTTAGTGAAGGCAAATGATAGAGGATTGGGATAGGTCTGTAAAATCACCAGCCCCTTTGATTCCATGTTCTCATGTCTCCTTGTCCCAGCCATTCAGCTATTCTTCTATTATTTTGAACAGTGTCCTGTATCCTGTATGTATGAGAAATAAATAAATAAATAAATAAATAAATAAATAAATAAAATATGCAACTAGAGACAATAAGAGTAGCTTCATAAATGCATGTATGAGCATCATTGGCTTTCACCTTCATCACCCCATTTTTCACTCAAAAGGACACAACTTTTATTTTCAGTGGGTGGATATAGTTTTCCAGATTTGAGTTTGTATCATAAGACATATCTCCTGACTCATACAAAAAAATTGACATGTACAGCCCACCTCAGATACTCCTCCTTGTGCAATTTTGGAATCAATTTACTTCGAAGTGTTTTGGGGATGGACTGAGTTCAGTTCTGTTCATTTAAGAAAGAAAGGGATGGTGCCCTTTCTGCTGCCAGGGTGACAATCTCCTGTCAATTAGTCTTATCTCTCTCTCTCTGTGTGTGTGTGTGCACGTGTGCCTGCCTTCCAGTTGTCTGTCAACTTATGGGAACTTCATGAATTTCATAGGATTTTTTTAGGCAAGGAATACTCAAAGGTGGTTTTGCCAGTTCCTTCCTCTGAAATATAGCCTACAGTTCATGCTAAAATAACTCTTTGGGTAATCCTGATTTGAAAACCATGAGAGAACCCTTTGGATGGAAGAAATGGCTGGATTATGGGATTTATAAATTGGATCAACTGGTAGGTCCAGAGAAAGAATGTTTGCCATTCTCAATATTTCAGCCTACTTGTCAGTTACTTGGAGGTGGACCATGGCAGTATTTATATTTGCAACACCTTTTGGTGTCTAAATATGGACCATCAGGTCTCAGTACTTCAGCCACCTTCGCTGACTTATATCCTCAGAGAAATTGAAACTGAAGCAAACACACACAGACACAGACACAGACACACACACACACATATATATGGAAAGCATTAAATTTTATGTCAATGAAGTTAGAATTGATTGGAAAAAAGGTAAATTTGCAAATTAACCAATGGAAAATGCCCTCGTTTCAACATCAAAAGTATCTTTAGATCTGAAACTATACTTTATACAGAAAAAAAATGTTGTTTTGGTTATATTAGACACCATTACACTTTTCAGAAAATAAATGTCTACCCCAAGAAAAAATTTCGGATGCTATACAGATAATCTTTCCTTATGGCATGTAATGTGGGTGTTCAGTGGTTACCCCTTTGTGGGTGGGCTGTATTACAAAATATTATTTTATATTAGAAAAATCTTTGGCATTTCTAGATACACATGTTCTTTTATATTATATTTTAAATTAAATTCCTACAACATGTGATCCAGTTCCAAGGCTGAAAAGATAATTATTCACCATCTCTCATTGAATGATCAGAAATTCTTACTGCTTTAACTACACATGAAAGAGGATTGTGCAGATGTCAGCTTCAACAAAAAGTATTTTTGGAAATATGACCAGCTTTTATTAATGCATATTCCTAACCCATGGTCACATCCTATGTACTTGCCCTTGTTTTTCTTTCTTTCTTCTTTTTGTTTCTTCTCTTTATAATTAGATAGATAGAGATTAAGTGAGAAAGGGAGTACTTCAGTGGAATTACCTGTACTCAAACCCTGTGCACAAATCTTGTTCAAACAAACTGTGCCAGACTAATGTGATCTCTTTTTTTGATAAAATTACCAGCTTCATAGATGAAGGGAACTCTGTGGACACCTTGATTTCAGTAAGGCCTTTGACAAGGTCCCCCATGACATTCTTGCAAACAAGCTTGTAAAATGTGGGCTAGACAAGTTAACTGTTCAATGGATTTGTAATTGGTTGACCGGCCGAACCCAAAGGGTGCTCAGCAGTGGCTCCTCTTCGTCTTGGAAAGATGTGACCAGTGGGGTGCCACAGGGTTCTGTCCTGGGCCCAGTGCTATTCAACATCTTTATCAATGATTTGGATGAGGGAATTAGGGGCATACTTATCAAATTTGCAGATGACACCAAATTAGGAGGAGTAGCTAATACCCTAGAGGACAGGATCAAAATTCAGAATGACCTGGATAAACTGGAGAGCTGGGCCAAAGCTAACAAAATGAAAATCAATACGGAGAAATGTAAGGTACTGCACTTAGGGCAAAAAAATGAAATGCATAGATATAGAATGGGGGGGACCTGGCTGAATGAGACTACATGCGAAAGGGATCTAGGAGTCCTAGTAGACCACAAGTTGAACGTGAGTCAACAGTGTGATGTGGCAGCTAAAAAGGCCAATGCGATTTTGGGCTGCATCAATAGAAGTATAGTGTCCAGATCAAGGGAAGTAATAGTGCCGCTCTATTCTGCCTTGCTCAGACCTCACCTAGAATACTGTGTCCAGTTCTGGGCACCACAATTCAAAAAGGATATTGACAAATTGGAGCATGTCCAGCGGAGGGCGACAAAAATGGTGAAAGGTCTGGAAACGATGCCTTATGAGGAGAGACTTAGGGAGCTGGGTATGTTTAGCCTGGAAAAAAGATGGTTAAGAGGTGATATGATAGCACTGTTTAAGTATTTGAAGGGGTGTCACGTTGAGGATGGAGCAAGCTTGTTTTCTCCTGCTCCAGAGACTGGAACACGGAACAATGGATGCAAGCTCCAGGAACAGAGATTCCACCTCAACATTAGGAGGAACTTTTTGACAGAAAGAGCTGTTCGGCAGTGGAACGCACTCCCTCAGAGTGTGGTGGGGTCTCCTTCCTTGGAGGTCTTTAAACAGAGGCTGGATGGCCATCTGTCGGGGATGCTTTGATCATGATTTCCTGCATGGCAGGGGGTTGGACTGGATGGCCCTTGTGGTCTCTTCCAACTCTGCAATTCTATGATTCTATGATTCTATGAACACACATACAGGTGCAACTGGAATTGTACAATTTGCTGCTGCTGTCTAAGCCATTTCTGTGGAAAATGTGAAAGAATCTCTACACATATAAGCCAGAGATGGAAATTATTGGCCCTCCATATGTTGTTGTACTACAGCTCCCAACAGATTAGCCAGCATAGCAAATGGTGAAGAATGCTAGGATTTTTAGTCTAATGACACATAGGTGCTGAAGCAATATCCACACAGACTCTCTTCATAGGATGACAGGCCCTTAATTATGGAAGGTCTGCAACCAAGCAGTTGCGGTGAAATCCAATGTACCCACAAAGTCTTTCAGCTCTTCTACCAAACTTGGGCATGGGACAAGGCTATTGTTTGTGAATGGACATGACCCTGTGGTCTCCTGTATCTGTCTCAAATAGTGGGTGCTGGGAGGCAGTAGCAGCAATGCACTGGAGGAGCATATGTCCTGCTGCGTTAGAAGCTGAGGAGGGTACTGTCCCATTGCCTGCACTGAAAAAAGAGACAACTGCCAATCATCATGGAGTGAGAAGTGTGTGTGTGTGTGTGTGTGTGTGGCTTCTCATGGCATGAAATACGGATGAGTGTTGATTCAAATGAATAATCAGTGGTAGATTTAAATCTATGCATAGAGGGTGGGTACAAGATCATGCTTACTGACTGGCCCATTCCTATAACTTCTCTCAGGCACCTCCAGTTAACAAAGCTAGCCATTATCACAGTCTCTGAGATTGATGCTTCTTTTTACAAAGGCTTTTGGGCATACATGGCTAGAAAGTGGACTCCTCCCTACTCTGTGGAAGAGAAAAGCCTCCCAGTGGTGCCAGAACACCATCTAGGCTTGAGGCTGCAGTGATTAATCATCTTCCTATCTTTAGGGAGGGATCCAAAAGAAGACAAGCTCTTTAGGTTATTAACAAAGGTTTACTAGAATTATGGTGTAGAGCAGATTACCTCTACCCTTGGAAAGAGAGAGCAGAGAGATACTGGGCTGTAAAGCCCCCTTCCAACTTAGTAAGGTATAAGTATAACCCTTTGTGCTCAGGTTTTCAGCAATTCAGCCTGTGTCCTTCAACAGAAGCCTTGGAGAACTGTCCTCGTTTAAATTGCTACAGGGACGTGCTATGTGATAAAAGAAAAAGGCAAGGCACATATCCTGGCCTTTTGGAAGAAGCTTTCAAGTGGTTTCTGGGAAGTTCAAAATATTTTTTATTTACGTATGCAAAACTTATCTGACTGGATGTTTTATTTCACGTGCACATATTGAACATACCCTAAAGGCACCAGATCCCATCTGATCCTGGAAGTAAAGCAGGGTCAGCCCTGATTACTACTTGGATGGGAGACTGCCAATGAACACCAGGTGCTATAGGCTATATATTCAGAGGAAGGAACTGGCAAAACCACCTCTGAGTATTCCTTGCCTAAGAAAACCCCATGAAATTTATGGGTCATCATAAGTTGACAGGTGACTTGAAGGCACAGATACAAACATAGGAACATATTCATAGACTCATAGACTCATAGAATTAGAAGAGACCACAAGGGCCATCAGTCCAACTCCCTGCCATGCAGGAATATAAAATCAAAGCACTCTCTATAGATGGCCATCCAGCCTCTGTTTAAAAACCTCCAAAGAAGGAGAGTCCATCACACTCTGAGGCAATGCATACAACTGCCAAACATCTCTTACTGTCAGAAACTCCTTCCTAATGTTTAAGTGGGATCTCTTTTGAGTCCATTGCTTCATGTCCTAGGAGATTATCAGATGTGGGGAAATGCACCGGGGAAAAAAAAAATCACATTTCCAATCATGTCAAACGATCGCTAAAAGAACAGAAATTGTGACCTTACCAGACACCTGCTTCCTTCTGCCATTCTGGGGGCATAGTGCTGCCGTGGATGAGGCTTCCCTTTTGTATTGACAGGGAGAAGCTGATAATAACAAGGTATGCCTTACTGACACCTGCACTGTACCCCCGGAACGCTGGAAGACATTGTCGTCGGGTAAGGTCATCCCTTCCTGTTCTTCTAGCAATCTTATAACACAGTTTTTGCCATATCTGATAATCTCCCTAGTCTCTGGAGCAGCAGAAAACAAGCTTGCCACATCCTCAGTATGACATCCCTTCAAATATTTAAACATGGCTATCATGCCCCCTCTTCACTTTCTCTTACCCAGGCTAAACGTACCCAGCTCCCTATGCTGCTCCTCATAGGGCACAGCTTCCAGACCACTCACCATCCTGGTTGCCCTCTTCTGGACACGTTCCAGCTTCTCAATATCCTTCCTGAATTGTTGTGTCCAGAACTGGACACAATATGCCAGGTGAGGGCTGACCAAAGCAGAATAGAGTGGCACCATTACTTCTCTTGATCTAGATACTATACTATTAATGCAGCCTAGTATCACATTGGCTTTTTTAGCTGCTGTATCATACGGCTGACTCTTATTCAGCTTGTGGTCCACTAAGATTCCAAGATCCCTTTTGCATGTACTGTCATCAAGCCATGTATCGCCCATTCTATATCCGCACATTTCATTTTACTGCCCAAGTGTAGTATCCTACATTTCTCCCTGTTCAGCTTTCTAATCTGTTGAGGTCATTTTGAATTCTGATCCTCTCCTCTGGGTTATTAGCTACCCCTCCTAATTTGGTGTCATCTGCAAGCTTTATAAGAATGCCCTCTATTCCTTCATCCAAGTCAATGGTACAGATGTTGAATAGCACTGGGCCTAGGACAGAACCCTGTGACACCCTGCTGGTCACTTCTCTCCAGGATGAAGAGGAGCCATTGGCGATTGCCCTTTGGGTTTGGTCAATCAACCAATTATAAATCCACCTAACAGTCGCATTTTCTAGCCCACATGTTACTAATATCATGGGGAACCTTGTCATAGGCCTTTCTGAAATCAAGATACACTACATCCACAGCATTCCCTTTATCTATTAAGTTTGTAACTGTATAAAAAAAGGAGGTAAGATTACTCTGGCACGACTTGTTTTTAAAAAACCCATGTTGGCTTTTAGGACTTTATCACACCACCCTTCTTTCCCGTTCTTTTGCCGGCTTATTTTGTGGTGTTTTTATGCTGGCAAAAGGAGTCCCTTTATCACACCTACTTTGTCCAGCATTAAAAGGCAGCCCTGGCATTCACAGAGTAGTGAACGGAGTTTCTTTCACTTTGTTCCTGGAATAAAATATCCTGGATTCTTGCAAGAAGATGCGAGCATAGGAAATTAAAAAAATAAAACAAAAATAACACACAAAAAGTTTTTTTTAAAGTTTTTAAAAGCAGAGAAACACACTTTAAATGTCCCAAGTAAACTGGGGAGGTTCATAAAGAGAGTGTCACCTACCTGGATGTTGCAATCTCACCCAGACGCGTTCTGGCTGGATCGGCCATTTACACGGTAATGACGAGGAAGAAAAGGTGCGAGGTTTCAAACACTGGCAATGCTAGCAAAAAAGTGCCACAGCCAATCTGTTGACAGCTTGGGCCGTCAATACAATAGAATGGCTTATTGACAAGACATAAACCCGAAAAGATGATGTCATCTGGTATGAACACCCTTTCGAGTTTATGTGACATCATTATGACACTGTATTTGCTGTGTCTGATAAGGACCTTAGTGATCACACCATTCCTTTCTAAGTGCTTATAGACTTCTGCTTAATTATCTGCTCTAGAATCTTTCCTAGTATTGATGTTAGGCTGTCTGGGTGGTAATTGTTTGGGTCTTCTCCCCCCCCCCCTTTTAAAGATGGGGACAACATTTGCCCTCCTCCAGCCTGCTGCCAATACCAAGAGTATTCCTCCTCTTTATGTGTTATTTCTGCTTCTGATAGCAAATCTGTTTAAAAAAAGCAGTGTCTAGGAACACATCTACTTCATTAGCTGAGGCATGCCTGTATATTGATTTTAACCTGCCCAGGGGCCTGTATTACATACACCTTAATGTTTGTGGATTCTGAATGAATGATCCATTTTCTCTGTATTTGCAGATCATAGGCTGTGTATTCAAAAAAGCTGTACCTGAGTGGGCCCCTTTGGTGTAATCACTATCACAATCAATGCCAGCAGACAGGCACAGTCCACTCACCCCAGCACTTTGAGGTTTATATCTAGTTTTCAGAGCTTGGAAAATTTATTTTTGGACTGTGACTCTCAGAATCTCCCAATCAGATTGCCTAATTGTCATGCACACTGGAAGGTTCTGGGAGTTATGTTTTAAAAAGCAACTTTTCTAAGTTCTGGTAGTTTTAACTTCTCTTTAGGGCTTTACCTCTGGTTCATACCTCCATATATATCTCTTGACTATGCTAGACTGAAACTGTTACCCAAATTACTGAGATCCATGGAAATTCCATGTGTGTTACCAAAAACTGAAATTTCAATAGGGAATTTTAATTAGCTCAAGTGTGGCAGTGAGAGGCCGGGTAACAGTGGGATCTTTGGACCTATGCATATTGGTACTCACTGCTGAGATTCATAACCAGGAAATAAAATAGATTTTTTTTTTATTGAAAAATAATCAGAGGAATGCACACATACATACACTTAGGTTTTGAGCAGTCACACAAGGCTAGCAAAGAAAGTAGGAAGTATTCGGATAGAGGAAAAGAGTTTGGGATGATGGGCTATACTATACCTGTCTAACGAGCAGAGATTTGTGTAGAACCCGTGATCCTGGTGGCACAGACTGACAGAGTAACAGGGGCAATGGAAGCTGTGCACACTTTGTGTTTTGGGGTAATATTTATACTCAACATTCTGCATGAATGGGTGAGTTTGAGTGGAATACAATGTCTGCCGGAGTTTCCCAAGGTTAAACAATAGATTCTCTGGATGTGTTAACCATTTCTAATGGTTGGGACATTAAAACAGATGGGTCTCAGGCAGATTTCTGTTATTTTAGGACAGGTGAGAGGAGGACCAGATTTTCAGGCAAAGAGTGTCCAGCTACCTTGATGGGATTATTGAATGTCTCATTTCTTTATATGTCCAGGAGAATTAGTCCATTTCCTCCCTAACTCATCAGGCTACTTCCTTAGGTTTTCTGAACAAACCTTGATTCTGTGTTTGGGAGTCCCTGGTCTACTACCAACCATGTGGGGTGCCAATAATAAGCCAATTTATGAAATATAGCCAATTGATGAATTATTAGAAGAGTGAGGGGTGTCAGTGCAGATAACAATACAAATTTGATGGTGACAACTTAACACCTTCCACTAAGAAGCACTACCTTTGCAGTAGGTGATAGGAAAATTATTTGCCATGTTTCACTCACACATTCAAATCATCACCTGATGTTGCAGTCATCATGTGATGAGCCCGCATTCAGGTTTCAATCAAATATATTGGGAATAGCAACCAAGCAAAAAGCCATTCTCTCTTGTTTAATATTTGAATCTGAACCGTGCCAGATGTTTTATTGTTTCTATTGTTTTTCACATTGCTGGATGAGGGAAAATAAACTGAAGCTGAATTCTGACAAGGCAGAGGATCTGTGAATTCTTTAGCACCTGTTTTAAAGGAATTGTACTGGGTGCCAACATGCTTCTGATCTGAATTAACGGTGCTTGCAATGAATTTTAAATCTCTAATTAGCTTTGTGCTTTATACATGAAGAAGAACCTCTCTCCATATATGTCTGCCCAAGGACAGAAGTCTGCTGGAGAGCCCTCCTCTGTGTCGCATCAGTGGAAGCAATACTGTGGGAGGAAAGGAGAGAAGGCACTCTGCTGTGGCATTCCCTCCCATCAAGTCCTGATTGGTGCTGATGTTGGCTTCATTCCAGTGTCATGTTAAAGCATGGCATTTTATTAAAGCCTTTGGGTCTAACGGTTTTGCCCAACTATGTACACATATTAAACTGTTTTAATTGTTTAATTTTTAAAAATATGTTTTGGACCATATACGTTAATCATAATCGTTTTAAATGTAAATAGTTCTAAATGGTTTTAAAGTCATTTATCTGTATGCCACCCTTGAGATCTTGTGATATAGGGCAAAATATAATTACTTTAATAAATTATAAAAATAAGTAGAATCATAGAATCATAGAACTGCAGAGTTGGAAGAGACCACAAGGGCCATCCAGTCCAACCCCCTGCCACACAGGAAATCTTGATCAAAGCATCCCTGACAGATGGCAATCCAGCCTCTGTTTAAATACCTCCAAGGAAGGAGACCCCACCACGCTCCGAGGGAGTGCATTCCACTGCTGAACAGCTCTTACTGTCAAAAAGTTCCTCCTAATGTTGAGGTGGAATCTCTGTTCCTGGAGCTTGCATCCATTGCTCCGTGTTCCAGTCTCTGGAGGAGCAGAAAACAAGCTTGCTCCATCCTCAGCGTGACATCCCTTCAAATACTTAAACAGGGCTATCATATCACCTCTTAACCGTCTTTTTTCCAGGCTAAACATACCCAGCTCCCTAAGTCTCTCCTCATTAGGCATGGTTTCCAGACCTTTCACCATTTTAGTTGCCCTTCTCTGGACACACTCCAATTTGTCAATATCCTTTTTGAATTGTGGTGCCCAGAACTGGACACAGTATTCTAAGTGAGGTCTGAGCAAGGCAGAATAGAGCGGCACTATTACTTCCCTTGATCTGGACACTATACTTCTATTGATGCAGCCCAAAATCGCATTGGCCTTTTTAGCTGCCACATCACACTGTTGACTCACATTCAACTTGTGGTCTACTAGGACTCCTAGATCCCTTTCGCATGTAGTCTCATTCAGCCAGGTGCCCCCCATTCTATATCTATGCATTTCATTTTTTTGCCCTAAGTGCAGTACCTTACATTTCTCCGTATTGAATTTCATTTTGTTAGCTTTGGCCCAGCTCTCCAGTTTATCCAGGTCATCTTGAATTTTGATCCTGTCCTCCAGGGTATTAGCTACTCCTCCTAATTTGGTGTCATCTGCAAATTTGGTAAGTATGCCCCTAATTCCCTCATCCAAGTCATTGATAAAGATGTTGAATAGCACTGGGCCCAGGACAGAACCCTCTGGCACCCCACTGGTCACATCTTTCCAAGATGTAGAGGAGCCATTGCTGAGCACCCTTTGGGTTCGGCCGGTCAACCAATTACAAATCCATTGAACAGTTAACTTGTCTAGCCCACATTGTACAAGCTTGTTTGCAAGAATGTCATGGGGAACCTTGTCAAAGGCCTTACTGAAATCAAGGTATGCGATGTCCACAGCGTTCCCTTCATCTACGAAGCTGGTAACTTTATCAAAAAAAGAGATCAGATTAGTCTGGCATGACTTGTTTCTCTGAAACCCATGTTGACTTTTTGTGATTATGGCATTGCCTTCTAAATGTTCACAGACTCTCTGTTTAATGATCTGCTCTAGAATCTTCCCTGGTATTGATGTCAGACTAACTGGACGATAATTGTTGGGATCCTCTTTTTTCCCCTTTTTGAAGTAAATTTTATTGTGCTGATTCTTTATTAGAAACAAATAATCATTTAACTTTCCATAGTATAAGAGATGATGAGACATAACCAAAATACCATCTAGATTAAGGACTTTATCAATCACTCAAAAAGAGGCATCATAATGGCACCACATAACTGCAAAAGTATGTGCAGATCAGACAATCTTACCCTTTCACGGTTAAAATCAGCCCCAAAACTGTAGTTTTAAATTTATGGCTTAAACCATCAATTGATCCTCCCTGCTGCTTTTCTGCTGGCATTGCCGGTAGGTGAAACCTTGGGCAAAATAACTCTCGTGACTGCAGCAAGAATGGCCAGTCCAATGCAAACACTTCTGGGTGAAATTGGGACATCCAGGTAAGTTTGGGTCTTTTTATGACCCTCCCTGGGTTACTTGGGACTTTTAAAGTTTGTGTGTGTGCTTTTAAAAAACTTTTAATGGTTTTTTTAATTTTAAAATTTCCCACATGATGAAGTCTTGTGGGATTTCGAATGAGGAAGTAAACGAGGCTCCATTCACTTCCTCTTTATTGCTGGAACTGCCTTTGCTGGGAGAGAAGGTAAGTGTGGGGGAAGCGTTGTTTTGCTGGCATATTTTTTTTTATGCCAGCAAAAGAACATTTTCAGGGGATAGTCTGATAAAGGCCTAAGTCTTAGAGAAGTGCTATGACATTCTTCCATAGAAATACAGCTGAATACAGCTTAATATGTGCTGTACAAGAGATGTAATTGCCACTACAGTTACTTTTTTACTCCAAATTGTTTATCCTCCTTGCTATACAAAGAATTATTCTGGGGATGATTTCACAGTGTCTGAATTCATAAATCATACTTCGTTCATAAAACTAATTTATGGAATGCCTTTCTAATAATGTTTAAACATGCCTATATAGGTATCATAGGGGCACACAAGCCATTCATTTAATAATTAATTGCAGATCATCTTTTCCTTCAAATTACTTTCTTTAATTCTTGGTCATTTAAATACAAAACCAAACCTTTTAAGTACAAAATCAAATGGTATCGTCTTTAGAACAGCAATATCAAGATTGGCTCACTGTGACTGAAGGCATACGGATAAAAGATATGATTCATCACTAAGTGATTTGCACTTCCTGAAGGTTAAGCTTATTTTGGCTTAAACCATTATTCCTTTGCAAATATTTAGCATCCATCCATAATATTGCTTTAAAAGTCTTGGTCACCTCGTCATCCAGCAGCTATAACTCCTCTCCATTTTGTAAACACCTTTCCAATTTCTGGTTTCTGTCCATTTTTATAAGAACTATTGTTCACTTTATTGTAATGTTGACTGCTGGTCAAACATGACTTAAATTACCCCCCAAATTTCTTCATTCCTTTAGAGCCCTGGTTGATCCAGGACTTCATACTTTCTTCTGCCTTTTACTGAAATGAAGACCTCCAACTGTTTTTTTAACCACTCTAGAAATGGATCCTTATCAAATGAGCCAGACTTCAGTGTTGTGGATGAAGGCCAGATGACTATTGGGGTTTTATGCCACCATAACTCCAGGTTATGTTAGCAATTGTACGTTTTACATGTTTGTGAAAAAGGAGGTATCCAGTACCCCATTGTGCAAGCAGTTTTTCTTTATCTGAAGCATGCAGTGATGACGCCATCTGTCTTTGACTTGGCAGAACAAAGTAAAATCCGAGAATGCTATTGCAACATTGTTGGTTACTTTCTCATTCCAGCTCCTTTGTGAAAGGATACCAGCAGAAATTTCACATCAAACAGGATCTTGGCCTGAGTTTCAAAAAATGACCTGGATTAAAGACCTCACTCAGCAATCAAGCTCCTTTGTTGATTTTGAGATGATCACTATCATTCAGTAAAAACCGTCTCACAAGATTAAGCTGATAAAATGGGTTAATATCATACTTTTTCTAGGCTGCATTCTGTGGTGGAAGGACCAGAGATATAGGTGACAAATTAATGTATCTGAAACTAAATTATATTTTCACATTATGCCCACATCATTTTTGGATGTAAGATATTCAGAGAAGTTTACAGTTCTGTATCTGTGGTGTGGGAGAGGTAGAAGATATCTTACACTACTTTTTATACTGCCACTTGTGTAAAAATCCCAGGGAGAGATTCCTGGGACAAATCTTGGCATTCTTAAAGGATGAGAGTCCTCTTGTGAAGATATCCTAGTTACTGTCAGTTTGTGACCCATACACCACATAAAACAGCTTTGTTTGCTAAGGCTGCAAAAAATATTCATGCAATGGCTCTGAATGCTGTTGTGGTGAACTGTTTGGGGAACAGTCTGACCTGACTTACAAAATATATTTTCATATGTAGCTCGTAATGTCCAGGAGCAGATTGTGGCAAAGACCATGAACTGCTAATATAAAAAATTAGAGTAAAGCTAAGGAAGACCACTAAACCAATCATCATGCTGAAATATAACATGAATAACATCCCTGTAGAATCTAAAAATAATGAAAAAAATTGATTTGTACTATTAAGTCTAATTGATTGGGAGCCATTTAAAAAAAACACACACACACACCCGAGGAACAACCTCTGGGCATTGTCAGAGTGGGGAGCACAATCTGCAGTCAAAAAGAAGCCTCAATGAAACTCCTCAAGCAGTTAAGGACAGAAGAAAAACAAAAGTAAAATGTGACAGAAATAGAGTCAGAACCCTGAATGCAATTGTTCAGTGACTTGTGAACAGGGACAAGGAGAACTGCTATGATAATCAATGTAGAGAAATAGAAGATGAAAAAAAAGGACAAACAAACAAGAGGCTTCTTCCACAAGATCTGAGAAATCAAAGGGAAATTTAAACTAACAATGGAGATGCTCTACAAATAGAATCATAGAATCATAGAATCATAGAATTGCAGAGTTGGAAGAGACCACGAGGGCCATCCAGTCCAACCCCCCTGCCACGCAGGAAATCACAATCAAAGCATCCCCGACAGATGGCCATCCAGCCTCTGTTTAAAGACCTCCAAGGAAGGAGACCCCACCACGCTCCGAGGGAGTGTGTTCCACTGTCGAACAGCTCTTACTGTCAAAAAGTTCCTCCTCATGTTGAGGTGGAATCTCTGTTCCTGGAGCTTGCACCCATTGCTCCGTGTTCCAGTCTCTGGAGCAGCAGAAAACAAGCCTGCTCCATCCTCAGCGTGACATCCCTTCAAATACTTAAACAGGGCTATCATATCGCCTCTAAACCGTCTTTTTTCCAGGCTAAACATACCCAGCTCCCTAAGTCTCTCCTCATAAGGCATCGTTTCCAGACCTTTCACCATTTTAGTTGCCCTTCTCTGGACACGCTCCAATTTGTCAATATCCTTTTTGAAATTCCATGACCAAGTAGAAATAAAAACACGATAGAAACAATACACTGAAGAACTATATAAAAGAGATGAAAGGATGACAGATTCATTCAAGGAAGACCTGTTTGAAGATGAACCTACAATTTTAGAAAGTAAAGTGGAAGCTGCACTCTGAGTGCTTGGAAGAAATAAATCACCAGAAACAGATGGCATACCAATAGATCTACTTCAGACTACAGAGACAGAATCTACTCTAGTTTCAACTAAAATCTGTCAACAAATATGGAAAACAAAACAACGGCCCATAGACTGGAAATGCTCAATATATATTCCAGTCCCCAAGAAAGGGGACACCAGAGATTGCAGTAACCACAGGACCACTGCATTGATTTCCCATGCAAGCAAAATAATGATCAAAATCCTACAACAAAGACTTTAACCATATATGGAGTGAGAAATGCTAGATGTCCAAGCTGGGTTCAGGAAAGAAAGAGGCACTAAGGATCATACTTCAAACATATATTGGATAATGGAGTGCGTCAAATAATTTAAGAAGAAAAATCAGCCTGTGCTTTATAGTTTGTACTAATTCTTCTAGTTCTGCCACTGTCACAAAGGTGTGGTATTCACTAGACAATATTCAGCAATCAGTATTCTTCTGTGCTAGCTATGTTATATATTATTATATATTATATTAGATTAGATATCTCATTTGTTATCTGAGAGGCAACAGGAGAGATGGGGAGCTATTTTCATATAGTTTGATCCCGTGTTATATGTGCTGTGCATGAATGAAATAACAATATGGACAAGACCAATCATCTTTGCCTTCAGGACTAAGCTGTTCGTGGTAGCCTGAGGTGAGACAAGAGCTGTGGAACAAACCAGTTCTCACAACTTTATAGTAAGTTGGGATCAAACATCAAATCAGGAGCAAGACTGAGAAGCAAGCCATGGGCTTATCTACATGGGCAATGTATCCCATCTTGCCCCCATCTCAGAGACCTGCGGCCCTGACAACACAGGGCATTTGCCCTGTTCTGCCCTATGGCAGTCCTCACCACCCCCAGGGCATATACGGGGTTGAGATGGGGGAAAGGTGGGGTAGGGCCTGATACAATGTTTTAAAGTAATACCTGATTTACTCCATTACCACTGGCAAAGAACAGATCAGTTCCTGTGTGTCCACAGGAGCCTGTCCTGGCAGGCTTGCTCTCTCTGCTGCTGCAATCTCCCTGGCTCTCCCAGAAGGCAGGAAGGAGTCCCGCAGCATGTGACCAAGGCTGGTCACATGCAGGGGGCCTTGGTCACATGTTATGGACCCCCTTTCTGCCTTCTGAGACAGTGAGGACAAAGGAGGTGGAGGTGGCTACAGTGACAGGCCAACAGGCCCAACAGGACTTCCATTCCATGGAGGGAATGGGGGAACAATGGGCTTGATCCATAGCCAGGATATGCCAGCAGGGAGTCGGTGTATCCTGGCTCATGTAGATGAGCTGCATATTTACATTTTACTGTTTTAAGTTGTTTTAAATTTGCTAGGCTGATTTAATTGTACCTTGTCTGGCTATGTAAGCCATGAAATAAATATTTTAATACATTTAAAAAATAAAGAAACCCAGGACGAGGGAGCAAACCCAGAGAATTAAACAAGAGGCAGGAGCAAGGAGCAATGCTAGATGTCAGGATGAATGAATAACCAAGAATACAGGATACAAAGACCCTGTTGTTCAGGAATCCCTCTAATACTCTTCCCTGTCTAAGAGGATCCAATGGCCAGTTTGGGTGGATGGAGTCAGCAGTAGTGAAGTACTAAATTCTGAAGTGGAGGTGGTCATCAAGGAAATGTTTGCTGCCTTCTAGTACTTTTCAGCTCCATATGGATCAGGTCTTTTGTAAAGCAAATGCACCTTAATTGCTCAGTCTTAATTGCTCCCCACAACTTTACTGTCCCAAGCAGGATGTAATTGCAATTACAATAATGTAAGTTCTACTACATGATTGCTTCACTCACTTCTGTTTCTTATGTAGAGAAATTACAGTATGTTATTATGTGAAAGCCCATGGAAATGCTAAGTTCAAACTAGCCAGTTCAAAAGAAAATAGTTAGCTGGGTCTGTTCAGTGAGTCTCATTGAGCTGGAAGAACAAAAAGGAAAGGAATTTGCTTTTCAATTATTTATATACTCCTGTGCTTTTGACAGCAGAATTTAAATCATCTCACAGAGATGATGTTACTGTAGGCTTCATTCTGTCATAGTACAACCAGCATAAATCAGAAGCAAATTAATAGAAAATCGGTAGATGTCAGTGTAACAGCAAGTGGACTCTGGCCTGCTATGTCAGGTCTTAACTTATCTCGTTTTGTGACACCATCTAGAGCATGCAGACTGTTTGGGAAACAAAAATGTAAAATGCAGGAGGATCTAACTGAATTTTTCTTTTCCCAATCTAATTGCTACTGTTTCACAAAGCTTCATGTGATGATGTTTTTCACAAAGTTATTGTGTTCTTGTTGAGTAGCTAGACCTTTCTGTTATTGATGCATCCCAAATGTATCCGGTTTCCTTAATAATAGAGTGTTTTTACAAAAGTGATTTTGAGTTGCACTAATCTTTGAGAACCTTCAGCTGGACTAATGTATTTCATCTGGAAATATTTCATTTCAATATAAAATATGAATAGAGTTCGGTCTTACTCATATCCCCCCCCAAAGCTGTTAGTTTATGTTTAACATCTAGATTTAATGGGCAACTCTAGCAATTTATAACCATTTTGGAAGCAAGGGATCACAGATTATTATAGTTCTGAGATGGGGAAGATAAGATCTTAATAAAATACCAAATGTTTCTTTCACTTGAAATGGAAGTGCACCAAGGGATATATAAATCCAACGTACAAGTGTAATGTACAAGTGCAAAGTCCTGTTCAGACCAAGATTATATGGTCAACTATGGAATACCAAAATAGTACTGAAGGACTTGTAAATGTGACTTTTCCTGAGGTACATCTGCTTTATACACTTGAACTGGCAACAGGCAGAATACTTTCCCTGAAGATCATTTTAAATGGATCTAGGTGAACTTTTTGTAGGTGAATTGATCCTCAGTTATTATACACAGAGTGGAGTTCAGTAAGATCATAATATTGACCCAATATTTTCTGTTTCAGGGGTGCCAATGGCCAGTATTTAAATCATTTATACATTGACTGATACTACAACAATTGTAGGGTGGCTCTTGCAGCATGGTTCACCAATTCACATGCTTTTCATGACCCAGGGGTGGTTTACACGGGCAAATATTCCCCTAAATATACCGCTAAGATAGCTCATAGTTCCCACGGATCGCAGCACAGCATCGCCTCATTCAGAAGGGGGGAAGGTAAAACACCCAAATATAGCGTGGCAGGGCATGTCGCTATTTTTGCCGGTATATTTGCAATGTAGTGCTTTATTTGCAGTGTAAACTAGCATTCCGCTAAGGGTTAAAGCAGAGCTGCATTGTGATTGGTTGATGATGCAGGGGTGGGCTCAAAAGAGGGGCAGGGAGGGAGGAAAGACTTTAGCGTTTAGAGGGAACTTGCAAAAATCCTGTCTGCTATTTTGCAAGCCAGTTTGCAAACAAAAAGGATTCCCAACTATTTTCATTCAGGGAGCATTCCTTCTCACCTTCTCTGCTGTTTCAAAAGTATGTAAAACCTCAGTTTGTCAACTTTTTTCCTGTGCATGGGGGAGGGAGAGAAACGATTTCACGAAGGGCTGTAGCAAGCTGAACTGCTCTTTCCCCCCCCCCCTCTGGCTTTCCTGTATTTGGAAGAAAATGCTGTTTCAAGCAAGGAATAAAACTTTCTAAGCTGTTCAGCATGGAGTTGGGGCCAGGGCAGGCATTCCTATGGCATTCCTTGCCCTCTCCAATGCTTGGCCATGCCCCCACCACATTTGGCTGTGGGAACGCCACAAAATATAGCTGTGTAAACAATTACCGTATAAACTACCCACCACTGATGCGTGAAAGCACTACAGTGCAACTTAACGCAATAAAACCTTCCATGTAAACCAGCCCCCAGATTTCTCCTTCTACAACTGGAATCTTGAATGACCTTCAGGCCTAAAACCAATGTAATGCTCAGAGCAGTGTTGGGATTTGGGCCCCTACTTTGCAACCTGTTCTGATGCTGAAAACCTACTCTGGAGGTTTTCTCAACCCTCTGTAACAGCTTTGGTGTGTGTGTGCAGGAAGGAGGGTAAATTGCTGCCTTTTGCTTCATTGAGTGCACTGATTATGCTGGACACTGGTCACAGAAGCTGTTCCATTTCCAGCAAAATCCTTTACATATCTACATGGGAGTCCCACTGAGTTCAAATGGGCTTACTCCTAATGAGGCATGCATGTTTATCTGTATCCAGATTTATGTACCCATGCATCTTACTGTGCTGCAAGTGTTCTTTTGGTCCTTATAACCATATTCAACATGTCTTCTTTGAGACTTGGCTTCTTTTAAAATGAATGCTTCTGGGGTTTTAAAAAGAGTGTGTATGTACATAAATGATTTAATAATAGTGGCAAATTTGGAATCGTTGGGAATTTTGAAACAAATTTCCATAGTTTAGAACTCCTGGTATTTTGTGTTTTATTTATTTATTTGATTTATACCTCGTATTTCTCAAGGACCAAGGCTGCTTTCACCTGGGATGGGATCCTTGCCACCTTGGTGTTGTTATATGTTGAATCCAAAATGCCTTTCAAGTTCAGGCTGAGATCCTCAGGGGTTAGCTGTTAGCTGTCAGTCCTCTGAAGAAAACATATGCTTGTGAAAGACAAGCAGCATGTGGGAGGAATGGATGGAGATAGGAGAACATTTACATATCTCATTACTAGGTCCTGACTACAGCTGTGAATACTGGGTGTAAGGCTGTGCAACCTGACAATTTCATTTACCCTGCTGCTTCATTATATTTGAATGAGACTATGTGTGAAAGGGATCTTGGAGTCCTAGTAGACAACAAGTTGAACATGAGTCAACAGTGTGATGCGGCAGCTAAAAAGGCCAATGCAATTTTGGGCTGCATCGATAGAAGTATAGCATCTAGATCAAGGGAAGTCATAGTGCCACTCTATTCTGCCTTGGTCAGGCCTCATCTAGAATAACAGAGGCTGGATGGCCATCTGTCGGGGATGCTTTGATTGTGATTTCCTGCGTGGCAGGGGGGTTGGACTGGATGGCCCTCGTGGTCTCTTCCAACTCTGCAATTCTATGATTCTATGATACTGTGTCCAGTTCTGGGGACCACAATTCAAAAAGGATATTGACAAATTGGAGCGTGTCCAGAGAAGGCCAACTAAAATGGTGAAAGGTCTGGAAACGATGCCTTATGGGGAAAGACTTAGGGAGCTGGGTATGTTTAGCCTGGAAAAAAGATGGTTAAGGGGCAATATGATAGCCCTGTTTAAGTATTTGAAGGGGTGTCACATTGAGGATGGAGCAAGCTTGTTTTCTGCTGCTCCAGAGCCTAGAACACAGAGCAAAGGATGCAAGCTCCAGGAACAGAGATTCCACCTCAACATTAAGAGGAACTTTCTGACAGTAAGAGCTGTTTGGAAGTGGAACACACTCCCTTGGAGCGTGGTGGGGTCTCCTTCCTTGGAGGTCTTTAAACAGAAGCTGGATGGCCATCTGTCAGGGATGCTTTGATTGTGATTTCCTGCAATGTCAGGGGGTTGGACTGGATGGCCCTTGTGGTCTCTTCCAACTATACAATTCTATGATTCTATGATTTCTCACAATCCATTTGTGCCCCATCACGGACCTGTATCAGATTGCAAGATTTCCCCCCGCCACCTTTCCTCATGGATTTTTTTTTGGTGAATTTTGATACATATTTTCCCCAAAGTACCAATGTTTCTATTCATTATTTCTTGATGTATTTCCCCATTTGCTAAAGCATGTTTGCATTTTTCAAATGTGTGTATATTTCAACATGTACATTTCCCCAATGTACATATGGTTTTGTGAACATTTTTCCTCACCAAAATGCATCACCAACTTTGGAACATACAGATTTCTGAGTCAGCAGGTGCTTCGTCCCATTACCAGTTTCAGAATGCATGGAATGTATATTCTTTCACAGGGAAATTAAACCCAATAAATTTCTTTTCTATCTCTATCTTGGTACAAATGAATTGGGTTAGGGAACATCAGGACTTAGAAATTCCATACCGGTTGGCAATATAATGTCAAAAAGACAACAAATAATAAATATTAATGGTGCTCTAGTCATTCTCATGTCACTTTCATATAAGGAAGAGAATATCATGTAAATCTGCCATAAAATTCAGTGAACGAGGCAGGGCAGGATATGATGAAAGCTTAGAATCGTCGAATCATAGAGTCATCCAGCCTCTGCTTAAAAACCTCCAATGAAGGAGACTCCACCACACTATGAGGCAGTGTATTCCACTTCCAAACAACTCTTACTGTTGGGAAGTTCTTCCTAATGTTTAGGTGGAATCTCTTTTCCTGTAGTTTGAACCCATTGCTCCATGTCCTAGTCTCTGGAGCAGCAGAAAACAAGCTTACCTCATCCTCAGTATGACATTCTTTCAAATATTTAAACATGGCTTTTTGAATTTCCAACACTCACATCTTCTCACAAGAACAGGCAGGATTTCAGTCCAGGAAGTGAACGGAGCTCTGTTAGAGCTCTGTTCATGCCTGGGCTGCCTTTGGACGCAAGAGAAGGTAAGTCTGTTTGGGAGGGTTATTGTGCTGGGACAGGGGCGGATCTGGAGATTGTGGGACAGGCATGCTTTTTGCATTCCTATCTGATAATCTCCCTAATCTATGTCCAAATCTGCCAAAGTATGTGAGTGTGTGTGCGCACCAGGAGCCCTGGTGGCGCATTGGTTAAATGACAATACTACAGGTCACCACGTTGCAAGTTCAATTCCAGCAGGCTCCAAGGTTCACTCAGCCTTCCATCCTTTCGTAGGTCAGTAAAATGAGTACCCGGCTTGTGGGGGCAATTAGCTAATACACATTGGAAACTGCTTAATGCAGTGTAGATGTGTAAATTGCTATTGCTTAAAACAAATTGTAAGATGCTCTGATAGCCTTTGTGGCTGATGAGCAAGGTATAAATACCCAAATAAATAAAAATAAAATAAAAATTTGCGCACACACATTATTACACAAGTAGATAGTTTTTCCTAAATCCTTCAAGAAATTGCTATGTGTTAATAATTCATAATTGTTTCCTTGTTAATCATAAGAGAAATGCTGCTCTCAACAGAATAGCTATTCTTACAATCCACTGAAAGCTGACCATTCTAAGGACATTATCTACCCACTTCTTGGCTTTCATACCATTGTCTCTGATCCCCTCTGGACCTGCAGTGAGTTATGACTGTGGGCCTATGCTATAAAACACTTGGGTCAGAACAGCTGCTGTACCCTTTGTACTGTAATGTCAAGCCTCATGAACTTTATCTATATCGACATGACAATGTGCCTTTCTTTAGCTATATCTCCCACATTCTCTGCTTTGTATCAATTTAGTGGGAGTATGATTTTAAGCATGTCACTCTTTTCCCATTTCTATGATTATTTTTAGAACAAAGAGACAAAAAGCTTCTCCAAAGCATATGTAGAAGAAACTGACATCTTTAAGATTATGCTAATACTAGAAAACTTGGCATCTTACAAAAATGTGAACTTGGTTCCATGAAAAATCAAAGCCTAATTATGGTTTCTGCCTTTTCTTGCAAATTCATATTGAATGAAACATTTAATTCTCATAGCTAATAGACATTTAAAAACCTATCCTCATGAATTAGCCTAATTTGTCAGCTTTGTTTTGTCCCATATTTTAAGCCAACAGCTTTGGTGACTAAGCTGTATAATGCTGTCTCTATCTAACATTACTACAGGAGGTTAAATTTTTGCTTAGTGTCAACGAAACCCAGGTGCTGTTAGTTTCAAAAGGGTTTCAAAAGGGTTTCGAAAGGAGAGGAACTGTGCTAAAGGTTAAGTAGGACAATGAGATTAGGATATGAGGCAATTAACAGTTATATAGTGGAGTCACACATAAAAACCTAATGGGTATTCCTGTTCCACTAGCAACAGAACAGAAAGGAACGACAAATGTGTGCTAGTTGAATGTAGGAGGTTGGAAGATTAACCTGCATTGAGAAAGGCCACAAAATGGTCTACGATATTTACTCTAGAGGTGACTGTCTGCAGTGTAAGGTTTTTTGCTATGAATATCATGGTTAATAGCATAAAATATTGAGCCTACTCGCAATTTTGTCTGCCCATATGGTAACTGCTTACCTACCTTGAGGATATTTGTTTCTTGCACGTTCCTATGGAATAAGTTGTCCAAGGAAGTCAAAAATGTTACGACATTGTGTCTTCTGAGACCTACTTCCCATTGAAGCAAATGGTGTGGCGACATTGCATATTTGGAACGCCACTAATGAACTGTTTCCATTTAAAGAATCCATACAGCCATTGAGATAAGTGGGACTCAGAGATTGTGTAATTTAAATGTATGAAGATCTTGATGTACCGGTAACTATTGTGTGGATATGTTTGTTATATACTTATATTTTTGAATGCACTGTAGTTAAGTAAACATAGAGGGTATAATATGCACTTGAGAGTATTTATTAGTATATGTAATGAGATACTGTAAAATAATACACATAGATAAAGTTTGTAATCAACCATATTAATTATTGAAGATATTTAATATACTATTCCTCAATCATCTTTGTAGCTTAGTGTCAGGGAAACCCTGGTGCTGTTAGTTTGTTGTAATGGGGTTTGTTAAAATTAACAACATTACCCCCTGTGCTTTACTGGAAGTACCTAACAAAACAGGTGCCATAAAACTGATGGCTTTAACGTCATTAGAAAGTACAGAACTAATTAAGCAGAGTTTCTATTTAAAATACATATGCACCAGACACGTGTTGATTCCAGCATGGAAGTTTAAGATAACCATCCACACAATTTCCCCAAGTTTATATTATCTAGCATGAAAGGACTCAAAAACACTCAAAAGTAGTTTAAAAGTATAAAAACATCTTTACTCACAGTCAATGTGCATATCTCAAAGAATATTGGCAGCATTTCAACAGGTGAAGCCTAAACTAGTAAAATACAACTAAAAACTACATGTTAAAAACAAAATATGCAGGAGCCCTGCAAAGCAGGCCCAACCTCTAGGAAAAACATTGTGGCAAGTGGTAAACCTCATGTCAGCATTCCAGACAAAGAGAAGGACTTGGACACACCTCTTCCTCTGGAAAGCCAATTACATTTCAATAGGAAGTTATATCATACATTCTGTTTGCTTCTATCAGTTTACCCTTTCAACAGTCAAACATCTCAACTTATTGGATTGCAAACTACATATCCCAACATGTTGTTCGCAGAGTACTATATAGTCAGGCTCCTTGGGGTCATTTCCAATTTCTGTAGCTTGATGAGATGGACAAAATGCCTGAATGTGGTCTGTCCCACTATATTTTTGCATGGACCCTGTAGAGGGGTGGTGTGGTGGCTTGAACCCCCTTGAAATTGGGCTTGGGGCCATGATGAGCCCTTCTCCTGAAAAGATTTGGCAAAATTGAACCATCAGGACTCCTATGTAGCTGAGCCTCCTCATGCATCATCAATCAAATGTGTAATAAATGATCAAGAACTTAGAAATATTAAGAGAGTGATTATCATTGAGCCCTTCCAAGAATAATAAAGGTTGTCTGCAAGCTATCCTATGCACACTTACTTGGGAGTAAGCTCTGCCAAACATATAGAGGGCACTTCTAGTTAATGTTTAAGGATGTTTCAGTGATGATGGGATGAGTAAAGTAATTTGCCTTCTCTGTACAAATAACTACAAGTAGACTAAAATTAATAACATCCTGCCTGCCTATATTGAGCCTCCCTCCCAGCTTAAAAACAGGGCCCCTCCCTGCATGTTTGCTTCATTGTTGCCCTATCAGCTGATAAGATCAAGCAATGATGGACTAACTGCGTGGATCCAGGGGCTTGTAAATGCTATGTGTTATAGGGTAGTGCCTTCCCTCTCTAGAGAAAGCAGTGAGACTCTCCCTAACAAGACCTTGCTGGAATCTGAGGTATGTGATGTAGGGAATTATTGGAATTTATATTAAACAGAATGCAGTGTAACCCCAGTGCAATATGAGCTTTTGGTATAAAACAGGATAAGAACATGCAGGATGCTCCAGTAATGATAAAAAGACAGAACTTAATGTTTATTGCGGCAGAGAATGCATCTTAGGACATTATCACACAAGGTTGAAATCATGCGATTATAATGTGATGGATAGTAGCAACAATGTGGACCCATTATTGCATGACGTTGTCCTCCCAAGCTCTGTCTGTGTTCCACCTGTTAATCAGGTGACTCTTTTTGCAGTACTGACAAGTGTCTGTTAATCATGTCCCACTGTAGTTGCATGATTCCAGTGTGAATGGGTGGTCTTCCTCTCTCCTTCCCCTTTCCCAACAAAAACACAAAATTAAACTTTCAGGGGAGAACCTGAAGAGGACCTACAGGACTCTCTTTTAATCAACTGTTGCCTTTTTTTTGGCTACCTTTTAATGTTTGTTTAAGTGTTTACAGACTTTATTAGATGCAACAAAAACTGCGTCATAAGGATGGGACTAGAACAGAAACAGGTGACATTATCATATGACATCCTCCTTCAACTGTTCCAGGGGTGTAGCATGGGCATGAGTAAGGCTTAATAAGGCTTAATAAGGCTTAGCCCATCAATAAAAAAAGTGATGTTTCATCCACGCCAACGCTATGCCCTGGGAATAGCTGAGGATGCAGGCATCTAATAATGTTGCCCTTTCTGTTCTTACCATGTTCATCTGACGTGATTTGGGATGCAGTTTTTTTCTGTGTTTCCCCGCATCTGATAAAGTCCTATGTGTGAAGATCTTTGGTTATTTACAGTCACATTTTCAGGGGTTATGGGCACAAGACCTCCATGAAAATAACCCCGAATAAACATTTATGCAAATAGCAGCAGTGGGGTTTCCTCTCCAGCTGCACTCTCAGGGCTTTCTTTCCCACCCCACTTCTTTCCCTCAGACTTCTCAGACTTCTCAGATGGTTAAGAGGCGATATGATAGCCCTGTTTTAAGTATTTGAGGGGATGTCACGCTGAGGATGGAACAGGCTTGTTTTCTGCTGCTCCAGAGACTGGAACACGGAGCAATGGATGCAAGCTCCAGGAACAGAGATTCCACCTCAACATGAGGAGGAACTTTTTGACAGTAAGAGCTGTTCAGCAGTGGAACACGCTCCCTCGGAGCATTGTGGTGTCTCCTTCCTTGGAGGTCTTTAAACAGAGGCTGGATTGCCATCTGTCGGGGATGCTTTGATCAAGATTTCCTGCGTGGCAGGGGGGTTGGACTGGATGGCCCTCGTGGTCTCTTCCAACTCTGTAATTCTATGATTCTATGATTCTTTTCCTTCCAACACAAAGCTGGGTTTTGAACCCTCTTTCCCACCCCACTACTATTCCTCTGGACTCTCCCACTCTTTCCAGTAGAAAGCAATGTTGGAAGAGACAACAAGGGAGTTGGACTGGATGGTCCTTTTGGTCTCTTCCAACTCTATGATTCTATGATCTATAAGCACTTTTTTTCCTACCCCAATTCTTTTCCTCTGGGTTTTCTCTTCTTCCAACACAAATCCAGGTTTTAAACCCTCTTTCTCACACCACTACTATTCCTCTGGGTTTCTTCCCCTTCCAACACAAATTCAGGTTTTAAACCCTCTTTCCCACCCCCCAATACTTTTCTTCTGGACTTTCCCCCTTCCAATAGAAAGCATTGCTTTAAGCACTTTCTTTCCCATCCCAATTCTCTTTCTGTGGGTTTCCTCTCCTTCCAGCCGAAATCCAGGTTTTAAACCCTCTTTCCCACCCCAATTCTTTTCCTCTGGACTTTATCCCTTGACAGTAGAAAACAATGCTTTATGCACTTTCTTTCCTACCCCACTGAAGTTGCATCTAATTCACCCATGCAAAATCATGGAAGTAAGAGAAACCTTATCTTTAAGGTGCATGCATTAATACTCTGTCATTAGAAGGCAATGTGATGACAAGTGTGACTATAGTGAGAACTTCAATCCCATTCTTAAATTGCTAGTGGTGTGATAATTCCATGGCAATAGTTTTGGGCCATTACAGCAACATGTGATAGTTACTGTAACCATGCCACTATGTTTTCACTTTCCTCAATTGTGGAATTACCACTAGTTTGATAATGTCCTTAGATAAAAAAAAAATAGATAGATAGAAGAGAGTTATCTAACTTGAATGGAAGAGTCCATAAGTCTGAGGAGATTTTCAGACACACTAAAAAAAAACCTGTGGAGGTCGGGAGGAGGACAGTGCTGTCCCGCTTCCAGAAATTGATTTTGCATACCCCGTCCTCCTCCCATCCTTCCTTTGTCCTTCCTCCATGCTTCCTCCATGCTGGAGGGATGAGAAAGGCACTGCTTTTCATTGACAGAAGTTTCCATCAATGAAAAGCGATGCCTTTCTCGTCCCTCCAGCATAGAGGAAGCATGAAGGATGGGAGGAGGATGGCGTCATGCAAAATTGATCTCCAGAACTGGGACAGCACCATCCTCCTCCCGACCTCCATGTTTTTTTTTTAGAGCGTCTGAAAATTAGTGACTCTCACGAGTGTGTATAAGCCATATTGAGCAGAATTGCCTCATGTGTGATGGCTCCTGAAACAAAGAGTTTAAAACACTAAAACATCTTGAAGCAAGGGGGAAGTGGCCTCCGCATGCAAGTAGGAAATAAAACCTTGAAAATACAGATCAGTGACACAGAGAGAACTGTAAACAAGTGTTGATGTTTCTTCACTTCCAACATGTGAAAAGTACATTCCTATTGCAAATATCCTTTCTTGGGATAGGTACTCTAGCATGTAGTGGCTGGGCAGTTTCAGATGTTGTTGGAAGAAACAGATAATCTGGATCCATTTCAGCATGGTTTCAGGCCAGGGAATAGAGTTGAAGCAACCTTGGTTATCCTGACAGATGACTGGCTCCAAAGAGCACTACTCTGTTGAGCCACCTGGATCTCTTGGTAGTTTGGATACCACCAACTATGATATCTTTTTGGGCTGGATCTTCAGGATGGGAGTAGGAGATACATAGTATAGGGATACCATTCCTATCTGAAGAGCAGGCACTGGGGAGTTCTGTTCAGTTCCTTGACCATTAAGCCATTGGCATTCCATAGCATTCCATCCTGTACCCCATGATGTTTAATATGAAGCTGCCGACAAAGTAATTAGGAATCGTGGAACTGGGTGCCAGTAGTATACTAATAACACCCAGCTCTATTTCTCCTTGTCAATAGTCATGTGAGGCTGTCAAGGTGCTGAACTGGTGCACAGATGCTCTAATGGGTTGGATGAGAACCAATAAACTGAAGCTGAATCCTGACAAGATGAAGGCTCTGTTGCTTGTTGGTTCCCAGCTGTGGGACTTAGTGACGTGATCTGTAGTGGATAGAACAGTAGTCCCCCTGAAAGAGCAAGTGCATTTATTTACAGTATTCCTGGTGCCAGCTTTGTCACTGGAAGCCATGGTGGCTTCAAGGATTCAAGAGTGCTATTGAGCTTCATTTAGCCTGTCTGTCTGTTATCTGTGACCATTCCTAACCAGAAATAACTTGGTGACAATAGTTTATGTCCTGGTAGCTTCCTTTCTAGACTACTGTAATGTGCTTTATATAAGACTGTCCTTGAGGGCATTTATTTTTCTGTTCAAATTAAATTGAATTGTCTAACCAGAGGGGTAGCTGTGTTAAACAACCCTTTATGGCCACCGTTAAGAGCATCACCATGGTCATACAATCCTAGAATCATAGAGTTGGAAGAGACCTCAAGGGCCATCCAGTCCAACCCCCTTCCATGCAATAAATCAAATCATTCCTGACAGATGACCATCAAGCCTCTGTTTAAAAACCTCCAAAGAAGGAGACTCAGGCAGCTTTTCTTTTCTTTTTTTAAAATTGCATTTCATATCCTCCTCACACATGTATATAAATGCCTGTCTTCTACAGCTGATGCCAAATAACATTTGTTAGTATTTAAAGTATTTAAGGTGCAAAAAGACACATTCTTTTTATTGGTCTAATTCCTATTACCCAGCATAACTATGCCAGTGTAGTAAGGGGCAATGATGGAAGTAGTGCAGCCACAGAAGTAGAGTGGCCATGAGCACAGCAGTGATGGTAGATGGCAGCAAACAGGGATAAAACTGTTATCTGTTCAGTTATCTGTTGTTTGAGCTGTTCAGAAACTGTTAACAGGAACTTTTAGGGCAGAGATAGCTTTTTCTCCTCTTTCCCAGGGCCTCTGCGCACCACCTGAAAAAGTGACTTATACTGGCATTATGCTGGTGTAAGACTCAAACAAGATCCCAGCCATATCCTACCCTGAGATTTCCAAATATAGAGCAGGATAGAAATGAATGAAGAGACAATGTGGTGTAGTAGTTTGAGTGTTAAACTAGCACACTGGGAGACCAGGGTTCAAATCCCCACTTGGCCATGAAAACCAACTGGGTGATCTTGGGCAAGTCACACCCTCTCAGAGGAAGGCAAGGGCAAAACTCCTCTGAACAAATTTTGTCAAGAAAACCCAATGATAGGTTCACCTTAGGGTTTCCATAAGTATGAAATAACTTGAAGGCATACAGCAGCAACAACAAGAAAGGAATGACTATTATAGAAATAGATTAATTTTATATTTTATTTATAATTTATTTATTTGATTGAGCCCAATTTTTCCCCCCTGAATGGAGCTCAAAGTAGTTAAATAAATAAAATAAATAGTTTAATAGTTTAAGCATTATTACTCCTCCCCTCTCCATTGACGCCCCCTTGTCGTGGGAGAGAGGCTTGCGTACCCTAATGACGTTTTGAGCTATGCTGGCGGTGGCATAATAGCCACCGGTAGGGTCTCCCATGCCAGACAGGTCAAAACCGAAGGGTCTGACAAAGAGCGTCAAAGGGCAGGATGGGCTCTCTAGCCTTGTGGCAACCGTCCTAGGAGAAGGAAAACTCTAATCCCAAACCCGGGCAGATGGTGCTCGTCCAACCCTGTAAGGTCAACCATCTAAGAGAAGGAAACTCTAATCAAACCTACGGCCCGAGGACCTCGCTGCCACGTCCATGCTTGCAAGGCCACGGCAGATGAATCTCTGGTTTAAAGGGTGAGGCCAGTTCTGTGCACGCTGCGCTCCACCAGAAAAATCCATTGCACAGGCTCGAAGGACAAATCCATTTCCAAAAAAGCCCTGTAGCGACTGGCGAGGGACGAAACCGGCAGGTGTAAAGATGCACTGGAAGCCGCAGCCCCAACCCTGCATGCAGGCGGTTCAGGACATTGGTCGCTCAAGCCTGACCCGGGTGATGACAGTCTTGTTCGGCAGCATTCTGAACGACCAAGCAGCCTTTTTTAAGGAGAGCACTGCTTGCTCCATATGGAGAGGGGCCTAGAAAAGGTGGCCTAAAGAAAGCTCATCCCCAACTACCTGGTTGGCTAGCCGCGGCCAACGGGAATCTTCTGATGCGGTCAAACCAAGGCAAAGAAACAAAGGCACACACCGGCCTCCAAAGGTGTAAATAAACTGACACTTGCATGCTGGAACATCAGAACCATGCAAGACTCTAAAGATAGTGGACGGCCTGAGCGTCGTTCTGCCCTAATAGCCCTTGAACTATCACGGCTTAATATTGACATCGCTGCTCTTAGTGAAGTTCGCTTCCATGAGGAAGGCAGCCTTAAAGAACATGGCGCCGGCTACACACTTTACTGGTCTGGCAAACCCAAAACCGAAAAACATCTTTCAGGAGTAGGCTTCATGATTAAAAACTCCATTGCATCCAAACTCGAAACCTTGCCAACAGGACACTCTGATCGCATTATTTCCTTACGCCTCCCACATGTTGTTCTCTTTAGTGTATATGCCCCAACTATGCAAGCCGACCCTGTAGAGAAAGACAAATTCTACACAGACCTACGCCAACTCATACAAAAAGTCCCTGTAGAAGATAAAATTATTATACTTGGTGACTTCAATGCCAGAGTAGGAAAGAATTCCGAAGCCTGGAAAGGTGTCTTAGGCAAGCATGGTGTTGGAAATTGCAATGATAATGGACGCCTCCTGCTAGAGTTCTGTGCAGAACAACAGCTGACTATTACAAACACAATCTTTCAGCAGAAAGAAAGCTTGAAGACAACCTGGATGCATCCCCGATCCAAACATTGGCACCTCATTGACTACGTTCTAGTCCGTCAGAGAGACATTCGTGATGTCCGTCATACCCGAGTGATGCCCAGTGCAGAATGCCAAACAGATCATCGCCTCGTCAGATGTAAACTAAATCTTCATCTTAAGTTCAAACCTAAGAGGGGTGGCATCTTAAAGAAGAGGCTCCAAGTCAACAATCTTCAACAAGCTACCATGAGAGACAACTTCCAGGCAAACCTACAAACGAAACTTGAAGACCATCCTACAGATCCTTCTCCTACAGTGCTTTGGCAACATATCAAAAACAGTATCCTCCAGTCTGCAGAAGAATCCCTCGGGTTCTCCCACAAGAAAAATCAAGACTGGTTTGATGAAAACAACCAAGAGATCCAGGAGCTGTTGGCAAGGAAGAGAGCTGCTCACCAGGCATACCTCGCCCAGCCAACCTGTCATGTAAGAAAAGCAGCTTTCCGCCTCACATGTAGCAAACTACAACAAAAACTCCGAGACATGCAGAACAAGTGGTGGATCAATTTAGCAGAAAAGACACAACGCTGTGCAGATCTGGGTGATCATAGAGGATTTTATGAAGCTCTTAAAGCAGTGTTTGGACCTACTTATCAGGTCCAAAGCTCCTTATACAGTACAGATGGTCAAACATTAATTACTGATAAAGCCTCCATCCTAAATCGTTGGGCTGAACATTTTCAAAGTCTCTTTAGCGCCAACCGAGTAGTCCAAGCCTCAGCTATCCAATATATGATACAAAAACCAATGAAAAATGAATTGGACATAGCTCCCACTTTGGAAGAGACCCTTATGGCCATACAGCAGATGAAAAACGGCAAGGCAGCTGGGATTGATGGAATCCCACCTGAAGTTTGGAAACACGGAGGTCATGCACTCCACGAAAAATTCCACGAATTCCTTGTGAATTGCTGGGAAAAAGGGGAACTGCCATCAGACCTCCGAGATGCAGTCATCATCACCCTGTACAAGAAAAAAGGAGCAAAATCCGACTGCTCAAACTATCGAGGCATAACACTGCTCTCTATTGCTGGAAAAATCCTTGCAAGGATACTCCTGAACAGATTAGTTCCTGCTATTGCAGAAGAACTTCTCCCTGAAAGCCAATGTGGCTTCAGAGCCAATAGGAGTACTACAGACATGGTATTTGCCCTTAGGCAACTGCAAGAAAAATGTAGGGAGCAGAACAAGGGTCTCTATGTAACATTTGTCGACCTCACCAAAGCCTTTGACACTGTAAGTAGAAAAGGTCTGTGGCAGATCCTGGAAAAACTAGGATGTCCCCCCAAATTCCTTAAAATGATTATCTTGCTACACGAGGGCCAGCGTGGTCAAGTCAGATATGGCGATGCTCTTTCAGAGCCCTTTCTAATAACTAATGGAGTGAAGCAAGGTTGTGTTCTTGCACCAACGTTATTTACAATCTTCTTTAGCACGATGCTCCAAAGGGCTATGGCAGAGCTTGAAGAAGACGACGGCATCTATATACGCTACCGTACTGATGGTAGCTTGTTTAACTTAAGCCGTCTGAGGGCTCACACTAAGACTCTAAACTATCTAGTCCGTGAGCTGCTCTTCGCCGATGATGCTGCCCTTGTTGCCCACACAGAAGCAGCTCTGCAGCGCCTAACGTCCTGCTTTGCAACAGCAGCAGAGCTGTTTGGGCTAGAAGTCAACCTGAAGAAAACAGAAGTTCTTTACCAGCCTGCACCACAGGACGAACACCACCATCCCCACATTGCCGTCGGCAAATCAGTGCTCAAGTCCGTTCAGCAGTTCACCTACCTGGGAAGCATCATCTCCTCAGATGCCAAGATTGACAAAGAGATCGATCACAGATTAGCAAAGGCATATAGTGCATTTGGAAGACTTCACAAAAGAGTCTGGAGCAATAAACACCTGAGGCAAAGCACAAAAATCAGTGTGTATAGAGCCATTGTACTGTCTATCCTCCTTTATGGATCTGAAACATGGGTTACCTATCGCCACCACCTACGACTCCTCGAGCGCTTTCATCAGCGCTGTCTACGCACAATCCTAAATATACACTGGACTGACTATGTGACGAATGTTGCTGTCCTTGAACAAGCAGGGATCACCAGCATTGAGGCCATGATATTGAGAACACAGCTGCGCTGGGCAGGGCACGTTTCTAGGATGGAGGACCATCGCCTCCCAAAAATACTACTCTACGGTGAACTCGCCACGGGTCAGCGTAAGAGGGGCGCTCCAAAAAAGCGATACAAAGACTCCCTGAAACAACATCTCAGGCTTGGCCAAATTGATCACCAACAGTGGTCCGCCCTGGCCTCACATCGGGAGGCATGGAGACGCACTATCCACAATGCTGCAGCCTTATTTGAGAACTCACGACGAACAAGTCTTGAAGAGAAACGACAACGCAGAAAGAATCACAACCCAAAAACATCACCCAAGGAGACCTTCTGCTGCGCTTTTTGCAACCGGACTTGTTTATCTCGGATTGGCCTTTTTAGTCATCAGCGCGCTTGCAGAAGGCGCGGGATGAGTCCTTCCTGAATCTTCGTTTGCGAAGAAAAGCCAGAGGAGAGGATTACTCCTCCCCTGTGCTTCAGGATCCTGGATACCATTGTTAATGAAAGAGTAGAAGGTGAGAGATCCTCAACAGACCTCAAAGAACTACAATTACCAGAGATCTCTGGGGAAACAAAACAACTGGGTAGCCATTTTAAGACTATTGGGCTAATATGCACCATCCTTAAATATTCAGAATCACACTTGAAAAATGAGGAAAAAGTTTGGCATTTCCCCCTGATGTTTTACAGGCCAGTGACCTCTACAAATGACAGTAACTCTCTGCTGAATGAAGGTTGAAAGGAAAAAAGGAAAACATTAAGATATTTTGTTCTACTTTTTTGTGGCATGTTAGAAACAATCACAGGATCTATTTGTCATGCTTTAGCTTTGCCTTCTTTTCCCAGTAGTGTCTGACAGGTTGAATGAAGAAAGAGTAAGGAAAGATGAATTGGAAAAGGCAATGTTTCTGGTCTATCTACCAATGGTCTAACTTAACTCAAGATGAAAACTGAAAATTATATATAAATTAATATAAATTATATATAAATATGCTATCATTTTTGTTAAATGAATGAAATGAGACACATGCCCTTTTGCTAGTGTGAAAAGGAGAATTCATTAAGTCTGCTTCCTGTGAGACTGTGGGCTTGTCTACACTACAGGAGAAAAAAAACAGTCTCACTTCGCAGTTTCCTGGTACGCAGTGACCCTGCAGTGGCCCTGTTAATGCTATACACACATTACACATTGGGGCGACTATGATTGGCCACACACTTCCCCTATCTGCTCCACTGTTTTTCCCCTTCCCAGCATGCATGCATTGATCTATCAACCAACAGGTGTTATTGTTTTCCTGTAAATCTACTTGAACCACTCCAATTAGATGCTTCCCCCATCCAAACCACTTTCTCCCTTTTTGGCCCAGTGAAGGAGGGAGGGAACTTCAAATGTAAACACACATACAAACATAGGACTTTATCCGATGCAGTACCTTTAACTGTTATTTTGCCGGCATTTAAAAAAAGCATTTTTATGCCAGCAAAAGATCGCCCCCACACACACACTTACCTTGTAATCCCAGCAAAGGCTCCCAGCAATAAAGAGGAAGGAGCGTCATAAAGAGAGCAAAACTTACCTGGATGTTCCAATCTGACCCAGAAGTGTTCATGCCAGAGCAGCTATTGTTGGGGTAAGTGCGTGATTTAAATGGCCCAAGGTATCACAAAAAAAAAAAAAAAAAAAAAAAAAAAAGCAGCAGGGGGATCTATTGATGCCTTAAGCCATCAATTAAAAATGACAGGTTTGGGTCTGTTTTTAACCATGAAAGGGCAACATCATTTGATCCACGCACCCTTTCACGGTTATGTAGTGTCCTTATGACGCTGTGCTGCGCATGTCTGATAAAGTCCATAGAATGAAAAAATAAAATGTTATTTCATTTATATTTATTAACATGTTCACCCATGAGATCAATGGTGAGGGGGTAGATTGTGCCATTTGTCACCTTGTTTTTTTTTTTTGTTTTTTTTTAAATTGTGTGCTGGTCACAGCCAAGCCAAACCAACACCACTCATCATCATTTGTGTCACCTATTTTTTAAAAAATCAGCACTGGGCACAACAAGCCAAGCTAAGCCAATTCCACTCCCCATCAGCCTCTTTCTTTCTTTCCTTCTTTCTTTCTTTCTTTCTTTCTTTCTTTGCATGAATAGTATGCAGATCTCTGCATGAGTGAGCGAGTAAGCAAGTGAATGATCGGGGAAAGAGAGTGTATGCACTGGCCAGCTCCTCACCTGCTACTTTTGTGGAAATCCACATCCCCAACATTCAGAGCAGGGAAAAAAAGGCGACACAAGGCTGATGGGGGTGGGGGAGTTGGATTGGCTTAGCTGTGCCTGGCACAGAAGTAAAAAGAATGGTGGCACACACCACACTTGTTGGAACCAACCAGTCCCACCCAGCAAAATATCCTCCCATCCCTGGCTCCACACCAAATTGTGTCAGAGCACTGGCTACACATAGGATTATCTGGATTTGCGGGGCAAGTCTGGGTTAAAAGAGGAGTTTTTAAAATACTGATGAAGGCACTATAGACCATAATCCCTGTGTATTCCCTGTGAATCATCCAGAATGTCATGTGAACTGACTACACTGACTATGGGGCCAATATTGATATTTTAGTAAGTGTAGACAAGCCCCATATTGAATTGTCCCATGTATACTTTGAATTGAAAATGGCTATGGTAGAGGAAAGGGGCAATACATTTCAGAGAGCACTTCAATGGTGGAAATTTTCCTTCTGTTAGGTAGCTTTAGGGTGCTGTTGTCCCCCCTAGCTGCTGCTGCTGCTGAGATAACATTTTATCTTCAGTCCTTACTACATCTTTCTCACTTGGGGGATTCCAGCCAACCAGGAGTCATGTAACAAACACAATGATGTCCCCATATCATAAAATCAGATTTATCTGCATACTGTTATCCGGGGTCCTTTCACACAACACTGTTATAGTGCTGTAGCCCACTTTAAGCCATGAGTCCATTCTGTAGAATCTTAAGGTTTGCAGTTTGGTGAGGCATCAGATGTCTCTGGCTGAGAGTTCTAAATGCCCCTCCTTCAATTGCAAATCCCATGATTCCATAGTATGGAACCATGACACTTTCTGTGGAATATAGTGCTAGCATGAAAGGGTCTCAGTGAACCAGCTTTATCCACTGAATGAGGTGGAGAGGTGGCAAATCCTCTGTCCCAGTCCCAGGGAAGAGGTACAGGAAAAGTAATTAACAGATTATTTCAGTGCTGGAATGTTCTTTGATTTTCCTGACCTCATGAAGCATGGTAAAGCAACTATTCCCTATTCCTCTATCCCTCTTTGGCTGTGGGGTGGAGGAAAGAAAGGAGAAAGAATGTATTCCTTGGTACTTGGGTGGCTGACAGTCGTTTCTCCTGGCTGGCTTCCTGCTGGTGGCATCCCTTCTCTGTCTAGAGTATGGATACATGAAGGAAGGTGGTTGGTAGACGGATGGCAGGAAAACAGCCTCTGCTGCCTGACTGGAAATGCATCAGAAGGCATGTGTGCAGAGACAGAGAGAAATGTAACATATAAGTCTTTCTTTGATGATGCCCACATCTTTGTAATGCCCAGTCAAAGCACTGGGAGGATGGTACACCATAGAAGCTATCTTCACAGTGGACTGTTACTTTGTTTCTTCTTTCCACTGAAACTGTGTACTGCATGACAGATTCCCCTCCCCCTCAAGAATTTGCTTCTCTAATGCTACCCCTGTCCCAAACCTAATTTCATCACTCTCCTTCCTCCATAGTTTTACCGATATGGCATTTTGCTTTTGTATTACAATTTTTGCTTTTTATTTAATCTTCTCTTTGTTCATTTTCCTTTGTCTCTTTCTGTTCCAACTATTTCTTCTTCTCTGACAGGTGTTCTTTCCTTGCTCAGCATTCTTAGCCTGCCCTGTGACTTGTGAAAAGCATGCTGCCAAACTGATGATAAGCATTGCAGCACCTGCCAAGTATAGTATAGTATAGTTACTTTTTGGAGCCTGAATCCTTTTGGTAGTCCTGATTAAAGTAGACCTATTGAATCAACTGTTGAATAGTGAGTCAGCCCTTATGCAAATTCCACTAATCCTGTTGCTCTACTCTGCTTGGCAGTACCAACAGAAGCCAGGTCCTGAACAACAATTCACAGAATCCCCCAGCCAACATGACAATTGGCAATGCTGACCAGGTAATTTTGGGAACTGCAGTCCAGAACAAGGGAAAATTCCAAACTTGGTGGTCATTATACCACCACCCCCACACACTGTTGCTGCCTATCTTAATAATAGAGATTATATCCAAATGCTCCTTCTGTGTTTCCTTGTGAAAAGGAGATATTGTGCCCACATGCTGTTTTTTAATTCTTAATGAGAGAGACAAACCAAATGTGCCCTCATGTTGATGCTTCTTGACTGAAGGAGATCATCTGGACATTGTGACCTCATTTTGGAAGTGCCTGCCTCAAGCAGAGTGGTCATTGTTACCTTGTTTTTGGGCTGCTTGAAACAGAGGGAATGGCTGTTATCACTTCTTCCTATTGCTGCCCATGTGAAAGAGAAAAAAATGGTTGCCCAGTAAGGGAATGGAAGGGTGTGTGTGTGGGGGAGAAGCTGCTTCTTTCTTCCTGAATTTGGGTGGTACGTGGATACACCCTGACAGCCACTCTGACAGTGGCTGGGGTGGACCAGCACTCAGGAGCCTCCAAGTGTACCTGGGGCAAAGGCACTGTGCAGGGAGATACTGGATATGTCCCAGTGCAACATCTTTAATGCTGCTTATGCTGGCATAACTGGGAGGCACATGCTGTTTATTGTTTCACTGAGTGAGGCTGACCATTGTGACCTCAAGATGATGACCATGATTTCTGCACAAAGGAGAGGGACTGCCCACTGTGATCTCATGATGCTGCTGCTCTGAATTGCTGTCCCATCATGATGATCATGATGATGGCTGTCTGAAGGAGACTGGACATTGCTACCTCATGTTGATATTCTCTGAAGCAGAGACCATTATCATGCCTTGCTTTTAATGTGTCCTTCTACAGTTGTTGTCCAGAGAGACAGATAACTTCTATATCCACAAATTACCAGCGATCTTCATGACAAAGATATCCTTTACATCCCAGACCAAATAGGGCTTCTTCTTAATTTTCTTTTTGATGCTGCTGCCCTTTAAAAAATGCAAGTGTTGCCTCTCCTCAAGCAGGGATGTGCTTTCCAGTGCCTTTCAGGACATGGAGTGACTGCCCTCTTAACTCCTGCTTCCTACCAATAACAAGAGTCTCTCTGTGCTTTGGCTGCCAGCTGTCTGGCTGTCATTTCTCTAAGAATATTGTGCAGTGCATAGAAATGGCCTCATCAAATGTGTATAATGGAGTCAGGCCCACTTTCCATGCTCAGTATGAGCAAATGGTAAAGTTTATCCTGAACGACACCACTTCAATGGCTCTGCAATAAGAAAAGTTGAATTTGTTAGTTCTGCATCCTCCAAAATGCAGAAAAAGTCAATGATTTTTCTGTTTTCTCTGTTTACTAAGGTAAACTGGTTTAGTACAACAACAGCAATTAAGATTAGAAATATATTGCTTTCCTTCCCATCTGTCTGTCTGCCACCACTTGCTTGAACTCCTGTCTCCCATTCTTAGAACAAATGAAAAAAGATAATACAAGGGGAAATGTGGTATGACAAAAGAAAAACGTTGTATGCCCAGTGGTGCAAGGGGCCTCATGGCTGAGTGGAGAATCAAACTCTACTCTGCCAGATTCTTAGTCCAGCATTAATACACTACAGCATGATGGCTCTCATCATTCTTATAAACAAACAAACAAAAAACCTCTGAAGAAGGTTTGGTGGGTGCCATACATTTAAATGCAAGTGAAGTGACAGAAGTAATTAACATAGTGGTAAGACATTGGTGGATGGAAGATTCTAAACCAAGATGAGAAAAAATTCAAGAGTCATAGAGTCATATAGAACCATAAGAGTTGGAAGAGGTCTCATGGGCCATCGAGTCCAAACCCCTGCTCAATGCAGGATCACCAGCTAAAGCATCCTCAGCCATGTAGTTGTTCAGCCTCTTTTTGAAGACAATCAGAGAAAGTTCCCATAATCTGTGAAGTCAAAGGCTTTCATGGCCGGCATCCATAGGTTTTCCTTAGTTTTGTTTTTTTTTCCGGGCTGTGAGGCTGTGTTCTGGAAGAGTTTATTTCTGACATTTCGCCTGCATCTGTGGCTGGCATCTTCAGAGAATGGTTGGGTAGAAGTGTGTGTGGGGTTATATACTGCAAACCCCTGTTTGGGAGAATATGTAAATTTGTGTATTTGAATGGCTAGTTTCTGGGTGGAGATATGCAAGGAGGATTAGGTTCTGTTTGGTTAATGGTCGGTTAATGGTCCATTATCTGCTGGAAATCTGCTGGAAATCCCCCCTGCTGGAAATCCATGCTGGGTGGAGTTCATTTGCAAGTGTTGAGTTCTGATTTTAGAGTTTTTCAGGACTGGCAGCAAGATTTTGTTTACTTTTAGGGTTTCTTCTTTCCTGTTGAAGTTGTCCAGGTGTTTGTGGATTTCAATAGCTTCTGTGTGCAGTCTGACATGATAGCTGTTGGCCTGGTCCAGAAATTCGGTGTTTTTAAATAACATTTTGTGTCCAGGTTGGTTTACAGCATGTTCTGCTACTGCTTTTTTTTTTTTTTGCCTGGCTCAGTCAGGCCAGCCAGAAAAATGTAATCTCTCTTATTAAGATAGGCAGCAACAGTGTGTGTAGGGAGGGGTGTTTGTTTATAAGAATGATGAGAGCCATCATGCTGTAGTGATTTTAATGCTGGACTAAGACGCAGGCAGAGTAGAGTTTGATTCCCCACTCAGCCATGAGGCCCCTTGCACCACTGGGCATACGTTTTTCTTTTGACATACCACATTTCCCCTTGTATATCTTTTTTCATTTGCTCCAAGAATGGGAGAGAGGAGTTCAAGCAAGTGGTGGCAGACAGACAGATGGGAAGGAAAGCAATATATTTCTAATCTTAATTGCTGTTGGTGTACTTAAAACTCCTACCCAACCATTCTCTGAGCATGCCAGCCACAGATGCAGGCAAAACATCAGAAATAAACTCTTCCAGAACACAGCCTCACAGCCCAGAAAAAAACCCAAGGAAAATCTATCCCATAATCTCTCTAGGCAATTGATTCCATTGTCAAACCACTCTTACTGTCAAGAAGTCCCTTCTAATGTTCAATCAAAATCTACTCTCCTGTAACTTCAAACCATTATACCTGGTTCTATCCTCTGAGGCAGTAGAGAATAGACCTTCTCCTTCTTCTCTGAGATAGCCCTTGAAGGTATTTAGAGTGCAATCATGTCATCCCTCAATCTTGTTTTCACCAAGCGGAAGAAGCACAGCTCCTTCACCCTTCCCTCATATGTTTTGTTCTCCATACCTCTTATCATCCTTGTTGCCCTTCCCTGAATCTGATCCAGCTTCCCTATATCCTTCTTAAAAGGAGGCACCCAGAACCAAACACAGTACTCGACATGAAGCCTGACCAGCATAGCATTCTGTGGAATTATTACTTCCCTCGACCTGGAAACCATGCTTCTATTAATTCAGGCTGAAATAGCATGTGGTTTTTTGCTGCAGCATCACACCACTGCCTCATGTTCAACTTATGATCAACAATAATCCCAAGGTCCGTTTGCAAGTAGTACTGCTGAGCTATGTATCCTCCATCCTATACTTGTGTATTCAGTTTTTGTGGCTTAGAAGTAGAATTTTGCATTTGTCTCTACTGAATTTTATTAATTTCTGCCCAGTTTTCTAGCTTGTTCAGACCTTTTGAATTCTGTTCCTGTCTTCCAATGGGTTAGCCATCCCTCCCAGTTTTGTGTGATCTGCAAACTTGATGAGGATTCCTTCCACTCCATCATCTAAGACACTGATAAAAATGTTGAAGAGTAAAACTCTAGGACAGAACCCTGAGGCACTCCATTTGAGACCTCTTTACAGTTTGAAGCACAGCCATTGATGACAACTCTTTGAGCATGGTTTTCCAATCAGTTATGGATCCATCTGACAGTGTTCCCATCTATTCCCCATTTAATCAGTTTGCTAATCAAAACATTATGGTGGAGCTTATTAAATGTTTTGCTGAAATCCAGATAATAGAGCTGCAGGACTTACCCTGCAGCCAATTTGCCATCCAGGTTTGGTCACATGGCTGCAGTGTCCTCCAACATGGAGGATGCTGCATTTCTTCTTCCCAGGGGGCTGTGTGGTGTGACTGGCCTCAGGGAGAAGGTGGAAAGCTCAGCCAATGAATTTAAACCTGGTTTGAACTCATTGGTTGAGGTAGCTGACCAGAATGAGATGCTTGCCATCTTTAATCAGGTCAGCTACTGGCTCTTATATTTAGCTGCTCTCTTTGGAGCTCCTCAGTCCTCTTTGGAGCACCTTCCAACCCATCTCCCCACTCTCTGTTTATAGGGCTCCGGCAGGTTTCCGTTGTCTGCTCTATGTATGTTATTATGTAATTTCGTGCTGTTACAAATGTTGGAGGTGGTGGGCATGGATCCTGGATTGGGGACATTGGTATTTGGTAGCTCTGAGCATTGGTGTTTTACAGGGGTCCCCTTATGAGACTTGGGAATGCAGCCTGGAAAGGGCATTCCAGTTCTGTGGGCATATACTTTCCAGGGCTTGGGGATCTTGTTGGAGCTGGTGCCCATGGGTACAATCCCCTCCTTGCTTCGTTTGTTTCTGGCAGCAGGCCAGAGTGTGGGGCTCATCGATCAACAGGCAGGTTGGTCAATGCCTGGATCTGGACACATATGTACACCAAGCCATCTCAAGCTGTAATCAATAAAGTTGTGATCAGGTTTTCCCCACTTAATTCTGGAGTTCTGTTTCTTTGCTTAGTGACCTTGCCCTCAGGCACGTAAATGACATCCACAGCATTTCTAGCATCTACTAAACTAAACCTGATAGAAAAAAAGATATAAGATTAGTTTGGCAGTATTTGTTCTTGAGAAGCGCATATTGGCTCCTACTGATCACTGCATTGTCATCAAGATACTTGCAGACAGACTCCTGTATAATCTGTTCTAATAGTTTTCCTGGTATAGAGGTTAGGTTGACAGAGGAAGAGGCTAAAGCGGCAGACAGGCAGGCAATGGGACTGACAGTCCCCATACCTGGCCTTTTCCCTGCTGCTGCTTCTCTCTCCTTCCTCCTCCTCCTATTCCCCATTCGCAGCCAGGGAAGGGGAGGCAAAACAGAGGAAGAGGCTGCAGTGAAGGACAGGCAGGTGATGAGACTGACAGTCCCATTGCCTGGCCTTTCCCCTGCTGCTGCCTCTCCCTCTTTGGAAGGAGGAGGAAGGAGGAAGGAAGGTGGCAGGCCACAGGGGAAAAGCCAGGCAATGGGACTGTCAATTCCATCACCCACCTATCCTCCACTGCAGCCTCTTCCTCTGTTTTGCCCCCCCCTTCTCTTCCCCATTGGCTAGCTGTGAATGGGGAATAGAAGGAGGAGGAAGGAGGGAGAGGCAGCAGCAGGGGAAAGGGCAGGCATGGGGACATAAAAAAATGGCGGTTTCCGAATTGCCCGGCTTCCCTTGCAAGCCCACCCCCTCCAAAGTCAGACCAATCAAAATTCAGCTCTGCCGTGTGCCCCTTTCCTGGGATGGAGGTACTCAGAACAACAAATCCAAAAAAAAAGAGACTTCTACTACCAGTGACAAATTGTGACAACAGTGAGGGACAGATTCGAGACTACAATTTCTCGAATATCCCTGGGATAAAAACTGCTGTGTAACAAAGCTCCAGAAAAGCTTTATTGAAAGTTAGGCTCAGCACAGTAGCGAAATTCTGACAGTATAGCATAAGTTTCACTTTTGGGAACCCCTTACACCTCCTGCCCACCCCCCAGGCTTGCATTCTTTCCCACAGACACCAAACCCTTCAAGCCTGCTCCAGTACCTGCAGCTTCTCCCAATACATACCAGTCTCGACTCAACATGGCTACAGAGCAGCTAAGCAAATGTTACCATAGCAGAAAGGCCTGCATCTGAAAGGACCCTCTGACACCTTTTTTTTTTTTTAAAAATCTTCCTATAAGAAGCGTTTGGTCAAACTTAAAAATTTACTGTCCTCACTAACATTCTGTCATATTTGCCAGAACTTGTTCTTATAAGTGCCATGTCCATGTTAAGATATTTACTTATCCTATTTGAATCCCACCATTCTTTCTAGGAACTCAAAGTAAGATAAAACAACTTTATTTTCCCAGCAACCATGCACAATATTGAATTTTCCAAAGTCACCAGCTGACCTTTATGACTGAGCAGTGATCTACATTCCGGTCTCTATGGTTCTAGGCTCACTGGAGATAAGAGGAGAGTGACCTCAGGCAGAATGGTACCTGGGATGAATGCTGTCTGATCTCTGCCCCATGACTTCCCTTTTTAGCTAATACAATAGCTGTGACAGTACTTTGGAACTTGAAAGCTGCTTCTGGGGTGATGGAGTGTTTCAATATTGCACAAAGAAGAAATAAATAGCTCCTTGCTCAATATCTAAAACAAGACATAAACGCATATAGGATACTGACAAGATTCCAGCCTTTAACAGCAACTAATGTTGCAGACTGAGCTGGGTTTGTTACATATCTCTAAAGCTGTAAATTTGTTCTTAACCCTTTTAAACACATTTGTGGTCAATCCCCCTATTATAGGGTTAAACTGGTTTGGTTTATTTGCCATAACATCCTATGATAAAGAACCCTGTAAATTGTAGATTTATAAGAGTAAGTTCTGCGGATTTATTTCTTAGAGATCCCTAATCCCCTATGCGGAACTGTAGTTCTTCAAACCCTACTTTGGGAGCCATTACCATTAAACTGGTTCATACTTGTTCTGCAGGCGTACTCTATGAAAGAACGTGACAGTTTTGCTGATACAATTTTAACAAACAGCAGTTGACAAAAGGAAACATTAAGATATTGTTTACCCAAGATTCCAGTTCCAGTCTGCTGATCCCAACTGCCTGTGATTTTCTGTGAAATTCTGAGAGCAGTTGTGGGGTAATGACATGCCACAATTGGTCTTTTCTTTTCTATTCTATTCTTTTCTTTTCTTTATGAAACTCAGCTATGACCTGAAAGGATTTATTTTACATTTAATCAGTTGTACACAGAGGACAGTCTTTGCTAGTTTAAAATGGGTGCCTAATACTGTTTAAATGAAAATGTGCAAAACTTGGCTAATTCCAGGGCACTTTTGGAAAGCGAGTAATTTAATATCACCCTCCTGATCCTACACTCTAATGTGTCTCCACTGTGTCTTACAGATATGGAATTACTGTATTGAAATACTTTATTTGCATGCGCAGCAGAAGGACGTGTCAGCTCTGAATTTAATTTTGGTACTGAGACTCTTTGAACTCATCCCTAGAGTTCTAATTTTATTTATTCATTCAGACTCTTCTTAAACAATAATACTCTAGGCAGCCTTTCACGTGTTTTAAAAATTCACAGATAAAACCATAGATTTTATAATCCTCATAGATTTAATCAAATAAGCTAATTCCAGAACAAATAAGAAGCAAATAAAAGAGTCCTAAGCTGTTGCGCCCACATTCTGTGTCCAGTGAACCACAGATTCCCCATGAGCCTCTTAACTTTCATGTAATTAATGCAGCACTTTTAGCCCATTCTGTCTGTTATCAATCTGCCTAATTTATTCTAGTTTTGGTGATATAAATGGAGTTACTTTAAAACTCACTATAGGAATATTTGTCTAAGAAATCATTACTTTTTCCAAGGCCTGCCAATAACCTGGACAGGGACTTCTACCCAGATTTTTTTTTTTTTACATGAAAAAACTGAAGCACCTGTTTGATGAGAGGGGGAAAAACTGTAGTCAATGATGGAAAAATCACAGGGCCATGCTAGGCATGCTAGGCATTAGGAATGACTGCTTGGTCCAGGCTGATTGCAAACACCTTCAAAGGACCTTCTCTTTCAGACTCTAGCTTTTAGCTTCCTCTTTCTGGTTCACTGTGCCTCTTCTTTTCTTTCTCCAAAATTATTCCTGTTTCCTTTACTGACATATCTAACTCTGTAACTCTATTCAGAACCAGATGGAAAAAATAAGCTAGTTTCTTCAGGCTAATTTCTTTCCCACCCCCGCATGCCATTGTTATCAAATAATTGGCTATATTTAATAATTTGGCTAAGTGTGGCCATCCACATGGTTGCAGGTAAACCAGGAAGCCCCAGATACCAAGGCAGGATTCATGTAAGACCAAGGGAAGCACTTTTGGAACTTTCCCCAAAACAAAATACTCAGGTCTGAGAGTTAACACCTGGAAGTGAGTCATTCACTAATCCACTCAATGATAGCTGAAACCTTAATGCTTGTAAACCAGGTCCTTCCTTCCCTCGTTTCCTTCTAACAAAATACCTTGCCTGTTCCTATTCAGTTCCAAATGCACCGCCCATTAACAATCATTAACTCATCTGGAGCACCCATTGTCTAACTCTGGGAACTTCCAAGAAACATTGTATTTCACTCAAACTCCTATCTCTTCAGGCGAATTATTTCATATACATATGACCATAAAACATCATCCAAGCATGCACAGATTCCCTTCCTATGAACTCCATGTCAGTCTGTATAGCTGGGTGCATGAATCCTTTCACCTTCAACTCCACATCAGTTCGTGTCACCCTTCTGCCCCCGGACCTCCTCTCTGCTGGTGTACTTCGCAATCTCAGCTTTGCAGGATCAGTACAGTATAAATTGCCATTCCCTTACTCTATTCCTTTATCCAAATACTTCCAACTGCTTTGGCCCGTGTAATTATGTTCTGGTGGGTTTTCCCAGTTGAGCGATGGCTCTCCAGGGTTTCAAGTAAAGGAGGTTCTTCCTAGTATTGTAATCTGAAAGGTACCTTTTTAGCTATAGAAGCCAGTGATCAGACCCAAGCCTTTCTGTGAAAAAATAAATTTAGAATTTCACATAAGTTGTAGTGACTCTGTTCTTCAGGCATTTGTTTTCTTTTATGTGATTTAATTTGAGTTCATGAGTTCTATTGATTTTGGCAAGACGCAAATGTATGCATTGTTTTAGAAAGCACTATTCAGTGAAGGTTAGATGTACTTAAATCACATTGATTTCAATAGGACCGAAGCACATTTAACTTCCTTTGATAGATTTTTAGTTTTATTCTTTGTGGAAATGGAACAATCAATTGATGAAAGAGAAAGAAATACCACCTGCAGTCACTCAAAGAAGAAAATCACTACCCATAATGCCTAGCCAGGATCCAAGGATCTTTACAATTAGTTCTGTAAATCAAGTGGACTTTGGAACTTCTATTTTTGGAACACCAGCAGCTCCCCTTTATGTATAACAACTTAATTTTGAAATAAGGGTATTTTGAAAAGTATTTGGTGGTATGACATAGAATATACAGGGTTCTTGCAGTACTTTTAAAAAATCCAAACTTTCCAAGTTGTATTTGGTCAAAAAAGAAAATTACTTCCAAATTAACTGACCCCAGCCAGAGGATATTACAGCTAGGAAAGGTCAAGTATCCTGAAATATATACAGTGGGCCCTCAGTATCCATTGGGGTTTGGTTACAGGACACATACACCCTGGTGGATAACAGAATCTGTGGATGCTGAAGTCCCATTATATACAATGGCATTGCAAAATGGTGTCCCTTATATAAAACAGCAAAATCAGGGTTTGCTTTTTGGAATTTTTTAAAAAAATATTTTCAAACCAAAAGTATTATATTCCTGTTGGTTGAAACGATGGATGCAGAATCTATGGATATAGACGGCCAACTGTACATGATTTTGGAAAAAGAAAACATGAATGTGGGTAAAATATTTATATGTTTATGCATCACTAATTTTAGATAGTCCCATCAATCATTTGGAGCTGTGACAAATTGTGAGTACAGAGTGGATCTACCTCACAACCAGATTTGTCATTTTAAATAATTAGCTTAGTTTCTCCTTGTAATTCTCACTAGTAAAAAAGAGCATCTATGCTAATGAAGCATACACTATGTTATATCTTTTGCAGTATCCCTTTTGCACTCTTTCAAGTTTCCCTAGTGTCAGTATATTGGACAAATAAATCTTCTAGATAGGTTATAATACAGCACAAACTATAATGGCCTTGTCATATAATTTACCTGTACTGCTTATCAGCAACTGTATGTTTGTTTGAGTGCTATGTTACCATATAGACAAGCCTTCCTAAACTTAATCATTCCCAAATGTATGGTCTTTATTTCTGAAGTCATTAATATAAAATGGAAGAACGTTACTTGAAATATCCTTGCAAAATGCTCATAGTGGTTTGGAGAAAAATAGATAGGACAAGATTCTAATTAAATACACATACAAGCTATTCAGGATCTTCAGTTTCATGTAAGAGTAGGAAACTGTCCTTAAATTTAATTGATGTATAATGCTGTAAATATCATCTAGTCAACTATTAGACTAGCTTGTTCCCAGACAATTCAATCAGCCTCATTCCCTCCAATATTTCACAAATGAAAATAGAGCCATACATGTGGGAGCAACATCAGAGTGTGGTCAAAAAGGTGTTGTCATGAAATAAGAAGGCAGAAGTTATTAATGAGGACGGATCACAAAAAGCTATTTTAAACAGAGAAATCTTGGTATTTATTTATTGAGCTATGAAAACCTGAAAAAAGGGGGGCACTCAAATCAATGAATTTGTGTGTGTTTGTGTGTGCATAAGTGGTGTAAGTGCACATGCACAACATGCTTACTAATAAATATTATATGTTATGGTAAAATCTAAACACCCCTATCAGAACCTACTCGAAATTACAGGATTTTTTTTCCAGGTCCAAGGTCATTTTGAATGAGCAATGTGTTCACACCCACCCCCTCAGCCCAATGCATGTTACATATCCAGTCAAATCTAGCTTCTCCCACACACTCATGTCATCACCTTGAGCCAATCATAGCTTCTCAAACTAAACTACTTCACAGGGTTTTTGTTAGGATAAAATGGGTGGGGTGAAATAATGTATGATACTTTTAGCAGCAGGGTATAGATGAAATGAAGTGCAGTAAGAAATATATAGTTGGAAAATAAAACATTTGTCATAAAGACGTACATACATCCCAATGGTATTTTTAGAATTACTCCCTTAGGCTACAATCCTGTGCACATTCACCTGGGAATAAGCCCCACTGAGCTCATGGGACTACTGAGTAGATATGTGTATGATTGCATTTGTAATGTAAATGGAATATTGTTATGCAGAAGAAGACTTTCTCAAAGTAATTTTCAAATTGACAGCTGTGTAAGTCTATTTCATAAAAAAAGGAAGGTGTGTGTGGGGGGGGGAAGGAATCCAACAGCATCTTTAAGACTAACAGCTTTATTTTAGCATGGGATTTTGTGATTTTCAGTCCACTTCTTCAGATCAATGCAAATTATTGTACAGAAGACATGATAGAAGAGATATATAAGGTTATTTCTGTTTTAAAAATCAACTCTTCTATACTACAGTTATATTACAGGTTAACCCCTGTATCCATGGATTTGGTATTCATAGTTTCACTTGTCCATGTCTGGTGAAAAAAAGTTCTTTCTAGGCATTTCTAGATCCTCCAGTGCAATTCTATGCTCAACCTCCAGCGTTTGTCTCACTAAAAATAATAGGGTTTGTTAGCATGTCCTACTACAGTCTCCCTATAATATCCCATAATTGGAAATATTGGACACTTGGAAGGGGTCAAGTAGACTGGGGTGATCCAAAGTGAGATCAGATGGAGGTCACAAGGACCTGTCTTAGAAATATTTTAGTAAGGACACCTAAGATAGGCTTAAGCAGAAGTCCTTAGTAAACTAAACTATTAAGGAGGTATGTGCTTATTTCACCTTGGGCCCCTTGGCAGTGGGCCACACATCCTAAATCTACACAAACCAAATTCCCTAGAAATATCCCTCAGAACCCATTCCTGTCCAACAATGTGAAGTTATCATAAACCCATCGATACCTACCTCCCAGCCATCTAAGACTATCAGTGTAGTTTCGTTCTCCTTTGTTCCTCCCATGGGAGAACCATTTAGTCATTGTTGTAGCCAAAATGTACCTTCAAAACTCAAAATGGGTTATAAATATCCCAGCCTAGACAATAGCAAGGTGTGCCACTGTGGATGAGACATGGCCACTCTGTCAGTGCATCCTGGATCAGAACTACCAGTGCAATCCTCAGACTTCAGTCTGAGTACAGTGGTTCTTTCATATTCTCTGGGGTTTTGTTCCAGGCCCCCTGTGGATGCCAAAATCCATGAATACTCAAGTCCCATTATATGCAATGGCATAGCAAAATGGTGTTCCTTATATAAGATGGCAAAATCAAGCTTTGCTTTTTGGATTAAAAATTTTTAAAGAATATTTTCAAGCCATGAATACTTAAATCCGTGGATACCAAATCCATGGATGTGGAGGGACAACTGTACTTTTCTACTCTTCAAGACTGGTGACTTATCACCCTATTTCCCAAACCTATTGCTCTATCCAACCTTTCTGTCTTAACTCTTCAATAGCCTTGAGTGGTTCTTGTGGGCGTGAATGCTTTTTGTATCATTTTCAATAAAACCAGTTTTATTTCACTTTAATCTGGCATTCTTTGCAGTTAGTACTGGTATACATACAGTAGGTGAAAAAGTCCCAAAGTTACTCACCTCTTGCAGCATACCATTTGAGCTAATCATAATAATTTCCCCAAATAAATATACTTATACTTTTGGCATCATATGTGGGGCTCTAAAGCACCCACCTCTTCAGGTAACAAATTCCCTATTATCAATGGTTTCAGGTATCAAAGGGGGATTGGGGAATGTACCCCCTGTGGATACGGGGGTCAACCTGTGTAGAACAGACACATACATCTATGTGTAACTAAGACATATGTCAGAATGGCCAGAACTGTTCTCATTGGGAATGGGCAGAGTTATCACACCAGCCTAAGCTGTGTAAAAGCAGTCCTGGCTATAGCTGCCACATAACAAACACACACTAAATGTGTTTTGGGAGGAAACACAAACAAGTTTGTGGATCACATCCAAAACCAATCTTTTTGTTTCCTGGTCATATTAAATGACAAACCATATATAAATCCACATGTTTGACACTGATAAAAAATGTGATTTCATATAGCATTATAACAGACCATGTAGCATGAAATAAAACACATTTCTTATAGGATTATAGACAGACATTATAGATAGATCAGAGCCAGCATAGTGTAGTGTTTCAATTGTTGGACTTGGTCTCCAGGAAACCAGGGTTCAAATCCTTGCTCAGCCATGATAACTCACTAGGTGGCCTTAGGCAAGTCATACTCTCTCAGCTTCAGATGAAGGCAATAGCAAACTCCATCTGAACAAATCTTGCCAAGGAAATCACATTATAGGTTCACTTCAGAGTCACCGTAAGTCAGAAAAGACTTGAAGACACACAAAAACAACATAGACACTCCGGATAATAATATAGAATAGAAACTTTACCCAACGTTGATAGGACTAATATTGATAATTTCACATATGATTTGAATTAAACAAATACTTGAAGGGGTACCACTTCTTGCTTATAACAGGCTTCACTGTTCACACATGCAGCATGGACCAAGCTCAGCAATCTTCTGAGGTAAAAAAGGTGGGCTATTTACCCTGTCTTGCTCCAGTCTTAGAACCCTGCAATCCTAATGATTCAGGGCTATTGCCCTGTTTTGCTCCTGGTCTTAGCGGTGGGGAGAGAACTGAGACATCAGCCCCATTCGCCAGACCTGGAGTCTATTGGCGAAACACCAGTCCTTAGGATCCTGAATCCCTGTATAAAGGCATCTGCTTATCTTTGGCCAAAGATAGTTCTTACCCTCAAACAAAGACCCACACAGTCAGTGTCAAGTGCAGGCAACAAAGAACAACTTTATTACTGGAAGCTAAGATTTTATAGACCCTGTTCCTGGGTCTTGTACACGTGTTAGAGAGAAAGGTTCTCATGAGCTCATCCAGTTTAAGTAGCAAACTTCAGCTAACATATTAGTTAGACAATTGACCATTCATGTGCGTACGCAGGCTTCATTAATGTTACAGAAAAAGATACCGGTACATTCCTCTGTTGGGAACTTCAGTTCCTAGCAGTTTCTGAGTTGTTACTACCTCTCACATACACAGTCAAGGTCTGCCACAGTTTTAGCATTCTCAGCAAAGATGGCTTTTCTTTGGTTCATTTCATTACTAACTAGTACTTGCTATTGATCAATATATCAGAATGCTCTGTCATTCTATAGCTATCCCACTCTAGGTATGGCTAACCATGCAAGTTTCTAATAAAGCAATGCAGCATTATGGAATTATGACTACAGATTTGTGTTTCAGTCTTCACTGGGAGTCCTCACAACCCCTGGGGCAATGATGGGGAGAAGATGGGATAAAGCCCATTAAACAGTTTTATTAAAATATCCAGGAAAAACCACCTCAGCCAGAAAAAAATGGATTGGGCCCTGCATGATCATAGGAGCCAATACTAGCATACTGGCCTGTCACTACAGCTGCCATCCACTTCATTCTTTCTGAAGCCAAGAATGATTCCCACACCATGTGACCAAGACTGGTCATATGCAGGTGGCCTTGATCACATGCTGTGGGCTGGCTTCCTGGCTTTGGAAAGAGTGGCACGTATGGCAGTGGCAGTGATGGGTTGGTGTGTCGGTATGGACTCCTTCCCATTTCGTGCAGGTAATGGGAGAGGAACAAGCCAGATCCATGGCCAGAATATGCTGGCAGGGAGCCAGTGTATTCTGACCTGTGTAATTGAGCCCCTGGAGTCTTGAACTTATGCAAAATTGTTTGGGATATCAGCCTAATTCTAAATATCAAATTTGGTCAAAATTGGTTCATAAATGTGCATTCTAGAACCAAAAATACACCCCCCAAATGTTTGTTTGGGCTGTGGCCAGAGCAGTTGACAGATTAAGTCCAAAACTTCATTACATTATTTTGTTTTGGTCAAATTGGTTTAGTGACCCTGTGATCAAGCAGGCAGATTTGTACCGCATAACAGACATATTGACAAGCAGAGAGTCAGATACTATAAATTATTGTATGGAGGGGGTATGGGTGTGCACATTCCTGAAAATAACACATAAAGGGAAAGGGTCTTCAGGGCTGTAAGGAAACAAGGCATTTATTGAAGTTGTTCTAAAAACATCTAGCCTAGGAATATGTGAAGTGATCAAAAACAGAACCAAAAATTGTAAAATGAACAGAATGCTTCCACCTTCTTCAGCTGCTAAAGATGAAATTGAGCTGCATCTAAGCAGCTTAGAACACTCTGTTTTCAACATTCTTCAGTGGATGATAGTATTATCCTCTAGGCTGAGATCATGTGGTATTAGGATCTTAAGTCTGTGAAGCCAGAAATTCTCCTTTTGTCCAAAATGCCTGAAGGAGATGGCACCTCAGCACCAAACAGAGACAAATTAGAGAGGTTATGATGTTCTGATTTGAAATGTCTGGCTTCAGCTTCTTGCTCAGGATTGCAGATTTGCAACCAGGAGCAACCAGGAGCCAGGCATTTATCCCCTGGTTGAGGAGATAAATTGTACTACAGGCTGTAGAATGCAAGGGAGAGGCTTGTTTAAGTATTCGAAGGGGTGTCACATTGAGGATGGAGCAAGCTTGTTTTCTGCTGCTCCAGAGACTAGAACACGGAGCAATGAATGCAAGCTCCAGGAACAGAGATTCCACCTCAACATTAGGAGGAACTTTCTGACAGTAAGAGCTGTTCAGCAGTGGAAAACACTCCCTCAGAGTGTGGTGCTGTCTCCTTCCTTGGAGGACTTTAAACAGAGGCTTGATGGCCATCTGTCAGGGATGCTTTGATCATGATTTCCTGGGCGGCAGGGGGTTGGACTGGATGGCCCTTGTGGTCTCTTCCAACTCTACAATTCTATGATTCTATGAAAGAAAGCAACCATTTTCTGCAGCTGTTCCATGTTTCTTTTTATATTTTGTTCCACTCCCAATGGCTGAACATCAGTTTATATGCACCTGGAGGCTCTCAGCATTTAACTACTTTGTCATCATTTCCAATGCTACTGCTTCCCTTTACCTTCTCTTTCATTTATGCTCCCTGTGACTGATTTTTTTCTGCATTCATTATAACATGGGTCATGAATCCTGACAATGTGGTTTGCTTACTGATCAGACCTTCTGCCCACAAGACAGTGCAATAAATCACTGGGAAAGATGGGTGTATGTTAAACACCTGTACTGAAACAGAAAGGGCTTCATTCTTTTAGGGCTGTGGTTTGTTCTCTTAAAGATGTGATTGCCATCCAAGTTTGGGAATTATAAAACCAGAAGGCAAGCTATTTGATCCAAATAAAAAGAGATTTGGTAAGCAGGCTGTCTAAATTGCTTTATAGACTGAAACGTACAATGTCAAGGGATAGGTAACTGAAGGTGCAGACCAAGTTCAATGACTGGGCTGGTTTTCTAGTAATGTCTATCAAATAGAATGTGAAAGATGCACCTGAAGAATCTTTAAAGTTGCCAAAAGCTAATTTAACATGAGGTTCCCTGTTTGCAGACAACATTTGTTATTGCTAATGAAACTGGAAATGACCTTTCTTTTCTACTTAGTTCTGAATTATATCTCTGTGCTTCTTATAGTGGATGTGTACTGCAGAGAGGGTTGTTTCAGTTTGGTTTACTTTAGAATACTCAAGAGGGCTATAAGAATGTGACTAAGTTTGATTTGATATCAAATGAGAAAGAACACCTTCCAATGGTCAAAATGAAACATAAAGTGCCAGAGAGTGATTTCAAAGGAATGCAAGCTTCCCAAGTTATAAAGAGCCTCTTATCTCCACTCACTGATCATAAATGAGCAGAAGAAACGTGATAGTCCACAACTCTGACATTTCCAGTACCTTCTGGACTGTATAGCCCGGATGGCTTGAACCCCATGTATCTATTTCTGTCATCTGCCAAAGGGGAACCATGAGAAGTGAGACAGCAACAAGAGACTTTTCATTTTTGGCTGTTGTATTCCATTTATGGACCTTTCTTCCTAGACAGATTCAATAAACATCTTCTTTGCCATTACTTCAGGCTTCTTTGCTTACCTAGCTTTTTTGTAGAGAAGCTGCCTGATTTTAACTGAATTCTGTTTTGTGCTGTTTTATTATAGTGTTAGTGGCTGTTGTTGTATCTGTACTGTGTACTATGCAATTGTATACCATCCTCATATATAACGATATACAAACATCAACTTTTTAAATCAATCAATCAGGAAAGTGCATGTAAAAAAAATATGCCACCACTTATAGTCTTTCAACCTAGAATGTAGTTCAAACCAGTTTGCAACAGAATTAAAAAAATTAAGCTTCTAAGCCTGATTGTAAATGTGTCAGTGTACATCTGCTGAATGTAAATGTACAGGCCATGTGTACCCAGACAAATGTTTGTCTTCTTTGCACATTGCACTTTTAGTTCTGTGCACAAAAATCTGAGGTATACCGTTTAAGAATATATAATGTGTAAATCTGAAAACCAATTGTGAATAACTGCATCTTGTATTATGATGAGAGGCAATCCTCTCACTACTGCAACAATAAAAATGTTCTGCATGTAATGCCTCCAATAATGCCACTGGAGGGCATAATGACTGACACTCAACAAAGCTACCAAAATAATCTCAAAATATGATCACTTGGTTTGGTCACATTTTTTTTTAAATGATTCATGTGATGGATATATAGTTTCTGGCATATTTTGTGCACTGGAAGGTTTCTGTTCTGACAGCAAACTTCTTTAGGGAGGCAAAAGAGTTTACTAAAGAAACTTGAGGAGAGTAGATTTTCCAGTGGGGATAAATAATGCTGTTCCCCATATTTCCAAGCTGCTCTCAGTGGTGTGCTTGTCAAAAAATGCTTCACAAAATAGTAGTTGAGGCTTTTGCCCACTGAGGCTGCTGTGAGATGGCAGTACAGTGAAAACAATATCTACAGCTACACACACACACACACACACACACACACAACAAAATTTTAACTGTCCTGTTCTCTTTTTTTTCCTGCCTTCTGTGCTGCACTGCTTTATAAAGCAATTAGAGAGTTCCTAGAGGCACTAATTGGATCATAAAGTGCCTCCTTCATGTTCCTGCTAAGGAGGGAATGAAAAACCAGAAGCAATTTCTGGCCTCTATTCTGCATCTGTTTCTTTGTTTTTGAGTAATCTTAGAATTCAATTAAAAGAACCTCAAGGAGTCTCTACATAACACACTTTGGGACAAATCGCCTCAGCCAGAAACATTCCTATGCCTTGGAGACGGTTCAAGTTTACTGCAGACACTGGACAGGCTGAATCTATATTTTATCTTTGAATCCATTCATTCTGTGTTGGGATTATCAAAGACAGATGCTAGGAACTCAGGACCCCTAGCTTTTCCAGAAGAATAGAGGGAGTCAAATTGAGTCCCTCAAGTCTTACTTGAAATTCAACAGCTCTTGGGAGATTTTCAGACCGCGTTTTAGAGTGCCTAGGGCGGGAGGAGCTTTCGGGAGAGGGGTGGCGATCTTGCGCAGCAAGGGGGGCGTTTTCGGACGCCGTTGTCCCTCTCTCGAAACCATCCTTGTCACTTCCGTGAAGCTTCGGAAGCCGCAGAGCCATATTTTAATCACGGAGGTTGCCCGTGATTAAAATATGGCGCTGAGGCTTCCAAAGCTTCACGGAAGTGACACGGATGGTTTCGGGAGAGGGACAACGGCGTCCGAAAACGCCCCCCTTGCTGCGCAAGATCGCCACCCCTCTCCCGAAAGCTCCTCCCGCCCTAGGCACTCTAAAACGCGGTCTGAAAATCTCCTTGCTAGGAGGGTGGCCTTGTGAAAAAGAGGATAGGGCTTCTTTACAAGGCAAACCACACCTGCTGCTATTTCTTCTTCCACCTTATATGTGCATGTCCTTGTTTGCATGTGGCCTTCCTAACACTGCAGGTTCTTACCACTTCTCAGCTCACGTCAAGCTCCTGTGATGAATTTAGGAGGTAAAGATCAGCTAAGATAGCACCTGAGCCCTAACCTGTGAAATCACTGGCTGCTCCAATTTTTTTCTGAAGGGTGGGATGTAGGTCTGATGTCACAGTATTACATATATGAAAGTGGACAGCAGAATAGAAATAATATAAATTGTATGAAATGGTCAACATGGTCATACTAGAAGTTGGGCATGTCTGAGATTATTTAAATCAGTGGATTTTAACACATTTAATTCTCCTTCTAGATTAATTGTTGGTGACATTACTTAAAATTATGTATTTTAGCCAGAATGGTATACAATGTGAAATAGAGACATGAATATAAATGTCTACCAGTGATGTATTCAAGTCTTTTACTCCAAGTCTCAAGCTGAGTCTTGAGTCCTTGCAAGATACTTTCAAGTTGAGTCTCAAGTCTAGGAAACAACTTTGACAGGAAAAAAAAAGGAGGTGGTGGTGGGTTGTGTGTGTGTGGGAATGGAGTTTCAACAACGATTAAATCAAGAAGACATGCACAAAGTAAGGGTTGAAATTATCAGCAAACACATTAGGCAATGGGCTTGAGGTGGGGGTTGAAATCTGGTCAGCAGTCTGTCCCTGCTGCACATCAGGGGAGCATTCTAAAGCTTTTGAAAAGCTTTAGAAGGATCCTTCGACCTCAAGCCTGTTGCCTAACACATTTGCTGTTACCACTTCCATTACATGAACAGTAAACAAAAAGCAGTGAGGTCATGGAAGCCTTGCTCAAAGGTGGAAAACTGTTTCCTGCTCTGTAATATTTCTGGATGAACACATTATGTTACTGAACCAAGGCCAACAAGTTGGTTGTTAAAAATATGCAAGTTGTGAGTCGTGTCAGTGCATCATTTATTGTCAAGTAAAGTCCAAGTCAGGTCATTGAAGACTTGAGTGCAAGTCAATTGACTGAAATCTACATCACTGATGTCTACAGCTCCTTTTATCCATGAAATGCACTGTGACTTTTGGCCACACTTTTCCAACTTAGCCTATCTCACAAGGCTGTTAAGGAAATAAAATTGGTGGTATACCTATGTAGATGTCTCTGAACGTCTTGCAAGAATGTGTTGATGATAAAGATCCATAGGTTCTATGTGAGAACAAATTCAAACAACTCTATGTAAAGGGAGAAATAAACTTTTGTTTAGGTTGACAAATGCTTTCGAGGACATATTTACATTCTATTACTATCTTTAGATTTTGAAAAAATCATAGGGTGGGTAGGAATCCCCCCCTTTTCTGGGGGGAGGTGGTTGGCTTACCCTACACTATTGAAGGGGATTGGATAGTTGGCTTTAGGACTGTTTACCAAATAGGTGGTCACTTGGTAGGTAGTGGAGGGAAGAAGGGATTAGTTTGGTGTATACTTATGGCACCACCTTTTGGGGTGAAGGATGGGACTCACAAACCACCTTTACAGGTCATGTGACTTGAGGGGTGGGAAGGAGGTCATTTCTTGAAGATGGCTTGAAGGTTGAGTCCTCGCTAGAAGTCATGCGACTTGTGGTGTCTCATCCTGCGGTTTGGCCTTCCAGTAAATGGTTCCCGTGTGTGTGTGTAGCATAATTGCTGGGACCCACACACACATCTGGGGCTCAGGTGTTTCACCCAAGTGAGGCTGGGAGGCAGGTCTGGTTGTAGACCACCAGCTCCAGCTATTCTCACACTAGGTCTCCCCCTTTGCTTACATATCTCAAGGAATAAAACATAAATAAGTGTAGAATATATAAAGTGGCTCATATTTTAACCCAATACCTGTGTGTGGTCTTGTTATTTCATATGTTGATCATAAAATGCTTTCAAGGATCTATATATATAAAATACTTGGGTATGTTGCCTTTCCCATTGTGCTGATTGGCTGCTCAGGAAACACACCCAACCAATCACTACTCACATGCAAATTCCCTCTGCACCTCAAAATCCAATCCTGCCACTCAGTCTGTGGCCCAGATTCCTGCCACCCAATCTGTTGCCCAGATTGGGACCTAGACAGTGAACTGTCAGTGGCGGCAATGACGGGCCACCTGAGATGGGCACCAGGCACTCAACTGAAGGCAGAAGTGGCAGCGGGACACTGCTACCACTGCTGCAACAAAACCCAGACAGTCAACTGGTGGTGGCAGCTGTAAGGGGACACTGCTGTTGCCGCTGCAACAGGACCCAGGCAGTCAACTGGTGGTGGTGGCAGGCTGCTTGTGACGGCACGCAGGCAGTCAACTGGCAGCAGCAATTCTGGGGAAAGTGTTGAAAGCTGAGAAGAGGGAAAAGGAATTTAAAAATACACTGACCTACCTTACAGGGTTGTCATGAGGTCTACTGGGGGGAGTTTTTTTAATGGTGTATGTTACACTGGGTACAGCTAGTATGTTTATATTCTGTTAATATTTTTAGATTTGTTTGAAAAAGCAAATCCAAGAAATCTTTGAGCTTCCTTTCACTGGAAAATAGTGTCTTTCATAAATAATTACATTACATTCCTTGTTTCCTCTATAAATTGAATGTATTGTTTAGCAGAGTCTATTACTTTGTTTCTGAGTCATGAAGTACAAGCAAAGGCTAGAAGAGTGAAAGAGTTAGTATTGGGAAAGAAAATCAATAAATGTATAAACAAAAACTGGCCTCAGACTTTAATTGGGTGATCTACTGTCCATTTCCTGTCTCCTTGCATATTAAGTGCAGTTAACATAGTCACACATGACATAGTTGTCAGTGCATTTCCTCATTGTCTTCTGGAATGTCTTGTGCCACTAACCAAATAGTAAAGCTTTGTATAATATATAAATTAAAGTTTAGCTGCTTATGGAAATGCTAGCTCTTTTTCTTTTCTTTTTAAAGGACTCATTATCTACTAATAATGGAAAATGCTTCACAACACTGGTTATATATCTCATGTTTCTTGAGGACATTTTGAATGTGAAATACTTAATTCCTATGGTCCTATCTATATGGTCAAAATAATTCATACGTGATGCGAAAGATTGGCGATCCATTCAAACGGTCGTTCACACAAATACATGGCATTCAGAAGGGGGGCAGCCAAATCCACCACAAAGTCAGTGTGTGCCAAATCCAGGGCTTCATATGGATTTTTGGAAAAGCGCCATATGATTTCGGAATGTGCGACTGAACACTTACGTTTGCATAGATACAAACAGGAAGTTTGATCTGATTGGCTGGACAAGCACAGGGGGTGGGGCTAGCAAATAGGGAAAGTGGCTGCGGCTGCCATTTTGGATTTTCGGCAAAGCGAGTATCTGGTAAGTTGATCAAACGGTGATTTTATACTTTTCAAATTTTATTTTATTTATTTGTAAATACAAAGTGGTGCTTGTGTGCACCCTGGGAAACTGTTTTTCTAAAAAAAAAAAATAGTGGCAGCAGATTTAAAATCATGAGTAAATCACTCGTGGCTGCCAGCTGGCTAGGGGGTCATGCGGAGTTTAGGGGGGCTCCTTTGGCTGTGTAGGCAGATTGCATAATTGTGACACCTGCCTTTTCAGATGTGTTCGTATTCCCCCCCCCCATATAGATAAGACCTATAAAAAGGAGTGCAGTAGCATTAAACAGAGGACTAGAAAGAAGCCCCCCATTTTACTGTGTGTATGTGGTAGACAACTAATATAAGTTCCAGTAGTGGGCAAACATGATGATTTTTGGTGTGAGTGACTGGAAACATTTATTTAAACTGACGGAAGCCCTGTTGTGATTTATTTTAACAGGGTTTGATTTCCATTTGTCAGGTTAAAAGTATGTTGGATTAGATACCACAGCTAAGGAAAGCACTATTTTTCATCCATCCCACCAAAAACTTTCCCTTTCTCATTCATTATAATCTTATCTTCTTACTCCATCCTCTTTCTTTAGCTTACTGATTCCCACAAGGATCTCAGCAAAAATCCCAGAGGTTATCTAAATGGTGAAAATAAACCTCATGGAATTCGCTGGGAATCCTAAATGGGATCCAACATCGATCCATAGTATTCAGAAGGAGGGAGATCCAAAATGGCAAAAACAATGCTGGAAAAGCCTTTGCAGCCTTTATCGTAGGTTTTTTTTTTTTAAGTTGGCAAGTGGGTGCACATTCCTTCTTGTTAGGACAAGCGATCCGATTTGAATCACTTTCCCATACAAGTGGATATGCAAGGCTGAGCAAGCGCTCTCTGCCACCATGTTGAATTTTCGCCTTAGCGAGCAATCACTAAGGTGATAAAAATGGGCTGTTTGGTTTTTTCCTATCCTTTTAACTCGAAAAATTATTCCATCACTCCAGCCCACCTTTTAAAAAAATCCAGCAGTGGGGAAGTACTAACACGAGTAAATCACTCACAATCTGGCATGCAAAGTTTATGGGGACTTCTTGGGCCAAAACAACCATCAAGGCAAGTCACTGCTGCTGCAAAATGCCATTACTATGGGGTATTCTGTTTCCCCTTTTCGTATAGAAGGGTCTATACAAGTTTTCTGGGACAGATGAGGAGCCCGTATGCACAGCCTGCTACAGAATACAGGAGGACCACATACATGCAAAGACAACCAATCTAATTTCATATAGCCCTTAACATTGTTTGGTTTAAAATCTTTTAACTTTAGAATTAGCTAACAGAAAGCAGGAAACATTTTTTTTAAAAAATCCAAGAGACATGTCTGTGAGTAAAGGACCAGTTGCAAAATAATAAATTTGTGGAAGTTATCACACAAGGCTGTAATCATGCAATTACAATGGGATGGTAGCATGAATGGGCTCCCATCACACAACGTTGTTGTCTTCCTCTGCTCAGTCCATTCTCCACCCATTAATCAGGCACTACTTTTAATTAACAGGCAAAAGCTGTTAATAGCCCTCAATATCACTCTTTTCGCGGTATTGACGAGCATGTGAAATCATATTCTGCTGTAATTGCACAATTACAATGTGAATGGGCAGCTCTCTTTTTCCCCTCCCCTTTCCCAATGAGAACACATACTTCAACTTCTGCAGGTGAACATGAAGACGACCAACAGGATACTGTCTTAAGGAACTGTTACCTTTGCTTGGTATGTTTTATGTTTGTTTTAAGGACTTTATCAGATGTGGCAAATATGGCATCATAACAATGCCTAACAACCACAAAAGGGTGCTTATACTGCACAATGTCATGCTCTGGCATTTTTTAGTTAATAAAGTGTTCCTTTTTATTGATGGTCCAAGCCATCAATAGATCTGCTGTAGCATTTTGTTTGTGGTTTTGCCGGCGTTTGAAACTGAGCACCATTGAGCTCTTGTGATTACAGCATTAATTGTCAAAACATTTCTGGGTAAGATTGCAAAAACCATGTAAGGGATACTTTTTTTATGAACCTCCCCAGTTCACTTTTAAACTTAAGTGTTTCTGTACTTGTGGCTATGTTTTGTGTCTTGGTTTTGATGTATTTTTTTAAAATTACTGCTCTCGCATCTTCTCGTGAAAATTGGCAAGATCTGGAACCAGGAAGTAAATGGAGCTCCGTTCGTGTTCCATCAGTGCTGTGAATGCTGCTCAAGGTATAGTCAGGTAGAAAGGGTTCTTTTGCCAGCAGAAAAACAGTGTAAAATATGCCAGCAAAAGAACATTCAATAAAGTCCTGAGTGTTTATTTGTGAAGTTCTTTCATTATGTATTTGTTTTGGTGTGTTTAAACAAAGTCAGATCTTCTCGTGAGAACAGCCGAAATCTTGCCAATGCAAAATCACAGAAATGAGAGAAAAAATTTCTTAAAGGACATGCACTGGGTAGCTGGAAGCATTAATACTCTGTCATTAGAAGGCAATGTGAAGACAAGTGTAACTATAGTATGAGCTGAAATCCAGTTTTTAAACCATTAATGGTGACTGTGTGATAATAATGGGCAGGGCACGTTTCTAGGATGGAGGACCATCACCTCCCAAAAATAGTACTCTACGGTAAACTTGCCATAGGTCACCACCGTAAGAGGGGCGCTCCAAAAAAGTGATACAAGGACTCCCTGAAGAAACATGTCAGACTTGGCCAAATTGATCACCAACAATGGTCCGCCAAGGCCTCACATCAGGAGGCATGGAGACACACTATCCACAATGCTGCAGCCTTATTTGAGAACTCACACCGAACAAGTCTTGAAGAGAAACGACAATGCAGAAAGAATCACAACCCAGAAACATCACCCAAGGAGACCTTCTGCTGTGCTTTCTGCAACCGGACTTTAGATGCTAGTCTGATAAAATCCTTAGTCTCTTTATTTTATGTATTTACAGCTCCATCATGCCTAGGCCCAGAAGCAGATGAAAGACTGGCCTTCCATCCCCACTGCCACTGTCCTGTCCTCAGAGGGAGAGAAAAACTTGCAGTACCTGCTGGACTTCATTCCCTCCCCCATAGCCATTCCCTTTTCCTTGTGCATCCTGCCTTATTTGCAGGGCCAGTTTAAGGAATTTTGGGGCCCCCTGCAATGCTTTATTTTGGGGCCCCCATATGTTTATCTCAGGTCAATGTAACCTAACCTATTCACCATACAGGATGTTCAGATTACAGTAGAACCCCCATATCCATGGATTCATTATCCATGGGACACAAAACAGGACACCTACCATAGAGTCTTCCTAGAAAATGTGTCCTCCCTAGCCATTTTCTAGGCCCTCCAAGGCAACTCTATGGTATTTTAAACCAGAAGTCCCATTATTTTCAATGGCTTTCACTATTATTCATGGTTTTCAGAATCCACGCCCCCCCGAACCAATCCCCAGTGGATAAGAGGGGCCTACTGTATTACATAATTTGCCACCAATAATTTAGTTTAAAAACTATATTATAGGCACTAACATAATATTATATTTTTTGTTTATTACCAATTAACGTAATGGTGTAGATTTCCTCAAAGAAAAGAAAGAGTGGACTACAAGCTGAACATGAGATAGCAGTGTGATGCAGCAGCAAAAAATGCCAATGAGATTCTAGGCATAACACTAATGGAATACTGGTGTTTTAGTGACAACAATAAAACCATTGTTTCCAGTAATATTACTCCAACTTTAATTTATATTCTTTATATTCTTCTGTTAAAAGAGCTAGAGTGTTGTAGAAGTTTCAGCATTGCACTATCACTATGGAGACCAGGGTTTGAATCCTTACTCAGCCATGAATGCCTACAGGGTGACCTTGGGCAAGTCTCTCAGCCTCAAAGGAAGGCAAAGGCACACCCCCTTTGAACAAACCTTGCCTAGAAACCCCCATGGTAGGTTCGCCTTAGTCAGAAATGACTTGAAGGCACATAGGCAAACACACACACATTTCTTTTGCAGGTTCAACTCAGTTGGCAGCAAGGCAAGGAAGCTGAAGACCAAGGGGGAAAGGAAGGGGAGAGAAACCAAGACAGGTTAATAGCAGCTGGAGAGATGGATGGGGGGGCTCTATGTGGAAGGAAGGAAGGAAGGAAGGAAGGAAGGAAAGAAAGAAAGAAGCCCTTTCTGAGGGAGACAACCCTCAAATTCCCCCCCTCTCTCTCACACACACACTCACCCTCTCCAATATGCCTGGCTGGTTTGCATTTTGCAGCAACAAACTCCCTCCAGCTTCTGCCACTGAGGGCTGCTGCTTCTTTCTCTTTCTTTTTGGGAGACCCTGTTTTGTTTGTTTTTTTAAAAAAAGAGCCAGCAGGAGATTTTTGGAGGAGGAGGATAGGAGGGCGCTCCTACCGGCTGTCTCCTGGCTGTCTCCTTCATCAGATTAAGGAGGCCAGCACGGGGCCCTCTCTTGACCTCGGGGCGCCCTGCCAATGCTGATTTGGCAGATAGGTTAAACCGGCCCTTCTTATTTGGATTGTAAGCCTGAGGGCAGGGAACTGTCAAACTACCAATTTGTAAGCTACTCTGAGAACCTCTGTGGCTGAAGAGTTGGGTATAAATATTATAAATAAATAAATAATTTATATCCTGCCTTTCGCCCAAAGTGGGAGCACAATCTCTCAGTTAACTATCTGATATATTTGCTAACAACTTAATTCTGGAATTAATAATGAAATTTGAACTTAAGTCAATCAGCTAAGTTAAAAAAAATTAACTAAGTTGCTGCTTTTTGTTAGAAAATTTCTAATTTAAATTAAAAATTTAATTGGTGTAATAAATTAGATCTTATCACCACACACACTGCATGAATACATTAGCTAACACACATTGGAAACTGTTTAATGCAGTGTAGATGTGTAAATAGCTAATGCTTAAAACAATTTGTAAGCCGCTCTGATAGCCTTGTGGCTGAAGAGCGGGGTATAAATAAATAAATAAATAAATAAATAATAAAAAAACATGGAAAACTAGGGGCTTATCTACATGGGCAATATACCCCATCTTGAAGCCCTGCAGTCCTGACAACACAGGGCTTTTGCTCTATTTTTCCCCCATGCAGTCCTCAGGACCCCCAGGGCAAAGATGGGGCAAAGATGGGGGGAAGATGGGGAGGGCCCGATAACATATTTTAAAATAATATTTGGTAAAGTGCATTCCAGCCTGGAAATAAGGGATCAGACCCAGTGTGACTTCAGGAGCTCATTCTGGCATGCAGGCCCATCTCTGTAGCTGCAGGCTACCTCGCTGTTCCAGATCCAGGAAGGGGTCCTGCAGCATGTGACCAAGGCTGGTCACATGCAGGGGGGCTTGTTCACATGCTGTGGGCCCCCTGCCTGGATCCAGAGAGTAGGATGCAGGCAATGGCGATGGTTATAAGGATAGGATGGTGTGCCTGTCTGGACTTCCTCCCATTTCATGGAGGTAATGGGGGAGGAACGGGCATGATCCATGGGCAGGATATACTGACGGAGGGACAGAGGCATCCTGGCCTGTGTAGATGAGTCCTAAGTTGCAAATTTAGGCCTAATTTTCACAAACAGCTAAAGAAATGGCAACACAATTTCTGGATTTTATCACTTCAAACACTCAGTGAGCAGTCATACGATACAATGTAATTATACACTAAGAAACTGTGTATGGGACAAGTCATGACCCCAAACACTTTGCTCCCCCAGACAGAGCAGCAAAATACTACCCCAACAAGTCCAGAGGCATTCTACCCCAAACTAAGCAACTTCCAAATCAAGTAAATAATATACAGCATGGAGATTATAAGAGGGAACAAAAAGATCATTCCTGTCTCACAATCTCCTGTCCTGCCCCTCTCCCGTCCTCTACCAAAAATAAAAATAAAAAAATGCTTTCAGACCTACCTTAATCGTGCATTGTTCCCTTGGCAGGGCAGCCCAGGAATGAATGAAGCTTGAACGGAGCTCTTTTCACTTCCTGGTTTCAAAGAAGATGAGAGCATGGGAAATTCAAACATAAAAATTAAAATAAAAAACAAAAAGTTACACCAAGCACCTGAACATACTTAAAATGTAACAAGTAACTTGGGGAGGGTACAAAAAAGTGTGTCACTTATCTTGATGTCCCAATCTCACCCGGAAGTGTTCTGGTACGGACCTCCCATTGATGCTGGTGTCACGCCAGCATAACGGGGCACCTTTTCAGACGCAGGACATTCCATTACAGAAACAGAATGGGGGATCTATTGATGGCTTAGCCCATCAATAAAAAGCAATGCTGATGCAACGGCTGCAGCACAGGTGCATGATGAGATGGGAACAATGTCATCTGAAAAGGAAGCCCTTTAGTGATCTTCTGGTGTTGTGATAACACCATATTTAGCACGTCTGATAATCTCCTATGCTCTTCGCTGATGATGCTGCCCTTGTTGCCCACACAGAAGCAGCTCTGCAGCGCCTAACATCCTGCTTTGCAACAGCTGCAGAGCTGTTTGGGCTGGAAGTCAACCTGAAGAAAACAGAAGTTCTTTACCAGCCTGCACCATAGGACGAACACCACCATCCCCACATAATCTCCTATAATTCCAGCAGATACTCTGTTACTCACCATAGAGTATCACAGCTGGGAAAAAAAACAGGTTTTGGTAATGTTGACATCCACAGGCAGCAGATTTGTGACATAGGAGATTTTTGGACCGCGTTTTAGAGTGCCCAGAGCGGGAGGAGCTTTCGGGAGAGGGACGGCGATCTTGCGCAGCAGGGGGGCATTTTCGGATGCCGTTGTCCCTCTCCCGAAACCATCTGTGTCACTTCCGTGAAGCTTTGGAAGCCTCAGCACCATATTTTAATCATGGGCAACCTCCGTGATTAAAATATGGCTCTGCGGCTTCCAAAGCTTCAAGGAAGTGACACGGATGGTTTCGGGAGAGGGACAACGGCGTCCGAAAATGCCCCCCTGCTGCGCAAGATCGCCGTCCCTCTCCTGAAAGCTCCTCTCGCTCTAGGCACTCTAAAACGCGGTCTGAAAATCTCCATAGTCCTATGCACAGTTATTTGGGGGAAGGACATAATACAGATACTTGTAAAGAAGTTCTAATTTGCAGATACAACTGCACTCTCAGATATAAAGGTTCATTCTTATTTGTCTGTTCTCCCTGTTTTTCAGTGTAAAATGTTTCCCTTCTCATCCAAACCAGATCTCAAAAAGGAGATTCAGTGACATATACATCAAATCTAATAACACCTGATCTAAATATTGTGCTATCCTACTTGTGAATACCATTCTGGAAAGCAAAATAATCACACTTCCTCCAGTTGTGATACAATGGCAGTTCTTTGACATCAACTTGTAATGTCCCACAATATCAAGTTGTAGGGTGTACCTCTCATGGGGTGGATGTCCCAGTGGAAGTGGGGATTGTGAATGTGCCCACGTTTAGAATTTGCTTATGGTGATGATACATGATCCTAATTTCCCTGCATTCATGGGGTACTGCCCCAGAATCTTTTTTGTGGTTGTGTGCCTTCTAGTCATTTCCAGCTTATGGCAACCTTAAGGTAAAACTATCAGGTTTTTTTTGGCAGGATGTGTTTGGATGGGGCTTGCCATTGTCTTCCTCTGAGGCTGAGAGGGTGTGACGTGCTCAAGGCTGCCCAATGGGTTTCCATGTGCAAGTACAGACTCAAACTTTACTCAAGTGCTTAGCACATGACACTGTTATAACTTTATAGTACTGGATTAATGCCACCTTTGCCTCAGCTTTATTGCATGATGTTGTGACTTTCCCAGTGTTGTTTTGCTGTAGAGTTGCTGGGATTTCATTTTCCCCCCATGATGGAAATAATTGTTTAGTAACTTCCTTTCCTGCTATGGTTCAGTAACCAGTTTTAGTGCAAATGTGGTGCACGTGCTGGTAATCTCTCATCTAGATTTCTGCAATGCGCTCTACATGGGGCTACACTCATGCTTGGTCCAGAAACTTCAGTTGGTACAAAATATGGCAGCCAGAGTGGTCTCGGGAACATCTCGGAGAGACCATATAACACCAATATTAAAATCTCTCCACTGGCTGCCTATCAGTTTCCGGGCCCAGTATGAGGTGTTTGCATTACCTTTAAAGCCCTAAATGGATTGGGTCCAACTTATCTTCGAAACCTCCTCCTCCCATACAATCCTCCCCACGAGCTCCAGTCCTCTAGGAGGAATTTGCTTCAGCCACAAAAATCTAGGGTGTCTGCAACCTCCCAGAGGGCCTTTTCGGTAATCGCCCCCAATTTATGGAATGGCCTGCCGAATGAGATCCATCAGATGACGAGCTTAAGTAGCATTAAAAAAAGCACTAAAAACGGATATCTTTCGGCAGGCCTTTCCTGATTAGATCCCGGTCTCAGGAGCTGCGTCTCCTGGCCTTTTTTTTTTTTTTTAGTTTTGTTTATATTTGTTTTCTAATGTAATTTTAGCTAGGTGGTTTTAATTTTATACTGTTTAATGTCTTTTTATGGGGGAGGGTGGGGGTGGGTGGTGCTTTTAGTCGGAAATTGTAGCGTTTTAATGGTTGGAAGTCACCCTGATTGTTTTTAGCAGAGGGGTGGGGTATAAACAAATATAATTATTATTATTATTCCATTTCATGCAAGAATGATTGAATAGTGGGGGCAATGGGGGTGTTTCTTGTTGTCCTTCCCTTGGAGATTCCCAAGGAAATCTTTGGAAGGGAAGCCCCAAATTACTTCCAGTGCTTGGGCAGGGAGGACAAGACTTTTCAAGAGAACAGCTGTGTGTCCTGATCTGTTTTCTTTTGAAACACTTTTTAGATGTTCTGTAAATTTTCTTTTTGTATAAATGATTTGCTGTCATGGTACAATAATCATGTGACCCTGACCTGTTAACTTTTGGGAGTCACTATTCAGATGCTTTACTCTATGGCGGTATTTTCCAAAGACCTCTTCTCTGCTTTCTGTAGTACCATGGAACACAGTGTTACTGCACAGTGATACTTATTAAAAAAATATTTTAAATTATATTTTTAAGACAGTAGTGTGACGGCAGTGTGCCATCATGCTGTAATTGCATTATGATGGCTTATTATTAAAAAAAAATAAGGAAAATCAATCATGACACAGGAAGCAGGGCAAACATGGCAGCGCAGAGGGTATTGTTGGTATGGAAAACTTAAAGCACCAAAAAGAAAATAGTGGAAATTACGCTATTAAAGCACAAATGTGGTGAAGACACAATACACAGCATCAGTATACAACTCGCTTAGCAAGTACAGGTGAAGCAGTTTTCAAACAGGTCAACCTGAAACAACTGGCCAGTGTAATAAGCACAAGTTTTAAACCAAATGTTTCTTCCTTTCTCATCAGGGGAATCAAAGTTTTTTTTGAGGTAGGTATTAATGTACAAGAAGGGCCAATCAATGTATCTGTGTTTTCAGTTAGCATGGGAAGGGCTGAGAGGTGTTGCTGATTGGGGTGCAGTTTTAACCATAACTTTTGGCCTTAAGCTGAAGGAATTTTTCTCTTTGGGAATTCCCAAAGACGGAAAGAGGGTTGTAGGATCCTTAGGCATGCCTCCTATTTTCTTGTGAGTTGTTCCTCATAAATGTTGTAGCCATAGTTTGGGATAAAAGCTATGTCATGATTAGGGAGGCCGGTCACTTAATAATCGGATGGCAGTACTGTAGTTTAGCTGTTCTCAACCTTCACCTTCCAGATGTTTTAGGCTTCAGCTCCCAGAAACCCTGAGCATTTGCCATGTTGGCTGGGGTTTCTGAGAACTGAAGTTCAAAAAGCCTGGAGGAGCAAATGTTGAGAACCAGTAGGCTACAGACACATTTAAACTGATTAAATCAGTTAATGAGTTTTGGATATGAAATAACCATGAGATGTACATCCCTAGGATCCCCTTAGCATGTGTGCTTAAGGGCTTGTCTACATGGGCAATATACTGTACTATGCAGGGCATTTACCCCTTTCTTCCCCCAGGCAGCCCTCACCACCCCATTCTGCTGGTACCAGAGCTCTCTGAAAAAAAAAAAAGCTACATATCTCACAAAACTACAGGTCCCAGAATTCTATAGCATTGAGCCATGGCAGTTAAAGTGGTGTCAAATTGGATTATTTCTGCTATGTAGATACAGCCTAAGGCCTAATCCACACTACACAAATAATCCAGTTTGAAACTGGATTATTTGCCATGGTTCCTTCTTCCTATTGAATCATGCATGGGATTTGTAGTTTTACAAGGCCTTTAGCCTTCTCTGTCTAAGAGTGCTGGAACCTCATAAAACTACACATCCCAGGATTCCATAGGAAGGAGCCATGGCAAATAATCCAGTTTCAAACTGGATTATTCGTGTAGTGTGGATGCATCTTAAGTCTGAAGGAATCCTAGGATTTGTAATTTGGTGAGTTACTTAAAATCTAGAGAACTCTACTTCAATTCCTTGAACTATAATTCCCAAGATAAAGTATTATTTCTTCAAGTTGCTTTAACTTTATCACAGTTTAACTCAGGTTAGTGTTTTAGAGAAAAGCAAAACTTGGAAGAGGTTTATATTAAATTAAATTATATGAGAGCTGGGTATGTTTAGCCTGGAAAAAAGATGGTTAAGAGGCGATATGATAGCCCTGTTTAAGTATTTGAAGGGGTGCCACGTTGAGGATGGAGCAAGCTTGTTTTCTGCTGCTCCAGAGATTGGAACACGGAGCAATGGATGCAAGCTCCAGGAACAGAGATTCCGTCTCAACATTAGGAGGAACCTTTTGACAGTAAGAGCTGTTTGGCAGTGGAACGCACTCCCTCGGAGCGTGGTGGGGTCTCCTTCCTTGGAGGTCTTTAAACGAAGGTTGGATGGCCATCTGTCGGGGATACTTTGATCGTGATTTCCTGCATGGCAGGGGGTTGGACTGGATGGCCCTCATGGTCTCTTCCAACTCTGCAATTCTATGATTCTATGAGAATGAAAAAAATTCAGAGGAGCATACCAAATGTTCATGCTAGATTAATTACCCCATTTTTATCCTGTAGGCAACAAACATTTTACAAAATATTTACTACCTATATGCCTATGAGGCTCACTATTTCCCATGTTTGACCTTGACAGTCTGGAATGGTGAGGAAGAAAAGCTCTGGCCTGAAAAACAGTGTAAAGGGAGCACATCTTGCTTACACTTGTCCTGGAAACAAGAGAAGCCAGGCCTGCAAGCTTACAGAGATCAATAGACTGAATTTCCAAGGTCTCTCTAAACTCCTTGCCAAGCGTGATATGATACAACAGGGTGAAAGGGCAACCAAGATATTTGAAGGCAGTGGGCCTCTGGATGGAAAAAGGAAATTACATAAATTGAAAAGCCAGTGTCAGAAACCATAATTATCTTTGATGATGGAGTTGATCATATAGGGTTTCTTGTGTGAGGATCAGCTCCTAAAATAAACATAAATAATATTGGGATCACACAACCATAATTATAGAAGGCAAGTTTATAGATAATAATGCAAGCTGAATGTTTCAAAGATTGTAGAAACAGTTAATTCTCATGCAGTGGACTGGATGAATCCTAGGAGTAATGGGCACAGCACACCCATTTCCTGTCTGCAATTCTGTGTTAAAATATAATTTTGGTAAAGGGAACAAGCCATTGTTCACCTCCCTGGATATTTATTAGGTGTGGACAGAGTCTAATCATTTCCAGGTCTTCAGAGTTAAAGTACCGTACTGAGATAAAAGTCAGAACATGGAGCACCCAGGGCAGCAATAATCCAAAGCATGATAGCAGAAGGGATTTATTATATATTGAGAGAGGTGAACCACTGTCATCTTGAAGGATATATCTATCTATCTTTCTCAGAAGGCTGGTGTGCTATAGAGAAAACTCTGAGTAAGATGAGAGATCTTCCTTTATGCATAAAAAGAAGCTGGATGAGGCTTAGGGGTCAGTTACACTGCAAAATAAATCCACTAAGACTTTGCAAAGAGTCCTAATAGTTCACATGTCTTTCGGATCAAAGTCGCCGTATTCAGAAGGAGGGGGGCAAAAAAACCCATAAGCCACGCGGTATCAGCTTTCGCTATTTTCCTTGACTTTTTTGATAAAGTTCGCAAAGATGTGCACAATCGGTTGTGTGAATTACTGATGCGCAAAAGGCTGTGGGAGCTAACAGCAATCTTCCTGAAACAGCCACAGTAGAGTTGAGACATGATTGGTTGGACCACCTGCAGAGGGGGCAGACTTGCAAGAGATGCGAGGAACCTCAAATGAAAAGATCCAGCCACTGTTGTTATACCAGTGCTATTGTCATCCCAATCACCCATGCTGTCTGCCTCCCAGCTTGCTTGGCTGCTGTGGCTGAGGGATTCCCACTTAGCCATAATTACTGTTCCTCTGTGTATGTGTGTGAAAGAGAGAGAGAGTGAGTAGTGATCTGCTCCACTGGCTGTTTGCTCCCTTGCCTTGCTGTTATTGCGGTCGTGTGTGTGTGTGTGTGTGTGTGTGAGAGAGAGAGAGAGAGAGAGAGTAGCAGTCTGCTCTGCTGGCCATTACACATCACAGTGGGTGAGGGGAAGGGGGGCTTAAGGGAAGCAGGGTGAAGCGGGAGCTTGCGACTCCATTACTTCTGGCAGCTGGGTGATCATCCCCCTCCCAGACCATCCTCCACCTGGGAATCTAGCTTGCTTTCCTTGCCTCCTTTTGTCATTATTCCTCTCTCCCCCTGTGGTCTCCCTTCCTTTTTCCTTGTTTGCACATCTCCCCCACTCCAGCCGGCGATCGGGGTGCTCCGGTGGCTACGCTCCCACCTTTGCCTGTGTGAACTACAAAGCAGAAAACTTACCAAATCAACCAATTTCACACTAAATCATGTAAACTATGCGACACTGGTGCAAAAATGTGCTAATGCGCAAACTATCACAATAAAAACTGCCATGTAACTGAGTCCTCTGTTTTCTCCCAAAAGGAGAAGTGGATGGCAACTTTTAAGAATCTGCTTGGCAGTTCAAAGATAAAGATGGAGATGTATGGAGGGTGCAGAAGAACACTTTAGGGCAGGCTTTTTGGTGGTATAGTGAAGGCACATACCCAGACAGTGCTGGCTCAACAAATCATATTATTTGCCAAGTCTGACCAACCCAAGGGGGAATAACCCAATGCTATACAGGAAGACTATTGGAGACAAGTGTTGTAACTATGCAATGTCTGTTCCCTGGTGCATCTCCATTCTCAAAAGACGACACTGATCATTTTCTATAGCATGAATGGCAACCAGTGGTCCATGGCCAAGTGTGGCTCACAAAGTATTTTTTTCCTGATCCACAGCAGTCACATATACTGTGCAAAAGTTGTGTGTAAAAGGCAGATAGTCTACACACTAATGTTACACCTTGTTCTGATGTTTGTATCCAATGCCTTTGCCTGAGTGTATCTTCTGTTGGATTTAGCAACCTTCACATGCTTATAATCACTAATTGCTAGTTTCCATATTTCTAAATGTCCTATTTGCTTCCCCCCCCATTCCACTCTGTTCCTGCATTACTCTAACCTGGAGCTCTCTTCTCTTCTCTTCTCTTCTCTTCTCTTCTCTTCTCTTCTCTTCTCTTCTCTTCCTAATTAGCTCACGTATATGATTATGCCCAAGTTTTGTAAGTAGGACCACTTTTATATGATTTACAAAGAAGATTTTGAAGTTATTTTTTCTCTGCTAGACAGTGTGGGGGTGTGTGGGGGTATGGGACTGGTTGTTGTCCAGCTTCTGCCTTACTAATTTGATTACTCTACTTGAGAGAATCACTGTTGTCTGTCACATTTTCCAACACCTTCTCCATCACTGTGAAGCCCTTTTAACTTGATTAAAAAGCCAGGCCTACTTGTGAAGGGAATAGGTTTAGGGGAAAATACAATTCCAGCCACTGCCTGGAAAGCAGAGTGTTTGCCCTAGAATTGAGGTAAGCCATCCCTCAGTTATTTGACTTCAAATATATAACTCAACATGTATTTTCATAGAATAGCACTACCCTCAAAACAGACTCACTTACTTGTGTTGAAAAATAATGCCCCACTTCATTCATATATGACACAGATGTCTGATGAAACCCTCTGAGCAAATACTCATTTTTATCCACCTTATTTGAATAAAGAGGCTGCTCTGGTAGTGAATCCCTGTCTCCTGAACAATTGGATGTACATGGCCATCCCTGATCTCAAGCCTACCTATTTGAATTCAGAACTAGAGATCATGACAATGCAAAATAAGATGTTCGTATCATTCAGCTATGCTTCAAAGCAAGCCCTGGCACAGCAAGCCTCTCTTGTAAGCCTCTTCTTGCATATCCACACACCTGCTCCGAATTTGGATTAACACCTTATCTCAGGATGACATCATCCCCTTTCTTGCCTCTATTTTCAAGGTCTTCTATTTAGGAATATAAATTGACTTCTCCTGTCTCCCTTTTCAAACCTGACATCAGATGGGTTTTGAATCATGTGCCTATTATGTTGCAGGTTAATCCGTCTCTTTGACTGAATGCAAGGAGGTTTAGCAGATAAAAGGGAAAAGGATAAACAATGAACAAAGTGGAAAGAGGATAAAAAGAGAGTTTGGAAAACACCTTTTTCAATTATCCACAGGGTTTCTTTTTAAAGTCAAAGGAGAACATTGTATATGCATTTTAGAAAAATGGAAAACATAATTTATATAAGGAGATGTAAAACTCAGATCAGCATCAATGTTTGTCATTTAATGTGAGAGATGAAGGATCAGAATTGCATAGCCCACATTCCCAGGATGGCTGGTTAACAAAGCCCATTGTTATAGATGCTATTCATCTACTCCACTTCACCTCCAAGACTGACTATGGAGGAGCACCAGTAGAGGAAAAGCAAAATATCAACAGAAGGGTAAGAGTAACAGCTAGATCAAAGTCATGCTTAGAACCTGAAAAAAAAAATTGTTTTGGATGACAGCTCCCAGAATCCTCTACTGGTGATGCTAGCTAAAGTATTCTGGAATCTGAAGGTGAAAAGTATAGCTTTTCTAAGCTCTAGCTCTGCTCATTAATATAGCCCATGCTAAAGTTCTTACAAACAACCATACCCCTCTGCATTTTATGAGCTTTTGTTGTTATTGTGATGGTAGTGTGCATATATTTACACATATATAGATATATGTATGTGTGTAGATACAAAAACGGTGTGCAAATGTTGTTCATACACACACATACATATGAATAAAAAGGAACATTCCTAAAGAATATTCACATCAATCTGGAAACACAAAACCCAGAATATACTCTAGCCCTCTCTAACTGGCACTAGTTCGGGAACAGTTAGCATCTTTTGGGTGGATGGATTTTAGTCCAAAAGCTGCCAGCTGTTGGCCCATGTTCTAAAAAGTCTAAAGAAATCAAGTGCAACAGAATAAGTCTGAGATTGTTTAATGACTTGTATTTCAGTATGCATCACATAGTAAAACCAACATGTTGAAGACCTGTGTTCCATCCTGAGATCACTTGTGCATAGAGCTGAAAACTAAATATTTACAAAAGCTTATATGACTGGTAAAATTGCCCATCCATAGATTCAGCTAGGTTTCAGGGCTTTGCAAGTTACACTTAATGAATTTGAGCTAGCTGAACCAATGACAGGTGAGTCACCTAGACTGATACAATCCAATAAACAAGGAAAAAGTATGATTTGTCATAACATAATCCTTTGATCTGATTATAGAATTGCCACATCTTGATTGCCAGGAAAAGCAAGTCAGGCAACACAAAGGCTAAGTATGAAGCTGAAGCTTCATCAGATTAAAAACATTTTTTTCCACTGAAACCAACTGTTAAAAAAACAAAAACAGAAAGAAAAACAAATCAAAACCATTCTGGCATTGGAATTTGGATGCATGTTTAGGCAGGATTCCAACTGTTGAACACCCAAGGGATTCATTCATAATCCTCTCTTCTTCATTACACTGAGTTTTGTGATACAGCAGTGCAAACAGTGATGCTGTAGCACTGACAGCTGCTGATGCAGCAGCAGGAATGGAAGTGAGTTCCAGGTCTGGTGAAAAGGTACTGGTTGCAGTGGTATAATGCCAGCAGTAGCCTTGTATTACCTGGAGAAAGGGGTGAAATAATTGTCCAGTAGGCTTTTATATGATCAATAAAGCTGTCCCTATCATTAGGTAGAATTAAGTTACCACCTCAGGTAGCAGGTGCTGGAGGGGTGGAAATGATACTTTGCTTAGATGACAGACCTGTGATCACAACACAACCTGTCCTGCCCTTAAACTAGGCTGCTGCCTGTGTGAGCAGTAGAAAAGCTTATTCCACTGCTAGCACTGAAGTATAATGCAACTGCTAATCTGGTCAGCCTTCAGACATGGAATAGACAGAAATGCCATCATATCTTTTGCCTTAAATAGTCAAATGTCTTAGCTGCCCCCCCCCATGAAGTTGTTCCCTCTTCCACTACCATGGTATGCAACAGTTGTGTGTTTTCAGAATGACTGATGAAGAGAGCCCTGGTGGTGCAGTGGTTAAATGCCAGTACTACAAGCCACCACATTGCAAGTTCAATTCCAGCGGGCTCCAAGGTTCACTCAGCCTTCCATCCTTTTGTAGGTCAGTAAATTGAGTACCCAGCTTGTGGGGGCAATTAGCAAACACACATTGGAAACTGTTTAATGCAGTGTAGATATGTAAATTGCTATTGCTTAAAACAATTTGTAAACCGCTCTGATAGCCTTGTGGCTGAAGAGCGGGGTATAAATAACTAAATAAAAATAAATAAATAAAGATAGAGTACAGTGGGCCAGATGGGAGGGTCCCATTGGCAACTTCTGGGCCTCCAGCATAACATAGGACACCATGGGATTTTATCAGACATGGCAAAAACCATGTCAGAAGGACATGACAATAACAGAAATGGACAAAATTATCAGACGTTGTCATTGTTCTGCTGTTCTGGGGGCGTAGCATGGGCGTGAATAAGGCATCACTTTGTATTGATGGCTTAGCCCCTCAATAAAAAAGTGATGCCTCGTCCATGCCAGCACTACGCCCCCAGAACAGCTGAATGATGAAAACATCTGATAATGTCACCAATTCTGTTATCGTCACGTCATTCTGACTCAGTTTTGTTATGGTAAGTACCTCGTCTGATAACATTCCATATGTATAGCCACTGAATAGTGCAAGTGTGAAAGAGAATGAGAAAACTGGGTAGCAGCAGCTAGCAGGTTTTCCACATAATGAATTCAGAACAAAAGCTGTCTCTTTGGGTAATGATAACATGGGATGTTACCTACAGTAGCTTTCAAGGTCCATAATAATTCTTAAGAATAATTCTTAAGTTGGTCTGGTATTAGTTATGGGTTGTTGGATTTGGAAAGTTTCTTTGACACAGAAGTAACTAGCTGCTATGGCACCAATACATTGTTTAGATACCAAAGCTGGGTCTATTAATCATAGTGTCATGGGCTTAAGGATGAGACGGTTGTCACATCAAGGAACTGAACTACTGTTGGTGACAATTTGAAGGTGAGGTGAAGGTTATTGTTGCAAATAACCCTAGACATCAAAAGAAACTTTAAAAACAAACAAGCCAGCAAACACCACTAGACACAGCACCTGAAAAATTCAAGAGAGCAGCCAGTGACAAAAGAGATGAAGAATCTGTTAAACCAGATCAGTCAAAGTTTTGCTTTTATATTTCCTCTATCTATTCATGGAGTTAAGAGAGCAATAAAGACTTTAAATCTTCTGGGAAGGAGAAAAAGCACTATCAGAGAAAGCATGGTTAGGAAGGCAAAAACTATGAATATTTTAAAAGCTGCCTGCTTCTCCTTATTTGTGAACATTTCAAGTGAACTTATTTTGGGTTTTTGTGCAAACGGAGGAAATACCCTAAACTTTTCTGAGAACTAAGTTGTTAAATGGTCAAAGCTGCAAACTCACAAGAATAATGAGCAGTGCTGCTGCTTCTCTTCTGTGTTGTGAAATGTGGCTCCTGAAGCTACTAAACTACCAAGAGTAAAATAACATTATTTAGGAAAGTAAGCAAGGGTATGTTTGAAAAATCTGGTTTTTGTTTTAGATCTTTTCATTTAAGGATACACACACTTCTATCAGCCATTACAAATATTTTTACACCTCCTAACATATTCCTCTTTTAAAATTTGTACTGGATTGATGGGTTGGTGGATCTCCTGGGGAAAAATGTTGGCTTCATAGGGCATACTTTTGCTCAGTTAAGCCAACTTCACATACAATGAGCAATGACGATTCAGAGCTACACAGCTGTCAGTGCTCTGAACAATTGTGAAGAATAATTTGTATGAATCCTGTGTTAATGTGGGTTAACTTTGAAAGACAATAGACGTTATCATAGCAATAAAATCTCACATTAATTGCAAAAGGTTAATAAACTAACCAGAATATTTAACTGACATGGTGAAATGATTAAACCCATGCTATGTCTTATTCAAAATGCAATTTACTTGAGTAGTACAATAATTTATTGGATATCACCTGTGCCCACAGTGTCAGGAGGTTCAAAATTAATGGTCTGTATGTACTCTACATAGAGGCAAATAAAATCTAATTTTTAAAATCTATTGGATACACTTTTTATTAAATTGCAGGGGTGAACACAATTAGAAGAACTCATTATTTTCTTACATTAAATTTATTTACAGTGATTGTATCTTCTCTTTGGATGACTAGTCTCAGTAGTATAAGAAACCTAAGAAGTGATATTAGGAAGAAGTATTATAATCTTTTATGAAATCTAAGAAGCAAAGAAGAAGGTAAAAAAGTAGATAGGAGAGAAACTTATATTATGAATTCTTTTTAAAAATAATTAACTATTTCCCTACCATATTTTGGATGAACACATAACTTTCCACATAAAGAAATCTCCATAGACAAGCAACTGAATACACACTCAGCATTAATTCAAATGTGCATCTTCAGCATTTGAAGATTACAATATTTGCATATAAGTAGGCATATTTATTCATACAACTATAAACCATAAACTGTGAGATCGATCACAGATTAGCAAAGACATAGAGCACATTTGGAAGACTTTACAAAAGAGTCTGGAGTTACAAACACCTGAGGCAAAGCACGAAAATCAGTGTGTATAGAGCCATTGTACTGTCTATTCTCCTTTATGGGGCTGAAACATGGGTCACCTATCGCCACCACTTACGACTCCTCAAATGCTTTCATCAGCGCTGTATACGCACAATCCTAAATATACACTGGACTGACTATGTGATGAATGTTGCTGTCCTTGAGCAAACAGGGATCACCAGCATTGAGGCCATGATATTGAGGACACAGCTGCGCTGGGCAGGGCACGTTTCTAGGATGGAGGACCATTGCCTCCCAAAAATAGTACTCTACGGTGAACTCGCCATGGGTCAGTGTAAGAGGGGCACTCCAAAAAAAAAAACAAAACAAAAAAAAAAACAATACAAGGACTCTCTGAAACAACATCTCAGGCTTGGCCAAATTGATTACCAACAATGGTCCACCCTGGCCTCACATTGGGAGGCATGGAGACGCACTATCCACAATGCTGCAGCCTTATTTGAGAACTCACGCCGAACAAGTCTTGAAGAGAAATGACAACGCAGAAAGAATCACAACCCGGAAACATCACCCAAGGAGACCTTCTGCTGTGCTTTCTGCAACCGGACTTGTTTATCTCAGATTGGCCTTTTTAGTCATCAGCGTGCTTGCAAAAAGCGTGGGATGAGTCCTTCCTGAATCTTTGTTTGCGAAGAAAAGCCAGAGAGAGAGAGAGATAATCTGTAACAATGCTAAAATCAATACAGGATAAAACTGAAAATTGCCACTTGCATAGGTGTACCATATATAGATCTATAGCTTGTGTGTTAATGAGCTGTCACAGTTCAAACACACACTAGCAGCTAGAACTTTCAGATGCTTAGACATTATCTCCATATAATGCTTGCCAATTGAATCAGTGCATAACATTCAGATGGATGCTACTATGGAGATTTTCAGACGCCTCTTTCAGCCTCTTGCCGTGCAAGCAGCCTCCAGTGCAGTAACGAGGCTGCTGCGTGGCAAGGGGTCCATTTTGGATGACACCGTTTCTCTCTCAGCGTCGTCCGTGACTATTGCGGCTAGCATTGGAGGCGGCCGCACTGTTTTTTACTCACAGACAACTTCTGTGAGTGAAAAACAGCGTGGCCACCTCCAATGCTAACCGCAACAGTCACGGACAATGCTGAGAGAGAAACGTTGTCGTCCAAAATGGACCCCTTGCCACGCAGCAGCCTCGTTACTGCTCCGGAGGCTGCTTGCGCGGCAAGAGGCTGAAAGAGGCGTCTGAAAATCTCCTATAAATCATACACTTAGATGATACACATACGTATAGAAACTAGTTCCTGGCTCATTTTGCAAAACGCCCATATATAAGTCAGTGTCCTGGAAAAGAAAAGGGCATACGTGCTCCCTTCTTTTCTTTCTCACCTGCTGAATTAATTCAGTGCAAGCTACTTTTGCATTGAACTCAGTATGCAGCAATTGAACTAAGCTGAGGACAAAGGGGGTAGAGAAAAACTGCAACATTTTAAAAGCAGCTGAAGAAGTAGGATGACACTGGATTAATTGGGACTGTCCCTGCCAAATCAGGATAGTTGGAGAGTATGAAAAGGATGAGGCCAATCAGAAGATCCAGGCTTAGAACAAACAAGCATGAAAAAGAAAAGCAAACAATGTGAGTTCATAGAAGCTACTAGTGGTTTTGATCATAAACCTGGAGCTTGGAAAGTTGCTTTTGGAAAGGAATAAATCACCATTAGAGTTCAACCACCCCACCCCAATATATAGTTACTATTATAGCTGCATTCTATAAAAGTAACTCTTTACTGTCTGGTTTCTCCAAAGTAACTTATATTGCTGCTTTTAGTAACTTTTAGAATTACAGTTACAATTACAGGGATGAGTTAAACCAGGGGCTATTCCTTCTGAATCACTTAATAAGGCCTTATTTCCCTCCTCTGTCTTCCTTTCTCTCTCTTCTTCCCCACGCCTCTGGCCAAGGGAGCATGGAGAGAACTGAGGCTAGTTGACCTTCTGGTCATTGCTGCCTCTTCACAGCTGGCTGGCCTGATCATGTATTACTGGGCTGACCTGCCCATTTCTTTCCTTGTGGTTGTAGAGGTGTCCCCTGCCCTTTCCCAGTTCCACCTGCTGCTGCTGCCACAGGCCAGTGGTCTTTGGGGAAGGAGCTCACCCCCTCATGGCTCTGCAGTGCTGCAGCTTGGCTTGCTCCAAGCCTCTAGAGCTCTTCCTCCTGGAGTGTTCCCTCCTCCCTACTCTTCTTCTTCACTCCTTTAGTTCTGTTTAGCTTCACTTTCATGCCTTTCTTTCTCCTCCTCACTGGTCATCACACCCATCTTTAACCACCACCCCCTGCACATCTTCTTCCCCCTTACTGCATGTTTCCACCTCCTGGAAGTACTGAGCCATGAATGGGATTGGATACACTCAGTTGCCTCTATCTCTGCCAGGACTGGCATCTTTGGTCTGTGGCCAGCATTGTCATTGCTCCTGCACCTCCACAGATGAGTCTTGGGCTGCCATGAATTCCCCACTCCTTGCCTCCCAGCTCACATTTGCACTGTCTTTTTCCTGATAAAAGTAATCTATTAGAGTGGGCAAAACAACTACGTACTAAATCCAAGCCAGATTTAATGGGCCTAGATTAGTAGTTTTCACCTTTGGATCCCAAGTGTTGTTAGACTACTACTTCCAGAGTTTCTAACCATTGGCTATGCTGGCTAGGGGCTCTTAGAGTTGATGCACAAGAAGATCTGGAAATGCATGGTTGGGGACCACTAGACTAGATCATCTCCTTCCTCCCAAAGCAACTGGAGTTCATCTGCCACCACCCTCTCCAAAACTGTGCCTAAGAAAGAGATATTACTGCTTAGCAATAATTGTTAAGATCACCTGTGTCCAAAAAGGGCTTCTTAAGGAGCAGGCACACATCTCACTCTATCAAGTAATCTCACACTCCTTCCTTTCATAAGGAAATAGTCACCACATTTTCAATACAACTAGGCAGTTTCTCCGAACTAGTTGTTAATACCTGAGACGAGCAAGGATCAAGAATATAGATGATCAGCCATGCCCTTTTTACCACTTTGTCCTCAGGCCATATTAACTGAAACTGATCTCACAAAATCAGACGAGAGAAAGAGAGCTCTTGGATACACCTAGTGCAATTGTTTCAAAAATTACATCAGGTTCAGCATGGTTATGAATGATTTTAACATCCAAGTGCCTTCCAATCTTATCCCAGTAGAGCCCTGAAGATTCTACCACAACCCAATTAGGTCTGATATCATCAGGCAGAAATGGATGTCAAGTAGGCAATGGTGTTAGACACCCACCCACACTGAACTTTGTAGTTTTCCAGAATTGCATCCTAGTTTGTCCTAAATGTAGCTTCTGGCTTGAAATAGTTTCATGAACAGAGGCAAAACTTTTACCATAATTAGAAAAAAAACACCCAAGTCATTATGAAACAGCAGAGCAGCAGGGTGCTTTTGAATGTACGGTATTGCTATCAATTTAATCCTTAGCTATTTAATCTGCAAACACTAAATGGGGTTTACATTTGCCAAGTAGGATAATCAACAGAAGTAACCCCTTGGCCCACCTCCCAACATCCACCCCGTATAATTGCTTTGGATTTGATTTCTGATGCCCAGCCATGATTTTGCATGATGTTCACCTGTGGCTTGCAGCAGTCCTTTAATTTACTTTTATTAAAAGAATACTCTGATGGGATTTGCCTTGCTACCAGAGAGGTTTTTCTTTCTCTTTCTTTCTTTAAAAAACACCCCAAATGAGAAATGAGCATTAGAGTACCTATGGATAAACAGGGTCAGCACAAGTTATTGTGGCCATTCCTCTTATCAAAGTCAAGAGTAGAGGATAGGGATAACTTAGGGTTGAGAGAACAGAGCATACAATGGGATATGAAACTTGAGAGTGGAGTGATATGGGGAAGAAAGAAAGAAAATTCTCATCATGATAATGAAAAGACACCCATGTTGTTATGTCCCACTCCCTTCTAGCTATAATAGGAAATATTGGACACTTCAAGGGGTCTAGTAGACTGGGGTGAGCCAAAGTGAGATCAACCAGAGGTCACAAGGACCTGGAAAAGTGTCTTGGAAATATTTCAGTAAAGACATCTAAAATAGGATTAAGGATTAAAAAATGAAATTAAAAAAAAATAAAATAAAAAGATAGGATTAAGCAGAGCCCCTAGTAAGCAACAGCATTATGGAGGGGTATGCTAATCCCTTCTTGGGCCCCTTGGCAATGAGTCACACATCCTAAACAAACAAGTGACCAACACAACTCATATTCCCAGGAAATATCCCTCTGTACCTCCTCCTGTCCTACAATACAAGGTTGTCATAAACCCATCAATTCCTGTATTTCAGCCATTAACAGCAATCAGCTAAGTTTTGGTCTCCTTTGTTTGAATGGTGGGAAACCCATCTAAGCTTTGTTCTAAGCTCAAATACCCTGTCTTCAGGACATGAAACATAGTATAATTTTTAGCACCAAACAATAGCAAAGTGTGCCACTGTGGACAACACCCCACCACTCTCTGTTGGCATGCTCTCGGATTGGACTTCCAGTGCCACCCTCAGACTTCTATCTGAGTTACTTCACTACTCTTCAGACTGGTAACTATCACCCTATTTCCCAAATCTATTCCTCTATCCAATCTTTCTGCCTTACCTCTTTGATAGCCTTGTGTAGTTCTTGTGAGCATGTGTTGAGTATGTGGTTGCTTTCTGTGTTATTTTGCAATAAAAACATTTTATTTCACACTAAGCTGGAGTTCTCTGCAGTTAGTACTAGTATACATATGTGGAAAGGTCCTGAAGTTACCCGTCTCTTGCAGCATTCCATTTAAGCTAATAATATCAATATTTGATATAGTTTTGGTACCATGAGTGGGGCCCTAAAGCACCCCACCTCTTCAGAGATTGGCAGGGAATGTGGCCAGTACCCTGTACCCCCTTACTCATGAGTCAACACACACAGTTCATGGAGGACTTGCATAGGGAAACCTGTATGAAGCTTTGTGTGAGTGCTTGTGAATGTGGATGTGAGTGGAGCCATAATGGCTACCGTGGGATGGACTCTCTTCCCCTTTCTGTCTTGGTCTCTGTCTGGAAGCTACACCTACATTGTAGAGAGCAAGGGCTTGGCACTGACTGTCCCTGGGAATCTCTTCCAATCTCTGGGTCCATTGTGGTTTGGGAGTCGAGAATTAAGCTTTAGGTGTTAGGAAAAGCATACACACACCACATGTTAGGGACCAAAGCTCCTCAGTTAAAGTTACAGAGGATGTAATAACTTTAGTTTTGTGTAGGCTGTGGGCTGCCATTTCTGGTTGTTATACCTTTATAGTTCCTTCAGGGTAGCTCCCTAGAGAGGAGTAGCTGTGTGTTAGAGGTGGCGATAGACTGCTGTTGGGTTTCAGCACTTTGTCCAGATCTGGAGGAGGTGCCCCTCATTTCTCAAAAAGTAGCTTATATGGACAGGACTCAGATAGGACCCTAGAAAACCTCTTTCCCCTACCACTTGGCCAAGCTGTAGTAAGTTCCTTAGCATTCATCACCCCCACCTTGCAGCTCTGCTTGGTGCAGATGCACTGAATTCCCCTAAAATGACCCCAGTGGTCTCCCTGCCACTGAGTGCCTGATCCACTTTACTGGGTCAAGAGGCATAGACCTTGCTGGAAACCATGTAGAAACCACAGGGACTTATAGAGAGAGACACCTCCATGATTTAGAGCTGCAGGAGCATTGTGGGAGTGCTTTAAGGAGGCACCTTCACACTTTTGTCAGCTAGAGAGAGTAGTATCAGTAGAGAGCAAACATGTTTGAGAGCAGCCCCCAAATGGATAAATTGGAGAAATGGGTTGCCAGCAAGGGTAGGAACCCTTGGAAGAAGGGGTTTTTAAAGACTGCAGACCTGTTTGAGACCCTGTGTGATGCCTTTTGCATGCAGAGGTAACTCTAAAGAAGCTATGAAGCAGGTGAAAGAGTTAGAGCAGTTGCGGGCCCAAAACAGTGCCTTGATGGCGGACAAATTGGCACTCTCCTCCACAGCACAGTGTCATATCCCCCCTGGATTCTGGGAGTTAGAGTTGAATCCAGTACAGGCCTGACATGAGTTTGGTTCTGGGCCTCTCCCTCCAGGAATGCAGCCTGAGAATGTTTGGATGTTTTCTCTTTGCTGTTTTCTCTCCCATATAACTTTATGGCTGGGGCCATCTGGTCCCCAATCTCACTCCCCCTCACCCCTCCCTTCTATTCTCCCCCCTCACACAGCCCAAGGGTTATCTGTTGTGTATTCTGAGTGTTTGCCTCAGAACTAGCTTTGCTATGTTACTAGAACTACACTGTGCCTTGCTGAATAAAGATTTTCTTACTGAGCTAATGTGAGTGGGTTTACTAGTGCATCACACACAGGAAGCCCATGCCAAGTTAGATGCAGCCACCATTCAAGTTCAGGCATTACAGTGCAAGCTGGCCACTTTAGAGGACAAACATGCAAAAATGCAGCACACTGCCCAGTATGTGGTCAGCCAAGCTAAAATTCAGCATGCCAACACTAGCCATGTGGAGTATAATAAAAAGATTGCAGAGTTAGTGCAAAAGCTATAAATAAAGGAGGTAATTATTTCAACAGTTTGTCCCAATACACTTCCCCCACTCCCCACGTATACTCTAATGGAGTCCCTACTGGAGGAAGCAGTCCCTCACACCCCCTACCATCCTGACTGGGAAAAGCCTGTTCCGCTATGCCCAGTCTGGAGTAAGACAGTTGCCAGGCACCTTGCCAATGGCAGTGTGGAAAACCAGATCACCGAAGAGAGAGTTACATGGACGGCTGTTAAGGCTAAAGCCATGGCAGACCAGTTAGGTGACTTGAAGGCACATACATACATTCACAACTGAAGACGTTACATCACCTTTCATCATGATTTTTTCCTTGTGACAACAGTTTTACAGACTACTGGTCTGTTTAACAATTCAAAGAGCGCAATTGTGCATGGCTCAAGTTGAGGTTCTTTGAAGGGTCATATTCACCCATATGAGATTGCCTGGGCCTTGAGATTTTGGGACAGGCCCCTTCCTCTGTCCTGCCACCTTCATGGGCACATCTGGTGCAGTAGTGAAAGAGGGCCTTTGCAATGGCTGCTCCTAGGCAATGGAACACCCTTCCTACAGAGGCTGCAATGGTCCCTGTTCCTGCTGCCCTTCCTTTGGCATGCAAATACATTTTTACTAGTTGAACCCAACGTAATATATACTCTTCTGAGGTTGCAAGTCGTGGTTGCAGCCCGGAGCTTGTGGCTGGTGTCCGTCACATGTGCTGGGCTTTCACATGGTTCAGCTACATGGTATTATTTTGTGAAAAAAGATTGTATTGTTTTACAGGTGGATGGCGAGTGGCTGAGGAAGTGAGAAGAGGGAGAGGACTGGTTGGGCATGTTTCCTAAGCAGCCAATCAGCAAACTGGGAAAAGAAATCTCACTCTCTCTCTTACATGATTTTGGGGGACTGGCTGTTTTTCAAGAAAGGGCATAGTATGGTATGTTTTCTTGCTTTTTAGCTGCTTTTCAGTTTTTTTAATTGATGTTTTAAATAACTTTTAATTTTATAGTTTAATGAAAAGTGGCATCTTTTTCGTTTGCTCCAGCACGGAGGAAGAACAGAGGAAGCACAAGAGGAGGATGACACATGCAGTATCGGGACCATTTGGTGGTACACTAACATTCTTCAGGAGCTCCTTGGGTGTTTTTTTTTTAAAAGCATCTTGATTTCAGTAAGGCTTTTGACAAGGTCCCCCATGATATTCTTGCAAAAAAATTAGTAACCTGTGGGCTAGACAATGCAACTACTAGGTGGATTTGTAATTGGTTGACAGACCAAATCCAAAGGGTAGTCACCAACGGCTCCTTTTCATCCTGGAGAGAAGTGACCAGTGGGGTGCCACAGGGTCCTGTCCTGGGCCCAGTGCCGTTCAACATCTTTACCAATGACTTGGATGAAGTAATAGAGGGTATTTTTATCAAGTTTGCAGATGACACCAGATTAGGAGGGGTAGCTAATACCTCAGAGGACAAGATCAGAATCCAAAATGACCTGGACAGATTAGAAAGCTGGGCCAATATTAACAAAATGAATTTCAACAGGGAGAAATGTAGGATACTACATTTGGGAACTAAAAATGAAATGCACAGATATAGGATGGGTGACGCATGGCTTGAGGGCAGTACATGTAAAAAACATCTAGGAGTATTAGTGGACCACAAGCTGAACATGAGTCAGCAGTGTGATGCAGCAGCTAAAAAAGCCAATGCAGTTCTAGGCTGCATTAATAGGAGTATAGTGTCTAGATCAAGGGAAGTAATAGTGCCACTCTATTCTGCTTTGGTCAGACCTCACCTGGAATACTGTGTCCAGTTCTGGGCACCACAATTCAGCAAGGATATTGAGAAGCTGGAACATGTCCAGAGGAGGGCAACCAGGATGGTGGGTGGTCTGGAAGCCATGCCTTATGAGGAGAGGCTTAGGGAGCTGGGCATGTTTAGTTTGGAGAAGAGAAGGTTGAGAGGGGACATGATAGCCATGTGATTATGATAGCCATGTGATTATGATAGCCATGTGATTTTGCCATAATCACAGAAAGTCAACATGGGTTTCAGAGAAACAAGTCATGCCAGACTAATCTGATCTCTTTTTTTGATAAAATTTGCAGCTTGGTAGATGAAGGGAATGCTGTGGATATCGTATACCTTGATTTCAGTAAGGCCTTTGACAAGGTTCCCCATGACATTCTTGCAAACAAGATTGTAAAATGTGGGCTAGACAAGTTAACTGTTCAATGGATTGGTAATTGGTTGACCGGCCGAACCCAAAGGGTGCTCATCAGTGGCTCCTCTTCCTCTTGGAAAGATGTGACCAGTGGGGTGCCACAGGGTTCTGTCCTGGGCCCAGTGCTATTCAACATCTTTATCAATGACTTGGATGAGGGAATTAGGGGCATACTTATCAAATTTGCAGATGACACCAAATTGGGAGGAGCAGCTAATACCCTAGAGGACAGGATCAAAATTCAAAATGACCTGGATAGACTGGAGAGCTGGGCCAAAGCTAACAAAATGAAATTCAATACGGAGAAATGTAAGGTACTGCACTTAGGGCGAAAAAATGAAATGCATAGGTATAGGATTGGGGAGACCTGGCTGAATGATACTACATGCGAAAGGGATCTAGGAGTCCTAGTAGACCACAAGTTGAACATAAGTCAACAGTGTGATGCGGCAGCTAAAAAGGCCAATGCGATTTTGGGCTGCATCAATAGAAGTATAGTGTCCAGATCAAGGGAAGTAATAGTGCCGCTCTATTCTGCCTTGCTCAGACCTCACCTAGAATACTGCGTCCAGTTCTGGGCACCACAATTCAAAAAGGATATGGACAAATTGGAGCGTGTCCAAAGAAGGGTGACTAAAATGGTGAAAGGTCCGGAAACCATGCCTTATGAGGAGAGACTTAGGGAGCTGGGTATGTTTAGCCTGGAAAAAGGACGGTTAAGAGGTGATATGATAGCCCTATTTACGTATTTGAAGGGGTGTCACGTTGAGGATGGAGCAGGCTTGTTTTCTGCTGCTCCAGAGACTGGAACACGGAGCAATGGATGCAAACTTCAGGAACAGAGATTCCACCTCAACATTAGGAGTAACTTTTTGACAGTAAGAGCTGTTCGGCAGTGGAACACACTCCCTCGGAGCGTGGTGGGGTCTCCTTCCTTGGAGGTCTTTAAACAAAGGCTGGATGGTCATCTGTCAGGGATGCTTTGATCGTGATTTCCTGTGTGGCAGGGGGTTGGACTTGATAGCCCTCATGGTCTCTTCCAAGTCTGCAATTCTATGATTCTATGATTCAATGCTATGAAATATTTGAAGGAATGTCATACTGAGGATGGGGAAGCTTGTTTTCTGCTGCTGCAGAGACTAGGACACGGAGAAATGGGTTCAAATTACAGGAAAAGAGATTCCACCTAAACATCAGGAAGACCTTCCTGACAGTAAGAGCTGTTCGGAAGTGGAATGCACTGCCTCATAGTGTGGTGGAGTCTCCTTCTTTGGAGGTTTTTAAACAGAGGTTGGATGGCCATCTGTTGGGAATGATTTGATTGTGTATTCTTGCATGGCAGGGGGTTGGATTGGATGGCCCTTAAGGTCTCTTATAACTCTATGATTCTATCTGAAAACCTCCTAGGTTTCAGTTATGCATATTAAATCATAGTTGCCTCCCCATTTTAACAGTTCAAATTCATCTGGTTTCCTATGCTCTGTGCATTAGTGTAGAGACATCTACCGGTAATTCTCTGCATTCTCTCCAGCTGATTCCTTATTATTTTTCTGCCCATTGGTTGGTTCTTGTATTATTGCCTGAATTCCTCTGTAACACTGAAGCTACTTATGTTCCCTCACCCTCTGGAATACTGTTTCCCTCCCCCTCATAATTCATCTTGAAATCCTCCTGATCAGGTTTGCAAGAGTGGTAGCAAATAAATTATTGCTAATCAATGTGAGGCACAACCAATGTTTTGCCAGAAATCCTTGGCCCAAGAAGCCAAATCTTTCACAACCACACCATTTGCAGACTAGTTGCTCATTTCCAGTTTTACTGTCTCTCTTCTTGGGCAATGTTCCTCAGCAGGAAGGAAGTGACAAATTATCAGCTTGTGGCCCAAGGCCCCTTTGCTTCCTACCCAGAGCCTCATAAGTCCCTTTCAGTATTTTGAGGGCTATCTCTTGTAGTATCATTTGTACCCACATGGATCAGAAGGAATAGATAATAGCCAGTGGGTGTGATGAGTCTTAGTTGCCCCTGGAAATTGGCATACCTCTCAGGATATCTTCTCAGGTCCACATAAAACTGCTTCTGTTTCTCTCAACTGGGAATTGCTTTCCACCACTACATGTCTCTACTTCCTCTGAGAAGTGGCAGGAGTTTTCCTAACCCTAGAATCATCAAAGGTCAACTTCATGCTCTCTGAGAACTGAAGCTGTTGTCCCTGTTCCTTTGCCTCATAATCACTGATTAAGGGGCAGGGGCTGAGTAGTGTTGGTGGTATGAGGAGAGCAAAAGTTAAATAAGCTCCCCCAAATAAAATGGGAGAGTAAAAATATGAAAGGAGGAAGGGAGGGGAGCCTGACTCTTTTCTTCTCTCTCTCCCAGGAAAGGAAGCACTGCCACCTGATCCGCCCCAACTAGTTTTGCTTTGCTTTGCTTTCCTGTGGTAACTGGCATTTCCATGTACTAGGAAGCAAAGCCAAGAGTAAAATGGTCCAAGAAAGGACCAGTGCTTCTTTTTAGCTCCCACCCCCAAGAGGCAGGAAAGCAGGAATGAGATGCCATATTTGCTCCATTCCCTTCCTGCCATCCCAGCCAGCAAAACACCCCCTGGCACCTGGGGTGGATTGCCCCTGCTTGGTCTGCCACTTGTCATCCTATACAGGCAGCAATATGGGCCTCTCCCAAAAATTTCTCTGTGAATGCTTGTTTCTCTCTTTCTGTTTCTTGGGCTCATGTTTGCAAGATCTAGAGACTAATTGAGCTGCTATAAAGAGATCTAGTGATTGTTAGCTCCATCCCAAACCAAGTTAATGACTTATGTCCTCTCAGCATTAACTTTCTTTCAGCAGACATCCCATTTCCTTAGAGCACATGTTTATGATGAGCATGCAGCCCAAAATACAAAAAACAACAACAACACAGAAACAAGCTTCCAAACTCCTTAGGCTACCCTTGACCGAAAAGATGCAAGCTCACTTTATTCTGTTTCTTTTACCAATCCCATTCAAAGGGCTTACCTCCAATGCTGTTGCAGAAGGAGGAATATTGTGTTGAGCTGAGCCCGTGCTGAATGTTGAAACCCAACAGAGAAGCGGTTTTACTTAGGCCTAGAATGAAGTCTCATGATGGCATGGCCATTGTGAAACTTTGACAAAAGATCCAAGGCTGAGGTTTATCATGAGACCCAAGTCACGTGAGACTTCCCAGGACATTGGAAAGCCTATGTAAAGGCCTTCTGGCGCCCCAGCTGGCCATTATCAGCTGGACCTTCAGCATAAGCAGGTCATGCTGTGATGATTGACCACTGTAAGCCTTTCTGTCTGTTAGTGCCCCTAAAGAGCCCCACCTCCAGAAACCCCCCAAATTGGCTTATTAATAATTTGGCTTATTAATGTGGTCTTCCACAGGGAAGAGCAGTAAAATATCAGGGATTCACTGTAATGAAAAGGCACGTGTTAAGCCATGCATCGCCCAACAGAAGAACTACTGACAAATTCCAAACTATGAAGAAACATAATGAGGTCAAAAGGACATTGTTTGCATACACCCAAGTGACAAACAATGATTGCTTTAAGTGGATAGAGTTACCCTTTTGTCTGAAAGGTATTGAGCTCCCCTTCCCAATCACCCAGCCATCAAAGAGGCAACTCAAGCTTTGTAAATCTAATCACCAGAACATTTAAGACAGCTGCAACACATTAGCATCTTCGGACACCTATTGTCAAGACCAGGAGTTTTTCTTGCTATTCGTACAATCTTTGGAGACATCTGGAATCTATTGTTTCAGCACATGAAACTCCTCACTTCAGGGCATATTTTTAGTATAAATACCAGCCATAAATCATGCCTCATTGAGCACAGAGCCTCTGCTTGGGGACATTACATCTCTCTGTGTTAGCCACTCCAGATTCATCCATCCATGCTGCCAGTTTGCTCAACAAATCTGGACTACAAGACAGGTGTTGTATATTCCCAGAAATCTCCCTATTTATCCCTCTGGCAACCTCTCTCCTTCCATTCCTAGTGGTCTTCTGTGAATGTTTTATCGTACGAATGTGTGTGTGCTTGGTCTTATTATGTCTTTAATAAATATAATTGCTAATTTTTCATTTTGTGTTTGTGTGCGTCTGTTCACAGTTAGTAGGGGTGTACAATTGAAATAAAGGTCCCCTTGTTGCCTCCTTTCGCATTGCTAAGGCTGAGTTGCTGCTAATTTCCCCAGCATATTAGGAACTCTATATTTTATTGGAATTTCCAAGAGCACATTGCGTAACATGTCCACATAACCTGATCAGGATGAGAACAAGAGTGAGCAAGGGAGTCTGGGTTCCATCCCTTCCCCCTACATTTGCATGTATTCCCTGGCGTTGGTTCCCATTCCTCTCCCTTTCCTTTTTGTTCCCATTGCCTCCTCCCTCCTGGTCTTGGTGGGGTGGGCTGCAAGGGATGAGGTTTGGGGCAGGAGGTGCCAGTTTCCTCAATGGAGTGGATTTTTCCCTGGATGGGGGGAGTTTGTCCTGGCCAGTGCTGTCATGGGGTGGAGGTGGTTGGTGGGATGAGGAGGACGTGGGGGGTGGTTTGGCTGCCTTTAACATGGCTGAGGATCCTTTATTATTTTCCCCCATCACACTCCCCAATCTCTGCTTCCCCTCTTGATTTTCCTTTCTCTTTTCTTGCCCTACACACTTCTCTAATTTTTCCTTTCATTTTCTCTTTCTCCACTCCCTTCCTTCCTTCCTTCCTTCCTTCCTTTGTCCTGTGGCAGCTATCGCCACCAGCGTTTAGACCTCCCTTGCCTACCCATTTCCCTCACTTACCCCCAGTTCTTTCCTTCCATTCTCCCTGCCAACTTCCAGAGTGCTACTATGTTTCAGCTGCTGCCTTGTTCCCTTGGCCTCCAATCCCTTCCCACCATCTCATGGCCCCACCATCTTGTGACCACTGTCTTCTGGTGGTGGTTGCCATCTCAACCTTGGTTCACCTGGTCTTGACCCCTTCCCACCATTGAGATGCCACTGACACCATGTGATGCTGACACCTTGTGGCCACTGCTGCCAACTCTAAAACCACCATGTGGCCTTTGTCACTATCCTGTGGCTGCTGCTGCCACCACCATATTGCAGCTGCTGCCAATGTAGCCTCTGCCACTACTCTGTGGCTGCTGCCATCTTGTAGCTGCTGCCACCATTTTACAGCATCCCACTGTCTGCCATCTGCTGCCTCTCTACCATCTAGTGGCCTCCTCATGGCCACTGCCATATTGTGACCTCCACCACCAGCTTGTGGTCTCCCTGCAGCTGCTGCTACCATACTGTGGCCTCCTCTGCCTCATTGTGGTCATCACTACTTCACTGTGACCACTGGCCTATCTTGCAGCCCTTCTTGCCCCTACCATATTCCTCCTTCTCTCCTGCAACTTGCCACCACTGTCAGGCAGCAATACCCCCCTCCCATATTGGCACATATGCTTTGCCACCTTACCATTTGGCATCCACCTTCCCTTCTTCTTCCTTAAATCTGTGTCCTCTCTGTTCCTTCCCTCATCTGGCTTCCTCTATTACTGGCTAGCCTTTCCCTCTCACCTGGCTTGCCTTCTTTGCCTTTTGGGCCCTGCGCATTATGCTTCCCCCTGGCTGCCCAGCCATCCTTTGCCCACTCCAGGTACAAGTCTTTCCTTTGCAACCTTTGTTCTTCCACTCTTCTCTGCCTTTTCCATGCCCTCCCAGCCATTTATTCCTACCCTGCAGAGGTAGTTCTCTTCAGGGCAGCCTCTTCTTTACCATTCTTTGCAGCCACATGGATCTGTTAACTCCTCTCCAGATCTAAATGTGGCATGTGAGGGCAGTCCCTAATGTTGTCGAACCTGCAGTGGACACAGGATGGCTTGTGCATCTACTTTAGCTGATCCAAGACAGATCAGCTGGGAAAGGGACTGGTTATTAATTTGGGGGAAGATCCACCCAGTCAGATTTGTCCAATTAAGGTCATGCAAGACCAACCTAGCTATACGCTTAGTAACTCAGTGATTAACACAGTCTGGCACCATGCCAACCATAATACCACCCAAACCTGGGTTGGATAGATGGCAACCCCATTTCCCATCTGGGCATATATATAAACTTGGTACAGCGTTACAGAGGTGATGATATTCACCTCTCCTCAGACAGATGTACTTGGACCTTACTCAACTACAGCAGTTCATTCACAGGATGTGGGGGAGCGGCTACAAAGATAGGCTGCCCCCTTCTTGTGGCAGGTATGAAAAGAGTATGTGGTGAACAACATTGGATGCTAGTTAAATTGGGAGAAAGAGAATATTGGGGATTCCAGATGGCTGGGAAAAGAGAGCTGACCTGTGAGTTTGGCCATCTGCAGACTGGGTCACCTCTGACTGGATATTTGGTTCAGTCCATAGATTGGCAAATTATGGCCAGACCCCTATTGCTTACTGCCTTGCTTGGGAACCTATTGGTCTGGAACTCACAATGCCTCGCATTCTTTTTCCCATTTCAATATTACTGGAAATGGATGTGATTGTACTAAATTGTAGTTGATGTATTAAAGTTGTGCCCTTTCTATAGTTTTTTTGTGGGTTTTTTTCCAGGCTGTGAGGCCATGTTCTGGAAGAGTTTATTCCTGATGTTTCAACTGCATCTATGGCTGGCATCTTCAGAGAATGGTGGTGTAGGGGTGTGTCGTAGGGGGACCCTAGAGTTTCTCTGCCTGAAGCCCCAGGGTTGCCCCTTAGCCAATCCCAAACTTGAGGGATTCGAAATTTGCCAATAGATGCAGGTGAAACATCAGGAATAAACTCTTCCAGAACATTGCAGGGAGTTGGACTGGATGGCCCTCGTGGTCTCTTCCAACTCTGCAATTCTATGATTCTATGGCCTCACAGCCTGGGGAAAAAAAACCCTAAAAAACTATAGAAAGGCCACAACTTTAATACATCAAATACAATTGTATACAATCACATCTATTTCCAATAATATAGAAATGGGGGAAAGGATGCCAAGCATCCTGAGTTCCAGACCAATAGTTTCCCAAGCAAAATTCGAAGTTTGCCAATCCCAAACCTGAGGGATTCGAAAATCTTTGAAACCGCCACCACTTGCTGAGTTTACCCCTCTCTTGTCCAGCGCAGTGAGAAGTCAGACAGGTTGTGTTAAAATAGCAACACTGACCTTTTTCTCTATCCCAGAGAAGTTCAGATAGCTGACTGAGAAAGGCACATAACCATGGAGATTAGAAAAACAGAAAAAGCTTTATTTTAGTTCCAAATGCTTAAGGCTAGCATGGAAGAAAAACACACCTCCAGGATTTCAGTTTAGGGTTACAGAAGATATACATTCAGTCAGAGTACTAAAATTAAATCATAAAAGCTAACACAACTAGCTAGATGGTCCCTAAGCTAAGAATAATAGTAACTTACATTTCTGATGCTCATGCAATCAATTCAGGTCCCAATTGGGATGGTTAGGCCGGGCTCTCATAGCCAGCCTGGTTTAGTCTCTGGAGATGGAATTCAGAGTCCTTTTGGATGGAAGTCTCCCCTTAGACTTCGGATATCATTTAGAGCCCTTTTGATGTTATAAGGCCCATGAGAGAGGTTGGCTTCCCCCAAAACTCTGTTATCACATTCTAGCATCTCTCTACAAAGGTATCTGTCTCTCCATCTGGCCCAAGCCAGATGGCTAAGCCATGTGGTTCTCTCAGAACAAAGGGAGGTCAGAACTTGAAAGTCCTCTGGTCAGATTTGATTTGGTCTGTCTTTCCAGATTTGGATTGGCTCTTCAGTCAGATGATGTGATGTCATGTTCAGGCAATGAGGGTCCCACCCTCTACAATACCTGGTGCTATGGAAAGCAAAGAGTGGAATTTTCCAGTAGCTGTGACTTGTAGATTTTGTAGATGAACTCTCCATGATGGCTGGATAGGCCATCATGACAGGGTGTGTGGGGTTTATATACTGTGAGTCCCCGTTGGAGAGGATGTGTAAATTTGTGTATTTGAATGGGTAGTTCCTGGGGTGGGAGGATATGCAAGGAGGATTAGTGTCTGTTTGGCTAATGGTCCATTGTCTGCTGGGAAGTCCCCTATCCCTGGGTGAAGTTCATTTGCATGTGTTGAGTTTTGATTTTGGTGTTTTTCATGACTGGTAGCCAAACTTTGTTTACTTTAAGGGTTTCTTCTTTCCTGTTGAATTTGTCTAGGTGTTTGTGGATTTCAATAGCTTCTCTGTGCATTCTGAATTCACAGAGAAGCTATTGAAATCCAGAAACCCATGGTGAAGGAACACACACACACATCGCCAGCCACAGATGCAGGTGAGGCGTCAGGAATAAACTCTTCCAGAACACAGCCTCACAGCCCAGAAAAAAAAAATCATGAAAAACCTATGGATGCTGGCCGTCAGAGCCTTCGACTTCACATGTGGCCTTTTTACTTAATCCATAACTCAGTGTCCAGCCTTCTTGGCACAAACTTCTATTTTCCTATTCCTATTTCTCAAGTTTCTGTTAATGAGTCCAAAGACTGAGGGAGCAGCTATACCGAGCGCTAATGGCTACTAGCTCCACTCCCTACCAAGATTTTACTTGCATGCATACAAAGTATAAATTTTAATTATTTCAGGGGACAAAAATCTAACTGTAATTTTTAAACAGAACATATAAAGTTGAATTACTGACTAATAATATGAGCAAAGGGGATCTCTCTTCAGTTTTCCCCAAATAATGAATGAAGTTTTAGTTATTTAGTGCTGAGCAAGAAAATAAAACCCTCCATGAAAGAGCAATAAAACCACTTCCTTGCCAACCCAACCAGCATGTATTCCTTCGTACACTATCTTGGCAAAGGAATGGGTTTATTTTCAAACCTATTAATGGATTTGGCTCAGTATATTGTATTCCTTCCCTCTCACTTTTCCTCAGTGGAAATAAATATGATGGTGACACAGCTGAGGCACCTGGGGTATTTCCAATATTAGTGACTTACAAAGAAATTGAAAGGATGCCTTTTTTTTAGGCCAAGGGTAGGGATTAGAAACAGTTAATGGGCCTCAAAGAGGGCTTCTGGTATGGATGTGAATATCTGTCAGTCTCATTTTCAGTGTTTCTCAAAATCACACCCACATTCTCATTCCAGGTCCATATGGTTGGCGAGACTCCCCGCTTTCCCCACATAGATTTCCCCCCCCCCATAATTCTTCCCTTAATATACATATTAATTGTATGGATTTTATTTCTTAATAGACACATTTCCCATGTTGACTAAAGCATGTTTGTGCATTTGCATTTTTCACATACAGACCTTTTTACCTGTGCACATTTTTCAAAGCTGCTTTGAGCCCTGGTTTTGAGGGAGAAATAGGTTATAAAGATAAGAATAACATATATGTGGCTTTGTGCACTTTTTGTTCAGCAAACTGCCTCAGAAATCTCAGTAAAATCTGGTGTCTGGGCAAGATGTGTTTTGTCCCACTGTTAATCCCAGGAGGTACAATGTGGACATTTTTGTAGTATTTCTGAAACAAACAAATTTCTATTCCACTCCTAGCCAGTGATTCCCAAAAGTATTTTCCAGGGTGACCTATGAATTATTTGTATACTTGTAGCATCTGTAGTCATTTTATGCTGAATGTTTGGGATCAGGAACCAGCTACCATATCCTCTGTGGTATGGCCAAGGACATAACATCCAGGAAACATTGTGAAAAAGAAATAGCAGCCACCTCCTGGTGATTTAATGAATGCATACTACAAAATGAACAATTTAAAAATAAATAAATAAAAAGAATGATTTTTTTATTTTTATTTTTTTTTAAAATGCACACTGCATAACTGAGTGAACATGGATGTGTGAACTCATCTTTGTAACACAATTTTGGAATGATGTATAGGAAGAAAATCCTACAGTTTCTTTTATGACATCTTCATCTAATCATCCTCATGTCCTGGGTACTCTATTCCTCTGAAACCTATTTTTCAGCAGCATAAGTCATTATCCTTCAAAAAGAAAGAATACTATACAAGCTGAACACTATGTGCATGCTATGAGCCTTGTCACATATTCTGTGTCTCAAGCCCTCCTGAACATGTTACTATAAAAACACATCGAGAGCATTCTTGGGTACATTTGATGAGGCACATCACTGAAGACATTTTACTCAGTGTCCTGCTGAGACCCACGCTATGAGTTGGAGACTGGTGTCTGAAAAATTATCATTTTTTCCTCTCTATTGCTTTTCAATCAAACAAGTAAGTGCTGTGCTTATATTTTTCCCCCAGTGAAGACTCTAGTTCTGAAATGCTTAAAAAAAACCATCACCCTCTCTATACTGTTTTTTTTAAAAATTCTGCTAAAACAGATAATAACTATCAATTGGATGTCCAAATCACAAAAAGCCAAGTCTAGATATCATTAAAAACATGGAGATGGTTTTCCTTGTTCTGTTTTGGGTGTTTTGGAACTCTTTCTGTTCCATTTAGTGTTCCAAACGAATTCATATCATAGCCCATTATTGAAGAAAATGACCACCTGCCTCCCCCATATGTTTACTTCATTTTCAATACTTCCCTTTGAGAGACCTGAAACTCATTAAAGTAGCAGTGCTTTCAGCACACATAATATGGCAAGCAGAACAAAGGATTTCAGGGAACATTATTTTCTAATTTGAAAGTGTGTGTGTTTGTGTGTGTGCAGGCCCTACTTTATTTTCCCCTCCTTGTTCTTTTAGCATTATAACACTTCTTGGTGATTTTTAGCACATAGCAGTTTTGATATAACAACAACAACAATAATTCCCCCCCCTCTTTTCTCTAACCTTCCTTTAATTTATTTCTTGCAAATGTTTTAGACTGATTCTAAATTTCATTTGATCTAGACCATGTCCAGTTCAAAATGAAGAATTTTGCCATACATTCAGTCAAGAATGGGATAAATACAATTTTTATGTATGTATTATATGTAGACCTGTACAAAAGCCTCCATTTTTCTTACACATGTCAAAGAATACTTCCAAAGCTCCCTAGGTAAAAAATAACAAATATTATTCAAACTTCGAGATATAAAATTGCTGGAAAGTTTGAAAACATGGGGATTTTTTCTCCACGTTTCTTTGGAAAAAATAGAAATCCTCAGAAAATTTGAAAAAAATGATATCAGTATCTTTCACAAATTGAAAGTCACTTTTTACTTTAGCAACATCAATTATATTATGTATAAATTTCTTTGCCATAAAATTATCATGTTTGGTACATTAAGAGTACAGTTTATCTAGACCAGCCTTTCTCAACCTTTTTACCCTGGAGGAACCCTTGAAATAATATTCACGTCTCAGGAAGCCCCTACATAAAAATTATACCTACTGCTCCCTGTTTTAATTTTTTTTACAGAAACAGTGAAAAAAGCAGATGCTTATTATATTTCACATTGCTAGCAATATATATTTGATACTTGAAAGTAACAGGCCTGAAAATATAATATAAATATATCTCTCCGAACTAAGGAGATTTTCAGACCGTGTTTTACCATGGCTCATGAGGGAGGAGCTTCCGGGAGAGGGATGGCGGTCTTGCGCGGCAGAGGGTCATTTTCGGATGCCGCCGTCCCTCTCCCGAAACCATCCGTGTCACTTCCATGAAGCTTCGGAAGCCTCAGCACCATATTTTAATCACGGGCAACCTTAGGTCAGGTGAGAGGAAAGACCAGTTTTGCAGGCAAATAGTGTCCTTGATGGAATTATTGAATGACTCATTTCTGTGAACAACCAGAACAATTAGCCCATTTCTCCCTAACTAATGACTTCCAGAGGGTTCACATAATCTTTTCCCGGGCATGTCCTTTGGAATTTTAGCAGGCTACTTTCTTAGGTTTTCTGAGCAAACTTTGATTCCTTGTACTTGGGAGTTCCTAGTCTACTACCAACCATGTGGAGTGCCAATGATAAGCCAATTTATGAAATATAGCCAATTAATGAATCATTAAATAGTGGGGGTGTCAGGACAGGTAACACCCTGAATGTGTTTCACTTGTGGACCCAGACCGCACATTCCCCTTCCTCTGCCATCTAATAATAATGACACAGACACAATGTATGGTTCACAAAGATATATTGGTACATAATAATGAGTGATGTATAAAAGAAAGATATATATTGGCAATAAAAGGCCACAACTTTAGACAACAGCTGTAAATGGTTGGCTCAAATCACATGGGTCCAGATACCGTCATCAACCAACCCGATGTTGATCAATGATACTGCTGTCGGTCACCACCAACACCTCACCGTATGGAGGGGAGGATTCCTAGCCAAGCTCCATGTGCTTCACAACCCTACCCTCCCGTAAACAAAGCAAATGAGGGATCTCTGTGGACCTGACCTGGAACTTGATCTTGAACTTGACAGAGACCCCTCCCCTGGCCACTGATCCTGGATCAGGACCCATGCCAACCGCCCTTAGTAAGTTGTGACAGAGAAAACAAGAAAATACATGCAGTACTTCTACCACTAAAACAAGCAATAGCAACTAAGAGAGGGAGGGTGGGTCTTCAGCTCCCAGTGAGCCACTGAACTGCTCGACGCCAGGACAAGGTTATATACCTAACCCCCAGAGTCCTAAAGCAGCTGCTGTAAAGCGGCCTGGAAAACGCAACATCATCAGGCCACACTGGCTGGAAGACCCTCCCCCTCAACAGGACCAGCCAATCAGAGCAGGGGAGGCCTGCTCTGATTGGTCCGCCCTTTGCGCCTGTTTCCCAGCCCACAAAGCAGGCCAGAAAAGAGATGCTCAACATGGCAACCACCATGCCGGCCACCACATTGCTGCGGGGGCTGCCGGAGGCCAGGGGAGCTGGGTGGGCCACAAAGGGGCCACCGGCCAAACCCGACAGCCCAAATTTTCTCTGTTTCCATTCCCCTTCTTATTGTGCCTGCTTTTTCCTCCTTTGGATGCCTAAACTGTATTTCTAAATGCTCAATTGAACTTTAAGTTACTGCAATACTAGAAATTTTTGTGGTGAATGAAAATTTTACTGGAAGCAGAAATCTTATTGGGGGGCAATGCTTTTATTTCCCCCCACATCCTTGTGCTGACCGTGTTGAGGGGGGGGTTGTGTTCAACAGTTTGCATAGCTCCTTTAAAAATCAGCTGAAAATCCAGAGTGGATTCAATGACCCCGTGGTTTGGAAGCCACCAGTCATCAGGGTTTGTGTTTTGAGGCATTTCACATGAATTCTCCAAAACAGGGCTGGAAAATATTCTGTCTCCCCCCCCCCCACATACACACATTATGGTCTGAACCAAGTAGTCTTAGAATTCAATGTTAATTGAATTAAAGGCAATGGTAATACTGAGCTGTACTTATACCAAACAGGATGGCTCATCAAACCTGCTATATATTATAGATCAATGAATACCACTAAAAACACTGTCCACTAATATGATTCAGGAATCTGTTGCAAATGACAGTACCATTGCAGCTAGTAAAAAGAGGTGCTGGGTTTTCTCCATCCTTGGTTGTACTGTTAGCCCAGCCATGCAGGAAGTGAAAGGATCTTGGGTGCCTTGGAATTTTTTCCCTTAGTTCTAATTTTCATCCCTTTACTTTATTGCCTTTAAAAGGGATGCTATTAAGACGCCAACAGAATAATTGTAGAAGGCCTTTAAATTCTGTATTTTTTGAATAGCATTGGACAGTTTTCCTGCAGAAATATGACTGAGCAGTTGGCCACTACAGTTTGAACTGCCCTGCAGGAGTTAAGATTTGGCAGTGCATTTTTTAGTTCAGTTCTTAATTCTGAAATCAGCTCCTCCAAATATCTATAAAGTCTGGAGGGGAGGGGCAGAGCTTGCTTGTCTCCTGCTATTCTGCCAGTAGAACTCTAGTATGCCTGAATGAGTTGCTTCTGCGCTCTGAATGTGAGACTTGCCAGAACAGAACTACCATCAGCATTTTGAAAGCAACATTAAAAAGGGATTTGGACACCTTCCTCAAGCAAAATATATAAAGTAAGTTGAAGGGAAACAAATACATTTGAAACCCTATTAATTTTGCAACAGTGGTTTCCACGTCATGTTATTTGCAGGAGTTAAAAAAGAAAATTCCGTACTGTGTTCTCTCAAAATATATGATAAGTTATAAAGGGAGCCCAAAGAGGTTGAATAGAGATGTGAAGGCCCAGGGGGGAACGACAGGAAAATGGAGGGTGGGGTGGACGTTCTGAAACCTTGTATGGGGAAAATGTTGAAACATTTAACAAAACAAATTATTAAAAATTGTATTATGGAATACACGTTACCTGCCATATCCACAGGGGATACATTCCCAGACTTACTGTGAATAAGGATAGCCCCATAGAATTGTGCTGGAGGACCTAGGAAATGCCTAGAGAGGCTGCCTCTCTAAGCATCTCCAGCACGAATCTATGATAACTTCCAGCAGAATTTACCTTAGAGTTGCAATGGGGGATTGAGGAAATCCTTCTCAGTCCTCCAACCTAGAGAGACCATATTTTCCAGATGATGGATAATTGAAACTGCAGGTACATATGGGTGGGGGACAGGGACCTGATTTTTTTTTTCTTTCTGAATTATGAACAACATGTTTAAGAGAAGGTATTCATATATTTACTTTCCCAAAGTTATTTCTAAAAATTACGTTTTTAAGAAGACTTTTATGAAATGGATGAATATTATCTGATATTGCAATTTCTTGGTTTCCTTTTCTCAGTTCTTTTTATGAAAATGAGTGCACTGACACTATGGAAATCTAAAGAAGGTAAAACTTCCTTTTTTTTCTCATGTTAATTTTTCTTCCATTTTTATTCTTTTGGGGGCATTTTGTCTGCTCTTAGTAAACTAGCAAAACCAAAGAGGACCCTTTTAGTTCAGGACCTTGTAGTTACATTTGTAACAAAATATTTTAAAAAATTAAAATAATTTTTAATATTTGTCTAGATCAGTGTTTCCCTCAACCAGGGTTCTGGGGAACCCAAGGTTCCTTCAGACACCGTCAGGGTGTCGTAGATATTTAGGAAGCTTTGCTTGCTGTATCAGTTAACTAGTTAGCATGCTTGGGTCTACTAGCAGTCACACCAGAGACTTGACATGAGCAGGGGGCATGATGGGAGGCTGGGGAGATTGGTATGTGTTAGTGAAAGCCTGTACAGTGCATCAAGGTTGTTTCTCTTGCGAATGTTTAAGGAGTATTGTGTGGAGCTGATAGCACCAATCAACCAGGTGGTGGTTGGAGGGGAAATGAAGCCTAAGGAATCTATTAATGAAGGGCCTTTGGCACCCAATTCTCAGACCGGTCAATGCACTGTTACTGTTCGCATCTATATCATGAGATAATAAAGCATTTCAACTGATGCCTCTTGTTCTGGTGAGTGACTGTTGACAGAGTTCATCACAGATTGACAGGTCTCTCATAGTCCCTGCTATGATCCTTGGTGCAAAATGTCCCAGGGAACCTATGAGCAGGTGCTTGACACCGGGGATGGGGAACCATTCCTCAACAATCCAGATGCCATGGGTGATGCTGGCAATGAGGCCTCCAGTGGGAAAGCCAAGAAGAAATGGGAGCACCATAAGGCGGGGGTGCAAACCCAGCAAGAGGTGCAAGAGGTGGCTAAAGCTGCACGAGAAGCAGGCACCTCTCTTCCCTTCATACCGGCAAGGGAACCAGGAGCCATACTGCAGGATTGTTGGGCATGGTGCCTGGGACCCGACGAGCAAGGCTGCAATGGGCAAGGATCCCAGAAATGGGACATCCTGGCAAGTGGGCCGTATGGCAGTGGTGGGCGAGCCTGCATCAACTTGAAGATGGATATGGAGTTCATGAAGTTCAAGATATGAGGGGTCCAAGCCTGCTTAACCAAGATATTGAGCCTATTGGGGCAAAAAGAAACAGATACTACAGCGATGACCGGTGCAGCCTCTCCAGCAGTTCCAGCATCGGTGACATTCAGGCTAGTGAGGACACTACATGAAGAGTTCGAAGAGGAGGCCAAGGAAGTCCTTGCTCCACCAGGGCCTGGTCCTGGTATGTGTTAGTGAAAGCCTGTACAGTGCATCAAGGTTATTTCTTTTGGGAATGTCTAAGGAGTATTGCATGGAACTGATAGCACCAATCAACCAGGTGGTGGTTGGAGGGGAAACAAAACCTAAGAAATGTATTAACACAGGGCCTTTGGCACCCAATTCTAAGACCTGTCAATGGACTGTTGCTGTTCGCATCTATATCATGAGATAGTAAAGCATTTCAACTATGCCTGTTGTTCTGGTGACTGGATATTGACGGTTAAGAGGCGATATGATGGCCCTGTTTAAGTATTTGAAGGGATGTCACGCTGAGGATGGAGCAGGCTTGTTTTCTGCTGCTCCAGAGACTGGAACACGGAGCAATGGGTGCAAGATCCAGGAACAGAGATTCCACCTCAACATGAGGAGGAACTTTTTGACAGTAAGAGCTGTTCGGCAGTGGAACACACTCCCTCGGAGCGTGGTGGGGTCTCCTTCCTTGGAGGTCTTTAAACAGAGGCTGGATGGCCATCTGTTGGGGATACTTTGATCTTGATTTCCTGCATGGCAGGGGGTTGGACTGGATGGTCCTCGTGGTCTCTTCCAACTCTGCAATTCTATGATTCTACGATTCTATGATTCTATGAGTTCATCACACAGGGGTAACACGAGAAAATAGTAATAAATCACAGAGAAGTGGTGAGCTGAAATGGAGTACGCTTATCTCTCCCCTCCACAACAGAGAAAGCTGAGTGAGGAATGAGTGTGTGTGAATGAGTTTTCACACCAACGGAGCAGCCTCCAAAAGGGCCTCTTATGGGTCGGGGGGGGGAGGAAGTTTACATGCCAAATACCTTGCTCTCCCTCCCAGTTTTTTCTCTACCTTCGATGTGCTAATCCGGTTCTGGCAGCTAAAGGGAAGGGGCAAAGCATGCCTCCTGCAAGCAGCCAGTTCACCACGGACCCTTATCGTTTGCCAGAACTGAGGACAAAAGAAGACGCTGGTTTGCATACAACTGATTTAAAGGTATAAATGCAAAATATGGTGTATGTTTTTAATTCAGAACAATACTGTATAGCTCTTACCAAGTGGGGGAAGATCAAATATAAATATGACCCCAAAACACAGCCAAAGTGTGTACAGCTTCTCTTCCTCCAAACACTCTGTCAATCTGTGTCACCAAGTGCACTGATCCGCTTCCTCCTGCCACTCCATCAGTTCGAGTCACCAGGGTTGCAGCTTCAACATGAATCTCTGCTTGTTGGACAGGTATAGTATAGCCCATCATCCTGAACTCTATCCCTCTATCCCAAACTTCCTACTTTAGCCTTGTGTGACTGCTTGAAGCTTGAGTGTATGGATGTGTGTGTTCCCTTATTTTTCAATAAAAACCATTTTTATCTCATCCACCAACTTGGAGTCTCATCAGTGAGTACAAGTATACATAGGTTAAAAGGTCCTGCTGTCACCTAGACGCTCGCTGCCATCTTGAGCTAATTAGAACTCCCCATATTAAAATTTGGACACTAGTGGGCTTCCCATGAACCCCACACAATTCAGGTAACAAAGGGTAAGCTCTGTTGGCCGTGCAGCAAAACAAAAACCAGAATTCACAAAAAAGTTAAAACTTTATTGGCCAACCAAAATGCAAAACACATGATGAAAGCTTTTGAAGCTCTACTGGCTTCATCAGGCAAAAAATGTTAAAAAAATAAAGACAGAAAAGTGATGATGTTGAAGTCACAGGTCTACATGTTGTCTCAGATGTTTCTTGTGTTGTTGTTCAGGTGAGGGATCTCAGGCAGGTAGAGGCAACTCCTACTCTTTGGTCATGTGGTGTCCTGGGACAAAGGACTGTACAATTTAACTCCTTTGGCAGCATAAGGCAACCTCCCTGGGTATCCATTATGTCTTTGTCCCTTTGTGAAGTCCCTTTGTGAAGCAAATATGACTTCTAGGTAGAAATGGTTTTCAGTGTCTCACTCTCTTCGATGTCTGGAATTTGAGGACTGAAGGAAAATTTCATTGAGGGAATAAATATTTGCAGGTAAGACATACTGGAAATGGAGCAAGCTTGCTTTCTGCTGCTCCAGAGACTAGGACACAGGACAATGGGTTCAAACTACAGGAAAAGAGATTCCACCTAAACATTAGGAAGAACTTCCTAACAGTAAGAGCTGTTTGGAAGTGCCTCCAATACACTGTCTCATAGTGCGGTGGAGTCTCCTTCTTTGGAGGTTTTTAAACAGAGGCTGGATGGCCATCTGTTGGGAATGAGCTGGATGGCCATCGGTTGGGAATGATTTGACTGTGTATGGCAAATCAAAATGATTTGATTGTGCATGGCAGGAGGTTGGACTGGCTGGCTCTTGAGGTCTCTTCCAACTCTATGATTCTATGAGATACTATTTAATTCTGGTGGAATGTGATTCACCTTGCCATATTTATGCAGGATCATTAGGCTGGTGCACATGGAACCAAAAGAATGAAAGTGGTTGCCACATTCCAGACACTAGCTCTGATCCAGTTAGTTCTTGAATACTAGGTCTAAGGAGGTCCTTGGAGGTCTTTCTAAGGCACTGTGGGACGGCTGACATGGAAAGTGGCCTGTACTGTGGCACAAGCTGTTGTTCCCCAAGCAACTGTGTCACTGTGCTTTGGTTCTGAAAATCCTTCAGAATCCAGCACTGCAAAAAAAGCTGGTTTGGAGCTGACTTCTAGAAGGGAGAACAGTGCCCCCACCTTTCCCCTAACTGCTGCTGCTCTTCTGCTTGAACAAAGAGGTCTTGGATACTTCCCTACATGTGTGCAGAGATCAAATAACACATTACCTGTACTTCTGTGCTCTAGGTGGGATTAACAATTTTGGCCCCAGCTAATTAATTTCATTTTCCTGGAGTAATCACAAATGATTGGGAGGTCTTCTTGTCTCCTAGCTTTCACCGAAACTAGGAGCAAACTGAGAGTGTGGTTTCATGGCATCTTTAATTCAAAATCTCCTGCAGGGCATTTATCTTCTTTTCCATAGGTATCAGGAATTTTTTATATAATGCTATCATGTGGGCAACTCTTTTGAAACTGCATGATAAAATTCTACAATAGTTCTAATTCAATAGGACATAGAATTCATAGTTGCTGTTAAAAATTAATGTGAGAACATTATCCTTTTAATATGTTTAGAGAGATGTTAAGTGCAGGTGTACTTTTTGACCTTTAAAAGCACTGTTAATTTTGTTAAACCAGTCAAGGCCTAACAAGGATGTTCTTCCTGATTTCCAAAATATTTTACAGTGTTTTCAGATAAAGTATGAATAATGTAGGATGCATATTAAAGTGAGCTGCATGTTAAATATGCTCACCAGTCTTTGCTGAATAAAGAAAACAGTAAAAATTTGGGCTAAAATGTTCATGCTTAAGACTACAGTTAACTAGATCCTGTTTATTTGCTCATGGTTAGTAAGGACTTTATCAGATGCAGCATATACAGCATCATAAGGACACCTAATGATTGTGAAAGGGCGCACGTACCAGACAACATCGCCCTTTTGTGATCATATCTGGTTAAAAACCCAAGAATCCAAGGTTGGTCTGGGCATGGGTAGCAAATGGGGGGGGGCAAGGCGAGAGCCCTCACCTTGCCCTAACACCAAACGCAGGTCTGCCCCCCGTAGGCGGACCCGAAGACTGGGTCACGTGTCAGGCACATGACTGATCATGTGTCTGGCCGTAAGACCATGTCATGTGACCGGTCACGTGGATGGGAAATGTCACGTGATGAAAACCCCGTGACTGATCCTCGTGACCTGATGGCCACCTGGGGGGGGAGTCACTCAGGAATGATCCTGACCCTGGTCCCGGCAAGCCTGCCTCGTGCCAGCAGGGAACTCCCAGCCCCCCCCCAGCTGTGAACAGAACCCATGCCCACCGCCTCCACCAGAAAGTTGTGACAAGAAGATAGTTACAATTTCAAGCAAGTACATCTAACTAATACATAGACCATCTAACTAGAGGGAGGGAGGGTGGGTCTTCGGCTCACAAAAGCCAACTGGCTGGGGCTGCGGGCTGGCCGGGAATTTATTCCTGGCTGGTGGACTGCGTTGGGGACTAGCCCCGCCTCCCAGCCAATCAGCAACCGCACTGGGCGTCGCTCCTGATTGGCTGAGGAGAGGCAAAACCAGCCAATCGGGTGAGAGCTGCCTCCACCCGATTGGCTGATTTTGGATCCTCTTCCCCCAGCGTGCCAGAGCAGGCTGGGAAGAAGAAACAGGACGGTCAGTATGGCGGCCCCCCCCCCGGGTAGCCAGCTTATCATCAGTTTCCCACAAGTAGGGAGCGGTCCATTTCAGGGCGCGCTCTCTCTGTGTATTTGTATGTCCATTTGTGTGTATGGCTTAGTTTCACAAAGAAAAGATAGTATTTTTGTGCAGAGACAGCAATTTTATTCAAATTAAATTTTGCACAATTTGCACAAAGAGTGCAAACATTATGGGGATAAATTCTCCCATTTGGTGTCTTATGACTTTATCAGACAAACCTCCATTAACATTTCTTCCCTACCATATTTTTCGGTGTTTCTCTGCCAGCAAAAGAACCCTTTCTATCAGACCCTACCTTCAGTAGCATTAAAAGGCAGCCACAGCATTAATGGAGCATGAACAGAGCTCTGTTTACTTCTGCGTTCGTGATCTTGGCGATTCTCAGTAGAAGATGTGAGCGTGGTAAAATGTTTAAAAACACCAAAATCAATACACCAAATGTATACACAAGCACAGAAACACACCTTAAAACTTCCACCTAAACCAGGGAGGTTCAAAAAAAGAGTGTCCCATACCTGGTTTTCGCGATCTTACCTGGAAGTGTTCTGCCCATTGACATTGTATTAATGTGAGCACAATGGCACATGGTTTCACAATGGGCCATCTATAACAAGGAACACCTTATTCACCTCTTAAAATCACCATAGCATGAGGTCGTGCCGTATAGGTGCCCTTTCTCATTAATTAGGCGTTGTTATGACACCATATTTCCATGTCTGATAAAGTCCTTAGTCTCATGCTAGAGCTGAGATATCTTGAGCCTAGTGGAGCATCCTTGAATGCTGACTCACCATGCCAAGATGACCAGTCCCAAGCACAATCTTGGTAACATGCGTATTTCCTCACGTTCCTTTCTAGTTGCCTTTTCCTTCAAGTTGCCACTGAATTCTGGAAATTCAGGTTATCACCTATAGATTACACTTCATTTTCTGGTTCAGACCCTTGATACCTCAATCACTTGTGGAAGGACATTAGGCTGCTTATGGTTTTATAACAATGAAGAGTGTGTGAATGCACTATTATATGGATTGGTATCTATATACTGGGAGCTACAAATTGACCATAATGGTGAATGTTAAGAGTGACTGTACTCCCTCAAACTGTGATGAGCATGTTTATAGCCCCTTCATGGATCATGATGATGGCCTCATGTTTTCTAGCAGTGATCATGTAGAAGGTGCTGAGGAACTGAATTAGATCAATGTTTTTCTGGCTTTGGAAAAACTGGAGGTGTAGGACATAATTCACTGGGAAGAGCTGTAACACAAGCTTTACTGAAATTAATGGTATTACTTGTCTCCCATTTATTTCAGTGAGGAGCATGCAGGAGATGTCTTCAGGTGATCATGACCAATTATTTTCAAAAGGGGTGTCTTGTCTGCTGTTAATTTATGTTTTCACCACCTCTATATCTTGACTACTGATGCACAAAAGATTCACAATACCAGTTTGGGGGCTTATATCAATCTGATTAACCTTTGATTCCTCCTGAAATAACTATAAATATTTCCAGTGGAGTCACAGATCAGGCAGAATCAGACTCTCTTTGTGTCATTGTCCCAAGCAGTTCTACCTATCAGCCTGCTTGTCACTTCATTCTCTCCCTCTCTCCTTATTCCCCATCCAGTCTATCCATGTGTCTTCTCTCTCTTCTGCCACCTCACCTTCTAGAGAGTATTTTCTCAGTTCAGACCTCACTTGCAATTTAAAATATATTTATATCAGCTCTGTACTGATACTTCAGTGGAAATCATCCAGGACTCCATCCAGTCTCAGGCACTAGGAGTTGCATTTCACCTCCCAAGTAGTTGACCTCCAATAGCCCAATGATGGCACCACTTAAGTTATTATATGTAAAACAGATTATGCAGCACATATGTTTTAGTCTTTTTTTTTAATTACTTACTTTTTAAAAAGTAGGGGAATCTATGGTTTTTTAATCACTACTTTTACTTTATTGCTAACTACCTTGGTTTTATAGAAAGACAAGATGTAAATTGCAATAATTAACATATGGACAAACCATTTGTTAGACGATAACTTTGTCTTTTTGTTTTTGAGTTCTGTGTGCCCTGAACCTTAATGCTGGGGCAGCATAGAAATTTAGCTAAACCAAACAAAAACCAATCCAGTTTTGTTGCTATTCTCCATTTCTACTTTACAAGGGTTTTTATTTCTTAGAGGATATTTAGGGTTTTCATTGACACTATACTAAAAATGCCCAGAATGACTCAGTTTTTTTCTCTCTCTGAAGACTGATTGGTTGATACAGCTGTGTACAAACAATGTGTCAGGTACCTGCTTTAAAAATAACACACCCTGGTTTTCGCATTGGGATTCCAAGCTCCCAGTAATCCAAATCCAGTGCTTATTTATCTACTCATCTATCTATTTATCCTTACAAATAGGTCTGGGTAAGCACAGTTGCAATGTACTTAGCATATCAAACTGATTCCAAGTCACAAAACAAAGGGGGAATGAACTAATAGTATTTCCAGGGCTAGAACTAAGTATCAAGAAATAAAGCTGTTACATTATTTGTAGTTTAACTGTGGGAAGCCACTCCTGCTAGCTTGATTTGGTCCACTTCAAGGAGGAATTCATAGATTCCAGGGCCCTGTCCCTTTCATGAGTCATAGCAAGCAACAAGAAGGGAGGGGAGGATTGTGGAAGTTGCTTCCCTCACCATCCTCAGGACTGCCCACTCCCACCATGACTCTGTTGCCTTGCCTGCTGTGACTACTGCTTCCCACCTTCCTGCAGCCTATTGCTAGGGAAAGTCACTAGCAGGTTTCTCCACAGCACTGCCATGTCTTGCTTGCTCTTGAGGTGTTCATTATAGAAATACAATGTGTGAGACATAACCTAGAGACCACCAGCAATGTTTTACAGTGACCATTATGACAAAGTGGCAGATGTCCTCCATGACTACCTCAGCCACAATGTACTTGTAACCCCATTTTCCTTACCAGTAATCCTGTACAGTGGTAGGAAATGTGTGAATAGTTTACTGTGCTGCATAGAGCTGTTTTTAGAGTTGATTTTTCTCTTTGTACCAACTAGCTAACCAGTTAACCACTGTGACAGTTCTCATTAACAGCAATAAAATAATATTCAACAAATCTAAAAGAGCCAGCACAGTGTTTCTACAGATACCAGCTTGTTCAGAAGATTTGTGAAGGCACCCATTCAGGCTGAATATAAATGACTTTTTTTTTTTTTTTTTTTAGCACAGAGTTAATTAAAAGGCATGGTCAGAATATTAACTCATGTAGATAGCACTCTTATACTTTAGGAATATGCCAGAGATGGGTAAGCAGTGGCCCTTGTCCTCATTTCAAAAGCCCTCTGTGGATAATCAGTTCAGACCTCTAGCAAAAGCAACCTGTTTCTCAGCTTAGCTCACCACTTGATGGGGAAGAAGAGGGAATAGACAAAAATAGAGGAGATGGCAAAATTGGAGTTTTCTCAAATGAACACGAGGTCTTTTTCACACACAGAACATTAAACGTCTTGTGTGTAAGAGTGCAGAGTCTCTTGTATTTTTTTAAAAAATTAAAGTGTGCACATATGCTATGACTCTTAACATTTTGGGAAATGTTGCATACTGGTACTTTCATTTGTTCTGTCGCCCATCTCTCTGCTTTATGTCACCACCATCCTCCTGTTCACTCCTTTATGTTAGCAGCTGTGAACTTGTTTCCTCTTATCATGCCTACCTTAGAAGCTCTGTTCAAGTGCTTCTTACACATTTTCTAACAGATTAAGATATCCATAAGGGCATACTATGCTGTTATTGTTAGGTGGGATATGGGAGAGTTTCATGATCTCTGCAGCATTTCCTTGTGATTTATGTTCATTTTTGTAGTTCTCATTAGTAGCCAGGAGAGCAAGTGCAAGATTTTCAGAATTAAATGTATTTTGGTATTACAGGCACTTTCCTTTTGTTTCATGGTAATTTTTCTGAGGACTATAACTGTGTTCAAAGAACATTCTCTCTCCAGCCACTTGACAGTTACACAACACTACAATAGGTAAGAATCTGACCTACTGTGTGGTGAGTTGCAATGCAGATACATTCATATCTCCTCAAAATTTCAAATGAGAAATTTCAAAGAGAAGTGTGTGCCAACCATGTATCCTCAAATGTATTGCTTCTGGGTAAAATAGAATATTTGCTGCACCCTGTGTTTTTGTCTGCACCTCCCAGAAACCCCAGCAAGCATGTTCAAGGACAAACAGTTCTAGCAACTGTAGTTCAAAATACCCATCATGGATCTCACTTTCCGGTCATGGGACTGTGTGCTCCAGTGAGGCAGGCCCCTATACTGCAAGTTTTAGGCTCTCACATCAGACAGATTTTGACTAAGGAGCAAGACTAAATGTGCCAAACAGCTATTGGGCAGCAGCAGTAGTAGGTGGGAAGGGTGACACTGTCAGAGAAAATGGCAGCAACACCATAGCTAACCTTTGTTAGTACTGCACAGAAGAAGTCAATAGTCCACCACTCCTGAAGCCTTCTATCTTGAAAACCCTATGATGAGGCAGTCTCAAGTGAAACAAGAGATAGTGCCAGAAGATGAGATTCCCAGGTGGGAAGGCTCTCAATGTCCTAACGGGGAGGACATGTATGAGTAGGGCAGCACTTTAGCTAACTGTGCAGAAGGAGGCACCAGTAAATCATGTCTAGGTGTCTTTCACCATAAAAACCTTATGATGAGACAATTCAAAATGAAGCAAGAGATAGTGCTTGAAGATAAGAGTTCCACATTAGAAGGCACTCAACCAGCTCCAGGGGAAGAGCAGAGGGCAAATACAAGCAGCACTGTCTAGTGGCACAACTGGACTCAAGCCAACACAATGTTTAACAGCTGATATGCTCAGAGTTGAAAGCAAAGTCTGAAGCTCCATAATGCATATATTTAGAACATGGAATGTCAGAAGCATAAATCAGGGAAGCTAGACATTGTAAAACAAGAAATGGAACATAGAAACACTGCAATACTTGGGGTGAGTGAGTTAAAGTTGACAGGAATGGACATTTCCAATTAGATAACTGCAAATTTTTACTCAGGTAATGAAAAACTAAAAAGAAATGGGATAGCAATAATAATGATAAGAGATGTAGCAAAAGCAATCAGGGATATAATGCAAAGTTTGATGGAAAAATATCAACAAGACTTCAGGAAAACCAATCAATATAATCATAATCCAAGTTAATGCTCCAGCTACAGAGGCAGAAGAAAACATTGAAAAATTCTATCCTGGAGTCCAGGCAGAACCTCATCACTATACAAGATAGGACATGTTTCTAATCAGAAGTGTTTGGAATGCAAAAGTAGGAAACAGTATAAACAAACATTGTTGGAAAATTTGGCCAAGGATCAAGAAATCATGCAAGAAAGAAACTTATTGAATTTTGTGAGGCTGTTTGTTTATTACAAACATATTCTTTAGTCAAACAAAGAGATGACTATATATGTGGACTTTATCAGTTGGCCAATATAAAATTCAAATAGATTGCATAATTGGAAGTAGAAGATCAAGAAGCTCCAGTTTCTCTGCAAAAACAAAACCTGGATCAGATTCTAGCACAGATATTAACTGCTAATATCAAAAATTAGAGTAAGCTAAAGAAATACAATAAATTGGTCACCATACAAAAATACAACCTGAAGAACATTCTTTTCAAATTTAAAGACCATGTAAAGAATAAATTTGTACTATTAATTCTAACTAATTAGGAGCCAGAACTCTGGACCAATGTCAGGGAAGAATGGACCTGCAATCAAAAACAAAGGAAATCTTCTTTGGATGACTGATGACTGCAAAAAAAAAAAAAAAAAAAAAAAGACAACAAAAAGAGTTAGAACAGGAGATCTCTTCCACAAGATCCAAGAAATCAAAGAGAAATTTAAGCCAAGAGTGGGGATGCCAACAAGGGAACACACTATATGTTCATGAAAAACAAATAACTAAAAAGACCATGGAAACAATACACTGAAGAATGATATAAAAGAGACCAAGGGTTTGTTTAGATTATGAAAAAAATCCTCAAAGAATACAGGTAGAATACCTTTTGTCCAGATGAGCTCCTGCTGGGATTCACCATATTGGGAAGGAGGGGGACTGAAAATTCCAAGTAGTTCGCGATGACAGCTTTTGCTTTTTCGTGTGTTCTTTTTTTTAAAGTACATGAAAATGCACATAACAGGCCATCTGAACAACCAATTTGAATTGGGACACATCCAGGAAACATGATTGGTGGGATGTATCTGGGGATGAGCAAAGCAGCCAGAGCCGCTATTGTTGTTTTTGGGGACACAACTGAGCACATGATCAAGTGCTATTTTCAAGCAGCAGAGAAAAAAAGAAGAAGTTTTTAAGCAGAAGATCTCTCTTCCGCGTCTGTCATTTAATGACAAAAGGGAGGGGATGGAAGGAGCTTTTCAGGAGATAATAAGGCAGGTAATTCACTCGCAGCCACCATCTTTTCTTTCAGGCATGCTCCGTGTGAACTGCAAACTCAGATAGCTTTCCATGCCAGCAATCTTGCGAATGAATTGTAGGGACAAATTTACACTGCTGTGATAGTGAGGTAATGCGCTATTTTCCGCAATTAATTCTCCCATTTAGCAGAGCCCTAAGGGATGACAGATTCCTTCGAAAAAGTACCTTTTGTTGATGAACCTACAATTTTAGAATGCGAGGTAGAAGTGGCTCTCAGGCCACTTGGGATAAATAAATCACCAGGAACAAATAGCATACAAAGAGAGCCAGGTGTCCAAGCTGGGTTCAGAAAAGGAACAGGCACTAGGGATCATATTGCAAACATATATTGGATATTAGAGAACACCAAAGAATTTCAGAAGAAAATCATCTTGCGATTTACAGGCCTGTCACTCATAGGGTTGCCATAAGTTGACTTGGTGACAATTAACAACAAAATTCAACATGTAGGGGATTGAAGATTTCTCATCCCTGGAGCAAAAGCCACAAAGGAGCAGCCTGATCATATGCCATATAGTTCAGTGGCCAGAAAAGCCATTGAAACCTTATTCATAATCCTGCAAGCAGTCCATGTAGAAATAGGATTGATTCATTGGGTGAGTTGCTTTGAACAAGAGTTCTAGTCCTGGCTAGGAATGTGTTTCTACAAACTCAACCTCCATTTTCTTCCTAAACTTGTTTTGGATTGAGTTATAAGAGTTTGTGGAGGGAAAGTTTACATGGAACATTGTACAGATTTTAAAAAATACATTTCCCCCAAATGTATGCACTTAGTTAAACATTTAGCTCAATTTACACATTTCTGCTAATGATTAAAACATGTTTCCATGTGGTTTTTTCAATTGCTACACATTTTGACTATTCAGATTTTAAGTGTATGCATTGTTCTGTATGCACTTTCTTCCTCTGAAATACTCCTTAGTTATGCCTCACAAATATGAAAATTCTCAAGCCAAGGTGTATTTCTTCTCATAATGTCTTGAAAGTTATCAAAAGACTGATTTGAAAGTGTCAAATCAGACAAAACTCTTTTCCATTGCTGATCCTGGTAGACTGAAGCAAGACAAGTTTTCAGAAACAGAGGCATTTAGAACAAGAAATCTGAAGATACTTTTTAATGAGAAACCTAGAGGGCAGTTGATCTTAAGAAGTGGACAGACATGTGGATGCTGTTCCCTCTACTTTAAATGGGAGGAAATACTACAATTGTACATCAAGTAAGGAGCAGGGAGCTGCAGACAGAGAGTATCTTGCCCTTACTGAAAGCTTTGTTAACAAGCCAAGTCACTTCAATCCACACAGGGCTGAAGCCTTGACTACACTTACTTTTAAAACCATAAAAAGGACTTTAAAAAACACATTATTTCCTTGCTCCTTTTGTGAAGCAGGACCATATAACCCTTCAGATCTGCCATTGCAATCTGGACCAAATAACATAGGATCAGATAAAGGATTCCTCTTGTTTTCTGGAATGATATCTGGAAGCCAATGAGGAAGTTATGATAGCAACAGCTCTCTTCTGCAGCTGCTCATCAGCAATTGTCTGGTATTCATTGGTGTACCATCTTAGAACTTCGACACCATGACTACTAGCCCATATGAGAGACTGCTGCTAGACGTTTCCTCTGTTAATTTCTCTGATCCCTTTTAAAGACCATCTAAACTAATGGCAACCACCACATCCTGAGACACAAGCTCAACAAATTAATTATGCATAATATGAAATAATTCTTTTTGTCTCTAAGTCCTTGGTGTCCCATCAATCAGTTTCATTTCATGATCTTGTTTTTAACATTATAGACTGTATTCATTATTAGTCCTACCTAGAGCAGGCCCACTGAAAACAATTGAACAAGTTAGATGCCCCATTTATTTCAATAATCTGCTATAGGTGGACTAATGTTGAATTGAATCCCATGGGATAGAGACAAAAGCTTCTTTTTAGTCACTTGTTCCACACCATGCCACAGAGCTTGTTCCACATCATGCCACATACTAACAGGGTTCAAAATCAGCATACAAATTTAAGATACCGAAAAATGTGGTGTTAACCTTTCAGAACAAATGCATTGCTTAAGATCCTGTGCTTCCATGTCTCAAACAAGGGGGTAATAACATTAACTGCTGTTGATGTCCTGACAGTGCTGAATGATAAGGCGTTAATTCATCATTATTTTACTAGCTGTTAAGTCACATGCAAGCTAGCCAGAATGTCTGCATTAATGGCCCAGGAAGAGCCATAAACAGATGGTATGCTGTATAATGGCAATCAGAAAGAAATATATAATGTACAAAGAATTTCAAAAATATCAGTAGTCAGGGCTATTTTGATGATTAAAATCTCAGCACAGACTCGTTTAGTTTTTACTGCCTTGCAGGAGAAATAAAAGGTAACAGTCGCCTGCCCTGTAAATGATAACAGAAGTTTCTGCCGAAGAAAAGTAAGAGGTCTGTTTATACAGGTTTTACTATGTTTCAGATATTCTTGAATCATCTTTCTACACATCTGCACTTGAGGCAATTTACAATAAAACCATAAAGAGATACTGTAAGGTATTAAAATCACAAAATAGCTAAAACAAAGCAGACAGGATCCATGTATCACAATAGCAAAATATCCCTCTAATATCAAGGAGGGGGATTTAATTACTAAATTGGTGTAGGCAACTGTTGAGGTCTAGCAGGCTGCACTGTCTCCCTCCAGGAGATCTCAAGGGGCTGCATCACCTGTCACACACATTCCCTGGAAAGATAAATAAAGAAAAATAATCTTTCTTTCTTTCTTTCTTTCTTTCTTTCTTTCTTTCTTTCTTTCTTTCTTTCTTTCTTTCTCCTCCAAATGACCTCTAAGAGGCATTAGGGCAATTTTGCCATATCCTCCCAAATTTAGGTCCAGGAAAGGTTTCCAGGGCCCTTTCACACTACACTGTGACTCCATTTTAATTGCCATGGCAACATCCTATGGAATCCTGGGGTTTGTAGTTTGGTGAAAGAGTAGAGCTCTCTGGCTGTGAATTCTAAATACCCCTCCCTAAACTACAAATCCCAGCATTCCATAGGATAGAACCATGACAGTTAATCATAGCACTACAGCTGGACAGTCTGAAAGGGCTGCAGGGCACTTCTTGTTTTTTAAGAAGGCATCCCCTTTGCCTAAAAGAGCATGGGGGGGGGAAACAAAATAACATTTCCCCTCCATGCCTCCTGGAGGCATTTGGGGCAAAAAAGTTCAACCCTTCCCCAATTTTTAAAACAAACAAACAAAAAAATCAGACTTTGGGGGCCCCTGAGCACAATATGTACCCCATAGGCTGCACCTTCTCCACCCTAGCAGTAAATATTGAGGAAAAACAATACTGTTTTTCCTTAGATATTTAAAGGGTAATAAGGAGGGAACCAATCATACTTTCATGGGGAGGAAGCACCACAATTTAGGGTGCTGTCCATAAACCTCAAATCTCCAGGAGATGGCAGCTATCAGATTAATATGGGGTAGAGATGCTCTATTAGATATATATTATTTATTTAGCATCCTGTCTTTCTCCTAACATGTTATCCAAGGTGGCTCACAGTGTAAATAAAAACAATGTACAACTTAAAAGTATTTTTTCACAAATTTAAAATAAATAAATAAATAAATAAGCAATCCTGTTTAAACACCATCAATTTAAAGAAACAATTTGAACAAAGGTACAGCACAGCCCCCATTAAAAATCTCTTCTGCCCAACTAGTCAATCACCAAAAGCCTGTTTAAATAAAAAGGTCTTTATCTGCTGGCTGATGGAGAGAAGAGAATGGTTCAGAACTTCCCGTGGCATTTGTTGAGAAAGAGAGATAGAGGACAGTAGCACACAGTTAAGACCACACTGGATGACCTTTCTCATACCTACAGTTACAAGTTTAAAAAGCAGTGGGAGTGCATATAACCCTGAGGAGCTTCTCAGCCCAAATGGTCAAGCAATAGTCCTCCAGGAACACTCTGGAAACCAGTCAAGTGTACCAATGCTGCTGAGGAGGCCCAGTACTGAACTCAGATTGAGGAGAATACAGATAATTCCAGTTTATTCATAGAACCACAAGCATAATTTAATTTCCCATCACATCATCATTCATTCTCTCTTGGCTTATAGCTAAATGTATGAACTGATTCCCTATCACAAGTCAAAATGAAAAGACTAGGAAGATGGTCAGATGCTAAAGTGTGTGGCAGTTGGGGAAACATGTCTGCAGTAATCTTGAGAAACTCATTCTTTATGCAATGAGATTACAGCCTTGTCCCCAGTTTGTTCCACATTCTCCCATTCTCCAAAACTATCAAGCTGCCTAGGAAATTTCAAGCTAAGAGGTGGAGAAGCAGAGCTACCAAATCTTTGGCAAAGCACTTCATATCCTCACAATTGTATGAAAGCTCCTAATGGATGTTCCACCTAGGTACTAAGGAGAAAATTTGATTTGCAGAATCAAATACTGGTAAGGTACTTCTGTCTCCTTCCATTCCTTTCAGAGTGAACCCCTCTCCCCTTATGGTATGTGTAATACTTTGCAATTCAATGTGACAGCTTTTAGAGGAACTCTACAAAGGAAACAGTATCACAGTCATGGTTTCATTGATTTTCTGTCACCAGCTTCAGATTCAGGATGGTATTCAGGCTATTTCCCACTTGCTGGTCATTTCCCAAAAGATGGAAACTAGTTGCCTTTACCTCAATGTTGGGACGGCTCTTTCCTTCAGTACTGACAATGTTGTGCACTTTTAGATGCCAATTAATTCCATCATGCAGTCAGAGTGAATATAACTGAGCTTTGCTTATCAGGGAATTAAAGCTAATGTATGCAAGTAATTAGAATTTCTCAGTAATAAGCAGTCAGTGTTTTAGTTTAATACTAACAATTAACCACAGTCAGATAAGACTTCTATAGAAATGCTCCAACAGTTTGGTTAAAAGGTTGAAGGGTACAAAGTCCTTGACCCTGGAGCAATGAGCTATAGGGGTGCTTCAATCAGAATATGTTTGGCGTTTGCATCTGTCTCAACGATGCTGCGACAGTTAATCAGTTTTAAAGATGCAGAGAATGACAATGATTAGAATCATCATGGATCGCACTAGGGATAGTAGAAGGGCTACCACCAGACTAGAAAACTGATCTGCCTTGTGGCTTTACCTTTGACAACAGCTGGATCTGCAGATGTCAGCAAATGAAACATTTCACAGTATAAACACAGGCATTGTCACTTGTCAAAATCTGCTAATCAAGCTGCTGAAAAAGTCACAGGAGCAAGGTGCTTATGCAGAATTTGGCAGTCCCAGAATTTTAGATATGATTCAACCTTCAATAACCCTAATATTTGTTGGATGATAAAGTTTGCCAAGAATGCAAGGTCCAAAAAATTCCTCACTTGCCTTGCTTACAATTTCATTATCTAGCATATGTAGGGGGCAAAAAGTGGATAAATTCTCTTGATCCTGATTCTGACCAACAAGTTGATAGAGCAAAAATAGTGGGAGTGACCACGTTCTCCTATGATTTGTTATACAGACGGAAGGGGAAGTCAAAGATAAGTGCACATGCACATGTACACACACGCACACGCACACACACGCACGCACGCACGACTTTAAGAAAAATGATTTCACTAAGCTTAAGGAAATACTAGGTGAGATCTCATTGTCACAAATGCTCAAAAGGAAGGGAGTTCATGATGGATGAGAGTTTCTTTAACACACAATATTGAAGGCACAATTGCAAACAATTCCAGTGAGAAGAAATTTAGGAGGTGACCAAAGAAATGAAGTATGAAGAACTTTTGGATGAGCTGATATTTAAAAGGGCCATAAACAAGAAATGGAAGAAGGGGAAAGTCACAAAAGAGGAATACTAACAGAAAGGGAGAAAGTCAGAAAAGCTAAAGCTCAGAATGAGTTCTGACTTGCTAGAGAGGTTAAAGTTTTTAAATGGGGGGTGGGAGAATTGGTCATGTTTGAACCCCTTTGTAGAGAAGACTGTGAAATGCCAGTAGTGGATAGAGAGAAGGTGGAACTGCTTAACATCTTCTTTGTCCCAGGCCTCATCTATATTAGCCAGGATACACTGGCTCATCACCAGCTTATCTTGGATGTGGAGTTCGCCTGTCCCTCCCCACATTACCTGGAGAAAATGAGCTGGAGTCCAAAACAGTATGCTGGCCCATCACTGAAGCCAGGCAGGGGTCCTGCAGCCTGTGACTGCAGGCCCCCTGCATGTTGAGGGCCCCCTACCCGGCTTCCGGAAAAGCCAGGGAGCTGGCAGTGGCAGGGAGAAGCAGTGTGCAGGATTCCTGTGGACATGGAGTTTTCCCCAGGTAAACCAGGGTTAACTGGATATTTTCCTGTGAAGGGGATATTGGGTCTTTATCCTGCCTTGCCCCCAATCCAGTCCCATATCTGCCCCAGGGGTTGTTTGGACTGTCTGGGGGAAGATCAGGATAAATGCCCTGCATCATTTGGACTACAGGGCTCTGGAATCAGAGCAAGCCAGGCTATTTGGCTGCTGTAGACAAGCCCCCAGTCTTTTCCCGGAAGGAAAACAGGCTCAAACCTGAAAAAAGGAGGAAGGGAGGGGAGAAAAGGAATGAGGCAACACCTTTAAGACTGACTGGTTTTTAATTTTGCATGCACTTTTGTGGATATAAACCCACTTCTTCAGGTGCAGTACATAGTGATATTAAAGCCTCAGATTATAAAGCATACTAAAACAGTTGTGGGAGTGGGAAAGAATGTAATAAAATCCAGAGAGATGCAAATCTTGGCCTAAATTTTCAAAGGACTGCATAAGATGATACAGATATTTTTCAGATATTTAGGATGGTCAGTTAGGAGATTTTCAGATGCGATTTTTGGCAGGATATATTGCAAAACAGCTCCGTTGCTGCCACGTGGCAGGGGAGCTGTTTCGGACGATGCCGTCCCTCTGCTGAAACCCTACATGTCACTTCCGTGACAGAATAGAGGAAACCGCATCCTATTTCACTCACGGACAACAATCGTAAATGAATTTTACAACACGGTTTCCTCCATTCTGTCACGGAAGTGACATGGAGGGTTTCGGCAGAGAGACGCCGTCGTCCGAAACAGCTCCCCTGCCGCGCGGCAGCAACGGAGCGGTTTTGCAATATATCCTGCTGAAAATTGCGTCTGAAAATCTCCTTAGTGTTGATGCATGAAAGCAATAAATCCGCTTACCAAAAGTCAGATTCCTTGGGTTCAAAACTCCATCCAAGAAGATTCCTTTTGTTATATGTGCAGTAGTGAGGACTCTTGTATTAATATATGTAGTGCACCATGAAGCCTTTGTCTTTGTTCATACCTCTGCTAATGGATTGGAATTTGTGGATATAATTCAATTCAGCTATCTTTCTTGCTAGTCTTCCTTAGTAATTTCATTGTGCAAGAACTATGACCTGTAAATCCCTTCTGAAGGTTGAAATGTTCTGCAACTGGTTTTTGGGTATGGCCATTTCTAATGTCAGATTTGTGTCTACTTATCCTCTTGTGTAGAAACTGTTCTGTTTGTCCAATATAGAGTGTAGAGGGACATTGCTGGAATAGGATGGCATATATCACATTGGAGGAAGAGCAAGTAAATTCACCTCTGATGTTGGGGGATGATGTTATTACCCCCCATAATATTACTACCAGAGTAGATGTGGGGACAGAGTTGGCATCTGGGATTGTGGCAGGGTCTTTTCCCTGTATTATCATCCATGTTATATATCCTGTTGTAGGTGAGTAGTGACTTCAGTGCCAGAGTCGGAAAGAACTCTGAAGCCTGGAAAGGTGTCTTAGGCAAGCAAAGTGTTGGAAATTGCAATGATAATGGGTGCCTCCTGCTAGAGTTCTCTGCAGAACAACAGCTGACTATTACAAACACAATCTTTCAGCAGAAAGATAGCTTGAAGACAACCTGGATGCATCCCCAATCCAAACATTGGCACCTCATTGACTATGTTCTAGTCCGCCAGAGAAACTTTGACGACGTCCATCATACCTGAGTGATGCCCAGTGCAGAATGCCAAACAGATCATCGCCTCGTCAGATGTAAACTAAATCTTCAAACCTAGTTCAAACCTAAGAGGGGTGTCATCTTAAAGAAGAGACTTAAAGATGCCCCCCCAAATTCCTTAAAATGATTGTCTTGCTACATGAGGGCCAGCGCGGTCAAGTCAGATATGGCGATGCTTCTTCAGAGCCCTTTCTAATAACTAATGGAGTGAAGCAAGGTTGTGTTCTTGCGCCAACTTTATTTACAATCTTCTTCAGCATGATGCTCCAAAAGGCTACGGCAGAGCTTGAAGAAGACGACGGCATCTATATACGTTACCATACTGATAGTAGCTTGTTTAACTTAAGCCGTCTGAGGGCTCACACTAAGACTCTAAACTATCTAGTCCTTGAGCTGCTCTTCGCTGATGATGCTGCCATTGTTGCCCACACAGAAGCAGCTCTGCAGCACCTAACATCCTGCTTCGCAACAGCTGCAGAGCTGTTTGGGCTGGAAGTCAACCTGAAGAAAACAGAAGTTCTTTACCAACCTGCACCACAGGACGAGCACCATCATTCCCACATTGCCGTAAGCAAATCTGTGCTCAAGTCTGTTCAGCAGTTCACCTACCTGGGAAGCATCATCTCCTCAGATGCAAAGATTGACAAAGAGATCGATCACAGATTAGCAAAGGCATATAGCACAATTGGGAGACTTCACAAAAGAGTCTGGAGTAATAAACACCTGAGGCGAAGCACAAAAATCAGTGTGTATAGAGCCATTGTACTGTCTATTCTCCTTTATGGGTCTGAAACATGGGTCAACTATCACCGCCACCTACGACTCCTCGAACACTTTCATCAGTGCTGTATATGCACAATCCTAAATATACACTGGACTGACAATGTGACAAATGTTGCTGTCCTTGAGCAATCAGGGATCACCAGCATTGAGGCCATGATATTGAGAACACAGCTGCTCTGGGCAGGGCACGTTTCTAGGATGGAGCTATCATGTCACCTCTCATTCTTCTCTTCTCCAGACTAAACATGCCCAGCTCCCTAAGCGGCTCCTTATAGGTCATGGCTTCCAGAGCTTCCACCATCTTGGTTGCCCTCCTCTGGACACGTTCCAGCTTCTCAATATCCTTCCTGAATTGTGGTGCCCAGATTTAGGTGTGAATACAGATGTGGAGGTTCTCTGTATGCTGATAAAGGCCTGCCTCCCAGGGCTTGTGAGAGAACTGTGTTATTCTCTAGAACTGAATGTAGCTTACTAGAGATGCATTTGAGTGGTCTCAGCTGGGGACTGAAGGTAGCAACTTAGGGGTGTCCTATCATTTTGTGTTTTTGTTCTGCCTTGTTGTTCCTGGGCCTTGTTAATGTGTTTTTCACCTCCTTAGGTGGGTACTGGTAGTTTGAGAAATACTTGTTGTAAATTCAAGAGTTTAGAGTTTTTGTCTTGTGGGTCTGAGCAGATGCAGTTGTATTGGAGGGGTTGTCTGTGAACAATAGGTTTGGTAGTGTGTTCTGCAAACTGGAGGCTTTGAAGTAAGTGTAACAATCGCTAGGTTTTTGATAGAGCATGGTGCTTAAGAAGTCCATTGTGCAATTGCAGAGGAGATTATCCCACAAACACCACTCCCACCACCATCCCACAACAGTCACCCTCCCTACCACACTTACCTCTTGTCCCCATAGTTCAGGCAGTCCAGGAGTGAACTGAGTTCTAACAGAGCTGCGTTCACTTCCTGGATTAATATCCTGACCGTTCTCACAAGAAGACACAAGTGCAGGAAATTCAAAAATAAAAAAAAAATACTCAAAAATAAGTTACAAAAAGCACATACACACACTTTAAAACTTCCAAGTAAACCTGGGAAGTTTTTAAAAAGTGCATCACTTACCTGGATGTCCCAGTCTCACCCAGAAGTGTTCTGGCAGGGATCGCCCATTGATGCTGGGATCTCACAAGCAGCATGGGACACTTTGTCTCTCTCACAGGCAAGGCTGTAACAGAAATGGAATGGGGGATCTATTGACAGCTTCTCTCCATCAATAAAAAAGAGTGCCCATAGAACAGTAGCACAATGACTGCTTAACAATGGGGGGGGGCAACGTCATATGGTAAGGAAGTCCTTTTGTGATCTCCTGGCATTTTTATAATGCCACTTTTGATGCGTCTGATAATCTCCACAGTGGTGTGAAGAAAGTGAATTTGTTGTGTGGATTGTTCCAGGCTCAGGCTGATGGTAGAGTGGAAGTTGTTGAAATCCTGGTGGCGTTTTTCAAGTGATTGCCTTCCATGTGGCCAAATTACAAAGATGTCATCAAGAAATCTTACAAAATGGTTACAGAGGAAATATTACTGTAAACAAACTCTAATATATTATCTTCAAACTCAATAATAAAGAATCAATTTTCTATATATCTCCAGTGTATATTGTGATTCTGAATGAACTTAATTTTAGTGCATATATTATACCAAACTGTCACATGCAAGTAATAATTACTTCATCAATAAATAAGTACATATAAATTTTTACAAACACATAAACAAGTTCTTATATGTAGGAACATGTGGGATGCAAATTCCAAAGTTTCCACAATGTCAATAAATACTTATTTGCAGGGTTTGGGAATGCATTCACTTATATGCAGTCATTTTCCTTTCATCATTCCAATTAGACAGGAGAAGTATCCTCTTTCAAACAAGATGTCCAAATATGAGATAGTACAGTGATGAATGCGGTAAGCCATGTACTCCACTACTTTCCAGAGTGCATTGCAGACGACAACCTCCAGAGATTAATTCTAGTTGACATTTCGTTTCCTTTATCAATGCAATGCTAGGAGTCTATAATTAATTCACACAAAAACATTTACTGCCAAAATGCCCCATTATCTCTTTTAAACATTGAAGATTAAAGAGTACAAAGCCCATAGCTGCTTACCTTAACTGTACGTTTAGCAGTTACAGTGATAATTTCCTTCCACTCCCTGTCTGTGCTGAACTAAATTTCCCCCAGTATTTAAACCCAATCCACAAAATCCTGCAAGTTGACACATTATTGGAGATGTTAAGTATTCAATTAACCTTTGCTCTGCTTCCTCAGTAGTAGGGAAACCCCGGTATGCATGGCTACAATCACATCATTCACCAAAACTAATTCATTCATAAAAAGCCAGTAAAATCAATTACTTCATTAAGTCCTGCTGGTTTCTTAGAATTTAATTTAAAGATCCACCACGCTTCTCTTTGTTGCAATTTGTTTTCAGCTAGTGAGATAAAATTAGAACTAGCAGAAACTTTCTCTATCACAAAAAATCTTAAAGACTCTGGGGGGTGTTTCATTTCTAAAAAATGCTCTACCAGAGGACATCCCAATGTCTGATTTGTTATTCTAGATTTGTGTTCTATGACCCTAGTCTTAACTTCTCGTTTGGACATTCCTGTGTACAGAAGATTGCATGAGAACATGATTACATATATCACATTTTTTGAAGCACAATTTGTAAAACCTCTTAGTACAAACTTTTACTTTGTCTGAGGGTGTATAAAGTGCTTCATTTTTAGTGATTGATTGCAACAAGAGCAATTCCCACATTTATAATGACCAGTCACTGAAATGGGTTGTTTGTCAGATGTTACTATATCTGAGATTTCTTGTTCTCCTGAAACCAATTATAGGAGGCAGAGCACACTCCAGTATATCTTGCACCAAATGCCAGTGTTTGAAAATATATTTCTTATCTTTTGAGATAGCTGGCTAAACTCCAAGGATGTAGTAATCCTATTGGTAGTTTTTTTATCCTGACTCTTAAAAAGGAAATTTCTGTCCTTGTTCATGGCCTTAATTTTGGCGGCTGAAATCACTTTTTGTGGATAAGACCTATCTAATAGTTCTTGTTCAAAAACATTTGCGGCAGACATGAAAGAGTCCTGATGTGTCCAATTCCTTTTTAAGTGAAGAAATTGTGAAAAGGGTAGATTGTTTTTTAAATGTCTAGGATGACAACTCTGATAGTGAAGGAGAGTGTTCCTATCTGTAGGTTTTTTAAAATTTGATACAGCAATTTTGGAATCTTTCACACAAACATTTACATCTAAAAAAGATAATTTCTCCAAGTCATGATTGCATGTAAATTTAATATGTTCATTGAAAGAATTTGCCCATTCAAATAAAGAATGTACTTGTGTCTGATCTGTAAATACAATAAAAATATCATCTATGAACCTGGTATAAATTTTAAAGTATTTAACAAAAACATTTTGCATTGGATTGAGAATATAAGATTTTTCCAGATCCGCCATGAATAAATTGGCTATGGAGGGGGCTAGAGGGGAGCCCATGGCCACGCCTTTGATCTGTAAATAATAATTGGTGTCATATCTAAAATAATTCTTATCAAGAACTACATCCAATATGTCCAAAAGAAAGTGGGGGAGGGGAGGCTCTGTAATGTTCCGATCAAAAAGGATTTTTTCAGCCACTGCCCTGGCTTCAGTGAGTGGTATGGATGTGTTAAGGGAATTAACATCCATAGTAACCAAACATGTATTACTTGTTATACGAATCCCTCTGCCTTCTGAATGAAATGTCCTGTATCTTTGATATATGATTCAGTTGATGCCACAGCTGGTGAGAAAAAAGAATCAACATATTTTGGTAAAGGTTCCAATAGAGATCCCGATCCTGATGCAATCGGTCTGCCCTTGGGAGGGTGTCCTGGTTTGTGGATTTTTGAAAGGGTATAAAAAAATAGGTACTCTTGGATTCTCAACAAGTAAATAATCCCCAATTGACTGATCAATAAACCTAGTATCACACCCTCCTGAACCATGGCTTTAATGATATTTCTGATGGAATCAGTGGGGTCTCTGGGTAACGTCAACTAGAATTAATCTCTGGAGGTTGTCGTCTGCAATGCACTCTGGAAAGTAATTGTAGTATGTGGCTCACCCCATTCATCATATTTGGACAACTTGTTTGAATGAAGATGCTTCTCCTGTCTAATTGGAATGATGAAAAGAAAATGACTGCATATAAGTGAATGCATCCCCAAACCCTGCAAATAAGTATTTATGGACATTGTGGACACTTTGGAATTTGCATCCCACATGTTCATACATATAAGGACTTGTTTATGTGTTTGTAGAAATTTATATGTACTTATTTATTGATGAAGTAATTATTACTTGCATGTGACACTTTGGTATAATATATGCACTAAAATTAAGTTCATTCAGAATCACAATATACACTGGAGATTTATAGAAAATTGATTCTTTATTATTGAGTTTGAAGATAATATATTAGAGTTTGTTTACAGTAATATTTCCTCTGTAACCATTTTGCACTGTTCACAGTGAAACCTCCCCTGTACTTGAGTTAATCAAGAAATCTTAGGCAGAGGAGGGGTTTTGGAGTGCATGTTGTCATGAAGTTGTCTGCATACTGTGGTGCCATATGGGTGCCCATGCCACTGCTACTGACTCACGGGTGCCCATGGCACTGCCACTGACTCACAGGTATATTTCCCTCCTAAAAGTGAGTTAGTTATGAATAAGTAGAAAGTGGGAGAGTTTGGTGGCTAGAGACTTTATCACATTACACTGTTATAGCACTATTATTCCACTTTAACTGCTATGGCACAATTCTTGTGGAATTCTGGGGTTTGTAGTTTAGTGAGGCCTAAGAGCTCTCTGGCGGAGATTTCTAAATGCCCCTCCCTAAACTGCAAATCCCAGGATTGCATAAGAGGCAGCCATAGCAGTTTAAGTGGAATAACAGTGCTATAACAGTGAAGTCTGATAATTTCCAAAGTCTAGTGTAGCCTCATTCAGGATAGTATTCTTGATGGCTTACAGCTGATGAAGTAAATGTAACTGATGAAGTAGACTTAAGTCTACAAAACCTTATGCTACCAACTATTTTCTCTCAGTTCATCTCAACGATGCTAGAAGATCCATTTGCATACTGATGTGGATGGGCTGTATTTTCCTCAAGAAATCAGTGGTATCCTTCACATAGCTTGGAGTGTTGATGGCATATGGTCTGAGAATTGAGTCCATATATCCAGATATCCCAACAAAGGGTACTCATGCTTGAGACAATACACTCTGAAACCAATGGGAAATTAAACACCATCTTCCTGCGGCTTTCTGAAAGCCAAAACTTTAATACCCTTACTACAAATGAAGGTTACCACATAAGTGACTATAAGGGGAAAAGGGTGCACGTAGCTCAATGTGACGGAATTGTCTCTCACTGTAAGAGTGCCTAATTTGTATTGTCCTTGTTCTTGAGCCTTTAAGAGAAGGATGATAAACATAAATATCATGAATCAGGATGGAGACTGCAGTAAAGAAATCAGGAGAAGCCTAGGATTTGGAAGAGCAGCTATGAAAGAACTAGACAAGATCCTGAAGTGCAAAGACATCTCATTGATCACTAAAGTTAGCATTGTCCAAGCATTATATTTCTCATCACTATGTACAAATGTGAGAGCTGATAGGAAGAAAATCAATATATCTGAGATACAGTGTTAGAGAAAGAGTTCTGTGGATACGCTGGACTGCTAAAAAGAAAAATCAATGGGTCTTAGAACAAATCAAGCCTGAATTCTCCCTAGAAGCCAAAATGACTAAGAGACTTACCACACTCTGAAGAAAAGTGGCAAGGCAGCAGGAGCATTCTGTCTCCTGCCTGCTGCCTTAACACATGGCATTGTTATTTTTTGTGTTCTGGTTCCATGAAGACCGAGGTAAAACCATGTCTTTTTGCTAACTAGGAAAGCCCATTAGAAAAAGATGCTCGATCCCCATGGGACCGGAATGGAAGAATGGTGGAAGAACAGCAACAGGAGCCAGGAGCCCTGGTGGCGCAGTGGTTAAATGCCAGTACTGCAAGCCACCACGTTGCAAGTTCGATTCCAGCGGGCTCCAAGGTTCACTCAGCCTTCCATCCTTTCGTAGGTCGGTAAAATGAGTACCCGGCTTGTGGGGGGCAATTAGCTAACACACATTGGAAACTGTTTAATGCAGTTAGATGTGTAAATAGCTATTGCTTAAAACAATTTGTAAGCCGCTCTGATAGCCTTGTGGCTGAAGAGCAGGGTATAAATAAATAAATAAAAATAAAAAGCAACATCATGTGGTAAGGCAGCAGGGAAGATGGAACATTCCTGCTGCCTTGCCACTTTTCTTCAAACTTTGGTCACATCATGAGAAGGCATGATTCATTGGAAAGACAAGAATCTTAGATAAGGTAGAAGGCAACAGGAAAAAAGGAAGACCACATTCCAGATGCATAGACATAGGAGATTATCAGATGTGTCAAAAAAATCCCAAGAGCAGCAGATGAAGATGACATTACTGTTCTGCGAGCAGGACTTGGTTTCAGATGACATCATCATCATTGCGTGCTCCTCCTGTGCTGCAGCAATGAGTAAGATATCACTTTCCATTGATGGAAAAGTGATGCCTTATTCATGGCTGCAGCACAGAAGAAGTACACGACAATGACAAGGACGTCTGAAAGTGGGTCCCATTTGTGGGACAGTAACTTTGTCCTTGCATGCTGCTCTTGTGCTTTTTGGACACGTCTGATAATCTCCTCAATCAAGGAAGCCACAGATATGACTCTGTGGGACCTGAGCAGGGCTGTTGAGGATAAGGTGTGTTGGAGATGTCTAATTCATGGGGTCACCATAAGTCAAAGTCAACTTGAAGGCAGTTAACACACACAAGCATTGTCCTGGCATGGCATCATGGCAGCTGGAGTTAGAACTATACATACATTCTCAAGCTTGCCCTGTTTTGTTTGTGTAGGTGCTTCATTTGTTGCTGCTCACATGCAGAAGTCACTTTCAGACCTTTTCCCATATTGTACCAACATCTGGAGACAGAGTTAGCCCAGGTAGGCAATTGCAGAGTAGGGTATAGTATAGACCCCAGTATACCCCAGTATAGACTCCTGCTTGAACCATTAAGTGCCCCATGTACAAGTACTATATGAATACAGCTGTAGAGTGAAAGCGCAACCAGGAAAGAATCCCTTTGTTCTGAGGCTCTTTCCCCCCATTTTAAAAATATTCCTGAATCCTATTTAATCCTACCACCTGGAAGTGAAATAGATACAAATAAAGGTGTTCTATGAAACAGATCAAAATATATAATAAAACACTGGATTTTTAATTTGATAGTAATCTAAAAGTAATATTCATCAAGATTGTAAAATTTCTAGGTTTATTAAACATATAAGGTCCTGTCTATAGACTCATATGTTATGCAATCCTTTTAATGTGTTCCCTGAGATTTTCTTATTATTATGTTCGGTTGCCATCCTATACACCATGAATCTGGAAAATATGACCTTCAGGTTGCTTGTTATCCCTGGAGCTTTAATGCAACTCCCAGCCCCCCACTAGGGACTCTAAGCCCCTTGCACACCCGTGTGTGTGTGTGTGTGTGAGAGAGAGAGAGAGAAAGTGAGAGAGAAAATTCCCCACTTTGGTCTACTATCACTCCTGGAGGATCAGACATGGCAGATACCTCTGAGAAACCCCCATTTCCCTCTCCACTTGGCTGAAAACAGGAAAAATGGAAAGCAGAAATGACTTCCCGTTTTGTTTGTGGTTGTTTTTTGTGAGGTGCTCCTCCACTCTGCATTTGCCCACCCCGTTTATGAACTTGCAGGGAACTCATCCCCACTAAATTCACTGGTATTTATTTCTGATTTTTGATTTGTGTTATTGATGCCATTGTTCATTTCAGGTTTGATTCTTTAGAAAGCAATTAAGAAATCCCACGGAAGATACTGCAAGCGGTGGCTATTAATCAACATGGCTCTATACTGTCTCCTGTGGTGGAGGCACTATGCCTCTGAATGCCAGTTGCAAAGAGCATAAACAGGAAGGAACAATTACATCCATGTTTCACTATGGTCTTGTCTATATGAGGGGGGGAAATACGAACACGTCTGAAAAAGCAGGCATTTGCAACTATGCAATGTGTCTTCATGGTCAAAAAAGCTCCTGTAAACTCTGGCAAAACCCTAGCCAAGATGATGGGCAGGAGTGATTTACTCGCAGTTTTAAATCTTCCGCTGCCAATTTGTTTTTTTTAAAAAAAACAGTTTCCCATGGTGCACACAGGCAATAGTTCAATTTAATAAAACAAAAAGAAAAAAGAGTATAAGATTGCCATGTTATCAACTTACTGGACTCTTGCTTAGCCAAAAATCCAACATGGCAGCCACAGGCACTTTCCCTGTTTGCTAGCCCCGCCCCCCTGCTCGTCCAGCCAATCAGATTATGCTGCCTGTTCGTATCTGTGAGAATGCGAGTGTTCAAACAATCACACATTTGCAAGTCATACAGAGCTTTTTAAAAAATCTGGACGAAGCCCCAGTCATGGACTTTGCAGTGGATTTGGCTGCCCCCCTTCTGAATGACACATATTTATGCGCACGTCCATATGGACGGATCACCATATGTTCGCATCCCATTCATATTATTTTGACCATGTACAAGACCTAAGAGGGATTGGTTAGGTACTGAAGGAACAAAATATTGAACTAAGCAGGACTATGGTCTAATCATAAAAAAGATTTTCCTCTTCTTTCTATGTCATTTTTTTTTTAAAAAAAGGAAATACTTTTTTCCAATTCCTGCCTTTTAAAGATTGCCTGTGAACTGAGGTGGGAATGTTGCCTGCTGTTTACAACATCTTTAACACACAGTTTAATGTTGTGGATGACAATAGTCTATGTACTAAGAATTGTACTGGTTTCATTTATATGTAATTTGAAGAGGAAATATAAGAGCGAGAAGAGAACACAGCTGCATGAGAGATGCAGAGGGAATACAAAGAACATCGTAAATAATTGATAGAAACTGCTCTAAAATGATAAGAGTAGGGCATATAAATATATAAATATAGAACTTCTTTATGTACAATAGAAATACTACATATAAAGGAATGTCTCCTGCTATGTGGGAAAGTGGAGAGCTGCAGTGTAAAAAATAAAATGGAAGGCATAGAGGCGAAAATATCTATGGCTATGAGATAATGTCTGATTATTCAGGAGATAAGTCTAGATGCAAGGAAATGAATGTGTAAAAGTATAAGAAAGAATGGTGTATACATTTAAAATTCACCTCTCTATCTCTATCCTGCTTCATTTCATTACAATGTTTGTGGATTCCCCCATGTATATATGTGGATAGAAATTCTAATTCATTAATATTTTTAAAAGAATGTTTCTAAGAGAGGCTTGTCATGTTCTAGTTCTCCAAACCCATGTGGCTTAATTAGCATATTATGCAAATTATGCAAAATATGTGACATGATATAAAAGGGTTGACCAGCACACACAGACCCATGAACTTCCCACTGAAATCCACTCCTTTCAGAATTGCATTATAAATAGAAAAAAGAAGTTGGGTTTTCTTAGAAACTTTGCATGTAATGTTAGGAGTACACAAAATACAGCTCATGGACCAAATGAGCTTTCAAGGTGCTTTCTGTGCCTTCTGTCTTTTTTCCTTTTTCTTTTGGCCAGCTCCCCCACCCCCTTGTACAGCTCCTGCACCTTTGACAACTTCAGGAAATGTAAATATTTAGCTGGCATAGATTTCCCAGGAATGAAGATTCCATATATTTGGCATCCAGAACATAGCTTCAAAATCAGCATGAAGTAAATTTGCAACAGAAATCAACCAAAAAAGGGGTTGTGAATACTCACTTCAGACCAGGGAAAACTCTGAGGCTAAGGACTTTATCAGATGTGGGGAAAATCACATTATTACAACATCATGGTAGAGCGGACAGGTCCCGCTGTTGCATGATGTTGTGGTCTTCACATGCTCAATCTGTGCTCCAGCCATGAATAATGTGTAACTTTTTATTGATGAGAGAAGCTGTCAATAGCTCTCAATATCGCTTTTTTCATTATACTGAAAAAGGTCAAATGGGCGGTCCTCTTTACCCCCTCCCCATTCCAAGTGAGAAAACATCTGGGTGAGAACATGAAAATATCCACAGGACACTCTTTTAATGAACTGTCCCATTTTGTTTGCAAGTTTTTAGGTTTAAGTGTTTGTGTGTTCATTTACTTTTTAAAATCAGGTGTTTGGGGAGTTTTTAACCATGCTTTAATTTTCTTGCAAGAAAAGCAGAAATCTCACCCATGCTAAATCATGAAAGTAGAATCCCATTCTTAAATTGCTAGTGGTGGGCATGTGATAATTCTGTGGTGGTTGTATCATGAGATTACAGCGATGTGTGATAATAAATGTAATAATGCCCCTATGTTTCCATTTTCCTCATTCAAAGAATTACAATATTTTTGGATGCTAGTCTGATAAAATCCTTAGAAACAAGTGGCATGTCTAAGCACATGCAGAGTGTGGGATCATGTCTGAGCTTTGTAGATACTGTAAGGATTAGTAGGATAATTGATGGAAATAATAATCATAGAATCATAGAATCATAGAACTGCAGAGTTGGAAGAGACCACGAGGGCCATCCAGTCCAACCCCCCTGCCATGCAGGAAATCTTGATCAAAGCACCCCCGACAGATGGCCATCCAGCCTCTGTTTAAAGACCTCCAAGGAAGGAGACCCCACCATGCTCCGAGGGAGTGTGTTCCACTGCCGAACAGCTCTTACTGTCAAAAAGTTCCTCCTCATGTTGAGGTGGAATCTCTGTTCCTGGAGCTTGCACCCATTGCTCCGTGTTCCAGTCTCTGGAGCAGCAGAAAACAAGCCTGCTCCATCCTCAGCGTGACATCCCTTCAAATACTTAAACAGGGCTATCATATCGCCTCTTAACCGTCTTTTTTCCAGGCTAAACATACCCAGCTCCCTAAGTCTCTCCTCATAAGGCATCGTTTCCAGACCTTTCACCATTTTAGTTGCCCTTCTCTGGACACGCTCCAATTTGTCAATATCCTTTCTGAATTCTGGTGCCCAGAACTGGACACAGTATTCTAAGTGAGGTCTGACCAAGGCAGAATAGAGTGGCACTATTACTTCCCTTGATCTAGACACTATACTTCTATTGATACAGCCCAAAATCGCATTGGCCTTATAATAATAATAATTTGCTTCAAAAATGTTAAGGATGAAGAAAAATAGAAGTGAGCGTTCTCACAACAGAAAGCCTTATTACCAGTTGGGACTTTTTGACCCTGCGTTTGAATCCACATGAATCCTCTCTAGATAGCAGGGAGGGGAGGGAGGATGAAGGAAGCTGGGTAGGCAATTTGGTCAAAAAAAGCATTCAAATTTCATAATGCTATAGACAATTGGGCAGTCATTGCTTCTGGATGCCTGAATGGGCATGCCTAATTTTTAAAGTTACAGTGTTCCTATAATCTTACTGCTTCGGTGTAAAGGACCTGTGCTCCTATCCCCATCCAGTGAGGATGAGGAATACCCTTTAATTGGAGCTATAAAACTATATAGTCCTCCCCACACCTTGCTGTGATGTATCTTGGAATTTAAAAACAAAACAAAACACCCAGCCTCTGTGCACAGTATGACTATAGTCTAGAAAATGATAGGTCACTCTATAATCTTAAATGTTAGAGACCTTCAAATGTGGTGTCATTTGTGCTTGTAACTCTTTTCACTTATCAACCAAATACAGTCATCCCTTCCTATTCATGCATTTCCGTTCCGTGGTTTTGTGTATTCGTGGAGTAGGAAAAGGAAGAATGGGAAGGGGCGGCTGTAATTAATGAACAACATAGCTGTTTTGGGTGGTGAGGGAACTGACACAGGTTCCAACTGTGCGGAGCTCATTACTAAACCCAACAACGGCCTGCTGTGATGTATTTAACAACTTCTTTGCAGATAAAATCTCTCAGATACGAGCCAACTTGGACTCCGGGGTTGTAGCAGATTCGATTGACGAGGTGTCCAGTAACTCCGTTGATGATGTTATACTGGATCAGTTTCAATCTGTAAGTACTGATGATGTGGACAAGCTCCTTGGTAGAGTGAGGAAGATTACCTGCCCTCTTGACCCTTGCCCTTTGTGGCTGGGCGTCCAGGGGGGTGATGCATTGAGGATGTTCCTTAGGGACATCATTAATGCATCCCTTAGGGATGGTCATGTCCCATCTTGCTTAAAAGAAGTGGCGGTTAGACCGCTCCCAAAAAGAACTTCCCTTGACCCTCTGGATATGAAGAACTAAAGGCCAGTCTCCTTACTATGTTGTTTGAACAAGGTGATCGAGAGGGCAGTTGCTGTCCAACTCCAAGCTATCTTGGAAGAAACCGATTATCTAGATCCATTTCAAACTGGCTTTAGGGTGGGACTTGGAGTTGAGACTACCATGGTTGCCTTGGCTGATGACCTTCGCCTGAGCATCGAAAGGGGTAGTGTGACCCTGTTGGTGCTACTAGATCTATCAGCAGCTTTTGACACAATAGATCATGACATTCTCTTGGATCGCCTGAGAAGGCTAGGAATTGGAGGCACTGCGCTTCAGTGGTTCCGTTTCTTCCTCTCAGGCAGATTCCAGAGGGTGATGCTCGGGGACAGTTGCTCTGCAAGGAAAGAGCTTAATTGGGGTGGCCCACAAGGTGCCATCCTGTCCCTGATGCTATTCAATATATACATGAAGACTCTGGGAGAGATTGTCTGGAGGCATGGGGTGGGGTGTTATCAGTACACTGATGACACCCAGATATATTTCTACATGCCTTGGTCTTCAGCTCTGACATCAGATGGTATCTCTTCTCTTAATGATTATCTTAGGGCAGTAATGGACTGGATGAGAGAAAACAAATTGAAGCTGAATCCAGATAAAACAGAGGTACTCACGGTAGCAGACCCAAGCCCAGGCATTAGGGTAAAATCGCCAGTCCTGGATGGGGTCACACTCTCCTCCAAGGACTATGTTTGCAGTCTGGGGGTTCTCCTGGGCCCATTGCTCCAGACGACGAATCAGGTAAATGTGACAGGCATGAGTGCCTGTTATCAGCTTCGGCTGATAAGCCAGCGGCGCCCTTTCTGGAAGTTGGGGATCTTGGGACCATGGTACATGCTCTGGTAACCTCCCATCTTGATTTCTGTAATGCACTCTGCATGGGGCTACCCGCATGCTTGGTCTGGAAACTTCAACTAGTACAGAATATGGCAGCCAGCCTGGTCTCGGGTACATCCAGAAGAGACCATATAACACTGATCTTAAGATCACTCCACTGGCTGCCCATTAGTTTCCGGGCCCAGTACAAGGTGTTGGTTATCACCTTTAAAGCCCTAAATGACTTGGGTCCAACCTATCTTCGGGACTGCCTCCTTCCATATAACCCTCCCCATGCACTCAGGTCCTCTGGAAGGAATTTACTACAACTAGGCTCTCCTCGATCTCCCAGAGAACCTTTTCGGCTATTGTTCCCAGATTATGGAATGGCCTGCCGGATGAAATCCGTCACATTGCCACCTTAAATAGCTTTTAAAAAGCTCTTAAGATGGATCTCTTCTGGCAGGCCTTTCCTGAATAGATACCCGGCCATCAGAAGAAAAAAAAAAAATCTTATCGGTCTGATCCCTATTCCAGTTATTTTATTTTATTGTGGGTGTGGGTGTGTTTTAGTATTTATTAAGTATTTTTAAATGTTTAATTATTTAATTGTATTTTAAGGGGGTGGGTGGGATGGCGGATTTTATATGTATATATTTTAAATGTTGTAAGCCTCCCCAGTTGCGTTTTGTAGAGGGGTGGGATATAAATATTATTATTATTATTATTATTATTATTAGAAACTGGACCAGACCAACAACTATCATGTCAGAATGCACAGGGAAGCTATTGAAATCTACAAACACTTGGACAACTTCAACAGGAAAGAAGAAACCCTTAAAATAAACAAAATCTGGCTCCCAGTTTTGAAAAACAGTAGAATAAAAACCCAGCACTTACAAAGGAATCCACCCAGGGACAAGGGGATTTCAGGGAGATAATGGCCCATCATCCAAGCATTAGCCAAACAGACACTAACAATCCATGCATTTCTATACCCAGAAACTAACCATTCAATTGCACAAATTTACATATTCTCCCCAACAGGGGTTCACAGCATATAAACTCCACACAAACACCTACCCAACCATTCTCTGAAGATGCCAGCCACTGATGCAGGCAAAATGTGAGAAAGAAACTATTCCAGAACATGGCCTCACAGCCCGGAAAAAAAACCAAGGAAAATCTATGGATGCCAGCAGTGAAAGCCTTCGACTTCACACACAAAAATTCTTTCTCTGCTGAAATGAATAGGAGACGCTAATTGGAGTGATGAGTTATGCTCTTCAGAAATCCAATGCTTAGAACATTTTGCTGGAATCTAGTAAATAACTTTATGGCTGACATATGTAACCCCCTTTTAGAACTACAGTCATTCATGGAATGATGCAGAGGGGTGAATTCTTTCTAGCTGGGAACAAAAGACAAATATATACTGTTGTGTTTGAACAATTTTTGTTACCTTCTGTCTTGTATTCATATTGGTGTAGGGGAAGGGAATTGGCTTATTTTTTATTTCTTGCTTTTTTTAAATTTTTCATTGTTTACAATATGAAGAAGAATGTAAAATCTCTTATTGAGCTTCCAGATGGAGGGATTTATGAGAATTATGAGTGTAAATTGAACTTGATATCAGTTTGCACAAGGACTATGCTGATTCCCATTCTGATTGTTAGTAAAGTATGGATAGCAAATGAAGCAGAAAACAAAACAACTGTAGTACCATGCATCCACACTAGTATCATCTCTTCTTTGAAGTAATTTGGATTTGTAATTGGTTGATTGGCCAAACCCAAAAGGTGCTCAGCAGTGGCTCCTCTTCGTCTTGGAAAGATGTGACCAGTAGGGTGCCACAGGGTTCTGTCCTGGGCCCCGTGCTATTCAACATCTTTATCAATGACTTGGATGAGGGAATTAGGGGCATACTTATCAAATTTGCAGATGACACCAAATTAGGAGGATTGGCTAATAACCTAGAGGACAGGATCAAAATTCAAAATGACCTGGATAGACTGGAGAGCTGGGCCAAAGCTAACAAAATAAAATTCAATATGGAGAAATGTAAGGTGCTGCACTTAGGGCAGAAAAATGAAATGCATAGGTATAGGATGGGGGAAACCTGGCTGAACGAGACTGTGTGCAAAAGGGATCTAGGAGTCCTAGTAGACCACAAGTTGAACATGAGTCAACAGTGTGATGCGGCAGCTAAAAAGGCCAATGCGATTTTGGGCTGCATCAATAGAAGTATAGTGTATAGATCAAGGGAAGTAATAGTGCAGCTCTATTCTGCCTTAGTCAGTCCTCACCTAGAATACTGTGTCCAGTTCTGGGCACCACAATTCAAAAAGGATATTGACAAATTGGAGCGTGTCCAGAGAAGGGTGACTAAAATGGTGAAAGGTCTGGAAATGATGCCTTATGAGGAGAGACTTAGGGAGCTGGGTATGTTTAGCCTGGAAAAAAGACGGTTGAGAGGCGATATGATAGCCCTGTTTAAGTATTTGAAGGGGTGTCACGTTGAGGATGGAGCAGGCTTGTTTTCTGCTGCTCCAGAGACTGGAACACGGAGCAATGGATGCAAGCTCCAGGAACAGAGATTCCACCTCAATGTTAGGAGGAACCTTTTGACAGTAAGACCTGTTCGGCAGTGGAACACACTCCCTCGGAGCGTGGTGGGGTCTCCTTCCTTGGAGGTCTTTAAACAGAGGCTGGATGGCCATCTGTCGGGGATGCTTTGATTGTGATTTCCTGCATGGCAGGGGGTTGGACGGATGGCCCTCATGGTCTCTTCCAACTCTACAATTCTATGATTCTAAATCTTTCCTTTTCCATCTCTTGACATAATGTTAACACTAGATGAAAGCTGACATCTAGAAGCTTACCTTTCTCTCTTACTACTTCTTAGTCATCATGACCATGTATACAGAAGCAATTAATAATAAAGTTGGACCCAGAAACTGCAGATAACAGTGAACCCTATTAAAATGAAGGACTTCCAGTAAAAACATACTCTATGGTTACCTTGGAGGACCTAGAAGATACCTAGAGAGGATGCCTCTCTGGGTATTTTCCAGTGCAACTCTGTGGTATGTGTCTCTATTTTGTGCCCTGCAGATAACTGAAACGTCAGATATTAGTTCCGCAGATACGGTTGTCCAACTGTATATCTTCTTGTAAAAGAATAAATGCTCAACGTTCAATACATAGGTACATTGTCTGTTAACCCTACTTGCAACTTGGTCCTATAATAAAGAGATCTGATATTGTATTATCCATAAAGCAACAAGAGAGTATCATGTCCATGTTCCCTAGGTTTTCTCCCACATCTATTCCCTATTGCTTTCTGCAGTGTGCAGAACATTTCTGACTCTCTCTCTCTCTGGCTTTTCTTCGCAAACGAAGATTCAGGAAGGACTCATCCCGCGCCTTCTGCAAGCGCGCTGATGACTAAAAAGGCCAATCCGAGATAAACAAGTCCGGTTGCAAAAAGTGCAGCAGAAGGTCTCCTTGGGTGATGTTTTTGGGTTGTGATTCTTTCTGCGTTGTCGTTTCTCTTCAAGACTTGTTCGTCGTGAGTTCTCAAATAAGGCTGCAGCATTGTGGATAGTGCGTCTCCATGCCTCCCGATGTGAGGCCAGGGCGGACCACCGTTGGTGATCAATCTGGCCAAGCCTGAGATGTTGTTTCAGGGAGTCCTTGTATCGCTTTTTTGGAGCGCCCCTCCCACGCTGACCCGTGGCGAGTTCACCGTAGAGTAGTATTTTTGGGAGGCGATGGTCCTCCATCCTAGAAACGTGCCCTGCCCAGCGCAGCTGTGTTCTCAATATCATGGCCTCAATGCTGGTGATCCCTGCTTGTTCAAGGACAGCAACATTCGTCACATAGTCAGTCCAGTGTATATTTAGGATTGTGCGTAGACAGCGCTGATGAAAGCGCTCGAGGAGTCGTAGGTGGTGGCGATAGGTAACCCATGTTTCAGATCCATAAAGGAGGATAGACAGTACGATGGCTCTATACACACTGATTTTTGTGCTTTGCCTCAGGTGTTTATTGCTCCAGACTCTTTTGTGGAGTCTTCCAAATGCACTATATGCCTTTGCTAATCTGTGATCGATCTCTTTGTCAATCTTGGCATCTGAGGAGATGATGCTTCCCAGGTAGGTGAACTGCTGAACGGACTTGAGCACTGATTTGCCGACGGCAATGTGGGGATGGTGGTGTTCGTCCTGTGGTGCAGGCTGGTAAAGAACTTCTGTTTTCTTCAGGTTGACTTCTAGCCCAAACAGCTCTGCAGCTGTTGCAAAGCAGGACGTTAGGCGCTGCAGAGCTGCTTCTGTGTGGGCAACAAGGGCAGCATCATCGGCGAAGAGCAGCTCACGGACTAGATAGTTTAGAGTCTTAGTGTGAGCCCTCAGACGGCTTAAGTTAAACAAGCTACCATACTATTTAATATAAAATGGTTCCCATGACATTTCAAAAGATCAGTGTGATAATTGCTTAAATTTATTGGTGTCTTCAGCAAAAATTACAAATTGGATGTGTTAGCAGTATTCCTCTCTTTTATTGAATATTTTTCCTGTCAGTTCAAGAAGATATCTATAGATTTAAAATAATAATTATTACTAACAGCCTTTAATCAAATAGATGAAAAAATATTGACTTCTAATGGGGTAAGCATTTAGTTCATTTCAATGCTTCCTGAACAGTTAAAATGCAATTTAGTCTCAATCAATATGAGGTGGGGGGCAATGGCCTTTTAGGAAAGTTGAACAATTTGTAAAATATTAATATTAGCTGGAAATATAATTGGAACTGGAAAGCTCAGTCTATCTTACATTTTGTGTGCCCATAAAATTATGCAGTTTGCATGAGATTCAAGCCAAAACTATTCAATTATTTGTGACTATTTTTTGGCTATGCTGAAAATTACCTATCCTTTTCAGCAGTTTTGACATTCCCCAAAAAACAATTTTAACATTATTTATATTACATTCATGTATGTCTTGATGTAGATAAATCTGATAAGTCTATGTAGTCTTATGATATTATCCCTTTCCATGAGCAATCACTGACTGTTCACAAATGTCATTATTGCAGGAGGGAAGGGCTAACAGTAGCCAAAGAAATAATGGTGTTGGATTTTAATTCGTGAATATTCCTATGAACTTGATGTGTTCTTTAAAGAAGAGAGTTTAACACTGGTAAAACTGCATAATTTTCACCACCATTTATGCCCCTGTTTAGGGACGTGGATTCTCATCTGCATTTTTCATTAAGAATTGGGAAATCTAACAATATAATGGAAATGTAGTAATGATTTAAGTAAAATCCAAGGGGTCAGTTAAACGACAGTTTTTAATGCGGCAATTTGCGGTTTAGCGCTTTTTCGCAGCAGTGACGGATAGTTCATATGATTTATAGGGGATTCAGTTGTGTTGTTTATTTTTTCACTTCTCAGTTCAGATGGCAAAGGTGCAGGGGGCGTGCCTGCCTGCCTCTTAAAGCCACTCACTGAAAACACACACAGTTGAAGCAGGAGGGGCTTGTTGGGGGGAATAGTTCCTCTGAAAGGGCTTTAATTGCAGGAGTTCCTCAGAAGGGATTTGTATACAAAGCAACAGTATCACCTTTCACAGCTTGATCTCAGCGAGAAAACCAGAAAGCAACTAAAAAGCAGGGAGAGCAGGAAGTGGGAAGGATTAATGACAAAGGATGGTAGGAAAAGAATTCTCTTTGTTGTGCATTTCTCCTATGTCAGTAGACTGTTTTTTCTCCCTCTCTCATGCCAGCACTGCGATCGTGCACAAACATGCACACACAAAACAACGATCTGTCGATAGATCAGCTGGTGGAGCATACAGGGAGAGAGAGGGAGGAGGGAGGGAGGGGAGACGAAGAACATTCACACAGAAACTGAAAGGAATTCTTCAGCTGGCTGCAGCCAAGCTCGAAGAGACCAAGGAGTGAGGGAGGGAAGACACACACACACAGAGCTCTCACAGTCTTTTCCGTGGCTGGAAACAACAGTGGATGGATCTTTCCTCCATCCCCTCCTTGTCCAAACCCCTCCCTGGTGAGTTCAACCAATAATGGCAAAGCTCTGCGGTTCCAGTACTTTTTTAGGAATCAATTTAAAAACGCAAAGGTAGTTCACATCATCGGTTTAGCGATAATTTTCGGTTCTTTTTAAAAAAGACGGGAAAAAATACGAAGTCCTAAAATACGCTACAGATGGCTTTTTTCCCACCCCTCCTTCTGAAAGAGGTGATTTAGAGTCGCAAAACATGTAAACAATTAAAACTCTTAGCGAATTCTTCAGTTTTTTTATACTGTTTAACTGAGCCCCAAATGATAGACATTCCCTGTGCATGTTAAAGTAAGGGTGGAACATGTGACAAATTCTAGGATGGGGAAAGTGCCATTCATTTCAATAGCCTAAGCTTAGCCAAATGTATATTGATTGAATGCCAGGGACATTAATAGGTCCTAGATGGATTGGTTAACTGTTCTGTAAAGTGAGATTGTCTGTTATTTTTCCTCATGATTGCATCAAAGCACAATGGGACAGCAGAACTTTGGACAGGAGAGGGAGAATTGGCAAAATATTATTGTCAACCTGTTTTTACAAATAACATCTACTTGCACATGAAGAAATTAGAATCTGGGTAAGATAACCCTAAACATATCTAATGTAGAATTGTATGATTAACACCAGCCAATCATAAATGAATAGCTCCTTGTCAAAACAGTTTATTTAACCCCTTATTTGAGACCAAGAACAATAACACCACCATCAAACTGTTTCACTGGCATTATTCTGTATGTGGATAAATGACTTGGCCAATCCGGATTATTGCCTCATAAAACAAAGCAGGAGGACTATTATCACTTAACTGCACCTGAATTCCAGGAAAACTACTTCATTCACAGGGTAGTAAACACAAGGAGTGAATTGTCAAGTACAGCCACTGAAGCAAATAGCATAAATGAGAGTTAGTGATGTTGAGTGCACTCATGAATAAAGCTGAAGGGTACATGGAGGGCACTGAAAAAGTGTAGGTAAATTAAGGTAAAGAATGTTATGCTTGGATGACTACGGATGATAAGCCACTCCTTGGCTTTGACTGAGAGATATGACCTACCAGTGCATGTATTCACTGGGTCCAGAAGACTGCATGATTCTGATTGTGATATAAAATATAAAATACAGCAACTTTTATCTGAAACACCAAGGCTGTATCTTTTGGTGACTTTATGTTTTTCAAAGTGGACCTTTTAACCCTTTCTCATACTTGGGACATTTTCAGACGCCCCTTACCGTGCAAGCAGCCTCCGAAGCAGTAACGAGGCTGCTGTGCGGCAGGGGGTAGATTTTGGACGACGACGTCCCTCTCTTGGTGTTGTTCATGACTGTTCTGGCTAGCATTGAAGGCGGCCGTGCTATTTTTTACGCATGGACAACTTTGGAGGCTGCTTGCGTGGTAAGGGGTGTCTGAAAATGTCCTTGGTCAACCTAAGTTACTTACTAAGGCTATATTGTAGGCTGGAGTTCCCAAAGCAGCAGTGTTCTTTGGCCTGCCAACTCCATCCTTGGAACCTGTCAGTCTCCTTACCCTCCTACTTTTTTACTTGCCAGGAAGATTGGTGTGCTTTGAAGTGAGTACTGTACTGGCTTGTGTCATTTTTATCACCAAGAATATGTCTGGCTCACATGGGTCCCAGAGGCATTCTTAGAAAGTAAACAAGGTAGGTAGTTACAGTCCAGTACTTCGTAGAAGGGAGGCGGAAAAAATGGATGTTTTAATAAGCTTTTAGAAGGGAGGAAGGAGGCATTCTTTGCTTTTTTTTCTTCCTACCGCTGCTGCCACGTTGCTGCGAAAAACCTGTGAGGGATGCAAAGAGGTAGCGGGGTTTAGTATGGTGGGATCCATCCTTGATTCTTGGGATAAGTCTTCTTTGTGAATGAAAATGGTAGGGTTTAGTCTAGGAACAATGAAGGGGGAGTAAAATGGGGATTTATGGGAAGACTGCCCTGGGGGGGGGATTACCTAAAAGATTTTTTTAAAAAGTGGATACTGCTGAGTCTAATTTATCACTGAATAAATAATAAATAGTAAATAATAATAAATAATAAATAATAAATAGGGGAGACCTGGCTGAACAAGACTACGTGCAAAAGGGATCTAGGAATTTTGGGGGGGGATTAGGAATTTTTAATTGGAATAAGACCATTCTACTGAAAAAAACACCCGACCGCAAAAGGCCGTAACAATAATGCAAAAATAATAATAATTGAAAGGGATCTAGGAGTCCTAGTAGACCACAAGTTGAACATAAGTCAACAGTGTGAGGCAGCAGCTAAAAAGGCCAATGTGATTTTGGGCTGCATCAATAGAAGTATAGTGTCTAGATCAAGGGAAGTCGTAGTGCTGCTCTATTCTGCCTTGGTTAGGTCTAACCTAGAATACTGTGTCCAGTTCTGGGCACAATTCAAAAAGGATATTGACAAATTGGAGGAGGGTGACTAAAATGGTGAAAGGTCTGGGAACCATGCCTTATGAGGAAAGACTTAGGGAGCTGGGTATGTTTAGCCTGGAAAAAAGACAGCTAAGGGGTGATATGATAGCCCTGTTTAAGTATTTGAAGGGGTGTCACATTGAGGATGGAGCAAGCTTGTTTTCTGCTGCTCCAGAGACTAGAACACAGAGCAATGGATGCAAGCTCCAGGAACAGAGATTCCACCCCAACATAAGAGGAACTTTTTGACAGTAAGAGCTGTTCGGCAGTGGAACACACTCCCTCGGAGCTTGGTGGGGTCTCCTTCCTTGGAGGTCTTTAAACAGAGGCTGGATGGCCACCTGTCTGGGATGTTTTGATTGTGATTTCCTGCATGGCAGGGGGTTGGACTGGATGGCCCTCGTGGTCTCTTCCAACTCTACAATTCTATGATTCTATGATTCTACCATGCTGGACTACCAGGGGCAGCAGTGGGGGGAGGGGTAGTAAGCTAGAATAGGGATGCTTAATTCATTCTTGCATCAGAAAACAAAAAAAAAAATGTAAACAAAAACCCTTTTTTCCTCACTCAGCATTTGCATAATTTTCCAGTAATTTTTATTTTTTAAAAAAAAATTGGGACTTTTGGGAAGATATGTAATTTATACAAAAAAACACTCTTTTCCCACAAAACAATTTTTGTTCAGAAAATATTTCATTTTGTGTAATCGAATAGTTTTTGCACAAAAAACACTTTTTTGACCAAAAAACATTTTTTAAAAAAAGCCTGGCCTTTTCACTCTCACCGAAGGATGAAAGTTCTTGTGCTGGTTGACATCTTTTTTCACCAGTGGGTTGTCTTGACAATTTGAGAAAAGATGAGAACACTTGTACATATTCTTCACATCCCTACACTTTAAGTGGTAGGGAGCATCGGGAGCGCTGGTGGAAAAGTCCCAGTTATTAGAGAGGATGATGGGAAGCGAGAGGCTCTGTTTTGCCTGTGTTGTGTGTATGTCTCATTTCTTTTTGAAGATGTGGGGTGATTTGGTATTGGGCCTGTGTGTTTGGTGTGCATCTCTAAACATTGCCAGTTTTCCTTCTGCAAAATGGGTATTTTGTTGTGATTTTTGTAGGCAAATATGTGTTTGGGTATATAGGGCTCAGACCTTTTGCCTTGTACACAGTTATTTGGCCAATTGTCTCATCTCTGAACATCACAAGATTGCTATCTGTGAAATGTGTGTGGAACAACAAACTCTCAAATGAGTGGTTTTGTATTTTGTAACTCAGATCACACCTTTGTGTTATAGCTAGATTTGGGGGGCAAGCTCTTTTTTCTTGTAATCTCACCAGTTCACTTTGTGGGAAGTTGGGGCTTTTCTACGCGTGCCCATAAAAAATGGAGCCTCTTGTAGTAATTGACATTTCGCAGCAGCTGCAACCTGTCCTAATGGTTTTTTTGCCCCTGTAATCTTCACATGCCGGCTAGTAAACATGGTGGCCACAAGTGATTTACTTGCATTTGCAGTTACCTCAATTTGCTGCTGCCAACCTTATTTTTTTTTTTAAATGATGTCCAAGGTGTGATTGAGCACAAAACCAAAAAACCCCACAAAACCCCAAAATCCCATTTTCTCGCCTTAGCGCTTGCCCACTAAGGCAAAAATCCAACATGACAGCAACGGGTGCTTTCCTTGCTAGCAAGCCCTGCCCCCTGTCTGGCCAATCAGATTTGCACTTCCTCTCATCTGGGCAAGTGAATCAGATCAACTCATTTGTCCTAAAGAGCAGAGATGCGCACCACCTCATTGTTTTTTTAAAAAAAAAATACGGGAAAAGCCAGAAAGGTTTTTGGCCTTTTTTGCCCCCCTCCTTCACAATACGGCGAAATCACATGGAATTCCATTAGGACAAGCAGGATTCTCCTCACATTCTATGAGGGGTTTCTTCACTGTTTGGACAACCCCCATGTTTTGGGAGTGGGCAAAACCCTTATATAGTTGCCTTGACACTCTCTGACTTCCAAATGGGCCCACCAGCACAAAGGGTTCCAATTTAAGCTCTTTCATTTGAAGCTTCTTTTACACTGAGTGAACTTCAGGAAGTGTGGTATTTTATTGTTTCTGAATCACTAAGAAGGATTTAAAAAAACCCAAACAACCCTACATATCCCACAATTAAAATGGTTCTTTATTCCCAAATGGAAATTTCTGAGACTGCCTAGAGCTTGCTTTCATATTTCTCAGAAGTGTAGTTTTTGTTCTTCTTGACTTATTGACTAGGAATTCCCAGAGTAGGAGTGTCAGTTTGTGTGCTACCAAGAATCCTCTTGCTCAGAGGCAGAGCACATGTTCAGTTCAGACACTGCTACTGGAAAGAACTGTATTTCAAACCTTGGAGAATTTTCATCCATCAGACTAGATATTTCTGAGCTAGATAGACCCAGTAAACCTCAGTATACGGTTACCTATGTACTTATGTCCACTGGACAAAAATTGTTGTTTTTGCTCTGTGCCTTCAATTTATTTCCAACTCATAGTGACTCTAGGGTCTCCAGTCATAGTCCAGTACCCAAACCACTACACCATGATGGCTCTATGGATAAAATCTACTTACTCTATGGATAAAATCTACTTAAGTATTATGTGTTAAGGAAAATGCAACATGGGACATACAGTGAAAGAAATAAAATATGTATGTGAAAGTCACAATGACTAAGCAAGAGCAATTATGGGGCTACACAGGTGAAACTGCTAATGTAATCTAGAAGGCCTGAGAGCCAAGGACAGAGGTACTGAATGCAGATTGGAAACACCTGAGAATCATTAAGTGTACAAGGTGAAATGCTGAAATACATGGGTTGGTCTTAAGCATGGGTGGAACTATGTGGACCAATCAGAATGGAAGTACACACCCACTGGGTGGAAACTAACTAGTGGGTGGTGATAAACAATGGCTATAAAATTGCAATGTTTGCCAATATATTGTGGTTGGGTAGAGTTGGAGTAGTTTGGAGATATTGTGGAGTAGTGTGTAGAGATTGTGATTTGTTTACCATATAGTATATTTATATAGAAGAATAAAGTAGGTTTTATATAAAACTACTGAGTTGCCTGAGTGAATCCTGGAGACATTTTGGAGATACCTGGAGAAGAGTGAGAAGGCTTGGAGAGTTTGTCAGGATCTTCAGCCTATTCTCTGAAACTCTGCTGCTTAGGAGGAAAGCATTAACCACTGATCTAAGCTGGTTGGCTCTGCTGCATAATAAGGTGGTGAGTTTGAGCCAGAGGTGAAGAGCTACAACTCCCATCATCCCTGACAAGTGGTAGCAGAGGATGGTTCCAATCAGAATGGAAGTACACACCCACTGGGTGGAAACTAACTAGTGGGTGGTGATAAACAATGGCTATAAAATTGCAATGTTTGCCAATATATTGGGGTTGAGTAGAGGTGGAGTAGTGTGTAGAGATTGTGATTTGTTGACCATATAGTATATTTATATAGAAGAATAAAGTAGGTTTTATATAAAACTACTGAGTTGCCTGGGTGATTCCTGGAGACGTTTTGGAGACACCTGGAGAAGAGTGAGAAGGCTTGGAGAGTTTGTCAGGATCTTCAGCCTATTCTCTGAAACTCTGCTGCTTTGGAGAAAAGCATTAACCACTGATCTAAGCTGGTTGGCTCTGCTGCATAACAAGGTGGTGAGTTTGAGCCAGAGGTGAAGAGCTACAACTCCCATCATCCCTGACAAGGGTTATGGGCCCAGTTACTAGAGCACCCAGCATCCACAGAAGCTGAAAGTTCCAGAGAGTGGAAGAAAGCTTTGTGGACAATAGATCAGAGCAAGCTGTTTGTGCTGCACTTGATAAGCCTCGTGAGTAAATCATTTTGTGTTTTGCTTAAGCCCAGACGGGTCGGCTGTGCATACTCAGAAGGACTGTGTCAAATTGAGTCACTGCACAAATCAAGATGGAATTTCTAAAGTTTAGTAAATTAAATAGAAACAACTACTCTACCTGGAAGATTTATGCCCAATCTCTACTAGTAAAGGAAGGTCTGTGGTCAACAGTTGAAACAGGGCTGGCAGCCGATGCTGATGAAGCCACTAAAGAGAGAGATAGTAAAGCAAAAGCCTGTCTTTATCTCATGCTTGAAGAAGACTTAATTAATGACGTCAGAGATAAAACGTCTGCCAAGGATGTGTGGGATACCTTGCAGAGATTACACACTCCTTCAACTGCTTTTGCAAAAATGCTATGGTCTAAAAGAATATACAGGCAAAAGATGGCTAAAGGGCAGTGTGTGATAGAACATGTGTAAGATAAAACTGAATGGGGAATTGCGTGGCATAGGTTTGAAAAAGGACAAACTTTATTATTTGGAAGACATTCCCTACAGGGTATTGTATGGGAGAATGCCAAATTACAAGTACTTAAGGGTTTTTGGACAATTTGCTCATGTTTACACACCTGCTTGTTTCAGGAGGTTGGGACAAACTGCATGCCAATAAAGAAGTGTTTTTGAGGTTAGGGAGTTCAAATGAGCCAGAAGCACAAACTGAACCAACCTCAGGAAATGGAGGGGTTTCAGTTAAGCAGGAAGCATCACCTAGCAGCAGTGGTAGTTCTTCCGATGATGAGATAGCATCTAGGCCTACTACTACTCGAATGACTGAAGACAAGAGATTTAGTCATAGAACTACAACTCCTAGTAGAGAAAGTGAGGATGAAAGAGACAGAACAGCAAATTTTATTCCCAGGCGTAGTCATAGAGTTAGAAAGCCTCCAGATAGGTTTGTTGTGACAAAGGCAAGAGCTTGTTTAGCACTAGAAGAGCCTGAAAGTTTTGAAGAATTGGAAAGTTTTTCTAGTGAAGAACAGGAAAGATGGTTTGATGCAATGGATAATGAGTTTGGTTGCCTGGTAAATAAAGACGTTTTTGAAATTGTTGACAGACCCAAAGACAAGAAAGTAATTGGTTGTAAATGGGTATACAAAAGGAAAGAAATGCCAGATGGAAGTATCAAATATAAAGCTAGGTTAGTGGCTAAGGGTTTTGCACAAAAGCAGTATGAGAACTATGATAAGACATATTCTCCAACTGCAAAGCCAGAAAGTCTGAGAATGGTTCTAGCTGTAGCAGTAAAAAGGAATTTAGTTGTAGAACATTTTGATTTTGAGACAGCTTACTTGAATGCGGTTCTGAATGACGAAATATTTATGGAACAGCCACAAGGTTTCGAAGAAAATGGTAGTCAGAGAGTATATAAATTAAAGAAAGCGTTGTATGGTTTAAAACAAAGTGCCAGAGCATGGAATCTGTGCATCAATGATGAGCTAGTTAAGCTAGGTTACAAGAGGAGCATTGCAGATGCTTGTGTTTATACAAAAGGAGACATAGTATTAGTGATTTATGTAGATGATTTGTGCGTAGCAGCAAAGTCAAAACAGGAAATTGAGTCAGTAAAAAGAGAATTGTCTGAGAAGTTTGTTTTGAAGGACTTAGGTGTATTGAAGTCTTATTTAGGTATTTGCGTTGAATGGACCGAAGAAGGACATTGTTTGTTAAGTCAGAGAAATAAAATTGAAAGATTGATTGAAAAGTGTGGATTACAGAATGCAAAAATAGTAAGAGCTCCAATGACAACCGGTTTTGTGTCTGAGGAAACAACTAGAGCGTTTGAGGACAAGAGTCTCTTCAGAAGTATAATAGGATCTTTACAATTCATATCTTGCCACACCAGACCAGACATTTCTTATGCTGTAAATGTATTGTCTAGAAGGGTTAATGATCCAAAAATTGAAGACTGGACAGCGGTAAAACATTTATTGAGATATTTGAAAGGAACCGTAGATAGGAAATTGATAATAAGAAACAATAGTTCAGATCTAGATTGTTATGTAGACAGTTCATTTGCATCAGAATTAGGAGACAAGAAGTCAGTTACAGGAATGATAATTAAATATAGTGAAAGTCCAATAGTTTGGAGAAGTAGAAAACAAACTAATGTAGCGTTAAGCACAACAGAAGCAGAATTCGCTGCTTTGAATGAGATAGTAAATGAGGTACAGTGGATTAAGCAATTGCTAAATGATTTAAATGAAAGTTACAAGATACCAGTGGAAATTCTGGAAGATTCACAGTCATGCATAGCAATGGCTGAAACTGAAAGTTTGAAGAACAGAACAAAATATGTTGGTGTAAGATATCAAAATGTGCGAGACATGGTTCAGAAGGGTGAAATAGAATTGAGATATATAGAAGCACAACACAACATAGCAGATTTGTTCACAAAAGCATTGACAGCAGAAAAACATGAAAGGCTGACACAAATGGTTGGAATGACATTGTAAGACACATACAATATTTTATTTCGGAGGGGATTGTTAAGGAAAATGCAACATGGGACATACAGTGAAAGAAATAAAATATGTATGTGAAAGTCACAATGACTAAGCAAGAGCAATTATGGGGCTACACAGGTGAAACTGCTAATGTAATCTAGAAGGCCTGAGAGCCAAGGACAGAGGTACTGAATGCAGATTGGAAACACCTGAGAATCATTAAGTGTACAAGGTGAAATGCTGAAATACATGGGTTGGTCTTAAGCATGGGTGGAACTATGTGGACCAATCAGAATGGAAGTACACACCCACTGGGTGGAAACTAACTAGTGGGTGGTGATAAACAATGGCTATAAAATTGCAATGTTTGCCAATATATTGTGGTTGGGTAGAGTTGGAGTAGTTTGGAGATATTGTGGAGTAGTGTGTAGAGATTGTGATTTGTTTACCATATAGTATATTTATATAGAAGAATAAAGTAGGTTTTATATAAAACTACTGAGTTGCCTGAGTGAATCCTGGAGACATTTTGGAGATACCTGGAGAAGAGTGAGAAGGCTTGGAGAGTTTGTCAGGATCTTCAGCCTATTCTCTGAAACTCTGCTGCTTAGGAGGAAAGCATTAACCACTGATCTAAGCTGGTTGGCTCTGCTGCATAATAAGGTGGTGAGTTTGAGCCAGAGGTGAAGAGCTACAACTCCCATCATCCCTGACATTATGTTCCTATGTACTCTGGCTACTCTTAGAAACAGGTTACTGGACTAGATGGACCTTTTGATCCAAATCAGATTGGCTCTTGTTGTATTTCTCTGTCCTGGTCCACCATATTTTATGGGGGGGATCCTTACATGCCATTGTCAAACTTTATACCAAACTTTATGTCAAACTTGGTGATACCAAGATGTTATGCTATTCAGACCTTTTGGACTTCCTCTCCCAAAAGATTCAGCCATCATAGGCAATGGTAAGTTGAAGTCTACAATTATAGACTATAGTTGTATAGATTGTAGTAGTTACAGTTTACAACTAAGCTGTGGTTGTAAGACTACCCCTGCTTTATGACATCTCTTCTGTTCAGACTCTGTCTTTTGAAGCACAGCTATATATGCATCCTTTCCTGGCCTTTGGCTTCTGAAACAGAGCCCTCTATTTCTTCTTGCACACCATGACGTCTTTTCAGAAACTCTTTGTATTGTGGCATTTTTAAATGTTCAAAAGCAGATCTCTTTATCTCCTTAAAAAAAATGATAATCTCTGGTACATGAAATAGAAAGAATGGTTTTACTTCAAAATAGTCATATGGAGTCCTAAATCTTCTAAATCTTCTCCTATGCAAAAAGCAAGATCTATCTCCTCAACCACAATCTATTAGGTATCATTATACAAATTCTTTCTGACTGTAGAGTTTATATAGCTTTTAACCAATAATTTATTTAGCAATTCTATTTATCTGTTGTGGAAATTTGACCAATTCTGCTTCCCTATTTGGCTAAACATATAAATTACACTGTAAAATATCTATGCTTAATGCCTGTTACATTAGCAAAACCCAGGCTTTGTGCTCGTAACATTCAGAAGATTTTTATATACTTGTATAATTTAATGTTGCAAGTACAGGCTTTGTGTAGTAAAAGAAGTCAAACTTTCACCTTGAATTCTTTTGGAATACAAGGCTGGCTTACAAATTTGGATTTATTTATCAGACTGTATGCTAGTGAGATCTGGAAAAGCATCACAAGATTATGGTGAATAACAGATAATATGTCAGTTCTATCAATGTGTAATCATAAAATGTAGTTTGCAGATGACACCAATTATTCAGGGTGTCAAAAATAAGAGATTGTGAATACTTCAAAAAAGTATTTTCAGTGGGTGAATGACCAATAAAAAGGCAAATGCAATTCAATGTGTTGTATCTAATTGTGACTTTATGCCAATGGAAATATACCTGATTGCCTAAGGTGAAGTCTGTGACCTATTGCATTCTTCTGTATACATATTGTAGACTGTTCCAGAGGGTGGACTGTTTCAAATGGGGTAAAAAAAAAATCCATGGAGGTCAGGAGAAGAACGGTGCTGTCACCCTTATAGAGAGCCCTGTTTCAGATGATGCAGTCCTCCTCCATCCTCCTCCCAACCTTCCCTCATGCTTCCTCCATCAATATAAAGTGGCGCCCGCAGCACGGGGGAAGGTTGGGAGGAGGCCAGGAGGAGGCCAGAGGAAGACAGTGGTTTGCTTCTGGTTGAGAGTGGGGAGGCGTCAGACGCTGGGTGTGTGAGAGCTCCGGTAGCTCCACTGCAGCTCCATCAGACTGCGGTATGAGCTACCCTTGCTGACTAACTTGGGGGCTCAGCTTTCTGGGAAGAAGGAGGAGAAGGTTGCCTGAAGAGGAGCGAGCGCTAGACAGAGTGGAGAAACACGACTCACCGAAGGGCTTTCCCTCCACCACAGAGAGTCTCTGGACACAAGCTGAACCATACAACTTAAAGAGAGGAAAGGAATACCTGCAGGGTTTTCAGGACCTGTTACAAGGCATTTCAGAATACGATACAGAGGGAAGCGAGAAAAGGACTCTTATTTCCCGTCCCCTGGTATTGTACTATATGAGTAAACTGTACACAACTGCTGAAAGAGAAAGCAGGAGGTGTAAGAGCAAGAACAGCTCACTGTGAAGTGGGACTGGGAAGCGGAGGGGTAAAAATAAGACAGGCCAATTGCAAAAAGCTATTTTGTTTGATTTATTTACTAAATTGATACATGGCCTCATAGATAGCCGGCTGAAGAGCACAGTGGATAGTTAAAGGCTACTTTAGTTTTTCTTTTGCTGCCACGGCTGCATTAATATACTTTGCTACTTTTTAGCCAGTACTTTGAACTTTTTATTAGTTACAAAACATCACTGAACAAAGTGGGCAGTGGGTAGCAGGAAGCGTGGGCCAACTTGAACTCTTTCAGTTGATTTTTCTACCATGGGATTATACTCAATTGTGTGTTATACAGACTAGGGGATACTGGGAACTCTATCCTTGTATAAAAATTTGGATTTGTTCTTTTTCCCTGGACATTGGACACTTCATATCTACGCAATAAAGTTAATAGTAATCCCTCGAAGGAGGAGGAGGCAATGAAGAAAGTACACAGATTCAAATGAAAATAAAAAGCAATAAGCAGCAAGCTTAAAACTAAAGTAAAGACATTAAAACATCTTAGAAGCTGTAGTTGAAAACTTTTTAGACCAATAAGCGAAGGAGTTATAAGACTGACCGGACAGCGGGGAATCAAGTTCCAAGATCTGGGAATAGGGAATAATTTCCTGTGTTAGTGTGGGAGGAACCTGAGAGTAAAGGGGAAGAAGGAGATAGTAGGAGCAAGGGGGTATGAGAAAGCCAAAGCGAGGGTGAAAGGGTGAAGGAGGTAGCCTCAAGATTTACAACAGTCAATAATGTTGGGCTTCAGCTGGGGAGATCTGGGCAACAATAACTCAAATCAACCAAATAAGAGAAGCGCGTGAAAAATGAAGATAATATAGATCTTGAAGGCAGAAACAAGCGGCTAATAAGTGAACTAAGAAGCAGGAAATCGCTACTGGAATCAAAAGAGGGGCTGGCAGAACTGTTGTGGTAACTAGTAGAAAGCGACGTCATCTATTATTAGCAAGTGTAATATTTGATTTGTTATTAGTAAGCATAATAATGGTGAGGTACACTTGAAATTGAATTGAATGATCTTTATATTGGCGTGTGAATAGCTCAGATATCTGTTTGTTTGTATTATTTGAATATTGCTGCCTTTATTTGCCTTTTCTTGGAATATTGATAGTTCCATATAGGATATAATTTGGACATCTGCTCAACTGGGATAAGATCTATATATTACAATATAACATCAGAAGGAATTACGGGAGGCATTTTGAAACATAAAATAGAAAGAATTTCATAGAATCATAGAATCATAGAATTGCAGAGTTGGAAGAGACCACGAGGGCCATCCAGTCCAACCCCCCTGCCACGCAGGAAATCACAATCAAAGCATCCCCGACAGATGGCCATCCAGCCTCTGTTTAAATCAACAATGATATATAATTTATATTTATCATGGTATATATGGTATGTACTATGATATGTATTAAGGCACAGGCCAAGACATATAGTATATAGTACATATAGAGTATATAGAATAAAGCAAATTGTCGATGTGCTTAAAGTGAAGATTATTATATAAATACATAATAGATTGTTATTACGGTGTAGATTAAGGTATATACTATTACGACTTTGATATTGATTATGACATATTGTACGACTATGATATATATTATGATATTTAATGATATGTAGTATTTTATGTTATATTGTATATTACTGCATCTTGGAACTATAATAACTACAATATTTAGTATAATCAAGATAATTAGATATATACTGCACTAGAAAACACTGTACTATACTACATAATTACAAGTTATATTTCCTATATACAAAATTACTTGGGCTTATCCTATCAAAGTAGTAAATTGTGAATTAACGTGATAGCAATACGACGACAAGAGTAATTCAATAGAGTGAAAGAAAATAAACTAAAATGGCATACAGTACAAGGAAAGCTACTGCCTCTCAGCAATCAACATCAGCTAGAAGAGATTCACTAGAAATGCCGAAAATTCCTGAGCTACATAATGTTATACTAGAAGAACTTAGAACAGAACTGAAAAACTTTAAACAAGAAATAAGAAGCGAACTGAAGGATATAAGGAAAGAGATTAAGCAAGACTGTAGGAAAGAAGCAGAAGCAATTGGAAAAAAGGTAGACAAAATCAATAAAGACTTGGAAGAGATGCGAAGGGAAATAGGAAATTTAAAAGAAAAATCAGAGAGACCAGAAGAAATTACAACAAAATTAAAGCAACAGCAAGAGGAGGGGGGGAATCATTATTGTGGAATCAAGAACTTAGGTATCGAGATAAATGCCTGAAATTGAGAGGCGTATCAGAAAAAACTAGTGAAAATTTATTTGAAAGATTAATTGCACCGATAGTGAAATATATTGATTTGTTGGAAGAGTATCTTGAAGAGGGAACAGAGAAAATGTTCAGAGTTAACTCTAGAGTAGCTAAAGAAAGGAAATTACCTAGAGATATTGTCATCTCATTTAATAAAGGTAAAATAAGGGATAAAATCTTACAGCAGAGTTATGATACAACACTTATAGTAGAAGACAAAGTAAAAATATTTAAGGACATCCCGGCAGTGATCTTGAAAAAGCATCAAGATTACAAATGTATCACCCAACTGCTCTCAAAGAACGGGATCAATTACAGATGGGAGCGGGTAGAGGGGATCATGTTTACCTACAAACAAAAAAGACATAAAATAGATTCAGTTGCAAAAGCAAAAGAGTTCTGTAACAGATTTGAAAAGAAAAAACACCAGAAGGAAGAGCAGCAGGGAGAAAAAGGAAAAGATAAAGGAACCAAGGAAGATGAGATGGAACAAAAAAGCAGGAAGAGAAAAGGACAAAGCCAAGCAGAAAGTAGCGGAAAACAAGAGTCTGAAGAAAGGATTCAGCAAGAAGACAACGATAGACAACAAGGATTGGAATTAAAAGAATCGGAGGATGAAGAATTAAGACACAAAGAAAGAGAAGATGAGCAGCAGGAGGAAAAATAGAAAGTAATATAGACTCTGAAGATGACAATTGATTTGGTCTCATGGAATAGAGAGGGTATGAACTCAGAATATAAGAGGAGGCAGATCTTTCATTTTTTAGGAAAATTAAAAGCAGACATAGTCTGCCTACAGGAAACTAAAATAAAGGAAGAAGATTCCAGATTTATGAAAAATAGAAAACTAGGACATTTAGTATATTCAGCAAATACAAAAAAAGAAAAAAAAGAGGAGTAGCACTTTATATAAATTCAAAATACAATGTGAAAGAACTGTTCAACGACGATGAAGGACAGATTGTTGGGGTCGAAGTGAATCTACAAAATCTGAGAGTAATAGTTGTAAGGATTTATGCACCTAACACTAAACAGGATTTTTTTTTTTTTTTTTTAGGAAACTGCATAAGCTGTTAGAAAGATATGGGAAAGATAATTTGATGGTAATAGGTGACTTTAATGGGGTCATTGATCCCACTACAACGAATGTTCAATGACATCAAGAGGAACGGTATTCCTGGATCCTGGACAAAGGCTCATATATCCCTCATTTTAAAAAGGGGAAAGATGGAAAAGAGGTTGTTAATTATCGTTCAATATCCCTTCTTAATACAGATTACAAAATCTATACAGTAATTCTGTCACAGAGGCTGAAGAAAGTATTGCAGAATATTATTCATGAGGACCAGAATGGGTTCCTTCCTGGCAGATGTACAAGTCAAAATACAAGGTTAATCCTGGATCTTCTGGAGTATTATGAAGCCCACATTGGACTAATGTTCATCAACACTGAAAAAGCGCTCGATAACATAAACTGGGACTTCATGTTGACAGTAATGGAAAGAATGGGGATGGGAGGAGCATTTGGTAAAAGAATACAACAAATTTACAAAGATCAATCAGCGCAGCTTATTATAAATGGAGGCAAATTGAATACCGTCAGCATTAGAAAAGAAACAAGACAGGGTTTCCCCATCTCGCCTCTACTGTTTATTATCATTATTGAAGTGATAAATAACAACATAAGCTAAATAACAACAATAATAACATAACATAAAGATTCCGGGAGCAAAAATTAATACAAACTCAGAGCATTCATGGATGATCTGGTGATCATCTTGGAGAATCCAGCCAGTCAAATAGAGGAGCTTATGAAAACCTTATTGCAGTTTGGAGAATTCTCTGGATTTAAAATAAACAAAGATACAACAACAATCCTGACTAAAAATATGAGCAAAACAGAAGAAGATCTAAGAAAGATATCAGGTTGCAAAATCACTAAAAAAGTTAAGTATCTTGAATTATATTGCCAAAGAGGAATGGTGATCTATTCGACAATAATTATAAAAAGTTGTGGGAAGGAATTAAAAAAGATCTAGAAGCCTGGAAGAAGCTAAATTTATCATTTTGGGGAAAAATTGCGGCAATTTAGATGACGGTGTTGTCTAAATTGATGTATTTCTTCCAGAATCTGCCAATAATCTTTAGTGGTAAAATCTTCAATGTCTGGGGAAAAGATTTAAGAGCGTTTATCTGGGACAAGAAAAGGCCCAGAATAAAATGGTATTATCTCTTGAATGAGACAGCAAAAGGAGGATGTGGGCTACCTGATTTGAGAAGGTATTATGAATCCGCAGCTCTAGTCTGGATAGCAGATAACGTCTACAAATGATAAGATACTCAATGTAGAAGGACAAGGCCTACGTTTTGGCTGGCACTCCTATCTGATTTATGACAAATATAAGGCAAATAAGGAATTCGGAAACCATTGTATTAGAAGAGGATTGTTAAAGACCTGCTTAAAAACAAAGAAGAACTTCTGTTTCAAAATGCCAATTTGGATGTCACCACAGGAAGCCTTTTTAGTAAGATGGAGCAATACTAACAGCTGGCTAAGATACTCAGACATAACTATGAAAGGGACCGAAGGAGTTAGAATTCTAAAGTGGAAAGAATGGCTACAAAAAGAATACAACTTAAACTGGTTTACAATATATCAAATAAAGGAAAGATATAAAGAAGATCAGAAAAGGGGAGGAACAGAACCAGATTTAAATGAGTTGGATAAGCTGCTGTGGGCTGAAAACCAAAAGAAGCTACTATCTAAACTGTGTAAGATACTGCTAACAAGAAAACTAGAACCTGACTATATCAAATATTAAATGATGAGGTGGGCTCAAGATCTAGGACACCCCTTGGATTGGAAGATCGGGAAACTGCTAGAAGGAGATCAATGAACTTTACTGCATGTCAGAGCTTAAAGGAAAACTACATAAAAATCACTCAAAAGTGGTACTATACACCAGTGAGGTTAAATATAGCAGGCATAGCAGTCAATAGTATCTGTTGGAAGTGCGGGAAAGAGCAAGGATCTCTAGTTCATATGTGGTGGCACTGTGGAAAAATTAAGAAATTTTGGCTGAAAGTGCACCAGACTATTAATAAAATTCTGCAGCTAGAACTGGAATTTATCCCTGAGCTTTACATTTTGAGTATGATCCAAGGTTTAAATAAAAAAGAAGAGGCCAAATATGGAAAGACTATTCTATATATGATAACCGCGGCTAGAGTGATGATAGCAAAAAAAAATGGAAAGTAAAAGATGAACCAAGAATCGAGGACTGGAATGAGAAATTACTCGACTGGTTAGAGATGGATGAATTGACAAATAGACTGAGGAACAAAACAAGTAACAAAATGAGAAGTGATTGGCTACCTCTATTAGAATACTGGAAGAGAGCTGGGAATGTATACAAAGACATTATTGAAGAATTAAGAAATTAAAGGGAAAGGCTTAGACACAAGAGATATGATAGATAAATGAGTTGGAGGATTAAGAGTTGAGGGGACAAGACCGGAAATATAGGCAGAAAGGGAAGCTAAGGATGGATTAATACTAAGACCACAAACGAGTTTGTGGTGAAAAATCCTGAACATATTAAGGTAATACAAGGAGAATGTACTCAAATTGTAATAAGGTTATGATATAATATACTATAGAATAATTCTGTAAAACTGAGTTTTGTAAAACTGAGTTGAAGGAATTAGAGTTGAGAAAATATGGCCTGTGATACTGCTGGAAAGAAAAACCAAGTGTGGATCAACAGTATGATCATTAATGAGTCTGTAGAGGAAAAATCTTGAACAATTAAGGTAACATTTATGGAGAATATACATGCACTGGAATAAGGTTTTGGAATAATAAGTAAAAGGTTTGTAGAAATGATTATTCCGGATTTGTTGATGAAAAAGGGAATCAAATAGAAAGAATTAAAAATTAAAGAACAAATTTATTCAAGGAACATATAAAGGAAGTCTATGGGGAAATACTATTCAATAACAGAATATAATATCAGCTGGTAATATATATACATATATACACACACACACACACACACACACATATATATATATGTATATATAGGAATATGTATATATGTGTGTGCAATTGGAAAGAGGGAAAGAAGAAAGATAAGAACAAATGAGATGTAAATATTTTAAAATTGTGTTAATCATTAAAAACAATAAAAAATAAAAATGGGAAAAAAAGAAGACGTCGGCATCTGAAACAGGAAGGGCGCTGTAAGCTCAACAGCCCTGTTCTTCTCCCAAACTCCTTGGGTTTTTTTTAACCCCATTTGAAAAAGTCTGGTGTCTCCTCCCCCAACCACAGCATTTCAGTGATTGTGAGAGTTGCAGGAGGTAGGAATTGTTGGCAAAAATGGAGCACCACACCCCAGTGTTTTCTGCTAGTGCAAAGACACTATTACACACAACCTAATAGAAGTAATTCTAATGCACATTGAAGCAAATAAAAAAAAAACAGTTCCTGACAGCACAAACACATTTGTGACTGAGCTGTTGATGAACTGAAAGCAAAGACAGCTGGTAACACCCAAGAAGAAGGTAGGTGGAGAGGAGACAAAGGAGATTATCAGATGACCCAGTTTAAAACCTTTTGCTGGCAAAAAAAAACCCATTTCTATGTCGGAAAAAGAACACTCCCTGCACTTACCTTCCTCTCCTGGCAAAGGCTCCCCATCAATAAAGAGGAAATGAACAGAGCCCCATTTACTTCCTCACTAGAAATCCGACAAGACTTCATTGCACAAGAAATTTAAAAATAAAAACAAAATAAACACATTAAAAGTTGCACAAAGTACATACACACACTTTAAAGCTTTCAAGTAATCCAGGGAGGGTCATAAAAAGAGCAAAACTTACCTTGATGTCCTGATCTGACCCAGAAGTGTTCATGCTGGACCAGCCATTCTTGCTGCAGTGATGAGATATAAATGGCCTGAGGTTTCACATGCCAGCAATGCCGGCACAAAAGCAGCAAGGGGGATCTATTGACGGCTTCAGCCGTCAATAAAAAGGTACATTATCATAACTCCAGTGGAATGTAAACGGTCAACATCATCTGATATTGGTGTCCTTTTATGTTCCGCTTCCATTGTGATCACGCCGTATTTGTTGCGTCTGATAATCTCTGAAGTCTCAGGGTATTAAAAAAGGTGATTTTATTCTGGTAATTAGCTTAATGTGTTTACGCCTAGTAATATTAAATGGCCTTCTTCAGAGGCTGTTAAAAGACAAAAGAAAAGGGAAAATACATAAACAAAAAAAAATATAACAGGAGACAAGTTACAATTTACAACACCAATTTTAGGTACATATATTTTGCATAAAATGAATGTAAAATGTCTCAATTTTTATTTTTATTTAAGAGATTTAAATGACAGATATATTTACATACCTTACATTCACCTTAATCTCATGCCATTTTCAATTCTCATAAAATATTTCATCTATACCCTTTCTCTCCATCTTTCTTTTTCACTTTATACTTTCTTTACATCATCCTTCTTCCTAATTCCATCAGCTCTTTCCTCCATTCTTCCTTACAAGCTTCCTTCTCACTTTCTGTCACTTACTACATTCTCTCTTCATTCCATCTTCTCATACATCCTTTGACCTCCTACCCAACCTCCCCTGTATGCTCTCTGTTCTTTTGGTGTCAATCTCTTTATGAATTATTAGACTATTTTTTCCACCTTCTTTGTTCAGTATCATCACCCAACATAATTTGACATTAGATATTATTAACTATATAGCTTATCTCTTTGTCAAGTTGTTATTTACACTTTTTCCTCATAATTTTTGCATCTCATATCTCTTAAAACATCAATCTATCACAATTTTTAACTTCTTGGGAAGAAAAATCGATGTAAAAATACCATTTTTCATTTTGTTCTTACTCATATTATACCATCTTTTATCATTTCTTTTTGCCAATGCTAAATCCACTGTCTCTCTCCCCCTTTCCTCTTTCTTCTATCTCCCTTTTCCTTCCCCCTTCAATCTTTCAATCTTTCAACCCAATTGTCCCAAAGTATCCCCAAGCTTTTTCCAGATAGCTTGTCGATTTTTCCCAATCTTGTTGGAATTTTTCTATACTTTCCCCTTTCATTAAACAGGTAAGTTTATCATTTTCTACCATTTCATATATTCTGATTAACCAATCATCTACTGTTGGTGTCAAAGGATTCTTCCAGAGCTTTGCATATCATATTCTTGCTGCTGATAACATGTAGAATATGATTTTGCCATGTACTTTTTCCACTGACCGACCCATCATACCCAATAGGAATGTTTCTGGCTTAAATGGGATATTGACCTGTACTATTTCAGCCATTACTTTGTAGATGTCCATCCAGTATCTTTTTGCATTGTTACAGGTCTACCACATGTGGAAGTATGTACCTTGGTCTTGATTGCATTTCCAACAGTTACTCTTTATTTCTTTGTAGATTTTTGCCAATTTTTGTGGAGGTAGATGCTATCTGTAAAACATTTTATACATGTTTTCTTTTATGTCTTGTTATAATGTATATTGTATATTTCATTCTTTCAGTCCACATTTTTCCCCATTGTACTAATTCTATTCAGTGGCCAATGTTTTCCACCCACTTTGTCATACTGTCTTTTATAATCTCTTCCTCTTGATCCCATTTAAGCAAAATGTCTCAATTTTAAAAATGCCTATTAACTTGTTGATGAACTGAATAGGAAAAGAAGTCATAATCAAGGTGGACAGTTCAGTAAATAATGATGACCAAGTGTGAAACAGCTATGGAAAAATGGAATTGTATGGATCATTAGGAAAAGATTACAAAATAGGTTAGAAAATAAAACTGCAAATATTATACTGCTTTTATCTATATATGTATCTATTTTGTAGCCAAGTTGGTGAAGTAGGAAGAGGTCATCTATGCCAGCCCGGTTTTCTAAGATAGCATTTCTCAGTTCACGCTGTTCTTTGTTTAACAGGGCTAAAGCACGGGAAGTCGCATTAATATTCTTAATTAGAGCACATGCCAATCTATTAATCTCCATGCCATCATATAAGGCCTAAATCCAGTGGACTTTACGTTGTGCATATCATCTTCAGAGTTCCAGACAAGTGGAGAGGATGAATCAAACTATCAAAACTCATCTGGCTAAGCTGTGCCAGGAAACCAAGCAAAAGTGGACAGAAAATACTGTCCTTGGCCCTGTTTAGGATTCATTATACCCCACATAAGACTGCTGGCTTGTCCCCATTTGAATTAAGGTATGGTAGGTCACCCCAGATTTTGGTTGGGCTAAGGGGGGAACATACAAGAGTTAGTAAATGTTAGTTTGCAACAAGAGGTGCAAATACTAGATAATGTATTGCAAGCCCAGTGCTGATATGTGTTAGAAAAACATGCCCTAATTCCTATTACAGAAGTTAAAGATTGGGAAAATGACTCTTTGACACCCCATTGGAAAGGCCCTATAATTGTCATCCTTTCCATCCCTACAGTAGTAAAAATAGTTAGTATTAAACCCTGGATACATTGGACCCAAGTAAAGAGGGCTAAAGGGGGGTGGACAGTGGCTGGTAATCCTAATAACCCTTTACAGATCACTCTGAGGCGGCAGCACGAAGATTCAAGCTAGGATGTACGCCACACACACCTGGAAGCTGTGTGGTTTGTACAACCAGACTTGCAACTGGAGAGGAAAGAAGACGGAACTAAGCCCTACTGCCGCTAACCGGAAATAGTGGCCCCGCGTACGGCTAGATTCCATAGAAGATAACTATAAATGCTATCATACCTTGTGTTTATTTCTTTGAGATGGGAATTGTATTTGGGGAAAGCTCTATTCTGGGTGATGGGTTCTTTTCGCAACGTATGGCTGATAACTATTGGGTGCATCTTGCAAATATTTCAGGGGTAGATCATTTCTGTTTGCCTAGTGATATGCCTGCTAATCGTTTAATTAGCTCTTGCCTTGTACCTGTATGTCATCACCCAGAGGTAATACATAATCATACAATGTTTGCCCATGCTAATTTCTGCATCATTGGGACACGGATAAAATTCAGATTGCTGTTTCTCAAAAAGGGGAGCACAAAACTGGAAAATGCCCTGAAAAAGACAAATGTTCAGTGAGCTGGAGCAATTCCCCTTTGAGGAATGATTACAAGGTTCAGGGCTTTTTAGTTTGCAAAACAAACAAACCAAGAAACAGAAAAACAAAAGGTGTGGAGAGTAATAGAAGATTATAACAAATGGTATGTGTGGTGTGGATATATTTTTCTCCCCCTCTCATTATAATAAAAGTTGACGTCATATTGAAGCTAAAATGTATAAAGGGATATGATTACCCAAGCCATTAAGATACCTTTAGGGTGGGTGTGTCTGGCGAGTGTGTGGTTACATGAACATTACCAAGTTGAGCAAGAGGAAAAAGTAAAATTTTCAATCAAGAGGCTCACGCGCCTACATTGCCAGCAGTTTTTCTCTTCCCCTAGTAATGCCTTAGTGGAATATTACTGGTTTTCACACTTTTAGGAATCCATCTGTGATTTTGTGGCATCACCAGCAGTCATTTTACCAATACCTTCTTAAACTTGGGACTTTTTCAGATGGCCCTTACCATGCAAGCAGCCTCCAGAGCAGTAACGAGGCTGCCGCGTGGCAGGGGGTCATTTTCGGATGCCACCGTCCCTCTTCTGTGACCATTCGTAGCATGTACTTGAAGCTTTAGAAGCAGCCACGTCATATTTCAATCATGGGCAACTTTCGTGATTGAAATATGGTGCGGCGGCTTCCAAAGCTTCATGTACGTGCTACGAATGGCCATGGAAGAGGGACGGCGGCATCCGAAAACAACCCCCTGCCACACGGCAACCTCATTACTGCTCCGGAGGCTACTTGCACGGTAAGGGCCGCCTGAAAAAGTCCATAGAGTGTATTTTCTTGCCCACAGACTAGCACACCTAGTTTGTGGCCAGGAAAGGAAGAAAAGTAGTCATAATTATTTGGCTTGGAAACAAAGGGTCAAAAATGAATGTGGATATAGAAAGAGGAGCAACAACTAGTACATCATTTCATTTGTATTTTACAAATTAGTGGGCAGTTCCCTAGTTTAAACAATCTGGCTCCCCCTGCATTAGCAGAGCTGTTTTGGGAGGAAGCTGCCTTTGCCGCCAAGGAGGATCAGAGACCCCTCAGAATGTTGCAGGCAGTGTCACCTGCAATGGGAGGAGAGGGCCGGGGCCGGAGGCCATATAAGGCCCTGCTGCCCCTCGACTCCTCCTCTTCAGCCAGCAATCCTCGAAGAAGAGACAGGAGAGTTTCAGCCTGTGCTTGGACAGGCCTTCCTTCACAGGGTTTTAAGGCACCCTTTATTCTCCCTTCCCCTTAACTATTTAGATACAGAGGTTTGGAGGGAGGGGGCATCTGCTTTTCACTAGTTAGATAATTTAATTATTTATATTTAGAGAGAGGGTGCATCTGCCAGCCTGTCACCTACCCCCCCCCCCAATTGGGAACTGCCTTATAATGGTGTGGACACTCACAGGGCCTTAGCTAGAAAGGAAGGGGGGGTGTTTCCAGCATGATTGTTTGGTGTGCTTCATCTTGGCAGCCTGGTGTGTGTTTAAAAAGGGTTTTCTTCTTTCTTTTTCCTTCCCTCAAGTGAGTGCTGTGAGGGAGCTTTTCCTTTAGGGCCTTAGATTGATGGGGGGTGTGTGTCTCCAACTATCAGTTTGGCTCTTCCTTTTCTGTTGCCCTCTGGTGGCTGGTGGCTGTTGCTGGGCAGATTAGCTTTCTTGGTGGTCATGTAACTCTTTCTGCAGGAACTAAGCCCAGCTGAGACAGCCCTGAGAGGAAAAAAATTGTTGAATACAGTAACCCTAAGCATGCGGGCATGAGTAGGAAAACTTGGTTTAAATGTGGGAAACAGGGCCATTGTCAATCTGACTGTACAAGCCAAAGGGACAGAAGTATAGATTTAAAAGTTAAAATGGCTCTGTGGAGGAACCCCAGTCGTCCTTTAGCCCAAGGTTCAGTTATAGGGCAGAGAGACAGTGGCGTTACCATGGAGACCAAGAGTTCTCAATGAGGCCTAAGCTCTTTGCTGTCTGCCTGCCTGCTTTGCTTGACTGTTAGTAGCTTTGTTAGAGCTGACAGGCCTTTGCTGACAGTCCTCTGTGTGTGTGCATGTCTGTGTGCATGCGTGCAGATGTACAGTACAGATGTTAGCAGGAGCATTTATGGACCTTTTCTGGACCAACCTGCCTTTTAATGGGCCGTTTCCATAGCTTGCTGTTTGGCAGGCTTTCTACTAACTATGCTGGGCTTACATTCGTAGCTTTTGCATTTTGGTATGCTTTTACATGTTAGGCCCCTGCTAGTTGCTCTGTTCACAGGGTTTTGTTTTTTTGTTTTTGTTTTTGATCTGCTCTGGTTGGAACTTGGATGGGAGATCACGGTGATTCCCAGGTGCTGTAGGCTTTTTAGAACAGATTGGTGGTAGGGGCAGAATAACCTTACTGCCCCAGATCTGTTGTGATCTTGAAGTGCTAGGAGGGCTCAGCCCCAGATGGTGCAAAGGGAGTGGGGTGGAGCCCCTGGTGGAGCTGATTGTCTCTAGTAAGGTTCCTTTTTTACCTTTGGTCTTTGGCATATTAGGCCCCCTACTGGTTACTTTGTTTTCAGGGATGTTGGCTCCCCCTGGATCCACCATGGCCATTGCCTGGTAGTTTTTTCTTTGTAGTTTTCTCTTTCCAATTACAGTTGCCCCTCCACATTCGCGATCTCAGCATTCGCAGTTTTGAATATTTGAGGTTTTGGGAGGGCCCCCCACCCTCCCAAAACCACGACACGGGGCCTCCGGAGGCCCCGTGAAGGCCCGGGGAGGGAGGGGGTAGAGCTGGGGAGGCCTCCACGGGGCCTTCGGAGACCCTCTGGAGGCCCCATGAAGGCCCTGAGAGGGAGCGGGGAGGCCTGCACGGGGCCTTCGGAGACCCTTCGGAGGCCCCAAGAAGGCCCTGGGTGGGAGGGGGGAAGGGCCGGGGAGGCATCCACGGGGCCTCGGGAGGGTCTCCTGAGGCCCCGTGAAGGCCTAGGAAGGGACTGGGGAGTCCGGAGAATGCGACTATGGGGTCTCCGGAGGCCCCATGGTCGCTTTGGTGGGGGAGGGGGAGGGCAATCATTATTCATGAATTTTTCACATTCGCGGGGGTCTGGAGAACATATCCCCCGCGAATGTGAAGGGACGACTGTAGTACATTGGCTTATTAGTGCATATATACATACTTAATAAATAACCACTTGATTTTGTTAATATGCCACATGCACTTCAATAACAAATTCATAGCTAATGTTCAGTTGTCATCATCTTTTTGGATCTGACTTGATCACATCTATCTAACTCTCTCTCTCTCTCTCTCTCTCTGGCTTTTCTTCGCAAACGAAGATTCAGGTAGGACTCATCCCGCGTTTTCTGCAAGCACGCTGATGACTAAAAAGGCCAATCTGAGATAGACAAGTCTGGTTTCAGAAAGCACAGCAGAAGGTTTTCTTGGGTAATGTTTCCGGGTTGTGATTCTTTCTGCGTTGTCATTTCTCTTCAAGACTTGTTCGGTGTGAGTTCTCAAATAAGGCTGCTGCATTGTGGATAGTGTGTCTCCATGCCTCCCGATGTGTGGCCAGGGCAGACCATTGTTGGTGATCAATTTGTCCGAGCCTGACATGTTGTTTTAGGGAGTCCTTGTATCGCTTTTTTGGAGCGCCCCTCTTATGCTGACCCGTGGCGAGTTCACCATAGAGTACTATTTTTTGGAGGCGATGGTCCTCCATCCTAGAAACATGCCCTGCCCAGCACAGCTGTGTTCTCAATATCATGGCCTCAATGCTGGTGATCCCTGCTTGCTCAAGGACAGCAACATTTGTCACATAGTCAGTCCAGTGTATATTTAGGATTGTGCTATAGATTATATTGAATTCTACTATCTTATCATTAGTTGGCGAGGCTTTACTAACATTGGATTCCATTGGACTTGGGAGAATAAGTTGGGTTCGCTATGGTTTATTTTTGGATGGGATATTGATTATATAGCTACATAATTTACTACTATTGTCTTCATTGAGTTTTACCATCTGATTTTAGTTGTTTGGCTATTTATTTATTTATGTATTTTAACATTGCTGGATCCCATCTGGTCTTAATAGCTAAGTGGTACAATCCATGGTTTAATTTTGGATGGGAGACCAACTAGATTACTACATAATTCATTACTATAGACTACATTGAATTCTGCTATCATAATTTTAGGATTCGAGTTTTTTAACATTGTTGGATCCCATCAGATCTTCAGTGCTACATAGGGTCAGTTATGGTTTATTTTGGATGGGAGATTATGGATTACATTGAATTCTGCTATCGTATCTTTAAATAGTTGGATTCTGCTGGATCCCGTTTGATCTGGCATGCTAAGCAGGGTTATCTCTGGTTCGTTTTTGATAAGGACTAGTTCTGACCTTACACAATTTAGTAAGGTATTTCCATTTAATTCTACTATCTTAATTTCAGTTTGTCTGACCTTTTTGACTGTGCCAGATCCTGTCTGCTATTGGAAGCTAAGCGGGGTCATCTCTAGATTGCCCTTGGATGGGAGACAGATCCCATCCCTACAAAATTAATTAATAATGTTTTCTGCTGTATTGTCTTTAGCTAGTTTGACTCACTTAACAGTGCCAGATTCTGTTTGATCTTGAAAGCTAAGCTGAGTCTGTCCTGGTTGTTCTTGGTGGGGAGACTGATTCTATCCCTACACAATTTATTAATGTAGTTGCATTTAATACTACTCTTTTAATTTATAGCTGACATTCTTGCATTTATAGCTATTCATCATCCAGGACACCAGACCATATTTGATCTGGGTTCAGCAGGGTTGGTCCTGGTTTGTGCTTGGATGGGAAACCTCAGGTACAGACTGCTTTCTTTTATTGTTGACACCATGGTTTGTTTCAGTGAGTCTTTTAGTGGAAGGTGTTTTCGTGCCTGATTATTTTGGTTGAAGCAAGGGGTGCCAATTTGTTCATTGGCACTGGTGGCCATTTGGTGTGAGGCTTCAGGAGCCATTTTGTTGAATGGTACTGGCAGCTATTTTGGTGCCACCTCAGTGATATTTTACCTTCCTTGATTATACACTTACAGTGATTCAATTCCTAGGAAGTGTAATGAATAACTACATAAATATATATTTTCATGTAAATAACAACGAATAAAGCAGTTGTTGGCAATGCACAGGTTATTGGTATGATTGGATTAATTGATTGCATGTTGTTAATTTATTTTTATCAGTATTATCTGTGTTTTAACATTAATAATCTCTCCAGGCCACCAGATAGTTTTACATTTTGGAGGTTAAGGGGAGTCGGTCCTGGAGTAGCTTGGAAAAGAGACCACTCATGAAGGCTCATTGTAGGCTTTATTTATATTGCTTACATTGTCACATTTATGGCCTTATTTTTGAGGCATTAAGTTGTTCGGGGTTTGAGCTCTGAATTACACTTGGTCTCTTGGATGTTCAACAGGGTCAGAACTGGTTGGTGATTAGGTGGCTGACCACTGGTGAAGACTTGGTTGTGGATTTTCTGTTCTTGCTGACATAGTCATACTAGATGCCACATAGGTTCATCTATGTTTTGGTTTTGGATGAGAGATCATTGATTTAACATTTTGTGTCTTTGTTTATAATTTCTTTGCAGTTTCTTTGTGACACTAGAACCTGCGTTCTGTTTTCATCATCTACTGTATCACCCCATGGTAGCATTAGCAGAATCTGGTGGTGCAGTGGTTGAATGCCAGTGCTGCAGCCACGGCGTTGGAGGTTTGGTCCTGCTGGGCTCCAGGTTGGCTCAGTTGTCCATCCTTCAGTGGGTTGGAGAAGTGGGTACCCAGCTGGTTGGGGGACAATTGGCTGGCACATTGTGTCCGCTTGTAGAGTGTGTCACTGTGGGGCGGTATAGCAATATAAGTGCTATTGCTATTGCTGAGTGCTGTCTATTAGCTTTAATTAATCACAGTTATCCCTCGTATCCATGGATTTGATATCCATGGATTGGGGTATTCACAGCTTGAAGATATGAGAGATATGAGAAGATATGAGAGAAATAAGAAGGTAAGAGCACTGGTGGCGCAGTGGTTAAATGCCAATACTGCCAGTCACCACGTTGCTAGTTCGATTCCAGCGGGCTCCAAGGTTCACTCAGCCTTCCATCCTTTCGTAGGTTGGTAAAATGAGTACCTGGCTTGTAGGGGCAATTAGCTAACACACACTGGAAGCTGCTTAATACAGTGTAGATGTGTAATTTGCTATTGCTTAAAACAATTTGTAAGCCACTCTGATAGCCTTGTAGCTGAAGAGTGGGGTATAAATAAATAAATAAATAAATAAATAAAATAATATTCTTGGAAGAATAGTGATCAAAGAGGTAAGCCTTAATTTTGCCATCTTGTATGAGGGACACCATTTTGCTGTGCCATTGCATGTAGTGGGACTTGGGCGTTCACAGATTTTGGTGTCTATGGTGGGTCCTGGAACCAGACCCCAGTGAATATGAAGGTACAACTGTACTTAACTGATTTATAGATTTTTACACTTACTGGTGTCATGATTTTACATATTATTTAATTGATAAATTCATTGCTGTTCTTTATTCTACATCATTTCTTCAAATACCTTACAGATACCATATTTTTGAGGACTCCGTATTCTGGCTGACTTGGGTGCTAAGCAGGGACTGTTCTCAGATGGGAGACCATTACCTAAATCATTTCTAAACTATACATTTTGTTTGCAGGGCTGCACGCCAGGCCCGTCTGAGCCAGTTTCCATTGTCTGATGGATGGGAAGAGAGGCCTGTGATGTTATGCCCCTTCTGTTCCTGGAGAGCCTTGGGCTTCTACCTTATATTCTGTTCTTGTTTCAGGTTTGCCATGGGCCTCCACCTGATGCTGCTTTTCTGTTCCAGGAGTGCCCGTGTGCCTCCCAGGAGTGGGAGCGCCTGGGTGCCTCCCTGAAGTGGACAGTGACATGACATGCGGGTAATCAGGTCTCAGTGGCCTGAGGTTACCGTCATGTGGTCAGCCATGCTGCCTAGAAGGCTTTGGCAAGGGGATGGTGATCCCCATCTAATTTTTGCTACCATCAACCCTGTACATACCCACCCATAGCTAGTTTGGTGTTTTTCTAGGCATTTTCTGTTGGGGCAAAGAAGTTGTTTTCATGTCATGTTTTTGCCTTTCCAGGGGGGACTGGAGATAAGATAATGGTTTATACATTTATATTGAATATCCTACAGGTTAAAAATGCAGCTTATGGTGGGTGAAGTAAACTAAAGGGGCTGAGGATTTGGGTATGAGATGAGGAGGCGAAGGTCATGGAGGGGTTGGTTTATGGATTTAGATTATGGAAGCTGGCAACATTTTGAATCTTCTAGAGACCATGTCAAAGCTTCTTCCAAAATGCATCCCAGGATGATTTTTGTTTTCTTTCAATAGCCTTCACTTTCTTATGATTTCCATTTGGGTACAAACTTATAGATCTATGTTTTTCCAACATGCCACAGTAGTTGGTGAGGCAGGCTAACCTGCTCCCCCCCCTTTTTTTTTTTTTTTGCTTGGCAAGTGGGTTTAGAGGCAGCTATTTACATTGCCTATTGTATGTAAGCACACACAGCTGCAGTAAAAACACCTAGGGCTTGTCTACACAGGTGAAAAAAATATCAGTTTCAAATTACATTTGCCTGGTCCTTGTCAACAGCACTCACATTTTATTAAAGCAAAGTGAGAGCGGCATTACCAGCCACACATTTCCCTAAGGCAAGTTCACTTTGGTGTAAAAGGGTGGTCCTGCTATGATCACATATCCTGTGCTTCGCATTATTTTATTCCTGTCATAAATGCAAATATGCAAATAAGCAGAGATGTGCTAATAATCATATACAGTTGTCCCTCCGTATCCATGGATTTGGTATCCACAGATTTAAGTATTCATGGCTTGAAAATATTCTTTTAAAAATAATAATGCTATGCCATCGCATATAATGGGACTTGAGTATTCACGGATTTTGGTATCCACAGGGCGTCCTGGAACCAAACCCCAGCAAATATGAAGAAACAACCATACAAGTATCCACACAAACACACCTTCAAAAGTTAAAAGTGACTACATGCCAGAAAAATGTAAATGCAAACAGAGGAAGTAACCCTTCCTGGTGGGAATGATCAGAGGATCCAAAACCCCACCCCCCAGCTCCACAGCAATGGCCCATAGAGGGCCAACCACACATATGATTATCCAGTAAAAGGCAAGTTTTATAAAATCAGCCCTTGGGCATAAAAAATAACTACATTCAGAGTGAATAATCAAGAATGTTGTGTGTCATGATTACAACTATGAGTTGAGTACAATTTTTTCAACAGTGTAGACAAGTCCCTAGAGTAGAATTCCATTCTTTCCCAGGTCAAGCTTTATTATTGCATTGTTTACTGCAGACATGCTGCTGCAACCCAACACTGAAAGTCTGTCTTTCTCCAGCCCTCCTTCATAATTCTCCCAATGCCAATGCTGCAAAATACCTGCCGGTTTGACAGAAGACAAGAAAAGAGGAGCTTGACTGGGTACTTGTAGAAAGACTTTGTAAAAAGGAGCTCCTTTGTCAGAGGCGTTGTTAACTGAGGTGTGCCTATAACTGAGAATTTCCCAATTCTAAGTTCTTTGTTACCTAAAAACTCCTGTAAAAATATATAGGTATGTGAGTGAGGTGTATGTGTGTGCATGCTTACACAGACACAAGTTAACATACAGACAAAATATTAATCCAGTTGTTCATAGCAGCAGTTTTTCAAATGCTAGGGACATCATCATGACTCATGTTGTGAGAAGCATCCAAAATGAAACCTTTTACATCACCTAGGACCAATTCCCCATGCAGGCAGGTACTGCCAGTGAAACAGAATGCTGGATACCAGAACTTTTAACAGGTGCAACGCTTAAGGCCAATCTGAGTAGAATGGCAGAAAAATATTAACCCCCTCAGTGGCAGAAAGGTTCCTAAAAGAGATTCCTAAAACAAAGAGCGAACTGACAATTCAGATCAAGTAGCAAAAAGAAACAGAGGAGTAATAAAGTGTGTGTGTGTGTGTGTTGAGAGGGGGACCCTCAGTTTATTCACAGCAAAGGAAGAACTGTTTTCCCAATGCATAACCTTCAGAGTTTAAGGATCTACTGAAGAGATGTGAAGTCAGTAGCATTCCAGATGTTATTTGACTGCAACTCCCATGATTCCTTACCATTGGCTATGCTGGCCAATGGGGGTGGCAGTTCACAACATGTGGAGGGCTACATGTACCCCAGCCTTGCACAATAGTGCTCATGGATTTGAAAATCTTATTTTCTTGTATGCTTTCTCTGTTTTGTCAGTGGTTTTGTGTCTGTCTTGCCTTGTCAGCAAAATAATATCCTTTGCTTGATGAATTTCATGTTGCCCCTTGCCAATCTTTTCAAGCTAGTTCAGGTTCCCAATTCCAGCAAAGTTTGCTTCCATTTTCCTAGGCTAGATTCTGGATGACCTGGAGGTTGATTACATGGCAAATAATATCTGGGAAGAATTCGGGAAGAATCCCATTGGTCCTCACGTTTGGTGGGCCACATTGACACTATTTAGAAGGGTGGAAAGCAAAAAAACCCAAAAAATCCATGACTTTCCATCCCTCTATTTTCCACAGTCTTTTTTGAAAAGTCAGGGAAAAACCACACTATTGGTTGTCTGATCAATCAGCAACCATCCCGGAAAAGGGGCACACAGCAGAGCTGAATTGTGACTGGTCAGATCTTGGAGGAGACGAGCTTACAAAGGATGCCTTGCAATTGAGGATCTGCCATTTTTAATGGCCCTGCATTGGGTCCGCCACCGCCTCCTCTGAAGCCCGGAGCCTGGCTCCCTCCTCCTCCTCACCACTGCTTCTAGCCCAGGCTGGGCAACTCCAGCACTCTCCCCATCCCTGAACCAGTCCAACCTGCCCAGCGCCCTGGCCCTCAATGGCTGTGCGGTTGAGGGCTCTGCCTCTGTGACTGCCCTTCAGCTCTCCATCTGCGTTTCTCCATCAGTGGCAGCTTTCCGGGGAGGGCGGGTTAGGCTGTGCATGCTGGGTCTGCCCTGCATGTTCCGCTAGGCAGAACGGGCTGCTGCGGCCAAGGGTGCTTCCTCCATAAGAGCCCTATGCCACACCAGCCCATTCCGCCCCACACCCCAGTGGCTCGCACAGCTGAGGGTGCTTCCTCTGTGACTTGCAGTCACAGAGGAAGCACCCTAGGCCACAGCAGCTCATTCTGCACAGTGCCCCACAACTGAGGGCACTTCCTCCATGACTGTCAGTCATGGAGGTAGCACCCTAGGCTGCAGCAGCCCATCCTACATGGGGCAGACCCGGCACGCACAGCCTGTTCCACCCTCCCTGGAAGGCCGCTGCCAGGGAAACAAAGGGATGGGAGCTGAAGCACTGCCACCAAAGAGCTCCCCCCCCGCCCAGCTGACAAGCCACGTGAACTACAAACAGAGGTATTTTGACAGTCACCAATTATGCAGATTCATTGTAGGCACAATGTGGGACAGGACCAAAATGGAGGTAACATAAATTTTCCTGTATTTAATTCTGCCCTGTAGCTGAGCCCCATGTTTTGGTTTGATCTTACACACAATCCTAAATATACACTGGACTGACTATGTGACAAATGTTGCTGTCCTTGAGCAAGCAGGGATCACCAGCATTGAGGCCATGATATTGAGAACACAGCTGCTCTGGACAGGGCACTTTTCTAGGATGGAGGACCATCGCCTCCCGAAAATAGTACTCTATGGTGAACTCGCCACGGGTCAGCGTAAGAGGGGTGCTCCAAAAAAATGATACAAGGACTCCTTGAAACAACATCTCAGGCTCGGCCAAATTGATCACCAACATTGGTCCGCCCTGGCCTCACATCAGGAGGCATGGAGATGTACTATCCACAATGCTGCAGCCTTATTTGAGAACTCACGCCAAACAAGTCTTGAAGAGAAACGACAACGCAGAAAGAATCACAACCCGGAAACATCACCAAAGGAGACCTTCTGCTGTGCTTTCTGCAACCGGACTTGTTTATCTCGGATTGACCTTTTTAGTCATCAGCGTGCTTGCAGAAAACGCAGGATGAGTCCTTCCTGAATCTTCATTTGCAAAGAAAAGCCAGAGAGAGAGGGGGTCACTGAGCCCCAAGTTTTTGGTTTGATCTTATATACCAATCAATAAAGTTGATGAGTGTCTGTGAAAGTTACAATCTTGCAGGCCCCAACCAACCCCCTCCTGCCTTTACAATTTCTTCACCTGAGGGGAAAAATCAGGAAAAAAGACTACTTAGCTTTTAGTTGCTAATTAGCAGCTAGCAAACTGTTAGGAGAATGTCAGTTTTCCTTTTTAATATGGATATGTGAAATACTTGTCCTAAAGGAGACTTCTGACTTCAGGATAATTACCCCATTACCTCTCATGGCACTAAATTAGCTTTTAATAAAAGTATTTTAGGTGGCAAGAAGGGAGTGATGTTTAAAAGGCTAACTGCTGCAAGACGTTTTGCAGCCTGTCACCAAAGTCAAAATTGTCATATTTGAACTCCCATATGCTGTTAAAAGTTGAATAGTTATGGCCAGTTTAATAGTTATAGGAATTAAAATGAGGGGGATAAAACCCTCTCCTCATAAAGCCCATTGATTTTCACTGCAGTGCCTCACACAAAGCTACTGTTCAAACCTAAGTAAAAATATCGCTTGGTCATTTTGTGATGGAGTTATGTCAAAAGCAAGAAGCAGAGAAATGAGGTGGCTCATAAAAGAAAATGAAGATTGGTTACAAATTCATAGTCTATCCTAGCAGCATCTGGAAGTTACATGGGGGTAAGATGGAAAGAAGAGCACATTAGGTAATCTAGAAGGTGGTGATAGGAAATATATGGTCCTCCAGATGTTTTGGACTACAACTCCCACAATTTCTTAACATTACCTATGCTCACTGGGACTTTTGGTAACATCTAGTTGTGTTTATTTCTGTGTGCAGACTCTATACAGACCTTCAAATGAACAAGACACACAGATCAAAGCAGTCACTATGACCTGCTCCTCTCTTCTATTAGCACTCAGATTACAGGAGCAAACACAAGCAATGCAATTCACTAGACCCCTCTCCGAATGCCTCTCTCCTTAGCTTTTGAAAAGCAATAACTAAGGAGGATATATAAAAAACATACATAAGATATGGATCTTCTTTGATCTCTTAAAATCTGAACAGAAGTTGGAGCTCTGGGATTACAGGCAGCTTATCTGCATACTTTCCCAGCAGCCTTTGAATTGGGAAATGTGCTGTCTCCCTGGTGCACATATCTGGGATGTCACTGACAACTTGCCAAAACTCATCAAAAACAGATCAGTATCCCTTTCTCCTTATTCTTGTGGGCACCAATGACACTGCAAATAACATATTTGAGGAGATCATTTCACAATATGAAGCTCTGGACAGGAAGGTGAAGGGTTTAGATGTGTAGGTGGTATTCTTACCTGTTTTACCAGTGAAAGAAGACCACATAGGGACAGAAAGGTACTAAAAGTGAATGATTGGCCACACAGATGGTGTTGACAGGAGAGGTTTGGTTAAAGGGACCATAGTCTTAACTTCTTAGAGCACTGCTGGCTACAGATGGGCTGCACCTCACAAGACTGGGAAGAATGTTTTTGTTAGTAGAATGGCAAGTGAGCTTTAAACTAAATCCTTGGAGGGGGGGGGGGTTGGAGATGATACAATCAGCTCAAACATCAGTCCAAAGGCAAGTTCTAAACACAAGGATGTGGATTCTATAGGAGAAGCTGATGGAAAGAATGGGCTCCACAGTAAATTAATAGACCAGAACAAACAAGGCTTTAGATGTTTATACACCTTGGGAACAAGAAGATCTTGAAGTCCATGCGCAGGAAAGTAAAATGACCTTTTAGGTATAATAGAGACCTGGGTGGGATGACTCCCATGATTGGAATATAACAATTAAAGGAAATAACCTATTCAAAAAAGAGTAGATGTGGCAGAAAAGTGTGTGTGTGTGTGTGTGTGTAAGTAGCATTATACGTCAAAGACAAATTACACTTATACAGAACTCCATGAGTGTGAATAGAGTGGACTAGTCAAGAGCATTTGAGTACAAATAAATGACAAAAGAAAAGAAAGCAACATTGTGGTAGGAGTCTACTACAGGTCACCAAACCAAGAAGAGATGGTGGATGATGCTCTTCTGAAACAAATATCAGAAATCTCAAAGATGCAAGAATTAGTAGCTATGGGAAACTTCAATTAAAATGCTAACAGATTACTATGAAAAGGCAGAACAGCTCAAACCTATTTTGCTTTACCCCCCTCCACAAACAGAACTGTGTGCATCCATGCATCCACAGAAACCTTGATAAGGGATCCAAATTGCAAATCAAGATTGATAAGGAGATAGGAATCACCTCATTAAACTAAATTAATTCAAATTGGCAGGACCAGATGAACTACATTCCAGAGTACACAGAATTGGTAAAGAGGTAGTTCAGGAATACCTGGCCACTATAAATGAGTTCAAGTCTCTAGGGCCAGATGAACTTCATCCAAGGATATTGAAAGAACTGGCAGAAGTAATCTCAGAACCACTGTCAATAATCTTAGAGAATTCCTGGAGAACAGGAGAGGTCCCAGGAGACTGGAGAAGGGCAAATGTTGTCCCCATCTTTAAAAAGGGGAGAAGAGAAGACCCAAATAATTACCACCAGTCAGTCTGACATCAATACATGGAAAGATTCTAGAGAAGATCATTAAACAGACTATCTGTAACCACTTAGAAAGGAATGCTGTGATCACAAAAAGTCAACATGGATTTCTCAAAAACAAGTCATGGCAGACTAATCTCTTTTTTTATAGTGTTATAAACTTGATAGATGAAGGGAATGCAGCGGATGTAGTGTACCTTGATTTCAGTAAGGTTTTTGACAAGGTACCCCATGACATCCTTGCAAAAAAGTTAGTAACCTGTGGGCTAGACGATGCAACTATTAGGTGGATTTGTAATTGGTTGACTGACCAAACCCAAAGGGTAGTCACCAATGGCTCCTCTTCATCCTGGAGAGAAGTGACTAGTGGGGTCAGGGTGCCACAGGGGCCCAGTGCTATTCAATATCTTTATCAATGACTTGGATGAGGGAATAGAGTATGCTTTATCAAGTTTGCAGATGACACCAAATTAGGAGGGGTAGCTAATACCCCAGAGGACAGGATCAGAATTCAAAATGACCTCAACAGATTAGAAAGCTGGGCTAAAACTAACAAAAAAATCTTGAAAAACAGCTGAGGTACCAGAGAAGAAGAAACATTTTACCTCTCTTTAAATAGGGCAAAAAGGAAGATCTGGAGAACTATAGACCACTCAGCCTGATTTCAATACCAGCAAAAATATTAAAATGGTTTGTAAAAGGAGTCTGCATGTCTCTGGATGACTATGCAGCTATAAGCAGGAGCCAGCAAGGTTTGTCAAGCAGAAAGGCAGGAGCTCAAAAACTCAAAAGTAGCACAACTTAGCGCACAATCGGTTGTATGAAATACCGATGCACAAAAGACTGTGGGAACTGCCAGCAATCTTCCCGAAACAGCCACAGAAGAGCTGAGCCATGATTGGTTGGACCACCTGTAGAGGGGGCAGACTTGCAAGAGATGTGAGGAGCCTCAAATGAAAGGATCCAGCCACTGTTGTTATACCAGTGCTATCCCCATCCCAATTGCCCAGCTGTCTGCCTCCTGGCTTGCTTGGCTGCTGCAGCTGGGGGATCCCCACTTAGCCATAATTACTGTTCCTCTGTGTGTGTGTGTGTGTGTGAGAGAGAGAGAGAGAGAGAGAGAGAGAAGCAGTCTGCTCCGCTGTCCAAGTGGGTGAGGGGCAGGAGGGCTGAGGGAAGCAGGGTGAAGAGGGAGCCTGCGACTCCATTGCTTCTGCCAGCTGGGTGACCATCCCTCCCAAGACCTGTCTTCCTTTCTGCCAGCTCTCTGGCAACGGGGGATGGCTTTTGGAAGAAGAGGGAGGGAAAGGTGCCAGCGCTCTCTCTCTGCTCTCTCTCTCTCTTTCCCTCCCTCCCTCCTTTCGTCTCAGCTTCCCAGCATCTTATCTCCCCCCAGATGTGCTTGGGAGACCACGCACCCCACCTTTGTCTGCGTGAACTACAAAGCCGAAAACTAACCAGATCAACCAATTTCTCACTAAATCATGTAAACTATGCGGCAGTGGTGTGAAAATGCACTAAAGCACAAGCTTTCACTATAAAAACTGCTGTGTAACTGACCCCCTAGAAAGGTGGTGGGGTCTCTTTCTCTGAAGATTTTCAAACAGAGCCCAGGGATTCTTTAGCTGGAGTTCCTGCACTGAGCAGGGAGTTGGTCTCAGCGGCCTATGGGGCCCCTTCCAGCTCTATTATTTCATTTGTTTTAAAAACTATTTTTATCAACATATCAATTCAATAATTTAAAACAACATACAGGGTAACTACACGATACAATTGACAGGGGTAAAATGGGGAAAAACAGAAACAGATAAAACCAAAACCAGTATATATGACTCCCAACTTGCCAGCCTACAGTTATAACCATTCAGTAAATCTACTTCCTCTATAGAAAACCTTAAAAACATATATTTGTCTTCTATTTGACCATATAAAATACACTTCTACTTGTTATTCTTTTTACTATTCTTCAAATTCTGTAACTACTAATCTCCTCCACTTTCTCTCATATATTCAATTACTGACTCCCATTCTCTTTTTAAAACTAATGACTTCTCTAATTAAGTTTGTCAATTTATCCATTTCAATAAGGTCATATCATTTTAGTAGCCAATCTTCCTGTGATGGAGTTGACAGGTCTTTCTACTTCTGTGCATATAAAATTCTAGCAGGTGTAATCATGTATTGTATAAATCTCCCATACTTCTTCTCCAACTGTTCTTCCATGAGTCCCAGTAGGAAAAAAAATCTAGTTTTGCTTAAAATTTAAGTTTCAGCACCTCTTCCATCATGCTATGTATCATAGTCCAATATTTTTTTTCACTTTATCACAAGTCCACCACATATGGTAAAAAGTTCCTTCTTTCTGATCACACTTCCAACACTTATTTGTGGAACCTTTATAAATATTGGAGATCTCTTCTGGACTCAAATACCAATGCTATACCATTTTATAAAAAAAATTATTTACGGCCACAACTTAAGGTAAATTTTAATCCCTTTCCCCAAATACCTTCCCATTCTTCTAACTGTATGTTATGACCTAGATTCTAAGCCTATTTAATCATACAGTCTTTTAACCTGTTCATCTTCCATTTCTATCCTCAATAGAAAATTATACATCTTAGCAATTAAATGTCCATTGTTTGTGCACAATTGTATTTTAAAAATCTAACTATGTTGTTTCTTATACATTCTTTTTTTAAAAATTTGGCATACATATATACATAGAATATTTGACATGTCATATATACATTTTTCCCCTATTCATTTTCTATCATATGAGTAGTGGACTAATACAACTGTTTGCCTATTTTTTAATAAAATAAATGTACTGTTTCCATTTATATTAACTGCTATATATTAAGTATGTATCTTATTAACTTCCTTGCTGGAAGCCTCCAGGGAGTTTTCTTGCCACTTTTTACTGAACATCACATTCCTTCCCCCGAAATAGGAGAATTTCACCTCAATATAACTTGGCTTCTATAATTCCATACAATCTTATTAATACACATTTTACTCTAGAACTCTGATGTTTCCATGTTAAAGAAAAAAAAAGAAATACGGGGAAGTAAAGTCATTTTCCCCCCTTCTTTTTTTTTCATCCCCCCCCTTTCTCTTACTTGCCAATACCCTAGGAGGTTGTTACAGTTTTGCCCCATCTATCTGTTAAATATGCAACAATCTTTGTCCACTCCTTTTGATGTTTTTCCTCTAATTCTCCTTTTAATTTCATGATTAGTCTGTCCATAAAGTAAGACTCGAACAGTTTCTCCAGCCATTGATCAATTGTAGGAGAGTCCTTATTCTTCCACATTTTCGCATAGACTATTCTGGCCGTTACTAGCATATAAAAGATTATTTTTCCATGTTCTATCTCCTGTGACCTCTCTATCATACCTAACAAAAACACTTTAGGCCTCCATTGAAGACAAATATTCAATATTTGATCTATTGTTTGTTGGTCAATCGTCCAATTTTTTTTTGCTTTTTTACATTGCCACCATAGGTGAAAAAAAGTACCATTTTTGTCCCCACACTTCCAACATATATTCTGGGCTCCTTTGTACATTTTCGACAATTTGTTAGGTGAAAGGTACCACCTAAAGTACATTTTATACACATTCTCTCATAGGTCTTGACTCAATGTTCTTTTTATTTGATTTATCCACAAATGTTCCCATTTATCTATGCCAATTATGTATCCAAAATTCTGTGCCCAGACTATCATATTAGATTTGACTGTTTCATCTTCTGTGTCCCATTGCAGGAGTAGTTTATAAAATCTCGTGATCATGTTTTTGTTCCCTACATCCGTAATATTTTCCCATTGTGATTTTTCAGTCATAATTCCGTGTAATCTTTTATCCATTTTAAATCTTTCCTTCATCTGCGTGTACAGATACCAATGACAGTCCATGCCTTCTTTCTTGATTTCTTCCTGGGATTTCATTGCTTGACCATCAGCACCCGTCTTAAGAACATCTTTATATCTCAGCCATTGATACGTTGAAATATCTTACCTGTTGTGTAGTGCTTCGTGTGGCGATACACATAGGGAGACTCGATGGAAAAACCTCATTTTCACTCTCTTCCAACATTTAATTAGAGATCTAATAAAATGATTGTGGAAATTTCTGTTTATCACATCCTTATCATAAAAAAGGTAGGCATGCCACCCAAAATGGTTCCCTTCTTCAATTGCCAATAATTTTTTATTCTTTAGTGTAACCCACTCATTTATCCAAGTCAGACAGCAGGCTTCATAGTATAGTTTAAAGTTCGGCACATTCAATCCTCCTCTCTTCTTAGCGTCCTGTAATAGTTTCATTTTTACCCTCTGTTTCTTCCCAGTCCAAATAAACTTAGAGACATCCGCTTGCCATTCTTTAAATGTTTTGGGTCCAATCTCTATCGGGATATTTTGAAAAAGAAATATCATCTTGGGGAGAACATTCATTTTAATTATACTTATTTTGCCTAGCCATGATGTAGTGATTTTCAACCAATTGTTAAGATCTCTTTTAATCTGCACCCATAATTTTTTGTAGTTGTTATTAAAAAGTTCTTGATTGTTGTTCGTAATGTTTACTCCCAAATATTTTACTACTTTGGCTATCTTAAAGCCAGATTGTTCTGCCAATGCGCTCTCGTCATTCTTAGTAAGATTTCTAGTTAAAATCATTGTTTTATCTTTATTTATCTTCAGTCCAGTTAGGTCTTCAAATTCCTTTAGAATATTCATCATGGCTGGCATCTCTTCATGGGAGTCACTTAGGGAGATTATTAAGTCATCTGCAAACATTTTTATTTTATATCTTAATTTTTGTATTTTGACTCCTTTTATTTCTTCCCCTTCATTTATTCTTTTGCTCAACATCTCCATAACAATTATAAACAGGAAGGGGGAGAGGGGACACCCTTGCCGTGTCCCTTTCTGTATTTGAAACTTGTCTGTTTTCTCCCCATTTATTAACAATTTTGCTGTCTGGTTTTGGTATATAGTTTTGATCCATTTTATGAAGTTCTCCCCTACATTTATCTGATCTAAAATTTCCATCATTGCTATCCAGTCCACATTGTCAAATGCTTTCTCTATATCCAGGAATATTAACACCAATTTTTTTCTTCATGCATTTCATGATATTCAATCAAATTTATAACATGCCTAATTTTATCTTTCAAAAATCTATCTGGTAAGAAGCCCCACTGATCTTCATTTATCCAATCACTTAATACTTTTTTCAATCTGTCCACCAAAATTGAGGCAAAAAATTTATAATCCACATTTAAGAGAGATATTGGGCGGTAGTTTTTGGGGTCTTGTATCTTCATTTGCGAAGAAAAGCCAGAGAGAGAGAGACCTTTCTGCTGAAATTTCTGCTAAAATTGTTGTAAAAACCTTATCATCATTATTCTGCAGATTATTCAGCAACTCTAGTATTTTATGATCCTCTAATCACTATCCAGTTCACACTCATTATACCCTGCACATCATTTGAAAAGTCTCTCTCTGGCTTTTCTTCACAAAAGAAGATTCAGGAAGGACTCATCCCGCGCTTCCTGCAAGCGCGCTGATGACTAAAAAGGCCAAGATAAACAAGTCTGGTTGCAGAAAGCACAGCAGAAGGTCTCCTTGGGTGATGTTTCCAGGTTGTGATTCTTTCTGCGTTGTTGTTTCTCTTCAAGACTTGTTCGGCATGAGTTCTCAAATAAGGCTGCAGCATTGTGGATTGTGTGTCTCCATGCCTCCCAATGTGAGGCCAGGGTGGACCATTGTTGGGGATCAATTTGGCCAAGCCTGAGATGTTGTTTCAGGGAGTCCTTGTATCGCTTTTTTGGAGCACCCCTCTTACGCTGAGCTGTGGCGAGTTCACTGTAAAGTACTATTTTTGGGAGGCGATGGTCCTCCATCCTAGAAACGTGCCCTGCCCAGTGCAGCTGTGTTCTCAATATCATGGCCTCAATGCTGGTGATCCCTGCTTGCTCAAGGACAGCAACATTCATCACATAGTCAGTCCAGTGTATATTTAGGATTGTGCGTATACAGCGCTGATGAAAGCATTTGAGGAGTCGTAAGTGGTGGCGATAGGTGACCCATGTTTCAGACCCATAAAGGAGAATAGACAGTACAATGACTCTATACACACTGATTTTTGTGCTTCGCCTCAGGTGTTTATTACTCCAGACTCTTTTGTGAAGTCTTCCATATGCGCTATATGCCTTTGCTAATCTGTGCATCAGAAATGTTCAGGATAAGCAATGTTTTAAATTTTCATATTAAAAACCAAACATCTTAATTGATTTATATTCTGCATTTTCTATAGATTAAATATAGAAATGTTTCTATAGTTTATAATTTGGACTAGGTGTCCATTCTGGTGATGTAGTAATGTGATCTGACAGAGAGCTGTGGGACCCTCATAGCCCAAACTTCAATGTGCCACACAAGCACAGAGTAGGAAAACATGCGCAGAGCTAGAAGTGCATGTATGAAAAGTGAGGCAAGCTATACAGCATGTTGCTTTCCAGATATGTTGCTTTCCAGGCTTTATTTTTGTTGAATATATCAGGAGACAGTGTAATATCTCATGTGTTGTTGTTCATCTGAGGTTGTATTTACCTAATTTTAAGACCTGCTAAGGAACAGGTTATTGTTATTATGTTCTGATATGTAAAACCATAGCATTCAAAGAGCGTGTACTTTCTTTTTCACATGACTGTACAAACAATTTTAATACAAAATATTGGCTTGGGGGGGGTATTTAGGTGACTGCTCTCCCTCTCGCTCACCAGTTTTCTCCTAAGCATCCCACCCTAGCCTCTGCTGTTCAGTTGTCTTTCTGTATAATTGTTTATCAATGTTTTTCTGTAAATATGTGTCATCTGTGTACAACTTGTAATTTTACTGTTTTGTCAACTTTGGGGGTGGTTGGCATGGGTCCTAGATCTGAGAAAGCTTTTACCTGTGCCTCCTGGGTATTGGTAATGGACCGGGTCCCCTTATGGGATTTAGGGGTGTGGTCAGAAAAGGTATTGCACACCTGTAGGTAGACACCTCTCTGGCAGCCCTGGACAGAAGGGGGATCTCACTGCCAATTGGGATCCCCTCCTCCTGCCCTCAGTTTGGTTCTGGCAGTGGGCTGGAGTGATGGGCTCATCAATCAACAGGCGGGTTGCTCGATGCCTGCATCCAGACCCAAGTGTGTGCCAACTTATCTACACCTGTAATCAATAAAGTTGTGGCCTATTTATTTTCCACCTATTCTTTGTGTGGTTGTATTCTTTTGTGACATGCAATGTCCGCTGTTTAAAAGCGTACTAAACTATTTTCTTTGTTCCCTGTTTGTTCCCCAACTTTCCCCTCAACCTCTTCACACTTAGGAGAAGAAAATAACAGTTAAATGTATTTCACTTTTCTGTTGTCTGGAAGTACTTGCTATGGCAGTGTGGCCTAGAAGAGGAGCTGCCCCAGTTGCTTTGCCAGAAAAAGGTAGCTCAGTTGATCCCACTTCTCAGCCACAGGCAAAGACGTTTGCAAATAATTTCATGTGATACTTTGCAGTTCAGCACTGGAAATACAACAACTAAGGTTTGGCAGTGGAAGAACAAGGATAGACAACATAGTTATATTACTGATATTATGTTGGGAGTGCAAAAGCCAATTTCAAATGAATGTAGATAGAAATTTTCAAGAGGGACTGCCTTCCTCCAAAAGAATAAATTGGGATTCAGTTTTCACAATTTGTAAACATGAACATGAAATCGGGCAAGTTATTTCAGCTCAGTTTTAGAACAATATAGATTTCTGTCTAATGCTGAAAGGTTTATTGGCAATAGGATAACTTTGATGTGACCTACTGAAAGTCTTCCAAATTTGTAATAGGACCAATAAAACATGTTCAGAGTAAGTTCTTTTTATTGGAGTGTGAGGTTTCACAAACCTGGGTGCCTAAAATATAGTTAAGAGGACATTCAAGTAAATGGAAAAATCAGGTTCAACATTATTTTACTGAAAGGGTAATAAACGTGCATAACTAGTGGCCAGAGGAGACTATGAAAATAAATAGATGGTATGGGATTAAGAGGCAGCTACTCAGTATGTGATATCTGTAAAACATGACAAGGTAGATATTCTGATGAGAAACTCATAAAAGGAGGATGTGAAGCATATTTTACTTGATTTTTTGAGGTGTGAGGATGCTTGAATATTTATCTACCTTGTTTTAAATGTTCATTTCCTTATTCTTCAATGGGTAGGTTTATCTGTGCCATTATTCTCCTGAAACACAGAGCAGAGTAGAGGAAAAGTGGTAATGGTGCAAAGAGAAAGCTAGGGAAAGTGAAATGAAGGGACATTTGACCAAATACACTTCCATCTGTTTTGGACTCTGCCCCTCCTCCAACATCTACTTCTTTGCTTATTAAAATAATTAGAATGCTATAGACTAGGAACACTCTGGGAGTGAAGTGTGTAACAAGGTTAGTGCTCTGTCAGCAACTTCTCTGGTGTGAACAGTAAGGGAATAAGCGGTCAAAATGCTTTGTGTGTCTTTCTTTGCTTAAAAGCAGCCTGGGAAGTGAGGAGAAATTATTTGGACTGGGGCTGTAGCGCATATCTGTACTCTACCTCTATCACATAGCTAAGAATAGGAGAAAAGTTTAAACCTCTCCTTGACAATAAGGCCATGATTCAGATCGCATGTCCACTACTCTTTATAAGTACAGAAAGAGGCATTTGGGGAGATATGCAAAGCAGTCATATGCAGGTTTAATTAGAAGTAAATGGCTTGTTCAGTGGGAGTTACAACTTAAGTGTACTGCATAAAGGACTGCAGTATTAATATTGAATCTCTTATGCCATGTTCATCATAGCTCTTAGAAATATAACAAGTGAATATTCTACTTTAGTAATTTCAGCGGAGGGATCAGATGATGGAGACTAATTTTTTACCTCTGTTTCCCATGGGAAGAGAAATATTGCAGTGATAATTTGGTTCTAGATCATTTCACATTTGAGGGGGAAATCCTGGTTTTATAAAATGCCAAAAATATTGAAAGAAAGGTATCACACTTTGGTTGATATTTGCTGGAGGTACCAAGTTCTTGGGACTGGCGATTGGCATGTGTGATGGGTTTATTATGACTGTAGCATGCTGGAAACTGTTGAGAAGAAACTTTAGGAAATGGATATGATTTACAATTGAGTAGCAGGTGTATACAGGCATTGTCCAAAGATTTTTAGTGTGCAGCTCTTTTTAGCAGGCTGTGGCTATCATAATATGAGTGCTTTATGGAAGAGATTTATTTTAATCTACACTTCACTTCTCAAGCTCTGTATGTACTAATACATTTCTTGTAATAAATATATTAATATATTAGTACATGGTAACCTCTCTTGGATACAGGGTTGTATAAAATGTACAATCAGGAAAATTGTTTCAGTTGTGCTTTGAATTCCTTTGTGGTGCAAAAACAGAACTTCCAGAGAGCAATCCTACAGCTTAACCAGACTGCTCTGAAGACCTGCCTAAAGATCTGTTGGGCTCCTGCCTACAGGGTGGAGGGGAGGCTTTGTTGATTTGTTTGGTTACCATTTCCCTCACATTATGAACATGTGCACTGTGTGTATATGCACTGTGTGTAAAACATTTACATTTGCTACTATTTATGCCCTGAATAAGAAATTTAATTAAGACATTAAAATTTTAAGAGACACCATAAACTTTGAGGAATTCCAACAAGGAGAAATCATAAAAAGCGGAGTAAATGTGAACATCTAAAGTTATGATGATGAAGAGAAAATAATTTAAAATGACAAAATGTCCACCTCATTCACCCCAAACTTCTGATATATAATTTCCCCCTTCTCATCTTTCCTGCAGGCATCAGTGAGTTGTAATTTATGACTTCATAGCGATACAAGCCCCAGATGGCCAACTCTGACATCTGATGCAAGCTTTCCTTCAAGGATGCCAAGTCACCTTTGAGGGTAGCACAGTGGAGGCACTGAAGAGTTAAGGGGTTAAATGTGACCACATAAGTCTCTTTCCTTCTCTGCTTCTTCAAAGATGAAATGAGAAGGGTATGTATATACACACATACACACACACATTCAGGTGATACATGGTGATCTAGAGATCATGAAGCATTATACCTAGGAATGTGCCTGAGAACTCTAATATCAATGCAAGCAAAGCTTCTTTCATTCTCCAGGGTGAAAAATGGTCATTAACTTTCAGATTCCTGTTGTTTTTAAAGGCAGGACAGCTGTGCAGTCTGTTCATCAGCTGACAACCCCTCTTTCCCCTGTAAAAGCATACTGTTATTGTAATAAACTATGCATAATGACTCATTAATTATCCACTAACTACAGATAACTGCCAGTGTATCTACATTAGCCTTCCTATCTTTTGGAGCATTTAAGGCAGCTGTGCCAAAATTAGCCCATAACTGCTGGTGTTGCCCAGTTTCCAAGAGATCATTGCCTTGATTATTAATCTCTCTGTGACTGGGAGAGGAGTGAGCTAGGCTTCCAGGTGGAAGGGGTGTTCTCTGAATGTCTGTAGCAGGAAAAGAAAGGCACTATCTATTGCTACACCAGATCTCAGCGTTCTGCTCCCAGTGTCTCTCTCTGGCTTTTCTTCGCAAACGAAGATTCAGGAAGGACACATCCCGCGCTTTCTGCAAGCACGCTGATGACTAAAAAAGCCAATCCGGGATAAACAAGTCCGGTTGCAAAAAGCACAGCAGAAGGTCTCCTTGGGTGATGTTTTTGGGTTGTGATTCTTTCTGCGTTGTCGTTTCTCTTCAAGACTTGTTCAGCGTGAGTTCTCAAATAAGGCTGCAGCATTGTGGATAATGCGTCTCCATGCCTCCAGATGTGAGGCCAGGGTAGACCACTGTTGGTGATCAATTTGGCCAAGCCTGAGATGTTGTTTCAGGGAGTCTTTGTATCGCTTTTTTGGAGCGCCCCTCTTACGCTGATCCATGGCAAGTTCATCGTAGAGTAGTATTTTTGGGAGGCGATGGTCCTCCATCCTAGAAACGTGCCCTGCCCAGTGCAGCTGCGTTCTCAATATCATGGCCTCAATACTGGTGATCCCTGCTTGCTCAAGGACAGCAACATTCATCACATAGTCAGTCCAGTGTATATTTAGGATTGTGCGTAGACAGCACTGATGAAAGCGCTTGAAGAGTCATAGGTGGTGGCGATAGGTGACCCATGTTTCAGATCCATAAAGGAGGATAGACAGTACAATGGCTCTATACACACTGATTTTTATGCTTTGCCTTAGGTGTTTATTGCTCCAGACTCTTTTGTGAAGTCTTCCAAATACACTATATGCCTTTGCTAATCTGTGATCGATCTCTTTGTCAATCTTGGCATCTGAGGAGATGTGTAGGGATGTGTAGGGACAGTGTAGGGATGTAAATATTCAACCATGTCATCTTCACATGTGAGGATGAATAATTTATGTAGTTTTCCCCCCTGCTGTAAGCAAAACCAATATTTCTGTGCAGTTTTCCCATCTTATTGCACATCCTAAAGTATTTCTGGAAATTACTCTGTAAAGAAATATAAATGGGTCTGTTAAGTGAATGTCTCTGGGTGTGGTGCAAAATCCATGCTTTTCATGCAAAGAACTCTTTTTCCTGAGAGACATTTTAGGTTTTGTGCAAAATTGGTGGTGGGGAGGGGTTTGCCTAGGTTTACACACACACACACGTATCTTTCTGGGGGGAAATGCAGAGTTGTGCAGAAATGTGGTTGGTTTTTAAAAAACAAAAACACAAGGTATGTATATTTAGAATGCTCAGCCAGAGAGCTCCTATAGTGCCTCACCAAACTGCAAATCCCAGGATTCAATAGGATGCAGCCATGGCAGCTAAAGTGGAATCATAGTGCTATAAAACTGTGTAGTGTAAAAGCAACCCAGAACAGATCATTTTTGCTGTTTTGTGTAGTTGCCCACTTCCTTGCTTTCCCCTCCTCTAAACAAGCCTGTAGTGTTACATTTAAACCTAAACACTCCTTGCATAAAGATTCATTCACATGGCACGATGCTTCCTGAAAATACAGAAGCTAGATTTGATTGTCATGCCTGATGGGAGAGTTAAACTACATATTAGCATGTTGTCTGTTCCATGAATACCCAGCTAAATAGCCCCCTTAAGATGTTTTCCTCCAGCATGTTCAAAGTACCTTGTACACATGGGGCCACATGTGCTGGCCCTGCTGCCAAAGTCCCTTTTCTATCAGATTCTGCCCCTTATTTTTGCTTTTTAAGCAGAAGATCTGAGATGGGAGATAGACTTGCTCAAATGAAGATGCTTACGATCTGCTGTGCAATTGGGAACACTGTGTAATTAGAATTCCTAATCTTATGGATGATTTTAAAGGTACACAAGCCAACTGAAGGTAGGCACCTTCTGTTCAACAGACAAATGACCCCACTCCATCCTCATGGGATCTTTGAATATGTGGAGGAATAATTTATTTATTTAGCTTAATTCATCTTTATTAACAGATTCAAACATGCTTATACATAAACATGAGGATCAGTAGCGGACTTCCGGTGGCGACGGCGTCGGAACAGGCTGGTTCTTTGGGAGCTCCGAAGAACCGACCGCGAAACCTGGGAAAACCTCCCATATGGTTATCTTTTGGGAGGGAGTTTTTGTCTGAGGAATTAGACAAACGGAGGAGGCGGCAAGAGACCAGTTTGGTACCAAGTTTCGGGGGTTAAAGAGGCTAACTCTACCCACAGTAGAAACTTGAGGAGGTCGACGCCATTACCCGCCCAGGTGGAGCTACCTTTGATAAGGTTGAAGCGACGCCACCACTTTTTAGAATTAGAAGACAGAATATAATTTGGCTCTTAGCAAGTTTTTCTTTTTTCCATATAAAACGCCTTTCTTGAATTCTGCTGATCCGAGCAGTGGCAAGAGTAACCAAACGAGTGGGTAAACTCAGTTTGGGAAGGAAACTTAAGGTACGACCTTAAGAACAGAAGGCGGAGTGGGAACACGGAAGCCGGAGAGAAGCCGAAGGCGGAGAGTGATAAAACTAAGGTTAAAAGTACTGATAGAAAGTAGAAAGTAAAAAGTGGAGAATATAAGAGAATATGAGTAAAATGTAGAAAAAGTGGAGATGGACAGCTAAGAGGGAGAGAATAAAAATAGAAGAGAAAAAAGCAACGAAAAGACAGACGAGGAGGGGGAGAGCCGGAGATTGAAAGTAACAACGGAGGTTCAACAGCGGAGAACAAGGACAGGAGAGAGAACAGAGAACAGAGAAAGTAGAGACAAATCCTTCGGAAGTTGAATAAAAATCATACGTCCCCTTCAACCCACTCACGAACTTTTCCCCTCCATGTCAGACAACAATGGCACAATAAATAAGAAATAAATGAACGCGGAAGGGGATTAACGTCGTAGAACAAAGAGAAAGGAGCGAGGAAAGTGAAAGAAAGAGGAAAGACAGAGGAGGGGCAGAGTGAAAGTTTGTTGCCTGAGGGGTTTATATCCATCTCCATCGAGACTGAGCAAGTATGAGAAACTGAAAATATATTATAGTAAATTGGGGCTGTGGTTGTGTTTAGCGAAAATATTAATGTTAAAAATTGTGTAAAGTTAAATTTGGCTGGAAGATATATGGTAATTGTGATTGTAAAAAGCAGAAACTAGAGGTACTTGTAATCTGCTGCTGAATGAATGAACTGCTGAACTGAATATGAATTGAAGAGAAAGAAAGACTCTGAACTAACAGAACTTATTGAATAATTTGATTAGTCCAAGAAATTGTTATTTCTTCGTTAGGTTGGTTAAGTAATCAATTAATTAACCTAGGACCGGTGTTGATGAAATTGATGAACGTTAAGAATTAAATGCATGGGTGTAAAGGTATTAATTGGACCAAATTACTTTGAATGAGATTTAGATTAATTTGGATCTTGTGGTGGAATTAATGTAAATTTGACCTTGAAGAGAACTTTGAATCCAAGTGGGAAATTAGATAAAATTATATAAATTACATAAATCACTACTATAGTGGTCAGTGAGATTGGCAGGGGAAACGGGAATATATATAAAAGAAAAACAGTATATAGGGGGAAATAAATTCATCAATATTGGAGCTTACAAAAATAAAATGTTATAACTGCCAATCTGACAAATATAGTAGTAGGGAAAAGAGGGCGACAGGGGTATAATTATTTATATTGGAAATATATCCCTGTGAAACTGATGAAGAAATTTTTGAGAGTATAAATTTTTGGAAGATACAAGGGGAAACTGGGGAAAATTAAATATAGACATAAAGAAATTTAAAATAGACGGACAGAGGGAAAGGAAATGCCAATATCAAAGAGAACGGTGGCCCAGACAAGAGCACAAACTCGAGAGGTTAGGAGATCATCGATTGAACTCCAAGCCAGACTGGGAGACACAAATATGATATTATTGCAAGAATTTAAAAAATTAAGTTTAGATTTGAAAACAGAAATGAAGGAGCTGAAGGGAGAAATAAAAATAGATCTACAGAAACAACTGGAAAAATTTGGAGTGCAGTTAGAGACTGTTACAAAAGATATAAACAAAATGAGTAAAGATATACAAGAAATACAAGTTAAGATGGATAATCTGGAAGAAAGAACCAAAGCATTAGAAAACAAAAGTAAACAAGAAGACACCCAAAAATTATTACAAGAAAGCTACAAAAGAACAAAATGTATTAAAATTAGAGGTCTCCCAGAAATAAATAATGAAGATTTGGAAATGAGGGTGATCCCAGCATTAGCAGAGTTTATAAATTGGGACCAGGAGCAACTTGATGTAGAGGTGGACAAACTGTTTAGAATAAACTCTTGGATAGCCAAAAAAAAAATAATTTACCACGGGATATAATAGTATATCTAGTACGGGAGAGAGTGAAGGATATCATAATACAGCAAAGCATTAAGAAAAATCTAGTAATAGAAGGACAAGAGGTAAAGATCTACAAGGATATACCTACCCAAGTGTTAAAAAAGAGAAAGGAGTATAATTTCTTAACAAGAGTACTGAGAGAACAACAAATAATGTACAAATGGAATAGAATAGAAGGATTATCGGTCAATTATCAAATGAAAACATATTTGATAAACACTATAAATAAAGCAAAGAACTTATTGGAAAAAATACAAAAGGGAGCTGACAATGGCAATAAAAGAAGGAGAGCAGAGAAGGAGAGATTGGAGGGAATAATCCCAGAAAGGAGGAAAGAAGAAATAGAACGAGATAAGGAAGAACAAGTAACAGATTGGAGAGAAGAAGAGGAAGAAGAAGGGATAAAAAAGAGAAATGTACGAAAAGTGCAGAGGAGCAAAGGTACAAAGAAACTAACAAGTAAGATACACGCAAAGGATACCCCTGAACAAGAAAGAAAAGTAAGAACGATAGATCAAGAAATGCGGAGAGGGGATGTAGGAGATGAAGAAGAAGAAGAGATAGAACCAGGAGAGGAAGTTACGGACGAATTTGAAACCGAAGAAGAAGAGTTGCTAGGTGCGGTGGGAGGACAAGGAAAAGGAGAAGAAGAGGGAGAAGAGGAGAAATAAATAGATTAGAAAGGATTACTTCACAAAACTAAACAAAAGTAAATAAAAATGGAAGGGAAAATTATAAATTGGAATGTTAATGGGCTTAATAGTCCGAATAAAAGAAGATTGGTCCTGCATTACTTGATAAAACAAAAACCAGAGATTGCGTGTCTACAAGAGACACACATTAGAGATCAAGATAAGAAGTTACTTGAAAATAAAGTTCTAGGACAGTTATATATGACAAAATATAACAAAAAGAACCGAGGGGTGGCAATTTATGTAAATAAAAGATATGAATCAAGAGAAATAATAAATGATGTAAATGGTTATTTTGTAGGGGTGGAAATAAATATACAAAATAAGAAGATCATGATGTTAGGGATATATGGCCCACAAAATAACAAAGGGGAGTTTTACAAAAATCTTAGAAAAGAACTTATGAAATATGATCATGATAATTTGATCCTCGCTGGAGACTGGAATGGTGTTTTTGATCTGACATTGGATAGATCTGCTAAAATAGGGAAAAAGGGAGGACAAGGGAAATTGCCTAAGGAAATTAATGAAATGATGGAGTTATTATCCTTAAAAGACTGTTGGAGATTATTACATGGACAGGAACGAGATTACACATTCTATTCAGATAGATATAAGACTTGGTCTAGATTGGACATGTTCTTGGTCTCTACCACAATGCTGAAAAATATAAGGAAAGTAGAAATTCAACAGAAACTGATCTCTGATCATGCTCCGGTGGTTCTAGAACTGGGACTTAGAAAAAAACAATATAATTGGAGACTTCAAGATGTTTTACTAAAAAAAGAAAAAATAGTGGAAGGTTTAAAAATAGGCATAAAACAATTCTTTGTGGAAAATTTAGACAAGGAAACAAAGATAGACATCGTGTGGGACGCAGGGAAAGCTGTCATAAGAGGACAACTTATGAAATTGGAACATGAATATAAGAAAAATAAGCAAAAGAAAGAAAAAGAACTCAAAGAGGAAATCCAAAAGAAAGAAGAAGATCTGAAGAAAACACCTAGTGATGAGAAAATAAGAGAGGAATTAAAAATTCTGAGGAAACAAATAGAAAGTAACATGTTGATGGAAATTGCGAATAAAATGAAATACGCCCACCAAAAATATTTTGAACAAGCAAACAGACCGGGTAAATGGTTGTCATATAAGCTTAAGAAGGAGAAAGAGAAAAAATTAATAATGGAAATACGAGATGAGCAAAGAAGGTATACTAAACAGAAGGATATAATTAAAATATTTGAACACTACTATGCTAGATTATATAAAAAACATGGAAATATAAAAGAGTTTAAGAGTAAAATGAAGGAATACTTGGAAAAAGGAAAAATACCTGAAATCTCAGAAGAACAAAAAAACGATTTGAATAAACAAATCTCAAAACTGGAAATCAGGGAAGCAATAAGGAAAATGAAAATGGGTAAGGCCCCTGGCCCTGATGGTTTCTCAGTACTTTACTATAAAGTATTTGAAGAAGAATTGTTGGACCCACTATGTAGATTATTAAATGAGATAAATGGAGGAAAATGCCCAGACACATGGGGCAAAGCAGATATATCACTAATACCAAAAGAGGGGAAAGATCTAACACTACCCGGAAGTTATAGGCCAATATCACTTTTGAATATAGATTATAAGATATTTGCGCACATATTGGCAGGAAGACTTAAGAAAGTTCTAAAAAGTTGGATATATGAAGATCAGAGTGGCTTCCTTCCCGGCAGACAGGCAAAAGATAATATAAGAGTACTTCTAGACTTAATAGAATTCTATGAAAAACATAATGAGAAAAAATTATTATTGATCTTTGCGGATGCTGAAAAAGCATTTGATAATGTTAATTGGGAGTTCATGCTGGAAGTTTTAAGGAAAATAAATATAGGAGAAAACTTTTATGATTGGATAAGTAAGATCTATAGTAATCAGGAAGCCCAAGTGATAATTAATGGTGAAAAGACCAAGCCATTTAAAATAGAAAAAGGAACGCGCCAAGGTTGTCCTCTATCCCCCTTATTATTTATCATTATTCTAGAAGTATTGAATAGGAAATTAAGAATGGATCAACAAATAAAGGGGTGGAAATGGAAAGGACAAGAGTATAAATATAAGGCATATGCGGATGATCTAGTCTTTATATTAGATAATCCAAAAGAAAGTATAAAGAGATTGGTGGAAGTGATTGAAGAATATGGAGAGCTGGCAGGACTAAAAGTAAATAGAGATAAAACGGTGATGTTAACAAAAAAGATAAGAAAGCAAGAGGAGCAAGAACTTGAAAAAACAACTGGATTTAAGATAGAGAGGAAAATTAAATATTTAGGTATTCTTATTACAAGTAAGAACTCAGAATTATACGAGAATAACTATGGGAAAATTTGGAGAGAGATCAAGAAAGATTTAAGGAAATGGGAAGAGCTAGATTTATCATTATTGGGGAAAATATCATCAATCAAAATGAATGTGTTACCAAAGATGTTATACTTATTTCAAAATTTGCCAATTATAAAGAACGATAAGGTGATGGATTCGTGGAAAAAAGACATATCAAGGTACATTTGGAAAGGTAAAAAACCTAGAATAAATTGGAACACATTGACAGAGACAAAAGAAAAAGGAGGTTTAACATTACCGGACTTTCAATTATATTATCATGCCAGCGTACTGACTTGGTTATTAGAATGGATCAAATTGGGAAACACCAGATTATTGACACTAGAAGGATTTAACACCAGGTTTGGTTGGCATGCCTATCTGTGGCACAATAAATCAATAGTACATAGTGAATTCAAACATCATTATATTAGAGCAGCAATCTTAAGGACCTGGATAAAGTTTAAAGGGAAAATTTACACGAAAATGCCCTTATGGCTGTCAAATCATGAAGCGTTTTACAAAAGAGAAGATATATATAAAGGAACCTGGCTGACATATAAAGATATATTGAAAAAGGAAGGAAATACATATGAAATGAAAACTCAGGAAGAATTAAAAGCGGACAATAAGGAATGCCACTGGTTATTATATAAACAATTACTTGAAAAATTTAAAATGGACAAAAAGCTTATGGGCATAGAGACAGAAATAACACAATTTGATGACATTATCCAGGGAGATAATAAAAAGATTTTGTCAAAGGTATATAAGTTATTAATGAAATTAAAACCAGAAAAGGAAAATACAAAATATTGTACGAAAAAATGGGCACAAGACCTCGGTTATGAGATGCCACTAGAACACTGGGAAGGCTTATGGGGGAAAGGCCTGACCTTCACAAGAAGCTACAATATAAGGGAAAATTTGTACAAGATGTGGATGAGATGGTATCTAACACCAGCAAACCTAGCAAAAATTTATAAAAATATGACGAACCAATGTTGGAAGTGCCAAAAAGCCACTGGTACATATATCCATATGTGGTGGAAATGTGAGAAAGCAGTTAAATTCTGGGGAAAAATTCATAAAATAGTAACACAGATTCTTAAAACAAATTTTCCATTGGACCCAGAGATTTACTTGCTTAACCTATTCCATAAGATAGACAACCAATTACAAAGGAAATACGGGAAGGTATTATCATATATAGTGACAGCAGCAAGAATAACTTATGCTAAATATTGGAAAACACAAGAGATACCAATGATAGAAGAATGGTTAGAGAAGCTCCAGGACATGTTTGAAATGGACAGACTTACGATGTGGATAGATGAGAAAAAAACTCAAAAAGGATTGGAAGAATGGGAGATTCTAAAACCCATCTGGAAAGAAAGATGGGGGATAGAATGGGATATAAAAGAGAACTGAATACATGTGTATGTATATATAGGTATATAAATATTTATGTGGAGGTGCTTGTGTATATGTATGTATACATACCAGAGATAAAACGAAGGAAAACGGAGAGGGGTTGAGATCGAAGATAAAAAGGGATATAAGAGAGAATGGGGAAAATTATTATAAGAGACAAAATGAAGGAAAGCAGAGATGAATTGAGAATGATGGTAAAAAAGGGGAAAGTATTGCATAAAGTAAACAATATGGTTAAAAAGGAAACAAGGAAGTATTGTGAGTATTGTGAGATGTGTGTAATAGGAAATTTGGAATATGTAATATGAGATAATGTGAAAGAGAAACAGGTGGTGTTGTGCAGAACCTGTTTAAAGTGTATGTATTAATAATCAACGGAGTGAACGTATGAATGTTTTTAATGTTGGAAAATATGAATAAAAATTATTTAAAAAAAATACATAAACATAGTTCTGTGTCTCCATGATATTGGTTAAATGAACAAATAAAACAAAAATCATCTCTCAGTCAAGCTCTTCCCCACACCACTCTTCCTTCTTTTTCATTACCATCCTGAACATTCACATACCCATCTTTTCATTCCTTTCTTTTCTCCTCTCCTTCACCAACCTTTCACACACATGTGGAGGAATAATTTATGAAGATGGCTTTTCAGCATCATCAGCACCACTGTTATCACAGAACTGTTCAAGCACATTTGTTTATGCGATTCTAGTCTAAGGACCTTGCCACAAGAGTAACTGATAACATGAATGGGATCTCCATTAAAATGGCTGAGCACTTCAGTGCTTTTCGTTTGTGTAAATGTTCACCCTGCATCCTCTGCTCTGTCTATCTACTTCCAGAAAAAAGTTGGAAAAGTTGGCCTCCTAATACGTTTGCAGTTAAGGAGCCCCCTCATTGTCATTTTTCTCTTCCTCTCCCAATTATCTATCAACCTCCACTCTCCACTGGATCCTCTATAAAAAATATTTGTTGTACATACACCATAAATGTAAGTGTTTTGTGTTCCATTTTGAAAGAGAAAATTGAAAATATAACTGGAAATAATAGTTATGAACTCTTTTTCTCTCTAGCAATGTTCTAGTGTCTGCTTTAGCAGCTGCATAATTGACAGAAGTTGATATGTTTTTCCTAGTACAGTTATTCACCTATAGGGAAAGTTTTAACCCAATCAGATACTGGGCACATCTACATGGGCTTCTCACTGGCATGTTTTTCCTGGGGACCTGGCCCATTACCTGCATAAAATGGGCTGGAGTCCAGAAAAACATGCCAGCCCATCCCAGCAGCTGCAGCCTGAGCCATCATCATCTGCATCATATTCTCTGACATCATGAAGCAGGCCTGCAGCATGTTAGCAATGTCACCTGCATGTGATCAGCCTTAGTTACATGCTGTGGCCCCCTTCCTGGCTATGGAACAGCTAGGCAGAGGGCAGCTGCAGTGACGGGTCAGCATGCTCGAACAGGCTCTTGTGGTCACGCGGGGCCTGATTCTTTTTTTGCCTGATGGAGTAGATTTTACTTGGTATTTTTAAAAAACACTGCAATGGGACCTACCTACCCCGTCTTCCCCCATCTTTGCCCCATGGGTTGTGAGGACTGCCTGGGGGCAAAATGGGGCAAAAGTCATGCATCCTCAGGACTGCAAGGCTCCAAGATGGGTCTCTCTCTCTCTCTCTCTGGCTTTTCTTCGCAAAGATTTAGGAAGGACTCATCCCGCGCTTCCTGCAAGCGCGCTGATGACTAAAAAGGCCAATCCGAGATAAACAAGTCCGGTTGCAGAAAGCACAGCAGAAGGTCTCCTTGGGTGATGTTTCTGGGTTGTGATTCTTTCTGCGTTGTCGTTTCTCTTCAAGACTTGTTCAGTGGGAGCTCTCAAATAAGGCTGCAGCATTGTGGATAGTGCATCTCCATGCCTCCCGATGTGAGGCCAGGGCGGACCATTGTTGGTGATCAATTTGGCCGAGCCTGAGATGTTGTTTCAGGGAGTCCTTCTATCGCTTTTTTGGAGCAACCCTCTTACGCTGACCCGTGGCGAGTTCACTGTAGAGTACTTTTTGGGGGAGGTGATGGTCCTCCATCCTAGAAACGTGCCCTGCCCAGAGCAGCTGTGTTCTCGATATTGTGGCCTCAATGCTGGTGATCCCTGCTTGCTCAAGGACAGCAACATTCGTCACACAGTCAGTCCAGTGTATATTTAGGATTGTGCGCAAACAGTGCTGATGGAAGCGTTCCAGGAGTTGTAAGTGTTGGCGATAGGTGACCCATGTTTCAAACCCATAAAGGAGAATAGACAGTACAATGGCTCTATACACACTGATTTTTGTGCTTCGCCTCAGGTGTTTATTACTCCAGACTCTTTTGTAAAGTCTTCCAAATGCACTATATGCCTTTGCTAATCTGTGATCGATCTCTTTGTCAATCTTGGCATCTGAGGAGATGATGCTTCCCAGGTAGGCGAACTACTGAACGGACTTAAGCACAGAGTTGCCAATGGCAATGTGGGGATGATGGTGTGGTGCAGGCTGGAAAAGAACTTCTGTTTTCTTCTAGTTGACTTCCAGCCCAAACAGCTCTGCACCTGTTGCAAAGCAGGATGTTAGGCACTGCAGAGCTGCTTCTGTGTGGGCAACAGGGGCAGCATCATCAGCGAAGAGCAGCTCATGGACTAGATAGTTTAGAGTCTTGGTGCGAGCTCTCAGCTGGCTTAAGTTAAACAAGCTACCATCAGTACGGTAACGTCATCTTCTTCAAGCTCTGCCGTAGCCCTTTTGCAGCATCATGCTGAAGAAGATTGTAAATAAAGTTGGAGCAAGAACACAACCTTGCTTCACTCCATTAGTTATTCGAAACAGCTCTGAAAGAGCATCGCCATATCTGACTTGACCGCGCTGGCCCTCGTGTAGCAAGATAATTATTTTAAGGAATTTGGGGGACAACCTAGTCTTTCCAGGATCTGCCACAGACCTTTTCTACTCACAGTGTTGAAGGTTTTGGTGAGGTTGACAAATGTTACATAGAGACCCTTGTTCTGCTCCCTACATTTCTCTTGCAGTTGTCTAAGGGCAAATACCATATCTGTAGTACTTTTATTGGCTCTGAAGCCACATTGGCTTTCAGGAAGAAGTTCTTCTGCAATAGCAGGAACTAATCTGTTCAGGAGTATCCTTGCAAGGATTTTTCCAGCAATAGAGAGCAGTGTTTTGCCTCGATAGTTTGAGCAATCGGATTTTGCTCCTTTTTTCTTGTACAGGGTGATGATGACTGCATCTCGGAGATCTGATGGCAGTTCTCTTTTTTCCCAGCAATTCACAAGGAGTTCGTGGAATTTACCATGGAGTGCATGACCTCCGTGTTTCGAAACTTCAGGTGGGATTCCATCAATCCCAGCTGCCTTGCCGTTTTTCATCTGCTGTATAACCTTAAGGGTCTCTTCCAAAGTGGGAGCTATGTCCAATTCATTTTTCATCGGTTTTTGTATCATATGTTGGATAGCTGAGCCTTGGACTATTCGGTTGGCAATAAAGATACTTTGAAAATGTTCAGCCCATCAATTCAGGATGGAGGCTTTATCAGTAATTAATGTTTGGCCATCTATACTGTATAAGGAGCTTTGAACTTGATAAGTACGTCCAAACACTGCTTTAAGAGCTTCATAAAATCCTCTATGATCACCCAGATCTGTGCAGCATAGTGTCTTTTCTGCTATCTTGATCTACCACTTGTTCTGCATGTCTCAGAGTTTTTGTTGAAGTTTACTACATGTGAGGTGGAAAGCTACTTTTCTTACATGGCAAGTTGGCTGGGTGAGGTATGCCTGGTGAGCAGTTCTCTTCTTTGCCAACAGGTCCTGGATCTCTTGGTTGTTTTCATCAAACCAGTCTTGATTTTTCTTGTGGGAGAACCCAACGGATTCTTCCGCAGACTGGAGGGTACTGTTTTTGATATGTTGCCAAAGCACTGTGGGAGAAGGATCTGTAGGATGTTCTTCAAGTTTTGTTTGTAGATTTGCCTGGAAGTTGTCTCTCATGGTAGCTTGTTGAAGATTGTTGACTTGGAGTCTCCTTTTTAAGTTGCCACCCCTCTAAGGTTTGAACTTAAGATGAAGATTTAGTTTACATCTAACGAGGCGATGATCTGTTTGGCATTCTGCACTGGGCATCACTCAGGTATGACGGACATCGCAAATGTTTCTCTGGTGAACTAGAACATAGTCAATGAGGTGCCAATGTTTGGATCAGGGATGCATCCAGGTTGTCTTCAAGCTATCTTTCTGCTGAAAGATTGTGTTTGTATAGTCAGCTGTTGTTCTGCACAGAACTCTAGCAGGAGGTGTCCGTTATCATTGCAATTTCCAACACCATGCTTGCCTAAGACACATTTCCAGGCTTCAGAGTTCTTTCCGTCTCTGGCATTGAAGTCACCAAGGATAATCATTTTATCTTCTACAGGGACTTTTTGTATGAGTTGGCGTAGGTCTGTGTAGAATTTGTCTTTCTCTACAGGGTCAGCTTTCATAGTTGGGGCATACATACTAAAGAGAACAACATGTGGGAGGCGTAAGGAAATAATGTGATCAGAGTGTCCTGTTGGCAAGGTTTCAAGTTTGGAGGCAATGGAGTTTTTAATCATAAAGCCTGCTCCTGAAAGATGTTTTTCGGTTTTGGGTTTGCCAGACCAGTAAAGTGTGTAGCCGGTGCCGTGTTCTTTAAGGCTGCGTTCCTCATGGAGATGAACTTCACTAAGAGCAGCGATGTCAGTATTAAGTCGTGATAGTTCATGGGCTATTAGGGCAGAAGGAAGCTCAGGCCATCTACTATCTGCAGAGTCTCGCATGGTTCTGATGTTCCAGCATGGAAGCATCAGTTTATTTATACCTTTGGAGGCCGGTGTGTGCCTTTGTTTCTTTGCCTTGGTTTGACCGCATCAGAAGATGCCCGTTGGCCGCGGCTAGCCAACCAGGTAGATGGGGATGAGCTTTCGTTAGGCCACCTTTTCTAGGCCCCTCTCCATATGGAGCAAGCAGTGCTCTCCTTAAAAAAGGCTGCTTGGTTGTTCAGGATGCTGCCGAACAAGACTGTCATCTCCCGGGTCAGCCTCGAGCGACCAAAGTCCTGAACTGCCTGCATGCAGGGTTGGGTCTGTGGCTTCCAGTGCATCTTTACACCTGCCATTCCATCCCTTGCCTATCGCTACAGGGCTTTTTTGGAACTGGATTTGTCCTTCGAGCCTGTGCAATGGATTTTTCAGGTGGAGCACAGTGTGCACAGAACTGGCCTCACCCTTTAAACCATAGGTTCATCTGCTGTGGCCTTGCAAGCTTGGACGGTAGCAGCGAGGTCCTCCGGTCATAGGTTTGATTAGAGTTTCCTTCTCTTAGATGGTTGACCTTAGAGGGTTGGAAGAGCACCATCTGCCCGGATTTGGGATTAGAGTTTTCCTTCTCCTAGGATGGTTGCCATAAGGCTAGAGAGCCTATCCTGCTCTTTGACGCTCTTTGTCAGACCCTTTGGTTTTGACCTGTCTGGCATGGGAGACCCTACCGGTGGCTATTATGCCATCGCCAGCATAGCTCAAAACATCATTAGGGTATGCAAGCCTCTCTCCCACAACAAGGGGGCATCAATGGAGAGGGGACACAGAGATAGTCTGCATAAAAATGGTAACATTTGTTTCCTTAAGAGGCTGGGGGATGCTTTAGAGCCCTACCCATAATATCAAAATCTCTACTATTTGGGGGGTGGAATTATTAGCATGAACGGAAGTGTGATATACCAAGCACACACGCTCACATGCAATCAATAAATTGCTTTATTGACATAGATTCATGTGTCAGGAACATATAACAAAGCCAAAACTGAATACAGCAAGTGCAAACCCCCAGATAAACCCCTAGGCATGAGAAAAGTATTCAGGGAGTAAAAATGCCTCCCTCTCAAGACGGCTGGCACCTGGACACCTTGACCTTGAACCGCTGCGGAGAGAAACGTTCCCAGGCCAACAAGGCAGGCTGGCCTCTCTCCAAAAACTCCAGAGGCCCAGACAAGGAAAATGGCCTCATGTCAGGCTCATCCATGAATTCCACTCCAACACCCAGAATTCAGGGATGATCCTTACATACCACCCACCCAAAGACAAACCTCCCTTTCAGCCCAGCTTATCAGGAAAGCGGGCATGGAACTTTCGCAATAAGCACGGAGCATTCACATGATCAGATTTAACCCATTCGACATGGCCCAAAGGTAAGTGTTTCCATTTCACCAAGTATTGTAAAACACCCCTGTGAACCCAAGAGTCCAACACTTCAGAAATTTCAAAATGTTGATCTTGGTCGACAAGACTAGGACGGGGTGCAGGTCCTGGGTCTGGATGGTGACGGTCTGGAGGACACGCCGGTTTGAGCAAGCTGGAATAAAACACAGGGTGACAGGATCAAAATTCAGAATGACCTGGAGAGACTGGAGAGCTGGGCCAAAGCTAACAAAATGAAATTCAATACGGAGAAATGTAAAGTACTGCACTTAGGGCGGAAAAATGAAATGCATAAATATAGGATGGAAGAGACCTGGCTGAATGAGACCACGTGCGAAAGGGATCTAGGAGTCCTAGTAGACCACAAGTTGAACATGAGCCAGCAGTGCGATGCGGCAGCTAAAAAGGCCAATGCGATTTTGGGCTGTATCAATAGAAGTATAGTGTCTAGATCAAGGGAAGTAATAGTGCCACTCTATTCTGCCTTGGTCAGACCTCACTTAGAATACTGTGTCCAGTTCTGGGCACCACAATTCAAAAAGGATATTGACAAATTGGAGCGTGTCCAGAGAAGGGCAACTAAAATGGTGAAAGGTCTGGAAACCATGCCTTATGAGGAAAGACTTAGGGAGCTGGGTATGTTTAGCCTGGAAAAAAGACGGTTAAGAGGCGATATGATAGCCCTGTTTAAGTATTTGAAGGGATGTCACGCTGAGGATGGCGCAGGCTTGTTTTCTGCTGCTCCAGAGACTGGAACACGGAGCAATGGGTGCAAGCTCCAGGAACAGAGATTCCACCTCAACATTAGGAGGAACTTTTTGACAGTAAGAGCTGTTCAGCAGTGGAACGCACTCCCTTGGAGTATGGTGGGGTCTCCTTTCTTGGAGGTCTTTAAACAGAGGCTGGATTGCCATCTGTCGGGGATGCTTTGATTGTGATTTCCTGCATGGCAGGGGGTTGGACTGGATGGGCCTCGTGGTCTCTTCCAACTCTGCAATTCTATGATTCTATGATTTTGGTACAATTTTGATAAAGATAGTTCAAAAGCCACTGGGTTTATTACCCACGTGATAGGAAAGGGACCAATGTACTTGGGCCCAACTTCTTTGAAGGCTGGGGACTTTTAAGAAATTTGGTGGACAAAAAGACTAAGTCCCGAATGGTGTATGCCAGGGTGGGATCCTGGTTTTGGTCCGCATGATGTTTGTAACGTGCTTTGGCAAAGTCTAAGGCTGAGATAACATTTGGCCAGGCATCCCTAACCTTTTGACTCCATTGGGTCACTGAGACCGGGTCCTTAGAGGTCCCCTCCCCTAGAGGAACAGGATTGAAATCTTGCCCTGAAACAACCTTGAAAGGAGAGAGGCCAGTGCTCTGGTGAGTAGCGTTGTTATAGGCGACCTTCGTTAAAGGCAAGAGGTCCACCCAGTCAGATTGTTGGAAGTTCACATAACACCTCAAATACTGTTCAAGAATCTGATTATTACGTTCGCTTTGCCCATCACTCTGGGGATGATGGGAACTGCTGAGCCCTAGTTCAACTCCCAGAAGGTAGGTGAATTCCTTCCAGAACTGGGAAGTGAACTGATCCCCCCAGTCAGATACGATCTTAGCAGGAACCCCATGTAATCTGTAAATGTGTTGAATAAACAGCCTGGCTAACTGGGAGGCTGTTGGGAGTTTCTTGCAGGCTACAAAATGTGCCTGCTTTGAAAACATGTCAGTCACTACCCAAATAACAGTCTTTTTCTGACTTTCTGGCAACTCCACTATAAAATCCATACTGATGACTTCCCAAGGTTTGGTCAGGGTAGGCAAAGGTTGTAACAGGCCCATTGGCTTCCCTGCCCCCCTTTTTGCCATTGCACACGTGGAACACCCTTTTACATACTCCACCACCTCCTTTCTCATCTTTGGCCACCAAAATTGTCTTCGGGCCAAGTGCAAGGTTTTTATATACCCAGAATGCCCAGCACTTTTAATGTCATGGCATTTCTTGAGGATGGACACTCTAATGGCCTCTGAGACATATAGACACTCTCCCTCCAAGCCAGGCCCTCCCGGAGGGTCACCTCTCCAGGGTGAGCCAAAAACCATGGGTCCTTAGGAAGGACCAATGCCAATTGGGACTGCCATCCACCCCCATCTCCCCAGGGGGAGGGCAGTTGAGGAGCGAGCTCCGGCATGTTTGGGGCCTCACTGGGGCCAGCGTCTACCGGTGGTGGAACAGCTTCATTGGTTGCTTTATAATAATAATAATAATAATAATAATAATAAAAATTTATTTATATCCCGCCCCTCTGCGAGCAATTGGGGCGGCTTACAACAGTAAAATAGTACAGAGTATAAAACAACTCAAAATCCCTTCCCCCCTTAAAACATTATTAAGTTAATACAAATTAAAATCAATATATAATACAATTTATTAAAAACCCTTTCGAGCAAGCAGCATCAGTTTGGAGGTCCAGAAGCAACCTCCAGAGGGGGTTCCTGAGGCCGGGGTTAGCTATTCTGGAAAAGCCTGCCTGAAGAGAACCGTCTTGACAGCCTTTTTAAAGCTGTCTAATGATGTCAATAGGCGGACCTCATCTGGCAGGCCGTTCCGCAATTTGGGGGCGACAGCCGAGAAGGCCCTCTGGGAGGTGGTCGCCAGCCTAGGTCTTTGTGGCTGCAACAAATTCCTCCCAGAGGACCAGAGAGCACGGGGAGGATTATAAGGGAGAAGGTGGTCACTGAGATAGCTTGGGCCCAAGCCATTTAGGGCTTTAAAGGTGATAACCCACACTTTGTAGTGGGCCCGGAAGCTGATAGGCAGCCAGTGGAGGGACCTCAGAACCGGAATAATGTGGTCCCTCCTAGATGTCCCAGAAACTAGCCTGGTTGCCATATTTTGTACCAGCTGTAATTTCTGAACTAAGCACAAGGGTAGCCCCATGTAGAGTGCATTACAGAAATCAAGACATGAGGTTACAAGCGCGTGCACAATGGTCTCAAGATCCCTTACTTCCAGAAAAGGGCGCAGCTGGCGTATCAACCAAAGCTGATAGCAAGTGCTCCTGACTGTCGCATTTACCTGATTTGTCATCAGGAGTGATGAGTCAAGGAGCACCCCTAGACTGCGAACACAGTCACTGGAGGAGAGTGTGACCCCATCCAGGACTGGAGATTGCAACCCGATTCTTGGTTTCGGGGCCGCTACCGTGAGCACCTCCGTCTTGTCTGGATTCAGTGTCAATCTGTTTTTCCTCATCCAGCCCATTACTGTCTGAAGACATTCATTGAGAGAAGAGATGCCGTCAGAATTCAAGACCGACGAACGAGGTACGGAGATCTGAGTGTCATCAGCGTACTGATAACACCTGGCTCCATAACTCCGGATAATCTTACCCAGCGACTTCATATAGATGTTAAATAACATCAGGGACAGAATAGCACCCTGTGGTACTCCACAGGTAAGCTCCCTTTTACTGGAGCTACTGTCCCCGAGCAGCACTCTCTGGGTCCTGCCTGAGAGGAAGGACCGGAACCACTGCAAAGCAGTGCCTCCGATACCTAACTCCCTCAGGCGATCCAGAAGAATGCTGTGATCTATCGTATCAAAAGCCTCTGAGAGGTCTAGGAGCACCAACAGGGTCACACTACCCCTGTCGATGCTCAGACGCAGATTGTTGGTCAAAGCAATCATGGCAGTCTCAACCCCAAAGCCTGTCCTAACGCCAGTTTGAAATGGGTCTAGGTAATCGGTTTCATCCAAGACAGCTTGGAGTTGAAGAGCAACCGCCCTCTCGATCACCTTGCTCAAAAATGGTAATAAAGAGACTGGCCTATTATTATTCATAGCCAGGGGGTCCAGGGAAGGTTTTTTCAAAATAGGCTTAACAGCCGCCTCCTTTAGACATGATGGAATATATCCTTCCCTGGAGGATGCATTGATGATGCTCACAAGGAACTTCCGCAATGCATCCCCTCCCTGGATGGCCAGCCAAGATGGGCAAGGGTCGAGGGGGCAGGTTGTCTTCCTCACACTACCAAGGAGCTTGTCCACGTCATCGGTACTCACAGATTGCAGCTGATCCAGTATAATTACATCGGCAGAGTCGCTGGACACCTCGGCCATTGTTTCTGTTACAATAGTGGCATCTAGGTCGGCTCTTATCTGAGAGATTTTATCTGCAAAGAAGTTATTAAATGCATCACAGCAGGCAGTCGTCGGGTTAAGCGGGGGATTTGGCGCAGGGGACACCTGCGCCAGCTCCCTCACCACCCTAAACAGCTCTGCTGGACGGGACTCTGCAGACGCAATACGTGCAGAGGAGAAGGATCTTTGCGCTGCACGCATCGCCTCCCAATAGGACCAAAGGAAGTTCGTATGGCGAGTTCTGTCAGATAAGAGTCGAGTCTTCCGCCACCTGCGCTCTAGTCGTTGTCCAAACCGCTTCATTTCCCTGAGCTCAGGTGTATACCATGGCCTACGGTTAGAAGCGGGTTGGCAAGGACGCTTGGGAGCAATTGTGTCGATAGCTCTGGTAAGGTCGGTGTTCCACATATTAACCAGAACATCGACAGGATCACTGGCATTTCCAACCATTAAACCCTCTACAGCTTTCTGAAAACCCATAGGTTCCATTAGCCTTCGAGGGCGGACCATTTTAATGGGTCCAGCACCCCTGGTGTGGCAGATGTAGGCTCTAAGTTCCATCTTGACCAGGAAATGATCCGTCCATGACAAAGCGGAGGTACTGATTACCTCCGCCCACGGATATGCCTGATCCGAACTAAAGACTGCATCGAGTGTATGACCTGCATAATGCGTGGGCCCGTTGACCAATTGGGATAGGCCCATGTTTGTCATGGTCTCCATGAACTCCCGAGCCACACCTGTTAAGCTGGTCTTGAGCGGGATGTTGAAGTCCCCCAAAACCAAAAGTTTGGGGGACTCCAGCAGCAGCTCTGAGACCAGCTGTGTCAGCTCAGTTAGGGAGTCTGCTAGACAACGGGGTGGCCAGTAGACTAGCAGAATCCCCAAGCTGTCCCTGGTCTTCAGGCTTAGGTATACACACTCGAAGTGGGCTGTGTTCCGGACAGGTATCCTGGTCAAGGTCAGGTGGTTCTTATGGACTAGAGCCACTCCGCCCCCCCCACTTCCTCTCACCTGCTCGCTAACAGAGTACCTAGCTGGGAGGGCCTGCGCCCATGTGACAGCGCTATCCTCTCCCAGCCAGGTCTCCGTGAAGCAAGCAAAGTCAGCATCCTCATCCAAGAGAAGATCCTGGATGATATGAGTCTTATTCCTCACCGACCTGGCATTGCAGAGGAGCAGAGTGAGGTTCTGTGGAATGGTTGGTCTGCTCTCCAAGCCATTCTGGGAAACAGAGGGAACTGAAGACCGGATAGCTTTCAAACAGCGATCCCATCTTCTCTTGCAACATTTGTTCACTCTGTTCTAGCCATATCTCCCATTCCCCAACACTACTCTGATGGCTGTCCCCGCCTCCTTCCCGGCCTCAGGTAAGATGGAAGAGCACTCACTCTCCACCCCCAGTTTGAAGCCACACTACTACTGCTGCTGCTGCTTCTGCTGCCGCCGATGGTCTGGCTGGAGCTGGCTTTAAAGGCACTCAGAGGCCAGGTGTTCCTAGGGAGGAGGAGGAGGGCCAAGCACTCACTCTCCACCCCCAGCTTGAAGCCACCCTGCTCCTGCTCCTGCTCCTGCTCCTGCTCCTGCTCCTGCTCCTGCTGCCGATGGTCTGGCTGGAGCTGGCTTTAAAGGCACTCAGAGGCCAGGTGTTCCTAGGGAGGAGGAGGAGGGCCAAGCACACACTCTCCACCCCCAGCTTGAAGCCACACTGCTGCTGCTGCCGCCGCCAATGGTCTGGCTGGAGCTGGCTTTAAAGGCACTCAGAGGCCAGGTGTTCCTAGGGAGGAGGAGGAGGGCCAAGCACTCACTCTCCACCCCCATTTTGAAGCCAGTATGATCAGACCCTGGCTCCAAAGAGGGGCTGGCTTGGGCCTCCTGACGCTTGGCCTTGCTACGTGTTAGGACTGCCAGTCCCAAGTGGGAGGGGGAGAAGACTGTGTCAATAACCTCTTTTCCTTTGCTGTCATGTTGTGGAAGTCTGGACAAAGCGTCAGCTAGGAAATTCTTTTTTCCAGGGATAAATTTCAGGGTGAAGTTGAACCGGTAGAAGAAACTGGCCCACCTAACCGCCTTGGGGCTCAACCGCCTTGGGGTAGCTAAAACTTCCAAGTTCTTGTGATCTGTCCAAACTTCAAAGGGTTTGGGAGATCCCTCCAGCAGGTGGCGCCAAGTTTCTAAGGCCAGTTTGATTGCACCCGCCTCCTTTTCCCACACAGGCCAATTTTGCTCAGTCTCATTAAATTTCTTGGACAGGTATGCACATGGCCTGAGCTCTCCTTCCTCCCCACTTTGCAACAGTACCCCTCCCATTGCAACATCAGAAGCATCAACTTGGACTACAAAAGGTTGGGGGTGGTCAGGGTGTTTGAGGATTGGTTCAGATGTGAAAAGTTTCCTCAACTTATCAAAAGCCTGTTGGCATTGGTCAGACCACACTATCTTTTGGGGAGGCTTTCCCCCCTTCCCTGACCCCTTTTGAGCTTTCTTCCCCACATCTTTGGTTTTTAACAGATCAGTCAGAGGGAGGGCTACCATCGCAAAGTCAGGGATGAAGGACCGGTAAAAGTTAGCAAATCCAAGGAAGCTCTGCAACTGCTTCCTGGTTCTAGGGGCTTCCCATGCCAACACCCCTTTGACCTTTTCCGGGTCCTTTTCTATCCCCTTATTTGAGATGCGGTACCCCAGGTAGTCCAAGCGGCTTTGGTGAAATTCACACTTTGACAACTTAGCATACAGATGGTTCTCACCCAGCCCAGCAAGCACTTTTTTCACCAGTTTCACATGGGACGTATAGTCCTCAGAATAAATCAATACATCATCCAAATACACCAAGACCCCCTTGTACAGAAATTCTCTCAAAACATCATTAATCAAGTTCTGAAATATGCCTGGAGCTCCCTTTAACCCAAATGGCATTACTCAGAACTTGAAAGCCCCCAGGGGGCAATTGAAAGCAGTTTTCCATTCATCCCCCTCCTTGATCCGCACCCTGTAATAAGCCTCCCTTAGGTCCAATTTGGTAAATATCTTCCCTTTGGACAAATGAGCCAGTATGTCCTTCATCAAAGGCAGGGGGTACTGATTTGAAACACTGATTGCATTTAACCCCCTGTAGTCTTGGATCAGACGAAGACCCCCATCTGATTTTCACCTGAACATCACCGGGGGCCCCACAGGTGAGGTGGAGGGCCTAATGAACCCCCGCGCTAAGTTTTTGTCTATGAACTCCCGGAGGGTATCCATTTCAGCTGGCATCATGGAATAAATCCTGGCTTTAGGTAGTTTAGTCTCAGAAAGTATCTCGATGGCACAATCAAAGGGCCTGTGGGGTGGCAAAATGTCACACTCCCTCTCCTCAAAAACATATTGCCATGCCTTGTATTCCACTGGCAATCCTTTCAGCTCCCCTTGGACTAAAGCAGTCATGCAGTTCCATGAATTGGCCTCTAGAGGGACTCCTCCCCCTGGGGAAGTTTCCCTCACCCGGTGCTCCTGGATCTGCAAAAGTCATTGTCTCTTTTACCCAGTCTATGGTGGGGTTGTGGAACTTGAGCCAGTTTAGTCCCACCACTGCAGTGGGAACTAGCCCTGGGGCAATCACAAATTGAAGTTCCTCCTGATGATTCCCCATTCTCATGCATATTGGACCAGTCATTTGCCTGGCGGGGCCCCCCTTCATCATCCCCCCATCCATCTGTGACAGCCACACTGGCTTGTCCAGCTTAATAGTACTAATGTCCAGTTCACTGACTAGGGAGGGACGCATTAGGACTTGGGTACATCCGCAATCAACCATTAACATTACTTTTCAGGTGCCCCCCCTTCCAATCCCTATCCTGGCTTTTATGAAAAAAGGGCCTTTCACTCCACTCACCACAGCCTCCGAGCACCCTTCAGGGTTAGCCTGCCCTCGGGCACTTAGTAGGGTGGGCTGGAGCCGTTTCCCGCCGGCTCTGCATCGGAAGAATAAGATCCACTGTCATCTGGGTCATCCAAAGACTCCCCCGCTGCATGGCCTGGTACCAAGGCCCGTGCTGCTGCTTTAGGCTTGGGCTTGAGTGGGGTCTTTGATGACACCGACCTCCCTTCACTCTGCTGGGGCTTGTTGGCTGCCGCTGGTTCTCGAGGGCTCCTTTCCGGGCATTCAGCTATGCGATGGCCTCCTTTGCCACAGTGCAGGCACAAGGCCTTTCTCATCCTTCGCTCCTTTTCTGAGTCGCCAGTCGTGGTTCCACCTGGGCGGGCCAGTTTACCTTTCTTTCCAGTAGACCCAGTGGTCTTTCCCTCAGATCCTTGCTGGCGCCGAAACAGCTTGACGCTCCGTCTCAGCGTCTCCACTTCTCCGGCAAGCCGAACCCACCCAAGAGGGTCTCAGAGTTCCCCTGGAATAACGCCCATTCGAGGATGTCTGCATTCAGGCCATCCTGGAAAAACTTCACCTTTATGTCCTCCGACCATTCGGGCACTTGAATGGCCAGGCGGCAGAACTCAGCGGCATACTCTCCCACTGTCTTTGAGCCTTGCTTCAGTTGCCTGAGATCCTCTGGGGCCCTTCCCACTCTCAGGGGGTCTTCAAATTGGGCCCGTAAGGCCAGCAGGAACTCCTGGAAGTTTTCCAATTCTGGGGCTCCCATATCATAAAGCCCCACCAACCACTGTGCCACCTCTTCCTCTAGCTGGTTGGATACATACTGCACCTTCTCAGCCTCCGTCTGAAACTCCTCATCCCACTGGGACATAAACCCCACCACTTGGGTCAGGAAATAAGGAAGCTTCGCCGCATCTCCATCAAAGGTCGTCTTTAAATTTTGGTGTTTTAGGCCCTGGGGTTTTCCTGCGGCTCGACCAGTCCAGCCCCCCCGGGAGGGGCAGTCCAGGAGCCAGCGGGCCAGGGACCTCAGCAGGCAGGGCAGGGGCCCCTGCCCAGGGTGCTGGGGTGGCCGCTGGTTGATCTTGGGGAGGCTGGGCCCCTCCAGGGGTGGGTAGAGGTGGTGGCAACCTTTGCAGGATCTCTAGGAGGCTCGTCTGCATCACCTCTATTTGCTGCTTCAACTGCTGGACCTCTGCTCCCACTTCAGCCAGGGAAAACCTTACCCCTGGCTCTTGGTGGGGCCTGTCCCACTGATGGGACAGATGTTCCTCCCAGCTGTGGTTGCTTGGCCAGGGCCAGCTGGCTCCCAAGGCTCCTCAATCTGGAGTGCCAGAGAGTGGCAGGCTGCCCCTCCCTGGGGCTTGCCTGGCTCCCATCTCCATAGGGTTGAAGGGATGAGTAAATCTCCCAGCCCTCTGGTGGGTCCGGCTCGTGTCTTTTTCAGAAGCTGCTGCAACATTCCCCGACGCGCCTGCCGCCTGCCCCGGGGCACCGGCTCCCTGGTCACCATTTGCAGCCAGGTCTTTCTCCGTCTGGGTTCCAGCCTCCGCGTCTTCTGACATTGTGGGTAAAACCACTCAAAAAGATTAGGTTTTGAAGTAGAGTTTCAGCTTACTGTGATGTACCAAGCACACACGCTCACATGCAATCAATAAATTGCTTTATTGACATGGATTCATGTGTCAGGAACATAGAACAAAGCCAAAACTGAATACAGCAAGTGCAAACCCCCAGATAAACCCCTAGGCATGAGAAAAGTATTCAGGGAGTAAAAATACCTCCCTCTCAAGACGGCTGGCACCTGGACGCCTTGACCTTGAGCCACTGTGGAGAGAAAAGTTCCCAGGCCAACAAGGCGGGCTGGCGTCTCTCCAAAAACTCCAGAGGCCCAGACAAGGAGAATGGCCTCATGTCAGGCTCATCCATGAATTCCACTCCAACACCAAGAATTCAGGGATGAGCCTGACAGGAAGCCTGCAAGAGGAGGATAACTTTGGGGATCTTTTCACCTACATATACTAGTACTAACTGTAGAGAGCACTCCAGCTAAAGTGAAATAAAGTATTTTGACTGGAAATAAAACAGTGGATATTTTTGCATCCAAAACATACACTCTTAAGAGCCATACAAGCCTATTGGAAAGAAAGGCAGGGAGGTTGGATACAGAGTGGTCAGGGAAGACAGGGTTATAGTTATTAGTCTTGAACAGAAAAAATCCATGCAGCAAAGATGCTCAGACTGGCAGTTGAGGGTGGCACATAGAATCTGGCAGAGTGCCGGCATCCATCTTTGGCATACATTTTTATTGTCGGGGGACTAATATTTATAGCCTGTGTCATATCCTGGAGGGGTACTGTGGCTAGGACAAAGCCTAGATGGCTTTCCCACCAGATAGACAAAGGAAACCGAAACTTAACAGATTGTGTTAATGGCTAGGAGATAGGAATTAATGAGTTTACAACAACCTCACAATGCTGGACAGGAGGGGGTATGAGGTGAGATTTCCTTAGGAGTATATTTGGGAATGGTCACTTAATTGCTTGGTTGAATGAGTCATTGCTGATCGATCTTTACTAAGGTGCTTCTGCACAATCCTAATATGGGCTTGTTTGCCAAAATATTTCTAAGACATGTCCCATGTCATTGTAACCTCCACCTGACCTTATTTTGGATCACCCTGGCCAGCCTGACCTTGAAAAGTGTCCAGTATTTCCAATTATGAGATATCATGGGGAGGGGGCATGATAACACAGCTTTTTAATTTATGGAATTTCCAATGAAGGAAGGAAGGAAATAATAATCTTGAGAACAAACTCTTGTTCAGTATCCTAGTTGAGGGGGTTGTATCAGGCAGTTTGAAATGCAGCTTGAATGAGGACATTTAACAGGAGAAAGCATACAGGCATACGACAGGGGTTTGTTGTTTTAACATTATTGTAAATATGTATTATTTGTTTTATGCATACAAAATCCATTTCTTTGTCATGCATAATGCTGGCTTATCATCTGGTTTGCTAAATATTTGAAGAAATATTAAGGGACTGATTCTATTTGACACGGCAAACACCACACCATTAGCACAAATGGCAGAAATTATCAGACAACGTTGTCGCTTACCCATTCCCTCTGTGTCACACTGGCGTGAATAAGGTGTCACTTTTTATTGATGTCTTAGCCTGTCTCTTTCCTCTTTCGCACCAGCGCAACACAGCAGGAATGGGTAAGCAAAAAGGGACATCTGATAATTTTGCCTTTTCTGCTATCATCATGTCCTAAATGATGTGGTTTTTTGCTGGTATTTGCCTCATCTGATAAACAGAGATGTATTGAAATTCTGCACCTCCATTTTACTGTTCATAATATTGTTCCATTAGACAATATGTGAATAATAAAGACTAGTTACTAAGGACTTTATCAGATGTGGCAAATATGGCATCATAATGATGCCTAATGAACATGAAAGGGCGCACATATCAGACGACAATGTCATTTCACAATCATATGTAGGTAATAAGGCATTCTTTTTTATTGAGGGGCCAAACTGTCAATAGATCTCCTGTGGCTTTTGTTTCTTTGTTTGTTTGTTTGTTTTTGCTGGTATTGCTGGCATTCAAAACTGTGTGCAATTTTTGTCTTGGGAATTACATCGTCAATGGCCCGTCCTGTCAGAACACCTCTGGGTGAGATTGCGAAAGCAAGGTAGGGAATGCTCTTTTTATGAACCTCCCCAGTTTACTTTTAAATTTTAAAGTGTGTTTCTGTGCTTGTGTATACATTTTATGTCTTTATTTTTGTGTCTTTACTATGAGAATCACCAAGATCTCAAACCTGAAAGTAAATGGAACTCCATTTGTGCTCCAGTTATGCTGGGGCTGCCTTTTAACGCTACTGAAGGTAAGTCTGGTAGAAAGGGTTCTTTTGCCGGCAGAAAAACACCGCAAAATATACTGGCAAAAGAATGTTTATGGAGGTTAGTCTGATAAAGTCCTTAATCCATCCTTCTTTTATTTTACTAACCTAAACTAATTTTAGCTACACTTTCTAAAGATGTGTTGGTTCATATTAATTCATTTAAACTGTGAAGAGTTCTAAATTTTTAAAATTTGTATTTTTAGACCAGGCTCCTGCTATGCAATAGAGAGAAAGTCAACTGATATTGCATCTTCCAAAATGCAAACCAAAAACAGGGAAAAACAAGAGCACATACTAGACTAGGGGTGGGAATCTGTGGCCCTCCAGATATTGTTGGACTGTAACTCCCACCAGCAGTAGCCAACATAGGCAATGACAAGGGATTGTAGGACCAGTATTCCAGCATCTTACAGAGGGACACATGTTCTTTATCTTGGTAATGGACCAAAATTTCTATTTCATCTTTTGTGACTTAGAGCACCAGTGTGGTGTAGTGGTTTGAGCACTGGAGTATGACTCAGGAGACCAGGGTTTGAATCCCCCCTCAGCTATGGAAACCCGCTGGGTAACCTTGGGCAAGTTTTGCTGTCTCATCCTCAGAGGGAGGCAAAGAGGAATATCAAACCTTGCCAAGAAAACCGTGTGATAGGTTCACCTTAGGTGAAGTCATTCAGAAACAACTTGAAGGCACACAACAACAACAACAACAACAACTACTACTACTACTACTAGAAAGTTGCAGAAGGCACTGAGAGAAAACACAGCAACAAATGGACAAAAAAACCCTTCCAAATTGTTTTTATGCTACAACAATTTGGAGGAGACACACATGCCATGAATGCTGTCACCTGACAACCTACAAGGCTAACATTAGGGATAGGCACAGTTTCTGGTGTCTGTCAGATCTATATATATATATATATATATATATATGGAGGTCCATTTGGGCACTGTTTTTTAAATTCACATGAACATTTATATTTATTTATTTATTTATTTATTTCATTTATATGCTGCCTTTCTCCCAAAGTGGGACCCAAGGCAGCTCACAAACGGCATCAATTAATATAAATCAACACAATTTAAAACAGTTAAAGTAATCACAATTTATAATTTTAATTATTTTAAAAGTTTTTTAAAAACTCACACTCCAATAAAACACCTCTGTGGTTCAGTTACATATTAAAAGCCTCCTTACACAAAAGGTTTCTGTCTGCCAGCAAAAAGAAATAGGGAGGGGGTAAGTATTTAAATACTTATGAAAAATAATTGTAATAATAGAAGTTTATGAAGTATTTTTCCTTATCATTAGAAGAAATAAAATTTTATATATTAAGATATACAGTATAGTCAGCCCTCTGTGTCTACAGATTCTGAATCCATGGATTCAAACAACCATGGTTTGAAAATATATATTAAAAAAACTTATTTCAAAAAAGTGAACCTTCATTTTGCCACTTTATATAAAGGACACCAGTTTACTACACCATTGTATATAATGGGACTTGACCATCCATGGATTTGGGTATCCATAGGGGGTCCTGGAACCAAACCCCGGAGGATACCAAGGCCAACTGTATAACCACTGCAAAGAAACTTGGAAGTCATTGTAATTTTTATTCTTTTTTCTGTTTCAATTGTGTTTTTGCTTTCAATTGTGTCCCCCCCCCCCATTTTCGTCTGTCTTCTTTCCTTTTTTATTTATTTAGTTAGTTATTTATACCCCGCTCTTCAGCCACAAGGCTATCAGAGCGGCTTACAAATTGTTTTAAGCAATAGCTATTTACACATCTACACTGCATTAAACAGTTTCCAATGTGTGTTAGCTAATTTATATTTTTAATGTTTTGGGACATTTTATACACACACACAGACATATAAATATGTATATATATATATATATATATATATATATATAATTTTCAGAGATTTTTTGTCATTATATACACACACACACATATATAAAAAACATGTTTTATTTCAAAATGGAGAGTTTAAAAATCTTTAACCCTGATGTATTAATACAATTTTTGAGCATGGAACTGCATTACAAATGTAGGACGATAAAATCTGAATAACTGCATTATGAGTTGTAGTCTAATGTCTTAGAAGCACAGATGAAGTCTGTCCACTTTTAAACATGGACTGAACAAAAATCTTGAACATTCCTAGCTGCCACTGTAATCACTGGGTCTAGCTATCAACTAAAATTGCTGCAAGATTTGGAGTGTTACAGAATGAGTACTGTATTTGCATAGGCTTCAATCCTCCCACTCATGTCTTGGTACTGTAGGCTAATGAAATAAATACCTGAAGGTTTAGGTGACTTTTACAACTTAAATAAATGGTATAGTTAACATATTGGCCACTTAAATTCCACCTCTGAAATTCTAGAGATGACATAAGGGTTTTAGTGAAATCTAAATGCCATTGAAATAAACGTCAAGGATTTGCTAGAACAATATCTCTCAAGTATTTGTCTTGACAGAGAAGTAGACATGGCCCTTACTAATTTTTTAGAAAGCTTATGGTAATGTATTTGAACTTGTAGGGCTCTCAGCAGCTTCTGCTGATCAGACATCAATTCCCCTGAGGGCATAACTAGATCACAAATGTAAGCCCATATACCTGCCAGAGATTCATCCCTAAAATGGGAATTACTGAGAATTCCATGTTAGGCACCCTGTGCAGAACTGCAGCTCATACGGTTTAAACATGTAGTGCCATAATGCCCACTTTCTTCCACTCCATATGTGCAGTGTTAGCTAAAACATCGCTGTAATGAGATTTCACAGATCTGTTGGGTTTCTGTTTGCCACACAGCTGTTGAAGGCATGGACACTTCGCAGAGTGGGGTAGTGTTGGGTGACAACTTTAGAAAGATTTAAGAAACAAAATCAAAGCAAACCTGGTGTTCTGCAAAGCTCTCTGTTTGAAAATTGCTGGCTCTGCTTAAAGGTCCATAATCCACACAGCATGAACCAGAAATATATAAAAAAGAGCAGTTAGTGTACCATAGTGCAGTAAATGGTCTTTCAGGCTCAATCTCAGTCATTCCATAGCTAGTCCATAGCCCTTCGTAAAGAACTGATTAGAGCTGCATTTGGGGCACAGCATGACTCAGTACAGCAGGAGCAAAGAAGATTACAAACCGTGAAATCAAGCACAGTTAGTTATTTGCATGCCATTTTCCATTCCCATTTTTACATTGGGTTGCTTAAAGTTCTGATAGGGGTGGACCTTTCCCCCCCTGTAAAATCCTTGCCCCCCAAAACACATGCCCACTCCCATTAGCTGCTACTGTAATAGTCATTCATTCTACCCACACAGCTCAACTGTGTACTAGAAATAGGTCCGCTGCCACTTTCTCACACCACAGTGTGCCTGTTCCTTTAACAAGTGTGCAGGAGATGGGAATCCAACAGATGAGACATTTATTTCATGGGCACTGAGGTTTCCCAGTGGGGAGGGGGATTTCATGTTGGATGTCTGCCTGCCACACAGCTGTTAGTCACAAGCCCTTTGCCATGAAAAAAACAACAGTGGCAAGCCTAACTAGAAATTATGCTGTTTTCTTCTTTTTTGTGTAAAACCTTTTCTAAGGGGAAATTGAATTAATAGAATTCAACAGTTGTGAAAAGATCTATGCCTTAATGAAGGAAAAGAAAACTGATAGACTGACTATGAGAAGCCAAGAGAAAAAAAAGTGTGTGTGTGTGGGAATCTGATTCCCTTGTTTTGTGAGTGCCCAGCACCACTACTTGGATGACTTCTTGATGATGGGACCTGCTGGGGGGGGGGAGGAATGTGGGTTTCTGCTTTCTTTTTTCCAGGCTCTGGCAGCCGAGCTGGGGGTGCCATTGGCACCTGACAAGACAGTGGGACCAACGACATCCCTGGTGTACCTGGGTATACAGCTCGATTCAGAACAGGGAATCTCCAGATTGCCTGATGACAAGATCGATGGCTTACGGGTGATGCTGGATGGCCTCCTGGGGAAAGAAAAAGCCACGCTGAAAGAAGTGCAGTCATTATTGGGTCATCTGAACTTTGCATGCAGGGTGGTTTCCCCCGGGAGGGCCTTTTGTGCACGCATTGCCAGAATCACTGGGGGGCGGGGGTCAGGGCACCACATCACCGCATTCGCCTCACAAAAGGGGTGAAGGAGGACATGTGGGTGTGGCTATCTTTCCTTGAGCATTACAACGGCGTCACCACATGGCAGGGGCGCATGGAGCTGGGGGCAGTTTGCAGGTCCACTCCGATGCAGTGGGCAGTCTTGGTTTTGGAGTTTTTTATGCAGGACACTGGTGCGCACAGCCATGGCCACCTGAGTGGGTATCCATGGGCGTGACCAGAGACCTGTCATTCTTGGAATTCTTTCCCATCCTGGTGGCCATAACGCTGTGGGGTGGGAAATTTAGGGACAAGAATGTTTGTTTCTGGTGTGACAATCAGTAATAATAATAATAATAATAATAATAATAATATTTATTTATACCCCGCCCCTCTGCTAAAAACAATCGGGGCAACTTCCAACAATTAAAACATTATAACAAAGACTAAAAACACCACCCACCCCACCCTCCCACATAAAAAAACATTAAACACTATAAAATTAAAACCTTCTAACTAAAAACACATTAAAACAAATATATACATAATTTTAAAAAGCCAGGAGACTGAGCTCCTGAGGCCGGGATCTAATCAGGAAAGGCCTGGCAAAAGAGATCCGTCTTTAGTGCTTTTTTAAAGCTACTCAAGCTTGTCAACTGACGGATCTCATTTGGCAGGCCATTCCATAAATTGGGGGCAATTACCGAAAAGGACCTCTGGGAGGTTGCAGACAGCCTAGATTTTTGTGGCTGAAGCAGATTCCTCCCAGAGGACCAGAGTGCGCGGGGAGGATTGTATGGGAGGAGACGGTTCCGGAGATAAGTTGGACCCAAGCCATTTAGGGCTTTAAAGGTAATAACCAACACCTTATACTGGGCCTGGAAACTGATAGTGGAGAGATTTTAATACTGGAGTTATATGATCTCTCCGAGATGTTCCTGAGACCACTCTGGCTGCCATATTTTGTACCAACTGAAGTTTCCGGACCAAGCACGAGGGTAGTACGAGGTTCTGCAATGTAGAGCGCATTGCAGAAATCAAGACAAGAGGTTACCAGCATGTGCACCACAGTCTCGAGGTCCTTTACTTCCAGGAAAGGGCGCAGCTGGCGTATCAGCTGAAGCTGATAACAAGCGCTCCTGACCGTCGCATTCACTTGACTCGTCATCTGAAGCGATGAATCAAGGAGCACCCCCAGACTGTGAACACAGTCCTTAACGGAGAGCGTGACCCCATCCAGGACTGGCGGTTGCAACCCAATTCCTGGTTTCGGGGCTGCTACCTTGAGCACCTCCTTTTTGTCTGGATTTAATCTCAATCTGTTTTTCCTCATCCAGCCCATTACTGCTTTAAGACAGTCATTAAGAGGAGAGATGCCACTGGAATTTGAGGCCGATGATCGGGACAAGGAGAAAGAGATCTGGGTCTCATCAGCGTACTGATAACACCCAGCCCCATAACTCCGAATAATCTCACCCAGCGGCTTCATATAGATGTTAAACAGCATTGGGGATAGGATGGTGCCCTGCGGAACACCACAAGTAAGCTCCTTTCTGCTGGAGCAGCTTTCCCCAAGCCGCACCCTCTGGGACCTGCCCAAGAGGAAGGACCAGAACCACTGGAGCGCAGTGCCTCCGATTCCTAACCCCCTCAGGCGATCCAGGAGAATGCCATGATCTATCGTATCGAAAGCCGCTGAGAGGTCCTGAAGCACCAACAGGGACACATTACCCCTGTCGATGCTTAGACGCAGATCATTGGTCAAGGCAACCATGGCAGTCTCAACTCCAAATCCTGTCCTGAAGCCAGTTTGAAATGTGTCTGGATAATCAGTTTCATCCAAGACCACTTGGAGTTGAAGAGCAACTGCCCTCTCAGTGGTCAGGATCATCAACAGGCAGTCCTCCAGGTCGGAAAGGGTCATGGGGCTGGTGCACAGGTTTGTGCTAACCTGCCTGGAAGCCAACATCAGTTTCCACGCTCAGCACATCCCGGGCATGGATAATGAGATTGCAATCGCCTTATCTCGGTTTCAGGAGGAATGGTTCCGTATGCTGGCGCCGGATGTGGAAGAAACAGCAGAACCTTTCCCTGCAGACTTCTGGAGCCTTGGGAGAGAACCGTGATACAGGGTGTAGCGGACTCCTTGGTGCCTTCCACGCAGGCCTGTTACGAGAGGGCGGCATCCCAGTTTGTGGCCTTCAGACAGAGGCATGGCTATGGACAGCGGGACCGGCATCAGAGCGTGAGGTGTTGCATTACCTGGCCTCCCTTAAAGACAGAGGGCTGGTGTCTAGGACCATAGCTGGCCAGGCGGCAGGCATTTCATTCTTCAGCAAAGCAGCAGGGCTTGGGGACCCTTGCGACTCCTTCCTGGTAAGAAAGGCAATGGAGGGATGGAGGAGGGTGACGCCAAGGGCTCAGGACACAAGGCGGCAGTGTCGCATGTGATGCTGGCTCAGCTAGTAGCCCTTCTGCCGTCTGTCTGCCACTCCAACTACGAGGCGCTGCTCTTCGGGGAGGCATTTATGATCATATTCTTCAGGGCCCTGCGGGTTGGGGAGGTGGTGTGTTCCTCCAAAACAGACAAGTCTGGCAGGGCACTGCAGATGGGTGACGTCACCATCGGTACCAACGACCTGGCCCTGCACAGCAGGAGATCGAAGGCTGATCAGCATAGCCGTGGGGCCACACTGCATCTGAGGAGGTTGGAGGGCTCAACCCCATGCCCCTTAGCAAGCTTGAAGGGAACAATGGTTGGCGGAAGGCGGTTCCCATGGGGAACACCTTAGTGGCAGATGTATTGGGTCGTAATAAGGCAAGAAGAAGAGGGGCCTCCATCAAGTACTAATTCAAGGGCAAGTTCAAGTTCAAAGGAGGCCCCTTCCGCGTTGCTAACATGTAATTGTTTTCAGGGGAGGATGGCCCTGACATTGGCTCTCTCCTCTAGGAGAAGGGATTGGGATGGACCAATCCACCTTTGCCCACATGGATGGGCAAGGAGGAGATCATGACCCATACATTGCTGCCAACCATTTACCTTGCAAGTTGCAGCCAATTTATTGCCACATATATTACAAACATATCTACCTCAACATGTATTTTCTTACTTTGCTAACCTGTACCTAACCATGTATTCCGAATATGTAACCAATACAAAGCTTAAAAGAATTTTGTGTTTGTGTATCATTCAGGGGGGCGGAGAGGTGGTATGGTCTGGGTCCACAAAAAGTGGCACCAAGGTCTCTTTAACACCATGCAGTTTAACTGCCATAGCTGCAGCTGTTGGAATCCTGGGATCTGTAGGTTGATGAAGTACTAGAACTCTCTGGCAGAAAAAGTGCTATACAGTTGTCCCTCTGTATCCACAGATTTGGTATCCATGGATTTAAGTATTCATGGCTTGAAAGTATTCTTAAAAAAATAATACTGTTGTGGATTATTATTTTTTAAATAATATTTTCAAGCCATGAATACTTAAAACGATGAGTGACAAATCCGTGAATGTGGAGGGACAACTGTAATCCAAAAAACAAACCTTGATTTTGCCATCTTATATAAGGGACACCATTTTGCTATGCCATTGCATATAATGGGACTTTAGTATTCACGGATTTTGGTATCCATGGGGGGTCCTGGAACCAAACCCCAGCGAATGTGAAGGGACAACGGTAAATTGTGTGGTACGAACAAGACCCAATTCACTTCTATCCAGAAACCACACCCTTCATCTTGTTGTCCTGCTTGCATCCCATTTTTCAGATTTCTAGGATAAGCAGTAGCAAATTAACTACTTGCAACAAATAAACTTTATACTGCATCTGAACCAGACTTAGGGCTTGTCTACACAACCAGGAAAATCCAGCTTACTTTTGGGAGGAGGGGCAAGATGGCGACGGACTAACAACTTCTGAATTGTCCTCCCACTAACATCTGGCATTACCACCTATATATACCTCCAAAATGCCATCCAAAGGCAAGACAAGAAATCGGACAAGCCCCTGTAATAATATTGACAAACAGGAATCCTCCAAAGCAGGAAAACAGATGAGGATTGACTCACTCTTCCCAGCGGCAGAGACAACACAGCCCGTGAGTAACAGATCTGTAACAACGGCTCCTTCTTTACTCCTTAAGCCATTACAGACACTTGAACTAAACAAAACAGCCTCCCCAATTCCTCAAAGTGTAAATATAAATTATGGGACAGAGCAAGTTGAAAACAAAGTTGATAACAAAGTCAAACTCCCGGAGCTTGGCAGCATTCCCTACAATAACAGCGCTCAGCTCTTTTATGATTTCTGCAAACTGTCCATAGAGACTTTGATTCTTATTTTGCAAAGATTAAACAACATTACCAATAAGCTTTCCCAACAAGATTTTCAAAGGCAAAACCCATATGGTACACAGGGGGTTAAAAATGTAGCAGATTTGGAGGAAATGACGTGCCCTGCCACATCACAGGATGCAGTTAACCACAGCAGAGTGTTAAAAAAAATGAGCTTCTGTTGCAAATACATCACAACAGGCACTTGTTAAACGGAAAGAAGGCTGTTATCAGATACCTTTCCCAACTTTTAAACATGCACAGCAAAACAATTGATTTAACAGACTGCCACTTTTTGCCCAGCTCAAGAGCTACCAAGCGAATTTTTTTGACCTTTAGCCAGGCAAATATTCCTAACAGGCTGTTACGGAAAAGAAATTTCCTCTGGAATGCACATTATATAGAAATTAACAGAGTTTTCAAGGATGAGATAGTCCGTGATCTCATCACAGGGAAAACAGTAACAATAACACAAAGAAGCAATAATTCTGCACACCAAGAGGGAGAACCTAAACACACCTTAAAGGAAGAAACTCAGGCTATTAATAATGAAGTAAATAAACTGAGAGAAAAACTCACAGAAATCTGGGAACACGCTCCCACAATACAGCTGATGAAAGATACCATCCTGAGTCAATCTAACAGCAATCCAGCCCCATTGAAATCAGCCCCCCCTCGCAGAAAACTGTCAGTGCATTATTCTGATATTTATGACAGTGAAAGTGAAAGTGATGACTCTCTACTCACAATCAAGGAAGCCTTGAAATCCCGAGTTGTAGCCAACACCCCTCCACAAATGCAATATACTGCAGATGCACCCCCATCTACAATTAAACCCCAGGGGACTCAAGCATCCCTATGCAAACCTAGCTCAAGGGAAAAACAGTCTTCACTGCCACCTACCTCATCTCCTAAGCCAAAGAATGCCCCCCTCACTAAAGAGATGGGATCCTTGCTTGCTTCTGATCCTCATTTCACTTCCCATGCTGCATTGGTTCTTCCAATCTCCCTTCCAGAACAGGCAGGGCAAGAAGAACAGGAATGTGACTCACTACCCCTCCATCCTCAGAGGAGGACACAGCCACAGTCAACCCAGTCATTTAACCAACTGCCATCAGATGAATTACCCATTCAGCCTGTGCCCTGCAATGCGACTGCCTGACCTCCAACAGACCAGCACAAGGTGACCCTTATGACCTGGAACATTGCTGGGTGGCCGACGGCCCGCAGAGATCCCTGTCCTAATGACTTCCTCACCCAATATGACATTATACTGATCCAAGAAACATGGACTAATAAGGATCTGTTATTAAATGGTTTTCACTCATTCTCAATTCCGGCAGAGCCAGGGAAAAAGCATGGAAGAGCTAGAGGCGGCCTGGGCGTCCTGGTCTCCACCACCCTACGTGCCATAACAAGGCCTCTTTCTACTTTTAAAACACATGCCATGGCAGTGCTGATTCAATTTAACCATTGCACTTTGCTGATAATAAATGCCTACATGCCTCCAATGAAGAAGAAATCCCAAATCAGAGGCCTGTGGGCTGAATTGGAATCATATACTGCTAATCTCATGTTGCAGAACCCAAATGCATTTGTAATTTTGGGAGGTGATTTGAATGCCAGACTGGGCCCCAATAATCATACCCTATATGCCCATCACAAATGCCCTCCTCCTGATTTTGAAGACGATGGAACCCACCTCATCCGATGCTCAAAGGACAAGAAATCAAACTTTGCAGGACTTTGTCTGGATCAAACAGCATTCAGGCTGAACCTTCAAATCCTAAATGGTGCCCTGAAAAATGACTGCCCAGCTGAATTCACTTATCTCTCTGGGTCCAGAATGAGTGCCATTGATTACATAATCATTTCCAGGGACCTTCTTCCCTATGCCAAGGAATTAGAAGTTATGCCCAGATTTGAAAGTGATCATTTACCAATTCGGCTACAGCTTAGCGACTTCACTCAGGAGACACACACCAGGGAGCGCTATCATCTCTCTGTGACACCATCAGGAAGGACTTATCGCCGAGCTAAATGGACCCCCCAACTAAACCAAACAATAAGTGAGGTATTGGCTTCAGACCAACTTCAGCATCTTAGGACTGCCCTGATATCAGCTGAGTCCCCTGATGAAATCTTGGAAAATTACAATACACTTACCCAAGCTTTACACCAATATCTAATCTGTCAAAATAGCGCACATCAGCGGAAACAACAACAGCACCACTCCAAACCATGGTTTGACAAGGAATGTGTTAATGCTAAAAAAGCCCTCATTGATATTTATCAAGGTTACCTTACTAATAACATTCCAGATGCTGCACAAATGCTGCTTCAGCAGAAAAGAGACTACAAAAAGTTGCTGAGGAACAAGAAAAAAGAAGCCATGAAGAATGAGTGGACACAACTTATCCAGGCGGTCAGATCCAACAACACAGCTCTATTCTGGCATATTACATCAAGTTCCCAGAGAAATGGGCCAGCTACAGTGGATTGTCACATCCCTCCAGGGATATGGGAGGATCACTTTCAAGCACTTTATAAGGACAACTACATTGAAAGTGGATGCACTAGCCAAAATATAGAAAATATCCAAGAGTGGCCACCAGTGACAGCGACAGAGATCAAGAACCTTGTAGCCCAGCTGAGAATGGGGAAGGCTCCAGGAGAAGACTTAATACCTGCAGAAGCCATTAAAAACAACCTTGAATTTTGGGCCCCTATCCTGGCCTCACTTTTCACCTGTATCGACAAATATGGTCGAGCACCCAAGGATTGGGGTCTTGCAATCATCGTCCCCATATATAAAAAAGGAAGCAAGGATGATCCTGTCAACTACAGACCAATTAGTCTCCTCAGTACAATCAGCAAACTCTATGCAAGACACTTACAGTGGAAATTTCAGACCTGGTTGGAACAAGAAAACATACTTGCAGAAGAACAAGCTGGCTTTAGGGAAGGCCGCTCCACCATAGATCAGTGCCTTGTACTCCACCACCTTATTGAAAAATACTCCACCTGCAGCACAGTTTCTCTCTATGCTGCCTTCATAGACTTTAAAGCAGCTTTTGACTCTATACCCCGAACCAAACTGTGGAAAAAACTGGAGGCTTCTTCGATCGACCGACGTTTACTCCATCTAATTCGTATGCTGCATGAAGGGACCTCATTAAAAGTAAGATGTAACCCCCAGGGACATCTCACCAATGACATTGTCACTGAGAAGGGTGTCAAGCAAGGTTGCATTCTAGCTCCACTCCTGTTTAACTTCTACATTAATGATTTGGTGGATCACCTCAACAACACTAACTTCCACCCCCCAAAATTAAAGGGAAGGCATATTTCAACGCTGCTTTATGCGGATGATGCAGCAGTACTTTCAAGATCTCCCATTGGACTAAAAAGAGCCCTAAGAGCACTAACATATTATTGCCAAGTGGAACAGCTAGAACTCAACTATCAAAAAACTAAAATCATGGCATTCGCTAAAAGGCCTAAGAACTACAACTGGAATATAGATGGCCACAAGACTGAACAGGTCTCTTGCTTCAAATACCTGGGGGTAATTTTTCAAGCCACTGGTAGTAGGAAAGCGCATGGAGAGTATGCTGCTTGCAATGCACAGAGGAGCACAACAACCATTCTCAAATTTCTTAAGACAAGAGGAGGCCACTACTTACCTGCAGCGCTCAAACTTTTTGAAGCCAAACCAGTAGCACAACTGCTTTATGGATCCCAATTGGGACCCTTCCCCAACCCTGCTCCATTAGAACTTGTCCAATCCAAATTCTTAAGATCAGCTTTCCAAACTCCAAAATGTGTCTCTAACGCAGCTCTGAGACTGGAGTCAGGATTTATGAAAATGGAGGCCAGAGTGTGGGTGACCATACTCAACTACTGGCTCAGACTATCCCTCTTTCCCACTGGCCTTGCTCCACTAACCTTAAGTGATGATTTCCAATCCAGCTGGAAACAGACAGTGATGACTAAAATCTCAATGCTGGGCCTTTCCCCAGTTCTTCTGCTAAGCCTGGGATATGATAGGGCAAAAGCTACTATCAAACAACGGGTAGCAGAGATAGAGCGACAACTGGACATAGCCAGTACTCCAACCTTCATTGCTAGTGACTCCAATAGATATCTGGCCTCACCTTTGGCATATTTAGCAACACTTGAAATACCTAAACATCGAAGGGCCTTTACTCTTGCACGGTGTCATGCCCTCCCTTCAGCTGTCCTTGAAGGCCGATACAAGAAGATCCCCTTCTCAGACAGACTGTGCCCCTGCAACTCAGGCCAAATAGAAACAACAGAGCATGTATTACTCCAGTGCTCATACTACAGGGACATACGTCTCAGACTTATTTCACCCCTGTTGCATAAATATCAAGGGCACACTGGACAATTCTACATAAACTTGTTGCTTTCAGACACCAACCCAGGAACAACTTATAATGTTGCCAGATTCTGCGCAGCTGCGGTTAAAATTCGTCAGACAATGTCCTCAGCAGTAGAATAGTGTCAACCTATTCTTGTTATCTTGTTATACTTGTTATACTGGAGCTAACATTTTAAATACTGCTTTTAGCCTGTTTTTATTCTGTGATCTTACCTTTATTCTGTATCCCCTTTTTACCTGTGCTGGTCTATGACCGTAATAAAGATTCTATTCTATTCAGCTTACTTTTGGGGTATCCTGGTCCACAGCCACCATGGCTTTGTCTACATAATCCCCCACACACATGGAGGCAAGTCCACACGGTTCTCCCTTCTAAACTCACCCTGGTCACATGGCCAAGGCCACTCTGGTTTTTCTCTCCTCTCCAATGCATGCAAGTGTATATATGTTTTTTCCCACAGTTTGGAGGAGCTTTGATCATCCTATTAAGTGGAGGTGTGCACCACTAATGATATGGGTATACTTGTATGCACGTCTTTGAACAAATGCCATATATGCCTTAGGTCTAGGTTATCTGAGGGCAGGATTCTTCTACATGAGCCTCCCTGGGCCCTCAGATCTTTGGGAGAAGCCCTTCTTTCAGTCCCACCACCCTCAAGGGCATGTCTGGTGGGAATCTGAGAGAAGTGCTTCTTATTGGCTGCCTCTAGGCTTTGGCACTAACTTTGAGACTTCAGAATTAACTAATTCAGTTAGCAACCATTTTCCCAGAAAAACCTAGTGAATTAGGATGTTAGATTTCTTTAGAACTTGTTAGGGTAGGTGCCTTTCTGGAGATTATCACATGGGCCCTTGTAAACCGTCCCTGTCCTGGTACCCCCCCCACCCGACCCACTCCTGCCCCGGTAATAGTTTTTTAAAAAAATTTTCACACACCTGATTGCAGCATGAAAACTGCTCCCCCTCCCCTCCGGCATCCCAGGAGGCAATGGGGCTCTTGCTGAGCCCCATTCACTTCCTGGTAACAAAATCCCACTTGTTCTCATGAGAGAACGATTGCGCAGGAAATTTAATAATAAAAAATAACAAAAAATGTCAAAATGAATAACTGAGCCCCAAAACACAATGTAAAAACCCCAAGTAACCCAGGGAGGGGGGAGGGTGTAACTTACCTGGATGCCCTGATCATTCCCAGAAGTGTTCTGGCACAGATCTCCTGGTGACGTCACGTGATGCTGGCATCGCGCCAGCAGAACAAGTCATCTTTTCACTTCCCAGTCATTCCGTTTCTGTAATGGAACAGGCTTCTTATTGACGGCTTTTTCCCATCAATAAGAGGAAGCAGGAGGGGAACAGAAGCAGAATGGGAGCATCATAGGAGAGGATGACGTTGTCTGAAAGGTAAGCCTTTTAGTGATCTCCTGTTATCCCTGTCCTGAGATGGTTTCCCTGTGTGATAAACTCCTCTGTCACATTGAGGAATACATGAGCTACTGCCTCATAAAACAATAAATATTAGAAGTGGAGGAAGTATACCATGTGGCTCTTGTACTTACACTGCAGTTATAGCAGTTTGACACCACTTTAAGTGCCATAGCGCCATCCTATGGAATCCTGGAATTTGTAGTTTTCCAGGGTCTCTAGCCTTCTCTGTCAAAGTGTGCTGGTGCCTCACCAAACTACAAATCCCAGGATTCTGTAGGATGGCACCATGACAGTTAAAGTGGTGTCAAACTGTAATAATTCTATAGTGTGGATGCACGGTCTGTTTTTAGGAAGGTTAATGTTTGATTTCTTTGGAAAGACAGCCAGGAGGGGGAGAGAAAGAACAATGTTAAGCTGGGTTTATGGCACAGAAGAACTCCTGGGTTGGGGAAAGAAGAAAAAGTAAGAAAAGAAGAGAAAAAAGTGAGTCCTGGAATGGAAGGACACAGTGATTTGTTTGCTTTTCAGGACTTCAAGCAGCCAAGACCTTTTTAGAATGCTAGAACTTTCTAGGCCTGAAAGGCAGGTCTTCTCCCCACCCACAGCCTGTAGGGAAGGTGTTATGAGTTTTTCTAGAGGTTGAGTACTGCATTGTGATTTTCTTCAGTAGCTTCTCTATTGATTATATTCTGAACTGGTTTTTTTAATTGTATAATATACAGTTATTACATAGTATTATTTTAGGTGAGCTGCAGTAAACTTGATTACAATTCTTTCATGTATTACTTGCTAGGCTCTTGAATACTGTAATTAAGTACCGTATATTCCTGCATATAAGACTGCTTTTTAACACTTGAAAATCTCCTCAAAAGTGGGGGGTCATCTTATATGCCCAGCAGATCTTTTCCCCTGCTGTGAGAATGACTGACTTGTCTTTGAAGTGGTAAATTCCCTGGGCAGTTTTCCCAGCAGATCCTTCCCCCTGCTGTGAGAATGACTGCTTTGCCTTTGAAGTTTTAATTGCCCTCCATTTAGGGATTGTATTTTGGTAAACTTGCCAGGAAGATTTCCATTTGCATAGTTTTGGGGATTTCCTCTCCAGGAGTTTGCAAGTCTGCCAATGTGGCGCTAAAATCATTACTGTGCTCATTCAAAAATTTGGGATTTGATAGCTTCATATTAACCAACTTCATGATTAATGGAACCTTACTTTTCAAAGATTGAACACCACAGAGATTTTTCAAAGTATCCCATGCTTTTTTAGCTGTTCTCAGTCCTTTAATTTCACAGACTATTCCATCATCTACAGCCACTGTGCTGGCTGGTTGTTGGGGGGCAGGCTTTCCAGCCAGGTGGCTGGATGGATGGGGGGGGGAAGTCTATATTTTAACTTAAAAATTGGGGGGTCATCTTATGCGCCCAGTCATCTTATATGCCGGAATATACGGTATACAGTTTTCCACAAACACTTCCTCCACTTCCTTCTCTCATGGCTCCTCTCTCTCCTACCCTTCCCATTCTGCTTTTTGTCCACTTCCTTCTTCAGTGGGTCTTGTCACACACTTTGAGGTATTTGGTAAGACTGGAGAAAAACTTTTTAAGTTAAGAGAGGATTGTTCCATCCACTTCAAATAAGCTGATTTTTTCTAGATGATCCAACAGAGAAATTCTCAGGTGTCTGAGGTTTATGCTTTCTGCTAGGCAGTCCTATTTTTAGAGCTAAGATTAATTCATTCAAAATGAACGAATGAAAATGTGACTTTACTAAATTAGGTCTTGTATGTACAAGGGGCAGGGGAATATGAACATGTCCGAAAAAGCAGGCATCTGCAATGATGTGACCTGTCTTCATGGTCAAAAGAGCCTCCCTAAACTCCGCATGACCCACAGCCAAGATGGTGGCCATGAGTGATTTACTCACGATTTTAAATCTGCCAGCACCCCAAAAATGTTTTAAACAGTTTCCCATGTTGCACACAAGCAATAGTTCGTATTTCCAAAGAAGAAGAAGAAGATGATGATGATGATGATGAAGAAAAAGTATAAGATCGCTGTTTGATCTACTTACCGGAACCTCACTTAGCTGAAATAGCCCCACCCCAACCTCCTCCAGCGAATCAGATTACGCTGCCTGTTTGTATCTGTGCTAATGAGAGTGTTCAAACAATTATACATTCACATGTTGTACAGAGCTTTTTAAAAAAATTCTGTACAAAGCCCCAGACTTTACGGTGGATTTGGCTGCCCCCTCCTTCTGAATGACACATATTTGTATGAATGTCCGTATAGTCCATATGGTATAATTTTGACCATATAGACAAGACCTTAGCCTCACAATTAAGAGATTTACATAAATAATTAGGGCCAATAAGAACAGGTTTGGGGCCTGGTGAAAAATGTTTAGGGGTGAGACTGCAGCTGATCTGTGTGAAAGATAGGTCCTGCCTGTGGGTGACTATGTGTTGACTAGTCAGGTAAGCACCTCTGGTCCAGCTGCTAAACTAATCTTTTATCTTTTTTTGGGGGGGGGTCAGGTCACAAGTTTTGTACATAGTAGGAATGCTGTAGATGTCATTTATATGGCTTCAGCAAAGCATTTGATAACATCCTCCATAATATTTTGATTAGCAAACTGACTAAATGTGGAATAGATGAGAACACAGCCACATGGATACCTAATTGGTTTGAAAACCATGTTCAAACCATCGTGAATGGCTGCATGAAGTGGCAAAAAGGGATTAAATTTACACTATCTAACAATCTGAGGGAAAATGATGTTCCTGTGGCATCTGATGCAAAGAAAATTATCAAAAATACAAGGGAGTCGATAATAAATGTTGGATGTGCCGTTATCAGGGAGGCACATTTTATCATCAATGGTGGTCATGCAAAAAAGCCAAAAGATTCTGGAAAGAAATTCATCATGAGGTTGAAAACACTTTAAAGGTGAAAATGTGCCCTCCCCCAAAATTCTACCTGTTAGGCTTGATAGAACAAAACAAATTACTGAGACCATATGAAAAAGTTGATGTAATATTTAATAAAAGTGGCAAGAATGGAAAATAGGCACAAAAATGGAAAAACTCAGATATCTCCTCAGTAGAACATTGGATTATGAAAATATATGAACACAGAGAGATAGTTAAATTAGCCACATTGTTAAAGGAGAAGATGATAGAAGCATTTCAAAATGAATGGAAACCATTTTTGAGATATATGCAAGAAAGAGGAGAAATAACAACACTGGTAGGATTTGAAATTTAATAATATTGATATATTAGTTGTAGAGGTTTGGATTAGTGAAATAGTTAAAATAAGACGCTGAAATGAGACATAGGGGCTGTTAGCTTACATTTTTAGTGATAGTGGTCACTCCTAGAATGTTTACCTAAAGAAAGTCTTCATGTAATAGATCTAGGCTTGTTGTCACTGAATGTGCTTTATATTGTATGGAATAAAACTGTATTGAATTGTATTGTATTCTGATTGTATACTGTGCGTTGTTGTACCCCGCCTCGATTCTGAGGAGAGAGGCAGGTAATAAATAAGAAGTATTAGTATTAAGTTTAGGAAGTGGAAAGTCAAACTTTTAAAAAATATGAATGTATTCTTGTAAGCAGTAAATAGCATTGTGTATTTAATGTTTTGTATATAGTGTAAAAATGTACTGCTGCTATTGTTATTGTGGTTGTGTTGCATTCTGTTGTGTTGTGTTAAGAAATTGACTTTGATGTTGTTTGTTTTACTGTTATGTATTGATAAGAAGTTTTTTAAAAAAATCAATGGCTGCACTTCAAACTGGAAGGAAGCCTTGAATGGAATGCCACAGGGTTCTGTCCTGGGGCTGATACTCTTCAATATTTTGGTCAATGACTTAGATGATGGGTTAGAGGGAATCCTCATACAAAACTGGGAGGGGGAAAAACACATTGAAAAAAATAAGTACAAAATTCAAAAAGATCATGATAAACCAGAAATTAGGCTGAAACTTGTAGAATAAAATTCAACAGACACAAATGCAAAATTCAACATTTGGGCCACAAAAAACAAATGCATAGTTATAGGATGGGGGATGCTTGCTTCAGCAGTACTACATATGAAAAGAACCTTGGGATTATTGTTGATCATAAATTGAACATGGCCCAGCAGTTTAATGCTGTAGCAATTAAAGCAAACATTTATATTTGTTATTTTTAAAAGTATTGCTGTACCTCTCAGCCCACATTTTTAAAATACATTAAAATATTCTTTAAAAACTAAAAAAAAAAAAAGCTATCTTATAGCAACCTCAGAATCCAGTTTTAAAACAGTTCAAACAACAATTTCAAACACTGAATGCCAAACAGAATACCACTGTTTTGGCTGCTAGGCAGAACCTTAAAAGAGATGGCCAAACTTCCTTGAGTAGGGAGTTCCACAGTTGAAGTGCTGCTATAGAGAAAGCCCTGTTACATGTACCCACCAAATACTATTTCAGTCTGCAATAATAGAAGTATAGGACTTTATCAGACTAGTGTCTAAAAACACTGTAATTCCACTATTGAGGCAAGCAGAAACATAATGGCATGATTACAATAATTATAGCATGTTGCTGTAATTGTGCAATACTTTGCTGTAATCACATGATACTATTGCCACAGAATTATTGCACAACCACAACTAGCAGTTTAAAAATGGGATTTTACTTCCGTGATTTTGTATGGGCAAGATTTTGGCTGTTCCCACAAGAAGATGTAACACACCTGGGGTGTGACCTTTTGAAGAATTTAGATGGTCCTTCCTTAAGTTGTACTTGCCCTTAAGCATGGCTCCAGCCTTGGTGTTTGGGGAGTCCTGATTTACTGCCAACCTTGTAGAAGGCCAAAGCAAGCCAAATTATAGGATGTAGCCAATTATGAGTTTATTAAAATGGTGGGGACTGTCATGGCTCATTACAGCCTGCGAGAGGCAGATAACTTCAGGGATCTTTTCACCTATGTATACCAGTACTAACTAGGGAGCACTCCAGTTTACTGTGAAATAAAGGAAATAACACAAAGTGAACTCACACATGCAACATACACAACATACACACATGCAACATACACAAAGTTATTTATTGGAAATAACACAAAGTGAACTCACACATGCAACATACACTCCTAAGAACCATACAAGGCTATAGCAGAGTAAGAGAAAGATTGGATAGAGCTTTGGGAATATAGGGCAATAGTTTCCAGTCTTGTAGAGTAGAGTTTCATGCAGTGAAGATACTCAGACAGACATCTGAGGGTGGCACAAAAGGTTCACATCAAGGAAGAGAGTGGCCGAGTTTGTCCACTGTGGCACGTCTTTCTATTGTTAATGAACTCATGTTTATATCCTATTTTGTATCCTGAAGGGATATTCTAGTTAGGAAAAAGCTTGAATAGATTCCCCATGGGTTAGACAAAGGAAACTGAAATTCAACGGATTGTGTTAATGGCTGGGAAATAGGAATTGATGGGATTAAAGTAACCTCCAAGATTGGTCAGGAGGAGGTTTAAGAGTGGCTTCCATAGGAATTGATTAGGAAATGGTCGCTTAATTGTTTGATTGACTGAATCATTGCTGAGGTAGCCATGGCTGGAAGAAAGCACATACCTCCTTAATGACTGTGTTTACTAAGGGGCTTCCACACAATCTGAATTTGGGCTTGTTTGCCATAATATTTCTAAGACACATTCCAGGTCATTGTGACTGCCAACTGACCTCTTTGGTTTATCCCAGCCAACCTGACCCCGAAAAGAGTCCAATATTTCCAATTATGAGATAACCGTGGGGAGGTAGTAGTGGGGCATACTACCACATGACCATCCATAGTGGAGCTGCAGTTCATGGTTCCCTTCTTGGTGGACTCCAATCTCCTTCACCCCTTTCTGTCAGTAGGACTCGCAGTCCTGCAAGCCATGGCACTGAGGTGGTGGAGTTACCCACAAATACTACCGTACATCTTGTCATTATTACTGCATCATCATCATCCACCTTTATTACTACAGCTGAAACCAGTGTCAAAGGTCTCACTGATTTTAGCAGATCTTGATTGCAACTGTAATACACACGGCTAAACTTTCAGAACGAATATGACTGTTCACAATAATTTAGTTTTGAAAGAGACTGAATTTAAAGGAATCAGTGAAGAAGCAAAAAAAAAAAAAAAGTAAAGCCATAAAGCTAATTTCTTCATTCCCATGTAGCCTCATGGCTGGGATCTAATCCTGGCTTTCCAATTGTCAGTGGGGAGAAAAACAAGCCATGTGCACTATGGCTGGATTGGCCATTTATAGAGATTAGCACAGCAATAAATCAGTGGATTTATAAACTTCTTGGAGCTTTAATAATTATCCACTTGTATAGGATTAGCTAAAAGTGCTTTTAAAATAGCTGGCATAATAGATCTATCATCACAGTATGATGCAGCAACCTTGAAGTTGCAAAACTAGTTCCTATGGGAGCCATGAAAGATAATGTAAGGAATTAAAATAAATCTCCCTAATTTTCTTGTCTTAATTTTTCACACATGACCCACAGGTAAGATGCCATACTGCTGACAAGGTTGCAGTCTTATTTGTTTATTATGTTTTTATCCCACTTTTCTCCAGGGACACCGGGGCAACCTACACAGTCACTCTATCATTTTATTCTCTTAGCATCCATGTTAAGATGAAAACAGTAAGTGTTAGGATGAAGAGTGTGTGTTTTAATGTCACCTAAATAGCTTAATGTTTAAACAGGGATTTCAGTCTGGGCCTCCTTGATTTGTACAATGTGGCAAAACTGCAGACCACTGATTGTTCCTTCTTCTGGATTTTTAATCTGATAATGATTAAATGATTAAATAATTAATGATTGAATGATTAAATGATTGCACATCATTCTAGAGATGAATAAACATCTCTCAGAATGTAAGAAAAAAAATGTTCTCTCCCCCCCCACTCCTAGAAGATGATGTCTACTCTATAGAAGCTTCTTCAAATATTTGCTGCCATATATGGCAAATGTCACCATTCCCCCCACTCCCTCTACCATTCAAAAGTTCCAGGAGAGGATAGGTCTAGGTTACTGTGTGGAATGCAATGTGATGGTCAAGCTGCTAACATAGAGCTCATCTACATGGGCCAGAATATGCCAGCTTCCCATCAGCATATTCTGCCAATGGGTCAGGCCTGTCTCCTCCATTCCTGGCATGTGGGATGGAGTCCAGACCACCACGCCAGCTCATTGCTGCAGCTGCTGCTGCCCGTGTCCCACCCTCCGAAGCCAGGAAGCTGGCTCACAGCACTTTAGGCTTCAGAACAGTGTCAGCAGACAGTAGCTGCAACAACGAACCGACATGATGGTGTGGGCTCCTGCAGTCATGAGGGGCCTGCTCCATTTTTTGCCAGCTGAAGCATTTTCCCCCAGGTGTTTTTTAGTATAACAGGCTTCACTCTGTCTTAGCCTCCTCATCTTTGCCCCGGGGGTCATGCAGACTGCCATGGGGCAAAACGGGGCAAATGACCTGTGTTTTCTTGACTGCAGGGCTCCAAGATGGGGCCAAGATGGGGTAAATAGCCCATCTAGACAAAGCCATAGTTGCGGTAGTGTCACTTGCAACAGCAGCAGTCAAAAAGGAGGAGGAGCGGAGGAGGGAAGAAGAAAGAAAAAAGCAGTACTCTTGCAAGTGCTAGCATTGAGTCACTCTGCCCACGAAATAATTTTAAGAGACCATACAAAAATAGTTATAATCTCTTCACAAACTAAACCAAAGCAGACGTTACCTTAATGATATAGCTAACCACTACACCTTCTCCCTGGTTTGGTCCAGAGGAAGCATAAGGCTCCTTGTCTGGATCTAGACCATAGTGAAGGAGTTGGGGCTTTAACTCTTCCAGTTAGCTATGATCCCAATCTAGAGCAAGCCTATCACACTTGCAATTTACACAGCAAAATATCTACAATGGATCACTTATTTGCAATATAAATTGGAGATGTGGTAGACCTCATTCTGATCATGACCGTAGTGCAAGGGTGGCAGTTGAAATCCCCCATCTGTCATACTAGGATACCAATCCAGATCAGGCCTTTTGTATTTCTTCTAGGGTAAAATGAAGGGCCACACTTAGGAGATTTTCAGACAGGAATGCAAAAAGCATTCCTGTCCCATAATCTCCAATCCTGCCCCTGTCCCAGACAATAACCCTCCGCACCACACTTACCTTCTCTCCCATGGAAAACACAGCCCAGAAATAAACAGAGCTCTAACGGAGCTCTGCTCGCTTCCTGGACTTAAATCCCACCTGTTCTTGCAAGAAGATGCGAATGCAGGAAATTCAAAAATAAAAATAAACAAAAAAGTTACACCAAGCACCTAAACACAATTTAAAAGTCCCATGTAACCTGGGAAAGGTCATAAAAAGAGCAAAACTTACCTGGATGTCCTGATCTCACTCAGAAGTGTTTGCACTGGACCAGCCATTCTCGCTGCATTCACACCAAAACACCGGCATAACTTCAGAGGAATGCAAAAGGAGGTTGTCATCTGCTATTGGCATCCTTTTGCATTCTGCTGGCGTCCTGCTGGTATCACCTTAGCTGCATCTGATAATCTCCTATGGCCTAGACATGGAAAAATAATTGAAATTAATTTGCTACTACAAATTCATTAGAAAGTTCAACGATTTTTTTAAATTAATCATTAAATTCCATTGATGCTACTTGAATAGAAAGTGACATTTCTTACTACTTTAATTTATTGATTTTGGGAGAATAATTGGGTTATTGTCTGACGTTAGCTATTTTCAGTGTGTTTGTGTGTGTGTGTGATTTAACAAACAAGGCATTAATGAACTAATTTTATAGTTTTCCATTAATGGTTTATAATTAATAAATAAATCTTAACATGCACAAATCCTACCTGTGGCCTAGATTCAACTGCTTCAGTTCCCAGCCAAAACAGCCCCATTAAATCAATGTAATTTACATGCATGTTGATTTACCATTTATCATTCAGAAATTTACCTGGTGGATCTGCTCCAATAAGCCTATAAATTTACCACACACTCTCAATTTGCTGTATAATCCAGTCCCATACTGTCAGTCCCATACTGAATTTAATATTTTTTTTTTAAAAAAATCATGTTTGAACTTTGTAATGAATTTGTAGCAGCAAATTAATTTCAATCGATTTTTATGCCAGCAAAAGAATGCTCCCCCCTCACTTACCACTAATCCCAGCAAAGGCAGCTCTGGCGATGAAAGAGGAAGTGAATGGAGCTCTGTTCACTTCCTTCTTTGAAATCCTGCAAAATATCGCAAGACTTTAGCGTATGGGAATTTTTTAAAAAACACCAAAAATAACACTTAATTTTTTTTTTAAAGCACAAAAACTCACTTTAAAACTTACAAGTAACTCAGGGAGGGTAATAAAAAGTGTGTCACTTACCTGGATGTCACAATCTCACCCAGAAGTGTTTGCGCCAGACCGGCCATTGACAGGGTAAGTACGGGTGTGTGTGTGTGTGGGGAGATGCAAGGTTTCATACGCTGGATATGCCAGCAAAAAATGGCAGGGGGGATCAATTTATGACTTAAGCCATCAATTAAAAAGTATGGTTTTTTAAAGGGACATAACCGCAAAAGGGCAACGTCATGTGGTACGTGCACCCTTTCGCAGTTATGTGGCATTGTTATGATGCCTTCTTCTGTGTGCCTGATAAAGTCCTATGTTTGTAACAATTTGATAAAACCAGGACCTGGCCTCAACTATGGGAAAAGTGGACTGAGCTGAGGTCTGGTGAGAACTGAGTGTGGGGATGATGGACAGCCAATGACTGTATAGCCCGCCAGATTTTGTAGACTGTACAATGCTGTTAGTTTACTGCTTGTTAGTTAGGTTTCATTCTGAGCAATGATGTTGTAGGATTAATTCTTTGGATTACTGTGTAAAAAAAGTTTTCTGTTTTTAACCCTGACACTGCTGATCACTAGGTCTGAAGAAACCAGTACATGGAACATACAATGTGCTATAAGTGCAAAACAAGAAAGAGAAATAGGTGAGGAGTTAGTAACTTCAGCATATCTTCTCATCCACAGCTTATGTACCCACTCACAAAGGAGGTGTTTGTGAGCACATTGTCAGGATAGAAATTAAATGTTTCAAAAATATGCATATTTTTCTAGCCAGCCTTATAAAACAGACTAGAAAGAATCACCCAGTTTTATAAAGTATGTTATCAAGGCTAAGATTACAGCCAAGGGCAGTGAGTGATTTACTGTCAGAGAAACCTTGTCACAATGTAATAGCAGATCATTCTGGAAAAGTGTACCAGTAAACCACAAGCTACAGGTAAACATCACAGACACGTATTTGGTCTAGGAATTAAATATGTAAATTACAAGACAGGATTGGAAAAGGCCAATGAGTTGGCCCAAACTTTTCATCTTATTGCTGGAACATTTTAGTTCAGACTTTGCCAACTAATTTGGCCTCCTTGCCTGTGAAAACAATAGTACTCTACTGCAATATTCCTGTAACAATAAAGCAGCCAGCAGCAGTTTAAAAAATCTGAAATAATTTAATGATATATTAGGATAATAATGAGGAAAATCTATACAAACTAGTGAAGCAAACACTAATGCATCTAAAACTGTCTGGTTTGCTCCTTAATACATGCCAATATAGTCAGTTTAGGAGACTGGGTAAGGTTCAAATTTGCTCTGACCAGGCTTTGCCATCCAGAATATGGTGATTTAGGAGATTATCAAATGCCCTTAATATGGTGTTCCATGAATGCCAGGAGATTGCCAGGAGATTTCCAAAGGGCAAACTTTTCAGACAACATTGTCCTCATCCTGTGCTGCTTTTGTTCTTTCTATGTTCCTTTTTATTGATGGCTTAAGCCATCAATAGATCACCCATTCTGTTCCTATCACAGAATCATGGGTGTGCAAAAAGGAGTCCTGTTATGCTGATGCAATGCCAGCTGCAGTGGGAGGTCCCTGCCGAAAACTTCCAGGTGCGATCGGGACATTGAAGTAAGTGACACCCTCCCCCCCATCCCTGGGTTACTTGTACTTTTAAAAAAAATTTGTGCTTGCTGTCACTTTTCAATCTTTATTTTCCTTTTTATTTTTGAATTTCCTGCACGCTCGTTCTCTCGTGAGAACAGCCAGAAACTCAAAGCAGGAAGTGAATGGGGCTCTGTTCCAGTCCGCTAGGACCTCTCCTGTTCTCCAGGAATTCTCAAAGATTATTGACAGTGCTTCTGAGATTACTTCTGCCAGTTCTTTTAATACCCTTGGATGAAGTTCATCTGGTCCTGGAGACTTGAACTCATTTATACTGACCAGGTATTCCTGAACTACCACTTTACCAGTTCTGTGCTGTATTTCCCCTACTGTATCACCTGCTCCATTTTCCCCAAGTTGAGCACTGTTCCCCTTTGGGAGAAGACTGAAGCAAAGAAGGTGTTAAGTCGTTCTGCCTTTTCTCTGTCCCCTGTTAGCCTTTCTCCATCTTCTCCATGCAGCAGCCCCACCATTTCCTTGTTCTTCCTTTTGCTACAGACATATCCAAAAAAGCCCCTTTCATTGTTTTTAACCTCTTTAGGAAGCCTGAGCTCCATCTGTGCTTTGGCTTTTCTGACTTCCCCCTACATGAGCTGGCTATTTGTTTGAATTCTTCTTTGGTGATTTCTCCCTTTTTCCATTTTTTGTGCATGCCTTTTTAAAGTTTTAGCTCAGTTCAGAGTTCTTTTGACATCCATCCTGGTTTCTTTAGACACCTGCCATGTTTCCTCCTCATTGGAACTGTTTCAAGTTGCACCTTCAATATCTCACTTTTAAGAAACTTCCAGGGCTTGCTTTTCAAAATGTTCCATGTAAAAGTTTGCTATCAAGGGGCTCAGGGGGCTGCCCATGGCTACCCCATCTATCTGTTCATAGAATTCGTTATCCCACTGGAAGTAGCTTGTGGTGAGGCAGTGTTTGAACAAGGCTGTGATGTCTTCAGGAAATATTTGTTGGATGAGTGCCATGGTGTCCATTATGGGGACTTTGGTGAACAAGGAGACAACATCAAAACTGATCAGTCTGTCTCCAGGTTTCAGTTTGATGTTGATTTTTTCTATGAAGTGAGCTGAGTCTTTTATGTAGTGAGCGGTTCGTCCTATGTGGGTTTGTAATTGTGTGGCCAGAAACTTGGCCAAGTCATACGTGGGGGATCCAATGGCACTCACGATGGGTTAGAGTGGAATGGAATCCTTGTGGATCCTGGGAAGTCCATATAGTCTTGGTGGGAGAGTTTCCATGCAGCCTGATCTGAAACATCTGGAACTGACATTCAATCAAAAGCTGATGAATGTTAGTCCCCACCTGTCACCCAGAGGTGAAAATGGGGGACAAGGTGGTGCCCTGAGTTCTGGAAACTCCAGACCTAGCCTGTCATGGGATTTTACCTCCTGGCATGAGAAAAGAGATGGGCACTAAGCTCCAGAGCAAGGAAGGTTTACTTAAAGCAACAGCACTGTTGGGTGCACCATAGACAATAGGAAAATGGCAGACCCCTCATGTCAAAAAAGCATTTATGCCAAATAAAATCATATTTGGCATAAATTTGGCATAAATATATATAAATTTCTTTTATCATTTTCCAAAGTACTTTTTACATGAACAAAAATTGTATTTTCCATCTCATGTACTTCATGTATCATTAACATTTATTTTACATGCTTGTATCTTCTATACGCATAGTAACAAAAGATTATCTGTGACTTCCTCAATTTGACATTTTGACATGATAAGACTGTGGCTATAATCTTGAAGCCATAAATGACTTCTGATTGTTTTATTTCCTTAAGTGATGAAGCTTGGCTCAACGCTTCACTTTCTACATTTCCTTATTTAATGCCTCCACACCCGGGGCTCTTTTAATTTCTATATCATCTTACTATTTTGTCCAATACCTGTTTCTGTTCTTCTCTCCATTTAATGTCTTTCCTATTACATAGTTTATTTGTTAATATGTCTGATTCCAGCATGTCTATTAATCTATTTTTCCTTTCATTCTTAGTCAGACATTCTTTCACCTTCCACTTTTTTAGCTATGACGAATCTAGCCACTGTGATCATATAAAGTAATATCCTCCAATGTTTACTTTCTTTTTTGTCTTCTAAATCTTTTATTATATTTAACAAATACATTTCTGGGGTAAGGTCTAGGTTTATTTGTAAAATCTCTTTAATTGTCTCATGCACTTGTGTCCAGGATTTTTTTAGCTTCATGCATCACCACCGCATATGTATCAGTATACCCTGATTTTTTTCCACATTTCCAGCAATTGCTTGTAATTGTTTTATTCATCTTCCTTAATCTCATAGGCATATAATACCACCTTAATGCCATTTTTATATAATTCTCTCTCAGGTTTTGGCATGCAGTGAATGCAAAAGATCTTTTCCTCACTTTTTCCTAGTCCTCTATATTAATAAGGTTACCTATATCTACCGCCCATTTTAACATGTAGTCCTTTATGTATTCTTGTTCTGTAGAACTCATCAATAACAGTTTATAGAATTTGGTGATAGCTTTTGTCCTTTTTCCTTCCTGCAACAATGTATCTAATTCACTATATTCTATCTCAAACCCCCCTTTTTATCTGGTCTTCTATAAACTTTTCTTTTAACTGTAAATAGGTAAACCAATTTAAGTTGTATCTTGCCTGTAATTTTTCCTTTATTTCTAGCCTTAATAAATTATCACTTCCTTTTCCCCCAATATCTGAATATCTCAGCCAAAAATCTGTCTTACTCCATCTCAACATGAAGGCCTCTTGAGGCGATATCCATAATGGGATTTTAAAATAAAATACATCTTTAACTTACTCCCACACTTTCAATAGACCTTTTCTTACACAATGGTTTGTGAATCTTTTGTTAACTTTTTCTTTTTCATAAAACAGATAGGTGTTCCAACCGAATCTAGTGTCATGACCCTCCAGATTCAGTAGTCTTCTATTATTCAAGTTTACCCATTCCTTAATCCATACTAGTACAGATGCTTGATAGTATATTTTTAAATTTGGTAGGTCACAACCTCCCCTGGATCTTGTATCAATCAAATAGCTTCATTTGAATCTTGTTTTCTTCTTTCCCCACAAGAATGTTCGTAGATCTTTTTTCCATACTTCAAAAATTTTGTCATTACTCAAAATTGGCAGATTTTGAAAAAGATATAATACTTTAGGAAGTATGGCCATTTTTACTGCTGATATTTTCCTGAGTAGTGATAATCCAAGTTTATTCCATCTCTCCATCTCCTTTTTTATTTCTAACAAGGTTTTTTTGTAATTATTCTCAAATAAATCAGCAGTTCGTTTTGTCAGCCATATTCCTAAATAATGTACCTTCTTACCAATTTTACACCCCAATATCTCCATGATCTCTTTTTCTTATTGTTTTCTCATATTTTTTGTTTGTATGTTTATGGAGATGCACTATCCACAATGCTGCAGCCTTATTTGAGAACTTACGCCGAACAAGTCTTGAAGAGAAACGACAACACAGAAAGAATCACAACCCGGAAACATCACCCAAGGAGACATTGTGCTGTGCTTTTTGCAACCAGACTTGTTTATCTCGGATTGGCCTTTTAGTCATCAGCGCTCTTGCAGGTAGCGCAGGATGAATCCTTCCTGAATCTTCGTTTGTGAAGAAAAGCCAGAGAGGGTTGTTTTTTCCTTGTTGAGTCTAAAGCCCGAAAATTCCCCAAACTCTTTCATAGTATTTAAGCATTCTTCAATTTGTTCACTTGGATTTTCCATGAATATAATCATATCATCAGCAAATGCTCTTAATTTATAGGTGAAACCTCTTATCTTTACACCTGGGATGTTCTCATTTTCTCTTATTCTTCTATTTAGTACTTCTAATACCAAGATAAATAAGAGTGGGGATATAGGGCACCCCTGTCTTGTTCCTTTCTCACTTTTAAATGTAGCTGATCTTTCTCCATTGATGATAAGTTGGGCAGATTGTTCTGAATATATTCTTTCTATTCTTGCACAAAATATTTAACCCAATCCTGATCTTTTAATCACTTCTAGCATAAAATCCCAACAAATGCTATCAAAAGCTTTTTCAGCATCAATGATAATCAAACCCATTCCCCCACTGTGTAAATATAATTAGAATTATAATTAGAATTAAATATAATTAAAAATTATAAAAAGAAATAAAAGAAAAGTGAAGTTAATAAGAAATAAAATAGGGGAAAATATAGAGATGGCATACAGTACTAGGAAAACAACAGCTCAACTTCAATCCCAAACATGAAAAATGAGAAGGGGATCGCAGGAAGCTCCAAATATACCAGAGATGCACAGCTTAATATTAGAGGAGTTAAGAACAGAGCTTAGAAATTTTAAGCAGGAAATAAGAAAGGAACTGAAAGACTTAAGGAAAGAAATCAAGCAAGATTACAAAAAAGAAACAGAAATACTAGGGAAAATCTTGATAAAATAAATAAGGAAGTGGAAGGAATGAAGAAGGAAATTGAAACTTTGAAAGAAAAGATTCAAGAATCAGAAAAAGCAACAACAAAAATACAAGAAAAATAAAATAGAGGAGAAGTGCTGATGTTAAATCAAGAATTACACTATAGGGGAGAGTGCCTGAAACTAAGAGGATTATCAGAAAAAATAAATGAAAACTTATTTGAGAGGGTAATCCCAGAATTAGCGAAATTTGCAGAATATTCAGAAGAGTACCCCGGGGAAGAAATGGAAAAGCTGTTTAGGGTAAACTTGGTGATAGCGAAGACAAAGAAGCTGCCGAGGGATATAGTGATCCAATTTAACAAAGTTAAGATAGAGGAAAGAATCCTACAACAGAGTTATAGAGACTCATTTAAAATAGGTGATGAGGAAATAAAAAAATTCCAATAATCTTGAAAAAAAAATCTTTGAAAAAAAGACAAGATTACAAAACAATAATGCAATTGTTAACAAAAAATGGAATCAATTATAGATGGAATAAAATTGAAGGTATTTCATTTATGTATAGACAAAGAAGACATAATATAGATTCAGCGCAAAAAGCTACTGAATTCTGCAAAAGATTTGAAAAGAGAAAATATAAAGATTCGAGTGACCATGTGAACCAGGATAAAAACAAAACAGGACAGAAAGATACAATAGCTATAAGCAAAAGAGAAAAAACAGAGGAACAGAGGAAGTGGAAGTAGAAGAAGAAGAGGAAGAGAGGCAAACAGAAGAAGAGAAAGGAGTGGCAGAATCAGATAAAGAGGACGAAGAAGAATCAGAAAAAGAAGGAAATCCAGAAAACGAAGAAGTAGAAGGGGTAGGAGAAGAATTGGTTGAAAATGTCAATTAAAATATGCTTGTGGAATGTGAAAGTCTTAAATTCAGAGTATAAAAGGAGGCAAGTCTTTAACTTCTTAGAAAAACAAAAAGCAGATGTAATATCTATAATATCTATACAAGAGACTAAGATAAAACAACAAGATGTCAGGTTTCTGAGAAACTCGAAGCTTGGACAAGTCTTCTATTCCACAAATTCTAAAATGAAAAAGAGGGGAATAGCACTATACATAAATCAGAAATATTCCATAAAAGAGCTCTTTAAGGATGAGGAAGGTAAATATATAGGTGTAGAAGTAGACTTTCAAAAAATGAGAGTTGTGATGGTGGGAGTGTATGCCCCAAATGTTAAACAATAAAATTTTTATAAGAAAATATATGTACAATTAGAAAAGTATGTAAACAGAAATAGAAATATCATCATATTAGGAGACTTTAATGGAGTCTTGGATCTGAAGATAGATAGACCATCAGAAAAGAAATTGGGGATAGAAAAGAAACTACCAAGCAGCTTCTTTGATATTAAAGAGGCATACATGATATTAAAGAGGAATACATGATATTGATATTAAAGAGGAATACATTAGGAATCCTAATGTTTAGGTGGATTCTCTCTTCCTGTAGTTTGAGTCCATTGCTTCATGTCCTAGTCTCTGGAGCAGCAGAAAACAAGCTTGCTTCATCCTCAGTATGACATCCCTTCAAATATTTAAACATGGCTGTCATATCCCCTTTCAACCTTCTCTTCTCCAGACTAAACACGCCCAGCTCCCTAAACTGCTCCTCATAGGGCATGGCTTCCAAACCTCTCACCATCCTGGTTGCCCTCCTCTGGGCACGTCCATGAACTGCTTATCAGTAGACATAGTAAGTGAAGGGGGAATTAGGCTGCCCTGTCCAGGAGGAGTAAAAGGAGAATTTGGCTGCCTGTGTCCCATGTAATTCAGCAGCAAGTAACCAGAACTCTGGACAGGGAACTTGCAAACTGGTTTTAGCTCATCCACTTATACCTAGGCTTATGGGCCAAGACTTAGAGGATTTTCTCTAGTGAACCATCGCACAGCCATCTTATACTTGCTTCCCATTTTGCCTTATCTCCCCCACCACTACACACAGCCTGCTGAAATAGACAAAGAGAATTAATTCTGCTGACCCTAGCTGGGAAATGAATCTCATGTTTCAACATTGCAGATATCTTTGTATAGTTGGCTTATTTTCCAAGGTCTCCTTTTACAGACTCCTTTATTTTCACTTGCAACATTGCTAGCCTGTTCAGTGCCTGTTAGTCAAAAGGGTCTTTGTACATTGTTTGTTTATCAGTTGTGAGAAGTTAGAAACTTTTACTCTGCACATGAGCTGTTCCCTAATATGAGATCCTGCTAAATTTATTTTTAAAAAATGATTGCTTGAACCTGTAAAGATGTTCCTCTCGATCATGACAAGTGCTGGTGCGGCCATTCTTCTCTTGAGGTGAGGAGGACCCCTTTGATCAAAGGTAATGGTGGTTTTGGCTGCCTTCCTTGCCTGAGTCGGGGCCCAACTGCAACTCCTCATTCTGGAAGAGAATCTGGGGAAGTTCTGACATTCCAGACCTTGCTCAACATAAGTACATTTAAATGAGAACAACCTCAACAAGTTTTTTTAATCTCATTTCTTGTTGTTGTGTGCCTTCAAGTCATTTCCAACTTATGTTAACACTAAGATGAGCCTATCTCAATGTTTTCTGAGGCTGAGAATGTGAGACTTCCCTAAGGTCACACATTGGGTTTTCAAGGTCAAGCAGGGATTTGAACCCTGGTCTCCAGAGTTGTAGTCAAACACTCAAACCACTACACCACACTGGCTCTTTTCTTATCTTATAGCCTACCTAATTATCTGTCTACCTAATTATTCCTATTTTGGGTTCTCAGTATTTAAACTTTTAATTGTGTTAGGGTAACTAAAATAGAATTATTTAGAAAATTAGTGTCAACTTTATTTTTACGTGTTATTTTAACCAAAATATTATAAAAGGGGGGGGGCTTTGTATAGCATAAAAGTAGAACATGGCTTATACCAGGGCACTCTTCCTCCCTCCTCTCTGTCTCAGGGCCTGTCTACACTGCAGAAATACAACAGTTTGACACCACTTTATCCACCATAATTCTATTCTATGGAATCCTGGTGTCTGCAGTTTGATGAGGCACCAAAGTGCTCTGATAGGAAAGGCTAAATACCTTAAAAAATTACAGATAGTGGTGTCAAACTTCAGTATTTCTGCAGTGTAGACAAGCCCATAGTCTCAGAGGGATGAGATTGCATGTGGCAGAGTAGGCTCCATATGCAAAGGCCTGTTCCTGGTTGGCAAAGCCTGGCCAAAGCAAATTTGTTCCTTCCTTTTGGGCTTTTGCTTCTTTGAGCGTTGTTATTCTCAAATGCATTCTCACATTCCCTCTCTTGTAGGGAGGGAACACACTTGAGAAAGTAAATTTGTGAATATTTATAATAGTCACAGCAGTTTGCAGAGGATGGAGGAGGACTGTAATTCAACTACAATAATGAACTCCTGGGACTCTTTCACTTTCCCAGCCATTCTTCCTTTGGGATCATAGAGTCAGGAGAGGAAACAGAGCTTCAGGGACATAGAAGAAGATGGCTTTGACTCATAGAATTCTGTTGCTCTTTTAAACTCTCTAGTAAGAGCTTTAAAAATGTGGATGGAAGGAAGCATGGAGTTCAATCCTAAACACACACACACACACACACACCAGTAAGGAGACTATCAGATGGGGAACAAAAAAGTGTCCCCATCTCGCTATACTATATCCCACCCTCCTCCCGTACCTGTCCAGGCACGATAACCCCCTATTTCACACTTACCTTGTTCACAAAACCACCCCCTCCCCTTGGCAGTCAGGAATGAATGGAGCTTGAGCAGAGCCCCATTCACAGACTGGAAGAGGGCAAATCATAGAATCATAGAATTGTAGAGTTGGAAGAGACCACGAGGGCCATCCAGTCCAACCTTCTGCTATCACAATCAAAGCATCCCTGACAGATGGCCATCCAGCCTCTGTTTAAAGACCTCCAAAGAAGGAGACCCTACCACGCTCCGAGGGAATGTGTTCCACTGCCAAACAGCTCTTACTGTCAGAAAGTTCCTCCTAATGTTGAAGTGGAATCTCTTCTCCTGGAGCTTGCATCCATTGTTCCCTGCAGCAGCAAAAAACAAGCATACACCATCCCCAATGTCGTTAAAAGGGGGGAGGGAAGGAAGACCCAAATAATTACCACCTAGTCAGCCTAACATCAATACTAGGAAAGATTCTAAAACAGATCATTAAACAGTCTATAACCACTTAGAAAGGAATGCTGTGATCTCTAAAAGTCAACATGGATTTCTCAAAAACAAGTCATGCCAGACTAATCTCATCTCTTTTTTTTGATAGAGTTACAAAATAGATAGATGAACAGAATGCAGTGGATATAGTGTATCTTGATTTCAGTAAGGCTTTAGACAAGGTCCCTCATGATATTCTTGCAAAAAAGTTAATGACCTGTGGGCTAGACAATGCAACTGTTAGGTGGATTTGTAATTGGTTGACTGACCGAACCCAAAGAGTAGTGGCTCCTCTTCATTCTGGAGAGAAGTGACTAGCAGGGTGCCACAGGGTTCTGTCCTGGGCCCAGTGCTATTCAACATCTTTATCAATGACTTGGATGAGGGACTAGAGGGTATGCTTATCAAGTTTGCAGATGACACCAAATTAGGAATGGTAGGTAATACCCCAGAGGACAGGATCAGAATCCAAAATGACCTGAATAGATTAGAAAGCTGGGCCAAAACTAACAAAATATTTCTGTCCCAATTTCTCCAGGGGATATTTTTGCCGTATGAAAATCTCCCAACACTTCTAGTCCAAATTCTCTGCATCCTTACAAGTACCTCAACCAGAGACAACTCTTCTCTTGCTGGAATTCAACAGATGTATTGTCACCATGCCTTTTTGCTGGAACTCAACAGATGTATTATCACCAGATGATATGATGTAAACTTCAGTGGGTAGAATATTTCATGAAAACATATATCAAACAGGAATTCTCTAGGTAGGTAAGCAAGGATCTTTAAAGGCAGATGAAATTGTAGAAAAACTCACTAAATCTGCTTTTAGGGCTTGCTTTATGACTTGCTATTATGACATAAAGCTGAAGCCACAGGCTGAAACTGCAGACGATTCACCTCCAGAGAGAATTATAGTAAACTGTTTAATAGTAAAACTTTCTCAATGCGGATTTATCTATAACAAATATTAACAAACATCATTATTTTTGCCTATATCCAATGCAAGTTCTAATGGAAAACATCTATGCTTATCATGTACTTCCATAGACTATCCTTTACAGCTCTTTTCTGTTCCACTGCTAGTTAGGTGGGAAACTATTTGAAGTTTTTATGAGTATCCCCTCTATTCAATAGCTAAATGACTCATTCCTAAAGCAATTACCCTAATTAACCTTTAGCCCAATTCCTCTCTCCTCTAAACCCTGGAAGACAGAGATGGATCTACAATAGAGAATACACTCCCCCGAGCTCTGTTCATTCATAAGATCTGTCTTCATTCACAATCTAAATAGGATTCATTCATAAAAAATCAGCAAAATCCAAATAATCATTCAACCCTCCTGGTGTTCTGGAATTTAATCTAAAAATCCAATAAGCTTCTCTCTGATGAAGTAACATCTGTATAGAGTCTTTGTGAAACAAACTCTAATGCAGCTGTTCAATCACTCCAATCTCAGTGATTCAGGATCATGTCTTTTCTCCAAAAAATGATCCAATAAAGGACACCCCATATTTTTATTTCTAATTCGGCTGCGATGTTCTGAAATTCTTACCCTCAAACTTCTTGTGGACAATCCTGTGTACAGAAGTCTACATGGACATATTATTATGTAAATAATGTATTTTGAATTACAGTTTGTGAAATCTTTTAAAAGAAACTGTTCTTTTGTGGTAGGATGTATAAAAGTCTTAATATTAAAAACTGTGGACAGCTGGAGCAATGGCCACATTTATAGTGTCCAGTAATTAAGGGTTGTGTCCTTATATTTGACTGAATGTCAGAGTGGACTAAAATATCTTTAATATTACGTGTTCTTCATAAGCCAATAAGAGGTGGTTCTGAGCATCCCTGTATATCTTCCACCAGATGCCAATGTTTACGAATGGTTTTTTGGATTTGTGATGCACCCTGGTTAAAAACTATAGAAGACATAATTCTTTTGTTCTTGGACTTTTCTCTATGAGCAAACAATGACATTCTATATTTAGCCATAGCTCTTTGTTTTGCTGTTGATATAACCTTTTGAGGATAAGCCCTAGATGTGAGTTCTCTCTGGTATAAATCAGATGCTGCCTCAAATTGCCTTGCCTCAGTTGAATTTCTTCTCAACCTCAGAAACTGTGAATATGGTAAATTATCCCTGAGGTGTTTTGGATGATTACTAGAATAATGTAGCAGTGTATTTCTATCCATTGTTTTTATATATATATATAATTAGCTACCACTATTTTGGAATCCTTGATATATAGCATAACATCTAAAAAAGGTATATTAGTACGATGGTAATGACATGTGAACTTTATATGTTTACTAATCAAATTTATCCAATTAAAAAAATTATCTACTTATATATAATCCTCAAAAAGAATAAAAAAATTCATCAATATAATGGGTGTAAATTTTAAAGAACTTGGCATATTGATTTTGTTCAAGATTTAGAATATATGTAGCTTCTAAATTGGATATATATGAATTTGCAATTGATAGGGCTACATTGGATCCCATAGCCACACCCTTAATTTGCATATAAAACTGTTGGTCAAATCTAAAATAATTTTTCTCCAGGATGACATCAAGTATGTCCAAAAGGAAATGTGGTGATGGGTTTTTTATTCCCTGGGAATGCAATACTTTTTCCACTACCTCTCTGGCTCCTTCATGGGGTATAGAAGTGTAAAGTGCATTCACATCTAAGGTAACTAAACATGTATTAGTGTTTGTTGTTAATTTTTCTATTTTCTGAATAAAATGTGCTGTGTCTTTAATATATGACTGAGTTTTACATACTTCGGGGGACAAAAATGAATCTAAGTATTTTGCAAGCGGTTCTGAAAGTGAGCCTGTTCTTGATAAGATTGGTCTACCTTTTGGGGGGAAATCCAGCTAATGTATCTTAAGAAGAGTGTACAAAACAGGAATTCTTGGATTCTCTTCCATCAAATATGCCCCCGTGGTTGAATTAATGTAGCCTAGCATGATCTCTTCTTGTACCATAACTCTATTTACATTTATTTATTAATTAAGGAATACCATTCCTCAATACCATATCCTGTGATGCATTACCTGGCAGTAGAAAATGCAGTTGCATAATCAGCAAGAGGACAGTGAGTGAGAAAAGATCTATATTGAGGTCTAGATTATGGGAAAATAGTGCCTGCCAAGGGGATAAAACCATGTTTGCCACACTGTACAGGCACTTATTTTGAAATATGTATTTTTTTTACACAAAGCGCCACTTTTCAGTCATAGTTATACACAGTATATCACATGTTGGCACTAGGGCAACAGCTGCAGCATGGAAAGAGAAGAAAAGAAGTACATGAAATAGGGCAGGATGAGAAAGCAGAGTCACATTCAACTAACAGTTCTATCTGTGAGAAGTATTCTCACAAGGTCTTCCTAATCCTGACCTCCAAAGACTCCTAGGCTGCAAGTTCAAAGTGTAATGTACAAATCTTTTGTATATTATATTCTAAAAAGTGCTATAAACATGTTTGCATTATATCTAATATCTTAATTAGGGTGTTTTTTTTGGGGGGGGGTGCCAATACTCAGATAAAAGAAATTCCCAAAGTGACAGATAAAGAAAACACCACTAAAGAGCATAAAGAAAGGAATATAGCCAAGAGTTCTCATCTGTATCAAAAGAAAGGGCAGGTTGTAAGGGATCTGGCAGGCTATGCAAGTGAGTTGAGAATTACTTCACTACAATTACTTCATTACATTTTAGTATACATTTTAAAATGTTCATATATTAATTCAATTATTTTTTTACAGTTCTGTTATAGAATAGGTCAATATTGTTTTTAAATTACAAATACAGGATGGCTTATGGGATCCTACCTAATGGGATGACCTGGACAGTTCTGTTGACTGAGGTGGCAGGAAAAGAGCCAGCTTTCCCTATTATTGCTGATTATTTCCCTTGCTCCACCACACCTCTGCCACCACTCCGCCTTTCTCCTCCACCTGCCTTCCATCTCAACACATCATCTTCCTTTCCCCCTGCTCCCAGCTTTGTGGCTCTGATAAGAGCATCACTACTGCTGCCTGGCTGCTTGTCTACTAGGCTGGCTAGTGGCAGCATAAAGTGAGGCACATGTTGGGGGTGAGGAGGAAGGGTGGGATAGAACAGAAAGAAAGAAGGAAGCTCAGAGGATAAGACAAAGGAGGAAGGGAGTGAGGCAGTGTGAGGAAGAACAGAGGAGTGGAGGAAACCCAGGCAGCAATGGTAGAGGCCCTCCAAGAAGGAAGGAGTTATCTGCTCCTGACATTCTGTTTCACTCTGCCTAATGGATGGGCTGGCTGTATTATTTAATGAGTTCACAGCAAAGATGAGACTGAACTATGCATTTCTGTTTACTCCTCTAGATCTTACTAATGCCAAAGATCACCAAGTAAGCTTTGTGATTGGATTTGAATTAAGGTCTCCCTGTTCTATGTCCACCTGTCTAACCATAACACTATACAGTTGGCCCTCTTATCCATGGATTTGGCATCCACAGATTCCACCATCCACGGCTTGAAAATATTCCCCCCCCCCACAAATAAATTCCAGGAAGCAAACCTTGATTTTGTCATTTTAAATAAGGGATACCGTTTTACTATGCCACTGTATATAATGGGACTTGAGCATCCATGGATTTTGGTATGTACAGCGGATCCTGGAACCAAACCCTAACAGATACCAAGGGCCCACTGTATTATTTTTCTGTCATTGCTTGCTATATAAATAGTTACAATGCTGAAACAAAAGGAAGCATCTAGGAGACAGACAAGCAATGCCTCAATCAAAGTGCGTACTTTGCATATTATACAAATTCATTTACATATTATGCTGAATAATTTGCCCAGATTTGGAGAACTGAAATATGACAACCTCATTCCAGCTGGCTGCACAGTTTGCTGCACTTTGCAAAAGTTAAGACATAAATGAAATGTATAAATCAATTTTCAAAGACACTTAATTTCCAACCAGGGCAATATGTTCTCTATGTTTGTGTGTTTGAATGATAAGCTTTGAGTGACAGTACGCTGCTTAGTGCATAATGCTTAATGACATCATCAGACTCCACCCAATGACATCATCAGAGGCCATCCCTAGGTCTCAGGTTTTGACCCAGATATCTCAGGGCCTGGGATGATCCTGACCTGGCAGTCCTCACTAGATGTACTCTTTAAGGCAACAAGGTAGTTTGCCACTCTCTGAAGATTGCACACCTGCACACATAGCATCTGGATAAAACCTAGAGGTGGACATAATACTCAACCTTTTCTCTTATTCCATTTGTTTTCTTTGTGAAAAACTACATTTCCCCCCTTCATTATTCATTATTCATTTAATAGTTATTTTGGGTTATCTTTTAAAATGTTATTGATACGTTCATTTCAACATCTGCTTCTGATAGCTGCCATGTTATCTGCCCATGATTCCTAGACTGTGTAGAATTTTCTGTATGTGTTGGCACAGTTTTCACAGACATCCTTGAATTATGCAACTCCTGGGATATTGTTGGTAAATAAAATGGTGGCCATGGAAAAGAGCTTTGCTGCCATTACAATCAATGAGAGGTAAGCCCTCCACCACTGTGGGGCACAAATTTGATACTCCCATTCGTACTTCTTGTGCATTTGCATGCAGACGATTGCAGCCTTATATCTTATATACTGAAACTTTTAAACTTTGTCAAGCAAACTTTAGGAAGCATAATTTATTAGCCGTGTTGCGAAGAAAGAGGAAAGGGAGAACTGTGAATAGTTTGTCAGCTTGTTGTTTTTGAAAGTGGCATTTATAATTTCACAGGTCTACCTGGCTGATGAAGACTAGATTGGCTATTCTGTCAGAGCAGCAAGATGTTATTCTCACCTCCCTTCCTCCACAGGAAGTCTTGTTTCAGCTTCTTACCTCATTGGAAGAGATTGTGCCAAACACTGCAGAACCATAGGGTAATTTTAAACCTCTGCTACAATTGTCAATCACATGCATGCCACTTTCATTATTCCCCCCCCTCTCCCCTCATGCTTATAGAAATGAGCAATAAAAATAATTTCACATTTAACCCTCTGATAATTCAAAACTCAGTGCTGATGAGTAGATTGCTATTATTATATATTTTTGTCTGAACAATAGAAAAATAGAAAATAACCAAAAAATAGAACAATTTATATACAAAAAAAGACCAAATAATGATCAAGTATAATGGGAACTGTTGATTTCTTTAAAAAAAATGCTAAACACAGAAGGTAGACTAACTGTTACCCAAACCCTGCCTGTCTCAGTTCAGAATGAGCTGGGTTTTTTGCATACTTTCTGAGACTTATCCAAATGAACTCAGAATTTTCCCAGGAATACTCCAAATACTCTAAATACATTCAGTAAAATGACTAAACATTAAATTTTAAAAAGTCCTTTTATCCAACATGCCAAGGGTTTATAGTTGTTGTTTTTATATTGTAAAAAAACTTTTGTCTCTTCTTGTAGGACAATTTGTTATTGTTTTTAATTTAAAACATTTTTGGTACAAAAGCAATATTAATATTTCATTTTGAGGATGTTTGTTTATTGTTTTTAGGCTGCACTACAATGATGGTTTGCTCTTATGGAAAGGCAATGAAAAAATACATTTTCTTTCAGAAGGTGATATGCTTAAATGATATTTTAATATTTATAAGTCTCAATGGATTAACCATGTTTTACTTGTGTAAAATTTATTATTGGTGTTCTTTGGCTACCAGAAGATCAACCCAAGGAGAATCCAAACCATAATGGAACCGTGAGATCAGAACAGAGCAGCACTCGGAGTCTGTTCACCCCTAGTTTATTTTGTCTATTTTTTTCTATTTGTTTGATTGTGTATGTTCATGATGTTGTGCTACTAATGCTTTACTCTTGGTATCAGCACATGACATAGCCAAGCAGATGCTAAAGCCCATACAGCTGCTAAACCTACCTGCTTCTTCAGTGAGCACCCCCTTTTTCCACCTCATAAGGCTTACCAGCACAATTTCCTTGAGAGAAGGAGCAAACACCAGATTTCATGGTGTCCAGAGTGTCCAGAGGAGCAGTATTTTCTATTTTGTGAAATTCAAAATGGGATTTGTCCAGTGTCAATGAGAGCTGAATGGCCATTCAGCTTCTGTAGAAAGCATCTAACTATAGAAATCTACAGTGAGTAGCGTTCCCAGATACCAGGGTCTGGGCCTGAGTTTCAAGCCCTAGCTGCATTCTCAGGGCTACCAGTCAATGGGGAAGAATCTCAGGGTGAAAGCACTGGCTTAATTAAAATAAATGAATAAATAAATAAATAAATAAAATGTCTCTGCTATGTGCAGTAATTGCTTCTGCCTTTTCTTCTCTCCCAAAGTCTCTTAAATTGTCTTCTTGATTGTCATTCACTAATACCAATGGGAGGAGTAATAATCAGCTCATGGAAATAGTGAGCATGGAGTAATCAAGGAGAGGAGGGACTTTATCAGACCACCCCCCCATTAATGTTCTTTTGCTGGCATAAATTGTGGCATTTTTATTCTGGCAAAAGAACCCTGCCACCAGACCTACCTTTAGGAGTGTCAATGAGGCACCCCTGGCATAAACGGAGCACAAACAGAGCTCAGTTTACTTCCAGGTTCCAAATCTCGAGAAGATGCTAGTGTGGCAAATTCAAAAATTAAAACAAAATCAAGACACAAAAAGTACAGCAAAGCACAAAAACATACTTTAAAAGCCCCAAGTATACGGGGTGTGTGTGTCATAAAAAGAGCATCCCCTACCTGGATTTCACCTGGATGTGTTCTGTCATTGACACAGCATTCCTGTGCGTGCAATGGCACGAGGATGGCAATGCTGGCAACAAAGCGCCATGGGAGATCAATTGACAGCTTGGGCCATCAATAAAAAGGAACGGGTTTTAGACTTTACATGATCACGAAAGGATGACAACATCTGGTATACATGCCCTTTTGCAATCATTAGACGTCCTTATGACACCATATTTTCCGCATCTGATAAAGTCTGAGGACTCAGGGTGCATGTGTCAGGTGAAGCAATGCTGGTTTGCTGGCTGCTAATCCCAGAGCTCAGCACCTTGAAAACTGTTTCCCCCCCCCCCAGAGGTTGTCTAAATAGTGAAAATACTCCTCATGGAATGCGAACAGAATCTTACCTGTTTTAATGGCAAGTTACAGATACCCTGCAAACACAAACAAACTGAAGTTATCCTATTTTAAGTTATAATCATAATATTTGGGATTATAAACCCAATGACTGAGTGGACAATGAATCTGGAGACCAGGATTCGAATCCCTGCTTGGCCATGGAAACCTAATGGGTGGCCTAGGGCAAGTTACACTCTCTCAGACTCAGAGGAAGGCAAGAGCAAATCTCCTCTGAACAAATTCTGCCAAGAAAACCCCCGATAGGTTCACCTTAATGTTGCTATAAATCAGAAATGACTTGAAAGAACACAACAACAAAACAACAATGTGCTGTGTGTGCATACACTAATGCATCTCTGTGTGCCATATACTCCTCAACTAAACAGTTGTCTTAAGAATAAAGTTTGAATCCAGAGCTCCTTAACTCTCAACGTAGCATACAAACTATTCAATTAGCTAGAGTTTAGGAAACAGAATATTGGATTGATGCAGGCATTAACCTATTTGCTTTCTCTGTGCCTCCCCACCAATATTTTAAAGAAATCTTTTCAAGCAAGCTTGAAGGATTTGCCAGCTGTTCACTTTTTCAAATGAGATTACCTTTTTCAAGTAGATCTACACAATAAAGGTATTTTTGTCGAGGTGACAAGGACTTGTTATGCCCCAGCTGTTAACCATGCAGAACATGTGGCCACAGAATTATTTTTGAGGTCTGTAGAAGTTAGATAGCAATAGTTTGACCTTGAATTAAAATATGCTTTATATGGCTTTGTTGCTTTTTTTTTTTATTACTATTCTTGGGTAATGACCTTACCTGTCTTCAATTTAGACTGATTTTATTACAATATTTTGCTCTTCTGCTCTTTCTCCACAATCTCAAGTTGTCATGAAACGTTTGTATTGTGAGCTGTTCCTGACACAGGTGCTGTTTGGGGGATTTTAGGGCTGAAGAATTGGTTGCAGGGTTACCAGCTCAGTACCTTACCATATCCTGAGGTGGGGGAGGGGATATGTTTTGTGATGTCAGGGGCAGACATTGTGATGTCCAGGGGTGGATTCTTGTGATGTTGCAGAGGTAAGTAGGCAAGGACTGGGAGGCAGGAATTCCTATTGTCTCAGCTGGTTGTGGAAATGGATGTAAGGGAAAGCAGGCCCAAGGGTCCAGAGTTTGGGTAAAACCTGGCAAACCAGGAAATATGGCAACCGAGAGCCAGAAAAAACTAGAGCATTTGTCAGCAGCTGGGTAGATCACAAAATTTATCCAGTAGCTGTAGCAGTTGCCACCATTCCCTCTAGAGTTCACATCCCTTGTGGCCAGAACATACATGACACATAGGGCCCTCGTCTATACAAGAAGAAATAACCTGCGTACCTGCGTATTATTAGCAATTTGCAGCAGTGTTCTATTGTCTCCACATGCTTTTACAAAAATGATTGGCTGCGATATTCTCTGCTTTGGTGTTCACACTCCATGGGGATGGGTGGACTCTCGCTAGAAAGCAAGAACCCAGCAGTGTCCAGAGACAACCTTTTTTAAACTGTTAAACTCCGACAGCAGCCAGAGTCAACATGGAGGGTGGTGAGGAAAAGGAGGAGAGAGCTGTCATCCTCCACATTGTCTAAAGCCACTGCCGGGGTTTGATAGTTAAAAAAAAGTTTTTAATGATTGACGCAGAAATGACGAGACCACACACAGAAGTTTGGGTTGAAATATGGGCCACTTTATTGATAGATTTCCTATTTATTGTAGTTTCTTGAGGTATGCCGAATGTGCTAAAAGGGGGGAGATCCCTCATGGGGGGCACGCACATGGGCAGTTGGTCACAACCGACCTAACCCCCAGCGTCCATGGGCGACTCACCTGAGCCCCAAGGGGGATCCCGATGTTAGGGGTTCCCCTTGGGCGCCAACTGCTGGAGGGCCCCGCGTCGGGAAGGAAATCCCTAAGCCATATGGCTTCTGTGGAGGATCTCCCACCCGAGGCTGACCCCAAGGATATCCTACATCCCTGTACCCTATCCATTAGGGACGCCGGTACAGTTCAGTGGAAGATATCCTACCACTCAATTTGAGGTTGCCATAGGTGGACGCCAAGTTATAATCTCCCCGCTCCCAGCAAGTGACCACCTATTTAAAGAACCGCACCCGGAGCCAATTGTCAAAGTCCCAAGCGACAGTATGGGGTAGGCAAAACACCCCTCGGAAAAGAGCAGGTAAAAATTCCTACCCGGCCCAGAATGCGACCAGAAATGTCATACTGTGGCAGAGGCAGGGTGGGTGGGTTTCGAAAATCTGGAAAAGAGGAGGAGACCAGGGGAGGCAGTGGTTGAAATAGCCCCTGCTTTGGTGCCTCCCCTGACTCCTCCTGGCCGGGGCGTGTCCACGCCCAGGCCAGCCCATAGGTTCGCCTCTCTGCCCATCATTAAAACACCTCCCCCGGATCCACCATTCTTCAGGATCCGTGGGGGTGTCTGTTAATGATTGACGCAGAAATGACGAGACCACACACAGAAGTTTGGGTTGAAATATGGGCCACTTTATTGATAGATTTCCTATTTATTGTAGTTTCTTGAGGTATGCCGAATGTGCTAAAAGGGGGGAGATCCCTCATGGGGGGCACGCACATGGGCAGTTGGTCACAACCGACCTAACCCCCAGCGTCCATGGGCGACTCACCTGAGCCCCAAGGGGGATCCCGATGTTAGGGGTTCCCCTTGGGCGCCAACTGCTGGAGGGCCCCGCGTCGGGAAGGAAATCCCTAAGCCATATGGCTTCTGTGGAGGATCTCCCACCCGAGGCTGACCCCAAGGATATCCTACATCCCTGTACCCTATCCATTAGGGACGCCGGTACAGTTCAGTGGAAGATATCCTACCACTCAATTTGAGGTTGCCATAGGTGGACGCCAAGTTATAATCTCCCCGCTCCCAGCAAGTGACCACCTATTTAAAGAACCGCACCCGGAGCCAATTGTCAAAGTCCCAAGCGACAGTATGGGGTAGGCAAAACACCCCTCGGAAAAGAGCAGGTAAAAATTCCTACCCGGCCCAGAATGCGACCAGAAATGTCATACTGTGGCAGAGGCAGGGTGGGTGGGTTTCGAAAATCTGGAAAAGAGGAGGAGACCAGGGGAGGCAGTGGTTGAAATAGCCCCTGCTTTGGTGCCTCCCCTGACTCCTCCTGGCCGGGGCGTGTCCACGCCCAGGCCAGCCCATAGGTTCGCCTCTCTGCCCATCATTAAAACACCTCCCCCGGATCCACCATTCTTCAGGATCCGTGGGGGTGTCTGTTAATGATTGACGCAGAAATGACGAGACCACACACAGAAGTTTGGGTTGAAATATGGGCCACTTTATTGATAGATTTCCTATTTATTGTAGTTTCTTGAGGTATGCCGAATGTGCTAAAAGGGGGGAGATCCCTCATGGGGGGCACGCACATGGGCAGTTGGTCACAACCGACCTAACCCCCAGCGTCCATGGGCGACTCACCTGAGCCCCAAGGGGGATCCCGATGTTAGGGGTTCCCCTTGGGCGCCAACTGCTGGAGGGCCCCGCGTCGGGAAGGAAATCCCTAAGCCATATGGCTTCTGTGGAGGATCTCCCACCCGAGGCTGACCCCAAGGATATCCTACATCCCTGTACCCTATCCATTAGGGACGCCGGTACAGTTCAGTGGAAGATATCCTACCACTCAATTTGAGGTTGCCATAGGTGAACGCCAAGTTATAATCTCCCCGCTCCCAGCCATAGATAGGGGCAAGTGTCAACTTAGCCCCTATCCCCCCAAGAGGAGGCTAACACAGCCCTCACCCCCTGCTGCATACCCTCAAGAAAGAGCTGGATCCCCAAATCCGACAAGTGTACCCCATCAACCCGATAAAGTTCGGGGCGTTTGTATGAAATGCCCGGGTATTGTATAAAATGGCCAAGGCCTTCAGCCAGAGCCCTGTGAACAGCCTTGTTCACTTTCTTCCGAGCAATATCCAACAGCTTGGGCGGCCCGTCGCCTGGGTAAGAAAGTCGCGGAATGATGTCAGACCACACCAAAGATGTTTGAGGCCAAGCAGCCTTAATCCGTCGCAAGTCAGCCAAAGCCTGTAATGCCAATGCTCTGCCCTTCAACAGGCCTAAATCATTGCCGCCGAGGTGGATAACCAGGACATGTGGAGGAGGTCCACGACGCTCCTGCAATAGGAAAGAGATTAAACCATTCCACCTCAAGCCCCGTTTGCCGAGCCATTCGATAGAGGCAATGTCTCCCAGACCCAGCTGCGGACCCCACGGGCTCCTCTTGGCATATCTCGCTGCCCAATACACAAAGCTGTGGCCACAAATCAGTACCCGGTATCTCATATCTGGAAAGAAAGCAGAGACAATCGGCAAAGACAATCGAAAAGCACAGACACTCAATTGCATAGCGGACGAACGTAGCCCTTGTAGGCAGCAGACTTCCAGCGACCCAAGCGTTTGATAGCCTCAGGTTGCATCCCCATAGCAGCGGCGGTCGAAGCCGCCCCGATCCGAAAGGAGTGCGAACAAAAACGCACACCTCCCAGGCCCAGACGCGATAAGGCTTTGGTGGTAAGGGACCAAAATTGATATTTAGTCAATAGGGACCCGTCCGCGTGACAGAAAAGGGGGCCGGGCACAGAAGGGCGCAACTTCAAATACTCCCTAAGGGCCACAACTGGACAAAGAGTTGGGTCGTAGCACTCACGTAGGGTAATACTACTACCCTTGCCCAACTGGTCAGTTTTGGATCGCCTAATCGTTAGAGTGACGTGTTTAGGGCCCACTGCAATGTCACCCGGGCCCAGTGCAAGTCCAGCCAAGTCCTTCTTGGACGCCACCACCAGCTCGCTGATCCGTAACGCCCCGAAGAAGGCCGTCAAGGAGGCAGCGTGCAGCAAGGCGGCCTCAAATGGGGTAGAACACAAGCTGGGCCATATCTGGAAAAGGCCTTTAAGGATGGCCGGTGAGAGAGGCTGCCTATCATCGTTCGCCCTGCCCCGCTGCCTGGCCCAACCCTCCAGCGCCTTCCGGATCCTAAAGTCGGAGGTGTTGTCCTGTAGTCCCTGTGCTTTACTCCAGAAGGCCAAGGCGGCCAGCCTGGACCGAATAGATTGGGGGGCAAGGCCTTGATCCGGATTCTGTGATGTGGTAAAACAACACCTCTGGTAGCATCACATAGGCGCCGGAGAAAGGCCCTGCCCGGGGCAATAACCTTGCATGCAAAATTGAGGTGACCTATAAGTTCCTGGAATTCTTTAAGGGTGGCCTTGTTGCGTTGAAGGAAGGAAATGACCCTGAGCAGGAGATCATCTATCTTATCCGAGGGCAGGCGGCAAAACTGGTTAACTGTGTCAATTTCGATACCCAGAAAAGCCAATCGCTGACTCGGGCCCTCCGTCTTTTCTTGAGCTAGAGGAACCCCAAAGACTGCCATAAGGTCTTGGAATTGATTCATAAGGTAGCGACAGACCCCCGTGCCGAACCGCCCAACAAAGAGGAAGTCGTCGAGGTAGTGTACCACCCCACGATGCCCAGTGTGATGCTTAATTGCCCATTCCAAAAAGGTACTGAACTTCTCAAATGCGTCACAGGAGACAGAACAGCCCATAGGCATAGCACGATCCATGTCATAGAGGCCATCAAATGAGAAGCCCAGGAGCTCGAAATCGTCCGGATGAACCGGCAACAGGCGGAAAGCAGGTGGTGGCCTGTTGTCAGACATGTGATGGATTAAGGCGGCGTGGCCGCTAGTTTTCTCCCCAGGCTGTCATGTGGTGGCCTGTTGTCAGACATGTGATGGATTAAGGCGGCGTGGCCGCTAGTTTTCTCCCCGGGCGAACATGCATGCAACACATTAAGGCGGCGTGGCCGCGAAATTTTCTGACATCTAACATATGACGTTTCCCTATGTGACGTTTTCTGATTTGGTCTGATATCATTTGGATGAAGGTGTATACCTCTAATGGATGAATTGATTCATCCCCTTACCCCAGTAAAGGGTTGGGCATTGCCTGCATGAAGGTGAATGCTACTGGATGATGGTCTACGGGTTGATGGGGTCCACTTGTCAGACTCTGGGATCCAGTTGTTTCTTGAGGGTATGCGACAAGGGGTGAGGGCTGTATTAGCCTCCTGTGTGGGGGATAGGGGCTAAGCGGACACTTGCCCCTATCTGTGGCAGGGAGTGGGGAGACAATGATCAGGCGTTCACCTATGGCAACCTCGAATTGAGTGGAAGGATGGCCCTCACTGAACTGTACCGGCATCCTAATGGATGGGGTGCAGCAAGGTAGGCTATCCTTAGGGCCAGCATCAGGTTGCGATCCTTCCCAGAAGCCACACGGCTTAAGGATCTGTTGCCTGGAGCAGGGCCCTCCAGCAGATGGCGCCCAAAGGGAACCCCGGATGCCGGGATCCCCATTGGGGCTCAGGTGAGTCGCCCAGGGATGCTGGGAGATAGGTCACTCGTGACCATCTGCCCAGCTGCCCCCGCAACGGGTCTCCCCCTTTTACAGGTTTGCATACCCTAAGAAATATGCAATAAATAGGTAAGATATCAATAAAGTGGCCCGTATTTCAACCCAATCCTCTGTGTCTGGTCTCGTTATTTCATGCATCATCATGCATCGTTATTTCATGCATCAACAGCGCTCCCAGGCCAAAAAGGGCGGGCTGGCCCATTCCCAAAAGCTGAGAGGCCCACACAGGGGAAACAGGCCCAAGCCACTACCGACTCCATGTCAGGATCCTCCATGAAGTCTGAGTAATAAGGAGACTTCATGGATGAGCCTGACATACTGCCCTCCCAACGAACTACCCCCCCCCCGACAACTCAACCGGGCTTATCAGGAAAGCTGGCATGGATCTTTCTCAATAAGCATGGAGCATTGATGTGTTCGGCATTCACCCATTCAGCGTGAACAACAGGCAGATGTTTCCATTTTAACAAATATTGTAAACCCCCCTGATGCACCCGAGAGTCCAAAATCCCAGAGATTTCAAAATGTTGATCGTGGTCCACCAGGATGGGGCAAAGCGATGATTAAGGAGGTGGATGATGATGATCCGAAGGGCACACCGGCTTGAGCAAGCTGGAATGGAATACAGGGTGAACGTTACGGTACATTTTGGGCAAAGACAATTCAAAAGCCACAGGATTAATTTCCCTAACAATAGGGAAAGGTCCAATGTATTTAGGCCCCAATTTCTTCGAAGGCTGCGGGCTTTTCAAGAATTTCTTGACAGAAACACCAAGTCACCTATAGCATATTGTGGGGCAGGGTCCTGCTTCTTATCAGCATAGTTCTTGTAATGGGCCTTTGCAAAGTACCCAAATTAAGGAGGTGTGGCCTAAAGTAATTGCAGCCCTGGAAGCACCACTAGGCCACTGGGACATTCTCTTGCTGCCATATTGAGCTAATTAAAATTCCCCATATTAATACCTGATGCAAGTGGGGCTCCCACGAACCCCTAGTAATTCAGGTAACAAGTCCATAATCCAAGAAATGAATTGGGAAAGTGACTGATTGAATTTTGCGAGGCCAACACAAACAAATTCTTTAATCAACCGGTAAAAGAAACTGGCCCATCGAATTTGCTTAGGGTTTAGGCGCCATGGAGTTTTCAAAGCCTCCAAGTTCTTGTGATCTGTCCAGACCTCAAAAGGCTGGGAAGATCCTTCCAGTAGATGGCGCCACATCTCTAAGGCCAATTTGATTGCCCCCGCCTCTTTCTCTCACACTGGCCAATTTCTCTCTGTTTCATTGAACTTCTTAGACAGATATGCACAGGGCCTGAGCTCTCCCCCTTCATCCCTCTGTAACAACACCCATCCATCGCCACGTCTGAGGCCACAAAGGGCCGGAAGGGGTCTGGATGCCTCAGGATGGGGTCAGAGGTAAACAGCTTCTTTAGTTAATCAAAGAGGTGGCTGTATACATGGACATCACTTGATGGCCAATAGAGAAATCAAATAAACTACAAAATTGGAAGCAGAAGATGGAAAAGCTCCATTCTCGCTGCAAAAACAAGATCAGGGGAAGATTGTGGCCATGAACTGCAAACATCAAACATTAGAGCAAAGTTAAAGAACTCTAAACCAAGTACTTTAAAATACAATAATACAACTTGAAGAACATCCCCAGAAAATTTAAAGATATTATTAAAAAATAGATTTGCACTATCAAGTCTAATTGACTGGGTGCCAGAAGAACTATGGACTGAAGCCAGGGACATGGTCAGGGTCAGGCAGAGCTGCATTTTATCACCCTATCTGTTTAATTTCTACACTAAATATGTCATACGTAAATCAGGATTAGACTCAGAGGATGGAAGATGAACAATTTAAGAAATGCAGATGACACCAAACTATTAGGAGAAAATAGCAAATTCTTGGAACAATTACTGGGGAAATTTCAGGAAGAAAGTGCAAAAAAAGGTTTACAGTTGAACATTAACAAAAAATAATGATTTACATGATAACTTTAAAGTAGATGATGAAGACATTTAAGTAGTTTAAGATTTTCCATACCTTGGCTCAGTCATTAATCAGAATGGAGACTGTAGTCAAGAACTTGAAGAGGACTAGGACCTGGAAACGGCAGCTATGAAGGAACCAGACAAGATCCTGAAGTGTAAATACATATCATTGAATACTAAAGTTAGGATTGTCGATGTCATCATATTTCGAATTTCTCTGTATGATTGTGAAAGCTGGTCAGTGAAGAAAGCTGACAGGAAGAAAATCAACTCATTTGGAATGTGGTGCTGGAGAAGAGTTCTATAGATACCATGGACTGCTAAAAAACCGAAATGAATGGGTCCTAGAGCAAATCAAACCCGACCTCTCCCTAGTAGCCAAGATGACTAAGCTGAGACAGTTGTACATGAGAAGACATGACTCGCTGGGAAAAATAACAATATTGCTTCGTAAGTTAGAAGGCAGCAAGAAAAGAAGAAAACTACATTCCAGATCAATACACTCAATCAAAGAAGACATGGCCCTTAATCTGCAAGACCTGAGTAGAGCTGTTGATCATAGAATCATAGAATTGTAGAGTTGGAAGAGACCACAAGGGCCATCCAGTCCTTGTGATAGGGAGACTTGGAGGTCTCTCATTCATCGGGTGGTCCTAAGTCGAATTTGACATAATGGCAGTTAACAACAACAAAGCAAACATGAGCTCATTCTGAACTTTAACTTTTCTGACTTTCTCCCTGGAAATACAAACTATTTGTGTTTCTTTTTGGTGATTTTCCCTTTTCCATTTCTTAAATATGCCACTTTTAAATCTCTTTGTATATCTTCTTTGTACATCCACCTTGATTTCTTTAGACACCTTCCACTTTTCTTTCTCACTGGAATTGTTTGCAACTCTGCTTTCACAATCTCACCTTTAAGAAACTCCCATGCATGACAAAACTCTCTTCCCTCTGTGTATTACCCCTTTCATTCAGGCCATGATATTGAGAACACAGCTGCGCTGGGCAGGGCACGTTTCTAGGATGGAGGACCATCGCCTCCCAAAAATACTACTCTACGGTGAACTCGCCACGGGTCAGCGTGGGAGGGGCGCTCCAAAAAAGCGATACAAGGACTCCCTGAAACAACATCTCAGGCTTGGCCAGATTGATCACCAACGGTGGTCCGCCCTGGCCTCACATCGGGAGGCATGGAGACGCACTATCCACAATGCTGCAGCCTTATTTGAGAACTCACGACGAACAAGTCTTGAAGAGAAACGACAACGCAGAAAGAATCACAACCCAAAAACATCACCCAAGGAGACCTTCTGCTGCACTTTTTGCAACCGGACTTGTTTATCTCGGATTGGCCTTTTTAGTCATCAGCGCGCTTGCAGAAGGCGCGGGATGAGTCCTTCCTGAATCTTCGTTTGCGAAGAAAAGCCAGAGAGAGAGAGAGAGAAACTTTCTCTAATGGTGAACTCAAGTCAGTGAATAGTATTACAGACAGTTATAAAATCAGAATGGAGCCACTGAAGAAGAAAGGCAGATAGCAGCATATTTTTGAGTACCATTCCTACAAAAGCAGCCCAATGAAAACTGATTGTGTTCAGTAACCATGGATTATTGAGGGTCAGTTGGGGGGAAAAGCAAACTAGATACAGTGTGATTGTAATGGAGTATGCTAGGGGAGGCCATGGCGGGCTGACATCAAGAACAAAAATGTTCATGTTACAAGGTGAGAATAAAACTTGAACATTTATAACATATAAATCAATTTATTATTATTATTATTATTAATAATAATAATAATAATAATAATTTATATACTGCCCTTTGGTAATGCCCTTTCTAATAACTAATGGAGTGAAGCAAGGTTGTGTTCTTGCACCAACTTTATTCACAATCTTCTTTAGCACGATGCTCCAAAGGGCTATGGCAGAGCTTGAAGAAGACGACGGCATCTATATATGCTACCGTACTGATGGTAGCTTGTTTAACTTAAGCCGTCTGAGGGCTCACACTAAGACTCTAAACTATCTAGTCCATGAGCTGCTCTTCGCCGATGATGCTGCCCTTGTTGCCCACACAGAAGCAGCTCTGCAGCGCCTAACGTCCTGCTTTGCAACAGCTGCAGAGCTGTTTGGGCTGGAAGTCAACCTGAAGAAAACAGAAGTTCTTTACCAGCCTGCACCACAGGACGAACACCACCATCCCCACATTGCCGTCAGCAAATCTGTGCTCAAGTCCATTCAGCAGTTCACCTACCTGGGAAGCATCATCTCCTCAGATGCCAAGATTGACAAAGAGATCGATCACAGATTAGCAAACGCATATAGTGCATTTGGAAGACTTCACAAAAGAGTCTGGAGCAATAAACACCTGATGCAAAGCACAAAAATCAGTGTGTATAGAGCCATCGTACTGTCTATCCTCCTTTATGGATCTGAAACATGGGTCACCTATCGCCACCACCTACGACTCCTCGAGCGCTTTCATCAGCGCTGTCTACGCACAATCCTAAATATACACTGGACTGACTATGTGACGAATGTTGCTGTCCTTGAGCAAGCAGGGATCACCAGCATTGAGGCCATGATATTGAGAACACAGCTGCGCTGGGCAGGGTATGTTTCTAGGATGGAGGACCATCGCCTCCCAAAAATACTACTCTACGGTGAACTCGCCACGGGTCAGCGTAAGAGGGGCGCTCCAAAAAAGCAATACAAAGACTCCCTGAAACAACATCTCAGGCTTGGCCAAATTGATCACCAACAGTGGTCCGCCCTGGCCTCACATTGGGAGGCATGGAGACGCACTATCCACAATGCGGCAGCCTTATTTGAGAACTCATGCCGAACAAGTCTTGAAGAGAAACGACAACGCAGAAAGAATCACAACCCAAAAACATCACCCAAGGAGACCTTCTTCTGTGCTTTCTGCAACCGGACTTGTTTATCTCGGATTGGCCTTTTTAGTCATCAGCGCGCTTGCAGAAAGCGCGGGATGAGTCCTTCCTGAATCTTCGTTTGCAAAGAAAAGCCAGAGAGAGAGAGAGAGAATTTATATACTGCCCTTTGGTAATCCAATCAGGGTGGTTCACAACATTAAAAAACCATACAAGTAAAACAATATACTCCCTCCCTCCCTTAAAAAGTTATTAAATCAATTTACAAATTAAAACAATTAAGACATTTGATAAAAACACATACCTACATTTGGCAATAACAGTAGGTCCCCAGCGATATTCAGTTCTGTTAACAAAGGAGGCTGTGGGGACTCTCCTGAAGGAGAGGGGTTCCTGAGGCCAGGATAATCTATTTTGGAAAGGCCTGCCGGAAGAGATCCATCTTGACAGCCTTTTTGAAGCTGTCCAAAGATGTCAATTGACGGATGTCAATTGCCAGATCTCATCCGGCAGGCTGTTCCAGAGTCTGGGGGCGACAATAGAAAAAGCCCTCTGGGAGGTAGCCGAAAGCCTAGACTTTTGAGGCTGCAGCAAATTCCTCCCAGAGGACTGGAGTGCGCGGGGGGGATTATAAGGGAGAAGACAGTCCCTGAGATAGCTTGGACCCAAGCCATTTAGGGCTTTAAAGGTGATAACCAACACCTTATACTTGGCCTGGAAACCAATAGGCAGCCAGTGCAGGGACCTCAAAACCGGAGTGATGTGGTCCCTCCTAGATGTTCCTGAAACAAGCCTGGCTGCCATATTTTGTACTAACTGTAGTTTCTGAAGCAAGCACAAGGGTAGCCCCATGTAAAGTGCATTACAGAAGTCTAGGCATGAGATTACCAGCGCGTGAACGATGGTCTCAAGGTCCCTTGGTTCCAGAAAAGGGCGCAGCTGGCGGATCAGCCGAAGCTGATAACAGGCAATCCTGACTGTCGCATTTACCTGATTTATCGTCAGGAGCAATGAGTCAAAGAGCACCCCCAGACTGCAAACAAAGTCACTGGAGGAGAGTGTGACCCCATCCAGGAATGGAGGTTGCAACCCAATTCTTGGTTTTATGTGGTTTTATTTTATTTAATGTGCCAGGATACCTATGTAAACATTTAATTAAGTGATCCACCATCTATTCTGTGACTTTGTGTGATCCAAGAACATGCTTTACACATTAGAAACTATTTGGCTAGAAAACCTCTTCTCCTAGAAAGTATCTGAAGTGGAGAATACTATAACAGATCTTATAGATATACCAGTAGCAAGGCTTCTCCATCATATTTCAAAGTTTGTGTGTGTGTGGGGGGGGTCATATGTTTAAACAATGCACCTTAAATAGTATTGTACTTTGGATTTGTTATGAAAATCTGGATAAAAACCAATGCTTCAGTAATGTAATCTTGAAAAAAACCCTGACAGTTGACCCATTTTGCTTTTAAGATATCTGACCTAGCAACTACTGACCACTTGAGAAGTGGCCTTAGATATGCTGGGTTTTTAGATTACTTAGTCTCCTCTTTGCATATGAGTAATGACAAAAGGGAATGCTCCAAAGAACAATGAAGATCATTAAAAATATATTAACATTGAAATAGTACCAAATAAAGAATCTCCCCCTAGGAATACTATTTCCCCCTTTCACTTCAATTTATACAGAAAAAAAAAGTAAATCTAAGCTTACAGAGTTCAATGAGGTCAACATCTCATTTAAATTGGATCGTCATCTCCTGTACATGCAACACCAAGAAACTGATATTTCCATAGAGAAATGAAAACCCAGGGTCTTTATTTTCCATCCCTGTTCATGGCAGCCAATGGCATGACATGTAGGGTGAGAAAAGTCACAACAAACAGGGCACTCTTGATTTTCACTGCTCCTCCTGCAGCTGCTCCAATTGTATGGGAGCTCTCTGATGTTGAACTTCTTAAGGGTCCAGCACCAAGAGAGGTATCTTACCAGTTACAACAACCATGAAACTGATAGTGGATTAACAACTTCTGCAACAACAGACCCAATAGCTGCCCCTGTTTATAAAATGATGAATCTTTGCGCCATGGTGGAACGATCCTAGACATAATTGCAAAGAGGGCAAGAACTTAACATAGACACTGCTGTTTTTCAAGGCATTCCCATGTAGCAGCTCCAGATTAGCTCTTCTCAGGTTATCAGATGTGAAGGACTGGGAATTATTTTTTCCCATTGTGCCATGAACTACCACCATATTTGTGGACATTGGCTACAGTTGTTTTTTCCTTTCTAGGAAACTAACCAGGAATTGGCCACCTGTGGAAATATCACTTTGAATAGCACTGTTTTAGATGAAATTTATAATTTGAGCAGAGTTTCTGAAACTGAACCTATCTAATCTTAAAAAAAAGAAAATATATCTGGAAGAAAACATGTTGCAAAGGCAAAAAACAAACAAACCCACATTTAACTATTCAATTTTCCATTGTAAGGAGTGAAAATAAACTTCAGAGGGAAAACACTGACATTCTTAAAGCTGCAGCATTCAGTAATTCAACTGTGATAGCAGCAATAGTGGCCTAAGGTAACCCTAATTATTTCCCTAATCGTTTTGTTTACTCCTTGTTATATTAAATATAAAATTGTAATAAGGAAAAAAATGGATTTCTGTGATGAAAAAATCACAAACACTCACAGCTTTGCTCCTGTGTTGTGTCTCCCTTAATTTGTTTTGGTGTGGTCTGTTTATGCACTCTCATTACATGGAAAAAAATGATCCAGTGGCATGTATGCTCATGCAAAAATGGTCAGAGTAATAAACCTGTTTGACATAAATAAAGGTAGAGCTGTTGATACACATGTTCCCTGTACACATACACTGTCATATCCCCCCTGGATTCTGGGAGTTAGAGTTGAATCCAGTGCAGGCAGACTTTGGTTCTTAGGCAAATTTCCCCCCTGGGCCTCTCCCTCCAGGAATGAAACCTGAGAATGTTTGGATGTTTTCTCTTTGCTGTTTTCTCTCCCATATAACTTTATGGCCGGGGTCATCTGGTTCCCAATCTCACTCCCTCTCACCCCTCCCTTCTGTTCTCCCCCCTTGCAAAGCCTAAGGGCTTGTGTATTTTGAGTATTTGCCTCAGATCTAGCTTTGCTATGTTACTAGAACTACACTGCCTTGCTGAATAAAGATTTTCTTATTGAGCTTATGTGAGTGGGTTTACTGGTGCATCACAGTAAGCTAGTTCTCACAATTCTCCATACAACCTGCCCGTGTACCAGAGGCGTGATGGCTGAGGACACGGAGACTGGAACCCAGAAGGAGAAGGAACTGGTCCCAGACGAGGACCAGGGAGCTGGTGCACATGTCAGCGCAGACTTAGCAGAGGGAGAGCTGAGTCGAGTATGATAGAGGGCTGGAAGACTGGACCCTCCTTTCGGCCTCATGGAGTTGGGAGCCAGGCAGACCCTGGGGATGGGCAGCCTCACCTTCTCTGAGACCCTCTTGCATGGAATGGGGGTGGCCATGGGAGCAAGTTGGCTCTGGCTGGATGAGCGAGGTCGAGATGAGCGGAGGTCCACATGGTGGGACAGACCTCTAACTGGCAGTCTCCATGAACCGGAGATGAGAGGCACCCACCCTGAGTTGGAGAGAGAGGGGCATCAGCTGAAGCAGCAGATGGAGATAATGTGGATGAACCTCATGGAAATGATCCAGCGATTACCTCAGCCACCCCAGGTACAGCCGCCCCAGTTGCCAGCACCTCCAGGGAATGGGGTCCCTGGAGGGGGGTCCTGGCTCCCCCGGCGGGTGGACCGGTCCCGCCAGCTCCCATTGGTCCAGTACCCCCTGTGGGTGCTGGCCCAGTTGAGCCTAGGCACAGCCACGTGGGCTCAAGCATTGGGACCTGAAGGCCATGTTCGATGGAGACGCTGCGAAGCTGCCGTACTTCCTAACCCAGGTGATGGGATTCATGTTCCACTGGGAAAGAGAGTTCCAGATGGAGGCCAAGAAGTTGCAGCATGTCTCCAACCAGCTGGAGGGAGAGGCTACCCAATGGCTAGTGGGACTCTATGACATGGGCGCTCCGGAGCTAGGAAGTTTCCATAACTTCATGATGGCCCTCTGTGCACAGTTTGAAGACCTGCTGAGGGTGAGGTGTGCCCGTACAGAGCTGCAACATCTGTGCCATGGCTCAAGAGCAGTAACTGACTATGCCTTTGAATTCCACCGCCTGGCAAGTCAGATTCCTGACTGGACTGAAGCCTTTAAGGTGCAGTACTTCCAAGATGGCCTCAATGTGGACATCCTGGAATGGGCCTTGGTCCGAGGAAACCCCAAAATCCTACTGGGGTGGGTGTGGGTGGCCGGGGAGGTGGAGACCCTGAGGCAGAGCATGAAGTTGGCCAGGCAATGCCAAGGGCTAGAAAGTAAGTCCAGCGGAGCCCCGGGGAAGAAGACCAAGATGGGATGTTTGACCAGTGGTGCAGCAGAGAAGTCGGAGAGAGATTGATGGATGCGGAAGGGCTTGTGCCTGCACTGTGGAAAGGGGGGGCATCATATCACCAAGTGTCCAGAAAGACAGCTGTGGAGCAACCTGACCAAGGAGGGAGCTAAGATGGTGGAGGGAAAGGCAACAGCACCCAAGACACCGTTGAAGCTGAAGCCCAAAGTAGCAGCCCGCTCCCTGCTGCCTGGCCATGTGGCTGGGGAGTCGTCCGAGGAGACGGAGGACAGTGGGCCCTCATAAAATGTGGAGCCAATGGGAAATGGATCCAGCCCACCTTACTAAGTGCCTGAGGGCGGGCTAACCCCAAAGAGTGCCCAGATGCTGTCGTGAATGGAGTGAAAGCCCCGTTTTTCATAAAGGCCAATTTAGGGGTCGTAGGCATGGGGGTCCCCCGGAAAGTAATGGTGATGGTGGATTGTGGGTGCACGCAGGTGCTAATCCACCCCTCCCTAGTTAGAGAACTCTCTGTCAAGAAAATAAAGCTAGATAAGCCAGTGTGGATGTCCCAGATGGACGGAGGGATGATGAAGGGAGGCCCCGTGAGATGAATGACTGATGTAGTACAAATGAGGACGGGAAATCATCAAAAGAACTCTAGTTTGTAATCGCACCAGGCCTAGTGCCCGCTGCAGTGGTCAGCTTGAACTGGTTGAAATTTCATAATGCCACCATAGACTGGATCAAAGAGACTGTGACTTTTGCTGACTGTTTGTCTGCCAAATCATGGGGTTTATGAAGGGGGGATACCTATCTCGAGAGGGGTCCCAATCAGGAGGCTGGTCACCAGTGTTGTGAGGTGGCTATGGTACAGGGGGAGGTTAAAGATTTTCCAGTTGAATAGAAGAAGTGGAGAATAGTGTTTGAGGAAGAAGACTGTGACATGCTGCCTCACCACCAACCTTCAGACTGCACTATTGAGTTAATCCCCGGGGCAGAGTTTCCAAAATCCAAGTTATATTCAATGACCCTAACTGAGATGAAAGCCCTGAGGGAGTACATAGATAAGAACTTGGCCAGGGGGTTCATCAGGCCCACCACATTGGCCCTAGGGCCCCCCGTGCTGTTCCAGCACAAAAAAAGATGGATCCCTACATCTCTGCATAGACCAACGTGGCGTAAACACGGTGAGTGTGTCAAATCAGTACCCCCTCCCCTTGATAAAGGACATGTTGGCCCATTTGGTCAAGAGGACTATATTTACCAAGTTAGACTTGTGGGAGGCATACTACCAAGTCCAGATCAAGGAGGGGGATGAGTGGAAGACTGCGCTTAATTGCCAGCTGGGATCCTTTGAGTTCTTCATAATGCCATTTGGGTTATCCGGAGCCCCTGGGATTTTAATGAACTTGATCAATGATGTTCTGAGAGAGTTTTCGTACAAGGGAGTCCTGGTCTATTTAGACGATGTGCTGATTTACTCAGAGGACTATACATCCCATGTGAAATTGGTCTAGAAAGTACTGAGAAAACTTGCTGAAAACTATTTGTATGCCAAACTGTCAAAATGTGAGTTTCATTAAACCTGGCTAGATTATTTGGGGTATCGCATCTCTAGCAAGGGGGTGGAAATGGACCCTGAGAACGTTAAGGGCGTTCTCGCATGGGAGGTTCCCAGAACCAGGAAACAGCTTCAGAGCTTCCTGGGGTTTGCTAATTTTTATCAGCCCTTCATCCCAGAAATTGCTGAGGTTGAGTTACCTCTCACTGAGCTGTTGAAGATGAAAGGGGTGGGGGAAAAGAAACAATCAGGTAAGGTGGAGGGTGAAAAGCCTCCCCAAAAGATATTGTGGACGGATCAGTGCCAACAAGTGTTTGAGAAGTTAAAAACACTTTTCACCTCTGAACCCATCCTCAAACACCCCGACCCCGAACAGCCTTTTGTAATTCAGGTAGACGCTTAAGATGTGGCAATGGGGGCGTGTTGTTGCAGCGGGATGAGAATGGAGAGCTTAGGCCCTGCGCATACCGGTCCAAGATATTCAACAAGACCAAATGAAATTGGCCAGTGTGGGAGAAAGAGGCGGGGGTCATCAAAGTAGCATTGGAGCTTGGCGCCATCTACTAGAAGGATCTGCCCAATCTTTCAAGGTTTGGATGGATCACAAAAACCTGGAGGCTTTGAAAACCCTGTGCTGCTTGAGTCCCAAACAAATTCGGTGGGCTGACTTCTTTTACCGGTTTAACTTCACGTAAACTTCACTTAACTTCAAGGGAAGTAATAGTGCCACTCTATTCTGCCTTGGTCAGACCTCACTTAGAATACTGTGTCCAGTTCTGGGCACCACAATTCAGAAAGGATATTGACAAATTGGAGCGTGTCCAGAGAAGGGCAACTAAAATGGTGAAAGGTCTGGAAACAATGCCTTATGAGGAGAGACTTAGGGAGCTGGGTATGTTTAGCCTGGAAAAAAGACGGTTTAGAGGCGATATAATAGCCCTGTTTAAGTATTTGAAGGGATGTCACGCTGAGGATGGAGCAGGCTTGTTTTCTGCTGCTCCAGAGACTGGAACACGGAGCAATGGGTGCAAGCTCCAGGAACAGAGATTCCACCTCAACATGAGGAGGAACTTTTTGACAGTCAGAGCTGTTCGGCAGTGGAACACACTCCCTCGGAGCGTGGTGGGGTCTCCTTCCTTGGAGGTCTTTAAACAGAGGCTGGATGGCCATCTGTCGGGGATGCTTTGATTGTGATTTCCTGCGTGGCAGGGGGTTGGACTGGATGGCCCTCGTGGTCTCTTCCAACTCTGCAATTCTATGATTCTATGATTCTATGATTCTATGAAGTTCCTCCCAGGTAAAGTAATTTCCTAGCTGAAAATAGTCCAGGCTTCCCCAACATGACAGCAAATGGACGGAGGTGGTGGATACGGTGTTCTCCCCCTCTCACTTGGGCCTTGCAGTTCTCACATGCAGCCAGGCCAAGCAGAGAGAAGTGAAGGGGGATCCTGCAGCATCCCCTCTCCCCACGGGGGATCAGACTCCAGAAGAAGTACCCAATTTGCCACCCCAAGCAGACAGGGACCCAGGCACAAGTCTGGTCCCGGAGACGCAGGAGCCTCCCCGTCAGATGTCAGGGGGGTGGGTGGGAGAAGGTTAGCAGGTTCAGATGGAGGACGGCCTATCCCAGGACCTCTGGTTCCTCTCCCACAGAAAGGACTCGGTAGTGAAAGGGGGGTTGGCTTGGAAAGGGGAACAAATGTACGTCCCACAAACCATGAAAGCGACTATACTAAAGCAATGTCATGATGTGAAAAGTGTAGGTCACTTTGGGTATGTGAAAACATTGCATTTGACAAGACAACAATTTTGGTGGCCTAAAATGCATAAGGAAGTAGAGGATTATGTAAAGGGTTGTCATACATGTGCTATTGCAAAAAAGGGCGGTGGGAAGCCAAAAGGTGTGTTGCAGCCATTGCCTCCCCCCACGAAACCTTGGGAGGTCATTAGCATGGACTTTATTGTTGAGTTGCCAGAGAGTAAGAAAAAGACAGTCATTTGGGTGGTAACAGACTTGTTTTCCAAGCAAGCTCATTTTGTTGCTTGCAAGAAGATCCCGACAGCCCTACAGCTGGCTAAGCTGTTTGTCCAGCACATATACAGACTACACGGGGTCCCCACCAAGATCATCTTGGACAGAGGGGCCCAATTCACTTCCCAATTTTGGAAAGCGTTTATGAGACTGTTGGGAATTGAACTAGGGATGAGTAGTTCCCATCATCCACAGACAGACGGACAGATTAACACTTGAACCAGGTTTTGGAGCAGTACCTTAGGTGTTATATCAAATTTCAGCAATCTGACTGGGTGGATTTGCTACCTTTTGTACATACAACAACACTATGCACCAAAGTACTGGCCTATCTCCATTTAAGGTTGTCTCTGGACAGGACTTCGACCCTCTGCCCTTGGGGGAAGGGGATTCCAAAGACCCAGTTCCTTTGACTCAGCGGAGTACTCAGATTAGGGAGGCATGGCCAAAAATGTGTCGGCCTTGGAGTTTGCAAAGGCTCGCTACAAAGAGCATGCCGATACAAAGCAGGACCCCACACTGGATTATGCTGTGGGAGATCGGGTATATCTCTCCAATAAGTTCCTGAAGAGCCCTCACCCTTCGAAGAAGCTGGGCCCAAAATACGTTGGACCTTTTCCTATTGCTAGAGTTATCGATCCTGTAGTTGTTGAATTGACTTTGCCCAAGCTGTACCGTAATGTTCATCTGGTCTTCCATTCCACCTTACTCAAGCCAGCAATCCCTCTGGATCAGCATCTTTCCACTCCTGAGAACCCTAACCCCATCATGGTGGACATTAGGCGACATTTTGGGAGAATGCTGAGGTGTTGGGCTCTAGGAAGCATAAGGGGGTGCTTCAGTACTTTGTAAAATGGAAACATCTGCCTATGGGTCACGCTGAGTGGGTCGATGCAGAACATGTCAAGGCCCCTCGTTTATTAAGGAAGTTCCATGCACACTTCCCTGATAAACCAGTCTGAGTTGCCTTTACATGTCTTATGGTATATGTTGGTTTGCTTTCTGTCTCTTGTATATAGTGGTTAGATGGGTTATAGCAGGGGGAAGTTTGTCTTTGGGGGGCAGGATGTCATATCCCCCCTGGATTCTGGGAGTTAGAGTTGAATCCAGTGCAGGCCTGACATGACTTTGGTTCTTGGGTTAATTTTCCCCCTGGGCCTCTCCCTCTAGGAATGCAGCCTGAGAATGTTTGGATGTTTTCTCTTTGCTGTTTTCTCTCCCATATAACTTTATGGCCGGGGTTATCTGATCCCCAATCTCACTCCCTCTCACCCCTCCCTTCTATTCTCCCCCCTCGCACAGCCCAAGGGTTATCTGTTGTGGATTCTGAGTATTTGCCTCAGAACTAGCTTTGCTATGTTACTAGAACTACACTGCCTTGCTGAATAAAGATTTTCTTATTGAGCTAATGTGAGTAGGTTTACTGGTGCATCACATACACACAAACCAGACTGTCATTTTTCTTCTACTCAGACTGAGGTGCATCTAGCAATCTGGTTTGTTTGTGTATTGCAGTTGCTTCCACAGGACTTAGCTCTGAGTGAGATATAATGAGCCAATATACATACATATATATATGGAAGCCTCTCCACAGCTGTGGGCTTCTGACATACTGCAGAAATAATGCCGTTTGACACCACTTTAGCGATCATGGCTCTATCTTACAGAATCCTGGGATCTGTAGTTTGTTGTGGCACCAGAGTTCTCTGACAGAGAGGCTAAATATCTCATAAAACTACAAATACCAGAATTTCATAACATTGCACCATGGCAGTTAAAGCAGTGTCAAACTGGATTATTTCTGCAGTGTGTCAGCAGCCATAGAAACCATATTTTCCCAGGCTGCTACAGGTAGCCATATGTTGAGGTTTACCTCCTGCTCTTAGCACTTTTTCTCCGCCTATAGTTTGGGCAAAGGGAGACACACCACAGGCTCACCACTCATTTACCCTCATAATATAGATATATCCCAGTTAACAAAAGTCTATGTGTTCTTAGGCTTTATTTCTTCAGCAGAAACCTTTGTACCAGAGATAAAAATAACATGGAAAGAATAAAGAAAGAGCAGTTCAACATGTTTCAGAAAACCTTTTCTTAGAATCATAGAATCATAGATTTGGAAGAGACCACAAGAGCCATCAAGTCCAACCCCCTGCCATGAAGGAATAAAAAATCAAATCATTCCCAACAGATTCCCGACTAAAAATATGCACATGTAAAATGAAACAATCAGGTCAAGTAAGCTTTGTAGAACTAAACAAAAACAATTTGAATCTTCCAGAGACTACTTCAGTGCTTCTTCCAGAAATGCATCCCAGGATGATTTTTTTTTTCTTTCAACAGCCTCCACTTTTCTTACAATTTCCATTTGGGTGGCAAAAGTTATACATCTATGCCTTCCACAATACACCAGAGTAGCTGGTGAGGCAGGCTAATCTGCTTTCCCCCTTTCCTTATGTTTTGCTCTTCACACATGCCCAATAGGTGATTCTGGAGGCAGCTGTTTACCTTACCTGTTGTGCACAAGCAAACACAGCCACAGTAGGATCACCTAGAGTAGAATCTCATTCTTTCTCAGGTCAAACTTCATTGCATTATTTACAGCAGAAATGCTGCTGCAACCCAGCACTGAAAGTCTATTTTTCTCTAGCCCTCCTTCATGATCATCCTTTGCCAATGTTGAAAAAAAATATTCCAGCTAGAAAGAAGACAAGGAAGGGAGTGGACTAGGCTCCCATACAAAGACTTTGTAAAAAGGAGCCTCTTTGCCAGAGGCGTTGTTAACTACTAACTGAGGTAAGTCTAAAAATAACAATACCCTGTGGGGGAAGCAGAGAAGCACAAATTTCTGCTACTTGCACAAAGGCATGGAGGCTGGAAAGAGCTGACTCTGTAGACTATCTGAGACTGTTGAATCTCAGTAAAAAGTATAAACAGCCATGTAACAGCATGATTTTATTATGTAAACCGACAATGGCTGGGTGGATCATTCCCAGGAAGGGATGAGAAGCCCAATATCCACCATCACCATCATCACCACCACCGCACAAATCTAAAGGAGGTTGTTTGGATAAACATTTTTATCCTATTTAGGCTCAGCTCTCCACCCCACTCCAATAAATATGTCTAAGCAGCACAACCATCTTCTGGTGCCCCCTTTGAGTCCTTTCCCATACAGATGGGAGATGGTGTGGCCCTTTCAGTAGTGGCATCTGTAAAAGCAATTATCTTCAAATTCTCAGTGGAACTCACCTTGGTGTCTTGTTTTATGACTTTCACTGCCAGACGATGTTTATCTATGTTTGGGCATTTAGATTTTCTCTATTCTAAAAGTGATACTGTTTATATACTCAATAGTGAGGGTCCTGCTACTACTATTATTAATGATGGTCATCTATGTTACCTGAATTGCAGGGGGTCTGTGGGACCCACTCATGACTTTGAATTATGATATTATATTGAGGAATTTAATTAGCTCAAAGTTATGGCTGCGAGAGGTTGGGTAATTTATGAGACCTTTGCACCAGCGTATACCAGTACTCACTGAGGAGACTCCAAGCCAAAAATAGTTTTTATTGGAAGATAATCACAGAAGCACTCACACATGTACACATGTTCACAAGCAATCACACAGTATTTGTATAGAGGAGGAAGTATTTGTATAGAGGCATAGATTCAGGGAATGGGCTATAATTACCTGTCTGGAGAGCAGAGATCCATGCAGCAAAGAAAGACTCAGGACTGGAGCTGAGGGTCACACAGCAGTCGAGCAGAATGACAGTGTGTGGAGAACTATGCACACATGGGTATGATTTGAGGGTAATATTTATACTCAATATTGTACTCTTAAGGAGTGTTTTGAGAGTAAAACAATGCTTGGGTGAGTTTCCCACTGTTAGACAAAGAAACTCCAGCTTTGTTGATTGCTGGTAATGGCTGGAACATTAAGGTTGATGGGTCTGTGGCCTCCTTTATACTGTGAATGGGAGAAAGTGTGAAGGAAAGACATTTACCAGGATGAGTGGGGATAATAAGTATTCTGGTCATTGTTTGTTTTGGAGCATGACTCACAGCCAGGTGTGTCGAGGGGAGATTAGCACATTCCTCCCTAGGACTGTCTAAGGAGGAGGGGTTGCTTAATCCTATCCTAGATGTGTTTGATTCTAGGGAATTTCCAAGAAGCCTTTGTAGGCCCTAGTGACCTCCACTAGCCCCTATGTTTGGGTTGCCCTGGTCTACTTGCAATCACACAAAGTGTCTAATAAGCTGAATTATGAATTATCAGACAGAGGGGGCTGTAAGGCCAGGTAATATCTGCTTTGTGAATGAAAAGCAGGGTTGTGAATTACTGAAGGAAAGAAATTCATCACAATGTAGGTACAAATGCAAATTGACATCAGTTGCATACACAAAGGCCTGCTTCTGTGTGTTCTCCTTGATAGATTGGTGGCAATCCGTTTTGTTTTATCTACTTTCTTACTACGTTTATTTTCAATGAATATTTTACAATTGTTTCTGAATTTTTAATTATTTGTATAGGATATAATGGGGGTCTCTAAGACAAAGAACTCCTTCTGTAGTGTACAGCGGGAATAAACTCTGTTCTGTATTCTGTGCTTTTAAGACACCTTGTCTGATTTCTGGCTTTATTGATCACATCTGGTTTAAATGAAAAACAATGTAGATTCAAGGAATCCCAGAGAATGGGAGAAGAAACCAATAAAGCCAGTCCTGAAATAGAAACAAAAGAAAATGAAAACTTTAGACACCTGTTTTCCTGCTTTAGGTAACTAGTTAACACATGTGCATTAAGGGTTTAATAAAAGCACACCTGTTTCTATTTTACATGTTTTGTTTAAACAATGACCTTTTACAGAAGAAAGGTATTTAAATAAAAATAAATAGGAAGAAAATTAAGTGTAAATGTTGAGGAATAATAACAAAATATTTTAAATACAATACATTGCGTACGTGTGTCCACACGCATGCATGTACACAAACACACACATCATGATGAACAGTAATCATGGAGTGGGGGAGAATAATGTCCAATACTTTTAGATCCAGTAGATAAATGTAATTAAATTAATTAGGAAAAGTGTAGTTGAAAAAAAAAAGAGATTTGTCCTAAAGAAACCCACACTTTCCAATGGCCTTTTATAATGTCTCATTATAATGTAAAAGTAAGTCCTGCTTAATTCACTGGGGCTTGCTTCTGAGTAGATATGTGTTATGACTGCATTTTTAATGTGAATAGAAAGAAGGTAGTTCTGCAGAAATAATAATAATAATAAAATTTTATTTCTATACCGCCTCTCTTATAACGAGGCGGTTTCCAACATAACAAAAATCACAACATAATACAAATTACATTAAAATTGCATTAAATACAAGAGTACAACAATAACAAAAAAGCCAATGCCCAATGCTGGTGAGGGGCGAGATATGCAGGCTAAAGGGTGAGGTTAAGGGTATGCCTGCTCAAAGTAAGAGAAAGACTCAAAGTAAGGAGCCAGAAATCTCTCCCAATGCTAACCAAGCCCAATTTCTTTCCTATGGCATGTTCAGCTCTAACACCCACAGAGGATTCATAAATCAAAAAGAAGGGAGAGTAAAGAAAACCAGTACAGAAAGCCTTTAAAAGATAATATATATGCGAATCTCAGAAACAAGTATCAGACCTGAAGGGAGGTGATAGTTCCAAATCAGGAATAGCTCTCTATAATATTGATCCTGTTTAGGGGAAGTTAGAGGTGTGTGGGGGGAAAATCTGTGAGAAAGATAGATCAAGAGAGAGGCACAGCTATGAGGGTGCTGTAATTCAAAGGAGATTTCCTCGAGGAAAGTCCCTTTTAACTTGCAGAGCTCTCCCCTTTCCCTGACTTTAAAAGGTTTGTTTACTCTGGTTACTTCAAGAAGCCATTTGGAGTCACACAGCACAAGTTCTATTGTGAAGCAGCTTGGTTTAGCACTTTGCTCTTGCTTTTCCCCTACTCTACTGGAAAAGCAAGACTGTCCCCTTTTCTCTTTTTCCTCCTGCTGGGATAATTGAGTGCAAAGTTTTGCAGCAGTTTTGAGTGCAATATGTTTGCAGCAATTGAAGCAAAGTGAGGATAGAGGGGGAAATTGGGAGGAGGAAGGAGAAACCAGAGTGTTGTCTAGATGGTGAAAAAAATCCTTAAGGAATGGGAGGGGAATACTTTTTGTCTAGATAAGCTTCCACTGGGATTCACCATATTCAGAAGGGGGGGGGGGACTCCAAGCACTTCACGATAAAAGCTTTTGCTGTTTGTGCATTACAGCCTGCTGGTGACAAAGTGGCCGAAACTGCCATTGTTGCCTTTCATGGAAGTTATTGTGCACTATTTTCAAGTGGCAGGGCAATAACAACAACAACAATAGTAATAATAATAATAATAATAATAATAATACTTTTTTAAAATATAAGATTGCTGTTCAGCATCTCTCATTTAACAAGGCAAAAAAAAAAAAAAAAGGAAATTGAGAGAGCTTTGGAGAAATAATAATGCAGATAATTCATTCATGGCCACAATCTTTTCTCATCAGCATGCTCTGTGTGAACTTCAAACTCAGATAGCTTTCCATGCCAGTAATCTTGTGAATGCATCGTGAGGAAAAATGAACACTGCTGTGATAGTGAGTTAATGCACTTTCCCACAACAATTAATTCTCATCTCTAGCTGAGCCCTGGGACATTTTAACACCAGCAGAGGATTGTGCCTACAAAACTGGGACAGTTACAGGGTATGCAGTAACAATTTGTCTACTAACTTTATTGACAAATGAAGATGTGGTTGCCACAAGGATCTTGAATGATATGGGGATCAGCCTATGTGATTAGTTGCTTATATACCTGTGTAGATTTGTCAGATTCTACTGTAGTGCAAACTGGCCCAAAAAAGAGAGCCCAATGGAGGCTAGGCTATTCCACTTCCTATTGTCCCTTTGCTGGCAGGTACAGCCAGTGTGGTGTAGTGGTTTGAGTGTTGGACTATGACTCAAGGCCAGGGTTCAAATCCCTGCTTGGCCATGAAAACCCACTGACTGACCTTGGGTAAGTCTCACACTCTCATCCCACAGAAAACCCTGTGATAGGCTTGCCTTAGGTTCACTATAAGTTGGAAACAACTTGAAGGCACACAACAAGAACAGCATAAACCTTTTTATGCAGGCAGGATTTTGGGAACTGAATAATGTCACTATTGAAGTGTTTAATGGACTGGGTGCTGTTCTGTTTTTTACGGATATGTTTTAAAAGTTGTGTTTTCAATTTGTTTTTAGGTTTTAATTGTATTTGTCTTGCTTGATTTCATCATTGTAAGTGGTAGTGAGTGCTAGGGGTTATATAGACAAGAATATATAATACAGATTGGTGTGCATTATCACACATTCACAGCAGTGCTCATTTGTGTCTATCGTCTTTTAGCAAAATCTATTGTATGCAAAGCTATCTGTGTTTGAAGTGCACACACTGCCATGCCTGCGAATCAAGATCTTGGCTGAGGATACAGCATATTATTATTCTCCACAGGTGTTGTCACTCATGCACAGTATTTTTTTTTTTTTACTTGTAAATCAAAGGTGTGCAAGTGTGATCTTCCGCTTATAAAAATTTTCTCTGGTCACTTCATCACAGCAAAAAAGCACACACTCGATAACATGAAACTAAAAAATGGTGCTTCCAGCTACTTTCTTTCTGGCAAGCCAACTCACTGCCCGCATGGCCAACCAATCTAGGAGATTATCGGACAGGGACAAAAATAGCATCCCCGTCTCACTATCTCCTCTCCTACTACCCCCCCCCAACCCAGTCCCAGCACAGTAACGAACTGTTTTACACTTACATTAATCACACTTACTTCCCTCCTCCTCGGCAGCCATGGAGTGAATACAGCTTGCACTGAGCTGCATTCACTTCCTAGTTGAAATCCTGGGCTGTTCTCATGAGATGATGAGCGCCCAGGAAATTAAAAAAGTAAAAGTAAAAGAAAGTTTAAAAAGTGACAGCAAGCACAAAAACAGACTTAAAAAATACAAAGTAACCCGGGGAGGTTACAAAAAAGGGTGTCACTTACCTGGATGTCTCGATTGCACCCAGAAGTGTTCTGGAACAAACCTCCCACTGTGGCTGGCATCGTCCTACGGGAACAGGGCCCCTTTTCACTTCCCCGTCATTCCATAATAGAAACAGAAAAGGAGATCTATTCAGGGCTTAAGCCATGAATAAGAAGAAATGAGGGTGAAACGGGACCAGCACAGGAGTATAACAGGACGAGGATGTCGTCGTCCAAAAGGGAAGTCCTTTGGCGATCTCCTGGCATTCCTGTAATGCCATATTAAGGGTGTCTGATAATCTCTCTGCTCTCCACTTCTGCCCTTGCTGAGAATATACAGTGTCTGGAATTGGATGTCTGGATGTTTGATAATGCGCAACCCTGCACATTATTAGAAAAACCTTGGGGAAATCCACAAAGGCTATCCCCCCATAGTAAATGGTGTTTTTGACCACCTCCTCCTTCAAAATACCACAAATCTTGTTTGCAGCATGTTTAGACAAAAGATATTCTAGTTGAATTCTATGAGGATTATTTTCATCATCTAGACCAGTGTTTCTCAACCAGGGGGCAGATGGCCCCCTGGGGGGCCCAAGGACAGTGCAATGGGGGCATAGGTAAAAATTGCATAAATTGGGGGGTGCACGGCATGAGACTAGGGAGCTACAGAGGGAAATGAGAAGTGAAGAAAACAGAGAAGTGACAAAGAAAACAGAAAAGAAAAAAGAAAACCAAGAAGAGAAGAAAATAGAAAGCAGAGAAGTAGAGGTTGAACATGGGTTAACAATGCGATGCGGCAGCTAAAAGGGCCAATGCGATTTTGGGCTGTATCAATAGAAGTATAGTGTCTAGATCAAGGGAAGTAATAGTGCCCCTCTATTCTGCCTTGGTCAGACCTCACCTAGAATACTGTGACCAGTTCTGGGCACCACAATTCAAAAAGGATATTGACAAATTGGAGCGTGTCCAGAGAAGGGTGACTAAAATGGTGAAAGGTCTGGAAACCATGCCTTATGAGGAAAGACTTAGGGAGCTGGGTATGTTTAGCCTGGAAAAAAGACAGTTAAGAGGCGATATGATAGCCCTGTTTAAGTATTTGAAGGGGTGTCACGTTGAGGATGGAGCAAGCTTGTTTTGTGCTGCTCCAGAAATTGGAACACGGAGCAATGGATGCAAGCTCCAGGAACAGAGATTCCACCTCAACATGAGGAGGAACTTTTTGACAGTAAGAGCTGTTTGGCAGTGGAACACACTCCCTTGGAGCGTGGTGGGGTCTCCTTCCTTGGAGGTCTTTAAACAGAGGCTGGATTGCCATCTGTCGAGGATGCTTGGATCAAGATTTCCTGCGTGGCAGGGGGTTGGACTGGATGGCCCTCGTGGTCTCTTCCAACTCTACAATTCTATGATTCTATGATTCTAGAGTGAACAGAGAAGTGACTGTGCTTCCCAGTGGATGGATTGCCATGTGCAGTCTGTGGCAACATCACTTCTGTTTCCTTCTCCCTCCTACTTCTGCACTCCACCACTGCGTGGACCAAGCTGTCCACCTTTCATTTGTCATGGGCAAGGTGTGTGGCTACAGCAGTGTTAGTGTGTAGGGTGCTGTTTCTTCATGCAAGTATTACTGCGAAAGGAGGTATGTTGCTGCATGCAGGAGTTCTGCATGTAATTTTTCAGGTATTTTTAGCTGTTGTGCTTGCCATTCCTTTTGCAGTTGCTAAACTACAAACCCCAGACATTCATAGGAGGCAGCTATAGCAGTTGAAGCGGGAAAATAGCACTATAATAGTCTAGTTTGATAAAGTCCTTAGCCAATGCAATCATGCAACAAACCTATTGTATGATTTAGGATTTTTTTTATCACACTACAGTGTTATTGTGTTATTATTCCATTTTAACTGCTCTGGCTGCCTGCTGTGGAATTCTGGGGTTTGTAGTTTAGTGAGGCCTAAATGCTCTCTGGCTGAGAATGTTAAATGCCCCTACCTAAACTACAAATCCTAGGATTCTAAGGAGGCAGCCATAGCAGTTAAAGTGGAATAATAGCACTATAACAGTGAAAAGTGATAATCTCCTAAATCCTTAGTGTCTCTAAAAACCTAATCCCCCAGTCCACTCTGTCAAGACAAGAATGTACAGGGGCCTCAAGAGGACTGGCATAACAGAACAATAAGCAAGTTCAAATAAAAGCATAACTGAGCCAACCCTTTCCCCCCTAGGATGTTTTACTTCAGGTCACAGGTAAAGGTTGAATTTTTGAGTACCTGTCCCACACAAAAACTTTCCTTCATCACAGAAAATTAGTATGTCAGGTAGAAAGTAATGCCATGACAGGTAGCATTAGAACATGTATTTTCTTATCCTGAAGTGCCAGAAACTAAAAATTTTCTCCTTACTACAACTCCCAGAACCCCCAACCTGGCTGAAATATTCTGGGGGGTTATAGTAACTTTTGCAAACTTTTGAAAAGGTCTGTTGGAAAAAAAACCCACTGCTATTTAGTTCTGATTAAGTACTGATGGAGCAGGCTTGTTTTCTGCTGCTCCAGAGACTGGAACATGGAGCAATGGATGCAAGCTCCAGGAACAGAGATTCCACCTCAACATTAGGAGGAACTTTTTGACAGTAAGAGCTATTCGGCAGTGGAACGCACTCCCTCGGAGCATGGTGGGGTCTCCTTCCTTGGAGGTCTTTAAACAGAGGCTGGATTGCCATCTGTCGGGGATGCTTTGATCAAGATTTCCTGCGTGGCAGGGGGTTGGACTGGATGGCCCTTGTGGTCTCTTCCAACTCTACAATTCTACGATTCTATGATTCTATGATTCTATGAAATAGCTCCTGCAGTGATAGGGCTGTTGGAAATGCAACAATGCCCAGTGTTAAATGTGTTTTAGGAGATTATCACATGGGTCTGAAAAAAAGTTCCTGTATTTTTCCTGCCCGCTCCCGTCCCTGTAACTGAATAAAAAAAATTCAGACACTTATCTGAATCATGGGATAGAAACTGCTCCCCTGTCCTCTGGCAGTCCAGGAAGTGAATGGAGCTCTCATAAAGCAATCCCGGCTGTTCTCATGAGAGAACAATCGTGTGGGGAATTTAAAAAAAAAACAAAAAACACCAAATGTCAAAAAGTACAGCAAGCACCTTGTCATGACGGGGTGACTGCAACTCCCATCATGGTGCCAGGACTATATCTGCCAGAACTACATTTCCCATCATCATGTAAATTTCCATTCCCTGTTTTCCAGAGAAAAGGTAATACAGAGGGTGGACCTTCATTTGCTAAACATGACATCACATCACCTAACTGGAGAGCTGATCAGATTTGGCTAATGGAGTTTTGAATGTCTACAGTCTTTTGTCTGCAGCCACATGATACCATGAAGTCTGAGAGAGCTGACTTCCCATATGACTCTGAATTCCTTCATCAGCGACTGAGGAGATTTTCAGACTGCCAATTTAATCCGTGGGAGACATGGAACAGGGTTGGGGAAAAGTCTTCTTTTCAGAAGACGTTGACCCTTTTCCATCCCCCCACCCCGTCCTCATTCCAGATTTCCCCATGATATTTTCATCATGGGGAAACATAGTTTTTGGACCACCCATTCCGCTTCTGTCACAGAATCAGGGTGGTCCAAAAGGTGTTCTGTTCCTCTCCCACAATGACAGCCATGGGATGGAGGTCCATTTTGGATACTTCCAGGCAGGAATGGGACATCCAGGTAAGTGGCACCCTCCCCCCCTGGGTTACTTGTTTTTATTATTATTATTTTTCTGCTTCGTTTTCATTTTTGACAGCAGGGGGATGTTATTTTTGATTTTCCCTCCTGCCCGTTCTCTCACAAGAATGAGCAGGATTTGGCTTCACTGCTGTAAAAGCAGCTTTATGGCAGCTGCATTTACAGTAGTGAAGCCGAGAGGAGAGGGAGGACATTCCTGCCATGGTAAGTGTTTGAACATTTTACCTTTATTCCATGGCAGGAACAGAACTGGGGCTTGTGGGGCAGGAATGGGGCATTTAGCCCCATTTGAAAATCTCCTAAGCTAGGCTGGCTTCTGATAAGCATGAGGCCTAGCCCATCCCAATTGGGACACAGACTGATACCAATGAATTCATAAAATGTGAGTGAGAATCTTCTTAGCTTAGGAGAATGTGTTTAGATAGAGTGGCATGAGTTTTTGTGATTTATTTTAATCCTCTGACTGAATGCTATGCTACGTAACTCGTTGAACCTGGAGAGAAATACCTGTTCTCCATAATACTATTTCTGCTAACTGTTTAATTGCTTGAACTAAAAATAAATCTTTTTCTGTTTTTCCTCCTAAAGTCCACATACACGTGCCTGGCTTGGGCAAGCTATCTTGATTCTCTCTAGGATAGAAGGGAGGGGTTAGGAGTAACCCTCATTTAAGGATGGAAAGTTTAAAATAACAATGTGATTGTTTCCTTGTAATCACATTAAGGTCAATTTAAGGAGTGGTGGCAGATACCAAAGGGAAACCTATTCTAGGGGGTTTCTAGGCTAGAAGAATCCCTCAGGTTTGGGTCTCCAAAAGAGTAGCTCTGGGGTTTCTCAGGCAGAAGGACCCCTGGGCCCCATCACCCACCTAAACACCCTTAAAAAAACCCAGGTAACCTGGGGATGGTACAAAAAAGGCTGTCGCTTACCTGGACGTCCCGATCAAAGCAGGAAGTGTTCTGCACAGGCCTTACAGGATGTCTGGCATTGCGCAAGGTATTTAATTTTTTTTTAAAAAATCAATAAAATAAAATAAACCATGCACCTAAGCACCCTTAAAACAGGGGAGGGTACAAGAAAGGCTATCACTTACCTGGATGTCCCAACTGGCAACACAATTGTTCCCTACGGACCTTGCAAGACCTTCCAGGGAACCCGGCTCACATGGAAAATTTAAAAATAAAAATACAAACAGACAGCTAAAAATTAAAACAAGCATCAAAACACACTTAAAACTTTACCAGCAACACAGGAAGGGTACAGAAAAGGCTGTCACTTACCTGGATGTCACAATCTTACCCAGAAGTGTTGACATGGACCTCCCAGATTGCACCAGCATAACAGGGCACTGGTTCACACACCCGTGATTCCGTTACAGAAATGGAACTGATGCTCTATTAATGATTTCCTCCATGAATAAGAAAAAACGGGGACTGAACAGGGGGGCAGCACAGGGTCAGAACAGGACAGGGACAATGTCATCTGAAAGGAAAATCCTTCAGCGATCCTGTTGCGTCCCTGTTCTGGGTTATTAAGCCCATGTGATAATCTCCTTAGATAAAGCAGCAATGATAGGGTTAAACAGTGTTTCAATTATCCAAAATCTCCTCATCCACCTATCCTAACCATTGAGACAGAGGGTGATATTTGTAGGGACCATTCCACCTCTTCTCTCCAAATCCTTTTGTTCTCACATTGCTCCAAAAATGAAACTAACTCAGGAGTGGTCCAGACAGTGTAGTAAATCCTCATGGAATCTATAGGGAATCTCATGTGTCCAAATGGGATCCCTTAGCGTTCCATCATTTTCAGAGGGAGGGGGAACAAAATCAGGGAAAGTCCACAGCAAAAGCCGCCAGGGATTTTCCCAAGTTGTTGTTTTTTGTTTTTTTTTTTACAACTGTGGAGGATATGTGCACTCCTGCTTGTTAGGACAACCAAATTACATCACAGCATATTGCTGAAGAGGATAGCTGATTGGTTCGACATGCACAGGGGGCAGAGCTTGCTAAGATGGTAAATCACGGAACTGCCATGTTGGATTGTCACCATAGCAATCTTGCACTGAAGCAATGAAACATGCTTTCTTTCCATTATTTAAGCAGAAGATTGCTCTTCTGCACATTGGATTTACTTTTTTTTTTTAAATACTGTTTAGTGGGGGCAAGCTGGGGAATAGAAAACCATGTATAATTCACTCACAGCCACCATCTTGATTCGCTGGCATTCCTTAGTGTGAACAGCAAACATGGACAGCTTTGTACACCAACAATCTTGTGAAAAAGTCATTGAGACAGATTACAGCTGCTGAGAATTGGTGTTTCTGTGCACCAATTCACATTTTATTCCCTCATCTAGACCAGCCCTCAGCCCTGTTCTTCCTGTTCTAGCTTAGCTTAGTTTAGCATCCTTAAAGAACTTTTCTGTCTATAATGGAATTCCTATAATAGAACTTCAGTTTGTTTTCTATAGCCATTGGTGTCAATGCTACTTAATCACAGCAGCAAGCTGCTGTGTGAACTCTCTGTCAAGGACAACCTGCCCTTAGAACTACTAGAGAAGAATCTACCAGGACTACAGCTTGAATGTTTCCTTCCTGGGCTGCTGTGATAATGTGAGACTCCATCTCCCATTATCTGCAAGCTCAGTGATCAGGCAAAGAAAGGCTTAACTAGGGTATGAGAGAAAGGTAACACCTTTAGGGTCAATGATGATGTTGACCATAAAGGTGTTGCCTTTCTCACAGACCCTAGTTAACCTTTTGTTCACCTGATCACTGAGCTTGCAGATAATGGGAGATGGAGTCTCACATTATCACAGCTGCAACATGTCAGGCCTGTTTGGCCTTCCCAATGCTTCTTGTTGTTGTTGTTGTTGTTGTCAGGGGATGATAGGACATTAAATCCCCAACAGAAGCCAAAAACTGTCTCAGCAGACTAGGTAGCAACCCTTTCCCAAAGATACTCTCACACCCAGAGTGTTTGGTGTCCAGAAAACAGGAGGTGCTTTTAATCTTCAGTAGTTTCAGTATCTACAAAGACAAAGTGCTGTGCCAGGCATCAGAGGATCATAGGAAGAGAATGAACACTGATCTGGCTCTCTTATATACAACTCAGTATGGCACATGGTTACATTGCATCAGATTTCACATTATATGGCTTTGTACTCTAGTAACCCTTCTTCTGATGCAATCCTTCTCATGCAGCTGTAGCATGATTAGCATGACTGGCAGTTCATGGAGTCATGGAGTCAGTCATCATGACTCAGCATGATTTCTGCAGTTGTTTGGCCATTTAAAAACTCTGGGTTCACTAACCAATTCCTGACAGTTGTTATGTGCCTTCAGGTCATTTCCAATTTGTGGTGGCCCTAAGAAAACTCTTTGGAAACTTCAGGGGGTCCAGAATTCTGTGGCCAGAATGCTGACTGGGGTTAGTTATAGGGAGAATATAACTCCCTTGTTAAAACAGCTTCACTGGCTACCAGTTCATTTCTGGGCACAATTCAAAGTGCTGGTCATGACCTATAAAGCCCTTTAAGATTTGCAGGGGAAGCCTTTCTCTTGGTTCCACCACCATCACAGGCTTGGTGTGGAAACAAGAGAGAGCCTTCTCAGTGGATGCTCCCACCCTCTGGAACTCCCTTCTGCGGAAGTTTAAGCTGGCCCCCTCCATGCTTTCCTTTTGCTGGCAGGCAAAAACCTTTTTGTATAAGCAGGCTTTTAATATGTAGCTGTAAGAGGCTTTTTATTGGGGTGTTGTGTGTTTTTTTTAAAAAAAAGTGTATATGTTTTTAATAGTTTTAATAATTGTGATGATTTTAATCATTTTAAATTGTGTTTATGTGTTTTAATTTATGTATTTTGTGAGCTGCCTTGGGTCCCACTTTGGGAGAAAGGCAGCATATAAATTAAATGACATATATATATATTTATATATATATACCCTTAATCACAATCACCAGCTCTCCAAGCACAAAAGCCCAGCTTTGATTGGTCTTTCCTTGCTGGCATATGTGATTTCCTAGGACAACCCTCAAAACCAGGCATTTGGGCTATGGCCCATTCTGGAAAGTGAGGGTTTTGAAAGCAGGAGGAGGAGGAAGTACATGCTGCTGTAACAGAGATTCTTTTTGTCTTCCCCTAAGAGCAAACACAATTTCTCTTAAAGGAAGATAAAGTGGTTATTTTAATATTTTTAAAGAAGTTTATGTGTAGTAACAATAGGAGGTCTATAGATTTTCCTTGGTTTTTTTCTGGGCTTTGAGGCCGTGTTCTGGAATAGTTTCTTTCTGATGTTTCGCCTGCATCTGTGGCTGGCATCTTCAGAGAATGGCTGGGTAGGAGTGTAATAGGAGGTCTTCTAGGAGACAGATGGCCCCTTTCTGTAAGTAGTAACTCTTCACTCACCCCACTTTATCATGTGCACAAGTAAATTTGGTTCCCCACTACAAATATTTGTCCCCAAATGTGTGGAGCTCTGCAGAGACAGCAACATAGATGTGATTGACAATTCTAACTCTTTGGGAAGGGGAAGATATGCACCTCTGGACAGAGTTTGGGGAACTGCTGCTTAGAATAAGAATATGCCTCCCATCAATTACTTTGTATATTTCTTTTACAGGAAAACCATGAATCCCCAGTAGTGTACTCTGTCCTCACAAGTTAACTGACCTGGTCACTGGCTGTCCCAGGAATCTCTAGCTCTTCAGAGAAATGGAGGAACAAAAAAACATATTTTGAGAAATTTTAATTTGGATCATATTTCTCTGTTAAATTTCCGGGGTGTTAAACAGGTACCACACTGTTCAAAAGAAAGGAAAAATGAAAATGACTAATGAAAGGAGTCTAAATTCCTCTCCAAAATTGTACTCACTTATTAAAAATATACAGTCAACAGTGACTTTTCTACAAAGAAGTAAGGACCACAATAATTTCAAAGTAGCTATTAAAGGTTTTGTCCAATTTTGTTCCTTTCTTCATGTGGCATGGGCATCATTAAAAAATGTGTTTTTCCCTCTTTCCATGCAAAACTCATTAAGATAACAGTTAACAGGCAGTAGAGGCAAATTCACATGGTCTATAATGAATACCAGCTTGAATTGGAGTGAATAACTTCAGTATTAGCAATTTAAATTTATAGTTTGAAAACAAATGCATTGCTTCAAATAAATTACCTTATGAGACAGCGAAATCACCAATTATCAGCTCCCTTTCTTGGGCAAATCAATGTGGAGGTAGGGATATTGTAGGCATTTAAAATGATAAATTGTCAGAATTACAGACATTATTTATCATACTTTTTAAATGTTTCTTTAAAAGAATAATTTAATGTGATTACTCACTGTTTTCCTATTCAGTCCTGTGCTCCAGAATCAATCCAAGGCTAGATCAGAGAGAACCTTATTCATAAAATTATGTATGCGTATACTGTATGTATATGTGCTTAGAAGGAGATGATCAGCTGGAGTGGGTTAAATAGCAGGAATATGTGGTCACAATCTGGGAAGCTCATTGCTAGAAACAAGGGAAAGAGTAATGGTTTCATCCCCATTTATCTTCTGATCAGCAGACTCCAGAATGACAACCACAGTCAGCAAGACTGAAAGGCATTCCAGGAGTTAGGTTAGAATAAGCAGTGAGTGCTGTTTTGAATTCCTGTTTTCCTGTTTTTACAAAGTGAATAATTTGGGTGTTTTTTTCCTGTCTCCATGAAGGACTTTTTCAGACGCCCCTTACCGCACAAGAAGCCTCTATAACAGCAATGAAGCTGCTGCGCGGCAGGGGATCTGTTTTGGATGACGCCGTCCCTCTCTCTGGGTGTCGTCCGTGACTGTTCCAGGTAGGATTGAGGGGGGCTGCACCACTTTTTTATTCACGGAAGTTGTCCGTGAATAATAAATGGCACGGCCACCCTCAGTCCTACCCGGAACAGTCATGGATGATGCCAAGAGAGGGACGGCCTTGTCCAAAACGGACTTCCTGCTGCACAGCAGCTTTGTTGCTGTTACAGAGGCTTCTTGCATGGTAAGGGGCATCTGAAAAAGTCCAAAGAGTACCAGATCTCTCCATTCCCCATTCAGCCATGTAAACTCACCATGGGCAAAGTCACTCTCAGCCTCAGAGGAAGGCAATGCCAAACATCCTCTGAATACACCTTCCAAGAATAGGGTCACCATACGTCAGAGTTGACCTGGAAGTACATTACAACAGAAATGCATACAACTAAAATACATAACACAGTAAAAACAACAAAATAACTGCAACCTCTGAACTGTGAGTAGTCCTCAAAGCGTGCAGTTTTTGAGGACTTTCTTGGTGCAGGGAAAAATAAAAAAAAGCAAAATTACTCATTCTCGCCTGCAAGAATGAAATCTATAAAAAATTTACATCATCACTATTGGAGCTGGGTCTGTACTGCAGTGTTTAATAAATGTATTGGAGAGATGGCCAGCCTCTGCCAGCCAGCCAGATATATATTCAAATGCTTGTAGTAGTAATTTATAAAATTACATTAACTGGTATCCCACTGACAGAAACTAGTTACATAGAAGCCACTTCCAATTCAAAACACACTGTATTTGTGGGATCACATGCCAGCTGATTTGGACACTCTCATGTTACACTGAATAAGACAGATGTGATCCTGCCACTCTCCAAATTAGTTCTTATCTGAAATTTTGTGAAGGAAGGAATTTTTAGTGCAAACAAAATGTTTTATACTTACAGTTGATGTGTGCCTTCAAGTTGTTTCCAATTTATGGTGACCCATGGCAGGGTTTTCTGAGGGGTGAGAATGTGTGACTTGCCCAAAGTCTCCCAGTGGGTTATGTTTAAAAACAGATTGTAATAGCAAACCTACAGTTATTCAAGACCTTGTTTGTCATATTTTTAAAAATCTATAGTTTATAATCTTTCTGAGTTCAGCTTCAGTATAAATGTTCATGCTGAGGTGAAAGAAGACAGATGTATTCCTATGGAGCTGTATTTGGAGCCTCTGCAAAGACATGTATCATTTTCTCATGGCCTCCCTGCTTCCTCTCAAAAGAGGAAATGCTTCCAAAGATTTGATGCCACATTGAGCCCTGTTGAGATTGGCATAGCATATGTAGTGCATCTTCATAACTCCTTGTTAAAGGGAAAATTGAAGTGGAGGCCAAAAGAACGCTTTGACATGCACAATAATCGCTTATCATCACTGCTGTGATGGTCTGGTGTCCTTTCTGTCCCCAGGCAATGGAATTCACTTTTAAAATTTTGTTCATTTTGTAATGGCAGCTCATGGCAATCACCTGATGAACTGTCCTCTGTGAGAACTGGAAGTCATTTTCTTTGCCTGGAGACAAAAAGGACAGCAGACCCTCATGGAGTCAATAAGTGATTATTGTGTGTGCCAAATTCTTCCATTGGCCTCGGCCTCAAAGGGTTTGTGCTGGCACCAACATCAATGCAGTATTAGCATATGCAGCTGGCATCAGTCACAAAGAAATCCTTGTGGGGTTACAAAGAAAAAAGGCAAGAACCACACCTTCAGGGAGGAAGATTCTGCAAAATCCTTTAGACAAGGAGCAAAATGTCCATCTGCCTCCCATTCCTCCTCATTAAAAAAAGTAACACAAAAAATGTATTAAAAGTGTGCAAACTGCGAAGTCTCTCAGGTTATTCATGAAAAGAGATCAAGTAAAAATGGAGGCTGAACAACTTTACTATTAGAGGAAAGCAGAATAAGAGCTACTGCACAACTAGCTGTCAAGTTATAGACAGTGGGTGGGTGCGTGGGTGGGGGAGAATACTTTTTTGACGATAGTACTGTTTTCTACCGTGACAGCCCCCATCTTGGAATATAACATAATTGTCAGTATTTAATAATTTGGCTTTATGTGGCCTTCCACATGGTTAACTGGTAAACCAGGGACCCCCAGATACCAAGGTTGGAGTCACGTATAACCAAGAGAGGGGGCTTTGGAAATTCCCCAAACAGGTAATATCCAGGTCAGAGTTAACACCAGGAGATGAGTCATCCACTAATGCACTCAAAATTAGCAAAGTCCTTGATATTCGCTAAATGGGTCTTTCCTCTTTCCTTTCCTTCCAATAATAGACCTTGCCTGCTCCTATTCAATTCCAAATACATCACCCATTAATGATCGTTAGCTCTTCTGGAACACCATTTGTTTAGTCCTGGGAAACTCCAAGAAACATTGTATTCCACTATAAATCTCATCCCATCAGATGAATTATCATGTATAAATATCACCCTAAAAAAAACCACACCAAAATGTCCACAGTTCCTCTTCCTACATCCATGCTGTGAGACCCTCAGAACATATCTCTGAGAATCTTCTGCTACACTAATTTCTGCTCCTCTGATAGGTATTTTAATACCCGAGAACCACTTTATCTGTTCCTCTATCCAAATACTACCTACTATCTTTGATAGCCTTGTGTGATTGGGGTGACTGGCTTGGAGTCTCCTCCATTACTACTGGTATATATAGGTCAAAAGATCCTGCCATTACCTGGCCTCTCACTGTCATTTTGAGCTAATTAAATATTCCCTATATTAATATTTTGACACTAGTGGGATTCTTGTGGAAACCCACCCCACCCCCCCAATTTGAGTAACAGTACCCAGAATCTCCCAGTCTGTATAACCATTGCTGATGAGGAAATCTGTGGAAGCAAAATGTAGGATGGCACACTGGCACTGTATAGCATGGGTTCCATTTAGAAACTAGCTTCTCATTCTGCCACTGCCCATCATTCCAAAATGGCGTTCTTCTCCCGACCTCCTCGGGGGGGTCCCCCCCCTCTGAAAAAGTCTCTTTTTAGAAATGGTTGTGCTTTCTGAGCATTGGCTGAATGGGAAGTTTGGTTTTCCTCATCTTTTGTCTAAAAATTATAATGTTTTTGTTTGTTTGTTTTTTGTATTAAATATTCAGAACTACCAGAAAAGTGGGAGAAAATAAAACTGGCAAATTTGTCCATCTAGGTCCATGAGTCTTTAACTCTTAAACATCTGTCTTTGAATCCCTGCACTTTTATTCATGATAGTGCTGAGTTAGGACTGTCATCTCTTCTCTTTTTTTTTTTTTTCTGGACAGGATACCCATCTTCAAGATATACTTGCCAGGCAGGTAGAATATGGTCCTGTCCATGCTAGGGTCAGATGCATCTGTCAAACTTGGCCAGTGTTGATGGGTGAAGTATTCTTTTCAGATCATTTTTCATTCATTTTTGTTGTTTACTAAATTTCACGAACCACATTTTAAAAACTCAATGTGAAAGAAAGTAAAATTGACTGATTTTCCCAGCCCTATCACAGGCTAAGTTTGTAAAGTATATTCACAAATTTTCTCATCCTTAACAAGAAATTGTGCCTCAAGATTTTGAGATACTCCACCTTAATACACTGAAACGTCACATCAAGACAATGGCCAAAACTCATGAAATTTTGTAGAACTGGGAATATGTTTTGGTGAATTTTTTTTCTTGTTTATGTTCTCTGTGCATTACACCTAAGGATCTGCACTTGTGCAGAGTTACTGTTTGGAACCTTCTGGAAAGCTGAGATTTTGGTGGTAGCCCTGCCTGTTCTCCTTAATGTACACTCTGGTGTCTTTCCCCTCATCTCTGCTTCATCCAATGCAGTGATAACATGCTATCGGGACCTTTCTGAAGTTGAGTGTTAGAACTCTCTTTATTCTACTGTTAACTTCACATCTTTCCTTTGTAGTTTATTTTTTCCCCTTTCCTCTATCAAGTGGTAGTGAAAAATTAGTGGCACCACATTCATAAAGTGAGACTTATGAATAGCCACCTTTTGAGCACTGCATGAACTGTGAATATAAAATTGCCTTTCAGATGGGCATTCCAAGTGTCTGGTTTGCCTTGTGTCTTCCCATGACATCAGCTCTTGCTAGATTTGCCTGAATTTCATACTACACACAAGGCAGAATTGTTAGTATGCCCTTGTTAGTATCAAGGGTGGGTCTCTAAAGCACCCCACCTCTTAGGGTAACAGACAGAGCAGTGAGGCTACGCTTTATCCTCTGGCAACACACCTTCAAGTCAGTAGGGCCTCCCATGTGGATTGTAGGACTGTCCATCTGCAAAACCCCGGGGGTCTTGGGAGTTCTCATGGCATCCTCATCTGACACCATTACATCTGCCTAGGGATCAGTACCAAAATGGGTGCAGGACCATTCCCTTTGGAACTGACACCCACAGTGGTTCCAGCCTTGAAATCACTCCAGTAACTGGTGGGGAAGAAACACAAATCAAAGAGGTCACGAGGACAGCCAAAAAAGTTGTAGAAGCAGAAATTAACCACTACCTCAGATCCAACATTCATCCATGACCTCTCTCCCCCACTCCATACCACCCATATAGCCACCTGAGTTATTCAATGCCCAACTGTCATGGACAATGCAAGATGTTCCTGATGTATAACTTAATGGATCCATATCTGAGGGAGAGGTCAGAGAAGAATTCCCACAGGAGGAGCCTCTGAGGTCATCAGAAAGTCCTAATATTCAATGAGCTACACATGTGAACACTTCTCAATAGCAAGGTGATCACACTCTTGGAGGAGGCTCCTCATGTGTCTGCCACTGGGTATCACCAGCCTACCTTGGTGACAATTGCTGAGGAGCAAGAGGCCCAGCTGCACCATAGGAGCTACACTCCAGAGAAGGGGAGATGGAGACCTCAGTCTATGAGAGCCAATGACACTGATATACCCCAGGATCTACTTTTAAACAGTATGGTACAAAGAAATGCAGGCTGTACATAGTGCTACTTCTGTTATAGGCAATGGCCATCCTCAAGATAGTTAAAACATGTACCATATATTCCTGCATATAAGACTGCTTTTTAACACTTGAAAATCTCCTCAAAAGTGGGGGGGGGTCTTATACCCCAGTAGATCTTTTCCCCTGCTGTGAGAATGATTGAAGTGTAAATGGCCTGGACAGTTTTCCCAGCAGATCCTTCCTCCTGCTGTGAGAATGACTGCTTTGCAGTGTTAAATGAACTTTGAAGTGTTAAATGGCCATCCATTTAGCTCAGGAGAATCAAAATGATGTTTCTTTTCAGGACAAGTTAGCCTAAAATTAGAATTTCTGGATTCAGACTTATCATTTTGCATCAAGTTTTGTCTATGGTGAAATTCTCTTGTCTGCCAATGTGGCTCTAAAATCATTAATGTGTTCATTCATTAATGTGCTCATTCAAAAATTTGGAATTTGATAGCTTCATATTAACCAACTTATTAATGCAACATTACTTTCCAAAGATTGAACACCACAGAGATTTTTCAAAGTATCCCATGCTTTTTTAGCTGTTCTCAGTCCTTTAATTTCACAGACTATTCCATCATCTACAGCCACTGAGCTGGCTGGCTGGTGGGGGGCAGGCTTTCTAGCCAGGTGGCTGGCTGGCTGGTGGGGGGCAAACTCTATATTTTAACTTAAAAATTGAGGGGTCGTCTTATGCGCCCAGTTGTCTTATACGCCAGAATATACAGTGGTCCATTAGGAAGTTTTTATCATTTATTTATTTATTTGTTTGTTTATTTATTTAATATCCTACCTTCCTCCTGATATCGAACCAAGGTGGCTGCAGTTTGGCCTTCATCTGTTTCATATGGGGTTGCTATTAAGGAGTGAATAGTCTATGTGGTGTCAACTATGACAGTCTGATACAGTCTTTTGCGAGCCAGATAGTTCAGCCTCTTGTGTGTTTGAAGTGCAGGATGAAGGAAAATATTAGTTTAACTACCTCTGATTTTTGAGCGAGCAGCATGTCTGTTCCCTGGTATATTTAAACCCTGGAGTCTGTGAGCAAATTCTGTTGTAGGGTTTAGTTATGGAGGCTGCAGATAGTTGGTCACTATTGGGACTGTTCACATGGAGTGAGGTGTGTGTGAGGAAGTTTTTGGTTATACAAACATCATGGTACCTGGAGTGCTTGGGAAGCATTTCATACTATGTACCAGCCCTGTAGCATCAGATCTGCTACCAGAGCTTCTCTTTGAACAGGTGCAGAATGTCTTCCCTTTACCTTTCAGTAGCTACAGCCTGGCTAGGAGGGAGTTATGCCATGGAAAGTTGGGATCCCTTTTGACACAGTTAATTTTCACCCTTGGGTTAGACTAATTAATAAATGAGAATGAAGTGAATCCCTGTCCTCCTTATAGCCTTCCAGTGCTTACTGATGTATGGAAATGGAGACTACACTTCACGTCAGTGATTATATGTAAGGACAGCATGAGGGAGCAGTGATGGCATTTTTTATCTGCTTAGGCTTTGGGTTTTCAGTTTGCTCCTTCTGTCTCCTGTTGGAGGACTGCAGGGAGTTCTGTATTGTTCTTACAGTGCTTACTTAGGGATTGTAATGAAGCCTCTACTTCACCTCACAGTGATTATGAGTGAGGACACAAGGAGGCTGTAGTGGTGGCATTTGGCTGGTCAGGTGGGGCTCCAGTTGCTTCTTCTGTTTCCTATATGGAGTTACAAAGACTCCTTCTGTATTGCCAGTATGGCCCACATGGGTCTCATGTTTAGTTATACTGGTGTTATTCTTTCCAGAATTGCCAGCAGAGTGAGGAATCAGCACTTATGCTGAGGGATGCAGCGGCTAGATAACACCTTTTAAAATGTTTCCTAGGTGTTTTGCACAATTATACTAGATGTGATGGCTTTAATATTTCCAGGATGGATATATTCCAGTTTCAAGTCCTATACATTATTATGGAAGAGTGGTGTTTAAACTTTGCATTTTCATGTCTGTTACAGGTTCTTGGTGCAGAGACATCTGGTATTAATAGGCTCCCACAGCATGGACAGTCAGACAGTTTTCTGTCATTGGGGCTCCCAGCTCTAGATGAGTAGGAAGGTAGTCAGCTAAACAACAGTGTTAGCACTTAAGGTTTAGCAATTAAAGGGGAATAGCCCTGTGGGCCAGAATAACTGAATCACGCTCTTGGTCTTTCCAGATCTTAGGTCATGGACAGCCTCTGCAATGTTGAGTTTTGAGTTGTGGAATACTAATGTTCTTAATATTTTCTAGAGTTCAGTCTTGTTTGGTAAGATGGTGGGTCCCTGGATTGCAGCCCCAGTGATGCTATTCTGTTACTTGGAGTGGAGGTAGAGGAATGCAGTTGAATGGCTGGGGTGATGATTCCTTCATGTCACCGGTGGCCTCTATGTTAAAGAACACACTGGGTGTCCTCCAAATATTGTGGTCATTCATCTTGATGGGAATAATTTTGGGGTTGCAAAAAATACTCCTACAGAATGTAAGGAGAAAGTTGGCCTGTCCTAATGGCAATCCACACTGTTTTGCCATATTGTGAAGGAGGTGTGTGTGCAAAAATGGCAAAAACTCTCCAGGAAAAGCCGTCACTGCTTTTCCTTGAGTTTTTAAAAAACAAAGAGGGGTGTGTGCATTCCTGCTTGTTGGGACAAGCAATTCAATATGAATCACTTTCCCATATGAGAGGAAGTGCAAGCCTGATTGGCTGGACAAGCAAGGGGTGATGGGGTTTGCTAACAGGAAAGTGCCCACTGCTGCCATGTTGGATTTTCACCTTAGTGAGAGATCGCTAAGGTGATAAAACAGGGTTTTGTTTTTTCTCTCTCTCTTTTTTTTAAAATAAGGGTGAAAGATTGCTTATGTGCACAGTGGGAAAAATGTTTAAAAAATGTTTGGTGGCAGAAAACTTAAAAACATGGGTAATTCATCTTGGCTAGAGAGCATGTGAAGTTTATGGGAGCTATAAAACCATTAAGACAAGTCGCAGCTCCTATGACTTGCTATTACTGCAGAGCAATCAGTTTCTTTGGGCCTCATATAGACAACCCCTTTGGCTTGCTTTCAGGCAAGGCCCTCATTTTACAGGTTTTGCATGAGTTTTGTGGTATTCATGGCAGATGGCTTCTCGTCCCTGTGGAGTGCAGTGGGCCTCCTCACATTTGGGTCATTTGCCTCAGAGAGGGAGTTACTTCGACTTGCTCAAGGGCAAGGCCATTCACAGGCACTGCATGATTTTCATGATAGTCATGACATTCGGCCTCTCATTCACTTACGTAGGACTGACTTGGGCTTGCTCAAGGGCACTGTTCCTCATTTACAGGCTCTGCATGATTTGTGGTAGTCATGACAGATGACTTCTTGTGAATCAGGAGTGTTGTGGGCCTCCACCATGTGTTGGGTCATTCACCAAGATGAGAATGTCCCTAAGTTATGTTTGGTCATTTGCCAAGATCAGAATGACCTTGACTTGGCACATTGGAGGGTCAATGGGAAGAGCTGCAATGTAATGTTGAATGGGTTGGGCCACTTCCTCCCATATCTTAACATGATTTGGATGGCCTGAGCTCTACAGGGCTGATGGCATCCATTTGTTTGAATTTGGCAGTGAGTTATTCCTGTGGGATTTGCAGGAGGGGGTAAGTGCTATGTTAGCTGGCCTGGTGGGGGAAGGGACTACGTGGATACTTGTCCCTTGTTTGTGGCAGGTAAGAGTGGGAGGATTCTATAGTCTGTGTACACCTTGGCACTCTTTTGGTGAAGGATTGGGCTCTGGAATTGCCTCCACAGGTTCTGCAACCTAGGAGATGGGGAAGGAGGTTTTCTCTCTCTTATAAAGTCCTGTGACTTGGGAGGGGAGAACCTGGGTTTTGCCTTCAAGAATACGACTGGCCAGGGAGCAGTCCCATTAATTTGGGACTGCCCTTGAGGTCAGGTGTTTCGCCCAAGATAAGGCTGAGAAGGTACTCACCAAGTTGACACCTGGCCTCAGGTGGACCCGCACCAGGTCACCCCCCCCTCTTTTGCTCATCTGAAGTTTGTTTAAATAGTTTTAGTTCAAATCTAGTGGCCCTTATTTAATCTAATTCCTTTGTTTGGTCTCATTATTTTGGGGTTGTTCATCAATGGGTTTATGCTAACAACCCAGTCATTAGAGGGGTATGAGCTAATCCTTTCTTCCAGCCTTGGGCGTTTCAGCAATGATTCAGTCAAGCAAATAAGTGACCATTCCTTAATCTATACCCTTCAGAAATTTCTTCTATACCCCCTACCTGACCAAACATTAAGAGATTGCTACAAAACAACTAATGTTTTGTCTTGCTGGAACCAAAGCAATCAGTTGAGATTTGTTCCCCTTTCCTATCCTGTGGGAAAGCAATCCAGGCTTTGTCATAAACAGAGTACACCTTAAGGATATGAAATAGGGTATAAATATTAGACACTAGTCCCCAGCTAAGTGTGCCACAGACTGACAGTCCACTTCATTCTGCTGGACTCCTTTGTGCCACCTCGAACACTGTCTGAGTCTCTCCACTGCACAGACCTCTTTCTCCAAGACTGGTAACTATCACCCTTCTACCTCTGACTTTTCTCTATCCGTCTCTTCATTTTTTTACTTCCCAATAGCCTTGTATGGTTCTTAAGAGTGTATGTTCTTGTGTGCTCACGTACCCCTGTGTTAATTCCAATAAAATGTTTGTTTGACTTTAACTGGATTGCTCTCTTAAGTTAGTACTGGTATGCATAGGGGAAAAGATCCCCAAAGTTACCCTTCTCTCACAGACCTCCTTTTGAGCTAATAATTCACCTAGATTTCAAAGGAGACACTGGGGACTTTTTCAGACGGCCCTTACTGTGCAAGCAGCCTCCAGAGCAGTAACGAGGGTGCTGCACGGCAGGGGGTCCTTTTTGGACACTGCCGTCCCTCTTCCATGACCATTCGTGGCACGTACGTGAAGCTTTGGAAGCAGACGCATCATATTTCAATCGTGGAAGTTGCCTGTGAAATATGAAATATGATGCGGCCGCTTCCAAAGCTTCATGTACATGCCACGAATGGTCACGGAAGAGGGACGGCGGTGTCCGAAAAGGACCCCCTGCCATGCAGCAGGCTCGTTACTGCTCTGGAGGCTGCTTGCATGGTAACGGCCCTCTGAAAATGTCCTGGAATTGCAGGTGGGAATCCAACTCCCACCCCTTTTTAGGTTAACAACACTGTCTCTTACACTGGCATCTCTGTCCTGACATCTTCAGCACTGGTACATACACCACCACATACACCTTGTTGCCACTCATCTGGCAGTTGGAGACAATATACTGGCAGATTCTTTGAGCCAGACCATTGTGAGATTGTTGTCCAATGAGGGGACACCACAGATAGATATGTTTGACTCCTAAGACAATGCTCTGCTCCCTTGATAGTGCAGCTGGGAGGCAGATGAAGAATTCAGAACATGATGTTTTCCTCTTCATGTGGACAAGCCAGTTTCTGTACACATTCCCCCTGTTCCCACTCATCATGATAGTACTCACCAAGATACAAGGGGATCTCACTGACTGTGTCCTCCTGACTCCTTGGTGGCCCAGACAGGTGTTGTTTCCCTGTTACTCTGTCTGTCCCATGAATACTACAGACTACTCTTATGGGATAACATTATTTTGTGAGAAGGAAGGGTGGTTCTCCACCCACAGGTGATGAAGATCAGGCTGACAATGTGGAGGATCCTGCCTCCATGGCACTGAAAAGGATAATAGATATCGTAGAAAGGGCTAGGAAACAGACAACTAGAAGGTCTTATGACTGTAAATGGAAATTGTTTTGGGACTTTGCAACCCCAGATAGGATTGACAAACTCAGTGATCAGGTATATGATGCCTTATTATTTCTTTCAACATTGTTTGACAAAGGCTTACAGTTTTCATCAATAAAGATATATTGCACAGCCTTGTCAGCATACATTTGCCTGGAAAGTTCATCCTCCTCACTTTTTTCTCTTCATAGGGCAATTCAGCCATGGAGCCTCTCAGTGGTTCTTTCACAGCTTGTGACCCCCGCCTCCCTTTGAGCCTCTAGCATCAGTGCTGTTGCACTTCCTATCATACAAAGTTGCAATTTTTTGTACCAATAACATCTGCTTGACAAGAAGGAAAACTCTTATGCTACAAGAAGATGCTCCCTACCTTGATTGGCAGCTTGATAAGGTAGTTCTGAGACCAGACATTTCCTTCCTGTCCAAACGGTCTCTCAGTCCCACTTATCACAAGATATTGTACTTCCATTTTTCCCCCTCCAATCCCTCCTCACAGCTGGAAAAGTCCCTGCACAACTGTATATGTAGGGTCCTGACTTTCTAGTCACTCACACAAAGCCCTTCTGAAAAGTGTCAAAGCTCTTTGTGTGCTTCAGAGGTAACAAGAAAGACTGAGGGTCCCCCCAAAAAAACCTTTGTCAAGTGGATGGCCAAGGTTGTCACTCTTTCTTATGAGTTGGCTAAGTGGCCTTTAGAAGGTAGTGCTAGCATTACTCAACAGAACTTGCAGCCACATTAGCAGCTTTCCTGCAGGGAATCTCACTTGAAGAACTATGCAGGGCAGCTACCTGGGCACAACCCTCCACATTCAGACAGCATTATTGACTGTACACAAGGGCAAAGGCCAACACATCCTCCAGGAAAGTGGCTCTGTCCACAACCTTCTAATGAGCTGCCTCTTGCCAATTGACTTGCTAATCAGCACCCATAAATGTGATGCACAGAGATCACAAAGAAGAAAGATAGGTTGCTTACCTGTAACTGATATTCTTCAAGTAGTCATCTGTACATTCACACCACCCATCCTTCTTCTCCTCTTTGGGACATGTGTTGGAGAAAGATGAGCTAAGGAGGAAGAGTTGGTGTGTGCATGTTAAGGAGAAGGGTTGGGGCTACTGCCAAGATCTCAGCTTTCCAGAAGGTTCCAAATAGTGGCTCTGCACAAACATGAACCCTTGGGTATGAATACACAGATGACTACTTGAAGAACATCCATTACAGGTAAGTAATCTGTCTTTTCTGCAAGGACCTTCCACATATTTTTGTACAGAAAATAGTGCATTTCATCTAAACTACTGCTTTGGGCAAACCCCATGTATACAAATGTCCCTTCATATTTGCTGGGGTTTGGTTTTAGGACTCCCCCCCCCATGGGTATCAAAATCCGTGAATACTCAAGTCCCATTATATGCAATGGCATAGCAAAATGGTGTCCCTTATATAAGATGGCAAAATCAAAGTTTGCTTTTTGGATTATTATATTTTAAAGAATATTTTCAAACCATGAATACTTAAATCAGTGGATGCCAAATCCGTGGATACAGAGGGACAACTGTATTGTTCAAATGAATATTCCCCCCACCCAGAATGAAAAAAATGCTTTATTTAGTTCCAAGTTATCTATTTTATGTGAGAAATGATTTAATATATTTTTTAGTCTTTTTAAATTATTGGTAGTTATTGTCCTAAAATGATTTTATTGTATTATGTCTTGAGATTTTGGACGTAGAATGGAATAGGGAGCCAGTGTGGACTAAGACTGGGTGTTGCACGAGGACTGTTGGGGCCCAGGGTTCAAAACCCTGCTCAGCCATGGAAACCCAGTGCGTTACCTTGGACAAATTAGCCTCTCTCATCTTCAGAGGAAGGCAATGGCAAACCTCCTCTGAACAAATCTTGCCAAGAAAACTGTGATAGGTTTGCCTTAGGCTCACCATAATTTGGAAATTACTTGAAGGCACACAAGAAGAGGAAGAAGAACAATCACCACCACCACAAAAAGACTCATAATCTCACCCAGTGGCAATAAAACATTTGATGCATTTTTGCATGCACGAACAAAATAAGTGAAGATGCACATGCTTTTCAAAGATACATGAAAAGCAATCTCAAGTATTAACTAGTGAGAAAAATCAAGCAACATGTTTGTAGTGTTCTTAGTCCTTTCTTGAATAAAAGTGCATTTTTAGACTCTGAAGATGCCGATATGTAATTGACAAGTCTAGTGGAAAATAAAATGAAAAAACAAAACCTCAGAATTTGAGAGAGAGTAAAAGTGGAAGGTGGTTTTGAGATTAGTACTGCTCAACTTTAAAAAATTCTATACATTTTCTTCACAAGGCAGCTGGCGCCCATCTTCAGTAGGTGTTTTTAATGGGGGCAATCTTATTGTTGATCCATGCCATAGCTTAGATACACAACCACCAGAGATCACAGTGACCACTTATAAGGAGTATAAAGGCTGCCTTATTTAACAGGCTTCAGTGTCTGATAGAGAACTTCAAAAGATTTATCGTGCTTTTTGTGGACTTGTTCAGAGCTATCAGTGAATCTTGAGGTCCTTTGGACCCTATTGTGGAATTGATTATTTCCTGGCTTAAGTGCTGTAGACTCATATATGCCTGTGCACTTGAAAGACTCAAAAGCAAGTGTATTTCACCTCACTGAATCTCAGCTTTCTTCTTCTTTTTTTTTTAAAAAAAGGGAGGATGAGACAGATATTGCTGAGTGCCTTTCAGGAGAATGACATTGTGGAGGTGGAAAAGATGAGAATAATTGGCAAAGAAAATGGATTGTAATAACCATACCTATCACGGATTCCTTGTCCTTCCCTTTGAAGCTTCCCATGGCCTTGAAAAAGAACCCTATCTGCCAATATACTGTATCTCCACAAGTCCTTGATCATGACTTTTTGACCCTCCAGCTCATTCATGCTCAGCAACCCAAAGCTGTCCCTCTCATTTGTATAATGCCATTGATTGTTCCTTGCTGCCTCTTATCTTTGGGACTCCTTCCCTGTCCCCCTACATGGTGCTATCACTCCAATCCTATTCAGGAGTTTCCTTTCAGGGAGTTTCCTTCCAGGTTCAAAAAGTACCTTGATTATATTTCTGTAGAATATATTTCAGAGGAAGGCAATAGCATGCCATCTCTGAGTATTCCTCACCTAAGAAAACACAATGAAATTCATGGAGTTGCTTTAATTGATTGTTTATTCCTACATGGCAGGGGGTTGGACTGGATAGTCCTTGTGGTCTCTTCCAACTCTATGATTCTATGAGTCTATGAATTCAACAGTCAACTCAAAGGGACATACTGTCAGGATCAGTCCCGGACATGACCTATTCCTGCCAATTTCAGTGTTTCTTTGTAACCTTGCTGTTAATTGTGTTTTTATTTCTTTGTGCTTGCTAACAATGGTGTTGTGGTTCCTGTGGGAAGGGCAGATAATGGTTGGTAGTGAGAATGGTTAGATAAGCCATAGCTGCACAATCAGCTTGGGAAAAATGGGATGGACATTACATCTGAAGAGATGGTCAGGGGATAATTGTTAACCAGTAGTCTTAATGCCCGCCATATTTCATAGATTATAATATGTTTTTATTATAGTGTCTGTTTTCTAAGTTTCAGTTCTGAGCAACAAACTTGTATGATATGCTTCTGGGATCACTGTGCCAACTGTCAACAAGTGATGATTCTGAAGCAGTGGGCTTCCTATCTGCATGATTCTGAACCATGATTTTCCAGGGTTCTGGAGCACATCAAGAGCTTCCATATATACAAGAAGCTCTCTTTTTCAGACCTCTTATTTTTCATATAAGGAAAGTGATAGAGAACGTGGACTGGGTTAGTGTGCTCCCTGTCCTCATTTAGCCATTATATAGAATTCTTGAAAGAGGCTTCCTTCTTCCTTCAGATTCTCCCTCTAAAATCACTTTTTTGTCAAGTCTTTGCTTGACCGTGTAATCCTCACTATAATTAATTCTAAATAGTGCAATTGTTTCACTAAGCAATGCAGACTATGGACTTTATCAGATGTGGCAAAAATAATGGGATTACATCGTGGTAGTGTGAACAGGGGCGGCTATTGCATGATGTCATCATATTTGTGTGGTTACTCCATACCCCAGCCACGAACAAGAAGTTCCTTTTAATTGATGGTCCAAACCATCAACAGATTGTCAATATCACTTTTTTCGTGGTACTGAGGGTGTGCAAAAACATGTCTTGTAATCACAAGATTACAGCATGAATGGGTGGTCCTCAGTAAGCAAACATCTGGGTGAGAATGTGAAAATGAAGCACAGGATGCTCTTTTCATGAACTGTCCCCTTTAGTTTGCACATTTTTAGATTTGTTTCAGTGCTTGTGTGTTCATTTACTTTGTTAATTAAGGTGTTTTGGGAGTTTTAAGCATGCTCACGTCTTCTCTTGAGAACCACCAAAATCTTGCCCATGCTAAATCATGGAAGTAAACTCCCTTTCTTAAAGTGCTAGTGGTCATCATGCGATAATTCTGTGGTGGTTCTTTCATGTGATCACAGCAACATGCAATAGTAAGTGTAATAATGTCATGATGTTCCACTTTCCTCACTCGCAGAATTACAGTGTTTTTACTTGCTAGTCTGATAATGTCTTATATTGCTGGGTACACCACAACATTTAGTGCTAATATTGTTAATTGTTGTCCAAACCTGGTAACACAATCCTGAATGTATTTACACAAGTTAAGATGGTTCAATGAAGAATCAAGGGAGCAAGAATGGAGAGTATGGCAACAATTTTGGCTAGTGGAAGGGAAGATCTATCCATGGTGAAACACCCCTCCTCCTGCAACACCTCCCTCCCTTCCTGTCCATCTAGTATACACCACTCCTTTTCTGTTACAAATAATTAAAATTACTTTAATGGAGGAGTACTTTGTCATATTTTAATACACATTGCACCTGGATCGCATGATAAAATGTACAACTAAAGCAAATGCATTCATTGAGAATCACAATTCATATAACTTTTAGGTTATATTCAGTTCCAAAAGAAGTGCAGAAATCCTGTTGTGTAAGATAAACACACTCTGTCTTTTGTTCTATTCTCCTTCTTATCCTGGTATTAAAGTCTGAAATATACAAAATCGTACTCATAATAATCGTCCATTCTGTTTTATCCATATAACCCTGAATACCATGAATAGCAGTGATACTACTCTCAGTGTCAATAGGAATGATGAGAGGAGCTCTTTTCCCACACGTGACCTATATCCGTATATGGGTAATTCATGATTTGGGATACAAAGTCCTTCAACAATAGGAATCTCAGGACATAGCTATGTTATATAGCAAACACAAGATATCCAACCTCATGATTGCCTCATAATGCTAAATTAGAGATAAGAAGCTTGTTGAAAAAGTGTTCCTTACATCCTGCTTACACTAAAAAGTTTTTTAAAAACCATATGTTCATTATGTTTCTATTGAAAGGGGGACATGCATTTTTATTCTGTTAATTCTAACCTGATTTTTAAGTTACTGTACTGCACCGAAATGCTACTGGAATGTAGTAAAAGGAAAAAATAAATCTCAGTCAATGAATTCACTCCTCCCCTGCCACAACTGTTTCTGTTTAAGTTTGAGAGTGAAGGAAATGGTTGCATTAATTTTTGAAAACCAACTGAAAGAGGAAGAGTGAAGTTCCAAAGAAAGACACACACATAGTAAGAATGCAAGAAACAAAAACCTTTATCTGTGTCCTCAGAGGATGGAGATGGCTTTGGGGGGTTCTGTAGATGGAAGAGGTCCTGTAATTTCAGAAAGGAACAAGAGATGGGTGATGGTGACAGGTTAGTCCTTGATGACAGGAATAGAAACAGTGGTGTACAGGTCTCACAGGATGTCTGGAGACATGTGCTGTCCTCTAGGGGTGGAGATCCATGACATAACAGAGAGGCTTACAAAAATACTGATCAAGCCCTTCTGATCCACATGGAAACAAATGGTACTGCAAGACACAGCCATCAACATGCTATTAAGAACTATGGGGCTTGAAGTACAGTGCTAAAGTTCCTTGGGGCACAGGTTGTGATTTCATCACTCCTTCCTCTTGAAGGGCATGGCTCAGAAAAAGAAAAAGAAAAGTGGCTCAACAGGTATTGACACCAGGAATGATCTGGTTTGCACATTCATACAGAAGGACCTCTGGCAAAAAAAATGGGTAGCACCTCACAGTGGTTGGTAAAAAAATATTTGTTAGGGCTGTTGCAAACCTGATCAGAAATGCCTTAAATTGAGTTAAGGTGGGGGAAGGTGACAGTAATCCATAGGCCAAGGACACAACAAGTACTGTCAAAGACACAGGGGAATTGAGGCAAGAATACAAGTACCCATCAATGGGCAGGAAAAAAGAAAGCAACTGGAGAGAATGACCCATGGTCTTTAGATATTTCTATATGAATGTACAGAGAATGAAAACAAAGAAGATGAACTTGACCTCTTAATACAGGAAGACAAATATGTTTTAATAGGCATCACAGAATCCTGGTTGGATGAATGGAATATACTAATATAACCTAGTCTGAAGATACAGATTAAACAGGAAAGGGAACTGTGCACACCTGTGAGAACTGTGAGTTAAAGCATGGAAAACAGTTTAGGGAACACTTGAGTTAAAAATTAGATGGCAAGAAAATGGCAATGACATCACTGTGGGGGTTTACTATAAACCCAAGCCACACTGAAATCTTGGAAAATACCTAGAACATCCTAGAATAGATGACCAATATTCCATAAGGAGAGATACAGTAGTAGTGGGAGACTTCTACTGGTATTTGTTGGAAGCCTGGCTGACATTTTCATGGTCCAGAAAGTGGAAGAAGAAACATAGTGATTAACTGTGTTAGATCAGATCAGATCCAAAAGGGAAGAACTGGTCAACTGTGTGTAAGCAGAGGATAAGAGTGACCATGTTCTCTTGGAATTTGTTACACATAGAAAATATGACTCATACATGCACACTGTCTTTTAAGAAAGCTGAATTCAATAAACTTGAGGAAATACTGGCTTATTTCCCATGGTCAGAAATGCTGAAAAGGAAGGAAGTTGATGATGAATGGAAGTTCCTTGAAGGTGATATATTAATGGCACAAATGCAGACAATCCCAATGAGAAAGACCTGTAGGAGGTGTGGATGCCATCAGGGTGGATGCATACATAACTTTCAGATGAGATGAGATTTTAAAGGAATAAGAAAAGGAAGTAGAAGGAAATGACCAAAGAGGAATACAAATGAACTTATACTTGAACAAAGAAAATCAGAAAAGGTAAGAACGAACTCAGGCTTTCTAGATGTTAAAAATAATTAAAAGGGGGATTGATTGGCTATATTTAGAGCAAGATGAAGAACAAGCAAATGATAGGCCCATGGTGTTCAGAAGATGGTGAAATGCTAAAATAGGACAGAGAGGAGGTGGTAGTGCTCAATACCTGTTTTTTGGTCTTCTCCCAGAAGAAAAATAGTACTTAACCTGGTAGAAATAGAACAAAAAATGCACTTAAGGAGACAGCAGCCAAAAAATAGGTAAAGTGATGATACAGGAATGCCTAGTTAGTCTAAATAAATTCAAGTCTCTAGGGCTTGATGAACTGAATCCAACAGTACTGAAGGAACTCGCAGATGTAATCTCAGAGTTACTGTTGATAATCTTTGAGAATTCTTTGAGAACAAGAAAGATCCCAGCAGATGTTTAAAAAGGGGAGGAAGAACCCAAGCAGCTACTGACTAGTCAGCTTGACATCAATACCTGGAAAGACAGTATGAGAGACTATTTTATTTATTTATTTATACCCTGCTCTTCTCTTCGCAACCTGTCTGTTAGCACTTAGAAAGGAATGCTGTGATTAGTAACAGCCAACATGTGTTTCTCAAAAACAACTCATACCAAACTAATTGTATCTCTCTCTCTCTCTCTCTCTCTTTTTTTTTTTTTTTTGTAGAGATGCAAGCTGGTAGATCAGGGGAATATCATGAATGTAGTATATCTTGATTTCAGTAAAGCTTTTGACAAAGTCCCCTGTAGTATTCCTGCAAATGAACTGGTAAAAACATGGGCTGCACAATACTACCGTTGGATTCTTTAACTGTCTGACAGACTGAACCCAAAGGATGTTGAGCTATGGTTCCTCTTCATCCTTCAGAGACATGGCTAGTGGGGTGCTTCAGGATTGTTTTCTAAGCCCAGTGTTCTGCAAAATCTTTATAAATGTCTTCGATGATGGAATAGAGGGCATGCTAATCAACTTTGCAGATGACACCAAATTAGGAGGGGTAGCTAATACCCCTAGTGGACAGGATCAGAAGTATAAATGACCTTGATAGACTGGAGAGCTGTGCAAAATGAATTCCTTTTTTTTATATTTTTTATTTTTATTGTCATTCCAGTTCAACAAATATACTGTCTTTACCAGGCTTTACATATAAACATATACAAACATGTTTACATTTCTACAAATTAAAATTGTATCTTTCTTGGAATTAAACAACCCATTCTAGTTGACTTCCTTTTTATGACACATTTGAGGTGAGTGTTTCTTTTATTTCTCCTTTCTCTGACCTCTGCTTGCATGAAGCTTACTAATCAAGGCTATACCTTTATAGAGTTTTCTCATACTCGTCTTTCATAGAATCATAGAATCATAGAATCATAGAATTATAGAATTGCAGAGTTGGAAGAGACCACGAGGGCCATCCAGTCCAACCCCCCTGCCACGCAGGAAATCTTGATCAAAGCATCCCCGACAGATGGCAATCCAGCCTCTGTTTAAAGACCTCCAAGGAAGGAGACCCCACCACGCTCCGAGGGAGTGTGTTCCACCGCCGAACAGCTCTTACTGTCAAAAAGCTCCTCCTCATGTTGAGGTGGGATCTCTATTCCTGGAGCTTGTACCCATTGCTCCATGTTCCAGTCTCTGGAGCAGCAGAAAACAAGCCTGCTCCATCCTCAGCGTGACATCCCCTCAAATACTTAAACAGGGCTATCATATCGCCTCTTAACCGTCTTTTTTCCAGGCTAAACATACCCAGCTCCCTAAGTCTCTCCTCATAAGGCATCGTTTCCAGACCTTTCACCATTTTAGTTGCCCTTCTCTGGACACGCTCCAATTTGTCAATATCCTTTTTGAATTGTGGTGCCCAGAACTGGACATAGTATTCTAAGTGAGGTCTGACCAAGGCAGAATAGAGTGGCACTATTACTTTCCTTGATATAGACACTATACTTCTATTGAATTTCAATTAATTATATTAATTGTAAGTGTCCCATAAATTTCAACAGATAAATGTATGGTACTACATTTAGGCAGGATAAATTAAATGCACAAATATATGATGGGTGACACCTGGCTCCACAAGACTACATGTGGAAAGGATCTAGGGGACTCAGTAGACCACAAGTGAAACAGATGTCAAAAATGTAATATGGTGGCCAAAATGCCAATGCAATTCTAGGCTGCATAAAAAAGAGTATTGTGTAATGTCCAGGGAAATAGTACTAAACTGTTCAGCTTTGGCAAGACTTCATCTGAAATATCATGTCCAGTTCTGGGCACCACAGTTCCAGAAGGATATTGACAAACTAGAACATGTCCAGAGGAGGGTAACCAGAATGGTAAAAGTTCTGGGAAACATGTCACATAGAAGTTGGAATGAGCTTGTTTTCTGCTGCTCCAGAGACTAGGCCAAGAGGCAGTCAATTGTTATTACAAGGAAAGAGATTCCACCTAAACATTAGAACAAGTTTCCTGACATTTTGAGACATTTGGCAGTGGAACAGGCTTTGGAAATTGTGCAGCTCTCCTTTTTTGGAAGTCTTTAACAGAGGTTGGATGGCCATCTCTCAGGAGTGTTTTAGCTGTGTACTCCTGCATGGCAGGGGTTTTGACTAGATGGCACTTGCAGTTCCATCTAACATTGATTTTGTATGTAAATATGAAATAAAAGACCCCCTTCCCTCTCCCATCAATAATAACTCAAAATATCTGAATCTCACATACATGATTAATGAATATTGCTTTTTAAGAAACAGAAACCAAAAAGAATCCTCTCAGAAATATTTAGGGTAAACAGACATTTTAGCAGTGATACTGGCACTGCTCAACATATGATCGTAACCCATGGATGGCCATCACTGTTCAGCTTCTGTTTTCTGTTCTTTTCCTTCCAGTGAGCTCCACAATTTCCTTATATTTTTCAGGATTTCAACACATTCAAAACACCAAATACATTCTTGTTTGATATTGTGATTTCCTGCGTGGCAGGGGGTTGGACTGGATGGCCCTCGTGGTCTCTTCCAACTCTACAATTCTATGATTCTATGATCTGAACTCTAAAAGCAACCTACAGGAACAACACCACTTTGACCCTTCCATATCATTCCCCAGAAAATACAGTTGAAATTGTATTACATATCATTTAGGGGGAAAAAAAAACATGGCTTTATGTTCAGTTTTAATTATTTTTATATAAAAAATGCAACGAAAGTAATTAATATTAATGTATGGCTTCCAATCTCGGTGGTAAAGTGAGTACATGGAATAATGTGTTGGTGGGAAGGAGAATGCAATTCTTTCTTGCCAGCTTGTCTACTTATTATTCAACTGAGCTGGTTTATTCCATTTTCCCCAGCCAGCTCAGCTCTAAGACTGGAAATAAGTTCAGTTGGAAGGAAGGGATAAAAAAAATACAGAGGAGGGAATTGTGTGTTCAGCGGCCTGGGACTCTTTAAAATAAAAATCTAGTTTCAGATTTAGCTTAATAACAGAAGAGTTTTACTTTATTGTTAGTTCTCCGAACACAGCAACAACCTAAGTTATATTATTTCTTCCAGAATCCCCCTTGCCTTGCCAGTGCTGGGTAATAAAAGTTTCAGAACAGACAGGCCTGTGGTTGATCCAGGACATCTGAAATCTTGAGAGATCTGCAGTAAACATTAAAGGATTGTGGGGGACAATTGTCAGGTAAGAAAATGTCAAATAGGAAGCAGTCAGAACATTGGTTCATCTAGGCCACGGCTGGTACTACACTGACTGTTAGTATTCCAGGGTTCCAAACAAAATTCATCTCCAGCCCTACAAGGAGATGTCAAGAATTTGAATCTTGGGGTCTCATCTGCATGCAAAATACCACTGAGCTATGGTTCTTATCTATTATTTCCAATGCCACCCTGACATCTCTATTTCTGCTCACTAGTAAAATGTATTTATGAAACATATTTGCCTGGGTAATCTTCAGTATTTTCCCAGCTATTTGTGCTAGAGGTGTTTTAAAAAACAGACAATGCCCCTCCCAAAAAACCCTCATGGAAATTTTATTACTTGATACTTAGTGGAAACCCTAAAATTATAGTATTTGAAACATAAAAACAGATAAGTATGTTACATGCCCTTACACCCCCACCCCTACAATCATTCATAAACTGGCAGTAATTCATTAATTGGCATCAATTCATAGTTCTGGCACTAAATGACAGTTCAAGTGGGTCCTGCTTGACCAGGACCTCCACTGAAGGGTTCATGCAAAAGTCACGCAGAGACCTAATGGAAGCTGTCTCAGAAACTTCTCAAAACTCAGACACACCTAGTTTTATTGGAATGTGGTATATTTAAATAATCTGTGATGTAAAGATTCAAAGATGTGGAGAAATGGTGTAAATGACTACTTGACTAAAGATTAACAATGTCTAGTGTTTTAAGAAGATGTTGCAAGGGAAAATTAAATATGGAAAGTAGAGAAATCATGTTAGCTATTGAAAAAGAGATTTACAATGTAAGAACAAAATACCATATAGGGAAGGCTGGGTAGAAAGTGAGGATAAGTATGTGAAGGTGAAATTAAGAGGGAATGTAGCAAGTGGGAGGGTATGAGAAAGTGAGAAGAAAGATTGAGGAGGATGGAAGGGAAGAGTGGACGGAATTAGAAAGGATGATAATGTGAAGAATGTAAAGAAATGGGAAGAGAGAGAAGTGAAGAATGTAAATGGAATGTTTTATAAGATTTGAAAAATGTTGGCCATTAAGCTAAATAAGGAATGTAAACAAATACATGTATGTAAATATATTTGACATCTAAATCTCTTAATTTTTAAAAAAATTAAAAAACACTGACACACCCACGACTGGTTATGCAAAGCCCCCTTAGAGAAGTTTTTAGGTAGGAATGTGCTAATCTACCCTGGATGCACCTGGCCATGAGTCATACTCCAACACAAACAAGAGATAGGAACACACATTATTCTGCAAAGGTCTTCCTTCACACCTTGCCTACCCAACAATAGAAGGTTGCCTCAGACCCATCAGTCTTAATGTTCCAACCATTAACAGCAATTAACAAAGCCAGAGTTTCCATTGTCTAATTGTTTGGGAAACTCACTCAAACATTGTCTTCCACTCAAAATACCATTTAAGGGTGCAATATGGGATATAAATATTACCCCAAAACACAACCAAAATATGCACAACTCTTCCCACCTCATTACTCTGCCAGTCTGCTATGTGGCCCTCAGATCCCAAATCTGAGTCTTTTCCTGCTACAAGAACCTCTGCTCTTCAGACAAGTAAAGTATAGCCCATCATCCCCCAAATCTATTCCTCTATCCCAATACTTCCTGCTGATTCTTCGCTACCCTTCCTTGTGTGATTGCTTGAAGCATGAGTGCATGTGTGAGTGGTACCATGATTATTTTGCAATAAAAACTATTTTTATTTTACTTTTTGGCTTGGAGTCTCATCAGTTAGTACTGCTATACACAGGTGAAATGTTAACAGTTACCTGACCTCTAATTACCTTATTTTGAGCTAATTAAAATTCCACAACTTAATATTATATGTTGAGTAACATGAGTCACTCATTGACCCTATGCAATTTGGGTAACAAGCTAAACTGAAATGAAACTGATTTAAATGTATTTTTTAAATATATATTTATTAATAAAGACTTCTCATAAACATATACAAAAGATAAGCTTATATACATTTTCCACAAACATAACCCACATAATATAACTTAACACTTTCTCACAATCCCCTTCTATTCTTGCCTCCACCTTCTTTACTTCTTCAAATTCTACTTTCGTTCTTCTCTCTCTTCATTCTCAGCCTTCTATACACGATCCTATCGTCTACTTACTCTCACCCTCACACATACTTTACCTTCTTTTCCATTCTTCCTCCTTTCTTCCGTCCATCACATCCTCTCCCTTCACTTTCTCATAACTAAAACTGACTTCCTCTGTCCTACAACCTGTTTGAATTGTATTAATTAAGAATTTTCTCCTTATTTCCCTTTAACTATTATTAATTACATGTACATATACATATACAACAGCAGTCCTCTCTTTGGAGATTTTCACACTACACTGTTATAGTGTTACTATTCCACTTTATTTGCTGTGGCTGCCTCCTGTTGAATCCTGGGATTTTCAGTCTAGGGAGGGGCATCTAGAACTCTCAGCCAGGGAGCTCTTAGGCCTCACTAAACTACAAATCCCAGAGTTCCACAGGAGGAAGCCAGAGCAGTTAAAGTGGAATAGTAACACTATAACAGTGTAGTGTGAAAATCTCCTTAATCTGATTTGAATGTATTGTATATGGTGAGTAGTCCATATTGAGTATACCTAAACTCTGATGTAACAAATCACCACAGTTATTTCAGAGTGAGGGTGGACATATGTCCCACTTTACAAAGAAAAGTCTCGGTGTCCAGGTGTCCTCCACTTGAAGGACCACCTAGTTTAGGTCAGTTTAAAGAACCCTAAGAAGAAAGAGCAGAGATCAGGGAGTAGCTGTTAGCACCTGGATACCCAACTGAGCTTGCAACACAGGTAACCTGATCAGTCTTCCTTGCTATGATGAAATGTGTTTTATTTCTGTTTAAATGATAATGATTATTTCTAAATTTACACTTTAGGATATGCAAAAATGCAAATTTCTGTCCTGTCTGCCTTTTCTCTCTCTTTGAGGAATGTTCTTCCTATTTTTAGCGATGCAGGAGTAGTCACTTTAGTAATGGTGCAATCAGTTTGGATCTGGAAGTAGTATGGAGCACTGAGGCCACCAATTCACACTGTTCCTGTTGAGCCCAGTTTATGGGACATGAGCCCAGAAAATGATTGTGTGAACTGGCCTTTAGTCTTTTTTGCCAGCATTCTATTCCCACAAACTCCCAAAATGATAAAATAACATTTCCAGAATATCAATATGAAAGTATCTGCATATAATTATGAATCATGGCCTAGAAACTATATTTAATACCCTTACACTATAGATCTTACAATTTCTCAGTGAGATGACAGAGGGTATGCTATGCTATATACTTCCTAAAGGCATTTAAAACTAATGTTCTGTACAGAAGAACTTGTCAAGAATGTCTTTGCCAAATCTCAATATACCTGTGGAAAAAAGCTATGGAAATCAGAAGTAAACAAAACCTTTAAATCTGACAAAATGAAATTAAAATGCACAAAGGATAATATAATCTAGCAGTATAAAGGAAAGATTGCCTACAAAATCTGATTCATGACAGTCTGAACTCTAATAGAATTTGCAAGAAGGACAAAAGTAGCCAGAGATGGAATAATATGCTTTGCTTTATTTCCCAAGAGAAAATTAAATTTTCCACCTCTGGCAAGAAGGAGATACTCATTCTTTTGACAGAAAAGAGATCCATCTTTTTTGCATGGCTCTTGTGTTCACAGCAATATCAGAAATCATCAGGAAGGTCTTCTTTAGAAGGTTTGACTATTCTCTGCATCGATTGACTGAAGTGGGGACTGAACGCAGCCTATCAACTAGAATAACGATTGCAAACTACTTGGAAATGGTCAGCAGCTCCATAAATAAGTCTGTACAAACACAGCCTCCCATTTTCTGTCTTTTGCTTCAAGGGTCTTTGAACAGTAACAACATAAGATGCCAAGGTGAAACATTCTCAAACCACTTTTGGTCAGGTCTGAAGGGCCTCTTCTGGCATAATCAGAGCAACTCAGTAATATCAGATGTCCAGGGTCACATGAGAGGTGTCCTTGCCAGAAACTCTTCCACATTAGCAACACCCCACCTGAAATGTGATGCAGTTCTGTTAAGAAAAGGAACCACAGTATAAACTCATCTCATGTGGTCTCACACTTACAGTATTGACTAGTAAAAGTTGATCCTTCAGTGTCTCACAGTGCTTCAGTGTGGGAAGGAACCTAAAGGTCTATTCAAAGGACTTTATCAGATGCGGCAAATATGGTGTCATAACGAAGCCCAATGAACATGGAAGGGTGCACATATCAGATGGTGACATCTTTTCACAATTTTGTGTGGTCAAAAAGCTGTTCTTTTTTATCGACAGGCCAAGATGGCAATAGATCTCCCATGACACTTTTTTGCTGGTATTGCTGGCATTTGAAACCTCGCGCCATTGTCCTCTCATGATTACAGCATGAATGCCAGAACATTTCTGGATGAGAACGTGAAAGCCAGGTAGGGGACACTCTTTTTATGAACCTCTGTTGTTTACTTTTAAGTTTTAAAGTGTGTTTCTGTGCTTTTATGTATGTTTTCTGTCTTTGTTTTGCTGTATTTTAAAAATTTACCGCACTCATGTCTTCTTGCGAGAATCACCGAGATCATGAGCACAGAAGTGAATGGAGCTCCATTCACGCTCTGTTAATGCTGGGAGTGCTTATTGATGCTATTGAAGGTAGGTCTGAATGAAAGTGTTATGTTGCTGGGACAAGTATGCTGTTAGCTTTTGGTGGGACAGAAACATTTTTGCATGGATAGTCTGACAAAGTCCAAAGATATCAGCATTTTGGCCTTCAAAAGCAAGCCAAAGTAATTGTTCTTTGCGCTTTAGGCAATCTAGAGCTTTAGTAATGATTTTTCTCATATTTTCTTTTGAATTAGGGTGAATGCTCACATATATATTTTGTTTATTGATGCTATTGAAGGTAGGTCTGAACGAAAGTGTTTATTTACTTAAAATAGTTTTATCCAACATTTTGAAGCACACCTTTCTCACAACTGTTTAGAAAATGAATTTTTTAAACCATGAAATATGATATACAATAGACTAAAGCAGCAGTATAAAATGTTTAAAAGATTAGCAATAATGAGCATTATAAAATAAAAATGGGCAAATGGACCATCTAGGACTGCAAGGCCTGTTTAAAAATGGGGAGAGAATGAACTATACACAAATCTCATGGCAGAGCTTCCAAAAGAATGGTCTCACTACATAACATGACCTATTTCATGTGGCTGCCAACTTAAGAGATCTTACTAATAGGCATATGAGCAGGTCTTCCATGGCCAATCTTAAAGCTCAGTCAGGTTCATACAGATGCAGGCACTTCTTCATATAACCTTGTCCCCTAACCCTAACCCTTTACGGTTTTAGAGGTAAGTACCAGTACTTACTTCTGGGTCCTAGAAATACTGGTAACAAGTACAGCTAATACAATAAGTCTTACCTTATATATCTGTGTGTTACATTAAGAGGTGTGGGGGTCTGCTTTAGAGCCCCACCCATGATGCCAAAATCCTTATTATTATCTGGGGGAATTATTAGCTCAAATGGAAGCCTGTAAGAGGAGGGTAACTTTGGGGATCTTTTCACCTATGTATACTAGTACTAAATGTAGAGAGCACTCCAGTTAAAGTGAAATAAAGTATTTTATTGAAATAACACAAGGTGAACTCACATACACAACACATGTGCCCAAGAACCATACAAGGCTATAGCAGAGTAAGACAGAAAGATTAGACAGAAGGAGATGTTTGGGAATGTTGGGCAATAGTTACCAGCCTTGAAGAGAAGAGTTCCATGCAGTGAAGATACTCAGGTAGGCATTGAGGGTGGCATAGTAGGTTTTGATCCAGGGCACCCTGAGAAAGAGAGTGACTGGGTTTGTCTACTGTGGCACACTTTACTATTGTTGCGGGACTAATATTTATAGCCTATTTCATATCCTAAAGAGGTATTCTAGTTATGACAAAGCCTGGACGGCTTTCTCACAGGACAGACAAAGGGAACCAAAACTCAACTGATTGCTTTAATTATTGGGAGATAGAAATTGATTATTTTACGACAACCTCACAAGGTTGGACAGGAGAGCATAGAGGAGAGATTTCTGTAGGGTCTCAATTATGAAATGGTCACTTAATTGTTTGATTGAATCTTTGCCAAGATGTCCAAGGCTGGAGGAAAAGATTAGCACATACCTCCTTAACAACTGTGCTTATGAACGGGGTCTTCCTCATAATCCTAATTTGGCCTTTTTTGCCATTATATTTTGAGAAAATCCCAGGTCATTGTGACTTCCAACTGACCTTTACTTTGCCTCAGCCAACCTGACCTCTAAAAGTGTCCAGTATTTCCAATTATGAGATAAAGTGGGGAACGGGCAGTAGGGCATACCAACACATGTATAAGCCAACCTCATGTATAAATTGAGGGCAGATTTGGGGGCCAAAATTATTGAATTTGCCATGACTCATAGATAAGTTGAGGGTAAAACTGAATCTTCAGCTCCATCAGTCAGGAAGTCCCCTAGAACCTTAAGGGAGCATTTGGACTTCACAGGTCTATGGAGGAGACCATCTAAATTGGTCCAGTAGTACTACAGGAGGAGATCAACTTCTGTCAAGGTAAACTTGACAAGGAATTGATCTGCTCATGATATACCTTCCAACATTTCACAGATGAAAACCAGAACACTTGTGGCCAAGCACCATCAGAGTGTGGTCAAGATGGCAAAAAGTATTAATGAGGAAGAAAAAGACAAGGCTGCAGCGGTTTGGTTTGCGTGAGTTACTGGGAAGGGTCCCCTCTCCGCTTCCTCCTTTTTGAGCTAATTGAATGCACACTACTTTTGCATTTTGAACTCAGTTTGCATCAATTGGAGTAAACTGAGGTCAAACAGCAAGAGTGGGAGGAGGAGAGGGAAACTGGGACGTTTTAAAGGCAGCTGGACTGTGCCTGACAAATCGGTGCAGTTGAAGGGTGTGACATGATAATGGACTAAAAGGGACATACATATCTATAACACTGATCATCTTCTGTTTGCTCAATAGCAAAGCTCAGATTCAAGGCTTGTTTGGCACCCTTCCCCCCTCTCTCAGTCAGCCAGTCATTCGTGGTGCTTCTGAGATTGTGGGCAGATACCTGAGATACCTCAACCCGCCTCCGGTGGCCCAGTCTGGGGAAATTGCTCTTGATGACCTTTTCAGGATGGTTTTGGCAACTTCAATTTCCTCCTTCCTTCTCCCCCGAGCTGGTTGGGCTGGCCTCTGCACACCTCAAGCTAGGAGGAGATCACTGGGTTGCTTTTAAATAATCTGCTCCTTCAACTCCCTTTCCCTGGCAGCCCAATCTGGGGTGATTGCTCTGGGTGGCTTTTCAGGGACCACTGGGGAACCTATGCTGTTGAGGAGGGGTGTTGAGGGAGCAGATCATCCAAAAGCGTCTCAGCAGACCCCTGTGGGCTTGAGGTGCACAGAGGCAGGCACTAGGGCCTTTTGGCAGCCTTGGCTTTCTCCTTTCTTCTTCCCTGAGCTGGGCACTCTGGCCTTGGTCAGCATTGATCCATGGATAAGTTGACCCAGGTTTTTAAGGTTAATTTTTGGACTATTATTTCTTTACTTATAGTCATATATATACAGTATATCTTCTGACTGCCCAGTCACTACAAGCAACCAGGCAGTTGTGTTTTACACTAGCTAAAGATGCTGTTTTTAAAGGCAATCCCACACAGAGTGAATTACAATTGCCTAACATGGATGTAACTAGCACATGCATGTTGCCGTTTTGTGTCTTCAAATTGTTTCTTAGTTATGATGACCCTAATGTGAACCTATGATGGGGTTTTCTTTGCAAGATTTGTCCAGCTGGAATTTGCCTTTGCCTTCCTCTGAGGCTGAGAGAGAGTGACTTGTCCAAGGTCAATGTGACAGATCCCATTATCCAGGCTGGCTCCAAAATTCCAAGCCCCCAGGAAGGCTGCCACTCACCCTCCTTTTGCTCCCCCAATTCTTCCCTTCCTAGCAGGGCTGGTTTCAGGGAATCTGGGCCCCCCTGCAATGCTTTTAGTTAGGGGGCCCCGTCTGTTGATCTCAGATCAATGTAACCTAACCTAACCTAACCTATTCACAGTACAGGATATTCAGAGTATTACTAATAATGGGTTGGGGTTTTTTTTGCAGGAAGAGGGTTACCCCACAGTGTTGGGGCCTCCTGCAGCTGCAGGGGCTGCAGGGCCCTTAAACCAGCCCTGAATAAAGGAAAGAGGACAGTCCAGTAGCTCTACAGAGGCGGCAAGGAGGGAGCTGGTACACCAGGACATGTGGACACCCCCTTGGCTTGGCTTTGCAGCATTGGCATTGTGCCACAATGGCATCAGTGTCAGGGACGGTGGCCATGGGCACCTCCTGAATGGGCCACAGTGGCCCGGGTCGGCGGGGGAGGTGAGGAAGAGGAGGAGGAGGAAGAGGAGGTGGCAGAGGTGGTGGCAGCAGCAGCACTAGTTGTGCCCCCTTCTCTCCTGGCCATAGAGGCACTATACTTCTATTGATACAGCCCAAAATCGCATTGGCCTTTTTAGCTGCCGCATCACACTGTTGACTCATGTTCAATTTGTGGTCTACTAGGACTCCTAGATCCCTTTCGCACGTAGTCTCGTTCAGCCAGGTCTCTCCCATCCTATATCTATGCATTTCATTTTTCCTCCCTAAGTGCAGTACTTTACATTTCTCTGTATTGAATTTCATTTTGTTAGCTTTGGCCCAACACTCCAGTCTATCCAGGTCATTCTGAATTTTGATCCTGTCCTCTAGGGTATTAGTTACTCCTCTTAATTTGGTGTCATCTGCAAATTTAATAAGTATGCCCCTAATTCCCTCATCCAAGTCATTGATAAAGATGTTGAATAGCACTGGGCCCAGGACAGAACCCTGTGGCACCCCACTGGTCACATCTTTCCAAGATTAAGAGGAGCCTTTTGGTTCGGCCGGTCAACCAATTACAAATCCATTGAACTGTTAACTTGCCTAGTCCATATTTTACAAGCTTGTTTGCCAGAATGTCATGGGGAACCTTGTCAAAGGCCTTACTGAAATCAAGGTATGCGATATCCACAGTGTTCCCTTCATCTACCAAGCTGGTAATTTTATCAAAAAAAGAGATCAGATTAGTCTGGCATAACTTGTTTCTCTAAAACCCATGTTGACTTTTTGTGATTATGGCATTGCCTTCTAAATGTTCATAGACTCTCTGTTTAATGATCTGCTCTAGAATCTTCCCTGGTATTGATGTCAGACTAACTGGACGATAATTGTTGGGATCCTCTTTTTTCCCCTTTTTGAACATGGGGACAACATTTGCCCTCCTCCAGTCTGCTGGGACTTCTCCTGTTCTCCAGGAATTCTCAAAGATTATTGCCAATGGCTCTGAGATCACATTTGCCAGCTCTTTTAATACTCTTGGATGTAGTTCATCTGGTCCTGGAGATTTAAATTCATTTAGATTAAGAAAGTATTACTGTACAACCTCGTTGCTTATTCTGAGCTGGATTTCCCCTATTGTGTCCTCTGTTCCATTCTTCTCAGGTTGGTCCCCCTTTTCCTTTTCTGAAAACACTGAGGCAAAGAAGGTGTTGAGTAATTCTGCCTTCTCTCTGTCCCCTGTTAGCATTTTGCCATCTTCTCCACATAGTGGCTCTGTCATTTCTTTCTTCCTCCTTTTGCTGTGGACATACCAAAAAAACCCTTTTTATTGTTCTTAACCTCCCTAGCAAGCCTCAGCTCATTCTACGCTTTAGCTTTTCTGACTTTACTCCTACATGGGTTTGCTATCTGTTTGAATTCTTCTTTGATGATTTCCTCCTTTTTTCATTTACTATACATGTTGCATTTAAAACTTAGCTCCGTTGAAAGTTCTTTAGTCATCCATCCTGGTTTCTTGAGACACCTCCCATTTTTCTTCCTCAATGGTACTGTTTGAAATTGTGCCTTCAGTATCTCCCTTTTGAGAAAGTCCCATCTGTCTTGAAGTCTCTTCTCTTTTAGTATTCCTGACCATGGGATCACCCCCAGTATTTCCCTGAGTTTATTGTAATCAGCTCTCCTAAAGTCCAGAATGCGTGTCTGACTATGCCTGGCTTCTCCTTTCCATTGTATAACAAACTCCAGGAGAACATGATCACTCTCACCTAAGGATCCCACCACTTGCACCCCATTAACCAGGTCATCTCTGTTGGTTAGGATCAGATCTAAAATAGCTGACCCCCTTGTTGCCTCTTCCACCTTTTGGACCATGAAATTGTCTTTCAGGCAAGTAAGGAATTTGCTAGACCTTGAAGTTTTGGTTGAGTTAGATTGCCAGCCCTCCTGATCAAATTCTTGAGACTTTTGGCAAAAATGTTTCTTCCAACTGTCGTAAGATGCACCCCATCTCTTGCCAGAAGTCCCCCCTCATGGAAGTGCAGTCCATGATCCAAGAGTCCAAATTGTTCTCGGCGACACAATCTACGGAGCCAGTTGTTTACATTGGCTATTTTCCTCTCCCTTCCTGGACCATGCCCTTCAACTGGCAGAAGAGATAAGATGACAACCTGTGCGTCCAATTCTTTCGGGTTCCTCCCCAGGGCCTCATAATCTCTTCTGATCTTGGAAAAGCTGTGCCTTATATATATTCAGCCATTGAAGCTGGCACAATGTTGGCCTTATGTGTTCATATTTTCTGGTCTCTGCCCTTGATTTATATGGACACATTTTGCATCAACTGAAGCTTTGAGACTTATCTTCAGAAACAGCCACAAGTAATCTTTTTTTGGAGGTAACCAGAGCATGGGTAATTACGACCAAGACTGACAGCTCTAGATAGGCCTGTTCTTTCTGGAAGAGCTAGAGTTTCCACTTCTTTCCACTTCATCCATCCATAGAAGCAGCTCCATTTTATTCCACTGTGTAGTGTATGCCTTTTCCTCCTTGGAAAGTTTATTTTAAGGAAACCCTCAAGATTCGCACCAAATCCTGAGATGTCCACAATTTTTAGAAGGCAATTTTCATGTTTTCTAAACAGGTCAGATCAAAAGCCAATTTATCCAGATAGTTTATTTTCAAATGAAAATTTGGTGGGTCGTGGGTGTTTTGTTTTTTAAAGAGACTTCTAATCAAAATAATGCTCAGTCTGACAAAAGAAGCAGAAAATCAATATACACATTTGAAATCATATTAACTTGAGAAAGTGCACTTGCTGCTTCATTTCAGTATTTGGGAAGATATACAAAACTTGATGCACCACACAATACAGTCATTATTGATGGGCAATTACTTGACATCGAATTAAATTATTCTTTAGAAGGAGAAAGTCATACCAAATTAGCCACCATGTCTATCTGTTTTGTCTGAATTTTTTTCACAAATAGTATTTTCTTGAATACAAACAACACTGAGAAGAAGTCAGGGAATATTGGGTCAGTATTTATTTTGGAAATGGAAGCATATAAATGCTTATTTATTTTGATAGTTTTTAGCATTGATATTTAAAAGGCTAGATTTAATTATAGTAAATAAACAGACATATAAAAATCAAGATAATTATTAGATGATTGCACAATGACATAAAGATCCTCAACATTTATACTTGGCAGCTAAGTGTAAGATGTGTCATATTCTGAACTGCCATTATTAATTTTGTGGGGAGTTAGGAGATTTTCACACTACACTGTTATAGTGTTACTGTTCCACTTTATTTGCTATGGCTGACTCCTGTGGAATCCTGGGATTTGCAGTTTAGGGAGGGGCATTTACAACTCTCAGCCAGAGAGCTCTTAGGCCTCACTAAAATACAAACCCCAGAACTCCACAGGAGTAAGCCAGAGCAGTTAAAAGTGGAATAGTAACACGATAACAGTGTAGTGAGAAAATCTCCTTGGTCTCCAACATTTAGGCCCCAGCCCTGCACAAACCTGGTTGGGGGGGGGGGATTAAATGGAATACAAACTGTCATCAAGTTTTAGGATCCAAAGAGCTCAATGTAGTATACTGTAGTGATTAAAGATGGGATGCAGGGTTGTTGTTTACTGCCCTTAAAATGTTTCCAACTTATAGCAACCCTAAGGTGAACCTGTCATGGGGTTTTTCTTGGCATGGTTTGTTCAGAGAGGGGTTGCCTTTGCTTTCTTCTGAGGCTGAGAGAGTGTGACTTGCCCAGGGTCACCCAGTAGTCTTCCATGGCTAAGTGGAGATTTGAACCCTGGTCTCTAGAGTTGTAATCTAATGCTCAAATCACTACACTACACTGGCTTAGGATGCAGACTACCCCAGTTTCAATGCTTCATTAGTTATTGTAGATGGAGTTACCCCCTCAATAGGAAGGGGGATATCATACCCATCCATCAACGGAGGACAAGATGGATTGCACTATTCCAGCAGATATCCACAAATCAAGAGCAGTAGCTCAGGACTCTGTAAAAGCATGAGCTAGGCACATGCCAGATCAGGCCACTAGATGATCACATGCTGCTAGGATTGCACCCCTTGGTCAGGTAAATGCTTGCTGGATCAGGTCATAAGCACTGACATTACTGGGAACTAGCAACAAGTAAATATTTTCAGAGTGGGATGCTGGGCCAGAAGAAGGCAACAAAAGCTGGGCTATCCTTACCAGAGGAATCAAAGTGATCTAACCACAATTTATAGCTGCTGGTTGGCACTTGCGAACCCAGGCCGTACTGCCCCTCCACCCTCCTAAATAATGCACAGACACACAACACTTTCTTAACTTTGTATTGGTTACATATTCAGAATATAAGGTTAGATACAGGTTAGTAAAGTGATTACAAGTTGAGGTAGATACGTGTTTGAGTATATGTTTTCATTTTGGCGATAAAATTGGCCACAATTTGCAACTGAATGGTTGGCGGCAATGTATGGGTTGTGACATCCGCAAGGCCCATCCATGTGGGCCAAATTATGGGTCGGTACATCCCAACCTGCCTCCTAGAGGAGAGAGCCAATGGCCGGGCCGCCCGCCCGACGCTCTCTCCTCCCCTGTAAACAAGTACATGTTAGCAAATGAAAGGGGGAGGGGCCTCCCTTGAACTTGAACTTGTACTTGAACTTGATGGAGGCCCCCCTTCATCCTGCCTTATCACGACCCAATACATCCGCCACCAAGGCGTTCCCCATGGGAACCGCCTTCCGCCAACCATTGCCCCATCATCAGGCAGGCCTACCGGTCATCCGGGGCCTGTGTCTGCTCAGGCAGCGCCTTCCCAGGCCTTATGTAGCTGACAAATGCCCTGGATCACCACCTCCCCAATCGCATGATGGACTCCTTGGACAGGCCAGCCTCTGCTGCCATGGTTGCGGCCCCTATCCTGAATGAATGGCTGCCGAATTCCTCATCTGGCAGCCCCAACCGCCTAATTGCCATCTTCAGGACGCTCACAAATTGGAATCTGGTAAGCGGGACCCCGTCTGCATGCTGGAACACGGCCCCCGTACATGGCCCCGGACTTCCAAGTAAGCCCTCAGGCTCACCACAGGGCAAGGAGTGTATCCATCCAACCTTTTCAGGTGCAGGGTGGTCCCGCGGCTATGCTGATTGGCTTTTGAGTGCCTGATGCGCAGGGCCAAGTCTTTCACACCGATGGTGACATCTCCCATTTGCAATGACTGGCCGGACATGTCTGCTTTGGAGGCGCACACCACCTCCCCGACCCTCAAGGCCCCAAAGAATGTGATCGCGTAGCCTGCCCCAAATAGCAGCGCCTCGTAGCTGGAGTGGCAAATGGATGGCAGGAGGGCAACCAGCTTTGCCAGCATCCCATGGGACACTGGCCGCCTTGAGTCCGGCGCCCTCAGCGTCATCCTCTTCCAACCCTCCAATGCTTTCCTCACCAGGAAGGTGGCGCAGGGATCCCCCAGCCCTGCTGCTTTGCTGAAGAAGGGAATACTTGCTGCCTGGCCAGCTATGGTCCTGGACGCTAGCCCTCTGTCTTTTAGGGATGCCAGATAATGCACCACCTCTCGCTCTGACGCTGGTCCCGTAACCTGTAGTTGTGCTTCTGCCGGAAGGCCGCAAACTGCGATTCTGCTCTCCCATAGCATGCCTGCGTGGAAGGCGCCAAGGAGTCCATTACACCCCTTAGCACTGTTCGCTCCCAAGGCTCCAAAGGTCTGCTGGGAAAGGGACTGCTGCCTCGTCTGCATCCGGTGCCAGCAAACAGAACCAGTCTGCCTGAAACCAAGATAACGACATCTGTGATCTCGTTATCCACGCCCGGGATGTGCCGTGCCTGGAAACTGATGTTAGCCTCCAGGCAGGCCAGCACGAACCTGCGCACCAGCCACATTACCCTTTCTGACCTGGAGGACTGCCTGTTGATGATCTTAACCACTGCCTGATTGTCGCACCAAAAACAAACCTTCTTGTCCCGGAACTCCCCACCCCACAGGGAGATGGCAACCAGAATGGGAAAAAATTCCAGGAAGGTGAGGTCTCTGGTCACGCCCCTGGCCACCCACTCAGGCGGCCAAAGCTGTGCACACCAGTGTCCTGCATAGTAAACCCCGAAGCCCAGGCTGCCCGCTGCATCTGAGTGCACCTGCAAGGTACCCCCCAGCTCCAGGCACCCCTGCCATGTGGTGACACCATTGTAGTGCTTGAGGAAAGCTAACCACACCCTTATGTCCTCTTTCACCCCTCTCATGAGGCGAATGCAGTGATGCAGTGCCCTGAACCCTCCCCCCGGTGATTCTGGCAATGCGCGTGCAGAAAGCCCTCCCGGGAGACACCACCCGGCATGCAAAGTTCAGATGCCCCAACAATGAGTGCACTTCCTTCAAGGTGTTTTTTTCTTTCTCCAGGATGCCGTCCAGCAACGCCCGTAGGCCCTCAATCTTGTCATCAGGCAGTCTGGAGATCCCCCGCACAGAATTGAGCTGTATACCCAGGTACACCAGGGATGTCGTTGGTCCCATGGTCTTGTCAGGTGCCAATGGCATCCCCAGCTCGTTGGCAAGTGCCTGGAAGGAAGAGAGAAGAAACCCACATTCCTTCCCCCCAGCAGGGCCCATCATCAAGAAGTCATCCAAGTAGTGAGTGATGAAGGGGGAACCTGCCCTGCAGTGCAGGGCCCATTCAAGGAATGTGCTGAAGGTTTCAAAAGCAGAGCAGCTGACAGAACAACCCATGAGCAGTGCCATGTCATTGTACCACTTGTCCTGAAACTTGAAGCCCAACAGGCAATGGTCATCTGGGTGCACCAGAAGCAGTCGGAAAGCCGACTGAATGTCACACTTTGCCATGAGTGCCCCTTGACCACAACCCTGCAGGAGGCGGACTGCGTAGTCCAATGTTGCATATCTCACCATACAAAGTTCCTGTGGGATCGCATCATTGACTGATGCCCCTTTTGGGTAGGAAAGGTGGTGAATAAGGTGGTATTCCCCCGGGGCCTTCTTGGGTACCACCCCCAAAGGTGAAATCCTCAAATTGGGCATGGGGTGCTGCTCAAATGGGCCTGCTATGCACCCCACCTCAATCTTTTTTGCAATTGTGTGTGCCAGCACCTCAGGCAGCTGTGCTGCTAATTTTAAGTTGCCTGAGGTGGTGTCCTCCCTCTCGCCTTGAAAGGGGATGTGGAACCCGAATTCAAAACCTTTGGCTAGATATGCTGCAGCCTGCTTCTTGGGGTAGGCTGCTAAGAGAGGGCGCATGGCCTCCAACTTGACCGGAGTGAAAGCCATGCGCCCTCACCCCCGCGTGCACCTCACTTTGTGGTGCCAATGTTGGAGGTGCTGCCGGATCCTGCCTCCTTCCTTGCACCAGCTGCTGCTGCACGACTGCTCCGAAAGGACTGGCCCCCGCTGCCCTACCGGGCACAATTCACCTTCGGGTGTCCCCCCCCACACACAGCTGTCGCAAGAATGGTCAAACCTGCATTTGTACCTGGAGCACTTGCCTCTATTGTACTCCCAGCACACCGGCTTCTTCCCTTCCTTCTTGCATGCCGTCTTTTGGGGGTCACCCTTCTCCCATCTGCCTTGTGGCCTGTAGCCAAGTGGGGTAGTTGACAGTTTCCCATCTGTGCATGGGGACCTGGATGCCTTTTTCTTGCACTTGACATCGTACAAGATGGCATTGGCTTCCCCTGCCTGAGCCCTCCCCATCAGGACCTGGCGAAGGTGATTGACCAAGTGCCAGGCCCACTCTGGGAAGACTAGTGCGACCACCCCCATGAAGACCGTGTACCCGTTGAGCCAATTGGCAAAGGTGCGCTCCGTTGGTTCCACACTGCCCTTGTCGGCATCTTTCTTGTCGCTCTTGTGCACACTGGCCTCTGCCCCAGGAGGTGGTGCCAGTGTGAAAACATCCACATAATAGCCTTGCAAAATTTTCAAGCCAGGAGGGTCCTCCTTAGATTTTGCTTCCCGGAGCTCCTCCCCATCAGGGCGCTTGCCATCTACCTTCCTGTCCTCCCCCACCTTTTCCCTGGCCTTTCTGAGTTTGAGGGCCCATGCCGGCAGGCCAGGCTTGAAGGCTCCCTTCTCCCAATACCTGTACTTTTCCTTATCCAAGGACTCACCTGACGAGGAACCTGAATGGGAACGTCTGCGCTTCCTGCGAGGGCTCCTGCTGCTGCTGGATCTGCTGCACTGCCTTGATGAGGAACCTCGGGCTCCTGACTGCCCCAATTCTCTGGAACCGCTCCTCTCCTTGGATCTGGAATGCCTGGACCGGTCACTGCTACTGGGTGCACCTAGGCTGGAAGAGGTACTGGGGTCCCCTGCCTCAGGTGCCTCAGCGACCCCGGGCACGGTAGTAGGACTACCAGAGGGGGAATCCTTGTCCATTCTCTGGAGGACTACAGACATGACCCCCATGACATCGGCTAGGGTGGGGGTTGATTGCCCAAATGCCTCCACTGGAGGCCAGGGGGCTGACAATTGACTGGTGACACTGTTGCCCCCTAGCTCTGGTTGACCCTCCCCCCCGCTACCAGCTGCCATTTCTGCCTCCTGCGGTGGCCACAACTCTGACGTGTGCTGTTGTTTTGATGCTCTCTTGGGCCCCATGGCATCTGCAACAGACCTCCTGACCCCTTATATGGAAGGTGCCGTGCTCTGTGTGTTGTGACGCTGATGCTTGTGTGCTGTTTTTTTAAATCTTTATTCACATGCCGGCCGCCGCCCCGCGGCCTGAAACCTGCAAAAGGAAAACTCCTGTCCATTTTTGTCTGCCCCCTTTTTCTCTGCCCAGATGCCCCCCATCTGGGGGAGGGGGGGTAGGAAGGAGGGGAGTGCCCAGCTCCCACCTGGCCCCCCACCTCCCTGGGCCTTGCGCCCCATCAGGCCATGCCAGCGCCAACCTGACGCCCAGCCAGTTGGAGCTGGACGTGAGAGGGGGGGGGTGGAGAGGCAGAAGGCCTCATGGCCCGGATGCTCCCCCACCAATCCCACCGGATCCGAATACCCATGGGGGTTGATTGGTGCCCAAGTCCCCCCCCCCACTATCGTCCAGGCCTCCCTCCGGCATCCCAGCAGCCGGTCTGGACCCAGGGCAGCCTGCAGGCCCCAGCGCCGCCTACCACCATCAAAACACCCCCTGGTGCCCCGGAGAGGGCTGCAGCCAGACTGCCCTGGCCTCAGGGGGATGCGCCCCCTTGTGCTTGTTGCAGTGTGGTGTGGTGTCTGCCGCCCACCCAGCCCAAGCAGAGCCAAAGAGAGAGGGACCTCCACCCCTGGTGGTTCATGCCCACGCTGCTCCGGCCCACGCTGCTCCAGCCTCAAAGGCCTGGCTGCTGAGGCCCTGATCCCCAGCCTGGGAGCTTTGCCCATCTCCCGGCCTCCTCGGCCCACGGCCAACCGCGGTGCTAGCGCGGCGCCCCTCCCATCTGCTGCTTCCCCCTGTGCACTCTACATGAGCGTGTCCGCTGCTCATGCCCATGGCGTGGCCATACCTGAGTTGTGTGTGTGTGTGGGTGGCCCTTTCTTCGGCCGCAATGGAGCGCCCTGTAGCTGCATCTTGTTTCTGGGAGGGGCGCGACCGCGCTTGGGCTTAAGTAGCCCTGGTTTGTGCCCCTCCCATTAGCCAATCAGGGTGAGGCAGGCTCACCCCCATTGGCTCCTTCCATTCTCCTCCCTCCCAGCGGCAAAGGCCACGGAAGAAGACACCAAGATGGCAGCCCCCATGGGCTTGCCATGCAGCCCCCCTCCCCCTGCACCGCTCGAGGCCGAGCAGGGCGGGGGAAGGGGGAGGGGAAGTAGGGTTTCAGAGGAGGGCGACTGGCCGGGCCGCAAAACAGCCCACCAGCCAGCGGCGAGCCCTCTTCTGGGATTACTATTTGCCAAAGGGATGGTAACCTCAGGTCAATGTTTTAACTGGAAAATTCTCTGGGGTGCATTTGAGATGCTCAGATGTAGTGATCTCTCAGCATGTGGCTGGTTCCCTTATTTCCAGTCTCTTAGGATGGTCAGTGTTCTGCAGTGTATGGAGTTCCTACCCTTTTTCTTCTTGACTTCTTGCCTAGACCTTGGGGGTTATGAGAGGCCAGTAGCTGTGGAGAAGTTTTCCCTTCCCTGTGCAGGAGCTGACACTCCTGGCTTGCTACTTCCTCCTCTTAACTACTGCAGAACTTGCCTAATCATTGGTCAGCCACAGTTGTAACACAATCTCATTACTGGCTGCTATTGTTGGGCCTAGCTATGATCCCAGTTCTGGGTATCATTGGGGCAGATCACCTAGCTGAGTCCTTGGAATCAACTGACACAATGAGGGTAGAAGTAGCAATATACCTTATCCCTCCAGACCTGTGACCTTGTCCACAAAGTAATAAAAATACCATCCAAAATTGACCAGTTTTTGCGATAACTTCTGACCTTGGGAGGAAAACAGTGCATAGAAGTGTTTCAGCAGAGGAAGTGATGAGTAAAAAAGAATAAGCAACTAACAAAGGATGTAGTTGTAAAGAATACCACAAATTCTTAAGTGGGTAGTTTAAGAGCAAACAAGGAGTTAGGAGATTAGGTAATTAGTTAATTAGGTGTGTGTTGGCAACACCGGCCTTTCAGGCCTAAAGGCTGTGACATTATTTAAGGGCCATGGCTGCTTAAGGGCTAAGCAAATTAATCAACCTTGACCCAATCTATTCCTTTCCATTTTATTCCATACTAGGACTGTTTTTTCTTCCTCTCCATTCTTCTTCCATTGTTCCACAATCCCAGCTCTTAAATTATTTCACAGCTCTTATTGCACTATTTCATTACATGAATGTAATAAACCCATGTGATGCATTTCCTCTAATCCTAAAAAAAATTATTTAACTGAATCTTCCAGAGAAAGAACTACCCACTCTAACACATTATACAGTAGCATTGTAAAGCAAAGAAACTTATTACAGCATTGAATTAACTTCTGTGTTAATTAGGAAATCTAGTGTGTTAAACCCATTGGTAGGAAAATGGGCCCTTGGTATCCACTGGGGTTTGGTTCCTCAAATCCCATTATATACAATGGCATAGTAAAATGGTGTCCCTTATATAAAATGGCAAAATCAAGGTTTGCTTTTTGGAATTAAGCTTTTAAAAATATATTTTTTCAGGCTGTGGATGGTTGAATCCATGGATGCAGACTCTGTGGATAGGGAGAGCCAACTGTATAACAAATTAAAAGGTTAGCAAGCTAATCTACTACATGTCTACAAACTCTGGAAATTATTATCATTGTGTAAAACCCAGGGCAACACTTTGGCCACCGTACATGCCTGCATTAGTATTAAGGACAGCAGACTTATTGTTTAAGGAGAAAGTCAGTAGTTCTACAGAATTATTTCTTTAGGAAAAAACTATTTATTCATTTACTTTTATTTTAAGTAGTATTCAAACATTTCTTTGTGAAGATGTCAAGCTCTGTCCTTCCAGATTAAAAATTGGGTATTGTTTGCATTTTTCCCCAGGCTATTTTAACATACTTTTCTGTGAGTATATTTTTACTCCAATGATACATTTTCATCCCAATGCTATCAAAATATATTTTTGAAAATATTTTTCAAATGCCTTTGACATCACATTTGAATACATTTCTTATTGTTTAGCTGTGATAATTACTTAGAGCTGTATATATGGTGCATTCTTGATTGTTACACTGGCAGAGCTCTGTGTGTGATAAGAAGGCTAGCATAAGACACAGTGGAATACTCTTCCTTTTACTTCCTTCTGGACTGGGCCGTCATGTCTAACCCATCATGATGTTTGGATGCAGCCATGGCTCTCCAAGGTATTTTGCTATTTGTGGTAGATTGGTAAATGTTGACCTCTAACAAGGTTCATATTAAACAAAGCCTTTGGCATATGGGGCAACATATTCCAGAAGGAACCCCCCCCACGAAGTTAAATACAATAAAAACAATGTTAAAAAGTAGTGGTGTAGGTTTTTGTTTGTTTTTTTGTTTTAATTTCAACACCCAGAATATCCCATGCTGGTTTTCCTAACATCGGTAACCAAAGTACTGCTAAATAACTACTGCTAAGTATTTTCTGCCCTTTCATCACACACAAAATCTGTTGCCTCAGGGGATCACTTCATTTTGTCTGATGTAGGGCTGGCCATGGATACAGCTACATCTGGGAGCACAATGTATGTAGCAATGTGGTGCAATGTGCTGAAGGTGCTGGCTTGTATGTAGGAAAGACAGAATGGTCCAGTTCTGTCTTTATTCTTAATTCAATGGGAGTTTTCTCAAACAGCTTCTACCAACAGAGGGTCTACACAGAAATGCCCATTTTCTTTTTATGCTTCATTCTTATCCTGCTTCATTCCAAAACCACCTGTCCAGCATTCAACAATAAGTACCCATTGCTTGATAAACTAATGAAATCTCCTCCTATCTTGTGTGTTAGCCATTTACAGAGGACCCTAGGGACAAATTCATAATCACAGCCACTAACTGGCACAGCTGACATGGTGATGTACACATCCCACAGTTCAAACACAGTAGCAGTCTGTTTGTGGAACTATTTGGAAGGCAGGCACATTTGCATACTAATAAACAGAAAGCAAAATGCACATTGCATGGAGATATAAGGAACTGCAGTGGAGGGGGATGAAGCACAGTGTCTATTTCATCTTGTGATGAAATGGAAGAAGCTGGTAATAATATTCAGCATTTCTATGTTGCCAGGGACAGCCCCAAATATTTTACTGCCTGAGACAAAGTACAAGAATGTACCACCCCAGCCCATCCCAAGTGTCATGCATGGAAGCCAACTGGACTAGCAGTTGTGTACAACATTGACAACAGAATCACATATTCCATCAGATCTGAGAGTGTCAGGACAGTTTAGGGGTGTGGCATAGGGTATGTGACACACACAATTGTCTTCTAGGAGATGGAAATGGCCAAAGGAACATTTGGGGGTTGCCACTGCTTCCCCCTGGTCCACTACTTGAGGTAGTTGCTTCAGTGCATAATGGTAAGAGCAACATTTGTATAGTGCAATGATGTCCAGTCTTTTTGGGAAGCATGCCACATGTCATGGTATCATACCTTTATAAGGTATCCTACAATACTGTGGATCCTGGGTATCCACTGGGGTTTGGTTCTAGGATCCTCCATGGATACCAAAATCTGTGGATGCTCAACTCCCATTACATGCAATGGCATAGTAAAATGGTGTCTCTTATGTAAATTTGCTTCTTAGAAATTATTTATTTATTTTTGAATATTTTCAAGCTGTGGGTGGTGGAATCTGTGGATGCCAAATCAGTGGATACAGAGGGCCCACTCTATTAGAATAATCAGGGGTAGTCATGACATTTGGGTGCCTCAGGTAAAAAAATACATGTACTCTCAATACATGTACTCCTTAACATAGAATCATAGAATTGTACAGTTGGAAGAGACCACGAGGGCCATCCAGTCCAACCCCCTGCCACGCAGGAAATCACAATCAAAGCATCCCCAAGAGATGGCCATCCAGCCTCTGTTTAAAGACCTCCAAGGAAGGAGACCCCACCACGCTCCAAGGGAGTGTGTTCCACTGCCGAACAGCTCTTACTGTCAAAAAGTTCCTCCTAATGTTGAGATGGAATCTCTGTTCCTCGAGCTGCCAGTTCATTGGCTGCCAGTTCCTGGCAAATTTCCAGGAAACTAATGGGTGGTTTGTGTAATTTGTGTAAAGGTAATTGGAATGAACAGGAATGGTGAACAAGCACATTTCAGAATTATCTGTCACCCAATCTGTCAGCCTGAATGGTATCAAAGTTCTGCAATGTGAAAGTGGACATGTTACCACACTGAGGGATAGGGCTGCTCTTGTACATAGACCCCTCATTATAGCCTCTCTGTAACCATTGCTTTGGTAATAATAATAATAATAATAATGAGGTTTATTTATATCCTGCCTCTCCCATGAGGATTGGGGTGCCAAACATCATTTAAAACATTAATCCATAATCTACAACATTAAAATAACATCATTAAAACCACTATATAATGGTAATTAATTCAAATTTTACCTATAAAAACACTATTAAAATAACTTAAAATAAGAAAAGGCATAAAACAATTAAAAAATGACAGAGTCGTAAACTGGAAAGTGACAGCCGGGCATCCAATCTAATCTGGAAAGGCTTGCCAAAAGAGATCCATCTTAATAGCCCTCTTAAACATCCCCAGATGGTCAATGTGTTGGATCTCCTCTGACAGGCCATTCCACAGTCTGGGAGCAATAGTGGAAAAGGTCCTCTGGGTGACTGTGGCCAGCCTAGTTTTAGTAATCTGAAGTAAGTTTTTCCCAGAGGACCTAAGGGTACGGGGTGGATTGTACATGAGAAGGTGATCCCGTAGGTAGCCTGGCCCTAAGCCATGAAGGGCTTTAAAGGTAATGACCAACACTTTATATCTTGCCCAGAAACTAATTGGCAGCCAGTGAAGAGATTTTAATATTGGTGTGATACGGTCACCCCTTGTTGGTATTCTTTTTTGTTGCTATACTTTGGTTTAATAATCAAGAGTAACAACAGCAGAGGCCCATGGTGATGAAGCAGGGAAAAGCTAAGGCCAATGCTATAATCAGGTTTGACATGCCACACTACCCTGCTTAAACATGCAATATGGTTTTTTCAGTTATGATATAGTGCATTTCAGATATTTGAAGCATTTATCCCTCCCTTCTCTCTCTTTCATACTCTACTGTTGTTATTACCTTAATCATAAAAAATGTCCTTAATTATGCTTTACAAATTATAAGGCAGTTTACTGCTCCCAATGAGCTTACAGTGCAAATTTCAGCACATGGAGAAATCAGACAATGTAATGAGTATTCAGGGTATACTGTACTTCCTTGCAATACTGTACAGCAATGCTTTCCAAACTTGGGTCCACATATATTGTTAGCCACCCTGAGAGTCTTTGTGGCTGAAGAGCATGGCATAAATATTCTAGATAGATAGATAGATAGATAGATAGATAGACGGATAGATTTCAACTCTTCAAAATCCAGCCAGCATTGCCAGTGGTCAAGGATTTAAGGAATCCTTAACAACTGGAGAGCCATGTTTGGGAACCATAGGAATATACCTGGGGGGCGGGGACAAAATAAGGGCATTACCTCTTCCAAATAATAATTCTACCTCCCTGGGAAGTTTCCCTTCAGCCTCCAAATTTTTAGCATTGCAAAGAGTAAAAAAATGGAACTTGTTCACATTTGTGATGTACAGAGAACACACGCTCACATGCAATCAATAAATTTCTTTATTGACATGGACTCATGTGTCAGGAACATTGGCAAAGCTGAAACTGAATTACAGGCAAGCTCTCTCTCTCTCTCTCTCTCTCTGGCTTTTCTTTGCAAACGAAGATTCAGGAAGGACTCATCCCGCGCCTTCTGCAAGCGCGCTGATGACTAAAAAGGCCAATCCGAGATAAACAAGTCCGGTTGCAAAAAGCGCAGCAGAAGGACTCCTTGGGTGATGTTTTTGGGTTGTGATTCTTTCTGCGTTGTCGTTTCTCTTCAAGACTTGTTTGTCGTGAGTTCTCAAATAAGGCTGCAGCATTGTGGATTGTGCGTCTCCATGCCTCCCGATGTGAGGCCAGGGCGGATCACTGTTGGTGATCAATTTGGCCAAGCCTGAGATGTTGTTTCAGGGAGTCTTTGTATCGCTTTTTTGGAGCGCCCCTCTTACGCTGACCCGTGGCGAGTTCACCGTAGAGTAGGACTGTAGATAAAACACCCAGCATGAGAAATGCAGAAAAGGGAGGTCACCACAGGCAAGGGGGAGGGAGACGGGGGAAGAAGATGTTTGAAGATGTCTGCACCTGGCCTCAAAGGCCTTGAGCTGGCATTCCCATGCCTACTAGGCGGGCTGGCCTCACGCCAAGACATTCCTGAGAACGAGCCAGGCCTGAACCAGCTATATGTCAGGGTCCTCCATGAACTCCACTTCAACACCCAGAATTCAGGGATGAGCCTGACATACTGCCCCCCCGAAGACAAACCTCCCCCTTAACCAGGCTTATCAGGAAAGCGGGCATGGAACTTTCGCAATAAGCGTTTAGCATTAACATGGACAGAATCAACCCATTCAGCATGACCCAGAGGCAAATGTTTCCACTTCACCAAATATTGCAACCCTCCCCGATGAACCCTTGAGTCCAACACCTCGGAGATTTCAAAATGTTGATCATGGTCGACCAGAATAGGTTGGGGTGGAGGTCCCATGGTCGGATGGTTCTGGTCTGGAGGGCATGCCGGTTTGAGCAAGCTGGAATGAAACACAGGGTACACATGACGGTACAGTTTAGGTAAAGACAGTTCAAACGCCACTGGATTTATCACTCTAGTAATAGGAAAGGGTCCAATGTATTCAGCCCCCAACTTCTTGGAGGGTTGGGGCCTCTTAAGGAACTTGGTGGACAAATAGACCAGGTCTCCAATGGCATATCCCGGGGTGGGATCCCTCTTTTGGTCAGCATGGTGCTTGTAGCACGCTTTGGCAAAGTGCAAGGTAGAGATTACCTGAGGCCAGGCGTCTCTGACTTTTTGACTCCACTGGGTCACCGAGACCGGGTCTGTAGGAGTCCCTTCCTTCAGAGGCAAGGGACTGAAATCCTGTCCTGAGACAAGCTTAAAGGGAGAAAGGCCAGTGCTTTGGTGGGTGGCATTATTATAGGCTACCTCGGCAAACGGCAAGAGGTCAACCCAGTCAGATTGTTGGAAATTTACATAACACCGCAGGTATTGTTCAAGAATCTGATTAATACGTTCGGTCTGTCCATCCGTCTGGGGATAATGGGAACTGCTGAGCCCTAGCTCCACCCCCAGAAGGTTCGTGAACACCTTCCAAAACTGGGAAGTGAATTGGGCCCCCCTGTCAGACACAATCTTAGCGGGAACACCATGGAGGTGATAGATGTGTTGAATGAACAACCTGGCCAGTTGGGTGGTCGTTGGAAGCTTCCTGCAGGCCACGAAATGCGCTTGTTTAGAGAACAGATCAGTAACCACCCATATAACAGTCTTTTTCTTAGTTTCAGGTAACTCTACTATAAAGTCCATACTGATGACTTCCCAAGGTTTGGTTGGGGTAGGCAGAGGTTGGAGCAGGCCTTTGGGCTTCCCTGACCCACCCTTCGCCATAGCACACGTGGAACACCCCTTCACATACTCCTCCATCTCCTTCCTCATTTTTGGCCACCAAAACTGCCTTCGGGCCAAATGTAGAGTTTTGAGATACCCAAAATGCCTAGCACTTTTGACATAATGGCACTGCCTGAGGATGATTACTCTCAGGGCCTCAGGGACATACAGATGGTTCCCCTTCCAAGCCAGGCCCTCCCTCATAGTCACCTCCCCGGGGTGGGCCAAGAACCATGGGTCCTTGGGCAGGGCCGACACTAGTTGGGACTGCCACCCACCCCATCATCCCGTGGGAGGAGGGGCTGTGGTGAGAGCTCCGGCGTGGGCAGGGCAGCAATGGGCTTAGCCTCTGGTGGGGGAGCATCTTCCTTGGCTGCCGTGGGCTCAAAGTTTGGTCCCACTGAGGGGCTGGCTAGGGATTCTTGCTGCTTGGTTTTACTATGCATGAGAACTGCCAGCCCCAAGTGGGAGGGGGAGAAAACAGTATCAATGACCTCTTTTCTCTTACTCTCATGTTGCGGCAGCCTGGACAAAGCATCAGCCAAGAAATTCCTTTCCCCTGGGATAAATTTCAGGGTGAAGTTGAACTGGTAAAAGAAACTGGCCCACCTGACCTGCTTAGGACTCAACCGTCTCGGGCTGGCTAACACTTCCAAATTCTTGCGGTCTGTCCAAACTTCGAAAGGTTTGGGAGACCCCTCCAACAGGTAGTGCCACGTTTCTAAGGCCATTTTGATTGCACCCGCCTCCTTTTCCCACACAGGCCAATTCCGCTCAGTTTCACTAAATTTCCTAGGCAGGTAGGCACATGGTCTGAGCTCTCCCTCCCCCCCCCCTTTGCAACAGCACCCCTCCCATAGCAACATCAGACGTGTCAACCTGGACCACAAAGGGTTGGGAGGGGTCAGGGTGTTTGAGAATAGGTTATGATGTGAACAGAGCTTTCAACTTCTCAAAGGCCCGTTGACACTGATCCATCCACACTATTTTGGGGGGAGGTTTTTCCCTCATTCCTTCCCCCTTACCCTTATTCACCACATCTTTGGTTTTTAACAAATCAGTCAGAGGAAGGGCTACCGTCGCAAAGTCAGGGATGAAGGACCGGTAAAAATTAGCAAACCCCAGGAAGCTTTGCAGTTACTTCCTAGTTCTAGGGGCTTCCCATGCCAACACCCCTTTGACCTTTTCTGGGTCCATTTCTAACCCCTTGTCTGAGATACGGTAGCCCAAGTAGTCCAAAAGGCTTTGATGGAATTCACACTTTGACATTTTGGCATACAAATGGTTTTCACCCAACCTTGTAAGCACCTTTTTCACCAATTTCACATGGGACGTGTAGTCCGCAATCAACACATCGTCTAGGTACACCAATACCCCTTTGTACAGTAAGTCTCTCAAAACGTCATTAATAAGGTTCTGAAATACCCCTGGGGCCCCTTTTATTCCAAAAGGCATGACCTTGAACTCGAAAGCCCCCAAAGGTCAATTGAAAGCAGTCTTCCATTCATCCTCTTCCCTGATCCGCACTCTGTAATAAGCCTCCTGTAGATCCAACTTAGTGAAAATCTTTCCTTTGGACAAATGGGCTAATATGTCCTTCATGAGGGGCAGAGGGTATTGGTTGGAGACACTAATTGCATTTAACCCTTGGTAGTCCTGAATTAAATGACGACCCCCATCTGATTTGCACCTGAACATCACAGGTGCCCCCACCGGTGAGGTTGAGGGCCTAATGAACCCCCACGCTAAGTTCTTGTCAATATATTCTCGTAGTGCCTCCATTTCAGCAGGGGTCATGGAATAAATCCTGGGCTTGGGTAGTTTAGTCTCAGAGAGTATCTTGATGGCACAGTCAAAGGGCCTGTGGGGAGGCAAAATGTCACACTCCCTCTCCTTGAAAACATATTGCCATGCCTTGTACTCTACTGGCAGGCCTTTCAGTTCTCCTTTAACCAAAGCAGTTGTGTAGTTCCTTGAATTAACCGCTAGAGGGGCCCCTTCCCTAGAGGATGCTTTCCCCACCTGGTGGTCCTGTACACACACTGGGTCTGCAAACATCAGTGTCTGTTTCACCCAGTCAGTGGAGGGGTTGTGAAACTTTAGCCAGTTTAAGCCCACCACCGCAGCGGGAACTAACCTTGGGGCAACTACAAATTGGAGTTCCTCTTGGTGGTTCCCCATTCTCATGTGGACAGGGCTGGTCATTCGCCTGGCTGGTCCCCCTTCATCATCCCACCATCCATCTGCAACAGCCACACTGGCTTTCCCAACTTAACAGTACTAATGTCCAGTAAATTGGCCACTAGCAATTTAAGAATGGGAGTTTACTTCCATGTTTTGGCATGGCTGGGATTTTGGCTGTTCTTGCGAGAAGACGCAAGCGTGCTAAAAAAACACACACACACACCCTAAATTAACAAAGTTAACACACAAGCACTGAAACAAACCTAAAAATATGCAAACTAAAGGGAACAGTCCAGAAAAAGAGTGAACTGTGCTTCGTTTTTGCATTTTCACCCGGAGGTTTGCTCATTGAGGATTGCCCATTCACACTGTAATCTCACAATTACAATGGGACATGTTTTCGCACACCCTCAACACTGTGAAAATAGTGATATTGGCAGTCTAAGGGACACCTTATTCACTGCTGGGACATGGGCTATCCACAAGATGACGATGATGTCCTGCGATGGCTATGGCTGTTCACGCTACCATGATGTCATAATCCCACAATTTTGCCATGTCTGATAAAGTCCTAAGTGGTATCAAACATGAGTACACCCAGAACATTGAGAACTGTTGCATTAGCTTCACTGTGTATAGCGCTAAGGATGTTTCTTTTCTTTTTTTATACACATGGGACCTGCCTTAGATTGAGCCAACCACACAGTAGCAGGGTAGGGTAGGGTAGGTTTAAACCTTCCCCCAGCAGCCCCCTTCCCAATGACACAGTGGTGTCCCTGATCCAAATTTTATCCTTTAGCAAGCTATTCTTAATTTAGCCACAGATCCCCATCTACAATATGGGGCTAATATTACCAGACTAGTTTACAGAGATGTAAGTATTCTGTGGCACTTGCTAATTATTAGTTGCAAATTTGTTTGATTTCTAAAAATGGAAATATAATAGTACAACTAAAATCCCTAAAACAAATTTACACATTTTTCCCCGATTGGCCATGCCTATCTGTGATTTCTTGTTTACTGTATTTGCATGTTGTTCTGTTGCTTTTTCTCAGTCTATTTGCTGTATTTGCACTGTATCTTCTATTATGTCTCAGTCAATCATTATTATTCCCCAGTCCACCTATGCACAGCTATCTGTTGTTAGGCCTCTCCCAGAGTGTTGCAAAAATCATACATTTAGTAATTTAATCAGCTCTAAAAATCCATTCTCTTTTATAATTTTGGGAAGATCCAAACTTATATCCTGCTTTTATTGAACAGAAATTTAGGAAGATATGCTTTAGATTCCACCTGAGTCCCATTTGAGGATTCAGAATAGGGTTAACTGAACATGGGAAGAGAGGGAGCAGCCCCACCATTAGTGTTCACTTCGTGTGCACAATGACAGCCTGAAGAGAACAGTCTCCTCCATCCATGCAGGGAGGCTCTCTTCCTCAGAATCTTTTTCTTAAAGTGAAGAAAATGAAAATAGAGGGTTTGGGTCTATTCTGCTCTTTCTCCTCAAACACTCAGTCCTATCCCAGATGACTGAATAGGGCTGAAGTCTCCCATCTAATCATTAGTCAAATCCAGGCCCACCTAGCTTCAACAAGGCTGCTATTACATGTACCTCCAGACTCTGAGCCTATATTTAAGAATATAGCCTAAAATGAAGTGGTTGAAAGAAAAATCACAGAGAGGCAAATCAGATTAATTTGGCACTTTGGAATGTTAAAATCCAGAGAGCAACCCAAGAATATTGGTTTATGGCAGGAGTGGGGAAAATATGACTGCAAATATGATTCTTGGAGAACAAGAGAAGTCCCAGCAGACTGGAGGAGGGCAAACGTTGTCCCCATCTTCAAAAAGGGGAAAAAAGAGGATCCCAAAAATTATTGTCCAGTTAGTCTGACATCAATACCAGGGAAGATTCTAGAGGAGATCATTAAATAGAGAGTCTGTGAACATTTAGAAGGCAATGCCATAATCACAAAAAGTCAACATGGGTTTCAGAGAAACAAGTCATGCCAGACTAATCTGATCTCTTTTTTTTTTTTGATAAAGTTACCAGCTTAGTAGATGAAGGGAACGCTGGGGACATCGCATACCTTGATTTCAGTAAGGCCTTTGACAAGGTTCCCCATGACATTTCTGCAAACAAGCTTGTAAAATGTGGGCTAGACAAGTTAACTGTTCAATGGATTTGTAATTGGTTGACCGGCCGAACCCAAAGGGTGCTCAGCAGTGGCTCCTCTTCATCTTGGAAAGATGTGACCAGTGGGGTGCCACAGGGTTCTGTCCTGGGCCCAGTGCTATTCAACATCTTTATCAATGACTTGGATGAGGAAATTAGGGGCATACTTATCAGATTTGCAGATGACACCAAATTAGGAGGAATAGGTAATACCCTAGAGGACAGGATCAAAATTCAGAATGACCTGGATAGACTGGAGAGCTGGACCAAAGCTAACAAAATGAAATTCAATATGGAGAAATGTAAGGTACTGCACTTAGGGCGAAAAAATGAAATGCATAGATATAGGATGGCGGAGACCTGGCTGAACGAGACTACATGCGAAAGGTATCTAGGAATCCTAGTAGACCACACGTTGAACATGAGTCAACAGTGTGATGCGGCAGCTAAAAAGGCCAATGCGATTTTGGGCTGTATCAATAGAAGTATAGTGTCCAGATCAAGGGAAGTAATAGTGCCACTCTATTCTGCCTTGGTCAGGTCTTACCTAGAACATTGTGTCCAATTCTGGGCACCACTGTTCAAAAAGGAGATTGACAAATTGTGGCATGTCCAGAGAAGAGCGACTAAAATGGTGAAAGGTCTGTAAACCATGCCTTATAAGGAGAGACTTAGGGAGCTGGGTATGTTTAGCCTGGAAAAAAGATGGTTACGAGGTGATATGATAGCCCTGTTTAAATATTTGAAGGGGTGTCACATTGAGGAAGGAGCAGGCTTGTTTTCTGCTGCTCCAGAGACTGGAACACGAAGCAATGGATGCGAGCTCCAGGAACAGAGATTCCACCTCAACATTAGGAGGAACTTTTTGACAGTAAGAGCTGTTTGGCAGTGGAACACACTCCCTCGGAGCGTGGTGGGGTCTCCTTCCTTGGAGGTCTTTAAACAGAGGCTGGATTGCCATCTGTCAGGAATGCTTTGATTGTGTATTCCTGGGTGGGAAGGGGTTGGACTGGATGGCCCTCCTGGTTTCTTCCAACTCTACAATTCTATTATTCTATGGTTATCTTTGTAATCTCTACAACTTCCCTGTAAGGGTGCCATCCTTATTGCAAATGGAGGGTGAGAGACTGAAGAAGAGAAAACCATTAGGAAAGTTGTTTCCCCTTCTTTCAATCTGCTTCTTTTACCTAGAAAAGCCAACCAGACTGACATTTATTGCTCTCGCCCATCATTTACACCTTTTCATATCATGGTAATTATGTGTGGAGCAGGCAGCTTCCAAAACTGTAGGCCACTGAATTGCTTTCTTTGCTTCTGATATTGAAAACAAAGCATCTCTCTCTGTAATGCTGATGTTGTATTAATGACTTCTTGTCATGGAAAACTGTTTTTGCAACCATTCAAATGGGTGAGTAGGATGTCTTACTCTCTTTGAGGTTTCTCATCTTCATTCAGCAGCAAAGGGATGGCACTTCAAGGTCTAATGATAATGAAAAAAGTTTTGTTAAAGAATTTTACATATAATTTTTATAATAAGGAGGCACTCCTACCCTTTTCTAAGAATAAGCCCTATTGAAATCAGGGGGGTTTACTTTGAGTAAACACATATGCAGTAGCAGCATGATATTATATTGAAATACTGTCTTCTGTGCCCCACATCAATTTGAAGAGATCTTGCAATACCTTGATTGGAATTTGTGTGTGCTTTTAACTCTTCCCACAGTGATATTCTTGCAAAAATATTAGCAACCTGTCAGCTAGACAATGCTACTGTTAGGTGGATTTACAATTGGTTGACTGACCGAACCCAAAGGGTAGTCACCAATGGTTCCTCTTCATCCTGGAGAGAAGTGACTAGTGGGGTGCCACAGGGTTCTGTCCTGGGCCCATGCTGTTCAACATTTTTATCAATGTCTTGGATGAGGTCATAGAGGGTATGCTTATCAAGTTTGCAGATGACACCAAATTAGGAGGGGTAGCTAATACCGCAGAGGACAGGATCAGAATCCAAAATGACCTCAACAGATTAGAAAGCTGGACCAATATTAACAAAATGAATTGCAGCAGTGAGAAATGTAGGATACTACACTTGGGCAGTAAAAATGAAAAGCACAGATATAGGATGGGTGACACCTGACTTGATGGCAGTACATGCAAAAGGGATCTAGGAGTCTTAGTGGACCATAAGATGAACATGAGTCAGCAGTGAGATGCAGCAGCTAAAAAAGTCAATGCAATTCTAGGCTGCATTAATAGGAGTAGAGTGTCTAGATCAAGGGAAATAATGGTGCCACTCTATTCTGCTTTGGTATGACTTCACCTGGATTACTGTGTCCAGTTCTGGGCACCACAATTCAGGAAGGATATTGAGAAGCTAGAACATATCTGAGGGCAACCACGATGGTGGGTGGTCGGGAAGCCATGTCCTATAAGGAGTGGCTTAGGGAGGTGGGTATGTTTAGCCTGGAGAGGAGAAGGTTGAGAGGTATCGTGATAGCCATGTTTAAATCTTGGAAGGAATGTCATACTGAGGATGGAGCAAGCTTGTTTTCTGCTGCTCCAGAAACTAGGGCAAGGAGCAATGGGTTCAATCTACAGGAAAAGAGATTCCACCTAAACATTAGGAGGAACTTCCTGACAGTAAGAGCTGTTTGGAAATGGAATATACTGCCTGGTAGTGTGGTAGAGTCTCCTACTTTGGAGGTTTTTAAACAGAGGCTGGATGGCCATCTGTTGGGAATTAATTGATTGTGTATTCCTTCATGGCAGGGGGTTGGGCTGGATGGCCCTTGTGGATTCTTCCAACTCTAGGATTCTATGGTTGTGATTATGGTGATTTCTGTTTACTAGCAAAATGCTTCTCACTATGACGTCTTTTGGGTTTTAGGAGGGAAGGCTTGCATATTGCTAGAGCCCTTGAAGTTGCACTGCATCAACAATACACTGCACAACCCTTGTAATAAAATGGTCAGTAAGAGGTGTATCATCCAATCTGAGAAGTGTAACAGGTAGGTTTTGTCATTGCTACAATAGTGTCCTCGAGTGCACTGTGTTACCTTTCCCTATAGCAGAGATTAACCATAGTCAATATGGGAAATATAGAAGGATTACTTTAATGGGACTGCACTCACAGATAGGACTGCCCCAACTTTTTCAGACTTCATCACAAACCCTGATGTGAAGCAGCTGTCTACATCACTAGTTGTGATGCTGCTGGCTGCAAGAAGCATCCAGGGGTGCTGCTAAGGCAGTCATCCATTCGGCTAAGAAAATGTGTTGGTGCAGCTGAGGGGGGCAGATGATGAATGGAGGCATAGCTAGCTCTGTATAAAGGCAGAAGATCCAGCCAGAAGGGTAAAGGAAGAGAGTACATCTTCAGTGCCTGGTGGAAAAGACAGTAGAGTGGAGAAGAGGGGAAAGAGCCACCGAGAAAGCAGGGGAGCAGCTGTTCCTGAGGAACAAACCTATACAAACCAGCTCCTGGATCTCTCTCAGTGCTGGATGGCTATAAACATTCCCGCCAATAACTCTGCAGGGGCCTGTTTCCACTAGCCAATTATAGCACTATGATTTCACTTTAACTGCCTTGCTTCCATCCTATGAAATTTTGGGATATATAGTTTAGGAAAGGGCATTTGAGCCAGTGTGGCACAGTTGTTTGAGCATTGAACTACAACTCTGGAGACCAGAGTTTGAATACCCATTTGGACTTGGAAACCCACTGGGTGACCTTTGAAGTCACACTCTCTCAGCCTCCGTGGAAGGCAATATTGCCAAGAAAACCCATTAGGGTCACCATAAGTTGGAAATAACTTGAAGGCACAGAACAAGAAAGGGTATTTAGAATTCTCAAGCAGAGAGTTTTAGTGGCTCTAAATCATGTAAAGGCATCAAGTCCTGGCTGATCTTGGAAGCTAAACAGGTTCAGCCCTGGTTAGTACTTGGATTGGGAGACTGACAATGAATACCAAGTGCTGTAGGCTATATTTCAGAGGCGGGAACTGGAAAAACCACATCTGAGTATTCCTTGACTAAGAAAACCCTATGAAATTCATGAGGTTGTCAAAAGTCAACAGATGACTTGAAGACACAGTGTCATGTTAAGGTTGCTTCCTGTGGGACACCAAGCCCACTAGTACCACCAGTGGAGATCACATCCAGTTAAGACTTACCAGTCCTGGAGATCCAGTTCTGCTAACACTCACCATCAGTTGTGTGATGGTACTTTATAATTAAAAGATCACCACTGCAGCATGAGCTTCTGTGTAAGTTGTCATTGAGGCCATGCAGACTGCTGGATTCAACATGTTCCTCCCTATGGAGGTACTGACCCCACCCACAATTACCGTGGGTTGGAAAGTTGATGACTTCAGCCATCAAGAAACAACTTACCTACAGCACACCTTAATTTTTGTCTCATTTGGGATTCACTCAGTCCTCCAAATGTTGCATTTACAGCAACATAAATGTGGTGTGGACAGCAGGACTGTCCCTCCTGCCTCCCCACACAACATTGCGTGCCCCCCTACCTCTGTCCATCATGTGCACTGGTCACTCTTCCCAGCACTCATATATTTTAGGTCAGCATACCGGGGTCCTAGTTGTGTGCATTTATAGTCCCATAAGATATCTTATGAGAGCCAGTGTGGTGTAAGGGTTTGTGTGCTAGATTAGACTAGGATTCCAGGAAACCCTACTCAACCATGAAAACCCATTAGCTGATGTTGGGCCAGTCATACTCCCTCAGCCTTAGAGGAATGGCACATTTCCTCTAAATAAATCTTCCCAAGAAAGCCCTATGCTAGGGTCATCATAAATGAGACTTGACTTGAAGGCATTCAAGAACAAACAACAGGGATATCTTAACACCCATGTCAAAGATGTAGCTGCTTCCAGTGTGGCTATCACAAACCATAGCAAACAAGGGGCATGGCTAATCCCACTTTTGTAACAGAGTTATCTTTGCTGCAAAAACCATTATCCACCACTTGGTTCATTTGTGTTCACAGCTTTGGTTTACTGTGATAGAAAAACAGCACCTTGGTATCAAATTTGACTGATCTGGCTGGAAGGGCCATCCACACCAGGAAATGCATTCCATGACCCAGTCAAGAGTCACACTGAGGGCAGGCATGCTAATGCCTAGGAGGGCCCCCCATAAACATCACACAAATTCACACCTTAATACAAACACCCTGCATGTTCTCTGAAATGGAAGCAACAAGGAGACAGGTATCTTACACACTTCAGACATACAGTGGGCACTTCATTGCTATGTACAGTAAGCTGACACACTTGCATCCAAAAGACCAAAAGAGGGTTACCTGTTGATCAGATTGTACCCAATCTCCCAGATCCTGGCTGTTCAGAATCTCTTTGTAAAACAGTTGAGAAGTATATGGCGATATGATAGCCCTGTTTAAGTATTTGAAGGGATGTCACGCTGAGGATGGAGCAGGCTTGTTTTCTGCTGCTCCAGAGACTGGAACACGGAGCAATGGGTGCAAGCTCCAGGAACAGAGATTCCACCTCAACATTAGGAGGAACTTTTTGACAGTAAGAGCTGTTCAGCAGTGGAACGCACTCCCTCGGAGCGTGGTGGGGTCTCCTTCCTTGGAGGTCTTTAAACAGAGGCTGGATGGCCATCTGTCGGGGATGCTTTGATTGTGATTTCCTGCGTGGCAGGGGGGTTGGACTGGATGGCCCTCGTGGTCTCTTCCAACTCTGCAATTCTATGATTCTATGATTCTATGATCAGAAGTTCCTTTGATCCAGAGCACAACTTCAAAGGAATTTTCTTTATAAAAACCCTTGGAAATCTTAACATTCTTTGGTTCAGTTTCCAATTCCTAGCTGAATCTACACTGCTCCATTCCTTGCCCCCCTTTTTATTCTCTAATTTCATTGGACTTTGAAATGGCTTCCAGTCAGCTTTAAGTATTCCTCCCCCACTCCAGTAATCCTAACCCTTCCTCTGCAAGCCTTTCCCTCTCCAATCTTGCTGCTGCTATTTGAGAATAACACTGTTTCTCTGGAACAATGAGCTTCAGGAATTTGGTACAGTATTACCCTCACAGCCTAGCTATTCCCTTCTAGCTAAGTTCTTGCCTTACTCTGAAAGTCTTGTTTGCTTAATAACTGAATGCATGGGGTATGTGTGTGTGGGAAAGTTATGATTGTTCAATAATGTTTCATCCATGTTAATCTGGACAACTGCTTCTCGTGTACTTCCTTCCCTCCACCTGTATACACAGGGTTCCAAAGTCCTACACAAGTTACGTGAGCCTCTTGTATGCCATTTGAGCTGCTTCTAATTCCCCATTGAAGCCAATAGATCCTGAGAGGATTTCCACTCCCACAGGTGATTCGTGTAACACTTTGATATGTTCAGTGAAGAGGTGTTCTATGAACACCCTACTCTACATTATTATTATAATTTGATGCACACTTTGAAACTGAATTTTTAATGAAGAGAATATTTTTAAAATACATGGCATCATTACAGAATAACATAAGGAAAAAAAGATAGCCTGTCCCCTGATAAGCTTTAAAGATGTGGGAGAGACATTAGACAGAAGGTAGACAATGAAAATGCTCTTACGGAATTTACAGAGAATACAATGTGTCCCAATGTGATCTGAATGAGGTTCATGGTATTCAGAAGGGGGGGGGGCTAAAAACTCAATAAACCAGGCAGTAAAAAGATTTGTAGTGTTCTCCAAAGTCTCCCAGAAAATGCATGTATATCTGCATTTTCACACATGTGGACATCCAAGTTCACATTGCTGTGCATTTTTGCTCTATTGCCCTTTATCAGAACATGTGGACACTCCTTTTGAATAGATGCAAATGGATGTGAATAGGTAAAAAATGGTGCAGATAAAACAGTGTCACTGAGAATGTGCGAAAATGTGCACCCACTCGCAGTATACCATCACGTCTAGACAAGCCCACTGAGATAAACTATGTAGAAGAGAAAATGATTGAGAGTTTACCTGGAGTTTTCCTGGCTTACCACTCATGGCTTAGTACTCTATGAATGCTTTGATGTATCCATTTTGAAGAAAAGACCAAATCTTTATGAAGGGCTGTGTGCTGATCTTTCCTTTCTGCATGAGCATATTTGTTGAAATGCAGCCCATGCATCACGTATGTCAGCCTTACTTTCTGCAGAACATCTGCAGTTTCTCTTACAAATTTTCTACACAATGTTTTCCAGAATGCTTCTGTGGCATTTAACAGTTGCTTCAGGCTACAATTATTGGAGATTTTCTGTGAGGCACAGACCCTGGTTAAACATGCTGTGGCCCAGCCTTTCGCAACCTTTTTACTCTGGAGGAACCCTTGAAATAATTTTCAGGTCTCAGGGAACCCCTACGTAAAAATTATACCTACAGCTCCCCTTTAAAAAAAAATTACAGAAACAGTGAAAAAAATAGATGCTTATTATATTCCACATTGCTAGCAATACATATTTAATACTTGCAAGGTCAGAAATTTCTATAATTTCCCTCCCAGTTTCCTTCCAGGGAGAAGAAGGAGAGCAGCTTCTGGGCAGCCATTTTGAGTGGATGGACTTTTTAGGACAATTGATTTATACCACGGCAGTAATAGAACAAGTATTCGCGTTGTTGTTGCACAACAGTCTCAACAGCGTTCGGACGTGCCATTTTTCGTAACAGTAACGACATTTATTTTTCGTACTGCGTTATATCCTGTTTCTGATACGCTACAAATAACAATGTCAAACTTACCTTCTCACAATCTCTCCTTTCGGAAAGGATACATTTGCATTGCAGCGCCGCAAGAAGGAGACGGGAGCATGCACGGTAACATCTCCTGTACGCCATTCTCCATTTTCCTTGATCCTTCTTTGCTTGGACTATATTTTCTTGTGATAACACATACCTCCATTTTTCCTGAGGGGAGGGTCTTCTGTTATCACATAGATACTAGTGCTTCATGGGATTTGAAGGCACAGTGATGTTTTTACGTGATGGGATGACTACCGAACTCACTATTTCTCGTAATCTAGTCTTTTTTTTGCACTCTGTTATGTGTTTTTGCAAACATTGCTGTGTCTGTTTATGACATAGAGAGATGGGGAAAAACTTGGCTGCACTCCATTATAAATGTGCCTGTTCCCTGTCATCAAAAAAGAGGAAGGTGTCCAGTGGGAGATGACTTGCTAGACATGTGAGAGCATCGTCTATGATGTGGGTTCTTGCATGGTGGGGGACCACACCTGCACCTTGACGTTGGTGGGTGCGCCTACGTAAAAAGGCAGGATGATGGAAGGAGGAGGTGCTTAGAAAGTGGGACAATGACATGTGGGTGAAACATTTCAGGATGCCACATGAGACCCTATTTAAACTTGCTGGAAGCCTCAAAGTTTACCTTGCGCGGCAATGCAGTAACATGAGACGACCTATATCGCTGGAGGAGAGGGTTGCCGTGACAATATGGTGGTTATCCACTCCTTTGCTTTACAGAAAGGTGGCCTCACATTTCGAAGTTGGTGTGACAACCATACATGAGATAGTGATAGAAGTGTGCTTGGCAATGGAGAAAGAGCTACTTCCAAAGGTTGTAAAACTGGGTGATTATAGAAAGGTTGGTTTTATCCTTCCTTGATTTAAAATGACTTTTACATGACATCTCTGATCTTCCCCTGCCCATTCTGAACAGGTGGGGCTGTGTGTTTTTCTCATGTGCTGGTTTTTTTTCTGGGAGGAGCTGCTTGTGGTGTCCAACAAGAAAAATACATTTGTCCTTTGCAGTTCAGGTTCGATGGGGCTTTCTCTTGAACAACTACTGCCATGTACAAAACATCAAATGGTGTGCCTAGAGGCAAATTCCAAACCTTTTCTATTCACAACTATGCATTTATTTGGATAAATGCATGTTTGTACAGGTGCTATTGTGTTCCCTGTCCAATTCACATGTCAATATTGCGAATATGTTTGGATTGCCATGTGACGTTTATGTTTGTTTTCCTTTATGACCGCTGTTAAGGTATTACAGCGATGATTTTGGACTTACTATGGCCGATCTTGTTTTCCCTTCCTTTGGATAGGGTTTAAAATAAAACCCTTATTTTAATACATGGTTGTTAAAGCTCAGGAACAGGGGCCACATGGGGTATCAACAGCCTACTTGTTATGAGGGAAGGTTGAGTGATGTTTCAGCATGGATTGGTTTTTATCCAGACTCGGTCGCGTTCAGTGTGCCCTTGAACTGATGGGATGTACTGTACTTCTAGATTTGGGGGTCTATTACTTGCTTTGTTTTCTCAATCAAATACTACTTTTTCTGGGATTACAATTCCTTTTTCCAAAATTTTACAGTGAGGTACATTTTGATTTTAGTGCTTTGCAAGCACCGGGTAACATATTTTTTAAAAATGCACTCCTACTTTCGCATGTGGGTATATTTTAGGGGTGCCTTTCTTGTAATCCAAAAATACTTCCAACTATCATTCCATACAGCCTCTGAATATTAATAGAGCATTAATTGATAGCAGCTTGTGATCGGTTCATAGAGATTTTCATACAACACAGAGATGGTGGTTCTGTTTCACTTTTTTTGATATGGCTGCACATGGATAAATTTTGGGACTTTCAGTTCTCCTCTCAGAACAACAAGGCCCATAATTTCACGGAGGGATGCCAGAGCTGTTGATGTTTAACAGTGACACTTTCATAGTGTTGGATGGAAATCTTATGTATGTTTCCTGGAGAGATGGTGGTGTATAGGTTTGCCTATACAAATTCTTCCTTTTGCCTTCTTTGCAAATTCTACATACCTTCAACAGAAATAATTTTTTGGTCGGTGTGTCTACTGTATGTCGCACTACACACTTAATTAATTCATAGAATCATAGAATCATAGAATTGCAGAGTTGGAAGAGACCACGAGGGCCATCCAGTCCAACCCCCCTGCCACACAGGAAATCACAATCAAAGCATCCCCGACAGATGGCCATCCAGCCTCTGTTTAAAGACCTCCAAGGAAGGAGACCCCACCACACTCTGAGGGAGTGTGTTCCACTGCCGAACAGCTCTTACTGTCAAAAAGTTCCTCCTAATGTTGAGGTGGAATCTCTGTTCCTGGAGCTTGCACCCATTGCTCCGTGTTCCAGTCTCTGGAGCAGCAGAAAACAAGCCTGCTCCATCCTCAGCATGACATCCCTTCAAATACTTAAACAGGGCTATCATATCACCTCTAAACCGTCTTTTTTCCAGGCTAAACATACCCAGCTCCCTAAGTCTCTCCTCATAAGGCATCGTTTCCAGACCTTTCACCATTTTAGTTGCCCTTCTTCGATTAACTACTTCCTTTCAATTTATTTTCCTTTAGGTACAAAGTTCCTTACAACAACCATGCCTGAGCATTGCTCCCAAGAAGTTCAGATACATGTGTTTCCACTTTCTATGTAATTACTGACATTTTTAAAGTGTGGATTAAGTTACATTACTCTAGGTATTGTTTCATTGGGATCTCGGACTGGCTTACATTACAACCAGGGTTGCTCTTCTGGGCTGGCTACCTACACTCACGATCAGATTACAAATGGTGGTGTAACATGTTATAATGCAATAAACACTGCAGATGTGACTTGCTAATACATACACTATAACCAATGTGTCTTCTTTTTGTCTTTCCAGATTATGGATGGTGTTAACCACCTCAGATTTCCATGCTGCATTGGTGCTGTTGATGTCACTCATATCTTTGTCTGTCCTCCAATTGGAAGGGCAGAAGAATACATTAATAGGAAACAGGGATTCTCCATTGTGATGCAAGGGACTACTGACCATTCAGGATGTTTCATTGACATTGAACACAGATACACAGGGCAGCATCATGACTCCCATGTTTTCAAACATTCTGCACTGCGCCAGGCCATGGATGTGGGTGTGTTTGTACCTGGGAACCCCACACTTGTGATAAATGGGGTTTCTATCCCTCCATTAATCATAGCAGACGGTGCATATCCCATGAGGAAGTGGCTACTGAAACTGTACACAGGGGCCCTTGATGAAAAGAAAACCTTGTTTAATAAGGCGCTATGTAGGGCAAGAAATGTGGTGGAACGTGCGTTTGGTAGGTTGAAATCATGGTGGGCCTGTCTATCAGCAAGACTGACTGTTGCTGAGCATAACTTTGTTCCTGTTGTGTCAGCCTGTGTTGTGCTGCACAACATTTGTGAAACCAGGGGGAAAGTCCTTGATGAACTTCATCATCCCAGGAATGAAGTAATTTTGCCGTGTGTGCGGGAAAGATATAGTAGATACAATACCCATGCAAAGGAGGGAGAGGTTGTTCGTTCCGCTATAGCTGACATGTTATATGGTTGATAGCAGTTATATTCCTATATTTAACCTGCAGATGTGACAACATTTTCCCCCTTATTCTCCTGATACTAGAGGAAAAATAATTATTTATACGGTTGAAAAATGCTCTTTCACAAGTGTGGAGAGGTGTTTCAATTTCTGATGGGAATAGAAGCATGCCTGTTTACTTTTTTGGGGGAGATTATTTTAGAACTTGTATGCCAGACACCCACAACATGGTGTGAAATGTTGCCACGGTTCATTATAATAAGGTTTTAAGGATCACAGAGCATGGTCTGAAACGTCTCATTTGTCATTTAGCAATTAAGTATACAATGCTGATGTCAATTTTGAAATGACATATGAGAATGATGCTCATATGTGCCTTCCCTATTTTTAAGATGTTATATGTAAGGAATTTACCTTTTCCCTCAGATTGCTAACCACAAACATGCCTTGAATAACTATCTGGAGAGAACGTGCAACAAACATTTTTCTGTTTCCTTGAAAAAGCATTTTGGAGAGTTAAAATTTCTTTTTACGAATGTACATAAATTCATCACATTACATGGATGGGGGTGTTGTGCGAACTTGGGATGCCAGGAGTGTATTTGTTGGGAATACATGTTTATTTGGGTGGGCACATTACGGACTGATACTTTGTGATTCTATATCTGTTTGGTTATCCTGCTGCTTGTAACTGTCGATAGAGCCACAATTGTGGATTTCTTAAAATGTTATTCACTTTTATGCAATGATAGTTAACATTATGTTGGGGTTATTACATTGATTAGGAAAAAGTATGAGTTATTCCTGTGGGGAAGTGCAACGTTGTCTTCTCTGGGATTTTCATTCCTCGATGACAGAGACTTTGTACTCCGGTCTAACCGCTATGGCTCCCCCCTCTGGAATTCTGGGGTTTGTAGTTTTTTGAGGCCTGACACTTATCTGGCTGAGAGATGAAAATGCCTCTCCATAAACTGCAAGCCTGTGGATATTGCTGTGGGGCATCCGTTGAAAATAAAGTGGAATACTCACACTGTAACAGTGTGGTGTGAAACTCTACTAAGTTGGTGTTTATTGATATCTTTACCTGCTTTTAATACAGACATGTATGTATTCATACTTGGCCTGGTAGGGCCCTTTTTTGGATGAATGAGATCTGATTTCATATGTTATTAATTTTGGGATTCAAAGACTTGAGATACCTGTCGCTATGTGCGTGTGGTAACATATGTGTTTCCTAACTTTTTTCTTTTTGTCTGAAAGCAAACATATATTGACAGTTTGGGAAAGTGGGAGTTTGTAATTGTACATGTCAAATGCCCTGCGTTTACGTGTTTGCGGTATATTGGCGCATTTATCACCACAAGCATGAAATTTTCCCCATTTATAATACTTTAATGCCACAATGGTTGTAAAAGGGGTATATTCAACTTCTCCTGAGGTTTTATTTATAACAAAGCGGTAAACGAACAATGGAGGAACAAAAAAATATGTCACAGACAACACTCTCGGCTAGGGTTAAAACCTACAAAGGGCAAACATTGCACATCTGCATAAAACCAGCCTGACATGGTAAAAAACTAAACTTTAGCGCAACAAGAATACACTGCTAAACATTTATACTTGCATACTTGCACAAGGCTATTCAGGTTAAGCAATAAATAACCGTGAAGACAGAGACTGGAACACGGAGCAATGGATGCGAGCTCCAGGAACAGAGATTCCACCTCAACATTAGGAGGAACTTTTTGACAGTAAGAGCTGTTTGGCAGTGGAACATACTTCCTCGGAGCGTGGTGGGGTCTCCTTCCTTGGAGGTCTTTATTTTTTATTTTTTGGGTTTTTTTAAATATATTTTTATTAATTTTATAATCATACATTATATTATCCAATCAATACTTAGTATAACACATAAACTTACTATAAACATCGCAATTTTTCTATTAACTAATTTCAAAAAGTTAACATAGATTCTTTACTATAATTCTATTCAAAAATATTAATTCCCCTACCCCCCCCACCTCAGTGCTCCCCTTCACCAGAGCCATTATCCCTTACCTAATCTTTCCAGAATCTCATTTCTTCTCATGGAGGTAACCTCCCATCTTTTGTCTGTAATACTTTTTTAACAAATACTTTCCAAATTTTATCAAAATCACTTTCTTTCCAACTTCCTCTTCTTACTTTAATTCTACATGTTAACTTGTCATTGCCATCTTCCAAACTTCTTTATACCACTCCTCCACTTGTACATTTATTTGCATTTTCCAATGTCTTGCTATAATTAATCTTGCTGCCATTAATAAATTTGTTATTAAATCCTTTTCTGCTTGGTTCCCATTCTCTCCATTATAAATTGACATCAATGCTATGCTCGGTTTCCTTTCTATATTTCTATTCAGAATATTCTCTATTTCTATGAAAACCATTTCCCAAAACTGCTGTACAAATTTACATTTCCACCACGTATGCATATATGTACCTATTTCTTGACAACCTCTCCAACAATATTTAGAGTTATTCTTATCTATATTATTCAATCTTGCTGGTGTCAAATACCATCTCCATATTTATAATAATTTATAATTTATAATATTTTATAATAATTTTCTTTTATCCGTATCGACATATTTTTAGATGTCTTTGTTTCCATATCTTATCCACTCATGATATCCATTTTTTTGTTTTAAATCTTCCTCCCATATTCTCCTTAGATATTCCCCTTTGTCTTTTTTATCCTTATTTTTTATCAATATTTTATATAATTCACCTATAATACCTTTCATACTTTCATTATCATCCCTCTTTTCACCTTTTTTCACCAAATTTTCAAATTTTGTAAATTCCCTTGTTTCTTTATGATTCTTTTTGCAATTTTTAATCCATTGTTCTAACTATATACAATTAAACCATGAAATTTTTATTCCACCTAATTTCTCTCTTATACTCCCTTTCTCATCCATCCATCCATCCTATCCATCCCTCTATTTTGTCTAGTCCTCTTTTCTTTAATTCCTTTCCCATTTTTTCCTTCAAATTATTTGGGATTTTTCCCCCCATTATAACCAGTGTTAATACTGAATCAATAGGCAAAAATTCTCTCTTATATTTATACCATATTTCCCTTTTTTGTAAAATTATCAAAAAATATGTTGCATATTCTCTTTTCTATTCTCCCTGTTTCTGTCTCTAACCATTCTAAATCCCCCTGTCCTACAATTCCTTCTATAACATATCTCAATTGATTAGCTTCATAATAACCTTTTATTTTGGGAAGACCAAGTCCTCCCTCCTTCTGTGATATATACCAAAATAATTTATTTAATCTTGTCCTTTTCCCTCCATTACAATATTCATTCAACATATTTTGCCATTTTTTCAGTTCTACTTCTGATATTTTTATTGGTAACATTCTAAACAAAAAAATTAGTTTAGGTAACATTTTCATTTTAACTAAAGCTACTCTTCGAAACCATGATAGTTGAATATTTTTATATTCTTCCAACTTCTTTTCCATTTCTTTCCGTAGTACCATAATATTTTTTCTCTTCTAGTTCTTTTAAATCATTTATAATATTTATTCCTAAATACTTAATATTACTTTTTAATCTTCTAATTTTTTCTCTTTTACAAATATATTTTCTTCTTCCTTAGTATAGTTAAACAACAACATATCTGATTTGTTCCAATTAACCTGTAAGCCTGTCATCTCCCCCCTTGGAGGTCTTTAAACAGAGGTTGGATGGCCATCTGTCGGGGATGCTTTGATCAAGATTTCCTGCATGGCAGGGGGTTGGACTGGATGGCCCTCGTGGTCTCTTCCAACTCTACAATTCTATGATTCTATGATTCTATGAAAAATAAAAACCATCATGGGAAACATATGTTTCAAATGTTTCTGGGAGTGTGACGCATTCATTTCTGCCAGGAAACAGGTATATAATATTACTGCATATAAACATTACTTCATAAAATAAATAAAATTTTGAACATGGTTACGTCACACACGTTCATAGAGCAACTATCTAGATTTTCAGAAAACACTATTATAGCTTTAATATTCAACTTCAGTTGCTATGGCTGCCTCCTGCTGAATCATGGAATTTGCAGTTGAAAGATGGTCCTTTACAACTCTTTGCAAGAGATAACTTTGGCCTCATCAAACTAAATCCCCTGGGATTGCATAGGGGGCGGCCAGAGCCATTATAGCAGAATAGTAACACTATACCTGTGTTGTCTGGAAATCTCCAAACATTGCTTTGTTATATCTCGAGGTAGTACAATTCCCGGTATGGAGGTAAGGCACAACATTTATGGAGATTAACTCAAAATGTGGAAATGGTTTCACAATGTTTCAGCTGCTTTGTTGCTGAAGAGATTACTCATTAGCGCTCTGGGGATTTATAGTTTTGGCAATGGTATACGGTTGTTTCATGTAGGAGAGCGCTTTCTCCTTACAACTCCATACATCACATCTAACACACAGGTTGTTGATTGAAAATTAAAACTTTGGTTGAGAAGGACAAACAGTGCGTTTCAGGTATCTCGATGTTTACCTGGGCAAAATGCAAACCTAGGGGCTAAACTTTGTCTTCTTCTTCCTATCTCTTTTTGGTTTTGATGATGCAGGCAAAGAAGGCATTTGTAATTCTCCCTCCTGTGTTTGGGATGCTTGCGGCTGCTCCTGGGAATTAGTGGCGGTGGTTTCTTCAACTTCGGAAGAATAATCGGCTGAGGTCGATGTCGATGCCCTTTTCACTTTGGATGTCAGCAGTCTCCTCTTTGCTCCAGGCTTAGGTCTTGACTTGCCAGTCATACCATGAGTAGCTGTGCTGGTAGATGCTGCTGGCATTGCAAAGTTTTCCCTGGATTGGGTGTTAGCTGCAAGAGACTGCATTAATGATCCTGCAATATTTGCAAGAGGCCTCAGACAATTTATCATTTCCTTTCTGTCCTCTCAACTCTCTATCATATCTTGTCTCATTAATTGCTCGATGCGGCAAAGCACTGCCGTGTCTGCTTCCATTTGTCTGGTTAAACGCTGATCGTAATTTTCCTGGGCTTCTTGGGCTATCCTTGCCAGCTTGTTTGCATTTCTCATTATTGCTGGTGCAATCACCTCTCCTCGTCTTCCCTTTTTTTCATGGGATCTGAGTCTGTGTAGACGGGTTCCTGGTGACATGGTTGACAGCCCAGGAACAAATTCGCTCTCTGTAATAATAGGAAGACTTTATTTAACTTACAGTTTAAAGTTACCCTTTGTGAGCGGTCATTACCCCCAAACCCAATGCTCATACCTCTTCGCATTTCATTTTAACAGTAATGCTTTTAACGTGACCCTTACTAGTTATTGCTCCCTGTTGCTCTCTCTGAGGTTTGAGGATTTATTTCTTTCATTGATTTACTTGATCTTGTGTGATAAGAATTCTTACCACTCAAGACCAAACAATCATTCTGCAATTGTTTCAAAATATTGATGTATACTGACTACTTGTTTTCCACAGAACATAAGTGTAAGACTAGACATTTCAATTCCTTATTTGTTTATATTCAATATATATTCAATTCCTTATTTCTTTATATATTTCTAGAAATATATTCCAACCTTCTTCTGCTTCATCTTCTGCTTGGGGGGATTCCTGGGCATTGGCAATGATTTCTTCCTCTGTACTTACTCCTGTTTAAAAAAAGGTAGGAAATATACTGTGAAAGGAATCTTGAATGATCGGGAAAAGTTTATGATACGTGGATATTTACAGTAACTTGGAAAAAATGTCAACTATGACTTTGCTATTTGCAGACATGGAATGCTGTCTATTTTTTAAGACAGTCTTCTAGTATATGCAGATCAGTTACTCCATCCTGGGTAATTCAAAATCGTTATAAGGACTACCCATCTATTTATTGTGCACCTTCAGTGCATGTGGTTTCTTTTGAAAAGCAAAATTTGTTCTAGACCCGTGCTATGTTCGGATTAATCCACCATCGGAATGAGGATTGTCACCTGAGGCCTGATAAATGCAAACTTACCTTCCACTGCAGCGACTGCGTCTATTGTGGAATCATCCTCTTGATCTGATTGCTGATTGGCAAGATGAAGTGTTTCCATACTTTCCTCCTCTTCTATGGCCTCGTGCAATTCTCTGAGGCCTCCTCCTGACTCCGTATCTACTAATATAACATGACAAAGATTTAATACATTCATACACTGTCAAATGTAAACTTGGATAGTTATTTCCTAATATATCTCTTTAAGATAGACTTCCTTGTCTATCTTCAACACATATTTGCTTTCAAAATGTTAACAGATGCAGCAAAGCTGCTCTTTCAAAAATAAAGTTGTCAGTACTAATGAACATGTTGCAAGTGTAACTGGCCAGTGCTGCTACAGAGGTACTTGCATTTGCAGGACACGTGCTGTCCTGCCTAGCATCTGTTCATCATTAAAACATAATCCTTGTGTGTTTCGTAGTGAAAGGTGCAAAAATGTAATGTTATCTTTCCCTGTTTTTGAATTTTTTTACAATGCTAACACCGCCCTCCTACACTCTTTTTTGTCAAACCTTCCATTATCAAGATAACCTTGCTTGAAGGAAAACCAAGGAGATCTAACCTGGGAATTGTATGTTTTTTGTCCTCAATGAAAGGATGGATGCTGCTCCACTTCCTTTATTTTTGTTTGCCAAGAAGCAAAATGTTTCCTTCCAGGTAAAGATTTATGTGGACCCATTGTATTTGGGATGCTTCTATCAATAACACGGAGAGCACATGCAGTAGTAGAGCACAACCAGGCACATGAGCACGTAAAGATCCCCAAACTTATGCAGAGTTTTTGGTCAACAAGATCTTTTGAGCACGGGGAAGTACTTCCATCATTACAATGAATTTTTTGGAAGTGAAACACATGTTGCCATTCTATTGAAATGGTTAATAATGGAATACTTCCTTTCCTGGCCATGCATCTGATCCAGTATACTCTTTTTTTCAAGGTGCGCATGTGTGTACATATGCATATATATAAACATGTATTTATTTCTCTGCACACGGATACGAAAAAATCTATTATTAATGCATATATTATTTTCCTTTGATGGAAGCATTTGGACAAAGACAGCAGAAATTCTCCATTGCCTGTGAGCAAACACGTTACAACAGTATTGACAATTATAACTGGTTCATGTGCTTACCTTCATCTGCAATCTGGGAGGTGTCTATGGTGGCCAGTGAATCACCCAGCTCCTGAGAACATGGAGGCTCAGTCTGGTCAGATGAACCCCCCTGGCTACCTCTGTTTGACATCATAGTCTTCATAGACAGACTCCTGCAAAGGCGTTGAGGGACGACACCCACATCACCTCCCAAAATGTTGTCAAGCTCCTTGTAATAGGGGCAGGTGGCTGGACTGTTGCCACTAATCTTGTTATGAGATATCACCCTCTTAAATTCCAGCCTCATACATTTCGTTTTTGAGCGACACTCTTCAGATGTACATTTATGATGTCTATTTCTCATTTCTAAGGCTATTTTTTCAAATATATCAATATTTCTATGAGAGCCTTCCTGCACCCGTCTTTCTCCCCATATTTCAAGAAGGTCCCTGATCTTGTCATCTCTCCATCCAACCCCCCTCCCTTGCCTGCACCTGTCCTCTATTGGGGCATCCATAATTTTAATTAAATAATCGGGGAAGCATTGTAGTAACCTCTCAAAACCCCCTTGGACTCACTCTGTTCCTGCAATCTAAAGAGACTAACACAATAACTTTGGCACGTGCGTGTGCGGAATGGTAGTTTTGCTATTATGGGAAGACTTCCATGTTGTCGCAGCGTTATTATGTAATCGCTACCTTCCGACACTGCGTCTACAGCGAGACTTCAATAGTAACTAGGAGACTGCCAAGCATGACTCTGTCGTGCTCCTCCAAAGACGTTCATTACTTCCTGGATTAGTGGCTGCTGATTACATTCCCAAAGTATATTAGCCATGTCAAGATTTAGGCATTATTGGGGGAAAAGGGAGGTTTCTCTTATGTTTGCTGGGATCAGGAGGAGTGGGGGCCTGAATTTGATAATGCGATCAACCTCCTCTAATAACAACAATTTCTATTCCTCTGTCACAAAGTACCTTGGCAAGAAGGGGTTCATGAGAAGCACCGCCCAAGTGGCATCAAAATTCAAAGTGTTGAAAGTAAAGTTTTTTAATTTGATGCAACTCTTTAATGGAGACCCACCAGTCGACACCAGATTCCCTCTATTCCAGGAGATGTATGAGCTATGGGAGGAAAGTGGGAAACCACACTGGTGTGATAGAAGGCCTTCAAGTAATTGTGAACCCTCTTTTTAATATTGCTTTTAATACGAAATAACACCAAAGTGTCATATGACCTGGTGTGTTAGTTTTCTTAAGAACAGTAATAGAGTTAAACTGGAGTGTGATGATGAGCCACTGTTACTTTGATCAACATTTCTTAGTGTTTCTTTTTGGACCATTACATCAATGCAGACAAGCATAAATTTTCTTTACTGTGACAATGCACAGCTAAAAGTATGAGTATGAAGGAACTGACATAAGCAAACATGATACCAATTCTAAATTATTTTTTATTATTTTTGTAACCCATCTGGTGCAATTAACTTAAAACTTTCAGCTTCTGGACAATCAAGGGTTAATCCTTCCAAAGAAAAGGACGTCGACAAGGTGAGTTAGTATGGAGGGTTAAAAAAAAGACAGGAAAATGTCCACTGTATTATCAGAGACCGATACTGTAAATTTTGATGTCACAATCCATGTTATGTACATGTAATTCTATCCTGTAATTAACTATACTCACAGAGCATGTATCAACTACTTTTCTCTGTGTTTTATTTTTAAACACCAGTATTATAAATGCCAGAAAACGTGGGAAATTATGGAAAAGTAATCTCATGTACTGTTTTGTTATAAGTCTGGTGTCTGGGGGTAATAGCACTGACTGATAGATGGTTACATCATATGTTTCCGGACTTACACAGAAAGAAATTGGATTGAAATGAACGCTTGAAATAGAGAAAAAGCAACACTATGAATACATTGTTTTTAGGGATTATAATATTGAAAGAAGATTTGTGTGAAAGGTCAGAAAGTGGTTGATTTGTCATATTTTGCTTGCTGACAAAAAATATGTTTATTGCCCCCCTATGCCAAACCATTGTTCAGTGGAGGATTAAAATCATTTTGGATCGCTACTCTTGTGAGATTTGACCAACACCAGAAATGTTACTTCCACTTATATATATGGGGAAATGGGGAAGAGGAACAAGAGTTGACATCAAATCAGGGACCAGAGGGTAAATGGTAAGGATGCTTACTGCTTTGTAGGTGGTGCATGACATTTTTCCCGCAATAATTAGTCCTACTAATTTTTGTGTTTTTGTAAGCCGCCCTGATTGTTTTGACAGAGGGGTGGGGTATAAATCAATTTTATTATTTATTATTATTATTACATAATCAGGGATTTGGAAATCTTAACATTTGCACTATCCTTTCTCTTGCCATCTCTCATCCTTTCATTTCCACGTGTTGAAGATTGCTTATGGCAGTGTTCTAGCTATGTTTCCAACCATTCCACAGGTGGGAGTTCTACATTGACCTCTGCGCAGTCTGCTAGATCCTCGACCAAGAGAGAATCATCATCTACCAGCGCTGCACCTGGGGAGGAATCATTGGCGGAAGATGATGATCCTTACGAAAAACATATGTCGACGGAGGAGAATATTGATGAGGAAAGTATTAATGAGATAATTTTTATGAATGTTAGGCTAGGGTTTCTTTTTTATATGAGGCCAGTATTGTTCAACACCACAATTTATAGTAATTTCAATAACATTTCCTACGCATGCAGTCACTCTACGAAGTATGTCACTCTGTGCGCAGTACAGATCTGTTCACTTCAACTGTATACAGAAATTATTTGAGTGAACAGTGAACATAGCCCTCGTCCTTAGTTGCAATGGTGTCCACATTAGGAATCTAATGACAATATGTCTACATTGGGCCTTTTAAGAAAAAATTGTGAAACTGCTTTTCCTTCAAATCTACACCGCAACCCTCATACGCATTCACACCAGGAGAATTATCCCTCATGTGCGAATAGATTAGTATAACGTTGCAATGTCATGCACTTTATCTATGTAAAATTGGTGCCACACTATATACATCAAATCATAGCATACAGTTTCAAAGACATACTTTGAAGTACCATCAAGAAAAACCCCAGTCTTCCACTTTTCAATTTATAGTGACATCAAATTATTTTCCTAACAGGTTTTACCAATAATGGTCCAAAATCCCAACCTTGACAGTTCTGATGTTGAATGGATACTTCTTGTAATATGCCCGTTAATCTTTCATGTACCTAATGATTTATTCAAAGACCGTGCTGTTATATTCCTGTTTTAGAACCATGTGATGAAGAAGAACCCGGAACTTCTGGCAAGATGTGTGGTAGCCCCGACCATCCTCCTTGCTGTAGGCAGTTGATGGAAGAAATGAAGACCTTGATCACCTAAGGTATGTTTTCTTCTTTTTTGTCTTCAAATGTGTACTGTAGGAAAACCTTGTGAGAAATGTATTTAACAAACATGTATATGTGATATGGTGACATCTCCCTATGATAACCCTTTCCAATTGACACAACCACTGACACAAATTTTGAAAATGTGTTCTGGATACACAGGAGTGTTTTGGACAATGTTAAAATATGGCTATCACTGGCTGCAGAGGCCACTATTACTCATCCATATTCTCAAGGATGTCCCCTAGAAGTATCCACATCTCTGCCTTCCTCTGGGGAAGCCGAAGGAGATGATTCTGGTGTGTACATATGCGTGTGAGCATCCGTGTAATGTATATTTTTCTTCCTTTTTATTTTAAGGGGATGATTGGGGAAGCCATTGATCTAAATGGAATTCTACATATGTTCCTTCCATACTCCCAGCAAGAGTTGTTTGGAAGTGGAATTCTCTGCCTGGAAGTGAGGTGGAGTCTCCTTCTTTGGGGGCATTTAAACAGAGGCTTGATAACCATCTATCGGGAGTGTTTTGATTTTGTCTTACAGCATGGATAAAGGCAGTTCTGGATGGCCTTCAGGGTCTCTTTCAATTCTATTAATCGGGAGCCTATCTCCAGAGTTGTGGAGTAGCAGCAAATATTTTCCGTTAGGAAAAAAAAAGGAATAAACCTTTATCCTGTTATAAATGTCTTACCCCTGATGTTAGATGGAAACCAAATCCAATCTAAGTTTTCCCTTTCAATATTATAGACAATAAAATCCAGGGAAGTATTAACGGACAAATAACAGCAATAGGAAAGTATAGCGTGCCCCTGTAATGAAAATTCCTATCGGAGCAGGCTACACAAGTCAAACCCTTAGGGAATGAATCAAAAAGCAAACCATATATATATGTAAACGTAAGGTTTGCCCAGATCATTCATGCAGAAAACTTCCTTATGCAGAGTGTGATTACTCTGTGTGTTGTCCTTGACACCGAAAAAGTAAATAATTCACTCCAATCAGAAAGCATGTATAACCATTCGTAAATAATAGAGGTTAAGAATTAAATCACCCTGTCCATGGTATAAAATCATACAGGAAGTCAATTCGAGCTCAATAGTCTGACAGGTTCATTTTCAAATCTTACAGTAAGGAATATGAAAGAGACCTACGACACCAGAATGCAAACCATCAAGCGTCGGCACATTGAATTGGAGAAGAAGATGTGGTTGATGGAGGAGTATTACCAGCGATTGAGGGGAGGTTCTCACAGTGAGCAGGAATAAGTGTGCTACGGGGTCACAAGTTCCATTAATAAGCAATTTTGTTTTCCTCCGTACAGACACTTGCACACTTTGCTGTCATGGATGTACCGTATCACTTGGTTTTCCTGTGGCTCCCTCGTTTCCAATGCCAGTAACTGTTGAATTTGGAGGACTTTTCTGGACATCAATCTGTAAGGCAGGCGGCCTCGTCCCCGTTGCGAGGATGCTGCTCGTAAGGGGGGCCGTTTCAGATGAGGCTGCCCCCGTCCCGCGCCGATACTTTTGTGGAAGATCTGGTAGGCTGCAGTGCTATATTTGGCGATTTTGTAATCATGGAAGTTGAACCTAATTACAAAATCACCAAATATAGCGCTGTAGCCTCCCAGCTCTTCCGCAAAATTATCAGCGTGGGATGGGGGCAGCGTCATCTGAAACGCCCCCCCTTACGAGCAGCATCCTTGCAACGGGGACAAGGCCACCTGCCTTACAGATTGATGTCCGGAAAAGTCCTCCAAATTCAACAGTTACCGGCATTGGATACGAGGGAGCCACAGGAAAACCAAGTGATATGGTACATCCATGACAGCAAAGCATGCAGGTGTCGGTATGGAGGAAAATAAAATTGCTTATTAATGGAACTTGTGACCCCATAGCGGACTTATTCCTGCTCGCTGTGAGAACCTCCCTTCAATCACCAGTAATACTCCTCCATCAGAAAGGCTCAGCTGAAGACACTAGGGCCATTACTAAACGGGAATCCCATACTCCAACAACCAAAAGCATTGAATGCATCAGCAAAGCGATACAGGGGAACCTTGATGGTTTGTACTGGAATGGTCCTGATATTTCATGTATCTACCATGGTTTTCTGTAATGATGATAATGTGATTGTTGTTTATGTTGTCTCTGTTTAAAGACAGTTGTCTTAAATATTGAGAAGGAAAATATCTTGCATGGCTTAGGTTTCAAAAACCTTTCACCATGCAATTTTGAATACTCACTATGTGAAAGAACGGAAACGCTTTTACTACTATATTTGAAGTAATGCCAACGTTTTATTTTTATTGTAGCTTATTCCAATGACAATGTGTAATGGCACAGCCAAACAGTTCTTTTTTGGTTTTCTAAATTCCCACAGGTTAAATGGTGGGCTCATGTATTTTATGTTAAAGTTTGCACCGGAAAGAAAGGTGTGTTCTTTTCTTAATGTTAAGCAAATAAAACTGTCTACATTTGTCCACAGAACTAGATTGTACTGTGTTGGTTTGGCAGAAGGAATAGAATAGTAAACTTGCGCTGTAGAAATGATTGAACTCCAACAAACCTATTCCTGGTCGTATTGCGTTTGTGACCAAACTATGTCCACGGGATACAACTGCAGTCTAGGATATCATGGTGTCTTCTCTGGGGCTACACGGAGAAGGTTCGGTCTGCACACACATAGAGAAATATCATAAGCCAGCAAAATAAGTTTACATACTCCTGACAGGCCCCAAAGATGCTGCCTGCATTATAACAGTATTGTAATGATGCATATGTACTGGTTTCTATCCCTCAAATATGTGGATCATAGAATCATAGAATCATAGAATTGTAGAGTTGGAAGAGACCACTAGGGCCATCCAGTCCAACCCCCTGCCACGAAGGAAATCCTGATCAAAGCATCCCCGACAGATGGCCATCCAGCCTCTGTTTAAAGACCTCCAAGGAAGGAGACCCCACCACGCTCCGAGGGAGTGTGTTCCACTGCCGAACAGCTCTTACTGTCAAAAAGTTCCTCCTAATGTTGAGGTGGAATCTCTGTTCCTGGAGCTTGCATCCATTGCTCCGTGTTCCAATCTCTGGAGCAGCAGAAAACAAGCCTGCTCCATCCTCAGCGTGACATCCCTTCAAATACGTAAACAGGGCTATCATATCGCCTCTTAACCGTCTTTTTTCCAGGCTAAACATACCCAGCTCCCTAAGTCTCTCCTCATAAGGCATCATTTCCAGACCTTTCACCATTTTAGTTGCCCTTCTCTGGACACGCTCCAATTTGTCAATATCCTTTTTTAATTGTAGTGCCCAGAACTGGACACAGTATTCTAAGTGAGGTCTGACCAAGGCAGAATAGAGCGGCACTATTACTTCCCTTGATCTGGACACTTTACTTCTATTGATACAGCCCAAAATCGCATTGGACGTTTTAGATGCCGCATCACACTGTTGACTCATGTTCAATTTGTGGTCTACTAGGACTCCTAGATCCCTTTCGCACGTAGTCTCATTCAGCCAGGTCTCTCTCATCCTATATCTATGCATTTCATTTTTCCTCCCTAAGTGCAGTACTTTACATTTCTCCGTATTGAATTTCATTTTGTTAGCTTTGGCCCAGCTCTCCAGTCTATCCAGGTCATTTTGAATTTTGATCCTGTCCTCTAGGGTATTAGCTACTCCTCCTAATTTGGTGTCATCTGCAAATTTAGTAAGTATGCCCCTGATTCCCTCATCCAAGTCATTGATAAAGATGTTGAATAGCACTGGGCCCAGGACAGAACCCTGTGGCACCCCACTGGTCACATCTTTCCAAGACGAAGAGGAGCCACTGCTGAGCACCCTTTGGGTTCGGCCGGTCAACCAATTACAAATCCATTGAACAGTTAACTTGTCTAGCCCACATTCTACAAGCTTGTTTGCAAGAATGTCATGAGGGAACCTTGTCAAAGGCCTTCCTGAAATCAAGGTATGCGATGTACACTTAAAAAGCTAGTGTGGACTGGTTTAGGTTCAGAATTGTGCAAGGGTTTTGTTCCTGCAGTGCTTGGACACAGCTTATTTATTTATGCCCCAGTGGCTGTGGGCAATAGTAGCTGGTGGCTCTAGTGCCATTAGGAGAGTGAATTCCTTCTGTTCTTGTTGTTGTCACCCCTCCCCCTCATTTGAACTTTAAAGGAACTGGCAAAGGTGCTAATCCCTACCACCAAAAGAAGTTCAGCTCCTTTAAAATCCAGACTAAAACTCAGAGTGGGTTCATTTCCGCAGTGACACTGAGGCCTCCAACCACCCATAATGTTATGGAAAATGAGAAGAAAATTAGCAAGGGTAGCTCAAAGGGTCAATAAGTTAGCAGCATGAGAAATTAGATCAGCAAATCACACATTGGTAAGTACCCTGTGACAGCTTGATGGTGCAAGAGGATTGATTACCAGTTCTTGTCCTTTAGTCCTATGGGCCCTAGGGAGAGGGAAGAATCACCTTGGGAGCTCATCCTAAATGTCCTGTAGCCTGGGGAGGGAGGGGAGTAGTGAGCTGGGCGGGCCTCCTTCAACTAAAAAGTAGCTGGCCAGATGCAAGCAGAGAGTATACTGTATGTATTGTACCTGGGTGACCTTAAATGTCCAGTGAGGAGGTACCAAGATGACACACCTCACTTCAGCTAAATTGCTGCAGCTCTCCAATATATCAAGCAAAAGAGAGTTGTCCTGCTATCTTGTGCATGAATACTGAGGGAAGATGAGTCACTATAGAAAGGACATTGTTCCTGGTTGTTGGCATGCTGATGGAGGCTGATAGGAGTTGTAGTCCAAAACATCTGGACTGAACAAAGATAAAGAAGGCCTTGTTAAGGGTGCAGGAGGGAAAGGACACAATACAGTAATCTAGCTGTCAAGGAGAACCCACTCCCACACACTTTCCACTCCCCGCCCACATCACAGTATCTGACTGAAGAAGAGTGGTGGTTGTGAAACACAGCTAAGAATGCTGAACAGGAGAGAAAATAGGAGCTGCATCCACCTGAAACCCAAATATCAAGGGGTTCTTTTCATTCACATCCATTTGTCTTAAAATTCATTTTTCCTCATTATGAAAAGGGGAAATCACTATTCTTGTAGTTTGGAATTCTTTGTTTGTCTCAGGGTGAGTTGTCAGTGTAAAATTATATTATTTGGTATTGAAGCAGAACTCTAATATGGCTTCACATGTGCCTACATTTCTGTTTCTCATATTTTAGTGCTAGGGAAATTCTTCCAAAAAAACAAGCTGACACGGTGAAGGGGAATGGGTTATGTAGCAAGGACTGGGGAATTGTTTACCTGCCAGGAAACTGTAATGATCAACTGACACCTAAAAACCCAAAACTTCTATCAAATTTGTTAGCTTCGTGGAATTATCCCAGCACATGTGTTTTCCATTAGTGCCTTGGCAACCCTGGTAAACTATATTAGAATGTAAGAACTAATGGCTCAGGGATCCCATTCTTTTTCAGATTATGGTCTGCCAGGGTGGGAGACAGTAATTCATTTCTTTTGCTAAATAAAGTTGGATCCTTGAATCATAGAATCATAGAGTTGGAAGAGACCACAAGTGCCATCCATTCCAACCCCCTGCCATACACGAATACACAATCAAATCATTCTCAACAGATGGCCATCCAGACTCTGTTTAAAAACCTCCAAACAAGGAGACTCCACCACATTATGAGGCAGTGTATTCCACTTCCAAACAGTTCTTACTGTCAGGAAGTTCTTCCTAACGTTTAGGTGAAATCTCTTTTCCTCTAGTTTTAACCCTTTGCTCTGTGTCCTAGTCTCTGGAGTAGCAGAAAACAAGCTTGCTCCATCCTCAGTATGACATCCCTTCAAAGATTTAAACATGGCTATCATGTCACCTCTCAGCCTTCTCTTCTCCAGGCTAAACATGACCAGCTCTCTAAGCCATTTCTCATAGGGCATGGCTTCCAGACCCCCCACCATCCTGGTGACCCTCAGATACATTCCAGCTTCTCAATATCCTTCCTGAATTGTGGTGCCCAGAACTGGACACAGTAATCCAGGTGAGGTCATACCAAAGCAGAATAGAGTGGCACCATTATTTCCCTTGATCAAGACACTATACTCCTATTAATGCAGCCTAGAATTGCATTGACTTTTTTAGTTGCTGCATCACACTGCTGACTCATGTTCAGTTTGTGGTCCACTAAGACTCTTAGATCCCTTTTGCATGTATTGCCATCAAGCCAGGTGTCACCCATCCTATATCTGTGCTTTTCATTTTTACTGCCCTAGCATAGTATCCTACATTTTTCCCTGTTGAAATTCATTTTGTTAATTTTGGCCCAGCTTTCTAATCTGTTAAGGTCATTTTGTTAATCTGTTAAGGTCATTCACCAGCTTGGCCTGCTAATCTTTCCTGGTGAGACTTGGAGAAGCAATTCCATTTCACTATGAAGTACTGTTTCAGATTTTCAGAAGCAAGTAACTTGCCATAATGGTTATATGGAATAAGTAGACAATATAGCAGCTGCACATGCTGAAGATTTACAGTGCATCCATAAGTGTTTGAATTAATGTAATCTTTGCAAATCACATGGACTCTGGTATGATACTCTTACAACTGATGTTCAGTTTATCTGTATACTGGACAAAAATGAAAACTGGTCTAGTACTGACCATGCTATACAACAATCTAAATACTAAAAATGTAAGGACATCGCCAGTCATGCTTTTTTGATATTCAGACAGACCTCTGTATTTGTGGGGGTTTGGTTCCCAGACTTACCGTGGATACCAGAAACCACGGATAACAGTGAACCCTATTAAAATAAAGGACTTCCAGTAAAGATATGAGCTGGAAGATCTAGAAGATGCCAAGAGAGGATGCTTTTCTCAGCATTTCCCACTTTTAATCTATGGTATATGTCCCTACTTTGTGTTCTGCAGATAACTAAAACAGCAGATATTGGTTCCATGGATACGGGGATCCAACTATATACATAACAAAGTAATAAAGTAATGAAATATGTTGCCTTTATCATTCAAAAAAATGTGTTATAAGTAATGCTGTTTTAAAGAGAAGTGCTAGCTCCTTGAATTGAGCTCAGAACTTAATTAGTACATACCTTCCAACATATCACCGATGAACACATGTGGCCAAGCAACATCAGAGGCTGAACAAGATGACAGATGTATTAATGGGGAAGAATACACAGTCTACAAGATGCCACAGCTGTTTGCTTTTGCCTCAGCCTACTGGGATGGGCAAGATTCCATTTCCTTTGCTCTCCTCCCCCTACTGAGTTAATTAACTGCAATTTCAACAGATACAAATCTAACAGAGATCAAGTGAGGGAAAGAGGAATATTTGTACTAAAGCAAAAATGATCCTAATATTTATCTGCTGTAATATTGCTAAAACACTTTAGCACTTTGACTATAACTCCTGAATGATAATAAAGATGGAATGGAAATGAGTGAAAATCAATTTCTGAAATGTTGCATGAGTCTAGACATGACAAGTAATTAGTGAGAGGGAAAGAGGAGGGGAGGGGAGAGGGAGGAGGAATGACAGAAAACAGAAAATGAGGGAAACCTGGGATACTTCAAGGAAGAGTTTGAATGCAAACCTGGGGATATGCCAGTAAAATTTTAGAAGAAGAAGAAGAAGAAGAAGAAGAAGAAGAAGAAGAAGAAGAAGAAGAAGAAGCAGCAGCAATACTTCAAAAACCATTTTTTTCCTTTCAGGATGAGCCCATAGTAGAGATGGGGCCTGAACTGGAGTAATGTTACTTGGACATTGCTGTTGTTGTGTGCCTTCAAGTTGTTACCAAATTATGACAACCCTAAGGTGACCCAACCATGGAGTTTACTTGGCATGATTTGTTCAGAGGGGGTTTGCCTTTACCATCCTCTGAGGCTGAGAGACTGTGACTTGCCCAGGGTCACCCAGTGGGTTTCCGTGGCCGAGTGGGGATTCAAACCCTGGTCTCCCAGTGTCCTAGTCGAACATTCAAACTACTATAACACACTGGCTCACATTTGTTAGCCTTTTATTTATTTTTGTTTGAAAGACATCTACAGGGACCATGCATACCTTGGTATTGTGTGCCTTCAAATAATTTCTGACATATGACAACCTTAAGGCAAATTTATCACATGGTTTTCATGGTAAGATTATTGCCTTCCTCCTTTGGGGTCAGTGCGGTGGGCAGAAAACCCAAGGGCACAAGCATTACTCTTACACTCACAGACCTATACATCTTTTACACACACACACACACAGCTCCTCAAAACCTTATGGTCTTCTTACTTTCAGACCCTTATAGTTTTGTCATCTGCCTCTTCTGTCCTCATCACAGCCCCTAACTATAAAAATAACTGATATGTGTATGTGGCAAATACACCCCCAATTCATATGGTTTTTGAGGACCCATAATATATAGATTGTCTTGTGGAATGGGCATGGGCAACTGTCTCTCTACAGATGTTCTTGAATTGCAGTACCTACAACCCCTCACAATTGGCTATGTCGGCTATGTTTGGCCTGGACTTTGTAGGCCAAAACCATCTGGATGGCCAGCTGTAAAATCCAGCCACAGTGCAAAATACAGCAGAACAAGGACCCATAAAACCAGAGAAGTAATTGGTTTACCGTTCAAGACCAAAAAACCCCAAAACAAAACAGCTAATAATAATTTCATTGGTAAAAAGTTCCTGGTGTGATGGATGGAAAATGAAAAAGAGCATGTATTATTTCATATATATATGAACTCTAGCAACTGTTCTATTTACACCTCTAATGTTCTCTTGCAGACAAATAACATTGTCACTTAAATAACTAATTATCTTCTGAATAATAAAAGATCCTTTGCGATTTGCCATGTTTTACAAATAATTAGCTAATTCAATGAAAGCAAGATACATCAGGCAGACAAACATGAGCAAAAAAAGGAGTCCAAGTCCTGCAAGCTGCTTAGTAAGGAGGGAAAAGCCTATGGTGCTGATCCCTCCTTCAGAAATATGACTATGTTTTTTAATTAAATTTATTAAAAGGATTTATAAATCATCTTTCCACCTGCCCAGGCCCTCCAAATGACATACAATAAAATGCCAATACAAAAACTGGAAAATATGATTTAAACACAATTTTTTAAAAAATATTTGAAGTGTGCTATAAAGATATAAAATGGGCACTAGGGAGATTATCAGATGGGCAATTAAAACCTGTTCCTATCCTGGTACCCCCCACCCACCCCACTCCTGTCCCTGTTACAGTTTAAAGAAACATTTTCAGATACTTACATTTATCCTGGCATAAGAACTGCTCCCCCTCCCCTCAGCAGCCTGGGAGTGAATGCAGCTGTCGCAAATCTGCATTCATGTCCCATAAAGCAAATCCCTCCTGTTCTTGCGAGAGAATGATCGCGTGGGAAATTTAAAGATAAAAACCCAACCAAACATCAAATTAAAACACCAAGCCCCAAAACACAGTTTAATAATTATAAGTAACCCAGGGAGGGGAAAAAGGGGGTATCACTTATCTCCTCATCCCGATCGCATCCGGAAGTGTTCAGCACGGACCTCCTACTGACCTCACAGTGATGCTGCCATTGCGCTAGCAGAACAGGGCTCCATTTCAAACATCCGTGTTTCTGTTACTGAAACGGAACAGGCGATTGTTCTGTTTGATTGACAGATTGACAGGCGATTGACAGATTGGAGCATGTCCAGAGAAGGGCAACTAAAATGGTGAAAGGTCTGGAAACGATGCCTTGTGAGGAGAGACTTAGGGAGCTGGGTATGTTTAGCCTGGAAAAAAGACAGTTAAGAGGAGATATGATAGCCCTGTTTAAGTATTTGAAGGGGTGTCACACTGAGGATGGAGCAGGCTTGTTTTCTGCTGCTCCAGAGACTGGAACACGGAGCAATGGATGCAAGCTCCAGGAACAGAGATTCCACCTCAAGATTAGGAAGAACTTTTTGACAGTAAGAGCTGTTCGGCAGTGGAACGCACTCCCTCGGAGCGTGGTGGGGTCTCCTTCCTTGGAGGTCTTTAAACAGAGGCTGGATTGCCATCTGTCGGGGATGCTTTGATCAAGATTTCCTGCATGGCAGGGAGTTGGACTGAATAGCCCTCGTGGTCTCTTCCAACTCTACAATTCTATGATTCTATGATTCTATGATCTATTAACAACATTTCCCCATGAATAAGAGAACACAGGGACAGAACAGAGGCAGCACGGAGGGAGAACGGAAGAGGGATGACATTGTCTGAACGGGAAATCCTTTTGTGACCCTGTTACATCCTTGTCCCAGATTATAAAGCCCATCTGATAATCTCCTAAAACTGCACTCCTAAGCAAGGGAACCAGCTAATGGTGCAACCATACTCCTACATAGCCAATAAGACATCTACTGTATCTTACCCCTCCTGTGTGGAGCCAAGCATGAGCCTTTCTTTTTAGAATGGGTAATACAACCATGAAAAAGTACATAAATATCCATTCTCAAGGCTTCAAGCAGCACCTCCATTCAAAAGATCTCAGGGAGCAAAGGCACAAGTAAGAAAGACGCCACCTGATTGCTGCTGTTGGTCAGAACAGGTTAGACAATACTGGGACAGATAGTCCCATGGTGAGAACAAATATAAACCATATTAACAAATGGAGCATAACTGCCTGGTCGGGCTACATGAGTAAAGCGGAAATGCTGTGTCACAGAGCAAAAAGAGTCAAGCAGAGTACCTATGAGAATATTTTATCTTCCTAGATTCACAAAATGCTTCTAACATAACAGTTCTTCAGGGAAAAGATTAAAATATAAAAGCAGCCTCAGGGCTTGTCTACACTGGCAGTAAAACCCACACCAGCTTGTAGCTGCAGTGGATTTCTTTGATCTGCAGTGGCCCCATAAACACCACACACACCAGGCTTGTCTGACTGTATATCCTGCCACACTGTATTCTGCATCATAGTACAAGGGCAGTCCTACGCTGTTCATATGTCCTTTATGTCATACTATATCTAGCCACACGACCAGGCCTATTCCAGTTCCCCACCCCCCTGTTCACTTCTGCATGCAAATAAGTGATTATACGTGGTCCCAGAGTACTGTTTTACTAGATAAATGGAGATATGCTTATCCAGATATGCACACAATCAGAAAAAAATAAAAATAAAAAAAGTGTGACAGAATAGAGACTCATCTACTGGAAGTCCTGCCCTGGCTTTGCTCTGAAGCCAATCCTCGGCTACCACATGGCCCAAAATACAGATTGCCCCCTCAAATGTGAAGCAAACCACAAATCTTACAGATCCATTTTCCTGCAGAAACCCTAGTGAAAATGCACATCATCCAAAACATTGTGTCATCTGTGCCACAAATATGGGGAGAGTACAGATTTTTTCCCCTGTGTAGACAAATCCCCAGACGGAGTTTCTTTTTTTCCTGGATATTACCAGTAAATAGATTGATTCAGTCAAAAAATAAGCAAGAACAAAATCAGTATTTTGCTGTGGATTTTACTGCTCAGGGAAACTTCAGCTGTTTTTGAAAATCTCCTATACTATATGCCATTTAGCCAACATTTCACAGATGGAAATCAGGACATATGTGGCCAAGCAACATCAGAGTGTGATCAAGATGACAAAAGTTATTAATGACAAAGAACAGAGAAGCTAGGAGAGGTTGCAGCAGTTTGCTTTTACCTGAGCCCACTGAGGAGGATAAAAACTTAATGAACCCCATTTGCATCAGTGGAACTAAGGTGTATACAAAGGGGGGAGTGGCAGGAGGAGAGAGAAGCAGGGACATTTTAAAAGCAACTGAAAAAGTAGGACAACAGAGGTTTAATCAGAAATGCCCTCGTCAAATCAGGGCAGCTGGAGAGTATATGTTTTGCCCATGGTTTGAAAGGCAGCAACTAGTTAAGGCACAGCACTAAGAACTCATGGTTTGAGCAGCAGTGGAGGAGGGGCACACTCCACCATTTTGGGGTGAGGCCCTCCAGCATGGATTACAAGGTGACCCATATGCCTTGCAATGGATAGATTATTTAATAACATTGGTGTCTTGTAAATGGTGCTATCCTAAGGTAGAGACCTCACACAAGGTGTGCTTTTTTGGTGACTTTTTTTCTAAGGTGCAATTCCTCCCAGTATGGTGCTCTTACTGGCCTTCTGTATGATGCCCTAATTGGCCTTCCACCACATGGGTTTAATGAATCATTCCCATGCAACCTTTCTAGGCAATCCTTCCAACAGCTCTTTTGGGTTCAGTAATAACACCATATATAAGTTTGCAGATAATCTGCATTCTGCAAACCATATGTTTGCTTCAGTTGACATACGCAGCAGCTCTGTTGTGAAGTATTGTGAGGAAATTTGCCAGATTGTGGTTTTAATGAAGGGGAGCATAAATTCTTCTATAATCATGTATTCCCTGGAGCCAAAGTTTTCAATAAGATACAATGCCAAATATCACAAGACTCATGATAAAGTCACAAGAATCAGCAAATGCTGTATACTTGGAAGATTATCCTTAGCTTTTAAAAATCCCCTTGAGCGTATTTGATTTATGAACATGCTGGGTGCAACTATCCTCTCCAGATGAAAAAAGAGTCAAGATAAACTTATATGTTGCTTTTAAAATGTCTTTGATGTACAGCTTGCTATAAATAGACAGTGAGTAAATGTTTTAGGTAGGTAGGTGTCTAGACATGACTCATCCTTCTTGCTAAGCATCTTGCTTCCTCATGAACTATTTAAATCACATTACCTTTAAGTAATGACAGTGAGACAGATACTGTTCTGCATCTCTCAGAGATGGCAGTTTAGCACAAGTATACACATGCATGCACTTTATGGCTGCAAGTTCAAACTATGGCTTGTATGTATGAATGGGTCATAACAGATATAACACTGCAGAGAGAACTTGAATATCATTTTGCATGTCTCCTTCACAATGCTGCTTCATATTACTTTTTTTAAGATGGATGTTCACATACCCAAATAAGGATGGATTAATACATCATTTTGCTTTTTCCAACATTTGATTCACTTTAACCCTCAAGTCCTCACCATTCCATTTAGAAAGAAAATAGTAAGTTCTTATCAAAAGCAGCACAAAGGAAATTTTCATTGCTGTGGCTGGCACATATTCATTTGGTACAGCTATGCTCAACATGGAGAGAATCATACTGCACCTATTTGCCATATAGCAGTTAAAGACTGAGAGCCTCTCAGAAAAAAAAGAGGTGGCAACTCTAGTTCAGAATCACAAACATGGTGGAATGCAGAGTTTACATATACTTTTTTTTAACTTTATGAAGAAATTTGTGAATTTTTGAAAATTAACATTTGAAATTCTAACACATCCCTATATATAACTGCCAGTCATCCAATGCACAGAATATTGATTTCAAAAGAAAGAGACATATCGTAGTGCTCATCTACATGAGCCAGGATAGTCCAGCAGGGAGCTAGTGTATCCTAGCTGTGGATCTGGCCCATTCTTCCTCCATTTGCTATACGGAATGGGTGGAAGACTTGATGGCACGTCAGACCATCCCTGCAGTTGCCGCCATTCTCTTCGTTGTCTTGGAAGCCAAGAAGGGGGCCTGCTGCATGTGACCAGCCTTGGCCACATGCTGTGGGACTCCTTCCTGGTTTCTGGGAGAGCCAGGGAGATAGCGGCAGCAGCAGCAAGAGCCAGCATGCTGGACAGGCTCCTGCAGACACAAAGCATGAAATCTGTTGTTTGCCACCTATAATGGAGTAAACAGGGTATCTTTTAAAAAATGGTTTATCAGGCCGTACCCTGCCTTCCCCTCATCTCAGCCCTGTATCTGTTCAAAGGGGTTAGGACTGCCCAGGGGCAGAAAGAGGCAAATGCCCTGCATTGTATAGACTTTAGGACTCTGAGCCAGGGGCAGGATAGGGTATTTAGCCTGTGTAGACAAGCCCTGAGTTTAAGGTCTAACGACATGTTATGCTAAATAGGTAGGCCAGAATCCAGTTCCAAATTTATTTATTTATATGCTAATGGACCTACTTTTTACAACATTGTGTAAGGAAGTATCCTCCTTATGCAAGAGATTTACTTGAAAGCACAATGGCTGCCAGACAGCATGTGGACACAGCTCCATCCTGACCCAAACAGCCATTGATTGACAGTGAAGGGAGTGTATCTGAAATGTTTGCTCCTGCCATTGTTGGACTGGCCATATTTATCCTCCCTTATGTGAAGTCCAGACTCCACATAAGTATGCTGACAGAACTTTTGTTTGCTTTATACAGGATCTTGGGCACGGTGCATAGCTTCATATGTTGTTGCTACCTTTCACATAAAATTGCAAAGGGATCAAACTGCATCAGGACCACAGCATGTGGAGTGAGTGTTAAGGGCTTACCACACTCCAAAGAAAAGCAGCAGGGGAGCAGGAACTTTCTGTCTTTTGTGCTGCCTTACCACATGATGTTGTCATTCTTCCAGTGTTCTTTTGTTCTGGTCCTGGGAGGGACTGAGTTAAAACAGTGTCTTTTTGCTAATGGGTTTTTCTGGTTAGCAAAAAGGCATGGTTTTACCTCAGTGCCCTAAGGGACCAGATAAAAGAATGATACAGTAAGGCAATGTGGAAGATGGAACATTACTTCTCCCCTGCCACTTTTCTTTGGAGTGTGGTAAACCCCTTAGTGTGTTGATCTTTCCTTTCCTTTCCTTCTTGTGCTGCAATCCCCCAAAAGATTGCTCCCTGAAAGCCAATTAGGATTATAAAAAATCACCACACTCGCAACACTGGGAGCATTTTTTTTCTAATCCTAAACTATCTGTACTGCAGTCCCAGTCTAGATTTCCCCACATTTATTTTTAAGCAAAACAGAAACACAGATGGAGCCACACATTGTCTCTTTAATTTATCATGTACTTAGACCATAAAAATAATTATTACAAGAGACACAGGACAACCTGAGAAGTCTCTTCAACTAAAAGCAATTAGATTTAAAACTGTTTAAATTTGGCTAGATCCAGAGTCCACAAAAAAGCAATACCTTTATTGGCCAACCAAAATGCAAAACACATGATGCAAGTTTTCAAAGCTCTACTGGATTCATCAGGCAAAAGATGTTGGTATGGCCAACATGGCTACCCCTGAATGTGTTTCCTGCATTTGAAGATACCTCATTTTGCCTCAACAAGGGGAATCCTGAACAAGAGGGAAATATGGACTGGGACTAAACTCTCAGAGGTTTCTACATAAAGATTATTCAAAGAATAAATTCAGGTTATTGGTTCAGATTATTTAAGAGATATCCTTCTAACTACCTTTCATTTACCTCTGTCTTTCTCTTTCTTTTTCTCTACTCATTGTGTCCCTAATGTATATCAAGCAGAATGGGGGCTTGTCTAGATGGACAATTTATCCCAGCTGTCTGCTGTCTTGGAGCCCTGCAGTCCAAGTGATGCAGGGCTCTTGCCGTCTTGATGACACCTGAGGCAAAACCAAGGGGAAGCCAGGGGGAGGCAGACTAAGCCCTTTTACATTTTTAAAAATCACCAGGGGTTTGTCTAGACCTGCCAGAATATGCCACCTTCTGGCTGGCATAGTCTGTCCCCAGAGCTGGCCCATATCCCCCCTCCCTCAGACAAAATAAGCGGAAGTCCACATACACATGTCAGGTTCCACATGCACATGCCAGCCAATAGCCATGGGTGCTTCCAGCATTGTTGTGCATCACACTCTTTGAAGCCAGGAATGAGGACCTCAGTATATGATCAAGACTGGTCACATGTAGGGGGGGTTGATCACATGCTGGGGGCCTCCTTCCTAGCTGCAGAGTGACTCCAGAGCTGTTGGTGGTAGCTGGCTATACAGGCCAGCATGCCGGTATAGATCCTGCATTCCTGCATCAGATTCCTCTGGATTTTCCCACATAATGTGGGTTTTCCCAGGGGCTTTTAAAAACATTTTAAAGGGCTTTACCAGTGTGGACCACAGGAATCCATGCCTGCATGCCAGGCTGCATCTCCAGATGCCTCTGCCTCCACTGCTGATGTCACTCTGAAGCTGGAAAAGAGCCCCCCAGCACTTGATCAAGGCCTCCTATATGTGACCAGCCTTGATCAAGTGCTGAGGGCCTCCTTCCTGGCTCCAGAGAGTGTGACCTGGACAGCAGCAGAGGCACTTGCCAATATGGGCTGGTGTGTGCTGGACTTCTACCAGTTTCATAACGGTAGCAGGGGAGGTGGGGTGGGATGGAATCCAGGATAGCTCTGGGTCAAGAATACACTAACTGGAAGGTACCAGATTTTGGTCAATGCAAACAAGCTCCTAGAGTTATATGATGGCAGCAGCATTTGGGACTACTTAAAGTTTCCAAATAGTGTTCCAGACAGTCTTACACACAAAGCAGCTTGCATTAGTCTAGTGTTGAGGTTAATAAAGCATGAAGGATTGTGACCAGGTTTGTCTTCTCCAAGAGTATGTGCTGCTGAAAAATAAGTAAAGGTTGGTAAAAGACAATCCTGGCCACCATAACTTGGACATCTAGAAGGAGACCCTGATGAAGTGGTACTGACAAGCAGTGAAGTTAAATCTGAAGAAAGAGTACAACCCTTTCCAGTATAGGTTGTGCCCTGAGCTCCAGATCTGAGCAACAGTATCATCTTATCTGGATTAAATGTCAGCTTGTTCCATCATGTCTAGTATTGTCATGTCTCCCTAGGGTCTGGTGGAAATGATAAAGAGCATGAATTACACCTCAGCCCAAATTTGTGGATGGCTTTGCCCTATGGTTACATGTTGAGGGTAAAGAGCATGCAGGATAAGATGGAATCTTCCAGCCCCAATGAGGCAATGGCCAAGAATTTGAGTACAGTCATCTTCCAATATCCAATATTAAGACTTTCCCCTAAATAAATAGAGCCACCTCATTTCTTTGAGGATGCCAGCGACAGATGTAGGTGAAACATCAGAAAGAATCTATTCCAGAACACAGCCTCACAGCCCAGAAAAAAAACCAAGGAAAATTTATGGATGCCAGCCGTGAAAGCCTTCCACTTCACACCTCTTTATGGTTCCCCCTTTACTATCCTATTGAGGTAGTTTTAGATATACTTTTACATGGTATTGAACACCACTTAAAAGTATATCTAATGTCATTGTTTGATTTTGTTACTGTTCTATGTGGACTAAGGGTGCTGAAGGCTGAGGGCTGCATTAGCTCTCCAGGAAATGTTGGAGGGCTGCACATCTGCCACCTCCATAACAAAACTTCAAAAATGTTTTTGTATTTCGAAGTTCTCAAAGGCACATTCAACAACAAAAAGAGGGGGAAAAGTATAAAATTTTCCAGTATTAAAAAATATTGAGCTCTTTATTCACTTAAATCCTTAATACCATAAATCATAATCTCATTGAACTTTTTGCTTTAAAATACAACAACACCAAATTACTCCCTTACTTACATGAAGAAGGCAAACTCACCAAGGTCGCAATATCACCCAACCAATCTGAGAGTCTCTAATTATAATCCAGATGTTATTAAGAAGGTTAAGAAAATGAGGCTTTTAGCAGGCTGGTGTCCATAAAAATGGCTAGCTTTTCATGGTTGAGCTAGCTGTTAATCCCAAGACCTCCCCTCTCACCACCCACACACAACTGTAATATTTTAGTAGTCTCTGCACAAGGAACAGGGTTCCAGAGTACACATAGGCAATCTCATACACTCCCGTTCTCCAGGGAGAGCTTTTACCAGCCGGATTGTGCCTCCCAGCTGGCAATCTCACCACTGAAAGCTTTCCCTGTTGCAGAGCACTCAAGGGGATGTCAGCTGACCATTGTTCTCACTCAGACGCCAACACACCTCACTTCTCTGACTCTGCCTGTTTGTTTAATTCCTCCTGCCAAATTGGTTTGCCCAAGCTGGCAATAAAGATGCCATCTAAAACTCAGGGGAAAGAGAAGAGAACTGAACTGTGTGTATGTGAGATGTAACCTTTCACTGAGAGAAGACCTGGGAAGTGCTTGTTCAGCCCAAGGAACTATGCAAATATAAAGGGGCCTTTGTTACTTCAGGAAACATTGTACCAATCCAAATGCACAACTGAAAACAAAACTAATTTGTATGCCAACTGAGGCATATAGGGAAAGGGATATGGAGATAGGAGTTGTGATTTGTCTAATGGCCACTGATGCCACAGAAATATTCTGCTTTCCTTAGCAAAAATTGTCATAAGTGTGATAGTGCTGGCAAGGCATAAAGGGATGAGGGAGAAGTAGGCATAGGCTGACAGAACTGAAAGTTCCCTGAGATTGAAAGAGGGAAAGACAAATCCATCTGTGAAGAGAAGTGGTCCATACATAGTTCTACCATAAGAGAATAGCAGTTTCCTTTCCTCATTCCATAATACAATAGCATATTGGAGCCAAAGAAATAATAAGAAAATAAACATGCACACCCTTAAGATTCAGCTGCACTGATTAAAACTGGCATTCATTGAAGACTTAATTGATTCATCAACGGGAAATTTAATCCTCAGGATCACCTGGAACTCTAAACCCTGAGATGGACAATAGCTACAAACTCTGAGATTGTTGCAATAAAGATCCAAATGCAATTCTGGATTATCATTTATCCAAAGGTAAATAGGCGATTTATTTCATTTATTTCTTCTTTGATTGGGATCCAAAGGAGAATGTCCAGCTTTATCAAAAGGGTTCTCCACAAGTCACAATGAGTGGACATCACCTGCTCCCAAGCACTATCTTCTTGATTAACAAAACTAATAAAGAGGATCAATATTACAATAAAATGGTCTTTTGGGGGTTGTTCTCTGGCTTGCTTTACCTGCTGAGTCAAGTTCTGTTGGTCCTCCTATCAAGTCACAGCAATTATTCTTTTACCCTAGGCACTAAGTCTAAATCACCCTTGGCATTTCAGAAAGCAGAATTAAAATCAACAGCACCACTTCTCAGGCTGAAGGCTACCACTACACTCAGCACAAAGATCCACAACTTTGAGGATGCACTTTAAACCACACAGTGCTTGGAATCCAACAAAATCTCAACAGATCTTTTATTTAAACAGTATAGTCTTCAGAGTCATGCAAACATAAATGAGAAATTTTATTATGCTGCTTACACTCTTGGATTCCCTTTTCTGTTTAGATCAGCTGTTTGAGCTGTCTTCTTTTCACAGCTCCAGCCTCTCTCCTCGGTTTGTGCAATTCAAAGAAGCACATATGCTTTCTCCAGTTTTCAGTCATTAGATTTGCACTTCAGATTATTTTATTAAATTACTTTCTCTGCTTTCTGCATATTGTCTCAAGCAGCACCATCATAATTGTGGGCTCAGCAAATCACAGCTGTTCTTCTACCTTTCAAGGTGCAGTGTGAAAACCAGGGAATATTTACCATTGTAAAATGGAATCTCAGAGTCAAAAAAGAAGGTGTTAGATTTTGAATGACTGCTAGTATGGCCTACTACCCTGTCCTCACGGTATCTCAAAACTGGAAATATTGGACACTTTTCCGGGTCAGGCTGGCTTAGGCAGACTAGAGGTCAGTTGGAGGTCACAATGACCTGAGATGTGTCTAGCACTATAATGGTAAGAAAGCCCATATTAGGATTGAGCAGGAAGCCCCCATAATGGGTTTATGCTAACAACCCAGTCATTAGAAGGGTATGTGCTAATTCTTTCTTCCAGCCTTGGGCATTCCCAGAAATAATTCAATAAAGCAATTAAGTTAATCAAGACCCTACAGAAATCTCTTTTATACCCCTTACCTAACCAACCATGAGGTTGCTGCAGACCCATCAATGTTTTGTCTTGCTGGAACCAAAGCAATCTGTTGAGTCTCATTTCCTTTGTCTATCCCATGGAAAAGCCATTCAGGCTTTGTCATAACCAGAATACCCCTTCAGGGTATGAAACAGGGTATAAATATTAGACTCTAGACCCCAGCAAAGTTTGCCACAGATGGACACTGACACACTGCCAGATTCTCTATGTCACTTTCAGGTGCCAGTCTGAGTATCTTCACTGCATGGAACTCTTCTCCTCAAGACTGGTAACTATCATTCCATCTTCCATGACCTCTCTCTAGCCAACCTTTCTGCCTTACTCTGCTATAGCCTTGTATGGTTTGTAAGAACGTATGTTTTGTATGTTAGTTTACTTTATGTATTATTCAAATAAAATACTTTATTTCACTTAAACTGGAGTGCGCTCTACAGTTACTACTGGTATACGTAGGTGAAAAGATCCCCAAAGTTACCTTCCTCTCACAGGCCTTCTGATTGAGCTAATAATTCCTCAGATATTGCAGGAGATTTTGGTATCACAGATGGGATCTCAACATACTCCCACCTCCTAGGGTAACATGACTTACTCCAAACTGAAGGCTTGGCAAAAGATAACTTGGTCCAAAATCACACAGAACAAACATATAGACAGACACAGCTACAGTGCACTAAAAGAACAGAACTCTTAAACCCTTATTTATTAAAGATAACATTTTTCATTGATTTCATTCTCAAAATAAACAAGTAATTTTAGCACTTTTTTCTTACTGGAAGAAAGCTTTTGGACTTTATCAGATGCAGGAGATTATCAGTCGGGGACAAAAATAGTGTCCCTGTCTCACTATCTCCTTTCCCACCCCCCTCCCATCCCTGTCCCAGCACAGAAATGAAAACTTTTCAGACCTACCTTTTCCATGTCCACCTTTCCTCTCAGCAGCCCAGGAGTGAATTGGACTCTCATGGAGCTGCATTCACTTCCTGGAATGCAAATCCCAGCCATTCTCACAAGAGAACATTCATGTGGGATACTCAAAAATAAAAAGAGAACTAAAAGTCAAAAAGTAAAACAAAGCACAAAAGCACACTTTAAAAAATACAAGTCACTCGGGCAGGATAGAAAAAGTGTGTCACTTACCTCGTTGTCCTGATCGCACCTGGAAGTGTTCAGCACAGACCTCCCACTAATGCTGGCATCGCGCCAGCATCACGGGGCACCTTTTTGTTCACCCATCATTCTGTGACAGGAATGGAACAGGTGATCTTTTCATGGCTTAAGCCGTGAATAAAAAGCAATGAAGGTGAAATGGAAGGGGTATGGGAGCATGATGACTGCAGAATGATATTGTCTGAAAGGGAAGTCCTTTTGCAATCTCCTGGGGTCCTCGTTATGCCATATTTTGGTTGTCTGATGATCTCCATAGCCTCTTTAAACATTCTTTTGCCGGCATTTAAAAAAACCCAACATTTTTATGCCAGCAAAAGAATGTTCCCTCCACACTTACCTTCTGATCCTGGCAAAAGCACCCAGCAATAAAGAGAACTGAATGGAGCCCTGTTCACTTCCTCATTCAAAATTTTAAATTATACCAAGCACCCAGACACACTGTAAAAGTCCCAAGTAACCGAGGGGTGGGGGAAAAAAAAGAGTGAAACTTAACTGGACATCCCAATCTCACCCTGAAGTGTTTGCACTGGAGCTGCCATTTTCAGGGTAAGTCTGAGATTTAAATGGCCCAAGGTATCGCATGCCGGCAATACCAGCAAAAAAGCAGCAGGGAGCTTAAGCTGTCAATAAAAAATGAAGGGACTTTTGCTCATTTATAACCATGAAAGGGCAATATCGTCTGATCCGCATGCCCTTTCGTGGTTATGTGGCTTTTGTGATGAAACAGTATTTTCCTCATCTGATAAAGTCCTTTGACAACTGTGCAATTTTTGAAGACTATTCAGAGCTTGAGAGTTTGAGTTATTCTGCACAAAATTAGCACATGTGGTCCCCCCCCCTCCACAGAAAATACATTTTATGCTCAGGAAGCAGCCTTTTCTGCACAGACCATTGTATTTCTCACAGAAATATAATTTTATGTGCAAAAAAGGCTATTTCCTTCACAGAAAATGCTGTATTCTGTGCAAAACAAACCTACCTTGTGAACTTTGTCCTGAACTGGGATTATTAATCTGTTCGGGTTTCTCCTCATCAGAATTTCCCACACCCAAAAAAGACATTTTCAAAATATTTTTCAATGTTATTTCCATCCCTGTTCTTTACGCAGGAGGCAGAAGTTTGATCAGGGTTAGAATTAGGGCCTCTGCTAATAAAAAAGACAACTTCTTCAGCCTGCTGAACTTTGACATCTTAATATCACTTGTTTAAGGCAGAGCCCTCCCCCCAAATTAAGCTAGAGTGTGAAGCGTTAATGTTTGTTGTGGGAGCAGTGGGTTTAGGATATTAGAAATTGGCCTGATTCTAGCTTTTCAGGCAAAACCCCAGAATGTTTGTGTATTTTTTCTGTTTTTCTGGTTCATTACTTTTTTTTTTTTTTTTTTTTTTTTTGGATCTTTCACATGTTAGGTAAGGATACACTAAAGCAGCCTTTCTCAAACTTTTTACCCTGGAAGAACCCTTGAAATAATTTTCAGGTCTTCGGGAATCCCTGCATAAGAATTATACCTACAGCTTGTTGGAAACATGGTGTCTTTAAATCAAAGTAAAAAAAATAGTTTGTATGGCTGTAAGGGCATGGAACACCAAGTGCTAGCCCAGCATACTCACCACTGTATATCAATCTGCTGAGACTCAGGGTTTGTGTGGGTAGTAGAGATTGGTTTGTGTATGCTTACTGACAGTAGTTACTATTTACTGTTGGAGAACACTGAAGGAGTGTTTGTATATCTTGTATATATCCTGCAACAATAAGATAAAGCAACAGAACCCAACAGTGTCTGTGCTTCATTTACAAGGTTGGTCAGTGCCAGATTGCCAAATACTACTAGAGGGTTCTGTGCTTCTGTGCTCTGCTGATTCCCCAAATGAGAAGGAGGAGGTGAGGGGCGGGAGGCCTTTTATATCCTCCAGTCCTGCCCCTCGCCTCCATCGCAGGCAACGCTGCCTGTGAAATAAGGCCGGTCTCAAGCCGCAAACGGCGGTAAGGTGGCTCCCTGGCCCAAGCGGCTCAGCTGCGAGACAGGGAGCCGAATAAGCTACTGTTGGGGACAAGCACCTCAGACAGTGCTGTTAGTTGGTGTCTCAGTGGAGTTAGTTATTGCATTTGTCACTGCACATTTAGCAGGATGCACAAGAGAGCCAACAAGAGTTTATGAGCCCAGCTGTGCTAGGCTGCACTAGTCTGTAACTGCCTGTACCTGTTACTTTTGAACCCTGTTTTTGAACCCTGTGCTTGCAAACAGTTTTTTGTTCCTGTGCTAAGCCTGTGAGTCCTAGACTGTTTTGTGATGCTGGGAGACTGAAGGAAGAACCTGTGCCACAGAAGAACAGTGTTTGCAGTTTAAAAGAGCTGGCAAATATAATATCAGAGCCATTGAGAACTCCTGGAGAACAGGAGAAGTCCCGGCAGACTGAAGGAGGGCAAACATTGTCCCCATCTTCAAAAAGGAGAAAAAAGAGGATCCCAACAATTATTGTCCAGTTAGTCTGACCACCAATACCAGGGAAGGTTCTAGAGCAGATCATTAAACAGAGAGTCTGTGAACATTTTGAAGGCAATGCCATAATCATAAAAAGTCAACATGGGTTTCAAAGAAACAAGTCATGCCAGACTAATCTGATCTAATTTTTGATAAAATTAGATGAAGGGAACACTGTGGATATCACATACCTTGATTTCAGTAAGGCCTTTAACAAGGTTCCCCATGACATTCTTGCAAACAAGCTTGTAAAATGTGGGCTAGACAAGTTAACAGTTCAATGGATTTGTAATTGGTTGACCAGCCGAACCCAAAGGGTGCTCAGCAGTGGCTCCTCCTCATCTTGGAAATATGGGACCAGTGGGGTGCCACAGGGTTCTGTCCTGGGCCCAGTGCTATTCAACATCTTTATCAATTACTTGGATGAGGGAATTAGGGGCATACTTATCAAATTTGCAGATGACACCAAATTAGGAGGAGTAGCTAATACCCTAGAGGACAGGATCAAAATTCAGAATGACCTGGATAGACTGGAGAGCTGGGCCAAAGCTAACAAAATGAAATTCAATATGGAGAAATGTAAGGCACTTAGGGCAAAAAAATGAAATGCATAGATATAGGATGGGGGAGACCTGGCTGAACGAGACTATGTGTGAAAGGGATTTAGGAGTCCTAGTAGACCACAAGTTGAACATGAGTCAACAGTGTGATGCGTCAGCTAAAAAGGCCAATGCGATTTTGGGCTGCATCAATAGAAGTATAGTGTCTAGATCAAGGGAAGTAATAGTGCTGCTCTATTCTGCCTTGGCCAGACCTCACCTAGAATACTGTGTCCAGTTCTGGGCACCACAGTTAAACAAGGATATTGACAAATTGGAGCGTGTCCAGAGAAGGGTGACTAAAATGGTGAAAGGTCTGGAAACCATGCCTTATGAGGAGACACTTAGGGAGCTGGATATGTTTAGCCTGGAAAAAAGATGGTTAAGAGGCGATATGATAGCCCTGTTTAAGTATTTGAAGGGGTGTCATGTTGAGGATGGAGCAGGCTTGTTTTCTGCTGCTCCAGAGATTGGAACACGGAACAATGGATGCGAGCTCCAGGAATAGAGATTCCACCTCAATACTAGGAGGAACTTTTTGATAGTAAGAGCTGTTCAGCAGTAGAAGACACTCCCTCGGTGCATGGTGGGGTCTCCTTCCTTGGAGGTCTTTAAACAGAGGCTGGATGGCCGTCTGTCAGGGATGCTTTGATCGTGATTTGCTGCGTGGCAGGGGGTTAGACCTGATGGCCCTCGTGGTCTCTTCCAACTCTGCAATTCTATGATTCTATGATTCTGTTTTTACTGTGTGTTTTTGCAAGCAATTAGCAGTGAGCATTTGACATGGTTAGAGTTTGTGCTACCAGAAGAAGCAGCCCATGGAGCAAAGAGATTGTTTTTTATTTTTTAGTGACTTCTTTTGAAAGGTGCCTGCTGATATAGCTGGAGTCACTGGAACAATTCTAAGTTAGCTGGAACCAATTATTCAACATGGTCTGTGATGGTACAAAGTTTGCTTGTTAGAGAGAACCTGGTCAACTGCATAACCAGCCCACTCCCCAGACCATGGAATAATGAGCAGAGACTTGATGACTAGAAAGCAAGAGCCATAATTATCTTGTGTTTAGAAGCTAACTAAGTTGTTTATATAACCAACATGATGACAGCGTTGGAATGCTGGCAGAGCTTGCAGGACATTTACCAGAGAGACTCCTGTAAACAAGCTTGCTCTATCCTCATTGACACACAGACTTTAGAACACCAAGCTGAGAGATGGTGAGGATGTAAAGTGCCATTTGGACAAAATCAGGGCTCTGTTCATTGACTTGCAGAAGAGAGGCATGTATTTCCCTGAGGCACAGAAAGCCTATATAGTCCTTGGCAGCCTGAATGAGAGCTGAGACTTTCTGTTCCACAATCTGCAGAGTATGCTAGAGGCTGAGCTGAGCTTAAACCTGGTCTCTGCCTGCATTCTGGAAGAGAATGCTTTGAGGCTGAAAGCCATGGTCAGCAGCATGCCAGGAGGAAATCAGTCAAGGAACAATACCAAACAACAGCATCTCATGAGCAAGGCGAGGCTGTGTGCAACCCGAAGAGGCAATGCTACCTATGTGGAAGGGAGGGCATGTGAGAAGAGATTGTCTTTCTTTGGTCACAAGAGGGAGCTTAGAAAGCTGCAACAGAAGCCTGAAAGCAAGTCATCTCAGGCAGTAGGGTGTGGTTTTCTCACTGCAGCTGTTGGTAAAGCTGGAGCTAAGCCTGTGTGGCTGCTGGACTCTGGAGCCACACACCATATGGTGAACTGTCTGGAGCTGCTACAAGATGTGAAACTTTCAACAGTCTCCAAAGTGGACATGGCAGATGGTGCTCCAAGGAAGCTTGAGAAGATGGGAACTGTGTTTATCCCATTTAGGGAAACAATTCTCCCAAGTTTTGTTTGCCTTAAGTTTGAGGAACTGTTTTCTAAGTGTATCTACCTTGACTGGTGATGGGTATAAGGTGATATTTGAGGGGGGGAAATCAATGTTTTGTTTCCAAGGGAGGTAAGATCTGTGCCAATGGTGTTAAAGGGACAGACTGTATTATGTACTTCCACATGCAGACAAACCAAATGTATCCAATGTGACAATGACCAATGTTCCTTTGCATAATCAGTGTGTGCATTATCTGCACAGGGCACTTGGTCATGCCAGTTTTGCTAGATTAGCACAGCAGGCTAAAGTATGTCCAGAGGTTAAAGTTAAGCCATGCCAAAAATTCTTGGACTGTACTGGCTGCAAGAGGGTTAAAGTAAAGGCTTTTCCTGTAGCCAAGGAAAGCAAGAGGATAACAAACCAACTCTTCCAGGTACTCCATGGAGAACTTGCAGGGGCATTTAAGGCAAGTGTGGGAGCTGCACATTATATCTTTGTATTAGTTGACCACTTTGCAAGATATGGGTTTGTGTGCTTGTTGAAATCTAAAGACCAGGCATTTGCCAAGTTTAAAGAATGGGAGGCAATGGTTGAGAGGAAATTTCCCTTTATAGTCACATTATTTCTGATAGACGTGGGGAATTTCTTGGTAATGCATTTCAAAATTGGCTTAGAACAAAGGGCATTCAACACAAAACTACTAATCCATATAGTCCATCTGAAAATGGTCTGGCTGAATGTAGAGTAGGCCTATTGCAGTCCATGAAGGACTGCATGCTGGTTGATGACCAAGCACCCAGTAATATGTGGGAAGAAACAGTAGTGTGTGCCAACCATATAATTAACAGGGTCTGGAGTTGTAGCATTAACCAGACACCTTATTTTAAGTTATATAGGAGAGAGTCTAGCCTGAAATACCTTAGAGTGTTTGGACAATTTGCTAATGTCCTTATCCCTAAAACACTGAGAAGAACAGGTCAACCAAAATGGAGAAGGTTTTGGTTTGTTGGGTATACGAATAACAAGTACCGGTTTGCTCTAGGGAATGGACAGGTGGTGTATTCAAAGAATGCAAACTTTGAGATACATAGTGGTTGGGACAAAATACACAATAACCAGAGAGTGTTTGCTCAGCCACTGGCTCTAGGGGAGGCAATATCCACCCATGAAGTGTATGTTCTACCACTGGCTCTAGAGGAGGCTATATCCACAAATGGAGGGGTGGAAACCCCTGCTAGGGTACAATGAGTCCCTGAAAGTACACAGCAAATCACAGAAGGTGGACAGCAGCAACTGGAGCAAGTTATATCTACAAATGGAGGAGTAGAAACCCCTGATACAGTACAACATGTCCCTGAGAGTGAACTGCAAATCCCTGATAGGGTACAACAAGTCCCTGATAGCATACAGCAGCAATAGCCAAGCACTTCACATGCCACTACACCTTTGGGAAAAAGAAAGGACACGATACAAAGTAGTAGCAGTAATGGGGAAGACACTGAGTTAATACCCAAGAAAAACAAAGATGAGGTGAAGAGCGAGTCTAGTAGCGAGGAAGATGAACAACCACCATTCTTTTTAATTCCCATGTTATGTAAGGGAGAAAATGGTGAACAATTTTTTTAAGGTACTCAATGGAAATGCAAATAATGTTGAATGTGGATAACTGTGCAATGGAGAGGCAGAACAGTGGAAATACTGTAGACACAGGGAAGGATGAAAATGTAACAAATTTGCCACAATTTGCCAAAGGGCCAGAGTGATGTGAGGCCCAAGGAGCATACAAAGAACAAGAAAAACAGAAAGAAGTGTAATAAATAAGAGAAAGGCAAATGATACAGGAAAGGGTAATGACTTGACAATATTGTGTGTCTGAAGAAAACCTTATGGTTATGTTCACCAAGGCATTGCCTTGCTGAATAAAAACCTTGAACAACAACCTGTATCCATGTAAATGCCAAGATTGTGTTTCCTGTATGTAAAGAGTTAGCATGTATGTATGTAAAGCTAAAGAAAAATGTTTGTCCTGGTTGAAGCAGGTGAAATATTGAGCTGAGAGTTTAAGGCACATATGGTATTGTACAGAAGCCTATGTAAAATGTTTATTCTGTAAATATATGTAAACAGCCATAACAAATTATTTTGGAGGGGATTGTTGGAAACACTCTGCCTTTAAATCAAAGTAAAAAATAGTTTGTATGGCTGTAAGGGTGTGGAGCACAAGGTGCTAGCCCAGCATAATCACCACTGAATATCAGTCTGCTGAGACCCAGAGTTTGTGTGGATTGTAGAGAGTGGGTTGTAGTAGTGGATTGTGTACTTTTTTAAAAAAATTACAGAAACAGTAAAAAAAAATAGATGCTTATTATATTCCACATTGCTAGCAATACATATTTGATACTTGAAAGTAACAGGCCTGAAAGAACATACTGACAGAGAAGTATTTATAGTATACATTAAAGTACTGACAAAATATTCTAGGAAAATACCAAAAAAGGTAATCTATAATAAAAATAAATGAAAAACAAATATATTTGAGGACTTCCGGTTCCATGGTGGAGGTAAACATCGACCAGCAAAAACACTCTGCAACCAGCAAAAACGCTCTGTGGGTCTGACCTCCAAAAAAGGCAAACTCAGTGGGTTTTTACCTACTGAGACACCCCAGTCAGGGAAAGACGGGGTGTTAGGACCAGCTGAAGCCTGCTCAGGTGTCACTTCCCAGGCTCCGTGAGAGGGGAGAGAAGGAGAAGCAGCTCTGCAGAACAGGGAAGGTAGATGCCGAAAGGGCATGGGAGCCATTGCCTTATTTTGGGAGCTTTATGCTCTGAGCCTCACTAAACCACAGGCTAATGTAGCTTGGGACATACATAATCTACTGAAATGACATTACTAACTGAAGGACAACAAACATATCCTTCAAAAGGTTTGCAGTTTGCTAACAGGACTCTTGCAGAGACATCAATATTTGACGTGGAGTTTGGAGATCAGCGTAGGAATGCGAGGTGAGAATAATAGAAAGTATACGGTACTAACCAGAGGAATAGGAAGTTGGAGTGGACGGACGACAGGGAAGGAATTGGCGAGGTCAGAAGAAAGAGGAGAACACAACAGTTATTGCAAGTCACGGAGAGAAACAACGAGGAGGAGAATTAAATTTGGAACTGGAGAGAATTAAAGAGTGGGGATATAAAGAGATATAAAGAGGACATACAAGGACTTAGTATAAGTGGAAAACAGGAAAGTGAGACGTGGTTACGATGATGGGATTGGTAAAGAGAAAATTGAAAAGAGGCTGGGAGAAAGGAAAGGAAAAGCAGTCTAGAGAAAATAGAAAGCGAAATTGGACACAGATAGAACCCAGGAGACAGATGGGAGAATGGAAGAAGTAAAGAGACGGAGAGGGAGAAAGAAAGAAAGACCTAGGAGAACGTGAGACTAAAGGACTTAAGAATCATAGAATCATAGAATTGCAGAGTTGGAAGAGACCACGAGGGCCATCCAATCCAACCCCCTGCCATGCAGGAAATCACGATCAAAGCATCCCCGACAGATGGCCATCCAGCCTCTGTTTAAAGACCTCCAAGGAAGGAGACCCCACCACACTCCGAGGGAGTGCGTTTCACTGCCGAACAGCTCTTACTGTCAAAAAGTTCCTCCTAATGTTGAGGTGGAATCTCTGTTCCTGGAGCTTGCACCCATTGCTCCGTGTTCCAGTCTCTGGAGCAGCAGAAAACAAGCCTGCTCCATCCTCAGCGTGACATCCCTTCAAATACGTAAACAGGGCTATCATATCGCCTCTTAACCGTCTTTTTTCCAGGCTAAACATACCCAGCTCCCTAAGTCTCTCCTCATAAGGCATCATTTCCAGACCTTTCACCATTTTAGTTGCCCTTCTCTGGACACGCTCCAATTTGTCAATATCCTTTTTTAATTGTGGTGAGAAAAGCTTGAAACGGAGAAGACATGGGAGTAGAAATTTAACAGAAACTGGTATTTAAGTTGTCATTTAAGTGATAATAGGAATAATTCATTACTGTTGTAATTTGAAGTGTGAAATTAACACCTTTGCCTCTCATTGGATGATATTGGTTGATTCTATATGCTTCATTAATGAATTTATATTAATTAGTCTCTATTAATTCTGGTTATGTTTAGTAACTTTACCCTAATTATAAATATATATTAATTAATCTATTAGTTAATTAACCTATATGAATTAGAAACTAGTTAATGAATTTGGCAGATAAGGTGATTTGGGGGCTTTCAAGGAAATTTGATGAACGGGAGAGTTTGAGATAACATGAATTTATAAATATATGAATTAAGGGTCTTTGATTGCTTCACAGGATAACTTATAACTTATAATTTCATGAATTTATGAACCTATGAATTTAAGGTTTACAATTGTGAAAGAGAGTGGTACTATCGGAATATACGAACTTACGAATTAAGCGTTTAAGTAGAATATATGGGACAGTATATGAATTTATGTATCTATGAATTGAGGTTCATGATTGAGGGGAGATTTTCTTATTGATAAGAATAGAATCTATGAATTTCGATTTTATGAATATATGAAAGTTACGTAGTTGGGATTAAAAAAACACAGCATAAACTTTGGCACCGCTGGTAATTAGAGAATACAGATAAAAGGTAATAAACGATTGCTAAAACAGAAGAAGATAGAAAGAGTTTAGTTAAGGAACGAAGGAAAAAGAAAAAGGAAAAAAATAATAATTAAAAAATAATTAAAAAGTAATAAAAGATACTGCAATACGAATATTACCTTAATAAAAGAATCGCATAGAGATATAATTATAACAAACATATAAAGATGGCATCGGGGGTGAGATCTAGGGCATACACAGCAACACAAACGACACTGACAAGAAGAGGCTCAATAGAAATGCCAACTAAACAAATAGATATAAATACACAGATACTTCAGGAATTGAGAGAATTTAAACGGGAAATGAAGGAGGATTTTAAGAGCCTTAAAAACAGTTAAAAACAGATATTGAAAAACTGGGGGAAAGGATTGATAATTAACTATGGAAATGAAAGAGATGAAGAAGTTTAAAATAGGATGCAAGCACTGGAGGAGAAAACTGATGCTCTTACACAGGAGCAAGAAAAAGAAAAAAATCTCAATTTGATTCAGGAGTTAAGGTATCATGAGAAGTGTATTAAACTACGAGGAATATCTGAAAAAACAAAAGAAAATTTATATGATAGGATAATCCTGCCAATGGCACAGTTTATGGAAATGACGGAGGATACAATAGCACAATTTACAGATAAAATATTTAGAATAAATACAATAGCTGCAAAAGAGAAAAAAGTGCCAAGGGATGTCATTATCACGTGTACGAAGGCGTCTGTCAGGCTCATTTAGAGACAAAATCGTGCAAAAAAGTTATCAAAATAAACTAGAAATTGAGGGGCAAGATATACAGATTTTAAAAGATACCCCGCCAGAAATACTTAAAAAAAGACAAGAATACAGGCCACTGGCACAAAAACTTACAAAAAAAGGGCATTACGTACAGATGGGAACGTTTAGAAGGTATTTCATTTAGCTATTACCAAAAGAGATATAGAATTAATACAATGGAGAAAATGAAAGAATTTATGGAGAAAATGAGCCAGGATTAAAAAAAAATATGAGAGAAAATGGTGGAAAAGAAATAATGAAGAGGAGACTCAAAATGGCAGGGTGAAGGAGAAGGAAAGTGACAATGAAAGGGAATCAAAGAAATATGGATCCAAACAAGTTGATAAAAGTGATGGTGGACTAGGTGGAGTACAACCAGACAATTTAGAAAATGATAAAGAAAATGACGAGGAAAGGCAGGAAGACAGTGAGGTAGAAGCTGAGGAAGAAGAAGAAATAGAAGTTAGTAACAAAGAAGAAATAGAATAAATGTCATTTTTGATAACAACATGGAATGTAAAAGGAATGAATACTCCCCAAAAAAGGAAAAAGTTATTTCATTGTTTAGAAAAACAGAAAGCTGATATTATAGTTATACAAGAGACCAGGATAAAAGAACAGGATAAGAAATTTCTTTTTAATAATAAATTAGGACAAATATTCTACTTTGCCTCAACACAGAAGAAAAAAGGGGTGGCAATCTATGTAAAGCAGAAATATAAAGCAAGAGAGATTATGAAAGATAAACAAGGTCACTATGTGGGGGTAGAAATAAATCTAATAAATCAGATGTTGAATGTGATTGCGATCTATGGCCCTGAAGAGAAGAAAAAGCAATTTTCTAAGACTTTGAGTAAGGAATTAGAGAAGCTGGAAGGTAGCAATACTATTATTGTTGGAGATTTCAACGGGGTCTTAGATAGCTGCAGAGATAGAACAACACAAGGGAAAAGTAATAAGAACCACGGAAATCTCCCTGAAATATGTAAAGATATAATGGAAGAACACAACTTGGTAGATGCCTGGTCATATAAAAAAGGCAACGGAAAAGGGTATACATTTTATTCCCAAGTGCATAAATCATGGTCGAGGATAGATACGTTTTGCGTGACGAAAGAATTAAGCACCAGAAAAAGGAAATTGAAGTTCAACCCAAAATAATATCAGATCACAATGCATTAAGATTAACATTGCACATTCAGAGGAAAAACTATACTTGGAGGTTAATGGAAAGCTTATTGAGAGATGAACAGTTTATTACTAGAATGAGAAAAGAGATTAAGCATTACTTTGAATTAAACAACACTAAAGAAATCCAGTGCAGTGTAATTTGGGATGCCTTTAAGGTGACTATGAGGGGAAGATTTTTACAAAGAGATGCTGAACTACGTAAACAAAAGAAGGAAAAGAACAAAGCATTAAACTTAAAAAAAGAAAAAATAGCAAGAATGAAGCCCAAAAATCTGAAAGTTTTGAATGAGATAAAGATTCTACAAAATGAATTAAGTCAAGAGATGATTGAAGATATAGGATATAAGCTAAAAAGAATTAAACAACATTATTTCGCAAATACCAATAAAGTAGGAAGGTTTCTAGCTTATAGGCTAAGGAAAGAGACCAAAAAGAAAATCATTACTGAGATTAAAGATGGGGATGTATCCTATACAACACAGAAAGAGATAATAAATAAGTTCGGTCAATATTTTATGAATCTCTATTCAGAAGAGGACAAGGAGGCCCCAAATGAGACAGAAATGGAAGAATATATAACTTATAGCAAAATTGGAAGATTATTAATAGACCAGAAAACAAAATTAGAGGCACAAATAGCTAAACAGGAGATATCTACAGCAATAAAGGAACTAAAAATAGGAAAATCTCCAGGGCTTGATGGCTTCATAGCTGAATATTACAAACTATTTGAGGAAGATATCTTAGATTATATGTATATTATGTTCAACAAGATAAAGGAGGAGGGTATTCCAGAATCTTGGAAAGAGGCAGAAGTTGTCTTAATACCAAAAGAAGGGAAGGATATGAGGGAAGACAAGAATTGCCGCCCAATATCATTATTGAATGCAGATTATAAGATCTACGCAACCATTTTAGCTAATAGACTTAAAACAGTATTAACGGAATTTATTCACCCTGATCAGAATGGCTTTATACCAGGCAGAACATTGACAAATAATATAAGAATGGCACTTAATATAATGGAATACTATGAAAAGAACAACGAGAAAAAAGCAGCCCTGATATTTGTGGATGCCGAGAAGGCCTTTGACAATCTTAGATGGCCTTTTATGATGAAGGTGTTGGAACTGATTGGTGCTGGAAATGGATTCTATCAATATATTGAATGAATATATCAAAATCAGAAAGCATACATATTAGTGAATGGGGAGAGATCGCAGGAAATTATCATTCAAAAAGGCGCAAGACAAGGCTGTCCTCTATCACCCTTGCTATTCATAACATCAATAGAGATCCTTAATAATCAAATTAGAAATGATAAGACAATACCGGGTTTGAAGTTTAGAGGACAAGAATATAAAGTACTTGCATACGCAGACGATCTGTTGCTAATTCTTGAAGAACCCATAAGTAATATGGAGAAATTGATGGAAACTATAAAGAACTATGGGAAGTTAGCTGGCTTTAGAATTGATAAAGAAAAAAAACACTGATAATGCCAGCAAATCTAACAAAGACTGAAACAAAGCAATTAGAAACCATTTCGGGTTGCAGAAATGAGAACAAAGCAAAATATTTGGGTATTTGGATCAGCAAAAGAAATAGAGAACTATTTGAGATTAATTATAAAAGGATATGGAAACAAGTGAAAGAAGATTTTAAAAGATGGAAAAAACTGAATTTATCTCTGCTAGGAAAAATCGCTACAATCAAAATGAACATATTACCACGTCTGATATTCTTATTCCAAAACCTTATTATAATAACTAATGAGAAAGCATTCAGAGAATGGGTAATGGATTTAAAGGACTTTATCTGGAATGGGCAGAAGCCCAGAATAAAGTGGACAACTTTATTAGACAGTAGAGATAGAGGTGGTACTGCCCTTCCTGACTTTAAGTTATGCTATACAGCCTGTGGGCTAAAATGGTTGAGTGAATGGGTGAAACTGGATAACTTCAGGCTCATAAATTTGGAATGTAACAATCTTAGATTTGGCATACATGCGTACCTATGGTACGATAAGGCAAAAATAGACAGAGAATTTGAAAACCACACTTTTAGAGGTCCACTGTTAAAGATATGGCAAAATATAAAACCAAAATTTTATAAAGGTACTCCTATCTGGTTATCTCCTGTAGAAGAGGTACAAATTAGATGGACTAAGGAGGATGACTGGATTAGATATAAAGAACTGATAAAATGGGAAAATGGAGAGGATTATGTTTTGAAAAAGCGAGAAGAATTACAAGATCAAGGGATTAAGATACATTGGTTTAACTATTTGCAAATAACTGAGAGATTTAAAAAGGATAAAATGACTTATGGATTTGAGAAAGAATGGAATAAATTAGATAAAGTTCTCTGGGGAAAAGATAAAGGGAAAATTACCAAATTGTATAAAATCCTCTTGGAAAGAGAACTAGAAAAGGAGACGGAGAAAGATACAATAGTTAGATGGGCTAGAGATATTGGAGAACGAATTAGTCTAGAAGAGTGGGAAACTGCCAGGTCTAAAACGAACAGTTTTACAGCAAACCAAGAACTAAAGGAAAACTACCTCAAGATAGCTAGTAGATGGTATCTTACACCTACGAGGCTAAGCAAGATATATAAGCTGCAGGATAATAGATGTTGGAGATGTAATAAAGAAATTGGCTCCTTACACTGTATGTATTGGGGGTGTACAATCATAAGGAAATTTTGGGAAAGAATACATAAAATTACGCAAAAGATGTTGGGTTTTACTTTCAGTACAGATCCCAAACTTTATTTGTTAAATATAACATCAGTTCTAGAACCCCAATATGAAAAGATATATTGGAGGGTGCTGTTATACATAATTACCGCAGCTAGACTTAAAATTGCAGCTAAATGGAAACTAAAGGACGTTCCGACAACAGGAGAATGGATGGATAAGATATTAGAAATCAAAAATGATGATATGCTAACACGAATTATTAACAAAAGAGACCCAGATGAAGTGAATGAAGAATGGGCTGTAATTACAGAGTATTTTTGTAAGAGATGAAATATCAGAAAATTGGATTAGGCTGAGATCTTGCAAAGAAAGAATTAAAAAATAAAGGGCCAGATGGGAATGGGCAAACTAAAAGAATTGGAAAAATTCAGGCAGAGATGCTTTAAATTTAGTAAATATATAAATAATACTTAAATATAGAAGGAAAGTTAGAATTGTGTTATAAAAAATCTTTAAGTTAGTAAAACGTAGGAAGGTAAGGAGGAATAAAAAGAAAGAATCTATAGTTTTTGTTGAGTTTGCTTGTGATTGGTCTGTTATATTTGGAATAATAATTGACTCAACAGATAAAGACTTTGTATAGTAATATTCTTTTGTTTTTGTAACGGACATGTTATGTGATTTATGTTATGTAAGATTCTATAAAACCAATATAAATAAATAATGGGGGGAAAAACCAAATATATTTATTGTGAAACATTATTAAAACCTGAAAAATGTCCTGTAGTTTGAACCCACTGCTCCATGTCCTAGTCTCTGGAGCAGCAGAAAACAAGCTTGCTCTATCCTCAGTATGGCATCCCTTCAAATATTTAAACATGGCTACATCACTGACTCTGACCCAAAGACTGAGCTCTTAGCTATCAGAGCTTGCAAAAAGCAGAAACTAAGCAGCCAGGCTCAGGATCAGAGGAAGGCTGTAGCTTCCTGCCAAGTCAGCGTCATGGTAAATGGAAGGATTTTTTTCAATAATACAGGAGTTGGTCAGTCTATTTGTGACCCCCACATTCAGTTACCAGACCCACAGTTTAAGAACATTTTCTCTATATTGATGCCTTTACTGTAATGGCTCTGCCCTCTCCAAATCTGGTTTAAAAAGAAAATGCCCAAAGTCACTTTTATCAGAGTTCTCCCATCCACAGCTGGCACCTGAATAGGGGGTAGACCAGGGGATTATTTGGTGAGTTTCTCCCACTTGGGTAACAGCTGTACAGTATGCAATTCTCTTTCCATTGTTCTGAATCATAAAAAACAAAACAAAACCTCATTTTGCATTTGTACCTTTAAGTCAGTTTTATGTAAACCAGCATCCTCTTTTGTCCTCAGTTCTGGCAAACGATAAGGGTCCATGGTGAACTGGCTGCTTGCAGGAGCCATACTTTGCCCCCCCCCCTTTAGCTGCTGGAGTCTGATTAGCACATCTAAGGCCGAGTAAAAGCTGGGAGGGAGAACACGGTATTTGGCACTTTAACCCCCCCTGCACTCACCCATAAGAGGCCCCTTTGGTGTGAAAACTCATTCACACATATTCATTCCTCCCCAGCTTTCTCTGTTGTGGAGGGGAGAGATAAGCTGTTTCAGCTCACCAGTTCTCCATGATTTATTAATTTATTACTATTTTCTCAGGGAATCCCTGGTGATCTCTGGGGGAACCCTGGTTGAGATGTGGTAGCCATTTGCATTCTAATGTCTATTTGCTGAATGCTGTCACCTAACAATCACTATTCGGGGTCAGACTAGATAGCCCATGAGACTCTGGGACTCTACAAATTCTTTTTCCTTTAACTCTCAGGCCTAGTTAATGTTCCTTATTAATCAACTCTATGTTCTATAAACATATGATATGCTGATGTAAACAAATTCTTTCTCTAATAATGGTTGAACTGTACCCAAATGTTCCTAAGCTATCTTGCCTTGAACTATCAACAATTGTCACAAGGAAGTTGCTGACACCAAAGAAAGGGAGGAGGGAATTGTTTTTTGCATACTGAAATTACTGTATAAAGGTATTGTGTAATCATAGCTCTTGGCTCTGACTCTTTGGAAGATATTCCAGTCAGGCCCACAGGTGTAATAAAACTCACTTTCCAATCTGTGGGTCTGCTGTTCCATGATTTCTGCAACAGAGAAACACTGCACTAAAGAAATGAGTTAATATTACCATCTCAAAATTAAGATGTGTTTACCTCATTAGACAAATTTTGATTATCCCAGAGAACAGGTTAGATCCAAATGTAAGCTACATTAGAGCAATCCCATTAAAATCAATGGGAATGACATCTCAATAATTTCTGCAATCCTACTCAATGAATGCCTAAATCTAGACCCAACCGAGGGTACACTTTTTAAAAAATAGTTCAGTTTGTGTGTTGCTGAAAGAATGCACAAGCTAGCAAACAATCAATGTTGTAGATATCATCTTGTTAAAGTAAACTCTTATTGGCTTGAAACATTGCATCAGTAACATATCTCTGCATTTCACCAGGGAAGAGAGTGTGTTCCACTTGGATATTGCTGAACTACAGCTCTCATCAGCCCTAGCCAGCATGCTCAGAAAATTGCAGTTGAGCAACACTGGAAGGCTGCATTGCCCCACCGCACTTAGAGAGAGCTTTCTAGACTCCAATTAGCTGTTAACATTAGTCCGTTCTTGTAGCAGGCATATTCATTAGTTCTACACACTAGATTACTTCTGCCAACACATAAGCTATTCTCAAAATATGAGAATAAAATAAATCTTTTAGATGCATATCTTCTGGTTCAATGTAGATCTCTCTCTGCTCCAAAAGAATGGCTATTTACATTTGAATCTGCAGTTTGTGAGGCAAATCGTTAATCTTCCTTTTGTGTGTGTATGTATCTTTGTTTTGGTATGTCTCTGAAAGTGAAAAGCCAAAGGGTGGAAGAGTGGAATTTTACTTAGCTGCAAACAAACATAAAGCATAGGTATTAGTGGTAAAGTATCTTTCTTCAGTTTTTGTATGGCATCTAAAAATTGTTTGGTGAAAGAGTTTTATTGAAACTGACAAATGAAGAATCAGGCCCTGTCTGCACTATTGGAAAAAAAAATCAAACTCCTCCACTCCCAAATCTTGCCCCATAAGGCCACACTACAAAGGGCCCTTTCCCAAATCAGTGCAATTAATCTACAGATAGTACAGCCCTATTTGCACCAGACTCAAGGAATACCACCTTAATCTGGGTTTTAGAAAAGTTGCAGTTTTCTCTGGAGTTTTTATTTTTATTTATTCATTTGAGTATTTATATCCTGCTCTTCAGGCACAAAGGCTCTCAGAGCAGCCTACAGATTGTTTAGCAATAGTACATAAACATCACCCCTTTATAGCACAAGGCACTCTCTGAGCAGTTTACAATGTGTTAGCTAATTGCCCCCACAAGCTGGGTACTCATTTTACTGACCTATGAAAGAATGGAAGGCTGAGTCAACCTTGGAGCCCTGCAGGATAGAACTCACAACATTGTGGCTACCATACTGGCATTTTACAATTGTGCCACCAGGGCTCCCTTGAGTTTGCTTGAAACTGTAGTGTGAAAAATGCTGCCCTGGATTCAGGGGTGGTGGGGTAGGAAGGAGAGGAACGACAAGCACTGCCTGATGTGCCATCATTTCTCCCCTCTTTGGCACCACTTCCTCATTCTAAAAGCAGAGCCCTGGCGATAGTAGCTCTTTGAGATGAGAAGGACTGGCCAGCCCCACCATTGTGAGTCTGCTCCTGACTTCAGAGAGAATGACTAGCTCTGGGCTCTGCTTTTCTGGTGCATAATTGCCTGCTCTAAGGTCAGAAGGAGCAGCCAGACCCACCATCATGAGGCTGCCTGCCTGTTCTGACCTCAGAAAGGATGATTGATTCAATAAGGATATTGACAAATTGGAGCGTGTCCAGAGAAGGGTGACTAAAATGGTGAAAGGTCTGGAAACCATGCCTTATGAGGAAAGACTTAAGGAGCTGAGTATGTTTAGCCTGGAAAAAAGATGGTTAAGGGGTGATATGATAGCCTTGTTCAAGTATTTGAAGGGGTGTCACATTGAGGATGGAGCAAGCTTGTTTTCTCCTGCTCCAGAGACTAGAACATGGAGCAATGGATGCAAGCTCCAGGAACAGAGATTCTACCTCAACATTAGGAGGAACTTTTTGACAGTAAGAGCTGTTTTGCAGTGGAACACACTCCCTCAGAGTGTGGTGGGGTCTCCTTCCTTGCAAGTCTTTAAACAGAGGCTGGATGGCCATCTGTCTGGAATGCTTTGATTGTGTACTCCTGCATGGCAGGGGGTTGGACTGGATGGCCCTCGTGGTCTCTTCCAACTCTACAATTCTATGATTCTATGATTGCACCAAGGCTCTGCTTTCATGGAGCACAGTTGCTCTCTTTAAGGTCAGAAAGAATGGCTAGACCTACCATCATAAAGCTGGCTGCCTGTTCTGACCTTATAGAGTGCTCCAAGAAAGGAGAGCCTTGGCGCTAGTCACTCTTAAGTCGGAATGACTGGCTGCTCCTTCTGACCTTAGAGCAGGTGATTATGCACTGGAAAAGCAGAGCACCAGTGCTAGTTGCTCTCTCTGAAGTCAGAAGGAGGGGACAACCTTGCAATGGTGGGGCTGGCTGCTATTTCTGACCTCAGAGAGTGATTGTGGCCAGAAAGGCAGAGCTCTGTTGCTCTTCTGGCCCATAGCAGTGGCAGCCTCACCATAGAGGTGACTGGCTAGCAGTGACACTGGACCCACAGTTTCACTGGGGATAACATTCAAATGAATGCAGACAAGCCCCCTGATGGGTGATGCAGCTTTGGGTCTTTGCTAGGTAAGGTGAGATGCTTAAATCTTGGTCAGAGTAGTCCAAATTTCATGTGTTGCAGCTCTGGGCCAAAGTGGTCCAAATTTCATATGGATTTTGACCCCCAGTGTAGACAAGCCCTAAGAATTATCCATTAGGCTAAGCATGCTAGTGTCCTTGGAAAACTAAAAGCCTTATCACGTGTTTGAAGGGAAGCTGCAGTAAAAGCTCGAGTGTAGTGCATCCCACCTTGCTTTATTGCATGATGTCTGCATGCTTCAGCTGTTTCTCTGTTCCAATCCCATGGGAGACCATAGTAAAAGTGAGTCTTTTGCTAACTTGAAAATTCTGTTAGCAATAAGACTTATCTTTAAGGAGCTGGATAGAACTATTGAGAAGTCCAAGTAAGCTGTAGGAGAAATCAGCAGAGAAAGTAGTTCTGGGTCATGAAACATCAGAATCTGTTAGAGAAATTTTGACTTTCTTAGTGAGGAAAGTTTCAACCAGGAACATTTGGCATACTGTATCTTGATTTGCAACTTATTAGCCAAGCTGGTGGACACTGTGAAATTCCAGGTTTGGAATTCAGGGAGGAACTGAAAATCAGAAAAGAATCAGTAGAATAATTGAGTGAATCCCAAGAAGAGCAAAAAGAATGTCACAATGAAAACTTCATACAGAGAGGAGTTTGAATTGGAAGGAAAAGAAATGGACTTCCAAACCAGGGAAGTGAAGAATGCTCGTTAATATTTATACAGCCCACTGTGAAAAAGGAGACCAGCCATGAGATTCTTCAGACTTTGGGACTTTTTTGGGGGGAAACCTGTTTGAGTGAAAATGCATGCAGTTTTCCTGGCTAGAAAATGTATTTGGGGGCAGAAGGTTAATGCACAAAATTATTGTCTTTATGCAGAAGACACATGCAGGAAAATTACACACAAATTTTAAGCGCAAAGATGCATGTATTTATGTAAATAGTGTAAATTTCACACAGTCTCTACTTTACACCTTTTACACAAATTAAGAGATTCCTGCAAAAAAACCAACAAAACACATGTAGTTTCCCTGAATGTGTTTTCTGGGGAGAAAAGACAATCTTTGTGCAGAAATTCATGAATTTTGTTCAAAATACAAGATTTCTGCTCTAAAACAAAATCTACATGTACTGTTGTGTAAATGAACACCTGCGATACAGACAGGATGTCCATTGTGGAGGCCAGACACTATCCAGATCACAACAGATGCCAGTCTGAGGGGATGGGGAGCACACTGCGGACCACACTTTGCTCAGGGCAGATGGACAAAGGAGGAGGCGTCGCACAGCATCAACTGGTTGGAGCTCAGAGTGGCCAGGCTTGCCCTACTGGCCTTTGCGGACCCCATCAGAGGCAAGTCAGTCCTGGTGTGAACAGCCAACATCACAACAAAAGCGCATATAAATTGCCAAGGGGGCACCAGATCCCACACCCTCATGAGAGAGGCAAAGCATCTGCTGAGTTGGGCGGAGGAGAGTCTGATATCGATAGAGGCAGAACACCTTCAGGGAACCCTCAACTCCAAGGTGGACTGGCTCAGCTGCTCAGACATAGATCAGAGCGAGTGGAGCCTACACCAGGAGGTGTTCGAGACCATCACCCAGGCCATGGGACAACCAGAGGTCGACCTTTTTGTGTCTCCAGTGAATGCAAAGCTGCCTCGCTTCTTCTCCCGATATCTCACAGAGGGAGCAGAGGTGATGGATGCTCTGATGAGCCCGTGGCCACGGGGCCTGCTAGATGTGTTCCCACCACTCCAACTGATACCCAGAGTCCTAAGCAAGGTTCGGTCAGAAGGTGCAGAGGTGCTACTGGTAGCTCCAGAATGGCCTCGCCGATCCTGGTTCCCAGACGTCCTAGATCTAGCAATAGAATTGCTCCCACTGCCGTCACGTGAGGATCTGCCCAGACCCCAACTGGCTTCGGCTTCACATGTGGAGGTTGAGGGGCAGATGCTAGCAGCGAGGGGTTACTCCCAGACAGTGGTCAACACCATCTTAGCTTCCAGAAGGGAGTCCACACAGCGTATTTACGAATACACCTTTAGGGTATTCCGTTGATGGTGTAACTGGAAGAGAAGGGATTTCAGACAGGTCTTAGTTCCAGCCCTGCTAGATTTCCTACAGGATGGAGTGGAGGCCGGGCTGAGACCAAATACCATTAAGAGACAGATAGGAGCAATTACATCTTTTCTGCCACCAGAAAAAGCGACACAGGTGACCTAGCACCCTCATGTGCATCGTTTTGTCAAAGGACTATCAAACCTAGCACCACCTACAGTGCACAGATTTCCAACATGGGACCTCCACATGGTCCTGAAGGCGTTGACGGTTCACCCATTCGACCCTCTGAGGGAGATTCCTTTCAAGTTCCTTACATGGAAGGTTCTGTTCTTGGTAGCTATAACATCCACATGAAGGATATCTGAACTGGCAGCGCTCTCAATCAGATGAGACCTGGGCATCTTCAGACCAGATTCGGTAGTCCTTCACCTACAACCGGACTTCAGACCAAAGGTTAATTCTGTTTTCCACAGGGTGCAGGAAGTGGTGTTACCATCCTTCTGCCCGAACCCAGTAAGGGAACTGGAGAGGATACGGCACACCCTGGATGTCTGTAGGGCCCTGCGCATCTACATCAAAGGAACCAGAGTGTTCAGGGTCTTAGAAACACTGTTTGTGTCACCACACGCCAAGTACCTGGGACGAAGGGTCTCACCATCCTCACTAGGTCGTTGGATCTGCAACTGCATGACAGTGTGCTATCATTCCCTCCACCTGGAAGTACCGGAGGGTATTCTGGCACATTCGACACAGAGTGCAGCAACCTCGGCTGCCTGGGAGAAGGACACACCACTGGAGGAGATATGCAGAGCTGCAACCTGGAAATCGTCTTCCACCTTTTACAACACTACAGATTGGACAGGATACAATCCGCCGAGGCATCCTTCAGCAGAAGGGTCCTGCAACAGGTGGCACAGGCCTAGAGAACACTCATTCGCCAGACCCACCCTCAGAGGAAGCTTTTGTACATCCCAAAGTTGGCAGATGCTCTGGAGCCCTCCCCACTGGGAAAAGGAACATTGGTCTTACCTGTGATACATTCTTTTCCAGTGTTGAGGCGAAGAGCATCCGGACCCACCCATTGGCAAAAGAAGAAAAGATATGTATGGTGCACAACAACCAGCAGTCTACCACAGGGATGATGTGGGTCTGGTAGGAAAGGTGCCTAGGGATGGACAAGAATGGATATCCTGATTCGAAGACTGATCGCCGTGAGTCAAGTGTGCAAGGAGGTGCGTGAGGCTTTTCTTTTTTTAAATTATATTTTATTGAACATTTAATTAACATATATGTTAACAAACACATTAACATACACAATAACATACACAAACAATAAAACACACACACACACACAAAACAACAATAACGATAACAGTGACAAAACTAAACCGATATAACCCAAACATCACATAAATTTAAAAAGGACTTCCCACATATTCTCTTCGTGCCCTTGATAATCTTCATATCATTCTCTCTCCTACAAAACAAAGTTGACTTATTTTCCCCATCCTAACATATCTTGTATTTACAAGTATTTCTTGCATTTTCTTTTCGCATTATATCCATTAGGTGAAGTTATCCAGTTGTTTCATTATAATATCATTATACAATTATTAGTTATCTACGATTAATTATGGATACACAATATCTCCACAACATCAGAGAAGGGGGACTACCAGAAATATACAGTTCTAGAAAAATAAATTGAGGAGATTTATATTTAGAAAGTTACATAGATTCCCTCAATTCCTAAGCACTAAATCCCATGATACTATTTTCTCCCCCCTTTCTTTTCACATAATTTGTAAATGGCTCCCATACTTTTAAGTAACACTCTATAGCCTTCCCTCTTACCCAATTCGTTAATTTGTCTAATTGTGCCAATTCCATTACCTTTTCTTTCCATTCTAATTTCGTGGGGATTTCTTTAGATTTCCATCTTTTCGCCAAAACCACTCGTGCTGCAGTTATTAAGTAGGTTAGTAATGTTCTATTTTCTTTCTCTTTTCTACATTCTAAATTTACCATATTTAATAAATACAGTTCCGGTCTCAATCCCACTTCAAAGCCAACAATTCTTTCAATTTCTTTATTTATTTTATTCCAATATCTCCTTACTTTACCACATTCCCACCACATGTGGTAGAAGGAGCCTTCATGATCTTCACACTTCCAACAGTTGGATATATTATTCTTTTTCATTTTGGATATTTTAATTGGTGTCATGTACCATCTGTACATCATTTTGTAAAAATTTTCTTTTAGGCTATAACAACATGTAAATTTTAACCCTTTTTGCCAAATATCTTCCCATTGCTCCATACCGATATTATGGCCTATATCTTTTGCCCACCTGATCATACAATTTTTAATTTGCTCCTCTTCCATATTATATTTCAATAATAGTCTATAGATACTACTGATTAAACGTCCACTTTCTGATTTTATTATTTTTTCAAACTCTGAGACATCTTCATACTGTTTTTCTTTTAGATCTTCTTTAATTCTGGCCCTTACTTGATAATAACTTAGCCATTGTATTTGTATGCCTTCATCCTTTAACTCCTGCCATTCCTTAAGTTTCCAACTTCCTGTCCTTTTCCCCATCAATTCTCTATACGTTAACCAGTTGTACTCTCTTAATTCCCTTCTGCAAAAGGCTTCTTGAGGTGAAAGCCACCCTGGTATCTTAGGGCATAGTCTATATTTATATTTATTCCATACTTTGATTAGGGATTTTCTTATCACGTGATTTTTAAATTCCTTGTTCACCTTGACTTTGTCATAGCCTAGATACCCATGCCAGCCCATTTTTAATTCATGTCCTTCTAATTCCAAATTTCTTTTATTATCTAGCAGAATCCACTGTTTTATCCAAGATAGGCATGCTGCTTCAAAGTATATTTTTATGTCTGGCATCCCTAGACCTCCTCTTTCTCTAGCATCTGATAGTAGTTTCCATTTTATTCTCGGCTTCCTTCCTGCCCATATAAATTTAACTAATTCTCTCTGCCAATTTACCAATATTTTGTTTGAATAGATAATTGGAATCGATTGGAATAAGAACATCAGCTTAGGCAAAACATTCATTTTGCTCGCGGAGATTCTCCCCATCATTGATAGTTTTAAATCCTCCCATTTTTTCAAATCTCTTTTAATTTCCTTCCATATCTTCTCATAATTGTTCTGAAAGAGCTGTTGATTATTAGTTGTTAAATTTATACCTAAATATCTCACTTTCTTTACAATTTCAAAATTTGTTATCTTGGCTAATTCCTCTTTCTCTTTTATATTCAGATTTTTTGTTAGAATTTTGGTTTTTTCTTTATTCACTTTAAAACCTGCTAGTTTCCCAAATTCTTCTATCTTTTGTGATAATCTTTTAATCCCTTTCAGTGGCTCTTCTAATATCAATACCAAGTCGTCGGCATATGCCTTTAATTTAAATTCTTCTTTTTTAATTTTAACTCCTTTTATCTCCTTATCTTTCCTTATTTCATTATTCAAAATTTCTAAAACTAATATAAATAATAGTGGCGATAGCGGGCATCCTTGCCTGGTCCCTTTTTCAATTTGAATTTCTTCTGTTAAATTCCCGTTTATAATTAGTTTTGCTTTTTGTTCCGAATATATTGCCCTAATCCATTTGTAAAAATTTACCCCAAATTCCATTTCCTTGATTATTTGTAGCATAAAAGACCATTTTAGGTTGTCAAATGCCTTTTCGGCATCTAAAAAAATCAGCGCCCCTTTAATTTCATTATGGTAATGCCAATATTCCATTACGTTGATTATCGTCCTGATGTTATCATTTATTTGTCTCTTGGGTAAGAAACCATTTTGATCATTATGTATAAAATCTTGTAAATATCCCTTAAGTCTCTTAGCTAGTATCGCTGCGAATATTTTATAATCTTCATTTAATAACGAAATGGGTCTGTAATTTTTCATTTGCGTAGAGTCTTTATCTTCCTTTGGTATCAGGACAATATTTGCCTCCTTCCAACTATTTGGTATTTGATTTTTTTCCTGAATATTCTTTATTACCAGAGAGAGAGGACCTATTAGCTCTGTACAAAATGTTTTATAATACTCCGCCGGAAAACCATCCGGACCTGGTGCCTTCTGTCCTTTCATTTTTCTTATTACTCCTATGATTTCGTCTATCGTTATTTCTTTATTCAATTCTTTTCTTTGAACTTGATTTAATTTAGGGATTCCACATTTTTTAATGTAATCATCATTTTGGTTTGCGGGGTTCCTCCAATTTTGATACAGTAATTTAAAATAATTATGGAATACTTTTTGAATCTGCAGTTCCTCCGTTATCTCTCTTTCACCTGATTTAATCTTCATTATTAATTTTTTTGATCTTTCTTTCCTCAATTTATACGCTAGCCACCTACCTGGTTTATTTCCAAATTCAAATTCTTTCTGTTTTATATAATCTAATTTTCTCTTTAATTCATCTGTCATAATCATTGTTATCTGATCCTGTAAGGTTTTTATTTGATTCTTAATTTTTTTATTGTTTGGGGCTTTTATCATTTCATTTTCTTTTGATTTTATTTCTTCTAATATTTTTTCTTTCCTTTCTTGTTTTCTCCTATTTATTATTATATTCCAATGTTTAAGTATCCCTTTTCAACAGACTGGCCAGCCGGGGATCATCCCTGGTGGATGACCTCACCAGGGGCAGTCCCAAAGTTTTTGTTTCCTGCCTACCAGGAGCAATGGGGAGGGACAACCCAAAGCTGATGGATGGTCTTCGCCTCACCACTGGAAAAGAATGTATCACAGGTAAGACCAACGTTCCTTTCTCCAACAAAGTTCCAAACTACAAATGATGCTTGGAAATTGCACATGTTCCCACAGTGTGGGAAGAGAGTTGCAGAATATTTATTCTCGCAAAGGACACATTAAGCAAAGATTTGCATACAGATAGGAAAACAAGGCAAATTTGAAATGTGTCCAGCAAATTGGTTTGTTGGAAAGGTTGGGGTCTTATACAGGAAATGTTGGAGAAGAGTAATTACAGATTTAAAAAATGAAAGGACCGCTAGCAGCCCAAGGGTGGTACCTGCAAATACATAAAATGTTCATCCTGATAAAGATGGTGATGTATCTGGTGTAAGAAGTGGGACGTAAATTGTTGTAATACCTCATTGATTACCAACATATAAGGTACAGTCATGTCTACGCCAGTTACAGTAATGTGAAAAGGTGGTGTAAAGAAATCACATTTCACAGAATCATAGACATGGAAGTGACCACAAGGGTAATCTCATCCAACTCGCTGCCATGCAGGAATATACAGCTAAAGGACTTCTGAGAGATGGCCATCTAACATCTGTTTAAAGACCTCCAAAGAAGGAGATTCACCCTCTGAGGCAGTCTGTTCCACTGATGAACAGTCCTTACAGTAAAGAAGTTCATCCAAATGTTTAGGAAGCAAGGAAAGAAGCTCACTTCATCTTCTACATGACATCCTTTCAGATACTTAAAGATGTATATCATGTCACCTCTCAGGCTTCTCTTCTGTAAGCTAAACATATCTGGCTCCCTAAGCAGTTCCTCATAGGATTTGGTTTCCAGACACGGTTTCCCTCTTCTGGACATGTTCCAGTTTATCAGTATACTTCTTAAATAGAACTAGACCAACTTGGAAAGATAAATTCTTTACATTTCTTACTGGTTCTGCTTTTAAAGTTGAAAAGGGAAAGGTTACACTCACTTTCTTAACTATGTAGAATGCATGGTGCTGCACTGGTTTCTACATAGAATCGTAGAATCATAGAGTTGGAAGAGACCACAATCAAATCATTCCCAACAGATGGCCATCCAGCCTCTGTTTAAAAACCTCCAAAGAAGGAGACTCCACCACACTCCCAGGCAGTGTATTCTACTTCCAAACCGCTCTTACTGTCAGGAAGTTCTTCCTAATGTTTAGGTAGAATCTCTTTTCCTCTAGTTTGAACACATTGCTCCATGTCCTATTCTCTGGAGCAGCAGAAAACAAGCTTGCCCCATCTTCAGTATGACATCCCTTCAAATATTAAAACATGGCTATCATGTCACCTCTCAATCTTCTCTTCTCCAGATTAAACATGTCCATCTCCCTATGCCGCTCCTCATAGGGCATGGCTTCCAGACCCCCCACCATCTTGGTCACCCTCCTCTGGACACATTCCAGCTTGTCAATATTCTTCCTGAATTGTGGTGCTCAGAACTGGACACAATAGTCCAGGTGAGGTCTGACCAAAGCAGAATAGAGTGGTACTATTACTTCTCTTGTTCTTGACACTATACTCCTATTGATGCAGCTAAGCATCACATTGGCTTTTTTAGCTGCCACATCATACTGCTCACTCATGTTCAGCTTGTGGTCTGCTAAGACTCCTAGATCCCTTTCGAATGTACTACCATGAAGCCAGGTGTCACCGATCCTATATCTGTGCATTTCATTTTTACAGCCCAAGTGTAGTATCCTACATTTAATGATTGACACATGGAATACCGAGACAAGACAGAGAAGATTGGGTTGAAATATGGCCCACTTTATTTTCTCTTACCTATTTAGTTGTTTATTTCTTAGGGTATGCGAACCTACAGGGGGAGACCCAGTGCGGGACTGGCTGGAGCAGACGGTCCCCTCTGAGCTGTCCCCCAGCTTCCCTGGGCAAATCACCTGAGCCCCAAGGGGAATCCCAGTGTCTGGGGTGCCCCCTGGGAGCCATCTGCTGGGAGGCCCCGCCTCTGGCTGCAAATCCTCAAGCCGTATAGCTTCTGAAGAGGATTACACCTTGATGCCGGCCCCAAGGATAGCCTACCTTACTGCACCCCATCTGTACAGATGCCAGTACAGTTCAGTAAGGTCCATCCTTCCACTCAAAATGAGGTTGCCATAGGTGAACTCCGAGTCCTTGTCTCCCCACTCCCCACCACGGATAAGGGGCAAGTGTTTACTTAGCCCCTATACTGCACCAGGGAGGCCAAAATGGCCCTCACCCCAGCTCACATACCCTCAAGAAATAACTGGATCCCCTTGTCTGACAAGTGGACCCCGTCAACCCTGTAGAGATCAGGGAATCTATATGATATTCCTGGGTATTGGATGAAATGGCCCAGGCCATTGTCCATTGCCAGGTGAACCACCCTGTTAACCTTTTTACAGGATATATCCAGCTGTTTGGTGTCCCCATCCCCAGGATAAGTCTGCTGTGGAATGATGTCTGATCAGATCAAGCACACGTGCGGCCACGCCACTTTGATATACTGCATGTCAGCCAGAGCCTGAAGGGTCAAGATAATTTCCTCCGAGATGCAACACCAGAAGATGAGGAGGAGGTCCATGATGCTCCTGAAACAGCAAATTGATTGGACCATTCCACTTCAAACCCCTCTTGCCCAACCATTCGACTGTGGCAATGTCTCCGAGACCCAGATGAGGACCCAAGTGGCTGGTTCTGGCATGGCATGCTGCCCAATAAACAAAGCTGTGGCCACAGATCAATACACAGTACCTTAATACATCTGCAAGAGAACACACAGAAGTCAAGGAACAATTCATTCCAAGTTAATAGCAGATTGGTCGGACATATCCCTTATAAGCACCCGACTTCCATCTGCCCAGCTTTTTGATCGCCTCCAGCCACATGCCCATCACCGCCGCTGTTGAGGCAGCCCCAATCCAAAAAGAATGTGTACAGAAGCACACACCACCCAACCCCAAGCATGCCAAAGCATTATTAGTGATTGCCCAGAATTGATAACGGGTCAGGGGAGAACCATCTACATGACAAAATAGGGGTCCAGGCTGGGTAGGGTGCACCTTAAAATATTCTCTTAGGGCTGCCACTGGGCATAAAGTCCTGTCCTGGCATTCCCTTAGCACAATTTTACCCCCTTTCCTAGCTGATCAGTTTTGGAGCACCTAGTTTGTATCATAACTTCTTTGGTGCCCATGCTGAGATCCCCTAAACTAAGGGCCAGGCCATACTTGTCCCATTTTGATGATGCCACTAACTCACTGATGTGTAAGACACTGAAGAAAGCGGTGAGCGATGCAGTGTGGGGCAAAACAGCCTTGAAGGGTGTTGAACAAATAGTGGGCCAAACCTGGAACAGTCTTTTAAGAATTGCTGGCGATAGGGGCTGCCTATCATCAGTGGTTCTTCCCCTCTCTCTTGCCCACCCCTCTAATGCCTTCCTAATCCTAAAATCCTCTGTGTTCATCAAGATCATTGTTGTTTGCAGCTGCCTCCCCTTGCTCTTCCAATGCCTGGATGCAAGGAAGAAGTTGATTAGCAACATTGTTAGTCAACCCCCCCACATTTTCTCTTGCAGGCTGCTTTGGCCTTAGCTGACGTGCCTCCTCCAAAGCCTGTAAGTGGTCCAGTATTTTTTGCAAAACACCCTCATTGACAATTTCATTGTCTGGAGAAGGGTTACCTCTGGGTTTAGGAGCAGGTCCCTTACCCTTATCTTTAGCACCCCCTTTACCCTACCTGGGAGCCATACTTAATAGCAATCAATTAATTAAAATTAAATCCAGAAAGCGATCCAAAGAGCCAACAATCCAAAAGCTATCCAAAAACCAAAACTAAAAAACAATCCAAAAAGCAAAACTAAACTTAACTAAGGCAATCAATCAATTAAAATTAAATCCAGAAAGCAATCCAGAGAGCCAACAATCCAAAAGCAAAACTTAAAAAAATCCAAAAAGCAAAACTAAGCAATTCCAGGAAACAATCCAAAAGCAAATCAAAACCAAAACAGAACAGTCCCGAAAATGAGAACAATTCCAAATGATCAATTAATTAAAATTAAATCCAGAGAGCCATTCAAACACAAATTCAAAATAATCATTAATTCAAACTGAAATCCAATTAAAATAAGAATTAAATTATATTAATTAAAGAATTAAAGAATTAATTTTAAAGAATTAAAACTAAAATCCAATTAAACTAAGAATTAAAGTTAACTAGGGCTAAGAATTAAAAATAACCAAGGCAATCAATTAATTCAAATTAAATCAAGAGAAAAATGGTCCAAAAACCAAAACTAAACTAACCAAAAACTAAACGAAAAATTAAAACTAAAGAATTAAAACCGAAATTCAATTAACTAAGAATTAAAAATAACTAGTGCTAAGAATTAAAATTGACCAGGCAATCAATTAATTTAAATTAAATCCAGAGAAAAACAGTCCAAAAATTAAAACTAAACAATCCAGAAAGCAAAATTAGAGCAAAACTAAAAGCAAAAGTAAATTACAACTAACCCAAAAATGGTCTAAAAAACAATCCAAAAAACAAAATTAGAGCAAAACTAAAGCAAAGTAAAGCAAAACTAACAATTTCAGAAAATAAAACAAAGCCTGCAAAAAAATCTATAAAACAATAAAAAACACCAAACTAAAACCAAAGGACTAAGGCAATCAGCTAACTAAAGTAAACAAAGGCAATCAAAGCAATCAATGAATTAAAATTCAAATGAGTAATTACAATTAATTAATTATTTTACTAAGGCATTCAACTAACTAAAATTAAACAAAGGCAATCAATGAATTAAAATGCAAATGATTAATTCAAATGATTAATCAGGCACAGCCTGAAAAGCAAGGCCTGAAAGGCCATGTGGCAAGAACTCCTGTGAAAAGCAGGGCCTCAAAAGGCCACGTGGCAATCCAAATTAAAAAATCCTGAAAAATCCCTAAAAGGGGGGGCACGTGGCCCAAGACCTCCCATAAAAAGTTAGGTAACAATGCCAGCCCCAAAACAATGCGTGCCAGGAGGCCCAAAAAGCCCCCAAAACCAAAAATTCCTAAAGGCCAGGAGCCATGGCTCACACAAAAAAAACCTCACAACACCCAATGCCACTCCAGCCATCCCCCCCACTCCCCTCGCGCCACCAAGGCCTCCCATCCCCATGCTGCAGAAACCACTCACCAAAGCTGCCCGCCACCAAAGCCGCCCGCCCCACACCCCACTGCCACAGCTGCCCGCCGCCAAAGCTGCCCACCCCACGCTCTGCCAGGAGCCAAGCGGGGGAGGCTAGGGATAGAGCGGGGAGGGAGCCAAGCAGGGGAGGCCAGGGACAGAGCAGGGAGGGAGCTGAGCAGGGGAGGACAGGAACAGAGTGGGGAGGGAGCCGAGCAAAGGCCAGGGAGCTGAGCAGGAGCTGAGTGGAGATGTGGGAGACCAAAGTAAAAGCGAGGGCGCCATTCTTGAAGATGGGGGGTTGTCTGTTCTCCCTGTTGGAATTCATTTTGTTAGTTTTGGCCCAGCTTTCTAATCTGTTGAGGTCATTTTGGATTTTGATCCTGTCCTCAGGGGTATTAGCTACTCCTCCTAATTTGGTGTCATCTGCAAATTTGATAAGCATACCCTCTATTCCCTTATTCAAGTCATTTGTAAAGATATTGCATAGCACTGGGCCCAGGACAGAACCCTGTGGCACCCCTCTAGTCACTTCTCTCCAGGATGAAGAGGAGCCATTGGTGACTGCCCTTTGGTTTCAGTCAGTCAACCAATTGCAAATCCACCTAACCGTTGCATTGTCTAGCCCACAGGTTATCAACTTTTTTGCAAGGATATCATGGGGGACCTTGTCAAAAACCTTACTGAAATCAGGATACACTACATCCACAGCATTCCCTTCATCTATCAAGTTTGTAACTCTATCAAAAAAAGAGATGAGATTGGTCTGGCATGACTTGTTTTTGAGAAATCCTTGTTGACTTTTTGTGATCACGACATTCCTTTCTAAGTTCTTAACAGACTATGTGTTTAATGACCTTCTCTAGAATCTTTCCTAGTATTTTATGAAGTGTGTGCCAATTGTGTTTAGTGACATACAGGACTTTTTCAGACATCGATTTACCGTGGAAGAAGGCTCTTAACACTTGCAAGGCTGCTGCGCGGCAGGGGGTCCATTTCATATGATGCCATCCCCCTGCCACGAGAGATCGGAGGCAGCCGCCATATTTGGCCATTTTTTATTCACGGGCAACTTCTGTGAGTAAAAAATAGCCAAATATGGCACTGCTGCTTCCGATCTCTCACGACAGGGGGACGATGTCATACGAAACGGGCCCTGTGCCACGCAGCAGCCTCCCGAGTGTTACGAGCCTTCTTCCACGGTAAATTGACATCTGAAAAAGTCCACAGACTAAATACTGTATGTCACTAGGTAGTGTATTTGTTTTGTAAGTCCTGTTTTCTTTAAAAGATTCAAATGTCATTTTGTAAATCACAATTATTTCTGGTCTCCCCCCCCTCCATTTCAGTGCTATTCTGAAGCATTTTATTCCTAACTGAAAGGCAAGAGGTTTTTAATACATCTGGTTGATTCAGACAACTGAAGTAGTAGTGTGCAATCCCTCACCAGTTCCCTGTTTTCACCAGCCATCATCTATCCCACACCCTATTTCTATCCTCCCCATACCTTAGAATCCCTCCTTTTAAAAAGTGCTGAGTATAGCCTTAGCTATGAAGTAGTAGTCTCTTATGCTTGGAATGACTGACTCCCTCCCAGTGTAGTCAGTTTAAGCTTGGGTTGAAATGGCAAGACTGGGAAAAGAAAGGGCAGATAATTGTTGGAAATGTTCCTCCACTTTTTTCCGGTTGACTAGTATGCATATACGTGAGTTGATCTTTCCAAGTTCAGAGGTCTACTGTTTATGTGCTAAGGAAACAGGTTTTTAAAAACCCAACTCTCTAGAGTTATAGTGTAATAGTGATAAAATGTAATGGTGTTATTGTGGACTCAGTGGTGGTTGAGGCTCCAAGTATGAAAAATAAAAGCACAGGCAGCATTTTTGGCACAATTTTATTGGTTAGAGTTGAAGAGGCTTGAGTCCAGGATGGGTCTAGATCTAGACATTGGCTGACCTGCCCACCAGTTGATGAAAACCAACCATCCCAGCCTGCCTGAATGGCACCTCCAGAATGACAGACATGGGAATTCATATTGGCAGAAGCCACTGGATCGTTTCCCTATCACATCAGTGTGAGGTGGGGCCACCTGCCTCGGACCTGGGCATGCCCCTATTTGTCCTGCCTTAAGGTCCCATAAGGATGCCCCTAAATATATGTGACAGGCATACAGATGCCCCACCAAACTGGATCTACTTGCTATACTAAAACCTGAGTCAAACACTGTGACAAAGATTATAGCTTCAACTGATATAAGCCAAATGACAATACTGAAAACAGACAGAGGAAAAAAGGGGTATGTGGACAAAGTTCAAGCACAAAGTGAGGCTGAGAGCCCCAGGCTCTGGCTTATATAGCCAGGGAGTATACATCAGTGAAGCCTTCACTTGGCCTTCTGTTGTCCTGCCTCCAGCCAGCTTGCCAGCTCCTGATTGGCCAACGTTTGTGCTCCCAGCAAAGAATCTGTATGGGCCTCTGGGAAGGAGAGGAAGGAGCCATCGGTGAACGATGAATGAAGATAGCATCCACAATGTTCTGCTGGCCTCTGCAAGCTAGAAATAGCACTTTTGGGAATTCAGGAACTCTATTTTTAGGTTTGTTTCCTTGGAGCAAGATCACCCTACATACCACACAATGTGAACTGAGGCATTGGAGGAAATTGTCTAGGTTGGAGTGAAGGTGGGTGGGTAGGATATCAGCAACATAAGATGTGCACACAGCAATAGCAGCATTCTCATTTCCCACTTTTCCATCCAGAATGCTGCAGCCTTATTTGAGAACTCACGCCGAACAAGTCTTGAAGAGAAACGACAATGCAGAAAGAATCACAACCCAAAAACATCACCCAAGGAGACCTTCTGCTGTGCTTTCTGCAACCAGACTTGTTTATCTCGGATTGGCCTTTTTAGTCATCAGAGCGCTTGCGGAAAACGCAGGATGAGTCTTTCCTGAATCTTCATTTGCGAAGAAAAGCCCAGAGAGAGAAAGCATTAGAATTCAAGATTTTTTTTAAAGGAAGCATTGAATAAGAAACAAACAAACATGTGAGGATTGCAGCACATCTGGAAATATATCTGGGGAAAATTTTAGGGATTTGGACACACCCATACCTAATGTCACAACACACATTATAAGTAAACTGAAATATGTCACATTTCTATTCAAGTTTTCTTTTTCAAAGCAAGATTGGGAAGCAACAAGAAATGTCAAGTGAAGAAGCATTGAAAAGCAACATTAAATGATGCAGTCTGAATCAGAACAAAGCAACAGTGTGAAAGAGCCTTTTATTGCATAGTATTGAGTTGCAGAGATAACTTGGATATTACAACAATTCTATTTTAAAGATGTACTTATTGCTGGTAAACAAAATGTCATTGTTAATGTGTTGTCCTGACATGTGGATACAAACCACATGAGCCACTGTTATGCTCCAAACTGCAGAAAGAAAATAATGCTTGTCTGTTAAGAAAAGGAGAGCAGATGTGGAGAAACAGCCTAGATGTGGGACAGAATATACTATGCATACATACGTTTATTAGTAATTAAAATATAAGCCATGATAGGATCAAACAGTACAGGAAAAATAAGGCATTTTGAAATCAGATTTATGTCTAGGGAACAGTGTGATCCCCATATCCATGGGACTGGCAACTGCAGATTCACTTAACTGTGTCCAAAAAAAAAAAGTCTCTCTAGGCATCTTCTAGATCCTCCAGTGTGACTCTATGGTATGATCGGGCTGGAAGTAGTTCATTTTAATAAGGTTTGCTATGATCTGTGGTTTCTGATATTCATGGTAAGTCCAGGAATGTATATGGGGGTCGTAGCATATATAGAGGTGAGTGGCTGTTTTGTCTGTTATTGGGATTAACTTCAGCCAGTGGTTATCAGGCCAGTTCTAACTTAAGTATTTATAAGAACAGAGAAGATCCAAATTGTGGATCATTGATTAATTAATAGGCAATATTCCAATGGAGCTGACTGGTGGGAAATGTACAGCTGTGAGGGTTTGGGGTGTGATTGGAATGTTGGGCTCCTAAAGAATGATGGGGCATCTTTGAATGACCTTTGGGATCTGCTTAAACAAAGATTGAAATACATTTTCTTTGTTGGTAAAATAAGTGTAAAGTAGTTATGAATTATTACCTCTGTGACTTCTGTTATGCAAACTGCATGTGGTCCATGGGGATCCCACTGGTGTCTGAATTCCAATATGGGGAATTTTAATTAGATTGAAATGGCAGTGAGAGACTGGGTAACAAAGGGACCTTTTGATCTGTGTATACTGGTACTAACTGGAGAGACTCATAGCTAGAGATGAACTAAAAATGGTTTTTATTGACAAATAGTCAAGGGAAGGCACACATGCATACAGTCAAGCTTCAAGCAGTCACACAAGGCTAGTGAAGAAAGTAGGAAGTATGTGGATAGAGGAATAGAGTTCGGGGTGATGGGTTATACTATATCAGTCCTGAAGAGCAGAGATTCATGCAGAGAAGGATAGCTGGAAGTGCTGGGTGACCCAGCAAACCAACAGGGAAATTGAGCCTGCCTCTGGGAAACTGAGTACACTTTGGCTGTGTTTTAGGGTCATATTTATAGTTGATTAGCCCTGTGAAGGGGTGACTTTGAGTGGAATACAATGTCTGCCAGAGTTTCCCAAGGTTAAACAATGGATTCTCCAGATGTGTTAATAATTGCTAGTGGTTGGAACATTGAACTTGAGTGCTCTCAGGCAAACCTCTGTTGTTTTAGGAAGAGGTGTAAGAAAAAAAAAAACAGTTTAGCAAGTAAGGGGTGTCCAGATGTCATAATGGGATTATTGAGTGACTCACTTCCAGAGCTGCCCAGGAAGAATTAGCCCATTATCTCCGTAACCTATCAATTCCAGGCAATTCCATGTAATTCTCACCCGAGTGTGTTCTTTAGGAATTTTAGCTGACTAAGGCCTTAGGTTTTCCGAGCAAACCTTGGGTCCTTCTTTGGGAGGTCCCTGGTCTACCTTTAACGAAGCTGAGTGCCAATGATAAGCCAATATATATGAAATTTAGCCAATTGATCAGTTATTCATAAGGTGGGGGCCTGTCAGAGCAGTTTGCAGTTCTGTGATATGAGGAAGAGGCTTCAGGATGTATAAAAGGCAGCATTCAAAGGCACAGGAGCAAGAAGGCACTTGAAGCATGACCTGAGAAGGTCTAAGGAGGAGGAAGAGCAATAGAAGAGCTTAGAAAGAAGAAACAGGATGGAGTGTTGGACCAAGTCATCAGAGTGCTGGGATCAAGGCTGAAATAATGGAATATATTGAGCCTATCAAGCAGAGAAGATGACTCTGTGGGCAGCAGTATACAAGACAGATGGGTAAGTTGATAGAGAAGACCTGGTCCCACGGTGTCAAATGCTGGATCTGAGTTTTTAGTATATTAGGAAGACAGGTAACAATAGATAAATATTAATACTCAGCTGAGATCCTGCATGGGTGTTGTAGCTATGAAGACACAGCTAGGATCTGTCTACTGATCTGATATCCCCACCCCCACAAAACTACTGTAAAAGTCAGGCAGATAAACCAGCCAAAAGAATCCTGCAGTGCTGCTGAGGGGGGCTGAAGGATGACACATCTAGTGTTTCAGGGAATCAGACTAATATTCACCATTGTTGAAAAGGTGGTCTAATGTTTTTTTTTTTTTTCCACTTTAAAAAAAGCCAAGAAGCCATGGTTTGGTTGTCTCATTGGCCACAGTCCAGCTACTGGAAGGTTTCAAAGTAGAAGCAATGTCCTTGGAAAAAAATCCTATATGATGATATAATCACATGGCATCATAGCCAGGAGCAATAGTGGCCTCCTTTTAATAGTGCACAGCAGCTAGACTTAAAGCCTTCTTAGAATCATAGAATCATAGAATTGTAGAGTTGGAAGAGACCACGAGGGCCATCCAGTCCAAACCCTGCCACGCAGGAAATCTTGATCAAAGCATCCTCGACAGATGGCAATCCAGCCTCTGTTTAAAGACCTCCAAGGAAGGAGACCCCACTACGCTCCGAGGGAGTGCGTTCCACTGCCGAACAGCTCTTACTGTCAAAAAGTTCCTCCTAATGTTGAGGTGGAATCTCTATTCCTGGAGCTTGCATCCATTGCTCTGTGTTCCAGTCTCTGGAGCAGCAGAAAACAAGCCTGCTCCATCCTCAGCGTGACACCCCTTCAAATACTTAAACAGGGCTATCATATCGCCTCTTAACCATCTTTTTTCCAGGCTAAACATACCCAGGTCCCTAAGTCTCTCCTCATAAGGCATGGTTTCCAGACCATTCACCATTTTAGTTGCCATTCTCTGGACATGCTCCAATTTGTCAATATCCTTTTTGAATTGTGGTGCCCAGAACTGGACACAGTATTCTAGGTGAGGTCTGACCAAGGCAGAATAGAGCGGCACTATTACTTCCCTTGATCTAGATACTATACTTCTATTGATACAGCCCAAAATCACATTGGCCTTTTTAGCTGCCGCATCACACTGTTGACTCATGTTCAACTTGTAGTCCACTAGGACTCCCAGATCCCTTTCACACGTACTTTCGTTCAGCCAGGTCTCTCCAATCCTGTATCTACGCATTTCATTTTTCCGCCCTAAGTGCAGTACTTTACATTTCTCCCTGTTGAATTTCATTTTGTTAGCTTTGGCCCAGCTCTCCAGTCTATCCAGGTCATTCTGAATTTTGATCCTGTCCTCTAGGGTATTAGCTACTCCTCCTAATTTGGTGTCATCTGCAAATCTGATAAGTATGCTCCTAATTCCCTCATCCAAGTCATTTATAAAGATGTTGAATAGCACTGGGCCCAGGACAGAACCCTGTGGCACTCCACTGGTCACATCTTTCCAAGATGAAGAGGAGCCATTGCTGAGCACCCTTTGGGTTCGGCCGGTCAACCAATTACAAATCCATTGAACAGTTAACTTGTCTAGCCCACATTTTACAAGCTTGTTTGCAAGAATGTCATGGGGAACCTTGTCAAAGGCCTTACTGAAATCAAGGTATGCGATGTCCACAGCGTTACCTTCATCTACCAAACTGGTAACTTTATCAAAAAAGAGATCAGATTAGTCTGGCATGACTTGTTTCTCTGAAACCCATGTTGACTTTTTGTGATTATGGCATTGCCTTCTAAATGTTCACAGACTCTCTGTTTAATGATCTGCTCTAGTATCTTCCCTGGTATTAATGTCAGACTTACTGGACGATAATTGTTGGGATTCTCTTTTCCCCCCTTTTTTAAGATGGGGAGAACGTTTGCCCTCCTCCAGTCTGCTGGGACTTCTCCTGTTCTCCAGGAATTCTCAAAGATTATTGCCAATGGTTCTGAGATCACATTTCCCAGCACTTTTAATACTCTTGGATGTAGTTCATCTGGTCCTGGAGATTTAAATTCATTTAGATTAATAAGGTATTACTGTACTAGCTCTTTGCTTATTTTGAGCTGGATTTCCCCTATTGTGTCCTCTGTTCCATTCTCCTCAGGTTGGTCCCCCTTTTCCTTTACTGAAAACACTGAGGCAAAGAAGGTGTTGAGTAATTCTGCCTTCTCTCTGTCCCCTGTTAGCATTTTGCCATCTTCTCCACGTAGTGGCCCTATCATTTCTTTCTTCCTCCTTTTGCTGTCGACATACCCAAAAAAACCTTTTTATTGTTCTTAACCTCCCTAGCAAGCCTGAGCTCATTCTGCGCTTTAGCTTTTCTGACTTTACTCCTACACGTGTTCGCTATCTGTTTGAATTCTTCTTTGCTGATTTCCCCCCTTTTCCATTTCCTATACATGTTCTGTTTAAAACTTAGCTCCATTGAAAGTTCTTTAGTCGTCCATCCTGGTTTCTTGAGACACCTCCCATTTTTCTTCCTCAATGGTACTGTTTGAAATTGTGCCTTCAGTATCTCCCTTTTGAGAAAGTCCCATCTGTCTTGAGGTCTCTTCTCTTTTAGTATTCCTGACCATGGGATCACCCCCAGTATTTCCCTGAGTTTATTGAAATCAGCTCTCCTAAAGTCAAGAATGCGTGTCTGACTGTTCCTGGCTTCTCCTTTCCATTGTATAACAAACTCCAGGAGAACATGATCTCTCTCCCCTAAAGATCCCACCACTTACACCCCATTAACCAGGTCATCTCTGTTGGTTAAGATGAGATCTAAAATAGCTGACCCCCTTGTTGCTTCTTCCACCTTTTGTACCATGAAATTGTCTTCCAGGCAAGTAAGGAATTTGCTAGACTTTGAAGGTTTGGCTGAGTTAGATTGCCAGCAAATATCAGGATAGTTGAAGTCACCCATCACTACTACATCTCTCCTTTCTGCATTTGTGTTCATCTGTTCTAGAAAGGCATTATCCAATTCCTCCATCTGACTTGGGGGTCTGTAGCAGAGTTCCACAATAACATCTCTGTTGTTTCCCTCACCTTTAATTTTTATCCAGATGCTTTCCACCTGGCTTCCAGTATTGATGTCATGGATCTCTTCACTGGGGTAAATATCCATGACATATAATGCTATTCCTCCTCCTTTCCTGTTTGGCCTGTCTCTCTTATAAAGGTTATACCCCTCTATTCCTACATTGCAGTCATGACACTCATCCCACCAGGTTTCAGTAATGCCTATTATATTTGTTTTGTAGTGCTAGGAGTTCAAGTTCATCTTGCTTATTTCCCATGCTCTGTGCATTAGTGTAGAGACATCTGAGACCATGTGTTCCCTTTACTTGCTGCCTGTGCAAGTTTTTTTTTGCCTCCCACTGTTGGGTCATAGAATCATAGAATCATAGAATCATAGAATTGCAGAGTTGGAAGAGACCACGAGGGCCATCCAGTCCAACCCCCTGCCACGCAGGAAATCACAATCAAAGCATCCCCGACAGATGGCCACCCAGCCTCTGTTTAAAGACCTCCAAGGAAGGAGACCCCACCACGCTCCGAGGGAGTGTGTTCCACTGCCGAACAGCTCTGACTGTCAAAAAGTTCCTCCTCATGTTGAGGTGGAATCTCTGTTCCTGGAGCTTGCACCCATTGCTTCGTGTTCCAGTCTCTGGAGCAGCAGAAAACAAGCCTGCTCCATCCTCAGCGTGACATCCCTTCAAATACTTAAACAGGGCTATCATATCGCCTCTAAACCGTCTTTTTTCCAGGCTAAACATACCCAGCTCCCTAAGTCTCTCCTCATAAGGCATTGTTTCCAGACCTTTCACCATTTTAGTTGCCCTTCTCTGGACACGCTCCAATTTGTCAATATCCTTTCTGAATTGTGGTGCCCAGAACTGGACACAGTATTCTAAGTGAGGTCTGACCAAGGCAGAATAGAGTGGCACTATTACTTCCCTTGATCTAGACACTATACTAGTGTCCTTACTAGGGTCCTTGCGCTGTTTGCCTTGTTCCCTCTATGCCAGTTTGACTATTTTCTCCAGCCCTTTTGCCTTCCAGAATACTGTCTCCCTCCCCCATATGACTCAGTTTAAAGCCCTCCTGATCAAATTCTTGAGACTGTTGGCAAAAATGTTTCTTCCAACTGTTGTAAGATGCACCCCATCTCTTGCCAGAATTCCCCCCTCGTGGAAGCGCAGTCCATGATCCAAGAATCCAAATCGTTATCGTTGACACCATCTACGGAGCCAGTTGTTTACATTCGCTATTTTCCTCTCCCTTTCTGGACCATGCCCTTCAACTGGCAGAAGAGAAGAGATGACAACCTGTGAGTCCATTTCTTTCAGCTTCCTCCCCAGGGCTTTTTCCTCTTTCTTAAAGAGGAAAAAGCCACCCACTACTCCTTGGACTACCTTGATGACACCTCTGAGTCTTACCACCTCCACTGCAAAATCTCCCAATCTTCAGGATTTTTTTCACCTGCATGGTCCCCAAAACATCCAATATATGGCTGGGCTGAATATATTAAGACTCTGCCTTAATGATTTTCATAGGTAAATTGGGCACAACAATGTCTGCACTGGCTATAATAGGTACACAATTTTAATTTGTAAATTGTAGAATCTCTATAAATTATGAAAATGACTTGGGGTAATATTTTATGACAGTCTGAACACATAGAAATTCAATGGTTAATGAAGAAATAATACTCTGGCCTCACTGATAAAAGTAGATGATAGCACTTGAAATTATTTAGAACAAACTTTGTGTGAATAGTTTTGCACAAGGCAATTATAGGTGTCTACACTGTCAATTTGTGCACTTGTCTTAAAGGATGAATTTTGGAGCTAGCTAAGCAGTTAAAGGCATATTGTGTTGGTTGATGGCTATGTTAGCCTGTTTTCTTCTTCTTTTATTGAATTGGTATCCCAAAGGTCACAGAAGTTTAATTGGTTTTGATAAAATCCTATATTAATCTGATCCTCTAGTTAACAGTGGTAATTATAATACTGCCTTCTGTATATGAAAGGCAGGTGAAACTACACTTTAAATAATCAAGTATTTGCAATTAGAGAACCTCATTGTCTGCCCTTTCTTTTGTAAGTAAATTATCATCACTACAATGAATGTGAGAAATTAACACTGATGTTAAGTGGTAGTTATCTTAGGTAATGTTCAGAAACATTTAAGTATCTGTTCAGTAGGATTACCAAGGAATGGCTTCCTCGGGATTTGCTTACACAAAGGCTGCAATACGTTTTCTTTGTCTGCAAGATAAATGTAAAGTAGTTCTAAATGGGTACCTCTGGGGGTTCTGTGATATGAGCATTTGGCTAAGATTGGTTTCTCAAGCATTTTGATGGCTATTTAACAGCTGCCAATTCCCACTGACTGACTTCACTGGAATGTAGTAAGCCTGGTGTGATAAAGGTTTGCTTCCAATTTCCAAGCAATCTTTGCTTAAAATGGTGCCCCCAACTTTTGATAGTGGAAGCACACTCTCCCTGCACTCCAACTGCAATTGGAAGCACAACTCACTTTGAAGCATTTTGGAAAGATGCTGTTTTTCATACTTGTACTTGGGACATAGGATTTTGTTATCAAGTATAGATTAGCAAAGGCATATAGCACATTTGGAAGACTTTACAAAAGAGTCTGGAGTAATAAACATCTGAGGCGAAGCACAAAAATCAGTGTGTATAGAGCCATTGTACTGTCTATTCTCCTTTATGGGGCTGAAACATGGGTCACCTATTACCACCACTTACGACTCCTTGAACGCTTTCATCAGCGCTGTCTACACACAATCCTAAATATACACTGGACTGACTATATGGCGAATGTTGCTGTCCTTGAGTAAGCAGGGATCACCAGCACTGAGGCCATGATATTGAGAACACAGCTGCGCTGGACAGGGCACGTTTCTAGGATGGAGGACCATCGCCTCCCAAAAATAGTACTCTACGGTGAACTTGCCACGGGTCAGCATGAGAGGGGTGCTCCAAAAAAGTGATACAAGGATTCCCTGAAACAACATCTCAGGCTCGGCCAAATTGATCACCAACTATGGTCCACCCTGGACTCACATCAGGAGGCATGGAGACGCACTATCCACAATGCTGCAGCCTTATTTGAGAACTCACGCCGAACAAGTCTTGAAGAGAAACGGCAACGCAGAAAGAATCACAACCTGGAAACATCACCAAAGGAGACCTTCTGCTGTGCTTTCTGCAACTGGACATGTTTATCTCGGATTGGCCTTTTTAGTCATCAGCATGCTTGCAGAAAGAGTGGGACGAGTCCTTCCTGAATCTTCGTTTGTGAAGAAAAGCCAGAGATAGGGCACTGAGAGTAGGATTCAGACCCCAGTGGAAAAAACTTGTCCCTTCCCCAGTTGTTCACTTGCAGGAGATCTGTGTGATGGGTAGGGATGCTGGTGGTTCGTCATGGGTCAGCCTGCTGGGTGGGTAGGTACCCTTGGATGAGGGTGGTGGCTTTGGGCCAAGCAAGAAAGGTGCTCCTGGCTTTGCATGAAGGGGAGGGATCCAAGGAAGGGGCTCTTCCCCTCTCTCCCCTCTCTCCTTCCTTTACTTCCTGCAGGCCAGGAAAAGTCTCTGGAGAATCTCCTCGCTTGTTGGCCCTGGTCAGGTAACAATATAAACAGGTTCCTTTCCTCCCCCCCCCCCATTATTGAGAAGTGCCATGTTCCAGTTCCTGTTACTGGACTAGAAGCTCAGCATTAGTTTGTGCTCTTAAGACTTCTATAGAGCTTGGAAAAAGTTAGTGTTTGGGACATAAAGTGGTTACTCTCTCTGCAGGATTCTGAGAGGTGACATCAAATCTACAGCTTTTTCAATTTCTGTTCTTCTGACTTCAGGGATAGGCAACTACAGAGGGCACAGCATACATTCCCTCACTCCATAACTATTCCCTGAAGGTGACACCATCATACTTGATATGACTGGAAGTGATATCATATCAGGCCTCGTTCCAGGAAACATCCCAAATGCAGCTGATCTTTCCATTAATTTAATGGGATCATAAGGGCTAGTAGTGAGCAAGTGAATCCAATGTGCCATATTTTTGTGGCAGTTTGGATGATTTTTGGTTTGTTGGCTGATTTTTAAACAATGTTTTTTGTGTGTGATCTCAGGACTTTAGTGGTTTCTGAAGGGCTTGAGGGCTGCAAAAAAGGCACATGCAGCCCATAGATTGGATTTCCCCCATCTTATATACAGGTTGACCCCCAAATCCATGGATTCAGTACCCATGGTTTCACTTATCCATGTGTGCAAAAAAAATGTTCTCTCTAGACATTTCTATGCCCTGCAATAAGATTCTATGGTCACCTTCTGGCGTTCATCTCATTGAAAATAATAGGGTTCCCTATTATCCATGGTTTCAGGTATCCACAAGGGGTCTTGGAACGTATCCCCCATGGAAACAGATGTCGACCAGTATTATTTTTGATCTGAACTAAAATCCGTAGGAAGTGTGGCCTGAATCCTATTGGTTGGTACCAAAAAGAGCAGAGCCACTGAATCAATTACTGAATGGTGAGTCAATAAGTAAATTCTACAGATTCAGTCAATTTAATCTGGTTGGGCCTAACAATGTGATTCATGCCATGAGAAGCTTGCTGTCGAGATATGGTCCCTGCTCAGATAATTTGCAAAAGTGCTAGATATCAGGTTCAAGATTTAAGCCTACTGACTTGGTGACCTTTCACATTATACAATTATAGCCATATTATTCCACTTTATATTATATTATATTATATGATTCCTCCATCCTATGAAATATTATTTATTTATTTATTTATTTTAGTTATTTATACCCCGCTCTTCAGCCACAAAGGCTATCAAAGCGGCTTACAATTTGTTTTTTAAGCAACAGCAATTTACACATCTACACGGCATTAAGCAGTTTCCAATGTGTGTTAGCTAATTGCCCCCACAAGCTGGGTACTCATTTTACCGACCTACGAAAGGAAGGAAGGCTGAGTCAACCTTGGAGCCGGCTGGAATAGAACTTGCAAAGTGGTGACTTGCAGTACTGGCATTTAACCACTGCACCACCAATCTTGGTGCCACAAATCTTGGGATTTGCAGTTTAGGAAGTAGTATGAACAGGATTCCATAGGATGCTGACATGGAAGTTAAAGTGGTATACTTCAGCTACAGCATAGGTGTAGCGTAAAAGAGCCCTTGGTATGTCTGCCTTCTTATTCCAGAAATGCAGGAGCTGGTTATAAATCTTCATTAATTTGTACGTTGTTGTTGTTGTTGTTGTTGTTGCTGCTGCTGCTGCTGTGTGCTTTCAAGTCATTTCTGACTAAGGTAATGGGGTTTTCTTGACAAAATTTGTTCAGAGGGGGTTTGTCTTTGCCAATGTCTAAGGCTGAGAGAGTGTGACCATGAAAACCCTGTGGGGTTTCCATGGCTGACCAGGAATTCTAACTCTGGCCTCCAGAGTCTCCAGAGTCATAGTCCAATGCTCAAACCACACTGGCTCAACAGGCCTGGTCCACAGGAAGAATATGCTGGCAGGGAGCCCTTAGACAAATCTTTCTGCCATTGCCTAAATAATAAATCATTCATCAAAACTGATATTGTCTGGAATAGAAATAACATTCTGGGCAACACATTCCTTTTTATCACCGAAATCCTCCCCAACAATGACAGCTTTAATTTCTTGCATCTTATCATAGATTTCTTAATTTCATTCCATAGGTTAACATAATTATTCTGAAACAATATACAATTAATATTTGACATACAGTATTTATGCCCAGATATGTAACTTTTTTTCAACTTTAAATCCAGTCTTTTCCTCCAGTTCCATTTGATCTTCCCTTTCCATATTTTTGGGCATCATTCTTGTGACTGCAGGGCCTCTGCATGTGACCAGCCTTAGTCACATGTTTAGGGACCCCTTTTGCTTATTTATTTTAAATCCAGCCAAATCCCCAAATACTTTTAATTTTTCAGTTAATATTTCTGCACATGAGAAAAGTCTTTCCAACATTATAACCAAATCATCTGCAAATGCTCTTAATTTAAAACACTAATTTTTAATCTTTATACCTGTGATTATTTTCTCTTATATTTCATAGAATCATAGAATTGTAGAGTTGGAAGAGACCACAAAGGCCATCCAGTCCAACCCCCTGCCATGCAGGAATACACAATCAAAGCATCCTGGACAGATGGCCATCCAGCCTCTGTTTAAAGACCTCCAAGGAAGGAGACCCCACCATGCTCCGAGGGAGTGTGTTCCACTGCCGAACAGCTCTTACTGTCAAAAAGTTCCTCCTAATGATGAGGTGGAATCTCTGTTCCTGGAGTTTGCATCCATTGTTCTGTGTTCTAGTCTCTGGAGCAGCAGAAAACAAGCTTGCTCCATCCTCAATGTGACACCCCTTCAAATACTTGAACAGGGCTATCATATCGCCTCTTAACCATCTTTTTTCCAGGCTAAACATACCCAGCTCCCTAAGTCTTTCCTCATAAGGCATGGTTTCCAGACCTATCAACATATTAGTCGCCCTTCTCTGGACACGGTCCAATTTGTCAATATCCTTTTTGAATTCTATTTTCTATTTTTTATTCAACACTTCCAAGGTTAAAATAAGTAATCATGGTGATAGTGGACATCATTGTCTAGTTCCTTTTTGAATTAGAGTTGTCCCTCCACATTCACGAACTTGACATTTGCGGTTATGATTATTCGCGGTTTTGGGAGGGCCCCCCGGGCCCCCCCAAAACCGTGACACGGGGCTTCCGGAGGCCCCGTGAAAGCCCTGGGAGGGAGCAGGGAGGACTCCACGGGGCTTTCGGAGACCCTCCGGAGGCCCCGCGAAGGCCTTGGGAGGGAGGGGGGAGGGCCGGGGAGGCCTCCATGGGGACTCCAGAGACACTCCGGAGGCCCCATGAAGGCCTGGGGAGGGGGTGGGGAAGGCCAGGGAGGCCTCCATGGGGCCTCCGGAGACGCTCCGGAGGCCCCATGCAGGCCTGGGGAAGGGCTGGGGAGGGCCAGGGAGGCCTCCATGGGGCCTCCGGAGGCCCCATGCAGGGCTGGGGAAGGGCTGGGGAGGGCTGGGGAGGCCTCCATGGGGCCTCCGGAGATGCTCCGGAGGCCCCAATGAAGGCCTGGGGCGGGTGTGGGGAGGGCTGGGGAGGCACTCATTGGGCCTCCGGAGATGCTCCAGAGGCCCCATGCAGGCCCGGGGAAGAGGTGGGGAGGGCCAGGGAGGCCTCCATGGGGCCTCCGGAGCATCTCCGGAGGCCCCATGATGGCCTGGGGAGGGCGTGGGGAAGGCTGGGGAGGCGCTCATTGGGCCTCCGGAGACGCTCCGGAGGCCCCATGCAGGCCCGGGGAAGGGGTGGGGAGGGCAGGGGAGGCCTCCATGGGGCCTCCGGAGACGCTCCGGAGGCCCCATGCAGGCGTGGGGAGGGCATGGGGAGGGCTGGGGAGGCCTCCATGGGGTCTCCGGAGACGCTCCGGAGGCCCCATGCAGGCCCGGGGAAGGGGTGGGGAGGGCCGGGGAGGCCTCCATGGGGCTTCTGGAGACGCTCTGGAGGCCCAATGCAGGCCTGGGGAGGGCGTGGGGAGGGCTGGGGAGGCCTCCATGGGGCCTCCGGAGACGCTCCGGAGGCCCCATGCAGGCCCGGGGAAGAGGTGGGGAGGGCCGGGGAGGCCTCTATGGGGCCTCCGGAGCGTCTCTGGAGGCCCCATGATGGCCTGGGGAGGGCGTGCGGAGGGCTTGGGAGGCACTCATGAGGCCTCCGGAGACGCTCTGGAGGCCCCTTGAAGGCCTGGGGAGGGGGTGGGGAGGGCTGGGGAGGCGATCATGGGGCCTCTGGAGACGCTCCGGAGGCCCCATGAAGGCATGGGGAGGCGGGGGAAAGCGACTGTAGGGCCTCCGGAGGCCCTGTTGTCGCTTTCGCGGGGGAGGGGGAGGGCAATTTTTATTCGCGGATTTTTCACATTCGCGGGGGTCTGGGGAACCTAACCCCCACGAATGTGAAGGGATGACTGTATACAAGATTTTGTTAGTTCGCCATTGTCTTTGTGTATTCTGTAATGTATATATCGATTTGACCCATTTAATACTCCTCTCTGGCTTTTCTTAGCAAATGAAGATTCAGGAAGGACTCATCCCGTGCTTTCTGCAAGCACGTTGATGACTAAAAAGGCCAATCCGGGATAAACAAGTCCAGTTGCAGAAAGCACAGCAGAAGGTCTCCTTGGGTGATGTTTCCGGTTTTTTATTCTTTCTGCGTTATTGTTTCTCTTCAAGACTTGTTCGGCATGAGTTCTCAAATATTATCACCAAAACTCATCTCCTCCAAAATCCTAAATAAAGAAAAAAAAATACTTCACATTGTCAAAAGCCTTTTCACCATCATGGAAGATCAATGTTGTTTGTTTTTCAGTATGTCAGACCTCACCTGGAATACTGTGTTCAGTTCTGGGCACCACAATTCAGGAAGGATATTGAGAAGCTAGAACGTGTCCAGAGGAGGGCGACCAGGATGGTGGGAGGTCTGGAAACCATCCCCTATGAGGAGCAGTTTAGGGAGCTAGACATGTTTATTCTGGAGAAGAGAAGGTTGAGAGGTGACATGATAGACATGTTTAAATATTTGAAGGGATGTCATACTGAGGATGGAGCAAGTTTTCTGCTGTTCCTTAGACTAGGACACGGAGCAATGGGTTAAAACTAGAGGAAAAGAGATTCCACCTAAACATGAGGAAGAACTTCTTGACAGTAAGAGCTGTTTGGAAGTGGAATACACTGCTTTGGAGTGTGGTGGAGTGTCCTTCTTTGGAGGTTTTTAAACTGAGGCTGGATGGCCATCTGTCAGGAATGATTTGATTGTGTATTCCTGCATGGCAGGGGGTTGGACTGGATGGCCCTTGTGATCTCTTCCAATTCTATGATTCTATGTTTTTCGAAATATGCCAAAATATTCAACACATTTCTAACACTGTCTCTCAATTGTCTTTTTTGCAAAAATCTACAATGATCTCCATGGATAAAGCTAGGATAGGGGTCAATAATCTGTTATAGGAAAATACCCAGTGTACCCCAGTTTACCTGTGAAAAACTGGATCAGGCCCTGTGTATTCACAGGAGCCCATCTGGCACGTGCCTTCTCCCTGCCACTGCCAGCTCCCTGGCTCTCCTGGAAGCCAGGCAGGGGTCCTTAAACACGTAACTGATGCTGATCACTGGCAGGGGGCCTGCAGTCACATGTTTTAGAATCCCTTCCTGGCTTCTGCATTAGTGGGGAAAATGGCAGTGGCGGCTTCAGTGATGGGCTGCCATCTTGTTTAAGCTCTCACAAAGCTGCATTCACTTCCTGAAATGGAAATCCTGGCCATTCTTGTGAGAGGACAGTTGTGCAGGAAATTCAAAAAGAAAAAGAAAAAGAAATGTCAAAAACTCGAACCAAGCACAAAGACACACTTTAAAAAAATACAAGTAACCCAGGGAGGGTACAAAAAAGTGTGTCACTTACCGTCTTGTCCTGATCACACCCAGAAGTGTTTGGCATGGATGTCCCACTGACGCTGGCATCATGACAGCATAACGGGACACCTTTTCACTTGCCCGTTCTGTCATAGGTATGGAATGAGTGATCTATTCACAGCTTAAGCCCTGAATACAAAGCAAGAAGGGTGAAACGGAAGGGGCACGGGAGCATGATGACCCATGAACGACATAGTCTGAAAGGGAAGCACTTTCACAATCTCCTGGCATCTCTGTGCTCTTATATTTAGGTTGTCTGATAAGTTCCATAGTTTCACAAATCTCACTTATCATAATTGGAACATTCAAAAATTGTCTCTGTTGTTCAGTACTCTTTGATAAATTCTGTTAATTCAAATATCCAACTACTTGTCTCTTAATATTTATACAAAAAAGAATAATATCTATAAAAACCTTCTGGATATTTACATTATTTGTTATTAACTCATCCCCCTCTTTTATTTTCAATATCATCTTCTTTTCTTTTCCTTATGTAATTTGTAAGCCAACCAGCTACTCAATTTATTTGTAAATTCAAAATTCTTTTGCTTCATGCAGTTCAACTTTCTCTCCATCTCATTCACCACCATTATCATCGATAACTGTTTTTGTAAAGTCTTAATTTAGTCTATAATATAGTTTTTTTCCGGGGAATCTTAGTTCAGAGGACTTTCTTAGTTCATCTTCTTTTTTCTTGATCTCATCCAAAATCATTTGGGTTTTCTGTTGCTTCTTTCTCTTAAATTCAAAATTATGCTGAATAAAACACCCACTCATAAATGCTTTACTACCATCCCAAAGCATTCTAATATCGATATCTTTCCTCAAATTATTCTCAAAAAATTATTTCAATTTCTTTTTACAGTCCCCCCCACCTTCTCATCCTGTAAAATTAATTATTTCAGTCTCCACCTAAAACTACTCTTATTTCTCGTGAGCCTAAAGGCCACTGGATTATAGTCCAAAAAAGTACTTTGCTGTATATCAACATTTGTTACTCTCTTGACCAGTCTTTGAAACCCAACCCATGTTTATTCTCGAACATGATTGATGTATTTTCAGATTAATAAGTATATTCCTTTGCATCTCTATATTTATGTCTCCATACATTCATCAGTTTCAAACTACCCTTCATACATACACATACACGCACACACATATATCTAATGTCTTTGGTAATTTTCTTTGAGTAGTCTTAAGAACTTTTTCGGACCACTATTTGTAGTGCAAGCAGGCGTGTCCCTGTTGTGAGACTGCTGCGTGGCAGGGGGGGCATTTTGGAAAAAAAGGCGAAAGATTTATACGATCTGAAGAGAAACCAGAGTATTTTGGAAGATGCTGTCCCCCTGCCGATACTGTTCCGGAAGAGCTGGGAGGCTGCAGCGCCATATTTGGCGATTTTCTAATCACGGAAGTTGACTGTGATTAGAAAATCGCCAAATATAGCGCTGCAGCCTCCCAACTCTTCTGGAACAGTATTGGCAGGGGGACAGCGTCATCCAAAACAGCCCCCCTGCCGCGTAGCAGCCTCGCAAAAGGGATGAGCCTGCTTGCGCTACAAATAGCAGTCCGAAAAAGTCCTTAATCTTCTCTGAAAATCTATTGTTGTGATCTGAGAAAAATGACTATATTCTAGGGTTGTGATGATGATTGGAAGAATGGGATAGGTTTTACATTTTGTTTTGCGTAGTATAGAAATACTCAGAATTTCTTTTATTGTTATATCTATCAACTGAATTTCATTTCAAAACAGAAGGAAATTGTTTTACCACCAGCAAGTGAATGAGCAAGAACTACACAGCAATAGTATGCATTCATAGCAATAAGCAAATCCAATGCACATGAAGTTTTAATAATCATTATCATCATAATTTACATTTCTGTTTTTCTTAGTGTTCAAGCTAATTCCTGTACATCATCTCAGTAATCCTTATAAACTATGTACATTAAGCAATAACTAATCCTATATTACATGCAAGAAACTTGATTGAAAGGCTTAGCTAGTATTATGCTACATCAACAACTTATAGAGTATCATAATCAAAGACAGATCCCTGGCCCAAGAAAGTTCCAGAGTAAATTGTGACCCCCAGAGAAGGGTCAGAAGGACAACAAGGAGCAAAGGTTAACAAATGCATTTCATGTACTTAGATTTAATTTTATATAAACCATATATATTCATTGTTGATTTAAAGGTATGGGAATCTTGCTGCATGAATAAATTGCTTGTTGATTTTGGCAGAGAATTTGAAACTGCTTACATTGGTAGAGAGAGTCATTTGTTTAAATGTGTCGCTTGGTTATTAAACTATCATGTGAAACCCAAGAAGAACACTATGAGTCTAAGGCCTTGTCTAGATGGGCTATTTACTCCATCTTGGCCGTATCTTGGATCCCTGCAGTCCAGATGACATAGTTTTGCCCCTGGGCAGTCCTTTTGACCCCCAGGACAAAGACAGGGCCAAGGTGCGGTAAAGCCCATTACACAGCTTAAAAAAAATCTGGAAAAAAATGCTTCAGTTGGCTAAATAAGGATTGGGCCCCATGTGACCACAGGAGACCAAACTACCATGCTGGCCCATCACTGCAGCTACCATCTGCCATTGCTTTTTGAAAGTCAGGAAACAGGCCCGTAGCATGTGACCAGGTTGGTCATGTGCATGGGGCCTTGCTCATGTGCTGCAGCATGGCTTCCTGGCTTCAGAGAGTGGGACATGAGTGGCAGTGGTGACTGCAGCAACGGGGTGGCATGGCAGTCTAGACTCCATCCCATTTCATGCCAGTAACAGGGGAGGAACGGGCCTGATCCATGGACAGAATACACCAGTGGGAAAGCCAGCATATTCTGGCCCATGTAGATGATGCCTAAGGTCTGCATCTGCACACCAGAAATAATCCAGTTTGACACTGCTTTAACTGCTATGGCTCAATGATGTGGAATCCTGGGATTTGTAGTCTGCTGTGGCACCAAAGCTCTCTGACAGAGAAGGCGAAAGACCTTGTAAAACTACAAATCCCAGTAGTCCATAGGATGGAGATACATCAGTTAAAATGGTGTCAAACTGCATTATTTCTACAGTGTAGATGCACCCTAAGCAATGAAACAGCTATTTGGAATATCACTATCCTAGTATGAATCCTACCAGACAGACCTACAATTTTTAAGCAGAACTGCTTCATAAATAGGAATTGTATATGCACAGGAATATATAGAGATGTAGCATTTGATGCAGCATTCATCTTATACAATTTTCTTGCCATGCCTAATTTACCAGCAAAGCTATAAAACATTGTTTTTCATGTTGATTTTCCCCTCTTCTTAGACTTAAAGGCTGAGAGGCTAGTTTATGAAAATCACACTCATAAGTTTATTTAGAGGGTGGGGTGCCTGTTTATGCATGTGTGCATTCTCTGTCTCTTTCTGTCTTTCAATCTTTTATTTATTTATTTATTTTTGCCCTGAAACTGTGCACACAAAACATTCCCAAGTCAGACTCCATTTCACCAATTTCAGGCTGTTGTTGTTTATAATTTCTGAAACAGACGTGGTACTATTTGATTTTCATAAGCTTCGGTGATCCTATGGGCCAGTGAACAATATTCATTTTGACAGGTAATCTGAATAAACACAATTTTGCAGTAAACTCTGAAGAAACATTTATTAACACTGAGATGTCACTTTAAAGAAGTAACTTCTATAACCTAATGTTCCAAAGTTATCATTTTTCTACAGCAGCAAATAAAGCACACTTTAGTCTCAGGGTGGCTTTGCTGACTAGCATTTACAGGTTATGACAGCAATATGCTTATTCAACAGCCCCCCCCCTTCCCCCTAATTTGGTGAATGTTTGCTCATCTCCACAAAGACCAGCTTTGTTCCCTCATTGTGACATGGAGATCACTCCAGGCTCTTGAGGCCTATTCCAGCAGACCAGACTAGTTAAGTATGGAAATCAAAGTAGTACTCAGGTGATATGTTTATTAGGCCAAACAAAAGGTGCAAAATTCATCACACTATCTTTTGAAGCCCCCAGAGTTCTTCACCCAGCAAAGATGTTAAAAATGATGCAGGGGAAGAACAGTGACAGTGGCTGCTGCCACACTGCAGAAATAATGCAGTTTGACACTGTTTTAACTATCATGGCTCAATCCTATGGAATCCTGAGATTTGTAATTTGTTGTGGCACAAGAGCTCTCTGACAGAGAAGGCTAAATACCTCACAAAACCACACATCCCAAAATCCCATAGCATCGAACCATGGCAATTAAAGCAATGTCAAACTGCATGATTTCTGCAGTGTGGAAGCAGCTTGTGTTAACACTCTGTGTCTTGATTTAGGTGTTTGCTTTAGGTGTTATTGAGGAAAGGTCTGTTCAAGGAGAAAGATTAACACACACACCCTGGCCATGAGGTGGATGGGTACAAAAGCAATAAAAGAGTCATACAATTTTCCTGCTTCATGTCCAGGTAAATTGCAGTTTGTTCTCCTTTTCTAAAGGTAGTATCAGAACTTGATCTCACATTGTCACATTGAGGATGGAGCAAGCTTGTTTTCTGCTGATCCAGAGACTAGAACAATGGAACAATGGATGCAAAGCTCCAGGAACAGAGATTCCACCTCAACATTAGGAGGAACTTTCTGACAGTAAGAGCTGTTCGGCAGTGGAACACACTCCCTCGGAGCGTGGTGGGATCTCCTTCCTTGGAGGTCTTTAAACAGAGGATGGATGGCCATCTGTCAGAGATGCTTTGATCGTGATTTCCTGCATGGCAGGGGGTTGGACTGGATGGCTCTTGTGGTCTCTTCCAACTCTACAATTCTATGATTCTATGATCCCCAGGTTTATACCTGTGATCTCTTGCCTTCTGTTCATACCAAGTCTTTTGTCTGGTTTGGAATTTCTGAATATTCTCTTCAGCCAACTGCATAGTGTCTCTCAATGCTGTTTGCAGGTTCTCTATGTAGGTTATAACTGCTTCTGCTGGTTGATCTTTCTGTCCTTCCCATTCTTATTTGACCAGTCCAGAGGTCCATGCACTTTCTTTCCATACAATCGTTCAGAAGGACTACACCAAACACTCTCCTGTGAAATTTCCCAATGTGCAAACAGGAGATGTTGCAGTTTCATATCCCGTTCGCTTGGATTATTAGCCAGATATGACTTCAGCATTTTGCTGAGGGTCCCATTAAATCATTAGTCTGTTGGTTTCATGATGGTAAGGGATAGAAGCTATGTGCTTGATTGCACACACCTCCCACAGTCCTTTCATTACTTTGGATGTAAATGATGTCCAAAAGTCTGAAACAATTTCACTGGGAAACCCTAGTCTACAAAAGAGGGCTACCAGTGGATAATCTAGCAGCATAATCTACCAAAGTCAGAAGGGTTTTGTTTCCCCTTCCTGTTGCACTAGGTAAGCTACCCACAACATCAATGCTCACTCATTTAAAAGCTTCCTTAATTACAGCCATAGGATGGCAGATATCACATGTTCTGCAAAAATGACCAACTTGCTGACCCACCTATGTATGGCCAGTAAAAGTTAAGAGTCAGATGGTTGGTGATTCGTTTTCTCTCCAAATGTCCAAAAATGGCTTGAATGAGCCATCTCCATCAACTTTCCCCTGTATTTTGTAGGCACAGTTAACTGCTGGTGTTTCTCCCACACATTTAATATCTGCATTTCAGGGATTCTCAATATAGCCTGCCTTGCACATCTGCATATTTGGATGGATTCTCTTTAATCAAGTCAGGGGAGTCTGAAGCTGCTAGTTTTCTAAGCAACTTTAAACTTTCATCTAGTTTTTGCTCCTTAATACGTTCACAGGAGCTGTGCTCTCCTGAGGAACTTAGGTTGATCAGCTCTTGACAGGATACATTCTTTAATTCCTTTTCCTCAGAGTTGTCAGCTAATCTAGAATCACCTGGTTCGGGCTGAGCCCCACTTTCTAGGACATGTCTGCATGGGCAATATACCCCACCTTTCCCCTGTCTTAGAGCCCTGCAGACCTGATGACGCAGGGCATTTGCCCTGTTCTTCCCCTGGGCAGTCCTCATTACCCCAGGGCAGAGACAGGCCTGAGACGGGGGGGGGGACAGGGTAGGGCCCAATAAACCATTGCAAAATAATACCTGGTTTAATCCATTCCTCCTGGGAAATAATGGATCAGGCCTCATGTGTCTGCAGGAGCCTGTCCTGGCAAGCTGGCCTATCACTACAGCTGCCTTGCTCTTCTGCAGCAGGAAGGAGTCCCTCAGCTTGTGACCAAGGCTGGTCACAGGCAGGGGGTCTTGGTCACAGGCCAGCTTGGTTGCAGGTCAGTTTCCTCACTTCAAGAAGATAGTGGCAGCAGCAGCTACAGTGACAAGCTGACATACCTGTCTGGACTCCAACCCATTTGGAGGCAGTAAATAGGGAGGAACAAGTCTGATCCATGTCAAGGATATGCCAGCATATCCTTGCCATGGATCAGACCTGTTCCTCTGCCTGGCTCATGTAGATGAGCCCTTAGTCTTGCAAATGTTGGTCTTATTTGGCCTTCTAGCAAGTAGTTACACAGGCCTGCACCACATATTTGGCCAAAGTTTCCAATCGGACATGAGGCAGGAATGTCTGAATTAATAGCTAGATCCCAGGTTCCCTGCCAATCTTTATATCTCATATTCACTCTGGCTAACTGAGAATGCTGGTCCACCTAGGCCTTTAAGCACAAACTGGTGTCCTTTCACTATGTCATTCTGACTGATGAGATGGGGTTTGACTATATACACTTGAGATCCAGTGTCCCTCAGAGCCAACACTTTCTGTCTAGTTATTTCCACTTCTTGTTCCCTTTCCTCACTCAGTTCTGAATCCAGTGACACAACCATCCAGTACTTGGCCTGTTCAAAAGGTAATATGATAGCTACCTCACTGCAACCTTCCATTCAGTTCTGGGCACCACAATTCAAAAAGGATATTGACAAATTGGAGTGTGTCCAGAGGAGGGCGACTAAAATGGTGAAAGGTCTGGAAACCATGCCTTATGAGGAGAGACTTAGGGAGCTGGGTATGTTTAGCCTGGAAAAAAAGATGGTTAAGAGGTGATATGATAGCCCTGTTTAAGTATTTGAAGGGGTGTCACATTGAGGATGGAGCAAGCTTGTTTTCTGCTGCTTCAGAGATTGGAACACGGAGCAATGGATGCAAGCTCCAGGAACAGAGATTCCACATCAACATTAGGAGGAACTTTTTGACAGTAAGAGCTATTCGGCAGTGGAACGCACTCCCTCGGAGCGTGGTGGGGTCTCCTTCCTTGGAGGTCTATAAACAGAGGCTGGGTGGCCATCTGTCAGGGATGCTTTGATTGTGTATTCCTGCATGGCAGGGGGTTGGACTGGATGGCCTTTGTGGTCTCTTCCAACTCTACAATTCTATGATTCTATGAAATATAAGAGAAAATGAAATAATCACAGGTATAAAGATTAAAAATTAGTGTTTTAAATTAAGAGCATTTGCAGATGATTTGGTTGTAGTGTTGGGAAAGACTTTTCTCATTTGCAGAAATATTAACTGAAAAATTAAAAGTATTTGGGGATTTGGCTGGATTTGGCTGGACTCTGAATTCTATCTCCAGAGACTAAATTGGGCTGGCTAGGGTGAGCCTGACCCAGCCATCCCATTGGGACATGATTGATGATGATGGACATCATAAATTGTAAGCCACTATTATTCTTAGCTTAGGGACCATCTAGCTAGTTGCGTTAGTTTTTATGATTTCATTTTAGTACTCTGGACTGAATGTACCTCTTCTTATAACCTCAAGCTAAGTCCTGGGGGGCATGTTGTCCTCCAAGTAGCCTTAAGCCTGTGGAACGAAAATAAAGTTTTTTCTGTTATTTCCTAATCTCCATGGTCATGTGCCTTTTTCTTGGTCAGCTATCAGAACTTCTCTGGGATAGAGAAAAGGTTCATTGTTGATATTTTAACAAAACCTGTCTGGCTTCTCACTGCGCTAGACAAAAAGGAAAGGGTTAACTCAGCAAGTGGTGGTGGTGTTACCTTAGAAAGGGATTTCTAGACTAGAGGAACCCTTGAGAGTGTGTTTCCAGATTGTACAAATAAGCTGGAAGCCTTCTCTTCCCGCTTGAAGCGAGGGCCAGCTTACCACACTTGTGCTGGAACAGTTATATTGTATGTGTCCCATCCCCCGCATCCATAACACTTCTTGATGTCCTGGGTGGTTCTGGGTTGTGGGCTAGCTTTAGAACTCTCCTCCTTTCTATCATATGCTTTTCTCTCAAACATTTTGGTGTTAGAGAACTGCCAGTTTCTCTGGGCCTTTCTCTCAAAAGAGGGATTTTTGTTTGTGTGTGAGACCAGTGGTTTCTTTCTCCCTTCTCCTCTTATAAATACTAAGGAATCCATAACCTCTGCTGCTTTAGCCACTGATTTAGGCTACCTGTCCTGCATCAGCCACCTAAAATCTTGATGCAGTATATTTTAAAATTGTTCCCATCCAATTAAGTTTATTACAGCTTCCAACTTCAAAGCCTGTCCGAATTCTCCCAGACACACATTCCTCGTTTTGATCACCCACATTCCCCCTGCTTCACAACATTTCTTGAACTTTGACTGGCTGCCTTGAAGCCATCTGCCTAGAACCTCCTACAAGCCAGGTCATATATAAAGCTTGGAAAGGTATTTTTGAATGACAATTTCCTAAATCCCCCAGTCAGCGTGGTCAGTGACCATGATACCTTGGAGTTTCTGGGGGCTTGTCTATACTGGCCAGAGTACGCCGGCTTCCCACCAGCATATTCTGGCCCTGGATCAGTCCTGTTGTCCCCCTGGTACCTAAACAAAATGGGAGGAAGTCTGCACGGACATGCTGGCCTATATCTGCAGTCACCTCTGCTGCCGTCTGCATGGCTCTCTCTGAAGCCAGGATGGAGGCCTGCAGAATGTGATCAAGGTTGGTCACATGCAGAAGACCTTGATTACATGCTGTAATGCAGCAGGCCTCCATCCTGGCTTCAGAGAGAGAGAGATGTGGACAGCAGCTGAGTTGGCTACTGGTATAGGCTGGTATACAGAAATGGACTCCTGCATTCCCATGAGACCTGATCTGTGGTTGTGGTTGTTGTTTTTTCAAATGAGGCTGTTTTCCCCACAGTATTTTGCTGAAATGGTTTAATGGGCTTTATCCCATCTTCCACCCATCTTTGCCCCGGGTATCATCAGGACTGCCTAGGGGGAAAAATTGGGGGGGGGGAACATCTCATATGGACTGCAGGGCACCAAGCTGGGGGCAAGCTGGGGTACATAACCCATCTAGAAAAGCCCTGAATGTCACAGTCAACCCCACTCCTCCAAAAGATCTCCAGGTTCTTGACAATGTAAAATTGTGGTAGACTGTTCTGCTTTAGATGCTTGGATTAGATCTGCCAACAGTATTTCATCCATATTGAAGTAAATTTGATGCAATAACTGAGAAATTCCAAGGGGAGCACAATTTTAAATAGGTCATGGTGGTCATGCTTCAAGGCTCAAAAATCCACGTCAGATTACTTTGATTCCCTGGCAACATCCAACAGAATGCCTGTTAACACTAAAGACATTATTAGATGACCCCTTTTAAAACATTCTTTTGCTGGAATAAAAAAAAACACAACCTATTTCTATGCGAGCAAAAGAACGTTCTGTCTGCTGCACTTACCTTTCTCTCCTAGCAAAGGCTCCCCAGCAATAAAGAAGAACTGAATGGAGCCCGAAATCATTTGAAATCCCATGAGTTGTTGTAACAAAGTTGCAATCATCAGGTGGAGAAATGAGCCTGACATGTGTCTAAACTACTTCTCCTTACTAAAGCATGTTGAAGAAATATTTACAATGAGTCTGAGACTCCTAGCATACAGACTACATAACACAACACAATGTACAGTACAGCCCAGACTGAATGCACACAGTCTTAGGAGATTTTCAGATGCGATTTTTGGCAGGATATATTCCAAAACAGCTCTGTTGCTACCGCGTGGCAGGGGAGCGGTTTTGGATGACGCCATTCTTCTGTCGAACCCCTCTGTGTCACTTCCATGACAGAATGGAGGAAACCGCATCATATTTCATTCACGATTGATGCCCTTGAGTGAAATATGATGCGGCTTCCTCCATTCTGTCACGGAAGTGACACGGAGGGGTTCGGCAGATGAACAGCATCATCCGAAACTGCTCCCCTGCCGCGCGGCAGCAACGGAGCTGTTTTGGAATATATCCTGCCGAAAATCGCGTCTGAAAAACTCCTTAGTGCTTGCTCGAAGTCAAGTCAAGACAAGTGAAGTGAAGAGACAATAAGTGGGGTGATCTAGTTATACAGTACAGATACAGTACAGGCATGCGTTATACAGTTAGTGGTTCTCACACACATTTTCCCATACAGATAAGACTTCATATTTCCTTCCCATGGTTGTCTCTCAGACATAATCTAGATATGCTAGCCAGCTGCATTTAGCCTGCTCACTGCCGGCCCCTGCAGGCTGTAGCATACTATACCATGCCAGCTCTTTACAGTATACATTTCCAGTGATTGTATACCCCATCACCTTGACAACTTCATTGCATGGGAAATTTAAACACATACACACACACACAGGTAAAGCCTTAAAAGTGACACCAAGCACCTAGGCACACTTTAAAAGTCCCAAGTAACCTGGGTAGGGTCATAAAAAGAGCAAAACTTACCTGGATGTTCTGATCACACCTGGAAGTGTTCGCGCTGGACTGGCAACTCTCACTACAGTTACAAGAGTTAAATGGCCTGAAGTTTCACATAGCAGCAATGCCGGCACCAAAGCAGCATGGGGGATCTATTGACAGCTTAAGCCGTCAATTAAAAGGTACAAGATTTTGAGAGGATATAACCACGAAAGGGCGACATCATCTGATCTATGCACCCTTTTGCGATTATGTGGCATCATTATGTCATTTTGTCCATTTGATAAAGTTCCTGGACACAATGTTTTGTAAAGCAAAACTTTTTTTTTTCTGTTTTGGGGTGTCCCCTCAAAAGTGTTTAGAGGCAAAACTCTTGGAGTCAATTGAAGTAAATTTCAGCTGAAAATAAACAGTTTGTTAGACATTTTACCCTTGGGTTTTGGGGTACTTGAGAGACAAACAGGAGATGGGCCAAAGGGCCACACGCAGCCCATAGTGTGCATGATTCCTACCCTACGAATGTGATCCTTAGTCTGAATACTCCCCTATCCGGGGATAGGGCTGGACTTATTCTCCATAAGGCAAAGATTTCAAAGATTGGATTCAGATTGGATTTCTCCTTGATGTTTGAGTGATTTGATTATCTTTCTTTATCTTTATCTTTATCAAATCTTTAGTGATTTGATTTGATTTAATGTATATATCAGCTAGAGTATTCAAATCACTTTATAATGTCATCTGCCCTTCTCCAGGCCAGTCTAATACTGCCTAAAGAAACAGAAGACATGTGAAATTATCTGTTGGGGGGCGGAAGGGCTTTCAGTTGCATTGGTAAAAAGAAATCACCCAAATAATTCTGTGCTGAAGACTACAGAATCTTTTTCAATAAAAAGTGAATGCAGGCTCTTAGGTTGGATGATTCTCTTTTCCAATGGAACTGAAAAAGAAAACTGAAAATTAAACACTCTTCACATAGTAAACAGCACACTGGGGAGAAGGCCAGGCTGGAAAACTTCTTATCATGTGTTTTCTGTGGAGAAAGAATTTTGTGCTAAGGAACTTTCCATCCTACAAGCCCTATTTGCATTCTGGAGTAGTACAGCCCAGTTACCACTTAGCTATTTTAGTGAGAACTAAGCATTAGAATACATAGTCAGTAATTTGGGCTTTGTTTGTTTGTTTTGTTTTTTTAAACAGCCACTTTGGGGAGATCTTGAAAAGTAGTGGTTAGTAAACATCATATATTTTCAAGCACTCATCTAGATTTTTTTTAAAAAAACAGTGCAATTATGTAAGCCATCTATAGTTGAATTAGAGTGGCTATTTATGCATCATCAAGAGAAAGGAGATGCATCACTGAAAAAGTGACAAAAAGGACACATCTGCATAAAATTTCTATGTACACAGATACACATGTTCAGTTCTTAAAATATTTACTATAATGAAATAGAAATGAAATTTATCTTGCCATAGTGGGAAGACCATGGCATTCCTGCTTCATTTGCTGCTCAGGTACAAGTTGATAGATATCCTCAAGGTCCCTGCTCTCCCTTCTTGGGGTGCATCTACACTGTAGAAATAACACAGTTTGACACCACTTTACCTGCCATGGCTCCATTCTAAAGAATCCTGGGATTTGTAGTTTTATGAGGCACCAGCACTCTTTGGCAGAGAAAACTAAATACATTGTAAAACTACAGACCCCAGGATTCATAGAATCATAGAATCATAGAATTGCAGAGTTGGAAGAGACCACGAGGGCCATCCAGTCCAACCTCCTGCCATGCAGGAAATCACAATCAAAGCATCCCTGACAGATGGCCATCCAGCCTCTGTTTAAAGACCTCCAAGGAAGGAGACCCCACCATGCTCCGAGGGAGTGTGTTCCACTGGCGAATAGCTCTTACTGTCAAAAAGTTCCTCCTAATGTTGAGGTGGAATCTCTGTTCCTGGAGCTTGCATCCATTGCTCCGTGTTCCAATCTCTGGAGCAGCAGAAAACAAGCTTGCTCCATCCTCAACGTGTCACCCCTTCAAATACTTAAACAGGGCTATCATATCGCCTCTTAACCGTCTTTTTTCCAGGCTAAACATACCCAGCTCCCTAAGTCTCTCCTCATAAGGCATGGTTTCCAGGCCTTTCACCATTTTAGTCACCGTCCTCTGGACACGCTCCAATTTGTTCTATGGGATGGAGCTACAGCACTTCAAGTCATGTCAAACCACATTGTTACCGTACTACAATTTAGATGCACCCTCTGAGTTCTTTAACTTTAAAGCAGATTTAAGACCGGACAGTCCTTCCATGGCTGCCCTGGGAGAAATCCTCTTTGTGTGTACATGATGTACAAAGATCTTCATTATGAATGCTGGGTTCTGCAGCTTGGTTGTTGACCAGTTACATTAACCTCCCAGCTGTTTTTCAAGGAGCTCAAGAAGGTCTGCTTGACCCTCCTCTCCATTTTATCTTTCTAGCAACTCCATGTTAGGCTGGGCTGACTGGTGACTGACCCAAATTCACTAAATGAGCTTCATGGATGATGTGAAAATGTAACAGCTCTTCTGGTCCAGCACCCTCTTTCCTCTTTATGACTGCCAGTTCTGCTTGGTCTCCTTTGGTTTCTCAGAGATGGTCATAGCCGGGTAAGATTCAAAGTGTGGAAAAGCCATCTATTTGGACTATAGTTGCATAGCTACATTGACAGAGGCTCTGGGAATTGAAGTGGGAAAAGTAGTTTTTCCGATGTCCGGTTTAACTTTTGAATAGTCTTGGAATAGGTGGAGCTCATTCCAAATTTGGTGGCAATACTTTGGCATATTGTAAGCCAATTCAAGGGCAATTTCAGGCCTGGGTAGATTAAGATGTCACTCATCACTATGGTGCATATAAACTAGCAGTGTCTTTTTGGTATTTGAGAATGAGTCATTAATATCAGTAGAAAATAAGGATATCTGAAGCAATTGCGCCTTTAAAAATAAAACCCTTAGCTTTCTCCTGCTGCTGCAGATCCATGATTTTATGTGGCCACCAATTGAGAAGAAGGGTGTTTAACAAAGCTGCAATAAATACATTCATAGTCAACAAACATGCTGTGGTTAAAATTAAAATGGTTGGCATATGGCTTCTTTGATATTATTATTGTTCTCTCAGAACACATAGATCAGTGAATATTTGAGAAGAAATGCCTCATCTTCCGTCCCCCAAGAGCACACTGAGTTCTTTTTTTAAAGGTAGAGAAAGAATGAAACAGAAATCCAAGCAACTTTTAATTACATCACATCTAGATATAGAGGCTCAATGTCACTCTCTTTGTATGCATGCAGGCTTCCCTCACCTGCACCCATCCCACAGTTTTTGGGAGATGTTTCCATATAGTTGAACCCAACACGGTTGTGATATGCAGAGGAATACTGGAGCTACTCAAGGGAAGGAACAATGTGAGTATTTCCCAGCTGATCACCGCCAGGTCTGGAGGATTCCATGTCAGTTGCCATCATTAGTAGACTCCTTTGGTACCAAGCTCAAACAGCAAGCTGTAGTCCACTGGTGTGGGGAATGTACACTGCAACTCTCATCAGTCCTAGCCACCATAGCCTGTGGTGGGAAATGATGGGAGTTGCAGTCCAATGACATTTGGAGGGACACATGTTCTCTGTCCCTACTGTAGCCAAACCATATGAATACCCTAAAGGCATCAGATCCCATCTGATATTGGAAGCTAATCAGGGTCACCTCTGGTCAGTCATTGGATGGCAACTGCTAATGAATACCAGGTGCTGTAGGCTTTATTTTAGAGGAAGGAACCAGCAAAACCACCTCTGAGTAATCCTTGCCTAAGAAAATCCTATGAAATCCATGGGGGTTCCATAAGCTGACAGGCAACTTGAAGGCACGTACATGCACACATACAGGTGTTATCTAGGAGGAAAATAGGAATGGGCAAATCTGTCTTTTTCTAGTTAGTGTGACTTCACTCATTTTTTCTGTCCTGTTCCATTTTCCCATGAATCTTCAACACACACACACACACACACAGAGTGTAACTGGATCTCTTACTCTGACCAAAAAAAAAGAAGAAAGAAACAAACAATAATTTTGACCACTCAGTTTTTTTTAGCCAAGGGAGTTTTCACATTGTTTTGAGGAGGGGAGAGGGTACATAGAGATGTTTCATACAGAGTGCTACAGTGCAAGTTGGTTGCCTGACCTGCCTGCTGGCTTCCAACAGACATTGGCTGGGTAAACAGGTAGCTCTCCAACTGGCCACCTTCTCTCCATGTTTCCTAGGAGGGAGGATAGTAGCAGGCCATTTTGACAAATTATGTAAATGTATAATTTTACTTCCCTGAACCATCAAGTCAATATTTTCATCCCTGCCCTCTGAAAAGTGACAAAATGCGCTACCCCTGTTTCACTTCTAAAAATGGGATTGTAAACCGAGGGAAGGAAGTTCACAACAATCCATATCAACATATATATTTTCTCTCTCTTTTGATACATTTTCACATATTAAGGCCAAGTTCTTGCTGGCCAACTTGTGGAGCACCACAATTCTGCTGGTGCTTAGTACAGTGGGGTAGGAAGGAAGCAACAGTTAATTTTTATTTGGGTATGCTGGGGCATCTGGAGGCTGTGGACTCTCCTCCTTCCCAGCCATATATTGGCTATCTAACTGCCCTTGTACATCCAGATAAGAAAAAGAAGGCCAGTTGCTCTCCCTGTCCTGCTGCTGCTTTCCTTGGTGCACAAGAGAAGCCAGGTGGGACCCTAAAGGCCAATCGGTGACCAGGAAGGAGCTGCACCAGGAAGCCTCTGAATGCCCTTCTGCGCACAGGGCAAAGGCATTGCACAAGGATGTTCATTTCAAAAAGTACAAAATCTGGTGGCTAGCTAAATTCCAACCTGCACATATTCCTCATGGTGGGGACCATGCCATTTGAAGCACAAGTGAAGCATGAAAACAGTTCCCTCTCTTGTTCTTGGGTCCCAATATCCAGGATGTAGTGGGAAGCTGCTATTGAACATGGGGATCCTATCAAGATTGCATTACTGTTAATTGCCCTCAATGGACTCATATCTTCTGCAACCAGTTTATCTAAGGCTTCCTTAAAAGCCATATTACCCATTAGATCTATTCAGGGAGATGAAGAAAAGGCCAAAAGAGAGTACCGGAGAACTCTGCATTGGCAAAGGTTTGTACACAAATGCATTCAGTGTTCTGCTTTCATATGTTGCTCCGAAAGTACCTCCTAGCCTTGGTTGGATCATTCTGCTAGTCATTGGACTCCTGCTAACTCCTCTGCCATAGACATCTGGCTATGGTTACCCCATTTTTCTTTCTGGTCTTTGAATTCTTCAGTCATCAGCAGAGGAACAGAGTGAGAATAGGCAGCTATATAGACAGATAGCATACATTGCCTCTGAAACCTTATTGCGTCTGAGATGAGGACAAACTCATCAGATTTCTCTTTCTTTCTTTCTTTCTTTTCTTTTCTTTTCTTTTTTATTGTGACTTTGATCTAGTTTCCCAATTCTCCACAGTGAACCTTGACTGATCATTTAATGAAAATGGGTGGCGTTATGATGTCATGTCAATGACAATGCAAAACTTAGCTAATCATGTTATGAAAGTGTCAGAAAAGGTGAGAGGAGTTTGCAGGTTCAGCTAAGGTATCATCTGAGTTTTATTGGAAAATTTATCTTTGGCCTTGATCCTGAAAGTGTTTTATTGGGCAATTAACTTTAAGGACATGAATGAGCCTATCAAGCTAAATACAATTACTGTGTATAAATTTAAGGTTCTTCGGAATGACAAGGCTTGTGAGTTTATGACTTTATGGCTGTGGTTTCACCAGTTTTACAAAACAGGCTCCATTTCACAATCCTGCTTAGGGAAAAGTGCAAATATTAGTGCAGCTGAGAGAATCAAAACATATTAATTCACTTGGTATTATAAATCATTTCTGTCAATCAGCTAAACAATGCTTTCTGTCATGCTCAAGATGCATTATTTTATTGGTTGACATACATAAAGTGATTTTTATTTTATAATTGTGGTGTATGCAACTCTCACCACAACCCCAAAGAAGTAATGACAACCATAATTGCACTGGTGAATAACATCAATAGTCTACTTGATGTTCCTACATGCATTCTATCTTGCTTTGTTCCTTTTTTAAAAAAAATATACAGTAGTTTTATTTATTTTATGGTAAAAGAAAAGCTTGAGAAAGAGGGTTGGCATTTTCAGTGGCTTATTTATCAACAGTTATACAGTAGATATATAGAAGATAAAAAAGAATTTGATTTTGAATCAGAGCAAAATAAACTTGATAAGATAATCTGGAAGGAACATATGAAGAAAATAACAAAATTTTACAACTTGTTATCATGGGATTTGGAAACTGAAATTGTTAAAGTTGTTATGGTGAAGTGGGCAAAAGATATTGGCAAGAACATCGCTTTTGAGGACTGGGAAAACACCTGGCGTAAAACCAATACCTTCACAGCCTGCCAAAATCTGAAGGAGAACTATGTTAAGATATTCAATAGATGGTATCTTAACACCAATGAAATTAGCAAAATCTATAAATTAAAAAATAATAAATGTTGGATGTGCAATAGAGATAGTCGCTATGATGCATGTATGGTGGAATTGCCCAACAATTAGGAAATACTGGCTAAAAAGCCATATAATAATACAGTGAATGTTAAACATTCATTTCCCAATGGCTCCAAAATTATATTTGCTGAATATTACCTCAGTCTTAGGAAAAGAAGATATAGGAGAATTGCTATATTTATGTACAACCACAAGGATGCACATAAAGTCAAAATGGAAAAGCAAGGAACTACCACTAGTAGATGACTAGTTACATAAAGTAATAGAAATGAGAGACAATGATAAGCTAACACATATTTTGAATAGAAGACACACAAACAAAGTAGATCTAGAGTGGTCACCAATATTTGATTTCTGTAAAAATAGGTAGAATGTGGAAAATGTTTATTAAAAGAGAATGAGTGTAAGGAAACAGTACAAGGGTAGTGGTCTGGATTATAAGAGTTAAACTGACTGTAAAAGATGGACTGTGTTTAATATTGATAGCAAATACTAAGAAGATAGTAAATGATAAAATTTTCTTTTTGTTCTTATAATGGAAGTTATAAACTATCAAAGAAGTTTAAAAAATTCTTGGGATTGGCTTTCAGGGGAAGTCAAGATTATTAAGCACAAAAAGCAGTAATATGTATACAAATAAAATGTATTAATGTGTATGTCATACTGTAAATTTTAAAAATATAAAATAAAATAAATAGTTTTATTTCACACAACTGGCAATAAAAATAAAACAGTAACAATTAAAAAGATACTAAGGTAGTCCAATAAAATACAGAAAACAGGATATTCATCTGTGATGTTATTACGGTATTGCCTTTTTAATAATTGACTCAATCAGTGGACACCAATACTTTATTGCTTACGGCCAATGGCCAATGGCCAATGGCCATTGCAAGACAACAATTATATAAAACAAGTAAACAATACAATAAAAAATATCATTAAAACTACAAAATACAGATTAATAGACTATAAAATTTTACAGTTAAAACTTTAACATAAGTGATACACTTGAATAAGATCGCAAAAAAGGCAAAACCTAAGAATTTTATATAAAATTGTCCCCATTGCAAGATACAGCTATCTCTGCCAGATGTTTCTTTCTGATTTTCTTTGCAGCAGTGGCAAATAAAGCTACACGCCAAGTCACATATTTGTCTGTGTCCATTAGAAGGTAAAGAACCATTTCTTGAAAACTAAAAAAAATATATACTTCCAAATTAACGGTGAAATGAATCATTCCCTTGGACTACTATACAGAGAACAGCAGACTAAATAATGGATTAAATCCTCTGAATAAGGGCAGCCAGCTAAACATCTGCAGAGGTTTTTTGGTATGTTATTAAGCCTCCCATCTCTTTCAGAAGACTCAAACATATTTAGTCTTAGTTCTGTAAACGCATGATGCAATTGAACAAAAGTTAGGTTATTAAAATAATCAGGGTGATCACCAAATTGTCTAAGTCTATAATATAGGGGAGCATACGAGGAACCTTGGGTAGCGTGCAAATCTGCAAGCATAGCAGCCTCCCATATTGTATTATTAATTTCTTCCTAGCAGAATAATTGAGTCCTTTTAGGTCTTCAATTGGGAGCCCATATTTAATAATTAATTGGGCTACCGCATGTACCCAATTTTTAACAGGTAACCCATTATTGAGTTCCAACAAACACTTTTTGGGAAGTCTGGAAAATGGCAGCTCTTGAACCTTAAACCGGTAACACAGAGACCTTTTATCTATTTGACTTTCTACAGTCAAAACAGAGGTTTCTAAATGGATCATAGCCGTAGGGGAGTCCCTAGGAAGACCTAATAAAGCCCTTAGAAAATAATTCTGAGCTGGTTCTAAGCCAGAGACCTTGGTTATACCCCAGATCTCAGCCCCATAAAGAATTTGTGACAGCTTTTTAGCATTAAAAACTGTTAGGGCTGGGTTTACGAGAGTCCCTCCCCTATTAACACCGAAGCTCATGATTGCTTTGGCTGATTTATGTGCCTGCATTAATGTTTACCTGATGTTGTTTCCAAGAGGATGTCTCTGAAAAAGTCATGCCAAGATATTTAAAAGACTTCACTTCTGTTATTATATACTCATCTAGGTGCCAGGTACGTAGTCTAGGGCACTTACCAAACACCATGACCTGAGTTTTGTTATAATTTACTGTTAAGGTATTTCTCTTACAGTATGACGTGAGCTTGGCAAGCAAGTGTCTCAGGCCCACTAGATTTAAGGATGATGTCATCTGCATACATTAACAAAGAGAGTTTTTGATTTAGAATAGTAACTGGGGTAAACTGAAGGCCCTCTAACTCTTTTACAATGTCATTAATGTAAAAATTAAACAAAAGGGGTGCCAAAATACAGCCCTGTTTGACACCCGCAGAAGTCTCTGACCTGTATTGAGGTGTCGGTATACAGTGTTTTAACAAGATGTAGGAGATGACATACCAGCAATTTCAAGTTTATGCCATAACAAATCCCTAGAAATTGAATCAAAAGCTGACTTTAGATCTAAAAAGGCAGCATAAAGTTTTTGTTTCATATTTAGGGTATATTTACAGATCACGAAATTAAGCATGAAACACAGATCAATGGTAGATTTCCCTTTTTGAAAACCAGCTTGGGCTTCCAATATCAAATTTAACCTATTGGCCCAGTCCTCCAAATGTTCCAGGAGGAAATGTACACACATTTTGGAGGGAATGTCTACGAGGCTAATTGGTCTAGAATTAGCAGAGTTGTTTTTATCTCCCTTTTTATGTATGGGAGCAATGATACTCAATCTCAAACCCTCAGGGATACATATGGATCTATTTATATATGTAAACAACTTGGCCAAAATAGGAGCCCAATATTCCTATTTTGCCTTAAGTAGTCCATAGGGATCATATCCTGCCCAGGAGCTTTATTAGAAGATTGTTTGGCCATTTTTTTTACCGGATCTGGGGTAACCTCTAACCAGTCTGGAAGTATATTTAAGTTAGAAAGGGATATTTGAGGGAGTGGGATTTTACATCGATACATATTAGTGAAGTATTCCTCCCAGACATTGGCTTGAGTAACTGCTTCTAGGGAGTAATCTACCCTTCTGGTTGCTTGTGCAATAATATACCAGAATTTCTGTGAATCTTTTTGTGTGGCTGCATGGCATAGTTCTTTCCATTGTGCTCTCTTTCTCTCTGGCTTTTCTTCGCAAATGAAGATTCAGGAAGGACTCATCCCACACTTTCTGCAAGCAAGCTGATGACTAAAAGGGCCAATCTGAGATAAACAAGTCCAGTTGCAGAAAGCACAGCAGAAGGTCTCCTTGGGTGATGATTCCGGGTTGTGATTCTTTCTGCGTTGTCGTTTCTCTTCAAGACTTGTTCGGTGTGAGTTCTCAAATAAGGGTGCAGCATTGTGGATAGTGCGTCTCCATGCCTCCCGATGTGAGGCCAGGGCGGACCATTGTTGGTGATCAATTTAGCTGAGCCTGAGATGTTGTTTCAGGGAGTCCTTGTATCGCTTTTTTGGAGCACCCTTCTTATGCTGACCCATGGCGAGTTCACCATAGAGTATTATTTTTGGTAATTATTTGGTAATTTTTGGTAATTATTTGGTAATTTTTGGTAATTATATATGGTAATTATATCTCTTTTCCTTTAACCATGTTTTATAATCACTTTTCAACTGTGTTATACGTGACTGTATTTTCATATCTTCTTTTGTGAATTTTATTTTTAAATTACTTAACTCTCTAACTAATGCTTTCTTGGATTTACAAGAATCCTCATCAAACCACGTCCAAGGTTTGAACCTAAAAGTTTTAGGAGTAAAGGATGGCATCAGAATTGGCTTTAAAAAGAATAATAAGGTTTCATATGACTCAATGACATTATCAGAATTATAGAGTACATTCAGTCTGAGACCAGTGGGGTGCCACAGGGTTCTGTCCTGGGCCCAGTGCTATTCAACATCTTTATTAATGACTTGGATGATGGAATTAGGGGCATACTTATCAAATTTGCAGATGATAACAAATTAGCAGGAGTGGCTAACACCCTAGAGGACAGGATCAAAATTCAAAATGACCTGGATAGACTGGAGAGCTGGGCCAAAGCTAACAAAATGAAATTCAATATGGAGAAATGTAAGGTACTGCACTTAGGGCGAAAAAATGAAATGCATAGATATAGGATGGGGGAGACCTGGCAAAAGGGATCTAGGAGTCCTAGTAGATCACAAGTTGAACATGAGCCAACAGTGTGATGCGGCAGCTAAAAAGGCCAATGCAATTTTGGGCTGCATCAATAGAAGTATAGTGTCTAGATCAAGAGAAGTAATAGTGCCACTGTATTCTGCCTTGGTCAGGCCTCATCTAGAATACTGTGTCCAGTACTGGGCACCATAATTCAAAAAGGATATTGACAAATTGGAGCGTGTCCAGAGGAGGGCGACTAAAATGGTGAAAGGTCTGGAAACCATGCCTTATGAGGAAAGACTGAGGGATCTGGGTATGTTTAGCCTGGAAAAAAGATGGTTAAGGGGCGATATGATAGCCCTGTTTAAGTATTTGAAGTGGTGTCACATTGAGGATGGAGCAAGCTTGTTTCTGCTGCTCCAGAGACTAGAACATGGAGCAATGGATGCAAGTTCCAGGAACAGAGATTCCACCTCATCATTAAGAGGAACTTTTTGACAGTAAGAGTTGTTTGGCAGTGGAACACACTCCCTCAGAGCGTGGTGGGGTCTCTTTCCTTGGAGGTCTTTAAACAGAGGCTGGATGGCCATCTGTCAGGGATGCTTTGATCGTGATTCCTGTGTGGCAGGACGTTGGACTGGATGGCCCGTGTGGTCTCTTCCAACTCTACAATTCTATGATTCTGTGATTAACAAATTCAGGAGATTCTAGGATGTTATTAATGTTATCTTGTAACATTGTCTTGTTCATTCCATCACAATCACCTAGTTCCCAGGACCAGGTAATTAGACCCATCCACTCTACTGGGGGCAATAAAGGGACCAGGTTTAACCATAAGTAGTTCTAAAGGATAATGATCGCTTTTAGCTCTAGGAGTTATTATGAATACGTCATGAATGATAGGAACTGGGCTAGTGGATAAAAAATAATCTACAGTACTAGCATATCCTTTAGGGGAAATAAATGTGTAATAGCCTTTTGGATCTCCAAGACCATGACCATTACAAAGTTGAAGGTTGTGTTTAATTATTATTTCACAGAAGCATTTCCCAGCAGCATTTGCAGTTGTATCCAGAGCCATCGTGTGGGAAATTTCTGGCACATTATCCAAACATAATCCAAAAATTGATATCAGGAGAAGCCAAGCCAATCCTGGCATTAAAATCTCCTCTTATAATCACCCAAGGATTAGGGAATAGAGTGTCTAGTTCCTCCAGAATTTGACTCAATTTATCCCAGGGTGAATGTTCCACAGTATCCAATTTACCTGGGGAGATATACACACAAATAATATACAGCTCTTCAGGCAGTATATTAGAAACTGTTAAAACTAAGAAATTAAGAAAATTTAGAAAGTGGGATTGAGAAATAACAGCGTTAAGCGAAGTTGAGATCAAGACAGCAAGCCCTCCAGAGGGCCTTCCAAACTTCATAACCTTCCTAGCTGGAATGGTATAGGTAGTAAAACCTTGGATGTTTATAGTACATCCATCTGGAACCCATGTTTCTTGAAGAATAATAATGTCATGTGGCTGTAAATATTTTAGAAAATCCTCATCCTGTAACCTCTTAAACCATCCTGCTACCTTCCAGAAGAGCATTTTAAGTGAGTCTATAGAAGGTCAAGGTGGATCTGTAGCTATCAAGTTTGGCTGGAGATAATTCCTTGATGTTTTAGTGATATCTATCACTTTAAAGAGATTCCTAATATCATCTGTTTTAGAAATCTTGATATTATTGGACAAAAAAATAGTATGTGAATTATCATCATTATAAAGCACCAAATGGTTAATAGGAATAGCGACCAGCTCATCAATTTATAATCAGCTGAATATTCAGATTCACATAATTTATTCAACCTGGCTTTAAGGGAGGTTGAATAAGTTACCTATAGGTAATCAATCTACCTACGATGAGTAATTTATCCAAATGAGGAAGTCTTGTGACTGATTCTATTAAGCTAAATTCATATGTGTCATTTGCTAAAATGTTATCTGCGGAATTCTGTACATCATGGGAAATTAATAGATTTGGCCATATATCATCTAAACAGATTAAATCAACATCCTCAACTATCTGAGCAATCTTGTCAGATTCTCAGATTTCTCATATGGTAACTTCTTTCTACAGGCTGATGTATTTACTAATAGAGGGTATGGTGCTACATGAGAGAAAACTATTGTAACTTCTATTTGTTGTCAAAGAAACATTTTCTTTAATTTATATAAGTTCACAGCAATGGTGTCAACCTTAAAAGCTATTAAAACTCTAGCTGTCAAATAATTATAAAATAAATATTGGATATTCTCTATATTCTCTTCTTTTAGAAAAAATCCCCAGAGCTTTAGCCTGTTGGAGAAAATGGAGGTTTCTATAAAATTGAAAAGTGAAGCCATATGGCTTAGGATAATTAATAAAAGCCAATTGAGAACTTTTTAAGGACCAAAGGAGGAATATTGGGGTTTAATTGAAGGGTGTATGAGTTCTGCTTATCTTCCCTTCTGTTTGACTGGGCCATATCATTATTACTAATCTCCTCTGATTTATCTAGTAACTTGCCCTTCAGCAAAAACCCTAAAGAATTATGTAAGTCTGCCTGAATTGGACTTGCTGGTTTTGCCAGCGGCTTTCCTCTATGAGACTTTGACGAAGGGAGTGGAGTATCAGGGTTAAAGCTTCATCTCTCATTTTAAGTTTTATTTGGTTTTAATCTTATCTAACCTACTCAGTGATTTTAAAATCGGGAGGTTTGGACTCCTCTGCTTACAAGGTTCCAGAGGACTTTCTCCCTGATGTTTAACCTTCAGCTTTTTGCGAGCTGTGTGATAAAACTGATATCTTGACTAATGAAGGTGGTGGAATGCTGCAACTTTAACAACAAGCTGCGAGTCAACGAGCTGTGAATACTCTGTGTCATACAACAGTCTGCACAAGGGGAATAAGAGCTGCTACTCTAAAAATTGAAGTAAAACCATTTACGAACTTGGAGGAGTAAAACACCATCAAGGATGCCAAGCCAGAAGCATTGGTAAGGACACTGAGCTGGGAAAAGAACAGAGGTAATTATTTGAACCATCTAATATTAGTGGAGTAATCCTTACCTGGAGTAATCCTTACAATAGGAAAACTCCAGCCTGGTGATTAAAAAGAAGAGAGACTCCTACCAGAGAAGCAGCTCTGGAGTTTTATTCAGCTGTATTGATTTATATTGAGTCAGGAATAAACTTTGTTTGGGACTGATCTGGCAGGGCGTAAATCCAGCCCTGGTAAATTCTGGGAGGAAGCAGTTACTTTCACACCATTTGGGACTTCTCAAGCACTTTTTACATAGTAACATTGGTGGTGCTACTCGTTGATAGCCTAATACTGGATTGATATTGTTGTTGAATCAACCTAGAGCTGGTGTTGACAGACAACATCAGTTATGGTTATTACTCGAGCTCAAACACTTCAGGCCCAGAAAAAAAGAGAACAGGCAAATGAAACCTCCAGAAACTTGACTCAAAAATCTATCCTTGATTATTGTGTTCCTTTAGAAATTAGTGCACAGACAGAAAATCACAATATTTCAAACACCCCAGCCCCAAGCACTCCATTGAATGTGGATAATGGGACCATAAATAATGAAGGGGACGATGAGAGTCCTGTGAAATGGGTTCTACAGTCTGAAAACACAATTGGAAACTGGTCTCTGGACCCAGAGTTTTTGGCCAGGGCCTTAGTGGATACTCCCCTTAATCATTCCAATTCAAATTCCATAGCCCTGGATGCCAATAGTAAATTGCTGGAAAAATCTGATGAAAAATCTTACGGGTCATTCAGCGAACATGTTCAAAATATCTACTTCCACTTGAGAGATCAATGCTTTCTTTCAGCTCAAGTAAATAAAAAAGTGTTTGACGATTTGCATTCTATAAAACAAGAGATATCTGGTTTAAAAGCTATATTGCAATCTATTGCTGCATTGAGAGAGCTGGGAGTTTTAAAAGCAACACCTCCATCAAACTCCCCAGACAGAGATTTGGTTGATCAACAGGAAGTGAGCCTAAAATCTATAATAAATGAAAGAAGAAATAACTATTGTTCATTTGTCAATGATTCATGCCCCCCAGGACAGCTTGAGGAAATAATGCATGATTGGGCAACAAATTCTGAGGAGACCTCAGAGATCCCAGTTGGAGATGGAAATGTAAAAAGTGACATGGGGGACTTTAATCTAAGTTTTTCAAATCCAAATTACTACTCCTAGATGAATGGCATGATGACACTCTGAAAGAAGACAATCCTCAGGCCTTATTTTCTTCTGTAGGAACAGCATGTGAAATGGCTTTGCATGTGAATGAACATCAGCAACAGATAGTAGATCAAGCAGGCCCTGGCTCCAGGAAGCCAACCCTTGTAGAAGCTCCACCTTCTAACCGTGAGAGCCATGTTACTATTTTCAATTGGCCATTAAGGAGTCCAAATAATGCATGGCTCACATCTATAGAAGTGTTAAAGGATATTTTGGATGTATTGGGGGATGGGTTGAACAACTCAGTGGATATAACATGCTCGTGTATATATCCTACAAGATCTAACAAATTAAGAAGCATGGTGATCCTGACTTTTACAGATAATAACTATGCCCATTGCTTTTGGAGGCAGCTCTTCAAATTTGAAGGATGAGAAATTTTATTCAAGTGGGGCCTACATACGCACCTCTTAAACACCAATGTTAAATTTTATATGAATCCTTACACACACAAGATAGTAAATTCAAAAACTGGGAATTATGTTCTAAAAGGTAGAGAAGCTTTTCCTGGAGAACTAGCAGCTACAGAGTTCGCTGATGAGCCATGCTCAAAAGGACTGTTTGGAACCCAGGAACAAATAGTATCTGGGATAGCATCCCAACAAGTTGAAGCTCCAAAAGCGCTCATCCCTGAGAAATTGGTCATATTAACATTATGTAATTGTATCACAAGGGACAGAAATGGTTTATTCATAGGAAAGAAGGCCATCTTAGATGACCTGGAATATCAAACTGGTTTAAATTTTAAATGGGGTTAGGTGGATATTCTTGAAATAATCCCAGAAAAAGGGAATAAGGGTACAGTGGTTTTGGGATTCTTTCTATCACCCTATGTTCTTATGTCCAAAACTGCCTGAGTAACAAGAAAATTACCACTGTCCCGAGTGGCAATCTTCTTCTCACTAAGACTCCACAATTTTTGTTAATAATGACATCAAGTAAGTGGGAGCAATCTCAAAAGCAGGAGGAGTTAAAGTTTGCTCCTAAGGGTATTAAGGGTAGTAATAGTTACCCATCAGACCTTTGCTTAGATTTTGGAGGGGATGCAGTGTGTCCATCCTTTGTAACTTTCCCTAATAATATTCCAGTGAAGACACAAAGACATCTAATGAGAAAATCTAACACACTGAGTGTACAGACTGGAGAGCCCTTAGTTTATAGATCACCTTTAGCTAGTGGCAAGCCCCTTAAGAAACATAGCACCCAGAGCAGGCCCACCAGGAAAGGTTATCTGCCTGGCCAAACACAAGTCACCAAGAAGCCCCTGGTAACAAACTCTGACTGGTGTCTGTGTAGCAAGTATACTCCTTTGGTTTACCAACAAAAGAACTGACTATTAGACAGTAAGAACTCATTTCGGCCTATAAATCTCATTTCCTGGAACATCACAGGCTGGAAGAATAAATTAGTTGATGAAGATTTTATTCAGTATCTTCAGACCTTTGATATAATCTGCCTTCAAGAGACCTGGCTTACAGAGAATGATTCCATGAGATTACAGGGTTACAGGTCTTGGGAACAGCCTGCTCTTAAATCTTCTAATGCGGGCCGGGGCAGTGGGGGGCTAGCCATTCTGATTTCTACCACCATAGAGGTGGATGAAATAATAGTTGCTGGGGCAGCTTCAAACTACTGCCCGACCTTGATTATTCAAGGGTGTAAACCAGGCCCTCTGATATGCATCAATGTATACCTTCCTCCAAGAGATGCCAGATCTTCATTAGATATTTGGGCCAAGTTGGAGGACCTATTTGATCGTTTGTTTTCAGGCTATCCTAATCACTTGGTTCTAATTTGTGGTGATTTTAATGCTAGAATGGGCAGTGACTATTCTGCGATGAAAACAGCATTAGGGTATGACTTGGGGGAAGCTTTAACTGTGCCTCAATCCTCACAAGACAAATTAGTTAATAAGAATGGCCAGTCTCTCTTCTCTTTAATTTGAAAATTTCATCTCACCTGCCTTAATGGTACTTACTTAGACCAATCGAATGGGTATTTTACATATCTAACTGACAAAGGGGCCAGTGTGGTTGATTGTATCATAGGATCAGATACTATTATTCCATTTGTGCAGTCTTTTGAAATTGATGATAGGGCTGAAAGTGATCACTTTCCTCTAAGGTTGATCCTCAAACTTCAAGAGACTCATTCTGGGGTTCTGTCAGATCTTAAAATGTCTGGCCTCTTAGAAGGTGAAAAACAGCTCAAATGGTCTCTTACAATTGATGCCAACATCAGGCAGTTGCTAAGAACAGATAAGCTTCAAGGACTACGACAACATGCCCTAGTGGAGCTACATAATATCAGGGAAATCTATCAGGATATTATTGGTACAATTAGACCATATGTGGTCACTACCACATCAGGTAAATCTACTGCTGCCCCTCAGACCTGGTTTGATAGGGAATGCAAACTCAAGAAAAAGGAGTTGAGTAAACTAACGAGGCAGGTGAGACATATAGGCACTGATGATGTTATCTCCCTTCTAAAACAACAACGAGGAGAATATAAATCTCTTCTTAGGGAAAAAAAGAAGGCATATTTTGTTAACAATTGGAAATCTTTGGGTCTTGCCCTCATCGAAGGCAATGACATGAAATTTTGGTCTCTGTTGCAGAGAGGTCTCACCCACAAGACATATGAGTCTGCTACCTCAATTTCACCAAAGGCATGGGTCGCCCACTTTAGGCACATTTTCGGAAGCAATTTAAGTATGCAGTATATTACAACCAAGAGCTCTGATAAATTCACTGAATGGCCTCTAGTCACCTCTGCTGAAATTAAAAAATTGATTTCCACTCTTCGGAGTGGTAAGGCCCCTGGAGAAGATATGATTCCCTCTGAGGTATTTACAATAGATATTGATTGGTCACCGATTCTTGCCAAACTGTTTACTTATATTAACTCAACTGGCAACTTTCCCTCAGGGTGGCAATCAAGCATCATAGTGCCAATTTATAAGAAAGGTGACATAAACGATCCTTCTAACTATAGACCCATCAGTCTTCTAGATGTAGCTTCTAAAATTTATGCATGGTATCTTTTAAACAAGCTCTTAGAGTGGGACAGTAATCAATCTATTATCCATGAGGAACAAGCAGGTTTTAGGAGAGGTAAAAGTACTCTGGACCAGGTCTTTACATTACATCATCTTATATGTAAATATACCAGTGGCCTAAATAAGTTTATATATACAGCTTTTGTAGACTTTTCATCAGCTTTTGATCTGATAGACAGGCGGCGGTTATGGTACAAATTGGCTAAAAGAAACATTGATAAAAGACTGTTGTGGCTTATTCAGCTCCTACATCAGGATAATTTTTTGCAGGTGAGAACGGGCTTAAATGGTGCTTTAACACAACCTGTTCCCATCAACCAGGGAGTGAAACAGGGTTGTATCTTGGCACCTTTTCTATTTAATTTTTATATCAATGACTTGATCCCAGAAATGAACTCCCCTTCATTTTTCCCTCCAGCCATTAGTAACCACAAAATTTCAATCTTGCTTTATGCTGATGATCTGGTGTTGCTATCTTTGAATAAAATTGGCCTCAAAAGGATGTTAGTTAAATTTGGGGGTCTATGTAAAGAAGAGCAGTTGGTTGTTAACTATACTAAAACCAAGATAATGGTTTTTGGGAGGAGAACCCCTAAGTGCATGTGGACACTTGATGGTTGCCATTTAGAACAGGTGCACTCATTTAAATATCTAGGGCTGCATGTGGATGAGAAACTTTCTTAGAAGCCACCAAAATCTCATGCGCTAGATCTATCGGACAACTCAAAAGATTTTTCTATTCAAGAGGTGGGGGCAGTTAATAAATCCTGTCTTAAAGGCTTTTACTGCAAAAATAATAGCACAAATATTGTATGGAGCTGAAATCTGGGGAAAGATGTTAAATATGATTTGGAAATATTGCAAAACAAATTCATGCAACAGATTTTGGGTCTACACCATGGGGTTCCTGCGGCTCACCTTAGGGCAGAATTAGGTCTCCCCTCAATTGCAGCTAGAACTGATCTGACTTTTTAAAGATTCTGGCACAGATTAAATGGTCTTGAGGATCACTCCCTCAGCAAACTTTGCTGGTTGGAGGAACCGAGCACGGGAGGTTGGGCACAATTGTGCCAAGATAAGTTAAAGGTTTACAACCTTGATAGAGAGAAATACTTAAGACTCAGTCCTCTTGATCTCAAAAACTGGATTTTTGATCATGATGCTAACCAAGACAGGGCAGTCATAGTTGGAGCACGTTTTTCCATTTGGTATCCACAGATTCAGATCAATCATGCAAGGCCACAGTACTTTGAAACTCTAACCATTCATCAGATCAGAAGAGCTTTTACAGAACATAGATTTCAGCAGATGCCTTCTGCGTATCTTGAAGGGAGATTTCAAGGTACTCCAGTGCTAGACAGGAAATGTGTTTTTGGGTGTAACCAGATTGAGGACATAACCCATTATCTGTTGTTTTGCCCCCTTTATGCTGCTCCTAGACAAAGATTTGTGTCCCCTATTATTCAGTTATACACAGACTGCTCATCTCAGGAAGTAGTTGTGGCATTGCTAGCTGACATAAATCTATTTATCACATACTCAGTAGCCCGTTTTGCATTGGCAACTAAGAAATTACGTGCTCACTTTATCATGGGACATATTGTATCATGAAAGGGATTTTGGTCTTTCTGATGTTTTTATAGGAATTGTTGGGATATCTGGACACTATGTATAACATTTTAATGTTTGTTGTCAATTTTATTCATGCTCTTTTCTTTTGTGTATATTGTGAAGGCCATTGGCTATGTACAATAAAGTTTATGACTGACTGACTTTGACGAGCTGTCTAAAAGATCAAACAGTCTCTTAAAACTAAAATTTACTACTCTTCTAGTTTTAAGTAGTTCCTTTTCCAAATTTGGACTTTTAACATTTTCTTTCTCTTTTTGACCTTTTTCTTAGATCTGTTATCTGACTGTAAGACAGCTTGATCTGTCTTAGTAACATCTTGAGATAAAGAATCATCAAGTTGGCCTGTATTGATGCTTATATTAGATGGATCTAGGGCTACTGGAGTAGCAGCCTGTAGTATCCCTTCCCCTATGGACCCACCTATTATATCAATTTTAGATTTGATAGTAGTTATTAAAGCATACTGGTCTTTTAAAATATTAAATAAAGTTGGACAATGACCATTCTCATTCTCTTTTAGCACCTTTTGATCCATATCAGGATTTACTGAGAGGCACGGATTCATTTGCTGGTTAAGGGAGTCAACTTCCAAAGCACTAAGTTGTTCATAAATAGTTTCCCTACACTTACAATAATCTGCCAATGTCCTTCTTCCCTGTTCTAATAAGATTTCCAGAGATGGCATATTTTCAAAGAAGGATTAAAGATCGTCCTCATTATTTGGAGGGGCACTTATCTGTTCTAAAGGTATAGATACATTTTTAGGGACCTCATCAGAGTCTAATTCCACATATTTAGATTCGAGAAACAAATCCAAACTTGAGTGGAAAGCCTGGACCATGCTCTTGGATGGACTATGTACTTCTAGAGTTAAATGGGGTTCAAAATTAGATGTAGTAACAGGATTGTCAAGGGATATAGACTCAATCAGTATATGAAAATGATCAGAATGTGTTTTGGTTGATTCTGCTTCATTCATCAGCATGTTATAAGCAGGGACATCAATCCTCACTTGTTGAAACCTCAACATTTCCCTCCTCATCTATGAGAGGTGAACAGGGTTCCCCCCATGGTTTTGCAAGACTATTCACACTTTTGTGCAACATGTGAGCTTTGTACAAATTATAATTTCTATTGTCCTGTTATATGGGTATTTACTATAGATAGATAGATAGATACATAGATACATAGATAGATTGGATACATTGTTTGAATCAATTTGATCCAGAAACTCTATCCTTCTGTACTTATTTTTATTTTATTTTATTTTATTTTATTTTATTTATACCCTGCTCTTCAGCCACAAGATTATCAGAGTGGCTTACCAATTGCTTTAAGCAATAGCAGATTACACATCTACACTACATTAAGCAGTTTCCAATGTGTGTTAGCTACCATATATTCCGGAGTATAAGATGACCCCCCCCCATTTTTAACATAAAATATAGAATTTAGGATATACTCACCATATAAGACTACCCACCACAACCTGCCCTCCCTGAAGCCATGATCAGGCTCCCAATTGTGGCTTTGGGGACGGTGGGTGGTAGCTAGAAATCTTCCCCCTCCAGGTAGCCACCCTTCCACACTCCCTGAAGCTGTGATCAGGAGCCCGTTTGTGGCTTCAGGGAGGGCGGGTGGTGGCTAGAAAGCCTCCCCTCCTCCAGCCAGCAACCCTCCTACTCTCCCCGAAGCCTCCCTGAAGCTGGCTGACTGGGAAATTGCAGGACTGGGGAATCTCCCCAGTCAGCCAGCCACCTCCTGCAATTCCCCAACCTGTGAGGAGGCTGGCCAGCCTCCTCGCAAGTTGGGGAATCACAGGGTCTGGCTGGCTGGTTGAGGAGAGGCTCAGCCCCTCCTGCCCCATGAGGCTTTTCCCCCCATGCAGCCTCAATGGGCAGGGGGATCTTCTCCATGACTCAGAGTCACAGAGAACACCCCCTCTCACCCAGTGAGGCTTTCCCCCGTGCAGCTTCAGTGGGTGGAGGGAACCTTTTCCATGACTCAGAATCACAGAGAAGACCCCCTCCCACCCAGCAAGCCTTCCCCTGTGCAGCCTCAGTGGGCAGGGGGATCTTCTCTGTGACTCAGAGTCACAGAGAAGACCCCCTCCCAGACAGCGAGGCCCCCCCGTGCAGCCTCGGTGGACAGTGGGATCTTCTCCATGACTCAGAGTCACAGAGAAGACCTCCTCCTGCCCAGTGAGGCTTCACCCCATGCAGCGGGGTGATCTTCTCTATGACTCTGAGTCATGGAGAAGACCCCCTCCCACCTAGGAGGCTTCCCACCATGCAGCCTCACTGGGTGGTGGGATCTTCTCCATGACTGAGTCACGGAGAAGACACCCTCCCACCCAGCGAGGCTTCCCCCTGTGCAGCTTCGTTGGGCGGGGGGATCTTCTCCATGATTCAGAGTCACAGAGAAGACCCCCTCCCACCCAGCGAGACTTCCCCCATGCAGCTTCGGTGGGCGGTGGAACTTCTCCATGACTCAGAGTCACATAGAAGACCCCCTCCTGGGGCAGGAGCTAGCTTCCATGGCAAAAGGACAATTCCCAGGATGGGTGCTCAAGGTCATGGAATTAAATTAATAACTTCCCCTCTAGAAGGCATGAGGAGAGTTTTTGTGGGAAGATTCATGTCTGTGAACTACTAAGGAATATTAATAAAGGAGATAACTGCAGTTTGAAGAAGCCTAAAGTAAACAAATAGTTACTTTCTGTTTTGCCCAATCTTGGAGCTGCCTCCACCATTACTAAAAGTAACATTTTGCTAATAAATCAGTAAGTTTAGACAAAGCAGTGAACAATTGAAGGCAAATAAAAAGGATGATTTAACAGGGGAAGAATTAATTTCTCTAACTGGAAAATAGGTGGAAAGCTTTAGAAAAATTATATAAGTGGTGGAGGAAGGAGGGGCCATCAACAGAAGGGGAAGAATGAAAGCTTGGAGTGTTCTGATTTTCTTATGTCTAAAAAGAGAAGAAATATTGCAGAAAAAAGTTGGTTGAGGCCACAAACATTAGGTAAACGATCAGATAGATCTCATAAAAGATTGCAAAGGATAATTCCTGAAGCACAAAATAACAAGGGTCAACCAGAAGGACTAAGGATGGAAAAGCAAACAAGCCCACCAAAGAGTGGTCCTTCAGGTGCCTCTGCCCCAGATCCTCCATCCCCAAGGGGGAAGGAAAGAAGGGGAGAAAGCACAGAGGATATTAAAACTCATATGGATTCTCTTTTTACACAAATGATGACAGGATTTAGAGAAGACAAAAAGAGAATGTTTTCAGAGTTAGCAGGCATAAGAGAAGATATGCATAAGGAGAGGAAAAGATCTGAAAGAAGATGTGTGGAAATGAGTACAAAAATACAAGGAATACAAGGAGATATTCTTAATATAGTAAAAGAGAACAAAGAAATAATTAAAAGTCAAACACTTCAAGGCAGTCAGATTCAGGACAATACAAAGAAAATTATAGATATGGGAAAAATTGATATACATGCAAGATTATCAATGCAGGAATAACTTTAGAATAAGGTTCCTGCCAGAAGCTAAGGGGAAAGATCAAGGATCTAATCTGAAATCTGAAGTGTTGAAATGATTACAGCAAGTGACCCCAGCTGCAAAATGGAGGGAAGAGGACTTTGAGCATATACAAAGAGAAGTGACAGGAAGGAGAAGTATTTTGCCAAGAGATGTTATTGTTAGAGTTATTAATTACAATAACAAGGAGGAATTGATGAGAACAATCAAGAAACACCCAGAGAGACTGAAGTATGGAGATGTAGGGGTGGAATTATATAATTACTACAGTCCACAAACAGTAATTTGGAGAAAATCGATGAAGCCTTTTATTGCTACTCTTTTGAAAGCTGGTATAAAATATGCTTGGGGATATCCAGTGTTTTTGAAATTTGAGTGGGCAGGAAAACGATATAGAATAGAAACACCAAAAGAAGGACTGCGACTGTTGGAGGAGTTGGGAATACATAAGAAGGAGTATTGAGCTGATGGAGGAGTGGACAGTGGACATGCAAAAGTTTAGACAGTTGAAGAAAGCAGAAGGAAGAAGAATAAAATTACAGGGGGGAAAAAGAGGGAAGATTTTTTTTATTTTTATGAGCACTCGGGGGAGGGAGTTGTTTTGGGCCATCAGATTATTTCTTCACCACTCCTCACCTGGAAGACCTGGGGGGGGGTCATGAGCAAGGCAATTTGCCTTGGGAAGAAAAGGTGGAGAGGTAAAGAAGGGAAAGGGGGGAGGGGGAAGGGAATGGGTAAGAATTGGGAAGGGGTGGAAATGGGGAAGGGAGGTCACTTTTTGGAGCCAGAGGATCTTATAGAAAATGCAATAAGGAATCTAATGGTTAATAAATTAAAGATATCAACCTTAAATGTTCATGTCCTTGGCATGGTAATAAACCAGTGGAACAAATAGAAAAATATATAGGGGAAAATTGGGAGATTGAAATAGAAGAGGAAGATAGGGCTTTATTAGAATTACCAATTATGAAGATGGAAGTAGAGGAGGAAATAAATAATTTAAAAAGTGGGAAAGCTCCAGGAATGGATGGGTTAGGACCAGATTATTATAAAGTATTTAAAAAGAAGTTAATACCTAAATTATTAGAATTATATAATAATATAATAACTGGAGATAAAATCCCTCCATCATGGCAACAATCATTGATAATATTGATACCAAAACCATATAAGGATTTGATGGACCATGGATCATACAGGCCTATATCATTGATAAATCAAGATGCAAAGTTATTATCAGCAATAATGGCAAAGAGAATGAATAGTTGTATGTATAAATATATATTAAAGGATCAATGTGGATTTGTGAAAGGAAGACAAATGCCAAATTTAATAGGAAGGGTGTTAAATAAAAAAATAATTGGCAAAACAAAATTAAAGGCAGGGATATTAGCATTAGATATATTTAAAGCATTTGACTGTGTGGAATGGCTAACATTAAAAATAATACTGAAAGAATTTGGAATGGGGAAGAGGTTTAGAGGATTAATAGATCAATTGTATTCCCATAACACAGCTACAGTGATGGTTAATGATGAAATAACAAGAGAAATAAAAATAACAAGAGGAACAAGACAAGGTTGCCCACTTTCTCCAATATTGTTTGCAATGGTAATAGAAATAGAAATTGGTAATAGAAATTCTAGCAAACGTGATAAGAAATGATAATAGTATAGAAGGAATTGGATTAGAAACAAAACATAAGATAAGCTTGTTTGCTAACAATTAAGGAATTGATTAACAGAATAGAAAAAATTAAAGAACATTTAAAATTATTTGGGGAGATAACAGGTTTACAAGTTAATTGGAATAAATCAGACATGATGATGTTTAACTATACTAAAGAAGAAGAAAATATATTTGTAAAAGAGAAAAAAAATTAGAAGATTAAAAAAGTAATATTTATTTAGGAATATATATTACAAAAAATCTAAAAGAATTAGAAGAGAAAAATATTATGGTATTAAGGAAAGAAATGGAAGAGAAGTTGGAAGAATATAAAAATATTTAACTATCATGGTTTGGAAGAGTAGCTATAGTAAAAATGAAAATATTACCTAAAATAATTTTTTTGTTTAGAATGTTACCAACCCCGCCCCTCTGTTAAAACAATCAGGGCGGCTTACAAAAATTAAAATACAATACAGATAAAAATCCCTAAACACCCCCACCCCCACCCTCCCTCATAAAAATTATTAAACAAATATAAATTAAAAGCAATGGTCTAAAATCACCTTTAAAAACAATAAATACAATAAATAGCCAGCGGAATAAAAGAAGCCAGGATCCCCTGAGGCCGGGATCTAATTTGGAAAGGCCTGCCGAAAGAGATCCATCTTTTTAAAAGCTATTCAGGCTTGTCATCTGACGGATCTCATTCGGCAGGTCATTCCACAATTTGGGGGCGATTACCGAAAAGGCCTTCTGGGAGGTTGCAGACAGCCTAGATTTTTGTGGCTGAAGCAAATTCCTCCCAGAGGACCGGAGTATATCAGAAGTAGAACTGAAAGAAATGGCAAAATATGTTGAATAAATATTGTAATGGAGGGAAAAGGACAAGATTAAATAAATTATTTTGGTATATATCACAGAAGGAGGGAGGACTTGGCCTTCCCAATATAAAAGGATATTATGAAGCTAATCAATTGAGGTATGTTATAGAAGGAATTGTAGGACAGTGAGATTTAGAATGGCTAGAGATAGATATAGGGAGAATAGAAAAGAGAATATGGAACATATTTTTTGGTAATTTTACAAAAAAGGAAATTAAAGAATTGAGAACCCATTTCTGCAAAATATATGGGAAATATGGTATAAATATAAGAAAGAATTTTTGCCTATTGATTCAGTATTAACACCGGTTATAATGGGGGGAAAATCCCAAATAATTTGTTTTTTGTTTTTTGTTTTTTACTATATATATTTTATTTTAAAGATTCCACAAAATGAAAAATTTTACAAATTTCTTTAAATCATACATTTTCCACTTCATTCAATTCATTTACATCCCATCAAACATTTTCCATCCCCTACCTTCCTTCTTCCATTTTCTCTTCTTCCCCCCTTCTTTCTTTCTATCTTCCCTCCCCCTCCCACTACCACATTCATTCTTTCCCCAAAACTCTTCCATCCTCCCTTCTGACTTCCGTTTTCCCCTCTCCTGTATAGAGTTTTTTGATCTCTCCTCTTGCCTTTACCCTCCCTTAACCATATTCCCTTGATTCTTCTCCCAACCTTCTGTTTTCTTTCTGTTACCTATTCCTTTCCTCTTTCTTGTTTACCTAGTAATTTATGCTTTCTTATTCGGTTCCTCTCCTTTAATTTTTACCCCATATATGTTGTTCTTTCAAATATAGTAAACTGTGTCTCTTCCTCCCTTTATTCTATCCTTCTATTCCATCTTTTCCTCCAAAATTCTCGAAATGGAGACCATTCTTCCTCCATTTTAGTTGTATTTGCTTTATTTAAAATATATGTTAATTTGTCATTTTCTTGCATTTCTATTAATTTCATGAGCCATTCCTCTATCTGTGGGATTTCCTTATTTTTCCACTTTGCCGCTACCAATAGTCTTGCTGCAAAGGAAAGGGCATCAAATTATTAGCACGTTACGATTTAGAACACAGAGGCGTTGAAATGAACTGGTTTAAATATCTCCAGATAAAAAATAGATTTTACAGGAATACGATTTTGAAATGACAGATACGGAAATAGACAAGGTAATTTGGAACAACGAAGAGAAAAAAATAGCAAAACTTTATAAAATACTACAAGAAAGAGAATTAGAAAGTGAAAAGATCACGGAAGCTATGATTACATCCCAAATAATTTGAAGGAAAAAATGGGAAAGGAATTAAAGAAAAGAGGACTAGACAAAATAGAGAGATGAATAGGATGGATGAGTGAGAAAGGGAGTATAAGAGAGAAATTATATGGAATGAAAATTTCATGGCTTAATTGCATACAGTCAGAACAATGGATTAAAAATTGGAAAAGGAATTATAAAGAAACAAGGGAATTCACAAAATTTGAAAATTTGGTGAAAAAAGGTGAAAAGAGGGATGATAATGAAAGTATGAAAGGTATTACAAGTGAATTATATAAAATATTGATAAAAATAAGGATAAAAAAGACAAAGGAGAATATTTAAGGAGATTATGGGAGGAAGATTTGAAATAAACAAATGGAGATCATGAATGGGATAAGATTTGGAAACAAAGACAACTAAAAAATATATCAATATGGATAAAAGAAAATTACTATAAAATAATATGGAGATGGTATTTGACACCAGCAAGATTGCATAATATAGAAAAGATAACTCTAAATATTGTTGGAGAGGTTGTCAAGAAATAGGTACATATATGCATATGTGGTTCAAGTCTCCAGGGTCAGATGAACTACATCCAAGGGATTAAAAGAAGTGGCAGAAGTAATCTCAGAACCAATGTCAATAATTTTTGAGAATTCCTAGAGAACGGGGGAAGTCTCAGCAGACTGGAGGAGCGCAAATGTTGTCCCCATCTTCCGAAAGGGAAAAAAAGAAGACCCAAATAATTACCACCCAGTCAGCCTGACATCAATACCAGGAAAGATTCTATAGCAGATGATTAAACAGACAGTCTGTAAGCACTTAGAAATGAACTCCTGATCACTAAAAGTCAATCTTTTAGGGGTCCAAACTTATCTCTCTCTCTTTTTAATAGTTACATACTTGGTAGACAAAGGGAATGCTATGGATGTAGTGTATCTTGATTTCAGTAAGGCTTTGACAAGGTCCCCCATGATATTCTTGCAAAAAAAATAGTAACATGTGGCAACTGTTAGGTGGATTTGTTATTGGTTGACCAACCAAACCCAAAGGGTGCTCACCAATGACTCCTCTTCATTCTGGAGAGAAGTGACTAATGGGGTGCTGCAGGGTTCGGTCCTGGGCCCAGTGCTGTTCAACATCTTTATCTAAGACTTGGATGAGGAAATAAAGGACATTCTTATTAAGTTTGCAAATGATACCAAATGAAGAGGGGTAGCTAATGCACCAGAGGACAGGATCAGAATTCAAAATTATCTTTTTTTTGGGGGGGGGGAGTTTGAAGCCTAGTTGTTTATTATTATTATTATTTTTACATTCAATATACATACATACATTGTTTGCTTGTGTACACTAAACATTTACAATCATTTGGTGTAGTTCTCATTTTCTTCATTCTGTCATTCTTTCATTCTACTTCTAACATATCGCTCAATCAGACTACATTACACTTCTTTCCGACTACCGATGGTTAATTGCTCTTCTATATTCTCTTTCTTATTTCTTTAATAGTCTTTACAATGTATAACTTTATTTCACTATATCATTGTCATTTTCCTTCCTTATCTGTTTTTTTTGTATACGTATGTTTTAATAAGTCCAAATGCTCTATCTACGTTATTTTTTTCCGCTTTCAGTTCATTGAGGGTTTTGTTTGTTTATTTTATTTTGTTTTGCATTGTTTGTTTCTCCTCTCCATTGTATTTATTTATTTATTCCCCCCCTTTTGTGGATATTATGTATGATTTACTTCTCTCGTAATGTTATTTTATGTTGGAATTGCTGCAAAATTTCCCCATCTTTGTTCTAAATATTTAGACAATTTAGTCCAGATTTGTTGATTCTTATCTATGTACTTACCTTTTATAAGCATAGTTAAGAAATCTATTCCTATCATTTCATATGTTTTTGTCAGCCACTGGTCTATTGTAGGTATCTCTGGATTCTTCCACATTGATGCGTATATTATTCTTGCTGCTGCAAGCATGTAAAATAGAAGTTTTTCCTTTTCTTGATCTAGTCTCTCTTCTAGTATGCCCAATAGTAAAGTTTCAGGTCTGAGTGAAATATTACAATCTAGTATTTCATTACAAATTTTTTGAATCTGCTTCCAATTTTTTTAGCTTTTTCACAACTCCACCACATATGGTAGAATGTTCCTGATTTTTGTTCACACTTCCAACATTTACTACTCATATTTTTTATATATTTTAGATAACCTGTGTGGGAAGAGATGCCATCTAAAGAACATTTTGTGGCAATTTTCACGAATATTCTGATTTAGGGTATTTTTTTTTTGTCCACAATACCTCCCATTTTTCCAATTCTATTGGGTGTCCAGTGTTCTGTGCCCATTTTGTCATGTTCTCTTTAACCACCTCATCTTCAGTTTCCCATTCTAGCAAAGTTTGGTAAAATCTTGTAATCATCTTCTTATTTCCAGGGTTAACAATTTTATCCCATTTAGAATTTGCACTTTCCATACCTTTCAATTTTATATCCGTTTTAGTTCTTTCTTTAATTTGTCTGTACAAATACCAATGACATATTACTCCATCTTCTTCCATTTCTTCTTGTGTTTTGATTATAAATTATCCATTTTTTACCTTTAAGATATCCTTATATGTTATCCATTTCTGCGACTGTGTCTTTTCTCTGCTGAACAGTGTTTCATGAGGTGACATCCACGTCAGTAATTTCGGGCATAATCTTGTTTTATATTTTTTCCAAACTTTTATAAGAGCCCTTCTGATAAAGTGGTTATTAAAATCTTTATTCACTGCCTCTTTATTGTAAAATAAATACGCATGCCAACCAAATCGATTATTTATTCCTTCAAGTTTTAATAATTTCGTATCCTCTAATGTTGTCCACTCTAATCCAAGACAGGCAACAAGCTTGATAGTATAATTTTAAATTTGGCACATCTAAACCACCTCTTTTCTTTGTATCTTGTAGGATTTTCATTTTTACTCTTGTTTTTTTCCCCATCCAAATGAATCTGGAAATGTCCCTTGGTGAATACTGTATTGTTATGTATAATGGGTATTGCCTAAAATAGATATATAATTTTGGGCAAACAATTCATTTTGATTGCAGCTATTCTACCAAGAAAGGATAACTTCAAATTTTGCCAGTTCTTCAAATCTTTTTTAATTTCTATCCATGTTTTCTCGTAGTTGTTTTGGAACAGTTCTGAATTTTTAATTGTGACATCTATTTCTAAATACCGTACTTTTTTTACTACTTTATATTCTGATTTTTGTGTCAATATCTTTTCCTCTTGTGTCATGTTTTTAGTTATTATCACCGTTTTGTCTTTATTTATTTTCAGTCCTGTTAGTGATTCAAAGTCTTTGAGTATTGTTATTAGTGTTGTAATTTCCTCTGTTGGATCGCCCAATGATATCAATAAATCATCTGCATACAACTTTATTTTGTAGTTATATTTACCTAATTTAACTCCTTGTGTTCTGATTTCTTCTCTTATCCTTATACTTAAAATCTCCATTACCAATAAAAATAACAGTGGGGAGAGTGGACATCCCTGTCTCGTACCTTTTTGAATCAGTATATCTTTTGTCCCCCCCCATTTATTATTAGTTTTGCCTTCTGATCATCATAGATTGCTTCTATCCATTTTGAAAAATCTTTCCCAACATTGATTCTATTCAAAATTTCAAACATTGTCTCCCAATTCACATTATCAAAAGCCTTTTCAATGTCCAAGAAAATTAAGGCAAGTTTCTTATCTACATGACAGTCATAATATTCAATCAAGTTAAGAACATGTCGTATATTATCTTTTATATATCTTCCAGGGGCAAAATCTCTTTGATCTGCATGTATCCAATCTATGAGTACCTTTTTCAATCTGAGGGCCAAAATTGATGCAAAAATTTTATAGTCTACATTTAATAATGAGATTGGTTGGTAATTTTTTGGATCTTGTGGGTCTCTGTTTTCTTTATGTATTAGTATAATATTCGCCTCTTTCCAGGATTTTGGGAAGGATCCTTTTCTTACTTTATCCAAAGTTTTTTTCAAAGGGTGGATTAGTTGCTCCTCCATTACTTGATAATATTTTGGTGTAAACCCGTCAGGACCTGGTGATTTTCCTATCTTCAATCTTTTAATCGCCTCTGAAACTTCTGCATTTGTTATTGGCTGATTTAGTCTTTGCCTCTGTTCGTCGGTAAATTCTGGCAATAAATGATCTTTTAAGAAAGTTTGTATGTTTCCTCTTGGAGTTTCTTGTTTTTTATATAGTGATCCATAGTAATTCCTGAATATTTCTTTAATTTTGTCTTGGTCTGTGTGTATTTGTGCTCCGTCCTTAACTTTTGCAATGTGATTCCTTTCTTTTACTTTCCTCAATTTCACTGCCAGCCATCTGCCTGGTTTATTAGAATGCTCAAATTGTACTTGTTTTATGTATTGTAGTTTTTCGTGAAGTTCTTCCATTGTTTCAATTGATAATTGCTGTTGTAGTACTTTTATTTCCATTAGTATCTGTTTATTTGATGGGTCAATTTGAAGTTCTCTTTCTTTTTTCCTTATGTCATCTTTATCTTTGTTGTTCTCTCCATTTTTCTTTTTTTAATTTCTGCTGCTTGTTGAATGAAGAAGCCTCTCATCACTGCTTTTGAGGCCTCCCAAACCGTAATTGTATCTGTCTGATCATTCATACTTTCTTTAAAGTACCAATTAAGGGTTTGTTTTGCTTTTTGAACTATTTTTTTCCTCTGTAAAATATTATTAATCTCCAGTTATATTCTGATTTTCTTTTAGTTCCATCATTACCAGATTATGATCCAACCACATCCTTGGCAATATTTAAATTTTTTGTATTGTATTACACATATTGTCTGTAAGCATGTAAAAGTTAATCATTGAGAACGACTTATATCGTTCTGAAAAAAATGTGTAATCTCTTGCGTTGTCATATTTGTATCTCCAAGCATCTGTTAGCAATAGGTTTGTTGCCATCTTTTGAAAGGCCTTTGGTAACTTCCTTTGTGTTCCTTTTATTTTTTTGTTTGATTGTCTATCTTATGTTGGCAAAATCACGCCATTCCAAACTCCGAACAGCATCATCCTATCATAATTGTACTCCGTAATCTTCATCATTAACTCTTCAAAAAATTTGTCTTTATTTTCTAATGGTGCATATAACCCCATTATCAATGTTTTCTTATTTTGTATTGTTCCTTCTAAACCAATGTAGTGCCCTGCGGGGTCTATGAATAATAGTTCTGCTTGGATTCTGTAGTTTACGTATATTACTACCCCTTTTTTCTTTTTTTCATTTGCTGAGATGAATTCTCTACCTATTTTTTTGTTTTTCAGTAGTTTTATATCTTCCTTATTTATATGTGGTTCTTGTAGACATATTATGTCAATTTTCTTTTTCTCCAATAAATGAAATATTTTCCTTCTTTTTTCTGGTGCGTTAAGTCCTTTGACGTTCCATGTAACAATTTTAAAGTTCATATTAAGTTATTTTGAGTTACCCCCTTTTTTATTCTGTTGTTTCTTCTTCTTCTTCCTCTTCTTCTTGTCCTTCTTCCTCTTCTCTGTTTCCTGATTCTACTTCTTCCTTTTCTTCTTCTCTTTGCTTTTCCTGTGTCCGTTCACTTTGAATGTCTTTATACCTAGATTTTAAGTCTGTCCTGTATTTTTCCAGAAATTCCTCCGCCTTTTTTGGTGTATCTATTTTGAAAAACTTTTGTTTAAATTTGAAAGATAATCCCTCTAATTTCTCCCATCTGTAGGTGATTCCACTTTGTCTCAACTGCATTGTTAGATTGTTATAATTTTTCCTCTTTTTCAAAATCCTCATGGGGATATCCTTATATATCACTACCTCACTGCCCTCTATCTGGAATTTGTGATCATAGTTTTGTTGTAATATTGAATCTCTTGTCTTCTTTCGTACAAAGTACACCACAACATCTCTTTGGTAAGTTCTTTTGTTTAGTCGCTTTCGATGAAATTCTATAGATTTTATCTATTTCCAACTTCAGTTGTGCTTTCGTTTTCTCAATAAATTTTGCTAGTTTTGGTATTAAATATTTATATAGATCTTCATTTTCTTGCTCTTTTATCCCTCTTATTTGTATGCAGTTTTCTATCCATTTCAGTTCCTGGAGAGCCCTTTCTTCCAGATCCTGCTCCTGGGCTTCTAATACTCCTGTTCTTGTTTCTACTTGTTCCACTTTATTTTCCAACAAATTAACCTTCTCTCTCAATTATCTTGTATCTTCCATGACTTTCTCTATTGAGTCTTTTATCCCTTTCAGTTCTTTCTTCATTTCTTCCTTGAGTTCTGTCCTCATCTCTTTTATTTCTGCTTGCATTAATTTATTTCTTCTAAAATTGGTGATAAATTTGGGTCAGATGATCTTCTGGTCACTTGTATTGTTGATTGTGTTAAGTTTTTCCTTGATGTCATTTTTTTCTCCTTTAATTTTCCTTCCTTCTATATTTCCTCCCATCTATTTCTTTATTCCTCCTTTCCCTTCTCTTCGTTTAGTAGTTTTTTCTGCCCCTTTCCCTTCCTTTTCTCTCCTCCTCCTCCTCTTTTCCCTTCCTTTTTTTCTTTCCTTCCTCTTCCTTCTTCCTTTCTTTCCTTTTTTTCCTTCTCTCCTCTTTTACTTTTCTTATATTTCTTCTATTGTAATGTTGCAGTAATCAATTTCTTAAATAATCATTTGGTTAATCAATTTTTATTTCTAAATTTTCTGTAAATTTCTTCTTCTAGCATTCAAAGAAGAGGAAATTGTTATTAATGTTCCTTCACCTCTTATTGTTAGAGGTTGAGGTTGTTGTAATTTTTTTTTCAATTCAAATTTAGACTTAGGTTTAAATTCTTAATAAACTGAAATACTTAACTTATGAAAAGAGAAGAGGAGTAAGAAAGGAAACCAAACAAAAACAAAAACAAAAACACAAAAACCCTTAGTGAGAAAGACCTACTAACTTGTCCTCCACTAACTTATTAATAATTCAGTTATAAATAAAATAATATCTGCAAATTATTCCACAATATTAATAATAGTAGTAGTTGTAAGATGAATTAAACACCCAAACCTATTAGTACTTATTTAGTATCTTAGTAGTAGTCCACTAGTAAAGGAAATAGTTACTGCTGATTATTCTATCTAACTGATTATCTAACTAGTAGTTATAGTGGTTACAAAAACAAACAAGCAAACAAACAACAAAAATTCCAAGAATTCTTAAATCAGGTTTAGACTCCCCAACTCTTTAGTGCTCTTTTTCTTTCCCTTTCCTTTCCCCCCCATCTATGTTCTATATATGTTCCAAATCGTCAATATGTGGCTACAATATAATACAGTTTCGATTCTATGAACGTATATGTATTTTAGTACTTATAGGTCTTCCTTACTTTCCCCCTTTCCTTTCTTCTTATCCCCTGTTTCTTTTCTCTACTTAAACTTTCCCACCTGCTTTGGTTGCTTGAGTCCTCTCTGACAATTTGTTTTGTCTTCCTCTATATCAGGTTTGCCTCTATTTTGTTTCCCCTTCAATCCAAATCTATTCCTTCCTCTGCCCTATAGTTTTCTCACCTTCTACAATTATCTTAAACCTCCCTTCCTTCCAGTTTTACCAAGTTCCCCTGCTTGTATTCAACCCTCTCTTCTTGAACTTCTTCCTTCTTCCTTCTATCCCTTCTCCCCCTCTCTGCAATCACTTCCTTGAATCCTCTTTTATTGCTTATACCTCCTTTAATAAATCCTGTTCTACCCCTTCTCCTCTTATTCTTCAAGTCTGTTCCTTCTTGCCTTCAGACACTTCCCAACACCTTCAACAACTTATTTAATCCCCTATTACTCTCCTTTCCCCCCTCCTTTATCTCCTTTCACTTTTGCCTCTTCCTTTTTTCGTTTCGTCCTATATGCCCGTCATACACAGCTCCACCTCCTCCTTTCCCTGTCCCAACCATTCACTATTGTTCAAACCTTATCGAAGTTTCTTCATATATATATATATATATATATGCACCAGTTATAATGTCTGTTACAGTGTACTTGTTATATTGAAGCGTGTTATTTTCCAAAAACAATTTTTGCCTCCCAATTTACACCCTACTCCCAAGATTTGCATCAGCCCCTTCCTTACCTCCCGATCACCCGTCCTCCCACCTGTAACTCTCTCTCTCTCTCTCTCTATATATATATAAAATTTATTTAATTTATATTTTTTTCTTTCCCCTGCCCCTCTTTATATGTCTCTATATATTATATATTATTTTCTCCTTCCTCCTCTTTCTCCGTCCAGTCGAGTCAGATGTGCTGTCAAGTTAAATGTCTCTTTCATCTAATTTGTGATGTTTAATCCTCGATTCTCGATATGATCAATTTCAAAGCCATTTAATTATTCTTTGTATAACTGTCCCATGTGGTCGCTTTCAATAAACCCAAACGATCCAGTCTAATCCAAAGTCATCTACTCATTTTCTTTGTGTTATCCTTTGTTATATATAATAGTATGTAGAAATAATGTTTAGGCAATATTGTAGCAATTATTTATAAGTATAATTATGCGATGATACTATGTAGTATTTATATTACAGTCTGTAGCTGTCTGTACTCACTGTCCATGATTTGTCGCTGCTTCTTAGCTGTCAAGTGAAAAATAGATGAAAGAAAACACTGTCCATGCAAACAGTCGGATCTCCTATAACTGTTTTGGTTGTCTGTTGAATTATTTAAAAAGCTGGCGGCGGCGTTTATGCTGATCACTCGGCTACAGACACATGGCGGTGGTTATGCTCCGATCCCCTCTGCTCTTTCTTCCCTCCGATCTACCATCAGGTGTCAGATCCTCAGGAAGATTCCAAGCAGGCACTGGATCTCTGTGAGCCCCTCCATTCCGTCTGTGCCAGGAGGGAAATTTTTAGCCTGCTAGTTGACAAAAACCAGGCTACGACCCAGTCCTGTCAACTCTTATTGAGAGAGCACCTCAGTGAGAGTCTGTCCACGACACCATTGCCAGCCAGAAGTCCAAAATTATCTTAACTAATTAGAAAGCTGGACCAAAACTAACAAAATTAATTTCAACAGGGAGAAATGTAGACTACTACATGTGGGCAGTAAAAATGAAATGCACAGCTATAGGATGGGTGACACCTGGTTTGACTGCAGTACATGTGAAAGGGATCTAGGAGTCTTAGATCCCTTTCAATTTGAATTGAATTGTGTTGCACTATATTGTATATTGTAATGTATATTGTGATGTTGTTGGACCACAAGCTGAACATGAGTGAGCAGTGTGATGTGGCAGCTAAAAAAGCAAATGTGATGCTAAGCTGCATCAATAAGAGTATACTGTCAAGAATGAGGGAAATAATAGTGCCACTCTATTCTGGTTTGGTCAGACCTCACCTGGAATGCTGTGTCCAGTTCTGGGCACCACAGTTCAAGAAGGACATGGACAAGCTGGAACATGTCCATAGGAGGGTGACCAAAATGGTGAAAGGTCTGGAAGCTATGCCCTATGATGAGTGGCTTAGGGAGTTGGGTATGTTTAGCCTGAGGAAAAGAAGGTTAAGAGGTGATACGATAGCCATGTTTAAATATTTGAAGGGATGTCATACTGAGGATAGAGCAAGCTTGTTTTCTGCTGCTCCAGAGGCTAGGACACGGAACAATGGATGCAAGCTCCAGGAACAGAGATTCCACCTCAACATTAGGAGGAACTTTTTGATAGTCAGAGCTGTTCAGCAGTGGAACACACTTCCTCAGAGCGTGGTGGGGTCTCCTTCCTTGGAGGTCTTTAAACAGAGGCTGGATGGCCATCTGTCAGGGGTGTTTTGATCGTGATTTTCTGCGTGGCAGGGGGTTGGACTGGATGGCCCTTGTGGTCTCTTCCAACTCTACAGTTCTATGATTCTATGATTCTATGAAACTAGAAGAAAAGAGATTCCATCTAAACATTAGGAAGAACTTCCTGATGGTACGAGCTGTTTGGAACTGGAATACACTGCCTTGTAGTGTGGTGGAGTCTCCTTCTTTGGAGGTTTTTAAACAGAGGCTGGATGGCCATCTGTTGGGAATGGTTTGATTGTGTATTTCTGCATGGCAGGGGGTTGGACTAGATGGCCGTTGTGGTCTGTTCCAACTCTATGATTCTATGATTCTATGAAATCCCAGAGAGCCACTGGCAGTCACTGTAGAAAATACTAAATTTGATGGACCAATGACCTGAGATGGTTTAAGGAAACTTCCTAGTTTACTGATATGTGTGGTTAAGTCCTACTGAATCACAGAATCATAGAACTGGAAGGTACTCTAAGAGTAATCTGGTTTAACTGAGTACCAATGTAGGGGTCTACAGCCAAAACATAACAGATGGCCAGCCAACATCTTTTTAAAAACTTCACCATAATCTTTAGGTCTTCCTTAGAACATTTCAAAATTGAACAGTTGTTACCATCAGGAAATTCTTCCTAATATTTAGTCAGAATCTACTGTATTGTAATTTGAATGCATTGGTTCAACTACTTTCTAGAAAAGCAGAAAGCAGGTTTGCTCCATCTTCAATGTGTCTGATCTTCAGATAAATGAAGATAGCTCTCATATCACCTCTGAATCTTCCATTGCCCAAGATATACATAACCACCTCACTCAATTGCTCCTTCCAGGGCTTCATTTCCAGATCCATTACTGTATTAATCACCTTCCTCTGGACACATCCTACTTTACCAATATCCTTCTTGAACTCTGGTGCCCTGAACTGTATGCAGTATTTCAGGTGAAATTGACCAAAGCAGAATGCAGTGTTACTGTTACTTCTCTTGATCTGTAAACTGTGTTTCTGTTAATGCAACATTAAATTGCATTTGCTTTTTTTTTGCTCCCGTATCACGCAGTTGACTCATTTTTAGCTTCTGGTCTATTAAGACCTCAGAAATTAAGAAAATAATGGGGTTTAATTTAATGTCAACTAATATGTTTTGTTGATCTCAATGTTTCTTAAGCATGGTATATTAGCTTGGTCCTATTATGTTTCAGGTGATGTTTAAACTCAGTGATGTGTTAGTAATATTTCCACGGTGGCGGTTCATTTACACATGTTGTATTATCATTGACTGATGCTGCAGTTGTCAAATAATGAATATGGTTGACTTGGACTGCTCACAATTCCCAGCAATGGTATAATGGGAGCATCTAGTGTTGACATGCAGCATCTGAAAGGCAGAATGCTATTTTTTTAAAAAATAGATTGTAGTCACACTTTGGGTCAGCAATTCAATGAAGCTGTATAACCGTAGGAGTGTATTTCTTTGGATTTCCAGCTATTTCTACATTCATCATTCTTGTACACCAGCCTAACAATATCAGTTAGAGCTGAATGAACTTCAAGTCATTAACTTTCTATAGCGGTTACCAGTTGCAAACAGAAAAATGTTGATTCACTAGAAATATAATATCCTGGACAAATAGTGAACTTTTTGTGAGATAACTGTTTGCTAGTCAAATTATGTTTTACATTTGAATCCTTTGAACAAACAGGAGAATAGCTTCCTGTTTTACTTTGTTGATTATAGAGAAGCTGCTACCTGTAAGGTTCACCAACAAACTAGAGCAGAATTATATATATATATATATATATATATATATATATAATAGAATCATAGAATTGCAGAGTTGGAAGAGACTACAAGGGCCATCCAGTCCAACCCCCTGCCATGCAGGAAATCATGATCAAAACATCCCCAACAGATGGCCATCCAGCCTCTGTTTAAAGACCTCCAAGGAAGGAGACCCCACCACGCTCCGAGGGAGCGTGTTCCACTGCCGAACAGATCTTACTGTCAAAAAGTTCCTCCTAATGTTGAGGTGGAATCTCTGTTCCTGGAGCTTGCATCCATTGCTCCATGTTCCAATCTCTGGAGCAGCAGAAAACAAGCTTGCTCCATCCTCAATGTGACACCCCTTCAAATACTTAAACAGGGCTATCATATCGCCTCTTAACCATCTTTTTTCCAGGCTTAGCATACCCAGCTCCCTAAGTCTCTCCTCATAAGGCATCGTTTCCAGACCTTTCACCATTTTAGTCACCCTTCTCTGAACACGCTCTAATTTGTCAATATCCTTTTTGAATTGTGGTGCCCAGAACTGGACACAGTATTCTATGTGAGGTCTGACCAAGGCAGAAGAGAGTGGCACTATTACTTCCCTTGATCTAGACACTATACTTCTATTGATGCAGCCCAAAATCGCATTGGCCTTTTTAGCTGCCGCATCACACTGTTGACTCATGTTCAACTTGTGGTCTACTAGGACTCCTAGATCCCTTTCGCACGTAGTCTCATTCAGCCAGGTCTCCCCCATCCTATATCTATGCATTTCATTTTTTCACCCTAAGTGCAGTACCTTATGTTTCTGCGTATCGAATTTCACTTTGTTAGCTTTGGCCCAGCTCTCCAGTTTATCCAGGTCATTTTGAATTTTGATCCTGTCCTCCAGGGTATTAGCTACTCCTCCTAATTTGGTGTCATCTGCAAATTTGGTAAGTATGCCCCTAATTCCCTCATCCAAGTCATTGATAAAGATGTTGAATAGCACTGGGCCCAGGACAGAACTCTGTGGCACCCCACTGGTCACATATTTCCAAGATGAAGAGGAGCCACTGCTCAGCACCCTTTGGGTTCGGCCAGTCAACCAATTACAAATCCATTGAACAGTTAACTTGTCTAGCCCACATTTTACAAGCTTGTTTGCAAGAATGTCATGGGGAACTTTGTCAAAGGCCTTACTGAAATCAAGGTATCCCATATCCACAGTGTTTCCTTCATCTACCAAGCTGGTAATTTTATCAAATAAAGAGTTCAGATTAGTCTGGCATGACTTGTTTCTCTGAAACCCATGTTGACTTTTTGTGATTATGGCATTGCCTTCTAAATGTTCACAGACTCTCTGTTTAATGATTTGCTCTAGAATCTTCCCTGGTATTGATGTCAGACTAACTGGACGATAATATATATTTCATCCCTCCCAAACTTGTAGCCTTAAGATGACAATGGAGATTGTAGTCCACAACATCTGGTGGGAACTAAGCTGAATGAAGATGACATATTTGTTTTAGTATTTTTAACAAATACATTCTGTTTATTTTAACATTTTAATGAGAACAAATCAAAATAGTTTGATTTGGTGTCCAGCCCACAAAGAATGCACACATGTGAAACCACTTGGGAATGCTACGTTGTTTTTTTTTTTTTTGTTATAGACCCAAAATTACTTTTCAGAATCTGAGTTGAAACATTTAAAGCACCCAGCATTAAACCTGAGCAGCCAGGGCCAGCACCTTACTTCCTATACAAACAAGGCTATACAACTGCTAAGGAAATGTCAGACTTACCTAGAGACAATATCTAGGCAGCATTACAATTCCCATAAAATGACTCAGCACCTGGTCAGATGACACAGTGAATCAATACAAGTTAATCTGGCTCTATAAAGCTTAAGCCTCAGGGCCAGCTCTTCAGTTTGAACAGGAACAGCAATCTACAGCATCTGGGACAGACATGCTTCCTACAACCCCCAATGCACACCTGTAGCCATAGTATACAACCAGAGCTCTTGGAGAGTTGTGGGCCACTGCTGAGAGGGGAGGAAAATCCTATAACTCTGCCCTTATACTACCATCTCCCCCGTTCAAACTTTACAAACATCAAAGTTATGTTGTGGCTAAGCAAGTCTGCCACCTAGTGATTATAGATGGTACTTATAATAGACTTTCATTTACAGTCATCCCTTCCCATTCTTGGGGGTTAGGGGCTGAGTACTACCGTGAAACTGGAGAAACCACAAATAAAAATATACAGTCATCCCTTCACATTTGCCGAGGTTAGGGGCAGCCAACCCCCATGAATGTGAAAAAACCATGAATAAGAAATGAGAGGGCGGGTGGGAGGCTTTACACCCCAACTTCCCAAGGCAGCGATCTGCCTTGAGAAGGAAAGGGAAGGGATGGGTGGAAGGGAGGCTTTTCACCCCCCCTTTCCAAGGCAGCAATCTGACTTGGGAAGGGAAGGGATGGGGTGGGAGGGAGAGCAGGTGGGTGGGAGGCTTTTCACCCCCCTTCCCAAGGCAGCGGTGGGCTTCACAAGAACCCCATTGCTGCTTTGGGAAGGGCAGGTGCCCTGAACTCCCCACTCTTTCGGGGCTTGGCTCTCCACCCCAAATGGAGCCAAGCCACAGGAGAGCAGGGAGTTAGGCAGCATGGTTTGGTCAGGGAGCACTCCATTTAAATTGGCTCCTCTCCCTTGTGTGCAAGGCAGAGAAGCTGATTTAAATGAGGTGCTTCCTGAGCAAATCATGAATAGTTGAAACTGTGAATGTGAAAGCCGTGAAAGTGGAGGGGCAATTGTTCAGTATATACAAAATTTTACCAGCAGCTTCACGGCAAGCATCAAGGTTTCCCTTGGCCTTTGGCTCTCCCCAGTCCCGGAATGAGTGGCTTTGCAGTGTGGGCAAGTGCCAGGGGTTCCCTTGGCCTTCACCTCCCCACCAGCACCGGAACGAGCAGCTTTGCGGTGAGGATGTGTGCTGGGGTTTCCATTGGCCTTCAGCTCCCCCCGACCCCCGGAACGATAGGCTTCATGGTGTGGTGCTCATGGACAATAGGCGTGGGTCTGCCACCGTGAGGCAGCCCAGCCATTGGGCCTTCAGCTGCTGCATGGACATTTGGCCCTCAGCTGTCCACCCTCTCCCACCAGCGAGGCTGTGTGGTGATCTGCCTGGCCATTCCCCAGGGCCAGAGTGCTAAAGTCTGTCAACAATTAAGGAATATAAAACAATGGCCAGGATTGGAAAGGCTGAATATATATTCAAATCCCCATGAAAGTGGACACCAGGTATTGCTTTAAGCACAAGACTATTGCATTAATTTCCCATGCAAGCAAAGTGATGCTGAAAGTTCTACAACAAAGATTTTCCCCATATATGGAGTGAGAAATGCTAGATGTCCAAGCTGAGTTCAGGAAAGAAAGAGGCACTCTGGATCATGTTGCAAACATACATTGGCTAATGGAGCACATCAAAGAATTTCAAAAGAAAATCAGCCACTGTCGAACAGCCTCTTAGAATAAAGAAGTTCTTCCTAGGTAGAATCTCTTTTCTTCTAATTTGAATCCACTGGTTCATGTTTTCATCACTGGAGCAAGAGGAAACAAGCTTGCTCCATATTTTACATGACATCCCTTCAGATATTTAAAGCTGGCTATCATGTCACCTCTAAGTCTTCTCCAAGCTAAACATACTCAGCTCCCTAAGTTGTCCCTCATAAACACGAATCAATAAACATTAATACATATTCAGGACCACGAAAAAAAATGATTATTTGCTCTTTTGAAAATAATGATGTGAAAATAGTGAGTTTAAATTGTTCATCTCCATAAAAAGGAATAAGTAATTGTTAAGCAATTTCCCCCCAGCTACAGAAATGTCTGCAAAAACTGCACAGTTTTTGAAAATTTCTTACAGGAGGGAGAAAGTCTTCCCCCAACTCAACTTTTTCCTGCCTACCTACGGTCATGTAGCATCCAGTGAAACTGGGTAGGTGGAGGAGCAGCTGAGTCAGGAAGATTTCCCATGGCTGGCCATCATAGCTGGTGATAGCCACCCACTCCTGCCAGCATGGTGATATAGTGGTTGGCAGGAAGGGTGGGGCAAGTGAGCAAGAAGGAGAGGAAAGCTGGAGGGGCAGCTAAGCAAGGAGTGTAGTCCTTGTGTGTATTTGAAGACTCATAGGGAAAAAAAAATATAAAGCAGTACTAGGAGGATTCTCCTCATTGGACTTTCCTGACATTTGAAAAGGCCCTTTTTCATCCCCCCTCTTCAAATATTCTTTCTATTTGTAGGTGAAAAACCTGTACAGTATTTTTAATGATTTTAAAAGAACAGCTCTGAAGTTCTGAGACAGTTGCTTTGAAAGTGCATATTTAGTGACTGTTCATTATGCTTTTCAGCTTCAGTAAACAAACCAATATTTCTGACATCGAAAAATAATGGCTCTCCAAGTCCCTTTCTTAAATGCATCAAGTATACAAGTTTGTTAAAATCTGGTTATGCATTTGCACACTAGCTTTCCTTGCTCTGGGTACAAAGGGGTTAAAAAAATTAAAAAATCCCAGAAGCAGTAATGACACATCTTATAAAGATTAATCAACCATAAAGACTATAATTAAACACATGAGTGCAGTCATTGCTTGATTAATTGTTTCACAAAAATAACCAACATCCTACATATAAGAATAATATTCAACAGAGGCTTATATAGTTGTATATACAAAGGACAGGGATTTTCTTTGGGATTGTCATTACCACCCACTCTTCAGTTTGGTTCCAAAACTTCACTTTCTTTGAAAATAATAAAGATTCTGACTAAATTTGACAGCCACTTAGCCACATCTTAGAGCATGAGTCATTCCACAGTGTTCTGTGTGTGTGTGTGGGGGGGGTGATTTAAAGTGGTGTGGAGCAGAAAGTAAATGTTATACCATTTTCCCACTCAGTACTCCCCCTGTCAAATTATGTCCTTGAAACGCTTTTCTCCCATTCCAGTTTATATGGCCCATCCAAGTCACTTTTCTACCCAAGGTAAAGTACAAGAAGACATCTCCCTTCATTCCATGTACAGACTTTGACTCAACTGGCAGTTTAACACTAGCAATGCAATGGGCTTTTCTGCTGCACCTGAGGGCAGTAGTCTTGTTTAATGGGGTGCAAGACAGATTGTGTGGCATACCTAGATGGTTCATCTGAGAGAGAAGAATAACCAGGGAGCTGAGGAGTAGAAGTGAGGAGAGGCTGCTGTCCCCACTATCTGCCGTCTGAATCATCTGCTTCATTTACCTTATAGTAATACTACTCTACGGTGAACTCGCCACGGGTCAGCGTAAGAGGGGTGCTCCAAAAAAGCGATACAAAGACTCCCTGAAACAACATCTCAGGCTTGGCCAAATTGATCACCAACAGTGGTCCGCCCTGGCCTCACATCGGGAGGCATGGAGACGCAATATCCACAATGCTGCAGCCTTATTTGAGAACTCACGACGAACAAGTCTTGAAGAGAAACGACAACGCAGAAAGAATCACAACCCAAAAACATCACCCAAGGAGTCCTTCTGCTGCGCTTTTTGCAACCGGACTTGTTTATCTCGGATTGGCCTTTTTAGTCATCAGCGCGCTTGCAGAAGGCGCGGGATGAGTCCTTCCTGAATCTTCGTTTGCGAAGAAAAGCCAGAGAGAGAGAGGGCCAGCCCCACATAGAGCAAATAGCCCAGCATAGAGCAAATGGGCTAGGAGGAGCTCCAGGTGCAAAAATGATAAGCAAGAGAAAGAGTCAACATGATTGTCCTGCCCAGTATTCTGCTTTAAATCACACCTACTAAACTTAGCATACCCACATTCTAACATCACTCTGCCAGTCATATCAACAAGACTCTTGGGGCTCATCTACATGAGCCAGGATACACCAGCTCCTCACTGGCATATCCTAGCCACAGAACAGACTTGTTCTGCCCCTCCCCCCTATTAATGCTTCCAAACAGGAGGAAGTCCATATGGGCATGCCAGCCCATTGCTGTAGCTGCTGCTGCCACCCTCTCCCTCACTCTCTTGGAAACTAGGAAGTTGGCCCACTATATGTGACCAAGGCCCCCTGCATGTGACCAGCATTGCTCACATGCTGTGGGACTCCTTCCTGCTTTGGAGAATGTGAGGAAGACTGGCAGCTGTAGCAACAGGCTAGCCTGCTGTGGTCTTACAGGACCTGGTCTGTTTCTTCCTGGCAGGAATGGATTAAAGCAGGTATTTTCTTAAAATAATTTATTGGGCTGTACCCCATCTCCCCCCATCTTAGTCCCATGTATGCCCCAGGAATCATGAGGAAAGACCGTGAGCAGAATGGGGCAAAAGCCCTGCATTGTTAGGACTGCAGGGCTCTAAGACAGGGTCAAGTCAAGGCATATTGCCCATGCAAACAGGCCCTTGGAAGTGTCACTATGTGGCACTTCTGTGTAGTTCTATATAAATGTTTATACTTGTATATTTGAGAATATAAGGTAAATTGTATGTTGGGAATTGTACATTCTTTCCCAAGAAAAGTGGTAATGAAGTTAGGCTGATGGACTTGATTTGAGTTGGAGGGTCACAGGATGTGTATGGGACCAGATCCATGGCAGAGTAAGAAGCAAGGGTGGAGGGCCTCAAGTGAATTTCTCTTCCCCCCCCAAATCTCACTAGCCTTGTAGGATGTCTTTTTTTGTTTTTAATGTTGAATTATCACAGCTACTGTATGGCAATAGATGGAGAAGGGAGTTTGTGCCTACTCCTGCTCTAAAGACCTGGCAGTTACTGGACAATTGAAAGTAAGCTTGGACAAGCATTCTCCACTTTGTATCTTATTAAGAGTTTTAAAAAAAGGTTCTGTTGTATTAAAGCTCAAACTGTTTTCTTTTGTGAGGAATAAACACTCTAAAAATGCAGTGAAAAGGGGACAATGCACTATGTATTCCTTGCGTTACTTTATAATTGTATGGTATTGCTTTCCAAAAAATAAATGGCGATAATGTTGCACAAAGAAGGCCTCTTACATCAATGGCACACTATGCCCCTGGGCTGTTTAAAACCCAGTATGTTGCTGAAAATATCTGAAATGTTTGTCAGGCGTAAAGGGAAGGCCCTACTGGTATTCTTCTTCCTTTAAATATAATAGATTGCCACTGAATTTAAATTATACTGCTGGATATGGCTTTTTGTTTCATTTGAGTGGAATACTTCATATACTTACAACATGAAACAAATGTTTAAATTCAACATTAGTGCTCCAGTGAAAATCTGTTCAGGGATTTAGAGCTCCCCCATTGTACTATAGAATATTTATTCTCATTAAAGATGAAGATGGCGATCACATCTTCTGGCACAAGTTAGAATTGGGAGTGAGGCATAGCATTTGGATCAAAACAAGAAAATTGCATACATAGTCACTGGTACCCGTCTGAAAAGTATACCAGAACTGGAATGTTTCAGTATTGGGATTTAGAACTTTTTTCTTTGAAATATTCAAAGTATGCAAGCTAATTCCCAATACTCTTGGATAATAGATACCATTAAGACTTTTAAAATGACAGATCACTACAGTATATTAATTTAAAGCAAATATGGGCACACAGAATGTTCTGGTTGATCTCTGGGCTCATAGTCAATCAGCAAGGATTTCTGAATCCCAGATATGTGTGTGTGTGTGTTTGAACAATACCAGTAATAAAATTAATCCTACTCTTTATACCGTTGAAATAAAGGCAGCTTGAGGCAACCAATGGATGGATTTTTGTGTGGAAGTTACTTTTAATTCTGGTACTCAGAATCAGTTACTGGGATCCCTATTCCATTTGTTTTATTTTGCATAAGGCTCTCATAACAGATTGTGTGGTTTGAATTAAATAATAAAGCAAATCTTACAGATCTAGACTTCAATCCTAAGTTAAAGCAACATACAACTTTTTGTATTTTTCAAATGGGAAAAACCAAGTACAGATGTGCTAGACACCAAAACAGGAAAGAAGGGAGGGGAATGGAAGAAGGACACTGCATACCTGTGTTACTCACTGTATCTTGTGCATCTGAATGTCTCAATTTATGCAAGAAGTGATCATATCCATATCCAGGTATAAATAAAACTTCATATCCAGGTATAAATAAAACTAGAAGAGGAACCCTTTCAATAAAGCAAAGCTTTGTACCATGCTTTAGAGTGGGAATGGACAAAGTAAGGCCCGTGGGAAGCCTAAGTGTAGCCTTTGGGATGCTAGAAGCTTCCCCAAACCTCCCCAAATTTTATTTTAATGTTGGGCTGATTTTTGGATGATTTTTGCCCTCAATCTGGTCAAAATTGGCCATAACCAGCTAAAAATGCACGTGTTTGATGCCCCTAACTCTCCAAAGCCCCCCAAGCTCCCCAAAACAAAAACAAAAAAACAGCTGAAAGTTGCACAAAATGGGAGCTAGAAATAATGCCATGTAATTTTAGGTGTGACAAAATACGCTGGCATAGCTCACTGGGCAGGTGCAAGGAGTAAAAAATGCCCCTTGCCCCCTGTGCACCTGCCCACCACTTCTTTAGAGTCATCATTCCTGGAATCATCCCAAAGCACTCATAAGGCTTATGTTTGGACACCGGCCCATTTCCTCTAGGGAACAGGGACAGAATGGACCAGATCCAAAGCCAGGATACACCAGTAAGAAATCCATAGAATCATAGAACCATAGAGTTAGAAGAAACCACAAGGACTGCCCATTCCAACCCCCTGCCATTCAGCAATATACAATCAAAGCACTCCCAACACATGGCTATCCAGTCTCTGTTTAAAAACCTCCAAAGAAAGAGGTGTTAAGGGCCACAAAAACAATCCAGGACTGCTGTTTGCCTTTGTTGCTGTTAACTGCCATCAAGCTGACATTGACTTATGGTGACTCCAGGAATGAACTCCAAGTGACCCTATCCTCAACAGCCTTGTTCAGGTCTAACAGATTCCAGGCTTTGGCTTCCTTGAGTCTATCCATTTGGAATGTGGTCTTCCTCTTTTCCTACTGCCTTCTACCTTACCAAACATATTGTCTTTTCTAGTGAGTCATGTTTTCTCAATATGGCCAAAGTATGATTGTCTCAATTTAGTCATCTTGGCTTCTAGGGAGAGTTTCAGGCTTTATTTACTCTAGGACCCATTGATTTGGGTTTTTTTTTTTAGCAGTCTATGCTATCCATACATCTCTTCTCTGGCACCACTTTTCAAATGAGATGTTTTTCTTCCTTTCAGCTTTCTTCACTGTCTAGCTTACACAACCAAACATCGAGATGAACAACCCTAACTTTGTGAAGTCAAAGGCTTTCACGGCTGGCATCCATAGTTTTTTCCTTGTTTTTTTTTCCTGGGCTGTGAGGCCAGGTTCTGGAATATTTTCTTTCTGATGTTTCACCTGCCGGCATCTTCAGAAAAGATCTCACAGCCTAGAAAAAAACCCAAGGAAAAATCCTAATTTTAGTATTCAATGACATAACTTTGTACTTCAGGATCTTGTCTAGGTCCTTCATACCTTCCCTTCCAAGTCCTAGTCTTCTGATTTCTTGACTGCAATCTCCATCCTGATTAACAACCAAGCAATATTTGGAAAATCTTGAACTATTTCATTGTCTACTTCAAAGTTCCGTAGATCCCACCACTGCAGTAGTTAATGGAAAGTGGCATGCAAGCTTAACAAAGCAAATAGAAAGGAGTATGTTTCACAGTTTAAAGTACCAGAGCTGGAAGAATGTGTTTGAGGAAATGTGCACCCTCAGGCACATGTCCTCCAAACCCAGTTCCCTGCCAATAGGATAACTTCCTCAGAATGCTTCCTAGATTGAACACAGGAGCTGAAGTATATGCATGGAGCCAGGTATCTCAAATGAACACATGAGACCCACATAGACAAGCAGGCTTCTGATAAATAAAACTTTGTGGATCAGATGCCAATTAGGATGCACATCCAAGTGAATGTGGCTTGCTCTAATTTGATGAAATGTTTATTTGGCTGTTTGACTAGAGGTACAGCCCAATATGAATATACATGTTGATGCCCATTTAAAAGTGCCCCCCCCCATCCCATATCAAAACACTGCCACACAAATAGACATCTTCTGTGATTGGGTAATATGAGTATGGTCACTGTTTATTGATCCTGCAACTGATTTGCACATGGAAGCTTCTTTAGTTGGGCCAGAGCAAGGAAATGTGGATGTGGGCTTAGTTCTATTTTTCATTTATTTTAGGGAGAAGTCACATGAAAAAGAATTTGAGGCCTAACAGAAATAGAATACACAAAATAAGTTTACATTTATTTATTTATTCATTACAGGTACTGAGATCCCATTTTTCAGGATACAGAAATCCAAGGCAGTTTGCAAACGACGTAACAGTCATGAATGCACACACACATACACTGGGTGATCAGAAACCTTAGCAAACAGATGGTAATAGATTGCCTATGGTGGTAGTGTGGGCAGAGTAAGCAGACTTTCAAATGCTTGGCACCCTCGTTTTTCTGGTATCTTTCCCACTAGGCAGATGGTGGGAAACAGTCCTGTGTGTAGAGAGGACAGCCCGGCTGGAGCCAATTCTAAACATTTACTAGCCTACCTGCCTAAGTACCATATGCTGGTATTTAGGCTTGTTGGACTTAGCCTGGAGAGACCTGTGTTTGGTGGATCCTCAGATCAGCCATAATGCTCATTAGGAGGCCCTAGACAAGTCATTATTTTTCACAGCCTAATCTACCTTCTAACAAATGTTGCCTGGGACATAAATAAAATGAAAAACTTGCTTCTCACAATTATACTATATCTTATTCTTTCTTGAAACAAATGAAGATTTGCTCCAGAAACTATTGTGAAGCGATTTTATTCTTGAATGCAGAATAGAAATTTGGAATGTGGCAGAGAAATAGCAGAGCAGGAACTGCAAGGTATTTATATTGCCGATTAAGTGCTTCTCTAGCATCATTATATTTGAGGCAACACTTGCTTAACTGCAGTCACTCCTATAGAAATGTTTTTCTTTCCATATCCTGATGTACCCTAGAAACAGCAGAATTCTAAAATAGCATCATAACAAAGAACTGAGAGAAAGATACTTGTATTTAATGATAAGGAACAGAAGAAATTATTACCTATGTGTATGTCAAGACTGAGCCTGAATGTTGACCTTCTTGTGTTTAATTCTCACTGAGATATTAATCCTGTGTCTGGGATATGTCACTTAATAGTTGGAGGAGGGTGTGAGATCACATGGACAATGCTTCTTCATTGGAAAAGCTTACTATAGAAAAGTAACATGTCAAAGGGAGCAGATCTCTTTTGTGATATGGAGTATCATTCAGTCATATGAGACCACACTTATAATCTGAAATGGTTCAGTTCTGTGAGATTTTTCTAGGGCTGATTTTCTATGTACAGAATTATCGTACATAGAATTCTAAAGATGTCCCAATAAAGAACATATGTGGTACATAGGCAAGGTCAGACCAAATTACTTTTACAATTATAACTCAAACTACATTAGACATCCACTGACAATGTGGATAAGAATCCTGCCTGCCTGCCTTTCAAATTTGTCTGTCAGTCATCCAACCACTGGCATTTGAGTGGAAGAATTCATTATAAGGTGAGGAAGGACTTTATCATACCAGCTTGTTCTCTCATAGCAATCTTGTTGTTGAAGCAAATGCTGCGGTGGCAGGAAGCAGCAGCAGGTGGGGGTAATGGGAAAGAGGTTAACACATACACACACATGCTCACTCTATCCTTAAACAAACTCTAAACAGTCACACTCTATCCTTAAACAAGCTCTAAACAGTTACTCCCCACACCAGCTGGGCAGCGGCAAATACACACTCATACAACCACAAGCACGCCACCCAGCAACATTTAGCCTCCCACGAGGCTAAGTGTTGCTGGGTGGTATGCTAGTGGTTGTGTGAGCGTATGATGCAGTAGGTGTGAGCGTGTGATGCAATGACGCAGTAGGTAATTGATGAAGTGAAGTGAGCCTCCCGGTTGTCGCAAGCAAAGAGGAGGAGGCCAGAGATGGCAAGGAGCTAAGTAAGCCAGGCAAAGCTCTGCCCCCGCCTCCTCCCAGCCATGGGCATAGCCACACCCTGGCCAATCCTGTACTCTCCTCCATGCCATCATTAATCATTCATGTTGATCAAGGAATGGCTGTTCTCATACTTCATTATCACACTTCTCTGCATTTGCATTATTATACTGCTTTGGAGATCCATGGTCCCACGCTCACTCTTATACACCACCTCACTAACCTGCCTTCCTCCCCATGTATGTCCTACACAGCTTATGTGTGCCTTTCAATCTCCTATCTTACCCAAAGCATCATCCCTCACTCCCTTTTCCAGATTGCCATCATGATGTCTCATCCAGATCTTAAACTCCTTTCCATTCTATGGATTTCAAGTTCACACTGGTCTTCCTCCTAATTCTGAGAGGTGTGAGGAGTTGAAGTCAATGGGCTGGGAAGGGGTTTAGGATCTGACTGAGACATAGTGGTGGCAAGCCAGGAAAGAGAGTAAAGGGGTGTGTCTGTTGACAGGACAGGAGGTGGAGAGGAGGAGGTAAAGCTATTTAAGCAGCAACTACAAACTCTGTGGAGGGCCAGTTGTAAAAGCAATGTCAGCCTGCTTGGGAAGAGGGAGAGGAAGAGGGGGAAGGAGAGGAAGAGGAGGGGACTCAATATTGGAACTGCAGTGGAAGAGACCTATCAAATTATCTATCATAGTGGAAAAGCAATGATATTGGGGAACATTGACGGGTTTTTCCCATCATTGAAAAGGTGAGCTCTCACAATGACTGAAAGCCAAAGCAGCAACAGGACAGACATGACATTGTGTGATAAGTACCGGCCTAAGATGGTATTGTCTAGCTTTAATTGCGATTTACTACCCTCGTGTGATAAAGTCTGAAGATACCAATGTCAAGCCATAAGAAAGTTACCCTGGAAATATGTCACAATATTCTGTTGAGAATCAGTGAGCTCAAGCCTTAATAGGAAAGAGGTCTTAGTGGAAAGGAACAAGGAGGAGGGGGAAAGAAGAGAGGATAAGTTAACACAATGACAAGGCAAAAATGGATGGGATACTTTTTGATCTCAAATGTTTTCTGTGAACATTTCAATGATTTAACAATTCCAGTTCTACCCATAGATTCCATGGCATTCCTCCATCCAACCCTTACATGACTTCCACTTTGCCGCAACATAAGAAATTTAACACAGAATAGATTCTGTTTATATTTCTCCAAATTTTTCTAGGCATAAGTTCTAGTATCTCAGTTAATAAATAAATGTTTTGGGTTGTGCATTAGTAATAGTGGGCTATCCACTTCTGTTTTTCTTCCAAACTGTACTGAATCCACTGACAGTAACTTTACAAAGTGGCAGATAAGTCAATGAAACCATCTCTATTATGCCCCATCAAATAACGACAACAACAATTTTATTCATGACAACCACATACAGGTTATAGCCATGAAATTACAATCTTACAAAAATTATTAAAACCATTTTAAAACTTTTAAAATCACTGTTGGCTCTATAATATATATATGTATATGTAGTGAAAAACGTTTAATACAAAGATTACCAAACTGTTTAATATTATTCATGGCATAGTATTACATAATCCATTCAAACCAGTATATATATATATATATATATATATATATATATATATATATCACAAGTTCCCACCTGGACCATTATCCTCAAAATCTAATCTGAGTTTGGCTGCTTTCATTGCAAATCTGGCAGTATTAAACATGACAGACTTGGCTGTATTGGATAGCAAATATATTATTTTCTCCAGATCATTTTGGTTAGCTACTAATTCTATACTTCTCTTCAGAAACTTATCTCTTGGAGTCTTATATATACTACAATGTAGCATATAATGTATGGTGTCTTCAATGTCCCCATTTCCACATATGCAAGCATGCTGCTTCCTGGGGATCTTTTTATATTTCCCTTCAATAAAATTGGTTTTTATTGTCTGAAATCATAGGGCTATAATAGCCCTGTGAAGGAGTGGTTGAGTAATTTCCGATAGATATTTCTCCTCTCCAAAGCATATCTTTACAAAAGGGAAACTGGAAGAGAACTTTGAAACTCAAATAGCCGCAATATCACACAAAGCATAACATTCTTGCATCCTTTCTTTAATAAGGGTTTTTTTGGGTATGTCCACAGCAAAAGGAGGAAGAAGGAAATGATAGGGCCACTACAAGGAGAAGATGGCAAAATGCTAACAGGGGACAGAGAAAAGGCAGAATTACTCAACACCTTCTTTGCCTCAGTGTTTTCAGAAAAGGAAAAGGAGGACCAACCTGAGGATAATGGAACAGAGGACACAATAGGGGAAATCCAGCTCAAAATAAGTAAAGAGGTAGTACAGGAACACCTTCTTAATCTAAATGAATTTAAATCTCCAGGACCAGATGAACTACATCCAAGAGTATTAAAAGAGCTGGCAAATATTATCTCAGAGCCATTGGCAATAATATTTGAGAACTCCTGGAGAACAGGAGAAGTCCCAGCAGACTGGAGGAGGGCAAACGTTGTTCCCATCTTCAAAAAGGGGAAAAAAGAGGATCCCAACAATTATCGTCCAGTTAGTCTGACATCAATACCAGGGAAGATTCTAGAGCAGATCATTAAACAAAGAGTCTGTGAACATTTAGAAGGCAATGCCATAATCACAAAAAGTCAACATGGGTTTCAGAGAAACAAGTCATGCCAGACTAATCTGATCTCTTTTTTTGATAAAGTTACCAGCTTGGTAGATGAAGGGAATGCTGTGGACATCACATACCTTGATTTCAGTAAGGCCTTTGACAAGGTTCCCCATGACATTCTTGCAAACAAGCTTGTAAAATGTGGGCTAGACAAGTTAACTGTTCAATGGATTTGTAATTGGTTGACCGGCTGAAACCAAAGGGTGCTCAGCAGTGGCTCCTCTTCGTCTTGGAAAGATGTGACCAGTGGGGTGCCACAGGGTTCTGTCCTGGGCCCAGTGCTATTCAACATCTTTATCAATGACTTGGATGAGGGAATTAGGGGCATACTTATCAAATTTGCAGATGACACCAAATTAGGAGGAGTAGCTAATACCCTAGAGGACAGGATCAAAATTCAGAATGCCCTGGATAGACTGGAGAGCTGGGCCAAAGCGAACAAAATGAAATTCAATACGGTGAAATGTAAAGTACTGCACTTAGGGCGGAAAAATGAAATGCATAAATATAGGATGGAAGAGACCTGGCTGAATGAGACTACGTGCGAAAGGGATCTAGGAGTCCTAGTAGACCACAAGTTGAACATGAGCCAACAGTGTGATGCGGCAGCTAAAAAGGCCAATGCGATTTTGGGCTGTATCAATAGAAGTATAGTGTCTAGATCAAGGGAAGTCATAGTGCCACTCTATTCTGCCTTGGTCAGACCTCACTTGGAATACTGTGTCCAGTTCTGGGCACCACAGTTCAGAAAGGATATTGACAAATTGGAGCGTGTCCAGAGAAGGGCAACTAAAATGGTGAAAGGTCTGGAAACGATGCCTTATGAGGAGAGACTTAGGGAGCTGGGTATGTTTAGCCTGGAAAAAAGACGGTTAAGGGGCGATATGATAGCCCTGTTTAAGTATTTGAAGGGATGTCACTCTGAGGATGGAGCAGGCTTGTTTTCTGCTGCTCCAGAGACTGGAACACGGAGCAATGGGTGCAAGCTCCAGGAACAGAGATTCCACCTCAACATGAGGAGGAACTTTTTGACAGTCAGAGCCGTTCGGCAGTGGAACACACTCCCTCGGAGCGTGGTGGGGTCTCCTTCCTTGGAGATCTTTAAACAGAGGCTAGATGGCCATCTGTCGGGGATGCTTTAATCAAGATTTCCTGCGTGGCAGGGGGGTTGGACTGGATGGCCCGCGTGGTCTCTTCCAACTCTGCAATTCTATGATTCTAAAGTTTCCTACTGTGATGAATATCACCAGATTTTAGAACTGTACGGTCCAGGCCAAATTTCTTTAAATTTTCCTCACATTTTAATAGCCATGAAAAGACCTCCAAGGAAGGAGACGCCAAAACGCTCCAAGGGAGTGTGTTCCACAGCCAAACAGCTCTTACTGTCAGAATATTCCTCCTAATGTTGAGGTGGAATCTCTGTTCCTGGAGCTTGCATCCATTGTTCCATGTTCTAGTCTCTGGAGCAGCAGAAAACAAACTTGATCTATCCTCAAGGTGACAACCTGTCAAATACTTACACAGGGCTATCATATCGCCTCTTAACCATCTTTTTTCCAGGGTAAACATACCCAGCTCTCTCAGTCTTTCCTCATAAGGCATGGTTTCCAGACCTTTCACCATTTTAGTCGCTCTCCTCTGGACATGTTCCAATTTGTCGATATCCTTTATGAATTGTAGTGCCCAGAACTGGACACAGTATTCTAGGTGAGGTCTGACTAAGGCATAATAGAGTGGCACTATGACTTCCCTTGATCTGGACACTATACTTCTATTGATGCAGCCCAAAATCGCATTGGCCTTTTTAGCTGCTGCATCACACTGTTGACTCATAATAAACTTGTGGTCTACTAGAAATCCTAGATCCCTTTCACACGTAGTCTCATTCAGCCAGGTCTCCCCCATCCTGTATCCATGCATTTCATTTTTCCGCCCTAAGTGCAGTACCTTACATTTCTCTGTATTGAATTTCATTTTGTTTGCTTTGGGCCAGCTCTCCAGTCTATCCAGGTCATTTTGAGCTTTGATCCTGTCCTCTAGGGTATTAGCTACTCCTCCTAATTTGGTTTCATATGCAAATTTGATAAGTATGCCCCTAATTCCCTCATCCAAGTCATTGATAAAGATGTTGAATAGCACTGGGCTCAGGACAGAACCCTGTGGCACCCCATTGGTCACATCTTTCCAAGATGAAGAAGAGCCACTGCTCAGCACCCTTTGGGTTTGGCCGGTCAACCAATTACAAATCCATTGAACAGTTAACTTGTCTAGTCCACATTTTACAAGCTTGTTTGAAAGAATGTCATGAGGAACCTTGTCAAAGGCCTTACTGAAATCAAGGTATGTGATATCCACAGCATTCCCTTCATGTACCAAGCTGGTAATTTTATTAAAAAAAAAAAAGAGAGAGAGAGAGAGAGAGAGAGATCAGATTACTCTGGCATGACTTGTGATTATGGCATTGCCTTCTAAATATTCACAGAGTCTCTGTTTAATGATCTGCTCTAGAATATTCCCTGGTATTGATGTCAGACTAACTGGATGATAATTGTTGGGATCCTCTTTCCCCCCCTTTTTAAAGATGGGGACAATGTTTTCCCTCCTCCAGTCTGCTATGACTTCTCCTGTTCTCCAGCAGTTCTCAAAGTTTATTGCCAATGGCTCTGAGATTATATTTGCCAGCTCTTTTAATATCTTTGGATGCAGTTCATCTGGTCCTGGAGATTTAAATTCATTTAGATTAAGAAGGTATTCCTGTACTATCTCTTTGCTTATTCTATGCTGGATTTCCCCTATTGTGTCCTCTGTTCCTTATCCTCATGTTGATCACCCTTTTCCTTTTCTGAAAATACTGAGGCAAAGAAGGTGTTGAGTAATTCTGCATTTTCTCTGTCCCCTGTTAGCATTTTGCCGTCTTCTCCACGTAGTGGCCCTACCATTTCCTTCTTCTTCCTTTCCTTCCCTTCTTCATACCACCCAAAACACCTTTTTATTGTTCTTAACCTCTCTAGCGAGCCTGAACTCTTTCTGCGCTTTAGCATTTTTGACTTTACTCCTACGCGTGTTTGCTATCTGTTTGAATTCTTCTTCTTTGGTGATTTCTGTCGAGAAGCCAACTTAAATAGGTGATAAGATTGCCCGGCTCAGCAACAACTCAGCTGAAAAGCACAGTACCTGGTATTGTCAGTAGCAGTCCTATAGGGTCAGAAGTACACACACAGAGAGAAAGAGTGAAGAACGAAGAGGCAGCCCGAGGTCAAAAGGATTCCCGCAGGTGGGTCAACGAAGGCAGTCCAAGGTCAAGATATCTAAAGTCTCAAGATAGCAAGGTTTGAAGAAGTAGGTGAGTCACAGGCAGAGGCTTCCTCCAGGAAACGCAGACTGCTTGAAACAAGGAACTCAGCATCCCCCAGCTGCTTATGTTGGCCCAGCTCCCACTCCCAGCTGCGGGGTGATTGATGAGCTTCTGTCTCTTAATCTCCGGGAACGACGAAGCCACGCCCTCTCTGCTCTCCTTTGGCTAAAGGTAGGTACCTGCTCTTCTACCTCTTGCTCTTGCTCTACTATGTCTCCCAGGCTTAGACCCTGTGCTGGGGGAGGGCTAGGCTGCTGAGCCCTGGGTTCTTCAGGGCTAGACTCAGACTCAGCCAGCTCTTCTGCTACTGGCTCAGCCTCCTCACCTTCTGAGTCCTCAGAGTCCTGGCTGACCATGACAATTTCTCCCTTTTCCCATTTCCTATACGTGTTCCATTTAAAACAGCTCTGTTGAAAGTTCTTTAGTCATCCATCCTGGTTTCTTGAGACACCTCCCATTTTTCTTCCTCATTGGTACTGTTTGAAATTATGCCTTCAGTATCTCCCTTTTGAGAAAGTCCCATCCGGCTTGAAGTCCCTTCTCTTTTAGTATTCATGATCATGGGATCTCCCCCAGTATTTCCCTGAGTTTATTGAAATCAGCTCTCCTAAAGTCTAGAATGTGTGTCTGAGTATGCCTGGCCTCTCCTTTCCATTGTATAACAAACTCCAGGAGAACATGATCACTCTCACCTAAGGATCCCACCACTTATGTAACCTGTGATATGACCTTTGCCACAAAAACCCTTACAGCTGGAACAACTGCTTTTCCACCTTTCACTCTAGCAAATTTTAAGACTGTTTGCATAGATCTTTGTGTTTTCAAATTTATAGCTGTCAAATGAGTGTTCCATGAGCCATTTTGAGAAAAGCAGACCCCTAAATAATTAAATTACTTAACCTGTTCCAGTTGAATATCATTCAATAACCATTTGTGTTTGTGGGGATGTTTGCCAAATAACATAGCTTTGGTTTTTATATAATTAATGCAAAGTTGTTCTTTATTGTATACCGTATATTCCAGCATATAAGAGGACCTTTGAGCCCCCCAAAATAGCCTCCAAAATTGCAGGTCGTCTTATACGCTGGATACACTTTGCTTCACCCCACCGTCTGATCCCCTGCCTCTTCGCTCCCTTCCCAAATGGAGTGAAGAGGCAGGAGATTGGGCAGGGGGGGTGAGGCAAAGTATTTACCAGTTAATTCTCCCCCCTCCTCTGCCTTCTCCCCCTTTGGGGAGCAACCAAAGACAGAGGAGGGGGGCTAACATTGCAGTTTACCGTGGCCGCCGCTTGATCTCCTGTGTGTTCATTCCCCAAAGGGAACAAGCACACAGGAGATCCAGCGGCAGCCAAGGCAAAATGGGTACATTCGCCCCTTTCTTCCACCTTCCTGGAAGGTAGAAGAAAAGGGCGAATCTTGTGGTTTGCAACAGCTTCCCCCGCTTCCCCCATCTTCATTCCCTTCCAAAGAGAATGAAGATGGAGGGAGGGGGCGGATGAGGCAAACTGGGTATTTTTGCCCCTTTCCTCCACCTTCCTGGAAGGTGGAAGAAAGGGGCGAATCCCACAGTCCATCTTCATCCTCGAGCCACCCTTCCATCCTCCCTGACACCAGGATTGGGCTTCCAATCATGGTCTTGCGGAGGGCGAGGGCTGGCTGGAAAGCCCCCATTAAGCCACCCTTCCACCCTCCCTGATGCCAGGATTGGGCTCCCCATCATGGCCTCGGGGAGGGGATGGGCTGGCTGGAAAGCCTCTCCCTTGAGCCACCATTCCACCCTCCCCGACGCCACGATTGAGCTCCCCATCATGGCCTCAGGAAGGGTGTGGGCTGGCTGGAAAGCCCTCTCAAGCCACTCTTCACCCTCCCCAATGCCACAATCGGGCTCCCCATTGTGGCCTCGGGGAGGCAGTGCACTGGCTGGAAAGCCCCCCTCAAGCCACCCTTCTACCCTCCCCGATGACAGGATTGGGCTCCCCATCGTGGCCTTGGAGAGGGAGTGGGCTGGCTGGAAAGTCCCCTGAGCTACCTTTACATTTGCCCCTCTCCTCTGCCTTCCATTCCTTTAGGAAGGGTGGATGGGTGGTGGCTGGACGGGGAGTTTGGGATATACAGTTGTCCCTCCATATTCACAGATTTGGCATTCACCGATTTAAGTATTCACAATTTGAAAATATTCTTTAAAAAATAATAATCTAAAAAGCAAAACTTGATTTTGAAATCTTATACAAGGGACACCATTTTGCTGTGCTATTGCATATAATGACACTTGAGTATTCTCGGATTTAAGTATTCTCAGCTTGAAAATATTCTTTAAAAAATAATAATCCAAAAACCAAACCTTGATTTTGCCATCTTATATAAGGGACACCATTTTGCTATGTCATTGCATATAATGGGACTTGAGTATTCAGATTTGGGTATTCACAGGGGTCCTAGAACCAAACCCCAGTGAATGTGAATGGATAACTATACTCGCCATATAAGAGAAGGAGGGGTCATCTTACATGGCAAGTATATCCCAAACTCTATATTTTAACTTAAAAATTGGGGGGTCATCTTATAAGCCCAGTTGTCTTATACACCGGAATATGCGGCACTTCCCCAAAATCTTTAAGCGGTCTTCTCATACCTATTACATTTTGTGACAAAAGGACCATATCATCTGCATATAGTAAGATATTAATTTTCCAACTCCCCAAGGACACAGGAAAGTTAGAATCATTGGCCAATTGAGCAATTATATCATTTACATAAATATTAAACAAAAATAGGGCATGCAGACAACCTTGTCTCACACCCTTTGAAGTTTTGACTTCTTCTGATAATTGTCCATTTTTGCCTACTCTTACTTGAATTTTTGTATCCAAATATAAATTCTTAATTAAAACCAACAAGCACCTATCCACTCCCAGCTTCCATAATTTGTGCCATATTAAGGCTGAAGTTAAGTCTACAAAGATGGCATATAAATACTTTTTGGGGGGACTTGTATATTTCTCTTTCAGGTGGTACAATATAAAACAGTGGTCAGTAGCTGATCTGCCCAGTCGAAAACCAGCTTGTTCCTTACTAATCACATTATTTTGATCTGCCCAGGCTTCTGCCTTAGACAGAAGATGATGTGTATATAATTTAGAGGTGACGTCCAGCAAGCTAATAGGTCAATAATTGGCTGGTGAGGCTTTATCTCCTTTTTTAAAAATAGGAACCACAATACTTTGTCTCCACCCATTAGGAATTTTCCCAACTGAGTTGATAAAAGTAAAGAGCTTTGCTAATATAGGAGCCCACCAGTATAAATTATCCAGGAATATCTCTGGTGGGAGCATATCCTCTGCAGGTGCCTTCTGTCTATGTAGACTTAAGATTAGGTGCTTTGTCTCACTTGCAGTTACTGCTGGCCATATCTCCGTTTCTGTAATATCAGGAAGTTGTAGGACTGGCAAATGGTTATTGCCTAGGTCAGAACCATCATCGAAATTAAAAACTTGATTGAAATAAGTTTCCCATGATTTAGGCATAATCTGTGCATCTAATCCATATTTAAATTCTTTTAATTTCCTTGCCACCAACTGTCAGAATTTTGTTGAGTCATTTGTAGCCGCAGCCAGTTCTATATCTGCTCACAAGGGTATGTAATAAGAATTTTGCTTTTGTTTCAGCAGTTTCTTATATAAACAGTACTTCATTGTTAGCTCCCTCAACAGAGAGCTGTGGCTCCATGATGTATTCGCCTACTCAGAGAACAAAGATCTTGCCTTTCTAGCCTACATTCCCAAGTCAAACAATCACTCAGGGTGATAACATGCCTTAATAGACCATTCAGTTGAACAAAAGTTGCCTAAATACTTTATAATGTCATGGTATATGGGTAAAGGATCCTCAGTAGCTGCCCCAGGAGGATTTCCAGCAGATAATGGACCATCACCCAACCATTAGGCAAACAGACCCTAATGAGCCTTGCATTTCTATACCCAGAAACTAACCATCCAATTACGCAAATTTACATATCCTCCCCCAACAGGGGTTCACAGTATATAAACTCCACACACACTCCTACCAAACCATTCTCTGAAGATGCCAGCCACAGATGCAGGCAAAACATCAGAAGTAAACTCTCCCAGAACACGGCTTCACAGCCCGGAAAAAAACCAAGGAAAACACAGAGTAGATTTGTGTGAGAGACCCTAGTTCCCTAGCCAGTTAGGAAGAACAGCTCCAAAATTCTTGCTCTTCTTCTGCTGGATATGAGAAGAGGCTGGATGACTGGGAAGCTATGCTTGCTTCAACTGGTCTCAGGGCATGGGTGGGGAGGCATAGACATTTAACACAACTATAGCTGTGCCAGTCCCTAATTGGTTGGCCTTCAGAGACTTATTTAATTGGCCAGTCTATCAGGCTTATCATGCCTCACATTTATCTCAGGTTAGGAACTGAGGCAAAGCTACTGTCCCTGTAGGATCAAACTGAACATTGGATCAGTCATCAGTTTCCCATGCAGGTGGCTGCTTGCCTCTCATATTTTGTAAAGAACCATATGAACATTAATCCATTCATTCTTTCAGTTATTTAATAAGAAAAGGAAAGTATTTATCAAAAAGAGTTCGAAAACTGCTCTGGGGATGGGGGTGATGGCACGTTAGCAGCTTCAGACTACTGGCACCACCCAGAGCTCGCTTTTGCTGCAAAGGTGTAGATCTATTCAACCCTGGAGAGGAAAAGTTGTATTTGTATTGAACACAGTGAGGGCCATTTCAAATTGACTGCACTATTTCGATCTTCACTCTTAGATACTGACTAATGCCTTCTACTCTATGAGATGATAAGTACTTTTAGAAAACCTGTGAGCCAGAAGGGCCTATGGAGAGGCAATGTAATTGCAGATCCTCCCCACTGTCTGTCTAGTTGTCCCATTGAGAGAGTTTAAAATAAAAATAAAAGCGAAGGAATTAGCCCAACTTTTAGCTAGAGAAATTCAGTGCAGTAGACATGTCTGTCTTGATTAGCTGCTGGTAACATAATCTTAACTGCCAAAAAAATTATTTTCTTTTATTGTGGCAAAATTGTGTCAAAAATATTTTGATAATAACAGGATAGATTGTTGTAGTGATAAACACTGATGTAGATTATATTGCTACTGCTGTGTTATGGAATTTTTATCATGTTGCCTGTGATTTTGTTATTGCCTATGCTTTTGGACTAAAAGCTCATTCTACAACGATCTACAGCACACAGGATTTAAGAGCTTAAATCCTGTTGATTTTGGTGCACCTTTATTTCTCTTCTAAAATTCCTGCTCTGATGTGTGTATGGAGTGCTTCAATAGCTTACATAGGTACATAAACTACATTGCATTTAACAATGTAAAATCAACTATACTTTATTGTGTTCAATATAGATTAGTCAAGACACTAAATTCTCATTTAACTACTCATCATAAAACTTCAGCATTACAAACCATTCTTCACACTTCAGGTTTCTACTGAAACAAAATGCAAGTTGTGCTATTGATCTTGCTCAGTCTCAAGTACCAATCTATCCACCTAAAAGCCTGAGCTCTTTGTGCTGGTGGTATTTTGGGTTTCCTTCCCAATCTCGTTCAATGTTATCACCCAGTCTCAGAATTTAGAAGGATCTGAGAAAAGTCAAGAGGAAACTGGGTCTGGTAACTTTTTGTCTCCTATCAAAAATAATCACCTTCTAGGATATTTATTCTAATCTTCATGTGTGAGTCAATACTATTCCCATCAGCTCTTTTGTATAAAAAAATATACTTCTGTTGATAGAAATATATTTAAATGTGGTTCTTAATAGCCATTTGGGCTATTTTGCATGCATAAATATCATGTAATGTAGAAAATATACAAGCACATGCTCATTTGTTATTTAATACCAAGACATATGTGCTCCATAACTAGGAAGTTATTTACTACTAGATGGTTCCAATGGTGCTAGGGTGTTTTAAGTACTTTTAAGAGGATCAGTTTGTGCAACCAATTCTGTGAACTGGAACACCCTACCAAGAGATGCTAAGTTGCCCTATACCTTGTTGTCCTTCCATTTTTTTAAAAAATCAGGATGGTTTTTGACAACAATTACCTGCTAAAGATGAGGTTTCTAACAACTGTATTCTTCTAGAAGACATTGTTTAAAACAATGTTTTAAATTGGCTGTTCATTACATTCTGTTTTAATAGCTGATTGATGAATAGCTATATTCTTCTGGGTATGATTACTATGTAGACTTAGCAATGCCCTAAATGCACCAGATCCTGTCTGATTTTGGAAGCTAAGCAGAGTCAGCCCTGCTTAGTACTAGGATGGGTGCTGTAGGCTATATTTCAGAGGAGGGAACTGACAAAACACCTCTGAGTATTCCTTGACTTAAAAAAAACCTATGAAATTCATGGGGTTGCCATAAGTCAACAGACAACTTGAAGGCACGTCCACACACCCCATAAAGATAATGCCATATCATCAGCTAATACTCACTGTGTGACTTCGAAACGTCGTCATTTTACTCAAGATAACAGAAACCTTGTCATACTGACTATGTTCTGGCAATGGGCACATTTGGAGCACAAAATGAGTCAAAACTCTAAAGGTTTAAGAGGTTTTAAACAATTTTTTTTAAAAAGGTCTTAAAAGGTTTAAACTGCTACACAGAACTCTGGCTGCAAGCAAAAATGGCTAAACAAGCTCCAGCCTGTCCATCCATGGTTTGTTTAAAGTGACAACTAAAATTCACATTCTGGCTTCTCTCTCTCTCTCTCTCTCTCTCTCTCTCTCTCTCTCCCCTGCTTCTCTTTAATGCTAAGCCAGAGCTTTCTGGCTTATGATGGGCCACTGTAATTGCTAGGATAGGCTTCTGACTACTTCCTTAGTTTTGTGACTTACGATCCAGAAACTACAATTGCATATTATAGTGCACAAATCGTGGGAACTTTCAAGATCACACTTTGCAAGGGATGGGAAGAATATGCAAAAATATTTGGAAAATGTTATAGAAAATATTTTTGAGTGTCAGCATACCATGACAAGAAGAATCCTGGACCAATGTGGCTCTTCTCAGTTCAAGACATATTCCGTACAAACTCTGCACTTGATTTTTTTTTGCACATGAGAGAGAATAAATATTACTTTCTTTGCAGTAAACACTATTTCTTATATAGAAAAATGCTATTTTATCTGGAAAAAAAACAACAAAAGCTATACAAGTGTTATAATTCTGCAGTGTAGATATATCTTTTGTTGTGGTTGCTATGTGCCTTCAAGTGGCAACCCTTAGGCAAACTTATCACAGGGTTTTCTTGACAAGATTTGTTCAGAGGGAGTTTGCTCTTGCCTTCCTCTGAGGCTGATAGAGTGTGACTTGCCTAAGGTCATCCAGTGATTTTCCATGGGATAAATATGTCAGGAAATGACATGGATGTGACCACAAGATGGAGCTGTAAGCTTAGTAATGAAAGTGGTTGAGCTCCAGTGGCAGGTGTGTGTGTGTTAGCATTTGGGAGTATGCACACCTGAGATGCCTGATGTAACAGGCATTGTTTAACTGCCTATAAAAAGGAGATGGGAGTTATCTCCAGTGTGGGTTTGTTGTGGTTGGTGAAGCAGTTTGTTGGTTTAAGAGAGATTGTCCTATACTCTGTATATATACTACTAACAAAGATTAAAGCCCTCAATTTGAGTGAAGGCTGGCCTTGTTGCTGTCTTTATTTGGCAAGCCAGAGCTCAAGGCAGTGTGCTGGGGTGAAGGAATTTTTTCCTTCTCAGCCTGAAGTCTTTTGCAGAAATCTCTCCAGAAAACCTTCTCCTTGGCATCCTGTTGATGTGGAACAATTCTGCAGGTGGTTGTGGTGGACACAGCGCATCTTTCTACACCCCAACAAAATAACCCCTCTAGAGTGGGGATTTGAACCCTCATCTCCAGAGTCCTAGTCCAACACTCAAACGACTACACTATGCTGGCTCCGATATACATCTTTAACAAATAATCTCCAAATTGTTGGTTAAGAAAGCTTGAATATATTGTTGCCTTCAGTTATGTTATCAGAGTTACCACTGGATAGAGGAGGAGGTTTATTGACCAGTGTAATTTTTGTAGATTATTCTAGTGTGAAGCAGTTAAAATACTTTTAAATTTTAATATTATTAAAGTACTATTATATATGTAACATTTTTCCTTTGTAATGTCTTTTGCAGCCTGAAGAACAGATAATTTATATTAGACTGAAAGATGTTGGGATTTTTATCACTAAATAGTATAAACATTTTTTTAACATCCTGAGTGGTCTTTCTCTTTATTGTTTATAAGTCAAATGAGTCAACTTCTCCTGTTGATTGGTATCATTTCACTCACAGAGTGAGTTTCAACTTGTTACCTAAATTGTGTGGGGTCCATGAGGATCCCACTAGTGTCTGAATCTTAATATGGGAAATATTTAATTAGCTCAGAAGGGTAGTGAGAGCCTGAGTAATGGCAGGATATTTTGACCTATGTATATCAGTAATCACTGAGGAGACTTCAAGCCAGAAAGTACATTAAATGGTTTTTATTGGAATTTAGTCTTAACAGCATTCACACTAACACTCAGGCTTCAAGCAATCACACAAGGCTATCAAAGAAAGTAGGAAATATTTGGATAGAGGAACAGAGATATTTGGATAGAGGAACAGAGTAAGGAAATTGTGGGTTATACTATACCAATCCCAGAGAGCTGAGATTCATGCAGCAGAGACTCAAGAGTTGTATTCTGAGGGTCATACATCAAACCGGCAGCATGGAGGGATGAAGAGGAACTGCAGACATTTTGGTTGTGTTTTAGGGTGATATTTATATTTGATAATTTTCCCTGAAGGGATGAGTGTTAGAGTGGAATATAATGTCTCTTGGGGTTTCCCAAGATTAGACAAAGGGTTCTCTGGAAGAGTTAATAATCATTAACGGGTGATATATTTGGAATTGATAGGAGCAGGCAAGGTCTCTTGCCGAGGAGAGGAAGAGAGGAAAATTTTGTTTTGCAACCATTGAGGACTTTGCTATTTTGAGTGGATTGGTAAATGACTCATCACTAGGTGTTCTTCAGTAGGAACTCCAACATGGGTATGGCCTGTTTTAGGAATTTCCAGGGCCCCGCTCTAAATTGTATACGACTCCAACCTTAGCATATGGGGAGTCCCTGGTTTACCTGCCAACCACATGGAAAGCCACAGCAACACAAATTATTAAATTGCCAATTGTGCAACATTCCAAGATGGGGGCTGTCAGTGTAGGTAACAGACTGAATGGTAAAGTATAGTTAGAAACTGTTGGCATATGTTCATATAATTGTTGCATTAAAAAATACCATTTTCTTGTCTTATTTTTCCAGCACTCTATAAAAAAATTGAAGTATTGGCAGTGATTCTTTAGAAGAAGAGCATCCAGTTTTGAACACTGTGCTTCTAATTTTAAATTTCTTATCAAATCAGAACATAAGAGTGGCAGTTGAGCTAACCTTCTTAGTGCATTTCAAAATACACAGCCACCTGTGTTCAAAATGTTAGTAACTCTACTTGTAAATCACCTGGATTACTTATTATCTACTGCTATAATTTTCTCTGATGTTCAAGTACTTCACAAATCAAACCAAAGTATACAAATCAAAAAGTTATTCAATTAGCATAGAAATATCAGATGTCACCACAAAATGTCACTTAATGTCAGCCTCAAAATGAGCAAATAATTTGCCTCATCAGTTTAATTAACAAAGCAGGTAGCCAAGTAAAGTTAATATTCTGCAAATGCTTTTTTGATCCAGTTTGGAATGAGAATTCTATGGTGGAATTTTAATGGCCACGTCATTTTCAGAGTTAAAGACCAGTTTGTCTGGAAACTGCAAACAAATTTGTCAGCACTGAATCATAAGCAATAAACGTTAACTCAAAAAATACATAAACATGTCCTAACTATCTAATCTCATGCCAAAAATGTTTCTAACTTTAAATTCAGTGGCTTTCTTGCATGTTTCTGAGTAACTATACTGTATGCATATGTGCATAAAGAAGTGGAAAGGATTATTCTTTGTGTATTAAGATGTCTCTAACATGGTAGAAAAAAGAGTAGGTCAGCCACTAACCACATGGAACACTGAATACACATCACAAACGTGTGGAGATTTTTATTGTGCCTTTCCTTGTACTGAAAATAAACTGGTGTCCCTGATGAATACAGAAGATCTAAGACTAAGGAGCTGATTGCACAAGGCTAGCAAAGCACCAGGATAACAAGATCAGGCCCGGTTTAAGCGTACCGCCAAATCCATATCTGTGGGGGGGGGCCACAGCCAGGGGCCCCCAGAGAGAGAGAGAGAGAGAGAGAGAGAGAGAGAGAGAGCCAAAAACCTCCTGCTGGCCTTTAAAAAAAGCACTATGTAGCCTCTCCTGTCTCCTTTTTCCTCCTGCTCCCTCCCTCCATCCCCACCCTGCAGCACAAGCTGGGGGGGGGGCTCCTAACTGGAGAAAGAGGGAAGGAGCATCTCCTTCCTGCTTCCTTCCTCTGCCCCCACCGAGCAGGCATGTGGCTGAATGTGGGGGGAGTTTGCTGCTCCCTCGCCCCCTCCTCCCAGGGGATCATCAAAAATGCAAGCCAGGTGTGTGTTCCTATATGTGTCAGAGAGGGTTGTGTGAGTGTGTGTGAGAGAGGGGGGGGAGGGAACTGTGAAGGTAATCTCTTTCCCTTTCTTTCTCCCCTGCTCTCTCAGGGAAAGGGTTTGGGTTCCCTTCCCTTCCCTTTCCTTCCTTTAAATATCTTTTGAAATCCTATGAAAAAGTGCATGAGGTTGCCTTTTCTTTACCAGGGACCCCCTTTAAATACCATTTGTTTCCCCAAGACTTAACTCAAGATTTAAAACTCTAATAATAATAGCTAATAATAATAGTTAACAACGACAACAGCAACACAATTACACCATCCATTAAACTTTCCCTCAGAGGCACTCTTCTTTCTTCTTGCAAGTTTGTGGCTGGAGTGGATTGAATGGCAATGTACAGGCCAAGCCAGCCAGCCTTTGCCTTGGTTCCTGTCCCATGGCTGTTCCACTACAGGGAGGAGGTGGCCCAAGCAACCTTCAAGCCTTTGTGGACTCCCTGTGAGGACATTGTGGAACCCAGCTTAAGAACCACTGGACTAGAGAATGCTGAAAAAGGAACAATGCAACCAGACCTTGAGAAGGGTGGTGGCAGGGGAATTCTGGGAGGTGTAATCCAAAAGTAACTTTCCCAGGCTCTGAATGCAGCCTAGAATCATAGAATCATAGGGCTGGAAGGGACCCCACCAGCCATCCCATCCAATTGGCTTCTGCCCTGCAAGAACACACAATCAAAACCCTCATGACTGATGCCCATCCATAGAATCATAGAATCATAGAATTGCAGAGTTGGAAGAGACCATGAGGGCCATCCAGTCGAACCCCCTGCCACGCAGGAAATCTTAATCAAAGCATCCCTGACAGATGGCCATCCAAGCCTCTGTTTAAAGACCTCCAAGGAAGGAGACCCCACCACGCTCCGAGGGAGTGTGTCTCACTGCCGAACAGCTCTTACTGTCAGAAAGTTCCTCCTAATGTTGAGATGGAATCTCTGTTCCTGGAGCTTGCATCCATTGCTCCGTGTTCCAGTCTCTGGAGCAGCAGAAAACAAGCCTGCTCCATCCTCAATGTGATACCCCTTCAAATACTTAAACAGGGCTATCATATTGCCTCTTAACCGTCTTTTTTTATTATTATTATTCTTTTTATTACACATTCCCCCCCCAATTCTTAAAAAAAAAAAAACCAAGACTTCCAGACTCATCAGCACTGAGTCAGCTTACCAAAATACTATTTGTTCTTCCTTAAATCACCAAATAAGTATGTATTCCGTACTAATTAGTCATTACAGGACCAGCTTAATAACTTAATACCTCAAAGTAATTGTCCATAAATCATACACTCAGCTTCTTCATAGATAATCTCTTTCTTCTCTGCCTGCAAAGAACAGGCAGGGGGGATTCTTTACTTCAGCCACGTAGCCATATGTCCATTCCATTTATCGCTCCAATATTCAATTATAGGTTTCCATTCTTCTGTGAAATTTTCAACTGAGCGATGTTTGACCCAACTTGCAAGTGTTCCATTTGGGCCACTTCAAGTAATTTAAACATCCACTCTTCTTGACCTGGGATTATATCCTGTTTCCAGTGTTTTGCATAAACAATCCTTGCCGTGGTGGACATGTAAAGCATAATATTCTTAAATTTTCTTGGAAACTCTATATCGAATATATTCAGCAAATACAATTCCGGACTTAATTTAAATTTTTCCTTAATGATCTTAATAATCTCCTCACGTAAACTTAGCCAAACATTTCTTTGCTGTTTTACATGTCCACCACATGTGGAAAAATGAGCCATTATTTTCCCCACACTTCCAACAGTTAGGTCTCACTTCTTTATACATGTTTGCCAGTTTCACTGGGGTCAGGTACCATCGGAACATAAGCTTTACCATTCAGTCTGTTACCTACAATTTTCTCTCATTTCATTATTTATTGAAAAGTTTATGTTTTTTTCCATAGGACCTCCCAATCCTCAATCAAAATGCTTTTACCCACATTATATGACCAATTTATCATATATTCCTTTATAGTTTCAGGTTCCAAATCCAGCTTCAGCAATAGTTTGCAGATCTTTGTTACCTTAAATCTTTCTTCATCAATAATTATATTATCCAATTCGTTATTCAAATTCTCGATACCACAGTTTTTAATATCCAGTTTAAACCTTTCAAAAAGCTGCCGATACTGAAACCAATTACAACTCCTTTGATCCTGTTCTAATTCTTCTTTAGTCTTAAATTTATTACCACCCTTTTGAAAGGACACCAGGTCCTTATATGTCCACCATGACCCCTGAAGCATATTTCTGTTCTTCTAAATGCCTCTTGTGGGGATACCCACCAGGGGATCTTGGTATAAATTTTTTGTTTAATCTTTTTCCAGGCTCTGATAAGGGATTTCCTAATAAAATGATGTCTAAAGCTACTATCCATCTTTTCTTTTCCGTACCACATGTAGGCATGGAATCCGAATCTCATGTCAGAGCCTTCCAAAGTTAAGAGCTTATTATTTTCTAACACAACCCAGTCATAAAGCCAGGTCAAAGCACAAGCTTGGTGATAAAATTTCAGATTCGGCAGACCCAGTCTTCCTCTAGCTTTCTCATCCTGTAAAACTCTCTACTTTATTCTGGTTTTTTTTTCCTGCCATATAAAGATTGAAAGGTCCTTGTCCCATGTTTTAAATAACTTATTGTGTATAATTATGGGTAAATTTTGAAAGAGGAAAAGCATTTTGGGCAGTAACATCATCTTCACCGTAGAAATTCTGCCTATCAATGATAGGTTTAGATGTCTCCATCTCTCAAGATCTTTCTTAATCTCCTTCCATTTCTTTTTATAATTATTGTCCACCAGTTCTATATTATTTTTTGTGATGATAATGCCCAAATATCTAACCTTCTTTTCAGTTTTATACCCCGTTAGGTTCTCTAATTTACGTTCTTCATTTCCATCCAAATTCTTAGTGAGTAACACAGTTTTATCTCTATTAATTTTGATCCCTGTAATTTTTCCATATTCTTCTAAAAAATTTTGGAGGGTAGGTATCGATCTCACAGGATCCTCCAAACATATCGCCAAATCATCTGCGTATGCAGATACTTTAAATGTATGATTTTTAATCTGAACTCCTTGGACCTCTTTCTCCATTCTAATCTTATTACATAAGATCTCCAGGACTGTAATAAAGAGTAGTGGGGAAAGAGGGCATCCTTGTCTTACCCCCCTTCCCAAGTTTATTATTTTCGTTTTAAGACCATTAACTATTATTTGGGCTGTTTGTTTTTTGTATATAGCTCCAATACCATTTAGATATCTCTCACCCATGCCCATCATTTTAAAGAGCTCAAACATGAAGTCCCAATCTACACTGTCAAATGCCTTTTCTGCATCTAAAGCTATCAAGGCAAATTTTTTACCAGGATGTTTGTCAAAGTATTCAATTAGATTTAATACCTTCCTGATATTAAATCTTAGATGCCTATCTGGTAAAAATCCTGTTTGATCTTGGTTTATCCACTGAGCCAATACTTTCTTTAATCTTTCAGCCATGATGGTTGCAAAAATTTTATAATCTGTATTCAACAGTGAGATGGGTCTATAACTTTTCATATCTTCTGGGTCTTTATTTTCCTTAGGTATTAGAGCTATGTTGGCATTTTTCCACGATAGTGGTGTATCCCTTTGCATCATTATGCTATTCATAGTTTTCATCAATGGGACTTTTAGAATTTCTTGAAAGGTCTTATAATAGCTAGAGGGAAACCCATCTGGCCCTGGAGTCTTACTCATTCTCAAAATTTTTATTGCGTGCTCAACTTCATTTAATGCAATTTGTTTATTCAAATAAGCCCTTTGCAAGTCCGATAACATAGGGATTTCTTGTCTAGCCAAATATTCTTTTATTCTAAATATTTTCTCTCTATCTGGTGTTTCTGTCCTGAATAGTTTTCTATAATACACGTAGAAAGCATCTCTTATTTTCTGCAAGTTTGTTATCATTTTCCCATTCTCTTTAATTTTCAAAATCTCTTTTCTCTTGTTCTTTTCTTAATTTAAATGCTAGCCATCTGCCGATCTTATTTCCATTCTCAAAGAAATTTTGTTTAGCAAACCTCATTTTCTTTTCTATTTCCTCTAGCATTTCTCTTTTCATTTGTTCCTGAATTATTTTCAACTCTATTTTAAGGTCTTCGTTTTTGGGGTCTTTTTTTTTTGTTGTTGTTCTTTTTCTTTTTGCAAAAGAGCATCTTGCAGTTTTTGAATCTTTTCCTTCCTCTTATTAATCTTCTTCTCCCAGTTTATTTGCATTAATAATCCTCTTATCACCACCTTACTCGCGTCCCAGATATAATGTATTGATGTTTGATCTTCAGTATTCTCTTTGAAATAATAGATCAAAGCCTCCTTTATTCTCTCATAAACCTTCTCATTGTACAGCAGGTTTTTGTTGAGTCTCCAATTATAATCGCTTTTAATATCTTTTATCTTCAATGTTATTAAGTTGTGATCAGATATTATTCTAGGCAAGATATCCATGCTTTCCAATTTACTCGCTAAATTTTTTTGATAAGAGAAACATATCAGTACGTGAGAAGGATTTGTGATATTCTGAATAAAAGGTATAATCTTTACTGTCTCCATATAGATGTCTCCAAGGGTCAAGTAATGAGCGATTGTTCGTGAAGTTGAAAAATGATTTTGGTAGTTTTCCCTGATTCTTATCTATTTTTACCTTTTCCCCAATAGTTCTGTCTTTCAGAGGGTCTAGAACCCCATTCCAGTCGCCCAAACATATCATGTTGTCAAATTCGATCTGCGATATATCCTTCATAAGATTTCTATAAAAACGATCTTTATTGTCTGATGGGGCATAGACCCCGAGAATTAGAGTCTTTTTAGCAAATAGTTCAACCTCTACTCCTATATAGCGTCCCGATAAGTCCTTGATAACTTCCTTAGCTGACCATTTATTATTGATATATATTACAATTCCTTTTTTCTTCTCAGTTGTCGAATTTATAAATTCCTGTCCCAATTTTCTATTCTTCAAAACCTTTTGATCTTTCATTCTAATATGTGTCTCTTGTATACAGGTGACATCAGGTTTGGTTTTCATTAATCTATAATATATTTGGCTTCTCTTTTTTGGGAATTCATCCCTCTTACGTTCCAGGAAACAATTTTAATAGGCATTTTACATTTACTTTTTTTTATTATTAATCATATATATATATATATATATATATTTGTATAAGCAAGTCTAGATTCTACTATCCTCTATTTCAACTTCTTCCAATTCCTCTTCCTCTTCTTCTTCAGCTTTGTCCTCTTCCCATTCCATATCTTCTTGTTGAACTCCCCCCTCAGCTGAAGCTTCCTCTTCTTCTCCATTCTCTCCTTCCTGTTCTTCCTCTTCGCTTCCACTATTATCCATTTTTCCACTTCTCATATTTTCAGTTTCTTCCTCTTGCTCTTTACTTTGTGCTTTCCTCAATCTCTTTTTCAACCCCTCTTGTTCTTGTGTCTGGGTTTTATGTCTCTCAGTATTTCCTCGTATGTCTTTATCCGCATCTTCTGTCCTATCAATCTGTTCCAAATCTTTTTAAAACTTTACCCAAAATTCTTTAGCTTTCTCAATAGAATTAAGCCTATATTTTCTCTGATTAAAGGAGAAAGATATTCCCTCAAGTTTCTCCCACCTATATTTTATGCCCTTCCTCATCAATTTTGATGTAAGAAACTGATAATCCTTTCTTTAAAATTTGAGGTGGAATATCTTTGTATAAAGCCATCTCACAGTCTTCAATTATTAATTTCTCTTTGAGGTTTCTCTGTAGAATCAAATCTTTCATTTTTCCCCTTGTAAACTGAATCAGGATATCACGTGGTAATCTTCTTTGGGATGCCACCCTTGAATAAATTCTGGACATCTTGTTTATTTCAAACTCCATATTATGTACTGGAACATCTATATAGTCTGCCATCTTGGAAGTATTCTTTCATGCAAGTCCTCATTCTCTTTTTCAATTAAGCCTCTTAGTTTCAGAGAATTTTCCCTTAATTTTAATTGAATTTCCAGATTTTGCTCTTTTATTTGACCTTGTGTCCAATTCATACTTGCCGCCGACTCCTCCAATTTCTTTGTTTTATTTTGTAATATATCCACTTTATCGTTTAAAGTTTCTATTTCCGTGGTTATTTTCTCTAGTTTTTCCCCAAAATAATCTAATTCTTTCTTAATATCTCTCCTCATCGCCTTCATTTCCAATATCATTTCTTCTCTTAGTTTCTTGAATTCTTTTTTAAACTCTTGAAATAACAGTTGTTGTTGAGGCTCAGGTGTTTCAATTGAAGCTCTTCTCATGATGAGTGTATGTATCTGTGTTTGCTTTTTAATAGGCATTTTAACTATTATGAAATACTCTTAACCGTCTTTTTTCCTCTCTTAAAAACCTCCGAAGAAGGAGACTCCACCACACTCCAAGGAAGGAGCACATTCCACTTCCGAACAGCTCTTAATGTCAGGAATTTCTTCCTAATGTTTAGGTGGAATCTCTTTTCCTGTCGTTTGAACCCATTGATCCATGTCCTAGTCTCTGGAGCAGCAGAAAACAAGCTTGCTCCATCCTCAGCATGACATCCCTTCAAATATTTAAACATGGCTATCATGTCACCTCTCAACCTTCTCTTCTTCAGGCTAAACATACCCATCTCCCTAAGCCACTCCTCATAGGGCATGGCTTCCAGACCTCCTACAATCCTTCTCAGTACCCTTCTTGAATTGTGGTGCCCAGAACTGGACACAGTCTTCCAGGTGAAATCTGACCAAAGCAGAATGAAGTGGTACTATTACTTCCCTGGATCTAGACACTATACTCCTTTTAATGCAGCCTAGAATCGCATTGGCTTTTTTTTGCTGCTGCATCAAACTGTTAACTCATGTTCAGCTTGTAGTCCACTTCTTTCTTTTGTTTGAGGAAATCTACACCATTGCATTAATTGCTAATAAAGAAAAAAATATTATGTTAGTGCCTATAATATTGTTTTTAAACTAAATTATTGGTGGCAAATTATGTAATACAGTAGCCCCCCCCCATCCACTGGGGATTGGTTCTGGGTGTGTGTGGATACTGAAAACCATGGATAATAGTGAACACCATTGAAAATAATGGAATCTGGTTTAAAACGCCATAGAGGAAGACTCTATGGTGGGTATGCTGTTTTGTGTCCCATGGATAATGAATCCGTGGATACAGGGGTCCTACTGTAATCTGAACATCCTGTACTGTGAATAGGTTAGGTTACATTGACCTGAGATAAACATATGGGCCCCCTAAAATAAAGCATTGCAGGGGCTCCCAAAATTCCTTAAATAGGCCCTGAACAAGATAAAGTGTGTTTGAGTCCTGCCTCCTACCTGATGTTGATGTTTCGTCATTATAGCAAGGGAGACTGTTATAAAATCAGTTCTTTTTACTTACAGAAATAATCTGGTAATGACCCATTTGATGCTCCTATCATGCTACAATTGCCTGTGCAAGAGTTCAATAGTGCTTTTCTGCTTATTGGTTGGTCAGTGAATGTGCTTTGGGTGGAGAAACGTAGTAGTACTCGGGGGGGATGTAGCCCCTTTCCAGAGTCTGTTGCTGCAACACTACAACAAAATGGTGTTTTAATGTCTTATTCCCCCCCCTTCTCTCTGACACCAGATTGTAGTGGAAGGGGTTCTCCACTCTCAGATCAGAAGGTGTCTCTTGTCATGATTTGGGTTGGGTTGGGTTGGGTTTGGTATGGGTTTTTTAAGCACATTAACTGCCACAAAAGGTAAGAAAGAGGGGTTTTTTTGTACTGGAAGGAAAGAGCAGAGGTGGGCTTGTTTCTCAAGCTGGGTGTGTATGAGAATGAGAGTACAGCTGAACCAGAGACCAGCACAGTACTGCGAGGAAGGAGGGGAGGTGGGAGAGGGCCCTGCCATGATGGGAGTTCCTATAATCCTGCAAGGTGATGGCAAGCCCATCATTCTGGAAACTATTATATTTCCCATTATCTGCAAACAGCGATTATCTTGCCAGCATGGCATCAGGTATAGAAAGGGTTAACCAAAGGTGGGAGATGAAGGGACACCTCCTGAGTTGGCATCATCAATGATGCAAGATCACCAGAGGGAGAACTGACCAATCAGAATGATCAGAGGGACAACTTAAAAAAGGTTTTATAGTTTGCCTTGGCCATGAGGTGAATGAGATGCAAAGAAGGTTCTGAGATGGACACCACATCTCAGAAGCAGAGAGATGAACTGAAAACAAAGAGGCACGGGATAACTGTTGGAGCAGGCTGGCTAGCCTAGCTCATAGCCTGCCTGATTCCAGATGGACATGGATTGCATCCTACATACTACTGCAAGAGGTTGTGAGTCTTATTTAGATTGTGTTAGGGCATTATATTTGATTTCTAACTTTGGCTGAACCTGAAAGGAAGAGCCTTTCAAGAAGTGACTTGCCTTAAGCTCTGCTTGAATAAAATAAGCTTTCCTAATTTCTCTTAACTGATGCTTACACATGCTTGGTCTTTTGCTTGGTTACTCTATTTTCTTTGCTTTGGGATAGAAGGAAGGTGGGGTACAACTTTCAGTGGCAGGGGGTTCCAAAGTTCCCTGTGGTCTCCTCTTGGTCCACAAGTGAGGGTTATGCAAATCAAGAGGTGGCAGCAGCATACTTAGAAAAGGAAGACATAGTTCTGAGGGAGTCCCAGGCTAGAGAAATCCTTAGGACTGTGTCTTAGAAAAAGTAACTTCTGGGACCGCCAGGCAGAGAACCCCAGGGCCAAAGTTGCTACATGGATGGCAGCGGTGGAGAACTTGCATCAGTGGAGTGTTAGATAAGCTGTGTGGCTTTTTGAGCCCTCTGTCACTTTTTCCCTATTTCTGGGTAGAGAAAAGTGAGATGGACAGAACCGGAGTTGCTTGGGAGGCCTGTGTATTTTTTGTTCTGGTAGAACCATGAAAAATTGTGGGGGAGAGAAGACAGGAGTTTCTTTTCCTATCCACAAATGCTGGCTGTTTTAAAACTCCCTCAGATCCCTGAGTTTGGAAAAAGTCCATTTTCATGCTTCAAGATTCAAAATAGAACTGCTCAGTTCAGCTCCATAGGACAAACTAAAAACCCAGTTCTGCAGTTCCTAGCACCTCCTCCCAGTCAGCTCTGCACCAGAGCTAGAGCTCATCAATATTGATACATTTGAAAACTGCCAGCCAGCTAGCTCTGCAGATCTATGCAGATTGATTGCTACATCACAGCTTCTTCACAGAATAAATTTAACTACTGTATGTCCCAATATCCTGACAACCCTCTATATTTATTCTTGAAGAACTGTATTTAAATACATTGAACCATACCAAACTTAGATAACAAATATTGGTATTTAACAGGACCTAATGCTGTAAACACGTTAGCTTCACTGTCCACATCACACTGCGTGTTAGCTAACACACATTGGAAACTGCTTAATGCAGCGTAGATGTGTAAATTGCTATTGCTTAAAACAAATTGTTAGCTGCTCTGATAGCCTTGTGGCTAAAGAGCGGGGTATAAATAAAATAAAATAAAATAAAATAAAATAAAATAAAATAAAACAAAACAAACATTGCAATTTAACCATTTTCTGCTCTTCTTGGGGTGTTTTCAGCATCTCACTGAAACTGTTAGGTTCACATGTAACCTTACACACCCTGACAACATTATCCACTGTGAATCTTTGTGGTGCCAGCCCTTTTGTCACATGATCAGACCTTCTGAGTATTGAAAATTGTGACACTTCAGAACCATCATCATTGTTTTCTTCCTGCTTAGAATTGTCCCCCTGTTGCACTTCAGTTTTAATTACTACAGGGCTTTTTGCATTTGCATCAGGCATAACTGGCTCTTGCACTGTTCATTCCTGTGCATCTCCATTTACTGGCAGAAGCACCTCAGAGTTTTAGTGAACCATAATCACAAAAAGTCCACATGGGTTTTAGAGAAACAAGTCATGAGAGACTAATCTGATCTCTCTCTCTCTCTTTTTTTTTTTTTGATAAGCTGGTTGCCCGGTACTCACCCGGGTGGCTGCTTTGCGGCTGGTGGCCTCCCCGGCCCACCGTGACCGCATGGCAGGCATGGGCACCGCCATGCCTACCAGCATCCTCTTCTCCAGCCTGCGTCTTGCAGGCTGGGGAGAGGATCGAAAACGGACCAATCAGGGAATGACCCCCCTTCCCTGATTGGTCAGGCTGTGCTCCCTCCAGCCGATCGGGCCTGCCTTCCCTCGGAGGCCTCTGATTGGCTGGTAGGCGGGGCCAGTCCTCTACAGGGTCCGGATGCCGGGGATTTATTCCCGGCCCCTTGTCGGACCCTGCCAGTTGCCTCTTGCGAGCCGAAGAGGAAGGAGCTCTGGGAAGCTCCTGAAGAAGCCCCAAAGAGTGACGAGGGATGGTGGTGAGGGCAGCGGCGAAGATCCTCGACGGCAGTGAACGAAGACCCTCGGCGGCAGCGGGCGAGGACCCTCGGCGGCAGTGGGACAAAGACCCTCGGCAGTGGCGGGCAAGGACCCCAGCGGCGACAACGAAGTAGAGGTGGGGGCGTCCGGAAGCGCCGCGGCATGTCCCCCTAAGAGCTGAAATCAGAAGAGGGGGTCCCCAGGCAGGGGGAGGTGCAGCGGGGACACTGGTGGTGGGGGTCTGGGCCAGAGGCAGCTGCAGACCCACAGTGGGTGGCAGCAGGGGGCACGGGCTATCCGGACCCAGCGGCACAGGGGGCCAGCCAGGGATCTGCTCCAGCGGCAGAGAGAGCAATCCCGGCCCGGGAGGGCAAGCGGCCACCTGCCAACCCAGGGGCGTCCCAGGGTTGGGGGGACCCACAAGGCCATAATGGTTGTGCGGACGGCAGTATACGGGCAGACAAGCCTAGGTGACTGGCAGTACCTTCCAGCTGAGGAAGGCAGGAGGGCTTTCCCAGGCAAGCAGGGCGAGCCACCTCGGGGGGCCACTCAGTCCCAGCAAGGGCGGACAAGCCGAGGGGCGGGCACTGAGGACCTGTTGGGCAGGCGGGCCCCAGGTCACCTAAGCACAAAGGGGGCTTTGCAGGTGGGCGAAACCCGGCATAAGGGCGGACAAGCTTAGAGAGACCGGCCAGTGCATTTCTTAGCCGGCTGGGTGGCTAAGGCACAACGCAGATGCCACACTCGGGTGCACAGCTATAGCTAGAGCTGAAATCACTATTAGATCTTTGCCTATTAAAAAAAAAGAGGCTGAAATCACCAGAGTTGACATGCCCGCCAAGAAGAAGGCAATGTCTAACCGGCCAGTGACCAGGGCACAGGCTGGCAGGACTCCCAGGTCCTGGGTAGCGCTGGCCCCTGACAAAAGGGGTGTGGCGGCTGCAGGTGGGAACACTTCACGGTCAGCGCCAAGGGAGCCTGATGCAGTACAAAGCCTCCTGAACAACTCCAGAGCACCCAACCTAGCAGGAGCTGACCCAAGCAGTCACACTTCTAGCTGAGCAGGTAGGGGAGCTGAAAGCTGGAAACATGGCCAAGGCAAGATGGGCATGCAACCAAGGTGGCTAGTGACCTGGAGACCAACCAGCCGACAAGGACTTCGGGGCACCGGAGGAGGCACCGCTCACCCTCACAGAGCGATATCAGTGTGGTATCATCAGCAGAGTCATCACCGGATCGGGAGAGCGGCTCGGCAAGGCCAAGGGCAAAGGAGGCACCAAGCAGGTCAGAAAGAAGAGGCGCTCCCAGCACAAAAAGAAGGATTCAGTCAGTGAAATATCCACAGGTGAGTCCTCTGACAAGGATATGGATAGGGCGGGATACTGGAGGGTGGCTGCCCTGGTCCCTGGGCTGCCGGCTTGGGCCATTAAGGCGCGGTCCTCTACGGGTCCATTGGCCTCCGGCCCCACCAGGGCTTGGCAGGAAGGGGCGGCAACCCCTGGTCCCGCAGCGCCCGGATTGTTCCAGGACCATGAGGATCCACCTGGGATCCACCTAGAGAAGAGAATCCGGGATAATATCCTCAAGGGATATTATGTGGATTTTTTTTCTCTCCTAAAACCTGAGGGTGAGGTGGGGAGCATGCCAAAATCTGAGAAATCCACTGAAAAGAAGCAGCCGGAAGCCATGGAGCGCTCTTTCTCCAACTGGCTGGCTGGCTATACTGTGTTCATGGGGGTAGTCAGTTCAGCTTATCCTGACAGGGGGTGGCACTGGCCAACCACTTGGCCAATGTGCTCCGGGCCAGGGCCCTTGCGGACAAGGCAACAGCTATTGAATATGACACCGCCTTTCGCAAGAGGGCCTCGTGCAACACCAGGGCTAGGTGGGACCTCATCAATGATAAGCTATGGCTCGTCATTGTGGGTTCTCACATTAAGGGGAAAATGGAGGCAGCTAAGCCGGCCCTCAAAAAAAAACCCTCAGCATCTGGGTGCTGGTAGTACAATGCAGGGAAATGCTTCCGAACTCATAAGTTCGAGCACTCCTGCGAGTACTGCCTTGGGTCCCACCCCAGGTCCAGCTGCTCCCGCAGCTCTTCCTCACCTCAGCCCTTTTGGGCAGGCCGCCCTGCCTCCTCCGGCGACAAGAAGGAGGCAGGGTCTGGAAGTAGCACCGGGCCAGGTAGTAGCAAATGACAGGGTTAGCACAGGGGAACTCCCTCGTGCCTTCACCCCCATCAGGCTCCAAGCCCTTCTCCCCCTCCTGGACCAATACCCCGATAGGCAAGTGGCCGCCTACCTACGGGATGGTTTCTCCATGGGCTTTAGGATATCTGCTCAAGGACCTAGATGGGCATTCGTGTCCGGCAACCTCAAGTTGGCCACTGAGCTGCCTGACATCGTGGCAGCTAAGATAGCAAAAGAATGTGCTGCAGGCAGGGTTGTGGGCCCCTTTACTGCTCCTCCCCTGGACAACCTCTGAGTGTCCCCTCTTGGGGTGGTCCCTAAGAAGGCGCCGGGTGAGTTCTGCCTCATTCACCACCTATCTTATCCAAAAGGGGCATCCGACAATGATGCCATACCCCAGGAGCTTTGTTCAGTACATTACGCTACCCTTGATCAAGCAGACAAATTGGTTCGGGCTTGTGGCCCGGGGCCCTTATGGCAAAATGTGACATTCGGTCCGCTTTTCGGCTGCTACTGGTTTACCTGGAGGACCATTGCCTCTTGGGCTTCAAATTCCAGGGGCTCTGGTACTATGACATGGCTCTCTCCATGTGCTGATCTATCAGCTGCGTTGCCTTTGAAACCTTTAGCACATTCTTGGAGTGGGTGCTTCGCTAGAGGACTGGCTCCTCCTTTGTCACCCACTACCTAAATGACTTCCTCATGGTCGGGGCTGTGGGGGGGGGCAGGAATGCGGGTCTCTACTTCTATCTTTCCAGGAGCTGGCTCAGGAACTGGGGGTCCCGCTTGTGCCTGATAAGACGATGGGGCCTTCCAGCAGGATGACCTACTTGGGGATCACACTGGATTCTGTGGCTGGAACATCTTGCCTTCCAGAGGACAAGCTGCAGGGTATTAGGCATTGCCTTCAATTCTTCCTATCCAAGGACAAGGTCATGCTGTGGGAGGTCCAATCGCTGCTGGGTCACCTTAGCTTTGCTTGCAGAGTAGTGGCGCCTGGCAGGGCCTTCTGCTGTTGGCTGGCCAAGATCATGACAGGTGTCCGGTCCCCTCAGCACCATATCCGTCTGACAAAGGGAGTCAAGGAGGATCTTAGGGTTTGCCTTAGGTTCTTGGAGGGGTACAATGGGGTCACTTTCTGGCAGGTGGAGACCGCCACTGGGATGGGGCTTCAGGTTCAGTCAGATGCCACAGGGGGGTTGGGTTTGGAATATTTTACAATGGGCACTGGTGTGCCCAGCCCTGGCCTCCTACATGGAGGGAGTCTGACGTCATCCGGGACATAATATTTCTTGAGTTTTTTCCCTTTTTAGTAGCAGTGCACCTGTGGAAAGACGAGTTCCGGGACAGGCGGGTATGCTTTTGGTGCGACAACCAGGAGGTGGTCCGGATTATTAACAATCAGTCCTCTAAATCTGACAGAGTCATGTGGGTCGTCAGGGAATTCGTACTCGTCTGTCTGGAAGCTAACATCTCTTTCACAGCACGCCATGTACCAGGGGTGGATAATGAAATTGCCGATGCCTTGTCTCAGTTCCAAGACGAGAGATTCTGGGACTTGGTTCCAGAAGCGGATGTGACACCAGTCACCTTCCCGCTAGAGCTCTGGCATCTTGGGAAGGAACGGTGATCCAGGGGGTATTCTGCTCTTTGGCTGGGCCAGTTACTCTAGGGCGGTGCAGCATTTCTTCAGCTTCAGAGAGCAACAGGGTTACGGCAGCTCCTGGCCTTCTCCGAACGGGAAGTCCTCCACTACATGGCACCGCTAAAAGACAGAGGTTTGGCACCGAGGTCCATTTCTCTCCACTTGGTGGCCATCTCCTTCTTCAGCAGAACCACAGGACATCCTGACCCTTGTGCATCTTTCCTGGTTCAGAAGGCTATCGAAGGATGGCATCGTATGGCTGGATCTAGGTGGGACTTGTGTAGACCTATCTCCTTTGCATTGCTGGGCCGTCTGCTGGCTTCGCTACCAACAGTGTGTCAGTCCGGGTTCGGGGTCTGGCTCTTTCGGGCAGCCTTCACGACCTCCTTCTTCGCGGCACTGTTAGTTGGAGAACTGGTCTGCGCATCCCGGGCCGATCACTCATATCGGGCCCTCCAGCGTGAGGATGTTGAGTTGCATGATGGGGTCCTGCATGTGCGGATTCGGCAGTCCAAGACCGATCAGCGAGGGCAGGGGGACCACCTTCTTCTACAGAAGCTCGGCAACTCTCCTGCTTGCTCTGTGCACCTCTTGATACGCTACCTCAGGCATCGTCCAGATACTCGAGGCCCACTCTTTATCCACAAGGACTCTTCCCCGCTGACACGCTTCCAGTTTGTTTGTGTGTTGCGGATGGCCTTGCGGCAACTGGGATACCCAGAAAAGGACTGTCATTAGTTCCGCATTGGTGCAGCCACCATGGCGGCGACAGAAGGCTTGGCTGCAACATCCATCCAGCAGCTGGGCAGATGGCGCTTCAAGGCACACACCGCCTACATCTGTCCGGAACTCGACTTTTCTCCCAGTTAGGTCCCTGTCAGGCTCCCACAGTTAGAAGGTGGTTCTATTGGGTGATATCTGCTGGGTTGGCGGAAGCAGAGCAACAAGAGGGGTCGCTCGGCTTTGGTGGCGGTGGGCATGGGTTATGGCACGTCTTCTAGGTAAAGGGGGGTCTCTGGTGGAGATGGTGGCAGACCAGGCCTTGGTCTCACCCTGGTTTCCAGCCACCCCAGAGTTCCCCTTAGGGGACCATGGCACGTGAATGGTCACCTGGGCAAGGCCCCTGACCCGGCCGCTCACGTGTTTCCGCTTACGTGTTTCTGCTCAGGGGGGAAAATCAGCCCAAGAACGAAAACATGTCAGGCCTGCACTGGATTCAACTCTAACTCCTAGAATCCAGGGGGGATACTCTCTCTCTCTCTCTCTGGCTTTTCTTTGTAAACGAAGATTCAGGAAGGACTTATCCTATGCTTTCTGCAAGTGCGCTGATGACTAAAAAGGCCAATCCAAGATAAACAATTCCGGTTGCAGAAAGCACAGTAGAAGGTCTCCTTGGGTGATGTGTCTGGGTTGTGATTCTTTCTGCGTTGTCATTTCTCTTCAAGACTTGTTCGGCGTGAGTTCTCAAATAAGGCTGCAGCATTGTGGATAGTGCGTCTCCATGCCTCCCAATGTGAGGCCAGGGTGGACCATTGTTGGTGATCAATTTGGCCTGAGATGTTGTTTCAGGGAGTCCTTGTATCTTTTTTTTTTTTTTTGAGCACCCCTCTTATGCTGACCTGTGGCAAGTTCACCGTAGAGTACTATTTTTGGGAGGCAATGGTCCTCCATCCTAGAAACGTGCCCTGCCCAGAGCAGCTGTGTCCTCAATATCATGGCCTCAATGCTGGTGATCCCTGCTTGCTCAAGGACAGCAACATTTGTCACATAGTCAGTCCAGTGTATATTTAGGATTGTGCATATACCGCGCTGATGAAAGCGTTCAAGGAGTTGTAGGTGGTGGCGATAGGTGACCCATGTTTCAGATCCATAAAGGAGAACAGACAGTACAATGGCTCTATACACACTGATTTTTGTGTTTCATCTCAGGTGTTTATTACTCCAGTCTCTTTTGTGAAGTCTTCCAAATGCACTATATACCTTTGCTAGTCTGTGATCGAACTCTTTGTCAACTTTGGCATCTAAGGAGATGATGCTTCCCAAGTAGGTGAACTGCTGAATGGACTTGAGCACAGATTTGCCAACGGCAATGTGGGGATGGTGGTGTTCATCCTGTGGTGCAGGCTGGTAAAGGACTTCTGTTTTCTTCAGGTTGACTTCCAGCAACTATATCTCTCTCCCATGCTTCTCACACAGAATGTTGTTGATAACAGCTGTGTCCAGTAGGTTCTCACTACTGGTCCCTGTTGGCAGTACCTCTTTTCATTTCAAAATTCATATTAATGATACAGCCAAATCAAATATTTGACAGCCTCATTATTTCTTAATTGGTTTTAACTGGAATCCATTTTTGAATATTGCTATTTCTGATGTCAGATTTGAGTCCTTTTATGCTTTTGCATTGATACTGACCTACTTCTTAACACTTGGGGAGAGACTCACATTCTTAGTTCCAGGGATTCACCTGTTTGTGCAAAGCTGAGCTTGGAAAAGTCACTTTTTTTGGACTTCCAAAATCCTCTATCCAGCATGGCCAACACCCATATAGACTGAGAAATTCTAGGAACTGAAGATTTTTTTTTTTTAAATCCTTTTCCAGCTAAGGTCTGGTGTTGAAAAGATCTCAGTGAAGTAATTTGTGGTCTCATAAACATTCTTAAATGTGTATCTTATCAAGAGGTTGCCTAGTGTTTTCATTTTTAACATGGAGGAAGAAGGGTTTGACATGTCTCTCCTGATGTACAGTGTGAGACTGCAGAAATATTGTAAAGTAGGATTCCATGAAACTCTTTGATCAAACAGATATAAATGAGTCTTATCCAATTTGTTGCTTGAAAGTTTATTTTTTGTTAAGGAGTGTTCACATATTTGCAGAAGCCACTGCTTCAAGTTCAATTACTAGAAATTTTTAATAAAGATGATGTTTAAGCTTGCTGAGAGTCTCTTTGTATCGTTTATAATTTATTCTTCCTAAAAATACAGCCTCATCACCACAACTGTCACAATGGCCACTCAACAGCAAGTTGTATAATGGCCCAAGTGGAAAATAAGTATCCAAGATGGACACAAATTAGTAAGGGCAAATCCAACTTGTCCTCTGAATGTTCAAATTATTCTGAATATCTACCCTTCAAATTTCACAAATAGAGTCTAGCAATTAATGGTTCACTCCAGAAAATAATTGTACAACAAAGGAATGACCAAGGACATAGAAAGTGACTTAATATTGACATGGTGTTATGGGATTCTGAATTTCTTTCCTTCTGTCACTTTACATCTGGTCCTTTAATATCATGTACACACAGATTTGTAAACATTTAAGCTAATGCATAAAATCACAAGCTTGTAAACCTTAAATAAATGCACAGCACTCTATTTCACTAGGGTAAGAGCAGGCAACATGGTACCCTCCAGATGCTTTGGTGTATAACTTAAGGAGGCTTTTAAGAACACAATTTGGCTGAAAAACAAGGTGCATGTTCTCACCATGGTATTGTTTTACAGTTAAATTTCCATGTTTCTTGTTGGTGGGGTTGCACAAATTAGTCAAGGGACCACATGCAATATGCAATGTGTATGTTGCCCACCTCTACTTGAGTCAATTTGTATTATTTATTTTGCCCAAGAGAGGCCAGTGTATTTATTTATTTATTATTATTTTAGGTATGTATACCCTGCTCTTCAGCCACAAAGGCTGTCAGAGTGGCTTACAGATTGTTAAGCAATAGTACTTTACACATCTACACCGCTTTATATCACACTAGGCACTCTCTAAGCAGTTTCCAATGTGTGTTAGCTAATTATACCCACAAGCCAGGTACTCATTTTACAGACCTATGAAAGGAAGGAAGGCTGAGTGAACTCTGGAGTCCTTGGGATGGAACTCGTAATGTTGTGGCTGCAGTACTGGCATTTAACCACTGCACCACCAGGGCTCACTAAATAGTTTCAGGATCGTGGCCGGACAAAAATCGCCAACGATTTAGATAAAACTGAAGCTAAAATTGGAGAAGAAAAGAGGAGTGCCTGGTGGCTGTGAGATCCCATCAACCACCGTTATGTACAGTTGTCCCTTCATATTCTCTGGGGTTTGGTTCCAGGACCCCCCGTGTATACCAGATTCCATGAATCCTCAAGTCCCATTATATGCCTCTCTGGCTTTTCTTCTCAAACAAAGATTGAGGAAGGACTCATCCTGTGCTTTCTGCAAGCGCGCTGATGACTAAAAAGGCCAATCCGAGATAAACAAGTCCGGTTGCAGAAAGCACAGCAGAAGGTCTCCTTGGGTGACGTTTCTGGGTTGTGATTCTTTCTGCATTGTCATTTCTCTTCAAGAATTGTTTGGTGTGAGTTCTCAAATAAGGCTGCAGCATTGTGGATAGTGTGTCTCCATGCCTCCCAATGTGAGGCTAGGGCGGATCATTGTTGGCGATCAATTTGGCCGAGCCAAAGCAAAATGGTGTCCCTTATATAAGATGGCAAAATCAAGGTTTGCTTTTTGGATTATTATTTTTTTAAGAATATGTTTAAGCTGTGAATACTTAAATCCATGGATACCAAATCTGTGCATACGGAGGAACAACTGTATATTTATAGTGTTACATTTTTATGTATAGTACTAGCTTAGAATACTGTGTCCAGTTCTGGGCACCACAATTCAAAAAGGATATTGACAAATTGGAGCATGTCCAGAGAAGGGCAACTAAAATGGTGAAAGGTCTGGAAACGATGCCTTATGAGGAGAGACTTAGGGACCTGGGTATGTTTAGCCTGGAGAAAAGACGGTTAAGAGGCGATATGATAGCCCTGTTTAAGTATTTGAAGGGGTGTCACACTGAGGATGGAGCAGGCTTGTTTTCTGCTGCTCCAGAGACTGGAACACGGAGCAATGGGTGCAAGCTCCAGGAACAGAGATTCCACCTCAACATGAGGAGGAACTTTTTGACAGTAAGAGCTGTTCGGCAGTGGAACGCACTCCCTCGGAGCGTGGTGGGGTCTCCTTCCTTGGAGGTCTTTAAACAGAGGCTGGATGGCCATCTGTCGGGGATGCTTTGATCAAGATTTCCTGCATGGCAGGGGGTTGGACTGGATGGCCCTCGTGGTCTCTTCCAACTCTGCAATTCTATGATTCTATGATTCATGTTATACACACACCGTGCACGCCAGGATGCAAGAACCCCTCTGCCATCATGCAACCACACAACCATGCACAGAACATACATAAGCACACAACATGCACATGCACACAGCATGCTACGCATGCACACACCATGCACTCCAGGATGCGAGAGCCCCTTCACCACCACCACACAACTGTGCATACACAGACACCATGCTACACACACACACAATGCTACATGCACACCATGAATGCCAGGACATGAGAGCCCCTCTGCTACCCCCATGCACAAACACAGACCTCATGCTCTACACACACACACTCCACAAACACATACACACCCCACACACTACACCCATATGTTACACACTTCCCCGTGCCACATACACACACACCATGCTACACACACACCACATGCACCAGGATGCAAGAACCCCTCTACCACCATGTTTAGGAAGGACTTGAAGTTTTCCACATGTTTCCACCCCCAGGGCCCAGTGCCAAAGTAGCAGCTACACATAGCACAGAAGGCCAAAGGTCCAGCTACAGACAACACAGAAGGCCCAAGGTCCAGGGGAAAACTACAGACAGCACAGAAGGCCCAAGGCCAAAGGATCAGCTACAGACAGTACAGAAGGCCCAAAGGCCCAAAAGCAAGGAGCAGCTGCAGACAGCACAGAAGACCATTTTGTGGTGGCCAAGAATGAGGGCCAAATGCCGCTCTTAAATAGCAGTTCCCCAGGCTGCTTCAGGTATGCTGCATAATTGCAGCTGACTGCATCTGATAGCTTGGCCTTGGTTCTTCAAATTTAACCCCTCCAAATGTCAAAACTGTTCACCAAGCAGAAAATCCCATTTAAAAAATTAAAAGCTACCGGGGGGGGGGGAGTGTTTTACTTACCTTGTTGTCTTGATCTCACCTGGAAGTGTCCAGCACAGACCTCCTGGTGATGTCGCATTCCAACGTCATCCTGGGAGCAGAATGGGGATCCTGTTTACTCGCCTGTCATTCCATTCTGATAACGGAACGGGGTTCTTATTCACAGATTTTTCCATGAATAAGAGGAAGCAGGGGAGGAACAGGAGCAGAACGGGAGCATCACAGGACAGGGACGATGTCGTTTGAACAGAAAGCCTTTTAGCGGTGTCCTGTCATCCCTGTCCTGGGATATTTTTAGCGTCTGATAATCTCCAGTGTCCCTACTAATCGAAGAACCCCAGTGCTTCAATCCTGCAAACCCAGGTTTCATTATACAGTACCAGTTTTCTCATAAGAGGCAGAGCTTTTACTCTGGGCTGCTTGTGTCAACCACATATCACTGGTTCAGACCATGGAGCACCAATAACAGATCTCATATTCCCATCAAAGAATCTTGGCACCTGATCTGCCTATTGGAGACAGTCTGTTGAACAATGATGCAATAGTGAATTCTGATGTGCAAGTGCTCATATGACAAATTCCCACAGATTTTGCCTAAGGAGAGTCCAAAAATGCAGGCAGTTGTGTTCATTCATCTTGAAAAGACAGTTCTAAACAACCTGTGAAAATCCTTTCTATCTTTACTCTTCTAATATGTTTAATTATTCTGAAGTTTTTGTCTTTGTGTTATCTTCTTAATTCCCCTCTTGGGTATTGCCAAGATTCACTGTGTCTTTTGGTAAACCTTAGACTACTGTCATTTCCATATGTGAGAAAAGATATTAACATTCACTAGTCAGGGGTGCAAATGCAAGCTGATGCTGTCAAAACACAGAAATGTCACACTGCATAGCTAAGAAAATGAATGAAGACAAGCAGATGGACTTTATGTGGAACACATTCCCTATTGGAGATTTGTACTCATTTTAATTTGCTCTACCAGTCACTCAGAGTGCAGAAAAGAAATTATCTGCACAATCTAAGTCTCCTTTTTAGTATACAGTATAAAGATTTAAATCTATGGCATTCTGTATTTGTGTAAGCCCCAAATCCTTCAAATTTACATTAGTCATCCATAGTAGATGTGCTAGCATTTAGCCTAGTTTACCAGTCAGCTGTTTAAAGCCTATTCAGCTTTCATGGTAAGCAAGGGCTTGAAAATTACAGGGGCTAACACCACTGGCAAGAAATGAATATTGGTCATCTTTGTAATTCTCCACCTGGGCATATCATAGTACATCAAAACAAGAGAGAAAATGAAATACTGGCCTATTGGAGGTATCAGAAGTATTTGGCAGCACAATACACCACAAGATAAATGTTAGAGGGATCTTCAATCATCAGAGTATTATTAATCAAGTTCTCAGTGCCAGCATTGCTACCCATTAGTGCAGACATGGTTGGGCAAATGCATGCTCTCCAGATGTAGTTGAACTGCAACTCCAACATTCCTCACCATCGTGACACTTTATGAGGTTGAAGGGAGTTGCAGTTTATCAATATCTGGAAGGCCACATGTTGCCGCCCTTGCCTTAGTTCCCAATAAATTCAAGTTTCCTGATTTTACTAGTGTACCAACAGTACTCATCAGGGCAACATTTTTAGGATCTGAACTCTAGATCTAGCATGCATAAGCATCCAGCCTATTTGAGCCTGAAGTTAATATGCGACAGGGATAACAAAAGGATAGAGGGAAGGAGGCCAAGAATTCTGAAAGGGTTCCAGTGGCACTTGCAGGGAGGAGGGAACTCCATTAGTCTCCATCTAATACTAGGGATGATGGCAAGAAGAGATGAGTCCAAGTTTGTTTGTAAGAACAGGGAGAAATGGAAGGAAGGAGAGGACAGTAGGAAGAAAGGTATGTTCATAATTTGGTTAGAGAATTAAATAAAACTACACAGGATCTGAATCCATGGACCATGGATCCATGTGGCCCCAAACCCCTTTTGACCCTAACACCCAACATTGCTCAAGCCCTCACCTCCATCCATCAAAAAAATCAGGTGGAAAAAGAAGTGGGCATATTTAATTCTTTCCTTAGCCCTCCACTCACCCCAATGGTACAATAAATCAGGAAGATGCAGCTGGAAATGAGTTTTGGTTGCCATTTTCAGCTGAAAATATAGCAGTACAGCTTGCTGTCAGTGCTTGGAGGCCACTACCACAGTTGTCCATCATGCTGTTATTAATAACTTTATATTCAAAGATTCTTATGTCTCTGTTTCACAGTTTTTATCTCACTACTGAAGTAATGGGGGTTTAAAGAGCCTTGTTATTATATTACTGATTAAATATTTAACTAAAAGTGTTTAATTATGAATTAAAAATTCATAAACTCCCCCATTAATGAACTCCCAAATTAGAAACCCCAAAGATAGTTCAAGTTTGTCAGACTCATTGAGGTTCTGAAAGTATGTGGATTCACAGCAGAATTTATTAGGGGATTAAAAAAAATCAAATTTGATTTGCAAATCTGAAATGTCCTATTTGTGTCAAATCTACTACATCTCTGGAATAAATTATTACAGGAAAAACCTTTGTCTTCCAACACTATATGACTTGTCATCATTGATGAGGGAAGAAAACTGAAGTGCAACACAGTATTTTGAGGGTAAGAAGTACTTGGCTTTGTTATGAAAGCAGGCTGAGAGGCAGATAATAAGGATGAAAATGATTTTGGACTCATGACTTCTAAATCATGGCTGAGGGGACTGACTGGATTATAGTTTAAGTATATTCTTATGCCCAGGTAATATTTCTATATTCAAGATTATCTTCCTTTCTTCTCTGTTACATAGTTACATACAATGAAGGGTGTTGGCTTGGACCAGTTTCTGCAAAGCATACTAGCCCAAGTTATTTTGTTCCTTAAAGGGAAAAGAAAAAAGAAAAACAAACAAAACGGTGGCTCCTTCATTCCGCATATAGAAGCAATCCAGTCGAACCTTACTTCAACACTGGCAAAAAAAAAAAAGGAGGGGGGTCCTTCACCAGACCTCAGAGTACAAGGGTTGTTTAGGGGTTGAGGACACGTTGTGTGGCACCTACTGCTGTTTTCTCTGAGACACAGAAATGGCTGGGAGGTTCAGGACGAATGTCTGGAGGGCTGTCCCCCAGCATCTACTGCCTCAAGTGGTTGCCCCATTCTGCCTAATGACAAAGCCAGCATTATGCAGGGATATATTTAATTCATAATTGAATTAAAGGCAAGAAACCAAAGGAATTTGAATCTAGAAGCAATGGCTAATGCACGTATTTTCCTCATCATCACAATGATTGTGAATGAAATTGGTTTTTCAGTATTTCCACTCCTGCCTTGTGAGATACTATTGGCCAAGCCTATGTGTAAATGGGGTCTCGGATCCTAAGATCAAAAGTAGGATGGAACAAAGTTCAGTGCTTGTAACAGTCTTAGATAATAAAGGACAAAACAGGGCACTCTGGAGCTTCTTCATGGCACCCTCTCCCTCCTTCCTGATATAGGGACTTCTGGGGAGCTGGAGTCAAAAGTAAGGTAAGACATTCAAATGTTCTCAGGTGGAATGACTCTAACTGGTGAGCAATCACTGACAGTGACCCAGAAATTGTACTTGATTATTTTTTATTCCTGTCCTTCTGCCAACTCATAGGCTCTTTCAAAAAGCAAAACTTAACAACTTTGATGTGGAGTCTAGCTTGTTCCCTCCACCTTTGGTTTTGCTTCAGATGGGGAGATAAAGCAGCTTTCAATATTCACAGCTGCTTGACTTTTTCTTTCTGCAATCACTAAAATTAATGAAGAGCTACTCTGAGGCACCAGGAGGCCAAGCTGAATGGCAAAGAGATCGGAGAAAAATGTGGCTTTTTTAGATTTTTATTTTTATTTTTATTTTGGTAGTGGGCACATTGGTCAATATCAAAAACAATAAAAGCAAATTTAATTTCTTCTGTTTTGTAGACTACTGGGTAATATTGGTGCTGCCTACTGTTTACTTTTGTTTGCTCAGTTCATTATCTGTTCATGTTTAAAATTCCTTTCCTAAATGTTAATAAGAAAAACAATGTGTTCATATGCCTAGACTGGCTTCCCTTCACATTCAGAGAAGAATCAGGTTAGGCAAAGCCCTGTGAGATCTTCCCTAAGCCAAGCCTAATGTAATTATATGTATAAACTTCAGAAGTAAAACCAGCAATAGCAGAGAGTCAGAGGATCAGGAAAGTAGAGGAGGAACCACTCAAGTGTGTTGGGGCTAGGCAGCGAGAATCCAGTAGGCCCAATAACTGCCCTGATAGGTTTATAGTGTTTATATCTTATATAGTGTTATATACAGCAAAGGAGCCCTGGTGGCGCAGTGGTTAAATGCCAGTACTGCAAGTCACTATGTTGCAAGTTTAATTCCAGCGGGCTCCAAGGTTCACTCAGCCTTCCATCCTTTCGTAGGTTGGTAAAATGAGTACCCAGCTTGTGGGGACAATTGGCTAACACACATTGGAAACTGCTTAATGCAGTGTAGATGTGTAAATTGCTATTGCTTAAAACAATTTGTAAGCCACTCTGATAGCCCTGTGGTTGAAGAGCGGGGTATAACTAACTAACTAAATAAAAAAAATTTAAAAAAATGAAAATGGGAGTTGTGTTTGAATTACACAAAGTGTCACATAAAGCATGGTGGCAACACAAAATCTGAGGAAGTCTCAAAATGAGAAAGTTTGAAGGCCTCATCGGGGGGAAAAAGATTGTGCAACAGACGGCCTGAAATATCCAGGTGAGCTAGATTCCCATGTGAAGAGACAGGCACAGACTTGGAATCCATAGAAATTGGAATTTAGTCTGTATACAGAATTAACCATGGCTAAAAGAGAAAATGAAGGTAAAGCTGGAGACAATATGGGACAATTACCAAAAAGTGAAAGACTAAGAGCAGACCCAGAAGAAATCAGGACCATAATGGAGATTCCCAGGCCACAGGTTTTCAGGGGAATCTGATGCTTATGAGCAACTGAGATTGCTAACACACAAGGATGCAGCCTGGGAATGTGAACAGATTTGACAGACGACATTACAAAGAATTAAAGAAATAATCAACAAAGCACCAATTTTGAAGTACACTTGTCCCTTCATATCCACGGATTTGGTATCCATGGATTTAGGTATTCACAGCTTGAAAATATTCTTTAAAAATAATAATCCAAAAAGCAAACCTTGATTTTGCCATCCTATATAAGGGACACCATTTTGCTATGACATTGCATATAATGGGACTTGAGTATTCACGGATTTTTGTATCCACAGGGGATCCTGGAACCAAACCCCAACAACTATGAAGGGACAACTGTGCTACATCTTAGCTGAGCAACTGAAGTATGATGCCTGAAAAGAAGGTCTTGGAGCAATCTGATGAAAAACCGGCATCTTTTGACTGAAACAGAATGGAGATAGAAAAGAAATGGCTAGCAGTAGTGGTTGGACCAGATTGGTTATATCTGTTCATCTTTGGACACAAGACAGTACAGTCATATCTTCAGTCTACTCTGTAGAGAAAATAAGGGATGAGATTCTGCATCAGAGGCATAGCTACAATATCATAGCTATGCCCCATTTCCTGATCTGACCCCTGAAACCCACCTTAAAAGTTAGTAAGCCATACTGAGTGATGGGGTGCCAGAGGAGGGGGCTGCTCATATCATTCTGCAGTGACCAGTTCACCACTCCCACAGAAGTCAGTCACTCTGGATGGCTGACTGGCTTTTATAGTGAGTTTCAGGGAAATTTATGATCATGGCAATGTTACCATGATCATAAATGTAATTAGGAAATAGTTATGCAGTTGTAAGTCTAATGTACAACATCCTAACTACCTAACATGATTCCAGCAAAGGTCTGGATGAAACCACGAGTAAAAGAATGTCAAAGGGCCACAGTTCAGGATCTAGTGAGAGACAGATCTAATGCAGTTGTGACAAATAGTGGATAGTGACTGAGAAGCAATTGAAGGCAGCTAAAGATTGTGCAAAAATGGAAAACACAGTTGCACAAATTCAGGACAAGGACCAAAATGTCTTTGAGCTAGAGATACGATAAAAGCTCTCAAGGTTTGTTGAATTAAGCATGAATTAATGTGTTCAATAGCACCAAGGAAAGTATCTAGAAGTTCTAAAATTTGGCACATTTTGACCAGGTGTGAGAATTTCCAGATACCTGATTTGCAAATGTATTGTTGGGGCAGGCATTTCAAAGAAAAAAAATTGATGTGCAGGGGTTTTGTTGCATATGTATTTTATGTAAATTGCCATTTAGACAGGGTTTTAGTTGAACATTTAACACCAGAGGGTGTGCTCTGTGCTGCTCCTATCAAACATCAAGAAGATCTGTTTGTTTTAAAACTCACTCCCTTTCCTCTTCCCCTTCTAATTGATACTTAAGGAAAACAAAACAAAACCTTTTCCTTGTTTTTGGCCATCCCACTGCCTCGCCAAGAAAAATGCCTTAGAGAGGAGAACCTTTCCATCTATGTTTGTGCTTATTTTTATTTTTTGCAGATGACTGGATTCAAATTTGTCAAACCTAACAGGAGAGGGGGAAGGTACCTTGATACAGTTGTGAGAAGAATACAATGAAGACAAGTAGGATCAGTTTTCCATTTCTGCTGCTCCTTATGTGTTGAAATCCAACCAAAATTAATATTAAGCTTTGTTGTTGTTTTGTGTCTTCAAGTGCTCCTGCAAGCTAGGCCAGTGCTATTTCCTCTATATTCTACACTGCAGATAAAAAAATCCCCACTATGGGGTCCTCAAGGGTTTCCTTAAAAAAAACAAAAAACAACCTAACCTCACCATTAAAACCAGCAAATTCCCTTTGCCTCCTCTAAAGTAGGACAGCAGGTAAGCACTCTGAAATGAGGAATTACGGGTGGATTTTTAGCAAATACAGATGGACTTTGGTTCAGATTAATGGGGAGCTAAAGGGGTTAATCAATCCCTCTTTGGAACTCTCCAGGGTAAAAAAAAAAAACTTTTAAAGGAACATGGTGGCTGGGAAATGGGAATTGCTTTAGCTAATATTCTCACCCCATATGAAATTTTATGAAAGTTACTGGTACCACCTATGGACTGTCATTATAAATGCAATTTGAGTAAATGTTTGGCTGTTGGAAATTTGTCAGAGGAATATCTCACTTCAGTGTGAGAGAAAAAGACACTTTAATAGTTTGCTTTTCAATACAGCAGGAGAACAGCAATCCCATTTCTTGCCCACTTGGAGGGATCAGGAGAATTACATGATTAATTATAACCCTACTTTGGGCTTGTCTACACTAAGGACAAAAGGTATACTCATCCTGGATCCTGTGTGATTTGTCCACATGATGCACATAGCAAATCACCCCTTTTAGTAAATCGTACTTAACAGAAACAGCAAGTGGCCTCAGTACTTTGGATGTGTGGACAGCTGGATTGGGCTGGATCTGGAGTAACCCAGGGTTTATCTACACCAACTGCTTAAATCCAGGTCCAGTCTCGAACATTATGCTCCAGACTGGCCCTGGACTGGTCACGATGGTGGCCACATGCATCAGGCTGAATCTGGTGCAATGGATGTCGTTGTGCCCCTGGCCCAGCCAGGCTGACATTGCATTGGCCCCACTGGCCTGCCCCTGTTTTCAGAGCTGCCACTGCTTTCTCACCAAACAAAGAGATCCATGGAAAGCCTGACTGGCCTCCATGCAGGCGAGATGAGAATAAGGGTGGAAAAGGAGGCAGTAATTTTAGCAGGAGGGATCATCAGGCTAGGAAGGTACAATAGATTTTGGTGCACCACCCCCCTCTAGGTACTTAGCTTAAGAGGTCACAGGATTGCAAACAAAAGGTAGTTAAAACACACTTGGAACTGAATCAGCTAAGGACCATAACAAAATTACTTACACCCCTAACTTAACAGACCCTTACAATTTATACAAAAGTTGATGTTCTCTTCTCAGGTTTTATGTAACTAGCGAATCTGGGAATCTGGATTTTCAAAGGGTCTAAGCTAATACCAGACCTTTCTTCAAGCTCATGCCAACAATCAGCACCAAAATAGGAAAAAGGAATACAAGAAGGGAGATGAAGGGAATGCTGTGGACATTGCATACCTTGATTTCAGTAAGGCCTTTGACAAGGTTCCCCATGACATTCTTGCAAACAAGCTTGTAGAATGTGGGCTAGACAAGTTAACTGTTCAATGGATTTGTAATTGGTTGACCGGCCGAACCCAAAGGGTGCTCAGCAGTGGCTCCTCTTCATCTTGGAAAGATGTGACCAGTGGGGTGCCACAGGGTTCTGTCCTGGGCCCAGTGCTATTCAACATCTTTATCAATGACTTAGATGAGGGAATTAGGGGCATACTTATCAAATTTGCAGATGACACCAAATTGGGAGGAGTAGCTAATACCCTAGAGGATAGGATCAAAATTCAGAATGACCTGGATAGACTGGAGAGCTGGGCCAAAGCTAACAAAATGAAATTCAATACGAGAAATGTAAAGTACTGCATTTAGGGCGGAAAAATGAAATGCATAAATATAGGATGGGAGAGACCTGGCTGAATGAGACTACGTGCGAAAGGGATCTAGGAGTCCTAGTAGACCACAAGTTGAACATGAGCCAACAGTGTGATGCGGCAGCTAAAAAGGCCAATGCAATTTTGGGCTGTATCAATAGAAGTATAGTGTCTAGATCAAGGGAAGTAATAGTGCCACTCTATTCTGCCTTGGTCAGACCTCACTTAGAATACTGTGTCCAGTTCTGGGCACCACAATTCAGAAAGGATATTGACAAATTGGAGCGTGTCCAGAGAAGGGCAACTAAAATGGTGAAAGGTCTGGAAACAATGCCTTATGAGGAGAGACTTAGGGAGCTGGGTATGTTTAGCCTGGAAAAAAGACGGTTTAGAGGCGATATGATAGCCCTGTTTAAGTATTTGAAGGGATGTCACGCTGAGGATGGAGCAGGCTTGTTTTCTGCTGCTCCAGAGACTGGAACACGGAGCAATGGGTGCAAGCTCCAGGAACAGAGATTCCACCTCAACATTAGGAGGAACTTTTTGACAGTAAGAGCTGTTCGGCAGTGGAACGCACTCCCTCGGAGCGTGGTGGGGTCTCCTTCCTTGGAGGTCTTTAAACAGAGGCTGGATGGCCATCTGTCAGGGATGCTTTGATTGTGATTTCCTGCGTGGCAGGGGGGTTGGACTGGATGGCCCTCGTGGTCTCTTCCAACTCTGCAATTCTATGATTCTATGATTCTAAGAAAAGAAAGACAATAAAACTCTGTCCCATTAAAAAAAAAATGTTGGCATTCAAAGGTTTCAGATGTTTTGACACCTCTCTAACTTATGCAAAGCTTGATTGAAAAAGGATGTTTGCCCTGATCTTATGTAATCCTGTTCCCTAAATGTTTACATTATTATTTTATTTTGTTAATTGGATGTTTGTTTGCAATTACTGGATAATGCATGGAATAGTACACAGGCAGGCACCATTGTATGCCAATGCTTTTCAACACACAGGGCCTGTTTAAGGACTTTTTGGGGGGCCCTGCAATGCTTTATTTTGGGGGCCCCATATGTATATCTTAGGTCAATGTAACCTAACCTAACCTAACCTATTCACAGTACAGGATATTCAGATTATTAGTAATAATGTTTTTGCAGGAAGAGTGTTACAATGCCCCCCCACAATGACGCCCCCCCCGAGGCTGCAGGTGCTGCAGAGCCCTTAAACTGGCCCTGCAGCACATGGGATCATTGCCCTCTAACCCCAGCTGTGTTTCTACCCCATATCCATTTGGTGTCTGCCAAGATATTGCTATTTAATTGGAGCTTCTGAAGGGTTACATGATAAGAACCCATCAAGAGCCAACTTGAGAATGGCTATTTTTATTTCCACAGAGAACCATAGAAAATGACATTGGTGTTATTGTGGCAACTGCTCCCCTACCCCCGAGTATGGTCAGACAATTTTCATTGGGGAGAGAGAGACAAAAATGGGGAAGAAGGCAGAAGGACGCCAGTCACTATAAAAGAGGTTTCTATGGGGAAAAAAAGAAGTTTTCATAGGTAATGAAAAAATAACCCCCAATTAATTCATTTTAATTTAGAAGCTGTGTTGTGAAACTTACAAAAAGCAAGCCAATTTCATATATGATATTTTACATATGCAATTGTGTAAACTAAATAATAGTGACTAGAAAATAAATGGGTATAATGCAAGTCACCCTACTATGATGATTTGTACAGTTAATAAAATCTAATGTGCCATGATTTTTTCGGCAAACTTGTGAATAAACTATTTATTATTAGATGATAACTCTATTCTCAAATATTTAACCTTTTTTACAATATCCACTTGAAATTTCTTTTTTATTGCTCTTTTTCAGACAAGTTCATATTTTTTGTTATTATTTTAGTTTTCCTTTTATTAATTCTAAAGCCGGCCATTTGTCCAAAGTTTTTAAACTTCATTTAATACATCTATCCTGGTAACTGGGCTGTCCAAAAAAGCACACACCACATAATCAGCAAAGGCTTAGGTTCTGTAATAAAAATTTTCCAACTTTGACTCCCTTTAAATGTTGGTCTTGCCTTATGCTCCTTAAAAGCACCTCCAAGACTAGGATGAACAGTGGGGACAGAGGACACCCTTGTTGGGTTCCTTTTTTAAAATTTGGATTCCCCCCACCTTTAATTATATGTGTGATGCTGACATTACGCCATGTATCAGGAGTCTTCTTTCTATCTAATATTCCATTCATCACAATTTTCAATGGTTTTATCAATTGTTCTTTGAAACACTTGTGATAATAAGCTGATAAGCCATCCAGTGTTTTTCCTTTTTAAAAGTTATTAAATGCTTCACTTATTTCTTCTTCTGGGATTGTTTTATTCAAAATGTCTTCATATTCCAGAGGGACTTCTGGTGAATTTTGTAGTTTTAGGTAATCTTCAACTTTTTCTTCATTTGTCAGGTGTGACTGGTATAGATTGGAGCAATAATTATGAAATATCCTATGAATTTCTTTTTCCTTGGTAACTGTACAGTCTCTCTCTTTAATTTCTAATATCAGTCTTTTCTTCCTTTCTTTACGTAATCTATACACTAGCCACCAACCTGGTATGTTTGCATGTTGGAAACTATTGCTTAATTTTTTTTAAATTTATTTTCTGTTTCTTCACTTGTCAGCATGGTGAGTTGCTTTTGCAATTATATCAAAAAATTCTGGGTTTCTCTCTTCTTTGGATCAGCTTTTAACTTTGATTCTGTTTGCTTAATTTTATCTAACATTTCATTATTTTGTTGTTGTTTTCTTTTCCCCCACTCTATATATTTTTGTATTAGCACCCATCTGATTACTACTTTTGAGGTGTCCCATACCGTCATTTCTGAAATTTCATTGTTCATATTTACTTGGAAGAAGTATTCTTGTTCTCTTTTACAACATAATAACACTTCTTGTCATAAGAACATGTTATCCAATATCCATCTATATTGTATAGGACACAATCTCGATGTAACAGCTACCAGATTATGATTGGAAAAAGGACACAGAAGTTTGTCAACTTTTGTATCTTATTAACTAATTCTTTGGAGATCCAGAACATATCAATTCTAGACCATGATTGGTGTCTCATTGAGAAGAAAGTAAAGACTTTTGCCTCTATATCTTTATGTTGCTACGTGTCAATTAGTTGTAGTTCTATTACCTGAAAAAATTATTAGTTTGTCAATTTTTTTCTTTTTCATAGAAGTATTATCTCTATCAACAGAGGGTTCAACCGCACCATTCCAATCACCAAGAAAGCAATTTCTTTCATAATGGTAGTTACTCATAGTTTCAATCAGATCTTTAAACAAGATAACACTTTCTCCACATGGGACATAAATTTCCACCAAAAGTAGAGTTCTCCCTTCTACTGTGATTTCAGCTCCTAAATAACAACCATTTGGGTCATTAAAAATCAATTTTGGAAGAAGAGGGGATTTTACATAGATAGCAATTCCTCTTTTTTAAATGGGTGCTGTAGCTGTAAACAACTCACCCAGTTTCTCATTTTGTCTGTATATGAGCCCTGTAAACAACATGTACCCAGATTTTCTTTCCTTAAATGGTGATACATGTTCTAACTTTTTGCTAGTGAATTCAACCCATTAACATTCCAAGATAGCAGTGTACAGGTCTTCATTATGTTTCTTGTGTATGAATTCTCTCTAAGTCTTCTAAGTCCAGATTGATAAAACTAGTCTCTTCCTTTCTATGACTTTGTGACACGAGTCCTCTTTTCCTGAATCCTTCCTTTCATGTCTTTGAAATCTTTTCTCCTCTTCAGCTTTCCTTTCTCTCACCATTGGATGGGATCTGGCTTTGTTATTAGTTCTTTCTTTATCTAGTTCTAATCAATGTCCTTTTAGAAATTCCTGTGCTTTCTCAATATAATTTAATCTGTGTCTTTGTCCTTTGAAGGTGAAGATAGTGCATTCTAGCCTATCTCATTTAAATATTGGCTTCCAATTTGGATACCAAGAACTCATAATCTTTACACTTCCTTAGAATCCTTATGGGTAATTCATGCAGTTAAGGACCTTCCTTGGATTACAATTGGCTGTGTATTATGTGTCTCTATAATCTTATCCCTTATGCTTCTTTTAGTAAATTGTAATACCACATCTCTCAGTATCTTGTTCTTAGAGGCTGTTACTGAATTAACAAGATAAGTCATATCAGTCTCACTTATCTTGTACATCGAATAATTTAGGCAAAATATCCACCATTCTTGTCTTTATATTTCCTTTTTCAAGTTCCTGTAGACCTCTTATGCTCAAACAAGATTCCATTTCTTTTTATTTGAGCAGTGCAAGTCTATCCAATTGCATTTCCATATTGTAGTTAGTTGTATTCACTTTCTGGTGTAGTATCTGTATATCTTCTTTTTGCTGTCAATCCTTTTCTTATTTAGACCAACATCTCTCTTAACTTGTTTTAATATTTCTTTCATTTCTTTCATTTGAGTTTTGACTTTGGGGAGATCTTCTTGTTTAATATCTGTCATGAATACTCTCATTTTGTCCATAAATGTCTTATGGTATTCAGGTGGTTCATTGAAATAATCTCTCCTTCCTAGGGGCTCTGTAGCTCTTGTTTTTCCTGATCTCATTTTGGACATTAATGGTTACTCTAGTAAAGAAGTTATTAACTAGCGAAGTTTATTATTGTTTTTAAACCATTAAATTTAAACAAATTCAAATGTGTTAATTTTGCATCAGACTATATATAATTGATGCAACATCATAAATATTTTTAATATTTTTGAATTATTTGTAACATGTTCATCCTTTTCAAGAATCTTAGAAATTATTTCTAATTGTTGGGGCAGGAGGGCAATACCAAAACCACCTCTCCAACTTCCTTCGGTGAAAACACCTGAACCCCATGGAGAAACCATAAGCTAGGTTGCTCCCTAGTCAGCCTGCATCTTGAAGGCTGACTCAAATGTTCCACCTCAAGTCTCAGAACTTAAAGAGAGGGTTTATCCCTCAGGCCAGTCCCAAAGGAGGGCACTCTCCCTACCCCTCAGTTCACAGGACCTCCCTTCACCTCCAAAAGGTGCCATAGGTGCTCACCTATTTACCAAATCTTCCCCTCTCCCTGCCATAGAAAAGGGGAAAGCATCTGTTTATCCCCTTTCCCCCCATCAGAATGTCCAACAGGGACCTCAAACCCTGCTGCAGATCTCCCAGAAAAATTGTTGCCTAATCTGACAGGAGAACCCCATCAGCCCTATAAAGAGCAGGCTTTTCACATATTATATCAGGGTGGGGCAAATATTAACCCACAGCCTTTTACAGTGCATTTCAGATCTCCCTATTAACCCATCTGCAGGCATGGTCAATCAGGTGTGGATTCCCCTCACCCCACCACAATTGCCTCAGAATTATAGCAGACCGCACCATCTGCACTTCTGGTCACTCTGACTTAATGACTCCCATGTCATGCAAGCCTATAATATAAGAGCTTTGTCCTTCAACAATCCTAGGTCATTCCCACCCAGATGGATGACCAGGATATCAGGTGGAGGCCCATGACACTCCTGGAACAGAAGAGGCATCAAGCAGTGCCAGTGCAGGCCTCTCCTCTCTATCCACTTGATGAGGGCAATGCTGCTGAGTCCCTGATGGGTTCCAAAATGGTTCAAATGCACCTGACGCACAGCCCAGCCCACTATGTTGTGGCCACAGATGAGAATTCAGAACCATCCTGGCCACAACCTAGAATCTGTAAGACACAAATTAAACAGGTCAGTACTGAAATGGTCATACATACCTACAAAAGGCATGTGACTTCCAGCAACCAATCTTCTGAATTGCAGACACATGCATACCCATGGCAGCTGCTGTGGATGCATCCCCTATCCAGAATGAATGCATTCCAAATTTCACCCTACTAAGGCCAAGGGTAGCCAGGGATCTGGATGTGACAGCCTAAAATTGATACTTTGTCACAGAAGCGTGGTCAGTATGGATAAGCAATTGTCCAGGCTTAACCACACGCACCACCAAATATTGCCTCAGGGCACAGACAGGGCATAAGGTCCTATGACTACACTTCCCTAACCTGAGCTGGCTCCCCATCCCTCTCTGGTCCACCTTTCATAAGCAAATGGTAAGCATGATTAAATGAACACCCATATTTAAATCCTGGAACTCCAGTGCCTTCTAAGATTGGTCCCTTTTGGAGTTCACTACAAGTTCTCTTACATGTAGCACTCCAAAGAATGCAGTCAGCACTGCTGCATGGAACAACAAAGACCCATAATGTGAATTACAGATACCAGACCATATAGCACCCAGACCTTTCAAGATACCAAGGGAAAGTGGGGTCCAGGACTCACTAACATGGCCCCTTTGCCTAGACCCACCCTCCAAAACCGTACAAATTCTAACATCACAAGTTGTGTCCTCAGTCCCCTGGGATTTCATCCAAAAGGCTAAGGCAGACAAATTGGGATCAAATCATCTGAGGGGATAGTCCTTTGTCATGTAGAAAAACAGAACTAAAGCAAGTGGATTACCAATATGGGTATTGCAACCCAAGCCCTTTACATGACCTAACTCTCCAAATTCTGTAACAGGCCTGATATAACGCTTCCTGGTGCTTGTAGCCATGGATAAGCTCATGACCCGAATACTTCTCCTCTCCAAGAGTTCATAGGGCTGCCAGCATCAAGTCCTCATAACACCACTCCTGTAGGGTCCTCAGTACTAACCTAACGCCAACTGGGAGAACTGTATTAAATTTAATTATTATCTGAATGGTCTTAAATACACCACAATAGCATACAACTTCAATACCAATCTGCACTATAAATCACGTATAAATCATTTAAAGCACTATAAATCAAGTACAAGCTAAACTATAAATCAAATACTAGCTAGTTATACAATACCCATGAAACCACTGACCCAAAAGAAGGCTCAGGAATTAATTTCATGAAGATAAAAGGAATGCAAAAAATTTTTACAACACTGAGGAAGACAAAATAAGTTGTTGAAATGGCACAGATATTTTCAGTTCCTGGGGCTGCTTGTCCATCTGCCAAACTGCCAAATCTGCCTGCTATAGCTTCCAAAAGCAGCTGCTAGCAAGGCTTCTTTTCTCCATTCTGAAAAAACTTGCATTGCTTCAGATAACCCACATAATAGCCAAGGACAGTGGAATGTTTTGCTAAGATTACTATGAAATCAATTGCCTAAGACGATAATCTATGGGGCCGGTTCCACGACAGGAAAAAGTTCGCCAGATTCCGGATTACCGTCCTTTCGTATCAGGAGCGCATAAATCACACGGTGCCTGGCAGTTTCGAATGATCCAGACACTTTCTGTTTTGCTTAATTCACACAGGCAAAGGTGGGGGGGAATCGCCTCCAGATGATTAAAGTCAGGCAGGAGGCGGGGAGGGAGCAAGGAGGGGGTCATGGAAACCATAAATAATGAGAGGAAAGAAAAAGGACAAACAAACAAGCAATCGAAAGAACGATCTGACAAACTCCCCGTCTTCCCCAGCCCTGAAAGGCTTTTGTAAAGAAAGGAGTCAATGAAAGCACGAACAAGCAAAAGCATAGTGGAGCAGATTGCATGCACACACAAACACACACCACAGAACTAGGGCTTGCCTCATTTGGTTTCCCTCCCTCCGAAGGCTTGAATAAAGGCAAGTGAATGGAAGGACAAACAAACAAAAGAACGAACATGCGATCGGCTGTTTTCCAGCACACACACACACCCACACACCCCAGCGAAGCAGCGAAGCATCTTCCCACCCCCCCACCCCCCAAAAGATAGACAGGAAGGGCTCCGTTTTCCAAAGTGAGTTGCAAGCAGAAGGAGGGTGAATTTCTTCTCTCCAACCCTTCAGTCTATTCGGATAAAGCACTCCAACCAATCAGGATTCAGCTCTGCTCACAGTAATTCGAAAAGGCAGATGCCAGTTTACACGATCGTTAGTTCCCACGGTAAAGTATGCGCATTTTCGCGAACTTAATCAAAAAAGTGCGGAAAACTAGCGAAAGCTGATACTGCGCAACTTATGGGTTTTTTGCACCCCCTCCTTTTGAAAAGGGCGCTGTTGCTTCGAGATGCGTGGGAACTATCAGGCTTCTTGTCGCATTCTTTGAGGATTTATTTTGCCGTTGAAACGACCCCTATGTAACTCTAGCTAAGAAAGTCACTATTGGTGCTTTCACATATGTATTGTGAGAAATCATATTTATGCTTGTAAAAGACTGTTTCACCACATAGTGAACTCATTTAGTAACATATGGTTGTGATTATTGTTTAAAAACAAGTTTAAAAATTCACACAGCCTATGTTTGTGATCAGTGTTTGAGAAAGAGGGGAAATGTAAGAAATTCACACAACATATGATTGTGATTTTCATTGTTGTTAGGTTAAAATCTAATGGTTAATATTAATGGGGATTATTTTCATCTATGATTATACAAGTGAATTCTCTAAAGAATTCTCTAAATATTAAGTTGGAAATCAGTTTATAAAATTATATAACGTAGTTTTGATTAGTATTTCTAAATGTTTTTTAAAAAATTAAATTAAAACATTGTGGATGTAAAAGTCAAAAAGTATCACCATAAGTGACACTTATAAGTGATACTTCAAAAAGTATCACCATAAGTGATACATAAGTGACTGTTGCTCAATCCATTCATATTTTGACACATGGTTATGTAAAATTATCTAGCACTTGACTTATAGTGTAGCTTATAATTGATATGTAAAAGACAAAAAGTATCACCATATGTGACTGTGGCTTAATCTATTTATATTTTTGACACATGGATATTGTATAAATAGCTAGTACTTGATTTATAGTTTAGCTTGTACTGGATTACTTGTGATTTATAGTGCAGCTTGGTACTGAAAAAGACAAAAAGTATCACCATATATAACTGTGGCTTTATCTATAGTTTTGACACATGGGTATTGTATAAATAGCTAGTACTTGATTTATACTTTAGCTTGTACTTGATTACTTGTGATTTATAGTGCAGATTGGTATTGAAGTCGTATGCTATTGTGGTGTATTTAAGACCATTCAGATAATAATTAAATTTAATACAGTTCTTCCAGTTGGTGTTAAGCATCAAGTCCTCTGCAGGCTCAGCCTCTGGAGCAAGCAGTCTGAAGTGCTCCATCTGCATATGAGAAAGAGCATCAGCAATGCCATTGTCCACTTCAGCTACATGATGGGCTGTAAACAGTATATTATACTTTAAACATTGTAAAGAGAAGGCACAGACCAGCCTCATGGCCCGCCTGGACTTGGATGTAAGACTGCTAATAACCTGCACAATGGCCATGTTGCCACACCAGAAGTGGATGGAGGAGTTAGCAAACTCATCCACCCAAATTGTGATCACTACCAAACTTGGAAAATAATAATAATAAAAAAAAGAGTAAGGTCCCTCATAACCCCACTGTTGGACCAAGACTCAGGCCACTGCTGGGCGCACCAGTGACCTCTGAAGTAAACCCTGAAACCAATTGAGCATCTGACACAACCTACACTGAGCCTTCCAGTTTCCTCTCTTCCCACCAAAAAGAGATCCCATTAAACTCCCTCATAAAGTCCAACCACAGAAGAACAAATTAAAGAATACATGATTAGCTGGGCAAGATTTGTGGGCCTTGATATACATATGAATCAATGGGAAGATGTCTTGTTAAAGGGAATAAAATTTTCAAGTTCATATACATTGGAATAGAATTGGTCTAAAATTATGTATAAATGGTATATTACTCCAGAAATGTTAGCAAAGATGTGTAAAGGGGCCAGTAATTTATGTTGGAAGTTGGGAAACAAATTGGTTCATTTTTCCATATGTGGTGAAGTTGCAAAAGCATAAAGAAATACTGGTTTAAAGTTAATAAATGGATATATAGGATTTGGGGATTTAAACTCAATTTGAAACCAGAAATATTCTTGTTGAATATGATTAATAAAGCAGATTAATAAAGCAAATTTTTTTAAAATGCTCTAATTTAATTAGGTTTATGGTGATGGCTGCCAGAATGATATTCAACAGATGTTGGAAATTGAATAGGATACCAGAGTACAGAGAATGGTTAGAAAAATTGATGGAAATAGGCACAATGGAAAAATTAACCAATTTAATTAATGGGAAACTATTTGAATACTTTCTGGAAACATGGAATTTTATTGAATTTATTGAATTTATGAAAAAACAATGAGGAGAGATTAGAATTCTTGGTTTTTAATCATTGAGTGGTGAAGCTAGATGATGATGATGATGATTTAGAAAAACACATGGTTACTTTTAGTTATCTGATAGGTGATTGGAAAAGTTTTACATTAGGATATAAGAGGGTGTATAGAAGTGAAAGGATAGAATGCATTCAGGGAGAAGTGGGAAGCTCTTTTAAAAATGGGGGAAGGAGTTTGAGGGAGGGGCTGAGTGTAAACACACATGGATGTTAATTGTACTTGTGTTATGGATTTTGTTCATCTTTAGTTAGATGTTTCTGTCTTTGTTTTTCATTTCCTTTTTTGTATTTTAAAAAAATCTATACATTGCAAATGTTATTGTAGGTTTTTTAATATTTTGTGTGGTATGTATAAGCATTGAATAAAAAGAGCTATTGACAAGTTAAAAATCAAGTATTTTTTTAAAAAGACCAATCACACATACAGGTTGCATGCTTTCTTGTCTGGTAGCCTGCACAATTGGTGAACAGTGTCAATAAAAATTCCTAAAACCATAAGTCATTGGGGTGGTCCCTCAGTCTTCTCAGGGGGCATGGGAACCCCAAGTTCACATGTTAATTTCTAAAATTCCTGTAACAACCATGTACATTGACCTGAACCACTCTTCCCTATGAAGAGAAAACTGTCCAGGTAATGTACAACTCCATGACTACCTCTTCTATTCCTCAAAGCTTCTCTTTCTTATTATCATCCAGTTCATCTTTGTCCTTCTTCGCCATCCACACATTCCCCTTTAAAAAAAAAAAAATCTCTAGTGGATTGAAGCAGATGGTCACCCAAAGGAAGAGAGAGCTCACCATAAGGAATGCCAGAGTAGGGAATTGCCCCGTAGGGAATTGCCCCATAGATAATACCTGAAGATGAAGTCATGGGTTGCCCCATGCCCAGAGGTGAAGCAGATGGGTACAGACCTTGCCAACCCATCCACAGAGTCAGACTCTAACCCCAATATTGCTGAGGCAGAGACCACTTCACACCAGAAACGTCAGAACCCTTACTAGTTAGCGAACCAGTCTGAGAAACTGGCATATAACTTGGACCCTAAGACCAGCTAAACCCAGCCTTTATGTGGCATAGATCACTTCACACATATTTTAAGTAGACATCTGAGATGAAAAATGCAAAGTGTGAATAAGTAAAACATATTTATCCTTCAGGTATATTTGAAGCAGCTGTACTTGACAACATCACCGTGTTGGAAACAAAAACCTGTGCAACAAATTAAATGGCACTAAGAGAAATACGATTTGTTCATTTTAAATTGTTATAATATCATGACCATCATTTAATCAGGACTTGAACCAAAGGCTATGGAAATCTCTCTCTCTCTCTTCATATTAGAGAGCTTTAGGTCAATTATTTATCAGAAGAGCTGAATTAGTAGCATGATATTTTATCACTGACCGTCAGAAATTATTCTTGGACTGGAGGTCAATAAAATGAATCAACAGAATGCTTATTGGTTTGGTTTCTGGCTGATAAAATTTGGGCATGGCTCTTTTAAAAGTGATGGAAATTCCAGTAGCTTTTGCCACTGAAAATTAGAAGGTGTCTAAAGCTCTAGGAAAATGAGACATACAATGTAAGTATACATATATACACTGATGTTCATAAGGGAAGTACAGGTATCAGAAAGAGAAACAAACAAACCACTTCCTCACCATTCTTTCAGTATGGATTATCTCTGATAATCCATCTTCTTGTCAATAAGTGTTAGACAAATCTATCACAGTTTTGCTCACATTCAGTTCTCAAGTTCTTCCCATTCTTCCCACAAAAAGAAATTTACAAACATTGTTGCATTCTTATTTTTAAAAATTGGGAGAACAAAATTATTACTCATTTCAACCAGCCAGATTTGCTAGATAAAGCTGTTGCACTGAGACAGAGAGGCCGGACACTGTATTATCGGTTAAATAGGAAGGCCACAACTTTAATGCAAATACCACAATTACAAATCAGCCACATTCATAACAAACATCTTCCTCAGGTAGACAATGTGTAAGTAAAGTAAGGTTGAGAGGACACAGGGCCCAATTGTTTCCTGACCAGCAAAGGATGAAACAGGGCAGCAAGTTGCAGAGGTCTGATAAACAATCTGGCAGGGCTTCTGTATCAGCCAGTCTGTGGGATGTGTCCAAACACTCTGCTGGAGATTTAGTCACCTGAATCTGCTCAGACTGCAGGTCCCCCACCCTTTTCATCCTCTAACCACCTCAAAGTTTTCTTTTCCCCAATTTAACTCATGCCCAATGTCCCTCTTTCCCTCCATATCTGCCACAGAAGGGGATCAGCCCAGCTTGGCACTCTCTCTTTCCACCCCATTCCCCTTGAATGTATTGCTGTAGCTGATGGATTAGTGAGTCCAAGTAGAGATTGCAACCCTCCAGAGAAAAATGTATGCCATCACCTCTATATAGTTAGGCCAAGTCTGTGCAAATGCCCAGGTGATGAATAGGAGCACTGCTTATCCAGGTTAGGTGTCCTAATTTGCAAGATGCCAGTCTGCATTGATCATGGCGTTACTATGGGTGCCCTGCCACACAGAGACATAAACTATGGGGGGGGGGCTCAATCCAACTCTGAGATTTCTCAGGAGAACAATGCCCCCTCTGGGATTTTCCAGAATTGGCAAAGCCCCCTCCAGGCACCCATCTGTGACATGTTTGGGGGTGGGTGGGAGATCTAAATTACCTTCATGGACCCCTTATAACTCAGTATCTCTGAATAAAAGAGATTAAGGATACCCTCCCCCACTCTAATTCCTTAATGGGCAACCTTTTGTCCTACAAGGACTGAGGGAGTAGAAGGGAATGAATCTGGGGAAGGCTGAACCTGACACAAAAGGAGAGTGGCTTTTGTCTTGCAAAAAGAGATCTGCTGAGCAACTGAAAAGGAAGGGTTTGTTTGCTTGTGTATGCATAGATAAGAGGGAATTTTCTGAGGGAAATCTTTATGAAGAAACCATTGAGGGACAGAACTGCTTGGAGGGTGAAAAAAACAGAGCTGCTCCACCCACCACTTCTGGGCTCCAGAAGACCTGTTCTGCAGCAGAAGCATTCATTCTTTCCTACTAGTGCTAGCAGGAACATTGGAGAGACTTTTATTCCTGGTACCCTGGAAACACCACCACTCTGGGCAAGTAAAGAAGTAGGAGAGTGAGTCATGGGTTGTCTGGGCAGTGGAGGCAGTAGTAATTCCAATATTCTTGCAGAGAGGGGAATTCTGTTCCCCCAGGACCTGTTTAAAGGAAACAAATATTTCCCTCCCATCTCATTTTATATTTAGCCATGTGGGAGGTGTGTGCGTGCATGTGTATGTGTGTAACTACCCATTTGAGTGGAGGCAGGAATAATAGGTTTTCATACACAAAAGGAATATTTATATATTCTTTCTAAATGAATGAATATTATTAGTAATAGGAGAATATATTTATTTGTATCCTGTCTTTTCCCCAATGCTGGGCCTCAAGGTGGCTTTACAAAATTTAAAACATATACATTTTAAAACATAGGAAAAGAAAAGGTATATATAAAAATTAAATATAAAATTAAAAACTATTACAATATTAAAACATTACACATTTTAAAAACATTACAATTTTACAAGTCCTTAAAAACATAGCCATAGGCCCATTTTAATTCACCAAAGGCCTGCTGGAACAGAGAGGTTTTTGCCTTCTTCCGAAAGCACATTAAGGAGGGAGCCAGTCTGGCTTCCCCAGGAAGAGTTCCAAAGCACTGAAGCAGCTAGCAAGAAGGCACTCTCCTATGTTCCCACCAGGTGCACCTGAGAAGATGGTGGGACTGAAAGAAGGGCTTCCCCAGAAGATCTCAAAGCACAGGCAGGCTCATAAGGGAGAATACAGTCTTTCAAATAACCTGGACCCAGCCATATAGGGCTTTATAGCTCATAACCAGCACTTTGAATTGTGTCCAGAAACTGACTGGAAGCCAGTGGAGCTGTTTTAACAGTGGAGTTGTATGCTCCCTGTAATCAGCCCTGGTCAACAATCTGGCTGCAGTTTTGAACCAGCTGGATTATATAACATGTCTTCTATCCTCCTGCAGAATCCTGTTTCCTTGGTTGAACTGCTGGCCACAATTGCCATTATGGCGAGATTTCTTGCGAAAAAGAAAATATGTGCTGTGGCTGGTGAAAGTTCCACTGGCACTGGTGAAAGTTCCACTGGAAGTTCTTCTAGACTCAATAAGAAGATAAGTTTCAGAACCAAGCTGAGGAAGCATTACCCCTAAGACATGCCCTCAGATATTAGTGTTCCTAGTGTGAAAAGAAAGCCAGCAGGACACCAGTGCAAGGACACATGGAAGAGAACCTTTGATTGACTCTCTTATGAAATAGGCAAAGAATACTTCAACTGTGAAATGAGTGCACATCTTCCCAAAACCTCAAGAGCCAGGGATGTAATGAAGCTTTTGTTAAGAAAGGCTTCTCAAACTGGAAGAAAGCTCTAGAAAGATTCCATAGTCATCAACACTAAAATTTTCATTGTGCAGATGTTAATGATATGGCTGCAGCTGGTTCATGTCATTTGCTCAGAAGGAAAACAGAAGCAAATGCAAGAAGCTAGAAAGGCACTGCTGAAAATTTTATCCTCTGTAAGATATCTTGCCTGTCAAGACTTTGCAGTTCATGGCCACGTTGAGAAGGATCAAACCTTAGTTAACTCTTGCTGCTTCATGCTGATGATGTTCCCCAGGGGAGATCATGGCTGGATCATACAAATTACCAATGGATTTCAACATCTATTGTGAATAAATTTCTTAAGATCATGGCTCATAATGGCTCTACATCCATTACTTCACTCAAAAAGTTTCTACACATGGCAACATTTCTTGATACATCCTGTACCACTAAACTTACACCATGTGTGGTACAGTGCACACAGAGTGCTTTTGGTTCTTCGTCTTTCACAAGAACCTGCAGCCCACAAATGTGTCTAGCTACATTTGATGCTCCATCATAGCATTGATCATGACACCCATCAAGAGGAAGATTAAATTGGCAGACTACATCTTTCAAAATAGCAAAAAAAAAAAAGCCTTTTAGAAGTTATAGCATCAGTCTCATAAAAACCAAAAAGTAATTGACCTCATTACTTTTGTCAGAAGTTCACCAAACATCTGCCTGTTTTGAAAAATTTCAAGGAGGAGAGAACAACATATCGAAACAATTTTGCCCCATAAGATGGACTGTTAGAGAAGCTTTCTTACAGTCAGTTGCTCTTAATTACACACAGCTGAATGATTTCTTTGAGGATGTCCAACAAAGTAAATGGCAGGTGTCTATTTGAAAAGTTAATGCAATACTGGGAATTAACAATTACATATGATATAATTTTATAATTTTTACAATTTCTTTATAATTTCTTTGAGGATGTGGCATCTGAGCAAAGGGGAGATGCTGGAACAAAAGCAGATGGATATGTGCAAAGCTTGCAGAGGTTTGCTTTTTTCTTCATGCTGCAGCTCATGAAGGTTGTGTTTAGCTGTTTGGACACACTAAATACAACACTTCAAACAAGTAACCTACAGTTCCATCAAGCAGAACTTCTTTTGGTGTCTGCCAAGGAGAGTATCAAGCAGCTGAAGACAGCTTTGAAGAATTCTGGACAAAAACTACACTGACAGCAATAGACTTAGATTTAGGAAGCCCTACCCTCCCTAGGCACAGAAAGCCTCGCATGGTTCTGATGTTCCAGCATGCAAGATTCAGTTTATTTACACCTTTGGAGGCCAGTGTGTGCCTTTGTTTCTTTGCCTTGGTTTGACTGCATCAGAAGATGCCCATTGGCCACAGCTAGCCAACCAGGTAGTTGGGGATGAGCTTTCATTAGGCCACCTTTTCTAGGCCCCTCTCCATACGGAGCAAGGAGTGCTCTCCTTAAAAAAGGCTACTTGGTCATTCAGGATGCTGCCGAACAAGACTGCCATCTCCCGGGTCAGCCTCAAGCGACCAATGTCCTGAACCACCTGCATGCAGGATTGGGTCTGTGGCTTCCAGTGCATCTTTACACCTGCCATTTCATCCCTCACCTATTGCTACAGGGCTTTTTTGGAATTGGATTTGTCCTTCGAGCCTGTGCAATGGATTTTTCTGGTGTAGTGCAGCGTGGACAGAACTGGCCTCACCCTTTAAACTAAAGGTTCATCTGCCGTGGCCTTGCACGCATGGACATAGCAGTGAGGTCCTCCGGTCGTAGGTTTGATTAGAGTTTCCTTCTCTTAGATGGTTAACCTTACATGGTTGGACGAGCACCATCTGCCTGGGTTTGGGATTAGAGTTTTCCTTCTCCTAGGATGATTGCCATAAGGCTAGTGAGCCCATCCTGCCCTTTGATGCTCTTTGTCACACCCTTCGGTTTTGACTTGTCTGGCATGGGAGACCCTATTGGTGGCGTTATGCCACCGCCAACATAGCTCAAAACATCATTAGGGTATGCAAGCCTGTCTCCCACAACAAGGGGGCGTCAATGGAGAGGAAACATATAAGCATATAAACAAATAAGCATAGCCCTTTTCCCCAGGTTTAGCCCTAGTCCCCTGGGAAATTAAGAAGTCTATGCCCCTGCTGCCACACTCATCATGGCAAAGTCTTTGTCCACAAGATGTGAATGTCTGGGAGTAGGCATCAGATATTATGGAGCTCAGACATCACCATGCCAAGAAGCTGGAGCCCAAGTGTCTTAACTAGATTGTTCAAACCCAAATGAAGGAGGATAACATCTGCCAACAGCTGAGCTGTGGTAAGCTTTATGATTCGGGGGAGTAGAGACCTCCCCGCATGCCCTGTGAATCCCACCAGAAGATACTGGCCAGATGTGACATGCCAAAATCCCGGCCCCTGCCTGGCAGACTGTGTGTCATTTGGCCCAAAAGTTGAGGCTGTGTCCAACTATCCCTACCATCATTGGAGGACCTGCTCAAGAAATACAAATAATTTCATGGGACGGGGGCTGTGGGCCTGCCTCCAAGGTGTGTAGAGTAGCTACCTCCCAGCTATACTCCTGACACAGGAATGGGAGAACCCAGACTGCCAGTGTCCCACCCTCCGAATAGTAGCTCAGGAGAAACCATAATTAGCTGCAGCCACAGCAGCTCCTATGTGGAAGGAATGGGTAGAAAACTGGGTGCCGGAGAGGGGGAGACCAACTTCTTTTTGTTCTTTCTGTCTCATTTATTTAAAAATGAGATTTTAGTAAATTCCCATAAAAATGGAACCAATAAAAATTCTCACCCATCCTTATACCAAATACAGCTTTTCCCCATAGGAGATTGTAAGAGCTGTTCAGCAGTGGAACACACTCCCTCGGAGTGTGGTGGGGTCTCTTTCCCTGGAGGTCTTTAAACAGAGGCTGGATGGCCATCTGTCGGGGATGCTTTGATCAAGATTTCCTGTGTGGCAGGGGGTTGGACTGGATGGCCCTCATGGTCTCTTCTAACTCTACAATTCTATGATTCTATGACCTTTTAAATCCAGAACAGGGACAACAGGAGAGCGTCAAAGGGCTCCCTTTTCAGATGACGTTGTCCCTGTCTAATTCTGCTCCTGTGCCCCCTCCGTTCTGTTTGCGTTCTCTTCTACTGACGGATTAATTCATCAATAGATCGCCCGTTCCATTTCTATAATGGAATAATGGGCTCGTGAAGCGGTGTCCCGTTATGCTGGCACTATGCCAGCCATGGAGGGAAGTCCCTCCCAAAGACTTCCGGGTGTGGTTGGGACGAGGAGGTAAGTGGCACCCTTGTTTTCCCTCTCCCTGGGTTACTTGTTTAATTTTTAGGGTGTTTGGGGGCTTAGTTTTCTTGTTTGATGTTCGGTTTCCTTTTTATTTTTAAATTTCCCATGCATCGTTCTCTTGAGAATGTGCGGGATTTGCTTTCCGGGACATGAATGTAGCTTTACGACAGCTGCAATCACTCGCAGAGGGTTGAGGGGAGGGGGACAGTTATTATTGTGGCCTAAGATAGGTGTCTGAATTTTTTAAACTGGAACAGGGACAGGAATGGGGCAGGAGTGGGTCAGGTGGGGGGGGTGGCGAGACAGGGACGCTATCAGACGGTTCCTTAATGTTTCAGGCATTTTTACAGATTCCAGTGTAGACTGCTTCACACATACTATAAAAAGCCACATCTCCATAGTATAATTTATTACTTCTGGGATGTCTCTATGCATGTTCCAGCATATGGATGGGCCAAGAGTTAGATGGGCTAGATTACACTACCCTCATGTTTTTAGCATAAAGTTGCATTACAAGGGAGTATCTCTTATGCTCTAAGGTTATCTCCCTCCCTCCCTCCCTCCCTCCCTCCCTCTCTCTCTCTCTCTCTGCATGTAAGCTTTCATCCTAGAAAAATGCGAAGACTACACAGATGAAAGATGCCCACAAAACCACTCTTGATAATTCTGATAAATGCAGCCATCTGAGAACCATTTTGTTAAATTGTATATTACCTTGATAAACACATTGCAAATGTCCCAGGCCTATAAGGTGCTGACCTGAGACTTAGGACTGTATCACACCAGCCTTCTGTCTCACCACAATAGTGTTAGTTCAGGGAATGGAAACATACTAGTTTGGGAATATTCGTTATCACAATCTTCTTGAATCACACAATTCCACTGCTTCAGTGGTCTATAGTCACACAAACTGTCTTTTGCACCAGGGCCATAACTCTGCCTTTCTGTCATATGACCTACCCAGTGTGCCTTTCAGGTTTTTTAAATTTTTGCAGTAATTTTGCAATTACAACAATATGATGGGGAGAAAATAAACAATAAAAATAAATTGAAAAGAAAAAGAGCCTGCTTTGGAACAGTGAGGGGGAAAGGGGAGAGGAGGAGAATCATGCCCACTGATGCCACATGACTGCTGGCATCTTGTTACTGCAGTGGGAAGGACCTACTGCACAGAGGGCTGTAATGGAAAGGTAGCGAGATTGAGAGCTATAGATGAGTTTCCCCCATCACTGAAAAGGTGTGGTTTAACAATGACTTGAGTACAAATGCAACAGGACAGAGACAACTTTGTGTGATAAGGTACAATTATAGACCTTATTATACAGCTGCAATCATACTATACAAGCCTTGTGTGACAAAGTCCCAAGAGAACCAGAAGCAGTTGTTCCAAGCAAGAGGTGGCTCCTCATGCCAAAAAGGCAGGTTGAGGCACCTCCCCCCCCCCGCTAGTATCACAAGCCACCAATGAGATGGGATAATGTATGTGCTTGAGGGGAGCATCTTTGTGGCAAGATTCATCCCTACATACTTGCTTGCATTAGAACTTCAAATGCAGTGATCATCTTCAGACCTGAACTATGTGTCTAGTGGGGGCGGGGGCTCAAGTCCGATACCTTACACTTGATTGTTTATGATTGCCAGTTTTCACTACCTAAGAGTCTCATGACTTCCATTGCTGGGACTCACCACCAATTTCAATATTATAGTTGCCCTGTGGGAAATGCATGGCTCTTTCCCCAACCCACAGTAAATGCAGAGGCAGGTTAATATATGCACTGGTTAGGCCATAGTTACATTACATGATAAGGGGTCTTGGCCAATGGATGGGTCCAGTATAGCTTCTTGATTTAAGCTGCTGTTGCTTCAGCTTTTCCACAGAGTTGAGCAATTGTCTGTAGGTTAAACACAGCACTGGTGATGAACTTAGAAGTTCTCAGATGCTCAACCTCTATTTAAAAAATCACTAAAACAAATAAAGGGAGATGTTGGGCTTCATAATTTATAATTTGAAATTGCTTAATTTCCAAGCCTCTCTCATGAAACTTGAGAACACCTTCCATAAAAAGTTCCCCATAGTGCATAGTCAATAAAGATAAATGAATTGTTTACTGAAGGAAAGCACACAGTCTGAGCTCACACAATGTTTAATTTAATTAATCAGTGGGAGAGAAAAATATTGAAATATTAAACATAAACTCCACCCAACCAGATAGAATGTGCTCACAATTTCACTTCTCTGTCATCATTGTATAATGGCATATTCTTCCTTCGTATAGCAGAGCACATAATATCTGAGAAATCTGCTGTAATAAGAAGCTGTTCCAAATAGTACTGAATAAACAGAAAGAATCAAAACATTCTTTGTGTAATAAACACATTTTAATAATTCTATTATATTTCACTGAGTGGTAGATAGGATCAAAACGACTTTGTCAAATGGGACACATTAACATCAATGGGAGCTTGGCACTGCTGTTGGCTTTACAGATAAACCAGAGCTGGAAAATTTACCTTATTTGTCCCACAGGTCCCAGGGTCACCAGTCAGGATGGCCAGTAGCCATACTAGCTGAAGATTTCTGTGGGTAATAATAATAATAATAATTATAAGATGACCTGGATAGACTGGAGAGCTGGGCCAAAGCTAACAAAATGAAATTCAATACGGAGAAATGTAAAGTACTGCATTTAGGGCGGAAAAATGAAATGCATAAATATAGGATGGGAGAGACCTGGCTGAATGAGACTACGTGCGAAAGAGATCTAGGAGTCCTAGTAGACCACAAGTTGAACATGAGCCAACAGTGTGATGCGGCAGCTAAAAAGGCCAATGCGATTTGGGGCTGTATCAATAGAAGTATAGTGTCTAGATCAAGGGAAGTAATAGTGCCACTCTATTCTGCCTTGGTCAGACCTCACTTAGAATACTGTGTCCAGTTCTGGGCACCACAATTCAGAAAGGATATTGACAAATTGGAGCGTGTCCAGAGAAGGGCAACTAAAATGGTGAAAGGTCTGGAAACGATGCCTTATGAGGAGAGACTTAGGGAGCTGGGTATGTTTAGCCTGGAAAAAAGACGGTTAAGAGGCGATATGATAGCCCTGTTTAAGTATTTGAAGGGATGTCACGCTGAGGATGGAGCAGGCTTGTTTTCTGCTGCTCCAGAGACTGGAACACGGAGCAATGGGTGCAAGCTCCAGGAACAGAGATTCCACCTCAACATGAGGAGGAACTTTTTGACAGTAAGATCTGTTCGGCAGTGGAACACACTCCCTCGGAGCGTGGTGGGGTCTCCTTCCTTGGAGGTCTTTAAACAGAGGCTGGATGGCCATCTGTCGGGGATGCTTTGATCAAGATTTCCTGCGTGGCAGGGGAGTTGGACTGGATGGCCCTCGTGGTCTCTTCCAACTCTGCAATTCTATGATTCTATGATTCTAAGAAGAAGAAGAAGAAGAAGAAGAAGAAACTTTCCCAGGCTCTGTACATCAGTTGCTTTACCTGGCATAGTAAGTTAGTGGTGACTGAAGAGAAGGCCTTTATTTATATATTTTCCACAGCTGCTCATGTATAGTAAGACAGGCCATGCCCCAAGCCTTAAGTAAGATTTGACACAGAAGAAAAAAGGGATAGGGAGGGGAAAAGATGGGAGGGGGGAAACAACCTAAAGAAACAGCTTTGAAATTTACAGCTGGATGGAAGCAGTTCATGTAACCTGGAAATACCAGAGAGCCAAATGCACTGGAACACCCAGTGCTGTCATCTAGTATTTTTATCACCCTTCCTAGGGAGGCTTATGTTATTTCAGCTGTCTTTCCATCACCAGCAATGATTCAGCTATGTGGCATTAATGAGATACATTTGATTGTTTCTGCTGGTTTTATTAATTGTACTGCGGTGCTGTATTATATCAGATTACAAATGGTATTTTTAAAAATATTATGACTGCTAGCCATACTGAATGCTGGTGAAGAGTGGTATAAAACTGTAAAATAAGCAAATATATATTCATATAAGATATTTGTGTGGTTGCAATGATGAATGGTGCAAGAAAGAGACATTCAAAAATTGGCTTCACAAAGTCAGCACATCAAAATGCCTCCTATGCCATTAAGGATTTTCAGTTAAATATGAAGAAAGAGAGCCAGTGTGGCTTACAAGTCTGAGTGTTGGACTAAGCCTCTGGAAGAACAAGGATTCAAATCCCCTCATGGCCATGGAAACCTACTAGATAACCTTGGTAAAGTCACACACTCCCAGCCTCAGAGGAAGGCAATGACAACCCCCCTCTGAAGAAATCTTACCAAGAAAACCTCATAATATGTTCACTTTTGGGCCACTATAAGTGAGAAATGATTTGAAGGCACAAAACAGCAGCAGCAGCAGCAACGTTTGAGAGGAAAAGCAGTTAAGAGGCCTTCCAGGAAGGATAAAACACAAGAAATTAGAGAAACAAAAAAGAATGCCACAAATATCATCTTACGCAGAGACTAACATCATGATAATCAGCTCACAGCAGCTGAAATAGGGCAGGTTTACCACAGTATTTCTCACATTAAAAGTTGTTGCTAACTGCCGCCAAGTCCATTTTGACTTATGGTGACCCTACGAATGAGAGATCTCCAAGTCACCCTATCATCAACACCCCTGCTCAGGTCTTGTAGATACAGGGCCATGGCTTCCTTGACTGAGCCTGCCCATCTGAAATGTGGTCTTACTCTTTCTCCCCACCTTATACCTTACCAAACATTATTGACTTTTCTAGTGGGTCATGTCTTTTCATGATATGTCCAAAATATGACAGTATTACTTTAGTCATCTTGGCTTCCAGTGAGAGTTATGGCTTGATTTGCTCTTGGGCCCATTTGTCTATCTTTTTAGCAGTCCATGGCATCCATAGAATTCTTCTCTGGCACCACATTATTTCCTGTCAGCTTTCTTCAGTATCCAGCTTTCACAACCACACATAGAAATTGGAAATATTATGTCATGGACCATTCTAATTTCAGTATTCAATTATAAATCTTTACATTTCAGGATCTTGTCTAGTTCCTTCATAACTGCCCTTCTACATCCTAGTCTTCTGTTTCCTTGACAGCAGTCTACATTCTGATTAATGACTGAAGGTATGGAAAATCTTGAACTATTTCAATGTCTTCATCATCTGCGTTAAAGTTATGTAAATCACCTGAGGTCATTATTTTTGTTTTCTTAATGGTCATTTGTAAACCTACCTTTGTACTTGTCTTTCTTCAGTAAATATTCCAAGTCTTTGCTGTATTTTGCTAGTAGTATGGTGTCATCTGCATATCTTAAATTGTTGATGTTTTTTCCTCCAGTTTTCCTCCAATTTTCATGCCTCCTTCCTCTGAGTCTAATCCTGCTTTGCATATTATATGTTCCATACACAAGTTAAACAGATAGGGTGATGAAATGAATCTTGCCCAAACGCCTTTTCAATTGAAAACTATTCAGTTTCTCTGTATCCTGTCCTAATGGTAGCCTCTTGTCCTGAGTACATGTTACTTATCAAAACAATCAAATGTTGTGGCACACCTATTTCTTTTAACAATAATCCAAAGGTTTTCATGAGCTACACAATCAAAAGCTTTGCTATAATCTATAAAGCACAAGCTGATTTTCTTCTGAAATTCTTTGGTGTGCTCCATTATCCAACATATGATTGCAATATGATCTCTAGTACCTCTTCTTTTCTTTACCCCATCTTGAAGATCTGGTATTGCTCACTCCATATATGGTAAAAGTCTTTGTTGTAGAGCTTTGAGCATAATTTTGCTTACATGAGAGATTACTGTGGTTACTGCAGTTCCTGGTATCCCTTCCTTGGGTACTGGAATGTATATTACACTATGGCACTATGGGACATTGTTTTGTTTTCCATATTTGTTGACAGATTTTAGTTAGAACTAGAGCAGATTCTGCCCCTTTAGCTTGAATTAACTCTATTCATATGCCATCCTAGTGATTTAGATATAGGAGCCAAAACAAAATCTGTCCTACAATATTGTCTAATTCTGAAGTTGGCTAAAAGTTTTTTGTGGATAGACAAAAAGAAACCAGCATAGCAGAAAATGTTTGAGCACCAAAATCACTAGAATTTTTTGCATAAGGACTTTGATTATACACCTTTCTTGAGTGGATCTGAATAGGCACATAGGAAGTTCTTCCCAATAAATTGCATGTTAATATTCTGTGACAGAAGGAATTACATATAACTTAATTTTACAGTGACAGTAAGGTGAGGTAATTGCAAAAATGATCTCCAGTATTCTACAGAAAAATGGTCTCAGTATCAACTATGGGCTTTCTTACCTGGTTCACAATGGCACTGTGAATTTTGGAAGACACAAGCCAGGATGTCAGAAATTAAAACAGTTTAAGCCAGAATCTCTTTTGTCTTTTTTTGAGTTTGTAGAAACTCAGTACAAAGATGTGCTTTGGTACACGCTGATAAAATCACTATAGCTGTTGTATGTGTACTATAAACTTGGTGCCAGGATTGGTCCCCTTTGCTCCTGCTCCTGCCATACTCATTAGTTTCCCTTTCGCCTTGGTGTAGAGTTTGCATAACTGTTTGTGTAGTGGTGAAATGATGTATGTGTAAATCATAGAATCATAGAATCATAGAATTGTAGAGTTGGAAGAGACCACAAGGGCCATCCAGTCCAACCCTCTGCCACTAAGGAATCATGATCAAAGCATCCCTGACAGATGGCAGAAATGTTTGGGCTTTGCTTGGGAAAGGAGATAACAAGGCATAACATCAGAGAATAATAGAGTTGGAAGAGACCACAAGGGCTATCCAGTCCAACCCCCTGCCATGCAGGAATACACAATCAAAGCATTCCCGACAGTTGGCCATCCAGCCTCTGCTTAAAAACCTCCAAAGAAGGAGACTCCACCACACTCTCAGGCAGTGCATTCCGCTGCCCAACAGCTCTTACTGTCAGGAGGTTCTTCCTAATGTGTAGGTGGAATCTTTTTTCCTGTAGTTTGAGTCCATTGCTATGTGTCCTAGTCTCTGGAGCCTCAGAAAACAAGCTTGCTCCATCCTCAGTATGACACCCCTTCAAATATTTAAAGATGGCTATGATGTACCCTCTTAACCTCCTCTTCCCCAGACTAAACATACCCAGCTCCTAAGCTGCTACTCATAGGACATGTCTTCTGAACCTGTCACCTTTTTGGTTGCCCTCCTCTGGTGAGGTCTGACTAAAGCAGAATAGATTGGTACTATAGAATCATAGAATCATAGAGTTGGAAGAGACCTCAAGGGCCACCCAGTCCAACCTCCTGCCATGCAGGAATACACAATCAAATCATTCTAAACAGTTAGCCATCCAGCCTTCATACAAAAACCTCCAAAGAAGGAGACTCTACCGCACTCCGAGGCAGTGTATTCCACTTCCAAATAGCTCTTACTATCAGGACGTTCTTCCTAACGTATAGGTGGAATCTCTTTTCCTGTAGTTTGAACCCATTGCTCCATGTCCTAGGACATTTTCAAACATGCACTAGAAGCTTGTGGGAGAGCTTCGGCACTGCTGCGCGGCAGGGACTTCATTTCAGATGACGCTGTCCCTCTGGTGAAATTGTCGTGGCACTTCCATGTAGGACTGGAGGCAGCCGCCCCATATTTCGCCAGATTTTATTCACAGAAGTTTTCTGTGAATAAAATATGGCGTGGCCACCTCCAATCCTACATGGAAGCAACACGGACGATTTCGCCAGAGGGATGGCATCATCTGAAATTGAGTTCCTGCCATGCGGTAACGCCGAAGCTCTCCTGAAAGCTTATAGCATGGTAAGACGTGTCTGAAAATGTCCCTAGTTTCTGGAGCAGCAGAAAACAAGCATGCCCCATCTTCAGTATTATAGGAGGTAATGAGTCTAAAAATAAAATTGTATTAAAAAATTCCAGGATCTAGTCCTTTTAAAAAGCAACAAAATTAATCTTCTTTAAAAAGAGTTTTAAAAAATAATTTACTTTTAAATTCATGCAGAGTGCAACTTAGGAATGCAGACTGATAAAGCTCAATTAACATTTTAAAGTGTATTCAGAGGTCTGTGGTCTCTGAGATCACCCAGGTAAATTAGACTCATTACAAAAACAAAGGAGTCAGTTTAAAATGCAAATCAAAAGTTTACTGAAGGTATATCAATCTCAATCTACATACTAAAACAAACTTTAAAAAGAGGTTCCTAACTAACTAAGAGGATTTAGGGTAGAAAGACTCACCCAGCCTATAGCGGTAAGAGGTTGCATGGTGAACATCATGGCATGGTTTCAGGAAAGATGGCTTAACAAAGATAATATGGCTTAAGATGGCTACAGCCTCATGGAGACTCTAACTTAAAAGAGAACTTACACAGAGCAATAAAATTTAAATTAGGTCATGTGTTGAATGACCCAGTACTCCAGTTGGCTGGAAGTGCCCAGTGAAATAAAAGAAAGGGAATTTGGGAGAACAGAAGTATGCAGGGGAAAATCCTAGACTTATCTTAGGATGTGAATGAGGTACACAAGATTGCTTTTACATTACAATGGTTATTTCCCCACATAGTACAAGTATGACATCCCTTCAAATATTTAAACATGGCTATCATGTCCCCTCTCAACCTTCTCTTCCCCAGGCTAAATATGCCCATTCCATAAGGCACTCCTCATAGGGCATGGCTTCCAGACCACCCACCATCCTGGTCGCCCTCCTCAGGACACGTCCCACCTTGTCAATATCCTTCCTGAATTGTGGTGCCCAGAACAGGACACAGGTCTAACTAAAGCAGAATACAGTGGCACTTACTTCTCTTGATCTAGACACTATACTCCTATTAATGCAGCCTAGAATCACACTGGCTTTTTTTAGCTGCTGCATCACAATGCTGACTCTTATTCTGCTTGTGGCCCACTAAGACTCCTAGATCCTTTTCTCATGTACTGCCCTCAAGCCATGTGTCACCCATCCTATATCTGTCTAAATTTTACAATTTTTACTTCCCTTGATGTAGACACTATACTCCTATTGATGCAGCCTAGAATTGCATTGGCTTTTCAGACTGCCATATCACACTGCTGGCTCATGTTCAGCTTCTGGTCTGGTAAGAATCCTAGATCCCTTTCGCATGTACTGCCAACAAGTCAGGTGTCACCTAGCCTATATCTATGCATTTCATTTTTACTGCCCAAGTGTAGTATCCTACATTTGTCCCTGTTGAAATTAATTTTGTTAGTTTTGGCTCAGCTTTCTAATCTGTTAAGGTCATACTGAATTCTGATCCTGTCCTCTGGGGTATTAGCTACCCGTCCTAATTTGGTGTCATCTTCAAACCTGATAAGCATGCCCTCTATTCCCTCATCCAAGTAATTGATAAAGGTATTGAATAGCACTGGGCCCAGGACAGAACTCTGTGGCACCCCGCTAGTCATGTCTCTCCACGATGAAGAGGAGCCATTGGTGACTACCCTTTGTATTTGGTCAGTCAACCAATTACAAATCCACCTAACAGTTGCATTGCCTAGCCCACATGCTACTAGCTTTTTTATAAGGATATCATGGGGGACTTTGTGAAAGGCATTACTGAAACCAAAATACACTACATCCACAGCATTCCCTTTATCTCTGAAGTGTGTAACTCTATTGGAAAAAAAGAGGTAAGATTAATCTGTCATGGCTTGTTTTTGAGAAATCCATGTTGACTTTTTGGAATTGCAGCATTCCTTTCTAAGTGCTTACAGGCTGTCTTTTTAATGATCTGCTCTAGAATCTTTCGTAGTATTGATGTCAGGCTGACTGGGCAATAAATATTTGGGTCTTCACCCCCCCCCCTTTTAAAGATGGGGACAACATTTACCCTCCTCCAGTCTGCTGGGATCTCTCCTGTTCTCCAGGATTTCTCAAACATTATTGCCAGTGATTCTGACATTACTTCTGCCAGTTCTTTTAGTACCCTTGGATGTAGTTCATCTGGCCCTGGAGACTTGAATTCATTTAAATTTTTGGCAGAGCTGGACTTCCAACATATATCAGGATTGTTAAAATCCCCCATTATTACTGCATCTCTTTTGTCTAAGTGTGCAGTCATCTCTTCTAGGAAGGCAGCATCCAAGTCCTCAGTTTGGTTTGGAGGTCTGTAGTAAACCCCCGCAATGACATCCCTGCTGTTTCTCTTCCCCTTGATTTTTACCCAGATGCTCTCAGCCTGGCTCCCAGGATTTAAATCATGGATCTGTTAACACATCATTAACGTATAATGCTACTCTATCACCCTTCCTGTTTGGTCTGTTTCTCCAAAATAGGCTATACCCCTCTATTAGTACATTCCAATCATGAGACTCATCCCACCAGGTTTCAGTGATGCCTATTAAATTATATTTGCTTTGCTGTGCTAAGAGTTCAAGTTCATCCTTTTTATTTCCCATGCTCTGTGCATTAGTATAGATACATCTAAGACCATGGGCCATCCCCCTGCTGTCTTTTAAAGGTTTTATTCGTCCCACTGCTGGGTTCTTGTACTATTTGCCTTGTTGTCTGTATAAAATTTGGGCCACTTTCTCCAGCACTTGATGAACTCCTGTCCTCATGAATACTGTTTCTCTCCCCCACACAACTCAGTTTAAAGCCCTCCTGATCAGATCTTTCAGTGTTTTAGCAAAAACATTCCTGCCAATAGCTGTGAGGTGCAGCCCATCCCTTGCCAGAAGTCCACTTCCCTGAAACTGCACACCATGGTCCAGGAAGCCAAACTGTTCCTGGTGGCACCATCTGCACAGCCAGTTGTTCACCTCCACTATTCTTCTCTCCTTTCCTGGGCCATGCCCTTCCACTGGAAGGACAGACGAAATGACTACCTGTGCATCCAGGTTCTTCAGCTTCCTACCCAAAGCCTCATAATCCCTTGTGATCTTCTGGAGGCTATGTCTTGCAGTGTCATTGGTTCCCATGTGGACCAGAAGGAAGGGATAACAGTCAGAAGGCTTGATGAGTCTTGTCATCAATGTGTGGAGATAGTGAGAGGCAGAGTTGAGGTGACAAGTCTGAGATCTGAAGAGTACACTTCTGATTCTTCTGGTGTTCTATAATTTACCTGGTCTGTGTCTTTTCACTGTAGTATATATCCCTTGAATCCTGAGCAATACCCTAACCTTTAAAATGCCTTTAGTGTCCCTACATAAATTCTACATGAGCACATGCATGGTACATGGGCCTTTTGATCATATTTCCTTCTCTTTCCTTCTCTTTCCATCTCTGAGCACAGTTATCTCTGGGCCACTGTACTCTGACTGCTATACTAACAGAAATAATAGAATAAACCTAGGGAGAGGGAAGATGCCGTTGTGGCTGGAAACACACAGTCTCAATTTTAAGGATTTTTTTACAATGAAATGGAATCACATTTCTTTTAATAAAAAGAATGAATCCTATCTTTTTAAAGGTGCCACAGAACTTTGTTGTTTTTGCTGTATCAGACAGACTAATAAGACACAGATTCTAAAACATCTCTGCAAGTTTCTATATGAATTTAGGTCAAAGGCCATAGTGATATAAATAAGAAAACAAGCATACCTTGTTTTCTATAAGTCTATAAAGAGGAGAGAGGCAGGTGATAGTTTTTATTCTACAAGTTCCTCTTATAATTATGAACCGCTTTTAATACCTATATCAAGGTTACACCCAGGGATGGTAAGACAACTCTTGCTATAAAGTTTTACACAAATTGTCTCCAAATCTCTACATGCACAGCGGAATGATGTGACAAATTCCTGAACAGACTGAATTGATCGCATCACTTCAGTCTGCAAGTGCACAGTCATATATTTTTTAAAAAAATCTCTACAGAGTAGCAGGTATTGGGAAAAGTTTTCAACTAGCAGTAATCACACCATGGGTCAACCTCATTGGATATGATACCGCCACTGCACAAAGATTAGTTGCTTCCTTAATGCCTATGTTTTAGAGTTGTCCCATAGTAGCTATATTTTGGGAGGAAGAAATCAGCTAAGTAAATTTGGTTTTGCTCAAGTACCTCTAGGGAGCACCCTGCACCCATCACCCCTGCCTGGGTAGAGATGACAACAATGGTGCCTCTGGCTCCAGCTCTGACTCACCGACAGCAAAATGAATGAATAGCTGGAGGAGGAGGTGTCCATTTCCTGCAAGCAGCAGCTCATGGCCACCATCACATCTGGGACAGATGAGTGTGCAGGAGTAGCTGCAGTGCCATAGAGATGAGGCAACTGTGGTAGTTGTATTGCCAAATCTGTGGCCACTGCTGCCGCCACCACATCCTCTTCCTCATTTGCTGCTTCCTCTTCCTCATTTACTTTTCTGCTTCATTTGTGGTAGCAGGATCTGTCGGGGCAAAGAGCTAGAGCTGCAAGTCAAGTCTCCTTGCAATAGCAAGCAGCCTTTCATTCTGTTCCTGCAGCACCAGGAGCTGTGTACGGGGTGTGGGAGGTGAGCACTGAGGGCTGTACCTTGGTCTGCACCATCTACCACTGCTTCCACCAATTTTTTCAAAATCCAAAAAAATCTGAAATCTGAAACACTCCTGGTCCCAAGGCATTTTGGATAAGGGATACTCAACCTGCATTTTGTTACTGGAAAGATACTGTATATTTTTCTCCATCTGTGATCCAATGGATAGAAAATGTAACAATACTTGCAACATTTATAAGAACAATACATAGACAAAATTTACAAATGGACTTACGTTTGGACATTTGGTCAGCTTTTATGAAATGTGCAACTAATGTGGTCATTCTTCCTCCTTTCGTGTTTTTATTTTTCTGTTTTTTTAATACTAGAACATTAATGTATGTAACTGTGGTCACTTTTTTAAAAAAAAATCAAATCTTTATTAAATTTATAGTGAATACACAAGTCACAATTACACTGTTTGAGCTACAGAGTACAGAAAAAAATCACACAAATCAAACAGTACATGAAACATACATACATATATATATATATAGCACATTCATTGTACACTGGTAGAACTAAATAAACAAATTCTATCTATCTATGAGAGACAAACTGGACACCACATTGACTTCTCTTTTTTGTGAAAACTGGATATCACTCGGATAATGTAACCAGAATGTCTTGGCCTATATAAATAATTAAGAATCAGAGGTGATAACATTGGTCCAAAAGGAGAGATGGTGTAACAGGGGTTTACTTTGTGTGGTATGAGAACTGATATTGAATGTAAATAAATTTATTTAATACTTTTAAACAATAACAACAACGAGTTTGAATCTAGGAAGCTCTGACTCAAAAATGGAAGGAGAGTGGAAAACCCTTCCTATGGCTTCTGCTCTGTACTGTGATAGAGGAGATGTCAATCAGGATTATGTAGGACTAGTTCAAAATACATAGTTATTAGTCACCCATGCCATGTATGTGCGTGCATATGTGTATTTAAAATGCAAACTCTTTTTGGTTCCTATTTTTAACACTTTACAATCTATTAGAAGGGCACCCACATACCCATCAATGTAGTTGCAGGTACTGGAGATTCATCTAGTTTTGAGGTTTAAGCTTCCCCAGATAATTCAACTGAAGGAGAGATTCAGACAGATTATTTTCAATGGGGGGGGGGGAATCTATGTTCACAAGGCCTTTCTCCCTGAATTTCAATCCAGTCTCAATATAAATCTATTATTTTTGTCAGAGAGGGTGAAAGGCCAACATGTAAAATGCACCAAAAATATCATTTAAACTATGTAGGAATAGGAAAGAATCCATTAATCCATCAGTCTGAAAGTGAGACTTTTGAAAAACTCACTGTAACATCAGACTATGTCCCTTGCTTCAAGACATATCTCCCATTGTTATGCCCTACTACCTCCTCCCCACGGTATCTCATAATTGGAAATATTGGACACTTTTCAGGGTAAGGTTGGCTGGGGCAAACCAATAGTCAGTTGGAGGTCATAATGACCTGGGATGTGTTTTAGAAATACTGTGGCAAGAAAGTCCAAATTAGGATTCTACAGAAACCTTTAGTAAACATAGTTGTTAAGGAGGTATGTGCTAATCTTTTATTCCAGCCCTGGGTACCTCAGCAATGATTCATTCAATCAAACAATTAAGTGACCCTTCCTAAATCTATTCCTATGGAAATCTTTCCTGTACCCCCTCCTGTCCAACCTTGTGAGTTTATTGTAAACCCATCTTTCTCACAGCAAGTAAAGCAACAAGTTGAGTTTCATTTTCCTTTGTCTCTCCCTCAGAAGAGCCATCTAGCCAGTGTTAAAACCATAACATGCCTTCAGGGCATGAAATGGGTTATAAATATTACAGCCCCCACTATAACAAAGTGCGTTGCAGAGGGACCTGGACACTTTTTCTTGATGTGTCAAGGATCAGGGCTGTGCTGTGCCACACTCAAACTGCAGTTTGAGTTACTTCACTACACAGAACTTTCTTCTCTCATGACTGGTAATTATTTCCCTCTTTATGCAGACCTCTTATCTCCAATACTTCCTGCTTCCTTTTCTGATAGCCTTGTATGGTTCGTAAGACTGTAGATTCCTGTGTGTTAGTTTATATTTTTCTAATAAAATACTTTAGTTTAACTCAACTGGAGCATCCTTCACAGTTAGTACTGGTATATATATTTTAGTTACCCTCCTCTTGCAGGCCAGCCATTCGAGCTAATAATTCCGCCAAATAATAATAGAGATTCTAGCATCATGGGTGGGGCTTTAAAACACCCCCACCTCTTAGGGTAACTCCTGACATTACAATAGCACACATGAAAGGGATCTAGATATTTTAGGAGAGCAGACACTGAATGTGAGCCATTAATATAGGGTTGTCGCTATATATGCACAATCCTAAATATGCACTGGACTGACTATGTGACGAATGTTGCTGTCCTTGAGCAAGCAGGGATCACCAACATTGAGGCCATGAGACTGAGAACACAGCTGCACTGGGCAGGGCATGTTTCTAGGATGGAGGACCATCACCTCCCAAAAATAGTACTTTACGGTGAACTCACCACGGGTCAGCGCAAGAAGGGTGCTCCAAAAAAGCGATACAAGGATTCCCTAAAACAACATCTCAGGCTTGGCCAAATTGATCACCAACAATGGTCCACCCTGGCCTCACATCGGGAGGCATGGAGACGCACTATCCACAATGTTGCAGCCTTATTTGAGAACTCACCCGAACAAGTCTTGAAGAGAAACGACAACTCAGGGTCCGTCTATACGATTAAAAAAATCTGTTTGGGGAGGTAAAAAATACGAATAGGCAGCTGTTCGTATGCATACGATCCACCTACATGATTTTTTTATCCCCCTAAACTCCATATGAGCCCCTTTCCCCAGCTGGCTGGAGCGAGCAAGCCAAGCGGCAGTTTTAAATCTCCCGTCACTTTTTTTAAAAAATGTAAAAAGATGCCTGCTTTGCAGACATTCGGTTTTCCCAATTTACAAAGTAAAATAAAAATAAATATATATAAAATTCATGGACTTACCAGACTCTCGCTTAGCCGGGAATCCAACATGGCCGCCGCTCCCAATTCCCCTCCTTGCTAGCCCTGCCCCCTCTACTTGGCCAGCCAATCAGATTGCACTGCCTGTTCGTATGTGTGCGAACGGGGTGTACAGACCATCAGCCATTCGAACGGCTGTACATATTTTATGCTGAGATCCGCTAATCCTCCCAAACACCAAATCCATGTAGTTTATGGGTGATTCGCTAGCCCCCCTTCTGAATGACACATATGAATCTGAATGGCTGTGTGTACGGAAGAGCGATCTTCCGAACGTCGTACATATTTTTTTAACCGTGTAGACGGGACCGCAGAAAGAATCACAACCCGGAAACATCACCCAAGGAGACCTTCTGTGCTTTCTGCAACCGGACTTGTTTATCTTGGATTGGCCTTTTAGTCAACAGTGCGCTTGTAGAAAGCATAGGATGAGTCCTTCCTGAATCTTCATTTGTGAAGAAAAGTCAGAGAGATAGAAAGAGAGAGAGAGAGAGAGAGATTTTAGTTACCCTCCTCTTGCAGGCCAGCCATTCGAGCTAATAATTCCCCCAAATAATAATAGAGATTCTAGCATCATGAGTGGGGCTCTAAAACACCCCCACCTCTTAGGGTAACACCTGGCGTCAGGGCCGGTTTAAGGAATTTTGGGGCCCCTTGCAATGCTTTATTTTGGGGCCCCCTTATGTTTATCTCAGGTCAATGTATCCTAACCTATTCACAATACAGGATGCTCAGATTACAGTAGGACCCCCGTATCCATGGATTCATTATCCATGGGACACAAAACAGCACAACTACCATAGAGTCTTCCTAGAAAACCTTTGTCAGATAAGGAGGTCAGCAGGGGGGGCCCCTTGACCTTGGGGCCCCCTGCCAATGCTGATTTGGCAGACTGGTTAAACCGGCCCTGCCTGGCGTTACAACAGCACACATGAAAGGGATCTAGATATTTTAGGAGAGCAGATACTGAATGTGAACCATTAATATAGGGTTGTCAACTGTGGTTGAAGAAATCCCTTACTTATCTAAATTAACAGATGCAATTTCACCTCTTTAATTCACCATTGGTGTTTAAAATCAAAGTTTAAAAAAAAACAGACTTGCATTACACACAGGAGCAAAAAGTGCAAAAGAGATTTTTCTTCATTTGGATGCCACTAACCTCTGACATTTGTTTGAAAACTTCAATCTCTGGTCTGTGTCCTCCTTCAAGACAACCTCTTCTGTTATTTGTTATAAAACGTATCAGTCATAATATAGCTTGTCAATGACAATGTTGATCTCAATGTGGAATGCTAAAGAGTCTATAAACCTGCCCATTTCACACTTCACTTGAAGTAAGAACATTGACATTTATTTTTTTAACAAGTAATGTTTCTATATCATACAGTTCCCCAGGTATTAAGTGCACCATGTCAATAGCTTATATGCTTCCTCTCTCAAATTTCTGTTTTAGTTGGATACACATTGTCCAAAATACCTTGGACGGATCTGCCATAGAATTGTACTTTTCTTCTCTTTTGAATAGAGGTTTTCCATACACCATGGACTTATATAGAACTGATATTATTATATTCCAGTTTTTTCACCACATTGTAAAATTACCATCAGATCGTGCAAAAGGTAAACGTAACAAAAAGGGAAAGATTTGTGTTCTTCCACATTCCACAGTAGATGTAGTGTATCTTGATTTCAGTAAGGCTTTTGACAATCCCCCAGAGGACAGGATCAGAATCCAAAATGACCTTAACGGATTAGAAAGCTGGGCCAATACCAACAAAATGAATTTCAACAGGGAGAAATGTAGGATACTATACTTGGGCAGTAAAAATGAAAAGCACAGATATAGGATGGGTGACACATGGCTTGAGGACAATACATGTGAAAGGGATTTAGAAGTCTTAGTGGACCACAAGCTGAATATGAGTCAGCAGTGTGATGCAGCAGCTAAAGAAGCCAATGCAGTTCTAGGCTACATTAATAGGAGTATAAGTGTCTAGATCAAGGGAAGTAATAGTGCCACTCAATCAGGATGGTGGAAGGTCTGGAAGCCATGCCCTATGAGGAGCGGCTTAGTGAACTGGGCATGTTTAGTCTGGAGAAGAGAAGGTTGAGAAGGGACATGATAGCCATGTTTAAATATTTGAAGGGATTTCATACTCAGCATGGAGCAAGCTTGTTTTCTGCTGCTCCAGAAACTAGGACACAGAGCAATGGGTTCAAACTACAGGAAAAGAGATTCCACCTAAACATTAGGAAGAACTTCCTAACAGTTAGAGCTGTTTGGCAGTGGGATGCACTGCCTGAGAGTGTGGTGGAGTCTCCTTCTTTGGAGGTTTTTAAGCAGAGGCTGGATGGCCATCTGTCAGGAATGCTTTGATTGTGTATTCCTACATAGCAAGGTGTTGGACTAGATGGTCCTTCAGGTCTCTTCCAACTCTATGATTTTATGATTAGCTCTCAGATTAGTATCTGCCTACATAGCAGATATTTTGCAAAGAATGCAAAATAATATATTTAGTAAATGGGTTCCAGAAAAATCTCTTATAGAATCATAGAATCATAGAATTGCTTCTTTCTTTATTAATTAGCAGACGAGCCTTTCTGATCAGTTTTGAAGAAGGTCTAGCCTCCTACTATCCTTTTATATAGCAAAGCTCTGAAAGTTACTTGTAAGACAATATTTAATTCTCACCTTTTCCCTAGCTCTAGCACTCAAAGTGTCTTACAGAAATTAAAATAGGTAGAAATAAAAGCTCACACATCACTAAAAACATGTATGAGTTAATATATAATTAATATATCATTCAATTATCAATAGCACTAAAAGCAATTTAAAAATATAACTATTAAAACACATAATACAAAATATATGGCACAGTATTAGAAATCCTTTCCCCATAAACCTTCAGTTCCCAAAGGTCTGTTGGAACCAAATGTCTTCACCTGCCAACCATTTAGGGGGCCAGTCTAGCCTTTCTAGGAAGGGAGTTCCATTGCATAGGAGCATCCAGCAAGGAAGCCCCTCCCATGTTCTCCCCAGATATACCTGTGAGATCATGGGACAATGAGAAGAGCCTGATGATCTCAACACCCAAGCAGGTTCAATTAAGAGAATACGATCCTTCAGATAGCCTAGGCCCAACCCATATAGGGCTTTATATAGATTTCAATCCATCATTTCAATTTTGCCTGGAAACAGACCGATAACCAGTAGGCACAATCAAAGAATACAAGGACACACTACTCCAGAGAGCATCATCCTACACCTCAGTTATGGATGGCTTCAACATGTCATTATATGCATATTTTCAAAAGTTACTTTTCCAAGCTTTGTTCCAGATTCTATGGACATTTTCAGACATGTCTTACCACGCTAGAAGCTTTCGGGAGAGCTTTGGCGTTGCCGTGTGGCAGGGACTCCATTTCAGACAACGCCGTCCCTCTGGCAAAATTGTCCATGACACTTCCGTGTAGGATTGGAGGCGGCCATGCCATATTTTGCCAGATTTTATTCACAGAAGTTGTCCGTGAATACAATATGGTGCGGCCGCCCATATTCTTACCACTTCTAGTGTGGTAAGACATGTCTGAAAATGTCCTATGACTTTATACCAGTGCATGTGTATACCATATATACTCGTGTATGAGTTGATAAATTTATGCCAAAAAATAAAGCCCAAAAATCTGTGTCAACTTATACATAAGTCATATAATCATAGACTCATAGAATTGTAGAGTTGGAAGAGACCACAAGGGCCATCCAGTCCAACCTCCTGCCATGCAGGAAAATATGATCAAAGCATCCCTGACACATGGCCATCCAGCCTCTGTTTAAAGACCTCCAAGGAAGGAGACCCCACCATGATCTGAGGGAGTGTGTTCCACTGCCGAACAGCTCTTAGGAGATTTTCAGACACCGTTTAATAGTGCCTACCACGGGAGTAGGTCCAGGGATAGGAACGGAGCTCTTGCGCGACAGGGGGTCATTTTTGGATGCCGCCGTCCCTCTTCTGGGATCCTTCGAGGCACGTCCGTGAAGCTTTGGAAGCGGCCGCACCATATTTTAAGCACGGAAGTTGCCCAAAGTTACCTTCCCCTTGCCCAAATGAATGAACAAGTGAGGAAACACACATGTGGCCTTGGCCAATCGGGGGTTAATAGGGACTGCAAATTTCTTCCTCCTTATTTCTATCTCCTTGTGTGTTTGTGTGTGCACATTGTGAAGGTCTTTGGGTGGGGGGGGATCTCCCCTTGATTCATTTCTTCAGTGACCCTGAGTTCTGGCATTATGGAGGTGTGGGTTGAGGAAGAAATTGAAAGAAATTCTTCCCACCATGCTTTCATTTGATAAACCATTACAATTGCTCCCATTGCACTTGTTGCTGTTGGGATATGTAGTTTGCAATCCAATAAGTTGAGATATTTGACTGCTGAAAGGGTTAACAGATAGAAGCAAGCAGAATGCTTGCTGTAACTTCCTACTGAAATGTAATTGGTTAACCAGAGGAAGAGGTGTGTTCAAGTCCTTCTCTTTGTCTGGAAAGCTATCATGAGGTTTACCAATCACCATGATACCTTTCTAATGGGAGGACCTGCTTTGCAGGGCTCCTGCATATTTTTGTTTGTAACGTAGTTTTTAGTTGTATTTTTACTAGTTTAGCCTTCACCTGTTGTTTTGCTGCTGATATTCAATGAGAAATGCACACAGACTGTAAGTAAAGATGTTTTTATACTTTTAAACTACTGTTAATTGTTTTGAGTCTCTTTTACGCTAGAAATATAAATTGGGGAATTGTGTGGATGGTTATATTAAACCTGCATGCTGGAATCAACACATGTCTGCTGCATATGTATTTTTAAATAGAGAAACTCTGCTGATTATTTCTGTGCTTTCAAAAGGGAGTTAAAGCCATCAGTTTTATGGTGCCTGTATTGTAAAGTACTTCCAGTAAAGCATGGGGGGGGGTAACATTGTTGAATTTACTAAACTTCCATTAGTTACTCCCATCCCCATTTCAAAAGTTCGCCAAACCCACTGGCCTTTCTTATTAGAGGCATTGATTCTGTCTCTTTTTTTTAACAGCTGTAAAATCTCCCCCCTCCAGCTCCATTCTCTTTCTTTTTGGAGGCGACAGCCAAAAAAGGTCCCCATGGGATTCCGAAATTGAGCTGCACAGCTCCATTATCTCCACTTCCTCTCAGGGTGGTTTCCCACACCTGAAGCCTCTCTGTGTCTCTTATGGGTATCTCCCATGTCCCACCACATGTGGCTTGGTGTGTGTGTAGTTTTCCTTCTCCCTTGCATTGCAGCCCCTTCTTGCTGCCCTTGCCATCATCCCTCTCATGTGCCCCATTCTCTCCTCTTCCTCTCTCTCCATCCTACTCCCTCTGTCGGCCCTGAAGACCTGTGCACTACCTGACCTCCTGCTTCCCTGTCCCATCCCCTTCCCCCCTCCCATCCAAGTGACTGTGTGAGGAAACATGTGTATGGCCAAGTCCAAATCTGCAAAAGTTTAATCTGAAAATGTGGAGGTTCGACTGTAGAATGGTGAAAGGTGAGAGCTTAGTCTGTCCCAGGAGAAGCTAAAAGAAGCACCAACCCTACTCTCTCTTAGCATGTCTTTGCGGGGAACTGCCCAAAAGCTGCCACTACTACCATTTTTCTGCCCAGGCATTCAAAAAGCCAGATGCAGCACTGTGGAAGAGAGTGTAGAGGGGTGTCGGTGCTTCTTTTAGGTTCTCCTGGGATGTACTAAGCTCTTGTCTTTCATCACTCTACTCAGAGAAGGAAATGCTCCATGGAATCATCGAACCATCGAATTGGAAGAGACCACAAGAGCTATCCAGTCCAAGCCTTGCCATGCACAAACAAAGCATTCCCGACAGATGGCTATCTAGCCAATGTTCCCTTTTTTTAAAAAAATAGGAGTTAACACTGTACCTTAACTTTTTATCAAAAAAAGGAACCTTCCCCTTCTCTGAACAGAGTGGTGAAAGTTTTTTTTAATGCCTGGGTGGGAAAATGGTAGTGGCAGAGATTGGCGGCTGCCCCCCTGAGGCAGTGCCAATACTTTTGCCTCTCTGCAGAATGGACCCAAGGAACCCCATGCTGAGCCCCAAAGTTTTACCCTTGACTTATCCATGGGTCATATCAAAATCCATAATTTGGGCCCCAAAACCTGCCCTTGACTTATACATGAAGTTGACTTATACACAAGTACCTCATATATATGTTAAACACAAGAAATAATTTGGGATTTTGACAAAAAAAAATTAGCATGCAGCAGCCATAAACATAAAAATTGACAACGATTGCCAAAATTCTGGAATTCAGACACATGAGCAGGGTTATAACAAATGGATGAACCAGGATAATCAAGATGCTTTTGACAGTTAGCTACCAGAAAGAATTCATGGGGCAGCTGTGCTTGTACTCAGAGAACAATGGCAAGCCACCTGCTTTGTTCTAAATGCCATCTGACAGACATGTCTGTTTTTGCCTGGGGAGCCTGACATTACTTCCTGGTACAGGTTCTCCAAAGAGAAAAAGAATCAATGAACAAAAAGTTTTTTAACAAGAGGGCTGGCATGAGATGTCAGAAAATAACTTGCAGAGGTCTGAATATACTTTCATGAGCCAAATATAAGACATGGTATTTATTAATAGTTGTGTGAGGCAAAATAAACCATTAAGGTTTTGTTTCGTTTTGTTTTGTTTTGAACAAGATATGCTCCAGTCTCAGCCTGATACACCAATTACAGTTTCTCATTTAGCAACCCAGAAATTAATCCCTAATGATATTAAGGATGCAAAAAATATCTCTTAATAGTCTCTAGGACCTACTACATTAACAACATGTAGAATCTAGTAAAAGGTAAGAGAGCTTCAGAAACACTTCAGTCTGGGTTCCCTAATGAGTAATGCCAGTAGGCAAACTGGAGATTCAGTGCATCAGTGAAACAAATATTCTCTTGCTCAAGCCTCACTGAATGGGAATGACAGATCATCAGATGTGTCAAAAGTGGTGTTACCACAATGTCAAGAGATCACAATAGGCCTTTTTTATCAGATGATGTTGTCCCCCCTCGTTATACACCCATTATGCTGCTGTTCCGCCAGCGCTCCTTTTTATTGATGCAAGAAGCAGTCAATAGATCCCACATTTCCGTTTCTGTTCTTGATTTGCCTGTGCACGACAAAGTGCTCCGTTATGCTGCGGAGATCCCAGCATCAATGGGAGGTCCCTGCCAGAACACTTCCGGGTGAGATCGGGACATCCAGGTAAGTGACACACTTTTTATGACCCTTCCCAGGTTACTTGTTAATTTTAAAGTGTGTTTTTGTGTTTGCTGCCACTTTTTTTATGTTACTTTTATTTTTATGTTTGAATTTCCTGCACTCACGTCTTCTTGCGAGAATCTGCAGGATTTTGATCCAGGAAGTGAACAGAGCTCCGTTAGAGCTCCTTTCACTCCTGGGCTGCCCTGTTGATGTGAGACAAGGCAAGTGCTGTGGAGAGGGTGTTTGTGGAGGGACAGGGGTGGGAGTGGAGATTGTGGGACAGGAACTTTTTTTTGTTCCTGTCTGATAATCTCCAAACAAGAGCATATTTATTTCAGTTTGGCTCACACAGGTGAATCTCCTTTGGTGGATTGTGCCAGAGGGAAGCAGGTTAAGGAAACTGAAGTACTGTGTGCAATTTTCCCAGCCTTGCCGAGTATATTAGTGAAAAATTTGTGTTTGCCTCCTGGCCCAAGGTGAATATAGCAAGTGGCATATTTAATTACTTTAATGTTGCATATTGTATTGGGCTACTCCTAGGAGATGAAACTGGTAAGGCTACTATCCTATCTACTGACTATCCTGGAAGTTAGCTCCATTCAATTCAACAGAACTTATTTCTCAAACTATATGTGGGACTGCACTATAAGAAAGTGAATAAATTGTTAAATATGAATAAATGTACACATTAAGAATAAAGCAAAACAAATGCATTCAAAGTCTCAGCATCATCAGGAAAGCAAATATTATAACAAATGCACATTTCTGGCTGTACTTTATTCCACTTAGCATTATTTTCAATAGTTTTCTTACTTATCCTGCTCATAGGTCCCTGTATCTGGACAATGCTGAGCTATTCTTCAGAGCTGCTTCTTTTCTAGTTCCCACAAATTACAAACAGAGGCAGTGCAACAGAATCTTCAATAATCTTACTGTTGGAAGATACCCCAAGGACCATCTAGTCCAAATCCCTATCAGTGCAGGAATGTACTGCTAAAGTTGTCATGAGAAGTGGGCATCTTTGGGAATCTGTTTCACTAACAAACAGTTCTTACTATCTGGAGGTTCTTCCTAATGTCTTTTTTTAAAATTAGCCAGAATCTCCTTTCTTGGAATTTAAACCTATTTTTTCAGGTCCTACCTTCTGGAGCAGCAGAAAACTTGCTTGTTCCATCTTCCATGAGACAGCCATTTGAAGAAGCCTTCATGTCACCTCAGTTTTCTCTTCTCCAGACTAAACATACCCAACTCCTCAGCTGTTCCTCTTAGAGTCTTGTTTCCAGACACTTTACCATCTTGATAATTTTCCTCTGGACACGTTTTGGCTTGTCAATATTTTTTTAAATGGTAGTGCCCTCAATGGAACATAGTATTCCAGGTGAAGACTGACCAAAGCAGAATAAAGTGGCATTATTTTGTCCCTTGATCTGGTCATTATAGGTTTTTTTATAATTGCATTCGTGTCTTTGCAGCCATGTAGACCGCACTATTTGGTCATGCTAAGCTTATAGTCCACCAAGATGCCTATATCCTTTTCTCAGGTACTGCTGTCATGCCAGGAGTCTCACATCTTATATTTGAACATCTGATTTTCCCTGCCCAAAAGCCAATACATTCCCAATATGAATTCAAGATGTTGCTAATGGCATTTAAACTCTTAAGTGGCTTACAACTTTGATAATTGAAGGAGCAGCTCTCCCTAGTGTTTGAAGTCTGTTGGAGGAGCCCTCCTCTGTGTCCCATTAGTCAGGGCAATATACTGCTAAAGAATGTGAGCAAGGGCCTTCTCTGCTGTGGCTAGGGATGTGATGATAAGTTGGTGCTGTTCACTAAATATATGAATGTTTGATCTCTTGATGCATTTACATTTCTTTTTACAAGCCGAGAAATTTGCCAGCGGCTTGCCCAGGCATGAGAATTTTCAAATACTTCATATGCAAAATAATAATGGGCTGGGCACTTCAATGGGAAATTCCATGTTTAGGATGTTTTTATTGCTTCAGTAATAAAAGTAACAGTGCCTCAGCCATTCATTTTAAATTGTGTGAGTCTAAGTCCAGGCAATTTGAATTACTCCACTGTATTTAAACATAGCCCATCCCCACTTCTTAGGAGATTATCAGATGCATAAGAGTGGCATTACAACAATGCCAGGAGATTGCAAGGGCTCCCTTATCAGATTATGTTGTCCCCCCTCATTATGCGCCCGTTCTGCCAGCACTGCTTTTTATTGATGGGAGAAGCCATCAATAGATCCCCTCATTCCATTTTTTGTCACGGATTTGACAGTGTGGAACAAGGTGGCCCATTATGCTGGTGAGATCCCAGCATCAATGGGCAGTCCCTGCCAGAACACTTCCAGGTGAGATCAAGAAATCCAGGTAAGTGACACACTTTTTATGACCCTTCTCAGGTTACTTGTTAATTTTAAAGTGTGTTTTTGTGCTTTCTGTCACCATTTTTTGGGTTATTTTTCTTTTTCTTTTTGAATTTCCCACACTCACATCTTTTCACGAGAATCCACAGGATTTTGACTCAGGAAGTAAACAGAGCTCCGTTAGAGCTCCTTTTACTCCTGGGCTGCCCCGTCAATTTGAGACAAAGTAAGCGCTGTGGAGAGGGTGATTGTGGCGGGACTGGGATGGGATAGGGATGGGACTGGAGATTTTTTTGATCCTGTCTAATAATCTCCTTAGACCCTGTGGAAAGGAAAGACAGCTGAGTCTTCATATGGTCACCACCAAAAGAAATGGTGTAGGGTTTCACAGGCTATATGAAAATTACCAGGGTAGCTAGTCAGGCAAGCTAATCTGCTTTCTCCTTTTCTTTCTGTTTTGCTCTTCATGCATGCTCAGTAAGTGATTCTGGAGGCACCTGTTTACCTTGCCCATTGTTCATATCATAAGCCTACAAAACTACAGTAGGATCATCTAGATAACTTGATGTTACCCATTTTAATTGTGTGAGATTCAGTGAAGAAAATTTGAGTTACTCCACTTGGCTGCAGGTGGGGCAAGGGGGGGGGTACACAGGCCATCCTTCCTTGTTAGATATTGCAAACAGAGTTTTATGGTTCACAACACTAAGTGCAAGAAGAGATAGGGGAAAGACAGCTGATTGTTTTATAGCCCTCATTCTTCCAGAATTTGTCATGTACAATTTGGCTTCTCTGTGAGGGCCAACCCAGTGGAAAATATCTCACTTTCTCACTGTCATTATTTATCTACGAATCCTCTTGGCTTTCTTTCAAATTAATTATATCTGTCCAACCTTCTAGGTCTTTCCAAGTCCTCTTTATCATCTAATATTATAGATAATCTTTCCATTTCATAAAAGTCTTTCATTTTCCTTATCCAATTTATAATGAATAAAGCTAAATAAAGAAAATATAGCTTATATATTGTGTGTGTGTGTGTGTGTGTGTGTGTGTGTGTATATATATATATATATAATAAATATAGGTTATTCAGAGCAAGTAATAATCAGAGTGAGGGCCAATGGACATGAAGAAAATAGTATTTGGAGAGTATGAAAGGTAGGAAGTTGGTGTATGGAGATATGAAAGGGATGAGAGAGGGATTTGTTAATTTAAGGATACATGTTTTTATTTGTATTATATTATAAGTAAGTTAACTGTATGTTATTTATAGTTTTGTTCGATGGGATGTTTATATGATTTTGGTGTAAAATAGTTTGGAATGATATATTAATAAAAATATATTGCGGGGGGGGGGGGAGAAAATATCTCACTTTCCACAGAGAGTGAGAAGAAAAATAAACTTTTCCCATCACTAGCTGTGGCACTCTAGGTATGGATTATTATCTCCATAGAGACCTGATTAGCACCTACATTTCTATCATTTCAGGGCCAAGAGAAACCATTGTTTTGAGGCCTTACCTGGTTTTATACAGATCCTCAAGTGTGCAAGGTTTTGGATTGTTTTAAGTATTCTAATTGGCTTTAATCTGTCTTCTTCTAACCTGTTAAATTATTTAATATGTTTTTAGCCTTTTAAAATCATTTTTACTGTTTACATTGGTTTAAACTATTCATGTTGATTTTCTTGTACACCTCCCTGAGATCTTTAGATGGGAGGTGGTACATATATATATATATATATATATATATCACAATTGAAATTCATTTTATTAGTTCTGGCACAATTTTTCCATCTACTAATGGTACCCAAATCCTAGTTCTGTATTCTGAGATATTAGCTACACCTTCCAGTTTGGTTTCATCTGCAGGTTTGATCAGCATGCCCTCTAACCTATCATCTGGATCTTTCATAAAGAGATTAGGCACAGCTGGGCCAGGACAAAACCCTGCAGTATCCAACTTGTTACTAACTAGTGCCTTTAGTTAAAATATTATCTGAAGAGCATTCCTTCAGACTCTTGCTATTCCTAGTTGGAGTTTAAATCAGTTGACTCTCTACATCCTTGATGTCACTAATACAAGCCCACAAAAGGACAATGGTCTCATCATTGTCTATTATTATTATGTGCCATTAATAGCACCTTTGGTTGTCGAGCTATTACTTTTTTGAACACAGATATATGTCTCAAATAATGACTTTGGAGTTGTTTTCTGTGGTCCATATGGACACCCAGCATAACCAAGATTTACTGCATCAAACAAGCAAAGAAGCTTCACTTGTCTTGGTGCTTGAATCTGGCATAGAAAGACAGGAAGTGCATTTTATGGAAAATCAAAATCTAAAGTAAGCAGATCAAGATATTTATTTTTAATTAAGCACATTTCTAAAATACACACATGGTTTTGTAAACTGACACACATTGGAAATTTTGTAAACTGACACACATTTGAAATCGTGGGAAAGTGTGGATTTTCAAGGGAAGATGCACTTCATATTGTTGCCAGTTTTGGCGAACATGACATGGGTCTTCTTGTAGGGCAAAACTGTCCCAATGATTTTCTTTTGTATCTCTAGCCACAGATTATATGGGAGGAATCTGTGACAAAGCTTCTTGCAATATCAGTCACCCTCAGTGGCAGCTTGGAGATGTGCATATTCCTTTCTGGGACAGAATGGCTCAATTTGTAGTAGTCTTCTGTGTACGCCTTTAAATGGATTCTTCCAGTTTGCTTTATCACATATTCTCTCTAGTTTTCACAAACGAAAATTCAGGAAGGACTCATCCTGTGCTTTCTGCAAGCACATTGATGACTGAAAAGGCCAATCTGAGATAAACAAGTCCGGTTGCAGAAAGCACAGCAGAGGGCCTCCTTGGGTGATGTTTCCGGGTTGTGATTCTTTATGCATTGTTGTTTTTCTTCAAGACTTTTTCGGCGTGAGTTCTCAAATAAGGCAGCATTGTGGATAGTGCGTCTCCATGCCTCCCGATGTGAAGCCAGGGCAGACCATTGGTGGTGATCAATTTGGTCGAGCCTGAGATGTTGTTTCAGGGAGTCCTTGTATCATTTTTTGGAGCGCCCCTCTTATGCTGACCCGTGGCGAGTTCACTGTAGAGTACTATTTTTGGGAGGCAATGGTCTTCCATCCCTGCCCAGCGCAGCTGTGTTCTCAATATCATGGCCTCAATGCTGGTGATCCCTGCTTTCTCAAGGACAGCAACATTCGTCACATAGTCAGTCCAGTCCTTGCTAACAAGGAAAAGGACATTCACCCTCATTCTCTATGTGTTAACTGCAGCCCTTTAACTTTGGGTCTTGTTTAAACTTGCCTTTAAAAAACCTTTTTAAAAGGTAAGTTTACACAAGACCCAAATTACTGAACCTATGATGAGGTAAAAGCTTAGTCTGTAGCTGAATACACCCTTGGGGAAGATAGAGTCACCAAGATGGGTTGCGGCAACAGTAGAGTTTGGGCAGCTGAGAATGGGAAAATTATTGAACAGAAAAATAGAAAACCTTAGTTCAATTTTAATGCAAGTCACAGTTGCTTGGAGGAATAGCCTCTTCATATATCTTTTTTTCTTCAATGGCAAACACATAACCATCCTTTTAGCATTTAAATCATTCCCCCCTTATGGATCCAGTAAAGGTTAAAAGATCACATATGTGGCTGGGGAGGAACATCATAAACATGTTAAATATTAATTTTCTGATAATCTCTAAAAAAAAGAAGGAAAGAACACTTTCCATGTGTATCAGCTTCCAGATTAGCTCTAAATTAATTTCTAGTTTCTCAGTGGTTTTGTTAATGTTCAGTTGACTACACTATGCAGAATAGACTCAGCACTTGGCTACACAAGATCATGATAATGATGATTTGCATTCTCATCATTTCCAGTACTATAGGGCTTCTTTTAGGCATTAATACAGTTTTTAAAAACTCACATTTAACACCATAGTTCTAGGAAAAACTGGATTTTTTTTTTTTTACATGTTGGGGTGGAATTGGGGTGGATGGGCTGAAGGGCAGGACAGGTTTGTGGGTGGTTACGAGGTCCTGTGAGCATGATCTGTGTCACCATTTTGTTTTTACTTCAGTGTATGTATGCAAAATTCAGATCTCCACACAAGTGAGTGAGCGAGCCAATAAGTGCACCTCCCTTGCTCCCTTCTGCTCTCCAATCCCTCCATCAGACTTGTAATGACATTTGTTTAATGGTATTTTCCGGCTTATAAGACAACTGGACATATAAGACGACACCCAAGTTTTCCAGTTAACATATAGAGTTTGGGATCTACTCGCCATATAAGACTACCCCTCTTCCAATGCACACCAAATAAAAATTAAAAAACCATCAGCCTCCCCCCTCCAGCCAGCCACCCCTCCACCCTTCCCAATCTCGGGAGCTCTCAGATCTCACTCCTTCGGGAAGGATGGAGGGGTAGCTGGCTGGGCAGAGGGGAGGCTTGCCATCCACCTCCCACGCTTCCCGAAGCCACAATGGGGCTGGGGAGCCCCATCACAGCTTCAGGAAGCTTGGGTGGTGGCTGGCAAGCCTCCTTCCACCCAGTCAGCCACCCCTTTATGCTTACCCAACCCGCGAAGGGGCTCACCAGCCCCATAGCAGATTGGGGAAGCCCAGGAGGTGGCTGGCAAGCCTCCCCCTTCCCTGCCACCCAGCCACCCCTCTGCGCTTCCCCAACCCGCAATGGGGCTCGCCAGCCCCATCATGGGATGGCAAAGCACGGGAGGTGGCTGGCAAGCCTCCCCCCAGCCAGCCAGCCAGCCAGCCAGCCTCCCCTCTGCATTTTCCCAACCCTTGATGGGGCTCGCCAGCCCCATTGCAGGTTGGGGAAGTGCAGGAGGTGGCTGGCAAGCCTCCCCCCACCCAGCCATCCCTCTGCACTTCCTGAACCCACGATGGGGCTTGACAGCCCCATCGTGGCTTTGGGAAGCGCGGGAGGCAGCTGGCAAGCCTCCCCCACCCACCCCTCTGCGCTTCCCCAACCCATGATGGGGCTCACCAGCCCCATGGTGGGTTGGGGAAGCATGGGAGGTGGCTGGCAAGCCTCCCCACACCCCTCTATGCTTCCCCAACCCACGATGGGGCTTTCCAGCCCTATGGTGGGTTGGGGAAGCGCAGGAGATGGGTGACAAGCCTCCTCCCACCCACCAAGCTAGCCAGCCACCCCTCTGCGTTTCCCCAACCCACAATGGGGCTCACTAGTGCCCCATCACAGACTGGGGAAGTTCAGGAGGTGGCTGGAAAGCCTCCCTCCCTCCCACCCACCCCTCTGCTCTTCCCCAACCTACGATGGGGCTCGCCAGCCTCATCACGGGTTGGGGAAGCACAGGAGGTGGCTGGCAAACTTACCCGCCCAGCTAGCCAGCCAGCCAGCCCGCCCTCTCAGCTTGGGGAATGTCAAGACTATGCATACAGATCTCACCTGTGTATAATCCCTGTTCTACATATTGAGTCTACACATTCTCAGATGATGAGAGAAGAGTTAGTTCAAAAAACTAATAATTGTGGTTATTGTCAAGTCAGTTTTGACTTACGGCAACCCTATGAATGAAAGACCTCTAAGTCACTCTGTCACCAACAGCCCTGCTCAGATTTTGCAGACTTGGAGCCGTGGCTTCCTTGAGCCAGTCTATACATTTGTAATGTGGTATTCCTCTTTTCTTACTGTCTTCTCTCTTGCCAAGCATCATTGTCTTTTCTAGTGAGTGATGTCTTGTCATGATATGTTGAAAGTATGACAATCTCAGTTTAGTCATCTTGGCTTCTGGTGAGCGTTTGGACTCATTTGTTTTTTTGTACAGTATTATACTTTTTATTAAATTTTAGACATAGACTACACAAAAGTACAAAACAGTATAACAAATGTACTAAATATTTAAAAATAGAAGAGATGAAAAGAGGGAATGGGAAAAAGAAATAAGAAAGAAAAAAATGAATACAAGAACCAATATAATAATAGATATATATAAATAACTACAATTAAAACTAACTTAACACTAAACTACACTAAAACTAATGCACCATACTAAAACACTATAGTAAAAAAAACCACCTGTAAATAGTGACTAACCTATCATGGGGTTCTAACCCCCCAGTCCAAACTGTAACTAATTATTAAGGGTGGGGGGAATGAAAAGGAGAAAATATTATTCTGCCATTACAGATCCAACTACATAATCCTGCCAGAATTATTAATACCCATAATCAAAAATGATTGCATTGTTACTATACTTCTTGCTCAAAAAGTCCATAAACATCTTCCAACCTTTGGAAAAAATTTCAATTAGTTTATTTTTAAGATCCACATGAACTTGGCAATTTGAGCTTACTCAGCAACTTTAACTAACTATTCTTCCATTGTTAGCACTTCAGTCCTTTTCCAGGTTTGGGCAAACAATATTCTTGTCATATATTTCAGAAGTAATTCATACTTACTATCCAATTTTTTATCCATAATACCTAACAAAATCATATCCGGTTAACATTGCAAAGTATACCTTTAGAATTTTTGGAATTAATATATACATCGTAGACCAATAACTTTTTGTTTCCTGCAAGTCCACCATATATGAAAAGAAAAAAGAACCCTCCTTTCCTTAACATCTTCACCATTGATCTGATACATCCTTAGACATTTTCCAGTACTTATTTGGGGTTAAATACCACATATACATCACCTTATGCATATTTTCTTTTAAGGTACTACCCAGACTAATTTTTTTATCTATGGTCCACAATTTCCCCCATATATCCATTTGAACATTATGCCCCAAATTTTGGGTCCATCTTATCATATAATCCTTTACTGTTTCATCTTCTATCTCTAATTTTAAAAGTATTTATACACTTTAAAAATTATATTATTATTATCTTTACAAAATTCTAAGGATGTTATCAGACATATCAAATACAGTGTCATAACGATGCTACATAAATGGGAAAGGGCGGATGTATCAGATGATGTTAGCCTTTTGCGTTTATGTACTGGCCAAAACCCATCATATTTTATTGATAGCTCAAGCCCTAAAAAGATTCCCCATTGTGATTTGGTGCTGGCATTGCTGGTTTATGAAGCCTTTTGCCATTGCAATTACGTGAAAGCAGCGTCAATGGCTGGTCCAGCCAGAACACTTTTGGGTGAGATCGCAACATCCATGTAGGTGACACACTTTTAATTACCCTCCCCAGTTTACTTGTGACTTTTTTTTAATGTGTTAATGTGCTTTTTAAAGCGTTTTGTGTATTTATTTTGTTTTCTTTTTAAATTTCCCATGCATTCCCTTATCCCATGACTCGGATGAGGGAATTAGGGGCATACTTATCAAATTTGCAGATGACACCAAATTAGGAGGAGTAGCTAATACCCTAGAGGACAGGATCAAAATTCAGAATGACCTGGATAGACTGGAGAGCTGGGCCAAAGCTAACAAAATGAAATTCAATACGGAGAAATGTAAAGTACTGCACTTAGGGCAGAAAAATGAAATGCATAGATATAGGATGGGAGAGACCTGGCTGAATGAGACTATGTGCGAAAGGGATCTAGGAGTCCTAGTAGACCACAAATTGAACATGAGTCAACAGTGTGATGCGGCAGCTAAAAAGGCCAATGCGATTTTGGGCTGCATCAATAGAAGTATAGTGTCTAGATCAAGGGAAGTAATAGTGCCGCTCTATTCTGCCTTGGTCAGACCTCACCTAGAATACTATGTCCAGTTCTGGGCACCACAATTCAAAAAGGATATTGACAAATTGGAGCATGTGCAGAGAATGGCAACTAAAATGGTGAAAGGTCTGGAAACCATGCCTTATGAGGAGAGACAGGGAGCTGGGTATGTTTAGCCAGGAAAAAAAGATGGTTAAGAGGCAATATGATAGCCCTGTTTAAGTATTTGAAGGGATGTCACACTGAGGATGGAGCAGGCTTGTTTTCTGCTGCTCCAGAGACTGGAACGCGGAGCAATGGATGCAAGCTCCAGGAACAGAGATTCCACCTCAACATGAGGAGGAACTTTTTGACAGTAAGAGCTGTTTGGCAGTGGAACACACTCCCTCAGAGCGTGGTGGGGTCTCCTTCCTTGGAAGTCTTTAAACAGAGGCTGGATTGCCATCTGTCAGGGATGCTTTGATCAAGATTTCCTGCGTGGCAGGGGGGTTGGACTGGATGGCCCTCGTGGTCTCTTCCAACTTTACAATTCTATGATTCTATGAGTGTATGATCTTCTTGCGAAATTAGGTATCTTAAACCTGGAAGTGAGCAGAGCTCTGTTCACTCCCTGTTAGTGCCTGGGAAGCCTTTTGCCAGGAAAGAAGGTAAGTGTGCCATGGGGAGGCATTTTGCCAGCACAGAAATGGCAAAGTTATGGCAGCAAATGAACGGAGTTTAGTGGGGTGGTATGATAAAGTCCTAAGTGGCTGGCTATATGGCAAAAAAGCTTCTCAGGGAATTCAAGGGGAATTCCTTTTGTCCTAACGAGATACTGTGTTGGATCACAGTATTTGGAAGGAGGGGGTAAAACTCTGTGATAACAAACTTCAAGAATTGTCCCGAACGTTTCAAATGCATCACATGAAATGTGTAGTCCAGATTGTTAAGACAACTGTGATAACTGTAGTGTGGTCTGGAGGGGGCAGAACTGAACATCCAATTGGTTGGAGGTACACAGTCACAGGCTTGCTGTCAAGCACCTGGAAGAGTTAACGATCATGTGCCTTTAAAACTTTTTTTAAGTGTCAAAAAAAAGGGGGACCTGGCAGCACCTGGAGACAAAAAGCAGGGTGGCCACCAAGACAAATTCTGGCCTGGTCCAGAATTTCGGTGTTTTTAAAAATTCTGGACCAGGCCAACTGTCACGTCAGAATGCACAGAGAAGCTATTGAAATCCACAAACACCTGAACAAATTCAACAGGAAAGAAGAAACCCTAAAAGTAAACAAGATCTGGCTGCCAGTCCTGAAAGACACTAAAATGAAAACCCAACACTTGCAAATGAACTCCACCCAGGGACAGGGGGATTTCCAGCAGATAATGGGTCATTAGTTAATAATTAGCCAAACAGAGACTAAGGACATTTTCAGACAGTGTTTTTTCATGCCTACCATGGGAGGAGCTTCCGGGAGAGGGACGGCACTCTTGCGCAGCAGGGGGTCAATTTCGGATGCTGCCGTCCCTCTCCCAAAATCATCTGTGACACTTCCGTGATGTTTCGGAAGCCGCAGCGCCATATTTTATTCACGGGCAACCTCCATGATTAAAATATGGCTCTGCGGCTTCTGAAGCTTCACGGAAGTGACACGGATGATTTCGGGAGAGGGACGGCAGCGTCTGAAAATGACCCCCTCCTGTGCAAGAGTGCCGTCCCTCTCCCGGAAGCTCCTCCCACGGTAGGCATGAAAAAACGCTGTCTGAAAACGTCCTAATTCTCCTTGCATATCTCCACACAGAAACTAGCCTTTCAAATACACAAATTTACATATCCTCCCCAACAGGGGTTCACAGTATATAAATCCCATACACACTCCTACCCAAACATTCTCTGAAGATGCCAGCCACAGATGCAGGCAAAACATCAGAAGTAAACTCTTCCAGAACATGGCCTCACAGCCCGGAAAAACCCAAGGAAAATCTATTTGTTTGCTATTGGGCTTCAATACCCTGGGGGTATCAGATATTGTTTGATTTTGGCAGCTAGGCAGGGCTGGCCCCAATAGGTTCTTCAAGGGAACATTAGTGCCTTATACTATTATTCCTTCCCTTGGTTTTTCTGCTCCCTTTGACAGTTCCCAGAGTTTTTGGTTTTATTTTACCAGATACACCACTGATAGCTCTATGGATTCATTGAGTGGTGAGTCAAGTACAGGCCATGGGCTTAGTTAACAGTTTCAGTTCTTACATGTTCAATTTTATTTTACAGGGTTATTGGGTTGTGTGATGGGCCCATTGAGACATACTTGCACTTCCTGGATAGATATTAAGGAGAGGCCTATACTGCCATGGTTTGATGCTCCTTCTGTTCCTGAAGTCCAGGAACTTTCACCTGGTATTCTATCCTTATGTTTCAGGATTGCCTTCAGACTCCACCTGATACTGCTCTTCTTTTCCAGGGTTGCTGTGGGGTCCCCCATTGTTTTGCTGCCTAATTTTCTGCAGTGCCATAGGCTTCATCTTGGTCTGCTGCTATTTCTTTCTGGGAACACTGTTTGCCTGAGGCAACGAGGAATGCTGCTGGTACACCAGGATGATACAAATAGACATCAAAGTGCCACCACTGCTTGAGGGTATCTGGCTGGGCCAACCAAACAGTTAGACACCCTGGCTTTTGTCAAACGGCAGGGCAAACATGGCCTTAGGTGTCATGGTTTATCTCCAGCTCTGTTGGGGAGTGCTGTTGGCCTCCACCACACATGTTAGTTGTTCACCTTGGTGGCAATGACTTTGGGCACATTTTGTATTCAGCTCTGTTGGGGAGCGCTGTTGACCTCCGACATATATTTTCATCACCTCAGTGCCCACAACTTTGGGCATGGTTTGTCGCCAGCTCTGTTTGTTTGAGGAGTGCTCTTGGCCTCCACCACGTTCTAGTCATTCCCATCTGTGATATCAACTATGTTTCTTCTGGGGCATGGCTTAGCCATTTGTCCCCTCAGGATGTGGAAAAACCTTAGGTCTGTATGGCCCCAATTATCTTTAATCTGGCTTGCCATCATACATCTCTTGATTTACATTTGTCATAGGTGATCTAAATTATAGATGTGTTTCAGAGGTGAATAAATAAGAAGGTTCACACAGCCATGAGTGAGTGGCTTGGATGGTTTTTACCACATCCTGGTGTTACATATCAGCAACCTGTATTGTATAGGTCAGATGAGGTCCACCAAATAGTTTGGGATCCAGATATTCCTTGTGTATATGCACCGAGGAGTGAGGGCTGTATCAGCCAGTCTGGTGGGGGATCTGTGGCAGGTTGTGGGGGAGATGGGGATTAGTTGGGTGTACACCTATGGCAGCCCTTTTGGGTGAAGGATGGCTCTATCAAACTGCCCTTGCAGATCATGTGGCTGGAGGGTAGGGAGTGGACAATCTTTGAGGCCGGACCGAGAGTTGAGCCCATGCCAGATGTCGTGCAATTTGAGGTGTCTCATCCTGGGGTTTTGCCTTACAGCAGAGGGTGCCCTGGGGATAGCTCAATTGATGAGAAACCCACAGCTCAGGTGGTTTGCCCTGGGAAGCTGGGGATAGGTCTGGGTGAGACCATCAGCTCCAATTTTTCCTGCAATGGATCTCCCCCCCTGGTTTGCATATCTGAAGGAATAAAGATTAAATAGGTGATAGAATAAATAAAGTAACACCTATTTTAACCCAGGTTTTGTGTCTGGCCTCGTTATTTCATGTGTTGGTCATCAAATGCAACAAAGACATCACAACTCTACTCCCAGGAGAGGAGCCATTTTCCATTAGTGGAAAATGTAGGGATAAAATCCTCAATGGTTTCATAGAATCATAGAATTGTAGAGTTGGAAGAGACCACAAGGGCCATCCAGTCCAACCCCCTGCCATGCAGGAAATCATGATCAAAGCATCCCCGACAGATGGCCATCCAGCCTCTGTTTAAAGACCTCCAAGGAAGGAGACCCCACCATGCTCTGAGGGAGTGTGTTCCACTGCCGAACAGCTCTTACTGTCAAAAGTTCCTCCTAAAGTTGATGTGGAATCTCTGTTCCTGGAGCTTGCATCTATTGCTCCATGTTCCAGCCTCTTGAAATAAAATGCTCTAGGGAGTGTCTCTTCTAGTTCTGAGATCTCTGGTATCCAGAAATTCACCTTCTGCTGCAGCATTTTTTAAGTCTAGATACCAGATTACTGCTATTGTGTCTCAGGAATGGTGAGGAGTGGGAGATGTAGTTGGAGGTATGTGACAGCAAAGGAGATTATAGGGTGCGGAAAATAATGAAGGGAGTGAATGTTTGCTTTCATGTACCCAGAGACTTCTGTATTTCAGGAAATGAAAGTATGAATATATCAATCATGTTTGGCTCTGGGTCAGAAAATTAATCCTAATGGCTGTCTCTGTGGGAATTTTAATCTTGGATCCTCTGCTCCCTCCCACACGGGATAGGTTGATTTGTGCCTCAGGCCTTAAATCAGCATCTACAGGCCAGGAGGCAATGCAGTGCTGGCAGGCAGTGAGGCCTTGGAATATCAATGAAGTTCTGTCAGCTAGCAAAAGGAGAATGCACTGATTTTTAAAAATCTGACATGAATATATATCATATAAAGCTGAATTTAAAGCATATAATTTGTTGAAGAACAAATACTCCTTTCTTTAATACTACTATGCTCAGAAGAATTAGATTAAAAGAGATCCAACCTGCAGTTTTAGAGGGAGTGATAATTATACAAATTTTTTCACTTTCAGTTTCCAGAGAGTATCTATGTTAGAGTCTGTTGCACCAAAGACTACAAAAAGTCTTGTGACAGCTTGAAGACTACAACTTCATTGTTTCATAAGACTTCATGGGCAAGAAAATGGCTGGGCTGACTTTTTAGTCCCCAGGACCATGTGTGCCACTAACATGGAAATATGGGACTGCACATAAACATACTGTAGAATCATAGAGTTGGAAGAGGCCAGAAGGACCATCCAGTCCGACCTCCTCTCTTACAGGAATACACAAGCAAAACACTCCCAACAGATGGCTACTCAGCCTCTGTTTTAAAACCTCCAGAGAAGTGGACTCCACCACACTCCAAGGCAGTGTATTCCACTGTCAAACAGATCTTACTGTCAGGAAGTTTTTCCTAATGCTTAGGTGAAATCTCTTTTCCTGTGCTTTGAGTCCATTGCTCCATGTCCTAGTCTCTGGAGCACCACAAAACCAGCTTGTCCCATCCTCAGTATGATATCCCTTCAAATATATAAACATGACTATCATACCACCTCTGTACCTTCTCCAGGCTAAACATACCCAGCTCCCTAAGCTGCTAATCATAGGGCATGGCTTCCAGACCTTTCACCATTTTAGTCACCCTCCTCTGGACATGTTTCAGCTTGTCATAGAATCATAGAGTTGGAAGAGACCTCAAGGACCATCCAGTCCAACCCCCTGTCATACAGGAATACACAATCAAATCATTCCTGACAGATTGCCATCCAGCCTCTGTTTAAAAACCTCCAAAGAAGGAGACTGCATCACACTACAAGGCAGTGTATTCCACTTCTGAATAGCTCTTACTGTCAGCAAGTTCTTCCTAATGTTTAGGTGGAATCTCTTTTCCTGTAGTTTGAACCCATTGCTCCGTGTCCAAGTCTACGGAGCAGCAGAAAACAAGCTTGCTCCATCCTCAGTATGACATCACTTCAAATATTTAAAAATGGCTATCATGGCCCCTCTCAACCTTCTCTTCTCCAGATTAAACATGCCCAGTTCCCTAAGCTGCTCTTTGTAAGGCATGGCCTCCAGACCTCCCACCATCCTGGTCATCCTCCTCTGGACACATTACAACTTCTCAATATTTCTCCTGAATTGTGGTGCCCAGAACTGGACAGAGTATTCCAGGTGAGGTCTCACCAAAGCAGAATACAGTGGCACTATTACTTCCCTTGATCTAGACACTATACTCCTATTAATGCAGTTTCGAATCACATTGGCTTTTTTAGCTGCCGCATCACACTGCTGACTCATGTTCAGCTTCTGACCCACTAAGATTCTTAGATCATTTTTGCATGTACTGCCTTCAAGCCAGGTGTCACCCATCCTATATCTCTGCAATTTTTCCTGCCCAAGTGTAGTATCCTACATTTCTCCCTGTTGAAATTCATTTTGTTATTATTGGCCCAGCTTTCTAATCTGTTGAGGTCATTTTAGATTCTGATCCTGTCCTCTGGGGTATTAACTACCCCTCCTAATTCGGTGTCATCTACAAACTTGATAAGCATGCCCTCTATTCCCTCATCCAGGTCATTGATAAAGATATTGAATAACACTGGACCCAGGACAGAACACTGTGGCACCCCGCTAGTCACTTCTCTCCAGGATGAAGAGGAGCCCTTTTTTGTTTTTGGTCAGTCAACAAATTTCAAATCCACCTAACAGTTGCATTGAGTAGCCCACAGTAGCACCCCATATCCACTGATTCACCAACTGCGGATTCAATTATTGGTGGTTGGTGATGGCGAGGGGAAGGGGGGAGGAGGGATCTTTCCCCACCTGTCCATCCCTCTGGGGGTGCTCCTGTCACTGCTGTGGTGATCGTGGGGGTAAAGGGAGGGGGGAGGAGCAAACTGGCCTTATCCCATTCCCCCTTTGCTGCCGTGGTAGTGCCATGATGGGGGTGAAGGGGGCGGAGGAGTGAACTCACTCCCCTTTCTTCCAGGATGCCTCCCGGATGGTGTTCACTATGATCCACAGAATTTCCCATCCACAGGCACTGCCGGAACCAATCGCCCACAAGATGTGGGGGTGCTACTGTATCCTTCTTGAATTGTGGTGGCCAGAGCTGGACACAGTATTTCAGGTGTGGTCTGACCAAAGCTGAAGAAAGTGGTATTATTACATCCCTCATCATGGTTTTTTCTTGGTTAGGTGGTTCTTTCTAGGGGGTTCAACACTGCCTCCCCCCATGCAGTGCTAATATGCATTAGCTATGATGTTGCTGCTGCCATCTCTGTAAGATCCTCTACCAGTGACACCCACCACTACTGATGCTGCCCAGTAATTGTTTGTACTATTTGTTGGGTAGCTGTTGGGTTACCAACACACTTGATTGTCCTGGTGTGTAACTTATACTTAGGACAGGAGGCCACCATAAAAATAGAATATGGAGAAACAGGATGGTTACCAATAGGATAATGAGTCAGAAAAGAATCATAGAATTGCAGAGTTGGAAGAGACCACGAGGGCCATCCAGTCCAACCCCCTGCCACGCAGGAAATCACAATCAAAGCATCCCCGACAGATGGACATCCAGCCTCTGTTTAAAGACCTCCAAGGAAGGAGACCCCACCACGCTCCGAGGGAGTGTGTTCCACTGCCGAACAGCTCTTACTGTCAAAAAGTTCCTCCTCATGTTGAGGTGGAATCTCTGTTCCTGGAGCTTGCATCCATTGCTCCGTGTTCCAGTCTCTGGAGCAGCAGAAAACAAGCCTGTGCCATCCTAAGCGTGACACCCCTTCAAATACTTAAACAGGCTGCATTCTTTCACCCTACTTGTTCAACTTTTACGCAGAATATATCATATGTAGAGCAGGCTTAGATTCAGAGGAAAGAGGAGTGAAGATCAGAGGAAATAACATCAACAATCTAAGATATGCAGACAACAGTATGCTACTAGCAGAAAACAACAAAGACTTAGAGCATCTACTAAGGAAAGTCTTAGAAGAAAGTGCAAAAGCAGGCTTAATGCTGAAATTAAGAAAACAAAAATAATGACCACAGAGGATCTACACAAATTCAAAATAGATGAGGAAATTCAAATAGTGAAATTCCATTCCATGGATCAATCATAGCCCAGAATGGAGACTGCAGCCAGTCCATCAGAAAAAGACTGGGACTGTGAAGGGCAGCTATGAAAGACCTGGATAAGGTCATAACATGCAAAGATATAAAACTGAGCACTTCAAACAGTCAGATTTTCCACCACCATGTATAGATATGAATGCTGGACGGTGAAGAAAACTGATAGGAAGAAAATCAACCCATGTGTTGGAGATAAGTGCAAAAAGAGAAATAAATGGGTCTTAAAACAGATCAAGGCTGAACTCTCATTAGAAACCAAGATGGCCAAATTGAGGCTGTTGTACTTCAGACACTTCATAAGAAGGAAGAGCTCACTAGAGTAGTCGATGATGCCAGGAAAGGTGGAGGGGAAAAAGAAAGAGAGGTAGATAGACTCAATCAAGAAAGACACAGGCCTGAACCTGCAGGTCCCAAGTAGGGTGACTGAGGACAGGGGGTCTTGGAAATGTCTCATCCATGGGGTCACCATGGGTCAAAGCCAACTCAAGAGCAGCTAACAAGAACAACATTACATTCCTTGATGTAGACACTATACTCCTATTGATGCAGCCTAGAGTAACATTGGTCTTTTTAGCTGCTGCATCACACTGTTGGCTCAATTTCAGCTTGTGGTCTAACTAAAACTCCTAGATCTCTTTCACATGTAACTGTTGTTAAGCCAGTTGTCACCCATCATATATCTGTGCATTTCACCCAGTTGAAATTCATTTTGTTCATTTTAGCCCAGCTCTCCTATCTGTTAAGGTAATTTTGAGTTCTCATCCTGTCTTCTGATGTATTTGCTACCCCTCCTAATTTGGCATCATCTGCAAATTTTATAAGCATGCCCTCTATTCCATCATCCAATTCATTGATAAAGATGTTGATTAGCACTGGGCCCAGGACAGAACCCTGTGGCATCCCACAATGTGCATATATCATAGAATCACAGAGTTGGAAGAAGCCACAAGGGCCATCCAGTCCAACCCCCTGCCACACAAGAATAGACAATCAAAGCATTCCTGATAGATGGCCATCCAGCCTCTGAGTAAAACTTCCAAAGGTGGGACTTCTGGTGAAGATGGCATAACAAACGGACTTGTCTCGCTGAAGCTCTGAGACACAACCACACACGTCATTAATGGTAGTTTTGACAGGGCTAATTTCCCCCTAGGAAAAGGGAGTTCAGAGTTGCTCTGCACAGACCCATCGGTAGCTTGAGTGTCTACAACAAGGGAGGTGAAGAAGAGAAAGGTGATCCCATCGCAAAGGGCATGGACCAGGCTGAGGAGAAATGCCATCACCACTTTTAAGAACTTTTCTTTTTGAAGTAAGGTCCGTAAGGAGATTTTCAGATGCCTCTTTCAGCCTCTTGCCACGCAAGCAGCTCCGGTGCAGTAACGAGGCTGCTGCGCGGCAAGGGGTCCATTTTGGACGATGCCGTTTATCTCTCGGCGGTGTCCGTGACTGTTGCGGCTAGCATTGGAGGCAGCCACGCTGTTTTTCACTCATGGAAGTTGTCCGTGAGTAAAAAACAGCACAGCCGCCTCCAGTGCTAGCCGCAACAGTCACAGACGACACCGAGAGAGAAATGGTGTCATCCGAAATGGACCCCTTGCCGCGCAGTAGCCTCGTTACTGCACAGGAGGCTGCTTGCGTGGCAAGAGGCTGAAAGAGGCATCTGAAAATCTCCTAAGAGTCAGAAGACCTTTTCCTCTGTGTGGTTACATTCCACTGAATTGGTATTTATCAAGCAGTTTCTGGGGTTACCCCCCATCTTTACCCCACAAAGACTGAGAACTGAACAGTTGAAAAGGCACAGGAGTTTGCTGGAAGACTTTTAATAAGACTTTTGTTAACTTCTTCTTGTTCAGCCTAGAGATGGTCTGGCTTTTCTTCACAAACAAAGATTCAGGAAGGACTCATCCCGTTCTTTCTGCAAGTGCGCTGATGACTGAAAAGGCCAATCCAAGATAAACAAGTCCAGTTGCAGAAAGCACAGCAGAGGGTCTCCTTGGGTGATGTTTCCAGGTTGTGATTCTTTCTGTGTTGTTGTTTCTCTTCAAGACTTGTTCAGCATGAGTTCTCAAATAAGGCTGCAGCATTGTGGATAGTGTGTCTCCATGCCTCCCAATGTGAAGCCAGGGTGGACCATTGTTGGTGATCAGTTTGGCCGAGCCAGAGATGTTGATTCACGGAATCCTTGTATCGCTTTTTTGGAGTGCCCCTCTTATGCTGACCCATGGCGAGTTCACTGTAGAGTACTATTTTTGGGAGGCGATGGTCCTCCATCCTAGAAACGTGCCCTGCCCAGCGCAGCTGTGTTCTCAATATCCTAGAGATACATAGTAATTAATCACAGGATGGCTTTCCTTTTTGTTTCCTCTTGTTGTAACTGAAGATTAAACTGGGTTGGACTTAATAACAGACAGAATAAAGAGTGGACTGAGTTTACTTTTTGGTGTATAATATAATCACCCAGAGGAAATTAAGAAATAAAGAGAAAATATTTGTGTTTTTTCTTCTTTTTCTAATGACTTTTGGGGTAAAATTAAGGTGAAACTGAAACATAATTACAATAAGAATTAAAAGGAAACAGCATTGTGAAGAAGAAAAAACTGAAAATTTGAAAGCAGGAAACATGCAGCTACAAGAAACATCCTTGGTGTTTACAACTTTACAGACATTTATGATACTAAATAAGATCTGAAGGAGAGGGGATTTTTTTTCTTTCTTGGACTAAACCATTGATGACAGAAGCTATATTTATTTTATATTTATTTTTTATAATGGAATGCTAGCAGGAAGACAGAGAAAGGAAAAAAGGGGGGATCAGTAGATTTGTTTTTTCATAAATCTCATTTGGGAATATATATTCACTGTTGCTATACTGAACATATCAAAAATCATTATTTTGAGAGAAGCTTCTATTGCTTAACATATTAGGGGAGAGAAATAATAAGTTGTTTGGATATTGAAATACTATGATTTCTGAAATACTGTGATTTCTGGGTGGTGGGGTGGATATTTTCTATACTTGCTTTATATATCAAGTTTGGAGTAACTGCCAAGATATAATAATATATATAATATATAATTGTAAAAATAGGAGAACTTTACACATTAGAGGGGAAACATTGGAGGAAGAGAAAATAAGGAAAATATAAACTGATATATTAAAGTAAACATAGATTTAATAAGTTAGGAATATTATTTCTTTCCTCCTCTCTTCTTTTCTTTGTGTTTAAAGAGGTGTTTAAAACTTGGCTCTGAGAGTCAAGGCTAACAAGATAAGGTATAGTAATAGCTGACCTTGAGCTTTGAGTAGGGCTATTAATGCTTTATAAGTCAAAGGAAACTTTCTAAGTGGAATTGTTAAGAGGAACTATATCTTTGATAGTATTTGATAGAATTGCCACTTATAGTTGAATTTGGATAATGGTTTTAGGTACTCAATTGTAACTATAATATAGAAATTGTTAAGAGCTATTAATAAGTTAAGAATAATATTTATCTTTTTCCTTTTCCTTGTGTGACTGAGCTAAAGAGAAACTGTAAAGCAAAGCAAAGTAAAATATTACATATGAGTAAGTTCATTGTAGAAAAGATAAGATACAGTAACAATTAACCTTAAGCTTTGAATAGAATTATTAATGCTTTATTAATCAAAGGACATCTTCTAAGTGGAATTGTTAAGTGGAACTGCATCCTTGTTTTGTTAGCACTGCCATCTACAATTGAATCTGGATAATAGATTAAGTAACTTCATTGTAAGTATCTGAAAATACAAATAAACCAGGAAAATGGTTGTTGTATAAACTGAGGAAAGAAAGAGAGAACTAAACAATAATAGAAATAAGACATCGGGAAACAATTTATAGACATCAAGAAAAGATTAAGAAAGTATTTCATGATTATTTTGCCAAATTGTTTGATGAATCTTTAATGTCAGAAGGGAAAAAAGAACTATAGAAAAATATTTGGAAGAGCAAAAATTACAAGTATCAGAAGAACAAAGATTAGAATTAAATAACCCAATTTCAAATCTGAGATACTAGAAGCTATTAAGAAAGTCAAATCTGGAAAAGCCCCTGGGCCTGATGGAGTTACACCAATTTACTATAAGGTATTCCATGAAGAATTAGTTGTGCCCCTGCATCAAACAATATATGTTACACATTTGGGAAGAATAACACAATCATGGAGAGAAGCCATAATAACAATAATTCCCAAGGAAGGAAAAGACCCATCAGAAGTAGGAAATTATAGACCAATTTCCCTGTTAAATGTGGACTATAAAATATTCACTACAGTATTAGCAGAAAGAAGAAAAAAAGTTTTTACAATACTGGATTCAAGATGACCAAAATGGTTTTTTACTGTGTAGATTAGTGAGAAATAATACAAGAACAGTTATTGATGTCATAGAATATTGCGAGAAACAAAATCAAAGGAAACTTGGAATGATTTTCATTGATGTGGAAAAGGCGGTTGACAATTTGAATTGGGCATTTATTTTTAAAGTATTAGGAAGAATAGGATTGGGAACAAATTTTATATGTTGTTTTAAGACTATATCTAAAAATCAGTCAACAAGAATACTACTTATTGAAGAAAAAACAAAAGGATGTGTAATAAAGAAAGGCTTGAGACAAGGATGTCCCCTATCTCCTTTGTTATTTAGCACTGTACTGGAAATACTAATTAGGAAAATAAGAAAGGAAGAAGAAATAAAGGCAGTGAAGATTCCAAATTAGGAATTTAACATTAGAGCTTTCATAGATGACTTAGTAGTTCTTTTAGATGACCCTATAAATGGCATTAAAAATGATAGAAGTGGTGGAAGAATATGGTGCACTAGCTGCTTTCAAGATCAATAAAGATAAAACAATAATGATTACAAAAAATATAGCAAAAGAAGAAATGGAATTGATGCAAATATCCAAAATTTAAGGTAGACAAAAAAGTTAAATATTTGGGAATAAATTTAGCTGAACATAATACAGAATTTTTAAATAATTATTATATACATTGTTGGAATCAAATTAAAAAAGAATTAGCTATATGGTCCAAGCTAAAATTGTCATTATTAGGGAGAATTTCAGCAGTTGAAATGACTATTTTACCTAAATTAATGTTTTTATTTTAGAATCTCCATATAATCATGAATAATGAACCTTTTAAGAATTGGGATAGAGATCTTTCAAAGTTCATATGATAGGGAAAGAAGCCAATAATACGTTGGAAAGTGATGTATGAAATTAAAGGAAGGGGTGGTCTTAGTGTTCCAAATTTAAAACTATGTTATTATTCCTGTTGTCTTGCATGGACAACAGACTGGATTAAATTGAGTGATAAGAAATTATTGGCTCTAGAAGGATTTAACAAACAATTTGGAGGGCATGCTTATCTGATTTGTAATAAAGTGACAGTTAATAAAGACTTAAGATCATGTTATTAGGAAATCCTTATTAAATGTGTGGCAAAAATACAAAAGAACATGGTAAGAGAAAATACCTCTTTGGACCTCAGTACATGAGGCATTTCATAGAAGAGAGAATCTACATAAAAGAGAATGGCTGACATACAAAGATATTATCAAGTTACTAAATGGCAAATGGGAGACAAAGACAAGAGAAGAAATGGATTTAGAGAGCATTAACTGTCATTGGTACTGCCAGCTGTTAGAGAGATTTATAAACAATGCTAAACTAGAAAGTATATTGGGAAAAGAGACAGGTCTAGATTCTTTATTTAAGACTGGGGGGGATCTAATAGCAAAAATTTATAGAACTTTGATTTTTTAAAAAAAGGAAATGGAGGAAGAAGTTGTGAAAAATAATATGGTTAAATGGGTGCAAAATATTGGCTACTCCCTGCAATTAACTCAACGGGGAAAAACCTAGACTGGAAATTTGAAATTCACCAAAAACTATGACTTGAAAGAAAACTATTTTAAAATGTTCTACCAATGGTACTTAATCCTGGACAAAATAGCCAAAATGTATAAAACACAAGATAAGAATTGTTGGAAATGTGGAGAGAAAATCAGTTCTTTTTAACCATATGTGGTGGCAGTGTGAAAAAGCTAAAAGATATTGGGGGAACTACATAAAAGTACAAGTATGTAACTTTTTTTTGTGAAACCTGAAATGTATTTATTAAACATGTTAGATGGACTAGACAGGAATATAGAGAAAAAATGTGGAAGGATAATAATGTATTACAGCTACCAGAAGAAGAGTGCATGCTAGATACTGGAAAACCCCCAAATTACTCTCAACGGAAGAATAGTTTGCGAAATTACACGTAATAACAGAGATGGATAAATTGATGATGTTATTAAATGACAAATCATTAGGAAGATTTAGAGTTCAGTGGAATTATCTCTTGCCATTATGGAAAAGGAAATGGGGGAACTTGGTGATAGTAAGCTTTTGAATAATTGATTAATTTCATAAAATCATACAATTGTCAAGTTGGAAGAGATCACAAAGGCCATCCAGTCCAACCCCCTGCAATGCAGGAAATCAATGATCAAAGTATCCCTGACCAGATGGCCATCCAGCCTCTGTTTAAAGACCTCCAAGGAAGGACACCCCACCACACTCCGAGGGAGTGTGTTCCATTGCTGAACAGCTCTTACTTTCAGAAAGTTCCTCCTCATGTTGAGGTGGAATCTCTGTTCCTGGAGCTTGCATCCATTGCTCCATGTTCTAGTCTCTGGAGCAGCAGAAAACAAGCTTGCTCCATCCTCAATGTGACACCCCTTCAAATACTTAAACAGGGCTATCTTATCAACCCTTAACTGTCTTTTTTCCAGGCTAAACATACCCAGCTCCCTAAGTCTTTCCTCATAAGGCATGGTTTCCAGACTTTTCACCATTTTAGTCGCCCTCCTCTGGACACACTCCAATTTGTCAATATCCTTTTTGAATTGTGGTGCCCAGAACTGGACACAGTATTCTAGGTGAGGCCTGACCAAGGCAGAATAGAGTGGCACTATTACTTCCCTTGATCTAGACACTATACTTCTGTTGATGCAGCCCAAAATCGCATTGGCATTTTCAGCTGCTGCATCACACTGTTGACTCACGTTCAACTTGTGGTCTACTAGGACTCCTAGATCCCTTTCGCACATAGGACTTTTTCAGATGATACTTACCGTGCATGGAGGTCTCGGGAGAGGCACGGTGCTGTCACACGGCAGGTGGTCCTTTTTGGACACCGCCGTCCCTCTTCCAAAATCATTGCTGTCACTTCGAAGACAGATTGGAAGCGGCCACGCCATATTTGGCCATGTTTTACTTACGGGAAACTTCTGTGATTAAAATATAGTGCGGCCGCTTCCAATCCTTCACAGAAGTGACACCAATGATTTCAGAAGAGGGACGGTGGTGTCCGAAAAAGACCCCCTGCCGTGTGACAGTGCCGTGCCTCTCCCAAGACCTCCTTACACAGTAAGTATCATTTGAAAAAGTCCATAGTCTCGTTCAACCAGGTCTCCCCCATCCTGTATCTATGCTTTTCATTTTTCCGCCCTAAGTGCAGTACCTTACATTTCTCCATATTGAATTTCATTTTGTCAGCTTTGGCCGAGCTTTCTAGTCTATTCAGGTCATTATGAATTTTGATCCTGTGCTCTAGGAAATTATCTATTCCTCCTAATTTGCTGTCATCTGCAAATTTGATAAGCATACCTTCTATTCCCTTATCCAAGTCATTGATAAAGACGTTGAATAGCACTGGGTCCAGGACAGAACTCTGTGGCACCCCACTGGTCACATCTTTCCAAGACGAATAGGAGCCACTGCAGAGCACCCTTTGGGTTTGGCCGGTCAACCAATTACAAATCCATTGAACAGTTAACTTGCTAGCCCACATTTTACAAGCTTGTTTGCAAGAATGTCATGGGGAACCTTGTCAAAGGCCTTACTGAAATCAAGGTATGTGATATCCACAGCGTTCCCTTCATCTACCAAGCTGGTAATTTTATCAAAAAAATAGAGATCAGATGAGTCTGGCATGACTTGTTTCTCTGAAACCCATGTTGACTGTTTGTGATTATGGCATTGCCTTCTAAATGTTCACACATTCTCTGTTTAATGATCTTCTCTAGAATCTTCCCTGGTATTGATGTCAGACTAACTGGACGATAATTGTTGGGATAACCTCCCCCCCCCTTTTGAAGATGGGCACACCGTTTGCCCTCCTCCAGTCTGCTGGGACTTGTCCTGTTCTCCAGGAATTCTCAAAGATTATTGCCAATGGTTCTGAGATTATATTTGCCAGCTCTTTTAATACCCTTCGATATAGTTCATCTGGTCCTGGAGATTTAAATTCATTTCGATTAAGAAGGTATTCTGTACCATCTCTTTACTTATTCTATGCTGGATTTCCCCTATTGTGTTCTCTGTTCCCTTATCCTCAGGTTGATCACCCTTTTCCTTTTCTGAAAACACTGAGGTAAAGAAGGTGTTGAGTAACTCTGCCTTTTCCCTGTCCCCTGTTAGCATTTTGGAATCTTCTCCACGTAGTGGCCCTACCATTTCCTTCTTCCTTCTTTTGCTGTCAATGTACCAAAAAGAACCCCTTTTTATTGTTCTTAGCCTGAGCTCATTCTGCGCTTTAGCTTTTCTGACTTTACTCTTACACGTGTTTGCTATCTGTTTGAATCCTTCTTTGATGATTTCTCCCTTTTTCCATTTCCTATGCATGTTCCGTTTAAAACCTAGCTCCATTGAAAGTTCTTTAGTCATCCACACTGGTTTCTTGAGACACCTCCCATTTTTCTTCCTCATTGGTACTGTTTGAATTTGTGCCTTCAGTATCTCCCTTTTGAGAAAGTCCCATCCACCTTGAAATCTCTTCTCTTTTAGTACTCCTGACCATGGGATCACCCCAGTATTTCCCTGAGTTTATTGAAATCATCTCTCCTAAAGTCTAGAATGTGTGTCTGACTATGCCTGGTTCTACTTTCCATTGTATAACAAACTCCAGGAGAACATGACCACTCTCACCTAAGGATCCCACCACTTGCACCCCATTAACCAGGTCATCCCTGTTGGTTAGGATCAGATCTAAAATAGCTGACTCCCTTGTTGCCTCATCCACCTTTTGGACCATGAAATTGTCTTCCAGGCAAGTAAGGAATTTGCTAGACCTTGTAGTTTTGGCTGAGTTAGATTGCCAGCAAATATCAGGATAGTTGAAGTCACCCATCACTACTACATCTCTCCTTTCTGCATGTATGTTCATCTGTTCTAGAAAGGCATCATCCAATTCCTCTGTCCGACTTGGGGGTCTGTAGCAGAGTCCCACAATAACATCCCTGTTGTTTCCCTCCCCTTTAATTTTGATCCAGATGCTCCCCACCTGGCTTCCAGTATTGATGTCATGGATCTCTTCACTGGTATAAACATCCCTGCCATATAATGCTATTCCTCCTCCTTTCCTGTTTGGCCTGTTCCTCTTATAAATGTTATACCCCTCTATTCCTACATTCCAATCATGAGACTCATCCTGCCAGGTTTCAGTAATGTCTATTAATATCATATTTGCTTTGTTGTGCTAAGAATTCAAGTTCATCTTGGTTATTTCCCATGCTCTGTGCATTAGTGTAGAGACATCTAAGACCATGTGTTCCCTTTACTTGCTGCCTGTGCAAGGTTTTTTTTTTGTTTTGTTTTGTTTTTGCCTCCCAATGTTGGGTCCTTGCACTGTTTGCCTTGTTCCCTCTATGACAGTTTGACTATTTTCATCAACCCTTTTGCCTTCCAGAATACTGTCTCCCTCCCCCATATGACTCAGTTTAAAGCCCTCCTGATTAAATTCTTGAGACTGTTGACAAAATCATTTCTGCCAACTGTCGTGAGATGCACCCCATCCCTTGCCAGAAGTCCCTCCGCATGGATCTGCAGCCCATGATCCAAGAATCCAAATCGTTCTCGGAAACACCATCTACAGAGCAAGTTGTTTACATCGGCTATTTTCCAGTCCCTTCCTGGACCATCCCCTTCAACTGGCAGAAGAGATGAGATGACAACCTTTGCATCCATTTCTTTCAGCTTCCTCCCCAGAGCCTCATCATCTCTTCTGATCTTTGGAAAGCTGTGCCTTGCAGTATCATTGGTTCCCACATGGACCAAAAGGAAGGGGTAATGATCACTAGCCTTGACCAGTTTTGTCAGCCTCTCTGTCACATCACGGATCTTTGCCACAGGGAGACAACACACCTCCGGAGAAATTTTGTCAGGCCCACAAATGACTGCTTCTCTACCCCTCAGCAAGGAGTCCCCCACCACCACACTCCTACCCCGAGGCTTAGCAGTAGCTGTTCCTTATGGTGGTACTCTCAGGGTCCCCTCCTCTGCCCCTGAAGTCTATCCATGCTGTTCTTCCTCATTGTCCTTGATAAGGAAGAGAGCTTCAAATCGATTCTGTAGCTGCAAGCTGCTGGAACAATCCCTGGTTTTTCTACTTCTGTGTGTGATATTCCTCCAGCTGTCTACCTCCTGTGTATGTGAAGTGACCTTCTCCTCCCCAGCAACTTCCTCTCTGTGGTCCCATCAAAAACTGTTCATTCTGTTCTGTCCAGGAAAACCTTTTGCTCATGAATATGGTGAAATGTAGTTACCTGGGTCTCCAGCTGCTGGACTTTCTTCTCCAAGAGGGCTACCAACTTGCACTTGGTGCATATGAAGTTCCCCACATCTGTAGACAAGAAGACAAAAATCCCACAAGTGTTGCAGGTGACTGCAGCTGTTCCCTCCATGTCCATGTTAAGAAGTCTTAAGTTATCAGTGAAACAGGACTGTGGGCTTCCTCCTCAAAAAATCCTCCAGTATTCACCAATCTCTGCCAGTGAGCTCAATCTACTGTTAATATAACTTTATAGAGAACTCCTAGCTGCAAGCTCATTCTGTAGGCAAGTTACTGCTTCACTTCCTCTAAGAAAGAAACCCTCAAAAGTATTTTTTTAAAAAATAAAAATTTGTAAAGTACCTCTAAAAGAAAGTTCATTCTCCCCTGTTGCTTATGCTGTACTTTTGCATTGTTATTAAAATCCAAGCGCCGTTAGGCACTCACCTTTTGAAACAGTTATATAAAGCTAGGTTCCTAGCTCCACCCCCTAGTGACTTACAGAAGTTCTACCCCCTCAGCAACAAGCACATTCTCCCAAGTGTTTAAAAAGGATTCAAACAAACTCACCCACTCAAAATGGCTGCCCAGAAGCTGCTCCCCTTCTTCTCCCTGGCAGGAAACTGGTCTGGAAAGCCTCTGGAAGGAGTTATATAATAATAATAATAATAATAATAATAATAAAAACTATTTATATCCTGCCCCTCTACAAAATGCAATTGGGGCAGCTTACATTAAAACCTACATACAAACCCTCCATCTCACCCACCCCTTAAAATATGATTAAATAATTAAACATTTAAAACACAATAAATACTAAAAATACTAAAAACAACACAATAAAAGCTGGGCCGGGTATCTATTCAGGAAAGGCCTGCCAGAAGAGATCCATCTTAAGAGATTTTTAAAGCTATTTAAGGTGGTAATGTGACAGATCTCATCCAGATTCCTCCCAGAGGACCTGAGTGCACGGGGAGGATTATATGGAAGGAAGCAGTCCCAAAGATAGATTGCACCCAAGCCATTTAGGGCTTTAAAGGTGATAACCAACACCTTGTACTGGGCCGGGAAACTAATGGGAAGCCAGTGAAGTGATCTTAAGATCGGTGTTATATGGTCTCTTCTAGATGTACCCGAGAACAATCTGGCTGCCATATTCTGTACTAGTTGAAGTTTCCAGACCAAGCACGAAGGTAGCCCCATGTAGAGTGCATTACAGAAATCAAGATGTGAGGTTACCAGAGCATGTACCATGGTCTCAAGGTCCCCGACTTCCAGGAAAGGTTGCAACTGGCGGATCAGACGAGGCTGATAACAGGCAATCCTGACTGTCACATTTATCTGATATGTCATCTGGAGTGACGAGTCCAGGAGTACCTCCAGATTGTGAACACAGTCCTTGGAGGAGAGTATGATGCCATCCAGGAGTGGAGGTTGTATCCTAGTACCAGGGTTTGGGGCTGCTACCATGAGAACCTCAGTTTTGTCTGGATTCAGCTTCAATTTTTTCCCCTCATCCAGTCCATTGCTGTCCTAAGACAATCATTGAGAGAAAAGACACCATCTGAAGTCAGAGCTGAAAAGCGAGACATGGATAAATATATCTGGGTGTCATCAGCATACTGATAACATCCAGCCCCATGCCTCTGGATGATCTCCCCCAACGGCTTCATATATATGTTAAATAGCATCGGGGACAGGATGGTGCCTTGTGGGACACCACAATTAAGTTCTTTACTTGCAGAGCAACTGTCCCCGAGCATCACCCTCTGGAATCTACCTGAGAGGAAGGAGCGGAACCACTGCAATGCAGTGCCTCCGATTCCTCACCTTCTCAGGCGATCCAAGAGGATGTGGTCATCTATTGTATGAAAATCTGCTGAGAGATCCAGTAACACCAACAAGGTCCCATTACCTCTGTTGATATTCAGGCAGAGGTCATCAGCTAAGGCAACCATGGCCATCTCAACTCCAAATCCTGTCCTAAAGCCAGTTTGAAATGGATCTAGATAATTCGTTTCTTCCAAGACAGCTTAGAGTTTAAGAGCAACCTCCCTCTCGATCACCTTGCTGAAAAAAGGTAATAAGGAGACTGGCCTGTAGCTCTTCATATCCAGAGGGTCAAGGGAAGGTCTTTTTAGGAGTGGTCTAACCACCGCTTTCTTCAAGCAAGATGGAACGTGACCTTCCCTAAAGGATACATTGATGATGTCCCTGAGGAACATCCTCAAGGTATCACCCCCCTGGACAGCCAGCCATGAAGGGCAAGGGTCAAGAGGGCAGGTAGTCTTCCTCACTCTCCCAAGGAGCCTGTCCATGCCATCGGTACTTACAGATTGAAACTGATCCAGTATAACCTCATCAACGGAGTTACTGGACACCTCGTCAATTCATTCTGCTCCAACCCCGGCATCCAAATTGGCTCTTATCTGAGAGATTTTATCTGCAAAGAAGTTGTTAAATGCATCACAGCAGGCCGTTGTCGGGTTTAGTAATGAGTTCTTCTCAGGTGAAACCTGTGTCAGTTCCCTCACCACCATAAACAGCTCTGCTGGGCGAGACTCTGCAGAAGCAATGCGTGCAGAAGAGAAGGATTTCCTCACTGCACGCATTGCCTCTCTATAGGAATGAAGAAATTTCCTATGATGAATCTTGTCAGACAAGAGCCAAGTTTTTCGCTAAACCTGCTCCAACGTCCTACATTCTTCAGCATACCATGGATGGCGATTTGAAGCGGGTTGGAGAGGACACTTGGGAGCGATCGTGTTGATAGCCTTGGTAAGGTTGGTGTTCCAAGTATTGACCAAGGCTTCAACAGAATCACCAGTGTTACCAAATAATAAACCCTCTATATACCAACCAATATAGAGTTAGGCTCCTAGCTCCACCCCCTAGTGACTCACAGATGTGACTCACAGAAGCTCCATCCCCTTAGCAACAAGCACACTCCCCCAAGAGTTTAAAAAGAATTCAAACTCACCCACTCAAAATGGCTGCCCAGAAGCTGCTTTCCTTCTTCTCCCTGGCAGGAAACTGATAGTTTGATATTTTGATAGCTTGATATTTTGATTTACATAATAGAAAGGATAAGAGAGGTAAATAGGTTATTATAATTTACTAAGTTTAACAACTCCTGTTGTATTAATCAAAAGGAGAACTGTTGATATTTAGTGGACATTAGTGTATTAGAAATCAGTGATTATAAGAGGTTATTAATGCTCTATACATAATATGACTCCGGTTTTGAGCAATGGAAGTAATAGATATATACAGATGTAAACAGATATATGGTTTTGAAGATCATAGAGAAGTTTGTTAAAGATCGATTAATTTTATATTATCTGTGTTTGTATGAAACTATACCTATTTTTTATGTGATAAAACTTTTTTCCTGAATAAAAATATTTTTTAAAAAAAACCTTCAAAGGAGACTCCACCACAGGCTGAGGCAATGTATCCCACTGTCAAACAGCTCTTACCATCAGGAAGTTCTTCCTCAAGTTTAGGTGGAATCTCTTTTCCTTTAGTTTGAATCCATTGCTCCATGTCCTCAGCTCTGGGAAAGAAGAAAACAAGCTTGCTCCATCTTCAATATGAGATCCTTTCAAATATTTAAACATGGCTATCATGGCACCCCTTAACCTTCTGTTCTCCAGGCTAAACATACTCAGCTCCCTAGGTTGCTCCTCATAGGGCATAGCTTACAGAGCTTTTTATCACTTTGCTCACCCTCCTCTGGACATGTTTCAGCTCATCATTATCTTTCTTGAGTTGCAGTGCTCAGAACTGGACACAGCAGTCCAGATGAGGTCTCACCCAAATAGAATAGAGTGGCCCTATTATTTCCCTTGATCTAGACACTGTATTCCTATTGATATAGCTTAGAATCACATTGGTTTTTTAAGCAGCCACATCACACTGTTGATTTATGATCAGTTTGTGTCACTTCTCTCCAGGATGAAGTGGAGCCATTGGTCAGCACTCTTTGGATTCAGTCAGTCAACTAATTACAAATCCACCTAATGGCAGCATTGTCTATCCACCAAATAACTCTGACGGAGGGTGTCTGATATGGCACTCCAAAACAACAAGGAAGTGTGATATTATATATATATATATATATATATATATATAACTAGTTTGTTAATACAATGCTATTTTAAAGATTTTTCAATATGATGAATTCAATTTAAAGCAATACAACCACAAAAGGCTTTTTTTCAGCATGCAAAACCCACTATGCCAGCATAAAGCTTACAATTTTTACATACACAAATAGCTTAATACAGCATAATGATCCTCACTAACTTAAGACAGAATAATTATAACCAAAGACAGCTCTTTTTCAGCAATTGTTGACAATACCAACATAAAGTTTGACAAATATTTTTACATCCACAATTGGCTTAATATATTATAACCAAAAATAACTCTTTTACAGTAAATATTAACAATACCAGTATGAAAGTTTGACAATATTTTTACACCCACAATTGGTTTAATACAAACAAACAACTTTTATCCAGATTCTTTATCCAGTTGTTTCGATCCTACTTGGATCTTCATCAGTGTCTTTATCACCAGGATATTTAATGACTGTAGTATTCCTCCCTACATTAATATTAAATGAATTATTTTAACTGGTTAAACCATTTAGCTGTATTAAGTATCTAACCATAAGTATTTCAGCTGTGCTTACCACTGTTTTTAAACTGCTGTGAGCCCTTTCCCCACTTCTGCAGCATGGACCTTGATTTTTACAGTCTGTTCATTTTTTAAAAAAATTGTTAGTTATAATGCTCTAAAGAAAATTTCTTCTTATGTATTTTAGACGTAATGGAAGTTAGGCTTACCTTGACTGCCCTGAGTATTTTTCTCTCAATGATGCAGTACCATAGTGACTGCTAACCCCATTTTTATGATGAACTGTGAAGCTTCTAAGCCTTTAACTCACATTGTATTTAAAGGGACAGTGTCTTGTTTTACTTATAGTACTCCCTGTTAGACACCCAATTATGGCAGTAAAATTAATATTTAGAGGAACACAGATAAATCCATTCTGTCATTCAAACCATCAGGTTGCATAGATTTTAATTTGTATATCCAAAATGCCTCTCTTCTAAGTAACAATGTGTTAATCATGGTACCTTGAGTAGATTGGTCCTGAAGTGACTCTATGACAAAAAACCTAAAGGAATCAGATGAGTGATTTAATGTGATAAAATGGTCCACTAATGGGTTATCTGGAGTTTTGTTTTTGACTTTGCTCCTGTGTTCTGTGATTCTAGTACGAAGATTTCTTTCAGTTTTCCCAATGTAAAGTAAATTGCAGGGACAAATTATTACATAAATGACATGCGTGGAACTACTATTTGTAAAGGAATGCAATTTATATTCCAACCCTGTTTTCGGATGTTTGAATGTTTTAAGTTCTAATGCTTGATTACAACTATTACAATGTCCACATTTAAAGTGGCCTCTGTATTTCTGTACTGTAGGTCTACTAGTATATAAATCTGTGTGCACCAATACATCTTTCAAATTTTTAGTTCTCCAAAATGCTACAATAGGAGAAAGCTCACATCCAGGTATGTGATTAACCAAATGCCAATGTTTTACTATTAATTTCCTGATGTCATGAAATGCTTGGTTAAACATAAAAACTCCAACAATTCGACTTGAGGAGGAATGTTCCCTTTCTTGAAAAAGAGAATCTCTATTTTTTGTAAGTGCCTGTATCCTGGCTGCTTTAATGATTTCACTGGGATATGCCCTATTTTTTAATGCTATTTGATACTTGTCAGCTGCTTCTTGATAATCATTTACTTGTGTTGAGTTTCTTCTGAGTCGTAAAAATTGTGCAAAGGGAAGATTTCTCTTCAATGAATGTGGATGACAACTAGAAAAATGAAGGAGAGAATTACGATCCGTTGGCTTTTGATAACACCGGACTCCTAATTTATTATTTTCCACATATGTCATCACGTCCAAAAAAGGAATTTCTTGTACATCCATCTGACAGGTAAAACTGATATTGGGGTCAATGTTATTCATCCATTCAAAAAAAATTATGTATCTTAGATTTTTCAGTAAAAATAATGTATACATCATCTATGAACCTCCCATAATACCTTATATATTTATAAAAAGGATTTTGTGTAGTGTAAATGTATTCCTCTTCCAATGTTGTCATGAATAAGTTTGCAACAGATGGGGCCAGAGGGCTGCCCATTGCCACTCCCTTAATCTGTAAATAATATTGTGACTGAAACCTAAAATAATTTTTTTCTAATATTAAATCCAAAATTTCTAATAAAAAATGTGTGGGTGGATTTTTATTTTCTCTGAGATTTAAAAACTTTTCAACAATTATTCTTGCATCCACATGGGGGATTGACGTATACAATGAATTTACGTCCATAGTAACGAGGCAAGTGTTATCAGTAATTGTCATACCCTCAATTTGTTTTATGAAATGTCTAGTATCCTTTATATAAGATGCGGATTTTGTTACTAGAGGTGCCAAGAATGAATCTAAATATTTGGCAAGGGGTTCTAAAATTGAATTGCTACCTGATACTATGGGACGTCCTGGAGGTGGAAAACCTTTTTTGTGATTTTTTGGGAGGATGTAAAATATGGGGGGGTGTGGATTACATTGTATAAGATGTTCCCCTATTGATGGACTGATGTAATTCAAAGCTATTACTTCCTGTGTAATTATTCTGATGGTAAATTGTATCAATTTGGTTGGGTCCTGTTTTAACTGTTTATAACTGCTCCTGTCACTTAGTTGTCTCATTACTTCTTGCACATAATGTTTTTCATCCATCAACACAATTGCCCCGCCTTTGTCAGCTGGTTTGATGACTAAACCTGGTTTTTGGGCTAAGGTTATTAATGTTCTGGATTCCTGTAAGGTTAAATTAAACCAAGGTCGTTTCATAGATTTCTCTAAAATCTCAATATCCCTTAACATAACCCTCTCAAAAGCAGATATGTTGGGTTCATGGACTTGTGGATTAAATACTGATGAGCATCTGAATTTATCTGGCTGAATTTGTTTTGACTTATGGAAGAAATATTTTAATTTTATTTGTCTAACCAATTTAAACAGATCAATATGTGTTTGGAATGCATTATATTTTGGAGTGGGGACAAAGGATAGTCCCTTGTTTAACACTCGGTTTTCTTCTGGAGTTAATTTTGTGGATGATAGATTAACAATCAAATTTTCTGTTTTCTCCTATTGTAGTATATAGGGTTTTTTCTTGTGGTTCGATTTGATCTGTGTGGTCCCTGAGAGCCCTCCCCTTGCTCAGTAACCGGATGTATGCCTGACCCCAATGGCAGGCATTACCGTAAAACAGGCCACGTGACTGGTTGTGTGACCAAATCACGTGACCAATCATGTGGCCACCGCCGCCACCGCTTCTTCCTCTTCTTGCCAAGGCCCCAACTGTTCAGCTCTCCCTGGCAGCCTTGGCTTCCCGTCTCCTCGGTGGCTTCTTCTCTTCTTCTTCTGGAGCTCCCCAGAGAGCTTCTTCCTCTTCAGCTCGTAAGAGCCAACTGACTGGGGCTGCGGTCCGGCTGGGAATATATACCCAGCTGCCGGACCATGCAGAGGACTAGCCCCGCCCCCTGACCAATCAGAAGCCACATTCCAGTGGTGGCCCTGATTGGCTGGGGGGTTAGTCAAGCTGACCAATCAGGGAAGAGCTGCCTCTTCCCGATTGGCTGGCCTGGAATCCCTTCTCCCAGTGCAAGCCTGCTGGGAGGTAGGAGCCGGCCGACATGGCGGCCGACATGTTCGGCCATGCGGGAGGGCTCAGGAGCCGGGGCGTCACCAGCCGCAAAGGCAGCCACCGGTGAGTACCCGGGTAGCCGGCTTCTTGTATACACCCCTTTTAAATCTTAGTTCAGTTGAAAGTTCTTTAGACATCCATCCTGGATTCTTTAGACACCTTTCATTTTTCTTCCTCATTGGAACTGTTTGAAATTTTGCCTTCAATGCCTCACTTTTAAGAAATCCCCATCCATCATGAAGTCCCTTCTCTTTTAGGATTCCTGACCATGGGATCACAAGTGTTTCCTTAAGGTTACTGAAATCAGCTTTTTTTTTTAAGTCTATAATGCATGTTTATGTTTGGCACCCCTTTCCATTGTATCTCATACCTCAGGAGAACATGGTCACTCCCATCTAAGGATCGTACCTCTTCCACCCCACTGACCAGGTCATCACTGTTGGGTAAGATCAGATCTAAAATAGGTGATCGCCTTGTTGTCACTCCCACCTCCTGGACCATGAAATTGTCTGCAAGGAAAGTGAGCAATTTGTTGGATCTTTTATTCTTGGCAGAGTTTGACTTCCAACGAATATCAGGATAACTGAAATCTCACATTAGTACTACAAAATGAAGTACTCTTTCATCACTGTGATTAACAGTCTGTTCCCCATCCTTCCAGCTGATGACTGATCAGCTGGGATAATGAGACAAAGTGTGCAGGATGCTCCATGGCTCAGAAAATGGTTAAAGTATACTTTACTTTTTCTACATTTTTTACTGATACGTGCTTTTATCTGCATAGAATCATAGAATCATAGAATCATAGAATTGCAGAGTTGGAAGAGACCACGAGGGCCATCCAGTCCAACCCCCCTGCCATGCAGGAAATCACAATCAAAGCATCCCTGACAGATGGCCATCCAGCCTCTCCCTTAAATCCCAGTGCTAGAAAACAGGGGAAATAAGCAGTTAAATAAGGAACTAAGCACATGTGGCTGATGGGTCACAAGTCTCCCATGCATCATGGTGGGCAACTGTAGAGGGGGGCTTTCCCTCCCACAACTCCAGTGGCTTCACTGTTGTGTTTCAGCATGCTGGCATGGTGAAGGAAGTAAACCACTATGCTTCCAGCTCACTTGGGGTGGGATTGGCTGGTTTTCCACCAAAATAAAATACTCACCCAAAAATTGGTGCAATTTGCCCCCTAAAAATGCACCTGGGGCTTTAGGGGAGTTAAGAGGGGGCTCAGGGGCCACATGTTGGGGCCCAAAAAGCCACACACAGCCCCTGGGCAGTCCTTTATATATGACTAGAGTCCACTTCATCAGATTCATGAAATGTTATCCTTAATTGCAGGCAGTGAAACATAAAATTCAGTATTCTAGGTGAGGTCTGACCAGGGCAGAATAGAGCGGCACTGTTGCTTCCCTTGATCTGGACACTATACTTCTATTGATACAGCCCTAAAATGGTCAATGCGATTTTGGGCTATATCGCTGGAAGTGTGGTATCTAGATCAAGGGAAGTGGTGGTGCTGCTCTATTCTGCCTTGGTCAGACCTCACTTAGAATACTGTGTACCACAATTCAAAAAGGATATTGACAAATTGGAGCATGTCCAGAGCAGGGCAACTAAAATGGTGAAAGGTCTGGAAACCATACCTTATGAGGAGAGACTTAGGGAGCTGGGTATATTTAGCCTGGAAAAAAGATGGTTAAGAGGCGATATGATAGCCCTGTTTAAGTATTTGAAGGGGTGTCACACTGAGGATGGAGCAGGCTTGTTTTCTGCTGCTCCAGAGACTGGAACACGGAGCAATGGATGCAAGCTCCAGGAACAGAGATTCCACCTCAACATTAGGAGGAACTTTTTGACAGTAAGAACTGTTCGGCAGTAATTGGCCCCTTACTCCAGTCTCTGGTCCCCAACCTTCGGGTTTCCCCACCAAGTATAGTCCCTAAAAAGGTGCCAGGGGAGTTTAGGCTCATCCACCACCAGTCCAAAAGGAGAGTCAGTGAATGATGCCATCCCTCAGGAGTTAGGCATGGTCAAATATTCTTCTTTTGACACAGCCATTAGGGAGGTCCAACATCATGGAGCAGGTGCACAGATGGTGAAGTGCAAAATTAAGTCAGCATTTTGCCTTCTCCCTGTCCATCCAGATGACTTCGAGCTAATACATTTCCAATTCGACGGGCAGTTCTATATGGACCGTGTCCTGCCCATGGGCTGTTCAGTTTCTTGTAATGATTTTGAAATGTTCAGCACCTTTTTGGAATGGGCATTAAAAGTTAGAAAAGGCCAAAGGGGTTTGGTCCACTACTTGGATGACTTTTTGTTTATTGGACAATATGGGTCACATCTGTGCGGTCATTTACTACCTCAATTTGAGCAGATTTCAAGGGAATAGGGAGTTCCCCTGGCACCCGAAAAACCCGAGGCCCCTCTCAGCAACTGATTTTTTAAGGCATAGAAATTGATTTAGTTAATCAACAATGCCGTTTAGCTGAAGATAAGGTGGTGGACTTGCATGAACGGGTCAGACATTTTAGGTGCAGGAACAAGGCCATGTTGAGGGTGTTTCAGGTTCTTATTAGACACCTGAACTTCACCAGTAAGGTGATCACACCTGGTAGGCTTTTCCTGCACCGGTTGTGCGATGCCGTTGGGGGTGTTCGGATGCCACATCACAAGATATGGATCATGTGGGAGATCCAGTGGGACCTGTGTATATGACAGGAATTTTTGGAGAAGTTTAATGGCATTTCATTCTGGTGGGAGGAAAGGAATTTGCATGGTGCATTGCAGATAGCTTTAGATGCTGCAGGGTCCATTAGCTTTGGGGTTTATTTTGGCAGGTGGTTGTGTGCCAGTGCCTGGCCAGCTGATTGGGTCAGGACAGATGTGACACATGATCTCATGTTTTTGGAATTTTTCCCGATCCTGGTGGGCTCCACCATCTGGGCAGCGGAGGTATCGAATTCGTCAGTGCACTTTTGGTGTGACAATTCAGCAATAGTCCAGTGATAAACACCCTCACATCCAAGTCCCCATGGGTCATGCGGCTGGTCCGGACCTTCATTTTGCAGTGCCTTAAGGATAATATTCTGTTTACTGCACAGCATGTGGTGGGCATTAATGAGATTGCTGACTCTCTTTCCCACATGCGGATGGGGTGCTTCAGAGAGTTGGCTCTGGATGCAGCACCTGAGGGTGACAAGATGCTGGTAAGCCTATGGCAACTTGGGAGTCTGAATTTTGCAAGGCCCTAGGTATGTCGGTCACCCCGAGTACAAGGAGGGAATATGCCAAAGCAGTGCACGAGTTTTTTTTCCATTTTAGGGAACAAGAGGGCTTAGGGATAGGGAGTACATGCCCCAGTGACTCACTTGATGCAATTTTGTGCCTTTTTGCACTGAAAAAGTCTTGCCCCAGAGTCAATCAGGAGCAGGCTGTCAGCCATAGCATTTTGGCTGAAGGCACAAGGGGCCGTGGACCATACAGGGGATAATACTAATATAATAATAATAAAAAATTATTTCTATCCCGCCCCTCTGCAATGCAATCGGGGCAGCTTACAATATAAAAACTCCATAATTACAATACCCTAGCCAATCCACCCCTTAAAATAATATTAAATTATAAAGTATTAAAAACAAACAATAATTAAAAATATATTAAATTAGAAAAAAATTAAAACATACAATAATTTAAAAACATCCAATTACAGCTCAGAGGGAAAGGACAGCGAGTCTTGGGCCGGTATAGTTATTCAGGAAAGGCCTATCAGAAAAGATCCATCTTGACAGCTTTTTAAAAGCTGTCTAAGGTGGTAATAAGACGGATCTCGTCCGGCAGGCCATTCCATAATCTGGGAGTGGCAGTAGAGAAGGCCCTCTGGGAGGTCACTAACAGCCTTGTTTTCATAGGTTGTAACAGATTCCTCCCAGAGGACCGAAGTGTGCGGTGAGGGTCGTACAGAAGGAGGCAGTCCTGGAGATAAGTTGGACCCAAGCCATGTAGGGCTTTAAAGGTCATAACCAACACCTTGTACTGTGCCCGGAAACTAATAGGTAGCCAGTAGAGAGCTTTTAGCACAGGTGTTATGTGCTCTCTTCTGGAAACACCAGAAATCAACCTGGCTGCCATGTTCTGAACTAGTTGAAGTTTCTGAGTCAAGCACAAGGGTAGCCCCATGTAGAGAGCATTACAGAAATCCAGATGGGAGGTTACTAGTTCATGTACCACAGTTTTGAGGTCCCTGGTTTCCAGGAAAGGGCGCAGCTGGTGTATCAGTCGAAGTTGATAACAGGCACTCCTGACCGTCGCGTTAACCTGCTTAGACATCTGGAGCGACGGGTCTAGGAGCACCCCCAGACTGCAAACACAGTCCTTGGAGGAGAGTGTAGTTCCATCCAGGATTGGAAGTTGTATTCCCAGACCTGGTTTTGGGCCCGTAACTGTTAGTACCTCCGTTTTGTCTGGATTCAGTCTCAATTTGTTTTTCCTCATCCAGTCCATTACTGCTTTAAGACAATCATTGAGAGGAGAGATGCTATCTGAAGTCGAAGCTGACGTCCGAGACATGGAGAAGTATATCTGGGTGTTATCAGCATACTGATGACACCGCATTCCATGCCTCCGAATGGTCTCTCCCAGAGGCTTCATATAGATGTTAAATAGCATCGGGGACAGAATGGCACCCCGAGGAACGCCACAGTTAAGCTCTATTCTGGTAGAGCAACTGCCCCCGAACCTCACCCTCTGTAATCTGCCCGAGAGGAAGGAACAAAACCATTGCAAGGCAGTGCCTCCAATTCCTAACCCCCTCAGGCGATCCAAGAGGATGGAATGATCTATTGTATCGAAGGCCGCTGAGAGATCCAAGAGCACCAACAGGGTCACACTACCCCTGTTGATACCCAAGCGGAGGTCGTCAGCTAGAGCAATCATGGCAGTCTCCACTCTATATCCTGTCCTAAAGCCAGTTTCAAATGGATCTAGATAATCAGTTTCATCCAAGACAGCTTGGAGTTGGGAAGCGACCACCCTCTCGATCACCTTGCTTTAAAAAGGCAGCAAGGAGACTGGCCTATAGTTGTTCCTGTCCAAGGGGTCCAGGGAAGGCTTTTTCAGGAGTGGCTTAACCGCCGCTTCCGTCAGACAGGGTGGAACGGACCCCTCCCTGAAGGACGCATTGATAATATCCCTAAGGAGTACTCTCAGTGCATCACCCCCTTGGGTGGCCAGCCAAGATGGACAGGGATCGAAGGGACAGGTTGTCTTCCTCACTCTACCAAGGAGCTTGTCCACGTCATTGGTACTCACAGGTTGAAGCTGATCCAATAAAATTTCATCAACAGAGTTGCTGGACACCTCGTCTATAGATTCTGTCATAACACTGGCATCTAAGTTGGCTCTTATCTGGGAGATTTTATCTGCAAAGTGGATGTTAAATGCATCACAGCAGGCCATTGTCGGGTTGAGTAAGGGGGTCTGGCCAGGTGAAATCTGCGCCAGCTCCCCCACCACCCTAAACAGTTCTGCTGGACGGGACTCTGCAGAGGCAATATACGTGCAGAGGAGAAAGACTTCTGCCCTGCACGTATTGCCTCTAGATAAGAATCAAGGAAATTCCTATGACAAGTCTTGTCGGATAAGAGTCAAGTCTTCCATCAGGTGTGCTCTAGTCATCTCTGGATCAGGAAAGCCCTGGAAGGTTGGGCCAGGGAAAGGGGTAGGAGGGTAGACACTAGGTTCCCCCTCTCCCCTGAGATACTGAAAGTTTACGTCAGGGATGGGCAATGATCTGTACGTCACCATATGAGGCTACACTGTTCCATGCTGCCTCACTTATGGCATTTTTGGGGCCCTGAGGGTTAGTGAACTGGTTATGGCACCCAAGGCTGATACTTCCAGTCGGGCCTTGGAATTCAGAGATATGTTGGTGAGTAACACTGAGGTTACATTCACCTTACATTTCTCCAAAACTGACCAGTTAGGGAGGGGGAAAACTTCAACATTAACACGCTTCAACAACCCCAAGCTTTGCCCGGTTTTGTCCTTACAGGAGTACATGCGAGTCAGGGGGTATAGGCAGGGCCCATTGTTTTTCCATGCAGATTTCCCCCCTTTAACAGGTACCAGTTCTGGAAGGTGACAGCTAAGTCTCTGGAGAAGTTTGGGCTGTCCAGAGCCCACTTTGTCATGCATTCCTTTTGTATAGGGGCCACATCCACAGCTGTAGCTATGGGCATGTCGCCATCAGCTATTCAGCAAATTGGGCACTGGAGATCCTCTGCCTTCAGGAGGTATGTCCGTCCACTCCCCTATTAACCTTCTCTTCTTCCCCTTTTGTCTTCCAGGTGCTAGACCACTGATGGTGAGATGCCGGGTGCTGATTTGTGGCCACAGTATGGTCTTCTGGGCAGCCAGACAGGCCCGGCTGAGTCATTTTGGACCTCACCTCAGCCTGGGAGATGGAGTAGTCATTGAACGGTTGGGGAGGAGGAGCCTTCACTGGCATGGTCTCATGCTTTTGCTGTTTGGGGAGCATTGGGGGCCTCCACCAGACATCCTCATTCTCCACTTGGGTGGGAAAGATTTAGGCTTGCTAAAGGATTAAGGCCTTGATTTTACAGGTGACACATGATATGGGGGTGATCAGGTCAAGGTGGCCTGCAGTCACCCTCATGTGGTAGGCCATTTTGTCCAGCCAGCTGTGGTGTGGGGAGGGGAACCTCCATTTGATTGATGAGCCTTGGTGGACTGTGAACAGGTAAATTCACAACTTCCTGATCATGGGTGGGGGATACTATCTGCCACACCCAACCATTAGGTTTGAGAGGCATGATCTTTGCAGGGCTGATGGGGTCCACCTCTTAGACACTGGGAACTTGATTTTCTTGGAGGATCTTCAGTGGGGGTTGAGGGACCTATTAGACAAGCTAGTGGGGGATTAAGGGATGAAGCGGACACTTGCCCCTTATCTATGCAAGAAAAGGGGGAGACGTAGCTTACTGTGGGCACGTAGGGCACCAATTTCGGTGAAGGGACAGTCTCTCAAAGGATCTCCTTAACTCGTATGATCTGGGAGAAAAGAAGGAGACCTACCTTGGGGTTGGCCTGAAAGATAATCCCCTCACCTTAACCTGTACGGATTGGGTGAGGGACTTTCAGGTTAAACTTCCAGGTACGAGCCAGCTCGAGAGCAACCCCGGGCATTGGGGTGGCTCAACAGGGCTCAGGAGTTCACCAGGGGAAGCTGGGGGTATAAGTCCAGGAGGGACGATCCGTCCCAGCTGCCCCCACACTAGGTTGCCTCCCCCTGTTGAAGATTTAAGGGGTTCTAAATAGGTAGGGTTTAAAATAAAGACCCTATATTTCATCCCATATCTGTGTGTGGTCTCGTTATTTATCTGAGTCAGTCTATAACTATATACTTCTCACTCTTTTTTCCCTTCATTCTTCGGGATACCAGCGTGTGATAGATAGGGCTTAAGTGAATACAATTTCTTCTAGTCCAAGTACAGGGCTTGGTGAATACACTTTCTTGTAGTCTGGTTGATCATATTTCTTTAGCTGTCAGAATAAACCATCCTCATAATTTGTCTGAAGAAATGTTGGGCAGGATTGTTGGATGATGAAGAAGGAAACATTGAATTAGTATTCTCTGAGCTAGTGTTTGAGATTGCCTTTCTTTTACAGTCCCATAAATTAGAATCAAGCCATTATGAATCAGGGCCATTTCTTGTTTCTCCATTCTGTCACCATATTCTGACATGAAACTTGGAATCTGATTCAGGGCTGTTACAAACTGGTCACTTCCAACAAAAGCTGCCACTTATTTATTTATGATTTATTACATTTATATCCCTTATTAAAGTTATTACGATAGGAAAAGATTTGCAATATGAGTTCTGCTTTACAATTTGGTCAAGAGCTGGAAGCTCACCACACCATTTGGGGCAGCATTTTAGGGCCTTGTCTAGATGTCTATTTGAGCCCTACAGTCTAACGATGCAGGGCTTTTGCCCTGTTTCGCCCCCAGGTAGTCCACACAACACCTGAGGCAAAGATGGGATTAAGACAAGATAAAGTCTGATAAACGATTAAATTAAAAAACCTGGTGGAAAAAACATTTCTCTTCAGAAGAAATGGCTTGGACACTGCGGGGCTGCAGGAGGCCCTACTGCCATGCCAGCCCATTGCTGCAGCTGGCATCCATGTTGCATTGTCCGGGTCCAGGAAGCAGGCCCAGAGCATGTGAGCAACCTGGTCACATGCAGCAGGCCTTGCTCACATTCTGCAGGCCTCCTGCCTAGATCCAGAGAGTGGGACACGGCTGGCAGGCGTGGCAGTTGCAGGGAGGGGCTGATGTGGCAGTCTGGATTCCATCCCATTTTGTGCCAGTAACAGGGGGCAAACAGACCAGATCTTTGGTCAAAATATGCCAGTGGGGAGCTGGCATATTTTGGCCAGTCTAGATGAGCTCTATGCTGGTTGTCCAGTTGTAATTTCTGAGCAGGTAAGAAACTAGCTTGTCTATGAGAACTGACCACAACATACCACAAGATAGGACCACTTAGCAATCACCATGAATAAGCTGCATTAAATTTCCATGTGCACACCCATGTTAGACTTTGCATTGGATGGCATTCTAAATGCTTTGTTCTCTTTAATAGAGAAATGCATCTCAACTTTATTTATAGCTATATTGACCAGTATATTTTGTTTGAACATTTGTTATGACCTTTCATCACCTATTAGCACATCTAATTGCAATAGACAGGGCAATTTCTTGGTTGCTGCTGTATGAGATGAGTAGACAGCATTAGCTTCAAGCAATTTCTGACCTTTAACTGTTATATTACCACCTATAATTGGAACTGAAAGGGCAGTTATGGCTGAAAATCATCCCAACAATGTGATGTGAACAGTTCTGATTCCTCCACCAGAAGTGCCAGATTTTTCACTTGGTTCAATGGAAGATGGAAGGTTGGTCTCAAGAGTATGGTCCGTGGGAATGGATTTGGCAGTTAACCATGACACCTTTAACTTGTGTTGATTGAACAGGAAAGAAAATCAGAATACAGTTTGTGTCATGCTAGTTGGTTCAAGGAATATCACAAGATGGCTTCTTGCTGGAGCCTTTGCTATGTCAAGGGGTTATACCAGAAATAAAAGGCAATTTAGATCCAGGAACTTAAATTTAAGTCTTATAACATCAAAGTGGGACACTTTAGCATTTGGCTTACTATCTCAGTAGCTACCTTAAGAATCCATAATTGATGCAAATTAATTATGAAAGATTTTCCACCTTCTGAGATTCTCTCAGAATTTTTACCATGGACAATGTTCCATCATTGCCTACAATTTCCACCACCACCACCACCCCAGAATTCTGTCAATGATATAAATAGACTCAATGTTCTAATTCTATATATTCTGGTGCTATGAAAAGCTACTATGGAATAGGAAGATTTGAAACAGATTAAACACCAGGGAAATAATGTCCAGGTAACATGGCTCTTCTATGCCACTTCAGCTGTTAGAAACGTCTTACACAATGTGAAATCAAAGGCTTTCACGGCTGGCATTCATAGATTTTCCTTGGTTTTTTTCCAGGCTGTGAAGCCGTGTTCTGGAAGAGTTTATTTCTGATGTTTCACCTGCATCTGTGGCTAGCATCTTCAGAGAATGGTTGGGTAGGAGTCTGTGTGGAGTTTATATACAGTTGCCCCTCCACATTCACAAATTTAGCATTCGCGGTTTTGAGTATTTGCAGTTTTGGGAAGGCTGGGTGGGGGTTAGGAGAGGTGGCGAGGGGGCCTTCCAAGGCCCCCTTGCCACTTTAGGAGGCTGGGTGGGGGTTGGGAGAGGTGGCAGGGGGTTGCAGGAGGGCAGTGGTTATTTGTGTTTTTTTCACATTCGCGGGGATCTTGCAACCATAACTCCCGTGAATGAGGAGGACAACTGTACTGTGAACCTCTGTTGGGGAGGATATGTAAATTTGTGTATTTGAATGGCTAGTTTCTGGGTGGAGATATGCAAGGAGGATTGGTGTCTGTTTGGCTAATGGTGGGTTAATGGTCCGTTATCTGCTGGAAATCCCCCTGTCCCTGGGTGGAGTTCATTTGCAAGTGTTGGGGTTTGATTTTAATGCTTTTCAGGATTGGCAATCAGATTTTGTTTACTTTTAGGGTTTCTTCTTTCCTGTTGAAGTTGTCCAGGTGTTTGCGGATTTCAATAGTTTCTCTGTGCATTCTGACATGATAGTTGTTGACCTGGTCCACAATTTTGGTGTTTTTAAATAAGATTTTGTGTCCAGGTTGGTTTATAACATGTTCTGCTACTGCTGATTTTTCTGGCTGGCCCAGTTTGCAGTGTCTCTCATGTTTCTTGATTCGTGTTTGCACAACGCGTTTAGTGGTCCCTATGTAAAGTTGTCCACAGCTGTATGGTATGTGGTAAACTCCTGCAGCTGTGAGAGGGTCTCTTTTGTCCTTCACTCTGAACGTAGAATTTCTTGGATTTTCCTGGTTGGTCCGTAGATAGTTTGGAGGTTGTGTTTCCTCATCAGTTTCTCTATTCTGTTTGTGACTCCTTTGATGTATGGTAAAAATACCTTCCCTTTCGGTGGCTGTTTTTCTTCATTCCTGTGTTTTTTTCTGGATCTGGCTGCTCTTGTGATGTCTGATCTGGAGTAACCATTAACCTGTAGGGCCCAGTTTAGGTGCCTCAGTTCTTCCTCCAGGTAGTGGGGTTCTCAGATCCTTTTTGTACGGTCTGCCAATGTTTTTATTGTGCTTCTTTTTTCTCCTGGATGATGATTGGAGTTCTTGTGTAGGTCAAACAAGAACCCCCCACCAAAAAAAAAAAAAAAAAAAAAAACTAAGGAAAGTCTTACACAATCATTACATCAACATCTTATTTAGTTATTTTAATATTCTGCCTGTCCTCCAGAGTGTTAGGGAATGTTTTCTTGGGGCCCAATCATAGCAGATTCTAGGATTTCCAGGATGAAACAAAGCACTTGTATAAAAGAGTAACACTTGTAGTTATTTGACTACACAATTGGAAAATGGATGCTGTTTATAGACCAATAATAGCCAACAGCTGCAAGGGCTAATTTTTTCTACTTTCCACCTGACATGAGCTGCATTGTTGCTGCATGATCAGCTGCAAATCATGACTGGAACTGACTTTTTATTGGAGGTAGGATTTTAGGATGCTGGCAGGGCTTGAGTTTTGGAGGTGTTTCAACAAATCTGCCATTCCTGGATGCTTTTACCTTTAGGGATATTTTCCACTTATTTTCACAAAAAAGTTTGTAAAATATAGGTTAAGGATGGGGGACCACATGCAGTCCACCAGTCACATTTTCTCCACAACTTTTATATACAATAAATGTGAGGGTCACTTACACCATTCAGTTGTAATGACAGTCTTTTCAGCTGGTGTTGCACAGACCACCTCAATGCAACAGATTGTCTTTCTGTGCAGCACAGTTCTTGGGCAGGCAGTGTGCTTCCTTCATTCCAGAAGAGAGTTGACATAAACCAGCCCACCAAGGATTTTATAGGCTTTCCCCCCTCAATTTCTAGAAGCTGTCTCACAATGCAGGCCAGGACAAAGATAACTCCCCTTAGGAGAAAAGAAGAACAGCCTCAGTTCTAAGGGTGTAACAAAAACATCCTTATTTAAAGAATGAGGTAGTGCTTTGTAGATGGCTGGTAATGCTTATAATTCATGCCTGACACTGCTGGTGGTATGTGGAAAACTTTTTATCATGGCTGCAACAGAAAAGAAGAAGTAAACAAAGAAACAGATTCTGTGCTAGTTCACTAATTCTTCACTAATAGAGCGACAACTGGATCTAGCCAGTACTCCAACCTTCATTGCTAGTGACTCCAATAGATATCTGGCCTCTCCTTTGGCATACTTAGCAACACTTGAAATACCTAAACATCGAAGGTGTCATGCCCTCCCTTCAGCTGTCCTTGAAGGCCGATAGAAGAAGATCTCCTTCTCAGACAGACTGTGCCCCTGCAACTCAGGCCAAATAGAAACAACAGAGCATGTATTACTCCAGTGCTCATACTACAGGGACATACGTCTCAGCCTAATTTCACCCATGTTGCATATATATCAAGGGCACACTGGACAATTCTACATAAACTTGTTGCTTTCAGACACCAACCCAGGAACAACTTATAATGTTGCCAGATTCTGCGCAGCTGCAGTTAAAATTCGACAGACAATGTCCTCAACAGTAGAATAGTATCAACCTAGTCTTGTTATACTGGAGCTAATATTTTAAATACTGCTTTTATCCTGTTTTTATCCTGTGTTTTTACCTTTATTCTGTATCCCCTTTTTACCTGTGCTGGTCTATGACCGTAATAAAGATTCTATTCTATTCTATTCACTAAATTTCCAATATTATTGACCCCAGTACAGCAGCATACATCACTCTCCTCCTCCCCATTTTATCCTAACAGCCTGAGCTGAAAGACAGTTCAGCTTGACTCAGTAGAGATCTGAACATGGATCTCCCAAGTCCTAGCCCAGTACCCTAAACATAATAGCACATTACTAACTCCAACAGTCTAACCCAGTGTTTCTCAACTGGGGTTCCCTGGAACCCTAGGGTTCGCAAGAGGTTGCTAGGGGTTCCTTAAGAGATTGTGATTGTGTGGGGAAAGCAGCAGCAGTATATAGAATAATGTTTATGCATGGGTTCCCTAAGATCTGAAAATTATTTCAAGGGTTCCTCCAGGATAAAAAGGTTGAGAAACACTGGTCTAACCACTACACCACACTGTCTCGCTTTATGTTATAAAATTGAATATTAGACTAAGCAGAGTTGTATATGCCTCCTTGAAAAACTTTGCGATTTTAATCAAAACCTCAAATGGCTTCCCTCAGTATTATTCAGATCTGTGCAACATTTTTATTGCTCATCTTCCAAACAAGCAGTTTGGAGTTGTTTTCAAAAAGTATAATTAGTGTTATAGGACTTTATCAGATGCACTAAGTACGGCATCATAATGATGCCACATAAACACGAAAAGGCACACATACCAAATGATGTCACCCTTTCACATTTATCTCTCATCCTTAAGCTCATCTATTTTATTGATGGCCCAAGCCGCCAATAGATTGGCTGTGCTGTTATTTTGTTGGCATTGCCAGTGTATGTAACCTCATGTCTTTTTCTCATATACTTACTTTGTGAATGGCCAGACTGGCCAGAACACTTCTGGGTGAGATTGCAACATCCAGGTAGGTGACACACTTTTTATGACCCTCCCCGGGTTACTTGGAAGTTTTTAAGTTTGTGTATGTGCTTGATGTAACTCCTTATTTTTATTTTTATTTTAAATTTCTTGCACAATGAAGTCTTGTGGGATTTCAGAGGAGGACATGAACAGGGCTTCATTCACTTCCTCTTCATTGCCAGGGAAGCCTGCTGCTGGAAGAGAAGGTAAGTGTGGTGGTGGGGGGTATTCTTTTGCTAGCATGAAAATGGATTTTTTCATGCCAGCAGAAGAATGGGGCTTATCTGATAAAGTCCATAGTTCCAAGAACCTCAAAAGCAATTAAGTAATGCTTATAATTTTTTTTTTTTAAAAAAAACTATTTACTTTCCTGTTCCTCAAAAGTAGCTGTTTAGTTCTTGCCTTAACTTATAATTTCCCTTCCGGAACACGAGTGAATCTGTAGGCCTCTTAACGCTTTCCTTCAATAAGAGTTATTGCTTCAACAAGGTTTATTTCAATCAAACTTTATTTTTAGAAAACTCCAACTAAGTTTTGAACTTGGCAGCAATTTGATCAATGCACATTTCTCTACTGGAGAAATTCACAGCTGCACTGAGGCTTCAGTTCTATATATACTTATTTGGGAGTAAGTCCAATTGCACTCAGTGGGGCATATTTCTAAGTAGATAGACATGGGACCATACTGTAACAGGAAATGGCTTTGAAAGCAGTGCCTAGAGGTCAGAGTTCAAAGTAACAGGGAACTACAAAATCCTAATGTTACTGCCATGCTTATTTCATCAAGCTATCACCTGCTGTGTGTACATGTTTTTTAACTGTGGAAATGTGGGACAGTGCCCATTAATTCACAGTAATTTTTTAAACTTAAGCCTCTGGGATCTGTTCAGCCACTAATGTGAAATGTTACTGTGGGTGTCTACTTGACGTTCTATAGTTCCTAAGTGAGAAAGAACTCTTGAAACACAGTTAGGTCAATCATAGCTTCAGGAGCTTCACTTGAACACTAATAAGTTCAAGTGAACTTATTGCACATGATCTAGACTCTAAATTCTGTTTTCATGAGTGAAGAGCAAGGCATAGGTCTGTCTACACTGCAGAAATACAGCAGTTTGACACCATTTTATCTGCCATAATCTATCCTATGGAATCTTGGTATTGTAGTTTTGTGAAGTATTTAGCCTTTTCTATCAGAGAACTCTGGTGCCTCACCAAACTACAAATACCCCTGATTTATATATTAAGCAACTGTCTTCCATGATGCTGCTAATCTAAATAAAAATAATGTTCAGTTAAGCTGATCATTAAGATAAATCCAAGAAGCAAAGCGCAGTAGCACCTTAACATTAAGCTATGTAGTTGTCAGATTCTAGTGTTTATGGTTACTGTGATAGGCACTGGGAAATATAAGATGTCAAGGCAAATAAAAAAGAAAGACTTAAAATGGCTTCCCTCTTGCACTGTAATTTTTTCCCCTTTTTAGTGCCTCTTAATCTATACAGATTCTGCAGTTTAGTTGAGTACTACAGAGAGTGGATGTATGGCCAGCATTTCCTCCAAGAAGATAACAATGCTAAATAGTATGGCTCTCCTTCCTCTCAATGTCGCACTGCAGTCCTGGAGTTGGGCAAAATCCCAAGCATCCGTGTTGATAAGAGGAAGATGGATATCTCTTCCCATTAACTAACTTGGTGGTAATGAGTTCTTCTAAGATAAGAACAGGCTACTCACAAATAGGATTTGTCCCAATTCAGGACAGAACAACAATGAGATTCTCTTTCCATATAATTATGTGTATGAATAATGCCAGTGAAGAACAGTGTGAAATCATGGCATAGGTCCCACTTATATTAACATATCAGCCTGCAGTTGTAAAATATGAGCAAATTCTGCAAAATTTTAAAACTGTAAGTCTCTTTGGGCACAGGCTTTTCCTGGGTTTAAGTTCCCATTGGACACCACAGGATTTGACTCTAAGAAAGTATGTATGGGATTGTATTGTAAAACACCCAAATATTCACAGTGGAATGCTGATTCTTCAATTTTATCAAGTTCTTAACTAACCAGCATGAAATGTAAAGACATAAAACTGAGCACTAAAGTCAGGATTGTTCAGACCATCGTATTTCCCATCACCATGTACGGATGTGAAAGCTCGACAGTGAAGAAAGCTGATAGGAAGAAAATCAACTGATTTGAGGTGTGGTGTTGGAGAAGCATGCTGAGGATTCTGTGGATAGTCAAAAAGACAAACAAATTAGTCTTAGAACAGATCAAGCTTGAACTCTCATTAGGTGACAAAACTAAAGCTGTCATACCTTGGACACATGAGAAGAAACGACTCACTAAAAAAGTCAATAATGCTAGGAAAGGTGGAGGACAAAAAAGAGAGGAAGAGCACACACTAGGCAATAGACTTAGTCAAGTCAGCCACAGACCTGAACCTGCAGGACCTGAGTAGGGCGGTTGATGACAGGGTGTCTTGGAGATGTCTCATCCATGGGATCACCATGACTTGAAGCTGACTTGAAGGCAGTTAACTACTACTACCACTACTACTATTACTTAGGGATGTAGTCTACCAACCAAAGCGTCATGAAAAAAGAAGATCCCAACAATTACCATCCAGTTAGTCTGACATCAATACCAGGGAAGATTCTAGAGCAGATCATTAAACGGAGAGTCTGTGAACATTTAGAAAGCAATGCCATAATCACAAAAAGTCAACATGGGTTTCAGAGTAACAAGTCATGCCAGACTAATCTGATATCTGTTTTTTTTTGATAAAATTACCAGCTTGGTGGATAAAAGCAACACTGTGGATATCGCATACCTTGATTTCAGTAAGGCCTTTGACAAGGTTCCCCATGACATTCTTGCAAACAAGCTTGTAAAATGTGGGCTAGACAAGTTAACTGTTCAATGGATTTGTAATTGGTTGACCGGCCAAACCCAAAGGGTGCTCAGCAGTGGCTCCTTTTCGTCTTGGAAAAATGTGACCAGTGGGGTGCCACAGGGTTCTGTCCTGGGCCCAGTGCTATTCAACATCTTTATCAATGACTTGAATGAGAGAATTAGGGGCATACTTATTAAATTTGCAGATGACACCAAATTAGGAGGAGTAGCTAATACCCTAGAGGACAGGATCAAAATTCAGAATGACCTGGATAGACTGGAGAGCTGGGCCAAAGCTAACAAAATGAAATTCAATACGGAGAAATGTAAAGTACTGCACTTAGGGCGAAAAAATGAAATGCATAGATATAGGATGGGGGAGACCTGGCTGAATGAGACTACGTGCGAAAGGGATCTAGGAGTTCTAGTAGACCACAAGTTGAACATGAGTCAACAGTGTGATGTGGCAGCTAAAAAGGCCAATGCGATTTTGGGCTGCATCAATAGAAGTATAGTGTCCAGATCAAGGGAAGTAATTGTTGGGATCCTCTTTTTTCCCCTTTTTGAAGATGGGAACTACGTTTGCCCTCCTCCAGTCTGCTGGGACTTCTCCTGTTCTCCAGGAGTTCTCAAATATTATTGCCAATGGCTCTGAGATTATATTTGCCAGCTCTTTTAATACTCTTGGATGCAGTTCATCTGGTCCTGGAGATTTAAATTCATTTAGATTAAGAAGGTATTCCTGTACTACCTCTTTACTTATTTTGAGCTGGATTTCCCCTATTGTGTCCTCTGTTCCATTCTCCTCAGGTTGGTCCTCCTTTTCCTTTTCTGAAAACACTGAGGCAAAGAAGGTGTTGAGTAATTCTGCCTTTTCTCTGTCCCCTGTTAGCATTTTGCCATCTTCTCCACGTAGCGGCCCTATCATTTCCTTCTTCCTCCTTTTGCTGCGGACATACCAAAAAAAAACCTTTTTATTGTTCTTAACCTCTCTAGCAAGCCTGAGCTCATTCTGTGCTTTAGCTTTTCTGACTTTACTCCTACACGTGTTCACTATCTGTTTGAATTCTTCTTTGGTGATCCCCCCCCCTTTCCATTTCCTATACATGTTCCGTTTAAAACTTAGCTCCATCCTGGTTTCTTGAGACACCTCCCATTTTTCTTCCTCATTGGTACTGTTTGAAATTGTGCCTTCAGTATCTCCTTTTTGAAAAAGTCCCATCCGTCTTGAGGTCTCTTCTCTTTTAGTATTCCTGACCATGGGATCACCCCCAGTATTTCCCTGAGTTTATTGAAATCAGCTCTCCTAAAGTCAAGAATGCGTGTCTGACTATGCCTGGCTTCTCCTTTCCATTGTATAACAAACTCCAGGAGAACATGATCACTCTCACCTAAGGATCCCACCACTTGCACCCCATTAGCCAGACCTCACCTAGAATACTGTGTCCAGTTCTGGGCACCACAATTCAAAAAGGATATTGACAAATTGGACCGTGTCCAAAGAAGGGTGACTAAAATGGTTAAAGGTCTGGAAACGATGCCTTATGTTTAGCCTGGAAAAAAGATGGTTAAGAGGCGATATGATAGCCCTGTTTAAGTATTTGAAGGGGTGTCACGTTGAGGATGGAGCAAGCTTGTTTTCTGCTGCTCCAGAGACTGGAACACGGAACAATGGATGCAAGCTCCAGGAACAGAGATTCCACCTCAACATTAGGAGGAACTTTTTGACAGTAAGAGCTATTCGGCAGTGGAACACACTCCCTTGGAGCGTGGTGAGGTCTCCTTCCTTGGAGGTCTTTGAACAGAGGCTGGATGGCCATCTGTCGTGGATGCTTCGATCGTGATTTCCTGCGTGGCAGGGGGTTGGACTGGATGGCCCTTGTGGTCTATTCCAACTCTGCAATTCTATGATTCTATGATTCTATGAAATTATGAAGAATTTTTAAAAGAATATTTCTCTCTGCAACTCAGTTTTAACTCCCACCTGCCCAACATTTTTCTTTTCCAAATCATGCCAGAGTTTGACTCATTTGTGGGCAATGATCTAACAGGTGAAGAAAAGAGTTCCATGTAATAAACCACTATGAGATAGACAAAACATTTTTAACACAAACGTCTTCTCAGCCAGCATGAAATCTGAGAAGACATGGACATAATTTTCATTCCTATTTTCAATAGGGCCTACAAAATTTGAAGACCATCCTACAGATCCTTCTCCTATAGTGCTTTGGCAACATATCAAAAACAGTATCCTCCAGTCTGCGGAAGAATCCCTCAGGTTCTCCCACAAGAAAAATCAAGACTGGTTTGACTAAAACAACCAAGAGGTCCAGGAGCTGTTGGCAAAGAAGAGAACTGCTCACCAGGCATACCTCGCCCAGCCAACTTGCCATGTAAGAAAAGCAGCTTTCCATCTCACATGTAGTAAACTTCAACAAAAAGTCCGAGACATACAGAACAAGTGGTGGATCAATGTAGCAGAAAAGACACAATGCTGTGCAGATCTGGGTGGTCTTAGAGGATTTTATGAAGCTCTTAAAGGAGTGTTTGGACCTACTTATCAAGTCCAAAGCTCCTTCTATAGTACAGATGGTCAAACATTAATTACTGATAAAGCCTCCATCCTGAATTGATGGGCTGAACATTTTCAAAATCTTGTTAGTGCCAACTGAGTAGTCCAAGGCTCAGCTATCCAACATATGATACAAAAACTGATGAAAAATGAATTGGACATAGCTCCCACTTTGGAAGAGACCCTTAAGGCCATAGAGCAGATGAAAAATGGCAAGGCAGCTGGGATTGATGGAATCCCATCTGAAGTTTGGAAATATGGAGGTCATGCACTCCACGATAAATTCCATGAACTCCTTGTGAATTGCTGGGGAAAAGGGGAACTGCCATCAGATCTTCAAGATGTAGTCATCATCACCATGTACAAGAAAAAAGGAGCAAAATCCAATTGCTCAAACTATTGAGGCATAACACTGCTCTCTATTGCTGGAAAAATCCTTGCAAGGATACTCCTGAACAGATTAGTTTCTTCTATTGCAGAAGAACTTCCTGAAAGCCAATGTGGCTTCAGAGCCAATAGGAGCACTACAGATATAATATTTGCCCTTAGACAACTGCAAGAGAAATGTAGAGAGCAGAACAAGTGTCTCTATGTAACATTTGTTGAACTCACCAAAGCCTTCGACACTGTCAGTATAAAAGGTCTGTGGCAGATCCTGGAAAGACTAGGATGTCCCCCCAAACCCCTTAAAATGATTATCTTGCTACACGAGGGCCAGCGCTGTCAAGTAAGATAAGGTGATGCTCTTTCAGAGCCCTTTCTAATAACCAATGGAGTGAAGCAAGGTTGTATTCTTGCTCCAACTTTATTTACAATCTTCTTTAGCATGATGCTCCAAAGGGATATGGCAGAGCTTGAAGAAGAAGACGGCATCTGTATTCGTTACCGTATTGATGGTAGCTCGTTTAACTTAAGCCATCTGAGGGCTCGCACTAAGACTCTAAACTATCTAGTCCGTGAGCTGCTCTTCGCTGATGATGCTGCCCTTGTTGCGCACACAGAAGCAGCTCTGAAGAGCCTAACATCCTGCTTCGCAACAGCTGCAGAGCTGATTGGGCTGGAAGTCAACCTTAAGAAAATGGAAGTTCTTTAACAGCCTGCACCACAGGACGAACACCATCAACCCCACATTGCCGTCGGCCATTCAGCAGTTCACCTACCTGGGAAGCATCATCTTCTCAGATGCCGAGATTGACAAAGAGATCGGTCACAGATTAGCAAAGGCATAGAAAACATTTGGAAGACTTTACAAAAGAGTTTGGAGTAATAAACACCTGAGGCGAAGCACAAAAATCAGTGTGTATAGAGCCATTGTACTGTCTATTTTCCTTTACTGGTCTGAAACATGGGTCACCTATTGCCAACACTTACGACTCCTGAAATGCTTTCGTCTGCGCTGTCTACGCACAATCCTAAATATACACTGGACTAACTATGTGATGAATGTTGCTGTCCTTGAGCAAGCAGGGATCACCCGCATTGAGGCCATGATATTGAGAACACAGCTGCGCTGGGCAGGGCATGTTTCTAGGATGGAGGACCATGGCCTCCCAAAAATATTACTCTATGGTGAACTCGCCACGGGTCAGCGTAAGAGGGGCGCTCCAAAAAAGCGTTACAAGGACTCCCTGAAACAACATCTCAGGCTCAGCCCAATTGATCACCAACAATGGACCCCCCTGGCCTCACATCGGGAGGCATGGAGACGCACTATCCACGATGCTGCAGCCTTTTTTGAGAACTGACACCAAACAAGTATTGAAGAAAAATGACAACGCAGAAAGAATCACAACCCAGAAACATCATCCAAGGAGACCCTCTTCTGTGCTTTCTGCAACTGGACTTGTTTATCTCAGATTGGCCCTTTTAGTCATCAGCGCACTTGGAGAATCTTCCTGAATCTCCTTTTGCAAAGAAAAGTCAGAGGGAAAGAGAGAGAGAGACAAAGTACACAGAGGCATTGGTAAGCTAACTATTGCATACCTGAAACTGAAGATATTCACATTTGATAATGTGACTGCTCGTGTTTCGCTATCCTGTTGATGTGTGGACAGCTTTGCTCTTCTCCTATTTTTGGATGTAATGTGGGTTATTAGAGGGTAGAGCTGGTGTGACAGAGTAGCTTAATAGTAATAGAATCATAGAATCATAGAGTTGGAAGAGACCACAAGGGCCATCCAGTCCAACCCCCTGCCAGGCAGGAATATACAAACAAATCATTCCCAACAGATGGCCATCCTGCTTCTGTTTAAAAACCTCCAAAGAAGGAGACTCCACCACAACACGAGGCAGTGTATTCCACTTTCGAACAGTTCTTAATGTCAGCAAGTTCTTCCTAATGTTTAGGTGGAATTTCTTTTCCTGTAGTTTGAATCCATTGTTCCTTGTCCTAGTCTCTGGAGCAGCAGAGAACAAGCTTGTCCCATCCTTGGTATGACATCCCTTCCAATATTTAAACATGGCTATCATGTCCCCTCTTAACCTTCTATTTCCCAGGCTAAACATGCCCATCTCCCTAAACTGCTCCCCATAGGGCATGACCTCCAGACCTCCCATAATTTTGGTCTCCCTCCTCTGGACACATTCCAGCTTCTCAATATTCTTCTGGAATTGTGGTGCCCAGAACTTGACACAGTATTCCAGGTGAAGTCTGACCAAAGCAGAATAAAGTGGGACTATTACTTCCCTTGATCTAAACAGTAGACTCTGTTCATGCAGCCAAGAATCACATTGGCTTTTTAGCTGCTGCATCACACTTCTGACTCATGTTCAGCTTGTGGTCCACTAAGGACTTTTTCGGTCATCTTAAATGTAACGGAAGCAGCCTCGCCACGTTGCGAGGCTGCTGCGCTGCAGGGCGTCCCTTTCGCATGACGCCCGTCCCTGCTGGTACTGTTGCAGTACCGCAGGGACATTTGAGTGTAATATTTCAACAATTTTTACTCACGATCAACTTTCATGAGTAAAAATCGCTGAAATATTACACTCAAATGTCCCTGCGGTACCGCAACAGTACCGGCAGGGACGGGCGTCATGCGAAAGGGACGCCCTGCAGCGCTGCCGCCTCGCAACGTGGTGAGGCTGCTTCCGTTACATTTAAGACATCCGAAAAAGTCCTAAGACTCCTTGATCCCTTTTGCATATACTGCCATAAAACCACGTGCCACCCATCCTATATCCACACATTTCATTTTTACTGCCCAAGTGTAGTATCCTACATTTCTTCCTGTTGAAATTCCTTTTTTTGTTTTGTTTTGGTCCAGCTTTCTAATCTGTTCAGTTCTTTTTGGATTTGGATCTTGTCCTCTGGGGTATTATCTACCCCTCTAAATTTGGTGTCATCTGTAAATTTGATAAGCTTACCCTCTATTTCCTGATCCAAGTTATTGGTAGAGATGTTGAATAGCACTGGGCCCAGGACAGAACCCTGTGGCACTGCACTAGTCAGTTCTCTCCAGGATGAAGAGGAGCCCTTTGGGTTCGGTCAGTCAACCAATTACAAATCCACCTAACAGTTGCATTGTCTAGCCAACAGATTACTAACTTTTTTGCAAGAATATCATTGGTGATCTTGTCAAAAGCCTTACTAATATCAAGATACACTGCATTCACAGCATTACTTTCATCTATCAAGTTGGTAACTCTATCAAAAAAAGAGATAAGGTTAGTATGGCATGACTTGTTTTTGGGAAATCCATGTTGACTTTTAGTGATCATGGCACTCCTTTCTAAGTGCTTACAGCCTGTCTGTTTCATGATCTGCTCTGGAATCTTTCCTAGTATTGATATTAAAGGTGGGGAGAACATTTGCCCTCCTCCAGTCTGCTGGGACCTCTCCTTTTCTCTAGGATTTCTCAAGGATTATTCCAGTGGTTCTGAGGTTACTTCTGCCAGTTCTTTTAGTACCCTTGGATGTAGTTCATCTGGACCTGGAGACTTGGATTCATTTATACTGGCCAGGTATTCCTGAACAACCTCTTTACCTATTCTATGTTGCATTTCCCCACTGCAACATCTGCTCCATTTTCTCCAGGTTGAGCATTTTTCTCCTTTTGGGAGAAGACCAAGGCAAAGAAGGCATTGAGTAGCTCTGCCTTTTCTCTGTCCCGTTAGCATTTTGCTACCTTCTCCCTGCAGGAGTCCTACCACTTCCTTATTCTTTCTTTTGCTACGGACATATACAAAAAAACCAATGTGATTCTAGGCTGCATCAATAGAGTCTACTGTCTAGATCAATGAAAGTAATAGTGCCACTCTATTCTGCTTTGGTTTATTTTTTTAAACCTCTCTAGCAAGCCTGAGCTCCATCTGTGCTTATGCTTTTCTGATTTTCCCTCTACACAATCTGGCTATTTGTTTGAATTCTTTGTGATTTCTCCTTTTTTCCATTTCTTGTACATGTTCCTTTTAAGTCTTAGCTCAGGTGAAAGTTCTTTAGACATCCACCCTGGTTTCTTTAGACACCTGCCCTTTTTCCTCCTCATTGGAACTGTTTGAAGTAGTGCCTTCAATATCTCACTTTTTAGAAACTCCCATCCATCATGTGCTCCCTTCCCTTTTAGTATTCCTGACCATGGGATCACATCCACTAATTACCTAAGTTTCCTGAAGTCAGATTTCTTAAAGTCTAGAAAGCATGTTTGACTATGCTTGACCTCCCCTTTCCTCTTTATAAGAAACTCCACGAGAACATGGTCACTCCCCCATAAGGATCCCACCACTTCCACCCCATTAACCAGATCATCTATGTTGGTTAGGATCAGACCTAAAATAGCTGATCCTATTGTTGCCTCTTCTACCTTCTGGACAATGAAATTGTCTGCAAGGCAAAAAAGGAATTTGTTGGACTTTAAATTTTTGGCAGAGTTGGACTTCCAAGAAATATAAGGATAGTTAAACACCCCCCCCCATTATGACTACATCTCTTCTGTCTGAATGTGTGGTCATCTTTTCTAGGAAGGCATCATCCAAATTCTCGGTTTGGCTTGGAGGTCTGTAGTAGACCCCCACAATGACATCCCTGCTGTTTCTCTTCCCCTTGATTTTTACCCAGATGCTCTCAGCCTGGCTCCCAGGATTTAAATCATGGATCTGTTCACAGCTGTACATATCATTAACATATAATGCTACTCCACCAGCCTTCCTGTTTGGTCTGGGAAATGTATGTCCAAATAATCACCTAGTTATGAAACACATTGGGTGGTGAACTTGGGCAAGTCACTACTCCTGGCCCTTTCAGGGATGGTAAAAAATTAATTTTAGTTTGCATGTATAAGAATTTGCCAAATTTTACAATTTTTTCCATATTCAGGACAGAAAGAACTTTCAAAATATATATATACAAAACCTAAACTGATAGATCCAAGCAGCCAGGGCTTTGAGCATCCAGTTCTTAAAACGCTGAGTTTGAATCCTTGTATATTCAACCACATTAGTTGAATAAAGGTTGCCATCTTCTTTTTCTTGAGTGGTGCATGATCTTTAATAGCTGTATGCCAGACCAGTATAACACTATCCTCTCTAAGTTGGGAACTTGGAAAACTGAATTTTATGTTTTTGAGTAATTTACCAAAATTAACAAACTTCATATTTTGGAATATAATTTGAGATTTTAAAACAGCTGAATGTCAGAGAAAGTTCAACTGAGAGATTTCCCTTATTACTAGCTCCTTTGAGACATTATTGCATTTCCCTGGTCAGACATATAGATGAGCATCCCAGCCAATTGGGGGTTATGAAAGGAAAGTGTCAAAATGTTCTTATCCAATCAGATTTTGCTATATAAAAATATTACTATAGGCAAATAAAGCCAGTTATGAGTGAGAATACTGCTTTCTGGCTAGGTAACCTAGATGAACTTGGCCATTTCAAGGATTACATATTGAATAAGGTGGCATCTGAACATAACATTGACAAACAGATTGGGCTCTGTGCTGATGTCATCTGAAACCAATTCAGGATACTTTTGTCCTCTTTTGTTGTGATCACAAATACAACGTCTAATGGTCAGAATGAGAAGGTGACAGGTATATGTGTAAAACTCCTGCCACTTTCACTTGTAGTAGGTTATGAAGATCTAAAGATACATATGAAAATACCCCATACTGCCTTAATCACATTCACTAAAAGTAAATGCAATAGAGACAGAGGGATTATTTTCTATGGGCAGTAAACATAATTTGCATCTGAAAAAGCCATGGCCTCCAGGTAGTATCCTAGATATGCATTCATTATAAAAATTTGAGCACATTTTTATGTCCCCTTTACGATTGTCTCAATGAAACCCTGAAGTTGTTGAACAAAAAATTGCATAATACTGTTGGAGAGAAACCTTACTCTGCTAACTACGTTGGCTTCTAGTTTTGAAAGATGGGATGTTTTATGTGGTAAGCTATCTGTGATGTAATACCCACTTACTGAAATGCATAAACTGTCTGCCACAAAAATCAACCCTTTTCACTCCAACCTGCATCAGATCACTTTGGTCAATGCCCATTGTTTCTCTTTGTCAAACTGAAAATTGAGTGTTATGAAGAGAACATGAAATAATTGATTGCGCTCCAGTCAAAATGCCCTTGATTTGAAAGTCACATATGACAGTCACTCTGCTTCTCAAGCAACCCTGCCATACAAGCAAGCTAGGCCATCAGTCATATAAGTGAAATGCAATAGTTCTTCATTAGATGGGATATTTTTCTTGTTGACATCTGCAGTTTGCTCTGCTCCGTTGTGGAAGCATATGATAACAATATGTCTAAATGATGGTTAAGGCAGCAGTGTTCGCAGTAAAAACAAAAACAAAGAGGCCTACTGTGGACATCATTAATTTCCCATCCCTCTTAGGAGATCCCGTCAATGAAAAGCAGCCTTACTAACTTCTGCAGCAGAGGAGCACAATGCAACAAGGATGACATCGTCTGGAACTGGGTCCTGTTCGTAGGACAGAAACATTTCACCTTTTAACACTAAACATCTTGAAGAGTAGGATTTTAGATCTTGCTAGAGTTTGTTCCTTGTTTTCATCCTGCAAGAGCGCTTCCTAACATTGTGCAGAACTTATCCTTAGCAATTACTGAACTATTAGACAAGGAGAAAGGAATGTTGTCAAACAAACATATCTCAGTTTTTCAAACACCTTTTGGTTCCATTAATCTCAGCAGAAATAAAAGGTGAGGATGCCAGGTATATTCACTTCTATTACGGAGTCATTAGGCAATTGGAAAAGCTCTGAGGTAAAAGCAGGCAATTGCCCTCTAGGTCTCATAATGAATTAAATTTTGGAATTTTCTCAAATCTCTTTCATTAGTACAAATGTAGCACTGAAGAAGAAAAGCAGGAAATAAATTAGAGGAAGAACCAGTGAAGGAAATAAAGGAGTATAAATAAAATGGATCACAACCAGTATTGGAAATTCATATACAGATGAAAAGGATGTTGCATATTGTCAAGACGTTGCCATATTGTTCATGCAATTTATCTATTGTTTCATTTTATATTTATTTCCAGCTATATCTGAAATCCATAGCTGAACTCCAATTAGAGCATCTCTCTCTATGTGTATGTCTAAATATAACCAATTTGATTGGTGTCAGGTCAAAGCTCTAAGGTGTATTCAGTTGAAAGGAAGAAAACAAAGGATATAATTTAATCCAATTTTTTATCCCACCTTTTTATCTGGAACAAATCCTCAAAGCAATTTACAAAATAAAATATTATGAAACATCATTGTATTGAAAGCAAGATTATTGTTGATGCAGCCTGTACTGGCTGTAACTCTCATAAACAAGAATTAAATTGATCACATGAAAAGAAGGAAGAAAGAAGAATCAGATTTCAAGAAGAAATGATGAAGTTTCTGAATTTTTTGAGTAGATACAGACTGACAGTAATCATCATTCTATATCAAATATTTATATTTCACCTTATATCACAGATTTCTGAGTGGTATGTCAGGATATTGGGACATGCAGTTGAATAATGCTGTAAAGAGCTGAAGTGTAACATAATAGCCTACAGGGTGCAGCATTGAGAGCTAACAGCCGCTTGCTGCAGATAGCCTGTATAACAAGATTAATGGCCTGACAGCCTGGCCTTGGAAGTTTGGAGTGGAGAAGGAATTGCTATCTCTGTTAGAGAGAATGTTTGTTATATTTATAAGAACAAGGTTGTTATGAACTATGCAATCAGCAGTAATGCTCGAACTTGCAGCGGGATAGTTGGCACTTACCCACGTTGTATTCTCAACAGACCAACCGACGGGCGTCCTTTCTGCGAGGCGGCTTGCCCGCATCAGGCTTGCCCTTTATGTGTGACCCCACAATGACAAGCCAAAGCTTGTCATTAATGAGATCCCACCTGGCCCTGGGGTTCCTGGAAGCCCTCTTGCGGAAGGCGGTGTCATACTCAATGGTTGCCGCCTCTCCGGCCAGGGCCTTGGCCTTGAGCACGTTGCTCAGGTGGTTGACCAGGTGCCATCCCCTGTCTGGGTAAGCCATGCCTACTACCCCCATAAACACGGCAAACCCTGAAAGTCAGTTAGGGAACGAACGTTCCACCGGGTCCGGCTTGTTCTTGTCAGAAGATTTTTCTGACTTAGGGGTGCTACCCACTTCCCCTTCAGGTTTCAGGAGAGTGAAGACGTCCACATAATATCCTTTCAGGATATTGTTGCGGGTCTTCCTGTCCAGATGGATCCCAGGGGGGTCCTCGTGATCCTGAAAAAGGCTGGGAGTGGGGTGCCCCGAGGTGGCAGCCCTGTCCCGCCAAGCCCTGGATGGTCTGGCAGAGTCTGGTTCCGAGGTTGCCCTGGCCTTGATGGCCCAAGATGGCAATCCCAGAACCAAAGCCGCTGTAAACCAATACCCCGATCAGTCCATCTCCTCATCCGAAGACTCACCTGAGGATCCCTCGCTGTCTGATCCCCTCTTCCTCCATTTGGCCTGTCTTTTCCTGCCCTCCTTGTCCTTCCTGCCTTCTTTTCCTGCTGCGGCTCTGCTCTCCCATGGTGGTGAGAATTCATCGGAGGACACCCCGCTGACCTCGCTTGTGGAAGGGGACCTGCGTCTTCCATGTCGCCCCGCAGTTCTAGCTGACTGTTGTGCGGCCCGGCCTCTGGCCACTGGGGGACCCACGGCCTTGGGGCCTGCTGAGGGCCCAGCAGCTGGCGCCGGAGCACCAGCCTCCTGCCCCCTGCCGGACCTCAGTTCCCCAACCTGCTCAGCAAGGAGTGATAACGCTCGGGTAAGCTCCTGCAGGTTGGGGGCCATGGTGCCCCCGAGGATATGCTCGACGGCTTCAGAATTGCCCGCCGCCCCTGAAGGGGGGTTGGGTTTCCGAGCCCGAGGAGCCAGGGCCACCCAAGACTTGGGCGTTCGGCCAGACTGTGCCCGGGTGGCGGGCCTGCTGGACACTGTTTTCTCTTTGGGTGGCATGGCTGCCGAGCATGGTAGATTCTTCTTAGGCGGCATTCCCACCAGGATGGAGTAGTGATTCCTCTCCAAAGTTAGCCTGCACTGGCCTAGAAGCTGATTTCAGCAAGGGTTTATTATCTATATATGATTTGCCTGGTGATTCCCTGCTGGGAGGGTCTCTCTTGGCTTGTCCGCCTCAACTAAGGCTGCTCGCACTAAGCTAGCCTTCCTCCTGGCTTGTCCGCCCTTTTCCTGGCTTGTCCGCCCCCAACTAAGGCTGCTCAGAGCCAAGTTTTTCCTTCCTCCTGGCTTGTCCACCCTTTTCCTGGCTTGTCCGCCCAACTAAGGCTGCTCAACCAAGCTGCCTTCCTCCTGGCTTGTCCGCCCGACCAAGGCTGCTCAGGCTGAGCTCGCCTTCCTCCTGGCTTGTCCGCCCTTCTCTTGGCTTGTCTGCCCTCTATTAGCCCCTCTGGGAGAGCTTCTCCCCGGTCTGTCAGTCTTTCTCCGGCCCTGCTGCCTGAGATGCGGTGGGTTCCGGAGGCCCTGCCCGCAATGCTTGGGCCTCACCACCATGAGCCCCCCGCTGGGCGAGCTCGAAAGGGCTGCCCACTGCAGACCCGTTCGCCTGTCCCTGGGTGGGTATCCCCCCCAGTGGCTGCCACCCCATTGGGTCCGTATGCCCCACGCCGCCGGGACCACCCCCGCAGGCACCTGGGGCTGGTCTTGACCAGCCTGACTGGCCTGCCGACAGCTTACCGGGCCTGAAGACCTATTGCCGCCCCCTGCGGGCCCGCCGGCCCTGTCCCCACAGTGGCTGCCCCCCGGAGAGGCCTGCCTGGCCTAGTCGGGCTGTGCCCCCCCCGGAGAAGCCTTCCTGGCCCTGCCAGACCGGCCCCCACTGATGCTGGCACCGCCGCCCGTTGCCTTGCCGACACTGGCACCACCGTCCACCGCTGTCCGTCGCCTTGCCGCTGCCCCTCCAGCCTCCCAGCCTCGCTGCCGCCCTTCTTCTGTCCACACCGAGGCTGACCAGTCAGCTCTCCCCAGCGGCCTCGGCTCTTCTGCGGCTTCTTCCCTCTTCGGGAGCTCCCAGGAGAGCTCCGTCCTCTTCGGCTTGCAAGAGCCAACTGCCGGAGCAGAGAGCCGGCCGAGAATATATACCCGGCTGATGGACTGCATTGGGGACTGGCCCCACCCCTTGGCCAATCAGCTGCCGGCGCCAGCCAATCGGGTGGGAGCAGCCTCCCTCCCATTGGCTGGCTTACTATCCTCTCCCCGACCTGCAAGCTCAAGCCGGGGAGAGAAGAGACGACCAGCATGGCGGCGCCCATGCCGGCCACGCGGTGTGGCTGCCCGTGCGCGGGGGACTCCGGCTGCAAAAGCGGCCGCCCGGTAAGTCCCGGGCAACCGGCTTCTTGAGAAGAAAAGGTGCCTTAAGACACTTTTCAAGAAAATGGTCATTTTAAAACTTTTGGACTTTTTTTTGGTAAAACAAATAATTTGTGTTTAAAAACGCTTTTGTTTTCAGTAAAAGACATTGTTTTCTGCATAGAAACAAGGGGTTTTTTGTCCAAACATATTTCCCTCCAAACATCCTGAAATGTGAAAAATCATTGAAAAATGTGGAATAACTATTGCAATGTATTCCAGCTGGGACAAGCCTTTTAGAATTGTTTTTGCATGTGAGAATGAAATAAGTGAAAATTTACAACCCTATCTCTGTGAGGTAGGTCAGTCTGAGAAAGAAAGTGACTAGCTCAAAATCATGTAGTATAGAGGGTACTACCGTTAGAAAGGAGCCCAATGTTCTTAACATGTTCACAGGCATTATGAACTGATCCCTGTTAGTAAACTGACACCTAATTGGAGTGTCACTTGTAATTAACATAAACAATACCTCAAGTTCATGATCTGGTTACAGTTTGTTAAATTTTGTAACCAAAGCCAATAGATGCAGTTTAAAACATTTCCCTTACAATTTAGAAGCTACATAATAAAAATACCACTTTAAGAGTATAGCAACAGAAAGCAACAGTGATATTAACAATATAAAAGACTGTAACATAATAGAGAGAGCCAGTGTGGTGTAGTAGTTTGAGCACTGGACTATGACTCTGGAGACCAGGGTTCGAATCCCCCCTCAGCCATGGAAACCCACTGGGTGACCTTGGACAAGTTGCACTCTCCTCAGCCTTAGGGGAAGGCAGAAACAAACCCTTACGAACAAATCTTGCCAAGAAAACCCAATAATAGGTTTGCCTTAAGTTGGAAATGACTTGAAGGCACACAACAACAACATAATAGTAACACAGCAAAAAAGTATATTTAAACAAGTTATTACTCTGTATTTAACCAAATTAGCAGCAATGTCACTGCTGATCTAAGATGCACACTCAAAAAGGAACTCAGGGAAATAAGGATTCTGTGGGCAGAGCAGCTGATTACTCTAAAGCTATTGCCAATGTATCCTGTATGAGTTATTGGTCTGGCCCAGAAAGTGGTGGCACTCTAACGAAGAGGCTGTACTTGCTGGTTGAATTCAAAAAGAGGAGAGCTGGAGAGGAGCTGCAGGTGCCAGGAATAAGGAGCAGGACCTTTTCACCTTGAATAAGGTAGTGATGTTTTCAGTTAGTATTTAGGAGGGAACAAAAGGGTAAATCAAGGAAGAAACTGCAAAAGCAGGTTCAGAGCTGAATATTAAGAAAACAAAAATAATGGCCACAGATTATTTATATAACTTTAAAGTAGTTGATAAAGATGTTGAAATAGTTGAAGGTTTTCCATGCATTGCCTCAATCATTAATCAGAATGGAGACTGTAGTCAAGAAATCAGAAGAAGACTAGGACATGGAAGGGTAGTTATAAAGGAACTAGACAAGATCCTCAATTGTCCATGCCATCATATCTCTAATGTATGGTTGTAAAAACTGGGCAGGGAAGAAAGCTTATAGGAAGAGAATAAACTCATTTTGAAATGTGGTGGTGGAAGAGAGTTGTGTGGATTACTGTGGGCTGCCAAAAAGACAAATACATGAGTCCAAGCCTGAACTCTCCCTAGAAACCAAGATGACTAAACTGAGACTGTTTAGATACAGCGTGAGAAGAAATGACTCACTAGGAAATAATGCTTGGTAAGGTAGAAGACAGTACAGAAAGAGAAAGACTCCATTACAGATGGGTAGACTTAGGGCTTTATCATCAGACTATCTTTGGTTGGCACTGTCCTTGCCCACTGGCTCTACCTGACAGAATAGCTTCTTTTATTCTTTGAACCAAGACTTCAGATTTGACTGTGTCCAGAGAGCAACTTGGTTTCACATAAAATCTTTCTGTATTTGACCCTCATGAAAATTAATGGCTGGTTAATTCTGAGAGTTGTCCAAAAAAGAGCTTTTCCAGGCTCTGACTGCAGCCTAGCACTGATCAGGAACAACATCAGGATCAAATATTGAAGATGGCTGGAGTCAAATTTTCCTTTCTTACTGGAATGCACTTTGACTCATAGCAGCTTTCCACTACTGTCAACAGAGGGTCCAGTTATACCTTTTTGATCAATAATCACACCCTATAGGGCCTAGCACTTTATCTAGGAGGATTGCTAAAGGTCATTTTGAAAACATATGTTTTGCTTCATGTACAACATCATCTAGAATGTTTTGTCTTGCTCATATTGAAAGGCATTTTTTTAAAAAAGATTTTAATCTTGAAACATGGTGTAACATGACACCTCCATTCCATGTACAGAAACTGACTAGATTTATTATTTTGACAATGGTGATATCACAGTATTCTCCTTAGGGTGGCAGGCTAGCTTAAGAGCCATGAATCAGACCACATGGCCCCTATAGCCCTGATGTCCTACACTTTGTTAGCAATCCACACTCCCCACCACATGTGTTGCCAGTGGTGGCTGCTTCATTGTGCCTAATGATAGGGTCAGGAACACATAGACCAGGAGGTCAGGATGGGCTGCTAGTGAATAATGACCAATTTCAAATGCATTGCACCAGTATACCTACAACTAAACTGAGTCTGAGGTACATCTGTATGCAGCTCCATGGAAGCCATACCATAGAGCATTCACTATCAGCAGTTTCTAAATGCTGCCTACAAGCAAAATGGCAGTGCTTCCATGCCACACACACACACACATATTCATTCATTCTTCATTTCTTGTGCTCTCCATTCCAGAGTGTGCTTGTCATGCTGTAATAAAAGTTATGCAGAAAAGCTTCCATGGAAAATGACAGTGATACAGAGCCCCTTGCTTTGCTCAGTGCCATGATGGTTTATGTAGAGAAAAGAGGAAACAGCCCCGTTGTCTGTAATAAATGCTCACTGATTCCTCTAGTGCTGAATAGGCAATGCATACCAATACATCTTACACAAAACAACTATAGATTTTATAGATGAACCACACAGTGCAGTGCAAAAAAATATAGTGCCACTCAATTAAAACCAGAGCTCAGTAGTTCATTCAGGATTATGTGGAATTCCTCTCTGTGGTGAAGCTGACTCTATCCCAAACTAACATTATTTTCCATCTCAGTATAGTGTTGTGTCTCTCTTGTTGTGCTAATAATATACACAAATTCAGAAAAATCCCATAAAATATAATAAATTTTCAGTCTTATTAACCTTGGATAATATATTACACATGGTATCACAGAGACACAGGGAGATGTCTTATACCGGGCCAAGCCAGTGGCTCATCTAGCTCAATATTTTCTACATTGGCTGGTAGTGGCTTGTTGTAGTTTCAAGCAGCAATCTCTCCTGCCTCGATCTGGAGATGCCAAAAATTGAACTTAGGACCCTCTGCACTCAAAATACCATCTTCTTCCTCCAAAAAACTCCTGTTTCTGGCAGAGGATTCTGGGATCATCTTAAGATGCATTCTCCTTTTGCATACAACAACCATTATAATATTAAAAGCAAATAGACACTCACAGTCACTGTTACTTTTCCTACCCAGTTCATAAATTAAAGTGATAATCATGTTTAAATAATATCCTGATCTTCTATGGTCAATGTTCTGCCATATTCTTTTTTTCTTCCTCATTCCCTTTACAAGGATCCCTTGTCCCTAACTGGTCTTCAACACTGACTTCCCCCTCAGTCTATATCTATTTAGTTCTGGAAATTTTTCAAAATATATGTAGGCAAATAGGTGGAAAGGTAAAATAAACACTATTTAAATAAAATTAAATAAACACACATCCCCATTATTTTCCTCTGTTCTTTGATGGGCCTGGGAATACTATTCATTAATATTTCCAATTCTACTGGGCAACATATGCAACAATTACTATATATAATCAGGATGAGGTTCACAATATGGCCAAACCTTGTCTAGTTGTGGACTGCGGACTTTACACTACAAGAAATTCTATCTGTAACTACTATCAAGTTTCTGGTTCTGTATCTTGTCCCATGTAAGCTGAAGTATGGTTTAAAATGGGTTGAGAATAAAAGAACTCGGTGGACCAGATCCAGATTTAGGATGTAGTTGCACTGGAAGAAGCATGCTTCAATGGTTCATAATCTTCTTGGGTAGAGTAGAGGATCCCAAAACATCATGTGAAGGGAACTTCCACAAGTAAAAAGCAGAGCTTTCAACTAGTGAAGGACAGGTCTAGTGATAATCGTGCTGTAATTTCCTGTATCTGCTTGATAACATTATAGTGCCTCTCACACTACATTACCTTTGTAGATCAGGGAAAATGTGCTTTGCAGAAAAGAAACAAAACAAAACAAAGAAGCAGCAACCACAAAATCTGTAGAAACCAGTGTTTCCTAGCTCATTAAAGCTCATGAATAACTCCCTCGCAGTGTGCATTTGCTCAAGGCTGTAACTCATGTGGGGTAGAATAAGCAACACATTCAAAATGCTCTTTCCAGGGAAAAGTAGTATGAGGATTCTCTTTTTCAGTTGGGTCTGAAACTCATCAGGAGATGCTAAAAGCTAAACTAGACAATAAGATGCATCCATATTGTGGTGTGTGCAGATGACTGGTTGAAGTGGACTCCATTACTCTATCCTTGGCAACCACTCTACCTCCTGAAAATTGAACACTGAGAGGTATAGCACACTCCCTGCTTAAGAAGAAGAGGGTGGGTCCCTCAAAACTGCTCAGACACCTTCTACCAGCAAATAGGGCTGCCATATCCCACTTCCTCAAATCTGGGTAGTTTATTTGCATATAGGCAAATTATTACAATTATACAAATTGCTCTAATTTGCATTATGATTATGCAGATTAGGCAGCTGATAGTTGCATTTTCTCTTCCATTATTTTTCAGCCTTCATACCATTCTTAATAGTTACAACTGATCTGAGGGAACCAGCCTAATGTTTAACATGCTGGAATTGGAAGAGGGAGATCTAAGTTCAAAATTGCTTGACCATGGACCTTGGGCCACCACTGCCTCTCAGCAAACTTACCTGACAGGGTTGCTGTACGGATTAATAGGGAAGGGGAACCAATGTAAAATGGACATGTACATTCCTAGTGACATAAACAAGAAGCCACTTCCAGTGGTATTCTCACCAGATCACTTTTTTTGCTAAAAAAATTAAACTGATGGCAAAAAGCAACAGGTCCATGAAAATGCCACAGGAGGCCTCTAAGAGTGACTCCCATCTGATTCACAGGGCAAGATGTAGAGGATAGCAAGGACAAACAGTAGTAAGTGAATGGGGAAAAACATGGTCTGATTTCCTTTAAAGATACAGAATAAATATTTTATTATGACTAGAAAAAAAAGACTACTTTAACTGTCTTTCAGGCTAAGCAAATAACAATAAATGTTTGCAATTTTTACATTTCATTTCCCTCCTACCTCACTAATTAAATCTTCCCACTCTAACCAAGTGTATAAATATCTGCTAGCTGAGGCAACACTCCATGCATCTGATGAAATGGACTACAGCCCACAAAAACTTAAGTTAAATAAACTTGTTAGTCTTTAAGGGTATATACTTAGGAGATTTTCACATGGAGCCAAAATGTCCCGTTACTGCCCCACCATCTCCTCTCCTGTTCCTGGCATGGAATAAAATAAATCTTTCACACACTTACCTTAATTCCGCGGCAAGAATGGGCTCCCCCTCCCCTCACTTGTCAGCTGTAAATGCAGCTGTCGTAAGGCTACATTTACGACCGGGAACTGAAATCCCAGCCATTCTTGCACGAGAAGGGCTGGGCAGTAAATTCAAAAATACCCCCCCCAACATAAAATCAGTTCACCAAGCACAAAAATACACTTTAAATGACACAATCAAAACAGGAAGGGTAAAATAAATGGTGCCACTTGCCTGGATGTCCAGATCATGCCAGGAAGTGCTCGGATCAGACCTCCCATCCGCAGCTGTCATTTTGGAACAGGAATGGGGCTCCTGTTCGCACACCCGTGATTCCGTGACAGACATGGAACGGGTGGTATATTCACAATGTTTCATCATGAATACATTATTCCAGAACAGGCACAGGAGCAGGATGGATGCAGGACAGAACGGGGTCAACATCGTCTGAAAGGGAAAACATTTCCCGCCCCTGTTCTGTTCCTGCCACGGGATATATAGCCCGTGTGAAAATCTCCTTAGGCTAGGTAAGCTCCTGTTGTTTTTCCTGCAAACAACAGCTACCAACGAAAACTTTGAAAGATATTCCTTGGTGAAATAAAAATAATATTAAAAATTCTATAACAAGTGCCAATCCAGTGTGGCAGATGTGCCCCTCATTCTTGTACTTCTTGACATTAATCCTTTTCATATCTTCACTCTCGTAGCTGCTCTTTTGTTTCCCTGATAGAGTTTACAATGTATAGGTAAATGATATCCCCACCTTCCACACATTTAACTTATTAACTTAAGAATCAGAAGGAGAATGATGGCATATTGGACATGCCCTTCCTCTGAGAGCACTGCTTGACTAGTGATTTGGCAAATAGCTTATTGTGGCAACTGGAGAATAGCCCCCCAGAAATTTCTGCCATCCACTGCCATCCACTGGTGCACTGCCTTATGGTACAACAACCCATCCATCCAATAGCCATCCAATTGCCTATGATCTGTGGACACAAAGATTTCTGGAGGTTTGGATTATAGACAAGGCAGAGTGCAGGGTCATTAAAGACACTTGCATGCTCATAGAGGGGAAAGATCCCTTTCCTCAGAAGCAATAGTGATACTCAGCCAAGAATGAGGAAGGGATAGGGAAGACAATAGAAGGCCTGCTGCGGTGGGACATAATTACTCCCCTGCAATCAATTTGTAACATGCCCTTATGGCCTGTCTTAAAGGCAGGCAGAAAAACCTGGTGCATGTCCATGGATTTCTGGGCTCTTAATTTCATAACACCCCCTGTAGCTCCTGTGGTAGCCAAATATAATGAAATCCTAACTGCCATAGCTGCAGTGGCCAGATATTACAGTGCGGTAGACTTGGACAATGCCTTCCACTTGATTCAGTTACATGAGATTTGCTGGTACAAGTTTGCTTTCACCTTCCATGGCCAGCAGTACATTTTTAAGAGGACGCCCCAGAGCATTCACACCAGTCCAAGCATGTGTCATGCTCATGTAGCCAAAATGTGGAATTGACTCAAACCAGAGTCCAAGCCCACATTTTGTCTTATGTGTATGACGTCCTCATGCATTCAGACATGGAGTACAAGACTAGGGAGATCACAAAAGAAGTCCTCAATTGAATCCAAGAAACCAGCTTTAAGGCCAACTGGGAGAAAGCCCAGTTGGTAATGAGTGAAATGAAATATTTAGGACTGGCCCTTGGCAACAATGGCCAAACCCCAGACTCTCGGTGGGTAGAGGTTATCTCCAAGCTCCATGCCCCCACAAACGTTCATTCCCTTAGGTCCCTGCTAGAGACATTTAATTTCTCCAGAGACTTTATCGAGGCATTTTCAGAGAAGGCTCGCCCTTTATATGCCCTATTGAAAAAGATGGCAGAATGAGAATGGGGACCTGCCCAACAGAAAGCCTTTACTGAGCTTAAAATGTGCTTGGTCCAGGCACTCCCATTGGCACACCTGGACATGTCTAAGCCCTTTTACATTCAGATAACTACATCTGACAAGAGCATAGCAGCCACTCAGACTCATCAGCAAGCAGGAACAGAAAAGATCACTGCATATGCTTCTTATAACTTAAAGCAGGCTGAGCTGAATGTGAGAAGGCATGCCTACTGTTAGTGTGGAGTCTCTCTCTCTCTCTCTCTCTCTCTCTCTCTCTCTGGCTTTTCTTCGCAAACTAAGATTTAGAAAGGACTCATCCCGCACGTTCTGCAAGCGCGCTGATGACTAAAAAGGCCAATCCGAGATAAATAAGTCCTGTTGCAGAAAGCACAGCAGAAGGTCTCCTTGGGTGATGTTTCCAGGTTGTGATTCTTTCTGCATTGTCATTTCTCGTCAAGACTTGTTCGGCATGAGTTCTCAAATAAGACTGCAGCATTGTGGATAGTGCGTCTCCATGCCTCCCGATGTGAGGTCAGGGTGGACCACTGTTGGTGATCAATTTGGCCGAGCCTGAGATGTTGTTTCAGGGAGTCCTCGTATTGCTTTTTTGGAGTGCCCCTCTTATGCTGACCTGTGGCGAGTTCACCGTAGAGTACTATTTTGGGGAGGTGATGGTCCTCCATCCTAGACATGTGCCCTGCCCAGTGCAGCTGTGTTCTCAATATCATGGCCTCAATGCTGGTGATCCCTGCTTGCTCAAGGACAGCAACATTTGTCACATAGTCAGTCCAGTGTATATTTAGGATTGTGCATATACAACACTGATCAAAGCATTTGAGGAGGCGTAAGTGGTGGTGATAGGTGACCCATGTTTCAGACCTGTAAAGGAGAATAAACAGTACAGTGGCTCTATACACACTGATTTTTGTGCTTTGCCTCAGGTGTTTATTACTCCAGACTCTTTTGTAAAGTCTTCCAAATGCGTGTGGAGTCTAATACATTGGGAATTTATAATACGAGAAGCCCAAGTTATCATGCAAACAACTCATACTCCTCTCAAGTGCATAATTTCCAGCAAAGACCAAAATGGCCAGGTATCTAATGCATGGATTGCCAAATGGACTTTGGCCCTAGTCAATAGGGGAGTGGATTTTAAGAACAAAGTGAGTCTCTCTCCCCCTGTGGGCGCATTGTCACGGGACCCAGCATGAATGTCCCCTTCCACTAATTAAAAGATTTGAGTAGCTAGCAGTGTGGGGAGCCCCCTTAGAGGAAGCCCTACTGCTGGGATTTGTTTGTTCATTTTGGGATGGATCCTCCCTCCATGTGGCCAGCTCACCTAAGACAGGCTTTGGGGCCATTCGGGTGTGAGATGCATTCACCCTACAGGGAATGGCATGGCAGACCCCCAGACACAGGTGGCCAAGTCATGCCCATTAAACTTGGGGTTGAGACAGCAGCACCTATACTAAAAACAATCACATGACAATTCTCTCTGGAGTACTCAGGCATTCTGTTGGGGACAGATTCACATGGAGGAACACCCAGAAAGATGGACAAATATAGTTTTCTGTATTTATTATCTCAGTTTAACCATAATGGAACCTCCCAGGTTGGAGGATCCAGATATACCTGCTGTTCCCCTACTGCCACAAGGTCATCCAAATGAACCCCAACAGGGGAAAGTAGAGGATGACTACGTACTAAATCTCCCACAGGCCCTCACCCAGAGAACAGCCATCTTTGCCCTTGTAGTGGCCAAATGCAGTGTGATCCTAAGTATGGTCCTAAGGGTAATGGCTGCAAGCATCAAAAACCACATTCTCAAAAATGTGTCGGAAACCCCAGAGGTTGTCAGAAATGCAGTGAAGGCCAAGGCAGAGAGATTCCACTTCTCCTGCCATCTTCTAGAAGCTAGCTGAATGGAGAAGCAAACCTATAAATGAAGCAGCCTGAGCTTCCTTGGAGCAGTTGGAGGCTGAGACAGTATCCCTGACAGTAATAGCCAGGCAGATCTCCCTGGCTTGGGGAGGTGCCCTACCAAAAGTGAACACAGCAAGGCTCTTTGGGATATGGCAGCCTCCATGAAGCAATGACTGCTGGTAGGTCACACAAATGTATATATTTTCCCCCTTTTGTTTCCTTAGAGTTAAGACATTTTTGGTCAGTATTTTCTTTCACCCAGGAGGTTGGGGCTTGTGAAACCCCTGGGCAAAGAGAGCTGAGGTAGATGGGTAGTCCAGAGTCCAGAGCTGAAATACATCCCCAAGGAATGAAGTTGTATGAATGCCCAAACTGTGTGGAACTACCATATGCCTGCCATTTCACCCATACTGTGAGGGTAGAGCAAGCAGTCATCAACACAACCTGAGGGACAGGATGCCAGCTCATGACTACTGAAGAGGCTGAAACCCCCAAGGGTAATGTTCCCCTCATTTTTTTTGGACTCCCTTCTATCTCTCTTTCCTCTCTTAAGTATAGTGAATAGTTTTGAAACCCCTCTCCAGAGAACCAGGATGGGAGGGGATAGCAAATGTTGTGTTTATTGCTTGCTTATGTGTAAAGGTTGGTTACAGAAGTTAAGTTTTATTTTGGTAACTGTAATGCCCACAATGGTTTGCCCCTTGGCCCCCAGCTTTGGCTGGAGTGGCCCTGTGAATAATTATTTTCAAGTTCCTCCCATAATCCAGGCACCCCATAATATGCCCCGATTTCTATCACAATGGAACTTTTCCAGTTTCGATTTCTTTGAAGCACCGCCCCAAACTGCAGGCGAACATGCCAGTTGTTGATGTGAGAATATGTGTCCATGCTACTGCCAGCTTTCTTGGATACTGGGGGTGTGTGAAGTCTGATTCCATACAAACACCCTGCAAACTGCTGTGTCTCCACTACTGCTTTTGGACTTTTTGCATTAAACTAAGGCCTCCAGAACTTTATTTGGACTTTTACAATTAAACTGCTCCAAAGAATTTATTTGGACTATTTGCTGCTACATGGACATTTCCTGGACAGTGTATTGCCAAGGAGCTTTTTGGACTTTAAAATGTCACAATCATTTCAGTTATTGTGGGGCGGAGGGAGGAAAGCTTTCTTCTCTCCTGCCACTGCAAATGTAATGTTTTTCATGCAATATATGTACTATTGTTTTACAATTTCCATTTCCATTGCCACTGCCATTATCCATGCTGTATATATTGTTTCATTGTATTGCATTGTGTCTACAAACTTGTTGTTTTTTGTTTATATTATTTATGTTATTGTGTGCGTATGTGTTTTTGTGAAAGTAATTTCCATTACTACAATCTATTTCCATACATTTCCTACTGCTCTTCTCATTTCTGATTGCTTTGCAAAACTCTCCTATACTGTAAAATGCCTGCATTCTCATAGAATTAGGTGCCTCTTAGAGTTAAGTCTTAGGATTCAGTTACGTTTCTGTCCCTTTTGAAAGTTAGGGTTTTCTTAGCAGAAAACAGTTCCATTCTACCTCAATTCAGCCTGGTAACTAAGGGACTAAGGCAACCTCACTCCTAAACCCTTTTATTTGACCTGTGCTTTTACAGACAGCTGAGTACAGGTCACACAGTTGTTCAAAAATACAATTCATTCTTCCACCCTTCCAATAATTCATCAATTGGCTATATTTCATAAATTGGCTTATTCATTGATGCTTCACAAGGCTAGCAGTAGAATCATAGAATCATAGAATCATAGAATTGCAGAGTTGGAAGAGACCACGAGGGCCATCCAGTCCAACCCCCTGCCACGCAGGAAATCACAATCAAAGCATCCCCGACAGATGGCCATCCAGCCTCTGTTTAAAGACCTCCAAGGAAGGAGACCCCACCACGCTCCGAGGGAGTGTGTTCCACTGCCGAACAGCTCTGACTGTCAAAAAGTTCCTCCTCATGTTGAGGTGGAATCTCTGTTCCTGGAGCTTGCACCCATTGCTCCGTGTTCCAGTCTCTGGAGCAGCAGAAAACAAGCCTGCTCCATCCTCAGCGTGACATCCCTTCAAATACTTAAACAGGGCTATCATATCGCCTCTAAACCGTCTTTTTTCCAGGCTAAACATACCCAGCTCCCTAAGTCTCTCCTCATAAGGCATTGTTTCCAGACCTTTCACCATTTTAGTTGCCCTTCTCTGGACACGCTCCAATTTGTCAATATCCTTTCTGAATTGTGGTGCCCAGAACTGGACACAGTATTCCAAGTGAGGTCTGACCAAGGCAGAATAGAGTGGCACCATTACTTCCCTTGATCTAGACACTATACTTCTATTGATACAGCCCAAAATTGCATTGGCCTTTTTAGCTGCCACATCACACTGTTGGCTCATGTTCAACTTGTGGTCTACTAGGACTCCTAGATCCCTTTCGCACATAGTCTCATTCAGCCAGGTCTCTCCCATCCTATATTTATGCATTTCATTTTTCCGCCCTAAATGCAGTACTTTACATTTCTCCGTATTGAATTTCATTTTGTTAGCTTTGGCCCAGCTCTCCAGTCTATCCAGGTCATTCTGAATTTTGATCCTGTCCTCTAGGGTATTAGCTACTCCTCCCAATTTGGTGTCATCTGCAAATTTGATAAGTATGCCCCTAATTCCCTCATCCAAGTCATTGATAAAGATGTTGAATAGCACTGGGCCCAGGACAGAACCCTGTGGCACCCCACTGGTCACATCTTTCCAAGACGAAGAGCAGCCACTGCTGAGCACCCTTTGGGTTCGGCCGGTCAACCAATTACAAATCCATTGAACAGTTAACTTGTCTAGCCCACATTCTACAAGCTTGTTTGCAAGAATGTCATGGGGAACCTTGTCAAAGGCCTTACTGAAATCAAGGTATGCAATGTCCACAGCATTCCCTTCATCTACCAAGCTGGTAACTTTATCAAAAAAAGAGATCAGATTAGTCTGGCATGACTTGTTTCTCTGAAACCCATGCTGACTTTTTGTGATTATGGCATTGCCTTCTAAATGTTCACAGACTCTCTGTTTAATGATCTGTTCTAGAATCTTCCCTGGTATTGATGTCAGACTAACTGGACGATAGTTGTTGGGATCCTCTTTTTTCCCCTTTTTGAAGATGGGAACAACGTTTGCCCTCCTCCAGTCTGCTGGGATTTCTCCTGTTCTCCAGGAGTTCTCAAATATTATTGCCAATGGCTCTGAGATTATATTTGCCAGCTCTTTTAATACTCTTGGATGTAGTTCATCTGGTCCTGGAGATTTAAATTCATTTAGATTAAGAAGGTATTCCTGTACCACCTCTTTACTTATTTTCAGCTGGATTTCCCCTATTGTGTCCTCTGTTCCATTTTCCTCAGGTTGGTCCTCCTTTTCCTTTTCTGAAAACACTGAGGCAAAGAAGGTGTTGAGTAATTCTGCCTTTTCTCTGTCCCCTGTTAGCATTTTGCCCAGACTTTCCCAGAAACAGGCACTGAATGAAGGTTTGCTAAAAACCTAACAAAGAAGTATTTCCAAATTCCAAAAAGACATGCCTGGATAGTATTTATGTGGACCCCCCACCATGGACAGTGAGCTAGGGTAGAAATGTGCTAATCTCCTGGACGGACCTGGAAGTGAGTCATTCGCTAATTAAATCAAGTGGTCAGAAAACTCATTACTCTGCAAACTGGTTTTCCTTTGCAACTCTTGCCTCAACAATAGAAGGTTGCCTGATGCCCATCTGTCTTAATGTCTCAGGCATTAGTGATCATTAACATAGTTGGAGCTTCCATTTTCTAACTGTGGAAAACTCCATCTAACATTGTATTCCACTTGTAACACCCCTTCAGGGGGAATATTGAATATAAACATCAGCCCAAAATACAGCTAAAGTGTGCTCAGTTTCCCAGAGGATGGCACTCTGTTGGTTTGCTGTGTCACCTTGAGCACATATCCGTATTTCTTCTCTCCATGACTCTCTGCTCTTCAGACAAATATATTGTACCCCATCATCCCAAAATCTATTCATCTATCCCAATACTTCCTCCTATTTTTCACTAGCTTCCTGTGATTGCTTGATACCTGACTGTTGGTGTGAATGCTTCTGAGATTATTTTTCAATAAAAAATCATTTTTATTTCATTTCCTGACTGTGAGTCTCATCAGTTAGTACCAGTATACATAGGTCAAAAAATCCTGTAGTCACCCAACCTCTTGCTGCCACATTGATCTAATTAAAATGTCAGAAGTCATACAGAATTTAAAAAGGTATATTTAGAAAAAGAACAAATCCCACAAATATCTGAAGAACAGAAGAAGGAATTAAACAGGACAATCACAGTCAATGAAATAGTGGAAGTATTAGAAAGTTGAAAATTGGGAAAGTGCCAGGGCCAGGCAGATTTACAGCCATATATTAGAAAACCTTTGAAAAAGAATTGCTGCTACAACTTCACAGACTTCTTAACAAAATTAAATATGGTGGGAGATACAGATCCTGGCGAAATGCAACAACCTCATTGATCCCCAAGGAGTGCAAATATCCCTTAGAGGTGAAATATTATAGGTCCATATCCCTCCTGCATATGGACTATAAAATCTTTGCAAGTTCTCTGGCTTTTAAATAATGGATCCATGAGAACCAAAATGTGTTCCTGCCAGGCAGATATATCAGAGAAATTTTTAGAACAGTATTAAATATTATTGAATTTTACAAAAGGCACAATGAAAAAAAAATAGGTGCGATGGCTGAAAAGCCTTTGATAATGTGAAGTGGGATTTTATGAAGGAGATGATGAGAAAAATGAACCTTAATGATTATTTTATCAAATAGATACAAGAAATTTATAAAGAACAAGAGGCACAAATCATTATCAATGGCGAAAATACAAAATCTTTTTGTCATATTTATAAACTCATATTTATAATGATCCTGGAAATACTAAACAGAAAAGTGAAGAAGGATTCTAAAATCAGAGGTGTAAATGGGGGAATAGATTGGTGTGGAAACAGAAAAAAGTGAAGCCTGAGCACACTGAGGGAAGATTTTAGGGTATGTTTATATGTAGAATCTCCTTTGAAGATGCAATTCAAGGAAATAAGTTGTTTTTCAGAAGATTATCAACATTAAAACAAAGGATGCTCTGGATGAGCCAGCACTATAAGAAAAGGCATTTTTTGACTGATGGATGACAGACAACTATCTCTTCAGGATGCAGATAGAATGATAAGGAAACTAAACCTCATGGAACAATGAAACTTTCAGCTTACTTTTAAACTGATCAGAAGGATGCATCCTCCTGGAACCATCTCAGATAAACATGGCGTTATTTTGGTAAACTGCAAAGAGATTCCGCTTCACCTTTGCCAAAGGTGTGAAACTTTGCAGAACCTGAAATGGCCTGTCCCTGGCTTGTACGCATGTTGCTAGCATGGCCAAGTCCTGCTCCTGCATGACTCCAGCCCTAGCATAATTTACATCAGCCTCATGAAAGGCCTGATTAATATTGATATCAAATGGGATCAAAAATGGATAAAGCTGTTGCGCTAGTTACAGTAGAAAACATCACATTGGGTGAGGAGATGACAAACCTATGCAAAACTTAAATTTATACTTCAAATACATAAATAGATAGATCTAGTATACATTCTAAATTTTAACAGTGCAGTCCAGTACATGGCTATTCAGAAGACATTCACATTGAGTTCAAAGTGGCTTACTATCAAGTAAAGAGTTATAAGATTGCATCCTAAAAATGATGTTGTAATGATGAGAATGTTGGATTTGGATGGAAGAGAGTCTACTCCTCTCATCTCAAACAGATGAAGGAAATGCTGTGCATGTAGCATACCTTGATTTTAGTAGGGCTTTTGACAAGACCCCCCCCATAATATTCTTGCAAAAAAGCTGGTAAAATGAGGGCTAGACAATGCTACTGTTTGGTTGATTTGCAATTGGCTGGCCGGATGAACCTGAAGGGTGCTCACCAATGGCTCCTCTTCATCCTGGAGAGAAGTGACTAGTGGGGTGCCACAGGGTTCTGTCCTGGGACCAGTGCTGTTCAGCATCTGTATAAATGACTTGGATGATGGAACAGAGGACACACTTATCAAATTTGCAGATGACACTAAATTAGGAGGGGCAGCAAATACCCCAGAGGACAGGATCAGAATTCAAAATTTCCTTAACAGTAAGCAAGCTGAGGCAATCTTCTCCCTGGTCTTCTTTCATAGGTCTTTGATCAGCTCACAGTCACCCAATGTTCTGCTGCCAAAATTATTAATGTTTCTCATTGATTCATCTATGATATACCCTTCCTTAAATCTCTACTGTCCTGTCCAACCACAAGTCCTGTTGAAGTGTCTTATCTTGACCTTAACAGATTAGAAAGCTGGGCCAAAACTAACAAAATTAATTTCAACAGGGAAAAATGAAAGCTACAACACTTAGGCAGGAAAAAAAAAATGAAATGCACAGATATAGGATGGGTGACACCTGGCTTGACAACAGTATGTATAAAAGGGATGTGGGAGTCTGGAGAGGAGAACCGTGAATGTTGTCTTGAGATTCTTGGAGGGAAGGCATAATATAAATGCAATTAATATATTCATCTTCTTTCTTTTTTTCCTTTTTTTAATAAGTCTGTTTAAGTATCAATTGTCCAAATCTTTGTTGACCATCCCAGTTGCATTTCCCTAGCTGGTGAAAATACTGAAGTGCATGAGCAGATTTCCTCCTTATGTGCAGCTTTCAGAATATTTTCTGAGCAGTTCTTCTTAAAACATTGCAAGTATAAAAGCTACTGAAGTTCCTTAAAAGAAAACGCTTAAACCTACAAATTCAGAAAAGACCTGGCTGCCAATACTCTGGACCTCAGCAGTAGATAAGAAGAAATGACAAGTTTGTCTTGTCTTTTCTTACTAAAAGTGTGCCCCAAATATGAAATTATCATTGAAGTGAATAAAGTGGGTTTCTAAGGTTTGTGTACCACAAACACAAATGCCCAATTCTTTTAATTTGGAATTATGTTTCTTTTCCCATCTGTTTTCTACATTCATTGCAATGTGTTAGGATAGTGACAGAAATACTGGAGAATAACTTATTTTATTTTCTCTTTCGCCCCTGGTTAGTAATAAGAACTCATAATGCTATATCATCCCAATAGCTGAGTGGATGTAGGCAATAAGTGTACCAACAAGTGTATTTTATTATTAATCATTTGATGGAGCTGAGGTACTGCCACAGTATGAGCCATGCAGAGCCATAAAATGCATAATATTTAATATAATAAATCAGTCTGATGCACAGGACCCCAAGGAATCCCAAATCACTGGCCAGGAACCAAATTATTTGAAGGAAGACACTGTAAGAAAAACTTACTGATAGGTGAAAAACTGAGGGCAGGAAATGATTTTTTATGGGAAACATATGAGTCATTTGAAAAGCTTTGATTTATTGTTTAGCTAAGCCTACAAGGGCCTGAACATTCATGGGAAGAAAGAGTTTTTCATTTAGAGGAAGATGATGGACTATGATTCAGAAGGGAATGCATATTTGGGCTTGCTTGTAGCAAAAAAAGAGAGAAGTTTGATTTACTGTACTAAGAAATGCTTCACGGCATGCATAAATCTTTTGGACTAAATAATTATGAGGAAAATAATAAACAACAGGCTGAAGTTCAATTGAAAGCATAATGTACTTGCCATGCCCAAGGGTTTTATGCTTACAGCAGAGTGAGATGGAGTAATTTACACTACTCAGTAAATATGTAAACATTTTAGAACTGTTTGACTTTCACCCAGGGTCCCAGATCTATAGCACAAGCAGATTCTAACAATGAAGGTGTGACTCAACAGCTACAGTAAATATAATTCATGATCTAGGCCTGACTCTTGAGCCTATTGATTTTGCCTCAGTCATGTACTTTAGTTCCTAGCATGAAGTCAGGCAGTTTTATTTATTTCTTGTTTTCTTCTGTCTTTTCATTTCAGAATTTCATTTCATGTCACTTTTCAGGCTGAAAAATCCTTCCTCATCTCCATTATCACTCTTCACTTTCAATAACCTGTTGTTTCTCAGTTTTCTCTTAACTACAGTCATGAAACCATGGTTTCAATTGGGCCTGTTTCATGCAAACCATGGTTAAAAATTAACCACACCAGTTTGGATGACATGGCAAGCTGGGATTATGCAAAGCTCAATTCATGGACCTTTCAAAGGAGGGAAAGGGACAGAATGGAGAGTGTGTACACCTGAGGCTTGTTGCAGCACTTTCTCATCATGTTAAAAGATGGTTTTGTGTTATTAGAACTGTGCCTAAGGCACAGGACTGTGTTCATGTTACTGGTGTGTAGAGTGAAGCTGTATGGATTTGCCCATTAAATTGCATCCACTGGTTTCACCCACTTCCTTCTGTATTTTCAGGATAACATCTAAAAAAAGTATTTATGTCTGCAAACTAGCCTGCATTCCACAATAACAGCAGTAGAATAGACTGCCTTGGAGGGTGGTGGACTCTTCATATGTGGAACAGAGGTTGGATGGGCATTTTTCAGGAGTTCATTAGCTGTGTATTCCTCCATGGTATAGATGACCTTTTGACTTGATGATTCTTGTGGTCCTTTCCAACTCTATGGCCTTGTCTACACTGGCTGTTTAATCCAGGGCCAGTCTGGAGCATTATGGATTGTGGAGCATTATGGATTGTGGATTGGCCCCAGATCAACCACAATGGTACCCACATGCACTGGGCTGAATCCAGGACAATACACATCATTGTTCACACAGGCCAGCCGGGCTGACACCACATCAGACCCACTGGCCCATCCCCTGTTTTCAGAGCAGCCACTGCTGCTTCCTCACCAGCCAAGGAGCTCCGTGGAAAGCTCTACCTGCCCCTCCTTGATTGCACAAGCAGCCTGTTCTGACTTCAGCAAAAGTGACAGCACGCTGGGCAGGGATTCCACAGAGCTCCTCTGCTGGTGAGGAAGTGGTGGCAGTGGCTCTGATGGGAATCCATCCCCTTCCCTGTGCTGCTTAGTGCTGGGTAAGGGAGATGGTGCTGGGTTTGTATGTTGGCAACTGAATCAGGCTGAATTGGACCTGATCCAGCTGTCAAGACAGCAAAAGGTCACTCCAGAGTTTCTGGGAAACCCTCGGTTTTACCTCAACTTTGCTTAGTTCAGAGCAAAGTTGGATTAAGGGCAAAATAATGACACACTGTATGGTGTCTGGACTGCCAACACCAGCTAACAAGCAAACTGTTATAATACTATACACTTAACTGGTAGCTAGCACACTCTGATTGCAAACTATCACACTAATTTCACTCACAAATTATATACTCAAAACATATAAACAATATTTTGAAGTAATTACATGCAAAATATATTTACAATTTGCTATAAACATACATTACTTATAAACCACAAAAATACAATGAATAATTTCCAATTTAACAACAATGAAATAATTTTTATAATAGTTTTTTCAGGACCATACCCTTAATATATCAATCAACAATATACAATGCTTGGTAAGTACACAAAGAATAATGTGTCTTGTTTGTGTTCTCAATATACACACAGATTCTTGTACTAACCAAGTCTGACTATGCCTAGTTTCCAAAATCAGATGGGTTCTGATGCTTTTGGTGTATTTATGCTCTATCACTTAGCCTTTACTAAATGGCAATACTAAAATTCTTCTCTTTGTTTCATCTCATGGACTGGGCCAAATTTTCTTAGCAGGGGTGTTACCATGCCTTATACACCCTTCCTATAATATTTCATAATTGGTAATGTTGAGACACTCCATGAGGCCTAGTAGACCAGGGTGGACCATAACTGAGGTCAGATAAAGGTCACCAGGACCTGAGGAAGATATCATGGAAAACTGCCAACATACCAAAGTTAGGATTAAGCAAAGCCCCTAGTAAAGAAAGTCATCAAGGAGAAATGTGCAAATCCCCTCTTGGATTCCCTTGGCAATGAGTCAAAAAGCACAAACAAATGAGTAACCTATACACCCCTCATCCCCAGGAAATATCCCTTTACACCTTTCCTATCCTACAATATGGAAGTTGTCATAAACCCATCAATTCCACTCTCTCAGCCATTAACAACAATCAACAGAGTACCGTTATACATTGGTTCAGAGATCCCAGAAGTTACCTGACTTCTCACAGCCATCCATTTGAGCTATAACAATTCCCCCGATTAATAACTGGAATTTGGCATCATCAGTGGGCTCCTCATGGACCCCCAACCTATTCGGGTAACAGAGTGTTGGATTAGATGGTCCTTGCTGCCCCTTCCAACTCTAAGGAAATTTTCACAATAGGGCCAAATGCCCTGTTTCTGTTCTGCAAACCCCTCTCCCATCCCTGCTATGTGATTAAGGTAAATGTTTGCACACTTACCTTAATCCCACAGCAGGCACATCCTCCCTCTCCCCTCGGCTTCACTGTTGAAAATGCAGCTGCTGTAAAGCTGCTTTTTCAACAGTGAAGCCAAATCCCAGCCATTCTCTCAAGAGAATGGCCACACAGGAAATTCAAAAATAACCTCCCCAAATGTCAAAACAAACAAAAAACAAACTACAGAAAGAAATAAAAAAACAAGTAACCTGGGGAGGGGGGAAGGGTGTCACTTACCTGGTTGCCCTGTTCCTGCTTGGAAATGTCCAGAACGGACCTCCCCCACAGCTGTCATCATGGGAGAGGAACAGCACACCTTTCAGACCACCCGTGATTCCATTATAGAAATGGAATGGGTGGTCATTAATGACTTCTCCCCGTGAATTCAATATCATGGAGAGAAAACAGAATAGTGACGTTGAGGGCATGGAAGGGGCAGAATGTTGTCTGAAAGAAAAATCTTTCAGTGACCCTGTTCCTTGCCTGTAACGGAACAAATAGGTGGTGTGAAAATCTCCTAAGATTCTTTGTTTCTATGGTTCGTATTACAACATTACAGAATTAATAGAATGTCTAATCTGAAAAATAAATGAAATTGCTCATTATTATAATGGTAGAGATGGTAGATGATACTTCATTACATGTTTTCAGAATCTGACAAAGGCTCTGCTCTTTGAACCCAGAAGGAGTTGTCGAAGTGGGTCAAAGATATGTCCAACTCGGAGGTTATTTAGGAATGAATATTTTAAACTGCTTATAGCAGATTATTTCAACAAACAATATACACAATATACAAAATTTAAATAAATATTTACATTGTCCATAAAACAGCAAAAAGAGCTATTTTTTTCAGTATGTATCTTTATATATAAACGGTTTGTCAAGTTTCTAATGGAAGGGTATCTCACACGAAATGTCCTGCTCTGAACAACCACAGAGTGATCCTTAGGAGTATGTGGCACCACCAGGAGGACCTCTCCAGAAAACCTCAAGGACTGAATGGGTCTCAAAGTGAGGAGGCACACTCTCAAGTAAGTAGGTCCTAAGGTTGAGTATAAAGACAGCAATAGATGGTCAAAAGAGTCAGTAGCAGGTACATAGTTGGGGGCAAGGTCCAGGACAGCAATGTGAGGACAAGGGTAGGAGTCTAGACAGATCCATCAGATATACAAGAAAATGTACTCTTCCTGAACTGAGGCAAATTTTGTCTTTGGTATAAATTCCTGAATAAGGTTATTGGATGAATATTCTCACCACAGAGGGCCTGGCGGGAGCACTGTTCAGAAGCTTACTTTTATGAGGTGGCCAATCTGTCCCTTGATCCAAAACTCAGGCATGCAGTTATAGAGCTTAAATTAGGCATGGAAATTCATTACCCTCCACATTTTGTAGGACCCCAGTTCCCATAATCCGTCAGCACTGGGTATGCTGGGAAGTTATGATAGGAACATTTGGAGGACAACATGTTCCTCACCCTTTTGGTAAATAGTTGAAAATTTATTCCAAGTTAAATCTCTAATTAAATACAGTAGTTTCTTTCAGATTCAATATGGCCATAGAGCATCCCAGAATGTTTATAATTTTATCAACAGTGCCTCAGATGTTCCCAACATTTAGGTTTCTGATATGTATTCATATCACATGGTGCCTGCAAAGCTGCCAACAAGCTCTCAAAAGAACTGTAGTAATAAAGCTGACCAGGCATCCTAAAGGACATTCTCTTTGGAGATGAAGAAATGTGATGGTTTTACATGATAACTTTCACAGAAAACTATGATGCTCCCTTATATAAATCATGGTCCTTTGTAAAAAGGATATGGAATTTATCTTCCTGACTCTTAACTATGACACTGGAAGGTCTATGAGGCCACACCTCCAAATTCTGATACAGTGTGAATTCTTAGCCTCTATACTAGCCTCTGTGCTTGTGCTTCTAGAAAAATGGTTCATTTTAAGGCTAAATAAAATAAGGCCAACTCTTTTGTAAAAATAAAATAAAAATAACCATCATTTGACCAAACTTGTGATAGATAATGCATGCATGCAGCAGTCAATTAGAAATTCTGTCTTAAGGAGCAAAAACACCAATGGGTTTGAAAAACAAACAAAGGCTTTATTGTCGGAACTCTGTTCTAAGGTAGGAAAGTTACAAAGGGTGATATCCTAATCTAGTTACATCTCTAGGGAGGGCTGAGAGAGAGTTCTGGGGAAGAGAAGAGGTGGGGACATCCCTAAGAGCATTAGTTTACATCACAGACAGAGCAGGATAAGTAGACCAGCAGGGTGGACTGTGGGTTACTCAACCTATCTAACCCTAATGCTACTGCCCCCTCTGAGGCGTTTGTGACTCTTCAGCGCTGAGTGCTGTTACACTTCTAGCAACTTAAAGTAACAGGCAGATATGAATTACTTAATAATGTGATTTTGTAACAATTAATTATTTGCAGAGTTGTCCAAAGTGGAACCAGGAAGAAGTGGACTGGCAAAGCAACCATTGCATCCCAATGCTTGTCAGGTCATACCAGCTGGGGCAAAAGATGGTACAGGCATCCCCTCTCCCATATTTTAGCTAGGACAATCTGGAGGTATTTGGACTCAGTACCCTGGCCTCGGATATTTCTGCTTTATATTTTATTTTGGGGGAGGCTTGTTGTTGTTTTGACCTTCTGTTGGTACTAGAAGAACAACCAGCAATGGCTTTCCACCAATCTGGGTGCAATGGGGGCTTCTGCCATAGTGAAACAGCCCCTTGAAACTTCTCTTCACAGGTGAAGAGGTAGTATCCTACACCCTCTATCCACAAACAGGGAATTATAATTGCATCGTTGATCTATTTTTTAATGTTTCATGTGATTATCTTATTTTATAGTTCTCAAAACATCTACTCAGTTACAGCATTATGATTCCACTTTAACTGCCATTTCAACATACTATGGAATCCTGCTATATGCTATTTAGAGCGAGAAATTTAGGCCAAATCCACACTACAAAAATAATCTAGTCAAACTGGGTTATTTGTGTAGTATGGATTTGGCCTTAGAATTCTCAGCTATAAAGTTCTAGTGCCTTACCAAACTACAAACCCCAGGATACCTTTAATGCTGCTATGGCAGTTAAAGTGCAAGCATAGCACTATAGATGAATAGTGTGGAACAGTTCCAGAACAGAATATACAAAACATATATGATTAATTAAGTAAAACTAGTTATCTCTACTACTTCCACTCTTATGCAGAAGAGGAAATGCTTGCCAGAAATCCCATGTACTGAATAGCTTTTTTGAAGTCTTGTAGGAACTGAACCAGATTTAATAGGGCGGACATGAAGGGCTTATGCCTCGCCTGGCTTCAGTTTGAAATCTGAGGGCACTGTAAGCAGATCCTATTGGGATGAAGCTGGGGCAGAGGGAGTTACATGTTGAAAAGGCTGTCATTCAGTCCTCTGATCCCAATCTGTACAGAGGTTTAAAAGTCAATACCACTGCTTTGACTTGTAACTAAATGGGAGCTAACACAAGTCTTTGAGAACAGATATAATATGTTCTCTGTGCCAATTTACAGTTGGCCAACTCACTACCATATTCTGGACCAGGGACAGTTTCCATAATATTCCAAGAAAATGGACCACGTTACCAGTAATCCAGTCTAGGGGGCTAGATTACCAAGGCAGATATTATCTTTATTAAACATTAAGAGTCTCTTTGATTGTAAAGAGTTTGGAAGAATTGAGAATAGAGAATGTGAACAAGTTTCTGCTGAGGAACAGAAGTGTCCTCCCCCATTTAGAGGACAATAAAGGTAGCAGTTTCCCATCAAGCACTTCTTCGTGGGGGTGAAATAATGCAAATAGGGGCAGTAGTGGTGGCAAATAAAGGAGTGTGAGTCTACCTATCACCTGTCCTGACACCTCTCCCTTCCAATAATTCATTAATTGGCAATATTTCATTATTTGGTTTATATTTATACTTCACATAGTTAGCAGTAGACCAGGATGGCCCAAATAAAGGGATTAGTGGAGGTTTGCTCAAAACCTAAGGAGAGGTCTTGGAAATTTCGCTAAAACAGACATGCCAGGAAGTAATTATGTGAAGCCCCCTCAGACTGTAGCTAGGGTAGATTGTGCTAATTCTCCTGGATGCACCTGGAAGTGAGCCATACAAACAATAAAGTCACCGGAACAACCATCACTCGGCAAATTAATTTTCTTCACATTTCCCCTACACACAAAGTAGAAAATAAAATAAAATAAAATCCTCATCGGCCTTAATGTTTCAACAACTAATCAACAAAGCCATAGCTTTCATTGTTTCACTCTGGGTAACTCACTCAAATATTGTTCTCCACTCCAAAAATCCCCCTTAAGGATAAATACTGAGTATAAATATTACCCCGAAACACAACCAAAGTGTGCACAGTCTCCTACATGTCAACACTCTCTCCATTTTCTGTGTGACCTCTGTGTGAATTAAGCCTGAGTATTTTTCTCTGCATGAACCTCTGCTGGTCGGACAGGTATAGTATATCACATTATCCCAAAATCTATTCCTCTATCCAAATACTTCCTCCTATATTTCATTAGCCTTGTGTGATTGCTTGAAGCTTGAGTACATGTGTGAATGGTCCCATGATTATTTTTCAATAAAAACCATTCATATTTTATCCCCTGGCTTGGAGTCTTGTCAGTGAGTACTGGTATACATAGGTCCAATGGTCCCATAGTTACACAGCCTCTCACTGCCATATTTGACCTAATTAAAATTCCTCATATTAATGTATTAATTTGAGTGACCCAACACAATTCAGTAACATAGCTATTTGTGCAATAGAATTTCTATTTTTTAACAGGCTTGAAAAAAGTTTAGGTAGTCCAGGTAAGAACTATAGTGACTTTATTTTGTTGAATAAATCAGGATGTGGTGTAATATGTCATGTGTTGTTGTTTATCTGAGGTTGTATTTACCTAATTTTAAGACCTGCTAAGGAACAGATTATTGTTATTGTGCCCTTATATGTAAAATCATAGCAGTCAAGGAGGGTGTACTTCCTTTTTCACATGACTGTACATGTGCACACACATCGGCAACCAGCAAATGTACACTGATCATAGAATCATAGAATCATAGAATCATAGAATTGCAGAGTTGGAAGAGACCACGAGGGCCATCCAGTCCAACCCCCTGCCATGCAGGAAATCACGATCAAAGCATCCCCGACAGATGGCCATCCAGCCTCTGTTTAAAGACCTCCAAGGAAGGAGACCCCACCACGCTCCGAGGGAGTGCGTTCCACTGCCAAACAGCTCTTACTGTCAAAAGTTCCTCCTAATGTTGAAGTGGAATCTCTGTTCCTGGAGCTTGCACCCATTGCTCCGTGTTCCAGTCTCTGGAGCAGCAGAAAACAAGGCTGCTCCATCCTCAGCGTGACATCCCTTCAAATACATAAACAGGGCTATCATATCACCTCTTAACCTTCTTTTCCCCAGGCTAAACATACCCAACTCCCTAAGCCACTCATCATAGGGCATAGCTTCCAGACCTTTCACCATTTTGGTGACCCTCCTATGGACATGTTCCAATTTGTCAATATCCTTTTTTAATTGTGGTGCCTAATAATTGGATTTCAATGTAGGATTTTAGTAAGGAAAAAAAAGATGTATCTCCCAAGTCTGAAGTTTGTCCTTTCAGGTCTATTCAACTTGCTACCTAGTGTGTACTGTTATTTGCCAGCTACTGAGCAGCATCTTTTCTGTTCCCTAGTGCTAAGTAGAAAAACTAGAAAAGAGAAAAGAAGCAAAAAGTGAAAGTTTATGGAACTGGTGATCTGACTGCCTTGGTGGGTCATATTTGCAGGCCTAAATTAAAGATCCCTTTCAGACTCAATGCTGAGCTAGATGCATAGAGAATATTGGTATAATTATTCTCTCTTTCATAAATGAGTAAAAGGAGGAAATTAACTAAGCATCTGTTTTGAAGGCTAAATGTCATTTTAGTTACTCAAAGATTTCTGATGATAATACACATATCTTGCAAACCTGCCTGCACACCATCTTCTTACTAGTAGATCCAATGTCTTAGTGAATTAAGTTATTAATGGGAAAACTTTGCTACGGTTACCTGTACAATCAGAATAAGATTTTCACTGAACTAATTAAATCAAAGCCAACTGCTTTAGTAAGTTCAAATAGCCATTTAAACAGATTATTGAATGTATTGGCTTTCTACAAACTACTACATACTCTAAGCTCAGATTACATGTAATTCAATAATAAATTGAATTTTGCAAGATAAGAAGCTGTAGCTCAATCCTATGGAATCCTGGGATTTGTAGTTTTATGAGATATTTAGCCTTCTTTGCTAGAGTGCTGGTGCCTCAGAAAACTACAAATCTCAAGATTCTGTAGGATGGAACAATGACACTTAGGACTTTATCAGACTAGCATCTAAAAACTTTGTTAATTCCGCGAATAAATATAGCGAGAACATTGTGCATTTTAACACTTATTAGCATATGTAGCTATAATCATGTGAAAGAAATGCCATGGAAGTATCGCACAATGACCAGTAGCACTTTAAGAATGGGAGTTTACTTCCGTGATTTGGCATGGGCAATATTTTGGCTGTTCCCATGAGAACACCCCACCCCCAAGTAACAAAGTTGATGTACACACAAGCATTGAACCAAACCTAAAAACATGCAACTCAGAAGGGGCACTTCATACAAAGAGCATCCTGTGCTCCATTTTTGCATTCTCACCCGGAGGTTTGCTCGCTGAGAACCACCCATTCATGCAGTAATCTCACAATTACAACGGGACATCTTTATGCACACCATCAGTACCACAAAAAGGCTGATATTGACAATCTATTGATGGCTTGTCCCATCAGTTAAAAGGAACACCTTATTCGTGGCTGGGGCATGGGGTAACCATGAGATGGTGACATCATGCAATGGCCATGGCCATTTATGCTACCATGATGTTGTAATCCCACAATTTTTGCCATATCTGATAAAATCCTTAAAGTTATGTCAAACTGCTTTATTTCTACAGTGTAGACGCACCCCTTGGGCTGGTACCCTTGGAAAGGTGATAGATTTTTTGTTTTGTTTTGTTCTGAACACTGGTTTTAACTTTAGGGGACATTTTCACTCTTCTCCTACTATGTTCTGTGGCAAAAAAACAGCAAACATGTGTAGGAATAAAGTCAGAAAAGGTAAAGTGCAGAATGAGCTCAGGCTTGCTAGAAAGGTTAAGAACAATAGAAAGGGTTTTTTTGGGTATGTCTGCAGCAAAAGGAGGAAGAAGGAAATGGTAGTGCCACTACACGGAGAAGATGGCAAAATGCTAACAGGGGACAGAGAGAAGGCAGAATTACTCAACATCTTCTTTGCCTCAGTGTTTTCAGAAAAGGAAAAGGGTGACCAACCTGAGGATAATGGAACAGAGGACACAATAGGGGAAATCCAGCACAGAATAAGCAAAGAGGTTGTACAGGAATACCTTCTTAATCTAAATGAATTTAAATCTCCAGGACCAGATGAACTACATCCAAGGCTATTAAAGAATTGGCAAATGTAATCTCAGAGCCATTGGCAATAATCTTTGAGAACTCCTGGAGAACAGGAGAAGTCCCAGCAGATTGGAGGAGGACAAACATTGTCCCCGTCTTCAAAAAAGGGGGAAAAGAGGATCCCAACAATTATCATCCAGTTAGTCTGACATCAATACTAGGGAAGATTCTTGAGCAGATCATTAAACAGAGAGTGTGAACATTTAGAAGGCAATGCCATAATCACAAAAAGTCAACATGGGTTTCAGAGAAACAAGACATGCCAGACTAATCTGATCTCTTTTTTTGATAAAATTACCAGCTTGGTAGATGAAGAAAACACTGTGGATATCGGAAGGGAGCCCAGAAGGAGGGATCGGGGCTGTAGAGCCAAACGGGGCATGTTCGCCCCTTTTCCCCACCTTGAAGGTGGGGAGAGGGGGCAAATCTAGGGGTTTGCCACGGCCGCCCCTGCTTCCCCCGCCTTGTTCCCCTTCGGAAGAGCCAAGACGGAGGGAAAGGGGCTGCTGAGGCAAACTGGGCATTTTTGCCCCTTTCCTCCATCTTCGAGTCCAGTTTGACTGGAAGGTTGAAGAGATGGGCGAATGTTGCCCTGCCAGCTGATCCTGTTCACTTTCCCAACTAACGAGGAGATCCTCATGAGTTGGGAAACAAAGAGGATCAGCGGGCAAGGCTCCCCCAGCCAGTCAGCCAGCGAGCCAAATTGGGGTGGTGGTGGTCTTATCTGGCGAATATACGCCTAAGCCTAGATTTTTGACTGGAAATTGGGGGGGGGTGTCTTATACGCCCAGTCCTCTTATACGCAGGAATATACGGTACTTCTAGGAAATGGTTTGACTTAGAGTTCAAAGTGAATTTTTCTTTTTAAATGTTAAAAATGAAGGGGACAAAAGGGTGAAGAATGACAACTATGTATCCAATCAGACAGGATATTTCTTTAAATCAGCTATTTATTTATTTATGTACAGTATTTCAGAATGCTCTATTTTGTCCCCTTGTAGCACTCTTAGGTTGCAGTACAATAAAAATGATCAAAGTTGTAGCTATGTAAACTCTTATAAGCAACTCCATGCCATTCACAAGATGACTGCTGACAACCATTGCACTAACTGCCATTTTAAGGACAAATTGTTATTATACATAACTATACATTTCCCCTCTGCTAGTATCTTTTTTTAAAAAAAAAAATAAGAAATGCCAATAAAATCTACAACCCCCCCCTTTTTTTAACCTTTCTTGCTGACAGTTTTACTAAAAGGGAGTAAAGAAAATTGTGAAGGTCACTTTGGATGTGGCTATCTCATTTTGGTTCAATTTGGAAAGGCTAGAACTTGTATCACTGGAGAGATATAGATTTTATGCATCATCACCACACACCAGAGCAAGGAAGATACTGCTGTAGTCTTCGTACTTCCTGGTCTCCTACTTCTTATTGATTAAAGTAGGTGGAAAAGCTCCACTATTCCCAAGGCAAGGAATACAAAAGCATGGACATCCTGGGAAAATTACCCTTCACAGTGTCCCCAGTTCATAGGATATTGCCACATTAGCCCTTAGGTTCCCAGGGACTTTCCCACCATGGTGGCTGTTTAGTGTACCTCTCCTATCAAAGCAGGCAGATGAACAGAAAAAAACCCTTCTGGCTCAAGAAGCTGCATTTTTTAAAATATCAACATTTGTTTTACATAGCATTCAAAATAAGTTGCCAAGCCTCTGAATCTCAACTGTTGCAAACTCTGGCAACATCTCTACCATCCCTCACCACCACCCCTTTGGCAGCTGGGAGGAGGGAAGATCCTACTCCTTAGGAGACCAGATTTAGCTTACAAATCTTGAAACTCTAATCTCTTAAAGCCATATTAGCATCTCGATATAACTTTCTGTTTTGCTACAATTGGTATCCCTTTCTAATAGACTAAGAGTAAGCCCATGGCAATCAGGTCCCATTGATTTCTAAGGAACATATGTAATTTCAAGTACCCATCTTCTAATCACAGCTCTGTGTACTTATAGGAGTCAAAACGTGCTCATCGCTAAGAAAACAGAACCCATCAAATTGTCTGAACTGTCCCTGTGTACTCAAAGAGAAGTTCAGTATATTAAGAAAAGGTCTTTGAAAGAGTGTTTGTGGCAGAGTTCATTTAGAGAACACTGAGAATGTGAAATACATCTATCTGGTATACACAGAGGCACACAGTGTGCTTCAATTAGGGGAGACTCACGTTCAAGGGAGGCTGGGAATCAGCAGTCACAAAATGATGAGTGAACAAGTCAGAGAGGTGACACATTCACTTTCCAGAGACATGGAAGGGAAAGAGGCACTCTTTAAATATGAAAGCTTTTCCCATTTCCTGGCAAACTGAAGATGCATTATCCTGTACCTGGTCCTGGCAATGAGAAAAGTAACAATTAATAATAAACGAAGAGTGCTGCAGTATAGGATGGGGTAATGGCATGCCAATGATGAGGACAGAAGGGAAACTATAAAAGAGTGTTGGTATGTCTAAGGACATTTTCAGACACCCTAAATATGGCATGACAAGGATGCCAGGAAATCGCAAAAGGGCTTTAATTTCAGACGTTGTCGTCTCCATCACGTTATGCCCCCATCCTGGTTCCGTGCTGCCTGCGCTCCTTTTTATTCATGGGTTAAGCTGTGAATAGATCACCTGTTTTGTTTCTGTCACAGAATGATGGGCGAGTGAGACGGTGCCTTGTTGTGCTGGCGTGATGCCAGCATCACTGGGAGGTACATGCCAAACACTTTCGGGTGCGATCGGGACAAGGAGGTAACTGCCACACTTTTTTGTACCTTCCCCAGGTTACTTGTATGTTTTTAACTGTGTTTTTGTGCTTGGTGTCACTTTTTGAAGTTTCTTTTGCTTTTTGTTTTTGAATTTCCTGTGCACTTGTTCTCATGTGAGAATGGCCAGGAACTCAAACCAGGAGGTGAATGGGGCTCTGTTCGAGTTCCATTCACTCCTGGGCTGCTGAGGGGATGGGGAGGTCACACAAAAAGGTAGGTCTAAAACATGGGGTTATTGTGGTGTGACGGGGAAGGGAGGGGGCGGGAGAGAATATAGCAAGACGGGGACACTTTTTTTGTCCCCATCTGATAATCTCCTAGGATTGCAGGGATGTGTTGCTGCTGAAATTTCAGTGGCATGGCAACCAAACCTGATGCCTTTTTACAGATGAGGATAAAACCCAGAAAGAAATGTAGAGAGCAGAACAAGGGTCTCTATGTAACATTTGTCGACCTCACCAAAGCCTTCAACACTGTGAGTAGAAAAGGTCTGTGGCAGATCCTGGAAAGACTAGGATGTCCCCCCAAATTCCTTAAAATGATTATCTTGCTACAAGAGGGCCAGCACAGTCAAGTCAGATATGGCGATGCTCTTTCAGAGCCCTTTCCAATGACTAATGGAGTGAAGCAAGGTTGTGTTCTTGCTCCAACTTTATTTACAGTCTTCTTCAGCATGATGCTCCAAAGGGCTATGGTAGAGCTCGAAGAAGAAGACGGCATCTATATATGTTACCGTACTGAGGGTAGCTTGTTTAACTTAAACCATCTGAGAGCTTGCACTAAGACTCAAACTATCTAGTCCATGAGCTGCTCTTTGCTGATGATGCTGCCCTTGTTGCCCACACAGAAGCAGCTCTGCAGTGCCTAACATCCTGCTTCGCAACAGCTGCAGAGCTGTTTGGGCTGGAAGTCAACCTTAAGAAAATGGAAGTTCTTTACCAGCCTGCACCACAGGACGAACACCCCCACCCCCACATTGCTGTCGGCAAATCTGTGCTTAAGTCCATTCAGCAGTTCACCTACCTAGGAAGCATCATCTCCTCAGATGTCAAGATTGACAAAGAGATCGATTACAGATTAGCAAAGGCATATAGCGCATTTGGAAGACTTTACAAAAGAGTCTGGAGTAATAAACACCTGAGGCGAAGCACAGAAATCAATGTGTATAGAGCCATTGTACTGTCTATTCTCCTTTATGAGTCTGAAACATGGGTCACCTATTGCCACCACTTACGACTCCTCAAATGCTTTCATCAGCGCTGTTTACGCACAATCCTAAATATACACTGGACTGACTGTGATGAATGTTGCTGTCCCTGTGCAAGCAGGGCATGTTTCTAGGATGGAGGACCATCGTCTCCCAAAAATAGTACTCTATGGTGAACTCGCCATGGGTCAGCGTAAGAGGGGCGCACCAAAAAAATGATAAAAGGACTCCCTGAAACAACATCTCAGGCTCGGCCAAATTGATCACCAAGAATGGTCTGCCCTGGCCTCACATCAGGAGGCATGGAGATGCACTATCCACAATGCTGCAGCCTTATTTGAGAACTCACGCCAAACAAGTCTTGAAGAGAAACGACATCACAGAAAGAATCACAACCCGGAAACATCATCCAAGGAGACCTTCTGCTGTGCTTTCTGCAACCGGACTTGTTTTTCCCAGATTGGCTTTTTCAATCATCAGCACGCTTGCAGAAAGCTCGGGATGAGTCCTTCCTGAATCTTCATTTGCTAAGAAAAGCCAGAGAGTGAGAGAGTACCATGGTAAACTATCTTTTTAAAAAAAAAAAAAATTGGCGGTGGCAGATTTAAAAGTGTGAGTAAATCACTTGTGGCTGCCACCTTGGATAGGGGGCATGAGAAGGGGGGCTCTTTTGACCATTAAGACAGGCTGCAGTGCTGCAAATGGCTGCTTCTTTGGAGGAGATCGTACTTGCCTCCCTCATATAGATAGGACCTTATATCCTATCTTTCTGCAAAAAATAACACTCGAGGTAGTTAACGGTGGAAAATTTAAAAGAAAAATAATATAATTTAAAATTAAAACAGAGAACAGTGAAATAGTACAGTAAGTACTTCAGTTAGGATGTCCAAATCAAAAATAAAATATTTACTGATTCTTCAATAGTATCCAAGCATTCAGGAAATCTTTGGAGAATGTTTGACAATAGCATTGCAAAGAAAGATGTTAAGGAAGATGCTTGTGAGCAAAGTTGTTTCATTGTCACCAATAAAACTCTTTGGCTGGGTCTTTCTTGACTTACAGTTAGTATCAATACAACTGTTATCAGATCACAAAGGCTGACAATTCCTAAAACACCATAGCAAATTATTTTTCTATATACACAATGATTTATTCATCCATTCTACTTACAACTGAAGTTTGATGTTCATTTCTTAACCTTTAAGTGAAAAGAAATATTTTTTGCAAAGTGTATTATTGATTGCTTAAAATATTTCTAACCCATCCTAGTTCTCAGAGCAGGATACAATCAATAAAAACAATTCAACATAAAGCCACAAAACAACAATAATTCATAATCCAGTACAAAATAAACAGTGGTAAATCAAATTTGAGCTGTGATCAATAAGGCTCCAAAAAGCTGGGATAAATAGCCGTTTGTTAAGTTGATGGTGAAAGGCAGCACCAGCACCAGTAAGGAAATTTCATAATTAAAGTGCCATAACCAAAATATGGTCTCTCACCTTCACACAGAATGGACTGTTACCAATGGCAGGATGCAGATAAAAAGCCACCTCAGCAGATTTTAATTCTCATAAGTAAATAGGATAAAGCATTCCCTCAAATATTGAGGTCCCAAGCCATTTAGGGCTTTGGCCTGAACAGCATCACTAACATAAAAGTTATTAGTACACATGATATGCCAATTTCTGGTGAAAGCTAAAAATGAATATGGCACAACATGGATCTTTTGAAGCTTCAGCTTAATAAGAAATAAACTGTACAGTTCCTCAGCCTGAATTGTTTTTAATGTTTTCTGTGTTAACAGAGTTCATTTATTTTTCTCTAGGAGTGCCCCAGTTGTCTTATACAAATAGTCCATGATTTATTTAAAACAGCATCACTAGTTCAATTTTTAATTAAAAGTGTTATTCATGTCTTTCCAGCAAAATAAATATTTGTTATTATTAATATATTTCAATGAAAATATGATACTACATACTATTTATAGGAAGAGCATACTTTCCCCCACTGATCCAGCATGAATTAACAGCAATCGTTCCCCTGTTCCTCTAGACAGCATTGTTAAATAAATATAGTGTTATGAATTTGTCGGTATTGTGAATGTTCCTATCATAATGGTTTTGCATAACTTGGCACTTGCAGCAGGCAATAAAAGCAAACCCCATGAAAGCAAAGTGCACAGAAAAAAACCAAAATAAATGAATCTGTTCTTCTAATAAAAAAGTAATGGCATAGGTCAAGTTAGGTGGACCCTTCACTTTGATGTGGTTATTTTATATGCGTATGGAAGTATTTTGAAGGGGAGCTGTCTAATGTTGGATTCCCCTTCCCACCTGTGGCTTGAAGTGGCACAGTCTAGGAAAGGTTTTATCACCTGATTCTCATTTTCCGGAGACTCTGTGTTTTTAATGGTTTCATGGCAAGTTGACTTTGCATCTTGAATTTAAACACAACAGGAGAACAGGAGAACAGGAGAAGTCCCAGCAGACTGGAGGAGGGCAAACGTTGTTCCCATCTTCAAAAAGGGGAAAAAAGAGGATCCCAACAATTATCGTCCAGTTAGTCTGACATCAATACCAGGGAAGATTCTAGAACAGATCATTAAACAGAGAGTCTGTGAACATTTAGAAGGCAATGCCATAATCACAAAAAGTCAACATGGGTTTCAGAGAAACAAGTCATGCCAGACTAATCTGATCTCTTTTTTTGATAAAGTTACCAGCTTGGTAGATGAAGGGAATGCTGTGGACATTGCTTACCTTGATTTCAGTAAGGTCTTTGACAAGGTTCCCCATGACATTCTTGCAAACAAGCTTGTAGAATGTGGGCTAGACAAGTTAACAGTTCAATGGATTTGTAATTGGTTGACCGGCCGGACCCAAAGGGTGCTCTGCAGTGGCTCCTCTTCGTCTTGGAAAGATGTGACCAGTGTGGTGCCACAGGGTTCTGTCCTGGGCCCAGTGCTATTCAACATCTTTATCAATGACTTGGATGAGGGAATTAGGGGCATACTTATCAAATTTGCAGATGACACCAAATTGGGAGGAGTAGCTAATACCCTAGAGGACAGGATCAAAATTCAGAATGACCTGGATAGACTGGAGAGCTGGGCCAAAGCTAACAAAATGAAATTCAATACGGAGAAATGTAAAGTACTGCATTTAGGGCGGAAAAATGAAATGCATAAATATAGGATGGGAGAGACCTGGCTGAATGAGACTACGTGCGAAAGGGATCTAGGAGTCCTAGTAGACCACAAGTTGAACATGAGTCAACAGTGTGATGCGGCAGCTAAAAAGGCCAATGCAATTTTGGGCTGTATCAATAGAAGTATAGTGTCTAGATCAAGGGAAGTAATAGTGCCACTCTATTCTGCCTTGGTCAGACCTCACTTAGAATACTGTGTCCAGTTCTGAGCACCACAATTCAGAAAGGATATGGACAAATTGGAGCGTGTCCAGAGAAGGGCAACTAAAATGGTGAAAGGTCTGGAAGCCATGGTTTATGAGGAGAGACTTAGGGAGCTGGGTATGTTTAGCCTAGAAAAAAGACGGTTTAGAGGTGATATGATAGCCCTGTTTAAGTATTTGAAGGGATGTCACGCTGAGGATGGAGCAGGCTTGTTTTCTGCTGCTCCAGAGACTGGAACACGGAGCAATGGGTGCAAGCTCCAGGAACAGAGATTCCACCTCAACATGAGGAGGAACTTTTTGACAGTAAGAGCTGTTCGGCAGTGGAACACACTCCCTCGGAGCGTGGTGGGGTCTCCTTCCTTGGAGGTCTTTAAACAGAGGCTGGATTGCCATCTGTCGGGGATGCTTTGATCAAGATTTCCTGCGTGGCAGGGGGGTTGGACTGGATGGCCCTCATGGTCTCTTCCAACTCTGCAATTCTATGATTCTATGATTCTATGATTCTATACAAGTTTAAGAAACCTAGGTAGGAATGGATGGAGGCACTGAAGCATCCTATTCATAATGGTTTAATTAAAACAATTAAGAGTACATCTGCTGGATATCTGAAATCAAACTAGGAATATACGTACATTCTATCACCTTGCTTGAAAATGACTGAGCTTTTGCAAATGTTTCACTCAGAGATTGCACATATCTGAATCTCGCTTTCTCCTGCATTCAATATTTTTTGAAACCCCACCCTCACCTATTTAATTATGAAGATATTTGTGAATTTTAAGAATTTCTAATCAAAATGAATGAATTAAATTTGTAAACATCTGCACAGACCAACTTTAACAGGTAAAGTTATTTCCACCACAGAGAGGACCATAGTTTGCCTGCTTGACATGTATCATAGAATCATAGAATTGCAGAGTTGGAAGAGACCACAAGGGCCATCCAGTCCAACCCCCTGCCACGCAGGAAATCTTGATTAAAGCATCCCCAACAGATGGCAATCCAGCCTCTGTTTAAAGACCTCCAAGGAAGGAGACACCACCATGCTCCGAGGGAGCGTGTTCCACTGCTGAACAGCTCTTACTGTCAAAAAGTTCCTCCTAATGTTGAGGTGGAATCTCTGTTCCTGGAGCTTGCATCCGTTGTTCCATGTTCCAGTCTCTGGAGCATCAGAAAACAAGCCTGCTCCATCCTCAACATGACACCCCTTCAAATACTTAAACAGGGCTATCATATCACCTCTTAACCGTCTTTTTTCCAGGCTAAACATACCCAGCTCCCTAAGTCTCTCCTCATAAGGCATCGTTTCCAGACCTTTCACCATTTTAGTTGCCCTTCTCTGGACACGCTCCAATTTGTCAATATCCTTTTTGAATTGTGGTGCCCAGAACTGGACACAGTATTCTAAGTGAGGTCTGACCAAGGCAGAATAGAGTGGCACTACTACTTCCCTTGATCTAGACACTATACTTTTATTGATACAGCCCAAAATCGCATTGGCCTTTTTAGCTGCCGCATCACATTGTTGACTCATGTTCAACTTGTGGTCTACTAGGACTCCTAGATCCCTTTCGCACATAGTCTCATTCAGCCAGGTCTCTCACATCCTATATCTATGTGTTTCATTTTTCCGCACTAAGTGCAGTACTTTACATTTCGCCGTGTTGAATTTCATTTTGTTAGCTTTGGCCCAGCTCTCCAGTCTATCCAGGTCATTCTGAATTTTGAACCTGTCCTCCAGGGTATTAGCTACTCCTCCTAATTTGGTGTCATCTGCAAATTTGATAAGTATGCCCCTAATTCCCTCATCCAAGTCATTGATAAAGATGTTGAATAGCACTGGGCCCAGGACAGAACCCTGTGGCACACCACTGGTCACATCTTTCCAAGATGAAGAGGAACCAATGCTGAGCACCCTTTGGGTTCAGCCGGTCAACCAATTACAAATCCATTGAAGACTTAACTTGTCTAGCCCACATTTTACAAGCTTGTTTGCAAGAATGTCATGGGGAACCTTGTCAAAGGCCTTACTGAAATCAAGGTATGTGATGTCCACAGCGTTCCCTTCATCTACCAAGCTGGTAACTTTATCAAAAAAAGAGATCAGATTAGTCTGGCATGACTTGTTTCTCTGAAACCCATGTTGACTTCTTGTGATAATGGCATTGCCTTCTAAATGTTCACAGACTCTCTGTTTAACGATCTGCTCTAGAAACAGACATGTGGTGGTTAAGGATGAAAAATCTATTGCGGGGGTGGGGGAGAGAAAGAGTTTCCCATCATAATTCAGTAGCACCAATGTGGTTAGATACACAAAGATTCAAATTCAGACATTTAAGAGATGAATTAGAGAGTTGGCCATCCTGGCTGGTTGGAGTAGTCTTCAGAAAGTCTTGAATTACCTGGCATGTGTACATCCATGTTGAAGGCATCTAAGAGTAGGAATTACAAATCACCTAATGTCTTTACATAGACTACAAAATGCAGTCAAACTAAAGCCTTATGCTTCAGTGTTCACTGCACATGAGAGAAAAAATGGTCTTGTCCAATTTAGGCACGATTAAAAGAATTTCCCCCACAGATATACATACAAAGTTGTCCGAAGATACTATGAATCTTGTATACACATGCCTGTTATCCTACACTTTCCTCATGTGTGCAGGTGAATACTGGTATAAGACTAGTGTGCTCCACCAGTACAGTAGGTGAGTGTGACACTGATCCAGATCTATTATATCATAACTCCAGACCACTATATAAAGTAGTTTTTAAATTCTAACTGGAATGTATGAAAATTAGCAGCTGATTGGAGAAAGCTGATATTTATACCCAGCATGTGTAGCCTTTTGGAAGACTGCAGATGATTTTTTTTTTCTTAAAGCAAAATATAAAAATCCCCTTCCAGAGCACTTTGGGTTTGACATCCAACTGTATGTGCTAAAGTATTGAAAGAGGAAAGCAGTTTACAAGTGAATTTTCTGATTTCTTCTGAAATAAAAAACAATAAATGAATCCCATTACTCAAGACAGAACCTTGACAGGTCTACAAAAGCTATTTATTTCAAGTGCTTGCCAATATCATTTGTCCTGGTCTTTGACACCATGATTTGCCTGCTGTATTAACTCCTTGAATGTCAATTCCAAGGGTACACTGTTTTTAAAATGAAGGAGATCTTGAATTTGTAAGCTCTTTAATATACATTTAAACTATAGATAAGGACAGGCTTTTTATTGGGTGGGTGAAGGAGTAATTGTGAGTTTTTCCCCTCCTCAGAAGAATTTGTTCTTTGACAAGAGGTAAAAAATGATATAATCATAGAATTGTAGACCACAAGGGCCAGCCAGTCCAACCCCCTGCCACACAGGAAATCATGATCAAAGCATCCCTGATTGGGTGGGTGAAGGAGTAATTGGACAGGTTGCTTACCTGTAACCATAGATCTTCGAGTGGTCTTCTGTGAATTCACACAGCTGGGTTACTCCTGCGCCTGTGCAGAGCTTTGGAAATTTCTAGAATTGCTAGGCAGAACATGCTTTGATACATTTTTGGCGGTAACTCCGCCCACCTTAACGGTCCCTTATAAGGGCTTCCCACCTAAAATTCCCTCAGTTCCTTGAATGACGTCACAATCTGCAGTATCAGGAACATTAAACATGTGTACATGATGTAATAGGACATAGAGGGGAGGATGGGTGGGTCTGTGTGAATTCACAGAAGACCACTTGAAGATCTATGGTTACAGGTAAGCAACCTGCCCATCTTCTTCGTGGTCTCTGTGAATCACACAGCTGGGTGTAGACTGGCAAGCTTCACTCATGGAGGCGGGTATGTCCTATGTCCTACACCAAGTATACCCCTTATGCAAAACCACTAACACACAATCTTAAGCAAAGGTAGCAAAGTAAACATAACAACATAACAACAATGACTTGGCAACATGAAAAATCACTTATTGAATAGAGGATAACAATACAGCCTTTCCAAAGGCAGCCTCGTTCCTAGAACGAGAGTCAAGTCTATAGTGAGAAATAAAAGTCAAAGGTGATGACCAGGTTGCAGCTCTGCAAATGTCCTCCAGAGGCACTCCAGAGAGAAAGGCTGTTGAAGTGGAAACAGCTCTTTTAGAGTGTCCTCGAATCCGAGACAGCAGACGCTTCTTTGCCAGTTCGTAGCAGAGAGCATTGGTCGAAGTCACCCACTTCGATAGTCTCTGTGAGGAAATGGGCTCTCCAAGCTTCGAGTCAGCATAAGACACAAACAGTCTGGGTGACTTTCTGTGGGATGCAGTCCTTTGAATGTAGAAGGCCAGAGCCCTTCTAACGTCCATGAGATGGAGGGTGCATTCGAATTCTTCTTTCGGGTCCTGCATCAGAGCAGGGAGAGTGATGGATTGGTTGAGATGAAAGCTGGAGACCACCTTTGGGAGGAAGGAGATGTCAGGCGGAGGACCACTTTGTGCTTGTGGAAAGCAGTGTAGGGAGGATTGGATCTCAAGGCACAAAGCTCTCCAGCCTGACGTCCCGAAGTGATAGCCACAAGGAACGCAGTTTTCCAGGACAGCAGTTGGAGATCGATGGAAGCCATAGGTTCAAACGGTCAGCAGACCAGCTGTGAGAGGACCAATTTGAGGCTCCAAGCCGGGGTCGGTTCAGTCACCGGGGGGTGAAGGTTCGCAAAGCCTTTCAAAAATTTCTTCACCGTGGCATCTACAAAGGGAGAAGGAAGACCTCTCGCCTGGAATTCTGTGGAGATGGCTGCCAGGTAGCACCGGATCGAAGAGAGTGACAGGCCCACAGAAGACAGTTGTAGAAGAAATTCCAGGACCGTCGGGATGGAGAATTGGTCAAGGGTTGGATCCCGGGATGCCAGAAATGCTTCATACTTTTTCCACTTACAGTGATACAATCTTTGGGTGGAAGGCCTCCGTGCAGCATCGATGACGGCCTGGACGTCTGGGTGGAGAGATGCAGGTTGCCTCGGCACCGAGGATGACCCCAAGAGTCCTAAACCCGAAGGAAGAGTTACAGGGCAACCTCCAGGCTGTCAGACGCAGAGTGTCCAGGTCGGGATGTCTGACTCTGCCCACGTGAATGGTGAGCAGATCTGGACGGGATGAAACGCCGGTCCGACAAGCAAAGCAGGGTTGCAAACCACAGTTGTTGAGGCCACCATGGGACGATGAGGATGGCGTTCGCTCTGTCCCGACGAAGTTTGGTGATCACTCTTGTCAGCAGTGGAAATGGAGGGAACAGGTAGAGCAGCGGACCCGACCACTGGAACAGAAATGCGTCTCCCCTCGATCTCGGAGCCCACTGCCTCGAGCAGAACTGGGGACACTGAGCATTTTCAGGAGACGCGAAAAGATCCACTTGAGGGAACCCCCAGGTTCGAAACAGGTCCAGCGTGACCAATCTGTGGAGCTGCCACTCGTGGATGGAGAGACTCAAACAGCTGAGTCTGTCAGCAAGAGTGTTCTCTTCCCCTGGGAGGTGAATGGATTGGAGAAACACCTTCCTTGCCACGCACCACTCCCATATGTCCAATGTGAGTTGGAGAAGTTGAGGGGACCTCGTACCTCACTGCTTGTTTAGGTAGTACATGACCGACATGTTGTCCATCAGCACTAGTACAGTCCTGCCTCTCACCAAGGATTTGAAGGCCCTCAGCGCTTTCTGGACGGCGAGGAGCTCCAGGACATTGATATGGAGAGCTTGCTCCTCTGTGCTCCAAGAACCCCAGATTTCGTAGGAGTCAAGATGCGTTCCCCATCCCTGCATCGAAGCGTCCATTGTAAGAGGGACATCTGGTTGAGGGAGGTCGAAGGGCATGCCCGACAAGACATTGTCCGGTACCAGCCACCAGTCTAGTGACCTTTCAACTGCTCTCGGCATCGTGAGCATCTTGGTTGGAGAATCGTGAAGAGGGTCGAATACTTGCAGGAACCAGTGCTGGAGTGGACGGAATCTAAGTCTGGCAAGCTGAGTCACGTATGTCGTAGCTGCCATGTGGCTGAGAAGCACTTGGATTGAATGAGCCAGAAGTCGTCAGGATCGACGGCAGGCATGGATTAGGGACCGCAGGTTGTCGAAGCGGTCCTGAGGCAAGTACGCCGCTGCAGTTGAAAAGTTCAAATGAGCCCCAATGAACTGAATCACTTGCACCGGCAGGAGTTGAGACTTCTCGATGTTGACAACAAGTCCCAGGTAGTCTAAGACATCTAAGGTAAGGCCAATATTGAGTTCGAGCTGACCCCGAGTCTGCGCAACAATCAGCCAGTCGTCGATGTAAGGGAAGAGCTCTACTCCCTGCTGCCGAAGAAAAGCCACCACTACTGCCATGCACTTCGTGAAGACACGGGGAGCGGTGGAGAGGCCGAAGGGGAGAACTCTGAACTGGAAGACTTCGATCCCGACTTGAAATGCAAGGAAACGCCTGTGGGCCGGGTGGATCCCGATGTGAAAATAGGCGTCCTTCAGGTCTATGGATGCGAACCAGTCGTGCTGCCTCAGAAGTGGAAAGATCAATGCCAAGGTGACCATCCTGAACTTTTTTTGGGTTATGTACTTGTTCACCCCACGGAGGTCGAGAATCGGGCGCAGACCGCCATCCTTCTTGGTGACCAGAAAGTACCTCGAGAAGAAGCAGAGGTGGTGAAGGTCGGGGTCAACAGGTTTGATGGCCCCTTTCTGCAACAAAGTCTCCACCTCCTCGAGGAGGGGAGGGGAGGGCGGTGTTGATCGAACCCATCCCGTCGGAGGCAGAGTGTCAAACTCTATCCAATAGCCTGTTCGGATGATTTGGAGCACCCATCGATCTGACGTTATGGAAGACCAGGCATCTCGGAAGTTGGACAGTCAATCCCCGAAGAGAGGAGTCTAGGGAGAAACAGAGAGATCATCAAACAAGAAGGGATTAGAATTTCTTCCGACCCTGATCCCTAGGTCTTTGTCTGGGTGGTTGTCGGTGCCTGGAAGCCAAGCCCTGGCTCCTCACCAAAGAGGCTGGAGATGTGGAGGGAGCATAACGGGATCGCCGGTAAGCTTGGCCAGAGTACCCCCGCTGGGATTGGTGGCCATAGGGTGGAGCCTGCCATAGGTACCGCCCTCTGGGCCGGTATTGGTAAGTGGAGGTGGAGCCCATATCATACTTCCTGGCCATGGTCCTCATCTTTTGCATGAATTCGAGTTTGTCATCAGTAGAACTGTTGAACAAGCCCGATTCGTCAAAAGGAAGATCCTCAATAGTGGCTGACGCTTGGGGTGTGAGGCCGGAAGAACATAGCCATGCATGCCTCCGTAGGGCTAATGAACCAGCGATGGTTTTTTCCATGCAGTCCGCCACATGCCTGGCCGAATTCATTTGAAGTCCTGCAAGGGACTGTGCTTCATATTGAATGGCCTCTGCCATTCGACGCCGCTCTTCAGGAAGGTCTTTAATCAGGAGGCTCATCCTCTCCCACAACACTTGTTGGTATGCTCCCATGCATGCTGAATAATTAGCGACACGGAAGCTCAAGCCAGCCGCCAAATAGATCTTTTTGCCAATGATGTCGAGCTTCCTACCCTCCGGGTCCAGTGGGGAAGACAGGGGCCAGCGTTGCTTCCTATTTTGGGCCACCTCAACAACTACCGAATTCGATTTTGGGTGGTTCTGTAACCAATCAACATGATCTCCCCCAACTCGGTAAAGCCTGTCAATCTTTTTGGATGTGGGTTGGATTGACGAAGGGTTTTCCCAGGACCCTTGTGCCAGTTTCAACATGGAGGGTAACATTGGGATGGTAGCAGACGGTGGTGCCTTGGACTGGATCCGCTGAAAGATGGGATCTACAGGGTCAGTCGGCCGATCTTCCACATTTAGATCTAAGGCATGCGACACCCTCACCATCTGCTCCCCGAAGGCCCAGATGTCGTCGGTTGGGGAAGTGGAATCGTCGTCCATCAGTTCGGACTTCAGAGAAGGCAAATAGGGTCTGTAGAGATCCCAAGAAGCAGCTGATGATGATGATGATGCATCCAGCGAGCGGCTTCTAGGCCGTGTAGGTGTGGGGGAGCGAGGCTGTGGAGTTGGAGGGGTTTGTGGCAGAGGTCGGTGCTCGAGCAGCGAAACCTGAACAGTAGCATCCCGTTGTGAAGTAACATCCAAAATCACGGGAGAGTGGGAACGAGGTCTCGGGAGTGAAGGTTGGGACATCTCAATGAGGTCTCCCCTGGGACTGAAGATCTGCGACCCCGAAGGAGAACCAAGATGGGTCCTACAAATAGAACGGGCTAAGTCATAAGCCGAATAAGGTGGAACATCCTCCCTGATGGGAGGTACGTGGCTCCGAGACAAGCCCTTGGGTTCGACAATCTCCACCTTGGCATCCGAAGAGTAGCGTCTTAGGAGTTAGTCCTGTGACACAACCAAAGCCGGTGACAACTCTACATGTGCAGAGGGTTTTGCAACATCCAAGGCAGGGGAGAGTTCGACAGTCACAACATCCAAAGAACTAGGTGGGGTTCGTGGAAGACTGGTCCCCACATCTGGGACGGATGGTGATGGAGGACGGAGAAACTTATCATCAGACCCCGTTGATTCCTAGGGAGGGACTTGTGGAACAGTACACTCCGCCGGCTTGGCCTTTTTATCTTTCTCCTTTTTGCCCTCAGCGTGTTTGGAGAGATGTTTCTCCTTCTTCTTTTTCTTTGCTGGTTCTGAAGCAGCAGCAGCAGCAGCAGTGGATGGAATGGGCTCAATGGAAGTAGGCTCCTTTTCTCCCATAGCCTGCTTGGAAGTTGACGGGTGTCAGGATCATCCATGAATTCTGAGGCATAGAGTAGAGTTCATGGAGGATCCTGACAGTTTGATGGTTTGAGACTGGTTCTGCCTTGGGCCTCTGGAATGTCTGGGAGATGTTGGTTACCATGGGAACGCTGGTCATCCCGGGAGCTCAAGGCCGGCCAGATGGTCTGGCAATTCTCGCTCCTCCATAGTGTGCTTTGATGTGCTGCCCTCCCTTTTCTGCTTTCTCACGCTGGGTGTCTCTTATCTGTTTCCACTGTAAGTTTGATCTTTAGTTGCAGCTTTGCCACTGTTCCTTACACATGCTTCTAGTCCAATAAAGAACTTTATTGAAGATATGTGAGTTTGTGTTCTGTGTACATCACAACGGGACTGGTTCCCGAACCATCGCCGAACGGTCTCAAGTCAAATCCGAGGAAACACGTCGATGTGAAGAGTGTACAGCCTTGGGATCTGATGCAGTGGAGTGGTGCCTAGAAGGACTCCGGGACCGACAACGTTTCTATCCAGAGGACAGCAGAGATCGAGAGCGTTCACGGCCTCGAGACTCCGATGGAGGAGCTGAAACAGAGGTTGGCAGTGTGGCCGGGAGCAAGGCCTTTTCATACAGGAAAGATTTCAGGCGTGAAAGCCTGTGTTTTCTGGCTTGTGGAGTAAATTACAATGGACGCATGCGTCAACATTGTGAGATTCTCCGGAAATGGCCATCCGCACTTGGGAGTTTAGCTTGGCATATCATGCACCGTTTAAATGCTCCTTTAGTAGACATCATAAATCACAATACCGTAGGAGTTGTCAGGAATGGAGAATCGTCGTCGGGCCAGTCCAAGGTCAGTAACAGAGATCAGAGGTAGCGACAAGCCGAGGGAGCGAGCAGAAATAGTAGTCAACAAACCAGAAGAAGTGAATCAAAAGCCAAAAAGTCAGAGTCAGATACCAAAACCATGGAGAGTAGTGAGAATCGTCGTCAAAAGCCAAAGCCAAGTCAAAACCAGTAAAATTACCAAAACACCTAGCGCACAGAAGTTCCTTAAGCTGCTAACGCAGTGGAAAGAAAGGAACTGAGAGGATTTTAGGCGGGAAGCCCTTATAAGGGACCGTTACGGTGGGCGGAGTTACTGCCAAAAATTTATCAAAGCATGTTTTGCCTAGCAATTCTAGAAGTTTCCGAAGCTCTGTGCAGGCGCAGGAGTAACCTAGCTGTGTGATTCACAGAGACCACGAAGAAGATCTGAGTTTTTCCCCTCCTCAGAAGAATTTGTTCTTTGACAAGAGGTAAAAAGAGATATAATCATAGAATTGTAGAACACAAGGGCCAGCCAGTCCAACCCCCTGACATGCAGGAAATCACGATCAAAGCATCCCTGACAGATGGCCATCCAGCCTCTGTTTAAAGACCTCTAAGGAAGGAGATCCTACCATGCTCCGAGGGAGTGCATTCCACTGCCAAAGAAGCTCTTACTGTCAGAAAGTTTCTCCTAATGTTGAGGTGGAATTTCTGTTCCTGGAGCTTGCATCCATTGCTCCGTGTTCTAGTCTCTGGAGCAGCAGAAAAGAAGCTTGCTCCATCCTCAATGTGACACCCCTTCAAATACTTAAACAGGGTTATCATATCACTCCTTAACCATCTTTTTCCAGGATAAACATACCCAGCTCTTTAAGTCTTTCCTCATAAGGCATGGTTTCCAGACCTTTCACCATTTTAGTCGCCCTCTTGTGGACCTCAGTGTGCCTAAAGAGTAGGAACGTCAGACTTTATAAGTTTGACCTATAGATTAATCAGATAAAGCATTATATGTTCTCTCAGGCAGGAGGGATCCATTTTAATTAGGAAGGGACCTTTCTTTAAAATTGGTGAAGCAAAGCCAGTGTGTTGTGAAAGCCAGCATGGTGTATTTGTTCAGACTTCAATTCTAGGCACCACAGTTCAAGAAGGATATCAGCAGACTGGAACATGCCCAGAAAAGGTTGGCAAAGATTATCAAAGATCTGGAACCCAAGCCTTACAAGGACTGACTTAGGGAATTGGGGGTGAGAGGTGGCATGATAGCTGTGATGCACCAGGTAACGCACACAGTGAATCAACACTCATGTAGCAGCAGCATGGTTTATAGATCAAGGATATGCATATGGTTTCATTCCAAAGCCAGTTCTGATTGGTCCCAGGACAAAGCAGACAGATAAGGGCATCATTAGGTTTCAATTCCCTGTAGTCCTGGGAAACTTTAGGGAGGGTGAGGGAGGCAAAAGAAGATACATTCCAGACTCTGCAGCCAGGTGACCTTGGCTGCCAGAAGGAGCGGTTTGTAGAGTTTAAGGCAGGCTGGCCTGACTCCAGGAGTTAAGGTGTTCTGGGAATGTTCCCGAGACAACCAACCCTGTCAGGGCCTATCTAAACCATGTCGGGGCCTACTCTGGATTACTGAAAATCCCAGTATCCAGAGTAGGGCATGACAATAGCTATATTTAAAGATCCTGAGGGATGTCATGTAAAAGGAGTGAGCATCTTTTCTGTTGTTCCAGAGGCCAGAACACAAACCTGTGGGTTCAAATTACAAGAACAGAGATTCCACCCTAACATTAGGAAGAAATTTTTTACTATAGGTTTTCTATGGGTTTTTTCCAGGCTATGAGGCTATGTTCTGGAGGAGTTTATTTCTGACATTTCACCTGCATCTGTGGCTTGCATCTTCAGACAAAGACTTCACATTGAACATCTCTACGGGGACAATTTTTTTACTGTTGGAGCTGTTTGACAGTGGAATAGATTGCCTAAGAGGGTACTCAACTCTCCCCTTTTTGGAGGTCTTTAAACAGAGGTTGGATGGGCATCTTTCAGGTGTGTTTTATATATATATATATATATATATATATATATATATATATATTTATTCAGATTTCCAACACCAAGATCATTTCTTATGCTTACACATTTTTCCTTAAAAAGATATGTCTACAACTCAAAATTGCTTTGTCGTGCATCTGTTTCAGCGTTCAAACCAAGAGAAAAAAAACATACAAAATTCTTTGCAATTCAAGCCTCCAACCCCCACCCCCACCCCAAAAAAATTCCCCCCTCTCCTTCCTTCCTTTTCCTTACTTGTCCAAAAAGTTTTTCCCCCCACTCCATTTCCTTTATCGTATCTTGATTTCTTATTCCCCTTTTCTTTTTCTACCTTTTCTTTTCCTTTCATAACTTGCTTCTCTTATAACTTCAGTTTTGTCTATAATTGCTATTTCTTTATATTTGTCCAGTTTTCAGATCCAGCCTTTACCCTTTCTTTACTTTCTTTCTTTCAAATAACTTGTTACTAGCGTCCAATCCTCATTTATTTCTCCTACCTTGCTATTTCTAATTATTCTCGTTAATTTATCGTTATTTTTCATTTCTACCAATTTATTTAACCAATCCTCTATTTCTGGAGCCTCTCTTCTTTTCCATTTTTCCGCTACTTTAAGTCTAGCTGATGTGATTAGATATAATAGAACTCTCCAGTATTTCCTCTCCATCTGTTTTTCCAGTACAGTAGTCATATTCAATAAGGGGCCGGTTCCACGACAGGAAAAAGTTCGCCAGATTCCGGATTACCGTCCTTTCGTATCAGGAGCGCATAAATCACATGGTGCCTGGCATTTCGAATGATCCAGACACTTTCTGTTTTGCTTAATTCACACAGGCAAAGGTGGGGGGGAATCGCCTCCAGATGATTAAAGTCAGGCAGGAGGCGGGGAGGGAGCAAGGAGGGGGTCATGGAAACCATAAATAATGAGAGGAAAGAAAAAGGACAAACAAACAAGCAATCGAAAGAGCGATCTGACAAACTCCCCCGTCTTCCCCAGCCCTGAAAGGCTTTTGTAAAGAAAGGAGTCAATGAAAGCACGAACAAGCAAAAGCATAGTGGAGCAGATTGCATGCACACACAAACACACACCACAGAACTAGGGCTTGCCTCATTTGGTTTCCCTCCCTCCGAAGGCTTGAATAAAGGCAAGTGAATGGAAGGACAAACAAACAAAAGAACGAACATGCGATCGGCTGTTTTCCAGCACACACACACACCCACACACCCCCACACACCCCAGCGAAGCAGCGAAGCATCTTCCCACCCCCCCACCCCCCAAAAGATAGACAGGAAGGGCTCCGTTTTCCAAAGTGAGTTGCAAGCAGAAGGAGGGTGAATTTCTTCTCTCCAACCCTTCAGTCTATTCGGATAAAGCACTCCAACCAATCAGGATTCAGCTCTGCTCACAGTAATTCGAAAAGGCAGATGCCAGTTTACACGATCGTTAGTTCCCATGGTAAAGTATGCGCATTTTCGCGAACTTAATCAAAAAAGTGCGGAAAACTAGCGAAAGCTGATACTGCGCAACTTATGGGTTTTTTGCACCCCCTCCTTTTGAAAAGGGCGCTGTTGCTTCGAGATGTGTGGGAACTATCAGGCTTCTTGTCGCATTCTTTGAGGATTTATTTTGCCATGGAAACGACCCCTAAGTATAATTTCGGGTCCATTGTAAAAGTAGTCCCAAGCATCCTCTGTATTACTTTGTGAACCTTCATCCAATATCTTTTAATAATTGTACAACCCCACCACATGTGATGCAGTGATCCCATTTCTTTTTCGCACTTCCAACATTTTTTGTTTTCTAATTTGTATATTTTACTTAATCTCGTGGGGGTGAGGTACCATCTATTTGAGATCTTGTAAAAGTTTTCCTTAAGACCTTGATTTGCTGTGAATTCATTTGTTTTGAGCCAGGCATTCTCCCACTCCATAAGACTAATCTGATCTCCTATATCTTTGGCCCACCTCACCATTGAATCCTTCACCACCTCTTTTTCTAATTCTCTTTCTAACAAGAGGTTATAGAATTTAGCTACTTTCTTCTTTCCTGTGTACCATATTACTTTATCAATCTCATTCTGATTTGTCTCAAAACCATACTTACTCCTATCTTCTTTGTATCTATCTTGTAATTGACAATATGTAAACCAATGAATTTCGTAGCCTGCTTCTTTTATACTTTCTCTTGTCTTCAAGCTATATTCGTTCTCTCCTGTTTCTTTTATCAACTCCTTATATCTTATCCATTTTTTTGGTTCTATCCACCTCTCCTGAAAGGCTTCTATGGGGGAGACCCACAATGGCATTTTTCCATAAAATTTTTGTTTTATCGAATTCCAAATTCTTAGCAAAGGACCCCTCAAGGTATGATTTCCAAATTCTTTATCTGTGTTTGCTTTTGCATACCACAGGTATGCATGAAAGCCAAATTTTATACTATTTCTTTCCAGGTTTATTGTCCTTAAATCAGTTAGTTTAATCCAATCACACAACCGAATTAAGCCGCATGCATTATAATATGTTCTGAAATCAGGGACCGCCAATCCGCCTCTATGCTTCGCATCTATCATTGTTGTCCATTTTATTCTTGGCTTCCGTCCATTCCAAATGAAGTCTTTCAGATCTTTTGTCCATTCCTTAAAGGGTTTATCCTTATTAATTATTGTCAAATTTTGGAAGAGGAAGATCATTCTCGGTAACACATTCATTTTTATTGTTGCTATTCTTCCCATTAGGGATATGTTTATTGCTTTCCATTTTTTAAGATCTTCTTTTATTTGCTTCCATGTTTTCCCATAATTGTTCTCATATAATTCTCTGTTTCTTTTACAGATCCATATCCCTAAGTACTTTGCTTTGTCTACCACTCTACATCTAGATATCTTTTCAAGTTGGGACTCTTCCGCTTTAGATAAATTTTTCGAAATTATAACTGTTTTTTCTCTGTTAATTTTAAATCCGGAAAAAGTCCCAAATTCTTCAATCACTCCCATCAACTTATCCATGTTGTCTATGGGGTCCTGCAACACTAACATTACATCATCAGCATAGGCCTGGATTTTGTATTCTTCTCCTTTATATTTCAGCCCTGGTATCTTACTGTTTTCCCTAATTTGCTTATTCATTATTTCCATAGACATAATGAATAATAATGGGGAAAGAGGACAGCCTTGCCTTGTCCCTTTCTGTATCTTGATTAAATCTGATTTTTCCCCATTTACCATCACATATGCCTTTTGATTTCTATATATTTGATCTATAGCTAGATGAAAACTCTTTCCAATCTTCATTTGTTTTAATACCCCTTTCATGAATGACCATCTTAAGTTGTCAAAGGCTTTCTCCATATCTGCGAATATTAAGGCTGCCTTCTTGTCGTTGTTCTTCTCGTAGTACTCTAAGATGTTTAGCACCGTTCTTATGTTGTTTGCCATAGTTCTTCCTGGAAGAAAGCCTTTTTGATCTGCGTGGATGTAGCCTACCAATATTGATTTTAATCTATTAGCCAATATCATCGCATAAATTTTGTAGTCTACATTCAGTAAAGATATCGGTCGATAATTCTTTTTATCAGTCCCATCTTTACCTTCTTTGGGGATTAAAACAATCTCTGCCGTTTCCCAAGATTCCGGGATGCCTTCTTCTTGAATCTTGTTCATCGTCTGACACAACATCTCTACAATCTCCTCCTCCATGACTTTATAAAATTCTGCAATGAATCCATCTGGACCAGGGGATTTACCCACCTTCAATTCCTTTATTACCTTTAAGACTTCTTGTGTTGTGATGGGTTCATCTAATTTCCCTTTTTGTTCCTCTGTAAGGCTCTTTATTCCACACTTATTTAAGTACTTCTCCAGTTCCTCCTCCTCCCGATCTCCTATAGCTCTATCCCTATATAGATTTGCAAAAAAATGAGTGAATGTCTTTTTTATTTCTTCCTGGGTGGTATACACTACCTCATTCTCTTTTATCTCTGCTATCAGCTTTCTTTCTTTCTCTTTTTTAAGTTTATACGCTAGCCACCTCCCTACCTTATTTGCGTTTGCAAAATAATTTTGTTTGATTCTTCTAAGCTTCTGTCCTATTTCAGTTATCATGTCTTGATTTATTTCATTTTGGATATTCTTTATTTCTCCCAGTGTTTTCCTATCTTTTGGGTCTTGTCTTAATTTCGTTTCTTTTTCTTTTAGCTCTTTCATTAAACTATTTTTTTTCTCCCTCTTTTGCCTTTGAATTTCGGCTCCCCGTTGCATTAACAAGCCTCTTATGGTTGCCTTATATGCATCCCATATCACCTTACTTGCTACTTCTGAAGTATTATTCATTTCGAAGTAGTTTTTAGTTTCTTCCTTTATTCTTTTAACGCATAATTTATCTCTTAGTAATGTATCTTTCAACCTCCAAGCATACTCTTTTCTTATAGTACTTATTATCATTTTCAAAGGATTATGATCAGACATCACCTTAGGCAACACTTCAATATTTTTAATTCTCACACAGAGTTCTTTTACCACCCAAAACATGTCTATCCTAGACCAAGATTGATATGCCTCAGAATAGAAGGTATACCCATACTCATTCCCCTTTTTATATGGCCAAACATCCAATAGGTTATATTCTTTCATTATTTCATCACATATCCCCGGAAGATTACCATGATTCTTTTTATTCTTCCCCTTTTCCGATCTATCTCTAGTACTGTTTATTACACCGTTAAAGTCCCCCGTAATGATTAATTTCTCTGTATTAACTCTTGTTAATTCCTCTCTGAGTTGCTTGTAAAATTCACTCTTCTTTTCTAATGGGGCATATACCGCTATCAGTGTTATCTTTTGATTCACCCAACTTATCTCCACCCCCGCATAATGCCCATTTCTATCCTTTAATATTTCTTTGACCTCAAATGTGTTCCTCACGTATATTGCCACCCCTTTTTTTCCTGGTCTGATAGGGCATAAAAAACTTGACCCAATTTTTTGTTGTTTAAGTATTTATTATCCTGGTTCCTTATCCTAGTTTCTTGAATTGTTATAATATCTGCTTTCTGAGATTCTAAATAATGAAACACTCTCCTTCGTTTTTCCGGGCTATTTAGCCCCTTAACATTCCAGGTTATTATTGAGACCATCTTTTAATTCGTAATATCCTCTTCCCCTTCTCCTATCTCTTCCCCTGTTCCCCCTTCCTCACTGTCCTCACCTTCTTCTTCTCCTTCAGATTCCCTTTCTTCCGCTTCTAAATAACCCTCCATACCGTCATTTCGCTCCTTTAACTCTCCTCCTTCTTCTCCCTCCTTCTCCTTCTCTTCCCTCTCATCTTCTCCTCCGTCTACTTTATCTACATCCTCACCCTTTTCTCCGCCCTTTGCTCTGTTTCTCTCCTCTTTTAACTTCTCCGACTCTTCTTTTTTCTTTCTCCTCTTTTTCTGCTCGTATTTCTTTTCGTCCTGACTCATTTTTCCCAGAAATTCCTTCATTTTTTCTACCGTGTTTACCCTGTATCTTTTCTGATAATAATAAAATGAGATCCCTTCAATTCTTTCCCATCTGTAATTTATCCCTTTGTTCCTTAATTTCTGCGTCAGCATTTTATAATCCTGTCTTCTCCTGAGAATTTCTGGTGGTGTATCTTTGAAAATCTTTGTTTCTTGTCCATCTATTTCTAACTTATCGTTATAACTTCTCTGCACTATATTATCCCTTAAGGACGATTTTGTAAAGATAACCAAAATGTCCCTTGGGAGTTTCCTCTCTTTAGCTGTGATCGAGTTTAATCTAAAGATTTTGTCAATATAGAGAGATAATTCTTCTTCTGTCATCTCCATATACTGGGCCAGGCTAGGAATAATTCTTTCACTTAAATTTTCCTTTATCTCTTCAGACAGCCCTCTTATCTTTATACATCTCTCCCTATATCTAAGTTCTTGAATTAGGCTAATATTTCTTTCTTTCTCTTGTTCTCGTTTTAGTGTTTCTGATTGATTCTCCAACTCTTCCGTTCTGTTTTTAACATTATCTAGATCGCCCTTCATCTCTTTCATCTCCGCCATTAACTTATCTAACCTTTTACCCAGTTTATCCATGTCTGTTTTTAATTCTCTCTTCAGATTTTTGAAATCCTCCCTCAAACTCTTGAAATCTTCCTTCATCTCCCTTTTCATCTCTCTCAGTTCCTGTAGTATCTGAGTATTTGCGTCAACTTGCTTTGGCATTTCTATCGATCCTCTCCTTGTTAATGTTGTTTGTGACGTTGTGTACGCTCTTGACCTTATACCTGATGCCATTTCCACTCTCTTTCTTAGCGCCTTAGATCAAGTTGACCCCTATTTCCTAACTTCTTCTGTTGTATTTCTTTTTCTTCCCCTTTTCTTTCCCTTATTCCTTCTAATCCTACTCTAATCCTACTCTCAGCTCACTCTTTATACCTTATTTTCCATATAAATCAACACGTACCCACCATCATACCACTTTTTATATCTTAAATGAATACTTAATTACTTGATTAGTTCTTTAAATTATTAAGTTGATTAATTCACTTAACTTATCATCCACCCCACATAACATCCACCAATTCCTTACATACACTTCTTTCTTTCTTAATTGCTTAAACAGTTATTATTGTTTAACCTCAATTCAGTGGCAATTATCAAACTTATATGCCAATTTGTCCAGCCCCTTTTAATAACCTTTTAGCATCCACACTCTAATAACCACGCTTATTCTTACTCTTACTCCTGCTATTCATGATATAGTTGGTTATCCCACCCCACCAGATATAGTTGGTTATCACACTCCACCAAGAAAAGTAAGCACTTAACATATGTAGAATCCCCCTAAACCACAAACGAGAAGGTCCTTATGGAGACTAATAAATTGCTTAGTCTCCTGTATTATCCCATCCGTTCTTACAGTTCTTTTCATCCACTACCCACAGTTCTTGTAGATCTCTTCCACTGAGTCTTTATCTTCGGGCCCCCTGTGTTGCAGTTCTACTTTCTCTCTCACGGAGCTCTGCTTCTCTCTTTCGCGAATTCGGACCCACACTTCAGTCCTCCTCCACCTTCTCCACCTCCTTTGAGTTCCTTACGGGGCTTCCTACTCTTCCCTCCTTTGTTCTTTCTCCCTCAAAACTCTGCCTTCTGTCTCTCCTGTCTCCCTCGTGGACTCGTACTCGTAGACGCCGTCTGTTCCGTCACGCCCAACTCCTCCGGTACGCTCTAAACTCCTCCGCGTCTTCCAGCTGATCTTACATGCCTCCAACCATTCCGTTCCAAGCACTCTTACCGCTGACAAAACGCTCCTCTCAAGATCTTTATGGCCTTTTTGGATTCGTAAGCTTCCAATTGTTAGCTTTTTCTCCTTACTGTTGTTGATCCTACGGGCTGCACGGACGCTCGGAGTTACCACTCCCGCAGAGAGACCGCGGCTACCAAACCGTCACTTGCGTGCTCTCCCCCCCGGTGACTCTCACCGTTGTCGAAAGCCGCTCTTTGACACCAGCCGGTCCCGTGCACCCCTGTCTTCCCCAACTGGGGTGCCTTGTAGGGACACAGTCCCCCAAGCCAGTCTCTCTCGGAGGTCTGACTTGTGGAGCTAGTTCGCAAGCCGACCGTCGCCTCCTCCCGCGGAACCGGAAGTCCTCATCTTTCAGGTGTGTTTTAATTGTGCATTCCTTCATGCAAGTGGTTGGAGTAAATGGTCCTTGTGGTCCCTTCCAACTCAAAGATGCTATGATTCTATTCTATGATTTGATGGTGCAGTGGTTTGACTGTTAGATTAGGAATGTGGGGAAATCCTTGCTCTGCCATCAAAATCAACTGGATGACCTTGGGCAACAGTTGGATGATAATAATAATAATAATTATTATTGTTATTTTTATCCCGCCCATCTCTTAAAAACAATCAGGCCAGCTTACAAAAATTAAAATACCAATACAGATTAAAATCCCCAAATGCCACCCACGCCACCCTCCCCCATAAAAAGACATTAAACCATTAAAACAACTGATCTAAATACATTAAATACATAAAAACAACTGATCTAAAATCACATTAAAATAATAAATAAGCAGCAGACTAAAAAGGGTCAGGAGTTCCTGAGGCTGGGAACTAATTAGGAAAGGCCTGCCAAAAGAGATCCATCTTTAGTGTTTTTTAAAGCTACTCAGGCTCGTCATCTGATGGATCTCGTTCAGCAGGCCATTCCACAATTTGGGGGCGAATACCAAAAAGGCCCTCTGGGAGGTTGCAGACAGCCTAGATTTTTGTGGCTAAAGCAAATTCCTCCCAGAGGACCGGAATGCACGGGGAGGATTGTATGGGAGGAGGCGGTTCCAAAGATAAGTTGGACCCAAGCCATTTAGGGCTTTAAAGGTAATAACCAACACCTTATACTGGGCCCGGAAACTGATAGGCAACCAGTGGAGAGATTTTAATACTGAACTTATATGGTCTCTCTGAAATGTTCCCGAGACCACTCTGGCTGCCATATTTTGTACCAACTGAAGTTTCTGGACTAAGCATGAGGGTAACCCCATGTAAAGCACATTGCAGAAATCTAGACGAGAGGTTACCAGCGCGTGCACCACAGTCTCGAGGTCCTTTACTTCCACGAAAGGACGCAGATGAAGTATCAGCCAAAGCTGATAACAGGCGCTCCTGACCGTCACATTCACATGACTAGTCATCTGAAGCGATGAATCAAGGAGCACCTCTAGACTGAGAACACAGTCCTTAAAGGAGAGTGTGACCCCGTCCAGGACTGGAGGTTGCAACCCAACTCCTGGTTTTGGGGCCGCTACCGTGAGCACCTCCGTTTTGTCCGGATTTAATCTCAATCTGTTTTTCCTCATCCAGCCCATTACTGCTTTAAGACAATCATTAAGAGGAGAGACGCCATCGGAATTTGAGACCGACGATCGGGACAAGAAGAAATAGATCTGGGTGTCATCAGCGTACTGATAACACCCAGCCCCATAACTCTGAATAATCTCACCCAGCGGCTTCATATAGATGTTAAACAATATCAGGGTCAGTATGGCGCCTTGCGGAATGCCATAAGTAAGCTCCTTTCTGCTGGAGCAGCTGTCCCTGAGCAGCACCCTCTGGGACCTGCCCAAGAGGAAGGACCGGAACCACTGGAGCACAGTGCCTCCGATTCCTAATGCACTCAGGCGATCCAAGAGGATGCTATGATCCATTGTATTGAAAGCCGCTGAGAGGTCTAGAAGCACCAACAGGGTCACACTAGCCCTGTCGATGCTTAGACGCAGGTCGTCGGTGAAGGCAACCATGGCAGTCTCAACTCCAAGTCCCGTCCTAAAGCCAGTTTGAAATGGGTCTAGATAATCGGTTTCATCCAAGACCACTTGGAGTTGAAGCACAACTGCCTTCTCGATCACTTTGCTCAAGAATGGTAACATAGAAACCGGCCTATAGTTGTTCATGTCCAGGGGGTCCAAGGAAGGTTTTTTCAGGAGTGGCCTAACCTCCGCTTCCTTTAAACAGGATGGAACACACCCTTCTCTGAGGGATGCATTGATGATGTCCCTAAGGAACACCATCAAGGCACCCCTACTGTCAAGGCACCCCCCCCCCGGGTTGCTGATTGCTGTGCATTAATGCAAATTCATAGCAGCATCCATTTTTCTCCGGTTTTTTTGTTTTGTTTTTTTGTTTGTTTGTTTGTTTTTGGCAAAATTGCTGGTATGTGAAGCTATCCATGTTTGAAGTTCACATGGAGCCATGCCTGCAAATCAAGATGGTGACTGGGAGTGAATCACTTGGGTTATTATTTTCCAAATGTTGCTGTGGCTACACATTATTTTATTTTTTATTTTTTAGTGTAAATCTAAGGTGAACAAGTGTGATCTTCTGTTTTAAAAGCTGTTTGGTCACCTCGATGCAGCAAAAAAAGCACATGGTCAATAACGCAAAACCCCAAAATGGTGCTTCTGGCCACTTTGTTGCTGGCAAGCCCACCCCCCACGCACATCCAACTAATCAGGTTTCCACTTCTGCTACTACCCGGGAATGTACTGTGATGAGATTTGGTTCTCCTAATAAGCGGGAATGACATTTCCCCTGCAGTTTTTTTTTTTAAACTTGAGAGAAGTTGTGAAGGTTTTTCCCTCATAGTTTTTGGAGTTTTGACCCCCCCACTCCTTCTGAATATGGTGAATTACAATGGGATCTCATTGGGACAAAAGATATTCCTCTTGAATTCTATGAGGAGTTTTTTTTCACCGTCAAGATAACCCCTTGATGTGGTATTGGAAGACAATTGTCAACCTCCTCTAAGTAAATCTTGCCAAGAAAATCCCATTATATGTTCAGCTTAGGGTTGTCATTACTTGGAAGTAACCTGTAGGCACACAACAATAATGAAGACTATTTCAATTCATGTGTGTTAGGAGATTATTAAAACGGGGACAAATATAGTGTTCCCGTCTCACAATCTCCTCTCCCTCCCCACTCCCAACCCTGTAACATCTATTTTTTTTTTCAGACCTACCTTGTTCGCACTGTAAAAAGTGCTCCCCTCACCCCCAGCAGTCCAGGAGTCCCACTCACAGAGCCCCATTCACTTCCTGGAAAGAAAATCCCAGCCATTCTAGTGAGAGGACGATCATGCGGGAAATTAAAAATAAAAATAAAAATAAATCCATGTCCACAGAGGATACATTCCTGGACTCACTATGGAAACAGAAAACTGCAGATAATAGCAAACCATATTGAAATTTACTACTTCTGTTCCAAGCATACCATGGAGTCGCACTGGAGGACCTAGAGAGAACACCTCTCTAGGTATTTTCTAGGTCCTCCAGTGTGACTTTATGATCATGGTGGTACATGCCTTGGTTACATCAAATTTGGATTATTGCAATGTGCTGTACATGGGGCTGTCTTTGAAAAGTGCTCAGAAACTTCAGCTGGTCCAAAGAGCAGCAGCCAGGTTGTTGGGACTGGCTACAGGGAGCACACAACTCCCTTTTTGCGACAGCTCCACTGGCTGCTGGTCCATTTCCAAGTACAATTCAAAGTGCTGGTTTTGACCTATAAAGCCCTATATGGCTTGGGTCCAGGTTGTTTGAAGGACTCTATTTCCCTTTACAAGCCTCTAGAGATCTTAGGTCATCTGGAGAAGCCCTTCTCTTTATCCCACCACTGTCTCGGGCTCATTTGGTGGGAACAAGGGAGAGGGCCTTCTCAGTGGCTGCTCCTAGACTGTGGAACTACTTCCCCAGAGAGGCCAGAATGGCCCCATCTCACCTCTCTTTCCGTAAACAGGTAAAAACATTTCTGTGTCAGTAGGTATTTGCACTCTGATGTGGGCTAGGCTTTTAAATGCTGTGCAATTTGTATTTTAAAGTGTTATATATTTCAATATTTTAACATTTGTGGTTTTAGCTGTGCAAATTGTTTAATTTGTTTTTAAACTTGATATTTATACTTTAAATAATTTGTATTGTTTTTAACTTGGACTGTTTTAAACTCATTGTTTAAGGCAGGATGATAACTACTACTGTTGCTGCTGCTGCTACTTCCAGCAAAAGCATATACTATAGGATTGTGCTGGAGGACCTAGAAAATGCCTGGACAGAAGATATTTTTTTCGGATGCAGGTAAGTGAAACTGTGGCTATCAGTTATGTTCAGTAGTACAGTTATGGGGGTCATACTGTACAATTATGCTTAGTGTGCAGAAAGTAGAAGGGGGAAATCTTCTCTCTCTTACTTATAATATCAGAATATAACTGGGGTTTTCTACCGAAGGTGAGTGATGGGATATTCAAAACAGATAAAAGGAAGTGCTTGTTCACACCATGCATAGTTAAAGTGTGGAACTCAAAACTCAAGATGTAGTGATGGTGTTAGCTTGAACAGCTTTCAAATGGCATTGGATAAATTTGTAGATGTGGCAATCAGTGGCAACTTGTCAAGATGACTACGTGCCACTTCCAGTTTCATTTGGTATAGATTTAGGAGATTTTCAGACTACACTGTTATAGTGTTACTATTCCACTTTAACTACTCTGGCTTCCTGCTGTGGAATTCTGGGGTTTATAGTTTAGTGAGGCCCATAGAGCTCTCTGGCTGAGAGTTGCAAATGCCCTCCCTAAACTGCAAATCCCAGGATTCAACAGGAGGCAGCCATAGCAAATATAGTGGAATAGTAACACTATAACAGTGTTGTCTGAAAATCTAGTTAGTAAGGAGAAATAACGAAAAAGAAAATTTTTGAATAACTCAAAATGTGATTCTTCAACCCCATTCATACAATCATATTCTTGTCTCAATTTTTGTTTTTTTTAACATAGTGATAATACAGTCCAAAAAGTCACATGCCAGTCCCATTCATGTACGCATTAATCACACGTCTTCTCAATCTATCTTCTTACGATAATACTTTTCAATAAACTTGTACAGCTTCCATGCATAACAAATATTTGACATTACTTTAAACTTATATAAAAGAGATGCTTAATTTTACTATATCCCATTCAACTTCTATATATTCACTAATGTTGTGTTATCATACATAACTTGTCCAATACCTTTCATTGCCATAAGTTAACTCTACACCTTAGTACTTGTTGATTTTAAAGCTTTGTGAATAGACGTCCTTTAACAAATTATTATTTATTCTAGTTATCAGACTATAAGGATTTCATACTTCATACAGCAGATCCTCATTTATATCCCATTTTCTTTTCCAATAAAGCAATACTGGTTTCCACTCTTTATTTAACTTAGAAACTCTTTTCTTGTTGATAATGTGAGTTACAATGTCATTTTGTTGCATTTCTTTAAGTTTAATAAGCCATTCCTCTATCAAGGGCTTCTCCTTCTTCCTCCAACTTTCAGCAGCTCTTAGTCTTGCAACTGTTACTAAATATAAAAGGATTCTCCAGTGATTTTTTTAAAAAGTTGTCTCTCCAAGCTTGAAGTAATATTTAATAAGTAAAATTTGGGGTCCATCAAGAATTCTATTCCAAACATAGTGAATTGTGAATTCTCCTCCAATATTTTTTAATGATTGGACATCCCCACCACATATGATATGTGGTGGCCACATCAGTATCACAACACCAGCACTTATTTTCCTTCAACTTTTAAATTTTACTAATCTTTAATGGCATCAGGTACCATCTATTAATCATTTCAAATGGTTTTCTTGCAGATTCAAACAAGCAGTAAATTTTTGGTATCTTTCCAGGTGTTTTCCCATTCATCTATTATTATTATTTCTCTAAAGTCGATTCCCCATTTGTTTATGGCATCAGTGATTACTTCATTTTCCAATTCTCTGTCCAAAAGTAACTTATAAAATTTTGATTTTTTTTCTTATCTTGATTCCAAATTATTCTAAGTCATCTTCTAAAATTCAAAGTCAAAAATTTTCTTATCTTCCATAAATCTAGTGTGTAGTTGTAAGTACTTAAACCAGTTTATTGAACATCCTGTTCCCTCAAGAGTTTCTCTAGAATTAAGTTTTACATTTCCTCCATTTATCCAAAGTTCATAGTCAATTAAATCTTTATACCTTAGCCAATTAGTTTTTTATTTATTTATACCCCACTCTTCAGCCACAAGGCTATCAGAGTGGCTTACAAATTGTTTTAAGCAATAGCAATGTACACATCTACACTGCACTAAGCAGTTTCCAACGTGTGTTAGCTAATTGCCCCCACAAGCTGGGTACTCATTTTACCAACCTACGAAAGGATGGAAGGCTGAGTGAACCTTGGAGCCCGCTGGAATTGAACTTGCAACATGGTGACTTGCAGTACTAGCATTTAACCACAGCACCACCAGGGCTCCCTATTTTTCCATCTTCCCATGAACACTTCATGGGAGGAGATCCAAGTAGGCAGCTTCATGTAAAAATGTTGTTTTATTATGTTCCATATTCGCAACAAAGCTTTCTGTACTGTATGATTTTCAAAATCTTTGTTAATCCTGGCTCTGTTGTATCCAATATAGACATGTATCCAATATACTCCAACCATAGCGTATGGAGTAACCTTCTAATAAAAGTAATCTAGAATTGGACAGTTAGATCCAGTCCATAATCCAATTTAATACGCAAGCCTGGTAGTAAAGTTTTAAATTGGGTAAAGAAGCACCTGAGACTTCGGCGCCGTTAATGTTGACCATTTTATCCTAGCTCATTTTCTTCCCCATATGAATTTGTTCAATGCGGATGTCCATTGCTATATCACTTTGTCATTCTCTGTATGACTGGGAGATTTTGAAATAAAAACAATAATTTTGGTAATATTTTCATCTTTATTAGACAGACCTTTTGCTCACAAATCTTGTGAAGGCTCACCTTCCTTAAGGTGTTTTTATCTCTTTGCCCCACCAACATCTTTGCATCTGAAACCTATACCCTTGTATTTAACTGTAGCATTCTTTCCTTCTAGACCTCAATTTATCAGTACCAATGCCAGCAGGAGCTCTCAGAAAATAATAACTGCCACAGACGTTGTTTCAGGTTTCTCATCTTCAGCCTAATAACCCAGAAGATGAGCTCCACTGCATGAGATCAGTGACACAACTTCCATCCATTTACCATCTACCTATGAAGCAACTGCGGCTGCTGCCCCATTGACCTCACTCAGACAGTTGCTTCACTTTCCCTTTATACCAACTGTATCCATACAGAAAGGCCAAAGATTTAAGGAATTACCTAAGGGGGGTAATTTGTATTTTTCTGAACATGTAGTTTTTAATTAATGTGGCAAACTTCACAGTGTGGAAAAAGTAAAACAGCTAGATCCAACAGAAATTTTTATACTCCTTTAAGGTTGCACATGACAAACAGACTATGTGTGAACTCAACTGTTTTAGGTGGCAGAGAGCATATGCTCTCCAAAAAAAGCATCCAGATTAATCTCTGGCACCTTTTGATAGATGATCTCAAGTGCAGAGCTGAGAAGAGCTCTGTATGAGACCATAGGGAATCATTGCTAATCTGTGCAAACAATATTGGGCTAGAATGACCAGAAGTCAGGCTCAGCATCTCCTATTTATTTATATAAAGGTAGAAGCACAGTCACCTGGAAGGCAACCTAATCCAGTCTATTGAGGGTTTGTCTACACTGAGAACCCCCCTCCCATACTCACCTTGTATTTGCTGTGCAGTTGCCACACAATGTTTGTGACAATTCTCAGCTTCATTTGGTTTTTTGTAAGAAAATCTGGGTCTAAAAAGATTCATGGTTTGTTCTGCATTTCAGGGAAAAACTTGGATAATTTTCCATGTGGCAGCCACTGATTGGCTTCGGTACAAAGCTTGGGAATGGGGCCTCCAATGGATGAGACTCTGTTGTGCCACCATGCAGACAGTTTAAAAAACTCTGTGTGCATATCTGTATAAGTATATCTCAGTTATCCAATAATACAGTACTCTGGGATAACACACTGTATATTCACATGCACAAGTATATTCACATGCACAAGGAAAAATAGAGTAGCCGCAGCCAGAAATAATGCAATATATAGGACATGTGATTAGCATAGGACCACCTTTCTGCACTGATATGAGTTTACTTATGATTCCAATGTGGTGGGATACTTCAATCTCCCATCAGAGAAGCTCCCATGAGTGTGGTGTTTACGGGGTCGCTGCAGTTCAAAAATGTCTGTGGCAGCTATATGGTGGGTTCAGGGTTTCCTGCCTGTGTAGACAAACCCTGAGACAGAACCCTGCAGCTAGCTATTAAAAATCTCTGTAAAGTCAATGTTGCCAGTCTATTGATGGCTTTCTGAGGGAAGAAAATTTTGCATGAAATATGAAAGCATCCAGGTACAAGCTTTTAGTTTGAGGGATAGCAGTTGACTTAGTACCAGGTTTGCTGCCCTGATTCACACATGCAAATTATGGTGTGGGAGCTGCTTTAAAGATGCACTCCCAGGCAAAAGGATGCTCTTTAGGGAAATGTACTCTATGACTGTGGTTCTAATTTCAAAGGCTCATCTCTACTAAGTTCAAATAATAGGTTACCTCTATATCATGGACACAAATTCACCATTCCTTCATCCTATAGCATTTTAGTAATGCATGTATGAAAGAACCACAGAGGGAAATGGTTATATGATCAGTACGTTTCAAGGTAAAATCTACTCACTCTGTCAAAGAATGGTCCAAGTTCTAATACAGTTTAGGTGGTTCTACAAAATGAAGTTGACTTCCCAGCATTAAGATTCTATAAACTTTCAACACTCCTTTTGGCTGGCATTTTCTGTCTCGATAGTCTCTTGCTCCCTGAGCCCAATGGCATGTGCAGGAAGACAATGAACACTGCCTTTCTCATTTGCTGTTCTTTCAGAGAGTATCTGCACTTGGTTTCTCCTGTGTGAGTTTGAAAACATGCATATAAAATAGCTTATAGTTATTAACAGGAGATCTTGTCCTGTGAACAGCTGCCAACAGTGGGAGTGGAGTTCACTGGTATTACTCTGCATGCCTCCTCATTAAAGTATATGAATAACATCAGCAGGATTTTGTGTTGACAGTTGGAAGAAACTGTATTATAATTGGTACAAGAAACTTAAGAAAAGTTCCTTTCTCCTGTGTCGAGATACTGTTTTGTATACTCTAGTGTGCAGGCAGGGAGGGGTGTGAAAATATCAGTTTTGTTTTGGTTGCTTTTCTCAGAAGCCCACAAATCTTCTCCTGTCCAGGTTAGGACAATTAGTGTGAAGGGATTTTTTTCTTCCCAAATGGAAATTTGGTATGTACTTTTCCTAATGTCTAGTTTTTATGCAGTTTTCTTAACATATTGAATTTACTGCACATTTTGACATTGATTGAAGCATGCATGCATACATTTTTCAAATATGCATTTTTTTTAGTTGTGCAAATTTATATGCAAATAATATGGGAGGGTGGTAGTGGAAGAATCTGACACTCTCAGTTTTCTCCCACTTCTGGGAAACCAAAAGATATGTGCACACTTTTTCTCTCTCAGACCATTCATCACCACCACCATCACTCAAAAATCTCAGTGCAAATGTCTTTTTTATTCCTAGTGGAGGGGAATGAATTGATTCCATTAGAGGAAGAGAAAGCAAGACCTGGAGCACAACAGCTGCCCATACTCACTCATAAGTTAGCAGAACTGCTTTCCCCCCAGACTTTGATGCTATGCTATCTTCAGACAAACATTGAAGAATAGCAGTTCAAAGGCAAATTAAAGCCAGTGAGAGCTAAGCGCCCCCTTCCCAGATTGCACTTGCCCTTAAAATAGTCATATTACTTATCTTATGGCTGCTTCCAAGTTCAGAGCAAATCATTCTAGTGAATAAAATCATAACAGAGAAGCCACTCTTGTGTATTTTACAGTAAATGGATTAAAAACCATTTAGTCACATGCCTCCTATTCTGGATGTGAACTGATATAATGTGGACACAGGTTTACTATTTCAGTGTGAAATGAGACAGAATGAAAATCATTATTACATGCCAACTTTACCCTGTTACCTTTATTTACATTTTCTGCAGGTTTTCCTTATTATCTGCCTGAAACAACAGGATCCCATCAAAGGGTACTACAATTTTTAGAAGAAAATTACCTATGTTTTTGTTGTCCTATAGTGCTCAGAACTATTTCAGCTGTCCTGGGCAAAGGCAGTGAATTTTCTGATCACTACTTTCTATTATTTCCTTCTTTTTAGGGTCCTTTCCATCTATCACTCTACTCTTCCAGTCTTATTTGGCAAGGCTGAACCATCTAACATCTGTGGAGTCTCATCTTGCTTCTTGTCTTATAAATCTATAGGTGTGTCACTGCTGAGTTCATAATTAGATTTGCTACTGTACCTCTGCCCTCAGCCTCACCTTTCACCCCCTTGGTGTGGAGATCCATGTCAACTCCATCATGATTTTGTCAGGTGTTAAATATGGCTGGCTTTCATGGCAGCTACTATACTTTGTGATATATGATCTCAAGCACAGTACAGCACTCTTGAAAAGCTGAACTACAATATCTTCAGCATCAGGAACATCACCACCACTGGCAATGATAATGTTGGTGGCACTGCTTCTGGTGAAGTACAATAGCAAGTCAAAACCCACCATATGCATTAATGTATGTAATGCTTCCAAGGTTTTCAACTTCCTTCTCATCTATTATCTCAGTAATTCTTACAAATTCCAGCAAGGTGGATTACAGTTGTTGTCTCCATATTGCCAAGAGGCTCACTGAAAGAAGCGGCTTACCTAAGGCTAACTAGTAACTTTGTGACAGAAGACAGGCTTTGCTCTCCCACAGCTCAGTCTTTTAGCCATCTTACCAGCCATGCATGGAGTCCCTAAGCTGGAAGGACAGTTACTCAGTAGAAGAACACAGGGTTTGGGTGGAACAGGCCTTGAACCTAAACTATAGGATCTCCGTTTTTAGGGTTTCTTTAAATGGAAGCAGAATCTGGGGGCAAAACATTCTCTGCCTTAGACTATGGAGAAACACTGCCAGTCAAAGCAAACAATATTGTGCTAGACAAGAGCTAGCCAGCTGTGCCCCTACAAAAAACAGCCTTAGCCAGTGATGAAGAATGACAGAAACTGCAGTAGTGAGGAATGATGGAAACTGCAGTCTAACAATATCAGGAGGGCCAAATATTTGAGACCAATCTGGTCTGAATCTTTATCAGTTATCAACAGCCAGTGTGATACAGTGGATGTTAACACTCAGTCTGCCTTCTGTCTCTCTCTCCTCTCATCTTGTTTCATATCCTTCCTAGCTTATCTCATCCAGTGAGAGTGGAGATGTTCATACTTCCCCCATTTATATCAACTTTGTTCTCTTCCAATCAGAACAAGGATCTTAAGGGAAATGTAACACTTCTAGACCAATTGTTTCTTACCTCCTTTCCATCAGATTATATCACCCATCTGATTGCATTGCTTAAAGGTGCCCTTTAATGTGGCACCTTCCTTGGGTTCATGAGAGGTCAACTCCCTGTTCCCATCTTCCCACTAGCTTGTCATTATTAACAGTTAGGTTGGATTTATGCCTGGAATTAGCCAATACCTATTGTCTTAGTAAGACACACATATTCCACAATACACAAAGCTTTCTGCTTTGTATTTTATACGTTATGAATACACTATTTCTTTTTTCTGGGTATTAAATTTCACAATTACCCAAATTAGCATCCAGCCTGTATCAGGTGGAATTTTGCTTTTCCCTATAGACTCAGGCAAAAACACACTGCTGCAAATTTTCCTAGCTTCTCTGTTCTTCCTCATTAATAATTTGCACCACCTTGACCATACTCTTATGTTGCTTGGCCACACATGTCCTGCTTTTGACCTATGAAATGTTGGTAATATGTTTTCCTATGTGTGATTCTCCACATGGGAAAGGGATTTCCTATAGGCTACCATTAGATGTTGCCTCATCTCTTTCTTGCTTGTTACTCAGTGTGCTGACTTTGTACTGGGTACATGTCCATGACCTCAGCCAAGAATAGCCAAAAGGAGAGTATTCCACAGCTCCTATGTAACCATCTAGCAAATCATCTCTTTCTCGGTTCCTGGGGCACTTTCACAGTACCTGGTGTAAAGATTTCACTTTAGCTGTTATGGCAAAATTGTATGGAATCCTGGGATTTTTAGTTTAGGTCAGGATACATAAAATTCACAGCCAGAGAGCTTTACTGCCTCACCAAACTACAAGGCCCAGAATTCCTTAGGATGCAGTCATGGCAGTTAAGTGGAATCATAGCACTAGTGTGAAAGGGCTCCAGAACAAAACATATATGATCAATTAAGTAAAACCAGTTATCTCTATTATATGCTGTGTTACCCAGAAGAGGAAACACCTGCCAGAAATCCCATGTACTGAAATATCTTTTTGAAGTGCTGTAGGAACTGACTCTGACCAGATAGGGCAAACACTTGTCTGGCTTCATGATTCCATAAGATGCAGTCATGTCAGTTAAAGTGGAATCATAGTGCTCTGTGTAGTGTACAAAGACCCCTGCTTTGCCAGTTCCAGGATATACAGTTGGCCCTTCATAGTTGCTGGGGTTTGGTTCCAGGACTCCCCATGGGTACCAAAATCTGTGAATACTCAAGTCCCATTGTATGCAATGGCATAGCAAAATGGTGTCTGTTCTGTAAGATGGCAAAATCAAGGTTTGCTTTTTGGATTCTTATTTTTTAAGAATATTTTCAAGCTGTGAATACTTAAATCTGTGGATACCAAATCCATGGATATGGGAGGACAACTGTACACAGTTTGCATATATGCCCCAATAGTCCCAATTTATCAGGGGCAGTTATGATTAATTCTCTGACATCCCACATTTTCAGCTGCTGCTATGACATCTCAGTATCTCTCTCCTTCTACCACTTTCCACCTTTGTCCTCAGCTTACTTCAATAGCTGTACACCAAGTTCAAAGTGCAAAAGGAGTTTTCACTCAATTAACTCAGCAAGGAGAAAAAGAGGGGAGGAGTCGATCTTGTACTTCCCACTAGGCTCAGGCAAAAGCAAACTGTTGCAGCCTCTCCTAGCTACCTTATTTATCTCTTGCCATCGTGATCATACTCTGGTGTTGCTTGGCCACATGTGTCCCAGTTTTCATCTGTGAAATGTTGGAGGGCATGTCTGCGTTGTAAACATCACAGTGGCATACTTTTCTGTCTGTTTACAGGTTGGAGGTGGGAATCAGAGATCTTGAACAATTGTATAAGGAAAACCTTCCAAGTACACAAATCCACCTGGCCTCTACACATATAGGAAGAGCTGGCCACATTTTTCTTTTGCTGCCAGCTGTTCCAATAATTCCAAAGTTGTCTTTTCCTTCAGTTCTTTATAGTTGCAATGACATCAGTGTTCATGCTTCAAAAAGCTCTTCAAAGGTACCTTTTTTGTCCAGAACAAAACTTGCAATCAAACTGGGGCAGACAAGAAATAAGAAAGCTATTTAAATCATGGCACAGTTTATGTACTTCTACATACTACAATTTACATAAAAAAGTTCATTTGTAATTAAATATTAATACTATATATCCATACAGTAATACCCATTAATGGCATTTATAAACATATTACAGTTTTGATATCATTACAGGTGGCTATAATACCATTTAATTAATCATTCCATACTTTTCCTCCACAAAACTGGTGCGCAGGCTAATAAAAATAGATTAAAAATAGCATCTTGATTAAAACGTAACATAATTAACTGGTTAGACATTCTTCAACAGTAGACCAGTTCATGTGCCAAATGCCTGTGTAAACAAATCATCCCTACCTGCTGGCAAAAGGACAAGAGAGAGGAATGAGCCCAGCCTTTTTGGGCAGGAAGTTCCAGAGTACTCAGGGCAGGCACTTTGAGCAGGCCCTCCCATTCTTTTGTCCCCTTGACACATGATTCCAATATCCCTTAAACATACGGAGAAATGTAAGGCACTGCACTTAGGGGGAACAAATGAAATGCACATATATATATATATATATATATATATATATGCTGTGTATACACACACACACACACACATATATATGCTGTAACGGGCCCTACCCCATCTTTCCCCCATCTTAGGACTTTATCAGACGAGCCCCTTTAAATGTACTTTTGCTGGAATAAAAAACAATCAAAGTTTATGCCAGCAAAAGAACATCCCCCCCCCAACCACAGTTACCTTCCCTCCCAGTAGAAGGCTTCCCCATTCACTTCCTCCTTTGAAATCCTGTGAGACTTCATTGCACGGGAAATTTCATTGCACGGGAAATTCAAACATAAAACAAACAAACATTAAAAGTGACACAAAGCACACAAAAAACACTTAAAAACATCCAAGCAAACCAGGGAAGGTTAAAAAAATGTGTCACCTACCTGGATGTTGTGATCTCACCTGGAAGTGTTCTGGCCGGTCCAGCCATTGGTGGAGTAAGTATGAGGGGAAAAACCGTGAGGTTTCATACACTGGCTATGCCAGCAAAAAACATCACAGCCAAAATATTGACGGCTTATCCCTTCAATAAAACAGATCGGCTTATTGGCAGGACATAAATGCGAATGGGTGACAACATCTGATATGTGCGCCCTTTCACATTTATGTGGTGTTGTTATGATCCCGTCTTCTGTGTGTCTGATAAAGTCCTTAGCCTTTTCTTTACCCCAGGTATTATGAGGACTGCCCAGAGGCAAAATAGGACAAAGGCCTTGTGTCATCAGGACTACAGGGCTCCAAGATGTGGGCAAGATGAGGTAAATTGCCCATGTAAAAAGCCCTGGGTCTCTCTCCCCCCCCATATATCTGCTCTTAATGCAGAGTTTGATCATGTCACTAAGAGTGGATGCTTTATCAGTAGAATCTACAATTGTCTTAACATGCACCATTGATTTCAGTGGGGAAACTTTGGGTAGATGGTACCTGAGAGGAGTTTTGGATGTGAATTTCTCAGCAGATGAAGCAGGAAAAAAAAATGGAGAGAGGACAAGGACAGGTGTTGTCCCCAGGTTGCTGATGTGCCAATCCCAGGAAGTATACACCCATGTCTCTGATGGACAAATGAGGTCTTTCTTGGACCTGTGATCCAATTTCCTCTTTGGCCCTTCTCTGCTGTGTAGGCCTGTTCAGTCTTGAGTTCTTCCATTACTGCAGAGTCCCTGTCATTTTTCTTCACCAGTAACATTTCATACTTGATATCTTTACATTCAAGCAGGACTATCTTGTGCCTGATACTGTTCTTTTTTTCTTTTTTCGCTTCACACAGGAGACAACAAGTTACAGCTGTAAAACTGATTTAGTTCCAAAGAACAGTGCTGTGCTAACAAACAGTAGCTTTATCAAACATTTATGGAGCCCATACAAAAAACAAACAAAAAAAGCAACCCCACAACCCTGTAAATATTTGCTTTTCAGCTAACATCAGATCCAGAAGAAGCCTCTAGTAATAATAACACTACCAATCTTTGTTTAGCTGACCCGACATCCTATTTCTTTCTGAGCTTATTCCAAAATAATAGTTTGAAGTATAGATAAACCCTCGATGGTACTTCTTTCTTTGTAATAGAAGAATGGCCAAAAATCCCTGAAAATGCTCCCTATCACAAATGTTTGGAATGATGAATCAACTATACACATTACGCCAAAAATTTAACCATGTTTTAACAAACTCATATTCTTATTCCATAGGCATATTTTTTTAAATTCCCTTGTTACTTCAAAAAAAAAAGTGATATAGTACAGATAGCATTGTTGTCACTTGTAACATGTTCACCCCAAGTTTACAGTCCTGTGAAAACAAAAGATGGTTGTTCTGTGTTTCAATAGGTTATAATACATAACTCTTAATTTGAAAATATCTGTTGTGTTCTGCTTTTTCCCTTATTTTTTTTTTTAAGGTATGAGGTTGCATTCAAAAATGTGATCTCCATGTGCAGCCTGAAATAATGGAATCCATTCTATCATCGGAGGCCTTGGATTTTCAGTGAAAATTCCAAGCTACATACTGGTCTTTATTTTGGTGAGGTCCAGAAAGGTGAGGAGCATATCTTCTTTATTGTGCCACCCATTTTACTGAATTTGCAATATAAGGGATATCTGTTTGGTCTCTTCTCGGGTCCATGTTACCCAGTGAGCATTTTTTTGTTCTTTTTCTATTAACTGGAGGTGGCTTTGGGGTGCTTTTTCTGTTTTTAGGAAAAGTTGACTTTTAAAAATGTATAAATATCTATATAATTAATTGTTTTATTACCGATTTGATTCATCACTGTGGGTTCTTATTTTTATGCATAGCTTTAATGTTATCTTGAGAGTTAGTAGAGAAGGAAACTGATAAATGGCATAAACTAATCAGTCACTCTGGCTAAATATGCACACCTGGCACAATATGGCATACCTTGTAGAAGATAAATTAAGCAACAAGAAATAGAAACCAGCATTTACATTGTGGAACAATTTCCCTCTCTTTTGGAATTAACTCAGGGATAATCATCACTGAATGGTTACAGGATAATTGTTATTAATAAACTTATTGTTCCATTGATCATTAAATGTTTTCATGCATACTTAGCAGCTACAGCTGTTGCATACATCCCATGGTACAGCACATGATGCTCGTTGAAATGAAGTGAGGCTTTTGGCTCCTAAGAAAAGTGGTTTGTTGTTGTTGTTGTTGCTGTCAGGCACTAATGGCTTGTGGTTCTCACATCAGTGGGGTGGTGAATCTACTTCAAATTATAGCCTGGATTTTAAAGGAGTTGTCTGAGGTGATGAATCGCATTTCCAAAACACAGGGTCAGCAACTTGGAAAGCTCTTTTAAAATTCTGACTAAAATATAGGTTATATACACACTGCACAATCACATACACACTGCACAATCTGCTATGGCCCCATCCTGGGATTTGTGGTGTGGTGAGATTCAGGAAGGATATTGAGAAGTTGGAACGTGTCCAGAGGAGGGTGACCAGGATGGTGGGTGGTTTGAAAGCCATGCCCTATGAGGAACAGCTTAGGGAACTGGGCACGTTTAGTCTGGAGAAGAGAAGGTTGAGAGGGGACGTGGTAGCCATGTTTAAACATTTGAAGGGATGTCATACTGAGGATGGGGCAAGCTTGTTTTCTGCTGCTCCAGAGACTAGGACACGCACAATGGGTTCGAACTACAGAAAAAGAGATTCCACCTAAACATTAGGAAGAACTTCCTGACAGTAAGAGCTGTTCAGCAGGGAGGTGCGCTGCCATAGAGTGTGGTGGAGTTTCCTTCTTTGGAGGTTTTTGAACAGAGGCTGGATGGCCATCTGTTGGGAATGATCTGGTTATGTATCCCTGCATGGCAGGGTGTTGGACTGGATGACCCTTGAGGTCTCTTCCAATACTATGATTCTATGATTTTATGAGATACTTCAACTTTTCTAGTGAACTCACCTGAATTTCAGCATTAAAGCTCTTTGACAAAGAAGTCTAAGTACCTCATGAAACTATAAATCTCAAGATTCCATAGGATGAAGCAATGGCAGCTGCTATTGCTGCCTGGTGAAGACCTTTTTTAATTCTTCCAGGGGGTTTAGACTACTATTTTTAAAAAGATCAACTAAAAGTAGAAGCGTTGTTTAATGGTTTCCCCAGAGAGCTCTGGATGCTTCATGACACTTGTACAATACAATATTGTCAGGGCCTTATAGAAGAATCCTATTTCATAAGTATGCTAACCAGCACTAGTACCTTGCAGCAGCTCTTCAGAGTCTTTTCCTCATAGAGTTTGCATCTAAATATTTCCCAAATATTTTAGACAATAACCCCAGCTATATGTGCACATATGGTAGGTCCACACAACATGTGAATTACTAACCCAAACACAGCTCATCAGTCACAGTTTGTGCCCTGCTGTGGCTTGACATACACCCTGTTTTGTGTGGTTCAGAGAAAGCACCAAAAATCTAAAGTGGGTTTTATCAAGCCATCAGAGGCTTTCAGGGTAGAGACTCTTTCTCTGTTCCATGTGTTTTGCTCATTTAATGCTTGAAAAACAATTCGTGCTTCTTACATCACACTGCTGCTTATTAATTTGGTTTGTAATTGGTTTTTATTCTGTTTTAGTTTAAAACTTTTTATGTGTTATATATTATGTTTTATTATGATTTCAGTTATATGGTTGTAAACTTTATTTCTGTGAATCTCTCAGAGAGCTTTGGCTATTAGACAGTCTACAAATGTATTCAAGTAAATATCTTCATCCTCCAGGTCACAGATCCATTTCTAAAGGCTTGTTTCCATCTTCCTAAAAGATGATGATGGTGATGATGATGATGATGATGACAATGAAGATTCTATGATTCTTATCTGACTCTTACCAGTCATTGGTAATGATAGCTGGGCATGTTTAGTCTGGAGAAGAGAAGGTTGAGAAGTGACATGGTAGTCATGTTTAAATATTTGAAGGGGTGTCATACTAAGGATGGAGCAAGCTTGTTTTGTGCTGCTCTAGAGATTAGGACACAGAGCAATGGGTTCAAACTTCAGGAAAAGAGATTTCACCTAAACATTAGGAAGAACTTCCTGACAATAAGAGCTTTTCGGAAGTGGAATACATTGCCTTGTACTGTGGTGGCATATCCTTCTTTGGACGTTTTTAAACAGAGGCTGGATGGCCATCTGTTGGGAATTATTTGTGTATTCCTGCATGGCAGGGGGTTGGACTGGATGGCCCTTTTGGTCTCTTCTAGCTCTATGATTCTATGATGATGATGATGATGATCCCACCTTCCTCTCAGAATTGGTATTCAAGGTGGCTTACAGTTTTAAAGAAACTTGCAGAAAGCGTGGGATGAGTCCTTCCTGAATCTTCGTTTGCGAAGGAAAGCCAGAGAGAGAGAGAGACAGTTAAAAATGTACAAAAAGTGAACATTAAAATAGAATTAAACTAGTCATGATATTAAAAACTTTAAATCTCTAGTTGAAAGTATAAAATGCAATTAAAAATATTTAAAAGCTAATGAAAACAGTACAGTCATCACTCCCACATTCATGCGTTTGACATCCACAGATTTGATTATTCATAGTTTTGCCTCTACCCCTCCCCCCTGAAGCCCGAGGCTGCCCAGTGCACGTTCACACAACAGCCTCAGGATTTGGGATGGCAATCGCCATGGTTGCTGCCAACCACCTCCAAAATCTGCCTGCTCTGTGGGTTTTGATGTTGGGGATCTCTGATGCTCCACCTTCTCCAACCCTACACAGCAGCATGAAGCTTGGATAAGGCAGAGCGCCAGCTATCTCCATTGCCAAGCATCTCCAAAGCCAGCTTGCTCTGCAGGCTTTGAGAGATGCTTGGTGACTGAGATCTCTGTTGCTCTGCCTTTCCCCAAGCATTAGCAAAGCAGTGTAGGGCTTGGATAAGGTGGAGCCCCAGTGATCTCCATTGCCAAGAGCCTCTGAAGCTGGCTCCTCTGCGGGCTTTGGGAGGTGCTTGGCGATGGGGATCTCTGCTGCTCCGTATTCCCCAAGAACCAGTACAGCAGTGTTTGGCTTGGGGATGCTCTGGGCTGCTGTGTGAATGTAAATGCAGCTGTTTCAAGAAGCAGGGAAACAGCTGAGGGGCCTGACTGCCAGGCACACATTTTTTGTACTCCCTCCTTCCTTCCCTCCCTCCCTCCATGGAGTCCCCTAGCTGCCCGATTTGCAAGCCTGGGGAGCCCTGCTGCCACCTCTGCTGTACATATTCTCAGTTTTTTCACTTTTGCTGGGGCCCTGCACCCCTAACCCTATGGCTGTGGAAGGCCAACTGTACCACTTAAAACAATACTGCACCCCTAGCCCATTCTTTAAAAAAACTTTCTATATTAAAAGCCTATCAGAATAAAAAGGGTTTTGCTTTTCAATGGAAGGACAGCAGGGAGGGGGTTCTTTTGGCCTCCCTGGAAAGGGAGTTTCAAATCTAGGGGCAGCCATCCAGAAGGCCCTCTTTCATGCTTCCATCAACTGTGCATGTGAAGGTGGTTAATCTGAGAAAAAGTCCTCTCCTAATGATCACAGGGCCTGATCAGGCACATACAGGGAGATATGATCTGTCAGACGGCCTGGCTCTGAGCCAAATCATAGAATCATAGAATTGTAGCATTGGAAGAGACCACGAGGTACATCCAGTCCAACCCCCTGCCACGCAGGAAATCTTGATCAAAGCATCCCCAACAGATGGCAATCCAGCCTCTGTTTAAAAACCTCCAAGGAAGGAGACCCCACCACGCTCCGAGGGAGTGCGTTCCACTGCCGAACAGCTCTTACTGTCAAAAAGTTCCTCCTAATGTTGAGGTGGAATCTCTCTTCCTGGAGCTTGCATCCATTGCTTCGTGTTCCAGTCTCTGGAGCAGCAGAAAACTTTATAGGTCATAAACTTTGAATTGTGCCTGGAAACAAATTTGGAGCCAGTGGAGTTGATTTAACAGGAGAGTAGTATGGTCCCTGTAACCTGCCCCAGTTATCACCCTGGCTGCAGCCCTTTGAATTAGCTGAAGTTTCTGAACACTCTTCAAAGGCATCCCCATGCAGAGAACATTACAGTAGTCCAAATGGGATGATAGTAAGGCATGTAGCACTGTGGTCAGATTCAGTGTATTGGCTGTATTTGCCTGGCAAACAGATGGCTCATCCAGATTGATCCAAAGCCTTGGAATTTGGCAGGAGTTGTATCCATACCTACTGGGATTTTTTTAAAAAAGATATTCCTACATAGTACCTTCTGTCTCAGTCTACTTCTCATGCATTTTCAGGAAGAGCTGTGACTGTTTGAACCCAGAGTGGATTTCGTCCCCACCACCACCCTATCTTGGGAGTTTCTAAGACAGGAGGGATAAATTCTCATGCTGTATCCATTGTCTTGATTCCTTCCTTACTCCAGAGCAATCACACTGGTGAGATGTTACATGGGAGTATTGCCTTTGTCACAGAAACTTTCTTTGGACCTTCCTTCTCTCATTAAAATTCTGGTTACAGTAGCACCCCCCATATCCACTGATTCACCAACTGTGGATTCAATTATCCATGGTTGGTGATGGTGGGGGGAAGGGAGGGGGGAGGAGGGACCTTACCTCCCCCATCTCTTCTCCTGGGAGGACCTCTGTTGCCGTGGCAGTGATTGCAGGGGTGAAGGGAGTGGGGAGGAGCGAGCTGGCCTCGTCCCCTTCCACCTTTGCCCCCGTGATCATTGTCACAGTGGGGGCATGACGGGGGTGAAGGGGAAAGGGGTGGAGGAGTGAACTGACCTCATCCCCTCCGTCCTTTGCCCCTGTGATCGCTGCCGCAGCAGGGCCATGGCAGGGGCAAAGATGGAAGGGGCAGAGAAGCGAACTCACCCCCCACCATTTCCCCCAGGATGGACCCCCAGGGATGGCATTTGCTATTATCTGTGGAATTTGCCATCCGTGGGCACCCCGGAGCCAATCCTCCGTAGATGCAGGGGTGTTACTGTACTAGGTTAAACAGTTCCTCTGTGCTGCATTGCATTCCATTCAAATAATGAACTTTTCTCTTTCTTTTTTTCCCCCTAAATTTCTGCAAGTATAATGCTAAAGTAATATAGTACTTTATCTCTATGGCACTTTTACACAATGACTATAAAATACATATATTCTTTAAAAAAAATAAACGAGCATAATAGGAGAGAAATCAGAGGGGGGTGAGTTCAAGGAGGAGATGAGGAGGAGAGAAGGAAACCCCCACCCACACAACCATTAACCTCAGGCAGGAATAAAAGGGGGACAAAATCCAGGCATGAAATCCAAAAACAAATAATACAGCCTAAAACTATTGGTCCACCTGGATTTACTATCAAAAACAAGGAAGTATCAGCTGCACAGCCCCCTTGCCCAGTGGCTATACTTAAAGGCTATATTACTCACCTTTTTGCTTTACATTTCATATCTTCTTATTTTCTCACACGGCTGCCTTGTTGTTGTTTTTAAATTCATTTTGGGGTTCCTCTGTGTCTTATGTGTAAGCTGCTTCTCCCTCTCCCTCTCCCTCCCTACCCCCACTCTCTGTCTATATACACACATACATACACACGCATATATTGTATAATTGAAGTGAGTCATATAAATTCTCAATAAATGAATAAATAAATGTGAATGATACTTAGAATCATAGAATCATAGAGCTGGAAGAGACCACAAGGGCCATGCAGTCCAAATCCTTGCTATGCAGGAATACACAATCAAATCATTCCCAACAGATAGCCATCCAGCCTCTGTTCAAAAACCTCCAAAGAAGGAAATTCCACCACACTTTAAGGCAGTGCACCTCACTGCTGAACAGCTCTTACTGTCAGGAAGTTCTTCCTAATGTTTAGGTGGAATCTCTTTTCCTGTAGTTTGAACCCATTGCTCTGTGTCCTGGTTTCTGGAGCAGCAGAAAACAAACCTGCCCGATCCTCAGTATGACATTCCTTCAAATATTGAAACATGGCTATCATATCCCCTCTCAGCTTTCTCTTCTCCAGACTAAACATGCCCAGCTCCCTAAGCTGCTCCTTATAGGGCATGGCTTCCAGACCTCCCACCATCCTGGTCACCCTCCTCTGGACGCGTTCCAGCTTCAACAGTAGACTTCATAGTAGATTTGCCACCAAGTCACCAATAGTAGATTTCATAGTAGATTTGCCACCAAGTCACCAATAGTAGACTTCATAGTAGATTTGCCACCAAGTCAGGGGGAAATAATCATTTGAGTAGTAACAAACACGTTTTTGAATCAGGCACACTTTGGGGCATGTAAGTTGTTGCCCACATTCAGCAACTAATGTTTAGGTGCAATCTCCTTTCCTGGAGCCCGAGTCCATTACTCTGTGTCCTTGTCTCTGGAGGAGCAGAACACAAGCTCGCTCCATCCTCAGTATCGAGCTCATCATTTTTAAAATTTAATTCGTTGTCTACTACAAAAAAATTAAGCAGGGAACTCAAACTGTGATTCTTGGCTAACCTCAGATATTAACCACATTGTGTATTAATATTACCTCAACACAACCCTTAACCTTTTAGAATTGCTTAGCTGTATGTAGCATCAGTACTTGTATCAAAGCTGTTTTGTTATCACAAGATTTTCCTTTGAGAGCCATGAGAGTAACTCACAAAACGCAATGGAAATGGCAAGCAGTATGAAGTGGTCAGCAGGCTAAAGCTTTTGTGGCAAAATGCTCGCAGTTAAAGAGAGCAAAGTTTAAGCATGGGCCTTGCTGGGACAATTCACATGTCCTTGGCTCTTAGATGCCTAGTCCTCTTAGAAAATTGTCTGCCATACCTACTTACACCCAGTTGGAGATCTTGACAGACATGCTTCAGTTAATGAATAAAATTTGTCAATAGACTCCTGGTACCAGCTAGCTATTTCTGCTCCAAAAGTAGAAGTTTATGACATTGAGAAATAAGCTGCACCACAAATGTCTCTTCTAATCTCTAGGTCATATGTCAGCCATGACACACACACACACACACACAGGTAACACTAGTCTTCAATGATGGGAATGCTTTGTTAAGATGAGCAGGAGTTTGCCATGAAAATAACTATTTCTTCTATCTAGAAGAAGAGTACAGAATATGTCATCCTTCAGATGTTGTTACATGCTAACTCCCAATAGCTTCAGAGCTGCCATTGCCAATTGTTAGGGATGATAGGAATTGCAGTTTTCAGTGTAGATATCCTGAGATTCTCTGGACATACTCTATAAAACAATGTAGTCTGCTGGAGAGGTGTCCCACCAGGGAGATAATACACTTCTGTGGTGTAGTGCATTGGTTGTAGAATGCCCATCCCTTAGAGCAGGGGTCTAAGTGAGGGAGCTGGAACCCTGGAGTGCAACATGACCCTACATCACTACCCCTGAAAACTGAAATCCCACCCCATCCCCCAGATGCTATGGGAGCAATTCTGCCTCATTTTAGTCTGAACTGGTAAGGGTCTCTTTTTAAACAGAAAGTGATCCAGGGGTTGTGTAGTATGTGGGGAAATAATCATTGTAACGTAAAAGCAATCTTGTGTACCTCATTCACATCCTAAGATAAGTCTAGGGTTTTTTCCCTGCATGCCTTTTGTTCTCCCAAGTTCCCTTTCTCTTATTTCATTGGGCACTTCCAGCCAACTGGAGTGCTGGGTCATTCAACACATGACCTAATTTAAATTTTATTGCTCTGTGTAAGTTCTCCTTTAAGTTTGAGTCTCCATGAGGCTGGAGCCATCTTGGCCATCTCTTTCTCCATTTTAAGCTTTCTTTCCTGTAATCATGAAATGATGTTTCACCATGCAGCCTGTAGGCTGGGTGAGTTTTCCTACCCTAAATACCATTAGTTAGTTAGGAACCTCTTTTTAAAGTTTGTTTTAGTATGTAGATTGAGATTGATATACCTTCAGTAAACTTTGATTTGCATTTTAAACTGACTACTTTGTTTTGTAATGAGTCTAATTTAACGGAGTGATCTCAGACCTCAGAATACACTTTTTAAAATGTTAATTGAGCTTAAGTCAGCATTCTTAAGTTTGCACTCTGCATGAAGTTAAAAGTAAATGAATGATTTTTTAACTGTCTTTTTTAAAGGAGATAATTCTTGTTGCTTTTAAAAGGACTAGATCCTGAAATTTTTAATACAATTTTATTTTTTAGACTCATTACTCCTACAGGTTGACTTCCAGGTCAGATTCTGATGGTGAAAAAATATCTCCCCTGAACATGAAATGGCCAGGGGAGGACAAAAGGTTGAAAATTTCCCTACTCTCTACAAATATTTGGGGGTAATGTAGCCCAAAAAACATTCAAACATATTCTTCATTTTTTCCCCAAAAGGGCCACAAAAAAAGACACTGGAGGCTGCATGTGGCTCATGAGCTCCATTTTCCCTGTCCGTCCCTTACATCCTTGATTGTCACCATAGCTGACATCATTCTTGTGCCAAGTAAAAATATAGCTTTTTACTAAAACCTTTGGGGCCTGATTGATTTTCACCAAATCTGCATACATCCATGTTTTAAACTGGATGGTTTAACTTGTCAAATTGTTCAATATGCATTTGGCCTATTAACATTTCTTTTGTACTGCTTTAAATTGTTTAAAATGTAAATATGCCAGCTGCGCCCTTTCCTGGAAGTAAGGGACCTTGAGACTGTGGTGCATGCACTGGTAACCTCTCGTCTAGATTTCTGCAATGCACTCTACAGGGGGCTACCCTCGTGCTTGGTCCGAAAACTTCAGTTGGTACAAAATATGGCAGCCAGAGTGGTCTTGGGAACATCTCGGAGAGACCATATAACTCCAGTATTAAAATCTCTCCACTGGCTGCCTATCACTTTCCGGGCCCAGTATAAGGTGTTGGTTATTACCTTTAAAGCTCTAAATGCCTTGGGTACAACTTATCTTTGGAACCGCCTCCTCCCATACAATCCTCCCCACACACTCCAGTCCTCTGGGAGGAATTTGCTTCAGCCACAAAAATCTAGGCTGTCTGCAACCTCCCAGAGGGCCTTTTCAGTAATCGCCCCCAAATTATGGAATGGCCTGCCAAATGAGATCCATCAAATGATGAGCTTGAGTAGCTTTAAAAAAGCACTAAAGACGGATCTCTTTTGGCAGGCCTTTCCTGATTAGATCCCGGCCTCAGGAGCTGCACCTCCTGGCCTTTTGCTGGCTGTTAATTTTTCTATTTGTTTTTATATGTGATTTTAGTTTAGGTGGTTTTTAATTTTATACGAGTTTAATATTTTTTATGGGGGAGGGTGGGGGTGGGTGGTGCTTAGGGATTTTAGCCAGCATTATTGTATTTTAATTGTTGGAAGTCGCCCCGATTGTTTTTAACAGAGGGGCGTGGTAAAAATAATAATTGTTGTTATTATTATTATTATTATTATATTAAAAACTGTAAAAAGGGGCTTTTTTGTCAGAGGCTTTGTTAACTGAGGTATGCCTGCCATCACAATTTTGATTTCCATTTCAGAGCTGGGAAGAAGGAATCACAAGTAACAGTATTATCTCTAACTTGTTGCTTTTAGGGGTAACAAGACTGCAACAAAAATATATTTTGAAAGACATGTAACAAGTAAGATCAAAGTTACTTATTGGTACAACATGTTTCTAATTATTTACTAAATCAAGTCACACAATTTCTAGTTATTTTCAAAAGTTACTTTCAAGGATAATTTAAGAGGTTTTTTGACAGAGAGCTTTCAGGATCTATAACGTTTTCTGTTCTAGCCTGAGTGACAAAAATGGGTTACTTTAAATAAGTGACACGACAAATTATTTTTGCAAAGTAACTTTCCAAGTTCTGCACTATCTGAAATACTGAAAGTGCTTTAGCTCACATTCTCACAGGGCTAGTGAATGGATGGAACATATTTGTGGTAGGAGCAAAACTGCCTTGCTTAACAATAGATAGAATAATGCCCATTGAAGGGGATCCTATGAAGGATGCAATATATGGATCCCACACTGACTTGTCATAATGGCCAACTCTTGTGCTACCTGTAGCACTAAATTGCAGTGTGAAATGCTCCTATTCATTGTTCCAGTCAGTCAGTGTTCCACAATACATCATTCCATTCCTTGTTTCAGTTTGGTAACACACATCTCTATTAATCTGGCTATTTTAGGGTGGTTTTCCCCATAATATTTCTTGAATACATGTGAACCTTGGGTTTCATCAAAGTCTTATGATACTTCCCTCTTATGCATAAGTGGTGCTGTGGTGGCTACATGAACAACAGCATGCATGACTGAATGTTGGCAATGGAAGGAACAAGTGGGACTAGCAACAATATGTTGCAGTGTGGAATGGTGAAGTTCAGAATTTGTTACCTACCCTGATAGCCCCCATCATGGAATATATAATAACTGGCTACGTTTAATAATTTGGCTTAATGTGGCCATTCATATGGTTGCAGGTAAACCAGGAACCCCAAATACCAAGGTGGGATTCATGTATGACCAAGGGATGTGCCTTTGGAAACTCCCCAAAACCAAATACTCAGGTCAGAATTTAACACCTGGAGGTGAGTCATTCTTTAATCCACTCAATGATAGCAGAGTCCTTAATGTGGTTTTTTCCTTCCTACTCCCCTTCAATGAAAGAACTTCCCTGTCCTGTTCAATTCCAAATATAGCACCATTAACTATCGTTAACTCTTTCTGGAACCTCCAAGAAACAATCTAGCTCAGGGAACCTCAAAGAAGTAATCAAAATCCTATCCCTTCAGGGGAATTATGTCATATAAATATCACCCTAAAACACCACCAAATTGCACAGAGTTCCACTTCCTCTCGACTTCACATCAGACTGTGTAGTTGTCTTATCTTCCGGACCCCCTCACTGTTGGTGAACTTCATGATCTCAGCTCTAAAGGATTGGTACAGTATAACCCACTATACCCCTACTCTATTTCTCTGTCCAAATACTTCCAACTCCTTTCACTATCCTTGTGTAAGTGTCTGAAGCATGAGTGTTTGCATGATTGCTGTTGGTATTAATTTCCAATACAGTTAATTTAATTGTACCTTTTGGTTTAGCATCTCCTCCATTAATACCAGTATATATATGGTAAAGGGTCCCACTGTTGAGTTAAATTCCCCAAATTAATATTAGGACATTAGAGCATCCCCATGGACTCCAAGCAATTTGGGTAACAAGATCCAATAATCCACTTCCCCCTCTTGTCCATCCCTGCAAACAGTCATTCAGCATTTCAAGGCCACCTGGCATGCTCAGAACTTATCCAGCTGTTTTCAGGGAAAGCAGTTTCCCAAGAGTTGCTGTACTTTGGCACAATTTGGTAGTTCTAAAGTTTGCTCATCCCTCTTATGGGTGGGACATGGTATTCTAGCCATAGATGTAAGTAATAAAATTCTCATCTTGAATATCACAAACAGAGAGGAGAAGTGAAATTATCGATTAGTCATTCTTTCTACTCTCTGCAGCTTCCATTTCACAAGTTTTTTCCATGAGGAGCCATAGCCAATGTTTGACATAGTTTGCAGGTGTCACAGATACAATGAAATACTGTTGTACTTGACAATCACAAATAGAACAGAAGAAAACAATGGTTTTCTAGCTCCTTCCTTTGAGTTTTTAATAGAGTGTTCTTAAAAGCTTAAAGGAAAGGGCTTCAGTTAAAAAGATGTCCTGAAATCAATAGCAGTAAACATTTGCTGTCTAATAATTTAACCAGCTTTGGTCACTGGGAAGAAAGTCTGACTTTTTGTTTGAGAATATGGAGTGTATCGTTTGTTCCCCCTCTGTTGTTTTAGGTGTTGGTGGTGTCTCCATGCTTTTGTTAATTTTAAAAAAGTATCTGTTATGTCAAATCTGAAAAATCTTCTTAAAAGAATCTGCTACACCAGAAGTACACAACTATTTCAGTGCTGAGAGCCACATCTGGGGCATGCTGAAGCAAGTGCATATGTGCACATACACAAAACGTAATTCTTACCAATCTGTACAGTTTCCCACCAAGGTTGGAAAACCCAGTTCAATTCTATTAATGTCTCCTCAATTATAAGACCCAATTATGCAGCTTCCAACCATGCAAAGGCCAGCTCAGTTCTGATCAGAAATCACTCCCAGTGCCATTGCTTTCATACACATAGTTCCATTCTTTGCATTTAAACCTTCAATACTCTATCTTTAAATATGTTGTCAATCTAAAGAGCAGTGTATTTAAAGTTTAGATGTTTTTAGACAGCTTTCATCTCCAGTCTTTGTTCAGAATTAACAATTCTGCTTAACTCTGAAAAAAGCCTTCTCCCAACACTATGGACTTTATCAGATGCACTAAATACAGCATCATAACAATGCCACAGAAACATGAAAGGGTGTGCATATCACACGATGTCGCCCTTTCATGTTTATGTCCTTGCCAAAACCCATACTATTTATTGATGGCTGAAGCTGTCAATTGATCTGCTGTGGCACTTTAGTGCCAGCATTGTTAGCTTATGAAACCTCACACCATTCAACTCATGCGAATGCAGCATGAATGGCTGGTCCAGCACAAACACTTCTGGGTGAGATCGTGACATCTAGGTAAGTGATGTACTTTTTATGACCATCCCCAGGTTACTTGGAAGTTTTTAAGTGTGTGTATGTGCTTTTTAAAAAACGTTTTGTGTGTTATTTTTTGTTTTATTTTTGAATTTCCCACGTGATGAAGTCTTCTGAGAATCTGTGGGATTTTGAACAAGGAAGTGAACAGAGCTCTGTTCACCTCCTCTTCATTGCCAGGGAAGCCTTTGTTGGGAGAAAAAGGTATGTGTGGTGGGAAGCATCCTTTTGTCAGCATAAAAATGGCTTTAATTATGCCAGCAAAAGAACGCTTTTAGAGGTCCTATGCCACATAATCACAGCCTGGCCCTCAGTGAGAGCAGTCTTTCCTTTGCAAACCAATAAATCAGCAAAACTGAAGTGGAAAGGAGATGGGGCTGCATAACCTGCAGCTCAGAAATCATGTTGCTATTTTGCATGGGGGGAGGTCCTGAGATTTGTTATACTTTGGCGCACCTTGGGATTTTCCAAAGTTTGCTGATACTTTCTTCTTGTGGGTGTGTCATGCTATTATCTGCTGACTCAATGAGTCTGTGCATGTAGTGTTGGGGTGTTGGACGAAGGGAAACCGGAGTGAGACTTAAGCAGGCTTTTTGTGTGTGAAAGTTTTGCAAATGTGGAATTGAGTGTTTCAAGCCACAGGGCTGCCATGGGTGGGAATATTTTCCCTGTTTATTTCTTGGTCATATATGGTAGTCGCCCTAGCTGGCCACAAGTTTGTTCATCAACCATGAGCTGCATTAGATAGCAAGGGCTGGTCATTGACTGTTCTCTGGAATCTCTCCCATACTTTGGGTCTCTTGTGGTGCTGGATCCGAAGTTCAGGTGTCAGGACACACACACACATGCACACATGCACTGCATAGCTAGGAATGCCAGTTTGTTATTTAGTGTGGGCTGAGTGCCACAACTCTAGAGTTATAGGTCCTTGCAGGGTAGCTCCCTGAGGATGAGAGTTAGTAGGCTGAATGTCAGTGGTGGTGGCAGACCAATATTAGGGTTTAGAACTTTGCCCAGGTCTGGAGATCATGCTGTTATGTGCACATTCAGTATCCACACTCCAAAAAATATCCCCCCAGAAATGTTTGTGGGCTTCTTTAGGAACTCCAGTGTGATTCTATGGTATGCTTCCGACCCAAGCATACCATTGAATAGTTCTGGAAGACCTAGAGAGGTCCACATCCAGAAGTGTTTGTGGACATCTCTAGGTGCTCCAGTGCTATTCTATGGTATGCTTCTGGCCCCAGCGCACGTTGACCCCCATATCTGCAAGGGATTCATTCTAAGACACACACACCTGGATAGCTGAAACCATGGGTAAGAGGGAATCCTGTTAATTTCAATGAGACAAATGACAGAAGTTGACCATAGAATCACATTGGAGGACCTAGAAATGCCTTGATAGGACATATTTTTTTCAGACGTGGATAAGTGAAACCATGGATACTGAATCAATGGATACAGAGGTTGAACTATATTTACAGAGATCATACCATGCCCCTGTTGAAACAGCTCCACTAGCTGCCAGCCCGTTTCTAGGCACAATTCAAAGTGATGGTTATGACCTATAAAACCCTATATGGCTCAGGTCCAGGCTGTCTGGCAGACCGTATTTCCCTCTATGAACTGGCCAGGGCCCTGCAATCATCTGGAGAGGCCTTTCTCTCAGTCCTACAAGCATCTCAAGTACAGTTGGTGGGGACACGAGAGAGGAAACTTTTCAGTGGTTGCCCCTAGTCTCTGGAACTCCCTCCCCATGGAGGCAAATTTGGCCAAACCTTTCTATTCAGGCAAGCTTTTTAAAGAACAGACTGGGGTGTGCTGTGTGGTTTTGGGTGGGCTGTTTTTAAAATGCTTTTTTTAAATTTTCTTTTAAATGTTTTTAAATCTTTTAAGTATATTTTATTCTTTTAAATATTTTGATGTTGTTTTAATGATGTAACTAGTTTAATTCTGTTTTAATGTGCACTTTTTGTAGGTTTTAATTGTGTGTTTTTAAAACTGTGAGTGCTTTTGGTCCCAGCCCTGGGAGAAGAGAGGGCTATAAATATAGATGATGATCATGATGATCATGATGATGATTGGATGATGATGATGATGATTGATATTTCAAGTCAAATGTTAAAGCTGACTAGCACATGAACAACTGCATCTTCCTTTCTGAAATTTGGCAGTACCACTATCATGTCTCCAAATTTCATGTGTTGATATTTTTAAAATCAAGAATATTATGGCTATATTTAAGACAACATTTAAAGTGAGCAGCAGAAAACTCCCTGGACCTATTTACCTATGGTGAGGCTGGCTACCATGTCTGTAGATTTCATGCACTTATATGCATGAAACAGTGCTCAGCAGTGGCTCTTCGTCTTGGAAAGATGTGACCAGTGGGGTGCCACAGGGTTCTGTCCTGGGCCCAGTGCTATTCAACATCTTTATCAATGACTTGGATGAGGGAATTAGGGGCATACTTATCAAATTTGCAGATGACACCAAATTAGGAGGAGTAGCTAATACCCTAGAGGACAGGACCAAAATTCAGAATGACCTGGATAGACTGGAGAGCTGGGCCAAAGCTAACAAAAAGAAATTCAACATGGAGAAATGTAAAGCACTGCACTTAGGGTGGAAAAATGAAATGCATAAATATAGGATGGGAGAGATGTGGCTGAACGAGACTATGTGCAAAAGCGATCTAGGAGTCCTAGGAGACCACAAGTTGAACATGAGTCAACAGTGTGATGCGGCAGCTAAAAAGACCAATGCAATTTTGGGCTGTATCAATAGAAGTATAGTATCTAGATCAAGGGAAGTAATAGTGCCGCTCTATTCTGCCTTGGTCAGACCTCACTAGATTACTGTGTCCAGTTCTGGGCACCACAATTCAAAAAGGATATTGACAAATTGGAGCATGTCCAGAGAAGGGCAACTAAAATGGTGAAAGTTCTGGAAACAATGCCTTATGAGGAGAGACTTAGGGAACTGGGTATGTTTAGCCTGGAAAAAAGACGGTTAAGAGGTGATATGATAGCCCTGTTTAAGTATTTGAAGGGGTGTCACACTGAGGATGGAGCAGGCTTGTTTTCTGATGCTCCAGAGACTGGAACATGGAACAACGGATGCAAGCTCCAGGAACAGAGATTCCACCTCAACATGAGGAGGAACTTTTTGACAGTAAGAGCTGTTCAGCAGTGGAACACGCTCCCTCGGAGTGTGGTGGGGTCTCCTTCCTTGGAGGTCTTTAAACAGAGGCTGAATTGCCATCTGTCAGGGATGCTTTGATCGTGATTTCCTGCATGGCAGGGAGTTGGACTTGGATGGCCCTCGTGGTCTCTTCCAACTCTACAATTCTATGATTCTATGAAACAACTATTTTGGGCATTTTTATCTCAATGGTAAACACAAAGATTTGGATTCCTGCATTTTGATTCAGATTTAGATGTCAGTCAGGGTGCATTGCATCTGAACAGAATTATGCCCCAGCATATATCACCAAATTAAGTTCCAATCCCTCAGGATACAGCCCCTACATTTATTATCAGTAATGTACATATTATTACAAACTTGGTAGATAAAGGGAATATTGTGTATCTTGATTTCAACAAGGCCTTTTACAAGGTCCCCCATGATAACCTTGCAAAAAAATATAGTAATATATTGACTAGACAATGCTACTGTCAGGTGGATTTGTAATTAGTTGACCGACTGAATCCAAAGGGTAGTCACCAATGGCTTCTCTTAATCCTGGAGAGAAGTGACTTAATGGGGTGCTATAGGGTTCTGTCCTGGGCCCAGTGCTATTTAACATCTTTGTCAATGACTTGGATGAGGGAATAGAGGGCACACTGACCAAGTTTGCAGATGACACCAAATTAGGAGGGGTAGCTAATACCCCAGAGGACAGGATCAGAATTCAAAATTACCTGAACAGATTAAAAAGCTGGGCCAAAACTAACAAAATGAATTTCAACAGAGAAAAATGCAGGATACTACACTTGGGCAGTAAAAATGAAATCCACAGGTATAGAATAGGTGACACCTGGCTTGATGGCAGTACATGCAAAAGGGATTTGGAGTCTTAGTGGGCCACAAGCTGAACATGAGTCAGCAGTGTGATGCAGCAGCTAAAAAACCAATGCAATTCTAGGCTGCATCAATAGGAGCATAGTGTCTAGATCAATGGAAGTAATAGGGACACTCTATTCTCCTTTGGTCAGACCTCACCTGGAATACTGTGTCCAACTGTGGGTGCCACAATTCAAGAAGGATATTGAGAAACTGGAACATGTCCAGAGGAGGGTGACCAAAATGGTGGGAGGTTTGGAAGCCATGCCTTACGAAGAGCAGCTTAGGGAGCTGGGTATGTTTAGCCTGGAGAAGAGAAGGTTGAGAGGTGACATGATAGCCATATTTAAATATTTGAAGGGATGTCATACTGAGGATGGAGTGAGCTTGTTTTCTTCTGCTCCAGAGACAGGGGCACGGAGCAATGGACTCAAGCTACAGGAAAAGAGATTCTAAACATTAGGAATAACCTCCTGAAAGTAAGAGCTATTTGGCAATGGAATGTACTGACTCAGAGTGTGGTGGAGTCTCCTTCTTTGGAGGTTTTTAAACGGAGGCTGGATGGCCATCTGGAAGGAGAGCGTTGATTGGGTATTCTTGCATGGCAGTAGGTTGGACTAGATGGCCCTTGTGGCCTCTTTGAAGTCTATGATTCTATGATTTTATGGTATGACTCTATGATATAACATTGTAACATGAGTAAGAGTGGTACAGTTGGCCCTCCATATCCACAGATTGTTTATCCACAGATTCAACCAACCACGATTTAAACATATATTTTTTAAGACAACATCACCTCTTTTTTTTCTGAAGAGAGTGAGCCAAGGAGAAAGTTGAGTTGGGCATATCCCACTAGCTACAAGAACAGATCAGGTCATCCTACAGAACCACACTTGGAACTGGAAGCACAGAACCTGAATGAAATAATATAGAAAATAATATAGAGATGCAGAATAGAAGAATTCTGTACTTCTGTATTCATATGATAGTGGATCTTCTCCTTCATGTCCTTTAAATTTACTGCACTTTATATTCTTACAATTTACTTTTCTCCCCTAGGGAGACTTTAGATCCACTCCAAGACAGTATTCCTGAGCTGGTTTTGATCAACAAAAAGGACTTCACTTTGAAAGGCGTCTCAGTAATTCAGTTCAAATTTGCAATTTTCTTTTACTCCATCTGGCAACTCTATCTTTCATTGCACAACAAAATTAGATATTTTTGATGGTATTTCAAAAGCAGGTACATAACTTGCTTCAAAGAAGATAAACACTAAGCAGAGAGTTTCCAAATTAATTCTTTGAATAATTAAATACAATTCATTTACTTCTATAAGTGCCACTGTATATTTCATGATATTGCAGTTCCCTGGAAGAAATTTGGTGTGTAGAGCAGAGTATTTGCAGCATTTCAAAAGAAAAGAAAAAAGAAAAGAATGCCACCTTGAATCCTATCTCAGGAGAAAGGTGGGATATAAATCAATAAATAGATAACAAGATAAATAAATAAAATATTATCCCACCATAGAGCAACTATTCTACCGGAAAAATGTATTTAATCCATGACTGTCTCCCTTTAGTCAGCAATATATAAAACTGATGTTTCTAAAGCAGCATTCACATCCACTGCTTAAACAGAACTGCCCATATTACAAGGATTTTTTCATGCTGTTAACACAACATGTCACATGAGAAATATGAGAGAACAGAATGAATAAGATGGTAGTAAAATGTTCAGTTTCTATCTTAAAGTCACCTTCCTATTTAGGATGGGATATATTTCCACCCTTATTGAAGACATCATGCATAAAGAGGGAACCAGTCCTGAATAGATTGCGAGATTTAAACTAATGGGATAGTAGGTTTTGCCTGAAATTCAATTGCTAATCCCCAAAACAGCAACCCATTGACTCCATTGCTGAATGAAAAAGTCAACACCAATGAAAATTCAAGCTGTTTAATGAGTCTGCTTTAGTTGGGACTAGTAATTGGGTTTAGCTCTTAATGTCCATTGACTTGACGTTTACTGGATTATTTGGAAATGTCACTAGTGCTCAGTTTATTGCCATGTGTGCTGTCTTGACATAATTAAAGACAACTATTAATCAAACAATAAGTTTAAATTAATTTACCTAATTAATCACTGAGAAAATTAATTTGGGGTGGGTCTTAGTAGAGCTAACAGTTAGTACAGTATTTCATATATCTTCCAGTTCAATGCAGTGTGAGCAGGAGGAGATTTTCTTTCTTGTTGTTGTTCATCAAAAAAGCTTTTTATTTCCCTTCCCCTCCATTGACACCAAAGGGTGAGATATAAACTCAGCTATCTCCAAGGCTCTAGTGTTATTCTTTCAGAGCTCGAAAAATTATTTTTAAAGTTATTTATTCCCATCGCAACAGTATTTGAAAAGTAATTCAGTACTGCTATGTGTTACCATTTTAAAGAAGTAACTTGTTGCACTATTCATTACATTTGTCATTATATATGTTACCTTCCAGTGACTCCAAAATTCTTTAGGATTCGTAACAGAATAAAATTTGGAAAAAGCCTCTAAAAATATGTACTAATGCCCTAAAAAAAGTAACCAGAGCACATTATTACTACACCAATAAAGAGGCGACAGTGACTTTTGGGGTGTAACTTTGTCATGTTATAGACAACTAGGTTATTTGTCATTTGTTACTTATAAGATGAATTCTTTGCCCCCTTTTCAAAACTTGTGGATCCAAGGCTGCCCCTGAAATTCCCATAGAATGTTCCATTTCAGGTTTTACTGCTGATAGAAATTCCATAAGCAGTACATCCCCTCTACAGCTCTGGAGTGAAAGCGCCATTTTGTCAGTAGAGCTCTTCTCCAAAGATAGAACAACATTTCTGCCCCGCCACTATCCATAGGCTTTCTCTGTAAAACCAGCACCCCTAATTATTTTTAATGTTTTTTAAACTGATTATTGGATTAGCTAATTAGCTGAGGTTTTTTTTTTCATAGTAGTTAATGTAAACTAAGTTCTTCACAGAGAAAGTCTTTCTCTTAATGAGCACCATTTAATATTGATGAGAGAAAACATAGAATTTATCATTAATGTAATGCCTTCACAACTGGACAATCATTGGTACACAGTATGTGGATAGTTTCATTGCATCTTCAGCCAATAGGTGATGCTGAACTGAAGTATAGCTGGAGAAATAAGAAATGTCTTGTTCTTTTCTTGTTGGAGAGAGATAACAATATTCTTGTCTAGCTTTCTGGCTGGTTTGCCCTGTAAGACTTCTGTGACACACCAGAAGATTTCCCATTTTTGTAGTAAAAAATTAAGCAGAATTTCTTAAGGAGGCAAAGCAACAGAAAGAGGCTAAGAAATCTTTATTAAAGAAAGTGAAAAAGTGTGATAGATGGGAAGGAAAACAGAAATCAAGTCTTGATGGGAAATGAAGAGATGGGGTGGGGGAAAGACATTTGAAACAATTGGATAGATGCATAAAGGAAACAGAGGAACAATAGGAAGAAAAATGTAGAAATGAATCACATTTCCAGCAATTAGTTTCCATTCTAAAGCTCTACCACATAAACTATTGCCCTCTTTACAGGATGATGCAGAATAACCCCTTGAGATTATGCTGCAACCTCTGGCTCTTTGCAGTTGATGTAGGTAACAGTGATGAAGTATTTTGTTCAGCCTGCATTTTTATGCAGAGACTTAATTCTGTCATAACTCAACCCCTGGAGTCAAAAGATTTAGATGAAGAAGAGGAAGAAAATTGCCAGGAATCTGCAGCTCAAAGCTGGGGGTTAAGGCAGAGGAGAGTCCTGCTCCCCAGCAGAAGGATGCAGATGTTGAAGACACCCCTTGCCATCATTCAATGGGTGACAAAGAGAAATTATGTTGTTCCCAGCAGTTGATAAGTAAGGGATGCTGACCTGATTAGGTACACGGTGTCTTGAAAAACAGCTGCCCATAAGTCCCTCAGCCACCCCCTGGCAGTTTTGCTGCTTTCAACCCTCTTTTTTTTTTTTTTTTTTTTTGTGCAACTAGCTATACTTTTTTTGGTGTTCCTGTTTTCCTGACCTTGGACTGGCTACAGTTTATGACTTTGTTTTATTTCTTGCTGGCTTTGTTTATCTGGACAACTGACTTGCTGAATGACTTTTGTTCCAGTTGACAACCACACTACTATAGATTTTCCTTGGGTCTTTTCTGGGCTATGAGGCTGTGTTCTGGAATAGTTTCCTCACAGCCTGGAAGAAAACCAAGGAAAACCTATGGATGCTGGCTGTGAAAGCCTGTGACTTCACAAACCACACTACTGCTTCTCCCTTCATCCTGATGAATATCCTGTGACTGACCTGGACTGAATTAACTCCTCAACAACTCTTACACTCCAGTCACCTGGTTCCTTGGTCACTTGCTGATTGGACCATAGGAGAAATTCCTTGACTAATAATGTACAGATTGGAACACAATTATGCTTCAGGTTGTACAATTCTTCAAATTTTATGTTGCAGTTCTTCACTCAAAAATTGCATGGAAAGGGTTATCTAAATCAGTAAAATTGTTGGAGATGTAATCTTGCTAATGCCTCCTTAACATGTTTTGGAGCTATCCCATAGTTGCCTCATTTTGAGTGGAAGTAATTAGGTGGATAAACATAGTACTGGAAAGCTTTTTAATGTTTAGAGATATGCATGTTCTTTTTAATTATTTACCTGTATCTTGAAAATGAACAAAGGGCCAGTATAAATGGGGGCAGGGGTTGCATGCTTTTAACTGTTAAAAGGTTGATACTTTGATATTGGAAAGATAAATAAATAGATTAGGTTAAACAGATATAAAGCAACATGACATTCTCCATAACAACATGGAATGTGAAAGGATTAAATACACCTGAAAAAAGGAGGAAAGTCTACCATTACCTCGAGAAACAAATAGCAGATGTAATAACTATTCAAGAAACTAGAATAAGAGTGAAGGATGCAAACTATCTAAATAACAAGAAGTTAGGAAAATTATTATACTCAGCTGCCAACAAGAAGAAAAAAGGGGTAGTGATTTATGTAAAGAAAAAATACAAAGCAAAAGAGATCATGAAAGACAAGAATGGACATTATATAGGGGTAGAAATAAGATTAACAGATTGGAAATTAATATTGATAGCAATCTATACCCCATAAGAGAAGAAAAGTTGGTTCTATAACTCATTGAGAATGGTATTGGAAAAATTAAAGGATGACAATATTATAATTACAGGAGATTTCAATGGAGTTTTAGACAGGCAAAGATATAGGACAAAACAGGAAAGAGGCAAGAAAAATCAAGGTAACCTACCAGTTATTTGTAAAGAGAATGGAAGAATATAAACTGACAGATGTATGAATGCATAAAAAGGGAGTGAGAAAGGAAACATATTCTATTCAGAGGTTTATAATTTGTGGTCTAGGATTGATATGTTCTGGGTAGCAAAAGATATGAGTACAAGAATAGAAGACATGGAGATACTGCTGAAAGTAATATCTGACCACAACCCGATTAAAATGACATTGAAAATAAGAAGGAAAGAATACATATGGAGATTGAAAGAAGCATAGCTGAAAGATGAAAAGTTTATACATAAAATGAAGAAAGAGATAAAAACATATTTTGAAATAAATAATTCAAAAGAAATCAGAATAAAGTGATATGGGATGTGTTTAAAGTGACCATAAGAGGGGGATTCTTACAAAGAGGAGCAGAAATAAGAAAGCAGAAGAAAGAAAGAAAAGGTATATTATTAGAAAAATTAAAAGAAAAAGAAAATATATTAAGACACAATCCCAAAAATAAGAAGATTCTAGGATAAATAAAAACCATACAGAATGAGTTAAAGCAAGAAATAATTGAAGACATAGGTCTTAAATTAAAGAGAATAAAACAAAATCATTTCTCAAATGCTAACAAAATAGGCAGATGGCTGTCATACAAACTTAAGAAGGAGAAAGAGAAGAAACTTATAACTGAAATTAAAGATGATAACGCAACCTATACCTTACAAGATGATATAATGAATAAATCTGAACAATACTATGCAACTTTATAATCAGACACAGAAATGGAAAAGGAAAAAGAGATAGATTTGAAAGATTGCATTAAAAAACAATAATATCGGGAAACTATCAGAAGGACAGAGGGAAAGATTAGCAGCATTGATAACAATACAAGAAATATCCTTGGTAATAAAAGAAATGAAGGTGGGGAAAGCCCCGGGACCTGATGGTTTCATGGCAGAGTTTTACAAAACATTTGAAGAGGACATTATTTTTCATATGCATGGAATGTTCAATAAGATCAAAGAGGAAGGTATCCCTGAATCATGGGAAAAAGCAGAAATATTCCTAATTCCAAAGGAAGGAAAGGATTCATCAGATGTTAGAAATACCATCCAGTCTCTTTATTGAACACAGATTACAAGATCTACACAATGATTTTTGTGAACAGACTAAAATGGATATTAACAGACTTCATTCATTTATATCAAAAAGGATTTCTCCCTGGAAGACTGATGGCAGATAATATAAGGGTAGCTTTAAACATATTAGAATATTATGGGGGGGGGGGAAGCAGACTTAATATTCATGGATGCCGAAAAGGACTTTGAAAACCTTAGATGGCCATTTATGAAGGGAGCAATAGAAGAGATTGGAGCAGGACAAGACTTCTGCAGAAGTATAGACCAGATATAAGGAAAAAGCATGCATAATAGTAAATGGTGAAAGATCAGAAACAATTAATATACAAAAGGGAACAAGGCAGGATTGCCCGCTCTCCCCCCTCTTTTTCATTTTAGCTATGGAAGTGCTTAACAAACAAATTAGAGAAGACAAATCAATACCAGGATTGAACCTTAAGGAAAATGAATATAACATTTTAGCCTATGCAGATGATTTGCTACTAGTTACACAAGATCCTGTGTTGCATATAGAGAATTTATTGGAAATTATAAATAAATTTGGAAGGGTATCTGGGTTTAAAATTAACAAAAACAAATGGTCATAACAACTAAGAATTTATCAAAAAATGAAGAAACACAATTAAAAAACAAATCTGGATGTAAGATTGAAACTAAAACAAAATATCTAGGTATATGGATTAGCAAAAGGAATAAAGAGTTATTTGAGAATAACTATAAAAGAGTATGGAAAGAAATAAAAGAAGATCTAAAAAGATGGTGAAAAATGAACCTATCTTTGTTAGGGAAAATTGCCACTGTGAAAATGAACATATACCAAGGATGATATTTCTGTTCCAGAATTTAGTAATCCTGAATAACGACAAGCCATTTGCAAACTGGACCAAAGACTTAAAAGACTTCATTTGGAATGGCTGCAAGCCAAGAATAAAATGCTCAACATTAACAGACATAAAGAATAGAGGAGGGGTGGCACTCCCCAACTTCAAGATATACTATATGGCATGCAGACTAACTTGGATTAGTGATTGGATAAGATTAGAAAATACCAAATTAATAAACCTGGAGTGCTATAATAGGAGATATGGTCCCCATGCTTACCTATGGTATGAAAAAGCAAAGGTAGAAAAAGAACTTGAGAACCATATAGTGAGAGGGTCTTTAATGAAGATATGGAAAAATATAAAACAAAGATTCTATAAAGCTATTCCTTTATGGTTGTCTCCTGTAGAAGCTTTTCCAACTAAATGGAAGAAAAAGGAAGACTGGCTCAAATATAAAGATTTAATAGAACTGGGAAATGGGACAGATTTTTGTTTAAAATCTAGAGAGGAACTACAAAGACAAGGAACTGAAACACACTGGTTTACATACTACCAAATAAAAGAGAGGTTCGAAGAAGATAAAAGAAAATACAGCTTTATGAAAGAGCAGAACGATACAGACAAGATAATATGGGGAGCCGAAAAGAAGAAAATTACAAATTTATATAAAGTAATGCTAGAAAGAGAACTAGAAAAAGAACTGGTGAAGGATGTCATGATAAGATGGGCAAGGGATATAGGTGATCCCATAAATTTAGAAGAATGGGAGAATGCTTGGAGTAGAACAAATAGATTCATGGCAAACCAAGATCTCAAAGAGAACTGTTTCAAAATAGCAAATAGGTGGTATCTTACACCTGCAAGATTAAGTAAAATTTACAAATTAGAAAATAAGAAATGCTGGAGATGCGAGAAAGAATTGGGATCTTTTATCATACATGGTGGACTTGCCCAGTCATAAAGAAATTTTGTGAAAAGGTACACAGAATAATACAAAAGATGTTGGGAATAAATTTTGCTATGCAGCCAAAATTGTATTTATTAAACATAACCTCAATGCTAGAAAGACAGATACAAAAAGAGTATTGGACAGTATTATTGTATTTAGTAATGGCTGCTAGAGTAAAGATCACAACCAGATGGAAAAGGAAAGAAGCTCAAGGGTTAGAAGAATGGTTAGAAAAGGTATCAGATCCACACAGAAGAAGAAAATGGAAAATATGATAAATGGGATTAGAGATAAAACAGGTAAAATGTGTAGAACAATGAAGGAAAAATTAACAATTTTTGAGGAGTTTTATAAAGACCTGTACCAGTCAGGGAATAAATCAGTGGAACAAATAGAAAAATATGTAGGGGAAAATTGGAAGATTAAAACAGAAGAGGAAGACAGGGATCTATTAGAAAAAAACAGTTACGAAAATGGAAGTAGAGGAAGCAATAAATAGTTTAAAAAGTGGGAAAGCTCCAGGAATGGATGGACTAGGACCAGATTATTATAAAGTATTTAAAAAGAAGTTAATACCTAAATTATTAGAATTATATAACAATATAATAATGGGAGATAAAGTCCCTTCATCATGGCAACAATCATTGATAATATTGATACCAAAGCCAGATAAGGATTTGATGGACCCTGGATTATACAGGCCTATATCATTGATAAATCAAGATGCAAAGTTATTATCTGCAATAATGGCAAAGAGAATGCATAGTTGTATGTATAAATATATATTAAAGGACCAATGTGGATTTGTGAAAGGAAGACAAATGTCAAATTTGATAGGAAGGGTGTTAAATAAAATACATATAATCGGCAAAACAAAAGTAAAAGCAGGGATATTAGCATTAGATATATTTAAAGCATTTGACTGTGTGGAATGGTCAACATTAAAAATAATATTGAAAGAATTTGGAATGGGGAAGAGGTTTAGAGGATTAATAGATCAATTATATTCCCATAACACAGCTATAGTGATGGTTAATGATGGAATAACAAGAGAGATAAAAATAACGAGAGGAACAAGGCAAGGTTGCCCACTTTCTCCAATATCGTTTGCAATGGTAATAGAAATTCTAGCAAATGTGATAAGAAATGATAATAGTATAGAAGGAATTGGATTAGAAAGAAAACATAAGATAAGCTTGTTTGCTGATGATACATTGCTAACAATTAAGGATTTGATTATTGGAATAGGAAAAATTGAAGAACATTTAAAAGTATTTGGGGAGATGACAGGCTTACAGGTTAATTGGAACAAATCAGATATGATGTTGCTTAACTATACTAAAGAAGAAGAAAATATATTTGTAAAAGAGAAAAAATTAGAAGTAAGATTAAAAAGTAATATTAAGTATTTAGGAATAAATATTACTAAAGATTTTAAAAAATTAGAAGAGAAAAATATTATGGTATTTAGGAAAGAAATGGAAAAGAAGCTGGAAGAATATAAAAATATTCAACTATCATGGTTTGGAAGAGTAGCTTTAGTTAAAATGAAAATATTACCTAAACTAAATTTTTTGTTTAGAATGTTACCAATAAAAATATCAGAAGTAGAACTGAAAAAATGGCAAAATATGTTGAATAAATATTGTAATGGAGGGAAAAGGACAAGATCAAATAAATTATTTTGGTATATATCACAGAAGGAGGGAGGACTTGGCCTTCCAAAAATAAAAGGATATTATGAAGCTAATCAACTGAGATATGTTATAGAAGGAATTGTTGGACAGGGGGATTTAGAATGGTTAGAGACAGAAACAGGGAGAATAGAAAAGAGAATATGGAACATATTTTTTTGTAATTTTACAAAAAAGGAAATTAAAGGAATTGAGAACCCATTTCTGCAAAATATATGGGAAATATGGTATAAATATAAGAGAGAATTTTTGCCTACTGATTCAGTATAAACACCGGTTATAATGGGAAAAAAATTCCCAAATAATTTGAAGGAAAAAATGGGAAAGGAATTAAAGAAAAGAGGACTAGACAAAATAGAGGGATGGATAGGATGGATGAATGAGAAAGGGAGTATAAGAGAGAAATTATATGGAATGAAAATTTCATGGTTTAATTGCATACAGTTAGAACAATGGATTAAAAATTGGAAAAAGAATTATATAGAAACAAGGGAATTTACAAAATTTGAAAATTTGGTGAAAAAAGGTGAAAAGAGGAATGATAATGAAAGTTTGAAAGGTATTACAAGTGAATTGTATAAAATATTGATAAAAAATAAAGATAAAAAAAGATAAAGGGGAATATTTAAGGAGAATATGGGAGGAAGATTTGAAACAAAAAATTGGAGATTATGAATGGGATAAAATTTGGAAACAAAGACATCTAAAAAATATGTTGATACAGATAAAAGAAAATTACTATAAAATAATATGGAGATGGTATTTGACACCAGGAAGATTGCATAATATAGACAAGAATAACTCTAAATATTGTTGGAGAGGTTGTCAAGAAATAGGTACATATATGCATATGTGGTGGAATTGTAAATTTGTACAGCAGTTTTGGGAAATGGTTTTTATAGAAATAGAGAATATTCTGAATAGAAATATAGAAAGGAAACCGAGTATAGCATTGATGTCAATTTATAATGAAGAGAATGGGAACCAAGCAAAAAAGGATTTAATAACAAGTTTATTAACGGCAGCAAGATTAATTATAGCAAGATATTGGAAAATGCAAATAAATGTACAAGTGGAGGAGTGGTACAAAGAAGTTTGGAAGATGGCAATAAATGATAAGTTAACATGTAGAGTTAAAGTAAGAAGAGGAAGTTGGAAAGAAAGTGATTTGGATAAAATTTGGAAAGTATTTGTTAAAAAAGTATTACAGACAAAAGATGGGAGGTTACCTCCACGGGAAGAAATGAGATTCTGGAAAGATTAGGTAAGGCTTCGGTGAAGGGGAGCACTGAGGTGGGAGGGGTGTAGGGGAAGTAATATTCATGAAAAGAATTATAGTAAAGAATCTATGTTAACTTTTGGAATTAGTTAATAGAAAATTGTGATGTTTGTGGTAATTTTATGTGTTATACTAAATAAGTATTGTTTGGATATTATAATGTATGATTATAAAATTAATAAAAATGTTTTTTAATTTTTTTAAAAAAAGAGTAAGAAGGAAATAACTTTGTCTAAAGTCACTTAGACATTATTTGGAACAGGAGAGGGCTGAACTAGGGAGATTTTCAGATGCGATTTTCGGGTCTGTGTATTCCGGAGCAGCTCTGTTGCTGCCGCGTGGCAGGGGAGCAGTTTTGGATGATGACATTCCTCTGCCAAGCCCCTCCATGTCACTTCCGTGACAAAATGGAGGAGGCTGCATCATATTTCACTCACAATTGTTGCCCATGAGTGAGATATGACGCCGCTTCCTCCATTCTGTCACGGAGGTGATGCAGAGGGGTTCGGTGGAGGAGCGTCGTCATCCAGGGCTGCTCCTGTGCCGCGCAGCAGCGGCGGGGCTGATTTGGAATGTATAGACCCAAAAATCAGGTCTGAAAATCTCCTAAAACTGGAAGTTCTAACTTCTATAAATTATTTTAGAAGAGCTAAACAAAGAGATTTAGAACACCCAAGGGTTTTGTCATTGAAAGAGGTGTTGGGGGAATTCAGCTGGGAATGGTTCTTCCTGACATATCCAATTAACACACCTTGGTGAAGTCTTCCTGATGCCTTTGTGTAAATAACACCTTTCTATCATATGTGTTTTTATGTATAATATATTGAACTATGTTAATATAATGTGCATTATTAACATAAACATAATGTGATATAACAAAAAAAAGGTATCAGAGATGAAAGACAATGATAAACTGACAAGAATAATAGATGATTCATAAATTATTGCTAATTAAAAAGTAAAAATAGAAGTATAAGAGGCAGGAGAAGCTAAAATATCAATAATTTAAATATTATATGTAGATTTTAAAAAGGCAAATTACAAGTGAAAAAAATCAGTGGATAACATAGAAATGAAAAGATGAATTAGATAAACTCTTTTGAGAAGCAAAGATAATGGAGAAAAAGATCAGCAGAGGAAAATCTTTGGTTTTCTAATTCTAGGGAAGTCCCGAGATGGGGAAAGTAAGGAAAATAGTAATTTAAGAAGTAATGCATTATACCGATATTATGGTTATTTCTTGATTTGATGATAACTTAGTAATGAAAAGCTGACTAGATGTATTAGAATATAAGATTCTTCTTTGATGACCTGTGTAAACGAAATGGTATAAAATGTTTGGTGTGTATTTAAAGCTTAAATAAATAAAAATAGATATTGGAAAGATAACTCCTCCACCTGTGAGTCAATGGGAAGAAGATCTATCAATGCAACATTTGAAAGAAACGATGTGCAGGTGAAATGATGTGCAAATGGTGGTGCAGGCATGTTTAGAGTATATGTTTAAGATAGAAGGAGATGGGGAAGAGTAAAGGACTGAGTGACCACTTCTGTGTGCCCCTTATAGCATTTGTATTGTGCACTGAACTTAGCAGCCTGTGGTCTGCTCTACTATGCCTTTGCAGGGATGATTCTAACTGGGATGGTTCTGGGATAGTTCAATCTAAATTGTGATGATTGGAGAGGTGAATAAATTATGATGATCAGAGACAGCATTTTCCTATATTTTTCAATGGTCCAAGATTAAGGGTAATTGTAACATGTTAGTAAGGACTGCAGTAACACTGTAACATCATGTTAGGTGATGTGAGTAATTAGCAATGTAACTGGTTCCCATTAAGAAATATAAGTACAAGCTCTGCTATAAATAGATCAATAAGGATTTCTAAGCACCATACTGTGTGTCAAAAAAACAACACCACCCAAAAACCTAACAAACCCCAAAACAAAACACTGCCATAGGCAGACTCATGCTATTTAATTAACAATATCTATTATCCATGAAAAAGAGGTTGATCTCAAGATTTGTGAATGAAATTTACATTGCTCTGGAACTCCTGAGTGACTTGCTTATCACACATCTTACTAACTGCCAAACAACTCTTCTGGTCAATAAAAGAAACACAAAAGCAATTTATCAAAATATCTATTCCTAAGCAGAATCCAGACAATCATAACCTGATTTAGCCTGTACATAGAATGACTTTCAGAATGCAGGTCTTGAGTCCCTTGGGTTACCATTTATGCTGGGAAAACCTCTGTAGGAATTGATGAGCAAGTATAACTATCAATCTACACAAACTCTATTTAGAAAAAAGAAAGGTTCTATACAGTCACAAGTTTTGATCCTTGCCTACTGGGGAGCTTCCTTGTGCTCATTGTGTGGGAGTAAAACAATGATGGGATCTTTCTCCATGCACAACTAGCAGTATACCATATTCTTCACTGCTCAGCATGTATAGCTCATGCCCAGCCCTGGAAGCCATCCAAATAAAATGGGAACAACATCATGACCACAGGCTTCATCTAAGGATGTGAAAATGTGTCAGCCTTTCTCTCTCTCTCTCTCTCTCTTCCCCCCACCCTTCTTCTTGGCATTTCTCACAATCTCTTCTAGTTCCCTATCAGGTTGTGAGACTTATTTAATGACCAACACACAAAATAACAAGTCAGACACCATAGCTGGGTTAAAATATGGGCCACTTTATTGTATCTAATCTATTTAGTTATTTGTTTCTTGAGATACGCAAACCAGGGGGAGACCCAGTGCGGGAAAAGCTGGAGCTGATGGTCTCCCCAGACTCACCTCCCAGCTTCCCTGGGTGAAACACCTGAGCCCCAGGGGAGCTCCCTGCAAGCTGGGAGGCCCCCCCTGGGCACCATTTACTGGAAGGCAAGACCCCAGGATGAAACATCTTGACCCAACGGATTTCAGTCGCGAGTTCCAACCTGGTGTCAGCCTCAAGGACAGCTCATCTCCCTGCCCTCAGACACACAACCTGCTGGGTAGATTAAGCCCATCCTACACCCAAAAGGGGTGCCATAGGTGAACACTGAAATAACCCCGTCTCCCCCTCACCTGCCACTGATAAGGGCAAGTGTCTACTTAGCCCTTACTCCCCACCAGGGCAGCTAAAGCAGCCCTCACCCCAGTTTGTATATGCTCAAGAAACATCTGGATCACCACATCTGAGAAGTGGACCCCATCAACCTGGTAAAGCTCAGGTTTGTCATACAAGATTTTAGAGTGGTCAATATACTGACCAAGCCCCATGGCCATCGCTCTTTGAATTTCCCAGTTAACCCTCTTATGGGCAACATCAATATGTTTTGTATCACCCTTGCCAGGATAAACCTGCCAATGGATGATGGCCAACCAAATTAGCTGCACGCCGGGCCATAACGACCAGATGCGCTGCACATCCCCAGTGGCTTGAAGATCCAGGGCTTTCCCCTTTAACAAGCCTAAAACATTGCCACCGAAGTGGATAAGCAAAACATGAGGTGGAGGTCCATGACGCTCCCCAAACAAAGTGGGCATTAAATTCTGCCATTTAAGGCTTCTTCTGCCCAACCACTTGACTACAGCCAATTGGCCCAACCTCAAGTGGGTTCCAAATCGACTTGACTTGGCATGGCATGCAGTCCAAAACACCAGGGCCTCTTCTGCCCAACCACTCGACTGCAGCCAATTGGCCCAACCTCAAATGGGTTCCAAATTGACTTGGCATTATGTGCAGCCCAAAACACCAAGCTGTGACTGTATATCAGCACTCGGCATCTTGTCTGCCACACACTAGGATCTGTAACATGTAAAACATCAACAGGGTTAAAAACAGATAGGTCAAACATATCTGCGATAGACAGCTGACTTCCAATGTCAAACTCTTCTACGTCCAACTCTTCTAATCGCATCAAGCGGCATACCCATTGCTGTGGCCATGGAAGCTGCTCCTATCCTAAAATAATGGGTGCAAAAATGAACCCCCCAGGCAGGAAAGTGCCTTTGACATCCCAGTCCAGAATTGGTAGTGGGTAAAAGGAGATCCATCCACATGGCAAAAGAGAAAGTCCGGCTGGGAACCACATGCTTTTGAATAATCCCTCAATGCCCTGGCTGGGCAAAGGTTTTCATCATGCCATTTGTACAACAGTATTTTGGTACCCTTACCCATCTGGTCCATTTCTGATATGTGGATTAAAAAGGGGGTTGATGACCTGAACTGTGGCCATATTGTTGCACCAAAAGCATACTGAAGAATTTGAAAATTCAGACACCCAAATCATAACTGTGACTAATATGGGAAAAAACTCTAGGAAAGTCAGATCGGTGAAAACCCCCACATCTGTCCAATACTGAGGCCACTGTTCAGCGTACTGGCACCCATGAAAGTAAACCCCAAATCCCAAGGAACCTAAAGTGTCCGATGTCACTTATAGGGTATCCCTCAACTTAATTTCATCTGTCCAGAAGGATACCCCAGGTGCCACAACTTTACATGTGAAATTCAAATGCCTAATCTACTCCTGAAACTCCCTGAGGTTGGCTTTCCTATGACTAAGAAATTGACCTACTCTATGTGTCATAGCCTCAATCTTATCTAAAGGGTGTCTGTCTAACTGATGAATGGTGTCAATTTCAATTCCCAAAAAGACCAACTGTTGGGATGGGCCTTCAGTCCTTTTGTGAGCAAGGGGGATGCCAAAAATATCCATAAGGGCATAGAATTCCCCCAAGAGAGAATGGAAAACACCTGAACCAAATTCTCGAATAAAGAGAAAATCATTCAAGTAGTGCACCAATCCTGTCTTATGCTTTATTGCCCACCCTAAGAATGTGCTGAACTTCTCAAAAGTGGCACAGGACCCCATTGGCAGTGCACGGTCCATATGAAACATGCCATCAAAGGAGAAGCCCAGCAGCTCAAAGTTATTAGGGTGAACTGGCAACAGGCGAAACATTGATTTAATGTCGCATTCTGCCAATTCTGCCCCAAGTGCATGATGCCTTACTTTCCTTACAGCCGAATTGAAAGAGGTATATTGGACTGAACATATTTCCTCTGGAATGAAATCATTCACAGACTGGCCCTTAGCGTAAGCAAGATGATGTATGAGATGATATTCCCCTGCCGCTTTAATGGAGACACCCTTAAGTTGGGGACAGGGGGATCAGCAAAAGGCCTGATGACCCTGCCCTCATCTACTTCCTTCTGTGTTTTCAATTGAACGATGTGTTCTGTATTCTGTATCAATTTCAAATTAGGGGCTGTTAATGAATGTCACTCCTTGATAAGGAATGTGAAACCCGAATTCAAAAACCCTCCCTTAGATATCTGGCAGCCTGAGTATTGAGATAAATTACTAACCATACTGCCAGGCTATGCAATTTAATTGGGCTTAGCCCCTTTAGTAGAGGGAGGGGGTTGCCAAGCCCCTTCCCCCCCCCCCGTTGTTCTTAATTACTGCTGTGTTGACCCATCAGGGTTGGTTTAAGGCATTGGCGTGTCAGCATCCGCAGAAAGCCCCAACGTTGTGGGGGACCCCGTAGTAACCCTCCTCCTGCAAAAACATTATTAGTAATTAACTGAATATCCTGTACTGTGCATAGCTTAGGTTGAGTTAGGTTACATTGACCTGAGATAAACATATGGGCCCCCCAAATAAAGCACTGCAGGGGCTCCCAAAATTTCTTAAACCGGCCCTGTGTCCCATTGCTCTTGAATTACAAAAGGAGTGACTCCCACTGCACCCTGAACATTCCTATTGAAAGTTGACGGGAGCATGATCCTTTTGAACCAAATTTCCAGCACAGGTGGAGACGAGATTGTGTCTGGGTCTGCAGAGCCAGTGCACATGTTGCGCCACTGGTTTTTGAATTCTGTATCATGTGCCTGCTCTGTGCCCTCTCTCCCCATATAGGACACGTGGGAGACATGACCTGTAGCCAAAGCTGAGAGTTAATGACATCCCATCTCATGACATCCCTTGTAATGTTTTGTCCCCAGTAGTTGGGGTCAGGTGCTCTCCCAGTGAGGGCATCTGATCAGACCCATATGGCATGACCCAATAAATGGGGATACTGCCACCATAGCGCCTAAAGAGGAAATACAAGAAATGGCCAGAATGCCAAGCATGGCTGACTTTGCCATAGAAAGGCAGCAAAACCAGGTCCCCCCATTTGAAAACTTGGGTACCACCCTTGTAGTCCCCACATAACAGACCAGGCACCTGGTCTTCCTGTGAGCTCCAGTGACCCTATGGCCACCCATATGCAACCGGGTTGTAATCATTCTGATAAGACTCACTCTGAGCTGTTGAAGGCCCTGCTGCATCCTGGGGCACTGCTTCAGCTCCATCCTCCTCTGCTGAATTATTTCAAAAAGCCCAAAGGCCTGCTAACAGTTGCTAATTCAAAAGGTGTGCAAATACACTTTTCCCACTAGGTGGCGCTATGTGTGGCCTGTTGTAAATTCAAATATTCCGCAATTGTGTCCATCAAACACCAGGTGGTGTCACACTATAGCTGCTGAAAATTGAAAGAGGAGAAAAGACAAAACAAAGTTGTTATATTTATGAGCACTATGCAATCACTCCCTTTCCCCACCATGTGGCGCTATTTCAGCCAAGGCAAAGATTGTTGATCAAATTTCAATCAATATAAAATTGCCACTTTCCAACACCAGGTGGTGCTACACCCAGGAAAAGCAAAAGCCACTTAAACCCAGCAAACTGCAACCACCTATGTCCCAGCCCTGGCCAGGCAGCAGCTTCCAAAAAAGGTCCTCCAAGGGTAAAACTGACAAGCACCACACAGAGCAGGCTCAGATCACAATCACACACCCACACCCAGTCACGACACACAATGACGCCTCACCAAAGCACACACTTTGACTTTAAAAACAATATGTACTTACTCTTTTTGAACAAAAGGTGGTGCTATACAATGCTTGCTGTACATTGCAAGCTCAAAAGACAACATGTAATTGTACCCTTTGCACACCACGTGGTGCTATACAAGGGCTGTTGAAAAGTAAAAATTTTAATCAGTGTCATTGCTCTTATTGATCACCAGGTGGCTTCCTGACAGTTAAAACTTTAAAAAGGTATGCAAATACTCTTTGAACGCTAGGGGGGACTATTTCAAAAAGCCAAAGCCCAATGAAGTTCAAAATTCAAAGGTCTGCAAACAAAGACTCCCTATGAATTAATTCCTTTTTTTACAATCTGACCTAACCAAGTAATGGAAATACAGTCATCCCTTCACATTCGCGGGGGTTAGGTTCCCCAGACCCCCGCGAATGTGAAAAATCCACGAATAACAATTGCCCTCCCCCGCCCCCGCCAAAGCAACCACAGGGCCTCTGGAGGCCCTATACTCGCTTTCCCCCGCCTCCCCCTCCCTCCCCAGGCCTTCATGAGGCCTCCGGAGGCCCCATGACCGCCTCGCCACCCCTTCCCCAGGCCTTCATGGGGCCTCCGGAGCGTCTCCGGAGGCCCCATGATCGCCTCCCTATCCATCCCCACCCCTTCCCCAGGCCTTCATGGGGCCTCCGGAGCATCTCCGGAGGCCCCATGATCGCCTCCCCAGCCCTCCCTACCCCTTCCCCAGGCCTTCATGGGGCCTCCGGAGCATCTCCGGAGGCCCCATGATCGCCTCCCCAGCCCTCCCTACCCCTTCCCCAGGCCTTCATGGGGCCTCCGGAGCATCTCCGGAGGCCCCATGATCGCCTCCCCACCCCTCCCCACCCCTTCCCCAGGCCTTCATGGGGCCTCCGGAGCGTCTCCGGAGGCCCCATGATCGCCTCCCCACCCCTTCCCCAGGCCTTCATGGGGCCTCCGGAGCATTTCCGGGGGACCCGTGAAGGCCTCCCCGGCCCTCCCCACTCCCTCCCAAGGGCTTCGCGGGGCCTCCGGAGGGTCTCCAAAGGCCCCGCGGAGGCCTTCCTAGCCCTCCCCGCTCCCTCCCAAGGCTTTTGCGGGGCCTTGCAGGGCCCCACGGAGGCCTCCCCGGTGCTCCCCAAGGCCTTTGCGGGGCCTCACAAGGCCTCACAGAGGCCTCCCTGGCCCTCCACCCTCCCTTCGAAGGCCTTCGCGGGGCCTCTGGAGGGTCTCTGAAAGCCCTGCAGAGGCCTTCCTAGCCCTCCCCCCTCCCTGCCATGGCCTTTGCAGGGCCTCGCAGGGCCCTGCGGATGCCTCCCCGGTGCTCCCCAAGGCCTTCGCGGGGCCTCGCAAGGCCCCGTGGAGGCCTCCTCGGCCCTCCATCCTCCCTCCCAAGGCCTTCGCGGGGCCTCCTGAGGGTCTCCGAAGGCCCCGCGGAGGCCTTCCCAGCCCTCCCCCTCCCTCCCAAGGCCTTCACAGGGCCTCCGGAGGGTCTCTGAAGGCCCCGTGGAGGCCTCTCCGGCCCTCCCCACTCCCTCCCAGGGCTTTTACGGGGCCCATCCCAAAACCGCGAATAATCAAAACCGCGAATGTCAAGTTCGCGAATGTGGAGGAGCAACTGTACTAGAAATGGCCAGAATGCCAGTAAGCAAAATGGCACCTTATGCTTCTCACAAAGAGGCCCCAGTGCCCTTAAACAAAGAGGCCACAGTGCCCTTGAACAAAATGGCACCTTAAGCTTCTACAAAATGGCCACAGTGCCAATAAACAAAATGGCACCCCTGCTTCAGCCTGTGGTTGTAAACAACGAAAATGGCTGCCTGTGCCAGAAAACAAGATGGTGCAGGAACTAAGAGAGTACAGGAGGCCTTCACCAAAGGACTGACAGCACACATGCACCAGCCACCTCTCCCACACACACACACACTGTGGAGCAAACACACACAAAAAAATCCTCAGCCAGCAGAAATGTAAGCCAATACAGAGGAGCAGATATTATTATTATTTAATCCAATTGGGCAATACCCCTAAATGAACACCAGATAGCACTGTATCTTTAATGTCCCCAGCAGGCAGGTAGGTCCATAAATGGTCCAGAAATGCTCCTGACAATACACATGCATGCACACACACACACACACACGCACGCGCACACACACACACACAGGGGACTATCATCAAAGACCTGTCAGCTCCAACAAAGCTACTAACAGTCAAGGAAAGCAGGCAGACAGCAAGGTGGTGGGGGAGAAAAGGGGGGGCACTTTAGGACTTGAACTTCCAACCTTAGGGACCACAATAATCAGATTGGCCTTTTAACCACTAGGTTGTCCCAGCTGGGCTTAGTTCCTACAGAAATAGTTACCTGACCACCAACAAAGCTAATTTGCCCAACAATAGCAGGCCAACTCTTCTCCTGGCAACAGCCAACACCCAACAGCCACCAGAGGGCCATAGAAAAGGAAGAGCCAAACTTACACTTGGAGACCCAATGGGGGGGGGGTAGGTGACAGGCTGGCACATGCACCCTCTCTAAATATAAATAATTAAATGATCTAGATAGTGACAAGCAGATGCTCCTCCCTCCAAATTTCTATATCTCAGTAGTTGAGAGGGAGGGAATATAAAGGATGCCTTAAAACCCTGTGAAGAAAGGCTTGTCAAAGCACAGGTTCTCTAAATATAAATAATTAAATTATCTAAATAGTGAAAAGCCGATGCCCCCTCCCTCCAAATCTCTGTATCTAATAGTTAAGGAGAAGGGAAAATAAAGGATGTCTTAAAAGCCTGTGAAGAAAGGCCTACCAAAGCACAGGCTGAAACTCTCATCTAGTCAAAGGGAAAAGAGGAGGACCTCTGGGGTGGCAAGACTTTTATAAATTAAGCTCCGCCCCCAACTCCTCCATGCCATGGTGTGATACACCATTGGCCAATCACTGACTTGCTTCATATGAGGCCATCAAAACACCTTCCCCCTCACAACTCTGTATAGTGTTCAGGGGGGTGTTCATTCCTTCCCACCCACAGATACATTTGTGTGGAGATACATATTTTTCTATTGCATACATATTTACCTGTGTGCATTTTTCAGGTGTATGCATGATTTTCTGCTCATTTTTGATTTGCCAAAATCCCTTGCAACCATGGGAACAAATAAATTTCTAAGACAAGATACATTTTGTCTCGTTGCTCCTTTGGGAGATATGCAATGCTTATTTGGATAGAGAAATGAGAGTTCAACTAACTTATTTTCCATCCCTAGTTCCATGCCTCTGCCATTTTACAGAAGTTGTGTAAGAGCCTATGCATGGTCAAACTGCTCATGCATAGTGCTGTGTATATGCACAAGGGGCACAAGAATGGTGTTGGCCCTTTACGTGCCAAATCAAGATAGAGGTGATGCAGCCCTGCTCCTCCTCTCTCTGTGTGGACTGTACACAGGAGCAGCTCATGGACTGTGTGTGTCTCACCCCAAAATGGTAGGGTGAGTTATCTCCTGACTCAGTTCAGTCTATGATCTGCCCTTGATATGTACACACTGGTAAAATGGGTGATACTTTCACATATTAAAACAACTAAAACAACATATTAAAACAACTAAAACAACTTACTAAACAAATATAAGAAGGGTCAATGATCTGTTGAAGTTCTTTCTTTTTTCAACTGCTTAAAACCTACAACTTGTGCTTTTACTTAAGATGATTGTCAGAGACTTGGGAGCACAAATATGAAAACTGAAGATTTATTACAAACTACAGGTGTTGACAGAAAACCAACAGATGCAAATTCTTGTTTAAAACATAAACTGTCTCAAGCATATGAAATTTTCCATACAAATAGATGATCTCAATATATTAGTAATGCAACATATATACAAATACGTGTATGTGCATGAATGTGAATGCTTTTTCAGTCAAAAAGAAATACATTCATGCAAGAACTAAGAGAGAATAAAAAAGGACATCCAGATGCTGTGTTAAAATAAAAAATTTAAAAGGTCATTGACGGAGACACCTGTTTCTCCAAAACAGGATTCAGAAGGCGGACATGCTGCCACATGCAGGCATACTGAGCTGGGTGTGTAATTAAACTGGAGGTGGGGAGAACCTGTGGATCTCTGGAAGTTGTTGATTGCCACCTCCCATTATGCCAACTAACATGGTCAGTGGTAAATGATGAGTGATTGATAACCCAGCAAGATTTAGATGGCCATGAGTTCTTCAAGTCTGGTCATGTCTTTAAAGTCTGCGAACACAGAAGAAAACAGAAATACTCAACAGGCCCTGAGATTAACAGGCAGTATAAAGCTTCTAGATTGGCCAACCTGGGTATAAAAACAGTGAGCCTCTCCTTTCACATTTACTCAGAAGAGTAGTTCCTTGACCTTTAAGTGTCTCTTGTTCTTCAGGTCTAGATTTAGGTAGGGACTTCCAGGGCTTTGATATGGTCCAGAACTGATTGTCATGAATTGTATATACTGGAACATCCATAAGACTGACTTGAGGATAGTTCATGACTATGGTATTTCCACACTTTGACCAGAAATCCATTGGTTTCTTATGCATGCCAAAGTATGGCTACAAAAGGGGTTGGACATTTGTGTATGATGCACGATGGTTGCATTCAGTTCAAGCTTGTGGACTGAGTTTGCAATTTGCATTCAGTTCAAGGAAGGAGAGTTGTGCACATCATCCCATTGTGCATATAGGTGCACATGCACGTGAACATTGGTTGTGCGTTCATTTGTATGTTCAACTGTGAATTCAGTTGCACAATGTTGCCATTCAACACAAGGGTTGCATAAGTACAAACACTGAGTAATTCCACGTGTGGCGGTTTACAGCCTTTATCTACAATTTGTGTTATTTGCCATCAAGCCCACGTCAACTTATGGCAACCCTATGAATGAGAGACCTCTAAGAGCCCCAGTCATCCACTGCCCTGTTCAGGTCTTGTAAACTCAGGGCCATGGCTTCCTTGATTGAATCAATCCACCTGTACTGCTGTCTCCCTCTTTTCCTACTGCCTTCCACTTTACAAAGCAATATTATCTTTTCCAGTGAGTCACATTATTTCATAATATGTCTCCAAAGCACAACAGCCTCAGTTTAGTCATCCTTACTTCTAATGAGAGTTCCAGCTTGATTTTTTCTAGGACCCAATTATTTGTCTTTTTAACTGTCTACGTTATCCATAAAATTATTCTCCAGCACCACATTTCAAATGAGTTGATTTTCTTCCTGACAGCTTTCTTCAGTGTCCAGCTTTCACACTCATACATAGAAACTGGGAAAAGATATTTAGTGACACAGTATATATTTTACACTTATCTAGTTCCTTCATGGGAGCCTTTCTATGTTGTGTATCATCTTTTGATTTCTTGACTGCAGTCTCTATTTTGATCAATGACTGAACCAAGGTATAGGAAATCTTGAACTATTTCAATATATTCATTAACCACTTTAAAGTTATGTAAATCGTTTGTGGTCATTATTTTTGGCTTCTTAATATTCAACTGTAACTCTCCTTTTGCAAAGTCAAAGCCTTTCACAGCTTCCAGAACATGGCCTCATGGCCTGGAAAAAAACCAAGGAAAATCTATCTCCTTTTGCACTTTCTTCCATAATTTTTAACAGTAGTTCTAAGTTGTTGCTATTTCCTGTAATACGGTGCTATCTACATATCCTAAATTATTAATATTCCTTCTCCCAATTTTCATGCCTGCTCCTTCTTAGTTTAACCCTGCTTTCCATATGTTACATTAAATTAAACAGATAGGTCAATAAAATGCAGCCTTGTCTGAACCCAATTGCAATGGAAACCATTGTGTTTCTACATATTGTGCCCTGATAGTGAACTCTTGTCCAGAGTATAGGTTACACATTAGGACAATCAGATGTCATGGCATCTCCTATTTCTTGCAGAGTGAACCATAATGTCTTAGGCTCTAAATAGCCAAAGGCTTTGCTTTAATCTTTAAAGCACAGGTTGATTTTCTTGTGAAATTCTTAAGTACATTCCATTATTCAATGTATGTTTGCAATAGGATCCCTATGTATCTTGTTTTTCTGAACCCAGCTTGGACATCTAGCATTTCTTATTCCATATATGGTAAAACCGCTTTCTTGTAAAATCTTGAGCATCACTTTGTTGCATGGGTCATCAGTGCAATAGTCTAATCGTTAATACTATCCCTAGTGCCCCCTTTCTTGGGGATTAGAATGTACATTAAATATTTCCTGTTTGTGGGCTGTTGTTTTCCATATTTGATAGCATATTTTTGTTAGAATTTGAATGGATTCTGTCTCTACAGCTCTGAAAAAGCTCTGCTGGTATGTCATCTATTCCTGGAGATTTATTTCTTTCAATTTCTGTAAGAGCATTTCCCACTTTCTAAAACTCTGGGCTCATTCTCAAATCATTCTTCCTTGAAGGAATCTATCATCATTTCATCTATTTTATATAGCTCCTCAGTGTATTATTTCCATTGACTTTTTATTTTGCCCTGATCACATAAGGTGTTCCCTTCATATAGCATCCTCATTCTTGGTTTGAAGTGTCAGGAGTTAGAGACTGAACTCCATTATAAAATGGCTGAACAACTGCAGAACCATGCTGAGTTATAATGGCTGACTGCATGAACTACCAAGTCAGGCCTAGTCAGACCACTAGGGGGCAATGTCCTATAGGTACATACATGAGAGATCAGAACAGAGCTCACTTCCTTCTTCCTTCTCTTCCTGTGAATGCTGAGGCCTGGTGAAGCAGTGTCTCCTTCAATTATAAATATTTGTACATATTGCAACTGTTTGACAATAAAAGTGCCCCCTACTTATTTGGATGTCAAACACTCTGGGTGTGAGTATTCTTGAGAAAGGGTTGCTGCTGAGTCTGTTGAAATAATTTTTGGGCTTCTGCTGGGGATTGAGTGGACTATCATCCCCTGACAGTGGTTATGGGCCCAGCTGATTTATCTCAGATTTGATAAGGTGCACCCAGAAAACTTCCCAGAAACTCTTTTGTCTTGAATGTTTTTGGCTATCTGGATGAGAAAGTAATATCTTCAAGTAACCTTGAAGTGCTGCCAGATGCCAGCTATCTGTGTTTTCATAGCTGGAGAATTGTTGATTCAATCAGCAGAATGGCAGATAATAGTCTCGTCCGCTTTGAAAAGGTGGCTGATGGAAATTATTCATCATGGAGTTTATACATGGGCTTTATTAATTAAGGACAATTTGTGGCACGTTTTGGAGAAAGAAAGTGTGATCCCAGAGGGTTCAGAAAATGAAATAGCAGTGTTCAGACTAGCAGACAAGAAGGCTAGAGCTGCAATTCTCTTATCGCTCAGTCCCTCCCAGTTAATACATGCAGCCCCAGCAAAGACAGCCTTTCAGCTTTGGACAGCTTTGAAAATGGTTCATCACAATTCGTCCTACCTCTCAAAGATGATATGGACTAAGAGACTTTATAACACAAAGCTGTCTACCGGAGGCTGCATGAAAGCCCATTTGGAGGAAATGAGGTAGCTTTTTCAAGAGGTGGCCAATAGACGGGTGGACATTCCTGAAGCCCGTAAGTGTTTTATTTTATTGGGCAGTTTGCCAAAGGAATGGGATTTCCTAATGTACAGTCTGCAGACCACTAGGGAGAGTGATTTGTCTGTAGACCTGGTATCTGGGTGTATTCTGGAAGAGTTCCAATGCAAGCAATTTGATTACCAGATAGAGGGGAATAAACAGCCACAAATTACCAGACACAATCAGGAGAGCACTGCAACAGAGGCACCTGTGGAGGAAGGAGCCTGGAGCTACATGAAACACTGTTTCAGATGCAAAAAGCCTGGACATTTTCAGAAGGACTGTAAAATGCCTGCACCAGATAGGAGGGGTGCATCCTCTCAGGCTGCAAGCCATGCCTTCATAGCACAGCACCATCCTGATGGTACTGAGGAAAGAATTTGGTTACGATAGTGGGGCCACACACAATATGGTTAATGATTTACAGTTGTTAAGCAATGTTAAAATGTTTCAATAACCAATATTACCCTTGCAGATCATGGTCACAGCATGGTGCAGAAAATGGGCACTGCATATGTACCATCTTTTGGTAAAGATTTTGAAAATACATTATGTGTTAACTAACTAGAGAATTGTATATTAAGTGTGTCTCAAATCACTATTGATGGTTATAATGTGATGGTTATAAAGTGATATTTGAGGGGGAACACTGTACAGTAACAGAATAATGTCTGTGCAAAAGGGATAAAGAAACATGGGTTGTATTACATGTTGCTTAAAGGGAAGGTGGCAAATGTGAACCCTGTAGACAATGAGCCCCTACGTGATAAGTGTGTTCATTACTACCACAGGCTAATGGGCCATGCTAGTTACAAAGGGTTAAAGGAGCTAGTAAAAGTGTGCCCTGGTTTAAGCATGAAACACTCCCCAAGATTCTTAGAATGTGCTGTGTGCAGGAAAGTTAAGGTGAAGGCTTTCTCTATTGCCAAAAAGACCCAATGTGTCACCAACAGACCCTTTGAAGTTGTCCATGCTAATTTAGCAAGCCCCTATAAGCCCACTGAAAGGGGTAACCGCTATTTATTTGTTATAGTGGACAGACACACTAGGTACACCTATGTATACTTACTGAAGGAGAAAAATCAGGCTGCAGACAGGTTACGTAAGTGGGTGAATGCGGTGGAAAACAAATTTCCTTCTCATAAGGTTTCCAGTCTAGTGATGGATAGGGGATGGGAATTCTTATCCAACAGTCTGTAGACCTGGATGTGTAGGAGGGGCATTAGACACAAGACCACAAACCCAGCATCTCCGGGGGAGGATGGCTTGCAGAAAGGAAAATTGGAGTATTAAAGTGCATGATGGAGTGCATGATAGAAGATTTACAAGCCCCAGCTGAGCTGTGTGGGGAGGCAGTGAAGACTGCTGCTTACCATTTAAATCAGCATTATCTTCATGTCTAGACAAGCTCTTATTTTCCAGAATAAAACCCTTCTTTGGTTCCAGAATAAAACACATTTAATTCCCAAGTAAAGCACTGTGCAATTATCTCACTGAAAATGTCCAATTCCTGTCCAATTTAGGTTACACATCATATGGCCATGTCTATTCATTTCATTTCTTGCTTTACAATTTCCAGCTTTCCCTGATTCATGCTTCTCACATTCCATGTTCCTACCACATATGTTGTACAGCTTCAGACCTTTTTCCCCCCACCTCTGTGAACATCCTTTTGGCCTGAGTCATGTTGTGTCATTAGACACAGTGCTACTTTTCCTCTGCTCTTCCCTAGAAACTGGCTGAGTGCCTTCTGACTTGGGAGTCTCATCTTCTGGCACTATCTCTTGTTTCATTTTGGATTGTCTCAACATAGGGTTTTCAAAGTAAAAGGCTTTAGGAATGGTTTAACATTGTCTTCTGTGTGGTACTAACTGCTCTAGAGTTAGCTGTGTATACCTTCAATCACCTGTCAATTTATGGCTATCTCTTGTTTCATTTTGGATTGTCTCAACATAGGGTTTTCAAAGTAAAAGGTTTTAGGAATGGTTTAACATTGTCTTCTGTGTGGTACTAACTCCTCTAGAGTTAGCTGTGTGTACCTTCAATCACCTGTCAATTTATGGCAACCCCATGTATTTCATAAGCTTTTCTTAGTTAAGGAATACTCAGAGGTAGTTTTACCAGTTCCTTCCTCTGAAATATAGCCTACAGCACCTGGTCTTCATTGGTGGTATCCCATTCAAGTCCTGGGCAAGCCTGCTTAGCTTCCAAGATCATACAGGATCTGGTGCCTTTAGGGTATTAACAGTCCTTAAAATCCAACCTTTGATTATTATTATTTTTCAGGGCATGTCTAGCAAATTTCAGTAGGTGTACCTCCATCACTCAATGTTTTGTTATAGCTGTTTGTAAGCACTGGTGAAATAGCTTAGGTGCACAGGAGAGCCGAAAAGCAAAACTGATTTAAAAAAAAACAAAAAACACCTATCCCTTTCTGATTGGGAATGCAACACAAATTGTGGACTTTTGCCCTCATTTAAGTTTATAGAAGAAACTGCACTGATTTTGCTGAGCTTACCTTTGGTCAAGAAGTTGATGAGCAAAGATCAACTAGCAGAGAGCCTGGGAAATGAAATGAAAGCTTTTTAACCATTGCTATTTTGTTTTATTCTGTAATGTTTCAGTGTAGTCATACACGCATGGATGGTAAAAATTATGTTCTTTTATTAAATATTTTTGACTATCACAAAAAGGCTTCATTTTACATGCATCTGCTTATAAGCAGAAAGTAACCATTCATGGCCACAATTCAGTTACAAGTTCCAACTAATGAACCAATTTTTGTCCTTTGCATGTTTATTTGGAAAGAAGTTGCACGAGGTTGAGTGGGACTTATTCACAAGAGTCAAAAATTCAGACTATTACTTTGTGTACTCCAACTTCCCAAAATATTTACTTGTTTTGGAGATGGGAACTTTTCAGAGCTCTGGACCTGACCCTACAAAGTGTGTGATTACCTATTAGAAATAAGGTTCTTCCTTTCCCCCTTCCTCTTCCTCCTCCGTCTCCTCCTCCTCCCTAACACCCAGGAGGCTTCATCAAGTGTGTGAGAGGGGTTCTTAATTTTCCCCTCCTATTCAGTTCCAGCATTCATACCACCATCAGCATTTTTCACTAAAGCTGCTATTAACTCTTAGGAGATTTTCAGACCTGCAAAATCGCTGCTTGCCGCGCGAGCAGCCTCCCGAAACTGCTGCGCGGCAAGGCTCTACTTCGGACGACGCTGTGCCTCTCGCGAAACCGTCCGTGTCACTTCCGTGAAGCTTGGGACGGCTCCGCGCCATTTTTCAATCACGGGCAGCCTCCGTGATTGAAATATGGCGCCGAGCCGTCCGAAGCTTCACGGAAGTGACACGGACGGTTTTGCAAGAGGCACAGCGTCGTCTGAAGAAGACCCTTGCCGCGCAGCAGTTTCGGGAGGCTGCTCGCGCGGCAGACATGAATTTTTGCAGGTCTGAAAATCTCCTCAGAGGAAAACTTCCATTGATATTAATGACAACTTCCCTCCCATGTCAAATAGTAGAGGAAATATCATCATCATCATCATCATCATCTTTATTTCTATCCTGCTTTCCCCCCATAAATATCAATTGGGACCATAATGGGACACACACACATCCCTCCATGTGCTGCAGATTCTTATAGTCCCCTCCATAGAGCTATTGTTTAGAGTACGAGAAGGCAGCTGTGTGGGGACATTCCTGCCCCAGAAGGCTGCAGTGGCATCAACCAATGTTGCTGGAGCCTCCACATTTGCCACCAACATGATACCAATGTATCATGTATCAGATACATGCCAGGAGTAGCCCCAGAGCCACCCTCTTCCTTTTAGATGAGAAGGCTAAAAATAATGATGCAGCAGGTTGTGTGGGGTGTTGTTGTTTGAAGTACTGCCACATTTTGGCAATAGTGCCAAAAAAAACCCAAACAAACAAAAAAAGGCACATTGAGTTGGATCACAACTAAATTATTTACAACTATAGTTCCCACTGAAATCACTGGACTAAGTTAGACATCACTTCACTTGAGTCTAACTGATTTTAGTGGGAACTGTCTGTGAGTAAATTATTATTATCATCATTCATCATCACCACCATCGTCATCATCATCATCATCATCTTTATTTCTACCCTGCTTTTTCCTCAATGTGGGACTCAGGCCAAACTGACCCAATTCAATGCAAATATAAATTGGACATTATATGTACTTTGTCATTAAGTGTATATTTGGATTTCAGCTTTTTCCCCCTGTTGAAAGCAACCAAGTTGGTTGCTACTTAGGGCTTGTCTATACAAGGTCAAAAGAAATGGATTGCTCCACAGTAATAGCAATTTGAAGCAGCTGTGACTTGCCTTAATGGTTTTACAGCCCTCATAAACTTCACATGCCCTCTAGTTAAGATGGCAGCCGCAAGTGAATTACTTGCATTTTCACATCTGCTGCCACAGAACTTTTTTTTAAAAAAAAAACTATTTCCACAGTGCGCATAAGCAATATTTCACCTTTATGAAAAAAAGAGAAAAAAAAAAACACCCCATTTTATCACCTTAGCGAGCAATAGTTAAGGCAAAAAACCAACATGGTGGCTCCAGGCACTTGCCCTGTCAGCAAACCCCCACACACACACTCATCTGGCCAATCATTTTTGAACTTTCTCTCATATGGGAAAGCAATTCATATCAAATCACTTGTCCCAACAAGTGGGAATGCACATTCCCTTCACTGTTTTTTAAAAAGTCCAAAATTTGGAGACTGAATGAAAATTTCATTGGGGGAGATTCTTATTTGGGGAGCAATGCTCTAATTTTCCCACTCTCATTGCTACACCCCTTGTGATAGTTTACTCATCATTAAGAAAAAAATATGGATGAATCATTACATTAATCCAGTATGTGTGTGTGTGTGTCTATGTGCATATTTACCTAGGTATAAGTGCTGTTGTAATCATTGGATGTTCTATCAAGTAAACATGCTAGGTTTACAGATGAAAACTTTGTAAGCCTGAAAGAAAATGAAAAAGCTGTTTCTGGCAAACCACCACCCCCATTTAAAAAAACAAACAAACAAAAAACCTCTTCTATATTTGAATATAAAAAGAGGTACTTTACACATGCTATGATAAAGAAATAATCACTAGTTATTCAGGGCCTTCTCAGACCAAACAAAATTTCACAGTCAAGCAGCTACAATGATAATGTGAGGTATGTAATTACAGGTCTCTGCTCATAGATCTTCATGGTATAATAATGTGGAAAGAGCTGTGTGTGGTTGCAGTCCATCCACTCTCATGCAGTCCACCCAAACTCATATTGCAGATGACCTGGTGTGTGTGTGCGTGTGTGTGCGCGCATGCTTAAGAGAGTATGTAATCATAAAATGGCACACAGTTGCTGCATGTTGCTGCAAAAATGTTTCACTATGATGTAAAACTGAGAAACCATTTCACTGGTGGCATTACTGTTTTGTTTTCTCATTGCTATGTACTATATTATGCGTGTGGCACACAACTTTCCCCTATAATGGGCTAATAATTCTCACAGTGATATCTGCAACAAGGTTAGTGTGCCACTGTACAACTGGTATGGCTCAGCTACAGTGCAGGCCCTGCTATTAGGCAAAGTGGGGTGACTAGGTGACAGGTGCTACGGATCTGCAGTAGCAGCTTCCTGGTTATTCCTCATGAAATTCTATATTCCCCTCTTTATTTTATTTATTTACTTATTTATCTTGCCTTTTCCTCAACATGGGACTCTATCATTCTTGAGACAAAAGAGCTGTGTATGCCAAACAACATGTCCTGGGCTCCTTGAAATACCCTGCTGCCTCAGATGTGGTGGAGGATGCTATCCCACTGCCAGTGTTTAAAGCAGGATTCAGCCACCAGTCCTGTTGGGTTATGTGCATGGACTGAGGAAAGGATGCCATCTCATCCTTTCTTTCAGGCAGCAAAATGTTTTTGGTCATCCTTGCACAAATCATGAATGCTACTCTTTCTCTATGCAATAATAGCTGAATCCTCAAGCCATCACCTGTGCTCTAGAATCACTGCTGAACTAAACTGTGGGAAGAAATGAAACCTTCAAGATTCAGCAGCCTTCTACAGAGAAGACTAATGAATAATGCATTGCTATTCCATGGGCTTAAACTTTGCTGATAGTATCTACCTGATGATTAATTATCTCCCCTCAGGCCGCTTTTTCCCCACTTCCTAGCTCTGTCAGTGGTAACAGACTCTGGTGAATCCCAGTACAGATTAGAACATCAGATAAAATAGCAGAATTTTAGAAATATGTCCTCTCCTGTGATGTTGTCCTTAAGACTGTGCATGTTGGTGAGTTTTTGCAATAAGCTGATTGCTTCCTTAATACTTTGGATATACATATAGGCCAGGATTTGTTTGGTGCTCTACATGAACATGTCAGTATAAGTGGTGGTGGCAGGAGGAAAAAGCCATGGGTTCAGTGACTTTGTGGAGGAAGTCGAGCCCGTGCAATGGATTTTTCTGGTGGAGCGCAGCGTGCACAGAACTGGCCTCACCCTTTAAACCAGAGATTCATCTGCCGTGGCCTTGCAAGCATGGACGTGGCAGCGAGGTCCTCGGGCCGTAGGTTTGTTTAGAGTTTAGAGGAAGTAAAATCCTGGAAAAACAGATTGCTCAGAACGAGCGGATTTTGGCTGGCTTCCCTCGTGAACACAAGTCTACCCACTAGTGTATTGCACCAACAGGATTCTGGCCACAGTTTCTTTTTTTTTTTTCTCTCTTTTTAAATTTCATAATGAACTTTATTAACAAAAGACATACAATAACAATAGACAAATATTAGACAAATATATAAATATACAATATACATACAATGTCACACTCAACATATTAATTACAAATCCCATTACATATATCTATTATATCTGTGAATAACTATATATCTCTGTCTTAATCCTAAACATTCCTGTTACCTAAAATCTTATTTCACTTGTTTTCTTGATGTAATCTCTATCATAATCTCTATCAACAAAACATTAAACAATATTGTTCACTTTCAGTTCTGTTGAAATTCAGTTTGGCATGTTCATCATACTTATTTACCCTTGATTTATTCACTTAACACCACCTTTCTCCCTTAAGAAAATATTTTTACATCCTTTTAATGTCCTTTTAACAACTACAAAAATATAAAAAAACATAAAGTCCCTTTATCGCAGAACAATACGACTTAAATTTAATTTCTGCTTCTTCTACCCCACTCCTCTTATTACACACCTACTCTTTGCTCTTGTGGAAATTTGTCCACCAATATATCTTTTCCCTCACCTTCCCTTTCATAAGTTATAATTTATAATCTATTCATTCCAATTGGATAAAGTCCAGAAATGGTTGCCATACTTCTAAAAATTCATCATTTAGTTTATTTTCTAAGAGATAAGTAAGTTTATCAATCTCTGCCACTTCTGCTAGCTTTTCCAACCATTCTTCCACTGATGGTACTGTGTCCTTCCACCAGTATCTGGCATAAACAATTCTAGCTGTTGTTACCATATGCCACAATAACCTTCATATCTTTTCATTAGGAATCAAGTTAGCATCATAAATACCCAACAAAAATAACTCAGGACACATCTCAATTTTTATTCTTATGATCTTTTGGATTCTGACCACAGTTTCAATAGTGTCAAGCTTAAGCAACTTAAACAATTATTCTAATGTGCTGGTTATCATTGCTAGAGATGGTTCAAAATTTGGTTCATTGAATTCTATGGATTTACCCAATTCTGCACTTTTGGAATTTGTAGCCAGAATCCATATATTTCTGGACTTGAAAAGTGTTTTTAAGAAGCTCACAATTGATACATTTAACTGAAAAATGCACAAAAATACACATCATTTGGGGGGGGGGGTAAAAACCAAAAAAATCTGTGGGGAACTACAGGTGGGGAACTTGGGGGTGGCAAAATGAAGCAGGCTTGACAAATTTGCTCATCTCTAACAACTGCCTTTGGAATTCTTTGTACTTCCTTAAACAAGGCAGTTAGACACAGAAGAGTGCTATTAATTTTCATTCAAGGGTGAAGACTGTTTTCATTGAAGAGTGTTGTTAGATGTGATAATAAACCTTACTTTTTTTTGTCTGGGATGGCTTTACTCATAAATGATTTCTATATTTTCACTTTATATGTGAAACTGAAATATCTATGAGAAACTAGAGAAGGCTTTTCACATAGCCTTCTAACTGGTATGTTAGCTTTCCACATGAAAGGAATCTTTGATACAAGTACATTTGCAAGCAAATCATTTCCCCCAGGTTCATTTGAAGTATACCTCAATTAACAAAGTAGATACATTCCTAGGCATTACAGAAAATTTGATACTAGAGGTAGAAAGTACATGGAAAGAAAGGGGTAGGTTTCTGTGCTACAAAGGGGGTAGGTTCCTGTGGTCCATGTTCAGCAAACCCCATTGTTTCCCAGCTCAAGTTTTATTGTATTGTTTACTGCAGATGTGCTGCTGCAATCTGAGGCCCTGTGGAAAAACCTGAACCCTCCTCCCCTCAAATCTGCTCCAATACAGCCACATGATGTGTGGGCCTTATTCCCAAATCTGGTGCGATAAAGCCACACAATGAATGGCCCTAACTGCACCAAACTCAGGGTATACCATCTTAACATGGGTTTTAAAAACTCACAGTTTTCTCCAGAGTTTGCTTGAAATTCCAGAGAAAACTGTAGTGTGAACAAAGTATCCACCCTGGATTTAGGGGGTGAGGAGGCAGGACGAGTGCTGCCTTACAAGTGCTGCCATTTTCCCCCTCCTCAGTACCACTTCCTCATTCCAATATTGGCCAGCAAAGCAGAGCCGTGGTGCAGTCGCTCACTCTGAGGTTAGAACAAAAAATTGTGTGGTTGGCCACCTTGTTCTGACCTCAGAGTGAGCGACTACACGCCAGCAGTGGCAGCACTGAAGAGGGGCAAAATGGTGCCACAAAGGTGCCTGGGGGTAAACATCCAGATGAATCACTTGTATAGACAAATCCAGCAAGGAGCAGTGCAAATTCAGGTTTTGGCCAGCTAAGGTGTGGCACTCAACTTGTGTGGTGAGAGTAGTCCGAATTTCAATCAGATTTTTACACCACCATGCCCGTGTAGACAAACCCTGACACCAAAAGTCTTTTCTCCAGCTCTCCTTCACCATCCTCTCAATGCTGATTCTGCTAAATAAACTTTCAGGTGGACAGAGGCCAAGGACAGTGTAGGCTGGGTGGGCATTAAAAGACTTTTAAAAAGAGCTTCTTGATCAGAGGCTTTGTTAACTTAGGTACGCCTGTAGTCTAATTGAGAAGTTACCAATGTGAGGACTACTGTAGCTAAGTTACCCCTGTCCAGGAAAGGCTGTAGCTGATGGGCTAGTCTGAACGGGCCCCAAGCATTCCTAGCTACAAACTCCACTTAGGTCTCCAGTGACAAAGATGGATCTAAAAGTAATCCCAAGGTATGTACCTGCTCCTTTTGGGGGAGTGCAACTCTATCCAGAACAGGTAGCTTGCCCAATTCCTGGACCTGAGAACCACCAATCCACAGAGTCTCTGTCTTGTCAGGATCCAACTTCAGTTTATTGGGCCACATGCATCCCATTACATTACCCAGGTATAGGTCCATCACATGCACTTGATGACTTCCCACTTGTAGCTGTTATTTAAAGGCAGCTTGTTTGACATAAAAATAAGATTATATGGTAGTTCTGCCTGTGCTGTTTGATCTCCAGTAATTCATTCACACAAGAGCATGTTATTATCTCAGCAACATATGATGGACATTTGTGTGGGAACCAAGCCAGAGTTCTACTTGAATGGCCATTTGTCCACTGTACAGAGAATAGTTCTGTGGCTCTATTTGAAGACCCTACCTGAAGGCAATCTCTGGTTCAGAATGCAGAACATAATGCTCTCCCAAGGTTTGTGGACTACAACTTTTATCAGACTATAAGTCAATGGTGACAGATAACTGAAAATGTACTCTAACAACATCTCGAAATCATACATTTCCCATGCAAGATTGGTTGGGAAAGCCAAAGAATCATTAATAAAGAGTCTAGAAATTGTCAATCCACTGTGCAAGCATCCACTAGCATTGCACAGCAGACTGAACAAACGAACAGCCATGTTCTGGCCTTCCTCACCAGGATGACACAAGCTGTATTCCTATTTAAATTATAGTGATTATTTCTAAATGTGTGCCTCTGCTAATGAATCAGTATATACAAATCTGATGTCCTCTTTTGGTCTCGGTTTTGGTGATGCCTGAGGAGAAGGCTTTTTGGTGATATGTAATTTTCCAGTCTAAAATCTCATTATGCATTGAGGCTGAGAGACATCTGGCTTATCTTACAGAAAGAGAGATAAGGCATTATACCCCTACAGACAGTTAAAAGTTTGGCTAGGGATAGGATTCCTGAGCTCAGCTGAAAGAAAATGAAACACTCTTTAGAGCAGGGGTGGGCAAAGTGTGGCCTCCAGATGTTGTTGAACTACAACTCCCAGGATGACGGGCATTACAGTACAACACCTGGAAGACCACATTTCCCCACCCCTGTTGCAGCAGGCAATCTGCATTTCTTACCATCCCTCTCCTTCCCCAAAGCCTTCAGCCCCATGATCATTTAAAGAAATACTTTTCACTGGCCCCAGAAAAAAAAATCCTTCAGAATAAAAACAAGGGAGAAAATTATGAGCTTGGAAGTCCAAAATGAGGCAAGATCTAGACCATTCCTACCAGATACTTATCAGGATCTTCCTTCTTGATAACCTCCAGTGGAATAGATATACTCGAACCTCAAAGCTAGAAAAACAAACCTCAACTAATGTTTAGTCTTTGGTTTAGTAACTGCTACCCACTGTAAACATTTGTTCGGTGTTGTAGATGATCCATGACACATAGAATCATAGAGTCATAGAGTTGGAAGAGACCACAAGGGCCATCCAGTCCAATCCCCTGCCATGCAGAAATACACAATGAAATCATTCCTGACAGATGGCCATCCAGCCTCAGCTTAAAAACCTACAATGAATGCAACTCCACTACAATCCGAGGCAGTGTATTTCACTTCCGAACAGCTTTTATTGTTAAGAAGTTCTTCCTAATGTTTAGGTGGAATCTCTTTTCCTGTAGTTTGAACTCATTGCTCTGTGTCTTAGTCTCTGAAGCAGCAGAAAACAAGCTTGCCCCATCCTCAGTATGACTTCCCTTCAACTATTTCTCTCTCTCTCTCTCTGGCTTTTCTTTGCAAATGAAGATTCAGGAAGGACTCATCCCACATTTTCTGCAAGCACGCTGATGACTAAAAAGGCCAATCCGAGATAAACAAGTCTGGTTGCAGAAAGCACAGCAGAAGGTTTCCTTGGGTGATGTTTCTGGGTGGTGATTCTTTCTAGATTGTCATTTCTCTTCAAGACTTTTTCAGTGTGAGTTCTCAAATAAGGGTGCAGTATTGTGGATAGTGCGTCTCCATGCCTCCCGATATGAGGCCAGGGCAGACCATTGTTGGTGATCAATTTGGCCAAGCCTGAGATGTTGTTTCAGGGAGTCCTTGTATCGCTTTTTTTGGAGCGCTCCTGTTATGCTGACCCGTGGCGAGTTCACCGTAGAGTACTATTTTTGGGAGGCGATGGTCCTCCATCCATCAAATATTTAAACATGGCTATCATGTCACCTCTCAACCTTCTCTTCTCCAGATTAAACATGCCTAGCTCCCTAAACCGCTCCTCATAGGGCATGGCTTCCAGACCTCCCACCATCCTGGATGCTCTCCTCTGGACATGTTCCAGCTTCTCAATATCCTTCCTGAACTGTAGTGCCCAGAACTGGATACGGTATTCCAGGTGAGATCTGACCAAAGCAGAATAGAGTGGCATTATTACTTCCCTTGGGCTAGACTCTATACTCCTATTAAGGCAGTCTAGAATTGCATTGTAGGGCTAAACACTGCATGCTATGTTAAATTGAGCCTCAATTTCTTTTTTAACTCCCCAGGAAGCATATGCCCCCCTCTCTTTCTTGTACATACAATCACTCTCTCATCTGAATTAGGACCACCATGTGCAGGGAAATGGTATGGTGGTGATTCTCCTCTTATTTTAGTTGCTGTGCAGGGGGCTAGTTTAGTCAGGGGAAGGCTGGAGGATATTTTAAACCTCTCCCCCCTGTGAATGGTGGCCCCCATCCAGGTGGGGAGCCTTCCTGTTTACTTTAAAGTAAAGGAAGGAAGGAAGGAAGGAAGGAAGGAAGGAAGGAAGGAAATGAGGCTCAGTGGCACAAGTATTTAATGCAGTAAGCAGTTTTGCCCTTAGAGTTTTGTAAAACTGCTTCTTATTCTCACAGAAACTTGCAGGGAACCATAAAAACATTGGCCCCCCACCCTCAAAATATGAATACTTTCCAATCTGCCTCTCATTCAAAACACCAAGTAAAGTTTTAAAATAACACATTCTATAATTCATAACATGCTCCATGGTAAATAATTCAAGACCTGAGGTGTTTAGAAAAATACAATAAGTGTAAGCATATTCTGCGGTATCATTTCTGTAAAGGAAATATGTTGGAGTACATTTTGTAGGTAAGATAAAACCACAATTACTGTTGTTTAATTCCCAAAGCAAAATACAAAGTACTTCTGCAAATATTATGTCACCACTAAAGTAGCAATTACTCTCTGTTTCACAGATTAAGCCATCTTAGTTATTGCAAGGGTGGCATTTGCAATACATCATCCCCCCCTCCACACTTCAGTTTTTCAAAAGTGTGTTTGCAGTGGAGCAGTGAAGATATCTTTCTAGGGCCTGTTCATGACAGCTTTCAGAGAACAGTGCCTATGCATCTTTTATATAGAGTTGTTCTTTGTATGGATCAGGGATCACTGACTTTTCTATTGTCATGGGAACTCTCCATCCTCCAGATAATGGTCCATAGGCTGAAACATTTGTTGTGGCACGCACTGACCCTATCTCACACACACACACACACACACAAATCTAAGCTCCATACAGTAATAAAGTTGCTGCCATCTTGCTGCCAGTAAATGCTTCACAGTTATGAGCACGCATGATCACTTCAAAGCCAGGACTTTGCTTACTGAGAGATGTAATTTTCATTTGTGGAATATCTCTATTTCTTACTATGTCAAAAAAAGTTTCACTTTTCCTTTTAAGAGGAATTACGTGCAAACTATTTGCTGCACCTCGTTTAAACCTAACAGAGCCTAAATATCAAGTATAGTAATCCACTGATGCAAAAGTGGATAACGTGAGGAATGTTTTGGAATGATAAATGTAGAGACAAAGGATGATTGTATTCACTCATATCTTACTTTTGAAGATTCTTTGTAATATTTTATGAGTGATTTGTGATGATATATGACATATTCTCTTTCTTTTGTACTGAATGAATTTAGACAATTCCCCTTTTTAAATATAACCTTTATTTACTATGTGATATATTCCTTTTTTCTATATATTACCTGTTTTTATCCTTTCCCTGTAAGTTTTTATAAAATAAGAAAAAAATTAAATCAATATGGTTCAGACAGCAGGGGCAAATAAAACTGTCCTGCAGATCTCATTTGGCTGGTGGACTATCTGTAGGAGTAACCTAACCATTAGGAGGAGTGAGGCAATGGCCTCAAGCACCAGATATTGGGAAACAGCAGTAGCAGCCTCCACTCTGTTTCTCTTAAGTCCTTTTCTGTCACCTAATCTGCTCTAGATCCCAAAGCAGCTTACAGCCTTAATGCAGAAGAAGATACTACTCTATTGTCATAAGATTAAGTGGACAGTCAACCTCTGTATATGGATCCTTTGTCCTTCGCCTCAAGCAACAAAATGACATTTGCTGATTCTGATTGTCATCTGGATTTCCCTGATTTAGGTGTCAGAGCATTACTTTTAGGAAGAAGTATTATGGTGATGACTTCTCAGTGAAGACTGATGGTGTTTGACATCACTGTTTGAGTTCTTTGGCAGGGAAAACGTAGGCAGCTAAACAACCAGCTAAGAAGGCAAGATCCAGCCAATGAAAATTTCCAGACAAGGAGAGAGCATGAGATTACTTATGAATGCTCTGAAATGCAGCTCCTTGGGAGGAGACCACTGAAACCTTAGTTGTTATGACAGTGAGTTGAACAGTGCCCCCCCCCGAGATTAACATAAGGTCAAACTGCCTAAATGGAGCTTTAATGGACACTGGATCTACAAAAATCCTCACTTTCTTTAAGCACATCTTAATGACCTAATTTACAATTGAAGAGAGATCTTCCAATTGGTGATAAGATTAAAACCTTGGTGAGTTGCCTTCTTTTTGTATACAAGAAGGGAGAAAATAAACACTATTTATATGACTTTAATTTAAAAGCAAAAAGCTTAACAAGGTTGTGGCTCAACACAGGTGGATAAACTCAACATAAATGGATAAAGGGGACAGTAATTTTAAAATGATAGGCTTTTTATTTTGTTTTTCATGAATGTACCTTTTGAATATTGAAGCTGACTAGGTAAATAGAACAGGCGTCTGTGGGAATGTGGATTGTTTGTTTTAAAATTAAGTAGTCAATTTGTGGAAATAACAAAACATGAAGATGAGGCTAAGCTTAGTGAGACTGTGCTTTTTGGAACTACAGAGACTGCATTGGGACTAAATTGTCAACTTAATGGAAAGGCAACTTAGAGGGAAAACAAAAACCAATCTCAGAATTGAAGTTAAGCTATTGCTCATCTTAAGCTTAGGAAAACATCTGCAATTAATGGATTCAATGCAGATTTTTATAAACTAGTGCCTGAAGAATTTAACCAAACTTTTTAAATGACATTTTACACAGAGCTCTGATCACAGAGAGCTGGAAAACTTCACATATAGTGCCAATTCCAAAGACTCAGGGAGAACAACCTGAGCATTAATCCTAAAGAGGATCAAGATTTGACATTGACAAAAAAAGTTATAGACCAATATCATTATTGAATAAGGACTATAAGTTGTTCATGATTATTTTAACTGAATGATTGAAAATAATTTTGCAGGACTTTATACCTGGGGACCAATGTGGGTTTTTACCCAAAAGACAATTATGTGATAATGTTAGAAATGTGTTGGAGATTTTGGAATATTTAGAACAACATAATGAGAAGCAAGCTGCATTGATTTTCTTAGATGCAGAAAAGGCCTTTGACAATTTGAACTGGACTTTCCTAATTATAGTTCTGGAAGATATAAACTTTGGAGATGTTGGGAAAGTAATGAGTCTAAAAATAAAATTGTATTAAAAAAATTCCAGGATCTAGTCCTTTTTAAAACAACAAGAAATATCTTCATTTTAATTGTAGTTTTGACCATCTCTGCAAATCTTTCACTATTTCTTTCCACATCCTATTGTAATTGTTTTCAAATAGGTCTGTATTCCTCTTAGAAATCCATATTCCTAAATATTTGATTTTATTTGTTATTCTATATCCAGTTATCAACTCTATTTCTGATTCTTCCTTTTTTGTTATGTTCTTTGTCATTACTTCCGTTTTTTCTCTGTTTACCTTGAAGCCTGAGTATTGTGTAAATTCTTCCAGCGTCTTCATTAATTCTTCTAGCTGTTCCACTGGATCTTCCAGAAAAATTATCAAATCATCAGCAAATGCCTTTATTTTGAATTCATATTTTTGAATCTTTGTGCCTTTGATTTTTCTATTCGCTCTGATGTTATTGATTAAAATCTCTATTACCATAATGAAAAGAAGCGGTGACAACGGGCATCGCTGCCTCGTTCCTTTTCTGATATTAATCCTTTCTGTCTTATCCCCGTTTATCAATAATTGTGCTCTTTGGTCTTCATATACATGGTTGATCCAGTTGCTAAACTTTTCTCCTATATTCATCTTACTCAGCACCGCTTTCATAAAAGGCCACTTAACATTATCAAATGCTTTTTCAGCATCTAATGAGATCATCGCCAATTTTTTCTCATTATGGTTCTCATAGTACTCTATTATATCCACCGCAGTTCTTACATTATTTTTTATGTACCTGTTTGGCAAGAACCCATTTTGATCTTCCTGTATGATTCTATTTAGGATGGCTTTTAACCTTTGTGCTATAATGTCTGCAAAGATCTTATAATCCACGTTTAGCAACGAGATCGGCCTGTAGTTTCTTGGTTCACTCTTTTCTTTTCCCTCCTTTGGTATAACAGAGATATACGCTTCTTTCCAAGAGTCAGGTATACCATTTATTTTAATCTGATTCATTGTTCTTAGTAGCGGAACTGATAATTCTTCTTCTAACTTCTTGTAATAAAGTGTAGTATAACCATCGGGGCCTGGTGCTTTATCGTTCTTCAGTCTTTTTATTGCTTCCATTAGTTCCATCATTGTGATTTCCTTATTTAAAGCTTCTTTCTGTTCTTCAGTCAGTCTGGGTATATTTTGTCTCTCCAAATATTCGTGCATTTTCCTGTCCTCTAATTTTGTCAAATTAGTATCTGTATATAGTTCTTTATAATATTCTTGAAATCCTCTCAATATTAATTTATGATCAGTCACATTTTTTCCTTTGTATTTTATTTCTGTAATCAGTTTGGTCTCTCTTTTCTTTTTTAATCTTAATGCTAGCCATTTTCCTGTTTTATTGGCTTCTTCAAAATGTTTTTGTTTTATAATCTTCAGTTTCTGGTCTATTTCTTCTGTCATATATGATTGCATTTGTTTTTTTAATAAATTTAATTCAATTTGTATTTCTTTACTCTCTGAGTTCTCTCTCTGCTCTTTCTCTTTTTGTGCAATATCTTTTAGTAGGTTATTTAATTTCTCTGTTTCCCTTTTTCTTTTTTCATAATCCTTTTTTATGAAGAAACCGCGCATGACTGCCTTGCCTGCATCCCAGACAGTTTTCATGGCTACCTCTTTTGAGATATTTTCTTTGAAATATAACCTCAATGTTTCCTTGGCTTCTTCTACTCTTTCGTCATCACTTAGGAGATTGTTTTTTAGTTGCCATCCATATTCTCTCTTTCTTTCTGCTATCTTCAATATTATTGGATTATGATCGGATATCCATTTCTCCTTTATTTCCATTTTTTTAATTGTTGTCACTAAGTTTCTAGTAGCTAGAAACATGTCGATTCTTGATGATGTATGGTGAGCTTCAGAAAAAAATGTGAATCCCTTGGCTTCTCCATACTTATATCGCCATACATCTATTAAGGATATCTCATCCATCATCTTATAGAAAGCATTTGGGAGTTTCCCTTGGTTTTTCTTCAATCGTTTTTTAACTGACCTGTCTTTCATTGGGTCTATTACGCCATTCCAATCTCCCATAAATAATACCCTTTCTATTTCTGTCTTCTCCACATCTCTGTTCAATTTTTCAAAAAATTTCTCTTGTGCCTGAATAGGAGCATACACTCCCACTATCAATACCTTTTGATTTTGTAGTTTAACTTCCACTCCAACATAGAAGCCTTCTCCATCTTTAAATATCTCTCTTGCATGATATTTTCTACTGATGTACAGTACTACTCCTTTCTTTTTCTTTTGATTTAATGATGTAAAGTTCTGTCCTAGTCTGTAGTTGTACAAAAACTTATTGTCTCCTTTCTTAATTTTTATCTCCTGTAAACAAGTTATGTCTGAATTTAACTTTTCAAGGTAGTGGAAGATTAAATTTCTTTTGTGTTTTGAATTCATTCCTTTTACGTTCCATGATGTTACCTTTATTTCCATATTTTCTATTAATTTTTTCTTTTTTCTTTTTTTCTTTTCCCTTTTTCCTTCTTTCTAATTATTTGTCCTGGCTTCAGTGTGTTCAATCCTCTTCCTCTCCTTCTTCTTCTTCCTCTTCTTCTTCTTCCGTTGAGATCCTGTCCGTTTGAGCTTCTTCTTCTAATCCTTCCTCTTCTTCTAATTCTTGATCTTTTTCTACTTCTTCTCGATCTTTTCTTTCTTTCTCCTTTTGTCTCTTTATGTCTTCCTTTTCCTTATCTTTCTTTTTCGCCTTACTAAATCTTTTGCAAAATTCTTTTGCTTTTTGTATTGAATTTATCTTGATTCTCTTGCGTTGATATGTAAATGACACCCCCTCGAGTTTTTCCCACCTATAATTTATCTTATTTTCTATTAACATCCTTGTTAGGAATCTGTATTCTTGTCTTTTCTTCATAATTTGGGGTGGAATGTCTTTATATATTTTTGTCTCTACTCCATCAACCATTAGTTTTTCATCATAGCTCTTCTGTATTATTTGATCCCTCATCTCCGTTCTTGTAAAACATACCACAACATCTCTAGGTAGTTTTCTTTCTTTTGCTACTATTGAATTTATTCTGAACAGTTTGTCCACTTGTATTTCTACCCTTTCTTCAGATAGATCCATGAATTTAGCTATAGATGATATCACTTTTTCTGCTAGATTTTCATTCTCTTGTTCCTGTATTCCCCTTATCTTCACGCATTTTTCTCTGTATCTTAAATCATTTATTAATAAATCCCTCTTTTCTTGTTCTTTTTCTAGAGATATTTGTGATATATTTTCCTCCATCTTTTGTGTTTTTTCTTGTATCTTTTGTACCTCCTTTTTTATTTGATCCATATCCTCCGTTAATTTTTCTATTTTTTTCCCAAAATTATTCAGTTCTCTTTTGAGGTCAGCTCTCATTTCTGCTCTTATCTCTCTCATCTCTTCTTTAATTTCCTGCCTCATCTTTTTCATCTCTTTGCGCATCTCCTCTAAAATAATACTCATTTCCAGTGGTTTTGTAGCTCCTTCCATTGATGGTCTCCTTTGTAGTACCAATTGAGTCTGTGCATGTGTGGCTTTCCTTGTACCTGTAGCCATCTTCCTTCTGAGCTTTCTACTTTACACTGTTGAATTTCTCTCTCTTTCTCTTCCTATGATTTTCTATACTCTTATTTACCTAACTTTGTACTCTTTATATTCATTTAAACCTATACATTCAATTTACCATTCATGTACATACAGTCAGTATCTCCTTGATTGAACCTTTAGTCAGTTAATTTAAACAATTAATTGGTTCAAAAAAATTGATATTTCAAACTGATTAATTGTTCCAGTTTTCTTTTATACCATTAATGATGAACTTGTATTGCAATTACCGTGCACTGTACTGCTAATTACTTCTTAGAAGTAATTGTTTTAATTATTATTATTATGATCGAATGAGCAGTATAATCAAATAAGTTGTATTACCCAGTAATTCATCCAAATTCCTTGTTTTAGAAAATACATATACTTTCTAACTGTTATTTTAAATATTGCTCTCTTCTTTACTTTTCCTCCCCTTCTTCCCACCACCACTTTTTTTCACTTTTACTTTTGCAAGAAATATCTTCATTTTAAAAAAGGAGTTAAAAATCATTCACTTTAACTTCACGTTCATGCTTCATGCAGAGTGCGCTTAGGATTGCAGACTTAAGCTCTATTATCATTTAAAAGTGTATTCAAGAGGTCTGGGATCCCCCAGTTAAATTAGACTCATTACAAAACAAAGGAGTCAGTTTAAAATGCAAATCAAAGTTTAGTGAAGGTATATCAATCTCAATCTACATACTAAAACATACTTTAAAAAGAGGTCCCTAACTAAAAGTATTTAGGTAATAAAACTCACTCAGCCTACAGCAGTAGGAGGCAGGCTTCTGATGCATCATGACATGGTTCAGATGGCTTAAGATGGCAAATATAGCTAAGATGACTAAGATGGCTCCAGCCTCCTAGAGACTCAAAACTTAAAAGAAAACTTACACAAAAGCAATAAAATTCAAATTAGGTCATGTGTTGAATGACCCAGCACTCCAGTTGGCTGGAACTGTCCAGTGAAATAAGAGAAAGGGAATTTTGGGAGAACAAATGCATGCAGGGGAAAACCCTAGACTTATCTTAGGATGTGAATGAGGTAAACAAGATTGCTTTTACATTACAATGATTATTTCCCCACATACTATGATCCCCTTCTCAATTGTAGGGTACTTCAGGAACAATCTTCATTTCTTCTCGTAGTCTAAGGAAACTGTCCTTAGGGAGAGGCTTAGTTAAAACACCAGCTATCATTTCTTCTGAGTTGCAGTACTCCAGTTGAACAAGTTGACTCTGGCACATTTTTCTCACCTTGTGGAAAGCAATGTCTATATTCTTCTTCAGAGGCTTGTCACTCTGAGAAATCTTGATACAGCTTTGATTGTCTTGCATCAAAATGGTTGGCTTGGGTTCCTCTATCCCAAGATCCAGAAGCAAATTCTGCAGCCATTTGATTTCATCACAAGCTGTTTTCGCTGAGACGCACTCGGCACCTGTGGAACTATCCGCCACTGTACTCTGCTTCCGACTTGTCCAACTTACTGCTCCACCACCATAAAAGATGATTTTTCCACTGGTTGATTTTCTCTCCACCAAATCACTGCCCCAATCGGCATCTGCATAGGCAATCAGTCGTGGCTTGTCACATGCCGGCAGCATCAGTTTGAAGTCAGCAGTCGCTTTTAAATATCTTACAATTCGCTTCACTGCAGTAAAATCTCAAAGGGTAGGAGAATTAACCATTCTACATAAGATGCCAACAGCATTTGCAATATCAGTTCTAGTGAAATTCGCTATGTACAGAAGTTTTCCAACTGCAGTTCTGTACTTTTCACTGTCTCTCAAAGGTTCAGATGTCTCATTGCTCTTTAAGAAACCTACTTCCATCGGGGTTAGAGTGTCCTTTGCATCTTTTAAACCAAGACAGTCCAAAAGATCTACAATCTTTTGCTTTTGATTAAGAAAGAAGCTTCCATCACGGTCTCTTTCAATTTGTACTCCAAGATAGTGTGAGATATCTCCCAAACTTTTAATGTCTATTTCTTTCTGGAGATTCAGGAGTATCTCTTGACTATCTGCTTTGTCTTGACTGCACAGAATCAAATCATCAACATAACTTGCAATGTAAGTCCATCTATTGTTTCTGAATCTTTTGTAAACACATCGGTCAACAGTGCCTGGAGTAAATCCTTCTTTGATAAGGAGCAGATTTAGCTTTTCATGCCATTTCTTGGCTGCTTGTTTTAATCCATACAAGCTTTTCTCAAGTTTACATACTAGATGCTCCTTTCCAGGTACTACAAATCCCGAAGGCTGTTCCATGTACAGTTCCTCATCTAGATCTCCATAAAGGAATGCTGTTTTCACATCTAGATGTTGTACATGCATTCTCTTGGAAGCTGCAACAGCCAATAAGGTTCTAATGGCTGTGTGTGTAATAACTGGGGAGAAAGTCTCATGAAAATCTCCAAATTGCTGATTGTAACCTTTAGCTACAAGTCTGGCTTTATATCTTTCAATCTTCCCTTCTGCATTTTGCTTTGTTGTAAAGACCCATCTGCAGCCAATTGCCTTCTTGCCTTTTGGCAATTCTGTCAAAGTCCAAGTTTTATTCTTATATAAGGATTCAATTTCCTCTATTGCTGCTTTCACCCATTTCTCAGAATCAGACATTGGCATTGCTTTGATCTTCTGCCAGTCAGAGGGTTCCAGAAGGCTTTCCTCTGTGGCTAGGTAGGAGAATCTCAAAGGAGGCACTCCCCTGTTACCCCTCGCACATTGTCTCACCTGGACTTGAGTTCCTGGCTCTGCTCGTGGCGTGCCGTCCGGCCCTCCATCCTCTGGTAAGTCATGGGCTGAGGGAGCCCCTTCTGGATGCGAAGTGCTTGCAGGAGGGTGAAAGACCTGCACACGCTGTGGCTGCTGCTGAGAATCAGGGTCAGGGTCTTCTTCCACAGCAAACACATCTGAATAGAAATCTTTGTTTGGATTAGAATTAAGTTGAGGTCTTTCATCAACATAAACAGCACTTGTTATTCTCATTGTGCGTCCATCAGGGTTTAGGATTTTGTAAGCACCTTTGGCATAGCCAATAAAAATTCCCTCTTCACTTCTACAGTCCAGTTTGTCTCTTTTCTGTTTGGGAATGTATGTATTAGCTTTTGATCCAAAAACCCTTAGATGGTTGAGTCTGGGTTTCACACCATGCCACAACTCAAATGGAGTAACATCTCTGGATCTGGTTGGAAGTCTATTGTATAAGTATGTGGCTGTGAGAATTGCCTCAGACCAATAGGCTTTAGACATGTTAGCCTGCACAAGCATTGCAACTGCCATTTCCTTTAAAGTTCGGTGAGGACTACAAAGCCCAGTAGTCTGGTGTCTGATGCCATGTTCCTTTAAGAACTCATCAAATTGAGTATTGACAAATTCAGACCCATTATCCATATTCAAATTTTGAATTTTGTAATTAAATTTATTAGTGACATAATTAAAGTACTCTTTGAACTTCTTAAAAGCTTGACTTTTCTCCCTTAGGAGATAGCAGTGGGTATATCTGCTGAAATCATCTGTGAGGGTGAGGAAATAGAGGTTTCCACCAACTGATTTCTGTCTAAATGGCCCACAGATGTCAGAGTGTATCAATTCAAGAGGTTTAGTAGATTGTCTTTCTGTGAGAGGCTTGTGTGAAGGTGCAGTAGCCTTGACTTTAATGCATTCCACACACCTTTCATTCACACAACAGTTCTTGAAATGAAAGTCTTTTGCTAGCTCTTGATTAGCCAATTTCTTCATGCATTCAACATTTCTATGAGCAAACCTTCTATGCCATAAATTTATGCAGTCTTTATGTTTACACTGAGTGGCAACATTGGCATTTGAGTCACTGATCTCCATGTGATAAAGGCCATCATCCTTTAGAGTGCCTTTAAAAATCAACTGTTTGCCATGAAGACCATAACATGCATTCTTTTTGAAAACTACTCTGTTGCCTCTTGAGGTGCTCATTTTGACTGAATAGAGTGAGCTCTTGAGCTCAGGGGCATAGATTGCATCCATAATTTTCAATATCTCTGTCCTAGCTCCCAATTTCATAGGTAGATAGACAGTTCCAATTCCTTGTACTATGACAGAATCTCGATTGGCTAGAAATACAGGGAATTTTACTTCTTCATTAAGATCTTGGAAATATTCCCTTTTATTGATAAATGTGTTGGAGTCTCCAGAATCTATGATGAAGCAATCTTTATATTGATTTCCAGAAGCTTGCATTACTTTTTCATAAGCCAATCCAATGTGAAATCTCTGTTTAGCATCAGCTCTTGTGTCTCTATGGCCAGTCATCCCTTGCTGTGAGAATGACTGTCTGTTTCCCTTTGAAGCCTTAGCGTTTAATTGCTCCCCATTTGGCTCAGAAGAGGAGGGGGGCTTAGAGTGGGTAGCATTCCCTTTAAAATATTTCTTTTCTTTTCCAGCCAAATTTACTTGCTGGTTAAAGTTAGAATTTCTGGATTCAGCTTAGATTAGAATTTCTGGATTCACTGTGATATTTTTGCTTTCTACCGTCATATTTTACTCGCGATCAACGATCGTGAGTAAAATATGACTGTAAAAGCAAAAATATCATGGTCAAATGTCCCAGCGGTACTGCAACAGTACCGCTGGGAAGGAGCGTCGTACGAAACTGACGCCCTCTTGCGCTGCAGCGTCGCAACCTGGCGATGCTGCTAGCGTTATTTTTACATTGTCCGAAAAAGTCCATAGTCTTTAAATCTGGGAACCATTAACCCTTTTGTGGGGAAAGTAATGAGTCTAAAAATAAAATTGTATTAAAAAATTCCAGGATCTAGTCCTTTTAAAAACAACAAGAAATATCTTCATTTTAAAAAGGGAGTTAAAAATCATTCACTTTAACTTCATGTTCATGCTTCATGCAGAGTGTGCTTAGGATTGCAGACTTAAGCTCTATTATCATTTAAAAGTGTATTCAAGAGGTCTGCCATCCCCCAGTTAAATTAGACTCATTACAAAACAAAGGAGTCAGTTTAAAATGCAAATCAAAGTTTAGTGAAGGTATATCAATCTCAATCTACATACTAAAACATACTTTAAAAAGAGGTCCCTAACTAAAAGTATTTAGGTAATAAAACTCACTCAGCCTACAGCAGTAGGAGGCAGGCTTCCAATGCATCATGGCATGGTTTCAGATGGCTTAAGATGGCAAATATAGCTAAGATGGCTAAGATGGCTCCAGCCTCCTAGAGACTCAAAACTTAAAAGAAAACTTACACAAAAGCAATAAAATTCAAATTAGGTCATGTGTTGAATGACCCAGCACTCCAGTTGGCTGGAACTGTCCAGTGAAATAAGAGAAAGGGAATTTTGGGAGAACAAATGCATGCAGGGAAAAACCCTAGACTTATCTTAGGATGTGAATGAGGCACACAAGATTGCTTTTACATTACAATGATTATTTCCCCACATACTACAGGAGATACTTTTATCAAATGGGTTAAATCAATCTATACCTCACAGAAAGCAAAAATAATCATTAATGGAGAATTGACAAAACCTTATGAGATTCAAAAAGGAACAAGACAAGCATGCCTGCTGTCTCAACTTTTTTTGGGGGGGGGTTGGTTGTTTTGTTTTTTGTACTCAAGGTACTGAATAGAGATATAAGACAAGCTGAAGTATTGGGAATAAAGATTTTTAAAGAAATGTATAAGTTAATGGCTTATGATGATTTGGTGATAGTTCTGGAAAATCCTTTGGAAGGTATAAAAGTGTTAATGGAAAAATTAAAAGATTTTTGTGAGTTGGCAGGTTTAAAGGTTAACAACCAAAAGACAAAGATCTTAACAAAAAATATGAATATAGAAGATCAAATTGAACTGATAGATAAACCTGGCTTCAAAACTGAAAAAGAAAGTTAAATATCTAGGTATTACTATGACAAATATGAATTGTATGTTGTTTCAAAATAATTGTGCTAAGACATGGAATGAAATTAAGAGGGATCTATTAAGATGGGAGAAACTAAACCTATCATTGTTGGGGAGAATGTGTGATAAAAAAAATGAATGTTTTGCCTAGAATGATGTCCCTATTTCAGACAATATCTGTTTGGAAAACTGATGTACCTTTTAGGCAATGGTAAAAAGATAGAATTTAAAAATTATTTTTTGAAATGTGACTTATTAAAAGTGTGAAATAGATATAAATCCAGGTTGTGCCCGAAAATGCTTCTATGGGTCTCAGGACAAGAAGTTTTCTATAGGAGAGAAACAACGGCTAAAGAAAGGTGGTATGAAGATTTCCTGGAGATTGGTCAAGGGGAATATAAAATTAAATCAATAGAACAGTTAGTGGCAGGAGGTATAGTTTTCAATGGTTCACATGTTTACAGTTATTAGAAAGATTTAAAATGGATTAAAAATACCTATGGTTTTCAGCAAAATAAGTCAGAATTTAAAACACAAGTGTGTACAGGTGATGAACATGTAATTTCTAAAATGTATAAAATTTTGTTAAAACTTGAAATGGAAGAACAAGTCAAAGAGTGTATGATAAAATGAGCTAAGCATTTTGGTTATAACATACAGATGGGTCAATGGGAGAATATGTGGTCAAAGGTGTTGAAATTTACATTATGTTATAATCTTACAGAATTTTTTAATCAAATGATGTATCGTTGATATATAACTGCAGAGAAATTGTCCAGAATATATAAAGGTATGTCTAGGATGTGTTGAAAACATGAACAACACGAAGGGACATTTTAGTGGAAATTTGAAAAAGCTAAAAAAAATGGATTCAAATACATACATTGGTGCAGAGGATTTTAAAGATTAATATTCAATTAAAATCTTCTGCTATTGATGGATGTATAGCTGGAAAAAATTAATGGATGATTACTTCAATATATGACAATGGTAGCAAGACTGTTGTATGTGCAAAGATAGAAGAATACAACACTACCCACTATGGAGGAATGGCTGATGAAATTGATCAATTTAATAGAAATTGACAAACTGCCTTGTTTGATTCTGAGAATGGTCAGTAGTGACATTTCTCAAAGACTGGAAACCCCTTATAGACTTTTTTGTGGGGAAAAAGAAAATGACCTGGTAACTTTTAGCTTTGATGATTAGGAAGAATGGATTATTGAAAGAAGGGATCATGTGGTAATTTTGGAGAGAGATGTGGATATATAAACGCTGAAAGGAAGATTGGAAATAACCTTTTCTTCTCTTTTTCTTTCTTTACTTTTTGTTTGTATTCTTAGTACAGCAGCAAGGCCAGCAGGAGAGAGGCCAACGGGGGTGTTTGGCATGTGCGTGTGGAGGAGCCAGCATTAGGTGAGCTTATGGCTGTTGAATTAAACTTCTTCAGCCCCGGAGAGTTTGTTAGGCTAACACTAGTGTGCTTGCTTGAGTCAAGGTTGTTTGTTTGTGTGGTCTTGAGTGTAGGCTTGCCTGGGGGGACGCATTAGCATTTGTTTGGTGAGCTGCTTATGTTGAGAGGAAGTGAGTCAGAGACTGCTGGGAGGAAGTAGGTGAGAGGCAGAGTGAGGAACTAGCAGCCAGTAGCTCTGTATATAGCTGCAGTCCCAGTCCCTGGAGCTCAGCGTACAGGAGACAGGCCAACAGGAGTGTTTGGAGTGGGTGTTTACAATAGAGATGTAAAAAGTGGGGGAGTTTGAGGGGAAGGCCCAGAGATCTGTTGTAGTGCCTACTTCAGAGTATTCAATATGGAAAGTGGGGGAACTGCTGCAGTCACCTGCAACAGCTGTGGGATGCTTGCCTTCTTGACTGTGGATGTGCAGAGCTGCACTTGCAGCAAGTGCAAGCTGATTGTGTTGCTGGAAGAGTAGGTCCAGCAACCTGAGGCCCAATTAGACACTATGCAGCATATTAGGGAGTAGGAGGTATTCTTAGACAGAGCAGAGCAGAAGGTTCTGGTTCAGGAACATGCAGGGGATGTCTCTCTGGAGGAAGTTAGTTCTAATACACAGGAAGCTGATGTTCGGAAGTATGTGACTTGTAGAAGTAGAAGGAGAAGGGGCCATTCTACAAGTTTGACACTACAGGACCAGTTTGAAGCTCCCTCTCTTATCAGTGATGACAAGGAATGGGAAGGAGAGCAGCAGAGCCAGGCCTCAGAGAAAGTGCATGAAACTTTTTTTTTTAATAATTCCTTTTTATTTATCAAAAAACAGTAGACTACGGACATTTTCAGACAGCGCTAAACGGAGCTTACCGCGGGATGAGCTCCCGGGAAAGGAACGGCGCTCTTATGCGGCGGGAGGGTTGTTTTCAGACGCCGCCGTCCCTCTTCTGAGATCATCAGTGTCACTTCCATTAAGCTTTGGAAGTGGCCGCACCATATTTTAAGCATGGGCAACTTCCATGCTTAAAATATGGCGCAGCCGCTTCCAAAGCTTAACGGAAGTGACACTGATGATCTCAGAAGAGGGACGGCGGCATCCGAAAATGACCCCCCACCGCGCAAGAGCGCCATTCATCTCCCGGGAGCTCATCCCGCGTTAAGCTCCATTAAGCAATGTCTGAAAATGTCCTACAATTGAACATGTCCATTTTGTAGTCACAGGTCACTACAAAATGTCAGACAGTAAGAATGGTTCAGCACACAGCTTCCAGACCTCCCACCATCCTGGTTGCCTTCTTCTGGGCACGTTCCATCTTCCCAATATCCTTCTGGAATTGTGGTGCCCAGAATTGGACACAGTATTCCAGGTAAGCAGGGCCGATTTAACCAGTCTGCCAAATCAGCATTGGCAGGGGGCCCCAAGGTCAAGGGGGGCCCCCTGCTGACCTCCTTATCTGACAAAGGTTTTCTAGGAAGACTCTATGGTAGTTGTGCTGTTTTGTGTCCCATGGATAATGAATCCATGGATACAGGGGTCCTACTGTAATCTGAGCATCCTGTATTGTGAATAGGTTAGGTTACATTGACCTGAGATAAACATATGGGGCCCCCAAAATAAAGCATTGCAGGGGGCCCCAAAATTCCTTAAACCGACCCTGCAGGTAAGACCTGACCAAAGCAGAATAGAGTGGCACTACTACTTCGCTTGGTCTAGATACTATACTCCTATTGATGCAGCCTAGAATCACATTGGCTTTATTAGCTGCTGCATCACACTGCTGACTCATGTTCAGCTTGTGGTCCATTAAGACTCCAAGATCCCTTTTGCATATACTGCCATCAAGCCAGGTGTCACCCATCCTAGATCTGTGTTTTTCATTTTTACTGCCCAAGTGTAGTATCCTACATTTGGGGGTTTGACTGGATGGCCCTTGTGGTCTCTTCCAACTCTATGATTCAATGATTCTTCATTTTTACTTTATGGTACAATTGGCTCTTTGTATCCATGGCTTTTAAATCCATGGATTCAACAACCAGGGCTTGAAAATATTTAAGAAAAAAATAAATCCAAAAAGCAAACCTTGCTGTTCACCATTTTATATAAGAGACACTACAGTTGTCCCTCCATATTCACAGATTTAAGTATTCACGGCTTGAAAATATTCTTTAAAAAATAATCATCCAAAAAGCAAACCTTGATTTTGCCATCTTATATAAGGGACACCATTTTGCTATGCCATTGCATATAATGGGACTTGAGTATACACGGATTTGGGTATTCACGGGGGGGTCTTGGAACCAAACCCCAGCAAATGTGAAGGGACAACTGTATTTTATTACACCATTGTATATAATGAGAGTTGAGCATCCACAGATTTTGGTATCCATAGGGGGTCCTGGAACCAAACCCCAGTGAATACTGAGGGCCCACTGTATTTTAATTTCCTGTCCTTTCCTTTTATTCTAATCATTGTAATTTTTATTGTATTTTAAAACATGTATTTATTTATTTATTTATTTATTTATTTATTTATTTTTAAAGGAAGAAGTAATATGCAGACATGCTGGTACCATTCATTATGATGGCTCCAGAATGTGGCTATATTCCTTATTCTTACATGTAACTTCCATCATTTTAAGAAAAGATAACATGTTCAAGGTTAATGCCAGAGAATGATGGCACACATACAGAGCAGTATTGGCCTGATCCTCTCCTGGAGATGCTGGCTATGCCTTGAGAAGACAGATGAAGTACCTGCTGTCTTCACTTCTTTCCTTTTCTTCCATCATTAGCCAATCTCTTCTCCCACTTGCTTGGTGTGAACAGAGATGTAAAACTTCCAGAAATTTTGAAGCCATGGGGAAAAAAAAACTTTTTTCCAGAAAAAATGGGAATTTTTGGAAAAATTGAAAAAAATGCAACATTAGCACTTTTTACAGATTGAAAGTCATTCTGTTCTTTAGGAACATAAAATATGATTATGTACAATTTGATTTGGTATAAGCTTATCACAATTGGTATATTAGAAATGCAATGTATTCAAACAATTATTACAAATGGAATTTACTTTATTTTAAATTTTTATTTGTAACAAATGGAACAACAATCTCCTGAACTGCATGGAATCTCTTTGGTTTTGCTAGTTTATATGGAGCAGGCAAACAAACAAACAAACTCATATGAAACCATCAACATTAATAACAAAGAAAATCATTTATATTTCCTCTCCACAGTATCAAATAGACATAAAGCACCCATTCCCATAAAAAGAATTGAAGGGAGGGATTGTGTAGTAGCGGGGAGGGAGGCACAAAGATTCAAAGAATAGGCATGAAATTTAATCAAACTAATTTTCTGAGCTATAGTTATATCAGTTTCAGCCTCTGCTTCTGCTTCATTATGTTTGTCATCATCACAATTGTCATGGACTTCTAAAAACTGAAGGTTTACCTGGATTAAAACAAGCTTCTCTACCTTTTCACATGATAGTTTATTTCTTGATTTAGTGTGAGTGTTTCCAAACTTAGATCAGATTCTTTTATGTGCTGCAGAAGATGGCGGAATCTGATGAATGCGAGAAGCAAGAGGAGTCAGAGGCTGTGTTGTGCAAAGACCTTGCCACCATGTTGCAGGAGGGATATGTTTGGCAGAACCCCAGTCTGCATTCCTGCACCAAATCCCCAAAGATGTTCTATATTCTGCAACATTTGAAAGCACCTTCCCAACGTCAAGTCCTAAGTGTGATGCTTGTTTTATAATCCAGTTAAATGCAGTAGCAGTGCTAGCATCACTTATATTTCCACCTCTGAATCCTGGATCCAACAGATTTGCAGCAGCATGAACTGGACATTCCATAATCAATTTTCTTCCCTTTTTTTTTCAATTTTTCAGGAAAAAAACAGAAAAAAAGTTTTTTTCCTGAATTTTTCTGTCCCCAACTTCCAGGCCTTCACATCTCTAGGTTATAGGTTATACTAGATTTGGGGCAGAACTGCTGTAGGATTTTGGTGGAAGGGAAAGTGATTGCACAGCTTCCTGACAAACAACATGTCTTTGTTTATAAAAAGTGATGATATTTACATTCCAAACTACTAAATGGCCTTTCCCTCTTTTGACACAGAGTCACATTGTTTTGGCTGTGAATGTAATTAATATTTTGTATGGTGAGTCTCATCAGTATTGCTTGCTGCATGTAACAAGAGACATGCTGCAAGCTTGCAGTCAAACAACTCTTCTGTAGGAGTGCCAAAGTCATTTGTTTATCTACAGCTGAAATAGGCTGTACCCTCCCTTCCAAGGCAGCAGGCCAGTGGCATCCTATAGAGAGCTGAAATTGTTCTTGTATCTCATACTTCTAATCTGGCAAATACACCGTTTCATTTACATAAATTGTCATGGCTCCAAAATGTAACAAATCACCTCAAGCCCAAATGACCTAAAAAAGAAACATAGTGAGACTCGTTCAGATGAAATCCATTGGAGGACAAAATTTAGTCTCCCTTCTGCTTATCTCTCCATGTTTTCAAGGCCAGTCAACATATGCATCTCCCATGATGAGGGCAAGATATTCTATGTCAGGATCATGGTCAACCCATTTGTCCTGCCATGTTTGTTTGACCTGCTTGTTTGAGTGATGATGGAACATGCAATGGGGGGGGTGTTTGCTGGTGTATAATTTGTGGCCTAGGATAATGAGTAGATGTGAAGGGAGGAAACAGTAGTTGCAGTGGCCAAGCTCATTCTTGTGGGAAGCTTGGTATAGGAAGAAAGAGCGGTAAATTCTGGGAGGACAGAATGATTTGAGTTGTTGACAAATGGGATGAAAGCTTTTTGTAATGGTTGAACTATTTGGCTGGAGTTAGCCAATACAATACATAATTTGTCACAGCTACCCCAGCATGAGAGTCATAATTTGCATGTGAGAATGGGGTCTCACTTTACTTCAGATACTTGATTTGTCAGGGGAGTCAGCTCATACTTTCATTTGATAGTGAAATAATTCAATGGTGTACCTACATATGTGAACCAGCCTGTAGTCACATGACCAGAGCTTGGAAAAGGTTTGTTTGTTTTCGTTTTTTGTTTTTTGGTGGACTTCAACTCTGAGAATTATCCAGCCACTTAGTGCCAGTGGCCATGCTTACTAGAAGATTGTCCAAGTCAGAAAAAAAGAGACAGACCGATAAAATGTGTGGATAAACTAAGGGACATTTTATTAACTATTTAATTCTGATCTGCAGCAGGGCCACTTAGTGTGGTGTATACTGCAGCAGGTGTACTCTTACCTTCTCTCCAGCATGTTAAGGGAAGTGGGACAGCAGTGATTCATGGACATTTTCAGACACGGAAAATCAACTTCTTGCTGCGCAAGCTGCCTCCGGAACAGTATCGAGGCTGCTGCGCGGCAAGGGTCCATTTTGGACGATGCCGTTTCTCTCTTGGCATCGTTCATGACTGTTGCGGCCAGCACTGGAGGCGGCCGCCCTATTTTTTACTCAAGAAAGTTGTCAGTGAGTAAAAAATAGCGCGGCCGCCTCCAGTGCTGGCCGCAACAGTCACGGAAAACGCCGAGAGAGAAACGGCGTCGTTCAAAATGGACCTTTGCCGCGCAGCAGCCTCGATACTGTTCCGGAGGCTGCTTGCACAGCAAGAAGCTGATTTTCTGTGTCTGAAAATGTCCTATATCCCTCTCACGCCATCCCCAAGTGCCATTAGCAAAGTGTTAATGTCCTTTGTTTATTTCTCTCACCTTCCAGGAAGACCAGTGACTCCTGCCCCAAGAGTTTGCCATTTAGACAATGCAAGGTAAGGGACTGGATTCCTGCAGTAGCAACCCCCCCATAGCTTTTTCCAAGCTATAATGTCCCTTCTCCCGTCCTTTCACATGGAATCCTAAGATTTGCAATTTAGGGAAATTAGCAAATCAGCCTCTGAGCATTTAAGGAGGAAAGCTTGCATGCTTACAGTATGGGGCTGTGCTTTTCTTTCGGCCAGCAGGAAGCTTTCCTCCTTAAATGCTCAGAGGCTGGGTCCGGTTGCTTGCTGGGAGATCCCACCCGTACCTTCCCTGTGTGTGAATGTGTGTAAGAAAGGTTTGAAATGTGAGTTTTAAAGAAGCAATTCAGTTTGCTGCTGTGCTTTACTATGGGCCATGAGAAGACATGGGGCGAAATGTGAGTTTTAAAGAAGCCATTCAGTTTGTTAAAACACAGAGAGGGGAGTGGCAAGGGGGGGACTTTGCTTGCGTGCTCACAGCATGGGGCTGTGATTTTCTTTCCTCCTTAAATGCTCAGAGGCTGGGTCAGTTTCCATGTGTGTGTCTGTGTGAGTTTAGGAAGGCTGCTTTTATTCACGATTTTTTCACTTTTGCGGAGGTCTTGTTCCCGTAACCCCCACGAATGTGAAGGGACGACTGTAGATTGAAATTAGAGATCTGGCCATAAATTTTAAATACACCCCCTAAATTGCAAATCTTAGGATTCCATGTGAAAGGACGGGAGAAGGGACATTATATCAAGTAGTTGCTATAGGTTCTCTTGCTGCTGCAGAAGGAGTTAAAGTTTAAAGTCCTTTGTCTCAAGACACCACATGGCCAGGATGGAGGAGTGGCCTCTGCTTGTATGAGATCCGTCACCTGAACAACAACACAAAACAACATCTGAGGCAACATGTAGGCCTGTGACTTCAAGACTGTCACTGTTCTTTCTTTATTTTTTAACATCTTTTGCCTGATGAAGAAGCCCGTAGAGTTTCAAAAGCTTGCATTATGTCTTTTGCAGTTTGGTTGGCCAATAAAGGGGTGCGTCTATAAGATCATAAAAGAATCCGTTTGGGGGGTAAAAAATAAAAATAGGCTGTCGTTCGTATGCATACGAACTGCCCACATGATTTTTTACCCCCCTCAACTCCGTATGACTCCCTCTTCCCCAAGCTGGCTGGAGCGAGCAAGCCAAGCAGCGGTTTAAAATCTCCTGTCGCTTTTTTTTAAAAAGGTTCCTGCTTTGCGGACAGTCGGTTTTCCCTATTTACAATATAAAATAAAAATAAATAAATATATATAATTCATGGACTTACCGGACTCTCGCTAGCCAGGAATCCAACATGGCAGGTGCTCCCAATTCCCCTCAGTGCTAGCCCCTCCCCCTCTACTCAGCCAGCTAATCAGATTACACAGCCTGTTCGTATATGTGCAAATGGACCGTACAGACCCGTCAGCCATCCGAACGGCATACGGACTTCTCTTCGCGATCCGCTTTCCCTCCCTAACGCCGCGTGTGCGTATTTCAGGGTGGAAAACCGCCCCCCTCTTTTGGATGCGTGTGAATCCAAACGGCCGTGTGTACCAAAACGTGAACTTCCACACGCCATACGTATTATTTAAATTGTGTAGACGGGACCAAGGTATTACTTTTTTGTGGCTTCTATAGTAACACTAGTTAAGGTAGAGCTTATCCTAGGTTAGACTAATCACTTGACTATACTGATTATTGGTAGAGGGGCTTGTGTGTTTCAGGAAAACTTCCCCTGTTTTTTTTTTAAAAAATTACACAATAGCTCTGCCCATCCCAGACTAGCATGTCAAAGGGTATGATTAATCTGAGGACTTTCTCTCACTACACTCTTATAGTGCTATTATTCCACTTTAACTGCTATGGCTGCCTCATGTGGAATTCTAGGTTTGTAGTTTAGTGGGGCCTAAGAGCTCTCTAGCTGAGAATTCTAAATGCCCCTCCCTAAACTACAAGTCCCAGCCATAGCAGGAGGCAGCCATAGCAGTTAAAGTGGAATAATAGCACTATAACAGTATAGTGTGATAATCTCCTTTTCCCTGTCAGAGTACTATTTTATATGCAGGAAGACCACTTGAGAACAAATCCCACTGAATACAGGGGGACTTGTTTGCATGGACTATATTGTAAAACACACCCATCCATCCCACATACTGTGAAATCATATACTGTGGAGTCTTACACTGTAAGACAAGCTTTACCACTTGATTTTCCTACTTAACTAACTCTTAGATATTTTGATGGCAAAGACTCATCCCCTTCACTTCATCCTGTGGGACCCTGGAATGCAGTAATTCATACAATGCTGTAAAAGAAGAAACCCCAGCACATCCTCATGCCAAAGATCATTCATTTTGGTAGTATAAAAAGGAAAGACATTGGCAATTTCAATCATTTTGTTAAATAGGAAAAGAAAGGGGAGAAATAAAACAATCTATCATGCTTCAGTTCTGCACTGTAGTACTTTGTACTACATTGTGTTTCATGATTTTTCATTGTATTTTATAAATTACTCTCATCTAGACATAAAACTCTTCATTTTCACCTTGCTGTGTATTTTATTCCACTTGGAATAGATATAATAACATCTGTTTCAACACTGATTATTTGTGTGCCTGGCAGCTGAAAATCATTTTTATATATTGAATATTTGCATTCAAGTGGAGGACAGTTGCTAAAGTCTTTGAACCTTGTTTTTTTCTTCTTTTCTTTTTAACATCTGTACATTTCATGTAGCAGTCTGAGAGCCAGAGCACATTTGAGAGCATCTAACTGAGATTGTTGAGAATGGCAGCCTGTGGTGGCTTCCCTCCTCAGTGCCTTAACAACTACAGCAGGTGGGGGGCATCAGGGGTTAGGGGCTGCATTGGCCCTCCATGTGACCTGGGTGTTGTTCAGACAAGAGGACATAATGCTGATTGCTAGGCATTAACACAAAATTGTGGCAGTATTCTTTTTGTCTCCACAATCCTCTAACAAAATCACTGTTATGTGAAGCTATCCATGTTTAAAGTTCACACACAGCCATGCCTACGATTCAAGATGTTAGCTGCGAATGAATTACTTGCATTATTATTCTTCACATGTTCACTCTGCACAGTATTTTATTTAACTGTTAATTCTAAGGTGCACAAGTGTGACTTTCCACTTAAAAAGCTGCTTGGCCACCTCAGTGCAGTGAAAAATTACACAATAGGCAAAACAGAACTTCAAAATGGAGCTTCCAGCCACTCCAGTGCCGCCAAGCCCACTTCCTGTGCATGTCCGACCAATCAGCTTTCCACTTCTGCTCTTATATGGGAATGAGGTGCAATGCAAATTCATTGTCTAAATGAGCAGTAATGCGCATTTCCGCATATATATTTAAAAAAAAAACCTCAGGAGAAATCACAAAAGCTTTCCCCCCACAGTTTTGGCAATTTTTGGCCCACTCCTTCCAAATACAGCAAATCACTCTCTTATCTCATTGGAACAAAAGGTATTCTCCTTGAATTCTATGAGATGTATTTTTTACCGTCTAGACAACCCCCTGGTAAGGTCCCCCCAATATTTTTTTACATATTTTGTTTTTGCCCCAAAAGTCCTCTAAGGGGACTTTCATCACCCTTTAGATCCTGTCTGTGCCATTTTATTTCCAGCAGACTTTGAAAAAATATGATGTCTCAGAAGTCAACTTCCAGGTAACTTCCTGTTTCAAAAAAGGTCTCTAAAATGGTGCATTGGGGCAAAAAAGTAGCAAAATTGCCTCACACTTTCCCTAGGGTCTTCCAAATCTCTCTTTCCAGAAACAGGCTGGATAATTTCAGAAGACACAGTTCTAGTTTTCACAGAAGTCTGTGAAAGGTAGGGGTGTGTGCATGTTTGCAATGGACCCCCAGTGAGACTGAAATATAGCAGCAAGTCTACTATACAAAGGAAGCCTTCAGAAGTAAAGTTTAGAGAACCCATGTCACCACAGTACCCAGTACTGCAGAATGCAGCCTGCAGATATCTGAGACCCTGCTATAACTTCCTTTTGTGTTGTTTCTGGAACAGGCTCAGAATCCACCACAAAACAGCAGTTTCTGGGCTCCTCGAGAAATGGTTTAGCCAACAGTGGCTAGTGGCATACCCTCGGAAAGGATTCACCACTTTGGATACCTCCTTTACAGTTTAAACTAAAACCTAGAATGGAGTCACCACTCCATTGACATGGGAGATATCAGATGCCCCTGGCTTCAACCTAACCGGAAGCTATGATTCTATCCCAGTTTCTCTTGGAAGAAAACATTGTTCTCCCCGTTCCTACAAACATGATATTGACAAAGCATGTTCTGCTCTAATAGCTGCAGCTTTGTTAAAGGCAATTCCTTACATAAGGACAATGAACCCTGAATTCCTATGAGATTCAAGTTCCTACTTGAATTGTCAATTTTATCTACATTGAAATTCTGATAAATTCTTCTTTTCTTTGGCAGGTTCAGTGAATTGCTGTAGTCTGTCCAGGAGGTTAAGCAGTGCATGAACTACTGTGACCAGTTTATCCCTGTCCAAGAAAGGTGTAGTTGGTGGACCAGTCAAAGGTGGATCTAAGCACTCCAAGCCATAAAGTCCACTTAGGCCTCTAGTGAAAGAGCTAGATCTAGGAGTACTTTCACGCTGTGCATCTGCTCCTTCAAAGCAAGTGCAATCTCATCCAGGGCAGGTCACTTACCCAATTCCCAGGCACCAGAACTGTCAATCCACAGAGCCTCCATCTTGTCAGGATTGAACTTCAGTTGATTGGCCGTCATCCAGTTCCTTACATCATCCAGGGACTGATTCAGCACCCGTACACGCACTGATATGTCAGGGGTATATTTGTATTTTATGGTGCCATTTAGGAACATGGATAAAAAGTGCTCACAAACCATGCAACCCCATCACTGAAAAAAACTATTTGGATTTATTTTTTGGCATTTATAATTTATTAGTGGTTATATGCAAATAATACAGAGTTTATTACTTGGCAATTCCTCTACAGCACAAAACTTAGGATGTAACCTGTAGCAATACAAGAGGCATGGCTGTTAGTGGAAACTTTGCATATAGCAGCTAATGATTTCACAAACTAATGCTGCATAGCTATTTTGGTCAATTCTATGAATCAAGGTTCTTTATACTTCTATTCATGATGCACTATTCAGCAGCAAGGATGTAAAAAGAAATTTCATCCATTAATTTTGGTCATGTATATTTAATTCCCTCAAAGTTGTTCTCATATTAGTGTATTTTTTTTAAAAAAAAATCAGTTGGGAAGGCAATAGGTGAAAAGCAAACTGTTATCTATACCTATATTCCACATTCTGCTTCTGTTGCCATTAGAAATGCCCCTTTAATCTAGTACAGGGAAGGGAGAGGGAGACAAGAAAAAGGGAAGGTGATCATTCATATTGCATGAACACATACAGAAATCCCAGAGCATGGACTGCAGAGATTATCAGACGCAGCAAAAACCATGGTAAAAGTTCTCAACAAGAACAAAAATGGGAGACTTTATCAGATGATGACGTCCTCCAGCGTCCCAGGGACATAGTATGGCCATCAGTAAGGCATCCCTTTTGATTTGTGGCTTCTCCCCATCAATGAAAAGGAGAAGCCTCAGCAGCGGCAGGGCTATGCCCCCGGAACAGCTGAAGGACGCGGCGTCTGATAAGGTCTCCCTTTCTCTTCTTTTAGCAGTCTTCTGATGCGGTTTGGAACACAATTTTTTGTTGCTTTCCCCCACGATTGATAATCTCCTGCTACTTTTTAAAAGGGATTAGTTGGGTTACTCATTATTCTGATCACCCTACAGGTTGTTACTTGTTACTGTCACTGCAGTCCAGAAAGTTATCACTGGATTACTCATTATTAACACCTTGTCATTACCATTGACAAATGCAGGAAAATGCTCTGTGGTCCCTCCCCCCTAACTTTCATCATCCTATTTCAAAGTGGGGCCCCCTGCTGGGACTCTACCCCCTTCCCTGGCATAGGTACACAAATGTTTTTGTCCCCTATACAATTGCTCTAAATTCCATGCCTAAATTGGCTTCAGTCATACAGAAAAACATACCATCCTTCTCTAAACTACTTTTCACAGCTCACATCAAGTCACCCAGTCCACAGGTGTGCGCTGTGCTGTTGTTTGGAGTGGCCAGGCTGTCAAGGCAGGTTTCTCCCCACCCCTACCTCATGCACCCACACCAGTTCCCTCTCTTTCTCTTTCTGGCAGTGGCAGAAGTCTTTTTCATGTGGGGAGAATGGAGACAGAAAAGGTAGACTTACCTTTTATTTTTTAAAAAATATTTCCAACTAATCTGAGTATAAGGACTTTATCAGATGCATGAAAAAACACATCAGAAGGACACAATGATAAGAGAAACATGTGACATGATCAGATGATGTCATCCTTCAGCTCTTCCAGGAGTGTAGCGTGGGTGTGAATAAGGTGTCCTTTTTTATTGATGGCTTAGCCTGTCAATAAAAAACGTGATGCCTCGTCCATGCCAGTGCTATGCTCCTGGAATGGCTGAGGACACAGGCATCTGATAATGTCATCTTTTCTGTTATCATCCCATCCTTATGACATGATTTGGGACATGGTTTTTTGCCACATTTCCCTGCATCTGATAAAGTCCTTAATCATCTTTTCAGTGTGTCCTCTCTCTCTCTGCTTCAGTCCTTCCTTTTTGCTGACTCTGCTGCTCCTCACTAGCTGCATAACACCCCATGAGAAAGGTCATGTGAGTAGCTACCCATGTGATCCTTCCTCCTCCCTGTTCTATTGCTTAGACTGAGGTTGCTGACACATTGCGGAGATAATGCAGTTTGACACTGTTTTAACTATCATGGCTACACCCTATGGAATCTTGGGGTTCGTAGTTTGTTTTGGCACCAGAGCTCTCCAACAGAGAAGGCTAAATATGTCACAAAGCTACAGATCCCAGAGTTCAATAGCATTGAGCTATGGCAGTTAAAATAGTGTCAAACTGGGTTATTTCTGCAGTGTGTCAGCAGCCTGAATCAGAACACATCCAGTAATGAGTAGCAGGCTGAAAGCCTGTTATGTACTCTTGAAAAGTAACAGCCCTGGCTGTTATAAGCAAAAAAAGGAATACTGTTTTAGCTCATTACTAAATAAATTAAAAACATGTTTCAAAGTAACATGTAACTGCCAAGCTCTGGAGAATCCAAGGTGGCACCCAGATTTGAATTGCCTGGCTATTGGGTATTGAATGTGTTCATTCAATCTATCAGCAGTGATAACCACACTCCTGCTATTCACAGACATATGTGCTTGACAGTCATTATTTCTATTTGCCTTTGGGGGATTGGGTTTTTTTGGGGGGGGGGGATACTGTTGTGAAGTCAAAGGCTTTCATGGCCGGCATCCATTGGTTTTCTGTGGATTTTTTTTCGGGCTGTGAGGCCATGTTCTGGAAGAGTTTATTCCTGTCGTTTCGCCTGCATCTGTGGCTGGCATCTTCAGAGAAGATAAGATGCCAGCCACAGATGCAGGCGAAACGTTAGGAATAAACTCTTCCAGAACACAGCCTCATAGCCCAGAAAATAAACACATAAAACCTAAAAATACTGTTATTAATGTGAGCTGCTAAAGTTCATCTGTCTTCTCTCCCAAATCTCCAGAAGTTCAGATTTCTAAATGGAGATGGAGGATGTCTTTTGTTCCTTGTGTATTGGTTATATTACACATAAATAATAGGTAGTAGTATTAGCCTTTCAAGAGCCAGCACGGTGTAGTGATTTGGGCATTACCGGTAGATTATGACTCTGGAGACCAGGATTTAAATCCCTGCTCAACCATGGAAAACCCACTGAGTGACCTTAGGCAAGTCACACTTAAGTGGAATAGGAAACCGTATGATATACAGTAGTTTCCCTTCAAATGGTCACCCTTGCTGGTTGGAGTCACATGAAGGCCTGAAGAAATCACCACATGCAGTTAAGTGGATCACCAAATGGGGTAGCAAGACACAGTTTTACAGCTCCTGAAACTACAAATGTAAAGCCTCTGCAGTTCACATCTTTTCACAGATATGATAGTATCCTTAAGAGTTTAAAAAATCAGCAAAGCTTTTGCACATATGAAAAATCTAGGGGAAAGTTTGGTACTCATGCCTCTATTAATTTATTATTATCTCATCATTGTACCACAAAAATGTGAGGGTACCGCTAATCATCCACTGCAATGACACCATAGTTATATGTGGTGGTGATTTGACACTACAGTGTGGTGATGAATGTGTTTACATGTTATCAGTTCCCCCACCCTCAGCAAATTCCACTGCCATCATCAAACCTACACCTTTTTAAAAATTCTCTTTTATTCTCCTGGTAGTTGACCATAAGACAAAGCAAATTAGAAGTTCAGAAAGCATTAAATAAATCTATATATAGTAAAGTGTATTATTAAACACCCAGAATAACTTTCCAAATATTTGTTATAGTCTTTAAGGGACAAAAGATAACATTAATCATCTTACTGTTGCCTTAAGAAAATAGCTGGAAAATCTAATGAATAGCTAAGGGAGGTTCCAGTCCCTAGCCAACTAAGTGAATCCCATCCATTAATTAGAAGGCCTACCATTGCTGTTCCTCCAGAGGTAATTGGAGACGATCTAGCTGTGAATCCTGGAAGATCTACGGCTTCTCTAGATGGGCAATATACTCCATTTTCCCCTTGCCTCAGAGCCCTGCAGACCTGATGATGCAGGGCTTTTGCCCCATTCTGCCCCCAGGCAGTCCTCATCAGCCCTGGGGCAGACACAGAGCTCACATGAGGGGAAGGCAGGGCAGGGCCAAATACAATATTTTAGAATAATACCTGTTTTACACTGTTTCCACTGGAGGAAACAGATTGGCTTCCACGCGTCTGCAGGAGCCCATCCCAGCAGGTCAGCCCTCGCTGCCACCACCATCATCTCCCTGGATCTCCCAAAAGGCAGGAAGGAGTCCGTCAATATGTGACCAAGGCTGGTTACATGCAGGGGGCCTTGGTCACAGGTTGCAGGTGCTTTCTGAGACAGTGAGGGAAATGGCGGCTTCAACAGTGTTAGCCAGTGTTCCTGTCAGGACTTCCTCCTATTCTGTGGAGGGAACAGGGGAACAACAGGCCTCATCGGTGTCCATCTGTCTTAGATGTAGTTATCCTTGGACTACAGGATCCTGTTGACTCCACGAATAATGGTGGCTGCTGCTGTTGAAGGTTTCTAGAAACCATGAGGATAGAGTCCCTTTATGTAACTGGTACAATATTTATCTTTCAATAAAATATTTCCCTTTCCATAAAATAATAATAATAATTGCTTTTTCGATTTCTCCCTCTTTCTTTTGACATATCTTAAAAAAAAAAAACCACAGACCTCAGACTAAATTATTAATGCACTGCTACAACTTAGTATATATTTATTTCTGTGAGGTTAGTATCATATTCTGTAGTAATTTAACTCCTGAGTTGAAATTATTATTGAATTATCTTTGTAGTATGCAACTTTTTCTTTTGTTAGTGTAGGAAAGCTATCTTGAGCATGGTTTGAACATGGGGAAATGGTGTACAAATAAACATGGTGCTGCTAAGAATGACACTCAGCAGTTGGGAGGTAATCTAGCAGGATCCCAAACTTTGTGGAATCCCAGTTCCTGGGATAGTTATACCTATTGAATATCTGCAGCCCCTACAGATGTTAAACCTATAGGAGATTTGTGAGAACAAACCGTGATAAAAATACAAATTCATGTGGTGCAAATAAAACACATTGGACTGCAAGTGGTGCACTACTACATTATATGAAAAGAATATAAAGATACCCATCCTGCTATTTTCTTTTTTAAATAAAACTTCTGATTTTCCACTTAGTGGTGTGCATATGTGCTAGTCAACCTTTTCATGGCCAACCACATGATTTGCACAATAAGCAAATAATAATATGAATAGAACAAAGATGTGGCCACCTGCCTCTTGGGGACTAAGATATGGAGCGGGGGTGTTCCAACCCTGGCAAAACTGGTACAGGCTCAATGAGTATCAGGGTGGAAAGAGATAAAGTCCAGCATGAACCACACACACACACAGTGTGGAGACAGGAGACAGATTGGGTTTTAAGCCAAGTGTAGCCAGATACTTTTGTCAGTTATCACAATAATCTAGCCATTAAGACTTTTGAACATAGGCCTTGAAAATACAAAGAAGATTATTGGATCATAGTTTAAGTTTATTACATCTATAATATCCTTCTATATTCTAGAATTCTGTGGCACATTTTGTTTCCTATAAGATAACAGAAGTGCATGCTAATATTATTAATAATAATGCCCTTCTTCAGCTTTCAATTGCTTCATACCTCTTTAGTAATTATCCTGTAGTCATTATTATGGCACTCTGAAATCATTGGCTCCTGATCTGCATCAAGTTTATGTTTAAACATAGCCATAAATCTCTACAGTCAAATACCCTTATCAGTCAATAAGACAGTTAAAAGGATTGGCCTGCATTTAGCATGATAGTTAGCAAGCAGCAATTTAACCAATATCTATTTTTCTTGGCATGTAATATGATTTTTAGCTATGTGATCCATGCTGAATTCTTCATGAATATGCATGTACAGTACTTAATTTTTCATATTCATAGCCTGTCCTTTTCAACGAGTATAGGTTGTGCTACAAGGGGAGCGGGAGGGAATAGTGATTATGTCCCAAAAGGGCTCTTAGTTTGATTGAGGGGTTGGGAACATGCTCAGATACTGGATTGCAAAAACCATGAAATTTGCTTGGTGACCTTGAGCAAGTCTGTACGGGTATAAAGAATATTTCTAAGTTCTTTCATCATTGTGGGTAAGGTTTGCCTTTTTGACCTCAAGGTGACCATTCATTAATGCAAGAACTAGCAAGACAAATTCCAACAGGCAAGTCCCAAAATGTGAAAATCATTTAAACATGTGCAAAAGCTCTGATAAGTGCCCTCTGGATTACCCCATCCTATGATTTCCCCCTCCCCCCATTCTCACCTGTGAATGAGAATTAAATAAGCAAAGATTTTCATTTCATTAGAAAGTTCTTCCTAATGTTTAGGTGGAATCTTTTCCTGTAGATTGAACCCATTTCTCCATGTACTAGTCTCTGCAGAAGAAAACAAGCTTGCTCCATCCTCAGTATGACATCCCTTCAATCGCTCCCTCAGTCTGACCTACCAGAAAAAAGGGTTGTGGGGAGGATAAAGTGGACAGGAGGGGCTTTGTTTGTTATCTTGAGCTCTGGAGAAAAGATAGAATATAATAATTCCCACCTTTCCCATCTTTTTCATCACAATCATCATCGTCATGTCATATTATTCCATGTTCTTTATCCAGGAAAGTTTCTAGAACACATCATTAAACAATCAGTCTGTGCACGTTTAGAGAGGAATGAAGTGATTACTATGAGTCAGCAAAGGTTTGTCAAAAACAAGTCATGCCAAACTAATCTTTTCTTTTCTTTTAAATAGTAGATCAGGGGAGTGCTGCGGATGTAGTATGTTTTTATTTCAGTAAGGCTTTTTCATAGAATCATAGAATCATAGAGTTGGAAGAGACCATAAGGGCTATCCAGTCCAACACCCTGCCATGCAGGAATACACAGTCAAATCATTCCCAAAAGATAGCCATCCAGCCTCTGCTTAAAAGCCTCCACCTCACCCCGAAGCAGTGTATTCCACTTCTGAACAGCTCTTCTTGTCAGGAAGTTCTACCTAATGTTTAAGTGGAATCTCTTTTCCTGTAGTTTGAACCCATAGAATCATAGATTCATAGAATCATAGAGTTGGAAGAGACTACAAGGGTCATCCAGTCCAACCCCCCTGCCATGCAGGAATACACAATCAAATCATTCCCGACAGATGGCCATCCAGCCTCTGTTCAAAGACCTCCAAGGAAGGAGACCCCACCATGCTCCGAAGGAGTGTGTTCCACTGCCGAACAGCTCTTACTGTCAAAAAGTTCCTCCTCATGTTGAGGTGGAATCTCTGTTCCTAGAGCTTGCATCCATTGTTCTGTGTTCTAGTCTCTGGAGCAGCAGAAAACAAGCCTGCTCCATCCTCTGTATGACTTCCCTTCAAATATTTAATCACGGCATGACTTGTTTCTGAGAAATCCATGTTGACTTTTAGTGATCACAGCGTTCCTTTCTGAGTGCTTACAGACTGACTGTTTAATGATCTGCTGTAGAATCTTTCCTAGTATTGATGTCAGGCTGACTGGGCGGTAATTATTTGGGTCTTCTTTTCCCCACTTTATAAAGATGGGGACAACATTTGCCCTCCTCCAGTCTGCTGGGACCTCTCCTGTTCTCTCCAGGCATTCTCAAAGATTATTGACAGTGTTTCTGAGATTACTTCTACCAGTTCTTTGAATACCCTTGGATGAAGTTCATCTGGCCCTGGAGACTTGAACTCATTTATACTGGCCAGGTTTTCCTGAACTACCTCTTTACCTCTGTGCTATATTAACAAGATCCCCCATGATATTCTTGCAGGCAGTGTTACAATTAGGTGTATCTGTAACTGGTTGACAGACCAAACCAAAGAATACTCACCAATGGTTGCTCTTTATCCTGGAGAGATGTGACTAGTGGGGTGTCTCAGGATTCTGTCTTGGGGCCAGTGTTGTTTAACATCTTTATAAATTACTTAGATGATAAAATAGAATGCATGCTTATCAAATTTGCAGATGACATGAACATAGGGAGAGGGGATAACTAATACTCCAGAGGACAGGATCCAAATTCAAAATGGCCTTGACAGATTGGAGAACTGGGCCCAAACTAACAAAGTGAATTTCAAAGGGGATAAATGTAATGTGCTACATCTAGGCAGGAAAATGAAATGCACTAATATAGGATGGGTGACACTTGGCTTGGAAGCAGTACATGTGAAAAGATTCTAGGCATCTTAGTAGACTATACACTAAACATGAGTCAGCAGTGTGATGATGCAGCCAAAAAAGCCAATTCAATTCTAGGGTTCATCAACAGGAGTATAGTGTCCAGACTGAAGGAAGTCATAATGCCATGATATTTGTAATGTCTTTCTATTCTGTTTGGATAGATTTCATCTGGAATACTGTGTCCAATTCAAAAAGGATATTGATAAGCTGGGACATGTCCAGAGAAGGGCAACCAAGATGATCAAATGTCTGGAAACCAAGCCTAATGAGGAATGTTTAGCTTGGAGAATAGTAGACTGAGAGTTGACATGATAGCTGTCTGTAAATATCTGAAGGAATGCCATGTAGAAGATGGAGCAAGCTTGTTTTCTGCTGCTCCAGAGACTAGAACATGAACCAATGGATTCAAATTAGAAGAACAGAGATTCCACATAAACATTTGGAAGATTTTTTTTTATTTTATTTTTTACTGTAAGAATGGTTTGACAGTGGAATAGATTGCCTTGGAGAATAGTGGACTCTCCATCTTCTGAGGTCTTTAAACAGAGGTTGGGTGGGCATCTTTTAGGAGTATTTCTGCATGGCAGGGGATTGGATTTAATCTATGATTCTGTGATACTGTAATTATATTTCTTGATTTTGTTCCTCATTCCAATAAGTAGCTGATAGGTAGTCTGTACTGACTATACTGAGGTCAGTCTGTTTTCCATCTTTCCACCTTCTGCACAATTGGTCTAGCAATATGTTGTTCAACAAGTCTTCCTTTCTTGAACCCTTAATCTTATTGCTATTCTTTTTAAAAACAAACTCTTACACCCTGCCTTTTTCATCTGTTGAGTTTACAAAATATAACCTCATTATAGCAGAAAAATAATAAAATTGTAATCAACATGCTACAAATGGAAGAATTTTAAAATAAGGAAGCAGAAGAATATTCAGCCAAATTCTTTTTTCAGCAGTACAGTGTCCAGATCACAGGAAGTAGTAGTACTATTCTATTTCGCTTTAGTCAGACCTTACCTGGAATACATTTCTGGACACCACAGATTATGAAATATATTAAGAAAACCAGAATGTGTCCAGAGGAGGACAACCAAGATAACAAAAGGTCAGGAAACGAAGCCCTATGAGGAACAGCTTAGGAAGCTGGCTAATAATATTTAGCATAGAGAAGAGAAGGAGAGGTGACATGATAGCTACCTTTAAATATCTGAGGAGATGGCATGTACAAGATGAAGCAAGCTTGTTTTCTGCTGCTCTAGACACCAGGACATCAACCAATGGATTCAACTGGCAAGAGAAGATATTCCCTCTAAACATTAGGAACAATGTCCTGAGGTAAAAGGTGATTGAGGGTGGAATAGATTATCTTGGACAGTGGTAGACTCTCCTTCATTGGAGGTCTTCAAACAGAGGTTGGATAGATAGCTCTTAGAAGTATTTTAGCTGTACAGGTTGTCCCCCTTAGCCATGGATTTGGTATCTATGGTTTCACTTTTCCATGCCCCAAAAAGTATTTTCTCTCTAGGCATTTCTAGTTCCTCCAATGTGATTCTGTGGTCAACTTCCAGTGCTCATCTTATTGAAAATAATAGGGCTCCCTATTATCCACCATTCCAGGTATACACGGTGGTGAGGGCTTGGAACTTATCCACCATGGATACAGGCATCAACCTGTATATTACTGAAAACCATGACATTCTTGCAAACAAGCTTGTAAAATGTGGGCTAGACAAGTTAACTGTTCAATGGATTTGTAATTGGTTGACCGGCCGAACCCAAAGGGTGCTCAGTAGTGGCTCCTCTTTGTCTTGGAAAGATGTGACAAGTGGGGTGCCACAGGGTTCTGTCCTGGGCCCAGTGCTATTAAACATCTTTATCAATGACTTGGATGAGGGAATTAGGGGCATACTTATCAAATTTGCAGATGACACCAAATTAGGAGGAGTAGCTAATACCCTAGGGGACAGGATCAAAATTCAGAATGACCTGGATAGACTGGAGAGCTGGGCCAAAGCTAACAAAATGAAATTCAATACGGAGAAATGTAAGGTACTGCATTTAGGGCGGAAAAATGAAATGCATAAATATAGGATGGGAGAGACCTGGCTGAATGAGACCACGTGCGAAAGGGATCTAGGAGTCCTAGTAGACCACAAGTTGAACATGAGCCAACAGTGCGATGCGGCAGCTAAAAAGGCCAATGCGATTTTGGGCTGTATCAATAGAAGTATAGTGTCTAGATCAAGGGAAGTAATAGTGCCGCTCTATTCTGCCTTGGTCAGACCTCACTTAGAATACCGTGTCCAGTTCTGGGCACCACAATTCAAAAAGGATATTGACAAATTGGAGCGTGTCCAGAGAAGGGCAACTAAAATGGTGAAAGGTCTGGAAACGATGCCTTATGAGGAGAGACTTAGGGAGCTGGGTATGTTTAGCCTGGAAAAAAGATGGTTAAGAGGCGATATGATAGCCCTGTTTAAGTATTTGAAGGGATGTCACACTGAGGATGGAGCAGGCTTGTTTTCTGCTGCTCCAGAGACTGGAACACGGAGCAATGGGTGCAAGCTCCAGGAACAGAGATTCCACCTCAACATTAGGAGGAACATTTTGACAGTAAGAGCTGTTCGGCAGTGGAACGCACTCCCTCGGAGAGTGGTGGGGTCTCCTTCCTTGGAGGTCTTTAAACAGAGGCTGGATGGCCATCTGTCGGGGATGCTTTGATCGTGATTTCCTGTGTGGCAGGGGGTTGGACTGGATGGTCCTCGTGGTCTCTTCCAACTCTGCAATTCTATGATTCTATGACTCATTGTGAGAGCCAGTGTGGTATAGTGGTTTGAGCACTGGATTATGACTTTGGAGACTGGGATTTGGATCTTTGTTCGGCCATGGAAACCCACAGGTGACCTTGGGCAAATCACAGTTTCTTAGCCTCAGAGAAAAGGAAAGGCAAACCCTCTCTGAACAAGTCTTGCCAAGAAAACCCTGTGATAGGTTTACCTTAGGTTTGCCATAATTTGGGAAAACTTTAAGGCACAGAACACCATTTCTGCATGTCAGAGGGTGTACTGGATGGCCATTTCCAACTCTATGATTCTATGAATTATATGGGGCCTAGATGTTGGAACCTGAAAGCTTTCACTCAGGAAAGTGTTCTACCATATAGAAAAGACTCTATTTCTAATACTTGTCCACCATACCACACATGCCCAAGGTATCTGGAGCAAAGGCCATAGATGTTGAGTAGAGTAAGAATGTGGACCGAGTATGGCATAGTGGTTTGAAAATTACACTAGGACACTGGGAGACCAGGGTTTGAATCCCTGCTCAACTACATGGAGCCCTGGTGGCACAGTGGTTGAATGCTAGTACTGCAAGTCACCACGTTGCAAGTTCAATTCCAGCGGGCTCCAAGGTTCACTCAGCCTTCCATCCTTTCGTAGGTCGGTAAAATGAGTACCCGGCTTGTGGGGGCAATTAGCTAACACACATTGGAAACTGCTTAATGCAGTGTAGATGTGTAAACTGCTATTGCTTAAAACAATTTGTAAGCCGCTCTGATAGCCTTGTGGCTGAAGAGCGGGATATAAATAAATAAATAAATATATGGAAACCCACTCGGTGACCTTGGGCAAGTCACCCTCTCTCAGCCTCAGAGGAAGGCAAGAGCAAACCTCCTCTGTATAAATTCTACCAAGAAAACCCCATGATAGAGTCACCTTAGTGTTGCCATAAGTCAGAAATGACTTGATGGCACACATCAACAAGAGTAAAAATAGCCATTTGTGTATATCCAGGCTACTTCACAACAGACCATAGACAGGTTTTGCTCCTCAAAATGAAAATCATTGATCTTCATTGCATCCTTACCATGCATCAATTATACACCCAACAACACACTCTCAGAACTGTGGACTGAAAGAAAGTAACCATTTTTTTTTTCAGAGAAGCTTGCCAGTGCTGATTTTAGTGACAAACATCTGGCAAGCTTCCAAGGAACACCAAGGTTTCCTAGAACAAAAATCAATTGAAGGCTGTCTTCAGGGTGATGTTGAGAACCATCAGTGCTGGACATGAGATGAATGTTCAGCACTCTCTAGATTACACATACATAAATATGTATTTAGTTGCATATTTTTTTTAAAAAAAATGTGTGAGCCTTTGTGTGTGACTCTTCAAATGCAGGCATGGATAAAAACATGAGTCCTAATCATCAGGAAAAGGTTGGATATAAATAAAAATGAAGATGATAATGTTCATGTATATTTTAAATAATGTGTGATAATGTGCATTTTTCAAATATGCACATGTTGACAAGCATTTTCTTTGTCTTTCATGAAACACACTGCAAGCTCAGGAATATATAGACTTCTAACTTTATATTTTGTTTGATGTTGTGTTCTATTCCAGGCAGTGCAAAATGCATAAACCCATTTTTTAAAATATGATGGATCTCCATGTGTATTCTAGATCAGGCTTTGGAATTCTTTGCAGCATGAATGGATTCCACAAAGAAGGTTAAGCATTTTTTTTTCCTGACAGAGAAGTAAGGGCTCATCTATACAAGGCAATAAAATGTGGACTGATGTGCAGTAATGCCAATTCACAGCAGCTTTCATTTGTTTCCACAGGGTTTTTTCTTCAGGATGACTGGCAAAGCCATTTGTGTTCCTTGTTCACATGGGCATGCCTGCAAATCAAGATGGTGGTCATGAGTGAATTACTCACATTTTTATTGTCACCAGTTGCTGCTACCCAAAAGTTTTTTCAAGCAAATCCAAGGGGCAGAAGTGAGATCTTCTGCTAAAAAAAAGGGGGGGAGGCTGTTTCATCACTGCAGCACATGATTGCTAAGGTGAAAATCCAACACTGTGGTTCCAGGTGCTGCTTTGCTGGCAAGCTCTGCCCCCTGCACACGTCCAACCAATCAGCTTTCCACTTCCACTCTTATCGGGAAAGCATACCAAATGAAATTTTTTGCCCCGGGTTGCAGCGGACTTCCGGTGGTGAAGGTGTCGGAGCAGGCTGGTTCTGTAGAGCTGTGAAGACCAAACTGTGAAACCTGGGCAAAACCTTCCCTAAGCCAGCTATTGGGAGGTAAATTTTGTCTAAGGAAATAGACAAAGGGAGGAGGCTGCAAGAGACCAGTATTTGGCCAACTTTCATGGGTTAAGGAGGCAAACTCTACCCACAGAAGAAACTTGGGTTGGTCGGCGCCATAACCCGCCCAGGTGGAGCCACCTCTTTGAGGTTGAAGCGACGCCACCACATTTTAGAATTATACTATGAAAATCTAAGCTGGTTTAAGCAAGTTTCTTTGTCGCCATTTAAAACACCTTTCTTAAATTCTGTTATTCCAAGGCAGTTACAATGGAAGAAACCAAACGAGTGAGTTAGAATCATAGAATCATAGAATCATAGAATTGCAGAGTTGGAAGAGACCACAAGGGCCATCCAGTCCAACCCCCTGCCATGCAGGAAATCACGATCAAAGCATCCCCGACAGATGGCCATCCAACCTCTGTTTAAAGACCTCCAAGGAAGGAGACCCCACCATGCTCCGAGGGAGTGCGTTCCACTGCCAAACAGCTCTTACTGTCAAAAAGTTCCTCCTAATGTTGAGGTGGAATCTCTGTTCCTGGAGCTTGCACCCATTGCTCCGTGTTCCAGTCTCTGGAGCAGCAGAAAACAAGCCTGCTCCATCTTCAGCGTGACATCCCTTCAAATACTTAAACAGGGCTATCATATCGCCTCTTAACCGTCTTTTTTCCAGGCTAAACATACCCAGCTCCCTAAGTCTCTCCTCATAAGGCATCGTTTCCAGACCTTTCACCATTTTAGTTGCCCTTCTCTGGACACGCTCCAATTTGTCAATATCCTTTTTGAATTATGGTGCCCAGAACTGGACACAGTATTCTAAGTGAGGTCTGACCAAGGCAGAATAGAGTGGCACTATTACTTCCCTTGATCTAGACACTATACTTCTATTGATACAGCCCAAAATCGCATTGGCCTTTTTAGCTGCCGCATCGCACTGCTGGCTCATGTTCAACTTGTGGTCTACTAGGACTCCTAGATCCCTTTCGCACGTGGTCTCATTCAGCCAGGTCTCTCCCATCCTATATTTATGCTATATTTATGCTATATTTAAGTTATTAAGTTAACTCAGTTTGGCAAGAAAAACTTAAGGTATGACCTTAAGAACTGAAGGCTGGATGGAAACACGGAAGCTGGAGAGAAGAGAGCAGATAATCGCAGCAGGGAGAGAGAAGTGAAAGAAATTGAAAATACGGTGAAAGAAAGTGGAGAGTGCAGTAACATTGTACAGTAAGTGGAGATGAAAATGCAGGAGATAAGAAAAAAGGATCAGAGGAGGAGGAGGTAAAAAGACGAATGGGAGTAAAAGTGGAAAGTGAAGGCAGCGACAGAAACCAAACAGAGGAGTGAAAGCAAGAAACAGGAAAAAGCGGAAAGTGAAAGTAATGGGGAAGAACAAATGGTGGAGCAAAAGTAAGGAACAAGCAAATGTGGAGGGTGAAACAACGTCGTAGAACAAGTGAAGGAGTGGAAAAAGCGGAGGAAAAAGGAGAAGGTGTAAGACGAATGAGAGTAAAAGGGAAAGGAAAAAGTAAGGTACAAGAAAGCGGAATGGAGAAGGCAAAAGACAAAAAAAGTAAAAACGAAGGGTGAAAGTAAGAAATAAGAAAGTGAAATGGAGGAGGAGAAGGTGAAAGACGAATGGGAGTAAAGAAGGACTGAGTAAACAGAGAACTAAGAGGTGAAACCTGGAGGGAATAAGGATAGAGAAGTGGTGAAGATAGAGAAGAAGGAGGAGATTCAATAGTAAAAGAAGCTTCAGGAGACCTAAGATATTTAAGATATCTGTTTTTGTTTAAATCATAAGTGCACTCAAGACTCAAAACAATTATTTAGATTTAAAAATTGATTGGAAAACATATTGTGAAAATTAATCATCATATGTATCTTATTTTTTATGTTTGTTGTGTATAAATATGATAGGAATATGAAGTGATTATCCAGAAATGTTTTGAATTAATAGATTATTCTGACCATTTTGAAGGAATTATTTTGAATGAACTTTAAATGAATTTTGAATGAATTTAGGATTGATTATGATATGAAGGGTATGAATTAATATGTATGATTACAAAGGACTGTATATAAATTGTGAGTGTAATAGAAATTGTGATTGGAAGGAGAAATACAGGAATATATATAAAAGAGAAATTTTGTATAGGGGTAACTAATCAATTAATTAATTTATAAGGAAAAATTGTATGAATTCTTAATGGTTAATTGTAATGGTGAGTGAAGGAGGAAGATAGGATTATACACACACACACACATATATACAAAAATGATAAGTTACTCTGACCATTTTGAATGAATTTATTTTGAATGAACTTTGAACAATAAATAGATAAAAAAGAAATTTAACAAATATAAAGAAATTTTTGCAAGAATATAAACTGGGAATATAAAAAAATTGGGCGAAATTAAATATAGCTATAAGGGAAACACAAATCAACGGATAGATAAAAAGAAAATGCCAATCTCAAAGAGACTGATGGCCCAGACAAGATCACAAACTCAACAGGTTAGGAGGTCATCAATTGAGCTCCAAACAAAAATTGGAGACATAAATGCGTTATTATTGCAAGAATTTAAAAAATTAAGCTCAGAACTGAAATCAGGAATGAAAGAATTGAAAGGAGAAATAAAAACAGATTTACCAAAAAAAAAAAAAAAGCAAAAATTTGGATCGCAGTTAGAGACAGTCGCAAAAGACCTAAATAAAATCAATAAATGTCTACAAGAACTACAAATAAAGACAGATAATTTAGAAGAAAGAACTAAAACATTAGAAAATAAAAGTAAGCAAGAAGATACCCAAAAACTACTACAAGAAAGTTACAAAAGAGCAAAGTGTATCAAAATTAGAGGTCTACCAGAAATAAAAAATGAAGATCTAGAAATGAGGGTGATTCCAGCATTAGCAGAGTTCATAAACTGGGACCAGGAGCAATTTGACCTCAAGGTGGATAAACTATTCAGGATAAATTCCTGGATAGCGAAAAAAAAGTAATTTACCATGAGATATAGTAGTGTATCTCATAAGAGAAAGAGTGAAGGACATCATAATTCAACAAAGCATTAGACAAAATCTAATAATAGAAGGTCAAGAAGTAAAAATTTATAAAGATATACCCACATGAGTGTTAAAGAAGAGGAAAGAATATAACTTCTTAACAAGGGTATTGAGAGAAAGACAAATAGGATACAAATGCAATAAGATAGAAGGGATATTGGTTATGTACCAAATGAGAACATATTTGATAAATACGATATCCAAAGCAAAGAATTTGATGGAGAAGATTCAAAAAGATGTTGGTTAAGGGCAACAAGAGAAAGATGGCAGAGAAAAAGAGATGGGATGAAACAGAGCCAGAAAGGAGCCAGAAAGGAGAAAAGAGGATATGGACCAGGATAAAGAAAAGCAAACAATAGATTCAAGAGAAGAAGAAGAGACAAAAGGGAGAAATAAACAAAAAGAACTAAGGTTTAGAGGTTAAAGGAAAATAAACAAAACAAACCCAGAAGTTAGCCTTGAAAAGGAAAGAAGAGTAGGAATCGCAGACCAAGAAATATTGAGAGGGGGGGAAGGAGATGAAGGAGAAGATGAAATAGAAACAGAAGAAGGGGAACTGGAAGATCCCAAAACTGAAGAACAGATACAAGGTGCAGTAGGAGGAGTAGGAAAAGGAGGAGAAGAAGAGGAAGAGGAAAAAGAAATAGATTAGGAAGAGCCAAACCAAGAAACTAAATAAAAATGGAAGGGAAAATTATAAATTGGAACGTTAATGAACTTAATAGCCCAAATAAAAGAAGATCGGTTCTACATTATTTGATAAAACAAAACCCAGATATTGTGTGTCTACAGGAGATGCATATTAGAGATCAAGACAGAAGGTTACTGAAAAATAAAGCTTTGGGAGAGTTATACACAACAAAGTATAATAGAAAGAAATGAGGGGTGGTATTATACGTGAATAAAAGATATGAATCAAGAGAAATACTAAATGATGTGAATGGTTATTTTATAGGTGTAGAAATAATTATGCAAAATAAGAAGATCATGATGTTAGGGGTATATGGACCACAGAACAATAAAGGGAAGTTCTATAAAATTTTAGAAATTTTAGAAATATGATTATGACAATTTGATTCTTGCCAGGGACTGGAATGGGGTTTTTGATTTTAACACTGGATAGATCCGCTAAAATAGGTAAAAAGGGGGGGGGGACAAGGAATATTACCAAAAGAAGCTAAATTAATGATGGAGTTACTCTCATTAAAAGATTGGTGGAGAGTATTACATGGCCAGGAACGAGATTATACATTTTATTCAGATAGATTCAAAACATGGTCTAGGTTAGACATGTTCCTGGTATCTAATATATTGTTGAAACATATAAGAAAGAACTTTGAATTAGAGGCAAATAAAATAGATGAGATTATTTTTGGTCAAAGTAAGAATCATATATCCAAATATTATAATATATTACTTGAAAGATAATTGGAAGACGAAGTAATTAAAGACCAAATGATAAGATGGGCACAAGACATTGGACAAAACATCGAATTAGAAAAATGGGAAAAATCCTGGCTAAACACTCAAAAATTTACATCATCTCAAAGCTTAAAAGAAAACTATGTAAAAACATTCAGAAGATGGTACTTGACACCTGTAAAGATGAATAAAATCTATAAGACATGCTCACAATTATGTTGGAAATGTGAACAAGCGAAGGGCACCTTATACCATACATGGTGGGCATGTCAAAAAGCACAAGAATTTTGGAAAACAATTCATACAACGATTAATGAAATTTTTGGAATTAGATTCCCAATGAGGCCCCAGCTATACTTGTTGAACATGTTGGATTTAATAGATCAAAAGATAATGAAGAAACATTGGAGAGTAATATTATATATGACCTCAGCTGCTAGAATTCTTTATGCGGCAAAATGGAAACGAAAGGAAATACCTATGGTAGAGGAATGGTTGTTCAGAATGAGAGATATGATGGAAATGGACTGGCTTACTGCTAGGCTTAAAGATATTCTGACAGACAAGATAGAAAAAAATGGCTACTGATGAAAAAATATTGGGAAATGAAATGGAAAAATCTGGCCAACTTGGACCTATGGAAAGTTTTGTAGAATAACACAAATTCAGAAATGGGCAGGTCCAAGTTGTCATTAAGGTTCCGCTTAGATTAGCAGAATTCAGATCAATTCAAGTTATAGGCACTCGGTAAATATAAGTTCGAAGGAAAAAAGTTTGGAAGATCAGGGAGGTATGGGTAGGGGAAACGGAATAATGGTTAAAGGAAAAGCTAAAGCGCAGAATGAGCTCAGGCTTGCTAGGGAGGTTAAGAACAATAAAAAGGTTTTTTTTGGGTATGTCCGCAGCAAAAGGAGGAAGAAGGAAATGATAGGGCCGCTACGTGGAGAAGATGGCAAAATGCTAACAGGGGACAGAGAAAAGGCAGAATTACTCAACACCTTCTTTGCCTCAGTGTTTTCAGAAAAGGAAAAGGAGGACCAACCTGAGGAGAATGGAACAGAGGACACAATAGGGGAAATCCAGCTCAAAATAAGTAAAGAGGTAGTACAGGAATACCTTCTTAATCTAAATGAATTTAAATCTCCAGGACCAGATGAACTACATCCAAGAGTATTAAAAGAGCTGGCAAATATAATCTCAGAGCCATTGGCAATAATATTTGAGAACTCCTGGAGAACAGGAGAAGTCCCAGCAGACTGGAGGAGGGCAAACGTTGTTCCCATCTTCAAAAAGGGGAAAGAAGAGGATCCCAACAACTATCGTCCAGTTAGTCTGACATCAATACCAGGGAAGATTCTAGAACAGATCATTAAACAGAGAGTCTGTGAACATTTAGAAGGCAATGCCATAATCACAAAAAGTCAGCATGGGTTTCAGAGAAACAAGTCATGCCACTAATCTGATCTCTTTTTTTGATAAAGTTACCAGCTTGGTAGATGAAGGGAATGCTGTGGACATTGCATACCTTGATTTCAGTAAGGCCTTTGACAAGGTTCCCCATGACATTCTTGCAAACAAGCTTGTAGAATGTGGGCTAGACAAGTTAACTGTTTAATGGATTTGTAATTGGTTGACCGGCCGAACCCAAAGGGTGCTCAGCAGTGGCTCCTCTTCGTCTTGGAAAGATGTGACCAGTGGGGTGCCACAGAGTTCTGTCCTGGGCCCAGTGCTATTCAACATCTTTATCAATGACTTAGATGAGGGAATTAGGGGCATACTTATCAAATTTGCAGATGACACCAAATTGGGAGGAGTAGCTAATACCCTAGAGGACAGGATCAAAATTCAGAATGACCTGGATAGACTGGAGAGCTGGGCCAAAGCTAACAAAATGAAATTCAATACGGAGAAATGTAAAGTACTGCATTTAGGGTGGAAAAATGAAATGCATAAATATAGGATGGGAGAGACCTGGCTGAATGAGACTACATGCGAAAGGGATCTAGGAGTCCTAGTAGACCACAAGTTGAACATGAGCCAACAGTGTGATGCGGCAGCTAAAAAGGCCAATGCAATTTTGGGCTGTATCAATAGAAGTATAGTGTCTAGATCAAGGGAAGTAATAGTGCCGCTCTATTCTGCCTTGGTCAGACCTCACTTAGAATACTGTGTCCAGTTCTGGGCACCACAATTCAGAAAGGATATTGACAAATTGGAGCGTGTCCAGAGAAGGGCAACTAAAATGGTGAAAGGTCTGGAAACAATGCCTTATGAGGAGAGACTTAGGGAGCTGGGTATGTTTAGCCTGGAAAAAAGACGGTTTAGAGGCGATATGATAGCCCTGTTTAAGTATTTGAAGGGATGTCACGCTGAGGATGGAGCAGGCTTGTTTTCTGCTGCTCCAGAGACTGGAACACGGAGCAATGGGTGCAAGCTCCAGAAACAGAGATTCCACCTCAACATTAGGAGGAACTTTCTGACAGTAAGAGCTGTTCGGCAGTGGAACACACTCCCTCGGAGCGTGGTGGGGTCTCCTTCCTTGGAGGTCTTTAAACAGAGGCTGGATGGCCATCTGTCGGGGATGCTTTGATTGTGATTTCCTGCGTGGCAGGGGGGTTGGACTGGATGGCCCTCATGGTCTCTTCCAACTCTGCAATTCTATGATTCTATGATTCTATGAGGATTCTAAAATTATGTATAAAAAAGAAGATGGTAGATACGAGATGTTAGAGAATTTTAAGAATACATGTAATATGATGGGGAATTTATTTATGTAATAAGCTAACTATTAATATTTTCATTTACATTTTATTATCCTGTAATAAGTTACATTGTTTTTAAGACTTCAGAAAGATAATGCTCTATCAAATATGTAAAGTTGAATGTGACAGCATAAAAATTATAATTAAAAAACAAAAGAAACATATAAGAAAGGTTGAAATTCAACAGAAATTGATTTCTGATCATGCTCCAGTGATTTTAGAATTGGGATTTAGGAAAAAACAATACAATTGGAGACTTCAAGATTTTTTATTAAAAAAAGAAGAAATAGTAGAAAATACAAAAAAAGCCATAAAACAATTTTTTTTGTGTGGAAAACTTGGATAAAGATACGGCGATAGATATTGTTTGGGATGCAGGAAGAGCAGTCATAAGAGGGCAACTCCTCAAACAGGAATATGAATATTAAAAAATAAGAAAAAAAGAAGAAGAAAAAGAACTCAAAGAAGGAATCAAAGAGAAGGAAGAAACTTTGAAGAGAATACCTAGTGATGAGAAAACAAGAAAAGAACTAATAATTTTGAGAAAACAAATAGAAAGTAATATGACAATGGAAATCGTGAATAAAATGAAATATGCTCATCAAAAATACTTTGAACAATCCAATAGACCTGGCAAATGGTTATCATATAAACTAAGGAAAGAGAAGGAGAAAAAGCTAATAATGGAAATAAGATATGAGCAAAGAAGGTATACACAACAAAAAGATATAATTAGAGTATTTAAACAATACTATGCTGGATTATACAAAAAGCATGAAAATACAAAAGATCTTGAGATCAAGATACCTGAAATATCAGAGGAACAAAAAAATGATCTAAATAAACAAATTTCAAAACTGGAAATTAGGGAAGCAATAAGGAAAATTAAATCCAGTAAAGCTCCTGGTCCAGATGGTTTTTCAGTACTTTATTATAAAGTATTTGAAGAAGAACTGCTGGAACCCTTATTTAGACTATTAAACAACATAAACAGAGGAAACAGTCCGGATACTTGGGGTAAAGCGGACATATCATTAATACCAAAAGAAGGGAAAGATTTGGCAATGCCTGGAAACTATAGACCAATTTCATTTTGAACATAGATTATAAAATATTTGTGAACATACTGGCGGAAAGAATTTAAAAAGTCTTAAGAAATTGGATATATGAAGACCAGAGCAGCTTCCTTCCTGGTAGACAAGCAAAAGACAATATAAGAGTGCTCCTAGATTTGATAGAATTCTATGAAAAACATAATGAGAAAAAGTTATTAATGATTTTTGCAGATGCCGAAAAGGCATTTGATAATGTTAAATGGGAGTTCATGTTAGAAGTTTTAAAGAGAATGAATACAGGAGAAAATTTTCATGATTGGATAAGCAAGATCTATAATGACCAGGAAGCTCAAGTGATAATTAATGGTGAAAAAACCAAAACCATTTAAAATTGAAAGAGGAACGCGTCAGGGATGCCTATTGTCCCCACTACTATTCATTGCTGTTCTAGAAGTTCTAAACAGGAAAATAAGAATGGATCAACAAATAAAGGGGTGGAAATGGAAAGGACAAGAGTATAAATACAAGGCCTTTGCAGATGACTTGGTCTTCATATTGGATAATCCAAACAAAAGCTTAAGGAGATTAATGGAAGTGATTGAAGAATTTGGAGAACTAGCAGGCCTAAAAATAAACAAAGATAAAACAGTGATGCTAACAAAGAATATAAGAAAACAAGAAGAACAAGAACTGGAAAGCACAACTGGTTTCTAGTTAGAGAGGAAAGTTAAATATTTAGGTATCATTATTACAAATAAGAACTCAGAATTATTCGAGAATAATTATGTCAAACTATGGAGTAATATTAAGAAAGATCTAAAGAAATGGGAAGAACTAGAACTATCAGTACTGGGAAGAATATCATCAATCAAAATAAATGTGTTACCGAAAATGTTATACCTATTTCAAAATTTACCAATTATAAGGAATGATAGCGTGATGGAGATATGGAAAAAAAGATATAACAAAATATATTTGGAAAGGCAAGAAACCTAGAATAAAATGGAACACATTGACAGAGATAAAAGAAAAAGGGGATTTAACATTACCAGATCTACAATTATACTACCATGCCAGTGTGTTAACATGGCTGATGGAATGGATAAAACTAGGAAATCCTAGATTATTGACATGAGAAGGATTTAACACAAGGTTCGGCTGGCATGTTTATCTATGTCATAATAAGATAATAGTGCATAGAGAATTTAAACACCATTATATTAGAGCAGCACTGCTAAGGACCTGGATAAAATTTAAGAGGAAATTATATGCAAAAATGCCATTATGGTTATCAAATCACGAAGCGTTTTACAAAAGGGAGGATATATACAAAGGAAATTAGTTGATATACAAAGATATATTGAAAAAGGAAGGAAACATATACAAAATGAAAACGCAGGAAGAACTAAAAGCAGATAATAAGGAATGCCACTGGCTATTATATAAACAGCTTCTTGAGAAATTTAAGATAGATCAAAGGCTCACGGGTATAGAGACAGAAACAACACAATTTGATGAAATTATCCAGGGAAATAACAAAAAGAGTTTATCAAAACTGTATAAGATATTATTGAAACCAAAACAAGAACAGGAAAATATTAAACACTATAGGATAAAATGTGCACAACATCTTGGTTATGAAATATCATTAGAATATTGGGAAGAGCTATGGGGGAAAGGTTTATCCTTCCCAAGAAGCTATAATGTAAAGGAGAATATATGTAAGATGTGGATGAGATGGCATTTAACCCCGGTAAAACTATGCGGCAGCTAAAAAGGCCAATGCGATTTTGGGCTGTATCAATAGAATTATAGTGTCTAGATCAAGGGAAGTAATAGTGCCACTCTATTCTGCCTTGGTCAGACCTCACTTAGAATACTGTGTCCAGTTCTGGGCGCCACAATTCAAAAAGGATATTGACAAATTGGAGCGTGTCCAGAGAAGGGCAACTAAAATGGTGAAAGGTCTGGAAACGATGCCTTATGAGGAGAGAATTAGGGAGCTGGGTATGTTTAGCCTGGAAAAAAGACGGTTAAGAGGCGATATGATAGCCCTGTTTAAGTATTTGAAGGGATGTCACGCTGAGGATGGAGCAGGCTTGTTTTCTGCTGCTCCAGAGACTGGAACACGGAGCAATGGGTGCAAGCTCCAGGAGCAGAGATTCCACCTCAACATGAGGAGGAACTTTTTGACAGTAAGAGCTGTTCGGCAGTGGAACACACTCCCTCGGAGCGTGGTGGGGTCTCCTTCCTTGGAGGTCTTTAAACAGAGGCTGGATTGCCATCTGTCGGGGATGCTTTGATCAAGATTTCCTGCGTGGCAGGGGGGTTGGATTGGATGGCCCTCGTGGTCTCTTCCAACTCTGCAATTCTATGATTATATGATTCTATGATTCTATGTCAAATCAATGCTGGAAATGTGAAAAAGCTTCAGGTACCTATTTCCATTTATGGTGGAGATGTGACAAGGCAGTTAAATTCTGGGGGAAATTCATAAAATAGTATTAAAAATATTTAATACAAATTTCCTATTAGATTCAGAGGTCTATTTGCTTAATCTGTTCCATAAGATAGACAAACAGCTGCAAAGGAAGTACTGGAGGGTTTTATCATATATAATGACAGCAGCAAGAATATCATATGCTAAATATTGGAAAGCAGAAGATATACCAATGATAGAAGAATGGCTAGGAAAACTCCAAGATATGTTTGAAATGGATAGACTGATGATTATGCTAGATGAGAAGAAAAAACAAAAAGATTTGAAAAAATGGGAGATTCTAAAACCCATTTGGAAAGAAAGATGGGGGATAGAATGGGAGATAAGATAGAATTGAGGAAAAAAATGGATGTAAAAGGAAGGAAAACAGAGAAGGTTTGAGATTGGAAGGTAAAAGGGGAAGTTAAGCACAAATTAAACAATATGGTTTAAAAGGAAACAAGGAAGTAAAGTGTTGTGTGTGCATATTTGGCAATTTTTTTTTTATTTCCAGAAGGAATGATTAGACAAATACAGATAGGTTGTGTATGACCTGTCCAAAAGATATGTTTCAAAAAATGGAATGTGTGAATGTATGATTTTTTTTAACTTTTGAAAATATGAATAAAAATTATTCGGGGGAAAAATGAAGTTTTTGTCCCAACAAGCGGGAATACATGTTTTCTTCTGAGTTTTTTTTTTTCTAAAGTTGGGAAAAGCCATAAAAGATTTCCCCATGAAGTATTTAGAGTTTTTGCCCCCCTCCTTCAGAATACGGTAAAATGATGTGGGATCCCATTTAGACAAAAAATACTCCCCTTGAATTCTATGGGGAGTATTTTCACTGTACAGACAAGCCCTAAGTGTGGCAAACTTTCTTGGGAAACATCTTGAAAAGTACTGCAGTAAACCACCTGAAAAAGAAACTTTAAGAAACACAGACTTTCAGCCATGTTGCTGCTCTGTCTTGTTAATATTTTGGCTGTTAACTGGAGTTGCATGTATGAACCCTGAATTGCAAGGTGAGTCCTCAGGGTCAGCTTGAGATATTTTGTTGCCTCTGGCCTAGCATCAAATGGCATCCCACACTGCAAAATCATGGCCTCTAGTATCCAAAGTCAACCAAGGGTTTATCTATACAGGGTAAATATCATGGCTTGTCCCACTTCCAGAGCCATATGTACAATATGTACAATACAGGGCATTTGCCCCAATCTGCCCCCAGACAATCCCCACTATTCCCAGGGCAGATACCGGCTGGAATGGGGGAAAGCCAGGGTAGGGCCTAACAAACCCTTCTAAAATAATACCCTGTTTAATCCAGTACTGCCGGGATGGAACGGATCAGGCCCTCATGTCTGCAGGAAGCCATCCTGGTACACCATCTCTTGCTGCTGCTGCCAGCTCCCTGGCTCTCCTGGAAACCAGGCAGGCGTTCCCTAGCATGTGATAGAGGCTGGTCATATGCAGGGGGCCTTCAGTCACATGTTGCAGGCCCCCTTCCTGGATTCCATACTAGTAGCAAAAATGGTGGTGGCAGCTGCAATGAAAAGCTGGTGTTCCTGTTTGGACACAAACCATGGCCCCCACAAGAGGGGACTGACAGGGCTCTAACTTGGGAACCCGGGGACCCAGGATTAGGAGGGAGGCCTGGCGTGTTATTCTTGTAAGTTTTTATTATGTAAATACATTTAGTTTTTAAAAATAAATATAAATATTAATTCTCTGTCATCATTTAAACTGACTTATTTTAATTATTATCCTAAATCCTGTAGAGCATCTCAATGCCCTTAACCTTAGCAATAGGTAGGGGGCCCACCAAAGTTCCTGGCCTGGGAACCGACTTCAGGATGTGGGGGCTGTGACACCAGTCCATTTTTTCCAGGTAATAGGGGCAGAACGGGCCAGATCTGGACCCAGGATATGCCAGTTGGGTGCTGGCATATCCTGACTGGTATAGATAAGCCCCACATTATTTTGGCATTGGAAGCAGATAATCCTGCAATTCTCTTGCTCGCTCTCTGGTTGTAAAAATGAAATGATAATGATTTAATAAATAATAGTTTACTACCTTTTCATGATACTCCATACTCCACGTCTGCTGTCTCATTCTGCTTGGTGGTGGATCTGCCTTGTGAGTCTTGGAGAACAATAAGCACACACACTGAAGGAGAAATAGCACAATGCCTCTTTTTGATCTGTGATATGCCTTTGCTAGGTATCAACAGATTTTATTTTATTTTTTGTAAATTACAACAAAAACCCACTTAGGATTTAATTATTAATTATAGATTAATCATGAAGCCTTATTTCATCACAAACCTGTCAATTTGGATGAGTTTCTTGTGCAAAGGAAAACGGAAGCTGAATTTATGGCATCATTCCTCTTCCATTAAAGACTTACATGCCACCTGGTGGGGAATCCTAGTATTCTGCAAGGGGTGTTTTTTTTTCCCTTAAAAAAAATCTCCTTAATACACTGTCTGTAAATAATTTATATACATATTATCTCTCTGTGAAAATGTCTCTGGTGTATTTTTTAAATCATTTTGGATAGTAGGCTTTGGACTGTGAAAAACTAATAGCCCTAGAGAAAAAGAGGCTACAATAGACAGAAATAGTGTAAAACACTTTGATTCCATAGCATCAAGGAGTTGCATATTAGCTTTGAGACATAGGCAACATGATATACATAAGGTAAGTGCCTTGTATTGCACACTTATTAAAAACCAAGGTTTATCTCAGCTGGTGTTCATAGTTTGCCCTGCTTAATCCATCTGTTAGCACATAGTGGATTTGCATCTCACCAGTGGGTCTGTGTTTTCATCACAAAGCTGTTAGCAGTGGGCACTTAGAGACATTTGCTTCAGCCTTGCAAAATCTCAGAAAAGGAGTTGGCAAGCTGTTGCCCTCCAGTTGGTTTGTACTCCAACTCCCACCGCATTTGGCTGGCTGGGACCTGTGGAAGTTGCAGTCTAAAGCATCTAAGGGAACCTGATTGCTTACCTCATCTTAGATGTTTATAAGTCCCAATGTCCTAGTATCCTGTTATGTACCTCAGGACTTGTACATGGTTTCCTTTGTGAAATCAATGTGACAGCTTATCAATATGCTGATGATATCCAGTTGTAGCTCTCCCTTTTGGTCAGTCTTAAGGAGGCTGTGGAAATCCTGTATCCTTTTTTGGATCCTCACCAACTGAAACAGAAATGATGGTAGAGCAATGATTTTGTAAATGATGATGAGCAAAGAATAGCAGGTCTGGACTGATAATCTTAGATGTCAACAGTGGGATAACTTTAGCAAAAAGAACTGAAGGAAATGTTGCATTCAGAGATTGCACATCAAATTAATGAAGCTGGCTTCTTTAATTATATTTTTTACTGAAAGAGAACTTCACTAACAACTTTGACATTATTTTTTTTAATTAGATTTTGTTCTGGTCTAATGATAACAGAGGCAATTAAGTGGACATTTTTGTGGTGTTAAGAGTTCTGACCTGACCAACTTCAAAGCACAAGCCTGAAAAACAAGCTACTCTGTCACAACACCCACCCTACCAAAAAAAAAAAAAAAGGATCATTTTCAGGGGAAATCGCTTCCAAAAAGCAACATTCTACGTCATTGTAAACCAGTGTGTTAAAATTTATTTGCAACATACATTTCAATGAGGTTTGTGGCTGAGAAGAGAATAGCACATGGCTATTCTAAAGCACAGTACTAGGGGGAATCCTGACTTTTAATTACCTTCTACATGCAAGACATCTCTCTTCAGTAGCCTCTAGGGGTTTAGGAGAGTTGGAAAGATTTAAGTGCACATTTTTCTAGAAAGACAAGTGCTGGAGCCCAAGAGGATTTGCTTGGAATCCATTCTTTCTGTTCCCCTTGCCAAGTATACCCTGGTGTATCTACAGTTGTGGCTAGCATTAGGCTGGTGACAGCTGTGTGTTTGTTCAAGGCACTACCTTCATTATATTTCACATGTATATCACTCCTGATAAGAGTCAAGTAAGGGCATGAGAAGATTACTCTGGCAGTTACTAGTAAGGTATAGAAAGGGGTGGACAATTGTAGAGACAGCAGGAGCCAACCCACCACCCATAGCCCATCGAAGGCCATGCCACAACCCCTGCTACAACCAGAAGTGATATCACATCACTTTCAGGTCAGGGAATAAGCCAAAATATGGCTGATTTTGAGGGACTGTGGGCAGGGAGATTAGAGGGGCCCAATGTTTTGTGCCAATTTTGCTGCTTTAATGTTTTACAGACACACCATTGGCTGACTTTTTTTAATAAAAAATGTGGGCTTTGGGGGTCTCTTGGGGGCTTAAGAACCACAAAATGGAGTCCCTAAAATGAAGAATGCACTTTCTTCACTCCCTGGCAGAGGGAGATGTAAAATTTCTAAACAAAATCAAAAGTGGCAATGGCTAGAATCCAGTAAGGTTTTTCCATTGACAGCACTACATCTGTTAGTGGAACTGGGAGGTGGTGATTTCTCCTCCCTTATGCAGCCCATATTCTTCCTCCTCAAAAATGTTTCTGGGGTACTGTTTTTCAGGTGCTACAGAGGGAGAGGAGGAGAAGAAGTTCCTATCATGGAACTGATCAGGAGCTAGCAAGGTGGTGGATTTAGGTCAACATGAATTTCTTCTTTAAGTACACATACAGCAAGATAGGTAACTTCTACCAGAAACTTGTCTTCATCCTGTAGATACCTGCCACTAAATTCTAATCACTTGAGGGCTAGGGACTATAAAGGCATGGAAAAAGCATTTGTATTTGTATCCTAGCTAGAAACTGGATAAACAGGTACATGGTGAGAATGAAATTTCAATCCAGCTTCTGGGATTTTCTATACAGAGGCTACAGATGAACCCAAAGCTCTGATGGGTATGTTCATTTTAACTGGATGTATGTGCACAACACCCTCTCCCACCAATTGATTCAATTTTCTTTGGTGTATTTGACAAAATGCTTTCAGGGAGAGCTCTGCCCAGCAGCTATGATTCCACAGAATCATATTTAAAAAGTGCTTCAAATTTCTGTAGCATTTTTTCAGGGGACATCAGTGGGAAAATTCTGGCAGCAAAATTTTGACTCAGCTCTGCTGGAGACCTGTTAAAACACTGGTGATGGTGTCATCAAATCATTGAAAGGTAGGGTAGAGGTACTGATAGATTTCCCTTGATACCTACAAAACAGTTGAACAGCATGGACTGGTTTTCTTAAAACAAAACATAAGGACAGCCATGCAGGTCCCCAGGAAAAAAGTCTACAGTTGGTCAATACCTGCATTAGGATCAGTTGATCCTAATAAAGGCATTGCTCAATTGATGAACTGATTTTCTTACAGGATTCCCATAAGCACAGATGAAGATGAAGCAATGTCTCCATAAACACCCAGTCCATCTTCAATAATCTTTGTGGGTTTAGTACTTCAAAAGTTTTAAGGATACATCTGAAAGTGCAAAGCATGAATGCACTATGTGTCTCATGCAAACAAACACACCCATCAGAGAGCAGTGGCTGGACACAGTTTGTTCAGAGATGTGCAAACTGTACTTCATGATCCATTGACCTCTTGACAATTTTAGGGGAACTGTTTAGTTCCATCTGATTTCTGGAACAATTGCAAAGGTTGCTGATTGAGTTGATCCACATCACACTTATTATATTGTTAAATGAAAATACATGTCTGAATAACTTAACACATATTAGTTATGCTGCAGACCATTTCCCTCCAGAGGGGAGCACAGTTGAGCCAACTGCCACATGGAAAGGAGACAACTGATAATTTCAGTGTTTGAAATGATCAGATTTTTCCCCTATCAAGTCAGTGACAGAGGTCAGTGACATGTAAATCCTGGTCAGTGACCAGGAAGGAGTTTGGGGTTTGCTCCATCCTCTAAAACCAAAGAGCCTGTCAATATGACCCCCCCACACACAAATGGAGTGACCCGCAGTACAGCTAAGTTACAGCACTTGTCTGTGACTTGTCTTAATGAGTCTTACAGTCCCCATAAACTTTGCATGCCCTCTTGTGCGGAGGCAGCGGAGGCGAAGGGGCTAGCATCCCTTTCCATTTTTTGAGGCTGGAAAGGAATGTCAGTAGCTACTTGGCCAGCCGCTTGGAGGAGGGGGAGAGAAATGCCCCCCCACCTCCCTCTCCAAGCAACTAGCCAGGCTAAGGTGAAAACTCAACATGGGGATGCCCTGTGCTTGCCCTGTTAGCAAGCCCCGCCCCCATGTTAATCTGGTCAATCAGTTAGTGCTTCCTCTCCTATAGGATAGTGATTCAAGTGAATCATTTGTCCCAGTGAGCAGGAATGTTTTTTAAAACTGTTTTTAAAAAACTCTGGGAAAAGCTGTGAAGGCTTTTCCTTTGGAGTTTTTGGTGGTTCCCCCCTTCTTTCCGAATAAGCCAATGTGGGATCCTGTTAAGACAGGCAGGATTCTCCTCACATTCCATGAGGAGTATTTTCACCATTTAGACAGCCCCAAAGTTACTTTATCCAGCTATAACAGAATATAGTCTGAACTCTGTAATCCTTTCATGGATGTTAATCTCCAGTTAACCAGTTAATTTCTCATATCTATATCTATATCTATATCTATATAATCACCCCTTCCTTCCCTTCTACCATTTTATTTCTCTCAACAGTGGTAGAAGGTTTGAATATGATCAGAATGATGGTACCAAATAGTTTTTGAAGCAAACAAATATAAATAGATAGGTGTGTGTTTTTTCCTTTCAGGTTAAAAAAAGTATAATTGACATAGGGTGCAGTGAAAAGGAGCCTTGAACATTCAGCCCTCAGCTCTCTTGGAGTTTTATAGGTCTGGTTATGTCTCAGTTGTTAAGGGATCCAGCAAATATGCACTAAATTGAAAATGTAAGAGTAGCTCATGAGGATCCTGGTTTCAAAATAAAAAAGACCACACAAGACCCCTGAGCTAGGCAAAATGCATCATTATTCGCCCTTTGATCAACAAAGGAGCAATTCAATTAAGTGCCTTGCTGAAATGCAGCCTATAAAACAGAGTACACTGTGGAACCATAAAATGCAGATCTCCTCAGTCCAGTGCCAAAAAAGCCATTTTTGCTGATCACTGTGCTGCAAGGTTGCACAATATATGGGTGTGCATACTTTTCAAGGGGTATAAAGGTGCCAATCTACAACTTCCTGGTAAAAGTAAGTCTGCTTAAGCAAAATGATGGGAAAGTATTAGGAAGGCAAATCAACCTGAATATTCTGTACCTGCCCCTTGCTGTCTTGCATACAACCTCAACACATCCCTACATCCAGAAGTGTATGGATGTGCATGCACCTGTGTGTGTGCATGTGTATGTGTGGGTGTGCATGTGCCTTCAACTTATGACAACCCCATGAATTTCATAGGCTAGGAATACTCAGAGGTGGTTTGCCCGAGGTAGAAATGGAAAATAATTGATTGGATTCAAAATTTCTGATGATAGTCTCCATCTTAAACCAAGATTTGTTGCAAGACAAATGGGACCTTGCCTTCAAGATGGGCACATTTGAAAGACTTATGATGTGTTCAGATATAAAAAAAATAAATTTACAGATTTATGTCATTGTTGTTGCTGCTTTTTTTAAAAAAAATGTATACAACTGAAAAAATATGGACAAACACTTTAGCCAATGGGAAGAATTAATACAAAAAGCATACAAAAACATATGCAAATATTAATGTTGATAAAAAGGCACAAATGTCCTTGTGAGAATTTAAAAAAAAAGTCTTGCAACCTCATATGAACCAAGAATGGGATGTGAATACAAGCGGGATTTGGAGGAAAAGAACAGAATCTAGACAAAAAGATTTTCAGATCCCTACCCAGTTAGAAAGAAAACTAACAAAGATAGATATTATCTGCTACACAAGAGACTCACCAGGTAGTAGAAATGTACAAGAGTCAGAGTTCATTCAAACATCTGGTGCAGTCCTCCAAGGATTATACCACTTTATAGTGCAAATCTGAAGTACTAGTCGGGCTACAGGCATTCTAGAAAAATAGTTCAACACCTAATAAAATTTCTTGGATTCTACCATTTCAGAAGGCAAGGGACAGCATAATTGAATGCTCTTGCACATAAAGAACATCACGAACATATAAAAGTAGATGACAGGGGGTTTTAACTTAGCCTTATCTCTCTGACACACTAACTTTTAATGGGCAGGGATTTGTTGTCGATTTATGAAGGATAATTCTAAAATGTAGTCCACTCAGCTACAGTGTAGTGCAAGAACATGATTACATGTAATCAGTGGTTTTTCCCAGAATTTGAAAGTTAGATTTAAAAGAAATTAGTTACAGTGCCCTCAATAGCTAATTACCATTATAGTTACAATTTCCCTAATTTCTTAACAGGTATTAAAACAGTTATTTTTTACTTGCTACCAAACATCTAAATGCTGCAAGCCATAGGCCTGTGATATAAAATACAATCTACTCCCATCTGCTTCATCATGACTTCAGTGCCCAACAGAGCTCAAGTCTGTACTTGGAACATTTGATATTCATCTTCTACCATTTAGTGAAGCCACAAACCCATAGCAATAAAAATAATGTGAAATATTTTTCAGTTACACTGCAAAAGTAATTATTTTATTCTTCATTATATCATCATTTCAGGGCGGAAAAATGAAATGCATAAATATAGGATGGGAGAGACCTGGCTGAATGAGACTACATGCGAAAGGGATCTAGGAGTCCTAGTAGACCACAAGTTGAACATGAGCCAACAGTGTGATGCGGCAGCTAAAAAGGCCAATGCAATTTTGGGCTGTATCAATAGAAGTATAGTGTCTAGATCAAGGGAAGTAATAGTGCCACTCTATTCTGCCTTGGTCAGACCTCACTTAGAATACTGTGTCCAGTTCTGGGCACCACAATTCAGAAAGGATATTGACAAATTGGAGCGTGTCCAGAGAAGGGCAACTAAAATGGTGAAAGGTCTGGAAACAATGCCTTATGAGGAGAGACTTAGGGTATGTTTAGCCTGGAAAAAAGACGGTTTAGAGGCGATATGATAGCCCTGTTTAAGTATTTGAAGGGATGTCACGCTGAGGATGGAGCAGGCTTGTTTTCTGCTGCTCCAGAGACTGGAACACGGAGCAATGGGTGCAAGCTCCAGGAACAGAGATTCCACCTCAACATGAGGAGGAACTTTTTGACAGTAAGAGCTGTTCGGCAGTGGAACGCACTCCCTCGGAGCGTGGTGGGGTCTCCTTCCTTGGAGGTCTTTAAAAAGAGGCTGGATGGCCATCTGTCGGGGATGCTTTGATTGTGATTTCCTGCGTGGCAGGGGGGTTGGACTGGATGGCCCTCGTGGTCTCTTCCAACTCTGCAATTCTATGATTCTATGATTCTATGATCACCATCACCACCATCATCACTGTATTGTCTTAATCAGACCAAGAACTGTTCTTGCTTCAACATATTCTTTCAGTTTTCAAGGTGATTCTGTTGTTTTCTTTGCTTGGGGTCAAGATGGACATTCAAATATGCAGTTCCGTCAGTCCTTGCATTCTGAACTTGGATGTCCAATTGTACAGTTTGATTTTATCTGATCAGAGACTTTAGCAAGACCACCATGTGTATACTTCCTGTTGGTTAAAGCTTAACTAAACACTGTGAGACCTACCTCCAACTAAATATCCAAAGTGCTGTAATGTGAGGTGGCTTAAATCAAAATCTTACAGCTTCACTGAGATGTATATAATGCTGCAGGATATACAAAAGCCACTTTCATGCCAATAAAAAGGGGGACAAAGATTTACTCAAAATTCCATATGCTAATTTGTCTTTGTAGATTCAAATGTAGTAATAATTAGTATAATTTAAGTAGAATCGTAGAATCATAGAATCATAGAATCATAGAATCATAGATCATAGAATCATAGAATTGCAGAGTTGGAAGAGACCACGAGGGCCATCCAGTCCAACCCCCTGCCATGCAGGAAATCACGATCAAAGCATCCCCGACAGATGGCCATCCAGTCTCTGTTTAAAGACCTCCAAGGAAGGAGACCCCACCACACTCCGAGGGAGTGCGTTCCACTGCCGAACAGCTCTTTCTGTCAAAAAGTTCCTCCTCATGTTGAGGTGAAATCTCTGTTCCTGGAGCTTGCATCCATTGTTCCATGTTCCAGTCTCTGGAGCAGGAGAAAACAAGCTTGCTCCATCCTCAACGTGACACCCCTTCAAATACTTAAACAAGTACAACACATTTGCCCAGAGTGGGGAAGTCTGTGACCAGGTGACCTTTGTGCCTGCTCATTTTTGCTCCCAGGTAGTGATTTTGGGTGGACAACTTGAAGGCTTCCATTCTCTCTTCTCAGGGTTCTATTTTTCAGCCAAATCTGGACTGGACAGCTCTTCCAAAAGGAGATTCACCACTGACAGACCTTCAAATAGACAACAGTCTTTTGGGGTTGTCTAGGTAGTGGAAAAACTCCACACAGAATGTAAGGAGAAAACCTTTTCTCCCAATAGGATCCTGTAGTGATTCAATGTATTGTGAAGGAGGGGGCCAAAAACTCCCAATACTCTGTGGGGAAAGCCTTTCCAGCTTTTCCCATATTTTTTTAAAAAGCTCCAAAGGAAATGCACATTTGTGCCCATTCAAAAACCAACGTGATTTGTTGCACAATCCAGAGGAGGCAGAACACTTAGGACTTTATCAGACCACCCTCCCAAAATGTTCTTTTGCTGGCATAATTTGTGCTGTTTTATTACCGTCAAAAGAACACCCCATACCTCTCTTACCTTGCATCCTGGCAAAAGGCAGCCCCTGCAATGAATGAAGAGTGAATGGATCTCTGTTCACTTCCTTGTCTGAAATCCCACGGATTCTCGTGAGAATACCTAGCATGGGAAATTTAAGAAACCCAAAAATAACACACAAAAAGTTACACTAAGCACATAAACACACTTACATACTTCCAAGTAAACCAGGGAGGGTCATAAAAAGAGCATCACCTACCTGATGTTGTGATCTCACCTGGAAGTGTTCTGGCCTGTCCAGCCATTGACACTGAATGCATTTATATCTTTATTTCTTTTTTGCTACTTTCCTCCACCCTTCCTCTTCCTCCTCCTGTCCTCCCCTTCTTTCTTCTCCTCCCTTCCCTCAGCTCTTCTCTCCTTTACTTCTCTGTCCTTCTTGTCTTTTCCTCTTCTCTCACCTCCTCCCAGTTATGCCTCAGCTGCCCCTTCATTCCCTGCTCCACTCTCCTTCCTCGTCTCTCAGCATGTACACCTTCTGCCCCTTCTGCATGTGGTTTGGCCCTAATATCCTAACGGCACCAAGTCATGGATGATCTTGGAAGCTAAGCAGGGCCAGCCCTGGTTAGGACTTGTATATTCTGCCTTGGTCAGACCTCACCTAGAATACTGTGTCCAGTTCTGGGCACAACAATTCAAAAAGGATATTGACAAATTGGAGCGTGTCCAGAGAAGGGCAACTAAAATGGTGAAAGGTCTGGAAACCGTGCCTTATGAGGAGAGACTTAGGGAGCTGGGTATGTTTAGCCTGGAAAAAAGATGGTTAAGAGGCAATATGATAGCCCTGTTTAAGTATTTGAAGGGGTGTCACGTTGAGGATGGAGCAAGCTTGTTTTCTGCTGCTCCAGAGACTGGAACACGGAGCAATGGATGCAAGCTCCAGGAACAGAGATTCCACCTCAACATTAGGAGGAACTTTTTGACAGTAAGAGCTGTTCGGCAGTGGAACACACTCCCTCGGAGCGTGGTGGGGTCTCCTTCCTTGGAGGTCTTTAAACAGAGGCTGGATGGCCATCTGTCGGGGATGCTTTGATCGTGATTTCCTGCATGGCAGGGGGTTGGACTGGATGGCCCTTGTGGTCTCTTCCAACTCTGCAATTCTATGATTCTACAAATACCCAATGCTGTAGTCTATATTTCAGAGGAAAGTACTGGCAAAATACTTCTGAGTATTTCTTGCCTAAGAAAACCCTATGAAATTCATGGGGTTGCCATAAGTGAACAGGTGACCAGAAGGCACATAGAGACACACTTTGTCTTTTGCTTCAAGCAGCAAATTGTCTTGGAGCAACTCTGGTAATTGCACAACTTGGTTTCAAACACCCATTCGTCATTTAGGAATGGTGCGTGTGCGAGAGTGGTGAAAAGTATCTAATGTAAGGCTGTTTATCATGTATGGCTCAAGCCATCTTAGATTGTTCTTAAACAGTAGTTCTGTCCATGTTCTTGGATCAAATAGTTCTTGGACCATGTTATGAGTTCATTGTGATTATAAATCCAATGAAAAAATAATAAAAATAAATAAAGGGAAATTAAACAATAGTTGACTGCTTTTTAATTTTCTAAAAGGATCTTTCTCATGTTTGGATGGGTGGTTATTTTTTTATAAGTAATTCATAACACCAATATTTGACACTTTTACTACAGAATGAGATGAAACAGATGAAAAGCAGTTTATTGCCACTTTTTAATTTGGAACAAACCTTTGGGTACAAGGCTTAGAATAGATAAATGAAGCCTTCAAAAATAGTTTAAAAATCCAATCTTATATTTAGTACTCTAAAAATACTAATATCCAATCATAGGTTTCTTTTAAAAAGCCATTTAGATGCGTATAGATTTTTTTATTTTTTTTACTTCACCAATCAAACCAATAATCTTCTGGCTGATTTTGCAAAAACTGCAAAATTGAAAGTATGCTGTGTCTCCCACAACTTTAATTGTTTCATATCTGGTCCTAAAAGCAGTGACCCCAAAACACGTTTCACATACTAGGTCTTTGCAACTCTGTTGGGTCTCACATTTCATAGATGAAAACTGGATACATGTGACCAAGCAACATCACAGTGGGATCAGGATGGCAAAAGGTGAGGAAGAACACACACGCTAGGAAAGGCGGAGCAGTTTGCTTTGCCTGAGTCTGCTAGGAAGGGCAAAAATCCACCCCTTCTCTCCTATTTCCCCTGCTGAATTAATGGAATGCAAACTTCTTTTACACTTTGAGCTCAGTTTTAAGCAGCTAAAGTAAGCTGAGGACAAGGCAAAAAGTGGGAGAAGGAGAGAGAAACTGGGACATTTAAAAAGCACCTTGAAAAAACAAGGGCTTGTCTAGATGAGAAGACATAATGTGGATTGCTGCACATTAACACAAATTCATAGCAGTGTTCATCCATGGTCCTTTAGCAAAATAAGGAGACAGTGTCTGAACTCCTTAGAAATGGCCAGACAACTGCCAAGTCTGCCAGCCTAGCCAAGGTTTCAAACCTGGAGGCCACAGCTGCACAATCAGGAGATTGCAGGGGATTGCATCAGGCTGAAGTGCGGGGTGCACAGTAGAGCGTGGTGTGCAAAGCACAGCACAGTGTGCAAAAGGCTGATGCAAGGCACCCAGGTGTTTGGGAGAGCCTATGCCCTGAGGGACTGTATAAAAGGAGGCTGTGCCCAGAGCACTTTCTCTCTTGAACAAATCTGGTGCCTGGCATAACAGTTTGTCCATCTATTTTGTAAATACCTGTACATATCGTAACTGCTTTGAGCTTCAAGATAAAGTACCTCCCTTGTATTTGGAAGACAATCTCTCTCTGTGTGAGTATCCTTCTTGGGAATGGGTTGCTGCTGATATTTTTTGCTTCCTCTAGGGATTGAGTGTCCTATCATCCCCAACAATCTGTGTGTGAAGTGTACATGCAGTCATGCCTGCGAATCAAGATGGTGGCCGAGAGTGAATTACTCACATTATTATTCTCCACAAGTTGTCACCATTGCACTGTATTTTTCTCAACTGTAAACCGAAGGTAATAAGTGCAACCTTCTGTTTTAAAAAACGTTTGGTCACCTCAGCAAAGCAAAAAAGCACATGACTGAAAATGCAAAACTCCAAAAAGGTGCTTCTGGCCACTTCATTGCCAGCAAGCCTGCCCCTTGTGCACATCCAACCAGCTTTCCACTTCTGCTCTTATCTGAGAGTGCACTGTGATGTGAATTAGTTGTCCAAACAAGTGGCAATCCACATTTTCCACACATTTTTTTTAAAAAAAAAAACTTTGGGGAAAGCCGCGAAGGCACTTTCCACACAGTATATAGAGATTTTGGCCTCCCTCCTTCTGAATACTGCAAATACTGCTTTTCATTGGGACAAAAGGTATTCATCTTACATTCTATGAGGGGTATTTTCACTGCCTAGACAAACCCTGGGATGGCAGAGGATTGACTTGGACTGTCCCTGCCAAACTGAGACAGTTGGAAGGTATGGAGCAGGTGCCAGCTATGCTCACAACAGACTGAACATTTGATATGCAGCAAAATGGCTTCAAATTAAATATCAAATACTGTGGGCCTCCATCTGTTATGAACATGGCTGATGCCTGCTCTAAGCTCTACAGGCTCAGGTGACTGAGTGGAGTGGCACATGAGAGTGGCCGCCTCAAGTCTCATGCGAGCGGGGGCTTTTGTGAGAATTCTAGGCTCACGTGAGATCTTTAATCTCAAAGGAGCCTGGAACTGTTATGAGAGACCCTTTTTTCATAACACTTAAGGTAGACTTTAATATATAGGCTACTCTCATGTGTACTAGCCAGTTTTCAGCTGAAATTTCAATAAAAAGGGCTTTAATATACTGGGTTTTTTTTTTAAATGACAAATGTAGTGGTGGGTGGGGGCTGAATCCTTTTGGGTAAGTCCCAATTATAGTTCAATCCACATGAATCAATAGGATATAGCTATGTGTTTACTAATTATTCAAAAATTGACTCATCTGGTCTACTCTAGTTGGGATTAACCAATAGGACTCAGGCCCACATTTTCAGATGGTCCAGAGCAAAGTTTCATTGCAGAATTCACACAGCACTAGACCTACAAAACAGGAATTTTATGACATAGGACTTTATCAGATGCGGCAAAAATCGCACATTTATGATGTCACGATAGTATGAACTGGTTCTGCTATTGCATAACGTCATCGTCTTCGCATAGCCAATCTGTGCTCCAGCTGCAAATAAGATGTTGCTTTTCATGGGAGAAGGAAGAAGCCATCAATAGCTCTCACCATCACTTTTTTTGAAGTATTGAAGAGCATGCAAAACCATGTCCTGCTGTAATTGCAAGATTACAGCATGAATAGGTAATCCTCTTCCCTCCCTTCCCATTCCCAGTGAGAAAACTTTGAGGTGAGAACATGAAACCTATCCACAGGATGCTCTTTTTATGAACTGTCCCATTTTGTTTGCAAGTTTTTAGGTTTAAGTGTTTGTGTGTTCATTTACTTTTTAAAATCAGGGGTTTCTGGAGTTTTTAACCATACTCATGTCTTCTCATGAGAACCGCCAAAATCTTGCTCATGCTAAATCACAGAAGTAGAATCCCATTCTTAAATCGCTAGTGGTGGGCATGCAATAATTCCATGGGAGTTGTATCACGTGATTACAGTGATGTGTGATAAATAAGTGTAAACTGCCACTATGTTTCAGCTTTCCTCAGTCATAGAGTTACAGCATTTTTGGATGCTAGTCTGATAAAGGCCATAGTTACCACAGGATTTATTTTTCATTTTTTTGCAATACCCCCAAATTTCAACCACCTACCATTCCACAGTTTTTTAAATGGACAAAAGCCAACTGAAATAAAAATTGCCCCATTAAATCCTTTGTTCTGCAACATGTAATTTGGAGTAAAAAATGTCCCATGCTATATTGTGATTGAAACATGGTACAGAGAAGGTTGTATGAGTGCTCAGATGTGATATAACTTCTCCTCAGACAGAAAGAAACTGGAAGACAACTGTAATCTGTAAGCCCACACAGGCCTTATCTGCAAAGGTGAAAATTTCTTGTCAGTTGCTTTGGAAACAGGCATTTAGTAGGGCTGGGAAGATCAGAGTTCAATGGTGAATATATCTTCAGGTACTCAAGAACAGTAAAAGTGTGTTTGGATTTCCAAATTATTTTGCTATGGCTTGAGTGCAGTGGGTGGGGATATGACCTCACATGTTGCTCCATATTGGGATGGGATGGGTTGGAAAAAGCCCCTGCTGGTAGAAGCAAGGATGGGGGAAAGTAGCAACTTAGTACAGAAGATAAAAAGAGTAGGCCACCCAGTGAAAACTGCTCAGAACCTAAAGATGAAGTAGACTCAGTCTACGAACACTTATGCTACAAACTTCTTTGTCTCAGTCTCAAAGGAGCAACAATATCCCTTTGCATACTGATCCATGTTAACACAGCAATGTCTTTGAATTCCAGAACCTAAAGGCAATGGCTGGAATCCAGGTAGTGACAAATGTCAACATAACCAGAAGCTACATCTGTATATGTAAGTTTTGTAATGTTGAAAAAGGAGGTACTATCCCCTCTTATGTGCACTAGGCATTTTCTCAGCATTGGCTTGTGTTCCGTCAATCATTTAATGGCCAAGGTAGGGTAGGGGGAACCTATATGTTATCCAGCTGCAGTTCAGCAGTCAGAACAAAAAAAGCAGATGTTGCCCTCTCAGATCTCCAGTTAACTTACTGTTTTCTCTAGCTACACAACTACAACCAGATTGTGTAGATGAGCCCAGTCTGGATCTCAAGGGAAGTTACTTTTCTGTTGCTAATGGAGCTGAAATTTTATTACCTGTCTTTTATTGCCCTTTGTCCCCAGTCCCCATATGGCCAAGAAGGGGAGTAGCTTCTGCCTACGTTGATATCCCTCTAGACAGTCAGCTGACAACAGAAGTAACATTTGAGACAAAATGTAGACCTGTGAATCTAACATCATCACTTTTCTTCTCCTGTATGATTTTTAACATCTTTGCCTGATGAAGAAGCCAGTGAATCTTTGAAAGCTTGCACAATGTATTTTATGCATTTTGGTTGTCCAATAAAGGTATCACTCTTTTATAGATGTCAAAGAGGAGGTAGTGGGGTGGTCAGAGCCTATAAACCCTCTGGTTCTCTCCCCTCACAGTCAATATCATGGCAGTCAGCACAATGCCACATCCACCTCTGAATGGATCCTTTAAATTAATTTGGAAGATATCTCCCACAGTTGATCCATGTTTAAGAAGGCCCATTCTGAAGCAGAAAGGATATGTGGAAATGCAAAGTCCATCTGGATATACCCCAACCATCCTTTATTTTTCATTGTGTCCCGGAAGAGTCATCAGTGTGAATGCTACTTTGCCTGTCACCACAACCAGTTAACTTTAGTATTATAAGAATTACCTACCCCATGATACTCATTCACCCTGGATGCATTTCTCATGCACATCAGTCACCAAAACTTCTACCATCTCACTTCTTTTTTCCAGCATCAATGGGACCTTCTAGTGCCCTCTACTCCCAATAATAAATGCAGTGTGGTGGTGTGAGGAAGCTATGGATGCTATGCCTAAAAAGGCACCTGTCTGGAACCCAATAAAACGGGTACCAAACAAAATTAGCTCCCTCCCCAAATAGAAGTAACAAAACTAGACTGAAAGTGAATGTACTCTGTTAGTATAAGCCACTTAGATGTGCCCAAATGCTGTCCTCTGTTAATTCCCTGTGTTTTAAAATACTCATATCTCTTTCCAGCTCCCATAATATGATATCTGAATCTATCCAATAGATGAACACCTGCTTTCTAGCTTCTGGCTACCCACTTGGAGACTTGTCTCATAGAAGTAGCTCTGCCTTGAGTGAAAGAAGGGAGAAGAGTGAAGGAGCTGTTACATTAACTGGTCCAGGTCTCTATATTTTTAGTTTCTAATAAGTTTATAGAATACACAGGAAAATGCTAAAATGGTATGGTTAACAAACCAATTTGCATCTATTGTAATATATTTTCTTGCTGCTGCTTCTGATCAGGAGTACCTTTATTTTTTCAGGACAGCCATAAGTGTGATAATCATTGCCATTTTCAGTGGCAAGAAAAGCTCTCCCCATTTTCTGCTGCTGTTCACCTGCAATTAGCCATGTCTCAACTTTTGAAAGTTTCAATTACAGTTAATAGTCACTTGACAGATTTCATCTGGGATAGGTGGTGATGTTCTGCCCTTGACAAATGCAGGTTTACTTTATTGGCAGATTTCTGATTTAGAGAATGTCATGTTCTCTGTGTGTGCTATATATACACATTATCTGCAGCTAGTAAAACTGAGCAAAGGAGAAAAGTGGGGATTGGTTCAATTATCTCTGCTAATGGGGATTTCCTTCATTTTATTTGAAATTCAGGGAATGCATTCATCTAGTTTTAGCAGTAAAGGACTTCGTTACTGAGTACTTGTGTGTATGTGCATATGTTACCCAAATTGGTGGGGGTCCATGGGGAACCCACTTGTGATGCCAAATTTAGGCTATTAATTGTGGGAATTATAATAGCTCAAATGAATGGTTGCAAGAGGTCAGGTAACTTGCAGGACTTTTGCACCTATGTACAGTCATCCCTTCACATTTGCGGGGTTATGGACACAAGACCCCCATGAATGTGAAAAAAAAACCATGAATAAACTCTCCCCCTTTCCCCCAGGGTTTGCTCGGGCTTTGTTCCCTGGGGCAGGGGGTAGCTGAAGCCCAGGCAAGCCACCACCATCACCAGCTGAAAAGCTACTATTTAAACTAATTCGGTTCACACACACACACACACACACCATCCCTGGTTTCTCAGCAGCTTTTTGGCCGGTGACAGCTTGCCTGGGCTTTGGATCCCACCCCCATCCATGGGGGTGGGGGGGTTGAACCAAAGCCATTTAAACAGTGGCAAACCACCACCATCGCCAGCTGAAAAGCCACTGTTTAAATGGATTCGGTTCATTACCCCCCTCCCTGGATTCTCAGTGGATTTTCAGCCGGCAACAGTAATGGCTTGCCTGGGCTTCAAATTCCCCATCCATGGGGGGGGGGGGGAATTTTAGGGAATTTTTTTATTGGAGTAAGACCATTCTACTAAAAAATACACCCGACCGCAAAAGGCCATAACAATAATACAAAAACAATACTAATTATTTTCCTCTTTTCTTACTAATACAAAAGTAAATCTATCCTAACACTAATGTATTTTTCCCTTTAATCTAAACACACTATAATCACATTATATTTACACATTATAATTATACCTACTTAGAAATGAAAAAAACCCAATAAAATATTAATTAAAAATAATAATACAAAATAATACAAAATTAATAAAATATTTATTTAAAATATTATTTTATGTTATTGCTGGGGTCGTCTCACTAAACCACGGCCAAAACTTTTTCCAACGATAGCTTGGCAATTTCTCTTTTTCACTCAGAGCTAAATTTTCAATTACATTCTTCACATAATAGGCAGTGCCTTTTACATCCTGCAGATTTTGACTTTTCACCTCCTTTTTTCTCTGGAAAACTAACCCTAACATCACATAGAGGTTTACCAGGCGCACCGTGGACCAGGGTACTTTCCAAAACCTCTCAGCCACGGCGGAACCAGACTCCTTCCTCTTCCTCTTTTGGCCCACTGACTTTCTGGGTCCCCTGACACCTTGTGGAGGCTCAGTCCCTGAAAGCACTGTCTCCCAAGCCTGCTGTGCCAAATCGGGCCAATCCAGGACCCGGGCCACCTCCTCCCATGTTTCCCGGGCACTCGGGCAGTCCTGGACAAAATGTCTGATCATCTCCTTTTGTGCCACGCCACTCAAAATCTCAGCCTTTTTACATTTCAGACGCGGACAGGTCTGCTCATCCTCTGCGGTCCATGGTCTCTTTCCCCTCAGATTAAGAACCTGATGGTAGAGCCTCCACCTCAAGTCCCACAACTTTTTGGGGACCCTTTTGTCCATGAAATACTCAATTGGGTTAGTCTGGTGATTTAGGTATTCTGATAAATCTAGTTTGGCCTGACGCTTTTGCAAAAACGGGTTAACATAAATCTCCTCCACTATTTTCCTGTACAAAGTCCTCTTGATGCTCTGACCTGGTCTGTCTTCCCCCTTCAACTCCTCAGCATGAATTTTATATTTCTTTATGTAAAAAACAAAGTCTTTCAAATAATCTGGTGCTTTCAATTTTTCAGGCAAAGAAAACCTAAAACTTAATGAGCCTTCCTCCCACCAAGTCTTTCCCCATCTAGTCCCTATCCAGCACTCACAAAACAAAACTAGCCAAGCCTGAGGTTGAATCTGACCCTTTTGTAACAGAGAAACTTTCCCAAAGTTTTGAGCAGAAAAGATGGCGATGAACTTAGGTCCCAGGGCTGGGAAGTCCAGGCCCCCTTGTTCTACCTGCCCATAAGCCACTGCCCTTGCCAGGGGGAACGTGGCCATTCCCCAAAGGAACTTGAAGAGAACCCGATCAGCTTCTTTAATCACTGAATCTGGAGGTGGGAAAACAGCCACCAAGTTGGCTGCCACGGGAAGCAGGTAGGTATTTACAAAAGCGGCTCTCTGGTAAATGGTCAGCTTCCATCTCTGCCAGAGGGCCACCCTCTCTTTTACTTTTTCCAACCAGCGATACCAATTTTCTTTCCATCCCTCTGGAGCCAACACAAAATTCAGCCCCAGGATCTTCACCCTATCCATCTTTGCCTCTTGCTCTGCTTGCCACCTTTCCTTTTCTCCAACTACGTCCTTTAGAGGAATAGCTGCCATCTTGTCCTCTGCAGCAAAAATCCTGATCAAAAAACTCTTTTCCATGTTAAGTCGAGCACCAGAAACTCGACCGTAGGCCTCAAAAGCATCTTTAATCTTTCTAACTTCCATCCTGTCCTTAACCAAGAAGGACACATCATCAGCATGGGCAACAAATTTAACAGATTCATATCGAACCAACCATGAACTGTCCAACGGACGCGGAATTTGGATCCCCGAGATGCTCTTGTCCAAACTAATCTTACACAGAATAGCATCCAACGCAATAACATACAAAAGAGGGCTTAGGGGACAACCTTGCCTCACCCCAGAATTTAACTTAATCCTCTTTCCTCTATGACCATTGACTTGCAAAACTACCTCTGCATCCCTATAAAACAATTTAACTAAAGCAATAAATCTCTCTGGCACCCCTTTCCACTTGAGAGTTTCCCATAGGAACGTATGATCTACATTGTCAAAAGCTTTCATCTGGTCGACCTGTAGGATTTGACCAGTCCAATCTCCCTCCTTGCTGAGTCGGAACACTTCCCGAAACAAACAAAGAGAGTCCACCATAGTCCTACCCGGCACAGCACTGGTCTGTGCTTCCATCACAATCTTATCAGCCACCTTAGCCAGCCGATTGTTCAGTATTTTTGCCAACATACGGTAGTCTACGTTGGTCAGAGCTATGGGGCGCCAGTTTTTTGGGAGGGTAGGATCACCCTCCTTTGGGAAAAAAATCAGGACCCCTTGATAAAAATGTCTCAGGGAGCTCATTATTATCCCACAAAAAATTAAACAAAGTTGTTAAAGGGGGAACAATCCACTTCCTGTAAACTTTATAAAAATTCCAACTGAGGCCATCTGGGCCAGGGGCAGACTTACCCTTCCCTTGAACTATGACCTCATGAACTTCTTGTTCTTCTATAGGAGAGACCAACCTCTTCCTATCCTCTGGACTCAGACCCTTATAGAGGGTGCCCATCTGGTCCTCTGAAAAAGCTTGAAAAAAACCCTTAATCTCTTCTATATCTATATTTTTCCTAGCATATAACTGCCTGTAATATCCTTCCATGATATCCAGCATCTCACTTGGTCTAAATACAATAGGGTCTGACTCGGAGGCTCTCAAGCCGTTTAATTCAATCGGAGCCCTTGGACTCCGGGCGCCTGCCCACTCATCCATGTCAACCACACCACCTCGAGTCCTGAAATTTTTACTCCTCTTTCTGTTTTGTCTTTGCTTTTGGCAAAATCTTGCTATCACTCCCTTCGCCCAGTTAAGCTCTTGTTCTGAAAAAGGAACACCTTGGTTCAATCGATAATGACACTTCAAAAAATGATAAATGGCCAAATGATACTCCTGAATCTGTTTCCCATTAATGTTGGTCTCGTAGGCCCGGCTAGTGGCCCGAACTGCGCGTTTCACACGTTCCCACCACCTGCACAAATCATCCTTGTACATGTCCGCAAGAGTTAGGCTGTGGGCTAGTGCTGAGGCGATGCGCTCTTTATATGCCACATCTTCCAAAAATTTAGGGCGCAACCTCCAGAGAGGTCTTCCTTTGGGGTAAACCTGACCTATACTGAACTCTACAGCCAAGAGCCCATGATCCGACCAAGGAGTGATCATAACAGTGCACTTTTCCACCTTCATTTCCTTCACTGTTCTCACACGGTCTATTCTGCTGGCTGAGGTTTTGTGATAATGAGTAAATCGAACTCCTTCCATTGGGGGAAAATCTGAACCAAAAGCCTTTCTGCAAAAAACAGGAAAAAATTCTAACTCATTCTCCACATCAAGAGCTGCATCCTTAAGACCTTGCCTCTCTAGAAAAGACTCCAACTCTCTTTCTTCTGCTGTCAGGGGTTTGGGCAGGGACAACTTTGTCCGCTCTTTCTGGTCTGCGTAAGCACTCCTGTCCATCATCCTTGCCCTGTTATTGAAATCTCCTACGATAATAAGATGCCGTCGAGTGTTACACTGATTTTTTAAATACCCCCAAAACTTTTTCCGTTCGGCATATTTTACAGGAGCATAAAGCCCACACAGCCTGAAAGCTTTCTTTTCTACTCTTCCATCTTTCTGCTTTTCCTCCATACTAAAATCCACCACCACCAACCTCCCCAAAACTACTTCTAACGTGAAATCAATGGTCAGATTGTTCCTGGACCTAAACAGTACCCCTATTCCCCAACCGCCACACTCCCCATATGACCATACAGAAGGTCCTTGTGTCCACAATCTCTGACACCGGCTCCGCTGTTGTTCGTTACAGATATGAGTTTCCTGCAACACAATGATGTCATAACGCAGGCCGCCAAGGCAGGGCAAAATCTCATTGCACCTATCCTCAGTTCGCAAGCCACGAACATTCCATGTGGCAATTTTTAATGAACCCATTCTTTTATGTACCTAAAAATGTATTGAGGCCTCCGTTATAAATAACCAAAAACTAACAGAAGTATATTGGCCATGAAGATTGAAATAATTGTTTTTCTACTAAAAATCTAACTTAAAGTCTAACTTAACTGAAATCTAGTTTTCAGTCCAACTTATTAAAACTCTCATTTTTAACACATTCTTTTTCAACACAGCTCTGGTGACTGTATCTCTTGTTCCTCTGAATGCATCACCTCTACCTCCTCAGGATTTTCCTGAGGTGTAGCCTTACAAGTGTTGGAGATGGAAGCCCTTCAAACAGCGACAAGCCACCGCCATCACTGGCTGAAAAGTGGCTGAGAAACCAGGGACAGGAATGGTGGACCAAAGCCATTTAAACAGCAACTTTTTGGATGGCAATGGCGGTGGCTTGCCTGGACTTCGGATTCCCCCCATCCTGGGGGTGGGGGTGAACTGAATCCATTTAAAACAACTTTTTGGCTGGCAATGGCGGTGGCTTGCCAATATTTAAACGGCTTCAATTCACACACACCCCAATGATGGGGGGAATACAATGCCCAGGCAAGCCGCTGTCATCACCAGCTTTAAAGCCACTTTTTAAACTGCTTCAGTTCACCACCTGCCATCCCTGGTTTCTCAGCAGCCTTTCAGCTGGTGATGGTGGTGGCTTGCCTGGGTTTCAGATACCCCCATCCTTGGTGTGTGTGTAAACCGAAGCTGTTTAAACAGCGGCTTTTCAGCTGGTGATGACAGTGGCTTGCCTGGGATTCGGCTACCCCCCCCCCGTCCCTGGCTGCAAAGCCCCAAAGGTTTCTTCGTCCATCTGATTCCCACCCCTCCACAGGGAACTGTGGCTTTGCAGCCAGTGCCAGTGTTTGCTCAGCATTTGTTCCCTGTGGAGGGGTTGGAAATACAAAAGACGAGCAAGCCACAACCACTGCTGAAAGCCGCAGAGGGTTTCAAGGCCTTTGGGTCCCCCCACAGGGAACCCGCAACTTTCCTTGTTTTTCCTCGGCGTCCTGGCCCGCTCCAGCTCCAGCTCCTCCTGTGGCTGCCTCCTCTTCCTCAGCTTCCAAAGCATCTTCTCAGCCACTGCAACCCAAGCCCTACCCAGTGCAAGCATAGGAGGAGGCCAGCGGGGAGAAGGCAGGCCTGGCGGAGGGGCTTCCTCAGTGACCACTGGGCCTGCCTTCCCTCCACTGGCCTCCTTCACCAGAACCAGGGAGGGGTTGGCTTGCAGGGCCAGCAGTGGCGGCTTGACCTTGGCCCATCTCCACTGTTGGCCCCTGGCCCCCAATGATGAGGTGGCGGCCAAGAAGATGCTTTTGAAGCTGAGGAGGTGGCAGCGGCAGAGGCAGCTGAGCCTAATGGGGGAGCTGGTGGGCAGATGGGCTTGGGGTCTTGCCTAAGCGGGGGGGGGGTCATTGGCCTCAGGTGGAACCCTCCCCAAGGCCTCCCCCTGCTCCTCCTCCTGCCCACAGTCCATGTCCCCCAGGCCACATGGCTAGCTGGCAGCTCCCCTCACAGCACTCCCATCGCTGCCACCCCATCCAGAAACTGCGAATAGGCAAAACCGTGAAAGACAAAGCTCTGGATGTGAAGAGATGACTGTATACTGGTACTAACTGCAGAGACTCCAAGTTAAAGTGAAATAAGATAGTTTCCATTGGAAAATAACACAGAAGCATTCACATGCACATCCACACACTCACAAGAGACATACAAAGCTAATGAAGAATTAAGGGGGAAAGTTTGGATAGAGGAATAGTTTTGGGAAGTATGGGCAATAAATGCCAGTCCCGAAGAGTACAGTTTTGTGCAGCTATGAAGACTCAGATTTGGAACTGAGGGTGGCAGAATGATCCAGCAGAGTGATGGTGTCCAACGGTGGCATCCTTGGCTATTGTTTGGGGCTAATATTTATACTCCGTTTCGTGTCCTGAAAAGATTTTTTTAACTTAGAACAAAGCTTAGATGTGTTTCCCACCATTAAACAAAGGAAACCGTGACTTCACTATTGTTGTTAATGACTGAGATATTAGAATTGATTGGTTTATGACAACCTCCACATTGTGGAATAGGAAAAGTGTGGGGAAAGGCTCTTTTGGAGATAATGGATGTTCTAGTCAGTTGTTTGTGACGGATGAGACATTGCCAATGCATCCAAGAGGGGATTAGCACATAGCCCAGTGATGGCATTGTTTACTAGGGGCTTAGCTTAATCCTATCTTGGGTGTGTCTGTTGGTAATTTTCCACAACACCTTTGTTTAGGTTCTGGTGACCTCCATCTGACCTCATTCTGGGCACACTCCGGTCTATTTAGACCTTGTGAAGTGTCTAATTATCACCAATTATGAAATATTATAGGGAGGGGTTGTGGTAACAGATGTGTGAACTTAGAAATAACTAGTTACAAATAACTACTTATATGGAATTTCTTTTTTAAAAAATAATATGGAATTTCTTTACATGGTAAATTCCTTAAGGGAGAATGCCATTCCTTTTATAGTATAACTGTCATTTTTGTTTCTTTTATATTTGTGGAGTGTGTGGCATCACTGCATACTAATGTATGGTTCAGGTTGTTCCTCATGCTGCTGCCCCTTGTTCTGCTATAGGTGGTGAAGACCCAAGGTGGAAGGAAGGAGAGTGCGTTTTGTACCTCAGGTCAGGGGTTATTAGCATCCAGATGCTCTTTGTTAAAAGTAACTAAAAGTAATAATATCTTAGACACATTTGACAAAAGTAAAAGACAAGTTACTTTTAATTTTTTTTACAAAAAATTATAATGGTAACAGCTTTTGGGGACCTCACACAAAATTTCTGCAGCTCCAAATACTTACTAATTATTTTTAAAGGTAACTTCACAAGTGTGTGTGTGTACTTTCTGCTTTATTCCTAGGTAGATATATCAGCAATGTCAGGAAGCCCCTGAAACTACTTAACTCAGCAGCACCCATATTATTGTTACGTCACCATGGAGACTGATGTAGTATGTTCTCATTTCCCAACCCAGAATTTCCCACCTCTGGGAAGGGGTGACATTGGCAAGGGAAATGAGGGTCAGACTCATTATTTAGCTCATTTCCCCCACCACCCCCACCACCTCGATGGCTGCTACTATATGTTTTTACCATAGCAATGAGAAATCATTTCCAGTAGCCTCAGGGCCAGGGCTGCTATGAAGCAGAGTTGGCTACTTGAGGCAGCAGATTTTCGGTGCTACCAAGAAGAAGCAAATTCTTAACTAATTAATTTGTTGTTGTGTTTTTCCATTTCCAGGAATGGGAGTGGGATTTCCTGCCTCTTATCATAATAACCCAGCTGGATTTGGGTACTATGCAGGTTGACAAGGCAGCAACATTTCTTAGACTGGTATTGAGAACCCATTCTTGATAATGTATGCACCAACTCTAAGAAATAAAACTAAAATGTCTGGCTGGAATGGGGGTTCAGAGGAAACATTGTGGTAGGTCCAGCTTTTTCTGATGGATCTGCTCCTGAAACAGAAGCTGGAAGTCTGCTCTTCCATTTTTTTTTATTTCTGTTGCTCTACACGGTTCTATTTTGTTTCTCATATGAAATAGCATCAGCATGAAGCTGTTGGGTAAGACATTCTGGAGATCTGGACTTATGTGTCATCTGTACCTGGCTTAGGTAATTCACACATACTCATCACTTTCAGGCTAGATCACTGGATTGATTTCTACATGGATGTATCCTTGAAGACAGTTTGGAAAGTTTATTGGTTCAGAATGTGCTAATTGTGACAGGCATATTTTACACAACTCTCTAGTTTTCAGTTTGTTTCTGTGCTCTGTTCAAAATGCTGCTCCTTTGCAAAAAATTGATGTGGCCTGCCACCAAAATGTCTTAAAAATCAATTCTTCCATATACATCTTCAGGACTCTTGAGATCCCTTTTGGGTGATCTCTTGATTTTTCTGATTCCCTAAATAAATGATCTGCTTCCTCAGAGACAGAGCCTTTTCAGTCCTGATGCCATGACTATGGACTGCTCTGTCAATAGAGGTTCACTTAGCCCCATGCATCTTCCCTTTCAAAACATGCAACTAAAATATACTTCTTTCAGTGGAATCTTTCAAGTGCTGCTTTCATTAAAAAGGTGAGTTTTTTAAAATAAAATCTTGACCGCTGCTGTTTTTATTAACTGATGTTGTCTGCTATTGCTGAGAGTTGAACTATGAATATAATAATGTAAATTACATTGCTTTGATTTCTTTTTATATTGTTTTGCACCTTGAGTTTTCTCCCAGGAAGTATCCATGCAAATGTACCATAGGAAGAAATTGTTGTAACATGCTAGCTGGTCTCAAATGAAGTATTCTGGCAGACAGAACCAAGCATCTTATATTTAGTGTCATCTTTCCTGCCTTGGCTCCCCCAAGTGTGGTTGGCCAGATGTGTTTGACTTCTGTTTCAAGCTGCTTATCTGCATTTGCTTGTGCATTGGCTTGCTTACCAACTTACCAGCTTGCCTATGTGTCAGTGCTCACTTGACACTTCTAGGCATTTCCTCTCCTTCCTTCAAAAACTGGGCACTTTGTGTTTTGTTGTTATCATTTGCCATCAAGTCAATGTTGACCTACGGTGACTGTCTGAATGAAATACTTCCAAGATCCCCAGTCATCAACTGCTCTCCTCATGTCTTGCAAACTCAGGGTTGTGGCTTCCTTGATTGAATCAATCCACCAGTAGTGTGGTCTGCTTCTTTCCCTACTGCCCTTCACTTAACCAAGCATTTTTGGATTGTCTCAAAATAAGAGTTTACATGGTAAAAAATATTCAGAGGTGATTTACTGGTGCTTTCTTCTGCACAGTACTAAAAAGTGTTAGCTATGGTGCAGCTGCCATCATCTCTGAGATATCCTTCATCTGTGCTACCTCACACTACCGCTGCCCTATAGCTATGTGGCACATTTAGTCTGGTTTTTCCACAAAATCCTACCACCATAGAAAGGAGCTGCCAAGGTGTTTTTCTATTGCTACTATTAAAAAGAAACCCTGATCAACTCTGAAAGAGGGCTCAATGGCAAAATTACAGGGTTCACCATGGAAGATGTAAACTCAATGAGTATTTCCTTGTTGATTACCAGTGCAAGCAAATTTGGGCACTGGGCAGTTTAGAAACAGTGACCAAGCCGGAAGCAGTTCATTAGTCCCTGATTTGTACTCTCCTTCTACCCAGTGGACCCTGATTCTCAATGTAAATGAAAAATTACCAAAATGAGCTTATTATGCTCTAGTTATATAGATGAGTCATCTACTTAGTGCTCAAATGAGCAGGAAAATAACATTAACATGCATTCTTAATTATGCTATTGTTCTTCTGATTTTGCCCAGGGCTGGAACAGACGGAACAAGTAGGTGTAGGCATACAGCAGCATACAGCACACCATAGTGAAATAAGGAATTAATGAGTAAATATGTATAGAAGAAAGGAGCCCCTGTTCTCCCAGCAGTTTTCAATATGGCCAGCCAGCCACTGTAAAAATGACTCACTTGTTTGAGGTATTTGTAAAAGTACCGTGGAATTGTTAGGGAGAAACTCAAGAGATATCTTATGGGGATGTTAAGAACTGATGTTGTTTTTAACTGCCATCAAGTTGACTTTGACTTATGAGTGAGAGACCTCCAAATCAACAGCCCTGCTCAAGTCTTGCAGACTCAGGGCTGTGACTTCCTTGATTGAGTCTATCCATCTGGAATGCAGTCTTCATCTTTTCCTATCGCCTTCTACCTTACCAAGCGTTATTGTATTTCCTAGTGAGTCATGTCTTCTCATGATATGGCCAAAGTATGAGAGTCTCAGTTTCGTCATCTTGACTTCTAGGGAGAGTTCAGGTTTGATTTGCTCTATTTATTGGTCTTAGCAGTCTATGGTATCTGCAGAACTCTTCTCCAGCACCACATTTCAAATGCGTTGATTTTCTTATCAACTATCTTCATTGTCCAGCTTTCACAACCATACACAGAAATTGGAAATATGGTGACGTGGAAATCCTAACTTTATGATATGTCTTTACACTTCAGGATCTTGTCTAGATGACTTGAAGCATGAAGGCAGTGACATTGAAAGAAATGGCCAACCCTGTTGAGATTTCATGTAGGCATTGGGTCAAGTTTCTTTCCTGCTGATCCAGTGATAAGGACACAAACCAGTGAATTTAAATTACAAGAAAAGAAATTGCACCTGAACTTAAGATAACATCTTGACTTTTAAGAGCTGTTTGACAATGAAACAGACTGCCTAAGAGGGTTGTGGATTCTCCTTCTTTGGAGGTTTTCAAATACAGGTTGAATGGCCATCTTTTGGGAGTGCTTTAGCAGTTGATCCTGCATTTATTTATTGGATTTATACCCTGCTTTTTTCCCAGGATGGGATCCAAGGTGGCGTTTAAAAAGTTTTAAACAAGATTAAATTAAAATCTCATTTTACAAAAGTAAAAAAAAAAAGGAATTAAATAACAATATACTTAAAAACATGATTACAACATTTAAAAACACATTTAAAACATAATTACAAATAACAGATAATAAAATAAAATACAGCAGACACCACTTCATAAATACTTGTTGCTGTGTGCCTTCAAGTTGTTTCTGACTTCTGGTGACCGTAAAGCAAACCTATCACAGGGTTTTCTTGGCAAGATTTGTTCAGAGTGGGGTTTGCCTTTGCCTTCCTATGAAGCTGAGAAAGTGTGACTTGCCCAACATTACCCAGTGGGTTTCCATGGCCAAGTGTGAATTCTAACCCTGGTCTCCAGAGCCATAGTCCAACACTCATCATACTGGCTATCACCCATACCACAGCTATATAATTTACAACCCCAAGCCCTGCCCAAATAAAAAGGACATGGCAGGATGCTGGGATGAATGGGCCTCCTGTTCCCTTCCAGCTCTATGATTCTATGATTTCATAATTCTATAGGATTTTTTTTCAGTTTGGAACTTTTTTGCAACCAATTTGTTTGTGCAAAAAAAAACCTCACACCTCTTTTTGAGAAAAAATGGAGTAGAAAACAGGCATTGTTTTGAGCACAAAAAAGTTTGGATTTTGTGCAAATAAATACATAAATAAATAAAAATGAAGGGCTCTAGGTACAGGACTACCAGACCTAAAATTATATTACGAAGCTTGCACACTTTCCTGGATTACAGACTGGATAACACTAAAAAATGAAAGAATTCTTAAACTTGAAGGCCATAACATACGATTTGGTTGGCACGCATACATTGGGTATGGAAAATTGAGAGAAAATCAAGAATTCAACAAACACTCAATTTGAAAAGATCTACTAAAAATTTGGCTGAAATACAAAGGTATTTTCTACAGGAAGATATCAACTGGCTGTCCTACAAAGGTATTCTTTAAAAAGATGAACAGGACAGATGGTCCAAAAAATCGGAAGAAGAATTAAAGACAGAAGGTCATAAAATAAATTGGTTTCTTTACAAATACTTGAAAGATTTAAAATGGACAAAATTTTAGAGGGTTTGAAACAAAAAGAAACTTACTAGATGAGATTATTTGGGGAAATAACAGGAAAATAATAGCAAAATTTTATAAATTACTTTTAGAAAAACAGACAGAACAAGAACCTATAAAAGAGACAATGGGCAAACAACATAGGGCATCCAATTCAGTTACGGTTAATATGCATGGAAACACACAAATTTACAAGATGCCAAGACCTTAAATATTTTTTAAAAAATAACGCATAGATGGTATTTAAGACCTGCACGATTAGAGAAAATATACAAGACTAAGACAAATAAATGCTGGAAATGCATGAAAGAAGTCAGAACTTATTTTCATATGTGGTGGAAATGTGCAAAAATTAAGAAATTTTGGAATAAAATTTACACAACAATTCAAAATGTCTTCAAAATAGAATTTTCACTAAGTCCAGAATTTTATCTACTTAACATGATTAATATACTAAATAAAGAGGATGAAAAGAAGTACAGATGGATTATTTTATATTTAATCACAGCTGCAAGAATCCTTCTGGTTAAGTTTTGGAAAAACAGTAATGTTCCAGATCAAGAAGACTGGACTCAGAAAATACAAGACATGATGGAAGCTGATAAACTTTCTTTATTATTAGCACAAAGAGCAACAAATGTTGAAAAAGACTGGCTACTAGTAATGCAATATTTAAAAGAGAGATAAAAGCGGGGGGGGGGATCAATAAATAAACAGGTATAATAATATGTATATGTATATACATACACAAATCCATATTCTGGATTAAAGAAATTGAATCTTTAATTATTGAATCTGAACTCCAAAGTTTTTACGTAACTTAATATGAGAGTTAACGTTTATTAGTAAGCGACAGCAGCTCTTTGAAAGCATCATACTTTCCCCCCAATATTATTGAAATATATGTATATACAATTTTTCTCATTATTATCATTTTTCAGAAGCTAGATATAAAATGTATTATAATCAATTCAACTAGAAAAGTAACTATGAGGAAGTATCAATGTCTTTATATGATTAGAAAACGAGATTGTATTTGTATAGTATAGTATCAGATATAATTATGTTCATGGTGTATTTTAATACTGAAATGTCTTTTTGTTGTAGTTGGTTTTGTTTCTGCTTTTGTTTATCTTTACTTGTCTTTGGATTTTCATGTGCATAAAAATAAATTTTAAAAAATCAAGGGCTGCATTGGCACTGCAGAAATAATCCAATTTGATACCACTTTAACTGCCATGGCTCAATGCTGTGGAATCCTGGGATTTGTAGTTTTGTGAGATATTTAGCCTTCTCTATCAGAGAGCTGTGGTGTCACAACAAACTACAAACCCCAAGATTCCATAGCATTGAGCCATGGCAGTTAAAGTGGTATCAAACTGGATTATTTCTGCAGTGTAGATGCAGCCCAGGTTTTAAACACACACACACACAGATTTTTTTGGCCACATTTTACTGCCAAAACTCCTGCAAAAATCAAATATATCCAACAACTCTTTCAGTTTTTCCCAGCAAGGCAAAAACTTTTGATATTATTCATTTATGCGTGCAAGAATGAATCATGAGTTACAAGTCTATGATAAACATCTCTATTCTGCTATGTGAAGATAAGAAATATGATTGTCCAGAACAGTTGTATTCAAAGTGGTGGTCCCTGGACTCGTGCTGGTCCCTGAACCATCTGCTGCTGGAGCCTGGAGAGCTTTCGAGAAAGAAAGAAACAGTTGTAGCCAATGGACACAAACGTGGTTCTGGTCCCTGGCATATGGCGGGGGGGGGAGTTACTGTTTCTCCAGATAACTTAGGAAGCACTGGCCTAGAAAAGAGTGTTTAATCATATATAGAGAGGGGGAAGGAGATGGATGTGATTCAGGGTATGGTTTATGAAGCCTCATGGAGGGACCCAGCCTACCATAACATAGGCCCACCAGGGTTTTTTGTACTAAACAGTATAGGGATAGTGAGAGTTTGATGACAAAAAATCTTGAGGGGCCTGGGTTGGGGAGGATTGCCTTAGATGATTTTCTAAATATGGCCTTCATCTCCAATGTAACATGAACTTCGGTTGTAACAGAAATAGATACTGGCCAAGATCCTACATTGGGATTGTAGACAGTACATCTCTGCATGCACAATATACTGACTGTGTTTCACATTCATCCCTTGTGTTGAATGGCAATATTGCACAACTGAATGCATAACCCAATGTGCATCTGCATGTGAAATGGCAGTGTATATACAATGTATCCCTGGACTTGTGCAGCCAAAGGGTGCTGTGGCAGAAGGAGCTATTTGATGGCCTCCCTGAAGAGAGGCCAGTATGCTTGGGGCTTGGTGCATTTTGTGCCAAGCAGATTGTGTAAGCAAGGCAGAGGTTGGTTAAGCCTCAGCCAACCCCCTCATGTGCCTCTATCACAGATATCCAGCGACCCACCCAACCCTGCCCTCTGTGCAGTGTGAGTCATAGAATCATAGAATTGTAGAGTCTATCTGGTTGCTTCATGGATGGGTAGATCCTTAAATATGTTGTCCCTTAACAGATAACAGGGAGAAATTCTATAGTTCAGTGTACACCTTGGCACCCTTTTGGTGAAGGGCTGGGCTGTGGAACTGCCTCCACAGGTTCTGCAACCTAGGAGGTGGGGAAGGAGTCTGCCTTTGGGGCTGATCTGGGGGTTTGCTCTCCTATGACTTGGGAGGGGGCAACCTGGGTTTTGCCTTCCAAAATACAACTGGTCGGGGAGCAGCCCCACAATTTGGGACTGCCCTCGGGGTCAGGTGTTTTCGCACAAGGGAATGCTGAGGAGGTTGGCACCAGGTTGACACCTGGCCTCAGCTGGACCTACACCAGGTTGCTCCAGGTTTTGCTTGTTTGCAAATTGTTACATTTAATTAGGTTTAGGTCAAATAAAGTAGCCCTTATTTAACTCAACTTTCTATGTCTGGTTGATAGAAATGGGGAAACAATCACTTCAGTTTTTCAGTAATACATTGCATGATGCATATGGCATAGTATCAGATAATTTTAGAGTTGGAAGGAGCCACAAAGACCATTTAGACCAACCCCCTACCTTGCAAAAAAAATGGACATGGAAATCTAATGACCTTTTATACAATTTTCCACACTGAGCAGTTCAGATCTGGAAGTTCTATAAGGCACTTCCTCCAAGAAATTACTATTTCAGTATTTTCAAAGGGAACTGAAGCTCTTATTTGAATAACTTGGAAAGATGTAATTACAAATGCACCCTCCCCAAAGGGTCAATCCTTTTTTAAAATGAGTAGATTAAAATGTATTTAGTCATTAGGAGGCTATGCCAAGTTTCTACAGAAAATAGAAGACAATAGATCTTTAGCACATGCAAACAGGTGAAATTAATGCAGATTGACTAAAGTGTGATCTTCATTTTTATTATTCATGGATTCAGATTCCCATAACACTAGGGGACCTCAGTTGGCTAAGAAGGCTTCCATTGAAATATGAAAATAAACGAAAGCAATTAGTCTGTGGCCCTAGAGGTCACAATATCATTATATTATAACAGAAAGGAATGCTTTTGTCACATTTACCTAAGTATTTTGGCCTTCACTAGAGACTCATTACTAATAGACAAATGAGCATCAATTATCAAAAAGCTAGAGATGAGATACTATAAATAAACAGCTTCCCAACCCTTGGGTAGTTTCTAGTGTTTCAATAAATCTGAAACACTACTTTAATTATAATAATGAAGCTCCAATTTTGATGAGGCTAGGATTTTCTCAGAGTTCTATGTGGCAAGTCTAAGTTAGAGAAACATCTTGAGTAGGGCTGTGGATTGGGTCCTTTATTTGAGTTCAAGCCCAGTTGGTGTTTCAGTCTGGATTCACTTTGGACTAGCTCAAGCCAGACCCAATCTGATCTGATCCAGTCTCCAGATCTGAACTGAGATTCAGAAATTCTGATCATCAATCCTACCCCATTGACTTGCACTGGGAATCCAAAATGGCTACAACTTTTTCCGCACACATATCTGCATAAGATCTGGAGACCATAAGAAAGGGATTATCCAGAAAGGTATCCAGAAGTTAGCTTCAGTGGTGCTTTTTACTAAGCGCCTGTAAATTTTGCTATTATTTGTACATCCCACCCCAATTTTAAAACATATTGACTGTGCAATCTTGGCAACCATGCTGCCTTGGTCTGGCACTGTGCTAGAGCACCTTCCTACAACACCTAGAGAATCCCCAACTTCTACAGTTGAGGAACTATCCTAAAGAAGAGCAAAGAGAGTGGATTACCAAACATGCATTTAAAGTTGTCTCTTCACATTCATAGGGGTTAAGGGTGGAGCACCACTGCAAAAGTGAAAAAAAACAACAACTAAATTAAGCTCCACCCCAAACATGCTGTATTCTCCTCTCCCGCCAATAACACTGCCAGAAACTCCCTTCCCTGCCTTTGCACTATGCCTCAGCTGATTTGCAAAGTCCCCCTGCCTCCCTCCACTCCAAGTTGAATGTTATCAGCAGGAGCTGCCACCGCAGCAACCTCTCTCTGTTCTCCTATCCTTGCAAGAAAACCACTCCACATCTCATTGCTGTTCTGGCACCCAAACTGACCTGTGCCACCTTAAAAATTTTATTCCACCCCATTGCCTCCCAAAGCAAAAAGCACAGACCCTGCTGTAGCAGCAGGAACATTTCTCAGGCACACAAAACTTTTCCACCCTTGCCCCCATCCCTCTGCCCAGCCAGCAACAACACCCCACATCTTGTGCTCACCTGGAATCCAAACTAGTATGAATTGTGCACCATGATCTGCAGCTAAACATTGCACCTTAAAAGTCCATGTCATTCAAAGGCAGGAAAGGGAGAAACAGGCAATGTTGTTGGCTGGAGTGGAGGAAAAGAAGGTAGAGGAAGAGGATGGGGTAGGTGTGGGAGTGAAGCCAGTCTTCCTGACAGAGTGGAGGGAGGCAGAGGGACTTTGCAAATCTTTCAGAATCATGGTGGTGCGGAGATGCTTTATGATTGACTAAGTTAATCATAGACATATTGGTGGTTAATCATAGACATAATACCAATAAATTCAGGCTGCCAAGGAACCTAACAACAGAACTTCCCAAATGATCAGTGGCATAAGACTATGTACATGATGTGGATGATAATTACAAAGTGGGAAGGGCAAGCATTCAAAGGAAAGAGATCCACAGTCTTGGCACACTACAAAAAAGACCCCTCTCTCTTGTCCTAGCCATTTGATTTTTGATATGTATTTAAGACTAATACAAGTACACGGAGCTTCATAAACAAATCAAAACAAACCCCATGTCCCAGACTCTAAGACCTAGACATAAGGAGCTTGTTCTCAGTTTGCCTATGTAAGGGTAACAGTCGTAAAGATATTCAGATGCAGTTCCATGTACTTAGATTTATTTTCATTTGAGCAGAGAGGAAGGCCGAAGTCCTTGTAGAAAAAGAACCTAGGCTTTTTAGGAGAAATTGTATAAAAAGCAAGGGTGGAGGGAGTTCAGAAAGGCATGCAGAGCATCAAAGAAGAGGAACATAGGAAGCTGCCTCATAATGGATCTGTCCAAGGCATATGTAGCCCAGTATTGTAAAGTGGGCTGGAAGCAGCTCTCCACGGATTCCGGCAAAATTCTTTCCTAGATCTGCTGGCAAACCCTAGTATTTTCTGTTGCTCTCATGCTGAAGTAATAAATAAGCACAGTCCTGCTTAGCTTTTGAAATTGGATAAATGATGGAGAAGTTCCTATTCCCCACCTTTCTGAAGTATAACAATGCATATAAAAATAAATGTATAGAAAATGTACAGTGATTTCAGTCTAACAACTGAGAATGCATGAGCAAGGAAGTTACCATTTGTTGGTAACATCATCCCATGCAGGCCAGCATGGGGCACTGGTTTGAATGTTGGACAAGGATTCTGCAGGAGCAGGGCTGAAATCTCAGTTAAGCTATGGAAACCCATTGGGTGATGCTGGGCAAGTCACACTTTCTCAATCTCAGAGGAAGGCAAAGGCAAAGCCCTCTCTGAATAAATCTTGCCAAGAAAATCCCATGATAGGGTCAGAATAGCTCAAAGTCAAATTGAAGCACATAACAACAAAACATCATCCCATGAGCAATTTGTTTTTAACAAAGAATTCATTGAAAAACTGCCAACTCTGAGTGAGGTCAAACCCCAGCTTTTCTGAGAATCTGAGTATTTAATTATAGATTTAAAATATAATCATGAACAAATGTACAAAAAAAAAAACAGCGAAAGAGAAAAAGAACATTACTGGATAAACCTGCCTCAACATATGTTGCTCAACCTGATTGAACCCTGTGGAAATTAATATTAAAGACATCTGAGTAAGAGTCACCCTCTTGACTAGAACACTGAAAATGTCCAAGACTGGATCCCCACTGTCAAATCATTTTCTTTTTCAGTGATATAACAATGCAAGGAGATTATGTCTCCATCCTGTAAAGATTCTTTCTCTGTCTTCTTTAACTACAGTGGGCATGTGAAAAATGACAGACACTATAGATAGTGTGCAGTGCCGGTTTAAGGCACCAGCAGCAGCAGCATCCGCAGGGGGGCCCATCATTGTGGGCCCCCCCATAGTAACCCTCCTCCTGCAAAAACATTATTAGTAATAATCTGAATATCCTGTACTGTGAATAGCTTAGGTTGAGTTAGGTTACATTGATCTGAGATACACATATGGGCCCCCAAAATAAAGCATTGCAGCCCCCCCCCCAAAAAAAAATTCCTTAAACCAGTCCTGATAGTGTGTGTCTCTAGGATTGGGTGAAAATGCCCATTTCCTTAGGGATATGTGGACAGGCACTCAAAAGTATGTCTCTTTGTGCGGGTGGTGAGAGGTAAATAAAAGGTGATTCATGCTTCCTATAAAGACCCCCCTCCAAACAAACTATTCTCCCTCTCTAGAAGTAGCAAGTGACTTATCCTTTCAAATGTATTTACTTACAACATGTCCATCAATCTGATGGACAGGAGGTTTGTAGAAGAGGGGTATTTATATTGCTAGGAAAGCACTGCATCTCTACATACTCAATGCACAGACATACTGCAGCATCCTACCTGAAGTATTCCTGTCACTGGCAGCTAAGGCACTAAGCGTTTTTACCCTCATCTCAACTGTGCTCCCAAACAAAGTCCATTATTTTCCACCATGGGAGAAAGTATTTGAAAAGGGGGTGCATGCAAGGACATCATGGAGAATGGTGGCTAAATCTGCTGTCTGCCCGTACAGTCTCCTGCGTCTAGAATGAGAAGCAAGGTTTGGCCCTTCTCCAGTATCCCCTAGGATGCAGCTCATTGACTTTTTCTGGAGAACTTGGAAGGAGTTACTAATGATCAATAATATTCCAATGTGCATAGCTGTACCCCATGTTCCATGTCTACCTTACACCGGGGGTGAGAAAATTATTTGGCAGGGACGCTGGCTGTTATATCAAAGCATGCTTATATTCCACCTCTCTCCCACAAAATCCAAATCTTCTGCCTCACTTAGGCATGGATAAAAGCAAAACCAGTGGACTGCAACCTCTGGGAGGTTCTGCCAGCCTGATAAGGCCTCATGTAGGCCCTGGCAGCCAAACACATAATCCCTTGTCTAAGGAGCAACCTAAGTCAGTGTGAAGAGCCTCTTTGCCAGAAGGTTAGCCATTAGGTGACAAATTAGTCACAGCAACTATGAACACTATGGTGGTATGCAATAGTTGTAATCTGTGTACTTACAGACAGATGAAATCGGGGGTCTTTAAAATATTCAAGGGTTATTTGAGGACTCAAGGTTTCCATCCCTGTCTCTGGACTCAGTCTGTCCTGGGCATTGTCAAACTAGGCTCCACTGAGGTATCAGTTCAACCCACTCCATGGGCGCATCTGGTTTTAGCCTCCTATATCTATCCCCCCGCCATCATGATGCTTCTTTCCAGCTTCAAACTAAGGGCAGATTCTGAAAGAAGGGACATGTGCATGTGTTTCATCTGCAAAACTGCTTCTAAAACATAGGTTAGCCTTTCAGAAGTTTCTTCTCCCATCCCTCTTCATTCCAAGAGCTGCCCTTGTGACTCCTCCAAGTTTAAAAACACAGAGAAAAAACCCTCTGAATTTGGCTTCCTGTCTTCCTGTTTCTTACAGTGGTTGAAAGTTGTCATTGCCTCCAATTATTTGTTCTCTTACCCCCCCCCCATTCATTTTAGTGCAGAGTTTGCGGTGCTCCTTGGCAAGCAGCTTAACATGGTGTTATCTCACACCTTGAAGATGTCACTAGGGAAGTGAAATTTCCTAGTTGCTGTGGAAGAAGCCCTGTTCACCTATCTTGACAGAAAACGCTGCCTGAGTCTGATAAACACTCCTCCCCACCCGCAGCTCCTCTCCCCACACAATTGATGGGGTTTCTGTGAAACATTTGTCTCTCTTTTAATAATGTTATTCTGTTGTCTTAAAATATGCACGTTCATTTCCCCTACCTTATGTCGCCAAAATAACAGCCAGAAAATGAGAGAGGCATGAATTATCTAACCCCCGCGCCAACGTCAACTAAGGGTGAGTAATCGCGGGCATTACCCCGCATCAGCAAGCGTGCCCTAACTTTCGCGGGTGGGGAGACTCAGCAGAGAGGCGGCTGGGGGCTTGCTTCTGGAAGACTTTCCCTTGCAAAGGCTCCAACGAGAGCGCCTTCCGGAGGGTATGGCAGGCAGGCTCCCCCTTAGTTCCGCGCAGCCTCCTCCTCGCTGCCTGCCCTGCGTGTGCGTGTTTTAGTTGCACCGTGGGGACGGGGGCGGTGTGGGGGGGGGCATCTGCACCGGGGCCTTCCGCAACCCTCCTGGCTGGCTGGCTCGCTCGCTCCGGGCGCCGGGCTTCCCCTCTGAGTCCTTAGGACGCTCGGCAGGCCGGCTGGCGAGGCTGCTTCGCTGGTGGATCCCGGGAGGCCGGAGCCCAGAGAGCCTGGGCCATCTCCGTGGGAGCGGGGGGGGGAGCCCCGAAGGAAGGCGAGAAGCCCGCGGGGAGGGGAGGGGTGGGCGGCCGCGGGCCCGGCTCCCCTTGGCCTCCCTCTCCCGGCTCCTCCGCCCGGCCAGGAAGAAGGCGGCCCAGCTTCAGCACCGCGGACAGCGGCCTCGGCCAGCCCGCAAGCGCCGGCGCCGCCCCCCCCGTCCCCCCGCGGCCCTCCTGGGCGGCCCCGCTCGGCTCCCCTCCGAGGGGCGCCCGGCGGGGGAGAGGGGCCGAGGAGGCCGAGGTGGGGAGAAGGGGGCTCGGCCGAGCGGGGGGGAGGGCCACGCTGACGGCGGCGACGGGGCGGAGCCACGGCCGCCGGAGAGGCAGGAGGAGGGGAGGGGAGGAGGATTTTCCCAGCAGCCTCCCTCCCTCCCTCCCTGCCGCTGGCTGGCGGGGCTGCCTCTGCTGCTAGTCGCGTCCCCTCCTGCGCTGCTGGTGGGCGAAGGCGGCGCGAGCCTCGCAGGCGGGCAGGTGGGCAGCTCCTCGGCGGCGGCGGCGGCGGGCGTGCCGGGCTCCCTGGCAGCCTTCGCCCTCCCGCTCCGTGGCAGGCTGCGCGCTGGGCTCCCGGGCGGGCTGACCGACTGGCTGCCTCCGCGGGCGCGCTCCCCAGGCGAGCGGCAGAGCGAGGGAGAGGCGGAAGAGGCCGGGCTGCGCTGCAGCGGGGCCAACCCCAGCCCACCCCAGCCGCTGCCCCCGACAGCCCCCCCTCCTCGCCGGCTCCCGTGGTCGGCTCCCCCGAGGGAGGCGCGCGGGTGAATCCGGGCAGGGAGCCCAAGTGCCCGGGACTCCGCTTCCCCGCCCGGCAGCCCGGAGGAGGGCGAGAAGGGGCCGCTGGCTTTCCGGGGCCCCCACCCGCCGCCACCGCCGCCGCCCCGGCTGAAAAGCCACCCAGCCCTCACCGTCCGGAAGCAGCCAGCCCGGAGAGCGGGTGCGGGGAGAGCCGAGGCGGCGGCCGCCCTCCCGCCCTGAGCCGGGGACTAACTAAGCCAGGAGCGCCGGGAAGGAAGAAGCCCAGGATGGCGGCGTCGGCGTCGGCGGGGGTCCTGCGCGCCGGCTGCCGGGCTGCGCTCGTCCTGTGGATTTTCAGCACCCTCGGCTGCAGAGCCCGGACAGCTCCCCCGGCCTCCCGTAAGTCGCCTCGCGCCCCTCGGGGCGGTCCGGAGGGGGGGACGGGGACGGGGAGGGGGCTGGCGATCGCGGCCAGCTGGGTCGGGGCCAGGCTGTTGTTGGACGGAGCGAGGCGGGCGAGGGGGGCCTCCTCCCATTGGGGGGCTGCCTGGAGACCGGTTGGCGGCTGCGGGTTGGCGCGCTCCGAGGTCCCCCTGCCGCCGCCGCCGCCGCTGCTGCCCCGCTCCTCTTGAGCGAGCTTTGCCTCCCGAAGAGCAGAGGCGCCGGGGAGGGTGGGCTCTGGGCTGTGCCGGGGGGGGGGAGCTTGGCTGCGGAACTGCCCGGAGCGGGCTGGATTCTGGGAGGGCGAGGAGCAAGAAGAAGAAACTTTCGCCTCTCAAAGCAAATGATCCGCGGAGCTGGACTCCAGCCGTCCGCTTGTGTGCGGAGCAAGGGTGTTGAGTTATATAAGTCCAGTCGGCAGACCGAGGAGTTGGGGGGGGGGGGCTTGCCTCCCCGTGGGCTCCAAGAGGGCCCGATTCCCTGGCCAGATGCGCCCGGTGCTGGATCTGGACCTCGCAGGCGGGCGGGGAGGAATGCCTCTGGGCGTCGAGCATTGGTTGGGCAGTTTATGGATGTCACCCTCTCTCCGATTTCCGAGGAGTCGAGTTGTTCTGGTGTGTGTGCCAGCCCTTAGCACCCGCGGCTTTACTTCGCAGCTCTGCCGTTTTCTGTTTTGGCCTTCCGCATGTGGCGGAGCGCAGCTGGCTGGACGGATTGTTTTCGACTGTGGACCGATGCATGCTGGCTCCGTGTCATAAATTACTCTGGAGATTTACTAGCGAAAGTACAAGTCTCGGTGTTTGACTCAGCGCATTTCCATCTACTGCTTCCAGTTCTAGAAAAGAGTGGAAGCAGTACTTAATTTCTCCGCTTGGAGATGGGGTGGGGGAGAGATCCGGGAGTAGCCAGTCATACCTAATGGCCTTAGTTGATCTGGAGGTCCCTCCCTAACCCCTTGTGGTATGGGATGCAGGTTTTCAGTGACTAATGAAAAACACTTTGCGTTTGATCATCTTAGACTTATTTGATATACTTTGGGTTTTAGGCATGGCATGGGATGTACACCCTGGCACTGAACCTAGTGAGCCCTGGCAGAAATGAAGTCTCAAAGAGAAGGGATGCTGTGCCTGTGGCCATGAGATATTCAAAACAGCCTGTGTAAAGCACCAAGAAAAAGACAGTTTTGTGTATAAATCAAATAATGCCAGACTGCAGTCCTGCTTGAGCAATGTCCCCCTCTTTCAGAAGAAATTGATGCTCAGTACTGATGGGCTTGTCCTCTTTATGTTCTGAGTGTGAATTTCTTCAGAGGTTAGTGGTAGGAGGTGATGGGTAAAACAGCAAAAAGTTTTTAAAAAACCACACACCACCACAACAGCTAACTAGTTGTGCTTCTCTTCCCTGGTTGCTACTTATTTTACCTTAATAGTGCCTCAAAGCCCAAGCCTTGTGTGTTTTTAAAGTGCCCGTGTATATCGCATTGGCTTGTCAGCTAGTTAGTTCATGTTACTTCATAGCACCATAATACCATAATATGAGGCAGGGGGGGAGAGCCTGTTCATGTGTACAGACTTACAGTAATTGTCTTAAAGTGACTCAGGCTTGGGTGCAGATGTCATGCAACCAACACTTGTGCAACATTTTTAAAATGTAATGTAAAGAAGCTTGTGTATCTAAAATGTCCAGATCATCCTGGGACTGCCTTCCATGGGCAGAAGGGCTTTCTTGGCAGAAGCTGCTTCTGCCTAGCATTTGGGGAAACTCTCCCCCCCTCCTGCTCACCTCATTCAGTCGCCCCTCTCAACTCTCTGTGTTGCATTTTCAAGAGGCTGGAAGGGCTGGTCTGGGGAGGATAGGTCAGGGAGGTACACATCCACCAGCCCAATTGGATGTATTTAAACCTGGAGCCAACCCCATTTTTATTTTTTTATTTTTTTAAAGGAAAAACCTGTCTGACATATAAAGGGCCTATCAAATTGCTATACTTTTCCATTTTCCTGGTTTTTCTTGTGCTGGTCTATGACCGTAATAAAGATTCTATTCTCTCCTGGTTTTTCTTTTGGTTTATCTGGTTTACCTTGGGGTTGTTTGCTGCTAATCAGAGAGAACACACTTATTGTTAGTTCATTCATTAAAGGCAGAAGAGGGACCTTCTAGCTGGTGGCAGGCAAAAGAACATCAAGCAATGTAAGCACAGCTACTTTCTTGAACTGCTATACCAAACCAAATTACATGCTGACATGTAAAAAGTGCATGAAGTGCAGTCCTGCAAAGAAGCATAAACACATTTCCAACCTTTCAAGTGACAGTAGAAGAGCAATAAGGCAGCTCTTTTGTGTCTGTTTGTGTGTTAACTCTGAAATTTGGTAATAATGTCTGAACAGTCTGCATTTTGGCATTTCTGCAAGCCTTTATTTTCCACTCTAGGTAGCTGTATGTTGGATTGATGCCTGCTTTTCTTTTGTCTGCTTGGACAGAGGAATTATTAAAGCAGTGGTGAGGTGGGGATAAAATTTTGGGAGCACTTTTAGAAAAAGCAATCTGTCAAAAGTAATCTGTATTCTATATATAATAAACTGCATAATGCAGCTAGATCATGTCATGCACAAATACTGGTACTTTCTGACCAGAGGAGTCTCAGCCCTGTCATTAGTCCTGGCTTATGAGAAGCCAGAATTACCAGTTGGTTACTTGTACTGTACTGTTTCTAGCACTGCTACCTTAATGTCTTGCTATTGAGAATGAATAGTGAGCGATAGGCTATTTTCTGCAGGCAACTGATTACATGTGAAGGGGCAAGCCTGCCCATAGTGGCACATGGAAGTCACTGAAATCAATGTACATTTTCATGCACAAGGATGTGCAAATATGTGCAAAGCCTTTGAGCTGGGTGATTAATGATTACATTAACAGCTGGTTTGCACTTTTTCTATAGGTTACTAATCTGAAAGCTGCTCAGCATACAAAAAAATGCATTCTAGTTTATGACTTGTTTTAGTTGGCTGTGGTTAATTGTAATGCTACTATTTTTTTTTCATTTAGGGCTTTGTTTTATTAGAGGAGGAGGGCAAAAACAGTTATTTTTTTTTAACTTTTTCATATTTTTCCATATGATTTGCCATGATTTCTCATGAAAATATACTGAAGCAGAAAAACTAATTGATTCAAAGGCTGTCAAGAGAAGAAGCTGATCTTTATTTAGACTATTTTACATGAAATGAAATTAGATTTGAGCCTGAGATACAGGATAACATGAATGTTAGGTTAATCATGTGTCCAGTCCAATTCAAATGGTACTGTATTGGCAGGTAACGTTTCTCCAGCCTGATAGTAAACAGCTGTTACTGATGGTCTGATATTACAAGGTTTAGAAGCAACGATCTGAAGACTCTTAACTATCTGCATCATGGATAATGAACAGCTTAGCCAGGAGAGGTCATCACAAGACAAAAAGTAATATAGAAAATAAAATTTAAGGCCCCTTTCCCATATTCTGATTTCAGAATGGATTAAGGAGGAAGAGAATGCAATCAAGTATAGACTGTGTGTTGTTGGTTTATTCACTCTTAACATGAAAATACAGTTGTCCCTCTGTATACATGGATTTGGTATTCATGGATTTAAATATTAATGGTTTGGAAAATATTCTTTTAAAAAATAATAATCCAAAAAGCAAACCTTGATTTTGCCGTCTTATATAAGGGACACAATTTTGCTATGCCATTGCAAATAATGGGACTTGAGTATTCACAGATTTTGGTGTCCACGGGGGTGGGGGTGGGGTCCTGGAACCAAACCCCAGTGAGTATGAAGGGACAACTGTATAAGGTCTGCATGAGTAATGTAACCAGATGAGCAGTCTTTGGACTTCCAATGGAAGGTTTAAAACAACTTAATTATGGAGCCTTTGCCTTTCACAGCTGTTTATGTGTGAGTGAAGTCATTTCCAAGCAGGATTCTTATTTGGAAAATGGCAATTGGAGTTACTGCTCAACTGATGATTGTCAGGAATGACACTCCAAATAAGCACAGAAACTAGTTAAAACTTGTGTTTTGTATATGCATATATATAGTGTAATCTAATATGGGCAATGCACTGGCACATGATGTTCAGATTCACATGAACATCAGGAGGAAGTACGCAAACTGACAGCATGAGCAGGATTGCTCCATCAACTACTTGTCCATTCCTCCAGGTAGTATGGGGAGATGGAAAGAGGCAGAGAGCACATTGGGAACTGTGAATATTGTCCAAGAAACTTATGAAATATCCACAAGGGAAGGATGCATCCTGACAGAGACAGCATCTGCTGACATCCCCCATTAAGACACTGTCCATGTCCACTTTGCCTCTCTGTCTATGCCCCCTTCTACATTAACATTGTTACACCAGCATATGGCACTGTAGCCTAACAGTAAAGTTCAGTGTACCAGTGGGGAGGGGGGAGAGGACCAGATGATCCTTGAAATGCCTTCCAACTTCATGAGTCTATGAATTCACTTGTCCAACTTCAGGGGGAAATTCTCCATATGAAATGGGCAGTGTGAGAAATCCTCTGCAATCACTACCAATATGTGCATATATATTCTTTACATTTCCCTGGGTGTATCCCCAATCACACATATAAGTGGGGTTTATTGTCACTAGTCAAATCTGAATTTGTAAATAACTTGAGAATAGATATGTTAGAATCTGACTTCTGGGTAACTTCCTTGTTAAATAAATGCCTGTCTTAGAAGTAAAACAAACAAACAAACAAAAACGGCACTAGGGAGCCTCCAAACTATGGTAAAATCCCCCCCCCCTAGATTGGGGTGTTTTAGTAAGAAAAGTTAGGGAGCTTGGGAGCACGGAATTTTGTGGTCCTGCAGAAGGCCAATGTGGACCCTCACCCACCTCCACTCATGCATTAGAAGCATATGTTCTATTCATCTGTTCTGGTCATGCAGCAGGGACAGAAGGATGCTGTATTTAAACCAGGTAGTCAAGTATCAGGGTTGGAGGCTGCATTGGCTCTCTGCAGGACCTCAAAAGGCTCCCAGTGGATGTTATGCAGAAACAGATACTGTACTTACCAATTGCTCTTTTTGTTTTTGTTTTTTATTTGTTTTTTTTTTGTGGTTGTTTTTTTGTTTTGTTTTTTGCAACCTAGGCTGCTGTATTGGTCAGTAACTAAGGGAGGGGTTGGAGATGTCCAGAAATCTGGTACCATGATGCAAAACACATGTGATTGCACAGACATAAAGCACTGTGTTTTAGTATTTTGACTCTTGGCCAAGGGCTTCCTTCAACTGGGTGATTAGGAGGGTAGGAAAAAAGGAAAAGAATGAAAAAAAAATAGTGATTGATATTTTAAAAGGGTGAGTGGAACATCACAAAAGATATTAACAGTCATTTTCTTGTTGGTGAAACAGCCAGCATGATGTTGTGGTTTGAGTGTTTGCCTAAGACTCCAGAACAATGGGGTCCAAATCACTGCTTCACCATGGAAGCCCACTGGGTGACCTTGTAGAAGTCACACCCTCTCATCCTAAGAAAAAAGCAAAGACACCCCCCTACGCATAGCATTCTTGCAAAGGGAGCCCCATGACGGAGTTGCCATAACCTGCAGTTGGCTGGAAGGCACATAACAACAAATCAACAATTTGTACTACAATGGAGTAGGTGGTGGTGACAGCAGAAAAAAAGGCCTCAGACTTAGAAACCATGGAGGAACTAAAGCACTGGAAAAATAGGCTGCCCACAGCAAGCACGCAACCAGTGCAAAATGTGGAAAAGGTGCCAGCATAATGAGCCAACAGTGTTCCTTCCTAGGAACTTGTTCGACTTACATGCACCCCCATGTATGTTAGGGTACAAATGTACATGCCAAAGTAAACACAGATGTGGTGCTGGGAATTTTGAGAAGCTCACATACATTTAAATGGGCAGAATTCTTTGCACTGTAAGAGCAGCAGCTCAGTCATTTCTGCCCAGGTGTATGCATTTCTCAGAAATTTCTTGTTGTTGTGTGTCTCCAAATCATTTCCAGCTTATGAGGACCCTAAGGCAAACCTAACATGAGGTTTTTATGTCAAGATTTGTTCAGAGATGGTTTGCCTTTGTCTCCATGTGAGGTTAAGAGAGTGTGACTTGCCCAAGGTCACCCATGGGTTTCATGGCTGAGCCCCTGGTTTCCAGAGTCATAGTCCAATGCTCAAACCACTACACCACACTGGCTGTCAATAGTACCATGTTTAAATGCTTGTACACCGTATCATTTAAATATATGTGTTGTACCTTTCTATACTTATATTATGGATCCAAGCTGAGCAATGAGGGCTGAGCAAAGATGTAGCTGTAGGCAGAGTTGGAGCAATTTCCAGTAGGTTGGTGAAAAACTCCTCCCTTCTGGCAATTTTGGGTAAATTTGTAACCACGTAGACAGACCCATTTGTGTAATACCACAGTGTTGGTCTATCCGCTCATGATCCTTTGTTGGGATCACCCAGGTAATTAATTGAGGAAGAAGATGCAGAAATGAGAAGAAATCATGCTTCTTATTCAGCATATAGAGAGAAAATAATGTCAGTGTATAGGACTGTTAAAAGGTGAACATTCTCACAGCGTAGGGCTATTTCTAAACAGACAGCTTCTAGTGCTCTCAATTAAAGGGCATTGTGCAGGTATTCTTGTTTTTCCTGCCTAACAGCTGTCCTATGGAACAGCAGAAAAGACAAAAACAGAATAAAAATAAAAAAGAAATGGAAGAAGAAAGGAAAATTACAGATGGGAAACAGTGTGTTGAACCATTCAGAAAAAATGTCTGAGATAAACCAATGGCAGGAGAAAAGCCATTGTTAGAAACACCCCAGTGCTTATGCCATAGTTTACTCACAATGGGGGGAGAAAAAAAAAACCTTGTCATTCACTTTGTTAGATGCTAGATTAAATACCCACTCTGCAGGATTTCCTAATACATAGCAATGGCTCATGGTCTGAATGAAGGAGTACCTCTGTCAACCATTTTGGGGTGGGACACCTCTCCCCTACTTCAGTCCTGAGCCACCTATTCTATAACCGTAGGTTGTTCCTGGTATGAGGATGAAGAAGCCAATCTGTTTTCATTTTCACGAGCCACAGTTTGCCAATTTGAATTTATAGTGATGTACTTTAATAGCTGAGAGATGGTTTGAGAATAAAAGGTACCCAGTTGACCATCTTAACTGGCCATCCCAAAGACAAAAAAGATAAGTTAACTCCCATACACAAGTATATCCTACTGTAGCCTATTTGTATTGGATTTAGGATTGAAAGCTGTCATGCTTCACCCATCACTGGTGTGTGTGAATCAAGACAATAAGGCACCCACACTGGGGAAAACCTGCAAAGGCAACAGCTGGGGAATCTGATGTTGGACGTGATGATATTTTGTTGATATCCAGCACTCACAGCTTAAAAAAAAAAAAAACTGTTAAGTCCCCTACTTTCCTTTGTGCAGAAGGCAGAGCCTTCCAGTGTGTGGCTATGCTGTTCTGTGAAAATAAGCATTATCTGTAATGGCTGACAGAACATAAGCAGCACATTTGTCAGTGATGGCTAGTCTGGTTTAAACCAATTGCCCTCAATACTTTGAAGGCTTGGCCTCCTGTGTTTTGGTTTCCAAGACATGTGAAGCTTTTTCTAGTTGCTTTCATGTTTATGCTTTGATACTTATAAAACATTTAAGGCCAGCCAGCCATCCTTCATCTGCTGCAGCGGTGACAGGGCCTAATGTAACTATATTTAGTGTTTCAATCAGAAGCCAAAAGCTATAGCTACACTAGGATGAGCTTGCATATGACTGCTGGCCCATCAGAGAGATACTTTTCCTTGAGGAATTCTTTAGCCATTTTAGCTGAAACCTTGGATAATCCTTTTGTAGCAGTGCTTCACTGACTATCTGATATGGGGAACCATTGTTCCTCTCCACGTTTTTGTAGTATGTGGGGAAATAATTATTGTAATGTAAAAGCAATCTTGTGTACCCATTCACATCCTAAGATAAGTCTAGGAATTTTTCCCTGCAGGCTTCTGTTCTCTCAAACTCCCTTTCTCTTATTTCACTGGGCACTTTCAGCCAACTGGAGTGATGGATCATTCGACACACGACCTAATTTAAATTTTATTGCTCTGTGCAAGTTCTCTTTTAAGTTAGTGTCTCCATGCGGCTGTAGCCATCTTATGAAGCCTAGCCATCTTTGTCCTTGCCATGATGTCCTAGCCATGCTGTTGCTATGAAACCATGCCGTGATATTCACCATGCAGCCTTCTACCGTTGAAGGCTGGGTGAATCTTTCTACCCTAAATCCTCCTAGTTAGTTAGGAACCGTTTCTAAAGTTTGTTTTAGTATGTAGATTTTGATTGATATACCTTCAGTAAACTTTTGATTTGCATTTTAAACTGACTCCTTTGTTTTTCTAATGAGTCTAATTTAACTGGGTGATCACAGACCTCTGAATACACTTTTAAATGTTAATTGAGCTTGTCTGCATTCTTAAGCCACTCTGCATGAATTTGAAAGTAAATGATTTTTTAAACTCCTTTTTAAAAGAAGATATTTTTATTGCTTTTAAAAGGGCTAGATCCCTGGAATTTTTTAATACATTTTTATTTTTAGACTCATTACTCCTACAATTTTGGTAGGGACTGACACTATATTTGTGCCTATTGCCTGCAGTTCTTTCTTTCTTTCTTTCTTTCTTTCTTTCTTTCTTTCTTTCTTTCTTGTGAGTCACCACCAGTCCATAGAGCATCACTTTCAGTAGTCCTGTTCTAAAGCATAATGACTCATGCTAAGTTTTAGGAAGTGGTTAGTAATCATCCTAAATCTGAAATTGTTCCAATAGAATAATGAACTGGATGCATTTGCCTTTTATTGTTCCTTTTAAATGTTTGGGCATTGTCCTGTTCTGTATCTCTTAAAGACAAATGGAGTAAAAACACCCCACATATTTCATTAATGAGAACATTCATGTCTCTACATTGCTAACAAAGTATTACTGACAATGAATCAATGAATCCCATGTTGGGAGGAGGGCAGAATATAAAATCAGTCAACCAACCAACCAACCAACCAATCCATATAACACATGTGAATGCAGAAAACTGCCTTTGACTTATGCTGTGTTAGGCTACCATTCCACCAAGCTCATTCTAAAAAAAAAAAAAAAAAAAAAGGCCCTGTATTCACCTTGGGACCTACTTATCCAATGAGCTGAAGAAACTGCCTTAATATTTTATCTCTCAACCAACTAACTAATATGGCTTAATTAAGGTGCTGGCCATACTGAACCTTGGCAACTAGGTTTGCAGATGTGGTTAGGTTTGCAAGGCTAGTCTTAAATTAATGAAACAGCTTTATTGAACCTGACAGAAATCTTCAATCCAACCTGCAGTGGAATAACATGCAACTGGTGTAGGTGCTGACACTTCCGAGTATGTCTAAAGCAGCTCCATAACTGATGTCTACTTAATGCAGGGGTGGACAACTATATGAGGACATTTTTCACAGACACACCATCTCATGCTGCTGTGCTGAAACTGGAAGTGACATGACATCACTTCCAGTTTCACTTTTGGACATTTTGGGGTTGGGAAGACTAGGGAGAATAAAACTGGTGTGTTTTGTGGCAGTTTGATCTTTTTTTGTTTTGTTTTCCTTTTTGCATTTTTGGGCCTGAACATTTTTGAGAGGTTTTCTAAGTGCTTGTGGGATTACCCTGAGAGCACCAAGGGCCACAAACAAGCGACTTTGGGCTACATGTGTCCCATGGGCTGCATTTTCCTTACTCCTGAGGAAATCGTGCTGGAGTTCACTAGGGAGGTAGGGAGATTCTGCATGAATAATTTTTTTGGCCACTTATAATGAAGCTATAGGTTTTAGCTTTGTGCTGGCCTGCTGCTATTGGACAGATTTCCTGCTCTTTCTAGGCTTACAGCTGCTTGTTGTTTTCCTTCTCACCCCAAGAGAGCTGGCAGGGCAAACCCACTTAAAAAAATGAGATGGCCCCATGTCTGTTCATGTTCACTGTTATATCTTTTGCTGTTCCTTTCTGTGTCTGTTTTATCTTTATGTATAGTGGTTTACTTCTTTGGGTATCCACTGGATCAAAACTAGAAATATGTCAGGAATTTGCACCAGCCATTTCCACTCCCAAGATATTTACCTAATCTGTACTTTGTACAACCAAGTGCAAACTGAGATGCCATCTGCACTGGAAGTCAAATGGATCAAATCACATTTACCATTTACATTGTTAAATTTTCTATTCAGTACACAGTGAACAGTGCTTGCTTTCTTGTTGGCTTGTAGTAAAAGTACATTTCACTTTTGCAGACAGTGAAATATTTTGGTTCCCAATGAGAACTAATTAAACAAAGTAATCCTTCCCCCTCCCCAATAAAGCTTGTTGGTAGTAATCCAACAAACCTCTCTTCTGAACTGCCCTGACTCCCAACTTTGTGCTCAACAGTTCCTTTTTTAAAAAATTCAACTTGTTGATATATTACAGTATTTCATGTACATTTTTACCAGATACAGGTGATAGTATGGCTTGACTGAGACACAGAATTTTTATTATGTAACCTTTTAAGCTTCAGAAACACTCTTGATGGTAATAAAAAGAAAAATATAGATTGTCTATATATTATATGTAAAGGCAGTACACATATCCTATATAGTTAAGTACAAACACTCCTTTTGGGACTATATTTTACCTGCTTTCAAAACCAACATTTTCCTGGTAATATAAATTGGCTTTAACTGCTAGCTAGCTCAAGACTATAGTTTATTGTGTCACTGTTTAACTCTGAATTAGAATCTGTTCCTGATGCAGTTAGTTTTCAGTCAATTCCCAAAGGTATCATAATGATCCAAACAACAACACAAGCTCTAGGCTGTCAAACAATAGTTATACTGGCCACAATTTATTGGTGTAAATATGAATGTCATGGGGAAGGAAACACAAATTCCACATAAGCATGTCCATAAATTCCATGAGCGCAACTGCAAAGATTAAAAATGCCAGATAGGTTTTGATGAGAGTCTTTCTTAGCTACCTTAGCAGCAATAATTCAACATATAATATTTTCCTCCTTAACAACAGAGCACTTCACAACAATATCAATTTAAAACAGGGATAGTGTGTAAAAATTAGAACAGAGTGAGAAGAGGATGCACTTTTCAGAGTTATCTTTCAGCAGGTCTATCCAGATGATTTTTTAATTATAAATTTTAAATTGTTTAAATATGTATAGTATTGGTTTTATTTGTTCTTTTAAATTGATTTAAATTCATTATGTGTTTTAACGGGTATATGTGTTTTTAACTTATATGTATTTTAACTGACATTAGGTGTTGTGTGTTAATCTGTTGTTCTCTGCCTCGATCCATGGGGAGAGGTGGGTAAGAAATAAATATCATCATCATCACCACCACCACCACCATCTTTAACAATGATAAGTATTTTGTACACATACTTTCCCCTTACGTTTAGGTATTGTACTGACATGATCCAATTGTCTGGTACCACACATTGTTGGTGATCAATTTGGCTGAGCCTGAGATGTTGTTTCAGGGAGTCTTTGTATCGCTTTTTTGGAGCGCCCCTCTTACGCTGACCTGTGGCAAGTTCACCGTAGAGTAGTATTTTTGGGAGGCGATGGTCCTCCATCCTAGAAACATGCCCTGCCCAGCACAGCTGTGTCTTCAATATAATGGCCTCAATGCTGGTGATCCCTGCTTGCTCAAGGACAGCAACATTCGTCACATAGTCAGTCCAGTGTATATTTAGGATTGTGCATAGACAGCGCTGATGAAAGCGTTCAAGGAGTCGTAGGTGGTGGTGATACGTAACCCATGTTTCAGATCCATAAAGGAGAATAGACAGTACAATGGCTCTATACACACTGATTTTTGTGCTTCTCCTTAGGTGTTTATTACTCCAGACTCTTTTGTGAAGTCTTCCAAATGCGCTATATGCCTTTGCTAATCTGTGATCGATCTCTTTGTCAATCTTGGCATCTGAGGAGATAGTGCTTCCCAGGTAGGTGAACTGCTGAACGGACTTGAGCACAGATTTGCTGACGGCAATGTAGTGATGGTGTTGTTCGTCCTGTGGTGCAGGCTGGCAAATAACTTCTGTTTTCTTCAGGTTGACTTCTAGCCCAAACAGCTCTGCAGCTGTTGCGAAGCAGGATGTTAGGCGCTGCAGGGCTGCTTCTGTGTGGGCAACAAGGGCAGCAGCATCAGCGAAGAGCAGCTCATGGACTAGATAGTTTAGAGTCTTAGTGCAAACCCTCAGACGGCTTAAGTTAAACAAGCTACCATCAGTACGGTAACGTATATTGATGCCGTCGTCTTCTTCAAGCTCTGCCATAGCCCTTTGGAGCATCATGCTAAAGAAAATTGTAAATAAAGTTGGTGCAAGAACACAACCTTGCTTCACTCCATTAGTTATTAGAAAGGGCTCTGAAAGAGCATTGCCATATGTGACTTGACCGTGCTGGCCCTCGTGTAGCACGATAAACATTTTAAGGAATTTGGGGGGACATCCTAGACTTTCCAGGATCTGCCACAGACCTTTTCTACTCATAGTGTCGAAGGCTTTGGTGAGGTCGACAAATGTTACATAGAGACCCATGTTCTGCTCCCTACATTTTTCTTGCAGTTCTCTAAGGGCAAATACGATATTTGTACTACTCCTATTGGTTCTGAAGCCACATTGGCTATCAGGAAGAAGTTCTTCTGCAACAGCAGGAACTAATCTGTTCAGGAGTATCCTTGCAAGGATTTTTCCAGCAATAGAGAGCAGTGTTATGCCTCGATAGTTCGAGCAATCAGATTTTGCTCCTTTTTTATTATACAGGGTGATGATGACTGCATCTCGGAAATCTAATGGCTGTTCCCCTTTTCCCCAGCAATTCACAAGGAGTTTGTGGAATTTATCGTGGAGTGCATGACCTCCGTGTTTCCAAACTTCAGGTGGGATTCCATCAATCCCAGCTGCCTTGCCTTTTTTCATCTACTGTATGGCCTTAAGGGTCTCTTCCAAAGTGGGAGCTATGTCCAATTCATTTTTCATTGGTTTTTGTATCATTTGCTGGATAGCTGAGCCTTGGACTACTTGGTTGGCACTAAAGAGACTTAGAAAATTTTCAGCACATCGATACAGGTTGGAGGCTTTATCTGTAATTAATGTTTGGCCATCTGTACTGTATAAGGAGCTTTGGACCTGATAAGTAGGTCCAAACACTGCTTTAAGAACTTCATAAAATCCTCTATGATCACCCAGATCTGCACAGCATTGTGTCTTTTCTGCTATATTGATCCACCACTTGTTCTGCATATCTTGGAGTTTTTGTTGAAGTGTACTACATGTAAGGTGGAAAGCTACTTTTCTTACATGGCAAGTTGGCTGGGCGAGGTATGCCTGGTGAGCAGTTCTCTTCTTTGCCAACAGCTCCTGGATCTCTTGGTTGTTTTCATCAAACCAGTCTTGATTTTTTCTTGTGGGAGAACCCAAGGGATTCTTCTGCAGACTGGAGGATACTGTTTTTGATATGTTCCCAAAGCACTGTAGGAGAAGGATCTGTAGGATGGTCTTCAACTTTTGTTTGCAGATTTGCCTGGAAGTTGTGTCCCATGGTAGCTTGTTGAAGATTGTTGACTTGGAGTCTCCTTTTTAAGTTGCCACCCCTCTTAAGTTTAAACTTAAGTTTACATCTGACGAGGTGATGATCTGTTTGGCATTCTGCACTGGGCATCACTCGGGTATGACGGACATCACAAATGTTTCTCTGGCGAACTAGAACATAGTCAATGAGGTGCCAATGTTTGGATGAGGGATGCATCCAGGTTGTCTTCAAGCTATCTTTCTGCTGAAAGATAGTGTTTGTAATAGTCAGCTGTTGTTCTGCACAGAACTCTAGGAGGAAGAATCCGTTATCCTTGCAATTTCCAGCACCATGCTTGCCTAAGACACCTTTCCAGGCTTCGGAGTTCTTTCCTACTCTGGCATTGAAGTCACCAATGATAATAATTGTATCTTCTACAGGGACTTTTTGTATGAGTTGGCGTAGGTCTGTGTAGAATTTTTCTTTCTCTACAGGGTCGGCTTGCATAGTTGGGGCATATACACTAAAGAGAACAACATGTGGGAGGCGTAAGGAAATAATGCGATCAGAGTGTCCTGTTGGCAAGGTTCCGAGTTTGGAGGCAATGGAGTTTTTAATCATAGAGCCTACTCCTGAAATATGTTTTTCAGTTTTGGGTTTGCCGGACCAGTAAAGTGTGTAGCTGGCGTCGTGTTCTTTAAGGCTGCCTTCCTCATGGAGACGAACTTCACTAAGAGCAGCGATGTCAATATTAAGTCGTGATAGTTCATTTTTTATTTTTTATTTTTATTTTTACTTATTTATACCCTGCTCTTCAGCCACAAGGCTATCAGAGTGGCTTACAAATTGTTTTAAGCAATAGCTATTTACACATCTACACTGCATTAAACAGTTTCCAATGTGTGTTAGCTAATTGCCCCCACAAGCTGAGTACTCATTTTACCGACCAACGAAAGGAAGGAAGGCTGAGTGAACCTTGGAGCCCGCTGGAATCGAACTTGCAACGTGGTGACTTGCAGTACTGGCATTTAACCACTGCGCCACCAGGGCTCCATTCATGGGCTATTAGGGCAGAACGACACTCAGGCTGTCCACTATCTGCAGAGTCTCACATGGTTCTGATGTTCCAGCATGCAAGCGTCAGTTTATTTACACCTTTGGAGGCCGGTGTGTGCCTTTGTTTCTTTGCCTTGGTTTGACCGCATCAGAAGATGCTGCTTGGCCGCGGCTAGCCAACCAGGTAGATGGGGATGAGCTTTCGTTAGGCCACCTTTTCTAGGCCCCTCCCCATATGGAGCAAGCAGTGCTCTCCTTAAAAAAGGCTGCTTGGTCATTCAGGATGCTGCCGAATAAGACTGCCATGTCCCGGGTCAGCCTCGAGCGACCAAAGTCCCGAACTGCCTGCATGCAGGGTTGGGTCTCCGGCTTCCAATGCATCTGCCGTTTTGTCCCTTGCCTATCGCTACAGGGCTTTTTGGAACTGGATTTGTCCTTCGAGCCTGTGCAATGGATTTTTCTGGTGGAGCGCAGCGTGCACAGAACTGGCCTCACCCTTTAAACCAAAGGTACATCTGCTGTGGCCTTGCAAGCATGGACGTAATAATAATAATAATAATAATTTATTTATACCATGTCCCTCTGTTAAAACAAACATAGCAGCAAGGTCCTCGGGTCATAGGTTTGATTAGAGTTTCCTTCTCTTAAATGGTTCTCTTAGATGGTTAGAGCCTTCTCTTAGATGGTTGACCTTACAGGGTTGGACGAGCACCATCTGCCCGGGTTTGGGATTAGAGTTTTCCTTCTCCTAGGACAGTTGCCATAAGGCTAGAGAGCCCATCCTGACCCTTGATGCTCTTTGTCAGACCCTTCGGTTTTGACCTGTCTGGCATGGGAGACCCTACTGGCGGCTATTATGCCACCGCCAGCATAGCTCAAAATGTCATTAGGGTACACAAGCCTCTCTCCCACGACAAGGGGGCATCAATGGAGAGGTTTAACATCATAACACAATCCAAATCTCTATCTCTTTACAGCCACATTACTTCATTTTCTGACCAGATATTATAGCCAAAGTTCTCAACCCATTTTAATGCTTACTTTTTAATTTCATCTTCATTTTAAATTTAACTCTTGGCTTTTTGCATTGCCTTACAAACCTGAAAAGTTCCCCTTGCCCTTATTTAAGTAGTACCTTAATTCCCAAAAGCAAACATTTGCTTGAAATAGAGATCTCCCTCTAAATACAACATTTTTCCCTCCCAGAATTTCTCCCCTTCAGCGAAAGATTCAAACTCCCCCATCCAAACATTTCCTTCTCAATCTTTCTACATATCTTAGCATCGTTATTTTGAAGCAACATATTTTCCACTTTCACTTTAACTTCTTAATCCTGGGAGCCTTTCATGTATACTATTGCCAAGCCATTTGCATCTTTCTGGATCCTATTACATTCTATCCAGCTCCAACGACTGTATATATGCTTTATACTGAAGGCCTTAATATCACTCTGTATTGCCTTCAAAGAAGTAGGTTTATATCCATGAAAGCTCATGCTAAAATAATAATAATAATAATAATAATAATAACAGTTAGTTTTAAAGGTGCTGCCACATTTCTCTCTCTCCCCCACCCCCGGTCCTTCCTCCTTTTTATCCTATGCCTATGCATTTCATTTCCACCACTAAGCTCTGCATTCGACTTTGCTGGATTTCATTTTGTTAGTTTCAGGCCAGTTTAGTTTAGACTAGTTAGCTATGTTTCTCAGCTTTGTTTCACCTGCAAATCTGACAAGGATTCCTCTATCCCTTCATCCAGATCATGACTTTAAAAAAATTATTCAGAGGGCAGAAGAGAGCCTATAACATCTCACTTGATGCTCCCTCCCATTTCATAAGGCATCACTGGTAGGCACTCTCAGTATGGTTTTCCAATCAGCTATGAATCCATCTGATAGCATTATCATCTAACCCATACTTTGTCAGGTTCAAAACAAAAATCCAGGGAATATGATACAAAATGTTAAGATAAATTAAATTATATCCCCACAATCCACTAAACTAGTAGCTTTTTGGGAGGGGTTGTGTTTTTTTTAAAAAAAGAAAGATTAGTGTTTCAAGATTTATTTATTTTTTGACAACTCCATGATGGCTTCTACTAAATACTCCACTGATATAAAGATCTATGAAAACTCTCACACAGCTATGCCCTCCAATGCCCAGCATTTACTTCTTGAAGTGACTTCCTTATTTTGCCTAATGGTAGGGAGTTATTTCTGCAGTAGAGCTTCTGCTCATGAATCATCTGAGCCATGTGATGAGCCTTGTTATAACATGGCATATCATCCAACAAAACTAAAAAAGTGATTATTATTACATCACTGAAATTAAATGCACAAAACATAACTGGTAAGCAATATCTTCGTTATGAGGGATGATCAGACATAGGATTTAATTCATATGTTCTATAGTGGTTGGAGAAGGAAATTGCTTTTAGTTTTCTATTAAGCCCTGAGTGGTGAATTTCAATCTAGGTACCTCTCATCATGGTGTGATGTCGCACATAACAACTTGGTTGTCTTTGCATGGTTCCACAAGCATCTGTCATTTTTTAAGTGGGTAAGGGGAATAAAACCTGGTAGGAATCTGACAGCGTGATTTCTAATACAAACTGCAGGCTTATTTTAGGTGGCAATCTATTTCTGTATTAACCCAGAAAACTAAATACATTGACATCAAGGTCATATAGAAACATTCAGCTGGAGAATGGAGTAATAATTTTATGGGGAGCTGTGAGCTATCAGAGTGATCATGCTGGGGCTTAATCAGAGGGTCAGGAGCATGTTTTTAGTGTCATCCTTAACATATGAAATAGGTTGTATTAATGCACTGAACAACATTATCATCTGACATATTTGAATACAATTTCTTGACTCTGATCCACCTAGAATGTACATGCTCCTCAGGAATGCTGACTCTATATTTCCTCCCAACACACTCCGTATCAAGAAAAACATAATGCCTTTCTTAATGTCTCTGAGCACATATAAACTGTCAGTTTGTCATAACATTCAGCAGTTGCTCGGGAATAGTTTGGAGGGCTGGAAGGCAATGCATACAGAAGCCGTCACTCCTGCAAAATTCCTGTCATGTTTGTTTTGTGTGTGTGTGTGTGGGAAATGGGTGAGAAGGTGTTCCTTATAGAAGAGAATGGTTGGTTGCCCTATAAGGGCAAAAGGGATCACATGGAGACTTTTAAAATTATTTTATAGTGTCAGATACAGTGTGCCTGAGCTGCTGGGAAGCATGAGAGGTGCTGCTGAAGTCATGTTTTTTTTTTTTGTGGGCTCCCCATGGGTTGGCTGTGGGAACAGAAAGTTTGACTGGATAGCTCTGTAATCTGATCCACCACAGCTATTCTCATGTTCTTATGTATGCAGTGACTAATACAAGTGCATACAGTACTTTTTGTATAACTGACATCTATATCAATTGTACAGAGAGAGTAAGGAAATAATAACAGCTGTAGCAGAGCCTATATTTACACACAGTGAATTTCATTCCAGAACGCAAGTTCTTGGCCTTTTTCTACAAGTCAGTAAATATACATGACTTTACATCAGGAATGGGAAACTTTGAGCCTAAAGATGTGTTAGTCTACACCTTCCACATTCCCTTTCCATTCCCTTTACTGACTGAAGCATCTGGGCATTATGGTTCAGAACAGGTCAAAGTGTCACCACCCCTGCTGTAATCAATTAACAGTTCCAAACTAACGTAAGACCTAATCTCTACTGGCACCACTGAAAAAAGTCATATCCCTGTTTCCTTTTCCTTCATATGATAGATCAATAGATAGCCTTCTTCCGATACAGATGCCAGTTCTGCATCTTCCATATCTAATCTTCTCCTATTGATGTAGAAGGTCTAATGAGAAACAGTAACTGCAGTTACAACCCCTGCCTATTCAGGCTTCCTGCTCACATGGAGTACCTGGACAACATCCAGCCAAACACTCTCTCTCTTCAGTGTGGGTGTTGATGTCCTGTCCACATGGGGAGCTCAGAGAAGGTCCCTGTGTCTCACCAAACTACAAATCCCAGTGTGAGGGATTCTGGGAGGTTTAGTCCCCCAAAGTAATTTCTGCAAGTAAATATTGGGAAATATGGTGCAAGGGTGAATGAAGTGCCTCCATTGTTGGAAGGACAAATTCTGAAAAGTGTCTCTCCATTGTCAGAAACATAGAACACTCTTAAGGTGAGCCATACATTCTCATATATCCATTGAAGTGGTTTCTCTTAGGACATTGATCTCAACCTTCTAGGAGGCACAGAACTGCCGTTATAAGCAGCAAAATACAGAATTGTCAGCTGAGCATAAAATTATCAAGAAACAGCAACAATTGTTTCAAGTCAGCATGTAGGAGGTAAAAAGAATGTCCTTGCTATCTTTCTTTTAAACAATCAGGCATAGACAAGGGCAGTACTCATAGTTTGGCAAAATTTTGTGGTATGTTTGACATTCTGCTATAGTTCAAAGGGTAACAAAAATAAAAGAAAGAAAGCCTGCTACCAGAGGAAGAAAAGTACAATGTACAAATGCAATGTGTTATTTATACAGCTGAATCAGTGTTCTCAAGCCGGTCTTTCTTTCTTTCTTTCTTTCTTTCTTTCTTTCTTTCTTTCTTTCTTTCTTTTATAGTACTGATTAAAGAAGGAGAGATGAATCTGAGGTGATGAAAGATTTCATGGCAATTTGGAAATGTAAAGAGCTGGAAGCATCTATTAATTCAAATACATATAGAGACATCAAACTGGGATTGTACCACTGTCATTTTTAATGAGAATATAGCTTCACATCACCTCTTCTGCTTTGGGGATTAGTACTTGTAAAGCTTTCTGCTCTTTAAAAAAATGCATTTTAAAAAAGTGATAGAAAAAAACTTAGGAACAGGTTTCAGCCCAATAATAAAGTTTCTTGGCCAGCAGAAAATTTCCTTGGCCAAATAATGCAGAATCAAGAGAGACAGGTCTGGTTTCTAATTTAGGGGACATATGTTAGGTAGAGTGAAGGACTGCCTTCAGTGGCAGATTCTGGGGTGGGGTGGTGGTGATGGGGGTGAGAGCCAGTGTGGTGTAGTGGTTTGAATGTTGGACTATGACTTTGCTCAGCCATGGAAACCCACAGGATGACCTTGGGCAAATCATACTCTCTCAGCCTCAAAGGAGGCCAAAGGCAAACCCCCTCTGAACACATTTTGCCAAGAAAACCTTGATAGATTTACCTTAGGGTTGCCATAAGTCAGAAATGACTTGAAGGCACACAACAACAACAAGGTGATGGGGCAGACCTTGGAGCATTACTTCCAGATGCCTTATCTGTTCCCATCCTCTGGAGCACAGAGCTATGTAGATCAGATAACTAGTCCTAGACCTCCTGAACTAGGCTGCTGCCTCACTTGTGATGGAGGACACTACCCTGTTGCTAGTGTTGAAGATTATTCCACCAATCCAGGCATGCTCTGTGTACTGCAATGGGGAGAGGGAACCACTGTGTCCTCTGCCTCAAGCTAGCCTTGCTACAGAACAAAATCTAGTAAGAGAGTCCAGTTAGAAACAATGCTTATTGGTTTATTTATTTATTTATTTATACCCCGTTTTTCAGCCACAAGGCTATCAGAGTGGGTTACAAATTGTTTTAAGCAATAGCAGTTTACACATCTACACTGCATTAAGCAGTTTCCAATGTGTGTTAGCTAATAGCCCCCACAAGCTGGGTACTCATTTTACTGACCTACGAAAGGATGGAAGGCTGAGTGAACCTTGGAGCCTGCTGGAATTGAACTTGCAACGTGGTGACTTGCAGTACTGGCATTTAACCACTGTGCCATCAGGGCTCCTTATGGTTCTTTAAACAGCCACACAACAGATGTGACTTCCTGTAACACTGAATTAGAATTCTTCTGACAAATGTCCCTTGGAAATTTTCAAATTACCAGAGCATGTCAAGAGTTACTAGCCATAATAGGAAAAATTGAACTGCCATGTTCAAAGACAGTATATCTCTGAATAGCAGATGTGTGGAACAAATAGCAGGATGGTTATATGTCTTGTCCATAGATTTCCTGGAGGTTGATCTTAGAAAAGTTACTTTTTGGATTACATTGCCTAGAATCCCCAATCAGTGCAGGCAGGGTGAATTCTTAGAGATGTGGTCCAAAAGTAACTTTTACAAGCTGTGCTTAGATACATCTTACTGGCTACTGATGGAAACAATATGTTGGGTTAAAATGATTGCTTATCTGATTCAGCAGATCTCTTCTTAATCTAGAATTCCATTTTAGAAATTGTAAGCTTTAGTAAAAGCCTCTCCCAAACATATTTCTTCAGCTTAAAGCTACTGCAAATTTCATTCATTCATCCCAAACCAGTTCCATATACTCGTCCAAATAGTATAAAATGGGTAAGAATGGTGTAGTCCTCAAGATATTGTTAAAGTGCAACTCCCATGATCCCTCACTATCCTAGGACTGCTGGGAGTTGCACTCTGACAACATGTGGTATAAACATAACATAGTAATGTCCACACCACAGCCTCTTTTAGGCAGGATAGAAACTTCCCTTGCTGCAGTGAGGCATCTGCCACTCCCCTTAGCCACTCAGCCAGTTCTCCTTTAGCTACTTTCAGGAGCAAAGAAGGGCAAGAATCCAGTACACATGTGGTGGTTTTCCAGGGATCCTGTCCATATCCTCTTAGACTGCACAAACTGAAATGTATGCAAGACAGGACACATAGGTGTCAAGGTTACATCCACTGGACCTGTCTCAACTACAGCATCCAAGTCGGAGTGGATCCAAGGGATTTTGTCTGCAAAGTGTCTTGCTAATCCTTTATAGCAGGCTGTCAAGTGGGCTTTGGATGCTTAATTCTTCCAAATCTTCAGATTCTTCAAATCCCTATATGTTCCATCATTTTAGCGCTGGACTAGGGTTGCCACCACCTTCCCCCAAAAGGTTCTTCACCTTTACCATCTATATGGAAGGCCAGCATAAGAATTCGCCCCCACATGCATCTGTTGCTTTGAATAGTTGAGCCTTGAATTTGACCATTGCAAAAGGGAGAGATTTTGTTTCAATTAATTTTCTTTTTTATAAAATTGACCCAAATGTGCAAACTTCCTGATATTTCAAAGAGAAGGAATGTGATTTTTTTTTTTTTAAGAAGAAGACAAAATGGAAAGATTTGCTTGCTGTTAGTTTTGTGTAACCCAAATGGGGCCAGCCTGACTTTGCAGCCAACTTGGATGGGTATAGGGCATATGTATGGCAATTAATATTGATGCATGCTCCATCCTGGTGCTGGCTGGGAACATAGTCATTAAAACCCACTCTGCCCCTAGCACAGCCCTCTTTTTTGTGGTCCAGGCACCCCATTCATCATTCATCCTAAATTAGCTGGTCCCTCCTTGGCCAAATTAGCAGTTTTTTTGCTTGGTAGCAAGACTGTCACAGGGGGAGTAGTTTTGTCTACTCTGACTCCTTGCTGGGGTTGTGGCAGTTGGTGCCTGTAGGTCTCTAACCCTTTTTGGAAAGACACTCAGCCACAGTAGCAAAGCAATGCAGGATATGTAACATGGATAGGTGGCTCTCAGCACCTGAAGCAACACGGCTACTTGGGTGGAGTTAGTTATTATGCTAACTCCAGTTTATGGCCAGGTTATGACTTATTCTAACTTAAAATGGGGTAGAATCCCATTGTTGTTCTCTGTTAGAGTAGATCCATTGAAACATGTAAATATAAATACTAGCTGGACCCGGCGTACCATATGGCATTAAAAAACTCTTTCTCTTGCCACCCCCTCTGTTTGTTCTGCCCCCTGCCACTCCCTCCATTTATTCTGCCTCCTGCCACCCCCTCCATTTGTTCTTCCCCCCTGCCACCCCCTCCATTTGTTCTGCCCCCCTGCTACCCTCCTCCATTTGTTCTTCCCCCTGCCACCCCCTCCACTCTTTCTGCCCCCCTGCCACCCTCCCTCCACTCTTTCTGCCATCGTACCACCCCCTCCACTCGTTCTGCCCCTTGGCCCCCATCCCCAGTACTCCAGCACACACCACATCCACCCCCATGCTACTCCCTCTCCGTCTCCGGCGGCCATGTTTGGAATCTACATGGTCCCACCCCCAGTGTGCTGATTGGCTGCCCAACAGACCTGTGATTGGTTGGTCCCTAAGCAGCCAATCAGCACACTGGAAACAGCAACATACCCAAGAAAATTATATATGTGTGTGTGTGTGTATATATATATATATATATATTGCCTCATCATGCAATGATTGGTTCAATGGGTCTACACTAGTTAGGATTACCAGTAGGATTCAGAACAAAGACAGTTGCTAGCCATCTCCTGCAGTGGTGGCATCCTGCACAGTGTGATAATTGTTGTATCTATTATATTAAAGTGAAATAAAGCTATATAAATAAAGCTCATGGACCAAGCCAGGGAGGGAGAGGGACCTACCCAAAAATTGTGGATGAATTTCCCCTCTTCTATTATCATAGGATACTAATTAACTCAATGAAATACATCTCATCTCATTTTTCTACATACAGTTATGAATTCTTTTGCTATGAAGCATATGAATAGCTCGTGCGCATCTGCCTGGTGACGTGTGTTCAAGCATAGCATAATCCTCCTTGGTGCTACATATTTTGGATGGGTGTACATTTCATCCACATCACAATTTGGTGGACATTCACAGCCACTGAGAGTTACATATACCTTCTTAGTAATAAGTGTTTCATCTATCTATATTTTTCTATCTTCTCAAGCATCTATAATTCCAGTTCACAAAACAAAAGAACTTGGAAACATTACTTCACTGGACTATAGGCCCAGAGTACCCAAACAGCATGGCTACTAGTATGTTGGCTAGAGGATTCTGACAGCAGTGCAACAAAGTAACTTTTCCAAGCCCTGAAAAATCCAAGTACCTCTGTTTTTGATGAGAAATTTTAATATTTCCAGGGAACACTGACTTATTCATGTTATATTAAAGCTATGTTCTTTCATAGGATGCAGTAGACCAGCCAACAATTCTTATTGGTTGGTCTGTATGTATGTAATTTAAGAAACAGTAAAAGTGACAAGGTTATAGCAGATGAACAGATCTGAACACTGCCATTTCAAATAATGGCTGAAATAATGGCACTTCTGAAGTACTTTGGCAGATGGTTTGACTATACTTAGCTGACACTATGTTATGTTTCTTTGACACAGTGCAGTATGTTTGCTGCAAAAATAATACCAAAGTTTGCAACGAATGCTATGTTTGATCCCAGAACTGCACTACATGCCATTTGGTCACATTCTTATAACAAATCTGTTCTTTAACAAATACTATCAAGCTAAAAATAGCATTTCCCAATATAATGACGAAGTAATGTCATTTTGTGTTGGAACAAATACATAAAATCAATCAGGCTGAGACAAAAGTATCAGGCATATGAGGAATATTCACAGTTTTTCTCATCTATCATATCACCCCTTAACTGTCTTTTTTCCAGGCTAAACACATCCAGCTCCCTAAGTCTTTCCTCATAAGGCATGGTTTCCAGACCTTTCACAATTTTAGTCGTCCTCCTCTGGACATGCTCCAATTCATCAATATCCTTTTTGAATTGTGGTGCCCAGAACTGGACACAGTATTCTCTGGCCACCTGTCAGGGATGCTTTGATCGTGATTTCCTGCGTGGCAGGGGGTTGGACTGGATGGTCCTTGTGGTCTCTTCTAACTCTACAATTCTATGATTCTGTCTTCACAAGAAAGAGTGTCTTGATATGTCGGCTATCCTGTCAAAAAAGGATCAACCCCTGCAAGACAAAACAGAACAAAAAGACCTTCCCCTCCCTCTTTTTTTATTTTATTTTTGGACAAAACCCAATATTTTTGTGCAAAAACAAATATAATAATAATAATAATAATAATAATAATAGTATGTTTCTATCCCACCCCTCTGCAACACAATCGGGGCGGCTTACAATATAAAAACTCCATAATTACAATACCCTAGCCCGCCCACCCCTTAAAATAATATTAAGTTATAAAGGATTAAAACCATACAATAATTAAAAATATATTAAATTAGAAAAAAATTAAAACATACAATAATTTTAAAAAATCCAATTACAGCTCAGAGGGAAAGGACAGCTGAGTCTTGTGCCGGGATAGTTATTCAGGAAAGGCCTGCTGGAAAAGATCAGTCTTGACAGCTTTTTTAAAGCTTTTTTAAAAGCTTTTTTAAAAGCTGTCTAAGGTGGTAATAAGATGGATCTCGTCCGGCAGGCCATTCCATAATCTGGGAGCGGCAGCAGAGAAGGCCCTCTGGGAGGTTACCAACAGTCTTGTTTTCATAGGTTGTAACAGATTCCTCCCAGAGGACCAAAGTGTGCAGGGAGGGTCGTATGGAAGGAGGCAGTCCCGGAGATAAGTTGGACCCAAGCCACGTAGGGCTTTAAAGGTCATAACCAACACCTTGTACTGTGCCTGGAAACTAATAGGCAGCCAGTGGAGAGCTTTTGGAGAGAAATAGTATATACTGTGTAAACTAATGCATAAAAATTCTTTTAATTTCTTCCAAAAAAGAGAAAAACTTAGAATATTTTTTCTTCTCATATAGCAGTTGCTATATTAACATTTATGGCAATATTGAAAAGTCTTTGAATCTCAAGTAGAGATGCAGAAATCCATCCATTTGGGTCCCCTGCCCCCTTATCTCAGTTTGCTAGTTCTGCTTGTCCCAGACCTTGAAAAATTTTTCCAAGAGATTTGAGGAGGGGAAAAAATTGCCTGGAATATTTGCAGGCATTTTTGTTGTACATTTCTCCTATCACATGCACTTTTGTATACAATATTGCCTAATATACACCTTTTGCCATTTTGTTGTTGTAACACATTTTAACCTTATTTTGCTGATATAAACATTTTTGTATATATTCTGGTCCTCTAATATATACATTTTTGTATACACTTTTTTGACTGAAGAACAACACTGCGAAAGTCAGAGACATGGATTTCCAAGGGAAACTTTGCAACAATCCCAAATTGAGAGTGGTCCAGATGGTGAAATAAATCGTCATGGAATCCTCATGAAATCCCATGTGTCCAAATGGGATCCCACAGCATTTCATCCTTTTCAGAGGGAGGGGGAGCAAAAGTCAGGGAAAGTCTGCAGCAAAAACCTCTGGGACTTTCCCCGAGGTTTTTGACAACTGTGGAGGAAATGTGCACTCCCACATGTTAGGACAACCAAATCGCATCACAGCACATTCCTGAACAACTACTGTGAATTGGTCTTTCTGCACATGAATCACATTTTATTCCATCATCTAGACCACCCTGAGTTCTTGGTTTGTGTATTGGTTCAAAAGTGCAGTGTTGTGTATTTGTTAAAAAGTGCAAAAAAAAAAATGCAACAAGTTAGAAAAATTTTGGAGGGCAATTAGAAAATTAACACTCTGTCAAAATGTTAGAGAAAACTGTTACAAAATGTTTTTAAGTGGTACCTTGCTCCAGACAAATTATCCAAAATGTATAAAAGTATAAAAAAGGAATGTTGGAAATGTGGAAAGAATACTGGTACTTTTTTTCACTTATGGTGGAGCTGTGACAGAGCACAAATATATTGGAAACAGGTACAAAAGATTATAAATGAAGTGTTGAGTTGTAATTTCTCAATGCAACCTGAATTTTATTTACTGGGAATGTATGAAGAAAAATTAAGCCAAGATAAAGAGAGATTACTATTTTATATGATGGCAGCTGCACGAATTACATATGCATCCAAATGGAAAGAAAAAGAAATTCCATCGACGGATCAATGGTTACTCAAAACGTTATGAAATGATAGCGGCTGACCAGTTAACGATGACTTTAAAAGGTAAGTCTGTAAAGAAACATAGAGAAGGATGGTACAAATTGTCGGAATTCCTGGGGAAAACATGGGGAAACTTTGCAACAATCCCAAATCGAGAGTATATATATATATATATATATATATATATATTCTTTTTTTTCTTTTTTCTTTTTTCTCTTTCTCCCCTCCCCCCCCCCCCGTATGATCGGTTTACATAAAATACAAGAATATAAATTGAAGTTGGAACAAACTTCTGGAACAAACAGATATATATTAGCCTAACAATAGTAATCAGATGAGTGCATGACTTAAGACAAAACACTATGGGGGAACTATAAAGTACACAGGGAACAAACCTGTTATAGAATGTGACTACAGAGACTTTAAAGAATTAAAATTTACAATCACGGGAAGATCAAACAGGAAGTCATGTAAATAGTATGGATGAGCGAATGGGTGGAGGGATATTGATGATTTAGGTCGGATAAGGGAAGGGGTAGAATGGATTGTATTGTTTTGTTTATGTTTATGTCTGTTTATGTGTGGTGATATTTTATTAATATGTTATTTTGTAATAAAAATAAATTTAAAAAAAAGTGCAATGTTGTGTATTGGTTAAAAAGTGCAAAAAAAATGCAATCTTAGGCAAATTCACACTGAAATTCAAATGCAAACTAAAGTCAAAACAATTTAGTTCCCATTCCTGAATCAGTAATTTCACTGTGGAACTAGAGCATTTCCTCTCAGTTCAGAAACCAAAATTTTCTGTCAAATTCATTGGGGTTTTCACCTAATATTTTAGATCAATCTAATATTACCCCAGGTTTCCTTGTTCTTTTACCTCCAACTATCATTAGCTCTGTCTATCAACTGGGCTTCCCTAAAGCCACAGCACAACTAATACTTCATTTTGTTGTCTTGGATACGTGGAGCTTCCCTCACAGTTCCCTTCCATTAAATTATATCTTGAATTATGAGAAAACCTGTACAAAGGGAATATCTTTTAATGATAAATTGAAATGAAGAGAGGTACAGGAAGATATTCTCTGCTAAACACTTTCCTTCTTTCCAAGACAAAACAGAGCATGTGACTTTAGAAGGCAGGCTGACAAAACGCAAAGGCACTTTCATAGCCCATTTCTTGCAATGGGTAACGATTGTAATGCATCGGACATAAACCAGGATGTGCAACATAGTATCAAGGGTGCCCTGAAGAACAGAAACTGTCATTTGATGTTCTGTGAATAAGATATCAGTAGTAATTTCAATCACACTGTCTGTGCCTTGCAGGACTTGTTAATTCCCTTTAGGGTGGAGGTAATCATAACTTTCCAAACAGATAGCATTCTTTTTTCTGGGAGAAGAGAAGTTACCGTATATCTTTCCTTGGACGTTGATAGAAAATGGGGGAGCTGAGGGCTTACAATATTAGCTGAAATTAATACATTTATTTACTGCATGCTTATGCAAGTTTGCAAGCTACAATTTTCATCTTTTTCATAGATGTGTGCAAATACATCTGTACAAATCCGAAAAGTTTCCGCTCAAAAAGACTTGATCAAACAGTTGAACTTACAACATACGTGGATACCTACAAAGGTCCTGAAACTGTAGTGAGCAACTGGAAGCCAAGGTGTCCCTTCTACCCCCCCCCCCCATGATCTAAAGGCACTACATTTATATACCATTGCTGCTTTCTCAGTAGGCACTAAATGAACAAAAAGGTTTATCAGTGTGAATGGCAACAGCAGCTATGTCAAGCTCTCATTTGCTTGTCACTCTGGGTGGGTTAGCCAGGGTACAAGCAAAGAGAAAGGAGGAATGTCTGTTACTGTTCCTAATAAGGGTTGTGCCGTTCATTGAATTTCTCTTTATTGTTGTTATTTGCCATCAAGTTGATTTCAATCTATGGTGATCCTATGGATGAGGGATCCCCAAGGGTCATTCTCTGCCTTGCTCAGGTCTTAAAAACTCAGGGTCATGGTTTCCTTGATCGAAACAATTCACCTATAGTGCCATCTTCCCTCTTTTCCTACTGCCTTCCCTATTACCAAGCATTATCATTATTTCTAATGAGTCATGTTACCTCGTGATATGTCCAAAGTACAATAGCCTCAGTTTAGTCATCTCAATTTCTAGTGAGATTGAATTTCTCTACAAATGCATACTATTAGCTTCTGAGAGTGGCAGCAGGAAAAAGTCCATCTTACCTTGGAAATCTATACACTGCCAGGGTGTACAGTGTATTTTAGCAAAGAAAAAATCCACACACTTTAGTCAACAGGGAAAATGTCTTGCTGGGAAAAGCAACAACAATGAAACTGTTCCATTATTAGCACCCTTACAGTCAATGGGTGAATGCAAGATTGCCCTTTGGCTCTTATTTGATAGGTGATATGGACCCTGTAAAAATTAATTGCTAGCCATGGATAAAAATAATGAAATAGTTAATATACAGCTAAGTCCTGCAGCAAAAACTCCACTCATCTGTTTCCAGGACAGTTAGATGAACACACCCATTGATTTTAGCATGCTAAGGTTCCCAGTCAAGAGAATCCATTTACACAATGTAATGACCTATCCTTGCTTTTCTTTCTATGCCACAAATTTATTGCTCAAACAGAAGGCTGCAGTTTTCTATTACAGACATGAGAAACCTTCTTTTTATAACTACATATGCAAATTACTCACCCATTTTCACACTAAGCCAATTTGTGAAATTCTTTCTTTATTATAGGCTGTGGTGCTGACCCTGAGATTGAGTAGCATTTGAAAAGAATGCAAATTAATTTTTTTAAATGCCAGGGCTTTGTGAATCAAAGCATGATCTAGCTGATATAGGAGAGTTTTGGAAGGAAACAAAAAAAAGTGTTCCCCTCTCATAATCTCCTCTCCCGCCCCTCTCCCGTCCCTGTAACAATAAAAACATAAAAAAAAATCAGACCTATCTTGTTCGTGTGTCCTTCCCTCAGCAGGGCAGCTCAGGAGTGAAAGGAGCTCGAACAGAGCCCCTTTCACTTCCTGGTTTCAAATCCTGGCCATTCTCTCGAGAATACGAGCGTGTGGGAAATTCAAAAAGCAAAAGCAAAATACACATCCAAAAGTGACAGCAAGCACAAAAACACACTTAAAACATCCCAAGTAACCTGAGGAGGGTACAAAAAAGTGTGTCACTTACCTGGATGTCCCAATCTCACCCCAAAGTATTATGGCATGGACCTCCCATTGATGCTGGCATTGCACCAGCGTAACAGAGCACCATTTCAATCGCACGTCATTCTGTTACAGAAATGGAACAGGGGATCAATTCACAGCTTAGCCCATGAATAAAAAGAAGCACTGGTGCAATGACAGCCAACGGGAGCATGACAACACAGGGACAATGACGTTTGAAAGGGAAGCCCTTTAGCGATCTCCTGGCATCAGTATCACACCATATTTAGTCCATCTGAAAATCTTCATACTCTAATGTCTAATACATGCAGTTGTTTTTCCGTTGCTATGGTCTTATAAAAAAAAAAAGGAGGCTTTTTTTAGTGTGAACACCTGGACAGCAACTGGATGTTCATGTTTTAGAAAATCAGGAGAGCTTCATTTCTACCTATATAATATTGCCAGGTACAATCACTGCTTTGAAGCCAGACTTCATACTTATTTTATTTTATCATACTTATTTTATTTGTAATATTCTTGACTCTTACAGCTAGAGTCTAGTTGGATCACGGCATGGACTCTGCTTTAGACATTTGGGGGAAATTATCTGGACTGTAGAAGAGCAACTTAAGCTGCAATCCTATATCCAATTACCTAGGATGCTAAGACTCAATGATGCTTAACTTTGGAAGAGGCCTGCATAGGATCATCCTCATCTTCATTGTCATCATCACCGTCATCATTTTATTTTATGGTCACAGGTGTATTAAAAACATGCAGAGGATCATATTGTTATGTAGATGAGGTGCAACCAAAAAGGAATTTGTAGCACCAGAGTAAAGCTCTCATTTGAGACAAAGCTCTAAGTTGCTGAATAGAGTTTTATCTGAAGTTGATTTAGAGGCCTGAGCTATTGGTTCATCCATCCACCCCACTGGTGTCTATTCTGGGTGGTAGCATCTACGTCATTTCAGCAAGATGGCGTTGGTGAGAGGCAGAATGGAGGGAGGCCATCCCCAAGCTTACTGCCCAAGATTCTTCAACAGCACCAGGTGCTTTTCCTAATATCTTATTGACGCAAATCGTGGGTTTTACCCTCATGCCAGGAGTTCAGGGATGGTAGGAGGAGAGGGTAGGGCAGCCGTGAAGCAACAGATAAAACAGCTACTTTTTTATCCTGGTTTGGATCTTTTGAAGGAGGGTAACTTGTGGCCCTCCAGATGATGTTAGACTGCAGCTCCGAGCATCTCTCACCATTGGCTGTGCTTGTTCAGGCTGGTGGAAGTTGCAGTCCAGCCATCTGGACAGCCGAAGTGCCTACCTACTCTTGTTTTAAAGTTGTATACATAATCTCTGTGTTGATTTTATATGTGTTTCCTCTATATTCTTTGATGAATGAACATTTAAATACATAAGGCTTCTTGTTAGAAATTTCAGGGCTTGGAGCCTCAGAAGACTGCCAGAGGAAATTCACCTGCCTTGCCCTTCATCAACAGCACACACTGTTGCTTGCCTTTCATGGGGGCTTTGGAAGTATGGTATGGTATTTTTTCTTCCTATGAAGCATCCCAACTGTATTTCATATATCATAAAAATACTTTCAGCATCCAAAGCCAATGATATTAAAAATGGCAACATTTTAGTGGCTTGGAGAAGAGAATGAAAGGAAAATCACACTATAAATGGTAATGTTATATTATTATAATACTAAGATACCGCAGAAATACTTCTGGCTTGGATTCACATTGAAATTGCCCAACTTTCTATCCACACATAATTGCCATCCCTGTAGAAATGGAAGTGTTGTGTAGATTACCAAACAAACACTCTAGAGTGATGATTTTTCACACTGTATTATGGGTTGAGCTTGGGAAAGTTACATTTTTGACTACAACTCCCCAGACTCTTCAACAATCATGAATCTGAAATTATAGCCCAAAAAAGCTCTGGGTCTGAGGAAACCTGAAGTTTCTTTTTTTCAAGGACAGCTTGCCAACCATTGATCTTATTGTGCTATATAACTTGTGAGGGAAGTGATGAATGTGTTCTTGGTTTATTCAGATCTGTTGGGTCACTAAAAGTGGCTGATGACAGTCTTCAGCTTTGTAGGTTACAAGCTGGGCAGGCCCATGGATATGGGAAGTTAGAGTGAAACTTTCATCCTTCAGGTAATCTCCCTAAAAGGCAGTAAGCATTTGTAATTCTGCCAATATTTGTTGGGGAAATATCAGGAGTTGATTTTATATGTAAGACTATTTTGTACAATATTTTATTCCTTTCTTATCACAGACCTTCTCTATGCAAGTTAGGTTACTAGCCTGTACATATATCCCCAAGTAACATCCATTACACTTCATGGGGTTTACCTCTGGGCAGAGGTTGGAGGTAATTAGTTTCTTGCAATTATTTCTTTTCCCCCAATATTAAATATAGAACTGAACTACATTACAGCTATAATATATAACACATGATCCCTTTTGTAGTGTAACTTATTTCCCCACATACTTTAAGTGCTGCCCTGTTTCGTGGCTCATATTGCGTTGCTGGTGTCGAGATGACAACTACCATGGGCAAGAGAAAAATGTATTTTGTTTCACAAGCTGGTGTATTGTAGCATTCAGACACTGGAGATTATCAGACGCCCTTAATATGGTGTTCCAGGAATGCCTGGAGATCACTAAAGGGCAAACATTTCAGATGATGCCATCCTCATCCCATGCTGCTCCCATTCTGTCCATGTTCCTTTTTATTGATGGCTTAAGCTGTCAATAGATCACCCGTTCCGTTCCTGTCACGGAATCATGGGTGTGCAAAAAGGGCCGCGGTGGTAGGTCCCTGCCAAAAACTTCCAGGTGCGATCAGGACATCCAGGTAACTGACACCCTCCCCCCCCAGGTTACTTTTATTTTTTTAACTGTTCTTTTTGTGCTTGCTGTTATTTTTTTATCTTTATTTTCCTTTTTATTTTTAAATTTTGTGCATGCTCATTCTCTCACGAGAATGGCCAGGAACTCAAAGTAGGAAGTGAATGGGGCTCTGCTCGAGCTCCATTCACTCCTGGCTGCTGAGGGGAGAACGCAGTTGTGCGAACAAGGTAAATGCAAAACAGGGAGTTATCATGCCGTGACGGGGATGGAAGGGGGATGGGATATAGTATAGTGAGACAGGGGCACTTTTTTTGGTCCCCATCTGATAATCTCCTATGTTTCTTTAAAGCAACTACAAAACTTTTTTTTTTTTTTACTTTTGAAGCATGTGAAAGTAGGGAGTTAGGTTTGCATAACTGTGTTGTGACGCCGTCATGTTCATTAGAGCAGAAGTGGGCAAACTTCAGGCTTGTGGGATCTACTTCATTTTTTACTAGGACCTTGAGGTTCACAGAATCAAAAGCGTAGTAGCTCAGGAATGTGGACAGATGGTAAAAATCAAGGGACAGGGTGACACTGAGCAAGTGCTCAGCCCAGACATTTGTGAGCAATGCCAGAACCAAGCCATGAATAATTTTAGGCAATAATCTATAATCTAGAAGATGGGGGAAAAACTTTTTAGCTTTGCTAATATTAGACATTGGGAGTCAGAAATCCTTGCTGATCTAATGCAAAACACTGAGAAATCTGTTAGACTATCCCAAGCTTCATTATGGATACACCTGAACAGGGGACTATCCTTGGTTGACTGCAGGAAAAGCATTTATGCTAAATGACCCTTAAAGTAAATAAACTCACCATTTGCCCTGGGTTTTATAGGGAAACCTGGTGCACTCTGCGGCAGATGTCTTCACATGTGTCCCTGCTGTGTGCCTGCTACCACCACTGCTGGCACGAGTCACATCCTCTGAGGTCACAACAAGGTGCCCAGCCATGCGATCAATGGTGGGTGCCTCGTTCTGGACTCAGAGACATGACTTGCACCAGCGGTGGTGGCACCAGGTAACGCAGTGGGGATGTGTGTGATGACATGTGTCTGGAATTCCTGCATGAACAGAAGGTTCTTTGCCTTCCTGCTGAAGGACAAGAGGAAGTGGAAAGAGCTAGCCCTTTGCAGGGGAATTTCATTTTCTGGAGTAGCTGCTCAAAAGACTCCCAGTTGTATCTGCAACAAACATACCATGAATGTGGTGGGACTGAAAGAAGGGCCACTCTTGCAGATCTCAAAGCCTGGCCAGGCTGATATGGGAGAATACAGTCTCTGGATATGGGATATGGTATGGAAGATTGGAGGGAATATGGTATGAAGGATTACAATATTGATGAAAATATGGTTGTGGAAGTGTAAATGCTTTATGTTAAGGCAAAGCCACCATTGGATACCAGAGCAGGCCATGATCCTACATGTCTGAGTAGGTCCACACATGTAGATCCACACCCTCCTTCATCCTAGCAGTTGTCAAGCCCTGGGAGGGCCTCCTGCTGCTATCACTTATCAGTGAGGAAGGAAGTAAAGATGAAGCAGCTGGTCTCGGCTCAGTCATGGGGGGATGGGAGTGTGGTCTCAAACAGAGTGGCACATTTTTAGGAGTGGGAAATCTAATTTTTAAACATTTATGTTAGGTGCCAACATTCAAAAAGCTGTTTTCTGAACTCTTGTTTGTGTAGTCCTTCAGTCTTGCTAGATTGGCAGTGTATAGCACTGAATTGTGCAACAGTTGGCTTTGGAATGACACAATGGATTGCTTTGTTAATTAATTGCTGGTTGAATGGTTGCCTGGATTTGCTTAGCCCTATCTTCTTGTCTAGGAGTGATGTTACACAGTAAGCACTTTCCTAACCTTCAGCCTTTCTCATAGACAAGCCATAAGTGGGTATAACCATGTAATCATACTGGTACATTGTGAACACAAGAGGTGTTTCATATTTCATTGTTATAGCACTACGGTTATACTTTTATTGCCATGACAACATCCTATGGAATCCTTAGATTTGCATTTTAAGGAAGGGTATTTAGAATACTCAGACAGAGAGCTCCTTTAGTGCTTCACTAAAGTACAAATCCCAAGATTCCATAGGATGGAGCCATGGGTGACAGTTAAAGTGGATGGCCCTCGTGGTCTCTTCCAACTCTGCAATTCTATGATTCTATGATTCATAGTGCTATAGTTAAGCCACATGAAAGGGTCCACAGTCACAAAATCAGAGGAAGCTGTTTATGAACAGCCACAGTTTTATTCCCCCCTCAATCATCCTGGACACATGGGACATTGTATGTGTGCATGTGTGGCACTGTGTATGAGGGGGGCACGGTGGCAACTGTCATCCAAAAAAGGGCACAATTTCACCCTCTCCCCACTCCGCCATGTCGTGAAATGCACTATTTCTGAGACATTCTATCCCCTCACTATTTCTGTTGGGGAAAACAGAACTTTAAGGTAAACTATGGTTGTCTCCTACAGCAATTGTGAAATATCTTTTTTTTTTAAAAAAAAAAAGGGGGGGGGAGAGTATAGAAGAAAATGATATCAATGACAAGAGTAAAGGACCTTCTATGGCAGCAAAATTTTGGTGTAGCTCCAAAACACAGAGATAGCTCCACAATGCATACCTTGCCACTCCCAAATGGGACTTCAGAATTCTGAAGGCATTTGGGCTTAGAGCCACCACATATGTAATGAATAATATTTTCAGTCAAACTTTTTCAGAGGGCTTTGATGAGTGACTGTTTAAAGTGTGAACTTACTCCACTGGAAAGTGCTGTTTGACACACACACAAAATATTTTACTTGTTATGTCTGTAAACAAGTCCAAATCATCACCAAATTACACATTATGAGGGAATTCTGTGAATATCAGAACTAGGAGGAAATTGAGACAATTCTATCTGGCTTACATTAAAATTTCCCCACAAGATTGTGCATCTGAATAAAGAAATATCAAATCTGGGTCAAACTTTCAAAAGGTTTGGTCTGAACTCTCTCTCTGGCTTTTCTTCGCAAACAAAGATTCAGGAAGGACTCATCCCGCATTTTCTGCAAGCGTGCTGATGACTTAAAAGGCCAATCCAAGATAGATAAGTCCGGTTGCAGAAAGCACAGCAGAAGGTTTCCTTTGGTAATGTTTCTGGGTTGTGATTCTTTCTGTGTTGTCGTTTCTCTTCAAGACTTGTTCGGCGTTTTCAAATAAGGCTGCAGCATTGTGGATAGTGCGTCTCCATGCCTCCCGATGTGAGGCCAGGGCAGACCATTGTTGGTGATCAATTTGGCTGAGCCTGAGATGTTGTTTCAGGGAGTCCTTGTATCGCTTTTTTGGAGCGCCCCTCTTACGCTGACCCGTGGCGAGTTCACCGTAGAGTACTATTTTTGGGAGGCGATGGTCCACCGTGCTAGAAGTGTGCCCTGCCCAGCGCAGCTGTGTTCTCAATATCATGGCCTCAATGCTGGTGGTCCCTGCTTGCTCAAGGACAGCAACATTCGTCACATAGTCAGTCCAGTGTATAAAGAAAAGTTAAATGTGAAATAAGGGTGAAATCACTTCCACTTGGTGTATTTTGAAGAGACTGGGGTGTGATTTCTTTGAGGAAGAAGAGTTGCTCTGCTAAGCATGATGTGAAACCCCAAATAATGGTCACCAGGCAAACAGAACTTTGATGTGCTTCTGTACATTTCATAATAGTTCTTCCATTAATCCCTTAAAAATAATGGAGACCTCATTTTCTGGTAAATAAGGTTGCAAGATGTGAGGCTGCCTAGTCCTTACAAAGAAGCTTTGTTGTTGCTGTAGAACCCAGAAAAGTAAGGAACAAGTCTATTCTCCACCTACCTTAACCATTTTTAAAAAGCTCTGTATATCTCACACATTTGGATCCTAACTCACCCAAAGCTGCAATAGTACACCTCTCATTCATTCAAAACCACTGATCTCTAGTTTTAAAGAGCTCTGCTTCCCTACCACATATCCACAGCACCAGCATTCTGTTTACAGTTGTCCCTTCATATTCACTGGGGTTTGATTCCAGGACTCCCCCATGGATACCAAAATCCATGAATACTCAAGTCCCATTCTGTGCAATGCCATAGCAAAATGGTGTCCCTTATATAAGATGGCAAAATCAAGGTTTGCTTTTTAGATTATTATTTTTTAAGAATATTTTCAAGCTGTGAATACTTAAATCTGTGGATACCAAATCCATGGATACAGAGGGACAACTGTGTCTCAAAAAAAAAAAAAAAAAAGGGGGGGGGCTTCTTGGACCTAACTTCATTATTGAAGTTGCAATACAGTTGTCCCTTGACATTCGCGGGGGTTACGTTCCACGGACCCCCGCGAATGTAAAAAAACCGCGAATATGGATTGCCCTCCCCGGGGCCTTCACGGAGCCTTCGAAGGCTCCGTGAAGGCCTCCCCCCACCCTCCCCCCTCCCTCCCCGGGGCCTCCCCCCACCATCCCCAGGCCTTCACGGAGCCTTCGAAGGCTCCGTGAAGGCCTCCCCCCACCCTCCCCCCTCCCTCCCCGGGGCCTTCACGGAGTTTTTCAAGGCCCCGTGAAGGCCTCCACGGCCTCCCCCCACCCTCCCCAGCCCTTCACGGAGCCTTGGAAGGCTCCGTGAAGGCCTCCCCCCACCCTCCCCCCTCCCTCCCCGGGGCCTTCACGGAGCCTTTCAAGGCTCCGTGAAGGCCTCCGCGGCCTCCCCCCACCCTCCCCGGGGCCTTCACGGAGCCTTTCAAGGCTCCGTGAAGGCCTCCGCGGCCTCCCCCCACCCTCCCCAGCCCTTCACGGAGCCTTCCAAGGCTCCGTGAAGGCCTCCCCCCATCCTCCCCCCTCCCTCCCTGGGGCCTTCACGGAGCCTTTCAAGGCTCCGTGAAGGCCTCCGCGGCCTCCCCCCACCCTCCCCAGCCCTTCATGGAGCCTTCGAAGGCTCCGTGAAGGCCTCCCCCCACCCTCCCCCTCCCTCCCTGGGGCCTTCACGGAGTCTTTCAAGGCTCCGTGAAGGCCTCCGCGGCCTCCCCCCACCCTCCCCAGCCCTTCACGGAGCCTTCCAAGGCTCCGTGAAGGCCTCCCCCCACCCTCCCCCCACCCTCCCCGGGGCCTTCACGGAGCCTTTCAAGGCTCCGTGAAGACCTCCGCGGCCTCCCCCCACCCTCCCCAGCCCTTCACGGAGCCTTGGAAGGCTCCGTGAAGGCCTCCCCCCACCCTCCCCCCTCCCTCCCTGGGGCCTTCACGGAGCCTTTCAAGGCTCCGTGAAGGCCTCCGCGGCCTCCCCCCACCCTCCCCAGCCCTTCACGGAGCCTTCCAAGGCTCCGTGAAGGCCTCCCCCCATCCTCCCCCCTCCCTCCCTGGGGCCTTCACGGAGCCTTTCAAGGCTCCGTGAAGGCCTCCGCGGCCTCCCCCCACCCTCCCCAGCCCTTCATGGAGCCTTCGAAGGCTCTGTGAAGGCCTCCCCCCACCCTCCCCCTCCCTCCCCGGGGCCTTCACGGAGTCTTTCAAGGCTCTGTGAAGGCCTCCGCGGCCTCCCCCCACCCTCCCCAGCCCTTCACGGAGCCTTCGAAGGCTCCGTGAAGGCCTCCCCCCACCCTCCCCCTCCCTCCCTGGGGCCTTCACGGAGTCTTTCAAGGCTCCGTGAAGGCCTCCGCGGCCTCCCCCCACCCTCCCCAGCCCTTCACGGAGCCTTCCAAGGCTCCGTGAAGGCCTCCCCCCACCCTCCCCCCACCCTCCCCGGGGCCTTCACGGAGCCTTTCAAGGCTCCGTGAAGACCTCCGCGGCCTCCCCCACCCTCCCCAGCCCTTCACGGAGCCTTGGAAGGCTCCGTGAAGGCCTCCCCCCACCCTCCCCCCTCCCTCCCTGGGGCCTTCACGGAGCCTTTCAAGGCTCCGTGAAGGCCTCCGCGGCCTCCCCCCACCCTCCTCAGCCCTTCACGGAGCCTTCCAAGGCTCCGTGAAGGCCTCCCCCCACCCTCCCCGGGGCCTTCACGGAGCCTTTCAAGGCTCCGTGAAGGCCTCCGCGGCCTCCCCCCACCCTCCCCAGCCCTTCACGGAGCCTTCCAAGGCTCCGTGAAGGCCTCCCCCCATCCTCCCCCCTCCCTCCCTGGGGCCTTCACGGAGCCTTTCAAGGCTCCGTGAAGGCCTCCGCGGCCTCCCCCCACCCTCCCCAGCCCTTCATGGAGCCTTCGAAGGCTCTGTGAAGGCCTCCCCCCACCCTCCCCCTCCCTCCCCGGGGCCTTCACGGAGTCTTTCAAGGCTCTGTGAAGGCCTCCGCGGCCTCCCCCCACCCTCCCCAGCCCTTCACGGAGCCTTCCAAGGCTCCGTGAAGGCCTCCCCCCACCCTCCCCCCACCCTCCCTGGGGCCTTCACGGAGCCTTTCAAGGCTCCGTGAATGCCTCCGCGGCCTCCCCCCACCCTCCCCAGCCCTTCACAGAGCCTTCCAAGGCTCCGTGAAGGCCTCCCCCCACCCTCCCCCCACCCTCCCCAGGCCTTCACGGGGCCTCTGGGGGGTCTCCAAAAGCCCCGTGAACGCCTAGCCGGCCCTCCCGGCTCCTTCCCACAGCTTTCAAGGGGCCTCCAGAGGCCCCTTTTCGCGGTTTTGGGGGGGCCCGGGGGGGCCCTCCCAAAACCGCGAATAATTAAAACCGCGAATGCTGAGTTCGCGAATGTGGAGGGGCAACTGTACTTGGAGACATGTTGACACCTTGGCTGTTTCAGTTGTATTTTCTTGCAAGGTCTCATTAATGGTCATATGCTAAAAATGTATGCTCTTCAATATTAGTAGATGCTAGATCCATTATGAAAATGCAAATATATGCACTTACATTGCAGTCACCTTAATGATCATTGCGAGAATTTTTTTCTTATTTAAAATGATGCATTCTAATCCCATTAGTACTGTAACTTCTGCCAATTTGTGAATTATTAATAAGATGATAATCATGTTAATGAAGCTGCCTCATTATGTTTTGCTGGCTCTTGCTTAAATATACTAGTCAAGCTTCTAGGAATGTGGAATTGTGTTACATTCTGTGTTAAGAAAAGTTTGCATGCATTTGTAATGTATTCAATCCAAGAAATATTTGCCCTGTTTCCTGATCTAAAACTTGAATATAATACTCATCAAGGATAGATACTCGCATCATCTTAGAGATGGTTCATACACGCATGTACATCCCTTACTGATTCAGTTAAAAAATTAGGAACTGTTCATGTTATATTGGAAGTCGAAACATTGTAGAAATTATTGCCAGTATAGGGTAGATCTAATGGACATAAACTGTAGTTTATCTTTACAAGAATGACCCATAGTGAGTCTTGGCCTTGCAAGCTCCATCTTCCCTTCTCTCCTTTTGGTATGGAGGAGATAAAAACTTTGAATTTCATTTTGGATTAACTACATCTTAATGTTACAGTTAATCCCTTGAGTGTAATTATTTTTGTTCAAGCAAGCCAGCTCCAAAAGCAAAGGTTCAGAGTTGACTTGTTCTAGTAAATCAAAATTATATTTGACCCCAGTTTCCCTGGATTCAGTGTGGTGACAAGCAGCAGTTACTGAAATATAGAGGTGAAGGACAGGGGAGAGTTCTCAATCTTGGTGCGTCATGTTGCACATTGTCATAATAATCATAATATTGCATTACAACTAATGACAATGACACTTTAGCTAACTCTAAGAGACTTAGTACTGCCCAGAAAAAAAGCACTGGTAAACCTCTTCTGAATGCCCTTTACCTTGAGAGTTCTATTGATGAGACAATTTGTATGTAAGACAAGAGCCAGTGACAATAGAATGTCAGAGACTGTTACAGCTATAAGACATATTTTGCCACCTGTTTGGCCACTGAATAACACTTTGGGTTTTCTTTTTAAAAATTTGAATCTGGGTTGCCAATTACCTGGTTAACTGTATTTTACCCAGATTGCACTCATGCCTCTTTCCAAAAATCAACTAACCCAGAAACAGTTCTGACCCACCTGCAACCTTTGACTGTCCTGCCTCTGTGACATCACAATGGCCAGTCTTCAGGTCTCAGGTTTCAGCCTGAAATGTTAGAGGAGGGATATGGCTGCCCTGCCAATCCAACAAGTACATTCTAGGGCTGCAGCTGTACTGAGAAGCTAAGGCCCACTGCCTCCAACATTGTTTAAAACTTCATTTAACCTGGGTGCTTTCACTGCAGAGTCAACTGGGCAAGCTGTAAACCAATTCCGAACTGCTGTGTCAGGCATTCATATATAGCTTTCTTGTTCATATATCTCAAGACATTCCTAGCAGGAACTCTGACCTCCTGTTAACCCACCACTGAGGAAGCATAATACAGTTTATGAGATCACTATACTTTTCTTGATTTTGTGGTCAGAGAAGGTCAGAATGTTGGCTTTGAGTGCAGATAGTGACACACTTGCAGAATTGTAGGTGATCACCCCATACAAAGCTGCTTTCTAACAGCCTGGAAGTAATTTGATGCAATTCTTAGTCTTCAACTGGAATGAAATCTAAATGTTGACATCATCTTCAACATTGTAGCATTTGGGGTTTTCTTTCTTCAAAACATCAGCTGAAGTTAACATCTGAGAAGAGCCTTCGTAAATTAGAAACAGTGAGACTCCCACCTTTTACTAGAAAAAAGGAAGCTTTCTAATCTTTAGAGTTTTTATAAGTGAATATGATTTTTAAAAGTGATGCTTGCAAGATTTTTATCCTGTCAGAGATACAAAGTGGGCTTTTAAAACAAGAAACTAAAAAAACCAAAACTAAACAGCATTTGTCTCATCGTTTTCCTTTAGACTTCATATGTACCGATAAAAAATTGTTAATTTAGAAGTCAGTAAGAGCCTTGTGTTAATACATAAGTTATACTGCTCAAACATCTGGTTTGACACTCAGGTAGATATGTAAACAGTTGCCAGTTGTCCATGGGAGCACATCTTTTCACACACTTGACGATGCATTGTTTGATGTTAGCTTTCCTAAGTGTTTGTTTTATTTGATAAAGTCATGTTCTCTTGTAAACTTACACTGTTTTTCTTTCCTTTGTTCCTGGGAAATGGGCATTATTCGCTGATTATTAAGTTCTAATGATTCATTCACACATGCAAATCACCATGTGTTATCTTGTACTTATGTGTTGCTTGGTTCTTCAGTGTAACTAACTAATAGCTAGTTAAACCCAGTTATGGTCATGTCCTGATATGAAGACATTCCTATTCCTGAAGTTGAACAGCTAGTCTAGAAACCAGGAAATGAAAGAGAAATAGACAGAGGAAAGTTAAGTGATTTTTACACAGGTCAGACATAGTCAAAAGTAAAAGCTGTTTCTTTTCACGGTCTGGTGCCCCATTTTACAATGCTATATTGCCTTGTCTAATTCAAGTAAACGGTTTGCCAGATGAAAGAGTCATATGAAAGAACCCAGGTATAAAGTCTCTTTCAGATTAGCCTGAAATTCCTCTTGCTTAGTTGCAGCAGAGGTGCTGTAGGTTTGTAGATCTTTTATGTCACTTGCTAGAATATTTCTGTTGGATCTCATGCCATACTGTAGCAGAGCTTTCTTCTGAAGAGAATGTCAAGCCTTTTAGCCACATGCCTTTGAGAATAGCCTTCCTATCCTTTCCTCCTCTTTCCTGATTGACTTAAAATTAGTGGATGCCATCTTGTACTTGATTTCCTTTTTTATATGTATCCCAATAAAATATTGTCCCTGGAAGTTAGCCTTGTTCAGAACAACTGAAGAGTCAACATACACAATTAATGCTATATTGGAATTTTCCTTCCCTGTCCCCTCTGTTTCTTCTCCTCCTTTTCCCAGGGACACTTTAGACATGTCCTAGTGGGGATTGTGTGGAGACAAAGATTGTATGAACATTGCTGCTGTGATCTTGGTGGTCCTTTCTGAAGACACCATGGCTCTCTGTGAGATTACCAAATGGAAAAACCAGTTCATTCAAGTGGTGCCTCAATAGATTTATACTAGCTTGTCACTTGGAAGGCTACTGGTTATATTGCATACTGCCTCAGGCAATGGGGGGGGCGTGTTCTTCTCTGAACCAACTGTATGGAAAATGAATGGCTATGCCCTCCATGAATTTTATTTTTAACTGGATACAAGTCAATGACCTCTGCAGTGACATGCCAGGCCAAAATAGCAAGGAAAGAGTGATAAAAGTGAAAGGAGTGAGTATGGGAAAGGACTAGTTTTGAGGAAATCTATCAACTGCAATGTCTTCTGCATTTTAGTTTTTAATTTCAGGTTCTTTCTATTCTGTATACAATGAAATTGGTGAATTCTGGTAAATTCCTCAAAAACAAATTTAAATTATCCCACTTAGCTGCCAGACAGATATAATAGATACCACATGTTGCATCTCACTGCCATATATGTATTAAAGATGAGGCACATGGCTGAAAAAAAGAGGCCTCAAGCTTAGTTCAGCATGGAATTAGGATGAATCTACACGAAGGCTGTATTGCAGCTGCACTGTATAGTATCCCTGCCCTGGATTGACTCCTTTACTGCCACACATGCCTGTTTTAATCCAAACTGAAATCTGAAAGCCCCATAGACACGTTGGTGCAAGAGGGTGTTTCTGCTGTGTGCACATGTTTGCCATATAGGTTTATGTCTGGTCACATAAATGCAGCAGCTGCAGATTTTTAAAAAAAATTCTGAAAACCATGCACATATTTGCATATTTGTTTAAATAGCCTTTGTTTTCCCTTCCTTCTGATTGCCCACCTGTGCTTCTATAAAGTGGAGCCTGTAGAGAAGGGGGAGGTGGAATGCCAACCTGTGAATGTATGCAACAGTATCTATGTGATTGTTCACATACAAACACAAAATCCAAAAAGGGGGAAAAGGCAACACTGCCTTTTCCGGATGCCAGTACAAACAAGGGAGCTATCCTTCTGTGGCAAGAACAACCATGTGACCTACAGTAGGTGACCACCCACCAACCTGGTGTTGTGCTTTCCTGGGGTGTTTGCTTCGGTCATGGGAAAGCCATGTGAGGACAAAGTGGTTCAGAGGCAAACAGCATGTTCCAGTGCAGAGATAGTCTAAGTCCAAAAGTAGCAGTCATGAATTCAAGGGACCACAGGCAAGAAAAGTTTTCCAACATAAGCTGTGAAAGGCAGTACAGGCACTGCAGGGCAAAGCAACCTTAACATTAGTCATCTCCTACTGTTTTGAGATACATGAAGATGCAATTCTGAAAGTAACATATAACTATGATGACTACCATTTATAGTTTTATCGTCCATGAATTTGTCCCATCCATGTTGGTGGCTATGACTACAGCCAGTATTAGTAATTGTCATAATATGACTGTGTGAAGAAGTCCTTCATCGCCTCTGTCCTACATTTCCCACCATTCAACTTCACTGGATGAGCCTAGTCACTCTGCTACAACATGTACTATCAGTGCTCCTCTTTTGATTAGACAACATTGCTGTCATGATCTGCAAAAGTAATGAAAAGAACTCTCAGTGAATAATTTCTTCTTTCTAGTTCCACAGCAGGTTATGTAGCTGGCTGAAGCCTTATTCATGAAGCCAGGCTTATTTCCCCCTGAAAATAATAAACCAGCAAATACCAGTCCAAAAATATAGCATTTTGGATCAGTATTTCTGTTGGGTCTGAGCAGTGTAGCAATGACAATGTACACGGTGAAAATGTAGCATGACTCAAATGTTTTACTGCTAATGACTGGCGAGGGATCATTTGCATAATGTCACTTGCCAGTTTATTTTCCTAGTGAGGTTAGTGAGCTAAAAATCGTCAAATAAAATATTAATAATTCAAGCCAACATGACATGATGTATAAGGAGGAATACTCCACAAGCACTAATAAATATCTGAGCCATTTGCAATTGTAATAATGTTGCGGAATGGATACAGAAGAATTCTCTGTACAGTCTGCTGTGGCCAGTAGCACAGTCCTGCCTTATTGCAAGTAATGTTTAATATTTATAAGTCATTTGGGGTCAAATGATGGGCTTAAAGATTGTCAGTTTCTGAGCTCAGGTAAGCAAATTGTATTAAGCTTTAAAACAGTGGTGTGTTAGGTTCTCCAAACTTTGGAAACATAAGGACTGCCTTCCATAGTCAGGGTGGTCATGTTCATGAGTCTGGGAGCCAATTTCATTCCTTGGATCCTGCTGTGAGCCCTCCTTCCCTCATATTCCTTGGTGGAAGAACAGCAGCTTGAAGTGGTGGAAATCCTCTCCTAGTTTCCAGAAATTTATATTGAGTAAAGCAAGACATGTAGGGACTTGCATACAATTTTAGAGAAGAAACACACTTCCTAAAAGGTCCCAAATTCCCCTTTAAAACTGTGAAAATTGGGTGGCTGGGGGTGTTTCTGCCATCATGCCATCATCATACCTTCAGGGTTGGCAGCAGCAAGGCTGCAAAAATGGCCAGGGGATTCATGCAGCCTGTAGCCTGGCTGCTACTCATCCCTTCTTAGACAATCCTGACTGTTACCCTATTTTTCCACCTCCCTTTCCCCTCTTCTTTGTTATAACTCAATTAAAAAAATATACCCAATGTACCATATCAATTTGTATGGGACGTCCTATTATTATTAATGAAAGGATGCCAAACTTCAGAACATATATAATTACATTCTTGGTTATTTCTAAAATGACAAATATGTATTGAAAACATTTCTATGACCATAATATGCCATACTCTTTTTTTCTAGTGGATTAAAGACAGCTAATTTTTACTTTTCCAATTTGGCGCAATCTCCAAGCTGGCAGCCAAACAACAAAAATAAATCAATTCTTTATACAATCAAGACTTATTAGAACCAGGGAATAGAGATAGGATGCCCACCACCGAGGATAGTTCAGCTGTTGATTGGTGATCTTTTCCATTTCAGAGAAAATCGTAATTGCAGTAGCTGGGGAAAGACCTACAGTCACCTGTCTCAGCAAGGGGGCTTACCGGCTTGACGGTGGGCTGATTTGCGGCCTGGCCGGCCCCCCCGGTTCCTCTCTCGGTGGCCTCCGCAGTCGCATGGCCCGGCATGGGGGCCACCATTATGGGCCTTCTCCTTCCCGGGACAGATCCCTTTCTTTCAGTACTTATGTTGGAAAGTCCTATACACATGATAGTTAGAGCTAGGAAGACAAATAGGAGCAATTAGTGAGGGAACCAGTGCGCATATCCATGTGAGCTCATCACATCATTTGGAGCAGGGCAAAGAGTGGATTGCTACCATCACTTGTGAACCATCTTATTGTATAAGCCCAAGCAGCAGTGACACAGGGCCTGAAAAAAGCATACCCTATAAGCAGATGATTGAAGTTTCTACTAGCACAGACTTGGGAAAATTCCCCACATGTCAGAAATGCTGTAGGCAAGGCCCTATGGGATATGAGGCCTAGTGGAAATGGCAGGAACTGCTGCAATTTCTGGGACCATTTTGTCACCCATATGGACACTTAAAATGCTGCTCTCACAGCTCTGGCTTGCCACATTACTTAGTTCTACCAAACATTTGACCTATTTAACCAGATGGTATTCATGGCCATTTTTGCAACCAGCTGAGCCAGGTGGGAGTTAGCTGGGAGTGCTTTGATTGTGTGTTCTGGCAGGGCAGGGGGGTTGGACTAGATTGCCCTTGTGGTCTCTTCCAACTCTATGATTCTATGCTAATTCAGCCTTCCCACAAAGACCTATCCCAGACACTGATTTTGTCCCTGAAATCTCTGCTGATATGAAAACTATTTCTATTGTCAGTGTATAGTTGTAACTATACACCTTGTTTCCCATCTGAAATCTCAGCTGGGCAACCTCATAAATAGAAAATTTCTCCCCCAGAGAAAAAAGACTCAGAAAGATTTCTCACACCTATACATCTGTACTGTGCTGCTATAGTATCAATCCCTTTTGGATTTCCTTTACCATGAAAATCCTATTATGAACAATCCAAAATGAAATAAAAGATAGTACCAAAAATGACACTCCCAGGTCAGATGGCACAAGAAGAAGACAACTAGAATTATTGCTGTGGCAAATGACACAACTAGACTCAAGCCCAAAGGACGTTCAGCTATTGATGTACTCAAAGGTGAAAAGAAAGTCTGAAGCTGCGCAACACATATTATAGGAACATGGAAGGTGAGAAGCATGAATCAGGGAAAGGTCATAGACATAATAAAACAAGAAATCGAAGATATAAACATTGCAATACTAGGAATGAGCAAGATAAAGTGAATAGGAAGGGATATTTTGAGTCAGTATTTTACTCAGGTAATAAAATCTAAAAAGAAATGGTGTAGCTTTAATAGTGAGGAGAGATGTAGCAAAAGCAGTCAAAGGATATAATGCAAAGTCTGACCAAATTATATCAATAAGACTACAGGGAAAACCAATCAATGTAACCATAATCCAAGTTTATGCTCCAACTACAGAGGACTACAGGAGAAGAAGAAATTGAGATTCTCTGCTGGAATTCAAAAGGAAATTGACCACACACTAAAACAAGACTTCTTGTTAATCATAGGGGACTGGAATGCAAAAGTAGGACGCAGAAGAGAATCCAAGACTGTAGGAGAATTTGTCCTAGGATCAAGAAAAGAAGCAGTAGAATAACTGATTAAACTTTGCAAGCTCAACAGTCTGTTCATTGTAAACAAATTCTTCAAGAAACCAAAGAAATGACTGTAATGTATACAGCATCACCTGATAGCCATTATAGAAACCATATAGACTACATAATAGGGAGCAGAACTTCCATTTTCTCTGCAAAAACAAGACCAGGATCAGACTGTGGCACAGACCATGAACTGCTAATATAACAGATGAGAATAAGGCTAAGGAAGAATACTAAACCAAACATTGTGCCAAAATACAACCTGAAGATCATTCCTATAGAATGTAAATACAATGTTAAAAAAAAGAGAAGATTTTCAATATTAAGCCTAATTGACCAGGAACCAGAAGGACACTGGATTGAATCCAGGGGCATTGTCATGGAGGAATACCAAAAGACACTGTCTGCAGCCAAAAAGAAAGAGAAGCATCAATGGATGTGTTACACTGGCAGCACAACCCTGGCTTGGGTGCCCTGCTGGTTCAGGATGTGAAGCAAGTAAAATGACCACCCAACAGTCCTGAGCTCAAAAAAGAAGGCTATTTTATTAATGACAGCAGATAGAGGAGCAGAATAGGCATTCTCTCATCAATCAATCAGACATAGGAAGAAAGCAAGAAAATACATACACAAACTGGCTACGTAGATTTGCATGCGCATGCCTTCGTCTGACATCCCCTTTTATGTGTTCCTCCTACTGAGCCTTCAAGAAGATGGTAGACTGGCCTGGGGGGAGGAGGGAAACTTTTCCCAGGCCAATTAAAAGGAAGACGTTTTCTCATGCCAATTATCGTACCAGGTGCCAGGATTTATGGAAGCATCTTCATCTCCTTGGCCTTAGGTTGACATTCTCATCCCCTCCTGCACCCTCCAGCTGCGGAGAGAAAACTCTCCTTGACCCATTCTAAACTGGGCCTATCATGTCAAATGCAGCCTGAACCATTCTCTGCTAGGCCATGCACACAGGGCCTAACAGGATGAGAGAAGAAACTCTTAAAGCAGCTAAGGACAGGTGAGAAGCAAAAGTAAAAGGTGACAAATAGAGTCAGAATACAACTGTCAACAACTTGTGTACAGGGATAAAGAGAACTACTATAATAATCAATGCAGAAAAACAGAAGATGGCAACAACCAGAAAGAAAGAAAGAAAGAAAGAAAGAAGATCAGAAGACCTATTCCACAAGATCTGAGAAATCAAAGGGAATTTAAACCAAGAGTGGGAATGACTAGCAAGGGAACACATTACATGACCAAATAGAAATAAAAAGACAATGGAAACAATACATGGAAGAACTATATAAATGAGATGAAAAGATGACAGACATTGAAATAGTTCACATTTTCCATAGCTTGGCTCAGGACTTTTTCAGACACCCCTTACAGCACAAGAAGCCTCCGGAGGAGTTACGACGCTGTCACGCAGCAAGGGGTCTGTTTCGGATGACACCGTCCCTCTCTCGGCATCGTCCATGACTGTTCCAGGTATGATTGGAGGCAGCCACACCATATTTTATTCACGGACAACTTCCTTGAGTAAAAAATGGCATGGCTGCCTTCAATCATACCCGGAATGATGCCGAGAGCAGGACGGCATCATCCGAAACGGACTCCTACGCGAAAGCTTCGTAACTGTTCTGGAGACTTCTTGCGCAGTAAGAGGTGTCTGAAAAAGTTCTCAGTCATTAATCAGAATGGGGATTGCAGTTAAATCAGAAGAAGACTAGGACTGGGAAGGGCAGCTATGAAAGAACTAGGCAAAATCCTGAAGTGTAAATATATATCCTTGAATACTACAGTTAGGATTGTCTACTGCATGGTATTTCCCATTTCTATGTATGGTTGTGAAAGCTGGAGAGTGAAGAAAGCTGATAGGAAGAAAATCCACACATTTGAAATATGGTGCTGGAGAAGAATTCTACAGATGCTGTGTACTGCTAAAAAGACAATTCAATGGGTCTTAGTGAAAATCAAACCTGAACTCTCCCTAGAAGCCAAGATGACTAAACTGAGATTGTTGTGCTTTGGCTATACCATGAGAATACATGACCCACTAGAGAAGGCAATAATGCACACACCTGAGAAAAAAGGCTACCTTTGAATACAGTTCAGGACTCTTTCTGCTGAAGACTCCTGAAGCTATTCCCTCTGAGACACACTCCCAAGATCCCTCTAGCCTGGAGATCCCTCTGAACTATGTCTCTCTTCTAAGTACGCTGCTGCCACCACCTCTTGATTTAGGCACCCCCTTTTTCATGTGGTTCAAGAGGAAACCACAGGGAATTTTGGAATCACCTGTGGAACTACTGGCCACTATGGAACTATTACCACCCCCTTCTCTATCCCAAAGAGAAGAGCCAAAGTAGCAATGACTCAGAGCTTAAGGAAACATGGAGTCAGCTGTTAGAAATAGAAGGGAACTTATTTTATTCATGCAAGCTTAAAGAGGTAAATCATTTCATGAAATGCCCTTCCTTTCAGGTTACAGTATAAGGTTACAGTGACAGCAAAAGTATAGAATTACATCCAGCCAAGTAAGAAAATAACCATAAAATCCTAATGTCATCTAACAAATACATTGTCCCTAAAGATTCTACTCACAAACAGTGAAGTCCAGTATGAAGGATTCAGTCTTTGAATTCCCAGGAGGTTGTGAGCTGGACCATCTCAGTCCTAGCTCAACAGCTGCCTCCATTGTTCATCTCTGGGCCTGGTGTCTGCATCCCAGACCCTCCTTTTCTCTGAAACCTCATGGTCTTACTAAACCATGTGCTCAGAACAAAGGATGTATAGTCCTTCTTTCACATTGACTCCCTGGCCTTCTGATTGGCCACTTACTGTCTCTGGTGATCTTACGTAATTGTTGAGCTGACCTGGAGGTGTTAGCTTTCCTCCAGAGTTCTAATTAAGCCTAAAGTTATCATAGAATCATCGAATTGCAGAGTTGGAAGAGACCACGAGGGCCATCCAGTCCAACCCCCCTGCCACGCAGGAAATCTTGATCAAAGCATCCCCGACAGATGGCAATCCAGCCTCTGTTTAAAGACTTCCAAGGAAGGAGACCCCATCACGCTCCGAGGGAGTGTGTTCCACTGCCGAACAGCTCTTACTGTCAAAAAGTTCCTCCTCATGTTGAGGTGGAATATCTGTTCCTGGAGCTTGCATCCATTGCTCCGTGTTCCAGTCTCTGGAGCAGCAGAAAACAAGTCTGCTCCATCCTCAGCGTGACATCCCTTCAAATACTTAAACAGGGCTATCATATCGCCTCTTAACCGTCTTTTTTCCAGGCTAAACATACCCAGCTCCCTAAGTCTCTCCTCATAAGGCATCGTTTCCAGACCTTTCACCATTTTAGTTGCCCTTCTCTGGACACGCTCCAATTTGTCAATATCCTTTTTTAATTGTGGTGCCCAGAACTGGACACAGTATTCTAAGTGAGGTCTGACCAAGGCAGAATAGAGCGGCACTATTACTTCCCTTGATCTAGACACTATACTTCTATTGATACAGCCCAAAATCGCATTGGCCTTTTTAGCTGTTAATCCTTTGTTTACCTGATTGTTCAGATTGCAGCTGCCTGATTGCTGAATGGCAGGATAATGGGAGCTGCAATCCCCCATTATCACAGGGAGGAGTATGGAAATTAAGACTGAAATCTTAACTAGAGGGACTGTTACCGTATTAATGTGAACTGAGGGGATTATTCCTTCTTACCTACTTAGAGAAATGGGATAAGAAACATTTAACCTAGCTTACTTGCTTTTAGCCAGAAAGTGGATGCAGAGCAGAATGGAAGGCGAGCCCTGGTATCACAATGACTGAAATTGGATGAGAAAGCTAACTAAGTAAATAAATAAATACAAAGACTCTCTGGGGTGTTTTTGGAAGTTGAAGCAACGAATCAATTAAGCCTTGAAGATTGTAGGAAACTGCTGTTTAATAGCTGACTTGGAGATTTGCACAGTCCTTTCTTCTTAGGAGATTTTCACACAGGCAATTTGTTCTGTTACTGGCACAGAACAGGGTCGCTGAAAGATTTTCCTTCCAGACACATTCACCCTGTTCCATGCCCAAAGTATCACTGTTCTGTTTTCTCCCCGTGATATAATAATCACAGGGAGAAGTCATTATTAAGCACCCAGTTCCATTTCTGTAACGGAACACGAGTGTGCATATCGGATCCCCGTCCCTGTTCTGGAATGACAGAGACAGGGGAGGAGCTCCATGTTAGGCACTTCCTGCCATGATCACCCTTCCCCCCCCCTCCCCGGGTCCAACCTCCCTCCCTGGGTTCCTTGTATTTTTCTTAATCTATTTTTTCATTTTATTTTTTACTTTGACAGCTGGTTTTTTTTAAAGTTTAAATTTCCCTCCCGCTTGTTCTCTCGCAAGAACAAGCGGAATTTCCCCGTCCAGTCGTAAAAGCAGCCTTACGACGACTGTGTTTATGGCTGGCTGGAAAGGAGGCAGGGAGTCCATTCTTGCAGCGGAATGGAGGTAAGTGTGTGAACATTTACCTCCATTCCATTGCTTCTGGCCCCAGAGTGAAAAAATCTCCTTAGATGAGGCCACCAAAACTGTAGAATTTGGACTGTTGTCTCCTGCCTGGAGATGATGCATGAAAACCAAAACTCAAGGCAGGTCCTGAATTCTTGTAACCCTACTAGTAGACTAATAGACTAGTAGGCCTTTAGTTTGAGTCACAGCAATAGATTCAGCCTGATTATTTTTATAAGAACATTTTATAACATCCTGCTTTGCATCAGAATTCAAAAATTCTGACTCAAAATAAAATTTTGCCCTTCTAGAGTAAGGGATTATTATTATTTTTTGAAGTCCCATATATAATAAATGTGAATAATTATATCCTAGCTATTTCTAGGAATTCAGTGGGTGGTTTGCAAGAGACATTCCTTGCCATCTGTCTCTTTGATAAATTTGTATATTGTATAATATGTGCAAAATGCATATTAGCAATTACTGTTCAATCATTTAAAATGTTATATGCCATTTTGCTTTTGTTGATTTTTTTTTTTTTTTGCTGTTGCTGTTTGTAGTTGTCAAACTGTCTTCATAACTGATCATTGCTGCATGATTATTGCATGATTGGCAGGGCAATTATTCTTGATAAAGAATTTCAGTGTCGAAAAACAGGATTACAAAGAGTTGCTAATAGTCTGCACAGTAAATTGAATGCACATAAATTTATCCATAGAAAATCTGATGAGTACAAATAACTGAGCATAAAATCCTACATTTTGGGAGTATAATGCTAAAATATTTGCATCTGTATAGTTTGTGCTAAGTTTATCACAATTGTTATCAACACAATAGAGACTAGGGAGATTTTCAGACAGGCAAAAATCGCTCTTTGCCGCGCGAGCAGCCTCCCGAAACTGCTGCGCGGCAAGGGTCTTCTTCGGACGACGCTGTGCCTCTGGCGAAACCGTCCGTGTCACTTCCGTGAAGCTTGGGACGGCTCCGCGTCATATTTCAATCACGGGCAGCCTCCGTGATTGAAATATGACGCGGAGCCGTCCCAAGCTTCACGGAAGTGACACGGACGGTTTCGCCAGAGGCACAGCGTCGTCCGAAGAAGACCCTTGCCGCGCAGCAGTTTCGGGAGGCTGCTCGCGCGGCAAAGAGCGATTTTTGCCTGTCTGAAAATCTCCTTTAACACGGAGCAATGGACTCAAACTACAGGAAAAGAGACCCCACCTAAACATTAGAAAGAACTTCCTGACAGTAAGAGCTGTTCGGTAGTGGAATGCACTGCCTCGGAGTGTGGTGGTCTCCTTCTTTGGAGGTTTTTAAGCAGAGGCTGGATGGCTATCTGTCTAATGATTTGATTGTGTATTCCTGCATGGCAGAAATTGGACTGGATGGCCCTTGTCTCTTCCAACTCTATGATTCTATGTAGATTGGTATACACTAGTAGAAATGTTAACTGCACTATGATCATAAGAATATTACTGTCAAATACAATGAGAACACCTTTTGTGAGATACATTGGCCATATTTAAATGCAAAGGATAGGCATTTGTCTCCTAGAACATTTTTCACATTTGTTGTCCATTTCACAGATCTTGTATATCAGGCTCTGTATACATTATTGGCAATAATAATAATAATAATAATAATAAAAATAAATATTTATAATAATGTTGTTTAATTTGGTTAAAATTCAGTAAATAAATATCTGAATCCTGACCATTGTTTTTATTGTAATGCCTCTGTGTATTAAAATAATATAAAAAGAATGATCAGAATTCAGATATTAATTTACTGAATTTTTACAAATAACTTGAAATTTTAAAACAGATTTTCAACTTGGGAGAAAGTGAGTGAGTATGTCCAAAAGGAGTTTTTACTAAGCAATTGCTCCAGAATGAAGGGAGAATGCTGGTGAAGCATTCAGTAGCAAGATTGCTTGGCCGGAACAATTTCTATGAAGAGATTCTCATTCATACTTCCCGAGTGTTCTTTTGGACTTGTGAGCATATAAAAAAGAACATTAAATATAACAAATGAATTAGCTTTGGAGATAGAGAACACTTTACAATGAATTGGATGGCCTATGAATAATAAAAAGCTTTATTTAAGCCACAGTTGATAATACCATTTACAGAGAGTTGGTTTAAAACACACACACACACACACACACACACACCTCTGTCTTGTATTATTTCTGTGTCCATTTGGAATGTTGTTGAGGCAGTAGATTTAATGGATCATTTAAAATACCAATGTATTATCCTCATTCGCTCTTTACTGTTATGGCTTGTCTAGTTAGTATTAGAACATTTGAGAAACTCATAGTCAGTATACTTACTACCTGAGGATTGTCGCACCAAGTGATGACATCACAGCCACAATAGATGGAGGATTAGTTCAAATAAAACACTTATGTGTGTAGTCATTCTTCAGTGATCATTTATCAATGGATGGCTCATGAATGCTTATCCAATACTTTATGACAGAACATCAGCTGATGTTAATAAATGGCCCATTACCAAGATATAATATCACACTGTGACAAATTGGTATGTCTGCACTTCCAGCCCTGTGAGGCAAAGCAAGGTGCAAGACACCATTCATCTACATTCCTCAGAGGCAGCCCCACCATCACACTTATACACGAAAAATCTCTCTTTCCTGAAGAAGAGGCAATAATAACACACACACACACACACACACACACACACAGAGAGAGAGAGAGAGAGAGAGAGAAACTGCTTTTCAAAATTTCCTACTCCTTTAACATTAGGTCAGCATGTTCTGCTATGCAGTCCAGTGTATAGGCAAAGGCAAACCTGAGACTAGGGATGAGAATCAGTTCTACTTCAGTTTCCAGTTCAATATACAGTCATCCACATTCGTAGGTTAAGCATTCATGGATTTGATTATTCACAGATTGCTGTATCTACTGCTGCCTCCACTGCTGCCCTATATAAGACTGAAAAAAGGTGATCCCTCTAGGCCAGCCTTTCTCAACCTTTTTACCCTGGAGGAACCCTTGAAATAATTTTCAGGTCTCAGGGAATCCCTACATACAAATTATACCTACAGCTCCCTTAAAAAAAATAATAATACAGAAACAGTGAAAAAATAGATGCTTATTATATTCCACATTGCTAGCAATACATATTTGATACTTGCAGGGTCAGAAATGTCTATAATATAAATAGAATATAAAATATAATATAAATATAAATATATCTCTCCAAAGTAAGACAGTCTCAGTTTAATCCTCTTGGCTTCTAGGGAGAGTTCAGGTTACCATGATCTGCTGCCTGAGGCAGCAACAAAGAATCATAGAGTTGGAAGAGACCACAAATCTCAAAGAAGCAGACTCCATCACACTCCCAGGCAGTGTATTCCAATTCCGAACAGCTCTTACTGTCAGGAAGTTCCTCCTAATGTTTAAGTGGAATCTCTTTTCCTGTAGTTTGAACCCATTGCTGCTCTACGCATTTCTAGGTCCTCCCGCATTTCTAGGTTTCTCCAACATTTCTCATTCCATGATATCAGTTTTGAGATGAGGTGACTAAAAATGAGCTCAACATTCCAAAACCCAAAATGATTAATTCCCTGCTGAGCATGATGGGGAAGGCATTACTGTAGCCACAGATAGTTTTTAAAACATAATCTCCAGGATGCAAAGAATACAAATATTTTTTTCTTTGCCTGCCATATACCTACGCACACATGTCCCAGTAAGTGGGGCCTGCATTCTAGACTAGCCTTGAAGTTCCATTAATTGCATTTATTATTAGAGGTCAAGTCACTAAACTTCAGGGGTGTGAAGAATATTTACACATTTTCTCATTCTCTATGAGAAAGTGTGCTTTAACAGGCTGACACCCACCTTTGAATAAACTGTTAGCCTTCTGAAGATTCTTCAGCTTTGCGAAAGGGCAAAACAGCCAGCATTCCCCCCACCCAACTGCTTTTGTACAAAGAACATTGTACAAAATACATAGATTTTCCTTAGTTTTTTTTCCGGCCTGTGAGGCCATGCTCTGGAATAGTTTCTTTCTGATATTTCACCTGCATCTGTGGTTGGCACCCTCAGAGAATGGTTGGGTAGGTGTGTGTGTGGAGTTTATATGCTGTGAACCCCTCTAGGCCTGTCTCCAGGTTTCAGTTTTGATGTTGTCTCCTTGTTCACCAAAGTCCCCATAATGGACACCATAGCACTCATACAACAAATATTTCCTGAGGATATCACAGCCTTGTTCAAACACTGCCTCACCACATACTACTTCCAATGGGATAATGAATTCTATGAACAGATAGATGGGGTAGCCATGGGCATCCCCCTGAGCACAATGATAGCAAACTTTTACATGGAACATTTTGAAAAGCAAACCCTGGGAACAGCACCAAAAAAGCCCACAACATGGTTCCGATATGTGGATGACACTTTCACCATTTGGAACCATGGAGAAGAAGATTTGGTCTCATTCCTGAACCACCTAAACAGCATCCACCCAAATATCCAATTCACGATGGAAAAAGACAAGGGAGGAACACTGCCATTCCTGTATGTCCTAGTTATCCGCAAACCAAACCAATGGTTAGGCCACAAGGTATACAGAAAAGCCACACACAGAGACAGGTACCTACACAATAACTCCAATCATCACCCAGGACAAAAAACAAACAAACAAACAAAAAAAAAACAATAAAAACATTGGTAGACCATGCAAAAAGGATCTGCGAACCCCACTACCTGGAGGATGAACGAAGGCACCTAAACTGGGCCCTACAGGCTAATGGTTACTCCAGATCAGACATCACAAGAGCAGCCAGACCCAGAAAAAAACCACAGGAATGAAGAAGAAAAACAGCCACCCAAAGGGAAGGTATTTTTTAGCATACATCAAAGGAGTCATAGACAGAATAGGAAAACTGATGAGGAAACACAAGCTCCAAACAATCTATAGACCAACAAAAAAAAAAAAATAATCCAAGAAATGCTATGCTCAGTGAAGGACAAAAGAGACCCTCTCACAGCTGCAGGAGTTTACCGCATACCATGCAGGAGTGGACAATTTTACATAGGGACCACTAAACGCAGTGTGCAAACACGAATCAAGGAACATGAGAGACACTGCAGACTGGGCCAGCCAGTAGCAGAACATGTTATAAACCAACCTGGACACAACATGCTATTTGAAAACACAGACATTTTAGACCAGGCCAACAACTATCATGTCAGAATGCACAGAAAAGCTATTGAAATCCACAAACACCTGGACAACTTGAACAGGAAAGAAGTAAACAAAATCTGTCTCCCAGTTTTGAAATACAATAGAATCAAAACTCAACACTTACAAAAGAATTCCACCCAGGGACAGGGGGATTTCCAGCAGATAATGGGCCATCAACCAACCATTAGCCAAACTGACACTAAACAGCCTGGCATTTCTATGCCCAGAAACTAACCATTCAGTTACACAAATTTACATATACTCCCCAACAGGGGTTCACAGCATATAAACTCCACACACACACTTACCCAACCATTCTCTGAAGATGCCAGCCACAGATGCAGGGGAAATGTCTGAAAGAAGCTATTCCAGAACATAGCCTCACAGCCTGGAAAAAAAAAAACCAAGGAAAATCTATGGATGCCGGCCATGAAAGCCTTTGACTTCACATTGTACAATATTCTCTTGTATAATGTAGAACATCTTTGTAGCTTTTTGTACATAAAACATTGAAAAGCACATTTTTGCCAATTTTTTATTCACCCTAAAATAATTGAAAATACCCCAAAGTCTTCTAATTTCACCCAGTATGGTGAAAACCTTTTATTTTACTTTTGTTCTCAAATCTGAGAATAAAGATGTCATTTCTACTAAATTGCATGTTACTAAGAATACTGTACTGAATTTTATTTTTAAAAAATAGAAGAATTTCATAAATAAGCCCTTTTAAAACAAATACTGTTGCTGGAAAAGTGATTAATATACATTTTGTTTTAGAGGTAATTTAGCTCACTAAATGCGTGAGTGGAAAGATCTTGTGTATTTGGAGAATTACCTAAAAGTATTGTCATAATATCGACATCTATCTCCCTGATATTATATATCTCTGCTAGTATTTTTGAAAATCTGATTTTTGATAGGAGTATAGAAATGGTTTTGTGGTGAAGAAAGGCAGACAGAAGAAATAAATAATTAACAATAAATTAATTCATCCAAGTTATCATTAGCAGATGGGCAATCTGAGCTGAATGGAATGGAGACTGGTAAATTATTTTTTGAACAGTGCGCGATAATTAAACTGTTCAAATTAGAACTGCAAATACTTCTTTAACTCTGAATGTACCTATCATGGCCTGGACATTTTAATTTTATTAGTGATGCTTGAGGAATTCCACTTGCAAATTCTCATAGGAACTGACCTGATCTGTACCTTTCAAAATAATGCGTGGATCAAAACTTAGCAGTCCAACACAGTTCTGAACTATGAAAAGAAAATGAAAACACACTTTAAATATTTCTTTATTTTTAATGCACATTTTCATGCATTTTTAACAATAAATCATATAGTCAGTTGATGCAGGAATGGGATAATGAAGGTAATGCTTTCTGGAAGTATACTAATTTGTTCATTCTTAGATTTCATGCAATATATTGCAACACCTGTATCGTATCATTTATTTCTTAAAAAAATAGGGTGGGGGAATAATCGAGATAGGCAATATTGAACAGTGATTTGAGTGTTGGACTCTAGGAGACTAAGATTTAAATCCCTGCCCACTGGGTAATCTTGGGCAAGTCACACACTCAGTCTCAGAAGAGCACAATGGCAACCATCCATAGCATGAAAATGTTTTTTTTTTTTAAATTCCAAAAAGCAAACCTTGCTGTTCACCATTTTGTATAAGGGATGCCATTTTACTATACCATTGTAATATAATACAACTTGAGCATCCATGGATTTTGATATCCGGGGGTCTGGAACCAAACCCCAGCTGATACTGAGGGTCTAATGTATATAGAACCCAATACAATGCCACAACTTACAACCCCTAAGAAACTTTCATAGAGCAATGCCAAAAGTAGTATAGCAAATATAACAGGAAACTCAAACTACAAGAAGCTATTTCAGAAAATAATGTAACAAAGAAAATGAGTATAATTTGAGTACATTATATTCCTTGTCTATAGCGATGATGATATTTTGTGGAATCTGCAGACACAGAACTGGGAGAAGTCTGGCAAATCACTCTTTCCCCTAGGATAACCCTTTTGTCTGTTTTAGGAGCCATCATCTCTGTGCTATTACTTCAGTGGTGCCTTCTGTTTGTACAAAGGACTCTTTATACCACATTTACCCTTGAAAATATGCATACAAATATAAATGGAAGAAAGCACATTTCTCAGGAATACAACACCAATGTTTTATATAAGTTCCCATAAAACAAAGCCTAGTTATTCTGTTACATCAGTACTGTAGTTAGAAGCATCTGTTATTTAGCACAGCTGAGTTCCTGACCTATATCATAGTTCAGCAAAGGTACTTGATCTTCTCCTGACTTGGGTGAAACTCTCTGAAAAAATTGATTAGAAGTCGACCCTAACTGGAAAACAGGCCGTCTCAGAGCAAAGCCCTCCAAGGAAGAAATTTACACAAACCAAACTAAATTTAGAAAGAGCGTGCCAATTGCTCAGAGCAAGATACAGCTGATGAACGATGTGTTTTGGTAAATAAGAGATTAATTGCATTCTTCTCCTATCCATTGAGGAAATGTCCATTCAAGGCAATATGTTATTCGCTTGATAGAGAATGTGAACCTGACTTTGCCTTCCACCACCCCCCTTGCTGTGAGGGTAGTGACAGGTGGCACTGCTTCAAAAGGGAATGACTTACAGGAATTCATAAATAATGGAAATCAGTAATGGCAGGCTGCATCCCTAATGACTACATTTATTTATAGCCACTTTCATTGCCAGCATGGCTGCTCATCTCACAGAAAGTGGCTGAATTTGTTAATTAGGCAGGAGACTGTTATAGCTGATCGGAACATGGAGGCGTGGGAAGGTTTACAGACTTGCCCTCTTTAGCCTGGACAACTGATCACTCACAATGTGCCCATGTGCCTTGCCCAGTAGTTGACACCCCTCCCTTGTTCTTACAGTATTAGGCAGGCAGCAGAAGGAGGAGGTCTAACAGAGGATTGGGCAGAATCTTCTCCCTGGCTTGGCAGGACTGTTCTTCCCCAGGGGATGGGGGGGAAGAGAGTATGTTAATGATGTTCAGGGAGCATGAAAGTCACTTCACTTTCAGATTAGGGAGTATATTTTCAAAAGTGAAGGCCAAGTGTGTTTTTCTCCCTTTTTCCAGTCCCCCCAAAATATGTTTGTTTAAAGAAAAATAACTATGACATGCTGAAGCTGCCATATGTCCAAGAGCATCACTATTCAATATGTCATTACAGTTATTAAAACTTTCTTTCCAAGTTGAACTTTTGGTTTAAATCATTTTTACTAACCTAATAAGTGGTAGTAAGAAAAAAAAATAATTTTGGATCTCTCTCTCTCTCTCTCTCTCTCTCTCTGGGATTGTAAAGTAAATAAAGGTTTGTGAGATGTGTGGAAGCACAGGGAAGTAAATTAATGGGAAAGAGCAGCAATAATGAACAACACAGCCTCCCTCCCCCCTTGTTGGGTTATTGCTAAACATGCTCATGTTTATGGCTGAAGAAAATTTTGCTTTGATAAGCTGTGATAGCAGCTGGCAGCTCCCATGTCAGCAGGGTTATGAATCTACTCCAGGTCTTCATCCAGGCTTTAAGGGAGGTCTCCAAGGTGCTGAATACTATTCCTAAATAGGTTCCATGCCTTGGACAACTCCTTTAATTCTAATGAAGACCTAGAATGCATTCATGGGCTCACAGATACAGGAACCATCAGCCACTACTGCTGAGGTGCAAAAAGTCTTGATTATCTTTTAGAATGATGCTGATACTGAACAGTAGTCCCCCCCACCTTCATTTTCAGGAAGTCTTTAAAAAGTGGCTATGGTATTAGATTGCTTCTCCTAACATTCTTAAAAACAGAATTTGTTAAGAAAGCTCAAGCAAATTAAGAAGTAATTCCTTAGAATGCAGGTATCTCATGTTGATTATATTGTGACTGTGCCTGCTTTCCCTACAAATCTAGGCTTCCCATCATTAGAGCTGCAGTCTTGGATAAATAATTAGATTGTTTGATTAGTTGTCTGTTTCCTGGTCTGTGAGGCAGAAGAAAGCTGTCGGGCTGGGAATTCACAACAAAGGCATTTTTGTTTTCTTACTAGGTATAATGCAAATCTCAAATTGTGCATCTAAGTGTTTCTTTTTTAGAATGTCTTGCAAACTATTCCACTTATGAAGCTCTTAAGAGGTAAGCTTCAAGCATCAGTGTTTACAAGATATATGTTCCATTCTAAGGGCCAAAGTGATGTTGGACACTACTTCCCCTCTCCAAACCCAGCAAAGGGTAACTCTTGTTCTTCAGAGTGCTTCTTAATGCTGCTCAGCCATAATGGAAAACATATAATTCATGTACTCTTCTTATACTGTATATTTTGCATCTTTCATTCTTGAAACAGGGTAGATTCAGGACAAGATGAACTCTTTATTTATAAATTTTAGATCACTAGAAGTAATTCTGAATAGAAATAAATGTTTGAAACATTCTTTGGCCTGCATTAGCCTTAGAAAGCATCAGACTGTCTGCAGAGCAATTCTATGCATACTTACATAGGGGACAGTTTCACCCAGATTTAGTTTTTCAAGCTCTCATGTTCTTTTCATCCTGAACATAAAAAATTAATTTTTGTTAAATTCTCATAAAAATGTGCTGAAATTCATGTCCCACTCATCCCAATGCATGCCTGCAAAAGAAAGTATTTTCTAGTATCTGAAGCATCATCCTATAAATAAAAATCAAAACAAAACTTGTTTTGTAAAGGTCAGTATTAGGTTCAACTAAAATGTGATAAATGTGCAAGCTTTAGAGTTTGTTCCGTGAAGCTAAATTTGGAATCTGTGGTCCTCTAGATGTTCCTGGACCACTAGTCACCATTAGCCAGTTTGGCTAGAACTGATGAAAATTGGAATCAAACAACACTTCAGGGGGTAGGAAGGTGGGCCAATCATTTTTATGTGCCTTGGATAACTGTGATCATCCACCTAGCTTGATGAAAAGGTCTAGTGAGCTCAAATGTTTGCACTATATTTTGTGTGTTGGTCCCAATAAAGGTAGATTTTCATGTTTTCTTCAATGAACCAACATTTGTGAATTGACACAATTTGCTTTTCAATAAACAAAAAGTGGCAGTGTTCAGCATTTCTTTCATCCCCATACTGGTCTTACTTCAGGGTGGAGAGAGGCAATGTCTCTGAGGGGGAGGGGTGGCTTCCAACATCCCATGTGGCTAGTGAGGTTTCTTCCTAGACTCTCAGAAAAGTTAATGCTCCAACCAAACAGGAAGTGTCTGAAAGATAATGCAGCACACTGTGAAGCTATTTGTCACCATGTCACTAGCAATTAATACATGTGCAAACTAATAAGAAGCTGTGGGTATGCATTCCACAATAGGTTTCTGTCTATCCTGCATCATGCCCCCAGTCACCTGGTGATGATAGGAGTTAGAGTCTAGTGGATATGGAGAGTTACCAGGTCTGTCAAAGGCCAGTTCTTCAAATATTGGTCCTTAACCCTCTTTTAGAGGGTTCCTTGTCAAGGGATTCAAGCTCCATCACAACACCATCTTCATGGAGTTGTTATCTAAAATGTTAATTCCTGTGGTGCCCTTATTGTCAATATGTAGAAAAGATAACAAGAACTTTTCCAGTAAAGATATACTGTTGCTTTCATCTGCAAGATTAGAAACAGGTAGAAAATGGAGGTCAGCTAATAACGTGTCTTTTAAAAACAGGTTAAATAGAATCTGAAATACTGCAGTGTTAGATAAACTGTTATATCAATTAGACATATCTACAAATAATGGCCACGAAGACAGTTTTGCTTCAGTGTGGTATCCTTTCATTATATATGCATGTAAACAATAATCTCCTTTGGGTCTTTCTCATGCTTATGCAAAATTTGGACAAGTGCTTTTTAAACACCTTCTTCACTTGAAGTTTGATGGTATAGCAATGATATCAAATCCTTCACATCTTCTCATTTGCTGCAAAAGCTTTTATTTTTTTTAAAAAAAATTATTCTTGCTGCACATTTTACCACTACAATGCACTTACTTGCATTTTCTTGTTTCCCTTGGTTTGTAAACTGATAGCTGTTTATTACTCATTTGTATATTAATAAATGCTTTTTAAAAAATTCAAAAGGAGTGAGGAATCTTTGGTCTGAGGATCCGTTCAAAGAAATCTGTCGAATTGTGAATCTTCTTTCAAGCTGAGAAGATATGGCAGAGAGAGCCCGATGCACATCTATCAAAATAAAGCATTTTAGGAGATTATCAGTCAGGAACAAAAAACCCTGTTCTCATCCTGCAATCTCCTTTCTGGCCCCTGTCCCACTCCTGTCCCAGCACAGGAACAAAAAGTTTCAGGTTTACCTTAATTGTGCTTGTACCAAGCAGCCCAGGAAGTGAAAGGAGCTCTAGAGCTCCTTTCACTTCCTGGTTTGTAATCCCGGCTGTTATTGCAAGAAGAGGAGAGCTGGGAATTTAAAGGTACAGGCTGGGAGCGATGAAGGGGGCAGTGGGGGGACAATCGGGGGGGGGTGATCAATGGGCAATTGGAGGGGTGATCTAGCAGTGATGGGAGGAGGCAATTGGGGGCGATCTGGCAGCAATGGGAGGGGGTGATGGGGAGGTGATCTGGCAGCGATGGGAGGGGGCAATTGGGGGCAATCTGGCAGCGATGGGAGGGGTGATTGGGGGTGATCTGGCAGCGATTGGGGGGTGATCAGGCAGTGATAGGTGATCCCAGTGGCAGCGGGGCGTTAAGCTTAAGGGAGGCATCCAGAAGTGTTTTGACACTCTGGACCTCCCACTAATGCTGGGACCGTTGTAACGACCATTGTTCCATTACAAAAATGGAATGGCAGATCTATTAACAGCTTAAGCCATGAATGAAAAAAATGGGGACAGAACAGGGGCAGCATGGAAGCAGAACCAGACAGGGATGACATTGTCTGAAAGGGAAATCCTTTCATGATACTGTAGCATCCCTGTCCCGGTTTATTAGGCTTATCTGATAATCTCCTTAGCCACACATACCAATACTGATTTATTTTTGTGTTTTTCCCCAGTGAGCTCAGGGGGGAAAAACCAAACTTCATTATCAGGTAAAATAATCCCATCTTGAAATGAAGAGACATACTTGATGAAAGATTTCCTGCGTGGCAGGGGGTTGGACTGGATGGCCTTTGTGGTCTCTTCCAACTCTGCAATTCTATGATTCTATGAAATACTAGCAGAGACTGACAGTGTTCCTGATGTTACTTTGCTGCCTGTTCCTTGAAAGCCATACCAAATCTGCTGCTTTTTCACCTGTTTCACAGCTCTGTAGTCATTAGTTTCTCAAAAACAGCAAGAATCAGGAATCCATTGGTCACCTAAACTAGTACAAGGTTTCTCTTGGTGAAAACATGCTTTTAAAGTGGGGATGTCTTTCCTCCTCTGCCAGTTAATCAAATTTGAACCTCAAAAGAATGGAAATTCCGCTTTTGGACACACAAGGTGATGTGGCATATTTCTATAGGCAAGTTAACATCCAATGCAAGAATTTCTGACTATCTAGTTAGGCTGTTGTGATGAAATGCCAGGTTCTAGAGATCATCAGCATATGTTCAAAATGAAGGTCAACTGTGTTCCATGATGCTTGTTTTAGAGCAGGGATTGAAAACCTGTGGCCAGGAATGTATCTCCTGTGGTGGTGGTGGTGGTGGTGGTGAATCAGGGCAATACCCCCCAAATAAGAATTCTGCCCCCAAAATGAAATTTCCTTTCAGTTCCCTAATTTCTAGCATTGCAAAGAGTGAGACATTGGGGAAAATTCACACCTAGAATTCTTATATTTGCTGTGTTTGTATTTACAGTATTTTCTAACTGTGCCTGTTCCTTTTCTTTGAACGCCTAAACCATATTACGAAATGCTTTACTGAAGTTTTAAATTACTGCAGTTTAGGGACTGAGGAAAATTTCATGGGAAGGCAGAGTTCTTATTGGGGAGGCACTGCCTTCATTTTGACAACTCCCTGTAGCTACACCCCTTTTGGTGGGCTTACAGATATCACCTCCCAACACAGACAACATAAACAATAGTGAAGGATACCAGGACTATAGGCCCAAACTATCTGGAAGGTCACAGTTGCTCACTCTTATTGTAGACCATTTCCATTTTTATTCTGCCTTTCCAACAAGAATTACATTCAAGGACCTTCACAATAAAAATTGTTCAATAAAAACAAATTTAGCAACAAGAAGGTCAACATTTTCACAAAAACAATTATTAAACTGAGAGCTGATAGAAAGATCAAGGTGGTGTTGGTGTGACACATTGTTAGGCCCTGCTTGCATGGCCTAGCAGAGAATGGTTCAGGCTGCATTTGACATGGTAGGCCCAGTTTGGAGTGGGTCAAGGAGAGTTTTCTCTCTGCAACTGGAGGGTGTGGGAGGGGATGAGAATGTCATCCTAATGCCAATGAGATAAGGATGTTTCCATACAGTCTGGAACCTGGTATGATGATTGGCATGACAAAGTTTCTCCCTCTTAATTGGCTTGGGAATGTTTTCCTCCCCCTGAGCCAGTCCACCATCTTTTTGAAGGTTCAGTAGGGGAACACATATAAAGTGATGTCAGGCAAAGGTGTGCAACTCTGCGTAACCATTTTGTGTAATTATCTTTCTGTTTTTCTTAATGCCTCACTCTCTGCAATGCTAGAAATTAGAGGACTGAAAGGAAATTTATGTCTGCTTTATGTCTGCTTCCTTTATGAAAGTATACCTATTGTGTTTTTTTTTTTAATCTGCTGTCATTATTAAATTAGCCTTCTTTTTCAAGCCCAGGACTATTGCATGGTCATTTCGCTTGCTTTATCTTGAACCAGCAGGGCACCCAAGCCAGGGTTGTGCTGCCACTGTAACACACCTGTGGGGGCAAGGCATGTCACTACCAATGTGGAAGTTACTAATCATACTTCTATCTGTGGCAAACAACTATTATATATTACTGTCACCCAGTGGGTTTCCATGGTCTCCCAGTATCCTAGGGCCCATCTAAAAGGTGAAAATACCCTCATGGAATTTGCTGGGAATCCTACCTGTCTACATGGGATCCAATCCACACTATTCAGAAGGGGAGGGGGCAAAGAGCAAAAACAAGGGATAAAAGCCTTTGCAGATTTTCCCATACTTTTTCAAAAACTGTGAGGGGGGGTGCGCATTCCTGTGCATTTGGACTATCAAACAACAAAACATTTGAAGGGAAGCACAAAGCTGATTGGCGAGGGGAGAGCAGGGGCGGGGCTTGCTAGCAGGGCAAGCGCCCGCTGCTGCCATGTTGGATTTTTGCCTTAACCATCCCTCACTAAGGCAATAAAATAGGATGAATATTTTCTGTTTTGCTGTCCTATAAAATTGGAAAATCGCTCTATTGCAGCAGCATACCTTGGGTCAACTTTTTTAAAAAAAACCCACACAGCAGTGTGAAGAACTAACACAAGTGAATCACTTGCGGCCACCATCAGGAATATGAGGCTTTGGGGGCTTCTGAGGCCAGAAAAACTGTTTAGACATGTTGCTGCTGCTGCAAGATGCCAATACTAGGAGGTACCTTGGATTTTTTCTCCTCGTGTAGATGGGCCCCTAATCCTACACTCAAACTATTATACCACACTGGGTCTCTAACTATAATATAACTATTATTATATAACAAATAATGGCCCCTGTACCTGTTTTTGTTGTGTCGAAGAGGGAATTTCAGCAGGTGTGGCATGCTTGCAAATATACAGCTGCTAAACATCTCTCTTCTATACACCTATGAAAGATACAGGGGCTCTGTCCTTCAGTCCATCTGGCCACTCTATGTGCGCGTTTACCCTAGGAAGAAAGTTCCACTATTTCAAGGAAATATCTTCTTAGGTAAATGTAGTTGGATTGCAGTTTTAATTAATAGCTCTGTGTTACTGATGTTTTGAGGTTCTGATCTGTTGCTGTCACAAGCAAGGGTGGCCCATGGTCTAAGCAGGGAGAAAGGCTTACCTTGAAATTGTGGGGAAGAGCATCCCTCATCAGACTGCAACCCATTGCTGATGATAGGGAATATATTTTAAAAGCAAAATTACAGGTCGTCTGCCTTAACTTTAAAAATTGCACATCTAACTTGTAAAGGCAATGTGCAGATTTTTGTTTTGAAAGGCAATCAGTTAAGCTGCTAATAGGAAGATGAACACTCTGCTCTGATTATTTAAGAGCATTGATGGAAACAAAACCTGAGAAGCAACTCTGAGGTAGAAGATAAACCTGAAACTTAGAATCATAGAATTGTAGAGTTGGAAGAGACCACAAGGGCCATCCAGTCCTACCCCCTGCCATGCAGGAATACACAATCAAAGCATCCCCAACAGATGGCCATCCAGCCTCTGTTTAAAGACCTCTGAGGAAGGAGACCCCACCACGCTCTAAGGGGGTGTGTTCCACTGCCGAACAGTTCTTACTGTCAGAAAGTTCCTCCTAATGTTGAGGTGGAATCTTTGTTCCTGGAGCTTGCATCCATTGCTCCGTGTTCTATTCTCTGGAGCAGCAGAAAACAAGCTTGCTCCATCTTAGATGAAAAGGAAATGTGACAAAATGTTCTTTTCATTCAGCGTCTGTTTACAAACCCTTAAATATTCTGTTTAATTAAAGTACCTCTAAACTTAAGCAAGCCTGTGTGGCAGGAGTCATTTTGAAGCAAAATTCTATGCATATGTATTTAGAGGTCTGCACAGTTTATTCCTACATAGGATGAGAAATGGAGCCCAAACATTCTTGATTTTCCTCTCCCATAACGATAAAGCTCACACCATTTGGATCAATGGAAGAGGTTAGTTCAAGTCAAACACAATATATGAGATGACCTGAAAAAGAACAGCAGGCAATTTGTAAAAATAAATAAATATATAAATACAAATCTAAAAAGCAGTGGGAAAAACCCAGCTGCATACAAACCAATACAGGGATGAATTAAACAAGTAACAACAGTGGTAAACCGCATGATATGGAACATATAATCAATATGGAGGTAGTTAAAAATGCAAGGCTATGAAAATAACACTAGTTGAAAGGATGTGGCATTGGGCTTCTACTGTAATATATAGAAGTGCACTAGATTAAAAATCCAAAATGGGTTTATCACAGGCAAAATGTCTCACAGCCCCCTTCAGGGGAAGGAATAGTATTGAATACAGTTACAAAAAGGGGATTTGGAAAGGGCTTTGTGTTCTGTTTATTCAAAACATATACATATTGCTTTGATATTAGAGTCTCAAAGTGATAAAAGCCAGAGAAACAAGCTGTTGGAAAAGCTAAGCTTGTAAAGATTGCTAGAATAAGAAAAGAAAAGAAAAAGATAGGAACTTGAGCAGATATTCCCCCCCAAGACTTGATGCTGTCTCATCTATTCTAGATAGAAAGGTGCGGTTCCACGCAACAATAGAGAATAAGCATTCAGGAAAATTGGACTGGTTGCATAGGCAAGTTACTGAGCTTGTTTCAAAACTATAGAACATTGTTTATTTCCCTTTTTAAAAGTGTGTCAAAAAATTAAGATGAGATTACATTTCTTGGTGAGTTCTTGTGCAAAGTCATCGTTATCATCAATGTGATACTTTAAGCTTTTTAGTTTTAGCTACGTGTGTGAGCTGATGCTGCAGAAGCATTTATAGCAGACTTTCTCAATCTTTTTATCCTAGAGAACCCTTGAAATAATTTTCAGGTCTCAGGGAACCCCTGCATAAGCATTATTTTGTGATGGGCAACCTTTTGAGCCTGGTGTGTCAAACTTCGCCAAAAAACTGAGCATAACTTGGGTGGTGTGTCACTTTGAGGAAAAAACATTATTTCGTGATATCTATTGTTTAAATAACATAAATGTATACAGTTGCCCCTCCACATTCACAGCTTTCACGCTCGCGGTTTTGATTATTTGCGGTTTGCTTAGCAAGCACCCCATTTAAATCAGCTTCTCTCCCTCGCACACAAGGGAGAGGAGCAGATTTAAACGGAGTCCTTGCTGAGCAAGCCAGGCACTCAACTCCCAGCTCTCCTAGGGCTTGACTCCATTGTGGGGGGAGAGCCAAGCCCCCCACAATGGCCGGGCAGAGTCCCTCCCTCCCTCCCTCCCGCCACCTTCCCCAGCCTTTCCGAAGTGGCTCCGGGTCTTCAAAGCCTTGGAGCACCCTCGGGAAGGCCAGGGAGAGACTGGGCAGAGTCCCTCCCTCCCGCTGCCTTCCCTGGCTTCCCCAAGATGGCTTTGGGGCTTCAGAGCCCTGGAGATCCCTTGGGAAGGCCATGGAGAGGCTGGGCAGACTCCTGCCCACCCGTTGGCTTACCCAGCCTTTCTGAGGCAGCTCCGGGGAAGCATGGCAGGCCTCGGGGGTGGCCAGGTGGGGGGAAAGGCTCCACCCCCGCCTCCCAAAGTGGCGATTGGGGCTTTGTAGCCCCGCCCGCCACTTTCCTCCACTCTCCCACCCTCCCTAAAGTGGTGACTGATTGCTACTTTAGGGAGGGTGGTGAGGTTGCGGGTGGGGGGGAGGAGGTCTACAGCCACGTGTCAGCCCAAACGGCTACGCGTGTCAGTGCTGACACACGTGTCATAGGTTCGCCATCACTGTATACTGCTATTGCTTTCCCCCACAATCTCTTGAGGAACCCCCAACAGCCTCGTGGGGAACCCTAGGGTTCCAGGGAACCCTGGTTGAGAAACTGATTTAGAGAGATCACTGTCTTCTATATTATGTGAATGTGTAGAGTAGTAGCGCTGGTGTGAGAAAATTAGAGATACTAAATATTTTACAAAGGTAAATTAATGGATGCTACTGGAATAATCATCTGTGTTATTGTGAAGTCGAAGGCTTTCACAGCCAGCATCCATACATTTTCCTTGGTTTTTTTTCCGAGCTGTGAGGAATACTTTCTTTCTGACGTTTTGTCTGCATCTGTGGCTGGCATCTTCAGAGATTGGTTGGGTAGGAGTGTGTGTGGAGTTTATATGCTGTGAACCCCTGTTGGGGAGTACATGTAAATTTGTGTAATTGAATGGTTAGTTTCTGGGTATAGAAATGCAAGGCTGATTAATGCCTGTTTGGCTAATGGTTGGTTGATGGGACATTATCTGCTGGAAATCCCCCATCCCTGGGTGGAATTCCTTTGTAAGTGTTGAGTTTTGATTCTATTGTTTTTCAAAACTGGGAGCCAGATTTTGTTTACTGTGTTATTATTTTCTTTGTTAGCAGTAGGAGGCTATATGTAGTTTAATCATGCTAAATAGCAGTTCTTCATTGTTTTGTACTAGATGTAAAATGTTTATACCTAGAACACTGACAAGAAAGTGAGACTGACACATTGGATTAGCAAAAATGGATGTGTACTCCTGTGAACTGTTATGCAGTGCTTTTGCAGTTCAAAATAATGATATTTGGATTTATCATTAGGATTAAGAGCTGCTTCTCACGATGTGAGTGGCACGTGGAGGTCATTTGAAATTACATCAGTGGGTAAAATTAAGACATGGTACTTGACACAGCCCACCTTTCTGTGGTGGGTAGGTTGCTTGCTTCTTTGAGCCAAGAGGCTATCCTGAAGGCAGCAGTGCTGCTGGTAGGGTCTCCCATGTCAGACAGGCTTTTGCTGAGAAGCCAGACTAAGGAGATTTTCAGATGCGATTTTCGGGTCCATATATTCCAAAACAGCTCCGTTGCTGCCGCACAGCAGGGAAACAGTTTTGGATGACGCCGTTCCTCTGCCGAACCCCTCTGTGTCACTTCCATGACAGAATGGAGGAAGCCGCGTCATATTTCATTCACAGTTGTTGCCCATGAATGAAATATGACGCGGCTTTCTCCATTCTGTCATGGAAGTGACACGGAGGAGTTCAGCAGAGGAACGGCGTCATCCAGAACTGCTCCCCTGCCGTGCAGCAGCAACGGAGCTGTTTTGGAATATATACTGCTGAAAATCGCGTCTGAAAATCTCCTAAATGTGCCAAACAGCTAATGAGCAGCAGCAGTAGTGGGGAATGACACTGGTGGAGGATCTTACAGAGACAACAGCAGTGGCACCCTAACATTGGTTAGTACTGCACAGAAAGTAGCATAATAAACCTCCTTTTGAATATAGTTTACCAGAAAAATTCTGTGATGAGACAATCCAAAATGAAATAATGGACTTTTTCGGACAAACTAATTGTAGCGCTAGCAGCCTCGCCACGTTGCGAGGCTGCAGCGCTGCAGGGCATCCCTTTCGGATGACGCCCGTCCCTAGCAGTACTGTTGCGGTACCGCAGGGACATTTGACTGTAATATTTTGGAGATTTGATCGTGAGTAAAAATCGCCAAAATATTACAGTCAAATGTCCCTGCGGTACCGCAACAGTACCGCTAGGGACGGGCGTCATCCGAAAGGGACGCCCTGCTGCGCTGAAGCCTCGCAACGTGGCGAGGCTGCTAGCGCTACAATTAGCTTGTCTGAAAAAGTCCAATGTCTGAAGGTGAGATTGTCCGGTGGGAAGAGCTCCTGGGGAAGAGTAGAGGGCATGGCTTCCAGACCTCCCACCATCCTGGTCACCCTCCTCTGGGCACATTCCAGCTTCTCAATATCCTTCCTGAATTGTGGTGTCCAGAACTGGACACAGTATTCCAGGTGAGGTCTGACCAAAGCAGAATACAGTGATGCTAAGGCCCTTCAATGAGAGCTGCAAGGCAGTTTTCAGTATAAAGTGGTAATGTCTTAAGACATATAGCAGCCTAGAAAAACATCTGCCTTTTCCCCACAGAAGTGCATCATAATCAACAGTCATTAAAATTTCACCCTGCATCAAATGGATATACCAAAGTGCACCATATAACATGGACATAATAGCTCACACCTGGAAGATAGCTATTTGACATTTTCACACTATTAATGTAAGTGCTCCTGAGATGTGAGATTCATAATGGCAGGCTTTGCCTGCAGAGTATGAACATGCAGTGCTCACCAAGATTATTCACAGTAACCATTGGCTCTTTTCATATTACTGATAGCACATACTAATGTACCCAGGTTGGTATTCAACTGGAAAACCGCTATCCTTAACTAACAATCTGCTTATTGTTGAAAAGACCTAGAATATGATTAAGTTGGACACTGTTGTCATTACAGCTATCCCAGTCCCATTTTCCCTCTGAACCTAATTCAGAGGGTAGGCAGGAGTGGTAAGTAGTATTTCCTGCTTTCATTCTGGTATCTTTTGGATTGGAAGAGCCATATTTTTGAAGGCCTTTCTGTGGCTCAAGGAATGTTCTGTGTGCCTTAGTTATACCCATTCCTGTAGCATGATTTGCAGCCAAGAAGGAGCCCAGACTTGCTTTGTCTTCCTTCACTCTGTCACCTGTTATCCCACCTTTGGAGGTCATCTAGCTGTATCCAAATGATATGGGCTTAAACTGTTATTTGCCTGTATTTTTATATAGACACAGCCATTATGCTTTGATGCCTGAGGCAGAACATCCAAATAGTATTTCCCTTGGGCTCAAAAATACAATATTAATAACTGAGAACTTGCTACACTATAATGACACACCAAACACTGTCACCTGAGGCAGACCATCTCCTCCTGGATAATGGCCCTGCCAGTTGTTCTTTCACAATGTTTATAATGATTATAAACCTATTAGTTAGTGAGTGTGTCAGTGGCTGGAAAATAGTAAACTCCAGTAACCATAACCATTTCTCTTCAATTGTTTATGTGAATCTTGCCATCCCTACCTCTTCTTTTAAAAAGGCCTCCACATTATGTCAGTGGTAGCTATTACCTCAGGATTTTAGACTGGGTCTCAGGTAGCCATGATGAATATGTATGATGGCACTCTGATTCTCATTAGCATATGAGGCTGACACTGCAAACATGGCCTGTGAAAGATTAGTTTATTCATCAGTATTCAGTCTGGTGATTTGTTGGTGCATATTTGATTGACAAACAAGAAACAGAGGCCCTTATAGGGAATAGACAATGTCCCAAGGCCAAATTCCTTGTCAGTAGTCTTGAGTTTTTGCAAACACTTAATTTATCATGCTCAGCCCACACAAATGACAAACACAACAGGTCTGCTGCAGATGCTTTTGTAGGAGACACAGGGAAAAGCTTTCTCGCTACTGACTGTAGTGAAGTACTCAGCTGCTGTAGCAGCTATTTTTCAAGCAAAAGGCTCTTTCATCGAATTTTAATGTTCTCTTTTCCCTTTCCTTTAACCTTCAGCTTAGGTTGTCTTTTATCTACAAACTGAGTACAGGTTTCTTCACTACATATTTTGTTAACTGCCATCAGGTTGACTTTAATTTACAGCGACCCCAGGAGCGGGAGACCTCCAAGACACCTTGTTTATTCAGAAGCCTGCTCAAGTCTTTGCAAACAGGGCTGTGGCTTCCTTGACGGAATACATCCATTTTCAATGTCTTCTTGCTGCCTTCTGCCTTACCAAGCATGGTCTTTTCTAGTGAATCATGCCTTCTAATGGTATGTTCAGAACACAACAGTCTCAGTTTAGTCATTCTGGCTTCTAAGGACGGTTCAGGCTTTAAATTTTCTCTAGGATTCATTTATTTGTATTTTTGGTGGTCCATGGTATCTGAAGGACTCTCCTCCAGCACTACATTTCAAATGAATTGATTTTCTTCTTGTTGGCTTTCTTCACTGTCCAACCTTTACCAGCATACATAGGAATTGGAAATATGATGGCATGGCTGATCCTGACTTTGGTATTCAATGAAATATCTTTGCACTTTGGGATCCTATCTAGTTACTTCATAGCTGCCCTTCCAAGTCCAAGTAATCTTCTGATTTCTTGATTACATCCTCCATTTTGATTCATGACTGAGCCATGGTATAGAAAAAAATCATTTCACTATTTTCATAATCCACTTTAAAGATATGTAAATAAGCTGTGGTCATTATTTTTGTTTTCCTGATATTGGACTGTAATCCTGATTTTACACTTTTTCTTTAACTTTACTCAAGAATTATTTCTAGTCTTTGCTATTTTCTGCTAGTAATATATTTGCATTTGCATTTCTTAAACTGTTGATGTTCCTTCTCTCAATTTTCCTGTTTCCTTCCTCCCAGTCCAATCCTGCTTTCTGTATGATATGTTCAGTGTATAATTCAAACAGATGGTGTGATAAAATGCAGCTTTGTCTGACCTCCTTGCTAATTGGAAACCATTCTGTTTCTCCATTTTCTTCCCTTTACAGTGGCCTCTTCTTCTGAAAATAGTTAGGACAATCTAGTCTTGTGGCACACCCATATTTTTGACGGTGATCCATAAATTTTTCATAATCTGCACAATCAAGGGCTTTGCTATAATCTATAAAACACAGGCTGATTTTCTTCTGAAATACTTTGATGTGCTCCATTATCCAAAATATGTGTGCAGTATGTTCCTAGTGCCTATTCCTTTCCTGAACCCAGCTTGAAGATCTGGCATTTCTCATTCCTTATATGGTAAAAGTCCATAAAGCACAAGCTGACTTTCTTCTGAAATTCCAATTTGATCCCTAGTGCCTTTTTCTTTTGTGAACCCAGTGTAGACATCTAACATTCCTCTCTCTATATATGGTAAATCTATTTGTTGTAAAATCTTGATTATCACTTTACTTGCATGAGAGATTAATGCAATGGTCTTATGGTTACTACAGTATCTGCTGTCCCCTTTCTTGGGAATTGGAATCGACATTAAACATTTCCAATCTGTGGGCCATTCTTTTCAATTCTTGTTGGCAGATTTTTGTTACAACTGAAATGGCTTCTGTCTCTTCAGCTTGAAACAGCTCTATTGGTATGCCAACTGTACCTGGTAATTTATGTGTCCCAAGTGCTTTGAGAACACCTTCCACTTCAGTACTTGAAACTATGGGTTCATTGTCAAAAGGTTCTTCTCTGAATGAATCAGTCATCCTTTCATTTCTTTCTTCGCTGTACTCATTGTTTCATTGTTCTATCATTTTGTCCTGATCATACTGTGTATTCCCTGAGGGTCATACTGTGTATTCCCTGAGGGTCCCTACTCTTGGTTTAAATTTCCCTTTGATTTCTCAGATCTTTTGAAGAATTCTTTTGTTCTATTCTTTTAGTTGCCTTCTTTGATTTTGTTGCACTGATTATTGCAATAGTTCTCTTTGTCCCTACCCACAAGACACTAAACAGTTTCATTCAGGATTGACACCATTTCTGTCACCTCGTACTTCTACTGCTCACCTGCCCTTAACTATTTGAAGAGTTTCATCTGTCACCCAATGAGGCTTTTCTTTCCGTTTGTCTACATGTAGTATCTTTTTGCATTCTTCCCTTATAATGTTCCTGGTTTCGGTCTAGAGTTCTTCTGGCTAATGGTCAATAAGGCTTAATAGTCCAAATCTGTTCTTAACAAAGTTATTCATTCTATAAGATGTTCTTTAAATTTTATGTTGACACTGTGATTGATTTATTGAACTTCTTTAGCTTTACTCTTATTTTTATATTAGCAGTTCATAGTCTATGCCACAATCTGTACCTGATATTTTTTTTTCTGCAAAGCAGAAAAGCTTTTGCTTCTGCCCATTGTATAGTCCATTTGATTTCTGTATTAGTCATCTGTGATATCTACATATACAGTGGTCTAGTTCCTAGAAAATGTGTCTGTAGTGGACTAACCGTTGGCCTCACAGATTTGATAAATCACTCTCCTGCTTCATTTCTTGAAATTCTCCTACAATGTTTGATTCTGCTCTGTTACCTGCTTTTGCATTCCAATCACCTATTATTACCAACACATCCCAATTACCAACACATCCCAATCAGTTTCTTCCTGAAATCTTTCAATTTCTTACTCTGTTGTCGGAGCATAAACCTGGATTATGGCAATACTGATAGGTTTTCCCTGAAGCCTTATTCATATTATCTAGTCAGATTTCACATTATATCCTGTGTGTAATGTTTAGTGTTTCACTGTAAATGTAATGTAGTGGCACCTTTTTGCTAACACTAATCTCTGAAGAAAAATGAGGTGACTGTTTCAGGCAGCAGATTTTGAACTTAAAGAAAGGGTAGCAAATTGTTATTTTTTTTATTTTTTTATTACTTTAGTTATGTAGTTATGTTATTTTGATGTAGTGAGTTTAGTGTTGGACTAGGAGTCCAGAAGACCACGGTTCAAATCCCATGGAAGCCTACTGGGTGATCAATTCACATTCTCTTAGCCTTAGAAGAAGGCAATGGCAAACTGAATAAAACTTGCCAAGAAAACCCTAAAGCAGGGTTGTCATAGATTGGAGTCAACTTGAAGGCACATAAAAACAACAATGTTATTATTTAATTTTTCTTTGTGGGGTTTCCTGCCTCATGAGTCAATGTGCTTTAAGTATTATACCTTTGCTTAAGTTTAGAGAACTGTTTGCTATAAAATGTGTTCCACCCTGCTAATCATAGAACCACAGAGCTAAATGGAAATGTAGCAGCAGGAGTCAAGCATCAAAATTTGAGAAGGAGGGAGGACAAGAACAAAACCAAGCAAAAAGTAAAGCAGAGGGAGGGAAAAATCAAAATAGACTAGAAAGGATGGGAGTTGTGGCTGGAGGAAGAACAGAAGAGACAAAAATAAAGAAAGCAATTCACCTTACAGCAACCTGGGACAATGTTCAGGGAAACATGGTTTGCTGTGTCACTAGTATGCCTTGGAATTTGACTGATCACGGATGAAAGAAGCAAACAGCAGCCCAAATAGTGGAGAACACCTAATGTAGTTGAAACTGCTAAAACAAATATTTGAGAATCTGATAAGAAAGGGAAATTTGGTGGAACATAAAGAGGATCATATTCACACCATCAATAATACATACCAAGAATACAATTTGCACGCAGCTTCTCCTTAAGAAGGAGAAAGCAGTTGTTAAATACATCACCTGATAATGATTCAAGGAAAAACATTATATTAGTATAAACATAATAGTATAGAAATGGACAGAGGAGTTTACCAAGTGATACATGCCTTGGTCACATCCTGTTTGGATTACTCTAATGTGCTCTAAGTGGGGCTGCCTTAGAAAAGTATTCAAAAACTTCAGTTGGTGCAAAGAGCTGAAGCCAGGTTGTTAACTGGGGCTGTGGGTACAGGGAGCACACAACTCCCTTGTTGCAACAGCTCAATTGGCTGGTGATCATTTTCTGGGCACAATTCAGAGTGCTGGATTTGACCTATAAAGCCCTATATAGCTTGGGTCCAGGTTATTTGAAGACTATATATCCCTTTATGGGCCCACTAGAGCTCTAAGATAATTTGCAGAGGCCCTTGTCTCTGTCCCACCCCCCTCTCAGGCTCAAGGGAGAGAGCCTTCTCAGTAGCTGCTTTGGAATTCTCTCCCTAGAGAGGCGAGGAAGATCCCATCATTGCTCTCCTTCCATTGGCAGGTAGAAACATGTTTGTGCCATCAGACTTTTACAAATTGATGAGGGTTAGGCCTTTAATGCTGTGCAGTGCTGTTTTTAAGGTTTATATATAGTTTTTTTTTTAATGCATTTTAATATTTTTAATTTTCAATGTTTAAACTTCCTAAAACATTTAATGGTTTTGTGAATCTTATATTTATACTTTTACCAATGCTTTTGTATTGTTTTGAAATTATATTATTTCAAATATGTTGTTAGTTGCCTTGAGAAAAAAGATGGGATATAAATGAATAAAATCATCATCGTCATAATCTCCTCATCCCAGATTTGAACAGCCACCACAATAAGAAAAAAATTCTGAAAACATCAAACCTGACAGAAAGCCTGCCCTAGCCCATTCCTCAGATCACACCTGGGCACACCAATGGCCATGAAAATAAATCTCAAAATGGAATCTGTGGCATCAAAAGACATCTTCAAGGCGTCTTGGATTTGCAACTCATGTCTCCAAAAAAGAAATACAGTTAAAGGTAGCAAGAAATTCTTGCCAACCCTTAAATCTTTCCTGATCCCCTGGGTAATCCTGGTCCATATGATGGGGTTTATGTATCCCATATACGAGTCACAAAGATGTCTTTAAAAAGCTCTACCATGGGGTACAACCATACATGCAAACTTTAAAGGACCAATGAGCTCCTGAAATTCCTTAAACTTGGCCTTCCTACACCCCATTAATTCAGAAACCCTCTCCTTCCAATCCTTAAGTTTCTCTGCAGGGATCCTGCAGTATTGCTCCATGGTATTGATCTCAATACCTAGGAAAACCAATGTCTAGGTCCCTCTGTCTTCTCATGAGCTAGAGGTATGCTCAGTTCTGATGTTAAGGCATAAAACATCAAGAAGGGGCATTATTCTTTTTCTGTTTGGCCAATGAACAAAATATATTCATGATAATGAATAACCCCTTTTTGCCGAGACCTACGTTTGAGGGCCCATTCCAAAAAAGTAGTGAGCCTTCCAAACCAGCACATGACACTAACCACCCCATAGGAACTGTCCAATTTTGCCCTCAGATGGGAGCAAATGCAGTCACAGTTGTGGATGCAAATTATGACACCTGCATGACCAACTCAAGGTGAGAGGTTGCACAGTGGTCATATTCTCCAGAAAGCCTAAGCTGGGATAAGTGATAAACTGCAGGCTGTAATGAGTCAGCAACATAAGCTATTATGTTTGGAACAGAGCCTGATTCTCCTCCCTCCTCCTCTTCCTCCTCCTCACTATTCCGAAGCAGGCTAACTCCATGCCTGTTGGTTTTTGTTTTTGTTTTTAATTTCTTTGCTGTGTTTGCATAATTGTGGCAAAGATGATTTAAAAATTATAAAATTATTTTTATTTTATCATTAACACAGCAAAACATTTTTAAAAAGAGGATAGGCATGGAGTTAGCCTGCTTTGGAATATAGAGAGGGAGAGGGAGGGAGGAAAATCAGACTCCCATGGCTGTTCTAATCCAGCATTGAAGTGAATAGACTTATCGCGCCAGCAAACTCCTGGAATAGCACCAATATTGGGAGTCTATTCATGTATTTTTCCTGTCAATGAAAAAGAACACCATGCTAACAGGGTGATTACACACTAGCAACAAGACATCAAGAATGTCATGTGACAAGGTTTGGTCATAGAGCTACTATGTGTTTGAGTTGTTTGTTTGTTTTTGCCTTGTGTGATAATCTCCTAAAACCCTTAGAACACAAGGATAAATCGAATGCTTAAGATCATGTCTCATTTTGGCCCCTAGAGATTGAATAACCAAGTACTCAGCCCAAATCTTAGTGAAATTCTACACTCACTAGATTACGTAAAGCAAACCATTTTTCTTTCAATCACAGTTGTCATCTGCAGTAAAAGAACAAAAATAACACACTACTATTACCCTAAATGTTAATGTTGTGGAACTTTGACACAAGACTGAGTTATTAATATTTTGGGGAAATTAGCAGAGCAAGAGGAGGCAACTATGAGATCTATGAGAAGCCTACGTATACCAGTACTAGCCTGGACAGAACATACACAAAATGTAAAATTGATGCTGATCTTTATGAAGAGTTCAAAAATAACACCAGTAACACAAGAAGCTTGTTTTCTGCTGCACCAGAGACTAGAACATGGAGCAATGGATGCAAGCTCCAGGAACAGAGATTCCACCTCAATATTAGGAGGAACTTTTTGACAGTTAGAGCTGTTCGGCAGTAGAACACACTCCCTCAGAGCGTGGTGGGGTCTCCTTCCTTGGAGGTCTTTAAACAGAGGCTGGATTGCCATCTGTTGGGGATGCTTTGATCAAGATTTCCTGCGTGGCAGGGGGGTTGGACTGGATGGCCCTCGTGGTCTCTTCCAACTCTACAATTCTATGATTCTATAAGAATCATTCTCATAAGACTAATGAGAGTAAAGTGAGAAGGATTTCAATAAGGGAATAGTATGAGGAGGTTTGTGGGTGATATGACCTGTCCTATAGATGCTGGGGTCTCAGAGTGGGGGTTCTAAGGGCAGGCAGCAAACTGGCAGCACAGAGGGAGGAATGGGTGGCTATGATCCTTGGCTACACAGATGGACAGCATGTCCACAGGAGTGGGATCTGTGCACATTTGAGTGGAGTTTTCAGGGGATTTAAATAGGAAATATTTGTCTTCTGGGGATGTGATTTTGAGTGGGAAACGATGTGTTCCATGACTGAACACTGGATCTCTGGATATGTTAACTATCCTATGTTGTGTTGTTTGTTTGAACTTAGTAGCAGTGGCTACCTCCTTTAGTGCCAGGCTTCAGGATTAGGATAGGTGTCATTAATGAAATCCACAGATAATAGCTAATGCCCCCCTGTCACCATTGCCACCGTGGGAGCCATCCTGTGGGACGAAAAGAGAAGGGAGGCAAGATCTCTCCTTTCCTCCCTTTGCCCCCCATCAACATTGCTGCCATAGTAGCCATCTGGGTAAAAATTAAAGGCGAGAGAAACAGCAGGGATGTCATTCTGGGGATCTACTACAGACCTCCAAGCCAAACCGAGGACTTGGATGATGCCTTCCTGGAACAGATGACCGAACATTCAGAAAGGAGAGATGTAGTAATAATGGAGGGTTTCAACTATCCTGATATTTGTTGGAAATCCAACTCTGCCAAGAATGTAAAGTCCAACAAATTCCTCACTAGCCTTGCAGACAATTTCATTGCCCGGAAGGTAGAAGAGGCAACAAGGAGATCAGCTATTTTAGATCTGATTCTAACCAACGGGGATGATCTGTTTAATGGAGTGGAAGAGGCAGGATCCTTAGGGGTATTGACCATGTTCTCCTGGAGTTTGTTATACAGAGGAAAGGGGAAGCCAAAAATAGTCAGACATGCATTCTAGACCTTAGGAAAGCTGATTTCAGAAAACTTAGGGAATTTCTGGGGTTGAGCCCATGGTCAGAAATACTAAAAGATAAAGGGGTTCATGAAGGATGGGAGTTTCTTAAAAGTGAGATATTGAAGGCACAACTTCAAACAGTTCCAATTAGTAGGAAAAAGGGGAGGTGTCTAAGGAAACTAGGATGGATGTTGAAAGAACTCTCAACTGAGCTAAAACTTTAAAAAGACATGTACAGGAAATGGAAAAAGGGGGAAATCACCAAAGGAGAATTCAAACAAATAGCCAGCTCATGTAGGGGGAAGGTCAGAAAAGCCAAAGTTCAGATGGAGCTCAGGCTTGCTAGAGAAGTTAAAAACAATAAAAGGGTGTGTGTGTGTTTTGTTATGTTCGTAGCAAAAGGAAGAACAAGGAAGGGTGGAGAAGATGGCAAAAGGTGAAAGGCCAACAAGGGACAGAGAAAAGGCAGAGTGAATTAACACCTCCTTTGCTTCAGTCTTTCAAAGGGGGAACAGTGTTCAACTTGGGGGGAATGGAGCAGATGATACAGTAGGGAAAATAAAGCACAGAATTGGTAAAGAGGTAGTTCAAGAATACCTGGCCAGTATAAATGAGTTCAAGTCTCCAGGGCCAGATGAACTTCATCCAAGGGTATTCAAAGAACTGGTTGAAGTAATCTCAGGACCACTGTCAATAATCTTTGAGAATTCCTGGAGAACAAGAGAGGTCTCAGCAGACTGGAAGAGGGCAAATGTTGTCTCCATCTTTAAAAGGGGTGGGGGAAAGAAGACCCAAATAATTACTGCCCAGTCAGCCTGACATCAATACTAAGAAAGATTCTAGAGCAGACCAGTAAACAGACAGTCTGTAAGCACTTAGCAAGGAACTCTGTGATCACTAAAAGTCAACATGGGTTTCTCAAAAACAAATTGTGCCAGACTGATCTTATCTCTTTTTTTGATAGAGTTACAAACTTGATAGATGAAGGGAATGCTGTGGATGTAGTGTATCTTGATTTCAGTAAGGCTTTTGACATTTTCCCCCATGATATTCTTGCAAAAAAAGTTAGTAACCTGTGGGCTAGACAACACATCTATTAGGTGGATTTGTAATTGGTTGACTGACCGAAACCAAAGGGTAGTCACCAATGGCTCCTGTTCATCCTGGAGAAAAGTGACTAGTGGGGTCAGGGTGCCACAGGGGCCCTGTGCTATTCAATATCTTTATCAATGACTTGGATGAGGGAATAGAGAGTATGCTTATCAAGTTTGCAGATGACACCAAATTAGGAGGGGTAGCTAATCCCCCAGAGGACAGGGTCAGAATCCAAAATGACTTCAACATATGAGAAAGCTTGGCCAAAACAAACAAAATGAATTTCAACAGGGAGAAAAGTAGGATACTACACTTGGGCATTAAAAATGAAAAGCACAGATATAGGATGGGTGACACCTGGCTTGATGGTAGTAGATGCAAAAGGGTTCTAGGAGTCTTAGAGGACCACAAGTTGAACATGAGTCTGCAGTGTAATGTAGCAGCTAAAAAAGCCAATGTGATTCTACGCTGCATCCATAAGAGTATAGTGTCTAGATCAAGGGAAGTAATAGTGCCACTGTATTCTGCTTTGGTCAGACCTCCCCTGGAATACTGTGTCCAGTTCTGGGCACCACAATTCAAAACAATATTGAGAAGCTGGAATGTGTCCAGGGGATATGATGACCATGTTTAAATATTCGAAGGGATGACATACTGAGGATGGCGCAAGCTTGTTTTCTGCTGCTCCAGAGAATAGGACATGGAACAGTGGGTTCAAACTAAAGGAAAAGAGATTCCACCTAAACATTAGGAAGAACTTCCTGACAGTAAGAGCTGTTCGGAAGGGGAGTACACTGCCTCATAGTGTGGTGGAGTCTCCTTTTTTGGAGGTTTTTAAGCAGAGGCTGGATGGCTATCTGTTGGGAATGATTTGATTGTGTATTCCTGCACAGCAGGGGGTTGGACTGGATGGCCCTTGAGGTTTCTTCCAACTCTATGATTCTATGATTCTATTAAAGGAGAAGGGAGGTGAGATCTCTCCTCCTCTCCCTTTGCCCACCTGTGATACCTGGCCCTTCCTCTCCTTCACTCTGTAATGCAGGGGCCATTCTATCCCTCTGCTGTCACCAAATTTGGGATGGCCAACCACATCATAGCCGAACTACATCTCTCACAGATGGATAACACGTGTAGTTAGGTGTGGATGTTCCTTAATAGTTGTGAACTAATTGTCAGAGCGGTCACTGATAACCAGACAACATGTAAGAATTAACATAAGGAATGACTTATTGGTGAATAATAGAAATATAACCGAGTTAATAATTCATTTCTCCTGCACATCAATTCCCTTTAAGCCTCTCATATCAAATACTCCAAGCCTTGGATGAGGGAATTAGGGGCATACTTACCAAATTTGCAGATGACACCAAATTAGGAGGAGTAGCTAATACGCTGGAGGACAGGATCAAAATTCAAGATGACCTGGATAAACTGGAGAGCTGGGCCAAAGCTAACAAAATGAAATTCAATACGGAGAAATGTAAGGTACTGCACTTAGGGCGAAAAAATGAAATGCATAGATATAGGATGGGGGGGACCTGGCTGAATGAGACTACGTGCGAAAGGGATCTAGGAGTCCTAGTAGACCACAAGTTGAACATGAGTCAACAGTGTGATGCGGCAGCTAAAAAGGCCAATGCAATTTTGGGCTGCATCAATAGAAGTATAGTGTCCAGATCAAGGGAAGTAATAGTGCCGCTCTATTCTGCCTTGGTCAGACCTCACCTAGAATACTGTGTCCAGTTCTGGGCACCACAATTCAAAAAGGATATTGACAAATTGGAGCGTGTCCAGGGGAGGGCGACTAAAATGGTGAAAGGTCTGGAAACGATGCCTTATGAGGAGAGACTTAGGGAGCTGGGTATGTTTAGCCTGGACAAAAGATGGTTAAGGGGCGATATGATAGCCCTGTTTAAGTATTTGAAGGGGTGTCACGTTGATGATGGAGCAAGCTTGTTTTCTGCTGCTCCAGAGATTGGAACACGGAGCAATGGATGCAAGCTCCAGGAACAGAGATTCCACCTCAACATTAGGAGGAACTTTTTCACAGTAAGAGCTGTTCGGCAGTGGAACACACTCCCTCGGAGTGTGGTGGGGTCTCCTTCCTTGGAGGTCTTTAAACAGAGGCTGGATGGCCATCTGTCAGGGATGCTTTGATTGTGATTTCCTGCATGGCAGGGGGTAGGACTGGATGGCCCTCGTGGTCTCTTCCAACTCTGCAATTCTATGATTCTATGATTCTTATCTAATCACCCAAGCTGTCTCTCACTCCCCTGCTTCAAGCCTCTCTCTCTGACTTCACATTCTCAAGTGCTCCACTAAACTGCTGCTTTCCTGTTCACACTCTCTCTGAATCCTCCAGAAGTCCCTTGCCTTTTGGCCTCCTCTCCTAGGATTGGCTGCTGATGCACACTGTTTCCATTTCTTCACTTAAGCTGTCTGGCTCACACCCACATCACCATTGCTGCCACAGAAGCCGTCCTGGGGGTGAAGGGGAAAGGGAGGTGAGATCTCTCCTCCTCTCCCCCACCACCTGCTGTTGCCAACCGTGGATACTTGAATCAGCGCATGGAGAATCAGCAGATACGGGGGTGCTACTTTACATGGCTTCATTATTTTCAGCAAGCGTCTTTGGAATTTTCCAGGGGGTTCCTGGTTTATTAACTGTCTTCCCATGTGGAAGGCCACATTAGAGCCAAATTATTATATATCTGTCAATTATTGGGGTGCATGGGACTGAGATGTATTCTGGGTTGTAGCACTACTTTACAAGGCTTGCACAAATCTCTCTCTCTGGCTTTTCTTCGCAAACGAAGATTCAGGAAGGACTCATCCCGCGCCTTCTGCAAGCGCGCTGATGACTAAAAAGGCCAATCCGAGATAAACAAGTCCGGTTGCAAAAAGTGCAGCAGAAGGTCTCCTTGGGTGATGTTTTTGGGTTGTGATTCTTTCTGCGTTGTCGTTTCTCTTCAAGACTTGTTCGTCGTGAGTTCTCAAATAAGGCTGCAGCATTGTGGATAGTGCGTCTCCATGCCTCCCGATGTGAGGCCAGGGCGGACCACCGTTGGTGATCAATCTGGCCAAGCCTGAGATGTTGTTTCAGGGAGTCCTTGTATCGCTTTTTTGGAGCGCCCCTCCCACGCTGACCCGTGGCGAGTTCACCGTAGAGTAGTATTTTTGGGAGGCGATGGTCCTCCATCCTAGAAACGTGCCCTGCCCAGCGCAGCTGTGTTCTCAATATCATGGCCTCAATGCTGGTGATCCCTGCTTGTTCAAGGACAGCAACATTCGTCACATAGTCAGTCCAGTGTATATTTAGGATTGTGCGTAGACAGCGCTGATGAAAGCGCTCGAGGAGTCGTAGGTGGTGGCGATAGGTAACCCATGTTTCGTTCATTTCAAGCTCTTAAAGCACTTCATATTCATTATTTCTGTAATATTTGTGCAACCCGAACCGAAGGGTTGCACAAATATTACAGAAATAATGAATATGAAGTGCTTTAAGAGCTTGAAATGAACTATATATCACTGACAAGTATTATTCTCATCTTGTGGGAATGTGTGTTTCCAGATTATATTAGAGGAGGTATTCAGGCCTTGAAGCCAGCATAATAATAATAATAATAATAATAATAAAATTTATTTATACCCCGCCCCTCTGTTAAAACAATCGGGGCGGCTTACAAAATTCAGGCCTCAAAGTTGTAGAAACCTGCTGAATTAGGGAACAATCTTGGAGACCTGAACTTGCTTGAAGTTGCAGCCTTTTTTTTCCTTTTCTTTTTCTTTTTTGTAATTCACTTAGCTATTTTTATAGAGCCTGTTACCAAACCTGAGTGAATTACCAGCTGGAAGAAACCTGGAAGCAGGGCACTTCTGAAAATGAGAACTACATGAAGTAGCATACTAAAGACCTTTTGAAAAGCAAATTACTACAGGATGGGATATATGAGATGTATAGGCAATGGAAAATGAGAATAATCTGAATTTCCTGCAGGTTAAGATATCAGGAAAATAAATAAATAAAACATTTTAATGGATTTCATTAAATAAATGATTAAAATTATTCTTTTTCCTGTGAGATGCCTCCAACGGCTTATCAAGGCCAAATGACTCAAACCATATTTTTTGAAAAGGAGTATGTGCTTGCCCTTGGATCTTTTTTCCTGAAGGGAACTAGTCTAATTCATTCAGCAGGACCTACGTTACTTCTGAAATGAATAAATGGGTATGGAATGGAACCTCTACATTTAGCAAAAGTTGTAAAGTAAAAGAAACAGAGCATATGCCCAACAAATTAAGCAAGGAAGTGCCAGAGAAGTCACTTACTTCTTTATCTGACTTCGTTTTAAACGTCTGAAACGCCAAACTGACATATTCAGGGGTAGCCATGTTGGCCATGTAGCAAAACAGTGTATGACAAAATACAAAATCCACAAAAATGTGGTACCTTTATTGGGTCAACTGAAATGCCCAAAATAAGTTATGCAAACTTTCTAAGCTTCACTGGCTTCATCATCAGGCAAATAAGTTAGAAATCATACAGGAGAAGAAAGGTGATGATGTTAGAGTCGCAACCCTACATTTTGTCTTAGATGTTACCTCTGTTGTCGGTTAAGATGTTCTGGAGGGATATCAATGCAGGCAGAGGCTACCTGCCTTCTTGACCATGTTATCACCTAGAACAAAGGGCAGTAAAAACCAGGCAATACAATTTCAAATCCATTAGCAGGAGCAGCAGCAGCAGCAAAGCAACTTCCATTGAGATCCAGCCAAACAATCTTGTGCAAGGCTAACTTTCTTAGACAGACATTGAATTTCACAATGAGTTCAATATTTTGTGCATTTTAGTTGGCCCAATAAAGGTATCACTGTTTTGTGGATGCAAAGAAATTACATTTGATTCTTCATCCCACCAGTTCCTCACAAAAGAATCTTCAGTAAAGCCACAGATAGAGATACTGTTTTCCCATACTCAATATATCTTTGATTTCCAATATAACAGATTGGGGGGGGCAACCATCTTGTCCTCCAATGATCCTTTTGGAAGCGGGTGTGTGCCACTGGTTTGCCAGCACAACACACATGTTCTCAGCCCATGTAGGGCAGGTGGGAGAGCAAACAAAATGAAGAAAAGAAAGAAAAACAGATATGTCCCCCAGCATCCTTAGAAACAGCTCCACCACCACACTTCAGGAGCTACTAAGTTGGCAACATTGCTCACATGTCACATTGTTTATGGAGAAAGTCTTTGGCCAGGCCAGTAGTAATAATGGTTGGAGCCAAGTGCTTGATTTTCCCAAATAAGAAAAACCTACACAAGGCATATTTTGGGGGATGGGGAACCCTGTCATCTTCATCCTATTTCTGAAAAGGTACAGCCATCAATCCCTCAGCTTTTGAGATTATGGTGTGAGCTGTTTTGTGGTTGATTGTTTGAACTACCAAACTTTCAAAACCACCCAATTATTGTTCCTTTAAGTAAAAAGTGAGGTATGTAATTTTTTACTAGGTGGCATTGGACCTGATTGGATCTGCGTAGTCAGATATTTTTTATGTTCCTATTATTTTCTTGTTTGAAGGGAAGTTTGTGCCTTGTTATTCTCACAAATAGAAAAATGGAGCATTCAGATTTTGTTATAAGCTGCACCCAGCGTTCTCTGATTTTAATTATACAATTTAGATATGATGCTTTAATACAATCAAATTAATTATCCCCAAATGCCTTGCTAATCATTTGTATCATTTCATTGCTGTTTAGGTGTGGTCCTGTGTTTGTTGCTGCTTCTTGCTACCATGTTATTTTCCTAAAGTACATTTTGGTGCTGCTAATTTGGTTAGATGTGATTATTTATATGATTTTTTTCCTGGACATCCATGACATCATTACATTGAACATGACATTGTGCTCACATGGATCATGACTTGCAACAACTCAGATGAAATGACAATGAACAGAAAGGAGAAGAAAAAGCATGCCAATAATGAACAAGAAATGGAGTTTAAACATCCAAACATCATTCCAAAATGCAATAATATTTGATGCTTATTTATAAAAGTTATATAAATAACCTTTGTTTCTTCTTAATCTTCATGGAAGCTGAAAGAGTAACAATTATATGATGCAGAAAATTTGAAATTTAGGGGAAAAAATTGGAGTTGTTTGAATTTATTTCTGAATATCTGAAATCTTACTGCCCAGGGAAATTCCAGTGTTGCCTAGCTTTCTGACTTCCTATGCTGCAGGTCATGGGGTGATAAAGGTCATTGAACTGCTGTGTAAATTAACCACTGTTCTTCACACACAGTGTTAGGCACAACACTTCTCATACTAATAGTGTATTAAGCAAGGCTTGGCCTTTTGAGACCTTACTAATGACTACTATAAGAATAAGGCCAAAAGTCATGGTGACTCAGCAGATCTTTTATTAATGAAGACCCATGGTCTCTTGTGCTTTAGTTCCCCATTATTGCTTTTATGAGAATCAGCATAACAGCACTGCACAATTATTCTATAGCTTTTTAAAAAGTTTGCTGACTGGAAAACTATGTAAAAGTATGCATTTAATTTCTGAGTAGTCTTCAGCAAACTGTGATGTTAGCAAATGACTATCAACATATAAAATACCAGATATTTGTAATTGCTTATTTACAAAAGTCATAAATTTCTTCTTTCAGTTAATGAGCTTTTATCTGAAGTCACTGGATAGCATTATGGTCACCTCTTGATTAGCCAGTTCTCGTATACATAATAGGAATAGGGAAGTGGCAGTCTTATCTTTTTCTGGGCTGTGTCACTTTTACACCTTACGCACTACTCACAGTACTACTTTATTCCATTTCCATGTTAATCGGTTGTTTCTTTTTTTTTTTAAAAAAAAGGGTTTTTTCAACACCTATGAATTCTCTATTACATGTTTAAATATGTATTTAAATATATATGTATACATATTTAATATTGATATTTAATAAATATATAATGCATATGTTTTTTGTGGGTTTTGTCTGGGCTGTGAGGCCTTGTTCTGGAATGCATGTAGTAATAAATGGATTGCTAACCTTTTAAATAAATAGCCAGGTAGGGATTAATTACATTCAAAAGATTCTCAGTAACTGGATGGCGGAAAGTTTTATTTATATAATATATAACTAATGTGTGTTGTTTTTTTCTTTTCAGTGTTTGTATAAAGAATGTATATAATTGCAATGATGACATTAAAAAAAGGATTTCAAAGGGACTAAATTTATTTTCATTTAATGATGCACATTTCTCAAAGAACCACATGTCTCTTTCTTAGGAAAAATACAGCTTCTTTTATTTGTAATTGATTTTATGTTAATAAACATACTTAATAAAAAATATTAACTTGATTAGATAAACTCCACAAACTATAGTATGTTTTTCTTGTGTTCTCTCCTTTAATCTGACTATGTCATGACAGTTTAATAAAGACTGGCGTGGTCTTTATAATATTCCCTACTAAGAAGGTATTCAAAGTTCATTTTCCTCTTAAAATGAATATTCCAATATTCATTTTGGTATTTTTGAGTGTCTGAGAATTGCATCTCATAATTTGACAACATTTGATTGGTAGCACAATTTCTCCAATCAGATAAGTCAGTGTAGTAAAAATCATGTCTTTCACTGTGATAATGATACAAAACCCATTAAATTCAATGAAAACTCCTTTGGAAAAGCCAAAGGTGTTGGGGCTTGTACTAGATTTAAAGTGAACTGTAATAATAATAAAAAAGTGTTGACTAAAAGTATGTCTTTGGAGAAGGAGAATGAATTAACGACTCTTTCTAATTTTAATATGGATGGAAAGGGAATCAAATATTTGGGAATCACAATTAAAAAGAATAATACAGGTGTACTTAGTTTTTCACACATGGCTTCTCCATTTTGGCTTTATTTTTGTTGACACGGTGACATATGTCATGTTTTATTGTTCTTCTGAGGTTGTATTTACCTAATTTTAAGACATGGTAAGGAGCAGACGATTGTTATTATGGCCTAATATGTAAAACCATAGAATTCAAAGAAGGTGTACTTTCTTTTTCAGATGACTGTACAGTTGTCCCTTCACATTCACAGGGGTTAAGGGTACCACTGCAAAAGTGAAAAAAATACAAATAAGTTAAGCCCTGCCCCCAACATGCATACTACACTACAGTATTGTAGAATCCTCTCCCGCCAACAGGAATGCCAATACCTGCCACCATGGTAGCAACACAGGTTGCTACCATGCCCCTCACACAAGCCATGCCCCTCACCCACATTCGCCTCCTCGCCAGCTCTTCCTCCCCCTGTCCTGCTAACAACACAACTCCATCTTGCTTTCTTACCTTGCACCAAAACAGCACTGCCCATTTAAAACAGTAAGGTTTTAAGTAATGGGCAGTGCTGTTTTGGTGCACGGTAAGAAAGCAAGATGGAGTGTTTTGTTGCCAGGACAGAGGGAGGGAGAGCTGGGGGGGGGAGGTGAGTGTGGGTGAGGGGCATGATTTGTGCATGGGGGGGCGGGTGTTGCTACAGTTGCAACTTTTAGCTTCAGTTCAGGAAAGGAGTGACCTTACTGTTTTACAATTTACAATTTAAGCAGTGCTTCTTTTAGTGCAAGGTAAGAAAGCAAGATGGAGTTGTGTTGTTGGCAGGACAGGAGGAGAGGGGAGGAGGGTGGGGTCTTGGAGTTTTAGCTAGTTGAGCAGCAGCTACAAACTGCAAATATACAAAACCGTGAATGTGAAACATGTGATTGTGAAGGGACAACTGTATATACTTGGTGTTATATTATTTAATTTTTAAATCCAAATCTCATAAGATTTCCCCACTGATTAGCCATGTAGTCTATTGTCAGGAAATGACATGGATGTGACCACAAGATGGAGCTGTAAGCTTAATAATGAAAGTAGTTAAGCTCCAGTGGCAGGTGTGTGTGTGAGTTAGCACTTGAGAGTATGCACATCTGAGATGCCTGATGTAACAGGCATTGTTTAACTGCCTATAAAAAGGAGATGGGAATTATCTCCAGTGTGGGTTTGTTGTGGATGGTGGTTGGCAAAGCAGTTTGTTGGTTTGAGAGAGATTTATGAGTATTAGAGACGGCTGTCCTATACTCTGTATATAATATTGTAAATATATTGCAAACAGAAATTAAAGCCCTCAAGTTGAGTGAAGGCTGGCCTTGTTGCTGTCCTTATTTGGCAAGCCAGAGCTCAAGGCAGTGTGCTGGGGTGAAGGAATTTTTCCTTCTCAGCTTGAAGTCTTTTGCAGAAGTCTCTCCAGAAACCTTCTCCTTGGCGTCCTGTTGATGTGGAACACCTCTGCAAGTGGTCGTGGTGGACACAGCGTGTCTTTCTATGCCCCAACATCTATTACTTCTACCCATTCTTTCTTGAACTTAGCAATAGATCCCTCTCTAATTAAAATAGTCAATTTTTCCAACTCTGAGAATTCATATATCTTCACCATCCACTCTTCTTGTGTAGGTATTTGTAAATCTTTCCATTTCTATGTCTAGAGTATTCTCACAGCTATCACCATATATTGCAGAGTCCTTCCATGGTTCTTTTCCGAGTGTTCATCAAATAGTCCCAAAAAGAAGAACTCAGGTTTCAATTGAATTTTCATCTTAAAGATTTTTTCTATCATCTCAAGAATTTGAGTCCAATATTTCATTGCTTTTTTTACAAGTCCACCACATATCATTAAAAAAGTTCTCATTTCATTCATACATTTCTAGCATTTATTAGAGGAACCCTTATACACTTTTGATATTTTTGGTGTCAAATACTGTCCATACATCATTTTTAAAGAGTTTTCTTTCAAGTCATACCATGAAGTAAATTTCAGATGATGTGACGTCGAAGGCCTTCATGGTTGGCATCCATAGGTTTTCTCTGGGTTTTTTTCAGGTTGTGAGGCTGTGTTCTGGAAGAGTTTATTTCTGACATTTTACCTGCATCTGTGGCTGGCATCTTCAGAGAATGGTTGGGTAGGAGTGTGCATGGGGGGGGGTTATATACTGACCTTTCCCCCACAGTTCCATTTTTATAACATGACAAATATTCTGTGCCCAAGAATTATTATTCTTTGACTTGTTATCTTCCCCCTCCAATTCAAGTAAGAGCTTATATATTTTAATTATGAAATGCTCAAGGCTCCTATTTTACTTTCAAATGATCCCCATAATAAGAAATAGAATACCTTTTGTGAATCGGTTGTTTCTTTAAAAAAAAAAAAACAGGGTTTTTTCAACACCTATGAATTCTCTATTACATGTTTAAATATGTATTTAAATATATATGTATACATATTTAATATTGAAAGCAGAAATATATTTCCAGATTTCTTTGGCAGGCAAAGAAACCCAGAATTAAATGCAAAATATTGTGGCTGGCTGGCTTTTCTTCACAAACAAAGATTCAGGAAGGACTCATCCCGCGCTTTCTGCAAGCACGCTGATGATTGAAAAGGCCAATCTGAGATAAACATGTCTGGTTGCAGAAAGCACAGCAGAAGGTCTCCTTGGGTGATGTTTCCAGGTTGTGATTCTTTCTGTGTTGTCGTTTCTCTTCAAGACTTTTTCAGCGTGAGTCCTCAAATAAGGCTGCAGCATTGTGGATAGTGCGTCTCCATGCCTCCCGATGTGAGGCCAGGGCGGACCATTGTTGGTGATCAATTTGGCCAAGCCTGAGATGTTGTTTCAGGGAGTCCTTGTATCGCTTTTTTGGAGCGCCCCTCTTACGCTGACCCATGGCGAGCTCACCATAGAGTAGTATTTTTGGGAGGCGATGGTCCTCCATCCTAGAAATGTGTCCTGCCCAGCGCAGCTGTGTTCTCAATATCATTGGCCTCAATGCTGGTGATCCCTGCTTGCTCAAGGACAGCAACATTCGTCACATAGTCAGTCCAGTGTATATTTAGGGTTGTGCATATACAGCACTGATGAGCCTTTCTAAAATATTGTATGATGCTAAGGAAAGGAGTGGTTCAGGAATTCCCAATATTAAACTGTGTTATAAGGCCTATTGTTTTGTGTGGTTGAAATAATGGGTTTCACTTAGAAACAAGAGACTCTTGGATCTGGAAAGTCATGACTTAAGATTTGGCTGGCATGTTTATGTCTGGTATGATAAACCAAGGTACATGCTGGATTAAAAAAAATGTTATCATAGAATCATAGAATGGCTATCCTATGAGTTTGATATAAATACAAGCAAAGTTTGTTTCATTTTGTTTTGTTGCTAATACCCCCATATGTCAACCTCCATATCCATGGGACCAGCATCCATGGTTTCACTTATCCACACACACACACCAAAAATATGTCCTCTCTAGGCATTTTCTAGATCGTCCACCACAATTCTGTGCTATGCTTCCATCAGGAGTTGGGCCGGAAATTCATTTCAATAGGGCTCACTATTTCCATGGTTTCACGCAGCCATGGTAATTCTGGGAATGTATCCCCTGTGGATACAGAAGGTGACCTGTATATTATTAGTTACTTCACTGCAGGAAGCTTTTTTCAAGAGAGAATGTGTTAAAAAATGGTTATATTATAATGATCTTTTGTATTTGGAACAAGGCAACTGGGAGCCTAAATCAAAAGAGAATCTTTTTAAAGAACTTGATCTCAGCTTAAAGATAGATTTAAAACAAGATAAGAAACATCTTCTAAAAATGGAGAAAATGATTTTCACTTAGAATTGTGTAAAGATAATGATCATGTAATTTAAAAAAAGTCTACAAATTTCTTTTGAAATTAGAAACAGAAGATGAACCTTTAAAATAATATATGATAAGGTGGCCCCAAAATTTGGATGTAATATACAAATGGATGTTTTGGGGGAAATGTGGACTAAAGATATAACATTTACTTTGGCCAATAATTTGAAAGAAAATATGTATAAGATGATGTATAGATGGTAGTTAACAACAAATAGCTTGTCAAAAATGTTCATGAATGCTTCAAATTTATGTTAGGGTTGTCAGGATAAGTAAGGAACTTTCTTTCACATGTGGTGGACTTTCAGGAAGGCAAAAAGTTATTGGTCTAAGATTTATATGTTAATCCCCAAAAAAGTCAAGGCAATGTCACCATAAATGTTTTTTTTTTGAATATTTTTGATAACAAATTGGAAACCAAACATGGACTACCCCTTCAATATATGTTAATGGTTGCAAGAATACTGCATGCTCAAACTTGGAAATGGATTGAAGCACTGGCAATGGAAGAATGGGTCCCTCCTAAGGTTGCAGAATTTGCTAAACTGACATGAATTTTAAAAGAGAAACCAGGTGAGGATTTTATGAATGATTGGAACCCTTTTATGGATTTTTTGAGCAATAAGAATTCTACCAATGTAATAATTTGTGGTTATGGTTTCTAGTAATTCTAGCAAGTGTAATTTAGTTAAATCTGTAATGGTAGAATGACTTTTTAAAAACTAACTGGTTTTTTTTCTCATTACAGTTTGTGGGGGGAGATTTTTCTTCTGTTCTTGTTAGTGTTTAGTTTGATTGTGTTTATTATAATAGATCAGAGTCTTAGCAGTGTGTTAGTTTAGGTTAGTGCAGAGCAGTTTAGTTTTAGCTATATATGCATACATGTAATGTATGTATAGTACTTTTTAAACTTATGTTGTTTATTTTATTGTGAATTAGATTGTATGTTTCAAAATTAATGAACAACATTTTTAAAAACAATGAGGTCATACCATATTGGAATTCACAAGACTGAATATCTCAAGCATCTTTAAGTAGGAGCTTGACCTTTGGCATTTTCCTTTCCCACCCCACCCCAATATTGGATTCTGGTACAGCTATAAATGGCCCTGACCTTTCTCTTTTGGCCACATATGTACTTCAGAGTCCACCTAAATTCCTTACTTTCCATACTTCTGATGTAATTAGTAACTTACCAGAGTTATCCATGGGTAACTAAAATTAGTAATTAGTTGTTTAGATTATTTTTTTCTTCCCAGAAATAAAGTTATATTAAATTACTCTGATAAATAAAGAAGGGTGAGTTTCACTACATCGGCAGTGTAACCCCAACTTTTTAGTTACCTTTACAGTGATAGGGATGTGGCCAAAGGTTACAAGAGAAATATGACATGGCTCAAGGTCTGGTTTGTGTTGTGGGTGTCAAAGTGATAGTGAGCTAGACAGAACAACAGTCTATTTGTACCACAAATGAGTAGTCTTTAACATTCAGATTATTTTTTGAGTAAAGAAAGGAAATATTTTAGTTACATTTCAGAAACAGAAAATTACTTTTTGTAAAATGTAACTGTAATGGTAATTATGTTTTTAGGCCCTGGAACTGGAAACTTCCAATGTTCTGCCAGTGTCAGCAATGTTCAACAAAGTCTCTGTGTTGGAACACAGCCATTGCACCTCAGGACTGGATTGAAGTACCTTGACCCTGATCTCTTGAACATATTTGAAATGTCTTGGAAGTAGAAGTAGAAATAATTTTAGAAAGTACAAAGATTATTTTCAGGTGGATTATCACATCCTTTGTGTTAAGCCAGCAGATATCTTATTTGGATCACAGATATCATAGTTGGAAGAATCTGGAAAATACTTTCTGTCTGTTTTGGCATGCTTTTAAAATTTTCATGGGTTTTTATTAAGCAAACTCAAACAAGCAACTTTCTATGAAAAGATGGTAAGATTATTAAACTGACCCTAGGAAATCAGGTATGTAATTGATGAACATTTTTAATTAAGATCTGACGACTCTATTGCAATTTAAAATCTATTCAGTAGGCTGGGAGCAATAGCTTTAAAAATGCCACTTGATTTTTGTTTTATGATTCTCGTTTAAAATGTACTCAAGACTTGAAGGTTTAATTACAGCTTGGGTGATTTATCATTTCCAGAGGTATGAGACTTAACAATTTAAGTATTATGTTAAGAGACTGCTTCATGCTTGTGCTATTGATTTACTTTTGTTAGTATGCATTTAAAAAAAAATATATATCAAAAAGTTAAGAAACTGTGCTAATCCTCACCCAAAGGCTAATTTGGCATCTTTCTCAAACTTTCCATGGGGTAGAAATGTGTAGTGCAAAGCTTGGTTTATAATCCTCTTGTAGTAGCTCCTTCATTTTCTTCTGAGAGCATGAAATGTAATATTGAAGTATCTTAGTAAGATCTATTGTTTTAATATTTTCAATAAACACAAAGGGCTGTATTCAAGATTAATTTAGGTTCATTTAAGTCCCATTTAAATTAATATCAAAAGCTAGACATGGGATCTAAATGTGCCTTAATCTGAAAATATCCTGAGGTCTTGTGATGCCAAACGTGACATCAAGGACAAGTACCTGAGATTATACCCCTCCTGTGCCAGTGCTTCACAGAGCAGGCAAGCCATGAGACCAATAATCATGTATATACTGAACTGGACTAGTGGATGACAAATATGCATAAGGCCCACAACTGGTCAGAGCTCACAGAGTTCAGGACATCCTGTGACTTATCACTGGGCAGCCCATACCACCATCCATATACAAGGGGGTACTAGGAATCTCACAGCAACCTCTTACTAGGATGACTTGACCAAGTTGGGTAGTTGGAGCAACACATCAGTTCTTTGTGGCAGACTTGGGAAACCTCTGACCCATAGAGGGCCCATGGATGTTCCCCTTCTGGGCTGTCAGCCCTTCCCCAAGGACTGGAGGTTTCCTGGGTGGCAATCTAGCTTTCATGACAAAGAATGAAATGCTACTTCCATTGCCCTACCCTGATTGGTTGTTTTGAGGGAGGTGGGACATTGCTGCCTTTTGCAGCAGTTTGTGACAGTTTTGTAGTAGTTTGATTTAGGGCGCAGTGGCTGGGTGTATAACCCAGCCACTGTGCCGGATTGGCCAGTTGCTCTTCAGGAGCTGAAACCTACCCACCCTCCCTTTTATCTCTTGTTTATAGGTTGTAGGTATTTTGTAGCATGCATTCACTCTTTTTCACAACTTTGGGGGTGGTTAGCATGGGTCCTGATCCAAGGTTCTGCCAACCAAGGTAATGGGGAGGTTCCATCAAGTTCATGGTTAAGTTCAAGGTCAAGTTCACAAAGACCCCAGCCTCCCCCAATGGTTGGTGAGAAGGGGGACTGTGAGGGTTTGGTAGGCATGTGGGGGCCTGCCCGGGGCTTCTCTCCCTTCATCATGGTGATTGTTGGTGGTGGATCAACAGAGGTTTCATCAACTAGCATTCAGGTTGGTCAAAGTCTGGATCCAGACCCATGTGATTTGAGCCAACCATTGCAGCTGTTATCAATAAAGTTGTGGCCTTTATTGCCAATATAGACAATAATCATGTATCAATATATCTTTCCAACTTATATATATTGTGTCTGTCATTTTTGGGGGAAGAGGGGCGAGGACAGGCAAATATTACATAAGGTGACAGAATCTATGAAGTGAAGATTAAAAAATAACAGTATAAGCTTGTGAGAATGAACACACCCCATTGGATGCAATGAAGTTTCCCACGGAAAAATTTAAGACATTTGGGACATGCTCCAGGTTTAAAGTGAACTGTGATAAAACAAAACTGTTAATTAAATATGACTTTAGACGAAGAAAATGAACTAACTGCTCTTTCCAACTTTAAAATAGAAGGAAATGGGATTAAATATCTGGGAATTACAATGATGAAAAATAACAGTATATTATTTCAGAACAATTATGAAAAAGTCTGGAAAGAAATTAAAAGAGGCTTAGAAAAATGGGGAATGTTATGTTTCTATTGGGCAGAATTTCAGTAACAAAGGTAATTTTTTGCCAATATTTATTTTATTTTCAAACTATCCCTATTATAAGAAATAAAATACCCTTCATGCAATGGGAGACAAAAAAAAATCTCCAAATTCATTTGGCAGACAAGGAAACCCAGAATAAAATTTAAAACACTTTTTTTTTTGTTAAAAAAAGGTGTAGTCTGGGAATTCTTAATATTAAATTGTATTACAAGGCCTGTTGTTTTGTATGATTGAAGGAATGGATATTGCTTAGAGATTAGAGGCTTTGGGAACTTGAAGGTCATGATTTAAGATTTGGGTTGCATGGTTATCTCTGGTATGATAAAGTCCAGGCTCATGCTGAATTTAAACATCATTGTATTAGAAAGACCTGTACTAGTTTGGTCTAAATATAAGCATAGTCTTCCTAAGATAATATTAGAACACCTGACCACAGGAAGCCTTTTTTAAAAGAAGAAGAAGAAAGAATGGTTAAAAATTGGAGATTGTATGATGTTTGTATGATGTTGTATGATTGTATGATGTTGTATGATGAACTTTTGTACACTGAACAAGACCACTGGAAGTTTAAATCAAGAGAGATGCTTTCCAAGAAAGGCAAGGATCTTAATTGGTTTACTCATATGCAACTTAAGGATAGATTTAATTAAGATAAGAAAAATGCAGCAATAGAGGCTGGAGAAAATTAATTCTATGTGAAGTTGAAGGCTTTCACGGCCAGCATCCTTAGATTTTCCTTGGTTTTTTTCTGGGCTGTGAGGCCGTGTTCTGGAAGAGTTTCTTTTTGATGTTTCACCTGTATCTGTGGCTGACATCTTCAGGGAATGGTTGGGTAGGAGAGTGTGTGGAGTTTATGGAGATTTTCACACGGGGAAATTATTCCCCAGGGAGATCGGGACAGAAATGGGGCTGTTCTGGAAGCAGCACCACATTTCGCACACCCACTTCCCTCTCCTGATCTCCCATTGTCCTGACGCTGTGCTCGTTCTATTTACCTCCCGCTAGGTTCCGCAATTTTTTATTAACGAGAATTAATTGTTAATAAATAGAAATAGAACAAGCACAGCGCGAGGATGACAGAAGATCGCGAGAGGGAAGTGGGCATGCGAAACGTGGCGCTGCTTCCAGAACAGCCCCATTTCTGTCCCGATCTCTCTGGGGAATAATTTCCCCATGTGAAAATCTCCTATATGCTGTGAACCCCTGTTGGGGAGTATATGTAAATTTGTGTAATTGAATGGTTAGTTTCTGGGTATACAAATGCAAGGATGATTAGTGTCTGTTTGGCCAGGTTTGCAGGGTATTATGGATAAAGAACTGGACATTAAATACGTATTACTTTTTTGATATATAATAGCAGCAAGAACATTGTTTGCTCAAACCTGGAAACAGACTGAAGCACTGATGGAAGAATAGATTGTTAAGGTTGCTGAGTTAGCCCAAATTGCCAAACTAATGTGGGTTTTAAAGGATAAGCCAACTGAGAAGTTTTTGAAAGTTTGTAAACCACTTATGGACTTTTTGAGCAATAAGAAACCTTAAGATGTAAAAATATGTTGTTATTGTCGCCACTAGTAAGTGGATCTGTAATAGCAGAACAATTTCTACTTTATTTTTTAATATTATAGTTAGGATGAGGGGCAGAGACCTTTTGTGTTTTAGTTATATGTTTTTCTCTCTCTCCTTTTCTTCTTTCCTTTTCTTTCTCTGTTTTTCTGTTTTCATTTTCTTTTTTGAATGTATTCATTTAATGTATATTACTTTGATTTTCACTGTAAATTAGATTGTATTAAAATAAATAAATAAATAAATAAATTGTGTTTTAAAGAAAAATGACTAGAGAGGCGGTTAGATTACAATTTGTCTTGAAAAGATTCCAAAACACAACAAAAAACTGCAGTGGTATTCATATTTCCTAGAATACTTTTCTTGTCAACATATATTTTATCAACATTTATTCACCACAGAATTGTAGCACTTTGCAAACAATGTTGCAGTGCATTCATATAATTTGGAGTGGTGTTTTGGGCCTTCTTATTATTGACTGTATACTAACTATGTGTCCTAGATGTACCTATTATGCCCCTCTGTCTGAACATCAAAGAGGAAAATTAAGATTAATAATGGTTGGCAAACAGCTTTTCAGCTTTTCTAACTGATGAATCCCTAAATAGGCTATATTTCAAAGGAAGGAACTGGCAAAACCACCTCTTGAGTATTCCTTGCCTAAGAAAACTCTGAAAATCATGGGGTCCCCATAAGTCAATGGGTGTGACTTGAATACACATGCACACACACAATAAGGTTTCAGAGTGATTATTTCTTTGACTAGGAGTTCATTAGGGGATGTCCCTTTTTATGCAAATGGATTCCTCCACAAATCACCATGTGAAGAGGATGCCAGCTTCTGAAAATGGTCTTCCTGATTAGTAAAACTAATAAAATGAAACTAAGTTACAAAATGTCTGTATTTTATGGGAGTGTTATTGTATGCCATTTAATAAATAATATGCAATAATCATTGAATATATGTATTTGACACAAGGGAGAAATGAGTGAGTAGTGTCCAGGCATCTTATGTAATTGAGCTTTTCCTTCAACTGCCTGTCCAGTTAAGATACGAAATGGTCATGAGCCCCAAAAGAGGCCCTGATCCTAATCTTAAACCTCAGCAAAGTAGATAGGGTTCTTTAGCAGATATGCAGTTAATATAAGAAGGGTTCCTCCATAGCAGAATTCTGAAACCTGCTTTATTCAGTCTGAGTAACCTTAATCATGATAATTGTCATTACTTTTAAAGAAAAAGGGGGGAAAGGAATACTGAAAAGCAAGGAAATGGAAGGTGAGAATGAGAAAAACAGAGCCCCTCCTTTCTTTCCCCCCCTTTTTGACACTCTGCCTTTCTCTAATATGCACTGTCCTCTATTCTTTAGTATATTCTGTCAGGAATACCATAAACCCATGCTTCTAATCACCCATCCATTCCATATAATATTTTATGCACATTTAATCTGATAGTTTCCTTTCATACCTTCACCAATTTTTGTACTGTAAGCAAATTTTATAACCTCCTTATACTCTCTCCTTTTATATAAAGGGGCTTGGAAAAAAGGAACCTTGAACCTAATCAGACTTAATACTGATGCTTGTCACACTTGACTTGTCGCTTTTTTCATCCTCATCCATTTGCTCTCTCAAGTTTCTTCAGTCATTCCAAGTAGTTCTTTTGTCATGTAATGCTCCCCTTTCAAGTTTAGTTAGCTGAAAAGGTGAAATTTCACCTTGATATTTTCAAAGTACATTGAATTCCAGATATGCCTTTTTCCAAGTATTTTTTTTTCACTGAAGCACTAAAGGAATAAATATAAATAACGGTAAAACCATGTTTAATATATAGTTTCAACCAATGACTCCAGTTATTGTTTTAGTGCATATAAATAGGGATGAGAAAGTCTACAATTTTTGCTTTTACTGAATTTCTTACTTACCACATACACTGAAAGTTTCTTTGAGCTCACATTCATATTAGTTTGCAAATATGGTGAAATAAGTCAAAAGTAACTCTATAAAAATCTGTATTCATGTGCCTTTGTCTCCTGATACATATTGTGTACAGACTTTGTATGATGATTTTTACAATTTATTTGCTCATATCATGCATTTTTGTGGGTTATTTCCCCTGATATTTATACATATTTTTGAAATGCAAACAGGATTCTAAAATTCTTGAAAAATCTGATTTTTTAAAATCTGTGCAACTGTATTACAGTTCAATTTTAAAGTTCATCCAGTCTGAATTTGGCAACACAACATAACAATAATGCCATTGTTGCAGGCATGATATTTACTCTGCAGAATTCACAGGAGCTTCCTGGGAACCAAATAAAGCTCTATTTGGTAACAACAAACTTTCTGCAGTAAAAACAAAAAGTAATCTCCCCCCCCCACCCCCGCCCCAAGGTATTAACTGAATGAGAAGGTAGCATTTGTATTCTGGACTGTGTAAATCTATCCATGTTCTGTAGCCCTAGTCCATTATAATAAAAAAGTGGTTGCAACATGTAAATGGGGAACAGGATGGTATCATTACCTGCATCAGTTAGCCCCCTCTGCTATCACCCATACATATAGCTCATTTATGTGCAAGAGGGGAGCATTCACACACGCAGCTTTACATGTGGAAGATTCCATGTAACCTGGAATCTTGAACTTTTAGGCTTTGGAGCTGTGTACAAGGAAGCCATCATGTGTATTTTATTTATTTATTTAGTGTATTTATACCCTGCTGTTCAGCCACAAAGGCTTCAGAGTGCCTTACAAATTGTTTTAGCAACAGCATTTTATACAGCTACACTGCTTTATAGTATGCTAGGCACTCTCTAAGCGATTTACAATGTGTGTTAGCTAATTGCTCCCGCAAGCTGGGTACTCATTTTACCAACCTACAAAAATATGGAAGGCTGAGTGAACCTTGGAGTCCTTGGGATCAAACTCACAACATTGTGGCTGCAGTACTAGCATTTAACCACTGTGGCACCAAGGCTCACTTTGTGTACAGATGTGTGTGAGAGGCTTCCTCCCTGCAGACATCTGTGATGTGTGACAGAACACTCAAGAAAGGACTACTCAGTGCACACACAGCAGTAGGGACAGAGATAACTGGTGAAGCATTTCTTCACACTCACATGTTACTGAAATCACTTTTTATAATAATTGAATTTTTTTTTGAGTCTGCAAAGGTTTAGAAAGAACCAGTTGTCAAGTGCATCAAATGTTCTTTAGCAAATGGACATTCAGAAATTCATTTTATGAGGGTAATATTTTTGAAGTCTCTTGCCTAAAAGCTATCAAGAGGACAAGAGTAAGCAATGTAGAAAAAAATGTGTTACAGAACAATAAATAAACAATAAACTGTACTCATTTGTTATTAGATTTACAGAAATAATCTGTGATAAAAAGTGCATTCCTTGAGGAAAACAAATGTGTTCTTTTTGTGTGAGATATGAAATTTAATTAAGTACTAATTTAATGTAGCTTATAAATGGAAGCATTTAAAATGCAGAATGATTTTGTTTTTAATGGTAATCAAATTGAAAGTGCATTTCTTTCCTTTTCTTTGTTTCTAATTCAGTCAAATAATGCACCATCAATAATGTGCTAACTTTCTAGAGATGTTAAGAGTACTTCTGGGAGGCAGAATTCATCATCATATCCCTGAACACAATTTTGTGAACAAGGTGAAGCAAAAATAAAGGGCATGTCTTAATTTGCCTTCTAATATTGTGGCTCTGTTATAATATTTTGCCCCTTTAGCAGCTGACCTTTACTGTTAACAAGATCATATGCCATTTGCATTTTTATTTACATGCTGAGACAATCTCTTGATGGTGCCAAAAGAGTATGCATTGCTGAAAGCTGTAGTAAACGTAGCTGCATATAACATTAAATACTAACTGAGGTTCAATTTCTTTCTGACTGCAAGTAAACATGCATAAGACCAGTCTAGATTGGGAGTACCATATATGGATGGGAAACCCTACATTTTCCTCTGCAATGAACCTTTTTCCTTACCCTGGGTTTTAAAAAGGAGGAAGGGAATTTTGCCAATTGAGGGTCCCCCCCCCCCGCTTCCAACCCCATTATAGTTGGATGTGTCTGGTGTGGATTACATTTGAGAGGAAGATGTCTGGGGGAAGATTTAAATTCCTGCAAATAATGTGCAGTGGTCCTGATCCATATTGGGCCTGCACATACTTACTTTAGAGTAATAAAGAAATTGAAGCTTGGCTGTATGTTCAGCGCAATCCATAACCAGGCTTTAGAACTGAGATGAGCATGAAGAATAGAGCCAAGGGCCACTTGTCACATTGGCCAAGCATTTGAGGGCCATACATTTTTGTCTTTTTTTAAAGTTAAACCACTAAAAAAATTGTCACATGCAGGTAAAACAGATTTTGAAACAGCTGGAATCAATTGAAAGTAATCATTAAAAATGCATTCCCCCTTTTTCATTGTTATCAAGTAAAATTCCCAACTCATACTTGATTATTTATTCTTAAATTTATGTTATACACAAATGAACCCTGAATGTACTTAAATTGACTGTATTTAATATAGTATTTACTATGGCATTGACTATTGGTACTGAATTAAAAGGAACTGCTTTAAATACGTTTTTGACCATAGTGCTATTAACTATACCAACAAAAACAAATAAAAATTCTGGGCTGCACAGGGGCACACAAAATGGTTGGCACCCTATTTGTGGTTTGCTGGCCACGCTTTGCCTGCAGTTACTTGAGAAAGTGGTTACTCTTAGTGAAGTCACCATATCAGTCAGATGTGTAATTGTGCATGTATATACCTGGTGGAGACTGCATCTGGGGACTTTGGAAGTCCTGTTGCAGTGGTTTCCTCAGCTGAACATTTATGCCAAATGAAGAGGGATGGGGAAAGATAGCCCTTGGCCAAGGCCAATGGGAGTCATCAACACACTGGGAATTTTGCAGCCACATAATGTTTGAAATACTTTATTATTCTATTCCTGTTTCAGTAGCTACCAATGATCATTTTTATCACATTGATGAATGTAGTTGCTTTGTGAAAATCATGTCAGTATATTTTCCAATATACCTGCTGGCAATTCTCTTTGATCAGAGCTTCATATATATTTAATCAAACATGTTGGACTCATGAATAAAATATGGAGATGAGGTTCTGGTTTTGTTATTCATTGTGAATTATACATTCTTACATTTGGACTTGCACTTACTAACTAAACAAGATGCCCAGTACTCAAGTGAGGGAACATTTTGGTGATATAAACTCATTAAACTATACATGATCTCTAATTATATTTTTTATTTAAAATAAAGAAATTAAATCCACAGAACCTGTGGATACGGAGAGCTGACTGTAGTTCATCCCTGAGGGGACACCCCCCCCCTCCATGCCACATTCACTTACCTAATAATCTTTGAGAGAGGCAAGTTTTCTTATGTTTAAGAAAACAACCCTGCAATCCTCAATGTCAGGGGGCTGGGGGCTGTAAGAAATTGGGAGGTTTTCATGAGTTCTTTTGAGAGGTGAATCAGTGCTACAAGTTGAAGAATACCTAAGGCCTGGGAGCCTCTATCTGCTTGCCTAGATAACATATGTACACCACTATTGTCATGGAGTAATATGCTAAGGAAGATAGAGGCTCCTTTTACACTTCCCTGTTTACTACCTGATCCTGTTTAGGGAGGTGAATCTTTCACTTAAGGCATCACAATAAGACCTGAGGTGTTTGAGCTAGGCTGAAATTTTAACAGAAATATTGCAAGTGTATATAGATGATTTGTCAGAAACCATGGTCATTCTGCCAATGTTCACAATTTCTACATTCTTTTGATTAATATGTAAATGGGTGTTCCTTTAAAATGTTATTTCAAGACACATAATTGCTTTACTATCAGAAAATGGTTGTTCCAGACACCAGCTAAATCTTCTAATTCTTATCGAAGGGAGAAGTTACTCTTGTCATTTGTTTCCTTAAGAAAAAGTTTAAAAATATGATGAATTAATAAGATACCCCCCTGTGTGCCACAGATTCTTTGAAGAAAGAGAAAAGAGTGTTTTTTTTTAATTTATGAGCAAGAACTGAAGTCAGAGTGATCATTACTGTTGCATATTGTGATTAATGAGGCAGTAGATTGTTCTTAAATTTTTTTGTATATAGATGATTAAGAAATCAGGAAGCAGAGGAATTACATGGAGTAATTCCTAAACTGAGGATTAGTAATTTGTAGTGGTAGGTTTCATGTATGTAAGAATGTGTTGAGTTCAACTAATACTGAAGTAGCCATGATTATATATATATATATATATATATATATACACACATATACACACACACACACATACACAAACAGAATAGAACTAAAGCAAGGGAAAATATTTTACTCTTCTTATCCTCTATCAAATACAGTTGGCCTTCAGCTTTCACAAAAATTAGGGGGCAAGTGGAATATGCTTGTAAAGTGTAAGCAATTGGTTACGTTGTGCAGACCTGGGCAGCTGTGATAATGATGCTTTGGAGCCCCGGACCCTGCTGAGAAAGGCCGGGGAAGGCAGTGTGTGGGCAGGGAGGAGGCTGCCCTGCCTCTCCCCGGCCTTTCTCAGCGGGCTCTGGGGCTCCAAAGCCCCGGGCCCCAATGAGAAAGGCTGGGGAAGGCAGCATGTGGGTGGGGAGGAGGCCAGGGAAGGCAGTGTGTGGCGGGGAGGGAAGGTGCCTTGCCTCTCCCCGGCCTTCCTGAGGGAACTCCGGGTCTTAGAAGCCTCGTAGTCCCCTCAGGAAGGCTGGGGAAGGTGGAGGGAGGGAGGGAGAGAGGCTGCCCGCCCCACCCACCCCCCGCCTTCCTCAGGGGACTCCGGAACTTTGAAGCCTCAGAGCCGCCTCTGGAAGGCCGGAGAAGGCGCAGGCAGGAGGTTGCCCTGCCTCTCGCCAGCCTTCCCTAAGTGGCTGGGGCTAAACCGCAAATAAAAACCGCGAGTGTGAAAGCCACGAATGTGAAGGGGCAACTGTACTATGCTTTCATGGGTGATCAGTGCAACAGTCTTATGGCGTCTAAAAACCCTGGTGTCCCATTTCTTGTAGGAGTGCAATGTATACGACATTCAACATTTCCAGTCTGTGGGCTACTGTTTTGTTTTCCATATTTCTTGGCAAATTTTAGTTGGAAATTTGAAGGATTTTGTTTCTACAGCTTGAAACAGCTCTATTAGCATGCCATCTGTTCCTGGTGATTAATTTCTTCCAAGTGCTTTTTCTACTTTGCTAAAATTGTGGGTTCATCTTCAGTTGTCCTACGTGCAAGTAATCTCTCATTATTTGATCTCTTTTATATAGTTCTTCAGTGTACTGCTTCCATCAAATTTTTATTTTGTCATGTTCATATCTGTTCTGTTGGTTAAAAAATAGCCTCCCTGTTCTTGGTTTGAATTTCTTTTTAATTTCTTGGATCCTGTGGAAGAGGTCTCTTGTTTTACCTTTCTTCTTGTCTTTTTCTGTTTCTTTGCATTGATTATTATAATAGTTCTCTTTCTCCCTATGCATAAATCATTGAACAGTTGTGTTTGGGGTTTTGACCCCATTTCTGTCATCTTTTACTTCTCATCTGTTCTTAAGAATTTGAATATTTTTCTCTCCTTGATTATAAATAGTGTTAAATATTGTGAAAGCTAACCTGCAAAGTCTTTATGCAAATTGCTTCTAAAAGAGTAAAAACACAGAGTAGACAAGTAAATGTTTTTTTAAAAAAATATTCCATTGCCATGCTGGTCTTAATTGCCAATTAAAAATACATCTCTCTCTCGGTTGGGGTCAGAGGGAGGCACAGTTATGTCTTACTTAGTGGCATATTAACATGTTCATTTTTTTTACAACCCCCAACCCTGCATGATGCATGTATTTTAATATGACTGTTAATGATTATTTCAGGAACCTTGATACTACTCTAAAACTTTCCAGAAATCTGTAATAATTTTTATCAGAAAATTCCACTAGCATTCATGTCTGACAAATTTATAAACAAAAATAAATAAAGTGGAGCTCATCAGTTGCATGTCTTCTCAGAATTTTAAATTTAGCAGGATGAATTATTCCAGTGTCTGTACATTTAACATCAGAAATTGTTGCCTTCCATGTTTACTTCTTCACTCTCCTGAAATCATTGGTTTATAAAAAATGTCTGCTTGATCAAAAAAGAAAAAAAACACTCTTGTTTTGGGGCTTAATTTCATGCATGAAATACTGTAGCTCAAACCCCCAGGAGGACACGATGAGAATCCGAAATGACCTCAACAGATTAGAAAACTGGGCCAATATTAACAAAATGAATTTCATCAGGGAGAAATGTAGGAAATGACAGTTGGGCAGTAAAAATGAAATACACAGATATAGGATGGGTGACGCATGGCTTGAGGGCAGTACATGTGAAAAGGATCTAGGAGTCTTAGAAGACCACATGCTGAACATGAGTCAGCAGTGTGATGCAGCAGCTAAACAAGCCAATACAATTCTAGGCTGCATTAATAGGAGTATAGTGTCTAGATCAAGGGAATAGTGCCACTGTATTCTGCTTTGGTCTGACTTCAGCTGGAATACTGCGTCCAGTTCTGGGCACCACAATTCAGGAAGGATATTGAGAAGCTAGAACGTGCCCAGAGGAGGGTGACCAGGGTGGTGGGTGGTCTGGAATCCATGCCCTATGAGGAGTGGCTTCGGGAGCTGGGCATGTTTACTCTGGAGGAGAGACGGTTGAGAGGGGACATGATAGCCATGTTTAAATATTTGAAGGGATGTCATACTGAGGATGGGGCAAGCTTGTTTTCGGTAGCTCCAGAGACTAGGACACAGAGCAATGAGTTCAAACCTCAGGAAAAGAGATTCCACCTAAACATTAGGAAGAACTTCCTGACAGTAAGAGCTGTTCAGAAGTGGAATGCACTGCCTCGTAGTGTGGTGGATTATCCCTCTTTGGAGGTTTTTAAACAGAGGCTGAATGGCCATCTGTCGGGAAAGATTTGATTTTCTATTCCTGCATGGCAGGGGGTTGGATTGGATGGCCCTTGTCGTCTCTTCCAACTCTATGATTCTATGATTCTATGAAACTTGTATTGAATTCAGTCCTTGACTATTTAGAAATGGATTTTGGATGGTGAAAGGAATGAGGACCAACTTTATTTATTTGAATGACTGAGTGGTACTGAAAGATGTAGTGATCTACAGTGATGGAACAAAGATATTCTACACATGTTAAAAGGTCTCCCATTCTCTTTAGCATTACTTTAGCATATTACATTCCATAAAACTCAGCCTGGCTCTAAGGAGGTAGGAGAGCCATTGTTTGGCCCAGGAACTGAGAATCAAATTTGCCTCTCTTTTCTTCTCTGCAGGTGGCTTCAAAGTCACCTTTTCACCCTTTTCTCATACATTCCCAAGATGTCTCAACAATTCTAAACCCAAATAATCTGTGGAAAGAAGGAAAAAACTTGATAACTTTCAATGGCTGGAGGTCACTCATCAAATGTTAAGCTCCTGAAAATAACTTTTCTACCTCAAAATCATCATGGATTATCCTCAAGCTGGTGTCTCCCAGAATGCCAATCCATTGAGCTATTTTCTAATAATAAATTATAAAACCTACAGTCCCATTCCTAATTTATGTTTATGATGGTGGAATGCAGTTCATCATAGGGCCACAGAGAAAGTAGCATGACAGTCCACAGTCAGCACTGAATCCACTTTTATTACACCATTGCAGCATGGAAGAAGACATAAGAAACATGGTGTCAATATTTAAATTTGCCAAAAGCAGTAACAAATGCAATATTGAGTAGTTACTGTAGAGTGGGATGGCTGAAAACTGCAGCTCCTGCATGCTAATGATGATTGTAACCACTGGATAATCTTTTATTTTTTCTTTTGTTTTTGTGATCTCTGGGAAGCTAGCTCTTTCCTGACATGTCTTTCTAGTATTTCTCTGAATGCTTTAAGGTAGGAAAATCTCAGTCACGTTATCGCGTGATAACGGCCAGGTGGTAAATTTAAAAAATAAAACTCCCCCAAACATAAAATCAGTTCACCAAGCACAAAAATACATTTTAAATCACACAATCAAAACAGGGAGGGTAAAATAAAGGGTGCCACTTACCTGGATGACCAGATTGTACAAGGAAGTGCTCAGATCAGACCTCACTTTTGCAGCTGTCATTTCACAACAGGAACGGGGCTCCTTTTCGCACACCCGTGATTGCGTGATAGTGATGAAACGGGAGATCTATTCATGATGAAAAATCATGATTACATTGTTTCGGAACAGTCACTGGAGCAGGATGGATGCAGAATAGAATGGGGTCAACGTCATCTGAAAGGGACATCCATTCTCGACCCTGTTCTGTTCCTCCACGGGATATATAGCCCGTGTGAAAATCTCCACAGAGAGGGAAATGACTGAATAGTCTAGGGACACCACTGGAAATATGCTTTCAGGAATAAGGATGGACTAGAATTTTGTTTTTTCATAAGGACTTTACAAAAATTTAAATTGTCTTCATAACTGACAGAAATAACTTGAAATAACAAACAAATATGAAAACATATTCAGGAGTAGCTGTGTTGGCCATACAACAACCAAAATTCACAAAACTGTGATACCTTTATTGAGCCAACCAAAAATACAAAAATACATCATGCAAGCTCCACTGGTTTCTTCATCAGGCAAAGTTGTTAAAAATCATACAGGAAAGGTGGGAAATGATGACATTAGAGTCACAGGCCTACATTTTGTCAAGATGTTATTGTTGTCACTTAAGATGGTCTGGAGGGATACCAGTGCAGGTAGAGGTCACCTTCCTTTTTCGCTATGTGGACACTGGGAGACAAAGAATCATAAAATCCAGGCAATAAAATTTCAACTCTATTAGTAACAGAAAAAAGTAACTCACCTTGATATCCAGGCTGTTTCTGTCCTGTGTGAGGTTACCCACCACTTTCTTAGGCAGAGAACATTGAATTTCTCAAGAAACTTCTGTATTGTTGCATCTAGAAAAAAATCTTTTAGATGCTGTATAGGTAAAACCTGCCAAATGCAGTCCCAATGAAAAACTTTTACTGTCGTTAGAAGCAGGTCCAGTTTAAGGAATTTTGGGGGGCCCTGCAACACTTTATTTTAGGGGCCCCATATGTTTATCTCAGGTCAATGTAACCTAACCTAATCTATTCACAGTACAGGATATTCAGATTATTACTAATAATATTTTTGTAGGAGGAGGGTTATGATGGGGTCCCCCCACATTGATGGAGCCCCCTGTGGCTGCAGGTGCTGCAGGGCCCTTAAACCGGCTCTGCACACGCACTCTTAGTTTCTTCATAGTTGCAAATTCTGAGGGTCAGTTCTGAAACAAGAGGGCTGCTGCTGATGCTATACATCTGCCACTAGCAGCCAGAAGACAATGCAGAAATTCAACAGGTGCAGCACACTTAAGGAAGCATGGAAACTGAGGGTGAGAAAACCCAGCTTCCTGCTGGTCTCTCTCTGTGTGTGTCAGTCACCTGTATATTGAGAGTACATTAAATACTTCACTCCTTCCAGCATTAGATTTTAAGGTGTTGGCAGAAAGAACACACCAGGACAGTGGATGTAGTGTATCTTGATTTCAGTAAGGCTTTTGACAAGGTCCCCCATGATATTCTTGCAAAAAAGTTAGTAACCTGTGGGCTAGACAATGCAACTGTTAGGTGGATTTGTAATTGGGTGACTGACCGAATGCAAAGGGTAGTAGTCACCAATGGCTCCTCTTCATCCTGGAGAGAAGTAACCAGTGGGGTGCCACCGGGTTCTGTCCTGAGCCCAGTGCTGTTCAACATCTTTATCAATGACTTGGATGAGGGAATAGAGGGTATGCTTATCAAGTTTGCAGATGATACCAAATTAGGAGGAGTAACTAATACCCCAGAGGACAGGGTCAGAATCCAAAATGACCCCCTTAACAGATTAGAAAGCTGTGCCAAAACTAACAAAATGAATTTCAACAGGGAGACATGTAGGATACTACACTTGGGCACTAAAAATGAAATGCACAAATATAGGATGGGTGACACATGGCTTGAGGGCATTACATGCAAAAAGGATCTAGGAGTCTTGGTGGACAACAAGCTGAACATGAGTCAGCAGTGTGATGCAGCAGCTTAAAAAGCCAATGCGATTCTGGGGTGCATTAGTAGGAGTATAGTGTCTAGATCAAGGGAAGTAATAATGCCACTGTATTCTGCTTTGGTCGGACCCTCACCTGGAGTACTGTGTCCAGTTCTGGGCACCACAATTCAAGAAGGATATGGACAAGCTGGAAAGTGTGTCCAGAGGAAGGCAACCAAAATGGTGGGAGGTCTGGAAGCCATTATGCCCTATGAGGAGTGGCTTAGGGTGCTGGGCATGTTTAATATGGAGAAGAAAAGGTTGAGAGGTGACATGATAGACATATTTAAATATTTGAAGGGATGTCATACTGAGGATGGGGCAAGCTTGTTTTCAGTAGCTCCAGAGACTAGGACACGGAGCAATGGGTTCAAACTGCAGGAAAAGAGATTCCACCTAAACATTAGGAAGAACATCCTGACAGTAAGAGCTGTTTGGAAGTGGAATACACTGCCTTGCAGTGTGGTGGAGTCTCCTTCTTTGGAAGTTTTTAAACAGAGACTGAATGGCCATCTGTCAGGAATGATTTGATTGTGCATTCCTTCATGGCAGTGGGTTGGACTGGATGGTCCTTGAAGTCTCTTCCAACTCTATGATTCTATTGTTCTTTCTTTTTTTTAGTGGGGAAAAATACTCTAACAGGAAACTAATTCTTTTTAGATTAATAAAAACCCCCACACACACAAGATTCAGATGCTGCTGCTGTCGTTATCTTGGTTTCACTGTCTACTTTGTGTTACTGACTGAGGTTTCTGATGTGATTCTGATGCTATCCAAGCATTTAGGAAATCAGTGAGATATGGTGGAATGATGTGGCATGTCCCAAGCAGTGTCACTTTGGGTTAACTGCACTGGTTCTTAACCTGTGGTCTGGCGCCCCCCAGGGGTCTGCAATGTTCTCACAGGGGGTCCACAAGGCTTGAAGGTTGCTCTGCTCACCTCCTCCCTGCAGTGCAGTGGTCAAGGCAGAGGCTGGCTGGCTTGGCCTGCACATGGCCATTCAATCTGCAGCAGCCACAAATTTGGAGGAAGAAGCAGCAGAAAAATCTTCCCTCCCCCTCCAGTGCCTCTGAAGGAAGATTTAAGAGATGTGTGATTGTACTATTGTTGTTGGGGTTTTAAATCTTGAGTTAAGGTTTGGGGGTCAGTGGCAACAAAAGGTATTTAAAGGGGGTCCCTGGTAAAGAAAAGGTTAAGAGCCACTGTTTTTGATTAATAAACAAAAATCCCTCCCCTCCACAAGATTCAGATGCTGTTGCTGCATTGTTACCTCTGTTTCACTGTCTACTTTGTGTTACTGACTGAAGGTTTGAAGAGTAGCCATTCGCATGCTATCCAAGCCTTGTGGAAATCCCTCAACAGGAGCCTGCGAAGGGGGCAGGCTGGGCTCAGCTGGGAGAGAGCTTTGAATGGCTGGAGCCTCCTCCGCACAGCGTCCGGGCAGGCACACGGGGGGAGGAGGAGGAGAGGCTGCCTGGTCTGAGGCACCTTCCCCGAGGGAAGGAAGGAAGAGAAAACGGAGCAAGGAGGAAACCAGCCAGCAGATGGGCCAGCCAGGCAAGGCTGCCAGTGAGCACATGAAAGGAGCCAGAAGCGTTTCGCCAGCTCTGTCTTTTTTTCCTTTTGCTCTCCTTCTTTCCCTCACCAGCAGCCTCCAGCTCTCAGTGCTGCTGCAAAACAGCGACTCCTCCCGGATGTCTCCTGGGTGTCTCCTTCCTCAGATAAGGAGGTCAGTTGGGGCCCCCTGCCATGCTGATTTGGCAGACTGGTTAAACTGGCCCTGGCTAGAGGTAGAAACCTCAGAGTTAAGATATGAGAGAGAGAGGGAGAGAGATTGGGAGAGAGAGGTTGTCCCACCCACTTATTAAGGCAAGTGGCTTCTCCCTGATTACCTCTCAAAAGTTTGCCTTCCAACCGCTATTTAATCATGTTTATGACACTGAATTGGAGTTGGGACCCCTTTTCTCTGATAGCCTCCTCAACTTTAACAGCTAAACACAAGTAGGTAAAAGATGATCTCCATATTAGGAAGAGCTGAATAGAATCATAGAATCATAGAATCATAGAATTGCAGAGTTGGAAGAGACCACGAGGGCCATCCAGTCCAACCCCCTGCCATGCAGGAAATCACGATCAAAGCATCCCCAACAGATGGCCATCCAGCCTCTGTTTAAAGACCTCCAAGGAAGGAGAGCCACCACGCTCTGAGGGAGTATGTTCCACTGCCAAACAGCTCTTACTGTCAAAAAGTTCCTCCTCATGTTGAGGTGGAATCTCTGTTCCTGGAGCTTGCATCCATTGCTCTGTGTTCCAGTCTCTGGAGCAGCAGAAAACAAGTCTGCTCCATCCTCAACATGACACCCCTTCAAATACTTAAACAGGGCTATCATATTGCCTCTTAACCGTCTTTTGTCCAGGCTAAACATACCCAGTTCCCTAAGTCTCTCCTCATAAGGCATTGTTTCCAGACCTTTCACCATTTTAGTCACCCTTCTTTGGACACGCTCCAATTTGTCCATATCCTTTTTGAATTGTGGTGCCCAGAACTGGACACAGTATTCTAGGTGAGGTCTGACCAAGGCAGAATGGAGCGGCACTATGACTTCCTTTGATCTGGACACTATACTTCTATTGATGCAGCCCAAAATCACATTGGCCTTTTTGGCTGCCGCATCACACTGTTGACTCATGTTCAACTTGTGGTCTACTAGGACTCCTAGATCCCTTTCGCATGTAGTCTCATTCAGCCAGGTCTCCCCCATCCTATATCTATGCATTTCATTTTTTCGCCCTAAGTGCAGTCCCTTACATTTCTCCGTATTGAATTTCATTTTGTTAGCTTTGGCCCAGCTCTCCAGTCTATCCAGGTCATTTTGAATTTTGATCCTGTCCTCTGGGGTATTCGCTACTCCTCCTAATTTGGTGTCATCTGCAAATTTGATAAGTATGCCCCTAATTCCCTCTTCCAAGTCATTGATAAAGATGTTGAATAGCACTGGGCCCAGGACCGAACCTTGTGGCACCCCACTGGTCATATCTTTCCAAGATGAAGAGGAGCCACTACTGAGCACCCTTTTCAGAAAAAGAATAGATGGTTGAGAATGTCATTCAGTTTGTTTTAAAATCTGCACTTTTAAAAAAGAATTTCAAAAAGACAAAAATATTTTTTAGAAATCAAATGTGGGAGCAAGTAAAACTGATTCGTCTCTAGTCAGAAAGAACAATGGCTAATTTGAAAAATTGAACTGAACTGCAGAACTGTACATCTGTAATTTGTGTGGACTCTTATCCATCTCTGCCTCTCATCTATATAAATAAGTGCTTTGAAGGCGAACAGAAAGGAAATATGATGGCATCATATGGTAAGTGCATAACATAATATGGAAGGCTACCTTGAAGAGTATCTTTGAAGGGCCTCAAAGTCCTTGGTAGTTAGGATGGCATTTCCAACACATTGTACACTGTGTTTGCAATATACGATTATAGTTGGTCCCATTGTGGATGCCAGTTTTGTGCCCCTTTCTATATTCTATGGGGTTAACTATAATTTTGCAAACATGACCACAGTTTTAATATGTACTGCCCCCCACCAAATCCATGCATCAAATGAGGTGCCACTGCAGGACTTAATTGCAGCGCTCTCCTGCCTGTGTGGCTCAGGTAGCAATGCACCATTTGAATGCAACCTTAAAGCCCTAAATAAAAAATGCAAAATACATGCAAATGCAATAAAGAAATTTCACTACAAAGAATTTACCTTCTTGTTCCCCTGTTGTGATAATGGGGACTGCACCTCCCATTATCTTCCAGCTCTGCAATCAAGTAACCAAAGGGTTAACTTTAAGGTTAACTAGGAGCTGCAAAAGGTTACACCTACAGGGGGCAGCGTCTTTAATTATGTCATATCACCAGAGAGAGGAAGACCAATCAGGACTTGAGAGCAGTAATTTGAAAAGGTAATATAGGCTGGCTCAAAGCCACAAGGAGCCAGACAGACAAAGGAAGATCCTGAGATGAACAGAGAACATCTCAACAGAGAATAACAAAGGATGGAGGAATACTGGTTGAGCCTGGCCTGGGAGCAGGGACATGGCCCTGGCCCCAGCCCAGCCTCTGAATAAACAGACTGAATCCTGCATAGTGAGTAGCTAGGGAATGGTTGGCTAGTTTGCGTTAGGAGAATTATGTTTATTTTTACTTGGCTGAATGATAATTCTATCTGTAACTTTTAAAATTGTGCCTGGGAAAGGAGGAGCTTTCCCCATGAGACTATCTGCTTATTTCTGAGTGCTATTAGAATAAATAGTTTTTTCTAATCTTTCTTCAAAACTTATGTGTCATGTAATTTCATACCCTCTGCTTCAGGACAGAAGGGAGGGGTAGGGGAATCTCAGCAAGTGGCAGAGAGTTCCCAAGGAACCCCACAGTTTTCTTTTGAACTGTATGTAAAAAGGGGTGGAAATCAAAGGGTGGTGGCAGTTACATCTAGAGGGTGTACTTTAGGGAATCCCCAGGCGGAGGAATTCCCAAGATTGCATCTAAAACAAGGGCAGCTTCAGTGGTTCCAGGCAGAGAACCCCCAAGCCAGGGCCAGTTTAAGGCACCAGCGGCGTCAGCATCTGCAGGGGGCCCCATCATTGTGCCGGCCCCAGTAGTAACCCTCCTCCTGCAAAAACATTATTAGTAATAATGTCAATACCCTGTACTGTGAATAGTTTAGGTTGAGTTAGGTTACATTGGCCTGAGATAAACATATGGGGACCCCAAAATAAAGCATTGCAGGCACCCTCAAAATTCCTTAAACCGGTCCTGCCCCAGGCTAGCGTCGCACCTGTAAATATGCAACTGAAAATCCCATGCGCTTATTCAAGGTAAAAAGAGCTTACTCTTTAGCCTCAGCAATGGCAGATCCTTGGATCATAGGATCATAGAGTTGGAAGAGACCACAAGGACCATTCAGTCCAACCCCCTCCCCCTGCTGGAATACATAGGAATCATCTACAGCACCAGCATTTCCTCCCTTTCTGAACTCAACTAGTAAGTACAGCCCCTTCCTTAGGGTATCTGCAGCCAAACCAGTAGTTCACAGGAGTTACATGAAAGTGGATGGCTTGCTTAGCAAAATACTTTTTCCAGCAGCTCAAAACTTTTCCATTTGGAGCCTGCCATTCTAGGTTTTCTTTTCTGTGTATATATAATATATCCAGGACTTTGTTTTAAATGCTAAATTGTCTGTTTAAACATTTCATCAACTCACCATGTTTGAATGGGGGGGGGGACGATTCCAAATAATATGTGAACTTCTTTGATATTTTAAAAAGCCAATTTCCTCCACAAACTCTTCTAAAAGACAGAAGGCTCTTCCCATTCATGTGATTTGGCAAGCATGCCTTATCCAATTTGTGTCTGTTTCCTTTTGTGTATGCAAAATATAATAAATGTTGACAGGTGCAACTTTCTAATATTGCCCAATTTGGATACGCATTTCCACATTTTACATAGTAATTAAAACATTCCATATGCAATTGCAGACTGCCTCAATTTGTCAACCCACCACATTTCTTTGACTGATTTCTAGACACCCTGTCAACATTATGGACGAGTTTTGTTCAGAAACATGTATAATACAGCGGTTAATAGTGAGAAGGGCTGCATATCCTTATGGCTGTCTGTTCCTAATCAAGGGGGAGTTCTTATGCTTTTAATGTTGGGTTGCATGAAAAGGTTGGCAGGGACTACATCTTTCAGGATGCCGGGATGACAGGAAATGTCATATCAGTTCAGTATCATGCTAATGGTTTGAGCATTAAGTAAGTTAACCCAATTTGTATTTGACTGAAATGTTACAATTTCTACTTCTCAATGGCTGGATCCCACACTGTTCCTGGGGTTGGGGGCATTAATACTGGAATGGAAAGAGACCACCTCATTCCCCAACTCCCACTACCCCAAAATAAAGAGGCAGACAACAGATGCTGGGAAACTAGAGGCATAATTGTATTGGTTTATACAAAGGAGGTCCACAGCAGTGTATCAGCAGTTCTAGTACAGGTTGAGTGTCTCTTATCTGAAATGTTTGGGACCAGAACTGTTCTGTATTTCACATTTTTTTTCCAGATTTTGGAATACCTGTATTTGCATAGGCACCATAGACACCTGCCACCATTTCAATGATCCTCATGACTCTCTCCAGCCTCTTGTCTCTTTCCAGCATTGCATCTCATTAATGAGATGTGAGGCTGCCTCACACATAATTTTGATGGCAGCAGTGGGGTAGGAAAGGCCCCCGCGCCACTAGGAAGAAGCCTGGCACCGCATAATTTAAATAATAAAATATGTGGTGACCCGTACACGGTCAACCCACCACCTTAACACTCTGACTTTAGGATGGCAGTCCTGTGGGGTCTCTTGCATCCCACTGCTGCCACCAAAAATATGTGGTGCCCGGCTTCTTCCTAGTGGCACGGGGGCCTTTCCTATACCACCGCTGCCACCAAAAATATGTGTGATGCACCAACCACTTTTTATTGGAATAGCCCTTTGTGTCCCTGATATCAGGTAGCGTGGTTTAAATTAAACGGAGGCCAAGCCGCTTTAAACTCTAACAAACATTTATTGAAAAATATAAAACAAATAAACTGTAGTTGAGTATTAAAGTTGTTAATCTTGTTAAGGCTTAGTTACATCAGATTCCTTTTAAAATAATAACATCAGTTTAGACACACAAGCACTACTAACTCAGGCACAAAGTCCTAAATCCCCTTTATATACTTGACTTGTTCTGAGCCTCTCCCTATTAGACTCTCCAAGGAGATTTTCAGACAGGCAAAAATCGCCCCTTGCCGCGCGAGCAGCCTCCCGAAACTGCTGCGCGGCAAGGGTCTTTTTCGGACGACGCTGTGCCTCTAGCGAAGCCGTCCGTGTCACTTCCGTGAAGCTTGGGACGGCTCCGCGCCATATTTCAAGCACGGAAGCTGCCCGTGATTGAAATATGGCGCGGAGCCGTCCCAAGCTTCACGGAAGTGACACGGACGGCTTCGCTAGAGGCACAGCGTCGTCCAAAAAAGACCCTTGCCGCGCAGCAGTTTCGGGAGGCTGCTCGCGCGGCAAGGGGCGATTTTTGCCTGTCTGAAAATCTCCCAAGTCTATTCAGTCCCTCTCTGGACCCTTAAGACCCTTCTGTGGTCGTCAGACTGAAAAGTTCCCTCAGGAACTCTTAAGAGCACACCCTCCCTTTGGTGTAACTCTTTCTTTCCAGTCAAACCTCAAAACAATTAAAAATAAAAACAAAAATGTTCTGGGTGCCCTTGCATGCCTGAGGAAAATGAAGCAGCCTCCATTTCCAGCAGATGGCTACTCCTTCCTCCCTGGGTGTCCAGGAGCAGCTGGAATGTGTCCATGCACATGGCTGCATCAAAGCAGTGTCTGGGGAATGGAGCTGCACCCAGGAAACCCCTGGCTGTTGTTGCACAAGAGGGTACAAGATATCTTCTTCTACAACAGAGATTATCACACTACACTGTTATAGTGCTATTATTCCACTTTAACTGCTATGGCTGCCTCCTGTGGAATCCTGGGATTTGCATTTTGGGGAGGGGCATTTAGCATTCTTAGCCAGAGAGCTCTTAAGCTTCAGTAAACTACAAACCCCAGAATTCCACAGGAGGCAGCCGTAGCAGTTAAAGTGGAATAATAGCACTATAACAGTGTAGTGTGATAAAGTCAAACATCTCTCAAAATACATATGCTGGTTTATTTGGTGGTTATGCCTGCATATTCCACCTAAAAAATCCTGGCCTGTGGAAGGATGCAGTGTGGAATTGATCTGGATGGCCTGAGCCGCCTTCTAATCCCATTCTTCAAAAGCCAGTCTTCCAATTGCCCACAATGTGGCAGCAGAGGTCAGTCCCAGAATTCTTGTTACAGGTTAGATGAAGGACCACAGGACACCAAGAGAGCTCCCACAAGCTTTAGTGGTAATTGGGAATGGAAAGATTTTTTGCTGGCTTAAGTCTCTCAATCAAATTGCATTTCCCTACCTCCTAAGACTTGTTGCAAGAAAATGCACAACTTCCATAAAGTATTCAGTTACTTGGAAGGCTTTAGAGGCCATTTCTGAGATATGCACACAAAGTGCAAACCAAACAATGCATATCATTCTTTAAAACAGAAATAGACAAAATGCTCAAAATTTTAAAAATGCAGAAACACACTTTAGTCAATGGTGAAAAGTTGTGTAGATTGTGAAGTTGAAGGCTTTCACGGCCGGCATCCATAGATGCAGATGCAGGCGAAACATCAGAAAGAAACTATTTCAGAACACGGCCTCACAGCCCGGAAAAAAAACAAGGAAAATCTATGTTGTGTAGATTAATAAAATTATGCAGATAAATATGCACATTAGTAACAAAAATGTGCACAAATTTCAATATGAGAAGACCACACAGGCTCTTGACACACTGCAAAAATAATGCAGTTTGACATCACTTTAACTTTCATGGCTCAATGCTATGGAATTTTGGGATTTTTAGTTTTGTGAGATGTTTAGCATCCTCTGCCAGAGAGCTCTGATACCACAAAAAACTACAAATCCCAGAATTCCATTGGATGGAACCATGATAATTAAAGCGATGTCAAACTATATTACTTCTGCAGTGTGACAACAGCCACAGTCTTTGAACCCAATATGAAACAAGGATGGGAAGAAAGTACAGGTGAGATTCAGAGAAATTCACTGAGTTCAAAAGTGAGAGATTTTTATATCTCTAATGATAAGAAAAGAGAAAAACTTCAGGTGACTTTTGACAGTCATATTACCTGAAGAGAAAGAAATTCTTCTGTGGAATCAAATGATAAATCTTTCCAGATATGCTACTTTAAGCTGTTAGGTTTGGGAAATCACATTTTGGAATGCCACCTAAAAAGAAATACCCTACTATATCCCAAATACTTTGATCTTGTCATATTGATTTTCTATATATAACCAGGTTTTTTAAAAATGTGTAATCATTTCAACATGCAGGCCCATGCCAGCATCATCCATGGTAGCAGTACGGGGGGAGGGGACTTAAATAAGATACTTTCAGTGAGAACCCCTTCTTATCATCTCCATCTAATCACTTGATTGCCTTTTCTGGCCCCCATTTGCATGGTGGCCCAGAAGGAGACAAACCTAGGAAGAGGCTGCTGCTCTCTTGCTTTACCTCATCACTCCTTCATTCAGTGTAGGCAAACAAACAGTCGGCAACATTATTTATTTCATACCTGCTTCTCTCTGTGGACTGAGGTGGGGAACAACAACAAATAACACAACATCGATTTAAAAAGCCTATAAAACCAATACATATTAAATTCCATCAATAAATACTTTTAAAACATAATTAAAAAATAATTTAGATAAACCTAGAAGAGACCAGAAGAGACTGGTCTTTAGTGCTGATTTAAACTCAAATAGCATCTCCAGTTGATTAATCTCTTCCAGCAGTCTTTCAGGGGGAGTATAATCCCATCCAGGACTGGTTGACACACCTCCAGCCCAGGTTAGGACCCTTAACAGTAAGCACCTCTGTCTTGTCTGAATTCAGTTTCAGTTTGCTTTTCCTCATCCAGCCCATTACCTCCTCTGGGCATTCATTCAGAGGAGACACGCTATCCTTAGCTGATGCTATTACTGAAGGCATAGAGAAGTATATTTGGGTGTCATCAACATACTGATAGTACCCTGCCCCATGCTCTAGATAATATTTCCCCGTGGTTTCATGTAGATATTAAGCAGCATTGGGGATAGAATGGCACCTTCTCATATGCCATGTAACAGTTTCTTTTTTGAGCAGCTGCTATCCCCAAACACCATCATCTAGAAACTGCCTGAGAGATAGGACTGGAACTACTGAAGCACAGTGCCCCTGATATCCAAATTTCTCAGTTATTACAGAAAGATACCATGGCTAATGGTATCAAACACCACTAAGAGGTCCAAAAGCACCAACAGGGCCACACTCCCCCTTCCATGTTCACATGCAGATCATCCACTAAGGTGACCATAGTGGTCTCAACTAGGTATCCTGCTCTGAAGTTGGTTTGAAATGAGTTTAAGAAGTGTGCATCATCCAAGACAGCCTGGAGGTGGAAAGAAACTGGCATCCCAATCAGAAAAGGAAGAGTTGATACTGATCTATAGTTGTTAATATCCAGGGGGTTCAGGTCTTTTAAAGAAGTGGTCACACCACTGCTCCATTTAGACCACTGCTCCATTCTGTCCCTGAGATGTATTAATAATATATTGTAATTGAGATCTACGTGTATCCTCCCTGGATGACCAGCCAAAAAGGACAGGGTTCAAGGGGACAAGTTGTCTTCCTTAATCCCCCTAGCAGCTTGTTGACATCAGTGATACTCACCAAATGAAACTGATCCAGTTTAATCCTGCTCATGGAGTTGCTGGATATCCCATTGGTCAACTTCTGCTGTAATGAAATGGTCTAAATCTGCTCTTATCTGAGATATTTTATCTGTGATGTGATAGTTAAAAGCATCATAGTGAATTGATGAAGGCTCTAGAACTGGATTCAGGGGGAAGGTGCTTGAATTAAACCCTTCACCACCCTGAGTGGTTTGGCTGGATGTGAATTCATAGATGCAATACGTGCAGAGAAAAAAGCTTTCTTCACTGCACGTATTGCCACCTTATGCAAACAAAAATGTTCTCTATATCATGTCTTGTCAGATATAGGTCAAGAGTTGGCAGTGGGCCTTTTGCTGTGATACAAGGCCTGGCAGGAATCCAACCCAGCCTATTACTTACTCTGGCTGTGAATGGTAAGCCTAAATGTACTGCTGAAGAACCCTGAACACTTGATTCTGCTGAACATATAAATTGGATCCTCCAGAAGAACAACAATGGATATTCTGAATGGCAATCTGAGCCCTGTTGGATGAGAACAAAGACCTGTCTAGTTCAGCATCCTGCTTCCACAGTACCCAAGCAGATGCTTCTGGGAAGTATATCAGCAGGGCAGAACCCAAGTAGTTGATACTATTTGCCTGCTGTTGTCCAGAAGCACAGTTAGTCAGGTAGGGCAACCAGGAAGCAGATTGGGGGTATCATGGAAAGGCAGTATGTTGTTGTTTATTGGATTTATCATTTTACTATCTGGGATGGGATTTATTACTTCATGTGTCAAAATAACTTGGCTGAATTTGAGGACTGTGCATTGGGAGAGTGAGAGACATAATTTGGTCCTCCTCTCCAGGCAGCAAAATGTCTTGGGCTAACCCTTAGCATGGTACCACTGAAATCAAATATATAGAGAAGATGAAAAAGCAGAAGAAGGAACCAGCCAAGGCCTCCCCTGGAACCAGGACGGATAGCTGCTTTCTCTTCCTCAGTGTTCAGTAGTGTGTTCTCCCCATTTTGTCGTTTGTGCATTTGTGTGAGTGCACATACTAAGGGAAAATGTTATTAAATCCTTGAAAAATCTTCATATTACTGTCATACTGTTTAACAAACATGGAAAATTCTTGCACCAGAGCAGCTTGTGTGATGCACATATGCTAGTATTCAATTAGAATAATAACATCTGTGTGTAGTACATTCCTTCAAGTCTTTAAAGTGCCTCCTACAAATTATCTTCTTATTCTTTACAGTCTCCCTGAATGTTAGGTCAATATCAGTATTCCCTTTAGAAGACTGGGAAAAGGGCAATCGTAAGCTATTTTGGCTTGCCTAAGGTCATGACTGAATACATCTGGCAGAAGGAAAAGAAAAGGATCTCCTGGCTCACAGCTCATGCTTTTAGCTGCTATGCTACAACATCCCAACACTCACAGCAATTATGATGAGCTGATTTTCAGAGGCATGAGTAATGTTTAAGTCTAATAATCCAAAAATGATTGGCACACATCATTTTTTAGGAGATGGGGCACTCATATTTACTCCATAGCATCATGTGGATTTGCTCTTAATAAAAAAATACTGGCTGATATATTTTAAGAGCTAATTTAAGGATGTTCAGTCCAAGGAATCAACTGCAACTGCCTACTATCAATTTGCAGGATGTGGACTGCTGACAGTAGCAAAGTTAATCATGCATATATTTTCCTGCAGTCAATTCTTTGGATTAAAAATTGCTTAGTTTACACACTCTGACTGGACTCTCCCGCCTTTCCTTCTGTGGGCAAGATTCTATAGCCAACATGTAGACTCTAAGCATTGTCTCACCACACTTTGTCACTTTTATTTTTTTATTAATAAAATGAAAATACCATTACTCCCTCAGTAATGAAGGACTGAGGTCCCCATGCCAGCATAAATGGAACCAAGAAAAAGCCACGGAAGTGTGGTGTCCATATGCAGAAAATCTGCAAGAGTAGAGAAAAAACAAAGCAATTGTTGCACAGCTGATGTTTTATAGAACCTGCATTCCATATCCAAATTACAATGTACAGAACATCATTCTAGGGGAAAAAAAGAATCATAAAGATCAAATAAATAGATGAGAATGAATCTGGTGCAACAGATAAGGCATACCTACTCATCGCTATATTAATTCCAGAAATTAACAGATTATTCCAATTTCCATTAAAATTATTACTGGTATTTATTTTCCAGAGCTAAACCAGATTTTTTAATTTAGGTAAATTTGAAACTTCATTATTTCCACAAGACATAGGGGCATATGAGGGACATTGGGAGAACAGTCCTTTCAAAATTAAGCACTTTTGAGACCCATTTATTTCAAAAAGAGAGGTTTTAGCTCATTACTAGCTCTCCCATTCATTGGAACATAGGCAACACAATACTATGCATCTCTATCCAGAAATAATAGATGGGTCCAACCCTTTTTCTTTCATTGCCACACCTATCACTTTTCTCTCTATGCTGTCCTGCCTCTCTCTTTTTCCGTTTCCTCCACTTCTCCATCTAGTGTTTTTTACTATGGAAGGAGTGTGTCAGTCTTGCAGAGTTCTAAGCTGGTCACTGGCAGCTATAAAAATTAGGCCAAGGGCCACATGAGATCATAGGTTGTGCACCATAAGTTGTAAAGAATTACAGTGGGCCCTTGGAATCCAAGACCCCCCCCCATGTGTTACAAATTAGGCTTGATAAGGTGATACTTAAGGCAGGAAGCTGCTTATTGCCAGAGTCTGCACACATAGTAAGAGGCATATATTGTAAAATATTGGAAGGGTAGGGTTATGAAAAACCTGGATCTCCAGTCCATCTTGGAAAGTCAAGCCTCATTTTAAAGTACAAACTGGAATTCCTCCCCCCTCCTGCTGACAAGGAAATGGTCTCACTGAGAGCAATCAGTGATAACCTACACTGAATGGAGACTCTGCCAAACTGAATCAGACTGGTACGCACCCCCATTGTAACTTATTGCAGAGTTTCCAAAGATATTGGACAACCGTGATTGGATTTCAAAAATGATACCTGATTGGCATTGTCTCAAGGTGTGCAACTCCACTGTTCCTCTCTCCCAGGTCATCTAAGAGTCATTGCCAGTGCACAAAGGGTGAAAGGCAGAGGTCATGCTCACATCTGCCCTTTTGCACACAAGCCATAGGATTTCCACTCATCACTCTAAGCAAATGGGGCCTTGTGAACCCTCCAACAGAATAACATTTCCTGTCCAGAGGTGTTGCCTTTACTCCAGGGGACAGCCCCCAAGATAGAAAAGGACTATATATAGGCCAGAAAGGGGGAGGCCATCTCTCTCTTTCTCCACTTTCTTTTCAGAAGCTCTCCACCGAAGACCTGGGTCTCAGCTAGATGGGAGAATTAATAGTGAAAAATATTGCCTTACCTCCCTTTTGCTGCAGTGCCCATTTGTGTCCATGGCTTATTAGGTTTGGAAGGGAATATTTTGTAGTTTACATCCATGGGGAAAAAAAGCTGGCTGTGAGTGAGTTGAGTCAGGGAAATCTCTCTCCATTCACCCCCTCTTTTTTTTCTTCTTAATGTGACAGATGCAGAAGAGCTGTTTTCTGCTTAAAAGAAACTTCTTACTTTTGCTCTGCTGCTTTGCCAGCTGGTCAATTGTACCTACAAAAACAACAACAATGGTGGCTCCAGCATTGCAAGCCCTCCCTTGCAAGCCCATCCCCTCTGAGGTCTGACCAATCAGCTCTGCTGTGTCCCCTTTTTGAATCGGTTGTACAGATGACCTATTATGCATATTTTTGCACACTTTTAAAAAAAGATTGCGAGAAACAGTGAAAACTGTTACTGCGGTCTATGTGGAGTTTTCAGCCCCCCTCCTTCTTGATATGGCAAATCCTGGCAGGCACTCATGTGAACTAAAGGTATTGTCATGCCCTGTGAGTTTGATGAGGGTATAGAAGTAGAGGAGGAGGAGGAGGACATGGCAGGGAATGGCCCTAAGGACCCTAGCACAGGTTTATCCACACCTGTGCCAGCAAGGAACCCTGCCAACCTGGATCCTCAAGCAGAGGAAGAGCCTGGCCCTAGTGGGTTGGCACCAGTCCCAGCAGAGTCCTGCCATTTCAGATAAGGACGAAGAAGAGACGGACTTATCTCCACCATCATACACCCATCAGCAAACTCAAAAGGAAGCTTGAGGAAATCTCTGAGACTGTATGAGAAACACCTGCTCATCAAGAAGCACCTGACGAAGCCTTGATTGCTATAGATATGCTTGGGAAGTACTCTGCTGCCTTGCTACTTTCCAGCTGTTTGGAACCAATCTGGAGTTATTTATCTGGATAAACAGAGCTACAAGTAGGGGAACCCACCAGTGGCTATTGGTGTTAATAAATTTGGCAGGAATATTGCTGCTCCACCACCTCCTCTCCCGTTCCTGCCATGGAATAAGGTTAATCTTTTACACACTTACTTTAATTCTGCGGCAGGAAGGGGCTCCCCCTTCCCTCGCTAGTCGGCCATAAATGCAGCCATCGTAAGGCTGCTTTTACGACTGGCCGTCTGAAACGTTATCACATTATTGCATGATAACGTCCGGGTGGTAAATTTAAAAAAATAAAACTCCCCCAAACATAAAATCAGTTCACCAAGCACAAAAACACACTTTAAATCACATAATCAAAACAGGGAGGGTAAAATAAAGGGTGCCACTTACCTGGATGTCCAGATCATACAAGGAAGTGCTCGGAACAGACCTCCCCTCTGCAGCTGTCATTTCAGAACAGGAAAGGGGCTTCTGTTCGCACACCTGTGATTGCATAATAGTGATGGAACAGGAGGTCTATTCATGATGAAAAATCGTGATTACATTGTTCCAGAACAGTCACGAGAGCAGGATGGATGCAGGACAGCACGGGGTCAACGTCTTCCAAAAGGGAAAACCTTTCCTGACTCTGTTGTGTTCCTACCACGAGATATATAGCCTGTGTGAAAATCTCCATAGTCATTGACTTTGGCTATAGAAACCGATGCCCAGGGAGGTGTCATAGATAACATCTCTCTCTCTCTATCTGGCTTTTCTTCTCAAACGAAGATTCAGGAAGGACTCATCCCACACTTTCTGCAAGCACACTGATGACTAAAAAGGCCAATCCGAGATAAAGAAGTCCAGTTGCAGAAAGCACAGCAGAAGGTCTCCTTGGGTGATGTTTCCGGGTTGTGATTCTTTCTGCGTTGTCGTTTCTCTTCAAGACTTGTTCAGCGTAAGTTCTCAAATAAGGCTGCAGCATTGTGGATAGTGCGTCTCCATGTGTCCTGATGTGAGGCCAGGGCGGACCACTGTTGGTGATCAATTTGGCCGAGCCTGAGATGTTGTTTCAGGGAGTCCTTGTATCGTTTTTTTGGAGCTCCCCTCTTACGCTGACCCGTGGCGAGTTCACTGTAGAGTACTATTTTTGGAAAGTGATGGTCCTCCATCCTAGAAACGTGCCCTGCCCAGTGCAGCTGTGTTCTCAATATCATGGCCTCAATGCTGGTGATCTCTGCTTGCTCAAAGACAGCAACATTCGTCACATAGTGTATATTTAGGATTGTGCATATACAGCACTGATGAAAGTGTTCAAGGAGTCGTAGGTGGTGGTGATAGGTGACCCATGTTTCAGATCCATAAAGGAGAATAGATAGTACAAGGGTTCTATACACACTGATTTTTGTGCATCTCCTCAGGTGTTTGTTACTCCAGACCCTTTTGTAAAGTCTTTCAAATGCCCTATATGCCTTTGCTAATCTGTGATCGATCTCTTTGTCAATCTTGGCATCTGAGGAGATGATGCTTCCTAGGTAGGTGAACTGCTGAACGGACTTGAGCAGAGATTTTCCGACGGCAATGTGGGGATGGTGGTGTTCATCCTGTGGTGCAGGCTGGTAAAGAACTTCCGTTTTCTTCAGGTTGACTTCCAGCCCAAACAGCCTAACATCCTGCTTCGCAACAGCTGCAGAGCATAGATAACATAATTTCATTTGATAGAGGTGAAACATTTTTGAAACTTATATTGAACATAGATTTCTGTTGGTGTCTACTGCTATCTTTTTCTGTCTTAAATAAAGAAATAATTGTTCTTGCTGCCAAGTCAGCTTGTCCTCAACCTGATTTCTTTCATTTGGTTAATTGTCAATTTGTAAAACCTTTAGCCCATAAGGTCCTGCAGATAGTTAATGTTTGGGAGAGCTTTACCCCCAAAACTAGTAAACCCAGTGCACTGCTCTTAACATGTGGATACCAGTATCCATGATGCTGAAGTCCCATTGTATACAATGGCATAAAAAATGGTGTTCCTTATATAAAATGCCAAACTCAAGGTTTGCTTTTGGATTTGTTTGTTTTTGGAATATTTTCAAGCTGTGGATGGTTGAATCCATGGATGCAGCATCTGTGGATACAGAGGGCCAACTGTATGATTTAAGACTGCAGTTCTGTACATTGGTATGAGCAACTTGTCAGCCCTATGCTGAAGGATGATGTGAGTTGCAGTTCTTTGACATTTCCCCACCCCGCTATATCAAATTACTTGGAAGTTCTACTAAACTTCATTGGGAATTACTTTCAAGTAAACATGTACAATATAAATCAGGATATTCCATTGTTGATGTGCTCAGTGGTGAAATGAAAATCTGGAACTGCACAACACATATAATAGTAATGTAGAATGTGAGGAACATGAATCAGGGGAAGTTACACAATGTAGCACAAGAAATGGAATATATAAATGTTGCAGTAGTTGGTGTGAGCAAGCTAAATTGGATGTGACATTTTCATTCATTATTTTAATTAGGAAATGAAAATCTAAGAAGAAATGGCATGGCATTAATAGTGAGGACAGATGTAGCAAATGCAGTAAGCCAATATAATACAAAGTTTGATTGAATCATATCAATAAGACTTCAGGGAAAACCCATCAATATAAACATATTCCAAGTTTATGCTCCAACTACAGAAGCAGAAAAGGAAGTCACTAAAATATTCTACTCTGGAGTCCAAGAGGAAGTTGATCACTCACCAGAACAGGATATGTTGATAATCATTGGTGATTGGAACACAAAAGTAAGAAACAGATCAGAATGAAACATTGAAGAATTTGGCCTAGGGGCAAGAAATGGAGCAGGAGAATGACTGATTGAATTTTGTGAAGTCGGCAGTTTGTTCATTGAAAACACATTCTTCAGGCAACCAAAGAGGTGTCTTTATACATGGACATCACCTGATGGCCAATATAGAAATCAAATAGACTACAAAATTGGAAGCAGAAGATGAAAAACCTCCATTCTTGCTGCAAAAACAAGACTAGGAGCACATTGTGGCACAGACCATGAAGTGCTAATATCAAAAATTAGAGTAGAGCTAAAGAAGGGCACCTAATCAATCATCATGTCAAAATACAATCTGAAGTATATCCTCGTAGAATTTAAAGACCATATAAAGGTTACTCAACACCTTCATTGCCTCAGTGTTTTCAGAAAAGGAAAAGGGTGATCAACCTGACGATAATGGAACAGAGGACACAATAGGGGAAATCCAGAACAGAATAAGCAAAGAGGTAGTAGAGGAATACCTTCTTAATCTAAATGAATTTAAATCTCCAGAATCAGATGAACAACATCCAAGAGTATTAAAAGAGCTGGCAAATGTAATCTCAGAGCAATTGGCAATAATCTTTGAGAACTCCTGGAGAACAGGAGAAGTCCCAGCAGACTGAAGGAGGGCAAACATTGTCCCCATCTTCAGAAAGGGGGAAAAAGAGGATCCCAACTATTATCATCCAGTTAGTCTGACATCAATACCAGGGAAGATTCTAGAGCAGATCATTAAACAGAGAGTCTGTGAACATTTAGAAGGCAATGCCATAATCACAAAAAGTCAACATGGGTTTCAGAGAAACAAGTCATGCCAGACTAATCTGATCTCTTTTTTTGATAAAGTTACCAGCTTGGTAGATGAAGGGAATGCTGTGGACATTGCATACCTTGATTTCAGTAAGGCCTTTGACAAGGTTCCCTCATGACATTCTTGCAAACAAGCTTGTAGAATGTGGGCTAGACAAGTTAAGTGTTCAATGGATTTGTAATTGGTTGACCGGCCGAACCCAAAGGGTGCTCCTCAGTGGCTCCACTTCATCTTGGAAAGATGTGACCAGTGTGGTGCCACAGGATTCTGTCCTGGGCCCAGTGCTATTCAACATCTTTATCAATGACTTGGATGGCAGAATTAGGGGCATGCTTATCAAATTTGCAGATGACACCAAATTAGGAGGAGTAGCTAATACCCTAGAGGACAGGATCAAAATTAAAAATGACCTGGATAGATTGGAGAGCTAGGCCAAAACTAAAAATGAAATTCAATATGGAGAAATGTAAAGTACTGCACTTAGGGCGGAAAAATGAAATGCATAGATATAGGATGGGAGAGACCTGGCTGAACGAGACTACACGTGAAAGGGATCTAGGAGTCCTAGTAGACCACAAGTTGAACATGAGTCAACAGTGTGATGCGGCAGCCAAAAAGGCCAATGTGATTTTGGGCTGCATCAATAGAAGTATAGTGTCTAGATCAAGGGAAGTCATAGTGCCACTCTATTCTGCCTTGGTCAGGCCTCACCTAGAATACTGTGTCCAGTTCTGGGCACCACAATTCAAAAACCATATTGACAAATTGGAGTGTGTCCAGAGAAGGGCAACTAAAATGGTGAAAGGTCTGGAAAGGATGCCTTATGAGGAGAGACTTAGGGAGCTGGATATGTTTAGCTTGGAAAAAAGACAGTTAAGAGCCAATATGATAGCCCTGTTTAAGTATTTGAAGGGGTGTCACGTTGAGGATGGAGCAAACTTGTTTTCTGCTGCTCCAGAAATTGGAACACGGAGCAATGGATGCAAGCTCCAGGAACAGAGATTCCACTTAAATATTAGGAGGAACCTTTTGAGGAGGAACTCAATATTAGGAGGAACTTTATGAGGAAAGACTTAGGGAGCTGGGTATGTTAAAGGGAACTGGGTATGTTAAAGGGCGATATGATAGCCCTGTTTAAGTATTTGAAGGGATGTCACATTGAGGATGGAGCAAGCTTGTTTTCTGCTGCTCCATAGACTAGAACACAGAACAATGTATGCAAGCTCCAGGAACAGAGATTCCACCTCAACATTAGGAGGAACTTTCTGACAGTAAGAGCTGTTTGGCGGTGGAATAAACTCTCTTGGAGTGTGGTGGGGTCTCCTTCCTTGGAGGTCTTTAAACTGAGGCTGGATGGCCATCTGTCAGGGCTGCTTTGATTGTGTATTCCTGTGTGGCAGGGGATTGGACTGGATGGCTCTCGTGGTCTCTTCCAATTCTACAATTCTATGATTCTATCATTCTATGTAAAAAATAGATATGCACTATTAAGCCTAATTGAACAGGAGCCAGAAAAACTGTAGACTAAAGCCAGGGGCATTGTCAGAGAAGAAATCAAAAAGATACTATCTGTAGCCAAAAGAAAGCAAAGCCTCATTGAATCATAGAATCATAGAATCAGAATTGCAGAGTTGGAAGAGACCACGAGGGCCATCCAGTCCAACCCCCCTGCCACGCAGGAAATCACAATCAAAGCATCCCCGACAGATGGCCATCCAGCCTCTGTTTAAAGACCTCCAAGGAAGGAGACCCCACCACGCTCCGAGGGAGTGTGTTCCACTGCCGAACAGCTCTTACTGTCAAAAAGTTCCTCCTCATGTTGAGGTGGAATCTCTGTTCCTGGAGCTTGCACCCATTGCTCCGTGTTCCAGTCTCTGGAGCAGCAGAAAACAAGCCTGCTCCATCCTCAGCATGACATCCCTTCAAATACTTAAACAGGGCTATCATATCGCCTCTTAACCGTCTTTTTTCTAGGCTAAACATACTTTACATTTCTCCGTATTGAATTTCATTTTGTTAGCTTTGGCCCAGCTCTCCAGTCTATCCAGGTCATTCTGAATTTTGATCCTGTCCTCTAGGGTATTAGCTACTCCTCCCAATTTGGTGTCATCTGCAAATTTGATAAGTATGCCCCTAATTCCCTCATCTAAGTCATTGATAAAGATGTTGAATAGCACTGGGCCCAGGACAGAACCCTGTGGTACCCCACTGGTCACATCTGAACCTCTTCAAGCAGTTAAGAACAGATGAGAAGCAAAAATAAAAGGTGACAGAAACAGAGTGGGAACTTTGAATGCAATTGTTCAATGACCTTGTGCACAGGGATATAGCAATCAATGCAGATAACAAGAAAAAAAGGTAGAACAAGAGACCTCTTCCACAAGACCTGAGAAGTCAAAGGAAAATTTAAACCAAGAGTGAATATGCTACACAATCAGCTGGGGAACACACTACATGGTTAAGAAAAAATAAAGAAGACAAAGGAAACACTGAACAACTATATAAAAGAAAGGGGGGGGGAATGACAGATTTATTCAAGGAAGAACCGTTTGAAGATAAACCTCCAATTTTGGAAAGTGAAGTGGAAGCTGCACCCAGGGCATGTGGGAGAAAGAAATAACATTATTCTTATTCTATGCACATATAGTAATGATATTTCTATGTAGAAATTGCTGTTTCCTGTGCAGAAAATGCTGGTTTTGTGCAAAAAAAGAAAAACATGTCTGAATTTTGTGCAAAATAAGGGGATGTTCAGACACCTCTTTCAGTGTCTTGCCGCGCAAGCAGCCTCCGGAACAGTAACGAGGCTGCTGCACGGCAAGGGGTCCATTTTGGACAACACCGTTTCTGTCTCGGCATTGTCTGTGGCTCTTGCGGCTAGCATTGAAGGTGGCTGTGCTGTTTTTTACTCATGGACAACTTCTGTGAGTGAAAAACAGCACGGCTGCCTCCAATGCTAGCCGCAAGAGTCACAGACGATGCCAAGAGAGAAACGGCGTCATCCAAAATGGACCCCTTGCTGCTCCAGAGGCTGCTTGCGCGGCAAAACACAGAAAGAGGCGTCTGAAAATTTCCTAAGTCCCAAACTGAGAAGAGCTTTCTCAGTTCAGGATTTTTCTCATCAGTGTTTCCCAATGATTGATAAATACATTTTCCACCCCTTTCCAAATATTTTTCAATATTCTTTCTATTCATACATCAGGCGTGGAGAACCTGTGGCCAACCAGATATCAGACAACAGTCTCGTCCACCATTAATAATGGAAGTTCTGAGAAGATCCCCAGGTTTGATCTACTTTTTAGGGGATGGCAGCTGCAGAATGTGGAAGATGTAATATACATTTCATTCTTCATGTGGGAAAATGGTAGACTGCACAATATTGATTCTAATTAATTCCCTAGTAGAACATTTAATTTAAGAATGTCTCTCAGGTAAGGCATTGACCTTCACACATGAAAGTTATAATTATTTAGAATATTAAAAGTTTTATAAGTTACATTACACATTTCCTGCTAATGTAAACATGACCATTTCCCCATGCTCCAAATGAGGGGATTTTTAAAAAAATCATTAAAGATATGCACTTGGTACTGATATAACTTTTCATCCATGTACAGAGGAATTATGAGACAGAATGAAAGTGCAGCTTTGAGCAGTAAGTTTAGCATAACATAAAAGGGCGACTAATCTATTCATTCAATTTGTTTCTTTATTCAAATTATTTATAAGGTTTTTGTAAATAATAATCTCTATATATAATTCTCTTGGGTATGTTGCCTTTCCCAGTGTGCTGATTGGCTGCTCAGGAAACACACCCAACCAATTGCCACCCACATGCACATTCCCTCTCCACTTCACAATCCACTCCTGCCACTCAATCTGTGACCCATATTGGGACCCAGACAGTAAACCTGCGATGGGACCCAGACAGTTAGTCAACTGACGGTGGTAGTGGCAGGGCAACAGAGCGAGTCACCCTCAGCAATTCTGGGAAAAGTGTGGAATGCTGAGAAGGAGGAGGAGGAATTTAAATCCACTGGTCTACCTTACAGGGTTGTTGTGAGGTCTACTGGGTGTTTTGGGGGGATTTTTAATGGCATAGGTATGCCAGGTCCCAGCTAGTATTTATTATTTATTTAGGGCCATGCAGTCATAAAGCAACAAACCAGAAGGAAAGATATAAATTCTGGGAGAACATGTATGGATTTGTCTGATTTTAAAGCTAATTAGAATAGGACCTAGTGTATATTTGGCTATGAGATCACCAGGTAATAGCAGGTACTTCCTGGTGGGGGTAGGAAAGACTCCTGCTTCAGTTGTTAGAGAACTGCTGCCCATCAGAGTAGACAATAGCAGAGTAGATGGTGTAAGGAATGTTCCTGTTATTCATAAGACACAATTAAGGGCATCAAGTAGAAGTACAGTTAATAACAGGAAAACTGCTGGGACTAACACAGGGTGATCCTTTCCTAAAGAAAGACTGTAAGGACGAGAGGGGGTAATTTTTCAATGACACCTTAAAACATGGGTGAGCAAAGGGTGGACTACAGGTTGCAGGCAGCCCCCAGGCCATTTTTGTTGCCACCAGTACTCCCTGGGGCAGTCAAAAAATCTTTTGCAAAAAAAAAAAAAAAAAAAAGTTCTCAAATGCCTTCTATGGGTGTGGAGGGCATTTCGACCATGTCTGGAGGGCTCCTAGCAAAAATTCCCCAAAAGTGTTTTGTCCATTGGTGACTAGTCTTCTGGTTTGGTCAGTCAACTAATTACAAATCAACCTAACAGTAACATTGTCCAGCCCACATTTTACTTAGCTTAATTGCAAAAATACTGTGGGGGACTTTGAAGAAGGCCTTTACTGCAATCAAGATATGCTACATCTACATCATTCCCTTCATCTACCAAGTTTGTATCTCTATCAAAAAAAGAGAGATAAGATCCATAAGTAGTTCTATGTAAAAGAAAATTAGAACAAGTGGGAGAAAATACATCTGGATCTTGAGAACACTGGGGAGTGTAAGCTCGTGTATATTTTTACTTTTATTTGGAATTCAGAGCATTTGATGGACTATGGAAACTTTGCTATGGCATTTTTTTTATTTTTATTTTTTTTAGTCCTTTAGACAGGGGTAGGGAAATTTTAGGCTCCAGGCTCCCTTTCAAATCATTGAGGGTTTCACAGATTTTATATGAGTTTCTCCTGCTGTAAAAGATTGCAGTGCTCTCCTGTGAATTAGTTACAGTATATAAATACTTTACACTAAAATGTGTTGCTATTTTTGTCTCACTCACCAATCTAATGGGTACCCCAAGAACTTTCCTGAAACTGAATTTGGCTCTCAGGGTGAAAGAGATTCCACATCATTGCTTTAATTTGAAGACTTTATCAGTTTTACTGTAATAAACTAATATTGCTACCATTTGAAAAAAAAAAAGTGACTTCAATTTGTCAGGACTAGGGTTTTCCATTTATTTCAGTAAGATTACAGCATAATTAATGGCTAGAATGCTGAACACTCTTTCTTAGATGTAATTCCCATTTTACTCAGGGGGACTTAGTTCTGAGTACAGGATTTTACTGTTTGTCTGGATCTTACCCTATTAATCCATCCAGATCAATTTACTTAAAAACATTGAATATTCTTCCGGTGGCCTCTCTTGGTTGAGAGGTATTGTGGAGTTGTCACTTACATTGTCCCATTTGGAAAAGCAAGGTATACATTACATTGACTAGCATCTAAAAATCTTGCCCATCTGTGAATGGAATAATTGTTTGACTGAACATTAGGATTGTTGTTGCTAGTAACAATGATCAGAACCCAACGTGCTGCATGTAGTTTTCTGTTCATGCATAAGGGCTTTTCAGCTATTCCTTCTAATGGAAGCCCCTGATATGTCCCCCAAATCCTCCATAGCAAAGGGACCTTCTCCCCACTTCACAGAGATGCACTCCTTAGGGTGCAGGTGGCTGTCTCTTGAAGGAAATATTCTTTCCATTCTACTGCATGCTTTGAATAGAGTATCAAGAACAGTCAGTTGTTGCACCACTTCATGTCACCTCACATCACACCATATGAAGTCAACTCACAGTTACATGCCAGTCATCAGGCACAGAGAAATAAAATGATGTTCAGGCAGCCTCGTATAATTATGAATTCCTATTTCTTAGGGCCGGTTTACACAGCAGATTTATTGCGGCAACTTGTGGTTTAATTATTTTCTGCAGCTGTGCCAGTCAGGTTTTTTTTCTAATTATGTCGCTTTGCAGTTCAGACTTGAATAAGTGTGGGGGGTGAGTCTCTGTGTGTCTCTGTAAATTTGCCTGTAAATGAACTCACTCCATAAAGCAGAAGGAGAGTAATCTCTCTGCTAAAAGACCATGCCGTGGATCCTATTTCCCCCTCCCTCCTTCCCCCAAGCAGAGAGAGAGAGAGAGGGAAAACAGCAGTTCATCTTGCTACAGCCCTTTGTGAAATGGTTTCTCTCCCTCCCCCCTGCACAGGATAAAAGTGACGACAGCTTTACATACTTTCAAAACAGCAGAGGATTAGAAGGAATGCTCCAGGAATGAAAGAAGTTGGGAATCCTTTTTTTTTTTTTTTCAAACTGGCTCGCAAAATAGCAGACAGGATTTTTGCAAGTTTCTTCTCTAATGGCTACTGTCTTTGCCTCCTCCCTGCCCCTCTTTTAAGCCCACCCCTGCATCATCAACCAATCACAATGCAGCTGTGCTTTAACCCTTAGCGGAATGCTAGTTTACACTGCAAATAAAGCACTACATTGCAAATATTCCTGCAAAAATAGCGACATGCCTTGCCACGCTATATTTGGGTGTTTTACCTTCCCCCCTTCTGAATGAGGCGATGCTGTGCTGCGATCCATGGGAACTATGAGCTATCTTAGCGGTATATTTAGGGGAATATTTGCCCGTGTAAACGACCCCTTAGAGTCCACCTTTGTAGACTTCCAAAGATAATTGTGCCTTGTGCTCTGTTTTCTACTTATTCTTCGGCTGCCATTGAGTTCATTGTATCTCTGAGCATGGGCAATATTCCTTACAATGAAAATGTGTTAAGCATTTTATACAAATTGTTCTAAATGTCTCTCTTCTTTTTAAACCTTGATATTCATCTCAACTTCCAAATGTTAAATCTCTTTACAACTAATCTTTATAGTTGTCGTGATTTCCAAACATTTAAGGGCTGACCTATTACAGAATGACAAGCTGCAGCTGTAAAATCAAGCATGTCACTTTCAAGTTACAAGAGATTTACATAATTCAGCATAGCTTGAGGGTAACGATCATGATATAGACACTGAACATCTGCTAGAGATTTAAAAGACATTTCTTTCATTAAAATCAATATCCTGCTTGTATATTTTGAGAATGTAGGATGAGAACTCCTGCTCTGAAAATAACAATGGTACACATATTTATATTCAGCCCAAATACTTACTAAAAATTTCTCACTAGTTTGTAGCAACTTTTACAATGATTTTTTTTTTTTGCCTAAATTATCAGCATATCAGGGTGGTGGAGGTGATGGTGGTGGAGAGAATAAACAAGAAAAGGTCATTGGAAAGAGACACAAATCTGCAACGTTGATATTCATGAAATTAACTATAATTCCATGCTTTTTTTTTTCTTCACTGAAATTTGAGAGCTATAAGTGTTTTAGAATGCAATACTATACATTTCTACTCAGAAGTAAGTTTTCCTCTGAGTGTTAGAGTTCCCAAATCTTCTCAAACCTCCAGTGGCCATTTGTATTTGAAGGAAGAAAAACAGGCATATTAACTGCAATCATACATTTCACGTATTGTCTATTGTGCACCAAAAATGCATGCTGAGGGGAGGGAGGAACATCCATATGAGCTTCTTGTTTCCTCTGCCCTATTATCTTGTTGAAAGTGATTCAAAGAAACAGATGCATAGGCTGCATATATCAGTGGGAAACCAAGTAATTTGGGGCATGTTCTAAACTCTTTGACAATCTTGTTCAACCTAATCAGTTTGCTTCTTGTGCAGCCTTCCCATCTGACATTAATTTTAGGCAACGAAGAGCCATTTCCTACCATCCACAGGGCAGACGCTTTTGATTTTGTGTTGTATGACATATCCTGATTGATTCAGCAGGAGGAATGTTTATCACGGCAACTGCCTGTCAGATAAGGATGTCATCATAAGCCTTAGCTCACCACAAATATATTAGTTTCATTAGTATAAAGTACTGGAGGCCCCGGGTGCTGTCAAGAAAGGGCGGCTAAAATCGTTCATTGCTGTGTCTCCCTTAACTCTCTTTTTTGTATATCTCCTTAATCGTCTGGAAGTTGTGATACAGACATACTTTTATTTAGAACTCAGCTTGGTGACTTCCAGGTGGCTTTCCTAACAGTAAGTCCCTTGATCATGGAATGTTGTGAAGTCATTGGACAAAAAATGTTAACACTTAGGGAGCTGGGCATGTTTAGTCTGGAGAAGAGAAGGCTGAGAGGAGACATGATAGCCATGTTTAAATATTTGAAGGGATATCATGCTGAGGATGGAGCAAGCTTGTTTTCTGCTGCTCCAGAGACTAGGACATGGAACAATGGGTTCAAACTACAGGAAAAGAGATTTCACCTAAACATTAGGAAGAACTTTCTGATAGTAAGAGCTGTTCAGAAGTGGAATGCAGTGACTCGTAGTGTGGTGGTTTTTGGAGGTTTTTAAACAAATGCTGGATGGCCATCTTTCGGGAATGATTTGATTGTGTATTCCTGCATGGCAGGGGGTTGGACTAGATGGCCCTTGAGGTCTCTTCCAGCTCTATGATTCTATGGTCCTGTCTACATGGTAAAAAAAATACATACGCCGTTCGGAAGATCGTTCTTCCGTACACACAGCCGTTCAGATTCATATGTGTCATTCAGAAGGGGGGCTAGCGAATCCCCCATAAACTATGTGGATCCAGCATTCGGGAGGATTAGCGGATCTCAGCATAAAATACATACAGCTGTTCGAATGGCTGATGGTCTGTATGCCCTGTTTGCACACATACGAACAGGCAGTGTAATCTGAATGGCTGGCCGAGTAGAGGGGGCAGGGCTAGCAAGGAGGGGAATTGGGAGCGGCCGCCATGTTGGATTCCCATCTAAGTGAGAGTCCGGTAAGTCCGTGAATTTTATATATATTTATTTTTATTTTACTTTGTAAATAGGGAAAACTGAATATCCGCAAAGCAGGCACCTTTTTAAATTTAAAAAAAAAAAAGCCAGGAGATTTAAAACTGCCGCTTGGCTTGCTCGCTCCAGCCAGCTGGGGAAGGGGGGATCATACGGAGTTTAGGAGGGGTAAAAAATCATGTAGGCGGATCGTATGCATACGAGCGGCTGCCTATTTGTATTTTTTACCCCCCAAATGGATTTTTTTTTAAAATCGTATAGACGGACCCTATGATTCTAGGAGAAACTGATCAGCTGAGAGAAGCCATTCTTGGGTAAATTATTGATATTGTTGACCTAGTTCAATCTGCCAGGAGATTACATTGCTTCTGTTACCTTGTGCTAGTCATCTGAATCTGGCCTCTAGCACATAATTTGACTCCCTTAGAGTAATAATTTCTATTTTTATTGTAAAGAAATAATCTACACCTCAAGTCTTTTGAAAAGTTTGGAAAATATGCAGATGTGTGCATGAAAGTTTCATTTTCTTTGAGTCAATTACTGTGGCCATTTCTTTTGATTTTTGGTTATTTAAATTACAGCATGTGGGAAATGCACAATAAATTCAGGAGGGAATGTAGCATAAGTGATGATCATTAATATAGCAAGGGTGAGAGACAGCATGGTGTAGTGGTTTGAGTGTTGGACTAGGACACTGGGAGATCAGGGTTCAAGTTCCTGCTTGGTCATGGAAACCTACTGGGTGATTTTGGGCAAGTCACACTCTCTCAGCCTGAGAGGAAGTCAAGGGCAACCCCCCCCTGAACAAATTCTGCCAAGAAAGCTCTATTATGAGATTGCCTTAGGGTCACCATAAGTCGGGAATGACTTGAAGGCACCAAAAAAAAAAAAAAAAAGCCTTTTCCCTTGATTTCTGCAGCCATAAGCATATTTACTTGGTAGTAAGTAAAGTTGGGACCACAAACTCTGAATTCAGTATATCTCTTGGGATCAAACTACAAGCAAACTTTTCTAACATAAAGGTCAAAGGCTCTATGTAAAGTAAAGTGTAACAATCTCCTTTTACTTCAAGGGCCTTTAAAAATGCATTAGCAGACCCAAGACCTTTTATATACAGTACAGGTTTTACAGGTTTTAAACATGTTTGAAAACCTGTTTGATCAAAGGAACCTAGCAAAAAGGAACCTGTGTGGGAAGTGAAATCTCTTTCAAACCACTTTGTTGCATTTTTTTTAAAAAAAGGATTGCATCTATTTGTGACAGATAACTTTTGATCAATAACATGTAATCATGCTTTCTAGACATATAGTCATCATTTCTCTCCTGCAAAGTTGAAAGAAGGGAGTTGTGCATAGCAGTGGAATAATTATCAGTGACATTTCAAATGCATCTTTCTTAAAGACTTGTTAAAAAGCAACCCCTCCTCAACACAAACATTTTATCATAATTTTATATATAAAATGTTTCTTCTCCCCCCGCCCCCAAAAAATCATATTAGTGTAACAGCACAATGTGTCTGTTACTTTCTGGATTTAAAGCATATCTTAACAAAAACACAGTTGAATGTTTTATGCATGCACAGAGCACTCACTCCAAAATAATCAAATGCCAAATGGCAACAACTCATCCTAAGTGTTGTTTTAAATCATCCTAGTTAAATCCTCAGCAGTTTTTTTCCCACAGAACTGCCATCCCATCTTCTTGCCATTATGCAAATAAATGCCAGTGATAAAGCACAGATATTATTTCTTTAAATGAGTTAAAGCATCATTTCAAGGAATTTGTGTCTACTCTGTGCCAGTAAGCACAGTTTAGAATACTCCATAGCCATTTGGGGTATTAAAAACATTGTATGCAGAGGGAATAAAAATGGGGAGATTGAAAGTTTATGTTCATGGTCAAAGGTTTACACTCACCCAGGAATGTTTTGTAGAGTGGTCTAGTCAATTTCACCAGTCACACAATCCATCAGTTTTGTTTTCTCCTACTCTCCAATTTTAAAAATTGCAATTGTGAATTCTGCCAAATTCAATAGGTATCTCTATCCCCAGCATGAAGTTGTGGTTCAGGTTGTGCCCTCCTGCTATATAGGTGTTCAAGATAAGGAGCCTCTCAGAAAAAAAAAAAAACAGATGGCAACTCTAACTCAGCAGTAGAATGGTTGAATATCATCATCATCATCATCATCATCATCATCATTTTTTTATAATGTCCTTTCCTCTAAAGGGTAGAACATCAAACATATACAATCAGAGAAAAAGACAATAAAACATAACACATGCTCTCTTTCTCTCTGTGTGTGTGTGTGTGTGGAGAGAGAGAGAGAGAGAGAGAGAGAGAGAGAGAGAGACTCTGTAGGGATTTGAATCTAGACTTTAAATAGCCAAAGACCTGTGAGTGGCAGGACATTTTTTTTAATTTCTGTTTCCCCCATATTTGTGGGGTTTTTTTCAAAAATAAAATAAAGTCCTTCACATTCCAGATCCGAACAAAGTTGATTTTTTTGGTAAATTATTGTAAAAAAAAAAGGGGGGGGGGAATGGAAACATATGAATGTACAATTATATTCCAGGTACCCTCAGTGCTAATCCACAGAGCCACTGGGGTATGTATGCCACTCCTGTTGCTTTACTGCAAGGTGGGCAAATTCTGGCCCACCGGACAACAGCATGCATTAGCCCTAGCCAGCACGGCCAACAATCAACTACACTGGGAGGGATATATTTTGTTCACTTTTGCTGTACAGAAACTATTGCCTATACATAGGCTCAGAAGATGTGTGATGCTTCAGTGTCAGTGGACTGAACATTTTTCCAGAAGGGACATGACAGCATCCAAATTCAATCAAGGTGATTTCAAATTCTTTGGTAACAGATCATCCCATTTATGCTGCTAATGATATGTTTTGAACCATTACACACTGCTGAGTTCATATTTTCCCCATTATTCATCATCTCTATTTCAATTTGAAGGTAGCAAGCTAAATAGTGTTGCTTCCCTTAAGAACTGCAAGGGTTCTTCGTACTATGCTTGTATCTCTCCTTACTTTTTGAGCAGATTTGTATGGGACCGCATGGTAAAATATTTTTTATCAGACCTTTAAGAGCTTCATCTACTAATTTTAACTAAATTAAATGTCAGCCTGAGATTTTGAAGAAAATATGAGCAAATCTATGCTTTAATTTAAAAAGCTACTGTTAAATGACAGATTTTTTTTTCATTTTCTAATACAGTAACACCTCAGAAATAACAAAATATTCATTTTTTAAAAAAGTCTAACCGTAATTCCCAATCTAACTGAAGCTGCTGATTAAAATTGACCCATATTGATTGGACAAGAGGTGCTTTTATTGGATAATCTATCCTTTAAACTATTTGAGCTTGCATTGCTAATAAAACCCTGTCAAATATGAAAATCTGGGAACACTGTATGTCTTAGGAGATTTTCAGATGGGGCTTATACTGCGGGGCAGGCACAGAACAGGGTTGATAAAGGGGCTGTTGTTCAGCCGACTTCAACCCCTTCCATCCTGCTCCTGTCCTGCTCCCACCCTGCTCCCAGGATATTCTATTCACGATGAAACATCATGAATAGAACACCCCTTCCATGCCTGTCACAGAATCAGGGACGTGGGAAACGGAGCCCTGTCCCTGTTCCACGATGACAGGCATGGGGGAGGAGCTCTGTGGCAGGCACTTCCTGCCATGATCGGGACAGGCAGGTAAGTGCCACCTTTCTCCTCCCCCCCTCCTCAGGTTCATCATTTTATTTAAAATTTATTTTTTAATTTTTGTCTTTGACAGCTGAGGGGGGGGGGTTACTTTGAATTTCCCTCCTGCTCCTTCTCTTGCGAGAAGGAGCAGGATTTTCCCCAGCTGGTTGTAAAAGCAGCCTTACGACAGCTGCATTTATGGCCAGCTGGAAAGGAGGGAGGACGCCCGTTCCTGGAGCAGAATGGAGGTGTTTGAACATTTACCTCCATTCCATTGCAGGAACGGGAGAGGAGGTGGCAGGGCAGCAACAGGGCATTTTGGCCCCATCTGAAAATCTCCTTAGTGAACTCTGAAAATCAGTATGAACACGTAACATCTATTAACCATACCTTTCTTACTGAGATGTTTTGTAAAAGCTACAATGAGATTAAGACCTACTTACTTAGCTGGGATTAAGTCCCATTTAACCCAATGAGGCTTAATACTAAGTTGATATGTATAGAATTGCACTGTAATTCTGAAATCCTAATTATGACTTCTTAAATCTAAATTTACAACTACAGGTTGAGAATTCTAGGTTAATAATGCACCCTGATCCACACTGTGAAGATTTTTTTTCATTTTAATCAGGAAAATTTACTGGAATGGTAAATTGAGATAGATTAAAGGAATAGAACAAAGTGATATAAAGTTGAAACCCATGCTTCCATTAATATCTGATGGGATGACCACAGTTACTTAGCAAGAGCAGAGGTGCTCAGAGTCTGCTGGAACAATTCTGAAATTGAAGTGCTTTTTTACCCTGTAACCTGATCATTGTACAGATGAGAATAAGAATGAAAAGTGATGTATAGCTGAAATTCTGTGGGCAGGGGGATTCTCATGTTGTTTTAAGTTGGCTGCTATTGCCATCTGATAATAATACTGGTATACAGTGGTGGGTGGTACCAACTGGCACTGGTAAGATAAAGGGCAAGGTCACCAGAGGCAAAGCCAACAGGTCACCAGAAGTGGAGCCAACTGTATGTAGTCTGCTGCACAGCCTTCTCCCTTGCAATATATTTCTGAATTTAAGCAATTTGTTCCAGATAAGTAAACTGAAGTAAATTGAACCCCTGCTTCAAAAGGGTGGGTGATTCTGTACTTGGATCTGTGTTAGAGGGAAAATGTACGTTGCCTCTATTCTCCCTTAAAATTACTCCAGTCCTACTGTTATGTCTCCTACTGTTTGAACAAGGAATTTGGCCCAAGGAGGGGGAGACCCAGCCCACTCTCTACACCAGCACCCTCTCTTTCAATACACCTTCTAATGTTGGATGGATTTATTAGTACTTAATGTGAACAATGATGGCCTGCCTTGCCTGTACTTGTTAGCTGAACCCTCATGAGGATCATGTAATTTGTCTGTACCAGTTAAATGACTCAAAACCATGATCCTTATATTGGTTTAGTAATACATAAGTGTAGAGTTGTTGCCAAAATCTGCAATATTGGAATCTGCCAACTGGATTTTGGCAGTCCAGTTTCTCTTACTCTTCTCGGAACTGTCCCTATGGTTAGGATTCAGGCATCCATGCCTCCTTGGAATAACTTTGGGTTGGATGGACAGATAATCAATGCTGTGAGGTACGGGAGCCTCCAAAGCCTTCCATCACATCTGTTGCCTCTCCTAGCATGACACAGACTGCTTCTATCACTTTCATTTGTGGAAAATCATGCAAAATGCTAGGTAGGTGGGATGGCAAGGAATGCTCTGAATTCCCTAAAGCTGCCAAACTTTCAAACTCTACTCCCACCCATTGAAAAAAAGCCAGATTAATTTTCAGTCTTTCAAGGTTTTAATTAATCAAATTTTCCTAGATCTGATTATATAAACTGGGTGAAGGACAGCAATTTGCTCATCTCACTTTCACTATATTTTTAATTAAGTTAACAGAAGACATGTCATCTCCAGACTAAAGGAAAGTTCTGTAGAGGAATATAACCTTTGTGTATGGTTGTTGTTGTCCTTGTTCTTTGGTTTTCCTTTTTAGTCTTGCCTGATTTTTTCCAGAAATAAAATTTGGTACCCCATGTAGGAATAAGGCATCAGACAAAAGAAAATGTATTCACCTTTGCCACCTAAGCAGTTAATATTTGAACACAATGTATTTGGCATCCAACAGGGAGGAGTAGGCATACAGAACCCAATTGAATAGGAAAGCAAAGACTTTCAAATAATAGAGGTACAAAGCTCTATCTTCCTGCATTGTTGAAAGAGAAAAAGTTCTGAGCAAATTAAAATACATTCACATGGGAAGGTATACAAAATGGATACAATGGAGCTTTCCCCCACTCTGCTTGCTTTACACTGAACATTAAAAATAGAGAAAGATTTGGGAGACACAGGTTGATGCTGAATACGTCAAGGCTGGTTAACTCAGTTCACAAAAAGGTGGTGCAAACAGAACTGAGATTGGGAAGAGGAGAGCTGAACTTTAAAAGACACAAAAGTGCAAGTAAGTCATCTTTCTGACTAGTTCTATTGATTGGCTAATGGAAGGATAAGGCAGTGAATGACAGTGATTTAGTGCAGGACACATGATAAAAGGGATTCTAGAGGTTTTCAGATGAAATTGAAACAGACAGCCAATGAGAGAGAGAGAGTGTCCCAGAAAGATGGGAGCCTCACAAGTAACAGATCAGCAAATTTACTTGACTACTGGACTACAGAGACACAAAGCTAAGAGGCAGTCACCAGAAGTTAGTTTCAGTGAAATACTCCCTATCACACTCAGGTTGAGGATAAAGAAAGAGTTTTGAAACACAGCCCTATACATGATTACAGAGGATTCTTGTTTGTGCTGGGGATTATGCATACAGAAAGTATAGACATGGACTGTGGAATTTTGGATTAATGACTCAACAGAGAAGTGATTCCTTGAAGGTGTCTTTATTGTTGTAATATTGCCAATCCTCCCCTTTTAAACCACTTAGGTTTTTTTTTTTTTAAATGAGGTAAAAATTATAAAAGAAGAATTTGGTTTTAATAAGAATCCACCAAAATTTGCACATTTCATTGGGATTTTGGTGGGGAAATGATCTTTAAAAATATAGGGAAAAGTGTAATTGAGAGATTTGTCCATTCATAGGAAAAACCTGCTACATGTGGACAATACATCATGGGTTAATTGGTTCTGCACGTGATATAGAGGAGATGCTACCTGCGGACAATACATCATGGGTTAATTAGTTCTGCATGTGATACAGATGAGATTTTAACATAAGATGTGGATTTTTGGTGGCAAGAGATTTACATGTGCACCAGCTATCTCTATATGTGGTTATACTGACTTTGCTGAATTTGGTAAATTTACTTAAATTTCATTGATTAAAAGGGAGGCGATTAATCAAGTTCTCATGTTTTGTTCACTGCTATTCATCCTCATTGTGTTTGTTCCTTGTTTCCCAAGTAAATACATGGGGACTGTCAGAGTTCTGATGCTTTCATTATTCCATTTTCATTATTACCCTGTCTGTGCCGAACAAGTTTATTTCAATGTCTTTGGTGGAACATGACAAGCAACATGACAGTTTATTTCCTCATCCCTTCATTAAATTAGAAACATCATGAAAGATTTTGTATTCCATTTATTTTAGGCAAAGAAGCCCTCTAACTTTCTTTTAAGGAGAATAGAAAATGAAGGATTGAGAAAATATTAATTCTAAACATTATGATGATGGAAAGGCTCTGAAGAAGAAGTGCTCAGACCTAAAAATATGTTGTAGCTTGTGTGAGAAGCCTGTTGAACTGAAGCACATTCTGTTAGGCATGATGGGAGCTAAGCATTTCTGTATTTCCATAGGGTCTCCATCATTGTTCAGAGTGCTACAGGGCTACGAAGTAGGAGATTTAGGATGAAATTCGCACTTAACTATCCCCACTTATCTCGCCCACTGGATGACCTTGGGTTACTTGCTATCCACAAGTCTAAACTAATGGAATGCCACCCCCACTGACCGTTGGCAGTGGGAGGTGCTTTAGTGGCCTCATGCGAAGCGAGTCAGGGATTGGCCATGGTGTAATCACACCAAGGCTGGGAGAATGCAGGGGCGGAGTTAGCATGTTATCAAAACCATTGCCGCCCCTGATGTCCTCCTCTTTTCCTGAAATTTCGGTGTTCACCTATGGCACCCCTTTTGGGTGTAGGATAGTCTTATCAATCTGCCTGGCAGGTCGTGCGTCTGGGGGCAGGGAAATAAGCTGTCCTTGAGGCTGATGCCGGGTGGGAACACACGACTGAAATTCGGTTGAGGTGTTTTTATCCTGGGGTCTCGTCTTCCAGTAAATGGTGCCCGGGGGGCGTCCAAGTTCTTTGGGATCCTCCCCGGGGCTCTGGTGTTTCGCCCAGGGAAGCTGGGAGGTGAGTCTGGTGAGACCATCGGTGCCAGTTTTTCCCACACTGGGTCTCCCCCTAGTTTGCATATATCAAGAAACAAATAAATAAATAGATTAGTTACAATAAAGTGGCCCATGTTTTAACCCAGCTACGGTGTCTGACTCGTTATTTCGTGTGTTGGTCATTAATAAAATACATTGTGATGGAGAACAATATATCACTCTAGCTCCTTGGAGAAGTATCAGTATTGTGTTTCATCTTACCTTCAGGGCCTTAGAATAGTGTTCATGAAATTTATCCCACATTATCCTAACAACATTGTGTGGCAGGTTAGGTTGAGCAAGGCCAAATATTCTAAGCCTAGGCCCCATGGAAGATGTGGGCTAAGTGTGGCCATCCACAGGCCACATGAGGACTGCAAGGCCCACATCCCTCCATTCTCCTTCCCCTGATAGAAGAGCTTTTTTATTTTATTTTTTCATTCCCAGAGGCCTCCTTAACCCACCCACCCCCAAATCAAAACCTGAAAAGGACTTCTGGTCATTTCCAGTTTTGAGGGGGACTTGTTTGTTGTTTTTATTCTGGGCTAATTGCCATGCCTGATCTGGAGCACAGTGGGTTCTGGGAATGAAGACTTGGTCCCCAAACCTGTCAAAACTGCCCACAGTTGCTCTTAGATTACTCACATAGTGTTTTAGCTGGGAACTTAAACCTTGGTCTTCCCAATTGAATTCCTGCACTTTAGCAGCCATTCTACAAGACAGGAAGTGCAGGGGTGGCAGCTGATTAGTATCACAGTTTCATACCTTCTGTGTATGTGTGGCCAAGCAACATCATCATGTGGTCAAGATGGCAAAAGTTATTAATGAGGAAGAATACACAAGCTTGAAGAGACTGTAGCCATTTGATTTTGCCTGAGCTTACTGGGAAGGGCAAGATTCCAGCCTTCGTTCTCCCCTCCCCCAAGTTAAATTAGTACAAGCTACTTTTGTACTTTGAACTCACTTTGCAGTGACTAAACTAAGCTGAGGACAAAAGCAGAAGGAGGAAAGCTCTTTTCAAAGAGCTGGTTTGGGTATTCTAGGGAAACAGCAGATGAGGAAACAGAAATCATGTGAATTTCCCCTTCACTTGGAAATGTGTGAGATACTTCTCTGTGGAATTACCAAATTCTGTACCTGCCAGACTGAACATGGAACAAAACACAATTTGTGGCTGAAAATCCATGCATTTCTAGGCTTTTCTTTGGCAATATGTGCTTATTTGAAAAATCTGCAAAAAAAGAAAAAGAAAAACAATGCATACATTTCTAAGATGAAAAGGTTAGTCAATGGGGTCATGTGTCCATTAATGCATCTGTCTGAATTATGTCTGGAAAACTAATGGCAGATTTTTTTTAAAAAAAATCCACATCAAATCTAAATAGAGCTGGCTCTGTATGGACTTGGATGAAAGAAACAAAAGTTTCTAAAAACTGACTTGATAGATTTTCCCATCTCTGTTCTCCACAAATTTCTGGATCTTGTCTCAGAGGAAAGAGTAGAGATGTCTCCAGTGGAGAAGCATATCTTGCACCAAAGCCTCAGAAGGGCCTGGAAATAAGAAGAAGGAAGTACACATTCTACTGGCTTCTCATCTTGCTGCTCCCCTGAGAAATCTACATGGTTTATTTTTTTTAAATACCAAAAATCATTTATGCAAACAAATCCACTTACCTATTTATGGGAAAACAATGAAGGACTACACTTAAGGATGTTTTTTTTAAAAAAAAAATGCACTTTTTTCACCCCAAAATTTTTGCTCCCCAAAATTCCAAAAGGCATGAGTAATCATGCCCAGTGGGGAGGAAACTTTTGCAATTGTTCATTCTCATATGTGAGAACAAAATAAGCGAAGATTCTAATACATTCCAAGTAGAATGTCTTCACCCTGATGAGCAATGCAATTCTTATTTTTTAAAAAGGTACCTCCAAAAATGGCAGCACAGAAAAGTTGCTTAGGGAAACAGTTTTCATGATGATATCAAAGTATTTTAATGTAGCCTTAGCAGAATGAAGAGAATTTCCCTTTAGCTGGGAAAAAAAACTGCATGAAGATAAAAGTGATAAACAACATGTTGGTGGGAAGAACAGTTTGTCATTTTTAAGGTAGCAGCTATAATGTATTTTGCTTTTGTCAGAAAAAATAGGAAAGATTATTTTTCCATTTAGTTTTTATCACTGTCTCCTTCCTTCATCTCCCTCTTCCTCTTCCTCTCCTTCCTTCCTTCCTTCTGGTTCCACCTGTATTGTCTTTTTGTATTTAGCAAATTAATCTTCAGTTCATCTAGAGATGTTTATTTTTTTTTGTATGCTTTCTGTTTCATAAAGAAACACAAATGGGATTGTGCAGTGTAAGTCCAATGCTATACAGTTGTCCCTTCACATTCGCTGGGGTTTGGTTCCAGGACCCCCCGTGAATACCCAAATCCGTGAATACTCAAGTCCCATTATATGGAATGGCAGAGCAAAATGGTGTCCCTTATATAAGATGGCAAAATCAAGGTTTGCTATTAGGATTGTTATTTTTTAAAGAATATTTTTCAAGCCGTGAATACTCAAATCCGTGAATGTCAAATCCGTGAATGTGGAGGGACAACTGTACCTAGTTTCTAAGGGCATTCGGAGAAAACAGCTATCTATGTGCATACACAGTCCTAAGATTTTGCAGCATACGTAGACACAGGGGAGATTTATTCATGCTGCAATTCCTTGGGAGTAAGACCCATTGAAATCAAGAGCAACATACTTCTCAGTAAGCCTCACTATGACTGCACTGCACTTTTCTTAAAGGTAGTCACTCTAAAGACTTTATATATTTGTACTCACAGTGCAGATTTATGGATCTGTACATTGTCTTTCAATTATGCTTCCAAAAAAATGACTTTTAATTGCTTCCCTGTTTATCCATATTCTTTGGTTTGGATTAAACTTAACATTAAAACAGGTATGTATCTAGGTTATACCAGTGGTTTTCAAGGTCTCTTGACCTTCATCATTTACATAGGCAAACTGAGAACATGTCCTAGAATTCATAAACACTTCCCTATGGAAGCGTTACAACGTCAGAGAATTATTGTCCATACCCAACAGGTTATGTACATTCAGATAATAACTAGAGCTTGGAATAGAGATGAAAAGCATATTCTATTTTTAAAAAAATGCTCAAATATTTGTTTATCACGTGTTGGGAAGCCCCTGATAAGGAGAACCCTGGAGTAATGAGAATCTTTGCAATTTGAGACATTCTGTGCAAAATTTGCGTGTGTTTTTGTGTGTGCATAAAACGATGCTTTCTGTACAGGAAACAGCATATTTCTGTGCAAAAATGCTGCAGTTGGGAACTTGTTTTGCATAGAATTCAGATGTGCTTTTTTTTAACCCAGAAAAGAATATTTATAATATTTATAAAGTTGTTTCCTGTGCAGCCCCTCAGCCAACATAGTCACAACCATGTTGTCAGAGAGCAGGAGGATCAGTGGCAATGCACGATGCACTGTGATGGGCATCTATAGAAGCCTCTGGGAGTCCTTGGAAGGCCCCATACTACAGCTATAGGAAAATGGCTGGATGCATCCCCATTGATTTTCCTATTCTCTGACACCATGGAAATGGCCATGCTGGGGAGGTGCACTGTTTAAGGTTGGTTTGGGTGAGATTTTAGTTGTTGCATGGTTGTTGTATGTTCTGACCTCCACAATGACCAAACAAGTGAGTTGCAGTAGCACATGTCTGACCTGTGCCATTGTAATTTGCATGAGGGTAAGCATGAGATAATAGTATGATGAGGTATCAAGAAAAACTAATGCAATTCTGGGTTGTATCAGCAGGAGTATAGTTTCTAGATCACAGGAAGTACAGTTGGCCGTCCAACTGCATCCATGGATTCAATCATCCACAGCTTGAAAATTCCAACAACCCCTCCCATAAACATTCCAAAAAGCATTTGGATTTTGCCATTTGATATAAGGGAGACCATTTTACTATGTAATTGTATTTAATGGGGCTTGAACATCCATGATGGTAGTACATGCGAAATGAATCTAGGAGTCTTAGTGGACCACAAACTGAACATGAGTCAGCAGTGTAATGCAACAGCAAAAAAAGCCAATGTGATTCAAGGCTGCATTAATAGGAGTATAGTGTCTAGATCAAGGGAAGAAATCGTGCCACTCTATTCTGCTTTGGTCAGACCTCACTTGGAATATTGTGTCTAGTTCTGGGTACCACAAGTCCAGAAGGATATTGACAAGCTGAAATGTGTCCAGAGAAGGGTGACCAGGATAGTGGGAAGTCTAGAAGCCATGCACTATGAGAAGCAGCTTAGGGAGCTGGGTATGTTTAGTCTGAAGAAGAGAAGGTTAAGAGGGGACATGATTGCCATGTTTAAATATTTGAAGAGATGTCACACTGAGGATGGGACAGGCTTGTTTTCTGTTGCTCCAGAGACTAGGGACATTTTCAGATGATCCTTGCAGCGCAAGGATCGAACGGGAGAGCTTTGTAGTTGCAGCGTAGTAGGGGGTCCATTTCGGACGATGCCATCCATGCGGCGAAATCGTCCATGTCTCTTCCATTTAGCATTGGAGCCTGCCGCACCATATTCAGCCAGATTTTATTCATGGACAACCTCCGTGAATAAAATCTGGCTGAATATGGCGCGGCAGGCTCCAATGCTAAATGGAATAGACACGGATGATTTCGCCGCAGGGATGGCGTTCTCTGAAATGGACCCCCTGCCATGCTGTAGCTACGAAGCTCTCCTGCTCGATCCTTGTGCTGCAAGGATCATCTGAAAAAGTCCTAGGACATGGAGCAATGGGTTCAAACTACAGGAAAGAGATCCCACCTAAACATTAGGAAGAACCTCCTGACAGTAAGAGCTGTTCAGAAGTGGAATACACTGCCTCATACTGCGGTGGAGTCTCCTTCCTTGGAGGTTTTTAAGCAGAGGCTGGATGGCTATCTGTCGGGTATGATTTGATTGTGTATTCCTGCATGGCAGGGGTTTGGATTGGATGGCCCTCTATGATTCCATGATTTTGTGAGCCCAGAAATAGATTTGTGCCCATATTCCTTGTGACTCCAAGTTTTGTACCTGTTCACCAAACAAAACTTTTGTCTTTTATTCAGTGGAGGTTGCTCGCTTTCTCAAATTCTGCATGATTAACATTTATTTTCCATGTACTGGTCATTAAAGATTTCCCCCATATATTTTAACTTGTTTATTTTGCATCAGATATTTGAGATATGTATATATACACACATGTAGACATGCATAACACACATATATTCACACCTTATAAACACAAGACTTAAAATGTTTACAGTTCTGAAACTCCATAACTTGTGTAATTAATATAAAAATCTTGACAATGTTATATACATATTGGATACAGTTAGCTTCTCTTAGCATTGTAAAGTGGATGCAGTGTCCTGGTTTGTTTATAAAGAAAAAATAAAATTGTCTATTGATACCGAAAGGTGGTTTTTAACAATTGTGTACACACAATTTATGACTACTGGCTGGAAGCTTCAAGCAAATCTTATATGTGCTTCTTCAAAATAAAAAGTTCTCAAATGCCAGCGCTATGTACAAAGCATACAAAGCATCCTTATCAATACTGCTTTGGAAAGATAGAAAAGCTAACTCACCAGTACCATATATTCCGGCATATAAGACGACTGGGCGTATAAGACGACCCCCGGATTTTCAAGTAAAAATATAGAGTTTGGCATATATTCGCTGCATAAGACCACCCCCAAATTTGGCTGGCTGGCTGGCTGGGGGAACCTTGCCAGCTGATCCTCTTTCTCTCCCAACTCATGAGTATCTCCTCTTGAGTTGGGAAAGCGAATAGAATCAGATGGCAGGACTCTCCCAACCAGCCAGCCGCTACATTCACCCCTCTCTTCCACCTTTGATTGCTACCCAAAGGGGGTGAAGGCAGAGGAGGGGGCCGAATGAACCTGGTTTGCCTTGGCCATCGCCCATTCCCTCCGTCTTCATTCCCTTCGTGAAGGGAATGAAGACAGAGGGGATGGCTGGCGTCCATGGCAAACCACGGCATTTACCCCTCTCTTCCACCTTCCAGTCACCCTTGACTCGAAGGTGGAAAAAAGGGGCGAAAATACCCGGTTTGCCTCGTCCGTCCCCCCATTCCCTCTGTCTTCATTCTCTTTGGAAGGGAATGAAGACAGAGGGAAGCGGGAGTGGCCGTTGCAAACTGCAAGATTCGCCCCTTTCTTCCACCTTCCAGGAAGGTGGAAGAAAGGAGCGAACATACCTGGTTTGCCTCAGCCACCTCTCCGTCTCCTGTGTGTTCATTCCCTTTGGGAGAACGAACACACAGGAGATCGAGCGGCGGCTGTGGCAAACCGCAATGTTTGCCCCCCCCTCTGTCTTCGGTTGTTCGCCGAGAGGGGAGAATGATCCGGTAAACACTTTGTCTCACCTCCCCGCCTGATCTCCTGCCTCTTCGCTCCGTTTGCAAAGGGAGCAAAGAGGCAGGAGGTCAGACGGTGGGTGAAAAAGTGTATCCGGCATTTAAGATGACCCCCGATTTTGGAGGATATTTTTCGGGGTTCAAAGGTTGTCTTATACACCGGATTATACGGTACTTCAAAAGAAGTCCACGGCTTGCATTGAAACTTGTCTTTGGTGAATTCTCATGGGAGGAGTCCTGGCATGCTCCTCAGCAAAGCAAAGCCAATTGCTTTTGGCCATTGTTTTCTGAGAGAAAGAAAGTGATGACTGACATTGACAGAGGCTCTGATTTTGGTTATGGCACCAGAGTTGTGAATGCCCTTCCTTTGGAGCCCCAGCTGGCACCAATGTTTCTATTCAGTGCCAAGTCAAGACATTTAGAGTTTAACATGATTTGAAGCGTGTAGTTGTTTTAACTCTTTTAGCAATTTTAAGCTCTTCTAACTTTTTGGAATTATTTAATATGTTTTTATCTTCTTTAAATTATTTGTTGATTTTAATTTGGATTTGTTTAGATTGTTTTATCTGTCGGCCATCCTGAGGTCTCATAAGGTTGGGATCAAAATATTTGGACTCCAGGCTCCATAAAGGACATTTACAATATTTTATCCATTGGAAGGACTTACCCTCGGCTGAGAGGGAGGAGATGGATTGTTGAAAGCTTTTCATTGGAAGAATCTGGACAAGCCGAGCTCTGGATGAAGACTCGGGGGGATAGTGTCTTTGGGTGAGCCAAATGTCAGGATCAGTCCCAGATGTGACCTTTTCCTCCCAAGGTCATTTCTGTTGTATCACTTTGTGGCTAATTGTGTTTGCATTCCTCTGTACTTGCTAATGAGTATATAGTCTGACTGGGAAAAGAAAGTATATGCTCAATGTTTGCACTGTCTGATAAGAACAGCACCTGAACTCATCTCTGGGAAAAGTGGGCTGAGCCCAGGTATGGTGAGAACTGTGAGTGGGGATGATGGATAGCCAATGACTATACAGCCCGCCAGATTTTGTATGTTGTAGAATGCTTTTAGTTTACTGCTTGTTAATTAGGTTTCATTCTGAGCAATGAACTTGTAGGGTTAGCCAGTAAAGCTTTCTGTTTTTTAAAAAAACTCTGCAACTACTAGTCACTGAGTCTGAAGAAGCCAGTACATGACACCACCACCTGGTGCCCGAATCTTAGATAGGTAGAAGCAGGCAATGAGTCTTTGTGAGCCTCTCTGTTTTCCCCATGCGAGGGGAAAAGACACTTGCCAGGCATGAACAAGGCCTCCCTTATTTCCAGGAATTCAGCATAAAAAAGGGAAGAATTGGCATTGAGAGAGCAGCTTAAATGCATCAAGAATTATGATTATACTTATTCTTGACTCTTTTCCATTACAAAACTCATTAACAGGATGAGACAGGCTGGTGTTTGAAGAGAACTGCAAGTTAATAACTGAAATATTTTTAATCATTTCAATCATCATAGGAGCCCTTTTTTGGTCAATAAAAAATAATTTCTCTCCCATATGGACAACCAGATTGTGTACCTAGACAAATTGCAATATTAAGACAGCTCTCCCCACTCACTCATTATAAGACGATTCATTGTAGTTATTGCATCATGATAGTCACACACTAGTAGAAGAAAAAATGAGAAGGAAAGAAAGAGAGAGAGAGAGAGAGAGAGAGAGAGAATGAGAGAGTTATTTTAACCCAGCTGCAGAATTTCAACGTCAAACTCACAATAACAGCTGCTGCCAGACTTACCAGAGGGGAGAGATTTGCACATCTTGTGAGATTAATAAAGTATTTCAGTGGGTGTTTTTTTTCTCTCCCAAAAGTTATATTAAAAAGCAAGCTAGGTTTTGCTAAATGACAAATGGATTTCCTCCATCCTGTCCTGCCCTTAGGCATTCTCATCTGTATAACACAGGGTTTCCTTTGACATTCATATATCTACCTGTTCTGCAAAATACTTGAAAAGTGATGTACAATCCCTCATGAATGAGGAAATTTACAGAAGGGGTTGTTTCCTTTTTTCCTCTTTCTCTTTTAATTTTCACTGGTGAAAACTTTATATCAAGAATTCTTTAGATTAATACTGCAATCTAGAGAATGATAATGAGACTTTTATATATACATCACTGAAATAAATCTTGCCCCAGCCATTGCTTGGTAAGAAGGCTGATGTGAGACGTGTAGATGTTTACTGCTCTGAGATCCTTGTAGAAGATGAACTCTGTTAACAGAGAAATGGCAATGAAAGTTGAGAGTTAGCATTGGAGGTTCCATGAGCATGTCCAGCCTTATCATTTGACAGAGCATAGAAACTCTCTTCAGTGGCAGATACTAGGAGTGGCAGCAGCAGACGCTTGGGCCATCCCTCTGAGCTACCCAGATATTCTCCTCTGTTGGAGGATAGAGATATTTGTAAGGATGAAATTGTACAAAAGGCCCTCAAGGGGGGGGTCATTGAAAAAATGCAGAAAAATGTGGTAACCAAGCCACGAGGGGAGGGTTTTTTTTAAAAAAAATTGTTCCTGCATGTGAAAATCAAATAAGTGAAAATTTACATTCTCATACACAAAAGTGTGCCAGACAGGCTATCCTACAATCCCTAAAAGAACCTGTTACCCTGAGGCACGGTGGAGTATACTGTCACATTACTGATGCTGAAGTGAAATTCAACTACCAGTTCAATTGACTTCTGAATAATGGGATGAGTTTGAGAATCATATTGTCCTTCGCCTGGGGAAGCACTTTTTGCACTTGAGATGTGCAACAAATTTCACATTTTGTTACAATTTTTCGTAACCTTCATGTCCTTAACCAAACACAGAAATTGACACTATTGAGGCTGGACAGGAGTGGAGCCTTCATGGACCCATGCAATTCAGGTAACACCTGAATATTATTTCAAGGGTTTCGCTAGGATAAAAAAGGCTAAGAAAGGCTGATCTAGAGGCCAACACAATGCCCTCTAATGTTTAATTCAATGGGGGCATGCAATTTTAATGGATCCATCATAGAATCATAGAATTGCAGAGTTGGAAGAGACCATGAGGGCCATCCAGTCCAACCCCCTGCCACACAGGAAATCTTGATCAAAGCATCCCCGATAGATGGCCATCCAGCCTCTGTTTAAAGACCTCCAAGGAAGGAGACCCCACCACACTCCGAGGGAGTGTGTTCCACTGCCGAACAGCTCTTACTGTCAAAAAGTTCCTCCTAATGTTGAGGTGGAATCTCTTTTCCTGGAGCTTGCATCCATTGCTCTGTGTTCCAATCTCTGGAGCAGCAGAAAACAAGTCTGCTCCATCCTCAGCGTGACATCCCTTCAAATACTTAAACAGGGCTATCATATCGCCTCTTAACCGTCTTTTTTCCAGGCTAAACATACCCAGCTCCCTAAGTCTCTCCTCATAAGGCATCGTTTCCAGACCTTTCACCATTTTAGTTGCCCATCTCTGGACACGCTCCAATTTGTCAATATCCTTTTTGAATTGTGGTGCCCAGAACTGGACACAGTATTCTAGGTAAGGCCTGGCCAAGGCAGAATAGAGCGGCTCTATTACTTCCCTTGATCTAGACACTATACTTCTATTGATACAGCCCAAAATCACATTGGCCTTTTTAGCTGCCGCATCACATTGTTGACTCATGTTCAACTTGTGGTCTACTAGGACTCCTAGATCCCTTTCACACGTAGTCTCATTCAGCCAGGTCTCTCCCATCCTATATCTATGCATTTCATTTTTCCGCCCTAAATGCAGTACTTTACATTTCTCCGTATTGAATTTCATTTTGTTAGCTTTGGCCCAGCTCTCCAGTCTATCCAGGTCATTCTGAATTTTGATCCTGTCCTCTAGGGTATTAGCTATTCCTCCTAATTTCGTGTCATCTGCAAATTTGATAAGTATGCCCCTAATTCCCTCATCCAAGTCATTGATAAAGATGTTGAATAGCACTGGGCTCAGGACAGAACCCTGTGGCACCCCACTTGTCACATCTTTCCAAGACGAAGAGGAGCCACTGCTGAGCATTTTTTCTATTTGAAAAATGCACACAAAATCCATGGAGACCTTATTTTTCCAGTTTAAAAAAAGGACACCTGCTTAGAATGACTTTTGAAATGAGACGAGAAAGAAATCTGCAGAAATGGGCTTTAAACACTTGATTTAAACGCCTGAAACTTCCTGATTTCATAATTCTGTACCTTAAATCTCCATCCAAATGCACATGCAATTCCCCTGCATCTTCATCATGGCCCAGAACTATTTTTTAAGGTGGGGGAGGTTGATTATTGGCAGGCAGATCATTAATTAAATTTATCTGCTTTGTAAGTACATTTTTCATAACAATGGAAACATAGAATATATTGTATTAAAATAACAACAATCAAGTCAAGGACATAACATTTTGACTACCATGAAAGCAATGGAAAAATAATAAAAGAAATATACAGACTACAGTAAATAAAAAGAAAAACAAATGAACACTATTAATATGTCATGTAAATGGAAAAATATGTAAGAACCTATCAGTGAATGCAATGGTACCTATAACATCTCCTAACACATCCATTACTCCACTAAATTACTTTAAAAGCATAAACTATGGAAATGTGTTAAAAGATTCAAATACATAGTAGTATTGGTGGCCCAATTTTTCCTGATTGGTTCAGGGAGGCTCAGCACTCCGTTCCCTAGTCCAAGTCAGGGCTCAAGTCCCCCGGTCTCCACCTCCATTCCAGGTTCCGTGATCTTTATATATTTGTAAATTGTGCTTTAGTGTGAGAATTAACAGAAAATGAACCAGTAGCCAATCAGTTTCCTACATACTTAATAAGTCTCACCTCCAGGAACTATAATAATTTCTCCCCCTTTTTTCTGGGCTGTTTTCAGATTGCATTAGTTCATGGTGTTAACAAATAAGGTGGAAAACGTCTATAGCTTGTATTCATCTTGAAAAACTGTTGCTAAGATTTCAGAATAAAAGTGATACCTACACTCATGGGCAATATTAAGTTAAGCCTTAATGTCTTAATCGGTCTTTAGGGACTGCCACTTTAGCTTATTTGCTCACTAAGTGCAGTTAATGCACTGAATCCAAAAATGTCTATTTATTAGATGATTCTACGCCATTAACGAGAACCATTCATACAGGGGGATGGAAAGAGTTGCCAGTTCCTCTTTGGAAGAAGGCAATTTGACTGTGTGGGAAACATACACTAAACCAAAGTAAAGTGCATCCTACAATTTTTACAGCATAAATATACAGCTAACCCATGTAATTATGTTGTAACTATTTCTTTTAAAACCCTGCTTAAAACTCTGACATGAAAATGGTTTTAAAAGTAAGTATTTTCTACTGTGTTGTTTCATTTGAGAAGCCGGATGAATAAAATGTACACTATTTTGTAAATACAGTACAATCACCTGTTCATAGTTGTTAGTGTTGTTGTTGTTTTCATTTATGGTAATGTATGTTATTCATCATTCTTTTTCTCACTGCCCTCTTTCTCTGGAATTTACTGTCCACTGGCAAAAGCATTCCTCCCTTTTTTTTTTTAATAAGAATTTAAACAGCAACTAAAACATTACCCCATCACCTTCAGTTTTAGCATCTAATTTCTGCCTCTTATTGTTCTTTTCATCTCATCCTCTTCCCTTATTGTCTTTTCTTTTTTTTGCTCTGCCTAAGCTTGTAGGCAGATGATAGGGGCATAGCTGTCAATGTTGCTTTCTCCATATACAGAATTTGTGAAGCTTGATAAATTCTCATTGAAAACAAATTGAAACACATTTGTCACCTAACCCCAGGATAAACATGCTTATTTTCAAACCTTTAGCTTATATTAAACAGCTCAGGCAAATACAGGGCTGGTGAGAAGTATGAACACATGAAGATAGGTAAATGTCTACTGGGAGCATTTGGAGGATGTTATCAAGCACTCAAGCTAATTCAGGAAAATTTGGGTTCATGCATTCTGGGGTTTGTTAGTTTTTTGGTAGAGAAATCCAAATGTTTGGATTTGTTCTAGCATTGTCTTGCTTGATAGTTTCCCCATTCTGATCATGGTCCATCTATGTCAATATTGCCTATGTTCCAAGACCTTGGTTGGCCATTAGTGTTTGCTGAGGCATCCAGAAAGTAATATTTTATTTAGAAAAGCATTTTGGTGCCTGAAGGATGTTAGTGGTTTTATTCTTGCTCTTTGGCTAGTTAGTAAAATGCCATGGGTCAGCGTAAGAGGGGCACTACAAAAAAAACAATACAAGGACTCCCTGAAACAACATCTCAGGCTCGGCAAAATTGATCACCAACAATGGTCCGCCCTGGCCTCACATCGGGACGCATGGAGATGCACTATCCACAACGCTGCAGCCTTATTTGAGAACTCACGCTGAAAAAATCTTGAAGAGAAACGACAACGCAGAAAGAATCACAACCCAGAAACATCACCCTAGGAGACCTTCTGCTGTGCTTTCTGCAACCGGACTTGTTTATCTCAGATTGGCCTTTTCAGTCATCAGCGCGCTTGCAGAAATTGCGGGATGAGTCCTTCCTGAATCTTCGTTTGCGAAGAAAAGCCAAAAAGTTCCAGGTGTAACCTGAAACTATCACATCACCAGGTAGACATTGACCTAAACCTTTTAAAGTTCTTCCTCCTCCCTTTTTTTCTTAAAGACATGACTTCAGCACCAAGTCAGATCTTTTCTACCCTCCCCACTGTTTTTTGTAATGTGATTCTGCTAGATTTTGAGCTTATCTGCATGAGCCAAGATATGCCAGCTCATTGCTGGTGTATCCAGGCTTCAGAGGTGCCCCGTTCTGCCCCCAATACCTGGAGGAAATAACCGGAGTCCAAAGAGAATGCCTGTCGGTTGCTGTAGCTGATGCTGGCAACAGCATTTTCCTCACTCTGCTGGGTCCAGTGGAAGCTGGCTGCTGCTCAGACCCAGAAGAATAAGGGTGACAAGCAGCAGAAGTGAGGGCTGGCCTGCTGGGATGGACTCCCGCGGACATGGACTCCATTCCATCCCAGCAGGGGTAATTTTAAAAAATGTGACAAAGGGCCCTACTTCAGCTTGCTCCCATCAGATTCCCATTTCTGCCTCAGAGATAGTAAGACCTGCCCAGTGGTTGAACAGGGCAAATGCCCTGCATCATTTGGACTGCAGGGCTCACAAATGGGGACAAGCCTGGGTAAATCGACTATGTGGATAAGGCCTAAGAGGCCCTCCAAAGCGTCCACATTTTTATGATCTTTACTTGGCTTAATAAAAGGCATTATACTATCATGGAGTTCCATTTGTTTCTTCTTTAGTTTTAATAGTTTTTTTTTTTTTAGCTGTCTAGAATCCTGCTGATAAAAAGGGTATAAGACCAAAAGAAGCTTTCATTTCAAATCACTCTGATTTAAAAATTTAGTCTTCATGCTTATAAGAATGTGAAATGAAGAGTGATAAACAATTTTAAATTCTTGAAAATAACAATTGCTTAACAAGCAACCAGTACAATTGTTTAAAAAAAAAATGAAAAGGGAGAAAAAAATGAATGTTTTGATTTTATACTTGGAGTAAATATTTGAAATGTCTTAATGTATCTAGGGAGAAAGTGGACGTGATTAACACCTCCTTCCACCCACTCCCTCAACAATACTTAATTTTCCATGGTTTTTTTCCAGGTTGTGAGGCCATGTTCTGGAAGAGTTTATTTCTGACGTCTGTATCTGTGGCTGGCATCTTCAGAGAATGGTTAGGTAGGAGTGTGGCGGGGTTTATATACTGTGAGCCCCTGTTGGAGAGGATATTGAAATTCTGTATTTGAATGGATGGTTTCTGGGTGGAGATATGCAAGGAGGATTAGTGTCTGTTTGGCTAATGGTCCATTGTCTGCTAGACAATGTCCTGAAGAACACTAAAATCAAAACTCAACACATGCAAATGAACTCTACCCAGGGACAGGGGTATTTCCAGCAGCCAATGGACAATTAGCCAATCAGACACTAATCCTCCTTGCATATCTCCACCCAGAAACCAGCCATTCAAATACGCAAATTTACATATCCTCTCCCAACAGGGGCTCACAGTATATAACCCCCCCACACACACACTCCTACCCAACCATTCTCTGAAGATGCCAGCCACAGATGCAGGCGAAATGTCAGAAATAAACTCTTCCAGAACACTGTCTCACAGCCCGGAAAAAAACCCACAGAAAACATATGGATGTTGGCCATGAAAGCCTTTGATTCCACAATACTGAATTTGTTTTACCTTTTCATATACAAATGAAAAACGACAAGGTTGTTGCACCTGGTGGGAAGTTGTTATTTGCTGCCATGTGAGAAAATTCATTCATTATAAGCTATATAATAAGTATAATACATGTAATTTGATACCTATTTTATTTGCACACTTAAAAGACAAAGAGATTAAGAAAGGTGAACAATTTTTACCTATTGCAAACAGTGCTCATTGTATCCTCTTGTCTTTTTTCACTAGTCTGCTTTTTTCCTATTCCTAAAGTTCAAATTAAAAACAAAAGTTTTTTTTATATATAGAGGAAGAGAATTGTTCTTTCACAGAATTTCATTCACTGTAGACATTATGTTAAATGCAATATTCATGGAAGTGTAAAATCTAATTAAATCTAGTTGCTTGCCTAGTGGAGCGGTATTACAACTGGAGGGCTTTTGTGATTTCAAAATCATGACGGGAAGCCCTTTAATTACAAAGGTCTGCATTTTGATATCTGCTTTTAATTTTGTTCTCTTTACATGACTGAGGAAAAAAATGAGGAGGAAAAGATCAGATATTCAGACCAGAAAGAAATCCCTTAGTAGACAAATGTTTCACTCCCCATCAATTTACTGACACTGGCAATTATGAAGGACAGGTGAAGCAGAAAGTATTCTATTGAGAGAATAATATTGCATACTACACAAGGTACTTTTTAAAGAGGAATTGTATAAACAAGTGTGGGAGTGAATCAAATTATGTGAACTAGGGGGAAAATCAGTATTTAGGAGTTCTGTCAGGTATTGAATTATTAGACAAATGCATATTTCTTACCTCCCTTAAAATGCACAGGCTGAGCTGATGGTATTCCAGGTTCAAGTGAGGATTTATGTTCCAAATTGTATATGCCAACTTTGATTGTGATCTCAGTCCTTGTCAGGAATCTGGCATAGGCTTTGTATAGTTAGGAGATTTTCACACGCCGAAAATATCGCTGCCAGAAACCGGGACAGAAATATTTCTGTCCCGGAAGCAGCGCCGCGGTTCGCACGCTCACCTCCCTCTCCCGTTGTTCCATCGTCCTCGCTTTGGGTTTTTTCCTCCCTCTTCCGGAATATTTTACTAACGGGAGTTTGCCGTTAATAAAATATTCCGGAAGAGAGAGGAAAAAACCCAAAGCGAGGACGACGGAACAACGGGAGAGGGAGGTGACCATGCGAACTGTGGCGCTGCTTCCGGGACAGAAATATTTCTGTCCCGGTTTCTGGCAGCGATATTTTCGGCGTGTGAAAATCTCCTTAGTTAGTTCAAATGTACTTTTGCTGCTAGGCCGTAGTTAGCATGCCAGAGGCTGACATGAGTAGAGGGCATGCTGGGAGATGGTTAAAGCTGCTGAGTGTGGTATCTGTTACTGGAGTGTTCAAGGCCGTCTGGCCAATTATGTTTTGGGAAATACAAAGGGAGGTTGGGAGTCTGGTACAGCATGGAATGCTCTCATGGAACATTGTAGGTGTGGGTGATGTAATCAAAACTTAGCTTTCTTGTTATCTTCTGCGTTCTAGTGTGAACTGACAGAACTGTCTTTGCAATGATCCTGTATGCTTCAGTTCCTGATCCAATAAACCATTTCTGATCAATGGAAATTGTCTCAGTGTGTGAGTGTTAGCAGAGTCATCACAGTCCTAATCAAACATCAGTCATTTTCAGGGGTGGCCACTGGATCTTTTGTTCTGGGAGTGGTGAATTCTCTTTCAGTTTTATGGTCCCACCTCCCACAACTGCTGTGGGTTGTATGGGCACTGTTCTGGTGCTGTCAGGAATAGAGTCCAGTAACTGGATGGATCTGGGTAGAGCTGTGGGAGAAGCAGTCATAGAACCCAAGCATGGATTCACCATTCCCATAGCAATGGATCCATTAGTTGCTTGTTCTCATTATCAACCTCCTTGTCTTTAAATCTGACTCTGATATGATATAATGCAAGAAGAACTGAGGGCTTTCCAGAAAGCGTTGTGTATATTACCTAATCCTTGCATTACAAAACTGCTGTGAAATATTAATAATACAACTGGTATGGAAAATTCTGCCATCAAGAACTCCTGCTGTTGTAAAAAGCTGTAAGACACACCACTTCAAGGCAGGTATCAATTCACAAGGGACCCTTTTGTATGATTCAGCTGTACTACTATGGTTCCACTTTAGCTGCCAGGCAACATCCTGTAGAATCCTGGGAACTGTAGTTTAAGGAGAAGTTCTTGAAATTCTCAGTCAGAGATACCTCTAGTAGTGCCTCACAATACTACAAACACCAGGATTCCAAAAGATGTGGCCATGGCAACTGAAGTAATCATAGTATTATAATTTTGTAGTGTGAAAGGGAATTTTATGTCTTTCCTCTCCACTTTGAAAGTGGTTGCAAGGAAAATGGATGTAAGAAATTCTACATGAGGCTGAAACACAGAATTGCCTTTTTAATATAAGTATCTAGGTAGATTCCTACAACCAAGCAGTATGTTTTCATAAAAACAAGTTAGTGTGCACATGGCACAAGAGTAGGAATGAGTACTGGATCTTCTGCCCTTTCTGGACATTTTGGTTGTTCTAATAGCTTCTTTTCCAAATATATCAAGAAGTATAAATAGGTATCCTGGCCGAAAACAATGCAATATTAGGGTTGGTGCTTGGAAATCAATATTGAGTTATATGAGACTTTCTGTTTTTAAAAAATGGGTATGTGTATATTTGAGCATGAAAAAAACACACATACATATGTACTTGACCTGTAGCTTCAGGTGGAAATATTACTACTTGCTTCTAAAGTATATATAAATGGGTTCAAAGTACATTAGCCAAAAATGAGTATCGCAATATGTTTCCTCTGGAGATTAATGGAATTACATGATACATTTTAATGATTCCTTTGAAAAAAGATGCTTTCAGATCTTTTCGGCTTTGTTAATTAAAACAACAACAACAAAAATGGGTCAGGTTTTTTTGGGGGGGGGATTGCAGAATCCTAGCACCATTTATTTCTGACTCAGTAAAGCCCAGGAAGCAGTTTGTCCCACCATGAGACTTGTAGCCATAGGAAAGGTCATGAAGGCCCAACTATGAAAAATCGTTACTCTGGCCTAGGGTTGCCAGGTTTCAAGATGAAGTTTCAGAGAACTGCTATACTTCCCTGGGTCTCCAGGTAGAGAGAGAACTCTTAGTGTGAGTTGTACTGGAAAAGAATATGGTATTTCAATTTTGTGCGCAAAAATGTTTTCATGTGTGTTGTACTTATGCAACAACAATGGACCAGAAAGCCCCAAGCAATGGATTGGGGAGAGAACTGGTAGCTGCATGCACTTGGGCCCATCATGCCATTTGGTGAAAGGCAGGAGGCTCATCTTGAGTCTCATTGGTGGGAGAAAGGCGGGATAGAAATGATTAAAATAATATAATAAATATATCTATATGGGTCAGAATATGCTGGTTGCCCGATGGCATATTCTGGCCACGGATCTGGCCCATTCCTCCCCCATTACCAGCATGAAATGGGATGGAGTCTAGATGGCCACATCCCCCCTTCCCTATAGCTAGTGCTGGCCACATCTCACTTTCCAGATCCAGTCAGGAGGCCCGTTGCATGTGAGCAAGTCCACCCTACATGTGACCAGCCTGGTCACATGCAGTGGGGCTGCTTCCTGGATCTGGAGAGTGCAAAATGTATGGCAGCTGCAGTGATGGGCTGGTGTGGCAGCAGGGCCTCCAGCGGTTCCACAGGGCCTGATCCATTTCTTCCAAAGGGAATTTTCTCCCCAGTTATTTTAATGTAACAGTTTGTCAGGCTTTGCCCCATCTTAGCCCCGTCTAAGTCCCAGGCGTTATGAGGATTACAGTCAGTTGGCAGTAGATAAGGCCATGTTGAAGGTTAACCATAACAAGAATAATGGAAAGCACCACAGCTGCTCAACACATTTTGCGGACATCCAGTTACCACCAAGATCTCCAGTTTGCTCTATTATCTAATTGGCTGGATTTTACCTGGATTCTGAGCTCACTTGTCCATTTGTCCATTCACACCTAACTTTACTGTAAATTGGCCCAGAAATAGTTTGGCCCTGTAAATCTTCCTGCCATACTTCTTTGGCATCACAAAAACCTGCTTCCCGTCTCAGGTTTATGCCTTGAAAGCTCAGGCAATAAGCTGGCCTCCCAGAGAATGGATAAACTGGCCACTGATCTCAGACGGCTGTAGTTGCCCTACTTGCATACATAATTATTTTCTAGTGTGGAGTGAGGAGTCTGTTTAATATTGTGAAGCTGAAGGCCATAGATTTTCCTAGGTTTTTTCCCCCGGGCTGTGAGGCTGTGTTCTGGAAGAGTTTACTTCTGACGTTTCGCCTGCATCTGTGGCTGGCATCTTCAGAGAATTGGTTGGCTTAAAGAGTGGGGTAAAGTGTTGTTTTTGTATCATTAAAAGTACTTTGAGTTTGTTAACAATTGTTAGTACATTTTAAAATTGTGACATAATTGGGGTTAATCTTAGCACTAGATTGCCTAGAATGGTTAAAAGATATATTTATTACTTAGAGTTACACTGTTTCACTAAGTTAGAATCATATATTATTAAGTAGGTCAAAGTGCCAGTGATGCTGCAGGAAACTTATTTTTCCCCCAATCATTAATTAGAATAAATGTTCCATAATATTGGTTTAGCAATTAAAATGAAGTTATTAATAACTAATTTTTCACCCAGCACACCTCAAGAAAGCAATTCATTAAAATATCAGAAGATAAAAGCATTTTAAATAATACCTTAAAGGGTGAGGGAAAAGTATTCATGGTTATATAACTCACTTCTTCATAGCTTTCATTTTGAAACTGATGTCTTGAGGTTTGGTGTTACTAACCTTTCATTAATTGTTCTCACTGGTTGCTCTTTATCAGGTGGGAATGACACTCAGCAACACTCAGGCTGCCAACGAGTGCAATGCCCAGGACTAGAATGGCAAAACACATGGTTTGTATCAAGCGTTTCAGGGCCCAATCCCTGGCATCACTGGCTGACATTTCATTTTTCATTCCAAGGTCACTCTTTCAGCTGACACCTTGTGTTGAATATAATATGTAGGAAATAAACTGGAGCCCTTTCATTGATTTCATATAATTCACTAGGAATAGGTCAAAGGTAGAATAGGTGCTTCTCACAGTGAAGATCACAGGTTCAGTTTGTGTTACTCTAGTTCAAAGGATCTCAAAAACTACCATGGAGAGTTGCAGAGAAACTGTTGAGATTATTTCTCCTAGAGGAGTAGAATCATAGAATCATAGAATCATAGAATCATAGAATCATAGAATTGCAGAGTTGGAAGAGACCACGAGGGCCATCCAGTCCAACCCCCCTGCCACGCAGGAAATCTTGATCAAAGCATCCCCGACAGATGGCCATCCAGCCTGTTTAATTTCAAGTGAGGCCTAATTAATATCCAGTATATTATCTCATTATCCATTTGGAGTTCCAGTCTTTTAGCTTAACACAAATTTTGGAAAATTGGGCCGCGTGCAACCCTGGAATCCCTTTTGTGGCATCTGAATTCTGCAACAGTCCCCACAAAGCCCCCCATTTAAAAAAAAAATGATGGAGGGATTAAAACATCCAAAACTTTCACCTGACCCTTCCAAACTTGCAGAAACCCAAGGAAACATTCCCTGTCAAATCCACCCATACCTTCTTTTTCCTTTCTGTCCCAGCCAAAATACTGATTGTAGTGAAATGATGTCCCTTTTGGTGGCCATTTTGGCTGAGATACTGAGGAAAAATAAGGCAAGTTTGCTTGCTCTTGAGGAGGGAGTGCAGCCCATGGGGAGCTGAGGGGAAATTGGACCCAGGTTCCACCCTGATCTAGAATTATCAGTGTTCTCACTGATAAATATTTCTCAAAATATGATGGAAGGTGGACTATTATGCTTTACTTTAAATCATATCCTGAATATTGGTTCCCTCCTAAATCTCCCCCCTTTCACCACCCCAGTTTTCTGCGTATATTCGCATTTCGATTTATATTATTGTGAGAGGAAAAAAGGAAAAAGAATAGAAAATTAGAATTGGCAGAAAATATTATGTCCTGCATTCTATTTGGACATAGAGAACTCCCTAGGTTAGTGAATATTTGTAATGTCACTCTTGGAATGTCTAGGTAATCTTAAATTGAATGTAGTGTTTGCAGTCTAGGATGAAGTACTCTCCTATAATACAAGGAAGCATAGCCTGAGAGACATAGTGCCAACACATCTAGAACTGTACTACTCAAAAGTGCTCTGTGGAGTGGTGCTGGTCTGTGAGCCATTGGCTGCCAGTTTGTGGTGTGTTTCCAAGAAAGAAAGAAACAATTGTAGCCAATGGACAAAATATGGTGCTACACCCTGGCACGTTAAGGGGAAAAATTGCTGGTTTGCTACATCAGATAGCACTGAGTTAGAGAATATTTGAGTGCCTGCTCTATATCCCTCTGTTGACTATGTTCCTATAAGGGTAAAGTGGGTTTAGGATGTGTGTGAGTACTCACACCCTCGTCCCCCCAATCCCTGTATGACAAGATACTTCATAAGAGCTTTGCACAATTTACCCGCAATTGGGAGCTCTACTTGATCAAGGTTTCCCATCCCAGAACTCAGTAATCCCTCACCCCTGAGATAACTGGGGTCATGTGCATGTTTGGGAGCAATGTGTGCATGGTTGCACATATCCCAACTTCCATTCAGCCCTATGAGTGTTTCATTTTCTATATCTTATGTAATTTACAACTCAGGTAAACTCAGATTACACATTATAAGACTCTCCAGTTTCCCACTGGCTGCACTCCCTGGGAGCCTTGGAGTAATGTAGTATGGCAGTAATGCTTCCAAGGCATCCCAAGAAATGTAACCCATGGCAAACTTCAAGCCCATGGACAGGTCTGCACTACTGTAGGTGGGCTGGGCATTTGTACTGTATTATATTGTTTTGTATTGCATCGTACTGGATTAGATTAGATTAGATGCCATTAAAAAATGGCCAACTTTGCTATCTCATGAGGCTGAAGTAAGGTAAGTAGCAATCCCCTCCCCCAAATGCTAAAGAAATGTCTTTTCCACTACATGTTCTTTTGCTTGGATTCTATTTCAACATTCTGCCCCTCAACACACACTCAAAACTACTGAAAAAGGAATTTTCAACCTTTTCATCCCAGCCTTCTAAAAATTATATAGAAATTCTGAAAATGACACCACATATCTCTCAGGCATGTTTCTACAGCCCGAGGAAGCTAATTTCTTCTTGTGTTAGAAAGTGCACAGCACATTTTTTTTCTTATTTTGATAGTTTCCCCAGCAAGGATATATCCATAGCATACAGTATTCTTTACTGTTTAATACTAGTAACTATGCTTGTACAAATATCACTGGCATTATACATTTAATGAAACAATCTGCTACAGTTGCAGTTGGAGGAAACAAATCTCATTGCAGTTTGCATTAGGAGGAGGCACTTCCTAAGGAGAAATTAACACAATTATCTCTTGGTCCATTGAAAATTAATGGTGTTTTAATTGGGACTTTAAGTATTTCAGTATTGTGATAAATAATTCACAATGTAAAGGACATATTCTCTGAAGCTGTACTAGAATTATTTCTAGTCTGTAATCAGCAGATAGTTTGCAGAAATATGTAGACTAATTTTCATGAGACTTCTTCTTTTTCTTCCTCTCAAGCCATTGGCCCTGAGAGGATATTTTTGCAAGTATTTTAATTATCCTCTCTATCACTGGGTAATTAACCTTCAGAAATGTTTAGTGCTTAATAATAGACCATCACTATCCAAATTCATCTCCTAGTCATTAATTTACTAATCTAATACAAGCATTTTCTTAATTTTGTTGACTATAAGTTTCAGTTCTTCAGCTGTGATGACCTTGTTCTATGGTAAAACAAGGCTATCTTTCTAAGGGAAAAATACTCAGCACTGCTGGGATTCCTCTTTGTCTTTTGAAATACAAGGTCCACCTATGGAACACCCTTTTAAAAAAGTATCTTGGATTTTAAGGCTGTGATGATTGTATTAATCTGGTTTAATTTCCTGAAGGATCAAATTAGACACAACACAAGCAATAATGCAGGGGTAAATTCAGAGGTACTGGCACTGATGATGACAATCCCCATATTCACACCCCCAATGAGTGACCAAAAATGCAACAGCTGTGTTGATTCATATTCACAAACTATTTTTTACCCATTTTCTTCAGGAACAGGTCTTTTATAGAGTCAATGGCTCTGAATTGTCACTCCAAGAGCAAACTATCCCCAAATACTTTGCAGTGAACGAGTTTAGCTCCCATCTACATATGATTGCCAGGAAGAGGCATTTCTCCCCCCTCTCCCCCACTGCAGTGTAGCTGAGAATTGCTCCTGACTTAAAGGGAAGAAAAGCAGTGTGTCTGTCTGTGTCTCTCCCTGTGTGTGATTGATTCATGCCATTGTACCTGGTAATCAAAAATTCTGGATAATTCTACTCTGGTTCCATTAATCCATAGGACACAAGAGACTTGGGAACAGGTATCTGTTATTGTAGGCTGCTTTGCAATATTGCCATTCAGCACAAGGGTTTTGTAGCACAACCAATGTGTTATTCTGCATGAGAATTTTTACACTGTGCAATCTTGACTACTGTCCCAGACACAGAGTTTATACTGTCAGTGTTTGGTAATCTTGGCTTAAAGTAAAATCATATTCTGCTAATTTTTATCTAGAACAGATTACAACAAACTGAAAATTAAAAGAAAGAAAATTCCTTTAAAACTAATAGAGGTTCATTTTTTGCTACCACATGTAGAACTCTGTGGGTAGTGGTGGTTAAAGGCTGCTTTGTTTTAGCCTAACACATTACAGATAGCACAGTCAAAGGAAACCAGTTCACTGAACTTGACACATTTTGGAAATGTTACTCTTTTGGAATCCAGCTTTCCAAATCTCACAGTCAGCCTGTAGGATTCTAGGAGCTGTACTCTAAGGATTTTTTCAGATGGGGTAAAAAAAACCCACAGAGGTCAGGAGGAAGACGGTGCTGTCCCGCTTCTAGTGATTGGTTTCAGACGCCGCTGTTCTCCTCCCATCCTTCATTTGCTCTCCCTCCGTCCTTCATTTGTTTTTCCTCCATGGCTTTTTATTGATGGGAACTTCCGTCAATAAAAAGTGGCACCTTTCTTGTCCCTCCAGCATGGAGGGAGAATGAACAAAGGACAGGAGAAGGATGTTGTCATCAAAAACTGATCACTGGACAGCACCGTCCTCCTCTCGACTTCTGAGGAGTTTTTTTACCCCATCTGAAAAAGTCCTTAGTCACGTTCCCCAGCTCTAATCCTGGTGTCCCTTTCAGCTGAGTGTCTAGGGACAAGTGCCGTGTTTACTTGTTCTTAAAGCTGTGTGTGGTATGGAGGAGAAACTTCTTGGGTTGTTGTTGTTGTTGTTTTAGCTCATATTGGAACCTGGAAAGCAATCAGTACTGTGTTTTATACCTTTTCTATGCTTCTGTGGAAATATTCAGCCCTGAAAAATAGGGATTATGTACTCAAAAGCATTGTGTCTGTGGGTATGGTCTTTATTAGACCAAGCAAAAATCACATGATTAAGTCATCATGATAGTGCAAATGGTTCCTGCTATCACACGGCGTTGTCATGTCCGTGTGGTCAAACTGTGCTCCAGCCACAAATAAGGTGTTGCTTTTAATTGATGGCACAAGCCATCAATAGCTCTCAATATCACTTTTTCCACAGTATTAAAGAGCATGCAAAAACACACCCCACTGTAATTTTGAGATTACAACATGAATGTCCTGTTTCCCCCTTCCCCATTCCCGGTGAGAAAACTTCTGGGTGAGAACATGAAAACTTCCCACAGGATTCTCTTTTTATGAACTGTCTTGGTTTGTTTGCATGTTTTTAGGTTTCTTTAAGTGTTTGTGTGTTCATTTACTTTGCAAATTAAGGGGCTTTTGGTGTTTTTAAGTGCGCTTGCGTCTTCTCATGAGAACCGCTGAAATATCGCCCATGCTAAATCATGGAAGTAAAGTCCTATTCTTAAAGTGCTAGCAGTGGATGTGCAATAATTTTGTGGTGGTCATATTGTACGATTACAGTGACATGTGATAAAAAGTGTAATAATGCCATTATGTTTCCACTTTCCTCATTCGTGGAATTACAGTGTTTTTTGACACTAGTCTCATAAAGTCCTTTGACAAACTACAGCAGTAGTGACCTCTCAGCATATATGATTTGATGATATGGTTTGTAATGATAAGAATTGCCCATGAGATTTGCCCATGTGAAATAAGGAAGGTCAACATTATTTTTATGAAACTGTTTGCCAAGAAACAAATCTCCTGGCATTTCCACCCTTCTCCTTACTTTAATCTAGTCCCATATATTTGAAGAGTTATACTCCCCAATTGACAATCAGTGTTCTTCACTATGCAGAAACTGATATTGATTAGTCAGGGTTGATTTTCCCCCCACATGTATCTAGCAAGACTTCAATCTTTCTTTTCTTTTTCAGATAGCATTCAAATCTTTTACTGTATCTTGTTGTATAGCAACTCAAAAGGATTTAATTTGCTGCTACAGTTATTCCTAATGCAGATATGTCAAAACGTCTCTTCACTCATCCTCCAGTTCCCTTCAATTCCTCCTTTGATAAAAACATTCAAAGAACTGTGAAAATGGAATTTGGTCTGTGACAGAAATACAGAAACATTATGATTGTATTGTATAGTGGTGGTAGAACCATCTTGAATTTAAAGGCTGCCTAATAGAAGCAAATGTGCATCTGATCAAAAGGCTGTGGGCACCAAACTCACTAGATTTTTTTTAAAAAAAACTACACATTTTCTACATAGAGTTCTGAAGGCCAGCTAAGTTGCAGCAAATAGATGTGTGTGTTGTCCTTCACACTGTTTATTCTGCTACTGTGGCTGTATTCATATATGAAAATTAAGCAAAAACCTAGTGTGGTGAACCATATTATCTTCATTAATAGCTGCATTTGGGTCTCCTTGACAGTGGATCAGTATTAATGTGCTCTGTGGGGAATGTGTCTATGGATATTTAAGAGTCCTTGAAAGCAGTCCTGTAATGGTTTGACTGAATGTTTTCCAGAACACTTTTGCCTGATTTACAAGCTGGTGATAGGACTCTGTAATAAGTACACCTGAGTCCTGTGCATGTTGTTCCCACTTTTCAAGTATGCCAGATAGATAAAACGAGAAAATTATACACTTTTTTCTTCTTCTTCAAGGATATCAAATTTGCACTAGTTTTACTGGCCTTTTTCGTTCCCAAAAGTTTCTTGGTGTGTATTTGCTAAGCTCCACTTTCATCTAGAAATTTCACTTATGGTGTAATGCATTGGTGGCAACTCTAGCTTTTTTGTTGTTCTTTCTCATCTGAGTCCATTATAAACCAAGCTGAAATTATATAGAAATGCAAAAGAAATTTGTGTTTGCATTTCCTTACAAAAATATATCCATTTTGTATCTCTCAATACTGGCAGTGGGATGAAGCACATTTTACCTCACAAAAACAAACAAACCACTAAACATGGAATTATTTGAAAAATGCATATGACTAAAATGTTTATTTCTGAAAAATGCATGCAAACACTCATTAGCCAGTGTGAAAAATACTGTCAAAATGCATGTTATTTTATTTTATTTATTTTTATTTATTGTATTTTATACCCCGCTCTTCAGCCACAAAGGCTCTCAGAGTGGCTTATAAATGGTTAATATAACAGTTTCCTGCCCTCAGGCTTACAATCTAAATAAGACATGACACATAAGGAAAAGGGAATGGCAGTGGGAATGGCAGCATGTATTAGGAAAATATGTGCAGAATTTTCCATGTGGGAAGGGAGAGTGAAGCCTCAGCTATACTGAACTGAAATGAGATAAAATGGTGGCGGTATTCCAAAAAAGTTAAAAAAAAAAACACCCCCAAGGTGACTATGTTTTATATTCTCATTTATACATGTTTTTGTATGACAATCAGAGGTGTGATAGTAATTTTTAAAGAGCAGTAGCTCATTATGACAATCCCCATAGGCAACTACAGTTCAGAAAATAGTAGCAGCTGGGTTCTTTGTGCCAACAAACTGTTTTCATCTGTAACAGGCAGGGGTCTTTGCCTTAGAACAGTGATAGCTCCATAGTATATACTATTGGTAGGAAAATCTTTCCCACTGCCCCCAACCTAGCTGCTGCTAGAAAGCTCAGAGGGAACAGGGAAGTCTGATTGGGTGGTGGCAGATGATACTATTATCCCTGCTAATCTAAATGTATTTGCACATCAACTCTCTGGACCCTAGCTCCACTACCTCCTGGTGGTAATGCTGTATTATCCAATACATTTCTTTCTTATACCTTTAGTTCTTCAAATATCTTCATGGTATATTATCTCACTCGCTTATCTTCATGAAGTTTCAGAATAATTTCCCATCTCAGCCCTGGCAAAGGCAAGGCCTGCTCAGATTTAACCCATTAATGGGGCATTTCTCTTGTGGTTTACTGTGCCATTTACTCTTGTAAGAAAGTCTCTGTGCCCTGGAGATGGTCTCTTGCCAGTAGAAATGAGACAAAGGTGGAGAGCCAAAGAACGAGGGGAGACTACAGGGGACTGTGGGAGCTTAGTGTTTCATCAACCAACTCAGGATATGGCAACAAATTATTTCAACAATGGCAGCTTGACAAAATTCCCTAGACTGAATGTGAGCCCAAATAAAGGCCTGCTCATCTTTAAGGAGCTACTTGTGAAGAGGGCAAGGAGTCCAGGGAATGGCATGGTTGGATGAGCAGATAAAAGGGAAGGATATTTTAATAGCCCATGGACAGAGAGAGAGGGGTCAGTTACACTACCGTTTTTAATTCGAAACATGCCGGCTTACTTCTCTTTCGAACCACTGCCTACTAGTTTACACTATTTTCTCCTGAAAGTCATTCATCCGAAAGCTTTCCAAATTTGCACTTCACATGGGGAGGCGTGGTCTCTGTGACTGACAGTCATGGAGGCCTATCTCTTGCCAGGGCAGAAAGGATGACTGCTGTGTGGGGAGAGCGGCCGGAGGCCCAACAACAGCCCCAGGCATGGCACAGCAACATTGCTGTCATTGAGTCTTGGCCGCACGCCACCCCCCCCCGCCACCGCTGACATCGACCAGAGGCCCTGGTTCAAACAGTCATGCTACTACAAGGCCAGCGCCTTCAGTGTGTGTGTGTGTGGGCGAACGGAGGCCCAACAACAGCAATGGTGCTACACTGTTGCTATTGTTGGCTCTCGGCTGCACCCCCACCCTCCACCACCCCAGAGGCCTCGGGAAGACACTGCAAGAGGAGAGGCAGCAGTGGGACTGTCAGTCCCTTTGTCGCCTGCCCTTTCCCCCGTTGCTGCCCCTCCCTCCTTACTTGCCCTTCTCTTCCCATTCACAAACAGCAAACGGGGAAGAGAGAGGGGGGAATGGAGGAAGAGGCTGCAGCAGAGGACATGCGGTCAATGTGACTCATAGTCCCATCAACCACTTTTCCCACACTGCTGCCTCTCTCTCCTGCCTTTCCCTTCTCTTCCCTGTTCGCAAGCAGCAAACGAGGAAGAGAGAGGGGGAGGGAAGAAGAGGAAGAGGCTACAGCGGAGGAGAGGTGGTTGATGGGACTCAGAGTCCCACTGCCTGCCTTTCCCCAGCTGCTGCCTCTTCCTCCATTCCCCCCCCCTCTCTCTTCCCCATTCGCTGCTTGCGAATGAGGAAGACAAGGGAGAGGCAGGAGGGAGAGGCAACAGCTGGGGAAAGGCAGGTGATGGGACATTGAGTCCCATCGACTGATTCTCCTCTGCTGCAGCCTCTCCCTCCATCCCCTCCCCTCTTCCCCATTCACTGCTTGCAAATCGGGAAGAAAAGGGCAAGGCAGGAGGGAGAGGCAGCAGCGGGGGAAAGGTGGGCAACGGGACTCTGAGTCCCATCAACCACCTGTTCTCCACTGCAGTCTCTTCCTCCATTCTCCCCTCCCCATTCTCTTCCCTGTTTGCTGTTTGCGAATGGGAAGAGAAGGGCAAGTAAGGAGAGAGGGGCACCAGTGGGGGGAAGGGTGGGTGATGATGGGACTGACAGTCCCACTGCCAACCTGTCCTCCTGCAGCATCGTCCCGGGGCCTCTGGGGCATGGGGTGGGGGCATGGCTGAGCTCCAACGACAGCAACAGCATAGCACTGTTGCTGTTGTTGGGCCTCCAGCTGCCCTCCCCCATTGAAGGCGCTGGCCTTGGAGGCCTCTGGGGCGGTGTGGGTTGGGGGCTCGGACAAGACCCAATGATAGCAAAGACATGGCGCCATTGCTGTTGTTGGGCCTTCGGTCATCCTTTCCCCCACATCGAAGGCACTGGCCTTAGGGAGGCCTTGGGAGTGGTGTTGAGATTTAAACCGCTGCACTGGCTGAGACCCAATGACAGCAACGGTATGGTGCCGTTGCTGTCCTTGGGCCTCCAGCCACCCCCTCCCACACCAAGGCTGAGACCCAACAACAGCAACAGCAGCAGAACAGGGAAGGGGAAAGTGCTGGGGTGAAAAAATGTCAGTAAACTTTGCAAGCCATCCCTTTCAAGCCCGCCCCCTCTGACCAACTACCAATTGGATCTCAGCTCTGCTGTGAGCCCCTGCTTTGCGATTGTTGCTGGTAATTCACACAGCCAATACTGTGCAACCTTCTGAAACTTTTTAAAAAGTCCGGGGAAACTGTGAAAGCTTTTACCGCTCAACTTTCAGGTTTTTTGGCCCCCCTCCTTCTGAATAAGATGACTTTGAACGGAAACATGTGGGAACTATTAGGAGTCTTGGCGAATTCTTAGCTGATTTATTTTGCTGTGTAAACGTACCTAGAGAGAGAGAGAAAGACAGAGAGACAGAGAGCCAAGAGTGTTTGGGGAAACGGATGAGGGTGAAAACAGCCTTCTTCCCTCCCTCCAGTTGAGGATTTCCTCACTTCAGGTGGCTTCTGTGTCAATAGGGTGGTGAATCCACTCTGTCTGTGGGATCTTTAAAGGAGCTATCTAAGGTGCTGGATCAATTTTGGGGATAGTGTTTTTACAGTTCAGGCTAAAAGTCAGAACTCATTCATCAGCCCACTGACACAAAAGCCACCAGGCACCATTTGTCCCACCTTTTTCAGACTTGCTATGATAAAACTTTGTGGTTTGAGCTGCACAACAATTTTGACATTTCATACTGTTGTTGCAAAGAATTATACACCTTGCTGTGTTGCCAACATCACATTTTAATTATCTGAGTAGGGGAAAAGTATATTGTTTTCACATGAATCCAAATGTTTAGAGCACATTTGGCAGACTGTTCTGTTTCTGCTGACAAGTATTTTCATCTGTAGCAAAATGAGGAGCTGATGACTGATTCAGAGAGATCAATTCCTGTGTAATTTTACTTAAGTGTTACATCACTTATTTCCTTGTTTCTCTTCAGAGCTTTAGGCAACAATTAGAGGAAATGGAAACAAAGAGATGTTACAGAGACACTGCATCATTAGGTGCTAGAGGTAACAGGAAGCAAGGTGGCTACATGACAATAGGTAGGAAAAAAGGAAAGAGATTGGTAGCACAAGTGCTTCCTCATTACAAAAACTCTAAAAGAATCCTAAACATCAGAAGAGGTCAGATCCAAGTGTGTGTGTGTTTGTGGGGACTAGTGGCATAGCGATTTGAACATTGGACTAGGACTCTGCGAGACCAGGGTTCAAATCCCGGCTCAGCTGTGGAAGCCCATGGGATGATCTTGGTCAAGTCACTCTCAGCAATGGAGGAAAGCAACAGCAAACCCTTCCCCTGACCAGATATCACCAAGAAAACCTTTTTATAGGCATACAACACTGCCAGAATAGTCAATTGGAGTTTCTTCCCCAACCTTTCAAGTATGGATTTTTTTTTTAAAAAAAGAAAAACTAGAAAAAGGAATTTACTTCATGACATACAGGGCTGGTTTGACCAGTCTGCCAAATCAGCAGTGGCAGGGGGCCCCAAGGTCAAGGAGGGCCCCCTGCTGGCCTCCTTATCTGACAAAGGAGACAGCCTGGAGGAGCCGCTGCTTTGTAGCCTCTTCCTACCCTCCTCCTCCAAAAACCTCCTGCTGGCTTTTTTTAAAAAAACAAAAACAAACCAAAAAACTCCCCAGCATCTCCCAAACTAGTAAGAGAAAGAGAAAGAGAAAGAAGCAGCAGCCCTCTGTGGCAGAAGCTGGAGGGAGTTTGCTGCTGCAAAATGCAAGCCAGCCAGGCATGTCAGAGAGGTGTGTGTGTGTGAGAGAGAGAGGATGGGAACTTGAGGGTTGTCTCTTTCCCTCAGAAAGGGCTTCTTTCTTTCTTCTTTCCCTTTCCTTCCTTCCACATAGATCCCCTCCAGCCCATCTTTCCAGCTGCTCTTAACATGTGGGTCTCTCCCCTCCCTCTCTTCACCCCTTGGTCTTCAGCTTCCTCCCGTGGCTGCCAACTGAGTTCAGCCTGCAAAAGAAATTTGTGTGTGTTTGCCTATGTGCCTTCAAGTAATTTCTGACTAAGGTGAACCTACCATGGGGTTTTCTAGGCAAGGTTTGTTCAAAGGGGGTCTGCCTTCGCCTTCCTTTGAGGCTGAGAGAATGTGACTTGCCCAAGGTCACCCAGTGGGCATTCATGGCTGAGTAAGGAATCAAACCCTGGTCTCCATAGTCATAGTGCAATGCTGAAGCTTCTACAACACTCTAGCTCTTTTAACAGAAGAATATGAAGAATATAAACTAAAATTTGGAGTAATATTACTGGGAACAATGGTTTTATTGTTGTCGCTAGAACACCAGTATCCCATTAGTGTTATGTGAGAGGCATTGGCCTAGAGCAGTGGTTCTTAACCTTTTCTTTACCAGGGACCCCCTTTAAATACCTTTTGTTGCCCCAAGACTTAACTCAAGATTTAAAACCCTAATAATAATAGCTAATAATAATAGCTAACAACAACAACAATACAATTACACCATCCATTAAACTTTCCCTCAGAGGCACTCTTGCTTCTTCCTGCAAGTTTGTGGCTGGAGTGGATTGAATGGCAATGTGCAGGCCAAGCCAGCCAGCCTTTGCCTTGGTTCCTGTCACGTGGCTGCTCCACTACAGGGAGGAGGTGGGCCAAGCAGCATTCAAGCCTTTGTGGACCCCCTGTGAGGACATTGTGGACCCCAAGTTAAGAATCACTGGGCTAGAGAATGCTAGAAAAGGAACAATAGAACCAGACCTTGAGAAGGGTGCTGGCAGGGGGATTCTGGGAGGTGTATTCCCCAAGAGTAACTTTCCCAGGCTCTGAATGCAGCCTAGAATCATAGGGCTGGAAGGGACCCAAACAACCATCCAATTGGCTTCTGCCTTGCAGGAACACACAATCCAAGTATTCCTGACAGATGGCCATCCAACCTATGTTTAAAAAAAAAAGAAAGAAGGAGACTCCACCACACTCCAAGGCAGTGTATTCCACTTCTGAACAGCTCTTACTGTCAGGAGGTTCTTCCTAATATTCAGGTGGAATCTCTTTTCCTGTCGTTTGAACCCATTGCTCCATGTCCTAGTCTCTGGAGCAGCAGAAAACAAGCTTGTTCCTTCCTCAGTATGACATCCCTTCAAATATTTAAATATGGCTATCACATCACCTCTCAACCTTCTCTTCTCCAGGCTAAGCATACCCAGCTCCCTAAGCCGTTCCTCATAGGGCGTAATGGCTTCCAGACCTCTCACCATCCTTCTCAGTATCTTTCTTGAATTGTTGTGCCCAGATCTGGACACAGCATTCTTCCAGGTGAGGTCTGACCAAAGGAGAATGGAGTGCTACTATTACTTCCCTCCATCTAGACACTACTCCTATTAACGCAGCCTAGAATCGCATTGGCATTTTTTGCTGCTGCATCACACTGCTAACTCATGTTCAGCTTGTAGTCCACTCTTTCTTTTCTTTGAGGAAATCTACACCATTACGTTAATTGCTAATAAACAAAAAATATTATGTTAATGCCTATAATATATTTTTTAAACTAAATTATTGGTGGCAAATTATGTAATACAGTAGGCCCCTCTTATCCACTGGGGATTGGTTCTGGGGGGACGTGGATTCTGAAAACCATGAATAATAGTGAATGCCATTGAAAATAATGGGACTTCTGGTTTAAAATACCATAGAGTTGCCTTGGAGGGCCTAGAAAACAGCTTTTCTAGGATGACTCTATGGTAGGTGTGCTGTTTTGTGTCCCATGGATAAAGAATCCATGGATACGGGAGTCCTACTGTAATCTGAACATCCTGTATGGTGAATAGGTTAGGTTACATTGACCTGAGATAAACATATGGGGCCCCCAAAATAAAGCATTGCAGGAGGCCCCAAAATTCCTTAAACTGGCCCTGCTGACAGATGTAATGGGTTGTTTTAGCTCCCTTCCTGCATCATCTATATGCATGGGGTTAACAGAGGGTCTGTGGTCATTTGATCCACACCATATATTGCTCCCTTGTCCTTTCTAAATGGTTTTGCCAGACTTTCCATAGAGAGACAGCAGAGTGGAGGAAATAAAGGCACACTTCTTCCAAGAGTGTTTGCTCAGTAGGTTCTGTTATCTTGAATCACTCTGTGTATTAAAAATGGCATGACCCAGCCCACAAAGCTGCTGCTCCTTACTTATGATTATTAAGTATCCTGAGGCTAAGATCCCTGATCTAAAGGGAGTTATCTGGCAGATCTGGTTGTGGAATCTAGTGAAGTAGAGGGAGCACCTATGGGAGGCATAGGATAGCCTGAGGAAGATGGGGGGTGGGTGGGAGTGAAGAATTCTTAAGTGCTCAAGTGTTGAAACCAAGCAGAATAAGTTTATTTTCTTATTTCTAGCCACTCAAGACCAGATTTTACTTCTTCTCATACATATTCTGTGAAGAATATTAAACTTCTTCCCAAATGGTGAGACCTGGCTGGCATTCCTATCCTCACCATTGAAGAGTGATGCTTATATGGTAGAAAGAGTGACAGCCAAAATTTAAAATCACAAACCTCCCCTAACATGGCAACAAAGAATAAGAGGTGTGTCATGTGAAAAGAAAGCCTGAAAGTCTTTTTTCATTTGTGGTTTCATTCTGTAAAGCAGAGGGGCAGGAGAAACAGTCTAAGCTTACTCATGAAAAGTTACTCATAGTTTAAGAAACTGTACGTAATAAGGAGAGATGGTTAGCATCTTTCCTTTGACTCCTTCAGGAACTGCGCACAAAATTAAGTTACCAGAATGGAAAGATGTTAATGGTGTACTTGGTGTCATTCACTTTCCTCAGCCTGGCTGAAATTCTTCATGGAAAAACCAAAGGAAAGGAAAAGAAAACAATAAGTAGGTAATGCATTGTTAGCTTTTGTTATTGTACTTGAAGTCTCTCCTTGAGCACAACTGATGTTAATGCATTAAAAGATGTGTTTGGGGGCATGTCTCTCATTTCCTTCCTTGTCCCTCTGAATTTTCTAAGCCAGGTTTGTGATGAATCTCCTGCTTACAGGTGGCCCCAGCAAATTAATTCCAACAGCCCTCAAGTCCACATAGCAATAGCCAGTCGATCCACCATGTGCCCTGCAGTATTTCATTTTAGTATCAATTGAAGAAATCCAGCATTTATTAAACCATTTGCAACATAGTTTTATGTGTCTCTGACACTTTCTAGCCACGAGGTACATGTTAAAATGAGGGGCATCATATAAACATGCAAATGAAACTTTTGCCACTGGGAGTTGAAAGCTACAGATCAAAAGGATGAGGAATGTTGGCATTTTATTCATGATGGCTTTGGACAGGCCTTTTGGCAGGAAAATATATAATATTATTGGTTTTTCTACCTTTTGATAGAAATTGCCTATAGTCAGGAGAGAGCTAGAAAAAGAAGATTCTAGACTTGTCAGCAGAAATGTTTCATGTGTCAACATGAAATTCCATTCCAAGAACATTGTTTTCCAGCTGATGTGATCTGATCCAGAAAAAGTTTCGTCATCATGCCTGCTGTTAATGTAGCTCACTAATATAAATTTTGTTTAGTCTATGCTGAGTATCACCAACACAGGGACGTCCTAGTTTGAAAAGGTAAGAATCCTATGTTAATGTTATTTGGCCCTTGTGAAGATTCTATTTTTTCTCTTCCCTTGCTAGACTCACCAAAGGCAAAAAAAGCTATGGTTTCAGCAATGTTATAACTCATTTTGTTATAACTCATTTTGTTATAACTCATTTTGCAAAGCCTAAGGAATCAGATGCCAAGGATTTAATTTTAGAGGATGCTGTTGGACTGTGAATCCTAGTAGCTCAGGGCAGCATATCCAGTGATGAGGACAACATCTTGAAAGCTCCATGATTCCCACCTCTGAGTAAAATGCTCTTTAAATTACGGCTGCAAGCTTGGGGTTGAAAGTAGTCTCTACTTCCCCTTGACTGTCATAATGCACCATGTGGAATCTGAGGAATACGAAACAGAGGAGACATGACATACAAAGGCCTCTGTCTAAATGTCAGCTCCCTCCCAGAATCTGAGTAGGGATGCAAGTCTTCCCCCAAGTTTCTTTTCAAAGATAATAGTGAGTAATTTTGGGAATTTTCTTCCTGTTGCAGGAAAAGCTTAGTAAATCACACAGTTTTTGAAGATTATTTGCAATTCAGAATGCAATATTTGCACATTTCAATGCAGTAATATTAATTTCCTACACAGAAAATGCTATTTGCTTTGCAAATCAATCACGGGCAAATTTTGCACAGATGAAATCTCCAAGTACATCTTTTTTCCATTGAGAAAACAATTTTCTGTAAAGGAATTAACATTTCTGTGTTGAAATATTATTTTCCATGCAGAAATGGAAGTTTCCTGGGCAGAAAATGCCATTTTCTGAGCGAAAGCACAATATGTGAATTTTGGCCAGAATAAGTCTCAAACTGTACAGATTCTTCCCTTTCCCCCTCTGCCTTCTACTTTACTAATTATTACTGTTTTTTCTAGTGAGTCATGTCTTCTCATGATGTGGCCAAAGTATGACATTCTCAGTTTAGTCATTTTGGCTTCTAGATAGAGTTCAGAACTCATTTGCTCTAGTACCCATTAATTTGTCTTTTTAGCAGTCCATGGTATCCACAGAACACTTCTGTAGCACCACATGTCAAATGAACTGATTTTCTTCCTGTCAGCTTTCTCCATTGTCCAGCTTTCACGACCATACATAGAAATGGGAAATATGATGGCATGAACAATCCTAACTTTAGTATTCAATCAGATATATTTTCACTTCAGGATCTTATCTAGTTCCTTCATAGCTTCCCTTCCAAGTCCTAATTTTCTTCTGATTTCTTGACTGCTGTCTCCATTCTGATTAATGATTGAGTCAAGTTATGGAAAATTTTGAATAATTTCAATGTTGATCATTTGCTTTAAAGTTATGTAAATAATCTGTGGCTGTTATTTTTGCTTTGTTTTTTAATGTTTATCTGTAAACCTTCCTTTGCACTTTTTCCTTGACTTTCTTCAGTAATCATCCCAAGTCTTTGCTGTTTTCTGCTAGTAGTATGGTGTCATCTGCATATCTTAAATTGTTGATATTCCTCCCCCTAATTTTCATACCTTCTTCCTCCAAGTCTAATCCTGCTTTATCTATGATATGTTCAGCACACAAGTTAAACAGATAGGGTGATAAAATGCAGACTTACCTGACCACCTTGTCAGTTGGAAATCATTCCATCTCTCGGTATTCTGTCCTAACAGTAGCTCTTGCCTGAGTATAGGTTATGCATCAGGACAATCAAATGTTATGGCCCACCCATTTCTTTAAGAGCAATCCATAGTTTTTAATGATCTATACAATCAAAAGTGTTGCTGTAATCTATAAAGCACAGGGTGATTTTCTTCTGAAATTCTATGGTGTGCTCCTTTATCCAACATATGTTTGCAATATGATCCCTACAACCTGTTCCTATCCTGAACCCGGCTTGGGCATCTGGCATTTCTCGCTCCTTATATGGTAAAAATCTTTGTTGTAGAATTTTGAGCATCACATTGCCTGCATGGGAGATTAATGCAATGATCCTGTGGTTACTGCAATCCCTGGTATCCCCTCTCTTGGGAATTCACATGTATAGTGAGCATTTCCAGTCAGTGGACCATTGTTTAGTTTTCCACATTTGTTGATAGGTTTTAATTAAAACTAGAGTAGATGTTTTCTCTGTAGACTGAAGCAGCTCTATTAATATGCCATCTGTTTCTAGTGATTCATTTATCCCAAGTCCTCTGAGTGCAGCTTCCATTTCACTTTCTAAAACTGGAGGTTGGTCTTCATATGGTTCTTCCTCAAATGAATCTGTCAACCATTCATCTGTTATATATAGTTCTTCTGTGTATTGTTTCCATCATCTTTTTATTTCTACTTTGTCATGTAACATGTCCCCCTGCTGGATGTAGAGAATCCCCACTCTTGGCTTAAATTTCCCTTTGATTTCTTGGATCTTGTGTAAGAGGACTCTTGTTCTTCATTTTTTGTTGTCACTGTCTGTTTCTCTGCATTGATCATTATAGTAGTTCTCTTTGTCTCCATGCACAAGTCATTGAACAATTGCATTCAGAGTTCTGACTCTATTTTTGTACCCCTTTGCTGTTGCTTCTCTTCTGTTCTTAACTGCTTGAGTAATTTCATCTATCATCCATTGAGGCTTCTCCCTTTTTTGGCTACAGAGAGTGTATTTTTGAATTCTTCCCTGACAATGTCCCTGGCTTCAATCCAGAATTCTTCTGGCTCTCAGTCAATTAGGCTTAATAATGCGAATGTATTTTTCACATTATCTTTAAATTCCACAGAGATGTTCTTCAGATTGTATTTAAGCATGAAGGTTGGGTTAGTGTTCTTCTTTAGTTTTACTCTAATTTTTGATATTAGTAGTTCATGGACTTTGTCACAATCTTCTCGTGGTCTTCCCCCCCCCCCCAGAGAGAATGAAGCTTCCCCATCCTCTGTTTCCAAGTATGTGATCTATTTAATTTCTTTATTGGCCATCAGGTGATGTCCATGTATACAGTCACTTCTTGTGTTGCTTGAAGAATGTGTTTGTGATGCACAAATTCTTGGCTTCACAAAATTCAGTCAGTCACTCTCCTGCTTCATTTCTTGACCCTAGGCCAAAATTTCTACAATATTTGATTCTGCATTGCTTCCAATTTTTGCATTCCAATTACCTATGATTAACAAGAAATCCCGTTTTGGTGTGTGATCAATTTCCTCCTGAACTCCAGCACAGAATCTTTCAATTACTCCTTTTCCTGCCTTTGAATTTAGAGCATAAACTTGGATTAAGGTTATTTTTGATAGGTTTTCCCTGAAGTCTTATTGGCATGATTCAGTCAGACTTTGCATTATATCCTTTCACTTCTTTTGCTACATCTCTCCTCACTATTATCCCATCCCATTTCTTCTTAGATGTTCATTTCCTGAGTAAAACACTGTGGAGATTTTCACATGGGGAAATTATTCCCCGTGGAGATCAGGACAGAAACGGGGCTGTTCCAGTAGCAGCACCCCATTTTGCACACCCCCTTCCTTCTCACTATCTCCCTTCATCTTCCCTCTGTGCTGCTTCCATTTCTCTCCCAGTAAGTTTTGTGATTTTTTTTTTACTAATGAAAGTTTTTCATTAGTAAAAAAATCACTGAACTTACCGGGAGAGAAATGGAAGCAGCATGGAGGGAAGATGAAGGGAGATCGCACGAAGGAAGGGGGCATGCAGAACTGGGCACTGCTACTGGAACAGCCCCGTTTCTGACCTGATCTCCACAGGGAATAATTTCCCCATGTGAAAATCTCCTGTGTAACTATCTGACTCAAAATGGCCCATTTCTGCTCACTCACCCCTAGTGTTGCAATGGTTGTGCATTCCATTTCTTGTTTTATTATGCCTGCCTTCCCCTGATTCATGTTTCTCATGTTACATGTTCCTATAATATGTGTTGTGCAGCTTCAGACTTTTCTTCACCACTGAGCATATCAGCAGCTGAAAGTCCTTTCAGCTTGAGTTCAGTTATGTCATTAGCCACACACTACTTGTAGTTGTCCTTTTCTGTACTGAGTAGCTCATTAAGTGCTATCTGACCTTGGAGTTTCATTTTCTAGCACTATCTCTAGTTTCATTTTGGAATGTCTTAATATAGGTTGTTCATGGTAACAGATCTTTTAAAGGAGGTTTACCGTGCCTCCCCCTGTGCAGTACTAATGCGTATTAGCTATGGTGCCACTGCTGTTGCCTCTTAATGATCCTATGCCAGTGTCACCCTCCACTTCTGCTGCTGTCCAGTAGTTAGAGTATTTATCTCAGGGTAGGTATCATGGAACCCTCTAGAGGTTGTTGTCATCACTGGATATGCTGGCCTGAGCTGCTGTGAGTTATAGCCTGAGAGCATCTGGAGGTCTGCATGATTACCACCTCTGTGTTTCGCTAGAACTATATCCAGTGCCAAAGCCCCACTTAGAACTAGGAAGCAAAAACATAGTTCACTCTTCTCTGCATCCTAATTTCCTCCTTTCTGGTTTGCTTCTTCAGAGTGTATAGGCCAGGCAGCTGCTAATTGCTGACAGCCATGAGTGATAACTTTGTCCTGGATGAACAGAAGATAGATGGAGATAATGTAGCCCTCTCCAAGGAGTGAAAGTGCCCATGCCCAAGTATATATCAAAGTCTCAGACAGAAGAGGAAATGTCATGGCATGCAATTGCAGGGCAATGTCACTTAACTCATTTGCATGGGGAGGAACTCTAAATGAATGGAGAAGATCAACCGAGGTTTTGTTTAATATCTAATATTGATTTTATTACATTTATGATGTGATCCATCCTCCCTGGATAGAACAGAACCGCCACCATGTCGCCTCTTCTTCTCTCCAACATGTCATGTTACACCAAGGCAGTAGCCCATGAATTCAGCCACTCTATTTACTGGAAAGCTCTTTCAGGTTGGATTCAATGGCTCCATTCTTCTTCAGGCTAGAGCACACAGGCTCCTTTTCCTCAGAGGAAAACTGCTTGTTTGTTTTATTAAAATCTTTATATCACACATTTCTTACATATTGAAAACCTGTTCCAGGCAACTAATACACACGTTAAAATGCACTTGTACAATAATACTGTAAGAACGTGACACCCAGGAAGTAGCTGAAACAAATTATTTAGTAACAAACTTTAAAGGGAGATTTTTTTAATGGTCTGGCAACTAGAAGCTATGGGGGTATCATTTTTATTTTATTTTATTTTATTTTATTTCATTTATATGCTGCCTTTCTTCCAAAGTGGGGCCCAACACAGCTTCCAAAAGTCATATTAGCAACAGCTGCTGAATAACTGAATCCAGCATTGAAGCTTTGGCAGAACAAACTTTTTTTTGTTTATAAGGAAACAGAAGAGATAGAGAGAATGCTGATCAGAACTCACATACTCTCACACCCATAAATATGGGGCTGGGGCGGGGGAAAATGTTGAGTCAACATAGGGAGAAATTTTAAATGAGCTCTCTAAGGTGCTGAACCAGTTTTGGGAATAGGTTTTTGAACCTTAGATATTCCCTTTAAAATTCAAACTAAAACCATAGATTTTCCTTGGAGCTTTTTCCAGGCTGTGAGGCTGTGTTCTGGAAGAATTTACCTCTGACGTTTTGCCTGCATCTGTGGCTGGCATCTTCAGAGAAATATGCTGCCTTTCTCCCAAAGTGGGACCCAACACAACTTCCAAAAATCTTTTCTGAAGATGCCAGCCACAAATGCAGGTGAAACAACAGAAGTAAACTCTTCCAGAACATGGTCTCAAGGCCATGGAAAAAACCTCAAGGAAAATCTATGGATGCCAGCTGTGAAAGCCTTCGACTTCACAAACTAAAACCATTCCACTGGAGTTGGAGCTACCCTCCCCGCTCTCTTTCTCTCTCTCTCTCTGGGACAGGGGGAGTGCTTAGGGCCTGGGCTACACATGCATCGGAATGAGGTGACAGAATGGGCTGTAGCACTTTAGCCTGCGGATGTAAAGGGAATTCTAATAAGTCCCTATAAGCAAATTGTATCCATATGTCCTAGCTTGTTTCTTCTGATGCCAGCTTTGTACTTATATACAGGGTTTTTTCCTCCTCACCAGAGGGAAACATCTAAAAAGTGATTGTCTCTCCCACAACCTGAAATTATACAGTCTTCAAAACTGTGCCTCCTAGTTCTGTTGTACATCTAAATCAAGGCCCCCTTCACCATACTCAGTTACAGTAGCACCCCGCATCCGCTGATTTGCCAACCGCAGATTCAATTTTCCAGAGTTGGTGATGGTGGGGGAAGGGAGGGAGGATGAGGAATCTCACCTCCCCCATCCCTTCTCCTGGGAGGGCTCCTGGTCACTCCAGCCATGGCCCCGCCGTAGCGGCAATCATGGGGGCGAAGGAAGGGAGAGGAGCAATCTAGCAACCTCACCTTCCCTCTTCACCCCCACAATTGCTGCTGCAGCGGGGCCATGGCGGGGGCAAAGGGATGGGGAGGAGTAATCTCACCCCCTTCCCTCGGCTCCTGTCACCATGGTGGGGCCATAGCGAGGGGGAAGGGGAGGAGGCTAGATGGCCCCTGGGATGGCGTTCACTATTATCCACAGAATTCACCATCCGCAGGGGCCTGGAACCAATCCCCCATAGATACCCGGGTGCTACTGTATAGCACTATGGTTCCCTTTAACTGCCAGGGCTGCTTCCTATGGAATCCTGGGTTTTGCAGTTTAAAGAGGGACATTTAGAATTCTCATCCAGGGACCTCTTAGAAGCATCACCAAACTACAAACCCCAGGAACCCATGCGCCATAGCTATGACAGTGTGCTGTAATTGTGTAGCATAAAAGGGTCCCAAGTCTAAATAGCAAAAGAATGGAATGGAATGGGATCCAGATCTAAAGCCTAGTTCTCAACCTCACCTCTGACCTGTCATATTAAGAGTGATCTTCACTGGGGGTGGTGGTGCCACCATAAGGTACCCCATTTGGAATGAACACTCACCTTGCAATTGGGTTATAGTTGTGAATAGAACTACAAGTTTAATATATACTACTCTTTCAGCCCAAGCTGAGCCCAAAACAACAAAAAGGCTCTGGAATTTCCTGCCAAGGGTGGCCAAGCTAGTTCCATTTTCCACCAGGCTCATTCCAACCACTGCATCAATTGTTTTTAAAAAATTCAAGTGGCATTGGGTGTAAAACTGGCTTCTTTGCTGAAGTAGGCTTCACTTGGTGTGTGTTGTTCATTTCTTATTGCTTGGTGTGTTTTTAATCTATTTGTTTCTATTGCTGAATTATAGTTGTGTATTTTGACTTGTATATTATGGTTGTTATCTGCATTGAAAGCTAGATGGATTGGTAGATGGAATATTTGGTTATTTTTTTTAATTAATGTACCGTATATCCTGGTTTTCTCCCAATATGGCTTTAAAGAAATCTAAAGCAATCCATATAAATACAGCTCTAAACAAATACATAATATAATGAAAGCAATGGATAATGTTGCAGGGTTGTAATTAACTGCTCTCTTAGGTTCAGCCTAATTTCTAACTGGCAATAGGAGGACTAATGCCTCTAGGTGACACAGCAGGATTGTTGCATTCTCCTGAAAGCCTGATTTTCACTATTCATTGTAAACTATCTTTGCAAGGCTCTTTGGACTAAGCAGTAAACATTTTCATTCATTTTCATTCATTGTGAACTAACTGCAGGGCCACACTTCTCTAGCCACAAACATTTCTAACCTACAGTTTAGAGACAATGAATGGCATTTGAGTTGGAGACTGCATTCAGAGTACAGTAATGTTTTTAAAATATGTCATACTAAATAAGAACTAGAATTGTAGAGTTGGAAGAGACCACAAGGGCCATTAGAAAAGAGCAGAAACTCTTCCTTTTTGTGCTTGCTTCATTTGAATTGTGTACATTGTAGGTAGATGTAGGCATGTACCAATGCCATCCCGATTAAAAACTTGGGGCCTGTCTATACAAGGGGGGAAATGTGGATTGATGTGCACTAAACATTTTTTTGAAGCAACTTCTATTTGTCTTCATGATTTTCTGGCAAAATATCAGGCATGCGAAACAATTTGCTTTTGCTATCTCAGTGGGCATACCTGTGAATCAAGATGGCAGGTGCGAATGAATTACTTGCATTTTTATTGTCACTAGTTGCTGCCGCTGAACAGTATTTCTTTTTTTTTAAAAGCATATCTAAGGTGCAAAAATGCAATATTCTGCCTAAATATATTTTTAAAAAGAAAATGAAAAGGTTGTTTCATTGTCTTAGCACTCGCTCACTAAAGCGAAAATCTAAGATGGCAGTTCTGGGCACTTGTCTTGTTAGCAAGCTCCAACCCCTGCCCACATCTGATCAATTAGCTTCCATTTCCACTTTTATTGCAAATGCAAATGAATGTGAACCCGATTGTCCAAATGAGTGGAAATACACATTCTCTACGGTACTTTAAAAAAAAAATACGGGAAAAGCTGCGAAGGCTTTCCTGGTAGAGTTTACAGTGGATTTGGCCCCTTCCCTTCTGAATGCTGTGATCTGATGCAGAATGCCATTAGGACAGGTAGGATTCCCAGAAAATTCTATGAGGATTATTTGACCGTTAAGACAACCCCTTGGATTTCTCTATTCATATCTTTAGACAGCTCTCATTTCTGTTTCTAGTGACATTTAAATAAACTTCTCACAGCACATCCAGATAGATTAAAAAGACTAGAAAGTCTTAGATTGTGTTACTCTTGTTTCCAATTTTATTTTGGAGTCCCATATATGTTTTGTTTATCCCAGAATATTTTTTGTCAGCTCCTGATACAATCATGGTATGAAAGAGAATATCCTGATACAATCATGGTATGAAAGAGACTTTTCATACCAGCTCCCCAGGTCAGTTTATTTTAACCCAGCATAAAATCAGAAAGAACAGGAACAAAATCTGGGACTTTTCAGTCTTATATGGATGAGATTATCTTCCCAGATCATATCATGTTCATTCTGTCTTTTTAATATATATTTGTGTGTTTTCCTCCATGTTTGCTTATAACCAAAAAGACATAGAAAGAATGAAAGAACAATGGTTTAAGGAGCGCCTTCCACTTTCCTTAGTCCTATGTATTCCTTGCTCTCCTGCATGTCCTACTAGCTGATACGTGATATGCTGGTGACACTCAGCTGTACTATGTATGCCTTGTCGTAAGGGTTGGCATTCATCCCTGAAATTATCAAGTAGAGGGAATGATATTCATGAACACATCCTCTTTGTAACATGAAGGGAATACTTGCTTGCTTCCCTCAATTATTTCTGTGTGTGCTTTATAAAAAGATTAGTCCATGAACTAATCCTCTTCAAAGGTGCACATATTAAAAGCTTAGGTTGTTTGCCACACTGTTAGGAGCAGGAAGCAAACATTCAGCTGTGAAATCTGGACACTGAATTATGCACGTTAATTGGTTCCAAGGTAGTAATCAACATACTTCACTATAAGGTAACCTGCCATGCAGCTGTTGTACCTTTTATTAGTGCCAAGGCCCCATAAAACACTTCATGTTGATGCTAACCAAGTTATGCATCTATGGAGTAAATAATTTTTCTTCAAAGCTAGCTGCTATATTGGTAGAGAGGGGAAAGAGCAGATGACAGAAATGCAGAGTTGAGAGTGTGTGTTAGCATTGTCACTATATTTCATGCAATGGAAAACTTCAGGGTGAATAAGAGGATTCTTGCTGAGGGAAAGTACATGGACATTCTGAAGAGAGCTAAAAGAGTTTTGATAAGACTAGCAAAATTTATCACGAGGATGGTGCTAAATAACCTTGCCTCAGATCCAGATTATGAAGATTGCTAGACAATTGGTGATATGGATCTAGGTCTCCATATGTCTATGACTCAGAGCTTGGAAAAGTTACTTTGGGAACTATAACTCCAGTGGGCATGCTGGCTGAGGGATTCTAGGAGTTGGAGTCTGAAAGTTAATTTTTCCAAGAACTGCCCTGCAGTGAAAAAAGAGTGAAGGCACAATAAAGGAACCACTCTTGCAGTGATAAAAACAAATACATTTTGAGATTAGAACTATGACCAAATTTTGCTTAAATCAGTGGTGAGGAAATCCTGGCCCATTGGCTTACACTAGTCTGCCAGGGTTATCAGTCTGACCTGTGATACTCCCCTAGGTAGCCATGTCTCCTTCCCTGCTTTATTCAAACCATTTTCAGGTTGGCAGGAGAGAGCCACTGCTTGTGTACCAAACCATTTCCTGACCTTCTAATCTGAAGAACTGAGGCACATGTGGAGGCTCCCACATAGGGAAAATTGAATTCCAAGGAAGGGGGAGTTTCAGAAAGTCTGTTCAGACACTTCCCTCATACACTTTCCCTAATGCACAGAGGAGGGAGCAAGACCATGCCTGCTCATGACACAACCAACACTGGCATGGGTCCTCACTCCAAACTCCATAGGTTCAATAGAACTTTGGAAAGAGATGCTGCACATATATAGGTTTTCCACAAAAGAAAAAGCATGCAGAATCACTGTGGCTATGGTTCTCCCTTACATGATAGCTGTATATGAGAGAAGTGTTTGAAAATTGATGAAATGACTAGAAAAAAATCCTATGGTAATTCTGCATAGTCTGAAAATTTCTGTCTCCCTCCCTCCCCTCCCTTTATTTTTTCTGATAATGGTCAATATCCAGCATTCAGAAACAAAATATATTATAAAGGTGCACATGTTATAAAATAAAATATTATCCAAGTATATATAATAAATCAGAATGACATGGAATGCAATCACATAACACAGCATACAGTATACAGTAAAGTCGGTTATAAACAATTCAGGCAACAACATTACTAATATTACACCATAACATGGATAAAATTAATTTCTGACAGATTTTACACACTGCAGCACAAAATTCAGCTGCTCTAAACACAAAATAGAGAGTCAATGTCATGTGGTAGTTTGACCAGGAAACTCTTGGAAACCAGACTTCAAATCCCCTCTAGGCCATGGAAATCCACTTGGTGACCTTGGGCAAGTGTACCTTTCTCAGCCACAGAGGAGAGCAAAGGCAAACCTCCTCTTAAAAGTCTTGCCAACTGCCCCCCCCTCCATGCTGTGATATGGCCTTAGGGTTGCCATAAGGCAGAAACAATAAAATACATAAAATTGGTGCTATATTTCCTGCTTCCTGAAACTTAAGGATAATGAGATTGGAAATGTTCAGAAATGTTTTAAACAGAACTTGAACTCATCCACCTCATTAAACTGAAAGCTCCATAACTGTATCCTTATTTACCTTATGGGTCGGCTGGAGTATTTAATCAAGAAAAGGAGAGACTATAAATAATTTGTGTGCTTTAAAGGTCAAGTTTATATGGTTGTGTAATCACTTGCAAAATGAATTTTTTATACATGTAGCAGTAATAACTGATTCACTGACCAAGACATAATAAATGGCATGTAATTGTGCCACTGGCAAATTAATACTTCTCAGGTTGTATCAAGAAATCAGTCAAGTTAAAAGATTAGGCTCTTTGAGCAGAATTAGGTGGGCATATGCAGCATGAAAGCTAATTAGGAACTGAGCTAGAAGGGGGTGATTTCACTCATTCATTTATTAGAACATAGATATTGATATTTTACAGTAAACAGCAGAATTCAAACTACATTGTGAATTTGGATTCTTCTGATATTTTTAACCATTTTGGATTTTTTTTTTAAAAAAAATAGAAAACAACAGTAGAAATTACACAGACTTGAGCATTAGCTAGATCCTGGAAAGCACTTTGAAAAGAGAGTACCGGTAATCTTAAATTGATGTCTGAAGATCAGCAAGGAGACCAGGTGAGATCTGGAGAGGGAGTTCCAAACTCTTTATGCCCCTGGCATCAAGAATTATGATATAGGTGTAGTGTCACAGGGGACGTGACACAACAAAAAAGGTCATGCCCAGCCCTAAAACTAATGGGAAGGTCTCTTTCCCCCTATATGAATATGAAAGATAAGTTTGATTATTAAAGTCTATTACCATGTCTTCCATAATGCAAGGCAAAGCTAGAATTGTTGGACACTGCAATCTGGAAATTCCCTGTGTACCTTTATATTTTTTTGAATTGGGAGATGATGAAACAATTGAAGCTTCTGCTCATCTCCACTTTATATTTTTCTTAATTTGCAACAAGTTTCCATAACTGCTGAAGACTTGGGAGTGGGAGAGTAGTTGGTGAAAATAAGGCTGTTCATCACTTAAATCAGCTGCAAATTCAAAGGTAGAGGAGGAAAGCCCAAGGTGCAGTCTAGCAGAGAGCAGATGGAGAGAAAACAAATGTATTGCAAGGACACTTGGGCATACACATAGGTACATCCTTGTTTGTGGAAGCCAGGTTGCCCCATGTCAAGCTCCTGGAGGCAGATTTACCCTCCCTAGGCTAGTGTTCTCATCTCTTCTATGCAACTTGTACAAATGTTCTAATCACTCACTAGAGATATCCGAGGGCAGAATGGAGACAGGATGGCTCTGGCCAGGGACATACATTTTGGCTAATTTCATCCTCACATCCAAGATTTTAAAATTTCACATTTTCTCTCTACTGAGTGAGATTACAGGAGTTTCCCCACATTTTTCTATGATAATGTTGTTGTTGATGATGGTGGTGATGATGGTGGTGATTTGTGTTTTGGGACATTTTTGCAGAAATTGCACTAAGATTTATTTTTATATTTTTGCACAAAATACTTTTTGGGCCAACTCTCCCCCCCCTTTTGTGCAAAATATGTTTTTTTGCTATTGACGCTGCTGATAAAAGAAGCACTTCTCATTTTGCTCTCATGCAGGAGGGTTTTTTGTTTTTGTTTTGGCAGTGGTTGACCACTTTTCATGACAGGGTAGCTTGACATGTGAAGGTACACACTCCGTCACTGAGAATGAGAAAAATTGTGACTATTCTGTATATCTCCAGCTCAGACACATGAACACACACAGACAGCATCAACATAGCATGTGGTAGGAAAGGAGTATCATTTTTAAAAATAATCCCTTCTTTGGCCTCTTCAGTCCTCACTCTCTGGAAATTACCTGAAGGTGGCTTGGTCAGATTGAAAAGGGGCCAAGTGAGAACTTGTTGCCTGTTAACTAGAGATTTGAATGCCCAAATGAAAACATTCAGAGAGAGAGAAAATAATAGTTTTTTCTTTTCTTTTCCCCCCAGAATCTGTATTTTTCTGGGGAAATTGGGAAAAATGGATTGTGTAATATTTTCTTTTAGAATTATGAATATGAATGTTTAAGACAAGGTGTTCATAAATTTATTTTCCCCACATTATTGCTAAAAAATATGTAGCAAGTAGACTTTCATGTAAGACTATATATAGTAGTGCTATCCAAAGTGGTGCCAGTGATGAGCAATCCACTGTGGTTACCAATCCACAGTGAGTTTTGAGAAAAGAAAGATACAGTTGTAACCAAGAGTCCTTAGCACATAAAGAAAAAAAAGTCAGTTTCCCTACATTACATAGTCTGATAACCACTGATGTTCAATATGATATCATTGTAATTCCTGGTCCTGGTTTTCCTTTTCTCAGTTCTTTATAAGTCAGTCCTTATGTCTGCCTGACACTAGCGAAGACTAGAGGAGACCAAATGATATTTTTTGTTTTAATAATGATGGGTTTTTTTTTCTGTTCTGTACGTCTTGGGGGTAAGGATGTTAACAAAATATCACAGTTTCAGTTTCATGATGAAAAAAAAAAGAATTCCTCATGGAATGCGAGGGGATACCTTTTGTCCTGATGAGATCTCATGGGGGTTCACCATATTCCAAAGGAGCGGGGCAAAAAACTTCATGTACTGCATGATAACAGCCTTTTCTTTTCCTCATGAAGTTTTTTTTAATAAAAAAAAATACACGGAAATACACATTTCCACCCATTTGAACAACTAATTTGAATCAGGGAACATCCAGAAGTCGAAATGTGATTAGTCTGGCATATGCAGAGGTGGGCTTGACAGTGACAAAGTGGCTAGAGCCACCATTGTTGATTTTTAAAGAAATGATTGTTCATGATTTGGGAGTGTCAAAAACTGTTTTTTTTTAAAAAGTGGGAGAGCACTTTTCTGCATCTTGGATTTGCTTGGGGGGGAGGGGTGCAATGCCAGGATCTTTTAGAGAATAATAATGTGAGTAATTCACTCACAGCCACCATCTTTATTTGTGGAGATGCTCAGTGTGAACTTCACACATGGATACCTTCCCATACCAACAATCTTGAGAAGAATTTGTGGAGACAAATGAACACTGCTGCAATGGTGAGTTAATGCACAAAAATGAGCATTATATCTTCTTGTAGAGATGCCCCCTCTGTTTCTCTGAATTCTGCCTGCATTTTCTTCTCATCCCTGTTTTCTATCAGGTTGCAAGATTTTGTGTGCCTTTTCCACATGGAAAACCATCCACTTTGTTTACACATTTTTTCTTAATAGACACATTTATTTGTAGATGGAACCAGGAATAATGAGGCCAGACTCAAGATATGGGTTAAAAAAAAGGTCACTTTATTTTAATTTAACCTATATAAACATTCAAACTGCAATAGGGGGAGGTAACCTGGTGTGGAAGCAGCTGGGCCAGGAGGTCAGTCCCCAGACCCTCTCCCCAGCTTCCCCAGGGTTAAACACCTGAACCCTGGCAAGAACCCAGATTCTGGGTTACTAACCAGCCAGCCTTGATCTGGAAGGCTAACCTAAAAGTCCCCCACCTTCATCTGAAAGGTGAACACCATCAGCCCTGTAGAACTGTGGCTTCTGGAAAATGATAGCAGGGTGTGGAAGGTTAAAAACCCAAACCCTGGGTGAGAGCACTGTGAATTTCTCTGTTTGCTCTGCGTCAGGCTCTGCCAATGAGGTGGGGATCCCCCTTCCCCCTCTAAACCCTGGCGAGGCAAGATAGCAGACCACAAAATATAAACATCTGGCCAACAGGCCTTAATGGTATGTATATCATGGATCACTTGAAGAACCAAGGCCTTGCCCTTCAGCAAGTCAAGGTTGTTACCTCCTAAATGAAGCACCAAAACGCTTGGCAGAGGGCGCAGCACTCCCCAAACAAAAGCAGCATCAGACCATGCCATTGGCCCCTCTGACCATGTCATTCCACCAGGGGATCACCCACCCCCAGGTGTGGTCCAAAGCAGCTCAGGTGGGCGTAGCTTGTGACCCAGTACACCATGCTGTGACCGCATATCATCACACAAAATCTCACTGGCCACAACCTGGAGTCTGAAAAAGAGAAAAACAGAAAACATTAGCATGACAACTGCCATATATACCTGCAGTAGGAGGAAGACTTCCAGAACCCAACCTACTTGATAGCATCTGCATCCATTCCCAGATCCGCTGCTGTGGGTGCCGCTCCGATCCTAAAGGAATGGGTGTCAAACTTAAACCCATGGTGGCCTTAAACAGACAAGGCCCTTGAAGTGACAGACCAAACTGGAACCTGGTTGGGGTGACAGGTCAGCATGAATGAAAAGAGGGCCAGGAATGTTCCCATGCACTGGGACAAACTGTTGCAATGTCCTAACAGGGCAAATAGACCAATCCCCACATTCAGCTATGGGGGCAGCAGGGCCATATAAAGCCTCTGGTCGTGCCCCCTGTGCTTATATAATCAGTGCAAGTAGTGATTACACAGATTACAGGCCTCAATCCTGGTCCATCCCCCAAAAGGGTCCCTTATCCATATGGCTTCACCATTGGTGGGGGACTGCATTACACATATTACCCAATGTGCACACTTCCCCCATTGACTAAACCATTTTGTGGGTATCCTTTTCAACTGTATGCATTTTAGTTGTTTGCATTCTAATAATTTGCATTTTAAAATGTTAACATTGATGTGTGATTACTGTATTTCTGTCATGCCCCATGAGTCTGATGAGGCTATAGAGTCAGAGGAGGAGGAGGGCATGGCAGGGAACGGCCCTAGGGACCCTGGCACAGGTTTATCTACACCTGTGCCAGTGGGTAACCCTGCCAACCTAGAGGTTTAAGCAGAGGAAGAGCCTGGTCTGAGTGGGTTGGCATCAGTCCCAGCAGAGAGTCCTGCCCACTCAGATAAGGACGAAGAAGAAGAGAGGGACTTACCTCCACCATCGTATACCCAGCAGCGAGCTCAAAAGGAAGCTCAAAGGAAGTCTCTGAGACTTTATGAGAAAAACCTGCTCATTAAGAAACACCTGACAAAGCCTTAATTGCTTTATATATGCTGGGAGAGGTGATGGAGGCTTTGTTAGAGATCAACTGATCTTCCTGGTGAAAGCTTCCTGCTGCCTTCAATGCCTGGATTCCAGTTATCTTGACTTCTGTTACCTTGACTTGTGCTTAGACCTTGGACTGTCCCTGACTACTCTGCTGCCTGCTCCTATTGACCTTTGGACCATGCTGACTGATTGCTATAAGCCTCTGACCTTTTGGACTGTGTTACTGGACCAAATCTTTGACTATGTTTGCATTCCTGTGAGCTAATTAACAGTTGGCTCCCTTCTCAGACTAGTGCTGTTTATACTTTTCTGGTACCTAGTTGCTTTCTGGACAATTTCTCTGATATGCCCCATAACCCTCATGAATGTGCTAGACCACAGGGCAAGGTGCATTGCTGCTCACAATGACTCTCAGGATGTGTTAAAAGGCTATTTTTGTCATGATTATCAAATCTGGTGAAATTCCTTTTCTTTCTCCAACTTGGTGTGACTGAAAGGAGTCTCCCTCTCCATCTGAGTGGGGCAGCTGGGCCTCCAGGCAAGAATTGGGGTAGACTTACCTAGTCAGTTGGATGGGGAGAGTTGCTAGCTAGCTGCTTTCTGTTGGCTGCTACAAGTCTCCGTGGTGGTGAAATAAATATTGCTCTTATTTATCTTACTCTTGTGCTTTTCCCCTTTATTCAGGTGTGGGTACAAATGTAGTGTTCTAAGTATTACTGTGACTATTCAGTACTGATATAGACATGATCTTTTAGGCTTTACCAAAGATGGCAGCTGGGAACTACAAAACAACCTGTAGATGGTAGAAAGGAATCAGCTGGTTTTTCTAGAGTATACTAAAGACTTTGTGGAAAGTAGAATTTATAAACTGCATAGCTTGCATTTCTTGGTTCAGGGGCTTTGAATTGGGACAAGCTGTCACAGGTAAACAAGCATTTGTTCTGAATGCCATATGACTAGAATACTAAACACGGACACATGGATACATTATATGCATAGGCATCCCTTTTGGTGTGGAAAAAACATTGATGCCATATGTTTTGGAAGACTTTAACAGTCTACACAGAGAGGATATGAGAACATTTTAATGTTACCAAACAAAAGTATCAGTGGGAGACTGTTTCTGGAAGACTCATTTAAATATTCATTGTCCTTAATCAAGATGAATGCCTTGAACTTTCTAATTGATGACAAGGATCTTTCCCTCTGGGATACTGCTTGTCTCTAACAGGATGTTCTTGAGCCACAATGAGAAGCTTCTTGGTAAAGCTGAAGTAACAGGTCACAAACATTCAAAATGTGAAAAAAAAATTCTAATTCATGTGAATGTTAAATTTCTGGTCTGAAGTTCAATTTTCCATTTTGAATGTTAGCCTTCACCTCTGTTTTTAAATCTTAAGTATTAAAACAAACCCTATGCATGGTTACATACAAGTCAGTTACTGTCTTTAATAGTTACTGTCTTTAATAAAAGTAAGTCTCATATAAGTCAATGGGGTTTATTTTTGATAGAGAAAAATTAGACTTGCTTGTCTCTCTTGATTGTTTTTGTTGTCAGTGGCTATAAGTTGTCAAAAACTAAATACTACTGCATCCTACCTATAAATTCAGTCAGATCTTAGGTTCTACTGCACATCAGCTGTCAAAATAACTGCTAAATTCAAAACACTTGTATGCCATAATAAATATAAACTGAACAATTCTTTGTTAAACTATGATTTCTAGATTAGTTACAAATGGATAGACATGCTGTGGAGAGGATAGTAGTGTGCAAAGAAGCCTTTTCCAGAAGTTCCTCCAAATGTATAACAGTCTCAAATATTATAGTGTAAACAGAAGAGGTCAGCAGAAACCAGAAGGAAACACAACTCATTAAGGTGAATAATTCAGCTCCCCGGTCTCCCTCAACCATGTTGTTTCTTATTTCCTGAATTGCCTGACCATGTGGCTGAACTTTTGTCCAAGGCCGAGCTTCAGTAAATTATCAGTAATTAAAATTGCTGCAGTTGGGACCTAGGGGCTGGAGGTTGGAGAGGCTGACACACCGGATCCTGGCAGGAACAGAGATCATCAGATCTTTTATTAAACACCTGCTTCTGGGATTTGTACAATTTTACCTACATTAGCTGGCAAGATGTTCTGAACAGCAGGAGTACTGCAGATTTGATTCAACAGTAAATTATGGTCAATTAACCAACAGCTATTTATACTGTATGAACTCTACCTAATGACAGAAGAAAGTGGAGCTGGGTTTTGTTTGTTTCTGTTTTGCTTTATGCTTATACTTTTTGGAATAATCCCTATCAAACGAAAGTGTATCTTAAATTTTTCATGCATGATTGTTTAGTTCTGTTTTGTTTAGCAAATATTTAATAGTATCTCCTATGCCTGTTCATTGCATATATATTTGTGAAAGATCTAATCCCTCTATGACACTGTTATGATTGCCGTTTTCTATTCAAATGCATAATAAAATGGACCAAGAAACATTTCAAAAGTAAAATATCTTGGGCCACCCCTGACTTTGTTGAAATCCTTTCCATAGCATCTTGAACAACTTCCTTTCTGGTCTTGACATCACTGCATTGAACATTTCCCCTTTCATATTTGTAATTGGTGGCTGCCATTTAAGGCATGCAGAAATAAACACTGTAACTCAATGTTAAGATACAGAATAAATTGTTTTGTTATTTGCAGAGGGGGCAAGAGGGGGCTAGATGTGGTCCTGTCATTTTCAGCAGCTCTTTTATACTTTGTAGTACAAAGGACTTTTGCGGATGAGCTTTTACAGTGCTAGCAGCCTCGTCCCCGTTGCGAGGCTGCTGTGCTGCAGGGCGTCCCTTTCGGATGACACTCTCCCCTGCCGGTACTGTTGCGTTACCGCAGGGACACTGCAGCGTTATATTCGGTGGTTTTCTAATCACGATCAACTTTTGTGATTAGAAAACCGCTGAATATAATGCTGCAGTGTCCCCGCAGTAACGCAACAGTACCGGCAGGGGAGAGCATCATCCGAAAGGGACGCCCTGCAACACAGCAGCCTCGCAATGGGGATGAGGCTGCTAGCACTGTAAAAGCTCATCTGAAAAAGTCCAAAGTTTCTTCTTAATAAAGGCTTTCATTTTAAGGAAACAGTCTTGCCCCCTTTTTAAGTGGTGATTCTAAAGATTAGCTTTCCCTTTTCTGCAACAGCAGTATAAATCCTTCAACTTCTTAAAGGTAATTTGTCCTTGTTAAAAGTGTTCAATAGACCTAAACAAGAGCCTAATTTTCAACACAATTAAGTTTGGTGTAAATATTGTTAAATATAGTGAATGTATTTTGGATTAGCCTACTTAGTGGACAAGAAGGGGGCACTGTGGGTAATGCCTATAATTGGAGCAAATGTGATTTAATAGTAAAGTTTTCAGATGCTAGACAAATAACCCTAGAAATCTCACCTTGCTTAAACTCTTGTGGAGGCAGTACTCCATATTATATTAAATCCATTTGTCATTCTGTACTTCGGAATTCAGTGGAGAATTCAAAGATCTTTCTAATCAGCTCAAATAATGGAGGAAGGTGCTTCAGAATGATGCTAAGAAGCAGATCAGCAGATATGCCTGTTTTCTTATTTTTTCCACTCAGGAGCCAAGCAAGGATGATTCCAAGCAGGATTTACACCCCACTAGACAACTGAATCTATATGGCCTAATTACATCATCATTATTTGATCCAACCTGATTAGCATTATGCATATGACTTAAGGCTTGTCTACAGTATCAAAAACCTTGAATCCCCATGTGAATGCCCCAAATCTGTGGCAATCTGACCACACATGGCATGGCCTTTTCCCTGAATCTTGAGCTATCCAGCCACATACCACAAGTCCCAGATTCACAGAATTTGGGGATGCACAGTATGTGGGATTCAGAGTTTCCTCTGTATTTTTGTCTGCTGCCACAGCTGCTGCCATCATCACCATCCCACCTGATAGGAAAAAAAAAGTGGGAGAGTGGGTGAAAGCAGTGCTGCCAAGCCAAGGGAAGGGAAGAACCCTTTGGCTGGGAATGGCCTCATGAGTTTTGAAATTGGTTGTAGTGGCTGCAGTGGCAGCCAAAGCTTTGCAGTGATGGTGAAGACAAGGTACACCATGCCCCTGCAGAGAATAATAATGTACAGGGCTTTGGGGGGGGGATGTGAGGGCATGCAGGCAAAACTCCATGTGGAGTTTTTGCCCCAACTGTAGACAAGCCATAGAGATGAGCAGAGTTCCTAGATTAGGAGCCTCCCAGGCCCTGAGTTTTTAGGAATCATACCCATTACCTGTGGCAGCCCTAATGATATCATTAAGCATTATCCACTAAGCTTCAACCGTAGTTGCTCAGAGCACATCAATCAAATTTTTAAAAAGTACAAAATCTAATGTGTTAGGGGAAAACACTGTTGTTGCAAATTAATTTTTTTTTTCAAACAGCAGCTCTTCAATGAACAAAAAAAACCTGGAAAGTTTGCAGCAGCTGCTTCAAATGAGCCTATAGCCATGGGAGCCTGCTTGGAGGAGAAAGTGGACCATGGGGACATGATAAAAAATAAATCCTTTTTTTTAAAATGTAGTGCTCTCACTCAGAGATTCTCTCCTCACTGACACCTGGAGAAAAGGGGCTAAGGCATGGGATCTGAAAAAACTTCTCTGTTTAGCTCATTCTCTTTTTCCCAGAGCTACAAATATGGGTACAGTCGTCCCTTCACATTCGCGGGGGTTCTGTTCCGCGGACCCCCGCGAATGTGAAAAATCCGCGAATAACTACACCCCTCCCCCTCCCTCCCCAGGCCTTCGCGGGGCCTTCCTAGGCCCCGCGGAGGCCTCACCGGCCCTCCCTCCCACCCTCCCCGGGCCTCCGTGGGGCCTTCCTAGGCCCCGCGGAGGCCTCACCGGCCCTCCCTCCCACCCTCCCCGGGCCTTCGCGGGGCCTTCCTAGGCCCCGCGGAGGCCTCACCGGCCCTCTCTCCCACCCTCCCTGGGCCTCCCTCCCACCCTCCCCAGGCCTTCATGGGGCCTTCCTAGGCCCCGCGGAGGCCTCACCGTCTCTCCCTCCCACCCTCCCCAGGCCTTCGCGGGGCCTTCCTAGGCCCCGCGGAGGCCTCACCGGCCCTCCCTCCCTCCCCAGGCCTTCGCGGGGCCTTCCTAGGCCCCGCGGAGGCCTCACCGGCCCTCCCTCCCACCCTCCCCAGGCCTTCGCGGGGCCTTCCTAGGCCCCGCGGAGGTCTCCCCGGCCCTCCCTCCCTCCCTCCCCAGGCCTTCGCGGGGCCTCCGGAGGGCCTCCGGGCGTCCCACGAAGGCCTCCCCACCCCTCCCCAGGTCTTTCACGGGGCCTCTGGAGGCCCCGTGTCGCGGTTTTGGGGGGGCCCGGGGGGGCCCTCCCAAAACCGCGAATAACCGAAACCGCGAATGTCAAGTTCGCGAATGTGGAGGGACAACTGTATTTCCATTGCCTTTAGGAAGTACTAAGGATAGAAAGGTGGCAACTTGCTCCAAGCTTGTCTATACGAGGCAAACAAACAAACAAACAAACAACCTGGAGTGCCTCACAGTAATGGCATTTTGCAGCAGCTGTGACTTGTCTTAATGGTGTTTTCGCCCCCATAAGCCCCCATAAGCTTTGCATGCAAGAAGGCAGCTGTGAGTGATGTACTTGCATTTGTACGTACCTAAATTTGTCACCGCTGAACTTTGTTTTTTCAAAAGAACAATGTACAAGGTGCGCTGGAGCGATTTTCAATTTAACAAGAAAGAAAAAACCCACCCCATTTTATCACCTTAGTGATTGTTCACTAAGGCAAAAATCCAACATGGTGGCAGCGGGCTCTTGCCTTGGTAGCAAGCCCCACCCCCATGCTTGCCTGGCCAATCAGCTTTGCACTTCTTCTCCATGGGAAAGCAAAGTGATATTGTATCACTTGTCCCAATGAGCAGGAATGCACACCCCTCACTGTTTTTTTAAAACACCAGGAAAAGCTGCAAAGACTTTTCCTGAGGAGTTCTGCCATTTTGCCCCCTCCCCCCTTTCTGAATACAGTGGATTGATGCAGGATCCCATTTAGATAGACTGTATCCCAGCAGATTCCATGAGGGTTATTTTTCACCGTTTAGACAACCCCTCCTATTGTCAGTCCCTAGAACTCATATTTATAGGCATGGAGTTAATATATAGTCAACATGACTAGTAACCATTGACAACCATCATGGTGTAAAATTCCACAAATACCATAGTTTAACTATGTATCAACTCTTTTTTGCAACACCATATCAAGATGTCCTCTCATTCACTATACGATCCATGACTAGCAGGGATCATCCATGTCAGTAACTCAAGAATGTGAAAGAAACAGTGACTAAGGAAAATGATGTTGAGGAAAGAGCAGGGAGGGGATAACCAATGATGATGAAGACTATTAGGGCTAATAATTGTAACTGAAGAATAGTTGGCATGATCCTAAATTCATATAATCTCAGTTATTCAGCAAGACATTAATATGGTCACTGATATTCCATATCTACTTTTACCCAATATGGGTAAAAATTTCTGTTTTATGGGTAAATATGAGTGTCTCTCTCTGGCTTTTCTTCGCAAATGAAGATTCAGGAAGGACACATCCCACACTTTCTGCAAGCGCACTGATGACTAAAAAGGCGAATCCGAGATAAACAAGTCCGGTTGCAAAAAGCACAGCAGAAGGTCTCCTTGGGTGATGTTTTTGGGTTGTGATTCTTTCTGCATTGTCGTTTCTCTTCAAGACTTGTTTGGCGTGAGTTCTCAAATAAGGCTGCAGCATTGTGGATAGTGCGTCTCCATGCCTCCCGATGTGAGGCCAGGGCGGACCACTGTTGGTGATCAATTTGGCCGAGCCTGAGATGTTGTTTCAGGGAATCTTTGTATCGCTTTTTTGGAGCGCCCCTCTTACGCTGACCCATGGTTCACCATAGAGTAGTATTTTTGGGAGGCAATGGTCCTCCATCCTAGAAACGTGCCCTGCCCAGTGCAGCTGCGTTCTCAATATCATGGCCTCAATACCCAAGATTGACAAGGAGATTGATCACAGACTAGCAAAGGCATATAGTGCATTTGGAAGACTTCACAAGAGAGTCTGGAGCAATAAACAACTGAGGCAAAGGACAAAAATCAGTGTGTATAGAGCCATTGTACTGTCTGTCCTCCTTTATGGATCTGAAACATGGGTCATCTATCGCTACCACCTACGACTCCTCGAAATATGAGTAAAACATATCAAACAATCCCTGTCTTCAGTTTATGTATGACAGGTGTGGGATTGAAATATGTAACTTTTTAAGGTGCCATGTGTGCAACCACTGTATGTCAAAGATCTAGAATTTTCAGTTTCAGTCAAGCGATAATTTGTTGTTGTGCGCCTTCAAGTAATTTCCAGCTTATGGTGACCCTAAGGCAACCCTACCACAGTTTTATTGACAAGATTTGTTCAGAGGTGGTTTTCCTCTGCCATCCTCAGAGGCTGAGATGGTGTGACTTGCCTAAGCTCACCCAGTGAGTTTCCATAGATGAGCGGGGATTTGAATTCTGGATCTCCAGAGTACAGTAGTAGTCCAGCACACAAAGCACTACATTATGCTGGCTCACCTGTTAAGGGATACATTGCCCAGTAGTTATATTATGAAAACGTACCATCAGTCTGTATGACCAAACATCACACTAGATCCCAAATACTTGGATTCTGAAGTAAGCCAACCATTCAGTCTCATAGATACGAACAGGGATAGCTCAGGAACCTCTCAAAAATAATGCTGTCTAAATTACACATGATACAGTTATTTACTCCAAAGTAAGTATACAAGGCCTGGTCTGTACTGGGACCATCATGCACAAAGAGGGAAGGTTTCACACCAACTATTTGCCTCCTGAAACCCCTCCCCCTCAGGCAGGCAGCTTCAGCCCATGTGGGGGTATGGGGGGTGTCATAGCTGCTTGTCTTTCTCCACTAGGCAGACAGAATCACCAGAATGTCACAGGAAGACATCATCAGCATGGGTGTGTACATGTCATAAGAGCCTGTCTCTCTTCATTGGGCAGGCATCATGAACAGGTCACAATGGCCAGTTTCTGACTTCAAGAAGGAATAAATGTTTCCCAGTTATATAAATCTATGTAGTAGACAAACCATAAGCAAAGCTGGTTGACTAGTATCACGTAAGAGATCATGGGAGACTGCCAACAAATACCAGGTGCCATAGGCTACATTTCAGAGGCAGGTAATGGCAAACCACCTCTGAATATTCTTTGACTAAGAAAACCCTATGAAATTGATGGGACATCATAAGTTCACAGGAGACTTGAAGGCACATACACACACAGAACCTGTGGCCCTCCAGATGTTGAGAATGTTACATTCATCCAGTTTTATTGCCCAAGCTAGGGGATATTGATGAAAATTGGAATCTAACAACCATTGGAGGACCACCAGTTCTACAACCCTGCATTAAATGAAAAGTGTTATTGTAGCAGTACTACTCTGGAAATTACTGGTAGTGTCTCTTTTGCCAGCAGAAGGTAATGCAGGTTAGCTTCTTCATTCCTTAAAATATAATGTTGGAACGTTTGTGTGATATTATACATGTGACCTATAATCCAATTTCAATGGTAATTTAAATAACAGTGTAAAATGAGTTGCTGGGCCATGTTGTTGGTCACTAAAACCTCCAGTTTGTTCCAAAAACATTGTTATTTTCTAAAAAAATAAAATTAAAAAAATATATTCTGTGACAAGTTCAGAAAAGCAATTTCAGAAACGCTTCTCAGTACTGGGAAGTTCATCCACAGCTCCAGAAAATATTTGATATTGTTGTTGAGCTTACCTTATCTGTAGTAGAAATTTGTGAATTTTGGTAAATTTTATATAAAAAACAAACTAAAATAAAATTCTCACCTCTCCTAGTCTGCAGCACAGTTTCCATGGTTTTCTTTTGCTTGTTTTTATTTTTGTACACAATGACATTTGAACACAATGTTCATTTGAAAGAGTCATTATGGGAGTGACAACGGGCTTGTCTAAACCACCCAAATGACCCAGCTTACCCCCTTTCCAGAGCCCTGCAATCCAAATGATGCAGGGCATTTACTCCAATCTTCTCCCAGGCAGTCCAGACTCCCCCTGGGGCAGATACAGGGCTGGAACAGGGGCAAGCTGGGATAGTGATCTTGACTGAGTTTTTTTAAAAATACCGTTTAATCCAGTAATGCCATATCATCCCCCACATGTCCATGGGGGCACATCCAAACACACCCCTCCTCACTGCTGCCAGCAGCTCTCTGGCTCTCCCGGAAGCCAGGCAGGGGTCCTGCAGTATGTGACCCAGGCTGGTCATATGTAGGGGGCCTGCAGTCACATGTTGTGGGGCTCCTTCCTGGCTTCTGTGTTAGTGAAAAAATGGCAGCCAGAGCTTCAACAATGGGTGGCATCCTGTTTGATCTCTGGCTATTTTCTGCAGCTAACCAGGGAAAGTGGCCAACACTGGAGCTGGATACACTGGTGGGGAGCTAGTGTATCCTGCCTGGTCTAGATGATCCCAACAGCTCAGCTGCAGTCCACATTCTTTGTGTGCTGAAAGCTCTCCCTCCTGCTGGTTCAGTCCATGCTATCAGTCCATGCTATCTTCAGTCCATGTTATCTTCCAGGTTCAGTCTATGCTATCTTCCCGTTAAAAGAATCAGGTAGCAAGTATTGGGAAGGAGCTCTGTCTGAGAAAAACTAGAAAACCAGCACCAAAGTAGACAATATTGACTCACATGTTATAAGGGAGGTAGTTAGAGACAAAAAGACTATGGTTGAATGCAACGAGCACAAGCCTCTGCAAGTCTGCAGCTTGTGTGTTTTCACTTTCTTCACCAGAGAAGAGGAATTCAGAAGTTTTTATTTCTACTTTTTCAGAACCCTCAGTTTGAATCTATTTTATTGTCATAGTAAACCACAATGTGTCACTCCAGGTGATAGGACAAAACCAAAAGGAAAAGCTTCTTGTTCTAGCTGTGAGTGAGGAAGAAAGAGGAGGAATGAGGGGAAGAATCAGGGGTTCACTGCAACTCATTTTTGCTTATGCATCTTGCGCTACATCAGGGTGCGAATCATGTGGCCTTCCAGGTGTTGTTGGATTTCAACTCTCAGCATTCCTCACTGTTGGCTGTGCTGTGCAGGGATGCTGGGAGTTGCAGTCCAAAAAGATTAGGAGGGTTGCATGATTTTTATTCCTGTGCTAAATCATAGTTTAGTATTTTGTGGGAGAGTGGCAAAAAGACTTCTTAGAGTCATTTGTCAATCAGGTTTAGTGTTGGATATGGGTTGAGGCACCTGTAACTTTAATCCTTAATAGATTGTAGGTTTTTATAATAACTAATGGAGTGAAGCAAGGTTCTGTTCTTGCTCCAAATTTATTTACAATCTTCTTCAACATGATGCTCCAAAGGGCTACGGCAATGCTTGAAGAAGAAGATGGCATCTATATACGTTACCGTACTGATGGTAGCTTGTTTAACTTAAGCTGTCTGAGGGCTCGCACTAAGACTATAAACTATCTAGTCCGTGAGCTGCTCTTCGCTGATGATGCTGCCCTTGTTGCCCACACAGAAGCAGCTCTGCAGCGCCTAACAACCTGGTTCATAACAGCTGCAGAGCTGTTTGGACTGGAAGTCAGCCTGAAGAAAATGGAAGTTCTTTACCAGCCTGCACCACAGGACGAACATCATCATCCCCACATTGCTGTCGGCAAATGTGTGCTTAAGTCTGTTCAACAGTTCACCTACCTGGGAAGCATCATCTCCTCAGATGCCAAGATTGACAAAGAGATCGATCACAGATTAGCAAAGGCATATAGTGCATTTGGAAGACTTTACAAAAGGGTCTGGAGTAATAAACACCTGAGGCGAAGCACAAAAATCAGTGTGTATAGAGCCATTGTACTGTCTATTCTCCTTTATGGGTCTGAAACATGGGTCACCTATCGCCACCACTTACGACTTCTTGAACGCTTTCATCAGTGCTGTATATGCAGAATCCTAAATATACACTGGACTGACTGTGTGACAAATGTTGCTGTCCTTGAGCAAGCAGGGATCACAGGCATTGAGGCCATGAGATTGAGAACACAGCTTCACTGGGCAGGGCACGTTTCTAGTATGGAGGACCATCGCCTCCCAAAAATAGTACTCTACGGTGAACTCGCCATGGGTCAGCGTAAGAGGGGTGCTCCAAAAACGTGATACAAGGACTCCCTGAAACAATATCTCAGGCTCGGCCAAATTGATCACCAAAAATGGTCTGCCCTGGCTTCACATCGGGAGACATGGAGACAAACTATCCACAATGCCGCAGCCTTATTTGAGAACTCACGCCAAACAAGTCTTGAAGAGAAACGACAACGCAGAAAGAATCACAACCCGGAAACATTACCCAAGGAGACCTTCTGCAGAAGGCGCGGGATGAGTCCTTCCCTAATCTTCGTGAAAGCCAGAGAATAGATTTTGGAGCAGAACAAGGTACCTTAAAGCTCTGGACATTTTCAGACACTGAAAATCAGCTTCTTGCCACGCAAGCAGTTTCCGGAACAGTATCGAGGCTGCTGCGTGGCAAGGGTCCATTTTGGACAACACCGTTTCTCTCTCGGCGTCGTCCGTGACTGTTGCGGCCAGCACTGGAGGCGGCCGCGCTATTTTTTACTCACGAAAGTTGTCCGTGAGTAAAAAATAGCGCGGCTGCCTCCAGTGCTGGCTGCAACAGTCACGGACGATGCTGAGAGAGAAACGGCATCGTCCAAAATGGACCCTTGCCGCGCAGCAGCCTCGATACTGTTCCGGAGGCTGCTTGCATGGCAAGAAGCTGATTTTCCATGTCTGAAAATGTCCTCTATCAAGTCAATGAAGGTACCTGTCCTCCCTCACCTTCCAAACTCAAATTCTGAGCCACAGCCATCCCAACACAACTATTGCCTCCACAGTGGTGAGCGGGAGGAGAGAGTACGGATTGTTACTGTTACTAACTGCCATTTTAAAGTGACTTTTAAACTTCTCATAATGTGTGAGCTCTCTGAAGAATTTAGCAACTGTTTTAACTTCATCTAAACTTCCTTAGAAATCTTTGACCTTTAAATTCACCTCAAATTTTTATTCTGGCAAACTTCAGTGAGAATATTACTCAACAGACCAGCTGATACCTATGGTCTTACAGACAGTAATGTAAGGCACATCTGATAGAACTTGACAAACAGCCTGCTACTTGGAGAACTGCATTACAAGAGTTCAAGAATACAGAGTCCTTGTTCTACTTCTAAGCAGCTTTGCCAGAATATAAAATACATTCAGATTAAGCTGAACATATGGGAAGAATATTCTGACTTGCTTTATTAAGATGCTGCAGAGCACTTATGCTTTTTTTAAAAAAAAGAAATTAGCATTGGAATAGTGATCTTGACCATCCATCAACTTCTCCTTTTGTTCTTTCCAGCAAGTGCTTTTTTCTCAGTGGCAAATGCTGTTCAGTAAGTGCACAAAAGGTGAGTGATTTCACTCTGCTGTAACATGAAGCCAAAACAGGGAAAGATGAACCAGGAGGCAGTCCTATGAACAAGGAGGCAGTCCTGGGTTCAAATGCCACCTCTGCCACTAGATGGTGATAGAAATAGGTTCTCTCTCTGGCTTTTCTTTGCAAACAAAGATTCAGGAAGGACTCATCTGCAAGCATGCTGATGACTAAAAAGGCCAATCCAAGATAAACAAGTCCGGTTGCAGAAAGCACAGCAGAAGGTCTCCTTGGGTGATGTTTCTGGGTTGTGATTCTTTCTGCGTTGTCGTTTCTCTTCAAGACTTGTTCGGCGTGAGTTCTCAAATAAGGCTGCAGCATTGTGGATAGTGCATCTCCATGCCTCCCGATGCGATAGAAATAGGTTACATAATAAGCAAATCATATTGTAAAACAATTTCTGGGCACTGCTTGTTTAGATTGTGAACATGGGGGTTGCATGTTTGAATTGTGTCCTGTAAAACCCCTAAATTCTGTATACAGAAAATTAGTCACCTGACTTTCTCATCTTTTTGAAAGTTTAAGAAGTATTTCAGTGGGAGAGAGCTAAATCACATGATCTCCCAGTGGTAGGCACAGTGTTCCCATCATGTGATCCATTGTTTGCATGGATTTCATAAACATCTTTGAATGTGTTTGGAGAGCTTTTAAAATGGTATTACTAAACAGATAACTGCATGGATTGAGGCATGATTGTCACTTTCTGAAATAAGTATTTCTCTGGTAGTATTGAGATTTGTATGCTTGCTATTGAAACTATTGATAGTAATACAACTAAACCACAGTGTGTCATGAGAAGCACATATCTCCCCATTCATAACCAATTCTCTTTTGCCCTGAAGCAGAGAAAACAAGCTATGTAATAGTGTGCATTGTAGGGCCTTAATTCAACATGCAGTGACAGAAGAATGGGTGTTTATGTCTCAGAGTTATACTTCTGATTGTGTGGTTGCAGTGAAGATGAAAAACAGGCTTGCAGGGTCACCTGGTAGGATGGCTTTGTCTTTAACTCCTGTATGACAGGTGAAAATTTAGCTGCTGCAGTTTTCTCAGCATAATGCCTAGAACATAATCTTACTTTTAAGATACACTTGCCATACAGCTTGCTACAGGGTAAAGGAAGTTAATCTCTGTCAGGGAATAGATTGCATTTTCTTTTCTGCTCCTCTAAAACAGGCTTAGCCATCCACTGCAAAAAACAAACAAACAAACAAACAAACAAAAACAACTTGGGATGACCAGTGTACCTTGAATTGATATATAAACACAGATTATTGAGGAAATTGATTCTGGACTTCTAGACATTTGTCTCCCATTTCTGAGATGGTGATTAGTTTTGGTACCTAAGTTTTTAAAATTATATAAGCCATCTATCCTCATGCCCTTTGTATTTAGACCGCCTTATTAAAAAGTTGGTGATCCCAACCTCTCCTTACAACATTCTTTTCATGACTAATGGGAAGAGGCTGGAAAGATAGTAAAGGACAAATCGAGGTGAAGATAGTTCTTAACTTTTTTTTAAGAAAGAATCTTCCCCTGTAGTATTAGTATGTGCAAGTGAAATAAACTGATTTTCTTTCTGTCATTTCAGCAGGTTAAATATGATGGCTAAATAAATATATCAGTTTTGGTTTGTCTCATTTCTCATTTTTCAGTTTTTACTTTGGTTCATCCTGAACATTGACTACAGTTCATCCCATATTTTGATTTTTTCCCCTAAAAGACTGCATGAAAGTTCATCCACTTCTGGTTTTTGTTCATTTTGCTTGACAGGCATTTTGTATGCAGTGTTGCCTAATTCACACACACACACGCACACACTTTATCCAGATCTGTCCTCAAGCAATCTTCCCAATGTAGTACATTTTGAATTAAATTTTCATTGTTATATTCATGTTTGCTGGCATTTCTATATACACTTGGTCCTCCATATCCACAGATTCTTTATCCATGGATGCAACCAACCATGGCTTGAAAATATCCCTCCCCCACAAAAAAAAAAAAAAATCCAAAAAGCAAACCATGTTGTTCACCATTTTATATGAGGAACACCATTTTACTATGCCACTGTATATAAATGGGACTTGAGCATCCACATATTTTTGTATCCACAGGGGGTCCTGGAAACAAACCCCAGCAGATACCAGGGGCCCACTGTACACTTTTTAAAAATGAAGACAAATGTGTATTTTTAAGGATATATGGGACCTTTCATACAACATAGTTATAGTGCTGTGATTCTACTTTAACTGCCATGGCAACATGTTATTGAATCTTAGAATTTGCAGTTTACAGTGAGGTTCTTAGATTTCTCAGCAAGAGAGAACTCTAGTGCCTCACCAAACTACAAGCCCAGGGATTCCATAGGCTGTAGCCAGGGCAGTTAAAGAGAAAGTTAACATTAAATTTAAAGGAGCATGTGGAAGGGCTTCTTGAGTTTTGGCTTGCATGTTAGTTTGAAAGTGCATAATTAGGTAAATTTGCATTAAAATAGGACTTAAACAAATTTCTCCCATATCCCAGCAAATATTGTTTCTAGCCTGCAGTTCTTAAGCATGACAAAAAATTTATACATTGGTGCTACTGATGTTGCCCATTTGAAATGATCCAGCCAAGGTTAAACCATTTTTAAGATGCATTGATGTCAGTGCAAAGCTGAGCAACCGCTTACTTAGCACTTCACTTGCAGGTACTCCACTTGCATAGCACTACAAATTATTGCCAACTTCTTTGGAATGCGCCAGAGGCAAGGGGATGTATTTGAAAGCAAGCATTTTAAATTCAGTTAATAGAAAACTGAGCTTCACTTCTATAGACATTTGATTCAGTGCTTTTGACTATTCCAGCTGTGTGAAAAGACAAAGTCCATTCTTGTAATAAGGTGAAAGTAAATATACATGTATATGAGAGGGGAAAGGATCCTCCTAGTCACTTGTGCAGCAATAATTCATGTCAGTCAGTTCTCCCACTCTGATATTAGACCATCCTGGAGGGATTTGAATATGAAGTCAGTGCAATCTGCTATTTAATCATCTCATGTGTCTGGTTTACACAGTGCTGCAAATCAAATTTGCTATTTTCTTTTCTAGAATACTGTTAGACCAGTGCAGAAGGAACAAGATAGGTGCAGAGGTTGTAAGACCTGTGTATTAAATTGATTCCCTAGAGACTAGTATCTTCCTTGACCTACAGATAATGACATTTTAGACAAGAAAAACAAAATGTCTCAGGAGTCAACTATTTTCATTAGCCTTACCTTCCTAGGAGCATAACTCATTATGGCAACATTTCAACAGCTGTTCTGTCATTCCTCAAACCCACTCTATTTCATAGTAGTAAAGGGATTCTGGAGGGGAAGGGGCGGGGAGGGAGATTCAGAGTACATGAAATAGCCTACATGAAAAAAGAATAAAATAGAAGTGGAGCTCAGAAAAGTTACTTTTCAGACAAGATCTCCCAAAAGCCCATAGTCAGCATAGACAGTGGCCATTATAGATGAGGGATTTTGGGAATTGTAATCTAAAAATAATTATTCTAAACTCTGCATCCAGTGGAGTGAGAGGGGCCTTTTAGCTTACTATAGTGAGAAATCTGAGCACTTGGCAAACTTCTAGCCCCAGCTATGCAGTGGGGTGGGAGTGGATTGATTAGTCTGCATTTGATTGTCATAAGTCAGCTGGCTCCTCTAGACATGAATACAGACAGTATGCTTCTTGAGCACCATGATAATTTATTGGCCAAAAGAAGTGATCTGTTTATTTCCCCTTTTGCAGTATTGTGAGCAAATCATTTGAGAGTGAGAATTTCATTTGAATTCTCAGATTTGTTCATTAATGGAATAGATAGATTGATTTTTTAAAAAAAAAAAATAATGTGGCAGAGAAGCTGATAGATTTGTTTATCCCTATCTTTGCATGTATGTGTTTCACCTGTGCTCTGGTGTATCAGGGCACAGGGTATTTGGCACAATGTCAAGCCCAGTTTGACCTCCCATAATAGACACACTTGCTATTCATTCATGGAGCTTAAGAAAGTTTCCTTTGGACTCCAACCTCTGCAGTTCCCCAGGGAGCATAGCCATTGACTGTGCTAGGTGGGGTTGGGTCTGTAACCTATTCAAAGAAGAGGCTTCCAGAAGAGCCAGAAAAGAAAGCAGCAAGAAGGATCCAGCAGGGTTGGGAGCCACAAAAACAGCCATGTTGGCCAACATTTGCCTTTCCCAAAATAAATACATACCAATTTCTAACTTTTTCTGAGAGTTCCTCACAAATGATGACATTGATGATAACTTTTCTTCAGCAACAAGGATCAATTTAAAGTCATAGCCAGCTACAATGTTCACAGTGCAAACCAATGCATGTGTATCCAGAAATGAGCCCTGCTTTCTGCTTCAGGTTGGTGACATCAACATGAAACATATTGGTCTCTATTTTTCATATTGATACTATAAGAATGGGTCATGCTGTTCATTCTCTCTCCATTAGGCAGACAACATCAGCATGATGTCACAATGGCCAGTAGAAGCAGACAGCATCTTCATGAACATACACAGCACTATAACATAATCATCTGTTGAGGAATTCTGTATAATAGGTATATCCAACAGATATATGTGGAGAAAATAATACTTTTCCAGGGATATTTCTATAAGACTTCCAGCTATTTTAGAGCCCTTACTTAAACCAAATAATCCTAAAGTCAGAGAGTTGGAGGAGACCACAAGGGCCATAATCAGAGCACTCCCGACAGATGGCCATTCAGCCTCTGTTTAAAAACCTTCAAAGAAGGAGACTCCACCACATTCTGAGGCAGCACATTCCACTCTCAAACAGCTCTTACCATCAGGAAGTTCTTCCTAATGCTTAGATGGAATGAAGACAGCCTGCCATTGAAATATGGAATAATGCACACACAGGAATGTTGGCAATACCCAAGAGTTGACCACTTTCAGGGCTACACTGTAACTTGATTTCAAAGACATTGCTGTAGTTGTCAGCTTGTAGTAGTTCATTCCATAAGAATTACTTTACCTTTGAGAAGTTATACAAGTCTCTGATTTTATGGCTGAAATGGGCTTTGGAAATGGGAAAGACCTAGATGACAACTTGAATTACAGAGACCTGGCTGGATGAAACTAATGGGGCAAATCTCTCCCAGCTCTGTCCACCTGGGTTCTCTGTACACCAGCTGGCAAGACCTGGGGAGCAGAGAGGTGGAGTTTCAGTGGCCTATCAGGATGCCATCTCCCTCACAAGGTGCCCTGTCACACAGTCTTCTGGGTTTGAGTGTGTGTTTTTGAAGATGAGTGGCTGAGACAGAATAAAGATTCTGTTTGTTTACTCTCCACCCTGCTGCTCAATAGCCTCCCTTCCTGAACTGGCTGAGTTGGTCTCAGCAGTGGTGTTGGGGTCCTCTTAGCTTGTTGTACTAGGGAACTCAAATATCCACGTGGAGATTGCTCCATTAGGAGCAGCTTCATGACTTCAGGACTACCATGACCACCATGAGAACTGGGGCTGTCTCAAGTAACATCTGGTGCCACCGATGATGCAGGACACACTCTGGACCTGGTTTTCTATTCTGGGTGGTTTCCTTTCAGCAGCAGGGAAAGACATTTTTATTCAAGCAGGCTTTTAACATCAAAGCAGGGGAGCTTTTTTATGGAGATGTTTCATCTATCTTTTTAAATGTGTTTATTTTTAAAAATGTTTTTATACTGCTTTATGTGATTCTACAGTTTTTAATTTTATTGTGAATATTTATTTAGACTGATTATCTCTGGGAGCTACCTTGGGTTTCATTCTGAGAGAAAGGTGACATACAAATGCAATAAATAAATAAATAAATAAATAAAGAAGGGTGAGGAAGTATGTGGCCCTCCAGATGTTTTTGGATTGTGCCTCCCATCATGTCTCACCTTTGGAAGTGTTGGCTAGTGCTGATGGGAGTTGCAAGTCAACAACTTCTAAAGGATGACATGTTCCCCACTCTTGAACTTAGCTGTACCATTCATCTGGTTCCACAGAATACAAGGCAACTTATGGTTGCTGAGTAAATAACTAAGTAAAGAAATAAAAACTGACGTTGTTTGCATTGTCTTTAGAGTCAAAGTCCACAGTCCAGTAGTCTTAGGAGATTTTCAGACGCTTCTTGCTGTGCAAGCAGCCTCCGGAGCAGTAATGAGGCTGCTGTGCGGCAAGGGGTCCATTTTGGATGACACCGTTTCTCTCTCGGCGTCGTCCGTGACTCTTGTGGCTAGCATTGGAGGCGGCCGTGCTGTTTTTCACTCACAGAAGTTGTCCGTGAGTAAAAAACAGCACGGCCGCCTCCAATGCTAGCCGCAACAGTCACGGATGACACCAAGAGAGAAACGGCGGCGTCCAAAATGGACCCCTTGCCATGCAGCAGCCTCATTACTGCTCCGGAGGCTGCTTGCGTGGCAAAAGGCAGCAAGAGGCATCTGAAAATCTCCTTAGATACTGATTAAACACAAAAAGCCATGAGTGGCCTATGAGCATCTGAAAATTGACATTTTCCTTTTCCCACTCTAAGGTTGTTACTTTGAGGTGCTGAAAAATGATCAAATATGTGTTACTCTGATAACTGATCAGTGATTGACCCAGGACAAAACCTGTCAGCTTGCTTAATGGAGCAGACTCTGGCTTGCTATTTCAGAAATCCATGAATATGCTGCACTCACTATTGCAGCCAGAGAAGTAATACAAAGCAATTATAGGCAAATCCACTTAACTGTTCTTAATTTGTAAAGTATGCTATAAATACACTCCAGCAGCCTTCAGATTCTGCAAATTTAGCCTTATATGTGCATTCCACTTGTATCCACTTATGCACTAGTGTATTGCACTTGAATTTCAAGTTGCTCAGGTTCACATATGCTTTTTATCTCAACAACAACCTTTATGTGGTGATACAGCCTGTTGTAAAGGTCTTCTACTGAGCATCATGACTGAGTGAAAATCTGAACACAAGACTTTCTATTGTGCCTCTCTATTTTCAAAACAGATATATAACGCATATAGATTTCACATATATTCTTTTTGTCTACCACTCATGCTGTTGTTGTGACCAATATTGATTTTGGAAGCACTCCAGCAATAGAATAAATGTAGACAGATAACTTATATGGAAAAATAGACAATGTTATATGGACAAAGTCAAACTTGCCTCCATTTTGTTACTTTTTAAATGGGTGATTGTTTCAAAAGTGTTCCCCTCCTCAGGAAGAATTGCCCTCACTCTGAAATGATTTTATATCGCTTCAGTGACATCAGCACATATCAGATCATTGTAGCATCACCATGTATGTTAGTCAAAAGGTTGGGATCACCCATATGATAGATTCAGTGTCCATAATTACCATTACTTTAAATTAGCTTCATTTACCCTCTGTGTCATCATGTAGTTAAATCTGATTGGTTTTCAAGTGTCATGATCTCCTCTCATTCTTTCTTAACCCCTCCCTGGTTATGGTTGCTCATGTGACAAATCTAGAAATAAGAAGCAGCAGTAATTAGAAGAGGAAGAAAGCAGCATAGAAAGGAACCAATGTCTGATTCATCAACTTGGCAGAGGGCTAAAAAACAGAGGCAGACAAGATGGTCTGAATCCCTGGAATTGGCTGCTGGGGGAAAGCCCACCCGCTGCCAAGCATTATACCAACATGGTCTAAGCTGACTTTTGATCTATAGCAATTTGTTTGTTTGTTTGTATCCCTCCTTTTCTCTACTTTATCCATTCAATAGACCTATGAGGAAGATCAAGCTGAGACAAAGTGACTGATCCAAGGTCACCCAGTGAATTTCATGATTCAGTGGGAACTTGATCTCCCAAATCCCTGTCCAGCACTCTAACCACTGCACCACTGATTATTTTCTTTCAAAGTACTCCTTTGATAACCCTGCTGTTGCAGGAGCTGGGGAAGCTTTAAATGGCATTTCAATGAACCCTTTCTGAATTAAATACAACTGACTATTTTACAAAAGAAAAGAATTCAGTTAGAAAACTGAAATGTAAGTCTCAAACACAAAAGAAAGAAACCAGACTGTTTCATTGAAAATCCCTACCCAAAATATAAATGGGACAATGTTCATTAGGATCCTGGTAATTTCTCATTGGTTAATCCTTGAAAAAATGGGAAAGTTATTCCCCCCTTGTAAAATTCTTCTTTTTAAAAAAATTCCAACCCCCTCTGGTCACGCTGGATGGTACTATATTGGGGGAATGTAGTACAAAAAAAGAAAACTTTGAATAGGGTTGTGGCTCTTTTACTGTCTTAGAGAAGTTTTCTCTAATAAGAGCTGCATGTTGGCTACCAGACAATTTCTGGGCAGATGCTTTCAGAATTTGAAACACATATCTGAGGTTGCCATCCTGCATCCTGTATTGCCATCTTGACCCATCTCATGGGTGCTTCATTTCTACTAAATTCACTTTAGATGTTACTAGATATTTGCAGTCTTTATTTTATTTTTGAGAATTGGCAGTTGAAAGATCTGAGCTGGTCTGAAAAGATTGCTGGAGAAGAGTGCATCATCTGAGAACATGCTCCAAAGAGAGACACATCTGTTCATGCAGTTCAAGGATGGAAAAAGTGTGGCCTACAGGCTACCATGACTTGGGGGGGGGCTCCACCACCACCACCAGTATCCCCCAAAATTAGGAACCAAAAAATTCTATAGCTCTCTTTTTTTTTTTTGCCAAAAATATGGGGGCAATTGGCCACATTTGCCCTTCCTGGGCTGTTGCTTGGAAACAGCGTGGGCCTAAAACAGTGCACAGAGGACCAGAAACATGGTGAAATTGCTCCCTACACCTACTAGAGGGCATAGGAAACATTTGAACCCTCCAAAAATTCTTGAAAAGTTTTTTTAAAAAAGCTCTGAGTTGTAGCCCAAGGGCCCATGGAGGGCCAATGCAGCCTCCAAGCCTCTGACAGTTGCTCAGCCCTGGTGTAGATGAATGAGTTATGTGGGAAATGCTCAGAAAAGAATTGTGACTATGAGTGTTATGAAGAGTCTTCTGATCCCACTTTAAATGCATGCAGTGGTTTCTCCTGAACAAAGGGGGGCTCTACATTTCTTACAGACTTCACTTGGGCTGAAATTGGGTGGCAATTTTGAGATGAAGTGATTTGTTTACATTTGGTTCTTTCCTCCTATTTGCCAGTGTGGCAAAGGGGAATGTATGCTTTTGTAAATTATTCATACAAGAAGTAGGAATATTCAAGAAAGTTCAGTGATGTCTTGAAGGCTTTGGTGTAAAGAATTCCTGACTAGCAGAGAAACAGCCACCAACCAAGTTGGGTTCCTGTTATGTAACACATTATTTTGCATTACATTTAAGTGAAAAAACACATTTTATCAACACTAACAAAGTATGGATAACATCTATCCAAGTTTATGCACATTTATTCCCACAAAAATGAAGAAATAAAGTGAAGTAGAAGCTTAACCGATGGATGCTAGAAATTTAATTTCAGCTGAATATTTGTTGTCATAAACATTTAAGAGTGGCTTCTATTCCCATTAATGTTAATCTTAGATAAATGACTAAAGAATTTTACATTTTTGGAAAGCCAAAAAGGTGGGAGGCAATGACTGATGTGCAAAGATATAATTCAGGTTTTAATACAGAAAAAAAAAATACTCTGTTCACCAATGGAAATAATGATGATGATGATGATGATGATGATGATTTATAACACCCTTTTCACCAAAGGGTGGATCATCAACACATACAATTCAGGACAAAGACAAAGAAATAACAATAAAAATCAGTTCATACTGCTACAGTACTTAGATTTGCCCCTTGAAAGGTTAAGGTGCCAGTCTATTAGGGATGGTGGGAAATCATAATTATTCATTCCCAGAACAAATAAAAGATTTCCTGACACTGAGAAAGTCCCTTCAGGAAAAACAGAGCAGCTGCAGGATTCTTTGTACTTTCCATAGCATAATGTTAGTGGGTAAGTTTTGTAAGATTCTGAGGAGTCTTAAATAATGCAGAGGTACAAAATACATATATGAATAACTACAGAGCTTGGAAATGCTAGTTTTTAAAAGGAACTAGTGACATTACTCCAATCACCCAACAGGTCTTCACTTGTTACTACTGCTGCAGTTCAAAAAGTAAGTCACTGGATTACATGATAGGTTCAGAAACAGCTTGAAGGCACACAACAACAACTACTACTTATCACTAGCCTGTTACTTTTACTACTATGTCATTGCAAAATAAGAAGAAAATGTTCTTTGGTTCTCCCCTTATCTCGTCATTCTAATTAACAGTGGACTACCTTGCCTGGACGACTCCTCCCATAGACACAGTATAACAGACCATGCAGCTGCCATGTCTACTACACTCAGATGCTTTGGGTGTGTGTCCAGAAGCAGTCACTCAATCAATCCATCTTCATGCCCCATCTCCCTCTACCCCAAAGAATTGTTCCACATCTCATGCCCAAGTTGCCCTCAGGCATGCAGAAAAACACCCCAAAATTTCTCACACACATCTCACCAACCTAGCTACTGGGAGCGCATGCTCTGGGCTACTGTTTAAAGCAACCAGCCTAACATGACATTCACACACACACACACGCACACACACACTGACTCTCTTTCTCAAAGCAGCAGGAATCTCATTGTGGGCAGAATGGAGGAGAGTAGGAGAGAAAGGACAACTTGTGTCTCCAAATTGTGTCTCCAGTTCATCACATGTCCTTCCCTCCTTATTGCTGGCTCCTTTGTTCCTCACTAGCTGCACCACATGCTAAAAAGAGGCAACACAAGGCAACCAACCATATGAACCTCCCTCTTCTTCCTCCCACTACACTGAGTTAGAACACACCCAATAACAGGTAGCAGGCAGAAAGCCCATTATATTCACTGAAAAGTAGTAAATTACAACTGTTGCTATACAGGCAAAGAAGGAACAGTGTTCTAGCTTCTTACTGTAAAATGTAACTGGTTATTATAGTGACTCTTACAAGTAACATGTAACACCCAAGCTCTGATAATTCTAATAGAGTATTGTCATATACCACAGCTAGAACTTGAGAACTGACAAATGATAATTTTACAGCAGGAGTGGGAAAGCTGCAGCCCTCCACATATTGCTGAACCATAACATCTAACATTCCTTATGGTTGGCTAGGAAAGCTGAGGGGGCTGGGAGTTGCCATTCAAGAACCCCAGGAGGATTGCAAAATTCCTACCTGTGTTATAGTGGCATCATTTGATGGCAGTCCACTTTTGCAAGATGGTATTATCTATTTTTGTTCAATTAATTTCACTTCCTGGAGTAATAAATGGATATCTGGGTAAACAATTGCCCTCATAATTCTAAATTAGTAAAATCCTCCCTGTAGAGTCAATATCCACTTTCCTGAGCATGAGCCAGTGAGTTGGCACAGCACCATTTCCAACTGGCCAGATCAGTACTTTCATTTTTCTGCCTCTTACGGTATTTGCACTTGGCCCTTTTGCAGCCCATGCAAGCAGATCGCCATAATACCAGCAACTGGCAAAGAAAAAGAAAAAGGAAGGCACCAGCACTCTTTAGTGATTACTGGCAGGGATGACTGGCAAAGGTAGTAAACAGGGGTGAAACAGGCAAAGTTTAAGATGTGTGCATGTCTTAACTCCACCCCCCCCCTACCCAACCATTCTCTGAAGATGCCAGCCACAGATGCAGGTGAAACGTCAGAAAGAAACTATTCCAGAACACGGTCTCACAGCCTGGAAAAAAACCAAGGAAAATCTATGTGCATGTATATTCAGCTCATCAGAGTTTTCCTTAGAAATGAGTAAACAAATTTTCACCATCCCCCCCCCTCATCATGCAGAAGTTGACATTAACTTTCAGCCTCCAAGGAACTTCCTTTGTATTATTTTCTCTTGTTAGAAGTCCTAGGACTTTATCAGATGTGGCAAATGTGGTGTCATAATGATACCTAATGATTGTGAAAGGGTGCACATATCAAATGATGTTGTGATCATGTACTGTCAATAAGGCATACTTTTTTATTGATGGGCCAAGTCATCAATTGATTTCCCGTTTCACTTTTGTGCCGGCATTGCTGGCATTTGAATCCTCACGCCATTGTGCTCAGTGTCAGAAAACTTCCGGGTGAGATCAGGACAGCCAGGTAGGGGAGAATATTTTTTTTTTTACATCCCCAGTTTACTTGGGACTTTTAAAGTGTGTTCTTGTGCTTGTATGTACGTTTTATCTCTTTATTTTACTTTCTTTTTTTAATTTGACGTGCTTGCATCTTCTCACAAGAATTGGTGAGATCTGAAACCAGTAAGTGAATGGAGCTCTGTTCACTCTCCATTAGTGCCTGGGCTGCCTCTTTAATGTGAGTAAGTTAAGGTCTGGTGGTGGTGGATTCTTTTGCTGGCATACAAATGCGACAAAATAAGTCAGCAAAAGAACATTAATAGCGGTTGATCTGATAAAGTGCCAAGTCCATCTGCCACAATACTCCTGTGCAAAGTACACGCTGGTGTTTATGCTATATGCAGAGCCTACTTCGGTTCTGAAAAAGCACTGCCCAAGTCCTCTGGGTTTAAAAAGCATCCTACAAAACCTAGAGCTTAAAAGTTACTTTTATGAAGAGCAAGTATAACAGCATGTTGAAGTTAACGGGCACCAGAGTGTTGTATTATTACTTCTCAGTTAGGGAAGGCTTCAGTTTGTCATTACATTCATTTTTCAGATATTTATGGTAACTTCTCAAGCTCTGACTCAGAACTGACTGAACATGCACCCTAGTTCTTAATCAGGAAAAGTTGCTTCCCTTTCAGCTAAGAAAGTTTGGAAGTTGAAGTCTAAAGAGTAGCTTCGCCAAACTCTATCTATGGACATTTTCAGATGGGTTTTTTATTCCGCTGGAGACATGGAATAGGATCAGGCAAAAGTCTTCCTTTCAGAAGACTTTGACTCTTTTCCATGTCTCCCCTGTCCTCATTCCGCATTTCCCATGATATTTTCATCATGAGGAAACATCGTTTTTGGACCACCTGTTCCATTGTAGTAATAGAATCACGGGTAGTCTGAAAGGTGTCCCGTTCCTCTCCCGTGATGAAAGCTGCAGGAGGGAGGTCCATTCTGGACACTTCCAGGCATGAATGGGACAGCCAGGTAAGTGGCACTTCCCCCTGGGTTACTTGTAATTTTTGTTATGTGTTTTATTGCTTTGATTTTCCTTTTGACAGTTGGGTTTTTTTTTATTTTCACATTTGCTGCGCTTCTGTTCTCTCATGAGAACGAGTGCGATTTCAGTTGCTGGTCATAAAGGCAGCCTTACAACGGCTGCATTTATGACCAGCCAGCTTGGGGAGAGGGAGGACATTCCTGCCACAGAATGAAGGTAAGTGTTTGAACATTTCCCCTTCATTCCGTGGCAGGAATGGGATTGGGGCTTGATAGATTGCCTATCGTTCTAACTCATGAAGAGACCATGGCAAGCTCTTCTACATGCCACTTATTGGAATTCCAGAAATAGTCATTTGTTCATTTGTTTGTTCGCTCATTCATCTGGAAACTGCACTTTCCAAACCAGATTTTTGTCTCTTAGATAGAATTTTAAAACTTCCTTTGCTCTTTTAGCTCTCACACCCTATTCCTTGTACAGTTTCTTAGGTTTCTCAACAAAACAACCTCATAGAAGAGCTGTCTGTGCAAATCAGAGAACACAGAGTGAATGGCTGCTTTGAAAATATTGTCATAGGAGCTGATCTGGCATTGGGGCTCAGCAAAGTGAGGCAGCCATCTCAGGAACCAGATTTGGGGTGTGTCATTGAAAATGCAACAAAATGTTATTTATTTATTTATTTATTTATTATCACACACAACTGCTTTGAGGATAGATGGATTTCTTTTGTTGACTGCATCAGAGGTGCATTTCATTGCCATCTGGGTTTCCAACATCTCACCCAGGACTCTAATTGAGTTCTGTGGAGGTGGTCAGGTTGCTAGCTAATGCGAGATCTGGCTGGATGGATCTATTGTTGTATGTTGATTGTTTTGTGTTGTATTTATTAAATTAAATTAAAAAATTAAATGATAAAATGTATTCACTTATTTATTTAGATTTTTTTTACTGTCAGGAAGGGGAGGGGAAAGAGAGCAAAAACGAGAGAGACGTGCACAAAACCCAGCAGTCTTGATTAAAAAAAAAAATCTTGCATAAAAAAACTTGTGCAAAAAACCCTAAGACTCTTGTATAAAGTAATGGCTTTGTTGTGCAAGACTGCAAGATTTCTCTTGTACTATTGTAAGGGAGGGGTGTCTTCCTGGAAGCAGGATTTTTTGCAGAAAACTGCACCATTGTGTCCAGAGGCAATTGCCATGGAGACACTGGCAACTGATATCCTGGATCCAAGACCCATGTAGCCACCCCTCACACAGTTGTAACAAAGAGAAAACAATAGAACATACCAAGACAAAGGCAACAGTATAGCCAAACGGCATGCAGACACATGAACAGAAAAGGTGGGAGGGAGGGACAACATTCAAGCATGAACCGGCTCTGCTACAGCAAAGCAGGGCGACATATAACTCCCAACCTGACAGCACAGGAAATGGGTAGGGGAAGGCAATAGTCAATGGGCTCTGATCTGGTTTTTATTAGCTGCTGCTGCTGCCGTCTCCTTCCCAAGCCCATGCAGGGCTGTGCAGCCCCCTGGGAAGAAGATACCAGGAAACAAAAATGGAGGAGAACTACTGAAGCTCTACTCTGCCCTAGATTGCAAACTAGCTGTTTGGTAAATCAGGACTTTTTCGGGTGGAAGAAAAGTAACGCAAGCAGCGTCGCCAGGTTGCGACGCTGCTGTGCAAGAGGGCGCCAGTTTCGAACGACGCTCTTCCCAGCGGTACTGTTGCAGTACCGCTGGGACATTTGAGCATGATATTTTTCCTTCCCAGCGTCATATTTTACTCGCGATCAGCCTTGCGTTACTTTTCTTCCATCCGAAAAACAGAGCTCCTTCTCACAGAGAAGTTTGTTTTCCATTTTTTAAAAGCCTAAATCCCTTTTTATTTCATTCTGTTTCTCTTTGAAAAAAATGTATTGCAGTGCTCACCAACAAATTAGTAAGGTTCTTCCCAGGGATTAAGCCATGGAGTCAAAAGAGCCGGTAGTTCTCTGATTGTGCCAGACTTCCATTGTGCCTTGCTAGACTCCGTCATGCTCTTCCCATAAACCATCTCCCTAGTTTCTGTCCTTCCAAATTCTTCCCTGGCTCTGTCCCCAGTGTCCACTTTACTGTATTTTAAACTCTAATTATGTAACCCTGGGGATATTGATTTGAGATACCATCTATCTGATGGACAGAGTGAAACTGCTATTCTTATTTAATACAAATATTTGCACAACAAAAAATAAGTCTCCTCCAAACCTGAGTGTATCCTCTTCCCTCATTTATGCACTGAAGTTCAGGATAAGTTTGACATGTCAGTTACCTTGGGAAAGGAAAACACTTTGGCAACCTATAATAGAAAGGAAAACCCTTTTCAGCCCCCATCATTGCACCTGGATATGGCTTCTAGGTATATTTGAGCTGGACTTTTTTTAGTCTATACAAAAATTCATACATGTTTTCATATACCTTTTCACATGCATTTTTTAAAAAAATCTAAACTTCTATGAATTTTAAATGCATACATGTTTGTACATAATTTTTCAGATGCATGGGGATAAATATTTTGTGCATTTTTACAGCAATAGCAATAGCATTTATATTTCTATACTGCTTATCAGTGCAAAGCACACCCTTTACAATGTGTTAGCTAATTGCCCCCCACAAGATGGGTACTCATTTTACTGACCTATGGAAGGATGGAAGAGTGAGTCAACTTTGGAGCCCTGTAGGATCAAACTCACAATGTTGTGGCTGCAGTACTGGCATTTAACCACTGTGCTACCAGGGCTCCATTTTTGGAACCTGCATTACACATTTTGGAAATGTATGCATTTTGATGGCAAATTGCCTTTCAGTGTGTTTGAAATGTGCACATTTGGTTAGTTTATATTAAATTATGTCACAAATGGATTTCTCATAAAGTCCCCAAGCAGTGAACAAAACCATACACAGTATTCCAAGTGCAAACCACTTCCACTGTCCCTTGCATATGTTTCCATTCCTCCAACCCATACACCCACACATTGGAAGGGCTCTTGTATCTCTTACTATTACAGGTGAAACTTTTCCTGGCATGGACATTTTCTTTGAAATTTTGCCACAACATTTCTGCTTGTCAAACAAACACACTGTACTCCTGGCCCAACCCCAAATGTATTGGCAACTATCTCTTCCTCCTCAGCAAACAGATAAGTCAGGAGATTTCTCCAATATATGCAAAAAATCTATAGAAATACTGATATGACTAAAACACTGCAACTTTCCTCTTGCAGCTTTTCATTTGTAAAAGAAGCAGAAGACGCCAAAGCAGTATTTAATAGCCATTGAACTATGATGCTCAACTAACACATCACACAAAGCAAAAATTACCCTTTGTTTCCTTCTGAAATAAATGTTTATCCATATCATATTAATTAGGGTTCCAAATTATTAATATTTATGTAGATTCTAAAAACTTGATGAAAGGTCCTTACAGCATAATACAATTAAGTTCCAGTTGATTAGGCAATTATAAATAAATGAGCTTTTTTTCTCTATGAGAGTAGTGCAGTCTGATAAGCTGGTTTGTGGAACAAATGAGATAAAAGGAATGCAATGGGAAAGTTGGATATTTATCAAACAAACTTCATCTGCCCTTTGAAGGGAATTTTAACATCCTCTTACTGATTTTTATGACTTTTTTGGAGGGGGAGGAAGATAAGAAACAAATTATCAGCCAATTTGTTTCCTCTCAAAGTCAATAATTCACCATAAATTCCAGCTGAAAGATATTTGCGTGTTTAATTAAAGCTTAGTTGTGGAAAAATTCATGCCTTACAATATTCAAACATTTCAAATACACTAATTATGTTTATGAATATGAAACAAATAATAATATGCTTTCTTTTTATTTGAAGAGGTTACTCATGGAGGACATGCTTATCTGAAAGATTTCTAAAATTGCCATGGCACATGACATTTGTTTCTGCTATAAGAAACTAAGGTAGATATAGTACAAGTACAACTTGCCTAGAGTTTTGATTCAGGTGCAGTGGTCCAAGAAAATATTTAGTATTTCTAACGTTGTCAGTTGGAACCCGCAGTGTTTGCTCATAGGATGTCTCATTTTTATTCTGCAGAAGATAGTCCTCTGTTAGGAGCACCTTCAGTTAGAAAATTTGTTCAGTCCACAATGGGTTTAAGGATAAATAATGCTAAGAATGAAGAGCAGGGAACCTGAAGTTGCCCATTCACAGTAGGCACCAGGTAAACTTGTCAGAGTTCCCAACTGTGGTGAAAAGTTTTATATTTTTCTTTAAATTTGTGAACATGACTAAATTTAGATCTATAAATTTGTTCATTTGTTCATTCATTCATATAATACCTCACCTGTCTCCTTGTTCAGTATAAAGGCAGCTACATGCAAATTTTTATTTCCTCTTTTGCTGTGAAACAGGGTGAGAAAAAGACATCACTTTTCAACACCAAACCAAGGAGCTATTCTAAGGATTCTACAAAGAGAAGATAAAGCAGGGCTAGGAATCTGCCTGTTCAGAAATGATTTGGTCAATTGAGTTGCCAAGTATTGTCAAATATTTAGAGCTTTTTGAGGTAGAGCTCTTTTCCTAGTGAGGCTCATTTCTGCCCTTCTTTCCTAGCTTCCACACCTAGGAGCAAAGGCTTTTTACAGCAGCTATTTGCTCCACACAGTTGTTAAGGTCTTTTGATGCAATTTTTCCTGCCCTTTTGTTTCGTTATTTGTAATAATCTTTATTTCATTTTTATTTTAACTATTATGCAAACATTAACTATTTTGTAACTTTCCTTAAATGGAAAATTAAGGCAGAAAGATTTTAACAAAATAATATATATATAAAATATCAAATGGGCAAATAAAATAGTGTATTTTCAGTATTAAGATGAACAAAAACAAAAAAACAAAAAAACCCCACAAAATCTTAATACTTTGATGTAAATCCACCAAGAGCAGGAATGTAAATCATCTATTTTGTCCTTGCCTGTGAGGATGAATAATTATGGTACCGGTATTTTTCTCCCTGATGAAGAGAAAACATGTTTCTACTACAGTATTCTCCCTGTAGTCAAATGTACTGATGTGTTGAGAATGGAGAAAAACACATAGGCACATATTTTGTATCAGCTGCTTTATCAAATACACATTTCTGCAACAGGAAACATTATTTTCTATGCAGGGAACCCATTTTCTGTGCAGAAAACAGATTCTCCAAGGATCCTGTCCATGTTCTCAGGCTGCACTAGTTGAAAAGTATCCATTAACACTGGACAAGTTGGGGCAGAGTTATTTTAGCATTCAATTCAGAATGACTCTGAGGGATTTTATCTTCAAAGTGCTGGGAAATTCTTCATAGCAGTCTTTCAAGTGGTCTAGGTTCTCTTGTGAGCCAGGTTGTAAAAGATCCCTGTTGTTGTTGTTGTTGTTAAAAAGCCAGTCAAAGTCTTCATTGTATTTTTAGAAATGGCCCACAAACCACCAGGATGCAACAGTCCACATGATCTCCCAGAAAATTGCCCCATTCACACTAAAACTCGCCCAGCCTAGATTCTGTTCAACATAGCCCCATATTTACTTCTAAATAAAGGACAAAAATGAGATTGAACTTTGATAAAGGAATCAAGGATATTAGATAATTTGTTGCTGATATAGTAGATTCTCTGAAAGTGTCAGACTGCATCTAGCAACATGTCAGCTAATTGTGTTTCCATTTGCTTTTGAAGGGCTCCCTCAGTGGAAACAGGGTGTTTGCCTTATGCTGGTGAACACTGATCCTGAAATTTGAAATGTTTTCTAATGGTTACTTTAAATCCCATTTGGTGTCTGAAACATTTTAAACACAAGTTGGAGACTTTATTATTCCATTATTGTGCACTTTTGTTTGTCAAAGTATAACTTTAAATGCTGAGAATATTAAACTGAGAAGAGTTCTCTTTCATCCATTGTCTTTGGCTTTCTAACTGCCCTGATAATGACTTTTGGAAGTGCTCTGAGAAGGATGAAAATTGATGTACTCTCACCAAAAAAATGTAAACCCAATAAAATAGGTTTCCTTTCCCATCTCATTTTAGAAATGGCTTTGGAACATGTGTGCCTGCCAAAGAGATTTCACAGGAGACAAGACTCACAGCAGAGATCAAACTCTTCATGTTGGATATTAAAAAGAGATTGAATTCAAACCAAATATTCTCAAAAATTTCCTCTACAATTTGCAATTGTTAGTATTCAAATAATCTGTGATCAGAAAAAAGATCTTAAAAATTATCACCAATATTTTATACCCAATAGTCATACTGCAGAAATAAGACCTTTGGATCCTGTACTGCAAGAAAGGCAGGACATAATTTCTTTGGGTGTCATATCAGGAGAAAGGTGGTATATAAAGTAAGTAAGTAAATAAAAGCTGCCAGTATATGAAAAATAAAAATCAAAATTTTACAGTTTATGACACTGTTATGTAGTTGTTAATAGCTGTCAAGGCAACTTCAGCACATGGAGATCCTATGAATAAAGTTCCCTGTCATCAACAGCCCTGCTCTGGTCTTGCAAATTCAGGGTCATGGCTTCCTTGATTAAGTCCCTCCATCTGAAATGAGGCCATCTTCTTTTCCTCCTTCCTTCTACCTTACCAAGAATTATTATCTTTTCTAGTGAGTCATGACATATCCAAAGTACGACAGTCTCAGTTTAGTCATTTTGATGTCTAAGGAGAGTTCAGGCTGATTTGCTCATCGGCCCAGTTATTGGTCTTTTTAGCAGTCTGTATTATATTGCCTAACTGCTTTTGCTACTCCTCTCTTTTCTATTAATGCCACCCCATATCTTCTTTTCTTATTTTACAGTGTCTAGCTTCCCCTGAGTCACGCTTCTCACATTCCATGTTCTTAAAATTCTAATATCTCAAAATGGTACTGACTCTATACATTTGACTGTCAAAAGATTGCTTACTTGGCAAAACATACATTTCCAAAACTTTGACAAGCTTTCAAAGCCTTCAATTTCAAACCATGCCTGCAGACTGATGGCAGATATTCTCATGCCCATTTGGCCCTCTGTTTGTGTATTTGTGGGGCTCCAGAAATTGAGGATTTGCTCCCATTATTAATTCTGTTCTTATGTCATGAACCAAGAACTAAATTTTCAGGATCTATTCTGTCTTGCCTATATGCTAATACTGTTCCAGAAAAGATTTTTCTGATACTGACTCTATGGTAGTTCACAAGGTTTCTGTTTTTGCCCTGGCAGCAGTGAAACTTCGGGAAAATTTATTGCTGCTATTGCAGTTCATTGATCTGGGGATTCTCATATCTAATCATAGCATTGTTGATTATGTTCATAGTGTTTTAATCATACTGATTTCTTAAAAGTATTTTGGATCTTTATGCTAGGTATTTATTCCATGTTGCACTGTTTATTGTACCCATTTGTTTTGTATACAAATGACCTATATGGTTTAAGCATTAATAAACTAATACTAATACTACAGTATGTGTTGTGCAGCTTCTGCATGTCAATAGCTCAACATCCTTTTGGCTACCATTCTGTGGAGGTGAGAATGCATGCTTCTGTGAGCCAAGAGGATATGCTGCTGGTAGGATCTCCCACATCAGAGGAGCCAGACTAAATGTGCCAAACAGGTGCTATTAGACAACAGCAGTAGTGGTGGAGGGGGGGCTGACACTGGCAGAAGATCTCCCAGAGACAGCAGCAGTGGCACCAAAGCTAATGCCTGTTAGTACTGCACAAAAGGAGACACAGGTAAACTACTTTTGAACGTATTTTACCATGGAAACCATATGATGAGACAATCCAAAATGTGAATGTCTTTTACCATGGAAATCCTATGGTGAGACAATCTAAAATGAAACAAGAGATAGTACCAGAAGATCAAACTTCCAGGTTGGATGGCACTCAGTGAGATACTGGGGGACGGCAGAGGACAAGTACAGTAGCACTGTATCTAATGACAGACCTGGGTTCAAGCTGAAAGAGCATTCAGCTATCATGCAGTCATAGTTTGTATTTAATAAAATGTAATAATGAACATGCAGTAGCAGTCTGTATGTGGTGGTACCAAATGCAAAGAGGTTGACATAAAGCATTTATATCACATTAACTATTTTATATATATATATATATATATATATATGTAGAGAGAGAGAGAGAAAGAGCAAACATTTGACATTATTTGACAATATCCAGTAGGAGAATTTGAGAGGTATCTTGCAATCAGTTATAGGATATTTTGGCTTGAATCTCTAATGCAAAACCAGTTGCATAAGAGGCCCTTAATCTGGCCTATCATTCCACAAGCATACATACAACTCTATCTTATATTTTGCACTTTGAAAGTTGACAATTTGGTTGATCTTCAATTTTTTGCAGTTTAATTTCAACTCATTCAATTCCCTATTCTAGATTAAATTATAGCAAACCAAAGTATTTTAACAATATTTTAAAATACCCATGTTGTAGAGAGTCAAATGAGTGGGACTTAACTCTTTGAGGTTTCTACTTCCACCAAAGGTAAAACTCCTTTATTCGAATTGCAATTGGCAACTGTTATATATACAGCACCTAAAAGTTTTTTCCAGATGTAACAGTGCAGACGCTTCTTCAGAAATTCAATATTCTCTGACTAAGAAGGGGGCTGGTAGCCTCCACAGGACAGGGCCAGCTTGGATCTCAAGGCAAGTTACTCTTCTCTTGAAATTTGATTACCTAGATTTTACTGCTCTTTGTTTCCAAGTCCACACATGGCCATAAAATGGGGGGATGGCCTCTGCCTGAATTAATATCCCTCTACACCATCTTAACTGATAATAGAAGTAGCATTGTGAGACAAAAATGACTATAATATCTTCATTTTTTCCTTTCCTGTATGATTTTTAACACCTTTGCCTGATAAAGAAGCCAGTGGAGTTCTGAAAGCTTGCATGATATATTTTATGGGGTTTTTTTAAGTTGGCCCAATAAAGATTTTGCTGTTTAGTGGATTTTGGATTTTGTTGTAGTTTGTTGAATGGCCAGCACAGCTACTCCTGCACATGTTGTAGTTTGTACTTTTGTAATTCTTAATGACTATAGCAACATAATTAAGTTGATGTTGTAAGTCTTCAAGTCATTTCTGACTTATGGTGACCCTAAGACAAACCTATCACAGGGTTCTCTTGGCAAGATTTGTTGAGAGGGGGGTTGGCTTTGCCCTCCTCTGAGGTTGAGAGAATGTGACTTGCACAAAGTCACCCAGTGGGTTTCCATGGCTGAACGAGGATCCAAACCCTGCTCTCTAGTGTCATACTTCAGTGTTCAAACCACTATACCACATTGGCTCTATAAGTTAAATAATACATACTTACAGCATACATATCTCGTATAAGCGCCAATTGACCTATAACAGACTCTACAGCCTAATTAAGGTGCTCTACAATAATCGTATAAGGTGTGGTATCCAAGGCCAAGTCTGCAGAGTCATACCCATGACAAGAGGTGTAATACAGACATGTATTCTTGCACCAACCCTATTCAAAATCTATCTAAATGATCTAGCAGGTACAATGATGGATGAGACTGGCCACCTACCCAAATTAAGTAATAAGAAAATGCATGTTATGTTCTATGTTGATGACACTGTAATTCTTTCCAGAACTAAAAAGGGGCTAAAACTTCTTTTAGGGAAATTTTCAGATTATTGTTCTGAAAATGAACTGAAGATAAATACTGCAAAATCCAAAATTCTTGTTTTTGAAAAGAAATTTTCAATACATAGATGGAGTTTAAATGGCTGTCCCCTGGAACAGGTCAGAAGATTCCAATACCTTGGGCTTGTTTTTTATCATATAATTTTATGGTCCTTACAAAGATTCGCAGCAATCAGCAAAGCCCTAGGCTGCAATTCAGCCATTTTAAAATTCTTTCATACTAAAGGGAATCAATACATCCTTACCGCTATTAAGGTCTACAATGGTAAGATTATGTCTAAGTTGCTATTTTCAGCTGGATTGAGGGGTTTAACTCTGAGCTAGATAATTTTTATGCCATATTCTTAAGGGCCCTCCTTCATACTCTGAGATGTGTTGTTGATCCAGTTCTAATGCTTGAAAATGGGGAAAGCCTCTATGAAATTGGGGAAAATGGAGAAAGCCTCTTCAAGCATGGTAAGGGTCTACTCAGCCACCTTGCAATGGAAAATTATGAAAGCATATGGTCCAAGTACATTGCCCAAAAAGCAACCACAATTAGTCTTTCACCAGCTTTCCTCCCTAACCTGGGTTATGACATAGCCTTAAAAACTGTTAAACAAAGATTTCAGGACATTACTTTCTGCAATTTGCAGGCTAAATCCTTTCTGTCATGTTGTGCATTGCATATACAATACTCAGGATCATTTTCTTTTTCTTTTTTTTTTATTATTGTCTTTTCAACTTTTTCCATACAATAAAAGTTTCATTACTTCCTTTACACTGTTGTCTGAGTTTAATTTCTTTCTAACATTGACTTTCTATCTCCCTTTTAAATGTTTTTATACCTCTAAGTCATAACTAACAGGAATCTCATACCCCTCATACCCCTTCATCTGTCATTTACTATTTATAACATTCCTCCTGTATTTCCGACAGAGAGTTTACATACATCAATTATTAAATTCTATAAATTTTAACAAAATTGATACATTTGAATATACTTCGATTAGTCTTCAAACCAAAATTCTCTCATCCCGGTCTTCTCCGTTTTCCAATACTCAATTACACTACTCCATTCTTTTCTAAAGTCACTTATAGATTGTTGTTTAATCCAACAAGTAAGCTGTTCCATTTGGGCAACCTCCCATAACTTTCTCAACCATTCCTTGCAATTTGGTACTGTTTTTGATTTCCAATACCTCGCGTATACAATTCATGCTGTGGTGACCATGCAAAGCATCATATTTTTGATTTCTTTTGGAAATTCTTTTCCAGTCTTGTTTAATAGGTATAGTTCTGGTTTTAAGCTAAAGTTCCTCCTGATTATTTTCCTTATCAAATTATGAATATTTATCCAATACTCCTTCGCCGCTTTGCATGACCACCACATATGATAGAAGGTGCCCTCTATCTCACTGCATTTCCAACATTTGTTTATTTTAGCTTTATACATTTTCGCTTATCTTGAAGGTGTCATGTACCAGCGGTATTGCATTTTATAACAGTTTTCTTTTAGCTCACTGTTCACCGTAAATTTCATGTTCTTTTTCCATAGTATCTCCCATTCATCTATAAAGATGTTATTTCTTACATCTTTTGACCATCTAATCATGAAATCCTTCACTGATTCCCCTTCCAAGTCTAACTTTAACAGCAATTTGTATACATTTGATATTCTAAAGTCTTTCTTATTCATAATCAGCTCATCAAATTCTGTACTTAACTCTTCTATTCCAACCAGCTTTTTGTCCATGTTGTATCTCTCCATAATCTGCCTCTATTGAAACCAATTGCATTTTTTTTGTTCATTCTCTAACTCTTCTCTTGTTTTCAATCTGCAATCTCCTTTTTGAATATGTAATATATCTCCATACGTCCACCATGTTTCTAAATGAGGCATCTCGGTACGCCTAAAAGCTTCCTGAGGGGAAACCCACAATGATAGTTTATAGTACATCTTCCTCTTCAAATCTTTCCATGCTTTTAACAACGATTTCCTGACAAAATGATTATTAAAATTTTTGTCTATTTGTTCCTTCTCGTACCACAGGTAAGCATGAAAACCGTATCTTAATCCATTTCCCTCTAAGGTTATAATCTTGTCATTACTTAGGGAAAACCATTCCGATTGCCATATTAAAGCACTTGCTTGGTGGTATAACTTTAGATTTGGTAGACTCAACCCCCCCCCTTGTCCCTTTCCTCCTGCAGTATTTTCCACTTAATTCTCGGTCTTCTGTTATTACATATAAATCTGGATAAATCTCTATCCCATTCTTTGAATAGTTTATCATTACACAATATCGGCAGATTCTGGAGAGTGTACTGCATCTTTGGGAGTATTGTCATTTTAACCGCTGCCACTCTGCCCAGAATAGATAAGTTCAAATGTTTCCAATTTTCTATATCTTTTCTGATCTCTTTCCACTTTTTCTTGTAATTGTTCTCTACCAGATCCATATTATTTTTAGTTATTACTATTCCCAAATATCTGATTTTCTTTTCTACTCGATAACCAGAGATTTTTTTAATTTTTCTTCCTCCTTTTTCCCTACGTTTTTAGTTAGCATTTCCGTTTTTTCTTTATTGATCTTTATCCCTGATATTTCCCCAAACCTGTCCAAAACTCTCTGCAGGTTTAGGATAGATTCTAAAGGGTCTTCTAGTGTTACGGCCAGGTCGTCTGCAAAAGCTGACAGCTTGTAATTATGTTTTTTAATTCGGATGCCCTGTATACTTTCATTTGATCTTATTTCTCTACATACCATTTCCAAAACTGTTATAAATAGCAAGGGTGACAAAGGGCAGCCTTGGCGAACCCCTTTTTCCATTCTTATTTTCTCTGTCTGCTGACCATTTATTATAATTTGAGCAGTTTGCTCGTTGTAAATCGCCTTAACTCCATTCATAAATTTTGGTCCTATGCCCAATTCCTTCAAGGTTTCCAACATGCAAGACCAGTTTACACTATCAAAGGCTTTTTCTGCATCTAAGCATATTAAAGCGAATTTCTTCCTGGGATGTTTGTCAAAGTATTCTATCAAATCTACAATTTTTCTTATATTGTATCTTAAATGTCTATTTGGTAGAAAACCTGTTTGATCTTCCCCTATCCATCCATTCAACACTTCCTTCAAACGTTCTGCCATTACCGTTGCAAATATCTTGTAATCAGTATTCAATAGCGAGATAGGACTATAGTTTTTTAACTCTTCAGGATTTTTATTTTCTTTTGGTATTACTGTAATATTTGCATTTTCCCAGGATGATGGCATTTTCCCTTCAATAATTATTTTATTGAATAATTTTTGCAAAGGCGCCTTCAATTCTCCTTCAAATCTCTTATAATATATTGCTGGAAACCCGTCCGGATCATTTTCTCTGGCTGATTACATAAAGAACTTGACTGTGCCAATCTATCGCATATTATTTATGAAGGTCAGATGTAATGATTTTCCTTCAGCAATGCTGTATGACAGATATGCCAGGGCTGGCTTTTGCATTAAGGCTCTGTCCATGTGGGTCACAGGAGGTGGAAACCATGTCTTACTATCCCACGTCCTTCATTCTCAGAGTTGTAAACTAAGTGATTTTTTTCTTTATTAAGCCATCTACCTGGTCATTTGGATAAGTTCTATATCAAATTCTTATTAGAGGATAGATATCCTAATGTTACCTTGTCAGTTGCTAAGTTCTTATCTGTGGCCATTAAGACCAGTGAGAGGGAAGTTAAAAGGTGAAAAGTTGGCCTGAGCTCCAAAAAGTCTACCAATAAGTATCCTAATTTTATTGATTTTTGTATATATGGATGCCAACCTGGTTTTATGTATTAATGTACATCTTGTTCATTGTTTGATGGGCCTCTGGACTGTATGAATAAACTGTTCTTGTTGTTGTACAAATGCCAATGTAATTTTTTAAAAAATAGTAGCTGGTCTTATCTGTCAAGGAGAACTATGCGGAAGGAATTTGGCTTTCTGATTATATAAAGGAGCTGGACGAGACGGGACATACACAAATAGTTCTTTTCTCCCATCTAACCATGATAGCTGCATGTGTGAAACTTCTAAAAATGGTGAAGCAGGAGGCACAGATGGTAGAATTCAGTCTCCCTGCTTTCTTCTCTGTTCACCCAGAAAGATTGTTTTACTTGTGGGTGGACTACATACACTCATACATAGCCACTGATGCATGCATGCCTATGTTTCTTTAAGTAAGCTATCTGTTGATAAATGAGTTTATGAGGTGTAATCGTTTGAGGCAAAGACTGCCTCTCTGTCCTTCCTGAGTGGTTCCTATGTCTTGTCTTGTGGGGAGGAGGTCTCAACTGACATAATACTGGTCATCTCAAGATCCTAGAATCATTTGTCTTTCTGACTAGAGCTGAATCTTTGAACACCATAAAGATTAATTGGAGGGATGTATCAGGAAAGAGTTTAAAAGAATGCAGCAAAGACCATGGGCTAGAGTGGGCAAATGCAGCCTCCTCAGCTATTTTTGTACCCCTAGTTTCCTAGAGTCCCCATAATGCCCCCTTTCCTTAAAAAGAAAAAGAAAAAAAAGAGTGAATTGGCTTTCCTGAAACTCCCCAGGAGCAATTCCTTCCTTCCTTCCTTCCTTCCTCCCTCCCTTCCTTCCTTGATTTATGAATGTTGGCAATCTTTGTGGCCTATACATGGCCCTGGGGCAGAAAAACTGCCCTTAGACCTGCCACAGTTGCTCATCCAGGCAAAGGCTCTCTAAATAGTAAAGATATAGGCCTGAATCCTATTGTTTAGTCTCAACTAGAGTCAGTGGTGGCACCTGGGGGGGGGGAGGGTGAGGAGAGGCCAAACTGCACCAGGTGACACCATTTTGGGGGGAGGGGTGACACAAGCCTTAGTGATGCCATGGACTAGAGCAGACTCATTGAATCAATTATTAAATGGCGAGTTAACATTCATGTAAATACTATTGATTCAATGGGTCTATTTTATTTCACTACCCATTTGATTCAGACCACAGTACAGTTGTCCCTCCACATTCGCGAACTTGACATTCGCGGTTTTGGTTATTCGCGGTTTTCGGAGGGCCCCCCCGGCCCCCCCCCCAAAACCGTGACACGGGGCCTCCAGAGGCCCCGTGAAAAGACCTGGAGGGAGTGGGGAGGCCCGGGGAGGCCTCCACGGGGCCCCCGGAGGCGCTCCGTAGGCCCCATGAAGGCCTGGGGAGGGGTCGGGAGGCCTTCGCGGGATGCCCGGAGGCCCTCCGGAGGCGCCGCAAAGGCCTGGGGAGGGGTGGGGAGGCCTTCGCGGGTCCCCCAGAGGCCCTCCGGAGGCCCCGCGAAGGCCTGGGGAGGGAGGGAGGGAGGGCCGGGGAGACCTCCGCGGGGCCTAGCAAGGCCCCACGAAGGCCTGGAGAGGGAGGGAGGGAGGGCCGGGGAGACCTCCGCGGGGCCTAGCAAGGCCCAGCGAAGGCCTGGAGAGGGAGGGAGGGAGGGAGGGCCGGGGAGACCTCCGTGGGGCCTAGCAAGGCCCCGCGAAAGCCTGGGGAGGGGGGGAGGGAGGGCCGGGGAGACCTCCACGGGGCCTAGCAAGGCCCAAGGAAGGCCTGGAGAGGGAGGGAGGGAGGGCCGGGGAGACCTCTGCGGGGCCTAGGAAGGCCCCGCGAAGGCCTGGAGAGGGAGGGAGGGAGGGCCGGGGAGACCTCCGCGGGGCCTAGCAAGGCCCCGTGAAGGCCTGGAGAGGGAGGGAGGGAGGGAGGGCTGGGGAGACCTCCGCGGGGCCTAGCAAGGCCCCGTGAAGGCCTGGAGAGGGAGGGAGGGAGGGAGGGAGGGCTGGGGAGACCTCCGCGGGGCCTAGCAAGGCCCCGCGAAGGCCTGGGGAGGCGGAAGGGAGGGCCAGGGAGACCTCCGCGGGGCCTAGCAAGGCCCCGCGAAGGCCTGGGGAGGGGGGAGGGAGGGCTGGGGAGACCTCCACGGGGCCTAGCAAGGCCCCGCGAAGGCCTGGAGAGGGAGGGAGGGAGGGCCGGGGAGATCTCCGTGGGGCCTAGCAAGGCCCCGCGAAGGCCTGGGCAGGGAGGGGGGAGGGGAGTCGTTATTCGCGGATTTTTCAGATTCGCGGGGGTCCACGGAACGGAACCCCCGCGAATGTGAAGGGACGACTGTATTTTCAAGGAGCATTAGTGTTCTTGCACAGTGCCCATTAATTTTGATGCAACTTGGCAAACATGCTTTCTTGAGGATTTGCCCATGGATTGGCTGAGAGGTTGTCTTTATGAGGCAATAAGATATGGATTGGTGTGCAGTAATGCCAATTTGCTGCAGGGTCCATTTGTCTCCATGTTTTGGGGGCAACACTGCAGGTATGCAAAGCTATCCATGTTTGATGTTCACATCGGCATGCCTGTGAATCAAGATGGTGGGTGTGAGTGAATTACTTGCATTTTTATTCTTCCCAAGTTGCTGCCACTGAACAGTATTATTTAAAAAAAAATGTAAATCCAAGGTGCGGAAGTGCAACCTTCTGCTTAAACAAGCTTATTTTTTTTAGTTGACTCAGAATATGATCACTACTGTGAAAATTCAACATGGCGGTTCTGGCCACTTCGTTGCTGGCAAGCTATGCCCCCTGTGTATGTCTGACCAATCAGCAATCCACTTCTGTCCTCACTGAGAATGCACTGCAATCTGAATCGGTTATCGTAATGAGCAGGAATGCACGTTTCCCTCGCAGTTTTTTTTTTTTAAACTTTGGGGGAAATCACAAAGGCTTTTCCAGCACAGTTATGGCATCTTTTGCCCTGCTCCTTCTGAATTTAGCAAATTGCCGTGGCATTCCATTTAGACAAAAGGTATTCTCCTTGAATTTTACTAGAAATGCTGTTTATTTAACTTTGTAGTACATAGGAGATTTTCGGACTGCGTTTTAGTGTGCCTAGGGTGGGAGGAGCTTTAGGGAGAGGGGCGGCGATCTTGCGCAGCAGGGGGGCATTTTCGGACGCCGTTGTCCCTCTCCCGAAACCATCCGTGTCACTTCCGTGAAGCTTTGGAAGCCTCAGCGCCATATTTTAATCACGGGCAACCTCCGTGATTATAATATGGCTCTGCGGCTTCCGAAGCTTCACGGAAGTGACACGGATGGTTTCGGGAGAGGGACAACGGCGTCCAAAAATGCCCCCCTGCTGCGCAAGATCGCTGTCCCTCTCCCGAAAGCTCCTCCCGCTCTAGGCACTCTAAAACGCGGTCTGAAAATCTCCATAATATTTGATAGTTATTAATGTGAAATTAAGGATTTCATACACTATATATCTAATAAAAATAGTTTATTTTAAAAAGAGATAATTCTTTGAGGAGTATTTACACTGTTTAAACAAGCCCTGAGCATTTCCCTACAGTAGTAGCAGCAGCAGCTGCAGCAACCATAAGAACAACAATGGAATTAATCTGAATATTTATAAATGACTTTTCTGGACCAAGTCCGTTGCTGTACACAAGTTATTTTTTGAAAACTTCCATTGCTTGTAATCTTCCTAGCTGAAATTAATTTAATTTGTTTAGTTTTTATGCTGAACAGTAAAATAAACAAATCTTGCGTATTATCAGTGTCATCAAACACTTGCCCAAATAACATTTTATGGGCTTTTGCAATTAAACAGCTGCTGATAATAACATCACTTGGGCAAAGGAGTGGGATTGATTTTTACCAAAAAAAAACAAAAAACAAAAAAACAAACCCAATACAAATAAAATAATTTTCTTGCTTTTACATCTACTGTTTTAAAAAGAGAATGGCATGGTCATCATTATAGGAAACAATATATCAAGTTTTGAAATTTTCCTTGTAAATCAAAACAGTATTTGTAAAAAACACACACTATACTCTGCATATTAAGAGCTTGTTATTACCTGTTAATAATTAATTAATTAATAACCAATTAATAATTATGTCCCTGTTTGCTTGGCAATTATTATTTTTAATGTTTTGCTATAGTTGTGATAATCATAACTGGCAGATGGTGTGATGTTTATAGAGGGAAAATAGTCCTATAGGAAAAAGACAGCTACTGGTGTATGTTAGCACAGTGATATAGAATTATGAAGGGAATGGAGAGAATAATTTTTTTGTTGCTCTCTATTATTGTATAACTTGGAGCCCCCCTCCAAACTTGATTTACAGTGTATTCAGTATTGCCAAAATGAAAATTTTCAAACAATGTAGACTTAAATTGTTGGGTTGAAGGCACCATTGGCAGACATACACAGAAGGGATAAACTTATATTTCCATGACAAATGGATTCAACTTTTTCCATCATGTGCATCTAATTCAATGTCTCTTTCTTTACTCCTGAGTGCTATACATTATGACCAAAAGTGAAAGCATTTAGTTTTCATCCAGATGCAGCAGCTTCAAATCTACTGCTTCTTCACATCATGGAATCATAGAGTTGGGAGGGACTACAAGAGTCATCGAATCCAATCCCCTGTGACGCAGGAATACACAACTAAAGCACTACTGAGAAATGGCCATCCTTAATCTGTTTCAAAGTCTCAAAAAAAAAAAAAAGGAGAGTTCATTCATTACCTTCTGAGGCAGTCTATTCTACTTTGAAACATCTCTTACAGTAAATAAACTTTTCCTAATGTTTAGGTAGAATCTCTGCAAATTTGATAGGCATGCCTTCTATTTCATCATCCACGTCATTTACAAAGATGTTGAACAAGTCGAGGACAGAATGCTCTGGTACCCCAATGGTCACTTCTCTCCAGGATGAAGATGAAGATAAGTGGTGCCCCCCCACTCCTTTTTTCAAAAAGAAGTGTCTTATCAGAAACTTTGCCAATAGGACTTCTTCCTAACTGCTTTAAATCTCCCCACAGATTAAAAAGAAAAGTATTTTGACTTCAAGGTGCCAGTCCCACACAAGTAATTTTACTGTCTATATCCTCTCTGAAATTTCTTTCAGCTTTGCTGATAAAGGTACTAATAATGAAATCATATCCATAATTTTTAAAAGTCCATGAAACACTCATATCTTCGAACAGATGTTTCTGCATCATCTCACACATAGAACCATGCATATTCTAAAACCATAGAATCATAGAATTGTAGAGTTGGAAGAGACCACGAGGGCCATCCAATCATGTACTGTCTTACAAATGAAATATAGGATGGCATCTTTGAAATCTTTTGTCTTTCCAGAGCATTCAGAATGTTGAGTAGCTTTCCTGAAAATGAACAGAGCTGCAAATTCTAGTGATAAGTCAGGCAATACTACATTGAAAAAGATTGGCTTTGGTTATACTTCCTGGTACTACTGGCCTTCTTGCTAACATGACTACCCAAACACACACACACACACATTTGGATTTGAATATACTGTAGTAGTCATAAGAGGATAATCCTGAACTAGAGGGACCAAATGGACTGGAACTTACTTTCTGAAGTTTTTACCTCAAACAAATGTAAAACAAAATGAATCCAGCTGTCATTGGTAAGTTTTCCATTATAGCACCTAAATTTATCCCCAGACAGAACACTGCAAAGGCTTCTTGACTAGACTTATTATACTCTACCTACAAAGGGTCTTCCATCCAGAGATGACATAGTTTTCAAAGGGAGTTTATTTTATTGCTGTTGATAGAGACAAGAAAGCATATTCATTGACTTTTACTGGCTTTGTCCTGAGTCCCTGCATGGCTGAGAAGTGTGTGTGGTGGTGGTGGTGGGGGGTCTCTACTTGCAGCAACACCCAGTCAAGAACATTTGAAATACCACCTTAAGCAAACATCTTTAAAAGATACAGGCTCATGACTCTGACATTGTCACTTTTCTTCTCCTGTACTGATTTTTAACATCTTCCCCTGAAGAAGACAGTGAGCTTTGACATCTAGCTTTCTGTATTTTGTGCTTTTTGGTTGGCCTAATAAAAATAACACCACAGAATGTATTTTGGATATATTTGGGTTTTTTAAAAAAATTTATGCTAGTTATTACAAGAAAGCTTCTAGAGTAAGCAGTTAAAAGAAAACTGCCACATCTTCAAGCTATGTTTCACAGTGAAAGAAAAAAAAAATCTGTGGAGCAAATTTCTCACACATTCCTATTAAGAATGTCTGAGGAGTTGTGTGTAAGCATTCAATGCTCATGATGCATCCTGAGCTGTCACAAATGCCAACTTCTTATATGCTCCAGAGATTAATTAAGAAGGAGTATTCTCTGCAAGATGAATTAAAAGCCAAATGGATTGTTTCATTCTGCAGAATTCATTCTAGAGGAGAACTCAAGAACTGCATCCATCTTTTAGTTCCAGTTCCTTTAAAGGAGAGCTGGGCAAATTACTGCAACTTCCAGTAATCCTCGTTATTCACTTTGCTGGCTAGGGACGATGGGAGTTGTGATCTAACAACATTGGGTGGGCTGTACTTTTCCCACACCTGCTATAAAGAATCATCTATCTATCTATCTATCTATCTATCTATCTATCTATCTATCTCTTGGGTATATTGCCTTTCCCAGTGTGCTGATTGGCTGCTCAGGATACACACCCAATCACCATCAACATGCAAATTCCCTCTCCACCTCATAATCCATTCTGCCACTCAATTTGTGGCCCAGATTGGGACCCAGACAGTCAACTGGCAGTGGTGATGGGCCACCTGTGACAGGACCCAGGAAGTCAACTGGTGCCCTCAGCAATTCTGGGAGAAGTGTGGAATGGGGAGGAGGAATTTAAAAATCCACTGGCCTACCTTACAGGGTTGTTGTGAGGCCTACTGGGTATTTTGGGGGGAGTTTATTAACAGCATATGTTTCACCAGGTACAGCTAGTATGCTTATATAGGTATAGCCAATTTATGTCTAACCAGCTGGCATTATGTCAAGATGTTCTAATGCCTGTACAAACAAGGTGAAACATAGGAGTCTACCCTCCACCATCTTTGTCTGTGGCAATTGAGGGTATTTTCAGCCACTGCATGGCTTTTGGAAATAATTTATAGCTCCTCAGGAAGAAGACTTGCTCAGCTGGCTGCCAATGCAATTCCCAACTAGAGTATGAAACTCAAATCTTTCATTTTAAATCGCAGCAAGGTGATTTGCAGTGAAGTGTCATTATAGAATTCATTTATTATTCATCACTAGACTATATTTAGAGATGCAACTAAGTCATATTATATGGGAACTTAGTTCACAGAATGAATGAAAAGGGTAACTTTGAATAATGTGTGTAGTACTTGTAATTAAAAAAAAAAAATCTCCATAACATGAAGATGGTGAGGGTGGGGTGGGGGAGAGTGTCCTTCTGACCATATGTCATTAAAAACATATGTATGAACTGTTGCTGTTGTCAACTGTTGTCAAGTCGACTTCATCATAAATGAGAGACCTCCAAGCCACCCTGCCATCAGGAGCCCTGTTCAGATCTTGCATACTTTGGGGCTTTGGCTTCTTTGTATGAGTCTATCCATCTGGAATGTGGTCTTCCTCTTATCCTACTACCTTCTACCTTACCAAGCATGATTGTCTTTTCAAATGAGTCACATATTCTTATGATATGGCCAAAGTGTGACAATCTCAGTTTAGTCATCTTGGCTTCTATGGAGAGTTCAGGCTTGTTTTGCTCTAGGATTCATTTATTTGTCTTTTTAGCAGTCCACGGTATCTGCAGAACTCTTCTCCAAATGAGTTGATTTTCTTCCTAACAACTTTCTTCACTCTCAAACTTTCACAACCATATATAGAACTGAGAAATATGACGTCATGGAGAATCCTAACTTTAGTATTCAATGATATATCTTGACACTTCTGGATCTTGTCTAATCCCTTCATAGCTGCCCTTCCAAGTCCTAGTCTTCTTCTGATTTCTTGACTGCAGTCTCAATTTTGATTAACAACTGAGCCAAAGTATGGAAAGTCTTGAATGATTTCAATGTCTTCATTATCTACTTTAAAGTTATGTAAATCATGTATGGTCATTCATTTTGGGGAGAATTTTAACATTCAAGTGTAAACCTGCCTTTGCACTTTCTTCCTTAACTTTCTTCAGTAATCGTTCCAAGTCTTTGCTATTTTCTGCTAGTAGTATGGCGCCATCTGCATATTTTTAAATTGTTCATATTCCTTTTTCTAATTTTCACACCTCCTTCCTCCAAGGCTAATCCTGTTTTACATATATGTTCAGCATACATCTTAAACAGATAGAGTGGTAAAATGCAGCATTGCCTGACACTGCCCCCCTTGCCAATTGGAAACCATTCTCTTTCACTGGATGCGGTCCTAACAGTAGCCTCTTGTCCTGGGTACAGGTTATGCATCAGGACAATCAAATGTTATGGCACACTCATTTCTTTTAGAGCATAGCTTTTCATGATCTGTACAATCAAAGGCTTTGCTATAATCTGTAAAGCACAAGCTGATTTTCTTTTGACATTTTTTGGTGCAGTCAATTATCCAATGTATGTTTGCAATATGATCCCCAGTGCCTCTTATTTTCCTGAACCCAGCTTGGACAGGGAACATTTCTCACTCCATATATGGGAAAAATCTTTCTTATAGAATTTTGAGTATCTCTTTGGTTGCATGGAGAATTAATGCATTGGTCCTGTGGTTACTGCAATGTCCCCTTTTGGGGGGACTGGTATATATATTGAACATTTACAATCTGTGTGCCACACTGTGTACATGTTGACTAAAATCACTCCTCACAATGGAAACATTTGATGGTCTATTTTAGATGCTTCTGGAGGGTGAAAACAACCTTTTCACCATTGGGCTTATGGCATATTTTAATTTTGTCAAGAGGATCTGTACAGGACTAAATACATCTTGGTTTGCAACCTGCCACAATATATGGCACTTCTAGTACTTACAGAAGTTGTTGTTTTGGATCATAACTTCCCGAAACTCCAGCCATTCATCATGCTGACTGGCAGGGTTCTGGGAGTTGTAATTACAAAAAGGTAACATTCCAAACTATGAGTTGCAGAAATTGCCTATTAACAAGCCCCCAAAACAGCATAGCTTGAAAGACCTCTGCCTATGATCTTGGCAAGTTACTGCCACAGCAGACCAGCATTGGGGAGAGTGTGGCTTCATATCACATGTGACTCACAGAACCATCTCTGCAGCTCCCAAAGCACCAAGGGACATTTTATTTTCACATGATTTTTTTCACTTGAAAATTGCTCCCAGCACTCTAAAAAGACCTGAAAACAATAGTGTATGTAGCATATTTGATAGCCGGTGAGGATCACTTAACAAAATTATTTTCAGTAATAATGATGAAATGAAACAAATAACAATAATGCTATTGAATTTTGCATATTTAATAATGTCAGCAATAGTTAATTAATTAAATAGGTTAAAATCAATAAATAAAATAAAAATAATATATTATAGTAAAAAAAACAAAAAAGCAATGGATTAATATGTTCAAATTACATTAATGAATTGTTTTAAAAAGGGAGAACAGACATATCCAACATATGTTTGCAATATTATCCCTAGTACCTCTTCCTGTTCTGAACCCACCTTGGATATCTGGCATTTTTCTCTCCAGTGCATTGACCAGGGGGTTGGACTCAATGGTTGGACTTAATGGCTCATGAGACACCTTCCATTTCTATGATTCTGTATGGTGAACGCCTTTGTTGTAAAATTTGGAGCATTACTTTGCTTGCATGGGAGATTACTTCAGCGGTTCAATGGTGATTGCAATCTCTGGTGTCCTGTTTCCTGGGGACTGGAATGTATATTGAATGTTTCCAATCTGTAGGCCATTGTTTTATTTTCCATATTTGTTGGCAGATTTTAGTTAGAATTTGAGTGGATTCTGTCTCTGCAGCTTGAAACAGGTCTATTGGTATGCCATCTGTTCCAGGTGATTTATTACTCCCAAGTGCTTTGAGTGCACCTTCCACTTCTCTTTCTAAAATTTTGGGTTTCAAATGGTTCTTTTAATGAATCTGTCATCCTTTCATCTCTTGTATGTAATTCTTCAATGTATTCTTTTCAACATCTTTTTATTTCTTCTTGATCATGTAGTGTGTTCCCCAGCTGATCGTATAGCATCCCCACTCTTGGTTTAATTTCCCTTTGATATTTCAAATCTTGCATACAAGGTTGCATACAACCGTTTGTTCTACCTTTTTGTCATTTTGTATTTCACTGCATTGATTATTATAGTAGTTCTCTTTGTTCTTGAGAACAAGTTGCTGAACATTCAGCATTCTGACCCTATTTCTGTCACCTTTTTCTTTTGCTTCTTGTCTGTCCTTTACTGTTTGTACATGGTCTTTAAATTCTCCAGGGATGGTCTCCAGTTTGCATTTTATTTAGTGTTCTTTTTTTAGAGTAATTAGCTTTACTCTAATTTTTGCTATTAACAGTTCAAGGTCTGTGCCACGATTTGCTTCTGTTCTTGCTTTTGCAGAGAGATTAGAGCTTCTCCATCTTCTGCTTCCAATTATGCAGTCTATTTGTAATTTTTGAAACTTTGCATTTTACTACCTTATTGGTTTAATTTATCTACTACACATGTATTCTGTAAAAGATGGGAGGGATGTAACAAGTCACACCTGCCGAATCACCAGACACACTCAACTTTAGATGGGTGTGAGGAAAAAAGCCACAAAAATTCCATAGGAACCATCTCCTTGTGCCCATCTGGATGTGGTTTCCTGGAAAGTTGGCTTTTTTGACATATTCTAGAATGCAGACTTTGGCTCTGATTCCTATTTTTTTCTATCTTGTCATGTCACTTCTGCAACTGGTAAGCATGGCTGTCAGAAATGTTGGTGTTGTGAGCTATTTTCCAGAACACAGATGTTTTGCCTGGAATGAGTAATAGAAAATGATTCCTGAGCAACTTCTGTGAATTGTGCCATCATTCCCACCTAGTCTTGTGCATCATCTGAATTTTGCGTGTTTGGTTTCCTGAAAAGTTGGCATCCCTGACCATTTTTATTTTATTTTATTTTATTTTATTTATTTATTTATACCCCGCTCTTCAGCCAAAAGGCTATCAGAGCGGCTTACAACTTGTTTTAAGCAATAGCAATTTACACATCTACACTGCATTAAGCAGTTTCCAATGTGTGTTTTGTCTGGAATAGGTACAAAAAGGGAGTTTCCATTGAATTTTTGTGGCTTATGGCATTTCTTCCATGTCTCTGGAGCAGCAGAAAACAAGCCTGCTCCATCCTCAACATGACACCCCTTCAAATACTTAAACAGGGCTATCATATTGCCTCTTAACCGTCTTTATATGATAGCCCTGTTTAAGTATTTGAAGGGGTGTCATGTTGAGGATGGAGCAGGCTTGTTTTCTGCAGCTCCAGAGACTGGAACACGGACCAATGGGTAAAAGCTCCAGGAACAGAGATTCCACCTCAACATGAGGAGGAACTTTTTGACAGTAAGAGCTGTTCAGCAGTGGAACACACTCCCTCGGAGCATGGTGGGGTCTCCTTCCTTGGATGTCTTTAAACAGAGGCTGGATGGCCATCTGTCGGGGATGCTTTGATCGTGATTTCCTACATGGCAGGGTTTGGACTGGATGGCCCTCGTGGTCTCTTCCAACTCTGCAATTCTATGATTCTATGATTCTAACCGTCTTTTTTCCAGGCTAAACATACCCAGCTCCCTAAGTCTCTCCTCATAAGGCATTGTTTCCAGACCTTTCACCATTTTAGTTGCCCTTCTCTGGACATGCTCCAATTTGTCAATATCCTTTTTGAATTGTGGTGCCCAGAACTGGTCACAGTATTCTAGGTGAGATCTGTGTTGGGCATGTTACAAAATAGTACAGCAGAGTTGTGGAGTTAAAAAATAGAGCTTTACTCAGCAGAGTGTAAGACAAAAAAAAAAACCACACAAAAACAAAGAATATAGCATCATGGCTAGGCACAAAAACAGTACAGCATAACTTCCTTCATACCTGCAGTATTATATCTTCATAGCAAGGAGAAAACCTTACTTCCCAGCAACAGGCTTCTAACCAGCATAGAGAGTAATACACTCTCTATACCCCAAGCAGACTCCCAATGCAGTTATACACTACTAAGTGACTATCAACTCCACCTGGCCTAATTGGCTGACTGCATCATGGAGCTGGCTTATTATCATGAACTCCACCTGCCACTTTGCTATACCTTCATCCAGTCACAACTTAGTATGCAAACTGGCATACCCTGACACCCCTCCTTGTGCACTGAATGAAGTATGTAGCTAAGTGACATGCTTATGTAACATTTTGAATCATACTAAGCCTGGTGTTTTACAGCTACTAAGGGCTTGGTAAACATATTAGCAACATTTTCTTATGATGCACAATATATTAGCTGTATTACATTGGCTTGTATAATATCTCTGACATTATGGTACTTAACATCCACATGCTTAGTGCGAGTTTTTATCCTTTCTGATGTGGCCATCTCAATACATGCTTGAGAGTCATCATACACAGTTACAGGGTTCTCTACCTTTAATTGTAGATCCTTCAGAAGTTGTATAAACCATACTAATTCACAACATAAATCAGATAAGGCTGCAAACTCAGCTTCTGCTGAAGAAACTGATACAAAACTCTGTTTCTTTGATTTCCATACTACAGGAACTCTGGCATAAAAAATAACAATGCCTGTTGTAGATTTTCTATCATGCACATCATTTGCAAAGTCACTGTCTACATAACAGTACAATTCATTTGATACAGAAGACGAAATTAACAAACTATAATGCATTGTCTCCTTTAAATACCTCATGGCTCGTTTTACAGCTTGTAAGTTTACAACTGTATATACCTTGTGCTCATTCATAGAATCCATCTCAGCTTGCATAGCCTTCTCCCACTTTGCCTTCTCATTGGGTGGCAAACTCATAACTTCCTCATAACTTTGGGGTTCTAAAGTGATATTACAAACTCTAATAACATTAGGAACAGAAAACCTTACAGGTGGAACCCCTTTATTCTCTCTCTGAGACCTCCTTGCTTGATCAGTAACACTTGATTCAACTGAAAACTTTGAACTTTCCTGCCCCTCCATTTTAACATTACCTGGACTTTTTTCCGGACTTTTCTTTTGTTGACCACTTGGTGGAGTCATGTCTCCAACTAGACTGTCTGACCTTTCAGGGGATTGAGGTGATAATGGCACAGTATCACCTAACCCATCACTCTCAGTCATGGGTAGAATGATGTCTGAATTAGCATGAACATGCTTCCAATTGCTTTCAATAAAACTAGCATTCTGAGATATTATTACTTTTGCCATTGCCGGCATCAAACCTATAACCTTTACTTCCTGTTGCATATCCCAGAAACCTTAGTTTGGCTGTTTTGACTTGTCCTTTTCTCCTTTGTGCCTTTGGTATATGTACCCAGGCAAAGCATCCAAATATTCTCATGTTAGTAAGATTGGGCTGTTTACCAAACAATATGTGATATGGAATGTCATTGATACTTGTACTCCAAATTCTGTTGACTATATAATTGGCTGTGAGTAGAGCCTCGGCCTAATATTTACAACTCATGCCAGAATCACATAATAAAGAATCCTTAACTGTTTGGAGCATCCCCCCTCAGCGTTCTGCTACGCCATTCTCCCAAGGAGAAAATGGGTTAGTTAGCCTGTGGAAAATGCCCTTTTTCTTCAGCCACTACTGAAAGCAATTTGAGATATATTCTCCTCCCCGGTCAGATTGCAATTGTGCCACCTTGTGGCCAAATTGCTTCTCTATATATGCTACCCAGTTTTTGAAAATTTGAAATACCTCTCCTTTACTCTTTAACAAATAAACCCAAGCATTACGTCTATAGTTGTCAATAAAAGTCACAAAATATTTTGCGCCACCCAAACTGCTTGATAGCGGTCCCACAACATCGGAATGTATTATTTCAAATGGCCTTTTAGTAACTCTGTTACTTTTCTTCCTTATGGGCTGCACCTTACTCTTAGACTGTTTACACACAGCACAGTCAAGAAACATTTTACACTCTTTCAACTTGGTATCCTTATACAAAGATATCATTTTGTCTATTACTTTAAAACTAGCATGGCCTAATCGCCTATGCAACAAATGGATACACTTGTTATGAGGAGGGTTATTGTTATAAATTGCACCTACAGAACTCTGTAAAAGTTCTGTAAAAAAATTGGGCACCATGTGGTAAAGGCCACCTTTTTTAACTCCTTTAGCACATAGTTCCCCTCCTTTCTTAATATCACATGTTGTGCCAGCAAATGAAATCTGATAGCCTTCTTCTGTGAGACAGGCAACACTTAGAAAACAAAAATTTAACTCTGGCACAAAATATACATTCTGTAATAATGTGGATAAGCTAGCGACATAACACTCTCCCATTCCTTCAACAGAAACCTTTAGCCCATTTCCTAACTTAACATAGTTTATACTTGCTGGGTCCAGAGATTTAAAATAACTCCTCTGGTTAGATATGTGACAAACACATCCAGAATCCAGAATCCAGTCCTTTTCTCCTTGATTTAGACAATATACAGATGAAACAAGCTGTGACTTAGAGCCTTGCTTGCATCTCTCTTGCTGCTTCTTCTTGACTGCAACATTTTGTCTCTGCCAAGCCGGACAGAAACGCTGAAGACGCTTTGTAGATCCACATTTGTAACATTTCCTCACAGCAAACACACTCTCTCCACTGTTCATCTCATTCACTTTCTGAGGCTGAGCTGAAGAATGCCTGGAATACTGCTTGGAAACTGCCAGTTCCACTCGGCGTTCCTTCCTCTTGGCTTCTTCCTCCAACAGACGACCAGTGAGATAATGTAGTGTTAGGTCTTTCTCAGGAAGAACTTCCAAACTTTGGGCAAACATATCCCATGATTCATCAAGAGAACTCAAAATAATGAATACCTTAGCACTTTCCTCAAAAAATGTGCCTCTTTCCGACAACTCAAGAAACGTGTTCTGCATGTATTGCAAATGCTGGGAAACATCCCCATCTGGTTCCAGACATGCTCTGTAGAGCTTTCTTGTCAAGGCCATCTTGGAGATAGCAGAGGTGCAAATGTGTATGCCACACAGAGCATCCCAACATTCTTTTGCAGACTGCAAGTCCCTTTCATGAATCAGTTGACTCTCTTCTACCCCTAAAATAATCCAGGAGTGAGCCTTTTGTGCTGCAATCCTTTTTCCTCTGCTAGGTTGTGCCGGGGGGGGTTACAACTGATTCCCATAACCCTTCTTTGATGAGAAAACATCGTATCTTTACAGACCATGTCAGGTAATTGTGGTCATTCAGTCTCTCTAGCGGTAAACCACTAATTATTGTGCTAGCCATGGCTGCCAGTCTTCCACACCCTTCTCAGACAGACACCAGGTGGTCAGCAAGCCCCTTTGTTTCTTACCAGCCTCTGCAAACTCTTCAGACTCCAGACATCCTCCAGACATACACTGTGTCAGCAGTAGCGCTCTGGGCCCATAACCATTGTTGGGCATGTTACAAAATAGTACAGCAGAGTTGTGGAGTTAAAAAATAGAGCTTTACTCAGCAGAGTGTATGACAAAAAAAACCCACACAAAAACAAAGAATATAGCATCATGGCTAGGCACAAAAACAGTACAGCATAACTTCCTGCATACCTGCAGTATTATATCTTCATAGCAAGGAGAAAACCTTACTTCCCAGCAACAGGCTTCTAACCAGCATAGAGAGTAATACACTCTCTATACCCCAAGCAGACTCCCAATGAAGTTATACACTACTAAGTGGCTATCAACTCCACCTGGCCTAATTGGCTGACTGCATCATTAATTACTGGAGCTGGCTTATTATCATGGACTCCACCTGCCACTTTGCTATACCTTCATCCAGTCACAACTTAGTATGCAAACTGGCATACCCTGACAATCTGATCAAGGCAGAATAGAGCGGCACTATTACTTCCCTTGATCTAGACACTATAGTTCTATTGATGCAGCCCAAAATCGCATTGGCCTTTTTAGCTGCCGCATCACACTGTTGACTCATGTTCAACTTGTGGCCTACTAGGACTCCTATATCCCTTTTGCATGTAGTCTCTTTCAGCCAGGACTCCCCCATCCTATATCTATGCATTTCATTTTTCCGCCCTAAGTGCAGTCCCTTACATTTCTCTGTATTGTATTTCATTTTGTTAGCTTTGGCCCAGCTCTCCAGTCTATCCAGGTCATTTTGAATTTTGATCCTGTCCTCTAGGGTATTAGCTACTCCTCCTAATTTGGTGTCATCTGCAAATTTGGTAAGTATGCCCCTAATTCCGTCATCCAAGTCATTGATAAAGATCTTGAATAGCACTGGGCCCAGGACAGAACCCTGTAGCACCCCACTGGTCACATAGAATCATAGAATCATAGAATCATAGAATTGCAGAGTTGGAAGAGACCACGAGGGCCATCCAGTCCAACCCCCCTGCCACGCAGGAAATCACAATCAAAGCATCCCCGACAGATGGCCATCCAGCCTCTGTTTAAAGACCTCCAAGGAAGGAGACCCCACCACGCTCCGAGGGAGTGTGTTCCACTGCCGAACAGCTCTTACTGTCAAAAAGTTCCTCCTCATGTTGAGGTGGAATCTCTGTTCCTGGAGCTTGCACCCATTGCTCCGTGTTCCAGTCTCTGGAGCTGCAGAAAACAAGCCTGCTCCATCCTCAGCGTGACATCCCTTCAAATACTTAAACAGGGCTATCATATCGCCTCTAAACCGTCTTTTTTCCAGGCTAAACATACCCAGCTCCCTAAGTCTCTCCTCATAAGGCATTGTTTCCAGACCTTTCACCATTTTAGTTGCCCTTCTCTGGACACGCTCCAATTTGTCAATATCCTTTCTGAATTGTGGTGCCCAGAACTGGACACAGTATTCTAAGTGAGGTCTGACCAAGGCAGAATAGAGTGGCACTATTACTTCCCTTGATCTAGACACTATACTTCTATTGATACAGCCCAAAATTGCATTGGCCTTTTTAGCTGCCGCATCACACTGTTGGCTCATGTTCAACTTGTGGTCTACAAGGACTCCTAGATCCCTTTCGCACGTAGTCTCATTCAGCCAGGTCTCTCCCATCCTATATTTATGCATTTCATTTTTCCGCCATAAATGCAGTACTTTACATTTCTCCGTATTGAATTTCATTTTGTTAGCTTTGGCCCAGCTCTCCAGTCTATCCAGGTCATTCTGAATTTTGATCCTGTCCTCTAGGGTATTAGCTACTCCTCCCAATTTGGTGTCATCTGCAAATTTGATAAGTATGCCCCTAATTCCCTCATCTAAGTCATTGATAAAGATGTTGAATAGCACTTTCCAAGATGAAGATGAAGAGGAGCCACTGCTAGGGTTGCTAGATTCCATTTTTTTTCTCCCCTTTCCCTTTCCCTTGTGCTGCAACAGACTAACAGGGCTACTTCCTTGAGGGCAAGGGTTTCATTTTCAAAAGGAAGTGATACTTTCTCATCAAAAGGAAGTGATGCTTACTCTTGCCCCAGACTCAACCTCCCCCCTCTCTTTCTGTCTTACTCAAGCAAATTCCAAGGGAAGGAAAGGGAAGGGAGGGGAGAGGAGAAACTTGCCTTGCAGTTTGGGGGTGTCTCTTGGCCAATTCACACAGCCAATCCCTTCTTCCCTGTTCTGCAACCACTGTGAAGAGCCACCATTGTACCCCCTTATTTTTTGCACCCAGGGCATCACCCATTAGGACGCCACTGCCTGAAAATGCAGAAATTTGTTTCTTTTAACCCTCTCCCCCATCCTTGAAAAAATAGCTGAATATAAGCACAAATAGGAACCAGAAATGATACGACACAACTTCTGTTTCAGTGGTAATACACTGGTGCCGCCTGCCAGTGGAACACTGAGGTGAAAACATCCTGATTTGTACACAGTTGCCTTCTACGGAGTAGGCACAGTGCTGGTCTAGACTGACAATTGATCCACTTCAGGAAACAGCAGCTTGGTATGTTTATATATTCATGTGGTCTTTCCAAGAGTTTAAAAGACATCTCCATCAAATAACCCCAGCTGAACTTGGGATGTATAAAAAAGAGTTTGGACTATATGTATCTGAGTTAAAAGTTGATCTTGTGACAGTTTGCAACCATTGTGTGTCAGTATTCACTAACTGATAGTTTGCATGTTACTCTCTAGGAGTTTAGGCACAGTCTGTATTTATGGTAACTTCCTGCTTGTTAGGCTACATCCCCCCACATCCCCCCTGCATCACAATAACCCATAGCCATTTTTCCTTCTCCTTCTCTGCTCTGTAAGAGTGTGATTTTGTACAAGTATTTGTAAGTAACGCTACTTTATATGTATGACAAGGAAGAGTAAGCTTATTCCCCCACACACACTAGACCTTGGGTGTGTAGGTAAGGACTGATTATTGCTCAGCTTCTGCCTTATTAATTCCATTATTATGTGAATAATCCAGTACTAACTCTGCATTTTCCAACACATCTAGCATAAAACCTTATGGAAATTTGGGTATCCTTTCTTAGATTAAACATCTGAAGAATTTCAAGGGAAGACAAGAGGGGTTTTTGGAAAACTTAGGAAATGTGTGACACCCTTTAGCATTCTCAAGAAATTCTAAGGGTCTGTCTACACGATGAAAAATGACACGTATTTATTTTTTTTAAATCGACAATCTGTACAGACAGCTGTTTGAATACATATGTGTCATTCAGAGGAGAGGCACAAAACTTACCCTTTAGTCTGTGTGTGGTGGATCCGGCTCCTCATCTGGATCTCAGGGATTTATCCGGACAGCCATTCAAATGATTGGCAATCTGTACACTCCTGTTCGCACAGATACAAATAGGAGTGCAACCTGATTGGCTGGCCGGGTAGAGGGGGTGGGACTAGTAAAGAGGGAAAGTAGCTGCAGCTGCCATGTTGGATTCCCGGCTCTATAAGTGTCCAATAAGTCCATTTTATGTTTTACATTTTTTCGTTTTTATTTTCTAAATGTTAATACATAATCACAGCTTTCCAAATGCCAGGCACTTTCTGAATTTTTAAAAACATGAAGTGGAAGATTTAAAACTGTCACCAAGATCACTCATTCTAGCCAGCTGGGTAAGGGGGTAGTACAGAATTTTTAGGGGAATTTTTATCGAATAGGCGGATTGCATGCATTTGTACGATTGCCTTTTCGAATTTCTTACCCCCATACGTATTTTTTTTTCCTGTCCTGTAGACGGAACCTAAATAAAACAAATTTCAAATGTAATGTGGAGGTTCCTTCTCAGATGTTTCAAGGGACCTTAGAAGGTTTTTTTGGGGGGGTCTTTTCTGAAGTTTAAAAGCAAGCAAGCAAGTTCGCTTTTAGTTCAACAGCATAAGTTGTAATGAGTCCTAGGTCCAAACAACCAAGTCCTGGAAGAAGTACTTTGGTTTCAATCTATTTGGGCCACTTCAAATTTGGGTTGCATCTAAATTCTCCTGCTTAATACTAAAACTGAATAGCTAGAATGTAGGCCAGTCCTGTTTACTTGATAGTACCAACTTTGGCTGAAACTGAAATTTACCTGGACTTTTTGTCATAGTTGAACTGTGATTTATGTTGCACATAGGAGATTTTCACACGGGCTATATATCCTGTGGCAGGAACAGAATAGGGTTGGGAAAGGTTTTCTCTTTCAGACGATGTTGACCCCGTTCTGTCCTGCATCCATCCTACTCCCGTGACTGTTCCAGAACAATGTAATCACAATTTTTCATCGTGAATAGACCTCCTGTTCCGTCACTATAACGCAATCACAGGTGTGCGAACAGGAGCCCCGTTCCTGTTCCAAAATGACAGCCACGGAGGGGAGGTCCGTTCCGAGCACTTCCTGGTACGATCTGGACATCCAGGTAAGTGGCACCCTTTATTTTACCCTCCCTGTTTTGATTATATGATTTAAAGAGTGTTTTTGTGCTTGGTGAACTGATTTTATGTTTGGGGGAGTTTTATTTTTTAAATTTACCATCCAGTGTTATCACGTGATAACGTGATAACGTTTCAGATGGCTGGTCGTAAAAGCAGCCTTACGACGGCTGCATTTATGGCCGGCCAGCAAGGGGAGGGGGAGCCCGTTCCTGCTGCGGAATTAAGGTAAGTGTGTGAAAGATTTACGTTATTCCATGGCAGGAACGGGAGAGGAGGTAGCAGGGCAGTAACGGGACATTTTGGCCCCATGTGAAAATCTCCATAGTCAGGCTGCTACATCTTAAGATGATGCCAGTGAGTGTCCGTGAGAGCTGAAGCATCTGTGCCAATGCTGTAGGAGCCTGTGCCAGGCTTTTCTTGAATTAGAGTCATTTCTCTAACAAGTTATCTTTTTCACATCTCTTCTGGCTGCAGAATGAGATGTTACAGTAATCTTAACGCAGTACCATTTGTAAGCTAAATTTATGACACAGATTTGCATGTTAAGTGCCTTACTGGTAAGAGCAGCTCTCAAAGACAGCATGTTTATACCTCCATTTGTGCTTACATTTGAATGCTAAAATGGAGCCAAGTAAAAAAACACAGATGATTTTACAGCCCTTGCTGTATACTCAAATATGGATCATTTATTTTAATTGTTGACTGGAGTGACCCTTTGCACTACAAAAAAGGCGGCAGTTAGTATCATGATCTGTCAGTATATGCTATTTCATCCATTTGTGGTGCCTACTCTGCTGCTAGATTTCTGTAGCTGTATTTGCTTTGAAAGAGCATGGTTTTTAAACGTTTTATTTACTCTCTATAAAACATTCCTGAAAGGAGACAGAACAAGGCCTGTCATGCATTCCAACCACATTTCTCCTCTTTTATTTCCTGGCTTTCTTCTCACTTTCTCATTCAAAATAAACTTTCTTTTTATAATTTTGGATCCATCAATTCTCTTCTTTCTTTATCTTTACTGATCTTCTGTTTTTGTATCTTCTCCTCCCTTTATCCTTTCATTTATAATCTATTTTTTTTAAAAAATCCTGCCTTGTTGTTAATTCCTATACCCATCCATTTTCTACTGTGGCATCTTAAATACTGTAATTCTCAGCTTCTCTTATCCATGTGGCTTAATCTATCTCTGCTTTCAAAAAATCTCCTTTTACATTTATTGTTTCTTCCTTTTGCTCACTTTTTTTATTTTCCTATTTCCCACTCAACTCAGTTAATCATTTCCTGTGTTCTGTTTTACAAGATCTCTCTTACTTTAGTTATATGAAAAAATTCATATTAGGATGATGCTTTTATTATGCCAAGTCAAGGGTAAAGCTTAGAAAAGTTACTTTAGGGGGCTGCTAATCTCAGAATCCCCCAGCCAGCATCGAAACTTTGCTTATTATGCTTTGCTCAATGCTTACCCTCCCCCCACAAAAAAGTGGAAACTTTCACACTTTGAGATGGGAGTGGCTAATGTATTTGATCATCTGATATCTCTTTTATCTCATTTATCTCTCACCTCAGCCAATCAGGGACCCTGAGATAATGTACAACAGAAAATAATATTTTAAAACATGAAATACACAAAATAAAACATTTGGAAACAAACTTAAATGACTTCTTTTAAAATAGTTTAAAAACACAGTAAATTAAAACAGCAGCCCTTGGTTTTAAGAACCTCATATGGTCAAATCTCATAGTTTCAGCTACCTGCCAGAAGCTCAGAAGGCACGGAGCTAGTTTTACCTCCTTTGAGAGGGAAGTCTATGGTTGGGGAGCTGCTGCAGAAAAAGGTTTTGCCATGTGTAGTCACCAACCTAGCCTCATAGGGTGGTGAAACATGTAACAAGGTCTCTGCTGAAGATCTCTAATTTCAGGCAGTCATATGGGAGGAGGTAGTCTTTCAGAAATCCTGGCCTCAGCATGTTTAGGAATTTGTAGATTAAAAAATGGTAACTTGAATTGAGTTCTGAAGCAAACTGAAAGCCAGTGCAGCTCATGGAAGACTAGTGATACCAGACACCCCCCCCGAATCCTGAAGAATGGTGGATCCGGGGGAGGTGTTTTAATGATGAACAGGGAGGCGATCCCATGGGCAGGCCTGGGCGTGGACACGCCCTGGCCGGGAGGAGTCAGGGGAGGCGCCAAAGCAGGGCCTATTTCACCCATTGCCTCCCCTTGTCTCCTCCTCTTTTCCATCTGTTCGACACGAGAGCTGTTTCGTGGGACTGGGATAAGTTGATTTCCTTTGTTTGTCCATTGGGTCCGTGTGTGTGTGTGTGTATTGTATTGGGTTTGGTGTTTAGTGCTGTCCCCACTCCCTCTCTCCTGCTTGCCTCTTTTGTGTTCTCCTTCTCCTTCTCCTTCCCTTGATTGCGCTTTCTTGGTGAACCCTTTGTGCTCTCCATGTGTGTTCTCTGCTTGTGCTCTCCGTTTGTCCACGCTCAGGCCTGGAGGAGTCAGGGGAGGTGCCAAAGTAGGGCCTATTTCACCCATTGCCTCCCCTGGTCTCCTCCTCTTTTCCATCTGTTCAAAACCCCCCCACCCTGCCTCTGCCACAGTATGACATTTCTGGTCGCATTATGGGCCGGGTAGGAATTTTTACCTACTCTTTTCCGAGGGGTGTTTTGCCTACCCCATACTGTCGCTTTGGACGTTGACAATTGGCTCCGGGTGTGGTTCTTTAAATAGGTGGTCACTTGCAGGGAGCGGGGAGATAATAACTTGGCGTTCACCTATGGCAACCTCAAATTGAGTGGTAGGATATCCTTCACTGAACTGTACCGGCATCCCTAATGGATGGGGTACAGGGAGGTAGGGTATCCTTAGGGTCAGCCTCGGGTGGGAGAGCCTTCACAGAAGCTATATGGCTTGGGATTTCCTTCCCGATGTGAGGCCCTCCAGTAGATGGCGCCCAAGGGGAACCCCTGACACCAGGATCCCCCTTGGGGCTCAGGTGAGTCGCCCAGGGACACTGGGGGTTAGGTCAGTTGTGACCAACCGCCCATGTGCGTGCCCCCACGAGGGATCTCCCCCCTTTTCCACACTTGGCATACCACAAGAAAATCACAATAAATAGGAAACCTATCAATAAAGTGGCCCGTATTTCAACCCAATCTTATGTGTGTGGTCTCATCATTTCATGCGTCAATCATTAAATGATCTCTAAAGTACAAACCCAGTAAACGTCTGGCTGCCATATTTTGCAGTAGCTCTTGAATATACTTCAAGGTATTTCCATGCAGAGTGTATTTTTGTTGTTGTTATGTGTCATCAAGTCAGCTTTGATTTATGGTGACCCTATGGATGCGAGACCTCCAGGAGACCCTTTTATTAGCAATCCTGTTCAAGTCTTGGAAACTCAGAGACCCATCCTCCTTGATTGAGCTAGTCCACCAATAATACAATCTTCTTCTTTTCCTACTGCTTTCCACTTCACGGAGCATTATTGTCTTTTCCAATGAGCCATGTCATCCCATGCTATGTCAAAAGTATGATAGCCTTAGTTTAGTCATTTTGGTTTCTAGGGAGAGTTCAGGCTTGGTTTGCTTTTGGATCCATTTATTGGTCTCTCTCTCTCTCTCTCTCTTTTTTTTTTTTTGGGGAGGGGGGCAATATGCAGTATTCACTGAAGTCTCCTGCAGCATAATTCAGATAATTTCCCCCTCCCTCCCCTGTCAGGTTTCTTCACTGTCCAGCTTTCCTATCCATACATAGGAATCAGAAATGCTATGGAATGGATGATTCTGACTTGAGGAGCTTATGTAGTTCCTTCATAGCTTCTTTTCCAAGTCTTAAGGTGCATCTACACTGCAGAAATAATGCAGTTTGACACCACTTTAAGTGCTGTAGCTCCTTCCCATGGAATCCTGGTACTGTATTTGTAATTTTACAAGTATTTAGCCTTCTCTGTCAGAGTCCTGGTGCTTCACAAAACTACAAATCCCAGGATTCTGTAGGATAGAACCATGGCAATTAAAGAGTGTCAAACTGCATTATTTCTACAGTGTAGATGCATCGTTAGTCTTCTTTTGATTTTTTTACTATAATCTCCCTTTTAATTAATGATCGAAGCAAGGTATAGAAAATCTTTAAGAATTCTGATGTCTTAATCTCCCAATTTAAAGTTATATAAAACCTCAGTAGCCATTGTTTTTGTTTTCTTGATGCTGAGCTGTAATTCTGCTTTTACACTTTCTTCCATGACTTTCTCCAATAGTTGTTGCAAGTCTTTGTTGTTTTCTGCTAGTAATGCTGTCATCTGGCTATCTTAAATGACTGGTGTTTCTTCCTCCAATTTTCATACCTCCTTCATCCAAGTCTAATCCCACCTTCTGTATATGTTGTGCAAAAAAAAAAAAAAAAAATTACACAGGTACAGCAATACTTTATATCTGATAGGGTAATTCTATCTCACCCCTTGCCAACTGAAAACCATTCTGTTTCTCTATATTCTTTACTGACATTGGCCTCTTGTAGTGGTAGGACTTTTTCAGATGGGGTTTTATAACGCTAGCAGCCTCGTCCCCATTGTGAGGCTGCTGCGCTGCAGGGTGTCCCTTTCAGATGATGCTCTCCCCTGCTGATCCTCTGCTGATACTGTTGCGTAACCACGGGGACACTGCAGCGTTATATTTGGCGGTTTTCTAATTGCAAAAGTTGATTGTGATTAGAAAACCGCCAAATATAATGCTGCAGCGTCTCCGCGGTTATGCAACAGTATTGGCAGGGGAGACAGTCATCTGAAAGGGACACCCTGCAGCGCAGCAGCCTCGCAATGGGGACGAGGCTGCTAGTGTTGTAAAACCCCATCTGAAAAAGTCCGTAATGTATCAGGGCATTCAAATGTTGTAGCACTCGCATTTCTTTCAGAACAATCTACAACAGAGCATATTAATCTAATTGAGAGGTAATTAATACAGGAACTACAGTGGCCAGATCTGCCCTCCATAGGGAAGGGCACAACTGGTTCACTAATCAAAGCTAGGCAAAGTAACTTCTGGCCAGAGCAGGCATCTGGCCTTCCAGAAGTAATACTAGGCCCAAGGGTACCCCCAAGCATATGAATCTGATCATTTAGAAGAAGTAGAAATCCCTCTGGACAGGTTGTAATTCCAACACTAGGTTAGTTTTCCTGCTGACCAACTGCATTTACTTGCATAAAGAAAAACTATTATTTCCCAGATCAGATTCCTTCCAGTCTTTTCACACTAAACTATCCAATTCTGGCAGTCTATGCTGCTTCTAGATCTTACAGTACTAGCCTTTGGGATATAACACAATCATGATTGTACTGAAATCAATTGCTAACTTTCCAATGATTTCAGTGGCACTAACTATGGTAGATACCATGAATTATGTACTTTGCAGCTTTTACGACACAATGAAGCACCATTCTTTCTTTCTCTCTCTTTCAATTCCCCATTCTTGTTTTTTAGTTGCCATTGTGCCAGTTATTTGTATTCCACTATTGGAATACTATAATAATTATGCTAGACAATTAACACATTCCATTTATCCTGTCCTATCCACCCCAAGTTAGTATTCCTGTTATGTAGAACATGAATGGATAGCTAAGAATAGATGTTCTTATTAAGGATAACTCAATACCATAAGGCTAAACCCATAACTTTCTGTTAGGACACATCAATAAGCATAAGAAATTGATATAAACATTTGCTGGATGGATGAAGTATCCACCTAGTGGAGTGTTCTGTTGTTGGCAGTGGACTGCCACTTGCTCCTATATAGGTTACAAGCAATACATTATATAAACATATACTTTCTGGACAGTAGTTTCCAGAATTCCCCCTTTCTGGAGATTCTGGTGGTACAAAAATGTAACATTTTCCAAGTTCTGATATAATCATGAAATATATTTTATGCACACTTTGTTATATTTTAAAGCCAAGACTACATCATAAAATTAGAAGTGTATAACCAGAATGATAATTGTTTTGCTCTGAACATTTATTTAGGAAGTATGAATCAAGTCAATTCACTCCCAACTGAGGGCCAAACAAAATCCTTGAACATTCCCAGTTGCTTCCCCTCAGCTTCTGGTAGTTAGAAGCAGATGGTCTGTAAATGTAGAGTTCCCAGTTAGCTGTCGTAACTAATAGCGATTTAGTTTTATTCTCCATGAATTTGCCATCTTCCCCTTTTTATGCTGTTATAATCAAGTAGGGGGAGATCCAATACAAATTACTTTTCTAACAGCAAATCATTTCCCCCATCTCCACAACAACACTGTCAATTTGATGTACTCTCACTGCTGCTGTAATTGAAAGACTTTCGTAGCCATCAAGAGGTAGACTTTGTTGTTGTTAACTGTCCTCAAGTTGACTCCAACTCTTGGCAACCCCATGAATTAGACATCTCCAAGAACTCCATCCTCCACTGCCCTGCTCAGGTCTTGCAGGTTCACGACTGTGGCCTCTCTGATTATGTCTATCCATCTGGTCTGTGGCCTTCTTCTCTTTCTTTTTTCCTCCACCTTTCTTAGCATTATTGACTCTTCCAGTGAACCATGTTTTCTCATGATGTGACCAGAGTACAACAGCCTCACTTTAGTCATCTTGGCTTCTAGTGAGAGCTGTGGCTTGATCTATTCTAAGATCCATTTATTTGTCTTTTTGGCTATCCGCAGTATCCTCAGCACATTTCAAATGAGTTGATTCTCCTTCTATCAGCTTTCTTCACTGTCCAGCATTCACATCTTTACATGGTGATGAGAAAGACCATTGCTTGAATGACCCTGACTTTAGTGCTCAGTGTTATATCTTTGCATTTTATGATCTTGTCTTGTTCTTTCATAGCTACCCTACCCAGTCCTGGTCTTTTTCTTTTTTTCATGTCTACAATCTCTGGTCTGGTATAGCCTGATCCAAGAAATGAGGAGTTTCACTTGACTAGACAATCTCTAAGTTTCCTTATGGACACCAAGCCTATATTATGGGAATCAACTCTATATGGAAACTTTCCTTTTAAAAAACCAGCATGGCAACTATGCACTGTGCGAATGAATGTTTTCTTTTGTGGTGAACTATTTTCTTTATTAGTTTTATTTAGTGACACTCTTGTAAGAGAGGTAGGGGAACATTTCTTTCAGCTAAAAGGTGATTTATAATGCATCATTTTACTTCCAAAGCAACAATTGTGAGAAGGGTTAGGAAGGGCTAGGGTACTAAAAGGAAGGGAGGACTCACTTTTTCTTCACCTTTAGGGGAACCACTGCAGGAGGGGTTTGCTACTGTGTTGGCTCCTCATGCAAATAAGTACAAGCACAGTTGACCCAGATCAGAGTTAGAATCTTGCTGTTCTCTGCAAAGATGGCCTGAGGCAGAACAAGCAATCGAGTGAGTGAGCTGTTTCTATTTGGGAGAATGAGCTGCCCTTAGTTAGCACAGGCTGTAACTACATGGAGGGGGGGTAAAAATCCAGATGGGATTCAAATTACTTTGGCCTTGAGCGGCAGCACATGAAATTCTGACCCAGATTTCAGTGCCACACCTGCCAAAGTCCAAACCTGCATAGGATTTTACTGTTTCCTGTTAGTCATGCTTGACTCTGAGCTCCAGGAAAATCAAAGCCAGAACAGATGGTTTACTTGTGATGAAAGGGTGCATGTGCATTCTGCCTTCAAACTGAGTGAGTCCCTCTGGTACTTTGCTTTTCCCAGGCGATTGTGCACCGAAAAAGCAAAATGCCAGATGGATTCGCCTGGGCTGAAGGCAGAGCGAGCACCTGTCCCACTGTTAGGTGTAAGTCACTTGTTCTGGCTTCAGAGAAGGCAACAACCGCCGGCTCTTTGATATTCCAGTGCACAATCACCCAGAAAAAGGAAAGCCCCATTGTTGTCTCTCTGTTTGAAGCTAGAATGGTGATGGCAAGGGCAAGGATGGGTGCCTATTGTATCTTCAGAGAGAATGGCTACTACTGAGGCTTTGCTTTCATGGAGCTCAACCACTTGCTCTGAGAAAGCAGAACCCCATTGGTAGCCCCCTGGCATATGGCTTATCGTTCTGAGGGTCAGAGGAAACTACTCCACCTAGTGCAGGACAACAGGGACTGCCATTTTTCCTCTCCTCCAGGCCACTGCCACCGACAAAGTGCAAACCTGATTGACTGGATGAGCACAGGGGAAAAGGCCTTAGCAAGTGATCGCTAAGGGGATAAAATGGAGGTTTGTGCTATCTTTTTTTTTTTTTAAGAAAGGTGGAATATTGCTTGTGTGCACCATAGAAATAGTTTTTTTAAAAAAAATAGTTTGGTGGCAGCAGATGTAAAAACACAAGTAATCCACTGACTGCTGCTCTCTCAGCTACAAGCATGTGAAGCTTATGGGGGCTGTAAAACCATTAAGACAGGTTTCAGCTACTGGGACTTGCTATTCATAGAATCATAGAATCATAGAATTGCAGAGTTGGAAGAGACCACGAGGGCCATCCAGTCCAACCACCTGCCGTGCAGGAAATCACGATCAAAGCATCTCTGACAGATGGCCATCCAGCCTCTGTTTAAAGACCTCCAAGGAAGGAGACCCCACCACGCTCCGAGGGAGTGCGTTCCACTGCCGAACAGCTCTTACTGTCAAAAAGTTCCTCCTAATGTTGAGGTGGAATCTCTGTTCCTGGAGCTTGCATCCATTGCTCCATGTTCCAATCTCTGGAGCAGCAGAAAACAAGCTTGCTCCATCCTCAATGTGACACCCCTTCAAATACTTAAATAGGGCTATCATATCTCCTCTTAACCATCTTTTTTCCAGGCTAAACATACCCAGCTCCCTAAGTCTCTCCTCATAAGGCATGGTTTCCAGACCTTTCAACATTTTAGTCGCCCTCCTCTGGACACGCTCCAATTTGTCAATATCCTTTTTGAATTGTGGTGCCCAAAACTGGACACGGTATTCTAGGTGAGGTCTGACCAATGCAGAATAGAGTGGCACTATTACTTCCCTTGATCTGGACACTATATTTCTATTGATGCAGCCCAAAATCGCATTGGCCTTTTTAGCTGCTGCATCACACTGTTGACTCATGTTCAATTTGTGGTCTACTAGGACTCCTAGATCCCTTTCGCACACAGTCTCATTCAGCCAGGTCTCCCCCATCCTATATCTATGCATTTCATTTTTTCGCCCTAAGTGCAGTACCTTACATTTCTCTGTATTGAATTTCATTTTGTTAGCTTTGGCCCAGCTCTCCAGTTTATCCAGGTCATCTTGAATTTTGATCTTGTCCTCCAGGGTATTAGCTACTCCTCCTACTGTGGAACAGTCCATTTTTTCTCCTTCATGTTGACAAGCCCAGGGTTTTAGGTGCTATATCTGTTTCTGATAGAGCCATAAGACATGAGGCATTATTGCAGCAGATTTGGGGATAATGCCACACATCATGTGGCATTATCAGTCTACATTCAAGAGGATTTTATCACTAGTGTACCACAGTCACTCAGAGCTCTGTTGCCAGGCCAGGGGAAGAGGGCAACATGTTCAGTTGTTACATTTATATTTTATCAGTCTTCCAATGAGCTAAAAAATAGTGAGCAGAGCTCTCCTCCTCTCTACTTTAACCGTCTGGCATAGGTCAAGCTGAGAACAAGTGATTGGCCAAAAGCCACCTAATAGATTTCATAGCTTCTGGCCAAGTACTCCTCCACTGCACTGCATTGGCTCTCAATATGTGCTACTCTTGGCTAAATGTAGTGGCTCATTGGGAATGGGGAGTTCAGCTGAACCCGTATTACACACAAATGTTCCTGTATTTTCCTGCCAGGAATTATCAAATATCATGTGAGATCTGCTATCTCCACTTAGGCTCCCAGTATATCTGGACCGGGTGGGGGGTGGGAGGGATGGATAAAAATCATATCAATCAAACTGATCCACAACTTTATCCAATTCATATTCTGCAAGACTATTAAGAAATGTGCATGCATGGTTTTCTATCATGGCCTGAAAATGCAAATGTTTGAGACTTTCTTTTCTTTTTTTGAATTCTACCCAACTAAATACACATGACTAAAATAAAAATGAGGAGATGTTCATATCCTACATGAGGGAGGGAGGGAGGAATCATAGAATCATAGAACTGTAGAGTTGGAAGAGACCACAAGGGCCATCCAGTCCAATCACCTGCCATGCAGGAAATCACAATCAAAGCATCCCTGACAGATGGCCATCCAGCCTCTGTTTAAAGACCTCCAAGGAAGTAATCCCCACCACTCTCTGAGGGAGTGTGTTCCTCTGCCGAATAGCTCTTACTGTCAGAAAGTTCCTCCTAATGTTGAGGTGAAATCTCTGTTCCTGGAGCTTGCATCCATTGCTCTGTGTTCTAGTCTCTGGAGCAGCAGAAAACAAGCTTGCTCCATCCTCAATGTGACACCCCTTCAAGTACTTAAACAGGGCTATCATATTGCCCCTTAACTGTCTTTTTTCCAGGGTAAACATACCCAGCTCCCTAAGTCTTTTGTCATAAGGCATGGTTTCCAGACCCTTCACCATTTTAGTCACCCTCCTCTGGACATGCTCCAATTTGTCAATATCCTTTGTGAATATTGGACAAAGGGACAAACACCCAAGAGAAAAGGAAATATTCAGTTCCTGCATTTAGCTTTAGTGAATTCTATGTTTGCTGCATCAGTTGGTGAAAATTCCTTAAAACTGCTAGTATATAGTGAATGGTAAAATGTAATGGTGGTGTTTCTACTTAAAATTAATAAACCTATAAAATAGTATCAAATAGCATTGTAAACATTATAGGCTGGCACTTATGCCCGCAGTAAGGAATTAAATGCATAGTACATTATATACAAACAATAGGTCATCTTCTTCAAGGCCTTCCATTTATCTGAGTAATCAGGTGCATCACATATAGATAGGATACCATAAAACAGTATGAATTTGTGACACAAGAATGAAACCTCATGAGGAGAAGATGAATTGCAATTCTTTCTGCCTACTTAGCTTTTATTTGAAAGTCTCAGTGGTGTATCTTGAAAGTAAGGCAAAGGCTCCTTTCAAAAGAAGACACAAAGGCCATTTCCAATGTTGTATTGCAATAGCTTCTCATTCCCAGTCTTGGGCCAGCCCTCACATTAGACAGAATGAGTTGGTTGACTAAGGTAGCTGATTTTGATTGTCATGAAACAGCAGGGTGTTGTTAGGTGTTCAATTTGTTATTATTGTATTGTTATTCTCAAGGAAAGGCACTTATAGGGTTTGGTTTGGATTTTCACTGGTGATAAAACAATTTGACCAGCCCTGAATACTACGTACAAGAGAGGTACTATTATTTGACTGAACTACAATAGGCAGCCAAACAGTTTTGGCTGGCCCTGACCACTCTAGTGCTGTACAGTAGGAATGGAAAGAATATTGCAGTTATTCATTATCAGGTTGAAAAATGGATTTCCCAAAATTTGGGAATGCCATTGGGAAGAACAATATACTAGTGAAAATTCCTCCATAGTATTCTCTACATATTCAATCACCCTGAAGTATTGTGCAGGAATTATTCTGCAGATGAAAAAGTTATTTCCTAAGCATCAAGATTCCCTGCCAGGAAAATCTAGATGTAGCAAGATTCTTTCAGAGCTTTTACTACACTAACACATTGCTTTGAAATCAGTCTGCATGTCCACACTTGTGGAGGGGGCCAGCAACACGGCCTTCTGTGTTCTGAAGGCCAAATGCCTCATCAGAATGTCATTATCTTCCTTGTGGGAAGTAAGTACTGGGTTCATCATGCCTTGCTATTCTTAAAGCAGTATCTGTCCCCAAACACAAAAGCAACACCCCAAAGTTTGCTTCCTACCTGCCAGCACCCAAAACCTCCTTCCTCTTGGTCTGGCCTCTCAAAACCATCTCAAATGCCTCAAACCTCTTGAGCAGCCTCTTTCTTCTCTTGCAGATGGAATCCCAAAACTATTTCAGCACTGACTGGGGAAATGGATGTGAATTTCCTAGTTGCATTTAATGGTCTTAATTAACATTGTTACTAACCACACCATGGTGAAGTAATGGTGTGAAGTTTTTGATGACAGTTCTGTTCCTGACAATGTTGCAAACACAGCCATCTAACCCAACTATGGCCAAATCCTTTTTGATACACTGCTGCAGCAGTTGAACTTTTCCCAGGGTGAAACAGTGGCTGTGAAATAAGGCAGGCAAAGCCAATTTCTCTAACCCCTTACTTGGTTCATGTATAGAGGTAGATCCCATTTAGACTGAGACAATTATATGTTGGCTAGGAAACAAAGCTGGTGTATATATCCTTTCACCTGCTCAAACCAAATGCTTATTGAGGGCTTACATCTTCAGAGATTTAAGTAAATCATCTACATTGTGCTAAAGCCTGATGAGTTTAAAGAATAGTGAAGTCCACCTGGCCTATCTTCTTCTTCTTGTTTATCATCCTCTTCTTCCTGTTGTTGTTCTTGTGTGATTTCAAGCCATTTCCAGCTTATAGCAACCCTAAGGTGAAGCTATTACGGAGGTTTCTTGGCAAGATTTGTTCAGAGAGGCTGAGAGAGTGTGACTTGCCCAAGATCACCCAGTGGGTTTCCAGGGCTGAGTAGGGATTTGAACCCTGGCCTCCAGACTCATAGTTCAATGTTCAAACCACTACACCATGTTGGCTCCCTATCTTCTTCAGTAGCCTTCCATAAAATTGCATTGCTTAAAATGTCAACCCAATGTTATGATTTATTTTACGGTTAAATGAGATGAGACACACTGTCTGGTTTTTTATTTCACTGTATCTATGCGTCCCAAATCAATCTGGATTATTTCAGATTGGGCCCATCAGATCCGTAACTGGTTGGTCTGACACAGTCCAGATCAGTTTAAATGACACCAATTCAATATTGGTGTACCAGTTGCACTGCCCTAGTTGCACCACACATTGTGTTTCGTCTGGGGATGAAAACTTAGAGAAAATTCTCCATTTTGTCTAACTTAAGAAACATGCATCCTGTTTAGTAATCAGGGGCAACATTCTGCTTGTAATTGGTTTCATTTTCACTGCCAGCTTTTAGGTAGAAGTGGAATGAATGTGATAAATCAAACAGAACAGTGAAGGCCTCTCAGAGGATCTTAGTGTGAATGCTTACTGCTGGTCACACACCATCCTATCCCTCTGGGCAGTGTGTGAGTTTGAATGTCTTTCTGTGTCTGCGTGTGTGTGTTTGTGCACATGTGGACATATATGTGTGTATGTAAGATGAGAGAACTAATACTTTAAGGAATTAATAGAACTGTTTTTGGATACTCTTGCATGAAAGCCACCAGTCAAACAGTGGGAGTATTGTGATACCCAAGTCCAGCAGCAAGAAGATAACATCCTAATATATGATACCTTAAGAGACTTCTATAGGTCTATACAAAGATCAGTGAGTTCCCACCATGGTTTGATATCAATAGCTCTTCAGGGAATTATCTGTTTATCAGTTACATTTATGGTTTTTTTCACACCACACAGGTGCAGCACTATGATTCCATGCCAACTGTCATGGCTTCATCCTATACAATCCTGGAATTTGTAGAATCCTGGAATTTGGGGAGGTACTAGAGAATTCTAAACACCCTTCCCTAAACAGCAAATAAGGAGGTGCTGTGGTATAGTGGTTTACACTAGGGCCTTTTTTGGACGGGATTTTGTAATGGAAGCAGCCTCGTCCCCATTGTGAGGCTGCTGCACGGCAGGGGGTCCATTTCGGATGACGCTCTCCCCTGCCGATACTGTTTTGGAAGTGCTGGGAGGCTGCAGAGCTATATTTGGTGATTTTCTAATCACGATCAACATAACACATAACACATAACAACAAACTGCAAATCCCAGGATTCCATAGGATAGAACCATGGTAGTTAAAGTGGAATCATAGTGGTATAATTGTATAGTGTGAAAGAGTCATAAATCTCACTTTCTTTTCCCAATAAGCTCAAGATGGTGAATATGCCTCTCTTACTCCCTACTTTATCCTCATAATAATGCTGTGAAGTAAGTCAGGCTGAGAGAGTTTTCATGGCTTAGTGGAAAACTGAACCTGGATCTCCCAAGCTTCAGTCCAACATTCTAATCATGACACCATACTTGCTCCTTCTGCATTATACTGATGGTGTTGCTATTTGATGCAATACCAGTATTTAGACAGAACATGTTGCTTATTTTCTAATCTGGCTGGATAATCTTCCAGTTCTTCTTACTGTTACAGTCTTTCTCCTTATGTCTCTGCTACGCTACATCCCACCCCTGTTTCCAGGCCTGTCCTCAGATTGTGGGGGAACCTTAAGCTGCTGTAATTTGCAGCCTTGATCTCATGTTTACTTCCAGTTATACTGGGCAACTATGGCCTGTCACACACCCAGAGCAAAGTAGCTGCTCAGTTTCCAGTTCAGCACTGCACCATCATCACTGCTTGTATAACCATAGCCCCAGGAAAGTGAGGCAGCTGCCAGACTACTGCTTACATGTAAAGGAAAATCTAGCTGCTGCAGCAATGTTACCAGCAGGCTCAGGTGGGCACTAGGATAATACTTAACCCAAGTATTGCCCTTGACAGGCCCTACTGGGGCACACAAGGCCAAGGAAATTCTTCCCCCACTAGGCTGTTCCCTAGCACCAGGCTTGCTTCATGCCATGCCCTGCTTTCTTTGGTATGGATTGTGGAAGCAAATTCCAGAAAAGGCTCATCAACTTTTACGGAAACTTTGGACTGGCCCAACAAATACTGCTAAAGACCCCTTTACTATGCCAAATTTGGCCCCCACCAAAAACCAACACCAAATCACGAGTATACATATATTGGGTTGGGACACGTGGGGGCTATCAAGGAATGATTTAAAGGAAAATGTTTTAAAGTAGCATGGGGCTGCCTAGCTTTGCTGACTTCAATGTGCCTAGTGTCTATTGTGACAGCCCCTTTGATCAAGCGCTATTGCTTAACTCACTAGAGCCTCACTGGGTGTTTAAATAATCCTTTAGTGCTCTGTGGATTTTCCATTCTTTCTTCTTCACTTTCTATGTGTTCCTTTTATGTATGCTTCAAAAGAGGTCAGAGCAGAGCAGAAGCAGGGGAATTGTTCTTAACTTACCTTTTCAGCCTATGCTGTTTTACTACAAAGATCTGGCCTTGCTGTCCTAGAGTGTATTACACCGTTTAACCAAAATGGGAGTGGGGAGGTATTCCAATAGAATTTCCCTTCATGAAAAATACCCCCCTTTTAATTTATTTCAACTCCTTAGTTAAATAAGTATGGAACTGGTGTGGCTATGGGTAGGATATGTCAAGAGGACTGTATCTCAACAATTAGATGAACCCTGCCTTGCCTCAAACAAGTCACATTTCAATAAACCAATTGGAGAAGAATGTAGAAGGTGATATGCATGGCAGTGTGACTCTCAACACACATTTCCATCCACAACCCTCCCCAGTGGTCATGCTTAGCTACACACAATTAGACAAAGATCAGGGTGAAACTCTTGGCTGTTCAGTACTGGTAGGAGAGGAATATGCCAGCGCTATGGTATAATTTGATTGATGGACTGCTCTCAGCTTCACATCAAAAATACTGAAACTCAATCTCAGTTACAACTTAATCAGCTCACAAATTCACAGTCTAATTTTATGTTTTCTTAGAATTAAACATTTAAATAAACAGAGGTAAATGTTTCCAGAATATTTACAAAGCATAATACAGATATTCAAATAACATATATGAATATACAACAATTAAATAAAGCTTTAGGAAGAGAAGGGGGGGGAAACCCTGAATATATGAAATGTAAAATATCAGTTAAAGAAAATGTACATGGTTGCTTAAATTCAGGAGATCACTATAAATCCACCAAGCTCATCACACTCCACAGGTTTTAGTATACATTCATCCGTTCCCATTTTCAGGGTAAGCATTTGTAGATTCGATTTGTTGTGGATGACTGTTTTTGCTGCCACTAATGCCAGCACCTTATGCCATTTTTAACAGGGGCTTTGATAACACCAGTGTAGCTGGGAAGAAGTCAAACTGGTGGGGTGGCTGGACCTTGTGCACCCACCTGCATGAGTGAGTGAGCAAGCAAGCAAGGGAACACACACAGCCAGCATGGCCACCCCACCAGTGCAGGTACTTTTTTCTGTGTTAAATTGATTTGGGGATCCTAGAGATATTCATGATTTTTCCACGTTCATGGGGGGCTGTGCCCCAATCCCCACAGAACTTGAGGGCCAGCATTAATCCTTGTGATTCCTGGGAGAATATGATTCTGTGTTAAGCAAGCAAGCAAGCAAGCAAGAAAAATACCACCTCCAGCTTCCAGTATCATAGAATCATACAATCATAGAGTTGGAAGAGACTACAAGGGCCATCTGGTCCAACCCCCTGCCATGCAGGAATATACAATCAAATTAAGCTTTCAACAAATTAAGCTTTCTATTTAGTTCCACAAATATTTATACAGTCCTTAGTAATATCTTAGAGGGGTAGAGGGAGGAGAGGGGTAGGGCAGGTGAACCCCCTGATGAGTTTGCAGCAGCCATTCCAAAAGTGAAAATGATGGCAGGGGCACTCAAGGGTCCAGTATGCCCACATTTCATATCCTTTGCTGGCAGTATAGAGTAAGAGAATCTTAGAGTTAGAAGAGACCTCAAGGGCCATCCAGTCCAACACCCTGCCATGTAGGAATACACAATCAAATCATTCCCAACAGATGGCCATCCAGCATCTGTTTAAAAATCTCCAAAGAAGGAGATTCCACCACACTACAAGGCAATGTATTCCACCTGAGGGCTAGACAATGCAACTGATAGGTGGGTTTGTAATTGGTTGACTGACCAAACCCAAAGGGTGGTCATCAATAACTCCTCTTCATCCTGGACAGAAGTGACTAGTGCAGTGCCACAGGGTTCTGTTCTGGGCCCAGTGCTATTCAACATCTTTATTAATGACTTGGGTGAGGGAAGAGAGGGCATTCTTATCAAGTTTGCAGATGACACCAAATTAGGAGGGGTAGCTAATACCCCAGAGGAGAGGATCAGCATCCAAAATGACCTGAACAGATTAGAAAGCTGGGCGAAAACTAACAAAATGAATTTGTAGTCTTAGTGGACTACAAGCTGAACATGAGTCAGCAGTTTGATGCAGCAGCTAAAAAAGCAAATGTGATTCTAGGCTGCATTAATAGGAGTATAGTGTCTAGATCAAGGGAAGTAATAGTGCCATTCTATTCTGCTTTGGTCAGGCCTCACCTGGAATGCTGTGTCCAGTTCTGAGCACCATAATTCAGGAAGGATAGTGAGAAGCTGGAACATGTCTAGAGGAAGGTGACCAAGATGGTGGGAGGTCTGGAAGCCATGGCCTATGAGGAGTGGTTTAGGGAGCTGGGTATGTTTAGTCTGGAGAAGAGAAGGTTGAGAGGTGACACGATAGCTATGTTTAAATGGTTGAAGGGATGTCATACTGAGGAGGGATCAAGCTTGTTTTCTGCTCTTCCAGAGACTAGGACATGCAACAATGGGTTAAAATTCCAGGAAAAGAGATTCTACCTAAATATTAGGAAGAACTTCCTGATATTAAGAGCTTTTTAGAAGTGGAATACACTGCCTTGTAGTGTGGTGGAGTCTCCTTCTTTGGAGGTTTTTAAATAGATGCTGGATGGCCATCTGTCGGGAATGATTTGGTTGTGTATTCCTGCATGGCAGGGGGTTCATCCTGTTTATTTCTCATGCTCTGTGCATTAGTATAGAGACATCTAAGACCATGGGTCATTTCCCCTATCTGCCTTTTAAAGGGTTTATTCATCCCATTGTTAGGTTGTTGTGCTATTTGCCTTGTTCTCTGTATAACATTTGGGCTATTATCTCTAGCACTCAATGAAGTCCTGCTTCAAGAGTACTGTCTCCCTCCCCCATACAACTCAGTTTAAAGCCCTCCTAATAAGATCTTTCAGTGTCTTAGCAAAAACATTCCTGTCACTGCTGTGAGGTGAAACTGATCCCTTGATAGATGTCCACCTCCCTGAAACCGCATCCCATGGCATAGGAAGCCAAACTGTTCCTCGTGGCACCATCTATGCAGCCAGTTGTTCACCTCCATTATCTTTCTCTCCCTTCCTGGGCCATGCCCTTCGACTGGAAGGACAGATGAAATGACTATCTGTACATCCGGTTTCTTCAGCTTCCTATCCAAAGCCTCGTAATCCCTTGTGATCTTCTGGAGGCAATGCCTTGTATTATCGTTTGTTCCCACATGGACCAAAAGGAAGAGATAATGGTCAGAAGGCTTGATGAGTCTTGTCAGCCTCTGTTACATCTTGGATTTTTGCCCCAGGGAGACAGCATACCTCCTGAGACATTTTCTCAGGCCAGCAAACTACTGCTTCTGTTCCTCGCAGTGGGGAATTCCCTACCACCACCACCCTCTTCCTCCTTCAAGTCTTGGCAGAGACCACTGCATGTGCTGGATCTACCAAGGTTTCCTATATGTTCCCTAAGGCCTGCCACTGCTGCTCTTCTTCTTCTTCTCTGGAAAGAGAGAGAGCTTCAAATTGATTCTGTAGTTTCAAGCTGGTCGAATGAGCCCTGGCCCTTCTATTTCTCTATGTCACTCTCTCCCCAGCATCTCCCCTGTGAGTCTTAACTCCCATTTCCTATGTTCTATCCTCGCATGAGAACACATGAGAATAGAACACGAAGAGAGCCTTCTCCATGGCTGCTCCCAGACTGTGGAACTCCCTTCCATGGTTGGCCACCTCCCTGCTCTCTTTTTGTCAGCAGTTGAAGATGTTTTTATTTAGGTAGGCATTTGAAACATGAATTTTAATTGGTGTGCTGCTTTTAATGTTGTATTTTTATGATTTTATGTTTTTAATTTATGTGTTTTAACTATATTTTAACAATGATAATGTAATTCTTTTTTAATCTTTGTAACTTGTGATGTGTTAGGTGTATGTTTTAATGATTGTAAGCCACTTTGAATTCCATCTTGGGAGAAAGGTGGGATATAAATCTAATAAATAACTGGGGGGAAATGTTCTTAGGAATGGTCACAGGCCTTACAACATGATGGCAGAGAATACTGTGCTAGCTGCCCAGGCAGTGAGGATATGTTCTATCTTCCCCTTTTCAAAGAACAGCAGAACCATGCCTGGAAACAGTCAATTAAAAATGGACTAAAGAGAATAAGGTAGGGAGTCCCCCCCCCCGCCCATATATTTCTTACATTATCTCAATGGAAACCCTTTTGGAGCAAAACTGAAAACTCCTGCCAAATATCATCATAGATATGTCATATGCTATGTGACATATCTGGCCCATCATTGTTTATACAGATGTGGAACTAATCCACCAAAACCTATGCAGACATGCATCTTTACCAGTTTCAACCCCCCCCCCCCCCACACACATTATTTCCTAGAACTGAAACAACTTTATTCCAAATATTCTCCCCTATACATTTTGGTATTGAATATTATTGGATTCTTAAGTAGTTTCTTTATTTTCCTTGTTCCTTTTTAATCACTTATCATTTATTAACTATATTTGCCAACCTCTGGCATTTGACAGCAATGTCTGATAACTGATATTTAACAATATTGGATTGTTGACGTGTGGTGGCATTTCATGTGTGACAATATCTGACCACCACCATGCAACAATATGTAACATTAGACAATTGTCAGTTTGTTTGCTTATACAGATGACATCTCCTCATGCAAAAAGATACTAAAACAATTAAGCATGGAAATTTCAAGTGCTGAAATATGGAACTATTCCCCCCCCCCCACAAACCCCAATTTATTTCCTGCCTTCCCATTTCACTATACTGGACTTCTAATCTTTCCTCTGACATGCTAATTTCTACATACAGATTGGGAGTGGGAAAAGTCCAGCCCTTGCAGTCCCAAAGCACAGCCTTTGAAGCCCCCCTGAAGCCTCCACAAAGCCCACAGACTCCCTGTTTTATAGATCTGGGGTGGGATTTTTCACTCACCAACCCAAATGGCACAAACTGCAGTGCTTTTGTTCCCACTTAAACCATCCACAAACCCCTGAAAGCAAAGAAAAGCACAAACACAAACACAACAACATCAGGAACTGATGTGACATCACATTCTTGGAGTGGGGGATTGCAGATGCTAAAATTGGGTCCAGCCCCATCTGAAGCTGCCACCTTGATATAGATCAATAGGTGTTTTTAAGTTGAAACTGCCATCAACACTAGAAAGCATTGCCACTTTTTAGTGATGCTGGGAACTGCAATTCCACATCTATTGAAGCCACACTACTCTTATCCCTTGCACTATCAACTTGTAGTGGAAGCATTCAAATATTTGAATTTTTGCCTGTAGTCTGAAGTAGCCCAGCAAAACATGCTTTGGATGGGGCTTCAGTTCATCTGTCTTCACTAGAAAAGCACAGCCAGGCAAGTCTAATCTAAGATATTCTGATACACTTGACACACTAATGACAATATAAGGACTTTAAATTATGAATGATCCAGGAAATTTCACAGGTGATCAGCAGGGTCTTCCATGGGAGGGAAGACTCCAAGTGCTTGCTGGATTTCCCCTTTAATTCCCTCCCCCAACACACAAACACACAAATTAATGAAACTTTGAAACAGCTTGAGGTTTGAAACTGTTAGAGTAGGAATGTAAATCTTCAGCTTTTTAAAACTCTTGCATGCAAAAACAAATAATTTCAAAAGTTTTCTCCTCACTCGGTAAGATTGCAAGAGACAGCATTGCCAATAATATTTTGTACTTCTGGACTTTTTTTTTTTAATGAAGATTTTGTTTGTACAGAAAAAATGTTTTAATCAGAAAAGTATTTTGTTCAAAATACATTGCTTTCTGAACAAAAATTGTGCAAATTTTTTTTCCCCAATAAAAAATTGTTTTACACACACATGCAAAAAATGACTCCTGAATTGTGAAAAAATCTCATGGTAGCTAACCATGTTATTGATGAACTGTCTTGATGTGTCAACATTCTCTTTCTCATCAAAAATGAGAAAATCTGTGTGTATTCTTTACTGGAGACTCCCTATCACCACTGATGTTCTAAAATAGATTGGATGGATATATATATTGTGTATGTTTCTGATCCCTAAAAATAGGCACAATAAGCAGGACAGTGGCTGGAGCTGAGGAAAGATGAAGTGGAACAGCACAAATGTGCCAGGTTTGCTTTCTTCTGCACTTGGGTATTTTAAAACCTCCAGTTCTTTCCATTTTGAAAACAAATGCTATTTCTTCACAAATGAAGAAAATTGTGCATTTGGATAAATTCTTCAAAACAAACTTCAACAAAATATGTCTCCTTATTCACACCAGTCAAAGCCAATAGGGGCAATTCTCCCAAGCCTGGAGAGGACCATATTCTACTTCCCTGCCATATAAATACTAAAAGTGAGAAGCCTATTTTAAAAAGTGAGGTTGCAACACTAATTCAGCATTGACATGGTTGCATACACAGGAATCCGAAATCATACTTTTAAAAGTATTCAAAAAGATAGCTCTCTTAGGACTTATTTGGACAGGGTTTTGCAACGCTAGTAGCCTCGTCTCTGTTGTGATGCTGCTGCGCTGCAGGGCATCCCTTTTGGATGATTCTCTCCCCGCCGATACTGTTGCATAACTGCTGGGACACTGCAGCATTATATTTGGCGGTTTTCTAATCACAAAAGTTTATTGTGATTAGAAAAGCACCAAATATGGTGCTGCAGCAACCCAGCAGTTATGCAACAGTATCGGCAGAGGATCGACAGGGGAGAGCATCATCCGAAAGGGACCCCCTGCAGCGCAGCAGCCTCGCAATGGGGATGAGGCTGCTAGCATTGCAAAACCCCGTTCGAAAAAGTCCTTAGTCTATTTTAGCATTAAAACTTATAAAGGAATTCTGTAGCAATGTTGTGGCTAACTAGTGCCTTGGCTATACTGGCTTCCTGCTGGCATTTTCTAGACCCAGATCAGGCCCATTGCTCCCCCTTTACTTGCATTAAACAGGCAGGATTCCGCATGGACACACCAGTCAGTCTCTTCATGTGCCACTGCTTCTGTCCATGTTGCACTTTCTGAAGGAAGGGGGCATGTGATCAAGGCCCCCTGCATGCGGTTACCCTTGGTCACATGCTGCAGGCCTGCTTCATGGCTTTGGAGAGATCAACACAGATGGCAGCTGCAGAGATAGGCAGTATGGCCTCCTGTGGACCCTTGGGCCTGACCTTTTTTCCCTGGGTATTTTGCTGAAATGTGTTTGTTTTTTTCAAGCTTTATGCCATCTTCTCTCCATCTTTGTCCTGGGCATCATGAAGACTGCTCAGGGGCAAAATGGGGCAAAAGCCCTGTGTCATCTCGACTGCATAGCAATAAGACAGGGACAATATGGGGTAAATAGTCCCTCAAGACAAGGCTGAGGAAGAAGAAATTTGTCCAGGAAAGCTCAATACAGAAATATCTTCTTCCTCACTAGTCTCAAAGGTACTGTTCAATCCCTTTGTCTTTTTAGATGTTTAAAAGTTAGGCACTTCTAGTCCTGGGCCTAGATAGAGGAATATGCAAATTTTGGCTTTTCCCATTTTCATGTGTTTTATTTAAAGTCAGGTTTGGTAAATTCTTATCAAAACTGAACAGAAATGACATTTGCATCCATCCCTATCTTTCAGGCTGCTTTTGTCTGGATTAAAGGGGAATGGAACTGGAGTGGAGAGTTAGAATATTTCTAGAAATGATGCTAAATGTGCCTTTTTGTTAGGGACATATCACTTTGATTGTTGTTGGTACTGAACACATCCTTTGAATGTGTAACACAATAACAGTCAATGCCATTTTTAAAATTTGGTTCACTGTATCAGAAACAGAAAAACAAAACCCTCCCAGATGTAAGCCTCACTTGCAAAGATCATCTGCAAGTTTAGAGACAAGGCAGGACTACTGAACATCTTCTTTGCCTCATTCTTCTCCCAAAAGGAAAACAGTGCTCAGTCTGGGAAAAATGGGGAAGATGATGCAGTATGGGAAATGCAGCACAGAATAGGTAAAGAGGTAGTGTAGCAATACTTGGCTACTCTAAATGAATCCAAGTCTCCAGGGCCAGATGAACTGCATCCAGAGTATTAGAAGAACTGGCAGGAGTAATTTCTGAACCACTGTCAATAATCTTTGAGAACTCCTGGAGAACAGAAGTCCCAGCAGACTGGAGGAGGGGAAATGTTGTCCCCATCTGCAAAAAAGGAAGCAAGAGAATCCAAACAATTACAGCCCAGTCAACCTGATATCAATACCAGGAAAAATTCTAGAGCAGATCATTAAACAGACTGTCATCTGTAAGCATTTAGAAAGGAATGCCAAGATCTCTAAAACTTAACATGTTTTTTGAAAACAAGTCATGCCAAACTATTCTTATCTCTTTTTTGGTAGTGTTACAGGGTTGATAGATGAAGGGAATGTTGTGGATATAGCATATCTTGATTTCAGTAATGTCTTTGACCAGGTTCTCCATGATATTCTTGCTAGTAAAATGTGGGCTAGACAATGCTACTGTTAGATGGATTTGTACTTGGTTGAGCAACCAAACCCAAAGGATGCTCATCAATGGCTTCTCTTTATCCTGGAGAGAAATGACTAGTGGAATACCACAAGATTCTGTCCTGGGCCCAGTGCTATTCATATATTTATCAATAACTTGCTTGATGGAATAGAGGGCACACTTATCACTTAGTAGGCCACAAGCTGAACATGAGTCAACAATGTGATGTGGAAGCCAGAAAAACCAATGCAATTGTCGGTTGCATTAACAGGTGTATAGTGTTTAGATCAAGGGAAATAAGAGTACCACTCTATTCTGCTTTGGTCAGATATCACCTCAGAACTGGAGTATTGTGTCCAGTTCAGAGCACTGCAGTTCAAGAAGGATATTGAGAAGCTGTGTCCAGAGGAGTGTGACCAAAATGGTAAAAAGTTTGGAAGCACTGCCGTATCAGGAGTGGCTTAGGGTGCTGGGTATCTTCAGCCTTGAGAAGAGAAGGTTAAGAGGTGATATGATAACCATGTTTAAATATCTGAAGGAATATCATATTGAAGAAGGAACAAGCTTATTTTATGCTGCTCTAGAGACTAGGCCATGAAGCAATGGATTCAAACTACAGTACAGGAAAAGAGATATATTAGGAAGAACATTCTGATGGTAAGAGCTGTGCAACAGTAGAATGCACTGCCTCGTAGTGGGTGGAGTCTCCTTCTTCGGAGGTTTTAAAACAGAGTCTGGATGGCCATCTGTCAGGAGTGCTTTGATTGTGTATTCCTGCATGGCAGGGGGGGTTAGACTGGATGGCCCTCATAGTCTCTTCACATTCTATCATTCTATGATTCTAGCCATGCTGATTTAAAATGAAAAAGTCCTTGTTTAAAATGAAAATGAAAAGGCAGGCTGTTGTTTTTTAAAAAACAAAATTTTCCCAGTATCTATCAAGCTTATTTAAATAGTGTTTCTTCTGGCTGCCCAAGCCTTTCTGTTTGCTTTTATTTTGTTTTATCTTTGTTACTTCCAGTGCAGTTCTTTTAGTCTTAAATCAGTGTAACAGAAAAGTACAGTATTTTCTATAATATTTCTTCCATCTCCTCAAAAGGATACATTATTTTCACTTTCTGATAATCCTGGTACAAATGACTGCATCATGCTATTTCTGAGCAGAGATTATGACTTGCTGCAATGCTTCCTCCCAAGTGCTGTGTAGCATTTCCTGGGCTAAAATGAAACAGCTGCAGCCTCCTGCCTACTCCTTCAGCTTTGACTTTGAGGGAAGTTGCAGGGGCGGGGGGGGAAGAGGAATCAGTTCCTGGCTTTGCTTAAATACCATGTAAAACTGGTGCTTTCCCTTTGGAAAGGTCCCTCTTGTACATTAAATGCCTGCAAATTAAAAACTGGCACTAAAGAAGGCAGCTTATATCTCCTCTGGGGGACTGAGCTCTTTCTTGTTTGTAGTACTGTAACCTACAAGCTATAGGGCAGTGGCAACAAATGGCTTCATTAACTGTGACATTAATGGTTTACTTTTGTTACACAACTAGAAAATTAGTTGGGGACAAAACAGGGGGGACAAATTAAAGAGCTTACACTTTTCCATTGCTGCAGATAAAATTTCGTATTTTTGCATGTTTCCTTACTAATTCCAGGTCCAGTGATTTTGAGTGTGCTTGTGGACAGGAATCTATATAGAAGCCTCTATGCTACTTCCTGAGGAGTAATAAGTAAGATATATGATTAGCAGAAACCAGGGACAAAACAAAGAATTTCATTGGAAGTAACTCTTGAGAACAGTAGCTTTTTTTCCTTCACTTTTCACTTGTCTTCAGATCTTCACCCTTATGAGGCTTGTGAGGCATTTCAGAGAATTCAAAGTGCACACAAAACAATGTTTAAAGTTGGAAAAAAACTGTACAGAAGTGCTTTAGTGTGGAAAATGCAAAAATAAAGTAAATTGTATAAATAAATGAATACATACAAAAACACAAAAACAAACAAACCACCAACAGATTTCCATGTGAAAGCTCCTCACCAAAGTCTTGCAACTCTTTAGGAAAGAAGAGTCAAGAGAAAATGTTGTTGGCATTCAGAAAAATTCTTGAAATTTGAAACAGAGATATTTTTGTATCCCTGGTAGAAATTAGAGATCCAGTAAAGAAATCAAATACTGAATTATAAATAACAAGAACAACCATACATATAGGGGAAAATTCATTAGGATGACAGCTAAAGCAGAACTTCTTTCTCTGAAATGCTAACTTTCATATTTGGGAGAACATTCAAACATTTGATTTTAAAAAGGAATGAATCTGTAAGAGCTGCCCCAAGTGATTCTATTGATTGTTTTGCTTGCTTCTGACAAATTAACCTTCTGGAGAACTGTACAGTCATGCCATGGCTTCTCCCACATTACTAAGACAATTGGGGAGGATTAAGTACTCAAGCCTAGAACCAGTAAGGTGTAGTGGTTTAAGCATGAGATTACGATCCTGGATATCAGGGTTTGAATCCGTATTCAGCCATTGAAACCACTGAGTAACCTTGGGCAAGTCACACTCTCTTGGCCTCATGGGAAGGCAAAAGCACCCTCCCCCAACACATCTTGTAAGAAAATCCTATGATTGGTTCACCTTAGAGTTGTGTAAGTCAGAAATGACTTGAAGGCACACAACAGTGTGATGCGGCAGCTAAAAAGGCCAGTGCGATTTTGGGCTGTATCAATAGAAGTATAGTATCAAGATCAAGGGAAGTAATACTGCTGCTCTATTCTGCCTTGGTCAGACCTCACCTAGAATACTGTGTCCAGTTCTGGGCACCACAATTCAAAAAGGATATTGACAAATTGGAGCATGTCCAGAGAAGGGCAACTAAAATGGTGAAAGGTCTGGAAACAATGCCTTATGAGGAGAGACTTAGGGAGCTGGGTATGTTTAGCCTGGAAAAAAGATGGTTAAGAGGCGATATGATAGCCCTGTTTAAGTATTTGAAGGGGTGTCACACTGAGGATGGAGCGGGCTTGTTTTCTGCTGCTCCAGAGACTGGAACACGGAGCAATGGATGCAAGCTCCAGGAACAGAGATTCCACCTCAACATTAGGAGGAACTTTTTGACAGTAAGAGCTGTTCAGCAGTGGAACACACTCCCTCGGAGCGTGGTGGGGTCTCCTTCCTTGGAGGTCTTTAAACAGAGGCTGGATGGCCATCTGTTGGGGATGCTTTGATCAAGATTTCCTGCGTGGCAGGTGGTTGGACTGGATGACCCTCGTGGTCTCTTCCAACTCTACAATTCTATGATTCTATGATTCTAACAAGAAGAAGAAGAAGAAGAAGAAGAAGAAGTACTAGAGCATCCCCAATGCTGTTAAAAAAACAGCTAAAGGGGATCTAAGATACTAATTCCCTGACCTATATAAGGGACTCCTTCCACACTCAAAGCCCATAAAGTGTGAGCTAGCATGGTGTAGTAGTGGGACAGTAGTGTTGGACTGGGATGTGGTAAATAATAATTAAAAAAAATCTAATCCTTGTTACACCATTAAACATGCTGGTTGAGCTTGGGCCAATTATTCAGTATCAGTCTAACCTACCTCAGAGTTGTTGTAAGGATAAAGCAGGGAGGAAGAAAGTCATATATGCTAGCTCTGAGCTCACTGGAGAAAAGATGGAATATAATTGTGGCCAATAAATAAATAACATTCTTGCCCTTACCTCTTGTGTGCTGCACCACATTCCCAGGCATTGGTATCAATTATTTCAAGTCTGGTTAAACCACCAGGGACATACTTGTTTACAGTATTCATCTGTTTGAACAGCGTGCCTTCATAACATTTCTCCCTTGTATGGGATAATATATTATGACTGATAGGTTTTTAGAACTCAGCAAATGTTAATGTGTGATATAGAAACTGGGCTATTATGTCCATTCCCTGCATGCTCTTGCTCTTTTATTTCTCTCCAATACAAATTATATTTGACATTCAATTTAAAATCCAAAAGAGGCAATGAGAGCCCATAACATAATGTCTGCAAAGCTGTTGCATATGTGACATTTAGCAGAATGGACATTTTTCATTAAAAATGCTTTTTAGCTGCTCTGTGATGCCTTTGTCCATTTGTAACAAGCATCAAACAAAAAAAAAAAATCTTCCTTCTCTGGATTCCCCTACCCCATTTTACCTGGATTACCTTATTGTTTTAACTGTTCCTTAGAGATTCTGGTATATAGATATATGTTACCTTTTCGCTTCCAGTGAAGGGATATGTGGTAGGAATCACAAAAGCTCTGTGATTAATTTAATCAACTCAGCAGCTTCCTTTTGCTGTTTCTTCCAATGACATGGGGTGAGGAAGATGCTGAGGCCTAGTTCACATATGATTGGTACTATTAAAGGATGACTGACATATGTGAATAGGCCGATGGTGATACATTAAAGAGAGCTTTCATTACTCCTTTCCAGAGAAGTCATAAAGATACTAGGGTAGATCACTAAACAGACAGTCTGTAAGCAATTCGAAAGGAGTGCCATGATCACTAAAAGTCAACAGGGATTTTTCAAAACAAGTCATGCCAGAATAGTATTATCTTTTTTTTTTTACAGACTTACAAACTTGATAGATGAAGGGAATGCTGTGGGTGTAGTGTATCTTGATTTCAGTAAGGCTTTTGACAAGGTACCCCATGATATTCTTGCAAAAAAGTTGGTAATCTGTGGGCTAGACAATGCAACTGTTAGGTGGATTTGTAATTGGTTGACTGACCGAACCCAAAAAGTAGCCATCAATAACTCCTCTTCATCCTGGAGAGAAATGACCAGTGGGATGCCACAGGACCCAGTACTATTTAACATCTTTATCAATGACTTGGATGAGAGAATAGAGGGTATGCTTATCAAGTTTGCAGATGACACCAAATTAGGAGGGATAGCTAATACCCCAGAGGAGAGGATCAGAATCCAAAATGACCTCAACGGATTAGAAAGCTTCATCAAAACTAACAAAATGAATTTCAAGAGAGAGAAATGTAGGATACTACACTTGGGCAGTAAAAATGAAATGCACAGATATAGGATGGGTGACACCTGGCTTGATGGCAGTACGTGTGAAAGAGATCTAGGAGTCTTAGTGGACCACAAACTGAACAAGAGTCAGCAGTGTGATGCAGCATCTAAAAAAAGCCAACGTGATTCTAGGCTGCTTCAATAGGAGTATAGTGTCTAGAAGATCAAGGGAAGTAATAGTGCCACTCTATTCTGCTTTGGTCAGACCTCACCTGGAATACTGTGTCCAGTTCTGGGCACCACAATTCAAGAAGGATATGAACAAGCTGGAACGTGTCCAGAGGAGGTTGACCAGGATGGTGGGAGGTTTGGGAGCCATGCTCTATGAGGAGCAGTTTAGGCAGCTGGGCATGTTTAGTCTGGAGAAGAGAAGGTTGAGAGGTGACATGATAGCCATGTTTAAATATTTGAATGGATGTCGGGAGGAGGGGCAAGATGGCGACGGACTAACAACTTCTGAATTGTCCTCCCACTGGCATTACCACCTACATATACCTCAAAAATGCCATCCAAAGGCAAGAAAAGAAATCGGACGTGCCCCTGTAATAATAACGACAATCAGGAATCCTTCAAAGCAGAAAATCAGATGAGGATTGACTCACTCTTCCCAGAGGCAGAGACAACACAGCCCGTGAGTAACAGATCTGTAACAACAGCTCCTTCTATCCTCCCTAAGCCATCACAGACACCTGAACTAAAAAAAACATCCCCCTCAATTCCTCAAAGTGTAAATATAAATTATGGGACAGAGGAAGTTGATAACAAAGTTGATAACAAAGTCAAACTCCCGGAGCTTGGCAGCATTTCCTACAATAACAGCGCTCAGCTCTTTTATGATTTCTGCAAACTGTCCATAGAGACATTGATTCTTATTTTGCAAAGATTAAATGACATTACAAATAAGCTTTCCCAACAAGATCTTCATAGGCAAAACCCATATGGTACAAAGCGGGTTAAAAATGTAGCAGATTTGGAGGAAATGTGTCCTGCTACGTCACAGGATGCAGTTAATCACTGCAGAGTGATACAGAAAAATCAGCTTCTGATACAAATACATAACTATACCCATTTGTGGAATGGACAGAAGTCTGCTGTGAGATATCTTTCCCAACTTTTAAACATGCACAGCAGAACAATTGATTTACTAGACTGCCACTTTTTACCCAGCTCAAGAGCTACTAAGCGAATTTTTCTGACCTTTAGCCAGGGAAATATTCCTAACAGGCTGTTAACGGAAAAGAAATTTCCGCTGGAATGCACATTGTATAGAAATTAACAGAGTTTTTAAGGATGAGATAGTCGGTGACCTCGTCACAGGGAAAACAGCAACAATAACACAAAGAAGCAATAATTCTGCACTCCAAGAGGGAGAACCTAAACAAACCTCAAAGGAAGCTCAGGTTATAAATAAAGAAGTAATTAAACTGAGAGAAAAACTCTCAGAAATTTGGGAACACACTCCCACAATACAGCTGATGAGAGATACCATCCTGAGTCAATCTAACAGCAATCCAGCCCCATTGAAATCAGCCCCCCCCCTCGCAGAAAACTGTCAGTGCATTTCTCTGATTTCTCTGACAATGGAAGCGAAAGTGATGACTCTCTACTTATAATCAGGGAAACCTTGAAATCCCAAGTTGTAGCCAACACCCCTTCACAAATGCAATATACTGCAGATGCACCCCCATCTACAATTAAACCCCAGGGGACTCAAACATCCTTATGCAAACCTAGTTCAAGGGAAAAACAGTCTTCATTGCCACCTGCCTCATCTCCTAAGCCAAAGAATGCCCCCCTCACTAAAGAGATAGGATCCTTGCTTGCTTGTGATCCTCATTTCGCTTCCCATGATGCATTGGTTCTTCCAATTTCCCTTCAAGAACAGGCAGGGCAGGAAGAACAGGAATGTGATTCACTACCCCTCCATCCACAGAGGAAGACACAGCCACAGTCAATCCAGTCATTTAACCAACTGCCATCAGATGAATTACCCATTCAGCCTGTGCCCTGCAATGCGACTGCCTGTCTTCCAACAGACCAGCACAAGGTTACCCTTATGACCTGGAACATCGCTGGGTGGCTGACGGCCCACAGAGATCCCTGTCTTAGTGACTTCCTCACCCAATATGACATTATACTGATCCAGGAAACATGGACTAATAAGGATCTGTTATTAAATGGCTTTCACTCATTCTCAATTCTGGCAGAGCCAGGGAAAAAGCATGGAAGAGCTAGAGGTGGCCTGGGCGTCCTGGTTTCCACCACCCTACGTGCTATAACAAGGCCTCTTTCCACTTTTAAAACATATGCCATGGCAGTGCTAATTCAATTTAACCATTGCACTTTGCTGATAATAAATGCCTACATGCCTCCAATGAAGAAGAAATCGCAAATCAGAGGCCTGTGGGCTGAATTGGAATCATACACTGCTAATCTCATGTTGCAGAACCCAAATGCATTTGTAATTTTGGGGGGTGATTTGAATGCCAGACTGGGCCCCAACAATCATACCCTATATGCCCAGCACAAATGCCCTCCTCCTGATTTTGAAGATGATGGACCCCACCTCATCCGATGCTGAAAGGACAAGAAATCAGACTTTGCAGGACTTTGTCTGGATCAAACAGCATTCAGGCTGAACCTTCAAATCCTAAATGGTGCCCTGAAAAATGACTGCCCAGCCGAATTCACTTATCTCTCTGGGTCCAGAGTGCCATTGATTACATAATCATTTCTAGGGACCTTCTTCCCTATGCCAAGGAAATAGAAGTTATGTCCAGATTTGAAAGTGATCATTTTCCAATTTGGCTACATCTTAGCGACTTCACTCAGGAGACACACACCAGGGAGCGCTATCATCTCTCTGTGACACCAGCAGGAAGGACCTATCACCAAGCTAAATGGACCCACCAACTAAACCAAACAATTAGTGAGGTATTGGCTTCAGACCAACTTCAGCATCTTAGGACTGCCCTGATATCAGCTGAGTCTCCTGATGAAATCTTGGAAAATTACAATACACTTACCCAAGCTCTACGCCAATATCTAATCCGTCAAAGTAGCACACATCAGTGGAAACAACAACAGCACCACTCCAAACCATGGTTTGACAAGGAACGTGTTAATGCTAAAAAAGCCCTCATTGATATTTATCAGGGTTACCTATCTAATAACATCCCAGATGCTGCACCAATGCTGCTTCAGCAGAAAAGAGACTACAAAAAGCTGCTGATGAACAAGAAAAAAGAAGCCATGAAGAATGACTGGACACAACTTATCCAGGCAGTCAGATCCAACAACACAGCTCTATTCTGGCATAGTACATCAAGTTCCCAGAGAAATGGGCCAGCTACAGTGGATTGTCACATCCCTCCATGGATATGGGAGGATCACTTTCAAGCACTTTATAAGGACAACTACATTGAAAGTGGATGCACTAGCCAAAATATAGAAAATATCCAAGGGTGGCCACCAGTGACAGCGACAGAGATCAAAAACCTTGTAGCCCAGCTGAGAATGGGGAAGGCTCCAGGGGAAGACCTAATACCTGCAGAAGCCATTAAAAACAACCGTGAATTTTGGGCCCCTATCCTGGCCTCACTTTTCACCTGTATCGACAAATATGGTTGAGCACCCAAGGATTGGGGCCTTGCAATCATCGTCCCCATATATATAAAAAAGGAAGCAAGGATGATCCTGTCAACTACAGACCAATTAGTCTCCGCAGTACAATCAGCAAACTTTATGCAAGACACTTACAGTGGAAATTTCAGACCTGGTTGGAACAAGAAAACATACTTGCAGAAGAACAAGCTGGCTTTAGGGAAGGCCGCTCCACCATAGATCAGTGCCTTGTACTCCACCACCTTATTGAAAAATACTCCACCTGCAGCACAGTTTCACTCTATCCTGCCTTCATAGTCTTTAAAGCAGCTTTTGACTCTATATCCCGAACTAAACTGTGGAAAAAACTGGAGGCTTCTTCGATCGACCGACGTTTACTCCACCTAATACGTATGCTGCATGAAGGGACCTCATTAAAAGTAAGATGTAACCCCCAGGGACATCTCACCAATGACATTGTCACTGAGAAGGGTGTCAAGCAAGGCTGCATTCTAGCTCCACTCCTGTTTAACTTCTACATCAATGATTTGGTGGATCACCTCAACAACACTAACTTCCACCCCCCAAAATTAAAGGGAAGGCATATCTCAATGCTGCTTTATGCGGATGATGCAGCAGTACTTTCAAGAACTCCCATTGGACTAAAAAGGGCCCTAAGAGCACTAACACAATATTGCAGAGTGGAACAGCTAGAACTCAACTATCAAAAAACTAAAATCATTGCATTCGCTAAAAGGCCTAAGAACTACAATTGGAATATAGATGACCACAAGATTTAGCAGGTCTCTTGCTTCAAATACCTGGGGGTAATTTTTCAAGCCACTGCTAGTAGGAAAGTGCATGGGGAATATGCTGCTTGCAATGCGCAGAGGAGTACAACAGGCATTGTCAAATTTCTTAAGACAAGAGGAGGCCACTATTTACCTGCACCGCTCAAACTCTTTGAAGCCAAACCAGTAGCTCAACTGCTTTTATGGATCCCAATTGGGACCCTTCCCCAACCCTGCTCCATTAGAACTTGTCCAATCCAAATTTTTAAGATCAGCTTTCCAAACTCCAAAATGTGTCTCTAACTCAGCTCTGAGACTGGAGTCAGGATTTATGAAAGTGGAGGCCAGAGTGTGGGTGACCATACTGAGCTACTGGCTCAGACTGTCCCTCTTTCCCACTGGCCTTGCCCCACTAACCTTAAGTGATGATTTCCAATCCAGCTGGAAACAGACAGTGATGACTAAAATTTCAATGGTGGGCCTTTCTCCAGATCTTCTGTTTAGCCTGGGATATGATAGGGCAAAAGCTACTATCAATAATGGGTAGTAGATATAGAGCAACAACTGGATCTAGCCAGTACTCCAACCTTCATTGCTAGTGACTCCAATAGATATCTGGCCTCTCCTTTGGCATACTTAGCAACACTTGAAATACCTAAACATCGAAGGGCCTTTACTCTTGCACGGTGTCGTGCCCTCCCTTCAGCTGTCCTTGAAGGCCGATAGAAGAAGATCCCCTTCTCAGACAGACTGTGCCCCTGCAATTCGGGCCAAATAGAAACAACAGAGCATGTATTACTCCAGTGCTCATACTACAGGGAAATACGTCTCAGCCTAATTTCACCCCTGTTGCATAAATATCAAGGGCACACTGTACAATTCTACATAAACTTGTTGCTTTCAGACACCAACCCAGGAACAACTTATAATGTTGCCAGATTCTGCGTAGCTGCGGTTAAAATTTGACAGACAATGTCCTCAACAGTAGAATAGTATCAACCTAGTCTTGTTATACTGGAGTTAATATTTTAAATACTGCTTTTATCCTGTTTTTATCCTGTGTTTTTACCTTTATTCTGTATCCCCTTTTTACCTGTGCTGGTCTATGACCGTAATAAAGATTCTATTCTATTCCATTCTATTGAATGGATGTCATACTGAGGATGGGGCAAGCTTGTTTTCTGCTGCTCCAGAGACTAGGACACGGAGCAATGGGTTCAAAATACAGGAAAAGAGATTCGACTTAAACATTAGGAAGAACTTCCTGACAGTAAGAGCTGTTCCGAAATGGAATACACTGCCTTGTAGAGTAGTGGAGTCTCCTTCTTTGGAGGTTTTTAAACAGAAGCTGGATGGCTATCTGTTGGGAATGATTTGATTGTGTATTCCTGCATGGCAAGGAGTTGGACTGGATGGCCCTTGTGGTCTCTTCCCACTCTATGATTCTATGATTCTAGTGCACATCTTCAAATGGTCAGGAACTAGTTAAAATGTAGAAAAATTAAGTGATTTCCATGCACACGTGAACTTGCAATTAAATTTCCTTTCCTGAAAGGGGGAAGAGAAAACAGAGGCACAGATTCCATCAATCCCAGCTGCCTTGCTGTTTTTCAACCGCTGTATGGCCTTAAGGGTCTCTTCCAAAGTGGGAGCTATGTCCAATTCATTTTTCATCGGTTTTTGTATCATATGTTGGATAGCTGAGCCTTGGACTACTCGGTTAGCACTAAAGAGACTTTGAAAGTGTTCAGCCCATCGATTCAGGATGGAGGCTTTATCAGTAACTAATGTTTGACCATCTGTACTGTATAAGGAGCTTTGGACCTGATAAGTAGGTCCAAGCACTGCCTTAAGAGCTTCATAAAATCCTCTAAAACCCCCCAGATCTGCACAGCATTGTGTCTTTTCTTTTGTGCCTCACCCTTTAAACCAAAGGTTCATCTGCTGGCCTTGCAAGCATGGACGGTAGCAGTGAGGTTCTCGGGACGTAGGTTTGATTAGAGTTTCCTTCTCTTAGATGGTTGACCTTACAGGGTTGGATGAGCACCATCTGCCCCGGTTTGGGATTAGAGTTTTCCTTCTCCTAGGACGGTTGCCATAGGCTAGAGAGCCCATCCTGCCCTTTGATGCTCTTTGTCAAACCCTTCAGTTTTGACCTGTCTGGCATGGGAGACCCTACCGGTAGCTATTATGCCAGCATAGCTCAAAACATCATTAGGGTACGCAAGCCTCTCTCCCACGACAACAGGGTGTCAGTGGGGAGGATATATAGATATAGATATAGATATATATTATCTGACCTCTCAATATCTATCCCTCTAAATCGTTATTGAATAAATAAAAAATATATATGAATGGATTGTTTTCCCAATATGTCTACTGATTATTTTGTTATCTTTATATTTAATAAACTGGAAGGTATTCAGTACTCCTAAAAAAGTATTCAAATCCTTTCACCAATTAGTTGCACTTATTTCTGCCTTTCAAAAGCTTATTGTTGCTATTTCCCCCCATTTTTCGTCCAATACAGGTAATAAACAATTTCATTCTTCTTTGAACTTGTTCTCTGGTTTATCATTTAATAGAAGAGTTAATTTGTCTAACACCACCATTTCATGTAGCTTTGTTAACCACTCTTCCATTGAAGGAATCTCAGGTTTCTTCCAATAAAAGAAAAGACACAATGCTGTGCAGATCTGGGGGATTTTAGAGGATTTTATGAAGCTCTTAAGGCAGTGCTTGGACCTACTTATCATGTCCAAAGCTCCTTATACAGTACAGATGGTCAAACATTAGTTACTGATAAAGCCTCCATCCTGAATCGATGGGCTGAACACTTTCAAAGTCTCTTTAGTGCTAACCGAGTAGTCCAAGGCTCAGCTATCCAACATATGATACAAAAACTGATGAAAAATGAATTGGACATAGCTCCCACTTTGGAAGAGACCCTTAAGGCCATACAGCGGTTGAAAAACAGCAAGGCAGCTGGGATTGATGGAATCCCACCTGAAGTTTGGAAACACGGAGGTAATGTACTCCATGATAAATTCCATGAACTCCTTGTGAATTGCTGGGAAAAGGGGGAACTCCGAGATGCAGTCATCATCATCCTGTACAAGAAAAAAAGGAGCAAAATCTGATTACTCAAACTATCGAGGCATAACACTGCTCTCTATTGCTGGAAAAATCCTTGCAAGGTTACTCCTGAACAGATTAGTTCCTGCCATTGCAGAAGTTCTTCCTGAAAGCCAATATGGCTTCAGAGCCAATAGGAGTACTACAGAAATGGCATTTGAAATAGACAACTGCAAGAGAAATGTAGAGAGCAGAACAAGGGTCTCTATGTAACATTTGTTGACCTCACCAAAGCCTTTGACACCATGAGTAGGAAAGGTCTGTGGCAGATCCTGGAAAGACTAGGATATCCCCCCCCCCAAATTCCTTAAAATGATTATCTTGCTACACGAGGGCCAGCGTGGTCAAGTCAGATATGCGATGCTCTTTCAGAGCCCTTTCTAATAACTAATGGTGTGAAGCAAGGTTGTGTTCTTGCACCAACTTTATTTACAATCTTCTTCAGCATGATGCTCCAAAGGGCTATGGCAGAGCTCGAAGAAGATGACGGCATCTGTATACATTACCATACTGATGGTAGTTTGTTTAACGTAAGCCGTCTGAGGGCTCACACTAAGACTCTAAACTATCTAGTCCGTGAGCTGCTCTTCGCTGATGATGCTGCCCTTGTTGCCCACACAGCAGCAGCTCTGCAGCGCCTAACATCCTGCTTCGGAACAGCTGCAGAGCTGTTTGGGCTAGAAGTCAACCTGAAGAAAACGGAAGTTCTTTACCAGCCTGCACCACAGGACAAACACCCCCATCCCCACATTGCCATAGGCAAATCTGTGCTTAAGTCCGTTCAGCAGTTCATCTACCTGGGAAGCATCATCTCCTCAGTTGCCAAGATTGACAAAGACATCGATCACAGATTAGCAAAGGCATATAGCAATTTTGGAAGACTTTACAAAAGAGTCTGGAGTAATAAACACCTGAGGCGAAACACAAAAATCAGTGTATATAGAGCCATTGTACTGTCTATTCTCCTTTATGGGTCTGAAACATGGGTCACCTATTGCCACCACTTACAACTCCTCGAACGCTTCTATCAGTGCTGTTTACACACAATCCTAAATATACACTGGACTGACTATGTGACAAGTGTTGCTGTCCTTGAGCAAACAGGGATCACCAGCATTGAGGCCATGATATTGAGAACACAGCTGCACTGGGCAGGTCATGTTTCTAGTATGGAGGAACATCACCTCCCCAAAATAGTATTCTAATGTGAACTCGCCACAGGTCAGCGTAAGAGGGGCGCTCCAAAAAAGTGATACAAGGACTCCCTGAAACAACACCTCAGGCTCGGCCAAATTGATCACCAACAATGGTCTGCCCTGGCCTCACTCGGGAGGCATAGAGACACACTATCCACAATGCTGCAGCCTTATTTGATTACTCACGCCGTACAAGTCTTGAAGAGAAATGACAACGCAGAAAAAATCACAACCCGGAAACATCACCCAAGGAAACCTTTTGCTGTGCTCTCTGCAACCGGACTTGTCTATCTTGGATTGGCCTTTTTAGTCATCAGCGCGCTTGCAGAAAGCGCGGGATGTGTCCTTCCTGAATCTTCGTTTGCGAAGAGAAGCCAGAGAGAGAGAGAGAGAGAGAGAGAGATGAGAAATACAAGAACATATGAACCAGATGTTGTAGAATTAGACTACAGGAAGTAGAAAGTAAGGTTATATAGCTTATAATGCAATATTGTAGAATATGAACTTTAAATATTACGTATCAATGTATCAAGCATATGTTGTTTATTGTCAATATGTATGTTTACTTTTATTGTTCTTTTAAAATAAACAAGAAATATATTCAGAAAAAAAAATAAAAGTGACATCTGTTGAGTTAGAGGTATGAAGCATGGCTAACATGATCTACTTTATGAAGACTACAGCTATGCCAGATTTCAAAGTAAAACAATGCAAAGGCCTGCACATACAGTACATTAAATATGTTGGAAATCAACACATGTCCCCATTTTCAGACCACCATATCATATATTTCTGTCAGCTCCTCATGAAAACTATGCTGTACTTTGTTTGGAATTGTCAAGGAAGGCAATTCTTCCATTTTTGAAGTTCTGAACAGTGGTTCAAAAGTTATTAAAGCTTTCCTGCTTCATTAAAACCTACAACTGTAACTTCTGCTAAAGTTATATGTACTTGGTTTCATCCTGAAGCTAGAATGATGACAGTATTCTACTGTTTATATGTTGTAGAGGGAATCTAATGAGTTGTAGAGCCTTAGTCCTTTAATTATGGAATGGGACCTCATAAAGGCAGATTAGGTACACAGTCTAGGAAGTTAGTCTGGGGAATGAGGGGTACCTTTCTCCTCCTCTGGATACCTGGAGCTCAGCAATATTAGGCTCTGCAGAACTGTGTGCCAATTCCGGGAAGTGTACAGGAGATTCTGAAGGTCAGTGGAAAATCTGTGACAGGAAAGAGATTGGGAAGCCTGCAGGTAGAGTGTGTGAATTAAAATTAAAAAAAACTCGAAAGAGGAAAGACAGTGGAGGAGAGAAATGCATCCTAATTCTCTTACACATCTAGCGTGAGAGCCATCAAGTAATAATAACTTGAAACCTTCAGCATCATTCTAGCCGAGGGCTGTATAACACTAGCAGAGTTACAGAGAAGTATGTAGAAAGAAAAATAGTTTAAGACTGAATGATGGGTGTGGAGTACACAATGACAGGGTCTGAAGGAATTGGCCATCCAAAATTTTCCAAGCCAACACCCTATACTATCTCAGTTTCTGCATACTCAAACAATATATTCTGGCTCTTGCACCAGTCCTGTGATACGTAACTTAGGCTTAGGCTTCAGTTAACTCATTGAAGAAATAATGGAAATTTGATACCGTTTTAATTATCATGGCTCCATCCTATGGAATCCTGGGATTTTTAGTTTGATGTGGTACCAGAGCTCTCTGACAAAGAAGACTAAATATCTCACACAACTACAAATCCCCAAATTCCGTAGCATTGAGCCATGGCAATTAAAAGAGTGCCAAACTGCATCATGTCCTTAGTGTGGCAGCAGCCTTTGACAACCTTACTTCAGAGCACTGAGATCAGACAGATTTGGGAGATTATCTCATGAAGCTTTACCAGCGCTACTAAAGCAGGATAATAGTGTATGCCACCATGCCTTACCACACAATGTTGTTTGTGTTCTGTTGCTGGACTGCATTCAGACAGTTGCTGGATGGCATCTTTTCATTGATGGGGAAAACCCATCAATAGGCCCTCAGAAGCACTATGTTCCCTTTATTGCCTCCATGTGATAAGTCCTCTTCCACTTCAGTTCCCATACCATCAGTCACATGGGGTGAGTGGATGTGTTTGTCCTCTTCTCTCTCACACCCTTGTTTCTCCACCTTCCTGCCTGCCTGCGTCCAGCCTGATATGTCTTTTTTCTCCCCCACAAACCCTTCTGCCACCCAGTCTTCTCTGCCTCCTGCATGCCTGATCAAACCTTCCTCCAGCCCGATATGTCTCTTTTCTCCCCCTCTTTCTGTCACCTGGTCTTCTTTGTCCTCCTGCCTGCCTGATCGATTTTGCCTCCAGACTGAGCTGTTTCTCCCCCCCCACACACACACATACCATTCTGCCACCTGGTCTTCTCCCCCTCCCTGCCTGCCCCATGTGACTATTCCCCATCCCACCCATCTGTCTCTTTTCTTTCACCTGCCCTCTCACCAGTATTGTGCAGCAATCACATTAGTGAAGCAAACAGAAACATGCCAGCATTGAAGCAGAGGTGTGATAAGGATAGCTTCAATACTGGTATGTTTATACGTTTGCTTCATTAATGCAGTTGCTGCACGTTAGCAGCCTGGTGTGGTAATCTCCTTGACAAAAACCTTTTGCTGTGATTATAAGATAGAGCTGCCTGTCACTATATATATATGGGAGATTTTCAGATGGGGGAAATAACCCCCGCAGAGATTAGGAGAGAAACGGGGCTGTTCCACTGCCAGTGCTCTGTTTCACACGCCTCCATCCTTCTCCCGATCTCCATTTGTTCTCCCTCCATTCTGCTTTCATTTTCCTTCTGCTATTTTCCACTATTTTTTACTAATGAAGAACTTCCATTAGTAAAAAAATAGCATAAGGAAAATGAAAGCAGGATGGAGGGAGAACAAATGGAGATCAGGAGAAGGACCGGTGTGTGTGAAACAGAGCACTGGAAGCGGAACAGCCCCGTTTCTCTCCTGATCTCCGCAGGGGTTATTTTCCCCTTCTAAAAATCCCCATATTCTCTTTTCCATCTCCACACCCATTCCTACTCTGCCATACCCTCCAATATTTCACAGATGAAAACCCAAACACAGCCAAGCAGCATCAGAGTGTGGTCAAGATGACAGAAGTTATTAATGAGAAAGAACAGACAAGCAATGAGAAGCTGCAGCAGTTTGCTTTTCTGAAAACCTACACCCCTCCTCTAATCTCCCCCTTGTTGAGATGTCCCTTGTTGGACTGTCATTGCCAAATTGGGACAGTTGGAGGGTATGGTCTGGTGTTTTCTTTATATGGAGAGCTTGAGGAGATATGTATATGTCAGTTTTTGGAGAAACATCATGTCATCCTGTCCCTCTACGACCAGATTGCTGATGAATCTTTGGGTGTGTTGAGATCTCTGATTTGGTTCACTTCTGAGATGAATTTGGAAGTTTCTGCCCAAGGGAAATATCTTTCAGTTTTGTAAACCCTTAGAAGAAAAATGCACACTGAAAGGGCCTATTCAGGGCAAGGGAGGCCAGAAGCTAGAGGATTATAGTGGTATGGCTACCTTCCAGGGTTAAAGGAAGTTGCAAATGCAAGGTGTTCATCCTTGTTGAATATGTTACCTGAAGCTGCTAAAAACTATAAAGGTTACTGTTTTAATTTAAAGAGACATTCTAGGCAAATATTCTTTCTCTTAGCATATCTTATAATTTTCTCTTACATTTCTGCCCTCTGGTAGACAAAGTAATTATCAGAAGCTTCCATTTAAAGTTTCAACAGGTAATTATTACCTGCTAAAATACAATTTAATGACACTTTGCTTATTGAAATCAATTCATACCACTTTTTATACATGCAATTAAAATTAACTTCAGTGTTAATTTTACAGTGATTTTAAAATCACAGTTTTAAGTGGATCGACGTTCAGCAAGTTTCTATGAAATGTTTCTTAGTCCTTCTCTTTTTCAGTAGACAAAATCCAGTGCAAAAAAGTAAGGGCTGATTATCTAATAAAACCCCCATGAAATTTTGCCTAACAGAAAGTTTGAGGTAAATTTGGGGAAACCTGCCCAGGAATTAATATGAAGTTATTTTTTTTAAAAAATAGTCACGTTTCCAAAGAGATTATTTATTCATTTATAACTATGGGGCCAAATGCCCTAAAGGCTGATCCCATCTGATATTGGCTGCTAAGCAGAGTTAGCCCTGGTTAGTACCTGACGAGGAGGCCACCAATGAATACCAGTTGCTGTAGGCTATATTTCCACGGAAGGAACTGGCAAAGCCACCTGTTCCTTGCCTAAGAAAACCCTATGAAATTCATGGGGTTGCCATAGGTCAGCAGGCAACTTAAAGGCAAACATGCACACACACACCTCAGTTTATTTATTAATTAAATTATCCCAGTCTATATTTCACAGTGAGGTACAGACATAGCAAAAAATATGAAACATTTTTTTTAAAAAGTTGGAGAAGATATGACAATAGATGGAAATCCACATCCCATAGGTCAGAGCCAAATCACTGAGCCTCAAAGACTTGTGTAAAGAGCCAAGTGGCAAGGAAATTATGCTGATGCCAATCAGGCCTCCAAGGGGAGCACATTCCACACTCAGGGTTTCACAGCTGCGAGGACCCCTTCCTATGCCACCATATGCTTTACTGCTCCAACTTTATTGATCATATCCCCCAAATGACCTGATTTGTCAGGAACAGTCCTGTTAATTCTCTGCCATTTGGCTTTTTCACCAGTTTTTAAAAATGTCCCACTTTTTGTGTCTTCCTCCCTCTTTCCTACTTTGTCCTTAGCTTACTTCAGCCACTGCAAACTGAGGTCAACATGCAAAAGAAGTTTGTAGGGGAGGGAGGAGAGCTCTTCTTAGTGGGCTCAGGCAAAAGCAAACTGCTACAGCCTCTCCTAGCTTGTCGGCTCCTCGTTAATAACTCTTGCTGTCTCAACTGTGATGTTGCTTGGCCATATGTGTCTCAGTTTTTATCTGTGAAATGTTGGAGGGAATGTATACTTCCACTTATGGGATAAGAAAGAAGGGCCACCCCAGCAGATCTTGGTGCTCAAGTAGGTGCATGTAGAGTCAGGTATTATCTCAAGGTCCCAAACCCTTTAGGGTTGTCTGGCCACATTCCTATATTGAGCTGGCGTAATGTAGATCACCACCGGCAGAGTTTTGCAATGGTTGTGCAATGCTACTTTTACAGTGAATGACAATATTGTACGACCACTTCCATATCTGGCAGCAGGTGTATGCTTTTAGTCTCGTTGTTAAGTGGCCAATGCACAATGGCAATTGTATTCTAATGTACTCAGATATATTAAAATGACCACTTCTTCTAGCTGCTTGCAAACCCTCTTCTCTGTACATCCTGAATATCAGCTTTGACATCCTCTGCCTCCTGTCCATATTACTGGACTAGTAGTTACTGTCTAGTCATGGAATTAACATTTAGACATTCACAAATATCTAGTTGGATTCTAGAACAGATTCAAATGAAATGATGTATACAGCTCATTTCCACAAGGAGATGCAATTACACACTGAACAAAAATATGCAGCCATTTGCACAGTGGTTACTTTCACACAACTCTGCTTCTGTGACTGAAAACTGAGTGGCACAATGGATGAAAATGATTAATTCCATGTGCTTTATGATGCTGTAGATAGCAGTTTGGGCAAGACAAGCTACAACTTCCATGTCATCCTCAAAGGCAGACCAACACAGACTGCATTGCAGTAGAAGTTACCAGTTCATGAACTACTGTGGCCAGGTTACCCTTGGACTTGGTAAATTGTGCCTGATGGGAAACTGAGGGTCAATTTAAAAGGTAAGTCATCAGGCAAATTGGCTGAAGGAATTTGAAGGGGGAAATGCTGTTCTTCAGGAACTCTTTCCACTGTGATCTGTCTTCTGTGGAGCTCCTGTGCATTGCAAAGTACTCCAAGACCCAGTCTGGATGGCCCAGTCTATGCACACAAGGGACCACACAAGATTGCTGAGCATCACTATTAGCATGCACTGAGAATATGCTCTATCTCAGGCTATCCAATGTGGGAGACTAGCAGTCTTTTCTTTCTAATGTGCCAGGAACTGGTACCATATTTGTCCCTATTTGCTACAACTATTTCTTTCTTGCTGCAGACAAGCATCTGACAGCTTGTGGACAAGTAATTTCCCATGGATCACTAGTATGAGTAGCACTGTTCTGGACAGAATACATCTAGTATTCTCTTTTCAACTGTACATTGCATGCATAAATTGACACTCTATGGGCAAGCTGAGTTTTAGAAAAGTTTGTTCAACACTCATAATCTTCTCACTGAGAAAACTGATAAACACCTGAGGAATTTTAAACCATTGTCTCTAATATTCACAGGATGAGGAAACACTGGATAGTATAGGTCAGGAAAGAAACAACCACTCTGACAGTGATGCCTGTGGTAAGTTATTCCTCCCCATCAACAGCAGAAGAGAAAAACAAAAACACATCAACACTTCTTTTTAGATGGGAAAATGTAGAACAATATTGTAGAACTGCATCAGTTGGGGGTATAATGTTTTCAAAATTGTCTACTTATGGAATTAAATTCAGAGGTTCAATTCCAAACTACTAGAATTGCTGCTCAATTTTCAATTTCTCTTTGCTGAATTCACAAGTGATTATTTTAAAGTTATTCTCAGAAAGCTGACTGCTTCAATAGGCATTTTCTCGTCTGCCTAAAGACTGACAGATAGTTAAATTCAACAAGATGAATGTTTCCAAAATGGCTTGTGGACTAAAACGTATTTTTCTGAAGGAAGAAGATCTGCTCTGGTGCAACCAATTCACTTAGGAGTGTGAATGCCAGAAAAGTTCAGAGCAGAAAACACCATGCATTCCTAGGCGGATTTGCTAGAATCCCTCCTGCTAACATTCTGACCTGTGTGAATATTGTAGAAAATTTTGCACCTGCTGCAAAGCTTGATGGAGCTTGACATTTCACTCTCCCTGATAGTGGGTAGGGGAGGAAAATGACAACTTCACTGTCTGGAAATGTGACAGTTTCATTGCAGGATAAGAAAGAGTTTTCAAAAGCTTTTGGAGTAACATTAAAATAATAGAAAAGTAAATCTAATTCAGGGCCTTCATTAATCCAAAGGCTTTTATATGCCAAAATTATTAGGATGAGGTGACAGAGCAGCTAGACAGAAATTGGATTTCCTAAAAAAATATATATTTTTTGCAGCATTGTTGAATTTCTTATCCTGATGTTACTAACAAGGGCAGAATTAGAACTAATAAACTGAAGCTCAAATTTGGTGAGAATGGTTGTTAATGTGAGGGTAGATGATTGCTTGGAATGAATGGAATTACATTCCTCCTTCTGTTTGAAGGTTTAGAATCAGAACCACAGCTTGGGAAACCACTTAGATGTGACATTGTAAATGTAGGCATTATGACAATGTAAGTGTAGCTCACAAAGAATCTGTAGATATGCGAAGTCGAAGGCTTTCACTGCCAGCATCCATAGATTTTCCTTGGGTTTTTTCTGGGCTGTGAGGCCTTACTCTGGAAGAGTTTACTTCTGACATTTTGCCTGGATCTGTGGCTGGCATCTTCAGAGAATGGTGGAGTAGGGGTGGTGTGTGGAGTTTATATACTGTGAATCCCTGTTGGGGAGGATATGTAAATTTGTGTATTTGAATGGTTAGTTTCTGGGTGTAGAAATGCAAGAGGATTAGTGTCTGTTTGGCTAATGGTTGGTTGATGGCCCATCATCTGATGGAAATCCCCCTGTCCCTGAGCGGAATTCATTTGTAAGAGTTGAGTTTTGATTCTATTGTTTTTCAAAACTGGAAGCCAGATGTTATGTACTTTTAAGGTTTCTTCTTTCCTGTTGAAGTTGTCCAAGTGTTTGTGGATTTGAATAGCTTCTCTGTGCATTTTGACATGATAGTTGTTGGTCTGGTCCAGAATTGCAGTGTTTTTAAATAACATTTTGTGTCCAGGTTGTTTGGGGCATTTGGAGGTTGTGTTTCCTCATCAGTTTCCATATTCTGTGAACCGCACTACCTGGAGGATGAATTGAAGCACCTAAACTGGGCCCTACAGACTAATGGTTACTCCAGATCAGACATCAGAAGAGCAGCCAGACCCAGAAAAAAAAACACAGGAATGAAGAAAAACAGCCACCCAAAGGGAAGGTATTTTGACCATACATCAAAGGAGTCACAGACAGAATAAGGAAAATGATGAGGAAACACAACCTCCAAACGATCTACAGACCAACCAAGAAAATCAAAGAAAAGAATATTTAACATACAATTTAACATAATACATAATATAACATACATAGTAAATCCAAAGAATGCAATTGCAGAGGAAAAAAATAACAATAGAAAAATAAACAATATAATCAATACATACAAAGCAAATCTCATTCCTAGGATAAGTTAAAAAAATATTAAAATAACTTTAAAGAAACAGCACATACTAAAAGGAGACCAATAATATATTTTACATTTAAATCACAATGTGATCACTAATATATATATATATATATATATCCAGCAGATAATGCATACCATACACTATAGGTACTTTCTAATATAGGAAAGTTACATAGAATCATTTTCCCCTTCATCCCCTCTCTGCAAGAGCAGAAACTGACTCCTCGTATTGACGGTGACCCGAGATGTGCTCGATGTAAATATCTCGGGACCATCTAATGGTATCTGATACCATTAGTCTGCACGTAAGTTTGGCGTAGCGCCTTCCCACCCCACAAACTCTCAGCACTGGCTCATTTGCAGGGTCCCAGCCACCCAGGGCCCCAACAAGCAACACATGGACAGAGACCTCATACCCCCTTTGTCTCAAAACATCAGCCAGAGGGGCATATTTTTGATGTTTACATTCTCTGGCCTCCCTCATGGCTGTTTTCTTCTTCTCAAAGGGGATTGTGATATCTACAATGATGATGTTCTTCTGATCTCTGTCTGTGATGACGATATCCAGTCTCAGCTGGCTACCAGTCTCAGGCGCAGTTCAGTTTAATGCAATGGTGCCCATTGTGGCTGGGATGGCTTTAGCCAGTCGGTTCATCACTGCGTCGTGTCTATGTTTCCAAGCTGTAGCGTGTGGGGGACAGTTACAGAGCACATGTGGTAATGTCTCGTTCGGGTGACCACAACAATGGCAACGTTTGTCATGGTTACCAGATTTCACAGCGTCGAGAAATGCTACACTCAGTGAAGGACAAAAGAGACCCTCTCACAGCTGCAGGAGTTTACTGCATACCATGCAGCTGTGGACAAGGACATAGGGACCACTAAACGCAGGGTGCATACACAAATCAAGGAACATGAGAGACACTGCAGACTGGGCCAGCCAGAAAAATCAGCAGTAGCAGAACATGTTATAAACCAACCTGGACACAAAATGCTATTTGAAAACAAAGAAATTCTAGACCAGGCCAACAATTATCATGTCATAATGCACAAAGAAGCTATTGAAATCCACAAACACCTGGACAACTACAATAGGAAAGAAGAAACCCTAAAAGTAAACAAAACCTGGCTTCCAGTTTTGAAAAACAATAGAATCAAAACTCAACTCTTACAAATGAATTCTGCTCAGGGACAGGGGGATTTCCATCAGATAATGGGCCATCAACCAACCATTAGCCAAACAGACACTAATCCTCTTGCATTTCTACACCCAGAAACTAACCATTCAAATACACAAATTTACATATCCTCCCCAACAGGAGTTCACAGTATATAAACTCTGCACACATTCCTACCCAACCATTCCCTGAAGATGCCAGCCACAGATGCAGGCAAAACATAAGAAGTAAACTCTTCCAGAACATAGCCTCACAGCCCGGGGGGAAAAAAAAAACAAGGAAAATCTATAGATAAAAATACAGTATGACCCTCCATATGTGGGACCTGTATCTATGGTTTCATTTATCTGCATCTGAAAAAGTATTTCTTATCTAGGCATTTTCTAGGTTCTCCAGCATGATTCTATGGTATGCTTCTGCCAAAAGTTGGGCTGCAAGTCATTCAGTTCAATAGGGTTTCATATTAGCCATAGTTTCATGTTTCCATGGTAAGTCTGGGAACGTGTCCTCCACAGATACAGGAGTCATACTGTACATTTTTCCAGTTTGGTGTGCAAAACATGTATTTGGGTGACCTAAGGCCTCTGTTTTTTTAAATTTACATAGCTAAACTCTTTATCAACACAAAGAGTACACAGGACTCAGTCCAAGTTAGGGTGATATCCCTCTACCTCCTTGCTGCATATTTGTGGATGACCCATCTCTGCTCCAGGTGCAACCAGAATTTACTGCTTCCACCTGGCTAATCACTTCTAGGTTGAAGGAAGTCCTCCTGATTCACACCCCCCCAAACACCAGGACATTACTAGGACATTGCCACATCTGCCCTTACCCTGACATCTGTAAGTCCTGTACCCAGTGAAACATCCCTAGCCCACAAGACCCTTGGTTTTTGTGGGGGTTCCCATCCTACCTCCCGCAGGAGTAAAAAGGGCCAATAGACCGCTGTATTAGATTAAGTTTCCCTTAATCCTTTTTGCCACATCCATCATTGTGTCCCAGGCATGGTGAGGCTCACACAGATAATGGAGTTCAGCACTGCTCAATTCCTGCTGTATTCTATCATTTCAGGATTGGTCAGGTTGCTCCATGAGAAAAACCTGACCAATCCTTGGCAACTTGATCAATCCTTATATCCTTGGCAATGGCTTGAGTTCTGCCAATGCCTTCTCAATAGGAACAAGGCTGTTATTTATGACTTTTTTGCTTGCCTCTCCTACCTTCCTGGCCTAGACTACCATTCTGTAATGGTAGTAAACTGTGCCATACTGCTTGCAGTACTAAAGCTTCACTGCACTACATTGACAGAAGCTCAGCTGATCAGGCCATTCAAATCCCATCAGCTGTGAGTGCTGGCACCTGCTGCGCAACCCAATAGGCCCATTTTGGCCTGAGAATCTGTGTTTGCTATTGCTGTTTGCTTTCACGGCCCATTTGGCTGCCACCAAAATGCAGGGAGGACTCAGGGGGTGGTGGCCTAGCCTTAGTCTGAGATGCCTTCCAGCTGATATGCTGAAGTGGTGTGCACACTCTGCATGTTCTGAGGCCATGGCCTAGTGCCAGCTGTCTGGAAGTGCTCACACTAACTCTCCCACCTCCATTTGGGTCTGAGGAAGAGGAGGAAACTAAATAGGCTACTGTGATAAAATTAGATCACTGTCATTTATTCCGCGCTGGGCTGTCTTGGAAGAGTGCTTTAAAATTGCAGCAACTCATCTGGAATGCAGCAGGTAAGCTCCCGCTGCATGGATCCCATCACACGGATCCTTTACAAACAGAACTAGTTGTCAGCTAATTGACTGTGTTGATCCATATCAACCAACTAATTGTAGCAGTTTTCATGTGCCCAGGAGCAAGCTTCTAAAAAACAAAACATAAAAACAACAACAATGGATCTTCATTGTATGTTCTGTCATTTATATCTTTGACCATGCCTTCATGCTCCCAGGCCACACCTTCATGACTACACTTTCATGCACCTTATACATCCCTCACCTGTGTGTCCATATTTTCATTTGTGAGATGGGTTATGGCAGAGGAGGGTGCCTGAGGAGAGATTGGAGTGGTGCTGTTGCTGTCCTTTACTCATCTCCAAGCATCTGTCTGCTGAGGGAGCTGACCCATTCTGCCTAATGGTAACACCAGCTCTGAGCAATACTATTTCCAGGTGCTTTCCTGAGGTGAAGTGGTTGAATAGCTCAAAAATGGAAACTGAATAGTTCAAGAATGGAAAATTTTGAGCATCCAGGACAAGAATTTGAAATTGATAATTTTGCAGCATTGCTCTGAGGCTTTGCAGCATAAGGAAAACCTGAAACCTAAAAGAAGCAAACAAATAGCAGTACCATAAGACATTAGCTTTGCCCATGGCACAATTAATAATTCTTCTGGAAGGGTTCCATGTCATAAGGTGGTTTATGATGAAAACCAGCTCAACAACTCTAGCAGATGATGCAGATATGGCCATCAGTGGTCCACTGGTGATCAAGGGAATTAACTTCCCCCCCTCCCAGCCATCTATTTCAGTCACTTTTTATTATCATATACTGATGTGCTTTATATGCTGTAAAAATTAGACATTCTTTTAAAAATATACACTGGGCCACTTGAAGCATACATTTCCCTTGCTCTGTGTATAACAGATCATTTACCAATTGGTTTTTGAAAATGATTGCTCCCTTAATCACTGTAATGCCAGATGAGATCTATGCAAAATCTAAATGAGATTAGGCTATTAAAAGTTATAAAAAAATAAAGAGGGGGGAGAGGGGGGGAGAGAGAGGTATTGCATACAGGAAGTTGTGCCTCTTTGACTAACCCCAGCCCAAACCTATATGTCCATTTTTATGCCAATATGCTACAGTAAAAACTAATTAGTAAGAAAAAAATTGGAGGTTAGATGCCCACTTGTGTTTTAAAAGGATGACCAGCTTTGAAACTGGACTGTCTTGTCGATATCTCTGGCTTTTCTTCGCAAACGAAGATTCAGGAAGGACTCATCCTGCGCTTTCTGCAAGCGCGCTGATGACTAAAAAGGCCAATCCGAGATAAACAAGTCCGGTTGCAAAAAGCACAGCAGAAGGTCTCCTTGGGTGATGTTTTTGGGTTGTGATTCTTTCTGCGTTGTCGTTTCTCTTCAAGACTTGTTCGTCGTGAGTTCTCAAATAAGGCTGCAGCATTGTGGATAGTGCGTCTCCATGCCTCCCGATGTGGAGGCATGTCGATATAAGCCATATGTAATTTGGTGCTTATCTAGAGCATATCCTCCAACATTGCACAGTTCACTGATGAAGACAGGGACACATGTGGCCAAGCACGAGTATGGTTTAATGGCAGAGAATGCTCTCCTCATGGCCAATTTTCCCTTCAAGGGGTTTAATAGGAAGTAGACAAAGTGAGGGGAAGACACATGTTAGTTAGTGGTCAATCTGGCGCATAGCAAAACTTTCCAATTCTGTTCCTGAGGGACAATTAGCTGAACCCATACTGGCTACATAAGGAGGTGGGTGGGTGCCAATCAATTCAAAACTGCATGGTTACAGATCAAGAACAGGATGAAAGAAGCCCCACAACCAGCATGTGGCACACTACACATCCATACATAAGGCTTTTGAATGTGAAAGTATTACGGATCACAATACATGTGGTATACAACAAGGCTTTCAAGGGAAAACAAAGTATAATCTATAGCTAGTGACAAGAGAAAAAAAGTTTTCTCTGTCTAACAACTGCTGAGGAAATTAATGGAACTTGGTGCTAAATACTGTAATTAGGCTTTGGATCTAAGCAGTAAGGTGAGGCGATGCTACTTATCAAAGCTTCAGTTTTCTATAAAGATATTTTTTTAAAGGGAAGTGGTATAAATATTTTTAAATTTCTACGTAAAACAACATTTGTATTTAATAAGTATCTATTTTTCTTCTTATACATTTTGTTCAAACCAATTTAAAAAAGTGTCATTAATTTTTCACTTGCTATGGCAATAATTTGTACGCTTAACTAAAACGTACTGAAATACATTTAAATTAAAAATGCATTTGCAGCACTAAACTGTTTTCTAATATCCAAGGTATAGGAATTCAATTAAATATAGAGGCAATGGGATGAGCATAGTTTGATTAAAACAGACTGAATAGCTTAGTCTTTGAAATCCTTCTGAAGAAGGATTAGCAAACATGCAAATCACTGGAACATATCAAAAGTCTATTCTGAAATCACACAAACTCAGGCTAGAGTTGCTGAACTTAAGTGCCCCATTTAATTGTTGTTGTTAAGTGAGAATAGTAGAGGTGCCAGCTAGTTCATGTTTCTCTTTTGTTTGGCCTTGAATCCATAATAAGTTTCTCTGTCATATTATAAATTGACCATAACTCAAAGACTTCTGTGTGGAAGTCCAATCACTTCTCTAGATATATGGTCTTCTTTGACTGTCTCTTCTCTGAGTACAGCTTCTCGCCCTGTAGCAGAATCTCCAGAAAGCACATAACAATGAGATGCTGCTGTTTGGGTAAAGTTTGGGGTGCGTGGGTCCTGATAGAAAAGATGGCTTAGAAGTCCCAGTGTTCTCGTGGAAGATCTTTGCATGACCCTATTGCTCCTAGCCATTGCTTCTTGTGTGTCGTTACAGTGAGCACATTATATTGTTTCTTTTTTACTGGAGAATGCTTCAACAGAGCCCTACAATATCAGTAAAACACTTAAAGCTCTTTAAGAAGCCCTAGGAAAACAGAAGCACTTGTGTTAGAGTAGGCTGTTTTTAGAATTAGGCTGTTTCTAAACATGAATAACTCACCTGAGTACTAAATCACTTCAAAGGAGAAAAGTTTTAGATATTTAATGAAGACTAATTAATCTGGTACGTAGATTATCTCCCTCTCCTACTTTAAAGTCGACTTGCTACCAGCAATACATACAATGTGAAGTAACAGATCCATTTAAATCTTTTTGTCTGCTTATTTCTTGATGAGGATTTGAACATTCTTGAAGGCAAAAATGGAGATTTCCCTCCCAGCCATGTTTAAATAATTAATTTTCTCAGTTACTTGGTTCAAAGCCTAGGGGTTAGGAGAAGAAAAATATGCAATAGAATGGATTTTCTTTATCATTGTCAAGCTTCTCACAATTTATGATGTCAACGGTGGCCATGGAACTTCAATTGTTCAGCTTTTTCTTTCATTTTGATCTGTTCATTTGGAAGCTTTATTTTATGTGTATTTTTCCACTGTTTTGAATAAATATCAATAGTCTACAATGTATTAGTATTGTTTTCTCATTGGAAATGAGCCCCAGCTTAAGATATCACTTAGGAAATCACAATTTTGTAGTGTGTTGAAAGGGAAATTAATAGTGTAATTTGTAGTCCTGCTGATTCAGTGCTGCCTCTTACCCACTCAGGAGGTATAAACCCTGGAACCCACTAACTCAGCACAGGGAACCAGACCTTGACAAACACCAGTTTGATGTTGGCCTAACCATGCTGGCCCTGCAGTTCCTAGCTTTGGCTGCTTGTCACTCTCACCTTGCCCTAGGGTCCCTCCTTTTCAATCCCTTTTTGGATTTGAGTCCTGGACCTCTAGGTGACCTTAGTGTGGACAAGTCTCTTTAAAAGTGGTTTCTTCAATGGGAAGTACAATCACCCCTTGCTTCAAGGTGAAGAAAGCCAGTTAGAGACAGGTTTAACAGATTAACAAGCAGTTTACTTTGTTCATTATGCCAAGATGACTAAACTGGAACTGTCGTACTTCGGCCGTATCATAAGAAGGCATGACTCACTAGAAAAGACATCAATTCTGGGTAAGGTAGAAGGCAGTAAGAAAAGAGGAAGGCCACATACTGGATGGATAGATTCAATCAAGGAGGCCACAGCCCCGAGGCTGCAGAACCTGACCAGAGCAGTAGAGGATAGGGGGTCTTGGGGATGTCTCATTCATACAGCCACCATGACTCAAGGTTGGCTGGAGGGCAGTTAACAACAACAAGCAGAATAGTTGATACTTTAACCAGTTTCAGTACTTAGTTCCAAACAAACAACGGAATCCACACTAGGTATTATCAGAACTCCTTTCCTTCATCCACTCAACATCATTCAAACACATCCTCTCCCTGCTGTCTCTCTCAGATGCTTCTCTCAACTGTCAACTCTAAACTTTTACAGACTATCCCCCCAGAGCCCCCTCCCTCCAATCACAGAGTTCTCTGTGCTGGGATTGGCTGCCTTCTGTTATCCCCACATGTTGTTTCATGCCCATTCATCAAAGCATAACTCACTAACATATTTGCAAGGTTTCCCCCCGCCTCTGTATCAGTTTCACACCCAGCCATACCTGGGAACTAGAATATTTTATAGCCCAGTAATAATATAGCCCTGCAACAAAGGCCTAGTCTAGACCAGCCGAAGGAAACAGCCTCCCCCTGTTCCAGAGCCCAACAGTCTGGACAACATCGGGTTTTTGCCCTGTTGGTGACATCTGGGCAGTTCTGATGAGAATCCAGGGCAAATGCACCTTAAAATAGAGTAGGCACATGTTAAAAACAAAACAAAACAAAACAAAAAGCCTCTCACTATTTGCTGCTTTTTTTCTGGAGAAAATGGTGAGTTCTGTTAACTCAACAGAGGGGTGGGGTCCACACGTATTTCCTGGCTGTGTCTGCTTAGGTCACTGCATGACACCCAGCCATGTGACGACAACCAGGCTCCTTGTTCCTAGCCTCGGAAGACGTGACAGTCAGGGGGAAGAGAAGCACCAGTTTGTGCACAGGCCACAGGCTGCAGCCCAAAGACCAATCTTACTGAGACTGGTTGGAGACACTGTAGCAATTGTTGATTATGTGTTTTACTCATATATGCTATATATCAAACAGCAGGGGCTGGGTGGGTGGAAAGAATCAATCCAGCAGTTTAGCACAACTAATTTAGCTAGTGTGGTTGGCATTAAAATCTCGAAAGTTTTGGCTTTATTCAGTTATGCACCCTATGGCCTAAATCCAACTATTAGTTCCATGTAGAGTAATCTCACTGAACTGGGCAAGCCTACACTTATGCACGTTGCAGTGGTTCAATGAATCTAGTTGGGACTAATAATTTAATTATTGCCTATATGGATGTAGGCATATACGTATGACATTGTTACCTGTCATTATTTGTAAAACAAATATTGATTTGATCATCAGAATCTTGAATACCATTTATTTACATTATGATTATATTCTGTCAGGATGTGGAATTTTAACTCATAAAAATGCTTCTTCTGCCTTTCTTCTTATTGCATACAGTAAATATTGGGTTTATATGTCACACTTGATATGTAACACCAACTCACTTTTAAAGGGGTATTAATTAGATTGAATTAGAAAGCATTTTACATCCAGAAGAAGCAATATTATAATAAACCACCCATTACTTTTGGTTTATGGTTTGTCATGAACTTATGGGATGAACGGCTGCAGTAAAGTATTCCTGCTGGGTTCCTGCTTTATATAAATAACTTAGGATTTTTAATTGGAAATGCTTGTCTCTACCTTTTTCCATTCGGAATTTCACTTGAGGGCACCTAACAAATAGTAATTTCTGCCAGTGTAAAATACCAAAATCTAAAATAAAATAAACCAAGCAACTGTTATGCATTCTGGTGAGAAGAAATTTATGCTTAGATTTATGCAAATTTAAAAGTTCTCAACCCCCAATATTAAACATCCAGAGGAGTTTACGTTAAAACCAATGTTAATCATAAGCTATACTAAACTGATGGCTCTCCCCTTCCATCACCTGGAATGGTATGTGAGGTCAAGGTATGATTGCTGGGACAGGGTTTTGCAACCCTTTGGTAAAACAGACTGTTGTCTGCACAGTCATGTGTGAGAAGATGTACTTGGGAAAGTATAAAATCATGTGTCCCTTCTCTCCTGACAAATCACTGAGCTAGCACTGTTAAAGCTGATTGTGCTGACTATTTTCAGAGAGGAAGTACATTTGTGTTTGGCTAAGATATTTAGTTTAGTTGTGCTTTAAAAAGACATTCATCCACAAATTGTTGGGGCAGAATATTAGAATATTGCAATGCACATCCCCATTAATTGTTCACCATAACAAATTGTGTATAAAATGAAAGCAGAGCAGATTAGGTTGCATGTGCATTCGGATACACATCTGATTCATGTCCATGGTTACCAATCCAGCAAGTGATACGCACAGAGAAGCCTGTTTATATGTGTGGAATCCTTAGTTAGATGCAGGCCAATAACTCCACAAATCCTTATAATAAGGTACAATGCAGCATGGATAAGTTAGAATTATTGTGTTCACTTTCACAGAGTGTTGCTAAATTAATACTAAGAAGTCATTAATAAAAATCAGGGAAGGAAAATTGTGTGAATTTTTGATTCAGAGAGGGAGGAACCCTCATGGATAATCCTCACTTTAAATAATTTAATGAGGATATATCCACTCAAGATTAAAGATGATATTTTAAAAACAATTCATCATGTCAAGCTGAATCACTAAAACAAGAAATGATTGGGTAAACATATTTGAAAAAAGACATCCTATCCTAACATTAACAGCATTCTTAGTGAGGGAGAGCCCAATTTGCTGCATCTGTATCTTATTCTGTTCTTTGTTGTGCATCAGGGGGAAATGAACCTGAAATGTGTTCCCTTGCCAAAGATCTTATTACTAATCACATTCATGAATTTTACAGCCAGAAGGGACTGCTCGTTATAGCGAATCCTTTGAAATCCTTAGAGACGGAGCTCTAAATATTTTAAAAAGAACTTGATAAATATTAAGACTGGGATTTCAAAGGAATTTAAGATTGGAACTAAACAATATAGTAGAAAAAAGGCTGTTATAAAAAACAGGAAATCTCGTTTTATATTTCTAGTAATTAAATAATAATAATAATAATAATAATAATAATATAATCCCACCTTTTCCCAAAGATTGGGACTCAAAGTGGCTCACAAATTGAAATGATTACAATATAATTTTAAAAAGTCAACATTAAATTAGAATTAAAGTATTAAACAAAAATAAAACAATTTCAAATGATTTAAAAGAAGTTTAAAGCAGTACAATTTAAAACAATATAGCAGCCTCTTAAAAGCCATTTCCTCAAACACCTTCAGTTCTAAAGCCTGGCAGAATTTAATAACAAGATCTTCACCTGCAGATAGAGGGATAGCAAGGAGGGAACCATTCTAGCCTCCTGATGGAAGTAGAACCTATAGGTAGCCATCGAGGAGACCATATTTTTTTTAATTATTATGTTACAATATTCCAAACCAAAGTATGACATTCATAAGTTTTTCTTACAACATATGTAACTTTTACATCCATTTCCTTAAAAGAAAAAATCAACAAGAACATCAAATAGGATCAAAACTTATAAACTTTATATTAAATCAGAACTTTATATTAAAAAATATGCTTCTAACAAACATAAATCCACCTAAATTGATTATTTCACTATTAGTATTTCCAACTTCCTTCCTGATTTGCTTAGGTTTTACTATATCTCTTAATACTCAATTTCCTTTTTCTAAGAAAATGTTTCATGATTCTTCTAATCTTATCGAATCCTTATCCCAGATTTGACAGCAGAAAAAAAGAAAGAAAAAAGAACACATGTTTAAACTGATATATCTTTAAACTTTATGTCACTTAATCCTCATCTTTTAATTAGAGATCAATCTTATTAAGAACTTTCCATTTTTCTTTCCAGTATTTTTTAACAGGAGCCATTCCTTTCTACACTATTAACTGACTTATCTTTCAACAAGGCAGTTAATTTGCCTGTATCCATCATATCTTTTCATTTAATTAGCCTGTCCTCCAGTGTAGGAGATTCCTTCTCTTTCCATTTTAAACCATGTAATACTCTAGCTGCAGATACCATGTACAGCAAAACTCACCAAATATTTTTAAGAATTACATTATCAATTGTGTCTATCATTTTCAATAGATATATTTCCAAGTTCGTTGTAAAGCTAACAGCAAAAATCTCATTTATGTATTTTCTTCCAGTATTTTTTAGCAACTGGACAATTCCACCAAACGTGAAATAAAGTACCCTTTGCTTGTTCATATTTCCAGCGTTTTTTCTTGACCATTTTGTACATCTTAACAGGAGTGACGTACTATCTCTAAAACAATATAAGATAGTTTTCTTTTAAGCTTTTGAGATAGTGTAAATTTGTCAGTGTTTCCCCAGGATTTCTCCCATCTTTCTAGTTCAATATTATAACCTATATCCTGAGCATACTTTATCATTTGTTCCTTAATATATTCTTGCTCTAATTCTCAACTAGAGGAATCCTGTAGCATTTTTCGATATGGTGTTTTTTGTTATCAAATATTATTTCTTGTAAGACATTCTTTTCTAAATCAAAACTTTCTAATCTGAGATCCATTATATATTTTTCATAGATTTGTTTGCATAAGAACCAATTTGTCTTAAACCCTTGATCTTCCAATTGTTCCCTTGTCTTCATTTTAATCATTCCTTGTATCTCTTTACTTATTATATCTTGATATTTTAACCAATTTTCATTTCCAGGGTTTTTTTTTTTCTTCCAAAAAATGCTTCTTCTGTGGATATCCACCAGGGTATTTGTCTATAGAACTTTTTCTTTAGATTAATCCAGAGTTTTAAAAGGGTTCTTCTAATAAAATTATTATCAAAATCTTTATTCTCCTTTCTTTTGCTGTACCATATATATGCATGCCAACTGAATCTTAGGTTGAATCTTAGATTCTTTGACCAGACCTTATGTACTCACCCAACAGTTGTCCAAGGCAGCCCATATAGAAAACATTACAGTAATCAAAACAGGATGTAACCAAGACCTGTGTCACATGTATGATGTGATGTCATTATGTTCTAGGTTTTCCTCACTTCTTCATATGTCATCATATGCTTCTGCTCTGGATTAGGAAATCTAGAGCACAATGACATAATATAATCCATTTTAGCCTATCAGGGGAGAAAGGAGGAGGGGGATGGGATTTTGTTTCCACACCTGCCCTCCATCTTCTGCAGCATATAGTTTTGCCTTCAGGTGTTAGTATAACAACTTCTAGATTACTGCATTATACAGAGGGGGGGGAAGCATTCATGAGACATATAAACAGCTGGAACTAATTTACCAATCTTTTGGATTTTGTGTGTGTGTGTGTGTGTGTCCCACCACGAGACTTTCATTGACTTCCATCACTATTAGAGACAACTGAAGAAAAGCTCACATGATCTTCATCTCAAGGTTCATTTGCCCACATTATTCATTGACTCCTATTGGGAGTAGCATGATGGCACCAACAAGAAAATAGTGAGGGTTGATATAGTCAATAGAATTAAATGATGCTTTGGCCAAATGAGGCCAGAAACAGTGAAGCAAAGATGGAAAATGAGCCTGAAAAAATAACATCAATATGTTTTTCACTGAGTGCCAACATTTAATTAGAACAAGTGGCAAACTTTTCAACCCTCATAAATATGACCACGAAATATGGTGAATAGTTGTAGGTCAAATCTGAGTCCTGTTGATTTCAATAGGAAATCTGGCCATGTTCAGTGAATCAAAAAAACTTATAAAGCATATTCCTGGGCATGTCTGTTAAGAAATGAGTCCTAATGGATTCAGTGGGATTGTATCTTCAGAAGTGCTTCTCTTTGCCAGGGCTTTATCCAATGTTTAGAGAGGAAAATTGGTGTTCAAGATTTAACTGCACTTAGTTCCCATTCAAATCAGTGAGAAAACTTGGTCATGACTAGGGATGAAATGAAATGTCATTGTATTGGACAATCTTGACAAAAGTAGCATTTCCCTACATCCTTTTGAGAAAAAGTAAACCTAGCTAGAACATTCACCCATTTACAAGGCTTACAAAGTATTTCTGGGAAATGATGTTTGTCCAAAAAAATGCACTAATTTAAAAACAAGAAAATCTAAGATCAGCAGATTTGGGTTTTTTAAAAAAATATATAAAAATGCAAGTATCGACACTCTTTCAAGAAATGGAGAAAAGTTGTGTAAGTTAGATAAAATGTGCAAATAAATGCACAATTAGGCTACTGTATAAAAGCAGTGTAAAATTTATGAAAGGAAGAAAACATGAAGTCTCATAAACCAATATGAAAAAAAAGGAGGAAAATATGTGTGGGATTTGGAGAAGTTCTCTGAAATGGAGATTGAGATACTTTCACATACTTTTTTATAACTAGCAAAATTAATTTCAACAGGAATAAATGTAGAGTACTATACTTACCCAGAAGAAAATGAAATGTACAGATATAGGATGGGTGACACCAGTCTTGATAGCAGTGCATGTGAAAGGGATCTAGGAGTCTTAGGACTTTTTCAGGTAGCCCCCTTAAACCCTGTTTTTTGCTGGCATAACTTTGCCATTTTTATGCCGGTAAAAGAACTAACCATTCCACACTTCTCTTCTTTCCTGACAAAAGGCTTCGCAGGCACTAACAGGGAGTGAACTGAGCTAAATTCACTTCCCAGTTTAAGATCTCACCTAATCTCACGAGAAGACGCTCACATGGGAAATTTTAAAAAAACAAACAAAAAACCCCAAACAAATTAAAAACACAAAAAGTTTTTAAAAGCACATGTGTCACCTACATGTGTCACCTACCTGGATGTCATGATCTCACCCAGAAGTGTCCTGGCCTGACCGACCATTGATGCTGCATTCATGTGAGTACTATGGCATGAGGTTTCATATACCTGGCAACACCAGCACCAAATTGCAACGGGGATCTATTGATGGCTTGAGCTGTCAATAAAATACAATGGGTATTTTATTTACAGTAGATAAATGTAAAAAGGAGACATCATCTGGTACGTGTGCCCTTTTGTGTTTATGTGGCATCATTATGATGCCATATTTGATGTGTCTGATAACATCCTTAGTGGACCACAAACAGAACATGAGTCAGCAGTGTGAATTGGCAGCCAGAAAAGCCAGTGCAATTTGGGACTGCATCAACAGGAGTATAATGTCTAGATCGAAGGGAGTAATAGTACCACTCTATTTTGCTTGGGTCAGACCTCACCTGGAATATTGTGTCCAGTTCAGGGCAGGGCACCACAATTCAAGAAGGATATTGACAAGTTGGAGCATAGCCATAAGAGGGCAACCAAAATGTTGGGAGGCCTGGACGCCATGCCCTATGAGGAGTGGCTTAGGGAGCTGAGTATGTTTAGCCTGGGGAAGAGAAGGTTAAGAGGGGAAATGATAGTGATGTTTCAATATGTGAAGGGATGCCATATTGAGTATAAGGCTAGCTCGTTTTCTGCTGCTCCAGAGAGAAGGCCACAGAGCGATGGACCTAAGCTACAGGAAAAGAGATTCCACCTAAACATTAGGAAGAACTCCCTGATGGTAAGAGTGGAACACACTGCTTTGGAGTGTGGTGAAGTCTCCTTCTTTGGAGGTTTTTAAACAGAGGCTTGGTGGTCATCTGTCAGGCATGCTTTGATTGTGTATTTCTGCATGGCAGGGGGTTGGACTGGATGGCCCTTGTGGTCTTTCCAAACTCTATGGTTCCATGATATTGATTTCTATGGGAAGTAAATACAATTAACTTAGGGTTTATCGACATGGGCCAAGATACACTGGCTCCCTGCCAGCATATCCTGCCCCTAGATATGGACCATCCCTCTTCTGTTACCACCATGAAATGAGTCGAGTCCAGACAGGCACACCATCCCATCCCTGCAGCCTCCATCACTGCCACCGCATCCCATTCTTTGGATCCAGACAGGAGGCCTGCAGCATGTGAGCAAAGCTCCCTTCTATGGGATTCTTGGTCACATGCTGAGGGACCCCTTCCTAACTATGGAAGAGTGAGGCAGAAGGCAACTGCAGCAATGTGCCAGAATGGGCTCCTGTGGCAAAACAGGGGGCCAGGTCCAGTTTTATTTTTATTTTGCTGCCTGGAACACATTTAAACTGGTATTTTTTTATCACGCCCTACTCTGTCTTCTCCTTGTCTTAGCCCCATCTTTGTCCCAGGGCTTGTGAGGCAAAATGCGGCAAAAGCCTGCATCATCAGAAATACAGGGCTCCAAGATGAGGCAAAATGGGGTTCAACATGATATGACATGTGTCTGAGAGCATTTCCTGTTATCTGTACTGTACTGCAAGATGTCTGCATAGAGGTGGGAACAGAAGCGGATGGAACTCTGTTCTTTCTTAGTACTGAAAATAATGGTCTGAATGTCAGTTTACCATGCCTTTCCTATTAAAAGACTGTCAGGCTCATCCCTGAATTCTGGGACTTGGAGTGGAATTCATGGAGGACCCTGACATGAGGCTGCTTCCCTTGCCTGGGCCTCTGGAGTTTTGGAGAGAGGCCAGCCCGCCTTGTTGGCCTGGGAATGCTTCTCTCCACAGCGGCTCAAGGTCAGATCTCCCAGGTGCAAGCCACCCTGAGAGGGAGGCATATTTCCTTCCTGAATGCCTTTCTCACGCTGTGGGGTTTATCTGGGGGGTTGCTCTAGCTGTATTCAGTTTCGGCTTTGTTCTATGTTCCTGACACATGAATCCATGTCAATAAAGAAATTTATTGATTGAATGTGAGTGTGTGTGCTTGGTACATCACAATAAGCTGAATTCCTCTTCAACACCTAATCCATTTGAGAGGTTCTACCCGCAATGTCGGAAGACGCGGAGGCTGGAACCCAGATGGAGAATGACCTGGCTGCAAGCGGCGAACAGGGAGCCGGAGCCCCGGGGGAGGGGGCCAGCATGTCGGGGGATGTTGCAGGAGCTTCTGAAGGAGACGCGAGCCAGACCCACTGGAGGGCTGGGAGGTTTACTCATCCCTTCGACCTAATGGAGCTGGGAGCCAAGCAAGCCTTGGGGAGGGGCAGCCTGCCACTCTCCGGCACTCCAGAGCGAGGAGCTGGAATGGCCCTGGGAGCCAGCTGGCCCTGGCCAGGCAACTGAAGCTGGGAGGAATGTCAGTCCCGTCGGTGGGACAGACCCCTGACCGAGGGGTACCGAGAGCTGGGGGTCCGGTTTTCACTGCCAGAAGTAGGAGCTGAGGTCCAGCAGTTGAAGCAGCAAATGGGGGTGATACAAATGAGCCTCCTACAGATCCTGCAGAAGTTGCCACCGCCACCACCCACCCCTGGAGGGGCCCAGCCTCCCCAAGCTCCACCAGCGGCCGCCCCGGCACCCGGGGCAGGGGACCCTGCCATGCCTGCTGAGGTCCCTGGCCCACCGGCTCCTGGGCCAGCCCCCCCTGGAGGGGCTGGACCGGTCGAGCTGTGGGAAAGACACTGGGTCCTAAAGCACCGAGACTTAAAGGTGACCTTTGATGGGGATGCAGCAAAGCTTCCATACTTCCTGACCTGGGTGGTGGGGTTTATGTCCCAGTGGGATGAGGAGTTCCAGATGGAGGCTGAGAAGGTGCAGTATGTGTCCAACAAGTTAGAGGGAGAGGTGGCACAGTGGTTGGTGGGGCTTTATGATATGGGAGCCCCAAAACTATTAAACTTCCATGAGTTCCTGCTAGCTTTGCGGGACCAAATTGAAGACCCCCTGAGAGTGAGAAGGGCCCGAGCGGATCTCAGGCAACTGAAGCAAGGTTCAAAGACTGTGGGAGCATATGCCACTGAATTCCGCCGCCTGGCCACTCAGGTGCCTGATTGGTTGGAGGCCATAAAGGTGCAGTTTTTCCAGGATGGCCTGAACGCAGACATCCTTGAATGGGCGTTGTTCCAGGGGAACCCCAAAACCCTCTTGGGGTGGGTACGGCTTGCCGGAGAAGTGGAGACGCTGAAATGGAGCATCAAGCTAGCTCGGCATCGGCAAGGATCCGAGGGGAAGACCACCGGGTCTACCGGGAAGAAAAGTAAAGCAGCCCGCCCAGGTGGAAACTCAACAGGAGAGTTGGAGAGGGAGCGAAGGATGAGAAAAGGCTTGTGCCTGCACTGTGGAAAACGAGGCCATCGCATAGCTGAATGCCCGGAGCAGAGCCCTCGGGAACCAGCTGCAGCCGAGTAGCCCTAGGGGAGCAAAGGGAGGTCATTGACATCGAGGAACCCACTCAAGCCCAAGCCACACGGCAGGGGAGTCTTCAGAAGACCCAGATGACAGCGGATCTTACTCTTCCGACGCAGAGCTGGCAGGAAATGGCTCCAGCCTGCCCTACTAAGCGCCCGAGGGTGGGCTAACCCCGAAGGGCACCCGGATGCTGTGGTGAGTGGGGTGAAAGGCCCTTTCTCCATAAAAGCCAAGTTAGGGGTTGGAAAATGGGGGTCACCCAAAAAGAATCGTAATGGTTGATTGCAGATGTACCCAAGTCCTAATTCATCCCTCCCTGGTCAGTGAACTGGACATTAGCACTATTAAGCTGGACAAGCCAGTGTGGCTGTCACAGATGGATGTGGGGATGATGAAGGGGGGCCCTACCAGGCGAATGACTGGTCCAATATGCATGAGAATGGGGAATCATCAGGAGGAACTTCAATTTGTGATTGCCCCAGGGTTAGTTCCTGCTGCAGTGGTGGGACTAAACTGGCTTAAGTTCCACAACCCCATCATAGACTGGGTAAAAGAGACAATGACTTTTGGAGATCCTGTGTGTGTGCAGGAGCACGGGGTAGAGGAAGTTCTCCCAAGGGAAGGAGCCCCTCTAGAGGCCAAGTCGCAGAGCTGCACAACCGCTTTAGTCCAAGGGGAGCTGAAAGGATTGCCGGTGGAATACAAGGCATGGCAATATGTTTTTGAGGAGAGGGGGTGTGACATTTTGCCACCCCACAGACCCTTTGACTGTGCCATTGAGATACTTTCTGAGACTAAGCTACCCAAACCCAGAATTTATTCCATGACGCCGGCTGAGATGTATGCCCTCTGGGAGTTCATAGACAAAAATTTGGCTCGGGGGTTCATCAGGCACTCGACCTCACCTGTGGGGGCCCCGTTGATGTTCAGGCATAAGGCAAATGGGAGCCTGTGACTGATCCAGGACTACCAGGCGTTGAATGCAATCAGCGTTTCAAATCAGTACCCCCTGCCCTTGATGAAGGACATACTAGCCCATTTTTCCAATGGGAAGATCTTTACCAAACTGGACCTGAGGGAGGCTTATTACAGGGTACGAATCAAGGAGGGGGACGAATGGAAAACTGCTTTCAATTGCCCCGTGGGGGCTTTCAAATTCTTAGTAATGCCTTTCGGGTTAAGCGGAGCTACAGACATTTTTCAGAACTTGATCAATGATGTGTTGAGAGAATTTCTGTACAAGGGGGTCTTGGTGTATTTGGATGATGTATTGATTTATTCTGAGGACTATACGTCCCATGTGAAACTGGTGAAAAAAGTGCTTGCTAGACTGGGGGAGAACCACCTGTATGCTAAGATGTCAAAGTGTGAATTCCACCAAAGCTGCTTGGACTCCTTGGGTTACCACATCTCAAAGAAGGGGATAGAAATGGACCTGGAAAAAGTCAAGGGTGTGTTGGCATGGGAGGCCCCTAGAACCAGGAAGCAGCTGCAGAGCTTCCTGGGATTTGCTAACTTTTACCGGTCCTTCATCCCTGACTTTGCGACAGTAGCCCTCCCTCTGACTGATCTATTAAAAACCAAAGAGGTGGGGAAGAAAACCCGAAAGGGAGCGGGGAAGGTGGAGAAACCTCCCCCCAAAATAGTGTGGTCTGACCAGGCTTTTGATAAGGTGAAGAAACTCTTCACCTCTGAACCAATTCTCAAACACCCCAACCCCTCCCAACCTTTTGTAGTCCAAGTTGACGCTTCAGATGTAGCGATGGGAGGGGTGCTGTTGCAACAAGGGGAGCAGGGAGAGCTCAGGCCGTATGTATACTTGTCCAAGAAATTCAATGAGACTGAGCAAAATTGGCCTGTCTGGGAAAACGAGGCAGGTGCAATCAATCTGGCCTTAGAAACTTGGCGCCACCTATTGGAGGGATCTTCCAAACCCTTTGAAGTTTGGACAGATCACAAGAATTTGGATGTTTTAGCCACTCCAAGGCTGTTGAGCCCCAAACAGTTTAAGTGGGCCAGTTTCTTCTATCGGTTCAAATTCACCCTGAAATTTATCCTGGGAAAAAAGAATTTCCTAGCTGACGCTTTGTCCAAACTTCCCCAACATGACAGCAAACGAAAAGAGGTCATTGACGCAGTCTTCTCCCCCTCCCACTTGGGACTAGCAGTCCTAACACGCAGCAAGGCCAAGCGTCAGGAGCCCAAGCCAGCCCCCCTTTGGGGCCAGTGCCTGATCCTAAGGGTATCGACGTTGCCGGCCCACCAAATGTAGATGCTCGCCCTGGTGAGGCCCCGGCCACGCCGGAGCTGGCTCCTCCTTCCCCTTCCTCCCGTTGTGATAGGAGTGGATGGCAATCCCAAATGGTGTCAGTCCTTCCCAAGGAACCATGGTTTTTGGCTCACCCCGGGGAGGTGACCCTTCAGGAGGGCCTGGCTTGGAAGGGGGAGCGTCTGTATTTCCCAGAGGCCATGAGGTCGTCCATTCTCAAGCAGTGCCATGATGTTAAAAGTGCTGGGCATTTTCGGTATGTAAAAACCTTGCATTTCGCATGGAGACAGTTTTGGTGGCCAAAGATTAGAAAGGAGGTGGAGAAGTATGTAAAAGAATGTTCCATGTGTGCAATGGCAAAAAGGGGGACAGGAAAGCCAAAAGGCCTGCTACAGCCTTTGCCTACCCCATCCAAACCTTGGGAAGCTGCCCGAAAGTAGGAAAAAAGACTGTTATTTGTGTGGTGACTGACATGTTTTCAAAACAAGCGCATTTTGTGGCCTGCAAGAAACTCCCAACAGCCTCCCAGTTAGCCAGGTTGTTTATTCAACACATTTACAGACTACATGGGAGTCCTGTTAAGATCGTGTCTGACGGGGGGGCTCAGTTCACTTCCCAGTTCTGGAAGGTGTTCACAAACCTTCTGAGAGTCGAATTGGGGCTCAGCAGTTCCCATCATCCCCAGAGTGATGGGCAGTGCGAACGTTATAATCAGGTTCTTGAACAGTATTTGAGGTATTATGTGAACTTCCAACAATCTGACTGGGTGGACCTCTTGTCTTTTGCAGAGGTCGCCTATAACAACGCCACTCACCACAGCTCTGGCTTCTCCCCTTTTAATATTGTTTCAGGACAAGACTTTAATCCTCTACCACTAGGGGACGGAACCTCCAAGGACCCGGTCTCAGTGACCCAGTAGAGTAAAAAAAATTAGAGATGCCTGGCCAAAAGTTGTTTCAGCCTTGGACTTTGCAAAAGCACAATACAAACATCATGCGAAACCAAAAACGGGACCCCACCCTGGAGTACGCTGTAGGGGGCTTAGTATTTTTGTCCACTAAGTTTCTTAAAAGTCCCCAACCTTCAAAGAAGTTGGGGCCCAAGTACATAGGTCCTTTTCCTATTGCTCAGGTGATAAACCCAGTGGCTTTTGACTTGATGCTACCCAAACTGTACCGTAACGTTCACCCTGTGTTTCATTCTAGCTTACTCAAGCTGGCATGCCCTCCAGACCATCAGCATCCAGACCCGGGACCTGCACCCCATCCTATCCTGGTCAACGACCACCAGCATTTTGAAATTTCTGACATGTTGGACTTTTGGGTTCACAGGGGGGGTTTATAAAACTTAGTAAAATGGAAACATTTGCCGTTAGGACATGCCGAGTGGGTTAGTCGTGAACATGTGAATGCTCCGCACTTATTACGAAAGTTCCATGCCCGCTTTCCTGATAAGCCGGGCTGAAAAGGGGGGATTTCTCTTTGGGTGGGCGGTATGTCAGGCTCATCCCTGAATTCTGGGACTTGGAGTGGAATTCATGGAGGACCCTGACATGAGGCTGCTTCCCTTGCCTGGGCCTCTGGAGTTTTGGAGAGAGACCAGCCCAACTTGTTGGCCTGGGATCGCTTCTCTCCACAGCGGCTCAAGGTCAGATCTCTCAGGTGCAAGCCGCCCTGAGAGGGAGGCATCTTTCCTCCCTGAATGCCTTTCTCACACTGTGGGGTTTATCTGGGGGGTTGCTCTAGCTGGTCTATGACCGTAATAAAGATTCTATTCTATTCTATTCTATTCTATTCTAGCTATATTCAGTTTCGGCTTTGTTCTATGTTCCTGACACACGAATCCTTGCCAATAAAGAAATTGATTGATTGAATGTGAGTGTGTGTGCTTGGTACATCACAAATTTGCAAAAAGCCCTCAGTAAAGTCTTCCGTGAGGACTTGGTCTTAAATTGCACCACAGAGACATTTTAGAGTTGTTTCTAATTCACTGTATAAGTTTTAAAAGTCTGATATGGCTCTGGAATTTGTTGCCTGACTTCAAGTTACTTACAAGTGGCCATTTATCATGTAATAAATGTAATAACAAGGCATTATTGTAGATAATGCATTAAAGACAACTGTGTCAGCATGAACATATTTAAATGCTGTTTAAGATAGATTTTATATGTTCAGCCATTGGTATTCTTTGGAATGGAAGTAATGAATGTATTAATGGAATAAGAAAGCCAATATCACTCTTTAGAAGCCTGTGTATAGTTTAATTATAGAAAATGGCTTAAAGGATGAATAAAATTAATGGCTTGAATAAGAATAAGAAAGCTTGCTATAGCATAAGGTTTATGTTAATATATTGGGATTTTTGGAGTTGTAAATCAAAAGAGTAATTTATGGGAAGGTGAGGATGGAAAACTTTATACATTAAATTCCTTTTTAGATAAATAGCAGTGTGAAACATAACATGACTCCATTACATACATTATATTATGGGCAACTCAGTATTGCACAGGTGCTGGAGTTGGACAGCTGGAGCTGTCTGTGGCACGGCATCAGGCTTATTCTCCTGCCTATTTCTTCCATTGTGCATCACTGCTGCTTACTCCCCAACTCAATAGACCAGTGGCAAAAAGGCCAGGCACATGAACTACATATGCTGCAGAGTGACATACTTTGCATTTGACTTGTGGCACATTTGTCAAAGAAGGCAGGCCACCAGTGTGCTATATGCATTTTTAAAGCTTCTATCCTTTGAAACTTTAATGAAATGTTCTTCAGTGAGCACAGAGCCCCGTTGCATCATTATAAGGGCCCATTAGTCCAGGATTCTGCTTGGCTAGTCAGATATGTCAGAGCAATTTGCCGGCAAAGCATGATTGCAAAAGTCCATTGTCACTATCTGTCCCCAGCAGGTTGTACCACAAAGTGGTACACTTCCTCTAAACAAGGTAGTTCTGTTTAGATTTCAAAGGTAATAGTCACCTATGTTCTAAAAAGAATAACCTTCTTCCTTAAAGTCACCTTAAGCTGTGGCCATCACACCTTGTAGCAGAAAATCCCAGAGGTTTATTGTGAATTGGGAAGAAAACGTAGTTCCTATCAGTTTCACCAACTGATCCTGAATTATAACATTATGCAAGTATATTTCAGAACACATGCAGCAAGGAAAGACTCCTTCCTGCCTAAAAGAGGCTGTGGTGAGCCCATTACTAAAAAAGGTCTCCCTGGATCCCACCACTCTGAATAATTATTGGCCCGTCTCCAACATTCCATTTTGGGGCAAGGTTCTGGAGTGGCCTCCCAGCTCCAGGGTCTTAAAGAATTTGATTATCTAATGTGATGTGGCAGCTAAAAAGGCCAATGCGATTTTGGGCTGCATCAATAGAAGTATAGTGTCTAGCTCAAGGGAAGTCATAGTGCCACTCTATTATGCCTTGGTCAGGCCTCACCTAGAATACTGTGTCCAGTTCTGGGCACCACAATTCAAAAAGGATATTGACAAATTGGAGCGTGTCCAGAAGAGGGTGACTAAAATGGTGAAAGGTCTGGAAACCATGCCTTATGAGGAAAGACTTAGGGAGCTGGGTATGTTTAGCCTGGAAAAAAGACAGTTAAGGGGCAATATGATAGCCCTGTTTAAGAATTTGAAGGGGTGTCACATTGAGAATGGAGCAAGCTTGTTTTCTGCTGCTCCAGAGACTAGAACACAGAGCAATGGATGCAAGCTCCAGGAACAGAGATTCCACCTCAAAATTAGGAGGAACTTTCTGATAGTCAGAGCTCTTCGGCAGTGGAACACACTCCCTTGGAGTGTGGTGGATTCTCCTTCCTTGGAGGTCTTTAAACGGAGGCTGGATGGCCATCTGTCAGGGATACTTTGATTGTGATTTCCTGCATGGCAGGGGGTTGGCCTGGATGGCCCTTGTGGTCTCTTCCAACTGTACAATTCTATGATTCTATGATTCTATGAGATCCATTTCAATCTGGCTTCAGGCTTGGACAGAGACAGCTTTGGTCACCTTGGTGGATGACCTATGCAGAGAACTGGACAGGGGGAGTGTGTCCCTGTTGGTTCTGCTGGACCTCTCAGTGGCTTTCAATACCATCACCATAGTATCCTTCTGGGAACCTTGCTGGGATGGGGTGCAGGGACACTGTTTTACAGTGGTTCCAGTATTTCCTGGAGGGGTGAACTCAGAAGGTGGTGCTGGGCGACTCCTGTTCGATGCCTGTGGGATCCCTCAGGGTTCTGTTCTGTCCCCCATGCTATTTAACATCTACATGAAATGCCTGGGAGAGGTCATCTAGAGTTTTGGGGTCCACTGTCATCAATATGCCGATGACACCCTGCTTTATCTCTCCTTTCCATCTGATTCCAAGGAAGCTGTCTCGGCACTTAGCCAATGCCTGCTGTCAGTAATGGACTGGATGAGGGCAAACAAATTGAAACTTAATCCAGACCAGACAGAGGTTCTCCTGGTCAGTCGAAAGGCTGATCAGGGACTAGGGACCCTTCCTGTCCTGGATGGGGTTATATGCCCCCTGAAATTTCAGGCTTGCAGCTTTGGTATTCTCCTGAACTCAACTCTGATCCTGGATGTCCAGGTTTCAGCAGTAGCCAGGAGTGCATTTGCACAATTAAAACTAGTGTGACAGCTGTGCCCATTCCTTGAGACATCAGATCTGGCTATGGTGACACATGCCTTGATTACATCCTGTCTGGGCTACTGTAACCATTACATCAGTCCTAACTGCCCTCTGCTTTTATTTACATTTTTAAAGAACATATAGATGAAATGCACCCCATGAGTGATGTATTATCTAGTTTCACCCTGATCATTATGAGCCGTTTAAATGTAAATGTATCAATTTAAATTTAAAAGAACATAACTTTTATTATATAGCCGGACACCCATATCCATTGATTCATTATCCACTGACTCAGTTATCCACGGTCTCAGTTTCAGCACAACTACCATAAAGTCTTCCTAGAAAATGCATCCTCTCTAGCCATTTTCTAGGTCCTCCAAGGCAACTTTATGATATTTTAAACCGGAAGTCCTATTATTTTCAATAGCATTTGCTATTATCCACAGTGGGGCCTGGAACCAATCCCCCACAGATATGGGGTCCTACTGTATATCAAACATTTGTTAGCATTCTTTGGTCTTGATCTGCGCACCACACAGCATCTGCAGCAGCAAGGGTTTTTGTAGAACAGCTCAATGCAGGAAATAGGGCTTTTAACTTTCCTCCTAGAGTTCTTTACAGTCTGCTTTATGAAGTTGTTCCATGCAGTGTCATAGCATCATCAAATTGCATCTTTGTCATATGCAATTTTTCAGTGCTGGGTTTTAGATTTACAACTAGTGGAGACAGCAGTTCACAAACTCATTATAACCTTCATCAGCTCGGGAATAAGTTATCTATGATTTATAACTTCTTGAACTCAGATGAGAATGCATCCATACAACTCATTTTGCATTGTTTATCTCAGTAAGTACATGAAATATGTTTTACTTACAAAAGATGCCTGAAAATTCCCTCTGGCATGAGAGTACCTGAGTTTTCAAGTGCTTTGGATTTATTTTTTCTAAACATGAATAATAGTCACATTTTTTTTAAAAAAAATCATAATTTGTGACATCTGTTCAGAGCTACTTCAAAATCTTTCTTGATTTTGTTCATCTCATTTCCCAGAATTAATATTTATGTGCATCTATTATACTGTATCAGTGAATCCTACTGTATTTTGGAATAATTCACTCTTTTCAAGAATGTTCATAGAATCAAAGAGTTGGAAGGGACAGCAAGGACCACCTAATCTACCCCCACACCATGCAGTAATAAATATAGGAGTTTGCATGTAAATCTTACAGAACTGAGGAGGCTCTTGTGTCTGTAGACCAGTACTGCTCCATTTGAATACAATAGGACCCCCATATCCATGGGGGTTCAGTTCCTAGATTTACCACCGATACTGGAAACTGCAGATAACAGCGAACACCATTGAAAATAATGGGACTTCCAGTGTAAAATACAATAGAGTTGCCTTGGAGGACCTAGAAAATGTCTAGAGAGGATGCCTCTCTAGACATTTTCTAGGAAGACTCTATGGTATGTGTTCTGTTTTGTGTCTCACAGATAACTGAAACCACGGATATTGGTTCTGTGGATACGGTGGTCCTACTATACTTCCAAGCCAGCTTAAGACCACAAGCTTCAAGAAGCTGAATAAATCTCCAATCTCTGTTGCCTATGTTTTGGCATCAAATAGCAGAAAATTGGTTTCTAGGGAGATTTTCAGATGCCTCTTGCCGCCTCTTGCCGCCTCCTGCCGCGCAAGCAGCCTCCGGAGCAGTAATGAGGCTGCTGCGCAGAAAGGGGTCCATTTTGGACAACACTGTTTCTCTCTCGGCATCGTCTATGACTGTTGCGGCTAGCATTGAAGGCAGCCGCACTGTTTGTCACTCACAGACAACTTCAGTGAGTGAAAAACAGTGTGGCTGCCTCCAATGCTAGCCGCAACAGTCACGGACACTGCCGAGAGAGAAACGGCATCGTCCAAAATGGACCCCGTGCCGCACAGCAGCCTCGTTACTGCTCCAGAGGCTGCTTGCGCGGCAAGAGGCATCTGAAAATCTCCTAGGTCTAGATCAAACATCCCATAGGTCTCATCCATAGTCAACTGAGACATAACAAAAGAAATAATAAATAGGATTTAATCCATATATTTTGCATATTTTAATAATGGATGCAGAGGGACTGGCTTAGAATTAGAATTGTGTCACTGGGGAGTGGGGAGGGCTGCTACTTGTGTTCCCTCAGATTATTTTCCTGATCTGAATTGGTCCCCCTGAGCTGCTATTTGCTGCAGAAGAGAAAAAGGCATGTGTTCCAGCTGACCAGGGAAATGAGACAGTTAAGTTAAAATTATTAAAACAATAATCATCAATAACAAATAGACAACCAAACAGGGGGGGGGACACCAGAACTGACTGCTTTTTTTTTTCTTCCTCTCAGATAAGATAGTTCTTCAAAATTTTCTGGGACAACAGATAGGGAAATGGGGGACTGACAATGGAAAGTGACAGCAACCTAGCTCTCCTCTCCCTCCCCTCCCTCTTGTCTTCTCAAGGCAAGATGGATTTAGAAATTGAGTCCTGGGTCTGGAAAACCTGACCTCTTTGTAAGACATTCTACAGAATCAGAGTCCAAGTCTCTGTCTCCAGCTTTTGGTAACAGCTGTCCATTCTTATACCATGGGTGGAGGTATTGCTGATTGGCAGGCATCCTGTTAGTGATGTAAGCTGCATTATGGATGGGACTATTCACTTTTCTATGTGCTCTCTCCAGAATCCTCCCAGGAGTGAGACCTGCTGCTGTTGCATACCAATGAGGAGGGAAGGAGCAAGGAGGGGAATGAGACCATGAAGATCTGGCTGCTCCGAGCTCCCAGAGCAAGGAAAAAGTGGGTGTACACCACTTTAGATTGCACCCTCTTTTGTCCCCCGCTCCCCACCAAGCTGAGACCAGATGTTCCTTTGTGGTCTGAGGCACCTCCTCCTGCCCCTCCAACTAGTAGGTGGCAACAGCAGGCGTTCCTCCCAGTGCTGCCAGGTTGTGGCAGGACATGCAACTCTCATAAGGATCTCAGATATTTTTCATGTTTGAATCAGTGGTGTTTATGTAAATGTTGGTATAAGCCCTATTAAATGCAGCAGTGGGTAAAGTGTGGTTTAGAGACTGTATGTGACTTAGTAACTCACAACTCCCCACCCCCACCTGATAGAGCTCTCTTTATTATAGACAAAAATAGGATGAATTACCTCACTTGGAAACGAGAAACTATTCCCCTATTCCAGGAGAAACTATTCACTTTTTAAATTTGTCTCTCTCACACAGTCACACACGCATACACATTCACAGAGCCAAGATAACATAAAAAAATACCAATTTCAAAAATGAGAAGTACACTTCTGACTAATTCTTACTTTGCTTCCCTCAATTGGCATTTTCAACAGTCCTCTAGTGGGTCCTAGAGGGAAAATTTGGCCCCTGGGTGCCGTTTACATGATGAAAATGCCCCGGGAAGAATTTGTGTCGATCCCTGGCAGTTTACACATACATCGGGTCGGGTACGTGATTTTTGGAAGGGGGGCCACCTTTTATCCCTCAACCTGCAGGACTTCCAGTCCTGTGGTTTGTGCCGTTTTTTAAAAAAGTCATAGGAGGATTCGGAAAATCATATGTCTAAACACCCCGTGACAATATATCTCAGTACTTGGTAATGACCAGAAATATATGTGACCAGGGGCGGGCTCAGGGAGGAGAGGAGGGGTCAGTCACCCGTTCAATAGATTCAGCCTCACCAGATGAAAACAAAGGCTTCCGTTACAGCTGCAGGTAGGTTTGTGTATGTCTGCATTAAATCACCCTGTTTGATGGATTTCTACACTGGGAAACCTACTTTAAATCCCCCCCTCCTGCATGCTTGGCTTAAATTTTAAAGAGAGTGTAAATTGTAAAGAGAACACAGACGATCGCTCATTATCCCCCCCCCCCCGTATCCACTGCATTTGTTTAAAGGTACAGTAAAAAATGCCACTGTCTGAGTAGATGATCAAACATTCACACACACACACACACACACACACACCCTCCTGCATCCTCACTTTCAATGGGCTTTAAATGCTGTTCTTTCAATTTGGAAGGACAGAAAGGCTGTAGCCATGAAGGATCCCTCCCTTCCCCACTTTCAATGGGCTTTAAATGCTGTTCTTTCCATTCGGAAGGACAAGAAAGGCTGAAGCCACAAAGGATCCCTCCCTTCCCCACTTTCAAAGGGCTTTAAATGCTGTTCTTTCAATTCAGAAGGACAGAAAGGCTGTAGCCACGAAGGATCCCTCCCTTCCCCACTGTCAATGGGCTTTAAATGCTGTTCTTACAATTCGGAAGGACAGAAAGGCTGTAGCCACAAAGGATCCCTCCCTTCCCCACTTTCAATGGGCTTTAAATGCTGTTCTTTCAATTCAGAAGGACAGAAAGGCTGTAGCCACAAAGGATCCCTCCCTTCCCCACTTTCAATGGGCTTTAAATGCTGTTCTTTCAATTCGGAAGGACAGAAAGGCTGTAGCCACGAAGGATCCCTCCCTTCCTCACATTCAATGGGATTTAAATGCTGTTCTTTCAATTCGGAAGGACAGCAAAGGCTAGGTCTCTCATTCCTCCACTCATCCTCTTATTGCCTCATCCCCAATGAAACACTCAATCATTCCATCATCCCCAACGCAGAAGCTTTAACAAACATTTGAGCCAGCCAATAGCATTGCTCGTAGCGCGAAACTCTAAAGAAAGTACGTCACTGAGGTTGTGAAAAAACAAGTAATCGCATCCTTGATTGACAGCCAAAAAAATAAATAAATCCCGGTACGCTACCCGTGTGTAAACAAGAAAAGCACGGGATACAGCATTACGGAACCTAAAATAAAAAACGGAACTTTGGATGTGTAAATATCAGTCACGGGACCACCCGGGATATCCAGATCAGTGACAAAAATCATATAAACAGCGAGGGGCGGATTCGGGATCACAAAGTCACGGTAAGCCCCGTGACAATTTTTGTCATGTAACTGGCACCCTGGACTCACCAGGTTGTTCACTCTTGACTTAATGAACTAATTCTTGTTGGGACTAACAATAAGGCTTATCTTTATCTTTATCTTGACTTTCAAAGAATTTCTTCATGAGTCTCCAGTAATATCATTTCTCTGTTTTTCATCACAACTAGCTTTTCAGTTTTCCATCTTTAGAATTAAATCATCAATGAAATCTCATAGCAATTTTTATTTTTACAAAAAATCCGCTATGGAATCCTCATCCATAGGATTGCCACAGGTCAAAGTCAACTTGACAGCAGTTAACAACAACATAATGAAATGTTTAGGATTTTCTTTTAGCATAGGCAATGCTGGTGTGTGTGTGTGTGTGCGTGTGTGCGTGTGTGTGATATTGTTGTTTTTGTTATCTTGTTGCTATATCTATTTAATTTCATATATACAGTATTTACAAAGCTACTGTTACAAAGGAGGCATGGCATCCCTGATTCATTTACATTTATTGTAACTTTGTTACGTTGTGATGTTTGTGGGGTTTTCTTGGCAAAATTTGTTCAGAGGGTGTTTGCCCTTGCCTTCCTTTCAGGCTGGGTGTGTGACTTGCCAAAGGTCACCCAGTGGGTTTCCGTGGCTAAGTGGGGATTTGAACCCTGGTCTCCCAGAGTTGTATCCTAATAATCAAACCACAACACCAATGTGGCTGTTCCAATTGATGCACCAAAGAATGCAAGAGCACCTGCCTAAAGGTGTTCTTCCTGGTAAAGCTCCCTCTCTTTTGTAATTTGGTGGCAGGCAGAGATTGACAAGCACTTGATGCCCCACTGTACATTACTTGCACCCTGTCTGTTATTGACCGAGCTAAAATTTTTGTGATCATTCTCATCAGGAGCTTCCTAATCTTGCCTCTCCCTTCATAATAACACATATCTGAGCTATGAAGTAATTAATTATTAGTAATTACATTGAACATCTGATATTATCTATTATGTCATGCTGTTATTTGTAATTAAATCATTATTGCAATAGATAATTAAGTTACATTATGATTATAGTTTAATGAGGAATAACTTTACTCTTTTTACAGTTTAACTGTATGTTTAGTTACTTCCATAGTTACAGGATTTCGGCTAACTAAACAGTGAAAGCAGAATATGACATGGTTCAAATGCTAGCTTGTGTTGTGCCTTGTGCTTTTGCCTCATGTTCATTTGTAGCTTTTCAGGTGATGACTAGATAGAGGGAAGGAAAAGTGAGTTTTCTTTCAGAAGCCAATGTCTTATTGTATTCAGATTTTTTAAAAAATAAGTAACTAAAATAAACCTTCATTCTGAAGTTGAAGGCTTTCACAGCCAGCATCCATAGATTTTCCTTGTTTTTTTTCCCCAGGCTGTGAGACTGTGTTCTATAATAGTTTCTTTCTGATGTTTCGCCTGCATCTCTGGCTGGCATCCTCAGAGAATGGTTGGGTAGGTGTGTGTGTGGAGTTTATGTGCTGTGAACCCCTGTTGGGGAGTATATGTAAATTTGTGTAATTTAATATTTAGTTTCTGGGTATAGAAATGCAAGGCTCATTAGTGTCTGTCTGGCTAATGGTTGGTTGATGGGCCATTATCTGCTGGGCCATTATCTCCCAGCAGATAATGGCCCATCAACCAACCATTAGCCAGACAGACACTAATGAGCCTTGCATTTCTATACCCAGAAACTAAATATTAAATTACACAAATTTACATATACTCCCCAACAGGGGTTCACAGCACATAAACTCCACACACACACCTACCCAACCATTCTCTGAGGATGCCAGCCAAAGATGCAGGCGAAACATCAGAAAGAAACTATTACAGAACACGGCCTCACAGCCCGAAAAAAAAGAACAACAAAAACAAACAAACAAAAACAAACAAGGAAAACATTCATTCAATGTGAAGTTGAAGGCTTTCACGGCTGGCATCCATAGATTTCCCTTGGTTTTTTTTCTGGGCCTCTGAGGATGCCAACCACAGATGCAGGCGAAACGTCAGAAAGAAACTATTCAGAACACAGCCTCACAGCCTGGAAAAATCCCAAGGGAAACCTTCATTCAGTTTTGAGAGAAGGAAAGTAAAGAGTTACTTTTAAAAATGATGATACTAGTAGCTAACGACTTTTGGTCCCAGGTAATATAAATGCAGTAAATGTATAAATAGCACATAGGTTGCATGCACCCATCCTATACTGAACTTCCTGACCGTAAGAGCTATTTGGAAGTGGAATGCACTGCCTCAGAATGGAGTCTCCTTTGGAGGGTTTTAATTGGAGGCTGGATGGCCATCTGTTGGGAATTATGTGATTGTGTATTCCTGCATGGCATGGGGCTGGACTGGATGGCCCTTGTGGTCTCTTCCAACTCTATGATTCTATGCATAGCTGCTATTTTGTCATGTGTGAACACATTTAACCCCCATTATTTGTAAACACAGCCATAGATGGACCAATCCCTGTATGTTTCATTCTTAGATCATGAAGCACAACTGTTTCATTTTTGAACTGAAATCCACTCTGTTAAGGGAGTAAGTAGCTCTTAAAAGGTATGGATGCATTTCATGTGTGCATGGATTCCAGTACACAGACACATGTGCCTTTGTACCATTACTGCACCTAGGAACATTCATTCTGAGGACCAAGTGATCCTGCTCTAAACAGAGGCATTAAACCACTAGAAATTATTTCATTTTAGATAATTCTCTTATATTCCTTATATTTTAACAATTCTCAAGCATTTATCTTATATTTTCACTGTTTGAAATTAATCCAGAAATGGCTCATCAACACCTTCCAGATATTTCTGCACAAAACGAGACATTCTGCTTCCCTAACTAAGCTTTCACCTAGGCATAAATATCCATTTACCCAGTAAACTGAGCTCAAGAAAAGCAATTCTATTTGAGGATGTAGCTTCATCAGTAAACCTGTCCTCTTCTTCTGCTCCCTGATTCAATTTATCTTCAGCTGGATAGAAGAAAAGAACTGAATAAGAATGAAAAGTACTTGTAGTTCTGATAAGGAGGAAAAATGGTATAGGACTCTTTTTTTACAGCCCAGAATTGGGAGAGGTCCATGCATTACTCTAAGGCCTTTGTTTCAGTTTCCTTAACAAACTATGTATTTCCACTACGCTTATATATTTGTGATGGAGCATAACAAACGATATATTTCTTAATAGGATTATATATTTGTGATGGAACACCACAAACATTCTTGGCACACATTTTTAATGTTTAATGTCCCTGTGAATGTTCAATATAGTGATAATATTTCAACATCTTACATTGTAAAGTTGCCTGTTAAACAAGAGATGGGTTTACAGCTGGAAGCTACTATCATTGGTCTAAATCAGGGGTAGGGAACTGTGGAATGCTAGGCGGCACATTAGTCAACAGGAGACCTTGGAGGGCCACATTCCCCAGTAATTGTTTTTGACCCCAAATGCCCTATACGGGATATAGGAGATTTTTGTCATGTTTTAGCCCCTCCCCCTGGGCTCTTTTAGTTCCAGAAGAGGCTTTGTTATGAACAGGAAGTGAGAAGAAGGCCCTAGAGGACACTGGGAGGCAAATTTGAATCCCTTAGGGGCCACGAAAACAGCTCTGGGGAGGCACATACAGCCCTTGGGCTGCACTTTGCCCACCCCTGGTCCAGTTAATCTAGTTACAAAATCCAATTGTTAGCCATAGTCAAAGGAGATCCATTAAATCACTGGAAGTGTTGACTTACCAAGTTTCCATTGATCTAAGGGAACTACTATAGTTGGAATTGTCCATTGGATTTAGGGCATAGAATGCTTTTTCATTTGCAGAGTCAAAAGATTAGACTAGAGCCTTTATATAGAATCATAGAATTGTAGAGTTGGAAGAGACCACAAAGGCCATCCAGTCCAGCCCCCTGCCATGCAGGAAATCACGATCAAAGCATCCCTGACAGATGGCCATCCAGCCTCTGTTTAAAGACCTCCAAGGAAGGAGACCCCACCACGCTCCGAGGGAGTCTGTTCCACTGCCAAATAGCTCTGACTGTCAGAAAGTTCCTCCTAATGTTGAGGTCGAATCTCTGTTCCTGAAGCTTTCATCCATTGCTCCGTGTTCTAGTCTCTGCAGCAGCAGAAAACAAGCCTGCTCCATCTTCCAACTTTATTTACAATCAATTTTCTTCAGCATGATGCTCCAAAGGGCTATGGCAGAGCTTGAAGAAGAAGATGTTACCGTACTTATGGTAGGTTGTTTAACTTAAGCCGTCTGAGGGCTCGCACTAAGACTCTAAACTATCTAGTCTGTGGGCTGCTCTTTGCTGATGATACTGCCCTTGTTGCCCACACAGAAGCAGCTCTGCAGCGCCTAACATCCTGCTTCGCAACAGATGTAGAGCTGTTTGGGCTGGAAGTCAACCTGAAGAAAACGGAAGTTCTTTACCAGCCTGCACCACAGGACGAACACCACCATCCCCACATTGCTGTCAGCAAATCTGTGCTTAAGTCCATTCAGCAGTTCACCTACCTGGGAAGTATCATCTCCTCAGATGCCAAGATTGACAGAGATCGATCACAAATTAGCAAAGGCATAGAGCACATTTGGAAGATTTTACAAAAGAGTCTGGAGTAATAAACACCTGAGGTGAAGCACAAAAATCAGTGTGTATAGAGCCATTGTACTGTCTACTCTACTTTATGGGTCTGAAACATGGGTCACCTATCGCCAACACTTACGACTCCTCTAATGCTTTCATCAGCGCTATATACGCACAGTCCTAAATATACACTGGACTGACTATGTGACAAATGTTGCTATCCTTGTGCAAGCAGGGATCATCAGCATTGGGGCCATGATATTGAGAACACAGCTGCGCTGGGCAGGGCATGTTTCTAGGATGGAGGACCATCGCCTCCCAAAAATAGTACTCTATGGTGAACTCGCCATGGGTCAGCATAAGAGGGGTGCTCCAAAAAAGTGATACAAGGACTCCCTGAAACAGCATCTCAGGCTTGGCCAAATTGATCACCAACAATGGTCCGCCAAGGCCTCACATCGGGAGGCACTATCCACAATGATGCAGCCTTATTTGATCATTCATGCCGAACAAGTCTTGAAGAGAAACGACAACACAGAAAGAATCATAACCCGGAAACATCACCCAAGGAGACTTTCTGTTGTGCTTTCTGCAAGTGGACTTGTTTATCTTGGATAGGCCTTTTTAGTCATCAGCGTGCTTGCAGAAAGTGTGGGATGAGTCCTTCCTGAATCTTCTTTTGCGAAGAAAAGCCAGAGAGAGGAACATTCATCAGTATTTAGACTACACAAGAAAAGTGGTCAACTAATGTTTAGGGTATTTCATTCCCTCCAACTGTCCTGATTTGGCAGGGACAGTCCTGATTAATCCTGTGTGGTGAACTCGTTAACACACACTCACTGAAGCAATTACCATTCAAAATAAATTACTTTATTGATCAGGCAGTGAAGCAATGGTAGCACACACATATATAGATGTTCTCACCCTGTTTGGCCATATAGATGTTCTCACCCTGTTTGGCCTTTGTTCCCAGACTCCAGGAGTGCAAGGGATATCTCCCCCCCTCCCATAAACAAATATTCCCTGTTTAAGTATTTGAAGGGGTGTCACGCTTAGGATGGCGCAGGCTTGTTTTCTGCTGCTCCAGAGACTGGAACACGGAGCAATGGATTCAAGCTCCAGGAACAGAGATTCCACCTCAACATTAGGAGGAAGTTTTTGACAGTAAGAGCTGTTCGGCAGTGGAACACACTCCCTCAGAGCCTGGTAGGGTCTCCTTCCTTGGAGGTCTTTAAACAGAGGCTGGATGGCCATCTGTCAGGGATGCTTTGATCGTGATTTCCTGCGTGGCAGGGGGGTTGGACTGGATGGCCCTCGTGGTTTATTCCAACTCTACAATTCTATGATTCTATGATTCTATATCCTTAAGGCAGGCTGGCCAGGTTCCACCCAGCTGCAGGCTGTACCCAGCATACCACAACTCATGTCAAGGTCTGGCTTGGAGACTGGGGCTCACTAGGCCCAATCAGGCACCAACTGACTACAATACCCAGTATCCATGCCAGGTCGTGACATCTGTGTTGTCCCACTTTTTCAGCTGCTTTTCATGTGTCCCAGTTTTTATCTTCTCTCACTTTCCCCCTTAGTCTACAGCTTACTCCAGTTGCTGCAAACTGAGTTCAAAATGAAAAAGACGATAGCACTCCACTGAATCAGTGGGGGTGGTGAGGACAGGGGGTGGGTGGAATATTTCCATTCCCAGTAGGCTCAGGCAAAAGCTCAATGCTGCAGCCTTTACTGGCTTGTGTGTGCTTCTGCATTAATAATGCTTTGCCATCTTAGCCACACTCTAATGTTGCTTGGCCACATGGGTTCCCTCTACAATTCTATGATTCTATGTCATTTGATAAACAAGTTGCATTCAAGTGATAGGCTTGCTGTGAGTACTCTTCTCATCAGATGATAAATACAGTAAAGCAAATTAGATAGATGTTTCAGTAAACAGAATATGAACAATTATGGAACTATAATGGTAAAGCATTGCTGGATCAGCTAATGGTGACTTCTGTGACAAAAATTACCAGAAAAGTGCTATAGACCAAACATGGTAAGGAGAAACAACAAAGATGGCAACACAGAAAGAGGAGGAGGGAAGAATACCTCAAATACTTTATAAGCTGGGACTGGCAACTAGTTACCCAATAAGGCAAATTTTGATCACTAGCCATATTCTTCATGGCTGTCAGTTTCTTCAAAAGTTCAGCTAATCTGTTTGTGGAATTTGGGGCACAAAGCAAAAACAGGATGTTGTAGAAATCAGGATATCGCTGAAAAGCTTTTTGGCCCAGAGGGTGGCAAGTTGTGTGGAGTTATGCAATGTATTTCAGTACAAAATAAAGGTGACAGTGATTCTGCAAGCTAGAGAAGAGGGCTTTTTAAAAAAATCCCTAAAATATGAATAGGGATGGAAATATATTCAACCTTCTAAAAAAAAAAAAAGATTGAAAAACAGATTTCTCAGATATTGAGAAACCCTGATGAGGAGAATCCTAGTTAACCAAGAATCTTCACAGTTTGGGGCTTACTCTGCTTGACAAATACCACGTGTGAGTTTTTTGGGGGGTTGCCATATAAAGAAGCAACTTCTACCCAAACATGTTTTCTGTTCAGAAAATGGCATTTTCATTAGAGGAAACCTGTTTTCTGCACAGAAAATACTGTAAAAATCATGTACATTTTTTTTCCACAGAATAAGTCCCAAACTGTGACTGGTCTTCAAAACTCAGCAGTTTCTCTGCAAGAAGAAATATCATAAAAAAAAAATTCTTACATAGAAGAGCATTTACAAACATTTACATTCCTGGATATGAGGACCTTACTCCTGGGGCTTGTCTTTAAATAATAGAAACGAAGTTATAGCAACTTTGAAATGCATTTCCAAGAGCATGCATAAAGGAATTTGCAGTCTCTGCCATGCAGAAGAAGAGGTATACTGAATAGGATGAAATTTTAATCAGATTTAGTTTCTCTTTCAAATGGCAGCATTTGTCACAATACAACCTTGTATTTCATAACATAGAAAGATGATTGATTTAACCTCCCCACCCCCCGCCACCCAACGCAGTCAGAAGAAAAGGACAACCCAAAATGTCCAGGAGAACTCCACAAAGGACTTGCTGACATGAGTCATTTCAATCTCTCTAAGCAATTAGTTAAGATATGCTTGTCTCTTTCATTAAAAGCACCATTGGACATCCAGATGCAAAAAGATGACAGTAGCAAATGGTTGTTCAGGTAATTTCTGATTAATATTAAATATGGCTGTCATTGCAATTGATCACTAGCCATCATTTGTAGATTATCCATTTATCTATTTGAGACTTCTACTCAATATCTCACATGAAAATAATTAGGGAGATTCAAAGGAAAATGCTCTGCACCTTGAAAGAACTACAGAGGTAGATGCACAGTTATGTACATTACCACAAAAATTGCAGGAAATTACCATCATTTGCCCCTGGGTTTCATTCTTTCTCAGTATACATCTTTCCCATTCAGTCCATAAAATTCATCTAGTTAGATTTTTGGATTTCCAGGGATAGGAAATGGATTTCATTGGGAGGGAAAGACCCTGGATTTATTTATTTTTTTCAGTACTTGGCTTTACTCTCGTTCATGAATGCCTGAGCAGAATATCTACTGACACTAAGGATTTTTTCAGATGCTCTAACCCCCACCCCCATGGAGGTCAGGAGGAGGACGCCGCTGTCCCACTTCCGGCGGTCAATTCTGCATGCCCCATACTCCTTCGTTCATTCTCCTTCTGTGCTGAAGCAAAGGGAAAAAGTGCTGCTTTTTATTGACAGAAACTTCCATCAATAAAAAGTGGTGCCTTTTTTAAGCCTCCAGCATGGAAGGAGAATGAACGAAGGAAGAGAGGACGGGCGTGCAGAAGCAACCTCCGAAAGCAGGACAGCGGCATCCTCCTCCTGACCTCTGTGTGGGGTTTTTTAGAGTGTCTGATAAAGTCCTGCATGTCCAAAATGCAATGGCAGATAAAATAACACATACGGCTAAATCTTATTACCATCCAATGATTTGAACAGGCAGGAATATATTTATGTTTACATTTCTTTTTTCTTTTCTCTAAAGAAAGATATTTGGGCCCTGTGACTCTCTGCCAGAAATGATCACAGTACTTCAACCTTGTAGAGATTTATAATCTCATACATACAGAGTCCAAAATAGAAAAATTAGAAGAAAAATCAGAATGGGGAATACTATTATGTCTGTTCCATGAAACCTGGGAGGCTAAGGGCTCCTTCAAATGGACCAATAGTTCCAGTAAATATTGAGCTATTTTGTTTCTGTATTTCATATTTGGTGATGATTGTTTTCGTGTCCAGGCAGGATGCCCCCCTCCCCTCAACTACAATAACAGTAGTACACACAAAATTAGTTTGAAAAAACATGTTGGCAATAGTGTCACAACTTTATTGATGACAGCTGCAGTTGGTTGGCTCAAACACATGGATTCAGATCCAGACACTGACCAACTCGCCTGCTGGTCGATGAATCCATTGTCAGCCCAATTGCTGACAAGTACCAACCCAGGAAGGGGGAGGAGTCTGGGTAGGCTTCTGGATACCTGCCAACTACCTTATTCTCCCACTTCCACCACCAAAGAAGGGGGGCATCCAGTGATCACATATCCCGGGCTGGCATGTCCTCCCAGCCCATGCCCCACTTTTCTTTCCTGGGGGTCTCTGTAACCTTGATCTTGTTTATGAACTTGATGGAGACCCCGATACTGATGGCCTCGGATTGGAACTCATGCCAGCAACCCCCAAAGGTTGCGACAATGAGTGTATACCCCTGAGAGAATACATGATTAAAGGGTGGGTGGGTCAGCTTGGTGAGAGCCACTCCCTTCTCTGGTGTGGTGGCTGGAAATTTTTACCTGACCACTGGACTGGAGTGAAGCCTGCTGGAAAAAGAGACTTTTTGCCCTTCCCAGCCAATCAGATTTGAACTGGAAGACTTGCATCTGATTGACTGGGAAGCGAGTCTCCCCCTCCAATCAGGGTGAAGCAAGCCTCACCCTGATTGGCTACTGCTCTGTCCCCTCCCCAGCCAGCAAAGCTAGCTGGGAAGAGGATGGACCAAGCATGGCGGTGGCCATGCTGCATCTTGCCCACCACGTGGGGGGGAGATATGTGGAGGACCCCACTGGGACCGCAAAATGTCCGCCGGGTAAGTCCAGCAGCCCCATTCTGCTTCCGTATCCAGTCATGACCTAAATATACTGAGGTTTCATCCTCTCTTCTTTTTCTGCTTGATGTATGTCTAACTGTGGTGGGCACATCTTCCCTTTATGAACACTTTATTAACACAACATCTCCTCTATGCTCCTGCTGCAGCCTCCATCTTCCCTGTAAAGAAATGTTCAATCTGGTAGCAAGAAAGGTAACGAGGGATAGAAAGTCAGAAAAATACCTCTGTAGCAAAGGTTACAGTCCCATTCAACATCAGTGGGACCTCTCAGAAAATACAGATGTGAGAATTTACCCCTGCCTGCATTGGTAATTCCTAGGACAGGAAAAAAAAATTAAAAGTTGTGGCTAGTTCTAGAAATTAATGAGAAATAGACCATAATAGGAGATATGACATATGGATATTTTAAAAAATCCTTATAAGCACACATAAAAGTCCCACAAAATCCCAAGGCTTTTGTCCAGTCTGGATGACCATTAAGTCTACCTTTTAAAAGCAAGCAATATCCATCAGAGAGCAACACGTTCTGTGTGAATGCTGATGGATTCAAACAATGAACTGTAAGATTTCTAAGTGAGCTTCAGGATGGGAAAGGAGACATGCCAGCCCAGAAAGTTAACCAGGAAATGGAACAAGCCTATCTGTACAATTTAACAATCTCCATTTGAGGCAGGGGGAGGGGCAGGATTCCAAAAGTACATAGGATTGGAATGGAACTGTGCTAAGAGTGTAGGTTGCATGTTTGCGTGGCCTCATGATTACACATCCTTGAGAATATTGTCAGAAGGCTTTGTGCACACTCCTGCCTTTTGAAAGCGTAAAGCCTTGGGGCCCCCTGGGAGGCTGTTCCTTCTTTCGCTCATACACAAAATGAGTGACTTGCAGAATCTTAATAGAGGCCACAGACTCTCCTATGTAGTGTGCTATAATTATGTACCATTGTAGTAATGCTTTAATTCACACCCTCTTACAAATTGTGCTCTTCTAGATGGGAAGGACTAATGCAAATCAGAATATAAAAGCTTCCCTGAAGAGGTGTTTTATTATTCATATTTTCAAAGCAGCCAGTGTTTCAAACACCTGCTGCTCACTCTTCATTTTTGCACTGGTGACTTGAAATTGCTTCACAAGAAGCTGTGGGTGACTGCAGCTTCAGTTTAAACTAGAATGTAGAGGGGAAGATATATTATTGTCAGTGGCTGCCAATTCAGCTTCAATCAGACTGATTGATTGATGGCCATTCAGACAGTGTATTCAGAGGTCCATCTAACAGGTAATGTTGTCCTAATGTACTAGCAACCTTGGAAATAAGAGGCATAGGGCTAGATAATTAATAGTCAACACGAGATAGGTGGCATAGACCGGTGCACATCTTGCAATCAATCCAGGAGCACCCCTTGAAAAGGATAGCTGCTGACCCTGTAGTAGGTAGACCATCACAATATGAATTTCCGTCTCCCCTTCAGCCTACAGATGTGTAAAGTAAAACCAGAGCAGAGTTTGAATTTAACTTGTTAATGAACTCATTAAGTTATTCATTTGCTAGAGTTTTCTAGTGATTTTACCCAACTTTCTAGATTTGCCAATTTAAAAATATGATTTAGTGAAGTAAGCCCTTAGAATTCTCTCAGATTCATTAAAATAGGAAGGTCTACTGCCTCAGGAGAAGAAGGATTAGTACTGGAAGAAGGTGTCACATGGATCTTTTTAAGGCAGGCTAGAAAGGAAAAGAACATTTCTGGACTCAGATCAGAGCAGCAGAAGAAAAGCCAAATCAAATGGGGGGGGGGAGAGAAAAGTGAGGGACCCTTTCAGAATTTCAGGGCTTTTAAGCCAGAAAGACAAGTGGCCCCTGCCCCAGTGATCTGTGTGGAAAGAAAGTATTTGGAATCTTTCTGGGTGGGTGTATATTGTAGCTCTTTAGTAACTTATGTATTGATTATGTTACACACTGGTTTCTATTGCTTATAATTGTATAATTCACATTCATATATAATGTTATTTGGAATGTGCTGCAATTAATCCTTTTTATTCAGCTTATTTGTTCATACAGTACTTTAATGCACTTGGATTATTAAATGAAAAGTTTTCTGCACACCACTCCCCTATTTCCTTCTTTCTTGGCTTCTTCTTCTCTAGGTCTTTCTGTCCTCCCCGCCCCCTCCACAGTTCCAAGTCTTCTTTTTATCACCACTTCCACCTCCATCACCTCAGGTCCTTTATTGATTCTGGTTCTACAAACATCCAGCTCCGAGTTTGTCTTATCCAGCTGATATATATGCTCTGCACATCTCTGCAGAGATCACACTGCAACTACAGCCAAAGCAACTAACCAGACATGAACAAGCCAGGCCTAGAAACCTTCTGCAAGGGCTGGCTTGCAGTTATGTCCATTGCTCAATTTTGAGCTTCATTAGTCAAAATACCTATAGCAACTAAATATGTGAGCTGACTGGCTTTCAGAAAGCTATGTGAGATATTACTGGGTGAGAAGGCAGTTAGTTGTATTTGTGATGGCAAGATCTATGATGGTGTGCATTCTCACACCCAGTTATGGTGTCTGTTTTGCTTTCCATGATTTTGATTGTGAGTCAAGAGAAAGTATTACACCTTCATTGTTTTCATACTCATTTTATTTGATTGACAATGCATTCATCATTTTGAAGTGCAATTTTCCTCTGAAGACGTACGTGCCTTTCCCGCTTCTGAGGCAAGGAACATCAATATGTGTAATTATTCTGGATGCAAGATATTTAAAATATCATGTAAATAATGTGTGGAGTTACTCTCTTCTTTACTGATCAATTTACTTGCCCTTCCCTTCTATCTTTTTTGAGTAATTCTTGCTCATGCCATTTTGGCACTGTATAGATTTATCTCTGCAGAAACTGGAATACAGTAATAGTAAACAGAGATCAGACAACAGATACATAATCAGATAAAAATTATGTTATTTGTTTAGTCCTGTTTTCAAGTTACCAAGAATAGCTAAAAAGTCTGATTTCTTTCTCAGATTATCTATCCCACATTTGATGCTGCTACAAGTTGTTTTTCTGCTCCTCTTGAATGGTTCCACTTTCCAAACATCTGAGAGAAATTTTTGAAACATTAAGGGAAACACAGCTAGTCATCAGTGAATATCACAGTGCTTATCTTGGGCTTACCACCCAGGCAAAGGTCAAAGAACCCAAGAAAATCTGCCATGCTAAACTGTGGTAGTGGTTGGTCCAAACAGAAGAATCAAAACAATGTAACTAATAAATGTACATTTACTCAGTAGGCATAGTATTTGCCACTGCAAACTTTATAAAAGAAGCAGCAGGAGGCTGGAGTGGATAACAAAGGAATTAAAACTTTAGCAGTTCTATTAGAATAACAAGACAACTGCTATAGAATTTTCCCTTTTCTTGAACCTCCATTTCTTTATTTATTTTCAAAGCACAAAGATATGCGGCTTCCTACCCCTTCTTCCCTAAGCCCTCCAGGGCCAAAAGCCCTCCTACCTGTCCTGTCCTGTCCTGTCCTGTCCTGTCCTTCTGTGACACTAGCAACTAGCCAATCACTATGAGGGGCTCGTTCATTGCCTTCACAACATTTCTTAATGCAATACTGTAGATATTCTCCCCCATAACATTCTCCTTATAATAAAATGTTACAAAATTGTAATAATATTTTGCATAAGAGATGATGCAATATCATCCAATGTTTTATTACCATGTATTTGAGGGCATTCATGTTTTTGTGTCTGATAGAATGAGAGTGAGAAAATTTGAGCTGTTTAAATTCAAGCTAAAAATAAACAAATACAGTAGTATCACATTTTCCCCATGAGTTACATCTATCAATTCACACTATTGCCTGAATGATCCTGGTTCAATTTATGAAGGCTTGATAGAACAGTTTGAAGGGACCCCTTTAACTATAGTTTTGTGATACAGAGGTAACAGGAAACTTTGATTTAAGAAAGCAAGATATCTTTAGTAAAGCACAAGACGAAGGGAGGGGTCGGAAAGTAGTGTGGAGATACGGTATGTATTTATGTATCAAGCCTGTAACTTCTGAAGTGAACTAGGCCAATGTGGTCATATCACAAAATATCATTACAGACAGCAATACATTCTTATTACAGTGTTCTAATGGGCAATCAGAATAGTTCACTATTTATGTATGCATTAATTTTATGTATGCATATATCTTAACAATGCATTTCACTGTTGTGTTGCGTATGAATTTAAGTGCAGTTAAAAAAAAGGATGGTGCCATTCCTTAAAACACATAACATTTTTCTCTTTGGTGTTGCTATTAAAACTAAGTTCAGCAATACTTGTTGATAGCCAAAAGATATATTACTACTTTCCCATTAAGACCAGTCGTCATGCTGCATTTCTTTCATGCCATAAATCATAGTCAGAAGTGCAAATAGTGCTCCTATAGCTTGGGAGTTATTTATCGGGGCGCATTTGATTCCATCCTCAGATTTACACAAAAATGCTTCTGAAAATGGAATGAGTGTTAATTGCAATTCACTGAGTAATTAGGGGTAAAGAGTACAAACTGCACACCTTTCAGAGGCAATTAGGTGCTACTGAACATGACAACTCAAACCATGGGGTCAATTATGCTATTATGCAGCTATAAATTCAGAATCATTCAATGAATGCCAGTCTTTCCTGCTAGAGTAATTGGGATTGGAATATGACTGAATATCACTCAAACACACACACACACACAGAGAGAAACACAAAACACAACACATATGTATATTTATTATGGTGAACAGTGATGCAACTACCCTTTGGGGGTTTCCTCCAAAAAATATTCTTAATGAAAGCATTGTTTTTCAGGCATGTCAGTGTGAGCTGGCATATCACTATAGCTCAAAACCATTTTTTCCCTGAGTAGCTCAGAAACATAAGCCTACTGATGAAGTGCATGCAAATAGGTGCTGAACATGAAGTTCCCCCTACCATGCAAACAACCCATAAACTGAGATAGATAAGTTATGAGTATTCACAGTAATTCTTTGAATGTTTATTTGCAAGAAGGAAATCAAAAGGAGGTGATAGGTTCAGTCTGCCACCACCCTGAAGTGTGATCATTAATAAACTGAATGGGGCTATCTTAAATGTTGTATGGAACTTTTCAGTGGAGATACCAAGCACACAATAGCTAGACTGTTTTATGTGTTAGTCCATTTTTTTTTCTGTATCCTTTCAAAATATATAATTTTAAATGAAGTCCTTTGGAATTGTGAAGAGAAGGAAAGAAGGAGGTAGTTTTGCAGCTCAATATTTTATGGTCTTAATGATACCTCAACAAACAGTTATGAGCTTTAGGCCACTTTAGCTGTCATGGCTTTTCTCAAAGGAACAAGGAATTGTAATTTGGTGTGGGTGCTATGAATTCTCAGGTAGAGATCACAAAAAAAAAAGCTGATGGTATTTTCTGTAGAAGAGGAGATTGACAAAGATTTCTAAACCAGCATAAATCTATAATGTTGACAAATCCACCTGTCCCCCCAAGAGCCAGAAATATTCTCTTAACTCCTATTTGCCTCAACTGGTAATATTAGCATGTCAGGACTATTGGAAATACATGTTCAGTTCCTGTTGCACTTCATTTTAATCTCAATGGGAGTTGGTTCAGCACAAAAAATATTTGGTGGGTAGGAAGAGAACAAAGCATGTTTCATGCAGAGAAGTAAGATGCTCCCTCTGACTTTGGGGTTATACCTCCACGGGGCTACATCTAAAAAAACAGCATGGAATGCAAAGTTATTTACCTGCTTTTATTATACCTATAGACCTTAAACAGCATGAAATTTAAGATTATTTATCTGCAGCTAGATTGAAAATCCATACGAAACTGCTTGGTATTCTGTTCATTTGCTATTCCGTTTTCCTTTTCTGAATATCCTTCTGAAGTATCAGATGTGTGATGAAGTTTCTGTAACTTTCAGTGGTACTTTGCTCAACTTCTTCTGTCCTGCAGTCCTCCCTGGGTTCCTCTCATCCCTCACTGGTATGGACATTGTTAGGTATATTTAAAGTGCACTTAATAGTTTGGAAAAATAGTCTACTTCCTGACAATAAATGGACTGCTCAAATGCAGAAAGTCCCTTTTTTAACTGTTTCAATATTTTATGACAGACTGTCTTTTCAGTTTCCATAGAACATTCCTTGAACTTTGACGTGTTTGCAAAGGAATATATTGAAAAGGATGGAGAGTATTTTAGAATTCTAGTTGTTTGTCCCAAGGCATGATCTAAAAGCACATGCTGAAGCTAAGGAGGTCTGGGTAGGAGATTGCCTAATAGGGATGTGGAAAACTCTCTTCATTTTTGTGTTGCTATCACTCTCACTTGAATTATCATCTCATCCTTCGTTCATTTCAGTTTGTGAAGTTCCCACATGGAAAGTCATAGTATTTTTCATAATACAAAGATGCTTATGTATGCATTTTTCCTATGTAATTATTTTGTACATATTTTTGCCATTGACTGAAACACATTTGTGCATATTTTTCCAACTGTGCAGATTTTTAGCTGTTCAGATTTTATTTACAGTATTTTAATTCCCCACTTCACATCACACACCTCACAAATATGTGAATTTCTGAAGCAAGTTCTGCTTCATCTCACAAAACTTGGGAAAGCAAAATGAATAATTTTAATGAGAACCCTAACTCCAATCAAATAATTATCTTTAAGATTACCTGGGAACCCTCTGTACATCATAAGGTCCTTGATGGATAAAAGGCAGGCTAGACATGTAATAAATACATAAATACAGGGAAAAATCCATACAGAAAATAAGAGTTCTGATTCTCATAGATCACCTGCTACATAATATTTTTAAGAAGCTGTTGATTTCTCCCAGTAGTACCACAAGATTATCATTTCCTAAATTTTGCCATTTTCCTATTCCCTAAAGTCCATGTTACAAGGTAGAAGTTCACATGTATCCTGAAGGCAGTTCCCTGATTGTGTGAGCTAGCTCCACCTCCACTGTTGATACATCCATCATCAAATTTGCTTTATATACATTTCTTCACCTTCCACATGTTTACATAGCACAAGGAAGAGAAATCCACACATGCAGATCTATGCAAATAGAGTTCTTCTACTGAGGGAAGATTTCTTATTTTTAACAAATAGTCCTACAATGTGTATAAAAAACTGGCAATGGAACTAGCTTGTCTGGTTCCATGATCCCTTCCACAAGTTTTTTTCAACCTGCTAACAAGTAGTCTGTAAATATCCTGACGAAAATGCTTGGAAAGGTATATATTTATTTATACTACACATTTATATTGGTGCGATACTTATTAAATATCATGGGTCATCCCACAAGGATTCACAAAAATTAGAGTTATGGTATACAAGTAGTCCTGTGCCTAATGTCAATAATAGACTTAAGTTGAAAGGACACTCAAATGCTGACATGTGCAGAGGCAAAAGAAAAGTCCACAGTTGCACAATATATATAGTAAGAGCATGGAATATGAAAAGCATAACTCAAGGAAAGTTGGGCATTATAAAACAAGCTACTCTGAATAAATTCAAGTCTCCAGGGCCTGGTGAACTATATCCAAGGGTATTAAAGGAACTTCCAGGTGTTATTCCAGAGCCTCCATTGATAATCTTAAAGAATTCCTGAAGAACAGCAGTCCCAGCAAACTGGAGAATGGTAAATGCTGCTCACATCTGCAAAGATGGGGGGGGGGAAGACTCAAGGGACTACCAAGCTGTCAGCATGACATCAGTACAAAGAAAGGTTCTACAACAGATCTTTAAAACAGTCAGTCTATGAACAGTTGGAAAGGAAAGCTGGGATTACTAAAAGCTAGCAAGGATTTTTTCAAAAATGCATCATGGTAGATTTGGTAGATCAGGGAATGCTGTGGATGTAGTAGGGATTGAAGGCATATTTGAAGACTTGCAGGGGGAAACTTGCAGGTGGGGGAGTTCTCAAAAGTTGGAAAACCTCAATAAGGAGAACCCTATCCAAAGTCCCAGCCCCAAGAAGAAGCCCTGGTCCCAAGTTCCCTAAAAGAGATACAGTGTCACCTTTCTCCTTTTCTCCCCCCATGACATGGCCATGTAGTGGGTGGGGGAGGGTGGACAACAGCTTAAGATCATCAACCTATGTTAGGTAGACAGCACTTGATGAGGTAGACATTCTGGGATCTTCCAGAGGTCCTGAAAGATATCTTCATTGTGCATCTAGCTAATCAGAACATAACTAGGTACACAATTTTGGAAGCTGTTCTTGAAGTAGGGAGAAAATCATTTCTTTTACTTAAACTTTTATTGAAAATAATATAACTTTACAAAATTTAGAAAACAAGAAAACAGAACAAAATAAAATTTACAACCAGACAGCATGCCTTAGCAAAATATGTAACGCAAGCATATAACCACATTTGTTTATCTAGCCTTCAGGTTAAGTTATCATTCCAAACATTGACATGAGAACTAGGTGGACCAGTGTTATCTCTGTTGCTATTAACATATGAAATAATTAGAAGCCAATCAGAAATAAAGGAATCATCATGGAGTTCATTTCCTTACTTATGAATCTGCTGTGTCATTTTTTTTATATGAGAGTGAAATTTTATAAGAGAGTGAAAGGCCACAACTTCTCATACCAGCAGGACAAACATAAATTGTATAGGCCTTTCTGTTGTTAAGCAAACACCATATGAGCTGGGAGACACACACACACACACACACAGAGAGAGAGAGAGAGAGAGAGAGAGAGTTCTTTATTAGTAAGGTTTTTTTTCTTCTATAAACAAGAAAATAAATGCAGTGCTGATGAAAGTATTATTATTTTTAATTGTTATTGTTTCCATTTAATTGAAAATCTCTAACCAACATCTTTGTAGTTTTGGATAGCACCACCATATGTGAAAGAACGTACCAACAGCACTGCAGTTTCTACATTTGGCAGACATTTGCTTATCTATATAACTGAGTTTCAGTGGTGTACTATACCATTGATAAAACATTTTAAAACAATGCTAACATATTTAAGCTGAAAGAGATTTAGGACATTTTCAGACAGCACTTACCACGCAAGGAGCCTCCAGAGCAGTAATGAGGTTGCTGCGTGGCAGGGGGTCCTTTTTGGATGCCGCCGTCCCACTTCTAGGATCATTCATGGCACGTACGTGAAGCTTTGGAAGCAGCCGTGCCATATTTCAATCACGTACAACTTCCGTGCTTAAAATATGGCGCGGCCCCTTCCCAAGCTTCATGGATGTGCCACAAATGATCCCGGAAGAGGGACGATGGCATCCGAAAAGGACCCCCTGCTGCGCAGCAACCTCGTTACTGCTCCGGAGGCTGCTTGCTCAGTAAGGGGCATCTGAAAATGTCCTTAAACAGAAAAAATATTCATTTGTTGAATCATAGACCTGGAATTGGCCTCATGGGCCATCAAGTCCAACACCCTGTCCAATACATGATCTCCAGCTAAAGCATCCCCAGCAGGTAGCTGTCCAGCCTCTTTTTCAAAGACGGTCAAAGAAGGAGACACCCCCCCCACCTTTCTAGGCAATTGGTTCCATTGCCTAACCACTCTTGCTCTCAAGAAGTTTCTTTTAATATTCAATCAAAATCTATTATCCTTTAACATAAAACAATCAGAGCTGGTCCTACCCTCTGGGGCAACAAAGAACAGGCTTGTCCCCTCCTCTCTGTGGCAGTATTTAAAGAGTGCAGTCATGTCACCCCTCAGTCTTCTCTTCACCAAGCTGATCATGCCCAACTCCTTCAATCTTTCCTCCATACCTCTTATTGTTCTCCATACCTCTTATAATTCTTGTTGCCCTTCTCTGAGCCTGCTCCAACTTGTCTATATCCTTCTTAAAATGAGGAGCTCAGAGCTGAACACAGTACTCCAGATGAAGCCTGACCAGCACAAAATATATTGGAACTATCACTTCCCTTGATTTAGAAACTATACTTCCATTGTGACATCAAAAGCTTTCATGGCCGGCATCCATAGATTTCCTTGGTTTCTTTCCGGGCTGTGAGGCTGTGTTCTAGAATAGCTTCTTTCTGATGTTTTGCCTGCATCTGTGGCTGGTATCTTCAGAGAATGATCTTCAGAATTAAGAAACTATTCCAGAACATGGCCTCACAGCCTGGGGGGGGGGGAAGGAAAATCTATACTTCTATTACTGCAGGCTAAAATAGCATTCTCCTATTTTGCTGCAGCATCACACTGCTGGCTCACATTCAGCTTGTGTTCAACCATAATCGCAAGGTCTTTACGCATGAAGTACTGATAGCCATGTATCTCCCATCCTATACCTGTAAATTTGGTTGTTGTGATGTAAATGTAGAAACTTGCATTTGTCTTTGTTGAATGTCTTTTTATTAATTTCTGCCCAGTTTTCAAATTTATTTAGGTCCTTTTGAATCACATCCCAAAGATGTAGTAAATAATGGTTTCAGTAAGGCTTTTGACAAGGTATTCTTGTAAACAAGCTGGTAAAATGACGATTAGTAAATGCTGTTGTTAGGTGGATTTGTAACTGGTTTACTGACCAAACCCAAAGAGTGCTCAGCAATGGTCCTACTTCCTCCTGGAGAGAAGAGACTAGCGAGGTGCCACAACATTCTGTCCTGGGCCCAGTACCATTCAACTTCTTTATAAACAACTTGGATAACAGAATAGTGGTGTGCTTATCAAACTCGGAGGACTGAATCAGGATTCAAAATGCTCTTAACAGTTTTAAGAGCTGGGCAAAAATTAATAACATGAATTTCAACAGGGATAAATGTAAGCTACTACATTTAGGCTAGAAAAACAAATGCCCAAATATTGGATGAGTGACACTTGGCTTGAGAACAGTATATTTGAAAAAGATCTGGAGTCTAAATTGACCTCAGGCTAAATATGAATCAGCATTGTGATATGGCTGCCAAAAAAAGCCAGTACAATTACAACAGTACCACTCTATTCTGTTTGGTCAGATGCCTGGAATACAGGGCACCATAGTTTAAGGAGGCTGACAAGTTGGAACATGTTGAGGGGGATGCAAACAAGAAGGTTAAAGGTCTGTACTCCAAAACCTATGAAGTACAACTTAGGGAGATGGGTCTGTTTAGCTTGGAGAAGAAAATAACTGAAGGGCTATTAGGTAGAAGATAAACTAGCTTGTTTTCTGCTGCTCCAGGAACAAGGCATGCACTAACAGAGGCAAATTGCAAGAAAATTCACTCCACCTAAACATTAGAAAGAGCTTCCTGATGGTGAGAACTTTTTGACAGTAGAATAGGCTGAGTCAGAGAGGAGGGAGTGGACTCTCCTTCTTTTTGAGGTCTTGAAACAGAGATTGGATGTTGGGAGTGCTTTAGCTGTGGATTTTTTAGCCTTGAAGTCCCTTTCATCTCTATGATTCTACCATTATAAGAAATAAATAAGTGTGCCCACTGGAAGACAGAAGGTTGTTGGCTTGACCCCACCTCTGAGCTAGGGGTGCAAATCCTTGACTATTTCATCCTCAGAGACAAGGAGCACTAATTATTATAAGTTTCTCCCAGCTGCAGGAGAAAATGAAAATTTCTGTACAGTCTTCTACCTGTTTTCAAACATCCCAAAATGTTCTGGAGGACTTTTCTGTACAGAAAAGTAAGCTTTTGCACACAAACCCATGTGCCTTTCTGCATTGACCCATTTCGCAGAACACTTCTGGATATTTCAATAAAAGTAGAACACTGCAAAGGTCTCACTGCTTCATTATTATTCCCCAAAAGAATTTCCCAATTGTTAAGGAACCTGTTGTTTTGACTGGGAAATGAGAATAGAGAATCTATTATATATATAATTCTCTTGGGTATGTTGCCATTCCCAGTGCGCTGATTGGCAGCTTAGGACACATACCCAGCCAATTGTAGTGCTCTGTTGGCCAGTCAATCACCAGCTTGAGAATGTTTTTCAGCACCACTTCCTTGGCCTACAGCCACATCTTTGCCTGTTGAGCTGCAGTAACTAAATACTCAGCCAGCTCCCCTTGCTGTCTTAATATGCATGCATGGGGGGAAATAATGTTGCTTTCTATGTGTCCCCCACCTTCTTCTTTCTTCTTTTTCTTCCTGTCCTACGTTCCAGGGTAGGGTTTTTTTCTCCTTCTTCTGCTCTTCACCCCTTCTGCACCCAAAACTTGAGCCCTTTCCCCCTCCTTCTGTCAGGGTAATATTGCTTTAAGTGCAAAAGAAAAAATGTTGGTGCAACAGACCACAGACTACTAGCACAGCTGAACTGGGTTTGTTCACATCTGTGGCTAGGCAGAGGGATGACTAGCAAACACTCCTATATAGCCAAAGCACACAATGCATTGTCTGTGGGTTGGTGTTGTGGAGAAAGAGGAGTGTTGCTGTTGAGTTTGTTAATGAGGTTTGCTGTGTACATACTGTGTTTGTTTATACTAAAACTGAAGATAAACACCTCCATATATTTTTGGATGAACCTTGCTGTCTGTAAGTCTTTTTGTGTGTGAAAGTGGGTCAGAGTTGTGGAACAACTGCTAGCTGAAGCCTTTGTTTTTGTGCCCTTTTTGCTGTGTAGTACTGCTGTTTTGGCTACTCCTGGGTTAGTTGTCCCCAGGCTGTCCCAGGTGCCTCTCAGTGAACCAATACTAAGTGGACATCTTCTGCCCCGAGGAACTCACAGGCTGCCCAAAAAAAAAAAAAAAAAAAAAAGAAAAGAAAAAGAAAAAGAAAAAAACAACCTTGGAAACAATTGGGAAGGAGGTGGGAGACTGCCCTGTGTTTTCAGGCCCTCTTTTTCCTCCTTGGGGGACCTCTTGAGGTCCACTGGCCACCCCTGGCTCTTCTTCCCATGGGGAGAAAGGCTATCTTTGCAAATGCTGCACTGGACAGGCTGAAGCCTGCTAAAAATAACTCCAGCCAGTAGGAGGACCCAAAGACAGCAAGGGAGGGGGAATAGAATGGATCAAAGTGGGCTCTCCTTGGTCACTAGACTCCCTCCCCTACGAGAATCCAGCATGCTGAGCTTGAAGGGTAGCTGGTGTCAGAGTGGAAGGCTGAGGCTCCACAATCTATGGGTGGGGCAAAGGAGAGCCCAAAGACTCACAAAGTTAGAGGTGACCATTCTACCTCTTTCTGGAGAAACTCCTTTGCTCCCTTTTCTATTCATTTCTATTTTAACAAGTGGTAGACAAGGGTCCCTGAACCCCATCTTCTCTACATGAGGCAGAGCTTTTGCATGCTACTTTCACCAATTATCTAGACCGGTAGTTCTTAACCTGGGGTCTGTGATCACAAGGGGTCCAAGAAGGCTTGAAGGCTGCTCAGACCACCTCCTGCCTTCAGTGGAGTGGCCATGTGGCAGGCATCAAGGCAAAGGCTGGCTGGCTGGCTGGCTTGGCCTGCACCTTGCCATTCAATCTATTCCAGTCACAAACTTGTAGGAAGAAGAAGGAGAAAAGCCTTCCCTCCCACTCGAGTGCCTTCTGAGGAAAGAGTTCATGGATGGTGTAATTGTGTTGTTGTTATTGTTTTAAATCTAAAGTCTTGAGGTTCAATGGCAACAAAAGATATTTAAAGGGGCCACTGGTAAAGAAAAGATTAAAAGGCACTGTTGTAATTGTTGTTATCATGTATTATTGTTATTATTGTTAGGGTTTTAAATCTTGAGTTAAATCTTGGGTGCCCATGGCAACAAAAGATATTTAAAGTGGGTCCCTGGTTTAAAAAAAAAAAAAGTTAAGAGCCACTGGCGTAATTATGTTGTTGTTGTTATGGTTAGGGTTTAAAATCTTGAGTTAAGTCTTGGGGGACCATGGGAACAGAAGATATTTAAAGGGGGTCCCTGGTAAAGAAAAGGTTAAGAGCCACTGGTATAAAAGTATTAGTATTAGTATTAGTGTGCCTGGTGTAACATACACCATTATGGGCCTGCTGGGTTTTCAAGTCGTGGTTGCAGCTTGGAGTGGCAGTGTTCCTTTTACATGGCTCAGCTACATGGTATTACTTTAGGGAAAAAATATTGCATTTTTTTTACATGTGGGTGGTGATTTGTTGAGGGAGTGAGAGGAGGGAGGGGCCGTTGTGAGGCTAGGGGTGTATATGCAGATTGAGTGGCAGGAGTGGATTGTGGGATGGACAGGGAATTTGCATGTGAGTGGTGAATGGCTGAGGGAGTGAGGGGATTGGTTGGGTATGTTTCCTAAGTTGCCAATCAACACACTGGGAAAGGAAATATACTCAAACTATACACACACACATATATATGGTTTATTTTGTAAGAATTAAGTCAGTGAAGATGCACCTCCCAACTGGATTTTTGGAATCATAGACATTATTTACTCTGTTATAGAACTGGACCAACTTTTGATATGGGTTTTGATATTGCCTGGGTGCCCAGGGGGGTCACATCATCACCTCACCACCCCTGCTGCTGCTCCGAAGGAACTCAGGAAGTCAACTGGTGGCAGCAGCAGCAGAGGGGGCAGGGCAGTAGAGCAATTCACCCTTAATGCACCACTGGCATATGTTACATTGGGTGCAGCTAGTATTCTTTCTATTTCTACTCCCACTCTCAGTTTTTCACCTCTCTCATATACTGTATCACTATCTGTTTATAGGAACATTTGCCTCCTTGAAACCTCACCTTGGTAAACCCCAGGCTTTATTTTGTCCCTGTTTTCTATGCTAGTAAATGCATTATTAAGATTTCCTTACTTTGAGTGACTTATGATGTCACTCTTCAGAGTTCAGCTTCCTGTGATGTACCAAGAACACACGCTCACATTCACTCAATAAGAATTCTTTATTGGTAAGGAAACGTGTAGCAGGGACATAGAACAAAGCCGAAACTAAACACAGACTAGCAAAACACCCAGATAAACCCTTACAGCATGAGAATGGCATTTAGGGAGGAGAATAAATGGCCCAGCCAGCACCTGGAGCCGCGACCTTGAGCTGCTGTGGAGAACAGCGTTCCCAGGCCAATAGGGCGGGTTGGCACCCCTCCAAAGGCAGGGAGGCCCAAGCAAAGAAAACAGGCCAAAGCCAGCCTCATGTCAGGGTCCTCCATGAATTCCACTCTAAACCCCAGAATTCAGGGATGAGCCTGACATACCACCCTCCCAAAGAGCAACCCCCCCCCTTCAGCCTGGCTTATCAGGAAAGCGAGCATGGAACTTTCATAATAAGCACGAAGCATTTACATGTTCAACATTAACCCATTCAGCATGGCCCAAAGGTAAATGTTTCCATTTCACCAGATACTGCAACCCCCCCCCCCGTGCACCTGAGAGTCCAACACATCAGAAGTTTCAAAATGTTGATCTTTGTCCACCAGGATAGGATGAACGAAACACAGGGTGGACATTACGATACAGCTTAGGCAATGACAGTTCAAAAGCCACAGGATTAGCTTCCCTAACAATAGGGAAAGGACCAATGTATTTTGGCTCCAACTTCTTCGAGGGTTGTGGGCTCTTTAGGAACTTGGTGGACAAGAACACCAAGTCCCCTATTGCGTATTTCGGGGTAGGGTCATGCTACTGCCGGCATTATGCTTGTAACAGGTTTTTGCAAAGTCCAGGGCCGATACAACCTTCGGCCATGCCTCTCTAATTTTTTGACTCCATTGGGTCACTGAGACTGGGTCCTTTGAGGTCCCCTCCCCTAAAGGCAGAGGGTTAAAGTCCTGTCCTGAGACAATTTTAAAGGGGGAGAACCCTGTGCTTTGGTGTATGGCATTGTTATACGCTACCTCCGCAAAAGGCAAAAGGTCCACCCAATCAGATTGCTGGAAGTTGACATAACACCTTAAATACTGTTCTAAAACCTGATTCACATGTTCACTTTGATCGTCACTCTATGGATGATGGGAGCTGCTCAACCCCAATTCAACTCCCAAAAGTTTCATGAACACCTTCCAGAACTGGGAGGTGAATTGAGCTCTCTGATCTGAAACAATCTTAGCAGGAACCCCATGTAATCTGTAAATGTGTTGTAGAAACAACCTGGCCAGCTGGGGGGCTGCCGGGAGCTTCTTGCAGGCCACAAAGTGCGCCTGCTTGGAAAACAAGTCAGTCACAACCCAAATAACGGTCTTTTTCCTACTCTCTGGTAACTCGACAATGAAATCCATACTAATGACTTCCCAAGGCTTAGTGGGGGTAGGCAAAGGTAGCAATAAGCCTTTCGGCTTCCCCCCCTCTTTTTGCCATCGCACATGTGGGACACCCTTTCACATACTCCTCCACCTCCCTCCTCATTTTGGGCCACCAAAACTGCCACCGTGTCAAATGTAATGTTTTCACATATCCAAAATGTCCTGCATTTTTCACATCATGGCACTGCTTAAGGATGGCAGATCTCATGGCCTCTGGAACATACAGGCGCTCCCCCTCCAAGCCAGGCTCTCCCATAGAATTACCTCCCCTTGGTGGGCCAAAAACCATGGGTCCTTGGGGAGAGCTGCCGCCATTTGGGCTCACCACCACCCCTGTTGCCCCCAGAGGGGGGGGGAGAGAGCTCCAAGGAAGGTGGAGCCGGTGCCACACTGGGATCTGTGGTCTCTACACACAAGATCTATATTTTGTATCTTGTGTACATCTAGATAAATGTATGTATATGAACACACATGTGCTGCCTGCCATTGATTCGCACACTCAAGTTGCTGAGGTATATTTTGAAGTACTGCTGTGAGATGAAAATAAATTTTGAGAGCAGATAGAAAAAATAAAAGAAGATGGAGTTTAAAATATAAAGCAGTTTGGCCAATGAACTGACTGATGAAAGAGAAAAATCTTTTGGGGCTCATCTACAGTGTATCCTGGCGGCTGAGCTGGCCTGTTCTGCCCCCATTATCTCTGCAAAATGGGCCAGAGTCCAAAAATGAAATGCTAGCCCGTTGGTGCAGCTGCTGCTGCCATTTTTTCTGCTATCTTGGAAGCCAGAAAGGGCCCCCATAATAAGTGACTGAGGACCCCCAAATGTGACCAGTGTTGATTTCCAAATCAAGAAAGATATCATGGTTTATCTGCTATTTACCCATTATACAATTCATAGAATTTCATCAGCTCAGTAGGAAACTTTGAAACAGGCCATGATGTAGTAGATATAATTATTACCACATTTAAATGTTTATCAATAGATGTCTTCACATAGCAAATTACATCCAAGTGGATTTTGCACAATACTGAGAAAATTGATCTGAGTTTTCTGATATAGAGTGGAGGTATTTGTGAAAATTTGTTCCTGAAAAATTCAGCTGAAACCATATGCAAGTATTTTCTGACATGTATGTTTTTATATTCATTACCGTTAGTAATACATATAAAGACAAATTGCTGTACCAGAAGTCCTTTTCTCTAACAATAATTTCCCCTCACAAAATCAAGTCTTTACTCTTTGTGCTTTTTTCACCTTTCTCACTGTGGTACTTTGGGCCATGAAATCTAATTAATGAAAGCAGTTTGAGGTACATCTGGATAGTACTTGTCAAACAAGGTTTAAGAAAATGCCAGCTGAGACAATCTTCATATAGTTCCTAATTGATTTGGTTCACTGCATGATTCACAAGTACAACCCAACAGGAAAACCTGGCATGTTTCATGGCATGCAATGGGCTTTTTCAACAGCTTTTTACAATGGCACCAGGAATCTATCCTGCTTTTTATGAAGAAATATTATTTTCAAGAAATTCTTATAGTTTTCCTATGCGAAGCACATATTTTTCCTGCTCTTATAGCAAATGATTTGAGTTAACTCATGATGATCTGCAGCTGTCACAATGGAAAAGGAATCTTGTTTCGATGTGAAATCCAGAGAATTGTCAAAGTTACAAAGACAATCTAGACTGTGTACTTTTCTTTCTCCCCACTCTCATCTGCAGTGTGCCAAGTACAGCAGTTCACTTACAGATGCTACTACTGTACTCGTAAATTGTTTCCATTCTGAGATATTGTCTATGGTTCAGGCTTGTCAGTTCAAAGTTGGTCCCTGATGTTCCAAGGCCAAAACCTGAAACCTAGGGATACCTCCTGGTGATGTCACTATACGTTATGCATTAAGTATGGCCTACGTTGCTCTCACAGCTTGTCATTCAAACATGAACACAAAGGGAGAGGGGGAAGGGAGGAAGGAAACAAGAACATACTATGTTTTCCTATTTGGAAATTAAGACAGAAATATTAGGTAAGGGGCTGTTCCCAGATCAAGGTGAAATGAAGGGATTATTCCTTTCCACTTATTAGGGAGATTAGATAGAGCATTTAATCTAGTGTACTCACTTCTAGGGAATGCTGTGGACATTGCATACCTTGATTTCAGTAAGGCCTTTGACAAGGTTCCCCATGACATTCTTGCAAACAAGCTTGTAAAATGTGGGCTAGACAAGTTAACTGTTCAATGGATTTGTAATTGGTTGACCGGCCGAACCCAAAGGGTGCTCAGCAGTGGCTCCTCTTTGTCTTGGAAAGATGTGACCAGTGGGGTGCCACAGGGTTCTGTCCTGGGCCCAGTGCTATTCAACATCTTTATCAATGACTTAGTTGAGGGAATTAGGGGCATACTTATCAAATTTGCAGATGACACCAAATTAGGAGGAGCAGCTAATACCCTAGAGGACAGGATCAAAATTCAGAATGACCTGGATAGACTGGAGAGCTGGGCCAAAGCTAACAAAATGAAATTCAATACGGAGAAATGTAAAGTACTGCATTTAGGGCGGAAAAATGAAATGCATAGATATAGGATGGGGGAGACCTGGCTGAATGAGACTACGTGCGAAACGGATCTAGGAGTCCTAGTAGACCACAAGTTGAACATGAGCCAACAGTGTGATGCGGCAGCTAAAAAGGCCAATGCGATTTGGGGCTGTATCAATAGAAGTATAGTGTCTAGATCAAGGGAAGTAATAGTGCCACTCTATTCTGCCTTGGTCAGACCTCACTTAGAATACTGTGTCCAGTTCTGGGCACCACAATTCAGAAAGGATATTGACAAATTGGAGCGTGTCCAGAGAAGGGCAACTAAAATGGTGAAAGGTCTGGAAACGATGCCTTATGAGGAGAGACTTAGGGAGCTGGGTATGTTTAGCCTGGAAAAAAGATGGTTAAGAGGCAATATGATAGCCCTGTTTAAGTATTTGAAGGGATATCATGCTGAGGATGGAGCAGGCTTGTTTTCTGCTGCTCCAGAGACTGGAACACGGAACAATGGGTGCAAGCTCCAGGAACAGAGATTCCACCTCAACCTTAGGGGGAACTTTTTGACAGTAAGAGCTGTTCGGCAGTGGAACGCACTCCCTCGGAGCGTGGTAGGGTCTCCTTCCTTGGAGGTCTTTAAACAGAGGCTGGATGGCCATCTGTCGGGGATGCTTTGATCAAGATTTCCTGCGTGGCAGGGGGGTTGGACTGGATGGCCCTCGTGGTCTCTTCCAACTCTGCAATTCTATGATTCTATGATTCTGGCCAGAATGTGGATATAGATTGGAGTGGAGGGTGAGCCCTGATGTTGCAACGGCTAGGAAAGAAGGCAGGAGGAAGCTAACTAAGCAAATACATAGACACTCCCCCTGCCCCAGGAGAGTCTTTGCAAATTGCATCAGTAATCAATGAAGCCTTGAAATGTATAGTAAACTGCTGCTCTACTGACTGAGTGGGAGATTTGCACACAATCCTTTCCTCTTGTCCATAGCTGAGCCCACTGAATTAGAGAATTTCCACACTTTGTCTCCTATATGGAGATGATCCATGAAAACTGGAGGTTCAGGGCCAGGACCTGAATCCTGGCCACCGTACCATGATATCAGGCCTAATGGCTGACTTTAAACATGCCCTTTCCCAGGGTAGAATTTATGAATACCTGGACAAGTCTTCCATTGATTTCACAAGGAATGCAACGAGTGTGATCTGATTCTGAAAGAGACTTATGCTGCATCTTCATGGTAGAAATAATGCAGTTTGATACCACTTTAACTGCAATAGCTCCATTCTACAGAATCCTAGGATTTGTAGAAATGTGAGGCACCAATACTGTTTGGCAGAGAAGGCCAAAGACCTTGTAAGACTGAAAGTGGCATTATTGCTACAGTTGAGATGCATCCATAGAAAAGACAAGCTACTTCCTGAGCAGAGAAAAAAAAAATAGCTGAAGTTTAGGTCAAGGGAAGTAATGGTGCCACTCTATTCTGCCTTGGTCAGGCCTCACCTAGAATACTGTGTCCAGTTCTGGGCACCACAATTCAAAAAGGATATGGACAAATTGGAGCGTGTCCAGAGAAGGGTGACTAAAATGGTGAAAGCTCTGGAAGCCATGCCTTATGAGGAAAGACTTAGGGAGCTGGGTATGTTTAGCCTGGGAAAAAAGACAGTTAAGGGGCGATATTATAGCCCTGTTTAAGTATTTGAAGGGGTGTCACATTGAGGATGGAGCAAGCATGTTTCCTGCTGCTCCAGAGACCAGAATACGGAACAATGGATGCAAGCTCCAGGAACAGAGATTCCACCTCAACATTGGGAGGAGCTTTTTGACAGTAAGAGCTGTTTGGCAGTAGAACACATTCCCTTGGAGCATGGTGGGGTCTCCTTCCTTGGAGGTCTTTAAACAGAGGCTAGATGCCCATCTGTCAGGGATGCTTTGATTGTGTATTCCTGCATGGCAGAGGGTTGGACTGGATGGCCCTTGTGATCTCTTCCAGCTCTATAATTCTATGACCTCATATTCTTTTGCCATTATCATTGTTTTTTGTAGGATACATTGAGGCCTTTGCCTAATAAGCAAAGGACTCAAGATATCCAGGCATTTAAAATATGAGAAGTGAATTACAAACTAGAATTAGCACATTTTGAAAGAAGTTGACAGGATTTTGACAGGGTTATCTATATAATATTAGATTACATAGAGAATCCCCACCACACCCAATGAAGTATCTTCCTTTTCAATTTGTCAGTGTTTGTATTGTCTGTTATGCATTTTGTGGACACGTATAGCTATGTTAAGGATGGAACAGAATATATATCTCCATATATTAGCCTTTCTTTCTTTTTTTCTGACTGCAATTTATGTGAAGAATTTTGTATACGTTTACAAACAGATGACAAACACTCCCATTTCCATTTCTGGAATGACCACTTTCCCATCTTTTCAAAACTGCACATACGTTTTCACTGTAAAAAGCATAAAACACACGTTTTACCTTTGCTTGGCTATGTAGCATAGCCAAACCTCCTTTTTGTCCACCTTTGTCTTTACACCTATAATTCAGATGCTTACTTACAACTTGCCAATGTGATTTCCTGAGGGGAGTAATGCCCCACTCCCAAACAATGGTATATTTTGCTTTCTTCCATGCCAGGTGGGAAATAAGGCCATAGCTGTAACTACTGGGAATATTTTCCCCACTTTGCTCATTTGCATTGTGTCAGATACATTGCATTGTATTTGAATGAATGAATGAATGAATGGACTGATATACCTATGGCTGCTGCTTTCGAAGAGATAGTGGTTAAGTTTTCATTATAAAAAGAAAGCTGGTGGGAAATGATGGGAGTCTTGTCCTATTAGTAAGATCTTGTCTACACTAAGGAAACAAACTGAACTTACTCCACACCTGGTGTGATGTGTCCAGATGATGCACGTAGTGAATCCACTTCATTAAGCCATTCATCTGGTTTAAGAGAAACCACAGGAAACTCCAGTGCACCTCCAGTTCTTTTGCTGTCTGAACAGCTGGATCAGGTTCAATTTGGCCTGATCCAGCTGTACACATTCAAATGTGGTGTCATCTCTCAGTGGAGGGAAATGAATTACCGGTAATCCTCTTCAGAGCCACTGCTGCTGCCTCACCAGCCAAGCAGCTTCCTGTGAGAGCCTGACCAGCTGAGGTTAGAATGGAGCTCCTGTGCGATCAACAAGGAGAGAGTAGAGTTACCTCTTCTTTGTTGATCACATGTCTGGATGCCCCATTCTGACCTCAGCAGAAGCAACAGCACAGTCCAGGCTCTTGCACTAAGCTGCTTGGCCAGGGAGGCAGTAATGGCACCAGAGACAAGGCGACAAGCCAGTAGAGCCAACACAGTCGGCCTTACTGGCCTGTCTGGCCTCTGACAGATTTGCCCTGGGTATGCGTGGCTGCCATCGTGTTGAATCAAGGGCTAGTTCCAGAGCATAATGCTGGCCCTGGATTAAGGCGCCAGTGTAGATGAGGGTTAACACTAGCAATGATATTTCATGTATGATTGCTCCATAGCTATGAAATAGACATTCAAATGTATATACAGGCACACATGACTTAAGATTATCTGTATTGGGGCATATATGAATGAGCTGGGTGAGTACTGTTTTGGTTACATTTCAGGTGATGAATTCTATGTGTATATCTGCACATACATTTCTACTCAGAAGTAAATGCTAATCAGTTTAGTGGGACTTACTCCCAAGTTACTGTATAAGAGTGTGGTGTAAAGCTGCTAATTCTACAATTGCTTAGCTGGGGTAAGTGGTTTATTTGTGAACAGACATGCTGTTAGACAAAGTTTCATTTACACAGCTTCATACTTTTGCTTTTAGAGTATTTATTTACTTATATACCACATTTCTCCCAGTACAGGACCCAACTACTTTGTTGATATGCATTTAAATAAATCTGTTCAATAAAAACATAAAGCAATATTCCTTATTGCTAACAAATATGGATTCTGTAATGACAACTAGGTCGTACCAGTGAAGAATGATACTATTCAAAGGGATTTTTGCTATTCTAGAATTTATTATGCCAATTATTTTGCTGTTTGCATAACATGAATCCATTATATGTTCCCTAAATTTCCATGAAATGAAAAAGAATGTAAATATATTTGGTTTGGTAACCTCTACAGAATTAGGCTTGTTTGTTTGTTTGGCTGAATATTTTCCACTGAGAAGCAAGCTACAAAGTCAACTTTCCAGCAATAATCATTTTGTTATTCACAAACTCAAGTCCCTTTCCCCATTAACTCATATAAAAACATGCAAAGATTGCAGTAAGACTTTTGGATAAATGGAGTTTTCCACCATAAAAGAGACTCTACTAAGGAGGTACAAATTCTGATGTTTAAATTTCACTTACCTAATTATAATATTTTCTAGAATTATGGTATAAAGGATTGAGGTAGAAGAAAGGAACCATAAAGAACTGTTCCTCTATTCTGATGCTCTGCAAATGGCAGCCTTTGCTTCTGTTCTTTAAATTAGATATTCTATTTTCCCAGAATATAAATTAACTGTGGGAGTAGAATGTATCAACAATCTTTCTCTTTTCATTCCAGGACCCAGGCCATTAACAGCATCATAGATTGCTAGGTTGCATAAGGGATGAGAGACTTCTCCCCCTTTCATTTCTATATCGCTCTTGGCTTTGTCCTGTGTATCCCATACCTCCTGAATTTCAATTTAACAAGTAGAATTTCAGATATAAATTCCAAAACTGGAGCCTTTCCAGGTCCTTCCCACTTCTGCTGTATAGCTGATGCAGATGTGCAACTGATAAAATGCTACAAAAAAAGTGAAGCAGTCTTGGTGATGATACACAACTGCATCAAGTTTCAGGTTATGCAGTGTTTTAAAAATACATACATGCACTTCTGCTCACATACTGATGAAGCCATCACAAATGATCTTGATACAACTGTGCTTATATATCACATCAAACTAGATGCATTGTACTCATATATATCCCATGGGGATTTTGTAGTTTTTATCAGTGCATATATGGAGAACAGGAGAGAGGCTATCCTTGCAAAAAAAAAGTTAGTAACAATGCTTCTGTTAGGTAAATTTGTAATAGGTTGACTGACCGAACCCAAAGGGTAGTCGCCAACAGCTCCTTTTCATCCTGGACAGAAGTGACTAGTGAGGTGCCACAGGATTCTGTCCTGGGCCCAGTGCTATTCAACATCTTTATTAATGACTTGGATGAGGGAATAGAGGGTTATCAAGTTTGCAGATGACATGAAATTAGGAGGGGTAGCTAATACCCTAGAGGACAGGATTAGAATTCAAAATGACCTGAACAAATTAGAAAGCTGGGCCAAAACTAACAAAATGAATTTTAACGGTGAGAAATGTAGGATATTACACTTGGGCAGTAAAAATGAAGTGCACAGACATAGGATGGGTGACACCTGGCTTGATGGCAGTACATGTGAAAGGTATCTAGGAGTCTGAACTGAACAAACTGAACATGAGTCAGCAGTGTGATACAGCAGTGGCTTAGAGAGCTGGGTATGTTTTGCCTGGAGAAGAATCAAGGAATCAGCTCTTCACCTTCTCTTCTCCAGGCTAAAATACCAAGCCCTATAAGCCACTCCTCATAGGGCATGGCTTCCAGACCTCCCACCATTTTGGTTGCCCTCTCTGGACACATTCCCATTTCTCAATATCCTTCTTGAACTGTGGTGCCCAGAACTGGACACAATATTCCAGGAGAGATCTGACCAAAGCAGAATAGAGTGGCACTATTACTTCCCTTGATCTAGACACCATACTCCTATTGATGCAGAATTGTGTTTGCTTTTTTAGCTGCTGCATCACACTGCTGACTCATGTTTAGCTTGTAGTCCACATAGGAGATTATCAGACATGTTAAAAGTGGTGTTACATGAGCGCCAGGCGATCGCAAAAAGGCTCCCTTTTCAGACGACATTCTTCCCCACTTGTTATGCACCCGTTCTGCTGCCATTCTGCTGGCACTGCTTTTTATTGATGGGAGAAGTTGTCAATAGATCCCCCATTCTGTTTCTGTTGTGGATATTCCTATGAGTGAAAAGGTGCCCCATTATGCTGGCCAGATCCCAGCATCAATGGGAGGCCCCTGCCACAACACTTCCCGTGAGATCGGGACATCCAGGTAACTGACACACTTTTTATGACCCTCCCTGGGTTACATCTACCTTTTAAAGTGTGTTTTTGTGCTTGCTGTTATTTTTTGTGTTATTTTTATTTTTGAATTTCCTGCACTCGTGTCTTCTCTTGAGAATCCACGGGATCTTGATGCAGGAAGTGAAGGGAGCTCCATTAGAGCTCCGTTCACTCCTGGGATGTTGGAACAACAGGAGAGGAGGTAAGTGTGGTGGGGAGGGTGATGTGGAATGACAGGGGCATGACAGGGGCAGGAGTGGAAATTGTGGGATAGGAATGCTTTTTTCGTTCCTGACTGACAATCTCCTAAAGCTCCAGACTCCTAGAGAAGGTTATGAAGTGATATTATAGCCCTGTTTGAATATATGAAGGGATGTCATATTGAGAATGGAGCAAGCTTGTTTTCTGCTGCTCCAGAGACAAGGACACTGAGCAATGACTCAAAGTACAGGAAAAAAGATTCCACCTAAACATTAGAAAGAACTTCCTGACAATAAGTGCTGTTTGGCAGTGGAATGCACTGCCTTGGAGTGTGGTGCAGTCTCCTTCTTCGGAGGTTTTTAAGTAGAGGCCATCTGTTGGGAATGTTTTGATTGGTTATTCCTGCATGGCAGGGGGTTGAACTAGGTGGCTCTTGAGGTCTTTTCCAACTCTTCAATGTGTGTTACTAATTAGGCAGGGGACAGACATGGAGAAGACCAGAAAAAGTAAAAACTTAAATGCTTATGCACATTGTTTTATTATACAAAAACTGGAAATTAAAAGAAGAAAAATGCAGAATAATAATTTATTTTTTCTGCTTTGCAAATCAGACCATGTAATTCCAACATTCAGAAAGAAATTTAGATAAATAAAATTTTAGAAGGATTTGTTCCTTATATGCTAGCTAGCATGTTGCAAGGAATTTTCTAATGATCAGGAACATTCAAGAGTTTTCTCTGTCCTTGAACTTTGCAATGCTAAGCGTGTATCATGTAATTGTCCTCACTTGTGAGGAGAATTGAAGTACCTAATATATATATAAATAATGATAGGGACTAGTAACTAGTTGTGGAATGAAAAAAGAAAGGTAAAAAATTATGGTGGCTAGATGTCATATAAACCTTCTGCTGAATAACTGGTTCTTTCTTCCATAGTACCACATAAAGATTTGCTTAATGAACGTAAAAATCAAATGTAACTTTCAAGTAATAGGTACTAGCTGTTTCCTATTAACAACATGTTGCTGAGGCTAAAGGAACAAAATTGCAGCAATTATTCATGGTGTACAGTTATTGACAAGCAGTGCTTCAGACCTAATTACAATTTTCCAGGGTGTTATGTACATGTAAACCCATGGACACATGCTATAAATCATTATGATCTAGAAAGGGCAATGAAAAGGCCATGACCCTACTGGAATTCAGTATAAGAGTCACATACTTTCACTGGCAGTGCACACTCTTGACTTCATAGTAGCGCCTTTCTTTGGCTCCTTAATGAATACAAAGGAGGTTTTGAACAGAATTATCACTAAAGGTTGTGTCACACATTTGAGTGCACTGCTGTCCCTCACCTCATTTATGAATGTGCTGCACAGTGCTAAGCAGATTGATATTCTTTAGCTTCCCACACACTTGTAATAGGGGTCTCCCCTCCATGCTAAATGTAGATTTTCATGACAGTCCTCGATTACTTAATCAATAGATTAAGAAACTATAATTGTTACTGCAGTGGTTAATGCATTCCACAAAAAGGTGCTTTTAAAATGGCTGGAAGCTGGTATCCCGGAGAATGATCTAAGGACCCCTCCCCATATTGGTTGACAGGATTATGACATCATTGATCTAGCAGCTGCTATGGAGCATATGGCAATTGAGAGGGCTTTTAAAGTTTTCTAGCTTTTTAAAATTATTGAAGTCACCCTGTAAACAGTGGACAGAACACCCACACACAAAAGATAAAGAAGGAGAACTAATGAACATGTTCAGGCCTCTAGAATCCCCACCATCAAAATCTTTTAAAATCTCACTGTTGAATATCATGGTTTGTTGACAGGGCTGGTCCAATACATTTTGGTCCCTGAGGTTAAAGTGTTCCTCTCCCCTCATTCCATCTACAGAATCTGACTGGACTGGCAGTTGAATGTTACTCTACCACTGAGAACAGGACAGCATCCACTTCTCACCAAAGAGAGGCAAGGCTTATGGGGCATCCAGGAGGCTGTGTGGCACACATTTCTCTGTCCTCTAAAAGAAGGCAATGGTGTGGCAGGAGTGGGGAGAGGAATAATTGCAAAACCAGAACTTGAGATAGTTGCTTCACTGTGTCTAGTAGTAAGGACCACCCTGTTTGTAAACAACACAGATCCAGAGATTCCTCATTCAGACTTAGAATCATAGAGCATGGTTTCCAGACCTCCCACCATCCTGGTCACCCTCCTCTGGATCTTCCAGCTTCTCAATATCCTACCTGAATTGTGGTGCCCAGAACTGGACACAGTATTCCAGGTGAGGTCTGACCAAAGCAGAATAGAGTGGCACTATTACTTCCCTTGATCTAGATACTATACTCCTATTAACATAGCCTAGAATTGCATTGGCTTTTTTAGCTGCTGCATCACACTGCTGACTCTTGTTCAGCTTGTGGTCCACTAAGACTTCTAGATCCCTTTGGCATGTCCTGTCATCAAGCCAGGTGTCACCCATCCTATATCTGTGGATTTCATTTTTACAGCCCAAGTGTAGAATCCTACATTTCTCCCTGTTGAAATTCATTTTGTTAGTTTTGACCCAGCTTTCTAATCTGTTCAGGTCATTTTGGATTCTGATCCTGTCCTCTGGTGTATTAGCTACCCTTTTTAAATTGGTGTCATCCACAAACTTGATAAGCTTATCATCTATTCCCTCATCCAAGTCATTGATAAAGATGTTGAATAGCACTGGGCTCAGGACAGAACCCTGTGGCACCCCACTAGTCACTTCTCTCCAGCATGAAAAGGAGTCATTTGTGACTACCCTTTGGGTTCAGTCAGTCAACCAATTACAAATCCCCCTAACAGGTGCATTGTCTAGCCCACAGGTTACTAACTTTTTTGCAAGAATATCATGGGGGTCCTTGTCAAAAGGCTTACTGAAATCAAGAGACACTACATCCACAGCATTCCCTTCATCTATCAAGTTTGTAACTATCAAAAAAAAGAGATAAGATTAGTCTGACATGACTTGTTTTTGAGAAATCCATGTTGACTTTTAGTGATCACGGCATTCCTTTCTAAGTGCTTACAGACTGTCTGTTTAATTATCTGCTCTAGAATCTTTCCTAGTATGGATGTCAGACTGGGGAGTAATTATTTGGGTCTTCTTAACCAGCATTTTAAAGATGGAGCCAACATGTGCCCTCTTCCAGTTTGTTGAGATCTCTCCTGTTTTCCAGGATTTCTCAAAGATTATTGACAGTGGTCCTGAGATTACTTCTGCCAGTTCTTTTAATACCCTTGGATGAAGTTCATCTGGCCTGGAGACTTGAACTCTTTTATACTTGCTAGGTATTCCTGAACTCTTTCTTTACCAGGTCTGTTCTGTATGTTCTGTCCTACTGCATCATCTGCTCCATTTTCCCCAAGTTGAGCACTGTTCCCCTTTTGGGAGAGGACGGAAGCAAAGAAGGTGTTAATTCATTCTGCTTTTCTCTGTCCTCTGTTAACCTTTCACCAACTTCTCCACTCAGTGACCTTCTTCCTTTTGCTACTGACATAACAAAAACAAACAAACAAACAAACCCTTTTTATTATTTTTAATCTCCTTAGCAAGCCTGAGCTCAATCTGTGCTTTAGCTTTTCTGACTTCAAAAAGGATATTGATAAATTGGAGCATGTCCAGAGAAGGGCAACTAAAATGGTGAAAGGTCTGAAAACGATGCCTTATGAGGAGAGACTTAGGGAGCTGGGTATGTTTAGCCTGGAAAAAAGATGGTTAAGAGGCGATATGATAGCCCAGTTTAAGTATTTGAAGGGATGTCATGCTGAGGATGGAGCAGGCTTGTTTTCTGCTGCTCCAGAGACTGGAACACAGAGCAATTGAAGCAGGCTCCAGGAACAGAGATTCCACCTCAACATGAGGAAGAACTTTTTGACAGTAAGAGCTGTTCGGCAGTGGAACACACTCCCTTGGAGTGTGGTGGGGTCTCCTTCCTTGGATTGCCATCTGTCGGGGATGCTTTGATCAAGATTTCCTGTGTGGCAGGGGATTGGACTGGATGGCCCTCGTGGTCTCTTCCAACTCTACAATTCTATGATTCTATGAGCTGGCTATTCGTTTGAATTCTTCTTTGGTGATTTCTCCTTTTTCCATTTCTTTTATATGCCCTTTTTAAATTTTAGCCCAGTTGAGAGTTCTTTCGACATCCATCCTGGTTTCTTTAAACACCTGCCATGTTTCCTCCTCATTGGAACTGTTTGAAGTTACACCTTCAGTGTCTCACTTTTAAGAAACTCCCATCCCTCATGAATTTCCTTCTCTTTTAGTATTTGTGACCATGGGATCACCCCCAGCAATTCCCTAAGTTTACTGAAATCAGCTTTATTAAAGTCTAGAATACATGTCTGAGTATGCTTGGCTTCCCCTTTCCTCTGTATAACAAACTCCAGAAGAACATGGTCACACCCTCCTAAGGATCTCACCACTTCCGCTCCATTAACCAAGTCATCCCCATTGGTTAGGATTATGTCTAAAATAGCCGATCTCCTTGTTGCCTCTTTCACCTTTAGGACAATGAAATTAACAAGGAAGTTCAGCTTAATGAAAGGTATGTATGAGGTATAAAAGGAGGAGATTAGCATCAATGCCTATGAGGGTAAAAAAGATTGTTTGAACTGGGCTAAACTCTTTTAAATGGTCCATTGTACCTTTGAAGTAAACATTGAACTATTTAATGGCATTTAGTGTTTTGATGTTTATGTAGTTTGATTGTATATTATATGGGATTCCAGTTAAAACTAATTTGCAAATTTAACAGGGGCATACAGATATTCCTTCCTCCTTCTAAAGGTAGACAAAATAGTACTGTCAACTCTTTTATTTTGAAAACGATGAGCACATGGAAGACTAGTTGCCAGTTTTTAGTACCTGCAATATCACTTCTGTGCCTCCTTTATAAAATTACACCTCCGTTTTAAGTGTGGAGACAAATATAAACAACATGAAAGGGGAGAGAGAAATGATCCTATAAGACTGGAGACTTATTTTTAATGGACAAATGATTATCATTGGAACAGATTCTGACATTCCATCCAACATTCAAGTGGTTGGTTTCAAAAAGTACAAATTTGGTCTTTTACTAATTAAATATATAGGTAAGGGTCCCAAGGGTGTGTCAGGAGTTGGAAACAACTCCAGAGAAAATGGCAAAACAACTGCAGAGTCATGCTAGCAGAAAACAAGTTTGCCCCATCCTCAGTGTGACACACCTTGAAATACTTAATCAGGGCTATCATATCACCCCTTAACCATCTTTTTTCAGGCTAAACATACCCAGCTCCATAAGTCTTTCCTCATAAGGCATAGTTTCCCGATCTAATTGAAGGCTATTAATAGATAGCATTTACCGTATATTCCAGCATATAAGATGAGGTTTGAGCCCTGAAAAATAGGCTCAAAAATCAGGGCTCGTCTTATACGCCGGATACACTTTGCTTCACCCCGCCATCTGAACTCCTGCCTCTTTGCTTCCTTCGCAAATGGAGCAAAGAGGCAGGAGATCGGGGGGGGGGGGGTGAGGCAAAGTGCTTGCAGTTCATTCACCCCCCTGCCTTCTCCCCCTTTGGGAAGCAACCGAGGACAGAGGAGGGGGGGCAAATGTTGGTGGAAAGCCCCCCTCCAGCCACCCTTCCACTCTCCCCGAAGCCACGATCTGGCTCCCGATCGTGGCTTCGGGGAGGGGGTGGGTGGCTGAGAACCCCACTCCCTCCAGCCACCCTTCCTCCCTCCCCGAAGCACCCTCCCTCCAGAGTCCTCCCTCCAGCCACCCCCTCCCCAAGACATGATCCTGCTCGAGATAGTGGCTTCAGGGAGGGGGTGGGTGGCTGTGAAGCCTCCTCCCTCCAGCCACCCTTCCAGCCTCCCCAAAGCCCCCTCCCTCCAGAGTCCTCTGTCCAGCCACCCCCCTCTCCAAAGCCATGATCCAACTTGAGATCGCGGCTTCGGGAAGGGGTGGGTGACTGCAAAGCCCCCTCCCTCCAGCCACCCCCTCCCCAAAGCCACAATCCCACTCGAGATTGAGGCTTTGGGGAGGGGTGGGTGGCTGCGAAGCCCCCTCCCTGCAGCCATCCTTCCACCCTCCCTGAAGCCCCCTCACTCCAGCCACCCTTCCACCCTCCCCAAAGCCCCCTCCCTCCAGCGTCCTCCCTCTAGGCACCCCCTCTCCCCAAAGCCGCCATCCGGCTCAAGATCATGACTTTGGGGAGGGTGTGTGTGGCTGTGAAGACCCCTCCCTCCAGCCACCCTTCCACCCTCCCCAAAGCCCCTCCTCCAGCACTCCCAGCCAGCTGTCCATCCCACATTCCCCAACCCACCAGGAGGCTGGGCAGCCTCCTCATGGGTTGGGGAATAGAGGGAGGAGGGAGAACCCCCCCCCCAGCCAGCTGGCCATCTCGCATTCCCCAACCCACGAGGAGGCTGGGTAGCCTCCTCGTGTGTTGGGGAATAGACAGAGGAGGGAGAACCCCCCCCGGCAGCTGGCCATCCCACATTCCCCAACCCACGAGGAGGCTGGGCAGCCTCCTTGTGGGTTTGGGAATCGCGGGAGGAGGGAGCCCAGAAGAGGGATCAGGGCTGTGCAGCCAAACAGGTCATCGTCGCCCCTTCTCCCCACCTTCCTTGAAGATGGGGAGAGCTAGCGAAGATGCCCCGTTTAACTCTGCAGTCCCGATGCCTTCTTCTGGGCTCCCTTGCAAAGGGAGCCCAGAAGGAGGCATCGGGGCTGCGGAGTTAAACCCCTAGATTCGCTCCCTCTTCCTTGAAGGTGGAGAGAGGGGGCAAATCCCAGGGTTTTGCTCCATGGCCCCGCGACCTCCTTCTGGGCTCCCTTTGGAAGGGAGCCCAGAAGGAGGGATCAGGGCTGTGGAGACAAATGGGGCATGTTCTCCCTTTCTCCCCACCTTCCTTGAAGGTGGGGAGAGGGGGTGAATCTAGGGGTTTGCTGTGGCCGCCCCTGCTTTCCCCGCCTTGGTCCTCTTCGGAAGAGCCAAGATGGAAGGAAGGGGACTGCTGAGGCAAACTAGCCATTTTCGCCCCTTTCGTCCACCTTCGAGTCAAGTTTGACTGGAAGGTTGAAGAGAGGGGTGAATGTTGTGGCTGGCTGGCTGGGGGAGCCCTACCAGCTGATACTGTTCACTTTCCAAACTCACGAGGAGATCCTTGTGAGTTGGGAAACAAAGAGGATCAGCTGGCAAGGCTCCCCCAGCCAGTCAGCCAGACAGCCAAGTTGAGGGGGGGTCTTATATGGCAAATATATGCCTAGGCCTAGAGTTTTGGCTGGAAAGTGGGGTGATGGTCTTATATGCCCAGTCGTCTTATATGCCGGAATATATGGTACGTGACTTAAACTTCACAAAATAAATAGTAACATTTCTCATAATTGTCAGCAGGTTTGTAGTGCAGTTGGGACAATAGGTTGCAGTGTGGTTGCATTGTCTGAAAGTGGTTGCTTTCTGGAATAGAGTAATTGATTTTTGAAAGAACATAATTCATTAAGAGCTATATCCAAAGAAACTTTATTAATTGTACTTGAAGGGGAAATGTGAATGGTTCACATAAATAACTTATTGCTGAATTCCTGGGATCTGCACAGTTAGAACATGGAAAACATTGAAAGAACATGAAAAACATTGAAAGATGTTTCATTTCAATGCTGTTTGGAATGTGTATGTAGAGTTGTGGAAAAACTGACATAGAATGCAAATGGTTAGAGGGGAACTAAAAAAAAAAAGACTTGTTTGCACACTCTGGTTTTCTTTTATTTCATTAATAACAGAACAAGAGCCATTGTGTGGTCCATGTTCACATCAATGAACATTTTGAATTCTTTTAAAATACAATTATGTCATTAAAAGGATATTATACAATCATTTTTTGATACAACTAAATTTAAAATCAATGGTTGTGGTGCTTGGCTGACTGTGTTACTGTGGGCTTGTTTGTTTGTTTTTGTTCTTTCTTTCTTTTCTGGTTGTATTGATTTGTTGTTATTGCTTATTGTCATTTTAATTTTTTTTTTTAAAAAAAATAATTAATGGCATGATTGAGCTGAATATATTATTTGTATTTTTTCACTTGACGTATTTCCTATTTTTCAACTATCTGTTGCTTTAACATGACCTTTCAACTCTCAGGTACTTGATCTTAAACATGATTTTCAAAATATAAATTTGTCTACTCCATAATCCAATCCCAGTTTCTAAGTAATGCAGAGATTATGGTTCTGTCAGAATGCTTCCCTCCCCTGGAGCTAAGGCAGAAAGCAACTACTCATACAGTTATGCTGTTCTGCTTCATATGTCTTTTGTTGGTAGTTTACCTGGATGGTGCACTCTTGACAACTTTTTCCTGGGACCTGGAGGTATTTGTAATGTCCTAGGGACCAAAGCAGAAAAGGACAAGAAGTTTTCCATGCTGTCAAGTGAATTACAAACATCTTTAAGCCATTTTCACTGAATCTATTGGGATATAAAAGTGCTTCAAATTAGTCTGGACTGTGCCCTAAGAGTGAAGTGTAGGAAGTATAGAGTTGTGATGACTTTCCCTACCTTTACCCTCCCTTGTGGGGTTCCTGTCTCTGACTATATTAACATATTTTGAAATTCAAATCACTGATAATATGCTAAGAGGTTTAATGCCCTCAGGGATAAGTAAAAAGCCATTAAAATCAAGTCAGTAAAAGTCTAAGTCTGCTCTGTAATTTGTCAGAGAATGGTGGTGGAGTGGCTTCAGACCTCCCATCCCATTCCTTTCCATTTAGCAATCCTCCACCTTTCAAAGTTAATAACACTGGCTGATATCCATGCTGAATTAAGAGATTTAAATAGGACCATTCGTGTCCCCTCCCTCACAAATATATATTGCATGAATATTACATTTCTCCAAGGAGGGTAAAAAATAATCAACACTGTGTAACACATTTTTAAAAACCTAGTAAGGTGTTCTTGCTGAAGTGCAATCAAGTTAGCAGAGAATGAAAATCACGAGTTCTTTTTGTGATTAGATAATTTGAATTGGTATTTGTTATTTGTTGTTGTTGTATTTAATATTGGCACACTATTTGAGCTGATGAAACAATAGCATACACAGTAATTCACAGGACAGCTTAAAAGTCTAGTACAGAAAGTATATGCAATTCTGGAAGAAGAAGCAGTGTGGATAACAGAACTATAATGTGTTCTAGTTCAGAAATATAAATTTTAGTCTCTGTCAGAATCCCAATGAACATTTCACTATGTTCTAGCACTGAATGAGTAAGAATACTATGAACAAAATGAGAAACAAGACCTGTGTGGGGGAAACACATGGCATTATTTAGGCCTAGTAGTTGTTAAATAGTATTCCATCAGAAATATACTGGGAACACACTATGAATAAATGCACTCGAAAAATGCACAGTGAACCTTTTGGGGATGTTTTCGTTGTTTCTAGGTACCATTTTAGTTACTACATATGACTCACTTGCTACATATTTCAAGAAACTCAAGTTTTTGGCAACAAAAATTGCCACCCTCTTTTCAGCAATATTTCTATACTCCTTGCTAGAATGTTAATTTATCAATTTATATTGCCCACACTTTCTCTCAGTCTTGCTTGCCATCAGTATTATCATGTAAGATGATGCAACATTGTTACACTATCCACTCAGTGCATGATCCCTGATTGTATACAAGCATGTGACTTCTCCAGAAAGGGAGAACAAAGAACAAAGATCTGTTCCTACTTGTTGATATTGTTTGTGGTGGCAGCAGCAGCAGTAACAAGCTGTTAGTCTCTTCCACATATCCTCCCAAGGTCTTTCCATTCTATGTTGAAGCACACATTTAAGGCCTTATTGTAGCCTCTGGGAAATACAGTTTTTCTAAGGGCTAGTGGTCTTGTAGCTTTCCAGGGCTACAGCAAGTCCTTACATTTTGATGTGTTGCAATGGAGGGTGCCAAGTAGTAGAGAGGAGAAGGGAAGGATTAAGGGATCATTGGAAAAGGGGCTCACATTATTTCTGAAATTGTCATGGCTTGACTAAAACTGAACATTTACTTGAATGGGAGGAAAGTAGCTGTGCATTTCCAAGCTAAAGTGATACAGGTCAGGGGGAGCTCACCCCTTACCTAGAATTGGACTGGAATTGCTCTCCAACCAAAGGCCATTTTTACAAAGGGCTTCCTTCCCTCTGGATCCTTTGATCCTGCCTGCCTTCACACTCAAGCCTATTCAAATGATGCTTCTATAGTTTGGGTGGCCTTCTGGCTGGGTCACATGTAGGCCAACTGCCTACATGACTGCATCACAAGTTTTCTGAAAGGGAAATACAGGTATACCTCAGTTAACAAAGTAGATGTGTCCCTGGGCATTACTTCTTTAACATAAAATTTGGTACCAGAGGCAGAAATAATAAAAAAAAGAACAGGGATAGGTTCCAATACCACACACACACACACACACACACACACACACACAGTTTAACATGTTTCTGCAGACTTTTTATGTGAAACGGACAATATGTGGAATGAAGCAACTAGGTCAGGTAGGCCTTACATAAGTAAACAAACACATTTTGAACCTTCTGGAGACCACTTAAAAGTTTCTTCCAAAATGCATCCAGGCATTATTTTTTTCTTTTGTCAGCCTTTGCTTTTGTTGCGATTTCCATTTTGACAGTCAGATTTACAGCATTATGGGTTTTTAACATGTGTGTGGGAGTCTGCTGGTGAGGCAGACCAATCTGCTTTCCCCTTTTCTTTCTGTTTTGCTGTTGCATGCATACTCAGTAAGGGATTTCCCAATTAGCTTGTGTTTACCTTGCCTGTTGTAGACAAGCCCACATGGCTACAGTAGGATTGACTAAAGCAGAATCTCATTCGTTCCCACCTCAAGCTTTATTGCATCATTTACTACAGGCACACTGCTTCAATCCAACACCAAAGTCTGTGTTTCTACAGCCCCCCTTCATGATTCTCCCAATGCTCCCAATGCCTATGATGCTAAACAACAAAACAAAAAAAAACCACCCTTCCAACTAGACCGAGGACAAGGAGGAAAAGAAGGGTTGGGCAGGTGTAAAAAGATTTTGTAAAAAGGAACTTCTTTGTCAGTCCATGTTAATTGAAGTATGCCTATATGAGCTAGTCCATAAGAGCATGAACATACCTCTCTTTACTGTGATAGGTTGAATTGAAGCCTTCTTACAGTTCTTACCAAGATATACAGATGTCATTTTCTTTTCAGTTTTTTAGTGAAAACATTTTATTTTATTTCACTTTAGTATATCACAAGCATCCCATGGACTTCATACACTTATGAATTAAAGTACATCTTAAACACTGTCATCTGTATGAAACATGAGTTCTAGTCCAAAAGGTTAAAGAAAATTAGTGCTTCTTGATGGCCAAATGATAAAAACAGTTTATGATTCAGCACAACAGAAGTTGCAGAGTTTAACAAGTGATGATTACACAAAAGGCTCTGCAGCACCCTATGGTCATAAGCAAATAAATTGATTATTCACACACACACGCACGCGCACCAAACCAAACCAAACCACTGCATGTTTAATATTGCAGATAAGTGTCCCAAACAGGCTGCTTCTTATGATCTAAATAGTGCCATTAAAGCCTCAAAAGGCAGCAATTTAATTGCTCAAGCAAATGTGCTGTAATAATTCAGCTGTCCTATTATGTGTACCAATGTGCTCTTCAATAGGACATAGGGTGCACAACAAAGCAAACTGCACAAGTGACAAGCAGCAATGATTTCAGTATATTCTAGTCTTGTGAAAGGGAAAATACCATACATTCACGACAAGTTAGGGCTAGAACCATTTTACAAACATCACACATTGGCTGTGTAGATAGATAATGTCCTTGAATTTGTTAAGCCAGCATATAGTCACACAAATTTATACAACAGAAAAAGGTGGATTTGGCAACAGATTTTTTTTCTCTGTATCTAATTTTTGATATACCTGAGAGTAAAGTTATGGACTGATAAGCTACGGGTTTATTTCAAAATTTATTTCTTTGATTTATTAATCACAATGAACAACTGTAAATTCCAGAAGTATTAAAATAAATATGTCCAATTCAATTCAATATGTCCAATTTTCATGTCTTGGGACTCATTTATGTTAATATATGTCATAAGAAAGTTTGTTTCTATAACCGAAATGTTACAGTGCAAAGTTTTAGCCTGAAGGATATCTTAATTACATCTGACCAGCCATATAATATCCATTTAGTGCAAATTAGCATAAGTGCTTAGTTAATTGTGCATTTCCATGTTTTCACACCATATGCAATTTTGGTCCTCTCGATCTTTAAGCACTAGGAGAGTGCTAACAATGTATTTTTTAAAAAATGGAAGCCAAATTATCTTTAAAGAAATTAGTTTACTTTAGCAATGTATGACTTTATCGTATTTGAAATTTGCAGTGTCTAAAGAGATTATCAGACGAGGGTCTAAAAACGTTTTTTTGTGTGGGTTTTTTTTTTTGGCACTGACACTATGAGTAGAAAAGGTCTGTGGTAGATCCTGGAAAGACTAGGGTGTCCCCTCAAATTCCTTAAAATGATTATCTTGCTACATGAGGGCCAGCACGGACAAGTCAGATATGGTGATGCTCTTTCAGACCCCTTTCAAATAACTAATGGAGTGAAGCAAGGTTGTGTTCTTGCTCCAACTTTATTTACAATCTTCTTCAGCACGATGCTCCAAAGGGCTACAGCAGAGCTCAAAGAAGAAGACGGCATCTATATACATTACTGTACTTATGGTAGCTTGTTTAACTTAAGCCGTCTGAGGGCTCACATTAAGACTCTAAACTATCTAGTGCATGAGCTGCTCTTCACTGCTGATGCTGCCCTTGTTGCCCACATAGAAGCAGCTCTGCAGCACCTAACATCCTGCTTCGCAACAGCTGCAGAGCTGTTTGGGCTGGAAGTCAACCTGAAGAAAATGGAAGTTCTTTACCAGGCTGCACCACAGGATGAACACCACCATCCCCACATTGCCGTTGACAAACCTGTGCTTAAGTCCGTTCAGCAGTTCACCTATCTGGGAAGCATCATCTCCTCAGATGCCAAGACTGACAAAGACATCGATCACAGATTAGCAAAGGCATATAGCGCATTTGGAAGACTTGACAAAAGAGTTTGGAATAACAAACACCTGAGGCGAAGCACAAAAATCAGTGTGTATAGAGTCATTGTACTGTCTATCCTCCTTTATGGATCTGAAACATGAGTCACCTATCGCCACCACCTACGACTCCTCAAGCACTTTCATCAGCGCTGTCTACACATAATCCTAAATATACACTGGACTGACTATGTGACGAATGTTGCTGTCCTTGAGCAAGCAGGGATCACCAGTATTGGGGCCATGATATTGAGAACACAGCTGTGCTGGGCAGGGCATGTTTCTAGGATGGAGGACCATCGCCTCCCAAAAATAGTACTCTACAGTGAACTCGCCATGTGTCAGCGTAAGAGGGGTGCTCCAAAAAAGTGATACAAAGACTCCCTGAAACAACATCTCAGGTTTGGCCAAATTCATCACCAACAATGGTCCGCCATGGCCTCACATTGGGAGGCTTAGAGATGCACTATCCACAACATTGCAGCCTTATTTGAGAGCTCATGCTGAACAAGTCTTGAAGAGAAACGACAATGCAGAAAGAATCACAACCCAGAAACATCACCCAAGGAGACCTTCTGCTGTGCTTTCTGCAACTGGACATGTTTATCTTGGATTGGCCTTTTCAATCAGCACGCTTACAGAAAGTGCGGGATGAGTCCTTCCTGAATCTTTGTTTGTGAAGAAAAGCCAGAGAGATCTTTTACAGCATAAGTATCCTGGCACAATAACACTTCTTTTTACATGCTGCTGTAATAACAAGACAAAGACACCCCTGAAATCCAGCAATATGCCCACCCACACTGCTTACTTCTGTGTTTTTTCACGGGCAAGATTTCTTGCAAGAAGATGCAATAAAATGCAAGCGTGCTTAAAAGTCCCCAAACACTTAAATTACCAAACAAAATAAACACACAAGCAATGAAACACACTTGGAAACTTGTAAGCAAGACAAAGAGGTTCATAAAAAGAGTGTACAGTACCTAGTTTTCCTGATCTCACTCAGAAGTGTTCTGGCAGGGACTGCCTATTGATGATGGAATCACGCCAGCAGAATGGGGCACATTTTCACACACAAGCAAAACTGCAAAAACAACACTATAGGAGATCAATTAACAGATTCTGCCTATATAGATATATATATATATAAAAAACCCACCCTTTTGACAGCAACAGAACACTTGCAGAATGCTGGGGCATGATGTTGTATGATAAGAAAGCCCTTTTCCAGTCTTGTTTTGACATTGTAATGTCGTATTTGCCATGTCTGATAATCTCCTGAATATGCTCATGACAGCTACATGAGTACGTTTGTTAGCATGCCCTACTATCCCCTCCCCATGATATCTCATAATTGGAAATATTGGACACTTTTCAGGATCAAGTTGGCCAGGGTGAACCAAAAAAGGTCAAGTGGAGGTCCCAGGACCTGTGATGTATCTTAGAAATATTTTGGAACACAAGCCCATATTAGGATTGTGTGGAGGCCCCTTAGTAAACAAAGCTCCCATGTGGTGTAGACATAAATTTCACCATTTCCTACTGTTTAGCAAGGTGGTAGGAATACAATAAAAATCAATTTAAGAGAAATTATAGGCATCATGCCAGCCTCTTCCATCTCCAAATTCCTAGAATGAAAAGGTGTTAGCCTAGTTTATGAAGTTAGAATAGATGTAGATGACGAGGTCGCATGGGGAGAAGACTGTATAACAGGGACACAACAGAAAACTCCTTGTTTGTTTGGCAATCTAGTTTCCACAAATGATGGGACATGGAATGGGGCATCATTAGATTTCTCAATGGGACGTGTCATAAAAGAGAAGGTGCTCTGTGAGGTCTGAGGATCAAGATTATGGAGGGTTTTAAAATTTAGCAGCCGTTCCTTTAACTTAGGTCACAAGAACTATTGCAGTCTCTGGGGTTTATGTAAGCACCCTCCCTATCTGATCCTCTCCATCCCCTCCTCTCTTCACTGATTGACTCAAGGTTAAATTACCAGAGCACCATGGCAACTACTTCTTGATGGCCAGTTTCCCTAGTATCCTTTTATATTTTGTATGGGTGAATTATGGAATCAGCATGGCATAGTGGTTTGAGTGCTGGACTACAATTCTGGAGACCAGGCTTCCAGATTTCCCCCTCAGCCATTAAAACCCACTTAAGTGACCTTGGGCAAATCACACACTCAAGCCTCAGAAAACCTCATGATAGGGTTGCCTTAGGGTCACCATAAGTCAGAAACAATTTGAAGGCAAACAACAACACAACATGGCTATGATGAATAGCAGGGCTCTTTCTCAAGCCACTCATTCTTTGTAAGGGATAAATGCATGTATGTGTAATAGGGTTGTCATATCACCTAGGTAGTGAGGGTTTAATGAATTCTAGGCATGCCAGCTCATGCTAGTTTAAATCATCCTTTGGCCCAAATTCCAAGTTTTCATTTTTGGGAAAAAAAAAGTAAGCCTCTAGCCCCTCTGGGGCAAATTGTGGAGGCACTCTATAGTCAATTTTTTTCTACAAGAAGGAAGTTTTCCTGGGAATTTCAGGCATGTAGGAAATGAGAGCATGAGGAGCAAGTAGCTGTACACAAGAAGCAAGTGAGAATATGAGGTGAGGGAACGAGCAGAGAGAGCAAGTAGTGCAAGCAGCAGTGCACAAGAAGCAAGGTGAGGGCTGCACTGCAAGGGTGTGAGGTGTAGTAAGGGAGGAGGGAGAACAACTGGTCTGAAAAGTGGAACAAAAGAAGCAAGCAGGAGGGCACTGTGAGACACAAAGTGGGGTGAGGGAGGAAGTAGGAGGGATGGGAGAGGCAGCAGTGTGAGCTGTGGCACACAAGAAGCAAGCAAGGAGTGCACTGTGAGGGCATGAGTTGAAGTGAGAGAGGGAGTAGGAGAGATGGGAGAATGGTGTGAGTGGTGGTTTGCAAGAAGCAAACAAGGGGTGCACTTTGAAGGAATAAAGTGAAGCAGGAGAGGTAGTAGGAGACATGAGAGAGCAAGTGGTCAGTTGGAGGAGCACAAGAAGCAAGGGAGTGGTGCATTGCTAGGGCATAAGGTGAAGTGAAAGAATAAAAATGAAGGGAGAGGGGTGAGAAGGAGGGGAAGGAGGACCAGAGGTGCAGTGGCAGGGGTCAAGGAGGAAACATTGTAGGCATGATTGGCAGGGTGCAAGAGAGGATGAAGTGATGTTGCAAGGGAAGGGAAGGGAGTAGGAGATGCAGAAACAAGGAGCAAGAGATGGGAGCATGGCAGAGGCATGAGGTAAGTCCAGGGAAGTGGAAGACTCAGGGTGGGGCAAGTTAGGATCACAGAAGAGCAAAACAGCAGCCATGGAGGGAACAATGCAGTCACCTCATGATGGTAATGTGAGGAAGGTGGGAGCTAGGAAAAGAAAAGAAGGTAGATAGAAGCTTATTAAGGGAGATGCTTGTTCAGACTTTTGGGAAACAGATCCTGATTCTGATTCACATGTTCAAGCCACTCAACTTTGGTGGATAAAATACCCACCATCCGTTTGTGATCCATTTTGCCTCTTCACATCTATAATTGTAATCTATTTGCCCCAAATGGAAGATCCTTTTGGCACAAAACATTAGGCAGAAAAATAGTGATAGTGCTGTATTTTTCTTTACTTTTATTGGAGAGCATCCTCCATTTGCTATTCCCATTTTCCCCTCCCCCATCTTTTATTGCTCAGGTACTAAAATCCAGTTAGTGCAACTTGAGCAGGTGGGTGACCTGCTAGGGAACTCTCAGCTCATTTCTCTCTTTGTAGTCTAAATAGGATTTCTGAAGCATGCATGTGCTTTAATCTTTTGAAGTAAAGATGCTAATCTGAAACCTGCTGTTGGCTTACTACCAGGTCTCTGTCAACTCTGATAATAGCTCATGACTTATGATGATTTAGAAGGGACTGAGATGTCAGTTCAAGACTCAGGCTTCAGGTTTCCTTGGCTAATGGAAACTAGATGAAGGTTTATATTTTGCTGAAACTTGCTCCCATAAAACTTAATTGTGTGGTTCATAGAGTTTCTCCTTTCAGCAGCAATCTTTCTTCATTGTCTCTTGAATATGCTATAGGAGAAGTGAATGCTTCTATAGAAGAAGTGAATTGCCGGCCAATTGCGGAATAAAGAGACCACACACATAACACGGGTAAAATAGTGTTTTTATTGAAATCAACCTATTTAAATTCCCTCTAAAATCTTCAGCAGGGGGAGGCGACCTGGTGAGGGACCACTGAGGCAGTAGGTCTATCCTAGACCACACCCCTCAGCCTTCCCTGGTGAACACCTGGGTCCTGGAGAGGAACCCCAGTTGTCTGGGGTTGCTTGCCAGCCAGCCCGCATCTGGAAGGTGAATCCAAAAGTCCCTCACCCAAGCTCCACAGATTTGGGTGAAGGATTATCCTTTAGGCCAACCCCAAGGCAGGTCTCCTCCTGTCCCTTTAGCCCCCACGACCTGAAGTGGCCCTTCCAGAGACCCTACCTTCACCGAAAATTGGTGCTAAGGTACCCACCGAAGCAACGCCTCCCCCTTCCCCACCATAGAAAGGGGCAAGCGTCCGCTTAGTCCCTTTCCCCCACCAGCTTGTCCAAAAGGTCCCTCAGCCCCCGCTGAAGATCACTCAAAAAGATCAAATTTCCAGTGTCCGAAAGGTACACCCCATCAGCTCAGTAGAGCTCGGGCCTCTTGGACACAATGTCAGGGTGAGGCAGATAGTAACCCAACCCCTTATACATAGCATTCATAATTTCCCGATTAGCTCTCCTCCGGACATTATCCAGTGAACGGGGATCACCTTCCCCCCTCCAGTGCCGTCTTGGCAGCATGGCTGACCACATGACAGTAACCTGAGGCCACTGTGACCTGATTACCTGCATGTCACGGATCGCCTGAAGGACCAGCGCCTTCTCTTTCAATAACCCCAAATCGTTCCCCCCAGGTGTAAAATAAGGACATTAGGTGGAGGCCCTTGGCGCTCCTCAAAAAGCAGTGGCAAAAGGTCATGCCAATGTAAACCCCTTTCCCCCAACCACTCAACTGTTGCCCCTTTCCCCAGACCCAGGTGAGGCCCATAGTGACATAGCCGGGCCTGCTGGGCCACCCAGTACACCATACTGTGGCCACAGATCAGCACCCGCAGCCTCACTGGCGTCAGCCTAGAATCTGAAAAACAAAAGGGGAAGACAACATGTTAGTAAGTGAGTGGACGCACGTAGTGCCGATAGGAGGAGGACCTCCATCGGCCAATCCCTTGAATAGCTGTAGTTGGCCTGCCCATTGCCGTAGCCATGGAAGTGGCACCTATGTGGAAGGAATGGGTAGCAAAGAGGACCCCATGAAGACCCAACTTATCTAATGCTCTGGATGTCAATGTCCAGAACTGGTATTTGATCAGAGGGGAAAGATCCTCATGCACAAAAGAGCGGGCCCACCTGTGGGCCACGAACTGCTAAAAATTGCTGCAAAGCCATAACAGGGCATAATTCTGGGTCAATACATGGCAGCAAACAGCATTGTTTGCCGTTCCCTTGCTGATCCGTCTTGGAGAAACGCAGTGTCAGAGTGACCTGGCGCCCCTCCATGGTAACATCCCTAAGCTCCAAAGCTCTGTAAGACGTATCCCTCCTGGATGCCTGCATGAGCTCACTGATGTGTAAAGCACCAAAAAAGGCCGTAAAAGCTGCTGCATGAAAAAGCAGCACTTCATACAGAGATGTACAAATACCTGCCCAAACCGTGGCTAGCCCCTTCAAAATAGCAGGAGAAATGGGAACTCTACTGTCAGCACTATGCCCGCGTTCTCTGGACCAACCCTCCAGGGCCTTCTGAATGCGGAAATCCCCTGTACTGTCCGGAACTCCTTGGTCTTTAAGTCAGAAGGCAATCGCTGATAGTATAATCTTCATAGACTGCGGAGCTAAACCCTTACAATATAAGGAGACGCAGAATTGAAACAGATGTTCAAAGGGCACAGGGATGCCTTGTTTGAAACCTGACTGCTCCCTAAATTGAAAAAAAAAACTCATGCAAAGCCCTGGTGTATCCTTTCAATGTGCTTGGAGCCATGGACATATCCAATGCCCTCATGAGCTCCACCTCCCAAGCCTCCACAGGCTTACCGGCATTGGATCGCCCTCGGGTGCTGTGTCGGGGGCCAATTCTCTGAAGTGCTCCATCTGCATACAGGAAAGCACGTCAGCAATTCCATTGTTAATGCCCACCACATGCCAAGTGACAAACAGAATATTAAATTTCAAACACTGTAACATAAAAGCCCTGACGAGCACCATCACCTGAGGGGATTTTGAAGTAAGGGAGTTTATCACCTGGACGGTTGCCATATTATCGCACCAAAAGTGCACAGATGAATTCGCTAAATCCTCAGCCCAAATAGTGGCTGCCACCATGATTGGGAAGAATTCTAAAAACGTTAAATCAGTCACAATGTCAGATGCTACCCAATCAGAAGGCCACCTGCTCATGCACCATCGTCCACCAAAACAAGCCCCAAACCCTGTGGATCCAGCCGCAACAGAGGCTATCTGGAAATTACCTTTGAGCTTCTGTTCCTCATGCCAAAAGGAGACACCATTAAATTGTTCTAAAAACTGTTGCCAAACAAGCAAATCCACCCTTAAATCCCTATTTATGCTGATTAAAAAATAGGGCTGTCGTACGCCCCTAATAGTGTCACATAATTGGCGAAGGAAAGCCCTACCAGGTGCTACCACCTTACACGCAAAGTTCAAATGTCCTATAAGGATCTGAAAGTCACGCAAAGTAGCTTTATGTCTTGCTAAAAACTGGGAAACCCTATCCTTCAAATCAGTGACCTTAGCTGTAGACAATCTACATTGCTGATTGACTGTGTCAATTTCGACCCCCCAAAAGGTCAACACCTGGGTGGGACCTTCTGTTTTTTCAGGTGCCAGGGGGACCCCCAGCTCATCTGCCAATGCTTCAAACTGATGCAACAAATACGCACACTGGCCAGACTGATAAGGCCCTATCATTAAAAAGTCATCTAAATAGTGTACGACACTGTGTACTCCGGTTCTAGCTCTAAAGGTCCATTCAAGAAAGGTGCTGAAAGTTTTGAATGCATTGCACGAAACTGAACATCCCATGGGGAGAGCCCGGTCCATGTAAAACTGCCCCTCAAACTGGAAACCCAACAATTCGAAGTCATCCAGATGAACTGACAGAAGGCAAAAAGCAGATTTAATGTCACATTTTGCCAGCTCAGCCCCCCAACCCTGAAGTCGAACTGCTCTGACGGCTGCATCAAAGGATATGTACCTTACTGTACATAGCTCATGGGGAATAGAGTCATTCACTGAATCCCCTTTGGGGTATGATAAATGGTGGATGAGTCTAAATTCCTCAGGGGCCTTTTTGAGCACGACGCCCAGAGGCGAAACTCGTAGGTTGGGAACTGGAGGAATAGGAAAGGGACCTAGAACTCGACCCTCACTAACTTCTTTCTTAATTTTCTCCCTAACCACATGTTCCAAACCACAAACTGATTTTAAATTGCGGGCCCAAAATGGCTGCCTAACACCCTGAAATGGGATCCTAAACCCAAACTGGAAACCTTCAAGTAAGTATTTGGCTGCCTTCCTGTCAGGATAGACTTTGAGCCATTGCTGTATAGCCTCATTGTTGATTGGGCTGGGCCCCTTTTTGAGTGTGAGCAGTGGAAGCTCCACCCCTCCCTCCTTGATTAGCCCTACCACCCCGAGCAGCCTTTTTCCCCTGGGGCAGTTACAAAAGGAATGCCCCCCTCCACAGATGGAGCACTCATGGCTGAACCTGCAGGGTTTCCTGGCACAAAACCCATGTGAACTAAATTCCAAACACACCTGCTTAACAGTGAGAGCCATGCAAGCAGGGGCACGCACCACAGGGCTGCTAGATGACTTAACCAAGTGCTCACTATGAGTCCTCTCCCCTTGGATCGGGTGAGCCGGAGTCATGAGCTGCATCCATAACTGAGGATGCATCATGTCCCATCGCAAGGAAGGATAAATTGCAGCCCTCATCCTAAAGGCCTCGTTGTAAAGAAGCCATGCTGGACCTGCGAAATCACCATATGCCCTGTGAATTATATCTAAGTACTGAAACAGGCCGCTGCTCAATGAGGATGTGCCTTAACCACAACCCCAGCATAAATAAGAAAACCGGAGACCCAGTTGGTCCAGTTCCTCTCTACCTTCCCCTTCTTCAACTTTTCTTTCTTTTTCTCATCCCTCTCTTCCCTGTCTTTTTTCTCCACTTCTCTATAGAGTAGAGAAAATAGGTCCACGTATTCCCCTTTCATTATCTTGTCCCTACTAGACTGAAGCAAATGGTCACCTAAAGGGAGGGACATTTCTCCAAAAGGAATGGCAGAATATGCAATGGAATCATAACCCATCCCCTGCACCATGTAAGGTAAACCCTGGGCCAGCCCAAAAGGGGGAACCATTGATCCCAACCCATAAGGTGACCAAGGGGACCATTGCAGTGGGGCCCAATTTAAGGCCTGTTGCGATGGCCAAGACCCCTGCACTGACTGCGTACCTGAGCTATTGTTACCCATATTTTGTGTCATGGGGGACCAAGCTCCCCAAGGCCAAGTCACACCCATATTGGGATTAGATGCCTGAACAACGGACTCACCTGAAGTACCAGGAACCGTGTTGCCATTAACAGACTGCTCCAAAAGATTGCTCGAAAGTTGCTCGGTCCCCGCTGTGTTCTCGATATGTCTGGACCCTGAAGCTCCATCTGGATGGATATTGCACTCCAATGCATCTAATCGGGAAAGAATGTCATCAGCAATCTTCCTCTTTTTTCCCTGTGCATGAGATTCAACAACTTCCTCCTGATGAACACCCTGCAACTTTTCCAGATGTTGAATCTGTGCCATAATAGCATTCCATGGCATCTGATCCTCGTCATCACTGGATGAGTGAGGATCAGGCACCACTGGGACTGGTAGTTGCTGCTTAGTGGCCCACCCTTTACCTTTCTGCCCCCCTTTGCCTTTCCTAGAAGCCATTGTGAACCACTGAGGCAAAGATTAAACTTCAAACTTCAACAAAGGTCACTCAGGGACAATCAAGATCCAGACTTGAAGCTATATATATCAATCTACTGCGCTTGTTGTTATTATTATTATTATTATTATTCAAGTAAGGAGTGTACAATAGCAATATTAAAGTGACCAACTAAACTCACAAATGGCCCACCCGAGATAATGTATCAAAATAGGCTGGCAAAACTGACTGCTCTGCTAGTTGCAAAATGCCCGTCTTATAAATGAGGTCCACAAAATGGCCCCGAGCTGCAATCAAAGAAGGAGGGGCTCCCGGGTGGCCTGCCAGAAAAACTGCTGGCAGTGATGGCAAAGGCAGCAATAATTTACTAACCAGCTCCCCCTGGAGGCCTGCCACAAGAACTGCAGGCAACAAGGGATATCAGTCCAAGTTTTTCTTTTTTCCATTACAGGGATGGGAGAGGTGCAGGAAAGGGGATTTTGGGACGGGAATGCTATTTTTGTCCCCATCTGATAATCTCCACTGTTTTCTTTTTATAAAAGAAACAAACTACTTGTCAAAGCTTAAGTATGATTGTCAACTTCATTCAATAATCATAGTAATGGTAAACATAACATTATTTGCCTTATGTTTAAACACATTTCTCAAGAAGCTATTTTGAGTCTTAATAGCCATACAGATTATGGGCCTTTCTCTGAATTGATGATTTTCAAAGAAAAAAATGTCAACTAAATAATAGAGCATCAATCACAGAATGTATTAACATTCAAGGAATTCTGTTTAATGACAGAAGCTTTCCAAGTTTTATTCACAAAACAAGACATCTAAGAGCAACTCTGCAGGATCAGATGAAAGGTCCATCAGATGAGGCATCTAGTTTAATAGTGGCAAGACAGATGCTTCAGGAAGCCCACAAGAATGGCATGCAGGCCTTATCCTTACCGGGTTGCTCGCCCACCCACCCCAGTATCATTGCTATCATACTCAGACATGCCTTCTAGACTGAGAAAGCTGATTTCAGAAAACTTAGGGAAATACTGGGGGTGATCCCATGGTCAGAAATACTAAAAGAGAAGGGAGCATATGATGGATGGGAATTTCTAAAAAGTGAGATATTGAACGTGCAAATTCAAACAGTTCCAATGAGGAGGTAAAATGCCAGGTGTCTAAAGAAACCAGTTTGGATCTCTAAAGAACATTCACTTGAGCTAAGTCTTAAAAGGAACATGTACAAGAAAAGAAAAAAGGGAGAAATCACCAAAGAATTCAAACAAATAGCCAGATAGTATGGGGGGGGGGAATCAGAAAAGGAAAAGCACAGGTGGCGCTCAGGCTTCCTAGAGAGGTTTAAACAATAAAAACAGCTTTTTGGGATATGTCTGTAGCAAAAGAAAGAACAAGGAAGTGGTAGGACTGCTGCGGGGAGAAAGTGGTGAAATGCTAAACAGGGGACAGAGAAAAGGCAGAGCTACTCAACACCTTCTTTGCCTTGGTCTTCTCCAGAAAGGAGAACAGTGCTCAGCCTGGAGAAAATGGAGCAGATGATGCAGTAGGGGGAATGCAGCATAGAATAGATAAAGAGGTTATTCAGGAACACCTGGCCAGTATAAATGAATTCAAGTCTCCAGGGCCAGATGAACTACATCAAAGGGTATTAAAAGAACTGTCAGAAGTAATCTCAGAACCACTGTCAAACTTTGAGAATTCCTGGAGAACAGGAGAGGTCCCAGCGGACTGGAGGAGGGCAAATGTTGTCCCCATTTTTAAAAAAGTGAAAAAAGAAGACCCAAATAATTATCACCCAGTCAGCCTGACATCAATACTAGGAAAGATTCTAGAGCAGATCATTAAGCAGACAGTTGAGATTTTCAGACAACACTGTTATACACACTACGTGGAGAAGATGGCAAAATGCTAACAGGGGACAGAGAAAAGGCAGAATTACTCAACACCTTCTTTGCCTCAGTGTTTTCAGAAAAAGAAAAGGGTAACCAACCTGAGGATAAAGGAACAGAGGACACAATAGGGGAAATCGAGCACAGAATAAGCAAAGAGGTAGTACAGGAATACCTTCTTAAATTAAATGAATTTAAATCTCCAGGACCAGATAAACTACATCCAAGGGTATTAAAAAAGAGCTGGCAAATATAATCTCAGAGCCATTGGCAATAATCTTTGAAAACTCCTGCAGAACAGGAGAAGTCCCAGCAAACTGGAGGAGGGCAAACGTTGTCCCCATCTTCCAAAAGGGGGAAAAAGAGGATCCCAACAATTATCGTCCAGTTAGTCTGACATCAATACCAGGGAAGATTCTAGAGCAGATCATTAAACAGAGAGTCTGTGAACATTTAGAAGGCAATGCCATTATCATAAAAAGTCAACATGTGTTTCAGAGAAACAAGTCATGCCAGACTAATCTGATCTCTTTTTTTGATAAAATGACCAGCTTGGTAGATGAAGGGAACGCTGTGGATATCGTATACCTTGATTTCAGTAAGGCCTTTGACAAGGTTCCCCATGGCATTCTTGCAAACAAGCTTGTAAAATGTGGGCTAGATAAGTTAACTGTTCAATGGATTTGTAGTTGGTTGACCGGCCAAGCCCAAAAGGTGCTCAGCAGTGTCTCCTTTTCGTCTTGGAAATATGTGACCAGTGGAGTGCCACAAGGTTCGGTCCTGGGCCCAGTGCTATTCAACATCTTTTTCAATGACTTGGATGAGGGAATTAGGGGCATACTTATCAAATTTGCAGATGACACCAAATTGGGAGGAGTAGCTAATACCCTAGAGGATAGGATCAAAATTCAAAATGACCTGAATAGACTGGAGAGCTGGACCAAAGCTAACAAAATGAAATTCAATATGGAGAAGTGTAAGGTACTGCACTTAGGGCAAAAAAATGAAATGCATAGATATAGGATGGGAGAGACCTGGCTGAACGAGACTATGTGCGAAAGAGATCTGGGAGTCCTAGTAGACTACAAGTTGAACATGAGTCAACAGTGTGATGCAGCAGCTAAAAAGTCCAATGCGATTTTGGGCTGCATCAATAGAAGTATCAATAGATCAAGGGACGTAATAGTGCTGCTCTATTCTGCCTTGGTCAGACCTCATCTAGAATACTGTGTCCAGTTCTGGACACCACAATTCAAAAAGGATATTGACAAATTGGAGCGTGTGCAAAGAAGGGCGACTAAAATGGTGAAAGGTCTGGAAACTATGCCTTATGAGGAGAGACTTAGGGAGCTGGGTATGTTTAGCCTGGAAAAAAGATGATTAAGAGGCGATATCATAGCCCTGTTTAAGTCTTTGAAGGGGTGTCACATTGAGGATGGAGCAGGCATGTTTTCTGCTGCTCCAGAGACTGGAACACGGAGCAATGGATTCAAGCTCCAGGAACAGAGATTCCACCTCAACATTAGGGGGAACTTTTTGACAGTAAGAGCTGTTCTGTAGTGGAACACACTCCCTCGGAGTGTGGCGGTGTCTCCTTCCTTGGAGGTCTTAAACAGAGGCTGGATGGCCATCTGTCGGGGATGCTTTGATCATGATTTCCTGTGTGGCAGGGGGTTGGACTGGATGGCCCTTGTGGTCTCTTCCAACTCTGCAATTCTATGATTCTATTCTACTTTATTTGGTATGGCTGCCTCCTGTTGAATTCTGGGATTTGCAGTTTAGGGAGGGACATTTACAACTCTCAGCCAGAGAGATCTTAGGCCTCAGTAAACTACTTTAAACCCCAGAATTCCACAGGAGGGACATTTTCAGATGATCCTTGCCGTGCAAGGATCGCCTGGGAGAGGTTCTTTGCAGCAGTGCGGCAGAGGGTCGATTTCGGACGACGTCGTCCCTGCTGCGAGATAATCTGTCCCTCTTGCGCTTAGGCTTGGAACCTGCCACACTATATATGGCAAGATTTTTTTCACGGACAACCTCTGTGAATAAAATCTTGCCAAATATAGCACGGCAGGCTCCAAGCCTAAGCACAAAAGGGATGGGCAATCTCGCAGCAGGGATGGTGTCATCCGAAATCGACCCTCTGCCACGCTGCTGCGACGAACCTCTCCCGGGCAATCCTTCTGCGGCAAGGATTGTCTGAAAATATCCGAGGAAGCCAGAGCAGTTAAAGTGGAATAGTAACACTATAACAGGGTAGTGTGAAAATTTCCAGTCTGTAAACACTTAGAACGGAATGTCGTGATCACTAAAAGTCAACATGGGTTTTTGAAAAACAAGTCATGCCAGACTAATCTTATCTCTTTTTTCGACAGAGTTACAAACTTCGTAGATGAACGGTATGCTGTGGATGTAGTGTATCTTGATTTCAGTAAGGCCTTTGAGAAAGTCCCGCATGATATCTTTGAAAAAAAGTTAGTAACATGTGGGCTAGACAAGGCAACTGTTAGGTGCATTTGTAATTGGTTGACTAACTGAACCCAAAATGTAGTCACCAATGGCTCCTCTTCATCCTTGAGAGAAGTGATCAGGAGGGTGCCACAGGGTTCTGTCCTGTCCTAAGTGCTATTCAACATCTTTATCAATTACTTGGATGAGGGGAATAGAGGGCATTCCTATCAAGTTTGCAGATGACACCAAATTAGGAGGGGTAGCTAATACCCCAGAAGACAGGATCAGAATTCAAAATAACCTGAACAGATTAGAAAGCTGGGCCAAAACTATCAAAATGAATTACAACAGGAGAAATTTAGGATATTACACTTGAACTGTAAAAATGAAAAGCACAGATATAGGATGGGTGACACCTGGCTTAATATCAGTGCATATGAAAGGGATCTAGGAGTCTTAGTGGATCACAAGCTGAACATGAGCCAGCAGTGTGATGCAGCAGCTAAAAAAGCCAATGCAGTTCTAGGCTGCATCAATAGGAGCATTAGATCAAGGGAAGTAATAGAACCACTCTATTTTATTTTAGTCATACCTCATCTGGAATACTGTGTCCAGTTCTGGGCACTACAATTCAAGAAGGATATGGACAAGCCAGAACATGTCCAGAGGAATGTGACCAAGATGGTCTGAGGTCTGGAAGCCCTGCCCTATGAGGAGTGGCTTAGGGAGCTGGGTATGTTTAGTTTGGAGAAGAGAAGGTTAGGAGGGGACGTGATAGGCATGTTTAAATATTTGAAGAGATGTCATACTGAGGATGGAGGAAGCTTGTTTTCTGTGGCTCCAGAGACCAGGACATGGACTCAAACTAAAGGAAAAGAGATTACACCTAAACATTAGGAAGAACTTCCTGACAGTAAGAGCTGTTCAGCAGTGGAATGCACTGCCTTGGAGTGTGGTGGAGTCTCCTTCTTTGGAGGTTTTTAAGCAAAGGCTGGATGGCCATCTGTCGGGAATGCTTTGATTGTTTATTTTTGCATGGCAGAGGGTTGGACCAGATGGCCCTTGTGGTTTCTTCCAACTCTATGATTCAGTGATTCTATGAAGTGCAGGAGGAGGGGAAAAAAGAAAGAAATAGCAAAAACAAGACTATCAACAATATTTTGGCTATACATAAGATTATTTTTCTTGTTATAAGCTGGTGAAACTGAAAGATCTTAAATTTTTTAACAATCCAGCAGCTTTTAACTCCATTTGTGATAAAAGTTAAAATGATTTAAAAGTAATATATTTGTAATTATTGCCTGAATAAATTATAGTTTTAAATTTAATAGTTTTAAATGTAATATACAAAAACTTAAATTTCAAAGTAAACCACGTTATACATGACAAATTATGTTCCTAAACTAATGAAATGATGCCAGATCGGCAAACAGTGCTAAAAATAAGTATTGCCAAAATTTCCAACTTTTTGTCATGAGAAGTTTCGATTCCTCACACATTTTGCCCCCCAAAATCTCAGTCTTCATACCTTTGAAAAGTTCTTTCCGTTGAATTTATGAAGAAATCTTTGATTTTGGGGGCATTCTTAAAAGTGAACTGAATGAAATTCTCTGTCTGCACTGGGCAAATTGAATGCAAGAAGCTATCTTTTCCTCACCTGGAGACGATCATGTGGTATCTGCCCCCTCCATACAGCTGTCAAAGAGAAAAGGAAGTGGCCATCCTAATAGAGTATCACATACAAGACTGAATACACTGGAGTCCTAAACAGACTTCTCAGCTCTAAATCCTCTGCTTGGACAGTCAAATCTGTCAGCTTAGCTTTCTTCCACATTCACTTTCTTCAACTCTCCAGTTCTTCCTATTGAACATATGAAGCAATTTGCAAATTTTGAAATGTTCTTCCCCAAAATGAATGAAAATTGAGTTATCACCCATTGGTAGTCTGTGCACACAAGGATCAAGGAGAGAATGATATGTTTCAAAAACTGGCAGAGAACATGGTTAATTCAGGCTTCATTTAAAAGGACACAAGGCTTGTGAATCTCATTATCTGCTCAGTGGAGTGAAAGAACTGACTTTGTCAGTCAGCAGTTTCATATATCAGTTTAAATGGTGCAGAGGAGATGGTAGTCTGGAACACTGCATTTCCAGCTTTTTGAAAAATCATATGACATTAATTTCATATTAATTGTAGTGATGTGCTAGCAGCTGTATGAAACATGTCAAGTAGTTTTCAGTAGCTGGAAATGTTAGGTAACAAGTAACATTTTTTCTTTAGGCAGACAGTACATAAATATTTTATCCAATAGCACAGCAGATCTAGAGACTAATGATGTGCATCTCCTGCCTAGAAAGATAGGGAGCTGATTGTTATCTGTTAAAATAAACATCTATGTGTGCATTCTCAAAGACCATGAAACCTAAGCTTCTGAAACTAGGCATGGATGCTGAAGAAAATCTAAAAGTGTGCTTCTTGCCATTGTTTTGTTCAAAAAATTGGTTAATTATTGTTAATTAATTAAATGACTCTCCAGTCTTTGGTACCACTTTGAGTCATTAATAAATTAGAATCCCTGCTGCCTGATATGTAAAGGAAGAGGTGAGAGGAAAGGAAAAAGCTGTATATTTCTGCATACAAGACTACTTTTTAACACTTGAAAATCTCCTCAAAAGTGGGGGGGGTGGTCTTATACCCCCAATAGACCTTTTCCCCTGCTGTGAGAATGATTGAAGTGTAAAATGGCCTGGGCAGTTTTCCCAGCAGATCCTTCCTCCTGCTGTGAGAATGACTGCTTTGCATTTGAAGAGTTAAATGGCCCTCTATTTAGCTCAGGAGAGTCAAAATGATGTTTCTTTTCAGGACAAGTTAGCCTAAAATTAGAATTTCTGGATTCAACTTCTCATTTTGCATCAAGTTTTGTCTATGGTGAAATTCTCTTGTCTGCCAATGTGGCTCTAAAACCATTAATGTGCTCATTCATTAATGTGCTCATTCAAAAATTTGGGATTTGATAGCTTCATATTAACCAACTTACAGTATTAATGCAACCTTACTTTCCAAAGATTGAACACCACAGAGATTTTTCAAAGTATCCCATGCTTTTTTAGCTGTTCTCAGTCCTTTAATTTCACAGACTATTCCATCATCTACAGCCACTGAGCTGGCTGGCTGGTGGGGAACAGGCTTTCCAGCCAGCTGGCTGGCTGGCTGGCTGGCTGGCTGGGGTGGGGGCAAATTCTATATTTTAACTTAAAAATTGGGGGGGTCGTCTTATGCGCCCAGTCGTCTTATACGCCGGAATATACGGTAAATGAGTACAGGGTATGGTTGGTGATGGAGAGAGGGTAAAACCTGTGAGAAATAAGGATAGAATGTGTCATTGTTATGTTGCCCAGATGGCTGGGTTTTACATGGATTTAGCCATTACATTTGGTATCTGTGTACACAATTAGCTGCACTGGATTTTGTAAAAAGTAAATCTCTAGCTCTCTTGAAGTTGATATATTAGTCAAAGTATGCAGTCACTATTCCACCACTTATCTTATGATAAACAAACCTCTTTTTGCTTTCAAATGGTGAAAGGTCTGGAAACAATGCCTTATGAGGAGAGACTCAGGGAGCTGGGTATGTTTAGCCTGGAAAAAAGACGGTTTAGAGGCGATATGATAGCCCTGTTTAAGTATTTGAAGGGATGTCACGCTGAAGATGGAGCAGGCTTGTTTTCTGCTGCTCCAGAGACTGGAACACGGAGCAATGGGTGCAAGCTCCAGGAACAGAAATTCCACCTCAACATGAGGAGGAACTTTTTGACAGTAAGAGCTGTTCGGCAGTGGAACACACTCCCTCGGAGCGTGGTGGGGTCTCCTTCCTTGGAGGTCTTTAAACAGAGGCTGGATGGCCATCTGTCGGGGATGCTTTGATTGTGATTTCCTGCGTGGCAGGGAGGTTGGACTGGATGGCCCTCGTGGTCTCTTCCAACTCTGCAATTCTATGATTCTATGATTCTATGATTCTATATCTAATGAATTAAGTCACAGTTGTGACTGATGTCACATCTTTTGGCCTCAGAGATTTAAAATCATAAAGTAACCTTTTAATATGTGCACTTCAGGAATGCAGCCATGGTAAAGTGGCATTAACCTATGATAACCTAACCTATGAATACTTCCAACAGCCTACACATGTGTTAACGGAAGGTAGTAATCTGGTGGTTCTTCCTTACTTCTCTTCTGGGATAGTCAGAGTTTTGTTGTGTGTGTTTTTTGTTTTTGGTAATCTGTAACTCTTTTTTAAAAACAAAATAATGTGGTGGGGTAGAGGTTAAAGTTCCTGTGTGTCTATAAGACCTCTGGGTATAGAGAGAATGGGTTCTGGATAAATGTCCACTTCCATTCTACAAGAACTTAGTCTTCTGAACTCAGTGATACTCCTATGTAGGAATGTACTGGATTACACTGTTAACTGCCTTTTTAAAAGGAGCAGTAGAATCCTGTATGACCGTAGCTACAGTGTTATGTAGTTTCCAGCCAGATGCCCCCAAAACCCCACTTACTGGTAAGCAGTCACTGGGATCAATAGGGGTCAATACCCCTGTTGATCAAGAAGTTGCTGCCTGATGTTCCCCTCCCCTCCCATGAGCACTCTCCAGCATGGAAGGTAGAAAAAGGACCCCTATGTCAAATCCCCCTTGAGTCAGAGATTACTTTCATTAGGGGGGGTGGGTGGAAATGTCAGGCAGCCATTACTGAATCGACAGGGGAACTGACTCCCATCAGTCCCAGTGGCTGGTTACCAGTAAGTAGAGTTTGGGGTACTTTCACAGTTTCTATGTAGCCCCTAAACTAGAGGCTATGTAGCATTCTTGTTACATAGCAGTTATGAATGTGTAAGTATAGGTTACATATTCGTAACTGACCAAAAAGATTCTGGCTGAGAATTTTATGTTACAGGTAAGAAAACTTACATGGTCATCACCACCATTTTTGAAAACAGAAGCCATTCCATTCTTGGGGGAAAGTTATTCTGAGAAGGCAGTATTTAATTTTGTCATTGATATTATTACATACAACTGATATATAGGACTTTTTCAACTGTTTGAAAAAACCCACAAGGAGGTCAGGAGAAGAATGGGGCTGGTACGCTTACACAGCCCTGTTTCAGACTACGCAGTCCTCCCCTGATCTCCTCCCGACCTTCCCCCATGCTGCTCACACTACTTTTTACTAATGGAGGTTTTTTTTTCCCCCCTTCATGTTTAAATATTTGAAGGGATGTCATACTTTGGATGGAGCAAGCATGTTTTCTGTGGCTCCAGAGACTAGGACATGGAGCAATTGACCCAAACTACAGGAAAAGACATTCCACCTAAACATTAGGAAGAATTTCCTGACACTAAGAAGTGTTTGGCAGTGGAATGCACTGCCTTGTAGTGTGGTGGAGTCTCCTTCTTTGGAGGTTTTTAAGCAGAGGCTGGATGGCCACCTGTCAGGGATGCTTTGATTGTGATTTCCTGCATGGCGGGGGGTTGGAGAGGATGGCCCTTGTGGTCTCTTCCAGCTCTATGATTCTATGATTCCTTAGTTCACCTAAGGGATCAAAAAAGTAAATCAAATACAAACACCAGTAAGAGCCTAGTTTCAACCCTATTCCATGGTGGTGTTAAAAAACAAAGAAACCTTACTTCTTTCTCACTGTTGCTTCCACAAAGATCCATCCTGAACAACTTTTCTGAGTTCACTGGAACTTATACATTATGTATATTCAGCATAAAATTCATCTGAAACTGGATATCAATCATTCTGCATTCTGCATTCTGCAAATTCATCTGAAACTGGATATCAATCATTCTGCATTTCATCCATTGTTTCAAGAAAACCATATATCACTATTTTGTTTGTTAAATTTTAGGTTTGGAGTTCTGAGGATGCAGACAAATGCTTAAAAAAGTGATGGCTCCCACTACCTGTTTGCTCAACTCTTGCTGGAAAATGGCCAAAAAAGTGTTTCCAAAGTGTTGTAAAACTTTACAAGAGGAGAATCCTGGACTCATGAGAATCTTCTCAGTTGAAGACTTATTCTGCCCAAAAAATTCATATTTTTGTACAGAAAACAACATTTTCTATACAAGAAAGAGATTTATGTATAGAAATGTTATCTTCTATCTAGAAAATGCTGTTTTCTGCAAAGAAAATTCTGTACAAAAAGCTTCCAAAAATTATACAATTTTCAAAGGGCTGGTCTACATGGGCAAAAAACTCATACTCACCCTATAATCACAGTGCAGTTGCCACATGACATTTGCAATGATTCACATCTTCATCAGGAAGGAAAATCCAGGTCTTAAAGATTCACAGTTTGCTCCACATTTGAGGGGATTACTGGCCATGTGGTGTCTGCGGATTGGCTTCAGAGTGAAGTCTGGGAAAGGACTCAATTCCTGAACTTTTAATTTTTTTAAATTATTTTTCTATTGTGCACATGCCTGGATAAATTTCTCTTTGCTTATCAATTAATACAGTAGTTTGGGACTATATATATTCATAAGCATGAGTGATCAAATGAAAAACACAGGAGCCCTGGCCATATGGCTAGAAATAATGTGATGCATAGGACATGTGATCAGCATTAGACCACCCTTTTGTGCTGACACGAGTTTGCCTATGGTTACAGTGTGGCAGGATACTCTGGAGAAGACCCAGTGAGTGTGGCACTTATGGGGTCACTGCAGATCAAAAATATCCGCAGGGGCTATGAGGTGGGTTTGGGGTGTCCCAGAAGTATAGACAAGCCCAAAGACTTTCTCACAGAGGGAAGAAAATTGCTAAAATTACTTGTTTCTTCCTTTAAGAATAAAATTAGCAAAGAATTACATCCTTAGTACAAAGCAGAAAAATGTAGGAGCAATACCTTTCTCCTCACCAAGAATGAATAATTTCTCTTAGCAGCTATTTAAATTTTTAAAGAAAATTCTCAGATTCTTTTGAGTGAACCAATTTTGTTTCCTCACTTTAAGAACAATCTTGAAGGAATTCAGACTCCCCCCCCCCATGTTAATATTTCATGTCCCCAAGTGGGCTACTGGAGCTGTTCCTAATCTGGAGGCGAGCTTAAAAATCTTTAAAACATCTTGCATGGATTTATTCTATCCATTTTCGGCTTTACTGTTGTCTTGCACTGAATTCAAACTCCCTGGTGTCCAAGATAATGCCAGCTTCCTTTGAATCACTCTGGATAAATGCTGTGCTGTGTAAAGTTATTGCACTAGGTTTATCTCCCCTCCTACTTGTTATCTATGGACCTAGATGGTGTCAAATGAATTGTAAGACAGAGGATATTGGACATAAACTACCTAGAGCTTCAAGGAGCTTCATGGGGACCATGTTACACTCACTCATTGGATATTCTGTTCTTTAATTATAAAGATGGAATGTCTTGTGTAGGATGGTTAACTATTCCAAAATATAGGAAGGATTTTTTTTGGCATGGTTTGATGTTCTTCCCTCTAATTTATTGAATAGCAGATATAATATAACCCCATTGGACCATATATGTTGTCCCTGCAATTTCCTCAATGTAGTGACTACCTTGGATGTATGCCTTCATTTCTGGTGTATATGCCTTCACTGCAGTTATTTCTAAGTACTTGGGGAAATCTAATATACCTGATTATAAAGTTTTTCCCAAGATACTCTCCCAATTCTCTCATGATCATTTTGCTCCACAATTCTGATGAGGTAGTCCCTCAGCAAGTTTTTAAATTTGACAGGTCAACCAGATCATCCAGGATTGTGTAATCATTGCTATATTTATTGTATTTCTACAAATACTGATTCTGTAATATGTACAATTTACTATAAAGTATACTTTAATGTTTTAATGGTCTGTGGACTACAATAAAGAGGAATTATAATGAAAAATACAATGAAATTAAAAAGCAGCAGCAGAACAAAGGAGACACTTGCTCACACTCTGAAATTATGCAAAATTAAGTAAGTTTTCAGCTGATACATGAATGACAATTGTGTGAGGAGTTGCACACCTGGTATTATCCACATAAAACTGATATGGCCTGATTATAGTTTATTAGGTCCATCCTGGTGCAAGTTAGGTTCTTGAAAGGCAGCAAAGAAAGAGATAAGAAATAAATAAATAAATATTAATATATTTGCATAGAATTATCTTTCCTAGGGATAGATTTAGGAGGGTTCTGAACAGTTCAACTAATAGTAATAATTATTTATTTATTGTTTATTTATCAGTACTGTTAATATGCCATTCTTGCATTTTCTTTGAAAAACAGCATTTGTGATTTAAAAAGCATTACAACAAATAATTTTCTAAGTCACATTAAAAGGCCATAGCAATTTTATGGGAAGCTATTCATTTTTGTTTGCTGCTTCAGGTGTGACAGCTCTCTCTTAGGAAACTGGATAGAACAGCTGAATATGACAAGTGTACAAAATGGCCACAGACTGGTCAGACCCTTGATTTATCTAGCCTGGTATTTGTGTGTGGCTGTCTCCTGACAAGTGATCAGGAGTAGGTACTTCCCAGCCTGGCAATCTGAAATCATAGAATCATAGAATTGCAGAGTTGGAAGAGACCACGAGGGCCATCCAGTCCAACCACCTGCCATGCAGGAAATCACGATCAAAGCATCCCCGACAGATGGCCATCCAGCCTCTGTTTAAAGACCTCCAAGAAAGGAGACCCCATCACGCTCCGAGGGAGTCTGTTCCACTGCCGAGCAGCTCTTACTGTCAAAAAGTTCCTCCTAATGTTGAGGTGGAATCTCTGTTCCTGGAGCTTGCATCCATTGCTCCGTGTTCCAGTCTCTGGAGCAGCAGGAAACAAGCCTGCTCCATCCTCAGCGTGACATCCCTTCAAATACTTAAACAGGGCTATCATATCGCCTCTTAACCGTCTTTTTTCCAGGCTAAACATAGCCAGCTCCCTAAGTCTCTCCTCATAAGGCATCGTTTTCAGACCTTTCACCATTTTAGTTGCCCTTCTCTGGACACGCTCCAATGTGTCAATATCCTTTCTGAATTGTGGTGCCCAGAACTGGACACAGTATTCTAGGTGAGGTCTGACCAAGGCAGAATAGAGCAGCACTATTACTTCCCTTGATCTGGACACTATACTTCTATTGATGCAGCCCAAAATCTCATTGGCCTTTTTAGCTGCCGCATCAGACTGTTTACTCATGTTCAATTTGTGGTCTACTAGGACTCCTAGATCCCTTTCACACGTAGTCTCGTTCAGCCAGGTCTCTCCCATCCTATATCTATGCATTTCATTTTTCCGCCCTAAGTGCAGTACTTTACATTTCTCTGTATTGAATTTCATTTTGTTCGCTTTGGCCCAGCTCTCCAGTCTATCTGGGTCATTTTGAATTTTGATCCTGTCCTCTAGGGTATTAGCTACTCCTCCTAATTTGGTGTCATCTGCAAATTTGATAAGTATGCCCCTAATTCCCTCATCCAAGTCGTTGATAAAGATGTTGAATAGCACTGGGCCCAGGATAGAACCCTGTGGCACCCCACTGGTCACATATTTCCAAGACGAAAAGGAGCCACTGCTGAGCACCCTTTGGGTTCGGCCGGTCAACCAGTAGCTAACAATCAAATAAACCACCCCTCCTGGTTCATAGCATGCTGAATAATGGAGCTAATAATGTGGAATAAATGTGAGGCAGCCAGTTCTCATCAATGTTAGGCTTCATACATTGTCTAGAGCTGATTGTGCATGACTTTCCAAAGACTGTATAGAGGAATTAATCTGTTGCTGGAACAAACAGTTGGAAGCCTGTCAACCATTTGCCTGTCACAGAAAACTGTAAAATATTTGGAAACTGCTGACAAAACATCTCATTCGAATGAATCCCCTGTAGAATTAACTCACTATTCTGAAAACTGGAAAAGTATAGAGCACACAAAAATTGATCCCTTATCAGCACCCCATTTTTACCAGTGGATGTATTTCAACTGAGAAACAGCTGAAGGATGGGCAACATGAGATCCCCCCACTGGCATTCCTCACTTCTGACAGATTGCAAACACAAAGGAATTCTTAAGTCCATTTAATAATTATTGATTCCCATGTGACTTCCTATGTAGACATCTCACAGTTTATCCACACACACACACATACACACACACTCCATCCAGTGATGCAACTATTTAATGTGGGCTTCAGACCATTCTTTGATGATGAAGGAAAACAAAATTGTTCAGCAGGAATGATAAGAATAGTCACAACTACTCATTTCAAGGTTAAATAAACACAGGTTTACTGACCCCATCAACAAAAATAACAGAGCAGAAAGAGTATTGTACAATTTTCTCCCAGTATTAAAAAGAATTGCAAAGGAATTATTGTGTAGAGAAAAATGTGGATTTACAAGAAAAACATGTGTTCAGTGCAGAAATTACTCTTAATAATTTCTCATGCAGAAAATGCATTTTCTATGCAGGAAACACAATTTTTATGCAGAAAACATGCTTTCAGAAAACCCATGCGTTTTTCTCTGCACAGTAATTCCTCTGCAACATTTCAGGACATTTGAACATAGGGAGAATACTGCAAACAGTGTTCATTTTCACCCACAGTGGGAGAAAACTACAGCAATTATTCACCCTTGCATTCCAGAATGATGTCATCCAGATTGTGGAGTCATGGTGCCTGGGCCTCATTTAATTCTTGCCACAACTTGCAAAAGTTACTTTTTAAAAGTACAACCCTAATCGCTCTGCTAATCCCTTGGGGGATTCTGCTATGTGTAGTTCAAAGTAATGCAAGCTTCAAAATTTCCTGCCCAATACTGACAGCAGCCACATGTCTTCGCTATATTTCACAGATTATTGGCACCATTAATCATATTACATTTCCAATGAAACCTTGGTTATGCATTTATTTCACTGGGAGAATTAGGAAATGCATTTATAATTAAATGCTCAAGTATAAGGAGTTAATTGTTTGTAATTGGGAGCTTTAAAATGAGAAATTAGTCTCCCTTTAAAAAATTGGCAAATATTTTCTCCTTTGATTTACAGAATCTCTTGGGTTGGGCCTTTGTGTATGGTGTTTGCCACTCATCTTGTAACTCTTTAAAAGTTCATATTTATTTCAAAACTATCTATAGAAACAAGGTTAAAAGCATCAGCAACAACAACAAAAAAATAGAAGCAAGGTCAAGCCTATAAAATAATAATGCATGAGTATATTTTCTCAGGCTAAAATCTTGTTAAAATGAATATTGTTACAAATCAGAGGGGGAAGAGCAAAGAGCACAAAGTTATCCAAGCAAAGTAATTCAATGGGAGTTTCTGCACTGAAAAGACCTTTAGTTACTTTGTCTTCAAAACTTACTTTAATTTCATTTCATATTTGGCTTCATATTCACTTAGATTTACTCAATGTCAGGCCTAACATTCAACCTAACACTGATAAAGCTCAGAATTTCAACCACTGGTGTTGCTGATTTTTGGCCCATGAGCCTAATTCATAACCTGAACCAGGTAGGAATAAAGAAAGGTCCAGATTTTATCTGTGCAATTTTGGAAGTTGACTGAGAATGGATAGATGAAGGTTTGTTTTATAAAAATAACAATGAAAAAAATAAATGAAGGTTGTAATCCTATATTCATCTGAAAGCATGCCCTATTGAAATGAATGGGACTTCTAGGTAGACATGTATATACATTTTTGATTATTTGACATACCTATGTAATTGCTGACTGTGAGGACTTTCCCCCAGCTTCTGTCCTTGAGCAGGAGCAGGGGATCCCCAAAATCTATCAGTTGCCATTACCCATTGATGGACACCCCAAAGTTCAGTGACCTTGGCCTTTGCTTTATGGGCAATTTCCCCCATCTTACCCCTGTCTGAGAGCCCTGCAATCCGTATGATAATAATAATAATAATAATAATAATAATAATAATAATAATTTATTTTTAACCCGCCCCTCTGCTTGGCAACCGGGGCAGCGTACAGCAAGATTAAAACCTTTGCCACTCATCTTGTGGCATTTGCCTCATTCTGTGCAGGGCATTTGCCTCATTCTGCCCCTGGGCAGCCTTTATGACCCTCAGGGCTGAAACAGGGCTCAGATAGGGGGACAGAGGAGTAGGGTCTGATAGAAAGGTTTATAAAAATACCCATTCTACTCCTATTCCATGTATGGGAAAAAAGAGCTGATGGGCACACCAGCTCATCACTGCAGCTGCAGCGACCATTTTCTTTCCTACTCAGGAGGCAGGGAGGAGGCATGCAACATGTGACTGAGGCCCCCTGCTTGTGACCAGCCTTGGTCCCATGCTGTGGGACCCCTTCCTGCTTCAGAGAGAGCCAGAGAGACCCCAGCAGCAGCGAGGTCCAGCCTGCAGGGATATGCTCCTGCAGACATGTGGGTCCTGATCTGTTGTTTGCCAGCAGTCATGGAGCAAACTGGGCCAGACCCACAGTCAGGTTATGCTGGTGGGGAGCTGCCATATCCTGGCTCATGTAGTGACCTGTGGATCTCTGAGGGTTTTAACTTGCCCTTTTCCTCCTCCTGACTTCACAGAAGCTCCCCCCACCCTTGGGAGATGATGATTCTTCATATACTTACCATACACACCAAGCAAAACCTCATGAAAAGAGAGTGGAAAGGAGGAGATCTTTGAAGGAAAGCTTTTATTCTAAGGGCTGGTTTACACAGCAGATTTATTGCGGCAACTTGCGGTTTAATTATTTTCCACAGCTGTGCCAGTCAGCTTTTTTTTTCTAATTATGTCGCTTTGAAGTTCAGACTTGAATAAGTGTGGGGGGTGTGGCCTCCCAAGCAGATGAAGGTTGTATGGGGAAGGACATAGGGCAAGACTCACAGACTCTGCCCAAATAGCAGGGGGGAAAGATCAAAGTACAGTAGTGGCTCTGTGTGTCTCTGTAAATCTGCCTGTAAATGAACTCACTCCGTAAAGCAGAGGGAGAGTAATCACTCTGCTAAAAGACCTTGCTGCCATGCCGTGGATCGCAAGTTTTTCCAGCTGCTCTCTCTCTCTCTCTCTCTCTCTCTCTCTCTCTCTCTCTCTCTCTCCCTCCCCCTCCCACCCTCCCTCAAGCAGAGAGAGTGAGAGAGGCGGGGAGGGAGGGAAGGAAAATAGCAGTTCAGCTTGCTACAGCCCTTTGTGAAATGGTTTCTCTCCCTTCCCCGTGCACAGGATAAAAGCTGACGAAGGAGCTTTTACATACTTTCAAAACAGCAGAGAGGATGAGAAGGAATGCTCCCTGAATGAAAGTTGTTGGGAATCCTTCTTCTTTTTTTCTTTCTTTTTTTTTCTTTTTTTTTGCAAACTGGCTCGCAAAATAGCAGACAGGATTTTTGCAAGTTTCTTCTCTAATGGCTACTGTCTTTGCCTCCTCCCTGCCCCTCTTTTAAGCCCATCCCTGCATCATCAACCAATCACAATGCAGCTGTGCTTTAACCCTTAGCGGAATGCTAGTTCACACTGCCAATACTGCACTACATTGCAAATATTCCTGCAAAAATAGCGACATCCCCTGGCACACTATATTTGGGTGTTTTACCTTCCCCCCTTCTGAATGAGGCGATGCTGTGCTGCGATCCGTGGGAACTATGAGCTATATTAGCGGTATATTTAGAGGAATATTTGCCCATGTAAACGACCCCTAAGTAAGCAAGTCTAAAATTAGCAAAGTATCATATTCCTTCAGGGCTTACTTAGTAGTTACAAAGTTACAAAAAAAGTTTTAAATCATATTCAGCAGAGGCTAGGAAGGAACATCAGCCCTAACGTGACTAAACATTCCTACTGTATTGATGATACAGTTGGTAATCTGGTTCTTCCTGTGTTCATGGGAAGATAGGAGTCTGAATTGCCTTGTCCAGCCTACAACCAGCTTCCCTAGACATGGTGAGTTAGGCAGCATCTCTCCTATTCTGCCACAAGTCAGTAAAGTCCCTCTTGTGCCTTATGGAACAGTGATTTATAGCCTCTCATTTTTGAAGAGCCTGGAAGCTTTCACACCTCTCACAAGTAGATCATCCCACAGTTTCTGCCACTCCTGCTTATACACACATCTTTACAGAGTTGAGTGACACATCTTTCCAGATTGGTGGAATGAGCTAGCAAAGCAACCTATAAAAGCAACCTTTTAGACATTATTTTTCAAGGTCATGAAAATACATTGTGATTAGAGCCAGTACATATGCTAGCTTATCAGGTCTTTGGTCAAAGCCCTGTTGTGAACTGGTAACACCTTCTTGAATTTTATTCCAAGTCTGGTTTAGGGTCCACAAAGATTTTCAAGAGCTACAGTACTTTGTGTCCAGGCTGGAGGTAGGGGAGGGAGGAATAAGAATTGTGTTCTATTATGCAAATATCTGTATAGATCTTCCAATACCTTTCCTTGGAGTTATATGTATTACACACATTAGAGCCAAATCTGTCAATTTTGGCAAATCTCTTTCTTTAAAAGTTTGCATGAAAATTTCTATGCATTGTGTATATATATTGTGTATGTACCCAATTGCATGCAATATAATGTGAGCATTTATCAAAACATATGCATTTTATCTAATACATTTTGGTAAGCAGTTTTTCTAATGTAATGCACTTTAATGCTTTTCCGTGTGTGTGTATATACAGTTTTTCTATAGCATTGTTATTATTCTTATTCAAGTCAAATCTTGCTCTTCCTCATAAGAAATCAGGAAAGCTAACAATTTTACATAAAAACCTACAGTTAAATCACAACTTACAAATAACTTAATATGACAAGTCTTAAATCACAAATTGCATGTCTAAAATTGCAAATATCTAGAATAGCAAATTACCAATATCTGCCAAAATACAATAATAGATATACAAACAAGCAGCATTCAAAGGCAAATTATGTATTTCCTGGAAGTTTGTATAGATACAGTCATGTGAAAAAGAAAGTACACCCACTTTTAATTCTATGGTTTTACATACTCTCTCTGGCTTCTTTTTGCAAATGAAGATTCAGAAGGACTCATCCCGTGCTTTCTGCAAGCGCACTGATGACTAAAAAGGCCAATCTGAGATAAACAAGTCCGGTTGCAGAAAGCACAGCAGAAGGTCTCCTTGGGTGATGTTTCCAGGTTGTGATTCTTTAATTAATGTTTGACCATCTGTACTGTATAAAGAGCTTTGGACCTGATAAGTAGTTCCAAACACTGCCTTAAGAGCTTCATAAAATCCTCTAAGATCACCCAGATCTGCACAGCAGGACATAATAACAAACATGTGTTCCTTAGCAGGTCTTAAAAATCAGGTAAATACAACCTCAGATGAACAACAACACATGACATATTACACTGTGTCATGATTTATTCAACAAAAATAAAGCCAAAATGGAGAAGCCATGTGTGAAAAACTAAGCTCACCTTATGATTCAATAGCTTGTAGAACCACCTTTAGCAGCAATAACTTGAAGTAATTGTTTTCTGTATGACTTTATCAGTCTCTCACATTGTTGTGGAGGAATTTTGGCCCACTCTTATTTACAACATTGCTTCAGTTAATTGAGGTTTCTGGGCATTTATTTATGCACATCTCTGTTAATGTCCCGCCACAGCATTTCAATTGGGTTGAAGTCTGGACTTTGACTGGGCCATTGCAACACCTTTATTGTTTTCTTTTTCAGCCATTCTGTTGTAGATTTGCTGGTGTGCTTGGGATCATTGTCCTGTTGTATGACCCAATTTCAGCCAAGCTTTAGCTGTCGAACAGATGGCCTCACATTTGACTCTAGAATACTTTGGGATACAGAGGCGTTCATGGTCAGCTCAGTGACTGCAAGGTTCCTAGATCCTGTGGCTGCAAACCAAGCTGAAATCATCACCCCTCCACCACCATGCTTGACAGTTAGTATGAGGTGTTTGTGCTGATATGCTGTGTTTGGTTTTCACCAAATGTGTCGCTGTGCATTATGGCCAAACATCTCCACTTTGGTCTAGTCTGTCCAAAGGACATTGTTCCAGAAGTCTTGTGTTTTGTCCAGATGCAACTTTGCAAACCTAAGCCGTGCTGCCATGTTCTTTTTAGAGAGAAGAGGGTTCCTCCTGGCAACCCTTCCAAACAAACCATACTTGTTTTGTATTTTTCTAATAGTACTGCCATGAACTTTAACATTTAACATGCTAACTGAGGAAAAACTTACATATACTATGAGCTTTTGTAATGGACAAAAAAGATTGTCCTCTCTCTAGGAAGATTGCTTTATCTTTATTGAATACTTGTTTCAGCCTCCGGCACATCATAGAATGTTCTGGGCAGATGTACTGGCTATGGAATCTTCCCCTCCTCCAGATGCCTAGTGAGATTCTGGCGTGGTTTCTCATGCTTACCTGAAGTTGTAATAGGATGAATGTCTTAAGCTATAGTATCTTCCATCTTTGTTGGTTATTATCGGTTAATTTGCTGGGCTTTTTATTGTACACTTTGTTACATGATAATAAAAACCTTAACAAAACAAACAAACAAACAAACATTTAACATCTTAACTGAAGCCTGTACAGTCTGAGATGTATCTCTTGATTTTGTGTGTGTTTGTGTGTGTGAGGTTTCTCTGACCTTGGTGTGAATTTGCTGGGAGGTCCACTCTTGGGAGGATTGGCAACAGTCTTGAAATGTTTTCCACTTTTGAATAATCTTTCTCAGTGAAGAATGATGGATTTTAAATTGTTTGGAAAAGGCCTTATAACACTTCCCAGATTGATGGGCAGCAACAATTGCTTCTCTAAGGTCATTGCTGATGCTTTCCTCCTTGGCAGTGTGTTAACACACATCTGAATGCTCTAGACCAGCAAAGGGCTAAAACTTTGGCTTTTATAGAGGTGGCCACACTTGCTGATGGATAATTAATCAAGGGTATTTGATTAGAAGCACCTATCTGCTACTTAGCATCTTAATTCATATGGAAGCAGTAAGGGTATAATTAGTTTTTCACACATGGTTTCTCCATTTTGGCTTTATTTTTGTTGAATGAATCATGACATAGTGTAATACAGTGCATACATTTTTAACTGGTGCCGTAACATTTCTCTAGATATTTTTTGGCCTGAGAACTCCATTACAAAATTTGGAAAGGGGCATATTTCAAAGGATAACAGAATTTCACTTCATATCCCTTTTTGAAAATGTAGCATTAAGTAATATTAAATAACATTAAGTAAAAACACATTAAGATTTGAACAGAACAAATTAGTGCTACATCCTAATATACGGTCCCTATGAGAAGGTAAATGGGAGGATATTAGTACTAGTAATATCAAGGTCTTAATTACATGGTTCAAATTGTGAACATGAATAGTTCATAATGATCAGGTGCAATAACGCTTACTTCACCAGGAAACATTTCTGATGTAACTGAAAAGGTAGGGCTTGATCAAGTGTAACATTCCACTCATTTTCTGACAACAAACCATTGTTATTGTTATTCACAATTTCATAATGAGCATAAAGTCAGATTGGTCCAGCTAGGGATGGAAAAAACAGAATCATAGAGTTGGAAAAGACCCAAGCAGCCATCCTGTCCCGTCCCCCCTCCCTCAAAAGCAACTCCCCCAAAACAAAAAAAGAGGCTTCCTGACTAATGGAGACCTCAACTAGAAAATGAATCGTCACTTACCTCCTGAAACCCCTTTTTCATTTTCCCCTGTGTCTTCAAATAGACTCAAGGACTACTCCATTCCTTTAGTCCCAAATCACCATTCCCCCCTCTCAGATGATGGTCAGAGGTGTGTGTGGGAAGGACTATTGCCATATTCCTGTTGCTGGCACACAATGTCAATGTCATCATCCAGAACCTCCCAAGGACTACCAGGAGGTCATGGTGGATGCCTGCTTGGGAAAAAAAATGAACAGGGATCATCTCCAGGCAAATTTACTTATTTTTATTTTATTTTTTTATAGGATTTATATCTTGCCTTTCTCCCAAAATGTGATTCAAGGCAGCTTATAATATGTATTTTTTCTAAAAAAAAAATACAACTAGAACATTACAAAAGTTAAAAAGAATTAAATAATTACCATTAAATTGTTACATTATTCTCTCTGGCTTTTCTTCGCAAACAAAGATTCAGGAAGGACTCATCCCGCGCTTTCTGCAAGCGCACTGATGACTAAAAAGGCCAATCCGAGATAAACAAGTCCGGTTGCAAAAAGCACAGCAGAAGGTCTCCTTGGGTGATGTTTTTGGGTTGTGATTCTTTCTATGTTGTCGTTTCTCTTCAAGACTTGTTCGTCGTGAGTTCTCAAATAAGGCTGCAGCATTGTGGATAGTGCGTCTCCATGCCTCCCGATGTGAGGCCAGGGCGGACCGCTGTTCGTGATCAATTTGGCCGAGCCTGAGATGTTGTTTCAGGGAGTCTTTGTATCGCTTTTTTGGAGCGCCCCTCTTACGCTGACCCGTGGCGAGTTCACTGTAGAATAGTATTTTTGGGAGGCGATGGTCCTCCATCCTAGAAACGTGCCCTGCCCAGCGCAGCTGTGTTCTCAATATCATGGCCTCAATGCTGGTGATCCCTGCTTGCTCAAGGACAGCAACATTCATCACATAGTCAGTCCAGTGTATATTTAGGATTGTGCGTAGACAGCGCTGATGAAAGCGTTTGAGGAGTCGTAGGTGGTGGCGATAGGTGACCCATGTTTCAGATCCATAAAGGAGGATAGAAGCATAGTTAAAAACATAATTTCAACAAAAATTTCAAACATCAAAAGACATTAAAAGCAGTACATCAATTAAAATTTGCATTTCAAACACTTGCCTAAATAAAAATGTCTTCACCTGCCAATGAAAATTGAGCTTATAGCCTTGTTTGTCTTTCTTTCTTGGTCACCACATGGGCTGGGAGGGCAGAGGAAGGAAAATGGGTGACAATTGTCTTCAGTAATGGCTGTTGACAGTCCTCACCTGGTCCCCCTTCTGCCCTGTCACTGGCCAGTACATGGCCACATTGGGAAGGTGTAATGAGAAAGGAAATCTGAGCAGAGATATTTCTCCACCCAACCCCACAAATCTAGATGTTCCTGAAGTCGATAAAAGTGATTAAATTATTTGTTCTCCCAGAAGGAATTAATAATTTAATCAAGCACACCCCTAGTCCCATCACATAAAAAGCTTCATTTGTGAAGTTTCCGCATGTTGTTTAGTATTTAAAGATCCATCAAGTGCAACCCTAATATTCTAATATTCAGTTCATGGTTTGTCTTTCTTCTCTTTGGCTTTTCTTCAGTTCATGGTTTGTACCATTACTTAAAAAAAAAAAAACAGGATGAAATACACCCCTTTCTTTTATTCCCTGCCCCTCAAATATGCATGCTTTGCTTCATGATTTAAACTGCATACCATTCTTATACACATTTCCCCATTGGTTAAACATGTTTAAACACATTTAAAATATTTGCATTTTGCTGTTTATGCTTTTCAAATGCATGATTTTATGGGGTTACATCTGCCACTTTCTCTCCATTTGTGGATGGCAACGTGCAAATTGCATACACATAGTCTAGGTGGATTGTCACCAAGGACATATTCAGACGCCCCTTACCGCACAAGCAGCCTCTGGAGCAGTAACGAGGCTGCTGCGTGGCAGGGGGTCAATTTTGGATGACGCCGTCCCTCTCTCGCCATCATCCATCACTATTCCGGCTAGCATTGAAGGCGGCCGCAATATTTTTTACTCACGGACAACTTCCATGAGTGAAAAATAGCACAGCCACCTTCAATGCTAGCCGGAACAGTCACGGACAATGCTGAGAGAGGGACGGCTGCATCCAAAATGGACTCCCTGCCGCACAGCAGCCTCGTTACTGCTCCGGAGGCTGCTTGCGTGCTAAGGGGTGTCTGAAAATGTCCCAAATCAAGCGCCCTGAACCACTAACAGATTTCTTACCCAGCCTTATTGTCATTCTTTTTCATAATGTATCCCCCTGCCCTTTCCTTTGTTATAATCTTTTTTTTAAAATTTGTGTGAGCCAATCACTATCAATTACTTGCTCATGACTGAACTAGCATTGATTCTTTTCCATGCTCTACTCATAATTATTCCTGGAGGTTTTATGGGCATGCTAGTGGAAAAATAGAAAATAAATGTATTGACATCAGACTATATTCATATCGGATGAAATTTAAATAAATACCTGTATGAGCATTCAAGCAGAGAAGGTAATAGCAATCTAGGTACTTGGTTTTCTAAAGGCATGAAATAAATCCAAATGGAATTTTGCCCTAAGGTGCATTTAAAGTAATCCAATTCTCTCCTCTATGTTGTATGGTTAAAAGGCACTGTTCATTGTTTACAAAAGGAAAAGGAGCAGAGTAGCCTTAATGCAAACATACCAGATGCTCAATGTGTCTTCTGAGTCTTTTTTTTAAAATCATGCTAGACCAGCTGTTAATAGAGATGGAGAGAACACCTTGGTCCTGTCCAAATCCACTGGGAAAAGCACTATTTCAAGAGGGGTCTGTCTGTGAACTCTTAGCAAATGGATTAATACATGCCTGCATCCCATGCTAGTCCACCTATGAGCTAAAGTGATTCTACTAAAGTTATGTCCTATGATGTTTAGTCTGGAGAAGAGAAGATTGAGATGTGACATGATAACCATGTTTAAATATTTGAAGGGATGTCATACTGAGGATGGAGCAAGCTTATTTTCTGCTGCTCCAGAGACTAGGACATGGAGCAATGGACTCAAACTACAGGAAAAGAGATTCCACCTAAACATTAGGAAGAACTTCCTGACAGTAAGAGCTGTTCAGAAGTGGAGTACACTGCCTCATAGTGTGGTGGAGTCTCCTTCTTTGGAGGTTTTTAAACAGAGGCTGGATGGCCATCTGTCACGAATGATTTGATTGTGTATTCCTGCATGGCAGGGGGTTGGACTGGATGACCCTTGTGGTCTCTTACAACTCTATGATTCTATACTGCCAGTAAAGGATATGATATGTGGGCATACTGGACCCTTGAGTGCAGCTGTGGACAGGTTTACATAGGGACCACTAAACGTATTGTGCAAACACGAATCAAGGAACATGAGTGACACTGCACACTGGGCCAGCGAAAAAAATCAGCAGTAGCAGAACATGTTATAAACCAACCTAGACACAAAATGCTATTTGAAAACACAGACATTCTGGACCAGGCCAACAACTATCATGTCAGAATGCACAGAGAAGCTATTGAAATCCACAAACACCTGGACAACTTCAATAGGAAAGAAGAAACCGTAAAAGTAAACAAAATCTGGCTCCCAGTTCTGAAAAACAATGGAATCAAAACTCAACACTTACAAAGGAATTCCACCCAGGGACAAGGGGATTCCCAGCAGATAATGGCCCAGCAAACCAACCATTAGCCAAACAGACACGAATCAGCCTTGCATTTCTATACCCAGAAACTAACCATTCAATTACACAAATTTACATATCCTCCCCAACACAGCACACAAACCACACACACACACACACCTACCGAACCATTCTCTGAGGATGACAGCCACAGATGCAGGTGAAATGTCAGAAAGAAACTATTACAGAACACGGCCTCATAGTCCAGGAAAAAACCAAGGAAAATCTACTCCTGAGACAACTGCCATACAGCTACCATTGCTGTTCTGGGACACTGTGGCCAAGACAGTAGTAGCTGTGCTGCACTCATCAGAGCAACAGGAAAGGAACCCATAGCAGAGAAGGTATGTGAACAACTCTCACAGTATTATTTTTTCTTGAGACAGCATAAGAACAAAATGAATGCTTTTTGTTGAGGAAGTCCATACAACAAGCCAGTAGCTAACCCAGTTTAGCTATGCAACTTGTGCAAAATTTATTCCAGCAAATATGAACACTCTTCAGTTCTAATAATAATAATAATAAAATTTATTTATACCCTGCCCCTCTGTTAAAACAATCGGGGCAGCTTACAAAAATTAAAATACAATACAGATAAAAATCCCAAAACACCACCCACCCACATCCTCCCCCATAAAAAGATATTAAACAAATATAAATTAAAAAGCAACTAATCTAAAATCGCATTTAAAAAACAATAAATATAATAAATAGCCAGCAGACTAAAAGGGGTCAGGAGCTCCTGAGGCTGGGATCTAATTAGGAAAGGCCTGCCGAAAGAGATCCATCTTTAGTGCTTTTTTAAAGCTACTCAGGCTTGTCATCTGACAGATCTCGTTTGGCAGGTCATTCCACAATTTGGGGGCGATTACCGAAAAGTCACTCTGGGAGGTTGCAGACAGCCTAGATTTTTGTGGCTGAAGCAAATTCCTCCCAGAGGACCGGAGTGCACGGGGAGGATTGTATGGGAGGAGGCGGTTCTGGAGATAAGTTGGACCCAAGCCATTTAGGGCTTTAAAGGTAATAATCAACACCTTATACTGGGCCCGGAAGCTGATAGGCAGCCAGTGGAGAGATTTTAATACTGGAGTTATATGGTCTCTCCGAGATGTTCCCAAGACCACTCTGGCTGCCATATTTTGTACCAACTGAAGTTTCCGGACCAAGCATGAGGGCAGCCCCCATGTAGAGCGCATTGCAGAAATCTAGACGAGAGGTTACCAGTCCGTGCACCACAGTCTCGAGGTTCCTTACTTCCAATAAAGGGCGCAGCTGGCGTATCAGCCGAAGCTGATAACAGGCGCTCCTGACCGTTGCATTCACCTGAATAGTCATCTGAAGCAATGAATCAAGGAGCACCCCCAGACTGCGAACACAGTCCTTAACGAACAGCGTGACCCCATCCAGGACTGGAGGTTGCAACCCAACTCCTGGTTTTGGGGCCTCTACCGTGAGCACCTTCATTTTGTCTTCATTTAATCACAATCTGTTTTTCCTCATCCAGCCCATTACTGCTTTAAGACAATCATTGAGAGGACTGACGCCATCAGAATTTGAGGCCGACGATTGGGACAAGGAGAAATAGATCCAGGTGTCATCCGTGTACTGATAACACTCAGCCCCATAACTCCGAATAATCTCACCCAGCGGCTTCATATAGATGTTAAACAGCATTGGGGACAGGATGGCGCCCTGCGGAACGCCATAAGTAAGCTCCTTTCTGCTGGAGCAGCTGTCCCCAAGCAACAACCTCTGGGACCTGCCCGAGAGGAAGGACCGGAGCCACTGGAGCACAGTGCCTCCGATTCCTAACCCTCTCAGGCGATCCAAGAGGATGCTATGATCCATCGTATTGAAAGCCGCTGAGATGTCCAAAAGCACCGACAGGGTCACACTACCCCTGTCGATGCTTAGATGCAGGTCGTCGGTCAAGGCAATCATGGCAGTCTCAACTCCAAATCCCATCCTAAAGCCAGTTTGAAATGGGTCTAGATAATCCGTTTCATCCAAGACCACTTGGAGTTGAAGCGCAACTGCCCTCTTGATCACTTTGCTCAAGAATGGTAACATAGAAACTGGCCTATAGTTGTTCATGTACAGGGGGTCAAGGGAAGATTTTTTCAGGAGTGGCCTAATGGCCGCTTCCTTTAAACAAGATGGAACACACCCTTCTCTGAGGGATGCATTGATGATGTCCTTAAGGAACACCATCAAGGCACCCCCCCCCCCAGATGGCCAGCCATGAAGGGCAAGGATCAAGAGGGCAGTTCTACAGAAAATATCTCAGCATCTCACAAATGAAGAGAAGAACATTGCAAGGTTTTTTTCTTTCATTTTCTTATGTGTGAATGAGACAAACAAGCATGTGCATTGCTACAGCAGATGTTTTATCAGCGTTTTTTCGTGACGACCGCGGGACGAGCTTCCGGGACAGGGACGGCGCTCTTGTGCGGCAGGGGGTCATTTTTGGACACCGCTGTCCCTCTCCTGAAATCATCCGTGACACTTCCTTGAAGCTTCAGAAGCCGCAGCGCCATATTTTATTCACGGGCAACCTCTGTGATTAAAATATGGCTCTGCGGCTTCCAAAGCTTCACGGAAGTGTCACGGATGATTTCAGGAGAGGAACGGTGGCGTCCGAAAACGACCCCCTGCCGCGCAAGAGTGCCGTCCCTCTCCCAGAAGCTCCTCCCGCGGTAGTCACGAAAAAACGCTGTCTGAAAATGTCCTATATCTCTTCCAAAATACTACTTGTAGATGCTGTCCCTGTGAAAATATTATGTAGCACCCATCTGTCCATATTCCACCATTGCCACTTCTGCCAAGAAACATGCAAAATCAAGAATATATATGATTGACACGAGGTTATCAGAATAAATAGGAATGCAGAACTTGTGCAATTAAGGTAATAATTCATAACTTGTGCAATGCTATATCTAGTTCAAGCTCTTTTCAAGAGGAAATTAAAGCCTTTGGAAAATTCTAATTGTGCCTCTCAAAGAAGTGTTTGCTTGAAACAAACAGCAGCTAATAAACAGAGCCTACAAAGGTTTATTCAGGGAATGAAGCATAACATTTACAGAGCAAAGAGGCTAGTATTAGAATAGAGAGAGATGACCTTTGGCAAGTTGTGTAAATTTCTAAGAGAGAATATTCCATTCCAAAAGATTAGTTTCCAGAACAGTTAATTCCATGTGAAAGAGAAGGTTAGACAGAATATGAGGGAATTCAGCCTTATTGAATTCAATCTATTAAAGGAAACACAAAAGCCCCACTTTATTTGCAGTATGTAAAGTCAGATGAGAAATTTGGCTTTATGCAATAATAATTTATTCTGCCATTATTGAAACTATGTATAAACAACAAAGAATAATTTGGGGCCAAAAATAATGTAAAATCAGGTAATACAAATATTAAGAACAGTTTCCAGTAAGGCTGAACAGAGCGTGTCCAGAGAAGGGCAACTAAAATGGTGAAAGGTCTGGAAACGATGCCTTATGAGGAGAGACTTAGGGAGCTGGGTATGTTTAGCCTGGAAAAAAGACGGTTAAGAGGCGATATGATAGCCCTGTTTAAGTATTTGAAGGGATGTCACACTGAGGATGGAGCAGGCTTGTTTTCTGCTGCTCCAGAGACTGGAACACGGAGCAATGGATGCAAGCTCCAGGAACAGAGATTCCACCTCCACATTAGGAGGAACTTTCTGACAGTAAGAGCTGTTTGGCAGAGGAGCACACTCCTTGGAGCATGGTGGGGTCTCCTTCCTTGGAGGTCTTTAAACAGAGGCTGGATGGCCATCTGTCGGGGATGCTTTGATCAAGATTTCCTGCGTGGCAGGGGGTTGGACTGGATGGCCCTTGTGGTCTCTTCCAACTCTGCAATTCTATGATTCTATGATTCTATGATTCTAACATCTAAGAAAAGTTGAGAAAACTAACTAGGGATTCAAGTCCTCAATTATTTCATCTTCACATGCAAAGACAAATAATTACCATAGTTTTCTCCCCACTGCAAGAGAAAATGAACATTTTTCCACAGTATTCTTCTCATATTCAGACATCCTAAAGTGTTTCTGAGAAAGTGTACTGTGGGGATTTTGTGCAAAAATCATGTTTTCTGCACGGAAAATGGGTTTCCTGTGCAGATAGCAGTGTTTGGTACCCAGGAACCTGTTTTCTGCACAGAAAACTGGTAGCGGTTTTTGTGTAAAAATGTCACATGTAGTATTTGACATGTTCAAATACTGCAAAAGTCTTGCTGGTCTAATATTCTTTACAACAAAGTTTCCTAACTGTCAGGGAACCTATATTTCAACCTGGAAACAGATAAATGTCTTCTCTCTGTCCCTATTATAGTTTCCTCATCTTCTCCATGCAGTGGTCCCAACATTTCCTTGGTCTTCTTTCTGCCGTCATAGCCAAACATACAACTAATAATAATAATAATAATAATAATATATTTTTTTTATTTTTAAACCACCCTCTGCTCAGCAACCAGGGTGTCGTACAGCAAGATTAAAACAACATCAAGTGAAAACAATCCTTCTCCATCCTAACCCTCCCACCCCTTAAAACTAAAGTAAACTAATGGAGAATTAAAACAAAGATAAAATACAATAAATAAATAAAGGCAACGACGGCAAGGGGGTAGGTAAGCAATCAGTCCACTTGAACCGGGAAGTTATTCTGGGAAGGCCTGCCAGAAGAGATCCATCTTTAGCACTTTCTTGAAGCTATCAAGAGTAGTGATAAGATGGATCTCATCCGGCAGGCCATTCCAAAGTCTGGGAGCCATAGAAGAGAAGGCCCTCTGGGAGGTCTGCGACAGCCTAGTATTCATAGGCTGCAGCAGGTTCCTCCCAGAGGACCGAAGTGCACAGGGGGGGGGCTCATATGGGATAGATATTTATATATCTAGATATACTAGATATTTATATATATATCTCTGGCTTTTCTTCACAAATGAAGATTCAGGAAGGACTCATCCCACGGATATTTATAATCTACTTACATAATAGAAAAGAAAATATCACGCCGGTCATCATGGGCCATTTCACACTACACAAGTATACCACTATGATTCCACTTTAACTGCAATAGCAAAATCCTATGGAGAGGTATTTAGAATTCTCAGCCAGAGAGCTCAAGTGTCTGCTTAAGCTATGTACCTCAGAATATTCTACACCACTGCAGCTTTGAACATTAAAACATTTCCTTCCCAAACAAATGGAACTGAGGACTTTTTCAGACGAACCTAAAATCCAGAAGAAGCCGTTGGGAGAGGAATGCAGCTGCTCCACGGCATCCCTCTCCCGTTACCCTCCGTGTTCCTTCCGTGTTGCATGGAAGGAAACGGCACCACTTTTTATTCACGGAAGATCTTTGTGAATAAAAAGTGGCACCGTTTCCTTCCATGCAACATGGAAGGAACATGGAGGGTAACGGGAGAAGTACAGCATCATCAGAAACTGCCCCCTGCCACGGAGCAGCTGCGTACCTTTCCCAACGGCTTCTTCTGGATTTTAGGTTCATCTGAAAAAGTCCTGAGACAAGGCCTTCCTCTGCAGATCTGTAGGAACACCATGGTCCTACAGAAGAGGGACCTTGGTTCAAAATTCTGCAGCCAAATTATTTAGGTTTTGTAATTTGTATACAAACACCTACAATATGGCTCACTGGCAGCCAATGTAGGTAATGTATTCTCTATGCCTGAAGCTGTTGTAACTGTTGCTGTTATAAACTATCATTGTTATGTATTGTTATGTATGTATGATAGTTTAGAATTTAATTATTATAAACTATTTGTTATAACTGCCTGCTTTTCCAGTGAAGAAAAAGCAATAATGGAAAAAATCCACCTTTATACAATTCAAAAGGGGGAGAATTGTTGAGGGAAAAATCATAACCTTTTTTTATTTATTTATGCTTAGAAAGACACAAGTAGTTATGGGTGTGTGTACCACGACTCTCACACAAGAAATTCCTTTCTCACACTGTTCTCACCCTTGGTGAAAGGGAAAAATGGAAGCCAGGAAATTTAGATAATGCTCTCCTTAAAATTCCATGTGTAGTGAGGAATACCTTAAACCTTAACTCTGTGAACATTGTTTTTAAAATTCCTCCTAGTTATTCTACACATCCTGTGAACACAGAGAAATTAAAAATAGCTACACTTCTTATGTCAAGGAATGAAAAAAGAATTTGAAAGCAATCCTCAGCTTCATTCCATACTAGTGGTCTCCTTTATCTACTGTCATGATTGGATATATTTAGAAAAGCACTGAAAATGAAAGAAAGGACTTTTTCGGATGGAATTTTATAACGCTGCTGCTGCGCTGCAGGGCATCCCTTTTGGTTGATGCTCTCCCCTGCTGATCCTCTGCTGATACTGTTGCATAACTGCGGGGACACTGTAGCGTTATATTTGGTCGTTTTCTAATCATGAAAGTTGATCGTGATTAGAAAACTGCCAAATATAATGCTGCAGCATCCCCGCGGTTACACAACAGTATCGGCAGGGGACAGCGTCATCCAAAATGGATGCCCTGCAGCGCAGCAGCCTCGCAATGGGGGTGAGGTTGCTAGCGTTATAAAACTCCATCTGAAAAAGTCCAAAGAGAGCAACAGGCAAAGAAGAGGACTAATGCTGAGACATTACAACTGGAAGCAAAATTTGGAGGGGAGTTTAGGTTTCACTTAGAAATTGCTGAACTCAGGGGCTGTTTTTCAAATCTTTCCATTTCTGAAAGTATTCTTCATGTGCATAACAAGACACAGAACTTAATTCCTCACGGTGTTACAGAGGCAGCTGGTAGGTCCACATCAGTGCGGAAATGGATCTGCTTTGAGTGTACCAAACTTTAAACTTTAAAGGTGTTATTCAAGGTGCTGAATATGTTTGGGAGATACGGTTCAGCACCCATGAGTATGTGACATGACTAGGGGTGGGTGAGAAATTTGTTACAGTTGGTTTTGATCATAATTTCCAGATCCACAAATTTCTTCCTATTTGAGGAGGAAGTGACTTGCATCCCTCCCCCCTCCAGGCAATGTGAGAAAACAAAACTGACAAATGTATCAGTCCAGGCCCAGGACCTTGAATGTTCCAAGTCTGTTTTTGCATCCCTGTGTGGTCAACCATGTTATCACTGAATTATAGTTGCCACTTTTTTTTCCTAAGACCCTTAACATCAACATGGCAGGCAAGTACAACATTGTTGTCTCCATGCTGAGAATAGTTGTAGATTTTGAATCAGGACATTGGAAATGGGTGTGTGGGTGTGTCATTTTGGTTTGTTTGGAAGAATGCATAAAGTACTTAATGTTCCAGGTACAAAGAATCTGGAGTTTAAAAATCTTGAATGTGGGAGAAAGTGAAGCAAATGGATTTCCCCATTCCTTGATGTGACTCAATTTAAGCAAATTAATATGGGGGCAGCCAGTGGCTCTACCACCGTAGTGGTACTGAGTTCACTGCTGATTTTACTTCTGCTCTACCTGAAGCTGCTCTGAATTTAACAGGAACTCTCCTGGCACTGATCCTAGGGTCTGGCACTGGCAAGCTCCCATTTCATTTGGAGGAGCTGTGGGAGGATCATCCATAACATCATGAGGGACTTGCTGCCCACAAAGTGCTAGATCCACTGACCACTCCTGAGTGAACATGTTTCCCTCAATGAGTCAGGCCATCAGCTATCATCATTTCGATGTCTTACAGATTTCACTTCATTTAGTTTACTGCCATTCAGCCATAAACTACATTCCACACAATGCTTTCAGCACACCATTTCAGTGCTACTCTTTGTATCAGATTAAGAAGAAAAATAGACCTGGTTGCCATCAGCATATTGCTAAGGAAAAGGAAATCTTAATGGATAGTTACGGATATGAAGTTGGTCCCTGACAGCATCTGTAGCTGCCAGTAAATGCCAGACTATTGTTCTGTAATTATCATTAATCAGCTATTATAGTCATATGCAATATAATTATAAGCCCAGTTCTTTGGAGATCTGATAGATCTCTGATCATCTGTAGCACTTGCATTACAGATACTTAAACATCTCTTTGCTCTTCTGCACCACTACAAACACAAAACAAGGGCAGCATTCATCATACTAAATGAATAAATCAAAACATAGTGCAATGCATCCAAACTAATTGTAGAGCAGCTCTGATATAACTGTTCCCTTGTTTTATCTTGTGACTGCTTGCCACTCCAGTATCATCATACCTTAATTAATAAATACATTCTAAATGACAAAAGGCTATCCTTACTCTCCCCAATCTACCCCCATACAATATATAGTGTTGCTTATGACTTGCTCATTCAAACATTGATTCACAGGGGTATCCAGATAGTGAAACTGTTTCACCATGAATGAAATCCTGACACTTGGTACATGAGTAATTTAAGATTTTCTGATGAGAAAAAATAATATGAAATAATAAATCTTCAAATGGGAGATATGAAGGATTCCCTACCCTCACCAAACATTAAAAAAGTATTTAAAAAGCTGGCAAATATAATCTCAGAGCCATTGGCAATAATCTTTGAGAACTCCTGGAGAACAGGAGAAGTCCCAGCAGACTGGAGGAGGGCAAACATTGTCCCCATCTTCAAAAAGGGGAAAAAAGAGGATCCCAACAATTATCGTCCAGTTAGTCTGACATCAATCCCAGGGAAGATTCTAGAGCAGATCATTAAACAGAGAGTGTGTGAACGTTTAGAAGGCAATGCCATAATCACAAAAAGTCAACATGGGTTTCAGAGTAACAAGTCATGCCAGACTAATCTGATCTCTTTTTTTGATAAAATTACCAGATTGGTAGATGAAGGGAACGCTGTGGACTTCGCATACCTTGATTTCAGTAAGGCCTTTGACAAGGTTCCCCATGACATTCTTGCAAACAAGCTTGTAAAATGTGAGCTAGACAAGTTAACTCTTGAATGGATTTGTAATTGGTTGACTGGCCGAACCCAAAGGGTGCTCAGCAATGGCTCCTCTTCATCTTGGAAAGATGTGACCAGTGGGGTGCCACAGGGTTCTGTCCTGGGCCCAGTACTATTCAACATCTTTATCAATGACTTGGATGAGGGAATTAGGGGCATACTTACCAAATTTGCAGATGACACCAAATTAGGAGGAGTAGCTAAACCCTGGAGGACAGGATCAAAATTCGAGATGACCTGGATAAACTGGAGAGCTGGGCCGAAGCTAACAAAATGAAATTCAATACGGAGAAATGTAAGGTACTGCACTTAGGGCAAAAAAAATGAAATGCATATATATAGGATGGGGGAGACCTGGCTGAATGAGACTACATGCGAAAGGGATCTAGGAGTCCTAGTAGACCACAAGTTGAACATGAGTCAACAGTGTGATGCGGCAGCTAAAAAGTCCAATGCGATTTTAGGCTGCATCAATAGAAGTATAGTGTCCAGATCAAGGAAAGTAATAGTGCCACTCTATTCTGCCTTGGTCAGACCTCACCTAGAATACTGTGTCCAGTTCTGGGCAGCACAATTCAAAAAGGATATTGACAAATTGGAGTGTGTCCAACGGAGGGCGACAAAAATGGTGAAAGGTCTGGAAACGATGCCTTATAAGGAGAGACTTAGGGAGCTGGGTATGTTTAGCCTGGAAAAAAGACGGTTAAGAGGCAATATGATAGCCCTGTTTAAGTATTTGAAGGGGTGTCACGCTGAGGATGGAGCAGGCTTGTTTTCTGCTGCTCCAGAGATTGGAACACGGAGCAATGGATGCAAGCTCCAGGAACAGAGATTCCACCTCAACATTAGGAGGAACTTTTTGACAGTAAGAGCTGTTCGGCAGTGGAACGCACTCCCTCGGAGCGTGGTGGGGTCTCCTTCCTTGGAGGTCTTTAAACGGAGGCTGGATGGCCATCTGTCTGGGATGCTTTGATCATGATTTCCTGCATGGCAGGGGGTTGGACTGGATGGCCCTCGTGGTCTCTTCCAACTCTGCAATTCTATGATTCTATGATTTAAGGCATTTGCATATTATTTGTTGTTATTGTTGTTGTTATGTGTCTTCAAATTGACTCCAACTTATGGTGACCATATCATAAGGTTATCTTGGCAATATTTATTCAGATGACATTTATCATTTCCCTCCCCTTAAGCTGAGGCAGTGTGACTTGCCCAACATCTCACATTGACTGAGCAATGATTGAAACCCTGATCAAGGATTTAAACCCAGAGTCTTAGTCCAACATTAAAACAATAAACCATGCTGGGTCTCCCACACTAATTACCCAGCTGAAAGCTACAGTAGTCCAGGGCACCAGGTTCTTAAAGTTCAGTTTTAGGTGGCATAAGTAAAATTTACAGTGACAACTAAGAAGTCTAGTTTTCAACATTTTCCAAATGAGAATGAAATGGACAAGATCCAGGTGACTGATCCTTCAGTCAGATACTGTCAGGGACAAAATGTTGGGCTGTGAGAGCTCTGTTCTTCTTTATCTATGTGAGGGGCAAAGAGCCTGCCTAACAGTCCTGTTCTAAAGCTTGTTATACTGCAGCCCCATCATCCTTCCCCATTAGCCATACTTGGTATGGCTAATGGAAGTTAAAGTTCAATAACATCTGGACAGCCACGGATTCCATAACCAAGACCCAATGTGATTCACTCATATGCCTACCCAAGCACAGGGAGGAGTCTTCTTACTTTGAAAGCACAGGTCTCTGGTATTACTTAACCCTTTTCTTGGAAAGCTGGGCCAACAGTCAGAAATACACTCCTTAGTACATATGACTTATGTTTGCATTTCTTCCAGCTGTCAGTTGCTCTAGCTTGTTGCCAGAAAAATATCTCTCTGGGTTAATCAAAATAAAGAGCATGAGGTGGCACTTCCAGTAATGTGAGACAGTTTTATTAGAGTGCCATTCATTTTAAGAAGTGCCTGCTTGACTGTCAGTCACTTTTCAGTAGGCAAAGTCAATTAAACGATACTTTTATTGGTGCCTGTGGTGTCTGAAAGTATGCATAATTTGAAAGTAGGGCAAGTGGAAAGGTTCAGCCATACTTCCTATATCTTTGAGAACCTCTCTAACCCAGGGAACTGTGTGACTTTGAGCAAATCCCCCCTTTTTTTCCATTTCTGTTTTGCCATCTGTAGAACACCCTACTCCAAAGTGTCATTATATGTTATATCACATTGTACTAATTGCGGGGGGGGGGGACAAAAACTTTGCACATGAAAACTGTTATATAATATCAAGGAGAAGTATCTTTTAGCATTATGGTCCAGATGTCTGCATATGAACAATTGTGTTAATTCCCTTTTCCTGAATTGTTTCACCAACATATTAGGAAGAGGAACTTGAAGAAACCTGAGAGAGTTTGTTACTAATAGCCTGTGAGACTTTCATTTATTCATTGAATTTTTTAACTATGGACTAATCAGTGTTCTTTGGATGGTATACAATCTATTAAAAACATAAAGCACAACAATATATTAGCAAAATGTAAAACCAAGATAAAGCTAGAGGCAAAGAATAAGGTATGAATCCTGCTTGTAATCCTAACCAGAAAGGAAGACTCACAGAATAAATGGAATTTACATAAATGTTGGTTTACGATAGCTAGGTCCTGACATTTTATCTACTAACTTATTGTATGGTTCCTGTATTTTTTTACACCTGCTTTGTGATTCCTTTGTTTTATGTAAGTATGTCAGTAGTGTGCTGTATTATCAGTATGTTCTGTAACATTGTGCCACAGACAAATGAAACTTGATATGATCTGAAAATTGGGACTATCAATATGATTATGTCTATGACATTATTGCATATAAAGACAAGTTAAAACCAGGAGCAGGATAAGACTGCAAATAGTTCTGTGTTTAAGAACTAATGTACAGTGGGCCCTCTGTATCTGAAGAGGTTGGGTCCCTGAACACCCCCACCCCCATGGATAGCAAAAAACTGTGGATGGTTGAGTATGGAGTGCAACAATATGCAGTCACTCAAATCCGTGGATACGGAGCCTATGGATAAGTAGGGCCCACTGTAGTTCTTCAGATGCCTGGGGTGAAATTTTTAAAAAAGGCTTTAACTGGTTCTGAAAAGACTATATAACATAGGTGCAACATGAGTCTCTTTGGAGGAATACATGCCCTGTCCTTAGGAACATCAGTCAGGCTCTCTGTCTGATGACACAATAATGGATCACTGTCAGGCATGGTTAGCAGTTCAGCTATTTCAAGGTGGTGACTCTACCCTTGCTTTTCATGGCAGCCTCCTCCACAGGTCTTCCAGATGTCAGAGTGCTATCCAGAAGCTGTAACTATGTTAAGAATAGGGTCCAGCACAGAGATAGCTCTTGTAACATCTGAAGGAGCCATAGAGGAAACTGCCATGAAAAGTGAGGGTGAGGTTGCCCTTTACCTGCAATGACCCTTAACAGAGCATACAACTTTGGGTAGAATCATTACCTCACAATAACAGAGCCACCAGCCATGCCTGGTCACTTCTAACCCATTCTTTGGTTTTTAAAACTGCCTAATCAGCTCATCTATTGCATAAAGAGACATTTAAGTGAGAAAGTCTGCTCTCAGGAGCCATGGTCACATGCTTGTAGGTAGCTACATAAAAAGCCCCATGGGCATCTAGCTCATTGCTAGAGCCACCTCTTCTGCCCACCTGCAGACTGCTGGTTTTTCTCTCAAACTGTACTGAGCTCCAGCAGACCCTGAAACTTGTCATCCTGTTACACCTGGGGTGTTGCCAATATTTTTGTGATGATGTCTCCTCTTTTAGGGCTAGGTAGCCACTGGTAGCATCTATGCCCATTCCCTGCTGCTACCCAACCTCATGAATGCTCTTGTTTCCCCAGCCTCACTGCATGTAAGAGTGCAGAAACCTTTGTGTCCATATGTTGTTCCTGCCTGGCAAATGTGCCTTCATACTGATGCCTGCCTGAAAGAACAACTGGTCATTGTGACTTCATTGTGATGCTGCCTGCCTGAAGTAGACTGGTCATTGTTAAAGTATGTTGATTTTTTCCAACTAGAGAGAGACCTCATATTGTGACCTCATATTGACATTTCTTGCCTCAAGGAGAGAGACTGTCCATTTTGATATGCTGTTCACTTTGAATGAGAAAAACCTTAGCCAATATATCTTGTCAAAGCTGTTGTGCTCCTGGAGAAGAGAAAACTAAGCCCATGCCCACATATTGCCAACCATTTCTAAGAGACAGGTATGATTTATACACTGAAATACAACTTCCAGTCTCTGTCTTAGAAATTTCTTTCTTACTCTCCATCTTAAATGTAGATTTTATCTCTTAGACAGGCAATATTGTGTCTAGTTCTGGGCACCACAATTCCAGAAGGATATTGCGAACCTGGAATGTGTCCAGAGGAGGGCAACCAAGATGGTGGGAGGTCTGGAAGCCATGCCCTATGAGAAGTGGCTTAGGGAGCTGGGCATGTTTAGCCTGGAGAAGAGAAGGCTGAGAGGGGACATGATAGCCATGTTTCAATATTTGAAGGGATGTCATACTGAGGAAGGAGCAGGCTTGTTTTCTGCTGCTCCAAACACTAGGGCATGGTGCAATGGGTTCAAACTACAGGAAAAGAGATTCCACCTAAACATTAGGAAGAACTTCCTGACAGTAAGAGCTGTTTGGAAGTGGAATACATTGCCTCATAGTGTGGTGGAGTCTCCTTCTTTAGAGGTTTTTAAACAGAGGCTGGATGGCCATCTGTCAGGAATGGTTTGATTGGTTGGACTGGATGGCGCTTGAGGTCTCGTCCAACTCTATGATTCTGTGATTCTATGATTCTATGCACCATATTCCAGTAATGTTTTTTAGAACAGGGGTTAAAGGCCCTTTAACCTCTTCTGGCTACTAGATTATGTATCTTATTTCTCTGTCCATCTGCCAACTGCTAGTCATTTTTCTAATGAATGAAAGCCAACAAGGAGCTACCAACATCTGTTTGAAAAGTCAGTTTGAGAAGTATTATACTTATTTCTCTGAGAGCCAGCATGGTGTAGTGGTTGAGTGTTGACTACTACTTTAGACATCAGAGTGCAAACCCCCACTCAGCCATGGAAATCCACTGGGTAACATTGTGCAGAGGAATGCAAAGGCAAATCCTCTGTGAACAAATCTTGCCAGGCAAACCTCATGATAGGGTTGCCTTAGTGTTGCTGTAAGTCAGAAAGTACTTGAAGGCAACAACAACAACAAGAATAGTAATTTCCATAAAGGCAATAGAAAACTATGTGTAAAAAGTTATTTAAAATCTAAAATGGCTTTCCTGGAATGTACTTACGACTTGTTAAAATTTTTTTTTTTAAAGTGATGGGGAAACATGCCATCTGCTATGACATTGATAACCATTTTGGATTATTCTACATTATGGTCTTGTTCTATACATCCTAGAATGAAACTGTAATCTGCCATAATTTTGACTGTTAAAAGTTATAAAGTAGGCTGCTCAGGAGGGCTAGTGTGATCACTTTCTTTTTGTCTTTCCTTTCTTTTTGCCCTCCCCCCCAAGTTTAGGGAGACTTATCCAGTTGACATCAGTTTCATAACTGATCAAGGTGCAATGCTTCTGTTCACTTCTCCAGGCAGTCGGACACATCCTCCTCAACCATACTTCATTCCATTACCCATGATGTCCCATACTTTACCTCTAGTCACTGAGCATGATCAGTTTTCATCAGGCTATTTTTGAGGGGCTTCTTTTAGAGGTTCTATTCCACGAGAGATTTTCTGTACATCTACAAAACTGGGCCCATATGAATATGCCCAATGGTCTCAGTGCACCAATTCAAGGTCTGCTTCACTAGCACATACACAGTGCTAGTGTGGTAGGGCAAAGGTAGAGTCCTGTGCAGTTTGTACAAACCATTGTACAAGAGATAGGACATGTACACTGTTTCCTGCACCACCAATTATGCTGTGATTAAATCCAGCACAGCTATTGCTCTGCTAGTGTCATACTAAGCCTAGATCAATGCAAGCAAAGTTCAGTTCAATACATTACAGTCAGGCAATTGAGAACATGTCTAGTTGAAGAAACAGGATTTCATTAAATAGATAACATTGTGCCTATAATTTATAAACTGTACTTAGTAAATAAAACTCATATGGGTGTGAGAACACCTCACCAAACTTTTGCTAAAAACATATGCAATTGTTATGTATATAGACAGACTCTAGATTGGGGTGTAGAGGAACTATCATTATAACTGGATTTTATCTTCTTTCTTTCTGTACCAGTCTCAGCAGTGACTGATTGTGTGTGCAAGGGGATCCTGAACCTTAACCCATGTATTATGTTGTGTGCCTCCCAAGTCATTTCTGACTTATGGTGGCCCTAAAGCAAACCTATCATGAGGTGGGGTTTCTCTCTCTCCCCCCCCCCCTCTCTCTCCCTCTCTTTCTTTCTTTTTGCAAGATTTGTTAGAGTGGGTGTTGCATAGTATGTACTCCCATAACAGTATATGGAGCTTTACAAAACACTCATAAAAAGACAAGGTCCCATCCAGAGAATATTATACCATCATGTAAAACATACAAGATATTACAGCATTAAATCTTTCTGAAAATCTGCAGAGAGCATTTGAAGGACAGAGTACACCTAATGCAGAGTAACATCTTACTACTGCAGTGACGTTTATGCAGGTCAAGTTCATTCTTCAGTAAAATCAAATATTTTACAAAGGATGATGACACAGTAGGATATATGGGCATCCTGGAGATGCCAGTGGATCAGAAAGACCCAAACAGATTTAACAGAGGCTGGATGGCCATCTGTCAGGAATGATGTGATTGTGTATTCCTGCATGGGAGGGGGTTGGACTGAATGGCCCTAGTGGTCTCTTCCAACTCTATAATTCTATGATTCTATGATTCTTTCAATCAGAGCAATCACTTCACATTTTTGGCAGTAACAAAATTGGTGTTGCTGCAAAGTATACACTCAACAGGGAACTATAGCAAATCATGTTTTCCTGATGACTATGGAGATTTTCACACCAGGGCTGAAAGCCCCAGTTCTATCCCGCCACCTCCTCTCCCATTCCTGCAATGGAATGGAGGTAAATGTTTGCACACTTACCTCCATTCTGCTGCAGGAACAGGCATCCTCCCTCCTTGCCTGGCCAGCCATAAATGCAGCCATTGTAAGGCTGCTTTTATGACTGGCCCGGGGAAATCCCGCTCATTCTTGTGAGAGAATGAGTGGAAGGGAAATTTAAAATACCCCCCCCCAGCTGTCAAATAAAGTAATTAAAAAATACAAGGAACCCAGGGGGGGGGTGGGCAAAGGGTGGCACTTACCTGGCTGTTCAGATTGTGTCAGGAAGTGCCTGCCATGGAGCTCCTCCCCCATCCCTGTCATTCCAGAACAGGGACGGGGATCCTATTTGTTCACCCATGTTCCATTTCAGAAATGGAACTGGGTGCTTAAAAATGATTTCTCCCCATGAATAATATATCACGGGGAGAAAACAGAATAATGACAGGGAATGGAACAGGGTAAACCTGTCTGAAAGGAAAATCTTTCAGTGACCCTGTTCCGTCCCTGTAATGGGACAATTAGCCTGTGTGAAAATCTCCTATATCCATAGGATACATATGTTTGTAACCATACTTGGTACATTTCAGGATTTAGGTAAATGCTTAAAGTATGTACACCTTTTAAAAAAGGAATGAGAGAACTGGCCCACAGAATAATGGATAATGGATATAACTTCAAAATACAGCTGCCCCTCCGTATCCAAGGATTTGGTATCCTTGGATTTAAGTAGTCACAGCTTGAAAATATTCTTTAAAAAATAATAATCCAAAAAGCAAACCTTGATTTTGCCATCTTATATAAGGGACACCATTTTGCTATGCCATTGCATATAATGGGACTTGAGTATTCATGGATTTTGGTATCCATGGGGGATCCTGGAACCAAGCCCCAGCAAATATGAAGGGACAACTGTAGGAGCTTTCTCTTTCTGGTGAGTGAGGACTATGGCTGCATTATTTCTATGAGCTTGGTGTAACTACATCATGTTAACCTTTCTCCTCTCCTCATGCATTAAGAGACACATTTTGTGCACATCATGAGAAGTTATAGTTCCACTCTGGTTTTGCCATACTTGGAACACAGTGTTCAGCACAGGATGACATAGTTCAAGGACACTGACAATTTGGATCATGTTCTAAGGAAGTCACTTAGAATAGTGAAGCGACTGGAATAGGGATGAAAAGGATATTTGGAAATTTTGCAATGAGAAAAGGTTTTTCATTCCTGAATGACATTAAAAAGAAAAGTTGCTGTGTTTTGTTATTTTGATTTTTTTTTCCCCATGTGAAATAACCCTAAATGTTTTTCACCTCCCCCTAAAAAAAACCTTCCAGAAAGCCTCGTAAAAAAAAAAAAATGGGAATATGAAGTCCTGTGATAGACATCTGAAGAAGCTGGATATGTTCAGCCTGAAGAGGAAAAGGTTAAAAGGAGACACAATAGCAATCTCCAAGTATCTAAAAGATTGTAACACAGAAGATTCAGCCGATGTGTTCTATGTTGCTCCAGAAGGCAGGACTAGGACCAGGGGCTGGAAACTGTGAGGTTGTAGATTTCAGATGAACATTAGGGCAGGGACTGCAGTTTTTTGCCTTCAGCCTAATTTCAACAGCCCTCTGAAAGCAATCAGTTCATGTCTCTGCCAGAGCAATCTTCCCCATCACCAATGGTCCATAGAGTGGGGAGGAAGAGGGAGAGGGGAAAATAGAAAGGACTAACAAAGAGGCAGAAAAAAAGAGAGTGGCAGAAAGAGAGAGAGAGAGAGAAGACTGGATGCTCTTATGTTGGACTGTGGCTTCATCCACCCCTGGCTAGGAATGGAAAGAGTATTGATTTTTTTTTTTTAAAGGTTGAAAAAATGTTTCTCAAGTATTGGGGAATCCTACTGAAGAAAATCTTGGACTACTGAGAATGTTTGCAGTTTGAGACTTGCTATACACAAAAGTTGTGCATGTGTGGTTTTTTGGTTTTGGTTTTGTTTTGCACAGAAAACAGTAATTTGTGCACATTTTCAGTGAAGGAAATATCCAATATCCAATGAAGAAAGTATCCAACAACAGAGGAAACAAGATTTCCTATCCCCTTCCCACACACCTGCTGCATAACATACACCACAAAAAACAGTGACATAGATTTTTCCAACTCTTTGGAGAAGGTTTTTCTGTGTGTGTGTGTGTGTGTGTGTGTGCAGGGATGGGAGGGCTACAAGACAGATGCCACTTCTGATTAAAGCAGTGGGATACAAAGCACAAATACCCCAGTTCTGAGAATATATATCTCTGCTTATTGTTTTCTTATATGCTGTAATTGGAACATTCTTTTGGCTCCCTGGTTGGTGAAATTACAAGTACGTAAGGTTACAAGCATGCTGGTGCATTTTTCAGATTTCACCTTTTGTGAAAATTTTGTTTCCATACACAAGAAAAAATGGTTTGTGAAAAAAATAGTGTTTCAACCTGCTCAAGGGCAAAAAAGTCTGATGGTGTTTAATAGGGCCCCCTCCCTGCCCCCGGCAGTGTCCCATCAATGATCAGAAAGTTGCACATGATTCTGGCCTATGTTTAAATGTTTATAAACCTACCATTATGATTTACTGTTTTATTTCAAATGCAGATTTATGTAATAGTGATCTGGCAGAAAAATGAAATAGGGTTTGTCACTTTGATTCATACGATACGACTGTGCAGTTGCAACTGTTCAATTGAGATTTTTTGTTTTGTTTTATGTGACTTTTTATTGCAAGTTGAAACCGTAACAGTTTAGATAGAGGAAGTGGCTCTAATTAATTAGGAATAACTGTCTGGGGATATTTTCACTATAGAACTGTGTTGCCTTTGGTGTCCCTGAGTGAGCAAGGTAGAAGGGCTGGGCATTCAGTTTGATATACATCATTGCAATTAACTGTACTTTTTCTTTGCTACTTTAAAACTAAGTTTAAACTGGATTGCTGTTTTTCCAGCCTGTTTCATAATACTCTAGAATTGAAGAACTGGCTCTAATTAATTGTGGTCTGCTGATCTAATTCTTCCTTTTAATACTTGTTGAAGTGAGGTTCCCCCCCGCCAATCTCCCTGAATGAGGTAGGAAGAAGGGAAGATTGATCAGCCTTTTGAAGGTGGTGGAGTACGTTTTGATTTGACTGGAGGTCTCATGTATGGGTTCAATATATTGGCTGGTTCAAGTTGCTACAACTAATTACATGGGCAGAGTGTCAGATTTAGTTTTCTAAACTATGGTTTGGTCTGTGGTTTTTTATATATACACTGTATTGATGGGTTGTTTTTAGAGTATGCTGTTTAAAAGAATATCGTCTGTACTGAATACCCACTAGTGGCTGTGATATCCAACACAGTTTCTGTTGTACAGGTGGTAGTGCTACAACCTGTGCAAGTATTAGCCCAATAGTGTGATCCTGCAAACTGGGGATTTTAATTCATCTAGCATTTTTGTTGGGTTTAGGCTGACATATGTACAATGGATTCTTAAGAGTATATTATAATGTGATCTTAGACAGTGTATTCGATGTAGTTATTATTCCTTATCATAATAACATATTAGATGTGTAATAAACTTTTAAAGATATTCTGTATGAAGTGTTTTTTCAGGATATTCAGCATAAAGTGTTTCTAATGTCTTCCCCAAAGAAAAAAAGTTTTTTTTTTTTTTTTGCCTTAAAACGAGTTGGTAAAAGGGGGAAATATTTGGGGGGGCAGCTGATTTGTTTGTATCATAGAATTATAGGATTGGAAGATGCCACAAGGACCATCTAGTCCAAGCCCCTGCCATACAGAAATATAGCACTCCTGAAATCTGCCCATTCTGACTGCTGTTTAAAGGCCACCAAACAAGGAGAATTCACCATTCCCTGAGGCAAACCATTCCACTGTCAAAGAAGCTCATATGTGAAAGAAGTTATTCCTCATGGAAGTGGGAGTGGGAATGCACAATTCCTTTGGAGGCTTTTCCTGTGGAGTATATGGAGTTTTTACTTCTGCTCCTTCTGAATATAGTAAAATGATGTGGGATTCCATTAGGACAAAACATATTCTCCTCAAATTCTATGAGGAGTATTTTTGTCATATAGACAAGCCCATAGCATTCCCATCAACGTGTGCACAGACTGACAGTTTAATGATCTCTTCTAGAAACTTTCCTGCTATCAGCTGGGCCAAAGCTAACAAAATGAAATTCAATACGGAGAAATGTAAGGTACTGCACTTAGGGCGGAAAAACGAAATGCATAGATACAGGATGGGGGAGACCTGGCTGAACGAGACTATGTGTGAAAGGGATCTAGGAGTCCTAGTAGACCACAAGTTGAACATGAATCAATAGTGTGATGCGGCAGCTAAAAAGGCCAATGCAATTTTGGGCTGCATCAATAGAAGTACAGTGTCTAGATCAAGGGAAGTAATAGTGCCACTCTATTCTGCCTTGGCCAGGCCTCACCTAGACTACTTTGTCCAGTTCTGGGCACCACAATTCAAAAAGGATATTGACAAATTGGAGCATGTCCAGAGGAGGACGACTAAAATGGTGAAAGGTCTGGAAACCATGCCTTATGAGGAAAGACTTAGGGAGCTGGGTATGTTTAGCCTGGAAAAAAGATGGTTAAGGGGCGATATGATAGCCTTGTTTAAGTCTTTGAATGGGTGTCACATTGAGGATGGAGCAAGCTTGTTTTCTGCTGCTCCAGAGACTAGAACATGGAACAATGGATGCAAGCTCCAGGAACAGAGATTCCACCTCAACATTAGGAGGAACTTTTTGATAGTAAGAGCTGTTCGAGAGTGGAACACACTCCCTCAGAGCATGGTGGTGTCTTCTTCCTTGGAGGTCTTTAAACAGAGGCTGGATGGCCATCTGTCAGGGATGCTTTGATTGTGTATTCCTGCATGGCAGGGGGTTGGCCTGGATGGCCCTCGTGGTCTCTTCCAACTCTACAATTCTATGATTCTATGATCAGCGTGAAACTGACTGGTCAGTTGTTGCTTGGGTTCCTTCTCTCCCCCCCCCCTTTTGAAGATGAGGGGCAACATTTGCCCTCCTCTAATTTGCTGGAACTTCCCATGTTCTTCGAGAGTTCAAGGGTGGGTGACAGTGACTCTGAGATTACATCTGGAAGTTGCTTTGTATTCAGAGGCCCTGGAGATTTGAATTCATTTAGAATAGCTGAGTACTGCTATGCTACCTCTTTACCTGTTCTGGGACTCTTACAGAACCATTTGTTCTATTTTGACTAATTAGAGCATTGGTTTTATTTGGGAAGAAGACTGAGGCAAAGAAGGTATTGAATATAAAAAGGAGGAAGGGGAAGGGGAAAAGGAATGTAGCAGTACCTTTAAGACTAGCTGGTTTTTATTTTATCATTGGCTTTCATGGATATAAATCCATTTCTTTAGATGGAGTACAAAGTGATATGCAGATATCAAGATATAAAGTATACTTACACAGTTGTGGGAGTGTAAAAATGCTTTATATCTTGAGGTTTGGATAGCATGCTCTACTGTATCTGAAGTGAATTTATAGTCATGAAAGCTCATGCTAAAATAAAAACCAGTTAGTTGTAAAAAAGCTGCTACATTCCTTTCTCCCCTCCCCTCCCCTTCCTCCTTATGTTGCAAGAAATTAGTGAGTCTACTTCTTTGAAAGTTATCAAACAGTCCTGCTTCTCTCTGATGTCTGTGAGCATTTCCCCATCTTCTCTGGACAGTGGCCATACAATAGCACCACCGTATCTGCTGATTTACCAACCACAGATTCAATTATCTGTGGTGGTGATGGCAGGGGAAAATGGGGGAAGAAAGGATCTCACCTCCCCCATCCCTTCCCCTGGGACAGATCCTGTCGCTGCAGTGGTGATTGTGGGGCCGAAGGGAGGGGGAGGAGCGATCTGGTCTTGTCCCCTTCCTCCTTTGCCCCTGTGATCACATCTGCCATGGGGCCATGATGGGGGCAAAGGGGGTGGAGGAGTACCCAGCTTGTGGGGGGCAATTAGCTAACACACATGGGAAACAGCTTAATGCAGTGTAGATGTGTAAATAGCTATTGCTTAAAACAATTTGTAAGCCGCTCTGATAGCCTTGTGGCTGAAGAGCAGGGTATAAATAACTAAATAAATAAAAATAATAATAAAAAGACCTCAACCCCCCCCCTTTCCTCGGGATGGCCCCCTAGGGTGGTGTTCACTCTTATCTGCGGAATTCACCAGCTGCGGGGGCAGGGGCAGGGGCGGAGCCAATCCTCCACAGATGCGGGGGTGCTACTGTGCAATTTCCTTGTTCTTCCTTTTGCTTCAAACATAGCCCCCTCCAAAACCCAAATCACCTTTTTATTATTTTTAACATTCCTAGTGGGCCTGAACTCATTCTGAGCTTTAGCTCTTCTGACTTTCTCTCTAGAAATACTGGCTATTCATTTGACTTCTTTGGTGAGAGGTTTATGTTGCTACTTCTAGGTGTAATGCTGTAACTATGATCTGTATTAAATCTCCTTCATTAAACAGTAAATAGGACTAAATTACCTCCAACTCTTGCATTTGAATGTTTCTATATAGTATGCAAAGAGATACCCATGTTGATCTGTTTTAGCACAAAAGAGTAACAAGGAATTTAGTAGCACCTTTGAGATTAACTGGGGGAAAAGAAGATTTCTAGCATAAGCTTTTGTGGACAGCAGCACAGTTCAGCCCATGCATTCTAGGATTATACTGAAGTGACAAATGTCCTTTAGACACTGTTCTACAACAATGCCATTGGGTTTAACTCATTTACAAGGTTGTGGGAAGTCTTTTCTGCTCTCACACATCTAGGTAATGTGTACACTTTCTCCCTTTCCCTCCCCTCAAGTGTTTGGACCTGGGGGAAAAAAAGTAAATTGCCCTCCCTCTGAATGACAAGGGTGCTGCAAACTCATACAACTCCCTGCTGAGAAAAATGCTGAATGCTTTTCACGGTGGGTATACAATTCTCATGGAATTTCAGGAAATATGAGGAGCTATTATATGGAGATTCATGGAGACTTGACAGAATATCAAGTCACATTCAAAAACAGAGAACTGGGTGTGTGGTGATGAAATAATTTGATAATAATCTTTAAAAATCATGTATTGCTGGCTACACTCTGGACTGCTCACTCCCTTCACTTAGCTCATTACAAAAAATAATATCAATGAACAAATTGGAAAAGTGATATACTTCTTCTTGAACACAAATTCTATGCTTTGGGAAAAAAAATGTGTTATGATAACACTAGATGTATTTGGTGTTGCTTGATGGATTGCCCATCCCTACATGACACCTACAATTACTGAGACAAGATGCTGAGCAGGTTATTCCAACTGTTAGAAGAGCAATAATGCTTAGCACTGAAGAGTCAAGAATGCCTCAGAGTAGGCAGTTGTAATAGGGTTTGATAGTTTGAGTGATCTAAAATATCATCCCTTCTTGTCTACCTATCCTGACCCTCTGTGATGTAAACTGATACCATACTCTCAGGGATGTTTTTCCACCTCTTCTCTTCCTGCCAGTCCTCTCTCAGCTCTTCCCTAGAATAAAGCTAATTAAATTAGTACCCTCAGTAACTTTCCTATCTTAGAATGGAGTTCCCATAGAAAAGTCCTTAGTTTCTTTCTCCAAGCTATTGGTGCCTTTGCTCCTTAATTGGGATTTCTTAACTGCTACATGCACTCTCTATCAAAACCACCAACAGGAAAGGCCTGATATGCAAAGCCAACAATCATAAGATATGGAAGAAGACCTCTTCAGACAGAGAAGGGTAAATCTTACCATGATGCAAGAAGCTGAACTAAATAACACTCTAACTATGATTCCATAGGCCATTAATCTTTATTTTCCTTTTGAAGCAGGATACATTGAATAGTTTGCAAAATATTCCAGCAAATACAGCTATATCCCAAGTATAATATTTCTTTCTCATATACCTCACCCATAGGAGTGCAGAGCCATTGTATTCCTGTCAGATTTGCAATATGACTTATCTAACACAAGTGCAGTTATGACGAGGAGAAATGGGGAGGAACAAAGAAAACTTTGCTTGAAATGACTATGACTTTCAATGCATTTCTAAGGCCACTTGTTACAATCCAAAATCTGGTTGTTGTTTTTCCATTGCATTCCTTCCATTACATGTCTTTCCTTAAAATATTTGCATTTTCTAATATCATCCTAGGAGGGAATGCTGCAGTTTGCTTTCAGCAGGAATTGCCAGTTATGTTCCCATATTGTTTAGTCACAAGCCCAGCTTTGACAGGTAAAGTAAATTAGTCCATGAACCTTTTTACAGTTACTATTCTATTCAGACTCACACTGGTCAAATACCCCAGCTTGCCCCATTCCAGAGCCCTGCAGTCCAAACAATGCAGGGCATTTACCTCGATCTACCCCCCAGGCAATCCAAATGACCCCCTGACAAGATACATGGCTGAAACAGGAAAAGCCAGGATAGGGCTCTTTACCATGATATAAGAAAACAAAAACCCTGGTTACTCTGGATAGGGTCCTGCACGTCCATGGGAGCCCATCGAGCATGCCTCTCCCCGATGATGCTGCCAGCTCCCTGGCTCTTCCAGAAGCCAGGCAGGTGTCCTGCTGCATGTGACTGAGGCTGGTCTCATACAGGGGGCCTGAGTCACATGTTATGGGACCCCTGAATGGCTTCTGCATTAGCAAGAAGATGGCAGTGGTGGCTTCAGTGATGGGCAAGCATCCTGTTTGGACTCCAGCCCATCTTCTGCAGGTAACAGGGGGGAAACGGGACACCTCCGCAGCTGGGATACACCAGTGAAGAACTGGCGTATCCTGGCTAGTCTAGATAAGACCTGAGTACCATTTTTTTTCTAGATTTATCACAAATAACATTCTGGAATGTCCTTTCTGAAGATTTACTTTTAAGGTGTGGCATTTTGTATAACTATTTATTTACTTATTTAAATATTTCTTTTTTAAAAAAAAGAACATTTGCTGTTATCCAAAGAGATAGGAGTTCCAGTTGATGGTTTTCTGTAACATCTACTGGATGACTCGCTGGGTGAAAGAGAGAGGACCCCAGTGTCTGTGATCCTGCCCAGAAGATTTCTGGTTTTAGGAAGGCCTGGATAATATATAATGCAATTAGAATAAAGCTTTTAGGTTCTCAGTGGGTAGGGCCCCATAGTTCATTCAGTCTTATGTGCACACACGCACACACACACACACTCATAGAGGAAATTGCTATACTTTTCCAGATTTCCATGTAGGGAGACAAATCTCAGCAAATTGTGCTGGAAAAGGAGAATATTTGATTTGTGGGTGAGAGGTGGCTTTAAAACCTGGGCCTCCATTCCTAGCAGGACTTGCTGGGTCAACACAAATGTTTTGAATTTATGTTGTGCTTGCATAGTATTGAAACTCCCCTCCCAAAAAAATAAAAACACATGAGAGAAGAGGGGTCTGGGTAGAGAGTTTCAGGCTGCATGATTTGAATCCCACCATGCTCTTTGGAGCAAGCGGGGGGGGGGAGTGGAGCACTAGCTTTAAATCTTATGAGCTTTCTAGTTGTACAAATGCTGGCAACAGTGGAACAACATCTGGCGGGGGGGGGGACTCCCTGAGGGTTTGTGGTGAGCCTTCCTCAAGCAGCAATAGTGAAGGGTCTAGAAAAGCTCTCCACATGATATATGTGCTGCAGGTAAGGCATGTGGAACACAAGCCACAGTAGGAATGTCAGCAACCATTTCAGCTGGTCAGCAAATTTTTCTGCTGCCTGCTGCCAGAAATAATAGTTCTTCCCTTATGAGACTTTGTATTGTGATATTACTGTTAGTTAGTTAGTTATAGTTTGCCTGGTTAGGTGAGATGTTGCTTCCCCTCCCATGACTTATCTAGGTGGATCCCAGGTGGATCCTCGTGGTCCTGAAAAAGGCTGAGTGAAGAGGTGCCCTGGGAAACCGCCCCATCCTGCCAGGCCCTGGAGGGTCCCGAGGCAGAAGGATCCTATTGGGTCCGTGCCTTGATGGCCCAGGCGGGCAGTCCTGGAACCGGGGCTGCCGCCTTCCAATAACCTACATGGTCTAGGTCATCATCAGAGGACTCACTGGAGGAGCTTTCACTGTTCAATTCCTTCTTCCCCTTGGAGTGCCGCCATCTTCCTGTGTGTTTGACTTTCCTTTGCCCCTTCTTTTTCTCCTTCGCCTGATCTGGTGATGTGGTGGCAGAGGAGACCACGCTAAGCTCGCTCTCGGATGGGGAGCGGTTCCTGCGTTGTCTCCCTGCCGTCCTGGCCGCTTGTGTGGGTCCCTTGCCCTTGTCCCGTGATGGGGCCGTGTCGTTGCTGTCTTGTCTCTCCACCTGCCCCATACCTTGCTCAGAGTCCTTGCCCGACCTCAGTTCCGCCATTTGTTCTGCCAACAAATTTGCTCCTGACCCCGTTAGGAGTCCCTGGGCCACCTCTGGTTGGCTGGTGGCTCCAGGTGAGTTGTTCTGGCCTGCTGCTGGGACCCTTCGCCCTTTTGGAGCTAGAGCAGTCCAGGACTGGGGAGCTTTCCCAGCTTGAGCCCTGGTCACTGGCCTGTTGGGCTGGGACTTCTTTTTTGGGGACATGGTGAAAGGAGTAGTGATAACAGCTGGCACTTAGTGCCTAATGAGTGATTACAGCTTAGTGCTGGGCTTGTCCGCCCTCTCTCTGAGCTTATCCGCTTCCAGTTGCTTGTCCGCCCTTGCACTGGGTGGGGAGGTATACGCCCCCGGCTGCCCCTTAGCCCGGGCTTCTGCCGCCCGACTACTGCCATGGGCCGCCCCACCAGCTACTGAGGCCCTGCCTGGCTGCCAGTTGCCCCTACCGCAGGAGCACCGTAAATGCTGCAAGCCACCCCGTTCGCACCTCCACTAGTGTTCTGGAGAGTCCGTGCCACTCTCCAGGGGGGGGCTGCCCCTACCACTAGTGCCCTTGCCCAATGGCCTCCACCGGCACCTTTCAATGGGATTATGAAGCTGAGCAAGCTGCCTTGCTGGCTCCCCACCTGTGCAAAGGTCACTGCCATGAGCCACCTCGCTCAGTGCCCCTGCCCCTCAGCCTGGCTACGAGCCGCCTCGCCTGCCCACCTGTGGGGCCGCCGTTCCACCCCCAACACCGCCTCCCCGTATGAGGCCACCGCCTTGCCCTACCTGGAGCTGGGTGCTCCCAGGCTCGATGCCGGCTTCAGTTCCCTGAGGCCCTGTGCTTGCCTCGCACCAAGGCCCCGCTTCACCTGCTGGCTACGAGCCACCTCACCTGCCAGCTGATGGAGCCGCTGCTCCGCCCCTGCTCTGGGTGAAGCTGCCGCCCCGCCGTACCCAGGAGCCAAACGCTCCTGGCCCACCTCTGAGTCTTCTTCCCCGCCACTCCTCACTTGCCTCACTTCTGCCTCTTCTCTGCTGCCACTGCTGCTTCTTCCTTGCCCCAAGCCGGTCAGCTCTCCCCGGCGGGCTTCTTTGGCAGTGGAGGTCCCCTTCTCAGAGCTCAGGAGAGCTCCTTCCTCTTCGGCTCGTGAGGCCCAACTGATCAGGTCCGGCGGAGGGCTGGGAATTTATTCCCAGCTGCCGGACCTGACAGGAGACTGCAAGCAGCAGTCTCCTCCCCCTCAGCCAATCAGAGGCCATGGAGGTTCCAAGCCCCTGATTGGCTGAGGCAGCTCCAAAACCAGCCAATCGGGACAGAGGAGCCTCTTTCCCATTGGTCGGTTTTCGATCCTCTCTCTAGCCAGCCAGGGTCGGCCAGGGAGAGGCAGAACAAGATGGCGGCGCCCAGGAGCCACCACGAGGCTGGTGGCAGAGGGGAGGGGAGCTCCCCCACCGGCAAATCCTGGCTGTGGGAGAAAAGTAGGTCCCACAACCATTTTATTTGATTAGTCAATTGACCATATCAAAACAGTTAACATCAAACATTACAAAAGTAAAATAAGATAAATAAAATACAATATAATGCACTAATTTAAACAAAACTAGAATAAGTGATATTACTGGGTTAGCTGGCTTTTACCCAGACTCTTGGCCTTTTTTCCTGGATTACATTCATTCCTTTCCATTCATTCATTCCTTTCAATTCCCACAGTCATTTGGCCCAAAAGCAGTTGGTTCCCCTCCAACATCTCCTGTCCCACCTTTTTGACATCACAAGGACCCGCCCCTATGATAACAGAACGACCCGCTCCCACATATCAGAATTTGGCCTTGAAATCTCCACAAAAGGGGTACTATAGACCTGGCAACCTTATATATACTTAGCATACTGTAATGATAACAAGAGAAAAATATTCCTGGGGGGAAAGGATTGTACAGTGAGCTCTTGGTATCTGCTGGGGTTTGTTTCCAGTAACCCTCTGTGGATACCAAAATCCATAGATGCTCATGTCCCATTATATACAATGGCATAGTAAAATGGTGTCCCTTGCATAAAATGACAAAATCCGGGTTTGCTTTTGGGGTTTTGTTTTGCTTATTTATGTGTTTGATTGTTTATGGTGGGTATTTTTACGCCATGGATAGTTGAATCTGTGGATATGGAGGAACAACTGTAGATCTCTTTCTTTCCCTGCTGTCTCCAAGTGGTGGTTGTGTGCCTCAGCTGTAGAGCAAAAGAATACACAGGTGATACATTGCCATCAATGCCTCTGAGGCTCTGGCTTTAGTCACACATACAATGACCTGGAGTTCCCTTATCCCTCAAGCCTGGAATGCACTGGCTCTTCTTTGGCTGGCAGCATCACCAATCTTGATTTGCTGTAGTGGGAAGCCAGCCCTCTAACAGGGAGCTCACACACATGCAGCAACTAGGATCTTGTTTCTGGAACTGTTTCAAGGCCAGCTTAATATAGCCTTTGGTTTGTGATATTCCTTGACGGGGCAAGAGAGTCTATGGGACTAGCTACAGCACTGTTTTGCACTCCCCCTGGTTTTCCCATGCTGTGATACTGCCTGCTCCTACCTCAGTAAAGGCAAAACTATTCTAATGTTCCTCAGCTACATTAGTACACCACCTTATGGAACTACTGGTAGAAACAATACACATACAAGTCTTTGCAAAATGAAGAGGTATTGTTGTGTCTTTCAAACATAGCCTATGTCACACTTCCCACAATTTTGGCCACAACCTGCATGTTTGGGGGACGGATTGAGAGAAACACAATGTTAGGCATGAGGCTCCCTACCGTGAATCACAAATGGATTGATGTAAAGAAGATGAAGCAAGGATGACTCACAAAGTGACAGGAATTAATCTCTCTGTTATGTGTGTGAGGTGGGAGCAAAACTGTGGGATTCAGAGAGAGAGAAAGAGAGAGCTCATCCTGACTTCTTAACCTTTTTTTTTTTAAATAGAGTAGTATACTCTCATCATCATCATCATCATCATCATATTTATTTTTATCCCGCCCCTCTGTTAAAAACAATCAGGGCAGCTTACAAAAATTAAAATACCAATACAAATTAAAATCCCCAATACCACCCACCCCAGCCCTCCCCCATAAAAAGACATTAAACCAAATACATTAAAACAACTGATATAAAATCACATTAAAATAATAAATAACAAATAATAAATAATAAGCAGCCAGCAGACTAAAAAGGGCCAGGAGCCCCTGAGGCCGGGGACTAATTAGGAAAGGCCTGCTGAAAGAGATCTGTCTTTAGTGCTTTTTTAAAGCTACTCAGGCTCATCATCTGATGGATCTCATCCGTCAGGCCATTCCACAATTTGGGGGCAATTACCGAAAAGGCCCTCTGGGAAGTTACAGACAGCCTAGATTTTTGTGGCTGAAGCAAATTCCTCCCAGAGGACCGGAGTGCATGGGGAGGATTGTATGGGAGGAGGCAGTTCCGAAGATAAGTTGGACCCAAGCCATTTAGGGCTTTAAAGGTAATAATCAACACCTTATACTGGGCCCGGAAGCTGATAGGCAGCCAGTGGAGAGATTTTAATACTGGAGTTATATGGTCTCTCCGAGATGTTCCCAAGACCACTCTGGCTGCCATATTTTGTACCAACTGAAGTTTCTAGACCAAGCATATAAGGGTAGCCCCATGTAGAGCGCATTGCAGAAATCTAGACGAGAGGTTACCAGCGCGTGCACCACAGTCTCGAGGTCCCTTACTTCCAGGAAAGGGCGCAGCTGGAGTATCAGCCGAAGCTGATAACAGGCGCTCCTGACCATCGTATTCACCTGACTAGTCATCTGAAGCGATGAATCAAGGAGCACCCCTGGACTGCAAACACAGTCCTTAACAGAAAGCGCAACCCCATCCAGGACTGGAGGTTGCAACCCAACTCCTGGTTTTGGGGCCTCTACCATGAGCACCTCCATTTTGTCTTGATTTAATCACAATCTGTTTTTCCTCATCCAGCCCATTACTGCTTTAAGACAATCATTAAGAGGAGAGATGCCATCGGAATTCGAGACCGACGATTGGGACAAGGAGAAATAGATCTGGGTGTCACCAGCGTACTGATAACACCCAGCCCCATAACTTCCAATACATAGAAGGTGACACTATACTGTATGCTAATGAATGTATTCTGTATTTTAAAATCTTGGCATGGTGTTTAAATGCAATGAAACAGTCCATTTACAGCTAGGTCTTTTTTTTCCATTTCAGAAGGCAATATTCAGAAGTTGAACCATCCTTCCATATTTTTCTTTCTCTCACTCCATATGCTGTCATGTATCACCACTGGGAATTTGAATATAATTCAAACAGCACATTGGTTTAAACAAGTCTATTGTTAATAAAAACATGCCCTCCTGCTGATAAAAGCTTAAAAGATTTCTTTCCCTTTGTATTGTGTATTTCTAACCTGCTGCTCTCTGTGAAGTTTCCAATTTGAGCTATATTTGTAATGTTTTCGCTGAGAGCAAATATTGCCTAGTTCTTCATAGGTGATCCTTCACTAACATACCACTGTGGAGATCACATGCTTTTCGTCTAAGAAGTGCAACACCATTTTCTAATATCCCCAATTAAAAGACATGTCTGGGACCTTGAGAGAAAGCCTCTGTCAATTAATAGACAGTCGTTGCCCATCAATAGACAGTACTTAGATAGATGCAATAAAGAGCTTAGCGAGTATTGACAGTTTTGCCTATATTACAGTTCAAAGTATTTGTCTGTCTGGTATGCTGTGCTATGCAAATAACATGCTTGCCCACAGAATCACCAAACTTATTATATTATCTAGTGGGACCAAAATGAGGACTGCAGTAAAATTTTGGACTCAGTCCAACAACTACTTGGGGTACTTCCTGAATTAACATTTTATATTTCTGTATTTGTTTACACTGGGATATACATTCGTAAACCAATTTTCACCAAACTTGTTATTTCAAAATGAAGTTGACATCCCAAACATTTTTCATGTTTGGGAGCCATTGGTAAATTTCACCTCTTCTTCAGAAAAGTACTGAAGAATATATTTTAAGGATTATAGGTGGCACCACTCAATATTTTTTTTTATTTCATTTGGATCATAAGTAAAAACATCATCATCAGTCTAGGAAGTTTGTTATTTTATTTATTTATTTATTTATTTATTTATTTATTTAATATGCTTCCTTTCTCCCAGCATATAACTGGCCACACAACTGTAGTGAATGTGTTCTTGAATTAAACAAAACAAACACCAATGCCTTGAACCAACTGCTTTTCTGATAAAAATCACTTGGGTAATTAAAGAAGTCCCCTGACAAATAGTGATAAGGATAACAGAGTTGACTGGCCACTCATCCCGCAAGTAACAGAATCTTCATTAATGACAGACTGATTTCTCAGGGGTTGAGGGGAAATTCCAGAAGAATGCAGGACTAGGCCAGTAAAGTGGATGGCCAGGGAAAAAATGTATGTAAATGTTAAGCATATTGGTCTGTTTCTGTCTGTCTTATGATACAACCCTACACATATGATTTTAATAGTAAGGCCCACCACGTTTTGTGGGATGTATACCCTCCAAAATGGGGGGGGGCACTTTTAAAATGCCCTCTACATAATTGAGCAGCTTCTTTGCCATTCCTCATACTTACCAAAAAGAAACATCTGTGTGCCTCTTTGTACTTTACATAACTAGATATAAAAACTTGTTGCCTAATCTGGGGACAAGAACAGACAAGGCAAACTCGGCGAACCTATGTTCCTGCTGGAAACTGTACTCAGAGCACAGAGTAATAACAATGGATATAGAATATAGAAGGTATGGAGAAGATGTATTCAAAAATAAATCACTTTCTATCACACTAAAGTACTGGTGCATCACTCTGAGGATGATAGTAACTAACACTCCCATAGCAGGCATCTTGTGTTGCTGTTGTTTTTAAAGAGCTTTAAAATTGTGTTAGCCTAATGTAGAAACAACAAATGTTATTCTTCATATCGATTTCATTTGTCTAAAATGGATGCTTCTCTTCAAAGATGTGATTATATTTACATTAGGTTTTGAAGAGATAGGGGGCAATACATTTTTTCTTGCTTTATATACCTTTTGAAAGCAAAATATGGGGAAATGGCCAACCATTCCCTATACATGAATGTTTAGTTACCTAATTTATATCCTGCCTTTCACCCAATATAGGAGAGAGGGGGGATATAAATAAATAAATAAATAGGGCAGCCATTCATTTAGCATGAGAACCAGCAAGGTGTAGTGGTTTCAGTGTTGGACTATGACTCTGTAGACCAGGGTTTAAATTCCTAGGAGATTTTCAGACAGGCAAAAATCGCTCTTTGCCGCGCGAGCAGCCTCCCGAAACTGCTGCGCGGCAAGGGTCTTCTTCGGACGACGCTGTGCCTCTGGCGAAACCGTCCGTGTCACTTCCGTGAAGCTTGGGACGGCTCCGCGTCATATTTCAAGCACGGGCAGCCTCCGTGATTGAAATATGACGCGGAGCCGTCCCAAGCTTCACGGAAGTGACACGGACGGTTTCGCCAGAGGCACAGCGTCGTCCGAAGAAGACCCTTGCCGCGCAGCAGTTTCAGGAGGCTGCTCGCGCAGCAAAGAGCGATTTTTGCCTGTCTGAAAATCTCCTTACTCAGCCATGGAAGCCCACTGGGTGACCTTGGGCAAGTCACACTCTCTCAGCCTCAGAGGAAGGCAAAGGCAAACCCCTCTGAGCAAATCTTGCCAAGAAAAGCCTGTGATGGGCTTGCATTAGGGTCGCCATAACTTAGAAATGACTCGAAGGCACACAACAACAACAACAACATTCATTAAGGACTTTATCAGACATGTGAAAAAAAATGTTTCAGAAGATTGTGACAAGAGCACATACCAGCAAAATTATCAGATAACATCGTTCTTCAGCCATTCCAGGGGTATAGCGCAGATCTGAATAAAATGTCCTTTTTATTGATGGCTTAGCCTATCAATAAAGAGGGTGCTTTATTCATGCCCATGCTACACCCCTGGAATGGCTGAGGATGCAGGCATCTGATGATGTTGCCCTTTGTTTTCTCATCATGATCTTCTGATGCATTTTGGGACATGGCTTTGTGTTACATTTCTCCACGTCTGATAAAGTCCTTAGTCATTCATCCTATGTTAGTGAGGGGAAATTATCAGGATAGCAAAGGCTTTATGAACACCATGGTGTAATCCTGGACACTTATTAACATCAGTGCCCAGATTGGTGGGAAACAATTTAAAAAGTAACAACTTAAAAATGGAGTGGAGTCAAAAAAGCTGATACAATGTTCTGGCTGCAAAATTGAAATGCACACACACATCCATATACATTCATCATCCCTTTTGGGAGAGTCCTTCAAGGTATAGTATCTGACCACATACACATTCCATAGGTTCAGTAGAAGGAAACACATCCCTTCTTGCCTAGACAGGTAAACAGTTCCGGCTTTCCTCCTCTGGTGTGCTGCAGCTCAATTGCAGAAGGTAAGAAAGGGACACTTTGTAAACTGCCTAAGCATCACACTATTAAGCTTGCCTGCATTTAGAAAAAGTGCTCCTTTTCTAGTGAAAGACATAAGTTTGCTGTAGCCTGGCTTTTTCACATCTATATTTAGTGTTCTTTGCTGGGTGGGGGGTTAATTTGTTATTAGAAAGTAAACCATGGGCTTATTTTGCAGGTCTGATTCCTGAAGCGCCTGTTGCTCATCTCATATTGCTGGAAGAAAAACATGTTAATCACAGGGAGTATGCATTCCCATTAGCATCCAGTTTGCCCCTAAAACAAAATAGAATGGAGACTGAGTAAGCAGATCATCCTGGCTGCAAATAGTCAGAGAACAATGCTGTCTTCTTTTCCCTTCTTTTCAGGAGCAACTCTGCATACCACCACTGCCTCCATTTCACCCCCCCTCTGATAATTACTAAATGGAGGTGAGGTATGGTATAGACACAAGAGAATAAAGCTGTGATCCTACACCCACTTACCTGACAGTAAGCGTCATTGATTTTCGTGGGATTTACCTCTGAGTAGATCATAGAATCATAGAATCATAGAATCATAGAATTGCAGAGTTGGAAGAGACCACAAGGGCCATCCAGTCCTACCCCCATGCCACGCAGGAAATCTTGGTCAAAGCATCCCCGACAGATGGCAATCCAGCCTCTGTTTAAAGACCTCCAAGGAAGGAGACCCCACCACGCTCCGAGGGAGTGTGTTCCACTGCCAAACAGCTCTTACTGTCAAAAAGTTCCTCCCGATGTTGAGGTGGAATCTCTGTTCCTGGAGCTTGCACCCATTGCTCCATGTTCCAGTCTCTGGAGCAGCAGAAAACAAGCCTGCTCCATCCTCAGCGTGACATCCCTTCAATTACTTAAACAGGGCTATCATATCACCTCTTAACCGTCTTTTTTCCAGGCTAAACATACCCAGCTCCCTAAGTCTCTCCTCATAAGGCATCGTTTCCAGACCTTTCACCATTTTAGTTGCCCTTCTCTGGACACGCTCCAATTTGTCAATATCCTTTTTGAATTGTGGTGCCCAGAACTGGACACAGTATTCTAAGTGAGGTCTGACCAAGGCAGAATAGAGTGGCACTATGACTTCCCTTCATCTAGACACTATACTTCTATTGATACAGCCCAAAATCGCATTGGCCTTTTTAGCTGCCGCATCACACTGTTGGCTCATGTTCAACTTGTGGTCTACTAGGACTCCTAGATCCCTTTCGCACGTAGTCTCATTCAGCCAGGTCTCTCCCATCCTACATTTATGCATTTCATTTTTCCGCCCTAAATGCAGTACTTTACATTTCTCCGTATTGAATTTTATTTTGTTAGCTTTGGCCCAGCTCTCCAGTCTATCCAGGTCATTCTGAATTTTAATCCTGTCCTCTAGGGTATTAGCTACTCCTCCCAATTTGGTGTCATCTGCAAATTTGATAAGTATGCCCCTAATTCCCTCATCCAAGTCATTGATAAAGATGTTGAATAGCACTGGGCCCAGAACAGAACCCTGTGGCACCCCACTGGTCACATCTTTCCAAGACGAAGAGGAGCCACTGCTGAGCACCCTTTGGGTTCGGCCGGTCAACCAATTACAAATCCATTGAACAGTTAACTTGTCTAGCCCACATTTTACAAGCTTGTTTGCAAGAATGTCATGGGGAACCTTGTCAAAGGCCTTACTGAAATCAAGGTATGCGATGTCCACAGCATTCCCTTCATCTACCAAGCTGGTAACTTTATCAAAAAAAGAGATCAGATTAGTCTGGCATGACTTGTTTCTCTGAAACCCATGTTGACTTTTTGTGATTATGGCATTGCCTTCTAAATGTTCACAGACTCTCTGTTTAATGATCTGCTCTAGAATCTTCCCTGGGATTGATGTCAGACTAACTGGACGATAATTGTTGGGATCCTCTTTTTTCCCCTTTTTGAAGATGGGAACAACGTTTGCCCTCCTCCAGTCTGCTGGGACTTCTCCTGTTCTCCAGGAGTTCTCAAATATTATTGCCAATGGCTCTGAGATTATATTTGCCAGCACTTTTAATACTCTTGGGTGTAGTTCATCTGGTCCTGGAGATTTAAATTCATTTAGATTAAGAAGGTATTCCTGTACTACCTCTTTACTTATTTTGAGCTGCATTTCCCCTATTGTGTCCTCTGTTCCATTATCCTCAGGTTGGTCCTCCTTTTCCTTTTCTGAAAACACTGAGGCAAAGAAGGTGTTGAGTAATTCTGCCTTTTCTCTGTCCCCTGTTAGCATTTTGCCATCTTCTCCAGGTAGTGGCCCTATCATTTCCTTCTTCCTCCTTTTGCTGCGGACATACCCAAAAAAACCCTTTTTATTGTTCTTAACCTCCCTAGCAAGCCTGAGCTCATTCTGCGCTTTAGCTTTTCTGACTTTACTCCTACACGTGTTCGCTATCTGTTTGAATTCTTCTTTGGTGATTTCCTCCCTTTTCCATTTCCTATACATGTTCCATTTAAAACTTAGCTCCATTGAAAGTTCTTTAGTCATCCATCCTGGTTTCTTGAGACACCTCCCATTTTTCTTCCTCAATGGTACTGTTTGAAATTGTGCCTTCAGTATCTCCCTTTTGAGAAAGTACCATCCATCTTGAGGTCTCTTCTCTTTTAGTATTCCTGACCATGGGATCACCCCCAGTATTTCGCTGAGTTTATTGAAATCAGCTCTCCTAAAGTCAACAATGCATGTCTGACTATGCCTGGCTTCTCCTTTCCATTGTATAACAAACTCCAGGAGAACATGATCACTCTCACCTAAGGATCCCACCACTTGCACCCCATTAACCAGGTCATCTCTGTTGGTTAGGATCAGATCTAAAATAGCTGACCCCCTTGTTGCCTCTTCCACCTTTTGGACCATGAAATTGTCTTCCAGGCATGTCAGGAATTTGCAAGACCTTGAAGTTTTGGCTGAGTTAGATTGCCAGCAAATATCAGGATAGTTGAAGTCACCCATCACTACTACATCTCTCCTTTCTGCATGTGTGTTCATCTGTTCTAGAAAGGCATCATCCAATTCCTCCGCCTGATTTGGGGGTCTGTAGTAGATATGTATAGATTGTGGTGTTAGTGACTTTTCAACTGGGATAGACTTCCCCTGTTTTAGGGGAATGGGTGTCCAGGAAAGGAGGCAGCTTTGGATCCATTTCTGATTGAGTTGGCCTCACTTTCAGTATTATGCATATACTAAGGAGATTTTCACACGCCGAAAATATTCCCTCCAGAAACCGGGACAGAAATATTTCTGTCCCGGAAGCAGCGCCGCGGTTCGCACACTCACCTCCCTCTTCCGTTTTTCCGTCGTCCTCGCTTTGGGTTTTTTCCTCTCTCTTCCGGAATATTTTATTAACGGCAAACTCCCGTTAGTAAAATATTCCAGAAGAGGGAGGGAAAAACCCAAAGCGAGGACGACGGAAAAACAGAAGAGGGAGGTGAGCGTGCGAACCGCGGCACTGCTTCCGGGACAGAAATATTTCTGTCCTGGTTTCTGGAGGGAATATTTTCGGCGTGTGAAAATCTCCTAACAACAGATAAGGCAGCCAACCTATACCAAATACACAAATGGAACTTCGTTGTATCATTGTTTTTTTCCTACAATACTCTATTGAGTTGTGGAACACTACAAATGCAATCTATATTTTGTGAAATGAATCTCCATACACACTCTTGTCCATTTACACTCTATTTTCCATGGTACAAAGTAGTAGGATTGGTTTTGTGTATGGAATCTGGGTAAAAGGGCACAGAACCCAGGTATAACCCAACTAACCACAGAATAAAGCAAACAAGAGCAGGGGAAAATCAGGCAGCAGCAAAATGTGCTCAGCAGCTGAAAATTTGGCTCTCCACCTGTAGACCCAGGGAAGCATCACTGTTCCCTGAGACTTCAGCCAGTGCCCTTGTGTTGGTTGAATGGAAAAAAAATAACCTTTATTGGTCTCATTCATTTCCTTGGGATGCATCTGCCCCGAAGGAGTAGGTAAGATATTCATTTAGGAGATTCTCAGATGTGTTAAAATTGGAGTTACACGAATGCCAGGAGTTCACAAAAGGGCTCCCTTTTCAGATGATGTTCCCCACTCATCATGTACTCGTTCTGCTGCTGTTCCACTGGGCGCTGCTTTTTATTGATGAGACGAGCCATCAATGGTTTCCTCCATTCCATTTCTGTCATGGATGTTCCTGCAAGTGAAAAGGTTCCCCGTTATGCTGGCGAGATCCCAGCATCAACAGGAGGTCCCTGCCAGAACACGTCTGGGTAAGACCAGGACATCCAGGTAAGTGACATACTTTTTATGACCCTCCCTGGGTTACGTCTACCTTTTAAAGTGTGTTTTTGTGCTTGCTGTATTTTTTTTTCTTTTTCTTTTTCTTTTTGAATTTCCTGCGCTTGTGCCTTCTCTTGAGAATCTGTGGGATTTCAATTCAGGAAGTGAAGGGAGCTCCGTTAGCAGCCCGTTCACTCCTGGACTGCTGGAACGATGGGAGAGGAGGTAAGTGCGGTGGGGAGGGTGATTGTGGCATGACAGGGATGGGACAGGGGCAGGAGAGGAATGCTTTTTTTGTTCCTGTCTGATAATCTCCCTAGTTTCAAAAATGCAATGAGAGTGTGAGTAGTGGAAGTAGAAGTAGCTTCTTTTCCTTTTCTTGTTGCTATTGCTGCTGCTGAAACTATACCAAGTGGTATTTGCAAACTAGCTGTTAGTTTGCATCTTCCACAATGTCCCAGATGTAGCACAAGGGGTGAGTTGGGTGAGAATGGCAGCTGCAAGCCCCAAATGGTGGAGAATATTGAGAGAAAAAAATGGGCAACATTCCTTTTTCTGGGGTGGGATTGTGGAAAGAAAAATCTTTTGAGTCCATGTATACACACACATCCTCCTCTACCCCTCCAACAGCTAAGATGTAAGATGTGCCTGAAGGAGGATCCTTTGACCATAGTAGGAAATCCTGTCATCTCATCCCACCTGGTGTTCTTCATATGTTAGTGAACACAAATTGGGAAACATGCGGGCCCTAATGGGGAAAGTAATTATTTCTTGTGGAAATTTGTTTTTTTCTGGGGGTTGTGCTTGGAGGGGTTGCATTTCCAGAGCACATGGCCATTCAGGTTAAGCCTCAATATAAAGACCCAAATCCAGTGCTTCCACCACTGATGCTCACTTATCAGACTGGCTGCTCTTTTGCTTTCAACTGCATCCTGGTTGTTAGTAGAGGTCCCATATCTCCAACATTTTCTGCATGTCCCAGAGAACTTGAGGGAGAATATTTAATCTCTCTTTTGGCATAATGTGAAAAACCACTCACCCTCTGAGCTTTTAAATGCTCTCTGGACCTAAGAGATTGGTCTAAATTTGAGCTGGGCATCCTGCGGAAAGTCATGACCTAAAAGATTTAAGGGAACTGCTGGCAATTTGGCAACTGCATTTGTGGATATTCAAGAGAGGGCCTTCTGCTTAGGAAAGAAAAATACCAGAAAATTCCTAGAAATTCACTCTGTGTTTAATTATGCAAATTGAATTTATGTTCAAGCATCCAGATCTTCTGCTGCTAGGTAATTTTTGAGAAATATCCAAGGGGTATGGAGCATACAGAAGAGTATATCCAATGCAGACAGCCAACATCTGCAAACTGCAGCATAGTAGACAAAGTTTGCATTACAAAATAGAATTCAGAACACATATCCAACTTCAGATTTTAATAACCGAGGCTGAAGGCATTTGTCATGAAAAGCAAAGTTGCAGTGCTCATTTGAAGGCCTTTTAACAATGTACATCTGACTTGAATATGTAATATTTATATAGATTTCTTTCACTTGTAATAAGTCTTAATAGGCTGTCATCTAAAAGAAAGATGATTGTAATATATTCATTTGAATATGATAATGAAAAAGACTTGTTGATAAGAGCTCTTTAGAACACAAATAAGAGTAATTTTATTTATTTATATGTCTATTTGTGCAATTTTTCACAACTTTATCTCTCTCTCTCTGGCTTTTCTTCGCAAACGAAGATTCAGGAAGGACTCATCCCGTGTTTTCTGCAAGCGTGCTGATGACTAAAAAGGCCAATCCGAGATAAACAAGTCCTGTTGCAGAAAGCACAGCAGAAAGTCTCCTTGGGTGATGTTTCCAGGTTGTGATTCTTTCTGTGTTGTTGTTTCTCTTCAAGACTTGTTCAGCGTGAGTTCTCAAATAAGGCTACAGCATTGCGGATAGTGCGTCTCCATGCCTCCCGATGTGAGGTCAGGGAGGACCATTGTTGGTGATCAATCTGGCCGAGCCTGAGATGTTGTTTCAGGGAGTCCTTGTATCGCTTTTTTGAGTGCCCCTTGTACGCTGACCCGTGGTACTCCAAGTATCTGGCCTGAAGAGTACTATTTTTGGGAGGTGATGGTCCTCCATCCTAGAAATGTGCCCTGCCCAGTGCAGCTGTATTCTCAATATCATGGACTCAATGCTTGTGATCCCTGCTTGCTCAAGGACAGCAACATTCGTCAGATAGTCAGTCCAGTGTATATTTAGGATTGTGCGTAGCATTGATATTTATATACTGCTTATCAGTGCCAGAGCACTCTCTAAGCAGTTTACATGGTTTTTTTTTAGCTAATTGCCCCCAACAAGCTGGGTACTCATTTTACTGACCTACGGAAGGATGGAAGGCTGAGTCAGGCTTGGAGCCCTCTGGGATCAAACTCATAATGTTATGGCTTACAGTACTGGCATTTAACCACTGCATCACCAGGGCTCTTTAGTAAACTGTATTTACTAAAGGTAGGTTTGTATTGACATCCCCAAGTGCATTTAATTGGAAAGCTGAAATTCTCATGTGACCGTATAAATGTCAGCTGTACCACCATCAGTAATGTTGCTGTTAGATACAAAAGAAGCTGCATGTTTGAGCAATGTACGCAATGAAAGAATTTTAGAGCAGCATTCTACCATTGCTCAGTAATGGATAACTTTAAAGTATCATTATACATTTAGTCCTCTTTCTGAACTCTGATTTTTTTCAACAGAATGGCAGAATACAAATATAATAAAGAAACAATGCCTCTTGGTCAGCTATAGACTTTGACTTTATAAAACTTGTTTGTGTGTGTGTGTGTGTGTGTGTGTGTGTTGGTCAGCTGAAGAGTTTTCATTTTTCCCTGGGTCTTTCCAGACAGCCTTCAAGTTCTATGGGTATAGTATTTGGATATCTTAAGATTCAAATGCTCAAATCTGAAACTGATTCCCAGCCCTTTTGAGATTTGAGTTGAAGAGCTTTCATCACATCAATACCACTTTAAAAATGCAAAGGTTATTGAGGAGTTATTGAGGAGTAAAAGTTAACTCTGTTACATGAGGTGCATGAGGAATTTTGCTAGGTATCAGTTGGACTGGGAAACAAGTTGTACCATTTCAGCATGAGATAAAGTCACTGGATATAAATCAATTTAGTCATAGTTAAATGAATAGGCCTATAGTTGCTTAACATTTCTTTTTTTTTCAAAATATTTTTATTAAAGAATTATATATTAACAAGGCTTCCAGTATACATTTCTTGTCCAGTATTCAGAAATCATGCATTAACAAGTACAAAAGAGAACTTGAAAAATTGTCAAGTTAGTTGCTTAACATTTCTGAACTATAATTGCTGGAGTTCTTCAGAAATACCTGTGTGCATTATGTCCATGTAGCAAAGATGCTTCTTTGCCCCTCCCACATGCATTGGGGGTATGTGGTATGTTCACATCTTCATTTAATAGCTAATTCACTTTCTGAACAAGTTATCAGATTGCATCTTCTCATAGGAAATAGATATGTCCAGCCCTGTAGACAAAATCAAAATGACACAACTTGTTTCCCAGTCGAACTGATACCGAGCAAAATTCCTCATGCCCCTCATGTAACAGAGTTAACTTTTACTCCTCAATAACCTTTATATCATTTTTAAAGTGGTATTGATGTGATGAAAGCTTTTCAATTCAAATCTCAAAAGGGCTGGAAATCAGGTTCAGATTTGACAGCCCTCTGTGACTTGCAGTGATTTTGTTTCTGTGTCTGCCAGGCAAAGGACTTTGTGATTTATTTATTTTTTTACTGCATCAAGCTATGTAATATCCACCTCTATTATCAGCGTTCACTGCTTGTGAGCTCCATGCTGTTTTCTCTGTAAATTTCAGGCCAGATACTTGGAGTACAAATTGCTTACCAATTACATTTATCCTTCTGTAAATTTTATATTGATTCAAGAGCTTAAGACTGGTGGGTAATATTAAAGATGTACTCAGATGTAGGGGTGCTTCTATACCTAGTCTTGTCACTTTTGCATATATTCAGTTTAAAAGCATGTCAATACCATCCCATTTGCACAATGCTGTGGATATTAAAAGTTTCACAACATTATTTAAGAAGAATGGTACTTTCAATAGGTCTTTTTCAATGGCTTTCCCCCCCCCCATTAAAGTGTTCCTAGAAGGAAAATAATATCATATCACATCATTTCCAAGGGCATTGGTAAGCCCATTTTCTACATGCACAGCAGGGTTCTCTAACCACTCCCATAACTATTCCTGTTATGTAACAAACAAACAAACAAAAATATATAATTCAGTAAGTGGACAGATGTTAAAGGAGAACTAAGTTCTGACCCATACAATGATCCAATGATGTGGAGATCAGGTGACCTTGCACTGGAATGCAAACTCATGAAATGCTTCATGCATCCCTATGCAAAGGTAACATGAAAAGAGGGGTTATTCTTTTATTGGTATTTATCAGTAGAAAAGTAAGCAAACAGAAACCTCAGTGCGTATTTCCCCTCTTTCTTCCCATCTCACACCAGGAGCCCTGGTGGTGCAGTGGTTAAATGCCAGTACTGCAAGTCACCACGTTGCAAGTTCTATCCCAAGGGCTCCAAGGTTCGCTCAGCCTTCCATCCTTTCATAGGTCATTAAAATGAGTACCTAGCTTGTGGAGGCAATTAGCTAACACACATTGGAAACTGCTTAATGCAGTGTAGATGTGTAAATTGCTATTGCTTAAAAACAATTTGTAAGCCGCTCTGATAGCCTTGTGGCTGCAAAGTGGGGTATAAATAAATAAATACATAAATAAAAACATGACAAAATTAGAAAGTTCTGATATGAATTTGCATATGAACTCAACAATTTACAGTTTTCACAAACCATGCTTTACCTGTAAAGCAGCATCCTAAAGCAAAATTTAACACCTAATTTATAGTTGTAGTTTAAGAGCAAACTACTTTGTGGTGGGATACTATGTGCACACAGAAGTTTGCCAGGTTCAGAAATGTCAAAATATGTTTCTGACCTCAGCATGGCTGCAGAGGAGGGAACAAGCAAGCCTTTGGCCTAAACATCCTGATTTATGTGATACTGAATTTAGTGCTATTTCTGCATAGAACATAGTCTTCTCACATGTGGGATTATATATGTGGGAGGCAAATATCTCTGTGACAGTCTAGAGAGACCCAATTAATGCTTTTGAGCACTTGGGGTCAGAGAGCTCTGAAACCCAGGAGAAAGGAAGTGGAAGCTCACTTCTTCAATTTGGGAAGAAGCAAGGCTTTCTTGGACTTGGGTGCCAAGGGTCACATGACACCTTGTCATCTCCTCTTTATGGACAAAAACAAGGATGACTATGATCTTATTCTAGATTTCAAGACACTCTTAAAGTTTGAAATCATGTTTGCTTTATGCCACAATGGACATCAGCAGAGAACAGTGGAATCACACAGTTCTTTATATTATTTACTAGGTGAAATAAAACTGGCGCTGCCTGGCCTGTGCCCATAGCTTGAATCACAAAAGGCAGCACAAACCATCCTGCTTTCTCAAACCCCACCTCTATTTAACAATACTTGTTATCCCATTTCCCTCACCCTGTTTCAAGAATCTTAGCAGTGCCTCACAATCCCTCTCCTCCTTCTGGCCCTTTTAAAAAAATCATTATAACTGGTACCAATTTTTTTTGTTTTGTTTTGTTTTGTTTCTAGGAAGCCCCTGTGTGAAATTTTCCCATGAAACTGACCACAACGACTTCAGTGATAAGCAAAACATTCTTTAAATTTGAGGTGTCTTTGACAGTTTCTCAATGAGATATAGAACCCCCCCCCTTTTTTTTTCTTGCTTGTGCCATTAGGAACCATTAGCTCTTCTGAAGCACCCTTTTAGTCATGGGAACCTCTGACAAACATTGTATTCCGCTCAAACTCCCATCCCTTCAGGAGAATTATCAAATATAAATATCACCCTAAAACACCACCCAAGTGCAGACAGATCCCCTTCCTATCTATTCCATGCCAGTCTGTATAACAAAGAGCATACTTTCACCTCCTCTCGACTTCAAATCAGACTGTGTAGCCATCCCGTCTTCCAGATCCCCTTGCTGTCAGTGTACTTCACAATCTTCAATCTGTAGGATCAGTACAGTATAACCTGCAACCCCCTTACTCTATTCCTCTATCCAAAATACTTCCAACTATCTTTGATAGCCTTATGTGAGTGTATGAAGCCAGCCCCTGACTTTAAGCCCACAATGGACACATCCAGGAGGCCCAGAGCCAGTGATTGTGTGACTACTGTTGACATTAATTTCCCCTAAAGATAATTTAATTGTAAATTTTGGCTCAGAATCTCCTCCGTTTTTACCAGTATATATAGGCTAAAAGGTCCTTCAGTTGCCCAACCTCTCACATGCCAAATTGAGTTAGGTAACTTCCCCAGTTAAATATTAGGATATCAGAGGGTACCCATTGACCCCAAGGAATTTGGTAATAGTATTTAGCACAAAATGGGAAAATCTCTCATAAAATGCACAGGTTAAAGCAAGGATGGGTAACGGCAGCCACCCAGATGTTGCTGGACTGAGTTTTCACCAACCCTCACAACTGGTTATTCTGGATGAGAGTGAGAAGTTGTATTCCAACTACATTATGCATTCACCACCTGTGACTTAAAACCCACATACAAGTATTTTCAACACATAGTGAAAATTGAAGACCTCACTAAATTATTACTAAACAAATAAAAATTAAAAACTACCATGTATACATAAAAAAATGATAGGGCTGAAGCCTAAGCCCTTGTAGATGACAATAAGCGTGTAAAAAAGGGAGGGATCAGTCCTGGTACATATTTCCTATAATGCTACATATACATATTTTTTAACTTTAACAATAATTTTATTTTGTGATCCTAATATGACTAATATGCTGTCTATTTGGCATAGTGATATTACTGTATACTATTTCATACAAAAATTAGAAATAGTGCCCATGTTCAGAAGCTCTCCTACTTTCTCTGACCTTCTGCAGCTTTCATTTGTGGTGGGATACTTTCTTTAATCATAAAAATGCCTATGTTGTCTTTCCATTGATGATATGATGACATAGGAGTTCTTTTCCAAAAACTAGCCATAGCAAGTTTTCTGCAAACCAGCAGCAAAAATTCCAAACTAAATCCCACCTTAGTTCATGATTCCCCTAAAAGTGGACAACCACTAAAGGGATCTTTAGTAGTACCTTTATGTTTAAAAAGTTCTCTCTGGTGGAAAATACTTGAGAATGGTCATTCCTCACATGATCACCACGTGGGCAATAGCCAGCCCCTGAGTTTAAGCCCACAGTGGACACATCCAGGAGGCCCAGGGCCAGTTTTCTGCCCCAGTGGGAAAAAAAAGCAAAAAATGAAGGTGGGAAGGGGAATAAAGTAGCTGCTTTTGTTCTGAAAAATGGATACATTTTGAATTTCATCTGGGGCCTATAAACAATTTAAAAGCTAGAGTACCACTACTGGTGGCTTCTGGGAGAAATAATTCACTTTAAAACAAAAGAAAAAGGGTGTTCCTGGAGTATTTGGTGCAGAAATAGATTTGGGGCAGAAAACAGGCCCAGGATCATTTTTTTCCACCCTGGCTTAAACCCTTGTCAATAGGCAACAGAATGGTGTTTGTAAATAAAAATGTGTGCAGCTCTCTGATAATAGACCAAAATGCATGGACCAAATCTGATAGATATCCACAGTGATTGCTCTTGTAGAGTGTTTACTTCCCAGTTAAATCTACTTATGCTCCCCCTCCCTCTCCCATGCCCAGAAATGCTGCAGGCAGTATTTACTTAAGATTATACTTCAAGATATAAGGGGAATTTCAGAGATAGAAAACATCTCACCTGTTAGAGCAAAATCTGTTCATGGAAGAGAAAGGTCTTGTGTACACAAGTCAAAACCTTGCCTTCCTGCTGTGATCACCATCAAATAACCTGAGAAGTGGATTATACGTAACCTGTCAGCAGCATTTAAAGTGTAATCCTATATATGTCTACTTAGACAGAAGTCTAGCTGAGTTCAGCAGGGCCTACGCCTAGGGAAGCAGGTACAGAACTCCAGCCTAAATGTCTTCTCCGCCACTGCATATGGCTGAGAGGGTAGATTGTGATCACGATGAACTCTCAAAGCAACAACTTGGACTAAAAACAACTGAATGTATATATGTGATACCAGAAGATTGTTATTGTCAATTGTTTATTGTCTACAGAACAGAAATTGGTTGACCAGCCGAACCCAAAGGGTACTTAGCAGTGGCTCCTTTTCGTCTTGGAAAGATGTGACCAATGGGGTGCCACAGGGTTCTGTCTTGGGCCCAGTGCTATTCAACATCTTTATCAATGACTTGGATGAGGGAATTAGGGGCATACTTATCAAATTTGCAGATGACACCAAATTAGGAGGAGTACCTAATACCCTAGAAGACAGGATAAAAATTCAAACTGACCTGGATAGACTGGAGAGCTAGGCCAAAGCTAACAAAATGGAATTCAATATGGAGAAATGTAAGGTACTGCACTTAGGGCGGAAAAATGAAATACATAGATATAGGATGGGGGAAGACCTGGCTGAACGAGACTATGTGTGAAAGGGATCTAGGAGTCCTAGTAGACCACAAGTTGAACATGAGTCAACAGTGTGATGCGGCAGCTAAAAAGGCCAATGTGATTTTGGGCTTCATCAATAGAAGTATAGTGTCTAGATGAAGGGAAGTAATAGTGCCGCTCTATTCTGCCTTGGTCAGACTTCACCTAAAATACTGTGTCCAGTTCTGGGCACACAATTCAAAAAGGATATGGACAAATTGGAGCGTGTCCAGAGAAGGGCAACTAAAATGGTGAAAGGTCTGGAAACGATGCCTTATGAGGAGAGACTTAGGGAGCTGGGTATGTTTAGCCTGGAAAAAAGATGGTTAAGAGGCGATATGATAGCCCTGTTTAAGTATTTGAAGGGGTGTCATGTTGAGGATGGAGCAGGCTTGTTTTCTGCTGCTCCGGAGACTGGAACACGGAGCAATGGATGCAAGCTCCAGGAACAGAGATTCCACCTCAATGTTAGGAGGAACTTTTTGACAGTAAGAGCTGTTCGCCAGTGGAACACACTCCCTCGAAGTGTGGTGGGGTCTCCTTCCTTGGAGGTCTTTAAACAGAGGCTGGATGGCCATCTGTCGGGGATGCTTTGATCATGATTTACTGCATGGCGGGGGGTTGGACTGGATGGCCCTCGTGGTCTCTTCCAACTCTTACAATTCTATGATTCTATTCTATGATTCTAAATCTATGTTATTTGTACGGTAAAAATCTGATGAGTGTAAGATCCTCTGTTAACAAGAGTGGTTTATTAGTATTGTGTAGAGCTACTGAATTATTGTCAATGGTTGATTTTTTTGGTTACTGTAACTAAGTCACTTGAGGACTCTTTCAAACCGGGGGAAAAACCCCGAGGAGGTCGGGAGAAGAACGGTGCTGTCACACTTACAGCACTCTGTTTCAGATGGTGCTGCCCTCCTCATTTCCTTCCCCCATGCGTCCGCCATGCTGCAGGGTGCCACATTTTATTGATGGGTGTTTTCCGTCAAAAAAAGCAGTGCATTTCTCATGCCCACAACATGGAGGAAGCATGGAGGATGGTCGGGAGGAGGGTGGCAGTGTCCGAAACGGAGCACTGTAAATGCAACAGTGCCGTTCTTCTCTCCACCTCCTCGGGTTTTTTTTCCCCTCGTTTGAAAAAGTCCTAAGACACCGTGTGGTTTGTGTGCTAATAGTAACCCATGTTAATTGTATAGGAAAAATCTGAGAGGTTTATTACTGTTGTGTAGAGCCATTGAAAAATATACAATATCAGAAATCATAATTCAATTACATTACATATTCAGTTTTTGCTTTTAGTGCTATTTTTGAGGTGGGTTCCAGAGTTTATCCCTTCAGTGCAGAACGAATTCTCATCATTGATTGAAGTGCTCACAACGTTAGAAATTATTGCTGAATTGGGGGAGAAAAAAAATGTTACTGAGCTTAGAAAAGTAACTCACTGCATTACTTTTTAATTTTCATTTCTTTTGCTAAGAGTGGCATAAAACCAGAAAATTCTGCTCAAATGTCTCCATCAATGCCCTTTAAAAGTATCTTTTAAAAATAGTTAGGAGAATGTTATTTTTACACAAATAAAATAACTTTGTTCATGCCAATTGCATTACTTTGTAACTTTATTGTAGTCTCATTAGTTTAAAAAGGGAGGGGTAACTGCATTACTTATAATGTGTTACTTTCAAGCTTTGTAAAGTATGAATGGGCATACAGAAGAATTTCCGGGGGGTGGGGGTGGACAAAGGAAGTGGTCTAGGTGTTATTGGTCCATTTTGCTCAGTAATGTTTTCACTTAAACAGGAGCTCTTTTCAGACAGGATTCATTTCCAGCCTTTAGTGGGGCCTGGGGCCTTCTTCAGACAGATCATGTGCTCTACCTGTAAGCTACCACTACATTTACCAAATACACTTATACACATATAAGAACAGAAGAGCCCTGCTGGATATCTAGTCCAGCATTCTTTTTACTTGTCAGTCAGTCATTTGCCCATGGCAATTTCACACACTAGATTTGAGAACAACAGTTTTCATGCTGATGTACAGAGGCATACTGTGTCAGATAGTGGGGGGAATATATATCCATTGAGTGGTAGTCATTGATAGCTTTATTCTTCATAAATTTGTCCAAACTCTTTTTAAAGCTGTCCAAACTGACAGCTACTACCAACTGTCCGGATTTGGCAGGGAAAATCTGAGGGGTTATCTAGATGATGAAAATACTCCTCATAGAATTTGAGGAGAATACCTTTTGTCCCAACATGCTGCAAACAAGATTCATGGTATTCGGAAGGAGAAGGGGGACAAAAACTCCATCTACTGTGTGGGAAAAGCCTTTAGAACTTTCCCTGAGGTTTTTTGAATAATGCATGGGCTTGTGCATTCTGGCACACCTGGACATCCAATTTGAGATGCTGCACATTCTCAGTGAGAGCGGAAGTGGAGAGGGGATAGCTCGGATGTACACGGGGGTGGGGTGGGCGGGCTTGCCAGCAAGGAAGTGGCCAGAAGTGCCATTTTTTATTTTTGCATTATCAAATGCACACTTTTTTTGCTGTGCTGAGGCAACCAAAGAGCTTTTTATAAGCAGAATGACACACTTGCACACCTTTGATTTACAAGTACAAAAAAAAATACTGTGCAGTGGCTACAACATGTGTGGAGATAATAACACGCTATAATCTCAGCCACCATCTTGATTTGCAGCCATGGCTGTGTGTGCCCTTCAGATGTGTGTAGCTTTGCATATAGTAGATTTTGCCAAAAGACCATGGAGACAAATGAGCGCTGTTGCAAATGTATGATCATGCACATCAATCTGCATTATATCTTCTTGTCTAGACAACCCCCCACTTTTTCAGCTGCTTTTAACAGATCCCAGTGTTTCTCTCTTCCTCCTACTTTACCCTTTTGTACTCAGTTTATGAGTACTTCAGTTGCTGCAAACTGAATTCAAAGTGCAAAACTAGTTTGTGCTCAATTGACTCAACAGGGAGAAGAGGAGAGAAGGCAGCAGAATCTTGCCCTTCCCTGCAACCTTTCTTACTGTGTATGTTCTTCCTCATTAATAACTGTTGCCATTTTGACCATACAGTCAGACCCCCATATACACGGAACCAATATCTCTGGTTTCAGTTATCCATGGCTGAAAAAACAGGGACACATACCATAGAGTCGCAATGAAAAATACCTAGAGAGGAGACCTCTCTACAAATCTCTAGGTCTTCCAGTGATACTCTATGGTATGTTTGTACCAGAAGTCATATATTTTAATAGTGTTCACTATTATTCACAGTTTCTGGTATCCACAGTAAATCCAGGAAATGAACCCCTATGGATACAGGGGTCTGACTGTACTCTGACATTGCTTGGTTTCATGTGTCCTGGTTTTCATCTGTGAAATGTTAGCAGGTGTGGATTACTTTTTTCCTGTGGTAGCAAATTCCACAATTTCACTATGTCCCTCTGGCTTTTCTTCGCAAACGAAGATTCAGGAAGGACTCATCCCGCGCTTTCTGCAAGCGCGCTGATGACTAAAAAGGCCAATCCGAGATAAACAAGTCCAGTTGCAGAAAGCACAGCAGAAGGTCTCCTTGTGTGATGTTTCCAGGTTGTGATTCTTTCTGCGTTGTTGTTTCTCTTCAAGATTTGTTCAGCATGCGTTCTCAAATAAGGCTACAACATTATGGATAGTGCATCTCCATGCCTCCCGATGTGAGCCAGGGCGGACCATTGTTGGTGATCAGTTTGGCCAAACCTGAGATGTTGTTTCAGGGAGTCCTTCTATCACTTTTTTGGAGTGCCCCTTTTACGCTGACCCGTGGTAAGTTTACCATAGAGTACTATTTTGGGGAGGCGATGGCCCTCCATCCTAGAAATGTGCCCTGCCCAGAGCAGCTGTGTTCTCAATATCATGGCCTCAATGCTGGTGATCCCTGCTTGCTCAAGGACAGCAACATTCGTCAGATAGTCAGTCCAGTGTATATTTAGGATTGTGCATATACAGTGCTGATGAAAGTGTTCGAGGAGTTGTAAGTGGTGGCGATAGGTGACCCATGTTTCAGACCCATGTATCTGTGTCTGAAACATGACCTTACTTCCTTTTATCTATCCTGAATCTCCCACTGTTTATCTTCAGTAGCTGTCTTCAAATTCTAGTGTTATAAGAGAGAGCAAAAGAGAGAGAGAGAGAGAAGCAAATCCCTAACTACTTTATCCATTTCATACAGAAATCTTCCCCTACTTAGTTTCTAAGCCCAACAGCCACAAATACTTAACTATTCTTCAAAGGGGAGTCCCTTTCCCCCTTGTTTATTTGGGTTATACTTTTCTGCACATAGGCTCTGTGACAGTCTAGTTATGTAGCCACAAGGAATATATGAGCATTCCTGCTGGATCAAACAATGACACATCTAGACCAGGGACACAGCTAGATGGGAAAATTTGTAGTGAAAAATATTGCCTTACCTCCCTATTGCTGCCGTGCCCATTTGTGCCTACGGATCATTCACAAGTTTGCTGGAAGGGAATAGCTTGCAGTTTGAAATGGCAGCCATGAATGAGTTGTGTCTGGAAAATCTCCTTCCACTTTCCCCCTGTTCCTTTTTTTTTTTTTTTAATGACAGATGCAGAAGAGTTATTTTCCACTTTAAAAAAGGATCATACTTTTGCTCTGCCACTCTGCTGCTTGAACAATCAGCTGGCAAAAACAACAACAATGGCATCTCCAGCACTGCAAGCCCTCCCTTGCAAGCCTGCCCCCTCGGAGGTCCAACCAATCAGCTTTCAGCTCTGCTGCATCCCCTTTTCACATTGGTTGTACATTATGTACATTATGCACATTTTCACGCAGTTTTTAAAAAAGATCATGAGAAACAAGCAAAAGCTGTTATTGCAGTCTATTTGGAGTTTTCAGCCCCCCTCCTTCTGAATATGGTGACTCCTGGCAGGAGCTCATCTAAACTAAAGGTGCTCTGCCCAGATTCTTGCTGGATTTTTTTTCATTGTGTAGATGCTCCCCAGCATTCAGTTTCTAAGAACAAAGAGCTAGTTGTCTCTGAAGCTGGCTTGTACAACTTGTGACTCACAAAGCTGAACTTAGCCCACAAAGTATATATTGTGGTCTGCTAAGGTGCTGGACAATGTGTTCGCAGCTCCAGGCAGGCAGCAAATACAGGAGTTTCATTGAACCTGTGGGTGAGTCACCATACGGAGCTTGTTTTAAGTGAGAGTGGGAATCATTCAGCCCCACAGGTGTTGGACTGCAGTTCCAAGAAACCCCAGTAAACATAAAAAATAATGAGAAATGTCCAAAACTATTTGGAGGGCCCCATGTTTTCTACCCCAGTTCTAAGGATTTGAAGGGAAACTCCCCTTCAGGTTACAGGGCACAAACTGTTTATTTTAGTCATATAATACTCATTACACAGCTTCTAGATTTTTTTTTAAAAAAATTCTGATCTCACTGCTACCAACCATTGATAGGCCCATCCTCCATGAATTTGTGTAACTGGTGGCTGGGCAAAACTCCAGTAAGTTCTCCACCTCATTGTACCATAAAGTTGCACTTGCATTTGCAAAGAAATAAAAAGATATCTGGCCACATCTTTGGTAGATGCTATAGTGTGAATTATATCTTCAGCACAATAGAAATACTGACCTCCTGAAAGCTATACCTCTAGCTGCCCTATGGAGGTTTTTGATTTGTTTGGTGATTTTGTTTTGTTTTGTTTTGTTTTTGGAAGATGAAGTATGAATAAGTAAAAGAAATAAATATAATTTAAAAAACCAATATCTCAACTTGGCTGAATATGGCAGAGAATCTTATTTAGCCATTAATGCCAAGTCTCATTTTGTGTGCTATGGAAAACAGCACCAGAGGCTGAGCTTAGAGGAAAGAACTCTGAAGCCTTTGGTGAAAATTGTGGGTGCTGTCATATTGGGAGAGAGGAGGGTGAATTTCTCTGCAAAGCCAGAAACGTCTTTTGAGTAGCCCACATCATGAAGGTAGAATTTCCTCATTCCTAAATACTAGGAAGACATTGGCCCATACATAAAGTGCACCCCAAACCTGCAACTATCAAACCCAAAGCCTAGAACCATAAGGGTATTTGCCTTCTACAAGCTTCACACTGCTTGCCAATTGAATAAATATTTCAGATTCCTTTTCTACATCGTTAACTGCTGCAATTTGACAATCTGTGTATTAGGTGTGTGTGTGTGTGTGTGTGTGTGTTCATGTTGCCTGTTAACTTATGGCAACCCCATGAATTTCATAGGATTTTCTCAGGCAAGGAATACTCAGAGGTGGTTTTGCCAGTTCCTTCCTCTGAAATATAGCGTATATTTATCATGTTAACTCAAAACTGGAGATGCATCAGGATTACTTCCAAAAGAAGAAAAGCATCCCAGAATTTGACAGACTTTTTCAACACAAACAAGATTCTTATCACATGAAGAAATCTCACATGATGAAAACATGCATGCTCCAACCTTGGCAAGTCTCATATGCATGCATTCACAGATGCAGTGATCAATAGTTTCAAAGTGATCAGAAAACTTTATTGGCACAGAAATCCAAGAAGCATATCATACAAGGTTGTTGCTGAGAATTTAAACTGAAGGGTTGCACACTATACTAAAAGCATATTACAATCTGTAAAATCTGGTGGGCTCTAATACCACTGGCTAACCATCATCCCCTGACATGACATTCCCTTCCATTGGCCAGCCTCCTTTCCCAGGCTGAAGAATGCAGCTGCATTCTTATCTTTAACCATTACCACCTCCCTCCACAGTTGGCAAAGAAGGCTCGTTAGCAAATAGAAAAAAAGCAAAATACAATGAGTATCAAGGTTACAGAAAAATAACTGAAAATGGCAGGATTAGGCACCACCAGGGACCAATCCTGACAGCAAGCTAAGAGGCTTACGGCATGGGGTTAGTAAAGCACAATAGTACCAGGATAATAGTGCCCTCTGTTGGTGCCTCTCACATGACATCATTGCTGTTCTGTCATTATAGAATGGGAGGACTTTTTTGGACAGGATTTTGCAATGCTAGCAGCCTCGTCCCCATTGTGAGGCTGCTGCGCTGCAGGGCATCCCTTTCGGATGATGCTCTCCCCTGCCGATACTGTTGCGTAATTGCTGGGACGCTGCAGCGTTATATTTGGCAGTTTTCTAATCACGAAAGTTGATTGTGATTAGAAAAGCATCAAATATGGTGCTGCAGCGTCCCAGTATTGGCAGAGGATCAGCAGGGGAGAGCGTCATCTGAAAGGTACGCCCTGCAGCGCAGCAACCTTGCAATGGGGATGAGGCTGCTAGCGTTGCAAAACCCCATCCAAAAAAGTCCGGAAACAGTTGTAAAAGCATTTCTTCTCATTTAGAGAAATAATCTGATAAGGATCTCCATTAACACTTCTGTTATGCTATGAATGCCTGTTCAGAAATTCAATAGCACTTTTCTGCTGATTTGTGTTGGTCGGGGGTGGTGCAGTGGGGAAACATTTAGTGTTCATAGAATCATAGAATCATATAATTGCAGAGTTGGAAGAGACAACGAGGGCCATCCAGTCCAACCCCGACACACAGGAAATCACGATCAAAGCATCCCCAATAGATGGCCATCCAGCCTCTGTTTAAAGACCTCCAAGGAAGGAGACCCCACCATGCTCTGAGGGAGTGTGTTCCACTGCCGAACAGCTCTGACTGTCAAAAAGTTCCTCCTAATGTTGAGGTGGAATCTCTGTTCCTGGAGCTTGCATCCATTGTTCCGTGTTCCAGTCCCTGGAGCAGCAGAAAACAAGCCTGCTCCATCCTCAATGTGACACCCCTTCAAATACTTAAACAGGGCTATCATATCACATCTTAACCGTCTTTTTTCCAGGCTAAACATACCCAGCTCCCTAAGTCTCTCCTCTTAAGGCATCGTTGCCAGACCTTTCACGATTTTAGTCGCCCTTCTTGGCACACGCTCCAATTTGTCCATATTCTTTTTGAATTATGGTGCCCAGAACTGGACACAGTATTCTAGGTGAGGTCTGACCAAGGCAGAATAAAGTGGCACTATTACTTCCCTTGATCTGGACACTATACTTCTATTGATGCAGCCCAGAATCACATTGGCCTTTTTAGCTGCTGCATCACACTGTTGACTCATGTTCAACTTGTGGTCTACTAGGACTCCTAGATCCCTTTCGTATGTAGTCTGATTCAGCCAGGTCTCTCCCATCCTATATCGATGCATTTCAGTTCAGTTGCTGCAACACTGCTATGGCAGTTGTTTTAATGCCTAATCCCACTACCATCTCTCACTTGTTCAGTTCTGATACAAAGCATCACACATACATACATTTCCCCTCTCTCTTGCTTGCTCTATTCTGATGCAAAGCCTCTCTCTCACACAGACACAGACACAGACACAGACACACACAGAGAGAGAGAGAGAGAGAGAGAGAGAGAGAGATTGAGAGAGATCCTCCACTGGGAGTGAAGCTGGGGGACTTTTTAAAAAGTTACACCTCCCAAGCACAGTGTGTGTGCCAAACAATGAAAAGGGAAGAGATGGGGAAGAGTTGCTGCGTGTGGTAACACAGTCCCGCAAATGGACAGGATGGTTCTGACGTGCAAAAGATAACGGGGCAAACCCAGTTTATTCTTGTTAGTGCAGAAAACACAATAATAACAGAAGAGGAACACTATGCAATAAGGCCCTGATATATACAAATAAAGTTATTATGACAAAGCACTTTCAGTGTTCTTTTGCACCCTCTGGTGTTTTTAGCATTTTACAACAGTTTCCCACAACTTAACATTTCTCTTTGATGATGGCACAATTAGGAACACAGCAGGATTCTGCCACATTTCCACAAGGTCACTATAATTTAGATGCTTAATTATCATAGAATAAAATAAATTGAGAATGGATTCCATTCCCTTCCCCACTGCATGTTCTTAGATCTTATATCTAAAACAATTAGCTATGTAAAGAATGTGACATCGAAGGCTTTCACAGCCGGCATCCATAGATTTTCCTTGGGTTTTTTCCGGGCTGTGAGGCCGTGTTCTGGAAGAGTTTACTTCTGATGTTTTGTCTGCATCTGTGGCTGGCATCCTCAGAGAATGGTTGGGTAGGGGTGTGTGTGGAGTTTATATACTGTGAACCCCTTTTGGGGAGTATATGTAAATTTGTGTATTTGAATGGCTAGTGGAGATATGCAAGGAGGATTAGTGTCTGTTTGGCTAATAGTTGGTTGATGGGCCATTCTCTGCTGGAAATCCTCCTGTCCTTGGGTGGAGTTCATTTGTAAGTGTTGAGTTCTGATTTTAGCATTTTTCAGGACTGGCAGCCAGATTTTGTTTACTTTAGAGTTTCTTCTTTCCTATTGAAGTTGTCCAGGTATTTGTGGATGTCAATAGCTTCTCTGTGCATTCTGTGCATCTAAACCCAGAAACTAACCATTCAAATACACAAATTTACATATACTCCCCAACAGTGGTTCACAGTATATAAACTCCGCACACACTCCTACCAAACCATTTTCTGAAGATGCCAGCCACAGATGCAGGTGAAACGTCAGAAGTAAACTCTTCCAGAACACAGCCTCACAGCCTGGAAAAAAAAAACTAAGGAAAATCTATGTAAAGAATGTTTACAAATTTTCTCATCCTTAAGGAAAAAGAGTCTCTTGTCATGTCAGTTGTGAACTGTCACAAAGGAGTATTTATCTTTCAGCCAGAGGAAATAGATCAAGCAAAGTTTGAAAACTTCATTTTCAGGGGTTTTCATGTAAAACTTGGTATTTTATTCTTTAAAAAGAACATTCTTTCTTTGCAAAAAGTTCTTTTGCATAAAAATAATGGGTTCATTGGAAATGAATTGTTCACAAAAAAAATCCAAAGCTAAGAAAGCTTTGATAAATGAGCAAAACCTATCATAATCTCACCAAATTGTGGGGGGGGGACACCCATATTTGAATTATTTGTTCTAACTTGCAAGGATAAAATAAGTAATCATTTACATCCCTTAAAATGAGATAGCACCTACGCTGTCAGCTCTTGAACAACAATATCTGGCAGGATGCTTGATTCTTGATGCTACTGATGATGATGATGAGGAGGAGGAGGAGGAGGAGGAGGAAGATGAGACTAGGGAACATGAGAATGAGAGCACTGTACCCTTCCTGTCCTGCTTCAGAGTTTCCTACTGGGGCATAGGACTGGTCACTGTGGCACACAGCTGAGCTATTGCAGAATTCTGTCTGATCCAGCTTAGGAGAGGATGAAAGAAGTAAAATCCTTTTGAGAATTGTGTGGGGTGGAGGCATTATCTGGAGGTATCCTAAACAGAATTTTGAAAATGTTTTCCCTCTCTCCTTCCTGCTTCCCTGAATTGATTGCTATTTATGTCTTTCATCATTCTGTACAAAATAACAGCCAACGCCATAAATCAATGCCTATGCTCCCTACCTCAGCCTGCCTTGCCTTGCAGGGTAAGGAGTAAGTGTGGAGAAGGAGGTCCATGTGCTGCTTTTAGTTCTTTGGAGAAAAACGAGATGTAATAAACAAAAGATATAAAATAATAATGTTTTATTTCCAAGGAAAGACTTCAAACTTCTTGCTTGCTTGCTTGCTTAGAATCATAGAATTGTAGAGTTGGAAGAGACCACAAGGGCCATCCAGTGCAACCCCCTGCCACACAGGAATCACAATCAAAGTATCCCTGACAGATGACCATCCAGCCTCTGTTTAAAGAACTCCAAGGAAGGAGACCCCACCACGCTCCGAGGGAGTGTTTTCCACTGCCTAACAGCTCTTACTGTCAAAAAGTTCCTCCTAATGTTGAGGTGGAATCTCTGTTCCTGGAGCTTGCATCCATTGTTCCGTATTCTAGTCTCTGGAGCAGCAGAAAACAAGCTTGCCCCATCCTCAATGTGATACCCCTTCAAATACTTAAACAGGGCTATCATATCACCCTTTAACATACCCAGCTCCCTAAGTCTTTCCTTATAAGGAATGGTTTCCAGACCTTTCACATTTTAGTTGCCCTCCTCTGGACACACTCCAATTTGTCAATATCCTTTTCGAATTGTGGTGCCCAGAACTGGACACAGTATTCTAGGTGAGGCCTGACCAAAGCAGAATAGAGTGGCACTATTACTTCCCTTGATCTAGACACTATACTTCTATTGATGCAGCCCAAAATTGCATTGGCCTTTTTAGCTGCTGCATCACACTGTTGACTCATGTTCAGCTTGTGGTCTACTAGGACTCCTAGATCCCTTTTGCACGTAGTCTCATTCAGCCAGGTCTCCCCCATCTTGTATCTGTGCATTTCATTTTTCCGCCCTAAGTGCAGTAGCTTACATTTCTCTGTATTGAATTTCATTTTGTTAGCTTGCTTGCTTGCTTGCTTGCTTGCTTGCTTGCTTTCACACAGGACACATCAAATTGTTTTGGGAGCCAAATTTCCTCCTGAAATCAAGGTAGTAGGCTGGATGGTTTCATAGGGTTCCATTTCAAGCACCTCCCACTTCCTGATATCATCCGGATCCACCCTTTCTCCTAACCTCTGCTTGCAGTTTGCCAGTGATAGATGTCTATTTGCATTCTTCTCAGGAGTGAAGGGAGACAAAACAAACATTATTGCTTTGCCCCACCTCCCTTCCTGGTGGGCTGGCCATGGAGAAATCATATTGTGATCTCTGATCAATAATTGGAGGGAACAGTGGGATTCCCACATGTATCTCTTAACTTCCCCAATGGAAGGCGGGCATCATCCAGGGAAGAGGCCTCCCCTGAGAAGGAGAGTAGAATCATAGAATCACAGAGTTGGAAGAGACCACAACTGCCATCCAGTCCAACCCGCTGCCATGCAGGAATACACAATCAAATCATTCCCAACAATTGGCCATCCAGACTCTGTTAAAAACCTCCAAAGAAGGAGACTCCACCACACTCCGTGGCAGTGCATTCAACTGCTGAACAGCTCTTACTGTCAGGAAGTTCTTCCTACTGTTTAGGTGGAATCTCTTTTCCTGTAGTTTGAACCCATTGCTCCATGTCCTGGACTCTGGAGCAGCAGAAAACAACCCTGCTCCATCCTCAGTATGACATCCCTTCAAATATTTAAAATGGCTATCATGTCCCCTCTCAACCTTCTCTTCTCCAGGCTAAACATGCCCAGCTCCCTAAGCCACCCCTCATAGGGCATGGCTTCCAGACCTCCCACCATCCTGGTCGCCCTCCTCTGGACACGTTCCAGCTTGTCAATATCCTTCTTGAATTGTATTGCCCAGAACTGGACACAGTACTCCAGGTGTGGTCTGACCAAAGCAGAATAGAGTGGCACTATTACTTCCCTTGATCTAGACACTATACTCTTATTAATGCAGCTTAGAATCACATTGGCTTTTTTAGCTGCTGCATCAGACTGCTGACTCATGTTCAGCTTGTGGTCCACTAAGACTCCTAGATCCTTTTCTCATGTACTGCCCTCAAGCCAGTTGTCACCCATCCTATATCTGTGCATTTCATTTTTACTGCCCAAGTGTAGTATCCTACATTTTCTCCCTGTTGAATTTCATTTTGTTAATTTTGGCCCAGCTTTCTAATCTGTTTAGGTCATTTTGAATTCTGATCCTGTAACATGTTGGACTTTTTCGGACGTTTAAAAAATAACGCAAGCAGCCTCGTCAGCTTGCGAGGCTGCTGCACTGCAAAACGTCCGTTTCGCATGACGCTCGCCCCTGCTTGTACTGTTGCAGTACTGCGGGGAGAGTTGAGCGTCATATTTCCTTGATTTTTACTCATGATCAACTTTCATGAGTAAAAATCAAGGAAATATGATGCTCAACTCTCCCCGCGGTACTGCAACAGTACCGGCAGGGGCGAGCGTCATACAAAACGGACACTTTGCAGCGCAGCAGCCTTGCAAGCTGAGGAGGCTGCTTGCGTTATTTTTCAGCGTCCGAAAAAGTCCATTGTAACATGTTTTATAATGGTGTAAAGAAGCGGGTGGAAAGTTCCCTTTCTCGTAATAATGGAGCTTGGGTCCCCAGTAAAACTCCTTGCTGGTAGTTACAGGGTCCTTAGAAAGAAAAAAGTAGCTCTTCACACTCTGCATAAGTAAGAATTTTAATGTAATTCAGCAATTTGCCAATGTACACAGTTAAAACTCAATGAGTAAATCATTATAAAATTGTACAATTTGAAACTCTTATAATGGACTATCAGATGCTGGGTTATTTGGCATACATCTTTTAAGCCTCGCATTATGTAGCTGCAGAGCATTGTCAATCAATTTAGATGTTCTAAAATATACATATTTATCAATATTAGACAACAAAAGCCAAACTTTTACACAAGACCCCTTCCCATCAGTGACTGTAAAAGAAGCTGAATGTATTTATCTCTAAGATTATTATACAGGGGAAATCATACAGATGGAAAAACATATGAGCACTAAAGAATTTCAGAAGAAAATCAGCCTGTGCTTTATAGATAATAGCAGTCTTTGTGTAGATCATGAAAAACTATGGGTTGCTCTTAAAGAAATGGGTGTGCAGCAACATTTGATTATCTTGCTGTGTAGTCTATACTCAGGACAAAAGGCTACTGTCAGGACAGAATACAGAGAAATGGAATGGGATGGCAAAGACTGGAATAATCACTAAAGCAAGTCAAGGAAGAAAGTGCAAAGGCAGGCTTACAGCTGAAGATTAAGAAAACAAAAATAATGATCACAGATGATTTATATAACTTTAAAGTAAACAGTGAAGACATTGAAATAGTTCAAGGTTTTCTATACCTTGGCTCAGTCATTAATCAACCAAGATGACTAAACTGAAACTCAAATTTTGGACATATTATGAGAAGACATGACTCACTAGAAAAGCCAATAATGCTTAGTATGGTAGAAAGCCTTAGGAAAAGAGGAAGACTGCATTGCAGGAGGATAGATTCAATCAAGGAAGCCTCAGCCCTGAATCAGCAAGACCTGAACAGATCTGTTGATGATAGGGTGACTTGGAGGTCTCTCATTCATAGGGTTGCCACAAGTCAAAGTTGACTTGATGGCAGTTAACAGCAACAATATGAATAATGCCTTTAATAGACAATCAGAACTGCATATTCTGTCCCTCTTAGGTGCCTTTTGCTGAACTGCTGATGGGAAACAGTACATAATATATGGAATTATCTTCCATAATTTGTGGCAATGGCTATTGGCAAACAACTTGAAAGGAACATGAGAGAAAAAGATGGAGGCAACTTGCTATGGAACAATGTCCATAAGAATAAGAATACTTAGAAAAAGTAGAAGGCTGGGGTTTTTGCCTGATCTTGTGCATGTTTACACAGAAGAAACCACCACTATTTAGGTATTACTCAGATCAAACTAGTTCCTTACAAGTAAATATGCAGAGAACTGTAGTGATAACAGAGATAGTAAAAATACAGATCCCCTTGAAACTGGACAGAGGAACCTTGCATGATTGGAGGTGCCAAAGTTGGGCAATTCCTCCCTCCCAGGCTGTTCTCTGCAACACAGCCCATATTGTCCAGGGAGTCCCCCTAACCCTGTGGAGATCATTTTTATGTGGAGGGACTAGAACAGGGGAGAGAGGAAAGGAAGTCTTGCAGAAGTTGCCTTTGGATACTGTCCTTAAACCACTGTGCTAAACGAATTCATAAACTATTGTTTAATGTTATGTTGCACCAGCTTTTCCCAATCTGCTGCCCTCCAGATGTGTTGGTCTATAAGGTCTATCTATTAAATAACGAGACTGTGTTTCTACCTTTCAGACAACTCAGGGAGAACTGATTGTGAACACTTGAGTGGTGACCTTGAACATGTCTGAACCTGCATGTTCAGTTAATTGTCAGTCGTCATCTAAAGCAGCTGTGTTGTCTGCTGTGTGCTGGAAAAATGTTAAGTTTAAAAGTCGAGCAACTTGTCAATTTGAAATGTTTAGTAAAAATTGAACAAAACACCAGTGAAATATTTTCAAATGCTTACTGAGGCCTACAGGGGAGGCTGCATGTCTCGTGCATGTGTGTTTGAGTGGCACAAAGGATTCAGAGAAGGGTGTGAGGTTGTGGAAGACAATGAACACACTGTCTCCTTTTTGGGGATAGAAATGTATATTGAGCATTTCCAGTTCTTGGGCCACTGTTTTGTTTTCCATATTTGTTGACAGATTTTAGTTAGAACTAGAGTCAATTCTTTGTCTGCACACTGAAACAGTTCTATTGGTATGTCATTTATACCATCCAAGCGCTCTGAGTGCAGCTTTTACTTCACTTTCTAGAATTTGAGGTTCATCTTCATATGATCCTTCTTCAAATAACTATTTTATCCTGTCATCTCTTTTATATAGCTCTTCTGTATATTGTTTCTATTGTCTTTTTTTATTTCATATTGGTCATTTAATGTGTTCCTCTACTGGTTATAGAGCATCCCCACCCATGGTTTAAATTTCCCTTTGATTTCTCAGATTTTCTGGAAGAGGTCACTTGGTTTTCTTTTTTCTTTTTTTCTTTTGTTGCTACCTTCTATCTCTCTGCAATGGTTATTACAGTACGGTAGGGTTTTTTTTTTTTTTAAACCCTGTACACTAGTCACTGAACAGTTTCATTCATGATTCTGGTTCTGAGTGCATTATTATTTTTCATGTTCTGATTTCAGAAAGAGTTCACTGGTCCCCCCCCCTCTCTCTCACAGGCTCAGATCTTATATCTGTGCTTAGCTCCACATGCACAGTCCCATGCCCTCCTACAGCCCAGTAGCTGTCAAACTCCAAAAGGGTACCCTGCTGTAATTGCTTACCAGTAGGGTGAGAGCAAGGAGATGATGCAAACCATGGAGAAGTAGTTGGTCTCAGATCAGTTGGATGGGGGAAAACTGAGGGTACACTCTTAGATGAAGTGCACCTGCCTTTTCCAGCAGATGATCTTTGTGGTCTGAATCACCTCCCCCTTTCATTCCCTCCCCACTGGGGCTTGACAGCTGTTGAGAAGTGGCAGGTTTCTAGATGTAGCGGAATGACAAGTGACTAGCCCTCTGAACCACATCCTAAAAGGGACATGCATATGTGAGCTGCACTTCTGCAAGCATAAGTCACAAACAGGATACCAGCCATGGATTGTTACATTAATGATAAAAGAACACATTTATGATGTTCAAAATCCTGCCTTTGGATAATTTTTATCTTACCAAAAGTATTTGTTGTGATTATTTTTCTTTTTTGAACCCTAATAAAAACTTATAGTCTCAAGGAATTACTTTAATTTTCTTGAAGTAACAGAATTTCTGTCTGTGGTGTGGATATACAGCTTATTCTGCTTTGGTGTGTAGAGCGTACACTGAATAATCTTGAATTTAGGCAGCATTTTAGAACACATGCATATGGCTCTTACCAGGGCCATACCAACAGAACACTACTCTGATGCTACTTTACATCCTAAAGAGGAAGAAATGATATGTTAAATAAAGTTAAATAGATGAAACCAATTTGGTAGTCAAAGAGGTATGTACTTCTCAGGAATAATTTCACATGGTCTCAAACACAAAGCAGAAGAAAACTCCTTTTCTCTAGATATCCCTAAATCAATGGTGCAGAATTTTTTTTTCTATAAAATTTATGATTTACAAGGATCAAGACTGTGGACATCTGTTGACTGAAACTATTGCAAAATCAACAGTGGACCGGGGAGATTTTCAGACGCAATTTTCGGGTCCATATATTCCAAAACAGTTCCGTCGCTGCAGCGCGGCAGGAAAGCAGCATTGGACGACACTGCTCCTCTGGTGAACCCCTCCATGTCACTTCCATGACAGAATGGAGGAAGCTGCATCATATTTCACTCACGATTGTTGCCCGTGGAGATTTTCAGACGCGATTTTCGGGTCTATATATTCCAAAACAGCTCCATTGCTGCCGCACGGCAGGGGAGCAGTTTTGGGTGACGCCATTCCTCTGTCAAACCCCTCTGTGTCACTTCTGTGACAGAATGGAGGAAGCCGCATCATATTTCTCTCACGATTGTTGCCCGTGAGTGAAATATGACGTGGCTTCCTCCATTCTGTCACGGAAGTGACACGGAGGGGTTCGGCAGAGGAATGGTGTCGTCCAAAACTGCTCCCATGCCACACGGCAGCAACGGAGCATTTTGGAATATATGGACCCGAAAATCGCATCTGAAAATCTCCTGGCTCAGTTGTATTGGATAAAAATGGATGTTTCTATAAATGCAATTATGAACGTCTTTTGCTGCATATATAATTAAGAAACAACCAGGTGGCAACTGACCCAAGGGAAAATTAACCATGTCAGATGGATATCTCTTTGTACATCATAAATCAGTGCAGCTAAGAAAGCAGACATAGCAACTGTGGTTAATGCCAATGACTTTCAATAATCCTAGCTGTGGCAATTTGACATAAATCAAGTGAGCATTATCTTTTAACTTCATTCACTTGTACTCCCCATCTGGGGATGAATTAAACCCATTTCATAGAATCATAGAATTGCAGAGTTGGAAGAGACCACGAGGGCCATCCAGTCCAACCCCCTGCCACGCAGGAAGTCTTAATCAAAGCATCCCCAACAGATGGCCATCCAGCCTCTGTTTAAAGACCTCCAAGGAAGGAGACCCCACCACACTCCGAGGGAGTGTGTTCCACTGCCGAACAGCTCTTACTGTCAAAAAGTTCCTCCTCATGTTGAGGTGGAATCTCTGTTCCTGGAGCTTGCATCCATTGCTCCGTGTTCCAGTCTCTGGAGCAGCAGAAAACAAGCCTGCTCCATCCTCAGCGTGACATCCCTTCAAATACTTAAACAGGGCTATCATATCGCCTCTAAACCGTCTTTTTTCCAGGCTAAACATACCCAGCTCCCTAAGTCTCTCCTCATAAGGCATGGTTTCCAGACCTTTCACCATTTTAGTTGCCCTTCTCTGGACACGCTCCAATTTGTCAATATCCTTTCTGAATTGTGGTGCCCAGAACTGGACACAGTATTCCAAGTGAGGTCTGACCAAGGCAGAATAGAGTGGCACTATTACTTCCCTTGATCTAGACACTATACTTCTATTGATACAGCCCAAAATTGCATTGGCCTTTTTAGCTGCCGCATCACACTGTTGGCTCATGTTCAACTTGTGGTCTACTAGGACTCCTAGATCCCTTTCGCACGTAGTCGCATTCAGCCAGGTCTCTCCCATCCTATATTTATGCATTTCATTTTTCCGCCCTAAATGCAGTACTTTACATTTCTCCGTATTGAATTTCATTTTGTTAGCTTTGGCCCAGCTCTCCAGTCTATCCAGGTCATTCTGAATTTTGATCCTGTCCTCTAGGGTATTAGCTACTCCTCCCAATTTGGTGTCATCTGCAAATTTGATAAGTATGCCCCTAATTCCCTCATCCAAGTCATTGATAAAGATGTTGAATAGCACTGGGCCCAGGACAGAACCCTGTGGCACCCCACTGGTCACATCTTTCCAAGACGAAGAGGAGCCACTGCTGAGCACCCTTTGGGTTCGGCCGGTCAACCAATTACAAATCCATTGAATAGTTAACTTGTCTAGCCCACATTCTACAAGCTATAGATAACAAGATAACAATGAAATGTTATCTAGCTGACTGCTTGATGGGAACAATTTCACTAGTCCATTTAAGTTGTGGTTTTGTTCTTTTCTCCCAGCCTATGTGATTAAGAAACATTGAAGAAAAAAGAGCTCATGGTCTAAAAGTAAAGATAACTTATCACACACAGAAATGTAGGTTAAGAGACCATCACATCACTTTCTGAGGTTATTCCCCCTTCTGTTTCATGAAACTATATCTACATGGAAGGAGGGATAATATGACATTTAAAGAAGTATCCCCTCCCCTAGTCCGTTTTCTTGATTTTTTTAAAAAAAATCCCATTACTGACTACTGAGGTTGCATCTATTCAGCAAGATCTGGAAATATGCTGTACCATATACCTAGATACCTAGTGCATAGAATATGTTCCACTCTAAAACTAGGCCTGATGCGAGTCCAAATTAGGTTGAGATAGTTTTTATTTACCTACAGTATGTCCTATCTTTATTCCAGACCTGAGACTCAATGTGGCAAGTTGCTTCCATCCAGAAATTCCTGGAGATGGGTTGTCATCACACACTCAAGTTGTTTACTCCAAAATGAGATAGTTAACCCAAAAAGCAGGCTCCAAAAATGATTTCTCTAACAAAGGATAAACTATTCACATTTTGAGAAAAGATGGAATAGAGTCTCCATAGAACTAAGAGCTGATAACTCAATCTATCCCTCACAAAATACCTTAATAGGCCAGAATGGGGAAGTGTTAATGTAAACATGGACCGCCTCTTTGGTCAAAGGATTTTGCCCAAAACCTCACTTTGCAAACGTTAAAAAGAATCCATAATCACAGGACAAGCAGCTGCAGTAGGAGCATCACACATCTTTAATATGTGGTGAGAAATTTTATCTTCACATTGTCTTGCAAATTGGTAGGGATGGAAAGAATATTCAAAAATATTTGAAAAGAGGTCAAAAACACGTTTTTCAAGAGTTAAGAAACCCTGATTAAAAGAAACCTGAACTAATGAGAATCTTTGTCGTTCAGGGCTTATTCTGTGCAACATTTGCACATGGTTTGTTTGAGAAGAAAGCAGCATTTTCTTCATGGAAAATAATATTCAATGCAGATATATTCAGTGCTATATATCTGTGCAGAAAATTCAGCTTTCTGCACAGAAAATACTGTAATTGGGGTAATAATTCTGTGTAATATCATAGAAAACAACATTTTCTGTGCAGAACACAGCAATTTATGTAGAGGAAGTAATATTTATGCATTATTGAAGAAAATTGTGTTTTCTGTGCAAAACAACCACGTGCAAATTTTGCCACTGTTTGGTTTTCAAAGAATTTCTTGCAGTGGGAAGAAAATGGCTGAAATCACTCTGCTATCTTTAAGAAGAAACTTAGTGAAGAATTACATCCCTACAAATTGGTCACAGTGGGATACTGAGATATTTTCAGCTCCTTGTGGTAGAAGAGGTGATGAACCGTCTAGAAAAGTTCTGCTGGCCAACTCTGCACAGATGCAGTGATGGCAAAAATATACCTTTTACACATTGTTACAGTGATTTCCAGCTATCCAGAAGGAAATCACAAAAAGTGCCCTCCATAATGCATATTGCTTTTGCAATTTAATGTTACTTGTATCCAAGAGTGGGCCTTTAAACCTTGATGAAAATCCCAGCCAGTGCTCTACCTCCCTCATTGCAATCTGAAATGGCATCCAGACATTTGTAACTCATTGATGAACAGAATGGGGAAAATGGACCACGACTTTACTTATCACGTGCATTTCTTTCCCCTTCAATTTCAGCATGGATTTCCCCTTCAATTTCAGCAAGGGGGTATGCATCAGAAATAAATGGTGAAGTATAACTTTTTCTAGATTATAAGGCAATGGTACGCCAATGTCTTTGGGAATGAGGCTCATGAAGTCACTTCTCATTTGTATTTTTTCCCTTTTGATTGTGTACTGACACATCGCAAGTTATATTGGTTGTAAAAACTGCCATTCTACAGAGTGGAAGCTACATTTCGTTAACATTCCTATTCATCTGTTTGCATAATATTGAACAGTCAAATATCCCACACTGAATTTATGCTAACACACTTTTCTGAAAGTTGTGTCCCTTGGGGAATCATGTACATTCCCTGCACCTCAAGCATGATAGTGTGTTTATATATGAATTTTGGCAGTAACTTGCCCACTTTAGGATGGAAGCAAGTTTATTAATGCAAATATAAGATTTAGGACTCAAGGGATTACTGTTTGGGGCTTGGAACTGTCTGAAGAGTGATGTACAGATGGATACAGAATTGCAAATAAAAGTTTTAATGATCTTGCAGAGCATTAAACTGAAACCAGAAAACTGTAACTAAAGTGTTATGCTTATCTTAAAGGAAAATACTTTTTTAAAAAGAGTTATTCTCTTTCTACAGTTCTCCCTTCTTATTTGTAGGGGTTAGGGACGGAGCACCACCATGAAACTGAAAAAAAAATGAATAACTTTCAGCTCCTCCCACCAACAATCGGCAAGCATGGGGGTTTGCCGGCCTTCGGCCTGGGGAATGAGAAGTGAGAGGTGTTGCTCCTTCCTCCCCCTCCCCCCCTCCTCTTTGGAAGGGCTGGCTGAGAAGCTCATGTAGCACCCAACGTGACCTCCACCCTCATCATCCCCACCGCATCCTGCTTAACTCCTGGGTTGCGGATCTGGCACTGCTCGGCTCATCTTGCCTTCTTGCCCACCCGACTTTGGGCTCGGAGCTGCCTAGCACCGCCACTGAAAACAGGAGTGGCAGGCACCGTGGTGTCTCCTCTCCTCTCAGGCCATGGCTGGGCAAGTCTACTCAGATGCTGCAGCCGATGACACCTCCACTGGGCCTGCCAGGATCTAGCTGCCACCACTGCTTTGCTTGCTCATGTCTCCGGGACTGCCGCGGAGGGGCTCCGCTAGAGGCTCATCTTGGCAGGGGATCCAGAGAGGTGAGCGAGTGAGTGAGGCGGCAGTGGCTAGATCCAAGCAGGCCCGGGGGAGGCATCCTTGGCTGCACTTCCACCAGCCCCGCTGGGATCTAGCTGCCACCGCCTCGTTCACTTCCCTCTCCGGACCACTTGCTGAGACAAGCCTCTTGCAGAGCCCCTCTGCTGCAGTCCCAGAGAAGCGAGCAAGTGAGGTGGCAGCTAGAACCCAACAGGTCCTTCCAGGCTCCTGAGGTGGGGGTGGGTGGGCTGCTGAAGTGGCTGTTTCAGCCCTGCAGACAGATAGGCCCTGAAGCCACTTGGCCGAAGGGCGAGGATGAGTGCAGAGCAAACCCCGCACTGGCCAAGCTGAAGGACAATGGCGAGTTCTGAGAAAACCCACTTGCTAGCCAGCATGGGGGTTTGCTCTGTGCTTTCCCCCATTATTTGGCTGAGCACTGCTGCAGCCGAGTGGCTGTGGAGTCGATCCAGCCATGGGGCTGAAGCAACCACTTCAACAGCCCCCCACAGAAAGGACCTGCTGGGATCTAGCCACCACTGCCGCCTCACTGCTTGCCTCTCTCAGACTATAGCACAGGGGCTCTGCCAGAGGTGGGAGGTCTGGAGAGGTGAGCAAGGCAGTGGTGGCAGCTAGATCCTGGCAGGTCCTTCCAGGCTCCCGAGAAGGGAGTGGGCTGCCAAACTGGCTGCTTCCACTCCACAGCCACTCGGCCAAAGGACAAGGTTGAGCACATAGCTTTGACAGCCAACTCCCTACCTCGGGAGCTTGGAAGGGCCTGCCGGATCTAGCTGCCACTGCTGCCTTGCTTGCCTCTCCAGACGTCCTGCCTCTGGCAGAGCTCCTACACTGCAGTCCAAGAGAGCCAAGTGAACAAACCCAAGCCCATGCTGGCCAAAAAGTCACTGAGGGTTAGTTGTGGCTTTTGCTCCCTCCCCACCCACGTGCCACAGGGAATGAGGTAGAGGAAATCCTGGGTTGACTGCAAAGCCACCCGTTTCTTGTAGTGGGGGGGGGAGCTAAAGCCCAAGCAAACCCTCAGCGGTTTTGCAGTCAGCACAGGTTTAGGTTTGTTTGAGCTTTGTTTTCCCCCTGTGCTACAAGAAACAGGTGGCTTTCCAGCCAGCCCCAGGTTTCCTCCACCTCATTCCCTGTGCCACACAGACTGGGGCGAGCCAAAGCCCAAAGAAACCCAAACCCATGCTGGCCGAAAAGCCGTCGAGGGTTTGTTTGGTCTTTGGCTCTCCCCCACCCACATTTGGTGGCTTTCCTCAGCCCTGGCTCCTCCCGCCAAATAGAACAAAGCTGGAGGAAAGCTGCCGAACACCCAGCTTTCCTCCCACTTTATTCCATTTGGCAGGGGGAGCCAAGGCTGAAGAAAATTGGCCTTTGGTGGCTTTCCTTGGCCCTGGCTCCCCCCCCCAAACAGAACAAAGCTGGAGGAAAGCACCGAACATCCAGCTTTCCTCCTGCTTTGTTCCATTTGGCAGGGGGGGCGGGGCTGAGGAAAACTGGGCGTTCAGTGGCTTTCCTTGGCCCTGGCTCCCTCCCCACAGGGAACAAAGGCCAAAGAAACCCTAGGCAGCTTTCCGTAAATACACAAAATGGTGAATTCCAAAGCCACAGATTCCAAGGGACGACTATACTTAGGTGATCTGAGATATATATATATATGAGCCCTACTGCCCCATTACTGCTTCACCACCTCCTCTCCCGTTCCTGCCACGGAATAACATAAATCTTTCACACACTTACCTTAATTCTGTGGCAGGAATGGGCTCCCCCTCCCCTTGTTGGCCAGCCGTAAAAGTAGCCATCTTAAGGCTGCTTTTACGACCGGCCGTCTGAAATGTTATGTTATTGCATGATAACAGCCAAGTGGTAAATTTAAAAAATAAAACTCCCCCAAACATAAAATCAATTCACCAAGCACAAAAACACACTTTAAATCACACAATCAAAACAGGGAGGGTAAAATAAAGGGTGCCACTTACCTAGATGTCCAGATCATACCAGGAAGTGCTCAGAACAGACCTCCCCTCCATGGCTGTCATTTCAGAACAGGGATGGGGCTCCTGTTCGCACACCCGTGATTGCGTGATAGCGATGGAACGGGAGGTCTAGTCATGATGAAAAATCATGATTACATTGTTCTGGAACAGTCACGGGAACAGGATGGATGCAGGACAGAACTGGATCAACGTCGTCCGAAAGGGAAAACCTTTCCCGACCCTGTTCTGTTCCTGCCACGGGATATATAGCCTGTGTGAAAATCTCCCAGATCAGCCTTTTGCAATGCTAGCTTTTTTTTTTTAATGAGGAAAGATTTGTGACATTTTTCTGAGATCTGTTTATTTATTAATATACCTTAACCAAGATCTAATGAGATAGAAAAAATTAAAATTATCTTTATTAGGAAAAATTGCAACAATTAAAATGAATGTATTGCCAAGATTATTATTTTTGTTCCAAACCCTACCAGTTATGATGTTTTCAAGAAATGGCAAAGGGAATTATCAAAATTTATTTGGAATAAAAAAAGACCTAGGAATAGATGGAAATTACTGACAGATGATAGGGAAAGAGGAGGATAGGGTCTACCTGATTTAAAAACATATTATGAAGCTACATGTATAACATGGATTAAGCAATGGATTACATTAGAAAATAAAAGAGAATTAAATTTAGAAGGGCATGAAATAAGAATGGGGTGGCACAGTTACCTCTGGTATAATAAAGTTAAAGTTAATGCTGAATTTAAAAATCATAGTATTAGAAGGTCGCTAATTAAAGTTTGGAAAAGAATAAGTCCTAAAATACCAGGTTGGCTATCGCCACAGGAAGCATTTTGTAAAAAAGAATTAAGAGTAGAACAATGGTTAAAATATAGAGATATAATAGAAAAAAAAGGGAAGAACAATGGAAAATGAAAGATAAACAACAATTGGAAAGTGAAGGAAGAAAGATGCGATGGCTAAGTTATTATCAATTACAAGAATGGGTCAAAGAAGATTTAAAGCAACGGCAATATAAAGATGAGAAATCAGAATTAGTAAAATTGTTATACTCAGAAGAAAACCATTTGATTAGTAAGATTTATAAATTGTTGCTAAGTTATAATACAGAAGAAGAGCAAATTAAAAAGTGTATGGTAGAATGGGTGCAAAATGTGGGACACCAATTAAATTTAGAACAGTGGGAACAAGTTTGGGGCTTTAGAGGGCTAAAATTCATGTGCTCAAATAGTATTAAAGAAAATTATTACAAGATGATGTATAAATGTTTATATAACACCCCCCCCCCAGAAATTGGCAAAGATCTATAAAAACAATTCAAATAAGTGCTGGAAATGACAGAAACAAGTAGGTTCATTCTATCATATATGGTGGAAGTGTGAAAGAGTAAAGAAGTATTGGTTCAAAGTCAACAAATGGATAGAGAAAATATTAAAAGCTAAAATAAAAAAGAGACCTGAATTATACCTCCTAAATATGTTTGATTTGAAAAATAATATAGAAAGAAAATATAGTAAATTAATTAGTTACTTGATTACTGCTGCAAGAGTGGTATATGCAATGAAATGGAAGACTAATGAGATACCAACAGAGGAGGAATGGATGGGAAAAATTATGGAATATGCATTGTTAGATGAATTAACAAATTTGATAAAAAAATAAGACAAAGGAGAATTTTATTTAAAAAATCTGGGAACCACTTATAGAATATTATAAAAAGAATCATGACGATGTTGATATTTTGGGATTTGTAATGTGATTATTATTTAAGTAGTACTTAGTGATAAATAAGAGGAATGTTTGAAACTTATTAATATTATATTTGGAATATTAGTACATAGTGATAAATAGGAGGAATGTTTGAAATTTATTAATATTATATCTGAAAAAATTGTATATAAGAAATATGAATAACAATAGATGATAAAAGTATTAGTGTAGTAACTACTATTAAGAGAGGGGGAAATGGAAGAAAATATTTAGAAAAGCAATTAAAGAGATACGGGAAGTCAATTTTAACGGGGGGAGGGAGGGAAATGTTATGAATCTTCGTATATGTCTTATATGTCTGTTATATATGTTTATATGTGTGTTTGAAAATCATTTTGAATAAAAATTATTTTATATAAAAAAATACACAGGTTGAGAACTGGGGAGCAGATACACATTAAAATAGTCAGTGTTCATTTGTAGAGAAACAACTGTTTCTCCAAAGCAAGCAGAAAATATTTGAAGCCCTTGAACCAGATGTAAACAAATAAAATGAAAATAAAAATACACTTTTCTTTTTTACTAGTCCCAATCTTTTTGAATGCTAGGTTGCTTCCCTAAACCCTAAGTCAAGCAGGAAAGGGGCCTTTACCAGCCATTAAAAGGATTAAGCAAACATCTAGCTCGAAGGTAGCCAAACTGTGGTCAAAGAGCCTAAGCTGGCTCTTTGTATAGTTGCAACTACTAGTGCTATGTAGGCCCTTTTATTGGGGGTAGCCAATGACATTCATCTTAGGGTCGCAATTAATCTACCCTGGGCTTAATTCCAGACTTTAAAGGGACTAGTTGTGGTTCTGGTCGCTGTCACCCAAATCCACTCTGGGTTTTATTTCAGACTTTAAAGTAGCTACCCAAGATCCTGAACCTGTTTTGGGGACAGGGTTCCAAACCATGGATAGTCACTGGAAGAAAACTCAAAGTTAGAAAACTCAAAGATAGCTGGAAGAAAACTCAAAGTGGAGTCACATCCTGACACAGGAACTACAGGCCACCCCTGCTTCTGATGTTTGTAGGAAGCACTTGCATGTTTTACATGACAAAAAATCTCTATGGGCACATTGGTGCTTGCACCCTTAGTGTGCTCAGTCCCACTACATTACAGGAACATCTGGTGAGAAAAGAGGAGAGGCTGCTCCTGAGGTCTGAAATCCCCTCCCCAGGCAGGCTAAGATGGGCGACTTCTTTGCTGTCCATCTGTCAGCAAGGGACCATGTCGCTATTCCCTCAGGCTGTTAGGAACTGACTGCAAGGGCTGTTAGTCTTATGCTGCTTGATTGACTTTTGTCTTTTTTAATGGATTTGTTTAAAACGTTTTAACTCTATGGATAGTTTCCTTGCCTTTTAACCATAACTTTTTGTTTACTTTACTTATTTCTTTGTATTTGCTTGTATCTGTATTTGAGTTTTGTAAGCTGCCTTGAGTCAGTTTTGGGGGAAAAAGTGGGATATAAATGAAGTGATGATGGTCTCACCCCAAAACCAGGCCACAACTGGACCAAGTATCAATAACTAGAAGTTCTGATCCATCTTAGAAGTTCCAGGAAAACATGATGTAGGAAGACAGATAGTAGTTGATGAGAACAGAAAAATAAATATATGACTCAGACCATATTTAAGGTCTGACACAAGATTTTTGTTTGTTTTTTCTTGCTTTTTATTAGTTTAGCTCCAGGTTACAATTTTCATTTGTCAGAACTATTTTCTTTGTCAACTCAAAAATTGTGACAATTTACCTCTTTTTCTTCTGCACTTTTTCTTCTTTCCACTCTAGAGAAGCCACACTTTTTTAATAGCAGGAGAACTCTGGATTCCTGTTCTGTCTTTTTTTTTGGGGGGGGGGCAGGCTTCCAAAAGGGCTGTGCTGCTCTTGGTGCCAAGAAATTGCTTAGCTTTTGTCTTTTTCCTTCTCACGGTTTGCAGATCTCTACATCTCACATTTTTCAGCCTCTGGCAGAACACTGACTGCTTTTGGAGACTTATAAATAGTTAATCACCCCAATAAACCTAGATGTGAAAAGACTTGATGATGATGATGATGATGACGACGACGACTACGATGGCAGGAAACCCATAAGTCTGTGGGAAAGCATATACTTTGTATCCTCCATCTCCTGTTTAAAAAATCTCAGGGAGTGGGGCTGAATGATTTCTTCTTCAAGTTGAACATGAGCGAACAGTGTGATGCGGCAGCTAAAAAGGCCAATGCGATTTTGGGCTGTATCAATAGAAGTATAGTGTCTACATCAAGGGAAGTAATAGTGCCACTCTATTCTGCCTTGGTCAGACCTCACTTAGAATACTGTGTCCAGTTCTGGGCACCACAATTCAAAAAGGATATGGACAAATTGGAGCGTGTCCAGAGAAGGGCAACTAAAATGGTGAAAGGTCTGGAAACGATGCCTTATGAGGAGAGACTTAGGGATCTGGGTATGTTTAGCCTGGAAAAAAGATGGTTAAGAGGCGATATGATAGCCCTGTTTAAGTATTTGAAGGGGTGGAGCAGGCTTGTTTTCTGCTGCTCCAGAGACTGGAACACGGAGCAATGGGTGCAAGCTCCAGGAACAGAGATTCCACCTCAACATGAGGAGGAACTTTTTGACAGTAAGAGCTGTTCGGCAGTGGAACACACTCCCTCGGAGCGTGGTGGGGTCTCCTTCCTTGGAGGTCTTTAAACAGAGGCTGGATTGCCATCTGTCGGGGATGCTTTGATCAAGATTTCCTGCGTGGCAGAGGGGTTGGACTGGATGGCCCTCGTGGTCTCTTCCAACTCTGCAATTCTATGATTCTATGATTCTGCAGACTCTAGAGCCACAGTGCTAATGAGAATAGTCAGCACAGGATTAAATTTACACAATGCTGTGTAAGGCAGCTACAAGGCCACCCCCTAAATTGGGGGTGATAGTGGTTAAAGGAGATTTTCAGACACGGAAAAATCGTCCCTTGCCGCGCGAGCAGCCTCCCGAAACTGCTGCGCGGCAAGGGTATTTTTCGGACGACGCTGTGCCTCTTGCGAAGCCGTCCGTGTCACTTCCGTGAAGCTTGGGACGGCTCCGTGCCATATTTCAAGCACGGGCAGCCTCCGTGATTGAAATATGACGCGGAGCCGTCCCAAGCTTCACGGAAGTGACACGGACGGCTTCGCAAGAGGCACAGCGTCGTCCGAAAAATACCCTTGCCGCGCAGCAGTTTCGGGAGGCTGCTCGCGCGGCAAGGGACGATTTTTCCGTGTCTGAAAATCTCCAAAGTCTCACCTTAATGAGACAGTAGTGAAACTAGCAACTTATTCATTCAATTGATAGGATGATGCAGTTTTCATGGTCTGAAATGTGCCCTTAAGACTGGCATAAAGGTGCTGTCTATCAGTACCCATCCAACCTCCTCATTCCATCTTTGTGCCTAGAAGAGTTTCATCTACAGACTTTAGCCTGTTATACAGCTAATTAAAGGCATATAGCACTTGTTGATTGAAAACAGAAAGCTGGAAACAACAGGCTAATTTGTATACATGAAAAAAGTAAGATGGCAAAGCTGTATAAGAAATATGATATCCAAACTTGTCTTAATTCATGTGATGGACTAAGCTGTACTCAATTCATTGCAATCTACTCATTTCTCATTGCTTTCAGGACCAGAATCAATGTGTTTATCATGCCAGCTCCTACACCAAGAGGCACTGCAAATGTGTCAGACTGGGATTAATATCAAGGCAAATGGCCTCTCAGAACTACTTGATCCTGACTTACAGTGAAATGTAGTTGCATGTTCTGCAACATTCCCTCCATTTGCAAAACCTCATTAATTATAGTTACAAGCTAATCTGATCCACTTGTGTGGAACAAAGTATAGGAGACATAAGCACCAAAATTGCTCCAACCTGATTTCTGCTTAGGAAGCCCATTTTTAAATTGGAACAGCACCACCACCACCACCATGAGCAAGCAAATGGCATTTTTAATACTGTTTAAAATTTGTCATAGGGTTGTTATTCCCCAAATACATACAATAAAGCAAGAGTGAGGAGTGCTTGCTGCCTTCACCTTTACTAGCCCCCTAATTGCACTTACTCTGCTACAGTATGATCAGTGCTACTGTTTGAAATTAATTGATGATGAATGGCAACAGTAGTTCTGAATTCCAGTGGCTCCCATGTGACTCAATTATATTGCTGAGTCAGCCTGCATGGTCTACTGCAAGAGTCTTTGCTCCATGGCGAGAACAGCATTTGCATATTTTTCCTTAGCTGTACACTGGATATTGGCATGCAAAAATTCAGTGGGCTGTATTGATATTTTGCTTGCCTCTGTATCTTTGCATGACAGGTTCAGTACCTAGGGAAAGCCTGCTAGAGTTGTCTTCTCCCAGTTCCATTGCAACATCATGAGATTATCTGTTAGCTGTACCACTTCCAAGGGCCTGCAGTTATAAACATAAGAGCCTCTTAGTAGCTGAATTGTGTGTAGACTGAGTACGTAAATTATGTAGTGGCTTTCTATGACTCTTCTTCAAATTATTAACGTTAACCTATGGAGATGTCAAAACTGAAGGACGAACAGTAACACATAGAGAAGATAATTGTTTTGACACAAGCCTAAGTCTGCACCAACATACATTATCAACCTAGATATGTGGTTGTATGAATTGGCCCACAGTTCCAATGGAATAATAATAATAATAATAATAAAATTTATTTATATCCCGCCCCTCTGCAAGCAATCGGGGTGGCTTACAACGATAAAATGGTAGACAGTATAAAACAACCCAAAATCCCTCCCTCCCCTTAAAACATTATTAAATTAATACAAGTTAAAATCAATATGTAATACAATATGTTAAAAACCCTTTTAAGCAGGCAGCATCTGTTTGGAGGTCCAAAAGCAACCTCCAGAGGGGGTTCCTGAGGCCGGGGTTAGCTATTCCGGAAAAGCCTGCCCGAAGAGAACCATCTTGACTGCCTTTTTAAAGCTGTCTAATGATGTCAATAGGCGGATCTCGTCGGGCAGGCCATTCCACAATTTGGGTGCGACAGCCGAGAAAGCCCTCTGGGAGGTAGTCGCCAGCCTAGGTCTTTGTGGCTGCAACAAATTCCTCCCAGAGGACTGGAGAGCGCGGGGAGGATTATAAGGGAGAAGGCAGTCCCTGAGATAGCTTGGGCCCAAGCCATTTAGGGCTTTAAAGGTGATAACCAACACCTTGTACTGGGCCCGGAAGCTGATAGGCAGCCAGTGGAGGGACCTCAGAACCGGAGTAATGTGGTCCCTCCTAGATGTTCCAGAAACTAGCCTGGCTGCCATATTTTGTACCAGCTGTAATTTCCGAACTAGGCACAAGGGTAGCCCCATGTAGAGAGCATTACAGGAATCCAGACGTGAGGTTACCAGCGCGTGCACAATGGTCTCAAGATCCCTTACTTCCAGAAAAGGGCGCAGCTGGCGTATCAGCCGAAGCTGATAACAAGCGCTCCTGACTGTCGCATTTACCTGATTTGTCATCAGGAGCGACGAGTCAAGGAGCACCCCTAGACTGCGAACACAGTCACTGGAGGAGAGTGTGACCCCATCCAGGACTGGAGATTGCAACTCGATTCTTGGTTTCGGGGCCGCTACCGTGAGCACCTCCGTCTTGTCAGGATTCAGTCTCAATCTGTTTTTCCTCATCCAGCCCATTACTGCCCGAAGACATTCATTGAGAGAAGAGATGCCATCAGAGTTTGAGACCGACGAACGAGATACGGAGAAATGGATCTGAGTGTCATCAGCGTACTGATAACACCCAGCTCCATAACTCCGGATAATCTTACCCAGCGGCTTCATATAGATGTTAAATAACATTGGGGACAGAATAGCACCCTGTGGTACTCCACAGGTGAGCTCCCTTTTACTGGAGCTACTGTCCCCGAGCAGCACTCTCTGGGTCCTGCCTGAGAGGAAGGACCGGAACCACTGCAAAGCAGTGCCTCTGATACCTAACTCCCCCAGGCGATCCAGAAGAATGCTGTGATCTATCGTATCAAAAGCCGCTGAGAGGTCTAAGAGCACCAACAGGGTCACATTACCCCTGTCGATGCTCAGACGCAGATCGTCGGTCAAAGCAACTATGGCAGTCTCAACCCCAATGAAGTATCTAATTTAGTGGAAGATAGGGCAGGAGCTGTTCTGAAAAGTTTATGTTGAATCATAGAATTATAGAGTTGGGAGAGACCACAAGAGCAATCTAGTCCAACCCCCACCCATGCAGGGATAAACAATCAAAGCACTCCCAACAGATGGTCAACCAGTCTCTGTTTAAAAATCCCCAAAGAAGGAGACTCCATCACACCAAAAGGCTGTGTATTCCACTGTCGAACAACTCTTACTGTCAGGAAGTTCTTCCCAATTTTTAGGTGGAATCTCTTTTCCTGTAATTTGAATCCATTGCTTCCATGTTTAGCTAACCAGTAGATAACACCTCAGATATGACTTGCATGAAAAGCACTCTGTGTGTAGATGTACTTTTCTTTGCACCTATTAAACCCCTTGGTAATAATAATCTCATGGAGGGATACAAGATGGTGGCATGTAAAGTAGCTTGACTTGAGCTCTGTTATCTATTTTAAGTTTTTATTTGGTTTTATTATTATTCAACCTACTTAGTGTTTACAAAATTAGGAGGTTTTGACTTTTCTGCCTGTAAGACTCTGGAGGATTCATTACTCATCACCAATTTACTGGTTAATAATTGCCAACTTAACCATTAATGTTCTTTTCACATGCTTGGTAAAAGACATTTTCAATCAAAGTATGAAGAAAGGCTTTTTAGCAGTAAGACACATTCTTTATAGACAAGAAATTTATAAATGCAAAACAGTGTGTGTGCGTGCGTGCACGTGCATGCGCACACAAGCGTGTGTGTCAGAGAAAATGTGGAAATGAGAAACATTTTGTTTCTTTGTCTGAACACAGATTTTTGAGAAGGGAATCTAACAACTGCATTTGTGGGACACAGCCATCCTCCCCCTGTTGTCTAACCTCCCATTCCTTCTACAGTAATAGCCTTTTCTGTTATTGACAGAAACCTCTGCAGACACAATATTGCTGCTTTCACTGTGTAGTAGCCTCTCCAGTTACTAAGCTGACTCCATGACTCCAGCAAAAAAACAAAAACAAAACCTGAGCAACTTGCAGCAACAACAAATTATTGGGAAAGATGGTGGTCTGTTGCAGACAGTGATGATCTGCAAAGCAGTTGTCAGGCAAGACAGGAAGAGAGGGAATCCATCCCCTCACAGTAACCATTAGGAAGAAGGGAAGGAGACAGATGATATGTGAGTCCTCATTGGTTCCTAGGTGGTTAGCTGTCTTCACTGACATATCAACCCACATCTGTGTAGGGGATTGTGGGCAATCAACAAGTATTTCTTTGCATATTACTTAATGAGATGCTTCCTGTCTCTACTACCCAATGATGGTTATACATAAGGATGCCTGTTACCCTATCCTTTGATTGCCCTAAATTTGCAGTGGGTATGTTCCTCCAATCTTGTACTACCTTCGAGTGTTGTAAAACTGAGGCATTGGATTCTATTCTTCTCTATGCCCAAGTAAACATCAGTAAGGTTACAGCATGTATTTTTGTGATATCACAATTTGATCTTCCTGTTCCCTCCTGAATCAAGGATTTTTTTTTTTCAAAATATACACACTTTCCTTCCTCATTTTCAAGTTGCAAATTATTGGCAAAGGAAGCCAAAGTGACTAACAAAGGAGGGGAAAGAGTAATTATCTAGTTGTCAGTGAGCCCAAAAAGCTTGGTGATTGAGACAAACAAATTTGTAACAAAAGCTGTTTTAAGATGAATCCCATAAGTAATTCAGCCCTATGCTATCAGATCCTAGAACTGAATTCAACCTGCCGACACATAATTTATTTTCAACCTGTTACTGCTCAGGGAAAAACCCTGAGATGCTATTAAAAGCCAAAAACTCCAAAAGAACCCTATCTTATTAGCTGCAGTACTGTACTCCTATCTCCCATGCCACATATTAAATGGTCATACCATTTCTCATTTTCTTTGAATTTTTTTAAAACCACCACTTTTCAAGGCTTACAGCTTAAGGCCTCATTCCTTATCCTGCCAGCAGCAAGGAAACAAAACAATGCCTTATCTGATATCTGCACTACATTATAACAAATCCATTACAAGTTTGGAATTACCCAGTGACAAGTCAGGTGGTAGTAGTCACTTCATATCCAGCTCTTAAACCAGCCTAAAATTAAGGAGACAAGCAATTCTGTCTGCACCGAGTGTGGGAAGCCTTTACTGTTAATTCCTTGTAGATGTTATTTTATTCTTTTGCATATAGATGTATGGGGTACCATTCAGTTGTATCCAAAGTCCTACAGAATTGAGATTCTCACTTTCAGCAGGTAGCATGAATAGTCCCTTTGTTTAAAATTTAGAATGTGAACTTGAAAGCAGGGATATGTATATTTATCCATGTTCAACAGGTAAGAATCATGCAGCCCTCCAGGTGTCATTAGGCTGCAAACCCCACCAACCTTCACTATTTCCTTGTTGGCTAAGGTTGCTGGGACTTCCAGTCCAATAATATCTGGAGAACCACATGATTCCCACTCCAATGTACAGTCTTATATAGATATATTAAATATTTCTATAAATAATAAATGTGTTTCTTTATTTATTTTTCAATAATACAGTGAATTACAATAACAAAAATTGGGTCTCATAACTGCACTTCTGAACAGACATTTCTCCCCTGTCATTTACCTGCACTTTATTTCCATTGTAATCAAAGCAGCTTAAATTAAGCTATGATGAATAATTCTTCCTGTTGAATATAATGGGACTTAAGCTTGTTGTTATTGTGTGCCTTCAAGTCATTTCCAACTTATGGTGATTCTAAGGTGAACCTATCACAAGGTTTTCTGAGGGCTGAGAGTGTGTGACTTGTAGGTTTTCATGGCTGAGTGGGGATTTGAACCTGGTTTCCAGAGTCATAGTCCAACACTCAAACCACTACACCACACTATCACTACCTTATTCTAGTCATACAACCCATTGTATTTCCATGATTAATTCTTCAGTAAATTTATAATTGTTTTTGTTTCATTCCTTCTTAGGTGGAAAATGGGGGGGGGGTTACATTCTGGTGTGGCTGCAATCCTGAATATATCAAATAGGGAACTTTAAGCCCTACTCAACACAATAGGACTTCCTTCTGAATAAGCCAGTATCAGATTGCACAATGGGTGTAAACCATTTTTGCTCAAATAATCATCTGCTTATGATTTTATTTCTCCATTTAAAAAGTCTTCATATTTTATTTGGTCTTACCTCTGAACTTAGAACACAAAGCAGCTTACAACCATTGTAATATATCGTAAAGATAGAATCTCAGAGAGCTACATGGCATAGAAATAAGACAGAATCATAGAATCATAGAATCATAGAATTGCAGAGTTGGAAGAGACCACGAGGGCCATCCAGTCCAACCCCCCCTGCCACGCAGGAAATCTTGATCAAAGCATCCCTGACAGATGGCCATCCAGCCTCTGTTTAAAGACCTCCAAGGAAGGAGACCCCACCACACTCCGAGGGAGGGTGTTCCACTGCCGAACAGCTCTTACTGTCAAAAAGTTCCTCCTCATGTTCAGGTGGAATCTCTGTTCCTGGAGCTTGCACCCATTGCTCCGTGTTCCAGTCTCTGGAGCAGCAGAAAACAAGCCTGCTCCATCCTCAGCGTGACATCCCTTCAAATACTTAAACAGGGCTATCATATCGCCTCTTAACCGTCTTTTTTCCAGGCTAAACATACCTGAGATGACAAGAGATGTTTGCAAATCACAGGTCTCATTTTCAGAATTGGTTTTGCTTCTTGCAAGCATTTGTTTCTCTTATCATATCCTGCTTTGGTAGTATATTTCTTCATAACAGGTTTTTAAATTAAAGAGCAAAAGCTGGGGTGGGGGTGGAGGTAGGAGTGGCTGGTTGATCTGTGATAACATAGATTAACACCATTATTTTACACTACTAAAAAGTCACCACAGCAGGTGCACTGAAAACACATCACCACTTGTGCAATACATCCAAGAGCTAAATCTTTCTTGCACACACTTTAAAATCTGAACTCCTTTCCTGATTTCCACTGAAGAATTATCACATTATATTTAAACAAATCTGCATATCTCCAAAACCTCACCAATAACTGCCTTTGTGAGATACTGGAAGAAATATGAAGGAATCTACAGTTAGCTAAATAAAAGCTTCCACTGCGATAAAGAAATACCACCTTTAATGGCATACTTATTCAATTCCCTAGTACAGTATATGCCAGCACCAAAACAGCCTACAAAAAAATACAAGTTTTGCGTGCTTTCTGTTCATTTGCACATTTCCCTTCTTTATTGCTGACTCACATATGTGCATCTTTATAACAGAGAAGGGAAGCAATCTTGATGTGACTGTATGTGTAATTGCACCAATTTTCTTTTTGGCAATGTTCTAATATGTACAAGGCATTCCTGTTCATTGATAAAACATCACAGAAAACCACTGATACAGCTGTATGTACAATCCAAAGTTTCAGTTCCCCCAGGCAGTTTATTGATGTACCCAAGTGTGCAGGCACACTGGTACCACTGTATACAAGAAGTATCATGATGTACTAAGAGTATTTTTCTAGTATGTTTAGGTATGCATGAGTGTCCCATTGCTCGCCAAAAAAATGAACCAGTCTTTTGCAATCACTTGGTGGTTTCAGTGGCAATGCTTCAAAGAGAATGGGTTTCTCACTAGGGATTATGGGCATGGGTCAGGGACAATTGAGTTTGGCTGAACAAAGAAAGTGATCAAGAATAAAATGTTCAGCCAAGATTGTTAAAGGTATTAGGAAAATTTGGCAAAGAGTAGGCTTTCTTTTGTGACACAGGTATATAAAAGCTAATCCGTTTTTGCTGCAGTATTTTTGTGAGCTTACATTTCCTTTACTCACAAAGGTATTTACTAAGTTGTGTTTACTAACCCTGCCCACTGATTATCAAGGTGCTCCAAAATCCCCTGGAATCAATTTCTCAGTGTTAATGGACAAGGAGAGGTGAAGGATATTCATCTACCTTCTCCTTATTATATTGCTCTATGGCTATTTTTGTTGGCCCGTCAAAAGAGATGTTTATCTAGTTTTCTTTCTTGTCCTGAGATATATGGCTTTGAGAAAATTGTTATCCTCTGAGTAACCAGAAGAAATATATCACAAAATAGTGACACTATTCACAGTGGCAGCATTTAAAATTGTTTGGAATTATGTATAATTTGTTTTTTCTGAGGTAGAGCTGCCCTGCCTAGTGTTGGTTTGTTTTTCCTTCTTTTTGTGATGGCCTTTGGTTGTAAGCAAAGAATGTTCAAATGACTGATAGTTCCAGTTCCATCACTGGTGAAGAGAAAAACGTCTTCCAGGGCCTTTAGTGCACCCACCATCAAAACACCTGCCACTGCCAGAGCACCTACATCTCCTTAATCTACCTCAAGATAAGTAACTCGGTCCTTGGGCACAGGGAGCCAATGTTGGGTCTGAGGCAAGGGTGGCTGTGTTGTTCTTGCTCATATTATAGCAGGCTAGGAACGGAACTTTCACTTTCCCAAAACCTTGCTCAAAGCCACACTGCAGCCCAAAGAATTTTATTACTCCACAAAGGGGGTTCGACGCTGGCCGGCGGGCCTATTTGCGGCCCGGCCGGCGGCCCCAAAAAGCAGCCTCCGGGCTCTGCCCCCGCCCTTCCACCCCCCCCGCTCGCCAGGCGCTGTCCTCGGCGGGGCGGGGGGGAGGGGGACGACCGCATGGCATGCCATGCGGGCCACCATCTTCCCCCTTCTCCTTCCCATCACCCTCAGCGGCGGGGAGGGGAAGGGGAGGCTAGGCCAATCAGAGGCGAGATTGCTCGCCTCTGATTGGTCTACGGATCAGGGTAAAGGGCAGCGCGCCTGCGCGCCCCACCCCAGATCCGAGGCAGTGGCAGAGGCAGCAGCACGCTCTCCGCCGCGCCTGAAAAGCGGAACCCGCCCACCCTCCCTTTGTTCATCTTTGTCGCAATTTGCAGGCGGATGTTTGGGTCGTGAGAAGTTGGATATTGAGGGGTCTCCGTCAAGTTCAAGTGCAAGTCCAAGTTCAAAGCCAAGTTCAAGTTCAAGGGAGACCCCTGCTAGCTGCTAATATGTTTGTTTACAGGGAAGGAGAGAGCGTCGAGCGGACGGCTCGGCCAGTACCTCTCTCCTTCATGCAGGGGAGCCGGGATGGACCGGTCCCCGCGCCACCCACATGTGTGGGCGGTTGGAGCTCACGACCCATACATTGCCGCCAACCATTAACTGGCAAGTTGCGGCCAATTATTGCCAACATATATATATCATTATCTACCTCAACACTATATCATTATATACCTCAATGTTTTGTATATTATTAACCTGTACCTAACCATGTTTTTCTGAAGTTATATGTAAGCAATACATAGTCAACCCAATATGAGTGTTTGTCATTATTCAAGGGGGCTGCGGGGCCGTCCGGTCTGGGTCCGCAAAGTGAATCAGTAATTAATCAAGGTGAGGGGATGGTATAAAACAATCAAAAATTGTTGCAAACTGCACAGTACTGCTTCTAGGAGCACTGTTTTGTTTTGTTTTATTTTATTTTATTTTATTTTATTTTATTTTATTTTATTTTATTTTAATAGAGTATTCCCAATCAGTATCAGTTCAGCTTCAGAAATAAGACCCAGTAGTTATGAATTAACATTGTGGGGGGGGGGGAACGTCGGCCAAGAATTCTGGAGGCATCTCCCTAGGGTAGAAGGGATGGTGAAAAGAATAGTGAAAACATGAAGACATTGTGGCACAGTAAAACCCTTAAACATGTGTGACTTTGGAGACCTGAAAGAAGCAGGCAGAATGCAGCAAAGTCAGAGCAAAGAAGCTATTCACATAGCTAGAATGTGAGAAGTAGCCCTTTTAGCATCAGATTGATGAGGGACAGAGCAGGGTGAAGTGGTTAAAAAGCACATAATAGATACAATTTATCACATGACTTCCATTTGTCACAGGGTTATTACCAGCACAGCTGTAATATATGTCTGTTCTGCTCATACTGTGGTCAGGCAACCTCACCTAAACCTCTTTCAGAAGTTACAAGCACCAGTATTTTAAGTAAGGATAAATTATCCATTGCCTCAGGAAGCAACAAAAACCAACACCCATAAGTCACTTTGAGCTGCCAAACCTCTTCTAACTCCAGTTGCAAGAGGGGAGCTTTAGATTGAAGGGCTAAAGGATATGTTAAAGAAGCCCATAATAGAGCTGTTCTCCCCTTCCCATGCCACTGTCAGACCTGTAAACAATATTTATGTGGTTACTTATTTATACAAAAGCATGTATCCCACCCTCATGATGCTTATATACCAGGTAAAGCTGCTAATAGCAATTGAGATCAATAATAAATCCCAATAATATATCAGTACTAATAATGGAAGTATGGTTTTTAAAAACCAGATAGGCAGAGCAGATAAAGCATTAAGTAACACACACACCCCAAATAAAGCACCCCTGTTGGCTGGATGTAGATAGGAAGGTCTTTATCATTTGCAAACCAGTATCAAAGAGGGTACGAACTGAACTTCCCAGGGCAAAGAAAACCACAGCAGAACTGTGACCCACCCCCCCACAAGAAGGCCTTTTCTCTTGTTCTCATCAATTGTGCCTCTGGCACTCCGTCATAGCTGGGACACAGAGAAGGGTCTCTCTGTCCATTCTGAAGGCACAGGTAGGTTGGAAAGCAAGCTACAGCCTCCAACGTATCCTGGACCTAAAGCCAGATAGGGCTTTATAGATCACCAAGAATACTTTGAACTGTGTCTGGAAGCAAACTGGCACCAGTATAGCCTATGCAATCTTGCTCGCTACTACTGTGCTTTTAAGCTGCAAAATTATACACGTGGCCTAACGAAAGCTCATCCCCATCTACCTGGTTGGCTAGCCGCGGCCAACGGGAATCTTCTGATGCGGTCAAACCAAGGCAAAGAAACAAAGGCACACACCGGCCTCCAAAGGTGTAAATAAACTGACACTTGCATGCTGGAACATCAGAACCATGCAAGACTCTGAATTCCTGAATCTTCGTTTGGGAAGAAAGCCAGCCACATTCCACTAGACAGAATATGCTTATTTCCTAGTAAACATGCAGCAAGTTGGAGACAGCATTCTTACACAAATGAAGTTAGCTGGTGACCCATTGCCAAACAGGAAGCATATTGGTTCACTGAGTACAGTATTTTCCAGAACATCAATGGCTCTCTGGAATATATAGAAAAGCCAGAACTGAAGCTGGGATCTTTTGCATGTGAGTAGAAAGACTCCCCACTGATTACTGAATCTTTTTGATGGGGGTGGGGAATGAGATAGAATTTCTGTTTCTAAAAGGATGGGAGCAAAGTCATTTAGCTTAAGCACCAACTTACCAGTATTCCCCCACAGCATTTTAAATGACTTTGTTTTGCAATGAACACAGAGCTGAGCACCTCATAATGTATACTTCCACCCTGAGCCTCTAATTAAAACTTTTCTTTCTCTCACATTTATACTGGCAAAGAAGAAATATGAAACATCAGGTTCAAAGTCAGGAATGGAAAACACATGCTCTAGTTCTTGATTTATATTTATGCAGATAGATTACAGGGGTTCACTTCCTTTCTCCAAGGAACACAAGTTGTCACATGTCTACCCCCATTACCTATCTCCCTTTCTTTTTACTCATTTTTGTATTATTAATTTTTCATTCATTTTGTATATGCTTCTGCTTCAAACCCTTCTCTCGTCTTCACTCAGCCCAGACACCCACCCACACGGCAGGCAGTGTGGGCAATTTCTGGTTGCCTTTTGAGGCCAGAAACAATTTTTCTCCCTTTCCAGGATATTTTTTGCCTAGTTTGCACTGTGTCTGAAAGGAATTATGGGACAGTTGGCACTGGGCATGACAGTATAAATGCCAGTATAAATAGGAAGGGAAGAATTAAAGAGGCAGTGATGGAGAACACCCCTAAGTGCCAATTTGGTGAAGGGGATATCTCCAGACATGTTTTTGTGGGTCTCAGGGTATAGAGTTTGGGAAAGTCTCCCTTGATGGCTGGCTGGGTACCATACCAAAATGGTGATTGGCATTCACAGTTTGGGTACTTCACCCAGGAGTGGCTGAGGAGGAGGTCAGGTTGGGATTCCCTGCTGCAGCTGGAGACCATTTTTACATGATTAAAGTTCAAAGTAAAAGATTTAAATAATTAACAAAGTGCTTCTTTAGTAACCAACTCTGTTGTCTGGTCTCATCATTTCCTTGTTGGTATGCAATTATCAATTTTGATGAGTTTGCTTTCTTCATTAGTTACCTTATAAAGCAGTCTTTCTAAAGCCTCTTTCCTCTCTTTCCTCCCTTTCCTTCATATGAATGCAGTATTAACAATATTTTTGTACGGTCCCTAGTTTATTAGCCCAATTTATAAATCAAAAAAGATCATGATAAATAGTTCTTGCTCACTTGGGGTTTTGTGATATCCGATATTATTCTTGCATTCTTGCACAGTTTTCTTTCTAGGCTTTACATTCAAAAAAATCCTAACCTTTTGAACCAGCTTCATCAAAATTTAATCAGATTTGTTCTGATTTTAACTCTCTGCTCCCATCACCCTGAACTTGGCAATGTACATGTTTCTAGTTGTACAGGAGATTTCTCCAAAACAGCAACTATTGCACTACAAATACAGTATCTGAAATCCATATTTGATATCAGGGTACCTAGGAGATGAAGAAAATTAATTGCTCAGTTACATGTTGATGTTACAACCAATACAATTCATAGGAGATTATCAGACGGGGACAAAAATAGTGTCCCTGTCTCACTATCTCCTCTCCCGTCCCTGCTCCTGCCCCTGTCCCAGCACGAGAAAAAAGTTTCAGACACCTACCTTTGCCACCACTGTTCCCTCCGCCTGGCAGCCCAGGAGTGAATGGAGCTTTCACAGAGCTGCATTCATTTCCTTGTTGAAATCCTGGGCCGTTCTTGTGAGAGGACGAGCATGCAGAAAAGTCAAAAATAAAACAAAAATAAACTTTTTACAAATGACATCAAGCACAAAAACACACTTAAAAAATGCCAGGTAACCTGGGGAGGGTACAAAAAAGGGTGTCACTTACCTGAATGTCCCGATCACACCTGGAAATGTTCTGGAAAGGACCTCCCACTGACGCTGGCATTGCACCAGCATAACGGGGCATCTTTTCACTCACCCGTCATTCCATGACAGGAATGGAACAGGTGATCTATTCACGGCTTAGCCTGTGAATTAAAAGGAGCACCAGGGGAATGGAATCAGTACAGGAGCATGATGACCTGTGAACGATGTCATGTGAAAGGGAAGCCCTTTTGCGATCTCCTGGCATTTTTGTCATGCCATATTTAGGGCATCTGATAACCTCCATAATCTCCTGGTGATGGGCATTTGTAGCTAGTTTTATTGTTACATGAACTATTGTTATTGTTATTGTTATATTAACTATTGTTATTGCTATTGTTACATGAACTATTGAGCAAAGGTACTGGGTTAAGTAAAGAGCAAGCTACAGTGTTTCAACGAGCATTGATTATTCTTAGATTTTTCTCAGGTATTTTCTTTGCATTAAGATTTACAGGTAATTAATTTACTCTTAATTTACTCTTGGTAGAACCTTATCCATGAGTATGGTATCTGAATACACTTGGGAACCAAACTTTATTTGCTTGATTTAACATCATTATTAACTTTGAGCAAGTTTATTTAATACTGCTTAGGTTTAGGACTAGCACACATAGGACTTATTCAGGTATGGTCTAGAACAGTGTCTCTTAACCTTTTCTTTACCAGGCCCCCCCTTTGAATATCTTTTGTTGCCGCAGATCCCCAAGACTTAACTCAAGATTTAAAACTCCAATGATGATGATGATGATAGTAATAATACCTAATAATAATAATAATTATAATAATTCAACATCCATTAAACCTCACTGGAGGGGGAGGGAAGACTTTTCCCTACTTCTTCCTGCAAGTTTGTGGCTGGAATGGATTGAATGGCAATGTGGAGGCCAAGCCAGTCAGCCTGCCTGCTTTTGCCTTGGCTTCTGTCATGTGGCCACTCCACTGCAGGGAGGAGGTGGGTCAGGCAGCCTTCAAGCCTTCGCGGACCTCCCGTGAGGACATCACAGCTCTCTGGGGGTCTGCAGACTACAGATTAAGAACCACTGGTCTAGAGGTGTTGATTTACAGGAGAAACATCTACCTTGAGCTCGCTCAATTCCCACACATACCCACACAGCACAGCATTCAATGCAGTGCCCTTATATGCATACCACTATTTTATCATTCCCACTTCTTTTGGGGGGTATTGTTTATTCATGTGGGTATACACGTGGGCACCACAATTCAAAAAGGATATTGACAAATTGGAGTGTGTCCAGAGGAGGATGACTAAAATGGTGAAATTCTGGAAATCATGCCTTATGAGGAAAGACTTAGGGAGCTGGGTATGTTTAGCCTGGAAAAAAGATGGTTAAGGGGTGATATGATAGCTCTGTTTAAGTATTTGAAGGGTTGTCACATTGAGGATGGAGCAAGCTTGTTTTCTGATGCTCCATAGACTAGAACACAGAACAATGGATGCAAGCTCCAGGAACAGAGATTCCACCTCAACATTAGGAGGAACTTTTTGATAGTAAGAGCTGTTTGGCAGTGGAACACACTCTCTCAGAGCGTGGTAGGGTCTCTTTCCTTGGAGGACTTTAACAGAGGCTGAATGGCCATCTATCAGGGATGCTTTGATCATGATTTCCTGCATGGCAGGAGGTTGGACTGGATGGCCCTTGTGGTCTCTTCCAACTCTACAATTCTACGATTTTATGAATAGTGAGCCATGTATGTGACAGTGTCAATCCTATGCTATACTGACTATTTTATCTGTTTAAATTTTACACAAAACAGTACCTTATGCAAAGATGAGATGGTGAACTCACATAGGCAATACTACTTTGACTTTCCATTTGTGAAATAGCCCTACGTCCTCTAATGTACTTCACAGGGGGGGCTGCCCTTACAGATGTTTCCAAACTTTTAACTGGCAGAGAGGATTCAGCAGCTAGAATATTTTGCAGGTACTAGGTATCTGGATCAAGTTCCATGTACTGTATACCGATTACTTTGGCTACTGATTCATTATGAAGCCTAGTTTAAAGTGCTAGTTTTGATCTTTAAAATGCTAAGCAGTTTGAAACCAGGGGGTCTTAAAGTGAAACAGTTTCTGTGGAAGCCTGCCCAAGCTCCAAGATCAGCCTCATAGAATCATAGAATCATAGAGTTGGAAGAGACCACAAGGGCCATCTGGTCCCACCCCCTGCCATGCAGGAATCACAATCAAAGCATCCCTGACAGATGGCCATCCAGCCTCTGTTTAAAGACCTCCAAGGAAGGAGACCCCACCACGCTCTGAGGGAGTGCGTTCCCTACTGAACAGCTCTTACTGTCAAAAAGTTCCTCCTAATGTTGAGGTGGAATCTCTGTTCCTGGAGCTTGCATCCATTGCTTCGTGTTCTAGTCTCTCTGGCCTTACTAGAAAGCACTATTAGATTTTGGATACCTTCTCAGTGGTGGCATCCAATGTTCCCTAGCAACGTTTTGTTGCTAGGGAGGTACAGATGGCTTCTCATAGCTGTTTTTTTTTTTAAAGGCTTCAGACCATTTTTATTCCAGCCTGATTAATTTGTTATGTTGGACATTTTATTGCTACTGGTTTATAAAAGTGTACATTTTAATATTGTGTTTTAAAATGTTTTTAAAACTTTTGTTTTTGTAAGTGGCCTTGGGCAGAATTAGACAATATGCCCAGAAATGTATATAGAAGTATAGTGTCTAGATCAAGGGAAGTAATAGTGCCACTCTATTCTGCCTTGGTCAGGCCTCACCTAGAATACTGTGTCCAGGTCTGGGCACCACAATTCAAAAAGGATATTGACAGATTGGAGCGTGTCCAGAGAAGGGCGACTAAAATGGTGAAAGGTCTGGAAGCCATGCCTTATGAGGAGAGACTTAGGGAGCTGGGTATGTTTAGCCTGGAAAAAAGACGGTTAAGAGGCAATATGATAGCCCTGTTTAAGTATTTGAAGGGATGTCACGCTGAAGATGGAGCAGGCTTGTTTTCTGCTGCTCCAGAGACTGGAACATAGAGCAATGGATGCAAGCTCCAAGAACAGAGATTCCACCTCAACATGAGGAGGAACTTTTTGACAGTAAGAGCTGTTCAGCAGTGGAACACACTCCCTTGGAGTGTAGTGGGGTCTCCTTCCTTGGAGGTCTTTAAACAGAGGCTGGATGGCCATCTGTCGGGGATGCTTTGATCAAGATTTCCTGTGTGGCAGGGGGGTTGGACTGGATGGCCCTCGTGGTCTCTTCCAACTCTGCAATTCTATGATTCTATAAATGTGGACTAGATGTGTTAACTTGATGAATAGATAGACAGACAGATGTTATAATGGATGTAATGCCCTGGTAGTATAATTCTGTGGGCTTGTAAAGTGAATCAGGAAATAAGACTGAAATCATTTTCTGAGTTCCCCTTCTTTTCTTAGTTTCTTGGATATACATTTATACCACATTATTATCAATAAGATTTTGATTAGTTCATCGCTATCTTAATTTCAACAATGCTACAATATAACATGCTTCTTCCAAACCATTTATCTGATTGTCATCCTATGTGAACAGCATGGATAGCTAGCATTCTCTACGTCTATAAATCAATCAAACTGTGATGCCAAAATTCCTGATCACATATGAAATTCAAACCATACACAGTAGACAAATATGGTTAGAATCTTCCTTCAGATATTTTAAATTATCGTAACTAGACACTGGATAATGTGATAATACTATTGGAGCTGCTGCAATGTTGGGTGAAGCAAAGGTGTATTGAATGCATTTGTATATGAGTTTTATATGTAATAGATATGTAAATACCAGACATGTAAAGGACAAGATACATAAAAGCATAAGGAAATAGTTACTTCAAAAATATGGAAATATGGAATATGGATAACATTACAGTAATATATGAGAAAGAGCAATGAGACAACAATTGTGCGAGTTCAAACTCAGTGGATGAGGAAGTCAATTATTTTATTCTATTTGTTTTTTTGTTTTTTTGTTTTTTATGTATATATTTATGTTTGTATGTTTGTTATGTTTGTTTGTAAGTGTGTTTTATACTGTAAATAAAATAATTTTAAAAAATTAAAAAAGAATCTTCCTTCAGATCTTTTCATGCATTGTGGGAAGGCTGGGGTGGACCCAGTACATTTAAGGAGATTTAAGATGTATGTACCCCGTGATGCTTTAAATTCTCCTCCCATGTTTTCACTGAACATCTGGACATGGCTCATGAAAAATCTGAAACACCATTTCCTATTCTTTTACAGAATAACAGAGGGCTTATTTTAGCTATTTGTGTTGTGCCTTCATATTTAATACATATTAAAATGTCTACAGAGTGGAAAAATAAAATCAAGTTTGAGATCTTTAAGGCATGATGCAGCTAAGAGCTAATTTGCTTTGTTTTCCCTTGCTACATTTAATTTAATTTATTGGGAGTAAATTAATGTGGGATGATCAAATATTTTTTAAGATGGAAATGGAAGCAAATGAGCAAAACAAATCAACAGAGGGAAGTAAAAAGAGGTTGATTGCCATAGTTCATAGGATAATTCCCATTTTAATTACATTAATCCTAATTGTTAGCTCAGAGATAACACAAAATATATTTATCACTCTGTAACAGAGGAATAAGTTATGGAAGAGAAACAGATAGAAACATTAACTATTGAGTTCAAATTCAATGTCATGCTTGTTCTAAGAATTTGAGCCTTTACCAATAAGTGTCCCCAACTGAAGGATTTAAAAATGTACATATAGACTTTGTTGAGTTTTTCTTTTTACAAGTTTATTTAGGAGATTTTCAGATGGGGAAATTATTCCCCAGAGAGATCAGGACAGAATTGTTTCTGTCCCAGAAGCAGTGCCACGTTTCGCACACCCACTTCCCTCTCCTGATCTGTCGTCCTGACGCTGTCCTTGTTCTATTTCCCTGCCGGTCCCTTCCACGATATTTTATTAATGAGAGTTCATCGTTAATAAAAAGAAATAGATTTGCTGGAGCACTTTCCATGCATTTGTTGCCGTGTACTCTCATGCCACCTCTGATGTATCATAGGGTTTCCTTGGCAAGATTTATTCAGGGGAGGTTTGCCATTGCTTTCGTCCAAGGCTGAGAGAGTGTGACTTGCCCAAGGTCATCCAGTGGGTTTTGAGGGCTGAGCAGGGATTCATCTCTGCTCTCCCAGAGTCCTAGTGCAATACGCAAACCACTACATCATGCTGGTCTCCATGCATTGCCCATCTAGAAACCCATATAGATTTCTTTAGCCTTGATTTCTCCCAAGTCCAGGAGAGCACTGGGGCAGTAGGCTGATCTACTGCAGCCCACCACATGTGATGTTTCTTAGAACTGTAGTGAGCTTTATGAGCACTTCATAAAGGCAACAGCAGTACCTCTACATAAATCAGTAATACCCTTCAAATTATCTTGGCCCACTGTTTATTTGTAAGGTCTCCTTGCTTATTGTATAAAACCTACACTGGAAGATATTCTAAATTCATATTTGTACACATAATGTGAGGACTATCTGAATAAAGCTCTAACCCCCCCAAAAAATCCTTGATGACAATCAAAAAACGTAGAGCATTATGTTGATTAATATCTGCCTCCCCCCCCCCCAAAAAAATCTGGCCATTTTCATCATTACCAGGAACATGTTTTTGTAGAGCTGATTGGGATTAATTGCCCACACAAGACTAAGACACCACAAAAAAAAAAGTGCATTACAGCTGGGATGGCTCACAACTGTATACTATTGTTGGCAAAACCCATTTCTGTTCTAACTGGTGTGAGGACTGCAGCTCCTAGGGACCAATAAGCACTCTTGAGAGGTGAGGAGCTTAACATAATCTTTTCTACTACACGTTGAGTCGCTCTTATCCAAAATACTTGGAACAAGAGGTATTTTAGATTTTGGAATATTTTGGATTTTGGAGTACTTGCATATACATAATGAGAGATCTTGGAGATGGGACCCAAGTCTAAACATGAAATTAATTTATGTTTCATATGCATCTTATATGCTTAGCCTGAAGCTAATTTTATACACAATATTTTTAATATTTTTGTGCATGAAACACAGTTTGTATACATTGAAGCATCATAAAACAAAAGTGTCACTATCTCAGCCACCCATGTGAACATTTTGGATTTTGGAATATTTCAGATTTCAGAATTCCAGATAAGGGTGACTCAACTGTAATAACAATTTTTAAAATCCAGTGCAATTGAACTGAAAGTCCAGTCAACCTCTGTACATAGAAAGAGGAAGAGAATGTCCTTTGTACTTCACCTCAGGCAGAAGGTCTTGGGTTGGCCCTGGTCTCAATGATGAATGTGTGCTATGTTCACAATGCTTTTACATGTGCAGACTAACCCATTTATTTCAACAGTGCCAGTAAATAAGAATATAAGAATATGAGTTCAGCATTCTATTCCTATTTACTATTCTGCCTCTATCCATAGGAAGAAGTGGGTAAGGAATAAATATTTATTAGTATTAGTATAGATATTAATATTATACCAGTCAACCAGTGGCCCATGGGATGTCTACCAGCAGCTCACGTTCCCCAGTAACTGATATATAGAGGCATGCTGTGTCTGATACTGGAAGTGATATATTACCTACCTGGCTAGAAGCTATTGATGGCCTCAACCCCTTTTAAAATCGTTTTAAAAATCCCTCTAAACAAGGACTCTGCCATATCTAAAATGAATGGGTCAGATCTTACATGCAATAGAGCTCCATTGTGTGCTGGAACAACTGTACCATAAAAAAATATCTAGGTAAGAGCAAGAAGCCCTTTTAAATTAAACCAATAAAAGATTAATAGTTCAAGAATGCCATTATGTTTGGGGACCACCATATATAAAATAAAATCAACAGCTGTGAAACATAATTAAATTAAGTGAACTATGAATGAACAATAGGAAGCTCAAGCACCACAGAATTCTATCACCAATGCAGAATAATACATTGGTGCTGCTGGTAATTAAAAGTAGTGTAAATAGGAGCTTTGTGCTTGGAGATTTCTTTCTCTGTAGACATACTGTTTCCCTCCCTTGTGGTGATTATGTCATCTTAAGACTTTTTCACATGTGGCCGGTATTTTGCAATTACATCAAGATATTAGCATTAGCATATTTGGCTAGTACTTATCACACAACGTTGTGTTTATCCTGTTGCTGCTTTGCATTTTATTCATTTCTGTAGTGTGCCTTTTCATTGATGGGGAAACCCATCAATTGCTCCCAATAACACTACTATTCTATTAGTCCCCCTGGTGTGATAGGTCCCTTTCACTGTAATAATGATATGATGGCAGTCACATGGCATGAGGGGGCATGAGTCTTCTCCTTTCCCCCCTCTACCCCTACCTTCTTGCTATTCTGAAACAGTCTGAGGTTGTTTTTACTCTGTGCCTTTAAAAAATTTTTCTGTGATTGCATAATTTTATTATTTCCCCATAATTATGGAGTCAGTAAAAATAAAAATTAAAAAAAAATGAAAGTCATGCATGCACTGAGGAGGGCATATGGCGGGGTTATGAAACTGGTGTGAAAGGGACCATGGATTGCCAAAGCAGCATGCTTACAGCACAATCATGCAGTTGAGAAGTGTGATACTAATGTTTGCAAACTGGTGTGTTCCTGTTTGCTTCACTAACATAACTGTTGTGAGAAAACAGGCTGGTATGATAATGTCCTTAGTGCAAGCCCGAGTGCTTCAGGTATTTCATTATGTACTTAAACTTCCAGCATCTGGTGTGTATACATTGCCCACCTGTGAATCTCTGTATAAATTAAATTAATCTTTAGTAATTGCTTTAGAAGATTTGTTATAGAAAGGCCAAGTGAATTACTTGGAGAAAACCATAAAATAAGTTAACTTATAAGAGAAATTATAAGTAAAGGAAGGTTTAAAAAAATTGAAAGGTTATGACAAGAAGTGCTAGTGTAAGGGTGAGCAGAGTGTGGCCTGCAGGCCATCTGTGTTCCCAAAGCACCCCATCACACACTTTTTGAACCATTCTTTTAAACTTGCTCAACTGCTTATTATGTGTTTAATTAATTTCAATATTTTTATTGTTTTAAACTATTTTCATCTGGTTACAATGATGCTATGTGTGTGCCACCCTGAGATCTCACAATATAGGGTGGGATATAGATATTTTAATAATTAAAAATAAATAACTGTTAGTCCTGAGTGGAGCAAAGGAAGAAGTGAACCCGCCTTTTACTGCATATTGAAATATTTTGAACAGTGGCTGACTCTATGAATGGAATCTAATTTCATGGCAGAGTTGGGATGGGTGGGAAGAAGAAGACACACAATAGGATGCAGAAAGGATCTGGGCATCAAAAATCAACTTGTCTTACAATGTTGTTTATACTCTCTTAACACATATATACAGTATTGTTATGGAACAGTTGTAGCTCAGTTGTAGGGCACATACTTTGCAATCAAAAGGTCCTGGTATCAATCCAAGGCATTCCCAGATACAACAGGAAATACTCCTGATAGCAGCAGACTTAGAGCCCTTTCACACTACACCATTATAGCCGTTTGCTTCCACTGGAACAGCCATGGTTTCATCCTATGGAATCCTGGAATTTGTAGTTTTGCAAAATACTTACAATTCTCCATTTAAGACAATCTAGTCCTTCCCCAAAGACAAACCCCAGGATTCCCTAGGAAGCAGCCATGATAGTTAAAGTGAAATCAGAGTAACTGTATGATGTGAAAAGTCTCATGTTCTGGTTGAAAGGGGAGTCTTTTCTTTTACTGAGAAGAATAAAGGCAATAGCTTGCTGGAAAAGCCCAACATTCAGCAAAGCCAGCATTCTGATTGTGTTACAAAAGCAAACCAGATATCTCTGAAATATCACAAATAGGGTAATGATCTATATTTTGCCTTTAATAAACAGTATCCAACATTATATTTCCTCTATACATGGAAGTTATATTTGTCTACCAAACAAATCTGCTACTTGATAGCCTGGATTTGTTTCATCTTTTTTTAAAGCCATCAAAGGCAGTTGCCATTGTCACATTTTATGAGAAGTTAATTATTGATTGTAGGAAGAAGTGTCTCCCTCCCCACCCCCAAACAGAACTTTAAGGGGATGACTCTGCCATCTAGTATTATGAAAGAAGAATACTTTTCCTTTCCTACACAGTCTTCACCTATGTACTCCCTTGAGCCAAAACTCTATAGTAGTAAATTATATTTTAACACTCTCTCTCTCACACACACACACACACATACACCGACTGCTTGGAGACTTAGGACTTTATCAGATACATAAAATGCAGCATCATAACGATGCCACAAAACCGTGAAAGGGCTTACATATCAGACGACGTCACCCTTTCGTGGTTATGTCCCCACCAAAACCCAAAGTTTTTTATTGACAGCTGAAGCCGGCAATAGATCCCCCATGGTGCTTTTGTGCCAGCATTGCCGGCGTGTGAAACCTCACACAATTGTACTCATGTCAATGCAGCATCAATAGCTGGTCCAGCACGAACACTTCTGGGTAAATAGATTTTTCTTGTTTTTTTTCTGGGCTGTGAGGCCATGTTCTGGAAGAGTTTCTTTCTGATGTTTTGCCTGCATCTGTGGAACAAAAACAAAGGAAAATCTATGGATGCCAGCCGTGAAAGCCTTCAACTTCACTTCTGGGTAAGATTGTGACAGCCAGGTAAGTGACACACTTTTTATGACCCTCCCCAGGTTACTTGGGACCTTTAAAGTGTGTGTATGTGCTTTAAAAAAGTTTTTCTGTCTTATTTTTGGGTTTTTTAATTTCCCATCCGATGAAGTCTCACAATAATCCATGGGATTTCAAAGGAGGAAGTGAAAGGAATTCCATTCCCCTCCTCTTTCATTGCTGGGAAACCTTTGCCAGGATTACAGGTAAGTGCAGTGGGGGGCATTCTTTTGGTGGCATAAAAATGAAATGCTTTTAAGGGGCTTGTCTGATAAAGTCCTATTGTGCAAAAACACTTCTGTTCCACCAAAAGCTAACAGCATACTTGGCCTGGCAACATAACCCTTTCTTTCAGACCTACCTTCAATAGTGTCAATAAACAACCCCAGAACCAACGGAGCACATATGGAGCTCTGTTCACTTTCACGCTTGTGATCTCAGTGATTCTTGCAAGAAGACACGAGTGTGGTAAAATTAAGAAATACAGCAAAACAAAGACAGAAAACATACACACAAGCACAGAAACACCCTTTAAAACTTAAAAGTGAACCAGGGAGGTTCATAAAAAGAGCCCCTACCTGGTTTTCATGTTCTCACCTGGAAGGGTTCTGGCAGGACTGCCCATTAATGCTGTATTCATGGGACAAAATGGCACACAGTTTCAAATGCATACTAGCAAAAAAGTACCAAGGGAAATCTTTTGATGGCTTGGCCCATCAATAAAATAGAACAGCTTATTTTCAGGACATTATCACAAAAGAACAATGTTGTGCAGTATAGGTGCACTTTTGTGTTCTTTTGGTATCATTATGGTGCCATTTTTGCAGTGTCTGATAAAGTACTTACAAAACAAAAGCTCTCGAGAGCTCTGGAAAGAGGGAATGAGTGTTAAACTGGTGTAAGTCTGTGGTGTATTGAGATCCATCCATTCTTTTAGGAGTGAGTGTAACTCCTAATAAAGGTACACAGTGTTGTGACAATATATATTACCCACTCTCCAAAGGAAATAGTTTGTCAATAGTAGAAATAAACAATGAACAGACATTTTCTTCTGTCAGAATACTGTTTTAAGCACTGCAGGTTGACACCCTGCAGTGGACAAATGAACTAACATGATTAGGTCATCTATGAGTGTTCATAGTCCTGCCAGTCTCCATCATTCTGGTGAATTGTGTGGTTTTTACACTACGCGATAGCTCTAACAAACAAACAAAAAAACCCACAACCTTTTCCATTTTATCAAGAAGCGAACAGCCCAAAGTTCTTGACCCACTAGACACTGCTGTTGTTATTTTGGTTCATTTTCCCCACCAGCTTACAATAAACTGAGTTGTTTATTGTCAGGAGACCCGCTGTAGTAGCATTTCATGGTTTCACTGGGCTATTATTGTTTATGTCATATTGATTTTTATTACCTAAAATGTATGTCATTAGATTGTTGTTAAAAAGAGATAGAAAACAGCATTTCTTGGACAATGGTTTCAGATAATAAATTCCAGAAGAAGGTAGAATATTTTTTTTACAAAATGGTTCTTACAAACACAAGATTGTTTCCTTTAACTTATCTCCCACCTATCTATGCCAGCTGTTATGAATCTCAGAAGAAGGAATAAGAATATGATTCCAGCTGTTATGAATCTCAGAAGAAGGAATAAGAATATGTTACACAGAACTGCCCAAATTAAAAACAAAACAGTTGTATCTGTACTGAAGTGTGTGAGAAGAGAATGAGGAAAGGTAGATGGTTAACTGAGGGTATCAACTGATGTTTTCCAACAATAGCTACTCATTCACAGTAGTCCCAATCTGAATTGGAGCCCTGCCCACTTACTTGAGCCTTTTGTTTTTTAATGTAATCTAGTCTAGCCCTGAGTTTTGCAACAATTTCATTTCTAATCTTGTAGGGATTGGGCTTCCATAAATGAGGGAGGGGGAAGGTTTGAGTCACTGTTTTTATTCCAGTTCAATAAGGTTCCTCTCCTTTCTGTACTACTCTGTATTATTCTTTTTATTGACTAGCCATAGCACTCCTGCCCCCAAGGGACAATGATAAATGAGCTGCTACTTAGGGACAAACAAGTAGACTTGGCATAGAACTTTAAGGCAAAGTGAAATTGAAACACACATTGGGTTTCCTCCTTATGAAGAAAGTGTGCACGATGTTGAATCCAAAAGAGTGTTCATAAAACTACAAGCTGGGAGGGTGATTGTAAGGATTCACAGTGGACTCAGCAGTCCTTCATCCTTGAAGCAGTTGTTTCAAAGAGATAACTGTGGGGAGGATGGTAAGGTCAGCTCTCAGCCTGAAGAGGACAATGCTATCTTACATTTGGGAGGATGTGGTGATGTTGGAGTAGCCCAAGGGCAAAAATCAAGAGATTTGTTAGGAAAATGTTTTTGTTCCCATTGTTTTTTGTTTCGGAAGGGAAATGTATAACTGTATGGTAAAAGGCCAAAATATGAGGTAATTGTTTGCAAATGTGCAGGTGACAATCTTGTAGAACACACTATAGGTCTAGTTCTCTGAGATTCTGCAATAAAATGTGACATTAGGAGGCGATTTTTTTAAAAGGAAAGTAGAACCATTTGATTTTTTTTCTTTTACTTGATAAGGCTGTTGATTAATTTTTAACAGCAAACTGTACTTGGTATGTTGCACATTTTAAAAGTCACCCTTTTGTGATATATATGTGTTTTTGGCACTTGGTAACAGCAGGGACAATTTTTATAAATGCTTTAATTTTATACTTTATGTTGCTGGTATGAAAGAGCCAAAGACATTTAGAACCTTGCTGATCTTTCCTGTTAACTGCAATGTCAAACTGCAGTTAACAGCAGTGACTTGAAGAAATGGACTTACTGCTTGAGGCCCCTCTTTATTGCATTATCCTCAGCCATCTTTTGTTCATGCTTTCCAGCAACCAAGAGATATGCTTTAGCATACAGCTTTTTCTGAATGATACATGAAGAGTCACTGCCACATTTTTCATTTATATCTTAATCTACCTGGAGAAACCCTGAAAAATCTCATGGTGATGGCTAGGACAGCATTTGGATTTGCTGGCTGATTGTGGGATATAATGAGACCACACACAAGAAATGGGGTGAAATAAAGGGTTTTTGTTTAACCCTACCTATTTAAGACCCTCTAAGATCTCCAGTAGGAGGAGGCAACCTAGTGAAGGAGCAGCTGGGGCAGTAGGTCTATCTGAGACCACACCCCCAGCTTCCCTGGGCAAACACCTGGGTCCGGGAAAGGAACCCCATTGAATGGGGTTGCTCCCCAGACGGCCCAAATCTGGAAGGTCAACCCAAAAGCCCTTCACCCAAGCCACATGGATTAAGATGAGGGATTATCCCTCAGGCCAACCCCAAGGTGGGTCTCCTTCTGTCCCCTTAGGCCACACGACCTGAAGTGGCCCTTCCAGACACCCTGTCTTCACCAGAATTGGTGCCAAGGTGCACACTGAATCTACACCTCCCCCTTTCCCTGCCACAGAAAAGGGGTAAGTGTCCACTTAGTCCCTTTCCCCCACTAGCCTGTCCAAAAGGTCCCTCACCCCCTGCTGAAGATCACCCAAAAATATTAAGTTCCCAGTGTCCGAGAGATGGACCCCGTCTGCTCTGTAGAGCTTGGGCCTCTTCAACACAATGCCCAGGTGTGGCAGATAATACCTCAGCTCCCTATGCGTGGCATACCTAATTTCCCTATTGGCCCTTTGTCGGGCCTTGTCAATTTGATGGGTATCCCCATCCCTTCGCCACAGCTGTCTGGGCAAAATGACCGACCACATTTTGTAACTGTAGGCCACTGAGACCTGATTATCCCATGCCACCACCTAAAATACAAGTGACTTCCCCTTTTAAAAGGCCTAAATCATTCCCACCCAAGTGGAGAATGAGTATATGAGGTGGAGGCCCCTGGTGCTCCCCCAAAAGCAATGGCATAAGGTCATGCCAATGAAGTCCCCTCCTCCCCAACCCCTCTACTGTTGCCCTATCCCCCAGACTCAGGTGAGGCATGAAATGGCACAACCAGGTCTGTCGTGCTGCCCAGTAAACCATACTGTGGCTGCAAATCAGCACCTGCTGCCTCACTGGTGTTGATCTAAGATCTGTAAGACAAAAGGTGAAGACAACAAGTTAACAACAGAGCAGTCAGACATAACACCAGTAGGAGGAGGACCTCCACCGGCCAATCCTCTGGATCATTGCAGCCAGCATTCCCAATGCAGAGGCCTAGAGGAGGCCCCTATACGAAAGGCATGTGTTGCAAACCGGACCCCGTGCAGCCCCAACTTACCCAAAGCCTTGGCTGTCCAGAACTGGTATTTGGTTAGGCTCATTCACCATTAGTCGTACCCCGAAGGGGATTCGGGGAATGACACTATCTCCCCCCGCCCCAGATTTATGTACATATACATACATATATACACATATATACATATATATAATTCAATAATGTAAATAAAGATAAATGACAAAAAAGACATTTCAAACAAAAGCAACATTTCACGCTAATGTGGAGCCTCATCTTTAGATGAAAAAAAAAATGACAAGAATTTTGACAAGCACCCAAGGAAAGATTAATAGGGTAAGTGAATATTCTTGGGGTTGGGATCTTGAACCTGGTTTGTTTTTGTTTGTTTTTTTGAGAGGGGGAATAACCAAATCAAAACTCAAAGTGAATTTAGACTTTGAGGGGATAAATCAAATGTTTATATAGGATACTAAAAACACAATCATTATTTGGGTTTTAGGAATGCCAGGTAAGATATATAACCCACTTAAATAAATGGATAAAAAAATAAATAAAATAAAAGTCTGAGCACTATAGTACATTTTATTTTCTCAGTGAAAGAGAAATGAAATTCTGAGAAAACACACAAAAAACCTCAGGGATTCACTAGAAATAGCAGAATGGCAGCACAAAAAGCCAAGGAAGCCTTTGTATATTACAATTTGTATAGTTTTTAAGCAAAATTAAAACACCCATTAGCAGTTGATAGGAACTATATTTATCAAAAGGCCTTCTTCTCTAGAGTGTACCTGGTGAAAACCTGTTTTTTCAGGGAAAGAGATGGAGGGCTAAAATGTAACATTACATATACTTTAGTATGCTGTCAGGGGAGCTCTTGAGTCTTCAGTGGCCCATACAGAAATTTTAATAGAAGATTACAGTATTGGTAGTCAAGGGAAAGAGAAAACATCTTTAGAAATCATTCCAGTTCTTGAGAACTACCTGCACTGCAGTAGCCCATAGTTATGGATGAAGTTACGGGTCTTTAATAACTTCTGCCAAGGTTGCTTTTTGAAGGCCAACAGCATGAGCACAGCTCTCTATACATTGGTTTGGATCTAATGCAGCCCTCCCATTTATATTAGGGGCTTAGGAGATTTTCAGACACCGTTTAACAGTACCTACCACATGAGGAGGTCCCGGGAGAGGAACGGCGCTCTTGTGCAGCAGGGGGTAGTTTTTGGACGCTGCCATCCCTCTTCCGGGATCCTTCATTGCATGTCCGTGAAGCTTTGGAAGCGGCTGTGCCATATTTTAAGCACGGAAGTTGCCTGTGCTTAAAATATGGCGCAGCCGCTTCCAAAGCTTCACAGATGTGCAATGAAGGATCCCGGAAGAGGGACGGCGGTGTCCAAAAATGACACCCTGCCACGCAAGAGTGCCATTCCTCTCCCGGGACCTCCTCACGTGGTAGGTACTGTTAAACAGTGTCTGAAAATCTCCTTAGATCCAACAAAGGCTTCCACAAATGGAAATGGAGAGTAGGGGGAAGTGATTTTTGACAATTTTATATTCTTCTTGTGGCTTCTCATGCCACTTTCCACACTAATCTGTAAGACCATCCCACAACAACATCTTCTTTTTTTTTTTCCATCAATAAAAAGCAGCACGAGCAACATATTGGGAGGAGGACGGAGGAGGACGGGGCTGTCTGAACAGGTGCTCTGTAAGCAAAACAGTCCTGTTCTTCTCCCGACCTCCTTGGTGTTTTTTCCCCTGTCTGAAAAAGTCGTAAGTCTAGATCCAGCTAATTGGCTTGAAGCATTTAATCCCTTAAACAGTTTGCAAATGGAGTTCCTTTTATTGATAATTTTTAAAATATATATATATAAAAATGCATTTAAAACAAAAAATAGACTGATAATGAACAATGGTTTACTAGCATAATACCTGATAATGCACTCAAAATTACATTAAGATATAAAAGTGGTATTTTACATGCTGTATATAAACATTTAGTAAAGCTGGATTTCCCATTTTAAACACAGTCTAATTTATAACAACAACAATTTATGTCACTATATTATATCATTGCTAACACTTGTTTGGCATTTTCAAATAATTTAATGCTATTCCAAAAAGTTCATTTAAAAATCACCACATTTTCAATAAAGACATGGCTGTGGAAGTCCTGCTTCCCCATAGCCATTTGCAATGGGAGTTTATCCATCAAAAGACCCCATCTTCCACAGTTGGAGCTATATTATTTCCCCAATTTTCCTCCCCTTACCCTTTTCTTTCCTTTTCTTTCTCTGTTAGCATGAATCATCACTGCTGCTATCAGTAAATTGCCTTCCATTTCTGAAAATTCAGGTATGACACAAATTTTAAAATTTTTGTTTAAAGAAAATTCTAATAAAACAGTTCATGGAGACAGCCCACCTTGTTTCTTGTATTCTTCCAGCACTGACATAATTCTTCCAAAGTGTCCAAACAGATCTACAACTTTTTAAATATGCCTTAGACCTTTACAAGCCCTTTGGTAAACCATTAGGTTTCATCATTTACAGGCCTGTTATGGGTTGGTTTAAAATCTTGTTTATCAGACTTCACTGTGGAGTATACTGGAAATATATTGACAACTGGACCATTTTCCCCCCAGATAGGGGGTCTGTGATCAGCCCTTATTATCACAGGGTCTGAAGAATTTTGTCAAACAAAGCAAAGTTCAAATTAACAAGGTATAAAGGCTGAAAGATGGCATTCACCCAAAACTTGCTATAGAAAATACATGTGAAATTGCTGGGATTTTGAAGAAAAATAATAATAATTAGCATCTCCTAGTAGAAGATTGGTGGAAAGCATGAATAATGGCAGAATTGATTAAGCACATTTGTGGGGGGGGGGCTTTATTACCAACTTCCTTTAGACACATTTCTCTAAATGAATCTGCAAACTATTCTATGTTTGGGGTTTTTAAGCTTTTCCAGGACATGCATAATGGGGGAGAAATTAGCTCCAACATGTTAGAAGCCACTCTGGTTCTGTCCTGCTGGAGAATGTCAACTCAGTATCCAGCAACAATCACAGGACATGGCAAGTTTTCAAAATCATTACTGAAAGTACTGAAGGTAAAACTAGCAGTATACCATTCGGTGGTGGTGGGAATGCTTGCTCTTGTGAGGCAAGAGGTGATGCTGAGGGTAGCAGTGCTGCTGGTAGGGTCTTCCATGTGAGATAGGCTTTTGCTGAGGAGTCAGAATGTGCCAAACATCTACTGGACAGCAGTATCATAGAATCATAGAATCATAGAATTGCAGAGTTGGAAGAGACCACAAGGGCCATCCAGTCCAACCCCCTGCCATGCAGGAAATCACGATCAAAGCATCCCCGACAGATGGCCATCCAGCCTCTGTTTAAAGACCTCCAAGGAAGGAGACCCCACCACACTCCGAGGGAGTGTGTTCCACTGCCGAACAGCTCTTACTGTCAAAAAGTTCCTCCTAATGTTGAGGTGGAATCTCTGTTCCTGGAGCTTGCACCCATTGCTCCGTGTTCCAGTCTCTGGAGCAGCAGAAAACAAGCCTGCTCCATCCTCAGAGTGACATCCCTTCAAATACTTAAACAGGGCTATCATATCGCCTCTTAACCGTCTTTTTTCCAGGCTAAACATACCCAGTATTAGTAACAGTAGTAGTAGCAGTAGTAGTAGTAGTAGCAGTAGTAGTGGGAGCTGACACTGGCGAAGGATCTTTCAGAGATAGCAGCAGTGGCACCATAGCTAACATTTGTTAGTACTGCACAGAAGGAGGCATGGTTATTAATGTCTTTTACCACAAAAACCTTATGATGAGACAATCCAAAATGAAACAAGAGATAGTGCCAAAAAATGACACTCCTAGGTCAGGAGGCACTCTACAAGCTACAGGGGTTCAGCAGAGGACAACTGTGAGTAGAGCTGTGGCTAATGACACAACTGGATTGAAGTTGAAAGGACATTCATCTGTTGATGTGCTCAAAGGTGAAAGGAAAGTCTGAAGCTGTACAACACATATTATAGGAACATAGAATGTGAGGAGCATGAATCAGGGGAAGCTAGACATAGTAAAACAAGAAATGAAACATACACATTACAATATTTGGGATGAGTGAACTAAAGTGGAAAGGAATGGGACACTTTGAGCCAGATAATTACTCAGGACATGAAAATCTAAGAAGAAATGGGGTAAAATTAATAGTTAGGAGAGATGTAGTAAAAGCAGTCCAAGGATATAACACAAACTCTGACTGTATAATATCAAAGAGACTTCAGGGGAAACCTATCAGTATAACCATAATCCAAGTTTATGCTCCAACTACAGAGCTAGAAGGAGAAATTGAAAGCTTCTGTGCTGGAGTCCAGGAAAAAATTGAGTACTTGGATGATCCCTTCCTAGAAGAGATTACCGAACATTCAGACAGGAGAGATGTAATAATAATGGGGGGTTTCGACAATCCTGATATCTGTTGGAAGTCCAACTGTACCAAAAAATTGACATCCAACAAATTCCCCACTTGGCTTGCAGAGAATTTCATTGTCTAGAAGGTGGAAGAGGCAACAAGGGGATCAACAATTTTAGATCTGATCCTAACCAACAGAAATGATCTGGTTAATGGGATGAAAGTGGTGGGATCCTTAGGGGGGAGTGACCATGTTCTCCTGGAATTTGTTATACAGAGGAAAAGGGAAGCCAAGCCTAGTCAGACATCCCTTCTAGACTTTAAGAAAGCTGATTTCAGAAAAATAAGGGAATTACTGGGGGTGATCTCATGGTCAGGAATACTAAAAGAGAAGGGAATATAAGATGGATGGAAGTTTCTAAAAAGTGTGATATTGGAGGTACAATTTCAAACAGTTCCAATGAGGAGGAAAAAGGGGAGGTGTCTAAAGAAACCAGGATGGATGTCTAAAGAATTTTCAACTGAGCTAAGACTTAAAAGGAACATGTGAAAGAAATGGAAAAATGGGGAAATCACCAAAGAAGAATTCAAACAAATAGCCAGATCATGTAGAGGGAAAATCAGAAAAGAAAAAACACAAATGGAGCTCAGGCATGCTAGAAAGGTTAAAAACAGTAAAAAGTGGGGGGGGGGTGGATAGCAAAAGAAAGAACAAGGAAGTGGTAGGGCAGCTGCATGGAGAAGATGGCAAAATACTAATAAGTTATTAGTTATTAGTATTTCTATTACTAATACTAATTAGTATTAGTTAACAGAGAAAAGGCAGGGCTACTCAACACCTTCTTTGCCTCAATCTTATCCCAAAAGGAGAACAGTGCTCAACCTGGGGAAAATGGAGCAGATGATACAGTAGGAGAAATTCAGCATAAAATAGGTAAAGAGGTTGTTCATAAATACATGGCCAGTATAAATGAATTCAAGTCTCCAGGGCCAGATGAAGTACATCCAAGGGTACTAAAAGAACTGGCAGAAGTAATCTCAGAACCACTGGCAATAATCTTTGAGAAATCCTGGAGAACAGGAGAGGTCCCAGCAGACTGGAGGAGGGCAAATGTTGTCCCCATCTTTAAAAAGTGGGGGGGGGGAAAGAAGACCCAAATAATTATTGGCCAGTCAGCCTGGCATCAATACTAGGGAAGATTCTAGAGCAGATCATTAAGCAGATAGTCTGTAAGCACATAGAAAGGAATGCCACAATCACAAAAAGTCAACATGGATTTCTCAAAAACAAGTCATGCCAGACTAATCTCAACTCTTTTTTTATAGAGTTACAAACTTGATAGATGAAGGGAACACAGTGGATGTAGTGTATCTTGATTTCAGTAAGGCTTTTGACAAGGTTCCCCATGATATTCTTGCAAAAAAGTTAACAACATGTGGGCTAGATTATGCAACTGTTAGGTGGATTTGTAATTGGTTGACTGATCCAACCCAAAGGGTAGTCACCAATGGCTCTTCTTCATCCTGGAGAGAAGTGACCAGTGGGGTGCCACAGGGTTCTGTCCTGAGCCCAGTGCTGTTCAACATCTTTATTAATGACTTGGATGAGGGGAATAGAGGGCATGCTTATCAAGTTTGCAGATGACACCAAATTAGGAGGGGTAGATAATACCCCAGAGGATAGGATCAATATCTAAAATGACTTGAACAGATTGAAAGCTGGGCCAAAACTAACAAAATGAATTTCAACAGAGAGAAATGTAGGATACTACACATGGGTAGTAAAAATGAAATGCACAGATATAGGATGGGTGACAGCTGGCTTGATGGCAGTACTTGGAAAAGGATCAAGGCGTTTTAGTGGACCACAAACAACATGAGTCAGCAGTGTCAGTGTGACATGGCAGCTAAAAAAGCCAATGCAATTCTAGGCTGCATTAATAGGAGTATAGTGCCTAGATCAAGGGAAATAATAATCCCACTCTATTCTGCTTTGGTCAGACCTCACCTGAAATACTGTGTCAAGTTCTGGCCACCAAATTTCCAGAAGGATATGGACAAGCTGGAACGTGTCCAAAGCAAAGCAACCAAAATGGTAGGCAGTCTGGAAGCCGTGCCCTATGTGGAGTGGCTTAGGGAGCTGGGTATGCTTAGCCTTGGGAAAAGAAGGTTAAGAGGGGACATGATAACCATATTTAAATATTTGAAGAGATGTCATACTGAGGATGGAGCAATGGACTCAAACTATAGGAAAAGAGATTCCATCTAAACATTAGGAAGAATTTCCTGACAGTAAGAGCTGTTCAGCAGTGGAATGCACTGCCTCAGAGTGTGGGGGGTCTCCTTTTTTGGAGGTTTTTAAGAAGAGGCTGGATGGCCATCTGTCGGGAATGCTTTGATTGTTTATTCCTGCGTGGCAGGGCATTGGACTGGATGGCCCTCGTGGTCTCTTCCAACTGTATGATTCTATGATGACACACCAAAACAGAATTTGTTAATCACAGGCAATTGGAATGCAAAATTAGGAAACAGAGGAAAATAAAAGATTGTAGGAAAATTTAGCGTAGGATTAATAAAGCAAGCAGGAAAGTAACTGACTGACTTTTGCAAGGTCAACAGTCTACTCTTTGGAAACACATTTTTCAAGCAACCAAAGAGGCAACTGTATACATGGACATGACCTAATGGCCAATATAGAAAGCAATACACTAGATACTCAGAAGCAGATAGTGGAGAAGCTGCATTCTTTTTGGAAAAACAAGCCCAGGAGCAGATTGTAGCAAAGACTATGAATTGCCAATATAAAGTACAAATAAAAAGCTGATGGAAACAATTCATGGAAGAACTATGTAAAAGAGGTGAAAGGATGGCAGATTCATTCAAGGAAGAACCACTTGAAGGGGAACCTATAATTTTAGAAGCTGCACTCAGGGCACTTGGGAGAAATAAATCACCAAGATCAGATGGCAGACTGATACAGCTGCTTCAAGCTGCAGAGATAGAATTAATTCAAATTCTAACTAAAGTCTATCAATGAATATGGAAGACAAAAGAATGGCCCACAGACTAGAAATGCTCAATATTTATTCCAATTCCCAATAAAAGGGACACCAGGGTTTGCATTATGTACAGGTCTGTTGCATGAATATTTCATGCAAGCAAAGTGATACTCAAAATTCTACAACAAAGACTTTTATCATATATGGAGCAAGAAATACCAGATGTCCAAGCTCGGTTTAGGAAAGGAAGAGACAGAAGGGATCATGTTACAAATATATGTTGAATAATGGAGTGCACCAAAACATTTCAGAAGAAAATCAGCCTGTATACATCATGAAAATTAAAGAAATGGGTATACCACAACATTTGATTGTCCTGATGCATAACCTGTACCCAGGACAAGATGCTACCATCAGGACAGAATATGGAGAAATTGTATGTTTTCCAAGTGGCAAGGCAGTCAGGCAAGGCTGCATTTTATCACCCTGTCTGTTTAACTTGTACACCAAACGTATACATAAAGCAGGATTAGACTCAGAGAAAGCAGGATTAGACTCAGAGGAAGGAAGTATGAAAATTGGAGAAAGGAACATCAACAATTTAAGATATGCAGATGACACCACCCTACTAACAGAAAATAGCAAAGACTAGGAACAATCATTGAAGACATTCATGGAAGAAAGTGCAAGGCATGGTTACAGTTGAATGTGAAGAAAACAAAAATAATGACCATAGATGATTTACCTAACTTCAAAGTGGATGATGAAGAAATTGAAATAATTTTCCATGCCTTGGCTCAGTCATTAATCAGAATGGAGACTGCAGTCAAGGAATCAGAAGAAATGGACTTGAAAGGGCAGCTATGAGGGAACTAGATGAGATCCTGAAGTGTAAAGATATCTCATTAAATACTAAAGTTAGGATTGTCCATTCCATATTTCCAATTTCTGTGTGTGGTTGTGAAAGCTGGAGAGTGAAGGAAACAGATAAGAAAATTGGTTCATTTGATATGTGGTGTTGGAGAAGAGTGCTAGGGATACTATGGACTGTTAAAAAGACAAATCAATAGGTCCTAGAGAAAATTAAGCCTGAAGCCAAGATGACTATACTGAGGCTGTTGTACCTTGGCCATATCGTGAGAAGACATGACTCACTACAAAAACAATAATGCTTGTTAAGACAGAAGGCAGTAGGAAAAGAGGAAGACTGCTTTCTAGATGGATAGACTCAATTAAGGAAGCCATGCCCCTGAGTCTGCAAGATCTGAGTTAGGGCTATTGATGATAGTGTGACTTGGAAGTCTCTCATTCATAGGGTTACCATAAGCAGTTTACAACAATCATCATACTTTAGATATCACTTTATTGTGGATTTTGGATTTAATCATGCTTGTGTCATCTATAATGCAGGCACATTTGGAATGCCCTGCATAGTGTTTGCTTCCTCTCCAAAAGGATTTGCAGATGCTTCAAGATATTGGAGACTTTGTTGTGTCCCCCCCTTCCGGAGTGGAACACTTAGAAGGCGATTCTTCATTCAGACATATTGCTAGATGCTCAAGTAGCATCTCTAGCTTATAGACCCTTTTAACAGTTCCAGCTGACATCCCTTCTTGATGAAGGCCAAGCTATCCATAGTAATCTATATGCCATAAAAGGAGTGGTCAGACTTTAAGTTTAGGGGATCTACTTCATCTTTTGCTAGAACTCAAGGCCCACTAATAACTCAGAGGGTTTTACATGCAAATTGTTTCTGCCCTACAGACAGTTACAAAAGTGAAGATGAGGCAAAGTCCACCAGAGCAGATTTATCACACATTCAGTACTTGTAATGGCATTGGCTTATGTGTGTGGTTTATTTCTCCCACCCCAGTTTATGCTTCTCCTCCCTACTAAATAGTTCATGGATGCTTATACTTTGTAATGTACCTGCTGTTTTAGTTGCTTTTAATACTATTCTCTTATCTCTTATTTAGATTTATTCTTGTTAGCTACCTTGAGTTCTATCTGTCAACTATCTATCTATTTATCTATGGAAGAGTGACTAAAATGAGCAAGCATCTGGAGCAGTTTTCCTATAAGGAAAGACTTAGCCTTTTTAGTTTTAGAAAAAGAAAAATATGAATGGCATGGCAGAAGTTTGTAGAACTATTAACAATATGTAATAACTGGATTAAGAGGCATTTCCCTCCTCTCAGCCAACTCTCACACTAGAACTCACATACATACCAGATAACATTGTCCTTTTGTGATCATATCTTTAACCTTTTGTGTTAAAAAGCCTTTTAACTTTTTTTATTGACAGCCCAAGCTGTCAATAGATTGGCTGTGGCACTTTGTTGCCGGCATTGATGGCATTTGAATCCTCATGCCAATGTACTCACATGAATGCTGCATCAATGACATAATGGTTCTGGGAGAGATCATGACAGCCAGGTAGGGGACGCTCTTTTTTATGACTCCCTCCCATGTACATGGGACTTTCTAAGTGTGCTTTTGTGCTTTGCTGTACTTTTTGTTTTTTTGGGGGGGGGGTGTTGGCTTTAGTTTTCAAATTTCCCACGCTAGTGTCTTCTTGTGAGAATCGGTGAGATTTGGAACCTGGAAGTAAATGGAGCTCTATTTGTGCTCCATTACTGCCCTGGAAGCCTCTTTTATGCTCCTAAAGCTAGGTCTGGTATGTAGGCTTCTTTTGCCAGCATAAAAACACTACAGTTTTTGCCAGCAAAAGAACATTAACATGGGATGGTCTGAAAAAGTCCTGAGAAAGGTAATTTGACAAATTTCTGGAATATGTCTATTGCCTTCTTTCAAGTAGCAATAGCATTGATAATTCTATACTACTTATCAGTGCCAAAGCACTCTCTAAGCAGTTTACAATGTGTTAACTAATTACCCCAACAAGCTGGGTACTCATTTTACCAACCTACGGAAGGATGGAAGGCTGAGTCAACTTTGGAGCCCTTGGCGATCAAACTCATAATGTTGTGCCTTGCAGTACTGGTATTTAACCACTGCGCTACCAGGGCAGATTCATCATACATTCAGTACTTTTAATGGCACTGGTACTGTGGTACTATGACTAAAATTATATGCCTGGAAGCAAGATGCTTCTTACATCATATGCCAGAACAGACAAGAGGGCAACATCTTTCCATCAGATTAATGAAAACATTTGATAAGTGCTTGTGAATTATATGAAATGTTTAACTAATCACACTGGTAAAATGTAGCCATATAGTTTGGATATACTATATTATTCCAAATATGGGGAGGATTATGTTGTGCCTGCCTGTCTGCCAAATAGTAAAGGATGAAGAGCCTTTGATGCGGGGTTGGGGAGATAGCCATCCTAATTCGGCATGATAAATATAATTGAAAACACAGGGAATCAAACCCAGACTTTAGAAAAGATAAGTACTCAAAGCTCACTGCTTGGGTGGATTGACAAATTGGAGCGTGTCCAGAGAAGGGCAACTAAAATGGTGAAAGGTCTGGAAACGATGCCTTATGTGGAGAGACTTAGGGAGCTGGGTATGTTTAGCCTGGAAAAAAGACGGTTAAGAGGCGATATGATAGCCCTGTTTAAGTATTTGAAGGGATGTCATGCTGAGGATGTATCAGGCTTGTTTTCTGCTGCTCCAGAGACTGGAACACGGAGCAATGGATGCAAGCTCCAGGAACAGAGATTCCACCTCAACATTAGGAGGAACTTTTTGACAGTAAGAGCTGTTCGGCAGTGGAACGCACTCCCTCGGAGCTTGGTGGGGTCTCCTTCCTTGGAGGTCTTTAAACAGAGGCTGGATGGCCATCTGTCGGGGATGCTTTGATCAAGATTTCCTGCATGGCAGGGGGGTTGGACTGGATGGCCCTCGTGGTCTCTTCCAACTCTGCAATTCTATGATTCTATGATTCTATTTATCAGTTTTGATTTCTTCTATGTTCTACTTTCACATTAAAAAAAACCCTCAAATTCTCTCTACCAGATTTATAAAGCAGCTTGTAGATTTGATGAAGCTCTTCCCTAAAAATGAACTAAATGAAATTCTCACCTTTTCCTAATACAAACATACCTGTCATTAACTCTAAGTAGACACAAATAGGATTGCATTATGGGCTTATAAAAACATCATTCTTCATATGCTTGTTATAGTCACTCTAGGATCTCAACAAAGATTTGTGTTTAAAAAAAAAAAAACCTTTGTTAACAACTAATTCTAAATCTAATACCTTCAAAGACAGATTCCTTTGCTTCTTGAACTGACAGGAAAACACAGATGCTCAAAGAGCACTTCACTGCTTCCTCTTCTGAAGGACAATCAAGTCTAGAGGGCTTTCAAATCAGTCACATTTAATGGTTTGTTCTTCGATTACTCCTTCTGAAATATGGCTCCTTGAAAAAAAAAACTCAAACGTTTGGGAACTCTTTTTTAGCACCTCCAGCACCCCTCCTGTTACTTTCGAAAGAAGTAGACTAAGAAGCGGTCAAGTGGGTTACATATGTATCTGTTTTGATCTTTCTTTTCACATCCAATGTTAATGTAAGGTTTTCATCTTCTAATCCTACTAAACATCCCACAAAGTTAATTTCTCTCTTTGATTCTGATTTCACATAGGAAAAGGAAGCCTTCAGTCCACTTCCAAAAATCTTGTTAATCTTTTTAATCCTTGACAATTTCTACCTACTTCATGAGAAACACTGTGGTTTATGGCAGAAATATATACTTTGGGGGTTTTTTTAGTTTTAATTTCTTAAACACATCACATAATACAACAATAATGTCCATAATGTCTAAATATTGGTACAGAACAATAAAAGTTGATATTCATAGCCAAAAACTCTTTCAAATATCATCAACCAAAAAATTACAGTATGCCCAGCTCTTTTACTGCTCTCGGTTTTCATGGGGCAGAATGAAAAGTTACATCACAAAAAGCTGACTTGCTTCCTGGTGGCAGTCTTGAGGCTTGAAGTACTTCAGTATTGGAAAACTGGATATCTCTATATAGATAATTGGTCCTGTATTTGGACATTAAAACAGTATTAAATAACCTTTATTGGGCCAACTGTTGCATGATTTTACCATCTTTGCCTGATGAAGAAACCAATGAAGCTTTGAAAGCTTGCATAATATATTTTATGCTTTGGAATTGCCCCCCAAAAGATATTGCTGCTTGTGGATTTTTGATTTTGTTATGTTTTATAACATTGCAGTATTATAGAACTTTATCATGGCAACTAGACACAACTATTTAGATCACTGGCCCTTATTCTTAAACTGGAGAGCTGAGCCTGGACCTTCTAAGGGTGTTGGGTCATAGAATCATAGAATCACAGAATTGCAGAGTTGGAAAAGACCACAAAGGCCATCCAGTCCAACCACCTGCCACGCAGGAAATCTTGATCAAAGCATCCCCGACAGATGGCAATCCAGCCTCTGTTTAAAGACCTCCAAGGAAGGAGACCCCACCACACTTCGAGGAGTGTGTTCCACTGCCGAACAGCTCTTACTGTCAAAAAGTTCCTCCTAATGTTGAGGTAGAATCTCTGTTCCTGGAGCTTGCATCCATTGCTCCGTGTTCCAGTCTCTGGAGCAGCAGAAAACAAGCCTGTTCCATCCTCAGCGTGACACCCCTTCAAATACTTAAACAGGGCTATCATATCGCCTCTTAACCGTCCTTTTTCGAGACTAAACATACCCAGCTCCCTAAGTCTGTCCTCATAAGGCATGGTTTCCAGACCTTTCACCATTTTAGTCAACCAGCAGCTCAGTGGTGCCAGATGCTCACACTAGACTTGCATCTGGATTGAGGTTTCTTGCCTTGCCTTGCCTTGCCTTGTAAGATTGTGTGTTTTGAAAGGAGTTATCCTCAAAGATGGCAGTGAGGTAGCTATAAGTGGCCATGGGTGCACGTAATCTTTGGTGACCATATATTTACTAGTGCTTTAAGTTGTCAATGTATATGTTAGGAGACTGTACATAGTCACAAGCCAACATTAATATTATTTTGCTTTGGGAGGATCCAACACAATAACAGTTTGCTTTATTGTGAAATTGTTAATGCTTTCTATTCATTTGTGTACCAGTGAGCGGGAAAGGTAGACATTCTCACAGTCTACAGCTGCCAGTAAATGCATTCCTTTTCAGCTCAGCATTTCCAAGCACAAGGCAGCATAGTATGATGAATTCTTTGAATATTTAGAAATAAATCTTCATACCTGATGAGAATGTATGGAAGAAATGGATAGAAAAAATCTACAACAAGGCCCTAGGTCACAGCTACTCGTGGTGGCATTTCAGCTGGAGAAATCATTCATAACAAGCCTTCTGCTTTGCAGGTGCATTGTTTTGTTATAATGTCACTATCCTTGGAACAGTCATTCAAACAAAGATGGTCAAAATTTGCCTATGGCACTTTTAAAACCAATACTACAAACACAATTAAATGCTTCCAAGGATTGGATTATTTTTTTAAAAGGTAACAAATGCTAACACTAAGCCAATATACAGTTGCCTGTCCATATCCATGGATTCAACAACCATGGCTTGAAAATATTCGGAGAGGGGTTCCAGGAAACCAAATCTTGCTGTTTGCTATTTTATATAAGGGATGCCATTACAATATGCCATTGTATATAATGGAACTTGAGCATCCATGGATTTTGGTATCTACGGGCCATCCTGGAACTAAACCCCAGTGGATACTGAAGGCCACTGTAATACATCCCATACTAGACCCTACACTGATATATATCCCCAGTGTTCCAGCGCCCCAGCTTTGTATATACTAATATAAATATTAGTTTTCTTCATTTTGGATATTTCCCCCCCAAAAAAAGAAGAAGAAGAAGAAGAAGAAGAAGAAGAAGAAGAAGAAAGAGAAAAGAAAAGAAACAAGGGAGAAGAAATGAAAAGGGAAGAAAAGAATAGATGAAGAAAGACAAGAAATGGGAAGGGTAAATAATAACAATAATAACAATAAAATTGTGAATAATATTTACAACATAAACTCCAAACTAGGAAGAAATAAACTAATCTGCCAAAAGTTTAGAAGATCTCTTATGGCATAAAATTAGTTTAAACTCAAGAAATATTTAAAACATGTATATAATTTCTTACTTTTTAGCTGGTCTTTCAACATATGGGAAGCTCAATGTCTGGGTTTTTTTTTTTTTACTTATTTGGTCTACTTGTTAATTATTTTAATATGTGTGTTTGTTTTATACAGTGTCATTTGTGATTTTTTAAAAAAAATGTGTTGTATGTTGATGTCAATAATAATATATATATTTTGAAAAGCTTCTGCTCAACCCAAGAGCTAAAGACCCCTTAAAGCCTTAAAATAAAAAAATACACAGCCGAATGCAAATGTGTAATATCACTATGAAGAATTTATCCTATCATTCCCTCCCGCACTCATACATTGAAATCCTATTACCTAAACAGAGTTGACAGGGCCTAATTTCTGCTGTCTGGGGAATGGCTCCTTTCCCCTTCAGTTCGCGTTTTCTAATCAAAAAGTCTGAAAATACAGCCTGTTCCTTAAGGAATTCACATCCTCAAACCAATCAATCTGCTGGAGCTAGGTTTGGGTATTTAACTGCCAAAGTCAATATATTGTTGTTGTTCTTTTCAGAACAAAGTCCTTTTTGTGTTTTTCCTCCATACCATCCATTCTGCAATTGCCCCATACTCTAACCTGGAATAAAGGCCCCAGATACTGATATCACATTGAAATAAGGTTGGAATACTATTATTAGTCCCAACTAGGCAGATGAATGAATCAGTAGCATTCTGACACACAATAATATGTCCACACACCACTCAACAATTAATTAAATGGATCTGAGCAATGGCATCATTGTTGTGTTTGCAAAAACAGAAGTCCTACTTTGAACTTCAGTTGTGGAATTCTGACTCTCTAAATTCTTAGCTCACCAAATCTAACATTTCACTGCCAGGAAAAAAAAGGTGGGGAGCATCTCAGCTCCTGCAAAACACTTCACCGGAGAAAAACTGTTTCCAATATGTGCACCACAATTCTGTTCCCTTGGCCTAAGCTGCACAGGACCCTAACGCAGCTCATCTCTACCCTGCTCTAGCTACATGATTTCTTTGAAAGAAGAAGGGGAATGCTATATGGGTAATTTACATGTCATGCAAATCTTAATTAGAGTGGCACATTGCTTGTGCGCCACCCTTGTCTAATTAGAAGTAAGTTCAATTGAAGGTATTTGCAGCTAAATGTGTAGACAATTTGAGCCCCAATAGCCATTTTCCTTCCCCAACCTGTGGATTCAATGATAATATTATCAAACCCTTCAAGTCTTCTAGGCACTTATTTGGAATAGCGATCATGTGTTGTTGTTGTTTTCACAGAGAGGAAAATTGTGAATATACCCGATATCCATAGAAAGAATTACTAGCTGGATTGTTATATTTGTCCATATTGCAGATGTAGTATTCTCTCTACATCAGTTTAACATAGCAGTTATTATGCACCTTGCAAAGTAGTTTCAGTTGTTATGGCAACAAAGTTTGGGAGTAGATGATGAGCATTTTTCCTTTATACAGTATGCTCTAAATTGTAGTTAAATTAATCCAGAGGCTGTGGGTGGGTGGGGCATGAAAGACCTTGGGACAGACTAAGAAGAAAGAACCAACGTGAGGTTATGTTCTTGGAGCATATTGATGAACATGATGGAAAGTGCTGGCAAAGCAAAGTGCTTTAAATAGAACTGTGTGGTATTCTTCCTATGGGCAAGAAACTGGGGTTTGGGGAGGTTTTTAGATAAGTTGCAAAATACAATCCTGTGCATGTTTACTTGGAAGCAAGTCCCAATAGGTTTAATGGGGCCTGTTCTCAGTTACATACATATAGCTGTGCAGACTTAATCTAATACTATCTCATGGGTTGTAGTTCTAATGAAATGGAACAACAACAGATATCCAATTAAAAATATGAATTGATCATTCATTTGCCTTTTAGCTAATTAATTGCACCTATTTCAAATGTATAGGTGAGAAAAATTTAATGAACAAAATCTACCTCATTTAGTAAGAAAGGCTATCTTGATATTTTATTTTCCATTTCCAATTATAGTAACTTACCAGAACCAAAAACCACACTTTGTAAAATGTATTTTTTTAAACCCACAGCTGCACTGATTAAAATTTGTCCCCACTATGGGTTTCATTAATTAATCTATTAGTTTAAAGTTTTCAGGCTTAGAAATAACTTCATGCATGAATCTCTGAGGCCCTTGGAGCTAGTGCAGGATAAAAATGTGATAAAATGACATTAATTCCCTCTCCAACTGTAAAGAGAATTTTATGACTACAATTAAATTGCATCATATTGATTAGTTGCTTCTTAGAATTTTTGACTTATAAAATAGTACCAGAACACATCCCATTATATTATGTGAACTTGCTTCACGTGTTTATCTGCTTGAAATTTCAGTTAGGAAATATACAGAATAATCTTATTCACAGCATAATCTCATTCATCCTTGGATGAAACGTGTTAATGGAAAGAGATGTGAAGCCATAGGAATTTTTTCAGAGTATAGAGCTGCTATCAAGCTTGGTGTGCAGCTATACTGGGATATCTTCGGAGGTGAGATAAAGCAAGAAGTGAGCAAAGTTTCTCATCCTACATATTTTCATATCTCAATTATCTGATTTTGCAGTGCCTGGTCTAATCTGTGGTAGGTTGATGAAATGGCGAAATCTTATTGGTGGAGGGTGGAGGAGAAGGTGGGGGAATTGGCAGCTCACCAGCCCCTTGTAGTTTCATCTTTTGCTACAGTGGAATTACTTTGAAGTTTTCAAAAAACAAAATAAAATAAAATAAAACAAAACAAAACATAAAGATGTTATAGGAATTTGGCATGTGGTAAAATGGCACATGGGTTCCAAATTATGGAACTGCAAATGTACATTTGTTCTGTCTCGGGAAACAAATGTGTGAGGACCCAGGAGCATCAGTTAAAAGAGATTTAAGATATCTGTTATTAGGAAGGAACGAAAATTTGATTTAAGTTCAAAGTTGCTGTGGAACAAGTTTTATTTAGTATATGCTTGCATGGGCAGCATCTTATGCCAAATTACTTATCTTTTAATGGTTTAAATGCAAAAAAAAACAAAAAACAAAAAACAAACCACCTAACAAGGCTACTCCCTCAAGATTTTTCAAAAAATATTGTATGTGGGAGAACCTGAAATTGACAGATTTGTCCATCTAGACTCTATGCTTTGAGTACTTAACTCTTCAGTGTTTGGGTTTCGGCCCCTGTGCATTCTATCATCTCTCTCTGGCTTTTCTTCACAAACAAAGATTCAGGAAGGACTCTCCTCTCTCTGGGGTCGTTTACACGGGCAAATATTCCCCTAAATATACCGCTAAGATAGCTCATAGTTCCCACGGATCGCAGCACAGCATCGCCTCATTCAGAAGGGGGGAAGATAAAACACCCAAATATAGCGTGGCAAGGCATGTCGCTATTTTTGCAGGAATATTTGCAATGTAGTGCTTTATTGGCAGTGTAAACTAGCATTCCGCTAAGGGTTAAAGCACAGCTGCATTGTGATTGGTTGATGAGGCAGGGGTGGGCTTAAAAGAGGGGCAGGGAGGAGGCAAAGACAGTAGCCATTAGAGAAGAAACTTGCAAAAATCCTGTCTGCTATTTTGCGAGCCAGTTTGGAAGAAAAAAAAAAGATTCCCAACTTCTTTCATTCCTGGAGCATTCCTTCTAATCCTCTGCTGTTTTGAAAGTATGTAAAGCTGTTCGTCACTTTTATCCTGTGCACGGGGGAGGGAGAGAAACCATTTCACAAAGGGCTGTAGCAAGCTGAACTGCTATTTTCCCTCTCTCTCTCTCTGCTTGGGGGAAGGAGGGAGGGGGAAATAGGATCCATGGCATGGTCTTTTAGCAGAGAGATTACTCTCCTTCTGCTTTATGGAGTGAATTCATTTACAGGCAGATTTACAGAGACACACAGAGACTCACCCCCCACACTTATTCAAGTCTGAACTGCAAAGCGACATAATTAGAAAAAAAACCTGACTGGCACAGCTGCAGAAAATAATTAAACTGCAAGTTGCCGCAATAAATCTGCTGTGTAAACCGGCCCTCTCTCTTTTTTCCCCCAGAGAGTCTTTCAAGCAGATAGCAAAACCAGGCACTCTTTCAAGCCACTTGTGTATTTCACACTAGTTTCTGAGGAGCCTTTAGCTTTGTTGGTTGATCACAATGTGAACATTCACACCATTCTAAGGAACAGGAGAAAGAAATAAAGAGCACAATCCAATGTGAAGGTCTCCTGCCTAAATTCCCTTCAGATATTCTTAAGAATTGAGCAGCTGAAGTTCCTGCTATATTTCACCAGCAAGTCAGAGTCTTGTGCATATTTTTTAAAAACAGAAAAATTAGGGTTAACTCCATCTAGAACAGATATTGAGACATGTTAGTATTTTTTTTTTCTTTGCTGTGAAAATGTTATCTACGGACATGAAACATCCTATTTCTTCATTCAGCTCTGGTGAAAGGTTAATATATAGCAATTAGTGGTATGCTTTATGGGAATAATTTGCAAAGAAAATGATACATGTTATACAAAACTCATGCTAACTCCCCAACAGATTTGTCCTTATTATAGCAATAAAAAACCCTTCACATGCAGTGTATAAAAAGGCAAGACTATTTCATATATCATCTGCTCCACAGAATGCATTGTCATCAAGGAGACAAGCTTCTGCCAATTTGTTTTGTGGAACAGATGCTTTGGGAATATATGATGTACAGTATGGCACTCTGGAAAATAGATCCATCTGTGAGAACTTCATGTTTGCAAAAGCTAACTTCTAATGGGATGTCTTCATCCTTCTCATTTCCTGGGGCAAGCTGGTTGCCCAGCAATCAAGGTTTTAACTTGGCTGGAGTGACCCATGGCCAGATGGTCTCTCTCCAGTGCTACTTTTAGCCTAGGAAGCCATTTGGTTTGTCTTAAAATTCTTCAGATGTTTCTCCTGTGCAGGGATCACAAACGTGCTTCATAATTAATAGTAGGTGAAATAACAGCTTAGCAATGTGTGGTACCCCCATTGTTTTGCTCTATGCTATATTCCATTTCCCCTAGATTGAGTCTTAACAAGGGTACATTCTATAATTCATTATAGTATTGGAGTATGTATTTTGGATTTTATTCTTGGATTATTCCATTCCTGAGAGTTGGGCAGGCCTAGAAGCAGGACAAAGATACTTGCTAAGCTGAGCAGGCAGATAGCGTCCCCCACCCCTCCTCCAGCAGCAGCCTATATAAAAGCCCGTCAGTACCAGGCTCTATATGGAATACATGGATTGCTGATATGGAGCTAAGTTCGATAACTGTTTTTTATTCATTTTAGATAGTCATCAAAGCAGTCACTTTACCAAGGTTATCCTGAAGCAGAATCTCAGGTGTTCTTTAAGGCTGCAGTCTTACATGTCCTTATTTGTGAGTCCCGTTGAATTCAGTGGGGCTTACTTCTACGTAGACAAGCAAAGGATTGCATTACTAATCAAGTACCACAGCAAATTAAGAAATATAGGGTGCCTTCATGATATTCACACCATGCCCCATTACAGCCACACCACATGGTAAGATTAGATAGCCATCTAAGATTACACAATAAAAATGAATTTCCATTGATATGGAGCCCTGCTGGGTGAATGTTTGAGAAGCAAAATGTTCTGTAAGCCTTTCTACATCAGAAAGTAGGGCTTTCTGCCTCCCGTAGCAATACTACTTCATTTGAATATATTAGTGTTGCCAGGTTTTCAAAACAGTAGTAAGGGAGTGTTGACATTCATGCTGTGTAGCTGCTAACCAGGTTGTGTTCTACATAAATAGCAAATACAAGTGCTGATTTCAATTAATTTGTCCATGCATTTCTTGACAAAATTAACACTTTGTCCACATTCTCCAAACATAACATATGAACATAAATTACATTATGCAGAAACGTCTCTTTTTATGAAGATCCACATTTGGATTCTTTCTTTGGCATGCATCAATAGTCTTGTATCTGTTTTAATCATAAAAAAACCTTGATAACTATGATTAAAATTCAAAGTAACCTGAACCTCAGATTAGGTAACATTTATTGCTCTCATCCCTGCATTTATTTTTCAGAATAATAATTTTTAAAAATCTATAAAAACATTTGACCCTGAAATGCTCCAGGAGAACAGATATTAAACTCCAACAATAGTTACACTCAAATCCATACTTAGAAAAATAATTCAGCCTGACTTAAAGAGGCCCCAAACATTTCAACCATCTGATAACGTTCATTGGACTTTTCTGCAACTTTCCTACTTCTACAGTATCCTGTTTGAATTGAAGCGTCAGAACAAAATGCAAAATGAACCATATCATAGCTTTGGATTTCTATGCTGGCAAGAGGTTAGATTAGATGATGTTTGGGAACTCTTTCATCTCTACAATTCAAGGATTGTATCGATTCACATGATAGCATTATCAGGTTTAAATGCTAACTTCCCCATAATGGTCACATGGTCATCATGAGCCAATTGTAGCCTTTCAACTTAAACTCCCTCACAGGATTGTTGTTAGGATAGAAGTGGGGTACCCAGCGTAACATACGCTGTTATGTGTCCTGTTGGGGGTTCAAGCAGTTGTTGTAGCGTGGAGGTTGGAGTGGCAGTGTTAGGACTTTTTCGGATGCATGAAATATAACGCAAGCAGCCTCGTTGCGTTGCGAGGCTGCTGAGCTGCAGAGCATCAGTTTCGGATGACGCTCGCCCCTGCCGGTACTGTTGCGGTACTGCAGGAAGAGTTGAGCATCATATTTCATCGATTTTTAAGCACGATCAACTTTCGTGCTTAAAAATCAACGAAATATGACGCTCAACTCTCCCTGCGGTACCGCAACCGTACCGGCAGGGGCGAGCATCATCCAAAACTGATGCTCTGCAGCGCAGCAGCCTCGCAACGCGACGAGACTGCTTGCATTATATTTCATGCATCCGAAAATGTCCTTACTTTCACACATTTTAGGAAAAAATACTGCATTGTTTTACATGTGGTTGAGGGAGTGAGAGAACAGAGGGGCCCTTGTGAGGCTGGGGGTGGAGATGCAGATTGAGAAGCAGGAGTGGATTGTGAGGTGGAGAGGGAATTTGCATGCAGGTGGTGATTGGCTCACTCCTTCAGCCAATCAGCACACTGGGAAAGGAAACATACCAAGCCATATATAGAATCATAGAATTGCAGAGTTGGAAGAGACCACGAGGGCCATCCAGTCCAACCACCTGCCATGCAGGAAATCACGATCAAAGCATCCCCGACAGATGGCCATCCAGCCTCTGTTTAAAGACCTCCAAGGAAGGAGACCCCACCACACTGTGCCGAACAGCTCTTACTGTCAAAAGAGCTGTACTGCCGAACAGCTCTTACTGTCAAAAAGTTCCTCCTAATGTTGAGGTGGAATCTCTGTTCCTGGAGCTTGCACCCATTGCTCCGTGTTCCAGTCTCTGGAGCAGCAGAAAACAAGCCTGTTCCATCCTCAGCGTGACATCCCTTCAAATACTTAAACAGGGCTATCATATCGCCTCTTAACCAGGCTAAACATACCCAGCTCCCTAAGTCTCTCCTCATAAGGCATTGTTTCCAGACCTTTCACCATTTTAGTTGCCCTTCTCTGAACACGCTCCAATTTGTCAATATCCTTTTTGAATTGTGGTGCCCAGAACTGGACACAGTATTCTAAGTGAGGTCTGACCAAGGCAGAATAGAGTGGCACTATTACTTCCCTTGATCTAGACACAATACTTCTATTGATACAGCCCAAAATCGCATTGGCCTTTTTAGCTGCCACATCGCACTGCTAGCTCATGTTCAATTTGTGGTCTATTAGGACTCCTAGATCCCTTTCGCACATAGTCTCATTCAGCCAGGTCTCTCCCATCCTATATTTATGCATTTCATTTTTCCGCCCTAATTGCAGTACCTTACATTTCTCCGTATTGAATTTCATTTTGTTAGCTTTGGCCCAGCTCTCCAGTCTATCCAGTATATATATATATATATATATATATATATATAGAGAGAGAGAGAGAGAGAGAGAGAGAGAGAGATTAGCTAAAATACACATAGTTAAAAAAAATAGGACTGTCATAAAAAAAAACTGATGCATTTGCAACAGCCTATAAACATTTACCTGAGAGTAAATCACACTGAACTCACTGGGGCTTACTTCCAAGTAGATAGCTCTATAATTGCTTTGCTAATTTAAATGGAATCTGGCTCTTTAGAGGCAGACTCCATCTCACACATAGATACACAAACACCCTTCCCCCTTACTTTTATTAAAACACGCACCTACTTGCAATCTGAAAGTGAAACGATGACTTACTTGTTGCTTCATCCTCAACTGGCTGTCCATTTTCACCTGCTCAGCCAACTTCTGCCTGGAATGCATCATATGATAAGAGCAGCAGGAAATAGTGAGGCAGTTTCTGTGCATACATTAAAGAAAGACTACTCTACTCCCACCAACCCATTTTGATTGACTGCTGGGTGCTGGGGGGGGGGGACATCTGCTTTAAGGCAGAGAAAGAAGGATGGGAGAGCTAATAATCTGCATTGGTGGTGAACTTCAGACAGGCCTGCTTGCTCACTGCTGCACCTTAGCCCCCTCTTTTATTAAAGTGTCCATATGCCAGCATACAGGATTTTTTGGTATCCCATTCATTCTATCACAGTAGCACCCCCACATCTGCAGGAGATTGGTTCCGTGCCCTCCCGCTGATGGTGAATTCTGTTGATAATAGCAAATGGCATCCCAGGGGCCATCCCAGGGAAAGGGGGGTTGAGATTTCTCCCTTCTCCCCTGCTCTGCCATTTCAGCCCTGGAAGCGATCCCCGAGAGTGATCCTGGGGGCAAAGGGAGGGGGGAGGGAGATCTTTCCTCCCCTCACTTCACCCCTGCATCACCATTTCTGCCCCGGAGTGATCCCAGGGAGTGATCCTGGGGGCAAAGGGAGGAGGGAGGGAGATGTCTCCTCCTCTCCCTTCGCCCCCTTTGCCCCCTTGTCACCATTTTGGCCCACATCACCATTTCTCTACTTCTCCCCCGTCCATTCCCCGCTGTCTCCATCTGCAGATAACTGAATCTGTGGGCGGTGAATCAGCAGATGTGGGGGTGCTACTGTATAAGCTTACTGGCCCTCAAATAAGGGACATCCTTCATAGTAAGGGACACTTGTAATTCTTGTGTATATTAAAGGAAAATTCACCATGCAGACACTGAGGGCTATATTATGCAACACAGCTAATACTGTAGGACTTGTGAAAAGTAGGTAGGCAGGCAGGCAGGTGGGCGGGCGCTTGTGAGGCACTTGGCTAAAGCAGGAGGGCAATGGCAGCATGATCAGCAGCCATAAGCACTAAGTGGCCACATTGCCAGCTCCTTGGTTTGGACCTGGCCCATCAGTAGTGCTCAGAAGCTTCTGACGAGATTCGGCAGCAGAGGCAGCAAATATGGCCATGGCTGTGTAGACAGATTGAGCAGGCAGACCTGTTTGGAAATGTGAGAGATTATAGTAGATCTCTCAGGCAAAGTATTCCATTGGCAAGGCAGTAGCTGAACAATAACCCATTGCGCACGCACCCACCCACGCAGGGTATAGCAGTGTGTGTTTGTGTGTGTGTGTGTGTGTGTGGAGCTTAGTCTTCCTTGTAAAACATAAAGGTAGCTTTACTTATAACTTACCTTACTTACAATTTAAACATGGTCTAATGAAGGCGAGGGGAAAATAAAATTGCTGTGGGTTAGAGTGATACAAGAGGAGAGAGGGTGTTGGGAAAAAAAACCCCTAAGAAACAGGAACTCACCACTAAAACTATACCCCAATAGAGTAACATGCAAACTAGTGATTTGGGTGCACAGGCTTGCATAGGTTGCTAATTCTAACAAAATCAACAGCTTTCTTTGCCTTGAGCTCTTCAACACACTGGGTGTCACCTTCTGCTGTAGTTCAGTGTGATACAGCATGCACAGCAAGGGGCCATTTCAGTGACTGGAAGCCAGAACATCCAATTGAGAGTGCCCTTGAATGTTGGGACCAGCATTGACACAACAGCAGTTGGTAGTCATGAAGTCACCCCAAAGTGAAAAGGTAGAGCAGCTCCTGGGAGTGGGCATTCCTGTCCTCAGGGAACTCAGACCAATTACAGCCTGAGGAAATTGGAGACAAGAGGGACCTGATTTCTGAAAAAGTAAGGGAACAAAACAACCTCGGAATGCATATCACTGTTGTTAAGACTCAACCTTAATTTTATATTTAATTTGAAGTATACATATGTAGCTAAATAATTTTTTTCTTACTCAAAATTATTCAAGGAGAGCTGATCCACCTCAAGATAGTGGTGTTAATAGTCAACAATTTATTCTCTCAAGTGACAATGAAAACTTTCCACAGCTTTCCTCCAACTGCAATATATGTATGTATGTATGTATGTATTTCTGCACAGTTCTTGCCTCATATTCACACATCCTCAAGTGCTTTGGGAAATTATTCTGTGCAGAAATACACAGGAGAATTATGGATTTTTGTAGGAGAATTATGGGGTTTTGTACAAAAAACACTGTCTAGTTTTTGGGTTTTGTACAAAAAAAACCAATGTGTTTTGTGCAAAACTGTTGTTTTCTACACAAAAAAACCCAGCAATCTCTTTCACAACAAATCTTGCACAACAAAACTATGTGGCTAGTGATTTTGTGCAATATTTTATGTGTAAGACTTTTGCTATGCAAGATTCTTGTTTTCTACAGAAAAATGCCACCAGCAATCTTGTACAGAAATGCACATGGCTATCCAGAGACATTGTTTTTTGTGCAAACCCCCACAGTTCTCATAAAAAAAACCAACAACAACCAACACCCACCCCTGTATTTCTGTGCAGAAGAATTTCCTGAAGCACTTTGGGATGGGCACATGCCAGATGAAATATCTGAAAAATATTGGCCACTTCTCAGCTGGCTTTCCCAACCATTTTCTGGCCAGGAAACAAATAATGGCAAATATTCTTTCCACCCCTGCCTCAAGAAAATAGCAAGGGGGGATGGGGGTAGACTTTTGCCATCTTCTAGCAAGCTTGCTAAGGTGAAATGTAAGTGCAAATGTGTAATGGCACATACATTATGGACAAAATGCTGTAATCCTGACTTGGGAGATTTTCACATGGGGAAATTATTCCTCTGAGAGATCGGGAGAGAAATGGGGCTCTTCCGGGAGCAGGGCTCCGTTTTGCACGCCCCTTTCCTTCTCCCAATCGTCCTCACTCTGTGCTGCTTCCATTTCTCTGCCAGTATCTTCCATCATTTTTTAATAACGAAGAACTTTCTCTGCCAGTATCTTCCGTGATTTTTTAATAACGAAAGTTTTCAGTTCTTCTCCTTGGAATGAGGCAGGTGTCTGTAATTTGCTTAGTCTTCACTTCAGGCTCAAATATCAGAATGTTTGCAAGACGTCCAATTCTTCCTGATCCTGATATAGTCTTGCTAGTTCAAAAAGGCATTCTGTGGATGCTTAGGAGTAGAAATGTATGTTAGAAAGACTGCAAACATAATACAGCCCTATGTCCCTCTGAAATGTGCTGTTCGTCTTTTACTATGGTCTGGCATCATTCATTCTGTACTCATAGATTTCCCTGCCTATAGCAGCAGCATGTGGGATACAAGCAAGAAAATGCTGGGACTTGGAAGAGTTACTTTTATGGAGTGCAACTCCCTGGCCATGCTGGTGTATGGGGGGGGGGTATAGTGGGAGTTGTAGTCAAGATGTGTAATTTTCCCAAAGACTGAGAAGTGTACATTGCTATGACAGCAGGTAACTAGTACAAATTGTATTAAATGTTTCATGGAGGCAGTTTACAAAGTGAATTACTTTTGGAGAGCAATAGCCTCATGTTTCCTATGTGCAATGACTACCCTTCAACATATGTCTAAAAAACACTTTTGTCAGGCTGTGCCCAAGGTATTTTGCTGCCTGATGCAAAATGGCAGATGAAGGGAAAGCTGTGGACATCGCATACCTTGATTTCAGTAAGGCCTTTGACAAGGTTCCCCATGACATTCTTGCAAACAAGCTTGTAAAATGTGGGCTAGACAAATTAACTGTTCAATGGATTTGTAACTGGTTGACCGGCCGAAACCAAAGGGTGTTCAGCAGTGTCTCCTCTTCGTCTTGGAAAGATGTGACCAGTGGGGTGCCACAGGGTTCTGTCCTGGGCCCAGTGCTATTCAACATCTTTATCAATGACTTGGATGAGGGAATTAGGGGCATACTTATCAAATTTGCAGATGACACCAAATTAGGAAGAGTAGCTAATACCCTAGAGGACAGGATCAAAATTCAGAATGACCTGGATAGACTGGAGAGCTGGGCTAAAGCTAACAAAATGAAATTCAATACGGAGAAATATAAAGTACTGCATTTAGGGCGGAAAAATGAAATGCATAAATATAGGATGGGAAAGACCTGGCTGAATGAGACTACGTGCGAAAGGGATCTAGGAGTCCTAGTAGACCACAAGTTGAACATGAGCCAACAGTGTGATGCGGCAGCTAAAAAGGCCAATGTGATTTTGGGCTGTATCAATAGAAGTATAATGTCTAGATCAAGGGAAGTAATAGTGCCACTCTATTCTGCCTTGGTCAGACCTCACTTAGAATACTGTGTCCAGTTCTGGGCACCACAATTCAAAAAGGATATTGACAAATTGGAGCGTGTCCAGAGAAGGGCAACTAAAATGGTGAAAGGTCTGGAAACCATGCCTTATGAGGACAGACTTAGGGAGCTGGGTATGTTTAGCCTGGAAAAAAGACGGTTAAGAGGTGATATGATAGCCCTGTGTAAGTATTTGAAGGGATGTCACGCTGAGAATGGAGCAGGCTTGTTTTCTGCTGCTCCAGAGACTGGAACATGGAGCAATGGGTGCAAGCTCCAGGAACAGAGATTCCACCTCAACATTAGGAGGAACTTTTTGACAGTAAGAGCTGTTCGGCAGTGGAACACACTCCCTCGGAGCGTGGTGGGGTCTCCTTCCTTGGAGGTCTTTAAACAGAGGCTGGATTGCCATCTGTCGGGGATGCTTTGATCAAGATTTCCTGCGTGGCAGGGGGTTGGACTGGATGGCCCTCATGGTCTCTTCCAACTCTGCAATTCTATGATTCTATGAAAATAGCAAACTCCCCAAGTCAAGGTGCATAGTATTCAAAGTCAGCCAAATTACTTTGACATGTGAGGCAGGAAAAAAACCCAACAGGCACTTCTCCTTATTCCTGGCAATAAAATACAATACCTATAATAACATATTTAATAACTACATGCTGCCTTTTCATGACAGCCAAAATCTACTACCTGAAGTGGCGGCCTCACTCTGCCAAATGGTTAGGCCAGCCCTGTCTCTGAGGAGAAAGGTTGTATGTTGTGGTATGCAGGAAGGAGAATTGAGGAAGTGTTCTCCTAATTAAAATCAAACAGTTTCCAGTACTTCAGACTGCTAAACAGGAAAAGATTACAGAAGGAAGATGATTAAGGAGGTGGGGAGACATTTGCTACCTGCCTTCATTTCTGTTTAACCTTGAACAATTTCAGTTTCACAGGGATAAATGGTAATGAACCTACTTATCTGTGAAACATGCCCACCTGGTGTTAAGTTGTAATACCTCTTGAAGTAAGTGTGAGTTGATTGTCATAGAACTGAAAACCCAGGGAAAGGAAGTGGCAGCTTGCCAAAAGACACTGCATCTGCATTTTGCATATTTCCAGCCATTAAAAGTGGCTGGAAGATAGGCTGGAAGCTGTAATTCAGAAGGGTAAACAAATTGCTTATGAACACAAGGAGGGAGCAGTAGCTGTTCAAAGAAAGGAAATTACAAGAGACTGTCTCACACAACATTTAAATTTACCTTGAGGTTGAGAGATACGACATAAACAAGGGGTTCACTGTTTCATCTGCAAGCTGGAAAGTTTGCCAAGGTGACATGTAAATTCAAATGTGTTATGACACAGCTGGCATATGGGCAAAGTGCAAGTAAAATGAGCATACTGTTACCTGTGAAGTTGCACCTGACTTGCACTTGAAAAAGATAAACTTTTATCTATAATTTTTGGTGAAACATCTACATATACCCAGTTGCTCCAATTAAAAAACAACAACAGTGTTTTGAAATCATTTTAATTCTCCACCCACCAGATGCACACACACTTTTGGACACTTATTTTTAAAAGATCAAGAGGTTTTAAAATCTATAATTTGGCCCTCCTGGAGAAATTACCACCAAAAGCTTTGCTTTCATATCTAGAACTGTGATTCTCTGACTATGTGCCGAAGTGGGCAGGCTGTCAGATGTGGGAGCATCCCAAAAACATCACCATTGCCAAGAAATCATTGAGCAAAGGGTAGGGTAAGACATTCAGTAATATTAGGCTGAAACACAGGGATGTATGTGTGTGTTTCAATGTGCTTGTGTGTGTACATTTTGCTCAATTATTCATTCCTGCAAGAGAGAATGAATAATTTAATCAATTTTCTTTCCACTGTTAGATGTCTTCAAAAACTGCAGTTTTTGAACATGTGTTGCAGGCAGGGAGGATTTATATGGCAGCAGGGATTCTCTGTGGAGATACTGTCCTGCCCCCCATCTTTACGATGTCAGGGGGAAGCAGGCATGGGATGGCAGTCTATATCTTTCAAGGATCCTCTCCTGGCTTCCCCCTCTCCCTTCCCTGTAACATTAGGTTACCCCCTTTTCTGCCCAGCATGACATCAGGAGCATGAGGGAAAGGCAAGCAAGGATCCTTCGAGGTTCCTCACCTGGCTCCCCCCCCCCACGTCTGCCCCAGTTACATACAGAGGTAGGGCTATAGCTTCATCACTAATGCTTTGTTAGCTGATACCTTAAACAATGTCTTCATACGAGCAATTGTTCCAGATTATAATCTGAAAAGCCAGGTGTTCCTTGAAACCTTATTGAAGGCTTCTTGCTGTGAAGTTCTGTTAGACATGTTTCCCTTAAAAAGAGTGTGCCCACCATTACTGAACTTTCTTGCCTCAGCTGTAGGGAAGTATTTCTTTTAGAGCATAATCTCAGTTTACAGGAGGTGAAGCCAAATGAGCCTGGCAAGCATATGATTAAGGATGGATGAGAACTTAATTGCAGTTCAATTTGGAAAAGAATTTTCCCCATATTTCTTCATATTTGGGATGGAAAATAATTTGAGATTTGAAAAAAACAAACAAACATGAATCTGTGAAATTCCTGACCCCTGATGTCAGCTCTGTGTACCTAGTTCAGAATGATTTGCAATGCTCTCCACTTTGGGAGTAAGTAAATAAATATGGAAGTGTTCCCTGAATGTAAGAAATTGTAGAATGTTGGAGAAGCACTACAGCAAAGCATTGTAAAATTACTTAAGGTGCTTGAAAAATCTAGCTGTTCAAGTAAAGAGAGAAATAGCTTTACAGTATGAATCAGCTGTTTGCTGGCTTGCAAACCCAAGTCAAGGCATTTGTTTGTGTCTGGCAGCACCACATACTAGCACAATGCACAATCTGAGTGCTGACTGGTACAGTCTCCTAAATTGGCATGAGATGGAAAGTAAGAGAATCCTGTTTGGAGCAGCTCTCTTCAGGAATCAGCAATTTTGTATGTTGCAGTGCCCTTTCTGTTCCCAATGTTATGTCACAGCAAGCAAACTAAAAGGAAGAGGAGATATGCAAGCATCAGCTCCCATAGCTTAACAAAGCTGGCAAATCTGTTTTGGAGTGATAATTTTTGCATATGTGTGTAAAAAAAGGAAAAGATGAAAATAGAGCCCAAAATTTCCCTACTGAAGCATAAACATTCTCCAGGACTCAAGTGGTAATAAATAAAGCAATGAGACATTCATGCATAGAAAATTGGTTCCTACTTATTATAGGTACAGCAAATGGGTAGGAGCAAATGTCGAGGGAGGACAAAAATATTACCAGAAACTGCTCTTAATGATGACCAGTTGGTTCTGTGTCAAGTTGTGGCTGTTCAATTCCCTTCTCTTTCCCAGATCCAACTCTGTGCATGTTCCTTTCCTTTCCTTTCCTTTCCTTTCCTTTCCTTTCCTTTCCTTTCCTTTCCTTTCCTTTCCTTTCCTTTCCTTTCCTTTCCTTTTTTTTGCAGGGGGGGCAGGGCAGGAAGGGGGAAGAACATTTCTTCTTCTTTAAATATAAAAGGTGATAATAGTGAACATGATGGCAGTATGGTGCTTTTAGCTAGTCATTTTGTGTCCATGTTTCAGAGGACACATTTTGCACATGTTTTCCATTCACTAAAGTATATTTATGCATATTTTTCCAATGTATATGTTTTAGCCATTCACATTTTTAAAATATTTGTATTTTTTATTATTTTATTTTTAAATTCATGGCAAGCTTCACTAATGTCCAGATTTCATAAATGCCCTGCTGTTTGTTTGTTTATTTATTTATTTATTTGGAGGGTTATTTGAGAGATGTTGGGCCATTTTCAACTACAAATCTACTTTATGTATAAGTTTTAAAAATAATTTAAAAGGAATTTAAAAGTTAATTCTTCAAACAATGATTAATAAACAACCCATTTGTTGTGGTGTGCCTTCATGTACTTTCCAATTTATGGCAAACCTAAGGTGAAATTATCACAGGGGTTTCTTGGCAAGATTTCTTCAGAGAAATAACCCATAACTTAAAAAAAAAATCAAAAAGAAGCTAGTAAATAGTTAATCACATCTTTAAAATGTCCCCAACTCTTCTTTTTCATCTCACACTATATTGGGAAATGAATATTAATTTAGAGAATTTGAACTGCAACACAATTGTCTTCCATACCTACAGTGAATGGGTGAACCCTTTTACTCCTTTCAAAAATCACCAAAAATGGATAGAACATGTTAAATATGTCAGGGCCTTTGAGATTGGAGTCCTCCTTCCTCCCCTGCCCTTCCTTTAGGATTGCCATCAAAATATAATTTAATGCCAGAACCAAGCTGGCATTAAATTCAGTAAATTCCTCCTCCTGTTACCACCACAGTCCCCCCTCCATACCAAACACATAGTGAGTGGATGGGTGGGTTGTCCAGAACAAAATTCTTCTAACAATGACACATTAGATTGATATCTTTGCAAAAGAACAATACAGATATCTTTTAAAAAGCTTTTTCCTTTAGTATTACTGACAAAATGTCTATGATGATATAGGGCTATAAATGAAGAGAGAAGACAATGACACCCCCCAAAAAAATCTAATTCTAGAATTAACCCTTCAAAAATAATGCAACCCAACAGGCTAAATGAAGGTTTATTAAATGAAGGAGACATGGATTTCAGGGACAGTGGTTTCCCATTGGTTCATGCCAAAACCAGGTAATCCAAAGTGGCACGTTGGATTATGCATGCACCAGCAGTTATGATTTATGGCACCTGTTTGCAGTGGCTCACTGACTGATTGGCCTGAAAGCTAAAAATAAACCTGCAGGTTTTCACACCTGAGGTCTGTCTACATTGCTATACTTTGTACTGTGGGTAAGTTTCTAAAGGGAAAGAGCAACTTTGTCCACTTAGCAGTTTTCAAAAACATGAACTCCAATATTTGCTTAGGATTGATTTGTCTTTTTTTGTGGGGGGGAAACTGCCTTAGCTCTAAGGGAGAGAGAAATCTTGTGAGCATGGCATACAAAAATAAAAAAAAATCTGAGAAGCTGTGGCTGGAGGCTGGTATAATCTTGAGCATATTGGTTACTGATTTTTTTTTTCAGCTTCCAGTAAAGGTTATGTGAGAACATATATTCTTGGCAAACAGTGTAGTGTAAATACTGCCTACTTGGCATTGCTAACTAAGAAAAGGAATTATGCAACACCATGTATGAGCCAGATGAGGTTTTGATGAGCTGTGTGAGCCATGGGCCTACAGAAGAGTTGTATTGGTATGTTTAAATGTACTCAGAGGGCAGGGTTTGATGAAGGTATAGAAAGGGAATATGCATATATGAAAATTATGCCAGACCAGGGAAGAGAGTTGATGCCAGTGAGATAACTGTGGGTCTGATGCCCTTTGCTGTGCAGTGGCCATATATGAAGTGATCCTTTGATACGGGGATATTTGCTTAGCAAGTGTCACATTGCCATTAAACAATCAGTTTTCTTTAGCAATAATATTTATCCATTTCATTGTTTAAGTGTAATCAATTTCATTGTTATTAAAACTTCTAATCCCACCTCCCCTCCTACTATTAATAATAACTTCCCTAGAAAGGATTAGAAATAAAAAGAAATAATCTAGCTAGTCTCTCCCTCCCTCCCTCTCACACACATTGTAGTTATGAGCAATGTTATATCTGCAAATGTGTAGGTCGTGGTTTTAAAAGAGGGAGAGAAAAATCACAGTATACTTCTAATCTCTTGACAGCATGTGTTTTTCTTCAGTTACTGAGGTTACCACTGATATAAAGCTCGTTTTCTTAGAGTGTTATTGAGCAGATAAGACTGCATAGGTTTACAAGATGCACACATGGGTAGTCTGAGCTCTGCAATGCTAGACAGAGTTGGTTATTGGAAATTTCCAATTGGACTTGAGGAAAGAGGCAATCGATTCTATGTGCCTGTCTTTTTCAATCTACTGCTTTGAAAGCATATCAAGTCACTACCAAAAGAAGACTAGTATTAGATTGAAATGTCATGCCATTATCACATACAGCTCTAAGTGATATGGGATATTCTATTATCTGCCTCATATAGTCCTAAATTGAATTTAAATGTTGGCTGAATATATTAATATTGCATGCTCTGCAGTTATGAATTTCTTTCTTAAAGTTGTATCTTGCTTCTTTAAAAGTATGTGCAACTATGTCCAATAATATCAGCCTAATGTTGTTGTTGATGACTCTCCTGTTACACACAGTGAAGGCTGTTGCCAAGGAGGCAACCCATGCCTCCAAATCTAAGCCTTTTCCCAGTACATTGGCTTGAAATTCTCCAGTTTCTCTGAAAAAGTTGAACCAACATAGTATAGGCTACATAGAACAAAATGCGGTAGGTGTCAGTCATGCAATGATGCATTCCATTCGTAGTATTGTTAACCTTAAAAGGGGGGGTGGCATTGGAGTCCCACTCACAATGCTAGTGTCTCCTTAAAGTGTGGGGGAGTTATTACTCAAAAGGAGGCCTGTGAGAGGAAGGTAACTTTGGGGATGTTTTCACCTACTATATGTATACCAGTACTAACAGTAGAGAGCACTCCAGTTAAAATCAAAGTATTTTATTGGAATTAACAAAGGGGATAAGCTAACATACAAGAACATACACTCTTAAGAACCATACAAGGCTATTTGGAAGTAAAGAGTGAAGGGGTAGACAGAGAAGAGTCAGGGGTGGAAGGGTGATTGTTACCAGTCTTGGAGAAAGAAGTTTGCATAGCAGGGGGATTCAGACAGCATCTGAGGGTGGCACAAAGGAGTCCAGCAGAATGGAGGGATCCTTTAGTCTGTGGCACACTTAGCTGGGGTCTAGGCTGGGATATTTATACTCTATTTCATGTCTTGAAGGGATACTCTGGTTATGACAAAACCTGGATGGCTTTCCCACTGGAAAGACAAAGAGAACTAATCTCAACTGATTGCTTTATTGCTAGGAGATAGAAATTGATGAGTTTGTAACAACCTTGCAAGGTTGGACAGGAGGGGGTATAGGAGAGACTTCTGAAGGGTTCAGATAAAGAAATGGTCACTTAATTGCTTGATTGAATCATTGCTGAGATGCCCAGGGCTCGAAGAAAGGATTAACACATATCTCCTTAATGACTGTTTTTACTAAGGGGCTTTCTGCATAATTCTAACTTGGGCTCTCTTGCCATTATATTTCTAGACACATCCCAGGTCATTGTGACCTCCAAGTGACCTTTGGTTTGCCTCAGCCAGGCTGACCCCAAAAGGTGTCCAATATTTCCATTTATGAGATACAGTGGGGATGGGGTAGTAGGGCGTACTAGCAGTCTGCAGTGTCAGCCTGAACAGTCCAGCTGCCTGAGTTGGGAGCAGTGCCACCTGTATTCTGTTGCTCCCACTACATGCCTAGCCTGTCTCACTCAGAAAGCAACAGTGGGCTGGACAGCTCTCTAGATGGCAGTTCCAGCTAATGAAGCAGCCAGTGTTGCTTGTCACAGACCCAAATGCTTGGTTCTGAAAGGTCCTTCTTCAGAGCAGTATTATGGGTGTGATGCATGTCTGTACTATTTATTATTACAACATGGCTACTGTGAAACTATAGTCAAAACTACTGAAAGGGGGCCAAACTAATAAACTTATTCACTATGTGATTGGCCATGGCTCACATGGTAATTTTAAGCCTCAGCATAAGGAAGAAGCATTTAACCCTTTATCCTTGCCCTGGGAAGAAATCAAACAAAAAGTACGCAACAGTGTCCAGTCAATCATATATAGTTGGGCATTTTGGAAGTGCAAATGTTAACAAAGCAAAATGTCACATTATAACAACACATTAGACCAGTGCTTCTTACGCCAAATGGTGTGCTTTTAAAAGGTGCAGACACATTCACACATGCTTCTTTGGATTTCAATAAGTAAAATTCTAGGTGAGTTACAGGGCTTCATGAAACACTGGAATTCATCGGAAGCCAGCAACAAGTGAAAATTCAGAGTCTATCACTTCACATTGTGCTTCCCTTTAACAGGTGAAGTAGGGTGAGGTGGGATATGAAGGAGCTCCTATAACACAAAGAAAGGAGCCAAGGAAGTGCAGATATAGATATAGTGTAGATATAGTATATAGATATATACAACATGCCTTTATTGCACAGGCCTGCTTGTATACATATCCATGTTATATAATGCAGTGTCTGATTGGGAAATGATGTCGTCTGCTAGTGTGCTGGTCTGAGCATCTTTTTCTCAATATGGTCCAAAACATAATTATTGGGGTTTTTACTATTATCAGTTTTCAGCATTGTAATTCTGTCAGTGTTTACTACTTGCAACCCACAGGCCATGTATTGCCTACCCCTGAAATAAGCATATGAATCAAGTGTAACATTTTTAAAGCAAGTCCGATACTGTCTATATTTCATAGAGTTCACACAGAAGAGACCAGGTAAGGCAACCTGAAACTATTAGACAGACGTGTTGGAAGTGCAACAATGCTTAGCACTGAAGAGTCAAGAATGCCTCGGAGTGGGCTGTAGTATTATATTAGAGTTAGTTAGTTTGAGTGACCCACAGTCCTCCCTGCTGGTCTACCTATCCTGCTCCCTCTGTGCTGTGATGTAAACTGATATTCTATGGAATGTTTCCACCTCTTTTCCTTCCGAGAACTCTTTCAGCTCTCCCTAGCTTAGATTAGCACCCTGAGTATTTTTCCTATCTTAGAATGGAGCTCCTATAATAAAGCTTTAGTTTGTTTCTCTGAAGCCATTGGTGTCACTGCTCCTTAAATCAGGATCTCTAACATGACTGTTGAACACACACACTCTCCCTCAAGAAGGGGAGCAAGAAAGAAGACTGTGGGATTGAAAGGAGAAAAGGAGGTCTGGTGGAGAAGGTGCAAAATACTCAGTGGAAAAGGAGGGAGAAGCCACGGAAAGAAACTTTTGGGCATCCAGGCTCAATCTTTTCTCTGAAGAAAACCACAAGATTCTTGATGATAACAAGGATGGTTTGGGAGTAAATCTTGGGGGAGGGGGCACTAGAATATGGACACCATGAGCTACCAACTCTTTGATTTGGTAATTGATTTGAAAATTAGAAACTCATCCTCAGTAAAAGGCCAAACTAGTACTAAAGAACATTTAGAAATGTAGTTCATGAGCAGAATTGGGAAGAAGTTGATGCCTGTGACAGGAGGTAAGAAACATCAGAAAAGCCAAGGAAACTCTTAGTTCTGGGACCAAGGAAATCAAAGTCCAAGGCACGTAAAGGGTTTCATCTTTAAAAGGTCAAGGACAAAGCTAATGAACAAGCTTGAAGCAGAAGTAACTTCAGAATTTTCTCAGATGAGTAGGAGCTGCTAACTGTCTAGCCTAATTTTTTTTATAACATCAGCTTCCAGTAAGAGCTGGTTTGGCTTGTACTGGGTTTATATTTTTCTGAATTATATTTACAGTATATTTAAATTGAGATAGAGCTGTACAGTGCCATTTTTATGTCTGTCTGTCTGAAGTGGGAAAGATTACTATGGACATAGAGGATTCCTGTCTACTCGTTGTATTCCCTAGAATCATAGAATCATAGAATTGTAGAGTTGGAAGAGACCACGAGGGCCATCCAGTCCAATCCCCTGCCACACAGGAAATCACGTGGCACCGTCATATTTCCCCTCTTTTCTTTGAGAGCACTCAGAAGTTAGCTAAGCTTTTATTGCAGTTAAGAAGATGAGACTGTTACTGCTTAATAATAATAATAATAATAAAATTTTATTTCTATACCGCCTCTCTTATAACGAGGCGGTTTCCAACATAACAAAAATCACAACATAATACAAATTACATTAAAATTGCATTAAAATACAAGAGTACAACAATAACAAAAAAGCCAATGCCCAATGCTGGTGAGGGGCGAGATATGCAGGCTAAAGGGTGAGGTTAAGGGTATGCCTGCCAGAATGCCCAGGTTTTGAGATCTTTTTTAAATTGGTTCAATGTTGGGGTGGAGCGGAGCTCAAACGGGAGAGAGTTCCAGAGACGGGGGGCCTGGGTGGAAAATGCCCTGTGCGATGTAGTAGCAAGTCTCGTCTCTGGAACATCTAGCAAAAAGCTCCCAGATGATCTGAGAGTGCGGGGCGGATTGTACAGGGAGAGACGGTCCTTCAGGTGTCCTGGGCCCAAGCCATTTAGGGCTTTATAGGTAATAACCAACACCTTAGACTGTGCTCGGAAACGGATAGGCAGCCAGTGGAGGTCTTTTAAGACCGGTGTTATATGGCTGGTCCTGGACGTCCCAGTGACATAGTGGGGATTTTTTATTATTGAAAAATATGCCATAAGCTCTTAATATATGTGCATGTGGAGTTTAAACTGAATTATTTGAAAGTATTTCTACTGGGTTGACCATTTCTGAGGTGTTCTTTGTTGTTGCTGCTTTGTTTTTGTTTACTGCCATCAAGTTGACTTCAACTTATGGCAGTTCTATGAATGAGGGGCAAGCCCAGGGCCCTGGCTTACTGAATTGAGTCTATCCACCTAAAACACACTCTTCCTCTTTTCCTACTGCCTTCTGCCTTGCCGAGCATCATTGTATTGTCTAGTGGGTCATGTCTTCTCATGATATGGCCAAAGTATGACAGTCTCAGTTTAGTCATCTTGGCTTCTAGGGAGAGTTTGGGGTTGATTAGATAAGGAATCTGGTGAATTGACAAATTGGATATTGACAAATTGGAGCGTGTCCAGAGAAGGGCAACTAAAATGGTGAAAGGTCTGGAAACCATGCCTTATGAGGAGAGACTTAGGGAGCTGGGTATGTTTAGCCTGGAAAAAATACGGTTAAGAGGCAATATGATAGCCCTGTTTAAGTATTTGAAGGGATGTCACGCTGAGGATGGAGCAGGCTTGTTTTCTGCTGCTCCAGAGACTGGAACACGGAGCAATGGATGCAGGCTCCAGGAACAGAGATTCCACCTCAACATGAGGAGGAACTTTTGACAGTAAGAGCTGTTCGGCAGTGGAACACACTCCCTTGGAGCGTGGTGGGGTCTCCTTCCTTGGAGGTCTTTAAACAGAGGCTGGATGGCCATCTGTCGGGGATGCTTTGATCAAGATTTCCTGCGTGGCAGGGGGGTTGGATTGGATGGCCCTCGTGGTCTCTTCCAACTCTGCAATTCTATGATTCTATGATTCTATGAATTAAGGAAGGAGCTGTAACAAATAAACAAAGTGAACTTACCCAAAACTTGGAAACGTTACTCTAAAATGTAGCATCTCTCTCTCTCTCTCTCTCTCTCTCTATCTATCTATCTATAATTCTCTTGGGTATGTTGCCATTCCCAGTGTGCTGATTGGTCATTTGGGAAACATACCCAACCAATCATAGTGCTCTGTTGGCCGGCCAATCAACAGCTTAAGGGTGTTTTTCAGCACCACCTCCTTGACCTACAGCCACATCTTTGCCTGTTGAGCTGCAGTAATTGAATACTCTGCCAGCTCCCCTTGCTGTCTTAGGAGATTTTCAGACCTGCAAAATCGCTGCTTGCCGCACGAGCAGCCTCCCGAAACTGCTGCGCGGCAAGGGTCTTCTTCGGACGACGCTGTGCCTCTTGCGAAACCGTCCGTGTCACTTCCGTGAAGCTTGGGACGGCTCCGCGCCATTTTTCAATCACGGGCAGCCTCCGTGATTGAAATATGGCGCGGAGCCGTCCCAAGCTTCACGGAAGTGACACGGACGGTTTCGCAAGAGGCACAGCGTCGTCCGAAGAAGACCCTTGCCGCGCAGCAGTTTCGGGAGGCTGCTCGCGCGGCAGACATGAATTTTTGCAGGTCTGAAAATCTCCTTAATACGCATGCATGGGGAAAAATAATGTTGCTTTCTATGTGTCCCCCACCCTCATCTTTTTTCATTTTCCTCCTGTCCTACCTTGTAGGGTAGGTTCTCCTTCTGCACCGAAAAACTTGAGCCCCTTCCCCCCTCCTTCTGTCAGGGTAATATTTCTTTAAGTGCAAAAGGAAAAATGTTGGAGCAACAGACCACAGACTACTAGCACAGCTGAAGTAGGTTTGTACACATCTGTGGCTAGTCAGAGGGATGAATAGCAAATACTCCTATATAGCCAAAGCACACAATGCATTGTCTGTGGGTTGGTGTTGTGGAGAAAGAGGAGTGTTGCTGTTGAGTTTGTTAATGAGGTTTGCTGTGTACATACTGTGTTTGCTTATACTGAAACTGAAGATAAACACCTCTAGATATTTTTGGATGAACCTTGCTGTTTGTAATTCTTGTGTGTGAAAGTGGGTCAGAGCTGTGGAACAGCTGCTAGCTGAAGCTTCTGTTTTTGTGCCCCTTTTGCTGTGCAGTTCTGCTGTTTTGGCTACTCTTGGGTTAGTTTTTCCCCAGGCTGTGCCAAGTGCCTCTCAGTAAGCCTATATTGAGTGGACACCTTCTGCCCTGAGGAAAAACCAAAAACCCCACCCTGGAAAAGGGTGGGAAGGAGGTGGGAGGCTGCCCTGGGGTTCCAAGCCCTCTTTTTCTTCCTTAGGGGACCCCTTGGGGTCCTCTGGCTTCCCCTGGCTTTGATTCCTGTGGGAAGCAAGACTTTCTTTACAAATGCTGCACTGGACAGGCTGCTGCCTGCTAAAACTACCCCTCTGGCTGGTGGGAGGAGCCAAAGCCATTGAGGGAGGGAGAACAGAATGGAGCAAAGTGGGCTCTCATTGGCCGCCAGCCTCCCCCCAATGGGAATCCAGCATGCTGCCCTCAAGGCAGAGCTTTTGCATGCTACTTCCATCAAGCATCTAAACCAGTGGTTCTTAACCTGGGCTTGGGAACCCACAGTTGTCTGGTTGTCCCTCTGTATCCACGGATTTGGTATCTATGGATTTAAGTATTCATAGTTTGAAAATATTTTATAAATTTTCCTTGGGATTTTTTTCCAGGCTGTGAGGCCATGTTCTGGAATAGTTTCTTTCTGACATTTTGCTGCATCTGTGGCTGGCATCTTCAGAGAATTCTCTGAAGATTCTCTCTGAAGATGCCAGCCACAGATGCAGGTGAAATGTCAGAAAGAAACTTTTCCAGAACACGGTCTCACAGCCCGGAAAAAAACCAAGATAAATTTATGGATGCTGGCCGTGAAAGCCTTCGACTTCACCTTGAAAATATTCTTTTAAAAATAATAATCCAAAAAGCAAACCTTGATTTTGCCATCTTATATAAGGGACACCATTTTGCTTTGACATTGCATATAATGTCAAAGCTGGGTATGTTTAGCCTGGAAAAAAGACAGTTAAGAGGCGATATGATAGCCCTGTTTAAGTATTTGAAAGTGTGTCACGTTGAGGATGGAGCAAGCTTGTTTTCTGCTGCTCCAGAGATCGGAACATGGAGCAATGGATGCAAGCTCCAGGAGCAGAGATTCCACCTCAACATTAGGAGGAACTTTTTTACAGTAAGAGCTGTTCGGCAGTGGAACGCACTCCCTCGGAGAGTGGTGGGGTTTCCTTCCTTGGAGATCTTTAAACAGAGGCTGGATTGCCATCTGTCGGGGATGCTTTGATAGTGATTTCCTGCATGGCAGGGGGTTGGACTGGATGGCCCTCGTGGTCTCTTCCAACTCTGCAATTCTATGATTCTATGATAATGGGACTTGAGTTTTCACGTATTTTGGTATCCACGGGGAGTCCTGGAACCAAACCCCCAGCGAATATAAAGGGACAGCTGTATTAGTATTAGTATTAGTATTAGTGTGCCTGATGTAACATACACCATTATGTGCCCTGCTGGGGGTTTCAAATGGTGGTTGCAGCTTGGAGTGGCAGTGTTCCTTTCACATGGTTCAGCTAAATGGCATTATTTTAGGAAAAAATATTGCGTTTTTTTCCATTTGTGTGGTGATTAGCTGAGGGAGGGAAGGGAGGGATGGAGGGGCCCTTGTGAGGCTTTGGGTGCAGATGCAGATTGAGTGGCAGCAGTGGATTGTGAGGTGGACAGGGAATTTGTATGTGGGGTGGTGATTGGCTGAGGGAGTGAGGGGATTGATTGGGAATGTTGCCTAAGCGGCCAATTAGCACACTGGGAAAGGAAACATACACAAGTCTCATATATATATATTTGCTATTTTGTAAGAAATGAGTCAGTGAAGATGGACATCCCTACTAACTAATTGGATTTTTGGAATAGTAGACATTATTTACTCTCTTATAGAAATAGATTATTTACTCTCTTATAGAACTAAATCAGTGTGTATAGAGCCATTGTACTGGCTATCCTCCTTTATGGATCTGAAATATGGGTCACCTATCGCCACCACCTATGACTCCTCGAGCGCTTTCATCAGCACTGTCTATGCACAATCCTAAATATACACTGGACTGACTATGAGACGAATGTTGCTGTCCTTGAGCAAGCAGGGATCACCAGCATTGAGGCCATGATATTGAGAACGCAGCTGCGCTGGGCAGGGCACGTTTCTAGGATGGAGGACTATCGCCTCCCAAAAATACTTTAGTACGGAACAGGAATATCCGTGGGCAGAGGTGATTGAAACCTCCGCATTGTCATGGACGGATCACTTCCTGGTCAAGATGGAGCTAAGAGCCACTGTCTGCCCCACCGGCGGTGGTGGACCCATTAGAATGGTCCGCCCTCGAAGGCTAATGGAACCAATTAGATTCCAGAAAGCCTTGGAGGGTTTAATGGTTGGCAACGCCAGTGATTCTGTTGAAGCTTTGGTTAATATTTGGAACACCGACTTCACCAAGGCTATTGACACAATCACTCCCAAGCGTCCTTTCCAGCCTGCTCCTAACCGTAAGCCCTGGTACTCAGAGGAGCTTAGGAAGATGAAGCAGGCTGGACGACGACTAGAGCGCACCTAGCGGAAGACTCAACTCTTATCCGACAAGACTCGTCATAGGAATTTCCTTGATTCCTATCGAGAGGCGATACGTGCAGCGCAGAAGTCTTTCTCCTCTGCACGTATTGCGTCTGCAGAGTCCCGTCCAGCAGAACTGTTTAGGGTGGTGGGGGAGCTGACGCAGATTCCACCTGCGCAGAACCCCTTACTCAACCTGACAATGGCCTGCTGCGATGCGTTTAACATCCACTTTGCAGATAAAATCTCTCGGATAAGTGCCGACTTAGATGCCAGTGTTATGACTGAATCTATAGACGAGGTGTCCAACAACTCCGTTGATGAAATTTTATTAGATCAGCTTCAATCTGTGAGTACTGATGACGTGGACAAGCTCCTTGGTAGAGTGAGGAAAACGACCTGTCCCCTCGATCCCTGTCCATCTTGGCTGGCCACCCAAGGGTACTCCTTAGGGATATTATCAATGCGTCCTTCAGGGAGGGGTCCCTTCCACCTTGTCTGAAGGAAGCGGTGGTTAAGCTGCTCCTGAAAAAGCCTTCCCTGGACCCCTTGGACAGGAACAACTATAGGCCAGTCTCTTTGCTGCCTTTTCTAAGCAAAGTGATTGAGAGGGTGGTCGCTTCCCAACTCCAAGCTGTCTTGGATGAAACCGATTATCTAGATCGATTTCAAACTGGCTTTAGGACGGGTTATGGAGTGGAGACTGCCATGGTTGCTCTGGCTGATGACCTCCGCTTGGGGATCGACAGGGGTAGTGTGACCCTGTTGGTGCTCTTGGACCTCTCAGCGGCCTTTGATACAATAGACCATTCCATCCTCTTGGATCGCCTGAGGGAGTTAGGAATCGGAGGCACTGCCTTGCAGTGGTTCCGTTCCTTCCTCTCGGGCAGATCCCAGAGGGTGAGGCTTGGGGACAGTTGCTCTACTAGAATAGAGCTTAACTGTGGCGTTCCTCAGGGTGCCATCCTGTCCCCGATGCTATTTAACATCTATATAAAGCCGCTGGGAGAGGTCATTCGGAGGCATGGAATGCGGTGTCATCAGTATGTGGATGACACCCAGATATACTTCTCCATGTATCGGTCATCGGCTTCGACTTCAGATGGCATCTCTCCTCTCAATGATTGTCTTAAAGCAGTAATGGACTGGATGAGGAAAAACAAATTGAGACTGAATCCAGACAAAACGGAGGTACTAACAGTTACAGGCCCAAAACCAGGTCTGGGAATACAAACTCCAATCCTGGATGGAACTACACTCTCCTCCAAGGATTGTGTTCGCAGTCTGGGTGTGCTCCTGGACCCGTCGCTCCAGATGACTAATCAGGTTAATGCGACGGTCAGGAGTGCCTGTTATCAACTTCAGCTGGTACGGCAGCTGCGCCCCTTCCTGGAAACTAGGGACCTCGAAACTGTGGTACATGCACTGGTAACCTCCCGTCTGGATTTTTGTAATGCGCTCTACATGGGGCTACCCTTGTGCTTGACTCGGAAACTTCAACTAGTCCAGAACATGGCAGCCAGGTTGATTTCTGGCGTTTCCAGAAGAGAGCATATAACACCGGTGCTAAAAGCTCTCCACTGGCTGCCTATTAGTTTCCGGGCACAGTACAAGGTGTTGGTTATGACCTTTAAAGCCCTACATGGCTTGGGTCCAACTTACCTCCGGGACCGCCTCCTTCCGTACGACCCTCCCCGCACACTTCGGTCCTCTGGGAGGAATCTGTTACAGCCTATGAAAACAAGGCTGTCGGTGACCTCCCAGAGGGCCTTCTCTGCTGCTCCCAGATTATGGAATGGCCTGCCGGACGAGATCCGTCTTATTACCAACTTAGACAGCTTTAAAAAAGCTGTCAAGACGTATCTTTTCCGGCAGGCCTTTCCTGAATAATTTTCCCGGCCCAAGACTCAGCTGCCCTTTCTAGGCTATGATTGTATGTTTTAATTTTTTTTTCTCTTCTAAGTTATATATATATTTTAATTAATGCATGTTTTTAATCCTTCGTAATTTAATATTATTTTAAGGGGTGGGTGGGCTAGGGCATTGTGAGTATGGGGATTTTATATTGTAAGCTGCCCCGATTGCGTTGCAGAGGGGCGGGATATAAATAAAAATTTATTATTATTATTATACTACTCTACGGTGAACTCGCCATGGGTCAGCGTAAGAGGGGCGCTCCAAAAAAGCGATACAAAGACTTCCTGAAACAAAATCTCAGGCTCGGCCAAATTGATCACCAACATTCGTCCGCCCTGGCCTCACATCGGGAGGCATGGAGATGTACTATCCACAATGCTGCAGCCTTATTTGAGAACTCACGCCAAACAAGTCTTGAAGAGAAACAACAACGCAGAATCACAACCCAAAAACACCACCCAAGGAGACCTTCTGCTGTGCTTTTTGCAACCGGACTTGTTTATCTCGGATTGGCCTTTTTAGTCATCAGCACACTTGCAGAAAGCACGGGATGAGTCCTTCCTGAATCTTCGTTTGCGAAGAAAAGCCAGAGAGGGAGATAGAACTAGACCAAATTTTGATATGGGTTTTGCTATTGCCTGGCTCCCAGGGGGTCACATCATTGAGCCACCGCCCCTGCTGCTGCTGTGATGGAATCCAGGCAGTCAACTAGTGGTGGCAACAGGAGACCGACTCACCCTTAACACACCACCAGTGTATATTATGTCGGGTACAGCTAGTTGTATTAATTTGGCTTTGTTTTCCCTAAGTAATACATTACTTGCTACTCATAAGTCACAAGTAGCATATTTGTGTGCCTTCAAGTCATTTCCAACTTGTGGTGACTCTAAGGCAAACTTATCATGGGGTTTTCTTGGCAAGTTTTTTAGAGGAGGATTGCCCTTGCCTTCCTCTGAGGCTGAGAGAATGTGACTTGCCTAACGTCATACTGTTGGTCTCTATGGTTGAGCAGGGATCTGAGCAGAGGTTGAATGGCCATCTGTCAAGAATGCTTTGATCGTATATTCCTACAGGGCAGGGGGTTAGACTAGATAGCCCTTGTGGTCTCTTCCAGCTGTATGATTCAATGGGCTCATCTATATGAGGTGATAAAATGTGGATTGATGCACACTAATGCCAATTTGTAGCAGCTTTAGTTTGTCTCCATGTTTTCCCCCCCAAGATTGCAGCCATGCAAAGCCATATGCATGCCTGCAAATCAAGATAGTGGACACAAGTGAATTAATTGTCAGCAGATTCCACCACTGAACAGTATTTTTTTTAAAAAAAAGCCAATTCAAGGTGCAGAAGTGTGATCTTCTGCTTAAATAAATAGAAAAAAAGAGGGGAAAGGGCTGTTTCGTTGCCTCAGCGCACAATCACTACAGCGGAAATCCAACATAGTGGTTCCGGGCACTTGCCTTGCTAGCAAGCTCCTCGTGTGCATATCTGACCAATCAGCTTTCCACTTCCACTCTTATTGGGAATGTGCAGCAAAGTGAATTGTTTGTCCCAACAAGCGGGAATGCTCATTTCCTTCTGAGTTGTTTTTTTTTTTTTTTTAATTATAGGAACAGCAGCAAAGTCTTTTCCTATGGAATATTTGGAGTTCTCCCCCTCCTTCCTAATACAGTGAAATGATGTGGGATCCCATTGGGACTAAAGGTATTTTCCTCAAATTCTATGAGGAGTACCATTTTTGTCATATAGACAAGCCTAATGATTCTATGATTCCATGAACCCTGATCTCCAGAGTTGTACTCCAGCTCTCAAACCATTACACCACACTGACTTTAAAGTAACATAAAACATTACTAAAATGTTATTATTAATGTTATTTTAAAAAATAATGGGAAGATCATGAAATATGACCCAAACCTAAGACTTGCTAAAGTAATGTTTTGGCCATAATGATTAATCAGTACTCATGGAAGTTGTAACATCTATGTTGCTTTTGTTGATATATTAAAAAAATAATTTTATTGGCCCTGATTACTAAAAAAAAGTTACAATAATGTTGATACTTTTAACACATTACTTCCAAGTTCTGAATTCACATTAAATATGGCACCTGGAAAAATGGACAAACAGAAAGTAACAAGTGCAAATTCACAAAGAAGGCAATCTGTTGCTGTTGCTCTTCTCAGCCAGTCACGATTATTAATTAAGATTCCACCATGTTGTTGTACTAAATGGGTAGTCAATAGCTGTGGTGCTTTGACATTTCATTTACTTGTAGCTTGGTTATTAATTTGATGTGATTCAGCTCGACATGTACTGTCCTTTATGCATCAGTCTGCCTATGATGTTTGAGCTTTGAGGTGAAAAGTTGTTGCATTCATTTCTCAGATGGACAGAGCTGACAGAAAGAACTCACTTTCACTTGCTTTAATTCATATGGTAGAAAGAGTCGCAATGCATGCAAAGTATATTAAATGCAGAGCAGCATGCATAGTGAGTGCCAAAGGGTGACCAAGCAGAGTTAATTCCTTAATTAATATTGATGCATCATAGTATTAATATATTTCTCTATTACAGTGTTTAATTAAAGCTATCTAAAGCACTTCAAAGTAAGCATTAGGTATGGCAAATGTGAACTCAGCAGAACAATTTTTCCTAGTGTTAATATGAATGCTTACATAGCCAGCAAAAACATAAAGAATATAAACTTTTTGAAAGCCCATTCCACTGTGAATTAATTTCACTTTGCTCTTATATTGACATCTGCTTCTTATGTGGGCAGCAAATCAAATGTGGGTATATGATTTTGTCCCCTCTCCCCCTGTCCTGGGTCACTTCTGCTGCTGCCATAGCCACTGACTTGAAAATAAAGTGCACCAGAATTTGTGGCCATCCTAGGCTCATGCAAAGACCCATAGGGTATTACATTTCCAGCAGGCAGACATGGAGAAGGCACAAGCAGTCAGGTAGATGAGCAAGTGGATAGATGAGCCAGGCTGACATATTAAGTACTAGGGGTGTAAATCTGCCCTTATTTCATTTTTGCAATGAGAATGAAAAATATCAAAAGTTTTCAGGCCAGTGGCTGAGATTATGTGAGTTAGTGGAATTTTTTCAAAGATTTTTTAAACATCTTTGGACTTTCTTTGAAGAATTTGTTTGCATAAAACCATTGGGTTTTATGCAAAAAGCCAAAACCAAAACCAAAAATCCCCAATATGTTTATTTGAAGGCAATATTTTTGTGCAAAACTAAAAGACCATTGTGCAAGACCATTGTATTTTGCATAAAATGCAATTTTGGGGGCAAAAACACTAAAAACAAAAACCAGGACCATCACTGGAATTTCTGCTATCACTGAAGGATGAAAAATCTTGTAATAGCCAACTATTTATTTATTTAATTTATATTCTACCTTCCTGTCAGAACGGGATGCAAGGTGGCGTACAACCTTTTAAAAGAAAATACAACTAAAAAGTTCTTAGTACAAAAGTTAAAACAAAATGAAGCCAAACTTCTATTCAAAAAACATAGGTTAAAAATGCAAACCAAAAGCAGTTTTTAAAACACATATAAAACATAATAAAGTAGAAACACAACCACCCCTCATTAAAGACTCCATCTGCTGTAACATATTAAAAACTAAATGCCTCCTTAAATAAAAAATGTCTTTACTTGCTGGTGGAAAGACAGCAGGGAGAGGGCCCACCAAGCCTTTTGAGAATTGGAGTTCAACAAATTGGAAGTAGCCACCAAGAAGGCTTTCTCCTGCATCTGTGCTAGCTGTGCCTGTGGTAGTGGTAGGGCTGAAAGAAACCCCCCCCCCCCAGATCTTAGAGTTTGGGAAGGCTCATATAAGGAGATATGGTTTTTCAGTTTTGACAGTTGTTTTGAAAAGATATTTCAGCATGTTCAGTACACTTTTCCATCAAGGACAAGAAAATTTGTGAATGTTCTTGATATCCCTAATCCAATCTTAATTTACTGGCATACAAGAGATATATTGTGGAATCAAGGTACAATAACTTGGACAGTTGCTGGGGCTCCAGTTCCATACCAAGACCCACCACTAACAATTTGATGGCAAACTGACATTGTTCACAATAGTGATGCTTGCTGCTAGTCCATTGAAATAGGAGGGAACACATGAAAAGACACTTTGCTTAGCATCCATTTACAGTTGGAGCAGCTTCTGATAGAGACAGAAGTAAATAATGTATGGTAGCTGTATGGCACAGTGTACCTTAGTAGTTCTGCATGCAGAATAATGTGAAAGCTGGCCATTCAATGAGCACGAGGATGTGTGAAACTGGGTCCTGTTTGCGGGACAGGAATGTCATCCTGGCGTTCTTGTAAGGTACTTTTTGGATGCATCTGATAATTTCCCTTGTTGTCTTAATAGCCACATTAGAACACAAGGTAGAGAGAGACACAAGGCTTTGCATGAACTAATACCTGAACAGCCTTTTGGAAAAGGGCAGGATATAAAAGCATTAAATAAATAAATAAAAATAATGAGATCAGCATCCAAACGGAATAAGTCATTCAGCAGAGTCCAGTTGAGAAGCACTACAGTATGTCAATTGCTTGCAAGGAATACATCTTTCCATCTCTTAGGTTGAGAGATGGAACACCAGGAGATATAATTTTCATGTATCTTCTGTACTTAATTCTGACTGTAATGGATATCTGATTCTTTAGGTAATTTTGTTTACCTATGCCAAATTAAACTACCCAAGAAGGGGGCCTCCTCTGAGGATTATAATTCATATCATGCTTCAGGAGTATAGGGTAACGTTTACAGCCATGTTAAGTAACCTCTAAGTTCACTTTGAACCAATTGTGATTGCTAGTGGGCTAAGTCATCTGGTTAATTACCTCTCAGGGACACACCCTACATTATTTTATTTCCCCTCTGGCATCTAGTCAGTATTCTGTGGCCACTGAATTGTTTGGGGGAGGGGCCACCCTCTTTCAACCTTTTCTTCTTTTTTTTTTTTTAATGCAGCGTTCTTCAAACCTGCTAATACTTCTATCTTGAGCATGTGTATTACCTATTTGGCAACATAAATGGCACACCCAGGACCCTTTCACATTATAGCATTATAACACTGTGATTCAGTTTTAACTGTCATGTTTGCACCCTATGGAATTCTGAAGTTTGTAGCTTGGAGAAGCATTAGAACTTTCTGGTGACAGTGCTAAATGCCCCTCCCTAAAATGCAAATCCCAGGATTCCAAAGGATGTTACCACGGCAGTTAAAGTGGAATCATAACACTATGGTTCTGCAGTGTGAAGGGACTCCCAGATGGAACACTGGAAGCAGATTATTAGAATATAAAGATTGCTTTACAGAATCTCTTTTGTGTTAAAAACAGAAAAGTCTCTGGCTCAAAGGAGCTTTTGTCTTTCCCAGTCAGATTCACTGCCTGCTACAAATCTGTCAATGTTGCTTCAGCTTACATTTGAGTTTGTTAAACCACACATTCTTTCCAGGATGAATGTGAAGGAATTCAGAGAGTTTGGTAAATTCTTCTAAAATTAACTGAAATGAAAATCCCATCCACCCCTCCTGCTAACCAGTTGGGCTCATGGCATGCAAGTAAGAGATGACAAGCAGTGATGTTTCTTGAAACATGTTACCAGCTTGGCGGGATCAATGAGGGGGAAACGATGTTACTTTAAACAAAAGAACATAATGTCTGGTAGTGCCATTTCTTTAAACAATAACAGGGACATTTACTTGTCAGTCCTAAAACATTTTGAGGGATCATGGGAGGGATTTTTGGCCACTTTTAGCCATTTTTTGTATTTTTATTTTTAAAAGTAACTAAAAACTAGCATGTTAATAACATATTGCTCCTCAAATAATGAGCAACAAGTAGTATCGTGAGTTTTTTTAAACAATAACAACAATTAATGAGCAACAAATTACTTTGGAAAAATAACAGTCCAGGTTCTTACTGGGCCATCTAAAGGTACTGTCACCAACAACATTTCTTTTCCATGTTCCTTTCTTTTTAAACATTTGCTTCATTTAGATGTTTTAACTCAAACATTTTTTAAAAAAATGCTGATGTAAGGAAAAATCACCAGCACGATTATTGGCTTTTTCCTGACAATTTAACATAAAAAGGAAAAGCTGAGGTGGAGGTTTCCCTACAGTTTGACTGCTGATCTGAGAAAATGCAAGTTTAGCAAGACATAATTTATGTTGCTTTGCTGTAGATGGAGAAAGAGAGGGTGGGGGACTGAGAGGGAGAGAAGGAGAAAATGGTGTGGTTCAGAGGTAAATCTCAAAATCATAGCATTGGCAGGCCTTTGGATAGCATGTGCCAGACCCTGTGCTATGTAATATGCAATCTGAACTTTTCTGATTGTTGTCCAGTTTCTGCACTAATACCTACGTCAAAGGTGAGTCTACTGCTTCTCAATGAAGTGTGTTGAAAGGATTTTCTTATTAGAAAGTTTCTGCTAATATTTAGTCAAAAACTTGCTTCCATGCAATTTGCATTCATTAGTCCTAGTACTACCCTCTGGAGCAACTGAGAACGTGTCTGCAACATCTTCCTTACACCAGTTCCTCAATGACCACTATCATGCCTTCCCTTGATCGTTTCTTCCTCTGGCTAAACAAAGTATTTTCACCTGTTCTTTGTGTTGAGGGAGATTTAGAAAAAGAACCTGATCCCTCAATATAATACCCATACACCTCTGGATATCATAGAATCATTGAATCACAGAGTTACAAGAGACCACAAGGGCCATCTAGACCAAACCCCTGCCATGTAGGAATAAACAATCAAATCATTCCTGACAGATAACCATCTAGCCTTTGCTTAAAAACCTCCAAAGAAGGAGAGCCCACCACATTATGAGGCGGTATCAGGAAGTTCTTCCTAATGTTTAGGTGGAATCTATTTTCTTGTAGTTTGAACCCATGGCTCCGTGCCCTAGTCTCTGGAGCAGCAGAAAATAAGCTTGCCCCATCCTCAGTATGACAGCCCTTCAAATATTTAAACATGGCTCTCATGTCCCCTCTCAACCTTCTCTTCTCCAGACTAAACATGCCCAGCTCCCTAAGCCGCTATCATAGGGCATGGCTTCCAGCCCTCCCCCCATCCTGGTTGCCCTCCTCTGGACACGTTACAGCTTCTCAATATTCTTCCTGAATTGTGGTGCCCAGAACTGGACACAGTATTCCAGGTGAGGTCTGACCAAAGCAGAACAGAGTGGCACTATTACTTTCCTTAATCTAGACACTATACTCCTATTAATGCAGCCTAGAATCACTTTGGCTTTTTTAGCTGCCGCATCACACTGCTGACTCATGTTCAGCTTGTGGTCCACTAAGACTCCTAGATCTCTCTTGCATGTACTGCCATCAAACCAGGTGCCACCCATCCTATATCCCATGCATTTCATTTTTATTGCCCAAGTGTAGTATCCTACATTTCTCCCTGTTGAAATTCATTTTGTTAGTTTTGGCCCAGCTTTCTAATATGTTCAGGTCATTTTGGATTCTGATCCTGTCCTTTGGGGTATTGGTGTCATCTGAAAACCTGATAAGCATGCCCTCTATTCCCTCATCCATGTCATTAATTAAGATGTTGAATAGCACTGGGCCCAGGACAGAACCCTGTGGCACCCCACTTCTCCAGGATGAAGAGGAGCCATTGGTGACTACCCTTTGGGTTTGGTCAGTTAACCAATACAGAACCGAATGTTAGAATGTGGAACCCTGAAATGGACACAATGCTCCAAATGTAGTCTGGTTATCACAGAACATTATGTAACTAATGTAACCAATGTAAGGGATCCAAGTGAGCCACCTTGGATCCCTTCTGGAAGAAAGGTGGCATATAAATAAAATAAAATAAAAAACACTTTCCACAATCCAGTTAATATGGCCATATAGTGTCCAGAGAGCACTCTGAAGCTATTTGATGTTTTCCTCATTAATTCAGCCTAAGATTGCATTAGCTTTTTTAGCAGTTGCTTGATTATTTTTAGCATCTGACCACTAAGACAACAACAACAATCTGCCATGTACTATTGTTAAGCTGGGTGTCCTCTGTTCTGCACTTCTGCCATTTGTTTGTTTGTTTAAAGTACTCAAATGTAGTTTAGATTTATCTCTTTTGTATTTTCATCTTTTTGGTTTCAGTCTATATTCCAACCTCTCAAGATAATTTTAAATGTAATGCATATACAGTTAGACTCCTTTATCTGCAGGGGTTTGGTTCCCTGATTTACTGTGGATACTGGAAACTGAGTATAATAATGAAACATATTAAAATAAAGGTCTTACATAAAAACATACCATAGAGTTACACTGGAGGACCTAGAAGATGCCAAGAGAGGATTCCTCTCTAGGCATTTTCTAGCATGACTCTATGTATGTGTCCACTGTTTTGTGTCCTGCAGATAACTGAAACTGTGGATATTGGTTCCATTGAAATAGGGTTTCAACTACTCCGTTTGATCTATTTCCTTAGTTCAGTAAGTACTGGTTTATCTTAAGACTTACACTTCTGTGCTTGTAAGAACTGCTTTATCAATTTGATGCTGTGGTCAAATAGACTACAGCTATGAAGAGTTTGGTTTCTATTTAGTTATTTATTTTAAGCGAAAAATGCATTTGCAGTGATAAGATTATATAAGATAGGGTGTTATATCACAAAGCATTGTGGTTTATAGTACAGAAGGTGGTGGTAGCTATAGAGATATATGTCCTGGATATATGATGTTGATTGCTATGTGGTCTCATCAGACTCATGCCCTTTTAGCTTCTAGTCACAACATCTGCAAGTGTGAATGACAACAAAGAAATATGAATTGTTGGTGCCTTCTTTCATATGTTGGGACCCCTTAGGCACCCCATGATCTTGGACATGCAGTGTTTGATTTCCATTTGCTTCACTCTATATAGAAAATATGCATAGCCTTAAGGCAGCAAAGAAAAACTCAAGTAACCTAGAGCTCAAGTAACTGAATTATAATTCAGTAATAATTTTATTTGGCATATGACCGCATGGCTTTTTTTTTTTTGGTGGAACTATAAAACTGAAAAACAAACAAACAAACATGGAAGCATCACCATCACCACCACCCTAGTTTGGGGCACTCTACAGAAATACTGCAGAATGTTATATATAGCATCTCTCTGGCTTTCTTCGCAAACGAAGATTCAGGAAGGACTCATCCCGCGCTTTCTGCAAGCGCGCTGATGACTAAAAAGGCCAATCCGAGATAAACAAGTCCGGTTGCAAAAAGCACAGCAGAAGGTCTCCTTGGGTGATGTTTTTGGGTTGTGATTCTTTCTGCGTTGTCGTTTCTCTTCAAGACTTGTTCGTCGTGAGTTCTCAAATAAGGCTGCAGCATTGTGGATAGTGCGTCTCCATGCCTCCCGATGTGAGGCCAGGGCGGACCACTGTTGGTGATCAATTTGGCCAAGCCTGAGATGTTGTTTCAGGGAGTCTTTGTATCGCTTTTTTGGAGCGCCCCTCTTACGCTGACCCGTGGCGAGTTCACCGTAGAGTAGTATTTTTGGGAGGCGATGGTCCTCCATCCTAGAAACGTGCCCTGCCCAGCGCAGCTGTGTTCTCAATATCATGGCCTCAATGCTGGTGATCCCTGCTTGCTCAAGGACAGCAACATTCGTCACATAGTCAGTCCAGTGTATATTTAGGATTGTGCGTAGACAGCGCTGATGAAAGCGCTCGAGGAGTCGTAGGTGGTGGCGATAGGTGACCCATGTTTCAGATCCATAAAGGAGGATAGACAGTACGATGGCTCTATACACACTGATTTTTGTGCTTTGCCAGTCTCTTTAGCGCCAACCGAGTAGTCCAAGCCTCAGCTATCCAAGATATGATACAAAAACCAATGAAAAATGAATTGGACATAGCTCCCACTTTGGAAGAGACCTTTAAGGCCATACAGCAGATGAAAAACGGCAAGGCAGCTGGGATTGATGGAATCCCACCTGAAGTTTGGAAACACGGAGGTCATGCACTCCACGAAAAATTCCACGAATTCCTTGTGAATTGCTGGGAAAAAGGGGAACTGCCATCAGACCTCCGAGATGCAGTCATCATCACCCTGTACAAGAAAAAAGGAGCAAAATCCGACTGCTCAAACTATCGAGGCATAACACTGCTCTCTATTGCTGGAAAAATCCTTGCAAGGATACTCCTGAACAGGTTAGTTCCTGCTATTGCAGAAGAACTTCTCCCTGAAAGCCAATGTGGCTTCAGAGCCAATAGGAGTACTACAGACATGGTATTTGCCCTTAGGCAACTGCAAGAAAAATGTAGGGAGCAGAACAAGGGTCTCTATGTAACATTTGTCGACCTCACCAAAGCCTTTGACACTGTAAGTAGAAAAGGTCTGTGGCAGATCCTGGAAAGACTAGGATGCCCCCCCAAATTCCTTAAAATGATTATCTTGCTACACGAGGGACAGCGTGGTCAAGTCAGATATGGCGATGCTCTTTCAGAGCCCTTTCTAATAACTAATGGAGTGAAGCAAGGTTGTGTTCTTGCACCAACTTTATTTACAATCTTCTTTAGCATGATGCTCCAAAGGGCTATGGCAGAGCTTGAAGAAGACGACGGCATCTATATACGCTACCGTACTGATGGTAGCTTGTTTATATAGCATATAGTAGTACCAATTGGGGAGAAAGTTTTCTATAGTTTTAAATTCCTTTGGAAGAGTGAAGGAGCAGCCAGACACTGTTTTAGCACTTGATAGGGAAGATATATTATGTGAAGACTTGTCTTTTGGTCCCTCACATCTTTGGCATTATTTATTTATTTATTTGTTTATTTAGTATACCATCTTTCTCCTGTCTTGAGATCCAAGGTAACATATAAAATACACTATATTTCAGCCAATGCTCTTCCTCTGTAGAACAAACAATATATTTTAATGGTTATTAAAATGAATGTAAAGTGAAACAAATTATAAATACCTGACTGTGAATATTACTATGTATTATTGGATAAACGGCTAAAATATTTACTAGTCAACATGAATGAAAGATTGTACAATGTTCTCCTCCAACTCCTCCATCATTTTCTGCCTTACAACTTTGGATTAGTTACATCCCAGAAGATATGTAGAAGGGCTAACTTAAAATCTCTGCTTGGGACTTTAAATTTAATCCTTTCCTAGGTTTTGGAGCATTTCTTTAGAACATGAATTGCAGTTCCCCGTAACATTTTGTACTTCTAATAGGGTCTCTGGGGATGAAGTAAACCTTTCAAATGATTTTTTTTCTTCTTTAAACAAGTTATTTTTTTAAGTGCATTTAGTTCAGGCAAAAGGTGCCAGAATGACAGCTTTAGAGTTACAACGTACTTCATCTTTTTTACCCTGTCATGTTCCTTAACCCTTTTGGACTGGTAGAACAGAATAGCTCAGTTGGCATCACAGTTCATTTCTTTACAAACATGATGGAGAGCAGGGCACAGCTTTGTGCACAGTGAATCCAGACAGAAGCACACTAAGTTCCTCAGTTTTAGTGAAGTAATTATTTTAATTACTATTAAAATAATAGTAATTAGGACCAACCTTCTGGTGCCAATATCAGCTCATAAAGCAATACAGAAAATAGATTCCTCTTATCCAAACACACCTAGTTTGAGCAATATTTTTTCTGATACTGTTTATTTATTTATTTAAAAACAAAACAAAAGCAAGCCTTACCTGTTATTTTAGACATATCTTCAGGATCTAACTAAACCTGAATGTTTATGTATGATAAACAAAAAAATATCCTTTTCAGTGGGCATGTGATTTGGCCAAGAAGTTCTGGAATCAAATATGTTGTATGTTACACAAAATCTTGAAATTTGACCTCAAAATGAAACCGGATCTGTATATGTTGGGAATGGTGGAGGACCAAATGGAGAAGGAATATGGAAGACTACTTCCATATGCAACTACAACAGCAAGATTATTGTAAGTACACAAGTGGGAAAATTCAATGGTACCAACATGTGAGGAGTGGCTGTTGAAAGTGTCAGACTTAGCTAAAATGGATAAATTAGCAGCTTTGATTTGTTAGAAAAAAATCATTGGCAACTTTTAAAAGGACTGGGAACCTTTTATTGGTGTTTCAGAGAGTAAAGTGAATAATAGGTTGATTTTGGCTTTTGATAATTAGTAGATTGGGGTAAGCAGTGGAAGTACTGTACACAAATGGTAATTATGAAGAAGCTTCATTATTTGGTTATGTATAATCGTTGTGAGGAAGGTTGGAAGTCATATGTGTGAGATTATATATATAATCTCATTAGCATTCTTTACTATCCTTCTTTTTCTGTATTTTCCTGCCTTTTTTGTTCCCTTTTCTTTGTGTTTTTTTATTCTATCTGGAAATTTTTAATAAAGTGTATGTGTATATGTGTGTGTGTGTGTGTATGTGTATACCCTTCTCCAATTGGTCTTAGGTGAATGGAGATTCATATGTAAACCTCACAGTGATCCATCTCAGAAACCCTGCAGACAAGATTATTACCTGCCCTGACACCCCCACCAATAATTTATCAATTGACTATATTACATAAATTGACTTATTTAACAATGCTCCATGAAGTTAGCAGTAGATCCAGATTTCCCCAGAAATAAGAACTGAGTGAAGGTTTGCTCAAAACCTAAGAAAGAGGTCTTTCCAAATTCCCAAAAGAGACATCCAGGTAATAATTAGGCAGTGAATAAAGGTGGAAATGGGCTAATTCTCCTGGATGTACCTGGAAGTGAGTCATTCACTAATTCAGTCAAGTGGCCGGAAAACCCATTACTCTGCAAACTGGTTTTCCTTTGCATCCCTCTCCTCAAGAATAGAAAGTTGCCAGATGCCTATCAGTCTTAATGTCTCAGCCATTAGCGATTGTTAATGCAGCTGGAGCCCCCATTGTCCAACTGTGGGAAACTCCAACAAACATTGTATTCTACTCAAAACACCTTTTCAGGGGGAATATCAAATATAAATATCACCCCAAAATACCCCCAAAGTGTGCTCAGTTTCCCAGAGGCTGTCACTCTGTTGGTTTGCTGTGTCACCTGGCACGCATAGCCATACTTCTTTTCTGCACGAATCTCTGCTCTTCTGACAGGTATAATATAGCCCATCATCCCAAACTCTATTCCTCTTTCCCAATATTTCCTCCTATTCTTCACTAGCCTTGTGTGACTGCTTGATGTTTGAGTGGATGTGTGTGTGTGTGTTCATGTGATTATTTTTCAATAAAATACATTTTTATTTCCTGGCTATGAGTCTTGTCAGGTAGTAATTTTGAAATAGGTCAAACGATCCTGCAGTTACCCGGCCTCTCACTGGCATATTGAGCTAATTAAAATTCCCCATGTTAATATCTGAACATGAATGGGTTTGTCATGAAGCCAACTCAGTTTGGGTAACAAGTAAAAAATCTCAGAAAGTTCTAGGTTTTGTTTCTGTACAAGCCGATTTTATTTCGGAGATCTACATGATGTTTTCTTCATCCCAAATTATTTCCTGGGAATTCCCAACATTGCTAAGAACTTTTCAGTCCTTCCTCCCATGTCAGCTTAAATTATCCCAGTATTTTCTAAAATGAAATATATCTCTACTTGACTGTTTCTATTATCCCAGAACTAACTAAGGAGATTTTCAGATGGGGGAATTAACCCCTGCGGAGATCGGGAGAGAACTGGGGCTGTTTTGCTGCCAGCGCTCTGTTTCACACACCCCTGTCCTTCTCCTGATCTCCATTTGTTCTCCCTCCATCCTGCATTCATTTTCCTTCTGCTATTTTTTACTAACAGAATGTCTTCGTTAGTAAAAAATTGTGGAAAATAGTGGAAAGAAAATGAAAGCAGGATGGAGGGAGAACAAATGGAGATCGGGAGAAAGATTGGGGCATGTGAAATGGAGCGCTGGCAGCGGAACAGCCCTGTTTCTCTCCCAGTCTCTGCAGGGGTTATTTCCCCTGTCTGAAAATCTCCTAAGATGAACAGTGCTTCCTGGCAGTGGCTATCTTAGCTAGTTCTGGGATAACAGAACCAGTCAGCCAAGCAGAGATACATTTTGTTTTGGAAAATACTGGGTTAACTGTTTTCAGACTACAGGTTCAACAGTGATCAAGCAAGGGGAAGAGGGATGTGTTTAGCAAAAGAAAACTGTTTCTAATGCTTAGTGTAATATCACTAAAGCATTTTAGCACTTTGACTATAACTCCTGACTAATAATAAAGAAGGCTCAGTGGAAACTAGCGAAAATCAGTTTCTGAAATGTTCTATGTGTCTAGATGTGACACGTAATCAAGGGGAGTGGGAGGGAAGGTGGACTAACACAAGGATGGGGAGTGAAGGATACCTGGGATATTTCAAGGATGTTTATGAATGCAAACCTGGGAGTATGTGGGCAAAACTAATACAAAAAGAACTGGAAACTCTCAATAATTACAGAGACTTTTCTTCCATTTGGATGAGCCCTCAGTTGATTAAAAAGAAAGAGTAGATCTGATGGATTTTAAGATGTGCAACCTGTTTGATCTTAAATCCATTCCCATCTTGTTATCTGAACAAGTGGACAACCAACTGGATTTCCTATCCATGATGTTTCACATGAATTCAGTCTGAACTCCATTCGATTTGATTTCTGCATCTGCACGCATTTTTTTTAAAAAAAGCATTAAAACACATAAAATTTTACACTGTTTTTGTGTGTGCCTTTTTATACAATATTGCCTAATATACATATTATGTATGCAGTTTTTGAGCTAAGAACTGGAGTAAAATCCAAATGGTAACTGTATTCCAATCAACATAATAGTCATGGGAAAAATGAATTATGTTGTAACAGTTAAATATGTGGATCAAACAAAATTATTTGCATCCTTAGTTGGATTCAAGCTATTCAAGAAAGCCTCAATTCTTCGCTATTTTGTAATAAAATGTGAACTTGAGAAAATTGCCCAGTAAAGTGTAGATCAAGATTTCATAAACATAGGGAAGGAAATCTTTTACACTGAGTCCACACAGGCCAAAAACACCATACGTACCCTGAATCCAGTGCTATCAATTCTCACAATGTATGGCTACTTCTAGGGAGGTAATGCAGTTTTTAGCCCTTATCCCAACTTTGCCCTAAGCAAAATCAGGGGAAAGTACAATGTTTTCTAGAAACTCTGGGGTGGGTTCAGGTTCTTTTCACATCTAGACAGCTGGATTGGGTCCAATTCAGTAGATCCCAGTCATCCACACACCAAAAGCCATGCTATCACCCTGTCCCATGCTGAGCAGCATAGGGAAAGGGGATGGCCTGCCTTTGGAGCCGCTGCCTCTTCACAAGTAGGAGCTCTATGGAAAGCCTACCCTGCGTGCTGCCACTTCTGCTGATGCTAGAAATGGGGGCCCAGACATGTAATGAACAAAGAGGGAGGGTTGCTTTACCCCATCCACATTGATTGCATGGATGCCCTGTTCTGCCCTCAGCAGAAGCACTGCCACACCAGTGTCAGGAGATTGTTACTAAACCCTAAGTTTTAAAATGGTCAAACAACTTCAGAAATCATACTGAGTCATGATGACTGACTCCATGACTCCATGAACTGCCAGTCATGCCTAATCATGCCACAGCTGCATGAGAAGAGTTACATCAGAAGAAGGGTTACTAGAGTACAGAGCCGTGTAAGGTGAAATCTGATGCAATGTAACCATGTGTTTCAATAAGCCAATGTATATAAGTGAGCCAGATCAGTGTTCATTCTCTTCCTATGACCCTGTGATGCCGGGCGTAGTACTTTGCTTGTAAATACTGTGAATAGCTGAAACTCGTTTGAAGATTAAAGCACCTCCTGTTTCCTGGATGCCAAACACTCTGTGTGTGAGCATTCTTGGGAAAGGGTTGCTACAAAGTCTGCTGAAACAGTTTTTGGCTTCTGCCAGGGATTGAATGTCCTGTCACCCCCTGACAACCAGGCAGGCTTCCCATGGAGCTCCTGCATGTGAGGAGGTGGCAGCTTTGATTAATTCCACCCCCTTACCTGCACTCCTGCTATCACTGCCTCACTGGCCAAGAAGCCATGGAAAGCCTGCCCAGCATGGTCACTTCTGCTGAGGGCAGAATGGGGCACACATGCAATCAATGAAGAGAGGGCAGAGCGATCCCCTCCATGTTTAGGCACATATGTCCAGGGACCCTTTTCTGGCCTTAGCAGAGGCAACAACACTGGCTGGGCTCTCACAGGGAGCTGCTTCAGTGGCGAAGTCCAGCAGTGCTGATGCAGTGTTGGCCCAACTGAGCCATGTGGACAATGACACACTGCCACACCAGATTGGGCCCGGTGTGTGTGGCTGCCATCATGGTTGATCTGGGTTCAGTGCTCCAGACTGGCCCCAGATTAAGTGGCCAGTGAAAACAAGCCCTTAAATACAGACCTGTGGCAAAGCCAACAAGACATTTACAAACTATGCCCATGTCTTCAGCCATCCACCCATCTGCCGATCTCTGATGAACTCTATATACTGAATGGTGCAATCTCTGCATTTCAGCAACTACCTGGGATTCATTTTCCAACATGCATCCTCTGGTCAATCCTCTTTTTAAAACAATGGGCAAATCCACATGCAGATATATACTTGTCTTGATTGCAAACTTTCACATTTTTTTAAGAAATGAACCTCACTGTTTCATTTTAAACTGAAATTTATATTACTTCTGAGAGACGTTTCTCTCCCTTGTTCCTGCGACATCATTTTCACACATGTTTAAACTGTTCTGTTCTCAAAGTGGGAGTGGTTAGGCATGTGAACACTCTGGTGTGTTGCTTGTATTGGTATGCTACTATCAACTTTGTCAGTCCCTTCCACCAGAAACATCATAGTGTCCAATGTTCGCAATGCCTGATGAACCTGATGTAACTAGAATACTTTCTTCTGTTTTACTATTAAATGCTTATTTTTCAATTAGTCCTCTCCTTCTGAAGCCTTGAACAATATAATTGCATATGAGTCTAGTCAGAAGTAAGTCCCACTTACTCTAATTTTTCACCACTCCTGGAGACTGATTCCAGAATGGGTCTACTCAAAACTAAACTCTACTGAGTGCCGTTTACTCCCTGGTAAATTCATAATAGGACTGCTATGTCAGTCTGGTGGAATTGGGTAGAGATGGAAAGTCCTGCCCTGTTGGTGGGGAAAGAATTGCAAAAAGAATTCCTGCTTTGGGACATTAAAAGTTTCTTCTGCTTAGCTTTAAAGCTCAGATGGGATCTGATTCCTTCAGGGTATTTAGGCCTCACTCCCAGATAAATTCAGAATTGGAATGCTATGTCAGTTATTTTGTACAAATAAAATAGCTTCCAAAATTTTGCCAAAAATTCCCAAACTGCAGAGAACATGCAAAACAATACTTTTCTAATCCAGTCCAGAGGGCAGAAAGCTTTTCCAATTTTGCATTTTCATGTGCAAGGAGTAAAGATTTCTTTTTTTACACCCCTAATTTCCCACCCTAAATTCTTAGGAGATGTGATACAGAAACTGAAATAAAACTGTCAAATCACAAAGTTGGAGAGGGCTGCATAAGCCTTCTAGTCCAACGTCCTTATTGGTGTAGGAAATCTTGAAATACAGCATCACAACAAATAACCATCCAGCCTTTACTTGATGACTTAAAGTAAGGTACAGTCCATTCCCCCAGGAAATTGATTCCACTGTCATATTACTTTTAAATTATGAATTTTGGCCTGAATCCTATTGGTAGTCCCATCTAGAGAGAGACCCACTGAATCACTTGCTTAATGGTGAGTCAATGCCTTTGATACAATTGGTCTACTCTACTTGGGATTACAAATAGGATTCAGACCTCTTTTGTAATATTCAACAACAATAACAAAAACCTGTTTGTAACTATGAAAAATGTGAAATGCTACTTCCTCTGACTTAAGAGCTGAAATGAACCACTTGGATAAGAGCAATAATAATAGTAGTGTTAAGTCATTATAATACAAGCAGTGAGTGAAACACTAATCAAATTGATTAGCATATTTTTCAAAAGAAATATTTTACTTGTTTTATACAATAAACAAATTCAACAAGAGTTCGATCAGGAGAGTGTTGGCAGGACTGCAATCTAATTTATCAAGATTTTGTAAAATGAAAATAAGCACTGCTGTGTAATCAATCCAAATTATTTAATGAAGATTGCTGACATGTTACCCATTATGTTGCCTCCTTTTTCACACATGCCTTCAAAAGTAGCTTAGTATGTGTTCCACATGTTTAAAAATCCTCTTTATATGTAGAAAACTAGCATACAAGACAGGCTAAATCTCAGCCCTACTTAGAGTCATGCCAGCTTTCCACATAAAAGAGATTTTTTTTTTTAATGGGGGAAATCTTTACATAATCTCTTATGAAATATAGTATTTTGTCATTTCTTTTACAGTAGAATAGATTCAGATGTGCCATCCCATACCAGGGGCTTTACTTACTTTTCTGTGAGAACATCTACATCACTATTAGTGCTAGGAATTTTATTTCTTGGAAACAGAATTCTTAGAAAACATGCCCTAGGGCTTTCAGGACAAGGTCTATGAAAATGGAAGAACTTTCCATCACAATCCACTTTTGTTGTGCACATTGATTTCTTTTACAGTTTTTCTCAATGCTAAACAATCAATCTTGCTAATAGAAAATTGATTTTGAAATTGAGATGGAATTCTTCCTTTCAGAATTTACTGTAAGAGTTCATAGGACAGTGCTGTATAATGAATGATTGTGTAGGCCAGTAGTTCTGAAAATATGCCCATCTACAGTGGCAACTCCAGCCTCCTCACCCTAAATGTGCATTATGGCTGCAAGTGTAGCTAGAGTACAAAGCTATTGTATGCAACTCAGTGAGGAATCAGTTTATCAGTAGCTACATCGTAAGTTTTTGGTTGCCACTACTGAGCACATGAGGAAATGCTGGTATTGAAGTACAGAGACAACTTATGCATGGTTACCCACTGAATAGACACTGTTTTGATAACAGCTCTATTGAGGTATACATTCTGTACCAAAAGGATGCCTCACTTCACTAGCACTGTATTATTGATTTAGGCTATAGCTTAGGAAGATGAAATCAGCTCAATTACTGCATTCATTTGTATTCAGAACACACTTCTGTCACTAATACTTTTCTCCTAGAAACAACCAAGTTTCAGCACTGTATCTTCTTTTTCTTCCCATCTTCCAATTCTTTTCATTTGTTGATTTGCAAATCTCTCATTAATTTGCCTGGTCACCTAATATCCTCAGACTATTATTACTCTCTATTAAAGTAGGTGAATTGAATCAGTGGAATTTACACAAACATTGTGTTACTAACTTTACAGTGAGACTACTCTAGTCAAGATTAATAATTGGACTTAGATTTTCCTTGTTTTTTTTTTCCCCAGGCTGTGAGGCTGTGTTCTGGAAGAGTTTACTTCTGACGTTTTGCCTGCATCTGTGGCTGGCATGGTTGGGTAGGAGTGTGTGTGCAGTTTATATATTGTGAACCCCTGTTGGGGAGTATTTGAATTGTTAGTTTCTGGGTGTAGAAATGCAAGGAGGATGAGTGTCTGTTTAGCTAATGGTTGGCTGATGGCCCATTATCTGCTGGAAATCCCCCTGTCCCTGGGTGGAATTCCTTTGTAAGTGTTGAGTTTTGATTCTATTCTTTTTCAAAACTGGAAGCCAGATTTTGTTCACTTTTAGGGTTTCATGTTTACACACTGTGTTTAGGAACATGAGAGACACTGCAGACTGGGCCAGCCAGAAAAATCAGCAATAGCAGAACATGTTATAAATAACCTGGACACAAAATGGTATTTTAAAACACAGAAATTCTGGCCCAGGCCAACAACTATCATGTCCAAATGCACATGAGAAGCTATTGAAATCTACATACACCTGGACAACTTCAACAGGAAAGAAAAAATCCTAAAAGTAAACAAAATCTGGCTTCCAATATTGAAAAACAATAGAACCAAAACTCAACAGTTACAATGGAATTCCACCCAGGGACAGGGGGATTTCCAGCAGATAATGGGCCATCAACCAACTATTAGCCAAACAGACACTCATCCTCCTTGCATTTCTACACCCAGAAACTAACAATTCAAATACAAAAATTTACATATATTTACAACAGGGGTTCACAGTATATAAACTCCACACACACTTCTACCCAGCCATGCTCTGAAGATGTCAGCCACAGATGCAGGTAAAACATCAGAACTAAACTCTTCCAGAACACGGCCTCACAGCCCGGAAAAAAAACCAAGGAAAATCTATGAATGCCAGCCATGAAAGCCTTTGACTTCAACTTGGATTTAGGTCTGTTTCTACTCATCATGGGCATTCAGTCATGTAGATATATATCAAGACTGCTTTAGAAGCCCAAAGTTGATGGGGTTCAGAGTCACACACTGTCACCAATGTGTACAATGCATGTCTGTTCAAATATATTTCATAAGTGTCTACATTATTGCCCGAATGAAACCCTCCTGCTGTTTCATTAGCCATTTTAAAATCTACAGTATGTTAAAAGCAATAGATCAAAAGCCAAAAATCTGGTATGAATGAATTTTGCATTTCCCTCAAATTGCCATTTTTTACTGTTGCAAATTTCTGATTGCCAAGCACCTAAATATGAAGAATGTAATGGAATTAAAACTGGACAGCAATGACCCTGTCACAACACCTTCACACCTCTCAAAAACTAGTATCAGTGAGCATTTTAGGACTGTTCTTTGTGTATGTGTCCACATGTGTACATTGCCTGTTGACTTATGAATTTAATAGGGTTTTCCTAGGCAAGGAATACTCAGAGGTGGTTTTGCCAGTTTCTTTCTGATCCTCCTTAGCTTCTGGCTAGTATTTGGATGGGAGACAGCCAATGAGTATCAGGTGCTGTAGGCTATATTTCAGAGAAAGGAACTGGCAAAACCACCCCTGAGTTTTCCTTGCCTAGGGGCTTGTCTATACTGGCCAAATGAAACAGTCTTCTCCATTCCCATGCCCAGAAGTTTGGATGACAGAGGGGTTTTGCTGCGATCCTAGTCTGAACTGTCCAGATGACATCCAGGCAGCTCTGATGAGAATCCAGGGCAAACACCCTTTAAAACATCACTTAAAAAAAAAAAAAAAAAAAAAACCTCACCATTTGCTGCATTTTTGTCTGGAGAAAACAATGAGTTCCATTACTACAATAGGTGAGGCATATCCACACACATGGCCCATGCAGTTTCCGGCACAGCCATTTCCTGGCTGGGCCATGCACGTCACATCTGCAGAGGTCACTATGAGGTGCACAGATGTGACTAGAACTGGGTGCCTTGTTCCTGACCTTGGAGGATGCGACCGGTGTTGGAAAGAGAAACGCCAGTTTGTGCATGGGCTATAGCCAGAACTTGGAGTATTCTTGCCAATGCAGATAAGCCCTAAAAAACTCTGAAATTCATGGGGTCACCATAAGTCAACAAATAACTCGAAGGCACATACATACACATATGTGAAGAATAATCCTAGGGCGCTCAATAGTACTAGTTTTTGAGAGCTATGAAGGTGTTGTGACAGTTTTGCTGTCCAGTTTTGCTAATTCTATTATATTGCCTATTTCAGATGCTATGCAAAACTGCTTGCTCGTCAGTCTGTGAACTGAGAGGACTCGTCAATCATTTTTTCTTCTTTCTGCAACATTGGAATGATTTTTTGTATTCTGGAGAATTTGTCCTTTCCTTTCCTTTCCTTTGGGGGAAGGGGACTCATTTGCTATTAAATATCCAAAACTATCAGATTTTTCTTAGGATCCAGAACTTAGAATTATTTTTTTAAAATCAGTTGCCTGATTGTACTTGGGTCTGTATGGCTTGGAATCAGTTCTTATACACAGGATTTGATGGAATATACAGGACAGATATGAAGAAAAATGTGCACTTAGAATAACTGAAACAACTTGGAAGGGGAGGGGATACTAGCATTTTTATTAAGAACTGTCCAGAAGGCCGTTTGCCCATCGTCCCCTCCCCCACACACACTGGCTGATTTTACTGGATTTCACACTTTTTAGCCATTGCACTGTAGAACTTACTAGTTTGTGCCAAACCTTTTGTCAGACAGCTCTCCATCAATTCTCACCTTTTGTCATTGTCATTTACCTCTCCATTTAAAACAGCACTTGCCATTTGTCTCCTGCTGTTATTCATTAGTTTGATACATACTGAAAGAAAATAGTTTCTGTGAACATAATAGGCAATTTTGTTTTGTTTTCTATCTAATGCAACAGTTCCCAACCTGGGAGGCTTTAGATGTTGCTCAGCTCCAACTCCCAGAACTCCTACCCAGAATCTGGCTCCCCACTGTGCAGCAGAGCCATTAGAGCTGGGGAGCCACCTTTGCCACCGTGCTTGTCCCAGGTAGCATTGCCTGCGATGGAGGATGAGGGGTGGGGCCAGAGGCTATAAAGGCCCTGCCACCCTTCCTTCACCTCCTCTTCAGCGTGAAGCGATCATTGGCCCACCCTCTTGCCATTTGAATAGTATGATAATTGATTGCTTTGGAGCCAGGTAGGAATTCCCCCCCTTTTTTTCTTGGGGGATTTTTCACCTACCCCATACTAGGATGGTGGCATTGGGGAAATTGGCTAGGGTGGTGTCTAAATAGGTTAACTCCCTCTTACTATGGCAGGGAAGGAGGAGGCATAGCTTTGATGGGCACCTTGGCACCAATTTTCAGTGAAGGTAGGGTCTCTGGAAGGGCCACTTCAGGTCGTGGGGCCTAAAGGGACAGAAGGAGACCCGCCTTGGGGTTGGCCTAAAGGATAATCCTTCACCCCAATCTGTGGGGCTTGGGTGAAGGACTTTTGGATTCATCTTCCAGATGCGGGCTGGCTGGTTAGCAACCCCAGGACCCAGGTGTTTGCCCAGGAAGGCTGAGGGGTGAGGTCCAGTGTAGACCTACTGCCTCAGCTGGTCCCTCACCAGGTTGCCCTGCCCCCCATTGAAGATCATAGAAGGGATTTAAATAGGTTGATTTAAATAAAAACACTTTATCTCACCCCATTTCATGTGTGTGGTCTCTTTATTCCGCAATCGGCCGGCAATGACAAATAGTCAGAGATTATAGGAACTGAAGTACAGCCACATCTGGAGCCTCCCTGGTTAAGAACCAGGGAGATAAAACTGGCCTTCAGTGAGATCATTCAACTGAAGGTAGCAAGAAAAAAAAATCCTGCAGTGGCCAATTCCCACATCCAGGAGATGTCTAAAGGAAATTACTTGTACTCTATGTTTCAAGGGTTGTCAGATCATAAATCAGAAATGAGCCTGTACTGGGGTGAGCAACACTTGGCCATGTATTCATTTCTTCCTCCCTGTATGAAAGTTCATGCATTTTTGGCATGCATACTTTTTTTTACATCTTTACATGTTTGTGGGTATTATTCAGTGTATGTACTTTTATCATGGACATTTTAAAGAAAGGATATTTATTTTTTGCTTATTTCCCCCTTCAAATGTGTGAATGTTCAAGATTTCTAAATATATAAATTTCCAAGATAAGATGCACTCCATACCATTGCCGGCTTCAGGAAGTGAAAAACAGATATTTGCTTAGAGAACTATAAGTCCATCTTCATATCTGCCAGGAAGACCCTTTACACCAAATAGTCAGTAGAGGCAATGTGCCTGTCTTTTAGACCTCTAAAGCAGTGCTACTCAATGCGGTGGTCCATGGATCAGTGCTCTCCCATGAGTCATTGGCTTCTGGTCCCTGGTGTTACCCTAAGAGCTTTTGGAAATTCTAAGAAAGTATCACGTTTTTAATATATTGGGGAAATTAGCAGCAACTTGACCTTAGCAATGCAAAAAGGGGCAGCAGAGAAAAGGATCTTTATGCCAACTTTACCTCACTAACTCTGAACAGACGCACACAAACGCACAATGAAAAATTAATAATATTTATTAAAGACATAAAAATAATATCACCAATCACACACACATTCATACAAGAAGCATTCACACAAGACCACTAGGAATGGAAGGAGAGAGAGATTGCCAGAGGGACAGATGGGGAGATTTCAGGGGTGATACAACACCTGTCTTATAGTTCAAAGTCATCAAGCAGACCAGCAGAGTGGATGGATGAATCTGAAGTGGCTAACACAGAGAGATGTAATGTCCCCAGGAACTGGTTCTGTGCACAATGAGGCATGATTTTTGGCTAGTATTTATATCAAAAATATGCCCTGAGATGAGTAAATGTCATGGGTTGAAACAACAGATTCCAATGATTGCACAATGAGTTTCAGGAAAACTCCTGGTCTTGACAATAGGTGTCTGAAGATGTTAATGTGTTGTAACTGCCTTAATTGTCTTAGTGATTAGATTTACAAAAGCTTGAGTTGCCTCTTTGATTATTAGATGGGTGGTGGAGAGGAGAGTTATACCTTTCAGACAAAGAAGTACTCCATCTGCTTAATGGAATCATTCTCTGTCACCTGGGCATGTGGTGGGACCAAAAAATGTCATTTTGATTTCATTAGGTTTCTTCATATTTTTGGAATTTGTTAGTAGTCCTTCCTTTGGGTAATGCATGGCTTTCAGCAAGTGCCTTTTGGGATCCTTACAGCGATCCCTGATATTTCCTGCTCTTCCCAATGGAAGACCACATTAATAAACCAAATTATTAATAAGCCAATTTTGGGGGTTTCTGGAGGTGGGGATCACTAGGAGCACTAACACTGGTGAGTTTTCAGGAAAGTAAGAAATAATTGTAGCCAAACATGGTATCAGTCCATGTTACTCTGTGTGTGCGTGGGGGGACTGCCTACACATGCCTGTGGGCACCTCTGCTTGCCCACACCCTGCTTGCAAACTCTCAGTCAGCTTGGTGACCTTTCCCGGCTCTCAGCTCACTTTGCAATCAGTGTGCATGTGCATACTCAGTCCCAAGCAAGCCTCCGTAGGCAAGAATTTTCAAGAGTGGATTCCTTGTCAAATTAATGTTACTTGTCCTTAATTTGCAAGTGTCTAAAGACAGAGTCATCCAGCAATGAACCACTGAAAGGTGGGGACTTCCTATAACTTGAATCCATTGGTTCATGTTCTAGACTCTGGAGCAGCAGAAAACAAACATATTGAAGATGTTCAATATAACCTCCCTCTAGATATTTAAACATGGTGATCATGTCACCTCTTAATCTTCTCTTCTCCAGGCTAAATATATCTAGCTCCACCATTTCCAGACCTTTTACCATTTTGGATGCCCTCCTCTGGACATGTTCCAGCTTGTCAAAATCCTTCTTGAATTATGGTGCCCAGAACTGGACACAGCATTCTGGGTGAGGTATGTCCAAAGCAGAATAGAGCAGCACTATTACTTTCTTTGATTAGACACTACACTCCTCTTAATGCAGCCTAGAATTGCATTAGCTTTTTCAGCTGCCATGTCACACTGTTCACTCATGTTCAGCTTCTGGTCTACTAAGACTCCTAGATTCTTTTTACATATATTGTTGTTGTTAAATAGCACCGGGCCCAGGACAGAACTCTGTGGCACCCCACTAGTCACTTCTCTCCAGAATGAAGAGAAGTCATTGGTGAACATCTTTAGGGTTCAGCTGGTTAACCAGTTACAAATCCACCTAAAAGTAGCATTGTCTAGCCCAGGGTTTCTCAACCAGGGTTCCCTGGAACCCTAGGGTTCCACAAGAGGTTTCTAGGGGTGCTGAATGATATTGAGATTGAGCTGTAGATATATTTTTTAGGCAGGAGTTCCCTGAGACTTGAAAATTGTTTCAAGGGTTCCACCAGGGTAAAATGGTTGAGAAAGGCTGGTCTAGCCCATATTTTACTAGCATAATTGCAAGAATTGTCATGGGAAACCTTGATGAAGGCCTTACTGAAATCAATATGCTGCATCCACAGCATTCCTGTCATCTACCAAGCTTGTAACTTTATTTAAAAAAAAAAAGAGATAAGATTAGTCTGGTATGATTTGTTTTTGAGAAACCCATGTTAACATTTAGTGATCATGGTATTCCTTTCTAAATGATTACAGACTGTCTGTTTAATGAACTGCTCTAGAAACTTTCCTGGTATTGATGTCAGGCTGACTGGGTGATAAATTTTGGGTCCTCTTCCCCTTTTTTTTTTTTTGTTTTTAAAGAGGGGGACAACATTTGCCCTCTCCAGTCTGCTGGGATTTCTTGTGCTCTCCAGGAATTCTCAAAGCTTATTGCCAGTGGTTCTGCAATTACTTCTGCCAGGTCTTTTAATACCCTTAGATGTAGTTTATCTGGCCCTGAAGACTTGCATTCCTTTAGAGTAGCCGGCTGTTGCTGTACTACCTCTTTACATATTCTGTGCTGCATTTCCCCTACATTTCCCTATGTGAAGTTAACTGCTCCTTTTGCATAGGACAGGGACAGATGGATTGTGAATGGAGTTGAAATTTTGTTAACTGTTTTGTTGTTGTTGTTGCTCTTTGTTCCTAGTCCTCAAAAGGCCAATAAAGGGAGCCACCTCTGCTTACATTGAAATCCCTCAATACCATCTTAACTGACACCCTCTCAGACAGAATGTAGGGAGATTTTTCAGACACTATAAATGAACTCTGGAGAGGTTGGAAGAGGTATGCAGCTATCCTGAAGCAGGGGGTCAGTTTCGGATGACGCCGTCCCCCTTCTGTCTCCTTCGTGTTGTTTCTGTGCTCAGTCAAAGGAAAAGGTGCCACTTTTTACTCATGGAAGGTTTTTGTGAGGAAAAATGGTGCCTTTTCCTTCGATCGAGCATGGAAGCAACACGAAGGATGACAGAAGGGGGACGGCGTCATCCGAAACTGACCCCCCCCCGCTGCGGGATAGCTGTATACCTCTCCCAACCTCCCCGGAGGTCTTTTATAGCATCTGAAAGTCTCCTAGGACTGTGACCCTAACATCATTCCCATTTTCTCCTGTATGATTTGTAACATCTTTGCCTGATGAAGAAGCCAGTGAAACTTTGGAAGCTTGCATAGTGTATTTTCAGCTTTTGAGTTGGCCCAAAATCAGTAGTGCTGCTTGTGGATTTTGAATTTTGTTGTATTTTGCTGCATGGCCAACATGGCTACCCCTGAATATATTGCATTGCTCCAATATCACACTTAGTGGAATGTATCTATATTTGAGGATGAGGATGATGAGAGGTATGGAGAATAAACCATATGAGGACAGTTTGAAGGAGCTGGGCATGATCAGCTTGGTGAAGTGAAGACTGAGGGGTGACATGATTGGATTCTTCAAATACCCCAAGGGCTGCCACAGAGTGGAGGGGACAGGCCTCTTCCATACTGCTCCAGAGGGTAGGACCAGCTCTAATCATTTTAAGTTAAAGGATAATAGATTTTGGACTTTTTCAGACATGAACTTACTGCGCAAGACGGCTTGTAACAGGTGCGACGCTGCTGCGTGGCAGGGGGCCTGTTTCGTACAACGCCGTTCCCCTGCCGAAATCAGCTGTGTCAGTTCCACAAGAAACTGGAGGCAGCCGTGCCATATTTGGCCATTTTTTATTTACGGGCAACTTCCATGAGTATAAATGGCCAAATATGGTGCGGCTGCCTGCAGTCTCTTGCGGAACTGACACAGCTGATTTCGGCAGGGGATGGCGTCATACGAAACAGGCCCCTTGCCACGCAGCAGCGTCGTGCCTGTTATGAGCCTTCTTGTGCGGAAAGTTCACATCTGAAAAAGTCCTTAGATTAAATATTAAAAGAAATGTCTTGACAGTAAGAGAGATTCAGCAATGGAACCAATTGCCTAGAGAGGTGGTGGGGTCTCCTCTGGACATCTTCAGAAAGAGGCTGGACAGCTACCTGCTGGGGATGCTTTAGCTGGAGATCCTGCACAGAGGAGGGGGCTGGACTTGATGACCTGTGAGACCCCTTCCAACTCTGTGACTCATAACTCTGTGACTATAGGTGAGATCTGTAAAGGAGAGGATACAACTAGCAAGAATAGTTTAGCCTACAACAAATGTTTGGAAAAGACAAGAAAGCCATAGTTCTTCTGCCATACAGGGTCGATATACTACATTTGAGAACTTTGCATCTTTACAGGGTAATGTGACCAAAAGATCTGTTTTTAATTTTGATAATAATACCAATGTTTCATCAGATCTTGGTTTTAGCGAGACCTGACATTTCTGCATCACCATGTGGTAATCATTTCCAGCTTTCCTCAGTTCAGATAACCAGGACCAGCAGAGGGAGCTTTTAGCTGTGTGTTTGCAACTGTTTGAGAATAAAGAGTAAGATACACATACACACACTAAGCCTACAGATAGATAAAAGGAAAACTAGAGTTGTTTCTAGTTGTCTATAATGATTAATGCATTCACATCATACACATATTGTGAGGAATAACTTCCTTTTTTAAAATGGCTTTTAATTTTGGAAACTAATGAGCTATAAATGTTTTCTCCTTTACTACCCAAAGAGTAAAATAAACTGTATTTCTGAATTATGCTGATCTTGAGAGCAATAATAACAGAGTAGAGTCACATGCCTTTTTCCTTCTCTTCCCTTTTCCCTCCCAGCTACCACATATTTTCCCTCCCTTTGTAAGAGCAGCTATTGGCATTGCTCCAATATCACACTTAGTGGAATGTATCATCCATCTGCCTCTCCTCCCTTGCTGAAAGAATTGCAAAGTGCTTCCCCCCCCCCGCTTTTTTTTTATTATTATTTGTTTGGTTACTGCCAGATTTTTATGTGCTTAGTAAGCAGTGTTCAATAAATGAGCCTAGGATGATACAAAGAAATCTCCTAAAAAAAGCTGGAGAGACAGGAGGACATAGTCCATATATTTGCTGTTGTGAGACTCCTTCCTTCTGTTTTTCACTTAATGAAGCAAATGTCAGATTGGATAAAATGATTTATATCATACAGGAATGGGCTACTAGAAATGGGCTGTCTGAAGCTTGCTTTTCCCACAATGTTTCCTGATCAGATGTAGATACTCACATGTAAAGTACAAGGCGCATGTCTATTGAGATGTTTAAAAAATGGTTTACCCAAAACATAAAAGAAGGGGAAGCTAGGTCTATTGTTAGGTTGTTCACTGCTTATTTGCATGTATCTGTTTTCCTCAAGGGATGGAGAGTGACTTTCTAAACAGAATGGGTTTATATCATATGGAGGCTCCCATCTTTGGGGGCTCTTGACATGATTTGGATTAGAGCTTTGAAAATTTACTTTTTAAACTTTGTTGTTGTGTGCCTTCAAGTCATTTCCCACTTATGGTGACCCTAAGGCGAACCTATTATGGGGGTTTCTGAGGTGAGAGTATGTGACTTGCCCAAGGTCACCCACTGGGATTTCATAGCTGAGCAGACATTCAGACCCTGGTCTCCACAGTCATAGTGCAATGTTCAAACCACTATGCCATACTGGCTGTACATCTCTCCAAATAGTCAGCATGTCTGGGACCATCCGGGAGATGTAGTCTAAGAAAGCAACATTTCTGATCTCTGATTTGAGATGCTGATTATCTTCCATTCTGAATAATATGGAGAGCCTCTGGCTGTGAAATTTGGAGAGATGTAGTCCAAGAAGTAAATTTTCCAAGCTAATACCAAGAGCTCCAAAAGAAGACCTCAACCTCCAGGGCTCAAGAAGATGTGATGTTTCTCTTCAGAAAGTCTCCCTCTATATGAGGAGAGTAGCAGAAATAGTAAGAAAGGGCAGGTCTACTATGTGTCAAGACTGTTTCTAACACTAGAGTAGGGCATTTGTCAATTGTGGTACATCAGTCAATCAATCAGTCAGTCAATAATTTATTAATAAATAATAATAATATTTATTTATACCCTGTCCCTCTGTTAAAACAATCGGGGCAGCTTACAAAAATTAAAATATAATACAGATAAAAATCCCTAAACACCCCCCACCCCCACCCTCCTCCATAAGAAATATTAAACAAATATAAATTAAAAAGCAACTGATCTAAAATCACATTAAAAAACAATAAATACAATAAATACAATAAATAGCCAGCGGACTAAAAGATGCCAGGATCCCCTGAGGCTGGGATCTAATTAGGAAAGGCCTGCCGAAAGAGATCCATCTTTAGTGCTTTTATAAAGCTACTCAGGCTTGTCATCTGATGGATCTCATTCGACAGGTCATTCCACAATTTGGGGGCGATTACTGAAAAGGCTCTCTGGGAGGTTGCAGACAGCCCAGATTTTTGTGGCTGAAGCAAATTCCTCCCAGAGGACCGGAGTGCGCAGGGAGGATTGTATGGGTATGGGAGGAGGCGGTTCCAGAGATAAGTTGGACCCAAGCCATTTAGGGCTTTAAAGGTAATAACCAACACCTTATATACTGGGCCCGGAAACTGATAGGCAGCCAGTGGAGAGATTTTAATACTGGAGTTATATGGTCTCTCCGAGATGTTCCCAAGACCACTCTGGCTGCCATATTTTGTACCAACTGAAGATTCCGGACCAAGCATGAGGGCAGCCCCATGTAGAGTGCATTGCAGAAATCTAGACGAGAGGTTACCAGCACGTACACCACAGTCTCGATGTCCCTTACTTTCAGGAAATGGTGCAACTGGCGTATCAGCTGAAGCTGATAACAGGCGCTCCTGACTGTTGCATTCACCTGACTAGTCATCTGAAGCGATGAATCAAGGAGCACCCCCAGACTGCGAACACAGTCCTTAACGGAGAGCGTGACCCCGTCCAGGACTGGAGGTTGCAACCCAACTCCTGGTTTTGGGGCCGCTACCGTGAGCACCTCCGTTTTGTCCAGATTTAATCTCAATCTGTTTTTCCTCATCCAGCCCATTACCGCTTTATTACTGCTTTTATTACAGTCATAGACCAGCATGCACATGTATTGCAGTCAACCACACCAGAGTGGGGAGTATTCAAACTACGTTTATTTTGCTGCAGCTAAATAGGTCCCTGGGGTTCATACCTCAAAGCAGACTCAAAAGAAAAGGCAAAGTGCCAAAACATTTATACATTGCTGTATGGAGGTTACACTTCATCTAATCTAAACATTACAGCTATGTCACTAATTAGCATATTACATTTCTAGATCATGAGTCCAAGGCAGGTCTCGTACTGACATCCCATAATAATCAGTTACTTCTTCATTAGCATAGCCAAAAAATAGGCTACCTTTAGTAAAGAAGGTGTGCTTTGGGCCCTGTGGCATCAAACTCTCTGTGAACCTTAAGTAAGTATGTGTGTCTGAATGGTTCATGGAGTCATCCCTTATCAACCAGCCTCCTCCTGTGCCTGCCACCATCAGCACCCAACACATTCCATTCCCAGCTTTCAATGTATGGTATCTGCTCTCTAAGGAGATTTTCACATGGGGCCAAAATGCCCCGTTACTGCCCCGCTACCTCCTCTCCCGTTCCTGCCACGGAATAACGTAAATCTTTCACACACTTACCTTAATTCTGCAGCAGGAATGGGCTCCCCCTCCCCTTGCTGGCCGGCCGTAAATGCAGCCGTCGTAAGGCTGCTTTTACAACCGGCCATCTGAAATGTTATCACGTTATCACGTGATAACGCCGGACAGTAAATTTAAAAGATAAAATTCCCCCAAACATAAAATCAATTCACCAAGCACAAAAACACCCTTTAAATCACATAATCAAAACAGGGAGGGTAAAATAAAGGGTGCCACTTACCTGGATGTCCAGATTGTACCAGGAAGTGCTCGGAACGGACCTCCCCTCCGTGGCTGTCATTTTGGAACAGGAATGGGGCTCCTGTTTGCACACCTGTGATTGCGTTATAGCAACGGAACAGGAGGTCTATTCACGATGAAAAATCGTGATTACATTGTTCTGGAACAGTCACGGGAGTAGGATGGATGCAGGACAGAATGGGGTCAACGTCGTCCGAAAGGGAAAACCTTTCCCGACCCTGTTCTGTTCCTGCCACGGGTTATATAGCCCGTGTGAAAATCTCCTAAGACTGAGGAATCAGAAAGGAGAAAGGGGCATGCTGCTCTTTTGTTGGCTAGGCAACTTTTCCTTATACTGGAGCACCAGTATCTCCCAGTTTGTCTCATCAAGTGGTAGCACAACTTCTTTTTTCCTCTCTTAGTTTTGTTTTTTGCTGCAATTCCAAGTGGCAAAAGCCGCATATGTGTTGGCATATTGAATATTATTTTGCACCCCCCACAGTGTCCTAGATCTAGCATTGTTCTGCAGTATGGGGGGCACAGTTTGGAAACAATTAGTTCAGAACAATTATGTTTTCTGAATTGTGCTTTTGGGGTCCCCCCCCCCACCAAACAAGGGTAACATACACCCAGCTCAGAGAGATGTGCCTTGAATTGGCAAATATAACTCTTATCTGAGGGGGGGGAAACCCACATAATTGTTCAGAAAAAAACCTGGTAACCTTGGTTAAGGTCACTTTTAGAAATTTATAAACTAAACTTCCTCTTTTGTCTTTTTAATTTTTTCCCCTCATCACTAACATAATGATTTTTAAAAGTTTAATTTTCATCTTGGAACTTTTAATTTAGGTTTGACTATTAATCATTTTTAGTTGTTAAATTGATTCACATTTTTAATCCTCTTGCCTCTCTCTCATTGCTCTGTGTCCTGGTTAACTTTCATTTATGAAAACATTATTTGCCATTTTAATTAGGTTCCTGAGTTTGTAGCCATGATTCTTGCTGGGAATCATGCACATATCTATATCTACAAGAACTGTAACTTGGATAATTCAGCAACTGAGTGAAATTTTATTTTATGTAAAATTGGTTGAATTTATGTTGGATAACATTCCATGACACATGATGGTTGGAGCAAGGAGATGCTCAGATTATTGAAAACCTGAAGCAATTAGAGACTCAAAGCAAACATGACAACTTATGGGATTTCATTTTTGTTTTACTCCATCTGTTCTCCCTGTTACTCCAATGCCATTTCCATACCTTGGAAAGTTAGTTTTAAAAGGTAATGACTTTGCATTCTACTTCCCTTTTGTCACCTTTATAATTATTTGTCACCTTTATAATTATTTTTTTAAGAACTATCTCTTTTACTTTCTCATTTCTCAAAAGTATCTTAAATAGTTGAACCATGGGATAGTCCTCATCTACCATTCAATTAGGCCACATACCCTGTAATTATAAAAGTTACATTTACATTGCAAATAAGAGTGAAATTATCTCCCAATAAGTAACAAAGATAATAGAGTATTGCTATATCTTAATTATTAGTTAAAAAAGAATCTATTATAAGTAAATTATTATTTGTTGTGAATTACTTCCAAGCCCTGGATTTTTTTTTGGGGGGGGGTGTCCTATTTTGACTCCCTCTGTTACTTTCCACTTCAGCTGGTGAAAAACTCAGGGAGGAGAGAGATTGAGGGGAGGCATACCATTGTACTACCAATTTCAACTGAACTTTGAAGTGAACCTTGGTGACATATCTGACAGATTTTAAGGGGAACAAAATAGACTTTGCTTGATCATGAATATTTCTTAAGGGGGCTACCTCACTTACCTAATTATAAGCCTCTTCTCAAACATGCTGCAATCCCAGCTTCATTCAGAATATTAATTTGAGATCTGCCTAGTGATGCACAACTTCTGCTCATGTTTGAAAATCAGTCCCATTCCAATGTTTGTGATCTATTTCACACTAATAACTTATTAAGGTAACTAGAGAACTGTAGGCCAGGCACATCATATACTGTATGTATCTGAATATCTGGCACAATATGTGTCATCAACAGAATTGAAGCGATAAGCATGAATACTGCAAGAAGCTCATTAATCAAACAGATGTAGTTTCAGTAATTATGAAATCTTCTCATTAAGCAGCAGCAGTAAGTCATTAAAATATCTTCTCCAGCCTTTTGGCTAAGATCAAGTGCAGAATATCTTCTCATTAGGATAATAGAGTTCAATAAAATAATATTCCATCATTCTCCATAAGGGAGCAAAGTGGAACTTTTTGGTTAACTGTAATCACTTAGCGATTCATTTTATCTTCCTCAGATCTTGTTCATTCGTCTATAAGACAAGATTAATTCTTCACGCAGTTAAGCTACGCTCCTGACAAAAAGTCATTGGTCATAAAAGTTAACTTTGTAAAAGAAATTAAAGGCATTTTAGTGAAATTAATACTGGTGATACATTAGATCTTAATAAGCCAATATTTTCTCTTTAAAAATATTTTATTGGAAGTTTTAGACTACATTAAGATTAAAGAAATTAAGAAAAGAAATTAAAGGAGAAAAAGAAAAAGAGAAGGGAAAAAAGGAAGGAAAAAGTGACTTCTGATCTTCCTATTGGCAATTATATATGCATATATATTATTCATACTTCACGCTAACAAATCACAGCATATTCTCTTCTTTCAATGGCTTATTCTTTCTAATCATCAAAACCAAAAGTTACCAAGTCATTTTATTTTCTTTCTATTTTTGCAAAACATCTATAAGGAGTTTCTAGTTTTTGAAAAATGTCATTAATGACCTATCAATTCCAACAGCTATTCCTCCATGGTAGGTAATATTAAATTCTTTGTTGTTAACTGCCATGAAGTTGACTTCGACTTATGGTGACCCCATGAATGAGACACCTCCAAGTCTCCAAGACACCTCTTCAATGGCTCTTCTCAGGTTTTACAGACTCAGAGCCATAGATTTCTTGACTGAGTCTATTCTTTGGTAATGTGTTCTTCCTCTTTTCATGCTGCCTTCTACCTTACCAAGCATTATTGTCTTTTCTAATGAATCATACCTTCTCCTGATATGGCCAAAGTACAACAGCAGTTTAGACATCTTTGCTTCTAGGGAGAGTTCAGGCTTGATTTGCTCTTGGACCCATTTATTTATCTTTTTAGTAGTCCACAGTAGCTGTAGAACTCTTCTCCAGCACCACATTTTGAATGAATTGATTTTCTTCTGATCAGCTTTCTGCACTGTTCAGCTTTCACAACCATACATAGAAATGGGCAGTATGATGGCATGGACAATCCTAATTTTAGTATTCAATGATATATGGTACTTGAGGATCTTGTCTAGTTTTTTTATCTGTGTCCTTCCATGTCCTACTCTTCTGATTTCTTGACTGGAGTCTGCATTCTGATTAATGAGCCAAGGTATGGAAAATCTTGAACTATCTTATAAATATAAATTTCAGTGCTTTAAATCACACATTTTCCTTAATGTATTTGTCTTCCATTTCAAATTTCAATGAAAGTTTGTATATTTTAGTAATTAGCCATTCATCATCTATACATAATTACATCTCCAACTTATTTTATTCAAGCCCATAAATCTTTTTTATCCATCTTTCCAATAACTGTAAGAAAACCATTGAAAATCATATCCCAGTACTTTCTTGAATTAATTTTAAATTCCCTCTGACAAATCTCTATGAGGTCTTAATACCTTAACCATCAACTTCAATATTCACAAAGCACATTTGTCTGGAAGAAAAATATGTCTTCCATCTTTAAATTACTGTCACCTTTATCCATTTATAACTTTTTAAAGCCACACTCTTGCTAATTCATTTACTTTAAAACTGAAATCTTGTAAGCAATCTTTATTTTCTCACATCTCGTTTACAGAAAGAAGGCAACTCACCAAGTCTTTGATCTCACTGTCTTTCAGAAGATCTCTCTTCAATTATAAATTATGTAGTTCAAATGTAACTAAGAAAGTGATGGGTTGGGGTTTTTTGCAGATTCATTGTCCATTAAAGGCTTGCTTAGGTAGTTTGAGCCTGTTGTTCACCCTGAGGCCATCCTGCCACTCAACCTGTTTTCTGACCATTGAAATTCCCATTAGGTATTTATATGGTATTTCAAAGTGTGTAAAGCCGTAAATGTCTATTCATTAGTTATAATCCTTGCACTGACCCTGTAGTATGGGAAATCAATATTTGCTATTTCAAGATTTGAATCTTTTGTTTCCAGTTCATAACAAGGTATTCAGGATAGACAGTGCTAACACAATAAGCTGACAATATTACAGTTTGGGACAATATGGCCATGAAACAGCAGGAAAATCATAAGAGCTGCAGCGCAATACCTTGTTTTTTCCCACTAATATTGCAGGTGGATATCTGAGGATATGGGGAAGGTGTTATTGACAACTCACTTTAAAAAATGATGAACAGATGGAAGGATAGGATTTATATTCCACTTCTCTCTCAAAACTGGCACTCACAGGGGCTCACAAAAAAACAAATACAGATAAAAACAGAAGATATAGTATTAAAACGCAAATAAATTATAGTATTAAAAACATGATTCAGTTAAGAAGAAATTAAAATGCAATGACAAAAAAAGAATAGCACCCACCCAAAAACTACTTCCTCATCAGCCAGGAAATTGCCAGAAGTCCATCTAAACATAAGGTAATTGCTTGTTGGTAAATTAAATGTTTAAAATTGCATTGCACAAATATCTTTTGCCCATTTGTCAGAATTATTACAGGCATAATATCCTCCTTGGGGGATCCTGTTCCTGCAACCATTCTGGCAGACATAAAAAGATGCAACAACTAATTGATTTCCAGTGATACCCAATGAGATTCACAAGTTCTCAGAAATCCTAATCTCAGCAAAACATCAGGATCCAAATCAAAGTGGGTGGATTCTGAATCACTCTGAGCTAAACCTGACTATTTTCCAGAATATCAGTCCACAGTGAACAATTACAGTCAGCCCTCCATATCCATAGATTATACATCCACAGACTCAACAGCTTGAAAATATTCAAAATTTTAAATTCTAAAAAGCAAACCTTGAATTTGCCATTTTATATAAGGGACACCATTTTACTATACATTGTATATAATGAGACTTGAGCATCCACCAATTTTGGTATCCACGGGGTGTCCTGGAACCAAATCCCAGCAGATACCAAGGGCCCACTGTATATACTTTAACTGTGATCCTATGGAATCCTAGGACATGTGGTTCAGTGAGGGACTGAGAATTCTCCAGGGAACTTCCCTGAGCTATTGCACCTCTGGCAGAGAACCCCAAGTCACTCACTGACCAAATTACAACTCCCAAGATGCCACATGATAGAGCCATGACAGTTAATGTCATACCAAAGTGCTATAAATGCATAGTATGGGTACACCTTAAATCAGAGAATGCCATCTTGTGGTCAGCACATACCTCCAGTAGCTACCATGAACTTAAGTTGGCACAGAAAGGCCTCCTGGATCAGATCAAAAACCTGTCTAGTCCTCACAGGGACCAACCAGATGTCTGTGAGGTGCCTACAAGCTGGACAGAAATACAGCAGGAACTGCCTGTTCATATTCCCTGGCAACTGGTTTATAGAGGAATACTGCTCACAGCCTGGAGAAGTTCTTTTCTACTACAAAATCCCCAGCCAGAATTGCCACCGGAAAGTTACTGGCCCTACCAACTGGGGGATTGTGAGAGTAGTTCTCCAAAAACAATGTTTCATAGTTTTGATTTACTACCTCTGATACTGGTGGTAATTTATAGCCATCATGACTTAGCCACAGGGTATCCTAGGAATTACAGTTCTCTAAGGAAGGCTACAAGTCAAGAATCTGCAGCACCCTCACCAAATTGTGATTTCCAGAATTCTATGAGAAACCTTGACAGTTAAACTGGCTTCATGTCAGTATGAGGTGTAGCTGTGGCAATGAGCATGTGTATATGTTGGAAAAATTAAAATAAATACATGTAATGTATTGTGGAGTAGAGTTGTCCCTTCATATTTGCTGGGGTTTGGTTCCAGGAGCCCCCATGGATACCAAAATCCGTGAATACTCAAGGGCAAATGAATGAACCACCATCACCATGCTGTTTTCCTCCTCTCCCTAAACCCTTCTTTTGTGTATCATGTATTTCACGCAAGCCATCCTGGGAGCCCTTTTTTTTATGAAAAGGAGTGTGGGAGAAGCTTTAAACAAATTAATCAATAAGGAAGTAACAGATAGAGCATCACTAAGTTGTATGACTATGCAGAGGTTAAAGGAAACTTGTTCCAAATGTATTTCATTAAAAATTACTTCTAAGAAGAAGAAAAAACAAAACAAAAATAAAACAAAATGGATGAGCTTTTATCCAACGTCAGTAAAGGGACTTTATTATTAGGATATTTATTCTGGATCTGTGGTTCCAGTTTGGCATTTCTTTGCCTCACAACTTAGACAGGAGGGCCATCCATAACCATGAATGTTTGCTCAATCTTAGTTTTATAATCACCACTGAAAATGTTCCACACACACACACTGAACTTAGCATAACAAATCTAGAAAAGAAATGGCCCAATAAGAGTTATGCAGCTCTTATTCAGACTTGAGCTGCTGTCAGATATTACAAAAGCTTCTAAAATTAATTTAGAGGATTTACTCACCATTAGGTTTAGAATTCAATTCATTGCTTGACCTTTTGGAATAAAGAATCTGCCTCCTTAACAGCCAGAACATATTTACAGCAAACATGCATGAATAGTGCTAAGGTAGTCTGCCTGCTGATTGCTTTGGTTTATGTAAGATTGCTCATGCACCATATACAGCACTAAATACAATGCTTGAAGTATTCACCTGGACATTTTAATACCCAGAAAGAAAGAGTCAGCCACATGAATTTTACATGGTGGGGAAAGTAGGACGGTGTCATTTCCTTGATGGAAAAACTCTACAATATTTGTCACCAGCTTTTAATCTGCCTTGGCTTCTTGGGTGTAAAAGTATCAATCCTGGTTGTTACAAGAAAGTTCAGTATGTGAATGAAGTTACTTCATCAATACCTACAAGGACAGGGTCATTCTACATGCTACAGAAGTCTTTGTTAATTTTAAACAAAGCAAAATACTTTCCTCAGATATTAATTAATTAATTTCCATTAATTATGGAAGCATCACCACAGAGTATGTATGATTGTGCATTTAAAATTATACATAAGTGTGTATTGACAATTCCTTAGGTAGGATACAAATAAAAAAAGAAATAATAAAATCAGAAAAAGTTATAATAAAAGCAAGTAAATCAGCTGCAATGATTTCTTTTTATTTTATTTAGTTAGTTAGTTAGTTATACCCCACTCTTCAGCCACAAGGCTATCAGAGCAGCTTACAAATTGTTTTTAAGCAATAGCTATTTATACATCTACACTGCATTAAACAGTTTCCAATGTGTGTTAGCTAATTGCCCCCACAAGCTGGGTACTCATTTTACCAACCTTCGAAAGGATGGAAGGCTGAGTGAACCTTGGAGCCTGCTGGAATTGAACTTGCAACGTGGTGGCTTGCAGTACTGGCATTTTAACCACTGCGAGAAGGAATACTTAAAACAGTAAAATCCAAAATAAGGACAAAAATAAAGGAGTAAAGACCTGTTGGAAGAGAAGATCTTATCCCATACTTGATGACGACAAACACATTTTTTAAAAAATAAAATAAAATAAAAGGAGTGGACAATATAGCTCAGACTCTAGAGCCTCATCATGATCAAAATGATAGAAAGACATCACCATGCTTCTGCATTTTTCTTGAGTGGCATGTCACAAACAGTGGCCAGAATCCTGTATGACATTTCAGTCAACAGAATTTTGTGTGCACTTAACTAAGGACTTTTTCAGATGGGGCCAAATGCCCCATTCTTGCCTCGCAAACCTCAATCCCATTCCTGCTGCAGAATGAAGGGAAAATGTTCAAACACTTATCTTCATTCCGTGGCAGGCACATCCTCCTTCTCCCCAAGCTGGCCGGTCGTAAATGCAACCATTGTAAGGCTGCCTTTATGACCGGCAACTGAAATCCCACTCATTCTCCCGAGAGAATGGCCATGCGGGAATTAAAAACAAAACAAAAAACCACAGCTGTCAAAATAGTACAGCAAGCAGAAAAACACATTAAAGATTCAACTCCACTTACAAGCACACAACTATTGGCTCTCTTTTATGTCCTGCAAGGCATGCAGCAACAACTACAAAAACCATGCCCACTGAGAAGCCAATTATCAGCACTGTCTGGGGTGCTTGTCCCCAACAGTAGCTATTACAGCACAGTGCAGAAGCACAGAAACTTTTTTTTTATTTAGTTATTTATAACCCGCTCTTCAGCCACAAGGCTATCAGAGTGGCTTACAAATTGTTTTAAGCAATAGCTATTTACACATTTACACTGCATTAAACAGTTTCCAATGTGTGTTAGCTAATTGCCCCCACAAGCTGGGTACTCAATTTACCGACCTACAAAAGGATTGAAGGCTGAGTGAACCTTGGAGCCCGCTGGAATCGAACTTGCAACATGGTGGCTTGCAGTACTGGCATTTACCCGCTGCACCACCATTTAGCAGTAGTTGGCAATATGGCACTGACCAACCTTGTAATGATGCACAGACACTGTTGGATTCTCCCAAAGTCCATGGAGGCTCTTTATCTCTTGTTGCAAGATATATCACCAGCATGCAATCTCTGAAGTAATACAAAATACTCACAATAGTCAACCCACCACTCTCAGCAAACTTACACAGTAACTTACACAATCCACTCATTACAATCCACTATGACCCACTAAAACCCACACCTGCTCTGGGTCTTAGCTCACTGATATACTGTGGTGATTACTCAGGGTTGACACCTGGTGTTACACAACCTTCACAGCCATACAAAATATTTTACCTTGTCTTAAAGGAACATTGTTCCCAACAACAATACCCCAACAGGATTATAGCCATTATTTCTAAATGCCACATGCATCAATTCTCTTGGTACCCATGGATGCTAGTAAGGATTGCGAGGTGAGGAGCATCCCAGAGATATCAAGGCCTAGGGGTGGCACATGGTGATATCACAGGTGGTGGACCCCACTGATGTTACAAGAGGTTAGCTTCCACTGATATCACAGGGAATGGGCCCTAGTGACATCACGTAACATGGTACATCAAGTATACCTCTGGCTGGAAATTAAATTTTCCCAGCACTGTTTTTTTCACAACTGTTTCTACCAGTTTTTCACAAGTTTGCAATAGGGATGTGTTGTGTTAATTTATGTAAATTATTTATTAAAAGCTTCTTTTTACAACACATAGAATTTTTGGTCCAACCAAAGTTTTGCAAGCTCTCCTTTGAACAAGAAAAAAACAACTACCCTGTTCCCACCTCTGTTGCAGCTCTGTTAAATTATTTGTTCCCATAAGAGAGCATGAATAATGTAATCAGTTTTTCCCCAACTGCCAGACATTTTTCAAAGAGGTCTCAAGTAAGGAGGAAGTCTCTTTCAGAAAGGAGGGAGATCCTCTTGGCCCACCCATGGGTGACATCGGACAGGTGGGGAAGAAATCAGCCAAGAATCTGGAAAGCTGTGTTCTTCCAGGTCCTCAGCTGCCTTTTCCCCTCATCTGCTCCATGCAACATCAAGAAGGGGGGGAGGGGAAGGCAGCTGAAGATCTGGGGGCTGTAGCCTTCAGACCTGCAGCTTCCTTTCCCCCCTTGACTGCTCCATGTGACATCAGGAGTGTGGGGGTAAGGCAGATGAGGCTCCAGTAGTCTGCCTTGTGTGTGGGAGAAGGAAGAAACAAAATTATGGTGGCTTCTAGGATTTTTCCTTCCTCTCCTGCTCACATGGCATTGGAAGGTGAGTCTATTTGAGGACTGGAGGGGAGAAAACAAGAAGGCACCTTAAGGAAAATTCTCCTTGTTGGGATTTTCAGGCACTTGAAAAGCCCATTTTGCTTCCCCCATCCCTTGAATATTTGCATATTCTTTCCATCCCTACTGCTTTTAACAACACATGGGAGTTCTAGTCCAACAAAAGAAAATATTCCAGGAAAATTTTTGTTGCCAATGGGCTATTCCCATTAAATATTGTCCATCCATGGTTTATTTCTCTTTTTACCATCAGGTTATGGAATCTTCTTTCATATCTCAAACAAAAACACCATAAACATAACTATCATCAAATATTTTGCAGAGAAGGCGGTAACATTATGGCAATGATGGTCTAATAGGGCAATAGAGACCAGTCAGGACAATCCTATTTATGCATTTCTTCACAGAAGCAAATCCTATTGAGCTTAGTGGGGCTTACAACTTCTTAAATGATGAGAATCTAACATATCTCATTCATGGTTTAATGGTGATCTGGGGTTAGGGTACAAAGGAGAAAAAGCTGGAAAGAAACAGAGACAGGGAAGCAGAAGGAAGATTATGAGCACAGCTAGAAGTGGGGGATAGAAAGAGAATAAGGGTGAGAAAGAGAAAGAAAGGTGGACAGAGAAGGAGGGAGAAACCAAATGTAGGCAGGAGAAGTGGGGAGGGATAAGAGACTGTGGGGACTGGGAAAGAAGAAAGAAAGAAAAATGCAACGATGAGATGTGAAAACGGAGGAAGGTGTAAGAGACAGAAGAAGGCATTTTGTGGGAAAGTCTGAGAAAAAGAAGGGAAGGAGGAAAATAGAGTGTGGGTAAGAGATACAGAAAGAGAAGGTGTTCAGACAAGAGTTGTAGGAGGGGGATGCAAAATAGGACAAGACTAGGGGATTAGGAAGAAGATCAGTACAGGCAGATGCTTTTTGGGAGGGGGAGAGAAAGAGAAAAGAAAAGAAGAGAGATAGAGAAGGCAAGGAACTGCTTACCCAGGAGTTGCAAGGGGGGGGAGCAAAGTGAGATAAAATAAAAGGTGGAAAGAAACACTTTCTGTAGTGATTCCGGAAGAAGAGAGACATTCATTTTGCTATCAGTGGTGCAAACCACATGTGTGTTATACCAGGAAGGAAATGATATTGCAGTGTTAACCATTACTTTAGGGTAAAGAAGGTGAGAATGAAACACAAAAAGCCAAAAAGCCAAAAAAAAACAAACCCAGCAATAATGTAGTACATATTTAGTAACTCTCAAGAAAGCAGCTCCTGTGGTAATTCAGTATTTTCCCATGGTGAACAACCCTTCTACTGAGCCCAGGGGCTGATCATATATAAGAAACTGACCGGGGGGGCGGGGGGGAGAAAAGAAGCAGTAATCAGATGGACTTCTTGGAGGTCCAAAGCAGCCTGCACCAATAAGGTCCATCAGCGCACTTTTTTTAAAAAAAAATCCTTTTCAAGGCAGTGCTATTGACCAAAATTTATTTCTTCATCCTAAGGCCTGTGGGAAAGGGGCCAGGCCCTTATATGTGGTAGCCCTAATTTCCTGTCACTGTTGTGCTGTTGGCCTCAGAACATACGGGGAAGATTTAAAGAATTGCCATACTCCTAGTTTGGCTGGGTATTATCTAGATTCTAGGCCTGACATCTGGTGTCATCATCTGGTTCATATTCCAAACTAGGAATCTAGGAAATTTGTAGGAACCAAGATATAGGACAAAATATTTCTCTTAAATTGTTCTGCAAGAAACAAGTTTGCCCTTGTCTTTCACATCCATGGGAAGGGAGAGTAAGCAGTGTGGATGGTGGATGGGTGTATTGTAAAGGCACAAGGTGAGACAAGGGGGGCTAGGAGAGGGGAGTCAATAGTTCAAATGGCACTGTGTAAGAACATTAAGAGGGTGTGAGGTGAAATGAGGGGCAGAGTTGGGAGGGGAGGGGAGAGAACAGTGTGAGCAGTGGAGTGCAAGAAACAAGGGGCACACTTCCTTGCCAGATGAGGCAAGGAAGGGAGTAGGAGGGAAGGGGAGTTAGTGCTGCAAACAGAGGCAAGGTTCCCCATGACATTCTTGCAAAAATGCTTGTAAAATGTGGGCTAGACAAGTTAACTGTTAAATGGATTTGTACTCGGTTGACTGGCCACGCCCAAAGGGTTGTCAGCATGGCTCCTCTTCATCTTGGAAATATGTGACCAGTGCAGTGCCACAGGGTTCTGTCCTGGGCCCAGTGCTATTCAACATCTTTATCAATGACTTAGATGAGGGAATTAGCGGCATACTTATCAAATTTGCAGATGACACCAAATTAGGAGGAGCAGCTAATACCCTAGAGGACAAGATCAAACTTCAAAATGACCTGGATAGACTGGAGAGCTGGGCCAAAGCTAACAAAATAAAATTCAATATCGAGAAATGCAAGGTACTGTACTTACGGCAGATGGGGGAGAATTGGCTGGATGAGTCTACATGTGAAAGAGATCTAGGAATCCTAGTAGACCACAAGTTGAACATGACTCAACAGTGTGATGCAACAGCTAAAATGGCCAATGATATTTTGGGCTGCATCAATAGAAGTATAGTGTCTAGATCAAGGGAAGTAATAGTGCCACTCTATTCTGCTTTGGTCAGGCCACACCTAGAATACTGTGTCCAGTTCTGGGCCTCTCTCTCTCTCTCTCTCTCTCTCTCTCTGGCTTTTCTTCGCAAACGAAGATTCAGGAAGGACACATCCCGTGCTTTCTGCAAGTGCGCTGATGACTAAAAAGGCCAATCCGAGATAAGCAAGTCCAGTTGCAAAAAGCACAGCAGAAGGTCTCCTTGGGTGATGTTTTTGGGTTGTGATTCTTTCTGCGTTGTCGTTTCTCTTCAAGACTTGTTTGGCGTGAGTTCTCTAATAAGGCTGCAGCATTGCGGATGGTGCGTCTCCATGCCTCCCAATGTGAGCCCAGGGCGACCAGTGTTGGTGATCAGTTTGGCCGAGCCTGAGATGTTGTTTCAGGGAGTCCTTGTATTGCTTTTTTGGAGTGCCCCTCTTACGCTGACCCGTGGCGAGTTCACCATAGAGTACTATTTTGGGGAGGCGATGGTCCTCCATCCTAGAAATGTGCCCGGCCCAGCGCAGCTGCGTTCTCAATGTCATGGCCTCAATACTGGTGATCCCCGCTTGCTCAAGGACAGCAACATTCGTCACATAGTCAGTCCAGTGTATATTTAGGATTATGCGTAGACAGCGCTGATGAAAGTGCTCGAGGAGTCGTAGGTGGTGGCAATAGGTGACCGATGTTTCAGATCCATAAAGGAGGATAGACAGTACGATGGCTCTTTACACACTGATTTTTGTGCTTTGCCTCAGGTGTTTATTGCTCCAGACTCTTTTGTGAAGTCTTCCAAATGCACTATATGCCTTTGCTAATCTGTGATCGATCTCTTTGTCAATCTTGGCATCTGAGGAGATGATGCTTCCCAGGTACGTGAACTGCTGAACGGACTTGAGCACAGATTTGCTGACGTCAATGTGGGGATGGTGGTGTTCATCCTGTGGTGCAGGCTGGTAAACAACTTCAGGTTGACTTCCAGCCCAAACAGCTCTGCAGCTGTTGCAAAGCAGGATGTTAGGCACTGCAGAGCTGCTTCTGTGTGGGCAACAAGGGCAGCATCATCGACGAAGAGCAGCTCACAGACTAGATAGTTTAGAGTCTTAGTGTGAGCCCTCAGACGGCTTAAGTTAAACAAGCTACCATCAGTACAGTAATGTATATAGATGCCGTCGTCTTCTTCAAGCTCTGCCATAGCCCTTTGGAGCATCATGCTAAAGAAGATTGTAAATAAAGTTGGTGCAAGAACACAACCTTGCTTCACTCCATTAGTTATTAGAAAGGGCTCTGAAAGAGCATCGCCATATCTGACTTAACCACGCTGGCCCTCATGTACCAAGATAATCATTTTAAGGAATTTGGGGGGACATTCTAGTCTTTCCAGGATCTGCCACAGACCTTTTCTACTGACAGTGTTGAAGGCTTTGGTGACAAATGTTACATAGAGACCCTTGTTCTGCTCCCTACATTTTCTTGCAGTTGTCTAAGGGCAAATACCATATCTGTAGTACTCCTATTGGCTCTGAAGCCACATTGGCTTTCAGGGAGAACTTCTTCTGCAATGGCAGGAACTAATCTGTTCAGGAGTAACCTTGCAAGGATTTTTCCAGCAATAGAGAGCAGTGTTATGCCTCAATAGTTTGAGCAGTCAGATTTTGTTCCTTTTTTCTTGTACAGGGTGATGATGACTGCATCTCGGAGGTCTGATGGCAGTTCCCCTTTTCCCCAGCAATTCACAAGGAATTCGTGGAATTTTTTGTGGAGTGCATGACCTCTGTGTTTCCAAACTTCAGGTGGGATTCCATCAATCCCAGCTGCCTTGCCGTTTTTCATCTGCTGTATCGCCTTAAGGGTCTCTTCCAAAGTGGGAGCTATGTCCACTTCATTTTTCATCGGTTTTTGTATCGTATGTTGGATAGCTGAGCCTTGGACTACTCGGTTGGCACTAAAGAGACTTTGAAAATGTTCAGCCCATTGATTCAGGATGGAGGCTTTATCAGTAATTAATGTTTGACCATCTGTACTGTATAAGGAGCTTTGGACCTGATAAGTAGGTCCAAACACTGCTTTAAGAGCTTCATGAAATCCTCTATGATCACCCAGATCTGTACAGTGTTGTGTCTTTTCTGCTATATTGATCCACCACTTGTTCTGCATGTCTTGGAATTTTTGTTGTAGTTTGCTACATGTGAGGCGGAAAGCTGCTTTTCTTACATGGCAGGTTGGCTGGGCGAGGTATGCCTGGTGAGCAGTTCTCTTCTTTGCCAACAGCTCCTGGATCTCTTGGTTGTTTTCATCAAGCCAGTCTTGATTTTTCTTGTGGGAGAACCCGAGGGATTCTTCTGCACACTGGAGGATACTGTTTTTGATATGTTGCCAAAGCACTGTAGGAGAAGGATCTGTAGGATGGTCTTCAAGTTTCGTTTGTAGATTTGCCTGGAAGTTGTGTCTCATGGTAGCTTGTTGAAGATTGTTGACTTGGAGTCTCTTCTTTAAGATGCCACCCCTCTTAGGTTTGAACTTAAGATGAAGATTCAGTTTACATCTGACGAGGCGATGATCTGTTTGACATTCTGCACTGGGCATCACTCAGGTATGACGGACATCGCGAATGTTTCTCTGGTGGACTAGAACATAGTCAATGAGGTGCCAATGTTTGGATGGGGGATGCATCCAGGTTGTCCTCAAGCTATCTTTCTTCTGAAAGATTGTGCTTCTAATAGTCAGCTGTTCTTCTGCACAGAACTCTAGCAACTCTACGTTATCATTGCAATTTCCAACACCATGCTTGCCTAAGCACCTTTCCAGGCTTCGGAGTTCTTTCCTACTCCAGGCTCCGGAGTCCTGGGCACCACAATTCAAAAAGGATATTGACAAATTTGAGTGTGTCCAGAGGAGGACAACTAAAATGGTGAAAGGTCTGGAAATAATGCCTTATGAGGAAAGACTTAGGGAGCTGGGTATGTTTAGCCTGGAAAAAAGACGGTTAAGGGGCGATATGATAGCCCTGTTTGAGTATTTGAAGAGGTGTCACATTGAGGATGGAGCAAGCTTGTTTTCTGCTGCTCCAGAGACTAGAACACGGAGCAATGGATGCAGGTTCCAGGAACAGAGATTCCACCTCAACATTAGAGGAAATTTATGACAGTAAGAGCTGTTTGGCAGTGGAACACACACCCTCGGAGCGTGGTGGGGTCTCCTTCCTTGGAGGTCTTTAAAGAGAGGCTGGCTTGCCATCTGTCAGGGATGCTTTGATTGTGATTTCCTGTGTGGCAGGGAGTTGGACTGGATGGCCCTTGTGGTCTCTTCCAACTCTACAATTCTATGATTCTATGATGTAAGAAACAAGGCAAGGGTGCACCTCAGGGGTGTTAGCTGAGACATGGACAGGAATAAGAAGGAAAGGGAGTAAATGGTGGAGTGCAAGAAGGAAGGGGGACACGCTGCAGGGGGATGAGGGAGGGAGGGAGTAGAAGTGAAGGGAGAATGAGTTATATGAGCAGTAGAGTACAGGAAGTAAGGGAGGGGTGCACAGAGTAGGTGCAATGTGAGACAAGGGATGGAGTAAGAAAGAGCAGACAGTGAACAGTGTGAAAGGTGGAGTGCAAGAAGCAAGGGGGTTTGAAGGAAAGTTTACTAAGAGGTATTGATTGTTGAAGGTTGGTAAGAGGTACAAGGTATGGTTGTGAAAGCTGGACAGTGAAGAAGGCTGATAGAAAGAAAATAAACTCATTTGAAATGTGGAAAAGAGTTCTATGGATACCGCAAGTGCTAAAAAGACCAATCCTAGAGCAAATGAAGGCTGAATTCTCCCTAGAATCAAAGATGACTAAATAGAGACTGCCATACTTTGGCCACATCATGAGAAGACATGACTCACTAGAAAAGATAGTAATGTTTAGCAAAGTAGAAAGCAGTAGGGAGACAGGAAGACCATATTACAAATGGATAGACACGATCAAGGAAGCCACATTTCTTTATCCATTAAAATTGGCTATCTGGGGACACTTGCTACAGCAATTGGATAAGCCCCCCTTCCAGTCACCACACTCTTTAGAATTGCTACCAGAAAAAAAGCATCTGTAACTGGTTGTGCTGGGTTATTTTCTCAACATAGAATCATACAGATTATCACACTGCATTGTTATACTGCTATTATTCCACTTTAATTGCTCTGGCTGCTTCCTGTGGAATCCTGGGATTTGCAGTTTAGGGAGGGGCATTTAGAACTCTCAGCCAGAGAGATCTTAGACCTCACTAAACTACAAACCCCAGAATTCTACAGGAGGGAGCCAGAGCAGTTAAAGTTTATTTTTATTTATTTATTTATACCCCGCTCTTCAGCCACAAGGCTATCAGAGCGGCTTACAAATTGTTTTAAGCAATAGCTATTTACACATCTACACTGCATTAAACAGTTTCCAATGTGTGTTAGCTAATTGCCCCCCACAAGCTGGGTACTCAATTGGAATAATAGCACTATAACAGTGCTATTATTATATAATAGCACTGTTATATAATATATAATATTATTATATAATATTATTATATATAATAATGATATTATTATTATATATAATAATATATATTTTTGTTATATATAATTGGAATAATAGCACTATAACAGTGCAGTGTGATAATCTCCACAGAGTTGGAAGGAGCCTCATGGGCCATTGAGTCCAACCCCAAGCTCAGTTCAGGATCTCAAGCTAAAGCAACCCTATAGATTCATGATACTGGTTATCAAATACGTATACACCAAACACATAAAATTTTTAAATCCATACTCATAGGACTTTTTCAGATGGGGGAACCCTCCCTGAGGGGGTTGGGAGAAGAATGGGGCTGCCGTGCTTACACAGCCCTGTTTCAGACAGCCCCGTCCTCCACCCAACCTCCTCCCAACCTTCCCCTGTGTGGCAGGTACTGTTTTTTACTGATGGAAAACATCTGGGAAAAAAACCGTCTGAAAAAGTCCATAGTTGAGAAAATCTGCAGGAGAAAAGTTTGTGTTTTTTAAGAGATGTTTTCTGAACAAGTTCAATTCAGCTTCACTGAGTTCCTTTTTCTTTCCAGGATGGGTGGTGGGAACAAACATACCTTCACTTTAGTGCTTTAGTCTACATAGCAGGCAAAGGAAGCCTCTGACCCATCAGCCAAATGTGGCCTTCGGGCTCTCCTGTGGTGATCATGTCCCTCTCAGAACCCCACCCCATCCCAAAGCCCTTGCCTCCTTTTTTTAAAAAAAATTAAACAACTTTTATTGATTAAAATAAATACATACAATATATTAAGAAAATGTGTTTACATTCAGATTCTTCCAATATCTTCTTCTTTTCCCCCTCTTCCTTTTACAGATGTTAAATGATTAATGACAGTCTGTTTCTTCTAGTATTCTTTAACTTATATCATCTATGCTTCCCATTAAAATTTACACAAATATACTTATTAAATTTAACTGTCCTTAAAAAGATTGTCAAATTAATTATAACAGCAACTATAACTTTCTCACTCAATACAAAAGCAGATATCTCATCAATATTTGAAACTTAAGAATTATTTCAAAAATCTGATATTAGCCTATTACCCCCATGTCTCTCTGAGGACCCCTTGCCTCCTTTGAGAATGCAAAGAGGATGAGAGAGTGGTTACCTGAAGCAAATGCCTCAGCTGCTTTTCAGCTTTCTTCTGCTTCTGCCATCTCCTTACCAAAGCGCCAACTCAAGGAGTACTCCTTGAGCCAGAACTTGAGTTGCTCCCCTCCTCCTCTGCCATCTTTCCCAGTCTGAAAAATTGAAGGAAGACAACTCTGGGCCTGTCTACACTGCAGAAATACAGCATCCACACCACTTTATCCACCATATTTCTATCCTATGGAATCCTGGTATTTGTAGTTTGGTGAGGCACCAGAGTTCTCTGACAGAAAAGGCTAAAAACCTTGCAAAACTAGAAATACTAGGATTCCATAAGGATAGAACTACGGTGGATAAAGTGATGTCAAACTGTTGTATTACTGCAGTGTAGACAAACCCTCTGTCTGGTAAACAGTAACCTGCCAGATTTAATTTGACCTGATTTAATTTCTGAACCATCAGATTTCATTCTGATTCTACTCTTGATACCTAATATTCCTATAGGTCTTATACCATAAGATCTTTTTACCCATTAGGCCCTGTTCCTGACTTGCTAAATTTTACCCTGGCTTTCCCAAGTGATGTGTGGGCTAGGGAGTGATGAGAGATGTTAAATCAAAAGTGAGTAAGCCAAATCGGTGATACATAGCACAGAATATATAGACTCATACAAAAGAGAGTATATTCTGTATCTGCAGTTTAAGATTGCATTCCCTCCTCCTTGGACAGAGGCAGTTCCAGGAAGCATTTATAAAAACAATCTTTGCAATAAGAGGAGTGTGTGTCTTCTAGTTGATGGCACTAAGTGAAGGGAAGAAGTCAAATGGATTTCTTGACAGTTTGCTGCAGAAACCTTTCAGCTGACACATTTTAATGATACTCTACAGAAATCAATACATCATCAGGACATAAAGTGTTAGGTGCTCTGAACAGCCATGCTTGTAGACTGCCAGAAATTAACACATTCGAGAGAGCTCTTGAGTAACAATGGGAAAAGAAAATAAGGAAATATATGGTTTGTGGCATCTCTCCCCTTAACACTTTAGAAAAAATGGTGGGGAGAGATGTTGGTTGAAATGGTGCTCTAAGAGCATTTAGTATTTATAGGTGAATAAAGCCTGGGTAAAAGTTTGAGGGGAAAGTTGTTAGGACATGATTTGTTTTTTCCTCCATGGGAAAAGTTGTCAGAGAAACACAGCATGAGTCATGCACCTCTTGGTTTTTGCTTTTATCTTTGCTACTAACAGCAGGCAGCTGATAAGTAGCCAGCAAGGCAGGCAGCTTCTGCATGAAATGTGGTGTATAAGGCATGATGAAACTGAGGGAAGTATACCAGCTTCATATTAAGTGGACATGCACTGGAAACACAAATAGGTTTGGGCTTCCATTTCCCCACTCATATCATACGTTGGATTTAGAACAATTTTATTCTATCTTACATTCTGTACAAATTCACTAGAATCAGTAAATGAACTGAAATGCATTTCTGCACTGATAAAAGCCCCCAAATAGTGTATATTATTTGAAATTATATGCCACAAAAAGCTATTGTATAAGGGGGAAATGCTTGCAAATATATATATATATATATTGTGAGGAATGTATAGAATGCGTATATAGGCTGAGCATTCCTAACCTGGAAATCAGAATTCTGAAAACCTCCAAAAACTGAAGCTTTTTATCACCTTTGAGGTGGCAGCTGCAGCCTCCTGCTTGTTCATCTCTCAGATCCTCAGTCTCTCTCCAGCCTTGCATCTCATTCATTTGCTGCTTGTGTTGTGCATGAGATGTGAGGCTGGAGCATGAGGAACAGAGAGCTGAATGAGCAGGAGCAACACAGCCACTGCCACAAAGGCAGAAGTAGGCAACAAAAAGTTTTGGTTCTCCACCATTTCACAGATCCTCAGTCTCATAGCCTCATATCTCATACACAACACAAGTAGCGAACAAACAAGACACAAGACTGCAGAGAGACACAAGGCAGTAGAGAGACATGATGATCTGTGAAATGGCAGGAGGCATATATGTACATGCAAATACAGCTATTCCAAAATCTGAAATATGAAACACTTCTTGTCCCAAGCATTTTGGATAAGGTATACTCAACCTGTATTAGAAAATGTGTGAGAAAAAGAATATAGTTTTTCATGTGGACATAAAAAAAAAAATCACACAACACTAAGCTGAAACAAATTTAAGACTGGAGAAACGGGAAAGTATGCAAAACAGAAACGGACTGGCTTGTCTTCTCTAGTGTAATTGCTTCCACTACTTTTCAGAATATCTATCATTGTCTATCACTGTTCTGTTGTACAACCTATCAATAAAAGGAGGATCCACTGTCCTATATCAATGCACCTCATCAGCATCTTAAAAGATTTAAAAGATGTTACCATCTTTTAAAATAAATGGTTCCTTATTTGATTATCTCTCCTAATGAGGCTAAAGTAGTACTATTAGAGAGAATGGCTTCTTGACAGTAGGGATGGTGGGGAGAGCCTGTGCCTCTCCAGTTATTGTCATGCTAGAACTCTCATCATGCTCAGCTAGCATGGTGAGTGGTAAGAACTATCAGGAATAGCAATGCAACTACACCTAAAGGGATATAAGGCCCCCTTTCCTAATTTAAGAGATAATTGAACCAGTGAGGAAGGGCAGCTTGTGTGGACTTCTGGCTCAGAGAAGGACAGACTAGAAAAAACATTGGAGATTTGCTGGCAGATCTTCCACCTCTTTCAAAAGCAATTCAAAGTGGAGCAGGAAAATACAGTTGTCCCTCTGTATCCATGGATTTGATATCCACAGATTTAAGTATCCACAGCATGGCTTTAAAATATTCTTTACAAAATAATAATCCAAAAAACAAACTTTGATTTTGCCATCTTATATAAGGGACACCATTTTGCTATGTCATTACATATAATGGAACTTGAATATTCATGGATTTTGGCATCCACAGGGGTCCTGGAACCAAACCCCAGCAAATATGAAGGGACAACTGTAGTGGATGAAAGGTATAACTTTTCCCATTATAAATTCACCCCTTCATCTGCTATTTGCCCTGTTAGAAGAAACATATGACTACAGCTTATGGCAGTATTTTTTAAAGGATAACTTAGACAAGCAGGTCAAGAAGATGGGTGAACTATAGCAGGTCTGCATAGCTTGTGATGCAGAAAGTCAAACACACCCCATGAGTCATATACTTTGATCTGATAGAAACTTGCAAACCTGCTGTGATTCCAATTTGAGGCAGGCAGTCACACCAAGAGGGTTATCAAGCCCTTAGTAGGCTGCACAACATGATATTTGGCTGCATGTGGCTCAATGGGCCTCATGTTGTGCAGCTGTGAGCTACTTTCTATACTAGTGTTCATCTCTCATATCACTAATATAGGATTTGGTGTGTAAAACATCATAGGAAGTATCCTTATTCTAAGACAGACTATTTGCCCATCTAGCTTCATACTTTCTACTCTGACTAACAGCCAAAACCTCCTTAGGAATTGCCTAACACTACCCCATCCAAAAGTATACCTTCTAGTTTTCACCAAGTCTTGAACTGGCAGTAGGCAAAGATTGCTTGCATTATGCCCTACCTGGTCCCTTTCACTGGTGCTGCAAAGAAAAACCTGGGATTTTCTGCACACAAAGCTTGTAATCTCCCAGTGAGCTATATGAGAATAATACCTTCCAGCGTGACTTTCTCTTCTTCCTCCACACCTCTCACTTCCCAAAGTTACCTTTTAAAACCCTCCAGTGTTTGGTTCTCCTATGATAAAATATGCATTTATATCTCTGTCTCTGAAGTGCCTATACAGGATGTATCAGATGTGTCATCTTTCCCCCCAACTAGCCACTTTATCTAAAGAAAGGATAACACCTCTCCAACTACATGTCTGTGTACAGTTCCCAGACTGTGTCCATTTAAGAGAGTTTTTGATTGAACATAAATTCTTAGTGGCCCTAGATTAAACAATGTCTCCTAAGACTATTTCCAATTTTCAATGACAGATGTCATTTGTAAGACAACAAAGCTGTAACCTTTTAAATTCCAAGGATCATGGTTCTTTTAGAACAAAATGCAGAGCAAATATATTGATTCAGAATTCCATGCCATTAATAACTGCATTTCTGTGTAATGTGTGGATGCAGCAGGGCTTTCTCTTCCAAGCCTTGATTATAAGGATGTTGGCAGTTGCAACAAGCTGTTCAGTAATGGCAGAGGTCACCTTCTGGTCCTGAAGATCTGATTTGGACCAGCAAGCAAAGGAATCCTGCAGTCCCTCTGTGTATGGACTGTACCGATAGTTTCTCTTTACACGTGATCTCAGTTTGGCCTATGATATATATCAGAAATAAAGGATAATATCAGTATAAAACAACTGGCAAATGTTGGGTAGAAAACATGTCCCATGTAGCAACCATATTTCCTGCATTTTCACCTCCATTTCATTTTACCAACCTGTATGTGTACACTGTAGTAAATAGTACAGACAAGCAATCTTGAGATGATTCAATGATTGCACTGAGATTCTACAAGAATCTGCAAGATTCTGCAAGATTCTACAGTTTCCTCAAGGCTGTCCTTTTGCATTGTTGTATTAGTGTGTAAACATAAATAGTAAACAGGAGGATAAAAACACAGAGAGATGGACCAAGGAACAGTTAACCACAGCAAAGTGTGCATAAACCATGGTTTGTACAAAATTTGGAGATCATTGTTGCAATCAATGACCATGGTGATCCCATGGTCAGGAATACTAAAAGAGTAGAGACTTCAAGATGGATGGGACATTCTCAAAAGGGAGATACTGAAGGCACAATTTCAAACAGTACCATTGAGGAAGAAAAATGGGAGGTGTCTCAAGAAACCAGGATGGATGACTAAAGAACTCTCAACAGAGCTAAGTTTTAAACAGAACATGTATAGGAAATGGAAAAAGGGGGAAATCACCAAAGAAGAATTCAAACAGATAGCGAACACGTGTAAGAGTAAAGTCAGAAAAGCTAAAGTGCAGAATGAGCTCAGGCTTGCTAGAGAGGTTAAGAACAATAAAAAGGTTTTTTGGGGGTATGTCCACAGCAAAAGGAGGAAGAAGGAAATGGTAGGGCCACTATGTGGAGAAGATGGTAAAATGCTAACAGGGGACAGAGAAAAGGCAGAATTACTCAACACCTTCTTTGCCTCAGTGTTTTCAGAAAAGGAAAGGGGGGAACAACCTGAGGAAAATGGAACAGAGGACACAGTAGGGGAAATCCAGCACAGAATAAGCAAAGAGGAAGTACAGGAATACCTCCTTAATCTAAAATGAATTTAAATCTCCAGGACCAGATGAACTACATCCAAGAGTATTAAAAGAGCTGGCAAATGTAATCTCAGAGCCATTGGCAATAATCTTTGAGAACTCCTGGAGAACAGGAGATGTCCCAGCAGACTGGAGGAGGGCAAAGGTTGTCCCTATCTTTAAAAAAAAAAAGGGGGGGGGAGGATCCCAACAATTATCATTCAGTTAGTCTGACATCAATACCAGGAAAGATTCTAGAGTAGATCATTAAACAGAGAGTCTGTGAACATTTAGAAGGCAATGCCATAATCACAAAAAGTCAACATGAGTTTCAGAGAAACAAGTCATGCCAGACTAATCTGATCCCTTTTTTTATATATAAAGTTACCAGCTTGGTAGGTGAAGGGAACGCTGTGGATATTGCATACCTTAATTTCAGTAAGGCCTTTGACAAGCTTCCCCATGACATTCTTGCAAACAAGCTTGTAAAATGTGGGCTAGACAAGTTAACTGTTAAATAGATTTGTAATTGGTTCATCGGCCGAACCCAAAGGGTGCTCTGCAGTGGCTCCTCTTCGTGTTGGAAAGATGTAATCAGTGGGGTGCCACAGGATTCTGTCCTGGGCCCAGTGCTATTCAACATCTTTATCAATTACTTGGATGAGGGAATTAGGGGCATACTTATCAAATTTGCAGATGACACCAAATTAGGAGGAGTAGCTAATACCCTAGAGGACAGGATCAAACTTCAAAACGACCTGGATAGACTGGAGAGCTGGGCCAAAGCTAACAAAATGAAATTCTATACGAGAAATGTAAGGTACTGCACTTAGGGTGGAAAAACGAAATGCATAGATACAAGATGGGGGAGACCTGGCTGAACGAGACTACGTGCGAAAGGGATCCAGCAGTCCTAGTAGACCACAAGTTGAACATGAGTCAACAGTGTGATGCGGCAGCTAAAATGGCCAATGCAATTTTGGGTTGCATCAATAGAAGTATAGTGTCTAGATCAAGGGAAGTAATAGTGCCACTCTATTCTGCCTTGGTCAGGCCTCACCTAGATACTGGACCTAGATACTGTCTCCAGTTCTGGGCACCACAATTCAAAAGGGATATTGACAAATTAGAGTGTGTCCAGAGAAGGGCGACTAAAATGGTGAAAGGTCTGGTAACCATTCCTTATGAGGAAAGACTTATGGAGCTGGGTATTTTAACCTGGAAAAAAAGATGGTTAAGGGGTGATATGATAGCCCTGTTTAAGTATTTGAAGGGATGTCATCCTGAGGATAGAGCAGGCTTGTTTACTGCTGCTCCAGAGACTAGAACACAGAACAATGGATGCAAGCTCCAGGATCAGAAATTCCACCTGAACATTAGGAGGAACTTTTTGACATTATGAGCTGTTTGGCAGTGGAACACACTCCCTCGGAGCGTGGTGGGGTCTCCTTCCTTGGAGGTCTTTAAACAGAGGCTGGATGGCCCTCGTAGTCTCTTCCAACTCTACAGTTCTAAGATTCTATGATTCTATGAATCATACTTTGCCATATTTAAAGTAAATACAAAATTGCATTATGAAAGGTTGGCAGTTTCATTTCACTTTATTCTTCTGCTAGAATTTACCAAAATTCAATTGTGGAGGAAAGTGAAACTGACAGATTTGCCCAACCCTAATTATATTATTCTAAAATTAAAGAATTAAGAGATATGTGCATGAAATCACATACAGATTTCCATGGGGACTTTTTGTTAAACCACACTGCATCATCAGGATAGAACCAACTGGGAAGAGGAAAAAAGAGAGAGAAACTGAGAGAAACCCAAATTGATCTATTGGCTCTCCCCTATCCCTCACGTAGATAGTGGCTATTTTAGTTATTTTGCTATTTTAAATCTAGAGAAAGGGGGTTAGCTGTAGTTGGTGGCTGTGATGTTTTTTTAAGAGTAAGATATATTTTTGAAGTAACTCAATTCCAAGTGTGTGGTCCTATCTTTTAATATGTTCCTTCTGTTTGGCCTCAGCTTGGAATGGTGGAGAAAGCTGCTGTTTTCTTTTATCTCCTTTTAGCTGCTACTGCTGTGGCAGGAGCCAGAAGTCTTTGGAGCAATAATGTTTTATCTCTATTGACACTATGTAATTTGGGTGGAATATGAGGCATTCCTTAGGATCAATAAGTGAGGCTCTAATCTTCAGATTACAGCTGAGTTCAAGACCTATTTACAGAAATGTCTCAGCTGTGGCTGGGCTCATTTGCCCATGAAGCTGAATGCAAACCTGCCTCAATAGCAATCTCATCCACATCTTCTGGCAAGGATGTCAATCATGTAAGAAAAAGCTGTCCATTTTTTAAAAAATATGGAATACATAAATGGACACTGTATGTGCACTGAGCTCAGTTAGAAGCTGCAGATAAAAAGCAAACAGACTCCAGAAGCGGGAGCAGATAAAAAGCAAACAAACAGATACTGTGTATGCCTCACTTTCTCTAGGTCACATAGAGCTTCAAAAAACAGTCAATTGGTTATGTGCCATGTTTGCAGAGTAACTTACTCATAACATCACATGGTAGTTATATTCTTCCTGTCTGTGCTTCTTTTCACTGACTATTTCTGATGCCTTAGTTTCAGTGATCTCCATCCCCTGTATATAACCTTGAATTTCTATATTCTTCATTAGAGGCATAAAAGTTGGTGTTAATCAGAACAGAATGTTGGGTTGTGTGGAGTTGTACCCTAGAAAGCTTTCCCTTGGGAAGAGATGAATTCATGGATTTTGCTGATATATGACGTTTACCCATGGTCAAATTGATTAGCACTTGTCATGAATGTTCAACACATGGAGAAGCTTGAGAATGGGCCTTTGGATAACATACACACTCATTACCCCATATAAGACATTCGTGTGCACTTGGTCTTGTGCATGCATGTTTGCTCAAAGGATCCATCTGCCACAAAAATTGGGAATTGTGTAGGTAGGACTTAAATCAAGACTGTTCTTTGATATTCTTGGTCCTTTCAGACTCCACAGGCTCCCCTTTCTCTCACCCCAAAAAGAGGGACTTGCTTCTCCTGGAAGTTTTCAGAAGCACCAATTTGCCTTTTAACTGGGGGGCCATTTGCATAATTCTAGCACCATATTCTGCTCTAACTGCCATGGGGACATCCAGTGGAATCCTGGGGCTTGCAGTTTAGGGAGGGGCAGTTAGAATTCTCAGCCAGAGAACTCTAGTGCCTTAGCCCAAGATTCCATTAGGATGTTGCTATCGTAGTAAAAACGAAATATTGTTCTATAATTGTATAGTATGAACAGGTCTTAGATCACAGGCCTTCCTGCACTGTTTAGCATAGAGAAAACTACCAAACCAAGTGAACTACTTTGGGGTTTTTTTTGGGGGGGGGGTTGCTGCATTTTTGGCAATAAAAATGGCCACTAGGGCAAAAAAATTAGCCCCTAAACACATCACTTCTGGCCTTTTTACCTGCAGTGGCAGTTGGGTACCTTCTTGTCTTTTGACTGAGGCAGTAAAATGCTTTGGGTTGATCCTTTGTTTTTTTGTGGACATATACATGCACATTACATGCCTAAAGTACCTGCGTATCACTGTATGCAATGTGTCCTTGCCAAAGAAGGTCATGAACCAACCCCAAATACAATTATTCTTCAGGAAATAAACATACATTGAACATCATCATCATCATCATAATCATCTCCACCACTGTTGTTGCAGTGGCTTGTTCTATTGAGCATAGATAGTCATAGAATCATAGAATTATAGAATTGTAGAGTTGGAAGAGACCACGAAGGCCATCCAGTCCAACCCCCTGCTACGCAGGAAATCTTGATCAAAGCATCCCCAACAGATGGCAATCCAGCCTCTGTTTAAAGACCTCCAAGGAAGGAGACCCCACCATGCTCCGAGGGAGTGTGTTCCACTGCCAAACAGCTCTTACTGTCAAAAAGTTCCTCCTAATGTTGAGGTGGAATCTCTGTTCCTGGAGCTTGCATCCATTGCTCCGTGTTCCAGACTCTGGAACAGCAGAAAACAAGCCTGCTCCATCCTCAGCATAATACCCCTTCAAATACTTAAACAGGGCTATCATATCGCCTCTTAACCGTCTTTTTTCCAGGCTAAACATACCCAGCTCCCTAAGTCTCTCCTCATAAGGCATGGTTTCCAGACCTTTCACCATTTTAGTCGCCCTTCTCTGGACACGCTCCAATTTGTCAATATCCTTTTTGAATTGTGGTGCCCAGAAATGGACACAGTATTCTAGGTGAGGTCTGACCAAGGCAGAATAGAGCGGCACTATTACTTCCCTTGATCTAGATCTTTATGATCTTTCTCCTACCTGTTTATCATTTCCATGACAGAAATATATACCATCTGTGCTATGTGTACAAACTCATTAAAAATGTGCCTTTAGCGCTTCATACACTTCTAGCACAAGTGCTGTTGGTAAGCACATGGTAAAAAGCAGTATCCCCTCACTCTCACTCTCTTTTTAACAAAAGAGACCATTAATTCACCATTTGTGCTGCAGGAAACACATGCTGTTTTTCTCCTGCATTGGGCAAGGGCAGCCCCCTGTGAGAGTATAAGATGCTTATTAGAACAAAGTGGAGTAAATGGGAAGATTGCTGTTGCTTCATAATGTTAACATTTAAATGGTCCCAGGTTGTCTTTGAAGTTAATGCCTTACTGAGATAAATGGTATAGAGTAATATTCCTTTGCTGCCGCTGTCATACTGGCTGGATAGAGTGATCTATAATTGATTAACAGGGTACAGTACATTGACTTATATAAGGAGGGCTGCTGTATCTCTGTAACAGAAAGGCTTAGAGGGTTGCACTTTTAGTGATGGAAAGATTGAATTCCCCCTTTTCCACTAGAAAAGAACCAAAACTTGCCAAAAGAATATTCAATCTTTGGAATCTTTCCCTTGTGGCATTTCTAGCATCTCTGGCTTTTGACTAAGGGCTAAGTCAGAAAGCATACAGTACCTCAAACAAGGTTACAAATGTTGTCTTGACCATGCAAAATAATCTTTTCTTATTTTCACTAGTTCATATATAGAGGATGCTCTCACAAACTATGTGCTCAGATTTAATGTGATTTATTTTCCCAGCCTGCTCATTTTAAGTATCTCCCTTTCTCCCACCTTAGGAATTGATTCAAAGCTGAATCTACATAGATAACTTGTTAGAGAATAGATAGAGGGTGTGTAACTCATTAGCAGGAAAGTGAGGCTTGCTTGTTTTCTTTTTCTTGCCCCTCATGTTCAAAAATAGACTGGGAGTGAATGCTGTTCTGAAATGTATATTGGCAAAGCATATCTGATTACTCCAAGGAAATGACAAATTACATTCTTCCTGGTTTCCCCTGGCAGATCTTCCAGCTGAACACAATAAGGAAATGAAAGATTCAAAATACAGGATGTGACTGGACTGTACCATATACTATCATATGGCATCTGCTGGTGAAAAATTATTTTTATTGAGCTGCACATCACATAGTAAATATAACAGCATACACTTGCATGTGCTAACATGGATCCTAGAACAAGGAGGTGGGGGGACTTGAGCTTCCCCCACATATGGACTTAGAAAACTGAGCCTCCCTCCCCTAAGATGATCAAGCACCAGGGATCAGGACCCCCATGCTCTTGTGTAGTTGAGCCATTTGAGGAACTAACAATTAGATGTGTCTGAGTTTATAGCCATCTTTTTATACTGGAAGTGATCTAACCTTCTGAAATGCTTCCCAGATTGCTCATGTTGGTTTAATATGACCAAAAAACAATATTTGCGGGCCGGAGTGAGACGGTTCCCACCGGCCGCCCTCCCTTCCCCACGTGCCCAGAAATAACGACACTATAACAACATAGGAGTTCACAAAGTGTATTGGTACAAGAGAGAGGTTAGTGACAGAAAAGGCCACAACTTGTGGATGGTAGTTGCCTGGTTGGCGCATGAGCATGGAGGTGGACCAGCCAAGCCTGGCCAGGGGCTGGCCCAAGAGCTTAGCCAGCTGGCCAGAAAATGGGGTCACGTGACTGGAAGCACGTGACCGGAAGACCCAGTGACCAGAAAGCACATGACCGGAAAGCACGTGACCGGAAAGCACGTGACTGGAAGCACGTGACCGGAAGCACGTGACCAGGTCACTGGACGACCTTGTGAGGGGGAGGGGGGAGCCAGCCCTCCCTCCCCACCGGAAAGGTGGGGGGAACCAGCCCCCCTTGATCCCCCTCCAACAAAACAGTCCCCCCATGCTCACCGCCGCCCCACACAAGTTGTGACAAGAAACACACAAAAGCATGCAAATATCTAGCTAATGCAAAGTGAATCTACCTAGGGTGGGTGGGTTGGGTCTTCGGCTCCACGGAGCCAACTGCCCTGGCCCGGCTTGAGCTGGGAAATATATCCCCAGCTGCCGGACCAGATGGAAGACTGCAGAGTGCAGTCTCCACCCCCTTGGCCAATCAGAGAGCCGGACGGTGTCGTTCTCTGATTGGCCAGGGCGTTCCCAAAACAGCCAATCGGGAAGGGGCAGCCCCCTTCTGATTGGCTGTTTTACGATCCTTCTCCCATCCAGTTGAGGCTGGCTGGGAGAAGGCTTCCCAAGAAGATGGCGGTGCCCATGCCGCCCGCGAGGTCGGCACTGCGGTGGGCTCCCCCGGCCGCAATACAAGCCGCAGGGTAACTCCCGCAGCTTTATTTGTATTATATCATCAGTTGTACACATATTCTTCTTTCTTTGGTTTTCTTTTTTTCCCTTTCCTTCCTTCCTTCCTTTCCTCCTCCTACCCTTTTCTTCATCCTCCTTCTTTTTGCAATACATTATGTGCACATGTGAACCCTGATTTAAAAAAAATGTTGCAAACACATAAACTTGGTTTTGAGAGTCTTCCTGCAGGAAGTGTTTTATCAGAATTCATAAAGTAAAGAGGGGAAAACAAATATTGTTGCAATGGAAAAATGCAAGAAAATTGAGTTGCTGAAATCTTAAATTAATTTTAAGACATTTTCCAAGCAAATTTGTATTTTAGGAGAGGTAGAACAGAGGGCAGAAAATAAGAAAAAATGAATTGGAAAATATCTGCAATATTACTTAGGAGGCAACAACACCATTAATGATTCTGCATTAGTGGATTGTTCCTAAAGGTGACACTATGTGATGAGGGAGTGTTTGGTAGGTTTCAGGTATCATAAAAAGGGCAGCAGGCATTTAATTATTTACTTTATTGGTATCTCTTTTATTTTACTGTCAGGGAGGGAGAGAGGTGTTGCTGGGGCTTTATCTCATGTGCCAAAATAACATGGCTGGTCATGGGAACTAGGCACCTTCATGTGGGTGGGTGGGTGAGCACCATTTGTTCCTCTGCCTCATACAATGAAAGGCCTTGGCCCAGCTCTCTGTGTTATATGTTACTGGAACAAGAAAAAAAAAACACTACAGCCATCTTCACGTGTTACTGATGTAACACAGATCAAGAAAGGCAAGAGCAGAATGTGGTACATTACTGAGACAGCTTGGAAAAGTTGCTTTTTGGGAGACTATAACTCCCAGAATACCCAAGCCTGCAGGGCCTGTAGCAAATCTGACTAGAGTATTATTGACGTTATTGTCAGGGGGAAATAAAGTAAAATTTTCCAAATTCTGGTTACTGAAGTACTGTGAAGTACTTCAGAGAGTCATTCACTGTGGACCACAAGACAAAAGGGGGCAAAAGGAAAACTCTAGGTTGGAGGCAAACTCTGGACTGGGAGCAATTAGACTACATCTTTATTAACCTTAAAAATGTTAATACAGCTACAACAATCCAGTGGTGAAGGCAACTAGACATAAGGTCTTTTTTCACAGGAAGACTGATATTGTTGTTTCATAGCAAATGTCCCCTCAAGCCTGCCAGCTCATTCCTGTTCAGTCTTATCCTTTCCATAAAGGTAAGCATAATGTCACCAAGCAGTAGCCACCCAAGCGTTGTTGCATGAATACCATACTGTCCGACTTTTCAGGAAACCATATAACATTTCCTTCAAACTAGTCTAGCCTAAAATATGATAGAGGAAGTGCCTGTCCCATATTATCCCCATAGTCAATGCCTACTTTCAAGCTGCATTGCAGAGGACAAGGGGCCTTTGCCATGGTAGAAGGAAACAGGAAGCAATAGATACATTTCCTCTCTCCCTTTTCCCAAATATGTGAAGTACAATTGGCCCTCCACACTTGCTGTGGTTTGGGATGCAGGACCCCTTTAAAAGTGGAAAAAACACGAATATCTCTAGCCTCCCCCCACCCCCACCCCACCCCATATTTAACACACACAAAAGTACAATCCATGGATTTAACCCACCGTGGATGCCTTCGAGGTGATGGGTTTCCTTCACAAGGCAGAAGCAGGTAGCTGGCCTTGCCTCTGCTGCTGCCCTGTGCCTTTTTATTTGGGACTTACGAGCCTTGATGCATGTTCAACATCACTCTCAGTATTGCGAGGTAACAGTCCCTATTAAAAGTGGCATAATGTAGCAGCAGAGGTGGCAGCAAATAATCTGTGAGTAATGAAACCCACAACAGTTCAATCTACAAATGTGGGGGGTGGACTATACATTCAAACTTTCCTCCTGGAATTTCATGAGGTTGTTTTCTATGCAAATATGCCACTTGCTATCTAGTTTATGTCCCACCCACAAGACCTGATTAAGGGTGAACCATAGATAACACCTCTCCGCATCATTGCTTCAAGCATGCCTCCCTTATCTTATTTATCTTGCATATTTTAGACTAAGATTTTCTCACTGAGTTTCAAATGGGGTCCTGCCCTCCCATTGCTCAATGTGACTATTTCCATTTGCCAAATAATATAATCTTAATATGATTGTGTCTTCTTTGTCTCACTACTTCACTTCCTGCACCAAAACATTCAAGCAATAAAGGAAAGAAGAAATGTCACAGTTTGCTTTAGCACATAGGTTCCCTCCCCCACCACCAATTTCCAATTTCAGCAGCCTTCTGCAAAAGACCTGATAGCATTCCATTCTGTACAGCGATCTCTATCAAAACTGGCTCTAGGGACATGATTCTGTGTTTTGTTAATAGATGGCCCATTCATTATATATATATATATATATATATATATATATATATATATTTGCCTTTAAAGGCAGGGGTATTTTTCTTCCAGGAAACTCCTCAGAATGATGGTCAAGAAAACATGAAAGTACTGAAGATGGACAAATAATCTTAATAAATTTGTGTGTGTGTGTGTGTGTGTGCTTTAGAGCAGTCATGTCTCCTGACTGCTTTATGTTTGAATTGAATGTGCAAGCAATGAATGTCTTATATAGATGATTCTAGAAGCAGATAACAGGAATATGTCCTATAGAAACAGCCTGGGATAAGCTGCCTTTATATGAATGTTTTCCACTGAGGTTTGATCACTTGTATGGGCATTTTCTGGGGACCAAAAAGAAAAAGAAGATGAAAACTAGGGGATTCTTGAATACTTTGTAAAACAGACTTGTTAGTCTTGAGGCATTATTCTTTCCACCTGCTACTCCAGCTTTGTTAACAATAGCTGGTAAAATTCTTAGTAAATCGATAAGTTGCCTGTTCAAATGGAACTTTAGCAAAATGTTTTAAAGCTAAAATATGCCATGGAGCATCATACAAATTGTGGAATTCTATTTCTGTGATAATTACACATGGGATAGGCTTTAGTGCTTAGGGTTGTATTAGATATAATGAATTTTCATATATTGTGTCAGGCTATAGTCATGTCAATGTTTTTCCCCAAGAGACAATTCATAAAGAGTTGTGAGGAGGAGATTAGGGCTAGAAATGAGGAAGCTAACAAGAAATTGGTACTTATGATCAAACAGTAGATTGTAAGATCAGGAAGGAGGAGCTTTGAGAAGAATTGAAGGGTAAGCTCAAGTGATGGAAATTATGGCTGAGTTAAAGTGTTAGATTTGGGGTTACCTGTGGAGCTGGAAGTATATTTAGAAGTTTAGGAGGGATGAGAAGTCAAGGTTTTGGAGTTAGGATTGGATGGACCAGAACTCTGACTGGTAGGATGCTGGTTTGGTGGGGTGGAGAATCTTTGGGTTTCCAGATGTTTCAGATTTCACCTTCCAGAAGGCCCAACAAGCATCATCAATGGTAAGGATTTGTGGGAGTCCAAAACATTTGGCAGGCAAAAATTTCTTCAACCTCCCCGCCCCCAGCATGGTAGGCTACTGTAACATCTGGGTCCAACTTTGCTCTGTGTATTTGGACAATGGAGTTTGACATTAGATATTTCTGTTTTAAGTCAATACTTACTTACGCCTTTGTAAATATGACATTGAACTCAGGCAATTTGGAAGTGCCCTAGTGGAAATGGTTCCGCTCATATGGAAAAGACTGCATTTAGGACAGGTCTATATGTTCACTACTTGGTGGGCATCACATTAGAGACAATTTGCATGTGTTAAAGATTCATCACAAATCTAACACAATAGATAGAACTTTCACAAATTGTTGCCCCACATGCAATACTTTCCTATGGGCTCATTTCACACATACATTTCCCACTCATCAGAAGGGATAGGAATCCACTGGGGATGTGGATGAAGTATATGGATTTGTGAAACAGGCTGTTCTCCTGTCAATGCATGCTTTAGACACATGCCAGTCTTTGAGTGATCACTTGCTGAACTTCAGCTCCAAATTTCTGACTTATTGCACTGAAATCTCTGCCTAGAATCTGTATGCACATGGAGAATGCCATTTAAGGGGAAAATATGTAAACTGTGCTATTATATTGAAGTTAAAATAATTTGAGGCTGAATCAAACATGTATACACACATAAGCCCATCTAACTACTGTCACTCATAGGGCCATATTTTATCTAAATTTTGTCTGTGACTGTTTTGATCATAGCATGACAATTGCTTTTCATCAAATTGCCAGCACTCTACAGCTTCATACAATTCTCTTAGTCCTTACGGGACTATAAAACTGGGCTAGTAGGTTATACACATTCACATACAAATCCATTTGTTGCTACAGTCTCCTTAGAACTGTGGTCTCTCCAGTTCACTTAAGATACATAGAAGCACCCTGCAAAATATCCCAGTGGATGTGATGCACACCACACTGAAGTGCCTAATGAAATGCTTATTGGTTTCAACAAAATCAGATGTCATTCTAAAACTAAAACAACTCAACACTTTTTGTAAACCAGCTTTCCCCAACCTGCTGTCCTACAGATGTCTTTAACTACAACTCTCATCTTCCCCATCACTGCTGGCCATGATGTCTAGGGATGATGGAGATTGAAGTCCAATGTATATACATGTCATAAGTTCAGGCATGTTGATCTGGAAGTTTTCAAACTCCCTAATTTACAGAAACCTTTCAACATTTATTTTTCTACCATGGAATGTTAGGGTATTACAAACATTCTGAGGCATTTATTAGGGAAGATGTGCCGTTTATGCCAAACAATATCCAGGCCTCTTGATCCTTGCTCATGCTCAACATGAGCTAAATCAGTGATCTACTTACCCCACAATAATCTCCCACATGCACTCTTTTGCAAAAAGTCAGCAAAAATAATGGTCATCTCTACTTTTTTCACTGAGGAACCCCTAATAAGGAGAGGTTGGCCATCTGGCAGAGATGGAAGCTGACCATTTACCAGAGAGCCGCTTTTGTAAATACCTACCTGCTTCCAGTGGCAGCCAACTTGGCGGCTGTTTTCCCACCTCCGGATTCAGTGATTAAAGAAGCTGATTGAGTTCTCTTCAAGTTCTTTGGGGAATGGCCACATTCCCCCTGGTGAGAGCAGTGGCTTATGGGAAGGTAGAACAAGGGGGCCTGGACTTCCCAGCCCTGGGACCTAAGTTCATTGCCATCTTTTCTGCCCAAAATTTTGGGAAAGTTTCTCTGTTGCAAAAAGCATCAAATTCAACCTCAGGCTTGGCTAGTTTTGTTTTGTGAGTGCTGGATGGGGACTAAATGGGGAAAGACTTGGTGGGAGGAAGGCTCATTAAGTTTTAGGTTTTCTTTGCCTGAAAAATTGAAAGCACCAGATTATTTGAGAGACTTTGTTTTTTACATGAAGAAATATAGAATTCATGCTGAGGAGTTGAAGTGGGAACACAGACCAGGTCAGAGCATCAAGAGAGTTTTGTACAGGAAAATAGTGGAGGAGATTTACGTTGACCCATGTTTGCAAAAATGTCAAACCAAACCAGATTTATCAGAATACCTAAAACACCAGACTAGCCCAATTGAATATTTCATGGACAAAAGGGTCCCCAAAAAGTTATGGGACTTGAGGTGGAGGCTCTACCATCAGGTTCTTAATCTGAGGAGAAATAGACCGTGGACCACAGAGGATGAGCAGACTTGTTCTCATCTGAAATGTAAAAAAGGCTGAGATTTTGAGTGATGTGGCACAAAAGGAGACGATCAGGCATTTTTTCCAGGACTGCCTGGGTGCCCGGGAAACATGGGAGGAAGTGGCCCAGGTCCTGGATTGGCACAACAGGCTTGTGAGGCAGTGCTTTCAGGGACCGACCCTCTGGAGGGTGTCAGGAGACCCAGAAAGTCAGTGGGCCAAAAGAGGAAGAGGAAGGAGTCTGGTTCCCCGGCTGTGAGTTTTTGGACAGTGCCCTGGTCCATGGTCCACCTGGTAAACCTCTATGTGATGTTGGGATTATTTTTCCAAAGACAAAGGGAGGTAAAGAGTCAAAATCTGCAGGATGTAAAAGGCACTGTTTATTATGTTAAGAATGTAATTGAAAATTTAGCACTGAGTGAAAAAGAGAAATTGCCAAACCATCATTGGAAAAAGTTTTGGCCATGGTTTAATGAAACAACCCCAGCAATAACTTAAGGGATATTTTCAAATAAATATATTATTATTATTATTATCATTATTATTTATTTATTTATTTTTAAAATTTATTTATTTATACCCCGCTCTTCAGCCACAAGGCTATCAGAGCGGCTTACAAATTGTTTTTTAAGCAATAGCTATTTACACATCTACACTGCATTAAACAGTTTCCAATGTGTGTTAGCTAATTGCCCCCCACAAGCTGGGTACTCAATTTACCGACCTACAAAAGGATGAAATATTATTGTATTTTTGTATTATTTTGCATTATTATTTTATTAATCTTTTATTTTTTTATTTTCCAAATATGTATAATTGTAATGTGTAAATATAACGTTCATTGGAAAAGAAAAAGAGTGATTATAGTGTGTTTAGATTAAGAGGAAAAATGTATTAGTGTTAGGATAGATAGTTTTATTTTTGTATTAGTAAGAAAAGAGGAAAACATTTTTTTTTTTTTTTGCATTATTGTTATGGCCTTTTGCAGTCGGGTGTATTTTTCAGTAGAATGATCTTATTCCAATAAAAAAATTCCTAATCCCCCCCCAAAATTCCTAATAAGGCACCTAAGCACTGGCATTCAGTGGCTTCCATGTCAGAAATGCAGTGAATCTGCTCTAGTTTTCTTCCAGACTTTAGAGTAGCTATCCAAGGTGCTGACCCCTATTCCCCCAAAATAGATTCAGCATCTCCAATAACTCTTTGGAAGTTGGGAATAAACTACAATGCAGATTTACTGCAATGTTGACAATGAAGCCACCAGTCATCTCCTATTCCTTGTGCACATGGGCTCCTTTGCTATTAATATTTGTTTTCCAAGGACTGAGACAATCTATATACGGGACTTCAGATACTCTACTGCTGATGTGGATAATATGTGCATTTGTCATCCTAATTTCATTGTGTGTGTGTGTGTGTGTGTGTGTGGTGGTGGTGGCCCAGAGAGAGAAAGAGAGAAAGAGAGAGAGAGCACACTGCAAGGCATCTGTGGTGGCTAGGACTAAAGAAGATGAGGGAAAGAGAGAGAGAAGGAGAAATTGAGAGAGGTGGGTACTAGTGATTGAGAAGAAACAGCTATGAAATCTTTGCATGCAAAAGACACCCACTTTAAGCTCTGTTTCTGCCCACTGTAAGGTCTGGCTTCCTTCACTATCAATTGACTTCCAATGGTCTAAGATTCACTACCGCATCTGACTCCAGCTGATGGCCTTGCTTAGGGATAGGAATGTAAATCCTGAGTTGGTGCCTCCTCATGCAGTAAACAGGACAACACACACACACAAAATTATCCCTGCTGAAAGGCAGCAAGATTTTTAATCAATTCCAAAGATAGTTTGCACATTGTTAGAGTGCTTTTACTCACATTTCTGTAAATTGTACAAAAACTGGAAATATGATGACTAATATCTTGTTTCTTGGACTAGTAAAAATATCAGTATCTGATGGCTTGCTTGTATCTTTGTGATTAATCAGTTTGTCCTTTTGTTTTCACTGTGTTTGTATGTGGGTGTGGTTCTGTGTTTCACAATGGCAAAAACCCCTAATTTTGGGCCAAGACTTGTGAAAGATGCAGAAAACATGAAGATGGGGACACTTGGTGTTTCAGTCCCATGATAGTGAGATCTTGTGAGAGGGCTGATAGATTCTTAACAGGCTATCTCACCATACCAAGATGACCTGTCTTGATCAGAATCTCAGCTATGGTGAGGAATTTCTTTCTTACTTTTTTTAAACATCCATAACTAGAAATCTAATCTTTGTTAGATCAAGGACTGACAGTGTATTGAAGATTTAGCTCTCCATATGACAGACTGAGACATAAGCAAATATGAAGTCCAAAAACATGCAAAAACTAGCATTAATTGGTTCACAATTCATGGTATTTTAATTATTACGGAAATGTATCTCATATACTTATAGAGCAGTTCCCATCAAGGCCAGGTTCATTTTCCCCACTTGTATGAAATGAAGATCATTTTCATCTATAGCATGCCCTATATTGCAGTGAGTATGTTTTTAAAAGATTAAACAAAAATGTATTGCAGTAGTTAGTTCTTCCTTTGTTGATAAGAGGTGCCTCAAGGGAAAAAGAATGATGAATGTAGAAAAAAGGTAGGAATATCTATCCTAAAGGATTACATATTAATTGCAAGGCACTGAGAAGTAGAAGCCAAAAGTGTTTTTTTTTTTGCTTCCCCTTAAAGTTTTGCCTAACATAAAGTACATTCTTAATTTTAGACATACCCTTCATTCAACAAAGCATGAATTTTTATGAAACTTTCTCCTCCTTTCCACTTTAGACAATAACAGTGAGTTAATCCTCTCTGTACTGAGTCCAATAGAAGTAAAGTGCTTAAAAGGATTATGGAGATTACTGCAAAGACAGATTATGCTTCTGAAATTTAACTTCTTGCTGCATCTGCACTGATTAACAGAGTGGAAATACGTTATTACCCTTAAATTGTGGATTAAAAATAGTAAACAAGATACTGCCATTTTGAATACCCTAATAGTCATGTGCAATCTCTGTATGCTGTGCTTGCGGGCATGTATGGGGATGCTCATCAGATCGTATGCTTTGCCTTGTTTTTTGTTTTGTTTTTTATTTTTTAGTAAAGGTGCCCATATGTAATGGTCAGTATGTGCATGGCTAGGTGAGTGCAAGTTGTTGTTCATCTCTGTCAGACTACAAACATTTGTGACCACTGCTCTAGATGCATTTCACCATACTGTCCTTTGTTATTTTCCTTGATGTTAGGCATGCAAATCAATGTGATATATGTGGGATCCATGTGTTGGTTCCTAATGTCACAAATACACAGATCTCTCTGTGTGTGTGTGTGTGTGTGTGTGTGCGCGCGCGCCTTCAAGTCGCCTATCAACTTATGGAGACCCCATTAATTTCATATGGTTTGCTTAGGCAAGAAATCCTCAGAGGTGGTTTTGGCAGTTCCTTACTCTGAAATACAAGCTATAGCACCTGGTGTTCATTGACAGTCTCCTATCCAAGTACTAAACAGAGCTGAGCATGTTTAGCTTCCAAGATCAGACAGGATCAGGTGTCTTAAGGGTATTTAGGCCTGATGGCTCTCTACCAGATCATAAAATAGTACAATGACTCTCTCTATTTCCTTTCCTAGTCTTTAATGTTCCCAAGCCTCTTGACCATACCTCTCTCACCATGATGGCAAATTATTTCAGAATGACTAAATAGATGGAAAAGGATGTATACCATGACATAACTATGGCACTGTGATTTTGGAACTATAATCTTTCATTTAGAATATATGGGGTGGAAATTGTCACAAACATGTGAAACAAAGACCAATAGGATTGTCTAATGCTTGGCATACACAGAATACACCCCAACTTATGTCCCAGAATATTTGGTAATACACTAGGGTTCCAAGGTAGACAAGTCGATATGGAAAGGATTCTTTGAGTTAGAAAGTTTGCAGACCTCAAGATCAGCCTTTCCTCAGGTGGCCTTCAAAGGGAATGGAGTACAACTCCCAACATCCTACACGTACAAAAGCATGGTCATTGCATTTGCTGTTGGATTGCACTCCAGCTTATCTGCAGGGCACCACATCAGGGAAGGCTAGCTTGGATAAAACATTATTATGCAACAGACACAGCCTTACAATGGAAGCTTATTCCTTTAAAATCAACAGGGCTCTTGTTATAAACGTCAATGTAATGTGAATCATACCCATAAACTGTTGTGTAGGAGATACAGATATACATATATATTTGGCAGCATATTCTGAAAGTGTGATTTTTTTTCAAATATGTTTAAAGAGTGTATCTATGCCTGTGCCTATAAAAATATTGCTTTTCTTTTTCTTTCAGAAAAATGTGATGAGCCATTGGTTTCTGGACTAGCCCCCTCCTTCTTCAGCAGTTCATCGTTTATGCCATCTGCATCAAATAGCTATGCACCAGGGTTTGCAAAGCTAAACAAAAGAGGAGGTAAGATATTTTCTTCTTATATACATGTGGATTGTCAAGATGATGATGATGATTAACATTCAGCTTTTTTTAAAGAATATTTTTTTTCATATCTGTGGGAATAAAGACAGACTTTTTAAGAACACATCACTTCTATAAAGCCTGTATCGAAGTGCTTCATGTGGCAGTAATATGTTTCAAAGCTCCTAGAGAGCAGTTGTCAAAAACTGAAATATAAAAATATTATTCCATAAATCCCATGCATGTAGGTACGCTCATGAGCTTGCCTAGACCTGCCAGAATATGCCAGCTTCCTACTGGCATATTTTGGCCCCAAATCTGCCCTGTTTCACCACTGCATGCACACACTGGCTGGCATCAGTGGGCGCCTACACCACTGTTGTACATTACTCCCTCTGAAGGCAGGAAGGATGCCCTCAGCAAGTGATCAAGGCTGGTCATATGCAGGGGCCTTAATCATGTGCCGGGGGCCTTTTTCCTGGCTTCAGATAAACTCAAGCAGTGGTGATATCAGCAGTGTCTGGCTATACGGGCCATTGTGCAAGTACAGATCCTGCATGCCTGTGCAGGCTGACTCAGGTTTTCATACATAATGCAGGTATTCTTTGGTGTTTAACTGAGCTATTTTAATAGGCTTTATCCCAGATTCCCCGGCTTTGCTTCAGGCATCATCTGGACTGCCAAAAGGCAAAGTGGGGCAAGAATCCAGCATTGTTTGGACTGCAGGGCTCCAAGCCAGGGTAAACAAACCATGCAGACACACCCCATGTGCAACATAAGCAAGCTGTCCCATTTCTATCACATCTGTCTATCACATAGAATCATAGAGTTGGAAGAGGCCACAAGGGCCATCCAGTCCAACCCCCTGCTATGCAGGAATACACAATCAAATCAATCCCGACAGATAGCCATCCAGCATCTGTTTAAAAACCTCCAGAGAAGGAGACTATGAGGCAGTGTATTCCACTTTCAAAAAGCTCTTACTGTCAGGATGTTCTTCCTAATGTTTAGGTGGAATCTCTTTTCCATTAGTTTGAACCCATTGTTCCATGTCCAAGTCTCTGGAGCAGCAAAAAAACCAAGCTTGCCCCATCTTCAGTATGACATCCCTTCAAATATTTAAACATGGCTATCATGTCCCCTCTTAACCTTCTCTTCTCCAGACTAAACATACTCAGCTCCCTAAGCCACTCCTCATAGGGCATGGCTTCCAGACCTCCCACCATCCTGGTCACCCTCCTCTAGACATGTTCCAGCTTCTCAATATCCTTCCTGAATTGTGGTGCCCAGAACTGGACACAGTATTCCAGGTGAGGTCTGACCAAAGCAGAATAGAGTGGCACTATTACTTCCCTTGATCTAGATACTATACTCCTATTAATGCAGCCTAGAATCACATTGGCTTTTTTAGCTGCTGCATCACACTGCTGACTTATGTTTAGTTTGTGGTCCACTAAGACTCCTAGATCCCTTTTGCATGTACTGCCATCAAGCCAGGTGTCACCCATCCTATATCTGTGCATGTCATTTTTGCTGCCCAAGTGTAGTATCCTACATTTCTCCCTGTTAAAATTCATTTTATTTGTTTTGGCCCAGCTTTCTAATCTGTTCAGGTCATTTTCGATTCTAATCTTGTCCTCTGGGGTATTAGCTACCCCTCCTAATTTGGTGTCATCTGCAAACTTGATAAGCATACCCTCTATTCCCTCATCCAAGTCATTGATAAAGATGTCAAATAGCACTGGGCCCAGGACAGAACCCTGTGGCAGCCCACTAGTCAGTTCTCTACAGGATGAAGAGGAGCCATTGGTGACTACCCTTTGGATTGGATCAGACAACCAAATCCCCCTAACAGTTGCATTATCTAGCCCACAGGTTACTAACTTTTTTGCAAGAATATCATGGGGGACCTTATGAAAAGCCTTACTGAAATCAAGATACACTACCTCCACAGCATTCCCTTCATCTATCAAGTTTGTAACTCTATAAAAAAAGAGATAAGATTAGTCTGGCATGACTTGTAATTATTTGGGTCTTCTCCCCCCGCCCCTTTTAAAGATGGGGACATTTGCCCTCTTCCAGTTTTCTGGGACCTCTCCTGTTCTCCAGGAATTCTCAAAGGGGCCGGTTCCACGACAGGAAAAAGTTCGCCAGATTCCGGATTACCGTCCTTTCGTATCAGGAGCGCATAAATCACACGGTGCCTGGCATTTCGAATGATCCAGACACTTTCTGTTTTGCTTAATTCACACAGGCAAAGGTGGGGGGGAATCGCCTCCAGATGATTAAAGTCAGGCAGGAGGCGGGGAGGGAGCAAGGAGGGGGTCATGGAAACCATAAATAATGAGAGGAAAGAAAAAGGACAAACAAACAAGCAATCGAAAGAGCGATCTGACAAACTCCCCCGTCTTCCCCAGCCCTGAAAGGCTTTTGTAAAGAAAGGAGTCAATGAAAGCACGAACAAGCAAAAGCATAGTGGAGCAGATTGCATGCACACACAAACACACACCACAGAACTAGGGCTTGCCTCATTTGGTTTCCCTCCCTCCGAAGGCTTGAATAAAGGCAAGTGAATGGAAGGACAAACAAACAAAAGAACGAACATGCGATCGGCTGTTTTCCAGCACACACACACACCCACACACCCCCACACACCCCAGCGAAGCAGCGAAGCATCTTCCCACCCCCCACCCCCCAAAAGATAGACAGGAAGGGCTCCGTTTTCCAAAGTGAGTTGCAAGCAGAAGGAGGGTGAATTTCTTCTCTCCAACCCTTCAGTCTATTCGGATAAAGCACTCCAACCAATCAGGATTCAGCTCTGCTCACAGTAATTCGAAAAGGCAGATGCCAGTTTACACGATCGTTAGTTCCCACGGTAAAGTATGCGCATTTTCGCGAACTTAATCAAAAAAGTGCGGAAAACTAGCGAAAGCTGATACTGCGCAACTTATGGGTTTTTTGCACCCCCTCCTTTTGAAAAGGGCGCTGTTGCTTCGAGATGTGTGGGAACTATCAGGCTTCTTGTCGCATTCTTTGAGGATTTATTTTGCCGTGGAAACGACCCCAAAGATTATTGACAGTGGTTCTGAGATTACTTCTGCCTGTTCTTTTAATACCCTTGGATGAAGTTCATCTGGCCCTGGAGACTTGAACTCATTTATACTTGTCAGGTATTCCTGAACTCTCTCTTTACCAATTCTGTACTATTTCCCCTACTGCATCATCTGCTCCATTTTCCCCCAAGTTGAGCACTATTCCCCCTTTGGGAGAAGACTGAAGCAAAGAAGGTGTTAAGTTGTTCTGCCTTTTCTCTGTCCCCTGTTAACCTTTCACCATCTTCTCCACGCAGCAGCCCTGCCATTTCCTTGTTCTGCCTTTTGCTATGGATATAACAAAAAACAAAAAACAAAAAAACCCCACCAAAACACACACACACACACACACACAAACCACCACCCATTTTATTGTTTTTAACCTCTCTAGGAAGCCTGAGCTCCATCTGTGCTTTAGCTTTTCTGACTTTCCCCCTACATGAGCTGGCTCTTTGTTTTAATTCTTCTTTGGTGATTTCTCCCCTTTTCCATTTCTTACATGCCCCTTTTAAGTTTTAAGCTCAGTTGAGAGTTCTTTTGACATCCATCCTGGTTTCCGTAGACACCTGCCCTTTTTCCTCCTCATTAGAACTGCTTGGAAGTTGTGCCTTCAATATCTCACTTTTAAGATACTCCCACCCATCATGAACTCCTTTATCATTTAGTATTCCTGATCATGGGGTTGCCCCCAGTAATTCCCTAAATTTTCTGAAATCAGCTTTCTTAAAGTCTAGAATGCATGTCTGACTATGCTTGGTTTCCCTTTTTCTCTGTATAACAAACTCCAGGAGAACATGGTCACTCCCCCCTAGGGATCCCAGCACTTCCACTCCATTAACCAGGTCATCCCCATTGTTTAGATTCAGATCTAAAATAGCTGATCTCCTTGTTGCCTCTTCCATGTTCGAGACAATGAAATTGTCTGCAAGGCAAGTGAGGAATTTGTCATCTGGACTGCCAATTCTTTTTTGGGCCCATTTCTTTGAGTTTTTCACATGAACGTTGTTACCTAAAATGTTCCTTGGAACATTCCAAGAAAATATCGAGTTTCTAATATGTTGGGGAAATTAGCAGCAACTCAACTTTAGCTATGTGAAAGGGGGTAACAGGGGAACCTTGAAAACCTTTGTCTACCAGTACTAGTCTAGATGGAATACACACATATGTGAAATTAAGTATATTTTTTATTGAAGAGTTCAAAAATAACACCAAACACACAAATTCACACAGAAAAGCATTCACACAAGGCTATAGAAAGCAGTAGGAAAAAAAATGGATATAGGACAGCAAGAGGATTTGTTGGAGGTGATACAACCTGTCCTGTAGTCAACCCAGCAGAGTGGATGGAGGAATCTGGGGTGGCTAACACAGAGTGACAGGGTTTCCCCTATAACTGGAACTGTGCGCACTGAGGCATATTTTGGGTGTCATTTATACCTCCAAATACACCTGAGGGACTGGATGTTTCATGGGTTGAAATGATAGATTCCATGAGCCTTCATGGATTGCACAATGAGTTTCCTGGTCTTGACAAAAGGTGTGGAAGATGCTAATGTGTTTCGTAATGTCCAGTTACTGGACTTTAAAAGCTTGAGCAACCTGTCTTAAGGTTTGGGATTAAGGGAAGGAAGTTTCACAATCAGCAAATACAAAGGTTTCATTTCATCCATTGTCTCCCTTTCCTGGGAAATGTGTCCTTTTTGGCTTTAAGCCTTAGGCTTCCCTAGGGTAAGGCAGGGCACTCAAATGACCTTTCTGATATCATCCTGACTTTTCCCTTGTGGAAGGCCACATTAATGAACCAAGTTAATAATATGCCAGTTTAATAACACACAATTTCTGACGTCTCTAGAAGTGGGGTGTAAGCCGTGCTTAACAACATCTCTATGCATGTGCATATTTGCACGCACATACATTTCATTCAAGAAATATAATTAAGGCTATGCTGAAAATTTTGAGTGAATAAACAAAGATTTCTTCAGTGATTCATTGAAAGTGCAGAGATGGGAAAACAAACAAAACAAAACAAAACAAAACAAAACAAAAAACACCTGACCAAAAAGATTGCAAGGGATTCCTCTGAAATGGTAGTGGTGGGGATGTTGTTATTTAACGTTCAGAAAGGCCAGAGATTTTATGTGGCCTTCTTTTAAAGGCCACATTAAAGATGTTCTGTTCACATCTTTATCAGTGAGGTGGATGATGGAATAGAGGGTTTGCTTATCAAATTTGCAGATGGCACCAAATTAGGAGGGGTAGTTAATACCCCTGAGGACAGAATCAGAAGTCAAAATGATCTTAACACATTGGAGAGCTGGGCCAAAATTAACCAAATGAATTTCAACAGGGAGAAATGTAAGGCACTATATTTAGCCAGGAAAAAAAAATGAAATACAGGGATAAAGGATGGGTGACACCTGGCTTGACAACAGTACATGTGAAAGGGATCCAGGAGTCTTAGTAGACCACAAGTGGAACATGAGTTAACAGTGTGATGTGGCAGCTAAAAAAGCCAATGCATTTCTAGACGGCCTCAATAGGAGTATAGGGTGTAGTTGGATGAGCTCCAATAAGTCTACCAATACGTAAATTTATTGGTTTTGTATTATGGTTTTATGCATTAATGTACATTTTGTCTCTTGTTTGATGGGTCTATTGACTGTATGATGAATTGATTGATTGAGTATAGGGTCTAGATTGAGGGACGCAATAGTACCACTTTATTCTGCTTTGGTCAAACCTCACCTGGAATACTGTGTCCAGTTTTGGGCACCACAATCCAAGAAGTCTATGGAGAAGCTGAAACATGTCCAGAGGAGGGTGACCAAAATTTTGTGGTCTGGAAGCTATGCCCTATGAGGAGCGGCTTAGGCTGCTTGGGTATTTTTAGCCTGGGGAAGAGAAGGTTAAGAGGTGACATGATACCCATGTTCAAATACTTCAAAAGATGTCATCTTGAAGATGGGGCAAGCATGTTTGATGCTGCTCCAGAGACTAGGACATGGAGGAATAGACTCAAACTACAAGAAAACAGATTTAACCTAAACTTTAGGAAGAACTTACTGATTGTAAGATCTGTTCAAAAGTGAAAAACACTATCTCATATTGTGATGGAATTTCCTTCTGAATGGCCATCTGTTGGCAGTGCTTTGATCATGTATTCCTGCATGAGTTTGGACTGCATGGTCTCTTTCAGCTCTATGATTCTAAGAAACCTGTAGAACACTAGACACTGTGTTGCATTGTGTTGTGTTGTACAGTTGTCCCTCCACATTCGCGAATTCGACATTCGCGGTTTCGAGTATTCGCGGTTTTGGGAGGGCCCCCCAGGGCCCCCCCAAAACCGCGACACGGGGCCTCCAGAGGCCCCGTGAAAGCCCTGGGAGGGCTGGGAAAGCCTCCGCGGGGCCTCTGGAGACCCCCCGGAGGCCCTGCGAAGGCCCTGTGGGGGGAGTGGGGAGGGCAGGGAAGGCCTCCGCGGGGCCTCCGGAGACCCTCCGGAGGCCCCGCAAAGGCCCTGTGGGGAAGTGGGGAGGGCAGGGAAGGCCTCCGCGGGGCCTCTGGAGACCCCCCGGAGGCCCTGCGAAGGCCCTGTGGGGGGAGTGGGGAGGGCAGGGAAGGCCTCCGCGGGGCCTCCGGAGACCCTCCGGAGGCCCCGCAAAGGCCCTGTGGGGAAGTGGGGAGGGCTGGGAAGGCCTCTGCGGGGCCTCCGGAGGGTCTCCGGAGGCCCCGCTAAGGCCCTGGGGGGGAGTGGGGAGGGCAGGGAAGGCCTCCGCGGGGCCTCCGGAGACCCTCCGAAGGCCCCGCGAAGGCCCTGTGGGGGGAGTTGGGAGGGCTGGGAAGGCCTCTGCGGGGCCTCCGGAGGGTCTCCGGAGGCCCCGCTAAGGCCCTGTGGGGGGAGTGGGGAGGGCAGGGAAGGCCTCCGCGGGGCCTCCGGAGGGCCTCCGGAGGCCCCGCGAAGGCCCTGTGGGGGGAGTGGGGAGGGCAGGGAAGGCCTCCGCGGGGCCTCCGGAGACCCTCCGGAGGCCCCGCAAAGGCCCTGTGGGGAAGTGGGGAGGGCTGGGAAGGCCTCTGCGGGGCCTCTGGAGGGTCTCCGGAGGCCCCGCTAAGGCCCTGGGGGGGAGTGGGGAGGGCAGGGAAGGCCTCCGCGGGGCCTCCGGAGACCCTCCGGAGGCCCCGCAAAGGCCCTGTGGGGAAGTGGGGAGGGCTGGGAAGGCCTCTGCGGGGCCTCCGGAGGGTCTCCGGAGGCCCCGCTAAGGCCCTGGGGGGGAGTGGGGAGGGCAGGGAAGGCCTCCGCGGGGCCTCCGGAGACCCTCCGAAGGCCCCGCGAAGGCCCTGTGGGGGGAGTGGGGAGGGCAGGGAAGGCCTCCGCGGGGCCTCCGGAGGCCCCGCTAAGGCCCTGTGGGGGGAGTTGGGAGGGCTGGGAAGGCCTCTGCGGGGCCTCCGGAGGGTCTCCGGAGGCCCCGCTAAGGCCCTGTGGGGGGAGTGGGGAGGGCAGGGAAGGCCTCCGCGGGGCCTCCGGAGGGTCTCCGGAGGCCCCTCGAAGGCCCTGTGGGGGGAGTGGGGAGAGCAGGGAAGGCCTCCGCGGGGCCTCCGGAGACCCTCCGAAGGCCCCGCGAAGGCCCTGTGGGGGGAGTGGGGAGGGCAGGGAAGGCCTCCGCGGGGCCTCCGGAGACCCTCCGGAGGCCCCGCAAAGGCCCTGTGGGGAAGTGGGGAGGGCTGGGAAGGCCTCTGCGGGGCCTCTGGAGGGTCTCCGGAGCACCCGTTAAGGCCCTGTGGGGGAGTGGGGAGGGCAGGGAAGGCCTCCGCGGGGCCTCTGGAGGGCCTCCGGAGGCCCCGCAAAGGCCCTGTGGGGAAGTGGGGAGGGCTGGGAAGGCCTCTGCGGGGCCTCTGGAGGGTCTCCGGAGGCCCCGCTAAGGCCCTGGGGGGGAGTGGGGAGGGCAGGGAAGGCCTCCGCGGGGCCTCCGGAGACCCTCCGGAGGCCCCGCAAAGGCCCTGTGGGGAAGTGGGGAGGGCTGGGAAGGCCTCTGCGGGGCCTCCGGAGGGTCTCCGGAGGCCCCGCTAAGGCCCTGGGGGGGAGTGGGGAGGGCAGGGAAGGCCTCCGCGGGGCCTCCGGAGACCCTCCGAAGGCCCCGCGAAGGCCCTGTGGGGGGAGTGGGGAGGGCTGGGAAGGCCTCTGCGGGGCCTCCGGAGGGTCTCCGGAGGCCCCGCTAAGGCCCTGGGGGGGAGTGGGGAGGGCAGGGAAGGCCTCCGCGGGGCCTCCGGAGGGCCTCCGAAGGCCCCGCGAAGGCCCTGTGGGGGGAGTGGGGAGGGCAGGGAAGGCCTCCGCGGGGCCTCCGGAGACCCTCCGGAGGCCCCGCGAAGGCCCTGTGGGGGGAGTGGGGAGGGCAGGGAAGGCCTCCGCGGGGCCTCCGGAGACCCTCCGGAGGCCCCGCAAAGGCCCTGTGGGGAAGTGGGGAGGGCTGGGAAGGCCTCTGCGGGGCCTCCGGAGGGTCTCCGGAGGCCCCGCTAAGGCCCTGGGGGGGAGTGGGGAGGGCAGGGAAGGCCTCCGCGGGGCCTCCGGAGGGCCTCCGGAGGCCCCACGAAGGCCCTGTGGGGGGAGTGGGGAGGGCAGGGAAGGCCTCCGCGGGGCCTCCGGAGACCCTCCGAAGGCCCCGCGAAGGCCCTGTGGGGGGCGTGGGGAGGGCAGGGAAGGCCTCCGCGGGGCCTCCGGAGGGTCTCCGGAGGCCCCACGAAGGCCCTGTGGGGGAGTGGGGAGGGCAGGGAAGGCCTCTGCGGGGCCTCCGGAGGGTCTCCGGAGGCCCTGCGAAGGCCCTGTGGGGGAGTGGGGAGGGCTGGGAAGGCCTCCGCGGGGCCTCCAGAGACCCTCCGGAGGCCCCGCGAAGGCCCTGTGGGGGAGTGGGGAGGGCCGGGAGGGCCTCCGCGGGGCCTCCGGAGGCCCTGCGAAGGCCCTTTGGGGGGAGTGGGGAGGGCAAGGAAGGCCTCCGCAGGGCCTCCGGATGGTATCCGGAGGCCCCACTAAGGCCCTGGGGGGGAGTGGGGAGGGCAGGGAAGGCCTTCGCGGGGCCTCCGGAGGGCCTCCGGAGGCCCCGCGAAGGCCCTGGGGAGGCGGGGGAAAGCGACTATGGGGCCTCCGGAGGCCCCATGGTCGCTATAGCAGGGAAGGGGGGGGCAAACAGTATTTGCGGTTTTTTCACATTCGCGGGGGTCCGTGGAACGTAACCCCCGCGAATGTGAAGGGACGACTGTATTGTATTGTATGAGAAGAATATTGTCAGGGAACTGATTGGAAATTTGGCACAGCTTTAATTATAACCAATGCCATCTAATTTTGATGATATCCCTATGATTGTTTGCCCTATCTTTAGGAGGAAAAGGGACAAATTTATATCTAGTTTTCTTATCTAATCTAATAATGGGGCTGCTGGACTTACCCAGTGGTTGTTTTGATGTCACAGTGGGGCCCCCACTCCCCCCCATGTGGCTGCCACGATGCAGCATGGCTGTCGCCATGCTTTTCCATCTTCTTCCCAGCTAGCTTTGCTGGCTGGAGAGGAGATGGAGCAGTAGCCAACAGGGTGAGGCTTGCTTCACCCTGATTGGATGGGGAGGGCTTGCTTCTCAGCCAATCAGATGCGGTATCCAAGCTTTAATCTGATTGGCTGGGAAGGGTGAGAAGCCCAAGGTGTGTGTGTGTGTGTGTGTGTACACACACACATACATACATAGATTTAGATTCACTCATTGTCACAGTTTTTGGGCGAGGTTGGCATTGGTTTCGAATCCAAGGTCATTGGGATCAGGGGTCTCCAGCAATTTCAACAACAAGGTTGAGGTCAAGGTCAAAGGAGACCCCCTTTTTCGTGTGGTGGAAGGCGGAGAACCAGGTTGGTCAGCAGGCATCCAGGGGCCTGCAGGGACTCCTCCACTTTCCCAGGTTTTTCTTGTCGGCAGGTGGGCCGGCAATGGATTCATCGACCAGCAGGCAGATCAGTCAATGTCTGGATCTGGACCCATGTGTTTGAGCCAACCAACTGCAGCTGTCATCAATAAAGTTGTGGCCTTTACTGCCAATATCATTTCAAACTTAATTTTTCTCTGGCTCTTCAGTGTGGATGGGGGGGAGGGGTATCCTGCCTGGACATGCAATCTCTGTCTAATCTAATGTAATCTAACCTCTGTTAATCTAATTTGTTTATTTGCATATTTAAAAGCCTAATCTGCTTGATCCTTATGTTAAGAGCAGATCATATTGATACTTTAAAATTGCAGTAATAAATGCAATAGAACAAAATTTAGGCTAAACCCCATTGTGACTGTGGAGTTTATCAGAAAGGAACAAGAAAAGCATTCCTGTCCCACAATCTCCACTCCCACCTCTGTCCCATCCCTAACCCACACAATCACCCTCCCCACTGTACTTGCATTCTCTAACATCGTTCTAGCATCCCAGGAGTGAATGGAGCTCTAACGGAGCTCCCTTCTCTTCTGGGATCAAAATTCCACGGATTCTAACGAGAAGACATGAGTGCAGGAAATTAAAAAATAAAAATAATTTTTAAAAAGCCACAGCAAGCACAAAAGCGCACTTTGAAATGTTAAAGTAACCTGAGGAGGGCCATAAAAATGTGTCACTTACCTGGATATCCCAATCTCACCGGGAAGTTTTATGGCAGGGACCTCTCATTGACACTGGGTTCTCGCCAGCGAAACAGGGCACCTTGTTGCACACATAGAAATTCATGACAGAAATGGAGTGGTGGGATCTATTGATGGCTTCTCCCATCAATAAAAAGCAGCATTGGCAGAACAGGAGCAGAACGGGTGCAAAATGAGGGGGGGCAACATTGTCTGATAAGGGAGTCCTTTTACAGTCTCCTGGCATTCCTGTAGCACCACTTTAAATGCATCTGATAATCTCCTAAAACCCATTAATCCTAAACCCCTCTAAACTCTCCCCATTCCCCATTTACCAGTATTGATGTATAGTGACTATATTCCAGAGTTTACTCTAATGTTCACAAATTAGATTAACAAAGTCCACATGATTATGATACTGTGCATGTGTGTTAGGAATGTGAAGAAATTACACTAAATTTCTTATTTTCAATGAGACTCAACATGTTCAAAATATCTGTCAAGAGCTCATCAACCTCCATGAGATTCCTCATAAGAGTTTAAGATGTTGCTTTTTAAAAGGAACTTTTACTTTGTGTAAAATTCTGCCTTAGTGCAGGATTGTCTAGAAAGCATGCTGTCTGTATTTTGTCAGCCCCAGGCTGTATAGCTAAATAAATATGCACAGACCAAGCATCACTCTAGAATACATGCCAGAGTATAGACACATAGTTTGTAAGTATCATAGGCAACCCCTCAACCAGACTAATATCTATCTATCTATCTATCTTACTTTTAAAAAGACTGTAAAATAAAACAAAATTAAATACAGGGTTTAAAGACAAGAGATTTCATTGTAGTATAAGAATAAATAGATTTTCCTTGGTTTTTTCCCAGGCTGTGAGGCCGTGTTCTGGAAGAGTTTATTTCTGATGTTTCACCTGCATCTGTAGCTGGCATCTTAAGAGAATGGTTGGGTAGGAATGTGTGTGGGGTTTATATACTGTGAACCCCTGTTGGGGAGGATATGTAAATTTGTGTATTTGAATGGCTAGTTTCTGGGTGGAGATATGCAAGGAGGATTAGTGTCTGTTTGGCTAATGGTTGACTGATGGCCCATTATCTGCTGGAAATCCCCCTGTCCTGGGGTGGTAACTGAATGTGGAGCTCACAAATAGACTGACCAACTCCCATACTATTGAAAAAAATCCTCCCATTTACCTTGGCTGGAAGCTACAGCTTCCCTCTCAGCCTGTGTCTGGCTCCTTAGTTAATGCTTTTTGCAAACTATGTTAGCTCAGAACTCAATCTTTGGGTCAGTCAGTGATGTAGCCATATTTAACTATTTGAAGGGATGTCATCCTGAGGATGGAGCAAGCTTGTTTTCTGCTGCTCCAGAGACTAGGATATGAAGTAATGGTTTCAAACTACAGGAATGGAGATTCCACCTACACTTTAGGAAGAACTTCCTGACAGTAAGAGCAGTTTGGCAGTGTTTGGAGGTTTTTAAACAGAGGCTGGATGGCCATCTGTTGGGAATGATTTGATAGTGTATTCCTGCATGACAGGGGGTTAGACTGGATGGCCCTTGTGGTCTCTTCCGACTCTTAACAATTTATGATTCTATGTTGCTGCCTCAGGCAGCATATCATGGCAACCTGAATTCTCCCTAGAAACCAAGATGATTAAAATGAGACTGTCTTACTTGGGAGAGATATATTTATATTTATATTTATATTTATATTTTAGAAATTTCTGACCCTTCAAGTATCAAATATGTATTGCTAGCAATATGGAATATGACAAGCATCTATTTTTTAACATTTTTCCTGTAATTTTTTTTAAAAAAGGGAGCTATACGTGTAATTTTTACGTAGGGGTTCCCTGAGATCTGAAAATTATTTCAATGGTTCCTCCAGAGTAAAAAGGTTGAGAAAGGCTGGTCTATCCTTTGTGACCCTCTGCTTTTTGGTTATTGCTCATTGTTATGGAGCATGAAGCAGGATGTCTTTTCCTAGAGCGTGCAATCTAATTGAACAAATGAATGTCGTTCCAAAACTAGGAAAAGAAGTCAAGAAACAGACAACAGTTTCTTAAGAATGTTGAATGTAATATGATGGATCCACATCACTTTTAATATGGACAATCTCTGCTCCCCTCCCCTCCCCAGTCTCACTATCATCTTCAGTTAAATGACTTCTGTTTAGGAATGTAAAGAAGATTCACACATATTCTCATCCTCAGATTGTCTTAAATGAGACAAGATGCCCTGTTGAAAAATTTCAACCACTGTGAGATATTTTTCCTCTGAACAAGAGTGTGGAAAAAAACACGAATTCCCCCCCCCCCCGCCTTTTTTGTTGTTGTTGCTTTTAATGCAAAAAACTTTGGATGGCACCCTGTTGGTTAATCCCAACTAGAGGAGACCCATTTAATCAATTGTTGGGTGGTGAATCAACCCATAGGTAAATTCCTTTGATTTAATGAGTCTGTTCTAGTCAGGACTAAGGGCAGGATTTAGTCCATTGTATTTTGTACAAAATGCAATTATTTCACTCAGACAAAACTTTTGCAAAACAAAACAATTAAAAACTTCATAAACATTTACATTCTCTTTCCAGAGAGAGAGAAAAAACTTTTGTTCTCCCCCATCCCATTTTTTCTTCTTGTGAGTAAGAATGAGATGAATGGATATTTAAAGTATTCACATTCAAGGTTCTTGGTCCATTAAGGAAAGAGTATTTCAGGCAGGCATACTATTCCTGAGGAAAGCCACTCAAGAACATTATATAGCTTCCACTTCACATGCTCAGATGACTATAACACAGCTTAGCTTTCTGAGTTATGACTGGTGAAGATCCATAAGAGTAGGGATGAAAGAATATTTATTCTCATTCATTCCTAGCTTGAAAAACAGGTTTTCAATAGTTGGGAAACCCCATTGAGAAGAATAATAGACAAGTGAGAATCTTGTGCGATTTTCTCTTAGAATTTGAATGTCCCAAATATTGTGGAATTATTATTCTGTGTAGACATGGGGCTTTTTGCACAGTAACAGAAACAGAACCTGCAGAGAAAACAGGTTTCCTACACCTCTTTGGGACATTTGAATATAGGGAAAATACTGCAGAGAAATATGCGCCTTCTCGTGTAGAAGGGAGAAGTCTGAAGCAATTATCATCCTCGTGTGACAGGATGAACTAGTCATTAACGTACAGCAATTAACAATTTAAGGATATGTTTCTAAAATGACTGTCACCTATTAGCAAGCTTTAGCGTTTATGTGTTAAATATTTTTCAGTTACTTATAGGTGTTTCATGCCTTCAGAGTGATGTTAGGTTTAGTTCTAGTGACATACAAACTGCACAGCTTTAAATGTATCTGGATTCCATTAAGAATGGTCTGAAGAATTGGTCTGGATTCCATTAAGAATGGTCTGAAGGGTAAATTAGGTTATTATAAGCACAATTTAATTTTCATAGTTGCAATGGGGGCACTTCACTATCTTATTTTCTCTCTTCTTTGTTGTTGTGGTTGTTATGTGTTTCCTAAGTCATTTAGGAAACAACTTCAAGTCATTTCCTAAGGTGAACCTATCACAGGGTTTTCTTGTCAAGATTTGTTCAGAGAGAGTTTGCCATTTCCTTCCTCTGAGGCTGAGAGAGTGTGACTTGCCCAAGGTCACCCAGTAGGTTTCAGTGGCCAAAATTCAAACTCTGATCTACCAGAGTCCAAGTCCATCACTCAAACCATGAGTGTTGGCTCTGTCTTTATTAATCTGGAGTATTCTTTAGGTCCTACATATGCATCAAAATACCCATGCTTTAAATTATGATTGCTTGACCTAGTGTCATGGAGATGTTTTAGACTATTATCATGGTTGGATGACCATCTGTTGGGAGTGCTTTGATTGTGTGTTCCTGCATGCCGGGGGTTGGACTGGATGGCTCTCAGGGTCTCTTCCAGCTCTGTGATTCTATGACCAGCACAATCTCTAACCGTAGAGCATGCTCATGAAACTTGCAGTCCAGACATTCTAGAGAACATTGGTTCATCCACCCCTGCTTTAATTACTTTGCAAAATTGGTATTTTCTTTTGCTGGGTTGGATTGCCAATTTTATTACGTTAGGGATATTGTTCTTTAAATAGTTTCCATATGTACAAAGATTTCTACACTGAAGATCCCTAATCATTTAATCCACATGCCATTAAAATCTCTATCTGCTAAGTTTGTGCATGTTGGGCAGCTATTAAAAGCACGAGTACCCTGCAAGGAATGGGGAATGGACTGAGCGTTCTATGGAATGGAATGAGATCCATCAGATGATGAGCTTGAGTAGCTTTAAAAAAGCGCTAAAGATGGATCTCTTTCGGCAGGCCTTTCCTGATTAGATCCTGGCCTCAGGAGCTGCGTTTCCTGGCCTCTTTTAGTCTTGCTGGCTGTTGATTTTTGTATTTGTTTTTTTATGTGATTTTAGTTTAAGTGGTTTTAAATGTTATACTACAGTTGCCCCTCCACATTCGCGACTTTGACATTTGCGGTTTTGATCATTCGCGGAAAGCTTCCTGCGCCCCCCCCCCCGCTCAACACCCCACTCCCTTCCCAAGGGAGCCAGGGGCTTCTCAAGAAGCTCCTCGCTGCCTTGGGAAGGGGGGGTGGGAACCAGCTGGCGTGCTCACGCTACACCCCACTCCCTTCCCAAGGCAGCCAGGGGCTTCTCAGGAAACTCCTCGCTGCCTTGGGAAGGGACTGGGGTGGAAAACCGCTCGTCGGCAGGCTCATTTCTTATTTGCGTTTTTTTCACATTTGTGGGGGTTGTCTGCCCCTAACCCCCGCGAATGCGAAGGGATGACTGTAGTTTAATATCTTTTTATGGGGGAGGGTGGGGGTGGGGCGCTTAGAGATTTTAGTCAGCATTGTTGTATTTTAATTGTTGTAAGCCGCCCTGATTGTTTTTAACAGAAGGGCAGGGTATATCAGCCTGTTTGAAGCAGCCTAGTTACACCTAGCTTATTTCATTGGCTCCAATGGGGTTTTTGTCACACCACACAAATATGGCACTTTAATGCCACTTCAGTTAGCATCACTCCATCCTATGGAATCCTGGGATTTGTAATCTGGTGAGGCACTTAGAGCTCTCTGGCAGAGAAATCTAAATTCCTCATAATGGTACCATTTAAGTGGCATTAATTCTGTAGTGTGAAAGAGAAATTTGTGATGGACAATATTGCTAAAGGCCAGGATCCTTTGGTAATTCTGTTGGTAGTCCTAGCTAGTGGAAACACACTGAATCATTTGCTGATGGGTGACTCAACATCTGTATTAATTAATGGAGTCTATGTTTCCACTCAGGTTGGTACTACTTGAGCGGAAACATAGTAAACCCTTATTTCTGTTTGTAGTGAGCAGGGATGATCAAAGTAATCTCTATTTACAAAACCTTTCCCTATGAAGATTATCAGACACATTAAAAGTGGCATTACACTAATGCCAGGAGATCGCTAAAGGGCTCCCTTTTCAGATGACATCATTCCCCCTTCATAATGCACTCGTTCTGCTGGTACTGCTTTTTATTGATAGGAGAAGCTGTCAATATATCCCCTGTTCCGTTTCTGTCACAGATTTGACAGACTGAAAAGGTGCCCTGTTTTGCTGGTGATATCCCAGCATCAATGGGAGGTCCCTACCAGAATACTTCCTGGTGAGATTGGGACATCAGGCTAACTGACACACTTTTTAAAAATTTCACTGGCTTACTTGGAAGTTTTAAAGTGTGTTTGTGCTTGCTGTCACTTTTTTTTTATTTCACTTTATTTTGCTTTTTATTTTTGAATTTCCCACACTTGTGTCTTCTCGTGAGAATCTGCAGATTTCACTCCAGGAATGAATGGAGATCCATTAGATCTCCATTCACTCCTTGGCTGCCCTGACACTACTAAAGGTAGGTCTGAAAAGTTTTGTTATTGTGCTGGGAGAGGGGTGGGACAGGGCAAGAGAGGAAATTGTGGGAGAAGAACACTTTTTTCACTCCTGTCTGATAATCTTCTATATCTGAGAACTTGGGCAGCTAGTGGTAAATAGAGTGGCTATTTGCTTAGTCTTATAATCATTTAGTATTTCACTGTGCAAAAGACGAGGGGGAAGGATAATGGGATGAAAATTAAGATGCTTTTCTTTTCCAAACAGAAGAGTGCAGCTATTATCCACATTTCAGTCTCCACAATTAGATTTTTATTATTCGCAAGCAATTTTGAATTACTCAGTATGGTGAAGCACATTATTAATATCTAGAAATCTAGTACACCACTAAACACATCTGTGTTAACAGGAAGGAAATGATGAAAATAATTGCAGGGGAGAGTAAGATAAAATGTCTTGCTTGTATTGCTTTGCTTCATTTTTTTGTTTTATGTAAAGTTTGTCCCCAACTCCCTTCAAACAAACAACAAACTCACAAGACTTAAGGGCAATGTTTGTACAGTATTTTTATGTGCCTAGGCAACAAAATACTAACTTCTGTGGTCTAAATCCAATTATTATTCTCAAACAAAGTATACCCACTGAATCCATAAAAACTGGTAAGTCAGCTCTTGTGTAAGTTCCATTGATTCAGCCATTCTATTTTAGTTAGGTGAAATTATCAAGTGCATTTAGCTATATGGTTTCTACAAATTCTACAAATTCTCCTAAGTAAGCAGGTTTGCACCTTTTTAAAAATGTTTTGGTCATAATTTGCTCTGCTTCCACTTCCATATGTAGAGGAAAGATACTATTTAGGTCACTGAAGCTCTATCTGCTGAGCACTATCATTACACAGTGTTGAAAAAGAAGTCTGTATTTGTTCAGGTGTCTCCTAATTTTTGTCACCTCATCTGCTCTAAATGAAGCCCAGTGCACAGAATAGGTAGGGGCACAAACCAGTGGTCCATGATGGTCCCTCTGTACAGTATCCCAAGGGCCAGTGGAGCTTCTCAGATGTTGAGGGATTAGTATACATCTTCCCCCTATTAGAAGGAACATAATGAGCATTTCCATGGGAAATAGTAGCACACAGGGTTAGGGTTATGCAAACTAGGCAAGATGTCTCAAGCTCTATCAATGAATTTCTAGTCGTTTGTTTATTTTTAAAGTTCATAACAGCTATGTGGGGAGGATCACATTTGGAGTGTGGAGCTGATGGATGGGAATGTGTAACCTTTTCTATTTTCTCAGTCTAATATCACCCAGCCAAAGCTGGACAAACAGCTCACATAAGGATGGATTTCCCAGTCTCTCATCTGATGTGAGTCACATTTAAATGGTGTTTCAACAGATACAGGCAAAAACTAAGGCAAATGGGATCTATCAGGCTAAAATTAATAGCAACTGCAGTATAGAAACCCAACTTGAAAGCCTTGCTCAACAGTACAGTCCACTGGGTAACTCTGGACCACTGTCTCTTGGGCTATCCTAATTTGGTGGTTATTCTTGTTGTGAGGAGAAAATGAGAGGGAAATTTGAGTGAGAGAGTGTATAATACCCTTGAATCCTTGTGAGAAAAAGTAAAGATCAAATGTAATCGAAATGTAACAACTTGCTGTCTGATTACTACAGCCTTTTAATTTATTGTTACCACCAGTCTAAAATTGGCATCTGAATGTGGCAAAACCCTCTGAGAAATTTCTCTCTAGTTTTACTTTCTTCAAAACTCCTTGAATCTTATAACCAAGACGAGCCTATACATTTACCTCGACTCTGGCTGATTAAGCCATTATGGTGCCCACCCTCCCTGAAACTTGGGTGCCAGTTAGATGGTAGTTTTTGTCATGGGACATCCCGGGACTTCTTGATCCCGTATTTGTCCCTCCCTGTTTACACGATTTTTGTCTCTGAACTGGATATCCTGGAAGATCCTGGGATCATTGTTTACACGGCATCACGTCCCGCGATATGTACCTTCTCCCACTATATACTACCCCGGTTTTTTTTTTTTTTTTTAACATGAGTTTACGGTCCCGGGATTTTTTATTTATTTATTTATTTTTGCTGTCAATCAAGGATGCGATTACTTGTTTTTTCATAACCTCAGTGACGTACTTCCTTAAGAGTTTTGTGCCACGAGCGATGCTATTGACTGGCTCAAATGTTTGTTAAAGCTTCTGCGTTGGGGATGAGGGGATGATTGAGTGTTGCATTGGGGATGAGAGGATGAGGGGAGGAATTAGCGATGGCCTAATGTAGGGAGGAAGGGGTGCTCAGTGGCTATACCGTTTGCTATCCTTCCGAATTGAAAGAACACCATTTAAATTCCATTGAAATTGAGGAAGGAAGGGGTGCTCAGTGGCTACAGCCTTTGTTGTTCTTCCAAATTGAAAGAACTCCATTTAAATCCCATTGAAAGTGAGGAAGGAAGGAGTGCTCAGTGACTACACCCTTTGCTGTCCTTCCGAATTGAAAGAACACTATTTAAATCCCATTGAAAGTGAGGATGTGGGCATGTGTGTGTAAGAATGGACCATCTGTTCAGACGATGACATTTTTTACTGTGCCTTTAAGCAAATGGAGTGGATGCTGGTGGGTGCGTGCATGTGGATGAATATGCGATCAGTCTGCTCAGATGGTGGCATTTTTTACTGGGTTTTTCCACAAATGGAGTGGATGCAGGCAGGGGGGGGGGGAGGAATCGTCTGTGATCTCTTTACAATTTATCTCTCTTTAAAATTTAAACCAAGCATGCAAAGGAGGAACGGGTTAAAGTAGAAGGGTTCCCAGTGTAGAAATCCATTGAACAGGCTGATTTAATGCAGACACACAAAACCTAGTTACAGCTGGAATGGAAGCCTTTGATTTCATCTGGTGAGGCTGAACCTATTGAAAGGGTGACTGACCCCTCCTCTCCTCTCTGAGCCCGCCCCTGGTCACATATATTTCTGGTCATCACCACTTACTGAGATATCTTGTCTTGGGGTGTTTAGACGTATGATTTTCCAAATCCTCCCGTGACTTTTTTTAAAAAAACGGACAAACCACAGGACTCAAAAGTCCTGTGGGTTGCGTGATAAAAGGTGGCCCCCCTTCCCAAAATCCCATGCCTGACATGATGTACGTGTAAACAGCCAGTGCTCGACACAATTTCCTCCCACTACTTTTTCATCGTGTAAACAGCACCTTGCTTTGGTCCCCTTGAAGTTCTGTTGATGTTTTCCCTAAACAGAAATTCCTCCATGCACATTGCAATGAATGTTTAAACATTATTTAGTACTATTTATATTTCGTAACATTCAGTGAATGAAAAATAGATGTTCAATGCCTGCAAAGGGGTTTCTGCCCAAGAGATAAGCCCTAATTCCCAGGAAAGCTTGTGGGGACTAAAGTGAGTCGACAAGATTCCAGGAGAACAAATGGGCTTTCCTTATGTTACACTTACAGATATAAGCTGATTGTACCTGTGTTCAGCTTTTTGTGAGAAACATTCTCCCTGTGTTAAGTTCTGAAATGAAAATGTATAGCTCTTTCCAGATGAAAAAGCTTTTTCTTTCACAGGAAGATCTGTTTCTACCATCCCGCCATGTGGTACTGTTTGTGTGCAGATTTCTAATATAAGATGCAAAGGACTTCCTTCTTTTTGTAGTTGGCTGATGCTACAGAAAGGACGTGAGAAGACAGGAAAATTAAAATACAATCAAGCCACCTGTTCACAGTACAGCTCCAACTAAGCCTAAAGAAAAATTTACAGAGGTGCAATTAACTTAGGATTTGAAGCTTGGTGCAATTAGGGCATTTTCTTCATTTGTAGTATTTGAAGGACTGCTTGTGCAGGAAGATTTCTCTGTAACACTATGGGATCTACACTGGCCACTTAAATCATTATGAGCATTATGCTCTGGATTGACCCTGGACTGACCAGGATGGCAGCCACATGCACTGGGCCGAATCCGATGCAACAGCCATCACTGTCCACACGGGCAGCCAGGCTGACACTGGGCCAGCCAGGCTGACACTGCATCAGCCCTGCTGGACCATCTTCTGTTTTCAGAGCTTGCTGGTCAAGCAGCTCCATGGAAGGCCTACCCAGTGCGCCGTCACTTCTGCTGAAGTCAGAATGGGATGCCTGAAGTCAGAATGGGATGAGGAGGAGGTGATGTGATCCCCTTCTTGTTGATCATGTGTCTGGGCACCCATTCTGACATCAGTGGAAGTGACAATGCACCAGGAAGGCTTTTCACAGAGCTCCTCAGCTGGTGAGGAAGTGGCTCTGACAAAGGTCCATTCCTTTCTCTGGTGCCGTGTTTGCATGTGGACTAATGGATTATGCCAAATCAGACCCTATCCAGTTGTCCAGACAGCAAAAGACCCAGAGACCCCTGGGTTTTCCCTGACTTTGCTTAGTTTGGAGCAGTAAGGGTACAGGGCAATAAAATGAGGATCCTCCCCAGAAGTAGTCATACATAATCTGGATTGCCAGAGCCCGATTTTTTGCCAGTGTAGATAAGCCCTAAGTTGTTTCCCAGGAAAGTAATATTTCAATTTTTTACAATTTGTAGTTGCTTATAACATCATAGAATCATAGAGTTGGAAGAGACCACAAGGGCCATCCAGTTCAGCCCCCTGACATGCAGGAATAAACAAGCAAAGCATACCTGGCAGATGGTCATCCAGCCTCTGCTTAAAAGCTTTCAAAGAAGGAGACTCCACCACACTCTGAGGCAGTGCATTCCACTGCTGAACAGCTCTTATCGTCAGGGAGTTCTTCCTGATCTTTAGATGGAATCTCTTTTCCTGTAGTTTGAGTCCATTGCTATGTGTCCTAGTCTCTGGAGCTGCAGAAAACAAGCTTGCTCCATCCTCAGTATGACATCCCTTCATATATTTAGAATCATAGAATCATAGAATTGCAGAGTTGGAAGAGACCACAAGGGCCATCCAGTCCAACCCCCCTGCCACGGAGGAAATCCTGATCAAAGCATCCCCGACAGATGGCCATCCAGCCTCTGTTTAAAGACCTCCAAGGAAGGAGACCCCACCACGCTCCGAGGGAGTGTGTTCCACTGCCGAACAGCTCTTACTGTCAAAAAGTTCCTCCTCATGTTGACATGGCTACATGTCCCCTCTTAACCTTAAACATGGCTATCATGTCCCCTCTTAACCTTCTTTTCCTTAGGCTAAACATACCCAGCTCCCTAAGCCAGTCCTCATAGGCCATGGCTTCCAGACCTCCTACCATTTTGGTTGCCCTCCTCTGGATATGTTTCAGCTTGTCCATATCCTTTTGGAATTGTGGTGCTCAGAACTGGAGGTGTTATGCTGAATACATTTTTGTTTTATTTTAATGAAGTATCACTTATTAAGGATGTGATGACTGTATCATGAAGGGAAAGTTATCTGAACACAGACTGAAGAATTGACTACTACAAAAATGGCAGTTCTCCTGTCTCCAGGGAAGGGAGGAGGGTGTACAGGGTAGAAAGTGTTACAACAGGAAGTCACAAATACTCTTTGGATCCTAAAGGTGGAGCCCTGCCATTGTTTGGTGGTCAATCCCCAGGCAGAGAAAGCCTTTCAGAGGCCTAGAGATTTATGTGGCCCCCAAATATGCACTTAGTGAGGAGTATGGAGAGAGCCCTAACATGCTTTTATGGTAGTATTATTAAAAACTTTCAATCTCCTATGACATGAAGACTTGTCTGTGTGTGTGGTTCTAGTTCTTTGTCACATGGAATCATCACACTTATATCTGCTTTCAAAAAATAATATTGGAAATATCTCTCTGGCTTTTAATACTAGGGTATGTTGTCCCTGTTTAAACATCTACACTGTTCTTCACACGCTAGTGGAAAATACAGCCAATTTAGCAGAGTTCAAAACAAACACAGCAGCATTTAGCGTTAGACTGTTAGCATACATATGAAAACCACAGCTTAGTAAATAATCAAACACCCTTTGTCTTTTCCCAAGTTGTTTAACTAGCAAAATAACCACTCAAGACTCAAAAGTTAGTTTAAAAAGTACAAAAACTTCTTTACTTACAGTTAGAGAGCTCATTCATGGCAGGTACAAGAAACTCTATCAAAATAAACTAAAACTACTTTAAAATGTTTAAAAACTCCATTATTACAAAACAATACTCAGGACTCCCTGCCTTGAGTCCTTTCCTTTCAATGGCCATGAGGTTTGTTAAAGGAGCATGGCTTCTGGAACAAAGAAGGAAACTTAGACACTCCCCTTCATCCCAGAACTCCAATAGCAAAACTTCAGGAAGTTACATCAGCTCATCCTATATGGTTTCTTAGTTAACCCTTCATTAGCAAAACCATTTCCACTTATTGGACTGCAAACTATATTTTCCAGCAAATAAAACACAAGTTTAAAATATTTCACATAGGGAAAATCATCTGGCAACCACCACTTTCAGAGCCTCCCTTGGTTCTAAAAAACAGAGTGAAAATGTCATATTTCAAAGTATACTCCATTGTTTCTTAGCAGTTCTAGCATATTAAAATCTGGGGCAACTTACTTAGGGCTCTTTAAACAAGCTGGACCCAGTCAGATAGCTGTGAAATATTCTGGTAGGCCCCAGTTTTAAGTACTTATAGATGTGAGTATTGTAATGAAACCATACTTTTCTTAAACCATGGAGGTTATCAGACACCATTAATATGGCATTACATGAATGCCAGGAGATTGCCAAAGGTTTTCCCTTTCCGATGACATCATCCCCGTCCTGTTATGCTCCCATGCTGGCCCCATTTTGCCCTCATTGCTTTTTATTCATGGCTTAAGCCCTTCCGTTGCTATCATGGAACGAGGGGCAAGTGAAAAGGTGCCCCATTGCTATAGTGTGATGCTAGCCACAGTGGGAGGTTTGTTCCAGAACATTTCTGGGTGCAATCAGGACATCCAGGTTAGTGACACTTTTTTTGTACTCTCCCCAGGTTACTTGGGGTTTTTTAAGTGTGTTTTTGTGCTTGCTGTCATTTTTAACAGTGTATTTGACTTTTTAATTTTGAATTTCCCATGTGCTCGTCCTCTCGTGAGAATGGCCTGGGATTTCAACCAGGATGTGAATGTAGCTCTGTGCAAGTTGCATTCACTCCATTGCTGTCGAGGGGAGGGGAGGTTCGTGTGATCAAGGTAAGTGTGAATGTTTTTGTTAGTGTGTCGAGACAGGGTCGGGAGGGTAGCAGGAGAGGAGATAGCGAGACGGGGACACTATTTTTGTCCCCGTCTGAAAATCTCCATGTATCTGAAATTTTTAGGGTCCCTGAAGAATCGTATACTGAAAACCTTTACAAATGAAGTGAAGTAGATATAGAAGAAAATTGTGAAATAGCTAGTCTTCTTTCCTATGCCCAGCTTCTTTCTCTCTCTCTCTCTCTCTCTCTCTCTCTCTCTCTCTTTCTTTCTTTCTTTCTGTTTAGCTCAGAACAATTTTCATTGTTTTCTCCTTGCACAGTACATAACTATTGTGGTTGAAATGTGCTATAGAGAATAATACAATTATGCTTTTTATTGTTGTAATAAATATGAATTGCCTCTATTATTTTAAGTATTTCAATTAAAATTTAGTAGCACTTCTTGCAGAATACATTCAGGTCATCTTTTAGAAGAGGTTTAACTATTTAATATAATACTTACTTTGTCTAACAGTTACAGAATTATTATGAGCACATTTCTTTCCTTTGCATTAGGTGACAATTGTGGCTGCTACTTTTATAAAAAATAAAATGCATAATATATTAGTTTTATCTCTATGGGAAATGTTAAGGAATTGTAAACATTAGAACTGACCAGCACTTGGAAAACATGGAGCCTATTTATCTTACAATGGATGACCAGAGGTGCAAGTGAGGACCTTCAGTTCATTCCTGTTGGGTATGCACAGCAGACTTCCCAGTGAATTATGTTCTGTTATGTCTTTTCCTTAAAGATGTTCATTCCACCATACTCACTCTCCACACCCATTGGCACAACCAATGCTTAAACAGTTCAAGACACTTTTCAGAATGCCCAGGAATGAGGTCACTTATGATTCCACCTGCATGATAGGCTGAGCTTCAGTGAGCAAATTTACCACTGCATCATAATATGGTAGAAAAGCTGAGGAACAATAGTAGTTGGGAAGCAGAAAAATTCTAACCATGTTATTAGGGAATGGTACACAAAGGCAAAGCATGCAGTCAGTGTGGATTCCATGCTGGGTAGAATTCTGTGGCAGCCCTAAGCAAATGCTGAAAATAACAATGAAAAATTTAAATTCAGTGTGCAATCAGACAGGGAAAAAAAATAACAAGACTCTGAAAAGGGAGTGGTGTTTATATCATATTCCTTCTATATCTTCGGTGTTAAAGTTCTGAATATTCAGAAAAAGAAATTTGATTTTTTTCTGAAGATCACATAGAAAATTATTGCAGTTGTTAATGAAATATGAAATATAAATGAAAGATTCAGCCTTTAGTCCTAAGATAAGTTAAGCGCAATTTTTCTGCCTCACCCCCACAGCCTCCTGTGGTTCCTGAAAAACCTCTCAAGGGGATTTGGTGGGCTTCTGATCAAACTACCATGGGCGGGGAAGCTGCTGAAGGAGGAAGGGAAAGGAAACTTCCATTAATTTCAAGGTAGTATCTCAGGCCAATTTGGGATGATATCTTGCCCATTTTTGAACCCCATCCTACATTCTGAGAAAGGCTCCCCATCCCACCAGGGAGACTTTATAGGGAGCATTGTGGATTGCAGGGGGGGGGGCAGGGAGGAAACTTTCCTTTCTATGAACTTTCTTAAGTCACTTATCTTAGGAGCCAATCCTCAGAGGGAGCAAGATAGGATGAAGTTGGGGACCTTGCAAAGAGAAATATGACAGTATTTTGAAATACCCTAAATATTTGAGTGAACAAGAAAAATGAGAAGATAAGCCCAACACTGAGCACAAAAAGCCATCAAAGAACAGAGGCACAGTCTACTATGAAATTTGCTAGATGAAGTGTTAGAGAAATAGAAACAGAGAAAAAGCATTGAAATGTTAGCTAAAGTCACTCAAACTATGATGGGATCAATTCAAGACAAAGTCTAAAATCAAAAGAGTTACAAGATAAGAACAGGGGCCTAGTGGTCTCCATTTAAAAAAAAAAGGATAAAAGTAATAAGGAAGCTTTCCAATATATTATTGGAAAACTGTCAGACCAGCGGAAAGCAAAATGTGTATAGACAATCTCTCTCTAAACAGTAGAAGGGACAGAGTTGCAAAAGGTAGTGATAAATAATAGCAAACTATCAAAAACTGCAGAAAGTGTTAAGAATTACCGTATGAAACTTTTAAATGCCTTGGAAAAGGAATTGTCAACTGGCAGCACAGAGGTCTAGGGTTAAATCCAATCGTTAGTGCCAACTGGAGTAAACCCATTGAATCAATGGGATTGATTCCATAGGTCTGCTCCAATTGGATTTAGCACCAAACATTGAAGAGTGTCTCCTGGACCCATAGTTATCAAGCGCAACAACCATAATGGTTTTTCAGACAATGGGAAGGGAAGAAGGGTATTACAGTACTTGGAATGTGAATAAGGAATCAAAGACCAAAAAAAGAGCTTGTAATCTAAGGTGTGGATATGGGTCATTAACAGACTTTAACAGAACATGTTACTTCTTTCTTTAAAATATGCATATCCCACCTTTCCTCATATAAATTTTCCAAGCAACTGACAATCCAGTCAGTAAATCCAATTGCTAACAAAAACCTGCAGTACCCCCCCCCAAAAAAAAAATGTTAGAACAACAGAAATGCAATAAACCTGTGAAGACCCACAGTAAGAGAACAGAAAGACAGCAATAAAATTTTTATTCTCCTGAAATTTTATAGATAGTATACTTCTTATCCTGGGCACTATGGCTTTGTTAACATCTAGTATATGTTCAGGAGAATACAATTGTCTTAACCTGGCACTTACAAAATGATAGAGTAAGTGACATGTGAGTATTTCACAAGTGCATTCCACAACCAGGGCAACACTAAGAAAATTCCTTTTGTCTCCAGTTACCACCTTCCAGTCCTAAACTCTGAAGGCAGAAGCATCTGGAGCAGGGCCTCTCATTTAACATTTCAAGTATGTATAAGCAGTAGTTCCGTATGCATTCATGTTTTTGCCAGAATTGGAACTAGATTCCAAGCAATTCACAGGCAAACTAGGATTGGGTCAGAATTTCATTTAGTTTATTTTTGTTAAATATGCATAAAGATTCACAAATTTCTTCATAAATGGAATTTTCAAAAATGGAAAGAAAGAGGACGTATGAATGGGCAAACCTCTGACTTGCTGGGGTTGTGTGATTTCCATATAGAAGTTCGCTACAATTCAAATGGGCAACAAACTGAGAGGGGGGTTTCCTCATTCTTGAACATATGTATGTATTTTCATGTGGGTCTTTCTAATCAGATTTGTTTTCTGGAAAGTACTGTTTTTCTATAATAAGCTTAAAACTGAGTGGATTTTTTAAATAAGTTTTCAAAATTACATCAAACACAAATAGAATTGGATCACAAAATCTTGAAAGTATAGATTGAAGATGGAAATTCTGTTCAGATCCACATTCGGGTCTCTGTTGAAAATTGGATAGAATCATAGAGTTGGAAGAGACCACAAAGGCCATCTAGTCCAACCCCCTGCCATGCAGGAATATATAATCAAAGCACTCCTGACAGATGGCCTCCAACCTCTGTTTAAAAACCTCCAAAGAAGGAGACTCCACCACACTCTGAGGCAGTGTATTCCACATTCAAAAAGCTCTTAGGAGATTTTCAGATGCCTCTTGCTGCCTCTTGCCGCGCAAGCAGCCTCCGGAGCAGTAACGAGGCTGCTGCGCGGCAAGGGGTCCATTTTGGATGACGCCGTTTCTCTCTCTGCGTCGTCCATGACTGTTGCAGCTAGCATTGGAGGCGGCTGCACTGTTTTTTACTCACGGTTTTCTCTACCCCTTCTAATTTGGTGTCATCTGAGAATTTGATAAGCATGCCTTCTATTTCATCATCCAAGTCATTGATAAAGATGTTGAATAGCACTGGGCCCAGGACAGAACCCTGCGGAACCTCACTAGTCACTTCTTTCCAGGATGAAGAGAAGCCATTGGTGAGCACCCTTTGGTTTGGGTCGGTCAACCAATTACAAATCCATTTAATAGTAGCATTGCCTAACCCACATTTTACTAGCTTAATTGCAAGAATATCATGGGGGACTTTGTTGAAGGCCTTACTGAAATCAAAATATGCTACATCAATAGCATTCCCTTAATCTACCAAGCTTGTAACTCTATCAAAAAAGAAATAAGTCTGGCATGACTTGTTTTTGAGAAATCCATGTTGACTTTTAGTGATCATGGCATCCCTTTCTACATGCGTACAGACTATCTGTTTAATAAGTTGCTCTATAATCTTTCCTGGTATTGATGTCAGGGTCATTGGGCGATAATTGTTTGGGTCCTCTCCCCCCCCCCCCATTTTGAAGATGAAGACAGCATTTCCCCTCTGCCAGTCTGCTGGGACTTCTTGTGCTCTCCAGGAATTCTCAAAGCTTAATGCCAGTGATTCTGAGATTACTTCTGCCAGTTCTTTTCATACTCCTGAATGTAGTTCATATGGCTCTAGATACTTGAATTCCTTTAGAGTAGCCAGGTATTTCTATACTACTTCTTTACCTATTCTGTGCTGCATTTCATAGAATCATAGAATTGTAGAGTTGGAAGAGACCACAAGGGCCATCCAGTCCAACCCCCTGCCACGCAGAAAATCACGATCAAAACACCCCTGACAGATGGCCATCCAGCCTCTATTTAAAGACCTCCAAGGAAGGAGACCCCACCATGCTCCGAGGGAGTGTGTTCCACTGCTGAACAGCTCTTACTGTCAGAAAGTTCCTCCTAATGTTGAGGTGGAATCTCTGTTCCTGGAGCTTGCATCCATTGTTCCATGTTCTAGTCTCTGGAGCAGCAGAAAACAAGCTTGCTCCATCCTCAATGTGACACCCCTTCAAAAACTTAAACAGGGATATCATATTTCCCCTTAACCATCTTTTTTTTCCAGGCTAAACACACCCAGCTCCCTAAGTCTTTCCTCATAAGGCACCCCCTACTGAATTTTCTGATCCATTTTCCCCAGGTTGGACAGTGTTTTCCTTCTGGGAGAAGGAGTATCAATCTAAGGAATTTTCCTTGACAAGAGATGCACAGTCCAAGGTCAGATACAGAATAGTCACAGGGATCAAGAATACAAGAGTATGCTAGTAAAACCCCAGGAAAGTCTGGCATTATTTCCAGCAGGCTTCTGCCATCTGGAACTAAGCGTTATGTAGCTGAGATGGTCTGAACTCCATAAAGGACTCTGTCCTACTCCTGAGGAAGCCTCACCTCCCAAGGAGTGTTCCCTGGAAGAGATACTTTACTGAGTCACTTCTAGCCTTGCTTTGATTTTGTGCCACTCTTTTGGGATGGGAGGAGATCTGGCCTCTTACTCTGACCCCACACCTCCTGAATCTGGAAGAGGAGGCTCTGCCATTGTCTCCCCAGACAGTTCAGGGTCTTCAGAGGTAGTCTGCTCTTTGATGCCATCTAGCTCCAAGGTCCTGAATCCTCTCCTCTGAAGAGGAACCTCACAGCAGGGCATGACATCAGGTATGTTTACTAGGGAAAAACAGTAGCAGTGAAATTCTTCAAGGAAGTTTTATATGCTCCACTAGAATAGGGATGGACGACTGCAGTAGGGCCAGGGAGCACATGTAGGCATCTGGAACTATTTGGGGGCTTCACCTTTTAATTTTTAATGTTTCTAAAAATACCATTTATAGAGGAATTACTTTAAAGCTGGAACTGAAGTAAATGATAATGGAAGGAGGGGATGGGAGCATTTGCACAACATTTTTTGCCATAGCAAGCCAAGGTTTGTCTGTGACAAGGTTCAGCAAGCATTATTGATTGCTTAAAGCATTGGAAGTCCCTACACTTTGAAAGAAGATCTCCAGAAGCTTGGGGGTGCACTTTTGAGTGTGGTTGGCCGTGTGCAGCCCATGGACCACACTTTGCCCACCTTGTCCTAGAAGCAGTGAAAGAACTGTGGGAGGCTGCAGAGACTAAGTAGAAACACATAGGAAACCAACAATCTTGTTGGCATTATAATACTTGATTCTCTTCAAATTGTCTATTCCTGTTCTTAAGCTAAATGTGTGAACTAAGAGAGTAGGATAAATTTCAGTGCCAGTTCATGCCCACTGGGGTAGGGGAGTTAACAACCAGCAAAGCCAAGGATCATAATAAACAGAACCAACAGTGAGTGAAACTGGTAGAGGTAGGCTTAGAATCTTAGAACAGAAAACTACTCCTTTGAACACACATTTTCTTTTATTATTTATTTATTTATTTATTTATACCCTGCTCTTCAGCCACAAGGTTATCTGAGCGGCTTACAGATTGTTTTAAGCAATAGCAACTTACACATCTACACTGCATTAAGTAGCTTCCAATGTGTGTTAGCTAAACTAGAAATATATTTAAATTATATAGAATATATAGAAATTATATAGAATTATATAGAATATATAGAAATATATTTAAATATATTTCTGCTAAAGTAGAAATGTATTTAAATGGAAGTTAAACTGAAACAAGAACATCATTGGTGCAAGCTGGAGGAAGGTGGAAAATCTGAGCAGACTATACCCCAAAACTACTCCTTTGAACTTTCTCAGAAAGGGAAAATGAGGCAGATATTCAATAAAATTATGATTGCAAAGTAAAAGGGGGAAACTTTGAGCACCAGATTAGCAGGGGGTCTTCTGCTGTGATGTCCAATCAAACAAGACCACAGTTATGTTTGTCCTGAGTGGCTCAACAGAACAAAGTCACAAATGATATGGTATTATGGAAACCATTATTCTGATCACCGTTGGAGTGTGTGTGCTGGAGGTAAGTGGAGGTGGAGAGATGCATGTGGTGGCACAGAAGATGCAGAATAGAAACCTCAGGAAATTATCACAAGTGATATGACCATGGCAGAATGGGAACTGGGGAATGGAAGAAAGAATATGGACTCTTGCTGCTGTTCATTTTCAGGCAAGAAGGAAGACAAGTGGGGAGGAATGACAGCTGTTGTTGATCTCCCTCCTTCAATGTATGAGTCACTACTCCTAAAACTGGTAAAGTTCCGTGGAGATAATTTTGTATAAAAATCCAATAAAGGAAGATTATGACTAAATAAATTTACATACTACGTGTATATATTCCATCTAGTAGCCTGCACTCTTTTATAAATGTGCTCAGTCACTATAACCAAATATAACTTTTTGTTTTTCCACAATGAAATATAATTAGAGACATAGGAAATGCTTGTACACAAATTAGCGTAAGAAATCAGGTCTTTTGATTCTCTTATGGTTGAGTTTCATATATAGGTTGAGCATGCTTAATCTGGAAATCCAAAGTCTAAAAACCTCCAAAAACCAAAACATTTTGCCACCAGCAGCCATCTTCTGCTTCCAAAGCAGCAGCTGCAGTGCTCCTGCTGATTCATCTCTCAGATCCTCAGTCATCCTTGCTTTTCATTTACATCCTTTTTTTCATTTGTTCATTGCTTGTGTTGTGTATGAAATATGAGGGTGGAGAGAGACTGAGGATCTGAGAGACCAATCAGCACAAGCACCGTAGATGCCTTCTCAAAGGTGGAAGTGGGCAGCAGGCAACAAAATGTTTTGATTTCCCACCATTTCACAGATCCTCGGTCTCTCTCCAGCCTCACATCTCATACACAACACAAGTAGGGAACAAGTGAGATATGAAGCTGGAGGGAGACATGAAGCTGGAAAGAGATGCGAGGATCTGTGAAATGGTGGGAAGTGTATATGTATATGTATATGCAAACACAGGTATTCCAAAATTTTAAAAAAATTAAATATGAAACACTTCTGGTCCCAAACATTTCAGATAAGGGATACTCAACCTATATTGTAAACTGTTTTGACACAAGTGTGGAGATTATCAGATGCGGCTAATGTGGCACCAGCATAATGCCAGCATAATGCCAAAGGACACCCATATCAGATGATGACATTCTTTTGTGTTCCACTGGCATTATGCTAGTGTTTCTTCCTATTGATACCTGAAGCCATCAATAGATCCCCCAGTTCCATTTTGGTGCTGGCATTGACAGTATGCAAAAACTCAGGGCATTTAACTCTTGTGAATGCAGCGAGAATGGCCAGTCCAGCGCAAACACTTCTGGGTGAGAGTGGGACATCCAGGTAAGTTTCCCTCTTTTTATGACCCTCCCTGGGTTACTTGGGACTTTAAAATTGTGTTTAGGTGCTTGTAACTTTTTGTGTTTATTTTTAATTTTATTTTTGAATTTCCTGTGCTTGTATCTTCTTGTGAGAATGGGCAGGATTTCAGCCCAGGGACTGAATGGAGCTCTGTTAGAGCTCCGTTCATTCCCGGGCTGCGTTTTCCACGGAAGAGAAGGTAAGTGTGATGGGGAGGGTTATTATGCTGGGACAGGGGCAGGATGGGAGATTATGGGACAGGAACACTTTTTGCATTCCTGTCTGATAATCTTCAAGTACATGAGGAGGAGTACTATACACACAAGATGAATTACCTAATTATCACAAATGCCCTCTGTGAAAATTTGTAGTGATGAAAAGAATACTCAAAGATGGACTGTTATCACTTTAAAATTGCACTTCTATTTCACTTACCATGGAGTAAACCACAATGAATTAAGCATACATGTATAGGATTGTACTATTGAAGGCTTTTAATAGGTTGGACTACAGTAGGCCCTCTGTATCATCAGACTCCTGATCCATGGATCAGACTGTCCACGGATTGCCATGGCCAATATTAGAATGCAGACACACTGAACTGTGTGCTTTCATGTCACCACTATTGAGTATGGGGCTTGATTGTCCATGTTTTTTGGCATCCATGGGAGGTCCCAGAACCAACCCCCCATGGTTCTGGAAAGTCCATTGTATTTAACAAGTTGCTAAACAGCTAAATCATGTGCCATGAATGATGATTTCAAAGTGGTGGTCGCTGATGAAGTGCCAAACTGTACTGTTGTGTCAGCAAACAGATCTGGGTAAGAACATGATGCCCTTACAATGCCACAAAGTTATGACATTGTACAAGCACAGTAGTATTTGACATATGTTCAGACTTCTCAATTCTGAAGTATGGCAAGATCATGCTTGCTTCTCTGTAACACAATCTAAAATAAAAACAAAAAGAAAAAGAAGCTGTAGCAAATAGAAAAATAGTCTTGGAGAAGGTCATGTTCAGACTCTTGCCTCTGGCATCCAGCTTCTATGTGGTCATTTTCCATTTTTTATTTTTTGGTATGGAAGATGATGTGAACCTTCACTTGAACTTTTAACTGGTGTTGCCCACATAGGTTCACAATTTTACAAGGCAAGTGGTAAGAGAGAGTAATTGCTTAAATGTAATCAGTTCTTCACAGTTCAAAAGGTCTAGGCATTTTAATCCATTTTATTTGGTGTGACTGGATCATAGTGGCAATTAACCACATTGTATTGACCATCTTAGACCCGACCAGGTATAACTATTGCTCCATGGGGAAAGTGCTTTGTGTAGATTTGGCTTGTTGACTGAACCTCCAATTGGCACTGTGCTGCTGAGAATTTCAATCTCCTTTATCTTGATTTCAAACGTTTTTTTTTTTTTAAAAAAACACATTTAGCCTATCCAAGGCTGTACAACATAGCAAAGACAGCAACAGCAAAATTGAACCATTACATCTTCATTTATTTTATTAGTGTTATTTATTTTTAAAGCGGAAATATTACCTTCCTTATTGCCTTGTAATTATAAAGAGAAGATATCATTCAAGCCTATCTTCTTAACACCTGTTATGCAGTTTGATAGAGCCAACTTATTATTTGTAAGGTGAATTAATTTTAAAATTGAGAGGTTTCTGTGATTAACTAATTTTTTAAACCCTTGGCTAATAATCCTTGCATTGCCTCAGAGTGATCATTCACTGCCAAGTATTAATGAAAGTGGGGGATTTGAAATAATGCATAAGATTATGGTTATGATGGCAATGCAAATATTCACTGCTGTTCTAGCAGAATACACACACAAAAGCTCTCTCTCTCTACACACACGTGCACACACACACACACACACAGATGTTATGAGCACAAGTCTAAAAATCTGGACATATATGACACAGAAGGAAATGCATTCCACTCTGTTGTATGGGTTTGAGCCAAAATATTGACTTTAATGGATATTTTCTAGCCAAACAACAGAATGTTTTGCTGCTGCTGCTTCTTTATATGACTGTATCCACTGTGTTCTCCATGGCATCTTGGACATCTGCATTCAGATATCAGTTCAGTCACAAGTCTTTGTGTGAATTTTTTTTTTTTAAATTTATTTTATAGCTGTCTTTCTCCCAATATGGAACTGAAGGGCATTTACAATATAAGTTAAAATAGAATACAAGCATAATACAAAGCTTAAAACAAATAAATAGTAATATTAAAATCATTTACAACAATTTAAAAAGCATAATAATGATGATAAAAAAATACCTGACTTTGATATTCCCTCTCTCCTTGTCTCAATTTGAAATCTCCATTTGTAAAACAAATATCATTAAAACCAAAATCTCGTTCTATGGATGAGTGAGAACTGGCCTGCAAAGCATTTCTGTGCACCACTAGGTCATAACAATGATGTTTCCATTCAGTTAGTCATTGAAATTTCTGGAGGTACCACTGCCTCTCTATTTATGGACAAAGTAGGCCTCTATTTACAATTTTTAGTTATACCTGTTTTTTTTTATTATTTAGGCAGAATGTTGGTCATGACTATTGTATTTACCTCAAGGCTTCCTATTGCAGCCACATGTGCCTTTACCACTACCCCCACCCATGAATATTTGAATATTCCACCTTCTGCTTGTATTCTTCTATACCATAATACATTCTCACTTTCCCCTTTATTCTGGGAATGTCAACTGTATGCATCTTTAAAGGAGAATGCACAGGTGACTAAAAGGTAGATATCTGGGCAGATATCTCTTTTTTCAATGGCTTGATCAACCCAAGGTCTACTTTCCTGTGTAGACTACTAGATTTTACTAAAGTAAAAATAGAGAACACTGAAGTGTTCTTTACAATAATGCAATTTCACACTTCTACTTCCCCTAGAATTTATTTTCAAGGGTTGTGACACACAGGGCTTGTCTATATGAGACAAAAAAAACCAGAGTTCCTTGCAGTACTAGCATTTCACAGCAGCTGCAAATTGTCTTAATGATGTGCACTTTTCTGTGCACATTACATTGAATAAATAAATAAATAATTCTAATTTCTAATCCTGTTCCCCCTCCCCTAACTTAGATTTGAACAAAACTATAACACCTTGCCTCTTAAGTATACCTGCTTCTATTAAAATAATCAATAAAACCCCTCTTACTTTCCTACTTTAAGTCAATCTGCTATAACGTCAGTGGTATCTCCCACTCATCCACAGAGAAAAAAAGTTGCATTCTTCCCTTCCTTATTGAAAACAGTTATCAATTCAACACTTATCAGTTTACCATAGACTTCTAACTCCTTTTAAATTATTTTTTCCATATATCCAAGTCACTAAATCCTTGTGGCTGTGATAATCTGGGCGGATGAGCTGTCCAACTCTGTGGTCCACTTTTTGTGAGAAAACATGGCCACTGTTCAGGTTATCATTTTCCTTACCTCCAAATCCAAAAGGGTCATGAAACTGGTTCAGGTGTTTACCTTACAGTGCCTTAAGCACAATAGATTGTTTACAGCCTGCAATATTTTGTAATGCATGTAGATAGCTCATGCTCTCTCTTATATGCAGATGGAGTGCTTCAGGGCATTGGCTCCAGAGGAAGCTGCTGCTGCAGCAGGCCCTATGCTGGTAGACCTATGGAGGCTTGGAGAGATGAAGTAGTGAGGGCCTTAAGCCTCCAAGTAGGAGGAAGGGATTTGCAGGGTGGTAATGGAATTTATCCAGTTCAGGTCATGAGAAGACCTTGAAGAGGCCTTACCAGTGCCAGCTGCACATTTGTTGCAATATTGCATATCCCTGCATTACAGAGATTTGTCACCAGGGTCCATTAGAGCTAAACTTTTGACAATCACCTTTTGGTTGAAAGCCCAAGGGGTGGCAGACTCCATGGGAGATTTTCGAATCCATTAGATTTGGGTGGGGTGGTCCGGGTGTGTGTGTGAAGAGGGTGAGGTCTTCAACACCAGAGCTCCTCTTTCTCCTAATGCTTTGAAGGGCTAGAATGGAGTATGGCAGGATGTTTGCAGCTGACCAAGTTTCAGTTTTGGTCCATTCTGTCCAGGGACCTAGCCGCCATCAGCCTGTGGGGGTTGGGGGTTGTACATGTTCCTTCAGAATAGGGGCAGCCTGTACTGCTGCAGTTCTAGGTATGGACTCAGTGGCTATCAAATGAATGGGGTGTTGGGAGTCTTCTGCATACTGAAGTTACATTCACCCTTTGAATCACTAATCTGGCTTAGAATCTGGCTTGAGACCCACCAATTTGTTTTCTGGCAAGCAAGAGACCCCTTGTACAGAATCCAACTGAATCCCCAAGTAAACTAATGCGGTGGCAGGACCAACTGCCTTGTCTGGCACTAACAGAAATCCAACTTCCTCCGCCAAGGTCTGGAATGAAGAAAGCAAAGACCCAAACTCCGGTCCACCAGCCCACCCCATCACTAGAAAATCATCCAGATAGTGGGTGATGAAAGGAGACCCCACCCTGTGATGCAACACGCATTCGAGGAATGTGCTCAATGTCTTGGATGCTGCACAACTGATGGAGCAACCCCTGGGCAGCGCCATGTCATAGTACCACATTCCCTGGAATCTGAAGCCCAACAGGCAGTGATCATCCGGATGAACCGGGAGCAACCTGAAGGCAGACTGGATGTCACACTTCGCCATGAGGGCTCCTTTTCCACATGTCTGGATCAGTTTAACCTCATGATCTAATGATACGTACTTCACAGAGCACAGTTCCACCGGTATGGCATCATTGACCGATGACCCTTTTGGGTAGGGCAGGTGATGAATGATCCTGTACTCTCCTGGATTCTTCTTTGTTACTACCCCCAATGGCAAGATCCTGAGGTTGGGCAAGGGAGGCTAGGTGAAAGGGCCTGCCACCCTCCCTGCCTCCTGTTCCTTGTCAATTTTCTTCACCAGCACCTCAGGCAACTCTGCAGCAGATTTCAAGTTGCCTGAGTCTGTGGCCTCCCGGGGACCCACAAAAGGGATCCTGAATCCACCAAGTAAGCAGCCACCTTCCTGTTCAGGTAGAGGTTGAGGAGGGGAAGCAGGACATGTAGCTTGATGGGGGTAAATGCCATGTCCCCCCTTGGACCCAACAGTTCAGTTCTGATTGCCCCCCATCCGGTATTGGCTACCAACCCTGCCTCCCTCCTGGCATCAGTTGAGGCAGGGCAGCCATTCCGAAAGGACTGCTGTCCCATAGACTGCCTCATACAGTTGACCCTGGGGTGTGTGCCAAAGCAGGACTCTCAACTGTTTTCAAACTGGCACCTATCCCTGGTGCACTTACCTGCATTGTACTCCAAGCAAACCATGCATCTCCCATCCTTTTTGTGAGGCACCTTGGCAACCTCTCCTTTTCCCCGGGCATTCGGCCCCACTGTGACTAACCAGATCCTGTCATTGATGAGATCCCACCTGTGGCTGTCATTGCAAGTCACCCGCTTGCGATACTTCTCATCGTACTCAATGGCTGCCACCTCACCCGCCAATATCCTGGCCTTGAGCATGCTCAGAAAATGGTTTATGAGGTGCCAACCTCTCTTGGGGAAAACTATAGTCACCACCCCCATGAAAATTGCATATCCAGTCAACCAGTTGATGAAGGTGCACTCAATGGGGTCCGCTTTGCCCTTGTCAGAGCCCTTCTTGTTGCTCTTGTGCACACTTGCCTCCCTTACAAGGGAGAAGACTTCTACATAATACCCCTTGAGGATATTAGACTGTACCTTCCTGTCCAGGCGAATCCCCGGTGGGTCCTCCTTGTTCCTGAACAATGAAAGTTCCTCCCTGGGGGACTCCCCCTATCACCTTTTGAATGAGAGGAACCTTTCTCCCCCTGCCTCTGCCACGAGCGCAACCTGATTGCCCACTGTGGCAATCCTGGCTTCCTGGCCCCAGTTGTCTAATATCTGGATTTGCTCAAATCCTCATCCTCAGATGACTCAACTGAAGTCCTGTCAGTATCTGAATCCATCCCATGCTGATGGCTGGATCTTCTCACTGCTCTTGCGATGCCTCAAATCTCGCTCCACAGAGGGAGAGTGAGTCAACACCCAGATGGGCTATAGCTGTGCGATGGGGAACATCAACCTCGGTCCCTTCTGGCCATCCGATCCACTGACTCACTGGAAGCCACTCTGCCCCTGGACGTCCCCAGTTTGCTAACTTCAATGGAGCTGCGATGCATAGTTGAAACCTGTGTGCTTCTGGACCGCTGCTTCCCCATTTGTCCAGTTTCTCTACAACATATGAAACAATTTCTGAGAGGTCCTCAAAGCTAGAGTCCTCATCCATGAATGGGCACAGCGGGACTCTGGTCTCAACCAGCCACCTGGCCTTGCCTGTGTCCCCTTGAGAAACTGCTCTGTGTGTGGGCCCAGATCTGTCCAGGATCTAGGGGTCTTGCCAGCCCGGGCACCACTGCCACCTGCTTGGGAGGCATGGTGCCATCCCAACAACCCCCACCCAAGTGGTGCTGAAAGATCCTGGAAAGATCCATCTAGGTGCACCCTGTGCCTACAGTGCGCCCCCCATTTTTTCCTGCCAAGGCATGTAGGCTGAAGGCCTCCCCCATGGCCTGACCAGAACCTCCTGTCTGGGGATGTGAAGTCCCTGGTGCTTGTTTGTCCCTGGTGGTGTCCCTGGTGGCCTAGTGGTGTCCCTGTTGGCCCAGCAGTATCCCTGGTGAACTAGTGGTGTCCCCAGTGGCCCAACAGTGTCCCCGGTGGACTAGTGGTGTCTCTGTGGCTCAGCGGAGTCTCTGGTGGCCGAGTGGTGTCCCTTGTGGCCTGGTGGCACACCTGTTGGCCACTTGGAGGGCAGCCCTGATGCCTGGTGGGCTCCCCTGGTGGCTAGGCAGGATCCCCGGTGACCTGCTTGAGTCCCCCAGTGGCCTCCCTGGTGGCTGAGTTGGTCCCGTACCCAGAGGCCCATCAGCCCCTCCAGTGGTCCTGTGGTGGCCCAGTGGCACCCTGGATCCTTTGTGCCCCCGCTGGTTCTTTCCCCCTCACTCCACTGAGCCTCCACCCACACTACTTTATTGAAAAACCAGCTACTGATTTGCAGCCTGAGATAGCTGTCACCTGCCAGCCCCACACTGCTGGTCGATACCCACAGCCGCCAATGGCTGCTGTCAGCGACGTAGGCCTCCATCACCACCAATGGCTGCCATCTCCATCTCTGGCCTGCCGTCTCTGTCACTGGTGCACTGCCTCCACCACTGGCCCTCCACCACCATCAATTGCCCTCTGCCACAGATAGCCACCGCTGATGGTGCTGGCCACTCTGACTGCCAATGGCTGCTCCATTGCCCTCTCTGCAGTCCCCTGGCCTAGCCTGCTCCAGCTCCTTCCTGGTGGCAATGTTCACTCTTCATATCCCAGTGAGCCACTGAGCTGCTCAATTCTGGGGCCAGGTTATATACCCAACCCTGGCATCATAAAGGAGCCACTGTAAAGCGGTTGCCGTAAAGGTTGCAAAATGCAACATCATCCAGTCAAGCCAGCTGGAAGACCCTCCCTCTGAACTGGGCCAGCCAATTGAAGGAATGGAGGCCTGCTTTGATTGGCCCGCTTTTAGTGCCTGTTTACTGGCCTGTAAAGCAAGCCGGGAAAGAGACGCTCAACATGGAGGCCCACATGCCAGCCGCCATGTGGCTGCGGGGGCCGCCGGAGGCCAGGGGAGCCAGGCGGACCACAAAGGAGCCACCAGCCAAGCCCAGCAGCTTAATTCTCTTTCCCTAGCCTCAGTGAAGAAGCATTGAAAGACAATAGATAGATAGATAGATAGATGGATGCCAAGTGCCTCTTTCAAATTTTATGGTCCCTCAACAGTTGCAGTCTGCCCCTGCTGCAAGAGTTCCACCATTCCCATTACCATCTCAGGTCAGCTTCTCATCTAAAAAGCCCAGAAGTGCATGATAGTAGCTTATTGACATTGCATACGGCATTTTAAGGCTCTTCCACAACATAGCTGAAATTCCCTTCTGATGTGATTCTGAATGAGAGTATGTGTTTTTTCCTCTTCCATGTTTTCATTTGTAACTGGAAGCAGAGCAGATGGTGAAGGCACAGCTTACTGTGATGTGTCAGTTGAAATAACCAAAGCTACTAAATGCTTGTTAGCCAGTGGGGACTCTTTCCAGGGAGGCATTGCCTTCTCTGTTTTGAATACAGTTACTCCAAATGCTGCTGATTGGCTCCAAGAGCATGTTTATCTCACATTTGCTGTCAGCTATTGCCATCCTCTGATTTTGTTCATTAGAGCAGACAGATCATTGAATTGGGGTTGAGCTCCAGTAGGAAGGCTAGCAAGGCCCTGAGCACTGAGAAATGTGCATCATGCTGTGGAAGTTATTCTAATTGGACTGACAGTATGGCTGATCTAATGGGAATATTGGAGTTTTTGATCATTCAGCTTTTGAGTATCATATTCTTTCTTTTTTTTAATGGTTAACTAATTTTTGAAGGTAAAAAAAATCTAACTTTAGACATAGAAAAAATTCTGGAAGAGGAGGGACTGGGTGGATTGAACAATTAATTTTAGTCATTAAAAACACATTATCTGAGAACAAGAAAAGCTGTATAAACCAACACCAAGTAAATATTAATGTTGAGAATTAGCTAAAATGGGGAGGAAGGGTAAAATTTTGTCAGAACTTGTGTAACCTATGATAAGCACTCACTTTTATGATGATGGTGAAAATGACAGTTAAGAATATTGCCCTTTCACAGTGAGAGAAGAGAGTAGTAAATTAGCTTAATGACACTATTACTTAGTTTTATCAGATTGGCTATATCTTATGGCTGTATGACATCATCACACATATTTGTTAATGTGAATGATACTGAAGTGTGAGCAGAAAGGGGAGCCATTTTGAGCAGCTTGAAAAAGCAGCAAGAAAAAAATGTGCCTTTGAAAATCTGTTTGAGCATCTCATATTATTGTTCCATATATAAATGTTGTTAATGTGGGATAATAATGTGAGGACAGAGAGAGTGAGAGCACACATTACTTTCTAGGACAAAAATTGCTTTTCTATTCATAAATCAAATTAAGCACAAACCATTTCCGAAATCTGTCAGTTTTGCTCACTCCCTGTTTAAATTGCATATATGTTAGGAAATTCTAGTTGAAAAAATGAACTGAAACAAAATGCCCACTCACCCCTAGGGGGTAGGCAAATCTGCCACTTTCCTTTCTCCTATATTAGAATTGTTCAGATCTTGCTATATTATTATTATTATTATTATTATTATTTAGAAAAAAGAAATGAAAATGTCTCCTATCCCTTCTGATGTAGATTCCAACATAATATAGAATCATAGAATCATAGAATTGTAGAGTTGGAAGAGACCACGAGGGCCATCCAGTCCAACCCCCTGCCACGCAGGAAATCTTGATCAAAGCATCCCCAACAGATGGCAATCCAGCCTCTGTTTAAAGACCTCCAAGGAAGGAGACCCCACCACGCTCCAAGGGAGTGTGTTCCACTGCCGAACAGCTCTTACTGTCAAAAAGTTCCTCCTAATGTTGAGGTGGAATCTCTGTTCCTGGAGCTTGCATCCATTGCTCCATGTTCCAGTCTCTGAAGCAGCAGAAAACAAGCTAAACAGGGCTATCATATCGCCTCTTAACCGTCTTTTTTCTAGGCTAAACATACCCAGCTCCCTAAGTCTCTCCTCATAAGGCATGGTTTCCAGACCTTTCACCATTATAGTTGCCCTTCTCTGGACATGCTCCAATTTGTCAATATCCTTTTTGAATTGTGGTGCCCAGAACTGGACACAGTATTCTAGGTGAGGTCTGACCAAGGCAGAATATGTAAAACAGCTGTCCATGAATCTAAGTGGGGATGTCTCATCACCTATGAGATCTCAAGGTGACATAACATAACACAGAGCTTCAGAGCAGAATGGTCTGTTAATGGATAACTCCCACAAATGAGTTGCCTGCAGCTAGATTGTGTAGGGATGATCCACCTGCTGTACAAAACGTGCACATTCTTGCTGAACCTGCTGTCCATTTACCCCACCATACCTTTTAGGCTGGCTGTTTGAAAAAGGACTCTAGGGTCGAGATGTTAGTGCCTCCACTGTTATAGTTAAGCCATGGTAGAGGCAAAGGTAGTAGTGAAAGCAAGAAGGAATTACATGCAGCTGCAAGGCAAGGGAAAAACAAGGAGTTACATCTGACTCTAAAGGGTTATCTATATGAGCCCATAAAGAAAGGAATGCCTCCTACTAATGACATTTCACAGCAGCTGCAACCTGTCCTAATGATTTTTCTTCCCCTTAAGCTTTGCATGCCCACTAGTAAATGTGGTAGCCATGTATGTTTTACTCGCATTTGCACTTACCTCAATTTGCTGTTGCCGACCATTTCCTCCCAAAAAACTATGTCCAAGATGTGATTGAGCGATTTTTCAATTGAGCTCAAAAGAAAAACACACACCCCATTTTCTCGCCTTAGTGCTTACTCGCTAAGGCAAAATTTAAGGCAACAGTGGGCACTTGCTTTGTAAGCAAGCCCCACCCCCTGTGCTCATACGGCCAAAAAGATTTGTGCTTCCTCTCATCTGGGCAAGCAAATCAAATTGACTCGCTTGTCCTAATGAGCAGGAATGTGTATGCCCCTCACTGTTTGTAAAAAGAAATGGGAAAATTCGCAAAGGCTTTTTTCATTAAGTTTTTGGCCTTTTTTGTCCCCCTCCTTCACAATGCAGTAAAATCATACGGAATGCCATTAGGATAGGTAGGATTCTCCTTTTTTCCATGAGGAGTTTTTTTCACTGCTTGGACAAGCCCTAAGCCACATACTTCATCATAGAATCATCATAGAATCATCATAGAATTGCAGAGTTGGAAGAGACCACGAGGGCCATCCAGTCCAACCCCCCTGCCACGCAGGAAATCACAATCAAAGCATCCCCGACAGATGGCCATCCAGCCTCTGTTTAAAGACCTCCAAGGAAGGAGACCCCACCACGCTCCGAGGGAGTGTGTTCCACTGCCGAACAGCTCTTACTGTCAAAAAGTTCCTCCTCATGTTGAGGTGGAATCTCTGTTCCTGGAGCTTGCACCCATTGCTCCGTGTTCCAGTCTCTGGAGCAGCAGAAAACAAGCCTGCTCCATCCTCAGCATGACATCCCTTCAAATACTTAAACAGGGCTATCATATCGCCTCTAAACCGTCTTTTTTCCAGGCTAAACATACCCAGCTCCCTAAGTCTCTCCTCATAAGGCATCGTTTCCAGACCTTTCACCATTTTAGTTGCCCTTCTCTGGACACGCTCCAATTTGTCAATATCCTTTCTGAATTGTGGTGCCCAGAACTGGACACAGTATTCTAAGTGAGGTCTGACCAAGGCAGAATAGAGTGGCACTATTACTTCCCTTGATCTAGACACTATACTTCTATTGATACAGCCCAAAATTGCATTGGCCTTTTTAGCTGCCGCATCACACTGTTGGCTCATGTTCAACTTGTGGTCTACTAGGACTCCTAGATCCCTTTCGCACGTAGTCTCATTCAGCCAGGTCTCTCCCATCCTATATTTATGCATTTCATTTTTCCGCCCTAAATGCAGTACTTTACATTTCTCCGTATTGAATTTCATTTTGTTAGCTTTGGCCCAGCTCTCCAGTCTATCCAGGTCATTCTGAATTTTGATCCTGTCCTCTAGGGTATTAGCTACTCCTCCCAATTTGGTGTCATCTGCAAATTTGATAAGTATGCCCCTAATTCCCTCATCTAAGTCATTGATAAAGATGTTGAATAGCACTGGGCCCAGGACAGAACCCTGTGGCACCCCACTGGTCACATCTTTCCAAGACGAAGAGGAGCCACTGCTGAGCACCCTTTGGGTTTGGCCGGTCAACCAATTACAAATCCATTGAACAGTTAACTTGTCTAGCCCACATTCTACAAGCTTGTTTGCAAGAATGTCATGGGGAACCTTGTCAAAGGCCTTACTGAAATCAAGGTATGCGATGTCCACAGCATTCCCTTCATCTACCAAGCTGGTAACTTTGTCAAAAAAAGAGATCAGATTAGTCTGGCATGACTTGTTTCTCTGAAACCCATGTTGACTTTTTGTGATTATGGCATTGCCTTCTAAATGTTCACAGACTCTCTGTTTAATGATCTGCTCTAGAATCTTCTCTGGTATTGATGTCAGACTAACTGGACGATAGTTGTTGGGATCCTCTTTTTTCCCCTTTTTGAAGATGGGAACAACGTTTGCCCTCCTCCAGTCTGCTGGGACTTCTCCTGTTCTCCAGGAGTTCTCAAATATTATTGCCAATGGCTCTGAGATTATATTTGCCAGCTCTTTTAATACTCTTGGATGTAGTTCATCTGGTCCTGGAGATTTAAATTCATTTAGATTAAGAAGGTATTCCTGTACTACCTCTTTACTTATTTTGAGCTGGATTTCCCCTATTGTGTCCTCTGTTCCATTCTCCTCAGGTTGGTCCTCCTTTTCCTTTTCTGAAAACACTGAGGCAAAGAAGGTGTTGAGTAATTCTGCCTTTTCTCTGTCCCCTGTTAGCATTTTGCCATCTTCTCCACGTAGCGGCCCTATCATTTCCTTCTTCCTCCTTTTGCTGCGGACATACCCAAAAAAACCCTTTTTATTGTTCTTAACCTCCCTAGCAAGCCTGAGCTCATTCTGCGCTTTAGCTTTTCTGACTTTACTCCTACACGTGTTCGCTATCTGTTTGAATTCTTCTTTGGTGATTTCCCCCCTTTTCCATTTCCTATACATGTTCCGTTTAAAACTTAGCTCCATTGAAAGTTCTTTAGTCATCCATCCTGGTTTCTTGAGACACCTCCCATTTTTCTTCCTCAATGGTACTGTTTGAAATTGTGCCTTCAGTATCTCCCTTTTGAGAAAGTCCCATCCGTCTTGAGGTCTCTTCTCTTTTAGTATTCTTGACCATGGGATCATCCCCAGTATTTCCCTGAGTTTAGTGAAATCAGCTCTCCTAAAGTCTAGAACGCGTGTCTGACTATGCCTGGCTTCTCCTTTCCATTGTATAACAAACTCCAGGAGAACATGATCACTCTCACCTAAGGATCCCACCACTTGCACCCCATTAACCAGGTCGTCTCTGTTGGTTAGGATCAGATCTAAAATAGCTGACCCCCTTGTTGCCTCTTCTACCTTTTGGACCATGAAATTGTCTTCCAGGCATGTAAGGAATTTGCTAGACCTTGTAGTTTTGGCTGAGTTAGATTGCCAGCAAATATCAGGATAGTTGAAGTCACCCATCACTACTACATCTCTCCTTTCTGCATGTATGTTCATCTGTTCTAGAAAGGCAACATCCAATTCCTCCGTCTGATTTGGGGGTCTGTAGTAGAGTCCCACAATACCATCCCTGTTGTTTCCCTCCCCTTTAATTTTTATCCAGATGCTCTCCACCTGGCTTCCAGTATTGATGTCGTGGATCACTTCACTGGTGTAAATATCCCTGACATATAATGCTATTCCTCCTCCTTTCCTGTTTGGCCTGTTTCTCCTATAAAGGTTATACCCCTCTATTCCTACATTCCAATCATGAGACTCGTCCCACCAGGTTTCAGTAACGCCTATTATATCATATTTGTTTTGTAGTGCAAGGAGTTCAAGTTCATCTTGCTTGTTTCCCATGCTCTGTGCATTTGCCTTGTTCCCTCTATGACAGTTTGACTATTTTCTCCAGCCCTTTTGCCTTCCAGAATACTGTCTCCCTCCCCCATTTGACTCAGTTTAAAGCCCTCCTGATCAAATTCTTGAGACTGTTGGCAAAAATACTTCTCAATACTTGGCAGGAGAGGGTGTTTCCATGGAACTAAGGCAATATAGAAGAGGTGGCTTGGATAATTGCTTGTGCTTCAGGATAGGTGACTGTTCAAGCCACTGCTTCATGAATGCCATGGCTCTGTGGATTCCCCCTTCCACCAAGCCAGGCATCTGATGAATAAGTGGCTTTGAGCTAGCACCACCTTCATCTCCCCACACAACTCTGGAGAGAGTAGAACCACTTACATAACCGTACATTTCCCAAATGGTGTAGAAGCAGTTTTTCAGAATCAACCTACACATGTTTCAATGCCACATGTTGCAGCATTCCCTGGGCTGTACTGTAGCACTTCTGACTATAGGTTGCTCATTATCAGCAACAGCAATTTTATAATAATAATAATAATAATAATAATATTTATTTATACCCCGCCCCTCTGTTAAAACAATCGGGGCGGCTTACAAAAATTAAAATACAATACAGATAAAAATCCCTAAACACCCCCACCCCCACCCTCCCCCATAAAAAAATATTAAACAAATATAAATTAAAAGCAACTGTCTAAAATAATAATAAAATGATAATTGGTGGCCCTCTGCAACATGTTGTTTTCTGTGGGCTGTTGTCACAGTTTAAAGAAATATTACTCTCTCTCCCTGCATTAGCATTAAACAATGAAAAGGGAAAGGGATGCTAATAGAAACCAAACAAAAAAAGCTGATGTAGGTCCAGTGTGGATCCCATGAAAAAAAAATGATCTGGCTAACTTTAAAATAACCACATATTCTAAGAGTATATACCTGGTGAAAGAAGCACTGTCCTTAATCCTCAGATCAATAGAGGCTACATATTTCACAAGCCAAATGAACAAAGTAATCAAGTTGCCTAAATTACACTGCTTGATAGATCAAAGAGTACCAGGAAACTTTCTATCGATCTCTTCAGTGTGTGTCTAGAAATGGTGTAACATATGCCCTTCCTTTGGGACTAGTCACTATTCTATTCACACACTAGCAGATTCCTCAGTTCCAAACAGAGAGAGCCATCTTCTCGTCTGCTGGAAGGGCTTCTCTTTTTTATAGAAAGAATTTACTGTAGCAACTTCTGGATTGCAGATTTAAGGGACAAGAATGTATGAGATCCCTAAAAACTGTATTGATTAATAGCATATTTAATATATTTGTATTCTATACTTTTAAGTAGCTCCCAGAGATGTGCTTTTTTTTTGAGAACTTGCTTTTAATCTGTGTATGTCTGATTTTCTTTCTCAGTCTTTTTTTTAATACAAGATATAATTTTTAAATAAAATTTTAAAATAATTTTTAATACAAGATATATGGGTAAATTAACACATTTTATTTAGTCATATTAATGACACAAGATTTAATTCTTTGTATCTTGCTTTTCCTATGAAGCCAAACAGAAAGAATGGCATGCTTGTTTTGGAAACAGAGTCCAGAGGCACCTAGAGACACTCATACCAAAAAACTAAATTGTAGAATTTGGTCTCAGGTCACCGTTATAGTGAGTGATTGTGGCTGGTAAGGTTTGCCTGGCAGCAAGTATTAAAGGTGGAGAGATTTTGCACTGACTTGGCATGGACTTCTCAGGCAGCCTTTTGCATCTAACTAATATAATTCTGGTACTACAGTGGTTTAAAAATGTGTATATTACAAAAATTAATAGTCATGGGAAGTCATAGACCTGACACATAATATAGTGCTTATGATTGTGTAGCCTCAAAGATTTCTCATATTCCATACTGGTGGCATTGATTGGAACCAGTAAGCCAGGATTTTGAGCCTGATGTCCTTCCACACTCTACCTGGAGATGACAGGGGCCAAACCTGGGACATTTTAGAAATAGATGAATCTGTTATATTCACTTTCTCCCACATTTTTTTTTTAAAAAATCAAGTTCTTTCTGTGGCATTTACAAAGAAATGTGCAAATTTTGGTAAGTTCTAACAAACAAGCAAGCAAACTGAATGAAACACCTGCCTTTATCCTTTAACATCAATAAAATTTGCATTGTAATGACATTGTATTTTCTTTGCATGTTGCTATTAAACTTGAGGAACCTCCCAGAAAAATAGATGTGGCAACCCCATTTCAGCCCCATAGTTGTAGCTGAATACACAGAAATCAAAGCCACCATTAAGTGTTGGATAAATTAGTGTCTTACCTGTTTTGATTTCATTGGTTTTGATTTTTTTAACCATATATATTTTTTCCATCCCTTTTATGAATAAATGTGTCAATTTTGGCTCGCCCTTATTAATAAAAACCAAACCAAAAGAAATGTTTATCCCTAGGACCACCAGCAAACAAAGCATGAGCTTTATCACTGTACTATCACCTTTCCCATACCCCATCAATTGGTGGGGAACAGAATACAATAAGTCTTTATTGATCTTTTTGAAACTGACCAGAGTTGTTGAAGCTATTTTTCTTTAAATTTTACATTTCCATTAATTAAATGTGAGTGGATCAAATATGAACTGTGCCATTACTGCTTTGCAAAATGCCACCAGTATTATTTTACGCATCAGGAAGCCTCATGCCAACTCTTAATTTTTATAACTCAGTGTATATGTCTTCAGTTATGGAAAGCAGAGTCACAAGAGAGTCCGTGTCCAATAGGTCTTTCAGTTAGACTTATGCCTTCTTTTGAACTGGTTTCTTTCATAATGTCTTTAGAAGCTACTTAATATGTGAAAATTAGCAGGTGAAGACTTACATTCTTTGGATCTTGCTGTTGTTAACTGGCATGAAGTCAACTTCAACTTATTGTGACTCCATGAATGAGAGACCTCCACGTCACCCTATCATTAACAGCCCTGCTCATGTCTTGCAGACTCAGGACTGTGACTTCCTTGATTTAGGAGATTATCAGATGACATTAATAATCCAGGACAGGGAAGCCACAGGATCGCAAAAGGGTTTCCCTTTCAGACAACATTGTCCCTCTCCTGTTCTGCCCTCATGATCCTTCCATTTCATCCCCGTTTCTTTCTATTGATAGGCTAAGCTGTCAATAGATCACCCATTCCATTTCTGTAATGGAACCATGGGTTTGTGAAAAGGCACCCTGTTTCTGTGGCAGATGCCAGGAGGTCCATGCCAAACACTTCCGGGTATGATCAGGACATCCCGGTAAGTGACAGCCTTTTTTGTACCCTCCCTGGGTTCCTTTGGGTTTTTTCCACAAATGAAGATTGCGGGTTTTTTAAGTGTGTTCTGGGGTTTTGTTTCTCTTTTTGATATTTAGGGTTTTTTAATTTTAAAATTTCCTGTGTGATTGTCCACTTGTGAGAATGGCCGGGATTTAGTTTCCTGGGCTGCCGGAGGGGAGGGGAGGACTTTTTATTCTGCTTGAAAGGTAGGTGTATTTAAAAAAAAACTGTGACAGGGATGGGAGTGGGGTGGGAATTTTAGTGAGTCGTGTCACCTCATGATACGGCCAAAGTACAACAGTCCTTGTTTAGTCATCTTGACTTCTAGAAAGAGTTCAAGCTTGATTTGCTCTAGGCCCATTGATTGGTCTTTTTAGCAGTCAACGGTATCCCTAATATTCAATGTTCAACTGTAAACCTGCCTTTGCACTTTTTCTCTAGACTTTCTTCAGGAAACATTCCAAGCCTTTGCTATTTGCTATTTGCTTTTTGGATCTCATTAGCCCCTATTAATTGCTGAGGAGTAGGCAGGTATTATTTGCACAGCAAAAATGTCTAGTTGAAAAATCAGCTACCCTACCTAGGCCCTTTATTAAGCTCAGGTTTGATTTCATGGTCCAAAAAATGTGAGCTGCTGTGATGTACCAGAAACACACGCTTGCGTTAACGCAATAAGATATCTTTATTAAGCAAGGAAATGTGATTCAGTAACATAGGCAAAGCCAGAACTAAACACATCCTAGTACAACCTCCAGATAAACCCTTACAGCATGAGAATGGTATGTAGGGAGGGCTGTAGGTGGGCAGCCAACTCCAGGTGCTGTGACCTTGAGCTTCTCGAGGAACAGCGTTCCCAGACCCAAAAGGCGGGCTGGCACCCGTCCAAGGGCTGAGAGGCCCAGGCAGGGAAGACAGGCCAGGAACCAAACTCATGTCAGGCCTATTACCAAACTCATGTCAGGGTCTTCCATGGAGTGTACTCTAATACCTAGAATCCAAGGATGAGCATGACAGAGCATGAAAGATCTCACTGATGTTTTCAGAATGCTCCCTTTTAGTTCTGTAAATATAACTTTATGACCAGGACTGGTCCAAGACATTTTGCTCACAGAAGGGAAAAAATGTGATGGCACCCTCCCCCCATTCCACATACAAAAGCTGACTGGATTGTCATTTAAATATTAATTCAATTACAGCAGTGTCATAAAATCCTCCAGTGCACATGTGCAGCAGGTCAGGTTAGAGGATTTGTGGTACAGACAGCCATCCTCCAACAGAGGGGAATGGACAGGACTCTTAGGTGGAACAGCCAGGTTATTGCTACTGCTTGTTAGCATGCCCTACTACCCCATCCCTATCATATCTCATAATTGGAAATATTGGGCCCTTTGAAGGAATCAGGTAGACCAGGGTGATTCAAAAAGAGGTCAGGTGGAGGTCACAAGGACATGGGAAGGTGTCTTAGAAATATTTTAATAAGCAAGCTCAGACAAGGGAGATTTTCATACGGGGAAAGTAATCCCCAGGGAGATCGGGAGAGAAATGGGGCTGTTTTGATTGCAGCGCCCCATTTCACTTCCCCCTTCCTTCTCCCAATCTCCTGTCATCCTCCCTCTGTGCTGCTTCCATTTCCCTCCTGCTATGTTTTATTAATGAAAGTTCTTTGTATGTAAAAAATTGTGGAACATAGCAGGAGGGAAATGGAAGCAGGATGGAGGGAGGACAACGGGAGATCGGGAGAAGGAGCTTGTGTGAGCTTTGTGCATATGTGTTACATGTGTGAATGCTTTCTGTGCTATTTCCAATAAAAACATTGTATTTCATTTTAACCTGGAGTTCTCTGCTGTTAGTACTGGTATACATAGATGAAAAGATTCTGAAGTTACCTACCTTTCACAATCTTCCATTTAAGCTAATAATAATCCCCCCATCTAGACTTTTGATATCATGGGTGAGTCTCAAAGCACTCCCACCTCTTACAGTAACATGCTCTTCGCTGGATCTGTCACCCAAGGCAGATGCCTCACTGCCTAATGGTAGGCCCAGGCCTATCATTAATATTAGTTACATAATAGTTATTAATAACACAATAGTAAAAATCCATGCTACTTCTGATGACGTTATCTCCAGCTTCCAGGAAGAGACACAAGTGATGTTGTTCACTAGTATGAATGCCTTGACATTTTCCTTATTTATGAAAAAAAAAACGGGAAAAAAAACGTGCAGAATCCCCATCCTCACTGATTGATTTTACCTTCTTCTTCTGCTAGGGACAGTGGATATATTTGTGCTCCATATTACAGCCCCTTTATGATGTCCCTCTGAACCCAACAGAAACCTGAGAACAACTAAAAACTGAGGGTGCTCCTCTAAGTGCAGTGCCATCTTTTTAGCTGCTGATTCCTGTCCAGGGTTCAATTTCTAGTCATGTCTGAACATGATTAAAATCAGATACACTGGAATTTTCAATCATGTGGCAAAAGGGAAGCCTAAGATTCTTATACTTCCTCTTTGCTGAATAGATGGAAGATGCGTATTTTGCCTGCAGATGGATGTGAATTCTGTGCTGCCATCAAGTCCCTCATCCATACTATTGCTGGATGAAACTTAAAACCATGGAGACAGGAAACAGACTCATGCTTTCTCTGTCATCACTCACTATTAATGTGAAATGCATATCCAAGATACAGAACCCATGTATTGCCTTGAGGTATAAAGATTAGAGTATACTAATCTGAATTCAAAAATTCTTGCTTCATTGCTTTAGAAGCTGCTACATAACCTCACTAACATCAGTAAACCATTTAAACAAATTAGTGGTAGATGCAATGCATGATGCCATATATACTTAGCAAGCCAATATGAAAGCTATAAATTCTAATTTTTTACATTTCACTGATGAAATCTTTGTAGCCTTTACTTTTCAGTGAAGACTATAGTACTGCAGATACTTTAGATGTGGACACTGTCATTCCCTCCCACTTAATCTAAAACTGTTCTTTAATGAGGAAGCATTAAAAATCAATCAGTTGTCAGTTGTCACTGACTTGTACTAGTCAACTCTGACAAGGGATTTACTAGCCAATTTGATTAAGATCTGAATAGTTATACTTTGACATTTTCTAAGGAGATGAAATTCTAATTCTGTACTGTTGCTTGATTCCTACTCATATATTTGTTTGTATATTAAAATAGCCATATCTCACCCTATATTACAGCATCTCAGGGCAGCATACAAATAAATGCTCATGTCATGGTAGTAGTACTTATGACCAGGTAACCTATGTCATGATGCTGCCCTCATCCTTCATTTTAACCTGGCTTCAAGGCCTACAAGTACCTCCCAGAGGTATTCTGGGAAGGAAGAATGTGTGGCAGCCAGAACTCTTATACTACTAACTACAATAGGTTTTATAAGACTATTTACAAGGTGAAATACTTGTAAAGACTACCCCCCTCACTACCGTAGTATGGGCACTTCTTCCTATGATATGAAATACTGCACTTTTCTATCCCCTTTTCTATGTCTCAAGACAACTCCCTCAAATCCATCAAATGGACAAGGAAGGAGGCCAGTTCTAATGATTGTATAATGAGGATGGAGATCTCTTCATTAGTTAACATCCAAGAAAGCTGTATATTATTTTTGGCATGTAAACATTTTTCTTTCCTTGTAAATCCTTAGGGGCTGGAGGCTGGTGTCCATCAGACAGTGACCACTACCAATGGCTGCAGGTAGATTTTGGGAACAGGAAACAGATCAGTGCTATTGCCACCCAAGGCAGATACAGCAGCTCTGATTGGGTAACCCAGTACCGAATGCTTTACAGTGATACAGGGAGAAACTGGAAGCCATATCATCAAGATGGAAACGTCTGGGTAAGTGATTGTGTCAAATGACACCATACTGTTTTCCATGTGTGCATTTCAATTATACCATGCTTCATGAGTGATCGATTAGATCCAACTCTGCATTTAGGGTTTATTCTGACATGGCTGCAAAACAACAGGCCCATCTACCTGCTATATGGATGAAAACATTTGCTTTCTGTATATTCTGTAGTCTGTAGTCAATAGTATTTTATCCATTGTGGTAATGGGTCATGGAATACATGTAAATGTCAAAAAAATCACTTAGGAAAAGGAAAGGATTATTAAGGGTGATGTGAGCAAGGGTAATACAATTATATGCGGTGTGAAAAAACTTGATTGAGAGAAGATTTAATCCCTCTTTCATAATACTAGAACTCAGGCTCATACAACGAAGCTGGTTGACAAGAAATTCAAGACAGACAAAAAACCAGTAATTTATAAAATTTGCAATCACATGGTGTAATAGTGTTAACCAACTTACATGGCTGTAAAGTGGGTTAGACAAATTCCTGAAGGAAAAGACTGGCTACTGGTCATAACGGTTATATAAAAAACCTTACAATGTCACAGGCTACCAGTTTCTATCAACTGTTTGTGTCTTCACCTTCAGCATATGGACTTTCCAGAGATAGCCCATGACGGTAAACAGAGTGTCTGACTAGATGGACTTTTAGTTTGATCAGAAGAGTTCTTCTTAGGGCCAGAAATCAGTACTATGTGAGTAGGACTGGGAAGAATATTCACAAAGTTTCTTGTTCCCATGAGACACTCTGCTGAGAAATCAACAAACTCAGTGAGATTTCATATCTGCTGCATGAGAGTGAGGCCATGAGTCCTATATTTTTCCTCATTTCTAAAGTTTGCAGATGGCATTGGCCTTATTGCAGATGGCATTGGCCTTATTCCCCACCTGGGGAAGAGCCATTGAATCAATTAGATTTGACTCACTATTCAATAGTTAATTCAGTGTGTGTACTCTCGTAGGGATTAACCAAAAGAATTCCAGCCATCATTTGAATAATATCATCCTACTTTGTGAAGCACAACACAGGCTTACTGATGAAGTGATCCAAACATCCGATCCAATTCTTATGGCTTTTTAAGCCCCTGCAACAAGACAATGACAATCATAGTTTACACAAACTTCATTTGCACAATTTGCTCCAAAAACATTTTTTGCAAGTTCTAATCCTCTTGCCAAGAATATTTAGAAAATCCCAAAACAAAGCAAACACCCTCTCTACAGCAAGGGGTGGGGGACCTCTGAGGTGTTTCATTCACACTGAAAAGAAAAGACAAGCATGAATTTATATCCCTAAGTGTGAAACATTCAGCAGCTTGTGAATCTCAGTTTTTTTGGGAAATCTCAGAGAGGGAGGGAGGGGGGAAAAGAAAGTTTCTGCTACTTCTGTAACGCTGAAAACATGTGACTAATGTTTGATGAAATCTAAAAAGCTAGTGCTGATGCTTAGTCTGGTTTTCCAGAGGTTAGAGATGAGTCTTCAGTATCATGCACAATTCCTAGTTTTTAAAGTGACTAGCAGAAAGAGAATAAATTAAGGAAATTCAGCAAAGATATGCAGATATACTACCTTCCCATAATTTATACAGATGATGGCATTCAGCTTTTCTTGGCACAGCATTTTGGGATCATTATTTTTAAACTGCACACTACACACCAAGCCCCGCCTAATATTTTGCATGCTTCTCTCCTCCCCTTCACAGCCCAAGCACAGTGATTCTTTGGCAATAGTGTTTCTCATTCTCAGCTTAAATGAGAAAGTAGAAGAACAAGAATCTCAAAGTGCAGAGTTCAGCAATATTCGTACTAAAGCAGTTTAATATCAAATGACACAGCCAGGGGACAGAATCTGGAAAATGAAGGAATGAATAATGAAAAAGTAGCAGTTTGAGAGCATGGGGTGGAAGAGAGCAAGAATATTCTGGGAAAGTAATTTTTAACAAAGATCTCAAGGAGAACAAACTGTGACAATCTACATAAAATGTTGAAATGACCCTCTTCTATATGCATTAGGGAAAGAAGTTCTATAATTACCTGCTAGGTAAGAAAGAAATGGAACATCATACAGTGAGATGGAGATAGGAAGAATACTTTCAAGGTGAATTTAGAAAAGGATTTCTGCTTCTGTAAAGCAGGCTTTCTGTCTTTATCCCTTGTGCTTTGGGATATGTTCCATTTTCTTTGACTTTTAATACCATTAGTGAGGCTTCATTCTTGTACGGTATCAGTTTCCTTTAGTAACTTTGCGTATATTGAATCTCTGGTTTCCCCCCCCCCCAAAAAAAAATGTTACACAAATTACAGATCAATACACTTTGGATATCCTGAGAGAAGGATGTTAAGTTCACTTACAGTAAATTTGTGCATAGTCTAAAGATATAAACAGCACTGCAAGTGATATGGATGTGCATATTGCTTTTTAACAATCCCTACTTATCAAAGAATGCCTTTGATTGTCCCAATTTCCTTTTTTTCTGCTGAAGAAGATGATGATGATTCCCTGCTAGCACACTTGTGCAGGGAGGTTTTTTTTTATTATTATTAAATTAAGTATTCAGTGAACAAAATGTGAAGTGCATGCTCAAGTGCTATTATCAGCATTCCCAAATTATAGTGGACAGGCATCAATACAACACCTGTGCTGTTAAAAACCTACTTTATAAAATAAAAAAGGTAGATAGATTGCAGCAGATACCTTATCATTACTAATGAATGAGGACTAGTCTTGGAGTATTGCAATACAGGCTTCTTGTTAATTAGAGCACAGTTCTCCAACCTGTTGCACCCCAGTCTGTTGGATCACAACTCCCATAATCCTCCAGACAGCACAGCCTTTGTAGCCCGGAACATCTGGAGGGTAAAAGATTGGGGGTTATATACTAAAGGAAATCACTTTAAGAGAATTAACAAATTATACTGCATTGCTAAATTAGCAACAACGGGTATCTGCTTTCATTTAAATAGGTTCATTTAATGGATCTTCAAATTGGACTAAGGACAAAGTGATCAAGAAGATGGATCAAAAACCTGTATGCTGATGTGGCCTAATATTTCAGCATCCCCTAAAATAAGAAAAGAGATAGCTAGTAATGACTGGTCATGGCTTTTGCTACATTAGCAAATAAAACTCCCAAAATTTAATTGAACACAGACTACACTTAACACATGGAGTGGATGGGCTAGACAACATTTTCCAACTTTTTTTTTCTTTTAAAGACTTTTCTAATTGATAGTATATCAATAAGGTAGAGGTTGTAAGTTGGTGAAAGTTACTCCTGAGGAACAATCCACATGTTGTCTAAAACTGGGGAAGCAGAGATGTTCTCACTGTATTGTGTTTTGTCCTATCTCCAAAATTATTATCAGGATCACTGTTTTTCCTTTTTACAGAAGAAAAGAGACCAAATGCATCAAGTCAGTACAAGTATCAGTAGTGAAGGCTACTGCTAATAGTAGGAGCCTACGGCTGTGATGTCAGTGGAGATTTAATGCACTCTAGGTTTTAATCCAAAACATTAAAGAATCTGTCCATGGTCTCCTCAATAAGTTCAGCACCTTGGATAGCTCCTTCAAAGTTAATTATACGCTTTAAAGAGTGTATCCATCACTTCATTGACATGGAAGCCACCAGCTGCCACTGATAATAGTAGCACTACTACTACTACTATTGCTACTACTACTTATTGCAGCACTTTGTGGAGCCAGCTGCCAGTTCACACTTTGTCTTCCGCCCTCTGTTGGGCCACAGAAGCAAGGCTCAGGCTTACTGGTATTTATTTATTTCATTTATATGCCGTCTCTCTCCCAAAGTAGGGCCCAAGGTGGCTCCCAGAAAGAGTCAATTAAAATCTAAACAATAAAATTTTAAAAACAATTAAAATCACATAAAACAATATCAAATTATTTAAAGGACATACAACATTTAAAAAGATAGATAAAACATTTCAATAAAAAGCTTCCCTCCTATAAATTAAAAAGCCTGCTTAAACAAAAATGTCTTTGCCTGGAGGAGAAAGGAAAGCAGGGTCGTATATGTGCCAGTGAAAGTAGAATGTGTATGCCATTTTGGATCTTAATATATGTTTAAATGTCTTTATCTGTCAATCACAGAAAAATGATAATAAATCACACTGATGACCAACCCTGAAATAACAAGACCAGACAAAGGAATTGGGTTAAATAAGGGACACTTTATTTGACCTAAAACTATTTAAACAAACTGCAGCTTGAGCAAAACAGGGGGAGTGACCTGGTGCAGGTCCAGCTGAGGCCAGGTGTCAACCTGGTGATTACCTCTCAGCTTCCCTGACCTCAAGGGCAGTCCCAAATTAATGGGGCTGCTCCCTGGCCAGTTGTATTCTGGAAGGCAAAACCCAGGTTGCTCCCTCCCAAGCCACAAGACTTTATAAGAGAGAGAAAACCCCCAGATCAGCCCCAAGGGCAGATTCCTTCCCCACCTCCTAGGTTGCAGAACCAGTGGAGGCAGTTCCAGAGCCCAACACTTCACCAAAAGGATGCCAAGGTGTATACTGGACTATAAAATTCTCCCTTGTTACTTGCTAAGTGAATACCTATTTAACAACCCGGGTACTCGCAGACAGCACACACGCAGATCACCAACTGTCAAACGGGATGAAGCTGAAGAATAAAGCCAACAGAAAACAACCATGCAGACACACAGCCCTTAACACCTACAAGCCACATAGCAAGATCTCCCCCTCCTGCTTGAAACCAGAGAAATCAAACAGAGCCCAGCTGAGAAGCAATGATTGAATCCACAAACTGACCAAGGATCAATGTGAGGACAAAACAAAGAGGCACAGGAGGGGGCAGCTGGGGCTTAAATATCCTCTCACCTTGCCCCCATCATGTGTTCTGTTTGGTGCAAAAGTGCCAAGTGCAAGGCATTCTGGCCTCTGTTCGAAGGGGCCATCAAACTGCCGTCCCCCCACAGCAGCCTTCACTTGTGTGGGTATGGGGACAAACACATACTAAATATATGTGAATTGCTATTCCCAGTACATTCAAGATGATGATGATGATGCATGCCATTCCAAATCTCCTTTCCATAACTAGATGTTAGACCAAGGGTGAGGAACCTTTGGCCTTCTAGATGTTTTGGACTTCAACTCCCACAAATCATAGCTAGCATGGCCAGTGCTGTGGAATTATGAGAATTATAGTCCAAAACATCTAGAAGGCCAAAGGTTCCCCACTCCTGGGTTAGTCTGACTTGTGTACTGGCTCACAGAGCTGTCCCTCTGTATTTTGTCACAAGGAACATATGAGGAAAAATAGCTATATCTTCAGAAACATCCTGCCCTATCTAAATATGGTCAGAACTAGATTCAGAAGAGTCCATGTCTTTGTTTCATGGAGCAAATATTAGATTCATTGTCCAAACGATTCCTTGGATTGACTAAACTCCTGTCATTCTCAGAAAGACTAGATATCTATCACACACCAAATCCTATTTGCTGACTGTTTTTCATTTAAACCAGTAAAACTGTTTAGAATCCAATTTATTTATATGTTTAGAATCCAATTTTAGTCTGAGGTTCAACAGAATTCTCTCTCTCCCCGCACTTTCTGGACTATACATGGATGTCTGGACTTTTTACACTCCAGAATCCTCATGTTGATAGATGTCTGTAGACAACTGTAGATAAAATGTGACATTTCAAATGTATGCAAAACACTGTGTAAACACACTGCTGTGTTCAAATAATGTATACAGTTGGAAACTTATGTAGAATCATGCACACATTGGAGAAGCATAAACAAAAAGAGGAAAGCTCTTGTACCATAAGGAAAACAACCTGGGAGAATTGGTCACAGGCTGGCATATGGAGGTGGGAAAGAAAACAGTTGCAAACTCTAGATGTGCACATTGCTAGCCAAACTGGACTCCAGAGTGACACACTACATTTTGATAACACTTGCAGATGTAAAGAATTGTGCATAACAAAATAGGGATCAAATGTGACATGTCTACTAAAAAATACACAGTAAAATTGGTGAATTAAATAAATACATCTGCACAACATTCTAAGAAGTGATTTAAAAGAGTGCTATAAATGGTGGTTGGTGGTTTCTGTGTCAGTGGGGTGAGGAATTGATTCCAGGTTTAAGTCTAAGCTTTGAAGGAGTTACCCAGGGTGCTGAATCCTGTCCCCCAAATATGGTCACCACCTTGGGCAGCTCTTTTAAAATTTGGACTAAATTCCAGAGCAGGTTCACTGCCTTACTGACATAGGGACTATCAACAAAGTGTTGGTTACCTTTAAAGCCCTACATGGTTTGGGTCCAGGTTACCTACCTCCTCCCATATCATCTGCCCTGTACAATCAGGTCCTCTGGGGAACATTTGCTACAGTCAGCCAGAACTAGGCTGGTGGCTGTCACCCGGAGGACATTTTCTTGAGCTGCCACAGACTCTGGACTTTGGAATGACCTGCCAGCAGAGATATGACAGCTGAATACACTGGCTGAATTCAAAACAGCATTAAAGACCAGACTCTTCCAGCAGGCCTATCCAGATTATTTTTAAATTGTGAATTTTAAATTATGAATTTTAAATAAAGATTAATGGTTGTAGTGGGGTTTTGTCATGTTTACTTTTTAGATTTATGTTATGTGTTTTAATAGATGTTATGTGTTTTTAATAGATGTTGTATGTTGATTTGTTTTGTTCCCAGCTTCAATGCATGGGGAGAGCGTAAGAAATAACAAGAAGAACAACTGAATTGTGTATTTCTGCTCATGAAAGAAGATGCATCAGTAGATTCAGGAGGACCCAGCTCCCCTCCTTGCACAGCCCCTGCAGATCTCATTGTCTGGTCCAGAGGACTAGAAAACTCCAGAGCAAACTCATGTGGCATACAGGATAGGGAGAGTGGGAGAAAGAAAAGGGGAGAGCCCTGTTGAGGTTGCAGAAGGGTTGTGTGGGAAAGGGAATTGTCTCACCCTAGATCTGCTGACTGAGCCCTTTTCTCACAGCAGATGTACACATTGTTAGATCAGGAAGCCTTTCTAAACTGCCTTATTAATCACAACAGCATTTTAATTTGGGAGATAATGGGAGGAATGTACATAGCATATTCAAAGGAAGTTCCTTAAAAGTAGAGTAAAACCAAACCAAACTTGTTCAGCATAAGAATTTAGTAGTGCTCTTTAATTTTGTTATTTGTTTCAAAATGACTGTATTCAACAAAGCTGAACAAATTACTGGGAAAGTGCTATTTGGCCAAACCTTTGCCATGGTTTGATTATAGTACTTCTTGGCACCATCCCCCTGCAATAGTGTCCTTAGATACATTGGTTCTCTTTGCCATCTTCTATACATATAATTCTCTTGGGTATGTTGCCGTTTCCAGTGTGCTGATTGGCTGCTTAGGGATCTGACCAACCAATCACAGGTCTGTTGGGCAGCCAATCAGCACACTGGGGGTGGGACCATGTAGATTCCAAATATGGCCACCAGAGAGGGAGAGGGAGTACCATGAGGGTGGATGTGGTGTGTGCTGGAGTTCAGGGGGTGGGACAATGGGCAGAACAAGTGGAGGGGGACAGAAAGAGCAGAGGGGGCAGAGCAAGTGGAGGGGGGAGGCAGGGGGAAGAACAAATGGAGGGGGTGGCAGGGGGGCAGAACAAACGGAGGGGGGTGGCAGGGTCAGAACAAGTGGAGGGGATGGCAGGAGACATAACAAGTGGAGGGGGTGGTGGCAGGGGGGCAGAACAAATGGAGGGGGATGGCAGGGGGCAGAACAAGGGAAGGGGTGGCAGGGGAAAGAACAAGTGGAGGGGATGGCAGGAGGGCAGAACAAATGGAGGGACTTGGCAGGGGGAGAACAAGTGGAGGAGGGGTGGCAGGGTGCAGAGTTTTTTAATGGCGTATGGTACGCTGGGTCCAGCTAGTTTAAACTGGTTGGTTCAGTGACACACATGATTTTGTTTATGTGTGTCCATGACATCATCAAGAGAAATTGCCACACTGTGAGAAAAGCCACAGTGAAACAAGTACCACAAATGGGAGACACTTTACAATAGTCAAGAAAACAGACGGAGAAGGTGACTCTATTCGGCTTAAAGAGAGCTTTTATAGTGGGAGCAATTTGCTTTGTTCAAAATGTGATATTCAGCTTGTTTATTGTATGGAGTACTGTTGCTCATTTGAAGTCTCCTTGTGGTTTACCACTGAGCACCTCCAACAATTAGATAGTTAGGCAGGGTGTCATCGGACATAGACCCAATAAATCCATATTAAGGGAAGTGTTGATTGCATTAGCATGGGGGACACTATATGTGGTATTATATGCTTTCTGGAAGTAGTGCTTAATATCAGCCCAATCTGGTGAACATAATATTCTATGCAGGGCAGGAAAAGAGTGTCTTGGAATTTGTGACCCTTGACAATATGGAAGTTTTGTTGTTGTTGTAGGAATATGTTAGAAGGAGGATGAGTAGATTGCAATCAGGCAGGACATATGGAGGGCCCTTCTGTACTATGAAACCCAAGAGATCTTTACACAACATGCTGCTATAAATGTGTAGAAATCCATGCCAATAAACTTTACAAAAATAGTTTGTCTGATTCTATAGCTCATCTTCTGCTCTTTGCTTCCCTTAGAATGAGAATCTTAAATGCCAGACCTTTTCCCCAGATTACAGCGTATACAGATAGTATAGTGATTAGATTTACACATGACTTTCATTATACCAAAAGGTCAATGTATGATCAGAATTCACTCATCTACCATGCTTCATCTTTTAATGTCAGGAGATATTGATGTAATGACGAAGCCAGCTAAAGAATCATACCATCAAAAATGGGTATTTTCCATCTTTTAAAAGACTGCCAGAAATGAAAGAATGTAATGGATGGATATTTGATAGCTGATTAACTTTAGTTAGAAAACGAAACTGTTATGCAGACTTTATAACCCTGGTTGTGTGCTTCTTGGAGACCATTGTAACCATCTCCTTAATGAAGGAGATAGTAGAACTTTAAACTAAAAATTAAAACAATTAATGTATGGACCAAATCTTCTTAATTAAATTGTTATTAGCTTTGCAATCACATAATTACTCTAATGTACAGCTACACATCTGAATAGCAGGAAATTATAGGGCCATTCTTCCCAGACAGTTGTTATGCTTCATCTATTGCTGATTGTTTTATTTTTTTTCCTCTTGGTGTTTCCTCTCTGTCAATCACATTTTATCTGCTTTCTCTTATGCTGTTACTACATACACACTCTTAAACAAACTTCAGCCAACTCAAAGACCATGTCAAGTTTGTTGCACTTCATTTCCATTACAGTTAATGGGGTGCATCATAGTCTTAACTATATTTTCACATTAATGTCCCTGAGACCTACCTGCAACTAACTAAATTATATTTTTAAATGTAGCTAAAGGTTATATCTCTTAAATTATATTTTTAAAATGTAGCTAAGGGTTATATCTTTTCCTTCCTTCCTTCCTTCCTTCCTTCCTTCCTTCCTTCCTTCCTATAGAGTAATCAGAGGGCACATATCTTGCATACACCCCTCCCCCCTTATTTGAGTGGTATGAAAGCTTGTAGGGTGTCAAATACTGTGCAAAACTGTTCATATAACATTTCATTCAGATATTAAATGCTATTGTGTGTCATTTCTCACATACTGTCAGATAATAGATACAATCACATGTCAACTGTCACATACAGTGAAATAGAAATAATGTAGCATGCAAGTTAACATTACGTGTTAACTATATAATACACTCATATGCCTATACACTGATACGCCCACCCAGATTCAAGGCATATAGACATGTTTTTGTGAAGGAAAAACATCTGTATAAATGTTGAGAGTCCAAAGAAATTTGATAAACAGACATAATTTGTTGATAGCGGCAGGAATTACAGTTCTCTGGATTTCCTGGGAGGAAACATATTACTTCTTATCTATCATCTGTTCTGCTGCTACCATTTTGTTTAGAACTTGAACAGTGCTGCATTTTTATTTCTCTTTCTAATGTGTCTTTGTGCATGCATGCACACTTTCATGCATGTAGTAAAATTTCTTATTTTGAGCAAGCTCTAAATGAATAACATAATTTCATTGCTTGGAACTTTGAACCTGGAGATGTTTCTCTGAAGAAATGAATAACACAAGTGTATGTCTGTGGTGATATAGATAACTTCAGCCTCCTGAGATCTTAATTTGACACCTTTCATGAGCAGTAAATCCAGGTTATAGAATATAAAAAGATCAGACTCTGAGAAGAAGAAAAAACCAGCCAAGGGTTGATCAAAATATTGCCAACTTTCCTTCTTATAGCATTGCTTTAAAAATAAATGTATCATATTTCAGTAGATAATCTTTGATCCTTCCCTTAAATATGACTATCATAGGTAGTCCCTGTATTGGACATGAATTCATTATTGGTTCAATTCTGCATGGTGTAATTAAGAGGAGTTTTAGCGTCATACATTCATTTTTCATTCAGTGCCCCTACTTATTTATTTATTCATTTAATTTATTTGCCACCTTTCTCCCAGTTTGGGACCTAAGGCATACTTTATGCACATCTAATCCCTTTTAAGTGTGTCTCCTGCCATTCCATGCCTCGATTTCATGGTTTGTATATAGAGCAGATCTCACACTTGTCAATTACATGTACATATAAAATATCCAAAATGTAAAATTTGAGTGAGATAAACAAGTGCTGATACACTTATGATGCAGGTGATATTAGCTGCAGATGTTTGGTGAGGATACACTTTCAGGAAATGTGGGATTGATGGTACATAGTGCGTGAAACAACCCTAACAGCACCAAATCACCTTTGTGGTTCTCCAAGATGAACCAGGACATCTCTTTGCTGATTAGCCTACCTTGATGAGTGGCCCTATTACTCTTAATATGCTAAAGAATGTTAAAATGAAAAAAGCCAATACAATTTGATGGTTAGAGTATGGACCTTTATTTGGTATTTATTTATTTATTTATTTATTTAACTTATATGCCGTCTTTCTCCCAACATGGGACCTAAAGGCAGCTTCCATAAAACTAATTAAAAATACAATAAATATACTTAAAATACTATAAAATCAGCTTAAAACATATAAAATCTAAAAGATAAAAGATAAAAAAAGCACTGCTGCTTATACGTTAAAGGCCTGCTTGAAAAAAAGTCTTTGCCTGCCAACAAAAAGAAATCAGGGAGGGGGCCAGCCTAGCCTCCCCTGGAAGGGTAGGAGCAGCCACAGAGAAGGACCTTCGGCTGCAGAAGCACAGGTTCAACGACCTGATCAGTTCCAGAGTTTACTTTGCTGAATACACCAGGCTTGGGGTTCTTTAGAAATGCCAAAACTAAAGTTACGTAAAATCAGCTTAATCTTGCTGGGGTCTGTGGACTTCCAGTTAAGTGGGCAGTATCACTGTCCACACACACATTTGTTGTTGTTTGTACATACAGTTTCCCACTATACAGAATCTGCTCTTTTCTGTATGTTTGACAACATATACTATACTTCATTGAAAATCCTTCCAGTTTTGGAATCCGTTGATGATCCTAAGCAGGGGCTGGGAAGGAGTCTTTCGACTCATATTTAAACACAGTGTCAGCCCCCTATGACTAAGGAGATTTTCAGACGGTGACAAAAATAGCTTCCCCGTCTTCCTATCTCCTCTACCACCACCCTCCCATCCACATCCCAGCACACACATGAACATTTTCAGACCTAACTTATAGCGCATGCTCCTCTCCCCTCAGCAGCCCAGGAGTAAATGCAGCTCTCACGGAGCTGCATTCTTGTCCTTATTTGAAATCCCAGGCTGTTCTCACGAAAGGACAAGCACAGGGGAAATTCAAAGTTAAAAAGAAAAATACACACACAAAATCAAACCAAGCACCTAAACACACTTAAAAAATAATAAGTAACCCAGGGAGTGTACAAGAAAGTGTGTCACTTACCTGGATCTCCGGATCACACCTGGAAGTGTTTGGCACAGACCTCCCACTGACACTGACTGGTCAAACAATTACAAAATGGATTTGTAATTGGTTGACCGGCCGAACCCAAAGGGTGCTCAGCAGTGGCTCCTCTTCATCTTGGAAAGATGTGACCAGTGGGGTGCCACAGGGTTCTGTCCTGGGCTCAGTGCTATTCAATATAGAATCATAGAATCAATGGCTTGGATGAGGGAATTTGGGGCATACTTACCAAATTTGCAGATGACACCAAATTAGGTGGAGTAGCTAATACCCTAGAGGACAGGATCAAACTTCAAAATGACCTGGTTAGACTGGAGAGTTTGGCCAAAGGTAACAAAATGAAATTCAATATGGAGAAATGCATAGATATAGGATGGGGGAGACCTGGCTGAATGAGACTACGTGTGAAAGGGATCTAGGAGTCCTAGTTAGACCACAAGTTGAACATGAGTCAACAGTGTGATGCGGCAGCTAAAAAGGCCAATGCGATTTTGGGCTGCATCAATAGAAGTATAGTGTCTAGATCAAGGGAAGTCATAGTGCCACTCTATTCTGCCTTGGTCAGACCTCACCTAGAATACTGTGTCCAGTTCTGGGCACCACAATTCAAAAAGGATATTGACAAATTGGAGCGTGTCCAGAGAAGGGCGACTAAAATGGTGAAAGGTCTGGAAACGATGCCTTATGGGGAGAGACTTAGGGAGCTGGGTATGTTTAGTCTGGAAAAAAGGCGGTTAAGAGGCGATATGATAGCCCTGTTTAAGTATTTGAAGGGGTGGAGCAGGCTTGTTTTCTGCTGCTCCAGATCCTGGAACACGGAGCAATGGATGCAAGCTCCAGGAACAGAGATTCCACCTCAACATGAGGAGGAACTTTTTGACAGTAAGAGCTGTTCGGCAGTGGAACACGCTCCCTCGGAGCGTGGTGGGGTCTCCTTCCTTGGAGGTCTTTAAACAGAGGCTGGATGGCCATCTGTCGGGGATGCTTTGATTGTGATTTCCTGCGTGGCAGGGGGTTGGACTGGATGGCCCTCGTGGTCTCTTCCAACTCTGCAATTCTATGATTCTATGATTCTACTGGCATCGCGCCAGCATAACAGGGCACCTTTTCACTTGCCCATCATTCCATCATAGAAACAGAATGGGCGATCTATTCATGGCTTAGCTCATGAATAAAAAGAACCAATGGCAGAATGGGAGCAGCACAGGAGCATGATGACATGGAGATGATGTCGTCTGAAAATCAAGCCCTATAGCAATCTCCTGGCATTGGTGTCACACCATATTTAGTGCGTCTGATAATCTCCCATAATCTATAATTGTATAAATGCATGATTGTGAAATGCCATTATTTCAGAATAAATCTCTACTTGTATTATCATGACTGGTTTACAAGTTATTTTCCAGCTTCTGTATGAGTGGGATTTACAGCAAGCTGTTTCCCTTACCATAAAAAAATGTATTAAAACCCTCATGTTGACACTACTAAAACAGAGATGCCAACCCTGAAAGCTTTGAGTGCTAAGCTGCCCTGCTGAATTATCTGCTCCTATTTAGATAAATAGCTTTTCTCACTTCACTGACTCTGACAGGATAGAAAGATGAATTAGGATGATGCAGGTGCCTGTTTGAAGCTTGCTGCACTGTACCTGGGTTGTATGGGGAGCTGGCCCCTTCCAGAATTTGACATTATGATTAAACTCTATCTAGAGACCTTTTAGTTGCTTCTCAGAAACTGAGGGAATGAGTAGCTTCTAGCTAACTTCCACATGGCATCTTGCTGTGTGACAGAGAACCATTTATTCCCTCATGAGTTTTCCAGGTCATTAAAAATAGCCTCAGATACCATCTTTTCCCCTGCCAGTGGAAGAAAAGTGGGACTTTTCTAGTCATGCCACCCAGCTTATGGAGCAGAGTTCCCAGAGAGGTTCTCATGATGCCATCTTTATTTTATTTTCTGTACCAGCTAGAATTTGTTTTAAATAAATAAAAAAAAGTCCAGGCCTTTTATTTTTGTACTTATTTCATTATGATTTTTTTTTAAAGAAACCATTTATTGTAATGTATTGTCATGCTTTATTGTGTTTGTATGTTTGTTTGTTCTAAACTGCTCCAGCAGCAAAAAGGCTGAATTGATTTTAAGGAATATTCTGTTTTAATAGAAATTTTTTAAATTAAATTAAAATGATCTGCAGCATACAGAACATAAGAAACAAAGAGAAAGTAACAAAAAGAAAAAATAATATTTTAAAAAAGAAAATAACAATATACATATGTACAAGTGTTGTTGTGTGCCTTCAAATCGTTTCTGACTTATGGTGACCCTAAGGCATGGATATAAACTAAAATTAAAACTAAATTAAGATTAAACATCATACAAAACACTATACCAAAGATCTTAACTAAAACAATAAACACAAAATAACTGATAACCTAACTAATACCCTAAGCACTAACTAAATAAGTATAACTATACACAAAGGTCTCTAATCCCCCATTCCAAGATGTAATGAGAAACAAAAACTCAAAAGAAAAGATATACTAATCTACCATTACAGATCTAAGTGAATAAACTTACTAAGGTTATTAATAACCAAACCAACAAATCATTACATTATTAGTTTTCAAATTGCTCAAAAAATCTATAAATGGTTTTCAAACTTTCAAGAAGTTATAAATGGGTTTGTCCTTTAACACCCATGTTAACATGATTAATTTTAAAAGAATATTCTAAATAAATAAATAATAAATCCTATGCTATTCAGAAATAAATCCAACTGAATTCATTTTTTAAAAGATTGTGAGAACTGCATGAATGCATAGGGGTTGGGGAAAAGGCTTGCTTTAGTATAATGTGCTCGCTAGTAGTCCATGTTGGTCAGCTGGTATTTCTGAAGTTAGCTGACAGTACTTGTTTAATGGCTTTCACTGGTAAATGGTATCTCTCCAACAGGCAGAGCTGATTGATGGCTACTGTCTGAGGGCTTGTCTAGAGCTGCCAGAATAAGCTGGCTTCCCACTGGTGTATTCTGGCCATGGATCAGGCCCATCCCCCCATTACCTACATGAAATGAGATGGAGAGCATACTGGTACCATCACATGCAGGGGCACTTGATCACATGCTGGGGGCCTCCTTCCTGGCTTCAGAGAGACACCAGCAGTGGCCACAGTAGTGGCTGCAGATACAGGCTAGCATGCATGTATGGACTTCTGCATTTCTGTGGAGCCCGATCTGGGTTTTCCCACATGAATTGTGTTTTCCTGGGATTTTAATAAAATTGCTTAATGGGCTTTACCCCCATCTTCCCCTCATCTTTGCCCTGGGTGTTATCAAGAATGCCTGAGGGTGAAATAGGGCAAAAGCCCTGCATCGTATGGACTGCGGGGCTCCAAGATGGGGTAAATAGCTCATCTAGACAAGCCCTAAGACACTCCTGTGTGTTTGGAAGCAACCCTTCGGGAGCCAGCAAAATTTAGAACTCTGTATTTGGCAGCATGTTTTGGAAGATGGAGCCTTGGAAACACTGAGCAGATGTTTGCTTTCCAAGGAATTGCTTCTTGCCTACTCTTTCTGTTCACTGTGTACATTGGCAGATAAACAGATGTCACAAAAATAACATACGCTTCCACTGTTGTTTCATTATAGGAAAAGAGATGCTTGCAGCAACTACAACAAGATATCCTTCCACTTGGCAGTGGCTGGTCAGTGGGTGTAGTGAATCTGTTCCAGGTTTTAGCCACACTTTAAGGGAGCTTTGCAAGGTACTGTGCCTAGTTTGGGGATAGCACTTTGGATAGCTCCCTTAAAGTACAGACTAAACCCTGACATGAATTCACCACCCCATTGCCATGGAAGCCACCAGCGGCCATTGGAGAGCAGTGCACACAAGTGGGATCCACAACCAGAATGGTGCAGTTGATAGGAGTACACACAATTCTAGTTGGTGATGCTCTCCCCAGAATACTCTATTCCACTGCTATCACCAGTTATCTTTGTAACTTTATTTTTAATGGCTACTGAGCATGTTCAATCCTTGCTGAGGTCTTGAGGGACTTGGCCCTTGAGTTCTCTGATCATGCTGATCCTGCCCTCTTATTTCTGTCACCCCTTGTTGGATCTAATTGTACTGACACTCATAACTTGACTTTGCTGTTAGAATGATACAATGTTATCTGTAACTACTATCTGTTGGTAACACTAGAGGAAGAGTTTCTAGAAGACATTGATTAGTCATCAGTAATATTTATGTTCTGCCTTTTCTCCAGTAGACTCAATGTACATGGTTCTCCTTGGTCTCCTTACAACAACACTGTGAAGTGATAGATCAGGCTGAGGGAGACTGACTGGACCAAGTTCACCCAGTGAGCTCCGTGGCACACTGGGGACTAGAACCTGGATTTCCCAAGTCTCAATCCAATGCCCAGCACCTCTCTACCATGCTGGTTCTGTGGAGTGGCACTTAGTATTGCCCCTAAAAAGGAGACATGTTATATGCAATCATGCAAAATGAAGCATTCAATTACTGTAGCTTTGAAGCAGCATTTTTAAAGTAGTATAGAATTCATTATATTTTAAGGAAATGTTTCTAAACTTTCCTAACAGCTGAGCAAAAGCTGTGGCAATACTGAAGCTGCTAACAACAACAAAAAATACCTTCTTCCCATAATTGGGGTGTGTGTGTTAAATGAGTTTGTGCCAGAGCATGGCAAATGGGCTAAGCTTTTTTGATGAGGTGATTATATTACAACCTCAGCAATTTTAAATTGGGAGTGGACAGCAGGGGTTGAGAACCTTGGTGGAATTTAGTTAACAATGAAGGAGCAATAGCTCAAAAGGGGGGGGGGAGTCAAAGGCTAAGTCTCTCTCCATTTCAGAAAGAAAAGATTACTTCAGCTAGGACCACATCAGCATTTTCTCTAGCCTGCTGACAGAAGAACCAGAAGAATTTTGCTGATATCAAATGGCTCTTTAATAGCACTAAATGCCTTACAATGTCCAGCATACCAGGTGCTAAAAAAAAGTTATTAAAGGGAAAGAATATAACCTTGTCAGACTACAATGTCTTATCAGTAGGATTAAACCAGAAGAGAGAGAATGTCTAATACATCAGAAAGGACACTACTCATATATACTGAAGGCAATCAGACAGTCACATAGGAGATTATCAGATGCGTTAAAAGTGGCATTACAGCAACACCAGGAGATTGCAAAAGGGCTCCTATATCAGATGATGACATCCCCCCTTGTTATGTACCCGTTCTTCTCCCATTCTGCCAGCTCTGCTTTTTATTGATGGGAGAAGCCATCAATAGATCCCCCCCCAGTTCTGTTTCTGTCACTGATTTGACATTGTGCGAAAAGGTGCCCCACTATGCTGGCGAGATCCCAGCGTCAATGGGAGGTCCCTGCTAGAACACTTCTGGATGAGATCGGGACATCCAGGTAAGTGACACACTTTTTATTACCCTCCCCAGGTTACTTGTTAATTTTAAAGTGTGTTTTTTGTGCTTGGTGACACTTTTTAAAAAAAAAATTCCCGTGCTTGCATCTTCTCACGAGAATCCATAGGATTTTGACCCAGGAAGTCAAAGGAAGAGCTCCTTTCACTCCTGGGCTGCCCTGTTGACGTGAGAAAAGGTAAGTGCGGTAGGGAGGGTGATTATGGTGGGACAGGGATGGGACAGGGTCGGGAGTGGAGATTGTGGGACAGGAACGCTTTTTTTGTTCCTGTCTAATAATCTCCGTGTTCAAATGGTTCCTTGCTTTGTGTGTGTGTGGGGGATCTTGTTGGTGTCTTATGCTTGCACAAGTTCCCCTATGTAACTATTTGGACTTTTTTAAAAAAATGTGATCCACAACATCTGCATTCAGTTGAAGTTCACAGACGCAGAGCAGTACATGTGGTGCCATTGCATATGTGGAAGTGCATTCAGTTGCATATTTCATTGCATATTCACTTGCATATCTGGCTACCCATTTGCTTGTGCATCCAGTCACCCATTTGGTTGTGCAAGGCTGACATTCAGCAGAAGAGCTCCTTGGTATCATCAACTCCACTTTGAAAGATTGACACTATGGGCAAATAAGATCATTCCTTTTGGTTAATTTTATAGCATTGGCCTAACGGTTTATTATCACTGGGCATATTCTGACTTTCCATTTCTGTTGGTTTCACTTCTTTAAAATAAAACATTGATGCTCTTTGCATATTTATGGGAAACCAATTTGGCCCCTCTCTAATGAGGCAGAAGATAATGCAAGAAAACAAAATGTTTCTCATATATTAATATTTAATAGCATCTTGATACATCAAGCTGCTCAGATACTAAGAAAGTCTGAAGTTTTCTCTTATAGGAATTGTATAATAAGATTGCAATTATTTCAAATACACAAGCTCATGCCATAACAAATTATTTTGTTAGTCTTAAAGGTGCCTCAAGCTTTGTTTTTGCTGCAACAGACCCCTTTCTGTAGCAGGCTCTCTGGAAATAATACTCATACTAAAACTAATAATGGAAATACTTATGTTTATAAGGTGCTTTTCAGCCATTTCAACTTCTTCACATTATCAAAGTGATTCTATTCATTAGGATATTCAAACCAATGATTATAAAAGTGTTTCTTAAATGTCAGGACACGATGACAACAAGAATCCTAGTCTGATGAGAATCTTTGCAGTCCGTGACTTATTTTATGCAAAATTCACACATGGTTGTTTTGCACAGATAACAGCATTTTCTGCACAAAAAATATTAAACACGTGCAGAAAATGCTGTTTTCTGTGCAAAACAACCATGTGTGAATTTTGCAAACAGGAAGTCCTTGCCTGCAAATCAACTCTGAAAAGCATGAAGACTTTCTGGCCGTAGGAAGAACATTACTTGGTAAAATTACTGATTGTTTTGTTGAAGAAGAAAATCAGCAAAGAAACACCCCTAGTTCATGTACCGTTTACTACCACTGAGGCTTTGAACTGCCTTTCCCAAAGAGGCTTGTACATAATGCTCTTTTTAGAGTCAGAGCTTTTTGGAGGCTACATGATTTGCTCCCCCAGAGTTTTAAGAGCTGTTTTAGTTTGTTTTTTTAAAGGTTTTTATGCATTAATTAAGTTTGTTTACTCAGTACATGAAGAGGAGAAATACACTAGCACCACCCCATTGTCATTTTCATTATTTTGCAGCACATATGGGATGATTTTCTGAGTCAGAGAGTCTCTGCTAACTAACAGAAATCATGATGGAAGTGTCTAGTGCATGTCTTTCTTCATGTACTGAGTAAACACTAATAGGGCTTGTCTAGACAGGCAATTTACCCCAGCTTCCCCCTGTCTTGGAAGTCTGCAGTCCAGTCCAAATGATGCAAGGCTCTTGCCCTGATTTGCCTCCTGACAATCCTGACAATGTCCAAGGCAAAACATGGGGTGGAGGAGCCAGGGTAAACCCATTTAAAACATTTTTTTAAAACTGGGAAAACCCACATTATGTGGGAAAACCTGGATGGGTCTGGCATGGGAATGCAGGGTCTGTACCTGCATGCTGGCCTTTATCACCAGACACCGCTGCTGCTGGAAGCATTCAGTGGCCAGGAAAGATGTGATAGAATCATAGAGTTGGAAGAGACCACAAGGATTACCCAGTCCAGCCCCCTACCATGCAGGAATAAACAATCAAAGCATTCCAGACAGATGGCCATACAGCCAGTGTTTAAACACCTCCAAAGAAGGTGACTTCACCACATACAAGGCAGTGTATTCCACTTCTGAACAGTTCTTACAGTAAGGAAGTTCTTCCTATGTTTAGGCAGAATCTCTTGTCCTGTAAATTTGAACCCATTGCTCCATGTCCTAGTCTCTGAAGCAGCACAAAAGAAGCTTGCTCCATCCTCAGTATGACAACCCTTCAAATATTTAAACATGACTATCATATCATCTCTCAACCTTCTCTTCTCCAGACTGAACATGCCCAGCTCCCTAAGCCGCACCTCATAGGGCATGGCTTCCAGACCATCCACCATCCTGGTTGCCCTCCTCTGGACATGTTCCAGCTTCTCAATATCCTTCTTGAATTGTGGTGCCCAGAACTGGACACAGTATTCCAGGTGAGGTCTGACCAAAGCAGAATAGAGTGGCACTATTACTTTCTTTGAGTAGACACTACACTCCTCTTAATGCAGCCTAGATTCACATTGGCTTTTTTAACTACTGCATCACACTGCTGACTCATGTTCAGCTTGTGGTCCACTAAGACTCCTAGATCCCTTTTGCATGTACTGCCATCAAGCCAGGTGTCACCCACCCTATATCTGTGCATTTTTATTTTTACTACCCAAATGTAGTATCTTAAGTTTTTCCCTGTTGAAATTCATTTTGTTAGTTTTGGCGCAGCTTTCTAATCTGTTAAGGTCATATTGAATTCTGATCCTATCCTCTGGGGTACTAAGCATGCCCTCTATTCTCTCATCCAAGTCATTGATAAAGATGTTGACTAGCACTGGGCCCAGGACAGAACCCTGTGGTACCCCACTAGTCACTTCTCTCCAGGATGAAGAGGAGCCACTGGTAACTACCCTTTGGGTTTGGTCAGTCAACCAATTACTAATGTTCCTAACAGTTGCATTGTCTAGCCCACAGGTTACTAACTTTTTTGCAAGAATATCATGGGGGACCTTGTCAAAAGTATTACTGAAAGTCTTACTCAAGATACACTACATCCACAGGATTCCCTTCATCTATCAAGTATGTTTTTTTCTATTGGAAAAAAAGAGGCAAGATTAGTCTGACATGACTTGTTTTATAAAAACCTATGTTGATTTTTAATGATCATGGCATTCCTTTCTAAGTGCTTATGGACTGTCTGTTTAATGATCTCCTCCAGAATCTTTCCTAGTATTTATGTTAGGCTGAAAAGGTGATAATTATTTAGATCTTCTCCCTCCCTTTTTTTTTTTTATGATGGGAACAACATTTGCCCTCTTCCAGTCTGCTGGGACCTCTCCTGTTCTCCAGGATTTCTCTAAGATTATTCCCAGTGTTTATGAGATTATTTCAGCCATTTCTTTTAGTATCCTTGAATGTAGTTTATCTAGCCCTGGAGACTTGAATTCATTTATACTGGCCAGATGTTCCTGAATAACCTGTTTACCTATTCTGTGCTGCATTTTGCCTACTACATCATCTGTTCCATGTTCTCTAGGTTGAGCACTATTCTCCTTTTGGGAAAAGACCAAGGCAAAGAAGTAGTTTTGCCTTTTCTCTGTCCCCTGTTAGCATTTCAACTTCTCCACTCAGCGGTTCTACCACTTCCTTATTCTTTATTTTGCTATGGACATATCCAGAAAAGCCCCTTTTTTGTTTTTAAGCTCTCTAGCAAGCCTAAGCTCCACCTGTGCTTTTGCTTTTCTGATTTCCCCCCTACACGAGCTGGCTATTTATTTGAATTCTTCTTTGGTGATTTCTCCCTTTTTCTATTTCTTGTATATGTTCCTTTTAAGTCTTAGCTCAGTTGAAAGTTCTTTAGACATCCATACTGGTTTCTTTAGACACCTGCCATTTTTCTTCCTCATTGGGACTGTCTGAAGCTGTGCCTTCAATATCTCACTTTTTAGAAACTTCCATCCATCATGTAGTCCCTTCTTTTTTTATATTCCTGACCATGGGATCACCTCCAGTAATTCCCTAAGTTTTCTGAAGTCAGCTTTCTTAGTCTAGAAGGCATGTCTGACTACATTTGGCCTCCCCTTTTCTCTGTATAACAAACCCCAGCAGAACATGGTCACTCCCCCCTAAGGATCTTGCCACTTCCATCCCATTACCCAGATCACCTCTGTTGGTTAGGATCAGATGTAAAATAGCTGATCCCCTTGTTGCCTCTTCCACCTTCTGGACGATAAAAATGTCTGCAAGGCAATTGCAGAATTTGTTCGAAGTTAAATTTTTGGCAGAGTTGGACTTCCAACAAACATCAGGATAGTTCAAATCCCCCATTAATACTACATCTCTCCTGTCTGGATGTGTGGTCATCTCTTCTAGGAAGGCATCATCCAAGTCCTCAGTTTGCCTTGGAGGTCTGTATTAGACCCCCACAATGACATCCCTGCTGTTTCCCTCCCCCTTGACATTTACCAAGATGGTCTCAACTTGGCTCCCAGGATTTAAATCTGTTCACAGGTGTCCACATCCTTAATGTATAATGCTACTCCACCACCTTTCCTGTTTGGTCTATTTCTCTGAAATAGGTTATACCCCTCTGTTACTACATTCTGATCATGAGACTCATCCCACCAGATGTCAGTGATGCCTATTATATCATATTTGTTTTGCTGTGCTAAGAGTTCCAGTTCATCCTGTTTATTTCCCATGCACTGTACATTTGTATAGAAACATCTAAGACCATGGGCCATTTCCCCATCTTCCTTTAAAGGTTTTATTCCTGCCTTGTTCTCTGTATAACATTTGGGCTATTATCTCCAGCACTTGATTAACCCCTGTCCTCATGAATACTGTCTCCCTCCCCCACATAACTCAGTTTTGCTAAGATTCCTAATAGTTTACACACATTGCACCACAATATCGCCTCATTCAGAAGGGGGGAGCTCAAAAACTCAAAAGTGGCAAAATAAGGGCTTTCACTACTTTTCCTGACTTTTTTTGAAAAGCAGTGTGACTTAGTGCACTATCGATTGTGTGAACTACCATTTCGGAAAAGTCTGTGTGAATTACCAGCAATTTCCCAAAAACAACAACAGCAGAACTGAGCCATGGATTGACCAGGGAGGGGGTTGGATGGACTAGGGAGGGGATGGAGGAGCCTGAAATGAAAAGATGTAGTCACTGTTGTTTCCAAGCATGGAAAAGATCCCAATCACCCAGCTGGCTGCCGCCAAGCAAGATTGAGTAGTGATCTGCTTCTCCGGCTGTTCGCTCCCTCGCAGTCCTGTGATCCCATGTGTGTGTGTGTGTGTGTGTGTGTGTGAGAGAGAGAGAGAGAGAGAGAGAGAGAGAGTGGGTGAAGGGAAGGGGGTCTTGACAGGAGAGGGGATGGCTCCTTGGTGGCTGAAAGGCTGCCTCCTTCCTCCCACCCTTCTCGGTTTGGGAAGAAGAGTGTGCACTCCCTGTTAAGGGATTAAAACTAGCAGGCATCCCTCTGGTAATCAGAGGAGGAAAATGTGCCAGCACTTTCTTTCTCTTGCTCTCTCTTTCCCTCCCTCCCTCCCTCCCTCCTTCCCTCTCATCTTCCCAGCATCTTCCCCCAGTTCTGCTTGGGAGACCATGCCCCCTACCTTTGCCTGTGTGAACTACCAAGCAGAAAAATAAACACATCTACCAATTTTGCAGTAAATCATGTAAACTATCCAGCACTGTTGTGAAAAAGTGCTAAAGCACAAACTATCGCAATAAAAACTGCCATGTAACTGAGCCCTTGGGTTCATTTTATTGGAACTTTCAGAGAACTGTAGTCAAGCAAGCCTCACATGGCTTTTTGCTCCTCAGTCTGACTTGTGGCAAAAATTCTGTCTGCTGCTTTTCTGAAGTTGAGAGACGGTATAGCTCATGGATTATTATTTTTTTTGCTAGTGTTAACTCTTTACTAGTTTCTTCAAAGACTTTAACAGAGCCTTGGATCAGCTAATGAACCAACAATCCAGTAGCAAAAGAAGTTAAATAATCCCATATATTAGTGTCAAAACAGCAAGTGGATATTTAAACTAAACACCAACAATAATAAGATTGTTGTAACCAAAGTTAAGTAAAGACTAGTGCACTGTTGTATATGTACAGGCTTGTATACACCAATAGATTTCCAGTTAGCACTACAACTAAACCAGTGTTGAACAATGAAAGTTTCTATTTAAAACAAAGTAACCCAGGAATTATTATTTTTATTTTTTTATTTATTATTTTTTCAAAAAGTGTTTTCATATACAATAAAAAAGTGAAAAACAAAGTGAAAGAAGAAAAAAGATAACAGCAAAGATAACAAAGCAAAATAAAACAGAACAATCTAAATTTCTACTTCCTTTCTCAACTGCAGTTCGAATTTATTATATAGTTTCTATTATTGGCTTTCTACAAAGTAAAGAAAAAAAATAGTTCATCATTTGTCATGTTATACCATAAAAACTTCAATACAGTGTCTATAATGCCTTTACAATTTCTTCTAATTTTCCATTTATCCCCTGTATTTCCCAACAGAAGGTCTAATTTGTTAATTGAGGAAGTTTATATCTTTGTATTTATCAATTTCCATATCAACTCTATTTAATCCGTAAACCATATTACTGCGTATCTATTCCATTCATTTTTCCAATAGTCAATTAAGTTTTCCCACTCTTTTCTAAATCCATTTAGAGATTGATTTCTAACCCAGCACATCAGTTGTTCCATTTGGGCTACTTCCAAAAGCTTGTCCATCCATTCATCACATCTTGGAGTCACCTTTTGTTTCCAATGTCTAGCAAACACGATTCTTGCTGTGGTGGTCATGTAAAGCATCATTCTTTTAAATTCTTTTGGGAAGTCTCTATCAAACATATTCAACAGATATAGTTGTGGACTTAATCTGAAATCTTTTTAAATTATCTTTCTTATCAGATTGTGAACCTTTATCCAGTATTCTTTTGCGACATTACATGACCACCACATATGATAAAACATACCCTCTGTATCACCACACTTCCAACATTTACTTATTTTCCCCTTATACATTTTAGCTAATTTTGATGGAGTTATATACCATTGATACAGCATTTTATAACAATTCAGTCTCAATTCACTACTTGGAATTATTAGAACAGTACACATCTCCAAACCATTTGATTCAGGTTTTGTGTTTCATTCTTCATAGAATCATAGAATTGTAGAGCTGGAAGAGAACACGAGGGTCATCCAGTCCAACCCCCTGCCATGCAGGAAATCTTGATCAAAGCATCCCCGACAGATGGCAATCCAGCCTCTGTTTAAAGACCTCCAAGGAAGGAGACCCCACTACACTCCAACGGAGTGTGTTCCACTGCTGAACAGCTCTTACTGTCAAAAAGTTCCTCCTAATGTTGAGGTGGAATCTCTGTTCCTGGAGCTTGAATCCATTGCTCTGTGTTCCAGTCTCTGGAGCAGCGGAAAACAAGCCTGCTCCATCCTCAACGTGACACCCCTTCAAATACTTAAACAGGGCTATCATATTGCCTCTTAACCATCTTTTTTCCAGGCTAAACATACCCAGGTCCCTAAGTCTCTCCTCATAAGGCATCGTTTCCAGACCTTTCACCATTTTAGTTGCCCTTCTCTGGACATGCTCCAATTTGTCAATATCCTTTTTGAATTGTGGTGCCCAGAACTGGACACAGTATTCTAGGTGGTGTCTGACCAAGGCAGAATAGAGCGGCACTATTACTTCCCTTGATCTAGACACTATACTTCTATTGATACAGCCCAAAATCGCATTGGCCTTTTTAGCTGCCGCATCACACTGTTGACTCATGTTCAATTTGTGGTCTACTAGGACTCCTAGATCCCTTTCACACATAGTCTCGTTCAGCCAGGTCTCTCCCATCCTATAGCTATGCATTTCATTTTTCCGCCCTAAGTGCAGTACCTTACATTTCTGTGTATTGAATTTCATTTTATTAGCTTTGGCCCAGCTCTCCAGTCTATCCAGGTCATTCTGAAGTTACTCACCCTTTAAAATAAATTATTTAATGGTTCAGTAATGTCATGCTGATGAAAACAGTTGGTTCTGATCTGCCTAGTCATAATAAGTCTGATAGTCTTTGAAATGCAATTAAACTCCCACTCTTTTTCTTAACTGCATCACAACGTTGGCATAGGAGTATATGGAGTTCAAATGGCTGTTGTAAATATGGGGATTCCTGTGTTTTTGTTTTTTAACAGCATTTTTATACTCCATTTCACATACACCACACAGAGACAAAAGTGGGATCGCCAAAGAGTATACATTCAACAGGGAGTTGATGCAAATTACAGATTTCTGATAAGTAAAACTTTTCATACTTTATACATTTAACATTATATGTACACATTACTCACCCTCCAGGCTCATTGGTATCTCTCTTATATTTTATGCATTTTTGAAATGTGTTAAGTGGCTTTATATGACCAAGAATATTGTTAATAATTAAATAGTAGTAAATAGTAATACAGTTGTCCCTTCATTTTTGCTGGGGTTTGGTCCCAGCCCCCCCTCCCCCATGGATACCAAAATCCGTGAATACTCATGTCCCATTCTATGCAATGGCATAATAAAATGGTGTCCCTTATATAAGATGGCAAAATCAAGGTTTGCTTTTTGGATTATTATTTTTTAAAGAATATTTTCAATCCGTGAATATTTAAATCCGTAGATAGCAAATCCATCGATATGGAGGGACAACTGTAACTATCTCTCTCTATAATTCTCTTAGGTATGTTGCTGTTTCCAGTGTGCCGATTGGCTGCTTAGGGACCTGACCAACCAATCACAAGTCTGTTGGGCAGCCAATCGGCACACTGGGGGTGGGACCATGTAGATTCCAAACATGTCTGCCGGAGAGGGAGAGGGAGTACCATGGGGGTGGATGTGGTGTGTGCTGGAGTGCAGGGGGTGGGAACCAATGGGAAGAATGATTGGAGGGGGCAGAAAGAGCAGAGGGGGCAGAACAAACAGATGGGGTGGCAGGGGGCAGAACAAACAGAGGGGGGTGGCAGGGGCAGAACAAATGGAGGGGGCTGACAGGGGAAAGAACAAGCAGAGGGGGTGACAGGGGGCAGACCAACTGGAGGGGAGTGGCAGGGAGCAGAACAAACGTGGGGGGTGGCAGGGGACAGAACAAGCAGGGGGGATGGCAGGAGGCAGATCAAATGGAGGGGGTGGCAGGGGGCAGAACAAACAGAGGGGGTGGGGGCAGAACAAAGGGAGGGGATGGTAGCAAGGGGGCATAACAAGTGGAGGGGGGTGGTAGGAGGCAGAACAAATGGAGGGGGTAGCAGGGGGAAGAAAAAGCAGAGGGGGATGGCAGAGGGCAGAGCAAGCAGAGGGCAGTGGCTGGAGTAAGAACAAGTGGAGGGGGTGGCAGGGGGCAGAACAAGCAGAGGAGGTGGCAGGTGGGCAGAACAAACAGAGGGGGTGACGGGGGAGAACAAGTGGAGGGGGTGGCAGGGGGAAAGAGTTTTTTAATGGCGTATGGTATGCTGGGTCCAACTAGTTACTAATAATTACTACTACAGTAGGACCCCCATGTCCATGGGGGATTAGTTCCAGGGCCCCCCGCAGATAATGAATTCCATGGATAATAGCAAATGCCCCGTCACCATTTCTGCCACAGAAACCCTCCAGGGGGAAGAAGGGAGAAGGAAAGTGATGCCTCCCCTCCCTTTCCCCCACATCACCATTGCAGCCACCAGAACCATCCTGCCGGGTGAGAAGAGAAGGGAAGTGAGACCTCTCCTCTCTCCCTTCACCCACCCCCCTCATCACCATTGCTGCCACCAGAGCCATTGGAACCATTGGAGCCATGGGGGGAGCAAAGGGAGAAGGGAGGCAAGATCTCCTACTTCCCTCCCTTTGCCCTCCCGTTGCCATTGGAGTCACTGGAGCCATGGGGGGAAGAGTGAAGGGAAAATGGAGGTGAGACCTCTCTTCCCCTCCCTTCGCCCCCGGTCACCACTGTTGCCATGGAAGCCATCCAGGGGGCAAAGGGAGAAGGGAGACAAGACTTCTCATCCCCTCCCTTTGGCCTCCCATTGCCATTGCCACCATGGAAGCCATCTGGAAGCCTCCTCCCCTCTTTCCCCTGTCCATCCAGCCCCACCACCACCACTCTTGCCAACTGTGGATAATTGAATCAGTGGTTTGCAAATCACCGGATATGGGCGTGCTACTGTATTACATTTACTAGCATGGTGGGCCCTTGGAATCTGTTCCAGGACCCCCTGTGGATACCAAAATCTGTGAGTGCTCAAGTCCAATTATATGTATAATAAAATGGTGTCCCTTGTATAAAGTGACAACATCAAGGTTTGCTTTTGGTATTTTTTTTTCTTTTTACAAGAAGGGACAACTTAGTGATACAGGGAATTTCAGACCCATTAGCTTGCTTTCAATAATGGGTAAGCTTTACACTCAATATTTATCCAAAAGATTCATTGATTTCCTGGAGGCTAACAATGATGTAACAATGTTGTAACAAAGCAGCCTTTAGAAAGAACTATTCCACCTCCAACCACTCTCTGATCATTTTTCATCTGGCGGAAAAAACATCTTAAATTTTAATGTGGTAAATTGTATGCCGCTTTTATGGACTTGAAGTCTGCCTTTGACACCATCCCCCGAACTAGTAACTAGAGAAGATCTTCATTGATAAAAGACTTCTTTGTCTCATTTAATGACTTTATACAGTGACAGTAAGCTGCAAGTTAGATGTGGTACATAGGGACAGCACTCCAACAAAATCTATGTCCAGAGTCATACAGGGCTGTATCCTTGCACCTACATTGTTTAATCTGTATATAAATGACCTGGAGGAGACCTTGTCTGACCCTGTAGGACATTTGCCCAAACTCGGTGCTAGGAAATTTCCTATCCTACTTTATGCACCATTATCCTTTCTCGCTCCACACCTGGATTGAAAATCACCTAAGGAAATTCATGAACTATTGTTCAACTAATGACCTGAAAATTACTTTTGGGAAACCCGAAATCATGGGTTTTGAAAACAAATTCTCCCAATGTCATTGGCCTCTTGAGGGGCGTTCCCTAGAATAGGTTAAAATTTTCTCATACCTGAGGCTGTCATTCCATCATAATCTTTTCACAGAATGCCCATAGATTGCCTATTCTCTAGAAAGCATTATTTAGCTCAGCTGCAGTAACACACTTTTTCTTTACTAAAGGGGGGCATCTATATACCATCTGCCATCAAAATGTTCAGTGCCAAGTCTAGTGCACAACTCTTATCTGCTTCTAATATCTGGATAGGGGGATTAATATCTGAGATAGGCAGGCAACAAAGTTCCTAAGGACCCTTCCCCAACTCCCCAATTGTGTCCTCAGTTCTGTGCTCCTGTTGGAAACAGGGGAATGCCCTCTCTTGATTAGGGCTTGGTGGTATGCTTTAAAATTCTGGATGGAAGTCAGTGTTTTGGGGGTGGGCCCAGGTTTTTTTTTTATACTTGTCCCAGGACAACTATGTAAGCAAGCTGGTCCAAGCTTCTTGCCAAAAAAGCAGCTTCACTTGGTCTCTCTTTCTCCTTTCTTTCCAATCGGGGTTTGAATATTGCCCTTAAATCTGTTGAACAATGATTGTGGGACACGTTTGTGATCTGTGCTTCCACTCATATGTATCCTGCTCTCCTAGTGCAACGAATGCCCACTTTTCAATTAGCTGACTATTTAAAGAATCTGTCAGTGATCAAGTACTTTTTCTAAGGCCAGAGGTAACGTTTATTCTACTGAATTACTTCGAAGCTGATTTGCTGGTGTCCCATATCTGGAAAGATGGTGCCCTTGCAGTGATATGGAAACTGAGTTGATGAAGCATATTCTTTTGTGTTGTAGCTTTTATAATCAGGTTGGTTACTCTATAATTACTCCATTGTTGAGGAAATTTCCTGGAAGATCAGATCAATTTTATATCAGGTTCCTGTTGGAAAACAAGTCCCCAAAAGTGACTCTGGCTGTTGCTAAGTTTCTTACAGAGGTGGCCAGGATTAGAGCTCATTGTGTATTAGATAAAAGTTGATTATAATTGTCTTATTGTTCTGATTTTTCTGATATTTTGTCTATTTTATGTCTTATGATTGAGTTCTTCTTTTGGTGGATCTATGGATTGCAATAAATAAATGATGATTTTGGATTTTTTTTATTGAATATTCTTAAGCCATGGATGGAGGCCGACTGTAATAAATGATGCTGAGCAATTTGCTCTTCTGAGTACTGATCTGAATTGATCTAATCTGTACTTCCCACATTTAGACCAGAACTTGGTTATTCACTGGTGTTTGCATTTCATGTAGCTTGATAATTGTGTCAACATATATTTAAAGGTGTAGGGTGAGGGGAAAAATAAATTTAGACACTGATATTTTGAAATAAAGAAATATGCATTTTTAAAAATATAAACTTAAATATGTATTTAATTGACAATGCTTCTGTAGTTTGAAAAATATTCAGTCACAACACAAAAGAGCAGACATATGAGTACCATGCTGGATGGGAATTGTAGTTGAAACTGTTAGACTATTCTAGATTATATCTATGAGACAGTGAGATAGTGTCAGTCTCAAAAGAATGGTCACATTTGGAAGAACAATTTTGCATGAATTGCTCAAATTCTGTAAATTGCATAGTTTATTCTAGATTATTCCTATGAAACAGTGAGACACTTTCTTCCAGTCTCAAGAGAGCTGCTACATTTTGAAGAACTTTTTTTTATGAAGTGCTTACATTGGATAAATTGCATACATTGCATAGCCAAATTGTGATAGCTGATGTCTTATTGAAATTGACTTTTTAAAATTAGATGCACTGGATTCCCCACCCCCCATGTTTTTGATCCATAACCCTAACCCCCTTCAGTCCTTCTATACTTGCTGTGTGTTCTTGGCTTTACAAAGGAAAACAAGAGAGATTTTACAGTGAAACTTCCTGCAAAAAAATAAAAATAAAATAAAAAATGCAGCAACATTGATGGGTGGGAGAACAGCACTCATTTACTGTCTCAATCTTGTGCCAAAGTCAAGATATCTCACAGGAGTTGTCATTGTTTCAATAGAGTGTCTCAATGTGTCCTCTAAATGTCCAATTTATCCCCTCCCACACTTGATCTCCCAATAAAAACGAGGAGAGGTTTTCTTCTCTGAGAGAGCCTAGCTGACAATCATTAGCCTCAATGACTGCATTTTTCCTGGGGCTCAGTTACACAGCAGTTTTTATTGTGATACTTTGCACTTCAGCGCTTTTTCGTACCAGTGCCGGGTAGTTTAGACAATTTATTGGGAAATCAGTTGCTCTGTTTATTTTTTCGCTTTCTGGTTTAGATGGGCAAAGGTGGGGGGGCATGGCCTCCCAAGCACGTCAGAGAGAAGATGAGATGGAGGGAGGGAAATAGAGAGAGAGAGATAATGCCTTAGGAATGCCTGCCTTTCAGCCATGGAGACCCCCTTCCCCTCACCCACCAAACACACACAAATGCTTACTTGGGATTCCTAGCAACAAAGCAAGCTGCAGACAGCTGGATTTTTTCCGTGGCTGAAAACATTTCCTCCATCTCTTGCAAGCCCACCCCTTCCTTGGGCATCCCAACCAATCACACACACAGACACACACACGCAAGCTTCCTTATTTCCTAGCAGCAAGCAAGCTGGAAACAGCTGGATTTTTTCCGTGGCTGCTGCTAGTGAAGTAGTATGCCACACTCTCTCAACACACACCACCCAAGCAGGGGCTAGCAGCCCGGCGGGAGCTGCACATACCATCCCTCACAGGGTGTGAGCTCCTCTTCCCCATGGGATAAAGCAGCGAATGAGCCAGCCACGCTCACACACACACACACACACACACCACCCAAGCGGGGGCTAGCCCCATTCCCAACCATCTTCCCTGGGCTATTGCCCCCAAAGCCTTCCTTTGAAGCAGACAGGAAGGGCTCAGAGCAGATTTCCCAAAGTGGGCTGCAAGCAGAAGAAGGGGGAAATAGCGGGCTTGGTGGATTTCTCCCTCCAAGCCCTCCGTCAATTCGGAGGAGGCACAATGGTCAGTCCAGCCAATCAGGATTCAGCTCTGCTCAGGCTGCTTTGGGAACGTCGCTGCAAATTCACACAGACATTTGCAAAATGTAAGTTCACACTATCAATTGTGCACATTTTCGCAAACTTTATCAAAAAAGTCTGGAAAAGTAGCAAAAGTTGATACTGCACAACTTATGGATTTTTTTTTGCTCCCCCTCCTTCTGAAAAGGGCTCTGTGGCTTCGAAATACATGGGAACTATCAGGTGTCTTGTCAAATTCTTTGAGGATTTATTTTGCCCTGTAAACAACCCCCTAGTCAAAAAGAGAAGGTGAATTTCCTCTCCTGAAAGCCTCTAGGAGTAATTGTCCTAATATGGAACCAACCTCTGGTATATAACAAGCCACTAGAGGTCAACTGATCTTGGAGTAGGAAGATATAGTATAAAGGTTCTGTCAGACAGAACTGTACTTCTCCTCCCTCACCCACCCTCCAACCCACCCTGTAACCCCATATCCAGCATGGGCAGTTACTGGCCAGTGGAGAGCAGGCAGCAGTGGCAAAGAAGCGTCCAGCTATATTCCTATATCTGGAGGCACAGCACTGAAGGATGACAGCAGTATTGTGTGTCCAGTATTGTGTGTCCCAGCTATGTTGGGACACTTCCCCACCACTGCTACCTGCTCTCAACTAGCCAGTAAATTGCTCTGTTCAGGGGATTCAACAGCTAAACGGTGGGTTTGAAGAGGACAGAGAAGGAGACATTTTATAGTTCCATCTGGTGGAAATGTACATGACAGGATCTGTTAACTATTATACATGCAGGAACCCTGTCATGTATTCAACCTGGCAACCCTAGCTGCAAGTCTCCCTGAACATTCAGATGTATTAATTATAAAAATCAGAGAAATTGACTTCTGTGTTGTTATTTATTTATTTATTTTTTAACAGTCCATGTGGCCCCTGGAGGTCCCAGAGGCAGAAAACATTGGCTCTGAGACCTGCCACAATTGTCCACCCCTCCTTTAAGATAAAGTGCGTATATGAGAATTAATGCTAGTATCAGCCATCCTGTGAGAAAGATGCAACTTCAGACTAACTGCAGTATTTTCAAAATTATCTGTATCACTTTGCTTTTAGATATAGACCTGGTAAATGAAATGCTACAGTTGATTGCACTTTAATCCAACTTGGGTGTAGATTTGGTTCGCGGTTAGCAAAAGTTACTAGCTTGTAACTATTTATTTATTTATTTATTTATTTCTCTGCCACCTTTCTCCCTAGATGGGACCCAAGGCAGCTTCCATAAAACAAATTAAAAATACCATATATACAGTTAAATTCTTTAAAATAAAATAGTTAAAATCAGATTAAAACGTAACATAAAACAGATTAAAAACTAAAACATACAAAATGTAGAGCAGATCATTAAACAGAGAGTCTGTGAACATTTAGAAGGCAATGCCATAATCACAAAAAGTCAACATGGGTTTCAGAGAAACAAGTCATGCCAGACTAATCTGACCTCTTTTTTTTAATAAAGTTACCAGCTTGGTAGATGAAGGGAACGCTGTGGACATCGCATACCTTGATTTCAGTAAGGCCTTTGACAAGGTTCCCCATGTCATTCTTGCAAACAAGCTTGTAAAATGTGGGCTAGACAAGTTAACTGTTCAATGGATTTGTAATTGCTTGACCGGCCAAACCCAAAGGGTGCTCAGCAGTGGCTCCTCTTCATCTTGGAAAGATATGACCAGTGGGGTGCCACAGGTTTCTGTCCTAGGCCCAGTGCTATTCAACATCTTTATCAATGACTTGGATGAGGGAATTAGGGGCATACTTATCAAATTTGCAGATGACACCAAATTAGGAGGAGTAGCTAATACCCTAGAGGACAGGATCAAAATTCAAATGACCTGGATAGACTGGAGAGCTGGGCCAAACCTAACAAAATGAAATTCAATACAGAGAAATGTAAAGTACTGCACTTAGGGCGGAAAAATGAAATGCATAGATATAGGATGGGAGAGACTTGGCTGAATGAGACTACGTGCAAAAGTGATCTAGGAGTCCTAGTAGACCACAAGTTGAACATGAGTCAACAGTGTGATGCGGCAGCTAAAATGGCCAATGCAATTTTGGGCTGTATCAATAGAAGTATAGTGTCCAGATCAAGGGAAGTAATAGTGCCGCTCTATTCTGCCTTGGTCAGACCTCACCTAGAATACTGTGTCCAGTTCTGGGCACCACAATTCAAAAAAGATATTGACAAATTGGAGCATGTCCAGAGAAGGGCAACTAAAATGGTGAAAGGTCTGGAAACCATGCCTTATAAGGAGAGACTTAGGGAGCTGGGTATGTTTGGCCTGGAAAAAAAAAACGGTTAAGAGGCGATATGATAGCCCTGTTTAAGTATTTGAAGGGGTGTCACGTTGAGGATGGAGCAAGCTTGTTTTCTGCTGCTCCAGAGGCTGGAACACGGAGCAATGGATGCAAGTTCCAGGAACAGAGATTCCACCTCAACATTAGGAGGAACTTTTTGACAGTATGAGCTTTTCGGCAGTGGAACACACTCCCTCGGAGCGTGATGGGGTTTCCTTCTTTGGAGGTCTTTAAACAGAGGCTGGATTGCCATCTGTCGGGGATGCTTTGATCAAGATTTCCTGCATGGCAGGGGGTTGGACTGGATGGCCCTCGTGGTCTCTTCCAGCTCTACAATTATATGATTCTATGAAAATAAAACAAGCCCTGCTGCTTATATATTAAAAGCCTGCTTAAAAAGAAAAGTATTTGCTTGCTAGCGAAAGGAAATCAGGGAGGGGGCCAGCCTAGCCTCCCATGGAAGGGTGTTCCAAAGCGTGGGAGCAGCCACTGAGAACATAGACATTCTTAAGGATCTTATGGTTTGCACAAAGCAAATTTGATCTATAGGTGCTAATGGGAGAAGAGCCACACACAGGCTCAGCATCAGAAACTTAATTAACAGTGTCTCAATGGTAATTGTATCAAGGTATTTGATTAAAAGTCTAACATTAAGGAGGGTTCTTTGACAGCCTAGAGCTAATTGGATTCCTGGATGGATATTAGGTGTCAAACAATGCAGGATGAGTAACTTTAGAAGTAAATCAAATGTCCTGAATTTGATGAAGTCACTCCCTGATGGTTAACAGAGCATTAATTGTTCCTTTGCAGCTTAGGGTTGGTTTCTCTGGACTAAAAAGTGCATCCCCTTTTCTGAAATGTTTCCAGAATGTCAATACAAATTCACATACGTGATGAGTGCATTATAGTCAAAAGAAATGTTTTTTAGTATATTTCACATGCTTATTACTTATTATTTATGTCCAGTTGGTATTGTGTGTTTGTTGCCATGTGAATTCACCTTTTGTGTTGCCAGGTTGCCAGTATTCCAGGTAAGGTCTAACTGAAGCAGAATAGAGTGGCACTATCACTTTCTTTGATCTAGACATTATACTCCTCTTAATGCAGCCTAGAATTGCATTCGCTTTTTTAGCTGCTGCCTCACACTGCTGTCTCATGTTCAGCTTGTGGACCACTAAGACTCCTAGATCCCTTTTGCATGTACTGCCATCAAGCCAGGTGTCCCCCAACTATATCTCTGATTTTAATTTTACTGCCCAAGTGTAGTATCCTACATTTCTCCCTGTTGAAATTCAATTTCTTAGTTTTGGCCCATCTTTTTAATCTGTTCAGGTCATTTTGGATTCTGATCCTGTCCTCGGGGGTATTAGCTACCCCTCCTAATTTGGTGTCATCTGCAATAAGCATACCCTCTATTCCCTCACCCAAGTCATTGTTGAAGAACACTGGGCCCAGGAAAGAACCCTGTGGCATCTCACTAGTTACTTCTCACCAGGATGAAGAGGAGCCATTGGTGACTATCCTTTGGATTCGGCCCATCAACCAATTACAAATCCACCTAACAGTTGCATTGTCTAGCTCACAGGTTACTTACTTTTTTGCAAAGATGTCATGGGAGACTTTGTGAAAGGCCTAACTGAAATCAAGATAAACTACATCCACAGCATTCTCTTCATCTATCAAGTATGTAACTATCAAAAAAAGATATAAGATTAGTCTGGTATGACTTGTTTTTCAAAAACCCACATTGACTTTTAGTGATCACGACATTCATTTCTAAGTACTTACAGACTGTCTGTTTAATGATCAGCTCTAGAATCTTTCCTAGTATTGATGTTAGGCTGACTGGGCAGTAATTATTTGGGTCTTCTCTCCCCCCCTCCTTTTAAAAGATTGGGACAACATTTTCCCTCTTCTAGTATACTGGAACCTCTTCTGTTCTCCAGGAACTCTCAAAAATTATTGACAGTTGTTCTGAGATTACTTCTCCAAGTTTTAATACCCTTGGAAGTAGTTCATCTGGCCCTGGAGACTTGAACTCATTTATACTGGCCAGGTATTCCTGAACAACCTCTTTACCTATTCTATGCTGAATTTCCCTTACTTCATCATCCTGTTCCATTTCCCCCAGTCTGAACACTGTTCTCCTTTTGGGAGAAGACTGAGGCAAAGAAGGTGTTGAGTAGCTTTGCCTTTTCTCTGTTCCTGTTAGCATTTCACCACCTTCTCCACACAGTGGTCCTACCAGTTCCTTGTTCTTTCTTTTACTATGTACATATCAGAAAAAAGCCCTTTTTATTGCTTTTAACCTCTCTAGCAAGCATGAGCTCTACCTGTGCTTTTGCTTTTCTGATTTTCCCGCTACATGAGCTGGCTATTTGTCTGAATTCTTTGGTGATTTCTCCCTTTTTCCATTACTTGTACATGTTCCTTTTAAGTCTTAGTTCAGTTGAAAGTTCTTTAGACATCCATACTGGTTACTTTAGACACCTGCCATTTTTCCTCCTCATTGGAACAGTTTGAAGTTGTGCCTTCAATATCTCACTTTTTAGAAACTCCCATCCATCATGTACTCCCTTCTCTTTTAATATTTCAGACCATGGGATCACTACCAGTAATTCCCTATGTTTTCTGATTTCAGCTTTCTTAAAGTCTAGAAGGCATGTGTGACTACTCTTGGGGGTCAGTTACATGGCAAAATAAATCTGCTAAGACTTTGCAAAGAGTCCTAATAGTTCATATGTCTTTCAGATCAAAGTCACCGTATTCAGAAGGAGGGGGGCAAAAAACCCATAAGCCGTGCAGTATCAGCTTTCGCTATTTTCCCTGACTTTTTTTTGATAAAGTTCGCAATAATGTGCACAATCGGTTGTATGAAATAGCGATGCACAAAAGTCTGTGGGAACTGCCAGCAATCTTCCCGAAACAACCACAGCAGAGCTGAGCCGTGATTGGTTGGACTGACCACAGAGGAGGTGGACTTGTAAGAGATGCGAGGAGCCTCAAATGAAACGATCCAGCTGCTGTTGTTATACCAGTGCTATCCCCATCCCAATCTCCCAGCTGTCTGCCTCCCGGCTTGCCATAATTACTGTTCGTCTGTGTTTGTGTGTGTGTGTGTGTGTGTGTGTGTGAGAGAGAGAGAGAGAGAGAGAGAGAGAGAGAGAGAGAGAGAGAGAATAGCGATCTGCTCTGCCGGCTGTTCGCTTCCTCGCCCTGCTGTGATTGCATTCGTGTGTGTGTGTGTGAGAGAGAGAGAGAGAGTAGCAGTCTGCTCCGCTGGCTGTTACACGTCTCAGTGGGTGAGGGGAAGGGGGGGCTTGAGGGAAGCAGGGCAAAGAGGGAGCCTGCGACTCCATTGCATCTGGTGGCTGGGTGATCATCCCCCTCCCAGACCATCCTCCACCTGGGAATCTAGCCTGCTTTCCTTGCCTCCTTTTGTCATTATTCCTCTCCCCCCCCATGGTCTCCCTTCTTTTTTGGCTGTTTGCCCATCTCTCCCAACCCCCAGACAGCAATCAGGGTGCTCCGGTGGCCACACCCCCACCTTTGCCTATGTGAACTACAAAGCAGAAAACTTACCAGATCAACCAGTTTCACACTAAATCATGTAAACTACATAGCACTGGTGCAAAAATGTGCTAATGCACAAACTATTGCAATAAAAAACTGCCATGTAACTGAGCCCTTGGCCTCCCTTTCTTCTGTATCATAAATGTTCTGTGTGGTTAGTATAGTTTTAGTTTTAGTCTTACATAGGTATTACATAGGTTGGGGTTTCCCCCCTCCTTTTCTTGTCTTTTGTTTTGTTTTTGTATGTTGACTATTTGTTGTGATTGGGTGTTATGAATTAGTTTTTATATTTTAAAATAATATTCCTGTGCAGAAAAAGTGGTGTACAAATTTTTCACAGAATAAATCCCAAACTGTGACTAGGCTTTGAATACTGCATAGTAGTTTTCAAACACATTCTTGCAGCAGGAACAAAATTGCTGAAATTTCTTATTGCTTCCTTCAAGAACCAAATCAGTTACAAATCATATCCTTAATTCTTACTTCTAAGAACTTTAGGGCTCTAAACACAACAGGGCAGAGAAAGGGCAGAGGAGCTAAGGAGTCATGTGCTGGCACTGCAGTCCAGGCACAAATTTGGGCAAGGGTACGGGTTGTCCTAAATTGTTCCCCAGGCTAGCAGGTTCTGGATTCAGCACAGCTTCATCTGGGCCATCTTCACCAGTTAGGGATGTCATCTAACAGGTGTCTGCTGGTGAAAAGAGCATTTTTGCTATCAAAGGTGTTTGTTGTTGTTGTTGTTTTAGCAGAAGAGCCTTAAATCCCACACTTTTCTTTGTTAGGATTGCACTGAAGTCTTGTCAGATTATGATTGAGCCCTGTGTCAGCCAGTTGCTGCTGCCAGTAAGTTTACCACTACATTTACCACAATCAAAGAAACAAGCATCAGTTTGTAACCCACAAATGCCCTGCAACTATACAGATTGAGAACAGGATAGTTTCAAAGGTGGACATTTTGGCTCAGGGTAGCATGTAGAATAGAAATGGCTCTTGCATCATTTCATGGTGAGACCTTTGCTTGCACTGATCAGACTGGCCTGTTAGCAAGTTCCATTACTGTGTTTCATAAAATGTGTTATTACTGGAAATATAAAATAACAGTAAAAATTCTACAGATTCCTGCTTAGATATTTTCCCCAGCTCTGTAGTATTACTTAAAAAGTCCCTTGGCCAGCTTTTAATTGAAACAGCACTATAGCTATCCATTCCAATTTGAGTTAGTTTCAGGTAAATTGTTTCATAAGAAGAAGACATAATCTGCAGAAAAATTTAGTTCTATCCTATGTTCTACTTCCCCGTCAGCTATTGATTTTATTATTGAGGTGGGCTTTTAAAAAGCTTGAAAAGTAATATTTTTCCCAACAAGGTTTATTTTTTTATCAGCTTGGACTGTGTGCTTCCCAGCTGTAGGTAAGGCCATCTGTTTGGAAAGCTGCAGGCCCAGTAATTAAGCTTCATAGCTTCCCCCTCGGCGCAGCATGAGTGGATTAAAGCTGCCTTTCCAAATGAGCAGTGGTCAGCAGTGGGATGGTTGTGCAGGTGAGGAACTTGCTACCGTTCTTGGCTTGATCACTACCAGTGATGTATGTGGCTCCCAGCAGGTGTCCAGATAATGATTTTCTGTGCAGTAGCATCTTTCAGTCAGAAGAATTCCCAACTGTTTTGAAAGCTACCTCGTCAAGAAAATACAGGTACTGTGTCACCCCAGGTGGATTGCTATAGAGCAAAGGAAAAAAAAATGTAAACAACTTCAGAGGCTATGCCAAATTTTCAACCTATGTGGATTTCAGGGTTGTTGTTGTTTTTTAAAGAGAGGTACCACATGATCAAGAAATACTAGGTGTACCTTTACTTTCTGACATTCCAGTTTGGTTTACAACTCGCACAACTTGCTCTTCTGGATTTTCTTCTATGTAGGGCAGTTATTTTAACAAACAGTTGGGTGGATGAAATCATTGGAGTGAGTGCAACATGCCATCCTCCTCCTCCTCCTCCACCATCACCATTTTGGACCCCTGTTTTAACAAACATACTCCAGTAGTGTTCACAGGGTGGTGATGGGGGAGTGAAGTTATTATATGCTATTTCAGTATAGTGAAGTGCCTTCTCCATCTTCCGCTTCTCTCATTTTTTGGCAATGCCACACACAATATATTTCCTATTCAAAGCTATTAGTATGCTCACTGGACTGTTTGGCCGATCCAAAGTTAGCACTTTTCTGATATTGCCAACCAGATGCAGTTGGACAATGGTCCAGTCCCAGGGCTACAGGAAAGTTGCATCTTGTATAGGTGCTGAAAGTTGTCCAGCCAAGACAGCTAGCTTTTTTGTTTTGGGCTTCTCTTTGCCCCTGTGTCATTTTGATAAAAGAAGTCCTGGCTCTTGCCCTTAACACTTTGTTCCTCCATTTCAATAACATAACACAGGTGGGGCAGTAGTAGCCTTGTCAGGTCAGGTTCATCCCAGTCCTTGAGATTTCCACTGAGACCTGAGGGCAGGTCTGGGGGATGATGTCAAGAGGTAGGTCCTGGTGACATCATGGGGGGTGGCTGCTGATTCAGTAAGCAGTGTACATTAAATAGCAAGCACAGTTGCTCCCATCTTGTCATTCAAACACATGTACACACCTACAAAACTGCTAGTCCCAACCACAATAGCATAACCTCCAATATTTCTCAGATGAAAACTGGGATACATATGGCAAGCAACATCAGAGGGGGGTCAAAATCGGAAAAGTTATTAATGAGAGGGAACACACAATCTCATGGAGGTTGCAGCACTTTGCTTTTGGGAAGGACAACAGGGAAGGACAACAGTCTGTCCCCTCCAGTCCTCTCCCCCTGCTGAGTTAATTGAGTGCAATCTGCTTCTGCACTTTGAACTTATTTTGCAGTAACATGAAGGGGAGAAACAGGAGGAGAAGAGAAAAACCAGGACATTTTGAAAGCAGCTTAAAAAGTTGAGCTACAGAGGCTTAATTGGGACTGCCTCTGCCAAAGTGGGACATTTGTAGGGCATGCAGTAGAGGCACGAAAGCAATGGAACTTGCATAAGAACAGACTTAACCAAGTTCCCATGATTCTGTGCATCTACTCTAGCTGGGAATAGCAATAGGATTTAGGCTATTCTTTCCTTTTCAACAGAGGAGCAATAGATATTTTAGTATTTACAAACTTACAAAAACATCCTTTGCTCCAAAAAGGTAAATTGTTGAGAGGGGCCTTCAGTCTTTTCTAGTGCCAGGGGGACCCTCAGTTCCCCAGCCATCTGCTCAAACTGGAGCATCAAATAGCTGCATATGCCTGACCCATGTTACCCTATCAATAAAAAATCATCTAAATAGTAAACCACGTCCCCTTGGCCAGTTCTAACTCTCAGGGCCCACTCAAAAAAGGTGTCAAACATTTCAAAAGCATTGCATGAAACTGAACAGCCCATGGGCAAGGCACGGTCCCTATAGAACCACCCTTCAAACTGGAACCACAGCAGCTTGAAGTCCTCTGGATGAACTGGGAGAAGGCAAAATGCTGACTTGACGTCGCATTTTGCCATCTCTGCTCCCAATCCATGTTGCCAGACCTCACGTATGGCTGCATCAAAAGAGGTATACCTAATTGTACATAATTCCAGTGGGATAGAGTCATTAATTGGTCCTGCCCAATTGAAAACTGGCTGTGTCATAGGCCAACCCAACTGCGAATCTGCCCCCTGTGGTGTGGTGTTAGAGAAGACCGAAGACCAGCCGGTCCACAGCCAAGTCGGCACAGTGGTATAGGGTGCTGGATCAATGGGGGTCTCACCAATTGGAATCGGGTTCTCCACGGGCTCAGGCTCCACATCTGGTCTGGATGGCGGGTCATTGGTTCCATCTGGTGGTCTGGATCCTGAAGCGTCATCCCTGTGGATCCTCTTCTCCAGCGCATCTAAGCGTGCAAGAATTTGATTAGCCAATTTCCCTTTTTTTGCTGGACGCCTAGGGTCAGGCTTTCAGCCCCCTCCCTCCACTCCTTGTAATCTGTCTAGCTGCCATATTCTTTCCAGAATTGTCTGCCAAGCTATTTCTTCCTTTTCGTCACTGGATGGAAGAGGGAGGGAGGGTATAGGCCCCTTTGGTGCAGGCCCTTTGCCTTTACCCCCTGTCTTACCCTTCTTAGGAGCCATGTCAAGGCTAACCCTCGCTCACAACCTGAATACTAACAACTGAATCCTGGCATGCCCAAGATGTTCAATCCACTGCAATTCCCCTCCCTGGAGCTTTCATGAGGCCTCAGTCTATGGGGAGTGGAACCAAGGATGATATTAGATCGCTATTACAACAGTATTTATAATACAACACTATTATTATTATTATTATTATTATTATTATTACAGATATAGCCTCTAGTAGTACTGAATGAGGCCTGCCAGGCCTAGCCAAGCCAAGTTCTACTGATACCCAGGCTTACCAGGCCCCAACCAGACTGAGGCCTACAAGGCCCCAAATCCAAAGCCTGTAAGGCTCAACCACCCCCTAGTGCCGGAAGGGCCTCCCAGGCCCACAAGGCCCTGACATGCCAAGGCCTGCAAGGCCCACCAAGTAGAGGCCTGTGAGGCCCACTGCCTTCAAATGTCTAAAGGGCCTCCCCTGCGGGCACGACCAGGACCAAACCCAACCAAGGCCCGCTAGGCCTAATAACGCAGAGGCCTGTGCGGCATGACTGCCCCCAAAAGGCCTGAATGGGCCTACCAGGCCCCAACCCGCCTAAAGCCTGTGATATCTCTAAAGCGAGGCCCAAGAGGGCCTAACTGCCCCCAATGGCCTAACAAGGCACTTATGGCCAAAATGGGACTCAAACTGGGTGAAAATAAGGTGGGGACCTTTCCTTTAAATTAAGTCTTCGGCCCACTGGCCCTGGTTGTGCCCGCATCAGGCCCGGATAGCGCCCAGGCCCCAATCAGCCCATGCCATGTGCTCCCAGGCCTGCCTGCCCTCCTCCCTGGCAAACACGGTGGTCAGCCACACGAGGGATCCCAACTAGTTAGCCACAGCCCGCTAGGGTAATAACCCCCACCCGTGGCTGTCAAGGCCTCAGCGGCCAATGCAACTTCCCTGGGGCACTCCATGAGCAGGACAAGGCCCAGCTGAGCTGTAGCCGGGCCCACTCAGCTGTTTCGCTGCTGGCCGCTTGGGTCCATTAGCAAGCAGCTTTGATGCCTGTCTGCATTGCCTGCTGCTGCGGCTTGCCGCTCTGCTCTGCTCTGCCTCCGGCCTCTTGTTCACTTGCTCCGCAATCTGCTCCTTCCTCCCAGGATTGCTGAAGCAAAAGAGGCCAAGGAGAGGGACGGGTAGCCCCTTTATGCTCTCTTGTCCTTCTCCTCTCCTCACATCACCAGCGCTTGCTGACAACGCAGTAGGTCTGCTTCTCTTTCCTCCTCCTGGCCTTTAAAGGGGTTCCCCAGCTGCAGGGCTTTGCAGAGCAGCGAGGGAGCTGTGTTCTCTTATTAGTGTTAGTGGTAATTAACTGATTCCCCAATTTGTACATTTAACATTAGCAAATTAATTATCAAATCTAAGGTTCCAAGCTTTGGTAATTTGTATCCATCCTGGGAACCATCCTGATTTTTCCATACCAGGCAGCAGATTGCAATGCAACCTTCTCCATACACCCTTTAGCTGGGAGTTTGGCACAATACAGTTATAGCTCCCAGTCTGCTAACTGAAAATCAGGCTGCTTACACACTGCAAAAATAATGCAGTTTGATACCACATTAATTGCCATGGCTCAATGCTATATAATTCTAGGATTTGTAGTTTTGTGAGATATTTAGCTTTCTCTGTCAGAGAGCTCTGGTGCCACAACCAGGGATTCCAAGGGATGGAGCCATTATAGTTAAAGCAATGTCAAACTGCATCATTTCTGCAGTGTGTCAGCAGTCTCAGTTGTTCAATGAGCCTGAAAAGTATCACCTTTTGACAGCACAGATTTTAACAACTGGAGCTGAACTGTGGACAAGTTGGAACAGTTCATCTCTTCATTTGCTGGCCTCTTCCTAAATTTTGTCTGCTCAGCTAAGTCTCATTTTTAGGCAGCTTTACAGAGTTGGAGGATCAGATGGAGCCACTGATTGTAGCACTATTTCTGTGAGGTTGTTTGGATCTTTGATTTCCCGTTATATTTCCCAGTATATTTTCATCTTATAGCAAAAAGAATGGGAAATCCTTTTGTCAGCCAGTTCTAGAAATGAGTAAGAATTTTATGCAGTTTACCATTTGATGCAAATGTGCCTAGTTCAAGCCTCTGTATAAACTAAATTCAGTTCCAGTCTGAAATGTTCACTTTCTCAAATGTTTCCAAAGCATGTTTCATGTTCAAAATATGTACAAAAATGGGTCAAATGTCCCTCCAGTAATGGCCCCCACTGCCATCACATTGTTGGTCCTTGAGTAAACCTGGTTTCTACAAAAAATTGAACACACAGGTCACCTCCCTCCCCATTTATGCAGGGGATATGTTCTTGGATTTACTGCAGATAGATGAAACCTCATATATTAGCTAATCACCATAGACTCACACTCTGTATGCATCTGGCATGACTCTATGGTCAGCTTCGGGGGGGGGAGGGCTGCTGTATGTACAAACATATCTACATATTTTGTAGGTCTGTAAAATGAGTACCCAGCTTGTGGGGGCAATCACCTAGCAGACATTGGAAACTGCTTAATGCAGTGTAGATGTGTAAACTACTATTGCTTAAAACAATTTGTAAGCTGCTCTGATAGCCTTGTGGCTGAACAGCGGGGTATAACTAATTAACTAAATAAATAAAATACTTATTTTAGAGGGCAGTAGGCAGTAGATGAGCTACTCTGTCCTAGCTTCCCAATGTGACACACACAGCTCCTTCTCTCCCAAGTCAGGACAATGGCAGAAACATACACTATTGTATTAGCTTCTGACACAATCTGGCAGCTTGTGGTTATGTATAGACCAGTTTGGAAGGGTTTGGGTGAACATGATTGATGCCTTATTGTTTGACCATCAACCTGTAGCAGCTGATTACTATGGTTGCTCAGATTTAAGACTGTCCACATCATTAGAATCATAGAATTGGAAGAGACCACAAGGGCCATCCAGTCTAACCCCCTACTATGCAGGAATACGCAATCAAATAATTCCCGACAGATAGCCATCCAGCCTCTGTTTAAAAACCTCCAAAGAACCGAGAAGTAAGACAAAACAGCAGACTTAAATGGGCTAAGGTAAACACTGAGGCAATTTCTAGTTTTTTAAAAACCGAAAGGGCCCGGAATTGGGTAAATACAGTTATCTTGGCTAACCAATCCTCTAAAGAAACTCTTATGGGCAGAATTACTCAACACCTTCTTTGCCTCAGTGTTTTCAGAAAAGGAAAAGGAGGACCAACCTGAGGAGAATGGAACAGAGGACACAATAGGGGAAATCCAGCTCAAAATAAGTAAAGAGGTAGTACAGGAATGCCTTCTTAATCTAAATGAATTTAAATCTCCAGGACCAGATGAACTACATCCAAGAGTATTAAAAGAGCTGGCAAATATAATCTCAGAGCCATTGGCAATAATATTTGAGAACTCCTAGAGAACAGGAGAAGTCCCAGCAGACTGGAGGAGGGCAAACGTTGTCCCCATCTTCAAAAAGGGGAAAAAAGAGGATCCCAACAATTATCGTCCAGTTAGTCTGACATCAATACCAGGGAAGATTCTAGAGCAGATCATTAAACAGAGAGTCTGTGAACATTTAGAAGGCAATGCCATAATCACAAAAAGTCAACATGGGTTTCAGAGAAACAAGTCATGCCAGACTAATCTGATCTCTTTTTTTGATAAAGTTACCAGCTTGGTAGATGAAGGGAATGCTGTGGACATTGCTTACCTTGATTTCAGTAAGGCCTTTGACAAGGTTCCCCATGACATTCTTGCAAACAAGCTTGTAGAATGTGGGCTAGACAAGTTAACTGTTCAATGGATTTGTAATTGGTTGACCGGCCGAACCCAAAGGGTGCTCAGCAGTGGCTCCTCTTCGTCTTGGAAAGATGTGACCAGTGGGGTGCCACAGGGTTCTGTCCTGGGCCCAGTGCTATTCAACATCTTTATCAATGACTTAGATGAGGGAATTAGGGGCATACTTCTCAAATTTGCAGATGACACCAAATTGGGAGGAGTAGCTAATACCCTAGAGGACAGGATCAAAATTCAGAATGACCTGGATAGACTGGAGAGCTGGGCCAAAGCTAACAAAATGAAATTCAATACGGAGAAATGTAAAGTACTGCATTTAGGGCGGAAAAATGAAATGCATAAATATAGGATGGGAGAGACCTGGCTGAATGAGACTACGTGTGAAAGGGATCTAGGAGTCCTAGTAGACCACAAGTTGAACATGAGCCAACAGTGTGATGCGGCAGCTAAAAAGGCCAATGCAATTTTGGGCTGTATCAATAGAAGTATAGTGTCTAGATCAAGGGAAGTAATAGTGCCACTCTATTCTGCCTTGGTCAGACCTCACTTAGAATACTGTGTCCAGTTCTGGGCACCACAATTCAGAAAGGATATTGACAAATTGGAGCGTGTCCAGAGAAGGGCAACTAAAATGGTGAAAGGTCTGGAAATGATGCCTTATGAGGAGAGACTTAGGGAGCTGGGTATGTTTAGCCTGGAAAAAAGACGGTATAGAGGTGATATGATAGCCTTGTTTAAGTATTTGAAGGGATGTCACGCTGAGGATGGAGCAGGCTTGTTTTCTGCTGCTCCAGAGACTGGAACACGGAGCAATGGGTGCAAGCTCCAGGAACAGAGATTCCACCTCAACATGAGGAGGAACTTTTTGACAGTAAGAGCTGTTCGGCAGTGGAACACACTCCCTCGGAGCGTGGTGGGGTCTCCTTCCTTGGAGGTCTTTAAACAGAGGCTGGATGGCCATCTGTCGGGGATGCTTTGATTGTGATTTCCTGCGTGGCAGGGGGGTTGGACTGGATGGCCCTCGTGGTCTCTTCCAACTCTGCAATTCTATGATTCTATGATTCTATGATACCAATCCATGTTTGACATTAAAAACTTTTTTATCCCATAAAGTCCCAATTAATACTCAATAGCAAGTGCATTCAAAGTGGTTCAACTCTGACTATCTTTGCTTTAAAAAGAAATTACAACAAAAAATTTATTAATTAGTCAGCTGACCATATCAACAATAGAATACAGTAATATACAAAGTATCTAAATATAATAATACATGTGAAAATAAATTAAGTCACATCTAAAGCTCATATATAAAATTAACTAGGAAGTTTTAAAAAAAGAAACTAAAATTAGCTATGCGTCAGGAGCAAAAGAATTCCACTACAGAATCCGATAATAAAATGTTGAAGTGTAGACGTGCATGCAAGAAGTTGATAATTACTAAAAAAAGGCCCAGTATACAGCTACAGATTGGTCTGACCTAGAAAGGTCAGCTAAAGAGTCAAACCCAGTAATCTTCTGGAATACTGTTTCAGGAATTCTGAAAGAATGTAAACTCTTATGGGATATCCCTATCTCTGCTTCGGTTTGGGAAGACTTTTATACTTCCCTCTTTGCTAACTCAAATCAAGATATTACAGTTGAGAGGTTTTCAATGCAGTTAACTCTCAGAAACACCTCTCCTTGGCTGCCAATGTCAGTACTAGAAATTAAACATATTATACAGTCACTGAAAAATAACAAGGCATTGGGGGGGGGGATTTTACCCCCCGCCCGAACTCTTTTAGGCACACAGATTAGTGGGTTCTGTTGTTGGCCGGTCTGTTTACATATATAGATAATACTGGATATTTTCTAGAAGGATGGGAATTTTCCATTGTAATTCCCACATTTAAGAAAGGAGATAGGGATGATCCCAGAAATTATAGACCCATAAGTCTAATAGACTTACCAGCAAAGATGTATGCAAAACACCTTCTGGGAAAAATTGAGGACTGGGTATTAGAAGGAAATGTTTTAGCAGAAGAACAGGCTGGATTTAGAAAAGGATATTCCACAATAGACAACTGTTTTGTTTTACAGCATCTTATAAATAAGTATACTAGGGAAGGAAAACACCAGTATACAGCCTTTATTGACCTTAGTTCAGCATTTGATTCAATTAATAGAGACACTCTATGGTGTAAGCTGGCTAGGCTGAATATGGAACCCAGACTACTTTATGTGATTAAGGCCTTATACACAAATGCTTGCCTGAAAGTCCAAACTGGAGTCAATTGAGCTCTTACTCGAAAAAACCCTACCTTTAAAGGGGTGAGACAAGGATGCATGGTGGCTCCTATGTTATTTAACTTTTATATAAATGATATCCCAGGCATATTATAATCTAATTAAGTCATTATGCCCAAGATCTCATATAGACATATTAACAGCGTGCTACATGCTGATATATACTGTAGTTCTTTTGGCTCATACCCAAGTGAGTATACCATTACTACGGAAATTTGGTGCCTACTGTGCTACTAATTCATTGAATATCAACAGGACAAAATTTACAATGTTGGTCTTTGGGAAAAGATGAGCCAAATATAACTGGTTTTTGGATGGTGAGCCCATAAAACAAATAGAATATTTTACTTATTTAGGGGTGACCTTTACTGATACAGGGCCCTGGACTAACCATTTTAAACAAGGTGCAACCAAGGCCACTGTTAATTCAAAAAAGCTAATTAAATTGATTAACTATAACCATTCCTCATCATTGTTCCCATCTTAAAGGTTTATAAAGCAAAAATTGTTCTTGTCTTAATATATGGTTCTGAATTGTGGGGCCAATCAAAAGCCCCCTTATTGGAATAAAACCACGCCTGCTTCCTAAGGATTATATTAAGGACAGAGAGAAATACATCTGTGGCAGCTGTAAGAACTGAAACAGGCACTTAATCTATGTATAGTTGGACAGTAATCAAAGTTTTTAATTATTGGTGGAAAATGTTGCAAATGGATTCAGTCTGTTTACCTAAATTACTCTTCGAAGAACAATTGGACAATCCCCTACATAATACTTGGATTTATCATTTATCACAATTGATTTTGTCTTATGGTTTTTCATTTCAGTATCTATTCTCTGTTAGACATCAGGCCTGATCATTATTTAAACAAAGAGTTTGGCCGGTCAACTCTTTTGTAATTGGTTGTAATGAGTTGAATGGCCAATCCTAAAGGCTGCTCCTCAGTGGCTCCTCTTCATCTTGGAAATATGTGACCAGTGGGGTGCCACAGGCTTCTGTCCTGGGCCCAGTGATATTCAACATCTTTATCAATGACTTAGATGATGGAACTAGGGGCATACTTATCAAATTTGCAGTTGACACGAAATTAGGAGGAGTAGCTAATACCCTAGCGGACAGGATCAAAATTCAAAATGACCTGGATAGACTGGAGAGCTGGGCCAAAGCTTACAAAATGAAATTCAATACGGAGAAATGTAAGGTACTGCACTTAGGGCGGAAAAACAAAATGCACAGATACAGGATGGGGGAGACCTGGCTGAACGAGACTGCGTGCAAAAGGGATCTAGGAGTCCTCGTAGACCACAAGTTGAACATGAGTCAACAGTGTTATACAGCAGCTAAAAAGGCCAATGCAATTTTGGGCTGCATCAATAGAAGTATAGTGTCTAGATCAAGGGAAGTAATAGTGCCACTCTATTCTGCCTTGGTTAGACCTCACCTAGAATACTGTGTCCAGTTCTGGGCACCACAGTTCAAAAAGGATATTGACAAATTGGAGCATGTCCAGAAGAGGGTGACTAAAATGGTGAAAGGTCTGGAAACCATGCCTTGTGAGGAAAGACTTAGGGAGCTGGGTATGTTTAGCCTGGAAAAAAGACAGTTAAGGGGCGATATGATAGCCCTGTTTAAGTATTTGAAGGGGTGTCACATTGAGGATGGAGCAAGCTTGTTTTCTGCTGCTCCAGAGACTAGAACACAGAACAATGGATGCAAGCTCCAGGATCAGAGATTCCATCTCAACATTAGGAGGAACTTTCTGACAGTCAGAGTTGTTTGGCAGTGGAACACACTCCCTCAGAGCGTGGTGGGGTCTCCTTCCTTGGAGGTCTTTAAACAGGCTGGATGGCCATCTGTCGGGGATGCTTTGATTGTGATTTCCTGTGTGGCAGGGGGTTGGACTGGATGGCCCTTGTGGTCTCTTCCAACTCTACAATTCTATGATTCTATGAGTCCTGGATGTAAATGCCCAATCTGACATAGAAATACTGGCCTACTCTAGGTCATTAAAATGGCTGGCAAAAAAATAAGCCTTCTTTTGAAATAGAGAAGTATTTTAAAATAAGTCTGAAACATCACCACAGGAGAGCCAATCACAAGAGCTAGGTTTGAATAATTAGACACCATAGTTAGATATGGTAGATTTCATCAAATCCCATATCATGAGAGAAAATATATTTCTGCAGTGGAAGTAGAAGATATTGTCCATGTGCTTCTAAACTGACAGTTGTATGATACAACAAGGTCTCAATATTTTACAGATATTTCTGGATAGAATAAAATACTTGGATCAAAATGCACAATTAACTTTCCTTTTACAGCATTCAAACAAGCATATTACTATCAGATTGGCCAAATTTATAGATAGTGCTGGTCAACTGAGGAAACGTTTTATGGAAGAAAATGGAGTTGTCTGTAAAGGTGATGAATATATTTAAATTTAAACTTAATCCAATTCTAAATGTACAGAGTGTTTGCCCCCCTGTACTTCAATTTTACTTAATAATGGTATTAAGGGTTGTGTTATTATTATTTTATATAGTTTATTCTTATTTCATTAATTTTTGTTATCTATTTTTATATGATAGATTGTATGCAAATGTGCATACTTGTATATCTACATATATGTGTGTGTGTGTGTTTATATGGGTATATGTGTGTATGTATGTGTGAACACATATATGTATGTATATGTATGTGTGTGTATGAAATTTTACAGCACTAAAGGATATGATGCCTTTTTAAGGTTTTAGTAGTGTATTTCTGCTTGTTTGTCTTTACGATTTTATATAATGTTGGAACTTAATAACTTTGATATGGTCTAATGACTAATCAATAAACTATGTTGTTGTTGTTGTTGTTACAAGCCTTATTATTTTGGGTGGAAAGCTTAAGTGTTTCTGCCAGGGGCTAAAACTCCAGCTTACTGAAATGTTCAATTATTCAAGATTATCCTTACATTGCAGACAGACCATCAGAAAGAGAATATGGATTCAAGAAGATAGGAAGCCATAGTATGAGAATGATCAGAAAAGTAAAACAATGCAATAAGTCAAAGCAACAACCTACATATACCTATCTACAGAACCAGACTGGATTTATGCCACAGAGTGCTGATTCCTGAGTAGGTACCCCATTGATGGGCCTCTCTTGTGTCCACAAAAACAACCCAACACTCACATGCAAAAATCACCACAAAGGGAGAAGTTGAAGAATGTAGCATTTTGTATCTGCTTTGAAGAACTACTTGATTGATAAATGGAAGTGGGATGAAAGAGTTTAAATGTTTTCCAGTGAATCTGTTGAGATTTCTTCATAAAGGATGCCTCCTTTTTTATATAGCTTTATAAAATGCATCAGGGAAATGTAGTATAGGCAAACACTGAGGGGCCGGTTCCACACCAGGAAAAAGTTTGCGAGATTCCGGATTACCGTACTTTCGCATCAAGAGCGCATAAATCACACGAATTCTGGCTTATTCGGAAGATGCAGCCTGATGCAGCCAGTTTCGGTTTTTCTTAGTTTACACAGGCAAAGGTGTGTGGGGGATCGCCTCCAGATGATTAAAGACAGGCAGGAGGTGGGGAGGGAGCAAGGAGGGGGTCATGGAGACCATAAATAATGAGAGGAGGAAAAGTACAACCAAACAAAAGATTGAAAGAGCGATCTGTCAACTTCCCCTCATCTTCCCCTGGAAAGGCTTCTATAAAGAAAGGAGTGAATGAAAGCACGAACAAGCAAAAGTATGGTGGAGCGATCTCCTTCTCTTCCCTTCCCTTCATGCACGCACACACAAACACACACCACAGAAGCAGGGGCTAGCCCTGTCTCCGAAGCCTTGAATAAAGGCAAGTGAAGGGAAGGGCAAACAAACAAAAGGATGAACATGTGATCGTCTGTTTCCCCGCCCACATGAATGCACACACATATACACAGACACACCAGCGAAGCAGGGGCTAGTAGCGATCGTCTTCCCAACCCCCAAAGCCTTCCTTTGAAACAGACAGGAAGGGCTCAGATCTGATTTTCCAAAGTGGGCTGCAAGCAGAAGAATGGTGAATTTCTTCTCTCCAACCCCTCAGTCTATTCGGATAAAGCAGGATGGTCACTCCAACCAATCAGGATTCAGCTCTGCTTACAGTAATTCGAAAAGGTCGATGCCAGTTTACACGATGGTTAGTTCCCATGACAAATTATGTGCATTTTCACAAACTTAATAAAAAAAAGTCTGGAAAACTAGTGAAAGCTGATACTGCGCGACTTATGGGTTTTTTGCACCCCCTCCTTCTGAAAAGGGTGCTGTTGCTTTGAAATGCATGGGAACTATCAGGCTTCTTGTCGCATTCTTTGAGGATTTATTTTGCCGTGTAAATTGCCCTGAGTGTTTGAGTATGCATTCCTTTCATACATATACAGAGGGAACTGAAGAGGGGTGAATACTGCTGGTGAATACAGTAAGTGCTCACTACCAACTGAAAGACTAATAAGCTAGCAGGTTATGAATCAGTTTGCCTGGACTTGTTTTAAAGACCACTGTCTCCTCAGAAGCTGATATGTTGAAACCAGCTCAGCATGTAAGTCGAATGGGCTTTGAAGTTTCCCCAGTGGACAATGTCTTGTATCAAAAGAGGTTTCACAAGTAATTTGGAGCAATTCTGCCAACTTAATGGTTTTTCTTCCTAAGAAGCAAGGCAAAGCTCTTGCAAGTATTTCTCCAGAGAGTACAAGGATCCTCGGATACTAAGTGTTTTGATTGATTGAGGCCATTTACAAAATGTCCTTTTCAGCAGCAATGGTAGTGGGTGGTGGCGGTGGGGAGTGAGGTGATGTTTATGATGGCAAAAGCACCACATATTTAATATAGCGTTCTGAGTTTTTCATGTCATTTAAAATGAGAAATCCCTGGTGTGTTACTCTCAGAGGATGTGGAAAAAGCTATGGAGTTGCTAATAATTCATCCACTTTACCCTTTACTTCTCTAATGTTAGTATTGTATCTATGTATTTTCATATACCAATGCATCTTATGGCAAATTTTAATTTCAAAAGCAGTTACACTTTATGGGTAGACTAAACTTTATTTACAATACTGAGGATATGTTTTCTTTTTTTCTTTTTTAACATATATTTTTCCATTCTCCCAGCAAGTTATTCGGGGTGCTGTGAAGACTCTTAATAAAAGATTATGAGTTCAGTCACTGGGGTGTCCATTAAAAAAAAGAGGTGCCTTGTTTGAACTAAGATCCTGGTGAGCTGCTCCTGATCAAAGTAGGCAAGCAGTCTGAGTTGTTACATAGCAGCTCTCTGTGTTCTGAACATATACATATATATATATATATATATATATATATATATATACATACACATATACATAGGCACTTTTCTTTATTATTACTTTCAGGTTTGAGCTTTTGTCACTCCAAAGAAGTTCCATGTCAGAGATTGGTTCAAACTGAAGTTTGATCAGAAGTGGAACAGAAGTTACCCATTTCTCTTGTAAACTAAGAATGAAGAGATTTCCTTTAGCAGACTGGCAGCAAGTGACTGGCAGCTTTCGCTTTCCTAGGGTGGGCATCTCTGCCAGCTAGCTGTGACTGAAAGTGCCTGTGGCATTGTACCCTGAACAGAGAGGCAAGATATCAGAAAAATGTCTTGAAATGTGTCTCCCAGCTACACACTTTTAAGTGTTGCAAGTGTTTCTGCCTGCAGCAGAGTTAATTATATGCAGCAATAATCTTCTTCCACACCAACAGTTGGGGGAGGAAACATGTTTAGTGGCACAACTTGAGAAATCAAATGGCCAGCTTTGTCTCTGAGGTGTAATTCTGAATGCCTTGTAGAATAACAGCACATTTATCACAGCACACCTGCCAAACTGGGGAGAAGGAGTGTCTATGCCCACCCTAAGCCCTCCTCTGCACAGTCTGTTAAGCACCTCATGTTGTTGTTGTATTTTGTTACTAAATAATGGTAAAGAAAGGCCATATTTCCAATGTGAGTTAATTATAGACATTAAGGAAATCACCAACTAAAAGGCTCATGCCAATCACTGGATTTCTTACCAAGTTAAAAAGTGCTACTGTAGTGATAAGAATAATTACTTTTTTTAATTGTTTCCTGGAAGTGCTAAGAGATTTCTTAAGACTTGAACACCAAATGTAAATTTAGCTAGCAGGCACCAATTTTTGTTCCAAATATAGTCAAAATAACTCCTTTGTTGATACATTCCTCTTTGGACCCTGATAAGCCTGGAAGATGGCAGCATAGTACAGCAATATATCAAGTATATTCTTAAACATTTCAGAATCTAATGTATAGAATCATAGAATCATAGAATTGCAGAGTTGGAAGAGACCACGAGGGCCATCCAGTCCAACCCCCTGCCATGCAGGAAATCACAATCAAAGCATCCCTGACAGATGGCAATCCAGCCTCTGTTTAAAGACCTCCAAGGAAGGAGACCCCACCACACTCCGAGGGAGTGTGTTCCACTGCTGAACAGCTCTTACTGTCAAAAAGTTCCTCCTAATGTTGAGGTGGAATCTCTGTTCCTGGAGCTTGCATCCATTGCTCTGTGTTCCAGTCTCTGGAGCAGCAGAAAACAAGCCTGCTCCATCCTCAATGTGACACCCCTTCAAATACTTAAACAGGGCTATCATATCACCTCTTAACTGTCTTTTTTCCAGGCTAAACATACCCAGCTCCCTAAGTCTCTCCTCATAAGGCATGGTTTCCAGACCTTTCACCATTTTAGTCACCCTCCTCTGGACACGCTCCAATTTGTCAATATCCTTTTTGAATTGTGGTGCCCAGAACTGGACACAGTATTCTAGGTGAGGTCTGATCAAGGCAGAATAGAGCGGCACTATTACTTCCCTTGATTTGGACACTATACTTCTATACAGACCAAAATTGCATTGGCCTTTTTAGCTGCTGCATCACACTGTTGATTCATGTTCAACTTGTGGTCTACTAGGACTCCTAGATCCCTTTCGCACGTAGGACTTTTTCGGACGGAAGAAAAGTAACGCAAGCAGCGTCGCCAGGTTGCGACGCTGCTGCGCAAGAGGGCGACAGTTTCGAACGACGCTCTTCCCAGCGGTACTGTTGCAGTACCACTGGGACATTTGAGTGTGATTTTTTTCCTTCCCAGTGTCATATTTTACTCACGATCAGTGTCATCAGCATACTGATAGCACCCCACCCCATGCCTCCAGATGATCTCTCCCAGTGGCTTCATGTATATATTGAATAGCATTGGGGACCAGATGGCACCTTGTGGGTTGCCACAATTAAGCTCTTTCCTTGCAGAGCAACTGTCCCCAAGCATCACCCTCTGGAATCTGCCCAAGAGGAAGGAAGGGAACCACTGCAGCGCAGTGCCTCCAATTCCTAGATTTCTCAGGCGATCCAAGAGGATGTCATGATCTATCGTGTCAAAAGCTGCTGAGAGATCCAGTAGCGCCAACAGGGTCACACTACCCCTGCTGATGCTCAGGCTAAGGTCATCAGCTAAGGCAACCATGGCCGTCTCAGCTTCAAATCCCATCCTAAAGCCAGTTTGAAATGGATCTAGATAATTGGTTTCTTCCAAGATAGCTTGGAGTTGGAGAGCAACCGCCCTCTCGATCACCTTGCTCAAAAAAGGTAGTAAGGAGACTGGCCTATAGTTCTTCATATCCAGAGGGTCAAGGGAAGGTCTTTTTAAGAGTGGTCTAACCACTGCTTCCTTCAAGCAAGATGGAACATGACCTTCCCTAAGGGATGCATTGATGATGTCCCTAAGGAACATCCCCAAGGCATCACCCCCCTGGATGGCCAGCCACAAAGGGCAAGGGTCAAGAGGGCAGGTAGTCTTCCTCATTCTACCAAGGAGCTTGTCCACGTCATCAGTACTTATAGATTGAAATTGATCCAGTATAACCTCATCAACGAAGTTACTGGACACCTTGTCAATCGAATCTGCTACAACCCTGGTGTCCAAGTTGGCTCCTATCTGAGAGATTTTATCTGCAAAGAAGTTGTTAAATGCATCACAGCAGGCCATTGTTGGGTTTAGTAATGAGTTCTGCACAGGTGGAACCTGTGTCAGTTCCCTCACCACCCTAAACAGCTCTGCCAGGCAAGACTCTGCAGACACAGGACATTTTCAGACAGCACTTACCATGCAAGCAGCCTCCGGAGCAGTAACAAGGCTGCTGCGTGGCAGGGGGTCCTTTTCGGATGCCACCATCCCTCTTCCGGGATCATTCATGGCACTTCCGTGAAGCTTTGGAAGCAGAAGTTGCCCGTGATTAAAATATGGTGCGGCCACTTCCAAAGCTTCATGGACGTGCCACGAATGATCCCAGAAGAGGGACAGCGTCGTCCGAAAAGGACCCCCTGTTGCGCAGCAGCCTCATTACTGCTCTGGAGGCTGCTTGCATGGTAAGGGGCATCTGAAAAGGTCCACAGCATGTGCAGAAGAAAAAGATTTCCTTGCTGCACATATTTACTCTCTATAGGAACAAAGAAATTTCCTATGACGAGTCCTGTCAGACAAGAGCCGAGTTTTTTGCCTGACGCACTACGACTCTGGACTAGGCTTCAAATCCCCACTCAGCCATGCAGGGCCGGTTTAAGAAATTTTGCCCCCCCTGCAATGCTTTATTTTGGGGGCCCCATATGTTTATCTCAGGTCAATGTAACCTAACCTATTCACCTTATAGGATTTTCAGATTACAGTAAGACCCCCGTATCCATGGATTCTTTATCCATGGGACACAAAACAGCACACCTACCATACAGTCTCCCTAGAAAATGTGTCCTCCCCAGCGGTTTCTAGGCCCTCCGAGGCAACTCTATGGTATTTTAAACCAGCAGTCCCATTATTTTCAATGGCATCCACTATTATTCATGGTTTTCAGAATCCATGCCCCCCCCCCAGAATCAATCCCCAGTGGATAAGAGGGGCCTACTCTATTACAAAATTTGCCATCAATAACTTAGTTTAAAAGCTATATTATATGCACTAACATAATATTTTTTGTTTATTAGCAATTAACATAATGGTGTAGATTTCCTCAAAGAAAAGAAAGAGTGGACTACAAGCTAAGCATGAGTTAGTAGTGTGATGCAGCAGCAAAAAATGCCAATGCGATTCTAGGCTGCATTAATAGGAGTAGTGTCTAGATCAAGGGAAGTAATAGTATCACTCCATTCTGCTTTGGTCAGACCTCACCTGGAATACTGTTTCCAGTTCTGGGCACAACAATTCAAGAAAGATACTGAGAAGGATGGTGGGAGGTCTGGAAGTCATTATGCCCTATGAAGAATGGCTTAGAGAGCTGGGTATGCTTAGTCTGGAAAAGAGAAGGTTGAGAGGTAACGTGATAGCCATGTTTAAATATTTGAAGGGATGTCATATTGAGGAAGGAGCAAGCTTGAAGAGACTAGGACATGGAGCCATGGGTTCAAACTACAGGAAAAGAGATTCCACCTAAACATTAGGAAGAACCTCCTGACAGAAAGAGCTGTTCGGAAGTGGAATACACTGCCGCCTTGGAGTGTGGTGGAGTCTCCTTCTTTGGGTTTTTTTAAACATAGGTTGGATGGCCATCTGTCAGGAATGCTTTGATTGTGTGTTCCTGCAGGGCAGAAGCCGATCGGATGGGATGGCTGTTGGCGTCCCTTCCAGCCCTATGATTCTATGATTCTAGGCTGCATTGAGAGCCTGGGAAAGTAATTCTTGGATTACATCTCCCAGAATCCCCCTGCCAGCACCCTTCTCAAGGTCTGGTTGCATTGTTCCTTTTCCAGTATTCTCTAGCCCAGTAGTTCGTAACTTGGGGTCCGCAATGTCCTCAGAGGGGGCCCACAAAGGCTTGAAGGCTGCTTGGCCCACCTCCTCCCTGTAGTGGAGTAGCCACGTGACAGGAACCAAGGCAAAGGCTGACTGGCTTGGCCTCCACATTGCCATTCAATCCACTCCAGCCACAAACTTGCAGGAAGAAGCAAGAGTGCCTCTGAGGGAAAGTTTAATGGATGGTGTAATTGTATTGTTGTTGTTGTTAGCTATTATTATTAGGGTTTTAAATCTTGAGTTAAGCCTTGGGGCAACAAAAGATATTTAAAAGGGGTCCCTAGTAAAGAAAAGGTTAAGAACCACTGCTCTAGGCCAATGCCTCTTACATAATACTAACAGGATACTGGTGTTTTAGTGACAACAATAAAACCATTGTTCCCAACTAATATTACTCCAATTTTTATTTATATTCTTCTGTTAAAAGAGCTAGAGTGTTGTAGAAGTTTCAGCATTGCACTATAACTGTGGAGACCAGGGTTTGAATCCTTACTCAGCCATGAATGCCCACTGGGTGACCTTGGGCAAGTCACACTCTCTCAGCCTCAAAGGAAGGCAAAGGCAGACCCCCTTTGAACAAACCTTGCCTAGAAAACCCCATGGTAGGTTTGCCATAGGACATTTTCAGACACGTAAAACTACCTTCTTGCTGCGCAAGCAGTCTCCGGAACAGTATCGAGGCTGCTGCGCAGCAAGGATCCATTTTGGACGACGCCGTTTGTCTCTCGGCGTCATCCGTGACTGTTGCGGCCAGCATTGGAGGCGGCCACGCTATTTTTTACTCATGAAAGTTGTCCGTGAGTAAAAAACAGCGCGGCCGCCTCCAATGCTGGCCGCAACAGTCACAGACGACGCTGAGAGAGAAACAGCGGCGTCCAAAATGGACCCTTGCCGCGCAGCAGCCTCGATACTGTTCCGGAGGTTGCTTGCACAGCAAGGAGGTAATTTTACGTATCTGAAAAGTCCTTAGTCAGAAATGACTTGAAGGCACATGGGCAAACACACAAATTCCTTTTGGAGGCTGAACTCAGTTGGCAGCAAAGGGAGGAAGCTGAAGACCAAGGGGTGAAGGGAGGGAGGGAAGAGACCCCAGGAAACCATTTTAAGAGCAGCTGGAAAGATGGACTGGAACTATGTGGAAGGAAGGGAAGGGAAGGGAAGGGAAGGGAAGGGAAGGGAGGAAGAAAGAAAGAAAGAAAGAAAGAAAGAAAGAAAGAAAGAAAGAAAGAAAGACAGACAGACAGAAAGACAGAAAGACATCCTTTCTGAGGGAGACAACCCTCAAATTCCCTGTCTCTCTCTCTCACACACACTCACCCTCTCCATGCCTCTCCCTCCAGCTTCTGCCACAGAGGGCGGCTGTTTCTTTCTCTTTCTCTTTGGGTTTGGGAGACGCTGTTTTTTTTGTTTTTTTTAAAAAAAAGCCAGTAGGAGGGGGCTCCTACTGGCTGTCTCCTGGCTGTCTCCTTCATCAGATTAAGGAGGCTAGTATGGGGCCCTCTCTTGACCTCGGGGCCCCCCGCCAATGCTGATTTGGCAGACAGGTTAAACCGGCCCTGCAGCCATTGAAACCAAGGATGGGGGGAACCCTGGGCATGTCACATTCTTTCAGCCTCAGAGAGAGGTAAAGGCAACCCCCCTCTGAAGAAATCTTGCCAAGGAAACCCCATGATAAGTTTGCCTTAGGTTCACTAGAAGGCACTCAACAACATTTCTATAGCAAAAAGACAGGAAAACTGTACTTTTGTATGCTTTCTATATCTTTCATGCATGCTGTCTTTTGCAATAACTGCTCTCTTCTAATACTGTTATCTATTTACTACAATTGCATTGTCTGTCTTTGGTGCTTGCTCTCTCTCTCTCTCTCTCTGCATACACACACATAGCTTGCTATTATATGATTTATCCTTGTATTTTTATAAGAAAAAATAGTTGCTGTCATTTTCTACTTGCATTTTTTAAAGACAAAACTATTGTTGTCATTTTTACAAGAACACAGTTTAGATTCCATCTCTTTCCCCTTTCTATTTATATTTTGTTGGAAAAATGCATCACCAAAAAGGGGAGGAGACAAAAGAGAACAGGAGGTTTTCATCAAAATCATATGTCCATACATCTCACCTAGTGGCAGAGACTGTGACTATGCCCTAAGTGATCTGTGTATCCACTCATTCTCAACAAGAAAAATCATTCATGACAGTGGGGCTGCTTAAATGAAGGGTGGCATACAAAGGTAATAAGTTCCTTTTCAGTGGCATTTCTTTAATAGGATTATCATAGAATCTCCATGCTCTGAGACAGTATTCTTTGGAGTAGCAAAGCTAGGATCAAACTAGAGAAAGTCAACACCCTTGTGATCTCCTTGCAAGCTTGCAGAGAGATCTGCTGCCCCTTGTTGGAAACACAATGCCTCATCCAGTAACACATTTTGTCTCTTCTTAGAGGTTCCACATCAGGGCTTGACCACACAGCAGTCCTTGAACTGGAAGACTGAGGGATGTCCATGGCAAGCGTGCTTATCGTACGTGTTACTCCCACCTACACTGCAGGGAAAATACCTCATACAATAGGCCTAGGTAATCTCATGCAATAGTTCATAACAGGTTCACATGTACCTCTGTAATAGCTTGTGAGTCAAGCTTGCTTTCTACTTCAAAGAACATAGGAGGCCTGCTCTTCTGTTTTAATAAGGCCTTGCCTGCCCTGTCCCATTACAGAAGCTAGGTGTAACTGACTAAAAATGTACCTCCAAAATCTACATTTCACCATAACCCAAAATGTATGTAAATTATCTCTCAACCTGTGCATCTTTACTTGTATGATGAAGAACAGTTCTTTGTTTTGTGCTCAGGACAAATGAGAATCTTTGCATATTCATTTAATCACGAGCACTGTTATATATTCCAATTCAGTAATTAACTAAAGTCAAGAAATGCAGGGCTGTTCTGTAGATAGTCTGTTCTAGTTTTAGCTGGCCTTCAATTATGATATAATGATGATGTTATTCATTTGCTTTATTATGCATCTTATTTTGTGTGACAAAATTTGGTAATCATTGTTTGTTTTTATTGTGCCTAGCTAATTGGTCATGCTTTTTTTAATACTGCTCTCTGATCTGTAAGGATAAGGAGTAATTTAGAAATGTTTTAATTAATAAATGATAGCTAAACAAAATTGGACATAAAGAACAGAAGAAGATTAAAAAGAAATGGGAAGAGAAAAAAGTAACATACAATGTTGTAGTTATTTTCACGTCTTTATTTTGTGCTCCATTATTATATCACACAGTTTCTGATGTGAAAAATTGTCAGAAGAGAAGATTAACAGAACCATTAGCAAGAATATGGCTTCCATTAGCTTTTTAAGAAATTAATGAGACAGATCAGATAATGTGCATCAAAAATATGGAAGTATGAGTTAAGGTTTTATTAAAAAATAATCAACTAATTAAGCAACTCTCATAATGTGCTTCAGCAAATGTCACCTATATTGATTACTAATTGAATATTGTAGAAAGAATTTAGTTACTTTGAATTTACAACTGGAGATCAAAGCAGCCCCTGTCTGCATTGCCTCACCTGCATTCTGTTCCTAGGTTATATTGAAGAGTGACATAATGTAAGGAGGAAAGACCATTTCAAATCAATCATATTAGTATCAATACTAAACATTTGAAAATGTAAGAATTAATGTGTTTTTGAAAAACCCTATCTGTATGGCACAAAAATACACAAATAAGATGGGGTTAAAAAGTAGCATTTGTTAAAATCTCCCTTATACAGTGGATAGATTCTATCCCCAGTAGACGTGTTTTCCTAACCTTGGTAGCATATTATTTTATTTAAGGAAAGAGGGTTACAAAGAGCATGCCTGGAAAACTAATTGGTTAGAAAATGCTATTTCTAGTGTAACAGCTTTCACCATTTCTAGGAACTTTTATAGAACAAATAAGAATAGGTATAGTTTAACCTAATAATCACAAAGAGCCATGGTCAGAAGTTAGAAGTCAGAATGGTTTTTTCGTTTGCTTTTTTAATGACTAAGGGGGGAACAAGCAGATATGTGTTCACCTGTTACCCCAAGAATGTCTCCTTGAAGTTTTGGGGGAATTAATCCTGTTATAGTATTAGTATACTAGTATTATAGTATAGTATAGTTATAGTTTTAGTATAGTTATAGTATTGTTATAGTTTTAATCCTGTTATAGATACATTTTATTAATTTTATAATCTTATTTGTGGTTTTAGATTGTGCACCATAGGCAGGTTTTTGTGTTTATTGTGGATTGTTGTTTTTCTCTTTTGTAAAGAGCTATGTAAAGCCTATGGTGCTATATAAATAAATTTCATCATCATCATCATCATCATCAGGAGGCCTGCAAGAGGAGGGTAACTTTGGAGACCTTTCACCTACGTATACTAGTACTAACTGTAGAGAGCACTCCAGTTGAAATTCAAATATTTTATTTGAATTAACACAAGAGATAAACTATCGTACAAGAACATACATAGTTAAGAACTATACAAGTCTATTGAAGAAAAAGGCTGAAAGATTGGATAGAGAGAAGCCAGAGGTGGAAGGGTGATAGTTACCAGTCTCAGAGAAAGAGTTCTGTGCAGCGGAGAGACTCAGACAGCACCTGAAGGTGGCATAGGAGGATCCGGTCCATTGCGAAAGAGAGTGATGAGGTGACACACGGAATGGTGGGTCTGGTTTGTGGCACCCATGGGTAGGATCTGAGCTAGGATATTTATTCCATATTTCATACCCTGGAAGGGTGCTCTGATTATGACAAAGCCTAGATGGCTTTCTCACAAAGTAGACAGAAGGGTCTAGAATAGACTGATTCTCTTAGCTTCAGAGTGACAAAACATTGATGGGATTGGTTTTCTGTGGTTTATTTCTGGACTGTGAGGCCATGTTCTGGAAGAGTTTATTTCTGACATTTCTGACATTTTGCCTGCATCTGTGGCTGGCATCTTCAGAGAATGGTTGGGTAAGAGTGTGCGTGGGGTTTATGTACTGTGAGCCCCTGTTGGAGAAGATATGTAAATTTGTGCATTTGAATGGCTAGTTTCTGGGTGGAGATATGCAAGGAGGATTAGTGTCTGTTTGGCTAATGGTCCATTGTCTGCTGGAAATCCCCCTGTCCCTGGGTGGAGTTCATTTGCACATGTTGAGTTTTAATTTTAGTGTTTTTCAGGACTGGTAGCCAGGTTTTTACTTTTAGGGTTTCTTCTTTCATGAAGTTGTCCAGGTGTTTGTGGATTTCAATAGCTTCTCTGTGCATCCTGACATGATAGTTGTTGGCCTGGTCCAGAATTTTGGTGTTTTTAAATAACATTTTGTGTCCAGGTTGGTTTACAACATGTTCTGCTACTGCTGATTTTTCTGGCTGATTTTTCTGAAGATGCCAGCCAGAGATGCAGGTGAAACATCAGAAATAAACTCTTCCAGAACATAGCCTCACAGCTCAGAAAAAAAAACCATGGAAAACCTATGGATTCCAGCCATGAAAGCCTTTGACTTCACATTGATGGGATTGGCAACAACCTTTTCATATCAGTCAGGTAGGAGGTATAGGAAAGATTTCTCTAGGGTATGGGTGAGGGATGGTCACTGATTGCATGTTTGAAAGGATTAGCATAGACCCACTGACTGGGATTTCCACATAATCCTATCTGTGTTTTCCCACCATTATGATTCTGGATACGCCTAAGGACATCATGACCTCGGCTGTCCTCCTGTCAGCTTGACCCTATACAGTATCCATTCAGTACAACCCTGAAAAGTGTCCACTACATGCAGTTGTGAAATAGGGGTGACAGGGTATCCTAACACTCCCAAACAGAGAATCTAGTCTGGATTCTCCCAAACAGAAAATCTAGCTGCTGTATTTTTGTTTGTTAAAACTTAAGGCCTAAAATATTCTCTGTCTTTTAACTGTTGACTTTTTCACATGTATCTGATCAGTTGGGGGGGAGAGAGCACAAATTTTAAATTAGATCAAATTGTCATGGAATGCAGCCTTCCTAATCCTTTGTGAATAGAAAGGACAATTAGCAGAGTTGCAGTGGAAAAATGAGGAAAGTGGGCCCCAATTTGCATACTTGGTGTAAAACATGGAGACAGACAAAATTCAGTCCTTTTGTAGGCTTTATTGGAAATAACTAAGGTAAGCTACTGAAAACAGAAAAATCTTGGCTATTTTTGCTAGCCAAGCATCACAGCTAAGGAGAAAAATCATCCTGACTCTCTCTGTGTCAAACACAGACCCTCCTGCATCTAACAGTCTCCATCTGAGTGTCTCAACACAGATTGCAAGACAGCAGATTCAGTGAAAATCAAAACAATAACATTCTCAGGCCTCTCAGCCTAAAGCGGGGAAATCAAAGAGATAACAGTTACAGAGGACAGCACAATAAACAGCACCTGGATATCTTCCCAGACAAGGAATGACCTCACTGTTGTTTAACCTCTGGCAAAACACAGACAAGGCTTGGCCTGGAAAAGTTACCGGCCTAATGAGACAGTAGTCTTTTGCCTAGCTGAAAAATCATCATGGACATAATATGACTCCTGTGCTCATATTCCTTGACGCAAATCTCCTTTTAGTATTCTTGTGACTGCATCATAGAAGCATAGAGTGGGAAGGGACCTCATGGTCAATTGAGTTCAACACCCTGCTAAGTGCAGGATCTCCAGCTAAAGCATCCCCAGCAGGTAGCTGTCCAGCCTCTTTTTGAACACATCCAGAGAAGGAGACACCACCATCTCTCTAGGCAATTGGTTCCATTGCTGAACCACTCTTAATGTCAAGAAGTTCCTTCTAATGTTCAATTGAAATCTATCCTCCTGTAACTTGAAACTGTTAGACCTGGTCCTACCCTCTGGGGCAGAAGAGAACAATCCTGCTCCCTCCTTTCTGTGGCAGCTGTTGAGGTATTTAAAGAGGGCAAACATGTCACCCCTTCAATCTTCTCTTCACCAAGTTGAATATGTTGTAATGTTATAATACAGCAGCTGAGGATGAACATTCCTATCTTCATACGAGTGCTTCCAATAATATAATGAAAAGTAACTATGAGTTAAACTAAACAATATGCTTAGTACATATCTATCTGGATTGGGACACTGCTCTCTCAGTCACAGTCACCAGGACTATATCCAGTGTAGTAAGTAACAGAAGGTTGCTCATACGTCAGTACTCAGGCTAATATGTTATGACAGTATGCCTAACCACTACAGATAAGTTAGTCCTGTGGGAATATTGAGAGAACGTAATACATATACCAACACTTGCCTATCACTTACATTGTTTTGATCCACACAAAGCCAGCCCTACCAGCACCACTCATGAAAGTGAGGGAGCTGCTTCAGGCAGCGGAATTTGGGTGTCATGGAAGGGTTACAAATAGGGTTTTGTTGTTGTTGTTGTTATTTTGTTGCATTTTTATTGCCAGGGATGGGGAGATATGTTATGGAATTATTCTAACTCATGTGACAGGATAACCTGGCTGGTTTGGGGTACTAATTATGTTCACTGGGGTCAGAAGGAGGTAGTGTTTGGAACTAATGTGCTACAACTGACAATGTTATCTATAACGTTACTTTCAGAAATAATGAGGTCATAGCAACCTCTTTTTTTTTCCATCTACAGTATTAAGTATCATTTCATTTTTCTTTTTGTATTGGAGGGCTAAGATGTACATTTTTAAGGATTTTTTTTTTTAATCAATCCATCGTCTTACTTTTTGAAATGGATGCCTTCCTGCTCCTCTGGTAACAAAAATAAAGGGGAAAAAACACAAGGTAATATGACAAGTAATTCAACAAGCTGCATTTGAAATGTTGCAGTTGGAATGAGTTACTTCAGGACTTTAAAACACACTGTATAACTAATTACTTTTTAAAAATAGTTTTCCAGATGGGGTGCAGTCAAGAAGTATTGTGGAAAATATTGCTGGATCTTTGCAGCCACATTTTGCTCTTATAGTTCACCATATAGTATTTCCCTTTGCTTTTTTGTGTATGTGGTGTGTGTGTTTTCCCAGTTTGTTTTTTTTTTAAGTAGAAGTTGAAAATATCTTCCCTCAGTCCATTTCATTTAGGCATTTTTTATTTTTTTATTTTTAAAAAATACCATGTGAATTTAAATTTTACAGGGCTTTTCACACAATGTGTGACTTTTCCCCACATTTCACAAATGTTCTGCCTGACTTCCTAAATGAGCCACATTTCTCCCTTCCATTCCTTATTACCAGCCCCTTTCTGTTAGAGGTGATGTTTACAGCTGTGAAAACAAAGCAGAAAAATAAATTTAGCTTTGTATTCTCCTGCTGCTTTGATGAAATTTTTCACCCCATCAAAGTGAAGGCAGAACAAAACAAAACAAAAATCCCACTAGGCTTTCGGCATCCCTGATGAATGTGTGTGTGTGCATGTGTGTGTGTGTGCGCGCGCATGCTTTCCTGCATTGTTATGTCTTCATTTCTCTTCATAGCTGAAGAAGAACTGCTCTAGACCACCTGCTCTTTCCTGTTCAAAGATAAGCAAGCACCCACTGGGATCTTTAATTTAAGGGAAATAATTCTGACCTGCCAAACTCCCCCAGAAAGATCAGATTTTTGTTTCAAATAGCATCTATGTATTTCTTTATTCACTCACCAAAGCAGTTTAGTTCACTTTTTTCCATTGCTCCTACATAAATTAGAGCATTTGTCTTGGATGATCAGCTGCAGTGGCATACCTTCCAATATTTCATAGATGGAAACTGGGACACTTGTGGTCAAGTAATTCACTTGCAGACCCAGCCTGGACACTCCCATCCCTTCTCATAAGAAAGAATACATGACAGCAAATATCTTCACAAAATTATATTGAGTACAAATGAGCAACGTAAGAGATTAGGTATATGAGGTTAATTTGTTGAATATTGGCAATAAAGGCCACAACTTGGTAAAAGCTGTAAATGGTTTGCACCAATTGCATGGGTCCAGATTCCATCATTGACAAACCCTGTGTTGGCCAGTGGACCATTGTTGGTAGCCACCAAAACCAATGCATGGAGGGGAGAACCCCGGCCAAGCTCCACCCACTTGACACTCTCCCCTCCCCTGTGAAACAAGGTTATAAAAGAGGACAGGGTCTCTGTGAACTTGAACTTAAACTTGAACTTGACAGAGACCTCACCTTTTTGTTTACTCTGGATCGGGGCCCATGCTATCTGCCTAGCAAGTTGTGACATGAGGAGAATTCAAGCATAATAACAACACAGCTAAATGTGGCTCTACAAATAAAGGGAGGGAGGGTGGGCCTTTGGCTCTGTGGCCAACTGTGGTCTCTGACATCAGGGGCTGGCTTTTATACCACCACCACCCCGGTGCAGAGACTGCGTACTCCAGCCATGCCAGAAGCCGTGGCTGAAAGTCCCACCCCTTACTCCAAACTGGCCAATTGGAGTGGGGGAGGGCCACTCTGATTGGCCATTGCTTTCTGCCCTCCACCCAGCCCATGGGACAGGCTGGGAAGAGGGTGAACAACATGGCAGCTCCCATGCCAACTGCTATGTAGCCATGGGGGATGCTACCACAGGATGGGGCTCCAGGTGGGCCATAAACGGCCCACCAGACCAGCCTGGTAAGCTCCCTTGTAGTCAAGTGTGATCACAGGTGTGGTCAAGATGACAAAAAAAAAAAATATTGCTGAAGAAGAATGAACAAGTTAGGAGTGGCAGTGGTGGAAGCAGTTTATTTTTTCCCTGAGGCTTTTGCCTGATTCTACCCTCTCTCCTCTTCTCCTCCCTGCTGAGTTAATTGAGTACAAATTACTGTTGCACTTTGAACTTGGTTTTCAGAAACTGAAGTAAGCCAAGGACAAAGGGGGAAAGTGGGAGGAAGGAAGAGAAACAGGGACATTTTAAAAACTGCTGAAAAAATGGACAGAGGATAAATTGGGACAGTCCCTGCTGAATCAGGGCAATTGAAGGGGATGTAATAGAGGATAGGGCCCATCAATTTCACTTTTTTCCACATTTGAATTTTTGAATCCTGTGCTTTCCATCCTGAATATCAAAAATTTTGTAAAATGTGGTAAATTCTTACTGAAATAAAGTCCATAGTCACCAGCATTCTCCAAAGTTAATAGGTACAGCTATTCTCAGCATGGAGAGGAGTATATTGGAGTCTACAAGGTGTGGAAGATAAGAGACCTCTCAGATAAAAGGTATGGCAACCCTGATTCAGTACAAACATGGTTAAATACACAGTGATTCAAATCCAAATATATGCGAAAGAGATAAGTATTTGAAGCCCAGGGATGGACAATTTCTCTGCTGACTGAATTTTTTAATGTCAAAATATTTCCATACATGATATGCAGAACTTTGTGAATTTTAGAAATTATTATCAAAAACAAATTAAAACAAAATCATCTTCTGTCACTGCTCTATAATTGGTAGAGCTATGTATGAAAACTAGTGTGATGACAGTGGTTCTGAGTGTGAGCAGTTAGCAAGGAGCTTCTCCATTCAAATATCATTTCTACTGGGAATTTTCTAGATGGCTGTATGCAAAAGCACTGCTCTCTCAACTTTAGACTCTCATTTGGATTATGAAGTTAAGATACTGACCAACATTACACATAGTACATTGTTAGATATCACCCATAAGATAATACATCTGCCATCCAGTTTCATAACTCCTGCTTTCCATAACTATTGACCAACAACTGCTAATGTTTGTGTCTATGTGTCTCTGTACTGCAGAGGGACAACCAAGTTGGGTGCCAGGGCTAATTTCCCCCCAAACCTACGCTAGTGCACATCAGGCCCTGATGCCACCATATAATGTCTTATTTTAAGAAACAAAAACAAAAAACCCAAACAACCCATCAACAGCATTCCACTTTTTTAAAAACATGGAAATGTGAATTTCTGAGCTCTTAGGGTTTTTGTTGTTGTTGTTTTTAAAGGGGCTTTTGGGATGTAATATAAGTGTGGGAAGGACAAATCAGTGAAAAACTGCACTTCCAGTAGTATCATTTTCCTTGTCTTACAGAGAAAATACAGTATTATTAACTTACACATTACTGAATTTTGAGAGCAGAGAAGCAGTGGGAGTTTCAAAAATAGAGGGGTGGGGAATATGCACACCATGGGCTTATCTACACTGGCCAAATAAAACGGCCTCACCTTGTTTTATCTGCAAGCTGTCCAGATGACATATGGCTTGAATCCAGGGATTTTTGATGCCTTGGGGCTTTAATCCACACAAAAAAACTGGAGATTTACTCCAGATTTGAGTGGGAAATCCCATATATTTGCATGTGTGTGTGGACTGCGCTTTATAGCAACACCAGTGTGGGGCCAGGGGAAGGAGTTTTAGCAGCTGGTGGAAGATGTTAGGCAGAGGCTCCCTGGGCCATACGATTTCTTCCCCATTTCAATTTCAATTTCACTTTAAAAAAAATGTGGCATCTGTTTGGAGGAACGCATACCAGCACACCCACATCATTATTAGCTGAGAGTAGCTCCACTTAATAGACTATCTGGAGTGGCCACGGCTGTGTGACCACACATACTGCAAAATATTGGACTGGACTGATTTCAAAAGGGAGACTGTGTGTGGGCAGTGCCCTCAAACTCACACATGGACAAGGAAAACCCGAAGATAAACCAGATTTTCCTGTTGGTCTAGACAAACCCTATGGGTTGCCATACCCTTCCCTATACCTTGCTGTGTAGGCTATATCCAGATCAGAAGAGGCAAGTGGCCTTAAAAAATACATGGAAAGATTTGCAATTCTACCCATAAAACTGAGTTACAGTATATATTTCTAGCCTATGAGAGAGCAATTCACTTTAGGCTCAGTCTTTTCCTAGTCTGTAAATAGTGAGTAATCTGTCTTACTAAAACATGAGGTCTGTCTATTAAATAATGAGTCTGTGTTTCTACCTTTCAGACAAATCAGGGAGAACTGATTGTGAACACTTGAGTAGTGACCTTGAACATGTCTGAACATGCATGACAAACATCATCACTCTCGGTCATTCAGTTAACTGTCAGTTGTCATTTAAAGCAGCTGTGTTGTCTGTTGTGTGCCAGAAAAATGCTAAGTTTAAAAGTCGAGCAATGTGTGAATTTAATTTTTTTAGTAAAATTGAAAAAATACAGGGGGATTTTTTCAAATGTTTACTGAGGCCTATGAGGAAGACTGTATGTCTCATGCATGTGTGTCTGAGTGGCACAAAAGATTCAGAGAAGGACGTGAGAATGTGAAGATGATAAAAGCCCTGGATGACCTTCCACTTCAAGAACTGAAGAAATTGTGGGAAAAAATCAGCCAGAATGTCTGAGGAGACTGCCAACTCAGTGTCTGAATGATAGCTGAAGCCATGAACATTGATAAAGACACTGCGTGGAAACTTTTGCATGAGGATCTCAACATGAGAAAAGTTTGTGCCAAGATGGTCCTAGGGTTCTCAAACCAGAGCAAAAGGAGTTCCGCAAGGAAATTTGCACTGCCATTCTGCAGCTACTTATGGTGGCCCCAAACCTTTTTCAAAAAAAAATCATCAGTTATAATGAAACCTGGATCTTGCAGTATGATCCTGAGATAAAACAATAGTCAATGCACTGGGAAACACCATCATCACCAAGAATGAAAAAAAGCATGTCAAACCAAGTCCACATTCAAAGCCATGCTCATTGTTTTTGTTTTGTTTTTTGCATCAAGGGCATAATTCGGGCAGAATGGGTTCCAGAAGTCAGAACAGTGAACCAGCATTATTATAAGGAAGTTTTGACAAAGCTGAGAGAAAGAGTGAGAAAATAAAGGCCAGAACTGTGGGGAAATGGTTTCATTCTTCATCAAGACAATGTGCCTGCTCATACAGCACTTTCTATGAAGCAGATTTTGGCTGATAAACACATTACTACAGTTGAACATCCTCCATATTCACCAGATTTGGCACCATGTAACTTTTTTCTTTTCCCTAAAGTGAAATTATTGCTTAAAGGAACACGTTTTGAGTCAATTGATGCAGTAAAGAAGAAAACAGCAGATATGTTGAAGCAACTGACAGAAACTGATCGGCCCCACACACAAGACTGCATCAGTGTGTGAGTGTGAACAGGGAGTACACTGAAAGGGAACAAGCATTAGAATTATAATACATATAAATAAAGATGAGTTATTTATCAGTCTTGTTATTTAATAGACAGACCTTGTATGCTGTTTGGGATAAGGGAGATTACCAGATGTTCTTTTGGCACTATATTTTACAGTGTAAGTATCCTGACATAGTAACACTTCTTTTCGTACACTGCTGTAATCACAAGATATAGATGCCCTTGAATTCCAGCAATACAACCACTCGTGCTGCTTACTCCATGCTTGGGAGAAGACACAAGCACACTTAAAAGTCCAAACACACTTAAATTACCAAACAAAATGAACACACAATAGATAGATGTAGGTGGGAGAAAATATGGAATATGCATAATTTGAAAACATTATCAATAAGAATAAAGGAAAATTATTATAAGATAGTATGAAGATGGTATCTAACACTGTTAAGATTGAACCAAATAGATAAAAACTATTCAGCACAGTGTTGGAGGGATGTCAAGAATTGGGGACGTATATTCATATGTGGTGGCATTGTAAATATGTGCAGAGTTTTGGGCAAATGGTAATGAAGGAGATAAATGAGATAATGGAGATAAATATACCCTCATGTCCTGCAATAGTGTTATTATCATATTATGACGAAATACAAAAGTCCCAAGTTACTAAGGTTTATTAACAAATTTGTTGACAGCAGCAAGGTTAATAACAGCAAGGAAGTGGAAAATACAAGGCAACTATCAAATAGAAGAATGGTACAGTGAAGTATGGGATATAGCTATAAATGAGAAATTAAACAGTATTAAAGAAAAAAAGGGAATGTTCAATAAGAATGATTTTGGAGAGAAATGGAGCAAGTTTTTAGAATTTGTATTAATAAAGGGGAGAGGCAACAAACCAGCATTGGAAACAATGGGATTTTGGAAAGAGGGATGAATATAAAGTTGAGGTCCCAGGGTGGAGGGAATCACTTATATGTTAATAAGTATAATTGTATGAGTTGGGTTTATAATTTGTATGTTTTTAAAAATAAATAAAAATTATTATACAAAATGAACACACAAGCACTGAAACACAATTGGAAACTTGCAAGCAAGATGGGGAGAGTCATGAAAAGAGCGTACAGTATCTAGTTTTCCTATTCTCACCCAGAAGTGTTCAGGGACTGCCCATTGACACTGGAATCACACCAGCAAAACAGGGCACGGTTTCAGACTCAAGCACTACAAAAACAAAAATGCCATGGGAGATCAATTGGCGGCTTCTGCCTGCTAATAAAAAAGAATGCCCTCTTGACAGCAGCAGAAAGCTTGCAGAATGCTGGGGCATGATATCATGCGATAGGGAAGCCCTTTTGTGGTCTCTTTTTGACCTTATAATGCCCTGTTTGCCATGTCTGATAATCTCCATAGTAGTATTCCAGAGGTGAACTATTAAGTTGACCCTATTCAGAAAGCCAAAGCCAGAGGAGGCATATGCCTGAAGACTCTTACAGCTGACTTTTGATTAGAAATGTAAATCCTCACTTCGTTTGTTAATTCACATGAGAACAGAAAAATCTCAACAATTTTCTTCTCACTTGGCATGATGATGTTAATTTTTGGTGTTTTCAAAGAGACTATTCACATTTGCAATAATTTTTTTTTGCACAAATTGTGCAAAAGCAAACTACGAATGCTCCTGCCTTGTTGCAGGAACTTTGAAAAAAGTAGATTTATTGGATGGGTTACTTGAATCTTTTTCTTTAATAATCATGTACTGTTATACTTGCTGTCTGTGTGTGGTTATGTGTAGTTCTGCTTTTCTTCACAAAGTGAAAAGACAAGTTCTGTGCAGAGGCTTATTGCACAGATTTTGTGTAATAAGCTGAAAAAAAGTGCTTGACTTTTTTGGAGGAGGCAAAAAAAATCTTACAGTGCTTGTTGGCTTTTTGACAGGGTGTTCTGATGTGTTGAAACGTCCTGTCTTGTTGAGCACAGAAACTTGGTGAGATTCTTTCCATTCCTAATTTAGTCGCCTCTATTTTATGCTCTTCTGCATTCTTTGAAACTGCTTGGAAGCTAATTTTGAATATGTTTAAAAGAAATGAACAGAGAAACAATATACGTTCCTATACAGTTGTCCCTCCACATTCACATTCACAGGGGTTAGGGTTGCAACACTCCTGCAAATGTGAAAAAAAATGCAAATAACCACAGCCCTCCCACAACCCCCTTGCCACTTCTCCCACCCACCCTGCCCAGCCTCCTAAAATGGCAAGGGGGCCTTGACTCTTGCCCAGTCGTTGCTTTTAGGAGGACAGAGGGAGACCCTCCCAAAACCGTGGATACTCAAAACCGTGAATGCTAAATTCGCGAATGTGGAGGGGCAACTGTACTCACTATGCTGCATTTCTCCTTATTCATCAGATTCATAGAGGTATGGAAGAATGACAGGTTGCCAAATTTAAAATCAGTTTTGGTATGCCCCTCTTTGAAATCCTAGGCAGTCATTGAAAAGTTGCAGGGAAAATGCAGCAGGATAAAGTATTTGAGTAAAGCAGATGTTACCTGCCTTGATAGCCCCTATCTTTCTATAGTACATAATTGGCAATATTTAATAATTTGGTTGGCTATGGCCTGCCATGTGGTTGGGAAGTAAACCAGGGACTCCCCAGAGGGCTGGAATTAAGTACAACCTAGGGAGGGACCTTCAAAATTCCTTAAACAGGTCATACCCAGGTCACAGATCTTCCTGAGAAGACACCTGGAAATGAGTCATCCTCTAATCCCATGAAGGATAGCCAAGCACTTAGTGATTGCAAAATGAGTTTTTCTCATTTTCCTTGGCACAATGGAACATTGCCTGTGCTCATTCAGTCCCAAATGTCTCACCCATCAATGATCGTTAACACATCCAGAGAACCCTTTGTCAAGTCCTGGGAATCTCCAAGATATATTGTATGCCACTCTAAATCTTATTCCGTCAAGGTAAATATAAAATATAAATATCACCCTAAAATGCCACCAAAGTGTGCACAGATCTCCTTCTTCCAACCACTCCGTCAGTCTGTGTCACCAGGGTTGCAGCATCTGCACAAATCTCTGCTCCTCCGATAAGTATAGTATTACCCACAATCCCTTCATTCTGTTCCCCATCCAACTACTTCCTACTTTCTTTTATAGCCTTGTGTGATTGTTTGAAGCCTGAGGGTTAGCATGAATGTTGTTAAGATGAAATTCCAATGAAGATCATTTATGTGTACATTCTGGCTTAAGTCCGTTCAGCAATTACCAGTATACATAGGTCAAAAGATCCCCACAGTTACCCAACCTCTTGCATGCAATTTGAGATGATTAAATTCCCCAAATTAAGATTCGACAAACATGGAATTTCCACAGACCTCAGCAATTCAGATAAGACAGTGTAAAATTAGCTAACACAGATTGGAAACTGCTTAATTCAGTGTAGATGTGTACATTCCTATTGCTTAAAACAATTTGTAAGCCACTCTGATAGCCTTGTGGCTGAAGAGCGGGGTATGTATAAATAAATAAATAAATAAATAAATAAATATCCAATAACACCATAATAAAGTTATTGCTATTTGAGGTGCCATGGACTCTGCTGTTTTTGCTGCAACAAGACTTGGCATTGCAGTATTATCCATCTTTAGCAGGTTTTCTTTAAAAAAAATGCAGTTTCATTTTATCTTCCCCGGATTTCTTGGCAGATATGCTAAGTTGCTATCAGGAGATATGGAGGAGCTAGAACAAGGTAAAAGGAGAGGATGGCTGAATAAATTAATAAATAAATGCATGGAAAGAACTGTTTTGAGATGTATAGAAGCTTGTGTGGATCTTAGATTTATGTAAAATGATTTCAGATACTTAAAAAATTCTGAAGTCCTTTGGGACAGACTGTTCCACATTTTCTTGTTTTCAGCATACAGTGTATCATTTTGAACTCTTTACTCAGACTATGTCCTCTTAATTTAAATGGGTCTTATACCTAAGCACATGTGCACAGGAGATTTATAGATCTGTATTTTTTAAAATTTACTGCAATGTAACCTGAAGCCGGGAAATAAAATAGCAGCTATAGGTTGGGTGAAGCTATGGGGGTGTAGAAGGGATCTATAGTGAATTAATTTATTTTTTTATTTCATATATATTCTGCCTTTCTTATAGGATGGGTGCCAAAGCTGCTTACAAAACTGACAATAAAAGGTTAGCCAATACTAATTTTTACAAAAGTTTAAAAAATAATAAAACCCCAATTTATTTAAAAAGATACATGGTGGAAACAGTTTAAAATAGATTTAAAACGTAGCTCAAAGGATACTCAGCACAACTCTTTTAAATGCCCTGCTACAATATGATTAAAAGTCAAAAGCCACCCTAGCTGGAAAGGCCTCTTGCTAGTGGATAGGAAGCATGGAGGGTGCTAGCCAGAATAGGGTGCTAGCCAGCCACTGAGAAGGCTCTCTCCTATGTCCTCATCAGATCAGCCTGTAATGGTGGAGGTACTGACAAAATCTCCTCCCCCAAAGATCTTAGACTGGCTCATATAAGGAGATGTGGTCTTTTAGATAGTCTAGGACAAGCTGTTTAGGCTTTGAAGAACATAACCAACACTTTAATTTTTTCCAGAAATGGACTGGCAGCCAGTGAACCTGTTTCATCAGGGGAATTAGATGATTCTTCTAACCAGCTGCAGCATTTTGGACTTGGTGAAGTTTCTGAATAGCATGTATTACAATAATACAAGTGGGATACACTCAAGGCATGGGTCACCATAGTGAGATCTAACTTCTGAAGTCATGGGTATTGGAAGCTGTTGACCAGTAGTTATCTAGTGTGGTCGGGTTCATGGGGGCCTTTTTTTTATGAAGTAGAGGTCTTAGCTTGTTTTAGGAAGGATGGAACTCATCTATTGAAGTGAAATGGACAGGGAGGGGGAATGGGAGAGTAGTATTAAGAGAGGAAAGCAGATCAACCACATTGGTACTTGCCTTGACAGGTATATTTTTACTTAAACAAAGGAACACCTTTCAGACTTTCCACAGAGGCAGCTATGCTACTCTGTTTTAGCAAACACAACAATGAGGCTTATAGAATCATAGAGTTGGAACAGATCATGAGGGCTATCCAGTCCAACCCCCTGCCTTGCAGGAATACCCAAGCAAAGCACTCCCGACAGATGGCCATCCAGCTTCCGTTTAAAAACCTACAAAGAAGGAGACTCCACCACACTCTGAGGCAGTGTATTCTGCTGTTGAACAGCTCTTAAAGTTAGGAAGTTCTTCCTAATATTTAGGTAGAATCTCTTTTCCTGTAGTTTGAGTTAATTGCTCCATAATATCTTAAAAGTGAAGTGCTGAGCACTCCTGATGCTCCCAAATAGTTCTACCAGCTATATAGAAGCAACAGCGGCAAGGAGGAAGGTGACAAAAGAAAGAGAAGAAAGCGGAGAAGCTGCCATGCAGACAGGCAGGTGGGTGATGGAAGGAGGACGTGTCTGGCTGGCATAACAGCAAGGAGGAGCAGGAAAGGCTGCCAATGCTGTATGAGTGAGAAAGTGATGGAGGAACAGCATGCAAGTACATCACCTAAAAAGAGCAGTAGCCACTGCCACCACTGCTCAAACTGCAGCATGTGAGTGAATGGATGGGAAATGGAGGGAGCAGGAGATGGAGGGCCATGAAATAATGGACAAAAGCAGGCAGTTTGACAAAAAAAGGGAAAGAACAGCATAATCACCACATGAGTGAGCCAAAGATGGAGGGGTGACAGGTGATATACCAGCAAGGTGAAGCAAATATGCTGAGAAAAGAATGATATGAGGCCACAGCAACAGAACCCTCTCTGTGAAGGGAAAATTGCAAACCACCAGCCCTGACATCTCGCTGCCTTAGAGAGTCTCCTCTCTCTCTCTCTCTCTTCACAAATGAAGATTCAGGAAGGACTCTTCCCACGCTTTCTGCAAGCGCGCTGATGACTAAAGAGGCCAGTCCGAGATAAACAAGTCCGGTTGCAGAAAGCACAGCAGAAGGTCTCCTTGGGTGATGTTTCTGGGTTGTGATTCTTTCTGCGTTGTCATTTCTCTTCAAGACTTGTTCAGTGTGAGTTCTCAAATAAGGCTGCAGCATTGTGGATAGTGCGTCTCCATGCTTCCCGATGTGAGGCCAGGGCGGACCATTGTTGGTGATCAATTTGGCCAGGCCTGAGATGTTGTTTCAGGGAGTCCTTGTATCGTTTTTTTGGAGCATCCCTCTTACACTGACCCATGGCGAGTTCACTATAGAGTACTATTTTTGGGAGGCGATGGTCCTGCATCCTAGAAATGTGCCCTGCCCAGCACAGCTGTGTTCTCAATATCATGGCCTCAATGGTGGTGATCCCTGCTTGCTCAAGAACAGCAACATTTGTCACATAGTCAGTCCAGTGTATATTTAGGATTGTGCGTATACAGCACTGATGAAAGCGTTCGAGGAGTCGTAAGTGGTGGCGATAGGTGCCCCATGTTTCAGACCCATAAAGGAGAATAGAGAGTACAATGGCTCTATGAACATTGATTTTTGTGCTTTGCCTCAAGTGTTTCTTCATAGAATCATAGAAGTGTAGAGTTGGAAGAGACCACAAGGGTCATCCAGTCCAACCCCCTGCCACGCAGGAATGCAAAGGCCTTTCTCTTCCAGAAATACTGGAAGGCTGCCCGTCTGAGTAATACAGTGGCATTACTCCAGACTCTTTTGTAAAGTCTTCCAAATGTGCTATATGCCTTTGCTAATCTGTGATCGATCTCTTTGTCAATCTTAGCATCTGAGGAGATGATGCTTCCCAGGTAGGTGAACTGCTAAACAGACTTAAGCACAGATTTCCCGACGGCAATGTGGGGATGATGGTGTTCGTCCTGTGGTGCAGGCTGGTAAAGAACTTCTGTTTTCTTCAGGTTCACTTCCAGCCCAAGCAGCTCTGCAGCTGTTATGAAGCAGGATGTTAGGTGCTGCAGAGCTGCTTCTGTGTGGGCAACAAGGGCAGCAGAATCAGCGAAGAGCAGCTCACGGACTAGATAGTTTACAATCAGTCATAGAATCATAGAATTGCAGAGTTGGAAGAGACCACGAGGGCCATCCAGTCCAACCCCCCTGCCACGCAGGAAATCTTGATCAAAGCATCCCCGACAGATGGCAATCCAGCCTCTGTTTAAAGACCTCCAAGGAAGGAGACCCCACCACGCTCCGAGGGAGCGTGTTCCACTGCCGAACAGCTCTGACTGTCAAAAAGTTCCTCCTCATGTTGAGGTGGAATCTCTGTTCCTGGAGCTTGCACCCATTGCTCCATGTTCTAGTTTCTGGAGCAGCAGAAAACAAGCCTGCTCCATCCTCAGCGTGACATCCCCTCAAATACTTATACAGGGCTATCATATCGCCTCTTAACCATCTTTTTTCCAGGCTAAACGTACCCAGCTCCCTAAGTCTCTCCTCATAAGGCATCGTTTCCAGACCTTTCACCATTTTAATTGCCCTTCTCTGGACACACTCCAATTTGTCAATATCCTTTTTGAATTGTGGTGCCCAGAACTGGACACAGTATTCTAAGTGAGGTCTGACCAAGGCAGAATAGAGTGGCACTATTACTTCCCTTGATCTAGACACTATACTTCTATTGAAACAGCCCAAAATCGCATTGGCCTTTTTAGCTGCCGCATCACACTGTTGGCTCATGTTCAACTTGTGGTCTACTAGGACTCCTAGATCCCTTTCACATGTAGTCTCATTCAGCCAAGTCTCTCCCATCCTATATTTATGCATTTCATTTTTCCGCCCTAAATGCAGCACCTTACATTTCTCCGTATTGAATTTCATTTAGTAAGCTTTGGCCCAGCTCTCCAGTCTATCCAGGTCATTCTGAATTTTGATCCTGTCCTCTAGGGTATTAGCTACTCCTCCTAATTTGGTGTCATCTGCAAATTTGATAAGTATGCCCCTAATTCCCTCATCCAAGTCATTGATAAAGATGTTGAATAGCACTGGGCCCAGGACAGAACCCTGTGGCACCCCACTGGTCACATCTTTCCAAGATGAAGAGGAGCCACTGCTGAGCACCCTTTGTCACATTACTGACTTGTGGAATGGAGCCCACTTCATTGAATACATGGACTGTTGCCTCAGTTGGCAGATGCTTAGGTGGGAGGGTACCTTTTCAGTGCACTAAGGTAGATTGAAGTAGTTCTTTTTCATGTAACCCCCTATCAAGTGTAATATTTGTTTAGTTTCTACATTGATTTGCCATTGGATACAATTTGGAGCAAATTAGAAGTTATCCATGAAGATCTTTCACTTCCAAAAGAAGTGTAAAATTCTGTCCAAACAACCAAGGCAATGAAAGAAACAACAGTGGCCGTGGCTTAAGGAATATGCATCATGATCTGATAGCCTGTTCTTTCCTTGTTCTGAGAAGACAATGTTTCTGAAGAGTATTTAAACAGAAAGTGGCATGATGAAAAGAGATACCTTACACAACTGAACTACTGCCCCTATTCATTCTCGCTTTGCTCAAACATATGACAGTAGTCAGGGTGAGCTCCAGGGCATATTCTCAACAAGTGTCTGTGCATAACATCAAAGCTAAATGAACACTCTTAAATGCATGCTTGCCATAAGGTTAATTTACAGTAGTGTTCCTGTTCTTGTTTTTTTTTTCTTCTCTCTCATCTGCTGCTGAAATGCAAATTCTTTTCAAACAATGCATCAAACAGATTGTCTCACCAGCTGCACTGATGTTTTTGAAAATTAGCTGCTCACATTTTAAAAGAAGGTTTCTATATCTCATACTTGCCATGGGCATAAGCTACTCAAAGCCAAGCTTTTTAAAGCCCCATTGATTTCTATGGGAGACATTTAAGCACACATGTAAATCTCTTCCACTGAAACACAGAAGACTTAAAATTGATTAAGTGTAGGTAGCTAAACTGTATTCCACTTGTCATGTGGTTGTGTACTTAGACTCCCACCAATACTTACATAAACCAAATCAAATGTAATACAGCCACATTTTGTGTCAAAATGACTTCAGCTACTGAGAAACCAGTGCAGTATGTAACTAGCCCGGCTGTCTAGATCAAGCTAGATGGATCTACAACAGGGATAGGCATAGTTGGAACAGAGGTATATGGGCTTGGTGTAGGGATACAGCCCATGGGGGTATGGGAAAAATTGACCCCTGGCCCCCATGAAGTTGCCTACCCTTTATCTAGAAGATTGTAGAATCATAGAGTTGGAAGAGACCACAAGAGCCATCCAATCCAACCCCCTGCCATGCAGGAACACTCAATCAAAGCACTCCTGACAGATGGTCATCCAGCCCCTATTTAAACACCTCCAAAGAAGGAGACTCCAGCATACTCTAGGTTAGCGTATTCCACTGCCAAACAGCTCTTAAAGTCAGGAAGTTCTTCCTAATGTTTAGGTAGAATCTCTTTTCCTGTAGTTTGAATCCATTGCTGTGTCCTAGTCTCTAGAGTATCAGAAAACAAGCTTACTCCATCTTCAATCTGACACCTCTTCAAATGTTTAATCATGGCTATCATGTCATCACTTAACTTTCTCTTCATCAGGCTAAACATACCCAGCTCCCTAAGCCGCTCCTTGTAGGACATGGCTTCCTTTCACCATTTTGGTCGCCCTCCTCTGGACATGGTCCAGCTTGTCAATATTCTTCTTGAATTGTGGTGCCCAGAACTGGATACAATATTTCAGCTGAGGTCTGATCAAAGCAGAATAGATCTTCTAATGTAAAACCTGGAACCCTGGTTGTACATCATTACCCAGGTCACATATGCAGGGATTCATACATAGGACGTTATCACAGCAGCCTGTTTTCTTGCAACAATCATGCTGGTGAAGCAAAAGGGAACATACCAGTTTGAAAACAATTACTATCACATTTCTCTCCAATCACAGTATTGTGTGCCTTTGGAAATCAATGATTCCATGCTCACTCTTCTGCACCACCTTGATCACCCTGCCTTCCTACCCCTTTATGTCCTCTCCAGTGCATATGTGCCTTTCAATTTGTTTTATTTTGTCATTATTGTGCAATTATAGCAAAACAATAAAATTAAAATTTAAAGTAAAAGTAATAGAAAATAAAAGGAAAATGGAATAAACCAACCTCAGCCTATTTGGGAATAGTGAGGGAGAGAGGGGGAGAGAGGGGAAAAGGAGAAGAATCACACCCTGTCATGATGGGGTTCCCATCATTCTGCTTCAAGGTTGATTGCAACTCCCATTGTTCTACCAGAGAACTATAACTCCCTTTATGTATAAACAGTATTCTCTTGCCAGCATAGCATCAGGTAAGGAAAGGGTTAATGGATGGGAGGGTCTAAACACCCCACAGGAGCTAATGAAATGACATCATCAATGACATCACATCACCAGACCTGAAATGGCCAATCACAGCTCTAGACCCAGGAACTGTAACAAAGATATAACTGCTTTTGTGTGAAGCCATTTTTGCCAGACTGAGACTTTTGCATAAAGACTGGAGAATGGCTGGAGCCACCAAACTTGGCTCCCAGCTTGCCCTGATACCATCTGGAGGCAACAGACTGCAAAGTAGTGAGTAGGAACCTAGGGCCCGTTTAGATCGCATTAGGGGCTTTCTTTTAATTTCTCTACTTTGTTGGTTGTAGCTAAATTTAGTAACTGAATGTAATTTAGAACAATTGAATGCTCTGATGTTAATACCTTGTTATTTTAGTAACTTTAAGAATGCCTGGGGTATGGGAAAACCCTGCCTCATGTGAGATTGCATGACTGGAACTCACTTGAATAAAGTAAACATATTAGTCTTCCTATCACTGATGCCTACATGTGCCTATCTCTTGATCATGCTACTCTGACTCTTTCTCTCGGAGGTAGGAAGAAGGAGTTAGTTGATTCTATAGTGGCAAGGAGTTCTACTAGTTATCAGAGACCCTGCACAACTTCCCACTGTGGTGTGCCTGAAAAGGGGGGGGAGTTCCAAGGTGAGAGGGCCCCACTTTGGACTCAGTGGGTGGTGGCAGCATTTTGGTCTGTAGGGGGCACTCTGGAGTGAGACTACTTGGGGTTACCTCTACAGGGGAGCTAATCTGGGGTTCCAAGGCAAGAGAGCCCAGTTTTAGCCATTACACATCCACTCATGCCACATGACTGCCGTAATATTGGAACTGCAGCAGAAGGGACCTATTGCACAAGGGGCACTAATGGAAAAGCAACAATATTGGGAGCTATTGATGAGTTTTCCCCATCAACGAAAAGGTGTGCTCTACCAATGATTGAAATGCAAAGCAGCAAAAGGAGAGACACAGCATTGTGTGATAAGTAACAGTCAAAGACACTATTATCTGGCTGTAATTGCAATTTAGCAGCCCCGTTCCTTCCTCACACAAATTAAGAAAATACATGAGTAAAATGGGCAAATAGCGCTTTTGTTTCAGGCAGTTTGGATATGTTGTGGAACACCCTATCTTGGGTCCCGTCTATTTTAATTTACTGTTTCCTCTTATTTATTGTAGCAAGTATTCAATTCAACTGGGCATCCTGATTTGATATTTGTTTTGCTAACATCTGAATTTTTTTAGTGTGCCCCTCTAAGTACACTTGTATACATACAGTTCCACCCTATGTTGAATCATAGAATTACAGAGTTGGAGGGGATCACAATGGCCATCTAGTCCAACCCCTGCCATACAGTAATACAAAACTAAAGCAGAACAAAACTCTCAAAATACAAAACTCTCAAAAGATGGCCATCCAGTCTCCAATGGAGAGCTCATCAGTGTCTGAGATAGTCTGTTCCATGGCTAAACAGCTCTTACAGTAAAGAAGTTCTTCCTAATATTTATGTGGAATCTGCTTTCTTATAATTTAAATCCATTGGTTGCTGTGGCAGCAACCCCCTGCTGCTACTTAATGCCAGGTTGGTGAATGATAAAACAGCTGCCATTTAGGACTTGATCCTGGATGAACATGCTAACCTGGCATGTATTACAGAGACCTGGTTGGATGAGGCTTGAGGAGGGGTTTACTCTCACTCAGCTTTGCCCACCAGGTTTTTCTGTGCAGTAGCAGGCAGGACCTGGGGGGTGGGGAGGTAGAGTTGCAGTGGTCTATCTAGATAATATCCCCTGACCAGGCACCCTATCCTTCAGTCTGCCAGGTTTGTACTTATTATTATTTGTTGTAGTAGTAGTAATAATAGTAGTTTGTTTTATATAGTGCCATCTATGTACATGGTATTTTACAGCAAAAGAAGCAAAAACAACAACATTGGGTCCTGCCAAAGGTGTACGATCTAAAATAAGTGTATACATAAACACACAGAGAAGGAAGGAAGGATAGAAATAAGAAGCATAAAACTATAAAATACTAGCTATACCCGGTGTAACATACATCATTATCTGCATATATGAAACACTTCAGTATGATTCTGTTTCCATTCCCATTCTGCTGACTGGCCACTTAGGAAACATATCAAGAGTACAATCATTTGGCGTATTAATATATAACCTTTCAAATGAACTATGATGGCTAATTTCATGCCAAGAATTTCTCCACCACCACCATTGAACTGTGCGTACACACAGACACATAGACACACACACAATTGTAGACACACACAAACCACACATGCCAGGATTCAAGAGTCCCACCATCACCATGCAACCACAAGTATACACACACATAGCATGCAACACACACAGCACACTACACACACACACCATGTGCACCAGGAAATGAGAGCCCCTGTGCTGCCACCATGCAACCACGCGTACACACACACCACATGCACCAGGACATGAGAGCTCCTCCGCCACTGCCATGCAATCGCACACACACACACACAAATACCACACTAAACACACACACACACACCATGTTACACACATACACACACCATGCACAGCAGGATGTGAGACCCCTCTGCCACTGGCATTCAACCATGCATACATACACACATCACACATACCAGAATATGAGAGCCCCTCTGCTGCCACCATGCAATCACACAAACAAACAAACACTGCATGCTACATACACACCCTACAAACACACACATAACCCACACGTGGCAGAATGCAAGAGCCCCTCCATTGCCATGTTTAGAAAGGAAGTTTTCCACATATTTCTGCCACAAGGCCCAAGAGGAAGGAACTTCTACAGACAGCACAGAAGGCCCAGAGCGCAGGTACAGACAGTGCCCAGGGCCCAAAAGACCAGGCAGCACAGAAAGGCCCAAGGCCCCAGACCCCAGGCAGCACAGAAAAGCCCCAGGCAGCACAGAAAGGCCCCAGATGTCACAAAAAGGCCCAAAGACCCAGTCCCCAGGTAGCACAGAAAGGCCCCAGGCTGCACAGAAAGGCCCCAAGCCATACAGAAAGGCCCCAGACAGCACAGAAAGTCCTCAGGTACCACAGAAAGGCCCCAGGTAGCAGAGAAAGGACCCAGGACCCAGGCAGCACAGAAAGGCCTCAGGCAGCACAGAAAAGCCCAAAGCCCCAGTCCCCATGTCGCACAGAAAGGCCCCAGACCCCAGGCCACACAGAAAGGCCTCAAGCCACACAGAAAGGCCCCAGACCCCAGACAGCACAGAAAGGCCCCAGGTAGCAGAGAAAAGACCCAGGACCCAGGCAACACAGAAAGGCCCCAGACCCTAGGTCCCACAGAAAGACCCCAAGCCACACAGAAAGGCCCCAGACCCCAGGCCACACAGAAAGGCTGCAAGCCATACAGAAAGGCCCCAGATCCCAGGCAGCACAGAAAGGCCCCAGACTCCAGGTTGCACAGAAAGGCCCCTAGCCCCAGATAGCACAGAAAGGCCCCAGGCCTCTGGCAGCACAGATGTCCCAAAGCCCCAGGCTCGAGGCAGCACAGAAAAGCCCCAGGCAGCACAGAAAGGTCCCAGTCCCCAGACTGCACAGAAAGGCTCCAGGCAGCACAGAAAGGCCCCAGACAGCACAGAAAGGCCCCAGACACCTCAGAAAATTGAAAGTCCCCAGGCAGCACAAAAAGGCCCCAGGCAGGAGAGAAATGCCCCAGGCAGCACAGAAAGGCCCCAGGAAGCACAAAAAGGCTCCAGACCACACAGAAAGGCCCCAGGCAGCACAAAAGCCCCAGGCAGTACAGAAAGGGCCCAGGTCCCTGGCAGCACAGAAAGGGCCCAGGCAGCACAAAAAGGGCCCCTGGCAGATCAGAAAGGCCCCAGTCCCCAGCCTGCAGAAAAAGGCCACAGGCCCCTGGCAGCACAGAAAGGTAGGACAGGAGGGAAAGAAGAGTGTGGGGCACACATAGAAAGCACCATTATTTTTCCACATGCATGCATATTAAGACATCAAGGGGAGTTGGCTGAGTATTTACTTACTGCAGCTGAACAGGCAAAGATATGGCTGTAGGCCAAGGAGGTGGTGCTGAAAAACACCATCAAGCTGCTGACCGGCTGGCCAACAGAGCACTACGATTAGTTGGGTATGTTTCCCAGGTGGCCAATCAGCACACTGGGAATGGCAACATACCCAAGAGAATTATATATATAGAAGATTTGATGGTGGGTTGCCAGGACACTTTCTGAGCAGATTCTGAGGGATTCTGTTGGTGTACTGCCCACCCTGCTGCTCAACAGTCTCCCTTCCTGAACTAGCTGGGGTAGTCTCACGGGTGGGGTTGGTGCCTCAATGGCTTTTGCTGATGGGAAACTTCAACATCTACACTGAGACTACCCTGCTGAGACTGGCTCAGGACTTTTTGTCTTCCATGACAACCATTGGTCTGTCCCAAGTGGTATCTAGCCCCACTCCTGCTGCTGGGCACACTCTAGACCTTGTTTTCTGTACAGGAGGTGATGGTGGTGATCTGGGAATGGAGGCACTTTCTACTGTTATGTTGTCATGGACAGGTCACTGACCAAGGGTCAGGTTTAGACTTGCTGGGACTCAGAGCCTCTCCAGGGATGGGGGGACCAGTAAGATAGTCATCCCCTGGAGGTTTATGGATCCAGATGGATTCCTGATGTCTCTTAGGGGGTTTCCTGCTGCTGTGGCAGCTGATCCTGTCAAAGCCCTGGTTGATCTCTGGAACAGGGAAATGACCAATGCTGTTGACACAATCTCTCCTAAGCATACCTTCTCATGGAGTTGAGCTAAAACAGCCCCCTGGTTTTCTAAAGAGCTGACAGCAATGAAATGACTGACACAGAGACGAGGGAGATTATCAGACAGGGACAAATATAGTGTCCCCATCTCACTATCTCCTATCCCGCCCCACTCCCATCCCTGTAACAGTTTAATAAAAAAAAATCAGGAGGGAGGTATTGTACCTCATAGTTTGAGGAACTCCTCTGACTGTCACTTCATGTTTACTGCTAATCAGAACTTTTACTCATGTTTTACCCCAATGTGTGAGCAGGGTTCAGGGCCAATAAAGGAGTCATGCCCACAGTGTCACATCTGGCAACTAACTATCCCTGATTGCTTGTGGTAGGAACAGAACCCATATCTGCCTTGGTTTTGCACTCCAGCTGCCAGAACTCTGTAGATTTAATTGTTCTTCATCCTCTACTGCTTCAGCCTTTACCCTCCCCTGCCCCCAATTGAAATATTTCCAAATTATGTTTCTTGGAACAAAAATATGCGAAACAGAGCAAATGTCCTTTATTGGCATAATCTGGTCTGGGAGCATCATTTGGTTTTGCCTGGCAAAGAAAGCATTTTCTTTTGGCAGAACCCTTCCTACACTGTGAGGCTTCCAAATGCAAAGCTTAGTGAGCTAAATAGGTCAGTTCAGTAACCTCTTGTCTAGCTTGCAAAGTTTTGTAGGCTGCAACAGTCTTTGTTCTTTTCCTGTTCATTGACCCTCAGTGCCAGTTCTTTTTCATGACATCTTCCTCTAATTGCCAATGATTGGCATTATGTTGAGCATTGATTTTTTTTCACAGCCAGAGGCTGTTACTTCTTAATGGAGTCAACTGGAAAGGTGGCTGTGAACTTTTCACTGCTTTATCATAAACATGTATGAGTCTTGCAGCCCCAAACTTGGCTATAGGTGAAGAAAAATACAGTAGTTGGTAACAACAGCAACAGCAGTAGTAGTTTTAGCTTCAGGCAAACATTAATTCTGTGTAGGGGCCGTAAACAAATCAGCAGTATTTGCAAAGTACAAAGTCACATACTATGTTCTGTAGTGCAAAATATATCTGTTTCCTGATATTTGCAGCAAATTGTGGAAATACTTTTTGGATCACAACTCCCAGAATCCTCCAGCCATGCTGACTGAAGGGTTGTAGGAGCTGCACTCCAAAAATAACTTTCCAAGCTCTGTATTGTAGTACTTGGTGCAGTTGTCAATAATACACAGTAAAAGAGGAGAAACTGAATTCTAGAGTGCCTGATTCAAATTTCATACTTACATCTTGTTGAGGAGGTCTACAGAGGTATTCAAGGGTCAAAGTAAGAAGAAAAAGGATCGGACAAAAGGCAAATCTAATTCAGTATTCTGTTTACATAGTGGCCAATCAGTAGTCTGCAGGAAGCCCCACAGCACCATCTATCTTGTGCTACCCAGCAACCCATATACAGAGAGACATGTTCCTTCTGATACTGGAGGTGACATGTAGCCATTCTAACTAGAAGTCATGGATTTCTCCTTACTCCTTGAACATACCCATTGCCCTTTTAAAGCCATCCAAGTTAGCAGCCATCACTATAGTTCTACAGTTTAACTGTGCAAGTGTTGTGAGAGGTTGTCAGGGACTGCCACACATCTGTTGTCTTCCTCCTCTGCTTCTTCTTCTCACAGACTGGGGAATCTGCCAGCTGCAAAGCTGACCAGTGATGAGGGGAAGACAGGCAGCTGTGCAGATGATCAATCACCACCGAGATACTAGAAACTCAACAGACAAGGTGGGGGCAACCCAGGTATAAAAGCCAGTACTATAGCCCAGGTGGGGGAGAGGAGGAAAAGAAATCAGAGTGCAGAGGGGGTTTCACCTTGGGTGCATCTCCACTGTAGAAATAATGCAGTTTGATACCACTTTAACTGCCATGGCTCCATCTTAAAGAATCCTAGGATTTGTAGTTTTTGAGCCACCAGCACTCTTTGGCAGAGAAGGCTGAAGACCTTGTAAAACTGCAAATCCATAGGATGGAGCTATAGCACTTAAAGTGGTCAAACTGCACAATTTCTGCAGTAGAGATGCACCCCTTGTCTCTGACTGGGAAAACGGGAAAATTGGTGGCTGGGCAGAGACAGAGGGATAAGGAACCAACAAATATCCTCAGAGGTAAGGGAGCGGGAAAAGAAACCAAGGTGGGGTTCAACAACAGCATCTTCCCAGGGCTTTGTCTCCCAACCTCATGAGCCAGAGTTGGGTCAACTTTTCCACCCACCAGAACCACTCTCAAGTTCCAAAGAGCTCCAAGGAGCTTGTGCCAAAGTTCCTCTGTGCCCCCAAGGCCCTATCTGACTTGAACAGAGCTCCAGCAGTGGTGAGAGATCCTGAAGGTCTGAACCTGCAGAAACCTGTCCTCCTCCACAGATCTGACCACATGAAGAACTGAAAATGGCAAGAGGCTAATCCTGCAGAGACTTACCCTCCAAGCAACTGATCCTGGTATGATTTAGAAACTGCTGGTCCATCCCATGGCCCAAGAAAAAACTTGTTGCTGTCCTGACCTTATGTCATGACCGACAGTTGGACAGATTGGCCTTTGTGCTTTGTAAAGCTTTGAAGCCAATAAATGTCTGTGTGGAATTCTGTGTTGTATGACCTTGGTAACTGACGAAGCCTGAGGGCTATGATGTTCTTCTCCCCATGGAGAGAGGGGATGGAGTTACAACAAAGTGAAGAAGTACTTCCTTTTATCCATCCTGAATCTCCTATCATTTAGCTATAGCGGATGAGCATGAGTTACAGTGTGGTGAGAGAGGGTAAACAGCTTCTCCCCATCTACACACTTACTCACCCTTTTTCTAAGCCAAATACACCCAAATGTAATCTCATAGGAAAGTCCATTGACTTTTCTGTGCCTTTCCAGTTATTTTATTTCAAGGACAAGCAAGAGAAAGAACGCAATAAAGTCTAATTTCAGGTATTGGCTCGTTTTCTTTGAAATTAGAAAAGATTTTCCTTCTTTGAGATACACTGTCTTGAGAACATCACAGATGAGAATTGTCACAGGTTGTCATGTGTCACTTAGACATTTGAGATTTGGAAGTGCATCATTTCATTTCAATAGTTCTTTACTGACTTTCATAGCAATTAAGGCTGGTTAGCTGTCACCTCATTATTTTTCTGATGACACAAACATGATTTCAGTTTCAATATTTCAGTATCCCACATTGTAAAATGGTGAATTGTGTTAACTGATATATCTGACAGTTATGAGTGTGAAAGCTATAAAGGCAATAGTATTATTTGCACTTTGAAGTTAAGAATTGATTGAGAATAATATTTTGAGCTATGTGTTTAGAATTCCTTTGTGCTAAAGAAGACAAATTAAAAATGGACTTAGTTGTTTTTCTGTAAGCCAGAGATGTGTTTTCAAGTCATCCCATTTTCTGACATTTTAAGATGAATAGTTTTCCCTGGCATTTGGTTAGCTACTGAAACAAAAGATATGAGAATGTAGGCCTAAATGTAATTGGTAGTTTTAACTAGAATAGACCCATTGAACCAATCATTGAATAGTAAATCAACACTTGTGTAAGTGCCATTAATTCAATAGATCTGCTTTAGCTGGGATTACAAATTAGATTTAGCCCCTCAAATTTGAACCCATGTAACCGTCGTGGTTTTGTGTAAATTTAATTAAGCACCTGGAAAGTCTGAATTCTTCCAGGATTTGTATTTCAAAACTGGTATAAAGATGGGCAAAGATGATCTCTCATGAATTTATATTGAAAAAAATAAGTTGTCTTTTAAAGTTGTATTTTACCTAAGTGAGGGAGGAGGCAGTGTTCTTATTCTCATTAGCTTAATTTTCCCTTAGTGTACTAGTCACATTGGCTAATAATATATAGCACTATATAGAGTATATAGCACTGTGGCCTCACCCAAGTGACCCAGGTCTGTCACCCAGGGCAGTTTTCCCCATTATAAACTTCAAATTTCTACTCCTTATAAAAATGACACCTCTTTACGATTGCAAAACTTTCCACCAGTGATCTACTTGCTGAATTATACAACTGTGCCAAATTATTTTAGAAAAACTATTTTTTCTACAAGATTGACCCTCTGTCTGCTGTTTGCTGTTCCCCTCAGATAAATGCTTCTGGGAGCAAGTCGTGCATGCTGTTGCTCTTAGGAAATGCTTTAGAAGAAACCTCTGATGTTCAGTTGCCATTGGGCTTAAGGTGGGGGGTTAGGTCTACTCAAAAGCCAGCTTGTACCTGCTGCACATTGGAGGAGACTTCTAAATTATTTCCTAAGAGCAGCAGCATGCAAGACCTGCTCCCAGAAGCATTAGACAGATGACTGAACATCCCGGCTGATTATTGGGGTGGAGTCCAGCCTTGGAAATCCAGGGAGGGAGCTGATGAAGCATCAGTGAGAGCAAGACAAAGGAAAGGGCAAGGAGGAGTCAGTGAGGTTGCAGGCTGGCTGTGGAGACTCTAACTTCATATGGGTTGAGAAAAAAGCAAGAGGGATATGAGAGCAAATGGGAACATTAAACTAGAGGTTGAGCTTGAAATAGGGTTGGAGTCTGCTTGGCAGCCTGTGAGAAATGCTTCCTACAAGGCTGCCAAGAAGATCTTGCCTGCTGCTTAGGAAAAGACAAGCTTTAGAGGATCCTTCTGCCTCAAGTCTGTTGCTAAACTCATTTGCTGTGCTCCCCTCAAAGAAATACTTCACAAGCTCTTGGGGCAAGTGTTGCCTGATGCTAGGAAATGCTTTAGAAGGCTCCTCCTCCTCCATGTCCAGCAGGTCAGTAGCTAAAAATATATAAGTCTCAAGCTGAGTTGAGTCAGTACTTGATTTATGGCAGAGTCAAGTCCATGTCAAATCACTGAAGTGACTTGAGTCTGACTCAGGTCCGAGTTAATCAATTTGAGCTTACACATCACTGTAAATGGATTGACTGACAGGAAGATTCCTCTAGCAATACAGTAAGCACCAGGACAAGGTGGGGCATCATTGCTGGTCCCAGACATTCCCTACTCTCCATCTCAACAGCTGAAAAAAAAATACCCTTATCAAGCTCAGAGGAAACACTTCAGATCCTGCAAAAGCTCCACTTGTGGCTTCATTACTGAAACAGATAAATGTTTCAATAATGGTCTTGCCATGTATGCATGTGGTATGTGTCCATTGAAGTATATAAAGATGAAAATATTATAGCTGAAGCAAAATCCAGATTTTAATGCAGATTTTGACATTCAGATTCTAGAATTTAATTGTGACAATAACCCTTGTCATTTAACCCCCTGGTGAAATTGAAAAAAATATTTACATCACATTTACTATGAGAACCATCCTGAAGGAGCCAAAGGAATAGAGTACTCCCAATGTCAGAGCCTCTGATCTATGCAAAAGCCTGAGGGATGAATTCTGATGGGGCAGAAGTTATGAGAAAGTTTGTGTATACAGAAGTTTATTTTGGCTTTTTCTCCCATCCACTCCCCCCTACTTTTTCTCCCATTATTTTCTCTTTTTGGAAAAAAAAAATCTTTCATTTGTGAACAATATGTGGGAATTTATCTCAACCATCCCCAAGACTGGTCCAAATGTTTCCCTATGGTGGTGATGTGATTGGGGGTTTGGAGGGCTGTGTATCCATCAGTCTGGTAGCCCTTTGCTCCCCTCCCACAGCGAATCAAGACATTTTTGTATCTCACTTTTATTTTTTAAAAAATTCAGTCCATCTTGAACTTTAAGAATTTTTCAGTTTTATATTTGGTTTGAATTATGAGCTTTATTTTTACGTTTGTATGAAAATTTGTGTACACATCTCACAATTCAAGCATGTTAATGTAATTTTGCCTTGCACACATTGTGCAAACAATTTTCCTTATATAATGTATTTTAACATTTTCCATAAGTATGTGCATTTTTGTGTGCAGTTTTTCACACACTGGTGCATTTTATTTTATTTTATTTTTTGCAAAGTCTTATTGTGAATTCAAAGGATAATTAAGTTTTTGGGCTCAGTTACACAGCAGTTTTTATTGCAATAGTTTGCACTTTAGCGCTTTTTTGCACCAGTGCCGTGTAGTTTACATGATTTATTGGGAAATCGGTTCCTCTGTTTATTTTTTTGCTTTCTGGCAAAGGTGGGGGGCATGGCCTCCCAAGCACATCTGGGGGAAGATGAGACAGAGGGAGGGAAAGAGAGAGAGAGAGAGAGAGTGCTCAGATCTTTTCCTCCTCTGAGGAATGCCTGCTAGTTTTCATGCCTTAGCAAAGGCTAAGGAATGCCTTAGAAGGGTTGCCCATCAAGCGCCCCTTCCCCTCACCCACTCTCCCCATCTCTCTCTCTCACACACACACACAAATGCAATCAGAGGAGTGCGAGCAAGTGAACAGCTGGAGGAGCCGATCGCTACTCAATCTCCCTCTCTCCCTCCCACACACACACACATGCTAACTGGGGATTCCTCATCCCTAGCAGCCAAGCAAGCCAGGAGGCTTACAGCTGGCTGGATTTTTTCCCTGGCTGAAAACAACAGGGGCTTGGTCTTTTCATTTGAGGCTTCTCCATCTCTTACAAGTCCACCCCCTTCCCTGGTCATTTCAACCAATCACAGATCAGCTCTGCTGTTGTTGTTTCAGGAACAACTTTTCTAAAATGGTAGTTCACACAATCAATAATGCGCCAAGCCGCGCTACTTTTCAAAAAAGTCATGAAAAGTAGCAAAAGCCCTTAGTATGCTACTTTTGAGTTTTCGAGCTCCCCCCCCCTTCTGAATGAGGCAATACTGTGGCACGATGTGTGGGAACAATTAGCAATCTTAGCGAGTTCTTAATGGAACTATTTTGCTGTGTAAACAGGGCCTTTGTTTTCCTATTGGTTCAAAAATGTGAAATTAGGAAAGCTTACATTAAAAAGAGAGCAAAGAAATGTCTCCCCCATCCCTAGTGTCAACCTCATATAGAATGCAGAGTTGTATAGCAGGGACAAATACAGTATACCAGTGCAGTATATCCTAAAGGCACAAGATCCTATCTGATCTTGAAAGCTATGCAGGGTCAGCCCTGGTTAGCACTTGGATGGGAGACTACTAATGAATACTAGGAGGCTTATTGCACCATAAATTAAAGTGGCAGGCCAGCTGGAAGTTTCTGCTTTTCGTGTTGCCCTACTACATGATGTCATTGTTCTTCCTATGTTCTGTTGTTGGGGTCCCATGGGAGATGTAGATAATGCCACTTTTTTTTCTAACCAGAAAAAGCCGTTAGTAAACAGATGTGGTTTTACCTCTGTCTCTCATGGCAGAGCAACAAAGAACAATAAGGTCATGCAGTAGGGTAGCATGGAAAGTGGAACCTTCCAGCTGCCCTGCCACTTTAATTTTGTGCAATAAGCCTCTGGGTATTGTAGACTATATCTCAGAGGAAGGGACTGGTAAAACCACCTTTGAGTATTTCTTGCCCAAGAAAATCCTATGAAATGCATGAGCTTGCCATACATTGACAGGCAACTTGAAGGCGCGCACACACACATACATATGCATGCGGTATCTCTGCAGCATGCATGCCAATTCTCCACCAGCACACACCAAGTCCTATCAACAATGGGCATTTTTTTAGTTATAAATGCTGTCAGATGGTATAAAGCATTTATTCCTTTGCTTTCCTACAGAAGCACTTATTAATTTCACTACCATGGCATCATCCCTTTGGACATTCTAAGAGAGACGTTTTGATTATAATTAACTTCAGTGGCATTAAAAACCATATGGGGACACAAGATTATGGCTTTCTGGACTTGTCTTCTCCAGAAGCATATCTAGAAACTTTTCATTACTAACAAGAAAAAAAATAAGAGTTGAAGTCAGAACCATTGAGTTTACAAACCACCAACTGTGGGTGTAATTAACATTTCCAGCAGAAATCACATTTTAATTCTGAATTTCTCATGATGAACATGTATGCAATGAGCGAAGAAAGTATATGTAAAATAGGTAGGATTAGCAAGCAAAGGTCCTTGGTTGTCCTTAATTACTATCTTGTCCTTTAATCATAGGTTGCCTTGATGTTTTGTATCTCAAAATAAACTGCAGAGGATGGTCAGAGGGAGTTATTCAGTGCTATATGATTCATTAATTCATGGCATGCTGTGTGATGCTTACTGTTAAGGGAAGGAAGAATCCATTTACTTTGATCATATATGACCTATGTAGAGGATTTTTTTTTCCTGGAAGGATAGTTTATACATACCATGTTGCTTTCTCCTCCTTTTCATCTGACACTATGATTTCCAAATAAGAGAATGACTCCTACAAATATTTATGCTTCTTCTTGTTTTTCAACAATAAAATCTCAACAGCGGATGAAGATTCAACTACTTCAAAAAAGTATGATGCTGAAAAATTATATTTTTATACTTTTGACAGTAATCAACAAATATATGCTTAGTGCATCAACTATAAAGGTTATTGGAGAAAAAATTCAGTGGAAGCCTGGTTGATGTTGATTACTTGTATGACAATCTAATAATCAATTGCAGTGATTTTTTCAATTTGAAGATTCATCCTTCAACATTTCTGCAAACAACTACTCTTATTATATAAAAACACAATTCTAAGCAAAAGAAAAGACAGTTCACAAGTACAAAAATCCCTGTATATATACATGGGTGGCAATACAGCAGCCAGTACCAAATCAAAACTAATAACATTCAGTTGAAATGAGACATATCACAATGGGGTTTGATCAGCTTACTTCTGGTAGAACATGCTAAATTATAAAATTTGGCAACCTTCAAAAAGGATTCTTTGGAAGAATCTGAGGAAAGAAATGAGATGTACAAATTATCAGGCTTGCCTTGGAACTGCTTCAAACTTGGGTCAATCAATTGGAAACAAATGTCTTTATAGTACAGGCAATATAGCAGAATATTGTCCACTGTTTAAACCATGCCTGATTGGCAAGGGCAGATATGTTGTACACAGGGGATTTGTAAGAGACTCCCCTCCAGTAGAGCAGATGGCAAGAAGTTAAAATGGTCCAGAGTAAAGGCTCTGCAATATTTAGGAATATCAACAGTGTAAAGGTAGTCAGAGGAAACAAAATGTTAGATCCTGGCTCTGTCATCCTACAGAGCTACATCACAGATCCATTCTTTAATTGTTTCCTTAGCCCTGGAGAATCCCAAGCACTGTAGGGCTAAGGAAAATAGTCAATATTTCTGCAGTTTCTCCCTAATATACTTCAACCAAGTAGAGCAAAATTTGTCAGTTAGAATCAGAGAGACTACACTTGAATGGGGTAAAATTCAATTTAAACCAGTAACTGAATGTGTAGAACTAAGCACATGCCTCAAGTGGGACCATTCTGGATTCCATTCTGAGCAGAGCATTTGGAAGACAGGATGGAACTCCAAACATAGAATCATAGAATCATACAGTTGGAAGAGACCTCAAGGGCCATCCAGTCCAACCCCCTGCCATGCAGGAATAAACAATCAAAGCATTCCAGACAGTTGGCCATCCAGCCTCTGTTTAAAAACCTCCAAAGAAGGAGACTCGACCACACTGTGAGGCAGTGTCCAGAAATTCTTCCTAATGTTTAGATGGAATCTCTTTCCCTGTAGTTTGAGTCCATTGCTCCGTGTTCTAGTCTCTGGAGCCTTGGAAAACAAGTTTGCTCCATCCTCAGTATGACATCCTTTCATATATTTAAAACATGGCTATCATGTTTCCTCTTAACCTTCTCTTCCCCAGACTAAACATACCCAGCTCCCTAACCCACTCCTCACAGGGCATGGCTTCCAGACCTCCTACCATTTTGGTTGCCCTCGTCTGGACATGTTCCAGCTTGTCCATGTACTTCTTGATTTGTGGTGCCCAGAACTGGACACAGTATTCTGGGTGAGGTCTGACTAAAACAGAATAGAGTGGCACTATTATTTCCCTTGATCTAGACACTATGCTCCCATTGATGCAGCCTAGAACTGCATTTTTTTTTTAACTGCCACATCACACTGCTGACTCATGTTCAGCTTGTGGTCCACTAAGACTTCTAGATCCCTTTCACATGTACTGCCATCAAGCCAGGTGTCACCCATCCTATATCTCTGCATTTCATTTTTACTGCTCAAGTGTAGTATCCTACATTTCTCTCTGTTGAAATTCATTTTGTTAGTTTTGCTCAAGTGTAGTATCCTACATTTCTCTCTGTTGAAATTCATTTTGTTAGTTTTGGCCCAGCTTTCTAATCTGTTAAGGTCATTTTGGATTCTGATCCTGTCTTCTGGGATATTGACCTGTTCTATATCATGACCACTGATTTGCCACCTATGTTGAGTTAATTTTTTCAGAAAAAAACAAGGATTTTAGATTGCAGAATCTATATACTTATCTGCACACTATATGATGATAGCTCCTTGAGATTAAAATGCAACCCACAGTGATATTTGACACTCTTGGTTCCAGTCAGGAGGTGAGTAAAACATAGTTATATTTTAGTCCCCTATTGTTTAACTTTTATATTAATAATATGATACAGTCCCTATCTAATACAATCCCCCCCTCCAATTACCAAACTAATCAATCCCTGTTTTATTCTATGCAGGCAATACCATAATTTTATCCTTTACAGAAGTGGGCCTTGGGGAGCCCTTAGATCCTTCTCCACATACTGTGTTGAGGAGCAGCTTATTATAAACCACCACAAGACTAACTCTAAGCAGCAAGCTACTAGTCTATCAATATCTTTTTTTTAAGTACCTTAGTTTTCTGAGGCTTGCTTCAGCACATGAATTTTTTAGCTGTTTAACCCCACAAGTTAATGGACTGCCCAACTTACTGGGTGGCAGCTTTGTTGTGTAGGGCAGAAGCATAGCGCTGGGGGTTCCCATCATGGCTGCTGCTTGCTTTCCTCTTCCCAGGGTCATGTGTGGCTCATGGGAAGGGCAGGAATTGACAGCCAATGAGTTCAAACTTGATTTGAATTCACTGCCTGATAGGACTGGAGTGAGCTGCTTGCAGTCTTTACTTCAGTCAGAATGCCACAAACACAACATGGTTCATATTGTAATCTGTATGTGTTTTAGCTTTGTGGCACATTGTCGGCTAAGTTACTGTTATAACTTTTGGGGGAGGTCTGCATGGGTCCTGCATCCGGGGTATGGATTATCAGTGTCTTCTGGCATAAGTAAAGTATTGAGGCCCCCTTAAGGGACTCTGGGAGTGTGAGGCAGCTATGGTCTTGCCCTACTCAGAGGCAGGGGGACCATGCTGAGGCACGCGCCAATGTGGATCCTTTCCTGTCATACCAAATGTTCCAGTAGCATGGCCAGAGGAGTGGGCTCATCAATCAACAGGTGGGTTGATAGAATCATAGAATCATAGAATTGCAGAGTTGGAAGAGACCACGAGGGCCATCCAGTCCAATCATTGGTTGGATCCAGACCTATGTGTGTGCCAACCCTATCCACAGCTGTAACCAGTAAAAGTTGTGGTCTTTTCCTTACACTTTCAATATATCCTGTGTGTGGTGTGTTATTTATGCAGAATAGAACTTGCCCCTGGACACACAATGATAATTTTTTCTCAAGTGTTAAGAACTGCAGCAAAATTGACTGGTGCACTTTGTACAAGGACATGGGAACAGTTTTTCAGTCAATCAGCTGCAAATATCATGAACCTGTGCTGGAGGGATTGGTACTGTGGAATGAACCCCCAATATTCCTTTAGCTTGCACATTTGTAACTGGCAGTGGAGAACTCTGTCAACTCCATCTAAATTAACGTTATTGGTTTTTTACCTCCATTCTCTGCCAATCCTGTGTGGACTGGATTCATTTTAATGAATTCATTGATTGATGCATGACCTGCTCCCACTGCCTAAAGTGTATTTCTTCATATGTTAGAAAGGTATATGATTTTTAAAACATTGTTTCCAGGTATAGGATTTCTTCGTATGTTAGAAAGGTGATTTTAAAACATTTTTTCCCAAATGTGCACATGTTGTCAAACACTTACAGATATTCCAAGTTTGCCTGCCTGCAAGAATATCATGAGGGATCTTGTCAAAAATCTTGCTGAAATCAAGTTATATTACATTCACAACATTCTCCTCATCTACCAAGCTTGTAATTCTGTCAGAGAGAGAGAGAAGATTAATTTGGCATGACTTCAATAGAATAGAATAGAATCTTTATTACGTTCATAGACCAGCACAGGTAAAAAGGGGATTCAGAATAAAGGTAAAAACACAGGATAAAAACAGGCTAAAAACAGTATTTAAAATATTAGCTCCAGTATAACAAGACTAGGTTGATACTATTCTACTGCTGAGGACATTGTCTGTTGAATTTTAACCGCACCTGCGCAGAATCTGGCAACATTATAAGTTGTTCCTGGGTTGGTGTCTGAAAGCAACAAGTTTATGTAGAATTGTCCATTGTGCCCTTGATATTTATGCAACAGGGGTGAAATTAGGCTGAGACATATGTCCCTGTAATATGAGCACTGGAATAATACATGCTCTGTTGTTTCTATTTGGCCCGAATTGCAGGGGCACAGTCTGTCTGAGAAGGGGATCTTCTTCTATCGGCCTTCAAGGACAGCTGAAGGGAGGGCACAACACCGTGCAAGAGTAAAGGCCCTTTGATGTTTAGGTATTTCAAGTGTTGCTAAGTATGCCAAAGGAGAGGCCAGATATCTATTGGAGTCACTAGCAATGAAGGTTGGAGTACTGGCTAGATCCAGTTGTCGCTCTATATCTACTACCCGTTGTTTGATAGTAGCTTTTGCCCTATCATATCCCAGGCTAAGCAGAAGATCTGGAGAAAGGCCCAGCATTGAAATTTTAGTCATCACTGTCTGTTTCCAGCTGGATTGGAAATCATCACTTAAGGTTAGTGGAGCAAGGCCAGTGGGAAAGAGGGATAGTCTGAGCCAGTGGCTGAGTATGGTCACCCACACTCTGGCCTCCACTTTCATAAATCCTGACTCCAGTTTCAGAGCTGCGTTAGAGACATATTTTGGAGTTTGGAAAGCTGATCTTAAAAATTTGGATTGGACAAGTTCTAATGGAGCAGGGTTGGGGAAGGGTCCCAATTGGGATCCATAAAGCAGTTGGGCTACTGGTTTGGCTTCAAAGAGTTTGAGCGCTGCAGGTAAATAGTGGCCTCCTCTTGTCTTAAGAAATTTGAGAATGCCTGTTGTACTCCTCTGCGAATAGCAAGCAGCATACTCCCCATGTGCTTTCCTACTACCAGTGGCTTGAAAAATTACCCCCAGGTATTTGAAGCAAGAGACATGCTCAGTCTTGTGGCCATCTATATTCCAATTGTAGTTCTTAGGCCTTTTAGCAAATGCCATGATCTTAGTTTTTTGATAGTTGAGTTCTAGCTGTTCCACTCTGCAATATTGTGTTAGTGCTCTTAGGGCTCTTTTTAGTCCAATGGGAGTTCTTGAAAGTACTGCTGCATCATCCGCATAAAGCAGCGTTGAGATATGCCTTCCCTCTAATTTTGGGGGGTGGAAGTTAGTGTTGTTGAGGCGATCCACCAAATCATTGATGTAGAAGTTAAACAGGAGTGGAGCTAGAATGCAGCCTTGCTTGACACCCTTCTCACTGACAATGTCATTGGTGAGATGTCCCTGGGGGTTACATCTTACTTTTAATGAGGTCCCTTCATGCAGCATACATATTAGGTGGAGTAAACGTCGGTCGATCGAAGAAGCCTCCAGTTTTTTCCACAGTTTGGTTCAGGATATAGAGTCAAAAGCTGCTTTAAAGACTATGAAGGCAGCATAGAGTGAAACTGTGCTGCAGGTGGAGTATTTTTCAATAAAGTGGTGGAGTACAAGGCACTGATTTATTGGAGCGGCCTTCCCTAAAGCCATCTTGTTCTTCTGCAAGTATGTTTTCTTGTTCCAACCAGGTTTGAAATTTCCACTGTAAGTGTCTTGCATAGAGTTTGCTGATTGTACTGAGGAGACTAATTGGTCTGTAGTTGACAGGATCATCCTTGCTTCCTTTTTTATATATATAGGGACAATGATTGCAAGGCCCCAATCCTTGGGTGCTCGGCCATATTTGTCGATACAGGTGAAAAGTGAGGCCAGGATAGGGGCCCAAAATTCAAGGTTGTTTTTAATGGCTTCTGCAGGTATTAGGTCTTCCCCTGGAGCCTTCCCCATTATCAGCTGGGCTACAAGGTTCTTGATCTCTGTCACTGTCACTGGTGGCCACCCTTTGATATTTTCTATATTTTGGCTAGTGTATCCACTTTCAATGTAGTTGTCCTTATAAAGAGCTTGAAAATGATCCTCCCATATGCCTGGAGAGATGTGACAATCCACTGTAGCTGGCCCATTTCTCTGGGAACTTGATGTAATATGCCAGAATAGAGCTGTGTTGTTGGATCTGACTGCCTGGATAAGTTGTGTCCAGTCATTCTTCATGGCTTCTTTTTTCTTGTTCATCAGCAGCTTTTTGTAGTCTCTTTTCTGCTGAAGCAGCATTGGTGCAGCATCTGGGATGTTATTAGATAGGTAACCCTGATAAATATCAATGAGGGCTTTTTTAGCATTAACACATTCCTTGTCGAAGCATGGTTTGGAGTGGTGCTATTGTTGCTTCCACTGATGTGTGCTACTTTGATGGATTAGATATTGGCGTAGAGCTTGGGTAAGTGTATTGTAATTTTCCAAGATTTCATCAGGAGACTCAGCTGATATCAGGGCAGTCCTAAGATGCTGAAGTTGGTCTGAAGCCAGTACCTCACTTATTGTTTGGTTTAGTTGGGGGGTCCATTTAGCTTGGTGATAGGTCCTTCCTGCTGGTGTCACAGAGAGATGATAGCACTCCCTGGTGTGTGTCGCCTGAGTGAAGTCGCTAAGATGTAGCCGAATTAGAAAATGATCACTTTCAAATTTGGGCATAACTTCTATTTCCTTGGCATAAGGAAGAAGGTCCCTAGAAATGATTATGTAATCAATGGCACTCATTCTGGACCCAGAGAGATAAGTGAATTCGGCTGGGCAGTCATTTTTCAAGGCACCATTTAGGATTTGAAGGTTCAGCCTGAATGCTGTTTGATCCAGACAAAGTCCTGCAAAATTTGATTTCTTGTCCTTTGAGCATCGGATGAGGTGGGTTCCATCATCTTCAAAATCAGGAGGAGGGCATTTGTGCTGGGCATATAGGGTATGATTGTTGGGGCCCAGTCTGGCATTCAAATCACCCCCCCCCCAAAATTAAAAATGCATTTGGGTTCTGCAACATGAGATTAACAGTGTATGATTCCAATTCAGCCCACAGGCCTCTGATTTGGGATTTCTTCTTCATTGGAGGCATGTAGGCATTTATTATCAGCAAAGTGCAATGGTTAAATTGAATTAGCACTGCCATGGCATGTGTTTTAAAAGTGGAAAGAGGCCTTGTTATGGCACGTAGGGTGGTGGAAACCAGGATGCCCAGGCCGCCTCTAGCTCTTCCATGCTTTTTCCCTGGCTCTGCCGGAATTGAGAATGAGTGAAAGCCATTTAATAACAGATCCTTATTAGTCTATGTTTCCTGGATCAGTATAATGTCATATTGGGTGAGGAAGTCACTAAGACAGGGATCTCTGTGGGCCGTCGGCCACCCAGCGATGTTCCAGGTCATAAGGGTAACCTTGTGCTGGTCTGTTGGAAGTCAGGCAGTCACATTGCAGGCCACAGACTAAATGGATAATTCATCTGATGGCAGTTGGTTAAATGACTGGGTTGACTTTGGCTGTGTCCTCCTCTGTGGATGGAGGGGTAGTGAATCACATTCCTGTTCTTCCTGCCCTGCCTGTTCTGGAAGGGAAATTGAAAGAACCAATGCAGCATGGGAAGCGAAATGAGGATCACAAGCAAGCAAGGATCCTATCTCTTTAATGAGGGGGGCATTCTTTGGCTTAGGAGATGAGGTTGGTGGCAGTGAAGACTGTTTTTCCCTTGAACTAGGTTTGCATAGGCATGTTTGAGTCCCCTGGGGTTTAATTGTAGATGGGGGTGCATCTGCAGTATATTGCATTTGTGAAGGGGTGTTGGCTACAACTCGGGATTTCAAGGTTTCCTTGATTATAAGTAGAGAGTCATCACTTTCGCTTTCATTGTCAGAGAAATCAGAGAAATGCACTGACAGTTTTCTGCGAGGGGGGGCTGATTTCAATGGGGCTGGATTGCTGTTAGATCGACTTAGGATGGTATCTCTCATCAGCTGTATTGTGGGAGTGTGTTCACAAATTTCTGTGAGTTTTTATCTCAGTTTAATTACTTCTTGATTTATAGCCTGAGCTTCCTTTGAGGTATGTTTAGGTTCTCCCTCTTGGAGTGCAGAATTATTGCTTCTTTGTGTTATTGTTGCTGTTTTCCCTGTGATGAGGTCACGGACTATCTCATCCTTAAAAACTTTGTTAATTTCTATACAATGTGCATTCCAGAGGAAATTTCTTTTCTGTAACAGCCTATTAGGAATATTTGCCTGGCTAAAGGTCAGAAAAATTCGCTTAGTAGCTCTTGAGCTGGGTAAAAAGTGGCAGTCTAGTAAATCAATTGTTCTGCTGTGCATGTTTAAAAGTTGGGAAAGATATCTCACAACAGACTTCTGTCCATTCCACAAATGGGCATTGTTATGTATTTGTATCAGAAGCTGATTTTTCTGTAACACTCTGCAGTGATTAACTGCATCCTGTGACGTAGCAGGATACATTTCCTCCAAATCTGCTGGCATTACTTGTTCTATCTATCTTGTTCTGACCACTAGCTTTTCTGACTCTCCCCCTCACAAGCATTAGCTATTTGTTTGTATTTCTTTTTGGTAATTTCCACACTCTTCCATTTCTTATACATGTCTCTTTGAAATCTCAGCTCACCTGAAAGTTCTTTGTATGTCCATCCTGGTTTCTTTAAACACCTCCCACTTTTCTTCTTTCTTGAAATTGTTCACAACTCTGCCTTCACTATCTCACCTTTAAGGAACCCCCATGCACCATGAACTCCCTTCCCTTTAAGCACTTCTGACCTTGGAATTACAACCAGTATTTCCCTAAGCTTACTAAAATCAGCTTTCTTGAATTCCAGATTGTGTGTCTGACTATGTGTGGCTTCCTTTTCCCTCTGTATAACAAATCCCAAGAGGACATGGTCATACCTACCCAAGGATCCAACTATTTTTACCTCATTAACAAGTTCATCTCTATTGGTTGGCATCAGATATAAAATAGCTGCTCCCCTTGTTGCCTCCTACTGCAGTTGGAACAAAGCAGTGGATAAAGCCTGGGACAACTCTAGGGGTTAAGCACTTATCCATTCTTATATAACAATGGCAATCAATTAGGGGCTGAAAACCACAGGGAAGAGGGGGGAAATGAACATCAATGATTCAAGAAAGAAATTCCTTCATGGGTCCTGAGTAGGCTACCACTATAAGCCTTAGATGTGTCACTTATAGGTTCAGGAATATCACTGACAAAAATGGAAGATGGGTGGTTTGTGTAGTTCTTGTTGCTTCTCCCCACAAATTAGCTGGCGCTCCAAAATCCTCTAACATACAATCCCTTATTTGGTTTATCATCCCAATCCTACGTTCAGCCAAACCATCCTCAGCTGGACATCTGGGATTTGTAGTTTTATGTTGGATCCCTTTCCGCCCAAACCACTGCTGCAAATTACTACTTAAGAATTCCCCACCTCTGTCAGTCACAACAGTGCCAACCTTGTAGGGAAACTCCCTATTAACAGAATTGACCCATTTTTTGATCATATCAGCAGCCCCACTTTTGGTTTTGAGCATTGCCACATACGTAAATCTGGTATGCCTATCTACTATCAATAGGGTAAACCTGCTACCCCCTATACTCTTTACTTGATGTGGCCCTGATAAATCCACATGTACAACCTGAAAAGGCCTCTGGGTTATGCATTTGCTCACCTTCGCTACAGGGTAAGCCTTGACCTTTACCTTTTTGCAAATAGCACAGTCCAGGTAACTTTTACAGCTCTCTACCTTGAACTCTGGGCAAACCTTCTCTAGGTTTCTCAAACCTTTGAAGCTTATATGGCCCATAACTCTATGAAGGTAATGAGCACACCCAACATGCAGTGGCTTATTTGTTACATTCCCACACTATACCTGTGCTACCATTTGATAAATGTGATTTTTCTTTATGGCTTTACCACATACTACTCCCTCTTTGGACACAGTTCCCTCATCTCCTTTGAAAAGGATTTCATATCCATCACTGGTTAGGGATGCCACACTTACGAGGCTATTTTGTAGTTTTGGTGCACACAGTACATTAGGAAATACCTTGTTTAAACCAGGGATTAATACAGACCCTTGAATCTCTACACTGCCAGATTCACCATCTTCAAATACCACAGTGTCCACTGGTGCTGGCTTTGGAGTATGTAGTTTTTCCCTATCAGGGGTCATATGGTGAGAATACCCACTGTCCTAAATCCAGATAGACTGGTCCTTTTTCTCATTTACAACTCCCTCTACAGTAGTAGCAAACCTCCTCCCATCTTGGGGCTGGTCTTTTATTATTATTTAGAAAAAGGAAATGAAAATGTCTCCTATCCCTTCTGATGTAGATTCCAACATAATATAGAATCATAGAATCATAGAATCATAGAATTGTAGAGTTGGAGGAGACCACGAGGGCCATCCAGTCCAACCCCCTGCCAGGCAGGAAATCTTGATCAAAGCATCCCCGACAGATGGCAATCCAGCCTCTGTTTAAAGACCTCCAAGGAAGGAGACCCCACCACACTCCGAGGGAGTGCGTTCCACTGCCAAACAGCTCTTACTGTCAAAAAGTTCCTCCTAATGTTGAGGTGGAATCTCTGTTCCTGGAGTTTGCATCCATTGCTCCGTGTTCCAGTCTCTGGAGCAGCAGAAAACAAGCCTGCTCCATCCTCAGCATGACACCCCTTCAAATACTTAAACAGGGCTATCATATCGCCTCTTAACCGTCTTTTTTCCAGGCTAAACATACCCAGCTCCCTAAGTCTCTCCTCATAAGGCATGGTTTCCAGACCTTTCACCATTTTAGTCACCCTCCTCTGGACACGCTCCAATTTGTCAATATCCTTTTTGAATTGTGGTGCCCAGAACTGGACACAGTATTCTAGGTGAGATCTGACCAAGGCAGAATAGAGCGGCACTATTACTTCCCTTTATCTGGACACTATACCTCTATTGATGCAGCCCAAAATCGCATTGGCCTTTTTAGCTGCCGCATCACACTGTTGACTCATGTTCAACTTGTGGTCTACTAGGACTCCTAGATCCCTTTCGCACGTAGTCTCATTCAGCCAGGTCTCCCCCATCCTATATCTATGCATTTCATTTTTTTTCGCCCCAAGTATAGTACCTTACATTTCTCCGTATTGAATTTCATTTTGTTAGCTTTGGCCCAGCTCTCCAGTTTATCCAGGTCATCTTGAATTTTGATCCTGTCCTCCAGGGTTCCAGCCAGTCCTCCTAATTTGGACACACTTAACTCACTCCTTTCCAGGACTTTTCTCTTCAGCCCTCCAGGAACACAAAACAGCTCACCAGTTGCAGAACTATATCTCCCACAGCTTCTCAAGCGTTGTTCACATGGACACTGGGCCCATAACCCTTGTTGGGGCATAGAAAGACATGCTGTGTCCACCACGACCACCTGCCAGAGTTGCAGGACGCCAGGGAGAAGGTTTCTGGAGAGACTTCTGCAAAAGACTTCAGGCTGAGAAGGAAAAATTCCTTCACCCCAGCACACTGCCCTGAGCTCTGGCCTGCCAAATAAAGACAGCAACAAGGCCAGCCTTCACTCAACTTGAGGGCTTTAATCTTTGTTTGCAGTATATTTACAATATATATACAGAGTATAGGACAGCCGTCTCTAATACTCATAAGTCTCTCTTAAACCAACAAACTGCTTCGCCAACCACCATCCACAACAAACCCACACTGGAGATAATTCCCATCTCCTTTTTATAGGCAGTTAAACAATGCCTGTTACATCAGGTATCCGAGGTGTGCATACTCTCAAGTGCTGACTCACACACACCTGCCACTGGAGCTTAACTACTTTCAGTACCAAGCTTACAGCTCCATCTTGTGGTCACAACCATGTCATTTCCTGACATTTTCTCCTGGCATTCATTGTCTTGAAGTGTTGTGTAGGAATTATTCTGCAGAGAAAAGCAAACAAAATGGGTTTTCTGGGGGAAAAAACTGTTTCTTGCATAGGAAGCCTGTTTTCTTTGCAGAAAACAGGGGGATTTGCACAAGAAAATGTGTGTTTTTCTCACAGATAATTCCTGAGCAACACTTCAGGATGTTTGAATATGAACTTATTATTTGTGTTCACAGTGATGAAATAATGCAAGTATTTGCATCCCTCAACAGAGACTAATATATATGTCAAGGTACTATTGCTTTAAGGACAAAGGAAAATATTATAGGAACAGACCACATACTAGCACATCTGAAGTAGATTTGGTCACAGCTGTGGCTAAGCAGAGGGCTGACAGGCAAACACTCCTGTATAGGTGAACCACAAGTTGCAGTGTGTTGGTTGGTACTGTAATGAAGGGGAGTGTTGGTATATGTTGGTGATATTGCTGTTAAGACAACGAGGTTTCTTGTGTATATACTTTGTTTGTTTACACTGCAGCCAAAGATAAAGGTCTCCAAATATCTTTGGATGAACCACAGCCTATAAGTCTTTTTCTTGTGGGTGAAAGTGGGTCGGAGCAGTGAAACATCTGCTAGCTAAAGCCTTTGTTCCTGAGTTACTCTTTTTGCCCATTCTGTTGCACAGCACTGATCTTTGTCTACACCTGGGTTAGTTTGTCCCCAGGCTGTGCAAGGTGTCTCTCAGTGGACCAACAGAGAGTGGACAGTAGGTTATGGGCCCAGTATAGGCTAGTACATACCAGTACAGAATGCTGTTTTGCCACTGGGGTGAGCCAGGGCTCAGATGGACTATCTGGCTGAGGTTTTTTTTGTCTCTGTGTTTTTGCAAAAGGCAGCCAACCAGCTAGCACTTGGCTTGGTTTTGTTTCTCTTTGGCCTACCGTGTTATCTTTCACTGAAGACTGAATGACATTCAGATTTTGTTTTTGTTTTTCTTGCTGTGTTTGGAAGTGCCTGAAGATATGGCTAGTAACATAGGCTTGTTGAGCTTTGAGAAACTAAACAGCTCCAACTATCACTCCTGGTTGAAAATGATGCAAATTTTTTCTCATTAAGGAGAATTTGTGGGACTATGTAGATAACCCTCCTGCCCGACTGTGGAATACGGAGATGCAACGGGCTGATAACATGGCTAGAGTAACAATTATATTGTCTCTAGAGCCTTTTCTGCTGGAAAAGTTTGAAAAATGTATATCACAGAGACACTTCTACCTCGAAAATAATTTTTACTAAATGACTGTATAATACCAAACTCAGAGATGGTGATGACATCAGGACTCATCTAGATAAGATAAGATCTCTCTTTGTTGAACTGGAGAACAGAGGAATGTTTTTACCAGACTCACGAAAAGCCTATATTGTTCTTGGTAGTCTCAATGACAACTGGGACTATCTGCTGTACAGCCTACAGAGTTTGCCTGAGAGTGATTTAACTCTAAATCTAGTCTAAGCACATGTCTTGGAGGAAAGGAGTGGAGAGACTTTGAGGCTCATAACGGCAGATATGTACAACATGCAGGTGGCAGAGATAAGAGTTACATCTCTACAGTGTCCCAGAAAGAGGAGATTGTATCATGTACTCATGTGAGGCATTGCTGTGGCTGTGGAAAAGAGGGGCATCTGAGACTGTCCTGCCTCCAGTAGCTCCAAAAAGAGGTAGCAACAGAAAAGGTCTACCAGAGAAGCCTCTAAGGCAACTGTGTCTGGGAAAAGTTGTTTTGCAGCAGCAGCCAACAGTGTGGAGTCAGCAGACATTTATGGACAGTGTAGCAACACAACTTGTTGTCAACTGTGTGGAGTTGCTTCAGGATGCAAAGCCAGCATCATAGCATTATAGGGGAAACCTTATCCAATGTTCTGTGTGTACCTGCTACAGCTAACTGTTAAGTCTATCTGCTCTGACCGATGAGAAGTATATGGTAGAGTTTGAAGGTAGTGAATATGTTGTATCCAGGAACGGGAAGGTCTGTGCTAAAGGGGTTTAAAAAAAGCACAGACTATACTATATGCATCCAAAGGTAGACATGTATATGGTGACAAATGTGATCATGTCCAATGTGCCTTTGCATGACCAGTGTGTTCACTACTTGCATCGTGTACTTCGGCACGCAGGTTTTTCCACGTTGTCACAAATGGCAAGGATTTGTCCGGATTTGAATGTAAAAGCTTGTAAAAAATTCTGGACTGCTCTGCTGTAAGAAGGTCAAAGTTAAGGCATACCCTGTAGCTAAACATAGTCAAAGGGTTACAACCAAGCCTTTTGAACAGTGTATGTCTCTCAGTCGGCCAAGAGAGAATGGACAATATATATTACACAGAGGGCCAGGGCATAGCACTATCAGCTCTTTGTCAGTGCAGTGGTCCACTTCTTCAGTTGACAGTCAGCCAAAACACTTTACTTAAGAACATGCATTGTACTACCTCATAATCCTGTGTCTAGGTTTTGCAAAGAATAATGGACTGGGAAAAGGAGAAACAATTTCCTCTGTGGTCCCTATATATGTGATAAAAATACAACAACAACTCTTTAAAGAGTTAAACGTGTCTTAGAGAGAGCAGCAGTGATAGGGTTTATGAGTGTTTCAGGGACCTAAAATCTCCTCATGTGTTATCAACTTATCCTAACCTCTCTTAGACTGATATTCTTAGGGATCACTCTACCTCTTCTCTTCACCTTTTCTGTTCTGTTCCACTGCTCCAAAAGTAAAACTTTTACATGCCACACCACATGCTTGACAAGGATGGGAACATTCCTCCTCTTTGTCAACCACATGGGTATCTTCTGCTTACTTCTCCAGCAGTGACAGAAGATGTCAGGCTCTTGGATAGAGCTGCTGCCAGCAACTGAGGCAATGGTGTCAGAAGCAGCGGTGGCACCAAGTGTGATGGGACAGCAGGGCAGATGTGGTGTTGGCCTGGTTGGCCCATGCTGAGAACAACACACTCTCACACTGGTATATGCAGACACCATCATGGTCCATGCAGGACCAGTCCAGAGCATAATGATCTTTTTTCTCTAGCCATTGGGTGTCCGTGCTTCTTAAGCATAGTAGCTAGTTGCTACATGTATGCACTCTCTATCAATATGGTCCTCACATGTTGCTGCCCTTTTAATTCTGCAACAGACTATCCCTTTGTAAAAACTCTCTAGCTCCTCAAGAAATGTTTGTTCCTTATGGAAGGGTTTTCAACTTTCTTTTAAATTCCTAAGTGTTTCACCTGACTGAGACCATTTACAACTCTACAGGGCCGTAACGTCCTGTTCCACTTCACCTCTTTTTTCAAGTTGAGTTCTAGAGATGGCTTGACAAGTCACTACAGAATGCAGGTAGTTCTTAAATAAGGAAGAAAGAAAAATGTGTAAAGACAAAGTTATGTCATGGAAACAGAATATAACTTCCAGTTCAATGAAAATGACAGGAAATCTACTGCCTGGCTAGATTACAATATACATCCCACCATTGCAATCTGAAGTAAGATGGTCAAGAAACAGGTTTACCAGGTCATCTCCTGTTTCTGAAAACTAAGCTGCCATTTTATCATCTTCCAAACTCCCAATTCAGCATTCTCTTTCAGGTGAGAAATATGTCACTCTTTGACTGTATGTTTATTTCAGTGTGGTGGTGGTAGATGACCTTCAGAAATGGCTTTTGACTGTATATTTATTTCAGTGTGGTGGTGGTGGTAGATTACCTTCAGAAATGGCTTTCTCTTGCATATTGCTGCTTTTATTGCTCAACTTTTTAATGATTAGCTAATTCCCAACATTTATTTATAAACCAGAAAAGGGTTCTGTTCATTTTCTGATTGCTCATCTTCTTAATATTTTTGTGATATGGTTCGGCATCAGGTAGCCTCAGGCTGCTAGTCTACCTGAGCAGCACGATGAGGAGTGAGGGCTCTGCAGCTGGCCAACAGTTTCCCCAAATATGTCAGTGCATTGCGGAATGCCAAACCCAAACTGAGGAATATGCCTTCAGGTAGAAAAGCAAATGAGATCCCTGGGCTTCTCTGCAGCTCATCATGGACAGAGCTGCTGTGCAGTTAACAGTCTGGTCTACAAGAAGCCAAGGAAAGAACAATTGTTGAAATTAGACCAACATAAGCCCATGGAACCCAAAGGCTACACTTAAGATAGAAAAAAACAAGAAGTTTTATTTTCAGCTGACTGCTTGAGGAAGTTATAGAGTGTGTGATGGTGGCAGTTTCCCATTCCTTCAAAACTTTTCTAAAGTTTTATACTGAAATTATCAGAAATCTAAGAAATCTTTTTTGTTGTCTTTGTTGTCTTTGTTCAGTGATATTTGAGTACACTGAATGGCCACCTGCCCAATAAGGTAGCTTTAAAACTGAAGCCCTTTGCACATTCACTAGCCTGTCAAACTGCCTCTAAAAACTGCAGCAGTAGGGATGGTACACATGTGCACTTCCAGTTTTTTTGGACAGCATCATCTTATATTGTGACAGTCCTGGCCAGGGTTGATGGGAACTGAAGTCCAACATCAACTGGAGGGACATATGTTCCCCATCCCTCAGCTACAGAATCTAGAATGGCAGCCTCAGGACACACTGATCCAGGACTGATCAAACACAGGTACCAACAGAATGACTAGAACAATCGGATGAGGAAGCATTGCCCCCAAGCCCTCAGACCCAACAGGCAGAGAAGAGAACAGAACAAAGATGTTCAAGGAGGCTTCTTACAAACAAAAGGAGAAGCTCTCTTAATCATGGACAACTGGCTGCAGCCAGTTTAAGAGACAGCTCTGACTTGTGTTCCCTGCTGGGAACAATTATCCAATCTCTGGCTCTGATGTGTGTTCCTGTGGTTCTGCTCCAAATACCTGAAACCTTGTTCTTTTGACTGGCTGACAACCCTGTTTGGCTTAAAGAATTTTGGACTTTTTTTTAAACTTCTCTCCTGCATGTCTTGTTTGCAAGTGAACCTTCCCAGGGGCTCAAGATGCTTGAGAATAGCCTCTTGAACTCATTTTTTTTTAAAAGGACAAATGAAACAGGCATGGTTCTCCCATGCCATCTTTTAGTTGAGTACTTAAAAGTTGTTTGCTTTATGCTTCTCAGAGTTCCTTAGAATTTATCATTTTGGTCACCTAAGCTCCCAAGGCTCTAAACAACAGTATTGTCTAGTAGGTATATCAACATACAAGGACAGCTGTCCTTGAGCAAGCAGGGATCACCAGCATTGAGGCCATGATACTGAGAACACTGCTGCGCTGGGCAGGGCACGTTTCTAGGATGGAGGACCATCGCCTCCCAAAAATACTACTCTACGGTGAACTCGCCACGGGTCAGCGTAAGAGGGGCGCTCCAAAAAAGTGATACAAAGACTCCCTGAAACAACATCTCAGGCTTGGCCAAATTGATCACCACCAGTGGTCCGCCCTGGCCTCACATCGGGAGGCATGGAGACGCACTATCCACAATGCTGCAGCCTTATTTGAGAACTCACGACGAACAAGTCTTGAAGAGAATCGACAACGCAGAAAGAATCACAACCCAAAAACATCACCCAAGGAGACCTTCTGCTGTGCTTTTTGCAACCGGACTTGTTTATCTCGGATTGGCCTTTTTAGTCATCAGCGCGCTTGCAGAAAGCGCGGGATGAGTCCTTCCTGAATCTTCGTTTGCGAAGAAAAGCCAGAGAGATATCAACATAAACATTTCTCTTAATAGTCTCTTAAGCTTTAGACTTTCAGGAATTTTATGTAATAGGGAATGTGTGTGTGTGTGTGTGTGTGTGTGTGTAGAATCTTAGGGAAGGAACATCATATCACTTAGATATTTCTAGTCAAAGAACACCATCTTTCATAACATTACATGATCTGGGCACATTACTTTTATAGACATAGATCCCAGCAGACAGGAAGTCACAGCAGACTGGAAGAGGGCAAATGTTATCCCCATCTTCAAAAGGTGTAGGGGGAGGGGGAGATGACCCAAGGAACTCTGTAGGCTTCAGCTTAATGTCAGTACCAGTAAGTGTTCTAGAACAGGGAGTTTGTGTACACTTAGAATGAAATGTTGTGATTACTAAATGCCAGTGTGGGTTTCTCAAAAACAAGTCATACCAGTCTAATATGATCTCTCTTTTTTGATAGAGCTACAAGTTTGGTAGATAAGGAAAGTGATGTGAATATAACATATCTTGATTTTAATAAGGCTTTTGGCAAGGCCCCCCATGATATTCAAATTACTCAGACAAAGTGGTACAATGGGGGCTAGACAGCATTACAGTTTGGTGGATTTGTAACTGGTTGATGGGTGGAATCCAAAGAATGCTCACCAAAGAGTGCTCACACTAGAGCACTCTAGTGTGCTCACACTGTAGCCTACTACAGTGGATAGTAGGGTACCTCAGAGTTCTGCTCTGCACCCATTTTGTTTAACATCCTTTAAATGATTTGGATGATGGAATAGAAGGCATGGTTATCAAATTTGCAGATGGCACCAAACTGGGAGAGGGAGGCTAAAACTCCAGAGGACAGAATCAGAATGCTCTGCTTTTATAGATATTGCACAGTTTTGTTCATATTTCTCTCATCCAATAAAGGGATGACTTTCAGTGGGTTTCAGTACAGTCAAATTTGGGGAGCCAAACATGCCATGGTTTCCTAACATCAAAATACAGGGTTTATCATATTTGGAAGCTACATATTTTTGAGCCACTCCTATATGATCTGAGATTTCAGCTTAATCAGGATTCTGTGTTACTCTCTGTGATAATGGGGGACTCCAGCTCTATTATTCTGCAAGGGGAACTCCAGTACCCAGTATCCTGCAAGCTCAGTGATCAGGTAACAAAGAGTTAACCAGAGGTGGGGATAAAGTGATACCTCTAGGGATAGTGTCATCATGAAGTCATATCACCAGATATAGAATTGGCCAATGAGGACTGGCAGAGTGGAAATTTTAAAAAGGTATAAAGGCTATTTCTGAACCATGAGGCGGAGAGAGAACAATGGGACTTTGAGATGGAGGCATCATGTCTCAAAGACCCAAAACCAGGATGGAGACAAAAGAAGACCTAAGGTGGGTAAACATTGTCGAGCCAGTCTGGATTCACAGACAGGACTTTTTCAGACGGTACTTACTGCACTAGGAGGTCTCTCTAGAGGCATGGTGCTGTCACATGGCAGGGGGTCCATTTCGGACGCCACTGTCCCTCTTCCGAAATCATCTGTTTCACGTCTGTGAAGGATTGGAAGCAGCCGCGCCATATTTTGCCAGATTTTATTCACAGAAGTTTCCCGTGATTAAAATATGGTGCAGCCGCTTCCAATCCTTCACGGAACAGTGCCGTGCCTCTCGCAAGAACTCCTAGCATGGTAAGTACCATCTGAAAAAGTCCACAGACTAGCCCCAGCTTTCCCTCTGAATCCAACAGATGTCAAGGGATGACAGGACATTCAATCCCTGGCAGAAGCCAAAAACTATCTCAGCAGACTTGGTATCAACCCTTTCCCAAGAATACTCACACACACAGTGTTTGGCATCCAGAAAACAGGAGGTGCTTTAATCTTCAAAGGAGTTTCAGCTATTCACAGTATTTACAAGCAAAGTGCTATGCCAGGCCTCACAGGATCATAGGAAGAGAATGAACACTGTTCTGGCTCTCTTATATACATCTCAGTACAGTATTGGCTTCTTCAAGAACATGGTTACATTGCATCAGATTTTCACCTTACATGGCTTTGTACTCTAGTAACCCTTCTTCTGATGTAACCCTTCTCATGCAGCTGTGGCATGATTAGGCATGACTGGCAGTTCATGGAGTCATGGAGTCAGTCATCATGACTCAGCATGATTTCTGCAGTTGTTTGGCCATTTTAAAACTCAGAGTTCAGCAACCAATTCCTGACAATCCCCTCCAAAATGGTCAAACTATTGTGCAAGACACATGTTATCATTGCAACATAACATCATACACATACATTGTTAGACATCAATTGTCTGTCGGTTGACCTTTCCCTTTTTTGACCTCTCACCTTTACACACTAGTGACAAGGCCCAGACTCTTTGCCATCTCCTCATGGCTTCCTGCTGATAGGGCTTTTGTGAGCAGGTCTGCAACATTGTCCTCTGATGGACAGTACTTCAGACACAGGATACCTTCCTGTATTAACTGCCTCACATTTTGGTAATGTACCACAATGTATTTTGTCCTACATTTCAGATTTTCTGCTTCTTCCATCTCTATGCAGGCTTGTGAGTCCTTGTGCACCTCAACAGGCACTTGGCATGGCTCCCCAAGGTCTGCAAGCATTTGCCTTACCCACTGTACCTCACTTGCCATCTCAGACAAGGCTGTGAATTCATCTTCCGTGGTACTAATGGCTACACAGTTCTGCTTCCTTGACCTCCACACTATGGGTTTCCCTGCATACCTGACCACCAACCCGGTCACTGACTTCCTGTTTAAAGTCTCTGCAGCAAATGAACTGTCCACATAGCACTCCAGGGTCACCTGACTTCCTGTCAGTTTCAAGCTCATGTCCCTGGTTCCCTTGAAGAAATCTAGCTACTCTCGTCAGGGTTTCCCAATCCACTCTCTTGGGCTTGGAGACTCTTTTGCTGAGCACCCCAACTGCAAAACTGATGTCAGGCCTTGTGTTGTTTGCAATAAACAACAGACTGCCTACCACTGAGTGGTACAGGTCTGGCCTCTCAAACTCCTGTTCTGCCTCTAGGTTCACAAAATCAGTGGTCATTGGGGTTCTGACCACTTTTGCCTCACTTAACCCACACTTGGCAACCAAATTGTCAATCTTCTTTTTCTAACTCAGGAAAAATTCTCCATTACTGGTTCGTTCTACCTCTATGCCTAATTAATACCTCAGGTTGCCTAAGGACATATTCAGATGATCCTTGCAGTGCAAGGATCAAGCAGGAGAGCTTCGTACCTGCAGCACGGCAGGGGATCAATTTCAGATGATGCCATCCCTGTGGCAAAATCATCCGTGTCTCTTCCGTTTAGGATTGGAGCCTGCCACATCATATTCAGCCAGATTTTATTCACGGACAGGGATGGCGTCACCTGAAATGGACCCCCTGCCGCACTGCAGCTACGAAGCTCTCCCGCTCGATCCTTGCACTGCAAGGATCATCTGAAAAAGTCCTAAGTCTTTCAACTTGAACTGGTTTTCTAACTCCACTTGCACTTTATTGACATCTTTGGCACTCTTTGCCACACAGAGGTTGTCCACATAGATGACAAGCATGACAGCACTATCTCCTGCCCCCTTGGTGGACACACAGGTGTATACTATGCTCCTTGTGTACCCTAATGACACCAACACTTGGTGTATGCACCTGGCGCTTTGCTTTAAGCTGTAGAGTGCTTTGCGCAACAAGTACACCTTGCTTTCACCTGCACTGTCATACCCTGGGGCCTGTTCCATGAACACTGTCTCCTCAAGATCAGCATTCACCTATGCTGTCTTAAAGTCAATGTGTTGCACAACCATCTTCCTCTTGGCTGCTACAGCTAACACTAGCCTAAGACTTTCTGGCTTAGCTGTGGGGGGAAAAGTTTTGTCAAAATTTGTGCAGTGCTCCTGCGAAAAACTTTTCGCAACCAAGTGTGCCTTACATTTTTGTGTCCCAACAGACATGTCCTTCAGCTTGTAGACCCACCTGCAACCAACAGCCTTCTGGTCTTTGGGCCTCTCTACTACCTGGAACACTTTCCTCTCCACCAGTGACTAGAACTCTGAGTCCACAGATGAGTTCCACTTCTCCTGCTCTTCTTGGGAAAGTTTTAGGAGATCCTGAAACCTTGCAGGCTCCTCTGCTATGACATTGCACAGCCTGGCCTCCTGAACTACAAATCTGTCTGCCAAGTGTGGGAGCCTTTCTGACTCTCCTTGACCTTCTGGGGATGATCACCCTAGTTCTCCCTGACTCATCTTCGCTTGCATTACTGATAGTTTCTCTCCTTGTGTCAGGTTCCCTCTTCAAAAACATGTTGGGGTCAATGTTTGGTTGTGTGTGTGTTGAAGTACTAGGCTTTTCTTCCTCAGCCTCCCCTTCATCATCATCAGTTTCAACCACCCCTCCATTTGTGGGACTTTTGGAAGTTGTTGTTGGCACATCCCTCCCTAAGGGAACAAAAATCTCCTGATTGCAGAGCAATCTATCCCACCCTGAGTGCATTTCAAAATTTGCACTCCTTGAGTATGTCACCATACCAGGAGAGAGGGAAATTTTGTACTTATTACCCTCATAGCCAAGAATACACAGTCTCCTGGTCGTAGGCTGCCCAGGCTTCCTTAGGTTAGGGTGAATAAATACATTTGCAAATTGCCCCAAAATTCTCAGGTGCTTGAGGGTGCTTTACCATACAATAGACAATATGGGGTCTGATTGACACTGGATCTCCACAGTCTATTCATATGGTAAGCAGCAGTTCTCACTGCCTCCCCCCACAGCCCAGTGGGGCTTGTGCATCTTCCATCATGCCCTCCATCATACACTTTAACATCCCAATTTTCCTTTCAGCAAGCCTAGCCTCCCCTGGAGATGCTGGGTTTGTGGTCTTGTGCCTGATGCCCCTCCTACACATCCAATTCTGTAGATTGTTGGATAAGAATTCCCCTCCCCTATCAGTCACTAGACTGGAAACCTAAAGAAAAGGAATTTCTCATTCCACCATGTTCACCCACTCACAGAATTTCTCTGCAGCTTGACTTTTCTCCTTCAGTAAATACACATAGGTGTACCTAGTGTGTCTGTCCACAATTACAAACAAATAATGATAACCCCCTACAGGTGGTTTATAGGGGCCTACCAAGTCAGCATGGACAAGCTCAAAGAGTCTTTTGGTGACACACTGGGTCTTTTTAGCAACTGGGAAAGCCTTCCCCTTAACTTTCCTACAAACAGCACATTATAAAAACCTTGGGCAGTGTTTCATATTTAGAGCAGGGCAAACCTTTGCTAGCTCCTTTAACCCTATGTAACTAGCATGTCCCATTAGTCTGTGGTAATAATGAACACATTTGTCATGTAGGGGCACATTGTCTGCAGGATTCACATTTGCCACCTTACATTTAGGTAACATGTAATACAACCCATGTTTCTTTATCCCTTTTCCACAGACTTTAGTCATGTTATGTCTTTCTGTTATTGTACATTGATCCCCTTCAAATATCACTTTATAACCATCTGTCGTAATTTGGGACACACTCAAAATGCAATTTTCCAGTTTTTTAACACATAAAACATTCTTGAAATCTTTGTCAAAAGATGGCACATATGCAGTGCCCATTTTCTGCACCTTGCTGGGAGCACCATCTGCAAGGGTAATATTGGTTATAGAAGCATTTTTGACATTGCTTAACATTTTCACATCATTTATCATATTGTGAGTTGCCCCACTATCTAATAACCAAGTTTTCCCCTCATTACCATCAGGATAGTGCTTTACTATTAAGGCATGGCTTCCAACCTGAGAGGATGCACCCCTCCTTTGCCCTTTAGCTCTGCTGCCCCTCATGTCCTCATGTGCAAGCATTTTACAGTCCTTTTGAAAATGTCCAGGCCGTTTACATCTGAAACAGTGTCTCACATAGCTGCAGGCTCCTTCCTCCACAATCTCCTTGTTGTGTCTGGTAATTTGTGGCTGATTCTCCTCTGTCCTGGAATCAAACTGCTTGTGCTGGACCTCTTCCAGAATACACTCAGCCACGAGGTCTACAGATAAATTACGCTCTCTGATGCTTTGCAAACTGTAGATTAGGAAATCCCGTTCCTTTGGCAAACTGCCCAATAATATAAAACACTTGTGGGCTTCTGGAATCTCAACCGCCCGGTTGGCTACCTCTTGGATAAGCCATCTCATTTCTTCCAAATATGCTTTTACACAGCCTCCAGGACAAAGCTTTGTGTTATACAGTCTCTTTGTCCAAAGCATCTTTGATAAGCAAGAAGAATTTTGATGAACATTCTCTAATGCCGCCCAGAGCTGAAAAACTGTGATTTTTTTATGCAGCATGAACCATTTGGGAGGGACTTAGAGATAAAAGAATCTCAGCTCTGGCTTTTTGATCAGCCAGTCTGAATGCTGCAATTTCATTTTCAGAGCCTTCTGGGATTACGTTCTCATTCTCCAAAACAGCACAAATTGTCTTTAATTAATAAAGCTTGCATGCATATTCTCCATATTGGATAATTACTATCATTCAATTTTTCAAAGCGTACGGAGCTTGCTGCCTCTGCCATGGTGCTGCCTTAAAAAAATATCTCCAACTGTGAAACAGAAACAGCCGGCAGCTGGCAATACTCCAAGGTCATATGAAGATAAAGCTGAAAACAGAGCCTAGTAAAAACTTAACTTTTTCTCAGCCACCTAGCGAAAAACACTCAAAACAAAAGAGTTTCTGGGAACTTTTCTGGGTGCCCCTTATCTAATCTGAGATCAATCAGCTGGGCCCATAATCATTGTCAGGGGATGACAGGACATCCCTGGCAGAAGCCAAAAACTGTCTCAGCCGACTTGGTAGCAACCTTTTCCCAAGAATACTCACACACAGAGTGTTTGGCGTCCAGAAAACAGGAGGTGCTTTAATCTTAAAAGTAGTTTCAGCTATTCACAGTATTTACAAGCAAAGTGCTATGCCAGGCATCACAGGATCATAGGAGGAGCACACGGTTACATTGCATCAGATTTTCACCTTACATGGCTTTGTACTCTAGTAACTCTTCTTCTGATGCAATCCTTCTCATGCAACTGTAGCATGATTAGCATGACTGGCAGTTCATGGAGTTATGGAATCAGTCATCATGACTCAGCATGATTTCTGCAGTTGTTTGGCCATTTTAAAACTCAGGGTTCAGTAACCAATTCCTGACAACAGAATGCTTCATATGGAGTGAGTAGTTCTAGGGGAAATGTTTTTAGCTAGATTGCATTAGGAGATTATGGTTATTTTTAACTTTGGCTGAATGTTTTTGCTATTCCTGTAACTTTTAGAATGTGCCTGGAGAACAAAGGTTTTTCCATGAGAGTTCTGCTTGTTATGAGTTTTGCTTGAATAAATCCATTTATTTTTTATCTGTCATAAGCTGACACTTCACATGCCTATTTCTTGGTCATTGCATTTCATTGTCTCCCTCTGGGGAAAGGGGGAGGAGTGGGAATAGCTCTGCAAGTAGTAGGGAGTCCCAAAGGATCACGGTCTCCCATTGGACTGTGTATAAAGAACTCAGTGGGTGGTGACAGCTTTTTGTCCTCTAGATGGTGATCTTGAGGAGGGACCCCAGACAGACAGACTTTCAAAACTGCATTTAGGGGAGCTAGCTCAGAGATTCCAAGCAGAGAGCCCCAGGCTAGTGTTCCACTCCCCCTTTCTATTTTTATTAGGAAGACAGCTTATCTGTAGTATCGTTTGGCTGTGTCTACATCCCCAATGGGCTTTATTTTATTATTTATTATTTTATTTATTTATATCCTGCCTTTCTCCCAATATAAGGACTCAAGGCAGCTATTTATTTCTGTTGATTTTATAGATAAATGGTTTTTTAAAAACGTAAATTCAAACATTTAAAACATGAGAAGGCAATATTATTGACAGAATTTCCATTAAACATATGTGTGGATAACATGTGCATATGTCACTAACAGGATTCTACCAGCTTATAATACTTCAATTCTCACACTAAGGTTTATGCCTCGTACTAGTTTTATAAACTGTGAAAGTGCTGCTTTGTCTTCTGTATGCTGTATTCATTTACTGGCATATCTGATATCACTTTAAAAGTCAGAGTGTTTTGTTTTGAATATTCATTTACTGAATGATATCCTTGTTCATTCTTGGTAAGAATCCACAGTTGTAAATGAAACAAATTTTCTAAATCCATCTCAGTCAGGCTTCAGATATGTTCTGGAACTGATGCTGCCTTGATCTCTTTGTGGGGCTCCTCTCCCAAATTAAAACAAATGGGTTGTGAAATTATTGACATAGACCTCTTGGATCTCTTCAGCAGTCTTCAGTATTATCAGCCATGATGTATGCGTGTGTGTGCGCGCGCGCGTGCGCGTGCGTGTGCATCTACTATCAACTATCATGGTAATCCCTCTGCAGTGGGAGCATGAGACTTTTCTACATGAAAAGATTATCTAGAGATTTTGGCTGAGGTGTGCTAGCTTCATCAGTTGAAGCTGTAATCTCCTTGGAACTAGATTACCCAAAGGATTACCTCTTCCTGTTTGTACCTATGCTTCTCTGGGCATCCCTGCCAAATGAGATGGTAGGTGGTTGTTAGAGGCAGAGGGTCTTTTCAGTGATACCATTCCAGTTATAAAATGAAGAGACTTACTTTATTTATACATTATTGAATTTTTGGTGTTAGTTCAACATTTCCTACAGAAGGCTTTTATTAGTGTTTTGTGATGGCATCCATGTAATTCTCTGTTCTTGGCTTTATCTTTCTTTTCTTTTCTTTCTTTTGCTCATATCTTCTGCTTTTGAATTTATTTCCATACTGTATTTTCTATGATTTATTATTTGTACTTTATGATTTTCATGTTTTGCTCACAAAGTATCCAGACATTTTTTAAAATTTAGTAGTATATCAAACTGGGTTAGAGCCATGTTGCAATTTGTCTTTGGCCCTGTTCACTGCTGGCATGTGCCCCACAGAAGTTTGCCCAAAAGTTAGCCCAGAATTTCCCCAACCATAAGCTACATCCACAGCCAGTGGCTACAATCACTTAACTACTATACTAGGGAAATTGAGACTTGCAGCAACCCCTGTACGAGTGCCTTAGGACTATGAGGGTCTAAGGTTGCCATAGTTCCCTGCCACAAAACCAGAACAAAAGTACCCACATTTTGACTGAGGAGGGGGATGATGGCTCTCTCCTTTCCCCCCTCCTGGAAGCCTTCCTGCCACTGCCACCAAGTTCTTCCAGGGGATGTGGATGGACCAGAAGATACCCATCCCACTGCCTTCGTCCAACAAGCCTGTGAGCTTTGATAGGAAGATGAAGCCCTGCAGGTCAAGGAGGGGGCCGGGCAGGATTGGAGGGGTTGGGGGAAAAGGGGAATATAGCTGCCACTGCTGACTGAGTGAGCCAGCCCAGTGGGAAAGAGGACCCACTGCCCCACTGGGCCATCAGGGGGAAGTTTGGGGAGTAAGCGTGCAGCAGAATCCTGTGATTTAAATAAACAAAACTGGGTTTCTAGCTGCCTCTTCTGACTAGGTGAGTGGGGAACAGGACCCGCCAGACCATCCTGCCTCTTGGCAATGACCAAAAAGTTCACTGGCCCCTCATCCAAGGGCATGTGTACTTACCCCTCCCCTCCCCCCCCCCGGAGCCTTGGAGGTCAGATTCACCACACACACGCACAAGTAAATCGCTGGCCTTCTTTCCTCTCTCTTGACTTTCCTTCACTCTCTCTCTGCTGCTGCCTGTTCTGCACACGTTTGCACAGTGCACTCTCCTACCTAGTCTAGACTACACTCTCCTGCCTTCTGCACTCACTCCCCACATGACCTAGAGCAGAGACCCTGCAGACAGAATGCCTGGAGTTGGAATCCAGGATCTGCTGCAAGACGGGACAACTTTCGGTCCTTCTAATCTGGGATTTTCCCTGTTTTCCAGGATTTATGGCAATCCTATGAGGGTTTCCTAGTGTGCTCATACAGAAATACCCATCTGAAAACTGGTGACTGGAGATCTGGTTCTGTGCACCTAATTGATCTTCCAAATAGAGCCTCTGCTCCTAATTTTCACTTATATCATTCTCACATTAAAAAACAAAAAAGTATGGTACAAGTGAGATTCTTAGATTGCTGTTCCTTTTGAGATGATTTTCCACATCAGGACTTTCACAGAAAAAAAATAGAAAGAATGTATTTTTGTGAAGGGAATGTATTTTGTGGCCCCCTCAAACACACTATTGGCCACTTTTCAGTGAGGTGTTAAGATGTGACCAGATACCCTTTGTCCTCAAAGTTGAGAAAATTTGTAGATCCCTAGTATCTTGCAACTGCCAATGTACATGTACCTCAAAGTGTTAGGGCTGATGTAATCCTATTTGAAGGCCATTGTTGGTCAGGAATAAAATTAAATTACAATAAATAAGTTTAAAATCAGTCCTCCATGAAGGTCAACCATGTGTTTCCCACCTCTGTGCCAGAACCCTCAAGTGAGCTTTAACTGTCAAGATGTTAGATAATTTTTCCCACTCTCTGCACTCAGTACCAGCCAACAAGCATCTTGTTTCATTTCAAATGAGAAGACACACAGCAGATTCATTTTTCAAGACATCTCAAAGCACATTCTCTCCACTCACTCATCAAGTTCTGTAAAAGATGGGAAAATATCTTTGTTTTATTTTCTCCTAATTTGTTATTTTTAAATCCATTTTTTCTGTCCCAAATAGGAAGACATTTATGAATGTGGTATATTCTACATGTAATGCCAGGTGCTGTTAGCTATATTTCAGAGGAGGGAACTGGCAAAACCACCTCTGAGTATTCCTTGCTTAAGAAAACCCTATGAAATTAATGGGGTCACCATAAGTCAATAGGCAACTTGAACATACACACACACACATTCTTCAAATACAAACTGAAATGAAAATGCCCTGTATTAGCACCAGCCAAATTCAATGGGAATAACAGTTTCCAGCATGGAAGTATTTATTGTACCTGCCTCACATACAGGTGTTTAAAAAAAGAGAAGTCTCTCAGAAAAAAACATAAAGCTGACAATCCTAATTCAACATACTAACATGGTCAAATATACAGGGATTCAAATCAGAAGATTAAAATTTAAGCACTCAGTGCCTTGGGACAGAGGAATCTGTCAGCTCCAGTTTGTATGTTCTTCAAAATATTTAAATATCAATTCCTTTCCATCCCTACTATAAAAATACTTGTGAATGAAGGTAAATTTTTATCAAATAACTTGCAAAGAGACAATAGAATCATACAATCATAGAATTCAAGAGTTGGAAGAGACCACAAGGGCCATCCAGTCCAACCTTCTGCCTTGCATCTTGATCAAAGCATCCCCGACAGATGGCCATACAGCTTCTGTTTAAAGACCTCCAAAGAAGGAGACCCCACCACGCTCCGAGGGAGTGTGTTCCACTGCTGAACAGCTCTTACTGTCAAAAAGTTCCTCCTAATGTTGAAGTGGAATCTCTGATTCTGGAACTTGCATCCATTGCTCCCTGTCCTAGTCTCTGGAGCAAAAGAAAACAAAGCTTGCTCCATCCTCAATGTGACACCCCTTCAAATACTTAACCAGGGCTATCATATCACCCCTTAACCGTTTTTTCCCCCCCAGGCTAAACATACCCAGCTCCCTAAGTTTCTCCTCATAAGGCATGGTTTCCAGACCTTTCACCATTTTAGTCGCCTTCCTCTGGACAAGCTCCAATTTGTCAATATCCTTTTTGAATTGTGGTGCCCAGAACTGGACACAATATTCTAGGTGAAGCCTGACCAAGGCAGAATAGAGTGGCACTATGACTTCCCTTGATCTAGACACTATATTTCTATTGATGCAGCCCAAAATCACATTGGCCTTTTTAGCTGCTGCATCACACTGCACATGGACAGTTTCCTTCCTCTGCTCATGGGTAAGAACAGTTTGAAACAAGAACCTACTCCTTGATTGGATGTGGGGTGGGGATGCCCCAGTGTGGTGGGCAGAAGAGAAAATATTGCAGTTGAAAAGGTTTCTTCAAAACCAGTGTTGGCTTTGTATAAAAAGAACACAAAAGCTGTGCCTGTGCATTTTTGTGGATCACAGAGTCCAGCATTATGAAGAATGTGAATAATGGCATTAATCTGTGTGTTTGAATTTTCAACAAGGAACAATACACATTTTCTCTTTGGATTTTTCCCTTCCCTTCCCTTCCCTTCCCTTCCCTTCCCACATGAACATAACAGCAATTATTATACAAAAGATCTTTACCATCTCTAACAGATCACGAGGGACAGATTCAACAGTACTGAGGGGAACGTTTCACTTTGAAAATGTGGATTTATCAAATACTTTCAGAAGTGTAATTTTGAAGAGTCATGCTTGTTTAACCAACAAGTCACACACTGGTAGTAAACCATATTAGTATGATATAAGTATGCTCATTGGATTTAGGAAGTGTTCTTCTGCAAGGGAGCAAGAGTTAACTAGGGCATACCCTGCTGTGGCTTATTGCTATATTTCCACTTCTTAAAATGAGGGAACAATAATACCAAAAATACACTGATGAAATAGGGAACTGGCCTGACAAATGTAGCACCCAAATTACATTGAAAGGGATATGATTATATTGCCTCCTGCTATAAACACAGATTTTAAAACATTGGGGTTGTCCACATGGTGAAAATACCCCTCACAGAATTCGCTCAGAAAACAAGCTGTCTTATCCCGCATTGTCTCATTGTATTGTGAAAGGGGGGCAAAAAGAGGAAAAACTATGCAAAAAAAGCCTTCGCAGCTTTTCCTGACTTTTTTTTAAAAAAAACAACTCCAGATATATGTGCATCTTTGCTCGTTAAGACAAGTGATTCGACATGAATTGCTTCCCCATGCAGGACAAAGTGCAAACCTGATTGGCTGGATGAGCACGGGGGGGTGGGGCTAGATTACAGGGCAAGTGTCCACTGCCGCCATGTTGGATTTTTGCTTAAGCGAGTGATGGCTAAGGCAATTAAAAAGGAGGTTTGTGCTATCTTTTTTTCTCTTTCTTTTTTGGGGGAAAGGTAAAATATCACTTGTGCACACCATACAAATAGTTTTTAAAAAAAAGGTCTGTGGTGGCAGATTTAAAAATTAGAGTAATCCACTCAGGGCTGCAGTCTCAGGACATTTTTCATCCGGGGACAGTTTCGTTGCAGCAGCGTGGCAGGGGGTTGTTTTTGGAAGCCGCCGTCGCTGCTGCGAGATCATCATTCCCTCTCGTGTGAAGGCTTGGAGCCTGCCGCACTATATTCACCAAGATTTTATTCATGGAGGTTGTCCGTGAATAAAATCTTGGTGAATATAGTGCGGCAGGCTCCAAGCCTTCGCGTGAGAGGGAACGACGATCACGCAGCAGCGACGGCGGCGTCCAAAAATGACCCCCTGCTGCACTGCTGCAACGAAACTGTCCCGGACGATCCTTGTGCAACAAGGATCGTCTGAAAATGTCCTCAGTTACAGCATGTAAAGTTTATGGAGGCTGTAAAACCATTAAGACAGGTAGCAGCTGCTGCAACTTGCTATTGCTGTGGAGCACTCTGTTTTTTTTTCCTTTGTGTAGATTTGGCCTAAGTGACTTTCTTTGTAACAAAAAAAAAATGGCAATACACATTAATATGCAGAGCTATTTTTTGTTATAGAGCTTTGTTTGCTATATAAAATGACTTGATTGTATCTGCACCTTCTAATTCTATCCAGTTAATTCAGAAGAGTGGGTATGCATGGAACTCTACTTGATAAATCTGTAAATTCTGTTGAAATTCTCATGAAATGTCTCCTAGTTTTCTCCTGGGCAGAAATATCCAGACCTGCAAAGTATGATACCAACTTACATGATGCCAAACACATTCCATGTGTGTTGCCTAGGACAGGAGAGCAGAAGAGAAACACTGAAACTTCTGCCTTCATCCAGGGGACACAATACCACTAACATGCTGCCACTTTTTTTCTGCTTTCCCAGAAAAAGCATCACAAAAAGTGTGTTAAACATGGTCCATGGCCAGAGAGGGAGCAGCTGTAGTAAATTTTTCTTGGGATGGCAGGAGAAAAGGTATTCTGGCTCCAACCATTGCTCAAAGGAGCAAGAGTCATCCCTAACTGATGTTTATGCAGGATCACCAGAATGAGAACATAAGCCTGTCCAGAACTGCATTTTAACACCTGTTTACTTGTTTGAAGAACTGATCTCTCTTTTCTTTCTGTTTTCTCCACACCTATTCTATGTCTTGTCATTTTAGTTTGTAGGCTTAATGGCAGGGCTTCTCTCTCTCTCTCTCTCTCTCTCTCTCTCTCTCTCTTTTTTTTTTTTTTTTTATTGATAGGAGCTGTCAGGCTCATCCCTGAAGTCTGGGTATTACATCGACTTCATGGAGGATCCTGACATGAAGTTGGTAGAGGATTGGGCCTGCTTCCCTTGTGTGGGCCTCTCAGCTCTTGGGCATGGGCCAGCCCATCCTTTTCGGCCTGGGAACACTATTCTCCAAGACAACTCAAGGTCAGCCAAGTGGAGCTGTCTGGGTGCTAGAACCCTCTTTGCGTGCCATTCTCACGCTTTGAGGTTTTATCTGGGGTTGGGGGTGTGTTGCCTTCAGTTTTGGCTTTGGCCATGTTCATGACATACATATCCTTGCTGAATAAAGATTTTCTTATTGAGTAAATGAGAGCGTGTGTTCCTGGTACATCATAGTAAGCCGAAACTCACAAATCACCTTTAATCTTGGAGTTCTACCCGTGATGGCTGATGACGCAGGGAATGGAACCCAGACGGAGAAAGACCTGGCTACAGGCAGTCGCCAGGGAGCAGAACTGCCAGGGGATGGTGCCGGCGGGCCAGAGGAAGATCAGAACCGAGGAGCCCGGCAGAGGGCTGGACGGCTGCCTCTTCCCCTCGACCTCGTGGATCTGGGAGCCAGGCAAGCCCTATGGAGGGCCAGCCTAACCTTCTCTGAGATGAGTGCGGGGAGCTGCGATGGCCATGGGAGCCAGTTGGCTGTGGCCAGAAGGGCGTGGTTGGGAAGAGCGCAGGTCCCGATGGTGGGACAGACCCCTAACCAAGAGTTATCGAGAGCCCGGGACGAGGCTGCCCCACTCGGAACTGGAGGAAGAAGTACAGCAGCTGAAGCAGCAGATGGAGATGATCCTGCAGAGACTGCCTCAGCAACCAGCTGCCCCGGGAGGAGGCCAGCCCCCACAGGACCAGCAGTTGTCAGCTCCAGGAGGGGAGGTCCCTGGGCTGCCCGCTGGGGCCCCGGCCCTGCAGGCTCCTGGTCCAGCACCCCCTGTTGGAGTTGGCCTAGTTGAGCCATGAGAAAGACCTCAGGGGCTCAAGCGACGGGACCTGAAAGCCACTTTTTATGGGGATGCCACGAAGCTGCCATACTTCCTAACCCAGGTCATGGGGTTTATGTCCCAATGGGAAGAGGAGTTCCAGACCAAGGCTGAGAAGGTGCAGTATGTCTCAAACCAACTGGAGGGAGAGGTGGCGCAGTGGCTGGTGGGGCTCTACAACATGGGAGCTCCAGAGTTGTGGAACTTTTACGAGTTCATGATGGTCTTACGGGCTCAGTTCGAAGACCCAGTGAGGATGAGATGGTCACACTCGGAGCTCCAGTGACTACAGCAAGGGTCGAGGTCCATGGCCAAATATGCCTCTGAATTCCGCCGCCTGGCCAGTCAGATCCCGGACTGGACTGAAGCTACCAAGGTGCAGTATTTCTAGGATGGCCTTAATGCAGACATCCTAGAGTGGTTGTTGCTCCAAGGGAACCCCGACACCCTTTTGGGATGGGTACGGCTGGCTGGGGAAGTGGAGAGCCTGAAACAGAGCGTCAAGCTGGCCCAGCAATTCCAGGGGCTTGGAGGGAAGGCCACGGGGTACACCAGGAAGAAAGTTAAGACAGCCTGACCAGGTGGTGGCAAGTAAGGAGAGTCAGAGGGGGAACGAAGGATGAGAAAAGATTTGTGCCTGCACTGTGGGAAGAGTGGACACCACATAGCCGAATGCCCAGAGAAGCAACCGCGAGAGACACCCTAATGGAGGTGAGACCAAAGAAGGCAGTGGGAAAAGCACCGGCACCCCAGACACCATTCAAGCCCAAGACCAAGGCAACGGTGCGCACCTTGATCCCAGGCCATGCAGCGGGAGAGTCCTCAGAGAAACCGGATGACAGTGGGTCCTCCTCTGATGCAGAGCCAGTGGGAAACGGCTCCAGTCCGCCCTATTAAGCATGGGAGGGCAGGATAACCCCGAAGGGCACCCAACTGCTGTGGTGAGTGGTGTAAAGGGCCCTTTTTTCATAAAAGCCAAAATAGGGGTGGCAAACAATGGGGTCCCCCAGAAAGTAATGCTAATGGTGGATTGTGGGAGTACTCAAGTACTAAATCACCCCTGCTTGGTCAAGGAACTTGCAGTTAGTACCATCAAGCTAGACAAGCCGGTATGGCTATCACAGATGGACGGAGGGATGATGAAGGGGGCCCCCGCAAGGCGAATAACTGGCCCAGTGCAGATAAAGATGGGGAACCATCAGGACGAGCTCCAATTTGTAATAGCCCCAGGGTTAGTACTTGTGGCAGTAGTGGGTTTAAACTGGCTGAAGTTCCATAACCCCACTATAGACTGGGTAAAGGAAACGGTGATGTTTACAGACCCTTCGTGTCTGAGAGAACATGGGATGAGCAAGAGTTCGCTGGGGGGGAGCCCTCTAGAGGCCAAGCCACGGAACTGTGAAATTGCTTTGGTGCAAGGGGAAATGAAAGGGTTACCGGTGGAATATAAACAGTGGCAGTATGTGTTTGAAGAGAAAGAATGTGACATTCTACCCCCCCCCACAGACCTTTTGACTGTGCAATTTAAATAGTTTCTGAGACTGAGCTGCCCAAACCTAAGATATACTCCATGACACCAGTGGAGATGGACGCTCTCCGGGAGTTTATAGACAAAAACTTGGCCCGGGGGTTCATTAGACCCACAACCTCCCTCTTGGGGGGCCCTGTGTTGTTCAGACGCAAGGCCAATGGGGGTCTTCGTCTCTGCATAGACTATAGATCTTTGAATGCTATCAGCCTGACAAATCAGTACCCCCTCCCCTTAATGAAAGACATCCTGGCTCATTTGGCCAAGGGAAAGATTTTCACCAAACTGGACTTGCGGGAGGTGTCCTACAGAGTACAAATTAGAGAAGGGGATGAGTGGAAACCTGCTATTAACTGTCAACTGGGGGCTTTTGAATTCTGCATAATGTCATTTGGGCTCAGCGGGGGCCCAGGGATTTTCCAGAACTTGATTAATGATGTACTGATGGAGTTCTTGTACAAAGGAGTACTGGTTTATTTGGATGAAGTGCTGCTTTATTCTGAGGACTATACGTCCCATGTGAAGCTGATGAAAAAGGTGCTCAGTAAATTGGGGGGAAATCATTTGTATGCTAAGATGTCTAAATGTGAGTTCCGTCAGAGCCGCTTAGATTACTTAGGGTACCACATCTCCAGCAAGGGGGTTGAAATGGACCCAGCGAAGGTACAAGGGGTCCTTGCATGGGAGGACCCCAGAACCAGGAAGCAACTCCAAAGCTTCCTAGGGTTTGCTAATTTCTACCAGTCTTTCATATCTGACTTTGCTGAGGTGGCCTTGCCTTTGACTGATCTGTTGAAAAAAAGGGGGCGGGGAAAAAGAAGCATGCTAGGAAGGGGAAGGCAGAAAAGCCTCCCCAAAAGATTGTTTGGACTGACCTCTGCCAAAGGGCGTTTGACAAACTGAAGAAGATTTTCACCTCTGAACCCATCCTGAAACACCTGGACCCCTCCCGGCCCTTTGTGGTTCAGGTTGATGCCTGACGTGGCGATGGGGGGTGTTGTTACAGAGGGATGATGGGGGGAGCTCAGGCCTTGTGCATATTTGTCCAAGAAATTCAATGAGACTGAGCAAAATTGGCTAGTGTGGGAGAAGGAGGCGGGGCGATCAAATTGGCCTTAGAGACTTGGCGCCATCTACTGGAAGGATCTTCCCAGCCTTTTTGAACTTGGAGGCTTTGAAAACTCCATGACGCTTAAGCCCTAAACAAATTCGGTGGGCCAGTTTCTTTTACCAGTTCAACTTCACCCTGAAGTTCCTCCCAGGAAAAAAGAATTTCTTGGCTGATGCTTTGTCCAGGCTTCCTCAACATGACAGTCAGCGAAAGGAGGTGATAGACACAGTCTTTTCCCCCTCCCATTTGGGGTTGGAAGTTCTCATGCGCAGTCAGGCCAAACATCAGGACACCCATACAGGCACCTCTGTGGGCCCTAACAAAGGCTGTGCAGGGCAGCCTGATTGCTCACCCTTGAGGACCCCGAACCCCATTGTGGAGCCGATCCCCTCATCCACAGAGCCATCTCCTCTGGTCTCGGAGGGGGGGGAGTGGATGGCAGGTTCAGTTGGCTGCAGCTCTCTTGAAGGACCCATGGTTTCTGGTTCACCAAGGGGAGGTGGCTCTACGGGGAGGTTTAGCTTGGAAAGGGGAGCACCTGTATGTTCCAGAAGCTATGAGAACTGCCATCCTCAAACAATGCCATGATGTAAAGAGTGCAGGTCATTTTGGTTATGTGAAAACATTACATTTGACTTGGTGGCAGTTTTGGTGGCCCAAAATGAGAAGGGAGATAGAGAAGTATGTGAAGGGGTGTCACACGTATGCAATGTCAAAACGGGCTGGGGGAAATCGAAAAGGCTTGCTGCTACCTTTGCCTACTCCTACTAAACCATGGGAAATCATTAGCATGGACCTCATTGTTGAATTGCCAGAAAGTAAGAAAAAGATTGTTATTTGGGTTGTGACTGACCTGTTTTCTAAACAAGCGCACTTTGTGGCTTGCAAGAAACTACCGATGGCCACCCAGCTATCCAAACTGTTTGTGCAGCACATCTATAGGGTACATGGGGTGCCTGCTAAGATCATTTCAGAACGGGGGGCTCAATTCACCTCACAATGTTGGAAAGCGTTCACCCATTTGTTGGGAATTGAGTTGGGGTTGAGCAGCTCACATCATCCTCAGACTGATGGCCAGAGTGAATGTATGAACCAACTTTTGGAACAGTATTTAAGATGTTATGTCAATTTTCAACAGTCTGATTGGGTTGACCTTTTACCTTTTGCTGAAGTAGCATATAACAACGGCATTCACCAAAGCACGGGCTTTTCTCCTTTTAAAATTGTTTCAGGACAAGATTTCAATCCGTTGCCTTTGGGACAGGGGACTTCAAAGGACCCAATCTCAGTAACACAGTGGAGTACCCAAATCAAGGAGGCATTGCCTAAAGTAGTTGCAGCTCTGGACTTTGCAAAAGCCCATTATAAGGAGTATGCTGACAAAAGGCGTACCCTGCAATATGCTGTAGGGGACTTGGTGTTCTTGTCTACTAAATTCTTAAAGAGCCCGCAACCTTCAAAGAAGTTGGGGCCTATGTACATTGGACCTTTTCCTATTGTTAGGGCAATTAATCCTGTGGCTTTTGAACTATCCTTGCCCAAAATGTACCGTAACGTCCACCCTGTGTTCCATACCAGCTTGCTCAAGCCAGTGTGCCCTTCGGATCATCATCATCAAGCTCCTGAGTCTTCGCCCCACCCCTCCTGGTGGACCAAGATCAACACTTTGAAATTTCTGGGATTCTGGACTCTCGGGTGCACGGGGGGGGGGGTTACAGTATTCGGTAAAATGGAAACATCTGCCTGTAGGTCACGCTGAATGGGTTAATGTTGAGCATGTCAGTGCTCCACGCTTGTTACGAAAGTTCCATGCCAGCTTTCCTGATAAGCCCGGCTGAGCTGGGGGGGTGTTCGTTGGGAGGGCGGTATGTCAGACTCATCCCTGAAGTCTGGGTTTTATGTAGACTTCATGGAGGATCCTGACATGAAGTTGGTGGAGGCTTGGGCCCACTTCCCTTGTGTGGGCCTCTCAGCTCTTGGGCATGGGCCACCCTGCCGTTTTCGGCCTGGGAACACTGTTCTCCAAGACAACTCAAGGTCAGCCAACTGGAGCTGTCTTGGCGCTAGAACCCTCCCTGCATGCCATTCTCATGCTTTGAGGTTTTATCTGGGGTTGGGGGTGTGTTGCCTTCAGTTTCGGCTTTGGCCATGTTCATGACATACGTATCCTTGCTGAATAAAAATTTTCATATTGAGTAAATGAGAGTGTGTTCCTGGTACATCAGAAACTATTTCAATTGCACAGTCAAATGTCTGTGGGGTTCCTGTCCACTTTGGAAGACACTAAAAGTGGGATAAAAATAGATTATGTAAATAAATAAAAAAATAATGTTGGAGCATACCGGAATCTTACAACCTCATTCAGTGATTTCCAGGGCTGCAATTACAAGGCAGGTTTTATAGTGATAAATTGCGCTTTAGCGCTTTTTCGCACCAGTGGTGGGTAGTTTACATGGTGTATGGAGGAAACAGTTGTATTTTGTTGCTCTTTTTTCCACTTTGTGATTCAGACAGGCAAATGTGGGGAGGGGGGGTGGCCAAGCATTGAAGAGAAGGACAAAGAATGCAATAGGAATGTCTGCCCTGGCCCCAACTCCGTGGTTAACAGCTGATTGACACTGAGCCATTGCCTCCCCCCTGTAGCTCCCTGGGACCAAATCAAAATGCAGACATGAAGGTTTTTTTCTCCATGGGTAACAGCTGATAGACACTGAGCCATTGCCTCCCCCGTGCAGCTCCGTGGCCCCAAATCAAAATGCAGATGCAAAGGTTTTTTTCTCTGTGGATAACAGCTGATCGACACTGACCCATTGCCTCCCCCCTGCAGCTCCCTGTACAGACTTCCCTTGGCACCAAAGCAAGCAGTAGACAGAAAGGATTTTAAGATTTCATGATCGCTACTGAGTCTCCCTCCTGACTCCACAATCTTGTCAGCCCACCCCTTCATCATAAGAACCAATCCCAGTGCTGCTGCAACTGTATCAGGAAGATTGCTGTTAATTCACACAGCCCTTAGCGAAATGATTGTTTACACAATCAATAATGCGCTAAGTTGCTCTACTTTTCAAATAAGCCGGCAAAAGTAGTGAGATTCCCTGAGACGCTATATTTGGGTTTTTTACCTTCCCCCCTTCTGAATAAGGCGATACTGCGGTGCGATCCGTGGGAACAATGAGCAATCTTAGCAGTATATTTAGGGGAATATTTGCCCGTGTAAACACAACCCAGGTTTCTTGCTTTCATCCACTTCCTCATAGGTCTAGCAGTCATTTTGTTCTTTGAGATGAGCTGTGTACTGAGCATATTTTTGCAGCAGCAATGACTGCTCTTAAACATGATGTTGGGATTCTAGCTAGGGGAGGACATCCATCCATTCTCATTCAGAATGAAAATAATTCTCCAGCAATACTGCAAGTGTCCTCTCCTCCTCCCCTCCTCCCCCTCTTTGTTGTTGTGTGTCTTCATTTCTGACTGATGGTGACCTTAAGGCAAATCTATCACAGGGTTTTCTGAGGCTGAGAGTGTGTAACTTGTCCAAGTTAATCCAGTGGGTTTTCTTGGCTGAGCAGGGATTCAAACCTGGTCTCCAGAGTCATAGTCCAACACTCAAATCATTATGCCATGCTGGCTCCTTCTTCTCCTAGTACTTCACCTTTATCCAGGGAAGAATCGACCAATTTTTTGGGTATGTCCACAGCAAAAGGAGGAAGAAGGAAATGATAGGGCTGCTATGTGGAGAAGATGGCAAAATGCTAACAGGGGACAGAGAAAAGGCAGAATTACTCAACACCTTCTTTGCCTCAGTGTTTTCAGAAAAGGAAAAGGAGGACCAACCTGAGGAGAATGGAACAGAGGACACAATAGGGGAAATCCAGCTCAAAATAAGTAAAGAGGTAGTACAGGAATACCTTCTTAATCTAAATGAATTTAAATCTCCAGGACCAGATGAACTACATCCAAGAGTATTAAAAGAGCTGGCAAATATAATCTCAGAGCCATTGGCAATAATATTTGAGAACTCCTGGAGAACAGGAGAAGTCCCAGCAGACTGGAGGAGGGCAAACGTTGTTCCCATCTTCAAAAAGGGGAAAAAAGAGGATCCCAACAACTATCGTCCAGTTAGTCTGACATCAATACCAGGGAAGATTCTAGAACAGATCATTAAACAGAGAGTCTGTGAACATTTAGAAGGCAATGCCATAATCACAAAAAGTCAGCATGGGTTTCAGAGAAACAAGTCATACCAGACTAATCTGATCTCTTTTTTTGATAAAATTACCAGCTTGGTAGATGAAGGGAATGCTGTGGACATTGCATACCTTGATTTCAGTAAGGCCTTTGACAAGGTTCCCCATGACATTCTTGCAAACAAGCTTGTAGAATGTGGGCTAGACAAGTTAACTGTTCAATGGATTTGTAATTGGTTGACCGGCCGAACCCAAAGGGTGCTCTGCAGTGGCTCCTCTTCGTCTTGGAAAGATGTGACCAGTGGGGTGCCACAGGGTTCTGTCCTGTGCCCAGTGCTATTCAACATCTTTATCAATGACTTAGATGAGGGAATTAGGGGCATACTTATCAAATTTGCAGATGACACCAAATTGGGAGGAGTAGCTAATACCCTAGAGGACAGGATCAAAATTCAGAATGACCTGGATAGACTGGAGAGCTGGGCCAAAGCTAACAAAATGAAATTCAATACGGAGAAATGTAAAGTACTGCACTTAGGGCGGAGAAATGAAATGCATAAATATAGGATGGGAGAGACCTGGCTGAATGAGACTACGTGCGAAAGGGATCTAGGAGTCCTAGTAGACCACAAGTTGAACATGAGCCAACAGTGTGATGCGGCAGCTAAAAAGGCCAATGCGATTTTGGGCTGTATCAATAGAAGTATAGTGTCTAGATCAAGGGAAGTAATAGTGCCACTCTATTCTGCCTTGGTCAGATCTCACTTAGAATACTGTGTCCAGTTCTGGGCACCACAATTCAAAAAGGATATTGACAAATTGGAGCGTGTCCAGAGAAGGGCAACTAAAATGGTGAAAGGTCTGGAAACCATGCCTTATGAGGAGAGACTTAGGGAGCTGGGTATGTTTAGCCTGGAAAAAAGACGGTTTAGAGGCGATATGATAGCCCTGTTTAAGTATTTGAAGGGATGTCACGCTGAGGATGGAGCAGGCTTGTTTTCTGCTGCTCCAGAGACTGGAACACGGAACAATGGGTGCAAGCTCCAGGAACAGAGATTCCACCTCAACATGAGGAGGAACTTTTTGACAGTAAGAGCTGTTCGGCAGTGGAACACACTCCCTCGGAGCGTGGTGGGGTCTCCTTCCTTGGAGGTCTTTAAACAGAGGCTGGATGGCCATCTGTCGGGGATGCTTTGATTGTGATTTCCTGCGTGGCAGGGGGGTTGGACTGGATGGCCCTCGTGGTCTCTTCCAACTCTACAATTCTATGATTCTATGATTCTATGATTCTATGAATTCCCCGCATCATTCTGTAATAGCCACTGTTATCGATAGACATAATGTAACATTCAGTACAGCAGACTGAACGATTTGCATTCTCTTGCTAGAGTTTTCTTCCCACATCTTTTAATGATATCATGTTTGGGATTTATTTTATTTTTAGTAAGGTTTCACTTAGTAAATTATGAAGGGGCCAAACAGAGGTTGTTTGTGTACAATGCAAACATGATTCCCCTCCCTTCAAACAGCTCTCATATTACCATGTCATACTCAGCACACTCTGGCTTGGGAAGTCCCTTTTGCTTAAAAAGTGGCTTTCACATTCTGTGTATTTATATAGAGCTGAAGGGAAAATCTAGGTTATATCTCCTTACAAAAATATCTCACCTCCCAAGGCTGACAATGGGATGAAATGCACCTTGCCTCAGAAATGTATGCATTTCTGAAATCTTGTGATATAGCAAAGAATAAATGTGCACTAAATGAAGCATACATTTGAAAATGCAGATGAAGGAAAGTGTGTGCTTGCATTAGCCAATGGGGAAAGTGCATTAAAAATACACATTCAGAAAAATGTATGCTAAAATACATAGAAACTCCATGCAGGGAATAAAAGAGAAAAGAATCACAAAAATGAAATCAAACATTATCCAAGACTAAGGACTTTGTCAGACCACCCCACAAAACCTCATTCTCTTACCAGCATAACTTTGCTGTTTTACCTTCCATCCCATCCAAGGCTTCCCCGGCAATGAAAGAGGAAGTGAACAGAGCTCTGTTCACTTCCTCATTCTAAAGCCCATGTATTCTTGTGAGAATGCATAGCACAGAAAATTAAAAAAAAAATAACAAAGTAAAAGTTTTTAAAAGCAGATAAACACACTTAAAAACTTACAAGTAAACCACAGAGGGTCACAAAAAGTGCATAATCTACCTGGATGTTGCAATCTCACCCAGAAGTGTTTTGGCCAGTCCAGCCATTCATGCTGAATTCACGTGAGTACAATGGCACGAAGTTTCAAACACCACCAATGCTGGCACTAAAGCACCACAGGGGATCTATTGATGGCTTAAACCACCAATAAAATACAATGGGGTTTTTACAAGACATAAACATGAAGGGGAACATGTGGTATGTGCACCGTTTCACGTTTAAGTGGCGTCGTTTTGATGCCATATTTGGTGTGTCCGATAATGTCCTTAGAAGCACCTAAATCAGAAATGTCCACTAATTTTAATAAATCTTAACAATTTACCTTTAAAGTAGATGGGTATAATCAGGGACTCTTTTCATATGCAGCTAGGTTGGATAAGAAAAGCACCAAGAAAGATTTTCATAAACTGACAGTACAAGGAAGCCCAAGTAGAGGTGAGAATACAACTCTGTTAGGTATTATTTCAGTGGCTGGACTGAATTAGCAATTGTTGCCTCTAGAATTAAATGTACAAGATCTGGTGAAATGGCATAATGTAATCCCAAAGATCTCTGCCACATTAAAATCTGTTGTGAAAGCAATAGGCTAAAAGTGGCCAATTTCAGCTGATGAATGATGTGGAGTGCTCAAGCACTTTACGTTACATTCTGCATGTGATAACTGTCTCTTGCATATTCGCTTCTCATTCACATGGATGCATCAAGCAATATGTGTGCTCCAGTAAATTTGTGGGAAGGAAGTGAAGAAAGTGATGGGCTTGTGTCATGATGGAGTTCCCATCATCCTGCTGCAGAAGGTGGTGGAGATCCTATCATGCTGTGAAGGCTGCATCTTTCATTATCTGCAAACATTAATTCTCTGATCAAAATGAACAGGTAAACAAGGGGTTAAGAGAAGTGGGAGGTGGAGGTCATCCCCTGGGATAACATCATCATGACATCACATCACCACACATTGGACTGGCCTATCAGATTTTGCCAGTGGTGATTTTAACAGGTTGTATCCTTTGTTCTGAGCATGTTAGACAAAGAAAGCTCTTTGAGAGGGTACAGATCTCAGGGAGCCATGCTCTGAGGGAACCCATGGCTTGGGCCTGGCTTATGATGAGCATGTGGCCTAGCCAACCCTTGGACACCAGATTTAATCCTCAGAGACTTCCATAATGTAAGTAGTCTTTCTTTTGTGTAGATTCCTGGAGTCTTTGGCTTCAGTTACACGACAGTTTTTATTGCGGTAATTTGCGCTTTATCTCTGTTTCGCAGCTGTACTGCATCGTTCAGATGATATATTGCTTAATTGGTCTATCGGTTTATTTTTCAGCTGTTTTCCGCTTTGATATTCACACACAGACTGAGACGGGGGCGTGGCCTCCCAAGCACATCCTCTGATTACCACAGGAATGCCTGAGATGAACATTCACACACACACAAGAGAGACTGGAAAAGGCTTGCTTAATTCCTCAGATCACAGCAGCTGGGCACAAGATAGCATGGAGGGAGGGAGAAAAGGAAAGACACACTCACACAAGGCTAGCACTCCAGTCTTTTTCGTGGCTAAGCACAAGACAGGGAGATAGGAAGGGACGCTATCTCAGGAGGGGAGACAACGATCATTCACACACTGAAAGTAGCAAGGTGGGAGGGAGAGAAGGGAAGACACACACACACACAAGGCTAGCACTTTTTCGTGGCTAAGCACAAGACAGGGAGAAGGGAAGGGATGAGATCTCAGGAGGGGAGACAACGATCATTCACACACAGAGAGACTGAAAGTAGCAAGGTGGGAGGGAGAGAAGGAAAGACACACACACACACACAAGGCTAGCACTCACAGTCTTTTTCGTGGCTGGAAACAACATGGATCTTTCCTTCATCCCCTCCTTGTTCACACCCCTCCCTGGTGAGTTCAACCAATCATGGCAAAGCTCTGCTGTGAATGTATCGAAAGATTGCTGGTAATTCACACAGCACGTAGTGCAATGATTGTTCAGGCTATCGAAAATGCGCTACTTTTCAAAAAAGTCGGGAAAAGTCCCGAAATCCTTTTTTGCGTTACTAGAATCATAGAATCATAGAATCATAGAATTGCAGAGTTGGAAGAGACCACGAGGGCCATCCAGTCCAACCCCCTGCCACGCAGGAAATCACAATCAAAGCATCCCCGACAGATGGCCATCCAGCCTCTGTGCCCCCCTCCTTCTGAAAGAGGTGACTTTGTGGCGCAATGCATGTAAACAATTAGGAATCTTGGCAAATTCTTCATGGTTTTTTTTCACCATGTAACCAAGCCCTTTGTTTTCTCTCCACTTCAGACATGACATTATTGGTATAGCTATAATGACAGAACCTTCTGTGGACATTTTACTCATGATGTGAACATTCAAACAGAAGTAATTTGTGGTTTATTCTAGGAAAATAAAATGGTAGGCAGACAAATGGTGGCTTTACTGGAATCATGATTTGATTTGGTTGGAATGGGGAAGGAATTTTGTTTTCTGTTTTCTGTTACCTTTCACGAGCCTTTCAAACTGCTGCCCCCTTCACTGGTATTTTGCCTGCCTCCTGTATCTTATTTTTAAGGACACAATCCTGCCTTCCTTGTGATTTGGACTGTTTCCAACTTTGAATTTGGACTCCATTCAATTCTAGATAGGAAAATCCTTCCAATAGTTACCTCTGCATATGACCTCAGAATTCTTACATGCCAAGGTTACAAATCCATATGCCTTGCAAATCTCTGTCCAAAGCCCACTCAACTCAGTGGAAACACTTCCCTTGGCTTTAAACCAAACTGTCTTATTTCATTCCCCTACTGGTTGGAATTCCAGTATGTTAAACAGAAGCTCTCTAAGGTGGCAATACATTTTGTGACTCTAAAATATATATTACAAAGCAAAACTGGACAACCTTTCTACTAAAAGCTATACAAAATAGAAATTGCTTGTGGCACCTAATACATTTCTTCTTTCTCTGTCTGTGTTTGTCTCTGTGTGTGTTTGAGAGAGGGAGTGAGGACACAAGAAAAATATTGTGGGTAAGACCTTGTATTGTCCCTTTTGGAAGCAATTGGCTCAATCACTGTGGGCAGCAAACCATGTGCTCTTGTGTATCTTCTGCCTGGCTTATTGTTTGATGCTTGTGATCAAACACAGCATTTCATTTCCAGTATCACAGGTGACAGATTGGAAAGCAGAATGTATTCCTGCAAATGTTAAAAGAATCAAGTGTGTGTGTGTGTGGGGGGGGAGAACTTGAGGTTGCATGTGGATTTTCATTTTGCCAGTAAGGGTTGATATGATTCTGCAGTAGCTTTATTTTAGGGTTGTCGTTTTTTATCCTCTACCCCCGTTTTGCCATCTGTAGGGAAATGGCCTTTCACAAAACTTTTAACATTTCTGTTTGTATTTATGTAGCTGTTTTAAATATTAAAGGTCACATTACGCATTCTAATGGTTGGACTCTGCAACAGTCTCTTGCTTGGTTCCCGTTGCTTAATTGCCACCTATAAATATAAGCAAACAGATTGACAGAAAACAGTTGAGATGTTTGTTTGTTGTTTTGCCCTTATGCATCCAAGCATAATCTGAGAAGTCATTGCATTAATAAAAATGTCACAGTACTGAATCCTTAGTCAGACCACCCCACAAAACCTCATTCTCTTACCAGCATAATTTTGCTGTTTTTATGCTGGCAAAATAATTCCCCATGCCACACACCTCCAACACCATTTGATTCTTCTCAGTGTTTACTTCAAGATAAAGCATCTCACAGGCTTCTCAGTGTGGCTACTAATATAATGTGAAGTGCTCATTAGAAGATTTCTACTTTCCATATGAAGGAAACTTGCTGAGGAGGAAAACATTGCATAATCAGAGTTAATTGAAATCACTAACATTATAAATGCATATACTGTAAGCTACAGGAGATTTACAGGGGGGAGGGAATAACCCCCGCGGAGATCAGGAGAGAAACGGGGCTGTTCCGCTGCCAGCATTCCATTTTGCACACCCCCATCCTCCTGATCTCCATTTGTTCTCCCTCCGTCCTGCTTTCATTTTCCTCCCACTATTTTCCGCTATTTTTTATTAACGAAGAACTTCCATTAGTAAAAAATTGCAGAAGGAAAATGAAAGCAGGATGGAGGGAGAACAAATGGAGAACGTGAGAAGGACGGGTGTGTGTGAAACGGAGCACTGGCAGCAGAACAGCCCCGTTTCTCTCCCGATCTCCATGGGGGTTATTCCCCCATCTTAAAATCTCCTAAGAAACTTTGAGAGAGCAAGGCAATGAAGAGAACTGCCTTATGCTGGTTCAGACTCATCTAGTCTCATACCTAACTGATAATTACTCTGCAGTAATTCCAACTGGGGGGAAACCATGATATTCTCCCAATAATTAAAGGAGAAATAGTTGGGTTGAAATAGCCTATGACCAACTTTGTTTCTCTCAATCCTCTCACTGTTTCTTCATCATGATTACTTGGCAGTAACTCCAGTCAAACTCACTGACACTTGCTTCTGGTTAGAGTAAGGATGTAACTCTTCACTTATTTCATTCTCATGCATGAGAACCTCCCTGCAAGATTATAAGAATTTTTGCAAACTTTTTGATGATTTGTGCATGTGGTGACATTTTTCATGAATGTTGCAAAAACATGTCACAGTCTGCACAAATATGACAAATTTGTACAAAATGTTGTATTGGGTGCAAAATATAATGTGGGGGTTGCACAAATAAATTTTGCCAAAAAGTCCCAAAATGTGGACAATAATTGGAAAATGAAAAAACAAACAAACAAACTCTTTTAAACTGTTGGGACCACTTGTCAAAATGAGAAAACGTGTAGGTATTTTTTTAACATCTAAGGAAATTAGAATACATAAGATTTGCACTACTACTCTCCAGTTCTCCTCCCTGCTCAAAAGTGGTGGTGGTGGGGATACAGCATGAGATACTTTAAAAAAAAAAAAACTCTTGGGGTGTGCTTTCTGGTAAACTATCTTTAGTTTTGCAAGATATTCTTCCTTATTTTACCTCTTTGCTGGAAAGTGGCTGAAGAACTGTTGCTTTGGAAAAACTTATTTTCTAATGAGTTAAGTGACTAGGCAATGGCAGTTGTCAGTTCAAGCCAGTCTTCCAGACACAGCTCATCTTACATCCTGTTACTTGGGATCCTTTTCAACAAAGGTGCCACAGACTGAATTCAGCTTGTCTGCATGATAAAAGATCTACATTACCACTAGATAGGACACTTCATTGCAGTTATCATGAATGTAGATAGCTGCAAGGCCTGTGGCAACTGCTTGGCACTTCTGATTGCAGGATTAGAGACTTGATTTCCTATGTGGTTAAAATTACCATTGCCTATTCCTTAACAACCACAGGATCATAACAACCACAGGAGAACAGAAATGTTGGTCTTTTCAAGGGCAATATAGCCATTTTTAATGGGGCTACAAAAGCCAGTGAGTTGTAATGGCTTGAGCACAGGATTACAACTCTGGAGACCAGGGTCAAAATCCCTGCTCAGCCTCGGAAACCCACTAGGTGACCATGAGCAAGTCACACTCAGCCTCAGAGGAAGGCAAAGGCAAACTCCCTCTGAACAAATGTTGCCCAGAAAACCACATAAGTTCTCCTTAGGGTTGCTGTACATCAGAAATGACTTCAAGGCAACCAGCAACAATATGAGATTGCCTACATCTAGGTCTTAGCATGCTACTCCTATTATTTATCTCCCACATAAACAGAAGTGAAAGGGCTCTGGTAAGAAGATAACAAGGTAGTAAATTATCATCATCAAGCAAGCAAGCAATCTTTATTATGGTCATCTACGAGAATACATCATCATCATCATCATCGTTGTCGTCGTCTTTATTTCTAGCCTTTTTTCCCCCCAAGGCTGGGATCCAAATCATCTCACAGTTTTAAAAACACACAAATAAAACCTACAAAAAGGGCACATTAAAACAGAATTAAACCAGTTATTATACATCATTAAAACACATCAAAATATTTAAAAGAATAAAAAAATACTTAAAAATGTATTAACAACATTTAAAAGAAGATAAAAAGCTTTTAAAAACAGGCCAACCAAAACCACACAGCACCCTTCCAGCCTGTTCTTTAAAAAGCCTGCCTGAATAAAAAGGTTTTGGCCTGCTGTCTGAAGGACAACAGGAAGGGGGGCAATCTAGCCTCCCTGGGAGAGAGTTCCAGAGTCTAGGGGCAGTCACTGAAAAATTTCCTTTCTCATTTCCCCGGTACTTTGGATGGTGGCGGGACTGAGAGAAGGGCCTCTCCTGATGATCTCAGGAATCAGGCCAGTTCATAGAGGGAGATACAGTCTGCCAGATAGCCTGGACCTGAGCCATATAAGGCTTTATAGATCATAACCAGCACTTTGAATTGTGCCTGGAAACAGACTGGCAGCCAGTGGAGCTGTTTCAACTTGGGCATGGTATATATATATATATTTTTATTTAGTTATTTATACCCCGCTCTTCAGCCACAAGGCTATCAGAGCGGCTTACAAATTGTTTTAAGCAATAGCTATTTACACATCTACACTGCATTAAACAGTTTCCAATGTGTGTTAGCTAATTGCCCCTACAAGCTGGGTACTCAATTTACCGACCTACGAAAGGATGGAAGGCTGAGTGAACCTTGGAGCCCACTGGAATCGATCTTGCAACGTGGTGGCTTGTAGGACTGGCATTTAACCACTGCACCACCAGGGCACCAATCTCATAATCTCTGTAACCCACCACAGTTATCAGTCTGGCTGCAGCTCTTTGGACCAACTGAAGTTTCTGAACACTCTTCAAGGCAGCCCCCTGTGCAGCGTGTTACAGTAGTCCAAGTGGGATGTAACTAAGGCATGTACTTCTGTGGCCAAGTCAGGTGTGTCAAAGAATGGGTGCAGTTGGTGCACTAGCTTTAACTTGCAAAAGCATTCCTGGCCACCACAGAGACTTGGGCCTCGAAGTTCAAGGCTGAGTCCAGGAGAACCTACAAACTGCAAACCTGTGTCTTCAGGGGGAGTGCAACCCCATCTAAATTATGACACTCTACTGATGTCCACTTTGTAATGGCCATCACCGTTGGTCCTATAGACAGTGTGATCTGTCGTAAAAGGACAGTAGATCCCACTGGTGAAATGTGCTTGGTTGTTGCTCGTACATATATTGGAAATACAAGTCAATGAACCCTATGGGTTTTCTTGCTGTTTTTAAACAATTATTGTTGATCAGCAACAGATATTCCTAATACTGGCATTCCTTGAAATTCCGGTGGATTTTTTTCCTTAACAGGACCGTCCACATTTATCTTAAAGTTTGCTTTGAGAGACATTTGATAGTAAGTGGATGCATTAAAAAAAAAAAGTCCAGGCAATTGTCAACAATCTCATGAGAATTATTTTGGCTTCTTTCAAAAGTCTTACAGAGCTTTTCTTGGATCAGGATGTACAGATGCATCTTAAAATTTAATATGAATTCTGCTTGTTATCTTTCAAAGAAGTAGCAATGTTAGGAGATTATCACATTATTCTGGAATTATAGCAAGGTATTCGTGAATTTGGTCAGTACTTATCACATGACACCAAGAAAACTGGTCAATAGCTCTCAATTCTGCTCCTCTTCCAGTATTCTCCCTTGTGACAAAGATCCCTTCCACAGCAGTACCAAGATGACAGAAGTCACGTGGCACAATGGAGAGTGATCCTCCTCCTTACCCCCTCTCTTTGTTCTTTGTCTTTGTTCATACCTCTACTAATGGATTGGAATTTGTGAGTATAATGCAATTCAGAAGTTTCTCTTTCTAATCTTACAATAGAATGCACATATCCACTGATTCATTATCCACTGATTCAATTCTCCACTGGACACAAAACAGCACACCTACCATAGAGTCTTCCTAGAAAATGTGTCCTTTCTAGCCATTTTCTAGGTCTTTCAAGGCAACTCTATAGTATTTTAAACTGGAAGTACCATTATTTTCAACGCTGTTCACTGTTATCCACGGTTTTCAGTATTCATGCCCCTCCAAACCAGTCCCTAGCAGATATGGAGGTCCTACTGTACTTTGTAAATTCCTTGTTCAAGGATGTCAAGAAATCAGTCGTATCCTTCACATAGCTTGGAGTGTTGATGGCACGTGGCCTGAGAACTAAGAATTTTATCAGACTAATGTCTAAAAATGCTTTTAATTCCATAATTGAGGAAAGCAGAAACATAGTGGCATGATTACAGTAATTATTGCATGTTGCCATAATCGCATGATACTATTGACACAGAATTATCACACAACCACCACTAGTGGTTTAAAAACAGGATTTCAGGTTTAGTAACACTTGTCTTTGCATTGCCTTCTAATGACTGAGTTGTAACACTCCATGCTGTCCTGCACATGTGCCTTTAAGAAATTTTTTCTCTTACTTCCATGCTTTTGCATGGGTGAGATTTCAGCTCTTCTCCCAGCTTACAACAATTAAAATATATATCTGGAACCCTCAATCCCACCCCCTCCCTTAAAATACAATTAAATAATTCAGGAATTAAAACATACTTTTTTAAAAATACAAAAATAAAAATAGACAATGGACAGTGGCTGTAGTGAGGTTGGGACAAGCTAGATTTTCTTTTTCGATGGCCAGGAAAGGCCTGCTGGAAGAGATCCATTTTAAGAACTTTTTAAAAGCTATTCAGGGTGGTGATATGATGGATCTCATCCGGCAGGCCATTCCATAATCTGGGAGCAATAGCCAAAAAGGCCCTCCGGGAGGTCAAAAAAAAGCCTAGTTTTTAAAGATTTTAACAAATTCCTCCCAGAGGACCTGAGTGCATGGGGAGGACTTCAGTTAAAAACACCAAAAACAAATACATAACTAAAGAACTTCACAAATAAGCACTTAAACATAAAATCCTACCAAGCAAAGGCTACAGTCCATTAGAACAGCATCCTGTTGGTCCTCTTCACATTCTCCCCCTGAAATTTAATTATGTGTTCTTGTTGGGAAAGGGGAGAGGGGAAGAGGACCGCCCATTCACGCTTTAATCATGCAATTGAAGTGAGACATGATTTTGCACGCTTGTCAATACTGTAAAAAGAGTGATATTGAGGGCTATTGACAGGTTTTATCCATCAATGAAAAGTTATGCATAATTAATGGGTAGAGCACACATGGACCACAGGAGGACAAAAACATCATGTGATAACAGGGACACATTTGTAATACTATCCCATCATAATCATGCAATTTCAGCCTCATGTGAGAAAGTCCTGAGCCCAAATATCTCAACAAACAAGTTTCTGATGCCTGAGAGAATAGGTCTTTCAGGATTGTCTCATTTGTGTATTGTGGGAAGTAAATAGAAGATGCCCAGTTTGGGTTCCTGAGGTGTGTCCATTTGAATTCAGTTAAAGGGAATAATAGCTCTATGGGTATTCAGTGTGAAAGAGCCGTAGGTGTGCATGTGGTCCCCAAGACCATTTTCTTTACTTCCAGTCACCCTTAACTATTTAGAAAACACACTTCATCAAAATGGTTTCTGGGCACTTCCTTTGGGGGGGGGGTGAAAGGTATATCCTGGGTGTAAAATGGCCCAGAGATGGCAAAAAAAAAAGGAAAATTGCCCCCATGTCCCCTAGGATATATTAGGGGTTAAAATTTAGGGGTGTGGTGGAAGAATATGACCCTCCAATTTGCTTACCCTTGCTCTAAATAGAGAGTTTTACCCTAGTGAGAACTGTATCTTAACAAAAAAAAAAAAAAGATAGTCCTAGCATTCAGCAGCCATGCTGCTTGTTCTGAACTGACACAATATTAGGAAACAATACCTATTTGTGAACATATATTAATAGGATTGAAGCCTTGAAGTGCATCATTTTAAAATATTAGTGTGCTATGGATGCAAATTAGCTTCAAAATATATTTGCCTTACGTTGGCTGCATTTCACATTTTTAAGAGGATTTACTCTGTATGTGGCTCAAGAGGAATTTTGGCTGTTCCTTCTTTCAGTATCAGAGATTATTTAAAACTCAATTTCTGGTTCTAGTTATTTCAAATTGTAAATGTTTATACTATGTACTTTTTATTTTTCACATTATCAAGACATCAACAAATGGTAGTGTTGGACTTACTACACCTGGATTTCATCTGTATAGAAGGAGCTCCCATGCTATAAAGGTTGCACCAGGAAAGGTCCTGAAGTATTCTGTATTACACATCCCAATAAAATTAGCTTTCAGTTTTGTCAAGGTTTTGGGGAAGAATGTTGTGACCAGTTGGCTATAATGGATGCTTCTATGACAGATTTTCCATCATGAAAAAGAGAAAGAGCAAAAATGCTGATATGATGCCTAATTTAGTTCAAAGTTAAAAGCTAGAAAGGATTACAAGAAGAAACCAGCCCCTGGGGGGCGGGGGAGAGACTTCTGAAGTATCTTGGCACTGGTAGTCTTATCAAGTCTTCAGGTATGAATCTGATGGGAAATATCCGTTCTGAGAAAAGGCTTTTTAAAGACTTAATTGAAATCATTTCACAAACATTGAAGAAAAATAATGTGCTAAAGATACTTCACCTTTCTAATCAGGATTGAATCAATCCTAATTAGAATTATAATATACGAGAGAAAATTTGAGCCAAGTGTTCAGGAGGGACTAATGATTCAAATAAGTATACAGGAATTATATTAATATACCGGTAATGGTTTACAGAATACATTTTTGACACACATTCATGTGGTCAAGACTACAGCAGTGGCTCTTAACCTTTTCTTTACAAGGGACCCCCTGTAAATATCTTTTGTTGCCGTGGACCCCCAAGTCTTTACTCAAGTTTTAAAAAAACAACATGATTTTGCACGATGATGTGATAACAGAATACTATCCATTAAACCTTCCCTCAGAGGCACTGGAGGGGGAGAGAAGACTTTTCTTCTGCTTCTTCCTGCAGGTTTGTGGCTGGAGCTCCTGTCACGTGGCCGCTCGCTCCACTGCAGGGAGGAGGTGGGCCAAGCAGCCTTCAAGCCTTCACAGACCCCCTGTGAGGACATTGCAGCCCCCTGGGGGTCCACAGACCACAGGTTAAGAACCACTAGTATACAGGAAGAATAGATAATACTGTAAATTTTCAGTTTGTGGGGCACCTTTCTTGTTTTGCTATTAACCTTCTTTCATTTTTCTTTTTTAAAAAATCAAAATTATAATTAGTATTTACACATTTCAAAATGTGGGTTTTAAAAAAAATAAGAAAGAGCAAAAGATGATGGATAACATGGTTGCAGTTACCCTGGCAGTGCAGATCAGGACAGAAGAAATTCAGATTTAACAAAAGAATTGCATATGTCAAATGAATAACAGGATTTTAATTACAAAGGCCTAAATACAATTACTAATTCCAACTGGAGTAAATACACTGAATCAAAGGGATTTACATATGTGTTGACTTTCTATATGGCAGTTGATTCACTTGGTCTGCCCAGTTGGTACAAGTAGACTAAAATAAACAAGGAAGCAAACAGAGATGACAAGCAAAGATGGAATAGAAAAAGAAAAGGTAAAGGAGGTACATATGTGTGTGCACATGTGTAGCTGTGGGTTGACTGAGTAACAATGTTCACTTTAAGGTTACATTTTAAATCTTCATTTAGTTTTTTTAAGAAGGAGATGAGCCAGTCTGGTGCAATGGCTTCAGCATTGGACTATGACTCTGAAGACAGGGGTTCAAATCAATGCTCAGCTATGGAAACCCACTGGGAGACCTTGGGCAAGTCCCACTCTCTCATCCTCAGAGGAAGGCAGTGGCAAACCTCCTGTGAACAAATCTTGCCAAGAAAACCCCATGATAGGTTCATCTTAGGGTAGCCATAAGTCAGAAATGACTTGAAGGCACACAACAATAACTTCAGTTATACTGTGAGCCTCTTATATGTGACCTACATAAAGAAAGGAGAAGAAAATCCTCATGTAGGAGTTTTTCATTTGAGGTCAGTGGGCCTCGACTCTCTGAGGGATATCTGGGGGAAGGACACATACACACACAGAGAGAGGAATGTACACATTACCTTCCAATCTACAATTGGATTGACTCAGGGATGCCAAAACGAATAACTGTTCAAAACCTGTAACTGCAATACAATTAAAATTGACTCTCCACTCAGTCCTGACTGTGTTTGACATACTGTCTATATTTAATATTTCAAAATGTGCTATTTGATTCATACTATTGAATTTCTCCATTTGATTGTATGCAGAGGTAAAGGGCCATTTGAAAATAGGTTAATGAAGGATCACATAGTGAATGGACATCCTGGGAAAGGGGATAAGTTTATCAGTGGCTATTAGCCAGCACTGAGGCATTGGTCAGTACTTTTTGCTGCTGATTCTCCTTTCCAAGAACAGAGCCATTAAGCATTTCAGTGGAGTTGGGGGTGGGGCAGGGGCTGATAGTGTGTGGCACTGCTTATTTATCTGGAAAATAGTAGATGTTCAAATACTTCTCCCTCTTCCACTGCATGGTCTATGCTGAATTCCCAGCCCTGTCCTTTGGCAGTTTTCTGTGACTTCAGTGCCAATTGAGCAGAAAACCAGCAAAATGTTTTTCACTAATCATAACTCCCTGGGACTTGCTTCTACCTGTCTGAAATCTGTCAGGTTTCGTTCTTGGGGATATTTCTATGGCATGTGCCATTTTCATAGATATTAAACACACACATACACACTTAGTATTTCCCACTGAGCCATGAAACTCACCACTTGGATTTCCATATATTCCTACCACTGGTCATGTGCTACTATCAGGATTAAGCAGGATAACCCCATTTTAAAAGTTCCCTGGAGTAAGAGCATCATACAGATGTGATGAATTAAAGCTGTAAATGAGGATTTGAGGATCCTACTTAAAAGATTGGTACTTACTTAATTTTTGGAAAACATGCATGAGATTGTCCTGCAAATCTCCATGTTGTTTTTGGTGTCCTTAGAAAACATGAAATGATCATCCATTCCCTGGTATGCATCTGCTCATTCCAAATAATCATTGTGTTGCAAAGCTTTTGGACACTATGGGAGTTGAGTGAAGTTATATCCATCACACCGATAAGGAAGATAGAGTCATTTTTAGCTCAGCTCTAAATTACCCTAATCTAAATCTATCACTATCAATGTATCCTCATTGCCAGACCAAAGGTACTATAATATGAAAGTGCATTTTTCCATGCATCATAAAACTGATTTCCATCTTTTCTGATTCTAATCACATATGCATCTCTGGCAGAGCTTGCAAGAACAGCTGACATTTTAGAATCAGAGTTCTTAAACTAGCTCTTTTTGATAATGTTACCAAAACAATGGAGATTATCAAACACTTGGGCGGGGGAACCAAGGAGCTCGCAAGAACACTGTACCGCCAGCAGGTCCCAATATTGCATGACATCATTCTCCTGGCATGCTTGCTCCATCCTCCCTCTGTGCTGATGTGACTAAAAATGTGTTGCTTCTCATTAGCAGAAACTTCCGCTGATGAAAAGCAGCACCTGTTTCATCACTTCAGTACAGAGGGAGAATGGATCAAGCATGCCAGGAGCATGGTGTGTGCAATATTGGGATCCACTGGCAGTATAGTGACGTTGTTCTCACAAGCTAAGAGACAGATGTGGCTCAAGAGCTGGAGTGCAGACTTTACATCTAAGTAGAATCTAGTTTTTTCATCCTTTTGGGGGGCCAAGCTGTTCAGAGAGTCTTTAGAGCCAGTAAGGACAAGAAGAAAATGTTGGCTTCACCAAAGAGAAGAGAGGACAGAAGGTTTCCTAGGCAGAACCGTTCCTTTTGTTCCTCCAAGCCACAGTCCAGTGCTTCCACAACCTCTTCGTTTCAGTCTAGATTGGAGTAAAATCATCTTCTCTTCTGGGATTGTGGAACACTCTCTATGGCACATAAGAATATCAGGTGCTGAATGGCATCCAGGAGGAGGCAATGTTTCGTTGGGTCCTTGGACTTCGGCGTGGGAACAAACCACTGGGGAGGTTGCCTTGAAAACTTTATTTGGTAACCTTGATGACTAGTTTGTAAATCCCACTGGTCCAAAGTCAAATTCTCCCATACTTCTATAATTCCCAAAGTCTGCCCACTACTGGCATAACACCATCATGCCTGCTGGTTCTTGTGTTGGCCTTTGCTGTTGGAACTATGAAAGGTTCTTCCTGATGTACTTAGCTGGGGCTTGTGCTGAAACTTGTTGTTTCCCCAGTGCTGTTTGTAAGACCTGGTGGCCGGAAGGATTTTTTTACCACTTTGGGTGTGCCGAAACATGCCAGTGTGGCCTGCTGGGCAGGTGCAGGTGGAAAAATGGCCCCGTACTCCTGTAAATTAAACCTGTATATAGGTAGGGTTTCCAGATCTCAGAGCCTGGCCTCTTCTTCTCCATTCCACATGGCAAAGGGGAAGAATCTCAGGGTAAGAGCACTGCCTTGAAAATGTCTATACAGATATTTTGTTCAGATATTAGACTTAAATTTAGACTTACATTTAAAAAAATGTAAATGGAATACTCTATTGCTGTGGTTGATGCTTAATGCACTATGCATAATGACATCACCCTTGTAGCATATCTGGGGCCCACTCGCTGTGACATCACAAGGGGGGGACCATCCCATCCCACAATCCCAAGTTTTGACCCTGAAATCTCAGCACCTCAGGTGTTCATTGGTCCTGATCCATCAATCCTGTACAGGTCACCTCCTGCATCCACAGAACCAATATCTGTGGTTTCAGTTAACCATGGATGAAAAAAGAGGGACATGTACCATAGAATTGCATTGGGAAATGACTAGAAAGGTGTACTCTGTAGGAATTGCTGGGTCCTCCAACATAACTCTATGATATGTTTGTACCAGAAGTCCTCTATTTTAATAGGGTTTGCTATTATCCATGGTTTCACTTATAAACAGTAAGTTCAGGAATGTACTCCCGCAGACACGAGAGGTGATTTGTATATAGGTTTATTTTTCATTTCACTGAACTGTAGAACTGTACAGTAGAGAGGTACCCAACAACATCTAGTCCAACTTACGTAGAGGTAGGAAGTCCATAGCTAAAGCATCCCTGAGCCAATGAACCTCTGTTCAGAAACCACCAACAAAGGAAAGTCCACCACCTTCCAAGGTACAGGGAACTCCTGTGGAACAGTTCTGATTGTCCTATTTTTTTTAATTTTTATTTATTTATTTATTTATTTATTTATTTATTTATTTATTGATGCTTAATCAGACTCTCTTTTCTTGCAATTTGGATCTTTCGGAGCAGCAGAAAATAAACTTGCTCTATATTTTATGTGACCACCCTTCAAATATTTGAAGATGGCTATCACAGTTGTTTTGTGATTTCTTTATTAAGATAGTTTCTATCCTGCCCTTCTGTTGCAATAACAATACTGCATCAATAGGAGTCCAGATCAAGGGATGCAATAGTACCACTTTATTCTGCTTTGGTCAGGCTTTACCTAGAATACTGTGTCCAGTTCTGGGTACCACAATTCAAAAAGGATATTGACAAGCTGGGACATGTCCAGAGAAGGGCAAGCAAAATGCTGAAAGGTCTGGAAACCATGCCCTGGGAGTAGTGACTTAGGGAGCTGGGTCTGTTTAGCCTGGAAAAGAGAAGGTTAAGAGGTGACATGACAGCCATATTTAAACCTTTGAAGAGACGTCATACTGAGGATGGAGCAGGTTTGTTTTCTGCTGCTCCAGAGACTTGAACGTGGAGCAATGGAGTCAAACTGCAGGAAAAGAGATTCTATCTAGACTTTAGGAAGAACTTCCTGATGGCAAGAACTGTGTGACAGTAGAATACACTGCCAGGGAGTGTGGTGGAGTGTTTTGATTGTGTATTCCTACATTGCAGGGGGTTGGACTGGATGGCCCTAGTGGTCTCTTCCAACACTATGAGACTATGTTACCTGGAGTCCCTAGAGTGCTTCAGCAAATGTTCAGACCTTAGGAGACCCACGTCTGGAGGCTTTGGCACGTCCCAGTTCAGACTAGTTCTGAAGCCTAGACACTGGGAAAAGGAACGTTGATCTTACCTGTGATACATTCTTTTCCAGTGGCTAGGCGAGAACATCCTCCCCACCCTAGGTGCTGGCAAAGCATCTGTTATACACCTGTTGGATCCTTTCATGTTTATCCCCCTTTCTCAGTCCTTAAGTTCTATCTGGCTAATTTTGTATCCTTGGAGCACATGGAGCAGCTGTAATATGAACTGGCCATCCGGTGGTAGCTCCTCCCATGTGATCTTACCAAAAAGGAGGCCATTCTTTCTTTCCTGCCTATCAGGAGCAAGTGGGAGGAGCTACCCAGAGACTTCAGGATGTTCTTCACCTATCACTGGAAAAGAAAGTATCACAGGTAAGACAAATGTTCCTATTGTTGTTTTGTTTTGTGAGCTAATAAAAGTGGCAGCATTCAATGGGTTGTTTATGCCTTTGTTGGGCTTGCTGTTTGAGTCAGCTTAGCTTCAAAAAGGGAAAGGGAAACTAATTTTCATGACAACACACACACAGAAAACATACAAAGGAATAGATGCTTTAAGTCTCTATTTCACATTGGAGGCGATGCCTCTTGCAGAAGATGGAGAATCCTCATCAGACTCTCTCCCTGTGTTGAAAAAGCCCCTCTTCACCCCAATCAAGGCACTGGTGAGATTTATTATTATTTTTAACACCCACAGTTTTTCTACAGATAACATACAAATACTGTTTGGTAGCCATACCTCTCACTCCAGCTAGTCTTCCTCTTGGCATTCACTGCAGTCATTTCTCTTCCTTCCTTCCCCCTCTCTCACTTGGTTAGGTAAAAGCTGCCAGTCCTCTTTTGAGCCCCACATGCATTCTCTGTTGCTATGGCTCAGAGTCTCTCTACCACACACCTTTCTGACATTACTTTTTGGCAGTGGGCTCTTTCAGGCTCCAGGCCAGTGGGGTAGCATGGGGAAACCCAGACCCTTGATGTTGTTCTTTGTCCACCAAGCACACCCAGCCTATTTCAGGGTTTCTGTTTTAAAAAGAAGCAGTTATTATTCAGCTAAAAGAGAAATGATGATAGAATGTGGATTAAGCATATCTGACATTTGCATGTATATAAGGTTGTCTTAATCCTCTCATTTTCTCTCAAAATGAATTTGAAACCATTCCAAAAAGCAAAACAAGCAAAAAAAAAAAAAACCCACCCTTCCATCTATGGGAGTTTGAAGGGAAGCTGAAAATACTGTTTGCACATCTTCTATTGCCATCATTCTAAAGGGAAGTTCTGTCTCCCTTTGCCATGGCTACATGGCAGGTAGAAACTCATAAGGTACAGTTTCTTCCATAAGTGCATCTTAGTTCTCAGAATACTCCCTTCTCCAGGCAAACAGGACCCAATGCAGCCAAATTATAAGCATTTTTTTCATTTCAGGTATTTTGATTGGAGAGTCAAGCTTGTGCTTAAAATGGCTCAGTTGGCCCACAATGTTGCACTAAATGTTATTATGCCACTGCAATAAGAACCAGCATAGGTGTGATGTATTAGAAACACATGCTTGCATTAACTTAATAAGATATCATTATTAAGCAAGGATACGCGAGTCAGTAATATAGTCAAAGCCAGATCTAAGCATATGCTAGCACAATCTCTAGATAAAACCTTACAGTGTGAGAATGTTATGCAGGGAGCCCTGTAGGTGGACGGCTAGGACCAGGTGCTGTGACCTTGAGCTGCTTGAGGGATAGTGTTCCCAGACCCAAGAGGCAGGCTGGCACCCGACCAAGGCCTGAGAGGCCCAGCCAGGGAAAACAGGCCAGGAACCAAACTCATGTCAGGCCTATTACCAGACTCATGTCAGGGTCTTCCATGGATTCTACTCTAATACCCAGAACCCATGGATGAGCATGACATACCCCCCCCCAAAGAGAAACCCTCCCCTTTTCAGCCAGGCTTATCAGGGAAGCGAGCATGGAACTTCCTTAATAAGCACGGGGCGTTGATATGTTCAACAGAGACCCACTCAGCATGACCCAAAGGCAAATGTTTCCATTTAACTAAATACTGTAACGTTCCCCTGTGCACCCGAGAGTCCAATACATCAGAAATCTCAAAGTGTTGATCCTTGTCCACCATAATAGGACAGGGCGTCGGCTCAGGCTCTTGATGATGCCGATCCAAAGGGCACGCAGGCTTCAGCAAGCTGGAATGAAACACCGGGTGGACGTTACGATACATTTTGGGCAAGGAAAGTTCAAAAGCCACAGGGTTGATTTCCCTAACAATAGGAAAAGGTCCAATGTACTTGGGCCCCAACTTTTTTGAGGGCTGAGGGCTCTTTAAGGATCTAGTGGACAGAAATATTAAGTTCCCCACCACGTACCATGGGGTAGGGTCACGCTTTTTGTCAGCATACTCTTTGTAGCGGGCTTTCGCAAAGTCCAAGGCTGACATCACCCTCGGCCATGCGTCCTTGATTTGTTTGCACCACTGGGTTACCGGAACCAGGTCCTTGGCTGTCCCCTCCCCCAAAGGCAGAGGGTCAAATTCTAGTCCTGAAACAATCCTAAAGGGGGACAAGCCCGTGCTTAGGTGTATGGCATTGTTATACGCTACCTCTGCGAATGGCAAGAGGTCAACCCAATCAGACTGCTGAAAGTTGACATAGCATCTTAAATACTGTTCCAAAAATTTATTTTCATGTTCGATTGGCCATCACTTTGTGGATGATGGGAGCTGCTCAACCCCAACTCAATTCCCAACAGTCTTGTAAACGCCTTCCAGAATTGGGAGGTGAATTGAGCCCCCCTATCTGAGATGATCTTGGTAGGGACCGGATCTATATATATGTTGTACAAACAGTTTAGCTAACTGGGAGGCGGTCGGGAGTTTCTTGCAAGCCACAAAGTGTGCTTTTTTGGAAAACAAGTCAGTCACCACCCAAATAACAGTCTTCTTCTTACTTTCCAGCAATTCCACAATAAAATCCATACTAATGACCTCCCAGGGTTTTGTGGGGGTTGGTAATGGCAGCAGCAAGCCTTTTGGCTTTCCTCCGGGCCTTTTTGCCACTGCACATGTCTGACATCCCTTCACATACTCTCCACCTTCTTTCGCATTTTGGGCCACCAAAATTGCCACCGTGTTAAGTGTAACATTTTCACATACCCAAAGTGACCTGCACTCTTTACATCATGTCACTGTTTAAGGATGGCAGTTCTCATAGCTTCGGGAACATACATGCAATCCCCTTTCCAAGCCAAACTATCTCGCAAAATTACGTCCTTTTGGTGAGAAAGGAACAAGGGATCATGGGATAGAGCTGCGGTCATCTGAGCTTGCCACCCACCCCCAGCACCCTCCGAGGCTGGAGGAGAAGGCTCTGGGGATGATGGGGCCACAGTGGGGGAATGGCCAGCAGGCTCTCCCACCAGGCCTTGCTCTGGGCCCAAAGAGGGGCCAGCAGTGGTCTCCTGACGTTTGGCTTGGCTGCATGTGAGAACTGCTAATCCCAAATGGGAGGGGGAGAAGACAGTGTCTATCACTTCCTTTCGTTGCCTGTCATGTTGGGGAGCCTGGACAAAGCATCAGCTAAGAAATTCTTTTTCCCTGGGAAGGAACTTCAAAGTGAATTTGAACCGGTAAAAGAAACTGGCCCACCTGATTTGTTTAGGGTTTAAGCTCTGGAGGGTTCTTAAAGCCTCCAAGTTTTTGTGATCTGTCGAGCGCTTTCATCAGCGCTGTCTACGCACAATCCTAAATATACACTGGACTGACTATGTGATGAATGTTGCTGTCCTTGAGCAAGCAAGGATCACCAGCATTGAGGCCATGATATTGAGAACACAGCTGCGCTGGGCAGGGCACGTTTCTAGGATGGAGGACCATCGCCTCCCAAAAATACTACTCTACGGTGAACTCGCCATGGGTCAGCATAAGAGGGGCACTCCAAAAAAGCGATACAAAGACTCCCTGAAACAACATCTCAGGCTCGGCCAAATTGATCACCAACAGTGGTCCGCCCTGGCCTCACATCGGGAGGCATGGAGACGCACTATCCACAATGCTGAAGCCTTATTTGAGAACTCACGACGAACAAGTCTTGAAGAGAAATGACAACGCAGAAAGAATCACAACCCAAAAACATCACCCAAGGAGACCTTCTGCTGTGCTTTTTGCAACCAGACTTGTTTATCTCAGATAGGCCTTTTTAGTCATCAGCGCGCTTGCAGAAAGCGCGGGATGAGTCCTTCCTGAATCTTTGTTTGCGAAGAAAAGCCAGAGAGAGAGAGGTTTGTGATCTGTCCAAACCTCAAAAGGTTGGGAAGATTCTTCCAGCAGATGGTGCCAAGTCTCTAGGGCCAATTTGCTCGCCCCCACCTCTTTCTCCCATACTGGCCAATTTCATTCAGTCTCATTGAACTTCTTTGACAGATATGCACAGGGTCTGAGCTATCCCCCTTCATCCTGTTGTAACAACACCCCACATTGCCATGTCAGAGGCGTCTACTTGAACCACAAAAGGTTGTGTGGGGTTGGGATATTTCAGAATAGGTTCAGAGGTGAAAAGCTTCTTCAGCTTGTCAAATGCCCTTTGGCATTGGTCAGTCCACACAATCTTTTGGGGAGGCTTTTCTGCCTTCCCCTTCCCACTTTGTTTCTTCTCTCCCACCCCTTTGGTTTTCAACAGGTTAGTCAAATGTACGTCCACCTCAGCAAAGTCAAGGATGAAGGACCGGTAAGAATTAGCAAACCCTAGGAAACTCTGAAGCTGCTTCCTGGTTCTGGGAGCCTCCCATGCGAGCACACCCTTTACTTTCTCAGGGTCCATTTCAACCCCCTGCTAGAGATGCAGTACCCCAAGTAATCCAAGCAGCTTTAGTGGAATTCGCATTTTGACATTTTGGCATACAAGTGATTCTCTCCGAGTTTACTAAGCACTTTCGTCACAAGCTTAACATGGGACGTGTAGTCCTCAGAATAAATAAACACATTATCCAGACACACCAGTACCCCTTTGTATAAGAACGCTCTAAGCACATCATTAGTCAAGTTTTGAAAGACTCTGGGGGCCCCACTGAGCCCAAATGGCATGACACAGAATTCAAATGCCCCTAGCTGGCAATTGAAAGCAGTTTTCCTCTCATCTCCTTCTTTAATTCGCACTCTGTAATAGGCCTCCCTCAAGTCCAGTTTGGTAAATATCTTCCCCTTGGCTAAATGAGCCAGGATGTCTTTCATTAAGCGGAGGGGGTACTGATTCATCGTGCTGATAGCATTTAAGGATATGTAACCAATACAGAGATGAAGACCCCCATCGGCCTTGCATCTGAACAACACCAGAGCCCCCAAGGGGGAGGTCATAGGTCTGATGAACCCCGGGCCAAGTTTTTATCTATGAACTCCCGGAGGGCATCCATCTCTGCCGGTGTCATGGAATAAATCTTGGGTTTGGGCTGCTCGGCCTCGGAAACTTTCTCAATGGCACAGTCAAATGGCCTATGGGGGGGCAGAATGTCACATTCCTTCTCCTCAAACACATACTGCCACTGTTTATACTCCACCAGCAACCCTTTCATTTCTCCTTGAACCAGAGTGGTTTTGCAGTTCCACAGCTTGGCCTCTTGAGGGATCCCCCTCCCAGTGAGGCCTCACCCACTCCGTGTTCCCGCACACACAAGGGGTCTGTAAAAGTCACAATCTCCTTTACCCAGTCTATGGTGGGGTTGTGAAATTTCAGCCAGTTTAAGCCCACTACTGCACCTGGGACTAAACCTGGCGCTATCACAAATTGAAGCTCCTCCTTATGATTTCCCATCTTCATCTATACCGGGCCAGTCATCCGCCTTGCGGGCCCCCCCTTCATCATCCCTCCATCCATCTGAGACAGCCACACCAGCTTGTCTAACTTAATGGTACTAACTGCAAGTTCACTGACCAGGGAGGGGTGAATTAGTACTTGGGTACACCCACAATCTACCATTAACATTACTTTCCAGGGAAACCCATTGTTTGCAACCCCTATTTTGGCTTTTAGGAAAAAAGGGCCTTTCACCCCACTCACCACAGCACTTGGGCAATCTTCTGGGTTAGCCCGCCCTTGAGCACTCAATAGGGCAGGCTGGATCCGTTTCCCACCAGCTCAGCATTGGAGGAGGACCCACTGTTGTCCGGTTCCTCTGAAGACTCTCCCGCCCTGGCTGGCTAGCCAGGTGGTGTAAATTGGAGGCGTATTCAGCCACGGGCCTCGAGCCTTGGCGCAGTTGCAGGAGTTCTGTGGTGCCTGCCCCCACCCTTAGGGGGTCTTCAAATTGAGCTTGTAGGGCCATCATGGAGTTGTGGAAACCCCCCAACTCTGGAGCCCCCATGTCGTAGAGCCCCACCAGGCATTGCGCTGCCTCTCCCTCCAGCTGGTTGGAGACGTACTGCATCCTCTCAGCCTCTGTCTGGAACTCTTCTTCCCACTGGGACATGAACCCCATCACTTGGGTTAAGAAGTATGGCAACTTCGCGGCGTCCCCATCAAAGGTGGCTTTCAGGTCTCGATTCTTGAGGCCACGAGGTCTCTCCCGTGGCTCAACCAGGCCAGCCCCCACTGGGGGTACTGGGCCAGGAGCCTGCAGGACCGGGGACTGAGCAGGTGCAACGGGAACCCCTCTCCCTGGACCAGGAGCTGGCAACTGAGGGTCCTGGGGAGGTTGGCCTCCCTGCCAGGGCGGCAGGTTGCTGAGGCAGTCTGTAGAATCTCCAGGAGGCTTGTCTGCATGACCTCCATTTGTTGTTTCAGCTGCTGCACCTCCTCCTCCAGTTCTGAGCATAGTTTCCGGTACCCCTCGGTCAGGGGTCTGTCCGACCGTCGGGACCTGTGCTCTTCCCAACCTCGCTCCTCTGTCCAGAGCCAGCTGGCTCCCATGGCCATCCCTGCTCCATGCACTGGAGTCTCAGAGAAGGGTAGGCCTCCCCTCCCCATGGCTTGCCTGGCTCCCAGCTCCATGAGGTAGAAGGGAAGGGTCAGCCTTCCACCCCTCTGTTGGGCTCGGCTCGGCTCTTCCTCCAACACGCCTGCACCATCCCCTGACACGCCGGCTCCCTGGCCATCTCTGGAGGCCAGGTCTTTCTCTGTCTGGGTTCCAATATCTGCGTCGTCAGACATCTCGGGCAGGAATCAAAAAGTCCAGTAGGATTGTGTGAGATCTGGCTTACTGTGATGTACCAGAAACACACGTTCACATTAACTTAATAAGATATCTTTATTAAGCAAGGATACGCGAGTCAGTAACATAGTCAAAGCCAGATCTAAGCATATGCTAGCACAGTCTCTAGATAAAACCTTACAGCGTGAGAATGGTATGCAGGGAGGCCTGTAAGCGGATGGCTAGGTCCAGGTGCTGTGACCTTGAGCTGCTTGAGGAACAGCGTTCCCAGACCCAAGAGATGGGCTGGCACCCGGCCAAGGCCTGAGAGGCCCAGCCAGGGAAAACAGGCTAGGAACCAAACTCATGTCAGGCCTATTACCAGACTCATGTCAGGGTCTTCCATGGATTCTACTCTAATACCCAGAACCCATGGATGAGCCTGACAATAGGCATCATAGGACTTTATCAGATGTACAGAATAAGGCATCATAATGATGCCACATAACCGCAAAAGGGTGTGCATACCACACAACATTGCCCTTTCGCAGTTATGTCCCCTTAAATACCCATACTTTTTAATTGATGACTGAAGCCATCAATTGATCCCCTGTGACATTTTTTTGCCAAGATAGCCAGCACGTGAAACCTCACATCTTTTTTAAAAAAAACATACTTATCCCATCAATGGCTGGTCTGGCATGAACATGTCTGGGAGATATTGCGACATCCAGGTAAGTGACACACTTTTATGACCCTCCTCTAGTTACTTGTAAGTTTTAAAGTGTGGTTTTTTTTCCACTGTTTAAGTGTTTTTTGTTTGTTTGTTTGTTTTTGAATTTTCTGTGCAATGAAGTCTCGTGATATTCCGCGGGATTTCACAGGACGAAGTGAACAGAGCTCTGTTGACTTCCTCTTTCATTGCCGAGGATGCCTTTGCTGGGAAAGCAAGGTAAGTGCAGTGGGGGGAGCATTATTTTGCTGGCATAAAACTGGATTTTTTTTATGCCAACAAAAAAACGCTTTAAGGGGATCATCTGATAAAGTCCATAGAGTCAGATAATAACACAGAATGCAGCATATAGGAAGCAATTTGAACTGACTAGGAATAGTGCACCTATTTAGATAAATTTTCAGCAATTTTAGTTTAAGCCCGCACTACTAAAAGGTTCCCCAAAGCTACCAAGAATACAATTGACAGGAAAGCAACTAGGACAGTAGTTTTCATACTGAATTCCAAGGAATCCTGAGACAGGTATGTGAAAATCAGTTTTATTTACTTTGCACTTTTCAAAATCTCTCCAGAACTTATGCCTTGTCCCAGTTCTGTAGCAGGTTGCAAGATTATTTTTTTCTTTATTGCATGGAAATTTGTTCACATTTCAACTGGCACTGTATCTAAATGTGCATTCTTATGCATATATGGCATTGACAAAAGCATTTTGTGTACATTTTATGACCCCTTCACACTACACAATTATGAAACTACTAGCTGGACTCGGCGTACTATATGCCACCAAAAAAACTCCCTTCAAAAGACCCAGTAGACCTCACAACATCCCTGTAAGGTAGGCTGGTGGATTTAAATTCCTCCTCAACCTTCTCAGCATTCCACACTTTTCCCAGAATTGCTGAGGGTGACTTGCTCTGTTGCTCTGCCACCACTGCTGCCACCAGTTGACTGCCTGGGTCCCGTCGCAAGTAGCCTGTTGCTGCTGCCACTGCCAGTTAACTGTTTTGGATCCCAATCTAGGCCACAGATTGAGTGACAGGAGTGCATTGTGAGGTGGAGAAGGAATTTGCATGTGAGTGGTGATTGGCTGGGTGTAGGTTGAGTGTTTCCTGGGCAGCCAGTCAGCACATTGGGAAAAGCAACATGCTCAAAAGAATTATACATAGATAATTGTAAATAACAATTGTAATTGTAAGAACTATAAATTGATTCCACTTTAAATGTCATGATTGCATCCTATGAAATCCTGGAATTTGTAGTTTTGGGAGGCACTAGAGCTCTCTGACAGAGAATTCTGAATACATCATGAAACTACAATTCTCTAGATCCCATAGGATGGAACCATGGCAGTTAATGTGGAATTGAAGTGCTATAACTGGTTAGTGTGAAACGGCCCTTTCCCCAAGTGCTCATGGTTTTGTGTGCATTTTTTCTTCTTCACGGAAGCACTTTGCAAGCATCAGAAGTATATGGATTTCTAGAGCAAGATGTACTTTCATTGGTTTGTTGTTGTTGTTGTTGCCAATCTTGTGAGATGCGAAACTTATTTGTGAACCTATTGTGAACCCAATGAAGTCATTTTCCATCCCTGCCATCAGGTTCTTCAGAAGCCTATAGGGTTGTTCAGTGAGAAGACAGACTTTCCCGATGTTTGGCTTATCCATCAGTACTGATCTGTCCCTTCAGTGTACAGCTTCACAAAGAGAACTGAGTCAGTCATTTTTCAGGCTGCATGCTCAGCCAGTGGGGAGATTCAGAGTGGTTCAATGGAGTGTACACCCAGGAGTTGCCTCAGAATCCTCAGTATGGTGAGTTTTCATGAGAGATGTATGAGGAGATTATTTGATAGGGAACAAAGAGCAGTAGGGAATGACACTAGTACATAAAGGGGTATCCTTTCTTGTCTCCAACAGGATGTTTCTACTGCTATTTCTATACAGGCCCCTCTGCATATCACTGTTGCATTAATCCAAGCTGAGGTCAGTGTGACTTTGGAGTGGCTAATCCAGCATAGCTCTAGACAGCTGTTTAATAACACATTAAGTACTGGAATCCAATTTCCAACAGAAAATGGCTTTTGTGAATGTCGGTTTAAACAAATTCCCAGAGTATTTGAATTAATTGGTTACACTTGAATTAACTGACTCCATACAGAAAGTTATTGACTTAACTAGTTGTACTGAACTTACTTGTGGATATTTGAAGGTCAGTCCATCCATCTGCAGCTCTCTGGCCTCATATTTGATAGTACCTAATTCCAGGGACAGTTAACACATATTTATTATCACTTACATTATTGTTTTATACTGTTCACCCTTGACAAAATACTCTGTTTTGTTGGTCTTTTCCCCCCCTAATGTTCCATCATTTGCTGTCAGATTTGTTGTCAGATAATAATTGGAAGTAAAATGGAAGGCTTATCCGAGTTTCTTAGATGTCTTTCTTTGGGAACCCAAACAATCTTATTTATTGCAGTGGTATCAGCAGTTTATTTGGCAAAGCAGCTTAGCTTCTTTCCAATTACGGGGGTATGATGTCACCATACCAGGTGACATCACCGAAGGGAGGCGTGACACTAGCCTTAGTAACACCACAGGATCCAGCTGTTGACTTGCATTGTTGGTGATTCCCTCCCCCCCCCCGCTGCCCTATAAATATGGCTGTGATGTACACAGAACACAAACTCTGATATCTTCAATAAAGTTCTTTATTGGAATAGAAGCATGTGTAAGGAACAGTGTCAAAGCTGCAAACTGAAGAACAAACTTACAGTGGAGACAGATAAGGTACCCCCAGCGTGAGAAAGCAGAAAAGGGAGGGTAGTACATCAAAGCACACTTTGGAGGAGTGAGATTTGCCAGGCCATCTGGCCGGCCTTGAGCTCCTGGGATGAACAGCGTTCCCATGGTAACCAACATCTCCCAGACATTCCAGAGGCCCAAGGCAGAACCAGTCTCAAACCATCAAACTGTCAGGATTCTCCATGAACTCTACTCTATGCCTCAGAATTCATGGAGGACCCTGACATACTGCCCCCCTGAAGATCAACCCCTCCCTTTCAACCAGGCTTATCGGGAAAGCGGGCATGAAACTTTCACAACAAGCATTTGGCATTGACATGCTCAGAAGCAACCCACTCCGCATGGCCCACAGGCAGGTGTTTCCACTTCACCAAATACTGTAACCCTCCCCGGTGAAGCCTAGAGTCCAGGATCTCAGAGATTTCAAAATGCTGGTCCTGATCCACCAGGATCGGCTGAGGAGCAGGTTCTAGAGCCGGATGGTGTTTGTCCAGAGGGTTCACGGGTTTGAGCAGGCTGGAATGAAACACAGGATGCACATGACGGTACAACTTAGGTAAGGACAGTTCAAAAGCCACAGGATTTACCATCCTAACAACACGAAAAGGCCCAATGTATTTGGCTCCCAACTTTTTTGAGGGTTGGGGACACTTAAGGAATTTGGTGGACAAATAAACCAGATCCCCCACCTCATATCTAGGAGAAGGGTCCCGCTTTTGATCAGCATAATGTTTGTAGCGTGCTTTGGCAAAGTCTAAGGCTGAGATTACATGAGGCCACGCATCTCTGACCTTCTGACTCCACTGGGAGACCGAAATGGGGTCAGAGTTGGGGGACCCCTCCAGCAAAGGGAGGGGACCGAAATCATGTCCAGACACAACCTTGAACGGTGAGAGTCCAGTGCTCTGGTGAGTGGCATTATTGTAGGCCACTTCAGCAAAAGGCAGAAGATCAACCCAATCAGACTGTTGGAAATTCACATAACATCTTAGGTATTGTTCAAGAGTCTGATTCGTTCGTTCTGTTTGCCTGTCCGATTGGGGATGATGGGAGCTACTGAGACCAAGCTCCACCCCTAGAAGGTTCGTGAAAGCCTTCCAAAACTGCGAGGTAAATTGGGCCCCCCCGATCAGACACAATCTTGGTCGGAATGCCATGAATCCGATAAATATGCTGAATGAACAACTTGGCTAATTGGGAGGCCGTGGGGAGCTTCTTACAGGCCACAAAATGCACTTGTTTTGAGAACAAATCAGTAACCACCCAAATAACCGTCATTTTCCTACTCTCTGGTAATTCAACAATAAAGTCCATGCTAATGACCTCCCAGGGCTTGTTTGGGGTAGGTAGAGGTTGGAGCAAACCTTTGGGCTTCCCTGACCCCCCTTTTGCCACTGCACAAGTGGTACACCCCTTCACATATTCCTCCACCTCCTTCCTCATTCGGGGCCACCAAAACTGTCTCCGGGCCAAATGCAAAGTTTTGAGATACCCAAAATGTCCTGCACTCTTGACATCATGGCACTGCTTGAGGATGCTCGCTCTCAAGACCTCATGAACATACAAGCGATCCCCTTTCCAAGCCAAACATTCCCTCACTGTCACCTCATTGGTGTGAGCTAGGAACCATGGATCCAGGGGTAGTTCCGAGGCCAATTGGGAATGCCACCCCCCTTTCTCCCCTTGAAAACCTGTGGGCGTGGCAGAACTATCCGCCGTAGGAGACACTGCCCGGGGCCCCGGGTCTGGGGGAGGTGGGTCAGGGTTCAAGGGTTGGGGCACAGGTCCAGGCGCCAAGGGCGAGCCACCGTCAATTTCAGTTGGACCAGGCTCTTGAGCAGGGCTAGCAGTGGATTTCTGTTCTTTGGCTTTGCTCCGTGTGAGGACTGCTAGCCCCAAGTGGGAAGGAGAAAAAACGGTGTCAATGACCTCCTTGCGCTTACTCTCATGCTGTGGTAGCCTGGACAAAGCATCAGCCAGAAAATTCCTTTTCCCCGGGATAAATTTCAGAGTGAAATTAAATCGGTAAAAGAAACTGGCCCACCTGACCTGCTTGGGGCTCAAACGTCTAGGGGTAGCCAATACTTCCAAATTTTTATGATCAGTCCAAACCTCAAACGGTTTGGGTGAGCCCTCCAGTAGGTGGTGCCACGTCTCTAGTGCCAACTTGATAGCACCTGCCTCCTTCTCCCACACCGGCCAATTTCGTTCCGTGTCATTGAATTTTCTGGACAAATAGGCACATGGTCTCAAATCCCCTTCCTCCCCCTTTTGCAACAGAACACCACCCATCGCTACATCAGAGGCATCCACTTGGACCACGAAAGGCTGGGAGGGGTCGGGGTGTTTGAGAATAGGCTCAGAAGTGAAAAGGGATTTCAATTTGTCAAATGCTTGTTGGCACTGTGGTGACCACACAATTTTTTGGGGAGGTTTGTCCCCTTTACCGTGCTTGGAACTTTTGCCTTTTCCATCTTTGGTTTTTAGCAAGTCTGTCAGGGGAAGGGCTACCGACGCAAAGTCAGGGATGAAGGACCGATAAAAATTAGCAAATCCCAGGAAGCTCTGCAACTGTTTCCTGGTTCTAGGGGCTTCCCATGCCAAGACCTCCTTAACCTTTTCTGGGTCCATTTCAATCCCTTTGTTTGAGATGCGGTACCCTAAATAATCCAGACGGCTTTGGTGGAACTCACACTTGGACATTTTTGCATACAGATGATTTTCCCCCAACCTGGTAAGCACCTTTTTCACCAGTTTCACATGGGACGTGTAGTCCTCAGAATAAATCAACACATCATCAAGGTATACCAACACCCCTTTGTACAGAAAATCACGTAACACATCATTAATTAAGTTCTGAAAAATGCCAGGGGCCCCTTTTAGGCCGAAAGGCATGATGAGGAACTCAAAAGCCCCCAAGGGGCAATTAAAAGCAGTCTTCCATTCATCCCCTTCCCAAATCCGTACTCTGTAGTAGGCCTCCTGCAGATCCAGCTTCGTGAAAATCTTCCCTTTGGAGAGATGGGATAGTATGTCCTTCATCAAGGGCAGGGGGTACTGGTTGGAGACACTAATCACGTTGAGCCCTCTGTAATCCTGAATCAGACGAAGCCCCCCATCTGCCTTGCGCCTAAACATCACCGGAGCCCCCACGGGTGAGGTTGAGGGCCTAATGAACCCTCGGGCTAAGTTTTTGTCTATGAACTCTCGGAGCGCCTCCATTTCAGCTGGGGTCATAGAATAAATGCGAGGTTTAGGTAGGCTGGACTCCGAGAGTATCTCAATGGCACAGTCAAAAGCCCGGTGGGGTGGCAGAATGTCACACTCTCTCTCCTCAAACACATATTGCCATGCCTTTTACTCCACTGGCAGTCCTTTCAGCTCCCCTTTTACTAAAGCAGTCGTGTAATTCTGTGACTCACCCTCCTGGGGGACCCTGTCCCCTGGGGATCGTCCCCCCACCTCGTGCTCCTTGGTACACAATGGGTCTGTAAAAGTCAGTGTCTCTTTTATCCAGTCTATGGTGGGGTTGTGGTACCTTAGCCAGTTCAGACCCACAACTGCCGCGGGGACTAAACCTGGAGCAATCACAAACTGCAGTTCCTCCTGGTGGGTTCCCATCCTCATGTTCATGGGACCAGTTATGCGCCGGGCGGGGGGCCCCTTCATCATCCCCCCATCCATCTGAGACAGCCACACGGGCTTGTCCAGCTTAACAGTATCAACATTCAGTTCACTGACTAAGGAGGGGTGGATGAATACTTGGGTACAACCAGAGTCAATCATTAACATTACTTTGCGGGTGGGGCCCTCCCCTCCAACCCCCACTCGTGCTTTGATAAAGAACAGGCCCTTCACTCCACTCACCACTGCATCCGGGCGCCCTTCCGGATTAGCCCGCCCTCGGGCGCTCAGTAGGGCGGGCTGGGCCCGTTTCCCGCCGGCTCAGCATCGGAAGAGTAGGCCCCACTATCCTCGGGATCATCTGAAGACTCCCCTGCCGCATGGCCAGATGCCAGGGCCCTGGCCGTCGCTTTGGTCTTGGGCTTGGAGGGAGTCTTGGCGGGCCCGATCCTCCCCTCGCTCCGCGCTGGCTTGGTGGCGGCGGGTTGCTCCCGAGGGCTCCTCTCTGGGCACTCCGCTATGCGATGTCCGCTCTTCCCACAATGCAGGCACAGACCCTTTCTCATCCTTCGCTCTCGTTCGGACTCTCCGGTGGTGGCTCCCCCCGAGTGTACCGCCTTGGTCTTCCTCCCCGGGGCCCCGGTGGACTTCCCCTCCGTCCCTGCCTGGCGGCGCAACATCTTGATGCTGCCTTTCACCGACTCCACTTCACCAGCTAGCCGTATCCACCCCAGGAGGGTTTCGGGGTCTCCCTGGAATAGTGCCCACTCTAGAATGTCAGGGTTCAGTCCCTCCTGGAAAAACTGCACCTTGACCTCCTCTGACCACTCAGGCACTTGGCTGGCTAGGCGGCGGAAGTCAGCCGCGTACTCTGCCACTGGCATCGTACCTTGCTTCAGGCTCCTAAGCTTCCCTCGAGCCCGCTTCCCCCTTAAAGGATCTTCGAACTGGGCTCTGAGAGCTATCAGGAACTCTTGGTAATTACCCAGTTCAGGGTCTCCCATATCATAAAGACCCACCAACCACTGGGCCGCCTCTCCCTCCAGTTGGTTGGACACATACTGCACCTTCTCAGCCTCGGACTGCAACTCCCCTTCCCACTGAGTCATGTAACTCACCACTTGAGTCATGAAGTAGGGTAGTTTTGCTGGATCCCCATCGAACTTCGTCTTCAGGTGCCGGTGTTTCCAGCCCCGGGGTCGCTCCTGCGGCTCAACCGGGCCAGCCCCCACCGGGGGAGCCGGTCCAGGAGCCGGCAGGCCAGGTACGTCAGGGGGCTGAACGGGGACCCCATCCCCAGGTGCCTGGGCAGCCGCTGGTGGCACTGGGGGAGGCGGGGGCCCTCCAGGGGCTGTTGGAGCCGGAGGGGTTCTGTGCAGGAGTTCTAGGAGTACCTCCCGTATCTCCCCCATTTGCTGTTTCAGTTGAACAACCTCAGTTCCAACTTCTGCCAGGGAAAACTTCGCTTCTGGCTCTCTAGGCCCCTCACCCTGGGGTCTGTCCCACCGGGACCTGCGTTCTTCTCGGCGACCGGCCCCTGCCCATGGCCAGGCGGGGCCCGAAACCTCTCGCACCGGAGTGCCGAAGCTTGGCAGGCTGCCCCTCCCTGGAGCCGGCTCGACCCCCAGCTCCCAGGGCTCAGTGGAGAGTGGAAATCTTCCAGCCCTCCGGCGGTCTCGGCTGGTGCCTCCAGCTGCGACAGCTACAGCAACCCCCTCTGCCCCGGTCTCCTGCTTCGAGGCATCGGCTTCTTTGGTGCTGGCCACAGTCAGATCTTGGTCCATCTGCGTGCCAGTCTCCGCGTCCTCAGACATTGCAGGTAAAGGCTCCACAGTTTCAGGACAGAAAAATAAAAAAAAGGGAGTTTGCAGCTTTCTGTGATGTACACAGAACACAAACTCTGATATCTTCAATAAAGTTCTTTACTGGAATAGAAGCATGTGTAAGGAACAGTGTCAAAGCTGCAAACTGAAGAACAAACTTACAGATAAGGTACCCCCAGCGTGAGAAAGCAGAAAAGGGAGGGCAGTACATCAAAGCACACTTTGGAGGAGTGAGATTTGCCAGGCCATCTGGCCGGCCTTGAGCTCCTGGGATGAACAGCGTTCCCATGGTAACCAACATCGCCCAGACATTCCAGAGGCCCAAGGCAGAACCAGTCTCAAACCATCAAACTGTCAGGATTCTCCATGAACTCTACTCTATGCCTCAGAATTCATGGAGGACCCTGACAATGGCCTGCCTTCTCCCCAGTCTCTCTCCATTTTCCCCTGCCTTTGCTTTGTACTTACAGAGAGCTGAAGCTGAAAGTTTTCTTGGGAGAAAGAAAGCAAAAGTTATCAACCAGTGGCCAGGGGGTGGGGGGTAGCACAAATATAAGAGGAGCACCATCATGTAGGAAGCGTTATTATCACAGTCATCCTTATGTCTGGAACATTTGCTACTTAACTAGATGAATGTGATGCAGGTCCAGAACTTCCTTGATCATTCAAAACATCTGAGATATCATGCAAGGGAAGCAGAGATATTGAATGTATTTCTGCAGAGAAAAAGAAGGGCTACATAACACTGATTATGGTCTCATCTATACGAGGGGGGGGGAAATATGAACACATTTGAAAAAGCAGGCACAACAATGCAACCTGTCTTCGTGGTCAAAAGAGCCCTCCTAAACGCCACATGACCCCCAAGCCAAGATGGCAACCACAAGTGATTTACTTGCAAGTTTAAATCTTCCGCTGCCATTTTTTTAAAAGAAAAACCTTTCCCCATGGTGCGCACATGATATTTCATATTTTAAAAAAAAGAAAAAAGAGAGAGTATAAGATTGCTGTTTGATCGACTTAGCTGAAAATCCAACATGGCGACAGCAGCCACTTTCCCTGTTTGCTACTCCCATGCTCACCTAGCCAATCAGATTGCATTGCCTAGATTGCCAGAAAATGCAATGTCCCACATACAAACAACCTTTTGTAGTATGATAGTTTCCCCCATCTGGTTTCCCCCTCTGTCCCTGGGACTATAATGTGTTAGAATCATAGACTCATAAAGTGGGAAGATACCACAAGGGCCATCCAGCACAACCCCCTGCAATGTAGGAATATACAATCATAGCACTACCAACAGATGGCCGTTCAGCCTCTGTTTAAAAAGTTCCAAAGAAGAAAACTTCATCATACTCTGAGGCAGCATATTCCACTGTTGAACAGCTCTTACCATCAGGAAGTTCTTTCTAATGTTCAGGAGGAATCTCTTTTCCTGTAGTTTGAATCAGTGTCCTAGTCTCTGGAACAAAAGAAAACAAGCTTTCTCCCTCTTCAATATGACATCCTTTCAAGTACTTAAATATGGTTATCATGTCACCTCTTAACCTTCCCTTCTCCAGGCTAAACAAACCCAGCTCTCTAAACTGCTCCTTATAGGGCATGGCTTCTGCCCTTTCACCATTTTGGTTCTCTGGACATGTCCCAGCTTGTAAATATCCTTCTTCAATTGCCCAGAACTGGACACAGTTCTAAATTAAACCAATATTTTCCAATAAATGATTATATAATACTAACTTAAGTCTTCCAATTATCATTAAAGTGTTCTAAATAAAGCTAAACGATTGGAGAATATTTCAAAATTCCGTGTTATTACAGAAGCATCATTTGCTGGTAGGTGAAAACAGGGGGAAGGGAATTTAGAAAAAAGATTACACCATTGTCATAATTTTAGACCAGGGTAGAGAAAGTGCAGCCCATATGATACAAGGAGCCCCTAATGCTGTTTTTGCACACCAAACTCCCAGAGACAGCTTCAAGACTACCAGACCCCCTCCATCCCATTTTTTTAACATCAAAAGTTCAAGGAATTTGAGGTGGGGTTGAGTTGCTCAAAAGTTGCTTGTAACAGCCTAAAACTGCCTTCAAAATGTGGAGGGCATCTTATCTTCAGTCTCCCATAACTCGCAAACTCCTCAAAATGTCCAAAGACAGGCCAAAAAGGAAGTGAATATGACATCACTTCTAATTTCCCAGCAATGTTCTGGTGTAGGGGTGCATGGGAATGAAAATTGGCCCTTGCCCCCATATGGTTCCCCACACCCATTTTAAATTTTGAAAGGTCTATGCCAGTGGTTCTCAACCTGTGGGTCCCCAGATGTTGTTGGATTACAGTTCCCAGGAGCCCTCTGAGGTCTCACCTTGACAGCCAGGTGATCCTCCTAGTCATTAGTGAGCCTGTAGGATTGAACTCACAGCCTCACTAATGCCTGGGAGAACCACCTGGCTGTCAAGGTGAGACCTCAAAGGGCTTCTGGAAACTGTAGTCCAACAACATCTGGGGATCCACAGTTTGAGAACCACTGGACTATGCAGATATCTTCTTTTCAAGGAAGAGACAGACAACAAGGGTGGGCAAAGGGTGTCTTATGTGACCCCTAGGGCTTTTTTGTTATCCCTAAGCCCCAACAGGAATCAAATTTTGCCCTCATGCTCCCCAATGCAATCTAGGAGGTATAGGGGCAATTTTACTATGTTTTGGTCCCCACAAGCCAATTTAAGACGAGGAATAGAAAGTGAGCAGGAAGTAATTTCTGCTTATTTCTGGTTATTAAAAAGGCCTCTCCTTGGTCTAACATGGCCCTTGGGTACTTCAAAATGGCAACATGTCCTCACGTGTTTTGGAGGCATCTGATGGAAATTTTATTTTTTGTGGTGGGTGTGGCCATCCAATGTCCGGGGGGTGGGCGATGCAGCTCCACCCCCAGTCTTCCAGAGTTGCCTACTCCTGGTTTATAGGATGATAACCTTAGGTACTGCTCAAAAGGATAAAGAGAAGAAGGAAGCAGAAGAGATGGGGGTGAGGAAAACAATGGAATTCAGCCAGCAGCTTTATACTGAGACACATTTCTCCTTAGCCCCCCAAAGAATACTCACTGCCATCTTCCATTAATAGGTAATTAGAATACCTCCTTTTCCTCTCACCTGAACAAGGTGTCTAGCCCATTACAATTAGAAATAAGCTAATGAACCTACAGTCTGAACCAGTAAGGCGGCTCTTATATTCTGATGATCAGTTACAGAGATAGGCAACTTCCAGCAGTGAGGAAGCCACAGTGGGGACTTGTCTATATGGTGAAAATGCACCTCAAAGAATTCAAGGAGAATACATTTTGTCTAAATGGGTTACCACATCAATTCACTATATTCAGAAGAAGGGAGGGCAAAAATGCCAAATACTCCATGGGAAAAGCCTTTGTAGCTTTTCCCAGATTTTTTAATATCGTGTGTGGGAATGTCCACTATCGCTTGTTAGGACAACCAATTTGCATTGCTGCACATTCTCAGAGTGGACAGCTGATTAGTCAGATGTGTGCAAGCGGTGGAGCTTGCTGGTAGGGCAAGCGCCTGGAACTGCCATGTTGGACTTTTGCCATAGCGATTGTAAGCTGAGGTAATGAAATAGCCTCTCCCTATCTATTTAAGTGGAAGACCACACTTCCGCACCTTGGACTAGCTTTTTAAAAAACTGTTCAGCAGCGGCAACTGGTGGGAATAAAAACATGAGAAATTCCCTTGCACCCTCCATCTTGATTCATGCCTGTTTCCCCCCACCCCCATTATTTATTTATGAGGTTTTATGAAGTTTAACTTAACATAAATCACATAACATAGCCGTTTCAAAAGCAAAGAAACATTACTATAAAAAATCACTATCTGATGGATTGGTTATTATTCCAAATATAACAGACAAATCACAAGCAAACTCATATCTACATTATAAAATCTTTTTACTCCTTACCTTCCTACGCTTTATTAACTTAAAGATTTTATATAATTGCGATTCCAACTTTCCTTTTCTACTTAATTATTGTTTATTTGTTTACTGTATTTGCAGCATTTCTACCTGAATTTCTTTCAATTCTTTTAGTTTGTCCTTTCCATATGACCCTTTATTTTTTACTTCCTTCTTTGCTGGATCTCAGCCAAATCCAATTTTCCAATATTTCATCTCTTATAAAAAATACTCTGTGATTACAGCCCATTCTTCATTCACTTCATCTGGATCTCTTTTATTAATAATTCGTGTTAACATGTCATTATTTTTCATTTCTAGTAACTTATCCATCCATTCTCCTATTGCCAGAGCGTCTTTCAGTTTCCACTTAGCTGCTATTTTAAGTCTAGCTGCTGCAATTATATATAGCAGCACCCTCCAATATTTCTTTTCATATTGGGTTTCTAAAACTGATGTTATATTTAAAAGATATAGTTTGGGGTCCATGCTGAAAGTAAGACCCAACATCTTTTGCGTTATTTTATGTACGCTTTCCCAAAATTTCCTTATAATTATGCACCCCCACCACATATGGTGTAGAGAGCCAACTTCTTTGTTGCATCTCGTACACCTCTTATCCTCCAGCTTATATATCTTGCTTAAGCTCGTGGGTGTAAGATACCATCTATTGGCTATCTTGAGATATTTTCCTTTAGATCTTGGTTTGCCATGAATCTATTCGTTTTAGACCAGGCATTTTCCCACTCTGCTAAACTAATTGGCTCTCCAATGTCTCTAGCCCATCTGACCATTGTATCTTTTACCGTCTCCTTTTCTAGTTCTCTTTCTAAGAGGATCTTATACAATTTAGTAATTTTCCCTTTATCTTTATCCCAGAAAACTTTGTCTAATTTATTCCACTCTTTCTCGAATCCGTAGATCATTTTATCCTTTTTAAATCTCTCACTTATTTGAAGACACTTAAACCACTGTATCTTAATCCCCTGATCCTGTAATTCCTCTTTCTTTTTCAAAACATGATCCGCTCCGTTTTCCCATTTTATCAGTTCTTTATATCTAATCCAATCATCCTCCTTAATCCATCTAATTTGAATTGCTTCTACAGGAGACAGCCACATGGGAATACCTTTATAAAATTTTTGTTTTGTATTTTGCCATATCTTTAACAATGGTCCTCTAAAAGTATGGTTTTCAAATTCTCTGTCAATTTTTGCCTTATCATACCATAGGTATGCATGAATGCCAAATCTAAGATTATTACACTCCAAGTTTATAAGTCTAGTATTATCCAATTTCACCCAATTGCTCAGCCATTTTAACCCACACGCTATGTAATATAGCTTACAGTCAGGCAGGGCAGTACCGCCTCTATCTCTACTGTCTAATAAAGTTGTCCACTTTATTCTGGGCTTCCACCCATTCCATATAAAGTCCTTTAAATCCGTTACCCATTCTCTAAATGCTTTCTTGTTAGTTATTATAATAAGGTTTTGAAATAAGAATATCAGACGTGGTAATACGTTCATTTATCTGTGGCAATTTTTCCTAGCAGAGATAGATTCAATTTTTTCCATCTTTTAAAATCTTTTTTCACTTGTTTCCATGTTCTTTTATAATTGATCTCAAATAATTCTCTTTTTTTTTTTTTGCTAATCCATATACCCAAATATTTTGCTTTATTCTCAATTCTACATCCCGAAACGGTTTCCAATTGTTTTATTTCTGCCTTTGTTAAGTTTGCTGGTATTATCACTGTTTTTTTTTTTGTTGTTGTTGATTCTGAAGCCAGCTAACTTCCCAAAATTCTTTATAGTTTCCATCAATTTCTCCATATTGCTTATAGGTTCTTCAAGTATTAATAACAAGTCATCTGCATAGGCAAGTACTTTGTATTCTTGTCCTCTAAGCTTCAAGCCCGGTATTGTCATGTTGTTCCTAATTTGGTTATTAAGGATCTCAATTGAGATTATGAATAGAAGAGGTGACAGAGGACAGCCTTGTCTTGTACCCTTTTAAATGGTTATTTCCTGCGATCTCTCCCCATTCACTAATATATATGCCTTCTGTTTTTTATATATCTGTTCAATGTATTGATAGAACCCATTTCCTACTCCAATCAGTTCAAGCACCTTCATCATAAAAGGCCATCTAAGATTGTCAAAGGCCTTCTCAGCATCGGTGAATATCAAGGCTGCTTTTTTCTTGTTGTTCTTTTCATAGTACTCCATTATATTAAGCACCATTCTTATATTATTTGTTTATGTTCTGCCTGGAAGAAAGCTGTTTTGATCAGGATGAATAAATTCCATTAATACTGATTTAAGTCTATTAGCTAAGATGGTTGCATAGATCTTATAATCTGCATTCAGTAATGATATTGGGTGGTAGTTCTTGGCTTCCATCATATCTTTCCCTTCCTTTGGTATTAAGACAACTTCTGCCTCTTCCCAAGATTCCGGAATGCCCTCCATAGGCATGCCTGTTTGAACAACAAATGTGAATAGCTTCCCATGCCTGTGATCTTACCAAAAAATCATGGAGACAAATGAAAACTGCTGTGAATTGGCATTACTGCACATCAATCCATATTTTATTGCCTCGAATAGAGGAGCCGTAGCTCATTGAGCCCACAAATAAACATACCCAGCAGCCCCTTGGAGGTCCAATATGGCAAGATGTTTGCTGCCAGTATGCCCTATTTTAAAGTGATCTATCTTAAAGTGGAATTGCTATTAATTTTATATCCACTGTACCAGCAGAATTCAGCTTTAGAGATGGAAACTGTGAGGGGACAGGTGAAGCAGAAATCTTTGGAGTACGTGCATGTTGCTGACTGATGGCTTTTTGACTGATGGCCTATCTTAACAGCACTTGTTTCTTTTGTCCAGCTAAATCCCTTCCTGCTGGTTACTGGTGGACACTAATACTGTGTCCTATTTCTGGGAAGACATTATAAATTAACATGTTGAAACAATTTATGAGAAATATCAGGGTTTTGGTTTTTTTACTATTTGCAATATTTGCACTCCCAGTCAATCTGTGACCCACCAAGAAGAGAAAATGCTGAAACACTTGATAATAAAAGAGACAGGTGCGTATTTGCCAAAAGGTCAGCTGTTTGCAGAATGTTTTAAATGGCATTTTCTGAGGATTAAAGTTACTCTGTATTAACCTCTGACCTTTTCATCTGTTTTCTCTGATATATGTTCCACATTTGAGTTAAAAACTATTTTATGTCAATGGCAGGAAAACTGTACCTTAGTACTTGTGTCTTTTTTCTTTTTCCTTTTCCTTGTGGAAGATAAGATCAGATTTTAATGCAATTTTAAATATTTGCATTTGTGAATAATATCTCACACACTGTAATACACTTCCTAGAATTCTTGATGCAGAAAGTAAATCCATTTGTGGTTTTGGAAGGATAACTACAAGATTACAACCTAATGAATGTGGATTAAGTTGGACCATTTCCAATTTGTTACAAATCCTTGACATCAGAATGGATTCATGCTCTGGTTTGGTGTGTTCCCTATCCTCATCGCTGTCCTGTCTTGGCTGCTGAAAATAGCACATCTGAAATAATAGTATTCTGCTGGAGTCAGTGTAAAACATTTTTCTTGTGAACATTTCTTTCATCCTGTGAAAAGAAAAAGTGTATTAAGTAAAAAAATACAGTGCATACAATAGCAAATTATAGCAAATTTGTGGTAAAATAATATTATCTGTCTAAATATTATTCCTAATCTTTGTAATACAGTGGGCCCTCAATATAAATTGGGGTTTGGTTCCAGGTCCACTCGTGGATGCAAAAATCCATGGATGCTCAAGTCCTATTATATACAATAGCATAGTAAAAAATGTGTCCCTTATATAAAATAGCAAACAGCAAGGTATGCCTTTTGGATTTCCACCCCCACCCACCCCCGAATATTTTCAAGCTGTGGTTGGTTGAATCCATGGCTGTAAGACCCATGGATATGGAAGGCTGAATGTACCCTATATACATTGCAATTAAACATTAAGGACTTTATCAGACACACTAAATATGGTGTCATAACAATGGTACATAAACATGAAAGGGTGCGTGTACCACAAAACATTGCCCTTTCATGTTTATGTCCTGCCAATAAGCCAATTTATTTTATTGATGGGACAAGCCATCAATAGATTGGCTGTGACTTTTTTTTTATGGCATTGCCGGTGTATGAAACCTAGCACTCACGCCCCCCCACACACACACGTACTGTCAATGGCTAGACCAGCCAGAACACTTCCGGGTGAGACAGCGATATCCAGGTAAGTGATGCACTTTTTAGGACCCTCCCCGGGTTACTTGGAAGTTTTAAAGTGCGTGTATATGCTTTTAAAAACTTTTTGTGTGTTGTTTTTGTTTTGTTTTTTAATTTCTCATGTGAGTGTCTTCTCACAAGAAACTGTAGGATTTTGAATGAAGAAGTGAATGGACCTCCATTCACTTCCTCTTCATTGCCAGGGAAGCCTTTGCCAGTAGGCAAAGGTAAGTCTGGTGGGAGGTGTTCTTTTGCTGGCATAAAAATGGCTTTAATTATGCCACCAAAAGAATGTTTTTAGAGGCTCGTCTTGATAATATCCTAAAAGCATAGTTCAGCTAAATAAAATATAGATTAAATTTAAAAAAGACAAGTAAAGGCTTAGAAGCTTTCTTGTTGCTTACAAGCAACAATCTAAACAGTTTGGTGCAATAGCAGTGTAAAAAACCTAAGGTTAGCATTCTGCAAAAACTCCTTGGAATTAAGCAGCCTCTGTTTCTTAAATTCCAGCAGCAAAGAGGAATGAAAAACCTGCCTTAGGAGGCTTTTCTAGATCTTGCATGGTCATTACTGAAAACCCTGTTGAGTATTTGCACACTGTATCTGTGATGGCAGAAGGACTCAAAGCAGAGCATCAGAGGATGAATGAAATTTGTCAGGCTTATCTCTCCAAGGTTTGGAAAGGTGATAAACCACTATAAGGAAAATTACATACAGCGGATCCTGGTTTAGAAAGCTACAAAAAGTTAAAATGATGGGATAGGAGTGAGGGCCCAGTATCCTATTGCTGGCATTCACAGGTGTAACTTGTGCTACCTATACAGAGTGGGTTTCTTGGACTATGTGCAATGGTCATAACCAAATGAAGGGAGCAGAAGTGAAGTTCCACATGTGGAACTCTTGCCCATGTACACAACATACATACACACACAGAGCTGGTTCAGATGATGAAATAAACCCTCTTTAGAATCTGGGGGGAATCCCATGTATCCCAATGGGATCCCACAGTGGTCTGTCATTTTTCGAGGGAAAGGGACCAAAATTTGGGAAAGCTACATGGGAAAAGCCTTTGCAGCACATTCCTGAAGCAGATAGCTGATTGGTCAGATGTGTGCGGGGTGTGTGTAGAACTTTCTAACAAGGCAGCACCCAGAACTGCCATGTTGGATTTTCAAAGTAGCCATCGCGCACTGAGACAAGGAAACAGCCTTTCTTTTTTGTTGTTTTGTGTTTGTTTTTTTTTTAATTAAGCAGAAGATCACTCTTCCACAACTTGGATTTAGTTTAGTTTTTTTTTAAAGCTGTTTGGCAGGGGGAAGTTGGAGAGAATAAAACTGTAATTCACTTGTGCCCACCATCTTGATTTGCTGGCATGCCTCTGTGTGAACAGCAAACACAGATAGCTTCACATACTAGCGATCTTGCAAATAAAAAATGGGGAGACAAATGAAAGCTGCTGTGAATTGGCATTACTGCACACCAATCCACATTTTATTCCCTCGTATAAATGCGCCATCCCACACCCAAATAGTTTAGATTGTACACCTTTGGCATACAAAGTCCTTTGGCAGGGCCTACTTTTTTTTATTGTTTTACTTGGAAAGCACCATGTATATCAATGGCACTCTATAAATCAAGAAGAACAATAACAATAATGGAATTTTCCCAACGCATGAGCTTTGCAGTAGTGACTAGGCAACTTTGACAAACTATATTAGAGTGTACAAGCTCATGGCTCAGGGATCCCATTTTGTTCAGATTCTGGTCTGTCAGGATGGGAGACAGAAATGCATTTCTTTCTTTCGATAAAGCTGGAGCTTGATTCACCACCATGGCCTACTAATCCTTCCTGGTGTGGCTGGGAGAAGTAATTCCATGTCAGAATCACTCCCATGGTATATATTATTTCAGGATCCCTCTCCAGAGCAATGGGACTGAAGCACCCTGGTGAAGCTCTTCACTAAGGACTTTTTTCGGATGTTTAAAAAGTAACTCAAGCAGCCTCGTCAGCTTGCGAGGCTGCTGCGCTGCAAAGCATCAGTTTCGGATGACGCTCGCCCCTGCCGGTACTGTTGTGGTACTGCGGGGAGAGTTGAGTGTCATATTTCCTTTTTTTTTTACTCACGATCAACTTTTGTAAGTAAAAATCAAGGAAATATGGTGCTCAACTCTCCCCGCGGTACTGCAACAGTACCGGCAGGGGCGAGCGTCATCCGAAACTGACGCTTTGCAGCGCAGCAGCCTTGCAAGCTGACGAGGCTGCTTGCATTATTTTTCAGCATCCAAAAAAGTCCTAAGAGAGGTGCCACCTCAAAACTAACACTTTCATTCCCCCCCTTCACATCCTGCACCCTGTGGTTTTTCTTTTACAGTGAGATTGGGGAGAAAGGCATCATTTTTCAGAAGATGTTCTCTGTTTTTCTGTGTCCTTCAGACTAAAAAAAATGCTACTATATCTTCAGGAGTGTTCAGATTCCAGTTTGGACCTTTTTAGGACCAAAGGTGTCCTTCTTAGACCTGGATTTCTCTCAAATCTTTCTGAAACAGCCAGTTTCAGTTTTAGATTCAGAATTCATCTAAATCCAAAGAACTCTATGAGCCTGGGTGACATCATCCAAGGTCCAGGATTCTGGCTCCACAGGAGTGTTCTGGATCAGCTGTAGGTAGATTCATGAGCTAGATAAAACAGAGCCAGCTCTTATGATCTGTAATTATTATATGGTTACCTGAGGCACTGATTTGTGGGTTGATGCCATAACTATGACTTTGCATGTAAAATAGTATAATTAATCTATAATGTGTTAATTTTTAGGCTGATGAGGGCAGAACAATGCTAATTGCTGGGATCGTAATTACCCCCCACTCAATTCACTCAAGTAAAGAGTTACTTGTAATTTTCTTCTTACTTTTGGAGGTCTAAAATATTTTCTTGTGGTATTTTGGGGGGATATGCTCAAATTGTAGGCCATTTTCTTACCTTTTTGTTTCAAAACAAAGAATGAGAAAGGAATGCATTTCAAAAAGTAATGAAAAGTAATGTGAAATTAACAAGAAATGTAAGGACAACATTTTACTTTTTGATTTTGCAATGTTACTTAACAAGTTACTTTTTAAAAGTAACCTTTCATGCTCTACTATGAGTCAGCTTAAAGTCAGCTGTTCTTCTCTAATATAGGTATGCAATATAGACTAGTGGGATAGGGTATTGTTATTTTTAACCTGCTTTTATGACTGTTCATAAAATTTTATGACAGTTCTTCACACTCATATTCCTGCTGGCCAAGATTTTTGAACAAATATATTATCATGTAAGTTACATGCATTACTTAAGCTGTGTGTGTGTGTGTGCTTTCTGTATTATCCAGAACCCTAAAAAAATCAGGGCTTCTGATCACAGGGAATGGCTGCATATGTACAGGCTACTGTTGTCTTTAGAGTATCACTGTGTAAAGAGGTGAATAACAGAAGGATGAGGGCTTACCTGTTCTTAAAACTTTATCAGTAGTTCTCTATCTCACTGTGGCATATTCAAAAAATAAGCCTAGATGTGGTAAATGTTAGCTTGACACTTCTATGTACCTCCTGTTATTTATTTTTCAATTGTCTTTGTGAACTGGTAATTTTGGGGTAAAAGCTTTGTAGCTGATATCTCACACACAAAGAAAAAAACATGGATTTTCTCCCTTCAAAAGGGTTCCATAGACACTAGAGACTAGGAATTCTCTTATTGCTGCTACTTTCTTTACCTGTTGTTTTTCTCCACTGCATTCCTATTCCCCTTCCTCTCAAGTGAGCCTGGGCTAGCGAGGCTAAACTCTTTTGTTGGTTATGTATGCATGTAAAATAGACTATTGTAAAAATGCATCTCCAGTCAATGATAGATTGACTTCTCTTGCAGGCTTTCCTGTAAACTCGATATTCACTGTGTTTCCTGGTTTGCTAAATATGACATATTTAATATTTGTAAGAACCATTTCAAAGTGCTATTCAAAGCAATCACTTGGTGTTGAACACAGATTGTCGAAAATGATAGTGCATTACATAAGGTGGCAAGGTTCTTTTAAAATGGAAATATTAGCTATTGTGTGACTGCATTGCTTTTGTCACTTTGAGTTAAGCTACAGCTGAATTGATGTGATGTACACAAAAGATTGCATAAAGATTTCCTTTTTGGTTTAAAGCATAGCAATCCAAATAAGTATATAACTCATCCTTACTGTACTAAGTAGAAACAATTTAGTGCCTAAGAAAGAATGGAGCCATTCCCAGATATTTATAGAGAGGCAGACGGTTTCCCAGCATTACAGCAAGAAAAGGGGCTCTTCATTTTTACTAGTGGTTCACCACACCTTTTCCATAACTACATGTCTAAAGATGCATAAACACCAGCTCCTTAGCAGTGCATGATACATCCCTGTTCCTGAACTACACAAAGATCACACATTTCAGTGTTTCAGGTGTTGATGGGCTGCTTCATCAACTGTCACAGGTGGAAGACCTATCAGTAGTAGTGAACATGTGATCTGGGGGTCAAAATGGGTCCTACTCAAAGCCTTTGCATCTCCTCATGAGTAAATGAATAGGGGAGTTTGTGTTTAAGAGCTCCCTCTGTCAATTACTCACAGCATTTCGACTCCAGGCCTGTATGTCTGCCCAGCATTAAACAGCTAATTGGTGTCATTGTTTCTGGCAAGTTTTTTAATGTTCATCACACCTGCAGAATAAAGTAGAAATTGGATTATCAAAAAAATCCACACACACATCCCGTCTTGCTAGTTAGTCAACCAATAATGGAACAACAAAAAAGGAGGATCAAATGTATTTTAAGATATTTTTATTTATTTTTAAATAAAGCAAGAGAGACACCTTTATAACAGAATAAATATAAAACAGCTATTTTATTTTATTTTATTTTGTTTTGTTTTATTTTGTTTTATTTTATTTTTTTCAGGAGATCAGTTTATTGACATGGGATGGAGAAAAGGGACAGCTCTTTCCAGCTGATTTTTTTAAAAAAAATATGGCAATGGCAACAACACAGCTTTATATAGTAATACTACATGGAAGATCCACAGAGCACAAGAACATAAGCATACACAGACTGCAGGAGTCTATACAGGAAGGCCAGCATAAAGGATTAACACAGCAAATATAGGGAACATGTGAGAAGCAAAGAGCATTGGAAAAGGAGGTCAGTTTTCACTTTGATGCTAGGAAGCCATGTTGTGTTCAGTTAGACAATCAAGAGGACAGAAGCTGCACATCAAACTTCTCTTGGCTTGAAAAGCCTGAGTGTTTTCACATGGGAAGGCTAGGATGCTCTTGTCTAGGCCTTCTTGTAGACACACAGGTTCAAACTAGAAAAGCTATGGACTGCAAAGGGTAAAAAGCCATTAAGATAATAAAGTTGCTGAAACCATTTAGCTACTTCAACGAACTCTTAAAAAGCTTTTCATAACCAGAATCTGAAAACAATGTTGGAGAATATGCAGTGTTTGGAAGTAACTATATACTTATAGTTGTTTCCCCTTTCCAATTAAAAAGATGTAACTTTTTAATTACATTCCTTGTAAATTGCTGATGGCTACCATCACTCATTTTGTAATGTAACTGTAACTTTAAAAGTTAATTTGAATGGTGGAGGAGGAACATCACACAAAATGCTGGTCTATACTTTCCCTCATGCTGCCACCTTGTACGTATTCTTTTTTTAAAATTATTGTTCTTTATTAAAAGAAATTTTCCAAAATTATAAAACATTGAATACATAAAAGACATAAAACACATACAAATATATAATTACTTTGACGTACAACATTATGTGCAATACCACATACAAAATAACTTCCTTATCATCTAGGACATGAATTTATTACTTCTGCTCTATTAACCTTTCCTTTTCTTATATATAGTTCCATTTACCTATGTAAATTAGATCTATATAAAACAGCTATTTTATATGTATGTCATGTAACTAACTTTTGATCATTACTACAACTCCGGGCTTGTCTACACTAGCCAAATACCCTGGCTTGCCCCCGTTCCACAGTCCTGCAGCCTACACAGTTCAGGGCGTTTACCCTGATCTGCTCCCGGGCAATCCAAATGACCTCCAGGGCGGATACAGGGCTGGAACAGGGGCAAGTTGGGATAGGCCCCTTTGCCACATTTTAAGATAATATCCAGTTTACTCTGTTTCTGCTGGATTGGGCCCTGTGTGTCTGCAGGAGCCCATCTGGCATGCTGCTCCTCCCTGATGCTACTAGCTCCCTGAAAGCCCAGCAGGGATACATCAACATGTGGCCGAGGCTGGTCACATGCAGGGGGCACGCAGTTACATGTTGTGGGATCCCTGCCTGGCTTCCACATTAACGAGAAAATGGTGGTGGTGACAACAGCTTCAGTGATGGGCTGGCATTCTGTTTGGACTCTAGCCTGTCTTCTGCATGTAACAGGAGGGATATGTCACCTCTGCAGTCAGGATACACCAGTAGGGAACCAGCATATTCTGGTAGATGAGCCCTCAGTGAGCCTAATTGACATTCTGTCCCTCAGTGACAGTGGGAGGAGCTGTATTTTGGCAGATGGCATTCTTTGTCCTATAAGACCCAGGTAATACTCAAAGATTATGAATTAGCAAGGTTGGGAAAGTCTTCTGACTGAGTACTCCTTAAATTCAGGAAGATTGCACATTACTATTTCAGGTAGCAAAGTAAAAGCTATTTGCTGCCTACGTTGTTCTTGGCATACATTCTCGAAGTCACCCTACCTTTCTTTTGTACCGAGGTTATATACAATTGTTCCTTTCCATGCATTTGATGTGAGATTTTGCACTAAACTAATTCCAAGAGATGCATAATTCCCTACCTTTTTGTTCTGATGGATTGTATAGAACTATATAAAATGAGTTGCGAAGTGATTTAATGACCTAATTTGCACACAACAGAAACTTTCTAAATATAATTTCAACTTGTGTTATAAATCTTGAAAGTATAGGCAGTTAAAGTCAATTGATTACTACTTGCTTGCAAGTCATTTTTTCCACTATAAGATGAAACGATTATACACTACAAACATCTTTGCTTTTCAGTGGAATATTATCTTTTCAATCTTTTATGTGTATGCAGAACTATTGATTTTGATTTGTTGACCACTGTTTAGTTCCAAACTGGCAACAATATGGAACTTATGTCCAATGTACACTCACAATGAAAGTGGATTGGAAAGTCTCAGAGAGCTGCCAAGCCCTGTATCAGTAAGGCTACAAGCAATATGCATCTGCAGAGCAGTGTACAGAAATCTTTCTCTGGGAAGGGCTTGCTTCCTTGCTTAGGTTGAGTCAGTTAGATCGGGAAGTTGACCTAGAGTGTCATGCAAGAGCAGCATTTTCCTAGTTACTGTACTTGATTTATTACAAAATTTTTACTGCCAAGGGGAGGTGCTTGTGTGATTTTCTGGCTCAAGTACCCAAATAGTTTGGCTAGCTTCAGATACTCTGTACCTTCAATTGTGCTACATGTGGGTGGGTCATCTGCTCTTCTTCCTCAAGCAGAAATGAATGTCTTAGGCCATCCCTGTCTCTTATTGACCCTTATACTTGTGAAGTAGTTCACTTGTGACAAGTCTGATTTAGATCCACTAATTTTGTGGTCAGATCCAGCACAACTGGATTCTACTTCCAGGGGGTAGCTAGGATTCTGAAACAAATATTGTAGGTGAGGTCTGGAAATGGGTTCACCTACATTGCTGTAGCTCCTGTACTACCACCCCTCATATATATAATGAGCTAGGGCAACTGGTGGAGTATGCATGCCATAGAGTCATAGAATCATAAAAGAGTTGAAAGGGGCTTCATGGGACATCAAATCCAATCCTCTGCTCCGTGCAGAAATTCCAGCTAAAGCATCCCCAATAAGTAGCTGTACAGCCTCTTTTTAAAGATGTCTAGAAAAGGAGCCCTACCACGTCTCTAGCCAATGGATTCCATTGCTGAACTGCTCATACTATCAAGAAGTTCCTTCTAATTGTCAATCAAAAACTACCCTCTTGTAACTTAAAAGCCAGCCAGCCAGAAGGACTCCAAGCCTGCAGCAGCCTCTTTTCCCCACTCCACTGGGCTAGAAGGCTCCAGAGGGCCATGAGGACTTTTGGCAGCAGGGCAGCAGGAAGAGGGGGCATGGCCAGGAGGGGCTGGCATTTTAAGCCAGTCCTACACCCCTCAGGAACACCAGCCTGCCAGCCAGGAAGACCCAAGCCTGCAATTGGAGTCAGCTGAGGCCGGGAATGGAGTGGGGGCAGAAATTGGAGTTGTGCTGGGGAAAGGGAGGTATGGTCGGAACAGAGTGAACAAATGTTACAAAAGAAGACAGGATCACTGTTTGTTAGCTATCCCACCTTCAGTTCACCCTGTTTCCCAGAATGGATTAGAGAGCGTACCAACCATTCCACAGAACCTTACTTTGCTCCTCTGCAATGCCAGGTCAGTTAAGAAAAAAATGCACATTATTTACAATCTTTTTTGGATGATGATGCCAACCTGGCTTGCTTCACAGAAACCTGGCTGGGAGAGGATAGCGCTGTCATGTGGACGCAGGCCCTCCCAGCTGGGTAGTCTGTCAGTGAGCAGGTGGGGGGAAGTGGGGAGGGGGTTGGAGTGGCTCTGGTTTATAAAGACAATCTGACTTTGACCAGGATACCTGTCCGAAACACAGTCCACTTTGAGTATATGTACCTTACCTGAGGACCAGGGATATTTTGGGATTCTGCTAGTATACTGGCCACACCGTTGTCTAGCAGACTCCCTAACCAAGCTGACACAGCTGGTCTCAGAGTTGCTGTTGGAGTCGCCCAGACTCGAGTGGAACAACATCGCATACCTTGAATTCAGTAAGGCCTTTGACAAGGTTCCCCATGATATTTTTGCAAACAAGCTTGTAAAATGTGGGCTAGACAAGTTAACTGTTCAATGGATTTGTAATTGGTTGACCGGCCAAACCCAAAAGGTGCTCAGCAGTGGCTCCTCTTTGTCTTGGAAAGACGTGACCAGTGGGGTGCCACAGGGTTCTGTCCTGGGCCCAGTGCTATTCAACATCTTTATCAATGACTTGGATGAGGGAATTAGGGGCATACTTACCAAATTTGCAGATGACACCAAATTAGGAGGAGTAGCTAATACCCTAGAGGACAGGATCAAAATTCAGAATGACCTGGATAGACTGGAGAGCTGGGCCAAAGCTAACAAAATGAAATTCAACACGGGGAAATGTAAAGTACTGCACTTAGGGCGGAAAAATGAAATGCATAGATATAGGATGGGGGAGACCTGGCTGAACGAGACTACGTGTGAAAGGGATCTAGGAGTCATAGTAGACCACAAGTTGAACATGAGTCAACAGTGTGATGCGGCAGCTAAAAAGGCCAATGTGATTTGGAGTGTATCAATAGAAGTATAGTATCTAGATCAAGGGAAGTAATAGTGCCGCTCTATTCTGCCTTGGTCAGACCTCACCTAGAATACTGTGTCCAGTTCTGGGCACTACAATTCAAAAAGGATATTGACAAATTGGAGCATGTCCAGAGAAGGGCAACTAAAATGGTGAAAGGTCTGGAAACCATGCCTTATGAGGAGAGACTCAGGGAGCTGCGTATGTTTAGCCTGGAAAAAAGACGGTTAAGAGGCGATATGATAGCCCTGTTTAAGTATTTGAAGGGGTGTCATGCTGAGGATGGAGCAGGCTTGTTTTCTGCTGCTCCAGAGACTGGAACACGGAGCAATGGATGCAAGCTCCAGGAACAGAGATTCCACCTCAACATTAGGAGGAACTTTTTGACAGTAAGAGCTGTTCGGCAGTGGAACGCACTCCCTCGGGGCATGGTGGGGTCTCCTTCCTTGGAGGTCTTTAAACAGAGGCTGGATTGCCATCTGTTGGGGATGCTTTGATCAAGATTTCCTGCGTGGCAGGGAGTTGGACTGGATGGCCCTCGTGGTCTCTTCCAACTCTACAATTCTATGATTCTATGATTCTAACATTCCACTCGAGACCAGCTTGACAAATCTGCCTGGTGCAGCTCGGGAGTTCATGGAAACTATGACAAACATGGGCCTATCACAATTGGTCATCGGGCCCACACATTGTGCGGGTCATACCCTCGATGCAGTCTTCAGTACGGAACAGGAATATCTATGGGCGGAGGTTATTAAAACCACTGCATTGTCATGGATGGATCATTTCCTGGTCAAGACTGAACTAAGAGTCTCTTCCCACCCCACCAGGGGTGGTGGACCCATTAGAATGGTCCGCCCCCGATGGCTAATGGAACCAATAGGATTCCAGAAAGCTTTGGAAGGTTTAATGGTTGGTAACGTCAGTGACCCTGTCGAAGCTTTGGTTAATACCTGGAACACCGACCTTACCAAGGCTATCGACATTATCGCTCCCAAACGTTCTTTCCAACCCGCTCCTAACCGTAAGTCATGTTATACATCAGAGCTTAGGAAAATGAAGCGGGTTGGACAACGACTAGAGCGCAACTGGCAAAAAACTTGACTCTTATCCGACATGACTTGGCATAGGAACTTTCTTTGGTCCTATCGAGAGGCAATATGTGCAGCGCAGAGATCCTTCTCCTTTGCACATATTGCGTCTTCAGAGTCCATCCAGCAGAGCTGTTTAGGGTGGTAAGGGAGATGACACAGATTATACCTGTGCAGAACCCGTTGCTTAATCCAACAATGGCCTGCTGTGACTCATTTAACAAGTACTAAGAACCGGCTTAGATGCCAGTATTTTGACAGAAACAATTGATGAGGTGTCCAGCAACTCTGTTGATGTAAGTTTACTGCATCAGTTTCAATCCGTGAGTACCGAGGCTGTGGACAAGCTACTTGGTAGAGTGAGGAAGACGACCTGCCCTCTTGATCCTTGCCCTTCATAACTGGCCATACAAGGGAGTGCCTTGATGGTGTTCTTTAAGGACATCATCAATGCATCCCTCAGGGAAGGGTGTTTTCCATCCTGTTTAAAGGAAGCAGCAGTTAGGCCGCTCCTGAAAAAAAAACTTTCCTGGACCCCCTGGACATGAACAACTATAAGCCAGTTTCTTTGTTACCATTCTTGAGCAGAGTGATCAAGAGGGCAGTTGCTCTTCAACTCGAAGTGGTCTTGGATGAAACCGATTATCTAGACCCATTTCAAACTGGCTTCAGGATGGGATTTGGAGTTGAGACTGCCATGGTTGCCTTGACCGACGACCTGCGTTTAAGCATCGACAGGGGTAATGTGTCCCTGTTGGTGCTTCTAGACCTCTCAGTGGCTTTTGATACGATAAATCATAGCATCCTCCTGGATCGGCTGAATGGGTTAGGAATCGGAGGCGCTGCGCTCCAGTGGTTCTGGTCCTTTCTCTCGGGCAGGTCTCAGAGGGTGGTGCTCAGGACAGCTGCTCCACCAGAAAGGAGCTTACTTGTGGCATTCTGCAGGGCACCATCCTGTCCCCAATGCTGTTTAAAATCTATATGAAGCCACTACGTGAGATTATTCAGAGTTATGGGGCTGGGTGTTATCAGTACGCTGATGACACCCAGATCCACAAGTCTTGAAGAGAAATGACAACCCAGAAACATCACCCAAGGAGACCTTCTGCTGTGCTTTCCGCAACCAGACTTGTTTATCTTGGATTGGCCTTTATAGTCATCAGTGCGCTTGCAGAAAGTACGGGATGAGTCCTTCCTGAATCTTCGTTTGCGAAGAAAAGCTAGAGAGAGAGAGTTGACACCCATATCTATTTCTCCTTGTCCCGATAAATCGGCCTCAAATTCTGATGGTGTCTCTCCTCTTAATGACTATTTAAAGCAGTAATGGGCTGGATGAGGAAAAACAGATTGAGATTAAATCCAGACAAAACGGAGGTGCTCATGGTAGCGGCCCCAAAACCAGAAGTTGGGTTGCAGCCTCCACTCCTGGACGGGGTCACGCTCTCTGTTAAGGACTGTGTTCACAGTCTGGGGGTCCTCCTTGATTCATCGCTTCAGATGACGAGTCAGGTAAATGCGACGGTCAGGAGCGCCTGTTATCAGCTTCGGCTGATATGCCAGCTGCGCCCTTTCCTGGAAGTAAGGGACCTCGAGACTATGGTGTACGTACTGGTAAACTCTTGTCTAGATTTCTGCAATGTGCTCTACATGGGGCTACCCTTGTGCTTGGCCAGAAAATTCAGTTGGTACAAAATATGGCAGCCAGAGTGGTCTTGGGAACATCTTGGAGAGACCATATACATCCAGTATTAAAATCTTTCCATTGGTGCCTATCAGTTTCCAAGCCCAGTATATAAGGTGTTGGTTATTACCTTTAAAGCCCTAAATGGCTTGGGTCCAACTTATCTTCAGAACCGCCTCCTCCCATACCCATACAATCCTCCCCGCGCACTCTGGTCCTCTTGGAGGAATTTGCTTCAGCCACAAAAATCTAGGCTATCTGCAGCCTCTCAGAGGGCCTTTTCGGTTATCACCCCCAATTTATGGAATGGCCTGCCAAACGAGATCCATCAGATGATAAGCTTAAGTAGCTTTAAAAAACCACTAAAGACAGATCTCTTTCAGCAGGCCTTTCCTGATTATATCCTGGCCTCAGGAGCTGTGTCTCCTCACCTTTTTTTTTGTCTTGTTTATATATATTTTTATGTGATTTTAGTTAGGTGGTTTTAATTTTATACTGTTTAATGTCTTTTTATGGGGGAGGGTGGGGGTGGGTGGTGCTTTTAATCGGCATTGTAGAGTTTTAATTGTTGGAAGCCGCCCCAATTATTTTTAGCAGAGGGGCGGGGTATTATTATTATTATTATTATTAATAATAATAATAACCATTAGACCTGATTCCACGCTCTGGGGCAGCAAACTTGCACCCTCCCCTCTGTGATGGCTGTTTCAATAGTCAAAGAATGCAATCAGGTCAACTCTCAAGTCTTCTCTTCTGCAAGATGAACATGTCCAGCTCCTTCAATCTTTCTTCATATGTGTTGTACCCCATGGTCTTATCTACACAGGGAATTTATCCCAGCTTGCCCTCATCTGAGAGACCTGCAGTCCATAAGACACAGGACATCTGTCCTGATCATCCCTCCCAGCAGTACATATCACCTCCAGGGCAGAAATGGGGCTCAGATGGGGGCAAGCCAGGGTAGGGCCCAATACAGTGTTTTAAAATAATACCTGCTTTACTTTGTTGCCATTGGGAAAAAACAGAGCAGGCCCCACGTGTCTGCAGAAGCCTATCCTGGTAGGCCAGCTTGTTACTCCAGCTGTCAGTTGCCCTTACCCTTCCAGGTCCAGGAAGGGGTACCACATGCAGGGGGTCAATGGTCACATATTGTGGCTGGCTTCCTTGAAGCCAGAAGAACAAGGAAAATGGCTGCACTGATGACTTCAGTGACAGGCCTGCATCCCTATCTGGACTCTGGCCCATTTCACTGAGGTACCAGGAGAGACATAGGCCTGAGCCACAGTCAAGATATGCCAGCAGGGAGCCAGTGTATCCTGACTCATGTAGATGAACCCATACCTCCTATTGTCCTTGTTGCTCTTCTCTGAATCCACTCCAACTTGCAAATATCCTTCTTAAAATGAGACACCCCGAACAGAACACAGTACTTCAGATGAGGTCAAGCCAGCATTGAATATAGTGGGAACCATTACTTCTCTTGATTTGGGAATTATAGATCTATTAATGCAGGCTGAAATAGTATTTTCTGTCTTTGCTGAAGCATCACACTGCTGTGTCATGTTCAACTGATCATAACCAACAATAATCCCAATAATAATCCAGATCAGACATAACAAGAGCAGCCAGACCCAGACAAAAACAGAGGAATGAAGAAGAAAAACAACCACCCAAAGGGAAGGTATTTTTACCACACATCAAAGGAATCACAGACAAAATAGGGAAATTGATGAGGAAACACAACCCCAAACAATCTACAGACCAATCAAAAAAATCCAAGAAATGCTATACTCAGCCAAGGACAAAAGAGACCCTCTCACAGCTGCAGGAATTTACCACATACCATGCAGCTGTGGACAAGTTTACATAGGGACCACTAAGCACAGTGTGCAAACACAAATCAAGGAACATGAGAGACACTGCAGACTGGGCCAGCCCGAAAAATCAGCAGTAGCAGAACATGTGATAAACCAACCTGGACACAAAATGGTATTTAAAAACATGAAAATTCTGGACCAGGCCAACAACTATCATGTCAGAATGCACAGAGAAGCTATTGAAATCCACAAACACCTGGACAACTTCAACAGGAAAGAAGAAACCTTAAAAGTAAACAAAATCTGGCTCCCAGTTTTGAAAAACAATAGAATCAAAACTCAACACTTACAAAGGAATTCCACCCAGGGACAAGGGGATTCCCAGCAGATAATGGCCCGTTAACCAATCATTAGCCAAACAGACACTAATGAGCCTTGCATTTCTATACCCAGAAACTAAAAATTCAATTACACAAATTATATATACTCCCCAACAGAGGTTCACAGCATATAAACTCAACACACACACCTACCCAACCGTTCTCTGAGGATCCCAGCCACAGATGCAGGCGAAACATCAGAAAGAAACTATTCCAGAACACGGGCTCACAGCCTGGGAAAAAAACAAGGAAAATCTAATAATTCAAAGGTTCTTTTCACATGTAGTACAGCCAAACCAAGTATCCCCCATCCTCTCCCTGTGCATTTGTTTTTAATGGTTTAAATATAGAATTTTGCATTTCTATTTGCATTGACTCTCTTGAATTTCATTTTATTAATTTCCTCCCAATTTTTAGTTTATCAAGTTCCATTTTTGTTCTGTCAGATAAAGATGTGTGCATTTTCCAATTTTCAATGTTGCTGTTACTGTATGCAGATATATGTGCTCAAACCACTTCACAAGGTTAAAAACATATGGATTTCCAATCTCAAATTGTAGTGGGATACTCACTCATTACTGGAGAGTAAATTTCTATCAAAATATAACCTCCCCATTCTTCACCCACCTCTACATGAGCTTTATGTTTCCAATTGAATATGCCTTCTGCAACTGCTTGTCAATTGTTTAATTATACACACTTTTCAGTCATTGTCTTCAGCATGAGACAATGCATCTATTAGTTGGTAAAGGATTATTGTCTGTCCCTGTGGTCATTTGACCAAATGTGCAAGATTAGCCGCACATTATTTCTGGCTATGTGTGAATGGGTGAAACACCAACTAAAAATGCTTTCTTTTGGACTTTTTTGGATGGGAGAAAAGTAACGCAAGCAGCGTTGCCAGGTTGCGACGCTGCTGTGCAAGAGGGCACCAGTTTCGAACGACGCTCTTCCCAGCGGTACTATCAGCGATCGCAAGTAAAATATGACGCTGGGAAGGAAAAATATCATGCTCAAATGTCCCAGCGGTACTGCAACAGTACCGCTGGGAAGAGCGTCATTTGAAACTGGCGCCCTCTTGCGCAGCAGCATCGCAACCTGGCGACGCTGCTTGCGTTACTTTTCTTCCATCCGAAAAAGTCCTTTATATCCTGGTACATCTTCATGAATCTAGGATTATTATTATTATTATTTTGTAACTACCATAAACCTACTGACAGAAATTCTATTTTACATTAGTTTAGTTGTTAACTTTAAAATTTAAAGAAAATTTTGCTCTACCCTCAGTTTTTATGTCTTAAACTAAATTGTACCATGCATAACCTCTACAAGGCTAATGCTGATCATATCTCACAAGAATTGGCAGATAGAAGCTTACCCTAATCATGTTAGCGCAGTGGTTAAATGCCAGTACTGCAAGCCACCACTTTGCAAGTTCAATCCCAGAGGACTCCAAGGTTCACTCAGGCTTCCATCCTTTTGCAGGTCAGTAAAATGAGTACCCGACTTGTGGGGGCAATTAGCTAACACACATTGGAAACTGCTTAATGTGGTATAGATGTGTAAATTGCTATTGCTTAAACAATTTGTAAGCTGCTCTAGGGCTGAAGAGTGGGATATAAATACCTAAATAAATAAATAAATAAATAAATAAATGTTATTTCTTTGTGTAGAAATATGGCTACTAAAATAAGAAATCATTCTTACTGTTGGAAATGAAGAAGCATCAACACATGTTTACAACTCTGTGTGTGTGTGTGTTTCTGATCTGTATTTACTTCCTGCTAGCATGCAGAGTTCACTTCCCCCCTTCTTTGCCCCAAGTAGTTTTAGGAGATTTTCAGATGGGGAGTCAAAAAACCCCATGGAGGTTGGGAGAAAAACGGGTCTGTTCTGCTTCCAGCGCTCCGTTTCACACAGTCCCCTCCTCCTCCTGTCCTTCATTCATTCTCCCTCCATCCTGCTTTCATTTTAATTCCACTCTTTTTTATTTATGGAAACTTCCATTAATAAAAAACAGCAGAATGCAAATGAAAGCAGGATGGAGGGAAAGCGAATGGAGGTCGGTAGGAAGACGGGGACATGTGAAACGGAGCACTGGGAGTGAAACAGCCCCGTTTTTCTTCCAACCTCTGCTGGGTTTTTTCCCCCATCTGAAAATCTCCTTAGTGTTTTAAAACCCTTTGTCATAGAAGCTTGAAGCCAGCAACATGAGGCAGACCAGCCTCAAGATCTCTTACACACAAACATGAGAGTCAGCTTTAGGGAGTCTTGTATTCAAGTTAGGTAACTCTCTTCTATCTATCTACTTTTCTTATCCAAGATGTATACACTGCCATAATAGACGTAAGTTCTGCTTTATAGCTTTACTGAGTATCCTGGATGTTTTATGTCCTGTTTTGTACCAGAAGCTCAAGAAGCACTGGGGGTCTGTTGCAATCTGCTTAATATAAATGCCAAAACCAGTCCAACACTTACTACAACTGTACACAAATAGTCCCATGATAGAATAAGTTGGTTTCTTTCCTTTAACATGTTTCACACAAGATAAAACATATTATTTTTAAACAGTGGCATTTGATTCTAAAAATCCATGGCTGTGGCAAACCCCCTATTATTAGTCTACATAAGACTGAATATATAGGATATAATGGTACACACTGCCTTTATTCAATTTAACCACATCTCTTGTTGCAATGAACACTTTTAAGTGTAGCCATTGTTCATGCTATCAGCAATGTTTATATATTAAGGCATGGAGAAATATATTTGGGTGTCATCAGCATACTGATAGCACCCCACCCCATGCCTCCATATGATCTTTTCCAGCGGTAGATATTGAATAGTGTTGGGGATAGAACGGCACCTTGTGGTATGCCATATAACAACTCCATTTTGTGGAGCAGCTATCCTCAAACACCACCATCTGGAACCTGCCTGGGAGATAGTACCAGAACCACTGAAGCACAGTGCCTCCGATTCCCAAATCCTCTAAGCATCCCAGAAGGATACCATGGTCAATGGTATTGAATGCCATTGAGAGGTCCAAATGCACCAGCAGGGACACACTGCCTCTCTCAATGCTCAGGCAAAGATCATCCACTAAGGGAGCCATAGTGGTCTCAACTCCATATCCTGATCTGAAGCTGGTTTGAAATGGTTCAACATGTATCATCCAAGACTGCCTGGAGTTGGGAGGCAACTGCCCTCTTAATCAACTTGCCCAGAAAAGTGAGATTTGATACTGGTCTATAGTTGTTTATGTCCAGGGGATCCAGGGAGGGCTTTTTTTAGAAGCGGCCATACCACTGCTTCTTTTAGACAAAATGGAAAACTTCCATCCCTGAGTGATGCATTGATAATATGTTGTAATTGGGATCTAATTGCATCTCATCCTAAATTATCAGCCAAGAGAGACAAGAATTGAGAGATCCCTAAGATCACTAAGCATAGAGATTAGTTGAAGTCCTTGGACTTTATCAGATTAGCAGCTAAAAAGGCTGTAATTCCACTACTGAGGAAACACAGTGGCATTATTACACTTATGATCGCACATTGCTGTAATCGTGTGATACAACCACAACAGAATTATTACATGACCACCACTAGCACTTTAAGAATGGGATTTTACTTCCATGATTTATCATGGGTGAGGTTTCGGCAGCTTTTGCAAGAAAATGCAAGTGTTGTTTAAAAACTCAAACAAACAAACAAACAAAACCCTGAATCTACAAAGTAGATCACACAAACACTTAAACAAACCTAAAAACATGCAAACAAATGGGACATTTCATAAAAAGAGTGTCCTGTAGATACTTTTTACATTCTCACCTGGAGGTTTTCTCACTGGGAACGGGGAGGGGGAGAGGACTGTAATTCACACTGTAATCTTGTGATTACAGCAGGACTTGGTTTCGTGTGTCCTTCCATACAGCAAAAAGGCAATAATGAGAGCCATTGATGGCTTGTCCCATCAATGAAAAGCAATGCCTTATTTGCAGCTGGAACACAGATTGACCATGCGAGGACAAAAATGCTGTGAATTAGCAGGGCCTGTTTGCATTACCGTGACGTCCTAATGGTGTGGTTTCTGCCATGTCTCATAAAGTCCCTTTACTAACTGCAGTTCAAATCATGTAGTGATATTACCCTGTGTCCATACTTAAAATGCATGTAGGACAGACACCTGGATCTCATAGATCAAGAATTATTGAACATAAGACCAAGATTAGAAATCATAATTTAGATACCCCACTGGCTAGACATTTTACAACATGTAAACATTTCCTTGTGTCCCTGAGGCTATTTGGCATTGAACAAATTTAAATGTGTGTCTTTAGAGAATAGGTTCTTTCAAAGAGAGGCTTCTTGGATACATACATTAAAATCCACTGCACCAGTTTAAATGACTGTTTAAATTTATCAGTATATATGTAGAATTCTTTCACTTATTCTTGCAGTCTGTTTGGGTGGAGCAGTCATATTTTATTCCACTTTATTTTGTTTTGTTTTTACTTTCTGTAAAAGGTCATTCTTACTCTGTTAATTATGTTTTTTGTTTCCTACTATAATAATAATAAAAATACATTTTTATTTTTAACCCGCCCCTCTGCTCTGCAACCGGGGCAGTGTACAACAAGATTAAAACAACAGCAAGTTAAAACAATCCTTCCCAATCCTAACCCTCCCACCCCTTAAAAACTAAATTAAACTAATAGAGAATTAAAACAGAGATAAAATACAATAAATAAATAAATACATAAATAATGGCAATAGCGGCAAGGGGGCAGGTAAGCAATCAGCTATACTTGAGCCGGGAAGTTATTCTGGGAAGGCCTGCTGGAAGAGATCCATCTTTAGCACTTTTTTGAGGCTATCAAGAGTAGTGATAAGATGGATCTCATTCAGCAGGCCATTCCAAAGTCTGGGAGCCATAGAAGAGAAGGCCTTCTGGAGGTCTGCGACAGCCTAGTTTTCATAGGCTGCAGCAGGTTCCTCCTCCCAGAGGACCGAAGTGCATGGGGAGATCATATGGGATGAGGCGGTCCAGGAGATAAGATGGACCCAAGCCATTTGGGCTTTAAAGTTTAAAACCAACACCTTGTACTGTGCCCGGTAACTGATTGGCAGCCAGTGGAGAGATTTAAGTACAGGTGTTATATGCTCTCTCCTAGATGTACCCGTAATTAACCTGGCTGCCATATTTTGTACCAGTTGAAGTTTCTGGGTTAGGAATAAGGGTAGCCCCATGTAGAGTGCGTTACAGTAATCCAAACATGAGGTTACCAAAGCATGTACCACAGTTTCCAGATCCCTTTTATCCAGGTAAGAGCGCAGCTGGTGTATCAGCCGAAGCTCATAACAGGCACTCCTGACCGTCACACTCACCTGACTAGTCATGTGAAGCAACAAATCTAGGAGTACCCCCAGACTATGAACACAGTCCTTAGAGGAGAGTGTGACTCCATCCAAGACTGGAAGTTGTATTCCCAGACCTGGTTTTGGGCCTGTGACTGTCAGTACCTCCGTTTTGTCTGGATTTAGTCTCAATCTCTTTTTCCTCATCCAGTCCATTACCACTCTAAGACAGTCATCGAGAGGAGAGACACCATCTGAAGCCTGAGCCGACGATCTGGTCATGGAGAAATATATCTGAATGTCATCAGTGTAGTGATGATACCGAGCTCCATGCCTCTGGATGATCTCTCTCAGCGGCTTCATATAAATGTTAAATAGCATCGGGGACAGGATGGCACCCTGAGGGATGCCACAATTAAGCTCAATTCTGGAAGAACAACTGTCCCCGAGCCTCACCCTCTGGGATCTGCCCGAGAGAAAGGAACGGAACCACAGCAGAGCAGTGCCTCCAATTCCTAACTCTCTCAGGCGATCCAAGAGGATGGAATGATCTATAATGTCAAAGGCTGCTGAGAGGTCCAAGAGCACTACTATAGTGCCAAGCTTCTTAGCTGAGCAACTCTTTAACTGAAGACTTTAATTCTGGTGGCTCTGTTATCAAGCCACCTGTTGCTTCTAACTCATATATTCTCTTTTCTCTCTATATAAGTGAGTACTACCTACAGGTACACTTGTAGATTCAATTTTTCAAGTTTTGATATTCATTGTTCATGCCCTGTGTATCCTGAAATTAGTCACACACTTTGGTGTCACCCCTTCAAGGTAAACCACATAGGAGGTGACCCATTGCTGGTGACCCACCACCTATTAGTGGCTCTGCTTTACCTCTCTCACCATCCATCAAGGGCCTGGGGCCCAAGAGGAAGCTGATTCTGGTCAGCAGTTAACCCAATGTTTCTGCAGCAGCCAACACAGTTCCCAATCCACCAGGAGAACAGCACTATCAGCTCCATAGTAGTAGAGCCACCCAGCAGAGACAAGCTGTAAAAGTTTTCTTCTTCCTTAGTTCCTGCTGGATTGCTGCAACAGTGGAGCAGTGAACCCACTCCAGATTTTAGTGTGGACTTTAAAGGAGCTTTCTAAAGTGCTGAAGCCTTCCTCCAAAATGGGTCAGGACCTTGGATAAATCCTTTAAAGATCAAATTAAAAGAAAGGGTTACCCAACATACTGTTGTGGAAGCCTAGATGTAATTGATTTGGATCCGGCCCTATATGTAATTGGTTTGGATTCTGGGACTCATGTAGGTTCAATTTAGACCAGATTGGACTTACATGAGTCCCAGAATCCCCAACAGGAAACTGATGCTATTTATGCATGTCCAACAGAAATTCTGTGACTGGTACTCCCAGTCTCATCTCTAAACTGGGGGGAAAGATTCCTAGACATCACATTCTTTGTTCTGGAGGCTTATTGCCCAAATAGGATACTGGCTGTGTATTAGGGCCAGTTGAATTAAGAATTAGGGGATTTATGGTGGAAAATGCTGCCAAAGATTAAGAGGGGCATATTTAAATGAGGAGGATGAAAGTTTAGAAGGAGATACTTAGTATGAATCTACAAGATGGACCAAACACTTTTTTTCTTTCCCCATCCACCCACTTTGAGAGAACTACGTTATGTGTAAGAGGCATTCCTCTGAATTGCTAGGAAGTGATATGGCCTCCTGTACATATGTTGAAGAGCTTTTCATGTATGTGTAAAATTCTTTGGTATTGTATCCATCTCACTGGTTAAAAACCTGCAAGAGGACTAAAGGGACAACAGCCCAAGGATCCTTTCTTACACATTAGATTAGTATGATTTCCCACCAATTTGCATATACCTCACTAATATTCTGTTTACAAAGGTGTAAGTAATTAGAATACAAGAGGATAAAGCAATTCAATCTGGCAGTCCTTTGTTACTTGGCTTTAGATATTATGCTTCATTACACTGTGTAAATTAAAACATGTTGATGAACAACTGTGTGAGCATACAAGGGTGGGGAAGGAGAACTGTGGTTAATCTAAAATGGAAGTGGAGGCTTCTGAATTCATGACCTTAAAAGCAGCAATGCATGAGCTGAAGGTTTTCTGCAACTCATCCTTTAATGCTTAACCATGATTTGGTGCTATGTCACCCCCCTGGCCTCATGTGGCCATTTACAGGCTTTAGTATTTTTAAAATAATAATAATAGTAGTAGTGGTAGTAGTGGTGGTGGTGATAATAAGGAAAATATGACAAATATAAAAAGGAGGAAGAAAGGGGGAGGGGGAAAAGAAATGTAGCACCACATTTAAGACTAGTTAGTTTTTATTTTGCATGAGCTTTCATGGATTTAAACCCACTTCTTCGAATGTAGTACAAAGTATCACTGTTAGATATATATGTGTGAGAGAGAAGTCCAGCTAGTATTTACCTTTCCTTTGCTTTCCTTTTAATTTTGAGGGCTACATTATAGATTATATGGTGGGTTGTTGTCGTTGTTGTTTATAAATGGCTTGGATGGTAGAACAGAAGGCATGCTTATCAAATTTTCATATGGCACCAAGTTAGGAGGAGTATGTAAACCAAGAAGACAGGAGCAGAATTCAAAATGACCTTAACCGGTTGGAGAGCTCACCCTTAAACTAACAAACTGAACTTCAACAGAGGTAAATTTAAGGTACTACATCTAGGAATGAAAAATGAAATGCACAAATACAGGATGGGTGACACCTGGCTGGAAAACATTCCATGTGCAAATGATCTAGTCTTTGTAGATCACAAGCTCAACATGAGTCAAGAATGTGACACAGTGGGCAGAACAGCCAATGTATTTATAGGTTGTATCTACAGGAGTATAGTGCCCAGTTCAAGGGAAGTAATAGTTCTCTTTGGTTCGGCTTTGATAATATCTCACCTGGAATACTGTGTCCCTTCTAGGCACCACATATTAAGCGGTATACTGAAAAGCTGGAATGTGACCAGAGGAGACCAAACAAAATGCTAAATGATCTGGAAACCAAGCCCTACAACAGTGGCTTAGGGAGCTGGCTATGTTTACTTTGGAGAAGAGAGGGTTGAGGGAGGATATAGTAGCCATCTTTAAATATTTGAAGGGATCTCATGTGAAGCATGGAGCAAGTTTTTTTTCCTGCTGCTCCAGAGATTAGACACTTTTTCATACAGGGAATAAAACTCTAGTCGAGGTCAGGATGAGGACGGCCCTGTCTCGCTTACAGAGCTCCGTTTCATACAATGCTGTCCTCCTCCCGACTTTCCCCCAACCTTCCCTCATGCCAAGGGTTGGAGAAACACACTGCTTTTATTAATGGAGAACCCCATCAATAAAAAGCGGTGCTTTTCTCTCTTCTCCCCGGCATGGAGGAAGCACGGGGGAAGGTCAGGAGGATGACAGAGTCGTACAAAACGGAGCACTGTCCTCCTCCTGACTTTGACGGTGGTTTTATTTCCCAGTTGAAAAAGTCCTAGGATATGAACCAATAAATTGAAGTTAAAAGAAAAGAGATTAACAATCAGGAGGAACTTTGTGATGTAAGCGCTGTTCGGCAGTGGAACAGATTGCCCCCGACTCTCCTCCTTTGGAGGTTTTCAAACACAAGCTGATGGTCACCTTTCAGGAGTGCTTTCTTTGTACATTCCTACATGACACGGATTTGGACTAGATGGCGCTTTCAGTCCATTCCAATGGCATGATTCTATGAAATATTATTGAGCTAATACATGCACTGTTTTATAATTATTCTAAATAATTAGATTATGTTGCAAGTGTTTCATATGCAAAGTGGCCGTGGACTTCAAAGTCAAAGTCAAAGTTTATTCCAGTCATATGACCCATATAAATAACTCAGTATATACCAATATGAAGGGTAAATCATCCACACAAACATTTTACATGAACTAGAATGCAAACAAATAGGATAAAATATAACAAATAAATACAACCAGACCAAAAAATAAGGAGGGGGGAAACAGTAGGCAAGGAGACAACTGTTAGCACCTAACATATTCAGACAGTTGTAAGCACCCTTGCTCTTCTGTGAATTGTGGACAGAAAGAAATTTGCTACCTGAGCCGTTATATGTGTCAGGCTCACCCCTGAATTCTGGGATTTGGAGTGGAATTCATGGAGGACCCTGACATGAGGCTGCCTCTGGCTTGTTTCCCTTGCCTAGGCCTCTGGAGGTTTTGGAGAGGGGCCAGCCTACCTTGTTGGTCTGGGAACGCTGCTCTCCACCACGGCTCAAGGTCAAATCTTCCAGGTGCAAGCCAGGCCGTTCCTCCTCCCTAAATGTCATTCTCATGCTGTGGGGGTTTATCTGGGGGTTTGATCTAGCTGTATTCAGTTTCGGCTTTGTTCCATGTTCCTGACACACGATTCCTTGCCAATAAAGAATTTTATTGAGTGAATGCGAGCATGTGTGCTTGGTATATCACAGTAAGGCGAAACTCCTCTTCACTACCTAAATCTTTTTGAGAGGTTCTACCCGCAATGTCGGATGACACGGAGGCTGGAACCCAGATGGAGAAAGACCTGGCTGCAGGCCAGGGAGCTTGAGCCCTGGGGGAGGGTGCCGGCCCGTCGGGGGATGTTGCAGGAGTGCCTGAAGAAGACGGGAGCCAGGCCCGCCAGAGGGCTGGAAGGTTTACGCATCCCTTTGACCTGATGGAGCTGGGAGCCAGGCAAGCCCTGGGGAGAGGCAGCCTGCCACTCTCTGACACTCCAGTGTGGGGAGCTGGAGTGGCCATGGGAGCCAGCTGGACCTGGCCAGACGACCGAAGCTGGGAGGAATGCAGGTCTCGTCGGTGGGACAGGCCCCTGGCCGAGGGGCACCAAGAGCCGGGGGTGTTGTTTTCGCTGGCAGAAGTAGGAGCTGAGGTGCAGCAATTGAAGCAGCAAATGGAGCTTATGCAAACGAGCCTCCTAGAGATCCTGTAGAGGTTGCCTCAGGCACCACCTGCCCCAGGAGGGGCCCAGCCTCCTCAAATTAAACCAGTGTCGGCCCCGGTACCCAGGGGAGGGGACCCTGCCATGCCTGCTGGGGTTCCTGGCCTGCCAGCTCCTGGACCAGCCCCCTCTGGGGGAGCTGGACTGGTCAAGCCATGGGAAAGACCCCAGGGCCTAAAGCACCAAGACTTAAAAGCAACCTTTGATGGAGATGCGGTGAAGCTACCATACTTCCTGACCCAGGTGATGGGGTTTATGTCTCAGTGGGATGAGGAGTTCCAGACAGAGGCTGAGAAGGTGCAGTATGTGTCCAACCAGCTAGAGAGAGAGACGGCAAAGTGGTTGGTGGGTCTTTATGATATGGGAGCCCCAGAATTAGGAAACTTCCATGAGTTCATGCTAGCTCTACAGGCACCCCCTGAGAGTGAGAAGGGCCCGCATGGACCTCCGGCAACTGAAGCAAGGTTCAAAGTCCATGGCTGAGTACGTCACTGAATTTCACCGCCTGGCCAGTCAGGAGCCCAACTGGATGGAGGCCATAAAGGTGCAGTTCTTCCAGGATGGTCTGAATGCAGACATCCTCGAATGGGCGTTGTTTCAGGGGAACCCCGAGACCCTCTTGGGATGGGTATGGCTTGCTGGAGAAGTGGAAATGCTGAGGCGGAGTGTCAAGCTGGCTCGGTGCCAGCAGGGATCCAAGGGGAAGACCACGGAGTCCACCGGGAATAAAAGTAAAGCGGCCCACCCAGAACCACGATGGGGGAGTCGGAGAGGGAGCAAAGGATGAGGAAAGGCTTGTGCTTACACTGTGGAAAAGGGGGCCATCGCATAGCCGAAAGCCCAGAGAGGAGCCCTCGGGAACCAGCGGCAGCCGAAAAGCCCAGAGGAGTGAGGGGAAGTCATTGGTACCGAAGACCCCACTCAAGCCCAAGCCCAAAGCAGCGGTACATGCCTTGAAACCAGGCCACGAGGCAGGGGAATAGAACCAGATGACAGCAGATCTTCCTTTTCCGATGCGGAGCCGGCAGGAAACGGCTCCAGCCCGCCCTACTAAGTGCCCGAGGGCGGGCTAACCCTGAAGGGCTCCCGGATGCTGTGGTGAGTGGGGTGAAAGGCTCTTTCTTCATAAAAGCCAAGTTAGGGGTTGGAAAAAGGGGGGCACCCGAAAAGTAATGTGAATGGTTGAATGCGGGTGTACCCAAGTCCTAATGCACCCCTCCCTGCTCAGTGAGCTGGACATTAGCACTATCAAGCTGGATAAGCTAGTGTGTCTGTCTCAGATGGATGGAGAGATGATGAAGGGGGCCCCTGCAAAGCTAATGACTGGTCCAGTACACATGAGAATGGGGAATCATCAGGAGGAGCTTCAATTTGTGATAGCTCCAGGTTTTGTTCCCGCTGCAGTGGTGGGATTAAACTGGCTAAAGATCCACAACCCCATCATAGACTGTGTAAAAGAGTCAATGACTTTTGCAGATCCTGTGTGTGTGTAGGAGCACAGGGTGGGGGGAAGCTTCCCCAGGGGGAGGAATCCCTCTAGAGGCCAATTTGCGGAACAGCACAACAGCTTTAGTCCAAGGGGAGCTGAAAGGGTTACCGGTGGAATACAAGCCATGGCAGTTTATATTTGAGGAGAGGGAGTGTGACATTTTGCCACCCCACTGACCATTTGACTGTGCCATTGAGATACTTTCTGAGACAAAGCTACCCAAACCCAGGATTTATTCCATGATGCCGGCTGAGATGGATGCCCTCCGGGAGTTCATAGACAAAAATTTGGCTCGGGGGTTCACCAGGCCCTGTTTTGTTCAGGCGTAAGACAGATGGGGGTCTCCGTCTATGCCAAGATTACCAGGGGTTAAACGCAATCAGCATTTCTAATCAGTACCCCCTTCCCTTGATGAAGGATATACTGGCCCATTTGTCCAAGGGGAAGATATTTACCAAACTGGACTTGAGGGAGGCTTCTTACAGGATGTGACTCAAGGAGGGGGACAAATGGAAAACTGCCTTCAATTGCCCCCTGGGGGCTTTCGAATTCCTAGTAATGCCTTTTGGATTAAGTGGAGCTCCAGGAATTTTTCAGAACCTAATCATAGAATCATAGAATTGTAGAGTTGGAAGAGACCATGAGGGCCATCCAGTGCAACCCCCTGCCACGCAGAAAATCTTGATCAAAGCATCCCCGACAGATGGCAATCCAGCCTCTGTTTAAAGACCTCCAAGGAAGGAGACCCCACCACGCTCCGAGGGAGTGCGTTCCACTGCCTAACAGCTCTTACTGTCAAAAAGTTCCTCCTAATGTTGAGGTGGAATCTCTGTTCCTGGAGCTTGCATCCATTGCTCTGTGTTCCAGTATCTGGAGCAGCAGAAAACAAGCCCGCTCCATCCTCAGCGTGATACCCCTTCAAATACTTAAACAGGGCTATCATATCGCCTCTTAACCGTTTTTTTTCCAGGCTACATAGTAGCCAGTACATAATCAATGATGTACTGAGAGAATTTTTGTACAAGGGGGTCTTGGTGTATTTAGATGATGTACTGATTTATTCTGAGGATTATACGTCCCATGTGAAACTGGTGAAAAAGGTACTTGCTAGACTTGGGAAGAGCCATCTGTATGCTAAAATGTCAAAGTGTGAGTTTCACCAAAGCTGTTTAGATTACCTGGAGTACCGCATCTCAAATAAGGGGATTGAAAGGGACCTGGAAAAAGTAAAGGGGGTGTTGGCATGGCAGGTCCCTAGGACCAGGAAGCAGCTGCAGAGCTTCCTTGGATTTGCTAACTTTTACCGGTCCTTCATCCCTGTCTGCTACGGTAGCCCTTCCACTGACTGACCTGTTAAAAACCAAAGGGATGGGAGAGAAAACCCGAAAGGGAAGGGAGAAGGCTGAGAAACCTCTCCAAAAGATTGTGTGGTCTGACAAATGCCAACAGGCCTTTGATAAACTGAAGAAACTCTTCACCTCTGAACCAATTCTTAAACACCCTGACCCCTCCCAAACTTTTGTGGTCCCAGTTAATGCTTCAGATGTAGCAATGGGAGGGGTGCTGTTACAATGGGGTGAGGAGGGGGAGCTTAGGCCGTGTGAATACCTGTCCAAGAAATTCAATGAATCTGAGCAAAATTGGCCTGTGTGGGAAAAGGAGGTGGGTGCAATCAAGCTGGCCTTAGAGATTTGACACCACCTATTGGAGGGATCTTCCAAACCCTTTGAAGTTTCTACAGATCACAAGAATTTGGAAGCTGTGGCCACCCCGAGGCAGTTGAACTCCAAACAGATTCAGTGGGCCAGTTTCTTCTACTGGTTCAATTTCACCCTGAAGTTTATCCCAGGAAAAAAGAATTTCCTAGCTGACGGTTTGTGCAGACTTCCCCAACATGACAGCCAACGAAAGGAGGTTACTGACACAGTATTCTCCCCCTCCCACTTGGGACTAGCAGTCCTAACATGCAGCAAGGCCAAGCGTCAAGAGGCCCAGGCCAGCCCCTCTTTGGGGCCAGGGCTTGATCCTAAGGCAACTGGAAATGCCATTCCACCAGCTGTAGGTGCAGATTCCAGTGAGGCACTGGCCACGCCGGCGTTGGCTCCTTTCCCCCCCTCCCAGGATGATGGGGGTGGGTGGCAATCCCAATTGGCATCGGCCCTTCCCAAGGACCCATGTTTTTAGCTCACCCAGGGGAGGTGGCCCTCCTGGAGGGTCTGGCTTGGAAGGGAGAGCGCCTATATGTCCCAGAGGCCATGCGGTCATCCATTCTCAAGCAATGCCATGATGTTAAAAGTGCTGGGCATTTTGGATATGTAAAAACCTTGCATTTGGCCTGGAGGCAATTTTGGTGGCCAAAGATGAGAAGGGAGGTGGAGGAGTATGTCAAAGGGTGTTCCACGTGTGCAATGGCAAAAAGGGGGACGGGAAAGCCAAAAGGCTTGCTGCAGTCTTTGCTTACCTCGTCCAAGCTTTGGGAAGTTTTCAGCATGGATTTCATAGTGGAATTACTGGAGAGTAGGAAAAAGACTGTTATTTGGGTGGTGACTGACATGTTCTCGAAACAAGTGCATTTTGTGGCCTGCAAGAAACTCCCAACTTCCCCCCAGTTAGCCAGGTTGTTTATTCAACACATTTACAGGCTACATGGGATTCCTACTAAGATTGTGCCTGACCGGGGTCTCAGTTCATTTCCTAGTTTTGGAAGGCATTCACAAACTTTCTGGGAGTCGAGTTGGGGCTCAGCAGTTCCCATCATCCCCAGAGTGATGGACAGAGTGAATGTTATAATCAGGTTCTGGAACAATATTTGAGGTGTTATGTGAACTTCCAGCAATTGGACTGGGTGGACCTCTTGCCTTTTGCAGAGGTCACCTATAACAATGCCACTCAGCAGAGCACCGGCTTCTCCCCTTTTAAGATTGTTTCAGGACAAGACTTTAAACCTCTACCACTAGGGGAGGGGACCTCCAAGGACCTGGTCTCAGTGACCCAGTGGAGTCAAAAAATTAAAGATGCCTGGCCAAAAGTTTTTTTGCCTTGGACTTTGCAAAAGCATGATACAAACATCATGCTGACCAGAAACAGGACCCCACCCCTGAGTACGCCATAGGGGACTTAGTGTTCTTGTCCACCAAGTTTCTTAAAAGCCCCCAACCTTCGAAGAATTTGGGGCCCAAATACATAGGTCCTTTTCCTATTGCTAGAGTGATAAACCCTGTGGCTTTTGAACTGTCGCTGCCCAAACTGTACCGTAATGTTCACCCTGTGTTTCATTCAAGCTTGCTCAAGCCAGCGTGCCATCCAGACCGTCATCATCCAGACCCGGGACCTGCACCCCTTCCTATCTTGGTTGACAAACATCAGCATTTTGAAATTTCTAAAGTGTTGGACTCTCGGGTTCACAGGGGGGGGGGTTGCAGTATTTGGTGAAATGGAAACATTTGCCCTTAGGGCATGCTGAGTGGGTCAGTGTCGAACATGTGAATTCTCCACGCTTATTGTGAAAGTTCCATGCCCGCTTTCCTGATAAGCCGGGCTGAAAGGTGGGGTTCTCTTCGGGTGGACGGTATGTCAGGCTCACCCCTGAATTCTGGGATTTGGAGTGGAATTCACGGAGGACCCTAACATGAGGCTGCCTCTGGCTTGTTTCCCTTGCCTAGGCCTCTGGAGGTTTTGGAGAGGGGCCAGCCCGCCTTGTTGGCCTGGGAATGCTGCTCTCCACCGCGGCTCAAGGTCAAATCTTCCAGGTGTAAGCCAGGCCGTTCCTTCTTCCTAAATGCCATTCTCGTGCTGTGGGGGTTTATCTGGGGGTTTGTTCTAGCTGTATTCAGTTTCGGCTTTGTTCTATGTTCTTGACACACGATTCCTTGCCAATAAAGAATTTTATTGAGTGAATGCGAGTGTGTGTGCTTGGTATATCACAATATGAGTATACTGATCCAACAAGCAATTCCAGCCCAGCTACTTTGTTGAACATCCTTGATACTTATTTAACAAAGGGCTAAGCAGGTCTCTCCTGATTTGGTTATATAAGGAACAATGTAAAAGAATATGTGACAAGAATTCAGGGACCCCAACACCATATGGACAGGCTTTTCCTGCTGTGGAACACCCCAATATCTACCTTGCAATAAGGATGTGGGTAGAACATTAAATCTGGTGAGCATCAAAATCTAAAAGAAAATTACATTAAAATGACCCTTAGGTTGGATTATATGCCATCAAGATTAAGTAAGATGAATAAGACAATTTCAAGTAATTGTTGGACGTGTGGGAAAAATTAGGGAACAATGATGTACATGTGGTGGTGTTGTGCCAAGATTAAAAAATTCTGGATGCAACTTCATGAGACAATCAAAGAATTCTTACAAATTAACCTGGAATTTTCCCCAGAAATGTACTTATTAAATATTGCTAAAGATCCAGAAGAAGAGAAAAGAAGTAGATACTGGAGAATAATACTTTATATGATTATGGCTGCCAGATTAATCATAGCAAAAAAGTGGAACGTGAAAGAATGCTCGACCAAAAATGAATGGAAAAACAGGTTGATAAGTATGTTAGAATTAGATGTACAGTTGTCCCTCCACATTCGTGGTGGTTAGGGCCGTGAGACCCACGCGAATAAAAAATAGGTCAAACCACCGCCCTCCCCCAATCCCCCGCCCCTCCCAGAAGTGGTGATCAGGCTTTGCAAGCCCCATTGCTGCTTCTCTCCCCCTTCCCAGTCCCCCCAGAAGAAGCGATGGGGCTTGCCAAGCCCTGTCGCTGCTTCTCTCCCCCCTCCCAGCCCCACCAGAAGCAATAATGGGACTTGCCAAGCCTTGTTGCTTCTTCTCCCCCTCCTAGCCCCCCAGAAGCAGTGATGGGGCTTGCCAAGCCCCTTCGCTGCTTCTCTCCCCCCTCCCAGGTGGTGGTCCTTTGAGCATCTGGGAGACTGAGAAAGTTCTAGTAGTGAATCATTCAAATTATTTCCCAGAGCATTTAGTAAAGCCAAATCATCATCCTTACCAATTCTGGCATTAAAGTCCCCTGCCAAAATTACTTCAGCATGAGGAAATTTGGTTTCAAGTGACCGCTTTATCAAACTGTTCCCCCTTAGTAGTGGCTTTTTTTATTCAAAACATAAGACCTGCCATGATAATAATTAAAGTTTATTTATCACCACAAACTAATAAAGAAAAAATATTGTCACAAAGGGGATCTCCCTCTTGAGAGGGATACCATTCAGACAAATTTGTTCCTTTGTGCTTTACGTCTCATGTTGTTAAACTGCTCTGAAATAGGGGTAACCAAGGAAGTTCTGCAAATACTCTGACTGGAGTTATCTGAAACTTAGCAAGAAAGGATTTCATTTTAAGTAGCATGAGTGGTATAGTTGTGTAGTTTTGCGGTCAGGTGTATTTTATTCCAGTAAAAAATTCCTAATCAAAATTCCTAGTTGGAGGTAGATGGTCGACAGATCTTAAATCTATTTTGCACTATTGTATATTTAGCAGTTGTCTTAAGGAGAACAGAACAGCACTGTGAGAGTCCCATTTTTCCTAATTAATTGAAACTGGGGCAATTTGCAACAAGATCTGCGAAGGGTGATAAATCCTTGCAACTTTGAAAGCCACCTGACTGTAGTTATCAGTTGTCTGCTAGAGTGGTCTATTAAGGTTAGTAGAACAGTTAAGTCACTCCTGTTCTCCTTGGCTAGAGCCCTGAGGTTGAGATCTGGAGGGAGCTTCCAAAAAGATCCTTATCAGCTTTTCAAGAGCACTTTCTACTGCATTCATTTTATAACACACCATTTGAAGATTTTTAAATATTGCTGACACTGTTTTGGCTGTGGATAAACATTGTTCTGCTAAGTGGTTAAAGTCAGCTACATTGAAAATTTTGTGTGTTACTGACAAAAGAGGTAATAAAGGGGGTTCTTGTTGCTTGCCAAGTTCTTTCAGAAGAGAGATCAACTCATGTTGTACTCCTTTAAACTTGTTTGTTAAAAAATTAGTTACATTGGGTAAATTACTCACCACATTATCAGGAGCTAAAAGTTGGTCTATTTTCAATTGTTTTCTAGCCTCGGTGTGGGCATTTCCTCGGCATGACCTATTTTTTCCCCATTTATTTCTGTCAATCCAAAAAATAGGTGGAAATTTAATTCCTTGAGCCCTTTCAAAGCTCCAGATGCCAGGCCTATCTCTAGACTATGAGTTTGGTTTATAGTTTGTAATTTGAGCTTCATAGGTTTCAGCTTTGGTAGCCACCAGCAGTGGTAGAGTAAATAAAAAGAGGTTCCCTTATAAATTCTTTTGCTATGCTATTAGCATAGTTGTAAAGTAATAAGGGAGGAGAGTTTAACAACCTCCCATGTTATCTTCATTGTCTTTAGAAGTTTTCTGATACTTTAAAACTTTAAATAAACTTAAAATAAACTTTAGATAAAAGCATCACACAAACGTTGTGCTTTCCTACTACTACACAACCATGGACTTCTTGCTTCCACATTTTTTTAAAAAAAATTACCAGTAAACGTGATGCTGACTCAATAGCAACATATTCCACAGATTATTCCAAGATGCTTCCCTTCCATCTGCGGAGCAAGTTGTCACCCTAATATGACTTACAAGACTGCAGACATTATTCAAAATTTTCTTGGTATGGTTGGGAATTTTTATTTTGGCATCACATGTTTTTGTATTTCATAAAAAGCAGCAATGAAATAAAGGTATCTAGCAGATCAAAATGTTATAAATCAAGATAGCTGATTAAGTAGAAAGTTATATTGAATCAAAACATTCCTGGCCAATTCAGAACAGAACATTCCATGATTATTGGGTGTCAGTGGAAATCAAGCCAGGTTTCTTGACTTCAAACAAAAGTTTTAACCAACTTGCTTAGTAAAGCTTTATGTGGCTGTCAAGTACTGATGCATAAGATTTAGAACCATGAGATTGTAGAGATTGGTTTTGCAATGTGCTGCTGTTCAACCACTTGGAGAGCTGCTAGGACTGTGCCAAATGCAGGTTGTCACTCACAATGAGGGGCACTTGACAAGTATGATACAGACCATGAAATTGCACTCAATGCTTGCATCAAGTTTAGAATTGGCAATTCCTGACCTTGCTGTATTATTCTTTGCCTTTCAAATAGAAATCTGAATGGCACAAAATTGAGAAGAGCTGCAAACATTTCAAAAGATAGTACATAAAAATATTAGAAAGTTCAGCAGGCATCCAAATGGTTACAGTAAAATAAAGAAAGGAAAGAACTAGATGAACCAGAAGTTTAAGATGGCAGACCACTGCCTGGGCAGAAGTACTTTGGGAAATGATTTAGTCTTTGTATCCTATGTCACTGACTGAACACTGGAACACCAATTTTCCCCTCTCTCATATGAGCCTCCCTGCCATATAATGTCATCCTCTGGATACTGTTTTTATAGAGAACTAAAAACAGTGCTCATCAGGGCTTTCTTAGTGGTGGCACTATATTGTGGAATGGGCTCCACATGACTTAATTTTAGTTATTGTTAACCCATGTATTTTCACTTGAGCCTTTGTTCACAACAACGTGGATACAAAGTATCAAATGTTTTTTGGGAAAATCTGGTGGAAGCACAGTTATGTAAATTATCCTATCATATTGTTTTCCATTGTTGTGGTAAATATTATATTGAGGAAGTATTGGATTGCTGGCGGGAGGGGAAGAAAAGCAAAAATCCTGTTCAGCATTTGCACAACATTTGTACAGTTACACAAGTAATTGAACAAAAACCTTGAGTTGGGGAGCCCAGTTGTACAACTGCTTATAGTTAAGGACAAATCATAATTTAGGTCTGCTGAACTATATATATTTATGTATACTTATGGGAAGCAAAACTACTTGCAAATCCTTGCATAAGTGGTAGAAATATTTGCACAAATATATTCTATGTATCACCCTTTGACTGGGATGAAGAAGTGCAACTGGTGACACAAGAGGAATACATAACAGGATTCTCACTTATAAATTGCCTACAGTGTAGCACTTCACACCTTAATTGCCTGATCCTATGAGTTTCCTTCAGACCCTGCTATAGTCAGTGCTCATTGTTATTTATTTTGGAAAAATATCCCATTTAGCAGTGGCTTGGATCTTATGAAGAAAGAAGTGTTAAACTGAGATTTAGGAACTTGAAAGTGTACAATTTAGACTGCAGGTGGGAACTGTATTTTTGAACACACTTTCACTTGAAAAGCTTGGAATCATAAAATCATAGCTCATTGCGTGAAGACTGCTAACTTACCAAAGAGAAAGGATGTTCTCCTCATCCTCTCCCTCATGCTCCAGTTCATACATTCAGGGTATTTTTTTAAAAACCAGAATATTGAGAAATGCATCTGCAACAGATCATTAAACAGAGAGTCTGTGAACATTTAGAAGGAAATGCCATAATCACAAAAAGTCAGCATGGGTTTCAGAGAAACAAGTCATGCCAGACTAATCTGATCTCTTTTTTTGATAAAGTTACCAGCTTGGTAGATGAAGGGAATGCTGTGGACATTGCATACCTTGATTTCAGTAAGGCCTTTGACAAGGTTCCCCATGACATTCTTGCAAACAAGCTTGTAGAATGTGGGCTAGACAAGTTAACTGTTCAATGGATTTGTAATTGGTTGACCGGCCGAACCCAAAGGGTGCTCAGCAGTGGCTCCTCTTCGTCTTGGAAAGATGTGACCAGTGGGGTGCCACAGGGTTCTGTCCTGGGCCCAGTGCTATTCAACATCTTTATCAATGACTTAGATGAGGGAATTAGGGGCATACTTATCAAATTTGCAGATGACACCAAATTGGGAGGAGTAGCTAATACCCTAGAGGACAGGATCAAAATTCAGAATGACCTGGATAGACTGGAGAGCTGGGCCAAAGCTAACAAAATGAAATTCAATACGGAGAAATGTAAAGTACTGCATTTAGGGCGGAAAAATGAAATGCATAAATATAGGATGGGAGAGACCTGGCTGAATGAGACTACGTGCGAAAGGGATCTAGGAGTCCTAGTAGACCACAAGTTGAACATGAGCCAACAGTGTGATGCGGCAGCTAAAAAGGCCAATGCGATTTTGGGCTGTATCAATAGAAGTATAGTGTCTAGATCAAGGGAAGTAATAGTGCCACTCTATTCTGCCTTGGTCAGACCTCACTTAGAATACTGTGTCCAGTTCTGGGCACCACAATTCAGAAAGGATATTGACAAATTGGAGCGTGTCCAGAGAAGGGCAACTAAAATGGTGAAAGGTCTGGAAACCATGCCTTATGAGGAGAGACTTAGGGAGCTGGGTATGTTTAGCCTGGAAAAAAGACGGTTTAGAGGCGATATGATAGCCCTGTTTAAGTATTTGAAGGGATGTCACGCTGAGGATGGAGCAGGCTTGTTTTCTGCTGCTCCAGAGACTGGAACACGGAGCAATGGGTGCAAGCTCCAGGAACAGAGATTCCACCTCAACATGAGGAGGAACTTTTTGACAGTAAGAGCTGTTCGGCAGTGGAACACACTCCCTCGGAGCGTGGTGGGGTCTCCTTCCTTGGAGGTCTTTAAACAGAGGCTGGATGGCCATCTGTCGGGGATGCTTTGATTGTGATTTCCTGCGTGGCAGGGGGGTTGGACTGGATGGCCCTCGTGGTCTCTTCCAACTATGCAATTCTATGATTCTATGATTCTATGATTCTATGATCTAGAATACTGCGTTTCTGCTTTCTGTGATTCATTTGCCTATTACCTCATGCTATAGAACTACTCTTATTTCTGACGAACATATGTCCCAGGAAGTATTCCCAGCATTTCGGCCTAAGGGCTTGATCCTATCTGGTGCTGTTCCTGAACAAGAAAGCATAGGTTTAGGGTTTGGGAAACTCAACATCAGCACAGTTGGGCATTGTTCTCTTGCTTCAGAAAGTCCTATTGCTTAGATCACTAAGGGCAATAGTAAGCACTGGTGCAAGAGTGGTGTGCAAAGATCCTTCCTACAAAGAGGGGGAAGTAAGTCATAGGGAAATGCCCACAGACTGCCTAGCATCATTGTCAGGGTGCATGGAGTCAGTCTGTCCACTTAGCACCATCTCTTAGGTGGCTATTTCTGACAGAGCTGAAGTGAAATGTCTCAGAATATGGGGAGGTGGTGGCTGAGATTTTTCTCTTTTTTCATCCCACCTACTAAAAACAAGAAAGGCACTTTGCAGGTTTTTATTTGAGCATTCTCTCCTGGTTGTTGGTGGTGATGGTGGTTTGTGATTGCTGCTTTCCTTCATAATCCTGTGGAAAAACAACAGGAATTATTTTGACACCCCTCAATTCACTACTAAACACAATTCAGTGTTGCAGCTACCAACTTTAATCCTAAGGGGGCACCGTCTTCTGTATTATCCTGTTTGTGCATTAGGTCCTTTTGATGACCAACCAGTAAATCATAGAATCATAGAATTGTAGAGTTCGAAGAGACCACAAGGGCCATCCAGTCCAACCCCCTGCCACACAGGAATCACGATCAAAGCATCCCTGACAGATGGCCATCCAGCCTCTGTTTAAAGACCTCCAAGGAAGGAGACCCCACCATGCTCTGAGGGAGTGTGTTCCACTGGTGAACAAAACCTTACTGTCAGAAAGTTCCTCCTAATGTTGAGGTGGAATCTCTGTTCTTGGAGCTTGCATCCATTGCTCCGTGTTCCAGTCTCTGGAGCAGCAGAAAACAAGCCTGCTCCATCCTCAGCGTGACATCCCTTCAAATACTTAAAACAGGACTATCATATCACCCCTTAACCATCTTTTTTCCAGGCTAAACATACCCAGCTCCAGTCTTTCCTCATAAGGCATGGTTTCTAGACCTTTCACCATTTTAGTCACCCTCCTCTGGACACGCTCCAATTTGTCAATATCCTTTTTGAATTGTGTTGCCCAGAACTGGACACAGTATTCTAGGCGAGGCCTGCCCAAGGCAGAATAGAGTGGCACTATGGCTTCCCTTGATCTAGACACTATACTTCTATTGATGCAGCCCAAAATCCCATTGGCCTTTTTAGTTGCCGCATCATACTGTTGACTAATGTTCAACTTGTGGTCTACTAGGACTCCTAGATCCCTTTCACATGTAGTCTCATTCAGCCAGGTCTCCCCCATCCTATATCTATACATTTCGTTTTTCCGTCCTAAGTGCAGTACCTTACATTTCTCCGTACTAAATTTCATTTTGTTATATTTGGCCCAGTTCTCCAGTCTATCCAGGTCATTTTGAATTTTGATCCTGTCCTCTAGGGTATTAGCTACTCCTCCTAATTTGGTGTTATCTGGAAATTTGATAAGCATGCCCCTAATTCCATCATCCATGTCATTGATAAAGATGTTGAATAGCACTGGGCCCAGGACAGAACCCTGTGGCACCCCACTGGTCACATCTTTCCAAGATGAAGAGGATAAAATCTTGGTGAATATAGCGCAGCAGGCTCCAAGCCTTCGCGTGAGAGGGAACGACGATCTCGCAGCAGTGATGTCGTCATCAGAAATCGACCCCCTGCCACGCTGCTGTGACGAAACTGTCCCGGACGATCCTTGCATGGCAAGGATCGTCTGAAAATCTCCAAGGACTACAATTTCAGCTTCTAAGGAAAGAACATAAGATTTCCCCCCCTCTATGAATATGTGTATCTTTTAAAATAAAGCACTCTATCTATTGTGCATTTGTGTCGTATCTAGCCCTCCTAAAAACAATAATGTTGATTTGAGTTGTACTTTATACATCTTTTATGAGGTGTTTTTTAAGTTTGACAAACAGGAGATTTTATACATTGCACAGAGTTCAATTTTTGAAACCTAATTTTCTAAGGATACAAATGCACCACCATCAGTAAAGGAGATTTAATGATGCCAGTACATAATTCACAGGCACTGTAAATTGATTATTTTTCAGGTTTGCAATGATGGATTTGGGCCTGATGTTTGCATTATGCACCAAATGTCCATTACTGTAAACCATTTATCTGAATGAAGGCTGGAGTTCAGAGGATATTGTTGTTCTGAAGATTAAATGAAATGTGTTTTAATTATCTGGGAAACTGATGATACTACTTCTCTCCCTGTTCTATTTCTCCTTAAACATTTATATACATATTTTCAAAAATTTAACTGTGGTTACTTGAAAACTCATCCGCCTCACTCCCTTTGTCAGAAATAAGTTCTATTGATTCCTAAGAGCTTCTTCACTTCTTAGTATGTATGTTAAGGATGGCTGGCATGCTTCCTGATCCTTTGCATATTTACACAGAAGTAAGCTCCACTGAGTTCAGTAGAACAACTTCCCACACTGGATGTGTATAGGACTATAGTCTTAGGGAAGTAGTTCGCAAACCTAGGTTGCCAGATGTTGTTGGATTTCAGTTCACATAAGCCACAGACAGCAAGTCCAAATGTTTAGAGATGCTGGAGTTTACAGTCAACAACTTATGGGGACCCAGACTGGGGAACAACTATGTTAGACTGTAAAATTATGCACATATACTTGGAAGTAAGCTGCACTGAACTCAGGGACATTTTGGTTAACCATTGGCCTGTACCTACTGTTTTTTTGGAGAAATATTAAAGAGATGCAGTTCACTTCTTATTTACCAGTCTGAACAATAGACTACAGTTCTCAGAAAATGATGTATCGGATGTTATAGATTTTCTTGTACTTTCATTAATTGCTGTAATGTTCTCTGAAGGTATTCTATAATCACTGTTGGCCTTAGTCATTATAAAACAGATTCATCAATATGTTAGCATGATGAATTAATAGCTACCGGGTGTTTTTGTGTTTGTGAATTCCAGTTTGACAGATCTTATCCACATCTCTTGCATACGCATATGTATGAATCAGGACTTAATTATCCTCCAGCCTTTGTACTGCATGGATGTTCTGAGGTTGTTGGGTTTTTTTAAACAACAACAACAACTTAAGAGGTATATATTGAGAGAAAAAAATCATATTTAAGTACAATTTTTCATTGTGCACTTTAAAAAATCATAACGTGGAAAAAAGATGGAACAGAATTATGTGATTGGCTTTATTTGAGTACACATGCAAGTGACACAGAGATGGGCACATCTGTTAAGTGTGATTTTGTGCTGGTTCTGGATTTATTTCTATCCCGCTTTTTTCCTGATTTGGGACTCAATTTGAGATGTACACAGTATACCTCAGAGCTGTGGGAACAGAAGGAATTTTTAAGGTGCATAGAAATAACACACACACACACTCCTCTCTTTCTGAGGGAGACAAAGGGGAACAGCCATGCTAAGCAAAAGTTTGTTGGGCCTTCTGCTTTATGATGCAATGGATGGCTTCAGGCTTGCTGCTAGAGTATGTCATAAAGAACAGCAAGGTGGGACTATGTGAACATTCCATGTAATCACATTGAAATCTATCACATTCTTAAAGACTACTGAAGGGTAAAGTTTCATATGAAATGAGAATCTGAGTGTTGCCATATGGTGGAGGGAAAGAAGTGTATGATCCCATGGAGGTGGAAAAGTGAGCAAATAATGTGTAAAATTGGACAGGTCTGTAGGCCAAAGAACATACTGCTTTGATACAGAGTTTGTGAAGTACTTTGTGTGCGTCAAAAACAACTGGGCTGGAGGTAGATTATAACTGACCTCAAAAATTTTTGAACTGTCATGTAGATTGACCAGTGTAAGTAGAAGACCAATTGTTTATTCAACAAACATGGCAATTCTGTATAGTGGGTTTTTCAAGAAAGCTTGCACAAGTAAGATTTTTTTAGTGTTACACTAGCTGTGAGCAGACCACATATGAGCAGTTATTTCTGGGGAACATCTTCATGGACTCAGGCTGGCCAGTTACAGGTATTATCTTTTGGCCCAAATGATTTTTTTAAAATTTAACTTGTATCCCATCTTTCTTTTAGCATAAACAAATAACAAAATGTTCAGGTGACATTGGATTGTTCATTGTTGCATAAAAATATATTGCAATCCCAGAGATAAGAAAATTAATAGAAAAGTATTGATGTGCTTTTTAAAATAAGTAATAAGCCAAAAAGTCTAATTCAATTACATTTATTTTAGACCTGGGGAGTAATGAACTATTATGTTTATGTCTGCCATTTAATTTTAAGTGAAAAACTGGCACTAAAACAATTACCAGAATGAAGATGAAAAATGCTGCCAGTGATTTTACTCATCTCCAACTCCAGCTTTGTCCCTGTCATGATCATGGGAGAGAAGGAAACATCAACATGGATTTTTTTCACATTAATAACTATTTCAATGTTATATACCTCAAAGATAAATAAACAATATTTCTATTTATTTTGAAAGCCCCATTTCTCATGTATCCCACCAAAAACCATTTTCTTGATTTCCCTTTCTCCCTCCCATATAATCACATCTCCTTAACTTCCCCTTTTCTTGATCTGTGCTAGAATCTTTCCTAGTATTGATGTCAGGCTTAGTGGGAGATAATTATTTGGGTCTTCTTGTCCTCCCCCCCTTTTAAAGATGGGGACAACATTTGCCCTCCTCTACTCTGCTGGGACTTTGCCTGTTCTCCAGGAATTCTCAAGGATTATTGCCAGTGGTTCTGGGACTACTTCTGCCAGTTCTTTTAATACCCTTGGATGTAGTTCATCTGGCCCTGGAGACTTGAATTTATTTATACTGGCCAGGTACTCCTGAACTACTTCTTTACCTATTCTGTGCTGCATTTCCCCTACTGTATCATCTACTCCATTTTCCCCAGGTTGAGCACTGTTCTCCTTTTGGAAGAAAACCAAGGCAAAGAAGGTGTTGAGTACTTCTGCCTTTTCTCTGTCCCCTGTTAGCCTTTTGCCATCTTCTCCATGCAGCCACCCTACGATTTCCTTGTTCTTCCTTCTGCTATGGACATAACCAAAAAACAAAACAAAACCCCACCCTTTTTATTGTTTTTAACATCTCTAGCAAGCCTGAGCTCCATCAGTACTTTAACTTTTTCTGACATTCCCCCTACATTAGCTGGCTATTGTTTGAATTCTTCTTTGGTGATTTCCTTCTTTTTCCATTTCTTGTACATGTCCGTTTTAAGTCTTAGCTCAGTGCTGCCCACGCGGCGGGGAAAAAGGAACTGAGCATAGATTACTATATAGCACAACTTTTTAATTCCATTAGCTGCTGGCTATGAAGGAAAATGCCAACCTGTGGCATCCTCTCAACAAAATTACTGGGAAAATTACAAAACAGAATTAAAAGGCAGGCATTTTTCTTTGAAGCCCAATACAATACATCTTTGTTCCAAAAGAAGACTGAAATACAAAGAGAAAAACATTATTAACTGTATCCCTGCAATGATAAATGCATTGGAGAGTGCATTTTCAATTGCATTGTAGAATTCACTGACCAGTCACTGTATCTGGTAATCCATTGTGGTCCAGCACATAGTACTCCATTTAAAGGGTAATACATATAATTCTGATGGCACTGCCTTTGGTGAAGATGAATGAGATGAGGTGGAAAAATGTTTCCTTGCCTGAGTAAGAAGGTAGATTATGGCCCTGTCTACATGATGAAAAAAATCCATTCAGCATTCGAAAGATCGATAATGTGTACATACAGCCATTCAGATACATTCGTGTCTTTTGGAAGGGGGGCGAGCAAATCCCCCGTAAAGTACATGGATTTCAGGAGGAATAGTGGTTCTCTGCAAAAAATCTGTACTACCGATCAAATTTGTGATCTTTTGTACACCCCATTCTCACACATACAAACAGGCAGTGTAATCTGATTGGCTGGCCAAGCAGGGGTGGGGGTAGCAAAGAGGGGAATTGGGAGTGTCTACCATGTTGGACTCCTGGCTAAGCGAGTGTCTGGTAAGTCTATGAAACTGAGATTTTTACAATTATTCATTTTTATTTCATATTGTAAAGGTGGAAAAACGATTGTCTGCATCACAGGGGGCTTTTTAAATAATAAAGAAAGTGGTGGGAGATTTAAACCCGCTGGGTAGATCGCTCACTGTGGCCAGCTGGCTAAGCAATCGTACAGAGTTTAGGGGGTCTAAAAATTGTGTAGGCAGATTGTACGCTTGCTAACATCTGCCTTTTCAGATTTTTAACTCCCTGTATGGATTTTTTTATCCATCGTGTAGACAGGGCCTATGTCTTCAGGAAAATAGGTTTTAAACCAACTGAACATTGCAGATAAAGGAGGACATGACTGAATGTTTGACTAACCTCAGAAACATGTTTTTTTTAAAAAAACACACACACACACACACACATTAGGAAGAAAGATTAGAACTTTCTGGATGTGTGGAAGTTTGCCTTCCATCCCTTCTGTAAATGAGGGAGATTTTAAATACATGAACTCTTCACCTGGAGTTTAGAGGACTATTGCATTGTTCTCTAATGTAGGGACTAGGGTAATTTTTAAAAATTCAGTGAATAGTTATAACTGTAATCTTTTGTAATCTGATGACCTTGTGATGAAGGAAACTGCTACATCCTCTTTGGAAAAAACAACAATATTTATAGCTGTCTTCTCAAGAAAATTGGTGCAAATGTTTCTGACTCTTATCAGGTATTTATAAATGCCTTTTCATTAAACATCTGTACTATTATCAGCAGAGCTTCAAAAATACAGACACTCAGTAGCCACAAAAGTTCAAGCAACATTATCCAGATTACTATAGAGAACTGGAAGTAAATTTCTCATCTCCATCTCCTAGAATATACAGAATATTTTAATGGAGTCTTGGCTATGGCCCATAATGTTTTGCCGTGTCAAATGATTAAATAGCTCCCTCTTTCACATTTCTCATTCAGACAACTAGGTGAAGGTTAACAATAGGGGATTTCTTGATGCCTGCTAAAAACTTTACTTAAAGATACTGCTGTTGTTTGGAGTAAGGAAACCCATAAAAGTTGCTTTGTTGGGGGGATGGATGCAACATTAAAGTGTGCAGTGTCTGCCTACTTGTTTTCTACTTGTTCCACCTGTACATTTGTAAATAAGCAGAAATAGCACAAGGGCATTAGGAAACAGACCATGAAAAACTGTTCTGGAACATCCTACCAATAAGGGACATGCAGAATATGAAACAATTTCCAGGTTTATGCTTTCAGCTGGTGACAGCACTGGAATCCTGTATCAAGGAAGCAGGATAAACCCCTCTATCATGCAGAAGGCTTTATGAGTGGATTGGGCTTCCCATTCATTCATGCTGACTTGATCTATAGTTTCAAAAAGGCCTTAATACTAAAAATATTATGTTATGTTTTCTCCTAGGCCTTTCCTGGAAACATAAATTCAGACAGTGTGGTGCGGCATGATTTACAGCATCCAGTTATTGCCCGCTACATTCGAATACTTCCTCTGGACTGGAGTGAAGAGGGTCAAATTGGGCTGAGGATTGAGGTATACGGCTGTCCTTACTGTAAGTTCGTTTAACTTCTACCCTGTTTCCCTGTTTCTCTGTTTCTGCCTTCTTGTAGGTTCTCTAATGCATTAGGATTTTAGTCCAGTCTGATCAAAACAAGTATAACCTGGATACAACAATTTCAGGTTCATCCCATTTAAAAGAAAAATCCAGCAGCCGTTAAACTGAGTGTGTTATTCAGCCATAGTTTCAGTCCTATGTTTAGGTTTGGTTGACTGACATTCCACCATTATAACCAGTTCACCATCAGAAAATGGCTCTATGGATTGTAGGATTTGCACAGAGATTTTTGAGAAAGAGTTTGTAGTTTTAGGTTAGGGAAGAAATCTGGTATATGCTATATAAGGAATTTGCAGCTTTTTATTAAAAATGCAAAATGTTGGCTCAGTTTAGTTTATGCAGCTCATAAGGTATGTTTCACATATGCCCAATGCAGCTTCCCTGGGCTCATCCACATGAGCCAGAATACACCAATTCCCCACCAGTGTGTTCTGGCCACAGATCTGGCCCATTCCTTCCCCGTTACTGGCACGAAACAAGATGGAGTCCAGACCACCACACAGGCCTGTCCCTGCAGCACAGGCCTGTTTCCTGCATCCAGAGAGTGTGATATGGACAGCAGCTGCAGTGACTGGCCAGAGTGAGGGTAGGACCTCCTGCTGTCCCATGGGGCCCAATACATTTCTTCCAAAGGCAAACATTTTTTTCCAGGTATTTTAATATAACAGCTTGTAGGGCTTTACCCTGTCTTTGCCCAGGGCATTGTGAGGACTGCCCAGGGAGAAAACATGGCAAAGGCCCTACATCGTTAGAACTGCAGGGCTCAAAGACAGGGCCAATGTGGGGTAAATAGCCCATCTAGACAAGGCCCCTGTGTATTGATTATGATAAGACTGAGGTGAGTCAAAAGGGGCAGAATGAGAATAAGTGTGGCTACGTACAAGGAAGATGGTAGAGAATGGAAGGGAGAAGACTGTTATCCAAAATTACAAGACCCAGTTGATTCTAGCCCAGGGACAGAAGATTTCAGAAGAGATCCCTGTCCCCTAGGGAAGAAGAATGTTTCAAAAATATTGCTCTTTATTGATCTCATTTATGTTGCTGTTAGTATAGAGACTCTGTACTGTCTAGTCTCCTTTATGGGTCTGATACATGGGTCACCTATTGCCACCACTTACGGCTCCTCGAACGCTTTCATCAGCGCTGTATATGCACAATCCTAAATATACACTGGACTGACTATGTGACGAATGTTGCTGTCCTTGAGCAAGTAGGGATCACCAGCATTGAGGCCATGATATTGAGAACACAGCTGCACTTGGCAGGGCACATTTCTAGGATGGAGGACCATTGCCTCCCAAAAATAGTAGTCTACGGTGAACTCGCCACGGGTCAGCGCAAGAGGGGTGCTCCCAAAAAGCGATACAAAGACTCCCTGAAACAACATCTCAGGCTTGGCCAAATTGATCACCAACAATGGTCCGCTCTGGCCTCACATCGGGAGGCATAGAGACGCACTATCCACAATGCTGCAGCCTTATTTGAGAACTCACGCCGAACAAGTCTTGAAGAGAAATGAAAGAATCACAACCCGGAAACATCACCCAAGGAGACCTTCTGCTGTGCTTTCTGCAACCAGACTTGTTTGTCTCGGATTGGCCTTTTTAGTCATCAGCGTGCTTGCAGAAAACGCGGGATGAGTCCTTCCTGAATCTTCATTTGTGAAGAAAAGCCAGAGGAAAGAGAGAGATACTGAGTTGTCTATATACGTCTTGTTTATCCTAAATATTTTTTTAACTAGTTAATAATAGAAACTATTCCTGTTTGGAAAAGAAGATAATATGTATGCATTAAAATTCTAACTTCAATTTTCACAACAATTTTTAGGAGATTTCCTTATAATTTTACCACTTATACCTTTTGCTCAGTACTGTTGTTAACTTCTTGTCAAATGCATTTATACCCCACCTTTCCAAAGAGGTGGCCAAAAACATAACTAAAAATAAGCAGAACAATAAAACCATAAATTGTTCAACAACATCATTAATTGTTGCTGCTTTCAAACTGAACTACTGTATTGCCTTAGCAAACCAATGTAGGAATAAAACATTTAGAGCATGTAAGGGAAAGTCATTGAAAGCCCTAAGGGAGGCACATGGCGAGCATGCTGAAGTCTATGTGTTTTGTCACATCAAAGCTCTGCAGCAGGGATGGGCAACTATGCAAGGTCAAGGGCCAATTTCTTCCCCAATTCCCCACCTCTACTCCATGGGCCACAGACACCTCAACAATGTCCATTGGATTACATCATTATGTAGGACCGTATCTCGCAAAGAAATCAGCTCTCGGGCAGCAGGAGATAGATTACAGTTACCAAAGACTCATAATCCATTTATTGCCTATTATCTGGAAGGGGTGAAGACCAGAGATAGTTGGAACAGGATCCCCTCCCCCGAAAGGCACAATGCAATTGAGAGCTTTTATTAAATTAAAAATATGTACTGTTCCATAGTGCATTGCCTATTCCTCAAACATGGTGATGTTGGCATTTTAAATTTATTGCTTTAAAAATGGGCAGTTTTAAGTAAAACAAATATCTAATCCCCTGAAAATATGTGGCCTCTCAGGTTATTTGTTATTTCATTAACTTCATTGCAGTGAGGTTATTAAAGAGTACAATTCCAAATTAAGAAATTGACATTCTTCCTTCAGTAGATGTCATAGGTTTTTATTACACTGGAGAGACAATGATAAAGAGACTTCTCATTGATTTCACTATAAAGCATTGCCCCATTGTGATAAAGGTCCCCCCCCCACTCAAATGCAGGTTCAACAAATAGTGTAGTCCTCAGGCCTTACAGTGTGTTTAATACTAGATGGGGTATGAGAGTTATGATGGTGGCATGTAAGGAAGTATTCTGCTAAATTTCCAAAGAAATTGAAAAAAGAAAAATACAGGTCAGGAAGATAAGGTTATTAAGTTCTGTTTTACATTGCTTTAAGATAAATTTATTTATTTATTTATTTATTTATTTATTTATTTAAAATATTTATGAATATGAATTTATGAATATTCTTTCAGCCCCCAAAGATATAAACATTTCATGCAGAAAAAGAGAAATGAAAACTATCGGTCTAGAGACAGATAATGAGGGAAAGTGTCTGAAGAAATAGGTAAAAGGGAAATGTTGAAATGACAAGAGAAAAGGAGAGAGAACTAGTAGAGTGTCAAGACCAATCTATCAAGTTTCTCATTCTTCACCACCAAAACTAGATTCTTGCTTGTTTTATGTGGGGTGTTTCCTGGTTTTGTGGGGGGTTACGCCCACATTTTTTTCTAAAAGTGTATATTTCGTGTGCATATTTTCACACAGTATTTGTATTTTTGGATGTGCACATAGAATCATAGAATCATAGAATCATAGAATTGCAGAGTTGGAAGAGACCACGAGGGCCATCCAGTCCAACCCCCCTGCCACGCAGGAAATCACAATCAAAGCATCCCCGACAGATGGCCATCCAGCCTCTGTTTAAAGACCTCCAAGGAAGGAGACCCCACCACGCTCCGAGGGAGTGCGTTCCACTGCCGAACAGCTCTTACTGTCAAAAAGTTCCTCCTCATGTTGAGGTGGAATCTCTGTTCCTGGAGCTTGCACCCATTGCTCCGTGTTCCAGTCTCTGGAGCAGCAGAAAACAAGCCTGCTCCATCCTCAACGTGACATCCCTTCAAATACTTAAACAGGGCTATCATATCGCCTCTAAACCATCTTTTTTCCAGGCTAAACATACCCAGCTCCCTAAGTCTCTCCTCATAAGGCATGGTTTCCAGACCTTTCACCATTTTAGTTGCCCTTCTCTGGACCCGCTCCAATTTGTCAATATCCTTTCTGAATTGTGGTGCCCAGAACTGGACACAGTATTCTAAGTGAGGTCTGACCAAGGCAGAATAGAGTGGCACTATTACTTCCCTTGATCTAGACACTATACTTCTATTGATACAGCCCAAAATTGCATTGGCCTTTTAGCCTTATTTGTTGTTTTGCTGAGTACATCACAAGTGTAGACATGCACCAGTTTCCCACCATAAATTGTGTCCAAGATCACATTCAATTCTAGGAACTGAATGCTGGATAAACTCTTTTTTAAAAATGAATTCTTCACACACCCCTGTGATATAGAGTATACTGGTAGTCAAGATTACTAGGAACTCTATGGCAAATTATTGTTTCAACTACAGCACTGTAGGCTGATTGTCATAGCTAATAGCATTAGGTTCACTCCTCCACCCTCCAACTGTCAGCATTCAGAAGATAGCCTAAAGCTATACTATAAGCACAGAATGCCAGGTTTACCTTGTGTTGCCTTTGTGCCCTATAGAGGGCCTGCAAGTTCCATCATGTTCCAGTCAACAGCTGTCTTCTTCCAAGGAGTCCACATGGTTTTGGAAAGTTTCCTGGTATGTCTGAAGAGCCAACCAGCCAGCAAGAGGCTCAGCTACCCTGACGGGTGGGTTCATCTCGGTGAAAATCTTCTCAGGTGTCCCCAGTCTACTCCGATTGGGGATCATAGAAGTGGTTTTCCAACTGTGCCTAAGATTTTGTTTTTCCTCCCATCCTCAGTATTACTGTCTGCAAGGATTGCTTCTGTTGGCATAACTTGAAATTATATTGTATTGTTATGATTTTAAGTAGTTTGAGTCTGCAGCCTGATCCAATATGGGGAAATAGGCCTGCATGCTTATCATTCCCAGTTGGGAATCCCCGTAAGGGATCTTGGGATGAGGCATTTGGAGACATGCCCAGGTTGGGAAGCTGTGTAACCTGCTTCACTCCTAGGTAACAGTGGAATGGCAGTGGCTTTAGCCCATGTGGAGAGTTAGTATGCCCTACTACCTTCTCGCCACAATATCTCATAATTGGACACTTTTCGGAGTCAGGGTGGCTGGGGCAAACCAAAAGTCAGTTGGAGGTCACAATGTGCCTTAGAAATATTATGGCAAGGAAGCCCATATTGGGATTGTGCGGAAACCCCTTAGTAAATACAGTCATTAAGGAGGTATGTGCTAATCCTTTCTTCCAGCCCTGGGCATCTCAGCAACAATTCATTAAATCAAATGATTAGGGGACCATCCACAAATCTGTTCCCATGGAAGTCTCTCCTATACCCCCTCCTGTCCACCTTGTGAGGTTGTTGTAATCCCATCAATTTCTGTCTCCCAGCCATTAAGACAGTCAGTTGAGTTTCAGTTTCCTTTGTCTATCCCGTAGGAAAGCTATCCAGGCTTTGTCATAACCAGAGTACCCCTTCAGAATATGAAATGGGGTATAAATATGAATTCCCTGACAATAGAAAGTGTACCATAGTGTACAAACACAGGTATTCTCTTTCTTTGTGTCCTCTGGATTGGAACCTCTTGTGCCACCCTCCGACACCTGTCTAAGTCTCTTCACTGCATGATACTATTCTTCAAGACTGGTAACTATGGTCCTATATTCCCAAATCACTCCCTCTAGCCAGTCTTTCCGCCTTACTCCTCGATAGTCTTATATGGTTCTTAGGAACAAGAGTGAGTTCACTTTGTGTCATTTCCAATAAAAATACTTTATTTTACTTTAAACTGGAGTGGTCTCTACTGTTAGTACTAGTATACATTGGTGAGACAGCCCTGAAGTTACCCACCTTTTGCAGGTTTCTGTTTGAGTTAATAATCCCCCCAGATAATGATAGGGATTTTGGCATCACAGGTGGGTCTCCAAAGCACCCCTCACCTCTTAGGGTAACAGGAGTACTACATCTGTCACTCCAAGTGCCCTCCATCTATCAGACTGGTAGGCTGGAGTGGCCATTGATCAACAGATTGGTTCTTTGATATCTGAATCCTTGACCCATTCTTGCCAAGCCTCTGTAGCAGTGACTAATAAAGTTGTGGTCTTTTACTTTTCCATTAACTACTTGTCTCATATACTTTTTTTCAGTGCTCTACCCCAGTGTCATCATTAGAGGCACAATATTTTTTGCCAATGAATGTAAATTGTTCATCAAGCACTGGCTAATAGAGTGTTTTTTTTAAAAAAATAAAAATAAAAGCTGGACTTGATTTTAATCACAGGAAGCCCAGCACTGTCTGGTATCTACCATTTCAGTTACTGTAAAGGGTAAATAATAGTCCTGGAAGGTCACCAAGGAGAAAGGAAAGAGGTTTCTTAAAGTGTGGCCTTTAAGGCAAGTGGATGGAAAATGAAGTTGAGCTTGTGTCCTTTCATTCAGCTGTGGCAGGTAAATGTGGAACATTTACATTTCAGAGACCATGGCCTAATCTGTTCTGCATAGCCTTTTCAAACTCTTTGCTTGAGTGAATGCCCATGACAGCTTTGTCTGGCATTCTGCCTTCTCATTTCTTAAGCTGTGACCCATCCACTTGTCCACAGTGATTTGGTCATCTGGGAAATCAGGTGTTGCTCTTTCTGAAAGGAAAAGTTCTTCAGACTTTAGTCTCTGGGATTTTTTTTTCTGTGCCACTGGTTTTAGGCCCAAGGGGATGCCTTTATCTTTGTTTCACTGTACATCCAGAATAAGATATAAATAACAACACTGGCTGTTGTTTTCAGTCTTCATTCACAACATTCTGTTACTCTTTCATTTCCATTTCTCCTTTGACATAAAACAGCCACAGTAGTAGAGGGTCATAAAATGACAGATGAATGAATGTTGTGTGGTTCTGCATGGCCAAAAGGTCCCTTTCAAGCCTTGGTGATCAATTATTTTATTTTTCTTTCATTTATTTCTTACTTGTATATTTTGCCTTTACGCTTAAGGTGGCTAGCACCAATAATACAAGCACAGTAAAATTAAACATAGGAATAAATTTTTCCTATGATTAAAATAAATCAGTAAGTGTAACAATCGCGAATTACAATGTATTTAAAACATGTACAACAAAGCTCATGGTCCCAAGGCCCATCTGAACGATGATGATGATGATGATGTATCTTCTAGTGGATGAATGGTCCTTCCCTAGTGAGGAGCTTTTGGAGAGCTGCACTGGAGAAAAGATTGTTGGTAACTTGCTAGACCTCCTTGAAATGTACTGCCACTAGCTACCACCCCCTCTTCAAAGTGGATATTTTTTAAAACAAAAAGATACATCTTCACCATACTCTCCAACACCACTCCAGGATGGCAACCATGTTCCACCTAATATCATTTAAGGCAGCGTTTCTCAACCAGGGTTCCACAGAACCCTAGGGGTCCCCCAGAGATCGCCAGGGGTTCCATGAGAAAATAGTAATAAATTAATAAATCACAGAGAAGTGGTGAGCTGAAACAGCTTATCTCTCCCTTCCACAACAGAGAGAAAGCTGGGGAGGAATGGGTATGTGTGAATGAGTTTGCACACCAGTGCCTCCAAAGGGGCCTCTTACCCAGCTTTTGCTCTGCCTTAGATGTGCTAATCAAAGGGGAGGAGGGGAGGAATGAGTTTACCATGATGCTGGCTTGGCAGGAAGCTACAGCCTCCCTCTCACCCTGAGCCTGGATGCTTAGTTGCTGCTTTTTGCAAGCTCTGTTAGCTCAGAGCTCAATCTTTGGGTCAGAGTCAGTGATATAGCCATGTTTAAATATTTAAGGGGATTTAATACTGAGGACGGAGCAAGCTTGTTTTCTGCTGCTCCAGAGACTAGGACATGGGTTCAAACTACAGGACATTTTTCAGGGTTTAATCATGTTTCACGATAAATGTATTTGTTTTTCATTCAATTTATTTTTTATTATACATTACCTTTTTTGGCATTTTCATAGGATGTTTTGTCAGTAGTTTAATATACACTATAAATACTTTTCTGCCAGTATGCTCTTTCAGGCCTGTTACTATCAAGTATCAAATATGTATTGCTAGCAATGTGGAATATAATAAACATATATTATTATTATTTTACTGTTTTTGTAATTTTTTTAAAAAAGGGAGCTATAGGTATAATTTTTATGTAGGGGTTCCCTAAGACCTGAAAATTATTTCAAGGCTTCCTCCAGGGTAAAAAAAGGTTGAGAAAGGCTGATTTAAAGTATTGCTTTAAGTCCTGACACCGATCCACATTTACTACTATGAAAGGGTACATACAATTCCAGTAAGATAGATAGAAAGCATATTTGGTATAGAGTGGAACTGCCAAGGAGTGCAGTGGTATGTTACATTGGGCTCTCCTTATTTCTGTTTTTAGATGATTGATAAAGACTGCCATGGCACTACCTTTCCATTGGGATGGGATTGCATGCTCCTGTGAGGCTATGCTGATGGCAGCAGTGCTGCTGGTAGGATCTCCCATGTCAGACAGGATTTTGCTAAGGAGTCAGACTAAATGTTCCAAACAACTACTGGACAGCAGCATTAGTGGGAGGTGACACACTGGTGGAGGATCTCTCAGAGGCTATGACACCATAGCTAACATTTGTTAGTACTGGGCAGAAAGAGGTACCAGTAAATCACTTAGAATCATAGAATCATAGAGTTGGAGGAGACCTCAAGGGCCATCCAGTCCAACCCCCTGCCATGCAGGAATAAACTATCAAAGCATTTCCGAGAGATGGCAATCCAGCCTCTGCTTAAACATCTCCAAAGAAGGAGACTCCACCACACTCCAAAGAAGAGTCAGCCCTGATTAGTACTTAGATGGGGGGATAGTGGTAGAGAAGAGCTGGTGCAGGCAGTGCAGTTTCCCTTCCCACAAATCATGCTGAATTGTAAGTCATTCCTCTCCTGCTAAATAAGGCTTCTAGCAGGTTTGAAAAAACTTGTGGTTGTAACTAGGCGACTTTTTGCTTGTGGTGAATTGCTGATAATTTTTGATGCTGCAGATACAGTTTTTCTCAGACAAAATCAATGATCTGCAATGAAACAGTTTATTGATGCTAGTGTAGATGTCTCAGATTTGTGTGTATGCTTTTGCACTTTTCATGTTTATATAGGACAGGGCAATCCCATTTAATCAAGAGTGGTTTGGAAGGCAGTTTGTGAGGATGTCTGTATGATCCATTAGCTGTTTGCTCAGTTTTCTGTATATTCATGCCTTGTGTCATTTACCATGAAAATGTGATGATGAGACAATCCAAAATAAAGCAAGAGATAGTGCCAAAAGATGAGACTGCCAGTTCAGATGGCAGTCAACAAGCCACTGGGGAAGAGCAGAGCACAACTACCAGTAATGCTGTGGCTAATAATGCAACTGAACTCAAGCCACAAGTAAGTTCAACTGCTGATGTGTTCAGAGGTAAAAGTAAAGTCCAAAGCCGCATAACACATATTATGGGAACATGGAATGTGGGAAGATTGACTCATGGAAAGCTAGACATTGTAAACCAAGAGATGGAATGTATAAACATTGCAATACTTGGCAAGAGTGAGCTGAAGTGGACAGGAATGGGAGCTTTTCAGTCAGATAATTACACAGTGATTTATTAGGAAATGGGGTGGCATTAGCAGTTAGAAAAGATATAGCAAAAGCAGTCCAGGGATATAGTGCGAAGTCTGATATCAATGAGACTTCAGGGGAAATCCATCAATATAACTATAACCCAGTTTATTCTGCAACTACAGAGGCAGGAAAAGAAGATATTGAAAGATTCTATGCTGGAATCCAGGAGGAAATTGATCCACACACCAAAACAAGTCATATTGATAATCGTAGGTGATTGGAATGCAAAAGTGGAAACAGAGCAAAACCAAACATTGTAGGACAATGTGAAGTCGAAGGCTTTCATGGCTGACATCCATAGATTTTCCTTAGTTTTTTTCTGGGCTGTGAGACCGTGTTCTGGAATAGTTTATTTCTGACGTTTCGCCTGCATCTGTGGCTGGCATCTTCAGAGAATGGTTGCGTAGGAGTGTATGTGGAGTTTAAATACTGTGAACCCCTGTTGGGGAGTATATGTAAATTTATGTAATTGAATGGTTAGTTTCTGGGTATAGAAATGCAAGGCTAATGGTTACTCCAGATCAGACATCACAAGAGCAGCCAGACCCAGAAAAAAAAACACAGGAATGAAGAAGAAAAACAGCCACCCAAAGGGACGGTATTTTTACAATACATCAAAGGAGTCACAGATAGAATAGGGAAACTGATGAGGAAACACAACCTCCAAACAATCTACAGACCAACCAAGAAAATCCAAGAAATGCTATGCTCAGCAAAGAACAAAAGACACCCTCTCACAGCTGCAGGAGTTTACCGCATACCATGCAGCTGTGGACAAGTTTACATAGGGGCCATTAAACGCAGGGTGCATACACAAATCAAGGAACATGAGAGACACTGCAGACTGGGCCAGCCAGAAAAATCAACAGTATCAGAACAAGTTATAAACCAACCTGGACACAAAATGCTATTTGAAAACACAGAAATTCTGGACTAGACCAACAACTATCATGTCAGAATGCACAGAGAAGCTATTGAAATCCACAAACACCTGGACAACTTCAACAGGAAAGAAGAAACCTTAAAAGTAAATAAAATTTGGCTCCCAGTTTTGAAGAACAATAGCATAAATACTCAACACCCAGAACAGGGGGATTCCCAGCAGATAATTGGCCATCAACCAACCATTAGCCAAACAGACACCAATCCTCCTTGCATTTCTGTACTCAGAAACTAACCATTCAATTACATAAATTTACATATACTCCCCAACAGGGGTTCACGGCATATAAACTCCACATGCACTCCTACCCAACCATTCTCTGAAGATGCCAGCCACAAATGCAGGTGAAATGTCAGAGAGAAACTATTCCAGAACATGTCCTCACAGCCCAGAAAAATACCAAGGAAAATCTATTGTAGGATATTTATTTATTTATTTATTTATACCCCACTCTTCAACCACAAGGCTATCAGAGCAGCTTACAATCTGTTTAAGCAATAGCAATTTACACATCTACACTGCATTAAGCAGTTTCCAATGTGTGTTAGCTAATTGCAAATTTGGCCTAGGATTAAGAAATGAAGCAGGAGAGTGACTGAATGTGAGGGCAACAGTTTGTCCATTGCAAACATAATCTTCAGGCAACCAAAAAGATGACTGTATACATGAACATCAAGTGATGAGCAATATAGAAATAAAATATTTGGAAGCAGAATATGGAGAAGCTCCACTTTCTCTGCAAAAACAAGACCAGGAACAAATTGCAGCATGGAGCATGAAATGGTAATGTAAAAAATCAGAGTAAAGCTAAGGAAGATCATTGTCAATCATTGTGCCAAAAACATACCAAAAAAAGACCTGAAGAACATCCCTGCAGAATTTAAAGATCTCATAAGAATAGATTTGTACAATTAAGCCTAATTGCTTGGGAACCAGAGGAACTCTGGACTGAAGCCAGAGACATTGTAAGACGGGAATACAAAAAGACACTGGAGATTTTCACATGGGGGAAGTAATCCCTGGGGGGATCAGGAGAGAAGCAGGGCTGTTCTGGTTGCTGCGCCCCGTTTTGCACACCACCTTCCTTCTCCCGATCTCCCGTCATCCTCCCTCCATGCTGCTTCCATTTCCCTCCAGCTATGTTTTAATAATGAAAGTTCTTTGTTAGTAAAAAATTGCAGAACATAGCGGGAGGGAAATGGATGCAGCACGGAAGGAGAACGATGGGAGATCAGGAGAAGGAAGGGGGCGTGCGAAATGGGGCGCTGCAATCGGAACAGCCCCATTTCTCTCCTGATCTCCCCAGGGATTACTTTCCCTATGTGAAAGTCTCCACTGAGACTATGATGCATTGAAACATATCATGAGAAGACATGACTCATGAGAAAAGACAAGGCAGAAAGCAGTAGGAAAAGAGGAAGACCACATTACAGGTAGATAGATTCAATCAAGGAAGCTACATTTCTGAGTTTCCAAGATCTGAACAGGGTTGTTGATAACAGGATGACTTGGAGATGTCTCATTTGTAGAGTCACGATAAGTTGTAGTCAAATCGATGGCAATTAACCACAAAAAACACCATTTCTGTCCTGGTTTATACCACAAGCTCATATTGCAGTGGGTCTATGCCTCATGGAATCATAGAACCATAGAATCATAGAGTTGAAAGAGACCATGAGGGCCATCCAGTCCAACCCCCTGCCACGCAGGAAATCATGATCAAAGCATCCCCGGCAGATGGCCTCATTTTCTTTAATATAAATACCAATAATTTCCTATACTGCTATGCAGAATGCCACTTCGGATACTGCCTATAGAACTATCTTTACCAGCTTCAGAACAAGCCAAAATCTTAAACCAATTTAAAACTTGGTTTGAAATCCTGGCTTGTTCTGATGTTAGTAACCATAGAGATAAAATCGCTCAAACACATCCAAACAGTTCTTACACAGAGGAAGTTGTTCTCAGAACTGCCTATATGTGAATATTGTTGAAGTATGCATCCTGTAACTGGAGATTTTATGTTATTTTATTTAAGAGCCACCTTTGTACGGTACTTTTTTTGTCCTAAACAAGGGCTCCAATTCAGTTTACAGTACAATAAAAAATATATGAAAACTTCAGTATTCTAATTAAACACTATTGGAAGTGAAATATAACAAAGGCATTTTTACTTTACTCCTATTCTAGTTTAGCCTAACACTTTTCAGGAGGAATTTCCACAACATGGTTATGAGTTGCTTACCTGGAATCCTGAGGTGGACTTAGGGATAGGAGAGAATTTTGCTAGATTTAAGAATATGAATGAAAGTAGAGTTTTTGCACCTCTTGAGACTTGTGAGAAGTCCACCTCATTTTGATAATTAATTATGAGGTGGTTTGAAGAAATAAAGTGCACCCAAAACAATGCACATATTTTAAAATACAAGTGGCTAAAAATGTGTACAACTGAAGTACAAAGATTAGATGAAATATGTAAATAGATACAAACATTAGCAAAAGTGCATAAAAATATGTGTGTGAATTTCAGTGTATGAAGGGGCAGTTGTATAGCTACGGGAGCTGGGGAAAATGAGAGCATTGCCCCCCTGAGAAAAATTCTGCCCCTCTCCTGAAATGTTCCTTTACTCCTCAAATTTCTAGCATTGCAGAGAGATAATTGTTCATACCCAGAAGAATTTTTATATTCATAATTGTGCAAATTCAATATTCTTTTGATGCTTATACTCTGTTTAAGCATCAAACCTGGAGTTTTAACGTTACTGCAATGTCAGAATTGTGGGGACTGAAGACAATTTTTGTTGTGGAGGCAGAATTTTTATTTTGGAAACAGTGGCCCCATTTTGCTCCACCCCCACCCTACCACTATACTCCTGCTGAATGGAACAAGAATGGAAAGAAAATGTAGGTGGGATTCAGAGAAATGCAAAGAAACAGAGGTGAGAGATTTTAAAATACCTGATGCCAACTACAGAGCAAATGCTGTTGTTGTCAAGTGAGATTGTACTTATGAACCAGACCATATTGGCAGTAAGCAGGAGTTCTCATGAAATGAATATTTTTGAATGAGAGACCACGTATATATACCCATTCTTAACCAGCTCTAACAGAAGGAGCTCATGCATAGTTTTCCATTTCATTGCTAATAATGGAAGAGTACCTCCCCACTTCTTGCTGATTTCATCTCTCTTACTTCTTTAACATGCATTCTCTGCTATGAATAAATTTAGAGCACCTGTGCAATTGCTCTTATTGTGTAGTACTCAGTATCAAAAGCAAAGTATATATACTTCAGTATGTTTTTAATAGGATTACATTTATGCACTCTTATCAGTGGAATGCATAGATGGATTCATTGTTTTCTCTTTGAATAGGAAAATGTTGGTATATTTGTTGATAAATATTATTTTTTCACATGCGTAGAGTTTGTGGGGAAATTAAAGGAAGTGGTTTTTGAAAACAATGAGTCTGATATGTGTGCAAATACAAATTCAAATAAGAAGATAATTAGAAGCTGTTGCTGTTCTCTTGTAGCTAGAATGCCTATTGTGTCCAAAATGTAAAGAGGAGCATTGCAACAATAAGAAAGTTCTCATTATTTGTAAACCTAAAAGGAAGACCTGATATTCTATATTGCTGGGTAATTTCTAGATGTTAATGGTTGTAAGAAAAATGAGACCTATGAAATGAAAGAGAACAAATCAAATCAAATCAATTTATTCATACAGTACATAGACCCATCAAACAATATAAAAGATGTCTCTCTCCCTCTCTGGCTTTTCTTCACAAACGAAGATTCAGGAAGGACTCATCCCGCGCTTTCTGCAAGCGCGCTGATGACTAAAAAGGCCAATCCGAGATAAACAAGTCCGGTTGCAAAAAGCACAGCAAAAGGTCTCCTTGGGTGATGTTTTTGGGTTGTGATTCTTTCTGCGTTGTCGTTTCTCTTCAAGACTTGTTCGGCGTGAGTTCTCAAATAAGGCTGCAGCATTGTGGATAGTGCGTCTCCATGCCTCCCGATGTACATTAATAGATAAAATGATAATACAAAACCAATAAAATTTAGGATACTTGTTGATAGAGTTTTTAGAGCTCATCCAACTTATTTATCTATTAACTTCCCTTTCACTGGTCGTAATGACCACAGGCCAGAACTTAGCAACTGATAAGGTAATATTTGGATATTTATCCTCTAATAAGAATTTGAAATAGAACCTTTCTGAGCAGCCAGGTAGGTGGTATAACAAGGGAGAAATAAGTTGTTTGTGACTGAGAATGAAGGACACAGGATAGTAGGATATGAGACATGGTTCCCACCTCCTGCAACTCACATGGACAGAGCCTTGATGCAAACCCCACATATCTACCATACAGCATTGCTGAAGGAAAAACATTATATCTGGCCTTTGTAAATAATATGCGATAGACTCGCACAGTCAAGTTCTTTATGTAATCAGACAGAGAAAATGTACCTGAATACAGTATATGCAATGCACTAGGTGATGAAAGAAAACATTTTTATAATGCATTTTCACTTTTCTATACAAAACCACTGAAGTTTTGAGAAACTTGCAACTTCTCTGAAATGCTCTTTCATCCAGAGCCAACTACAAAAGAAAAGCTGAGGAATCATGCAGATGAGATGGTAGTATAGAGAGACGAGAGCTTTTGATGGACACTGAGTAACATTTTGGGCCAAGTTAGACATATAGAAAAAAGTCAGACTGTACTTCAGTTAAAATAGGACTAGACTGCTGATGCTTAATGTTAAAAAAAATGGTAGTACAGTAGTTTTTTCACCTTGGGAAAAGTTAACAGAAGCTAGGGAGCATCTGGTTCTGGTTGAATATCCCCTGTCTGGAGAGGGACACTGTGTATAGAAATTCTTTTGCTTATGTTTGAAGCCTCTGAGCCAAAATAGGATATTTTAATCTAAAGATAATATAAATATGGTGGGTGTAATGGAAATATGGTAGGATGGAAACAATCAGTGAGATAGTCATCCTTTGGATCCAAAATCTAGAGAAAGAGAAAGGACAGATGTGTAAGTTGGTCTTATTCTGTACATGAAAGATGAGAGCATATAGTCAAGCAACGTGGAAATTTTAAGAGAGGATAAACTCACCCACAGAATCACTGTGGGTAAGCAGGCCCCAGAAGTAATTTAGTATTGGGGTGACGCTATCATCCAGCTGAGCAAAAAGCTCAAGATGGCTCTGAGAAGGAAAATGAAATCAGGAAGTCATCTAAAGGAGAAAGTGTTGCAGGAGTAGGCAACTTCAGTTATCTTCATATTGACAGGATAAATGTATGTTCCAGTTACAAGAAAAAATCTAGATACCCCAAATGACTATGCTCCAGAACAGCCAGTCACAAAAACTTTGCACATAGTCCTATGTGGCATTCACAACCTAGTACAATAAGCAAGTATGGTAACTGAAACAGAAATACTGAAAACTGTATTCAGATAACTGAAAACAGCGACCACAGTTCTGTCAGATTTAATGTAATGTTTAAGTGGAAAACTGACAAGAAAGGCCATCACAATCTTATTTGACTTCTGGTAAGAAATCTACTCTAAAATGAGGGAACAGGTTAAAATGTGGTTCAGTGTCAACAAATGTAAAGTGATGCACCTTAGAGCAATATATCCCAACTTCACATTATAAAATGATGTGCACAGAACCAAGAATGGCTAAGAAAAACGTTTTCTTTATTTATTCTATGATGCTACTTATTATAAGATTCTACTCAAGTCAGATATTTATATCCAGCCCTATATCTGAAGATCTTAGGGCAATCTGAAGATCTCAGGAAGTTGTGGGAAATGGTTTGATGAAAATATTGACCAGCTGTTGTGAAAAAATGACATTCTAATTGTGCATAATTAGAAAAAAGGCATTTTTGCTAGAATTTTTCTTTTGACTTGAAATTGAAAATAAAACTGTGGAAAATGATGCAAGATTGGGGAGGGGGAAATCTCACCCAGGTGCGAAGCACAAACAAATTAATAAGGGAAGAGAACTATGCATGTAGCCCTGAGTTTCTTGTCTTCATGCTATGGAAATGTTGGCAGAATGAAAAAGAACTATTTTATCTAGTGACATTAGAAATGAAGTTCTCCTGGAGATGTACACCTTATTCAGAGTGCTGATAAGAGACCATTTTAAATTCCTTGCTGTCTTAGCATAGATAATTGTTCAGGGGAGACAACCATGTCTAACTAAACTGACTCAATACTACTCTTTTATTGACTACTGAGTTAAAAGAGCCAAAGGGAACCTTGGGAGCTGCACATCTCCCAGTGGTTTATTAATGCAACATTTCTCATGCTGACCTCATAATTCTTTGTTCTGTGCTGAGTTCACTTCTATTAAAGTCTCTCCCATGACCTCTCATTTTTTTGCCCCAAGTGAGCAGTCCTTCAGTTCCATTTCTTCCTCTTTCAGCTTTCTAATTACTACAGTGTCAAAAAGCATCCAGCATTCAAGATTGTCAGCTGATGTGAAGGGACACCTGTCCCCTTTGTACAATAGGGAAATTAATGCAAAGCCACAGGGGAGTAGAGTCAAGGCCTTTCTTTAGCACCACAGGCTTCATGTCTTGTGGTGACAGAAGGTTTTTTTTGATGTGAGGCACCTGAACTGTCCAGCTTTGGTTTAAAAATATTCCACTCAATTTAGTACCTTTAAAGAGCAAGAAATAGAGACATTTCTCCAATGGTTTTAAAGCCATAGCATATACTTTGCTGTTTGGGTGAATCAGACTCTTCATACGAACGAAATTGTGAGTAGAAGGGGAGATTGGTGGAAAGGGGAACTGGTGTCATTAGGAACCAGCAAAATAACAACTGCATGTGTGATCCATTTTATGCACTGGTGCATTCTGAAAAACGGTCTCAAATAGATTCAAATTTGAGTTTCTCAACTGCAGGAAGATATTAGATACAAATTAGGAAAACAGAAATTTTGAAAATAGTAATATTTTCATGTTTTCCTGACAATCCAACTTTAATTTTTCAAATACTTGATTCCTGACAATGAAATGTGATTTCAAGGCATCATGCTAACAGTGATCTATACAACACTGTTGTAAAATGCTAGCCTAGAGGCTGTGAGCTGGTGCAAGCCAAGAGAAGCTACAGTCACCACAGATACTGAGAAGCTACTTGGGTACATTAGCCACTGTGTGCCATCTGAGAGTGAGGAAGTTTCTGCCACCAAGCTGGGCATCACCAGTATGCTTCTAACCCCCCCCCCACATCCTTTAAGAGGACCCATGGAAATGATGGATTCAAAGCCCAGTTTCCCTAGCACAGGATCTTGGGTCTTGCCATACCACCACCAGAGGAGGCTAAGGCAACCTTCTTCAACCAAACCCATTATGGCTGCAACCACAACCAAAGACCACACCAAATTCCATGTAACCAGGTATTCTGTCCCCACTCTGAACAATGCACCCCATCTGGGTGATATAATGCCTCCAGGTAGAAAGAGATGTTTAGATGGTGGAAACCCCTCACCCACCTGGTGTGCCATTATGAATTCATCTATCTCCATTGCTGACTTTCCTCCTTGCTGTGTCAAATTTTTGTCAGTTCAACCAGCCCACTCCAGCAGCGATGCTCCAACAAGTGTGTCCAAAATAGTACTGCTCCATAGATGTGTCTCATTATAACATCCAAGTCCCTTTGGCTGCCAAAATTAAGACAATGCTTTTCTGTGATGTCAAGACATTTTTCACCCAGTTGAATGATGAGGGCATCCCAGAAGAGATGACCAACTCCAGTTAGTGAAACATTGTAGGAAAGAGTGAGTACTGACACATCTCCCTGAATACTGTCCAGGTGACTTTGACATGATCTTCCAGCCAAAGGTCCCTTTCCCAGACATTAGGGTTGACATATTTGGTACCCCAATAAGTGGTATTGGGCTCACAGGTCCACACACATTTCTGCCCCCCTGTATCAACTATAATACAGTTAAATTTAGCTGGAATGCCCCAGGGTTTTTTGTATGTATGTGTTGTATGCAGCTGATTTCCACTTTCCTATGGCTTGAATGTGAAATTGACAATGCAACATTAGCAGCTACTGTGGCAGCCTCTATCTTAAATGAGTGACCCCAAATGCATTAGCTAGAAGCCCCTAACGTTCTAAGCACAACCTTAGCATCAACACAAACTCTAACCTTGTCAGTGTGGAACAATCAGTATTGCACGAAGAGAAGGCAGGAGTGATGTGGGTGAATTGTCATATACTTAGCAACTGCCTGAACAAGGCATAGTTGGTTGCCAGATGATTTCACCTAGAGTGTGCTGCCTCTACTCAGCTGATCTGTCTTGGATTTCCTGATGTGCAAGCAAATTAATCAACATTTCTACATCCTGCAACTCCCCAATGTGCCCCCCACAAGTCCAACACAAAGGTTGTCTGAAAAAGAATGGGTTTATCTGTAGACTGGCAAATCTCTGACAAAACCCCTTTCATGAACTCAAGGGCAGCAAGAATTATTGGCCTTTTAGAAGGGTGGGGGGAGCTAACCCAAACTCAACCTAACAGTGCTCTACACACCAAGAAGAAGTTGCAAGTATCAGGACACCCAAGTGAAAGGCTGAAAAATGTTATTGTCACCACATGCATACCCATTGTTATGTGAGATGAGGCCTATGATTTCAGGTGGGCTAAGTTCCAAAATACCATAGTGTCTGGTGCAAGTAATCCATTTTCAACTCCTGTCTAGGCTGAAAATGTCACAAAATCAGAGTGTGCCCTGGTGTAGGCTTTAAGGGTCTCAGGGGGCACAGAGTTAACTACTCCCTCCATTATCAATCACTCCCTAACTACTATACCGGTAGTTCCTCTGGGAATGGATCTGGATGGTCATGTGCACCCAGAGCCAATGAGTGAAACATCTCCTGAAACTGAAACAAAATATCTATGATATCATTTTCCAAACCAGGAACATGGCAAGCTGAGAAAGAGATGTTAAAGTGAAGGCATTCCCAAACCAGCCTGCACACTAGCTACATGGCCCTCTCTAATTTAGACATTTTATAGTTGATAACCTTGACCATGATCTGAGTCACTGCAAAACTACACTTCAGACTTATCTATACAAGGGAAAAATCCCATACCCCTCCCTGAATCTGGCATGATAAGGCCACATGACATGTGGCCGTATCCTCCAATCTGGTGAGATAAGGCCACATGACATATGGCCCTATCTGCACTAACTTGGGGTATGTTGTTGTTGTTGTTGTTGTTGTTGTTGTGTGCTTTCAAGTAATTTCTGACTTATGTCAACCCTATCACAGAGAATGTGGCATGCCCAACATCACCCAGTGTTTTTTCATGTCTATGCAGGGATCTGAACCCTGGTCTCCAGAGCTGTAGCCCAATGCTCAAACCTGGGTTTTAAAAACTCACTGTTTTCTCCAAAACTTGTAAGAGACTCTGATGTTTTCTGTCGTGTGAACAATAGATCCACCTTGTATTGGGGGTGGGGGCGGGACAGATTGCTGCCTGGCAGATGCCACCATTTACCTCAATGTCAGGGCCAGTTCCTATGCCAGAACAGTTGCAGAAAGGTTTTTGCCTCCTCAGCTCTGCCACCACTGGTGTGCAGTAACTTGCTCTGGGGTCTGAAATGTGGTGCCCAGATCACAAAGCTGGTTTGCCACAGACCAGTCCCAACCCCTCATGGCCTGCTGTGTGGGCCTTATTTTCTCATAGCTGTTGTGGCAGAGCTAGAAGGAGTTGATACTCCATCACGCTTGGTAGTTAAGGGGTTCAGCCACCCTGAAAGGGCTGCAAATTGCCCAAATTAGGTGGGCAAGATAGCCTGGACTGCACCTCTTAACAATTGTTGCAGTTGTGCTCAAACCTGCACTATGATCTTTGACAGTGTCCTGATATGCACAACATACCCAGCATGACAGTTCTTCTTGGGATCCCATTCAATTGATTTTCACATTTCAGATTTTCTGCACATATGGGGTCCCACAATTATGAGCCATTACTTATTGTTAATGAAATTCCACCTGGCCCTTTCACTATGCAATGACTTTCCTCCCTAAAGGTGGCATGATATGCCAATGCTGCTGCCTTCTGCATGAGGGTCCAGGACTTGAAGATATTACACATATGCCTGGGTTCAGCCATAAAAACCATATACCCAGTTAGCCAGTTCTGAAAGGTGAGATCAACATGTCTTTTCTTCTCTTTCATCTCATTCTTGCTAAGGCACTTATGGTTTTCCTCAGGCTCTGGTTTTAGCCAGAAAAGGATGTCCACATAACAGCCATCAAGATTTCCTCTCCCCCCCCCCACATCCCCAAAGATAAGTGAATACTGCAGAGGGGTGTCTCATTGTCACCATACATGGAGACAATTGCATCATCCTATTCTCCAGCCCAGACCAATTAACCCCCCCCGGCTACTTGACCTGTTGTAGCCGGCCTGTGTAATGCTCAAGGTGGCAATCTGGAGACAGGAGAGGTCAACCTCCAGTAGTCTCCATCTCCCATGCACACCAAGTGAGAAAGATTTACCAAAAGATTCTGATTCTTCTGCCACCCATTGCTGAGATGACATTTGCTGCTTATGCTGTTTACCATGCCTCTTCTTCTTCTTCAATGGGTGGCGCACTCTGATCTCTTTCTCCTCTGGTCCTAAACTTGCTTGAAGAGTAGGAATCCAATAAAGATTGTTTCCCATGTCTTCTCCAAGCTTCTATTTTGCCTCAAGCACACCTCTCCACCTGATCAGCCAGATCACTATTGTGTTGCTCTGCCAATGCCTGACTTACTAGAGGTTAGTCCCAAGATGTTGAAGACTCCAGCTGTTCAGTTCACTCTACTTATTTTTCAAGGATTTGTGAAAGGCCCTGCAGCACACTTGCCTCTCCTATTGTCCTTTGCCTGGTTCTGCTGCCAAAGGTCTTGCTTGTATGCTTTGTGGGTGTTTTCCTTTTCCCCATGATGAGCTCTTTCTAGCCTGACTAACCTGGCTGTGGGTCATCAGAGCTGATGGTTGCTGCTACTTCAACTGCTGAGACCCACTCTTTTTGGCCAGCATGGTTATTACCCGTCTCACAACATGCTAGCACTCCCTGTACCTAACCAAAGTTAACAAACAGAATATGTAGCCAAAAGCAAGACAGGCACAGAATAAGTAGTCCCTTATCCAGTAAGACTGCAAGCAAATGAAGAGAATCAAAGCAGATTAAGCAGGTAGCAGAAAGTGAGTTCAGGGGCAGGCCTAGTTTAAGGGCCCCACAGTACCCACAGCTGCAGAGGCCCTGTAGCTGCAGGGGGTCCCATCGTAACCCTCCTCCTGCAAAAGTATTATTGAAGGGAGTAAAAAATGTCCTAACAGGTTAGTCCCTTCAGTCCAGGATTTTCTGACCTTGCTTCGCTCTTTGCTCCCTCACTCCCCACCCCAGCTGCAGGGCTCCTTGGAAAATGATGAAAGAGAGAAAATCATCAGAAAGCAAGCCAAGAACTTCCTGCTGGTTTGAGGCAGGTAGAAGTGACTATAGGGCCTTTTTTAAAAAAGCAGCATCTCCTTCCTCCTTCCTTCCTTTCTCCACCCCCACCGAGCAGGGCAAGCTACCCTCCATGTGGTTGATGTTAGGAGGAGTTTTCTGCTCCCTCACCCCCTCCTCCCAGGGGGTCATCAAAAACCAAGCTAGGTGTGCATTCCTATTTATGTCAGAGAGGGGTTTCTGTGTGTGTGAGAGAGGGATAATGGTGGGAGGGAGGTGTGCATGAGAGAGAGTGGAAGAGGGAGGTGTGTGAGAGAGGGAGTGGGGGAGGGAGGTGTGTGTGTTTTGCATCTGTATGCATGAGAGTGCAGTGATCATGAGCATGAGAGAAAGCTGTCATTCTAAGCAAGGACTGGTTGATTTGACATTAATGTATAATATTGATAATCATGCCATGCATAAACAAAATATTATATTTATTAATTTGAGGGTTTCTTTTCTTTCTTCCTAAACTCAGTTTCTAAATCCAGAGGTTTCTTTGCAAAAAAAAAATTGTTATCTGCTGTCAACTTCGACTTATGGTGACCCAATGAATGAGAGACCTCCAAGTCACCCTATTCTCAACAGCCTTGATCAGGTCTTGTACACTCAAGGAGGGTATGTTGTGCTAGTGTACAATGGCATTTGAACACACTTACCTTCCGCCTATCTGTGGCTGTATGCTGGAGAGGCTCCTTAATTCAAGGAAATTCAGCTTTCCTTAAAGCTGAAAACTTTTTTTAAAATATCCAAATATTTATCAGTCTTGAAAGAAAGAGTAAGAAACGAGTGACATCCCGATTGTGAAAGAAACAATTCAGTTTGCTTTAATAGCACTATTTTGATAAAGTATCTGTAATGGTTCTTTCAGTTTTCTGAAAAGTTAATAGTGGTGCTTGGGATCTTTTTAGAATAGTTTTTGTTCTAGTTATTCCAAAATTCAGAACTGGTGCATGGAGGATAGGAATAGAAGATATTAAAATTATATATAACTATAGAATTGTAGAACTGTTGAATCTTATAGTGCTTTTGTTGGAATAGAGATATTGGAAACTGTACTGATTACTGGAAATTGATAGAAGGTTTATGGATTATTTGAATGGAGGGTTACCTGTAATATTGGATATTTGATAGATTTGAAATATTGAGATTTAAGTGTGTGGAGGAAAGTGTATTTAAAAAAAGGGGGTGAATATTGGGAAAGGAAATAGGAGGGGAAAGGGGCAATGCTGCTCTTTACTTAGGGGGGATAGGAAGGAAGCCTAATTACAAATACTTATATAAAGTAATAACAAAGCTTCAGACAGGCCCCAAGAATTTGCAGGGGTGGATGAATGGAGAAAAGAGAAGGTGAAGAATTAGAATTATATTGATATAAAAGGAGAGTAAATTTAAATAAGATAGAGCAGAGTGGAGGAAGGGAAAGGAAGGGAATGGCCTCTGGATTAAAGAATACAGGAACACAGATTCAACCACAAATGGCAACAAGGAGAGGATCAGTCGAAACAATGAAAGTTGCTGAGATGCAAGCCATGATAATGGAAGAAATAAGAATGGAATTAAGAAGTTTTAGAGACGAAATTAGGTCAGAACTGAAAGATATAAGAAAAGAAATAAGGCTGGACTATAAAAAAGAAACAGAAATTTTACGAAGGAAAATGGAAAAATTCTATAAGGAACTGGAGGAGGTAAAAACAGAGCTGAAAACTCAAGAAATTAAGATTAAAGAATTAAAGAAGAATTCGAGAGTAACAGATAAATTAATTGATCATGTACAAGAGGTACAAGGACAGGAAGAATTACTAATATTGAATCAAGAGTTAAGGTACAGGGAAAAATGTTTGAAGTTGAGAGGCCTATCTGAAAAAATGAATGAGAATTTGGAAGAAAGGTTATTACCACATTTGGCAAGATTTATTGAATACACTGTAGAACAAATGGACAATGAGGTGGATAAACTGTTTAGAGTGAGCTCCCAGGTGGCAAGAGAAAAGAAACTACCAAGGGATGTAGTAATAGTATTAACAAGATCAAGAACTAGAGAGAAGATATTGCAAAGAAGTTATAGAGAAATATTTAAAATAAAAGGAGAAGAGATTAAGATCTTTAAGGATATCCCAGTATCAATATTAAAGAAGAGGCAGGAGTATAGGTTTATAACGCAAATATTAACTAGGAATGGTATCAATTATAAATAGGAGAAAGTAGAAGGGTTATCATTTACATTCAGGCAGAAAAGATACAAAATAGACTCAGTACAGAAAGCCAAGGAATTTTGTAAAAAGTTTGATAGAGGGAAAAATAATAATACAAAGACAATTGAAGACAAAGACAATTGAAGAAAAACAGGAAGAAAATGAATTAATAGAAATGGGATGTGGAGTGGAGAAGAAGGTGAGATATCTAGGTTTATGGCTAACCAAAAGGAACACTGATTTATTTGAAAATAATTATAAAAAAGTTTGGAAAGAGATAAAAGATTTGGATAAATGGAGGAATTTAAAGCTATCTATCTTAGGGAAGATAGCAGTATGCAAAATGATAGTATTACCGAGGCTGCTTTATCTCTTCCAAAATCTCCCGATAATAATAAATGAAAAACCGTTTGAAGAATGGAGGAAAGACATAATTAAGTTTATTTGGGACAGAAAGAAATCAAGGATTAAATGGGCGTACTTAACAGATGCTAGAAGTAGAGGAAGATGCGAGCTACCAGATCTGAAAATATATTATTACGCAGCTGTGTTAATACGGGTGGAGGACTGGATTAAATTGAAAGAAGAAAAAGTGCTGATTTTGGAAGGACACAATATCAGGTTTTGGTGGCACGCATATCTTGGGTATGGAAAAGATAGAATAAATAAGGACTTTAACAATCACTATGTGCGGAGGGCATTATCAATAACATGGAAGAAAATAAAGGCGAAATTTTACAGTGGAATCCCTTGTTGGATATCAACGCAGGAAGCGTTTTTTGGTAGATGGAAAGATAGGGCACAGAGTAGGAGATATGAAGACATAATAATAAGAGACAGTAATGAGGAATATGTATTGAAATCCAGAGAACAGTTAAATTGGAAAGGTAGCTGGTTTACTTACTATCAAATAAAAGAGAAATTTAAAGAAGATATCAAAAAAGAAGGAATAGAAAAGAGTAAAAACGAACTTGATGAAATATTGTGGGGTATGCACCAAAAGAAAATAGCTAAATTGTATCGATTATTATTAACTAGATATTTAGAAGAAGAGAACATAAAAGAGTATCTGGTTAAATGGGCCAGAGATATAGGAAACAACATGGAAATAGAAGCTTGGGAAAATGCAAGAAACAAGACAAATAACTTTACGGCGGCTCAGAATCTTAAAGAAAATTACATAAAGATGATAAATAGGTGGTATTACACACCAGTTAGGTTAAATAAAATGGGTATAATAACTATAAGTAATTGTTGGAAATGCCAAGAAAATAAGGGAACACTAATACATATGTGGTAGGAATGCAGGTTGATTAAAGAATTTTGGGAGAAAGTACATAAGCTAATGAAGAAGATACTGCAAATTGAATATGAATTAAGACCTGAGTTATATTTGTTAAATATGACTAGTGTTTTAGAGAAAAAAGATGAAAGACAGTTTTGGAAAGTGATGTTATATATGATAATGGCGGCTAGATTATTAATCGCACAAAAATGGAAGAGGTTGGATACTCCAGAGATAACAGATTGGTTAAGTAAATTGATAGATATGATAGAGTTGGATAGCTTAACAAGTAGGTTAAGGGACACATCTAAAAAGAAATCAATGGAAAAATGGTTACCGATGATGAAATATTGGAAGAACAATGGAGAAGCGGAAGGGGTAAAAAATATGTTGCTATTATAATTTAGCATAATATTATAGAAAAAAAAGAGGAGATGACAGGAATTGGAAATTGATAGAAATGATCGTAAAGAGTTATAATTAAAAGCATGGAGTCTTGAAGATAAGAGAGGAACAGTTAAGATGAAAGAGAATAAGATGGATATGTGAGAATTTGAACTGAGAGGGAATAAGAAAGGTAACAACAGAGGTATATAAGAAGAGGTAACAACAGAGGTATATAAGAAGTCTATAAGAGGTAAAGGGGAAAAAACTTGCTTACTTAGTATTGTATGTAAGGAAGTCAAAGAATGAGGATGTATAGAAGAATAGCTGAGATATAGAGTATAAAGTAAGTCTAAAGTAAAATGGATCGAAATTGAATGAAGGAATGTATGGAAGAAAAAGGAAGAGACATTATGTTGGAAATATGGATGTAAAAAAGCAAAATTGTGAATATAAGAGAATATTGTTTGTTTGTTTGTTTGTTTGTTGTCTGGAAAAAAATAAAGTGGAAAAAGAATAGTTTTTGTTGTTATTCATGTTGTTTCTGCTTAAGTTCCCTGGATAGTGCATACATACACAAACATACAAAGCCAATTGAAACACTGAACAACATGGCCTGGCCATTAAAGTATAATCCTTTACCAATATACCTGGGAGTAAACTTGATGAAACTTACCTTTGGATAAAATTATACAATATAATCCACCCAATCCAGTCCTGTATACTTTTGTCCCAGTTTTGTCAAAGAAAATTATGGTAACCCTATGTCATCGTCCAGTTTTGAGGTGATAATAATAATAATAATAATAATAATAATAATATTTTATTTCTATCCTGCCCCTCTGCAACGCAATCGGGGCGGCTTACAATATAAAAACTCCATAGTCCCAGTACCCTAGCCCACCCACCCCTTAAAATAATATTAAACTATAAAAGATTAAAAACATACAGTAAATTAAAAATATATAAATTAGAAAAATATTAAAACATGCAATAGTTTTTTGGTTTTTTTTAAAGGGGGTGGGAGAAGTTTGATTGTTTGGGTCTGCTTAGGTGAATGTCTTCTGCTATGTGGTTGAGTCAAGCAGAGCAAACAAACAAGGAAAACAAGGATTATGAGATGGAGACTGTCATTGCTTCTCCTGTAGAAGAGGCTGTGGTTGCAACGGGAAGAAGCTCTTAGCTATGGCAACTAAAACAGCTCTCTTCATGCCACAATGTGGTTTGGCGCATGTGTATTCTGTTTGGGCATGCAGGATTTGGCTGCTCAGTTTTGGTGGGAAGGAGCTGCATCTGGGCTGTAGCTGAAGCTGTGTCCACCAGCCCTCATCTCCCAGCCTGGAGTAAGTCATGACTGGGACCTTGGTTGCTTTCCCAATTCCTCCTCCCTCACTGTTGATCCAGCTGAAAACCAGTTTTTAAGCTTTAAAACCAGGCTTTCTGCTGCAATTTCTGATTTTCTCTCCTTGCAGCAGAAAGAAACGAGGTGGGGATTTAGAAGGAAAATAAGCCCTTTTGGATTTCTGCTCCTAGCAGCAGAAAGCCAGATTTTAAGGCTGAAAAGGAAATCCAAAATGGGCTTATTTGCCTTCCAAACCTCCACCCCACTTCTTTCCTTCTGTATTTCTCTCCTTGCAGCAGAAAGGTTATGTTGACCTGAGAAGAACATATGGGGCCCCAAAAATAAAGTGTTACAGCCCCTCCCCCAAATTCCTTAAACTGGCCCTGTTGTTTTTTTGTGGGGGAGGAATAATTATTCAGATCTCATGCAATGCAGACCATGCAAATTGTTATGCACCAGCCACCCCAGGCATGTTGAGTCGCTGAAAAACTACTTACCCCCTATCCAGTTGTCTCTCTGATTACTGAGAAACATTTTTCCCAAATCCACTTAGAGCTCTGTCAGGCCAGCCCAAGTGATATTCAAGCAAAAAAAGAGGTGGGGCGGCTTATGGAAGGAATAAGGCAACCAGATGTCACTGGAGCTTGTGGTTCAAATGGCTTTAGTGGTGGTGGTGGTGGTGGGAGCTCTTCCACCCAGTCATCCTATTACAAGCAGTTACAGTGTAGCTGGGGGTTAGAGCTCATCTACACTGATAGGAAAATCTAGCTTACCTTTGGGTTTCCCTGGTTCTCAGTGACCACAATCACCACACACACCAAGGCAAATTTGGAGGCACTGTCCATACGCAGTTCCCCCTCTGAACTCACTCCAGTCTAATAAATTGCAGTATGTGCAGCCACATGGCTGTGCTCACTCCATTTCCCCGTACCCCCATGCATGTGCATATATGTATGTTTCTTCCCCCCCCCCATGGCTTAGAGGGGCTTTGGACATCCTATTAAGCAGAGGTGCACCAGACTAACAATATGGGTATGCTGGTATGCACTTCTCCGAAAAATTGCCACATGTGCAAAAAAAAAAATAATAATAATAATAAAAAATAAAAAATGAGGAACTGCTAAAAAGTGAAATTGGAACAGAGGGAAGGGTCAGCTGATTGCCTGGCCAGGGTGACTCCTTCCAACCTTTTCCAGTTGCTCATCAAAAACTCTTCCTCTTGGCCACAAACTAAGGTGAGTGCAGTCCACATATACATGCAAATATCTGGATTTTCCACTAGAATCTGGAGGAAATCCCCACCTTTTCTGGGGTGTGTGTGTGAATTAAAGCCTAAAATGCTTGAATGCCCTGGATTTGAGCTGTATATCATCTGTACAGCTCACAGATACAATGAGATGAGATCATTTTATTTGGTCAGTATAGATAAGGCCTTAGTTTTGATAGGTGGGATGAGCTGAAACCTTCCTGGACAGAGCTGGTGACTGCACTACACCCTCCCCCCAAAGTGGAGCTGCCCTATGATGTGAGTGAGGTGTTTTACCACAAGTAGTTCTTAACCAAGAAACTGCTCCACTGAGATATCCCTGAGGATTGATTTCCCATCCAAGTCCAGCTGTAGCTGCTCCTGCCCAGAGAAGGGCTGTTTGTTCTATGGGCTGAGGGAGGATATGAGTAATCCTGCCCTCACTGTGGAGATTATCAGACAACCTAAATATAGCAGCCCAGGGACGCCAGGAGATAGCAAAAGGGCTTCCCTTTCAGATGACGTCATTAACATGTTGTCGTGCTCCCATGCCCCTTCTGTTCCTCCGGCGCTCATTTTTATTCATGGGCTAAGTCCTGAATTGATTCATCATTCCGTTTCTGTAACGGAAGGACGGGTGAGTGAAAAGGTGCCCCATTATCCTGGTGTGATGCCGGCATCACTGGGAGGTCCATGCCGAACATTTCCAGGTGCGATCAGGACAAGGAGATAAGTGACACACTTTAATAATAATAATAATAATAATAATAATAATAATATTTATTTATATCCCGCCCCTCTGTGAGCAATCGAGGCAGCTTACAACAATAAAATAATACACAGTATAAAACCACTCAAAATCCCTTCCCCCCCCCCTTAAAACATTATTAAATTAATACAAATTAAAATCAGTATACTCGTATTTTTTAAAGTGTGTTTTTGTGCTTGGTGTAACTTTTTGGCATTTATTTTCTTTTTATTTTTGAATTTCCCGCGCTATAGTCCTCTTGTGAGAAGGGCTGGGATTTCCATTCCAGGAACTGAATGCAGCTCCGTGAGAGCTGCATTCACTCCTGGGCTGCCGAGGGGAAGGGAAAGAAGCAGCAAAGGTGGGTCTGAAAACTTTTAATTGTATACCGTTATAGGGATGGAAGTGGGGCAGGAGAGGAGATAATAAGATGGGGATGCTATTTTTGTCCCTGTCAGATAATCTCCACTGTGTCAGCTGAGCTGCCTCTGCTTCTCACTCCTGTGGTGTCCCACCTCTTGCTGCTTTGGTGCCTCACCACTTGTTGCCTCTCTGCTCTTCTCTCTCACCACTTCCCTGCTTCATAGCCTTGCTGCTCCACCACTCTGCTGCCACTCTCTTCCCCCAAAGCTCTGATCTGCAAGCTGAACTTCTTATCAGAGTGGAAGGCTCCTAAATTTATAATTTTCAGGTGGACCAGAATGAAGCCTGTGACTTTAATGTCCAGTGCCTGAGAAGCACTCTTCTCCCAGATGTTTAATGGCTACCTCTTCTCAGTTGCTCAAAATCACAAAGGAGCCTGGGAAGAGGAAGCTGAAGCAGAGAGAAGAGAAAACCACAGTTCCATGCAACTCATCTGGCACGTCACCCAGCAACCCCACCCCACCCTGGGTGAGTCTGAGAGGGTCCTCCTTCATTGTGCTGGGTAATAGTTCTTGAAGATTTGGATTTCAGTTTCTCAGCATCTGTGGATTTTCCATTTTCTGGAAGCTGGACAAATTTATCATCTTCTCCAGGATCTGCTTTCTGACAGTCTATCATTGTGACACTGACTCTAAAAAAAGGGAAAAGCATCACCAGGTATGTTTCTCAGATTATGAAAACTGCCTTGCCTGGTCATCTGAAGGCCGTTCTTACTGTTCAAAACTGACCAAGGAAATGGCTACTTAGAAGCCTGATCCAAAACATGAAAAATATTTATAATGGTTTGTAGATATAGTGAGCAGCCTCATCCAATGGTACCATTATACTGGGAGCTTTTGTCAATATAACAACAACATAAATCCCAGTAGTGTCAAAAGCCAAGTAGCAAAGGAGAAGCAACACTGATGGAGAGTGTCAGCGTCCATCCCCAGTCTGCCCCCACCCGCCCATTGTGGTGTGACCACCTGATTATACCATACTGTTCTAAATGGATTTGCTCTAGAAGACTCTGTGGTTTCTGGTTATTCCTAACCCTACAAGGATAAAGAAGTAATTAGTCTTTTAGCTCCAAACAAGAGGAATTCTAAGACAATTAAATAGCCTCTTGCTTATCAATCATACATTTAATTTAAATATGTTCACTATATACTATAACAATGCAGATTTTTTTTAAAAAAATCCAAATAAAGACTTTGTTTATTGTTTTCATTACCTGACTTTGCTTTTAATCATGTAGAAATCAGTGAAATAAGTCTCTGTGACACTGGATATACTATAGATATAGTAGAAGAATTTAAATGATTAATACTCTGTCATAATATAAGCATTAAATACGGTCTGTGAATAGAACTAACTCATACTTTTATCACACTTTGCTGCAGAGGTTTATCAGCCTCAGCCAGCACATATAGCAGGTTTATTTTACCCTAGAGAAGATCTAACTACTTTCTCATATGCATTATGTTTTATTTACATTGGTGCATAAGAAAGCTGTATTTTTCTTGTAGTAATTGTTAAAGTCATTTCAAAATTTGTATTAGAATCATTCTTTTGACTAGGAATGTCACAAATACCCATGATTTTCTACTACTGACGTGAAAATTATCATAGTTGCTGTAATAATGCCATTCATGCTATTATTTATCAATTCTGAATCAAGTTACATCCATTTAATGAAAGATTAATCGTAGAATCATAGAGTTGGAAGAGACTACAAGGACCATCCAGTCCAACCCCCTGCCAGGCAGGAATACACAATCAAATCATTCCCAACAGATGGCCATCCAGCCTCTGTTTAAAAACCTCCAAAGAAGGAGATTCCACCACACTCTGAAGCAGTGTATTCCACTTCTGAACAGCTCTTACTGTCAGGACATTCTTCCTAATGTTTAGGTCTTTTCCAGTAGTTTGAACCCATTGCTCCATGTCCTAGTCTCTGGAGCAGCAGAAAACAAGCTTGCCCCTTCCTCAGTATGACATCCATTCAAATATTTAAACATGGCTATCATACCACCTCTTAACTTAATTTCTCCAGACTAAACATACCCAAGTCCCTAAGCCACTCCTCAAACAGATAGTGAACACGTGTAGGAGTAAAGTCAGAAAAGCTAAAGCGCAGAATGAGCTCAGACTTGCTAGAGAGGTTAAGAACAATAAAAAGGGTTTTTTGGGGATATGTCTGCAGCAAAAGGAGGAAGAAGGAAATGGTAGGGCCACTATGCGGAGAAGATGGCAAAATGCTAACAGGGGACAGAGAAAAGGCAGAATTACTCAACACCTTCTTTGCTTCAGTGTTTTCAGAAAAGGAAAAGGGGGACCAACCTGAGGAGAATGGAACAGAGGACACAATAGGGGAAATCCAGCACAGAATAAGCAAAGAGGTAGTACAGGAATACCTTCTTAATCTAAATGAATTTAAACCTCCAGGACCAGATGAACTACATCCAAGAGTATTAAAAGAGCTGGCAAATGTAATCTCAGAGGCATTGGCAATAATCTTTGAGAACTGGAGAACAGGAGAAGTCCCAGCAGACTGGAGGAGGGCAAACGTTGTCCCCATCTTCAAAAAGGGGGAAAAGGAGGATTCCAACAAATATCATCCAGTTAGTCTGACATCAATACCAGGGAAGACTCTAGAGCAGATAATTAAAAAGAGAGTCTGGGAACATTTAGAAGGCAATGCCACAATCGCAAAAAGTCAGCATGGGTTTCAGAGAAACAAGTCATGCCAGACTAATCTGATCTCTCTTTTTTGATAAAATTACAAGCTTGGTAGATGAAGGGAACACTGTGGCTATCACATACCTTGATTTCAGTAAGGCCTTTGACAAGATTCCCCATGACTTTTTTGCAAACAAGGTTGTAAAATGTAGGCTAGACTGTTCAATGGATTTGTAATTGGTTGACTGGCTGAACCGAAAGGGTGCTCAGCAGTGGCTCCTCTTCATCTTGGAAAGATGTGATCACTGGGGTGCCACAGGGTTCTGTCCTGGGCCCAGTGCTATTCAACATCTTTATCAATGACTTAGATGAGGGAATTAGGGGCATACTTATCAAATTTGCAGATGACACCAAATTGGGAGGAGTAGCTAATACCCTAGAGGACAGGATCAAAATTCAGAATGACCTGGATAGACTGGAGAGCTGGGCCAAAGCTAACAAAATGAAATTCAATACGGAGAAATGTAAGGTACTGCACTTAGGGCGGAAAAATGAAATGCATAAATATAGGATGGGAGAGACCTGGCTGAATGAGACTACGTACGAAAGGGATCTAGGAGTCCTAGTAGACTACAAGTTGAACATGAGTCAACAGTGTGATGCGGCAGCTAAAAAGGCCAATGCGATTTTGGGCTGCATCAATAGAAGTATAGTGTCTAGATCAAGGGAAGTAATAGTTCTGCTCTATTCTGCCTTGGTCAGACCTCACTTAGAATACTGTGTCCAGTTCTGGGTACCACAAAAGGATATTGACAAATTGGTGCAAGTCCAGATATGCTCCAAAAGGATATCTCAACATTAGGATATTGACAAAAAGGATATTGACAAATTGGAGCATGTCCAGAGAAGGGCAACTAAAACGGTGAAAGGTCTGGAAACCATGGCTTATGAGGAGAGACTTAGGGAGCTGGGTATGTTTAGCCTGGAAAAAAGATGGTTAATAGGCGATATGATAGCCCTGTTTAAGTATTTGAAGGGGTGTCACGTTGAGGATGGAGCAGGCTTGTTTTTTGCTGCTCCAGAGACTGGAACACGGAGCAATGGATGCAAGCTCCAGGAACAGAGATTCCACCTCAACATTAGGAGGAACTTTTTGACAGTAAGAGCTATTCGGCAGTGGAACAAACTCCCTCGGAGTGTGGTGAGGTCTCCTTCCTTGGAGGTCTTTAAACAGAGGCTGGATGGCCATCTGTCGGAGATGCTTTGATCAAGATTTCCTGCATGGCAGGGGGTTGGACTGGATGGCCCTCGTGGTCTCTTCCAACTCTACAATTCTATGATTCTATGATTCATAGGGCATGGCTTCCAGACCCCCCCCCCATCCTGGTCATCCTCCTCTGGACATGTTCCAGATTGTCAATATCCTTCTGAAATTGTAGTGTCCAGAATTGGACACACTATTCCAGGTGAGGTCTAACCAAAGCAGAATAGAGTGGCACTATTACTTCCCTTGATCTAGACACTATACTTCTATTAATGCAGCTAGAATCACAGTGGTGTTTTTTTAGCTGCTACATCACACTGCTGACTCATGTTCAGCTTGTGGTCCACTAAGACTCGGAGATCCCTTTCATATGTACTGCCATCAAGCCCGGTGTCACCCATCCTATATCTGTGCATTTCATTTTTACTGTCCCAGTCTTGTATCTTACATTTCTCCCTGTTGACATTCATTTTGTTAGTTTTGGCCCAGCTTTCTGAACTGTTCAAGTCATTTTGAATTCTGATCCTTTCCTCTGGGGTATTAGCTACCCCGCCTAATTTGGTGTCATCTGCGAACTTGATAAGCACGCCCTCTATTTCCTCATCCAAGTCATTGATAAAGATGTTGAGTACCACTAGGCCCAGGACAGAACCCTGTGGCAGTCCACTAGTCACTTCTCTCCAGGATGAAGAGGAGCCATTGGTGATTAATGTAACCACTTAAGGAAAGATGGTTATGTAAGAGCAAGCCAATTAAGCTCTGTGTGAACTGAAAAGGTGTGAAAACATCTGGGACCTTTGGGGGGCCAGAGTTTTTTTAAAAAAAAGCCAGAGATTTTACTCCCCCCCCCATGTTCTCTTGTTCCTGTTCTGCTGCTGGGTTTGAGCTTGAGAAAGAACTGGTAGTGGTTGAGACACTGAAGAGCTAGACTCTCAGCTTCTCTACCATGAAAGACTTGATAATAGTGTTGGGGGATGATAGGACTCTCAATTCCCATCAGAAGCCAAAAATATCCCAGCAGACTTAGCAGCCACCCATTCCCAAAATAATACACACAAGAGTGTTTTTCTTACTATCAATAGGAGGTGCTTGATCTTCAGCTCAATGGCAGTTGCAATAGTTACAATGCATACATACTGCTATGCCAGGCACCAGGCTTCAGGCTTGGTCAAGAGACAACATCTCTCCAAATGTACATTGGTGTATTGCATCTAGCATCTCATCTCTAGCCTCTAACTAGTGTGGTCCCACGTCTAGTCAGCTTAGCAAGCCATGCACTGAGCTCTAGACATAACCTCCTTTTTATACAGTTTCACAGGTGTCACAGGGCACTGGATCCTCCAATCACCTAGGAGCCATCCATCTTGTATAAGCCCTTTGCACATCGCCCTATACTTTGCACACCTTCCTTTTCTTTGCACTCATCACTTAAACTTGTATAATGACTTATATAAGGATGATGTGTGCAGCTGTGGCCTCCAGGCTCTATAACCTTGGCCTTGGCCTTAGCTAGCTTGGCAGTGACTTGACAACTTTGCAGTTGGCTGGCTATTTTATAAGGAGTTCAGGCCTCTAACTCCTGACAAATACAACATCTGCTAGTGTGTACATGGATAAGGGACTGATGTGCCAAGACAGAGGAGATTATCACACAAGACTAATAATCTGGAACAGGAACACCACGGGATTGCAAAAGGATTTCCTTTTCAGACAATGTTATCCCTGTCCCATTCTGCCCCCTTGCTGCCTCCATTCAGTCCCCAGGTTTTTTTATTGATGGGCAGAAGTCATTAATAGATCACCTGTTCTGTTGCTGTAACATCTGTCGGGGATGCTTTGATCAAGATTTCCTGCGTGGCAGGGGGTTGGACTGGATGGCCCTCGTGGTCTCTTCCAACTCTACAATTCTATGATTCTATGATTCTATGAATCACGGGTGTGCAAACCAGTGCCCCGTAATAATGGCACAATCTGGAAGATCCATGCCGAACACTTCTGGGTATGATCAGGACATCCAGGTAAGTGACAGCCTTTTTTGTATCCTCCCCTGTTTACTTGTTGTTTTTTGAGTGTGTTTAGGTGCTTGATTTAATTTTTTGATGTTTGCCTGTATTTTTATTTTTAAATTTCCCTCGCTATGCCTGGCTCCCTGTAAGGTCCTGAAAGGTCCCTGCAAAACACTTCCTGGTTCAATCGGGACAAGAAGGTAAGTGACAGCCTTTTTTGTACCCTCCCCTGTTTACTTAGAATCATAGAATCATAGAATTGTAGAGTTGGAAGAGACCACGAGGGCCATCCAGTCCAACTCCATGCCACGCAGGAAATCTTGATCAAAGCATTCCTGACAGATGGCCATCCAGCCTCTGTTTAAAGACCTCCAAGGAAGGAGACCCCACCACACTCCGAGGGAGTGTATTCCACTGCCGAACAGCTCTTACTGTCAAAAAGTTCCTCCTAATGTTGAGGTGGAATCTCTGTTCCTGGAGCTTGCATCCATTGCTCCATGTTCCAGTCTCTGGAGCAGCAGAAAACAAGCCTGCTCCATCCTCAGTGTGACACCCCTTCAAATACTTTCCAGGTAGGTGTCTGGAAAAAAATTAATCAGTTACAGGGATGGAGTGGAGCAGGAGGGGAGTAGCGAGCCAGGGACGGGTTTATTTGATGCATGTGATAATCTCCAGAGAGGACAGACACTGTATTATGGGTTAAGCAGAATGGCCACAATTTTACTACAACAAATACCAGTCAGATACATTCACATACACTTCCCCTTAGCATACAGTATGTAGGAAAAGTGGAGAGGGAACGCTGGGCTCCATGGTTTCCAGACCAGCACCTGCTCAAGAAGGACATTAAGTAACAGGTGTCTGGTAGGCATCTGGCAATGCTTGCCGCATTTACCAATCCATGAGGTGAGGAAAATGGTCAGTCTGAAAGGAGGCACTCTCCAGATGGCCAAACTGTAGGTTAGCCCCCCCTTCCATCAACCATCCAGTAAGCCTCACTCAAGAACTAAAGGTCCCATAGTTACCTAGTTTATTCTGAAGTTCCTTCAGGGAGGAGCATTCATCAAGGTATGGCAGGAGGAGTGAGGGACAGTGAGGGAGTGAGGCACCATAAAAGCTAGGAGCATTGGATTTCAAGGAGAATGAGGGCTGTAATAATCTCTTTAGACCATAAAACAGTAGTTGTGACAAGATGATAGATTTATTAACATGTTGTTTGCAAGCCCTCTCTCTCTCTCTCTCTCTCTCTCTCTCTCTCTCTCATTCTCTCTCTCTCTCTCTCTCTTTTTTTTTTTTTTTGGCTAGCCCCATACTTATGGAATGGCCTACCTTAGGATGAGTGCATGGGTCCCTCCCTGATTACTTTTAAATAGGCCTCAAACATGTAATTGTCCCAGGCTGCATTTCACTGAATATATGCACATCTTTCATAATGTAAGTTTTATCGGTATAGCTGTTCTAAATGTTTTATTATTTTGCATTAATTTTATATTAAATATTATATTTTAATTTTTATTTTCTTTTGGTAAGCCACCTTACAAAGACACAAAGATGTAAATGGCTAAACTGATACTAAGGAAAAAAGTACCCCTTGCCAGTATAGCCAGTGGTGAGAAATGGTGGGAGTTGTAGTAGACAACATCTGGAGGGCCATATGATTCCCCCACCCCAGGACAGAAACTTGCCAGACTATTATGTCTGGCAAACATACATATACAAATAAAGGGTAGTTAAAAATCTAAAGGGCTTACACAACCAGACCTAAAGAAGCTAAAGGATACCAAACAGTCCTCCAATTTTTCAAGAGAAACAAAATGTTGTGTAGCTACAGGAAAGGAAGCAAGGAGCTGATACGTTACACATTTTCTTATTGAGCTCAGAGGAATGACATAGCAAAATTGACAGCAAGATTCAAGGGCTATATCACACCTGAAGTTGTTGCATCTCATCCATGGAAAACATGCATGAATTTCCATTTTAGATATTTCTCAAGACATGCAAAGATGAGATATATTTAAATGTCTAAAACTGCTATCAGCTAGCCAGCTATAACGACAACTTATTTTCTGAGGCCATAAGTAGTGTTTACGATATTAGCATTGCATCTTAGTGTCTCAAGAGTCAAAATATAATATGATTTTCAACAATAGAACTAAAGACATAATTTATAAGCAATAGATCCACATAATAAGCATTTCAAAAAGATCAAAAGGGATTTCAGAAAGATCAATGTTTCTTGAAAAATAATATATAAATTATATGGTTCAATTTTGTTTCATTATCCTGTTTAAAGTATTTCCATTCCGATTTTTCTGAGAGTGTATAGCTTTTCTTTTTGTCTGAGGTAGATGGAGGGCTGAATTACTCATAGGGTGAAATCTTGTCTTTATTGAAAGATATGGAAGTATCAAAAGAGAGAGCTAAAATTTTGCACACATTAATTTTACAATAAATGGTTCAAAGCAAAGCATAATAAGCATTTTTTCTTCCACAAGTATATCCGACCTATGGAACACTTTATTTCCAACTTCATTGTATGATAATTATAATGAGAATTCTCATGTTTCTGATATCACGTCTGGGACTGATCCTGACCTTTTCCCACCAAGTTCAGTTCTGTTGCATCTCTTTGTGGCTAATGATGTTTGCATTCTTTTGTACTTGTAGTATGTAGTCTAATGGAGAAATGGGAGTCTGTGCTCTGTGTTCATGATGGTTTGATAAAACCAGCCCCTTTTCCCATAGCTATGGGAAAAGTGGGCTGAGCTCAGGTCTGGTGGGAATGGAGTATGGGGATGATGGATAGCCAATGACTGTATTATACTTAATGATACCTAGTTATTAAGTTGTATTACAAATACAATGTAACACAATGTAACACAGTGAATCACAGTAATGTAATTCAAGTACGTCTAATACAATACAGTTTCAACACAATACAAAGACGATTGTATATGTAAATGCCAATAGATGGTGCTGTTGACATGCAATTATGCTACAAATTGCATATACAAAAATAAATGGCAGCTGCTTTATGGAAACTGAATTAACAATTTTCCACAGCATACTGCCCGAGCTCTTTATTATGCTGGTCTTCATTTTACCGGCCTACAGAAGGCAGAGTTGACCTGGGGAGTCCTGGGATTGAATTTATGACTCAAGATCTAGCATGAGTTTTGGGCTGCAGTTTTGGCTGCATTAGCCTACTGCACCACCAGGGCCCACCAGGTTGACTCAGCCTTCTGAAAGCTGGTAAAATGAGGACCAGCGTATAGTCCTCCACATTTTGTAGATTGCAAAATGCTGTTAGTGTACTGTTTGTTAGTTAGGTTTCATTCTGAGCAATGAACTTGTAGGATTAGCTCTTCTGATTACTGTATCAATACAATTTTCTGTTTTTAACTCTAAAACTGCTAGTTACTGAGTCTGAAGAAGCCAGTACATGACATCTGGTCTGATTAGGAAACAGTGTGACTATTTAAAGACTGTATTTTCAGGAGTATTCTCCATGTTAGCACACACAGGAAAATTGTTCTTGTAGAGCAGGCCAAAATCTAGTCCACCATTCTCTTACCAGTAGTAGCCAGCCAAACACCTGCAGAAGTTCACAATGTGGGCCTGGAGGTTATAATAATTGCTTCTGGCCAATTCATTTGTGATCCATGGTATGTTTGCTGTTTTCTCATAGCAGGATCCATGCTTCTCTGGCAACTTTTGAATGGATTTAGATAGAACTAGCTGGACCCAGTGTACCATGCCATTAAAAACCTCTGCACCCTGCCACCCCCCCTCCGCTTGTTCTTCCCCCTGCCCCCTTCATTTGTTCTGCCCCATGCCACCCCCTCCATTTGTTCTGCCCCCTGCCACCTCCTTCCATTTGTTCTGCCCCCTGCCATCCCCCTTCATTTCTTCTGCCCCATGCCATCCCCCTTCATTTCTTCTGCCCCATGCCACCCCCCTCCATTTGTTCTGCCCCATGCCACCCCCCTCCATTTGTTCTGCCCCCTGCCATCCCCCTTCATTTCTTCTGCCCCATGCCACCCCCTCCATTTGTTCTGCCACCCCCTCTGCTTGTTCTGCCCCCTCTGCTCTTTTTGCCCCCCTCCACTCATTCTGCCCATTGACCCCACCCCCTGCACTCCAGCACACACCACATCCACCCCCATGGTACTCCCTCTCCCTCTCCGGTGGCCATGTTTGGAATCTACATGGTCCCACCCCCAGTGTGCTGATTGGCTGCCCAACAGACCTGTGATTGGTTGGTCAGGTCCCTAAGCAGCCAATCAGCACACTGGAAATGGCAACATACACAAGAGAATTATGTATATAGATGAGTAGATCAACTAAGAAGTTCTGAATGATTCAGCTATTCAGATATTATCAGACTTGTTAATGATTTGTCCACTCCAGGTGAACCTTATAGTTTTGGTTGCTTCTACTTAGAGGAATTTTAAGAACTTCAGATTTTCAGTTAGCATGAATCTTGCATATTTCAGTCAGATGGGGCTGACTTCCGATCATGGTGATTCAGACCAAGCTAGTTGCTGCCATCTCATATTGAACTTTTCATGAATCAGCTTTTGGCACAAAATCCATTTCTAACTGCAATAACAGAAATGATAAATTACTGATGTTTTAAACCATGGACCAAAACATTCCAAATAAGATGATAACAGAAGTCTTGCTACTAGTTTATACAGTATCCTTGGAGGCAGAAAAAATCTTTCAGAACCCACATTTCTTATGGGTGTACAACATGACAACACAACCATCAGTTCCACAAGCAGAGATCTTGAGTATTAACATCACTCAGCAATGCAGTAAAATCTTGTGCTTGAATTAGTATAGATATGAATACCTTAGTAAAAAAAATATGTGTCACAGCAAAAGAAGTATTTTAGTAATAGAATACAAAATTATATCTGGATGTCATAGAACTACCATGTGATACAAGTTTGCTTAGACTTCACAAATGCATTCTGTACCCAAGTGATCCACTGTGTGAAAAAAGTGCATTTATCTGTGGACATCTATTATATGAAGCAGTAAGATTCTAGCCTGGCCTTTCACTAGATGTGTGAATTATTTTGGATGGGTGGAGTTTCATTGATGAAGAAAGGCAAAATGAGGGCATTGCCCCTTCAAATATGAATAAGAAACTCCCTAAAATGAATTTTTGTTACATTGCTTTCATTCACATTTCTAGCATTGCGGAGAAGTGAGACACTGAAAATCATTCATACCTAGAACTCATATTTCCTGTGTTTGCATCCCCTAGGTAATGTTGCTTGCCCCTTTTCTCTTGGTACCTAACCTATGTTTTTAAATGATCAGCTGAAGTTTTAATTTACTGCAATGCTTGTTAATACTGCACAGAGGGAAGCATGGTAAACCTCCTTTTGAAGCTCTTTCACTATGAAAACCCTATGATGAGATAATCCAAAATGAATCAAGAGATAATGCCCGAAGATAGAACTAGCAGGTCAGATGGCACTCAACAAGCTACTGGGATACAGCAGAGGACAATTATTTGTAGCACTGTGCCTAATGATGCAACTGGACTCAAGCCAGAAGGACATTCAGCTGTTGACATGCTCAGAGGTGAAAAGAAAGTCCAAAGCAGCACAACACATATTATAAGGACATGGAATGTGCGACAGATGAATCAAAGGAAGCTAGATATAGTAAAACAAGAAACTGAATGTATAAATATTGCAATACTTGCAGTGAATGAGCTAAATTGGACAGAAATTGGACATTTTGAATGAGATCATGACATGGTGCTTTACTTAGGAAATGAAAATCTAAGAAGAAATGTGGTGGCATTAATAGTGAGGAGAGTTGTAGCAAAAACAATCAAAAGACATAACTCTGACTGAAACATGTTCATAAGATTTCAGGGAAAACCCCATCAATATAAGCTTAATCTGAGTTTATGCTCCAGCTACAGAAGCAGAAGAAACAATGGGAAGATTCTATCCTGGATTCCAGGAGGAAATTGACCACACACCAAAATAGGACTTCTTGTTAATAATAGGTGATTGGAATACAAAAATAGGAAACAAAGCAGAATCAAAGATTGTAGAAAAATTTGGTCTAGAATAAGAAATGAAGTGGGAGACCAACTGATTGAATTTTGCAAGGCCAACAGTTTGTTCATCACAAATAAATTATTGAAGTAATCCAAGAAGCATGGATTGCGCCAGATGCACAATATAGAATTCAAATCTATGGAAAAACAAGACTTGGAGCAGATTGTGGCACAGACTATGAACTACTAATATCAAAAATTAGAGTAAAGCTAAACATGAACACTAAACCAACCATCATGCCTAAATACAACCTTAAGAACAATCCCATAGAATTTAAATGTAATGTGAAAAATAGATTTGCATTGTTATGCCTAATTGACTAGGAGTCAGAAGAACTCTAGAATGAAGGCAGTAACATTATCAGGGAGGAATGCAAAAAGACACTATTTTCAGCCAAAAAGAAAGAGATATCTCAATGGATGACAGATTAAACTTTTCAGGCAGTTAAGGGCAGAAATAGAGTCAGAACCCTGAATACAATTGTTCACCAACATGTGCGCAGGCAGAGAGAGAACTACTATAACAATCAATGCAGAGAAATAGAACATGACAACAAAAAATGAAGAAGAGGCCTCCTCCATAAGATCCAAGAAATTAAAGGAAAATTTAAACCAAGTGTGGGGATGTTCTACAACCAACTGGGGAACACCTTACATGACCAAGTAGAAATAAAAAAAGTCAATGGAAACAATACATGGAAGAACTATATGAAAAAGATGAAAGGGTGACAGATTCAGTCAAAGAAGAATCATATGAAGATGAACCTCAAATTTCAGAAAGTGAAGTGGAAGCTGCACTCAGAGCTCTTCGAAGAAATAAATCAACAGGAACAAATGACATACCAATAGAGCTGCTTCAAGTGACAGAGACAGACTCTACTCTAGTTCTAACTAAAATCTATCAACAAATGTGGAAAACAAAGCAATAGTCCACAGATTGGAAATGTTCAATATACATTCCAGTCCCCAAGAAAAGAGACACCAGGGATTGCAGTAACCACAAGACCATTGCATTAATTTCCCATGCAAACAAGGTGATGTTCAAATTTCTACAACAAAGACTTTTACCATGTATAGAACGAGACATGGCAGATGTCCAAGCTGGGTTCAGGATAGGAAGAGGCACTAGGAATCATATTGCAAACCTATGTTGGATAAGGAGCACAACAAATAATTTCAAAAGAAAACCAGCCTGAGCTTTATAGATTATAGAAAAGCCTTTGATTATGTAGATCATGAAAAACTTTGGATCACTGTTAAAGAAATGGGTGGGCCACAAGATTTGAGAAGAAGAAATGAGAAGAAGACTAGGACTTGGAAGGACAGCTATGAAGGAACTAGACAAGATCCTGAAGTGAAAATATATCTGATTGAATACTAAAGTTAGGATTGTTCATGCCATCGTATTTCCCATTTCTATGTATGGTTGCGAAAGATGGACAGTGAAGAAATCTGATAGGAAGAAAATCAGTTCTTTTGAAATGTGGTTCTAGAAAAGAGTTCTACATAGTAGTAGTAGTTTATTAATGCTTAGACCAAAGGCCATTTGCATACACAGTGAATAAGAACAATATGAAAATAAAATATTATAAAAGTGCTATATAAAATAACTGGCATCAAAAATTGTGCATTAGAATGACAAAATCCAGTACAGTTAAAACACATTGAATAAAAATGACAATACTGAAATTAAATAAGGTCATCCCCATAGCAATCAACTGCAATGTCAGCTATAAGTCTTGCACGAATTTTCATCGCTGCCAGGGCAAAAAGAGAAACCTTGTGAGTTACCATAGAGTCAATATCAGACAAAAGATAGAAAATCTTTTCAGAAGCAGTGTTAGAATGTAAATGAGACAGAATACACCCCAGAAATTTTGTTCTTGGTTCTGAATATAATGAACAGAAAAATAGGTAATGAGGCAAATCCTCAATTTCTGGGCACCACAAGTGCATAAACGAAAGGCCAAAGGTGTATGAGAATATCTGCCATCAATCATAGCTGTGGGCATTATTTGAAAACGAAGGGTGTAAAAGCTTAACTGCCCTTTGATGGTCCAATTTATAAAGTCTATACCATTTTGAAAATTTAGAGTTGTCTAAATTGGCCTGTCTGTCCAAATGCACACCATGGTTAAAAATGTATTCATGAAGCTTCTCTCTTGAATTCAAGATAGGAGGATTATCAATCAAAACAGGGTAAAATTCAAGCAACTTACAATATCCTGAACTCCAAACTTTGCAGTTTGATAGATGTTGGAAACAAAACTTGGAGAAAACCCTAACTGAAGAATCTTTTACAGTTCTCCAGTAGTTAAATAAAATAAAGTGAATGCGAGCTCTAATGGAAGGGAAACCGACCTCTGCCCAAACCAGGGCTGCAGGGGTGCCAGGTGGAAGTGTTAGCAATATCTTAAGAAATGTAATCTGAAGGGCCTCCAATTTAGCCATCTGGGAGTCATCCTATCCCCACACAGCAGCACCATACAGAATCTGGGCAATGACTTTACTCTGGAATATTTTCAGGGCTGGAACAACCAGGTGACCCCCTGCATTATTGTAAAAGCTAAGGATTGCGCCAATAGATTTCAGAGCCACTGCCTTGGTAGCTTCTATATGGGACTTCCAGGAGAGATTTTCTGTGAAATGAATACCAAGGTACTTAAATTTCCGACATTGTTCAATCTGGTGACCACTGATGGACCAATGAAAATGGGAATGTCTTTTTCCAAACACCATCACCTTTGTTTTGGTATAGTTAATGTTCAGCTTTTTTTAAGAACAAAATACACTGAGCTTAGAAATCAGCCTTCTCAGACCTATACATGTTAAGTGAAATTAAAACCACATCATCAGCATATAAAAGAATAGAAATCTTTTTTGACCCAAGTGAGTGTGGAAAAAATTCTGTGCCAGACAGTGCTGGGATAATGTCATTCAGATATAAATTAAAGAGTGATAGTGCTAATAGGCATACTTGTTTTACTCCTTTATTTGTGGGGATAGGATCAGTTAATGAGCCGGAAATGCCAACTCTTATTCTAGCAGTTGTATTGGTGTAGAGCCCCTTAATTAAAAACAATAAACACTTATCTATATTAGTGTTGGCCAGTTTATGCCACAACAAGTTTCTATTGATTGAATCAAAAGCTGCTGCTAAATGAACAAAGGCAACAAATAAATGTTTTGTGGGGCCAGCAATTCCTTGTTGGGCTAAAAAATAAAGAGTCAAACAATGGTCAATAGTGCTCTGTCCTTCCCTAAATCCAGCCTGTTCAGGGTGAATGATCTTATTAGTAGATTCCCAATCCTCCAATTTGTTTAACAAATATTTACTATATAACTTGGAATCAATATCCCAAAGGCTTATAGGCCGATAATTATTGGGATCTTGCTTATCACCCTTCTTATAAATAGGAACAACTACACTCTGTTTCCAGCCCACTGGAGTTATACCTGTATTGTTGATTTGGGTAAACACTTTAGCTAATATTGGGGCCCACCACTCAGCAAAGTATTTAAATATTTTTGGAGACATCATATTTTCTCCTGGAGCCTTACTCAATGTAAGAGCTACAATCAACTTTTTTATCTCAGACACTGACCCGGGAGACCAGTATGGCAAACAAGTAGTTTTGGAGACAATAGAGGAGTGATGCTCTGCATGTAATGCTCCATAGAGTTTACTAAACTGTGGCTGTACCATTGCTGCAATGTAATATGCCCAACGATTCTAGCAGTCTGACCATATTCATACCAGAAGCAATGATGTCCCAAAACTGCTTCTCATTCTTATCTGTCACAGCTAGAGCTAATTGTTTCCATTGTGTTCTAACATATGTGTCCTTTTTTTGTTTTAAAAGTGCCTTATAAGATGACCTCATAGAAGCTAAAATATCAGGAGAAATATTATTTCTTAGTGCCTGTTGAGAGCAATCCATCAATGCTTTTCTAGCACTTCTACATTCAAAATCAAACCATCTTTTAGTTGCTACCTTGTAGGGATTAAATTGTTTGTTACACACCAGCTTGGGTCTAAGCTTTTGAATAATGGTTTGATAAGCATGTAAGATATCTAAATTAGAGTTTAAAATGGCTTGACGGAGGGCTTTAAAAGTAGTACTCTCAAATATGTGAAGAATGGAGGTGCCCAGGTTGATTGACCCCCGTATTCTCTGTTCTCCCATATGAATTCCATTTAAATTTTGGGAAGGACATGGGGGGTGAAGCATCTCAAAATTAAATAGCAATGAGAGAGGAAAATGATCACTTTTGACTCGATTGTTCACTTCAAATCTACAAATATTAGGTAACAGAGTTGCAGAAACTGCAATATAATCTATTGTGTTTGCTGCCCTATTGGTGACATAGGTGTAAGTACCCAACCTTATGTCATGATGTGTTCCATTAAGGCATTGCAAATGGTGCAAGGAGAGGACTTCTATAAACTTCAGACCTGGCTTGTTTATGATTATATCTTGGGAGACCCTAGCAACAGGTGTAGCATGAGAGACTTGCCCAAAGTTAGTACTCTCCACATGTTTCAAACCATCTCCAATTCTAGCATTAAAATTTCCACATAATAGGAGACATGTGGAGGGATATTGACTCTCCAGGAGGGTCAGGGTTTCAGATAAACTATTCCAGATGCTATTAGGGCCTATATTCTTTGCTAAGTTGGGTGGAAAGTAGACATTTATACAAATTAAAGAACCAAAATGCCTGCTCTTAATGGAAAGGACCTGTATACATTGCGAAACAGCACCAGTTATTGGTTGAATCTCAGCTTGCAAGTCAACTGAGATAAATGTAGTAAGGCCACCACTGCCACGGCCTCTAGTGCAAGTTTTAACAGCTGGAACAGAAAATGATTGAAATCCATGAAGAGATGGCAAGTTAGTTTCAAGGGCGCATGTATCTTGCAAACAAAGAATTTTAAAGTTTTGAAGATAGATTGCAAAATCTGCATCATGGAACTTATCCCCCCACCCATGATATTCCAACATAGTAAACTTAATTGTCAAGCTGATGTAGTCAAGTCCGTATCATCGCCGGTATCCAAGGGTTCTATTTGAGCAGGGGTTTTTTGATTGGGAGACAACTCATGCAGAGGAGGTATGTTGTTAACCCTCTTAGGCTCCAAGGGTTGTGCTGGAATTGTAGTTATGAAGTCCATTCATTATTAATAAAGCATCAATAGAGCCTCAATCCAGAACCCTCTCAGCCTGAGGAACCTCATCAGTGGATACTAAATTCACCAATGATTTGGCCAAGTCCTTGGTAGTAAACAGCATGTTCTTAAGATCGTCCAATCTAGAGGCAATGTCTTTTTGTTCTTCATTGATTATTAAGTCACTCAAACCTGTAAACTGCTTCTCTGCTATAGTCCTAGAAATTTTGGCTGGACTAGGCTTCAGTGTGGTCTTGCTAGAAACTCCTTTGGAAATTAACAAGCAGGTATTCCTTTCCTCTGTAGACACTCCACTGCTGTGCTTATAAATAATTAAAGGAGTTGTAGTTAAGTCTCAAAAGACCCGTATTGGTGTTATGTGAAAGCTAGACAGAAAAAGCTTCATTTTCATCAACATAAGAGGGATTGTAGGCTGTTCAAATGTTAACAAAATTCGCTTATGTGCCGATATACTGGGAAGCCATTCTACAGCAAGCATATCAATATTTTGAGGGTGTATCTGTAAAAGTTGGCCCAAAGAAGATCTGATGGCTCTATATGACTTCCATCTACCATTGTTTATTCTATTATAAGCAATTTGCAGCATGAATTGGCTTGCTTGTAAAATTCTGTTTCAGTTTCTTTTTCCTGGCTCCTTTGGAATTGCTAGTGAACTGCCCCGGGATCATTTATGGTGGATATTTTGTTCACCAATTTCCCCTCCTTTCTAGATGTTTCACTATTAGAATGATCCATGCTCTCTTTTAAAGCTGTTTGCTTCTGCATAAAAGTTTCAAAGGAGAGTCTAAGGAGCTCAAGTTGATTAACAATTTTTTGTAAATGTTCATAAATTGAAATAACAGTGTGAGCTGTTAGAAGGCACTGTTTTGTCAGGGGGGGGTATGAATGTTGTTCAGTAAGTTCTTTCTTCTCAGTATCAAGCAATTTCTCCCATACAGACTAATTTAGCTCCAATGACACTCTTTCCCGATAAGCAGCAAAATCATTGCAGGGAATTTCTAAAGGCTCAGATAGAGACTCATTTTCTTTATCCAAAGCAGAGAAGCTGTTAGCAGTTGGAATTGTAAACTCTGAGTTTAAGTTTGGAATACTCACAGTTTCCTCACTAGCAAATAAATCATCAATCTTGAGCTATTTGGAGGCCTTGTTGTACTTGCTTGTCCCTGGGCTTGTTCTATGGTGTTTTTTATTGCCCATTTAAATATCTTAACCAAATCACAAGGGGGGAAAGCAACAAACAATGCTGCACAGCACTGAAGGACAGCAGTTAAGAAAAACAAAAACAAAACAAAAACCCTAAGCATTCAGGGCAGGAAGACCAAGATAGAAACAAAAACATCAGAGCTCATTAAAACACCTCCTATCATGCCGGTTCTACAGATACACACTCTCTCTCTCTCTCTCTGACTTTTCTTCCCAAACGAAGATTCAGGAAGGACTCATCCCATGCTTTCTGCAAGCGCGCTGATGACTAAAGAGGCCAATCCGAGATAAACAAGTCCATTTGCAGAAAGCACAGCAGAAGATCTCCTTGGGTGATGTTTCTGGGTTGTGATTCTTTCTGCATTGTCGTTTCTCTTCAAGACTTGTTCGGCGTGAGTTCTCAAATAAGGCTGCAGCATTGTGGACAGTGTATCTCCATGCTTCCCAATGTGAGGCCAGGGCTGACCATTGTTGGTGATCAATTTGGCCGAGCCTGAGATGTTGTTTCAGGGAGTCCTTGTATTGTTTTTTTTGGAGCGCCCCTCTTACGCTGACCCATGGCAAGTTCACCGTAGAGTACTATTTTTGGGAGATGATGGTCCTCCATCCTTGAAACGTGCCCTACCCAGTGCAGCTGTGTTCTCAGTATCATGGCCTCAATGCTGGTGATCCCTGCTTGCTACAGATATTATGGACTGGTAAAAAGGACCAATAAATGGTTCCTAGAGCAACCCAAGCCTAAACTCTCCCTAGAAGCTAAGAAGACTAAACTGAGACTGTCATACTTTGGACATATTATGAGAAAACATGACTCACTAGAAAATACAATAGTTCTTGTTAAGGTAGAAGGCAGTAGGAAAAAAGGAAGACCTCATTCCAGATGGATAGACTCAATCAAAAAAGCCACAGCCCTGAGTCTGCAAGACCTGAGCGGGGCTGTTAAAGATAGGGTGATTTGGGGGTCTCTCATTCATGGGATCATCAGGAGTTGAACTCAAGTTGATGGCAGTTAACAACAACAATGTTAGACACTGGGGACTGAAGGAAAGTGTCATTGTGGAGGCAGAATACTTATTTGGGAGGGAATTCCCTCATCCCCTCTTCTGGTAGCTATATCTTTGTCCCCACCCCCAAGCCCCAAAAAGAATGTAAGAAAAGGTAATCAGGAAATCTGCTGGCATTTTCATACCTGAAATGTGTTTTTGTTTAGTTTTGGATAAATGTTTCCCTTTATAATTTACAGGAATGAGAAATTTAGATGACTTGGATACTCCAAAAATAGCCAGCTCTATAACTGACACACTTGAGATTAATTTCCTAGTGTCTAAGTGACACTAGAATAGGGTGAGGGCAAGTAGCTACCCCATTTCTAATTCCAGTGAACTCTGATGGTTCAGAGTCTGGGTAGAAGAAGTAGCCAGAATTTTAATAAGCATTATTTCGTCACCATGCTGTCACTCACTGACATTAGTTGCCAAATGCTATTTTTTATTCTGGAGACAAAAATCTATCCTTTTTTTTTCTGATGAGAGCCTGGATAAATATGGGTGCCATTTACACAATGAAAATGTAGTGGGAAGAATTCATGTCGATCCCTGGCAGTTTACACATACATCGGGTCGGGTATGTGATTTTCAGAAGGGGGACCACCTTTTATCCCTCAACCTGCGGGACTTCCAGTCCCACGGTTTGTGCCAGTTTTTAAAAAAGTCACTGGAGGATTCAGAAAATCGGAAATGTAAACAGCCTGGGACAAAATATCTCGGTACTAGGGGATGACCGGAAATGGTGACTGGGGGTGGGCTTAGAGATCAGCGACCAGAAAAGGAGGGGTCAGTCACCCATTCAACAGATCCAGCCTCACCAGCCGAAAACAAAGGCATCCGTTCCAGCTGCACTAAAGTTGATGTGTGTGTGTGCACGCACATGCGTGTACTCAATCACCTTTTAAAATGGATTTCTACACTACAAACCCTTCAGCTTTACCTTTTCCTCTACTGCATGTTACAGAGAGATTGTGGTGGGCAGAGGGTTGCCCATTCATCCCCTGCCTTGGTCACCTCCTTGGGTCTGAATGGGCACAGTAAAATATTCCAGCCTCTGAGCGAATGAACACCCTTTAATTCCCCCTCTCTGTGTCTGTGTCTTTCAAAACACCTGTCTGTAGCTGGCTTGAAACCTGAACTCTGCAGCTAAATCTCTGCTGTAAGGGTTAATATTTTAAAGAGGCAAGGGGAAATCCAAGTGGCTTGATTTCAAAAGGAAAGCACTCAGCTTGATTTCAAATGGAAAGCACTTGTTCGTTCCTGCATCTGAGCGAAAATGTCAGTCTGGATCTTTCAAAATGCTTTCTGCCTCTTCTGAAAGGGTTAACATGTTAAAGAAGCAAGGGGAATACCAAACCTCTGCCCCCCTCTCTCCCCCCCCCCAGCCAGCCAATAGCATCACTCGTGGCATGGAACTCTAAAGGAAGTGCGTCACCGAGGTTGTGAAAACGCTAGTAATCGCATCCTTGATTGACAGCCAAAATAAATAAATAAATAAAACCTAAAAACAAAAACAAAAAACAGAACTTTGTACATGTAAATATCAGTCACGGGACCACCCGGGATATCCAGATCAGTGACATAAATCGTATAAACAGTGAGGGACGGATTCATGATCACAAAGTCATGGTAAGCACCGTGACAATTTTTGTCGTGTAACTGGCACCATGCAGTTTGTAACAGTGATTAGTCTAAACATATGCAGTATTTATGAGACATCAGTTCATAATAAACTCTCTTTCTGGCTACACTAAAAAGATTGCCTCAAAACATTTAGAACTTTGTCATCAATTAACAGGGCACAATTTCTTCAAAAATGAAGAAGTCTTCACATAATCAATATCAAATATTATTAGACACTTCTGTAGGAGTTTGTTTTAAAAGCAGAGGACATTAAGTAGAGTGGTCCTGAATCAGATCAAAGAAGACCTTTCAAGTCCAGTATTCTGTTCCCACAGTGACCACCCTGATTCTTCTAGAAAGCCCCAATATAAAACATAAAGGTAATTGGATCTTCCTGGGGCCCTGACAGTTAGAGCTCTATAATTTCACTTTAATTGCCATGGCTACATCCTATGAAATCATAGAATCATAGAATCATACAGACCACAAGGGCTATCCAGTCCAACCCCCTGTCATGCCAAGATATACAATCAAATCATTCCCAACAAAAGGCCATCCAGGCTCTGTTTAAAAACCTCCAAAGAAAGAAATTCCACCACACTCTGAGGCAGTGTATTCCACTTCCAAACAGCTCTTGCTGTCAGGAAGTTCTTCTTAACATTTAGGTAGAATCTCTTTTCCTGTAGTTTGAACCCATTGCTCCATGTCCTAGTCTCTGGAGCAGCAGAAAACAAGCTTGCTTCATCCTCAGTATGACATCCCTTCAAATTTTTATACATGGCTATCGTGTCACCTCTCAACCTTCTTTTCTCCAGACTAACCATACCCAGCTCCCTAAGCCACTCCTTAAAGGGTATGGCTTCCAGACCTCCAACTATTTTGGTCACCCTCCTCTGGACACGTTCCAGCTTCTCAATGTCCTTCCTGAATTGTGGTGCCCAGAACTGGACACAGGTGATGTCTGACCAAAGCAGAATAGAGTGGCACTATTACTTCCCTTGATCTACACACTGTACTCCTATTAATGCAGCCTAGAATTGCATTGGCTTTTTTAGCTGCTGCATCACACTTCTGACTCATGTTCAGCCTGTGGTCCACTAAGACTCCTAGGTCCCTTTCACATGTACTGCCATGAAGCCAGGTGTCACCCATCTTATATCTGTGCATTTCATTTTTACTGCCCAAGTGTAGTATCCTACATTTCTCCATGTTGAAATTCATTTTGTTAGTTTTGGCCCAGCTTTCTAATCTGTTGAGGTCATTTTGGATTCTGATCCTGTCCTCTGTGGTATTAGCTACCCCTCCTAATTTGGTGTCATCTGCAAATTTAATAAGCATATCCTCTATTCCTTCATCTAATTCATTGATAAAGATGTTGAATAGCACTGGGCCCAAGACAGAACCCTATGGCCCCCACAAGTCACTTCTCTCCAGGATGAAGAGGAGCCATTGGTGACTACCCTTTGGGTTCAGTTAGTCAACCAATTACCTAACAGTTGCATTGTCTAGCCCACAGATTACTAAGTTACTAACAGGTTATTAACTTAAATCCTGGGATCTGCGTCTTTGGGGAAGGGTATTTAAAATCTCTTCCATAAAGCTCTAGTGCCTCATCAAACTACAAATCTTGGGAAGCTATAGGATGTGGCCTTCACAGTTAAGTGGAATCAGAGTGCGATAATTGTAAAGAGTGAGAGGGCTCTTGTTTGTGTTTTCTAGCAGCTGGTTCCCAGAGGCAGTATGCCTCTCATACTGAAGGAAATATATGGCTTTTAAAAGCCATATGAATTGATGACCATCATTATAGCTTGTGATAGCAAATCCTACAGCTCCACTATGTGATGTGTGAAGAAGTGCTTCCTTTTGTCTGTCCTGTATCTCTCACGATTCAGCTTCATTGAATGACCCCAGTTTCCATTGTGTGCCACATTTCTAAGCCTTTTCACACAATTCAAATATAGCACTTTTTAAATTTTTATTTTTTCCATAAAAAATACTACACTTCATAGTATGCATTATACATTTACACCAATTATTTGATCTGTACTGTTCCTACTACATACCCTATTTTAATAAATAAAAAAAATTATACAAATCTTCCATAAAATTTTAGTAGTTCTGTTTATCTTTTTCTTATACTCCATTACACATCCCAAATTCCTACATTGTATCTGATTCACACTTGTTAAACAAACAATAATTAAATCAGACTTTTTAACATATTGCATCTATATCCTAGCATCTACCACCTTTCCATTACTTATTTCAACCTATCCATTTTCTCTTAATACCCATTTCTTCCTTATCCAAACCTGTCCTTTTATCTTCTTAATCTATTTCATGTTGATCTAAAATCCCAATACATAGTAACTGGCAGCCAGTCTTTGACAACTTGGTCTGCCATTTTAAAATCCTGCCAAGCTGTTAATTTATCTAATTTGATCATGTCTATGACCTTAAATTTCCAGTCTTCCATATTTGGGACTTCTTGTTTTTTTTTTGTTCTTTTGCAATTAATTGTTTTTTTTTTTTGTTCTTTTGCAACTAGCAGCTGAGATCATATAAAGTAAAATTTTCATATGTTTCCTCGCTATCATTTTATCTAACTTAGAAGTCATATTCAATAAATAAAGTTCAGGGATCATCTCAAAGTTTACCTTCAGCATCTCTAGAATTGTTCTATGAATTTTCTTCCAAAACTTTTTTATTTTAGAACAATTCCACCAGACATGTATAAAAGATTCAACTTCTCTTTGACATTTCCAGCAATGATTCTCCACCATTTTGAATATTTTATCCAATTTATCTGGAGTCAGGGACCATCAGTGTTGCATCTTGAAGAAGTTCTCTTTCAAGTCCTAACATGCTGTAAACTTATTAGAGTTGATCCAGGTATTTTCCCAACGAGTGAATTATATTTCATAACCAATGTCTTTGGCCCTTTTTATCATTGATCTATTTATGGGTTCTTTTTCATGTTCTCTTTCCTAAAGAAGGTTGTACGCTTGTGTTATTATCTTCTAACCTGAACCACAATTTATTTTGTCTAAATCTGTCATTTTCATTTCAAAACCTTCCAATTTGTTGTCCATTTTGAATCTTTCTTTTAATTCAGCAAAAGTAAACCAGTTTATTTCCGATTCTTCTTTGGACTTTTAAAAAAAATCCCCAAAACCTGTTTTTGTCATGATATCTTGATATCTGATCCATCCTTGTGATGTTTTCTCTTTTTCAAAAAAAGCTTCTTAAGGAGAGATTCATAGTGGAATCTTGTTATACAATTTCGGCAGGCCTTTCCTAATTAGATCCCGGCCTCAGGGGATCCTGGCCTCTTCTAGGCTGCTGGCCATTTATTATATTTATTGTATTTATAGTTTTAAAAGTGATTTTAGATTAGTTGTTTTAATTTATATTTGTTTAATGTTTTTTTATGGGGGAGGGTGGGAGTGGGGGTGTTTAGGGATTTTATTTGTATTGTATTTTAAATTTTGTAAGCCGCCCCGATTGTTTTAACAGAGGGGCGGGGTATAAATAAATTTTATTATTATTATTATTATTATTTTTCTTCTGCTTTTTCCACACTCTCAACAAAGCTCTTTGCACATAATAATGATTAAATTCTTTGTTCTCTTTTATTTTGCCATAGCTTAAATAAGTATGCCAACCACATCTAATATTAAAGCTTTCTAAACTCAGAATTTTGTCTTTTTCTAATTTTATCCATTCAACCAGCCAAAATCTTGATAGCTCTTTTCGCCAACCTCCAAAGGATTTCTCCAAAATAATAACTGGGAGGTTTTGAAAGAGATGTATTTGTCAGGAAATGACATGGGTGTGATCACAAAATGGAGCTGTAAGCTTAGTAATGAAAGTAGTTAAGCTCCAGTGGCAGGTGTGTGTGTGAGTCAACACTTCAGAGTTGGCACACCTAAGTTGCCTGATGTAACAGGCATTAACTGCCTATAAACAGATGGGAATTATCTCCAGTGTGGGTTTGTTGTGGATGGTGGTTGGCGAAGCAGTTTGTTGGTTTGAGAGAGATTTATGAGTATTAGAGACGGCACTCCTATACTCTGTATATACATTGTAAATATATTGCAAACAAAGATTAAAGCCCTCAAGTTGAGTGAAGGCTGGCCTTGTTGCTGTCTTTATTTGGGAAGCCAGAGCTCAAGGCAGTGTGCTGGGGTGAAGGAATTTTTCCTCCTCAGCCTGAAGTTTTTTGCAGAAGTCTCTCCAGAAACCTTCCCCTTGGCATCCTGTCGAAGTGGAACAACTCTGCAGGTGGTCATGGTAGACACAACACGTCTTTCTACGCCCCAACAGTATTAACATTTTAATTGCTGCTATTCTTCCACTCAGTGATAGAATAACTTTGTCAATCTTATCATTTCTTTTGTTAACATCATCCCAAGTTTTTGTGTAATTCTTCTTATATAAGTCTGAATTTCTATTTGTTCACCATAATCCCAAATATTTTATTTTCCTTTTTATCAAACAATTGGTCTTTTTGGCAATTTCCTCTTCTTCATGCCTTGTCATTTTCTTTGTTATTATATTCATTTTTCCAATTTTTCTTTTAAAACTAGAAACCACCCTGAATTCTTTTATCTTCTTAAATAACATATCAATTTTATCTAAATGATTTCCCAAAATTATTGCCAGGTCATCCACATATGCTCTTAATTTATATTTGTGTCCTTTTATTCTTACGCCTTTTATTTCGGAGTTTCTTCTTAGTTCTTTATTCAGTTCTTCTAAAATCATTATAACAACTCATGGTGACAGGGGGCAAACTTGTCGAGTGCCTTTATTAATTTGTGTTTTTTTAAACATTCACATTACTCCTTACAGTTTGTTCCTTATATAACTTTGAAACCAGACTAATTTTTTTTACCAATCTTCATTTTTTAAGTACCTCCAACAAAAAATTCCACTTAACATTGTCAAAAGCTTTCTCCGTGTCTAGAAAAACAATGGCCATTTTTAATTCATTGTTCTTCTCATAATATTCAATTATATCCAAAAGTACTCTGACATTTTCCTTAACTGACCTTTTGGGAGAAAGCCATTCTGATCGTCCTAAATCAAATCCACTAAAATTTTTAACCTTTCTGCTAAAATAGATGGAAAAAATTGTAGTCTGTGTTCAGAAGAGCAATTGGTCTATAGTTCTTCACTTCTTTCATATCTTTTCCCTCTTTATGTATTAAGGAAATGTTAGAATCAGCTCAAGTTTGTGGTTTATCAACTTCCTCAATTCCATTAAAAGCTTTAGATAATGGAGCTAGTAAGACCTCCACAAACTTTTTTGTAGTATGCCACTGTGTAATTGTCCGGTCCTGGAGCTTTACCCAGCTTTAACCATTTAATTGCTTCTGAAGTCTCCATAGGTGTTATTGGCTCATTTTAAACTTTTCTTCTTTCATCTGTTAATGATGTAACCTCTTGATGTTCTAAATAGTTAGACATTTTCCTCTTGAATGCCTGAGGATCATCTTTATCTTCAAAAAGGTTTGAAAAATACTGTTTTTTTAAAAAAAAATTCTATCTTGACTATTGCAATCTTTTCCTCCCTCCTTTAGTTCCACTATTCTATTTTTCTCTCTCTTGTTTGAGCCTCATCGCTAACCATCTGCCAGACTTATTTGCCTGTTGAAATTGCCTTTGTCTTGTAAATTTCAGTTTCCTTTTAACTTGAATTGTCATTTCTTCCTTTATTTGTCTCTGTAATAATTGCCACTCCTCTCTTATCTTTTTATTCTTTGGCTCTTTCCTTAATTCCTCTTCTTTAATTTGTATTAGTTCCATAAATTTTTGTACATTATAATTTTTGAGTTTTTTAACTTCTGCTCCACTTTTAATCAAAAGTTCTCTAATGATCGCTTTACTGCCATTCCAAACCAACTTCACTGAAGTCTCTTAAGTCATATTTATTTTAAAAAATTATTGTCAATTTTAATTCTTCAACAATTTTTCCATCATTTAGTAAACTTTCAATTAGTCTCCAAATGTATTCTTTTTGTCTTCCATGAAATTTTAATATTATAAGTTTATGATCTGATGTCAATTTTTGGAAGAATCTCAATCTCTTTCATGATAGTGTGTAATGAAATAGAGAGTAGAAACATATCAATTTGAGACATTGTTTTGTGGGGCTCTGAATAGAAGCTGTGACCATCTCGATCTTTATTACGAAATGGTCACACATCTACCAAACTATATTTCTCCATTATTTCAAAAAATTAAATTTGGTAATTTCCCTTGGTTTTTGCAGGGTTTCTCTTTTGGAGTATGATCAGTAATGGATTAATAACACCATTAAAATCTCCCAAAATTATTTTTCCCCACTTTCCATAGTGAAAATTTCTTGATCCATTTTTTTGGGGAAAAATTATCTTGTTTTTCTAATGGTGTGTTAATAGCTATTACAAGATGTTTGATCTCCTGAAAAGTCACTTCTACCCCTATATAATGGCCATCTTGATCTCCTTCTGATTGATCATCCTGATCCCTTTTTGGTCTGTCTTATTCTCTTCTCTGTTCCTCCTCTAATAGTCCAAATTTATCTCTCCTTTCTTTGTCCACTGATGTCCTTCACCTGTATTCCTCTTTTCTTTGCTGTTCATTTCTTATCATCTCATAAATTTCTTTGGCTTTATCTATGTCAAATACTCTATATCTTTTCTGCCTAAATGTAAATGAAAGTCTTTCTATTCTCTCCCATCTGTAATTGATGTGGAGATTCTTCAATAACTGAGTTAAAAATCTGTAGTATTGCCTTATTTTAAGAATTTGAACCAGAGTATCTTGTAATTTTTTATCTCTTTCCCCTCAATGTTTAATCCTTTTTTGTAACTTTGCTGGATCATCAACTCTCTCATGTAATTGCTAGTAAAGCAAATCACTGTATCCCTTGTTATCTTCTTTTCTCTTGCCACTGAAAAGTTAGCATGATATATTCTATTCAATCCGTACACAAATCTTTTGGTGTTCATTTCCATATAATTTGACAAAATAGGAATCAAACATTCATAGATCTTCCCATTTGCCTCTTCAGGTATACCTCTCATCTTAACACGTTTATCTTTATATCTGATGTCTACATTTAGATTAGCATTCCTGTCCTCTTGTTTGTGCTCAACCAGCTTTTTTGTTCTTTATTCTAATTTTTCAGTTGTCACCTTCAGGTCTTTTATTTCTTCTTGAGCTAAGTTCACATCACTAGTCATTTTTCTCAGTTTTTTGCAAATATTGTCCAAATCCTTCTGGATAGCTGCTCTAAACTACTTTCTAAAATCCCTAAGATCCCCTCATATCTCATCACTAAATCTCTTGAGTTCATCGAAAAAAAGCAGATTTGAATCTGTTAATTTTGTTTATGTTTCCAACAACCATCTCCTTTGTGTTGCTGTTTGAGCCTGCATTTGAGCTGATGGTCTTTTGGTACCTGTTGCCACTCTTACACTGTTTGGATATTGGATCTCTATCAAACTTTCCTCTGCACCTTATATCTCCACATTCAACTTTCTCCTCCTTTATTCAACTGACTTAATGAACTTCAGCAGTATTTCCACAATGCACTAGATGTCACTATTTGTATGCTAAATTTTACTATATATGTATATGGCCTTTATCTTGATTCTCAACCTTGTTGTTACCAATTGTTTTTAAATTCTAGAGCCAAGTTGTATTAATGTTATGATTTGGCTCAGACACAGCTGTGACTGGCTTTTATTGTTTTTGTTCTTTCTTTCTTCTTTCTTTTTTCTTCTGAGTTCTATATATAAATGAAGTTTGATCAAGATCAAAGTTCTATAAGTATGCATATAGAAGAAACCATTATTTTAAACTGAGATTTGACTCATATCTACAGGTTATAAACTGGCATTTTAAAAATTCTACATGGTAAATTATCTCGCTCACTTATTGGTCTACATAAGCTCTACATTTTTTAGACTGCTTTCAGTATGAGACACATAGGAATTAATGAGATGGATTGAAACTGATGTAGGGCTCCTCATCAGTGTATCCTGGCCATGAATCAGGTCTGTTGTTCCCCTGTTCCCTCCATAGAATGGAAGGAAGGCATGCTGCCCTGTTGCTGAAGCCACCGTAATTTCCCTTGTTGTCTCAGCAGGAATGTGCAACATGTGACCAAGGCCCCCTGCATGTGGCCAACCTTAGTCACATTCTGTGGGATTCCTTCCTGCCTTCCAGGAGAGCCAGGGAGACTGGCAACAGCAGTGAGGGCTGGCTTGCTGGGATGGGCTCCTGTGGACATGCAGGGCCCTATCCATTTGCTCTCTGCAGAAACAGGGTAAAACAGATTTTTTTTTAAAAAAAATGTTGTATTGGGCCCTACCCTGCTTTCCCTCTGTCTCCAACCTGTATCTGCCCTGGAGATGGTGAGGACTGCCCATGAGAAGAACAGGGCAAGTGCCCTGTATCATCATGACTGCAGAGCTCTGAGACGGGGGCAAGATGAGGTATATTGCCCATGTAGACAAGCCTCTGGTTGCAGTTAGATCCTATTGAAATAAATTGGTCAAGCTAGTCATGAGTTAAAACACACTGATTTTAGTAGGAACTATGCACACTGAGTTGCCTAGATCTTACCCATTAAACATACTAATGTATTTATATATATATATATATATATAGAGAGAGAGAGAGAGAGAGAGAGAGAGACTGTCTATTAAATAACCAGACTGATACAATAACCCATCTTTGTTTATATGTATTATGATTCAATTGCTTGTCCCCTTCAATATACTTCCGTTCATACTCGCATACTGATGCAGTCTTGTTTTCCACTGGTTGAAGGCATGGAGCATATCAGTTTCTGTCAGCTGTGTCAACACATCTGCTGCTTTCTTCTTTACTCATCAGTTGGATCAAAATGTGTTCCTTTAAGCACCAATTTCACTTTAGGGAAAAGAAAAAAGCTGCATGGTGCCAAATCTGGTGAATACGGAGGATGTTCAAGTGCAGTAATGGTTTTATCAGCCAAACACTGCTTCACATAAAGTTTTGTGTGAGCAGGCACATTGTCTTGATGAAGAATGAACCATTTTTCCATAGTTCTGGCCTTTTCCCCCTGACTCTTTCTCTCAACTTTGTCAAAACTTCCTTACAATAATGCTGGTTCACTGTTCTGCCTTCTGGAACTCATTCTGCCAAAATTATGTCCTTGATGTGAAAAAAAAAAAAGAGCATGGCTTTGAATGTGGACTTCCTTTGATGTGCCATGCAGGAAGTTTCCGTCAATAAAAAGTGGTGCCTTTTCTGTCACTCCAGCTTGGAGGAAGGACAGGAGGAGGATGGGGCATGCGGTATCAGCTGCCGGAAGTGGGAAAGCGGCGTCCTCCTCCCGACCTCTGTGTTTTGTTTTGTTTTTTAGAGCATCTGATAAAGTCCTCAAACACACACTCACAAGACATGCAGTCTTCCTCTTAGGCCTCAATAACCATTTGAAAAGATTCTATTGGTGCTTTGTTCAATTTTACTAAAAATGTCAAATTGACACATTGCTCATCATTTTTCCAGCACACAACAGACAACACAGTTTCTTTAAACAATGACTGACAATTAACTGAATGGCTGAGAGTGGTGATGTTTGTCATGCAGGTTCAGATGTGTTTAAGGTCACCACTCAAGTGTTCACAATCAGTTCTCCCTGATTTGTCTGAAAGGTAGAAACACAGTATCATTATTTAATAGACAGACCTCATATATAGCACAAAAATATGTATATTATTTTGTACCATTTCCTCATAAATATACATTTTAGCAAGCATTTTATGAAAAATAGTTTTACATATTAAATATTTTTACACACTTTACCCAAAATATACTTTTTAAAATTAATTTTTGTATACTTTTTGAAATGAGAATCATATGACAAAGTTCAGAGGTGTATGAAAACCAAGGGGTATTTATATTCCATTCTGTGTATTAGTCCAAGAAATGCAAATCAAGTCAGTTTAAAATGTGGACTAAACAAAATCCTCACACATCTCTTCTCCTACATGCATAAGATTTTTCTGTGATCAAATAAATACTTACTGATGCTTTTGCAGTCACAGAAATAGCTGTATATCCAGTCCCCATGAGATTTTCCCTGTATGTTTGCAGAGTTTGGAATAGTTCGCAATGAGAAAATGTGATAGAAAATTATTGTGAGAACTGACCCTTGCCCCACAGAAATCAACTTTAGTATTAATATTCTTCTTAAGACTCTAATTCTATCTCCCATGTTATCCTTCTGCAATCCCCTCCTCTGGGTCTAAATTTACCTTAAGGCATGAACTTTGATGCTGTTGCTTTGAAAATAATAAATGGAAATGTAGAGAGAAATGACATTAAAAGAGCATTCCATCTAGTCACAATTATTAATTCTCTAATATTTTCCCAGTATCTTCTTCCACATATTTTAACAATACCATTCAGAAATGGCTACTTCATAGTCCCTTAGGGAAAGATGGATGAAGAAACCTGGTTTCTGGTATTTATTTATTTAGCACTGAATGGTGCTTTACAAGTAAAAGAACAACACAGTTCCCTGCCCTCAGGCTTACAATCTAATTAAGACAAGACACAAAAGGAAAAGGGATGGCAGTGGGGGGAAGGAATTAAATGCAGCTTCCTTTTCTCTCCCTCCCAGCCCAGGGCAGTGGTAGCTGGGAAGGAGGGAGGGCCTGTCCTCTGCTTCTGAGCTGGAGCTGTGCCTGCCTCTTCTTCTCTGCCTCCAACACTGAAATGGAGGGTGGGCTTTTCCTCTGTTTCAAGAAGGAAAAGCAGAAAAAAAGGTATCACATATAATTAATTGTCTCTGTCATCATACTAAGTAGACTTTATAGTACTGAAATGAAAATAGAGGCATAGTTTGACAAAGGAGTGGTTCCAGTAGATGACCCTCTTACCTTTTTATCACAGAAGTAGGTTTAATAAAATCTCTAGAAAAGTTTAAACTAATTTCAAATCACATTTGACAAAGTATGGTACATTCCAGAGACCTTTTAATAAGAATATGGTGCAACTACAAACACAGGAGTTGTGGCATGTATTAGGGACTTCCCATCCTCCTTGGTAGCCAGTAGAGACTCCTGTTCCCTTCCTCCATTGCCTATCATTATTTGCAGGAGATTGGGTCACTGACTGTATTCCTGTCAGTGAATGACACCTGAGAGCTGCTAGTGTGGAATGCACCTCAATGTACACACAAACCCAGACTTCGGCTCTTTTCCTTTTGGAATGCAATGTGTTTGGCTATGTACATCTATGCAAATTATTTTGCTTACCACATCTGTGGGATGTAGCTTCAAAGGCAGGATAAGCTTTAGGCTTGTGATCATACCTCTTGCATTAGTTGCTTAGCCTTGGGATCTGCTGGTTGACCTGGAGGTTTTGCTACCTTGCACAACACAGGTACTTCCTTTTTCTTCTGTCATATTGCTGATCAACAATGTAATAATGAGATTAGCCATAGAGAGCTGGGTTGAGAAGGGCCACTTAATTTAAGTTGCACCCTATTTAAACTGAGTTGAATCTGGAGAGGAACAAAATGGGGGGAGCAACCTAGCATGGGATCAGCTGAGATGGGAGTCACTCCATGACTACCTCCTCAGCCTTCCCCTGGGTGAACCACCTGAGCCCTGAGGGGAACCCAATAAGTGGGTTGCTTTCCGTCTGGCCATCTACTTGAAACCAGACCCAAGAAACCCCACCCAAGCCACAGGATTTGAAAGCAAATCCTCCAGTCCAGCCCCAAGAGTAGTCTCCTTCCCCACCACCTGGGTCAAAGGACCTAAAGACGCAGTTCCAGAACCCTCCTTTTCACCAAAAGGGCACCAAGATGTTCACCATAATGCTTATATTCACCCACATCCACCTGCCACAGAGAAGAGATAAGTGTGTGCTTAGTCCCTTTCCCTCATCAGGCTGGCCAATAGGGCCCTCACTCTCTGTGGCAAATCCCTCTGGATCAATATATCCTATGAGGAATGGCTTAGGGAGCTGGGAATGTTTAGCTGGGGGAAGAGAAAGTTAAGAGGGGACATGATAGCCATGTTTAAATATATGAAGGGATGTCATACTGAGGATGGAACAAGCTTGTTTTCTGAGGCTCCAGAGACTAAGGAGATTTTCAGACACCTCTTTTAGCATCTTGCTGTGCAAGCAGCCTCCAGAGCAGTAACGAGGCTGCTGCGCGGCAAGGGGTCCATTTTGGACGACGCCGTTTCTCTCTCGGCATTCTCCGTGAGTGTTGCGGCTAGCATTGGAGGCGGCCGCGCTGTTTTTCACTCACGGAAGTTGTCCGTGAGTGAAAAACAGCGTGGCCGCCTCCAATGCTAGCCGCAACACTCATGGACGATGCCGAGAGAGAAACGGCGGCATCCAAAATGGACCCCTTGCCACGCAGCAGCCTCGTTACTGCTCCAGAGGCTGCTTGCGTGGCAAGACGCTGAAAGTGGCGTCTGAAAATCTCCTAAGACACGGAGCAATGGACTTAAACTACACAGAAAGAGATCCAATCTAAACATTTGGAAGAACTTCCTGATAGTAAGAGCTGTTTGGAAGTGGAATACACTGCCTCTGAGTGTGGTGGAATTTCTTTCTTTGGAGGTTTTTAAACAGAGGCTGGATGGACATCTGAGAGGTTTGGACTGGATGGCCCTTGTGGTCTCTTCCAACTCTATGTTTCTATGATTCTATGAACATATTACCTGCCTCTGATAAACAGACACTGTCAGCTCTATAGAGCTTGGGCCAGTGACAAAATATAGTGGGATGTGGAAGAAAGTGACCCACCCTCCTATTTAAGGCATTTTGAATCTCCCTATTTACCCTTCTATGTGCTATTTCAATGCATCAGGGATCACCCTCACCCCACCAAACCTAGTGTGGCAAAATGGCTGACTGCATCAATATTATTCCAGGCCATATATTCTGTATGACTTGAAGATCATGCAAAGTCTGAAGAATAAGGGGCTTGCCCTTCAACAAACCTAGGTCATTACTACCCTAGTGAATGACCAAGTTATGAGGAGGAGACCCCTTGCACTCCCTAAACAATGTAAGCAACAAACCATGCCACCAAAGGCCTCTTTTCCTCAGCCACTCCATGGGGGCCTGGTCGCTCAGCCCAAGTTAAGCACCAAAATGGCAGTTTTGGGCCTTGTCGTTGCCCAGTAAACCCATACTGTGGCTGGCTGCAGATCAGGACCCATTGTCTCTCCAGACAAATCCTAGAATCTGGAAAAGACAATATTATAAAATAGAACCATACATTTCATGAATTGAGAAGTTGGACATGTCTCTTATAACCTTGGGATCTTCAATGCCCAATATGTTGGATTGTTCCCATACCTAGATCCATGGCAAAAGCTGTAGAATCTTCCCCAATCCAAAACAAATGGATCCCACATTTAATGCCATGAAGACCCAAGCATTGTAAATTCTTTGAGGGGGGGGGATAACAATCTAAAATTGGTATTTGGTAAGGAACAAAAAGTTAGCATGATAAAATAAAGGACCTGGTCTAGGTCCCCCATCCTTCACAGAATTCTTTAATGCCTGAATGAGGTCTAAGGCTGGATCATAACAAGGTCCCAATGTTATCTTCGCACCTACTCCCCTCCAATCTGTCTTAAAGGTACAGATCAACAATGCAACCTGTTGCCCAGAAGGAGTTAAATCTCTCAACTCCAATGCTCTACCTGATAATCCCTTCTAGGTAATACTACCAGCAGGCAAAGATGCTGTCTGAAACAAAATGGCCTTGTAATCAGAAGAGCAAAGGGCCAACCCAATACACCCAAACCCATTAAGGATATCAGGTGATAGTGATAGCAGGTGCACTCTGCCCTGCTCCCAAGATCAACCCTCCAGCAACTTGTGAATTCTAAACTCAGTTATGTTATCCTTTTACTCTTGTACCCTGGCAGCAAGGGCCAATGCTGACAACCTAGTCTGAATGGACTGTGGAACTAAATCCTTACCCCTCAGGTGTACATAGAATTGCGAAATATGGGCAACAGGAATAGCCCAAAGCTCCTCCTCCAGCCTAAACCATTTAAATTCCAATCCAGCCTTCCTGTAACTCATCCTAGTACTGAGAGCTATAGAGAGGCTTATCTCCCTGACAGCCTCACCCCTCCAAGCCTCCACAGGTCCTCTGGCATTGGGTCCAGATGGGCCTCAGCCACATATCTGAAGCACTTCACCTATTGGCAGGAAAGAGTATCGGCAAGCTCAGCCACATGGAGAGCAGTGAAAAATATATTATAATGCAGAAGTGTAAGACCCTGGCCAAACACATGACTTGTGTGGACCTGGAGGACATGGAATTAACCTACACAGTGGTCATATTATCATACCAGAGATGGATGGAGGAATTGGCCAACTCCTTGCCCCAAATTAACACAGCCACCATGATCAGAAAAAAATCCAGGAATTTCAAATCTGACAACAAACGTCTTTCCTTCAGGCCACAACTGGGCACACCAATGTCCATGAAAATACACCCCAAAACCAATAGAATCTGCTGAATCTGAAGATACCTTTAAGGCATCTTGGACTCCTAGCTCATCCCTTCCATTGAAATTCCATTGAAAGCAGGAAGAAATTCCTGCCAGGCCCCCAAGTTCTCCCTGATCTCTCGCCTAATTCTAATCCTATGATGGGGCTTAAGAATTCCACATATAGTATCACAGAGCTGCCTCTGGAAAGCCCTGCCAGGTACCACAACCCTACACACAAAATTCAATCCAATAAGCTCCTGAAATTAAGCATAGCTTTCCTACACTCCATAAATTCAGAAACTCTCTCCCTGAAATTCCTAAGTATCTCCTCTGAAAGTCTACAGTGCTATTCCATGGTACCAATCCTAATACCAAGGAAAACTAAACAATGACTCAGTCCCTCTATCTTCTCATGGGCTAGGGTGTCCTGAACTCACAATGGCAATTGCTTGAGGAGCAACAGGGGAAGAATGCAGAAACAACAGGGTAAGAGATGCAGTTCTAGCCTGCTGCCAATTGTTCAGAACAGAAACTAGAAAAGTCCGAAGCCAGTCCAAAAGCTAGTCACCAATATTCTATACAGTTTGTAAGAGTAGTCAAAAGCCAGTCCAGAGTTCAGTTACCAAGAGTCCATAAAAGGTGCCAGGGAAGTCAAAAGCCAGTCCAGATGTCAGTAGAGTCAGGCGCTTGGTCCAAGTCCAAGCAAAGGGTTAAAGCAGCAGCCCAGAGGTCCGTTCAAAGGCAAGGTAAGCAAGAATCCAGGAGGAGTTGAACAGCTCAAGATAAGCAATTGTCAGCTCTGAAATTTGAAGGGAAATTGTGGCTGAATTTATATCTAGTGTTTCAGGGCCAGGTGGATCTAATTAACAAGGGGGAAAGTCAGTGTCTGGTATTTAAATGGCGGCATAGGGCATGGCGCTTCTCCCTCCTACATTCAGAAAAGAAGAGGCGGCATGGCATCTAGATCATCCATCACTGGCTGACTGGCTAATTGTGCTGAATAAGGTATGTGTTATTTATCTGCTTCGGCTACATCTTCAGGTTGAGCCAGGCTGTCTTTTTCTGCTTCTTCAGACTCAGCTATACTTTCTCCCTCTGCCTCATCTGCATTCTCTGCTTCCTCCTCCTCCTCCTCCTCTGAGTCCTCCTTCATGGCATCAGGATATATCCAACTCTGATATCAAGCTCTATTCTGCCTTGGTCAGACCTCACCTAGAATACTGTGTCCAGTTCTGGGCACCACAATTCAAAAAGGATATTGACAAATTGGAGCATGTCCAGAGAAGGGCAACTAAAATGGTGAAAGGTCTGGAAACCATGCCTTATGAGGAGAGACTCAGGGTGTTGGGTATGTTTAGCCTGGAAAAAAGACGTTTAAGAGGCGATATGATAGCCCTGTTTAAGTATTTGAAGGGATGTCACATTGAGGATGGAGCAGGCTTGTTTTCTGCTGCTCCAGAGAGTAGAACACGGAGCAATGGATGCAAGCTCCTGGAACAGAGATTCCACCTCAACATGAGGAGGAACTTTTTGACAGTAAGAGCTGTTCGGCAGTGGAACACACTCCCTCGGAGCGTGGTGGGGTCTCCTTCCTTGGAGGTCTTTAAACAGAGGCTGGATTGCCATCTGTCGGGGATGCTTTGATCAAGATTTCCTGTGTGGCAGGGAGTTGGACTGGATAGCCCTCGTGGTCTCTTCCAACTCTACAATTCTATGATTCTATGAAGCATTAAAACTCCCTCATCAAAAAAGCACACTGTCTAGTTCCTGGATGTCCTATGAACAACAACTAAAAAAAATCATCTGAATGATGAATAACCCCCTTTTGGCCTGATCTAAGATTAAGGAGTCATTCAAGAAAAGTAGTAAACTTTTCCAGTGTGGCACACGACACCAAAAAACCCATAAGAAGAGCCCGGTCCAAGAAAAAAGTGGCCATCAAAAAAAAAAAAACCCACAAAAAAACCTTCAGTAACTCAGAGCTCCTATGATGAACAAGCAAAAGACGAAATGCAGTCTTAATGTCACATTTCACCAACTCACCCCCATTTTCATTCCTATGCACCTCCCTAACTGCTACATCAAAGGCTGTACCTATGCAAACCTGATCTATAAAGAGGGTCTAGCTGTGCCCCCTGTCCCACTAAAATGAGGGGAGTCTAGAAGGGCCTATTCCACATGACCAAGATGCTGTGGTGGCCTAGATGGACCAAATAAAAGAAAAGACACTGACTGCCAACTGTCCACCTCTCCCCAAGCATGCACACCCTGCTGTAAATCCACTTGGCTGGATCATGAAACAACAACACAATCCATGTGCCAACCACCCAATCCACACACCCCCTCTGATCACTCCCTTCCAAAAACTGCCACCATTCTGTTCTCCTGTCATCCATCACCACCACTTCACCCCAACATCTTTGAAGCATCATCCAAAGAGGGAGCAAAGAGGGGTGGATGGAGTTTATAAACACCCTAACTCCACTCCCATACACATGGAACCATGGCCCATTGCATCCAATGACATCAACACTGGCCTCTCCTCCATTGGAAGCCAGCAAAAATAGATTGTCCCCACATGGGCCCATATCTACATAGTGTACAGCCTATGCTACTATTTCAAGTGTTTCTACATGTGAAAGAGCTTCAGCAAATAATCATTTCTTGAACAAGTTTGAAATTGTAGTGCTCTAGAAGCTTTATCCTATTATGTTAAAATCCTCTGGCATTCCAAACTCACAATCATGAGTATAGCAGCAGTATAGTAACTACATAACAAAGATATTTCTTCTATCTGCTTCATTGAATTTAAGCTATCAAAACTGATAGCCTTCCAGTGCAAGGTTTTTCTTGAGTTTACAACAATCTGGAATTTTTTAGAGCTTCTTTCAAACTTTCACTGTTGTATATTTTTAATACAGCACAGCAGAATTGCAGTCTTAAAATCTACTGTTTTGTTCTTTGGACATGTTGCAGTATATTAGGGAAGACATTTTTACTCCCATCTTCCCCAGTTCTTCCCCAAATTGCCAGTCAGATTTAATTCAGAAGAAGACTGGAAAGCCTGCATCGTGCAGCTTCAAATAACACCTGCAGACTTTCTGCAAAAATTGCTTTAGGCTTGATGGTGAAGCAGGCCCACTCCTATGGTATTTCCCATTTTGTTCTGCTAGTTTAATGAAGATTGCTTGATGTGAGAGGACCTTCCATTGTGACTGCCTTATGGCCAAGAAGTAAGAGAAGTAAAGGTAACTTGAAGAAACTTCTTTGTTCAACAATACATAGCAACAACACAATATAGCAGCATAAGGTCCTTATTCAGACAAATTAACACATTCTAATAAGGTCTATCTGGGTCAAAGGGGAAAACTGCACCCACCTATGGAGAATTTTTAAAAAATCCTCTATTAAGGGGGAAAATTTTCCCGAAGGTATTCTTTGAAAACAAAATGAATTTCAACAGTAGAAATGTAGGATTCTACACTTGGGCAGTAAAAATGAAAAGCACAGATATAGGATGGGTGACACCTGGCTTGATGGCAGAACATGCGAAAGGGATCTAGGAGTCTTAGGAGATTATCAGACAACTAAATTAATCCATCACAGGGACGACTGGAGATTGTGAAAGGGCTTCCCTTTCAGACATCATCGTCCCCATGTCGTTATGCTCCAGTGCCTCTTCCCCCCTCTGCTCCTTTTTATACTCGGCTTAAACCATGAATTGATCTGTCATTCTGTTTCTGTAACAGAACAACAGGTGAGTGAAAAGGTGCCCTGTTTTGCTGGTGCAATGCCAGCGTCACAGGAAAGTCCCTGCCGAACATTTCCAGTCAAGATTGGGACATTGAGGTAAGTGACATACTTTTTCCTACGCTCCCTGGGTTACTTGGGTTTTTTAAATGTGTTTGGGGGCTTGGTTTTAGCTTTTGACATTAAGTTTGCTTTTTATTTTTGAATTTCCCATGCGATCGTTGTCTCATGAGTACAGCCAAGACTTCCTTTCCCGGAAATGAATGGGGCACCATGAAAGCCCCATTCACTCCTGGACTGCCGGAGGGGAGCAATTTCTCCTGCGTGAAAAAGGTAGGTCTGAAAAAAAAAATTAAGTGCTACAGGGACAGGAGTGGGGTGGGAAATAGCTGGTGAGACAGGGACGCTATATTTGTCCCCTGTCTGAAAAAGTCCTTAATGGACCACAAACTGAACATGAGTCAGTAGTGTGACACGACAGCTAAAAAAAGCCAATGCGATTCTAGGCTGTATCAATAGGAGTATAGTGTCTAGATCAAGGGAAGTAATAGTGCCACTCTATTCTACTTTGGTCAGGCCTCACCTGGAATACTGTGTCCAGTTCTGGGCACTACAGCTCCAGAAGGATATGAACAAGCTGGAGTGAGTCCAGAGGAGGGCAACCAAAACGGTGGGAAGTATGGAAGCTACAATCTATGAGAGCCACTTAGGGAGCTGCGTATGTTTAGCTTGGGGAAGAGAAGGTTAAGAGGAGACATGATAAAAATGTTGAAATATTTGAAGGGATGGCATATTGAGAATAGACCAAGCTTGTTTTCTGCTGCTCCAGAGACTAGGACACGGAGCAATGGACTCAAAGGGCAGGAAAAGAGATTCCACCTAAACATTTGGAAAAACTTCCTGACAGTAAGAGCTGTTCAGATGTGGAATACACTGCCTCGTAGTGTGGTGGAGTCTCCTTCTTTGGAAGTTTTTAAGCAGAAGCTAGATGGACATCTGTCAGAAATGCTTTCATTGTTTATTCCTGCATGGCAGGGGGTTGGGCTAGATGTCCCTTGTGGTCTTTCCAAATGTATGATTCTATTATTGATGGCAGACATTCTAATACCTGCTTGGCCCTTCCTTTGTGTATTTGTGGGACTCCAGAGGCCAAGAATTTGCCTCTTTCCTCCCTCTTTATGTTCAGAACCAGTAACTAAATTTTTGAGCTTTTGCCTATACTCTATCATTGTTTCAGAAAAGATTTGTTTATCTATTGTCTGATACCCTCTCTAGTGTAACTCCAAACTTTCTCTTTTTGCCTTGGTAGCAATGAAAATTCAGGCAGCCCCCACCTACACACAATAGATATTTTGTCCCTATGTTAGTTAACATCTAATGAAACTGCTGGGAGAAGTTTTCTGGAGTTTCAGGGTTTAGTGTCACCCTTACAATACCAGCTCTGTTACTCCTTTCCACCTAATTCCAAGGAAGTTGTTTTGTACCTGCCAGCTGTAATGGAATGGATAAGGATGATTACATTGAGGCTTAATCCAGAAAAGATAGGTGCTACTGGCCAGTAGGAAGACAGATCTGGGAACTGGGATTCAGTTTGTGTTAGATGGGTGTATGGTGGTGGAGGTAAGTCCCTCTCTTCTTCTTTGACCTTATCTGAATTGGTTGGACTCTCTGCCAGGACTGGTGCCAACCCACTAGGGCCAGGCTCTTCCTCTGCTTGAACCTCCAGGTTGAAACATCATTCAACCATGATGTTATCATGGGCAGAATGGACCTCCTTCTCCCTATGCAGCTGATGCTTGGTATAGGAGGTTGGTGGGTGAGTTGCAATTGTGACAGTAGAGTCAAAATCATGACACTGGACTTTATCAGATGCATCAAATACGGTATCATAATGATACCACATAACCATGAAAGGGCGCACATATCAGACAACGTTGCCCTTTCACAGTTATGTCTCTGCCAAAACCCATACTTTTTAATTGATGGCTTAAGCCATCAATTGATCCCCCCTGCCATTTTTTTTTAATTTTTTTTGCCAGCATAGCCAGTGTGTGAAACCTCATGTCTTTTTTTACTGTACTTACCTCATCAGTGGCCAGTCCAGACCAAATCCTTCCGGGTGAGATCACAACATCCAGGTAAGTGACACACTTTTTTTTTTGAAACCCCTAGGTTACTTGTAAGTTTTAAAGTGTGTTTTTGTGCTTTTAAAAACTTTGTTATTTTTTGGTGTTTTTTTATTTCCCACGCAATGAAGTCTCGTAGTATTTCATGAGATTTCAAAGGAGGGAGTGAACAGAGTTCTGTTCACTTCCTCTTTTATTGCCAGAGCTGCCTTTGCTGGATTAGACATAAATGTGGGGGGAGCGTTCATTTACTGGCATAAAAATTGATTTTTTATGTCAGCAAAAGAACACTTTAAGGGGCTCATCTGATAAAGTCCTAAATGTGACCATGAATACAAAACAGTTACTGTTAGGTAACTATTTCTTATTTGTTATCACTACTTAGGCACTATTTTGACACTATTTCCACAATCAGGACTGCTCCCCACCCCATCTATCTATCTATGGAATTTATATGCCACCTTTCTCATGAAATGGGACCTGAGGCAGATATTTTACCAGGCATCAGCTGCTTGGGAAGAAAGAAGTCTATTCAGCTGATGATTGGAAGATGGTTAAATAATGTTTCTTCTGGGTTTGGAGGAGTCAGACTGGAGAAGTTTCTTAGTTAAATACTTATTTAAGTACAAGCTGATACAGGATTCTGGCCATCATCTTTTAGAATGGAACAGCCTCCAGTAGCTGTGATAAAATTGGAGATTTACTCTGGGCAGATCTGCTCTATTCTGTTCTGGAAAGATATTGGTAGAACTAGCAACAGCTGTCCTTGTCTCAAGCTGGGGTTTTCTGCTGTCCTGACACCTGGACCTTTTTAAAGTGGAGATACCATACTGAACATGGAGCCTTTTGCATGTTTCTATGGTTATTTCCCTTAAATGTTATGGAATAAGAAGCATTTTAGTTGTCCTGCATTTCCTTCCCTGTTTTTTTCAAGAAAAAACATTTGCAAAGCCTGCTCCATAACAGTCTGATTTGGTGGGGCGGGGGGGGGGAGAGGGCAGAATTGCATGGATGAGACTAGTGTGAAGTGAATATGGGCAAGTCCCTAGGGCAAACTACATGTCATGTTGACCATTCCTCAGAAAAAGTAAACTTACAGCCTTCACTTTTATTATCCAGGGTAACACGTAGTATCCCCCCTTTGTAGTTTTGGCTTGTGCAAATGCACATTTGCCATTCCTCCCCTCCCCCGAAGCTTCTATGGATATGTTCAATGGGAAAGTGAAAGACTCAAAGGGATCTGGATTTGCAGCAATACTCTGGATCATGGTTCCACCACCTGCTTTTTCTTTAGAAGGAGAGTTGAGACATAACCATTAAAAAAACCTGGGAGTAATGTAACATGCACTTTGGCACTCTGTTTTAACTTGAAAAGTAGATCAAAAATGTTTCCACACAACATGTTATCATACCCAAACTGAGATATAGTGCTCTGTCCATAGCCTCTCTGTACATTTGTGGCTGGTTTAGAATTTGGCTGTACCAGCTGTGTGCACTTAGATATGCCTGGCTTATCTGATAAATGCACACATGCCCAGAGGTCATTGCTGATTGGCATCATTTGAAATGTGACTCTGAATTCCAGGTCCCAGTTCCAAGCTGAATTGTATTGCCTCTCCCATCTCTTTCACAGGAATGGCAATGTAATTATTTTACAAGGGCATGCTTAGCTCCTTTTAAAAATAAAACCACTGTTCTTTAATTTGGAGAGAGAAGAGTAGGGATTTTTTGTTGGAGAGAAGAGAAAATCCTGTTACAACAGGATTAAGTTGATTCTTTTTGCTTGTTTTAGGAAAGGAGGGGGTAGAAAAACCCATTGCTAAATTGCCTCTGAGATTTAAGGCATTTATCAAACAGTTTTAAATCTCCACATGTTGTGAACATCTCTCTATTAATTCAAGGCTCTTCACAATAGACACATTGAGGCTAAGGACTTTTTCAAATGGGGGGGGGACCCCAAGGAGGTCAGGAAAAGAACGGGGCTGTTGAACTTACAGCACCCCATTTCAGACGATGCCATTGTTTTTTTGTTGTTGTTGTTTTCCCCTTCCCCCCCTTTTTGCCCCAATCACAGCACAAAATTAATAATAATAATAATAATAATAATAATAATAATAAAAAATAGGCATAGAGTTGAATAGCAAAAGGGAGGGGAGAGAGGGGGAAAGGAAGAGGTGCATGCCCCCTAGCGCCACGTGACTTCTGTCATCTCAGTACTGCTGCGGAAAGGATCTTTTGCATAAGAGGGAATAGTGAAATAAGAAGGTAATTGTGAACCATTGGTGGGTTTTCCCCATCAGTGAAATGTGCTGTTGAAACAACTGCAATGCAGAACAACAATTGAATAAGCACAGCATCATGCAATAAGTACTGGTCAAATTTACAAATACCTTGTTGTAGTTCCAGAATAGTAGCCTCGTGATAATCTCCCTAATCTCTCAAGCAGCAGGAAATAAGCTGGCTCCATCCTCAATATGACATCCGTTCAAATATTTAAACATGGCTATCATGTCACCTCAGGCTAAACATACCCAGCTCCTTAAGCCGCTCCTCATAGGGCAAGCTTTCCAGACTTTTCACCATTTTGGTTGCCCTCCTCTGGACATGCCCCAGCTTGTCAACATCCTTTTTGAATTGTGGTGCCCAGAATTGGACACAGTATTCAAGGTGAAGTATGACCAAAGTAGAATAGATTGGCACTATTGCTTCCCTCGGTCTAGACACTATACTCCTATTGATGCAGCTTAAAATTGCATTGGCTTTTCTGTCTGCCCCATCACACTCCTGACTCATGTTCTGATTGTGGTCAATTAAGACTCCTAGATCCCTTTTGCTTGCACTACTTTCAATCCAGATGTCACCCATCCTATATCCGTGCTTTAAAAAAAATTCTGCCTTGGTGTACTAGCATACATTTCTCCCTGTTAAAATTCATTTTGTTACTTTTGATCCAGATTTCTTTTCTCTCTCTCTCAATCTCTCTAATTTCTCCCATCTGTAGGGGATTCCACTTTGTCTCAGCTGTATTGTTAAATTGTTATATATTTTTTTCTTTTTCAAAATCCTCATGGGGATATCCTTATATATCACTACCTCACTGCCCTCTATCTGAAATTTGTGGTCTTAGTTTTGTTGTAATATTAAATCTCTTGTCTTCTTTTGTACGAAATACACCACAACATCTCTCAGTAAGTTCTTTTGTTTAGCCACTTTCGATGAAATTCTATAGATTTTATCTATTTCCCAATCCAGTTGTGCTTTCGTTTTCCCAATGAATTTTGCTAATTTTGGTATTAAATATTTGTATAAATCTTCATTTTCTTGCTCTTTTATCCCTCTTATTTTCATGCAGTTTTCTCTCCACTTCAATTCCTGGAGAGCCCTCTCATCCAGATCCTGCTCCTGGGCTTCTTCTAATACTCCTGTTCTTGCTTCTACTTGTTCAACTTTGTTTTCCAACAAATTGACCTTCTCTCTCAGTTGTCTTGTATCTTCCGTAACTTTCTCTATTGAGTCTTTTATCCCTTTCAGTTCTTTCTCCATTTCTTGCTTGAATTCCATCCTCATCTCTTTTAATTCTGTGCACATTAATTTTATTTCTTCTAGAATTGGTGATAAATTTGGGTCAGATGATCTTCTAGTCATTTGTATAGTTGATTGTGTTAAAGTTTTCCTTGATGTCATTTTTTCCCTCTCCTTTAATTTTCCTTCTTTCTTTTTTTCCCGTCTATTTCCTTATTTCTCCTTTCCCTTCTCTTCGTTTAGTAATTTTTTCCTCCTTTTTTCCTCCCTTTCCTCTTCTCTCCTTCTTTTTTCTCTTTTTCTTTTCTCTTTTTTTCTTCCTTCCTTCCCCTTTTACTTCTCTTAAATTTCTTCTACTGTAATGTTACTTGTCAGTAATCAATTTCTTAAATGATTATTTGGTTAATCAATTTTTATTACTAATTTCTGTAAATTTCTTTCTCTGGTATTTAAAGAAGGGGAAATTGTTATTAATGTTCCTTCACCTCTTCTTGTTAGAGGTTAAGATTGTTGTATTTTTTTCAATTCAAGTTTAGACTTGAATTTAGATTCTTAATAAACAGAAATACTTAAGTTGTGAAAAGAGAAGAGGAGAAAGAAAGAAAACTAAAAATCTCTTAGTGAGGTAAGACCTAAGTCCTTGTCCGCCACTAACTTTTTTTTAAATTATTTTATTTAATGACCACATTTAACACCTTAAAACATTACACATTGCACATTGAACAATTAACCATTCAAACAAAAAAGACACTTAAATGACTTACATACCTAACCAGTAATTACACTCTTCAAAACAAAAACAAATGAACAAAATTACCAACAACACACCACATCTACACTCTTTTTAAACATACCTAAAATACATTTACACATACATATATCAAACATATGCCTTCCCCCTCCTTCTTCCTATCTGTTGGTCTGATTAATTCTCTGACAATTGCTTCCCACTTAATTTCATATACAATTTCCTATTCCTGTTGCTGCTTACACTGCTTTAACTAATCTCCTTTTCATTACATTTTTCTCTCTTTTTAAATTTAATCTTAATCCATGGAGATCTTTATTAAATCTCCCCATTTCTCTTTCCATAGGGGAAATAAGTCCTTCTATGCTTCCATATTCCTCCGGCTTTCTTTTTCATCTAGTAATCCTGATAATCTATCCATCTCATACATCTCCAACATTTTCGCTATCCAATCTTCCATTACAGGTATCTCTTTACATTTCCACAATTTTGCAAATAATAACCTAGCTGCTGTAGCCACATAAAGAATAATCCTACCATATTTTTTCTGAATATTATAATCTATGTTATGAATCATATTGAGTAGGTAAATTTCTGGTTCACAGGGATAGTTGATTTTTAAAACCTTTGTCAATATACTATGTATCCTTATCCAATATTTTCTTGTTTCTCTGCAACACCACCACATGTGGTAATACATTCCTCTTGATTCGTCACACTTCCAGCACTTGCCAGAGGAGACCTTATATATTTTCACCATTCTCTCTGGTGTTAAATGCCATCTGCTAATCATTTTATAATAATTTCCCTATAAATTGTAACTTCTTGTAAATTTTATATTGACTGCCCAAACTTTTTCCCAATCCTCCAGATTTATTTCATGACCTATATTCTCTGCCCATTTGATCATATAGGGCTTTATCACCTCCTTTTCAATAACAGCTGGTATATTCTTGTTATTCTTTTCTTTCCATTTCCTTGTAGAATCTTATCGAATTCTACCTTTGCTATCATAAATCCTTCCAATTTTTTATCCATTTTAAATTTCTCTGATATCTGTCTATAAATAAACCAGTGGTTTATTTTACCACTCCATTTTAAATTTCTCTGATATCTGTCTATAAATAAACCAGTGGCAATTAATTTCTTCATGTCTTAATTCCTCCTGAGTCTTCATTTTATAATCTACCCCACTTCTTGTCAAAATCATTGCATATGTTAACCATTTGTCTATTTGTAACCTCTCTCTTTTGTAAAAGGCCTCGTGTATCGAGACTCATAATGGTATCTTTAAGTACATTTTCCTCTTGTATTTCATCCATACCTGCATTAACGCCCGCCTTATATAATGATGGTTAAATTCCTTATGTATAGATGCTTTCCCATGCCACATGTACGCGTGCCAGCTGAATCTAAGGTTAAAACCCTCCAGCTGTCTTGTCCTCCACTAACTTAATAATAATCCAGTGATAAAGGAAATAGTATCTACAGATTATTCCACAGTATTTGTAATAGTAGTAACCATATAAGGAACTTTCAAGAATTTTTAAGATGATTTAAGCACCCAAACCTATTAGTACTTATTTAGTATCTTATTAGTGATGCAATAATAAAGGAAATAGTATCTACAGATTATTCTACAGTACTAGTAGTTATAGTGGTAACCATAAAAAAAAAACTTCCAAGAATTCTTAAGACAGGTTTAAACTCCCAATCTTATTAGTACTTTTTTTTCTATATATATTCCAAATCATCAATATGTGACTAAGATATAATATAGTTTCAGTTCTATGAGCTTATATATATTTTAGTACTTATGAATCTTTTCCTTATGTTCCCCTTTCTTTTCTTCCTATCCCGTTTTCTCTTCTCTACTTAAACTTCCCCACCTACTTTGATTGTTTAAGTCCTCTATGACAGTTTGTGCTGTCTTACTCTATATCAGGTTTGCCTCTATCTTTCTTCCCCTTCAATCCAAACCTATTCCTTCCTCTGCCCTATAGTTCTCTCACCTTCTACAATTATCTTAAACCTTCTTTCCAATCTTGCCAAGTTCCCCTGCTCGTATTCAACCCTCTGTTCTTGAACTTCTTTCTTCTATCCCTTCTTCACTTCCACCCCCTGCAGTCACTTCCTTGAATCCTCTTTTATTGCTTATACCTCTTTTAATAAATCCTGTTCTACCCCTTCCCCTCTTGTTCTTCAAGTCCGTTCCTTCTTGCCTTCAGACACTTCCCCCCACCTTCAACAACTTACTTTAATTCTCTGTTACTCTCCCTTTCCCCCTTCTCTCCTTTCACATTTGCCTCTTTCTCCTTTTGTTTCGTTCCTGTACGCCCGTCATACACAACTCCACCTCCCCCTTTCCCTGTCCCAGTCCCTGTCCCTCCCTTTAATACCACTCTTTAGCACTACTATTCAATCCTTATCAAATTTTCTTCTCATATATATATATATATATATATACCGCTTATATTGTCTATTGCAGTATATTTGTTGTATTAGATCCTATTATTCTTTCAAAAATAATTCTTTGCCTCCAAATTTATACACCCCACTTTGAGATCTGCAAATTATTTCTCCCTCCAAAGGATTCCTCCACCCTCTTCCTTACCTCCTGTTCTCCCGTTCTCCCACCTGTAATGGTATTTAGTTTTTTTTTTTGCCCTATTCCTCTTTATATGTCTCTATATATTGTGCTCCCCTTCCGAATCTTACTCCCCTTCCGAAATTAACCTTTCCCACTTTTCCCAGTTTCTACTTCTCTTAAACTCTTCGTTAAACCCTTCAGCTTCTTTCTTGTTTCTTCTTCCCCACCTGTCCTACCCTATATCCTTCCAAATTGCTTCCTAATTTACCTTTATTTCCCTAATCTAATATTTATATTTATACACGATACTTTCTGACGCTGTTTTTCTTATCCTCTCTAACCCTCTTGCCTATTTTCAACCCCTCCAGACCTTTTGCCCCAGTCTTTCACCCACCCTCTTTTATAGATATCCCAATTCTTTACTTTATATTTTATATTTAAGTTTGCTTATTACTAAAACAGTCTTTGTTTATAATTTCTCACAATCCGGGTTCCACTGTCTCTCTCTCTATCGGTATCCTCTTCATCTTTTTTCTTCTTCCTCCTCTTCTCCATCCAGTCGAGTCAGATGTGCTCTCAAATTAAATGTCTCTTTCATCAAATTGTAATGTCTAATCCTTGATTCTCCACTTCACTCCTCTTGGACAATACTTTCTCTTTCTCCCTCTCTCCTTTTTTCCCCTCTGTCAGTCTCATTCAAAGTTCTATTCAAAATGTCACCATATTGTATCTTCCTCTGCTGCCCTCTGTCACGTCTGGAACTTTTTATCTTTTCTTTTCTTTTCTTTTCTTTTTTTTTGTCGTCTTTCCGTATCTTAATAAATTATTACAGTCCAGTCAGCTCTTATATTTTAATCCAATTAAGTCAAATAGTTTCTTCAATCAGTTTCAAGCTAGGATAAGTTTCAGTTCGAAGCAATTTAATTATTTTTTTATGTTACTGTCCCACGTGGTCACTTTGAAACCCGTCTTTCAATAAACCCAGTCAGTCCAGTCTAATCCAAAGTCATCCGTAAGCGAACTTTTAACTCTGATAATAATTTCATATATTTATAATCCACTCATTTTCTTTGTGTTATCCTTTGTTTTATATAGTAGTATGTAGAAGTAATGTAGAAACAGTATAATAGCAGATATTTATGGGTATAATGATGCAATGATACTGTGTAGCATTTGTATTACAGTCTATAGCTGCCTGTACTTACTGTCCATGATTACACACTGCTTTTTTGCTGTCAAGTGAAAAATAGATGAAAGAAATCACTGTCCATGCAAACAGTCGGATCTTCTATAACTGTTTTGGCTGTCTGTTGGATGTTGGAAGCTGGTGGCGGCGTTTATGCTGATCGCTCGGCTATAGACATGCGGCGGTGGTTATGCTCTGATCCCCTCTGCTCTTTCTCCCCTCCGATCTACCATCTGGTGTCGGATCCTCAGGAAGATTCCAAGCAGGCACTGGATCTCTGTGAGCCCCTCCATTCCCTCCATGCCAGGAGGGAATTTTTTAGCCTGCTAGTTGACAAAAACCAGGCTTACAACCCCCCCGTGCTGTCAAGTCTCCCTGAGAGAGCGCCTCAGTAAGAGTCTGTCCACGGCACCATTGCCAGCCGAAAGTCAGTTTTGGTCCAGATTTCTAATCTGTTAAGGTCATTTTGAATTCTGATCTTTTCCTCTGAGGACCCCTCCTAGTTTGGTGCCATCTGCAAATTTGATAAGCATGTCCTCTATTCCATCATCCAAGTCATCGATAAAGATGTTGAATAGCACTGAGCCCAGGACAGAATCCTGTAGCTCCCCACTGCTCACATCTCTCCAGGATGAAGAGGAGCCATTGATGACAACACTTTGGATTCAGTTGGTCAACCACTTACAAATCCACCTAAAAGTCACATTATCCAGCCCACATTTTACTAGCTTGTGCAAGAATATCATGGGGAACCTGGTCAAAGGCCTTACTGAAATCAAAATACACTGCATCCACAGCATTCCCTTCATCTACTAAGTTTGTGTTGCTATCAAAACAGAGATAAGATGAGAAGCATGACTTGTTTTTGAGAAATCCATGTTGACTTTTAGTGATCAAGGTATTCCTTATAAGTGCTTACAGATTGTCTGCTTAACTATCTGCTCTAGAATCTATCCTGGTATTGATGTCAGGCTGAGTGGGCAGTAATTATTCAGGTCCCCTCCCCCCCCCTTTTAAAGATGGGTACACCATTTGCTCTCCTCCATCTGCTGGAATCTCTCCTGTTCTCCAGGAATTCTCAAAAAATATTGACAGTGGTTCTGAGATTACTTCTTTCACTTCTTTTAATACCCTTGAATGAAGTTCAATTGAAGACCTGAGGGCCAGCTACACAGCAAAAAAAAAAAAAAAAGTGATAAGAATTTGCCCAGATACCTAATAGTTCGCACTACTTTTGTGTCAAAATCGCAATATTCAGAAGGAGGGGGCCCAAAAAACTCATAAGTTGTGCAGTTACAGCTGTTGCTATTTTTCTTGACTTATTTTTAAAAGTATTGGAAGGTTGCACAGTATTGCCTATGTGATCTACCCGCAACCTTTTCGAAGCAGGGGCTCACAGCGGAGCTCAGTTGTCATTGGTCTGACCTCAAAGGGGGTGGGCTTGCAATGCATGCAGGATCCGCCATTTTTTAATGGTAGACTGGCCCCAGTGCTCTCCTCATCCCTGATTGCAAGAGCAGCCCAAGCTCTCTCCTGCTGATGCCCTTTCAGCCCTGTGCCCACGCTGGCCCTCAGCAGCCTGTACTGCCCTGTGCAGTGGCAGAGAGGTCTGGGACATGCACAGGGCAGTATGGGCTGCTGAGAGCTGCCATAGGTGCCACTGCAGCCTCGTCCTCCCTCTCTCCTTTCTTCCCCATTCACCCTAGTAGCCCATTGCCTGCCTGTCTGCTGCTACAGCCTCTTCCTCTGTGCTCCCCTTCCCTCTGTTCTTTCCCCCTCTCTTCCCCATTTGCCCCAGCAGCCAGCGAACAGGAAGAGAGGGGGACCAAGGAAGGAAGAGGCTGCAGCAGTGGTCAGGTGGATTTTGATATCCACAGCGGGTCCTGAAACCAAACCCCAGCGAATATGAAGGGACAACTGTATATAGATAGATAGCAAGAAAACCATTAGGAAGTGCTGAAAATGATAACTTGCTGGGAACAGGGTCACTGCGCTCTGTTCACATAATATAGCGTTTTCTGTGGTCTGAAATTTTAGTATTCAAAAGTAAGAATGTTATGTGATATTAAAATGAAGGGGGTAGATTACCTTTAAAAAATGACTGCTACTTTAAACATCTCTGCAGAACAGAACAATGTTATCTGAAAGGCAGCCTTTCCCCTGAGAATGTTTATACTGCCTTCTTTCTACAGATTAAAATATTTTGCCCTTTAACATACCACAGATTATCTAGAGGCTAAAAATGTCCCTTAAGATTTTAGGATAATGGTAGTTTAACAAATCTGCCTCAGCATCTCATATAAAAAACTTTATTCTGCATTTTTATGTTTATTCCACTTGAGATCTTAGTGGAAACTGTAAACTGACATTAAATCTGTTGCACATTACCTAAGAATCCATTACAGAGTTCCCCAGGGACTCAAAATGTTTTTCTTTTCTTTTAATGTGAAGCTTTCCCCCAATATCTGAAACATCAAAGGCTTTTTACTTATCAGTCCAAATGCCTTGTTTAACAGTTTTCTTGTTGCTCTTCTAGGCTTAATACCTAATTAATTATGGCTTGGCTTGAAAGGTGTCCTGTTAACCAATTATCACACAGAATGATTCTGTTTTGAGCTAGTGGTGCATAAGGAAAGTAACACCAGGTTCTAAGCTGTTGTTCCATTGTTCCGTTTCTACAAGCAATTTTGCAGTGACCTCTATGGGTTCCCATGAGTTTATAAATGTAATAGGCTATGATATATAAAATGTATGAAGTCCAAATAGGCTAGATTCAGAATGATCCCTACCCCCACCTCTGTTATCTGAAATATGGTGGATGATTGTCTATAATCAAGATTTTTCAGAAGTGGCACCAAAGCTTCAAAACACCTTCCCAAGGAAGATCTATTGTACTTCCAGGCTATGAGGTTTTTTAGATGGATGTAGTCAAGAAAGGACCAATGCTCAGAGAGCTCCCTGGCTGTTTCTTTTTGGATCTTCCCCTTCATGTATTATTCTAAAACTAGGGTTGCCAAAACCCCAGTTTGGCCATTACCCCCTCTGGATTATAGGGATCATTTGGTGCCAGTTTGGACCATTGTTTTGGCCTGGAATGCAAGCTTTTAAGTAAGGACTTTTTCAAACAGGGAATAAAACCTCTGTCGAGGTCGGGAGGAGGATGGTGCTGTCTCACTTACAATGCTCCATTTCATACAACACCGTTCTCCTCCTGACCTTTCCCCATGCCAAGGGCAGGAGAAATGCACTGTTTTTATTAATGGAGAACCCCCATCAATAAAAAGTGGTGTGCTTCTCTCCTCCAGCATGGAGGAAGAACAGGGGAGGAGGATGGAGTCCTATGAAATGGAGCACTGTAAGCAAAACAGTGCCATCCTCCTCCCGACCTTGATGGGGGGTTTATTCCCCATTTGAAAAAGTCCTAAGTCTCTATAGGACTCCTTATATGAGCTAAGAGATTTAGGACTTTATCAAACGCACAAAATACGCTGTCATAATGATGCCGCATAAACACGAAAGGGTATGAATACCAGACGGCAATGTCGTTTTGTGTTTACATCTGGTGAATAAGCCATTCTATTTTATTGATGGGACTAGCCATCAATAGATGGACTGTGGTAATTTTTTGCCAGCATTGATGGCATTTGAAAACTTGCACCTTTTTTTCATGCAAATACAGTGTGAATGGCCGAACCGGCTAGAACATTTCCAGGTGAGATTGTGATGTCCAGGTAGGTGACACTCTTTTTATGACCCTCCTTGGTTTACTTGTAAGTTTTTAAGTGTGTTTGTGTGCTTTTAAAAACTTTTCCAGTATTTTTTTGTGTTTTTTAAAAAATTCCCATGCTAGTTATTCTCACGAGAATCCATGAGATTTCAGACAAAGAAGTGAATGGAGCTCTGTTCACTCTTCATTCATTGCCTGGGAAGTCTTTTGCCAGGATGCAAGGTAAGTGAGGTATGGGGTGTTCTTTTGCCAGCATAAAAACAGCACAAATTATTCCGGCAAAAGAATGTCTTAGGAGGGTGGTCTGATAAAGTCCATAAAAAAAGTATTAAGGCACTGTTCTGTGAAACTGATCTGCAAAAAAAAAGTCTAATTTTCAGGCATGAGGGGAGAGAGAGTAAACTGTGCAGTCAGAGAATACAAGAAGCAATGGAAAACACTGAAAGGGCACAAGGTGAGGCAATGCATGAGGCATGGTAGGGAGCAGGAAGGAAGAGGAGTAAGTGGTGCAAGTGGCAGCATGTAAGAAGCAAGGGGGTGTATTGCACAAATACAAGGTGAAGCATGGCAGGCAGTAAGAAGGAAAGAAAGTGAGCAGTTTGAGCAGCAGCATGTAAGAAGTAACGAAGAGGCATTGCAAGGGTATCAGATGAAAAAATGGAGCAAGTAAGAAGCAGGGGAATGAGCAGTGTGAGCAGCTGTGTGTAAGAAGCAAAGGAAAGGTGCATTGTCAGTGTACAAGGTGAGGTGAGGTGTTGGAGGGAGAAGAAAGGAAGGGGTGAGCAGTGTGTGTGGTGGCATGTATGAAGCAAGGGGGAGAGGCAGTGTGAGGACATGAAGTGATGTGAGGAAAGGAACAGGAGAGAAGGGAGAGCGAGCAGTGCAAGCAGTAAAGTGCAGGAAGGAAGGGAGGGATGCATTGTGAAGGTGCAAGGAGAGGCAAGGCAGACTGATTGGGAGAGAGAGATTGCAAGGGCATGGAGCGAGACAAGAGACATAGTAGCAAGGAACTGAGTACTCTTAATGGTGGAGTGCAAGAAGCAAGAGAGGGATGCATTATGAAGGAATGAGTTGAGGAAAGAGAGAGTGAGCAGTGCAAGTGGTGGTATGCATGAAGCAAAGGAGGAACACATTGCGAGACCCTCCACATGTTCAGCTACAAGTTCCAGCAGCCACTGCCAGCATAGCCAATAGCAAAGAATGGTGGTAACTATAGTTCAACAACTTCTGCAGGAACACAGAGGCTAACATCTGCATTGGGGTTGCATAACATGAATCCCTGCCATATGGATTTATGCACTAATTGTGTTACATATGTAGAATGGCAATATTGCACAACCTAATGGGGAAATGAACACACAAACACATATAAAATGGAATGCTCAACCAAAGGAAGACAACTGCAAATTTCAGCAGGGGGGGTAGATGGATGTATATTGACTGAGAAGTTGCAATGGCACTGCATCAACAACTCTGCTTCTGCAACCTTGAGCTTGAACAAAAATGTCCAGCTACTTCTACAGGGAAACCTACACATGTGTAAGACACCAATTTTTGAAATGTTGCAGCACCTCTTTCACCTTCTTTTTATAAATAAATAAAAATTCTAACATCTTCAGAGTAACTATTTGTGTGAACTAGAGCCTCAATGTTGGTAGTATCTGCATGGCTACTATAATTTGCACAAGGATAACAGAGGTAAAAATGTTGCTGTGGCCATGAAAATCCAAGGAGTTCACTTATGGATCCAGTAAAATCAAAATGGGATTTATTAATAGAGATTGTGATCAGCTCACTGTTATATTTTCATTTCTGAACTTTCACCTTCTGTAGAAGACTTTGGAGAGAGCTCCCCACTCCCAGCTATCTATCCCCTTCTTTGATGATTATTCAAGTGATTTTAAAATTCTAAAGGTGGAAAGGACCAGCGGTTGCATAGCTTGTGGTTGGTACAGAAATGTGAAGCAGTTAAACTCTAACTGTAGGATGCTTACTGTTGCCTTTTCAACTAAATGCCACAGGGCCCAATGTGCCAAATGCATTTGCTTATGAGGTTAAACATTTCCTTTCAATATGCTTTTGGAAGATCTCCCTTTAGGGCTTAATTCAAAGTGTACTGAAGCCAGCGGATGGATTCCTGTTGACTTCAATTGATGTTAGATCTGCTCCCCAGATGCTAAAATAAGACTGTTTTGGGACTCAAAGGGAATGGCAATGTGCAAGCAGTGAAGGATGCCATAATGAGGAAACCAACTGAGAGAGGACACATGCAGAGGAGTTGAGTTTGAAGAGCATATTTTATTACATGTTCCAGATTATGGCCTCCACAAATGTGTGTGCATGATGTTCCTTAGGGAGGAGAAATAGTACTATTGCTAATATTAGAAGGGTATAACATACACAGTCTTCAATCAAGATACTCTGAAAATTTCATTTTAAGAATGTTGGGCTGGGAGTGGAGTGTGGAGAGGCTTGCTAGATAAGCAGTTTCTCATCCCCTGAGGTTGGAGAACCAAACCCTAAAACGAGGGGATTAGCCTTTGTGTAACTATTGTGAAATAATTTATGTATGTATTTATGAGAGGGAGGATCAAGATGGATTTCCTGCAGTACCTCCTAAACATATATCACGTCCAATGTACAGATAGCCTGATTCTATATATGATAATAATGCAAATACTGATACATGTATAGTAATTTTAGGGTGCCCAAATCTCTGTGGATCAGATATCATCACTTGAAAATAGTTTAAGTACTAGAAAGTGCCAAGCTCAACTAGTGTTTTATTTATTCATTTGTATTACCAACTAATTTGACAGAAGAATTCATTAACACAGAAATGTCTGAATTCTGGCTGGGGATATCACTGTGGGATAATAAACCCAAGACTATGGACAACACTGTCCCTAAACCAGTGACTTGATAGAAGTGTCCAGAGGAGTCACACATGGCTTTCATAAAGTATTTGGTCATCATCATAATTATTCGGTTTATTTATTATAACATGATCTTTCATAGACACATAGCCCACTTCCTCAGATGCATGGAGTACAGTATATCATACTTTACATATGGCTGGGAGCGGGATACAGGCACTCAAGGATGTCTGTGTTAAGGCCATCCTGAAAACACTGCACCTTAGTAGCTTTGGTCCAGCCGGGAATCTGGCTGGCTAGGTGGCGGAATTCAGAGGCATATTTGGCCACGGACCTCGAACTTTGCCACAGTCACTGGAGTTCTGTGCATGCCCGTCTCACCCTCAGTGGATCTTCAAATTGATCCTATAAGGCCATTATGAAATCGTGGAAATTCCCCATGTCGTAGATCCCCACCTCCTCTCCCTCCAGTTGGTCGGAGACATACTGCACCTTCTCAACCTCTGTCTGGAATTCTTCTTCCCATTGGGACATGAACCCCATCACCTGGGTTAGGAAGTATGGCAACTTCGCGGCATCCCCATGAAAGGTGGCTTTCAGGTCTCGATGCTTGAGCCCCCAAGGTCTTTCCCGCAGCTCAACCAGGCCAGCTCCCACAGGGGGTACTGGACCAGGAGCCTGTAAGACAGGAGCCCCAGCAGGTGTGACGTGGACCCCTCTCCCTGGTGCTGGAGCTGGCAACTGCGGGTCCTGGGGAGGTTGGGCCCCTCCCGGTGCGGCCGGTTGCTGAGGCAGTTTCTGCAGGATCTCTAGGAGGCTTGTCTGCATGACCTCCATTTGTTGCTTCAGCTGCTGTACCTCATACTCCAGTTCTGAGCACGGAGGTCTCACCCCAGGTTTTCGATGCCCCTCAGTTAGGGGTCTGTCCCACCGTTGGGACCTGTGTTCCTCCCAAGTTCGCTCTTCTGGCCAGAGCCAACTGGCTCCAATGGCCATTCCAGCGCCACACACTGGAGTCTCAGAAAAGGGTAGGCTGCCCCTCCCCAGGGCTTGCCTGTCTCCCAGCTTCATAAGGTCGAGGGGATGTGTCAGCCTTCCAGCCCTCCGCTGGGCTCAGCTCTGCTCTTCCTCCAGCACACCTGCACCATCCCCCGGCATGCCAGCTCCCTGGCCACCGCCTGTGGCCAGGCCTTTCTCCATCTGAGTTCCAATCTCCATGTCATCAGACATTGCGGGTAGAACTCCAAAATTAAGTATGATTTGTGAGTTTTGGCTTACTGTGATGTACCAGGAACACACGCTCACATTGACTCAATAAGAATTTTTTATTAAGCAAGGATACATGTAGCAGGAACATAGGCAAAGCTGAAACTAAACACAACCTAACACAATTCCCAGATAAACCCTTACAGCATGAGAATGGCATCCAGGAAGGCTCGTGGGTAGCCAGACAGCTCCAGGTGCTGTGACCTTGAGCTGCTTTGGAGAACAGCATTCCCATGCCAAAAAAGGTGGGCTGGCACCCACCCAAAGGCTAAGAGGCCCAGACAAGGAAAACAGGCCAAAGCCTTTTGCCAACCTCATGTCAGGATCTTCCATGGAGTCTACTCTAATGCCCAGAATTCAGGGAATGAGCCTGACAGTACCATCCAATTTTGCTGGGGAGTGTATGGGGAGTTCTTAATGAGTCACATGTGATTTTCTGATCACAATAGGATAAATCAATAGGCATCACTGGGGAGATGTTTGGTACTCCATTTGTACATGTCTGTCTTTGCATATGTGTAAGAGAGGAAGAGAAAAGTTAGAGTCTCATCTGTTAGAAGCTCAGAAAGCACCAACAGTACATCCATTTAGAGTGGCTCCAGCCCATAATTCCATATTGGCTTCCCCAAATAATAAGAAAATGTATAATTCTCAGAGGAGATGTGAATATCTTTTGATTTAAAAAGAAAATCATTTGTGTCCCATGGTAGTCACCATTTCAAAACCAGAGATATGGATTTACAAGGAGGCTTTGTTACATCACTAATAGGGGGACCTTTTCTCCTCAGTTTATTGTCTTTTTCAAGATTTTTTAATGAATATGGGAAGATTAGTTATTTTGCCAAACAAATTTAAAAATCCCCCTGTGCCCTGTTTCCCTTTGCCTGCATGCCATATGTTCCACATGGCTAATTCAAGTTTTGCATTTATTTATAAACTAATTCTTACCCTTGAATGTAAAATTCATAAGATGATGTGTGGATTGATAGTTGAGGCTGCCTTTTCAAGGCAAGGGCTGTTTCATACAAGAAATTTATTACTGCAAGAGTTGTTTTATTTTTGTTTTGTGGGTTTTTTTGTGGGGAAAATTGCTGTAAAACAGGTGGTGTGTAGTAAACTTCAGCACATCCTTGTACCATATGAGTATTACTTTGTTATTTGTTATCAAGTTGGCTTCAAGTTAGGACAATTGGATGAATGAGAGACCTCATGCCTTTTACCTAAAAAAATAGCCTATGGTGAGACAATTCAAAATGAGATTAATACTATAGATGGATTATTTTCCAGCCAGATTTATGTTTTATTTATGTACTTAGTAAAGCCCCAGAAATTCTAAATCATTGGAAAAAGAAGATGCTACAAGCAGTAATTGCCATCCCAGAGATATTCATTCTCTGAAAACTGATATAGAATTGTAGCTATGAGCATGATCATGAGTCATGAGATGTTAGATCCAGTTTTTAATAAGGTCTTAATAAGATCTTAATAAGATCTTAGGGTACAACTGAAGTTTCAGGAAATTGCTGTGCCTCTCTGGGTATCCAGACAAGGAGAAAAGTTTCAGAGCAAGCAGCAGAGGAAGAAGGGAAAGTTTGATTCTTGAACATGAGGTGGTTTAAAGCCTAAGCACCCAACTCCTATCTGCTGACAGGGCTCTCTGGCTCAGTTCAAAGCTGATTATATCTGTATTGTGCTTGTGCAACAAATGGTGAACTAAAAAGCCAAGTCTTAGGGAAGGGAACTGAGGAAAGAGATGATGAGCACATGCAAGAGAGTCCATTGTGTCATTTGAGGCAAGGCAAGGAATAACACCAGCATCTCCACTGGTATGTTTTCTTGCTCTATAAGTCTTGGCAGCAGCACCACAATACTGAGGGGGGATTCAAGGCCTAGTGGCTAGCCTTCCACAAGTCCTAGCAGTAGTTCAGGGCTTGAAAAACTCTGTGTGCCATATATTCAATAGGTAAGGCCCATGGCCATAGAATCGGGGTGTAGGGGAGCTTGAGTCCCCTCAAAGACTGGGGTGATCTGGCAAGATTGGTCTACCAAGAGTCCTATGTGGTTGAATCCCCTCAGGAGTCCACTAAATGAATACATGTGTGCACGCACACACACAGAGAGAAATTAGGACAGCTATCATAATTAAATCCTCCTCAGAATAACAAAGGTTGCATACAGTCTATCTTGGGCACACTTGCTTAGGAGTTAGTTCCACTAAACAGTTGGAGGGGATTTCTAAGCATACACTCTGCTTATAAGAGTCTTCATATGTAAGGACAAAGTGATAATGGATGGACAAAGCAACCTGCCCTTTCCTTGACTGTGCTCTTAGGCACAATGATCTCTGTTGTGATGGCCTGACAGAGATCGCTGTTAATAGCACCAAGGCAATCTTGTTCTCAGTGTCCCTAGAAAACATTTATACCCTTTAATTGTTTCAGTAAGGCACAGGTGGGCTTACCTTCTGGAATAGGATAAGAATATATGGGAGATTGCAACAACCATTTTTATTTTGTGGGCTAGAGAAAAATCTGAAATCTGCTACAACACTGTAACTCACAGAGTAGCATCTGTAATTTTTGTTTCCATATGTTTTGAAGCTAATTTATCTCAGTACTTTAGGGCTTTGGGTTTTTCATGGCTTAGATCTGAGTCACGGAATCATAGAAAGAATCCTAAGAGTCATCTAGTCCAAGCTCTGCCAAAGGTGCCCATCCAAATCTGCATTGAGAGGTGCCCATCCAAATCTGCATTGAAGGAGCCTCCCTAGCAGTCCTACAAGTGATTTTGTAATTTATAATGTAGGCAGAAGAAGCCTGTGTTGTACAATAATATATTATGCAGATGCCCTTAGATCTCTCTAAAATTTAAAATGCATGTTAAGTTATTATGATAACTGATCAATCAACACAGAAGCAATTTATTGTTGTTAGGTGCTATCAAGTCAATCCTGTGAATGAGAGACCTTCAAGAAACCCTGTTATTAACAGCCCTACTCACTCTTGCAGACTCATGGCTGTGCCTTGATTGAGTCAATCCACCTGTAATGCGGTCTTTCTCTTTTCTAACTGCCTTCCATTTTACCTAGTATTATCATTTTTTTTCCACTGAGTTGTATCATCTCATTATATATCCAAAGCACTATAGTTTCAGTTTAGTCATTTTGGCTTCCTGTGAGAGTTTATGCTTGACTTGCTCTAAGACCCATTTATTTTTCTTTCTGGCAGTCCATCGTATCCATAGAACTCTCTTCCAGCATCACACTTTAAAAGAGTTAATTTTTTTCATGTCAGATTTCTTCACAGTCCAGCTTTCATTCTTTGCACAGAAACTATGGCATGGATGATCTCTGGCTTTTCTTCGCAAACGAAGATTCAGGAAGGACTCATCCCGCGCTTTTTGCAAGCGCGCTGATGACTAAAAAGGCCAATCCGAGATAAACAAGTCCGGTTGCAAAAAGCACAGCAGAAGTTGTGATGTTTTTGGGTTGTGATTCTTTCTGCGTTGTCGTTTCTCTTCAAGACTTGTTCGGCGTGAGTTCTCAAATAAGGCTGCAGCATTGTGGATAGTGTGTCTCCATGCCTCCCGATGTGAGGCCAGGGCGGACCGCTGTTGGTGATCAATTTGGCCAAGCCTGAGATGTTGTTTCAGGGAGTCTTTGTATCGCTTTTTTGGAGCGCCCCTCTTATGCTGACCCGTGGCAAGTTCACCGTAGAGTAGTATTTTTGGGAGGCGATGGTCCTCCATCCTAGAAACATGCCCTGCCCAGCGCAGCTGTGTTCTCAATATCATGGCCTCAATTCTGGTGATCCCTTCTTGCTCAAGGACAACAACATTCATCACATAGTCAGTCCAGTGTATATTTAGGATTGTGCGTAGACAGCGCTGATGAAAGCACTCGAGGAGTCGTAGGTGGTGGCGATAGGTGACCCATGTTTCAGATCCATAAAGGAGGATAGACAGTACGATGGCTCTACACACACTGATTTTTGTGTTTCGCCTCAGGTGTTTATTACTCCACACTCTTTTGTAAAGTCTTCCCAATGCGCTATGTGCCTTTGCTAATCTGTGATCGATCTCTTTGTCAATCTTGGCATCTGAGGAGATGATGCTTCCCAGGTAGGTGAACTGCTGAACGGACTTGAGCACAGATTTGCCGACGGCAATGTGGGGATGGTGGTGTTCGTCCTGTGGGGCAGGCTGGTAAAGAACTTCTGTTTTCTTCAGGTTGACTTCTAGCCCAAACAGCTCTGAAGCTGTTGCAAAGCAGGACGTTAGGCGCTGCAGAGCTGCTTCTGTGTGAGCAACAAGGGCAGCATCATTGGGGAAGAGCAGCTCACGGACTAGATAGTTTAGAGTCTTAGTGTGAGCCCTCAGACGGCTTAAGTTAAACAAGGTACCATCAGTACGGTAGCATATATAGATGACGTCGTCTTCTTCAAGCTCTGCCATAGCCCTTTGGAGCATCGTGCTAAAGAAAATTGTAAATAAAGTTGGTGCAAGAACACAACCTTGCTTCACTCCATTAGTTATTAGAAAGGGCTCTGAAAGAGCATCGCCATATCTGATTTGACCACGCTGGCCCTCGTGTAGCAAGATAATCATTTTAAGGAATTTGGGGGGACATCCTAGTCTTTCCAGGATCTGCCACAGACCTTTTCTACTTACAGTGTCAAAGGCTTTGGTGAGGTCGACAAATGTTACATAGAGACCCTTGTTCTGCTCCCTACATTTTTCTTGCAGTTGCCTAAGGGCAAATACCATGTCTGTAGTACTCCTATTGGCTCTGAAGCCACGTTGGCTTTCAGGGAGAAGTTCTTCTGCAATAGCAGGAACTAACCTTTTCAGGAGTATCCTTGCAAGGATTTTTCCAGCAATAGAGAGCAGTGTTATGCCTCGATAGTTTGAGCAATCGGATTTTGCTCCTTTTTTCTTGTACAGGGTGATGATGACTGCATCTCGGAGGTCTGATGGCAGTTCCCCTTTTCCCCAGCAATTCACAAGGAATTCATGGAATTTTTCGTGGAGTGCATGACCTCCGTGTTTCCAAACTTCTGGTGGGATTCCATCAATCCCACCTGCCTTGCCGTTTTTCATCTGCTGTATGGCCTTAAGGGTCTCTTCCAAAGTGGGAGCTATGTCCCATTCATTTCTCATTGGTTTTTGTATCATATATTGGATAGCTGAGACTTGGACTACTCAGTTGGCGCTAAAGAGACTTTGAAAATGTTCAGCCCAACGATTTAGGATGGAGGCTTTATCAGTAATTAATGTTTGACCATCTGTACTGTATAAGGAGCTTTGGACCTGATAAGTAGGTCCAAACACTGCTTTAAGAGCTTCATAAAATCCTCTATGATCACCCAGATCTGCACAGCGTCTTTTCTGCTATATTGATCCACCACTTGTTCTGCATGTCTCGGAGTTTTTGTTGTAGTTTACTACATGTGAGGTGGAAAGCTGCTTTTCTTACATGACAGGTTGGCTGGGCGAGGTATGCCTGGTGAGCAGCTCTCTTCCTTGCCAACAGCTCCTGGATCTCTTGGTTGTTTTCATCAAACCAGTCTTGATTTTTCTTGTGGGAGAACCCGAGGGATTCTTCTGCAGACTGGAGGATACTGTTTTTGATATGTTGCCAAAGCACTGTAGGAGAAGGATCTGTAGGATGGTCTTCAAGTTTCGTTTGTAGATTTGCCTGGAAGTTGTCTCTCATGGTAGCTTGTTGAAGATTGTTGACTTGGAGTCTCTTCTTTAAGATGCCACCCCTCTTAGGTTTGAACTTAAGATGAAGATTTAGTTTACATCTGATGAGGCGATGATCTGTTTGGCATTCTGCACTGGGCATCACTTGGGTATGACGGAAATCACGAATGTCTCTCTGACGGACTAGAACGTAGTCAATGAGGTGCCAATGTTTGGATCGGGGATGCATCCAGGTTGTCTTCAAGCTATCTTTCTGCTGAAAGATTGTGTTTGTAATAGTCAGCTGTTGTTCTGCACAGAACTCTAGCAGGAGGCGTCCGTTATCACTGCAATTTCCAACACCATGCTTGCCTAAGACACCTTTCCAGGCTTCGGAGTTCTTTCCTACTCTGGCATTGAAGTCACCAAGTATAATAATTTTATCTTCTACAGGGACTTTTTGTATGAGTTGGTGTAGGTCTGTGTAGAATTTGTCTTTCTCTACAGGGTCGGCTTGCATATTTGGGGCATATATACTAAAGAGAACAACATGTGGGAGGCGTAAGGAAATAATGCGATCAGAGTGTCCTGTTGGCAAGGTTTCGAGTTTGGAGGCAATGGAGTTTTTAATCATAAAGCCTACTCCTGAAAGATGTTTTTCGGTTTTGGGTTTGCCAGACCAGTAAAGTGTGTAGCCGGCGCCATGTTCTTTAAGGCTGCCTTCCTCATGGAAGCGAACTTCACTAAGAGCAGCGATGTTAATATTAAGCCTTGATAGTTCAAGGGCTATTAGGGCAGAACGACACTCAGGCCGTCCACTATCTTCAGAGTCTTGCATGGTTCTGATGTTCCAGCATGCAAGTGTCAGTTTATTTACACCTTTGGAGGCCGGTGTGTGCCTTTGTTTCTTTGCCTTGGTTTGACCGCATCAGAAGATTCCCGTTGGCCGCGGCTAGCCAACCAGATAGTTGGGGATGAGCTTTCGTTAGGCCACCTTTTCTAGGCCCCTCTCCAAATGGAGCAAGCAGTGCTCTCCTTAAAAAAGGCTGCTTGGTCGTTCAGGATGCTGCCGAACAAGACTGTCATCTCCCGGGTCAGCCTCGAGCGACCAATGTCCTGAACCGCCTGCATGCAGGGTTGGGGCTGCGGCTTCCAGTGCATCTTTACACCTGCCGGTTTCATCCCTCACCAGTCGCTACAGGGCTTTTTTGGAAATGGATTTGTCCGTCGAGCCTGGGCAATGGATTTTTCTGGTGGAGCGCAGCATTCACAGAACTGGCCTCACCGTTTAAACCAGAGATTCATCTGCCGTGGCCTTGCAAGCATGGACATGGCAGCGAGGTCCTCGGGCCGTAGGCTTGATTAGAGTTTCCTTCTCTTAGATGGTTGACCTTACAGGGTTGGACGAGCACCATCTGCCCGGGTTTGGGATTAGAGTTTTCCTTCTCCTAGGACGGGTGCCACAAGGCTAGAGAGCCCATCCTGCCCTTTGACGCTCTTTGTCAGACCCTTCAGTTTTGACCTGTCTGGCATGGGAGACCCTACCAGTGGCTATTATGCCACTGCCAGCATAGCTCAAAACATCATTAGGGTACGCAAGCCTCTCTCCCACAACAGGGGGGCGTCCATGGAGAGGGCATGGATGATACTGACGTTGTTATTCAGTGAAATAGAATATCCTTAAGGGTGGCAGTGTCTTCATCATTCCTCTTTTAATTTTTAAAAATCTTTCATGGTAATTATTTTAGATTTCTTAATATTCATCAGTAATCCTGCTTTCTCACTTTCTTAACTTTTCATCAGTAGTTCTTCCAGTAGTCTTTGCTCTTTACTGCTGGCACTTATCTATATTTGGCAAAAACAAACAAACAGAACGGAGTGCGAAGTTGAAGGCTTTCATGGCCAGCATCCATAGATGTTCCTTGTTTTTTTCCCGGGCTGTGAGGCTATGTTCTGGAATATTTCTTTTTCTGATGTTTTGCCTGCATCCGTGGCTGGCATCTTCAGAGAATGGTTGGGTAGGAATGCATGTTGAGTTTATATGCTGTGAACCCCTGTTGGGGAGTATATGTAAATTTGTGTAATTGAATGGTTAGTTTCTGGGTATAGAAATGGAAGGCTCATTAGTGTCTGTTTGGCTAATGGTTGGCTGATGGCCCATTATCTGCTGGAACTCCCCCTGTCCCTGGGTGGAATTGCTTTGTAAGTGTTGAGTTTTGATTGTATTGTTCTTCAAAACTGCCTTGCACCCCATTTTCTTGCCTTAGCATTCGCTAAGATGGAAATCAAAACGGCAGCAGTGGACACTTGCCTTGTTAGCAAGCCCTGCCCCCCACACTTGCCCATCCAATCAACTTTGCACTTCCTCTCCTAATGAGCAGGAATGAACACTACCCTCGCTGTTTTTTTTAAACCCCAGGGAAAGCTGTGAGGGGTTTTCCTGCAGAGTTTTTGACATTTTGGGCCCCCCTTCTTCCTAATATGGTGAAACAATATGGAATGCCATTAAAACAGGTAGGATTCTCCTCACATTCCATGAGGAGTATTTTTGCCATCTAGTTACAGTTTATAGTGTCATCTGTTTATTTCAAATTGTTGATGTTTTTTCCTCCAATTTGCACATTTCCTTTCTCCATGTCTAATCCTGCTTCCCATCTGGTATGTTCTGAATATAAATTAAATAGGTAGGAAGATAAAAATCATCATTATATTACCCCCACTTGCCAAGTGAAAACCACTGTGTCTCTCCATCTTTTGCTACTTATTTTAAGAGTCCAATATTCTATTTACATAGTGTTCTGGCCGTTGTCTTTGGGAATCCCACTGGCATAACATGAGTGCAACTATACCCTCCATCTTGCACTCTCCAGCCATGGATAGATAGGGGTATCTTGCCTTTGATACTGAAGATGAAATACAGCCATCCTGACTAGTAGCCACTGATGGCCCTGAATTTATTCATTCCCCTTTTAAAGCCATCCAACTTGGCAATCACCACTACATGTTATGGCACTGAATTATATACAGTCGGAACCCCATATCAGCAGAACCAATATCCGCAGTTTCAGTTATCCGTGGGACACAAAACAGCACACCTACCATAGAGTCTTCCAAGAAAATATCTAGAGAGGCATCCTCTCTAGACATTATCTAGGTCCTCCAAGGCAACTCTATGGTATTTTAAACCGGAAGTCCCATTATATTCAATGATGTTCGCTGTTATCTGAAGTTTTCTGTATCCGTGCCCCCCCCAGGACCAATCCACCATGGATACAGGGGTCCTACTGTATTTCTATATTTTCTTAATCTCATGACAATGGATGACCTTGGGTTCTAGGATTGTGGTAGATGCATAGATTTATAAATCTTGATTGCCTCTCTCTTTACTTGCCTGTTTCTTAAGCTAAACAGCCCCCAAGGTTGCAATGCACCCTCATAGGTGAGTTGCTTGAGTTCTTTGGTCATTTTGGTTGTTCTTTTTGTACCTTTTCCATATCTGCAATATACTTTTTAAGTGCAATGATCAGAACTGTACACAGTATTCAATTAATGAATGAATAATAACAAGTGTTGAGCTTCAATGCCTTAGAAATAGTTCCATGATCCCAGGTGAGGGTACATGGGATGGAAGCCTTTGTGGGAATGATGGCAACTAGTGCAGCTACTTGATTTGTTTTGCTGCCTGCTGACCACCGAATAACACTTTTTCTCTCCCTGGTTCTGGTTTCCTATTTTACTTGGTTATCTGAGTGTTTCCCACATTTTGAGCTCATTTATTCTAATTGCTTGTGTACCTATTCCCACAAATAGCTGACCCAGAAATGGCCCTGGCCCTACTTCCAATCCTTACCTGCCTGACATGTGGGACATCACAGGGATATCACAGGGCCCAGCCCAATGATATCCCCAGTGCCTATCCTCTTCTTTCAGGTTTTGACCCTGAAATGAATGAGAAACGGGATCTAGCAATCATTTTTAATGAGAATATATGTGCGCGCGCACGCGTGTGCTCTTTTGAATTCCAGATGCAGTACACAGGCATGTGACTGTTAACTACAACATGGTTATCTGTGGTTTTAAATTCTTAGGCACATATCCAACTGCTAGTTCCAATAGAGTAGAGCAATCGAACTACCATTCAGCATTTGATTCAGTAAATACATTGTTCTTGGAATTAGAGATTGGAACTACATCTAAAACTAATTAGATCAGCTTTCTTGCAGACCTTTTAAATGTTGGAGTTCATTCTTGTGAATGCTTAACCAAGAAAGAAACATCTCACTTTCCAGAGCATCAGATTTGCTCTGCTTTAATCAGCTTTAAGCAGAGCCAGCCTCTTGCAAAGACCAACCCTATGCATGTTAATAATAAATATATGACTTACCTCCTCCTTTCTCTTTCTAACTTTTGTAACAACACTTAATGGTACAAACCCTATTTGCAATGGTTGGCTGACCTCAGACTTATGTCCTCTCTGCTTTCTCAATCTATAAACTTTGTTCACCCTATATGCTGTTTTTCACTATATATTGTTCTCTCTAATCCAAGTAGAAACACAAAGGGCAGCTATAGGGAACCTTTGGGCTTCTAGATGCTTTCGACTATATCTCCCATAATCTCGTACAATTGATCATCTTGGGCTTCTGAGAGCTAAGGTCCAAAACATGTTGTTGTGTTCCTTCAAGTTATTTCCAACTTAAGGTGACCCTAAGGCAAACCTATCACAGGGTTTTCTTGACAAGATTTGTTTAGAGGGAGTTTGCATTTGCCTTCCTCTGAGGCTGAGAGTGTGTGACTTGCCCAAGGTCACCCAGTGAGTTTCTATGGCTGAGTGAAGATTTAAACCTTAGTCTCTAGAGTCGTAGTCTAACGCTCAAACCACTTCACCATGCTGGCTTCCAAAGCATATGGGGGGGGGGATTTCCCACCTGTGATAATAAGGTAATAATTTGAAGGCAATTCATGAAGGATTGTGTTTTGCAGTTTAATTTATGATGTGTAAGAAGCTGATTTCCTTGGTGAACAAAGGTATTCTAGGCCACAGTCCATACTGTCAAATTTATATCCATCTTCCCCTGAACCTTAAACTCTTATTCTCCTGAATACCTTCATACTTACTTCCAGTGGCATGCAAACACATTTCAGAAGCTGGAGGGTGAATTATTCAGAACACCTACAAATGTCATTGCTTATTGGTGATTCTTGACATAGTGAGCATAATTTAAATGAGGCCCAAAGACAGAAGGGACATTTATGTGTCGACCCCCCAGTATATGACTTCATGAGATGCAGAACAGAGTGTGGTCCTATTTGTAGCTTTCCTCCATGACTTACATGGGGCATTTTAGGAAATTCATGATCCCAGTTTCTGATGATTTGTGAACAGGAATCAGCAACAGGATTTTTGTAACAGGTAGGATTTAAGGTTGACGTTAAGGCGATCATATAGGAGATTTTCAGACGCCTCTTTCAGCCTCTTGCCGCGCAAGCAGCCCCCAGAGCAGTAACGAGGCTGCCGCGCGGCAAGGGGTCCATTTTGGACGACGCCGTTTCTCTCTCAGCGTCATCCGTGACTCTTGTGGCTAGCATTGGAGGTGGCCGCACCAAAATGGACCCCCTGCTGCGCGACAGCCTCGTTACTGCTCCGGAGGCTGCTTGCGCGGCAAGAGGCTGAAAGAGGCGTCCGAAAATCTCCATAGTCTGAGGATGCACTATAGAGTTTGTCTTCTTTCTAACTCACCAATTATCAAGGGAGAGCCACCAACATTAAATAATGTATTGAGACAGTGTTCCATTTTGCGCTCTTTTAGTAAATTATAGTCAGGGGAAAATGTTTTCAGAATACATATTACATTTATTGCATGCTCCAAGTATATGCACCTTTGTATTGGATGTTTCCAACAATGTATAACTGCTCAACAACCATTTTATTTTATTTTTCCTCTTTAGGGGCTGATGTTATCAATTTTGACGGCCAGGGTGTTTTACCATACAGATTTGGACACAAGAAGAAAACATTGAAAACGCTGAAAGATGTCATTGCTTTGAAATTTAAAACCTCTGAAAGCGAAGGTGTAATCTTCCATGGAGAAGGCCAACAAGGAGACTATATCACCCTGGAATTGAAAAAGGCCAAGCTGGTCCTTAATTTAAATTTAGGTATGGTTTTATTTTTTTAAAAAAACACAGGCTATTCACCTTGCATTAGATTGACAGATGCAGCCCTAAACAATCATGTTTCTTAGTTTTATGTTTTCTATTCTTAATCAGTCTTCAGAAGAAAGAGCTGAAAAACAGTTTTGATGTGCAGTGAGCAACCTCTTATACATTTAAAATTAAAATAGATTGTTTTCTAGAGCATTTGTCTTATAACAGGATCAAGTATATTCTGGAAATCTTTTAACCTCATGGTCCTAAAAACCTTGGCACGAAGGAATAAAGTGCATATTTCTGACAATGAGACGTTTGAATATAACTAGGCCTTTCCTCTGACTCTAAAGGCCTATTCAAGTGTTGTGGCTTCATTACCTGTTGAAGTCAGTTAATGGCTGTGCTTGTTTGCATTGCCTTCTCTGGCATGTCCAGGTCACCTGATCTTGATGTCCTCCACACATTCGTGCAAGATTGTCTGAAATGAGGAGACTGTTTTAAAGGTGTATACTCTCCACATAATTTAGAGCCAAGGTTTGGAAAACCTAATTCTTTGCACACATTCCCACAATTTCCCAGCAAGCATGGCCACTCTATAGAAGAACTGATTACTTACCTGTAACTGTAGTTCTTTGAGTGATCATTTGTGAAATCACACAAATGGGCTTCGTGCATGTGTAGAAACAGCATTCAGAATCTTCCGGAGCAGTCAGTTAGAACTTTTGGCAGTAGCCCCACCCACTGTCCCAAGGACATAAATAGCCAGTGCCCACCAAGTGTCTCAGTTTCATGTTCGCCACCTAGCAGCATAGATGGAAACCAAGGAAAATGGCAGGTCACTCGAGGGGAGAATGGGCGAGTTTGTGTCATTTCACAGATGACCACTCAAAGAACTACAGTTACAGATAAGTAACCAGTTCTTCTTCATTGTGGTCTCTGTGAATCACACAAATGGGAGACTAGCAAGCTACACCTACAAGGTGGTGGGAGTGCCGTGCATCACCAAACCCCCAAGGAGTAGCATTACCCCATGAAATAAGACACCAAGACACAAGATAAGGTGCAAATTCAAGCATGAGGTATATTGCGAGGTGAATTTCAGTAGGAGAAGCATGTAAACCTTTTTAGCAAATAAATATGTGCAACATCACATGGTACATATCAAACCACATGTGCACCACATTAGGTAACAGTGCAGGTAAGCAATAAATAGAATAAATATAGTCTTCAGAACAGCACGTGGTATATGCACAGAGATTAACCTCAAAGAGAGCCATAATAATTAACCACAGAACAGAATGTAGATTCAAAATCCCAGACAATAAGATGTTACTTAGTTATACCCTGCTCTTCAGCCACAAGGCTATTAGAGCAGCTTACAAATTGTTTTAAGCAATAGCTATTTACACATCTACACTGCATTAAACAGTTTCCAATGTGTGTTAGCTAATTGCCCCCACAAGCTGGGTACTCATTTTACCGACCTACGAAAGGATGGAAGGCTGAGTGAACCTTGGAGCCAGCTGGAATCGAACTTGCAATGTGGTGACTTGCAGTACTGGCATTTAACCACTGTGCCACCAGGGCTCCCTGGTGACATGAGAACAGACCTGCTGAAAGAGACATCAGACCTGGAGTGAATGTCAATTCGGTAATGAGAAACAAAAGTAATGGGCTGTGACCACACAGAAGCCCTGCTCACATCAGTCAGGGAGACTCCTGCTAGAAAAACAGAGGAAGCAGCAACCACCCTGGTGGAAAGTCCACTAACCATAAGAGGGGGTTCGACCCAGGCTAGTTTGTAGGCAAGGTGAATGGTAGAAACCACCCACTTGGAAAGTCTCTGAGGAAACATAGGGAGTTCCAATTTGCTCACAGAGTAACAAATAGTCTTGTGGAGAGGCGAGAAGAAGCAGTCCAGTCCACATAGCAAGTCAAAGCTCTACGAACGTCGAGCAAGTGGAGCTCTCTTTTGGATTCATTGACAGGATTCTCACACAAAGCAGGCAAAACAATGTCCTGATTCAGGTGTAAGGGAGACACAACCTGCAGCAGGAAAGAGACATCAGGTCATAGAACAGCATTGTTGACATGAAAGTGGAGATAGGGCTGGTCTACCCGAAGGGCACACAATTCTCTCACTTGATGCACAGAGGTAATGGCAACCAAAAAGGCAGCCTTCTGTGCAAGCAAGTGTGGAGCACAGGAAAAGAAGGGTTCAAACGGGGGTCGACACAGTTGCTTGAGAACCACTCCAAGATCCCAAGGTGGAGTGGGGCCCAAGACTGACGGGTGGAGGTTTCTGTACACTTTAAGGAACTGTTTCACCACTGGGTGCAGGTAACAGGACTGGTGACCCAAAAGAATAAAGTGAAGGGAAATCACTGCCAAGTGGACTTTGACAGTAGACATCGAGAAGCCGGCATCAGACAAAGTAATCAGGAGCTCAAGAACATCTTGAATTCCAGCTTGATCCGAGTGGCAACCCAAAGCTGTAAGGAACTTGGACAAACCACTGGCAATGGTAAGTGTAGGATCAGGCAGCGGACAGTCGATGAGCAGCATTGGCAATCCCTTGAATCCTCTCAGGCAGGTCTGTCAAAGGAGAAGCCTCCATGCCATGAGATTCAGTGTCTCAAGGTCCAGGTGGACTATCTGACTGTGGCTTATGAAGAAAAGGTCAGATTTCAGGGGAAGACACCTGTACTCCTGTCATGAAAGTGAAAGGAGAGCTGTGAGCCATGGTTGCTGGGGCCACCACGGGGTGATGAGGATGGCCTGGGCATGTTAGGCTCAGAGCTTGACCAGGACCTTTGAAATCAACAGGAGTGGTGGAAAGAGGTAAAGGAGAGGTCCATTCCAGTCAAAGAAGAAGGCACCCCCTCTGGACTGTGGGTGTGGAATCCAGAAGCAGAACTCTGGGCACCTGGTGTTTTCCACTGACACAAAGAGATTGGTCCAGGGAGTCCCACAGTTGGCAAAGCCTGAACAGAGGGAATCAATGTGGAGAGTCCATTCATGACAGGCATGGGTTGAGTGACTTAGAGTGTCGGCCACATGTTAGCTGTGCCTGGGAAGTGCGCCGCTGAGATGAAGATGCATTTCAACAGGCACTAGTGCCATATCTGGAGTGTGAGCAAGGTGAGGGTGCCGGATCTCGTACCCCTTTGCTTGTTCAAATAATACATGACTGTTGTGTGGTCCATGAACAGCTGGACAAAAAAGGTTCCCGAACATCTTCAGAAATGCTTGAAAGGCCTTCTCCACAGCCAGCATCTTGAGTACGTTGATGTGATATCTCTTCTCAATGGGCAACCAGAGACCTTTTACAGAGAGACCCTGAGTGTGGGCTCACCAGCCGTGGAGTGAGGCTTCTATGGTTAGGGTCTTCTGGGGCTTGGCTTCATGGAAAAGCATGCCCACAAGCATGTTCCCGGGGCTGATCCACCACAAGAGAGACCTTTGAACCCCGCTTGGGAGCAGGAACGTGAACTGGTGATCCAAGAGTGGGTCAAATTCATGGACGAACCACAGCTGGAGAGGACACATGTGGAGTCTGGCATATGGTCTCACCACCATCATAGATTTAATGAACCCCAGAAGGACTTGAATGAGATGGGCTCTCACTCACTTTCTGTAGAGGCAAAGGTACAGTGGGTCAAGCAGGTGCCAGTAATGCTCCTCCAGAAGAAAAGCCCTTGAGAGCATAGTGTCAAGGAGTGTGCCAATGAAGAGCACCCTTTGAGTCAGCTCAAGGGAAGACTTTTTGTAGTTCACCATGAAGCCAAGAGAGTCCAGCAGCATAAGAGTGTAGTTGACATCTGCAAGGAATTTCTCGTGAGTAGGGGTGACCAGCAGCCAATCATCTAAGTATGGGTGGACCTGGATTTCTTGCTGTCATAGCCAGGCAGCGACCACCGCTACACACTTGGTGAAGATACATGGTGAAGCGGAGAGTCCGAAAGGCAAAACTCAGAACCTGTAGGATTTTGGAAAGGTAACAGCAATGCCATTCTTGGATTCCAATGTGGAAATAGGCATTCTTGAGGTCGAGGGTCACCATCCAATCCCCCTGTTTCAGGAGCGGGTTGGAATCATAACCATCTGGAACGTCTTTGGGTGAATATAAGAACTGAGCCCTCTCAAGTCCAGAAGAGGATGCAGGCCTCCATTCTTCTTTTCAACAATGAAGTAGTGGGAATAGAAACTGAGCTGTCATGCAGAAGAGGGGATAGGTTCTATGGTGCCTTTTTCTAGTAAAGTGGCAGTCTCTCATACGAGAGCCTCAGATGATGGGGTAATAGACAGGAAACCTGTAGGTGGGTGGCTTTCGAACTTGATGGCATACCCAAGATGGATGATGTCTAAGACCCAGGAATCTGTTGTGATGGACCATGAGGTAGAGAGATAGGGAGAGAGCTTCTGACCAAAATACAGACCAGTGGGTAGAGAAGGAGGAAGATCCTGCTGGGAGTCAAAGCCAACATTTGCCCATGTCTGCAGGCTTCTTTTTGGCCGGCTATTTGTAGTGAGGGAAAGGACGCCTCAGCGGCAGAGCTGTAGCAGACTGATTTGAAGAGGAGCATCATGTCTGGGACAGGCTCATCGAGCATTGAGACAAGGACAGGTAGAAGGGGTTGATAATGAGACTTTGGCTAGTAACGGGTCTAAGAAGGAATTCCAAACTTCCTTGCCGTGGTTCTCATTTGGTGGGTGAGCTTAAGCTTATTGTCAGTCTCTTGGTGGAAAAGGCTGGTTTCATTGAAAGGCATGTCCTTGATCATTGAGCATGCCTGCAAGGAGAAACCTGAAGACTGAAGCCACATATGTCGGCGAAGCATGACAGCCCCAGCTAGAGTCTTAGAGATAGAGTCCACAAAATGTATAGAGAAACTCAGCTGATGTCCAGCGAGTGAGTGTGCCTCATTGTAGAGCATCGTCACCATCTTCATATCTTCCTCTGACATGTTTTTCCAAGAACGGGAAGACCCTCTCCCAGACTAGCTGTTGGTATCCAACAATGTAAGCTAAGTAGTTGCCAATCCGGATCCCAAGGCCAGCAGAGGCGTAGAGCTTCTTCACAATCGTATTTAGCTTTCTACTCTCCTTGTCTACTAGGGCCATATGAGGCTTGTTCTGAGTTTTTGACTGTGAAGTCTTGACAACAATGGAATTTGGCTTGGGATGGTGTGAAAGCCAATGAAGCCAATAATTGGTTGACCAGCCGAACCCAAAAGGTGCTCAGCAGTGGCTCCTCTTCGTCTTGGAAAGATGTGACCAGTGGGGTGCCACAGGGTTCTGTCCTGGGCCCAGTGCTATTCAACATCTTTATCAATGACTTGGATGAGGGAATTAGGGGCATACTTATCAAATTTGCAGATGACACCAAATTAGGAGGAGTAGCTAATACCCTAGAGGACAGGATCAAAATTCAGAATGACCTGGATAGACTGGAGAGCTGGGCCAAAGCTAACAAAATGAAATTCAACACGGAGAAATGTAAAGTACTGCATTTAGGGCAGAAAAATGAAATGCATAAATATAGGATGGGAGAGACCTGGCTGAACGAGACTATGTGTGAAAGGGATCTAGGAGTCCTAGTAGACCACAAGTTGAACATGAGCCAACAGTGTGATGCGGCAGCTAAAAAGGCCAATATGATTTTAGGCTGTATCAATAGAAGTATAGTGTCTAGATCAAGGGAAGTAATAGTGCCACTCTATTCTGCCTTGGTCAGACCTCACCTAGAATACTGTGTCCAGTTCTGGGCACCACAATTAAAAAAGGATATTGACAAATTGGAGTGTGTCCAGAGGAGGGTGACTAAAATGGTGAAAGGTCTGGAAATGATGCCTTATGAGGAGAGACTTAGGGAGCTTGGTATGTTTAGCCTGGAAAAAAGACGGTTAAGAGGCAATATGATAGCCCTGTTTAAGTATTTGAAGGGATGTCACGCTGAGGATGGAGCAGGCTTGTTTTCTGCTGCTCCAGAGACTGGAACACGGAGCAATGGATGCAAGCTCCAGGAACAGAGATTCCACCTCAACATGAGGAGGAACTTTTTGACAGTCAGAGCTGTTCGGCAGTGGAACACACTCCCTCGGAGCGTGGTGGGGTCTTCTTCCTTGGAGGTCTTTAAACAGAGGCTGGATGGCCATCTGTCGGGGATGCTTTGATCAAGATTTCCTGCGTGGCAGGGGGGTTGGACTGGATGGCCCTCGTGGTCTCTTCCAACTCTGCAATTCTATGATTCTATGATTCTATGAAGTTGAGGTTCAAGAATCCTGTACAACCTGTCCACCTTCTTGGAAGTAGGTTGAATGGAAGACGGGTTTTCCCAAGAGTGTCTAGCCATCTTAAGCACTGAAGGAAGCAGCGGGATGGATGGCAGAGTGGGGGCTCTTCTTTGAATTTGCTCGTAGATGTCGTCAACAGACTCATCCTCTGGATGATGAATCTTGAGATGCAAGGCATGGGCTATTTGAACAATTCTGCTCGGAAAACCCAGTGACATCGTCAACTGAAGAGGAAGCTTCTTCGTCAACCAAAGACTGGGGGGACAATCCCAGCCACATGGAGGTTTCCAAGAGAGCTTGAGAAGAGTCCAAGGCAGAGGATGAAGAACGTCTTCACTGAGGAAGTTGAGAATGTTGTGATGAGGGCATCTTATGAAGCTCCTGAGAGGTCCTCTTAAGGACAGCAACATCAATTGGCTTATCAGCCCTTACATGGATAGGTGTATCCAAAGCTTGAGGTCAACAGTCTTTCGGAGAAGGATGGATGATGAGCGAATGGGCTGGAGACACAGACCTTGAGCAGGATTGATGCTTCTCCCATCAAGGAGACACAGACTGCTTGCAATGATCACCTGAAGTGGATCGAGACACAGAGTGTCGACAGCAGCAAGCCTGTTGTCTGAATAGGACCTTGAGCAAGACCAGCGTCATTGACAAGTCCGTCCCTCTGAGGGTGAATGCCGAACAGAGTGGTCAGAGGTCAAGCAAGATCTGTGTCTTCTCCTCGAAGACCAATAAGGTTAAGGCAACAAGTATTGACAGCCATCATAAGGGTCATAGTAACACATCATCTCAGGGGAATCATAAGAAGCACCTCTAGAGTAGGATTGTCAGTGACGTATCCTTGAGCTCGATTGATCATAATAATAGTGGGAATGATGGGGAGACCTCAAGCAGGGACAGCGAGGGCTCCTTGACCTGGATTGGCCAGGACGTCAAGGTGACTTGGACAGTGAGCGGTCATGACGCCGTTGAGTAGGAGAGTGGTGTAAAGACTGAGCAGATAGCTCTTGAGAAGGGTGTCTCGAACGGCCATGTCATGGGGCAGTGTGAGCCCCTGGTGAAACAGACCTCTCTCCTCAAAGGTCAATAGATAACCCTTGCAGTGAAGGGACCTTTACAGGAACAGACTCAGCTGGGATTTTGTCCACTGGTGCAGGCTGCATGGTGCGAGAAGCATCCTCTAGCAGCTATGAAGTGGAGTCCCAGGGATCAATCTGCACAATTTTCACAGGCTCCACAGTAGTCAGATTTTCCCTGGTGGGTGAAACCTGAACAGCCATTGGGGTCACAATGGGGGTTACTGCTGGTGGAAGAGGCCTACCCATCAACATCAGAGTGAGCAGCGAGAGAAGTGGACTTTCTGAACACTCCACTCTAGTCTTCTTATGCTTCTTGGTGCCCTTAGTCAGCTCTTTTTCAAGAGACTTGCCAGCTTCGGAGGCTTGCCAGCAGGACTGGATCATGGCCGAGACGGGGAGCCATGGCACATGACAACAGTAGAAGGAGAGTAGGCAGCCACCACACCATTTGCACACTTAGAAGTTGAGTGTTCCACAGCCACTTCACCCTTAGGGAGTTTGGATGTCTTCGATGCCAATGTCGAACACTGAAGAGTCAGAGGTTCTTTTGATGGCTGTTGATCCTTGGAGTTCAATGTCATGGCTCGTGAAGTGCCAGGAGCATTCTTCTCTTTGTCGGGGTCCCTTGACATCGAAGGAGAAGCCAGCATCGGCTGAAGCAATTTTTCATATAGCAAAGCCTTTAGACGAGAATGCAGACTCTTCTGAGCCTGAGGGGTGAACACCTTGCAGGGAATCTATGCATTTTGTTTTTCTGCCCTAAGTGCAGTACCTTACATTTCTCCATATTGAATAACAAAATGAAATCCAATACGGAGGAATGTAAGGTACTGCACTTACGGTGGAAAAACGATATGGATAGATACAGGATGAGGGACACCTGGCTGAATGAGACTACGTGCAAAAGGGATCTAGTAGTCCTAGTAGACCACAAGTTGAACGGGAGTCAACAGTGTGATGTGGCAGCTAAAAAGGCCAATGTGATTTTGGGCTGCATCAATAGAAGTATAATGTCTAGACCAAGAGAAACAATAGTACCCTCTATTCTGCCTTGGTCAGGCCTCACCTAGAATACTGTGTCCAGTTCTGGGTACCACAATTCAAAAAGGATATTGACAAATTGGAGCGTGTCCAGAGGTACCACAATTCAAAAGGTACCCAGTTCTGGGTACCACAATTCAAAAAGGATATTGACAAATTGGAGTGTGTCCAGAGGAGGGCGACAAAAATGGTGAAAGGTCTGGAAACCATGCCTTATGAGGAAAGACTTAGGGAGCTGGGTATGTTTATCATGGAAAAAAGATGGTTAAGGGGCGATATGATAGCCCTGTTTAAGTATTTGAATGGGTGTCACATTGAGGATGGAGCAAGCTTGTTTTCTGCTGCTCCAGAGACTAGAACACGGAGCAATGGATGCAAGCTCCAGGAACAGAGATTCTATGCTCTGATCAGGATTTCCTGTGTGGCAGGGTGTTGGACTAGATGGCCCTTGTGGTCTCTTCGAACTCTACAATTTTATGATTCTATGATTCTGTGAACGCAGGAGGAAGGAATGTGAGTTTAACCAAGGCAGAGGAGGCATTTTAAGTGCCCATCCGCACTTGGTATCTTCACCCTACACACCAAACATTGCATGAAGTGCATAGTCAACATAGAAGAAAAGTTGAAGAATCAAAAAACTGCTACGGAAGAATTTCCGTTGCTGCTGTTGCAGCGGAATGAAAAGAACTGAGGCACTTGGCGGACACCAGGTATTTATACTATGGGAACAGTGGGCGGAGCTACCACCAAAATTTCTTACTGACTTGTCTGGATGATTCTGAATGTTGTTTCTGCACATGCACAAAACACATTAGTGTGATTCACAGAGACCACAGTGAAGAACAGATGTGAGAATCATGTGGCCCTCTAGATTTTTTTGGAGTGCAACAGCCATAAACCCCAGCCAGCCTAGCCAATAGTGAGGAATGCTTAGAGCTGTAGTGCCACAATGTCCAGGGAGGGTGTGGTGCTGCAGAGGGAGCTACACACCAAACCATGTTTCTTGCTTGAAGCCTTCTACCACAAATTTGTAGAGGTCAGTGAGACCATCAAGCTCCAAGTAGATTTAAATCCTGAACAGGGCTTTATTCTCTATCCCTGACTGTGGTTCTTCTTTGGACAACCATTGATACCTGAAGACTAATCCCTGACACTTAACTTTTTTTATATATAAACTATAATCAATAGGATAACTCTGCTAGTTATTAAAAAAAAATTGCACAGAGTATATATAGCATGAAGGCCAGCATGATGCTATGTTATGAAGTAAATGAGAAACCTTCAATGAACTCTCACTCCAGAATAGAATTGGAAGTTTTAAGTTGTGCAGTGACCAAACAATATACATATGTGCTTATGACACATATTTGCCCATTTAGGTATAAAATGCAGGTGGGGAACTTAACATTTTATACTGAATTTAGCAACGAGTGCATTGCCTTAGGCTGATCCTCAGCCGAACCCAAATACATGAATTGAACAAGTTGGGTTTAATCATTCTTAAAGCATCAAAACATAACCAGGTAAAACTGGGGGAGTGGATGGTTTTGCTCCTCACCTCCTCATATTCCATTTAGTATAAAAGTTAACCCAGACCCACATCTGCTTTCTAGCCGTATGAACAAGCATTTAATAATAAGTACAATACGTAAATCAGTATGGCTTGACCCTATTCTAATTCTTGTTCTATAGCTACAAATTCTTTCTTTCTTGTTCCATTTATACATTTAAACTTGTTGATTGGGCAAATAACCTTTAAACATGCTAGCATGTTAAATGCTCTTTAGTATGCTTAGCAAGTAAGTAACTGCAATTTCCCAATTAATATTGGAAACCAAGAGTTCAGGGCAATTATATCTCGACCATGAACCATGGCTGAACTGTGTCTGAATGTGCTAAAACTAATTCTGGAGCTTGGTACATATATTTTTCACAACAGTGCTATCCTCTAAGAGGTGGGGTATGGTAAAGTCCCACCCACAATTCAAAATCTCTTTTAATATTTGGGAGAAATATTAGCTCAAATAGGAGGCCTGCAAGAGAAGGATAACTTCAGGGATATTTTCACCTATGTATACCAGTACTAGCTGAAGAGAGAACTCCAGTTAAAGTAAAATAAGGTATTTTAAATGAACATACACCACACACATTCTTAAGAACCATACAAGGTTATATCAGAGTAAGGCAGAAAAGGCTGGATACAGAGAGAGAGGTCTGGGAAAATAGAGTGATAGTTACGAGTCTCAAGGAGAAGAGAGTTTCATGCAGCTAAGATACTCAAACAGGCAACTAAGGGTGGCACAGGAGGCTCCTTACCTTAATTTCTGCCTCAGCTTGTGGGCATCGCTATTGGTTCATCAAACAGTTGCTGGGGCTAGGAATGCATCAAGTGGATGGATTTTTGTGCCGTTGCTCAGTCCTTCTGATGCAGCAGAATTCTTACATGCTTATTAAGAGCATAATTAATAGGTGTGATTTGGTTTCTGTTCTTGGTCTGAAGATCCTCATGCAAATGAGGACAGCATAGCTCTATTCAGCAGAAATTGTTTCTGACAAATGCCATTGACATTCTCATCATTTCCATTCTCTTTCCCATCTGCTTCTCAGTTCAGACAAGCAGTTACCAGTATGATAAATGATATCTCTTACATATGTCCTTAGTGAGGTGAGAATATATACTTTCAGGTCAGAATTGGGGTTAGGAAAGGTCTAAGAAAAGGGGTTAGGAAAGGGGGGAATAGATACCAAGAATCCTTTAATATGAAGCTTAGATCAAGATGCTGCCACAGCAAGAAAAAAATGTGGAAGGTTACTGAGCAACATGACTCAGATGTCATTTACTGGTCTTTCCCCCTCATTTGCAGTGGAAAACCTTGTTACTGGATCCCAGTGACTAAATGTTGGAGATTTTCAGATGGGGACAAAAATAGTGTCCCGGTCTCGCTATCGCCTTTCCCGCCCCCTCCTGTCCCCATCCCAGCACATGAACTAAAACATTCACACTTACCTTATAGCGTGAGCCTCCCCTCCTCTTGGCAGCCACAGAGTGAATGCAGCTTGCACGGAGCTGCATTCACTTCCTGGTTGAAATCCTGGGCCATTCTCATGAGAGGATGAGCATGCAGGAAATTCAAAAATAAAAAGTCAAATACACTTTTAAAAATGATAGTAAGCACAAAAACAAACTTTAAACCCCCAAGTAAACCAGGGAGGGTACAAAAAAGGGTGTCACTTACCTGGATGTCCTGATCGCACCCAGAAGTGTTCTGGAATGGACCTCCCACAGTGGCTGGCATTGCGCTGCAGAAACAGGGCAACTTTTCACTTGCCTGCCGTTCTATGACAGGAATGGAATGGGCAATCTATTCACAGCTTAAGCCATGAATAAAAAGCAATGTGGGTGAAATGGGACCAGCATGGGAGCATAACTGGACAGGGGATGACATCATCTGGGAAATGGGACCAGCATGGGAGCATAACTAGACAGGGGAAGCCCTTTGGCGCTCTCCTGGCATTTGTGTAATGCCATATTAAGGTTGTCTGATAATCTCCATTGTCTACTAGCAATATAATTGCATACAGTTGAACTATTCTTAATGGAATCAGTATACCTTCAAATGATAGATGCTGGGAACAAACCAGAATGCTGTCATTGTGTGCAGCTTTAGAGTATTTTGCTAATTACTGTTAGAAGCCAAATGCCAGATTTGAGGGATCTTTCATCAGATTTGGCAATGTAGTTTTTTCCTGGTTTTATAAGCTGTGTTTTAGAATTCATTGGATCTGTTTCTGTTGGACAGTGTATACTTGTTATAGAATTGAAAAGACTTTCTCTTCGAGGAAATAGTATTTTGCTAGGGATATAAAAAGGAGCCTTATACAAAATCATACCGTTGTGATAGTTGCACCAAGTCAGACAGGTCTGTCTAACTCATGTCCTAGAATTCAAAATCATAGCCATGTAGTCTGGAATACCAGTATGTAAAGGGATCTTATAACACCTTTGAGACTGAGAGAAAGAAATTGCAGCATAAGCTTCTGTAGACTTGATCTACATCCTCAGATGCATGATATGCATCTGGGGAAGTAGATGAAGGAAATTATCAGACACAGCAAATATGGTGTTATAACATCAAAAAGAGATGGCAAAAGGGCTTATCACACGACGTCGTGCCGCAGCATTCTGCAAATGTTCTGCTGTTGTCAAGAGGTTGTTCTTTTTTTTTAATGCCCATAAGCTGCAAATTGATCTCCCATAGCAGCGTTTTTCCATTCCTTCTTTGCTTGTATGCTCAAAAAGTGCCTTGTTCTGCTGGCGTGATTCCAGCATCAACAGGCAGTCCCGGCCAGAAGACTTCCAGGTGAGAAAACTAGGTACCATACACTCTTTTTATGAACCTCCCCACCTTGCTTGCAAGTTTCCAAGTGTGTTTCAGTGCTTATGTGTTCATTTTGTTTGGTAATTTAAATGTTTTTGGACTTTTAAGCATGCTCGCATCTTCTTGCGAGAACCACCGAAATCTCATCCATGGAAAAACATGGAAGTAAGCAGCATGAGTGGTCATATTGCCAGATTTCAGTGGCATCCTTGTATCATTATTACAGCAGTGTGCCAAAAGAAGTGTTACTATGCCAGGATACTTATGCTGTAAAATATAGTGCCAAAAGAACGTTTTAGACCCTTGCCTGATAATCTCCTAAGGCTGCTTACCCACTGAAGAAATAATGCAGTTTGACACTACTTTAACTGCCATGGCTCAGTGCTATGGAAGTCTGGGATTTATAGTTTTGTGAGCTATTTGCGAACCCAGACTGGACATGTTTCCCTTCTCCCACCTTTCCACAAAAAACAACAGACACAAAGTATATTTCACAAAAGATATATTGGTACATAAAAATCCTCTAAGATCACCAGATCTGCACAGCGTTGTGTCTTTTCTGCTATATTGACCCACCACTTGTTCTGCATGTCTCAGAGTTTTTGTTAAAGTTTACTACATGTGAGATGGAAAGCTGCTCTTTATACATGGCAAGTTGGCTGGGTGACGTATGCCTGGTGAGCAGTTTTTTTTTGTTTTTTGTTTTGTTTTGTTTTGTTTTGCCAACAGTTCCTGGATCTCTTGGTTGTTTTCATCAAACCAGTCTTGATTTTTCTTGTGGGAGAACCTGAGGGATTCTTCCGCAGACTGGAGGATACTGTTTTTGATATGTTGCCAAAGCACTGTAGGAGAAGGATCTGTAGGATGGTCTTCAAGTTTTGTTTGCAGGTTTGCCTGGAAGTTGTCTCTCATGGTAGCTTGTTGAAGATTGTTGACTTGGAGTCTCTTCTTTAAGATGCCACCCCTCTTATGTTTGAACTTAAGATGAAGATTTAGGTTACACCTGACGAGACGATGATCTGTTTGGCATTCTGCACTGGGCATCACTTGAGTATGACGGACATCGCGAATGTTTCTCTGGCAGACTAAAACATAGTCAATGAGGTGCCAATGTTTGGATCGGGGATGCATCCAGGTTATCTTCATAACAAAAGAGTATGGAGTAGCAAACACCTGAGGCGAAGCACAAAAATCAATGTGTATAGAGCCATTGTACTGTCTATTTTCCTTTATGGGTCTGAAACATGGGTCATCTATCGACACCACTTACAACTCCTCGAACGCTTTCATCAGTGCTGTATATGCACAATCCTAAATATATACTGGACTGACTATATGACGAATGTTGCTGTCCTTGAGCAAGCAGGGATCACCAGCATTGAGGCCATGATACTGAGAACACAGCTGCGCTGGGCAGGGCACATTTCCAGGAGGGAGGACCATCGCCTCCCAAAAAGAGTACTCTACGGTGAACTCGCCACGGGTCAGCGTAAGAGGGGCGCTCCAAAAAAACGATACAAGGACTCCCTGAAACAACATCTCAGGCTTGGCCAAATTGATCACCAACAATGGTCCGCCCTGGCCTCACATCGGGAAGCATGGAGACGCACTATCCACAATGCTGCAGCCTTATTTGAGAACTCACACCGAACAAGTCTTGAAGAGAAATGACAATGCAGAAAGAATCACAACCTGGAAACATCACCCAAGGAGACCTTCTGCTGTGCTTTCTGCAACCGGACATGTTTATCTCAGATTGGCCTTTTTAGTCATCAGCGTGCTTACAGAAAGCGCAGGATCAGTCCTTCCTGAATCTTCATTTGCGAAGAAAAGCCAGAGAGGGAATTGGTACATCTCTCTCTGGCTTTTCTTCGCAAACGAAGATTCAGGAGGGATTCATCCCACGCTGCACACTGATTCAAGCACACTGATGACTAAAAAGGCCATTCCGAGATGAACAAGTTCGGAATTTTTGTTGTAGTTTACTACATGTGAGGCGGAAAGCTGCTTTTCTTACAAGGCAGGTTGGCTGGGTGAGGTATGCCTGGTGAGCAGTTCTCTTCTTTCCCAACAGCTCCTGGATCTCTTGGTTTTTTTTCATCGAACCAGTCTTGATTTTTCTTGTGGGAGAACCCGAGGGATTCTTCTGCAGACTGGAGGATACTATTTTTGATATGTTGCCAAAGCACCGTAGGAGAAGGATCTGTAGGATGGTCTTCAAGTTTCGTTTGTAGATTTGCCTGGAAGTTGACTTTCATGGTAGCTTGTTGAAGATTATTTACTTGGAGTCTATTCTTTAAGATGTCAGCCCTCTTAGGTTTGAACTTAAGATGAAGATTTAGTTTACATGTGAGGAGGCGATGATCTCTTTGGCATTCTGCACTGGGCATCTCTCGGGTATGACAGACATCATGCATGTCTCTCTGGCGGATTAGAACATAGTCAATGAGGTGCCAATGTTTTGATCGGGGATGCATCCAGGTTGTCTTCAAGCTATCTTTCTGCTGAAAGATTGTGCTTGTAATAGTCAGCTGTTGTTCTGCACAGAACTCTAGCAGGAGGCGTCCATTATCATTGCAATTTCCAACACCATGCTTGCCTAAGACACCTTTCCAGGCTTCGGAGTTCTTTCCTACTCTGGCATTGAAGTCACCAAGGATAATAATTTTATCTTCTACAGGGACTTTTTGTATGAGTTGGCGTAGGACTGTGTAGAATTTGTCTTTCTTTACATGGTCGGCTTGATAGTTGGGGCATATATACTAAAGAGAACAACATGTGGGAGGTGTAAGGAAATAATGCGATCAGAGTGTCCTGTTGGCAAGGTTTTGAGTTTGGAGGCAATGGAGTTTTTAATCATAAAGCCTACTCCTGAAAGATGTTTTTTGGTTTTGGGTTTGCCAGATCAGTAAAGTGTGTAGCCGGCGCCATGTTCTTTAAGGCTGCCTTCCTCATGGAGATGAACTTCACTAAGAGCAGCCATGTCAATGTTATGTCGTGATATTTCATGGGCTACTAGGGCAGAATGACGCTCAGGCCATCCACTATCTGCAGAGTCTCGCATGGTTCTGATGTTTCAGCATACAAGTGTCAGTTTATTTACACCTTTGGAGGCCAATGTGAGCCTTTGTTTCTTTGCCTTGGTTTGACCGCATCAGAAGATGCCCGTTGGCCATGGCTAGCCAACCAGGTAGTTGGCGATGAGCTTTCGTTAGGCCACCTTTTCTAGACCCCTCTCCATATGGAGCAAGCAGTGCTCTCCTTAAAAAAGGCTTCTTGGTCATTCAGGATGCTGCCTAACAAGACTGTTATTTCCCAGGTCAGCCTCGAGCAACCAATGTCCTGAACCGCCTGCATGCAGGGTTGGGTCTGCGGCTTCCAGTGCATCTTTACACCTGCCGTTTTGTCCCTCACCTATCGCTACAGGGCTTTCTTGGAACTGGATTTGTCCTTCGAGCCTGTGCAATGGATTTTTCTGGTGGAGTGCAGCGTGCATAGAACTGGCCTCACCCTTTAAACCTAAGGTTCATCTGCTGTGGCCTTGCAAGCATGGACGTAGCAGCGAGGTCCTCGGGTCGTAGGTTTGGTTAGAGTTTCCTTCTCTTAGATGGTTTACCTTACAGGGTTGGACGAGCACCATCTGCCCGTTGTTGGGATTATTGTTTTCCTTCTCTTAGGATGGTTGCCATAAGGCTAGAGAGCCCATCCTGCCCTTTGAAGCTCTTTGTCAGACCCTTCAGTTTTGACCTGTCTGGCATGGGAGACCCTATCGGTGGCTTTATGCCACTGCCAGCATAGCTCAAAACATCATTAGGGTACGCAAGCCTCTCTCCCATGACAAGAGGGTATCAATGGAGGGTATGGTACATAATGATATGTAATATATATGCATTGGAAATAAAAGGCCACAACTTTGATACCAGCTGTAAACAGTTGGCTCAAATTAAATGGATACAGTTCCTGCCATCCACCAACCCGGTGCTGATCAATGATACTACTGCTGGTTGCCACCAACCCCTCAACCACATGGAGGGGAGGAGTCCTGGCCAAGCTCCGCCTGCCTGATGACCTTCTCCTCCCCTGGAAACAAAAAAGGGGTCTCTGTGAACTTGAACTTGACCTTGAACTTGATGGAGACCCCTCCCAAGGCTGCTGACCCCACATCAGGACCCATGCCAACCACCAACCGCAAAGATGTGACAAAAGAAAACAAAGAAAAAAACATGCTGCAATATCCTACAAACTGAAACAAGCCGTAACAACAAAGGGAGGGAGGCTGGGTCTTTGGCTCCCAGAAAGCCAACTGAGCTGCTTGGCACTGGGGCTGGATTATATACCTGACCCCAGCATGGTAAAGTGTCTTCTGTATGTACCGGCTGCAAACCCCGCCTCTTCCCTCCAATCAACCAATCAGGACAGGGGAGGCTTGCCCTCACTGGTCTACCTGTTATATGCCCTCTTCCCAGCCCACAGAAAATTCTGGGAAGAAGAAGGCACTATGGCAGCCCCTGTGCCGGCCACCATGTGGGCTTTGGTGCGGGGCCGCTGGTGGGCCTGGGGAAGCCGGACATGTCGCAAAGGAGCCACCGGGCGGTAAGTCTGGCAGCTCAATTAGCCTTGTCTGTGTGTGAGCTCTGGTGGCAGAACAAACTACAAATCCAAGGATTCCAGATGATGGCATCATGATAGTTAAAGCAGTGCCAAACTGCATTATTTCTGCAGTGTGTCAGCAGCCGAAGTCTACAAAAGTCTATGCTACGACATCTTTCTGTCAGTCTCAAAGGTGCTACAAGATCCCTTTGCATACTAATTTATGTTCTGTACACTGGATCTCCAATGTTGCAGTCAGGATTCTTTCCCAGCTTTACCTGGAGATGCCAGATATTGAATGTAGGACCTTTCTGTATATCAAGTATGTGCTGTGTCCACTTAGCAAGAGCCCTTCTTTTTATTGAATCCAGTACTTCATCACCCCTTCTCACTACAGAAAATACTTCCTGCACTGTGTGTGTTTTTCTGTTTTGCTTTGTTTTTGCAACCCTAAGGTGACCCTATCATGAGGTTTGCTTGACAAGATTTTTTCAGAGGGGCTGTGACATTGTCTGGATCTGGTACATAAGCCTCAAGGTGACCACTATAGGACAAGTATCTGTGATGTTCAGTGGGTTCAATGTGGTGAAGTGTGACCAGTCCTCCTTGTTACTTACTAAATTAAAATATGAAGACAGAGATGTAGAAAATAAAACCAACAGCACAGTACACAGTAACATCTCATTTTCAAACAAAGTAATACTGGTCCCTGAACTCTGTCAACATGCTCAGCTCCCAAATACCCTATTTGTATCTTCTCCATTCCCCTCTGCCTAACTGCCCTAGCTCTTTTTCTACCTGGCCCTGTCTAATTCTTTAGCAGATATGCCTTTAGGCTATATGCTTCCCTGCATAGGCTTCCCTTCACAATATTCCATGAGTTGTGATTTGTTGGCTATACTTAGTCTTGCACTTGCATCACAACATTCTCCTTTTCCCCCAACCCCAACATGCTTGAGGAGCTATAACAATAGGATGCAATACATATACTCTAAGTTAAACGTTAATGGATAACATACTCAATGCAAGGAATCTGAAATTTTGTGAATGATCCTCAGGATAACAGCTGGTTGTGTGCATTTATTTATGAAATCTGTTCTTTCAATTATAGCCATGAGTAACAGAGTATCTATGCAGCAGATACTATTCATTTTGAGTCCAGGGCACTTTAGAATGAAATCCTTTTAGAATGAAATCCCTAATGAAGGGAATATTTTGAATTAGAGAAAATAGTTTAAAGTATTTTAGCCATGGCTCTAAATGGGGTAACAGGTCTTTTGCACATTTGTTAATTTGCATTATATGTGTTACCACTAAGTCCATACCTTTCCCCATTTAGTTTCCTTTTAACCTCAGCATTTACACCCACCAATTTGTAACAAGTATATATACTACTACTACTTTCTCCTCCTCTGCCTCCTCCTCCTCACCACCATCATCATCGTTGTTGTTTATTTATTTCATACCATCAGTGTACATGATGCTTTACAATTAAAACCAGCCAGCCCTGCCAAAGATATACAATCTAATAAATGCACACAATCACACACACATAGGGAGAGTAAGGAAGAAGTAATACTACACAATACAAATGTAAAACAAGTTTTCTAGACAGAAATACAAAAACCAATGCAATATAATATTAAGCGAACTGACAAATTGTTGTTGTTGTGTGCCTTCAAGTCATTTCCAGCTTATGGCATCCCTAAACAGAACCTATCATGGGGTTTTCTTGGCAAGATTTGTTTGGAGGCAGTTTGCCTTTGCTTCCTCTGAGGATGAGTGAATGTGACTTGCCCAAGGTTACTCTGTGGGTTTCCATGGCTCAGCGAGGGATTTGAACTCCAGTCTGCAAAGTAATAGTCCAACTCTCAAACACCATACCACACTAGCTGTGATAATTACATATATTCAAAATATACAAGATTATAAAACAATATTAAAACTCCAAAAGCTTTAGAAAACAAGAAAGTTCTAAACTGAGATTTAAAAGTAATGAAGGAAGGAGGAGTCTACAATAAATACATACTTTTCAACACTGGAGAGAAAACTGGATACCCATTTGGCCTTTACTATCGCACAGTAACTATGATCTATAATCTATGAAAACACTTTTCAGCTTGCCTAATCATCATGCCACAGACCAACATAAAAGTATTTCAGTGTCATTAAATTTCACTGACATTACCTAGGAAGACGTTGAAAATTTCACCTACGATTTGAATGAAGCAAAAGATTGACAAGAAACACCTACGATCCTTAAGACTTTTACTCCAGTTCCTATGCAAAATGGACCAAAAACAGTATCTAAAAAGAAACTGAGGGGGGAAACAAATGGAGAAAAAGTTCCTTTTTTTTTTTTGCTATATCTGTTGCTCAAGTTCTCATTTTTGTTCAAAAAAAAAAAAAGAAAAAAAGACAATGTTTTCCTTTTCATGGAATGGCCAGCACAGTTCCAAGAAAAATCAGAACTATTTTACTTTTTTTAAAATGTGAGGGGGTGCACATTCCTGCTCGTTAGAACAATTGAATGACAAGCGATTTGAAGGAAAGCACAAAACTGATTGGCCAGGCAAGAGCAGGGGTGGGGCTTGCCACTATTACTAGGTACTCCATTTTCCCCCCTTGTGTAGATGGGCCCTGAATGTGTATTGGCCAAATTGTCCATCCAGCTTCTTTCACCACCATCACCCTCCCAAGCTGGAAAGGTCCTTGTGGATTGATATATATATGTATGTATGTATATATATATATATATATATATATATATATATATGAAGTCTCAAAGGGTGAGAAATGAGGCTTTTTGTAGCCAAGTATACCAGTTTTTTTGTAGCCAAATATCTCAGTTTTTAAAAATATATTGGACAGGCACTGAAATGGTCAGGATTTCAGCCTAAATCTAAATAGCAAATCTTCTTAAATAAGTTTATAAATTAGCATTCTGTATCAAAACAAAGGCAGAAACTTAATTATTTATTCAGCAAGTACACCAAAGTAGTTAACTAATTAGGTAAACATCCTTACTGTGGCCTTGTTTGGGTCTAATATGATAAGATAACCCAACAAATCTGATAATTCTGATAAAGCACATGGATATGTATTGTACAAGAGACAGATGAACGCTTTAAATTATAGATCCATCTGGGAACATCATGCATATGATGGACTTGCAAAGATTTCCAAAGGCCAGATGCTGAATCCCAAACCCCTCCAAGCCAAGCAGTGTTTAAGTATTTGAAGGGGTGTCACGTTGAGGATGGAGCAGGCTTGTTTGCTGCTGCTCCAGAGACTGGAACACGGAGCAATGGATGCAAGCTCCAGGAACAGAGATTCCACCTCAACATTAGGAGGAACTTTTTGACAGCAAGAGCTGTTCGGCAGTGGAACACACTCCCTCGGAGCATGGTGGGGTCTCCTTCTTTGGAGGTCTTTAAACAGAGGCTGGATGGCCATCTGTCAGGGATGCTTTGATCAAGATTTCCTGCGTGGCAGGGGGTTGGACTGGATGGCCCTCATGGTCTCTTCCAACTCTACAATTCTATGATTCTATGATTCTAAGAGAGCTCTCCCTGCAAAAAAGTCTAATCCTAACCCGCTTTAGCCAGCACATCACTGAGTTAGATTGTATTCTTGGTCCACAAAAGCTTGTGCCATAATAAACTAACATTTATGGTGCCAAAATATTCTTTGTTGTTCTAAGTCCCATTGTTTTCAGGGGAGCAAACATGACTAACTTTGTCTGAACCAAACCCATTTATGTAGTAGCTTATGGGCATTCTTCTATAACTGCATAGTGACAAGTTACTTGTGATATGGTAGTATGACATGGCTTTCTACATGATATTCCATCTGAAGTATTCAGTATTTTCTTTTCTTCCTCTGCAACCCAGGTAGCAACCAGTATGGTTCAATTTATGGGCACACATCTGTGACTACAGGTAGCCTCTTGGATGACCACCACTGGCATTCTGTAGTAATAGAGCGTCATGGGAGGAACATCAACCTCACTCTTGATAGACACTTGCAGCATTTCCGGATCAATGGGGAATTTGATTACCTGGATTTGGACTATGAGGTATGCAGTTCCAGCTGTTTAGTGATCATGTATGAATATTCACTGAAATATTTGAAAATGCTCAACTGATTTGTATCAACAATGTGCAATTCAAAACCCATCATCTGTAGGCAATTTTGTTGTTCTTGTGTGTCTTCAAGTCATTTCTGACTTATGATGACCTAAGGCAAACTTATTGATACCTATGCAACTTAATTCAACAAAAGTTGCTTCCCAGTTTTTCCTTAGCACTTAGCTAAATCTGTCTAGCTCAGCCCTGCCCTGGTGTTAATCAGAGATGATGATATTTGTTCTGGGTTTCTTCTTCTGGGTTTGAAATGTTAGGTTTAAACATTAATTCATTAATGTTGACTACTGGAATTAGAATAATTTGGTGCCATTGATACTGACGCCTGAAATAGTTTTTAATTCATTGAACTACTTTATTTTGGACTTTTTCAGACGTACCTTAAATCCAGAAGGAGCCGTCGGGAGAGGAACGCAGCTGCTCCACAGCAGGGGGCAGTTTATAACGACACCATCCCTCTCATGTTACCCTCCGTGTTCCTTCTGTGTCACATGGAAGGAAAAGGTACTGCTTTTTATTCATGAAAAACTTCCGTGAGTAAAAAGTGGTGCCTTTTCCTTCCATGCGACATGGAAGGAACACGGAGGGTAATGCAAGAGGGACGGTGTCGTCAGAAACTGCCCCCTGCTGTGGAGCAGCTGCGTTCCTCTCCCGACTGCTCCTTCCGGATTAAGGTACATCAGAAAAAGTCCTTTGTCACTTAAATTGTTAGTTTTCACAACAGATCATGAGATCAACAGAGGATAGCATGAATGTTGTCACCATCCAGCCTGGACACATTTTGTTGTTGTCTCCTTTAAACCACTAATTTTATCATTTTAAATTTACTGTATATACTCATGCATAAGTCTAGAAAGTTTAGTCAAAAAAATCAACCCAAAAAACCCCTGGGTCCACTTATCCATGGGTCTGTGTAAGTACTGTACCTTAACGCTTATCCAAAAAACAAACCAAAAAAAAAGGAACCATCTCCTTCTCTGATAAGAGTGGCAAAATGCCTTTTTTAATGCCTGGGTGGGAAAATGAGGTGGCTGGCCCCTAGTGGCAGCACTGTTTTTTTTCCCTCTCTCTGTGGAATAACCCTTGACTTATTCACAGATCATATCAAAATTCATAATTTTACTCCCAAAACCTGCCCTTGACTTATATATGAGGTCTGCTTATTCAGGAGTATACATGGTATCTTCCCCAAACTTAGCCCTTTTTCCAGATACAGCTGCAAATCTCATAAAACAATGTGGTGTGTTTGTTTTTTGGCAGGAGATTATCATGAGAATCCAACATGTCTGGAAACTGTCAGATTAGTTAAAAGCTGTCCTAAAGCATAGGATTACATCTTACAACCTGTTCATTTAAATTTTGTCAGTGCTTTGCATTTTTTGCTTCTACTTATTGTGTGCCGGAGGGAGACAGCTCCCACCAGCAGCCCTCCCTTCCCCCCTGGACCCAGGAATAACAACACAACAACAACATAGGATTTCACAAAATGTATTGGTACAGGTGAGATGTTAGTGGTAGAAAAGGCCACAACTTGCGGATGGTAGTTGCCTGGTTGGTGCATGAGCATGGGGGTGAACCGGAATGCCTGGCCAGGGGCTGAAACAGGTGTCCAGCCAGCTGGCCAGCAACTAGGTCACATGACCCGAAGCACATGACCGGAAACATGTGACCGGAAACACGTGACCGGAAACACATGATCGGGTCACTAACGGCCCTGTGAGGGGGGAGCAAGCCCTCCCTTCCCCTCAGTGAAAAGGGGGGATCAACCAGCCCGCAGCTAGTTAAAGGCTTGGATTCCAAGTGCCCCTGTGCCCCCCCAACAAAGCAGTCCCCCATGCTCACCGCCACAGAGCTGAGCAACCACCGCTCGGCTTCCGCCAACCCGGCAGCAACCATCCTCTCACTAGACCAACCTTCTGATTTGAAGGATTCAGGATGGACCTATGGAGTAGGCAAGCTCGGGGCGAATGTACGTGGTGTATGCCCTGGAGCACCATCTGCCAATGCGCTGAATGGTGGGTGGTGGCAGGCCTTCCCCTGCTGCCGTGGTCGCCACCCCAATGCGGAAGGAGTGGGTGCGAAATTCATCTACTGGACAACCCAGCCAACTCAGTGCCGCTCGTAGGATGCTGGTGAATTGGAATCTGGGGAGTGCAGATGTGTCTTCATGGATGAAGAGAATTCCCAGGGTGTCGGGACGTCGTTGCAGGAATTGCCGCATGAGTGCCACCTGGCAGGCTACCGGATCAGCCAGCTTGGATAAGTGGATGTAGGTCCCTCTACCCTGCTGGTCGGTCTTTGACCGACGGATCCGGATCTTCAAACCGGTATCCTTGACTGCCACATCGTCCTTCAGGAGAGCCCGGTTGGACCTGTCCCTCTTGGAGCCACATACCAGTTCCCCAATCCGCAAGGCTGCAAAGAAAGCGGTTGAGAAAGCAGAGCAGAAGAGCAGAGCTTCATACCTGGTACTGCAAACGCTTGGTAATGCTGCCATGAGGTGACACAACAGTCCATAAGATATGGGTCTTCTGGAATCCGGGTCTCAAGTCCCGCCACGACGCCAACCCTCCAGCGCTTTATGGACCAAGAAAGAGCTTGCTGAAGAAGGTGATGGCTGCCAAGTGGAGTGAGATGGACCTAGGAGCTCGACCACAATCCTTCAGGTCTGCGATATAAGGCAAGACCTCCCATTCCGACGATGGCCAGGAGCTACCATAGTTGTGCTTCCTCCTGAAGCAGAAGAATTGTTGCACTGCCCTGGAGTAGCTGGCCCGGGTGGAAGGTGCCAGTGAGTTGAGTACCCCCCCTGGATCACCGTTCCTTCCCAAGGAGCCAGAGCTCTACCGGAAACGTCATCGGGCCACGGTCTGCTCATGGCGCCAACTCCTGGAAACGCTCATCCTGGAATTGAGACAATGCATCTGCTATTCTGTTGTCCACTCCCGGGATATGCTTGGCTGAGAAGGAGATGTTGTTAGCCAGACAGATAAGGACAAACTTCCTGACGAGTTGCACGACCCTGTCAGATTTTGAGGACTGCTTGTTAATAATTCTGACAACCGCTTGGTTGTCACACCAAAAGCAAACTTGCTTGTTCCTGAACTCCTCCTTCCAAAGGCATATGGCCACCACTATGGGAAAGAACTCAAGGAACGTCAGGTCCCGAAGAATACCAGAATCCCCCCAATCAGAAGGCCAACGCTGGGCACACGAGTGCCCCCTGAAATACACCCCGAACCCGAATCCCCCGGCCGCATTGGAATGCACCTGGAGTCCCACCCCGAGCTCAGCCTCCCCTTGGCAAAAGGTCACCCCATTATACCCCTCCAAAAATTATAACCAAACCCTAAGATCCTCCCTCACTGCCTTGGTGATGTGCAAATGATGGTGCGGCACCCTAGCACCAGCCGTGACCCGCGCCAGCCTGCCACAGAAGGCCCTGCCCGGTGAAATGACTCTACATGCAAAATTAAGATGCAGTGACTGGATTTCCTTCAATGTGGCCTTCTCTTTGGATAGCAGGTGGTGCAGCATGTTCCGGATGCCTTCCAGCTTATCCGCCGGGAGTCGCGAGACTTCCACAACCGAATCCAGCTCGATCCCCAGGTAGATCATGGAGCTGGACGGCCCCACCGTCTTGTCTGGCACCGGGGGAACCCCAAGTTCCTGAGCGAGCTCCTGGAAGGAATTAAGAAGAAAACCACACTCCTCCCCCCAAGCTGGCCCAATCATCAGAAAATCATCCAGGTAGTGGGTGACAGAGGTAAGGCCAGTGTGTTGCCACAAGGCCCATTCCAAAATGGTACTAAAAGTCTCGAAAGCAAAACAACTGATGGAGCAGCCCATGGGAAGGGCCATATCATAGTACCACTTCCCCTGGAACATAAAACCTAGCAAACAGTGATCCTCGGGATGGACAGGGAGTAGCCGGAAAGCTGACTGAATGTTGCACTTTGCCATAAGGGCGGCCGGGCCACAATCCCTTACTAGATGGACTGCCTGGTCAAAGGACGCATAACGCACCGAACAAAGGTGGAATAGTCATTGACAGAAGACCCCCTGGGGTATGACAGGTGGTGAATAAGCCAGTACTCGCCAGGGGCTTTCTTGGGTAAAACACACAGCAGGGACACCCTGAGGTTGTCCATGGGAGGGAAAGGGAAGGGGCCGGCTACCCTCCCAGCGGCGTATTCTTTGGTGATTTTGGAGACAATGACCTCGGGCAAGGCCGCCACTGACTTGAGGTTTCCGGAAGTAGTAGCCACTGACTTGAGGTTTCTGGAAGGGGCCCACTGCCGGAATTCTGAAGCCAGATGAAAATACCTCTTTGAGGTGGCACGCAGCCTGTCTATCCAGGTAGGCATCCAACAGGGGGAGCATGGCCTGCAGCTTAACAGGTGTGAAGGCCATCCTGTGTTGAGGTGCCTGGTCCCTAGTTCTTGCTACTTCCATGCCCAGCGTTGCCCCCTGACCCTGCCTCCTTCTTAACGCCGGAGGAAGCAGGGCATCCCGAGTGAAAAGACTGGGAAGAGGACCCAGCCCGGGAGCAGCTGGTCTTGGGGCGGTTCCCATAGCAGCTCTTGCAGTTGTGCTAAAAATTGCAATGGGAACGAAAACATTTCTCCAAGTTAAACTCCCAACAGACCAGCCACTGGGGGTCCTTCTTCTGAGGAGGCTTAGCCGCCTCTGTCCTCCCCTTGAGATGGGAGCCCACGATGACCAGCTACAGCTTGTCATTAATGAGGTCCCACCTCGCCCTAGCATTCTGAGATCACCTCTTCCGGAATGCTGTGTCATATTCAATGGCTGCAGTGTCGCCAGCCAAAGCTCTGGACTTAAGCACATTGCTCAAATGGTTAGCTAGATGCCACCCCCTCTCGGTGTAGGCAATGCCCATCACTCCCATGAAAATGGTGTATCCAGCCAACCAATCGAAGAACGTACGATCGACTGGGTCCGGCTTGGCCTTATCCAAGCTTTTGTCGGATCTAGGCGCATTGCCCACCTCCCCCTCGGGTTTGAGCAAGGTGAAAACATCCACATACTACCCTTTTAAAATGTTGTCCCGTACTTTCCTTTCCAGGTGGATCCCAGGGGGATCCTTGTGGTCCTGGAACAGCTTAGGGGTAAGGTTATCAGGAACAGGGTCATCACCATCGCGCCAGGCCCTGGATGGGCCTGATGCGGAGGGCCCCTGTGAAGACCAGGCTTTTATGGTCCAGGGAGTTAAACTGGGAAGAGAGGCAGCAGCCCTCCAGTATCCCCTCCGGTCCATCTCATCATCAGAGGACTCACCCAAAGGAGCCATGCTGTCTGAGTCTCTCCTCCCTTGCGCTTGGCGTGCCGCCTCTTTTGCTCATGCTCCGTCCCCTTCCGACTCCTCTTCCCTGCTTTCTTCCTCTCCTGAGACGAAGCCGCAGAGGATGCCACGCTGATGTCGCTCTCTGATGCCGAGTGATGCCTTTGCCGTGGGCCGGCCGTCCTGGCCAACTTGGAGGGTGATGCTGCCTTGCTGTGCGACTGTTCCCCGGCGCTGGCTATTTCGCTAGGTGCTTGTCCCTTCCCAGAGCGGTTTGATTCAGACTCCCTGCTGAACCTAAGCTCTCCCATCTATTCAGCCAGGAGTGACACCACTTTGGTGAGCTCCTGCAGGTTGGGTGCCTCGGTGCCAGACAAGAGGTTCTGAACCGCTCCAGCGGACCCATCAGCAGCCCGTGGGTTGCGTTTGCCTGTCGCTGCCTTCCCTCGCTCCCGTGGTGCCAGGACAACCCAAGACCTGGGTGTCCTGCCTGTTTGGGCTCAGGTAACAGGCCTGCTAGGCTGGGCCTTTCTCTTGGGGGGCATAATGCCTGTGACTCAGCTTATTGTATGTGACTGGAACCGTATCTCAACCTAGGCTTATCCGCCCTTCTCAGGCCTGAGGCCTAACTTATGTTCCACTGGCTTGTCCGCCCTGCCTCACCTGGGCCACCCCGCTCGGCTTGCCCACTCCCACTGGGCCCCCCTGCAGGCCCACCCCTGCCTCTGTGGTTGCCCCCACAGCCCAACGCCACACCCCTTTCCCGGGTGGTGGCCCCGCCAGGTATCTGATGCTGCCCTGGGTGCTAGCCACTCTGTGGCGTCGCCCCTGCCCTCTGCCAGGTGGGTAGCCTCGATGCCATCCCCCACCTGTGGTGCTGCCCTCGGCCCCTCCTTGCTTGGTGGGGTGCTAGTCGCCCTCGGCTTTGCTACCCCCCACTTCCTGCCGGGTAGTCCTACACCGGCCTCCGTCGCCAGCCGGCGACTGTGATTTCAGCTCTTTTTCCGTTCCCTGGAGGTGCTAGCTGCCTTCGGCGTCACGACCCCCGTCGTCAGCTGGGTAGCCCTGTGCTACTCCAGCCCACCCCAACGCTGGGACCGTGGGTCGACCCTGCTGCCTGCCGCTGCCGGTCGCTCCCGTTCGTCACAGCCTGCTTGCCATCCGCCATCTGCCATTGGTTGCTTGCTGTTCGCCGCTCGTCGTCTGCCATCCGCCTTCGCTCTGGAGGGTTCCCAGAGCTCCTGGAGAGCTCCTTCCTCTTCGGCTCCATGGAGCCAACTGTCTGGGGCTGGCTCGCGGCTGGGAATAAATCCCCAGCAGCTGGACCAGAAGGAAGACTGCAGAGTGCAGTCTCCTCCCCCTTGGCCAATCAGAGGGCCGGAAAACCCCGCTCTCTGATTGACCGAGATGCTCTTCAAACAGCCAGTCGTGGAGGAGCAGCCCTCCTCCAATTTTCTGTTGCACGATCTTTCTCCCAGCCAGCCAAAGCTGGCTGGGAGAAGGCTTGAAAGGAAGATGGTGGCACCCATGCGGTGCTGCGGCGGGGCTCCCCCGGTCACAACCTGAGCTGCGGGGTAAGTCCCGCAGCTTCAATTCCCACAGCATGCACACTCACCTGTCAGACCTACATTAAGATCTATAAAGCTAAAGCTGAGACTATCTGAAAAATAGTATCTCCTTATATGAGGCTGCCCATGTCTTTAGATCTTCATGGGAGGGCTTTCCCCCAGTCCCATATTCGTCACAGTTCTGTCTGATGAAGACATGTGAGAGGGCCTTCTCAGTGGCTGTTTCCAGACTGTTTTAACACTAATGCTCTGAGACTTGTATAAATAACCTATCACATACTTGTGTTATCAATATTATGCTATAAATATTGGCTTAGATCCTACATTTCATCTGCATTCATATGGTGGACAGTTTCCACCAAGCCCATCTCCCACCCATCACACCAGATTCCATGTCATTTGAAAGTCCTCTGATCATCTGGAGCAAATGTGTGGAGGGAGATTGCAGCAGGAAGTGGGGGAGTCCTGCTCTTTGAATTTCATTCCATTCACAGAAGGAAAATTAGGAACCAAACCATTGCCTGCTTGCAATCTTATAAAAGTACAGTGCTTCAAAAATGTAGCAAATTAACATACGCAGAATGCCTTACTGATTATCTCCTAACCAGGTATGTTATAGGACCCAATCGTATTAATGTCAGTTGAATAACATCATCATAGAATCATAGAGTTGGAAGAGACCACAAGGGCCATCCAGTCCAATCCCCTGCCATGCAGGAATACACAAGTCATTCCCAAAAGATGGCCATCCAGCCTCTGCTTAAAAACCTCCAAAGAAGGAGACTCCACCACACTACAAGGCAGTGCATTCCACTTCCAAACAGCTCTTACTGTCAGGAAGTTCTTCCTAATGCTTAGGTGGAATCTCTTTTCCTGTAGTTTGAGTCCATTGCTCCATGTCCTAGGGGATTTTCAGATGGGGAAATTATTCCCCTGGGAGATCGGGACAGAATTGTTTCTGTCCTGGAAGCAGCACCGCGTTTTGCACACCCACTTCCGTCTCCTGATCTCTTGTGGTCCTGACGCTGTGCTTGTTCTATTTCCCTGCCGGTCCCTTCAGCGATATTTTATTAACAAGAGTTTGTCATTAATAAAAGGAAGTAGAACAAGGACAGCGTCAGGACGATGGAAGATTGGGAAAGGGAAGTGGGCATGCGAAACGTGGCACTGCTTCCAGGACAGAAACAATTCTGTCCCGATCTCCCTGGGGAATAATTTCCCTGTCTGAAAATCTCCCTAGTCTCTTGAGCAGCAGAAAACAAGCTTGTCCCATCCTCAGTATGACATCCCTTCAGATATTTAAACATGGCCCTCATGTCCCCTCTTAACCTATTCTTCTCTAGACTAAACATACCTAGCTCCCTAAGCCTCTCTTCATAGGGCATGGCTTCCAGAACTCCCACCATCCTGGTCACCCTCCTCTAGACACATTCCAGCTTCTCAATATCCTTCCTGAATCATGGTGCCCAGAACTGGACACATGTAGCTACAAATCAGTACATAATTTCAGTGAAGTAGTGCAGCTTTTCATCTACAGGTCCCTTTCTACATTCAAAACATTCCTGTCAATTGAAATAAACAGAAGAAGAGAGATATTTGGAGCCATTCATTCACCTGAGCCTTTGAACCATTACAAGAGCAAAGCAAATGCTTCTCACTGATGTATCCCATTTCATTTTCACTACAGTGAAGAAAAACAGATAACAAAATAACAGATAAGAAAAAGGAGGTTTGAGTCATTTAATAGTTACCTGTGGCTCTCTGTTTAAAAGAAACTTGCTAATAAAATTGGGGTGGGGGTGGGGAAGAGTTGTCACTCACCCTATTACAAAGAGTTTCACTTTTCTTTTCAAAGATAACATTTGGGGGCATGCCATCTTCTGGGAAGCCAAGTTCAAACAGCAGAAAAAATTTCAAAGGCTGCATGGAGAGCATAATCTACAATACTAATAATATCACAGATATGGCCAGAAGGAAGAAATTGGACTTTTCTAGTGTGGTGAGTATGTTACTTTGTGATCATTGCAAATGAAACACAGCAGTTTATATGTGTTTTGTGTATATCTGCAACTCCATTACCATGCTACACTTCTTGAAATAACTTGGCATAATTGGGAGGAATTATAAATTGCTTCAAGGGTAGTTTTTTTAAAAACAAACAAACAAACACTTGAAATGTTTTCCTGTCACACAGGGAATTTCCTGGTAGTCTGAGTGAAAGCTGTTAAGCTTCGCAGTCTGTCAGTGGGAAAGGCAATCTCTTTCAGCATATTTAAGGTTTTAACAGCTTCAGGAAAAGGAAGCAAGCAAGACATTCTTCTATTTTTACAGACACCAATATTTTCAGACATTAGTGCCTAAACTCAGAAATTTATCAGACAAGGAAAATACGGCATCATAAGGACGCCACGTAACCGCGAAAGGGCGTGTGGATCAAATCATTTTGCCCTTTCACAGTTATAAAGAGGTAAAATCATGTACTTTTTAATTGACAGCTTAAGCTGTCAATAGATCCCCCTGCTGCTTTTTTGCCAGCATTGCTGGCATGTGATACCTCAGTCCATTTAAATCACATATTTACCGCTCTGGCGCGAACCCTTCTGGGTGAGATTGGGACATCTAGGTAAGTTTTGCTCTTTTAATGACTCTCCCTGGGTTACTTGGGACTTTTATAGTGTGTTTTGGTGCTTAGTGTAACTTTTAGATGTTTATTTTTGTTTTTAAGTTTGAATTTCCCGCACAATGAAATTGTGCAAGATTTCAAACAAGGAAGTGAATGGAGCTCTGTTCACTTCATCTTTATTACTGGGAGCCTTTGCCAGGATTACAGGGTAGGTGTGGGGGGGAGCATTCTTTCGCTGGCATAAAAATGCTTTTCTTTTTAATGCCGGCAAAAGAATCTTTAAAGAGGTTGCATCTGATAAAGTCCTGAGAAACTAAACTGTAATTTGGAAAATTACTAATGCAATCAATATTAAACAGTGTTCAAAACTACTCTGGACCAGAATATTTTACATAGTTGCCTGTTTAGGACTCCTTTTCCATATAACTACTGCACCGATCCTTTTGAAACTCTTCAAGTTAAGGACATCTCTGTGATTCCTATCATTTTTTGAACAATGGTCCATCCATTCTTGTTTGGATATCTTCCAAATGGAAAGGCTGCATGTCCGCAAAAAGTCCCTTTACTCATTTCTCTGAAGTTTGGCAGCCTTGACTCCCTCAGAAGAAGCATCAAAAACTGGTGGGACATGGGGCTAGAAACAGAAATGCCCCCCCCCCATGCTTCCTGGAATGCCTCTCCTGAAGCTCCAAGAGGGCCTGCTCTTTTTTAAGCAGCTCCATATTGGAGAAAAGTGGGGTATTAATGTAAATTATAAATTATAAATAACTGAATAAATGTTATTCTCCAAAGAAAAGTTTCCTGCCAGAGAGAAGGAGAGCAGCTTCTGGACAGCAAGTTTCCTGCCAGTTTCCTGCCAGGGAGAAGAAGGAAGCAACTTCTGGACAGCCATTCTGACTGGGGAGATTGAATTTTTTTTTAAACTGTTGGGAGAGGCTGCTTGTTGCTGAGGGGCTTGAACTTCTGACCTTGCCCTTTTACCCTCAAGAGCCAGAGGCCTTCCTGTGAGTCACACCTGTGAATCACACCTGTGAGTCATTAGGGGGTGGAGCTGGGAGCCTAGCTCTATATAAGTCCTTGCAGAGGCTTTCCAGGCCAGTTTCCTGCCAGAGAGAAGGAGAGCAGCTTCTGGACAGCAAGTTTCCTGCCAGTTTCCTGCCAGGGAGAAGAATTCTGACTTGTTGCTGAGGCAAGCGCCTAACGGCGCACGAATTTCAGTAACCAAACAAAAATACAGCAGACCTAAAAGTACAGCCTAGCATTCTCAGCGTTAACTAAGCGTTCTTAGATTACCTAAAAGCTCTCATCATGGACACTGAGGGGACTGCAGCAGTCACTTGCAACACTTGTGCAATGTTTGTATTCTTGTCTACAGACGTGGAGAACTTCACATGCACCAAATGCAAGCTGGTAGCCCTCTTGGAGGAGAAAGTACAGCAGTTGGAGACACGGGTAGCTACACTTCAACAGATTCGTGAGCAAGAGGTTTTCCTGGACAGAACAGAACGAACAGTCTTGGATGGGGACCGCACAGAGGAAGTGGCTGTGGAGGAGAGGGTCACTTCACAGACACAGGAAGTAGACAGCTGGAGGAATGTCACACACAGAACAAGAAAATCCAGGGATTCTTCCAGCAGCTTGCAGCTACAGAATCGATTCGAAGCCCTTTCCCTTATCAAGGACAACGAGGAAGAACAGCATGGACAGACTTCAGGGGTAGAGCAGGGGACCTTGAGAGGACCACCGCAAGGAACAGCAGCTGCGAAGCCTCAGCGGAGGCGTGTGGTGGTGGTGGGGGACTCCTTGCTGAGGGGTACAGAAGCAGTGGTATGTGGGCCTGACAAGATGACTCGGGAGGTATGTTGTCTCCCTGGGGCAAAGATCTGTGATGTGACCGAGAGGCTGACAAGACTCGTCAAGCCTACGGATCATTACCCCTTCCTTTTGGTCCATGTGGGAACCAATGATACTGCAAGGCACAGCTTTCCCAAGATCAGAAGAGATTATGAGGCCCTGGGGAGGAAGCTGAAAGAAATGAACGCACAGGTGGTCATCTCGTCTCTTCTGCCAGTTGAAGGGCATGGTCCAAGAAGGGAGAGGAAAATAGCCAACGTGAACAACTGGCTCCGTAGATGGTGTCGCCGAGAACAAATTGGATTCTTGGATCATGGACTGCGCTTCCATGCGGGGGGACTTCTGGCAAGAGATGGGGTGCATCTTACAACAGTTGGAAGAAACATTTTTGCCAACAGTCTCAAGAATTTGATCAGGAGGGCTTTAAACTGAATCAAATGGGGGAGGGAGACAGTATTCTGGAAGGCAAAAGGGCTGGAGAAAATAGTCAAACTGTCATAGAGGGAACAAGGCAAACAGCGCAAGGACCCAACAGTGGGAGGCAAAAAAACTTGCACAGGGAGCAAGTAAAGGGAACACATGGACTCAGATGTCTCTACACTAATGCACAGAGCATGGGAAATAAGCAAGATGAACTTGAACTCCTTGCACTACAAAACAAATATGATATAATAGGCGTTACTGAAACCTGGTGGGACGAGTCTCATGATTGGAATGTAGGAATAGAGGGGTATAAGCTTTATAGGAGAAACAGGCCAAACAGGAAAGGAGGAGGAATAGCATTATATGTCAGGGATATTTACACCAGTGAAGTGATCCATGACATCAATACTGGAAGCCAGGTGGAGAGCATCTGGATAAAAATTAAAGGGGAGGGAAACAACAGGGATGTTACTGTGGGACTCTACTACAGACCCCCAAATCAGACGGAGGAATTGGATGTTGCCTTTCTAGAACAGATGAACATACATGCAGAAAGGAGAGATGTAGTAGTGATGGGTGACTTCAACTATCCTGATATTTGCTGGCAATCTAACTCAGCCAAAACTACAAGGTCCAGCAAATTCCTTACATGCCTGGAAGACAATTTCATGGTCCAAAAGGTGGAAGAGGCAACAAGGGGGTCAGCTATTTTAGATCTGATCCTAACCAACAGAGACGACCTTGTTAATGGGGTGCAAGTGGTGGGATCCTTAGGTGAGAGTGATCATGTTCTCCTGGAGTTTGTTATACAATGGAAAGGAGAAGCCAGGCATAGTCAGACACGCATTCTTGACTTTAGGAGAGCTGATTTCAATAAACTCAGGGAAATACTGGGGATGATCCCATGGTCAAGAATACTAAAAGAGAAGGGACCTCAAGACGGATGGGACTTTCTCAAAAGGGAGATACTGAAGGCACAATTTCAAACAGTACCATTGAGGAAGAAAAATGGGAGGTGTCTCAAGAAACCAGGATGGATGACTAAAGAACTTTCAATGGAGCAAAGTTTTAAACGGAAAATGTATAGGAAATGGAAAAGGGGGGAAATCACCAAAGAAGAATTCAAACAGATAGCGAACACGTGTAGGAGTAAAGTCAGAAAAGCTAAAGCGCAGAATGAGCTCAGGCTTGCTAGGGAGGTTAAGAACAATAAAAAGGGTTTTTTTGGGTATGTCCGCAGCAAAAGGAGGAAGAAGGAAATGATAGGGCCGCTACGTGGAGAAGATGGCAAAATGCTAACAGGGGACAGAGAAAAGGCAGAATTACTCAACACCTTCTTTGCCTCAGTGTTTTCAGAAAAGGAAAAGGAGGACCAACCTGAGGAGAATGGAACAGAGGGCACAATAGGGGAAATCCAGCTCAAAATAAGTAAAGAGGTAGTACAGGAATACCTTCTTAATCTAAATGAATTTAAATCTCCAGGACCAGATGAACTACATCCAAGAGTATTAAAAGAGCTGGCAAATATAATCTCAGAGCCATTGGCAATAATCTTTGAGAACTCCTGGAGAACAGGAGAAGTCCCAGCAGACTGGAGGAGGGCAAACGTTGTTCCCATCTTCAAAAAGGGGAAAAAGAGGATCCCAACAACTATAGTCCAGTTAGTCTGACATCAATACCAGGGAAGATTCTAGAACAGATCATTAAACAGAGAGTCTGTGAACATTTAGAAGGCAATGCCATAATCACAAAAAGTCAGCATGGGTTTCAGAGAAACAAGTCATGCCAGACTAATCTGATCTCTTTTTTTGATAAAGTTACCAGCTTGGTAGATGAAGGAAATGCTGTGGACATTGCATACCTTGATTTCAGTAAGGCCTTTGACAAGGTTCCCCATGACATTCTTGCAAACAAGCTTGTAGAATGTGGGCTAGACAAGTTAACTGTTCAATGGATTTGTAATTGGTTGACCGGCCGAACCCAAAGGGTGCTCAGCAGTGCCTCCTCTTCGTCTTGGAAAGATGTGACCAGTGGGGTGCCACAGGGTTCTGTCCTGGGCCCAGTGCTATTCAACATCTTTATCAATGACTTAGATGAGGGAATTAGGGGCATACTTATCAAATTTGCAGATGACACCAAATTGGGAGGAGTAGCTAATACCCTAGAGGACAGGATCAAAATTCAGAATGACCTGGATAGACTGGAGAGCTGGGCCAAAGCTAACAAAATGAAATTCAATACGGAGAAATGTAAAGTACTGCATTTAGGGCGGAAAAATGAAATGCATAAATATAGGATGGGAGAGACCTGGCTGAATGAGACTACGTGCGAAAGGGATCTAGGAGTCCTAGTAGACCACAAGTTGAACATGAGCCAACAGTGTGATGCAGCAGCTAAAAAGGCCAATGCAATTTTGGGCTGTATTAATAAAAATATAGTGTCTAGATCAAGGGAAGTAATAGTGCCACTCTATTCTGCCTTGGTCAGACCTCACTTAGAATACTGTGTCCAGTTCTGGGCACCACAATTCAGAAAGGATATTGACAAATTGGAGTGTGTCCAGAGAAGGGCAACTAAAATGGTGAAAGGTCTGGAAACAATGCCTTATGAGGAGAGACTTAGGGAGCTGGGTATGTTTAGCCTGGAAAAAAGACGGTTTAGAGGCGATATGATAGCCCTGTTTAAGTATTTGAAGGGATGTCACACTGAGGATGGAGCAGGCTTGTTTTCTGCTGCTCCAGAGACTGGAACACGGAGCAATGGGTGCAAGCTCCAGGAACAGAGATTCCACCTCAACATGAGGAGGAACTTTTTGACAGTAAGAGCTGTTCGGCAGTGGAACACACTCCCTCAGAGCGTGGTGGGGTCTCCTTCCTTGGAGGTCTTTAAACAGAGGCTGGATGGCCATCTGTCGGGGATGCTTTGATTGTGATTTCCTGCTTGGCAGGGGGGTTGGACTGGATGGCCCTTGTGGTCTCTTCCAACTCTGCAATTCTATGATTCTTTGATTCTATGATTCTATGATTCTCCCGTGAAATGACTTCAGGATATGCATGGCAGGGGGCTCGACTGGATGGCCCTTGAGGTCTCTTCCAACTCTATGATTCTATGATTCTATTATTGCAGTACTAATGGCAAATATGTTCCACTCTGCCCAGATGGAGATTAAATATAGTATAGATCTTTTTAAGAAATCATAAATGCATTATTAATTTCACTGTCAGGTGTTTTATGAATACAAGTACAAAAGGATCCTTGTTTATTTTAGTTCATAATAGGAGCATTATAACTTTGTTAATTTGTTACATTTTTGCCAATTTCCAACCAATAATAAGGGAAAATTGGAATGGGAATTGGTCATTATTGCATCCAGATAGTTCTCCTGTGTTCTACACTGGATACTGCCTAGAAGATCCTCATCTGTCCCAGGAAACTGAAGTCTGGAGCTCTCTGACTTTTATTGATCATTGCTGATGTCTTTCCTCCTTGGCATTGTGTTAATATACACTTGAATGTTCCAGACCAGCAAACTACTAAAACTTTGGCTATTATAGAGGTGTTCACACTTGATGATCACTTAATCAAGGGCATTCGATTAGCAACACCTATCTGTTACTTAGCAATAAGTTGAACATGAGTCAACAATGTGATGCAGCAGATAAAAAGGCCAATGCAATTTTGGGCTGCATCAATAGAAGTATAGTGTCTAGATCAAGGGAAGTAATAGTGACACTCTATTCTGCCTTGGTCAGACCTCACCTAGAATACTGTGTCCAGTTCTGGGCACCACAATTCAAAAAGGATATTGACACATTGGAGCGTGTCCAGAGAAGGGCAACTAAAATGGTGAAAGGTCTGGAAACCATGCCTTATGAGGAGAGACTTAGGAGCTGGGTATGTTTAGCCTGGAAAAAAGACGGTTAAGAAGCGATATGATAGCTCTGTTTAAGTATTTGAAGGGGTGTCATGTTGAGGATGGAGCAGGTTTGTTTTCTGCTGCTCCAGAGACTGGAACATGGAGCAATGGATGCAAGCTCCAGGAACAGAGATTCCACCTCAAGATTAGGAGGAACTTTCTGACAGTAAGAGCTGTTCAGCAGTGGAATGCATCCCCTCGGAGCGTGGTGGGGTCTCCTTCCTTGGAGGTCTTTAAACAGAGGCTGGATTGCCATCTGTCAGGGATGCTTTGATCGTGATTTCCTGCGTGGCAGGGGGATGGCCCTTGTGGCCTCTTCCAACTCTACAATACTATAATTCTATGATCTTATTCCTCTGGCAGCAGTAAGGGTGTACTTCGTTTTTCACACATGACTTCTCCATTTTGGCTTTATTTTTGTTGAATAAATCATGACATAATGTAATATGTCATGTGTTGTTCATCTGAGGTTGTATTTACCTAATTTTAAGACCTGCTAAGGAACAGATGATTGTTATTATGTCCTGATATGTAAAACTGTAGAATTCAAAGAGGATATACCTTCTTTTTTACACGACTGTATATCTGTTTTTTAAATTGTATGGAAATTAACCTTAGAACATTCCATGCTCCTACCCTCTAGCATTGAGATTGCTCTCCTTCAGATAAAAAACTTAGCCTAATTTCTGGTACAAAATTCCAATTAATCTGAAGGTATTAATTAGACAGAATGAGAGTTCCTGTTCACTCAAAGCATTTGAAAAAAAAAATAAAGGAAAATGGATTTGAAGAAACTAGCACAATTCCATACTGTGTGTGGAGGTAGAAGAGAGTTCAGTGCATACTGATCACATCCTCTTCAGACCTTTCCTTTAACGGAATAACGTGATCACAGTAGCTGTGCACTGGTAAACTTCCATTTGGATTACTGCAATGCATTGTATGTGGGGCTGCCTTTATGGATATGTAAAACGAAGCTGCTAGACCTCTGACAGGAATGGTATATAAAGACCATATATCACTAGTTCTAAATTCATTGCACTGGTCAGAATTCAAGGTGCTGGTAATGACTATAAATGTTCTAAATAGTTTGGTAACCCGATATTTTAAGAAGTGCCTCTCCTCATATATACCTGCCTGAGAACTGAGGTCTTCTGGAGAGGGACCCTCCTATGTGTCCCATCAATGGACATAGGAGGACATAGGGGAGGGTGTGTTAGATTTGGCACCTTTGCTGTGGAATGCCCTCTGCTTTGAGATCCAATTGGTGCTGGCAATGATCTAATTTTGCTGTCAAGTTAAACGCTGGATTTTTATTAAAGCCTTATGACTTTATCCAGTATATCCAGATACATCATTTTATGTTGCTTTAATATTGCTCTTTAAATATGAAATGTTTCATGTTTTTAAAATGTTCAAATTATTTGTATGTATTCTTTTAATTTTCAATGGTCTCACCTTTAAAATTGTTCCAGTTGGTTTTATTTGACATCACCCAAAAATCATACAATAAGAGGTTCGATAGAAAAATTATAAAGAAATAATAAACAGTTCCTCCAATGACCACTCCCAACACCTCCTCACAGAAGTTAAATAGCACTGGGGACAAAATAGTACTCAAGACTACCTTGCAGCCTAAACTTCAAAGGCCAGTGAGCATAAAGGTACATTCTAACTCTGACACTGCAGATCAGGCAGAAGAACAGGCCTCAGGATGTTATCAGTTCAGGATATGGCCAATGGTATCAAATGTCACTGAGTCTGACTTCAGATTGGAATGGGTATAAATAATATGTTTTCTTTTGAACATATTTTTATTTTTATTTATTTATTTGCTAGGGAATTTATTCTCTTAAAATAACTGTATTCACACTTTTTTAAAAAAAAATCTGAGTTGAAAGATTAGGGATTAAATTTTCATGTTTGTATTTATATGTTTCGTTTCTAAACAGGGGAATTTAAGCTTCTCATGCGTGGAGTCCCATACTGTGCCTGTCTTTTTCAATGCGACCAGTTTCTTGGAACTGCCTGGCCGTCCAAACCAGGATGTATTTTCAGTCAGCTTTCAGTTTCGGACATGGAATCCAAATGGACTTCTGCTTTTCAGCAATATTGCTGAAGGAAGGGGAGCTGTAGAGATTGATTTGATTCAGGGCAAAGTCAGCATTCATATCAGCGTCAATGCCACGGGGGAGAAGAAGAATCAAATAGACATATCTTCAGGTGAGCGCAATAACTCCAGGTATTCCTTTTCTTAAAGGCCAGTGGTTTCATAAGTTGGGGCTTGCTCTCCATGCAGAATTCACGTTTTTTAAAATCTTTAATTGCTTTGTGTTGTAAGAAAATGTTGCTTTGATGTGATGAAGAAACTGCAAATATTTTTTGCACATGAATTAGGTAGTTAAAAAGGCCTCAGTTCTATGGTGATAGAAGAAAATTTTGAGTGAGTTGCTTTATTTATGGGACTTGGAACTTCATACTTCATAATGTTGTTATCACCCAAGTTCAAGTATAATCAGAAATACTGGTGACAAAGAGGGAAGAGACTGACTGATTCTTTCAAATTCCATGGGGATAAATATATGTATTCTGCAGCAAGAAGGTTGAGGTCTGCCACAGTTGATTTGTAGTTGTTGACAGATTAAGGTATTATTATTTCACAGCTTGTCTACACAGCATTTTATAGAGTGAAATATGAAAAAATTAAGTAGGTGCCTTCTCAAAAAGACTGGCAATATAATTTTTTTAACCTGATGAAGACCATCAAAAGAGAAGAGCAAAAAGTGAGGCAAAGGTGACAATCTAATTTTCATTTTAATTAGAACAATTAACTAACTATTCATTATATGAACAATTGTTCATATAATTAGAACAATTAACTAATGATTAAACTGGTTCCAACCACATCTTTTGGACTAGAGCTCCCATGATTCCAGACAATTGGCCATGTGGAGGGGTACTAGGTTGCCTTTCTCTGCAAGAGTAACATGCATTCACTTGTACTACAAGGGACTACACCTACTTAATAAAAAATATATGGTATCCTTTTTTATATAAGAAAACATCACTACACACACAAGCTTTCCAGTAACATTATTTACTAAAGACTTTTTGAACACTTAACCACATCAGATTTCAAAGAAATAAAACCTCTGGAAATGACATACAAGCCCTAACTGGTCCATTTATGTTCTTCTCAAAACTGAAAATATTCCCTTTTGTTCTTCTAATAAGGCCTGATTACATAGAGGTCCTCTGGCCTGCCTCTTCAAGGGGAAAAACACTACAGCCTCCTCTATTAGGCAAGTGAAATAATACTTTCTTGTGTGGTCCTGGCACAGCATACAAATCAAACTTAAAGTCTGGCTTGGGAAAACATGGCAAGAGATCTTTTGCTATGTTTCAGAAATTTCCCATATTTGTAGCAGATACTCACCAAGGATCTGTGATTTCTTCAACTCAAAGGCATAGAGATAAATTGCTTTGGTTAGCCTGAAATCAAAATGGACACAATACAGCCCAAAGTAAGCTTTTTAGCCTCACTTTGGTGAGAATGGTAAGTAGGTGTGTGAATCTCTTCACAGATGCAGAGTGAGGGTTGTCCTCTGCTTTTTTTCTTTTTCTTTTGCTGCTTGGTTTATATTCAGGATAAATGCATTGCGTGATAAGTTCTTGCTCACCTTCCAGCATCACCCTTTCATCTCCAAATATATGTTGACTGAAGGGATAATATTTTCATGCATTCAGTTCAAAACCACTGGTGTTAAGTTGAAATGTGAAGCAGGCAAGCTTTGAGAGCATTGTTGTGGTGTTCAATTCTGCTGGGGAAAAGAAAGGTGTTGTCATAGGTGTTCTTGTCATCAGAGATAGAAGGCTTGAAGGAGAAGGACTAAGCAGATGTCCCTTTCAGTGGAAATTTGCTTGGCGATTTCACTGGGGATTTTTAGAAACTAAAAAGAAAACCTTCCTCTTTAAGAAGGTTTTTATGCCAGCTATTGATAGATGATACTAGTGTGTTAGAACTCCAATTTATTTTATAATTGGCTGGTACACTTGTTTGCTTTTAGGAATGCTTGAAATGTTTTATCTTTGTCTTTCATCTTACCTTATTCTCTGTGTCTGGTCTTGTTATTCCATGATTGGACAGCGAGTGATCCAGTGGTGGTGGTGGTTGTAAATATACAGTCATTTGATTTTTCTCAATTCAATAAAAATGATTGGATGTCCATGCACTAAATATGTAGGAAGGAAAATGAGTCAGAATGGTTTTATCTAATAAAGAAGCCCTTCCTCTGTTAAATAATTCCCTCAGTCTTACATTCATCATAGTTAATTTTAGAACAGCAAGAATCTAATGCTGAAAGTGTTGCATGCATATCCCTATCATCAGGAAAAGAGTGGAAACTATGAGTCCTTTGTGCAATTCTGTGTGCTTTTTATATGTACACATTTTTGCAAGTTTCAATAGAATAAAGTTTTTGTACACTTTTGAAAGATACACATTTTTATACACAGTAATGTTTTCTTAATGCACCCTTAAGTTTGTGAATGTGTTGTGAATTTCAAAAATATACACATTTTGTTAGCAAGCTCCATTCTGTCCTGTCTTTAGTTATGGGAAAAATGAATTTGATATTTTTACATAGAAGTATAAATGAACAAATTTTTCACTCATTCCCCTCAGTGTGTTCAAAACAAACTACTATCTCTGGGTGTTCTGTTCAAAGATGGACAGAGAAAATTTTTGTTTCCTTTGCAGCAAGAGATACTGTAACTTCTTAGAAATCGCTCAGCATAGGAGGCCTCTCAAGAGTGGCATGCTATATAATTTGAGGGACTGGCACCAGAAGGAATTAATAGAAGTATAGTGTCTAGATCAAGGGAAGTAATAGTGCCACTCTATTCTGCCTTGGTCAGACCTCACTTAGAATACTGTGTCCAGTTCTGGGCACCACAATTCAAAAAGGATATTGACAAATTGGAGCATGTCCAGAGAAGGGCAACTAAAATAGTGAAAGGTCTGGAAACGATGCCTTATGAGGAGAGACTTAGGGAGCTGGGTATGTTTAGCCTGGAAAAAAGACGGTTAAGAGGCAATATGATAGCCCTGTTTAAGTATTTGAAGGGATGTCACGCTGAGGATGGAGCAGGCTTGTTTTCTGCTGCTCCAGAGACTGGAACACGGAGCAATGGGTGCAAGCTCCAGGAAGAGAGATTCCACCTCAACATGAGGAGGAACTTTTTGACAGTAAGAGCTGTTCGGCGGTGGAACAGACTCCCTTGGAGCGTGGTGGGGTCTCCTTCCTTGGAGGTCTTTAAACAGAGGCTGGATTGCCATCTGTCGGGGATGCTTTGATCAAGATTTCCTGCGTGGCAGGGGGGTTGGACTGGATGACCCTCGTGGTCTCTTCCAACTCTGCAATTCTATGATTCTATGATTCTATGATTCTATATGATTCCTCTCTCTCATATAAGAACATAGGTGCTTCCCTTCAGGCATCAGGCTGGATCTTGCTCAAGGCCTGTGTAATTAACATTACATAATTGTAAGCAATCTCATCTGGAAGGAACAACGGCATGCAGGCTGAGTGCCATTTTTCACCCATAACTTCTGTGGACTAAATCCGCTTAGCATACCAAAATACAGTATTTTATTTCCCTCAGTTTCCCTTCCAAAATGCCAATAGGAAGTGACATCATGTCACTTCCTGTCACCATTTTGGAAGGGAAATTGAGGGAAAAGAAAGACTTTGAGAATGGTGGGGGTTATGAGGGATTGGGACAATTGTGGGGTTGTATGTGCATGTATCTAGGCAACTTTGGGTAAATTTTGGTGATTTTTAACCAAAATCTTAATTTAAAAATTTGGGAAGTTCAGGGGACTTAGGGACCAGTGGGGGGATTCAGAGGCAACAAAAGTGGGGTTCAAGGACCACATATGGCTTAGGGTTTGTCATGCTAACCTGGGGAACTCTCTGCTTGGAACCTCCTGAGCTAGATTCCCCAAATGCAATCCTGTGTCCCTTTGCCTGGGGACATTCCCCAAGAGCACCACTTAGAGGCCAAAAGCTGCCACCACCTGTTGAGTAAACTCTTTTCACACAGCACAACAGGAAGCTGTGAGGGACCCTTGGAACTCCCTCCCACTAACAGAGCCATTCCCACTCCTCCCTCTTCCCCAAGAGGGAGTTGTCATGCCCCATGAGCCTGATGAGGTTATAGAGTCAGAGGAGAAAGAGGACATGACAGAGAATGGCCCTAGGGACCCTGGCACAGGTTTATCTACACCTGTGCCAGCAGGGAGCCCTGCCAACCTAGAGGCTCAAGCAGAGGAAGACCCTGGTCCAAGTGGGTTGGCATCAGTCCCAGCAGAGAGTCCTGCCAATTCAGATAAAGACAAAGAAGAAGAGAGGGACTTACCTCCACCATCATATACCCAGCAGCGATTTCAAAAGGAAGCTCAAAGGAAATCTCTGAGACTTTATGAGAAAAACCTGCTCATTAAGAAACACCTGACGAGAAACTTCCGGTCAGCGACGGAGTTGTGAGCGGCTGCGAGTAGCTCAGCGGGAGAGCTTGCAGTCACCAACCAGGGGGCATTTCTGGTAGCTATACACCAAAACCAGGAAAGAGTGCCCTTTTGTATAAAAGGGTCCGGAGTGGGCTTGCTCAAGACCTGAAAACGGGGTCTGCCCCTCCCCTCCCCCGTAGAGGGAAGGGGGAGGCACGTAATAGGTCTCAAAGCCTTCAACACCCCTGGCTGGGAACCCTAAGAAGAAGGGGACAAACAACTCCACTGACTTTTTAATAGATAATTAAGAGATGGTGTAGCATCCAGCTGGTGGATGAACTGGAAAGATCTTTCTTGAAATATTTCTACGCAGTTTATGAGACCGAGAATTGGCCTAGCAGTGATATAAAGCTATTAAAATTGAACTAACCTGTATGTGAGAAGGTGGATAGACAAGGAAAGAAGGCCAAAAATATGAGGAAACTTCATGGAGTCGGTAGCGTTGGAGAAACAGTGAACTGTGGAAACTGCGATATAGCATAAGAGTGGAATTGAAGACCAGGAGTGGATTGGAGCAGAGAGGAGCGGAAGGGAGTGAAGGAGTGGAGTGGAGGACCGAAGCGGAGTAGAGAGGAGTGGAGAGACAGAGTGCAAGGTGAAGGCCCGGTCCAGAGTAGAACTCAGAGGAAATCTAGAGGAAAAAGATTAAATAGAATAAAGGATAAGAAACATTAGATGAGGCTGTGTGAAGGAACTGTGTAGAGCGTTTGGAAAGGTGTGGAGAAATATAGAAGAGAGGCGGAGGAGGAGACCGGGCTGAAAGAGCGTGATACACCCCGGGTTTTGATTTTGAGGGTGGAATCTGAGTGGAGAGCTGCGGTTGGAAGGAGATAAGTCTGAAACATTAGATTTGGATTAGCCTACAGGGGAATAAACCTGTTAAGAGCAAAGATAAAGAGAGAAAAAGCGAGGTGGGGACTCGAGCAAAGACTGCCTTTAGAGCAAAGACTGGAGGAACATTTGTGTAGAAAGGAATAGAAGATGTGGAAGAGTTTCGACGAGAGGAGGAGGAGAGTGGTTTGGAGGAGAGGAGAGGAGAGGCGAGTCCTGAAGTATAGCGGAGGGAAGGAACACAACATAGTGAAAATAGAAGAACTTGGAGAAACGGAGGGTAAAGTTTGAGAAGAGAATGGAGGATGGTGTGAATGAGAAGGAGAGCCGTGGTATGAACTGAAGGACTGGTTTAGTAAAAGAAAGAAAGTAAGAGGGGAGAAGGAGTGGGTTACGGTGAAGGGAAGGGCTTAAGTTGCGGTGATTTGGAAGGTGGGGAGTAAACTTGGAGGGAGAGGGAAAGAGAGTGGATTAGGAAGGATTGCTATAACGGAAATAACGGAAAGTTGATAAAGTGCTATTTTGTCTGTTACACTAATTGGGTATAGTATTAGCATCACTGTTATATTAACTTGGGTTTAGAAGCTGATTTAGCACGGGTTTCTGAGAATTAATGGTAATTAGCTTCACCTTGAAATATATAGAGGCATAATAAGTAATATTACCAGCATTGGGGGGGGGGTAAAGCATTTATAGAGGAATTTGAGCAGAACCCAAGCATCAGAGATAATTGGAATGGTGGATAGGAAGATATAATATGGCATAACCCGAATGTGACTCCAGATTGAATTAACTTAATTAAAGTAGCCAGGGAAAGCTATACAGCATTGAAGATAAAGATATTGTAAGTGTAGAAGATTAAGGTAAGGATAAGTAGAAACTTAAGGTAAAGATAAATAGAAGCACAATGCCTGTAAAGAGGAATACACAGGTACACACATTAGCAACTAGAAGGGATTCAAGTGATGTCACAGAAATACAACAATTGTTATTACAGGAATTTAGGAAGTTAAAGGAAGAGATGACCCAAGAAATTAAAGAGATAAGGAAAGATAAAAAAAAAGAATTAGATGATTTTGGGGAAAAACTAAATAAAATGACAGAAGATGTAAAACAGTTGAGCGAAAAAGTAGAAAACTTAGACTCTAAAACAAAAAGGCTAGAAAAAACAACAGAATATTTAAGAGAAAATCAAGCCCAAGGTGAATTAAGAGAGTTAGAAATACAAATGAGGTTGAGGGAGAAATGTTTAAAAATAAGAGGATTGACGGAAATGGAGGAGGAGGATCTTTATGATAGGTTAACCCCTTGCTTAGCTGAGTATTTAGACATCCCAGTAGCAAGGATGGAAACGGAAATTGATAAAATATTCAGGATAAACTCAAGGGTAGCTATACAAAGAAGTCTACCACGTGATATTGCTATATATTTTACAAGAGCAAAAACTAGAGATCAAATTCTAGAAAAAAACTATGAGGAAAAATTAATTATTGAAGATAACGAAATAGCAATTTTCAAAGATATCCCAGCACAAATATTTTAAAAAAGGAAAGAATATCAATTTCTAACATCTAAATTACAGAAGAAAGGAATTCAATACCGATGGGAAAGGGTGGAAGGGATCTCCTTCAATTCTGGACAGAGGAGATATAGATTGAATACTATTAATAAAGCAAAAGATTTTCTAGCCAAATATGGGAAAGACCTAGAGAATAAAGAGAAAGAGAGAAATGATAAAGGACAATTAGATCTGAAAAAAACGCGGAAAGAAGATAAGCAAAAAATACACAATGAATAACAGGAGGCGAAATCTGTAGTAGAGGAGGAGGAGGAAAATGAAGAAGAAATTGAAGAAATGAGAGGTAGTAGAGAGGAAATGCTGGGTAGAGAAAAGGATGAGAAAGATTGTGGGGAGACTTAGAATTAGAAGAAGAGGAGGATGTGGAGGAGGAAGAGGATATGGATGAGGAATTAGAAGATTCAGGATGGGAGGTAGAGGTTAGAGAAGAAAGGGATAGAGAAGAAAGAAAGAAAAATAGATTAAGGAGATAAAGAAAAAAGAAAAAGAAAAAAAAGAAATCTATCTATACATATAATAAGATAAAAATTTAAAAATGGGGATTAAATTACTTTCATGGAATGTGAGAGGTATGAACTCACCGTGTAAAAGAAAGCAAGTATTCTACCAATTAGAGAGAAGTAAAGCAGACCTGATCTGCATTCAAGAGACACATATAAAGGACAAAGACCACCATCTCTTGAGGAATAGAAAACTAGGTCGAGAATTTGTAAACTCAATTGATAAGAAGAAAAAGGGGATTGTATTTTATGTAAAAAATGAATTGAATGCGAAAGAAGTAATAAAAGATGTCAAAGGAAGGTATCTGGGTTTGGAAATAATGATTATGGGGAAAAGAATTTTAGTGTTGGGAATTTATGCCCCTTCAGAAAATAGGGGCAAATTTTATAAAGAATTATTGAAGGTTGTACTGGACAGGGAATATGAAAATATCATTTGCCTGGGAGATTGGAATGGGGTCTTAGATCCATGTAAAGATAGAATATCGGGAAAAGGTATAAAAGAAAATCAAGGAAAGCTACCCAGCTCCTTCTTTGAATTCATGGAGAACTTGTCTATGGGGGATGCATGGAGACATCTATATAATGACAGTAGAGATAATACCTTTTCCTCTGAGAGGCATAACTCTCGTGCATTGATATGTTTATAATATCAAAAAATATGATGAGTTGTATAGAATCAATGGAAATATCCCCTAAGATAAATAAACAAAAGAGATGAATTTAAACTATCCATATATAGAAATCAATAAGTTTCAGGAGGGGGCTATTTTCAGTCCTCGGATAAATGAAATATCAGGATTTGGGGTGAATAGGGAAAATGTGTATGGATATAAAATTCTGAAACTTTATATATACTGTTTAGAAACAAGGTTATAAAGGAATTTATGAAAGGTTAAAGGAGAAGAGAAAGCAAGTTCATGATCCAGAAGGGTAGGAAGTAATTATGTTGTATGTACATTTTATATCAATTGTGTTTTTGTTTGTATGGATTGTCTGTGTCCTTTGTATTGTACTGATTTGTATTGTCTTGCATCATTTTGGGGTTTTGTTGGGTAAGGAAGGGTAAGGGAGGGTAAAGGTGAAATTGTATGTAGAAATTTTTAATAAAGATAATAATAATAAAAAAAGAAAAAGAAACACCTGACAAAGCCTTAATTGCTTTATTTATGCTGGGAGAGGCAATGGAGGCTTTGTCAGAGATCAACTGATCTTCCTGGTGAAAGCTTCCTGCTGACTTCAGAACCTGGATTCCAGTTATCTTGACTTGTGTTACCTTGACTTGTGCTTAGACCTTGGACTGTCCCTGACTACTCTGCTGCCTGCTCCTGTTGACCCATGGACTATTTTGGACCCACTCTGACTGATTGCCATAAGCCTTTGACCTTTTGGACTGTGTTACTGGACTAAATCTTTGACTGTGTTTGCATTCCTGTGAGGTAATTAACAGTTGGCTATCTTCCCAGACTAGTGCTGTTTATACTTTGCTGGTAACTAGTTGCTTTTTGGACTGAGAAATAAGGCATGTGAAACATCAGCTTATGAGAGATAGAAAAAGAAACGTATTCATTCAAGCAAGGCTCAAAACACGCAAATAGTCTCATGGAAAAGTCTCGTCCTTCTCAAGCATAATCTTAGAAGTTACAGAATAGTAAAGCATTCAGCCAAAGTGAGAAACTAAACATAATTTCCTAATGTGATCTAGCTAAACATTTCCCTAGATTTATTCACTCAATCTGCAATCCAATCTGCAAGTTCAAAGGAGAGCTGGGGCAAGTTTGTCTGTGGATACAGACTGGGCTCAACAGTGTTCTCCATTTAGCATTCTTTTGTCTCTGTCCTGGCATTGGGTCTATGAGACGTGATGTCTCCATCTCAAATTCCCATTGTTCTCTGTCACCTGAGATGCAATATGAAAATGAAATGCATAGATATAGGATGGGGGAGACCTGGCTGAATGAGACTATGTGCGAAAGGGATCTAGGAGTCCTAGAGACCACAAGTTGAACATGAGCCAACAGTGTGATGCAGCAGCTAAAAAGGCCAATGCGATTTTGGGCTGCATCAATAGAAGTATAGTGTCCAGATCAAGGGAAGTAATAGTGCCACTCTATTCTGCCTTGGTCAGACCTCACTTAGAATACTGTGTCCAGTTCTGGGCACCACAATTCAAAAAGGATATTGACAAATTGGAGCGTGTCCAGAGGCGGGCAACTAAAATGGTGAAAGGTCTGGAAACGGTGCCTTATGAGGAGAGACTTAGGGAGCTGGGTATGTTTAGCCTGGAAAAAAGACGGTTAAGAGGCGATATGATAGCCCTGTTTAAGTATTTGAAGGGATGTCACGCTGAGGATGGAGCAGGCTTGTTTTCTGCTGCTCCAGAGACTGGAACATGGAGCAATGGATGCAAGCTCCAGGAAGAGAGATTCCACCTCAACATGAGGAGGAACTTTTTGACAGGAAGAGCTGTTCGGCAGTGGAACGCACTCCCTCGGAGCGTGGTGGGGTCTCCTTCCTTGGAGGTCTTTAAACAGAGGCTGGATGGCCATCTGTCAGGGATGCTTTGATCATGATTTCCTGCATGGCAGGGGGTTGGACTGGATGGCCCTCGTGGTCTCTTCCAACTCTGCAATTCTATGATTCTATGTGCTTCTCAGGACTTCGTTGTCTAACTCTCTGCCTCATGTTCAGAGGCAATCTTTATACCTTTTTTAAATTGCCACTCTAACAGTCTTAATTGGTCAGTTCTGTCTCTGGTGATATGGTATCACTGATGCTGTTGCCTCTAAGGGTATCATCTTGCTGCAGACCTCCAGTTAATGCTTTGTTTAACTGATTTTGCCTCCAGATATCTGATTGCTGAATTGAAGGATAATGGGAGATGAAATCCCGCCATTACCACAGGGTCACTCTTTCCCAACCTCTGAATTACATGTGATCAGCCATGCCTGTTGTCCTGGTACTCACTGCTGACGGACAGTTTCAGGGTCTGACCAATATCTTTGTACAGTTCTTTATTGCGCTTCAAACTGAAGGTCCCTTCTAATAGAAGAGAGTCCTTTTTCTAGAATACACATGACCACCCTATTCAGAGTCGGAGTGGTAGATATATTTTTAATATAAAAGATATATTTTTAAGTGGGTTGGGGGAAAGACATGCAAAAAGGAGAGACATTTCTGTTATTTTTATGAAATATTAAAGGCTCTTAAACAAAAACTAGCTGTAGTTACAGAGGAATTAGTTACTCTTAACATTACTTGCCTCCTTTTGTCAGAGCTTAGCAAAAAGGGTCACTAGTAATGTGCACTAAATTGTATTTGCTCTTTGAGTGTTACCTTTGTGAAGTGAAATATCATGCAGGCTGAACATTTCTATTTCCTTCCCTTTGTGGATATAATGAAGAGGTCATAAGAATTGGTAATTGTTCAACCTTACTGTAAAAAAATGCATTGTATCTATTAGCAATTTCAAAGAGCAATGACTGCTGAAAAATTAACATAACATTGTTTCCATTGCATTAGCTATAGCTGTTTTCATTTTAGCCACATATATTTTAATTTTGTAAGCCTCCTTGAATCTTGGACTGAGAAAAGGCAGAATATGGATAAATAAATAAATAAATAAATACATAAATAGAATGGAATATTGTAATAATTACCTGTCCTTGATTCTAGACAAATACTTTTGAAGAAAGAATGTAGACGTTTAGCTCCAAGATCCATTTGCATTGTGTAGATTGGTTTAAGATTTAGTCTTCCTTCAATGTTTGTTTTGAAAATTTATAAAACATTTCCCAAGGAAAAATTCTGAAAGTAGAGAACAATTAATACCAAGTGACAACAAAAATAATGCAATATGCCAATTATCAAACAGCAAAAAGAACTAGAATACTGTTCTTGAATTATAGCTACTTAATTTTTTGACTTTACATTTGTAAAGGACAATTGACCAGGGGTTAACTTTACATTTGTAGAGGACAATTGACCAGAATAACCTTTTCATGTCTGCATGTATAATAAAAGTGGAACTCCACTGCATTTTCGTGATAGTACTTCAAACAGCACTTTCCTGTATGGAAAATTCTGCATTGATAAAGAAGGTTCATCTGATTCCAGGGTCCACATTGTGCCATTAGCACTTGGAATATTTCTACCCCCATTCACACACACATGTATGAGTGAGTTGTTCCTATTTCTCCACCTGCCCTCTCAGTTGGTGGGTGCTAAATCAAGTGGGAAGGATACATAACAGCATTGTTGCCATTCTCATGTGCTTAGGGTATTTATGACACAAAATCTGTATGAAGTACTGCCTTAGGGAAGTTTGTTGTTGTTAACTGCCTTCAAGTTGGCTTTGACTCATGGTGACCCCAGGGATGAGACATTTCCAGGACCCCTTGTCCTCAACCACCCTACTTAGGTCCTTTAGGTTCAGGCCTTGATTGAGTCTATCCACCTAGTGTGCGGTCTTCCTCACTTTCTTTTTCCCTCCAGCTTTCCTAGCATTATTCACTTTTCTAGTGTTATGTTTCTTCTCATGATGTGTCCAAAGTACAACAGCCTCAATTTGGTTATCTTGACTGCTAATGAGAGGTCAAGCTTGATCTATTCTGAGACCCATCTGTTTGTCCTTTTGGCTATCCACAGTATCCTCAGGACTCTTCTCCAACACCACATCTCAAATGAGTTGATTTTCTTCCTAACAGCTTTCTTCATTGTCCAGCTCTCATATCTGTACATGGTGATGGGAAATTTGATGGTTTGAACAATCCTGACTTTAGTGCTCAGTTTTATATCTTTGCATTTAATGATCTTGTCCAGTTCTTTCATATTTGCCCTTCCCAGTCCTAGTCTTCTGATTTTTTAGCTGCAGTCTCCATTCTGAACTATGATTGATCCGAGGAATGGGAATTCTTTCACTATTTCAATCTCCTTCTCATCTGTTTTGAATCTGTATAAATCCTCTGTGGTCATAATTTTTCTTTTCTTAATGTTCAGCAATATCCCTGCTTTTGCACTTTCTTCTTTGACTTTCCATAGTAGTTGCTCTAAGTTTTCATTGTTTTTTGCTAGTAGTGTAGTGTCATCTGCATATCTTAGATTATTAATGTTCTTTCTTCCGATCCCCTTCCTCCAAATCTAAGCCTGCTCTACGTATCATATACTTTGCATAGAAGTTGAACAAGCAGGGGGAAAGTAGCTCCTCTGTATTTGGATGTTTGCATAAATAGAGCCACATACCTGTGGGAAGACCTGATGGGACAAAACACTCCCTTTCACTGCGTAAAGAAGTATCTCTTATCTGAAATGCTTAGGACCAGAAGTGTTCTATATTTCTAATCCCCCCCCCCCCGATTTTGGGATATAGTACAGGTACCTGTGTATATGAAATGGTATAGGGTACCAGCAGAGGTGCCCAGAGGCACATTCCTCAGGCTCCCCCATCTTTGAGGAAAGGAGTGGGAGGCAGGGAGATGACACAGCTGAGTTTGCAGTCATGGTGGCTGCTTCTGCTCTTCCACTGCCATCCCATCTGAAGTGAGCTCTAAAGCAAGATGTGGTAGTGGCAGCTGCTGGTGACCATCTCCAGCTTTGGCCCAGAGGAGAGCTTCATGCAAAAAAAAAAAAAAAAAGCCTCCTTCTCCTACTACCAGTAGAGCCAGATCCCAGACAGTGCCTTTCCTACCCAAGTCTTCTGTGGATGGGAACCCAGTAATTGCAGCCAACTCTTACAGTAGCAATGAGGGCAGGGGGGCTGCCAGCCACCTGATTCTGCCTTCAAGGTAGTGACTGTGGCACTCCTGCTTGTTTGGTATGCTGGAAAGAGATACGAGGATCTGAGAAATAGTGGGAGGCATGGATTCCTGCCATTTCACACATCCTTACATCCTTCTCCAGCCATGTCTCTCTCCAGCCTCACAAATACAGTGCAACTACGTATGTGTTGTAACTCCAAAAGTATCAGATTTTTGAGTTTTTCAGATTTTGGAGTTCTGGATAAGGGATACTCAACCTGTATTCCTCATTTAACTTCTCATTTAATTCCAGTTCTTCACATCTCTAAGTTTGCTGTCTCTGCTTTAGTGGACTGATGCAGGAACATATGTTATGATTATTGTTTATAAATAAGGTTAAAAATTTATACAGTCCATGATTGTGTGTAGTGTTTGAGAAAGAGGGGAAATGTAAGAAATTCTCACAACATATGATTGTGATTATTACTGTTGATTTTTTATGTATTGTACAAGTGCTTGCTAAAGTGATTTTTTTCTAAAGTTGGGAACCAGTTTATATAACTGTACAACATGTGGCTTTGAATTGTATTCCTAAATGTTCATTAAAACATTTTATATGCAATAAGTCAAAAAGTATCACCAGAAGTGACTATTTCTTAATTCATTCATGTTGTGATACTGGTTATGTAAAGTTAGCTAGCACTTGAATTAGAGTGCAGCCCATTTGATATGTTAGAGACAAAAACATTACCATAAGTGATTGTGTATTAATCTATGTATATGTGTACACATGGTTATTGTTTAATAATTAGCACTTGATTTATAGTTCAGTACTTGATTTATAGTTTAGTTTAGTTTAATTTAACACAGTTCTCCCAGTTGGTGTCAGGTTAGTCGTGAGGACCCTACAGGAGTGGTGTTACTAAAAGCTGTTCTAAAGCATGGCATCTTATCTTATACTCTCTTGAGTTCAGTTTGTCATTCATCTATATCTCTCTTTTGTCTCCACCCTCACCAATATGTACACTTCACTCAGTTTTCAAATGCTTTGTTCGTTAAAATGTTAACAGAGATTGATGCATTTAATTTAGAGGATACCGATCCACCAAAAATGTAGCAATAAATGGATAATTACAAAGATCAGTCAGTGAATCAATGGTGAAGAATTCTTAATCAGAAATGTTTTGAGACCCTCTGAGCATATATAGAACATAGGAAACATAGGAGGATGAGGAGAGGAGGAGAAGAGGAAGAGGAGTTGGAAGAAGAGGAAGAAGATGAGTGGTGGTAGTGATGGTGGTAGTGGTAAAAAACAGAATGGGAATCAGAACTGGAAGGACTGGGGAGGGAGAGAAAGAGAGAGAAGCTGAGAGACATGGGAATAATTTGAGGAAAACTTTTCACTCCGTTATCCAATAAATTATTTAAGGAAAGTATTTCACTTCATCATCAAATTCCATATTGCTGGGTAATAAAAATTAAATTTAAAATGGATTTAATTGTCACTCACCCCAAACAATATCATGCATTAGTGTATTTTATACAATAATATGAAATAGATACTAGTCCAGAATATATCCAAGCAGAAGAGAAGTTAACTGAAGAGAGTCCCGGTGCAACCACACCACAAGAAAGATTCCAAACATTTTTCTTCCATTTATGCCCATGTGGAGGGGGGACACCTGTCTTTCAGGCCTAAAAGGCCTGACATTATTAAAAGGCCCAGTCTGCTTGAGGGCCTTTGTCTCCAATCAAATCATTGCCCCATCCACTTCTCATTCAAATGCTCACTTATTTTCTAATTTTCCATTCTTTTATTTTTGTTTCTCCTGCTATTCTGACCCAGACCACAAAAAAATTCTTACTCTTTGTAGCCTGTCTGACAACAGAGCTGTATAATACTTTTTAAATACTTTTTTCCAATCCTAATCTTTTTTTTTTTGAGGCAGCAGGCCTTCCTGTTTTACTGAATGTCACAGAGCAAAAGTCACCTAATGAGTTCTAATGAGCTAATTCACAAAATCATATTTTCTAAAATTCAACTTTAATTGGGGAGTCTAGTGATTTAGATAAAATAACTAGAAAACCCTAGGGAATTAAACTTAATTAATGACTTAATTAATAAATAACTTAATTAATGACAGAGCAATGGCAACAATTCTGACTCTGCACTGTTCTCACCAGAACACAACAACCAATAGGATACTTTTGCTGGAGGAAGTAGGTGACCACAGAGGTGGGTGCTCGCATAAAGAAAGGTATGATTAATTGACATGTCTCCAGGCATTTGAATAGCTCCATTTGGACGGTCTGAAGGCAGGAACATTCATATTATCAGTCAATAGCCCCCCTTCACAATTTGAACACAGATTGTTGCCTGTACAGTGCGAATCTTGTTTGAACGATTGCTCGTTCGAATATATTTGTATAGTATTTTTGCTGTGTAAATAAGACCATAATGTGTTAATTAACAAGTTAATTCCAACAGATGGCCTCATCTGTTGTCATTTTGTTATGTTCTTTATCTATTTGTAAGTCTCTTTTAGAAACTGTAGAAGTTATTCATTCTACAGAGTAGGATAAATTGATTAGCTATAAGAGAGCCTGCTCCCAGAAGGAGTCTTCCTCCCCCAACCAAAGAACTGCTGGAAACCAAGGACTGCTTTTGAACACTGTTTTCATGCTGCCAGCAAGACCCCTTTAGACCTTAAGTCATCTTAGTGCTTAGGCTTGCTTTAAAGGAAGGGAAGGACTCTGAAACTGCCTCATTAAGTTGTGAGACTTAGGGGTGAGGAAGGAGGCTGCTCTTAGGGCTGGCTGGAAGCTGTACACTCACACTCATAGGATTTGGGGGAGGGATTCCATGAGTCTGCCTTTCATCGGCAGGGCAGTTGGGGAGCAATTCAGATATTGCTTGTCCTCGGGGCTCTGGTGTTTGCCCAGGGGAAGCTGAGGAGGAGGTCTTGGGGGGAAAACCCCACCTCAGTTGCTCCCTCACTAGATTGCTCCTCCCTCTTGCTCCTCACAGAATTTATCACAGTTATATAGGTTAATAGGTTAATGAAGTGGCCCTTATTCATTCTATTCTGTCTCTTTATTCCCATGACGGGTCAGCAAAGTCATCGTAGTGCTTATGCTTGCCTTAAGGGAAATGAGTAATAGACTATTTGATTGCTCTCCGCTACTGAAATATCAGCCCAAGATAATCAACAGCAATATACACATGTATGTTTTCTCAGGAAGATGCTGCAACTCCTGCATTGCATTCAGAATGCCCCAGGTCAAATCTCTGGCATCTCCAGAAATAAAGTTTTCACTTCCCCAAATGCTAAACAAAGTCCAAAAAACTGGGCATCTCAAGCTTTCAAGGATAAGAAAAGTTGCATGTTCCTTACATGCCTTATCTGAAGAAAACTTGAGATCCTTCTAGCTTGGCTGTAAATGCTACAAGCAGATACACCCCTCCCTTTAACATAGTTTTCAGCTTGGCCTATAGAATCAAAATATCAAAACAAAATATCATATGTCCATTTAATTATGCTTATTTCATTGTAAGGAGATTTTCAGACATGATTTTCAGGTGTATATATTCCAAAACAGCTCCGTTGCTGCCGTGCGGCACGGGAGCAGTTTTGGATGACGCCGTTCCTCTGCCGAACCCCTCCGTGTCACTTCTGTGACAGAATGGAGGAAGCCGTGTCATATTTCACTCATGGGAAACAATCGTGAGAGAAATATGACACGGCTTCCTCCATTCTGTCACGGAAGTGACACGGAGGGGTTCGGCAGAGGAACGGCGGTGTCCAAAACTGTTCCCCTGCTGCGCGGCAGCAACGGAGCTGTTTTGGAATATATAGACCCTAAAATTGCATCTGAAAATCTCCTGAGTTTTCAAATAAATGTTTATTTAAGTTGGCAGGGGAAACTGAACTGGTCCTAGGGGAATGATTGCCCACTGGAGCCAATCCAGCAGGTTGAATGATGTCAGGAAGTGGGAACCTTCCATCAAAACCTCTCCTCCTTCAATGTCACCAGGCCTGTTTTACTTTATCCTTCTACATGAAGGAAGGGACTTGGCTGGTGTTCATCTACATTATATGCTGGCTTCAAATACAGTCAATGTCATCCTGAATGGGATGCCAAGCACTGTCGAAAGGGATTCAGTGAGCACTTGTGGGAGTGGGATCTCCATGCACTGACCAAGTTGTATGCCACCTTCATGTGCTGCTTGTTATGTGCTGCTGTGGATATCACATACCTTGACTTCAGTAAGGCCTTTGAAAAGGTTCCCCATTACATTCTTGCAAACAAGCTTGTAAAATGTGGGCTAGACAAGTTAACTGTTAAGTGGATTTGTAATTGGTTGACCAGCTGAGCCCAAAGGGTGCTCAGCAATGGCTCCTCTTCATCTTGGAAAGATGTGACCAGTGGAGTACCACAGGGTTCTTTAGGTTGATAGTGGGCTAGTGGGAAATGGTTTGGGGACTCTTTCTAGACAGACAAGTAGGAATAAATATTTTTCTGAGGTCCTCAGAAGTGTCTCAGTGAAATTTACTCTGCCCCATATCAAGCTAATGAGAATCCGATTCTAATTATTTTGAGCTAAGGCAACCAGATATTCATTTACCTTTGCACTTAACCTCACTCTTATATACTTGTTTTTTGCTTAATTTATACATTGTTTTATTTCACAAGACACAGAATGAGTTAATACACTGTAAGCCATATTAGATGTTTAGAAAAAGTCTAGATTTGATTCACAAAGTCTATCATGGTAAAACTGGCATTTCCAAAATTATCATCAGGTTCACAAGATTTTTCTCACCACTATAAAGTGAACCATTGCACCTCATTATCATCATCACCTCTTCCCCAAAGCTTGTGAGACTCCTTTCTATACTATAGCAAAGAGTTTTGACAAATACACAACTTCTTGCTTATCAAATTTAAAGTAGTCCACCAGCAAAGTCTTAAGGCCTGCAAGATGCTGGCAAAACCAGAAGAATTATTGAGTCTTTCTGGGCTGTTACACATGCGACATTCAACTTGTGAGTCACTGCTTGTGTGGGCTTGGTCAGATCATTTGTGTTTCTAGCCCAGTATTTTTAATTTTGATGTACAATTGCTCTCCAAGGTCTCAGGGAAACTTTTCCCCTATCTTTGGCATTTGGTTCCTTTAGAAAACATAGAATCATAGAATTGTAGAGTTGGAAGAGACCATGAGGGCCATCCAGTCCAACCCCCTGCCATGCAGGAAATCACAATCAAAGCATCCCTGACAGATGGCCATCCAGCCTCTGTTTAAAGACCTCCAAGGAAGGAGACCCCACCATGCTCCGAGGGAGTGTATTCCACTGCCGAACAGCTCTTACTGTCAAAAAGTTCCTCCTCATGTTGAGGTGGAATCTCTGTTCCTGGATCTTGCATCCATTGCTCCGTGTTCCAGTCTCTGGGGCAGCAGAAAACATATGTCTGAAGATGTTGGAGATTCAATTAGATACAATCCATGTGCAAAGCATATGTTCCGTTACTGTGACATGATCCTTTCATAAGTATCTATACTTTCCTCCTGACATGGTAATGATGCTCATGTAGGAAACTTACCATATGCTCGTAGTGGCCCACAGTCAAATGTTTACCTACCTACACCAGGGTTTCTCAGACACTGATAGAAAAAAATGAAATGTTCCTTCTCTCCATATATGTCTGGATCTCAGCTTCTCTCTGGGAGAATATCCATATTTCCAAAGTGGAAGTGGAGCTTAGAAAAGTTACTTTTTAGAATTGTGGAGAAAGGAAGCACATCTTCCACTTGACCCTTTGCTGAAACATTTGAAGCAGCGATTAATCAGTTACACCACAGGGAATAATTTGGAGTTTCTGGAAAAATAATCCATCAATATGACTGAAATGTAACTCTCATTCAATTTTGACATAGATTTTCCCCCTGTCAGTCTGTGTAGTCACTTGGCATTATAGTATGTCCTTTGGCAGCTTGGCATTTTCTGTTGACATTAATAGAGTTAAAAGTAAACTTTTACCCTGATTCTTCTGTGAAAGAACATCACCTTTCTGCTGCATTGTTTGCTTTCTGTGCAGTTCACAGAACTAGGAGCCAAAGTAAGCCTCAGGGAGAAAACAAAGCGTCTGTACTATTCTTTTGGTCTTCAAAAAGACAGTGAATCTTTCTTCTTCTTTTAGTAGACCTCTTTGCACATTTTGCCATTTATTTTCAAATGCTGCTGAAGCGGCAGCGTGCATTCATTGAGGTGAAACAGAGAGCCGTGGTTCCTCTCAGTTTCAAAAGCAGATTCACACAATTGATAATGTCATGAGGAAGTTTGCTCATTAACTTTATGTATTTGGTAAAGCAGCTAAATTGCCTTGCTTTTAAAACTGTATCTATACAAAAGCAATTTCTTTTAATATAAGAGAGTTTTTGATAAACATGAACTGCAGCATATAGGTACAGATCTGGTGCATTCTGCTATAAAAATATTTACGTGCACAAGACAAGAGAAAGTTACGCATTGCAGCTGTGCCAGTTTTGGACTATAATGTTTGAAGTCTTTTCAATGTTAAAAAAGATTTTTTTTGGCCTTAGAATGCAAAAATATCTAATCAAATTCTCTCTGTGATGTGTTATGACTTACAGCTCCAAGCTTGTTTTCTACATTAACTTCTTAACGCTACTTTAACCTCTACTTTGGTACCTATAATGTTGGCAATATACAGTATACATTAAAACAGACTGCCAGTTTGAGCTGTTAATCTGTTCTACACGAGGAGTCAATTCACATCTCTCTTAACTGTGTTGAATTAATATTTTTAAAAACTTCACTGGCTAAAAAGAATTTCATGTTGACTTTTCCTTTTCTAACTCAATTTCAGCAGAACACATATGATAAATTGAAGATGATGTCATTATGAAGTTAGTCATTGAAGTATTGTGCTAGAGTAAATGGGCACATTGTCTGCCAGCATATATGTGTAAATGCATTTTTGAACCACAGGCAGGAAGGCTTCAGGGAATGCAGTCTTCAAAGTGAGCTCAAAATCATTCCTGGCTAGCTGCTCTTTTTAGAAACTGAAGGAGAATGAGATGGTGAATTAGAAGTACAAGTGTTCTGAACAGAGTGGCCACCTCTGCCAGCATTTTCTGTGCAGAAACTTAATTTCCCCCCCAAATAATGTCATTTTCTACACAAAAAATCACATGCAAAATAAGTCCTGCACTGTGATGATTCTTGCCCATCTAGGATTCTCTTAATTAGGGTTTCCAAAGACAAGAAACCCAGTTTTTGACCATTTTATAAAAATATATTCAAATATCCTTTCTATCCCTACTCCTCTGCTTCATTTCTTGATCCTAGGTCAACTTCTTAAACAATATTTGGTTCGATTCTGTTTCCTACTGTTGCATCCAGTTACCTATGTTTCTCAGCATGCCCTGTTTTGGTGTGTGATCAGTTTCCTCCTGAATATCTGTGTAGAATTTTTCAATTTCTTCCCCTTCTGCCTCTGTAGTTGGAGGATAAACTGGATTATAGTTATATTGATAGATTTTCCCTGAAGTCTCATTAATATTAACCAGACCTTGCATTATACCTCCTAATAGCTTTTGCTACATCTCACCTCATTATTAATGCCACCCCATTTCATTTTAGGTTTTCATTTCCAGAGTAAAACACTGTAATCTGATTTAAAATGTCTCATTCCTGTTCCCATTTGCTCATTCACACCAAGGATTGCTATCTTTACATATTCCCATTCTTGTTTCACATTTTCTAGCATCTTTGGTTCATGCTTCTCACATTGCATATACTTATCATACATATTGTGCAGCTTCAAACTTTCCTTTCATATATAAGCAGTTGTGTCATTAGCCAGCTCTATTCTTACTTATCCTTTGATCCTTCCCAGCAACTGGTTGAGTCTCTTCTGATCTCAGGGTCTCATTTTCCTGCACTGCCTCTTGCTTCTTTCTGGGTTGTCTCATCAGGTTTTTAAGGTAAAAGACATACAGGGATGGTTTACCTCCTGTGTAGTAGGAGAAGAGCTAAAGTGTCCTATCTCTAGGAGGCTGTCTGCCAGTGTCACCTCACACCACTGCTGCTGGTCAGTAGCTTCCCTTCTGGAGCTTCTCATCCACCATCACCATCAAAACTATCAGTTCTCTTCTGCTGATACAGAATTAACAAAGTGTTAGCAAAAACATCACCCAAGGAGACCTTCTGCTGTGCTTTCTGCAACCGGACTTGTTTATCTCAGATTGGCCTTTTTAGTCATCAGCGCACTTGCAGAAAGTGCGGGATGAGTCCTTCTTGAATCTTCATTTGCAAAGAAAAGCCAGAGAGAGAGAGAGCATGTCCTACTATGCCTCCCTGTGAGATTCCATAATTGAATGTATTAGGCACTTTTCAGGGTCATTTGGCTGGGAGGTTAAACAGACTGGAGATCAGCTAAAGGTCACAATGACCTGGGATGTGCCTAGAAATATAATGGTGGGAAAGCCCAAGTTAAGATTATGCGGAAAGCCCCCACAGTAATGGGCTTATGCTAATGACCCAGTCACTAAGGGGTATGTGCTAATCTTTTCTTCCGGCCTTGAGCGTTCCAAGCAATAACTCAATCATGCAAAAAAACTTACCATTCTTCATTCCATAACTTACAGAAATCTGTCCGCACACCCCCTCCTGTCCAACATTAAGAGGCTGCTGCAGAACCACCAGTGTTTTGTCTTGCTAGAAACAAAGCAATCAGTTGAGTTTCATTCCCTTTGTCTATCCAATGGGAAAGGTTTTGTCATAACCAGAGTACCCTTTCTGGATATGAAATAGGGTAGAAATATCCCAGCCTAGACTCCCGTTAAGTGTTCCAGAGGTGGACACCAACACTCTGCCAGATTCTCTGTGCCACTCTCAGGTGCCAGTCTGAGTATTTTCACTGCACAGAACTCTTTTCTTCAAGACTGGTAATTACCACCAGTCTCAAACCTCTCTCCCTCTGTCTAATCTTTCTATCTTACTCTGCTATAGCCTTGTGTGTGTGAGGATCCCATCAGTCCCCAATTCAAATGGACAATAGATACAAGCTCAAGCACTTTACTGCCATTGAAATTGAGTGAACAGGTCTCGGTTGAAGCCAGAACTGAGCAAGCAAGGAAAAGTGAGTTTTTAAAAGCAAACTACTGTCCCTCTGTGCGCCCCCCACTGGCCAGCCCCCCTTTCTTTTCCCATAACAACAATTGTGTGTGTCACCTTGGAGGCAGGCACAGAGCAGTACCTTATCATCTGAGAACCAGAAGGCCCAGCTCCTGCTTCCCCCTCCCAACATCCCAACAGTCCTCATTCCATTCTAATTAGGAATACCCAGTGAGGCCTATTAACATGGCAGAGGCCTGCTATGAGCAGGTCCAGACAGTATGGTTCTTAAGAACATGTGTTGTGTATGTTAATTCACTTGTGTGTTATTCCAATAAAATACTTATTTCACTTTTACTGGAGAGCTTTCTACAGTTAGTACTGGTATACATAGACGTAAAGATCCCCGAAGTTACTCTCCTCTTGCAGGCCTCCTTTTGAGCTAATAATTTCCACACACACACACCCAAAAAATTAAAGGAGATTTTGGCATCATGGGTGGGACTCTAAAGAAGCCCCCTCCCACCTCTTAGGGTAACAAGATCTAAGAATTTCATGCAAATAATTTGATCTTGTAATAGCAACATCATTTGCAGATAAGGTGACTGAATTCATTCACTATTAGTTTGGATCCCACTTCACTGGGGATTCATTCTAAATATGGCCAATGGCTCAATAGCAAAAACAAACAATAAGGAGCAAACAAGACAACTTTATTTATTTATTTATTATCACAATGTAAATCTACTGGTTTGGAGTTGATATCACTTATGTATATTATGGCCTGTTGAAAATTGTATAGTAAGTGCAATGCCCTTTAAAATCATCCCCAGAATCCATTTTTGTAAAACAAACAAACAAACAAATGATTTTTCCAAATACAGTAAAATTTAAAATATTTAAAATAAAAAAAGAAAGAATAGAGGGAAAAGAAAAGTAGGAGATAAAAAGAAATTAGAGAAAAAGAAACGTAGGATGGGTGACAACTGGCTTGATGGCAGTACATGCAAAAGGGATCTGGGAGTCTTAATGGACCACAAGCTGATCACGAGTCAGCAGTGTGATGCAGCAGCTAAAAAAAGCCAATGTAATTTTAATCAATAGGAATATAGTGTCTAGGTTGAGGGAAGTAATAGGGCTTTTTCAGATGAACCTTAAATCCAGAAGAAGCCATCGGGAGAGGAACGCAGCTTTTCCATGGCAGGAGGCAGTTTCTGATTATGCCATCCCTCTCGCGTTACCTTCCCTGTTCCTTCCATGTTGCATGGAAGGAAAAGGCACCAGTTTTTATTCACGAAGAACTTCTGTGAATAAAAAGTGGCGCCTTTTCCTTCCATGTGACACGGAAGGAACACGGAGGGTAACGCGAGAGGGATGGCATTGTCAGAAACTGCCCCCTGCCGTGGAGCAGCTGCGTTCCTCTCCCGACGGCTTCTTACAGATTTAAGGTTCTTCTGAAAAAGTCCATAGTGCCACTCTATTCTGCTTTGGTCAGACCTCACCTGGAATACTGTGTCCAGTTCTGGGCACTACAATTTAGGATATTGAGAAGCTGGAACGTGTCCAGAGGAGGGGAACCAAAATGGTGAATGGTCTGGAAGTTCCTGATGGTAAGAGCTGTTTGACAGTGGAATGTGCTGCTTTGAAGTGTGGTAGAGTCTCCTTCTTTGGAGGTTTATAAACAGAGGCTGGATGGCCATCTGTCAAGAGTGCTTTGATTTTATTCCTGCAGGGCAAGGGTGTTGGACTAGATGACCCTTGTGGTCTCTTCCAAGTCTACGTTTCTGTGTTTCTGTGGTATGATATAATCATACCTGTCTCACACACACACTAATTCTGAAAACCAAAAGGGATCAGATTATTTAATTTATTGCAAAATGTCTGTTTCCCTCTGTTTTAGAATGTCTCTACTAATCAGAGCAGATAATTTGTTCATTTCTGCTAAATCCATCTATTTTTAAAAAGCGTTCTTCCTCAGTAGGTAATATTTGACTTTCCATTTTGTGCACAGAGTTTTGCTCCCGTGGTCATATAGTGAAGCAGTCTTCTGTAGCTCTTTTCTAGCTGTTCATCCATAAGTCCCAAAACAAAATGTTCTGGTTTTAATTGAGTATTCATCTTTAAAATCCTCTTCATCAATATATGTACTTGAACCTAGAACTTTTAAGCTTTTTCACATGTCCATCACATATGGTGAAATGGCCCTTCATGTTGTTCACATTTCCAATATCGATTTGAAAAATATTTATACCTTCTAGGCAATTTCTCTGGCATTATATACCAACAGTACATCATTTTATAAAAATTCATTTTGAGATCATAGCATAATATAAATTTCAACCCTTTGACGACATCTTTTCTTCTCAAATCCATTTTTGACACATTTGAAATAAATAGGGCCAGTTCATTCTGTCAAATGCCTTAGTCATATCAAAGAAGGTAATTACAAATCATTTAGATTTATGCTGAGAATGATGCATAACTACATTTAGAAGTTATGCAAAACTACCTTTAGAACTAAGCAAAACTACATTTACTATGCTGCATGGGATCTACAATATGGTGACATTTTTGAACCCAAACTGATCTTGACTAAAATAATAATTTCAATTTCACTTTAAATGATTAGCTAAGATTGCAGTGAATCTTTGCATCTTGGTTTATAAGTAAAATGAGAGGTAATTTTTGAAAGCATGAAGGAATCCAGAATTGTTCCACCTTCTAAAATAGAACAGAAAAGAGATCAGAAAATAGGAGTCAGTTCATTTTCAAATGTCTCATAAAAGTGACCAACCAAGCCCTATATGCCTGGCGCTTTGCCTGATTCCAGTTTATAAATTATCTTTTGTATCTCCTCAACTGTATAGTGGACCCTTGGTAGCTATGAACATTTTGTAAAGAAAATCGAATGTACAAAATTCCAATAATTTAAGATATGTATAATAATAATTACTGCATTATTGTGAAGTCAGGAAAACTGAAACCAACTTGAGAGTCAGCTTTATCAACAAACCATAGGGGTTTAAAACAAACTGAGAATTAGAAACTTGACTTATAACTGCCAAAACAGATTTATCAGCAGCTATAAATATTAGCAATAAATGTCATGAAATATATTACTTATGTATGTTTTACATATTTCAAAATGGTAGTTAAATACTAGACTACAAATTGAGAGGGAGACTAGAGAGAAAAGGATGAATAAAGGGTATCTTGACCATTGAGACATCCCATCAAAAATCTGTGAACTATCATGATTTAGTGTCCTTGGAGAAGAGAGACCAGCAGTTTTTTTTTTTTTTTTCCATTTTGGTAAGTATTGCAAAAAGAAAAAAATGTTTATGCCAAAATGCTCATACAATGTTTTCTGCACAACAAACCTCCCCCCCATCCCCCCCCCTTTTTTTAACAAAAATATCCCAAAATGAAAAGTCATTGGAAATGCTCATAATCTTTGCCAGCAGGGAGAAAACTTTTGAAATGTTTTGTTTGTTTATGAGAACAAAATGAGCTAAGGATTACACTCCTACAAACAATACTAGTTTTCAAAGGACAGTCAAGGAACATTTGCCATCAGTCCTGATTCAAATTGTATAGTTACATTCTTAGTTCTCCTTGTCTCTGCAACATTGCATGGACACTCTGTTCCAGTGATTCTAAATGTTGGCTGTATTCCTCAGAGCAATCCCTTTGGCTTCGGCAGCCTCTCTGTCTTCAAAGATTTCACCACTCATTAACCACACATTTTCAAATGTGCTTCCATAACCATAAGTATTTGAAACATGAATTTGAAGCTGAATTTCATCTCCTAAATACTGCTTTCTTTGGTTATAAAAAATAGCTTACACAGAGCAATTTCTGTGCATGTATCTGAGAGATCTAGGGCCATTTTGTCAAGAAGGCCCACCTCACAAAAGTTAAGCTACTGGTTTTGTTTTTGGTTGTTGTTGTTGTTGTTTTTAAATGATGATCACCCTATTTTGTCACTTTTGAACACTGAATCCCAATTTTACAGATTTTTTAAAAACAGCACTGTGGCAGCATTCAATAAGCACACCAACTTTACCAGAACAAGATTCCAACAAGTTTGAAAGGCGCTTTAATGTTTTTGGAAATCTGTTTTACATGAGAAACAGAACTGCATTTAGTTCAGTTCACTGGTAATGTTGCTTTTTATGTTAATTGCTATTTAGTTAGCAGTAGCTTTCTGTCATACTTTGTATGCACTGCAGCAAGTGCTTTTTGTTTACACTGCCAGGTAAAGTGCTGCTTTTCTTGCCATTATGTTAAATCCAAGTCTGGTTACCCAGAACTGTTACTTATTAAAATTAATCTGGGCTTTTTTAAAAAAGAAAAATTCATTCTTTGTAAATGGGAGAAGATTTGGTAAGTGTTGGTGTTTTATAACATGAGCACTTGCAAAACAAGCAATGGCAGGAGCAGTGTAATATAATGAAACTGTTTTGTTTTATCTTTACTGCTAATTGCTGTATTTAAATGGTAACTATATTTATAAGAGTCAGCTCCATACATGTTCCACCTTGTTGTCAATTTGAAAATACAAAGCGTCAATAACTGTGTTTACATTCAAAATAGCATGCTCATAAAAAAAGAGAAAATATTCTTTCCTCAGTGAAAAAAATAAGACAGTATGCTGGAGGATTTTACTATTACAATAATAATTCTTACCATTTATTTCATGCTTTTTTGAGTTTTCAAGATAGTTCATGTATGTTGTGCACTAATTCTTAACAATGACTCTTTAAAGAAGGGAAATGGACTTTTAAACAAGAGGAAGGTCAACTGTACATTTCAACAGCTACCTTATTAAAAACTGAGGCTGAGATTGTACATCAGGATACATAGTTAAACCTTTAACTACTATGTTTCCTGAGGTCCCCCCTCCCCAGCAAACAGGGATGTGTCCAGCTCTTTTCCGTTAGCTGGACACACTATGGGTTTTATCAGACACAGCAAATAAGGCATCATAGGGATGTCTAATGATCACAAAAGGGCACACATACCAGATGACATTGCCCTTTCATGATCATATCTGGTTAAAAACCTGTTCCTTTTTATTGATGGCTCAAGCCATCAATAGATTTCCCTTAGCAATTTGTTGCTGGCATTGCCAGCGTTTGAATCCATGCACTGTTGTACTCACGTGAATGAAGCATCGATGGGCACATGCTTCTGGTTGAGATCACGACAGCCTGGTAGGGGACGCTCTTTATATGAAACCGCTGCACCCCCCGGGTACTTGGGACGTTTAAAATGCGTGTATATGCTTGTGTTAACTTTTTATGTGTTTATTTTGTTTTGTTTTGTTTTAATTTCCAGCACGAGCATCTTCTCGCGAGATTAGGTGAGATCTTAAACCAGGAAGTGAACAGAGCTCTGTTCACTCCCTGTTAGTGCCTGGGAAGTCTCTTTCATGCAAGCAAGGTAAAGTCTGGTGGGGGAGGGGTTCTTTTGCTGGCATAAAAATGCCACAGTTTATGCCTGCAAAAAAATTTTTCAGGAGGGTGGTCTGATAAAGTACTTTGATTCTTATAAAGTACTTTGCAGGGACCTACCCTGCAGATGCCTATCTCAGCATGTTCAGCTGTAGGAAAAGAGCTGAATGCATCCCTGCTCATCCCCGCACTCTCTGGAAACATGGAAATGGCCTTGTGAGGGGAGGGGCTGCACTGCTTAAAATGTATGTTTGTGGGATAGGATTTGTTGTTGCATGGTTGGAAGAGATTTCTTACCTGTGCAATGACTATAAAAGTTAATTGTGCCAGTGTGAGACAAGTTTACATCAATGTAATTTATGATCAGGATGCCCACTAGCTAGATCAAAGTGCCAAATAGTGTTTTAGGGCACCATTGCACACTTGGAATTAAGAAACAGAATATCTCTGCACATATATTCACTTCAGAAATTCATTTTCAATACTAAAAGTGGTTTCTTAGGCACAGAAGCTCACTCCATGTTTCCTCCCCAAAGCTTCCTTAATTTGAAAGCAGCAGAGCCTTTTAGTTATCATTTTTATACAACCACCAGCCAGAGAAACCCTTGCAAATATTCTGCAGCTTACCTGCTAATAAATTCCAATCTAACATATCTACCCACTCCTGTTCTAAATTGTTTGGATCTGATTTCACCACATACTTAAGTCCATTCAGGGGTATTTGTTCTGAGGACAAAGCCATATCCACGCACATGGAGCTTCCACTACCAATGTGGTGGTGACTGCCATAAGAGCCACTTGTTCCAGGATGTCTGTGTGCCATATCTCAGGGTTACATTACATGGGTCACAAACCCTGGTTCCCTGCCCCCTAATCCAGCCCAGTAATGCCACACAACATGTGGCCCTTTTCCCAAATCTGGCACAGTAGTGACACATACTTTTTAGGGCCCTATTCACACCAGACATGGGGAATATCCCTTTTCTCTGGGTTTTAAAAAACTCACAGTTTTCTCTACTTTGCTGGAAACTGAGGAGAAAACTGTAGTATGAACAAGCCATCTCCACCGGATTCAGGGGGTAGTGTGGGGAGGAGAGGAGAAGAAGGACAAGTGCTGCATGAGATGCCACCATCCCCCTCCCCCGGCTCCACTTCTTATTCCAAAGTCAGAGTCCCAGTGGTAGTTGCTCTCTCTGAGGTCTGAATCCCTGGCAAGCCCTGCCAGCATGAGGATAGCTGCCTGTTCTGGCTTCAGAGGGGGTTCTGGCCCCTCTGAGCTCCAGGAAAAGCCAATCTCCAGCAGTAGCAACTTGATCTGGCTTCAGAGAGGCTATTACCACTGGTGCTTTGCTTGCAATCACCCCTCTGAGCTTCAGGAAAAGCAAAGCCCCCATGGTAGCTGCCTGATCTGCCTTCAGAGAGGTGACTCCTGCTTGTGCTTTGCTTTTCCTGGGCAACTGTGTGCCCTGAAAGTAAATTCAGTTTGAAGGCAGAACATGCCATTTTTAGTAAGCCACCTGTTCTGCCTTCAGACCAGGTGAGTCGTGGTTGGACAGTTTGCTTTTCCAGCATACAGTCACCTGGGAAAAGCAAACCACCAACAGGATTCACCTAGTCTGAAGGCAGAACGCATGTTCACCCTGCCATTGTAAGTAAGCCACCCATTCTGTCTTCCGAGAAAACAGGTACCTCTGGGGCTTTGACTTTCCTAGAGCTCAGAGTCAAGCGTGAATAACAAGTAAAAACCCAATACAGATTCAGGGTTTGGCAGGTGCGGCACTAAAATCTGGGCCAGAATTTTATGTGCTGCAGCTATGGGCCAAAGCAGTCCCAAACCCATCTGAATTTTTACCCCATGTGTCGTCAGAGTCTCAGTGGCCAATGTGCCCATGGGCACTGAAAAATCACATTGAACTCTGAGACTCAAGCCCCAGCCATGAACCTATACCTTCTCTTTCGTTACTGGGTAGATCTTATTACTCCACTCAATGAATGATCATGAACAGAGTCATTATCATTGGATGCTATCACAGCAAAACACATTTCAAATCTATATATAATTCTCTTGGGTATGTTGCCTTTTCCAGTGTGCTGATTGGCTGATCAGGAAACACACCCAACCAATAAGCACCCACATGCAAATTCCCTCTCCACCTCATAATCCACTCTTGCCACTCAGTTTTTATTTATTTATTTATTTATTTATTTATTTATTTATACCCCGCTCTTCAGCCACAAGGCTATCAGAGAAGCTTACAAATTGTTTTCAGCAATAGCAATTTACACATCTACACTGCATTAAGCAGTTTCCAATGTGTGTTAGAAATGTGTGTCTGGGCCCAGATTTCTGCCACTCAATCTGTGGCTCAGATTGGGACCCAGACAATCAACTGGTGGTGGTAATGGGCCACTGGTGATGGGGCCCAGACAGTCAACTGGTGGCAGTGGCAGCAGGACACCACTGCTGCCACTGTAATGGGATCCAGACAGTCAACTGGAGATGGTGGTGGGACACCACTGCTACCACTGTGATGGAACCCAGGCAATCAACTGGTGGAGATGGTGGCGGCAGCAGGGCACCAAAGCAAGTCATCCTCAGAAATTTCAGGAAAAGTGTAGAATGCTGAGAAAGGGGAGGAAGAATTTAAAACCACAGGCCTACATTACAGGATTGTCATGAGGTCTTCCAGGTGTACTTCTGGTGAATTTTTAAATGGTGTATGGTATGCCGGGTCCAGCTAGTATGTCAGCATTTCTCCATACAAATCTTTTCTCCTCTTGTTCCTGGATTCTGAAGATAAAGAGGTGCTACCTGTAAGGTTAAGAGCTGCCCTGGATTTGAAGTGTACCTTTTAAAGACATACATTTGCAAACAAGATTGAAAAAAATCAGGCTTCTTCACAGACAGTGGATTTGGATAGGAATTCCAAGAATAGAATAAGTCTACTGGATTTATTTATCAACAAATTTACCTCATTTCCATCTTATTGTATTTCTGTTTGCTTTTATTAAGAGCTGGAACTCGCAGGTTGGGACCTTTATTTCTATGTACCTAGTCTGTGCAGTGGTTAAAAAGACCATGAGTTTTATTATTTAAACCTTTCCCCCAATGATAAAGCTGCTGCCAGATCAGCAAGCAATGCTGCAGTGTGAATGTGTGTGAATTTATCATATACATTTTTACTAGCACTGAGTGTTGCCAGGCTGGGCCAGCTATCTTCTTGGCCAGATTGTCTAAAACCGTACATTCGTTTTGTTATCAGTTTCTCCGGATGCAGTTAGTGGTCTCTTGAAATATGAACAACCATTGCTGTCTTGTCACATACAGTATTCCCTTGGCTCTGTGGTTGGCTGATCATACAATATACACTTATAACTTGTCTATATATTGGTTTTTATTCTTTCTGATATGCTTGCCCAGTTAGTGTACCTCTCCTTTTTGTGGAGGAGTGCCTGGTCTTGCCCCTTACTTATTTCAGTTTTTCAAGCAAGAGGAAAAGTGTGATTATAAAGTTTGTTGTATCTTAAATTGAATTTTCCTGCTAGATCAGACCAAATGTGCCCCTACTCTAGCAATTTGTTTCCAGCAGCAGCCAGACAAATGCCTTTGGGAGCTCACAGGCAGGACAGGATGGAGGCAATTCTGCCTATTTTTGTTTTTGTTTTGTCCCCACCATCTGGTATTCTCTTTCTAAGGCCAAGCAATCACCTGGCTTTTCTGCTGATCTATGCAGAGCTGTTTTGTTGAAGTGTTCTCTTCTTCAGTTTTCCCCCTCCCCCTGAATTTTTCTTTTTGGGTTGCTCTGCATTTTATTAAGCTACGGTATGTATCCATGTTCTGTGCTGTCCTGAATGTTTGGTTTTCTTAGCTGCCTTCTGGAGCATGGTCCTAAAGGAAGGATATACATATTTTAAATAAATAATAAATGAATTAAATAATAAACATTCAGTAACTATTTCTTCTGAACCTGACATTTTCCATTTAGATATCATGCATAATAGCTGTTGATTGATTTACCCTCCATGTATTTCTTCTAATTTGTATTAAAATCCATCTAAGCTTGAGGACATCACTCCATGTTTAGACAGTTAATTTCTTGCATTGTGTCTCATAGCTTTACTTGAAATGTTTGTTCAAATCCCCTACAGAGCTTAGTTTCTCCTCAATGAACTCAGCATTTTTAAAATTAATTCCTGTGCTTCAATTTAATGGCATGGTTCCAGGTCTAAGTAGGTATCCATGACCCCCTATACCCCACCCACAGCCCCCCCCCCAATGCCACACATCAGAGGAGCCTGTGTAGCAGTGCAAGAGAAGGATATTCTCTAAAAAGTGAGCAAGGGCACATTCTTTTCCACCAGTGGAAGACAGTTCCTGGATCCAATCCAGTGTTATGTTTATAACACTGTTTCTTAAATTCTATACCAGGTTTGTGTCCACAGACATTAACATAACCTGGTTAATAAATCACCTGATTCTGTGTTTAATTCTCTCTCTCTCTCTCTCTCTCTCTCTCTCTCTCACACACACACACACACACCAGATTACACCATCTGGAGACAAAGGGGACATGTGCATCTGATGGCAGTCTGCGAGCGTGGTGAATGGACAAGATCCTGGGTGCAGGTGACCCCAAATTTGGTGGCCAAAACAAAAAGGCTTTGGGGACAATAGCAAAAGAAAATCCACCAAAAACTGTATTATGCTTTTGGTGGGTGGGTGGGAGGATTGTTAATGCTAGAATTCCTTTCTCTGTAGCCTGCTTTTTCATGATCTTATATATGACCCCAATGTTCCTAGTTTACAAACCAAATATAATTTTGTGGTGTCCCTTACTACAGAAAACCCACTTCTTCCTTTCAAAGTTGCAATATTTATGGCATAAATGAGAGGTGTGAGAACACACAGTGTCGTCATCTAGGTATTTGAGGTAAAATTGTCATGTGATTTGCTAAATCTGATGGGTATGTAAGACTGTCAGCAGATGAAAGACTCTCAGTCTCCAAGGAATTTCCTAGTACTAATGAACAGGGGCACTGTAGTGTGGTCATGGGATTAGATGGAGTTTTTGAAATCTCCCATCATATAGGTGTTTTAAGGTTTCAGGAGCACTGTTAGGATTATACCAGGAGAAGACCCCTGAAAGCAAAGGTATATGTCCGAAGTAGTCTGTATTTAATTTGGGCTGTGCAACCACCCTATTAAAAAACCTTCCAAGGTCTGCTCTGGTATTGGGATACAACACCATTTCAACAGTGCACACAGTTATTCCTTTATTTCTACAAAATTTATTGTTCTTTTAACTCTCAGCACATAATCATCTTGGCCCCTAGTATGTTCTAGATTGTTACGTACAGAATTAGTGCAGCTTGCTTGCTTCCTGTATATCAACAGTAACCTAAAGTCCAGATGCCTAATAGCAAATGATCATCTTGCTGGGAAATCTACATGCATGTTTTAAATTATTAGTTGGTGTACCTCTCTGTCATTTTATACTGAGTTCTTTCAGTGCCAGGAAAGTTAAGAATGTCAGCATCCCATTATAAATACTGAGCTTTGGATGCTAATAACTTGGCAGTAAACATTCCCTCTAGGTTAAAACTTGGCATGCAAAGGCTCTATTTAGAAGCCAAGGGGGGAAAAAAATCAACCTAAGCAAAGGAACTGCATTTACTTTGACTTATTTCACATTATATCATCACATATAAAATTAGATTCAAAAGTGCCATGCACTGAACTGGAAATCTGACAAACTACTATTCCTTCAAATTAGGTCCTGGCTTTTTCCCAAACTTGCAAAAAAAATAAAAAGTAAAGTTCATGTATACTGAGAGGCAGTTTGCTGTAGATACTCATCTCTCTCTGGCTTTTCTTTGCAAACGAAGATTCAGGAAGGACTCATCTCGCGCTTTCTGCAAGCGCGCTGATGACTAAAAAGGCTAATCCAAGATAAACAAGTCCGGTTGCAGAAAGCACAGAAGAAGGTCTCCTTGGGTGATGTTTTTGGGTTGTGATTTTTTCTGCGTTGTCGTTTCTCTTCAAGACTTGTTCAGCGTGAGTTCTCAAATAAGGCTGCAGCATTGTGGATTGTGCGTCTCCATGCCTCCCGATGTGAGGCCAGGGCGGACCACTGTTGGTGACCAATTTGGCCGAGCCTGAGATGTTGTTTCAGGGAGTCTTTGTATCGCTTTTTTGGAGTACCCCTCTTACGCTGACCCGTGGCGAGTTCACCGTAGAGTAGTATTTTTGGGAGGCGATGGTCCTCCATCCTAGAAACATGCCCTGCCCAGTGCAGCTGTGTTCTCAATATCATGGCCTCAATGCTGGTGAGCCCTGCTTGCTCAAGGACAGCAACATTCATCACATAGGCAGTCCAGTGTATATTTAGGATTGTGTGTAGACAGTGCTGATGAAAGCGTTCGAGGAGTTGTAGGTGGTGGTGATAGGTGACCCATGTTTCAGATCCATAAAGGAGAATAGACAGTAAAATGGCTCCATACACACCGATTTTTGTGCTTTGCCTCAGGTGTTTATTGCTCCAGACTCTTTTGTGAAGTCTTCCAAATGCACTATATGCCTTTGATAATCTGTGATCAATCTCTTTGTCAATCTTGGCATCTGAGGAGATGATGCTTCCCAGGTAGCTGAACTGCTGAACGGACTTGAGCACAGATTTGCCGACAGCAATGTGGGGATGGTGGTGTTCGTCCTGTGGTGCAGGGTGCTAAAGAACTTCTGTTTTCTTCAGGTTAACTTCCAGCCCAAACAGCTCTGCAGCTGTTGCAAAGCAGGATGTTAGGTGCTGCAGAGCTGCTTCTGTGTGGGCAACAAGGGCAGCATCATCAACGAAGAGCAGCTCACGGACTAGATAGTTTAGAGTCATAGTGTGAGCCCTCAGACGGCTTAAGTTAAACAAGCTACCATCAGTACGGTAACGTATATAGATGCTGTCGTCTTCTTCAAGCTCTGTCATAGCCCTTTGGAGCATCATGCTAAAGAAGATTGTAAATAAAGTTGGAGCAAGAACCCAACCTTGCTTCACTCCATTAGTTATTAGAAAGGGCTCTGAGAGAGCATCGCCATATCTGATTTGACCACGCTGGCCCTCGTGTAGCAAGATAATTGTTTTAAGGAATTTGGGGGGGACATCCTAGTCTTTCCAGGATCTGCCACAGACCTTTTCTACTCACAGTATCAAAGGCTTTGGTGAGGTCGACAAATGTTACATAGAGACCCTTGTTCTGCCCCCTACATTTTTCTTGCAGTTGTCTAAGGGCAAATACCATGTCTGTAGTACTCCTATTGGTTCTGAAGTCACATTCGCTTTCAGGGAGAAGTTCTTCTGCAATAGCAGGAACTAATCAGTTCAGGAGTATCCTTGCAAAGATTTTTCCAGCAATAGAGAGCAGTGTTATGCCTCGATAGTTTGAGCAATCGGATTTTGCTCCTTTTTTCTTGTACAGGGTGATGATGACTGCATCTCAGAGGTCTGATGGCAGTTCCCCGTTTTCCCAGCAATTCACAAGGAATTCGTGAAATTTATCATGGAGTGCATGACCTCCCTGTTTCCAAACTTCAGGTGGGATTCCATCAATCCCAACTGCCTAGCTGTTTTTCATCTCCTGTATGGCCTTAAGGGTCTCTTCCAAAGTGGGAGCTATGTCCAATTCAGTTTTCATTGGTTTTTGTATCATAAGTTGGATAGCTGAGCCTTGGACTACTCGGTTGGCGCTAAAGAGATTTGAAAAGGTTCAGTCCATCGTTTCAGGATGGAGGCTTTATCAGTAATTAATGTTTGACCGTCTGTACTGTATAAAGAGCTTTGGACCTGATAAGTAGGTCCAAACACTGCTTTAAGAGCTGCATAAAATCCTCTATGATCACCCAGATCTGCACAGTGTTGTGTCTTTTCTGCTAGATTGATCCACCACTTGTTCTGCATGTCTCGGAGTTTTTGTTGTAGTTTGCTACATGTGAGGTGGAAAGCTGCTTTTCTTACATGGCAGGTTGGCTGGGCGAGGTATGCCTGGTGGCCAGTTCTCTTCTTTACCTGGATCTCTTGGTTGTTTTCATCAAACCAGTCTTGATTTTTCTTGTGGGAGAACCCGAGGGATTCTTCTGCAGACTGGAGGATACTGTTTTTGATATGTTGCCAAAGCACTGTAGGAGAAGGATCTGTAGGATGGTCTTCAAGTTTTGTTTGTAGATTTGCCTGGAAGTTGTCTTTCATGGTAGCTTGTTGAAGATTGTTTACTTGGAGTCTCTTCTTTAAGATGCCACCCCTCTTAGGTTTGAACTTAAGATGAAGATTTAGTTTACATGTGAGGAGGCGATGATCTGTTTGGCATTCTGCACTGGCCATCACTCGGTATGACGGACATCACGAATGTCTCTCTGATGGATTAGAACGTAGTCAATGAGGTGCCAATGTTTGGATCGGGGATGCATCCAGGTTGTCTTCAAGCTATCTTTCTGCTGAAAGATTGTGCTTGTAATAGTCAGCTGTTGTTCTGCACAGAACTCTAGCAGGAGGCGTCCGTTATCATTGCAATTTCCAACACCATGCTTGCCTAAGACACCTTTCCAGGCTTCGAAGTTCTTTCCTACTCTTGCATTGAAGTCACCAAGGATAATAATTTTATCTTCTACACAGACTTTTTGTATGATTTGGGTCGGCTTGAATAGTTGGGGCATATATACTAAAGAGAACAACATGTGGGAGGCATAAGGAAATAATGCGATCCGAGTGTCCTGTTTGCAAGGTTTCGAGTTTGGAGGCCATGGAGTTTTTAATCATGAAGCCTACTCATGAAAGATGTTTTTTGGTTTTGGGTTTGCCAGACCAGTAAAGTGTGTAGCCGGCACCATGTTCTTTAAGGCTTCCTTCCTCATGGAAGCGAACTTCACTAAGAGCAGCAATGTCAATGTTAAGTTGTGATAGTTCATGGGCTATTAGGGCAGAATGACGCTCAGGCCGTCCACTATCTTCAGAGTCTTGCATGGTTCTGATATTCCAGCATGCAAGTGTCAGTTTATTTACACCTTTGGAGGCTGGTGTGTGCCTTTGTTTCTTTGCCCTGGTTTGACCGCATCAGAAGATGCCTGTTGGCTACGGCTAGCCAACCAGGTAGTTGGGGAGGAGCTTTCATTAGGCCACCTTTTCTAGGCCCCTCTCCATATGGAGCAAGCAGTGCTCTCCTTAAAAAAGGCTGCTTGGTCGTTCAGGATGCTGCCGAACAAGGCTGTCATCTCCCAGGTCAGCCTCGAGCGACCAATGTCCTGAACCGCCTGCATGCAGGGTTGGGTCTGCGGCTTCCAGTGCATTTTTACACCTGCCGTTTCGTCCCTCGCCTATCACTACAGGGGTTTTTTTGGAACTGGATTTGTCCTTCGAGCCTGTGCAATGGATTTTTCTGGTGGAGCACAGCATGCACAGAACTGGCCTCACCCTTTAAGCCAAAGGTTCATCTGCCATGGCCTTGCAAGCATGGATGTAGCAGCGAGGTCCTCGGGTTGCAGGTTTGATTAGAGTTTCCTTCTCTTAGATGGTTGACCTTACAGGGTTGGACGAGCACCATCTGCCCAGGTTTGGGATTAGAGTTTTCCTTCTCCTAGGACGGTTGCCCCAAGGCTAGAGAGCCCATCCTGCCCTTTGATGCTCTTTGTCAGACCCTTCGGTTTTGACCTGTCTGGCATGGGAGACCCTACCGGTGGCTTTATGCCACTGCCAGCATAGCTCAGAACATCATTAGGGTATGCAAGCCTCTCTCCCACGCCAAGGGGGTGTCAATGGAGAGGTGTAGATACTCATATCTTCCCATAAATACACCCATCTTTATTGTCTCACAGTATCATTAGGTATTCAGTCCAATACGATTTTATGCCCTTCAAACCCCAGCAAGTATTCATTCCTGCTAAGGGGAGACATGCTTGGTTTCCTCCAGTAACAGATACATTACATTTCAACCATAATTTCTGGAAAGCTTACAGAGCAAAAGCTAAAACCTAAAAATACAGCATACACTCACTAAAAACATGAGAAGATATAACATAAAAGTTTTAAATATTTGCATAGTAACACTTTTAGTGGTGGCAGAATAACATATTAGCAGTTATCTTAGGTTAGAAAAGCAGGGTAAAATGTTTAAAAAACAAGTGTATTTTTTTTTAAAAAAAAAAACAATCTTTGCTGGGCACACACACAAAAAAACCCCTATAAAGAATTATGTCAGGAGGTCCTGGAATAATATCACCAAAAAGGCCCTCTCCTTAAGAGCCACTTGCATCACTTCACTTGCTGGGGACAGGTGAAGCAAGGCCACTGGAGAATCCTAAGGTTCAAGCAGGTGTGTATGAGAAAAGGTGATCTTTCAAGACACTATGTCCTAAACCATTATAAGCTTTATTCATTAAAACCAATATAAACAATATTCCTGAACTGCTTCTCATTCTTTTCATCACATCTAGGGCTGTTTCCATTGTATTTTAGCAAATGTGTCATTTTTTCTGTTTTAAAAGTGTCTTATTAGATAACCTCATAGAAGCTCTCGGGAGAAGTACGGTAGTAATATTATTTCTAAGTGCCTGTGGAGAGTAATCCATTAATGCTTTTTGGGTAGTTCTACATTCATGATTAAATCACCTATTGGTTCCTAGTCTATTGGGATTAAGTTGTTTGTTTCAGACCAGTTTGGATCTAAGATTTTGAATAATCGCATGATAAGCATGTAAGAAATTTAATTAGGGTCTAAAATGTCTTGTTAAATCTAAATTTTAAACAGTACTCTCACATGTTTGAAGGATGGAGATGCCCATATTAATTGACCACTGTATTCTGTGTTCCCCTACATGAATTCTATTTAACCTTTGAGAAGAACATGAGGAATGAAAAATTACAAAATTAAATAGCAGCAGCAGAGTACAATGACCACTTTCAGCCCATTGATTACTTCAAATCTATGAATGTCAGAGAGCAAACTCACAGAAACTGCCATATAATGTTTTTTGCTCACACCCATGTTGGTGCCATGGGCATAGGTACCCATTGTTATGTCATGACAGGCTCTGTTAAGGCATTGCAAATGGTTCAAAGAAACCAGAACCTTTAAAATCCTCAGGCCTCACTTATTTGTGTACCTTCTCAAGTACTCAAGTACACCTTCTCAAGTATATCGTAAATCTGTGGATTTGGTACCCACAGATTTAAGTATTCACAGATTGAAAATATTCTTAAAAAATAATAATCCAAAAAGCAAACTTTGATTTTGCCATCTTATATAAGGGACACCATTTTGCTATGCCATTGCATATATTGGGACTTGAATATTCATAGATTTTGGTATCCACAGGAGGTCCTGGAACCAGACCCCAGTGAATATGGACAACTGTACAATCAGACTCTTGCTGCATTCAAACACCATAAAGCATAGTACAGTATAATGGGACCGACCCATAGTAAGCCTTGAGAAGGTACACATCTGCTGCCCCTCTCTTCTGGCAGCTCAGAAGTTTTAGTTCCTTTAAAAAAATTAACCACAGTTTAATGTTGTGTCTGAATTTGCATTGTTGTTAATTTGCACAATGGTTCGTTTGTTTAGAAAAGGCAGCTTTATAACCCATGGTTGAAGTTGTCTTGTTTCAGACAAACTATATATGGAGGTGGAGGAAGGTGAGAACAGTGCTTTCTTTTCATGGATGAGATCATGTCATAAGGTCTTCATGTGTCATAAAAACAAACAACTATAACTCTGCAATAAGAAAGGAAAACAAGAATTTGGTGAACTCTTACATTTGAAATTGTTTGAGGCAATTTTCTATAATAATGCTTTTACTGGGTACTCTGAATCACAAATAATGTGGATTTTGAAGGGCTTATTATAGAGCCTTTGCAAAAATAATAATAATAATAATAATAACCATACATCCTTCACTCTGATTATTATGGTTCCAAGGGATTTGCCAAAAATGAGCTGAAGCACCATTTCAAAAGGCTATCTTTATCAAAGGTACACCTTACATCTACAAGAGTAACCCTAATTTTTTTTCCTTCTCAAATATTGAGAATGTCATTATCTACAAGGCACAAAAATAATTCATCTGTAAGACACTATAATCTGTGGTGGTGTCATGCATAAGCAATATATTCAGAATTCAGTTTAATGAATTACATTGCTGTTGCCCAATTGTAAGTTATTTTGTGTACAAGTGAAGCAATAGATTTATTGACAAATGTAACTGAACACAAAAGAATACAGTACATTTATCTTGTAATATTAGCAAGCCTCTGAGTCTTGTATGAAAAGTATTGAGTTTAGGAAGTTTTATGTTCCCTATCCTTGCAGGAAAATATTTGCAGGTCCAAACAATGTCCTTCCGTTTCAACCACTCTGATGAGGGTTGCATATGCATGCTGCTTTAATGCCACAGGCACTGTCCCAGAGACAAGAGAATACATTCTACTGGCAAAAGGGAAATAAACACAATTCACTTCCCTTGCCAGCATAGAGAGCCTCCAGGTGGGACAATTCTGAGTTCAGCATTGTTATGTTCTTCTGTCATTGTTAATAGCTCTGTTAATTTCCTGATGAATAAACAAGAAGAGGAAGCAATCAGCTGGATTGATGTGAACACTATCATGGTCCAAAACATTTTCACATGCCAGCAGTATTATCCTCCTGGCCAAGCTTGTGATGCTGCAGGTGTTGGCCAATATGGGCAGCCAAAGAGCAGTATGTACCAGTCTAATAATCCAGGCTAAACCCAGTATTTGGGCAGTACTTCCAAGCAACCTGCAATTTAGGATTACTGTCAGTATAGCACTGATATGATTGGATGAGACAGAGCAGCAGGCATCTGTCAAATATTTGGTCAGCCATTATTTAGCAGTTCTGGATGATACTTGGATAGCCACATGAGCAGCAGGTCTGTCCTTTTGGGGAATAGTTTAGAGTAGGCACGTTGTCAGCTTTAACTGCTAAGTAGATGATTATCCAGATAAAACACCCTCCAGCTTTGCTGGATGTTGGTAATGCATAAGGTGGTCTCTGTATGAGGGTGCTGAAACAGTAGTATGAGAACTCCTTGTTTACAACTATATGTGAGTTTGAAGTTTTTAAAGTTTCTTTTAAATGAATACTTGTTCAATATGGTATCTTATAATTCTTATCTTTAATTTCATAGTTATTAATAAAATTGTTGTCCTTATGGAGGTAGTGTTCATAAATAATGTGACAGATAACTCTTTGTGGTGTGAGGTAATTGTCCTCTGTAAGAAAGGCATCAGGCACACAAATGCAAAATATCTGATGCTTCCCCTGCAACTCCTATAAATGTTTTTATTTATTTATTAAGAATATTTATACCCCACTCTTCAGCCACAAAGGCTCTCAGAGCAGCTTACAAATGATTAATTTAACAGTTTCCTGCCCTCAGGCTTACAATCTAATAAGACATGACACATAAGGAAAAGGGAATGGTAGTGGGGGTAGGGATTAAATCCAGCAGATACTGCTGGTTCTTCTCTCATTCCAAAGGCAGAATGGTAGCAGAGGGAGAGCCTTTCTTCTGCATCTGGACCTAGGCCTCATGGAGTTCTGCCTGCCTCTTCATCTCTCTCTCCAAGGGCAAAGCAGTGACAGTTTTGCTTGAGCAGGACCCTCATAGAATGGCATGGCAACACGTGTGGATATGAAACTTCTCAGTAGCTCAGAGGAGCAAGCTTGCTATTTTCAAAACAATATTGAACCCTTTGAGTAAGGGTAATTAAAATTCCAGAGGGTAAGCTATGTTACTCTTCTGTAGAAAAAGAAGACTGAGTCTTGTTGTACCTTCTGAAGAAATCAGGTAGTCTTTAGGGTGCCACAAAACTATTTGTTGCTTATAATTAAAATGTGTGAATGGATCTCCCAACTGGCAAGGGAGGAGTGAAGTCAGAAAGGACAGAGAACCACTCTATGTATAGAGAACTGTCAGCACTGCCAGTCCTGGAATGGATCCCTGACGCTGAGGCTTATTATGGTGTAGGCAATAAACAAGAACTTATCCAGCAACCTTCCTCATTGCATAGCTATTCTGTCAAATAGCTTGGGAAAGGGAAGGGCATTTTAAAACTCCACAGAAGACTTTGGAGCTGATCTTTCTGTGAGCTTGTAGGTATCTATAATGCTGGGCAAGAAGGCAAGCTAATAAATTGAAAGTGTAGTAAGTAATTCTGTTTTCATGCAAACAAATAAGCTTTTTTATCCCTTAATTGGAGATGGGAGATTTAAATAGTCAGGACTCTTTCAGTAATGAAATGCAAAGGATATGAGTTGCGTTATGTTCCCAAACTGGAAGATATCACTTAAAGCTCTTATGAAGGGCATAAAAGCCTCTGTTGATAATCTGGCCAGAAACCTGTTGGTACCTTATGCCAGCCTAACAGTCCATTAGTCAAGAGTAAGGCACTTAGGGGAATGATGTAGAGTAGCTGCAGGGGAAGAGCAATGAAAATTGTCTCTTTCACCAGAGGAATTTGCCTTGCCTGCTCCTGAGCAGCTCAGGAGCATGCAGGGTATTATTTTTCTCCTAACAGAGATGGCTTTGATTGCTGCCACCCACATTGTTGCAGCACTCTCTGGGTGGCTTTTCCTGCTGTTGTGTCTTTGCCTTTGCCATTGCTACAACATCAACAGACATGGTTACAAAGGCCAACAGGGTTGAGGCACCACTTAGCATAGTTGCATGATGACATTCAAGAGAAGATGAAGATGCTGCACTTTTTAAGAGCTAGAGAAAAAGAAGTTTCATCTCAGAGTTTTCACAAGTGTGGGGAAAGGTTCACCAGCCTTCATAGACAGTCATGTGTGACAGACACCTTCAAATTTAGCTGCCCGTGACTGTTAATGTTTAGTGGCACTTACTGTCTGGAATGTATCCATAGGTGTCATAGAATCATAGATTCTGAAAATCATATGCTGCTCCAGAGACTGGAACACGGAGCAATGGATGCAAGCTCCAGGAAGCAGGGTCTCCTTCCTTGGAGGTCTTTAAACAGAGGCTGGATTGCCATCTGTCGGGGATGCTTTGATCAAGATTTCCTGCATGGCAGGGGGTTGGACTGGATGGCCCTCGTGGTCTCATCCAACTCTGCAATTCTATGATTCTATGATTCTAGATTTGGAAGGGACTGCACAGGCCATCTAGCCCAGATCCCTCCCATGCACAAACATACAAGTAAAGCAGTCCCAAAAGATGACTGGACTTCCAAAGAATCAAAGTCCACCATCCTCCAGGGCAGTCTATTCCACAGTTGATCAGCTCTTACTGTTTTCTCCCGAATGTTTAGGCAGAATCTATTTTCTTCCCGTTTGAAACTATTGGTTTGTGATCACATCTCTGGAGTAGCAGAAACCAAGCTTCCTCCATATCTACATCACTTTCCTTCAAATGTTTAAAGATGGCTATCATATCACCTCTCAATTTTCTCTCCTCTAACATATTCAGCTCCCTGAACAGTTCATAATAGGGTATGAGTTTTCTAGACCTTTTACAATCTTGGTCACCAATTTTTGCAGCCAAAACCATGGCCAGACTGCCTATTATATAGAAATTTGAAGTAATGCATTACAAATAACAACAATGCATTATTTGTTTGGTGTATCACAAATAATGTTTCCTCATTGCTTTTACTTCATCCCCTCTGCCATCATTTTGGGTAAATCTGGGGGGGGGGTTGTATTTTAATTAAAAAAACAGAAACAAGTTGCTAACGTCTGACTTAACAGGTAAGCTTTTACCCAGTAAGCGAGGAGAAACGAAAACAAGGTACTTTTTAAAAAAGTAATACTAATGCTTTTTATATCTGGTGGTATTAGAGACCCTAAAGGCATCAGAGCCTGTCTGATCTTGGAAACTAAGCAGGGTCACCCCGGCTACTACTTAGATGGGAGACCACAAACAAATACCAGGTGCTGTAGGCTAGATTTCAGATGAAGGAACTTGCAAAAACCACCTCAGAGTGTTTCTTGACTATGAAAACTCTACGAAATTCATGGGGTCACCATAAGTCAACAGGTAACTTGAAGGCACATACAAACATTAGAGATTTGCCAGCGTTAATTGACAGTGGTTCTGAAATTACATCTGCAGTTTCCTTTGGTCCTCTTAGATGCATTCTTCAAGCCCTGGAAACCTGAATTCATTTAGAGTAGCTAAGTATTCCTTTACTACCTCTTTACCTGTTCTGTAGTCCTTTTACTTCATGATTTATTCTATTTTCACCAGTTAGAACATTGTTTTATTTTTGGGAGAAGATGAGGCAAAGAAGGTATAAAACAGTTTGGCCTACTCTGTCCCTGTTAACTTTTCACCATTTTCTCTATGCAGTGCCCTGCCATCTTCTTGTACTTCCTCTTGTTCCAAACATAGCCATAAAATCCCTTTTTATTGTTTTTAACCTTCTCAGCAAGACTGAGCTCATTCTGAGCTTTAGCATTTCTCATTTTCACCCTACAAGTACTTGATATTTGTTTGTATCCCTCTTTGGTGATTTCCCCCTTCTTCCATTTCTTATACCTTTAAATTTCAGCTCGCCTGAAAGTTTTTTGTACATCCACCCTGGTTTCTTTAGAGAGATCTCATTTTTCTTCCACATTGAAATTGTTTGCAGCTCTACAAGATATCAACCTTGATCTCATTTTAGCAAGCAGGAGACACTGGTGCCCAGTAGATTTCTGTCACACATGTACCGGTATTAGTTTGGCTTATTTTTCATAAAAATTGAGAAGCACAGAGGGAGGGGGAATTAGTTGCTCAAGATAATGAGCATTATAAGAACTGGGAGACGGTGTATAGCCTAGTAGTAAAGCGTATGGTCTCAAGGTCATTATTGGAGGACAAAAGAGGTCCAGCAGATTGGAGGAGGGCAAATGTTGTCCCCATCTTCAAAAAGGACTAAAAAGAGGACCTAAGTAACTACCAACCAATCAGTTTGATATTGATACTAGGAAAGATTCTAGAAGAGATCATTAAACAGTCAATCTGCACACACTTAGAAATGAATACTGTTATTACTAACAGCCCTAAAACAAGCCATGCTAAACTAATTTTATCTTTTCTTTTTGACAGTGTTACAAGCTTTGTAGATCAGGGGAGTCTTGTGCATGTAGTATTTCTAGATTTCAGTAAGGCTTTTGACCATAGGCCTAGTGTTGTTTAATATCTTTATAAATGACTTACATGATGGAACAGAATGCATGCTTATCCATTGGCAAAGGACGCCATATTGGTAGACAGGATAGAGAATACCCAGATTCATTAACCTTGAGAACAACTCAAGGGACAGAATTGTTCCCATGTTCAAGAAGACCTTGTTTCTCAAGGAAGGGTCAATTGGAGGAAGAGGTTCTCTTTCCTAGGATCTAATGGACAATCTGGTTCAGGAGAATCAGCCAATGGCCTGAGGGTAAGTTGTAATTTCATTGTTCCCCCCCCCCTCTTGTTCACTATATACCTACTATATACCTACTGTGAGAGCCAGTGTGGTCTAGTGGTTTGAGCATCGGCCTATGAATGGAGATAATAGAATGAAGAAGGAGAGAGAGAGAGAGGACTTTTTCAAACAGGGGGAAAAACCTGATGAGTTTGGGAGAAGAACAGGGCTATTGCGCTTACAGCATCCTGTTTCAGATGATGTCATCCTCCTCCTGGCCTTCCCTCTTGCTTCCTCCATGCTGCGGGCACCGCTTTTTATTGATGGAAAACCTCTGTCAATAAAAAACAGCACCCACAGCATGAAGGAAGCACAAGGGGAGGTCGGGAGAAGGACAGCGTCTTCTGAAATGGGGCGCTATAAGCGCAACAGCCCCGCTCTTCTCCCAACCTCTTCTGGGGGGTTTCCCCCCATTTGAAAAAGTCCAGAGAGTTTACTTCAAATTTCATATCAATGGTTATAGAAAATATATAGTTTCATCTCCCCCACATATCAATATTTCAAGCTTCTACCACTTACTCCTGTTACTCCTAATAATTATCAAAAGTTACTCCTAATAGTTAGTTAGTTAATAGTTACTCCTAATAATTATCAAAACCCACAGTTAATATTTCATCTTTATGTTCTTGCCAAAAAAATACTAACAGTCCTCAATCTTTCCTAAGTATTTCCAAAGATTTCTCCCTTAACAATCATAGAATCATAGAACTGTAGAGTTGGAAGAGACTACATCGGCCATCCAGTCCTTCAGGAAATCACAATCAAAGCATCCCTGACAGATGGCCATCCAGCCTCTGTTTAAAGACCTCCAAGGAAGGAGACCCCACCATGCTCCAGGGGAGTGTATTCCACTGCTGAACAGCTCTTACTGTCAGAAAGTTCCTCCTAATGTTGAGGTGGATTCTCTGTTCCTGAAGCTTGCATCCACTGCTCCATGTTCTAGTCTCTGGAGCAACAGAAAACAAGCTTGCTCCATCCTCAATGTGACACCCCTTCACATATTTAATTAGGGCTATCATATCGCCCCTTAACTGTCTTTTTTCCAGGCTAAACATACCCAGCTCCCTAAGTCTTTCCTCATAAGGCATCGTTTCCAGACCTTTCACCGTTTTTGTCGCCCTCCTCTGGACACGCTCCAATTTGTCAATATACTTTTTGAATTGTGGTGCCCAGAACTGGACACAGTATTCTAGGTGAGGCCTGACCAAGGCAGAATAGAGCGGTACTATGACTTCCCTTGATCTAGACACTATACTTCTATTGATGCAGCCCAAAATCGCATTGGCCTTTTTAGCTGCCACATCACACTGTTGACTCATGTTCAACTTGTGGTCTCCTAGGAATGCTAGATCCCTTTCACGTGTAGTCTCGTTCAGCCAGGTCTCCCCCATCCAGTTTCTATGCATTTTGTTTTTCCACCCTAAGTGCAGTACCTTACATTTTTCCGTATTGAATTTCATGTTGTTAGCTTTGGCCCAGCTCTCCAGTCTATCCAGGTCATTTTAAATTTTGATCCTGTCCTCTAGAATATTAGCTACTCCTCCTAATTTGGTGTCATCTGCAAATTTGATAAGTATGCCCCTAATTCCCTCATCCAAGTCATTGATAAAGATGTTGAATAGCACTGGGCCCAGACCAGAACCCTGTAGCACCCCACTGGTCACATCTTTCCAAGATGAAGAGGAGCCACTGAGGAGCACCCATTGGATTCGGCCAGTCAACCAATTACAAATCCATTTAACAGTTAACAGTTAAAAGTAGATAATTTGTACATTTCCACTAAGTCCATCAGTTTTGTTAACCAATCATCTTGTGTCAGAATCTCTGTACAGTAGGACCCCCATACCCGCTCGGGATTGGTTCTAGGGGCCCCTGTGGATACCAAAAACCATGGATAATAGTGAACACCATTGAAAATAATGAGACTTCCAGTTAAAATACCATAGAGTTGCCTTGGAGGACCTAGAAAATGGCTAGAGAGGACACATTTTCTAGGAAGACTCAATGGTAGGTGTGCTGTTTTCTGTCCCATGGATAATTGAATCAGTGGATAATGAATCAGTGGATATAGGGTCCTACTGTATTCTTCCATTTCTGGGTGTATAACATTCTCTCTGCCATAGTCATACATTATAATAATCTTCCATGTTTCTTGTCTATTTGAGCATCTAAAAGTCCGAATAAGAACAATTCTGACTTCACCTATAAATTCATATTCAAAATCCTCTTGATCACATTTAGGTATCTGTTGCCATTTATTTTATTTTATTTTTGCTTTATCACAAGTCCAACACATACGGTAAAAAGTCATTTGTTGTTCCCATTTCCAACATAAGTTTAAGACCCCTTTATGCATTTTTGACAATCTTTCCAGAGTTAAGTACTAATAGTACATCATCTTGTAAAAATTTTCTTTATGATCATAACACAAAGTAAATTTCAAACCTTTAGAGCACATCTTTCCTACTGTTCCATTTGTATATTATAACCAAAATTTTGAGCCCAGTTTATCATAGATTCTTTGATTTATTCCTCCACCATTTCTAATTTCAACAATTTTTTCATCTTACTTATCAAATGTTCATCATCAGTACAAAGCAGTAATTCAAATTCAATTTTTTTCTGTTCAAAACAAAATTTTAATTGATTTTAAATCTTTCATAACTTTGTCTATAAAAACTGAATATTAAAACCCTCAAAAATCAGTTCTTCATTTGTCTTGGTTCTGTATTGCTCCTTATAAAACAATAAAAGACCTTGATAAGTACAGTAGCACCCCCCCATCTGTGGGGGATTGGTTCCGGGGGCACCCACAGGTGGCGAATCCCATGGATAATAGTGCATGACATCCTGGGGGAAAGGGGGGTGAATTTGCTCCCCCACCCCTTCCCCCCTCCCCCACCATGGCCCCACCATGTTGGTGATCGCGGGGGCAAAGGGGGAAGGGGATGAGGCCAGTGTGCTCCTCTCCTCTTCTCTCTTCACTGCCACTATGGCCCTGCCATGGCAGCAATTCCAGGGGCAAAAGGGGATGGGGACGAGGCCAGTTTGTTCCTCTCCTCCTTTGCCCCTGTTATGGCTCCATTGCAGCAGTGATCACAGGGCAAAGGGGGAAGGGGATGAGGCCAGTTCATTTCTCCACCCCTTCCCCCCTGCTATGGCCCTGCCACAGTGGCGATCATGGGGGCAAAGGAGGAAGGGGATAAGGCCAGTTCGCTCCTCTCCCTTCCTTCGCCCCCCCCAAATCACTGCTGCAGCAACAGGAGCCCTCCAAGGGGAAGGGACAGGGGAGTTAAGGTCCCTCCTACCCCTCCCTTCCCCTCACCATCATCAACTGTGGATAATTGAATCTGCAGTTGGTGAATCAGCGGATACAGGGGTGCTACTGAAACCAAATTTTCCATTCCCTTTATTTCCTTTCTATGAAGGGCTTCTTGTGTTGAAATCCATAGAGGTGTTGGCACATACTGTAACCTAGGTCTGTGTTTGTGCCAAATCCTTAGCACAACACTTCTCACATAATGATTATTAAAATCGATATTAGCCTTTTCCTTATTATACCATAGATAAGCATACCAACTGAACCTCAGCGCATGTCTCTCTAATTCCAACATTATTTTATTTTGCAACACAATCCACACTTTCAACCACACTAAATAACAAGCAGAGAAATATAATTTGAAGTCTGGAAAACCTAAACCTCCTTTTTGATTAGCATCTTCAAGAACCTTACACTTAATTATCACCACGACCACTTAGAATCATAGAATCATAGAATTGCAGAGTTGGAAGAGACCACGAGGGGCATCCAGTCCAAGCCCTTCCACGCAGGAAATCACGATCAAAGCATCCCTGACAGATGGCCATCCACCCTCTGTTTGAAGACCTCCAAGGAAGGAGACCCCACCACACTCCCAGGGAGTGTGTTCTACTGCGAACAGCTCTTAGTGTCAGAAAGTTCCTCCTAATGTTGAGGTGGAATCTCTGTTCCTGGAGCTTGCATCCATTGCTCTGTGTTCCAGTCTCTGGAGCAGCAGAAAACAAGTCTGCTTCATCCTCAATGTGACACCCCTTCAAATACTTAAACAGGGTTATCATATCGCCTCTTAACCGTCTTTTTTCCAGGCTTGGGCAAGTTTTTCTGCCATTTGTTAAACAACGTATCACTTGTCACAAGTGGTACTGGTCTGATTTTAGAGATAATGCATTAGAAGTGTGTGTTCTTTCCTGGTATCCTTAAATACAGCCTGTTGTAGCTGAATCTAACATACAATGTTATCCTAACTAAAAGATGTGCTGATTGTAGAGGATTAGGATGTCAGGGGATGACAGGACATTCAGTCCCCAGCAGAAGCCAAAAACTTTCTCAGCAGACTTGGTAGCAACCCTTTCCCAAGAATACTCACACACAGAGTGTTTGGCATCCAGAAAACAGGAGGTGCTTTAATCTTGAAAGTAGTTTCAGCTATTCACAGTATTTACAAGCGAAGTGCTACGCCAGGCATCACAGGATCATAGGAAGAGAATGAACACTGATCTGGCTCACTTATATACACATCAGTATGGCATTGGCTTATTCAAGCACATGGTTACATTGCATCAGATTTCATACTACATGGCTTTACCCTCTAGTAACCCGTCTTTTCATGCAGGTGTGGCATGATTAGTTCATGGAGTCATGGAGTCAGTCATCATGACTCAGCATGATTTCTGCAGTTGTTTTGGCCATTTTAAAACTGAGGTTCAGTCACCAGCTCCTGACATAGGATTATGCACAACTTTCTTCTGCTGGTGGAACTGCTCTTCTAACAAAGAGTTGCCAGTAGAAGTACCCCAAAGGAGACATAAAACAGGAAGAACAAGGGAAAATATCAAGTGACACAAGATCCAAACCTTCCCCAGACCAGGGACTCAGACACAGTGGTGCTGGCTCAGTTTAATTCAGGATGAAGGTAGATTTCCAGTACCTCTAAATTGGCAAGGGCTTGGAATCAGCACATTTTCAGCTGGTTTAGTGATGGCTGTGATAATTCTTGATCATCCTTACCAGCTGGAATTTGCCCTAAGCAGGCCATCTCTTCCTACATTTTCATTTTAAGGTTGTAAGGTCAAGACAGATTTGTGTAAAGTTTTAAATTCAAGCCAGCTTTCATTCCACACACATACATTTTGCTTAGCACCTGCCCTAATGAAAATGTCTTGATGATTCAAAAACATGTTATTTTGATACATTTTGCATGGTCCTAAATAAAACTATTGCCCTACTATGGATTTTGGATTCCCCCACTTATGGGCCATAATCTCTGCTGCTGCTGCTTTTAAAGATATATATCTTTAACAAGCTGTATATTCCTTTTCTGAGGGAGTTCTGTTTCTTTGAAGGCTGTTCATCAACTTGAAAACTTTCTGGTTATCAATATTTCAAGAGCTTTCAGTTTTCATTTTATTCAAAGGATGTTGAAAATGTTTTGAGGGCATCTTTTTCTTGGTTAGATCTTGTGATGTACTCAGAACACAAACTCAGGGTTCTTCAATAAAACTCTTTATTGGAAGAGTAGCTTGTGTAAGGAACCATTGCAAAGCTGCTACTGAAGTAAATGTAAACTATCCAGAGATAATAAGGCATCAAGCGTGAGAACAGACACGGGGGAGCAAAAGTAGCTGGGGAGCGTGGCCTTGAGTTCCCGGTAGGACTTGCGTTACCATGCCAACCAGGAGGCCTGGCTCACTTCTCAGGCATTCCAAAATCCTGAGAAAATACTAGCTACATGTCAGGGCCTCCATGAATTCCACTCCAATGCCCAGAATTCAGGGATGAGCCTGACATACTGCCCCCCTGAAGACCAACCCTCCCCCTTTCTCAGCCCGGCTTATCGGGAAAGCGGGCATGAAACTTTCGCAATAAGCGTTTGGCATTGACATGCTCAGAAGCAACCCACTCTGCATGGCCCAAAGGCAGGTGTTTCCAATTTACCAAATACTGTAACCCTCCCCGGTGAAGTCTAGAGTCCAGAATCTCAGAAATTTCAAAATGTTGGTCTTGATCCACCAGGATCGGCTGAGGAGCAGGTTCTGGAGCCGGGTGGTGTTTGTCCGGAGGGCTCACGGGCTTGAGCAGGCTGGAATGAAACACAGGATGTACATGACGGTACAACTTAGGCAAAGACAGTTCAAAAGCCACAGGATTTATCATCCTAACAACACGAAAAGGTCCGATGTATTTGGCTCCCAACTTTTTTGAGGGTTGGGGACACTTAAGGAATTTGGTGGACAAATAAACCATATCTCCCACTGCATATCTGGGGGAAGGGTCCCGTTTCTGATCAGCATAATGTTTGTAGCGTGCTTTGGCAAAGTCCAAGGCCGAGATTACATGAGGCCACGCATCCCTGACCTTTTGACTCCACTGGGAGACCGAAACGGGGTCAGAGTTGGGAGACCCCTCCAACAAGGGGAGGGGACCGAAATCATGCCCAGACACAACCTTGAACGGCGAGAGCCCAGTGCTCTGGTGAGTGGCATTATTGTAGGCCACTTCAGCAAAAGGTAGAAGATCAACCCAATCAGATTGTTGGAAATTCACATAGCACCTTAGGTATTGTTCCAGAGTCTGGTTCGTTCGTTCCGATTGTCCATCCGATTGGGGATGATGGGAGCTGCTGAGACCAAGCTCCACCCCTAGAAGGTTTGTGAAAGCCTTCCAAAACTGCGAAGTAAATTGTGCCCCCCGATCCGACACAATCTTGGCCGGAATGCCATGAATCCGATAAATATGCTGAATGAACAATTTGGCTAGTTGGGAGGCTGTGGGGAGCTTCTTACAGGCCACAAAATGCGCTTGCTTGGAAAACAAATCAGTCACAACCCAAATAACCGTCTTTTTCCTACTCTCTGGCAAATCCACAATAAAATCCATGCTAATGACCTCCCAGGGCTTGTTTGGGGTAGGTAGAGGGTGGAGCAAACCCTTGGGCTTCCCTGACCCCCCTTTTGACACTGCACAAGTGGTACACCCCTTTACATAATCCTCCACCTCCTTCCTCATGCGGGGCCACCAAAATTGTCTGCGGGCCAAATGTAAAGTTTTGAGATACCCAAAATGTCCCGCACTCTTGACATCATGGCACTGTTTGAGAATACTCGCTCTCAAGACCTCAGGAACATACAGGCGATCCCCTTTCCAGGCCACCCCCTCCTTCACAGTTACCTCATTGGGGTGAGCCAGGAACCACTGGTCCCGGGGCAGGTCCGAGGCCAATTGAGCATGCCACCCTCCTTCCTCCCCTTGAGAAACAGTGGGCGTGGCAGAGCCATCTGCCGTAGGGGTCACCCCCTGGGTCCCCGGATCGGGGGAAGGCGGGTCGGGGTTCAAGGGCTGTGGCACCGGTCCCTGCGCCAAGGGTGAATCACCGCCACTTTCAGTAGGACCCGGCACCTGAGCAGGGCTATCAGTGGATTTCTGTTCTTTGGCTTTGCTCCGAGTGAGGACGGCTAGTCCCAAGTGGGAAGGAGAAAAAACGGTATCAATGACCTCCTTGCGCTTACTCTCATGCTGTGGTAGCCTGGACAAAGCGTCAGCCAGAAAATTCCTTTTCCCCGGGATAAATTTCAAGGTGAAATTAAATCGGTAAAAGAAACTGGCCCACCTGACCTGCTTGGGGCTCAAACGCCTAGGGGTAGCCAATACTTCCAAATTTTTATGATCAGTCCAAACTTCAAACGGTTTGGGTGAGCCCTCCAGTAGGTGGCGCCATGTCTCTAGTGCCAACTTGATAGCACCTGCCTCTTTCTCCCACACTGGCCAATTTCGTTCCGTGTCATTGAACTTTCTGGATAAATAGGCACATGGCCTCAAATCCCCGTCCTCCCCCTTTTGCAACAACACCCCACCCATAGCCACATCAGATGCGTCCACTTGGACCACGAAAGGTTGGGAGGGGTCGGGGTGTTTGAGAATAGGTTCAGAAGTGAAAAGGGATTTCAATTTGTCAAATGCTTGTTGGCACTGTGGTGACCACACAATTTTTTGGGGAGGTTTGTTCCCTTTACCGTGCTTGGAACCTTTGGTTTTCCCTTCTTTGGTTTTTAACAAATCTGTCAGGGGGAGGGCTACCGACGCAAAGTCAGGGATGAAGGACCGATAAAAATTAGCAAACCCCAGGAAGCTCTGCAACTGTTTCCTGGTTCTAGGGGCTTCCCATGCCAAGACCCCCTTAACCTTTTCTGGGTCCATTTCAATCCCTTTGTTTGAGATGCGGTACCCTAGATAATCTAGACGGCTTTGGTGGAACTCACACTTGGACATTTTCGCATACAGATGATTTTCCCCCAACCTGGTAAGCACCTTTTTCACCAGTTTCACATGGGACGTGTAGTCCTCCGAATAAATCAACACATCATCAAGGTACACCAACACCCCTTTGTACAAAAATTCACGTAACACATCATTAATCAAGTTCTGAAAGATGCCAGGGGCCCCTTTGAGGCCGAAAGGCATGACGAGGAACTCAAAAGCCCCTAGGGGGCAATTAAATGCAGTCTTCCACTCGTCCCCCTCCCGAATCCGTACTCTGTAGTAGGCCTCTCGTAGATCCAGCTTCGTGAAAATCTTCCCTTTGGAGAGATGGGCTAATATGTCCTTCATCAAGGGCAGGGGGTACTGGTTGGAGACACTAATAGCGTTTAGCCCTCTGTAATCCTGAATCAAACGAAGCCCGCCATCAGCCTTGCGCCTAAACATCACCGGGGCCCCCACAGGCGAGGTTGAGGGCCTAATGAACCCTCGGGCTAAGTTCTTATCTATGAACTCTCGGAGCGCCTCCATTTCAGCTGGTGTCATAGAATAAATGCGAGGTTTGGGCAGGCTGGACTCCGAGAGTATCTCAATGGCACAGTCAAAAGGCCGGTGGGGTGGCAAAATGTCACATTCCTTCTCCTCAAACACATATTGCCACGCCTTGTACTCCACTGGCAACCCTTTCAGCTCCCCTTTTACTAAGGCAGTTGTGTAATTCTGCGGCTTATCCACCAGGGGGCCCCCGTCCCCTGGGGATCCTCCCCCCGCCCCGTGCTCCTTGATACACAACGGGTCTGCAAAAGTCAGTGTTTCTTTTATCCAGTCTATGGAGGGGTTGTGGTACTTTAGCCAGTTCAGACCCACAACTGCCGCAGGGACTAATCCTGGAGCAATCACAAACTGCAGTTCCTCCTGGTGGTTGCCCATCCTCATGTGCATGGGACCAGTTATGCGCCGGGCGGGGCCCCCCTTCATCATCCCCCCATCCATCTGAGACAGCCACACGGGCTTGTCCAGCTTAACAGTATCAACGTTTAGTTCACTGACTAAGGAGGGATGAATAAGTACTTGGGTACAACCAGAGTCAATCATTAACATAACTTTGCGGGTGGGGCCCTCCCCTCCAACCCCCACTCGAGCTTTGATAAAGAACGGGCCCTTCACTCCACTCACCACGGCATCCGGGCGCCCTTCCGGATTAGCCCGCCCTCGGGCGCTCAGTAGGGCGGGCTGGGCCTGTTTCCCGCCGGCTCAGCGTCGGAGGAGTAGGACCCACTATCCTCGGGATCATCTGAGGACTCCCCTGCCGCCTGGCCCGCTGCCAGGGCCCTGGCCGTCGCCCTGGTCTTGGGTTTGGAGGGCGTCTTGGAGGACCCGGATCTCCCCTCGCTCCGCGCTGGCTTGGCGGCGGCGGGTTGCTCCCGTGGGCTCCTCTCTGGGCACTCCGCTATGCGGTGTCCGCTCCTCCCACAATGCAGGCACAGACCCTTTCTCATCCTTCGCTCACGTTCGGTCTCTCCGGTGGTGCCTCCCCCCGAGCGTGCCGTCTTGGTCTTCTTCCCGGGGGCCCCAGCGGATTTCCCCTCCGTCCCAGCCTGGCGGCGCAACATCTTAATGCTGGCCTTCACCGACTCCACTTCCCCAGCCAGCCGTATCCACCCCATGAGGGTTTCGGGGTCTCCCTGGAACTTGGCCCACTCTAGAATGTCAGGGTTCAGGCCCTCCTGGAAAAACTGCACCTTGACCTCCTCTGGCCACTCCGGTACTTGGCTGGCTAGGCGGCGGAACTCAGCTGCGTACTCGGCCACGGGCATCGTGCCTTGCTTCAGGCTCCTAAGCTTGCTTCGAGCCCGCTTCCCTCTTAAGGGATCGTCAAACTGGGCCCTGAGAGCCATCAGGAACTCTTGGTAATTATCCAGTTCAGGGGCTCCCATATCATACAGACCCACCAACCACTGAGCCGCCTCTCCCTCCAGTTGGTTGGACACATACTGCACTTTCTCAGCCTCAGACTGGAACTCCCCTTCCCACTGGGTCATGTAACTCACCACTTGAGTCATGAAGTAGGGTAGTTTTGCTGGATCCCCATCGAACTTCGCCTTCAGGTGCCGGTGTTTCCAGCCCCGGGGTCGCTCCTGCGGCTCAACCGGGCCAGCCCCCACCGGGGGAGCCGGTCCAGGAGCCGGCAGGCCAGGTACAGCTGGGGGCTGAGCGGGGACTCCATCCCCGGGCGCCTGGGCAGCCGCAGGTGGCGCTGGGGGAGGCTGGGCCCCTCCGGGTGCTGGTGGAGCTGGAGGGGTTCTGTGCAGGAGTTCTAGGAGCACCTCCCGTATCTCACCCATTTGCTGTTTCAGTTGAAGAACCTCGGTTCCAACTTCTGCCAAGGAAAACTTCGCTTCTGGCTCTCTAGGCCCCTCACCCTGGGGTCTGTCCCACCGGGACCGGCGGTCTTCTCGGCGTCCGGCCCCTGCCCATGGCCAGGCAGGGCCTAAAACCTCTCGCACTGGAGTGCCGAAGCTTGGCAGGCTGCCCCTCCCTGGAGCCAGCTCCATCCCCAGCTCCCAGGGCTCAGTGGAGGGTCGAAATACTGCAGCCCTCCGGCGGTCTCGGTCTCGGCTGGCTCCTCCAGCTGCGGCAGCTACAGCACCCCCCTCTGCCCCAGCCTCCTGCTTCGAGGCCTCGGCTTCTCTGGCGCTGGCTGCAATCAGATCTTGGTCCGTCTGTGTGCCAGTCTCTGCGTCGTCAGACATTGCAGGCAAAGGCTCCACAGTTTCAGGACAGAGAAAAAAATAAAAGTAGGGAGTAGCAGCTTTCTGTGATGTACTCAGAACACAAACTCAGGGTTCTTCAATAAAACTCTTTATTGGAAGAGTAGCTTGTGTAAGGAACCATTGCAAAGCTGCTACTGAAGTAAATGTAAACTATCCAGAGATAATAAGGCATCAAGCGTGAGAACAGACACGGGGGAGCAAAAGTAGCTGGGGAGCGTGGCCTTGAGTTCCCGGTAGGACTTGCGTTACCATGCCAACCAGGAGGCCTGGCTCACTTCTCAGGCATTCCAAAATCCTGAGAAAATACTAGCTACATGTCAGGGCCTCCATGAATTCCACTCCAATGCCCAGAATTCAGGGATGAGCCTGACAGATCTCATGTTATTCAGTCACACAGTTATTTAAATCAAACTTTTAAAGCCATACTTGTAAATCAGAATTATCTACATTTCATCATTTAGTAGCACAGCAGGGAGAGATCCATAACATCCAAATGCCTTAAAAGGAGGAAGCAGTTAATAGGAAGGAAAAATCCAATGTGCTTTTGCCATGCTTTGAAAAATCTTCATTGATTCTACTGACTTGCTAATCAATTTAGCAAAAACAAATATTTGAAATTTCTACTTTTGAAGTACAAAGCATTTTTTAAAACTTTGGTACAAACTAGTATTTTATATAAATACTCTAGCAATTTTGTTAATGTATATGTACTAGTAAAATATGCATTAGTTTAATATTTTCATCATTGGCCTTTTAATTATTTTATCATACTTTTATTGTGAGGAAATATATCTTAAACTCTTTTTAAAAAGAATCTAAAACCCCTTTAAAAAAAAACCATAAAAACATATCCCTATTATTTTCAGCTATGACTCTAGACCTTTTCCCCTGATCATTTGATTATCAGTTGTGTCAGACTCCTCTCTTTCATCTTGAAATTTATCTACAACAATACATTGCCTCTTGTTAATGAGTTATGATTGGATAAGTCCAATTTATGCTATCATAACCCACTTCTGTAACCATTGCAGAAGTAGGAATTCTTTACTGACCACACTATGATCAAACTCATCTGAAAACACACCTTTTATTTTTTAAAAAATATTTATTTATAAAGTTTAACAAAACATAAGAAATTCACAAAGTTAATCAGTTCAAAGTTGGTTATCACTCAATATGACATTATAGCTCAATACAGCATTAATTTCCATAACAACCAAATTGTTTCCATAAACACAAACACAACCATACATGTTTATGAGTTTCTTCTTTTCCTCCCTTCCTTTGACTTCCTCAGATTTACTAACTCAAAGAGGCCAAGAACTATCACTCAATATCATTATTGAACATTGACTACAAGATCTACACAACTATTTTAGCTAACAGACTTAAGGCGGTATTAGTAGAATTCATTCATCCTGACCAAAATGGCTTTCTTCCAGGTAGAACATTGACCAATAATATAAAAACAGCTTTAAATGTACTGGAGTACTATGAAAAAAACAATGAGAAAAAAGCAGCTTTAATATTCGTAGATGCCGAGAAAGCCTTTGACAATCTTAGAAGGTCATTTACGAAGAGTGTCCTGCAAGCGATAGGAGTAGGGAGTGACTTTTATCAATACATTGATCAAATATATCAAAAACAGAAGGCATATGTACTAGTACATAGTGAGAGATCACAAGAAATAAACATCCAAAAAGGAACAAGGCAGGGTTGCCCGCTGTCACCTCTCTTATTCATAATTTCCATGGAGATTCTTAATAAGCAAATTAGAGATGACAAGACAATACCGGGTTTGAAACTTAGAGAACAAGAATACAAAGTGTTAGCAAATGCAGATGATTTTTTATTAATACTTCAAGAACCAATGGGTAACATGGAGAAACTACTAGACATCATAAACAAATTCGGAAAGTTAGCTGGTTTTAAAATTAATAAAGACAAAACTGTTATAATTCCTACGAACTTAACAAAAATGGAAAAGATGCAATTAGAAACCATTTCTGGATGCAGAATTCAGAACAAAGTAAAATACTTGGGTATATGGATAAGTAAAAGAAACAGAGCATTATATGAGAACAATTATAAAATAACATGGAACCAAGTGAAAGAAGATCTAAAAATATGGCAAAAACTGAACCTATCACTGCTAAGGAAGATTGCCATGGTTAAAATGAATATTTTGCCAAGAATGATATTCCTGTTTCAAAATCTAATTATCTTGACCAATGAGAAATCTTTCTCAGCATGGGAAGCAGATTTTTAAAAAATCATATGACAAAAGCCTAGAATAAAGTGGTCAACTCTAATAGATACCAAGGATAGAGGTGGAAATGCTCTACCTAACCTCAAACTGTACTATATAGCTTGTGGGTTAAAATGGCTTAGTGATTAGATGAAACTAGAAAATCCTAGGCTTATAAATTTGGAATGTAGAAAATCCTAGGCTTATAAATTTGGAATGTAGCATACCTATGGTATGGAAAATCAAAAATTGACAAAGAATTTGAAAACCATACTTTTAGAGGACCTTTTTTGAGGATATGGAGAAACATAAAACAAAAATTCTATAAGGGCATCCCCATGTGGCTGTCCCCAGTGGAAGCATTTCAAATTAGATGGACAAAAGAAGATGAATGGATTAAATACAAAGATCTTATAAAATGGAAAAATGGAAATGTTTACAGCTTGATAACATGAGAGGGTTGCAAGTTCAGGGATTTAAGATACAGTGGTTTATGTACATTCAAGTAAAGGAGAGATTCAAAGAAGATAAAATGAATTACGGATTTGACAAAGAACAGAATGAAATTGAGAAAATTATTTGGGGTATAGATAAGGGGAAAATTACTAAATTATAAATTTCTGTTGGAAAGAGTATTAGAAAAGGAATTGATAAAAGACTCAATGGTAAGATGGGCGAAAGATATCGGAGAATCAATTAACTTGGATGAATGGGAAAATGCCTGGTCTAAGACAAATAGCTTCACAGCAAATCAAGACTTAAAAGAAAACCACGTTAAGATCGCTAATAGATGGCAACATACTCCTGCAAGATTAAGTAATATCTATAAGTTAGAAAACAAGAAGTTCTGGAGATGCAACAAGGAAGTTGGGTCTCTGCACCACATGTGGTGGGGTTGCCCAATTATAAAGAAATTTTGGGAAAAAGTACACAAAACAACACAAAAGATGTTGGGTATTATCTTTAGTATGGCTCTGAAACTGTACCTGTTAAACATAATGTCTATGTTAGAAAGTCAAAGGGAAAAGAAATATTGAAGGGTGCTGTTATATATAGTCTCAGCAGCTAGACTTAAGATAGCAGCTAATTGGAAAAAGAAAGATGCACCGGTATTAGGAGAATGGCTTGATAAGCAATTGGAAATGAAAAATAATGACAAACTAACATGAATTATAAATAAAATGAACATAGAGGAAGTAAACAAAGAATGGTAATCAACAACAGATTATCTACATAAACGTTGGAATATGTAAAATTGATTTTTATTTAGTGTGAAGGATAATAGGCTGAGATCCAGCAAGAAGGAAATTAAGGGAATATAGTTAATAAAGAAAGGGCAAATTATGATAAGCGTATGAAGTTTTGGGTAGAGGAGCTACAAAATATAGAAAATGGATATATGATACTGTGATGTACCAGGAACACACACTCACATTCACTCAATAAGAATTCTTTATTAAGCAAGGATACGTGTGGCATGAACATAAGTAAAGCCGAAACTAAACACAGGCTAACACAATACCCAGATAAACCCTTACAGCATGAGAATGGCATTTAGGGAGGCTAGCCAGCACCCACACATCTTCAGGTGCTGTGACCTTGAGCTGCTGTGGAGAACAGTGTTCCCAGGCCCAACAAGGCGGGCTGGCACCCACCCAAAGGCTGAGAGGGCTGGCACCCACCCAAAGGCTGAGACAAAGAAAACAGGCCAAAGCCTTCTACCAACCTCATGTCAGGATCTTCCATGAAGTCTACACTAAAACTCAGAATTCAGGGACGAGCCTGACATACCGCCCTCCCAAAGAACAACATCCCCCCACACTCAGCCGGGCTTATCAGGAAAGCGAGCATGGAACTTTCGCAATAAGCGCGGGGCGTTTATGTGTTCAATGTTAACCCACTCAGCATGACCCATAGGCAAATGTTTCCATTTAACCAGATACTGCAACCTTCCCCTGTGCACCCGAGAGTCCAGCACATCAGAAATTTCAAAGTGTTGATCTTTGTCCACCAGGATAGGGCAGGGCGACGGCTCAGGATCTCGATGATGTCGATCTGAAGGGCACTCTGGCTTGAGCAAACTAGAATGAAACACAGGGTGGACATTACGGTACAGCTTGGGCAATGATAGTTCAAAAGCCACAGGGTTAATTTCCGTAACAATAGGGAAAGGTCCAATGTACTTAGGCCCCACTTTTTCGAGGGCTGCAGGCTCTTTAGGAATTTGGTGGATAAAAATACCAAGTCCCCTACAGAGTACTGCGGGGTAGGGTCACGCTTTTGGTCAGCATATTCTTTATAACGGGCTTTTGCAAAGTCCAGGCCTGACACAACTTTCGGCCATGTGTCCATAATTCGTTGACTCCACTGGGTCACCGAGACCGGATGCTTGGAGGTCCCCTCTCCTAAAGGCAGAGGGTTAAAGTCCTGCCCTGAAACAATTTTAAAAGGAGACAAGCCTGTGCTTTGGTGTATGGCATTGTTATATGCTACCTCAGCAAATGGTAAAAGGTCCACCCAATCAGACTGCTGGAAGTTGACATAACACCTTAAATACTGTTCCAAAAGCTGATTCATGCTTTCACTTTGGCCTTCACTTTGTGGATGATGGGAGCTGCTCAACCCCAATTCAAACCCCAACAATTTTGTGAACGCCTTCCAGAATTGGGAGGTGAATTGATCTCCCCAATCTGAAATGATCTTAGCAGGAACCCCATGTGGCCTATATATGTGATGCACAAACAACTTGGCCAGCTGGGAGGCTGTCAGGAGTTTCTTGCATGCCACAAAGTGCGCTTGCTTGGAAAACAAGTGATTCACAACCCAAATAACAGTCTTTTTCTTACTTTCTGGCAACTCAACAATGAAATCCATACTAATTACTTCCCATGGCTTAGTGGGGGTAGGTAATGGTAGCAATAAGCCTTTTGGTTTCCCCCTTGGCTCTTTTTGCCAATGCACATGTGTGACACCCCTTTATATACTCCTCTACCTCCTTCCTCATTTGGGGCCACCAAAACTGCCTTCATTTTAAGTGTAACATTTTCACATACCCAAAATGACCTGCACTCTTCACATCATGGCACTGTTTAAGAATGGCAGTTCTCATGGCCTCTGGGACATACAGCCATTCTCCTTTCCAAGCCAACCCACCTCATACAACTACCTCCCCTTGGTGAGACAGAAACCACGGGTCCTTGGGGAGAGCTGCCGCCATTTGGGCCTGCCACGCACCCACACCGTCCCCTGAGACTGGAGGAGAAGGCTCCAATGAAGATGGGACCAGCACCACAGTGGGGTTTGTGGTCCTTGTGGGCGAGCCGCCAGGCTCCCCTGCAAAGTCCAGTCCTGGGCCCAACGAGGGGCTTGCCTAGTCTCCTGACGCTTGGCTGGACTGTGCATGAGAACTGCCAATCCCAAATGGGAGGGAGAGAAGACGGTGTCTATCACCTCCTTCTGCTGACTGTCATGTTGAGAGAGCCTGGACAAAGCATCAGCTAGGAAATTCTTTTTTCCCGGGAGAAACTTCAGGGTGAAGTTAAACCAGTAAAAGAAACTGGCCCACCGAATTTATTTAGGGTTTAAGCGCCGTGGAATTTTCAAAGTCTCCAAGTTTTTGTGATCTGTCCAAACCTCAAAAGGTTGGGAAGATCCTTCCAGCAGATGGCGCCAAGTCTCTAAGGCCAATTCGATCACCCCTGCCTCTTTCTCCCACACTGGCCAATTTCACTCAATCTCATTGAATTTCTTTGACAAATATGCACAAGGTCTAAGCTCCCCACTTCATCTTGTTGTAACAACACCCCCCATCACCATGTCTGAGGCGTCTACCTGAACCACAAAAGGAAGGGTGGGGTCGAGGTGCTTCAGAATGAGCTCAGAGGTGAAAAGCTTCTTCAGCTTGTCAAACGCTCTTTGGCATTGGTCAGTCCACACAATCTTTTGGGGAGGCTTTTCTGCCTTCCCCTTCCCAGTTCGTTTTTTCTCTCCCACCCCCTTGGTTTTCAACAGGTCAGTCAAATGTAAGGCCACCGCAGCAAAGTCAGGGATGAAGGACCGGTAAAAATTAGCAAACCCTAGGAAGCTCTGAAGCTGTTTCCTTGTCTTGGGGGCCTCCTATGCAAGAACCCCCTTTACCTTCTCAGGATCCATTTCAAACCCCCTGCTAGAGATGCGGTACCCCAAGTAATCTAAGTGGCTCTGATGAAATTCACATTTTGACATTTTAGCATAAAAATGATTCTCCCCCAATTTACTAAACACTTTTTTCACCAACTTCACACGGGACGTGTAGTCCTCAGAGTAAATAAGCACATCATCCAAATACACCAGTACTCCTTTGTACAAGAACTCTCTCAGTATGTCAGTAGTTAACTTCTGGAAAATTCCAGGGGCTCCACTTAGCCCAAATGGCATTACACAGAATTCAAAAGCTCCTAGCTGGAAATTGAAAGCAGTTTTCCATTCATCCCCTTCTTTAATTCGCACTCTGTAATAGGCCTCCCACAAGTCCAGTTTGGTAAATATCTTCCCCTTGGCTAAATGAGCCAGGATGTCTTCCATTAAGGGGAGGGGTTACTGATTTGTCATGCTGATAGCATTTAAAGATCTATAGTCTATGCAGAGACGAAGACCCCCATCAGCCTTGTGCCCTTGTGTACGTGTGGCATGAAAATAAGCAAAGCTGAAACTAAACACAGGCTAACACAATACCCAGATAAACCCTTACAGCTTGAGAATGGCATTTAGGGAGGCTAGCCAGCGCCCACACATCTTCAGGTGCTGTGATCTTGAGCTGCTATGGAGAACAGCGTTCCCAGGCCCAACAAGGCGGGCTGGCACCCACCCAAAGGCTGAGAGGCCCAGACAAGGAAAACAGGCCAAAGCCTTCTACCAACCTCATGTCAGGATCTTCCATGAAGTCTACACTAAAACCCAGAATTCAGGGAAGAGCCTGACAGATACTAAAGTAGCAAAAGAAGATTTGAAATACACATTGAAAACACAGCTTTTAAACAATGCAACTTCCCTAGCACAACCATTTCCACATTGTTGGAATGAGTGGGAGAGACTGTGGGTGGGAATTAGCAGAAATTCATCCAGCTATTTTCCCATAGCTGGCCATGCTGTGAAGATCTCTGGAAATCACTGTGGATGCCTGTTGCAGCATGGCCAGCTACAGGAAAATGTCTGGACTCCTTTCTGCTGATCCCCTGCTTTCCAGTGACATGGAAATGGCAGCATTTCTGGGGTTCTATCACTGCAAAGGTGGGTTGTGGGTAGCACTGATAAATACAGATATAACAAGAAGGCAAATGTAGGAGGTCCAATGCAGGATTCCAGCTTAGTTATTCTGTCTTGGGGGGTTGCTATTGTGTTTCTTCAGGTTTTTTTCTCATTTAAAATATCTTTGAACATTTAAAAATGGGAACAGATATATACTATTACTTCTAATTATTGTTCCTTATTACCTCTGGTAAGCAACATCCATTTATCTACAAACTGAAAATACATAGAACTTTAAAAGTATTTGCCAGTTTAATATTTTTACATTAAAAAAAAACTATCTAAAACTTCATTTCACCTTGGTTCCCTTTCCTTCTTTAATCTTTTCCTTATAAATTGTGTCATTGCTATTGCATCTCCTGCACCCCACTGTTTCGTTGTTTCAGCTCACCCTTTCAACACACAGAACTTGTGAAAGTTACTGTATATTCCGGCATATAAGACGACCGGAGGTATAAGACGACCCCCCCCCAATTTTCAAGCTAAAAGATAGAGTTTGGAATATACTTGCTGTATAAGACAACCACCCCATAACCTGTCCTCCATGAAGCCGTGATCGGGCTCCCGATGACGGCTTTGGGGAGGTTAGGTGGTGGCTGGAAAGCTTCCCCCCTCCAGCCAGCCACCCTTCCTAAAGCCTCCCCGAAGCTGGGTGACTGGGGAATCTCTCCAGCCAGGCAGCCACCTACCTTGATTACCCAACCTGCCAGGAGGCTGGCCAGCCTCCTAGCAAGTTGGGGAATCGTGGGGGATGGCTCTCCCCGCCCCTTGCAGCCTCTCTTGGTGGGAAGGGGAAATCTCCTCAGTGAGTGAGAGTCACGGAGGAGACCCCTGCCACCCAGCAAGGCTTCCCCCCACCCCATGCAGCCTCGCTGGGTGGGGGGATCTCCTCCATGACTCTGAGTCATGGAGGAGACCCCTCCAACCCAGCAAGGCTTTGGGAAGGGAGGGTGGCTTGAAGGGGAGGCTTTCCAGACACCACCCTCCTTTCCCAAAGCCGTGATCGGGGTGCCGATTGCAGCTTTGGGAAGGGTGGATGGTGGTGACTGGAGGGGAGGGGCTGGAGGTAAACTGCAACATTCACCCCTCCTCTGTCTCCCCCAAAGGGGGAGAAGGCAGAGGAGGAGGGCGAATGAACCGGTAAACGCTTTGCCTCACACCCCCCCGCCCGATCTCCTGCCTCTTTGCTCCGTTTGCGAAGAGAGCAAAGAGGCAGGAGATCTGATGATAAGTGAGGCACAGTGTATCCAGCATATAAGACAACCTACAAATTTTGAGGATATTTTTCGGGGTTAAACAGTCATCATACACCAGAATATATGGTACCTTTGAGTACAACTCTCAGAATCCCCCAGCTAGCATGGCTGCACAACACACCTAATAGACATGTACTATTACACCAGGATGATACTGTGCTAGCTAGTAATCATCACAGGAAGGGCATTAATACCCTAGAAGCCATGGTTAAGAATTTCACATATTCCCAGTGGACTGCAACGCTCAGAGGAATTTGAGCCCTCAAAGTAATTTCATTTCTAGTACAAAGCAAATCAAATTTCTTTCCAGCTTTACCGGTTCCAACTTATTATGGGGTCAAAACTTCTGTTAGCCCTATTCTTCTGTTTTTGATTTCCAGATCTTTTAAGAACATCGTCCATGCACAATTTATCTACCACCTCATGTACAACATTTGTTGGGTCACCCGTGCACACAACCAAGCTAATTGCAGCTCATAAGCTAGAACTTAAATAAACTCTACCACTCTTTCTTTGATTTGTTTCTTTAGTTTTGAGGAGTCACTACACAACTTGTGTGGGCCTGCAATTTAGGAACTACTGGGGAGCTCATCTATATGACAAAAAATATCCAGCAAAAATCGGCAAGAACGCAGGCAGAATACCTTTAGTTTAGATGAACTCCTGCCAGGATTTGCCATATCAACAATGAGGGGGGCTAAAAATTCCAAATAGACTATGATAACAGCTGCCACTGTTTCTTGCAATCCTTTTTAAAAATTGTGTGAAAATGCACATAAATGGTCATCTGTACAACCAATTCGAAAAGGGGACACAGAAGAGCTGAAAGCTGATTAGCTGGACTTCGGAGGGGGCAGACTTGCAAGGGGGGGCTTGCAATGCCAGAGCCACCATTGTTGTTGTTTTTGCCAGCACTATTGTTCAACTGGCAAAGTGGCAGAGCAAAGGTGTGAATTTTTATTTAAGTGGAAAACAGCTCTTCATCATCTGTCACTTTAAAAGAAAAAAAATGGGGGAATGGAGGGAGGTTTTCCAGACTCAACTCACTCGCAGCCACTTTTTAGCCCATGCATGTAAACTGCAAAAAATTCCCTTTCAAGCTTGCAACTGAGCCGTGGGCACAAATGGGCACGGCAGCAAAAGGGAGGTAAGCCGCTATTTTTCACTACAAATTCTCCTGTGTAGCTGCGCCCTGGTATTCATCAAAGAAGATGCTGAATCTGGGACTGAAGCTGGATTTTATCATTCATTTCAGCTAAATTCCACAAACCAATATGTTAGAAACAACATTTTATCCATCCATTGTTTTTATTTCATTTCTGATTCTTTGCATTCCCAAAAATTGCTCTGGAATGTTCTGCTATTTATTTAGTATTTTTAACATATCTTTATTACTCAATTTATTTTATCGTTTGGCTTCTCTGTATTTCTGTCATCTTTCCCTTGTACTCTGTGCTTTTCTTAGGAGATTTTTCACACCAGCGATATGTTCCATTGCAGGCATGGAACAGGGTTGCTGATTTTACTTTCAAATGATGTTCACCTCCTTCTGTGCCATCAATGTTACCATTCTGTTTTCTTCACGTGATATTTCAATCACGGGAAGAAATAGTTAATGACCACCCTGTTCTGTTTCTATCATGGAATCGGGATGCTCTGAAGGTGTCCTGTTCCTCTCCCACAATGACAGCTGAGTGGGGGGGAGGTCCTTTCTGGACACTTCCAGGCAGGAACAGAACACCCAGGTAAGTGGCACCCTTCCCCCCCCCCGTTCCCCGGGTTACTTATTTTTTTTTAATTTATTTTTGTATTTTGTTTATTGTTTTGATGTTTTGGGGGGGTATTTTTAAATTTGCCACGTAGCTGTTCTCTCACAAGAATGGCCGAAATTTGAGTTCCAGGCCGTAAATGCAGCCTTATGACGGCTGCATTTAAGGCCGGCCAGCTTGGGGACAGGGAGGACGTTCCTATCATGGAATGGAGATAAGTGTGTGAACATTTTTCTCCATTCCATGGCAGCAATGGAAGAGGAGGTGGTGAGGCAGTAATGGGGCATTTTGGCCCCATGTGAAAATCTCCTTGACCTGATATTTCTAATGATTCCTTTCTCTCATACTGCTGTGTTAACTCACTGAGTTACTTAGTTTCTCCTTTCCCAAATTATGCTTTGTTTTTTTCCCCCATACTGGAATAATACTGTACAATCCTAGTCACTTAACATTTCCATTTCTGAGCATCCATACCCTCCAATAGCCACATATCAGCTGGGACAGCCCAAACTACTCTTCTGTATTTCTGGTTTCTCACTTTGTTCTTAGAGGGCCTGCATTTTGCCTCCCAAGCACATGATTACTTCTGAACAACCAAAGGCTGCTAATTAATTTGTACTCAGCCTAGCAGGGGGGAGCCTTCATTTTTCCTCCAGTGGAGAAGAGAGGGCAGAGTCTTAACCTTCCAATGAAAGGTACTGCAGTTACTCATAAGAGCTTCAGTCTGTGTAGGTAAAATGGAGGGGACTAGCAAAGAGGAGCTTTCCTCAAAAGGATCCCTTATGAATTAGCACTACCATAACTGTAGATCAGCCTCTCTCCTCATCGTCACAGGTTCTCCTCTGTGCTTTAATGGATTTCAGATTCCTGCTGTAATTCCATAAAATACAATCAATATTGCAGAAAAGTTTACCTGGTTGGAAAATATTTTTCTTCTGCCCTACCGCCCCGTTCTGTAGTTCTGTTCATTTGTAGAGTATTTTCTGCAGAGCAACACTTCATTTCCATTCACAATTTCTCATGCTCATATCTACACAGAAGTAAGCCCGAATGAGTCTTGTAGGTGAGGCTGAATCTATTGAACGTTAACTGAGCCCTCCTTCTCTGAACTTTGTGCCCACCCCTGCCCACCTCAATTTCTAGCCATCACCTACTCCCAAGATATTTGGTCTCAACCTGTTCACATATCCGATTTTTCACATCCTCCCAAGACTTTTTTAAAAACACGGGCCAAACCATGGGACGGAAAGTCCTGCTGGTTGAGGGATAAAATGTGCCCCCCCTTCCGAAAAGCTCAAGACTGTCACGCAGGACATGTGAACTACCAGAGATCAACATAAATTCATCTCACTACATTTTCCTCATGTAAATGGCACCTAAGTGTTATCAGTTATGCCTTGAATTCAGACCAGAAATGTCCCACAGACTTCAATTTTTGGGCAGGCATATATATGCCCCTTCAAGTATCAAGGTCCCAGGCCATTTAGATCTTTAAAATGTCATTATCAGGACTGTGAATTCAGATCAGAAGCATACTGACTGCCATTGCTATTCTTTTAAAGTCAGTGTTATAGGATTTTTGTTCTTATTGTCAGCAGCCTAGTACTGCACTCACTTTTATGTCATCTTCAGGCCCATGTAGAGCTAATTGAGAAATAATGGGACCAGGTTATCCCTCTCCAGAAAAGATCAGAAGCTGGCAAGTCAGTCAAAGCTGCTTCCAAGCACTCCAAGCCATAGAATCCACCTGGACCTCCAGTAACAGAAGTTGATCCAATAGTACTTTCAAGGTGTCTACATGCTCCTTCAGAGGTAGTGCAGTACCATCCAGGGCAACTTATTTACCTCATTCCCAGACCCAGAAACCACCAATCCACAGAGCCCCCATCTTATCAAGATCCAGCTTCAGTTTATTAACCTTCATCCAGTGGTGTAGACTCGAGTTAATTGACTTAGGACTTTATCAGACGAGCTCCTTAAAGCATTCTTTTGCTGACAAAAAATAAATATTTATTTCAGCAAAAGAATGCCCCCACCGCACTCACCTTGCTTTCCCAGCAAAGGCTTCCCCAGCAATGAAACAGGAAGTGAGCGGAGCTCCATTCACTTCCTCCTTAGAAATCCCTTGGATTATCACGAGACTTCATCATGTGGGGAATTTAAAAAAACAAAACAAATATAAGACAGGAAAAGTTTTTTAAAAGCACAGGAACATACTTTAAATGTCCCAAGTAACCCAGGGAGGGTCATAAAAAGTGTGTCACTTATCTGGCTGTCGTGATCTCACCTGAAGTGTTCGTGCCGGACCAGGTATTCTCTCTGCATTCACATAAGTACAATGGCGTGGAGTTTCACATGCCGGCAATGCTGGCCGTAAAGCTCCATGAGGGATCAATTGACGGCTTCAGCCATCTATTAAAAAGTACAGGTTTTGGCTGGAACATAAATGCAAAGGGGTGATGCCATGTGGTACAAGTGCCCTTTTGTGTTTGTGTGGCATTGTTATAACACTGTGTTTTATGCATCTGATAAAGTCCTTAGACTCTAATTGGACTCAAGTCACTTCAGGGACTTGACTTGGACTAACCTCTGCCATAAATGAAGCACTCGCTCACCTTGCCTCGAGGCTTGTATATTTTTAGCTATTGACTTGCTGGCCTTGGAGGAAGAGGAGCCTTCTAAAGCATTTCCTAGCAGTAGGAAAGACTTGCCCCTGACAGTGTGGGAAATATTTCTCACAGGCTTTTGAACAGACCACAACCCCTGCCTCAAGCCCAATCCCTAGTTTAGTTTTCCTATTTCCTCACATATCCCTCCTGTTTCTTCCTCAACCTAAATGAAATAACCACATACTTTCTCATGTGCTCCAGTCCCCTCGGTACTGCTCATCTACTTCAAAAACCTGGATCCCTCCTTTCCTTCCCCGTCTCTGTCAGTAATACACACTCTCACCTAACCACCACATAGTCCACAACAGTCTTTCATACCTTCTCTTCTCCTGATATGCTTGGATTGGGCTGCTCAAGTTAGCATCTCTGCAGCCAGCCTGCAATCTCTTTGACTTCTCCTCACCAACACTTCCTTTGCTTCAATGACGCTTCACCAGCTCTCCCTGGATTTCCAAGACCCTACACCCCAATAATCAGCCAGGATGTTCAGTCCTTTTCACAATGCTAATTAGTTTATTCTAAAGCAAATCTTCTTGATTTTCTAGTTATTGAAACTCAATCCTCCCCACACACACCACCTCCTTTTTTTTCTGGTAAATTTGGCTCCCAGACTTGATACTTTACTTGAAAGTATCTTGCAAGGACTTGAGACTTGATTTGAGACTTAGGACTTTTTCAGACAGGACTTACTGCACAAGAAGACCCTGGAACAGTTACGACACTGTCACGCAGCAGGGGGCCCATTTCAGACGCCGCCATCCCTCTCTCGGCGGCGTCCGTGACTGTTCCGAGTATGATTGAAGTCAGCCATGCGATTTTTTATCCACAGACAACTTCCATGAGTAAAAAATAGTGTGGTTGCCTTCAATCATACCTGGAACAGTCATGGATGATGCCAAGAGAGGGACGGCGTCATCCGAAATGGACCCCCTGCCGAGCGACAGTGTCATAACTGTTGCGGAGTCTTCTTGTGAGGTAAGTCCTGTCTGAAAAAGTCCTTGAAGGTAGAGACTTGCAACTTGACTTGAGACTTTAAGTGAAAGGCTTCAATACATCACTGCCCTCATCCAACTATTACAATATCCAGGTGCTGATCTTGTACCTTCATAACCTCAGCTGATGCTGACAAGGAAAAGTAGATGTATCAGCACACTGATGATAGCCAATCCTAAAAGCTGACTCCACAAGAGGCAAATCATCTGGTTTTGTGAAGGGTTTTTTTTCTATTCTAACTGCTTCCTTGAGCAGAAACTTTTGAGATCTGCTAAGATTCAGATTTGCTGCAGTAGCACATTACTTTTAGACTTCAAATTCTAAGACAGAAGGATGATATCTCCCATTAGTCTGGCTTCAGCTCATTTGGTAGGGAAAGAGAATCCATATCATCTGCAGGTTCCATTCACGCCTCATATGCCCTCTTATTGTTCAGGACAATAATACTACACCCTAGTGCTGAAGGAAGAAAACAAGTGTGGGAATTTATACTAGCAAATGAAGATTTTAAGCTTCATTTGTTTAAAAGAGATCTTTAAGCTTCCAGGATTAACTCTTTAGCATCCTTCTTACTATATAAACTTCTACGATGTTATCCTTTTTGTGTACAGTTTTGTAAGGCGTTCTTATTTGCAGTCGAGTATCAGGGATATTTTGTTAAAACTGATATATATGCAGTTCTGCTGCTTACTATCCTTGCCACCCTTGAACCTGAACTTGTTGAGCCCTTAAGTTGTATGAACAGTTCCCCCAACCATACTTTCCCCTTAGTTCTCCCTTCCTACAATGTCATGCCTAATTTTCTCTTCTTTCTCCAAGGCTTTGTCCTGACATACTACCTATATGTAGCAGCACTGAATTTTTATCCATGACATTTTGGAATTAGGGGGTCAAAAGAGAAAATGCATTATCTTTTTACTTTTTCTGCACTACCTGTTTGCAAATGCTTCTTTCTCCTGTTTGCAGATTTTTCCAGTGTTGTCTTCCTCCTCCTGCATTCTTCCTGAAATGATTCTACCTGTTCTAGAGTTTCTTAGGCAGTACAATTATACTGCATCATCATGCAGTCAATCAGACAATTCTTCCACACCTTCTGAATAAGCTTTTTAGTAATGCCATTTAGCTTTTAGCTATATTATGACAAAGAGGAAAGGGGAAAGATTGTTGCCTTATATTGTAGTTTGCTCTGATAATATAAAAAAAAGTGGGTGCATTTCATGGAGAAGTGATTTCTGAAACAAGCAGCCCATTTTTTTCAGTCTTACCAGAAATCTTCATGTTCCTACTTCTTATCCCACTTCCTTTTCTGATTTGCTTCACTTGGTTAGGGATAGGAAGAATATTCAAGAATATTTTAGATAGATAGATAGATAGATAGTCTTTGTCGAGTGTCTGACAAGAATCCTGAACAGACAAAAAATTTTGCAGTTCAGGACTTATTCTACACAAACATCACATGTGGTTGTTTTGTAGCGAAAACAGCATTTTCTGTGTAGAACATATTTTATTTTCTACTTTTATAATATTATTTTCTGTGCAGAAAATGCTGTTTCCAGCAGAGAAAATGCAGTTTTATGTACAAAGCAACCACATGTGAACTTTGCACAGAAAAATTCTTGAACTGTGCAGTTTTCAAAGACTTTTTCGCAGTGAGAAGAAAATTGCTCACATTATTAATTGCTTCCTTTGAGAAGAAAATGAACAAAGAATGACATCCCTACACTTGTTTCCAGCCCTTTCACATGTTTCAAACTTCACTTTAATTGAAAGTATTTGGTTGCAAGAGCTATCACATAACATCAATGACAACTTGTTACCATTTTTTTCCTTTGTTTGCTTTATTTTCCCCCTGAAAAAAAAACCTTTAAATCCTCCCTGGGCATGCTACCATTCTGTTTCCAAGGACTCATGTGTAACCCCGTCCTGCACTGTTTCTGTTTTTGTGGTCAGCTGACTTTGTTGGTGTGTTTTAGGTGTGTTCTGTCTGGGTGGTACCTGGTGATTCCTTCTGGTTCCCACTGCCACCATTTCTTCTCCATAGTTTTCCAGTGGGTTAGGTGGGCATTTACATGGCAGGGTATCCCTTGATATCATGCCCAATGTGGGATATGATGAAACAGAACAGGACTGAGCAATAAAGTAAAAGTGCAAAATTGTGTTGTTCCTCCAAAATTGCAGTTGGTGGTATTAAAGAGAAAGGGTAATATTCATAGCAGCAACAAACAAAAAGAAAAAAAGGAATGCCCACTGCCAAATAGGACCCATGTGGAAAACCATTTGATTCTGGACCCACTTCCACTTCCAACCCATCATATAGCTGCCTGTTCAGCACTATTTACCTGCATTTCTGTCAACAGCACACAAATGGATGGTTTACTTTATATATATATATAATGTGCTGTCTTCTCTTGTTGGCATCTTTCCTCTCTTGATCATTTATTCCATCACATCTCAGCGTGAGTCTCTGGAAATGGTTAGGTACAGTTTACAAACAATAAAGATAAGAAAATCTCAAATTCCCACCTGCATTTTATCCCAGTACTTGCTTTCTATTAGGTTCTGAGACTTCATGTTTTCTTCTCAACCTGAAATTTGCAGAATTATTAAATGTTTTTTCCTAATTTGTGCATTTTCACAAAATACCTGTCATGATGGAGTCCCATCATGCTGCCTCAGGGTTGATTGCAACTCCCATCATTCTGCCAAACAACTACAACTCCCTTTATGTGTAAACAGTATTGTCTTGCCAGCATAGTATCAGGTAAGAAAGGGGTTAATGGAAGGGAGAGTCTAAAACACCACCTCCACAAAAGCTAATGAGATTACATAATCAATGACATCATACCACCTGACCAGGAATCACCAATCACAGTTCCAGAACTGCTTTTGTGTGAAGCCATTTTGGTTGAAGAATACAGACTATGTGGCTTTGAACAAGGACTGAAATTATGGCTGGTAGAGCAAATCCATCTCATCTGGCTTGGCTCCCAGCTTGCCTGGATACCATCTGAAGGCACAGACTGAAAGTAGTGAGTAGGAATTATGGCTTGTTTGGTTGCATTAGGGAATTTCTTTTAATTTCTCTACTTTGGTGGGATGTAGCTAGATTTAGTACCTGAATGTAATTTAGAAAAACTGGATGCTCTGATTTTGATACCATGTCGTTTTAGTAACTTTAAGAATGCCTGGGGTATGGAGAACCCTGCCTCATGTGAGATTGCATGACTGGAACTCACTTGAATAAAGTAAACTTATTAATCTTCTTATCATTGATGCCTACATGTGCCTATCTCTTGATCATGCTTCTTTGATTCTTTCTCTGGAGGTAGGAGGAAGGAGTTAGTTGATTCTATAGTGGCAAGGAGTTCCACTAGTTATCAGAGACCCTGCACAGCTTTCCACTGCTCTGTGTGTGAAAAGGGGGAGGGGTTCCAAGGTGAGAGAGCCCCAGTTTTAACTCAGTGGGTGGTGGCAGCAATGTTGTTTTGGGGCCTGTAGGGGGCATCCAGGAGTGAGGCTACTCCGGGTTACCTCTACAGGGAAGCTAATCTGGGGTCCAAGGCAAGAGAGCCCCAGTTTTAGCCTTTACAATACCCAATTTATGCTATTCCATCCCAATGACTAAAGCATTTGTGTAGTTGTCTCAGTTGTGCTCATTTTAGCCCTTCACATTTTAAAGTGCACACATTGTTTTGTACTCACTTTATATTTTAGAGGTACCCTGTAGGTCTCTGCAAAAGCTCAAGCAGGAGTGTGTATTTTCTCACAACAAGATTGAGGAGGTACAAAAATTGTACTTGCATTGAGACTGTCAAGTCCAGTGAAATTGCTTTCTATCCCTAACAAAGAGGTAATAAGGAGGAAAAGATTTTATTTTATTGGTGCTGTTTTTACTGTTTTGCAAAATTTATGTGTAGGATAAATTTCTCCCTACATAATACATTTTTACATCATCCTCTTCCTTCTCATAACCATACAGAATACTTTTAGGTATGAATGTGTCCAGTTCTGGCCACCACAATTCAGGAAGGATATTGAGAAGCTGGAACGTGTCCAGAGGAGGGTGACCAAAATAGTGGGAGGTCTGGAAGCTATGCCCTATGAGGAGTGGCATAGGGAGCTGGGCATGTTTAGTCTGGAGAAGTTTGAGAGATGACATGATAGCCGTGTTTAAAAATTTGAAGGGATGTCATACTGAGGATGGGGCAAGCTTGTTTTCTGCTGCTCCAGAGACTAGGCCATGGAGCAATGGGTTCAAACTACAGGAAAAGAGATTCCACCTAAACATTAGGAAGAACTTCCTGACAGTAAGAGCTGTTCGGAAGTGGAACACACTGCCTCGTAGTGTGGTGGAGTCTCCTTCTTTGGAGGTTTTTAAACAGAGGCTGGATAGCCATCTGTCAGGAATGCTTTGATAGTTTATTCCTGCATGGCAGGGGGTTGGACTGGATGGCCCTTGTGGTCTCTTCCAACTCTATGATTCTATGAATGCAATAACAGTAGGTGCAGAAACAGTGCAACATTTAGTATAGCTAAGTAGATTATCAGATGGGCACTATGTTTTACAGCATATGTATCCTAGAATAATAACAGTTCTCTTCGCATGCTGCTGTAAACATGAGACATAGGTGCCCCTTAATTTTTGCAACATGACTGCTCACTGCCATGTTTTCACATAGGCAAGATTTTGTAGGCTCTCATGAGAAGATGTAAGCATGCTTAAAAGCCTAAAAATACTTTTTAAAAAATGACACACAAGCACTGAAACACACTTGGAAACTTGCCAGCAAAATGGGGAAGTTCATAAAAAGAGCATCCCATACCTAGTTTTCACGTTCTCACCCAGAAGTATTCTGGCAGGGACCGCCCATTGACACTGGAATCATGCCAGCAGAATGGGGCACAGTTTCTCACACACGCAATGCTGCACACACGCAAAAATGTCATCGGAGATCAACTGGCAGCTTCTCCCTGATAATACAAAAGAATGCCTTCTTAACAGCCACAGAACACTTGCAGACTACTGGGGCATGACATTGTGCAATAGGGAAGCCCTTTTGCATTCTCATTTCGATGTAATACTTACATCATTTCGATGTACATCATTACATCAAAATTACATTATTACATCGAAATTGCATTACATGATTATATCGAAATTACATCATTTTGATGTAATAATGCCATATTAGCCATGTCTGATAATCTCCTAAATGTCTTTATGAACTGTATTCTTTTTCTTTTGTGTATGAGTGTCTTACATAGAGTTGTGTAATTTAATTAGTTCAGGCTGCAAAACTATGGAACACACAGACCTCAATAGAACTTCTAAGCAGACACACTTAAGTAGACATATCAGTTGTTTAATCAAATAAGGCAGTTTGAGTTGGTGACGGTAAATAAACTGAGTCGTATGGGGGAGGGAGATAGTATTCTGGAAGGCAAAAGGGCTGGAGAAAATAGTCAAACTGGCATAGAGGGAACAAGTCAAACAGCGCAAGGACCCAACAGCGGGAGACAAAAAAACTTGACCAGGAAGCAAGTAAAGGGAACACATAGTCTTAGATGTCTCTACACTAATGCACAGAGCATGGGAAATAAGCAAGATGAACTTGAACTCCTAGCACTACAAAACAAATATGATATAATAGGCATTACTGAAAGCTGGTGGGATGAGTCTCATGACTGGAATGTAGGAATAGAGGGGTAAAACCTTTATAAAAGAAAAGGGACAAACGGGAAAGGAGGAGGAATAGCATTATATGTCAGGGATAATTATACCACTGAAGAGATCCATGACATGAATACTGGAAGCCAGGTGGAGGGCATCTGGATAAAAATTAAAGGGGAGGGAAACAACAGGGATGTTATTGTGGGACTCTACTACAGACCCCCAAGTCAGATGGAGGAATTGGATGATGCCTTTCTAGAACAGATGACCACCCACGCAGAAAGGAAAGATGTAGTAGTGATGGATGTCTTCAACTATCCTGATATATGCTGGCAATCTAACTCCACCAAAACTTCAAGGTCTAGCAAATTCCTTACTTGCCTGGAAGACAATTTCATGGTCCAAAAGGTGGAAGATGCAACAAGGGGGTCAGCTATTTTAGATCTGATCCTAACCAACAGAGATGACCTGGTTAATGGGGTGCAAGTGGTGGGATCCATTCTTGACTTTAGGAGAGCTGATTTCAATAAACTCAGGGAAATCCTGGGGGTGATCCCATGGTCAGGAATACTAAAAGTGAAGAGACCTCAAGACGGATGGGACTTTCTCAAAAGGGAGATACTGAAGGCACAATTTCAAACAGTACCATTGAGGAAGAAAAATGGGAGGTGTCTCAAGAAACCAGGATAGATGACTAAAGAACTTTAAACGGAGCTAAGTTTTAAACGGAACATGTATAAGAAATGGAAAAAGGGGGAACTCACCAAAGAAGAATTCCAACAGATAGCGAACATATGTAGGAGTAAAGTCAGAAAAGCTAAAGTGCAGAATGAGCTCAGGCTTCCTAGAGAGATTAAGAACAATAAAAAGGGTTTTTTGGGGGGGTATGCCCAGTGCTATTCAACATCCTTATCAATGACTTGGATGAGAGAATTAGGGGCATACTTATCAAATTTGCAGATGACACCAAATTAGGAGAAGTAGCTAATACCCTGTATGACAGGCACAAAAATCAGTGTGTATAGAGCCATTGTACTGTCTATTCTCCTTTATGGGTCTGAAACATGGCATGTTGTCTTGAAAATTTATGCTGATGTTTTGTTTAATGTACATTAATTTCTAGTTTTGAAAAAAAAATCCAACTCCACACAAATACAGTTGCTGGAGGGGGTACTGCCCATGGAGGTTGGGGTGGGGGACAGAACTGGTCCTTTGACTTGCCAAAATTTCCTACCCCTGACTTAGATGTAGGTCTGTCCTGTAAGTTACTGGAATTTGTGGTAGATAGAATGGACACAGTTTTCTGCTTATGTATGTGCATATCCGAAATCAGTTGGAAGTTGAAATGAATCTTCTGAGGGCTAGGTACAAGGTTTGGTTGTAAACATATGTTCTTGCTTAAGTTAAATGACTTTATACATGACTTAGATGATGGAATAGAAGGCATTCTTATCAAATTTGCATCTAACTCAAAATTGGGGGGAGTAGCTAATACCCCAGAAGACAGAATTAGAAATCAAAATTATCTTGACAGATTAGAGAACTGGGCCAAAATTTAAAAAATGAATTTCAACAGAGATACTCCAACTAGGCAGGATAAATGAAATGCACAAATATACATTGGGTGACACCTGGCTTGAAAGCCATACATTTGAAAAAGAGATTAGCCGCTTTCATAGTTTCTCACTCTGGTGGACATTAGGGCAGATTTCCCAATGATTTTGGATGGTACCAAGGCAAAGCCCTTTTTGGCCGGATCCTTGGGGACTTTCGGGGTGGTTCCTGAACCCAAGGCCTTTGCCAATGCCATGGCAGACAGGGCCTGATCATAAAGCAAGGCCTTAAGCCTTTTGTCTTGGTTTCTTCTGCCCTGTGCACTGAAGGCCTTGCAATGCCTGTGTGCCTACACATCATGTGTTTCTCGTAAGCATAGGAGACACTTGGAATGACCATCAGATTTGGTCATTTTGTCAGAGCATTGGGAGCCAGACTTGAAGAAACCTACACTAGCCGTTTTCAAGGATAAGGCTAAAATACACACGTAGTTCAGTCTGAGTAACCAAATCCAAGGATGAAGAGAAAAAGTAATGTTCAAGTCCGAGGTCAGGAGAAATCAGGCAAACCAGTCGGAGTAACCAAATCCAGGAGGTGTAGGCAAGAAGAAGAGTCAAAATCCAGTCTGAGGTCAGTAATTTTTGGGGAAAAGGGCCAAATAGGTCAAAAAAAAATTGAGGTTTTTCATAGCAGTTCCTTCAGTGCTTTTCCACGCAGCAGAAAAAAAATGGAACTGAGCAGTTGGTGAGAGGTAGGGGCTTATATACACCATGGATGAGGGGGGCAGAGCTACACCCCAAAAGTTTAAATTGAGGTTGCTAGAAGTTTCAAAGTGCTCTGCACTGGTGCAGGATTAACCCATTGTGTGCATTCACAGAGACCTAGAAGAAGAATAGTGTTTTACAAAGAGACATAGTATGACACATAGGAGAAGGAGAATTTAAAACAAAACTTGAAGCAGCCAGGATGCAGGGTGCATGCTCTGCTTTGGGAGACTGTACCTAAAGGCACAAGATCCCATCTGATCTTGGAAACTAATCAGTGTACTTGGATGGGAGACCACCAACAAATACCACCTGGTGCTGTAGGCTATGTTTCAGAAGAAGGAACTGACAAAACCACCGCTGAGCACAAGGAAAGCAACAGTACAACTTCAAACCCAAACTCTTACAACTAGACAAGGATCTCAAGAGGCTCCAAAGATACCGGAGATGCAAAACTTAATATTGGAAGAATTGAGAACAGAAATCCAAAACTTCAAGCAAGAGATAAGGAAAGAATTGAAAGATATTAGAAAAGAGATCAAACAAGATTACAAAAAAGAATCTGAAGTATTGGGGAAAAGTTGGATAAAATAAACAAGGAGATAGATGGAATGAAAAAGGAAATAGAAACTTTAAAATAAAAGACTCAAGAATCAGAAAAAGTAACATTTAAATTACAAGAAAAACAAAACATAGGAGAATCATTAATGTTAAATCAAGAATTACGTTATAGGGAAAAATGCCTGAAGTTAAGATGAATTTCTGAGAAAACAAATGAGAACTTATTTGACAGAATTATTCTTGAACTGGCAAAATTTATTGATTATTCTGAAAAATACCTTGAAGAAGAAACAGAGAAACTATTCAGAATTAACTCAGCGACAGCGAGAGAAAGAAAGCTACCGAGGGACATTGTGATTCAATTTAACAAAGTTAAGATACGTGATAGAATACTATAAAAAAGCTATAGAAACTCATGTAAAATAGGAGAAGTAAAAATCTTTAAGGATATACCTTCATCAATACTAAAAAGAAGACAAGATTACAAAAGAATTACTCAGGTTCTAACAAAAAACGGAGTCAACTACAGATGGAATAAAATAGAAGGAATATCCTTTATATATAGACAAAGGAAATACAATATAGATACTGTACAGAAAGCTACAGAATTCTGTAAAAAATTTGGGAAAAACAAACAAGACAAAGACAAACAATCAGACATATCTAAAGGGAAAACAGGACAAGAGGACAAGCCAATCAAGAAGATAAAGACAAGATCGGAGGAAGTGGAAGACGAAGAAAAAAGACGGTTAAGGAAAAAAGACGGTTAAGAGGCGATATGATAGCCCTGTTTAAGTATTTGAAGGGGTGTCACATTGAGGATGGAGCAAGCTTGTTTTCTGCTGCTCCAGAGATTGGAACACGGAGCAATGGATGCAAGCTCCAGGAACAGAAATTCCACCTCAACATTAGGAGGAACTTTTTGACAGTAAGAGCTGTTTGGCAGTGGAACGCACTCCCTCGGAGCATGGTGGGGTCTCCTTCCTTGGAGGTCTTTAACAGAGGCTGGATGGCCATCTGCCGGGGATGCTTTGATTGTGATTTCCTGCATGGCGGGGGGTTGGACTGGATGGCCCTCGTGGTCTCTTCCAACTCTGCAATTCTATGATTCTATGATTCTAAGAAGAGCAAAGACGTACAGAAGAGGAGGATTTAGAAGTAGAGTTAGAAATAGAAGACAAAGGGGAATCTGAAAAAGTGGAAGAAGAAAGGGGAAAAGAAGAAGAAGAAGAAGAAATAGAATTAGAGTACAAAGAAGGAGACAAGAGACGACTAGATAAGATATGCCAATCAAAATAAGCTCGTGGAATGTGAAGGGCTTAAATTCAGAATACAAAAGAAAGCAAGTTTTTCATTATTTAGAGAAACAAAAAACTGATGTAACATGCATACAAGAAATTGAAATAAGACAAGAATAAGACACAAGATTTCTAAGGAACACGAAGTTAGGACAAGTTTTCTATTCGGTCAACCCCAAAAAGCAAAAGAGAGGAATTGCAGTGTACATTGATCAGAAATACCATGCAAAAGAAGTAGTCAAAGATGAGGAAGGAGAATACATAGGGGTAGAAGTAGACTTTCATAATATAAGAGCAACAATTGTGGGAATATATGCCCCAAATGTTAAACAAGAAAAATTCTATAAGAAATTGCATAAGCAAATAAGCAAGCATGTAAAAGGTAACATAATAATGGTAGGAGACTTTAACGGGGTTCTAGACCCAAAACTGGATAGATCAACTAAAAAGCAACTAGGATCACAAGGAAAGCTTCCATCAAGCTTTTTTGACATAAAAGAAGAGTTCATTCCAGAGGACGTATGGACCAAGATGTATGGAAAGGAGAAAGGGTTTACCTTTTATTCAGAAAGATTTAAGTCCATGTCAAGATTGGACATATTTTTGGTTTCTAAAAATTTGATGCCACAAATCATTGACATGGAAATACTGGCAAAAATTACATCAGATCACTTTCCAATTAAATTAATATTGAAAGCAAATAAGAGAACATCAAATTGGAAATTAAATGATAACTTACTGAAAAATGAAAAGTTTGTCAAGAGTCTGAAAAAAGAGATCACATTATATTTTAAGGAAAATGATAACAAGGAGTGCAAGATGAAAACAGTTTGGGATGCTGGTAAAGCAGTGTTTAGAGGATTATTAATTAAAAGGGGAGCAGTGGTAAAGAAGCAAAACACTGTGAGATATAATTACCTAATTAAAGAACTGAGAAAGAAAGAGGAAGAACTTAGAGATAATCCCTATAAAGTAAAGTTAATAAGACAAATTAAACTAATTCAAATGCAGATAAATCTGGAAACCATGTCAATACTTGAGAAGAGAATGAGAACAGCATGTCAAATAAATTTTGAATACGCAAGAAAAGCTAGTAACTGGCTGGCGTACAGACTGAGAAAAAGCAGGAAAAAAACTGATAACAAATAATGCAACATGGAAAATTGACTACTAAACAAGAAGAAATAAGTGAAGGATTTAGAACATTTTACAGTGAACTATTTGACCAAAAGCTCCGATCAATGGAAGAGATTGTTAAGATGAGAAACTAATTAGAAAAACAAACCTTCCCAAAATTGAAGAAAGAACAGGTGGAAAAATTAAATGCCACAATATCCATGGCAGACATATCTAAAGCCACATATGATTTAAAATTAAATAAAGCTCCTGGTGCAGATGGATTTATGGCTTTATTTTATAAAAAGTTTGATAATGAATTAGCTATACCACTTTACAAAACATATAACGATATAGAAAGAAACGGAATCCCAGACTCATGGAAAAACGTAAACATATCAATAATACTAAAAGGAGGAAAAGATGGAAAAGAAGATGGTAATTATCGTCCCATATCTCTTTTGAACATAGACTACTGGCAAATAGGTTGAAAGAGATAATGGCTGAACTAATAAATGAAGACCAAAATGGTTTTATACCCGGAAGAAACATAGGTGATAAGATAAGAATAATACTGGATATACTAGAATATTATGAAGCTCATAATGAGAAACAACTAGGAATGATGATGGTTGATGCTAAAAAAGCCTTTGACAGCATACGCTGGGATTTTATGCTAGAAGTATTGAGAAGATCAGGCCTAGGGGAAAGGTTTTGTACAAGGGTGGAAAAAATATATTTAGAACAAACTGCTCAACTCATCATCAATGGGGAAAGATCTAAAGTAATCAAAATAAAAAAGGGAACAAGACAAGGATGCCCTATGGCTCCCCTTTTATTTATTCTAGTATTAGAGATCCTAAATAGGAACTTAAGAAGTAATGTAAAATTTCCTGGTATAAAGATAAAAGGATATAATTATAAATTAAGAGCCTTTGTGGACGACATGATAATACTAATGGAAAACCCAAAAGAACAGGCAGAAGAATGTTTGAACATGATGTATGAATTTGGAAAGTATGCGGGATTCAAAATAAATAAAGATAAAACAATTATAATAACTAAAAATATGAAAGAACAATAAGAAAAAGAGTTGATGGAATTAACAGGTTGTAAAGTGGGGAAAAAAGCAAAATATTTAGCTGACTAAAAGAAATGCTGACCTCTTAGAGAACTACACAAAAACTTGGTCAGAAATTTAAAAAGATATGAACAGATGGAGCAAACTAGATAACACTCTATTAGGTAAGATTGCCGCTATTAAGATGGATATACTCCCTAAAGTATTATACTTGTTTCAGAACCTACCTATCTTGTCAAATGATAAACTATTTGAAATATGGGGAAAAGATCTCTGCAGGTTTATATGGGGGGAAAAGAAAGCAAGGTTCAAATGGAAATGCCTTATTGATACCAGAGAAAGGGGTGTTTGTGACCTTCCAGACTTCAAAGTGTATTATCAAGCATCGGTGTCATCATGGATTAAATAGTGGGTAAACCTAAATAACGAGAAATTATTGAGTCTGGAGGGCCATAACAATAAATTTGAATGGCACGTGTACATGTGTTATGAGAAAGCCAAAGTAAATACAGAGTTCACAAATCACTGTGTGCAAAGAGGCCTATTAAGAGTTTGGGGGAAAATAAGAAGCTTGTTTTACTTCAAAGTGCAACTATGGATATCACCCCAAGAGGCTTTTCTATCAAGATGGGGCAAGATAGGTCAGTGGTTAAGATATTCTGACATTACAAAAAAAAGCTGGTGATACCAAACTTAAGATGAAAACGAGAGAAAAACTTCAGGAAGAATATCACTTAAATTGGTTTACTTATTTACAGTTAAATGAAAAATTTGCAGAGGATAAAAAAAAGGGAGGCTGGGAAATGGAAAATAACAACCTAGATAAAATTCTGCAGGAAGAAAAAAGAACCAAGGAAATTTCCAAATTTTATAGAGTGTTATTAAAAAGATATACAGAGCAGGACTGTGTTAAGGAATATATGATAAAGTGAGCAGAAGACATAGGTAAATCAATATCCATGGATGATTGGCAAAAAGCAAGGCAAAGAACATTCTCCTTCACAGCATGTCAAAACATAAAAGAAAATTATATAAAGATTGGCTTGAGATGGTATTACACCCCAACAAAATTAAATAAGATGAATAAATTTATTCCAGATGGCTGCTGGAAATGTGGGAAGAACCAAGGCAATCTTTATCATATGTGGTGGCGATGTGAGAAAATAACGAAATTTTGGAAAAGAGTCCATGAGATAATAATAAAAAATTACAAATAGATCTTGAATTCAGCCCTGAATTATATTTGTTAAATATAATAAAAGATTCAGATAGCTGTAAAGGAAACAGACACTGGAAAATTCTATTATATATGATAACTGCGACCAGGATGGTCATAATGAAAAATGGAAACAGAGAGTATCCCACAATAAACTAATGGAAGCTGAAGCTGACAGAAATGATGGAACTAGACATACTTACAAATAAAATACGTAATAGAAAAAACATGAAATGGAAAGAAGAATGGAAGAAAGTAATGGATTATTGGAAAGAAAAGGGAGAATTGTTAGATAATAAAATATACACAAATAGATTGTAACTCCAGATGGAAAAGGAAGACAAAAATATAAAAGGAAAAGGGAAGCTGAATGTAATGCAACAGCAATAAAGTAGAAGCAGAAGTCAGAAAGCAAGAGGTATAGCTAATTATATCATGTCATCAAAATAACAAATTTGAGGAAGTTATAATTGATAAGTGTAACTTTCCTTTTTTACATATTTTTACTTTATTAAAGGTCAAGGAGGAAAAGTTATGTAATTTAGTGAAATTTATTGAAAGGAATGTACATAAGGAAGAATATACCAGTTATGATGAATTGCATATGTATGTATGTGCAAAATATATACGAAATCTGTATATAAGAAATGTATTTATAGAAGCAATGTATAGGTCACGATGACGAAATACACAATAAAAATAAAATTAAAAAAAAACAACCCACCTCTGAGCATTGCTTGCCTAAAAAAACCCTATGAAATTCATGGGATCACCATAAGTCAACAGCTGACTTGATGGCACACACGCACACGCACACACACACACACAACTGGGAAGGGATTACAGATTAGAGCAGTTTAGAAGTAGAGCAGCCAAACAGCACATGGCCAAAGGTCCAGCTGCAGCTGGATTGGCGCTGTTTTGGTGTCTTCAATCCCAGTGTGCCCAACTACTTGCTGAAACCAGTGTGTGTGAAGGGAGGTGACTGCGATAGTCCTTACGTTGTCTTCAGGGGAGGACCAATTAGGGTGGAGGCATAGAAGTAGTCCAGTTTGGGGATTATTGAAGTTGGTGTTGGAGCCTGGAAAATGTTTTGAGTGATCTTCTGTGTGTGTCTATGTGTTTATTTATATTTGTGAATTGGTGGGATCAGTGTATGTACAGATGCAAAGAGTGTTGGGATTCATCTACCATTTCCTCCACTTAATGTGGTAGTAAATATGTTAAATAAAATTAACCTTCATAAAAAACATAATAATGCAACACTTACAAACCTTTCTATGTGGTTAAATATTTGATTTTACCCCTCTGTTTCCCACACACACACACACCTTCTGTGTCCTCCTCCACTTTTTCTTTCAAGCTTAGTCTGAGGGAGTCTTTAAAAAAAAATACTGCTGTGGAGGTAGAGATTCTCCATTTTCAGAAAGAAAATTATTAGTAAATTTAAGATGATTACCTTAAAAAAAACAAACTACAATCCTAGACATGCTAGTCAGAGATTAAGACCTGTGAAGCTTATCGGGACTTGCTTCTCAGTAAACATGCTAGGTTTGCACTGTAGTACTGCACTGTAGAACTGGGATCTCCCAGTTCCCAGTTCCAGGTCCAACACTCTAACCATTACTCTGTACTGTACAGTCTTTTTTCACAGATCAATGTTTGCTATATAAATAGTTTCTAAGGCTGAAACATAATGGAAGCATCTAGCAGATATACAAGCAATGTCACTATTAAACTGAGTACTTTGCATATTATAAAAATTAATTTTGATATTAAACAGAATAGTCTGCCTGGATTTGGAGAAGTGAAATATAATAATGTTATTTGTAGCTGGCTTTACATGTTACTGCACTTTGCAAATGTTAATAGATATAAATCAAGCATGTAAATCAATTGACAAAGACACTTAATTTCCAACTAGGAAAACGTGTGTGTATGTTTGAATGACAAGCTGTGAGTGAATGTGTTCGCTACTATGTACGCAATGCTTAAAGACATCACCAGGCGCAGTCCTCATGTCATTATCAGGGGACATCCCTAGGTCTCCGGTTTTAATCCAGAAATGTCACAGCCTGAGATGATCCTGGTCAGACCTCACCTAGAATACTGTGTCCAGTTCTGGGCACCACAATTCAAAAAGGATATTGACAAATTGGAGCATGTCCAGAGAAGGGCAACTAAAATGGTGAAAGGTCTGGAAACCATGGCTTATGAGGAGAGACTTAAGGAGCTGGGTATGTTTAGACTGGAAAAAAGACGGTTAAGAGGCGATATGATAGCCCTGTTTAAGTATTTGAAGGGGTGTCACGCTGAGGATGGAGCAGGTTTGTTTTCTGCTGCTCCAGAGACTGGAACACGGAGCAATGGGTGCAAGCTCCAGGAACAGAGATTCCACCTCAACATTAGGAGGAACTTTTTGACAGTAAGAGCTGTTTGGCAGTGGAACACACTCCCTCGGAGCGTGGTGGGGTCTCCTTCCTTGGAGGTCTTTAAACAGAGGCTGGATTGCCATCTGTCGGGGATGCTTTGATCAAGATTTCCTGCATGGCAGGGGGTTGGACTGGATGGCCCTCGTGGTCTCTTCCAACTCTACAATTCTATGATTCTATGATTCTATGGTAGCCCTACGGAAGTGTGAAGTAAGGTAGTCCTTGCTGTTGTTTGTTTTCTAAGGTCTGAGTCGATGATGACCCCATTTGTGATAAAGTGCATTTCTCCTGCTTGCCACCAAGCATATTCATGTAATTAATAATTCAATAGTCTATCTACTGAGCCTTTCACAGTCTCCTCCTAAATAGCTATATCTCATGAACAGGGTTGTGAGGGTGGCAGCAGCACCAATAACCTCTGGTGCCCTTATTAGGTTAATCATAAATGTTCTTTGTCATCAGAAAGTTATAGAGCAAATGCAGAATTTTGTATAATAGATTAATTCTGTCTGAAGTATTCTTCCTTCTAATTGTTGTATAGCAGGAAAGACATCATTAGTTTTGAAAGAATGCATACTCCGCTTTGCTCTCATAGCAATATTGATCACCACTTTGAACAAAGTCTCCTGAGATATTGCTGGTGAAACACTTCATTGTCAAGTTATCCATTCAGATTATGCATGTCAAAAGGCTAATGTCTCAGAAGCAAAATTAGTGTGTGCTGTGGGTTCTTTATGGACTGAAAATCAATAGGTTATTTTGTTTTTCTATACATTCATCTACAAAGTCAGATTGGCCCCACAAAGCTTAGCTACTTTCTTCCTAGATCCCCAATAATGATGTCTTCTAATTCTAATGATATCCACTTATTCTAATTGTACATTTTAGACAAACATAATTGGTAATGACAAGAATGTACAGGTTGGTCAGGGTTTACACAATACAAAATTTACACAATCGGAATCGAGCTAAATGAACACATCAGTGAATTTGAACAATAGGAAGATGATCAAGATTACAACATGCAGAAACACTGAGTGAGCATTTATGCAACAGGCAGGCCCCAGATGATCAGCTTCCAGGACTACATAAGACCCTCATTAGATTCAAAATCAAATGGATTATATCAGCAAATTATGAATGAATTATTGAATGTATACAACATTTTGAAAACTTCATTTAACATTTTCTCAGAGTCATAATCTCTGTCTATCTTTAATCTCTTTCTACCTTGGTTCCTGAAATAGATCTTTTTTTATATAATGTTAAGCCATTTTCTATTTCCATAATATAGAGCTAATTTTTTTTAATAGATGACTACTTAATTGTGCATGTGGGCTTTTGGATCTTGTACAGCGCTTATTCCTCACAATTTACCTTAATAACTGATTCTTATCTCTGCCAAGATAAGTCAGTTACTACACAGATGGATTTCAACAATAGTCAATAAACATATTGGCATTACAAGCCGCTAAGTTTCCTATCTACACGTTAATGATAAGTTGTGAGTTATGACCACCTGCAACATAATTATCTAGGCTGTAAATTGCTGGAAACAGCAACAGTTTAAAAAACTGCTCTCAGGAATAGTGTTAGTGTAATAAAATAAAATCTGATTGCCATTTACCATGAAAGCAGGTGGCTTAAGAGTTTAGCTTCTTCTGAGTACAGTAAGCTTGACTATCAACTTGACAGTCAAAAAGCCAGAAGGTTGTAACTTCCTTGTATTTGGTGTAGTTTAAGCAGCAGCTGGGGATTTGGGATAGCATCTAGTTTTTTGTTGCATGCCTTCAAGCCATTTTCAACTGACCCAAAGGCAAACCTATCACAGGGTTTTCTTGGCAAGATTTGTTCAGAGGGTTTTTTCTATTGCCTTCCTCTGAGGCTGAGAGAGTGGGAGTTGCCCTTAGTGACCAAGTGGGTTTGCATGCATGAGCAAGAATTCAAACCCCCATCTCATTAGTCCTACTCCAGCACTCAACCCACTACACCATGCTGGCTTAGGACTTTATCAGATGCTCTCTTGAAAATGTTGTTTTGACAGCATAAAAAAATTATGTTAGCAAAAGAACACTCCCTCCCCCTGCACTTACCTCCTTTCCCAGCAAAGGCAGCCCCAGCAATAAAGAGGAAGTGAATGGAGCCCCGTTCACTTCCTCGTCTGAAATCCCACAAGACTTCGTCAAAAAGAAAAAGAAAGAGAAAGCATAAAAAGTGACAGCAAGCACAAAAACACACTTTAAAATTTACAAGTAACCCAGGGAAGGTCGTAAAAAGAGTGAAACTTACTGGGATGTCCCAATCTCACCCACAAGTGTTCGCACCAGACTGGCCATTCTCGCTGCAGTGACAAGATTTAAATGGCCTGAGGTTTCGCACACTGATAATGCCAGGACAAAAGTGCCATGGGGATATATTGATATCTTAAGGCATTTTGACCAGAACATAACCATGAAAGGACAATGTCATCTGATATGTGCACCCTTTTGCAGTTATGTGGTGTTGTCATTACACCATATTCCTAGTAGACCACAAGTTGAACATGAGTCAACAATGTGATGCGGCAGCCAAAAAGGCCAATGCGGTTTTGGGCTGCATCAATAGAAGTATAGTGTCTAGATCAAGGGAAGTAATAGTGCCACTCTATTCTGCCTTGGTCAGACCTCACCTAGAATACTGTGTCCAGTTCTGGGCACCACAATTCAAAAAGGATATTGACAGATTGGAGCGTGTCCAGAGAAGGGCGACTAAAATGGTGAAAGGTCTGGAAGCCATGCCTTATGAGGAGAGACTTAGGGAGCTGGGTATGTTTAGCCTGGAAAAAAGATGGTTAAGAGGCGATATGATAGCTCTGTTTAGGTATTTGAAGGGGTGTCACGTTGAGGATGGAGCAGACTTGTTTTCTGCTGCTCCAGAGACTGGACCACGGAGCAACGGATGCAAGCTCCAGGAACAGAGATTCCACCTCAACATTAGGAGGAACTTTTTGACAGTAAGAGCTGTTCAGCAGTGGAACGCACTCCCTCGGAGTGTGGTGGGGTCTCCTTCCTTGGAGGTCTTTAAACAGAGGCTGGATGGCCATCTGTCAGGGATGCTTTGATTGTGATTTCCTGCGTGGCAGGGGGTTGGACTGGATGGCCCTTGTAGTCTCTTCCAACTCTGCAATTCTATGATTCTATGATAAAGTCCTTGGTTGCATTTACCAGCCCTTACATTTCTAGAGATGGGTCAAGTTTCTGTTGCAATTCATTGATAAGAATCCATAAGAAAAATATAAAGAGAGAGAGAGAGTTGGAAATAATTTGAAATTAAACTAAATCTGGCAGGAATTAAACAAACTGATTTGACTTCTTTAAAAACTTGAATTTGAATCCCTATGCATTCAACCAGGTTAGTGCTGAATTAATATTGCCACTTGTGTATTCCCCCCACCTTTCATCTTTCATAACTACATGACAAGCAAGTACAATATGGTCTTCCATATTGGGAATAGCTGGACATGTTCAGTTTGGATGGTACCCATGGGAGAGATGTTGATTTGAAGAATTAACTAAAACCCACAGATTTATTTATATTCAAGACAGAAAAAAATTAAGGAGTTGTTTTTTGTTTTTGTTTTTAAGATCATATTCAGGTCTAAGAGAAAGCAAAACTGACTAATTTTTCCATTCTTATGTGCATCAGATGTTCCTAAATCACCTGTGTTGAACCACTAGAACAGTTATTCCACTTATAATGAAATTTAAAGGCTCAATTGTTTGCATATATCTGTTTGACCCAGGGCAAATCACCCAAACAATGAGAGGCAACCAAACAATGGGCAACTGACACTATCTTATCTTTGCTATTATGATTGTGTTGTCTTTCATGGGAAGAAACTTTCCTCTGAAACTATACAGCTTTTGGGGGGCAAGGCTTATATATCTCAAACAGACAGAGCAATATGAGTCATGTAGAAAGGTCACTGGCCTACAGCAATATTAGATAAAGGACAAGATATCTCATCTCATAATCTCATCATTTTTGTAATAAATCAAATAAAACAATGATGTCCTCCAAAACAGTGCCTTAATTAGAGGTTATTGTTAATAATCCACTATATCTTATCAGTGTAACTTTTGTCAGAGTATCTGGGATTTCATTTTACTGCTGGGAGCAAGTCTGTTCAGTAAGTTGCAATTTTACTCTTTTACTTCTAGTTTCTACTTCATAATCAGCATATTTACAGTGATAGAGTCCATGACAAAAATAATTCCATTGCACTCTCAGGGTGACTTAGTAGGGTATCCATTATCAGTGCTTCCAAACACCTTGCAGGCCAAGGAAAGGAGGATTACATATACTTCTGTAATATTTTTATTATTAATATGAATTTCAGCTATTAAATGTACTTGAATGCATTTTTCCAGAAGCAAAAGTGTAAATTTGCTTCATTTTCCATCTGATGCCATTGGAAGCAATTCTCTGTGTAATGCCTTCCAGAGGCTGGATGGCCATCTGTCGGGAATGATTTGATTGTGAATTCCTGCATGGCAGGGGGTTGGACTGAATGGCCTTTATGGTCTCCTCCAACTCTATGATTCTATGGTTGAGAAGTCTGCCCCTGTATGCATTTGTATATGTCAAAGTTAGGGAAACAATGACCAACGGACTACTTGAACCCCAGGAAACCCACTTTTGCAGCCCCCAAACTCCATGACGCTCCCACAAGCTACCAGCTGCCACCCCCTTTAATTTTGGGAGTGATTTTCACATCATCTTTGGCTCATAAATTACTGAAAAATATCCAAACTATTCAGAATCATAACAGTTTGTCTTCTCTCCCCTCCCTGGCCCCCAAACCCCAGAAAAAAATATTGATGTTTGGCCACAAAATGAAAACAGAACCAGAAGTGATATCATCTCTGTTCTGGTACACCACAGATGCAAAAGCACAATTGGTGGGAGAAGAGACAAAAATTGGGCCCCACCTACCATACAGTATATGTCCTTTTCCTAAACAGCCACATGAGCAGAGTTGCCATCAGGCAACTGAGGGGAGAAATAGGCTATGTTTAAGGAATGGTTAGCCTTTCATGTCAGATAAGAACACTTCCCAGTTCTTCTTACTCTTTAAAAATAAACACTGAAGATCTGGATTACAAAGGCTTCAGCACCTTTGTGATGGTGATACTCAGTAGACCAACCCTTTTCTTCTTTCCTTATCTGTCAAGCTGGTTCTGCTATTAAAGTTGCTTAGTAACTAACTAGCCAACCCATCTGTCTCTGCTACTCACTTCTGCTTCAGCCTGAGGCATCTGCAGCAGTCTTGGAACCACTTGGCTGGCTTGCAAAACAGACACTTCTGGGTGGAAATCTTTCTAGAAATATTCTATACAGGCTAAAGATACTTATTGTATAGATGCTAAGAGCATAACATAAAAAAAACATTCTAGCTCAAACCAAAGGCCCATCTAATCTAGTATGCTGTCGAGACAGGGATCAGTCAGTTGCCCAGGGAAAGCCCAATAAGAGTGCAACAGCTCCTATTCATGATCCCCATGCCCCTAGCAACTAAAATATAGAGGTGTATGATGAGTAGCAAGTTGACCTGAATACTCTATAGGCACAAGATCCCATCTGCTCTTGGAAGCTAACCAGGGTTAGCTCTGGTTAATACCTGGATGGGAGACCACCTATGAATACCAGGTGCCGTAGACTATATTTCAGAGGAAGGAACTGGCAAAACTACCTTTGAGTATTTATTCCTTGCCTAAGAAAACCCTATGAAATTAATGGGATCATCATGTCGGGGATGCTTTGATCAAGATTTCCTGCGTGGCAGGGGGTTGGACTGGATGGCCCTCGTGGTCTCTTCCAACTCTACAATTCTATGATTCTACAATTCTATGAAAGGCAATTTGAAGGTGTACACACACACACACACACACACACACACAATTAGTAGCAGATACTCCACAAATGATCTTTCCTTTGTGTTTTTGTTTGGTTGGTTTGGAGGGGGGAAGAACATGCAGATTTAATTTACAAAAACTACACAATGAAATACCTATCTTCTACCACTTATGCTGTGTTCTCAATATCATGGCCTCAATGCTGGTGATCCCTGCTTGATCAAGGACAGCAACATTCGTCACATAGTCAGTCCAGTGTATATTTAGGATTGTGTGTAAACAGCGCTGATGAAAGCGTTCGAGGAGTCGTAAGTGGTGGCGATAGGTGACACAGGTTTCAGACCCATAAAGGAGAATAGACAGTACAATGGCTCTATACACACTGATTTTTGTGCTTCGCCTCAGGTGTTTATTACTCCAGACGCTTTTGTAAAGTCTTCCAAATGTGCTATATGCCTTTGCTAATCTGTGATTGATCTCTTTGTCAATCTTGGCATCTGAGGAGATGATACTTCCCACGTAGGTGAACTACTGAATGGACTTAAGCACAGAGTTGCCAACGGCAATGTGGGGATGATGGTGTTCGTCCTGTGATGCAGGCTGGTAAAGAACTTCCGTTTTCTTCAGGTTGATTTCCAGCCCAAACAGTACTGCAGCTGTTGCAAAGCAGGATGTTAGATGCTTCTGTGTGGGCAACAAGGAAACGTGTGAGAAACACGCTGGGCAGGGCACGTTTCTAGGATGGAGGACCATCGCCTCCCCAAAATAGTACTCTACGGTGAACTCGCCACGGGTCAGCATAAGAGGGGTGCTCCAAAAAAGCGATACAAGGACTCCCTGAAACAACATCTCAGGCTTGGCCAAATTGATCACAACAGTGGTCCGCCCTGGCCTCACTATCCACAATGCTGCAGCCTTATTTTTGAACTCACGCTGAACAAGTCTTGAAGAGAAACGACAACGCAGAAAGAATCACAACCCAGAAACATCACCCAAGGAGACCTTCTGCTGTGCTTTCTGCAACCAGACTTGTTTATCTCAGATTGGCCTTTTTAGTCATCAGCGCACTTGCAGTAAGCATGGGATGAGTCCTTCCTGAATCTTCATTTGCGAAGAAAAGCCGGAGACCACTTATGCACATTTATGCACACAGAAATGTGCTTCTTAATTTCTCCTCGTTAAATGGATATCTTCTATTATCCTCCTTCACAATCACTCACACTACTATGTGAGAAAAAAAGGCTTAGTTTTTGGGAAGATAAACTAGGAGGAAATGCAACAAAATCAATAATGAGCATCTACCACCACATGCATAAACAGCTCAGTTGTTCCTTAACTGTAGGTTAAGAAGAATGAGGGCAGAGACAGTCACTTGCATTTGAAACTAAGGCCACTTGCATTTGAAACTAAGGCCTTTACACCAAATGTAAAGGTTCACCCACGGGAGAACAAACCCTCTATAAAGAAGTGCATTCCTTCCTGCAAATTAAGGCATGGTAAATGGGGGTGTCACCGAAGGAAAGTGTGAAATATGCAACACAAAAATAAAATTAAGCTCTCTACAGAAGAGTTCCTTACCGGGGGTGGGGAGTGGGATTTTTATCTGAAGAGTGAGATCACTGCTCCTAAATCCCATGTACATATCAGTATGGATGGATTTTGTAGCGGGAGGTCTGGTGGTAAGGAGAGTGACAGATAGGAAAGAAGGTTGTATCGTTAAAGAAAGTGGGGATATGTAACTGGCAGTGCTAAATATTTGCATAGCTGGTGGCAGGCAGCACAAGCACACTCTCCCTGCCCCCCCTGCATTATGTGAGAATTTGCAAAAAAAACCCACAATATTTCCCACAGAAATGTACATAACCTGTTGTTGTTAAGTGCCCTCTAGTCAGCTTTGACTCATGGTGACCCCATGGATGAGACATTTCCAGGACCCCTTGTCCTCAGCCACCCTACTTAGGTCCTGCTTGTTCATGCCTGTGTCTTTCTGGATTGAGTCTATCCACCTAGTGTGCGGTCTTCCTTTCTTTCTCCGCTGCTCCCTTTCCTAGCATTATTGACTTTTCTAGTGAGCCGTTCCTTCTCATGATGTGTCCAAAGTACAACAGACTCAATTTGGTCATCTTGGCTTCTAATGTGAGTTAAGGCCTGATCTGTTCTAAGACCCATTTGTTTGTCTTTTTGGCTGTCCATGGGATCCTCAGGACTCTTCTCCAACAACACATCTCAAATGAGTTGGTTTTCTTCCTATCAGCTTTCTTCATTTTCCAGCTCTCTCATCTGTACATGGTGACAGGAAATACGATGGTTTGAACAATTCTGACTTTAGTGCTCAGCTTTATACAGTATCTTTGAATTTTTGATCTTGTCCAGTTGTTTCATAGCTGCCCATCCCAGTTCCAGTCCCAGTCTTATTTTGATTTCCTGGCTGCAGTCTTCATTCTGGGCTGTGACTGATCCAAGGAATGGGAATCCTTTTAATATTTCAATTTCCTTGTTGTCTACTTTGACAACATACATAGGTTACATAACTACCCCCATCAATGTCAAGTGCTGCTGATATTTCCCATCCAGCAGCAGGGAGCAGTCAGCCCAACATCACAAGGAATTCACCAGAATCCAGCTTTTTGGAAAAAGGGAAATCTGCTTTCACTGCCATCCCTATCCTGCACAGACATCCTCTAACTGAACATCAGTGTCAATCTCTGAAGTATGAACATCACTGGATTTAAACAGCCAGACTAATCTGATCACTTTTTTTGATAAAGTTACCAGCTTGGTAGATGAAGGGAATGCTGTGGACATCACATACCTTTATTTCAGTAAGGCCTTTGACAAGGTTCCTCATGACATTCTTGCAAACAAGCTTGTAAAATGTGGGCTAGACAAGTTAGCTGTTCGATGGATTTGTAATTGGTTGACTGGCCGAACACAAAGGGTGCTCAGCAATGGCTCCTCTTCGTCTTGGAAAGATGTGACCAGTAGGGTGCCACAGAGTTCTGTCCTGGGCCCAGTGCTATTCAACATCTTTATCAATGACTTGGATGAGGGAATTAGGGGCATACTTATCAAATTTGCAGATGACACCAAATTAGGAGGAGTAGCTAATACCCTAGAGGACAGGATCAAAATTCAGAATGACCTGGACAGACTGGAGAGCTGGGCCAAAGCTAACAAAATGAAATTCAACACGGAGAAATGTAAAGTACTGCACTTAGTGCGGAAAAATGAAACGCATAGATATAGGATGGGAGAGGCCTGGCTGAACGAGACTACGTGCAAAAGGGATCTAGGAGTCCTAGTAGACCACAAGTTGAACATGAGTCAACAGTGTGATGCAGCAGCTAAAAAGGCCAATGCGATTTTGGGCTGTATCAATAGAAGTATAGTGTCTAGATCAAGGGAAGTAATAGTGCCACTCTATTCTGCCTTGGTCAGACCTCACCTACAATACTGTGTCCAGTTCTGGGCACCACAATTCAAAAAAGATATTGACAAATTGGAGCGTGTCCAGAGGAGGGTGACTAAAATGGTGAAAGGTCTGGAAGCCATGCCTTATGAGGAGAGACTTAGGGAGCTGGGTATGTTTAGCCTGGAAAAAAGATGGTTAAGAGGAGATATGATAGCTCTGTTTAAGTATTTGAAGGGGTCACGTTGAGGATGGAGCAGGCTTGTTTTCTGCTGCTCCAGAGAGTGGAACACGGAGCAATGGATGCAAGCTCCAGAAAAAGAGATTCCACCTCAACATTAGGAGGAACATTTTGACAGTAAGAGCTGTTCGGCAGTGGAACACACTCCCTTGGAGCGTGGTGGGGTCTCTTTCCTTGGAGGTCTTTAAACAGAGGCTGGATTCCCATCTGTCAGGGATGCTTTGATCAAGATTTCCTGCATGGCAGGGAGTTGGACTGGATGGCCCTCGTGGTCTCTTCCAACTCTACAATTCTATGATTCTATGACTCTATAGGTTAGTCTATTTAAAGGAGATATATAGCTGCAAACAGCATGTCCCTCCCTGCAAGCCATGACAAAACAGATTTATTCATCATTTTTCTTCTAAAATTGACCTTTGCAAAGCCCACAGGCCTGTGGGAGACTGCCTAAGAAGCCTTTCCATGTCTGCTGGGACTATAAATGGGATTGAAATATTCTTATTCCCTCCAAACTGAATAACCATTGTATTAAAGAGTCCCTACACAGCAATGGATTTCCTAAACACCTCTTGCCAAACCATGCGGTTCCCAGACGGTCACAAAAACCCAGCTAAAGTCCTCTGTTTAATGTTAAGGAAAAGTGATTCCTCCTTGCGAACAACACTGTCCTCACAGGTCCACACCACTAGATCCTGTAGGTTCAATGAGATTAGTAACAAGTGACTCCAGTATGGACCAACAATACTGTGCTCCCCTGTTGGAACAAGATGCAGAAGAGGTAAAACATTATTGATTTCTTCCAGTCCAGAGTGGTGAAATGTGAATGGTACCAGCCTTCTAGTGCTTTTAGAGCATGATGAAAGGAAATAATTGGGCCCCCAAAAACAGTAGGTTATCACATGTGTGCACATGGTTGTTGTCTCTACATTAAGGTGGATCAGATTTATTGTCAGGAGTGGTAGTTCTGAACAGTTTGGAGGCAGAAAAGGAAGGAAATTTGCAGATTCACAAACATAGAATCATAGAATTGTAGAGTTGGAAGAGACCACGAGGGCCATCCAGTCCAACCCCCTGCCACTCAGGAATACAAATCAAAGCATCCCTGAGAGAGGGCCATCCAGCCTCTGTTTAAAGACCTCTAAGGAAGGAGACCCCACCACGCTCCAAGGGAGTGTGTTCCACTGCCGAACAGCTCTTACTGTCATTAAGTTCCTCCTAATTTTGAAGTGAAATCTCTGTTCCTGGAGCTTGCATCCATTGCTCCGTGTTCTAGTCTCTGGAGCAGCAGAAAACAAGCCTGCTCCAGCCTCAATGTGACACCCCTTCAAATACTTAAACAGGGTTATCATATAGCCCCTCAACTGTCTTTTTTCCAGGCTAAACATACCCAGTTCCCTAAGTCTCTCCTCAGAAGGCATGGCTTCCAGACCTTTCACCATTTTAGTCACCCTCCTCTGGACACGCTCCAATTTGTCAATATCCTTTTTGAATTGCGGTCACCAGAACTGGACACCAGTATTCTAGGTGAGGTCTGACCAAGGCAGAATAGAGTGGCACTATGATTCCCCTTGATCTAGACACTATTCTTCTATTGATGCAGCCCAAAATCACATTGGCCTTTTTAGCTGCCGCATCACACTGTTGACTCATGTTCAACTTGTGGTCTACCAGGACTCCTATATCCCTTTTGCACATAGTCTCGTTCAGCCAGGTCTCCCCCATCCTATATTTATGCATTTCATTTTTCTGCCCTAAGTGCAGTACCTTACATTTCTCCGTATTGAATTTCATTTTGTTAGCTTTGGCTCAGCTCTCCAGTCTATCCAGGTCATTTTGAATTTTGATCCTGTCCTCTACGGTATTAGGTACTCCTCCTAACTTGGTGTCATCTGCAAATTTGATAAGTATGCCCCTAATTCCATCATCCAAGTCATTGATAAAGACATTGAATAGCACTGGGCCCAGGACAGAACCCTGTGGCACCCCACTGGTCACATCTTTCCAAGATGAAGAGGAGCCAATTGCTGGGCACCCTTTGGCTTCAGCCGGTCAACCAATTACAAATCCATTTAACAGTTAACTTGTCTAGTCCACATTTTACAAGCTTTTTTGCAATAGTGTCATGGGGAACCTTGTCAAAGGCCTTACTGAAATCAAGGTATGTGATATCCACAGCGTTCCCTTCATCTACATTTCAAGGACTTTGGATAGTAGGAATAGGAATATGGGGACTCGTGTATAGTGAAGATTAGAGAGTTGGGCTACACGTAAATCACATCCCTGATACATTCTACTTTCTATGTATTTTACAGTAATTTCCTGCATGCATTTAGATTTTTGTCCACAAATATGAGCACTAGAAGTTTTTATGGTTGAAGGTTGTCAGATTCTATCAGCTTTCTGTAAACAACAGTCATGCTCAGCGATTGTGCTACACTTCCCTTCATGTTGATTCTTTGATTCAGATATATGCATGTATGTGTGTATATCTGTATGTTTCTATTTGCACACATCTGTGTATATGTGTGTGTGTGTGTGCATGCGCGTGCCTGTGCCTGTATCCATGCAGCTGAATTAATGTACTGTATGGACAGAGAGGCAAGCCAAATAATCTTATTTCACTATTCAGTTTGAAATATAGTACAAGTATACACCACTTTAGCTTGATGGATGAGTTGTTAATACAGTTACCCCCACATGTATCTCCCCACATGTAGAAGGAGCTGAACAGTACTGCATTAGCATTTCCATATGGTGCCCTCATTTCTTCCTGTTAATTGAGACAGGGCAAGGATGAGTTACAGAATAGATGTGGTTAAGCATCCCATCTACCTCTGAGGAATGTAGGCCAAGAACAGCAAAGATTCAGCAAATTACATGTAAGCAGGGGAAGAGAGCAGCAGCTGTAGATATATGGTGCCCAGAGCCACAATTTGTAGTTGTGACCCATATGCCATGCATGGTTCTCTCCTTCTGTTAGATATATAATCACCATAATCGGTATGACATTTATGTAGAACAATGCGAATCAAATCTTGATGGGAGGTTTTCTTCCTCCACTAAATTTTGAATGCATTACCTTCTGGCAGGCATATGATTTGAAATAGTGTGTGACATAACATTCCATTGCTGTTTTTACAACCATTTGATGAATAGGTGGCAATGGAGAGAAAGCAGTGGATTAATTCCCCTGGCTGCCATGGGGATGAGAAAAGTCAGGGATTAGTGTCTTTATAACTTTAGAGGGCAAACTACCATTAAATGTTTTTGCTGGAGGCTTTCAGATCACCTATTAAAGACCTTTGTTGTAGACATTGTTACTATTAGATTATTATTCCTAGTAATAGAGATCAGTGCTAGCCAGGTGCTGGTATTTCTTTGCAAAAATGCATAGGATACCACTTCTGCCAATGGGCAGAAATACCCTGAAGTCACCAGATTCTGACTGATCTTGAAAGCTAAGCAGGGTCAGCCCTAATTAGCAATTGGATGGGAGACCACTAAGGAATACCATGTGCTATGCTCTGTATTTCAGAGGAAGTAATTGGCAAAACCACCTCTGAGTATTCCTCGCCTAAGAAAACACTGTGAAATTCATGGGGTCACCATAAGTCGACAGGCAACTTGAACACACATACATGCACTCATGTACCACTTCTGCCATTGGCAGAGTGTAAAATCCAGTGATTTGTATTTGAACATCCAAGAAACTAAGTTAAACCTGGTAAGCAAGAAGGACTATCACTCACATACCCTTATTTCAGCCTCTACACATTTGACATAATATCTCAAATGTATATAAGCAAATACATACCAGTGAATGTGCAAATCCTAAAAGTGGTGGTGGTAGGCAAATATCTTGATGCAGTATATATGTGCCACATTAAGCACAAGTCCATAGAGTTTAGGCATTGCATCACATATTTAAAAACTGGGGTGTAGTAGAAGATCCCAGAAGATGGACAGTTATTACCATACTCCCCTACCAACTTTAGATAATTTCCTGGATGTGTGAGAAGCAGTAGTTGCTGTGTGCCTTCAAGTCATTTCCAACTTATGGCAACACTAAGGAGATGCTATCATGGGGTTTTCTTGGCAAGATTTGTTTGGGGTGGGGGGTAGACTTCCCCTGAGGCTGAGAAACTAACTTGCCCAAGGTCACCCAGAGGGTTTCATGGTTGAGCGAGGGGTTGAATGTTGGTCTCCAGAATCCTAGTCCAGTGCTCAAACCACTACACCATGCAGTAGGCTCAGTGTTTTTCCCCAGATTTCTCCTAGGGCAACAATTCCAGAAAAAGCAGCTGAGAAAAGCAGCTTGTGTCTCTGAATGACCTAGGGTTTGTCTACACAGGCAATTTACTCCCATCCTTTCCTCTTCATGGTCTCTGTGACTCACATGGGTTATCTGCACCTGCGCAGTAGATCTTCAGAATCTTCTAGAACTATTATACAAGGCTTTTTGGTGATACCTCACCCACCCTATAAGTCTAACCACAAGGTTCCTGCCCCTAGCTTCAGTTCCTTTTCATCCACCATGCTAGCAGCATCGTCAGGAAACCTCTCTTCTGAGCTACTTTCGTTTTCCTATCTAATACGACTAATGGACTGGGTTTTGGACTCTTTCTCTCAGATACTCCTCTCAATGCATTTCAACAACTTCCTTAATGATAAAGAACTGGATTCCTTCACAACTACTCTACGGTGGCTGCCATGCTTTCAGCATCTGCAAGCACCTTTAAACGGTGTATGACCTGTGGTGGCAAAATTCCAGTCTGCAATGGTCATTCACTCTGCCTCCTTTGCCTCGGAGAAGGGCACAATGTGGGTACATGCTCTCACTGCCAAGCATTCACCCCACAGACGTGCAAAAACCAGGACTCCAGGTTTAAGACACTCCTCTATGAGCAGGCCCTAAAGCCCCCGGCTCCCCCCTCGGCCACCATTTTGGTACCTACTTAATCACCTCCAGGCCATACTATTGTTGTCTCCTCCATGCACATTGAGACAAAATGTTCTTTGCTTGAGGATTTTCTGACTACTTCTGGACCAATCAATAAGCATTCAAGGCCTTCACCCATGCAGATGGTCAAACTGGTGCGACCCCTGAATTCAAGACAATCCACTTAGCGGGAACCCAAAAAGACGCATAAAAAGAAGAAGCCATGCCAACACAAGGAGGCTTTTGTAGCAACACTCCCACACTCCTCAGAAGAGGGTTGAAGGGGATGCATCACGGAATTAAATATTCCAGACTGAGAGAACCAAGATCCACACCCAGCAGGGGCCCAGTTCCATACGGAGACATCCCCAGCTGAATCCCAGATTATCTGGATTCTTGTGGGTTCCCTCTCTGAAGGAGAGATAGGGGACTTTGAACAAGAGATCCCACTAGGTTGGCAGGACCCTGTTTTCATGAGGGACTTCAAGACCCAGGCCCTGATGAACGACCATGTGGAAGACCAAACTACACACTACACCAACAGAGATGCCCACTTGAGATCCAGATCACACTCCTTCCATCACACAATCCCCACGATCAGCTCCTGAACTTGCCGACACTTGGAGGATCGTGACACTGGACACAGACGGTCACCCCATGAGAACTCAGAGGATGGACATTCTCAGTGACATTCTTGCTCCAGATTCAGGGACTGCCCCAATCGTGAAGACTCCAGGGATCGACACCCTGATAGACTAACTCCTCACTGCCTGTCACCCCACAAATGGCACTACAGGGAAGGACGCATGAGAACCCATCACTCTAAAGATAGCTGATCATAGAATTATTATTCTGATGACAGACACCCAGGGATTACCGCTGCTATCATCACAACTTATGGGACGATGATCGCCATAGATACCACAGACGCTCCAGGTCCAAATCATATACCCTTGATCGATCCTACAGGGATCTGTATTACCTGGTTCAGGACCCATACTTCCGACATGTGTATGAGATCCCAAACCCTCATCAAGTTCCCATCACCCTTGTAGCTGCAACCTCTATGGGCCGCTCCAAGACAGCCTGTGGTGCCAGTGAAACTTCTTCTATCTCCACAGGAAGATAATGAGGACTGACTTCCACCTGTGCTGGTTCAACACACTTCATTCACACTTCTCAACTGAGACTTCACCTGCTAGATCAAACATACCTGTATCTTCCCACTGCGAATCGGACTCAGAATCCAAGACACCCTCTACTCAACCCGATGAGACCCCCCCCTCCGGGTGGGGTACATTTTCCTCAACTGATGATGTTAAAGCATTTTTGGAGCAGACCCTCAGGATGGTCCACTCCTTAAGTCTCCACTCCCAACCAGAGGCGACTGAAATTGTGGACCCAGTTTATGACCGCATAAACATCAAACCTCCAACACAACCCTCCATCCCTATTCTACCCTCTGTATTGAAAATATCACAGCACTCCTGGGCAACTCCATCTATGATAATGCCTATGGCAAAGCGGGTGGACTCTCTTTACCGGGTCACATCAGAAGTGAAATGGCTGCTCCACCACCCTAAACCTATCTCCATCATAGTGGACGCAGCCCAGTCAAGGCCATCTCAATGACAGCTCTCCTCCCCCTCTGACAAGGAGGGTAGGAAACTAGACTCAATAGGTAAGAAGTTTTACTCCACCACAGCTCTTACCCTCAGGATTTCAAACTATTCAGCCTGCTCAGGAGCATACAGGCAACACCTATGGGAGACAACGCCCCCTCTCCTCAACAAACTCCTGGAAGATAACAAGACGCTAGCCAGAGCTATCCAAACAGAAGCACATTCTCTGGCAGTGCAAGAAATAAATTCCTCATGCCACTTGGCACATTGTGTCTCCAAGTCCATGGCTGCAGCAATAGCCCTCCACAGGCATGTGTTGTTACATTCTGTGGGACATTACTCCCAAGCCAGAGCCACCATAGAGGACCTCCCCTTTGATGAGGATGGTGTCTTTAACAAGCAAATGGACTGTATGCAGTCGACAGTATGCAGTCGACAGTATGCAGTCGACTGGACAGTAAGCAGTCGAAAAAATATACAGTACCCTCTAAACAACACACAAGATGTGCCTCACAGCAAAAAAACAAAACAAAACAAAACAAAAACCCTTCAGCCTTCCTCCTCACACCCCTCCTTCAAATCGCAAACATCCTGGCACAAGCATTCTTTTCAACAAAGGCAATCCTATAGCCCATCGCCCTTCATACAAACAAGGGAAAACGATCAATCCAACCAGTCAATCCAAGGAGAAACCAGCCAAACCAATTCAGACCTTCCTATAAGAAAAAGGGCCCAGCTCACCAAATACCGATTTTGACTCCACAGTCCTCCCTATCAATCTCTCCTCTTTTTTCAGCAGCAGCTTAGCACCCCACATATACACCTGGTCTCACATTACTATGGACTGGTGGGTCCTAAACATCGTTTTGAGGAGGTACCTCATTGAATTTGACTCACTTCCGCCCGTTGGCACCCTTTGGCATACCAAACCATCCACACCTCTTCTGGAGGAGGTAAGCTCCTTGCTCCAAAGGGTGCCATCAAACCTTTTCACCCATCTTCTCCCAGTACTTCAACGTAGAAAAGAAAGACAGAGGCCTTTGCCCCATTTTAGATTTCAGGGCACTCAGAGTGTATATTTACACCAAAATGTTTCCATATGAAATCTATACCCACCATCCTTCCACTGCTGAAAAAAGGAGACTGGTTCACCAAGATCAACCTGAGGGATGCCTACTTTCACATTGGCATTCACTGCTCCCACATAAGGTTTCTGGCACAATAGGGAGGAACATGTACAGATTTCAAGTTCTTCCATTCAGCCTTGCCACTGCCCTGAGGGTTTTCACAAAATGCATGGCTGTTGCTGTAGCATGGCTTCATCAACAGGGAATTATCATCTTCCCATACACAGATGATTGGCTTCTAGTCTCACACTCAGAGACTCAAATGTTCTAAGTCATAGACACAATGCTCTCCCTCCTTGTTGACCTAGGACTTGCACTAAACCTAGACAAGTTCTCCCTCATGCCGAGAACATCGGCTCTAGTCATAGGAGCTATACTAGACTCCATAGCAGCCAAAGCCTTCCTCCCATATGACAGGTCTCAATGTCTACAGGACCTAACCAAGCGCTGCCATGCCACCAGACATTGCTCAGCCAGGACCATCCAAACTCTGCTGGGCCACATATCAACGGCCATGGCCGTCACCCCATTCGCAAGGCTCAGGATATGGGTGCTACAATACTGGTTCCTCACCGAGTTCGACCCAGTACCGGATCCTCCATACCATCCTCTCTCACCATTCCATGGCCGGTTCTGAAATTTCTCACCTGGTGGCTGAACCCAGACAACCTTCTTTCAGGGATACCATTTCAGCCTCTTCAGCCTCGAATTTCCATCACTACAGACGCATCCTCCCGGGTGGGGGTGCACACAGTCTAGGACTTGGAGTGCAAGGAAAGTGGTGGAGGGATGAATCATCACACCACATAAACGTCCAGGAACTCCTGGCAGTGGAGAAAGCACTCTGAGCCTTCAAACTCCTCATATGGGGCAAAGCAATACAAATCATAACAGACAACACCACAGTAATGTTTTACATAAACAAACAGGGAGGAAAAAGATCCTGCACACTGCTAACTCTCACTGTATGTATTTGGGACTGCTTCATCACCCATGATGTTTTCATATCGGCTGTTCACATCCCAGGAGAAGAAATGACACTGGCAGATGCCCTCAGCAGGACCTCCCCCCACGAGTAAAGACTATGTCCAGAGGTGTTCAAACAAATGTTCACACTCTGGGGAACACCTCAGGTGGACCTTTTTGCCTCAGAGACAAACATGCACTGCCAAACATTTTGTTCTAGGATGTGAACAACGCGATCCAGGGGGGATGCATTTCTCCACACATGGACGGGACCTCTCCTATATGTGGGTGATCTCCAAGATTGTCAGGGATCACTCTTCTCTCCATGGTGACCCTGGCACCCTGGTTCTCCCCTCTGCTTCTACTAACTCACTGGAACTATCTTCATCTTCTCCCTCATCAGGACCTTCTGTCCACGCATAGGTGTCAAATTCAACATCCAGATATCAACACACTACACTTGACAGCATGGAGAATCCTCCAGTAGATCCCCTTTCCCAGGAAGTCTAGGAGGTGCTATTGGCAGCACCTATAAGTGGGCAAGGTTTCTCCAATTTCTCATTGAGAGAAATCACGCCCAAGGACACTTGCATTGGTCACATCTTGGACTTCCTCCTGTCACTTTCTAATACAGGATTATCCCTTTCATCAGTCAAGGGATGCCTCGCAGCTATTACCTTCCACCTGCACTCTGTGGGACTTCCATCCTTTACCCCCCCACACAGTGAAATGTTTTTTCAAGAGCATCTGAAATACTCACCCTCACTGGAAGCTAGACCTTGTCATTTCCCAGCTTACCCAACCACCCTTTGAACCTATGGCTTCATCAGATCTTAGACTACTCACCTGGGAGACAGCCTTTCTCATGGCCATTACTTTGGTAAGGAGGGCAAGCAAACTCTGTGCTCTCAGCTCCGATCCATCATATCCCTGTTTCCATGTGGACCATGCAGTCCTCTGACTAGACGTCACTTTCCTTCCCAATGTGGTCTCCACATTCCACCTCAATCAGGGTATCATCATCCCATCATTTATGCCAAACCCATCCCCTGTAGAGGAACACAACCTGCACTCTTTGGATGCCCATCAGGCTTTAGCCTTTTATGTCCACAGGACCACACCATTCTGGAGGTTCCCCAAACTTTTTGTGTACCACTCCAAAAACAAGCATGGTCTTCCCGTATCTGCCCAAAGATTTCCCAAGAGGGTGGTGTCCACTATCCACCTTACCTAACAGATGGCAAGAAAGGATCCCCCACAGAGGGATAGAGCACATTCCATGAGGGCCCTCTCTGCATTGACAGCTTTCCTTTTGGGTATCCCTCTTGAAAACATCAGCAAGGCTGCGGAATGGTCTCAGCCATTGGCTTTTGTCTCTAACTACCAGCTGGATTCATGAGCCCAGGCAGGCGGGTCCTTAAGCAGGGCCGTGCTTTCGTTATTGCTCACTCACTGAGGATTTACCAGAGACTCTCGCAGGATACTCCCTCCATCCTTGGTGAGTAGCTTGCTAATCTCCCATGTGTGTGAGTCACAGAGACCATGAAGAAGAAGGACAGGTTGCTTACCTGTAACAGTGGTTCTTCAAGTGGTCATCTGTGAACTCACACGAACCTGCCCATCTTCCCCACTGTGTATCCTGCCTTCCTCAGTACCTGTAAACTGCAATTGCGGCTGACACGGAACTGAAGCTAGGGGTGGGAACCGTGGGGGTTAGACTTATAGGGTGGGCAGGGATACTGCCAAAAAGCTTTGCATAATAGCTCTAGAAGGTTCTGAAGATTTATTGCACAGGTGCAGATAACCCATGTTTGTGAGTTCACAGATAACCACTTGAAGAACCACAGTTACAGATAAGCAACCTGTCCATCCCTGTCTTGGAGCCCTGCAGTCCTGACAATGCAGGGCTTTTGCCTCACGACCCTCAGGGCAAGACGGGGGAAAGTCAGGGTAGGGCCTGATAAAATGTGTTTGTTTGTTTGTTTAAAAAATACCTGTTTAAATGCATTCCAGTCTGGGGAAAATGGATCAGACTGAATGTGACCACAGGAACCCATTCCAGCACTCTGGCCTGTCACTGCAGCTGCCCTCTGCCTCACCCTTCTGTAGCCAGGAAGGGGGCCCACAGCATGTGACCAAGGCTGGTCACATGCAGGGGGCCTTGCTCACGTGTTGTGGGCCAGTTTCTTGATGTCAGAGAGTGGGACATGGGTGCTGGTGGTGGTGGCTGCAGAGATGGGATGGCGTGCTTATCTGGACTCTGGCTGATTTTGTGGCTGTAACAGAGGAGGAATGGAGCCGGCGTATACTGGCCTGTGTAAATGAGTCCTTGAGGGAAGCTAGTTCATGATACATGGGAATTTCTTAAAGGTGAGATATTTAATTATATATTTTTTATTACAATGACAAAAATAATACTCTACATTGATTGTTCCATTAGTTAACAATAAATAAAAACAACGACTTCCCTCGTATGAATAACACAAAGAGTTTCCTATTTACTATAATCTTATCACTTCCTTCTTCTATGATAAATGTGTTGTTCTGTTACTAACTTTCCTATGATTACTTGCGTAATTTCCCTCTCACCCGATTCAAGTTATCCTCTTTCGTTTCTTGCACCTTTTCCTTTTCTCTCGATCTCCTATCTCGCACTCTTTTCCCCTTAAATGTATAGATTATATTTCTGTATTACTATAGGTATAAACTTATACATCATATCCTATATCTTGATATCTCTACCAATGTTCCATCTTCTTTTACAGTAATTGGTTACTGGTTGCCACTCAGTTTCCATCTTTTCTACAGCTTCTTGGTTCAATATTCGAGTTAGTTTATCATTATCTCTCATTGATAATATCTTATTCAGCCAAATTTCAATTGAGGGCTCTTCCTTGTTTCTCCAGTTCGCTGCGATAACTAAACGGGCTGCCGTGCATAAATATAGGATTATTCGCCAATATTTTTTCCCCACTTGTGGTGTCAATATTGCAGTAATATTCAAGAGGTATAACTTGGGGCTGAATTCGAATTGAATGCTGAACATTTTTTGTATTATGTTATGTATTTTCTGCCAGAATTTATAAATAAATGGACAGGACCACCACATATGTTTGAGAGTGCCAACTTCTTTTTCGCATTTCCAGCAATCTCTCTTTTCCAGATTATACATTTTGCTTATTCTAGAAGGCGTTAAATACCATCTGTTGGACACCTTAAAACAGTTCTCTTTCAGGTCCTGGCAAGCAGTAAATTTTTTTGTTTGTCTCCATGCCAATTCCCATTCGTCCAACTGAACTTCCTCTCCGATGTCTTTGGCCCATTTAACCATGGCATCTCTTATCATTTCGGGTTCAAGTTGTCTAACGAGGAAGAGATCGTATAATCTTGTTACCTTCTTTCTCTTATCGTCCCATAAGATTTTTTCATAATCCATCTCCTCATCCAGAAAACCATGTTCGCTCTCATCTTTCTTGAATCTACTATAAACTTGTTGATAAGAGAGCCAACTAATTTGCCACCCTTCTTGTCGCAATTCTTCTTGTGTTTTTAATCTCGTCTTGCCATCTTGGTCTATCACGCACAGTTCCTTATAAATAATCCATTTGTTTGGTTTACCCATACAGCCCCATCTTCCAAAAAAAGCCTCCGCTGGTGATATCCATTTTGGTATCATCCCAAAATGCTGTTTGCTTATTATATCCCAACTTTGCAATAATGCTTTGCGTACGATATGGCTGTAAAAATCTTTGTGTATTATCGCCTTATTGTAACCTAAATAAGCATGCCAGCCCCACCTTAGTCCTGCTCCTTCAAGTGTCAGTAGTTTTGGATCTTCGAGTTTCATCCATTCCGCTAGCCAGACTACTGAACATGCCTTATGATAAGTCTGTAAATCTGGCAAACCTAACCCTCCTCGTTCCGGTTTTTCAATTAAAGTGTGCCATTTTATTCTTGCTCTCCGGCCGTTCCATATAAAATCGCTTAAATCCTGTTTCCAAATTTTGAACGGCTTGTTGTTTATTATTATTGGGAGGTTTTGGAAAAGGAACATTAGCTTGGGTAAGACGGACATTTTTATCACCGCTACTTTTCCCATTAATGATAAGTTTAATTTAGTCCAGATTGCCAAATTCGTCTTTACAGCTTTCCAGGTTTTCTCGTAATTGTTTTCATATAGATCTAGACCTCTTGTAGAAATCCAAACTCCAAGATATTTCACCCTCTGTTCTAATTTGCATTCCGATCTCACTCTTAGAATTTCTTGGTCCTTTTTAGGTAAGTTCTTATGCAAGATGATTGTTTTTTCTTTGTTAATCTTAAATCCCGCATACGCTCCAAATTCTGCAATGACAGCCATTAAATAATTCACATTCTCAGCAGGATTTTCCAATATAATGGCTATATCATCAGCGAATGCTCTAACCTTATATTCATAATTTTTGATTTTTAATCCTGGCACCTTGTCATCTCCTCTGATCTTATTCAATAAGACTTCCAGCACTATTATGAAAAGTAATGGGGACAAAGGGCATCCCTGCCTTGTTCCTTTCTGTATCAGAATATCTTGTGACCTTTCACCATTAATAAGGATCTTAGCTTTTTGCTCCATGTAGATTTGCCTTATGTTATCTGTTATGAATTGACCAAAACCTATTTCTTCTACTGTTCTGATTAAGCAATGCCAATTGATGTTATCAAAGGCCTTCTCTGCATCTGCGAATACTATGGCGACTTTCCTCTCATTGTTCTTCTCCAAGAATTCTACTACATCAATTATGTATCTAATGTTTGTTGAGAGGAGCCTTCCTGGGAGAAAGCCGCTCTGGTCTGTGTGGATTATCTCTGTCAATATACCTTTTATTCTATTCGATAGCATGGTGGCGTAAATTTTATAATCTACGTTTAAGAGCGAGATTGGGCGGTAATTTTTAGGGTCAGTTTTCTCTTTGCCTTCTTTCCTGATTACTGTTATATTTGCCATCTTCCAAGTGTTTGGCATCCCTTCCTTATGGATCATATTAATTACTTCAAGGAGGTGTCCCGATATTTCGTTTGCAAACATCTTATAAAACATATCTGTGAAGCCATCTGGGCCCGGTGTCTTGCCCTTTTTCAACCCCTGGATTGCCTTAGTAACTTCTTCTATTGTGAATAGTTGGGAGAGTTTCAGCCTGTGATCCTCTGATAGTCGAATAAATCTGTTCTCTTTTATATAACTGTTCATCTTATTTTCCCACATTTCTTCCTTTTCTTCTTCCTTATAGAGTGTAGAGTAATACTTTACAAAGGTCTTTTTGATATCTTCCTGGGATGTTAAAACTTCCCCTTCATCTCTTATTTCGCTTATCATCCTCTTATCTTTTTGCTTTTTCAGCCTGTAAGATAGCCACCTCCCCGTCTTGTTAGCTTGTTCAAACACTCTCTGCCTTGCTTTCATCATTTTCACTCCGATTTCTTCTACCATCTTGCTGTCGATAGATCTTTTAAGCAATTCTATTTCCTTTATTAATCCTTTGTCTTCCGGTCTTTCTCTCAATTTTTGTTCCTTTTCTTTTAATTTTTGTAAAAGTTCTTGATCTTTCTTCTTCCTTGCTTTAACTCTTTCTGCACCTTTCTGCAGGAGAACCCCTCTAATGGTGGCCTTGAAAGCATCCCAGATTATTTTCATTTTCATGTCTCCTTTTTTATTTTCTTCAAAGAATTGATTTATCCTTGTTTTAATTTTCAGGAGTTCCTCTTCCTCTTTTATTAAATCCTCCTTGAACCTCCACACATACTCTCTTTTGAATGCTGCCAATGTCAAACTTATAGGATTATGGTCAGATGTTACTTTAGGCATTATTACCATCTCTTTTATTCTTGGTAGCAGTATTTTCGATGTCCAGAACATGTCAATTCTAGACATCGTCTTGTGTGCCTCAGAGTAGTACGTAAACCCTTGTTCTCCCAAGTATTTGGTTGTCCAGAGATCAATTAGTTGAAACTCTTCCATTAAAGCTGAACATATTTTAGGGAGCTTCCCCTGGTTCTTTTTGATGCTTCCTCCAGATCTATCCCTCCTTGGGTCTAATACTCCATTGAAGTCTCCTGTTAAGATTATCAATCCTTTTTCAAGTTTGTTCATTTGTGCTTGCAGCTCTTTGTAAAATTGTTCTTTTTTCTCTAAGGGCCCATAAATCGCAATTATATATATTTTTTCATTAATCAAGTTTATCTCTATTCCAACCAGATGACCTTTGTTATCAGTGATTATTTGCTTTGGTTCATATTTTTGGTGTGCATATATTACCACCCCCTTCTTTTTTTGGGGGGATAATGATGCAAATTCTTGGCCTAGTTTAAAATTCTTGAGATATTTACTCTCTTTTTGACGTACTCTGACTTCTTGGAGGCAAGTTATGTCTGACTTGTTTCTCTCCAAATAGTGATATACCTTCCGTCTCTTAATTAACGTATTGAGACCCTTCACATTCCACGATGATATGTTTAACGGCATTCTTTTTGATTATTCATCTTCCTCCACCTCACTTCCTTCCTCACTCTTCTCTATCAATCCTTCTTCTTCTTCGTCTTCTTCATTTCCAAGACCTTCTTGTGTCGCTTCTGTTCCTTCTGCAGAATCTTTATTACCTTCTTCCTGTTCTTCTAAGGTTCCGGTTTTATCAATATCCGTTGGTTGCTGTTTCCCCTCTCTTTTATCTCTCCTCTTCCTTTTCTTATCTTCTTCTTTTTTCTCATCTCCTCTAGCCTGTTCAGCATTTCTTTTGCCTTCTCCACTGTATATATTCTATACCTTTTCTGCCTATATGTGAAGGAGACTCCCTCTATTTTATTCCATCTGAAGTTCACGCCCTGTCTGGTTAATCTTTGAGTAAGTTGCTTATATTCCTGCCGTCTTTTAAGAACTTCTGGTGGAATATCCTTGTATATCTGGATTTCTTGTCCCTCTATCGTTAGCTTACGTGTATAATTTATTTGTATAATTTTGTCCCTGTACCGTGTCCTAGCAAAGGTGACCACAATGTCTCTAGGTACTTTCTTTTCATTCGCAATTGTTGAGCTAACTCTGAACATCTTATCGATCTCTTTATCCAAGATGGCTTCTGGCTCATTCATATAGTCCGCTAAAGCCGGTATCAATCTTTCCTGTAGATTCTCATGTGTCATTTCTGCTAGACCTCTTAATTTCACACACTTTTCTCTGTATCTTAATTCTTGGGACAAGCTGGTATGTTTCACATTCTCAAGATCTTTACACACAGTTACTGTTTGAGATTCTAGTGTTGTGGTTTTCTTTTTAACAGTATCCACTTCCCCCTTTACTTCCTTTAATTCTGTTGTTATTCTATCCAACCTTTTTTCTATCCTATCAAACTCTTGCTTCATACCTCTCTTCAAATCCCTAATCTCTTCCTTTATCTCTCTCTTGAAAGATTTGAGTTCTTCCAGGATCTGGGTGTTGATATCTGTTTGTTTGGGTGGCATTTCAATTGAGGTTCTTCTAACCGCTGCGACTTGGGAAGTGGTGTATGCTCTTGGCCTCAAACCAGAAGCCATGCGTAATAGGGGGAGGGCTTGGTGGTATAATTTAGCCTCTCAATCTACTTTGCTCAAAATTCCTTATGGACCGCAAGTTTAGTTGTACCCTCTAATATAGGTCAGTATTTGCTGCTAGACTCAATGTCAAATTCAATGTTCAATATTACCCCTTTTTTTTTTCTTCCCCCTATTCCCTCCCTTCACCTCTACCAATCTTAATCTAGACTACCATACAATTATCTTTACTGCCATACAATTAACGTCTTCCCAACTGTTCTTGATTCTTTCCTCTCCTTGCCTCTTAATCCGTCTTCATCAAGCCTCATCAACGCCCAGACACATGCAACAATCCATCTGTTTCCGTCTCTCCTCCACTCAAACAACCACCATTTGTCTCGTTATCTCACTTCTCGCTCTCCGTCCAATTCCGTCACTCACTTCCTTCCACCAGCTTCCACCAGCCTCTATCAGCTCCACCTCCACACTCTTGGCTCGCCGTCTGCCTCTGTTGCGCTGTCACTCCTCCTCCGACCTCACACCGCCTCTGCCTGCTTCGCTCTGCAATCCCCGTCTGTCCTCCTCGCACCTCCGTTCCCACGGCCCCCGTCTCCGACCCCGTCTGCTTCCGTCTGCTTCCGTCTCTCACCGCTCGCACCGCCTAGATCTCCCAGCTACACGCTCTCCACTCTCCGTCTGCTCCCTAGACCGCCGCTCACGCTGTGCCTGCCGCTCCCACGACCTCTGTCTCCCGTCAGCACTCTCTCCGCTTTCCGTCTGGTTCCGTCACACCCCCGCTCACACAGCTTCCGTCTGTTCCGTATACACTCCACTGCTCCAGTTATACACTCCACTGCTCACTTTCCTACTGCTTCTTCTTCCAGTCAGCGCTCCGCCATGCAACCACAACCCAACCCTGCTTATGCACTCGTCCCCCCTCCACTCACTCAGCTTTCGCTTACTGCGTCTGCCCAGCCTTCAGTTGTCTCCAACCTCTATATTCAAACTCAGTTCGTTCCGCGGATTTTATACTCCGTTTCTGGTTTGCTTCACCACTTCCCTTAATCCTCTCTCTCTTTCTCTCTCTTCCAGTCCAGGTTATAGATACTCCCAATTCCCTTATCTAATCCCTCCTCTTCACACAGCTGTCTACTCAGTCAGCTACGTAACAGCTTGTGTCGCAGCTATTAATTTAGAATCCTTTTTACCTCTCTCCTTAAGCTACCATACAGCTATGTTGGACCTTCCAAGTCGCTGCTTTTTTGTTTATTTTACAGTTTGTATTTAGGGAAGCATTACTATCGTCTCAATGGTTTATCGTTGCCAAGTGGAGAAGGGAGGACCTTGACGAGGAAAGGAGGATTCTAAAGGGTGCACTATACCAATATCTTGACTGAAAAGCAATTTCTCAATAATGATCCCATTAATTCATTAAATTGTTAATCCATGGATGAGATCTTACTGATGAAGGTAAAGCCGACTTCTTTGCGTTATTCCCCCAACGATTTGCTGCTTAACAATGTCTTGCACTAAAGCAGGGGGGGATTGGAGAACTAATGCCTTAAGGTTCCCGAGGCAGCAATGGCTGCTCAGCCTATCAACTTGCAAGGCTGAAGGTAGAAGTTTCTCTTCCCACCTTCAAGCCCCAATTTAGATAGCTACTGCGAGCCCCAATATTATCACACCTTCCCAGGTATGAAATTGGGGTGGTCTACTTGCCTGACCCCCCCTTTGCTACTCCTGGGCGACAGGTCCCCACGGAGCCCCGTTTGAGCCTGTCCGACGTCCTCGCTCCCCCTGCTGGAAGTCAAAGGTGAGATATTTAAAGGCACAGTTTTAAACAATTCCAATGAGGAAGAAAAGTTGGAGGAGTTTAAAGAAACCTGAGTGAATGTAGAAAAGAACTTTCAGGTGAACTGAGATTTAAGAGAAATATGTATAAGAAATAGTAGAAACAGCAAACTACCGACGAGGAATAGAAACACTTGTAAGGGAAGGTCAGAACACCTAAAGCTCAGAATGAGCTCAAACTCACTAGAGAGGTTTTTAAAAGGGTGTTTTTAAATGTATGTTCAGAGCAATAGGAAGAAAAAGAAAAATGGTAGGACCACTACACAGAGAATGTGGAATGCTAATACGGGACAGAGAGAAGGCTGAACTGTTCAGTACCTCCTTTGTTTCAGTCTTTTCCCAAAAGGCAAACAGTGCTCTAGCTGGTGAAAAATGGAACAGATTGTGCAGTAAAGAGACTACAGTCCAGAATAGGTAAAGAGATAGTAAAGGAATACCAAGCTATTCTAAATGAATTAAGACTCCAGGACTGAATGAACTGTATCCAAGAGTACTAAAGGAACTTGCCTATCTAATCTCAGAGACACTGTAAACCAGCATTTGAGAATTCTACTGAGCCCTTTCTTGAGGGCAAGAAAGGCCTGAGTAGATTGCAGGAGGGCAGATGCTGTCCCCATCTTCAAAAGGGTGATGACCTGAGCATTTACACACCAGACAATTAGACATCAATACCAGGAAAGTTTCTAGAACAGCTCATTAAACAGTCAGTCTGTGCACACTTAGAAATGCTGTGATTACTAAGAGCCAACATGTGTTTCTCAAAAAGAAGTCATGCCAAATTAATCTTTATCTCTCTCTTTTTTTTTTTTTTTTTGACTGAGTCACTAGCTTGGTCAGACCTCACTTAGAATATTGTGTTCAGTTCTGGGCAATACAGTTCAAGAAGGCTATTGATAAGCTGGAATATGTCTGGAGAAGGGTGATCAAGATGACCTAATGTCTGGAAATCCAGCCTTCTGAGGAATGATTTAAGGAGCTGAGTATTTTTAACTTGGAGAACAGAAGACTAAGAGGTGGTGACATGATAGCCATCTGATGGCATGTCATATAGAAGATCATGCTAGAGGTGTAGAATCATAGAATCAGAGACCACAAAGATGAAAGGAACTTATTTTCTGTTGCTCCAGAGACTAGAACACAAAGCAATGTATTCAAATAACAAGAAAAGAGATTCCACCTATACATTAGGATGGACTTTTTTATTTTATTTTTTACTGTAAGAGCTGTTCAACAGTGGAATAGACTGCCTCAGAGACTGGTGAATTCTATCTCTGGAGATCTTTAAGTAGAGGTTGGATGGGCATCTTTCAAGGGTGCTTTAGTTGTGTATTCCTGCAGCCAGGGGTGGTCCCTGTGGTCCCTTCCAATGCTTAAGATTCTATATTCTAAACTTCAAGGCATGGGGGAGGGCTTTGAGTCCACTAAGTGAAGTGTTTCATATTTCCCAAACACAGCCTGTTTTCTCTCTTCTTCTCATTTTTCAGATACCACCTCTTTTGCTTACCACAGCACTACTATTTGGAGTCATGTGTCCTAGAACATGGGGGCATATCAAAATGCAGACTACTTTGTGAACTCGAAGGCTTTCATGGCTGGCATCCATAGGTTTTCTGTGGTTTTTTTCCAGGCTGTGAGGCCATGTTCTGGAAGAGTTTATTTCTGATGTTTCGCCTGCATCTGTGGCTGGCATCTTCAGAGAATGGTTGGGTAGGAGTGGGGGGAGGTATATACTGTGAGCCCCTGTTGGAGAGGATGTGTAAATTTGTGTATTTGAATGGCTAGTTTCTGGGTGGAGATATGCAAGGAGGATTAGTGTCTGTTTGGCTAATGGGCCATTGTCTGCTGGAAATCCCCCTGTCCCTGGGTGGAGTTTATTTGCATATGTTGAGTTTTGATTTTAGTGTTTTTCAAGACTGGTAGCCAGATTTTTTTTTTTACTTTTAGTTTCTTTTTTCCTGTTGAAGTTGTCCAGGTGTTTATGGATTTCAATAGCTTCTCTGTACATTGTGACATGATAGTTGTTGGCCTGGTTTAGAATTCCGGTGTTTTTAAATAACATTTTGTGTCCAGGTTGATTTATAACATGTTCTGCTACTGCTGATTTTTCCTACTGGCCCAGTCTGCAGTGTCTCTCATGTTCCTTGACTTGTGTTTGCACACTGCATTTTGTGATCCCTATGTAAACTTGTCTACAGCTGCATGGTATGCGGTAAAATCCTGCAGCTGTGAGAGGGTCTGCTGAGTGTAGCATTTCTTTAATTTTTTTGGTTGTTCTGTAGATTGTTTGGAGGTTGTGTTTCCTCATCAGTTTCCCTATTCTGTCTGTGACTCCTTTGATGTATAGTAAAAATACCTTCCCTTTGGATGGATTTCATGTTTAATGACACCTTTCAATGGGGAACAATCAAATAAGTGTAGCATTTCTACAACAGAAAAATTGATATATTTTTAAATCCAGGGCCCACACATTGTGTTGCTTTTTGGCAAAAAAAAGGGGGGGCGGATACATTTAGTTGTGTTAGAAATTCAAACATAAGATGATTGTCACATAATCCTATGTGAGGTTGTGCAGTGATTAGCAAAGGGCTGGATAGTGCAGAATCTTGGGGTGACAGAAATCTTGCCTGATTTTTCAGCTAGCTAGCTAGATAGATAGATAGATAGAATTTAAATTTCAGACTGGGATGGATGTGGGACCTAATTCAGGTCCCTCTCAGGGGAAATGAGTTGGTTTAGACCTAATCAATCACAAGCTGACTTCAACTAAAGCATACTAAACAAGTTAAAAACAAATTAAGAAGGTTTAAAACAATGTGCATACACATTTTGGAGTAAATCAGTTAGGCCCTGAATGCTTTAGTGAATACCCATATTTTTACAGATTAATTCAAGGAAGAACCATTTGAAGATGACCCTACAATGTTAGAAAGTGAAGTGGAAACTGCATTCAGAGCACTTGGGGAAAATAAATCACCAGGAACAGATGACATCACAATAGAGCTACTTCAAGGCACAAAGGGAAAAAGTACTCTAGTTCTAACTAAAACCTGTTAACAAATATGGAAAACAAAACAATGGTCCATAGACTGGAAACGCTCAATATACAATATAGAATATACATTCCATTCCCCAAGAAAGGAGGCACCAGGCATTCCAGTAACCACAGGACCATTGCATTAATGTCCCATGCAAGCAAAGTGGTGCTCAAAATCCCACAACAAAGATTTTTACCATATATGGAATGAGAATTGCCAGATGTCTAAGCTGGGTTCAGGAAAGGAAGACAGTCTAGGGATTATATTGTGAACGTATGTTGGATAATGGAGTGTACCAATTTTTTTTAGAAGAAAACCACCTATGCTTTATAGAAGATAGCAAAACCGTTGGCTATGTAGATAATGAAAATTCAAGGATTGGTCTTAAAGAAATGGTTAAAGCACAACATTTGGTTGTCCTCATATGTAACCTTTTTAAATATTTGAAGGGATGTCATACTGAGGATGGGGCAAGCTTGTTTTCTGCTGCTCCAGAGACTAGGATATGGAGCAATGGGTTCAAACTATTTACGTGGAAAAGAAATTCCACCTAAACCTTAGGAAGAACTTCCTGACAGTAAGAGCTGTTTGGCAGTGGAATACACTGCCTCATAGTGTGGTGGAGACTCCTTCTTTGGAAGTTTTTAAACAGAGACTGGATGGGCTATCCATCAGGAATGATTGTGTATTCTTGCATGGCAGGGGGCTGGACTGGATGGCCCTTGTGGTCTCGTCCAACTCTATGATTCTATGTTTCTAACTTGTGCTCAGGACAAGAGGCTACCATCAGGACAGAATACAGAGAAGCAGAATAGTTTTCAATTGGTAGGGGGCTCAGACAAGGGGGCACTTTATCATCCTCTCTGTTTAAGCAGGAGTAGATTCAGAGGAAGGAAGTATGAAAATTGGAGGAAGTAACACCAACAATATAAGATAGGCAGATGACATGATACTGTTACCAGAAGATAGCAAAGATTTGGAATGATTAGTGAAGGAAGTAAAGGAAGAAAGTACAAGGGCAGGTTTACAGCTGAACATTAAGGAAAAAAAAATATGACCACAGATGATTTACATAACTTTAAAGCAGACAATGAAGATGGGATGTAATTAATTAAGGAGATGGTGGGGGGAAATGAGTGCAACAAAGGAACACATTCTAATGACCTTTTAGAATGTCACAGGGCTTGTCTACACCAGCACAAAAATGCTGACTCACCCTGAATCCAGTGCTGGCAGTCTAGATGACATATGGCTACTTTGGGGGAAGAACTTCATTTTTTTGGCCCTTAACTCAACTTTGCTCCAAACTAAACAAAGTGGGGGAAAACTCCAGGGTTTGCTGGAACCCCTAGAATAACCCTGGGTTATTTTTTTTGTCTGGACAGCTGGATTGGGTCCAGTTCGTCCCAATCCAGTTGTCCACATGCAAATGTGGCACCATTTCCCTTACACTGCAGGAGCAGCACTTACACTGCAGGATGGATCTCCAACAGAGCCGGTGCTGCCTCACCAACCAAACAGCTTCCTTTGAGACCCTGATCAGCAAATTGTCACTTCTGCTGAGGCCAGAATGGGACACCTTTGCAATCAATAAGGAAGGGGTAGCGCAGCCCCCCCCCCTTGTTGATCATATGTGGTCCCAGATTTAAGCAGCCGGTATAGACATGCCCTCAAGCTACAAGCCTGTATACATCTACCTAGGAGTAAGTTCCACTGAACTCATTGGAACTTACTTCTGAGTAGATATGTGTATGATTAGGAAGAATTTCCTGACAGTAAGAGCTGTTTGGAAGTGGAATACACTGCCTGGGAGTGTGGTGGAGTCTCCTTCTCTGAAGATTTTTAAGCAGAGGCTGGATGGCCATCTGTTGGGAATGATTTGATTGTGTATTCCTGCATGGCAGGAGGTTGGACGGGATGGCCCTTGTGGTCTCTTCCAATTCTATGATTACATTATTAACATAAGTTGAACATTATTTCTTTCAAAATAAATAAACAATACAATCTGTCTCAAAGTTTGACCCTATAAGTTATTGTTTCTTTCCTGTGGCACTGTGAAGCTCTGGCATGCAGAGAGGTTTAATAAATCAAAAGGAAGGGGTGGAGAGAACACGGCCAATAAAACTAAACTTTAAAATATGCAAATCTCAAAAACAAACATAAATCAGAACAGAAAAGAGGAGGGAAAATCAAACAAGGAATGCTTCTCTTCAGTAGTGATCCTGTATTAAGGTAATTAGAACTGGGGTGGGGGGTGGGGATCTGTGCATTCTGGTGGTACAGTAAATTATAAACCCCATGTTTACTGCATAGCATGCAGCTGTGGACAAGTTTACGTAGGGACCACTAAACGCAGTGTGCAAACATGAATCAAACAACATGAGAGACACTGCAGACTGGGCCAGCCAGAAAAATCAGCAGTAGCAGAACATGTTATAAACCAACCTGGACACAAAATGTTATTTAAAAACACTAAGATTCTCAACCAGGCCAAGAACTATCATGTCAGAATGCACAGAGAAGTACTGAAATCCACAAACACCTGGACAACTTCAACAGGAAAGAAGAAACCCTAAAAACAAACAAAATCTAGTTACCAGTCTTGAAAAACACTAAAATCAAAACTCAACACATGCAAATGAACTCCACCCAGGGACAGGGGGATTTCTAGCAGATAATGGGCCACCAACCAACCATTAGCCAAACAGACACTAATCGTCCTTGCACATCTCCACCTAGAAACCAGCCATTCAAATACACAAATTTATATATCCTCTCCAACAGGGGCTCACAGTATATAACCCCCACACACACACACACACTCCTACCCAACCATTCTCTGAAGATGCCAGCCATAGATACAGGCAAAATGTCAGAAATAAACTCTTTCAGAACATGGCCTCACAGCCCCCCCCCCAAAAAAAACACCACGGAAAATCTACAAAAGGAAACATTATGGAGTCTGAATGAATTTTAATCAACTTACTGTATCTCAGTCCTTGTCTTGTGCAGCCAAGCTCCTCCAGAAATTAGCAACATATCACACCCCAGAGTAGTAATAGCATGATGGAGAATATCCTGAAATTCTTTATTTTATAGTTTATTCTTTCAGACCATTGGCAGATTCATAGTCTTTCAGAATTTTTTTAAAAAAGTATTTATTTTGAGAACAATTAAACTTACTTTGTTTAGGTTTACAAGAAAATAGGTAACTGTTAAGAACCAGAAGACATGCAGGTGAAATATTCTGAAGGCTTTCTTATAACTTCTGTGCCTACATGGTTTTTTGAGAGATTATGCAGAAAGAGAAAGAGGTGGGATTTCCAACACAGAACCTGAGCAACTTCATCAGGTTGGCTTTATATCCTCTGTGAAGTCATTTGCATTGCTCAATACTACATAAGTTAAATAATGGAGCCTACAGCTTTGTATTGATCCCCACTGCCTGACTTTTGTCCAGCAGCTCTCTTGACACTCTGTTTATTGGGCAAACATCCATTTGTTGGTTGGTTTCATTATTTATTTATTTTAAGATAGGCAAATAGAGTCTTCAAATTGTTAACAGTAGTATATTTTGTCTGTATTCTTCTGTAGCACTTCAGAGATTTTTTGCAAGTAGGTTGTTTGCTGTTGATATTTAATTTAGCAATTCGCTGAAAAAGTTGTAAACTAGACTGTCTCACAACTATTTCAGTGATTTTAGATACTAAATATCTGATGACGATGATGATGATGATGATCATAAATGCAAATATAATTATGCGAGTAGTAGACAAAATAATTTTACAAAATAGCAAAGAAGTTCCTTTTCTTATGAAGTTAATAGTAACAGCATTTATTAACTGCTTTTTTGGAATGCTCAAAGCACTTCACATATGTAATTTATGTAAGTCCCACAAGATTCTTTTAATATAAAACAGTGTATTAGTCAGTCAGTGGTTAATCAAGCAGAATATTGATCCAATCACAAAACTTCACAATCATGCTTGTGTATGCAGCATTACAGATGAGGAAGAATACTAACTTTGGGGCTGAGGAGAAATTTGAAATACAGATATCCTAGCTCACCTAGATACATCACATAAGAAGAGGGAAAACAGGAACATTAGAGTTATGACTATTTCATACATTACATTTTTAGCTGTACTTAAGAAACCTGTTAAGTTGCATGTGACCTTCATGTGTTTCCAGACATGCTCATCATCCATCATCCATATCAAAGCTTAATGCTGAGCTAGAAAGGACAGTAAACATGGAATTGTTGTCATGAAAACATATGATAAGAAATCATCACATTTTCTCCATTGCCAGCATCTATCATCATCAGCCAATAATTTGGAACAGTTGCTGGCTAGTCACACATTTCCATAACTCAACATTTTAGAGAGGGAAACTCATGACGATGAAGAAAAGGCAGGCAGAACTCCATGAGGCCAGGGCCCAAAAGTAGAGGAAAGCCCCTCCCTCCATTCTAGCTGCTACTGCTCTGGCCTTGGAAGGAGAGATGAACCAACAGTACCTGCTGGATTTAATCCCTATCCCCACTGTCATTCCTGTTTCCTTATGTGTCTTGTCTTTTTTAGACTGTAATCCTGAAGTGCTTGCTTAGCACCCTCCAAACAATACATCTGTTTCAGCTCTCACTTCCTGGACCAAAACCACCACAAAACACAACAATTTTGCCCTCAGCCCCCCATAGCTTCAAAACTCTCACCCACCCACCCACCCACCCTCCGCATCAGCCTCAAGTCATCCAGAACGGAAACTAGAAGTAACATGATTTCCGCACTACGATTTAGGAAGGATGTTGAGAAGCTGGAACATGTCCAGAGGAGGGCAACCAGGATGGTGGGAGGTCTGGAAGCCATGCCCTATGAGGAGTGGCTTAGGGAGCTGGGCATGGTTAGTCTGGAGAAGGGAAGGTTGAGAGGTGACATGATAGTCATGTTTAAATATTTGAAGGGATGTCATATTGGTTCCTTGTGTAAATTTGGAACTTCTTTACATTCTGCAAATTCTAATTTCCTGCAGTACAGGCTTGCTATATAATTTCCTTACTACAATGCCTTTAGTAGCAAGAACCCCAGAATAATTATTGGGTTAAATTATGAGAAAGACAAAGGAGATTTTCAGACTACACTGTTATAGTGTTACTATTCCACTTTAATTGCTCTGCTCTGGCTTCTTGCTGTGTAATTCTGGGGTTTGTAGTTTAGTGAGGCCTAAGAGCTCTCTGGCTGAGAGTTGCAAATGCCCCTCCCTAAACTGCAAATCCCAGGATTCAACAGGAGGCAGCCATAGCAAATATAGTGGAATAGTAACACTATAACAGTGTTGTCTGAAAATCTAGAAAGAAGGTGATGTACCACAACTCCCAGCATTTACAGTCTGTAGTATTCTCTTTTTGTGTATGTGCATGCACTTATAAAGAAAAGGAAATGAAATTAATGTTCCCATACTTTTTCTGGCATGGTTATCAGTGTTCTGCATTTATGGATCTGTTTATGCCTGGGGATCTCTTTTCTTGGTCTCACCTATGCCTTGGTTCAAAACTATTTTTATATTCCAAGAGTGGATGCCACTAAGAACTGGGCAACACAGACATTTTTGAATTAGAAATGTGATCACAGGTTGAATGCTCCCCCTTCAGTTTTGTGAATGGTTTAAAAATCTTGTGCAAGAGCCCCATCCATCCATTCCCTTGCAAGCTAAATTTATTTTCACATTTTTATTATGTGGTATCTTGGAGACACTTTGAGACACTGCAGAAAGGCAAACAAGGGTAGAGCTGATCAAAGCTCAGCTGCACATAGCCAAGAACCCAGGAGTAAAAGCCAAGAGCAATCAGCACCAGAATAAGTTAAGACCAGAGCCAGTAAAGAATGTCATGGTTCAGACAAATTGCCAGCCTGAGCAAAAAATCTTTACAGCCTTTCTTGGTATGACTCTGGCCCAGACTGTCTCAAAGATTGTATTTCCCAATATGAGCCTGCTTAGCTTGTAAGACTTTTGCCAAGGCCCTTCTGTCCATCTTGCTAATAATGCAGACATGTTAGATGGAGACATGTGAGAAGCCCTTCTTAGTAGCTGCTCCCAGACTGTGATTTTCAGACAGGCAAAAATCGCCCCTTGCCGTGCGAGCAGCCTCCCGAAACTGCTGCGCGGCAAGGGTCTTCTTCGGACGACGCTGTGCCTCTTGCGAAGCCGTCCGTGTCACTTCCGTGAAGCTTGGGATGGCTCCGCGCCATATTTCAAGCACGGAGGCTGCCCGTGATTGAAATATGGCGCGGAGCCGTCCCAAGCTTCACGGAAGTGACACGGACGGCTTCGCAAGAGGCACAGCGTCGTCCGAAGAAGACCCTTGCCGCGCAGCAGTTTCGGGAGGCTGCTCGCGCGGCAAGGGACGATTTTTGCCTGTCTGAAAATCTCCTCTGGAACTACTTTCCGAGGAGCTTCCTTCTTCCTGCTTTTCTGCCAACAGGCAATGGCCAAAAACTAGAGCAGAAAGTCCACCTGCATAGTAACACAGGATCACTGTGGGGCACTATTCTGCATGTGGTGTTACCCATTCAGACACTGCAACTTCCATTCATACAACAATGTTCTGAACTGTGGTGACTTGTGACTCTCATATCAAAGGGGTAACAAATCAGCTCTGAATTCTAGTCCAAATTTTAAAGGAGCTATCCAAAGCACTTGACCATGGGAACCAGAATGGGAAGGGCAGGAGGTGATGGACTCTCCCAGACTAGGCTAGGAATGCTGAGTCCCCATCCTTCCTGCAATGATTAGGCAAAAATGGACCACCACGACCCTTGTGTAGTTAAGGCACTTCCAGAAATATCTATTAAAAGTGGTGTGAATAGCACTGTACATCATATGTCACTATTGCACCAGATTCAGGGAAAAGGCTGCACGTCATGTGACATTATCAGGACAGATTTGGGCAGGATTTGGGGTTTGTCACTGGTGTAGACAAGACTGACTGAATGATAATAAATGCAGAAATAATTTGTCCTCCCCCTGACAGTGTGTGAAGACACTATGATACTTGTGGTAGCCTGACTGCAGATTCTAGATCAATGTTAGATGTAGAATGCACTGCCCTTGATAGATTTAGAAAGCATCTGCAATATGCCAATAAAAAGTGATGCCTTATTCACTCCCATGCTACACCTCCAGAATGGCTGAAGGATGACATCATTGGTTTGTGTTCTCATCACAATCTTCTGACACGTTTTTTCATGTGTCTGATAAAGTCCTATATCTGTATCCAGAGTTCATGGAGGTCTCTCATTAATAGGGTTGCCATAAATCAAAATTGACTTGACAGTAAGTAACAACAAATATGTGGAAGGATGACTGTGTATGTGTGAAAGAATCAGGGGCTGCCTAAATGGTGAAAATACTCCTCATGGAATGCAAGGAGAATCATGGATCCCACATTCATGGGATTCCACATTGCATCACCGTATTTGGAAGGAGGGGGAGAAAACATCAAAAACTCTGAGGGAAAAGCCGTTTTAAAAAACAGTGCGGGAAATGCGCATTCCTGCTCATTGGGACAAGTGATTTGCTTTGAATCACTTTCCCATAGGAGAGGAAGCACAAAGCTGATTGGCCGGATAATCGCGATTAAATGCCAGTACTGCAAGTCACCATGTTGCAAGTTCGATTCCAGCAGGCTCCAAGGTTCACTCAGCCTTCTATCCTTTCGTAGGTCGGTAAAATGAGTACCCGGCTTGTGGGGGGCAATTAGCTAACACACATTGGAAACTGCTTAATGCAGTGTAGATGTGTAAATAGCTATTGCTTAAAACAATTTGTATGCCGCTCTGATAGCCTTGAGGCTGAAGAGCGGGGTATAAATAAATAATAAAATAAGCACAGGGTGGGGTTTGCTAACAGGGCAAGCACCTGGCATCACCATGTTTATTTTTCACCATAGCGAGCAAGCACTAAGACGAGAAAATGGGGTATTGTTTCTTTACCTTTTGGTTTCAAATGCAAAATATCACTCCAGTGCACAGTGCAAATAGGGTTTTTTTGTTTTTTTTTTAAAGTTAGGTGGAGGCAGAAATGCCAGTAATTCACTCATGGTCACTGTGGGCATGCAAAGCTTTTGCGGAGAAAAAAAAACCATTGGGACAAGTCGCAGCTACTGCAAAATGCCATTACTGCATGGCACTCCATTTTTCGGAGGGCTCATATAGACAAGCCCCCAGAGAGGATGGGAAATAATGCCTGCCTCCTTACCCAGGCTTTTTAAAATTTAATTTGGCAACTTGAAATGGAAATTATAATATGATGGGAAAATGCTATTTATGACATTGTCATTTGGCAAATGTGTTTGCAAATAAAATAAAAAAGCCAAGGCAACCCCTTTGTATAGTACTTGTTAATCTCTTCTCACCCACAGTCTAGACTTTTCTTGTATTCTTTCTGTCACCTCCTGAAATACACCAGCAATCCCTCTTCATGCCCACTGCATAATACATCTTTTGCTATGCATTCCTTTCAGTTGTACAAAGAAAAGACCATGGCATTTAAAATGATTGGTGCCATTGGGGCTTTTGACTGAGCCTTAAATATCAGCACTCTTCTCATTTTAGTGCTGAACAAATATTCTACGATATTTGAAAACATTGACCTCTCTTTTGTCATCATGAGTTGTGGATTCAGACTTTTGCCTACATATTGTAGGATTATCACTCATTGCTAGGATTCCTTGAAAATATTTTGCTTGCTTCCCGTCATCTCTGAGAATTGTTGCACAATATGTAGGCAATGGCATGTTTTTTCACAACCCCCAATATGAATGTGTAGCTATTTTATTTTCCTCTTGGTAACTTTATAAATATGCCTTGAAAGTTAGCAACAATATGTACTGACAGTGAAGAAATTACATAGGAGAAGGGTCAGAGAAGGACTACACCAATAACTATGAGTCTTCAGTCTGTTCACTGATGTTGTGGGTTTTTGTACATGATCTTACCCTATCTTTAGTGTTTCATCTTATGTTTGGTACCAGAGCAGTGTGAGATCAAACCACAGAGGAAGAACAATTCTGCCACTCCTGAAATGTAAGAATTGACCCTAAGTGTGTCAGGGGCTAGACCCAAAAGAATATCTTACACCTTATTGGTCCAAGCTCACGCAGTCCTTTGTGATCCAAGTAGTGACTTGAAAGGTTTCCATTCTTCTTCTGTGCCAATTCCAGTACTGAGTCTTGTGAAATGGTTATGTGTCGTCCTTTGGGCCCATCCTATCCCTGCCTCCCTTCCTATGTCTGCTGCCAGGGCCCCATTTTTATATATTTTATATTTACATATTTTAAGAAAACCTGTATTTCTCAAATGCAGCACTGAGAAGCTTCTGGTCACCATAATGGAGTGGCCCATGGTGCCCCAGAATATAACTGTGGAGTATTGTGAAAAGAAAAGAAAAATGCCCTCACACTGTGTTTTGTGTGTGGGCAGGGAGAAACCATGTTGGGGAGGGATTGGTTTATGCTATGGGACTCTTTTTTTTTTTTGCTAATTCTTCCACATTTGAGTCATCATTTATTGAAAAACACAGCAAAGATCCTCATAATTGTTTCACATGTATACAGTGTAATAGTTTTCATGTGTATGTGAAAAGGGTGCATAGCAAGAGTAGTGCTATCAATTCTTTTATAGTCCCTGTGAAACAAGCATGGTTTCCCATCCCTTTCTATTTAGACTGAGGGATTGAAAGTTCTTTGCCTTATGTCAGCTAATATGTCTGGGGGGTCCTTTTATCACCCTCTGGTTGCTTGGGCATCCAATCCAGATTCAGAGCTAATGTCAACACCCCACTTAAGCATTTTAAGTATTGGAATCTCAGGATATTTATATGGGAGAATGAGCAGGCTCTCCGTTAGACCTTGAGGCTATTTATTATATGATGGCATAGATATATACAAACATAACGCTCCACTTAGGGAGGAACATAGGTAGTCGGTGTCGAGGAACATTGCTTTCATTATATTGCATTGGATGTAAGGGATCAAATATTCATTACTTTATAGTATATAGCAGGTAAGGTGTTACACTTTCCTAAGGACTGAACCTTGATCTAGTTTGCATCTCTTTACCAGGCTTCTCTATATCTAATCCATAGATGAGCATTACTATCTTAAACAATACAACATAACTGTTTATGTAGTAAGGAGTACAATCTCATCTGCAGAGAAATTATACATCTCTAAACAGGAATCTGTGAACACACACGGATCCAAATGGTTAATATCCCTGGGCATTGTTATAACTAGCAGTAAAAATCTATAAACATCCTTAACAGGCATCCATTACAATCAAAGTGGGAAAGATGTCTATTTAGTGTAGTCTAACTGAGAGCAGATTCTGATTTACCAGTATGGCCAGTCTGAATCAGCATAGTCTGGGGGTATTATCTAGGAACAAGAGCCCTCTTCATATGGTGGAGGGGGGTGCTCAGTTGCCTGACTTCCATCTCTTCTCAGCTAGTTTTATACCTTTTCTAGCCTAATCAGGTGACATATCTTGTCCAGCAAAATAGACATAGAATCATAGAGTTGGAAGAGACCACAAGAGCCTTTGCAGAAACCCTTGCAAGAATACACAATCAAAGCACCCCTGACAGATGGCCATTCAGCCTCTGTTTAAAAACCTCCAAAGAAGGAGACTCCACCACACTATGAGGCAATGTATTCCACTGTCAAACAGCTCCTACTGTCAGGAAGTTCTTCCTAATGTTTAGGTGGAATCTCTTTTCCACCTAAATAGTTTGAACCCCTTGCTCCATATCCTAGTCTCTGGAGCAGCAGAAAACAAGCTTGCTCCATCTTCAATATGACATCCCTTCAAATATTTAAACATGACTATCATGTCACCTCTCAACCTTCCCTTCTCCAGACTAACCATGCCCAGCTCCCTAAGCCACTCCTCATAGGGCATGGCTTCCAGACCTCCCACCATCCTGGTTGCCCTCCTCTGGACATGTTCCAGCTTCTCAACATCCTTCCTAAATCGTAGTGCCCAGAACTAGACACAGTATTCCAGGTGAAGTCTGACCAAAGCAGAATAGAGTGGTACTATTACATCCGCCAACCTAGACACTATATTCCTATTGATGCAGCCCAGAATCACATTTGCTTTTTTAGTTGCTGCATCACACTGTTCCTTTATGTTCAGCTTGTGGTCTACTAAGACTCCTAGATCCCTTTCACTTGTACTGTTTTCAAGCCAGGTGTCACCCATCCTACATCTCTACATTTCATTTTTCCTGCCTAAATGTAATACCTTACATTTCTCCCTTTTGAAATTCATTTTTTTTAGCTTTGGCCCAGCTCTGCAATTTGTTAATGTTATTTTGAATTCGGATCCTGTCCTCTGGGATATATGCTACCCCTCCTAATTTGGTGTCATCAGCAAGTTTGATAAGCATGCCCTCTGTTCCCTCATTCAAGTCATTGATAAAGATGTTGAATAGCACTTGGCCCAGGACATAACAGTAGCATTGTCTAGCCCACATTTTACTAGCTTAATTATCAAAGGCCTTGCTGAAATCAAGATATGCTACATCCACAGCATTCCCTTAATCTACCAAGCTTGTACCTCTATAAAAAAAGAGAGATCAGATTAATCTGGCATGACTTGTTTTTGAGAAACCCGTGTTGACTTTTAGTGATCAAGACATACCTTTCCAAGTGCTTACACTGTTTAATGATCTGCTCTAGAATCTTTCCTGATATTGATGTCAGGCTGAGTGGGCAATAATTGTTTGGGTCCTCTTCCCCCCCCCCCCATTTTGAAGATGGAGACAACATTTGCCCTCCTCTGGAAGAAGTCTTCGGAACTTCTGTCTTCCAGGAATTCTCAAATATTATTGACAGTGGTTCTGAGATTACTTCTGCCAGTTCTTTAATACCCTTGGATTTGTTCATCTGGCCCTGGAGACTTGAATTCATTTAGAGTAGCCAGGTATTCCTGTACTACTTCTTTACCTATTCTGTGCTGCATTCCCCCTACTGCATCATCTGCTGCATTTCCCTGTGTTGGACACTGCTTTCCTTCTGGGAGAAGACAGAGGGTAAAGGGGATGTTGAGTAGTTCTCCCTTTTCTCTGTCCTCTGTTAGCCTTTTGCCATCTCCTCCATGCAGTGGCCCTACCATTTCCTTATTCTTCCTCACTCAGTTCACTATACAACATTGCATATACTACATTTCTGCAAGCAATTAGTCTCCTCCCTAGAAGTGATGTAACATTAGGTACAGTTGGCTGCCATCAGCTTACATGAGCTATATGACTACATCTGCTGATACTCTTAATGTAGCACATGTCTTTGAGTTCATTATGGTCAATTTACTGTTGATGTTTTTCTTATCTTGTTTATAGTTATGCTGGTGTTCTGCTCAGAACTAAGCTCTGAGTGACACACACACACATTCCCCCATACAAAGAATTTTCTGCTTCATATTTTATGCCTTATAAACACATTATCTTCATTTTCTGGGGCTTCAGTTTCACAAACTAAACCCAAATCAGCACGTAGTCTGTATCACCCAATCATGCGCAATTAACAGCAGGCCCCAAAATTTGCAGTAAATAAGCCGGCATAGCAATTACTGGCATGAAGATAAAATAACAGGTTATATTTCATGTGTTTGCTTTGTTATATTAGGCTACAGTTAATGCCAAAGGACAAGGCCAGAGCTTTTACAAACATTTCATGTTGGTGACACACTTTTAAAACATGCATCATTTCGTGACACAGTAATTCAGTTTTACTAATAAATCAGAGGTTAAACCAACCCTTTATGAGAGATACGTACACATACATAAATTGTATTAACAAAATGTATGGGTTCATAGCATGTCCCATTAAACCCTTTCATTTATATTTTTAAAAATATATGATTTGTAAAATAATAACATACATTTCCAAGATTTTTGTCATTTATGAGTAACAATATGTAAATATGTAGAAAAATTTAAAAATGTATTACACTAATACAATAACAACTTACCATTTTAACAAGATGTATGAGGTTGATGGGATGAACACAGCTTTTGAATATTTGGTGGAGTATTAGATAAAGACACTCATATTTCATCGTCAAGCATTTTTAAGCTTCCACGTCTCAGTGTCTTTAAGTTTGTAATTGTTCAAAAGGATACTTCACCAATGTATGCAGTAGAAAACTGCAGAATTTTTAACACTTTTAAACCTATGTTTGGATGCATTTTTGAAATGCGAATCCAAAAGCTGTCTAAGTCAACCTCTTCATACATCATTAACAGACTTCAATCAATTTTTATTTCAGCTAATTCTTCTTCTTCAATAAGTGAAAAGTTCCTCATTGCAATTGAAAGGAATCATAGAATCATAGAATCATAGAATCATAGAATTGCAGAGTTGGAAGAGACCACGAGGGCCATCCAGTCCAACCCCCTGCCACGCAGGAAATCACAATCAAAGCATCCCCGACAGATGGCCATCCAGCCTCTGTTTAAAGACCTCCAAGGAAGGAGACCCCACCACGCTCCGAGGGAGTGTGTTCCACTGCCGAACAGCTCTGACTGTCAAAAAGTTCCTCCTCATGTTGAGGTGGAATCTCTGTTCCTGGAGCTTGCACCCATTGCTCCGTGTTCCAGTCTCTGGAGCAGCAGAAAACAAGCCTGCTCCATCCTCAGCGTGACATCCCTTCAAATACTTAAACAGGGCTATCATATCGCCTCTAAACCGTCTTTTTTCCAGGCTAAACATACCCAGCTCCCTAAGTCTCTCCTCATAAGGCATTGTTTCCAGACCTTTCACCATTTTAGTTGCCCTTCTCTGGACACGCTCCAATTTGTCAATATCCTTTCTGAATTGTGGTGCCCAGAACTGGACACAGTATTCTAAGTGAGGTCTGACCAAGGCAGAATAGAGTGGCACTATTACTTCCCTTGATCTAGACACTATACTTCTATTGATACAGCCCAAAATTGCATTGGCCTTTTTAGCTGCCGCATCACACTGTTGGCTCATGTTCAACTTGTGGTCTACTAGGACTCCTAGATCCCTTTCGCACATAGTCTCATTCAGCCAGGTCTCTCCCATCCTATATTTATGCATTTCATTATTCCGCCCTAAATGCAGTACTCTACATTTCTCCGTATTGAACTTCATTCTGTTAGCTTTGGCCCAGCTCTCCAGTCTATCCAGGTCATTCTGAATTTTGATCCTGTCCTCTAGGGTATTAGCTACTCCTCCCAATTTGGTGTCATCTGCAAATTTGATAAGTATGCCCCTAATTCCCTCATCTAAGTCATTGATAAAGATGTTGAATAGCACTGGGCCCAGGACAGAACCCTGTGGCACCCCACTGGTCACATCTTTCCAAGACGAAGAGGAGGCACTGCTGAGCACCCTTTGGGTTCGGCCGGTCAACCAATTACAAATCCATTGAACAGTTAACTTGTCTAGCCCACATTCTACAAGCTTGTTTGCAAGAATGTCATGGGGAACCTTGTCAAAGGCCTTACTGAAATCAAGGTATGCAATGTCCACAGCATTCCCTTCATCTACCAAGCTGGTAACTTTATCAAAAAAAGAGATCAGATTAGTCTGGCATGACTTGTTTCTCTGAAACCCATGCTGACTTTTTGTGATTATGGCATTGCCTTCTAAATGTTCACAGACTCTCTGTTTAATGATCTGTTCTAGAATCTTCCCTGGTATTGATGTCAGACTAACTGGACGATAGTTGTTGGGATCCTCTTTTTTCCCCTTTTTGAAGATGGGAACAACGTTTGCCCTCCTCCAGTCTGCTGGGACTTCTCCTGTTCTCCAGGAGTTCTCAAATATTATTGCCAATGGCTCTGAGATTATATTTGCCAGCTCTTTTAATACTCTTGGATGTAGTTCATCTGGTCCTGGAGATTTAAATTCATTTAGATTAAGAAGGTATTCCTGTACCACCTCTTTACTTATTTTCAGCTGGATTTCCCCTATTGTGTCCTCTGTTCCATTTTCCTCAGGTTGGTCCTCCTTTTCCTTTTCTGAAAGCACTGAGGCAAAGAAGGTGTTGAGTAATTCTGCCTTTTCTCTGTCCCCTGTTAGCATTTTGCCATCTTCTCCACGTAGTGGCCCTATCATTTCCTTCTTCCTCCTTTTGCTGCGGACATACCCAAAAAAACCCTTTTTATTGTTCTTAACCTCCCTAGCAAGCCTGAGCTCATTCTGCACTTTAGCTTTTCTGACTTTACTCCTACACGTGTTCGCTATCTGTTTGAATTCTTCTTTGGTGATTTCCCCCCTTTTCCATTTCCTATACATGTTCCGTTTAAAACTTAGCTCCATTGAAAGTTCTTTAGTCATCCATCCTGGTTTTTTGAGACACCTCCCATTTTTCTTCCTCAATGGTACTGTTTGAAATTGTGCCTTCAGTATCTCCCTTTTGAGAAAGTCAAAACCGTCTTGAGGTCCCTTCTCTTTTAGTATTCTTGACCATGGGATCATCCCCAGTATTTCCCTGAGTTTATTGAAATCAGCTCTCCTAAAGTCAAGAATGCGTGTCTGACTATGCCTGGCTTCTCCTTTCCATTGTATAACAAACTCCAGGAGAACATGATCACTCTCACCTAAGGATCCCACCACTTGCACCCCATTAACAAGGTCGTCTCTGTTGGTTAGGATCAGATCTAAAATAGCTGACCCCCTTGTTGCCTCTTCCACCTTTTGGACCATGAAATTGTCTTCCAGGCATGTAAGGAATTTGCTAGACCTTGTAGTTTTGGCTGAGTTAGATTGCCAGCAAATATCAGGATAGTTGAAGTCCCCCATCACTACTACATCTCTCCTTTCTGCATGTATGTTCATCTGTTCTAGAAAGGCAACATCCAATTCCTCCGTCTGATTTGGAGGTCTGTAGTAGAGTCCCACAATAACATCCCTGTTGTTTCCCTCCCCTTTAATTTTTATCCAGATGCTCTCCACCTGGCTTCCAGTATTGATGTCATGGATCACTTCACTGGTGTAAATATCCCTGACATATAATGCTATTCCTCCTCCTTTCCTGTTTGGCCTGTTTCTCCTATAAAGGTTATACCCCTCTATTCCTACATTCCAATCATGAGACTGATATCTGATCCAATCATAGTCTTGGATTTCAACATTTGGGAAGTAATGATGAACTTTCTCTCCAAGCAATGTTAAAAGGTCAACAATTAACAAGCAGATTAACAATTAACAATTAACTAGCTCGAACTCAGCAGTTTTGGAAAACATTTCAAAATTTCCTTCTTTCACTTTTCCAAATTGCTATTTTTTCTCTCATAGCACAAATTTTATCTACTGCTAAGATATTTTTTTCCTTTTCCTTGCATACTGGTGTTTATTTTATTCTAATTTTCAAATATGTCAGCAAGATATGCCAATTTTATGCACCAAAGTTTGTTTTGAATTAGATAGCAGAATTCATTTTGCTGATTTTCCTCAAAAAGTTTATACATCATTTCCCTCAATTCATATACACAGCTGATACACTAGCAGCGCAACCCTGGCTTGGGTGCTCTGCTGGTTCAGGATATGAAACAAGTGAAATAACCATGCAACAGTCCTGGGCTCAAAAAAGAAGGCTAATGACAGCAGATAGAAAATAGGCATACTTTCATCAAGCAAGCCTGATGAAGAGAAAAAAAGAAGATACATAAAACAAAACAGCTATGCAGAGTTGCACGCTGCTGTGAAGCACATTCCTTTGTCTGACATCACCTTATATGTGTTCTCCTACTGAACCTTTGAAAAGATGGTGGACTGACCCAGGGGGAGGAGGAAAAACTTTTCCCAGGTCAATTAAGAGGGATAAATTTTCTCATGCCAATTATTGTACTAGGTGCCAGGATGTATTAAAACATCTTTATCTCCTTGGCCTTAGGTTGATATTCTCATCCCCTCCCGAACCCTCCAGCTGCGGAGAGAAAACTCTCCTTGACCCATTCTAAACCGGGCCTACCATGTCAAATGCAGCCTGAACCATTCTCTGCTAGGCCATGCAAGCAGGGCTTAACAACAGCAAAGCACTTGACCTCTTGAGACCCAATGAATCTCTGTGTGTAGTAGAAGCTTTTAAAACCATATTTCTTCACAAATATGAGCAAAGAATTTTGATTTGAGGGGTCTACTTTTAATGTAATTGACCATTTGAACCACTTGGTCCAAAACCTTTTTTTAATTCATTTCCAATGGTTTGTGCAACTAGTGCTTTGCGATGTTAAAAGCAATGGATAATTATAATATTTTCATTCTCTTTCTTTGCTAAAGCTATAAAACTTTTTGTTGAACCAACCATTGAGGGTGTGCATATTTCTACACAATTTAACCATTGCATATTATTTTCCTTCATGAAGCAATCCAAAGTTTTAGATATATCTTCACCACTAATTCTCATTGGAAGTTCTAGACAACACAAGAATTGCTCAATAATTCTGTCAGTATAAATGAAGCATATAAAAACCAATAATTGTGATGACCTGAACCTGTTGATTCATCTAATTGCAATGTAAAGATCAAATTATCATCTTGAAAATTATCCTTAATTTACAGATTAATGTCATCAGACATGTCTTGAATAGTCTTCCAATCATGTTATCTGCCAAAGGAATGTTATTAACTTCTATCTCTAATTCAGGCCCAAACATTGTTTGAACAATAGGACAGCAAGATTCCTTTGCGGACCCAGACCATACCACCCCTTCCGCCCTCCAATAATGAGACAACTCTCACAGTGGTATCTTCTAGCAGATATGTATTTTCTACATCTTTGGAAAACATAGGTCAGGTACAGGTTAGTAAAACATTGTTGAGTAATACATTGTAGTTGAGTAATACATAGTTGTAATACATTGTTGCTGGCAATAAAATTGGCCGCAATTTTCAAGCTAAATGGTTGGCGGCCATGCATGGGTCATGTTTCCCTCATTGCTCCGCCCATGCGGATCAATGCCACGTGTCGGTCAATCCCAACACCCCTTGGAGGAGAGAGGTGATGGCCAAGCCAACCCGCCTGACTCTCTCTCCTCCCCTGTAAACAAGAAATGTTATAAGCCAGGGGAAGGGGTCTCCTTGAACGTGAACTTGAACTTGGACTTGGACTTGGACTTGCTGGAGACCCCTAACTTACTCCCTTATCACAACCCATGACATCCGCCACCAAGGCGTTCCCCATGGAACCGCCTTCCGCCAACCATTCTCACATCAACAGGCAGCCCTACTGGTCCAGACTGGGTCCAGGCTGTGCCCGCAGTTGTTTTTCTGGCCGGATATATGCTGAATAAGCCCCGGACCAGCAGCGACCCAGCCGCATGATGGCTTCCGCAGACAGGCCCCCAGCTGCTGCCATGGTTGCTGTTCCAATCTGGAACGAGTGGCTGCCAAATTCTTCAGCCGGTAGCCCCAACCGCTGCAAGGCCTTCTTGAACACACCCGCAAATTGAAACCGGGTCAGGGGCATCCCATCCTGGTGCCTGAACAGGGGGCCGCTGCCTGAGCCCCTCATTTTCAGGAAGCTCTGCACGGGGAGGATCCCACCACCTGATGCAGCCGCAAGGTGGCCCCGCTGCCCCGTTGGACAGCCTTTGAATGCCGTATGTGCAAAGTCATGTTCCCCCCTGACAGGGCCACATCGCGCATCTGCAAGGCCCGTCCGGATTCGTCTTTTTTTGAGGAGTAGACAGCCTCCCCCACTCTCAGAGGCCCAAAGAAGGCCGTAGTGTAAGCTGTACTAAAAAACATTGCCTCATAGCTGGAATGACATATGGATGGCTGCAGTGCCACCAGCTGCCCCAGCAGCTTGTATGACAGTGGCTGCCGCCCATCAGCAACCTTTGGGGTTGCCCTTCTCCAACCCTCCATGGCCTTTCTCACCATGAAGGAATCACAGGGGTCGTCATGGCCGGCCGTTTTGCTGAAGAAGGAGATGCCTGCTGCCTGCCCAGCGATGGTTCTGGATGCCAAACCCTTCTCCTGTAAAGAAGCCAGGTAATGCAGTACCTCCCGTTCCGATTCTGGCCAAGCCACTCCACAGCCATGCTGTTGCCTGAAGGCCAAGAACTGGGAGGCCGCTCTCTTGTAGCTTGCCCTTGTGGATGGCGCCAAGGAGTCTGCCACACCCTGTATCACGATTCGCTCCCAAGGCTCCAGAGCTCTACCGGGAATGGGGCCGCCGTCTTGTCTGCGTTCGGGGCCAGCGAGTGGAAGCGTTCCTCCTGAAATCAAGATAAAGCATCCGCTACCTCGTTATCCACGCCCGGGATGTGCCGGGCTTGGAAACTGATGTTGGACTCCAGGCAAACTAGCACAAACCTGCATACCAGTCTCATGACCCTCTCTGACCTGGAGAACTGCCTGTTGATGATCCTAACCCCTGCCTGATTGTCGCACCAAAAACACACCCTTTTGTCCCTGAATTCTCCCCTCCATAATGTGATGGCCACCAGAATGGGAAAGAATTCCAAGAAGGTGAGGTCCCTTGACAGCCCAGCCCCCCGCCACTCCTGAGGCCATGGCTGTGCACACCAGTGGCCATTGTAGTAGACTCCAAAACCTAGGCTGACCGCCGCATCAGAATGGACCTGCAGGTCCCCTCCTGGCTCCAATCACCCCTGCCACGTCATGACCCCATTGTATTGATCTAGAAAGGTGAGCCACACCCTCATGTACTCCTTGACCCCTTGTGTCAGACGAATGCGGTGATGCTGTGCCCTGATCCCCCCGGTGAGACGCGCAATGCACGCACAGAAGGCCCTCCCAGGAGCAACCACCCTGCATGCGAAGTTCAGGTGGCCCAAGAGTTATTGCAATTCCTTCAGCATCGCCTTCTCCTTCCCCAGGAGGCCATTCAACACCGCTTTCAAGCTCACTATCTTGTCATCAGGCAGCCTCAACATCCCTTCAATTGAGTTCAGCTGAATACCTAGGAACACCAATGACATTGCTGGGCCCACTGTCTTATCTGGCACCAAAGGGACCCCAAGTTCTTCCGCCAGAGCCTGAAAAGATGAGAGCAAAATCCTGCATTCCATCCCCCCAGCCGGGCCCATCATTAAAAAGTCATCCAAGTAGTGCGTAACAAACGGGGATCCCGCTCTGTGCTGTACAGCCCACTCTAATAAGGTGCTGAATGTTTCAAAGGCAGCACAACTGATGGAGCACCCCATGGGAAGCGCCATGTCATAGTACCATTTTTTTTATATATTTTATTTTTTATTTTTTATTTTTTTAAAATATAAAACCCAGTAGGCAGTGATCATCCGGGTGCACCAGCAACAGCTGGAACGCCGATTGAATGTCACATTTTGCCATGAGAGCACCCTTCCCACAGGTTTGGAGTAGGCGTACTGCATGGTCTAAGGATACATATCTCACTGTGCACAGCTCTGGAGGGATGGCATCATTGGCTGATGCTCCCTTAGGATAGGATAGGTGGTGAATCAGGTGGTATTCCCCTGGCGCCTTTTTGGGTACAGCTCCTAGTGGCGATACCTGCAGATTGTGCATTGGAGGGCCATCAAATTGGCCTATGATGCAGCCGGCCTCCAGCTCCTTTTTAATTTTCTTAGCCAACACCTCAGGCAATTGCGTGGCTGACTTTAGGTTGTCTGAGGTGGAGGCCTCCCTGGGACCCTGATAAGGGATCCGGAAACCAAATTCGAAGCCAGAGGCCAGGTAGGCGGCTGCCTCCCTTTTGGGGTGTGCTACCAGGAATGGATGCATGGCTTCCAACTTGACAGGCGTGAAAGCCATGCGACCCCCGACCCCCTCCCCGGGCCCCGCATCATTTTGCATTGCTGCAGGTGGCGCTGCCAGACCCTGCCTCCTTCCTGGAGCCGGTTGAGACAGGGCGACTGTTCCGAAAGGACTTCCCCCCACCCCTGTGGCAGGAGCAGCTCATCTTGGAATGCCCGCCCCCACAGCTATCACATGAGTGATCAAACCTGCATTTGTACCTGGTTCACTTACCCACGTTGTACTCCCAGCACACCGGCTTCTTCCTGTCCTTCTTCCTGGGTGCCTTGGGGACCTCCCCTTTTTCCCTCCTGCCAGGCCCGGTGACCTGCAGCCACGTGGGGTAGTCAATGGTCTCCCACCTGTGCATGGGGGACCTGGAAGCCTTCTTCCAGCACTCCACGTCATATAAAATGGCATTAGCATCCCCTGCCTGAGCCCTTACCACCAACACCTGCCTGAGGTGGTTGATAAGATGCCAGGCCCATTCCGTGAAAACCAAGGCGACCACCCCCATGAAGACCACATACCCGTTGAGCCAGTTGGTGAAAGTGCGCTCTATCTCTGCAGTGGCCTTCTCATTGTCTTTCTTATCACTCTTGTGGACCCTAGCCTCCTCCCCTGGGGGAGGGGCCAATGAGAATATGTCAATGTAGTACCCCTGCAGAATCTTAGAGTGCACCTTGTGGTCCAAGTGGCCCCTCAGGGGGTCCTCCTTGGACTTGGTCTTCCTGAGCTCCTCCCCCGGGGGGTTCTTACCCCCACTGCTCCTGTCCACGGCCGCTTTTTCCCTGGCCTTCCTGAGTTTGAGAGCCCAACCCATCAACCCCGGTTTGAAAGCCACTTTTTCCCAATACCTGAACTTGTCATCATCTGAGGACTCACCGGAGGAGGAACCAGAACATGACCTGCGGCGCTTCTGCTCGGGCTCCGCCTGCCCCTCGATCTACTGCACCGCTGCCTGGATGATGATCCTAGCGAATCAGAGTGCCTCGAGTCCCTGGATCCGCTCCTATCCCTTGACCTGGACTGGAGTGAATGTCCACTGCTGCTGGATTTGCCCACGGTAGATAATGTACCGGGCACCCTCACCATGAGCCCAGCTGTGATGGCTGGCAACACCTGAGTCTACACTCTGACTGGAGGCTGGTCCTTGTCCATTTTTTGCAGCATGATGGACAACACCCCCACAACATCAGCTATGGTAGGCACTGACGTGCCAAAGGCCTCCACAGGCGGGCACTGCTCGGGTACCAGAAGGCTTGTGCTGGGTCCCGCCTCTGGCTCAGGCTGCCCCTCCTCCCATCACCTGGGGTGGGCTCGGCCTCGAGCAGTGGCTACACATCCACAGGAGTCCGCTGTTTTGCCAGGCTTTTGGGCCCCATGCCCCTTGCCATGTTGTGTGTTTATGTGTTTTGTTTTTGTTTTTTGTTATTTACTTTATTTTGCAACGACTCCCACCCCATGGCCCAGGCCCTGCAAAATAATGGGGAAGTGAGGGAGAAGGCTACCTCCTGCTATCTCCCCTCCCCCTGGCACAGAATGGAACCTGCAAGAGAAAAAAAACCTTTGATAGCTGGAAATTTGTTTGTTTTTTTTAGGGAAAGCTGATGGGGGGAGGGGAGGGATGGGCCAAGCATGAGGGTGCCAAGCCAGTAGGCCTTGTGAGCCCTCACCCCACAGCCGGGGTCCTGTGCCACTCGCAGCCACCTGCCTGCCCCACATGATCGCTACCTGATTGCCGGCTGCCTCCTGGCCACTGCTGCCAGTGAACCGGGCACTGCCAGCCCCGTAGCCACTGCTAGTCCCCCTGGCCGCTACCCCCACGTGCCCCCGCCCCCAGGTGCCCACCATGCTGTGGCTTTTGCACAACCCCGTCACGCCCAGCTCAACGGCATCCGTGCCATGCCGCAAGAGCCCCCCGCCATGCCTGGTGGTGCCCTGGCCTGTGAGCCCCCTCTCCCATGGGCTCCGAGGCCGCTGCTGCCACCCATGTGGCCCACCCAGAAGCACCAGGCCACCCGCGCCCCATGGACCCCGGAGGCCTTCACCCCCATCAGGCCACCCCAGCCCCGAACGGGAACAGCGGCCCTATACCGCGCATCCGGCAGTGGGCCTCCCCCCCATTGGGGAACGAAACGGGCTTTCCCCCCAGTGTGCCCGGAGAGGCCGACCTCCCCCTAGGCCCTCCATGGGGTGGGGGTGGGGGGCATGACACCTGTGGAGGGAGGGGGTGCCACTGGAGCCCCCAGTGAGCCACCCACCCCCACAGCAGAGCACCCCCGCAAGTCGCGCCTATGCGCTGCTGGAGCCCCACATCCCCCCCAGCCCCCGACTTACACCAGCAGCCAAAAAGGAGGAGGAGGGGGAGGGGGAAGGGAGGAGAGGTGGCCCACCTCCATGCTGTTGCCTCTGAGCTGCTGTCTCCCCCCGACCCTCCTCTTCGGGTCTGTGGAGCCCAACTGCCAGGAGGCGGAGATGGAGCTGCCTTTTATTAGCTCCGTCACTGCCTGCCTGCATCATCCGGCCATGCTAAGGCTCGGCCGGATGACCCTCCCCCTTCCCAGCCCTGCCGGCCAATCAGGGCAGGGCTGGGTCTCCCCCATTGGCTATCCCTTTCCTCTTCCTCCCAGCAGCGATGCCTGCTGGGAAGAAGATGGGGGCTGCCATGGCAGCCTTGTAGGTGACCAGCCATACCGTCGCCACCCCCTCCCCCCGGGGGCGGGGTGGGTGGTTAGGAGGCCACCCAGCGAGGGCTTCATTTTAGGGCAGACGGCCGGGCCGCAAAACGCCCCGCCATCAACCGGCGAGCCCCCTTATGGTGGTTTTGGCATTAGTGTGTGGATCCTTGTTTTTGGCAATTATTTGAGCAACCAAGTAACTTGCCTTTTGAGCTTTCTCTGATATCTTCATTCTCTTTGTGAATGATGCAGACTGCTTCTTTATAGATTTTGAAAGCTCAGTAAAGTATTCTACTGGTTTTTCTGACAAATGACTATGTTTTGAGGCAAAAGGACACTTTAATTTGTTTGGTACTGTACTTTCATTTGCAAGTATATCCCCACAAACTAAACAGTGGGGGCAAGGATTGTTTTCACTACAAGGAAATGTGAGCCCCTGTTTCACATAATCTTTATTGTATAAATGAAGCTTGGAAATTTTTCTTTTACACTTTTTACGTACTAATACAGACTGTTCAACAGTTGATTCTTGTGTAGTTTCCTCTGTAGCGACTACATTTTGTTCATCGTAAACATCATCTTTTACCAGCTTTTCTCTTCTGAATTAGAAGCTTATCCATTTTAGGGGTAATTCAACTGCAATTTAATGAATAAATCTGTGTGCATTATAAAGTTTTAACAGTAACTAAATGTGAAAATAACAGCACCAGAACCTTACTCCTGCAATGATAAAGTGAGAGAACAATCCTGTATTCTCAAATGTGTTACTTTAGGTGCAGAAACTTCCGGTGACACGGAATCAGATTTTTTTGACCCAATTACACATACTGTGTATGTACCTGTATGATCCCTCAACTGTGGTGTGCATACATGGACACTCTGGAAGGGGAATGTACTAGTGCACCATACTAATTGGCACTTTTGCTGTGTAAAAATGCATGCAAGTTGGTATTGCTTATTTCACATAGATGTTTGCACGGCACACCTACACACTGCAGCTGACACACTTATGTGTCACAACACACAGTTTGGAAAGCTCTGGACTAGGACCACTGGAAACAACTGGCATGCCTAGCCACTTAGAGCAACTGACATCATGTATGTGCTAGCCCCAGGGATCATAATATTTTAGGATGCTTAATTTGGTGGCTTCAGCATTAAAAGTAGTTGTGACAATTTAACCAGTCACTGAAAAAGCCCTCAGCACTGAATCTGATATGAAGTATCTGGTATTCAACTTGCAGATTTTTTTTTGTCAAAGTATAAGCCTCATTGTGATTTCTTTACATGCGTGTAATTGAAGCAGCTTTATCATAAGCAACTTTATTAATGCAGCAGAAGTCCCCCAAAACATGACATTTCTATGGAAACCCTGTGAAACATCCTCATTTTTATTTAGCACCATTTTAATTATTATTGGGATGAACTCTGATAGTTCCTGGGGCACAGCAGACAGAATAGATTCAAGCTGTAAAAAATACAAAGAATCGTTTAATGATTACTGAACTTAGTCCAATCTGTAATAGAAACTAGTCTGGAAAGAAATGTTTTCCCCATGTTTACTTTTTATAAACATCATTAACACTGAAATATGTAATGAATGCTTCCCCTTTTGTGAAGTGCTGAACAAACTGGGAACCCTCAACAAACAAATTACTCTAATTACAAATATTCTAGAACACATCAGTGTTTAATTACCAACATGAAAAACTCTGTCAATGTTTAAAGGTCATACAGCTTTTTGTGAAGCTTTAGGAGACTAGGAACTCTGTAGGGGGAGTATAAAGAAAACCACAATGTACTTCATGTATAAATTGTGTTGATATTTAAGAACCATGTCTGCCTCTTCTACAAAGTGGCTTTCCCTTTGGACCATGGGTTGGCAGGCTGATGACCTTCTGATGTTTTGTATAAGAACCCCTTCAGTCTTGGCCAGAATGCCCATTGATATGGGGTTGTGGGAGTTAAGAGTAATACCTGAAGGACTCCTTATTGCCTACACCTGCACTAGACTGGTCTATTGCACACTACGAATTTATAGCACTTTGGTAACACTTTAACTGCCATGGCTCTGTTTTACAGAATACTGGAATTTGTAGTTCAGTGAGGAACTAGAGCTCTATGGCAGAGAAGTCTAAGTAATACACAAAACTACAAATCTCTGTATTCCATAGGGTAGAACCATCGTGTTTAAAGTGATATCAAGCTGCTATAATGGTGAAGTGTAAAAGAAACCTTTGGAATACCATAGTCATTTATGGAGAACAATGGGCACTGATGGGATCAGTTAACTGCTCTAAGAAGTGGAGATGCTGGTCACATATGCAGGATAGATGGGGATATGGCAAATGTAATCTCAGAGCCATTGGGCAATAATCTTTGAGAACTCCTGGAGAACAGGAGAAGTCCCAGCAGACTGGAGGAGGGCAAACGTTGTCCCCATCTTCAAAAAGGGGGAAAAAAGAGGATCCCATCAACTATTGTCCAGTTAGTCTGACATCAATACCAGGGAAGATTCTAGAGCAGATCATTAAACAGAGAGTCTGTGAACATTTAGAAGGCAATGCCATAATCACAAAAAGTCTACATGGGTTTCAGAGAAACAAGTCATGCCAGACTAATCTGATCTCTTTTTTAAATAAAATTACCAGCTTGGTATGTGGATATCACATGCCTTGATTTTAGTAAGGCCTTTGACAAGGTTCCCCATGACATTCTTGCAAACAAGCTTGTAAAATGTGGGCTAGACAAGTTAACTGTTCAATGGATTTGTAATTGGTTGACCGGCCAAACCCAAAGGGTGCTCAGCAGTGGCTCCTCTTCATCTTAGAAAGATGTGACCAGTGGAGTGCCAAAGGGTTCTGTCCTGAGCCCAGTGTTATTCAACATCTTTATCAATGACTTGGATGACGGAATTAGGAGCAAACTTATCAAATTTGCAGATGACACCAAATTAGGAGGAGTAGCTAATACCCTATAGGACAGGATCAAAATTCAAAATGACCTGGATAGACAGGAGAGCTGGGCAAAAGCTAACAAAATGAAATTCCATAAGGAGAAATGTAAGGTACTGCACTTAGGGCAGCTCTTACTGTCAAAAAGTTCCTCCTCATGTTGAGGTGGAATCTCTCTTCCTGGAGCTTGCATCCATTGTTCTGTGTTCTAGTCTCTGGAGCAGCAGAAAACAAGCTTGCTCCATCCTCAATGTGACATCCCTTCAAATACTTAAACAGAGCTATCATATCGCCTCTTAACTGTCTTTTTTCCAGGCTAAACATACCCAGCTCCCTAAGTCTTTCCTCATAAGGCACGGTTTCCAGACCTTTCACCATTTTAGTTGTCCTTCTATGGACATGCTCCAATTTGTCAATATCCTTTTTGAATTGTGGTGCCCAGATCTGGACACAGTATTCTAGGTGAGGTCTGACCAAGGCAGAATAGAGTGAATACACCAAGAATAGACCAAGGCAGAAAACATCCCCCAACAATATTAAATTGCCCCAGTCTGAGACATATACCCCATCTGCTCAGTAGAGCTCAGGCCTCTCAAAGACAATTTCCAGGTGAGGAAGATAATAACCCAATTCCTTTGCCCAAGGCATTGTGAATCTCCCTGTTCACCCTACACCTTGCCCTATCAAGCAGGTGGGGATCATCATCACCATGCCACAGTTGTCTCGGTCGTAAGGCAGACCACAGTACAGTGACTGCAGGCCACCGTGACCTGATCACTTCCATGTCGCGTATTGCCTGTACATTCAAAGCCTTCCCCTTCAAAAGCCCTAGGTCATTGCATCCAAGGTGAATGATAAGAATGTGAAATGGAGGCCCTTGGCACTTGCCAAACAGCACTTAATTTTATGAAGGGCATTTCAGTGTAGGGTATTTAAACTTGAAATACTTCTAGATACCCTTGTATCTCTGATCACTGACAAGAGGCAGAAGCTAAGAAGCTTAAGGGTCAGATGGGGCATAGTTGCAGGCTGTATCCCACTTCAATGCTTATTCTAGGCTCCCCAGTGCCTGAGAAATGAGGAGGATGAAATACTATCTACTGTTCTGATTTCAGTGTTTTGCACTTTACAATGTATTTTATGTAGACATCAAGAGAAGTTCATTTATTATGCACCTAGGACATGCAAAATCCAACATATTTTACATACAAATCAAGTTGTTTCTGAAGTGCCAGTGAGCAAAACAAACAAGCAAAACAACACTCTCTTCAGTTTCTATAGCCATAGAATACACTGTCCTTGATTGCTGAGTTTTCATGGGGTCTCTGGTTAAAATTCCTCTCAGGGCATGGGAGGAATAATAGTGCTACCCTGAATAACATGGCAGGTCCAGCATGAAATGTCACAGGGTAGTTTTCTGGTAGATTGGAGCAAATCTTGTATACTTGTGCAGTTCTTCTGCAGCACTGCTTTTCACAGTGGTGGTCTTCATTCTGAAGAGGGGGGAAATAGACAGTTTTATAGAAACCCCTTACTTCCACTAAAAACTACTTGTGTGTGATGGCATACACATTTTACCTAAAATTGCAATTGTATGGCATTATTCACATCTGTCAGAATATGAACCCACAATGGGTTGTACATAGACAACCTGAAAGACATTCACTGTGAATTAGCCGGGCTCCTATGTAACATCCTATGGTCAAAGAAGGCAACTATGTAATGTCAAACAAGACTGAATTAAGGTGGTTGGGTCCCTGGAGCAGTTCCAAAAACAGGACTCCCTTTTCATACGTGTACTCGCTTTTCATACATGTACCTATTCTAAGAGTGATGGCATGTTCTGTATACAATTCATTCAATCAATCAATAAAAAGAAAAAATGCAGATGCATAAAAATCTTCATGTATGAACCCCTATTCTCCACAAAGCATGACAACAAAACAGCAGGAGTTCAGAAAGTGATTGGGGAAGAAAAGGAAGCAAAGACATTTTTCCTTCAGCACTGGGTCCCTAGCCAGTGGGCAAGTGCATTCATTGAACCACTGACAGTCCGGTCTTGAGTTGCCATCTTCTTTACCCCACTAAGTTAGGACTTGTATACACTGACCAAATACTGCAGCTTGCCCTCGTTCCAGAGCCCTGCAGTCCAGATGATGCCCCATTCTGCCCCTAAGCAGTCCTTGGGGCAGATACAGGGCTGGAAGGGAAAAGCTGGGATAGGGCCCTATACTGCATTTTTTTAAAAAATACACAGGGACTCATCTACACTAGCCAGGATGAGGTCCCTGCTGGCATGTCCTAGCTGTGGAGGTGTCCTGTTCTGCCCCCATTACCTGAAGAAAATGGGCCAGAATCCACACAGGAATGCCAGTCCATTGCGGCAGCAGCCACACCTTTTCTCCTGCTTTGCCAGACCCAGCGACCAGCCACATCATTTGAGAAACCCCCTGAACATGACCAACCTTGGACAAATGCTGCACACCTCTGCTGCCTGGATCCAACAGAACAAGGGCAACTGGCAGCAGCAGTGAGGACGTGCCTGCCTGGACGGGCTGCCGTGGACACATGGGGCCTGATCCATCCCATCCCAGCAGGAATGCATTAAACTGGATATTTTTTTAAAAAATGTGGTAAAGGACCCTTCTTCATCATGGTTTCTGCAAATTCACACAAATGGGTTACTGTTCCTGTGCAGAACATCATTCAGAATATTCTAAAGCAGTTAGGCAAAGCTTTTTGGTGACAGCTCTGTCCAACTCCCTGTGGTATATAAATACTGAGCCTGCCAAAAGTACCTCTGTTCTTTTCCATTCGTCATGCTAGTAGCCATGTAACATCTCCTGTAGCAGTTGTTTTTGAATCTTCTTCGATATGTCTTCAACATTGTTCAAGTGACAAACCATCTGCAGTGCAAAGATGCCAGTTTGGGGTAGACACTCAAAGTGCCTGCTTTGCCTGGGCAAGGCTCACATCATGACTTCATGTCAACACCGCAAAGCCTTCATCCCCCAGGCCCAGATGAATAGAGAATCAAGGCTGAAAGCTCTATCCTATGAGCAGTCCCTGAAACTGAAAGAGAAATCTACATTGACCTAAACATCAAGGGACCTTGATCACTTTTGACAATCTAAGGGTTGTGCTCTTTCGGTACTGACAACCTTGAATGATGATTTCAGATAAGACCCAGCTTCGAATCTCTGTCTTCTTCAAAATGCACACAGAGTGTTGATCGTCTGTGCTCAAAGGGTCTGGAATCATCCACCATTCATCCACTGATGCCAGGAAAGTTGCTTGAGGCCAAGCTTGTTCAGTCCTAGGAGAAAAAGAAACATAAGAAATGGATGAAATGGATAGTCACTTGCAACACTTGTGCGATGTTTCTATTCTTGTCTACAGACGTGGAGAACTTCACATGCACCAAATGCAAGCTGGTAGCCCTCTTGGAGGAGAAAGTACAGCAGCTGGAGACACGGGTAGCTACACTTCAACAGATTCGTGAGCAAGAGGTTTTCCTGGACAGAACAGAACGAACAGTCTTGGATGGGGACCGCACAGAGGAAGTGGCTGTGGAGGAGAGGGTCACTTCACGGACACAGGAAGTAGACAGCTGGAGGAATGTCACACACAGAACAAGAAAATCCAGGGATTCTTCCAGCAGCTTGCAGCTACAGAATCGATTTGAAGCCCTTTCCCTTATCAAGGACAATGAGGAAGAACAGCATGGACAGACTTCAGGGGTAGAGCAGGGGACCTTGAGAGGACCACCGCAAGGAACAGCAGCTGCGAAGCCTCAGCGGAGGCGTGTGGTGGTGGTGGGGGACTCCTTGCTGAGGGGTACAGAAGCAGTGGTATGTGGGCCTGACAAGATGACTCGGGAGGTGTGTTGTCTCCCTGGGGCAAAGATCTGTGATGTGACCGAGAGGCTGACAAGACTCATCAAGCCTACGGATCATTACCCCTTCCTTTTGGTCCATGTGGGAACCAATGATACTGCAAGGCACAGCTTTCCCAAGATCAGAAGAGATTATGAGGCCCTGGGGAGGAAGCTGAAAGAAATGAACGCACAGGTGGTCATCTCGTCTCTTCTGCCAGTTGAAGGGCATGGTCCAAGAAGGGAGAGGAAAATAGCCGACGTAAACAACTGGCTCCGTAGATGGTGTCGCCGAGAACAAATTGGATTCTTGGATCATGGACTGCGCTTCCATGCAGGGGGACTTCTGGCAAGAGATGGGGTGCATCTTACAACAGTTGGAAGAAACATTTTTGCCAACACTCTCAAGAATTTGATCAGGAGGGCTTTAAACTGAGTCAAATGGGGGAGGGAGACAGTATTCTGGAAGGCAAAAGGGCTGGAGAAAATAGTCAAACTGTCATAGAGGGAACAAGGCAAACAGCGCAAGGACCCAACAGTGGGAGGCAAAAAAACTTGCACAGGGAGCAAGTAAAGGGAACACATGGTCTCAGATGTCTCTACACTAATGCACAGAGCATGGGAAATAAGCAAGATGAACTAGAACTCCTTGCACTACAAAACAAATATGATATAATAGGCGTTACTGAAACCTGGTGGGACGAGTCTCATGATTGGAATGTAGGAATAGAGGGGTATAACCTTTATAGGAGAAACAGGCCAAACAGGAAAGGAGGAGGAATAGCATTATATGTCAGGGATATTTACACCAGTGAAGTGATCCATGACATCAATACTGGAAGCCAGGTGGAGAGCATCTGGATAAAAATTAAAGGGGAGGGAAACAACAGGGATGTTATTGTGGGACTCTACTACAGACCCCCAAATCAGACGGAGGAATTGGATGTTGCCTTTCTAGAACAGATGAACATACATGCAGAAAGGAGAGATGTAGTAGTGATGGGTGACTTCAACTATCCTGATATTTGCTGGCAATCTAACTCAGCCAAAACTACAAGGTCTAGCAAATTCCTTACATGCCTGGAAGACAATTTCATGGTCCAAAAGGTGGAAGAGGCAACAAGGGGGTCAGCTATTTTAGATCTGATCCTAACCAACAGAGACGACCTTGTTAATGGGGTGCAAGTGGTGGGATCCTTAGGTGAGAGTGATCATGTTCTCCTGGAGTTTGTTATACAATGGAAAGGAGAAGCCAGGCATAGTCAGACATGCATTCTTGACTTTAGGAGAGCTGATTTCAATAAACTCAGGGAAATACTGGGGATGATTCCATGGTCAAGAATACTAAAAGAGAAGGGACCTCAAGACGGTTTTGACTTTCTCAAAAGGGAGATACTGAAGGCACAATTTCAAACAGTACCATTGAGGAAGAAAAATGGGAGGTGTCTCAAGAAACCAGGATGGATGACTAAAGAACTTTCAATGGAGCTAAGTTTTAAACGGAACATGTATAGGAAATGGAAAAGGGAGGAAATCACCAAAGAAGAATTCAAACAGATAGCGAACACGTGTAGGAGTAAAGTCAGAAAAGCTAAAGTGCAGAATGAGCTCAGGCTTGCTAGGGAGGTTAAGAACAATAAAAAGGGTTTTTTTGGGTATGTCCGAAGCAAAAGGAGGAAGAAGGAAATGATAGGGCCGCTACGTGGAGAAGATGGCAAAATGCTAACAGGGGACAGAGAAAAGGCAGAATTACTCAACACCTTCTTTGCCTCAGTGTTTTCAGAAAAGGAAAAGGAGGACCAACCTGAGGAAAATGGAACAGAGGACACAATAGGGGAAATCCAGCTGAAAATAAGTAAAGAGGTGGTACAGGAATACCTTCTTAATCTAAATGAATTTAAATCTCCAGGACCAGATGAACTACATCCAAGAGTATTAAAAGAGCTGGCAAATATAATCTCAGAGCCATTGGCAATAATATTTGAGAACTCCTGGAGAACAGGAGAAGTCCCAGCAGACTGGAGGAGGGCAAACGTAGTTCCCATCTTCAAAAAGGGGAAAAAAGAGGATCCCAACAACTATCGTCCAGTTAGTCTGACATCAATACCAGGGAAGATTCTAGAACAGATCATTAAACAGAGAGTCTGTGAACATTTAGAAGGCAATGCCATAATCACAAAAAGTCAACATGGGTTTCAGAGAAACAAGTCATGCCAGACTAATCTGATCTCTTTTTTTGATCAAGTTACCAGCTTGGTAGATGAAGGGAATGCTGTGGACATTGCATACCTTGATTTCAGTAAGGCCTTTGACAAGGTTCCCCATGACATTCTTGCAAACAAGCTTGTAGAATGTGGGCTAGACAAGTTAACTGTTCAATGGATTTGTAATTGGTTGACCGGCCGAACCCAAAGGGTGCTCAGCAGTGGCTCCTCTTCGTCTTGGAAAGATGTGACCAGTGGGGTGCCACAGGGTTCTGTCCTGGGCCCAGTGCTATTCAACATCTTTATCAATGACTTAGATGAGGGAATTAGGGGCATACTTATCAAATTTGCAGATGACACCAAATTGGGAGGAGTAGCTAATACCCTAGAGGACAGGATCAAAATTCAGAATGACCTGGATAGACTGGAGAGCTGGGCCAAAGCTAACAAAATGAAATTCAATACGGAGAAATGTAAAGTACTGCATTTAGGGCGGAAAAATGAAATGCATAAATATAGGATGGGAGAGACCTGGCTGAATGAGACTATGTGCGAAAGGGATCTAGGAGTCCTGGTAGACCACAAGTTGAACATGAGCCAACAGTGTGATGCGGCAGCTAAAAAGGCCAATGCAATTTTGGGCTGTATCAATAGAAGTATAGTGTCTAGATCAAGGGAAGTAATAGTGCCACTCTATTCTGCCTTGGTCAGACCTCACTTAGAATACTGTGTCCAGTTCTGGGCACCACAATTCAGAAAGGATATTGACAAATTGGAGCGTGTCCAGAGAAGGGCAACTAAAATGGTGAAAGGTCTGGAAACAATGCCTTATGAGGAGAGACTTAGGGAGCTGGGTATGTTTAGCCTGGAAAAAAGACGGTTTAGAGGCGATATGATAGCCCTGTTTAAGTATTTGAAGGGATGTCACGCTGAGGATGGAGCAGGCTTGTTTTCTGCTGCTCCAGAGACTGGAACACGGAGCAATGGGTGCAAGCTCCAGGAACAGAGATTCCACCTCAACATGAGGAGGAACTTTTTGACAGTCAGAGCTGTTCGGCAGTGGAACACACTCCCTCGGAGCGTGGTGGGGTCTCCTTCCTTGGAGGTCTTTAAACAGAGGCTGGATGGCCATCTGTCGGGGATGCTTTGATTGTGATTTCCTGCGTGGCAGGGGGTTGGACTGGATGGCCCTCGTGGTCTCTTCCAACTCTGCAATTCTATGATTCTATGAAGAAGCCAGCCAACCATCCTTAATCTCATCTTCCATTGATTCATGTGGAGAAGCCATTAACACAGGCAATTATGCCTATTAAGACTCTCGTTCAAGTATCTTCTTCTACTCAACTGATTGTCAAATCCCTTAAGATCATACAGATTGATCTTCCACCAGAAACTACATCCCAAATGGTGGAGGACCATCACAGCAGACAACTGTAGTCATCTCCGATGAGGCGCTCCCAGATGTTTAGCAACCTCAACCTTGATGCTCTCCTACACTCCGCTCTCCTCGACCAGAGCATTGTTCCCACTTGATGCATGCCAGTTCCAAGCATCCTGCATCTTCACAGTCAGATTTGCCTTCTTGGAGCCATTCCAGGGATGGGCACCATAGGCGTCGACACATATCTGGCCAACATCACTATCAACGTGATTGTTCAGGTTCAAGGCATTGTTGATGTTGACGTTCATCCTTGTGTATAGCCCATATGATGTTGGTGAATACCACCTACCTTGCTGTCACAGGTCTTCAAGGAAATAGGATCAATCTCCAACTTGTCCTTCTTCTGTTGACCATTCTCCAAGACATAAAAGTTGTTGGATATGGTCTTTCTGTTTCTGTTGACCAATCTTTGGCTAAGAGAAAGTGTAGATGTTGGTCCTGTTCTGTTTCTGTTGACCAATCTTCAGCTAAAAGAAAGCATAGATTTCAGTCTTATTCTGTTTCTGTTGATCGATCTTTGGCTAAACAAAAGCGTAGATCTCATTCTTGTTCTGTTTCTGTTGCCTGTTCAGTTATAATTCACCGTCCTTCAAAAGACCATCAGCTTCCCACTCAACTTGACACTCCTCTCCATGTTGTAGCCAATCAAACGCTTAACATCAACGCTCTCCAAAAGAACACCCTTGCCACTCATTCACCCTGTTCGACTGACCAGTCTGACTGAGGCTATGACTGTCATGTCAGGCGCTTTTCATCTGAGTACTCAGACGCTTCTACTTGGGACTCTAAAATGCTGCAGCGATTCTTCCCCACTTAGGGGAACATGAATCATCCTTGCCAATAGATGACATCACTGCATTCGTGGAGCAAATTGCTTGGGTGGGGAATGCTCTGAATCTTAAGATGGGTCATTCTGATGATGAACCAATCAACTCTGTCTATGGTCAGGTCCAAACCAAAGTTCCAATTCCCCCGTCAAATCCTTTGCTTCCTTCTGCTTTGATAATTGCTCACAATTCTTGGTCTACACCATATTCAATTCCAGCAACTTCCACAAAGATTGATACCCTATACCAGATAGTCGAACCCAAATAGCCATTATATTTCTATATCACTTATCAATGCAAAGCACTCCCTAAGTGATTTACAATGTGTTAGCTAATTTCCCCCAACAAGCTGGGTACTCATTTTACCAACCTACGGAAGATGGAAGGCTGAGTGAACCTTGGAGCTCTGTAGGATTGAACTCACAACATTGTGGCTGCAGTACTGGCATTTAACCACTGTGCCAACAGGGCTCCAAAGTGGACTGGATCTCACACCACCAAACCCAACTCCATAATTGTCAAAGCTGCACAATCCAAGTCTCTGCAAAAGAATCACACCACCCCTGCAGACCACAAGAGCAAGAAGTCAGACTTGATGGCAGAGAAATTCTACACCTTAGCAGTGTTAGGAATCAGAATTGGCAGTTACTCAGCTTGTATATCAGCCTACCAGTGAGTGTTTCCCTTTTTGGAAAAGCTATCTGATGATGGATAGCAACTGGCTATGGCCCTCTACAATGCGGCTCAGTCTTTAGTGGGACATGAAATCAACTCCACCTGCTACTCTGTGGATAGCTCTGCTAAGACTTTGGCCAGTTCCATTGCTTTATGTCATCATTCCTTGCTTTGATCCTCAGTCCTATCTTGGCAAACACACTCCACCATCGAAGATAGGTCTTTCGATGCGGAGGGGCTTTTCCACAAGGAGACCAACAGAAAGTTCAAATTAGCACACAAGTTGAGGACAACTGCCTGCAAGTTTGGGCTGTCTTTGCTACCTTGTTTCCAACGTAAATCCTGATATGGCTGGTCCAGACCATCCTCTGCCCAGAGATCTCTGAGATCAGACCAAACAGCTCATCCTCTACCTTCTTGCAAACGATACCGTGCTACCACCTGCAACCTAAGAAAAAGTTGACCGAGACCAGCAAACATCGACTTTGACTCATTGCTAGACCTTCCTCCTCATCTTCCATCTGGACTTTATTTTTGTAACAGGCTTTCTCATTTCTCCACTTGGCAAGCCATTATAACCGACTCTTGGGTCTTAGATATTATGTGCCGTGGCTATGCCATAGAATCTGATGAGCTTCTACTTTATTTCTGTTACTCCTCCTTCCAATGTTCTTTTACAAGAAGTCTCTTCCTTGCTGGAAAAAGGTTTTATTTTATCATCAAGAAAAAGGATGGAGGTCCCTGCCCCATCCTATACTTGAGAAAGCTAAACTCTTACAATTGTCTAAAGAAAATTCCAGATGGTGATGATTCCAACTGTTCTCCCTCTTCTACAAAAAGGGGACTGGATGGCTACTCTCAACCTGAAAGACACATATTTCCACATTGAAATCTGAGAATGCCATTACCATTATCTTTCTTTTTTGATAGGAGGAAAGCCCTTTCAGTTCCATGATTTGCCCTTCAGACTCTCAACTGCTCCACACGTATTCACAAAATGCATGGTGGTAGTTGCTGTATGGTTGTGACAACAAGAAATTAGCATTTTTCCCTATCTGGATGACTGGTTGTTCATTGCTCAAACCTGACAAAAACTCCTTGTAGATATTGACTGCACACTCTCTATTGGACTCATGGTAGGCCATGAAAAGTCTTCTCTTAAACCATCCAGGAGGGTTCTGTTCATTGGCGCTCTCCTCAACTCAATTCAGGCCAAGACATTACTTCTGGAAGATAAGTACCAGAGACTGCTCATCCCTCTTTACTGATCCATCAAATCTTGCTGTGTGAGGGTTTGACTTCATCAACACTTCCTCAGATTCATGCCCTGAACAACATCTGTCATTCTATTCACAAGGCTCCATATGTGCCTGTTCCAGTTGTGGTTCATCCATTCCCTGTTATGTTTACACTTTAAATATTCTCTATATCATTTGTATTGCACCAGTATGTACTTAACCAGATTTCCTTCTGATAATTCCTGTGGATTTGAAATCGTCATCTCAAATAAAGTTTTCAAACTTTCATCCTGTTATTGTTCCTTTCCAAATTCAGATAAGTCGTTTTCACTAAAGGAAAAAATAGTATCACTTGGCTCATAATCAGATGCAACAAGGTCACTCTGACTCAATGAGGTTAAGGCTTCCACCATTTGATTGATCATCTCTTATTACATCTTTTTTGTTAAATTGTTCTTGCTGTTTCTGGTGGTGGGTAGTTACATATACATAGGAGATTTTCAGATGGGGGAAATAACCCCCGTGGAGATCAGGAGAGAAATGGGGATGTTCCGCTGCCAGCGCTCCATTTTGTACACCCCAGTCTTTCTCCCGATCTCCATTTGTTCTCCCTCTGTCCTGCTTTCATTTTCCTTCTGCTATTTTTGTGATTTTTTACTAACAAAGAACTCCCGTTAGTTCTGTTAGTGGAGCTTCCACTAAAAAGCTTTGCCTGACTGCTTTAAAATGTTCCGAATGCAGTTCTGCACAGGCGCAGTAACCCACTTGTGTGATTTCACAGGTGACCAATCAAAGGACTATAGTTATAGGTAAGTAACCTGTCCTATCCTGGCTTGCCCCCATTCCAGCCCTGTACCTGGCCCAGGGGAGGGAAGGACTGCCCAGGGGCAGAATGAGGCAAAAGCCCTGCATAATCTGGATTGCAGGACTTTGGAATGGGAGCAAGCTGATGCATTTGGCCAGTGTAGACAAGCCCCATTTTAATGCATTCCTGCCAGGATGGGGTGGATTGAGCTCCATGTGTCCTCAGCAGGCCATCCCAGCAGGCCATCCCACACTGCTACCAGTTGCCTTTGCTCTGCTGGCTCCAGGCAGCAGGCCTGCAGCATATGTCCAAGGCTGGTCACATGCAGGGGGATTATCACATGTTGCGGCCAGCTGCCCAGACCTGGAGAGGAGGGGAAGTGGTGGTGGTGGCTTCAGCAATGGATCAGCATTCCTATGTGGACTCCTGCCCATTTTGTTCAGGTAACGGGAGCACAACGGGCCACCTCCACTGCCAGGATAGGCCATTGAAAAGTTGGTGTATCCTGGCTGGTGTAGATGAGCCCCAAGAATGGTCCAGGTGCTTCCTCCTTGATTTCTATTAAGCTTTTCAGATTAGGTAAATTTACTGGACTGAGCAATAAGTAGACTGCTATTGCTGGCTACATGAAGCTCACCTTGCTCCTTTTGCATACCTGCTGTATTTGGCAGGGACAGTCCTGATTAATCCTCTGTCATCCCTCTTTTCAGCTGCTTTTAAAATGTCACAGTTTCTCTTTTATTCTCACACTTTCCCCCTTTATCCTCAGCTTGCTTCAATTGCTGCAAAGGGAATTCAGAATGAAAAAGTAGTTTGCATGCAATTAACTCAGCAGGCAGACAGAGGCAGAATCTTTTCCTTTCCTGCAGTCAGGCAAAAGCAAATAGCTGCAGCCTCTCCTAGCTTGTGTATCCTTCCTCATTCATAATTTTTGCCACCTTGACCACATTTTGATGTTGCTTGGCTACACATGTCCTGGTTTTCATCTGTGAAATGTTGGAGGGTATATTTTTGTCTCATTAGATCTTGCTTCAGGCTTAAGGTCAGAAGAGCTAAGTCTGATTACACAGAATTTTAACAAACACACATCTTTAGGAATTTGAAATAACCTAGGAGAAACAATTGGTTGGCTTCGTTTTTATTTTATTTTTTACTTCCATCTGGGAAAAAGCTGTATGTGGATGTGAGGAGGGGTTTGGGGTGGGAAACATCAAGGAGTCAAAGGCTGAGGTACATATACCTTTCTGTTGAAGGTCTTTTCAAGTGTGCATGCAAAAATTAGCATGTAGGATGTTGTATCTGTGCTTCATATAATGCCCCATGTGGATTTGTTAGATATTTAAAGTATCTTTATCCTATTTTTCATCCAAAAAGGCTCACCAAGCTGCTTGTATAAAATCAATAACAAACAAAATCTAAAACTCATCCTTACATTCAACAGAAAAATGAAATAAGATGGATGTGGAGGAAAGAAGAATACCAAGGAAGCTCAAACACTAATTCATAAAGTTACATAAGTACTTAGCAATGCAAGAATCCCCAGAATATTTGCTGGTCAAACAGAAATATTTTGGTTCCATCAATATTCATCAGATGTCTCAAATAAGCAGCAGCCTCCCAATTTACCTCAAAATTCTAGCCCTGGTGTATATCAGTTTTTCCCAGTACAGTATATGAAAACTTGTTTGCCAGCATTAGGCTCTCAACTCAAAATGCATTCCTGACACAAGACCGATCAACAGAATCATAGAATCATAGAATTGGAAGAGACCTCAAGGGCCATCCAGTCCAATCCCCTGCCACACAGGAATACACAATCAAATTATTCCTGACAGATGGCCATCCAGCCTCTGTTTAAAAACCTCCAAAGAAGGGGACTCCACCACACTACAAGGCAGTGTATTCCACCTCCGAACAGCTCTTACTGTCAGTTACAGCAGTGATGGTCTACAACTTTTGTTAATTATTTTTAAAATGGGCCCCAGAACCTCCTGAGAAATTTTATTACAATATTTTATTATTGCAAGCTGTTTTGCTTCCTTTGATTCCCAAGTGGAAGTCTCCAAATTTGTCTCAACATTTTTTCTGATTTATTACAATTCATCTCATGTTATTCAGTGATAACTCTGTCCTGAGGTTTTCAGACAGACGTTGTGATGAGGACCTCCTAGATATATTTTATTGTAAGATTGGAGGAAATGTTATGCCTGCAAACTACAGGCAAACAAACAAACAAACAAGCTAGCTTGGTCATCCATGGGACATAGATTCCTTGGTGTGTGTGTTTTTTTTTAAATCCCTTAACAATATGAATAAACCTAAAGTAATGTTTTCAAAAACCAAGCTAGACTGCATTCAAGTGATATGGCTGTATGTGGGATGACTGCTAAAAGTAGTATGTGTAGCCTAATTCTGTTCCCTAATTTAGCAGATTGCTTTTCCAGCATGTAACCACAACACTGGTTGACAATGCAACAGCATGCCACTTGATCAAAAGTTATGCTGTTCCATCAAATGCAAGCATTTTTTTCCTCTGCTGGTCTTTCAGGTGTGACAGCAAAGCTAATAGCTGCATTAACTTTTCTATATGTGGAAGCACTCTGGCTTAACACTCTGGCTTAAACAAATATATGCAGAGAGAGAGGGAGGGAGAACAAGCAGTAGACAGATGACAAAGAGCTAAATGATGTGCTGACATTCTACATAGGAATACAATTTCTAATGCAGCCCATGTCCCCTGGAAATTTCCAGGCCACCTATGTGAGTACAGTTGTCAGTGGCAACAGTGTCTCTGTTGGAATGAAAACTAAGTTGTGTTCACCCATGTTTAACTGACAGTGTCACAAGATTCTTTGGGATAACCAGCTGACTGATTTATTACAATTCATCTCATGATTTGTTCAGCTCAGTGATTTATCTTTATCAACAGTTCATGACAACCCCTATTAACCATCAGGATGTTGTTACCATGAATAAAGGATGATGCAAGGATAATTTGTGTTCATAATTTACTGACGATAGTCTCATAATTAATAATTGGGTATATCATAGAATCATAGAATTGCAGAGTTGGAAGAGACCACGAGGGCCATCCAGTCCAACCCCCTGCCATGGCAGGGCATCTCCTGTACAGGAAATTTTGGACTGAATCTCTTAGGGAGAAGGAGGGGTGAAGGGACTGTGTGACTTTTCACGTATACAAAAAAGCTTTTGGAAGACGTGTGGGGCCTACTTAGCTATAATGGCTTTGTGTTTTAAATGTTGTTTTTAAAAGCCTAATTTGTTAGTGTCACTTTTTCTAAAGAATTGTTGCTTGTTATATGTTGCATTACTAATAACACATTATTACATGTTACTTTTTAAAATCTGATTTTTTGCTGGAGCTTCAAAACAAGCAGATAAACTGTGGTTTAGAGCTGCTTGTCTGCTTTCATTTTCTGTCTCTTCAGCACTTCCTTCCGTATGTGAAGTGATCTCCAGAATTAGAATAGCAGTAAATATGGTTTGTCAATTCACTTATCAAGCCAAACTATAATTTGCACAAACCATGGTTTCAAACCATGAGGAAAACACAGTCAAACTAAAACTATGCTTTCCTGTTCTGGTTTTCTGACTCATTGCATACCATAATGTGTTAGTTTGGATACCTCACAAGTCTATGGCCAAACTTCTTTTATAGAGGTTTGGTGTGAATTAAGCCAGCTGGTAAATAGACAACTTGACAACCTTGCTAATTAAAATAACATGCATTCGCCTGAACATTGTACAGAAGATTCAGTTTTGCCAATTGATATTAGTTAAACGAGCATAATATTATTTGCCTTGCAAACCAATATAAAGGTTGCCACTTCTACTTTGAATTCAGAAAGAACAATTTCTAAAGTAATTACATATGAATAAATTGTGGAGGTGGTCTTTAGCTTGATTAATTGAATTGGGAGGAAAAGGTGGAAGTCATTTTGTTCACTGCCTTTCTTCAGTCCTATGCATGTTACTTTCCAGAGTGCTCCTTTGATTTCAATCATTTTTTAAAATTAAAACTCTACATACACGTAAAATACAATACATCAAAGAAAAACACACATAGTAAACTACATTCTATCAAAATACTAACAGGAAAAAGATAACCAAAAAAAGACAATACAAACTACACTATACTACTATCAGGACACTGACTTTGGCGAGGCCTAGCTTAGCCTGGCCCCAGCCAGTTTCCTGTTATGCTTGTAGGGTAGTAGATTGTTCATGGATGGCAGGGGGCTGGAATGTGAGTGCATTGAGGTTCCCAGCAGCCTGGAGAGCTGGTATCTCATCTCGAAGGTCACATCTGGTTGGGCGCTTGGGAACGAGGGGGGAGGATGGGTCAAGCCTCATTTTAAACCCTACACATTCTTTCTGTGAGCTAGTTCTGCCAATATTCTTGGACCTGTATACTTCTTTACCTCTGCAATAAAAACTTAACCAGTGACTATTGTCTGAATGAATTGAAGTTCTGACTGGATCCTTACAACTACTACACTATATAGAAGAAGAAGAATTACAAATATGATTTTTAAAAGTCACGCTTTTTATGTACTTTCCAGAGTGCTCCTAAAGAGCATTGTTAAAATCCGCTTCCAGGCAGAAGTTGTTTTTTGAAGCGTCATTCCCAATAGGAGTCTCTAAGCCTCCAGAAAACCTAGTTAAATCTTTCTGCTTAGGTATCCAGAAAATTTGCTGTTGGATCACCTTCTGAAAGTTCCATTTTTGACATCATCAGAAGAAAATGCTGACTTAGTACGGCTTAGTAGTACAACAGGCAGATGATCATCCCCACATGCATTTACATGCACTAATACATACCTTTCTTAATGAATGTTTGAAATTTTGAAGAAGTACCATTATGTCCTTTACGAAGGTGCACATATGTGAAGGTAGGAATGGGAAGCTGGCAGCCTGAGACTCCTCTCCATTACCCAACTGGCATCTCCATCAAGGTCCTGCTCCTCTTTTCAGCCTGCCCTTCCTTGGCTGCCTTTTCCCTGCTGCTCATCTGTTTCCAAACTGCTCAGCTGGTTCATGAAACCTCCCCACCCCCTGCAATCTTGTACTGATGAGACGATAAGTGGAAAGCAGCTGAACAATGGAGAATGGGGTGGACATGCAAAGAGAACGTGAAGCCCCATTTCCCCCTATATATTAATGATAGTAGCTATTTAATGGAAATTGTTTAATTCTTTTTAACTTCTGTAATGTTTTAGTTGTATTTTTAAAAATAATTGTACGCCATCTTGATTCCCATCTTGGTAGAAAGGCAGGGTATAAATCCAATCACTAAATAAATAAATAAATAAATACTTCACAGTTTCTGACCTATCCTCTGAAGCAATGAGGCTGGAGACTGTGAAGAAGGGGAAAAACTGAGCAACATGGGGAGTTCAGGACATAACATTTCAAGGAACATGTGTGAGTGGATGGAGACATGTGAACTGGGGTATGCAGGGATGCATGAATGGGGTGTGTATACAGAACTGGGATGAGCAACTGGCACATGGCTAGGGCCCACTATTAAGGTTGGCTTAGTGCTGAACGGCTGTACCTGTTTTGTATTTGTTTTCTGTTTTTAAAAATATTTTTAAAAGTCAAAAACCCATAAGAGTGTCTAAATACATATAAAACAGATTAAAATTAGCTGAAAGTTAATAAAAACTAATTCTTCATTAAATAGTATTAAATTCATTAAAATCCCCCTTCCCTGATTATTAACAAATAAATCACCCACTCTTTCTCGATTAATTATTAAATGTACATGTATATGCATGTATTTGTATAGCTATAGATAAAGATATGATTCTATGATTCTATGATATAGACAGGAGAGTGAGCACGGTGTAGTTGTTTGAGTGTTGGACTAGGGCTCAAATGCCTGCTCTGCCATGGAAACTCACTGGGTGACCTTAAGCAAGTTGCACTCCCTCAGCTTCAGAGGAAGGCGATGGCAACCCCTCTCTGAATGAATCTTGCTAAGAAATCCCTGTGTTAGGTTCGTCTTAGGGTTGCCATAAGTTGGAAACAATTTGAAGGCATACAACAACAAACAGATAGATTGATCTACAGTACACTTGAATTTTCTTTACTGTGATATTAATTACTGATAGTGAACAGAAAGAAAATATGATAGTGACTATAACATTGACTATAGTGCACTTAATTTCTTTCCCCATTGCCCATAATTCATTAAGCAGCTTAGCTCCCAAATTTCAGCAACAAACTGCAATGTCGTTTTTCACAAAACATTTTAATTTGTTCGGAACCCAGGGGCTGAAAAAGGAGGCTTGTGGGGCCCTACATGACCTGCTGTTACACATTGCCTGCTCCAATATAGATAAACAGATGTGTGTGAATAGAGTGTGGATGTCTGCATGTGGATGGGAGACATAGGTCTTTATCCAACCACCCTCCTTAAATGTTCCTTTGCCAACATATTTTGTGGAATTTTTCTGCTGGCCAAAGAACCCCCTTTATCAGACCTAACTTGAGCAGCATCAGAAAGGCAGCCTCAGCATAAATGGAGCACGAACTGAGCTCTGTTTACTTCCTAGTTTGAGATATCACCAATTCTCATGAGAAGATGTGAGCATGGCAAATTTTAAAAATAAAGCAAGACAAAGACAGAAAATTGTTCACACAAACAGAGAAGCATACCCTAAAACTTAAAAGTGAAATGGGGAGTTTCATAAAAAGAGCATCCCCTACCTGGTTTTTGTGATCTCACCTGGAAGTGTTCTGCCCATTGATGCTGTATTCACACGAGCAAAATGGCACATGGTTTCAAGCACCAGCAATACCAGCAAAAAAGTGCCATGGCAAATCTATTGACAGCTTGGCCTGTCAATAAAACAGAATGCCTTTTGGACAATACATGATTGTGAAAGGATAATGTCATCTGATATGCATGCCCTTTCATGTTAATGTGGCATCATTATGACATCCTATTTGTTGGTTCTGATAAAGTCCAGAGATGGAAGGCGGCTATGAATGGTGAGTTGAGAAAGTGGATGAAGGGATATCAGAGAGTGATAGAGAGAAGGAGAGCAGCTTCTGGACAGCCAGTTTCCTCCCAGTTTCCAGGCCAGTTTCCTCCCAGGGAGAAGAAGGAGAGCAGCTTCTGGACAGCCATTTTGACTGGGGAGATTGAATTTTTTTAAACTGTTGGGAGAGGATGCTTGTTGCTGAGGGGGTGGAGCTTCTGTGAGTCACACCTGTGAGTCACTAGGGGGTGGAGCTGGGAGCCTAGCTCTATATAACTCCTTGCAGAGGCTTTCCAGGCCAGTTTCCTGCCAGACAGAAGGAGAGCAACTTCTGGACAGCCAGTTTCCTGCCAGTTTCCAGGCCAGTTTCCTGCCAGGGAGAAGAAGGAGAGCTGCTTCTGGACAGCCATTTTGACTGGGGAGATTGAATTTTTTTAAAACTGTTCATAGAGGCTGCTTGTTGCTGAAGGGGTAGTCTCTTCCAACTCTGCAATTCTATGATTCTATGATTCTATGAAATAGATAGTGAACACGTGTAGGAGGAAAGTTAGAAAAGCTAAAGTGCAGAATGAGCTCAGGCTTGCTAGGGCGTTAAGAACAATAAAAAGGGTTTTTTTGGGTATGTCCGCAGCAAAAGGAGGAAGAAGGAAATGATAGGGCCACTACGTGGAGAAGATGGCAAAATGCTAACAGGGGACAGAGAAAAGGCAGAATTACTCAACACCTTTTTTGCCTCAGTGTTTTCAGAAAAGGAAAAGGAGGACCAACCTGAGGATAATGGAACAGAGGACACAATAGGGGAAATCCAGCTCAGAATAAGCAAAGAGGAAGTACAGGAATACCTTCTTAATCTAAATGAATTTAAATCTCCAGGACCAGATGAACTACATCCAAGAGTATTAAAAGAGCTGGCAAATGTGATCTCAGAGCCATTGGCAATAATCTTTGACAGCTCCTAGAGAACAGGAGAAGTCCCAGCAGACTGGAGGAGGGCAAACGTTGTCCCCATCTTCAAAAAGGGGAAAAAAGTGGATCCCAACAATTATCGTCCAGTTAGTCTGACATCAATACCAGGGAAGATTCTAGAGCAGATCATTAAACAGAGAGTCTGTGAACATTTAGAAGGCAATGCCATAATCACAAAAAGTCAACATGGGTTTCAGAGAAACAAGTCATGCCAAACTAATCTGATCTCTTATTTTGATAAAGTTACCAGCTTGGTAGATGAAGGGAACGCTTTGGACATTGCATACCTTGATTTCAGTAAGGCCTTTGGCAAGGTTCCACATGACATTCTTGCAAACAAGTTTGTAAAATGTGGGCTAGACATGTTAACTGTTCAATGGATTTGTAATTGGTTGACCGGCCGAACCCAAAGGGTGCTCACCAGTGGTTTCCTTTGTCTTGGAAAGATGTGACCAGTGGGGTGCCACAGGGTTCTGTCCTGGGCCCAGTGCTATTCAACATCTTTATCAATGACTTGAATGAGGGAATAGAGGGCATACTTACCAAATTTGCAGATGACACCAAATTAGGAGGAGTAGCTAACACCCTATAGGACAGGATCAACATTCAAAATGACCTGGATAGACTGGAGAGCTGGGCCAAAGCTAACAAAATGAAATTCAATATGGAGAAATGTAAAGTACTGCACTTAGGGCAGAAAAATGAAGTGCATAGATATAGGATGGGAGAGACCTGACTGAACGAGACTATGTGAGAAAGGGATCTAGGAGTCCTAGTAGACCACAAGGTGAACATGAGTCAACAGTGTGATGCGGCAGCTAAAAGGGCCAATGTGATTTTGGGCTGTATCAATAGAAGTATAGTATCTAGGTCAAGGGAAGTCATACTGCCACTCTATTCTGCCTTGGTCAGACCTCACCTAGAATACTGTGTCCAGTTCTGGGCACCACAATTCAAAAAGGATATTGACAAATTGGAGCGTGTCCAGAGAAGGGTGACTAAAATGGTGAAAGGTCTGGAAACGATGCCTTATGGGGAGAGACTTAGGGAGCTGGGTATGTTTAGCCTGGAAAAAAGACGGTTAAGAGGTGATATGATAGCCCTGTTTAAGTATTTGAAGGGATGTCACACTGAGGATGGAGCATGCTTGTTTTCTGCTGCTCCAGAGACTGGAACACGGAGCAATGGATGCAAGCTCCAGGAAGAGAGATTCCACCTCAACATGAGGAGGAACTTTTTGACAGTAAGAGCTGTTCGGCAGTGGAACACACTCCCTCGGAGCGTGGTGGGGTCTCCTTCCTTGGAGGTTTTTAAACAGAGGCTGGATGGCCATCTTTCGGGGATGCTTTGATCAAGATTTCCTGCGTGGCAGGGGGTTGGACTGGATGGCCCTCATGGTCTCTTCCAACTTTACAATTCTATGATTCTATGATTCTATGAATAGTGCCTGCCACCCACTTTTGGCTTTGTCTCACCCTCTATCTGCCCAGGCCACATTCACCCTGCTCCACAGTAGCACAGGAAACTCATGCTACTGTGCCTTCTACTCTTTGGGAAATCATGTCTGTTTGTGGCCATTACTCCCCTGATCTGCCTTTGCTTCAGGTATGCATGAGAAATTAACTGTCTTGTTTTTTAAATGGATACACCCAATCCACTTCTTCTAGACCAAACGAGAAAATGGTCTAGTTCAATGTGCAGTTGGAAATCTATACATTTGCAAGTTTGTGATGCATTTTTTGAGGGGGGAAATGCAAATTGCACATATTTGGAAAAATATCCAACCCCCCCCCCGCTCCATACATTTCTAAAATACACACACACGCACACACACACACGTTTTATACAATGAGGATTGTCATGAAGGCTGGCCCATCATCCTGTAAACATGATGGCACTCCCATCATTCTGCAAGGACCACATGTCCCATTATCTGCAAATGCCAATTGGCTTGCCAGCAGGACAGCAGGTAAACAAAGGGTTAAAGGTTAAAGGAACCAAAGGTGAGAGGTGAAGGGCATCTCCTGATTCAGCATCATCATGATGTCAGATCACCAGAGGCTTGACCAATCAGGAATGCCGAGTGGCAATTCCATAATAAGGTATAAATGTTTTTTGTGAGCACATAACAGAGAGAGATAAAGGGGGCTGAGATGGACACCACTTTTTAGAGACATGGGATGGCTAGCCAGCCAAGTTCACGGCTGTCCCTGATTTCATATGGATATGAACTGCATCCTATGTACAGTTGTCCGTCCACATTCACGGATTTGGCATTCACGGTTTTAAGTATTCACGGCTTGAAAATATTAAAAAAATAATAATCCATAAAGCAAACGTTGATTTTGCCATCTTATATAAGGGACACCATTTTGCTATGCCATTGCATATAATGGGACTTGAGTATTCATGGGTTTGGGTATTCACGAAGGGTCCTGGAACCAAACCCTAGTGAATGTGAAGGGACAACTGTATTACTGCTTGATATTGTGAGTAGAATCTTTAGGGGTTGCTATTAGATGTTGCATCAGAGCATTTCTATTTAATTTTTAACTTTGGCTGACTGTAGCTGAATGTATCTAAATGTAATTCCATACTTTTCCTATTTCTGTAAATCTAAAGTGCACCTGGGAGCATGGAAGGTGCCTACCCTCATGAAGGATTTGCATGACTTGAACTTGCTTGAATAAAATAAGCTTTTTCTAATATCTCTATATGCTGATGCTGCATGTGCCTTTATCTCTTGGTCATTGCTACATTTCTCTCTCTCTCTGGGGTAAGTGGGAGGAATTGGTTAGTTCTACAGTGGCGAGTAGTCCTACTAGTTAACCAGAGACTCTGCACAGCTTCTTGCTGCGCTGTGTGGAAAGCGCTGTGAGGAAAGCGCTGCGCTGTGAGGAACTCAATGTGTGGTGGCAGCATTTTGGCCTTTAGGGGGTGCTCTTGAGGGAGGCCACTAAGGATTGCCTTTAGAGGGAAGCTAACTCTGGGGGTTCCAAGCCAAGAGCCCCAGACTAGCTTGACAAGGATCAAGCATCCACTAATTTCTCCATTTGAAATACATGCCAAAATTTAAAAATAATTCAACTAAGAACTCTTCCAAAAGCAACTGGAGTCAGGAAAAGGAAGGTGTCATGGAAATGGACTTCACAGATCTGCTTCTCCCTGTGCTTCAGCATCACTTTTTACCTTGAAAGGTCATGGCCTACACTTCTTTTTCAGCCTTTGTGCTGGGAACTGATTCACACTGTAATGTCTGTGTGATGTACCAGAAACACACGCTCGCATTAACTTAATAAGGTATCTTTATTAAGCAAGGATACATGAGTCAGTAACATAGGAGATTTTCAGACACGATTTTCGGGTCTATATATTCCAAAACACTTCCAATGCTGCCGTGTGGCAGGGGAGCAGTTTTGGACGATGCCATTCCTCTGGCGAACCCCTCCGTGTCACTTCCATGACAGAATGGAGGAAGCGGCGTCATATTTCACTTACGGGAAACAATCGTGAGTGAAATATGACGCGGCTTCCTCCACTCTGTCATGGAAGAGACACGGAGGGGATTGGCAGAGGAACGGTGTCATCCAAAACTGGTCCCCTGCCGTGCGGCAGCAACGGAGCTGTTTTGGAATATATAGACCCGAAAATCGCGTCTGAAAATCTCCATAGTCAAAACCAGATCTAAGCATATGCTAGCACAGGCTCTAGATAAAATCTTACAGCATGAGAATGGTATGCAGGGAGACCTGTAGGTGGACGGCTAGGACCAGGTGCTATGACCTTGAGCTGCTTGAGGAACAGCGTTCCCAGACCCAAGAGGTGGGCTGGCACCCGGCCAAGGCCTGAGAGGCCCAGCCAGGGAAAACAGGCCAGGAACCAAACTCATGTCAGGCCTATTACCAGACTCATGTCAGGGTCTTCCATGGATTCTACTCTAATACCCAGAACCCATGGATGAGCATGACATACCGCCCCCCAAAGAGAACCCCTCCCCTTTTCAGCTGGGCTTATCAGGGAAGCGAGCATGGATCTTCCTTAATAAGTGCGGGGCGTTGATGTGTTCAACAGAGACCCACTCAGCATGACCCAAAGGCAAATGTTTCCATTTAACTAAATACTGTAACATTCCCCTGTGCACCCGAGAGTCTAATACATCAGAAATCGCAAAGTGTTGATCCTTGTCCACCATAATAGGACGGGGTGTCAGCTCAGGCTCTTGATGATGCTGATCCAAAGGGCACACAGGGTTGAGCAAGCTGGAATGAAACACAGGGTGGACGTCGCGATACATTCTGGGCAAGGAAAGTTCAAAAGCCACAGGGTTGATTTCCCTAACAATAGGGAAAGGTCCAATGTACTTATGCCCCAACTAGAGGCCTGTAGGAGGACAGCTAGGTCCAGGTGCTGTGACCTTGAGCTGCTTGAGGAACAGCGTTCCCAGACCCAAGAGGTGGCCTGGCACCCGATCAAGGCCTGAGAGGCCCAGCTAGGGAAAGCAGGCCAGGAACCAAATTCATGTCAGGCCTATTACCAGACTCATGTCAGGGTCTTCCATGGATTCTACTCTAATACCCAGAACCCATGGATGAGCATGACAATCTGGTTGCAGATTCATTAAAAAAAAAAACACCTGCTGTGTACCAAGACACATTAAAAACATTATTACTGTGCACTTGAGACACACAAATGTATGGATCTTAAAATGAAAGATCCCAAATGTCCCATGACATGTGTTCCATTTTTTCAAGTGCCTCTCACTTATTGCTAACAATTGGATGTGTATATGCCTTTTGATGGGCATTAACATATTTATGGAATTTGCCCCCCATCGTATGTTCAACCCTTATGCTCAGAAGCACCATCATGAGCCCGGCTAAGTAATACGTTGCCATCAGGGGCTTTCCTTCAGGTCTCTCCACCTTCCAAAACAGGTAGCTAGTCACTGGTGAAAAGTCCATTTCTGGCATCCAGTATCTAGAATGTCCTTTCTTACTAAGGTTTTATATCTGATAGGGATGTGTAATTATTCATTCCTAGGTCAAGAAGAATAAAGAACAGTGAAAATTTTGCACATTTTTTTCCTGGTATTTCACATTGCAAAGTGTTGCAGATAAATTATGCTATAAAGAAAACCTCATGGGCAAAAAAATCCTGTTTTCTGTGCAGAAAAATCCTTCCCTGCACAGAAAACCCTGTTTCCACTGGATTCTCTCTTCCCCTCTCCCTCTGCTTCTGTGTGTGTGGTGTGTGCACATGCGCAGAAATAAAAATAAGAAATCTGTATTTCTCTGGAGAAAATTCCTGTGTAACACTTCAGAAGGATCAAATGCAAAGGAACGTTCATTGGGGCTGTCTAGATGGTGAAAATAATCCTAATAGAATTCACAGAGAACACCTTTTGTCCCAACAAGATCCTACCAAGATTTGCAGTTTTGGGAAGGAGGGAGCCCAAAACCTCATTTACTGTGTGGGGAAAGCCTTTGTAGTTTTTTGCAAGGTTTTCTGAATAATGCATGGAAATGCACATTACCACTTGTTTGGACATCCAGTTCACATTGCAGTGCATTCTTGAGGGTGGAAGTGGAAAGTTGATTGGTCGGACATGTGCAGGGGCAGACTTGCCAGCAATGAAGTGGCCAGATGAGCCATTTTGGAGTTTTGTGCTATTAACTGTGCACTTTTTTGCTGCACTGAGATGACCAAACAGCTTTTTATAAAGCAAAAGGTCACACTTGGGCACCTTTGATTTATAGATTATAGAAAAATACTGTGGAGTGGTGACAATTTGTGGAGAATAATAATATTTATTTATTTATTTATTTATACCCTGCTCTTCAGCCACAAGGCTATCAGAGCAGCTTACAAACTGTTTTAAGCAATAGCAATTTACACATCTACACTGCATTAAGCAGTTTCCAATGTGTGTTAGCTAATTGCCCCCACAAGCTGGGTAATAACATGAGTAATTCACTCTTGGCCATCTTGATTCGCAGGTATGGCTGTGTATAGAGCTTCACATACCAGCAATCTTGCCAAAAGAAGATGGAGACAAATGAACATTGCTGTAAATTTGCATTAATGTGTAGCAATCCACAGTATACAGGAATGTTTTGGACCCACTCCATCAACTGCTTTGTGTATTTCTTGAACAAACATTTTGGAATTCTGTATTTTTATCCTGGAGGGCATATTTATGAACTGACTTTGACCAAACTTTATTTTAAGACTTAGGATGATATTATAAACATGTCTGTAAAAAGTTTGGCTCAATCAGAGAATTTTGGCTTTTTTCAAAATAAATAAATAAATCTGGTTTTGGTGCATTTTACCTGGAAATTAGTGAGAAATTTTAAGGATTGTAGGCGATTTAAGTTTCACTCAAACCATAGGTACAATTATCAAGTTGGATAACACTAAGTAAACTTCCTAGTTGTTTTATTAAATAAAATTCAGTGTTCTATCTCAAATTGTTGCCTTTCTTTCTTTCTTGGCCTTGCAAATTATAGCAGCATTTTTGTTGTAGTTGGCCATGGCTATATTATTTTCAATGCTGGTAGTACACACAGAATCATAAAGCTTGGAGAATACCACCTTTTCCATGAGCCACCCACTATCTCAGGATATCTGCCATGAGATATGAGTATACCAACCCCTGGACCACTTTGTTTTGTATGCAGGTTTACACACAATGTTCAACTGGAAAAACATGTGCAGTTAGAAAGCTGAAAGAGGTGCAGTTTGAAAAATGGAGAATAATGAAACACATATTATGCATTGGAGGTAGAGCAACAGAATGCAAATCTGTAACTGTATGAAAGTTCATTTATAATTATGGGCTTTTAAAGCATTCAAGGAACCTAGGTTCACAGTTGACCTAGGGGGGGAAATCAGTATTGAAAAAGTACCAGTTTGGCAGCACAAGTTTGATGAGGCAACAGGAAGACATAATTATGTTACTCACTGAATCATTGCTGTATAGTAAATTAGAGATTTTCTTGTCAAAAAAACTGCTGCTGGTACAATGTGTAAATAAGAAGGAAAACTTGAGGGAAAACAGATGGAAGAAATGTTCCTGTTCATTCCTTTATCTGTTGCTAAAATTCTTGGGATTGTTTTTAAACATCCCCTTGAGGTTTCCCATTTCATGGGACATTCAGAAGCAAATGCCAGTACAAACAGAAATATTTTAATCCCACCTAGAAGTTGAGCTCTTTTTATTCCAGGAAAAATTACAGGAAAAAAAATTGTATACAAGTGTTGTTGCTTAATTTCTAGTAAAAGGCATCCTGATGTCACTTTTGCTGAAGAGGGAGGCTGTTACCCAAATCGCTTGGGGTCCATAGGGACCCTCTGGTGTTCTAATATTGAACTGGGGAATTTAACTATCTCAACTTGGCATGCGAGAGGTTGGGCGACGGTGGGACCTTTTAACCTAGCCAAAATTCTAAGCCAGAATGTACAATTAAATTATGTTTATTGGAAATTAATATCAAGAATAGTCACACAAACACTCAGGCTTCTGACACTCATACAAGGCTATCAAAAGCACTTGGAAGTATTTGGATGGAGGAACAGAGTAGGGGATTGTGGGTTATATAGTACAAATCCTGCAGAGTGGCGATCGTGAAGTATATGGACAGCGAGGGAGTCTGGAAGACGGGATGGCTACAGGCTGACATGGAGTCAATAGGAAGTGGAACTGTGTGCACTTAGGTGGTGTTTTAGGGTGATATTTACATGAAATAGTTCCCCTGAAGGGGTGGGAGTTTGAGTAAAATACAATGTTTCTCGGAGGTTCCCAGAGCTAGGCAATGGGTTCTCTGAAAGGGTTAATGATCATTAAAGGGTGCTATACTTTGGATTTGAATAGAACAGGCAACATCATTTGTTGAAGGGGAGCAGGAGAGAAATGACCCATTTTATAAGTGTAAAGGTCTCTGCTATCATTGAGTGGATTAGTGAATGACTCACCTCTAGTTGTTAAGTTCTGACCTGAGTATTTGGTTTTGGGGGAATTTCCAAAGGCCCTTTCTTTGGTCTTACATGAGAAGTTTTACCTTTGCTGGAGGTAGAAACCTCAGAAAGTTTAGTCCCAGACTGTATTTCCCTCTTGTTTAGGATTCCCCTGTTGCAGCAAAATGGGGAACCTTCAAATGTAGGAAACACATTCAGAAGTACCTGTGTTGGCCATGTAGCAAAACAAGTGTGATACCTCACACTTAACTGAGATTGCTTGCATACCTTCTTGACTTTCTGACTTAATAGTTTTGTGAATGAGCATTCTTCTACTGCACTATTCAGTCAATAAATGGACTGATGTTAATATCCATTTAACTGTAGTAAACCTAGTTCTAGCACTCATTTATTTCAATTGGACAGATCACTTCATTGTGATCTGATCTCTCAAATTCAACAATAAAGACATTTCAGAATTAGTGGTTCTAATGTTGTTTGAAGAATAATTATCATATGGCATCTTTTGCTATTTCTTACTAGATGTTAAAATCTTGCAGGAAAAAATTGCTACTCATTAAACCATTTCTTCCTCCATGTCTCTTATAACAGAAACATCTGTTTCTTCTTGTTCAATCAAAGTGACAATCTCAAGAGTCCCAATTTTAAAGTAATACCATTTAAAAGAAATTCTAGCAAGACAGAATATGCTTCATTAACATATCTAATTTGCACATGAAACCAAGTTCCTATGACTCACAGGAGGGTTGTGGCTGCATACTTTAAATAAGCAAGTCAAGAATTTTCTAAAATAATGTGTAGGAGTGGATAAAGGCTGTAAATGCAATTCTAAAATGAAATAAAATAGAAGGTTTTATACCAAAATACCAAACCTAATTGTACATCTCATTGCATGTTCTACTATTTAAACTGTACCACTTTCCAATTTTTCATTTTAAAATTATCCTTTTAGTGGGCTGCATAGTTTACAGATGAAAAATATTTACGAATTTCAAATGTTCAGAATTCAGGCTGTGTTGCTTCAGGATCCCTTAATTAATCCAGGGGAAAACACAATCCTAGGGAATTTCAGAACTTATCTTTCATTCCTCAGCAGAGCCTCTCCTTCTCTGTGAAAACTGCATAATAACAGTAATTACATTCTTCAAAGGTACATTCTTGGGGATGCATTTGGGATCTAGCCTGCCCCTTTCCGGGTAACCCAAATTTTCTTGAGAAGAAGTAGGTTTGTTGATCCCACTTTCAATTGCAGCCCACATATTGTCTCACAAAGAACTAAATAAGACTCAATCATCAAGCCCACACCTTTTTCAGTTGCTTCAAACCTTCATATATATACTGTTACTCAGTGTTTAATGTTTCTGATCACACTAGAGCAGGGGTAAGAAGAGTGCAGCCTATGGGCTGCATGTTGCCCCCAAATCCCTCTTTGCATCCCCATCCTCCCACACCCATTTCCATTTTTCTTCAAGTGAAAATCACTGCCATATCCCCAAACTGCCAACTCTCACTCCTTGAGGCCATAGATGAAACTATAAAAGAATATAATAGCAAAGATAATACTTCGTCAATATGAATGGCAAATAAATAGGAATATATGTTGAACTGAATAAAATGACACACCTTACAACTTTTTGCGATGGTCTTTTGCGTTTTATACATTTGTGGTTGAGACCCTTCACTTGTGTTTGCTTATCACCCCCCAATCCACCACATGCCTGGGGGAGGGGGGAGACTGGGAAGACCAGAAGTAGATTTTCTGCCATAGAATCATAGAATCATAGAATTGCAGAGCTGGAAGAGACCATGAGGGCCATCCAGTCCAACCCCCTGCCACACAGGAAATCTTGATCAAAGCATCCCCGACAGATGGCAATCCAGCCTCTGTTTAAAGACCTCCAAGGAAGGATACCCCACCATGCTCTGAGGGAGTGTGTTCCACTGCCGAACAGCTCTTACTGTCAAAAAGTTCCTCCTAATGTTGAGATGGAATCTCTGTTCCTGGAGCTTGCATCCATTGCTCCATGTGCCAGTCTCTGGAGCAGCAGAAAACAAGTCTGCTCCATCCTCAGCGTGACACCCCTTCAAATACTTAAACAGGGCTATCATATCGCCTCTTAACCGTCTTTTTTCCAGGCTAAACATACCCAGTTCCCTAAGTCTCTCCTCATAAGGCATCGTTTCCAGACCTCTTCTTTGCACACACTCCAATTTGTCAGTATCCTTTTTGAATTGTGGTGCCCAGAACTGGACACATTATTCTAGGTGAGGTCTCACCAAGGCAGAATAGAGTGGCACTATTACTTCCCTTGATCTAGACACAATACTTCTATTGATGCAGCTCAAAATCGCATTGGCCTTTTTAGCTGCCGCATCACACTGTTGACTTATGTTCAACTTGTGGTCTACTAGGACTCCTAGATCCCTTTCGCATGTAGTCTCATTCAGCCAGGTCTCCCCCATCCTATATAGATGCATTTCATTTTTTTGCCCTAAGTGCAGTACCTTACACTTCTCCGTATTGAATTTCATTTTGTTAACTTTGCCCCAGCTCTCCAGTCTATCCAGGTCATTTTGAATTTCGATCCTGTACTCTAGGGTATTGGTTACTCCTCCCAATTTGGTGTCATCTGCAAATTTGATAAGTATGCCCCTAATTCCCTCATCCAAGTCATTGATAAAGATGTTGAATAGCACTGGGCCCAGGACCGAACCTTGTGGCACCCCACTGGTCACATCTTTCCAAGACGTGTATGTATGGGTACAGTTTAAGTATAAAGATTGGTCAGTGCAGCCTACCATGGTTTGAGGGGATGGCAAAAGTGATACCTCCACTTGCTATATTTGCCCACCCCTGCACTAGTGTATAGCACAGAGAAGGACTTCAGATGCCTAAATATTTTCTCAGCAAGAAATAGGTAGTGGTTCTAAGAAGTTAATTTATTTCTTTAATATATTTTGTTTGTTTAATACAGCTTTCAACATAAGGTCAATTTACACACACACACAAACACAACCACACAATTAATTCAGAACTTATTTGCATGGAATAAATATCACTTTGAATTTTAGAACAAAGCCTAAAATTTAGCCAAAGCTAAACCTCTGTATGATAGGTTCCTTGTTACCTTCTCTCCTTACCTCTCAAGACACATTTGTAAAACAGGTACAAGCCTGATCTTCCATGCAAACAAAGCCTCACAGATTTAAGGAATACTTTAGAAACATGATTCAGATTACTATAAACAAATAGTGTAAGATATAGGATTGTTGCTATTCATATGTGTGCATATATGTTAAAAAAAATCCATGCATGCTTTTTGATTCAGTATTTTGCTTCAGAGTGATTTGTAGTCATAACCAAATTAAATAAGCTTTGTTGAGTTTTGACTTCTCACAGATGTCACCATATCCAACAGCTGCTTTTTTGTTGCAGCTCTCAACTCCTGATGCCACAGTGTGCATCAAAGGAGTAGCTACTGGAGATGGACACATAAAATGCAGTTCTATCCATCTTCAGGGAGCTTTTCTCTGGTGTGCATATTCCTGTTCACTCAAACATTGCCACAACAGCAAGGTACATATGTCTGCCCAGCAAAGGAGACAATAATTGTATGTAAGCATTTTCATTGGCTTGATTACAGACAAAACATTTTTTTTTTAGATATTACATCAGTTTAGCTCTTATTCATTCACTGTATTTTCTTCTGTAGTTTTCAAAGAAGTTGCCATGTTAGTTTCTTGCAGCATAAACAGTAGGAAGGGAGTCAGAAAGATTAACGGGGCAGCTTTTAAGACTGTTTTTCTTTTAGCATGAGCTTTTGCAGATATAAACCCATTTCCTCAGATGCAGTACCGACTAGCATTATGACCTCAGGTATAAATCATATTTATACAGTTGTGGGAGTGGGATGGAAAGTAATGGGATCCAGAAAAATGTAAATTACATCCCTTCCCCTAAAATTTCAAAGGAATGGGTGAGGTGATACAGGTCTTAGATCTTTATAGTGGTAAGTTAGTGCTGATGTGTGAAAGCAATAAATCTACTTACCCAAAAGTCAGTTTCCTTGAGTTAAAAACCCTTTCTGAGAAGATTCCTTTTGTTATATGTGCAGTAGCAAGGACTCTTGTATTAATGTAGGTAGCGTGCCATGAAACCCCTGTCTTTATTCATGTATCTGCTAATGGATTGGAATTTGTGAATATAGTTCAGTTCAGCTGTTTCTCTTTTTCGTCTTCTTATGTAATTTCCATGTTCAAGGATTGTGACCTGTAAACCTTTCACTGTATCTTCAGAAATTTGAAGTGTTCTGCAAACGTTCTGTTTATGTTGTTTGTTTGTTTGTTTTTTAGTACTGCATTTCTAATGCCAGGTTTGTGTCCATTAATCCCCTTGTGTCCATTAATCCCCTTGCAGCATAAACTGTCCTGCTTGTCCAATATAGAGTGCAAAGGGACATTGCTGGCATAGGATGGCATATATCAATCACACTGGAGACAGGTCAAGTAAATACATCTCAGATGCGGGTGATGCTACTGACCCTTGTAATGTTGCTCCCAGAGTAGATATGGGGACAGAGTTGGCATCTGGGTTTGTGGCAGGGTCTTGTCCCTGTATTACCTTTATACCTGTGGCAATAATACCACTCAGTTGTAAGCACAAGCTTGCGTCCCACTTCCAAGGCACCCCCCTCCTGGAATGTTAGCATTGGCTGTACCCCATTTTTACAGGCCTCAGAAACTGGCCAAGTTTGGTTCATTATTGTGGCCTTTAACAAGGGTAAAAAGACAGGATGGTTTCAAAAGGTCATTTGAGTGCCCTCTCTTACCCCAAGGTGGCCTGGGGCTGTAAGGTCAAAAGAAGACACATTCCACATAAATGGGAAGATAATGGATGGAGAAACCCTTTTGAATTTACTGATTGTGAAGTTTCCTCTCCTCCACTCCCAACCTTAAAGAAGTTGCTCAAAGCTGTTAAAATCCAATTACTGGACATTAAGAGACACATTTAGCATCTTTCTCACCTTTTGTCAAGAACAGGAAACTCATTGTGCAATCCATGAGGCTCATGGAATTCATTGTTTCCACCCATGAAGCCAGGGCCGGTTTAACCTGTCTGCCAAATCAGCATTGGCAGGGGGCCCCGAGGTCAAGAGGGGGCCCCGAGGTCAAGAGAGGGCCCCGTGTTGGCCTCCTTAATATGAAAATAATAGGATTTCTGGTTTAAAATACCATAGAGTTGCCTTGGAAGGCCTAGAAAAGGGCTAGGGAAGACACATTTTCTAGGAAGACTCTATGGTAGGTGTGCTGTTTTGTGTCCCATGGATAATGAATCCAGGGATACGGGGGTCCTACTATAATCTGAACATCCTGTACGGTGAATAGGTTAGGTTACATTGATCTGAGATAAACATATGGGGGCCCCAAAGTAAAGCATTGCAGGGGGCCCCAAAATTCCTTAAACCGGTCCTGCATGAAGCAACCAATCCCCTCAGGTATATTTGGAGATATAAATATTACCCCCAAAATATGCCTCATTTGTGCACAGTCAGTAATATGGGGAAGCTCTGTTACTTTGTGTTAACCAACCCAGCACACAGTTAGTAATAGGGGGAAACTCTGTTACTCTGTGTTAGCCACATCCAGCTTCTCCATCCACTCTGCCAGACGGACTACAGTACAGGTTGTATTACCTCAGCAAAACCCTCTTGCAACCCTCTGTCCCAAGCTTTCCTACTGTTTCTTTCTATAGCCTTGCGTGAATGCTCTTTCTGGGTGAATGTGTGTGTGTTTGGTGTTATTTTTGAACTTCTTAATAAAAACCATACTTAATTTTAAATGTGTATGTATTCCATCCATACACATTTTATTATTACCGGTAGACATAGGTTTCAAGGTCCCCTTGTTACCCCCTTTTCGCATAGCTAAAATCTAGTTGTTGCTGATTTCCCCAACATATTAGAAACTCAATATTTTCTTGGAATTTTCCAAGGAGCATTTTGGGTAACACAGTAGTGCATCTGAAGAAGTGAATTTATATCCATGGAAGCTCATGCTAAAATAAAAACCAGTTAGTCTTAAAGGTGCTGCCACATTACTTTTTTCTCCCCCTTCTTTCCTCCTTTTTATGTATTCTCTGCTGTTACTTCTGATCAAATGTGAGTGGGATTGAGGAATAAACTTTTGCTTATATCTTCCCTTTGTTGTGGTTAACAATGATAATAATCTGTAGTTATTGCTTTGTGTTTTGTAAGGAGTTGTATTCTAATGTTTCTTTTTAATGATTTTTGGGAAAGTTTGCTGCCCTTCTTGCAGTTTTATTGGGAGATAAAACTAATGGAATAAAATTACTGTACTTAAATCATAAGTGATTATTTTATTAACTATCCAGTAAGCATCAAGATGTTTATGAGACATTGTATTAACTTGCCGTCAATATGCATTCTGGATAACTGGACCCTGCATATATGTATATGGGATGTCTGAAAGCAGGTGAAGGTCAAAAACTACATATTTAAGAGAATCCCAACCAAATAAAACCCCCAATAGAGATATACCATTTCCACTCTTTTAGATTTATAAAGCAAAGGCATAGGCCTTTGTGTGATTCCTATGTCAATATTCATCCAGATTTCTCTGACTTTCAGACATTCACAAAATGTATCTCAGATGGTCAAAAATCACAATTTTTCCTGTAATTTACATATGTCAAAAATGATTGTATGCCTTTGTATAATGGATGAGTATTTTAACCTAATTACAGTATTCTGTATAATATAATGCTCTTTATCACACCCAAGGGATTAAAGACAGTGCCTGAAGTAATGAAAGATCACACCACTTAAGAAAGCTTTCTCCCCTCCCTTCTCCTCCCCTTACAGGTGCTCGACTCAATGATGGGCAGTGGCATGAAGTTCAATTCTTAGCAAAGGAAAATTTTGCTGTGCTTACCATTGATGGAGACGAAGCTTCCTCTGTTCGGAGTAACAGTCCCCTGAAAGTTTTGACGGGAGAAAAATACGTGTTTGGAGGTAAAAAAAAAAAAGTATACACATAAATGTTTGGGAGAAAAGTGTTTCTGGAAGAACAATGTGTTGGTTCTGAGAAAGTCTTTCCTTTGTGTATATTATGGGTTGCATCATCAGAAATGTCAAGCCAATGTGTTTAAGTTTTGATCTTTAAAAAGATTTCTGTTGTACTACTGTTTAAAAGTCCTGTGAGATACTCTCCTGCTTAAACTGTGAATTTCCAATTCGTGCAGCATTACAATCCTTTTTATAATATTGAGACATTATACCTAAAGGTGGAATCAGGACGGAATCTCCTGTGCTAGGGCTTAGCTAAATAATAATCAGTTTTGGAGTTCATGTTGAATGCTTCACTTTCAAGCAGGTATAACTTCTTTGTGAAATCAAAAGCAGCATTCAGTGCCTTTTGAGCATTTTTCACAGGTAACAGCTTTCCAGTCTTGGGGCTATGAATTTTCTGGAGAAGCTTTAAAGAATCACTCTTGGAGAAGGCCTGTAATCTTGGCTGCACAGATACTTAATGGACTGGATCTTTGCAAGCTCAACACAAACTGGCCTGATCTTCATTTCCCAGGCTAATGCGTTGAGGAGAACACAGAACAAACCACTGTGTTTTGCACTTCCAAAATGGCCTAAGAAATGCATTAAAATCTATTGAAGTACATTTCAAAGGGAAATTCTGAGAGAAAATAATCTAAACATTCACATTTAATGTACATTTCCCTCTGGATTCTTTTGGTTTTTTTTTTTTTAAAAATATAGATTAATCAGGAAATGAGATGGAATAGATTTGTCACAATATAAGCAAAAAAAGACAGAGATCAGATTTAATATGATTTGTCCATCTCTGATTTGCTGAAAGAGCTGTGCAATCTGCTGAAGCTGCAAGTTTTCTCAGAGAATGTACCTTTAGAATATCCTAAAGAAACCATGAACCTTTGAAAAGATTTTGAGCAGATATCAAAAATCTGCAAGGGAGGGAGAGAGAGTGAGGAAAAGAGAATATTAATGTTACATAAGCAAAAATAAACTCTAAGCAGCCACAAGAGATTGTATATATGAAATTTCTCATTAAACCCATAAATACTGGTTTACATTTCCATGGCTGGGCCGTCCAAGATGGTAATCTATACACATAATTACTTTTAAAACCTATCTGAGTGGATATGCCTGATTAGGATCACTCAGATTCTCCTATCTGCCAATAATGCACTTGTGTTATTGTAACGCTGCTGCTGCTTCTTTTTGGTGGTAACAAGTCCTATAACCCTTGCAGGTTGGTCTGCTTCATTTAAGTTTTTATAAGCACATACAACAACTCTTTGGTACATATGAGTAGAGCAAGAAATAGTCTAAATGACCTGAAGTCAAGAGGATAAACTGTGCAGATGATCAACTATAGGCTAGTCAAGACAAGAATAACAGTCACCTTTTAAGAATAAAGTATAGAGTAGGACCCACATATCCACTGGGGATTGGTTCTGGGGGTGGGGCGTGGATACTGAAAGCCATGGATAATAGTGAACACCATTGAAAATAATGGGACTTCCAGTTTAAAATACCATAGAGTTGCCTAGGAGGACCTAGAGAATGGCTAGAGAGGACACATTTTCTAGGAAGACTCTATGGTAGGTTTGCTGTTTTGTGTCCCGTGGATAATTGAATCAGTTGATAATGAATCAGTGGATATGGGAGTCCTACTATAATTCTACTTTCTACTTACCTCTGCAACTCCTCTCAATGACCAGACCTTTTGAAATACATGAACAAGATTTGCTAGATGGGATGCAGAGAGGAGGAAGGGAAGTTTGTAATACAGGGCAGGCTGGAGAGATCTGGGGAGAAAACTAAATCTACCCTCCCTCAGATGTTTACATGGTGGGGGGTTGTTATTTCTTAGATTTTTATTTTCCTCTGAACCCAAGGAGCTAAGGCTGTAGGCAGGCTTCAGGGTTGATGAATCCATTAAAAAAAAAAACAAAAAACAGCCCCAAGACCTACCAGCTGGACCCAGTTGCAAAATGATGGCCTCCTCTATACAAGGCCAAAAAAAGAGTCATGGCAATTTGCAGGAGCTGCTTTTCTTCTAAATGGCTTTTGGGGTAGATAACAGGCATGCAATGGTATCCGTGTTTTCTGTGCAAACAGGTGTACCTGCAAATCAAGATGGCAGCCACAAGTGAATTACTTGCATTTTTACTTACCAATTTGCTGCTGCCAGACAGTATTTTTAAAAAAAAAAAAGATACCCAAGGTGCAGTAGAGCGATATTTCACCTTAACAAAAAAAAAAGCACACACACACATTTTATCGCCTCGGCACTCACTCACTAAGGCAAAAATCCAACATGGTGGTTCTGGGTGCTTCTCTTGTTAGCTTATCTGGCTAATCAGCTTTCAGCTACTGCTTGTATGGGAAAGCAAATCAATTCGTGTCACTTGTCCCAAGGAGCAGGAATGTGCATTCCCCCTGTTGTTTTTTTTAAAAACTCTGGGAACAACTGCAAAGGTTCTCCTGCAAGAGTATATGGCGTTTTTATTCCCCTCCTTCCAAACACAGCAAAACATTGCAGGATTCCACTTAGACACATCGTATTCTCCTCGCATTCCATGAGGAGTATTTTTGCCCTTTAAATAACCCCAGTGTCTCAAAGCAGTTGCTTCCTGTACCTCAAGAACCCTACACAGGGATGAACTGAACAATCACAAGTAAAAGTTTTACTTCTGAATTGCTATAGTTCAAGCATTCTAACAGCCAAATTGGGGGTAACATGTTTCAGGACATGTTGTTGCTACTTGTAGAGATTGGGCAGGGGGACAAAAAGAGAACACATTAATTCTTTCTTCTCTTCACATCTTTATTCCCTGTTCAAGAAAACATCTTTAATGCATTTAAGATTAAACTAGAGTTCGAATGAGTGCTGAAGAGCAGAGTCACTCTTAAACAGGCATTTGAAGAAGCTCACGGTTCTAAAAAATATACTAAAGAGCAGTACTTTCAATGGGATATTAGACCCCTTAGTAAGCTCTGTCTTCATTTGATAAATTACTTAACAGGTGATTATCCAAGCTGTGAACACATAGTAAGTTGATTTTGAGAGCTACTATTCATGTTTATAAGATAAAGAGATAGCTTTCATTTATAGGCCAGCCACAGACTGAATAATTTGAGGGTTCCATGCTTTAGTGGTTCATCCTAGGCTTGAGTTTGTACAGCCATATCTTGGGAAACATACATCCCTCTCTTGAGATGAGTGGTTCCTGGCTTGAGCAGCAGACTGCAGAAAGAGCTGCCTAGTCCCCGTGGTAGCTTTTGGAGCCAAATGGTCTGGTTCTGAACAGTATACCTCTTGTTGATCCTATAGTCATTAAAGGGATTTTCGTGAGCTTGGAGAATGAATGGGAACAGTTTACACAGCATGGAGATAATTTTCATGAATATCCCTGACTTCCTGCTGATTTGGGAGGAAGGTCTTTACATTTAAAAAGAAAGAAAGAAAGAAAGAAAGAACCATGATTTTCCTGCAGTTATCAGGAATCTGTGCCAGCTGTTGATTCCCCTTTCTGCTCATATTTGAGCCCAGCACATCCATGCAGAGAATGTCAGCATTAATGGGGCTCTGTGTGGTTATAATTATTAAGAAATTATTTGATCAGGAGTAATTAAGATATATCAGATGTTATGTCAGTTTTCAAAATAAATATTCCAAAGGTATTTTGTTCTAATGTAGGTCTAAGGTTAAGGGTTTTCCTAGAGTAGTTATCTATCTGCAAAAAAAGAGCAAGCATACACCAGTATCTTATTGTATTATGCAATATACTGTGGGCCTAAGCCTATTTTACAAAATGGGGAATACTTCACAGTAGCCAAGTGCTGTCTTTGTGATAAAATCTGATCAGCACTTTGAAGAGGGAATGAAAATAAGCAATATCCAGTTATTCCACACAATAGAAAGTCAATTAAAAAACTGTTGCTCGTGTGGCATGATTCACATGCTCTTAAATTCACATGAATGGAAGTCTTCACTCACACTGAGGGAGAGAAACTATAGAGGGCAATGTAGCTGTGTTGATTGTGGTATATGTATGGGAGTCTCACACTACTGTGGTTGTGAACAAAACTCCTTCCTCATGGCTGGCTCCCATGTGGTTTGTATAAAAATAGGAGTGTTTGTTATGTGGGAAGTGTAATGGGATGGATGCCTCCCACACTAGCAATGTCAAGGAAAATACCCACATGATCCAGTCTTCTCATAGAATAGGAACATCCATGAATTATTAGTAAGAGGGAGAAGTCAGATACAGGAGAGAATATTTGCAGGAAAAAACAGACCAGAAAGTATATATACATGTTGGGAGGGCCTGTATGCTGGAAAACCTTTCGGCTATGGGTATCCACCACAGAAAGGCAGGTACCTGAAAGTGCTCATAGACTCCAGTGGGAAATTCACTTTAGATATTGAGAAGCTGGTACAATTTTTATCCAGCTCAACCATACATGTTTATCTGGGAACTAAAAGTATGTTTTTCTTTTTTCCCTCTCCAACCTTGCTGTTTCAAAAACACAAGCTTCAGCTTGTCTTTTTTTTTTAATGGTTTCTACCCCAAAAAGGCTCAGAAATGCCATTGATGCTAAGATGCCTCTGCCTGAATCTGAAACATTTTTTAAAAAATCATTTCAAGGTTACTCTTGGTGCTTTTGTTTCATTTCATTATCTCTCATCCACACAGACCCATTTAAAAGTACATATGGAAATCAGTGTTTAAATACTCTCACAGAAAACTAATATACACTTCATTAACGGTAGATCCAAATGTTTTCTACAGTCATGGTGCACTCTTCTAAGAAACGTGTACTCTTATGGCTGTGGAGATAATGAAAAGCACTTCTCCATGGCTGGTGCTTGTCTTACATAAATATTGAGAGATTAAGAATGATCGATCAGAAAACATAGCCTTTGTACATCATTCTTACCTTTGTGGTCATCCAGCATTCCCCATGTCCCTTCAAATGCATTCTCCTTCTGAGAGAGATCCCCATATGCTGTTGACTTACATAAGGAGTTATCCCTATGTGGCTTCTCCTCTTTGTCCCTCTCTCTCAAAGCCAATGGAGGCATTCCCCTAAGCAAAGATTTGCTGCTGTGCCATTAATGAAGTGCCAGTCTCCTCCAAAAAACAACCCTCTGCCCAAAGAAAAAAGATCTTTTAAAAGTTATGTTTGTTCATTTGAATGACTTTTCATCTCAGAAACTCAGCATGCTTAAATATTATTATTTTTATGTATTTTGTATATCTGTCAAATGTCTCATGAAATAATTTTCTGTAGGGGCTGTAGTGGTTTTAGCATTGGACTAGGGCTGCTGACACACTGCAGAAATAATGCAGTTTGACACCACTTTAACTATCATTTTTTATTTTTATTTTTATTTAGTTAGTTATACCCTGCTCTTCAGCCACAAGGCTATCAGAGTGGCTTACAAATTGTTTTAAGCAATAGCAATTTACACATCTACACTGCATTAACCAGTCTCCAATGGGTCCATCCTATGGACTTCTGGGATTGGTAGTTTGTTGCGACACCACAGCTCTCTGCCAGAGAAGGCTAAATATCTTACAAAACTACAATTCTCAGAATTCCATAGCATTTAGCCATGGCAATTAAAACTGTATCAAACTAGATTATTTTTGCAGATTCTGGAGACCAGGGTTCAAATCCCTGCTCAGCCATGGAAGCCCACTTGGTGACTTCGAGAGTTACATTCTCTCAGCCTCAAAGAAGGCAAAGGCAACCCCTCCCGAACAAAACTTGCCAAGAAAATACTGACAGAGTTGCCATAAGTCAGAAATGACTTCAAGGCACAACAATAACAACAACAGCAGGAACAACAGGTTGTGTACTACAATTTAAAATACAATATTAATATTGTGATGATGAAAAACAGTAACTGAGTTGGGCTGAAAAAAAGTACAGATATTAGGGGGGGGGAAATCACCACATGTTGAATGTACAATTTCAATTCTCAACTCTGAATTTTCATTTTTAATGTGACAATTTATTTCAAAATACAGTGCATACAAAATTTTGGTGTCTTTCACTTCCCTCAATGTTTCATGAGCTGTCTGTCCATTGCATATCAGATATGAAATACTATTTTATATTATGTCACAAATACTGTCAACTGAGTTCTCAACTATAAAATAGTGTAAAGTTGTCCCTTCATATTCACTGGGGTTTGGTTCCAGTACCCCACCCATGGATACCAAAATCGGTAAATACTCAAATCCCATTATATGCAATGTTATAGCAAACTGGTATCCTTTATATAAGATGGCAAAATCAAGGTTTGCTTTTTGGATTATTATTTTTTAAGAACATTTTCAAGCCGTGAATACTTAAATCCGTGGATACCAAATCAGTGGATACGGAGGGACAACTGTAATCAGATGTCCATGTCAAACATGAAACTCTAGAGTCATAGAATGTCAAACAGTCAAATATGAAATTTGCAGAAAAGACTGATCCTGCCAAACTAATCTTATATCTCTTTTTGATCAGATCACTAGGTTAATAGATAGTGGGAATATTGTAGATGTCATTTATCTAGATTTCAGCAAAGCATTTGACAAGGTTCCCTGTAATATTTTGATTAGAAACTTATTAAATATGGAATAGATGGAAACACTGTCAGATGGATCCATAAATGGTTGGAAAACTGTGTTTAAAGAGTTGTCATCAATGGCTACCATTCAAAGTGGAAAGAGGTCTCAAGTGGAGTGCCTCAAAATTCTGTCCTAGGGCTGTTAACTCTTCAGCCCTTTTAGCAATTACAGTAGGATCCCCGTATCTGCTGGGGATTGGTTCTGGAGCTCCCAATGGATACCGAAAACCATGGGTAATAGGAAATGCCATTGAAAATAATGGGACTTCCAGTTTAAAATACCATACAGTTGCTTTGGAGGACCTATAAAATGGCTAGAGAGGACACATTTTCTAGGAAGACTCTATGGTAAGTGTGCTGTTTTGTGTCCTGTGGATAATTGAATAAGTGAATAATGAATCAGTGGATACGGGGTCCTACTGTACTTAGATGACAAGGTGGAGGGAATCCTTATCAAGTTTGCAGATGATACAAAACTTGGATGGGTGGCTAACATATTAGAAGATATGAACAGAATTCAAAAGGAGCTAGATAAACTAGAATATGGGGCAGAAATTAACAAACTGAAATTCAATAGAGACAAATTCAAAATTCTACATTTGGGTCACAAAAACTGAAGGCACAAGAATAAGATTGAGGAAACACGGCTCAGCAATGCTACATGTGAAAAGGACCTTGGGATTATTGTTGATCAGAAGTTGAACATGAGTCAGCAGTATGGTGCTGTAGCAAAGAAGGCAAATGCTACTTTAGCCTGCATTTGTAGAAGTATAGTTACAAAGTCAAGGGAAGTAATAGTTCCACTATATTCTGTGCTGGTCAGCCCTCATATGGAGTATTGCATTCAGTTCTGAGCACCTCCTTTTAATAGGACATAAACAAGGTGGAATGGATTCAGAGAAGGGCAACAAGGATAAGAGGTATATAACTTCTGGGGTTGTAGGAGTGGTGAACATACATTTTTTCTTGTCGCTATGATCTTATTTATATGCAGAAAGATGCATGAGTCTAATATTTCTTTATATAACCCGTCTTGACTCAGGAGATTTTCAGACCAGCAGTTTAATCCGTGGGAGACACGGAACGGGGTCAGGAAAAAGTCTGCTTTTCAGAAGATGTTGACCCTTTTCCGTTTCTCCCCCATTCTCATTCCGGATTTCGCGGTGATATTTTCATTATAGGGACACATTGTTTTTGGACCACCCGTTCCATTTCTGTCACGGAATCAGTGTGGTCCGAAAGGTGTCCCGTTCCTCTCCCACGATGACAGCCACAGGAGGGAGGTCCATTCTGGACACTTCCTGGCAGGAACAGGATACCCAGGTAAGTGGCACCCTCCACCCCAGGTTACTTGTATTTTTTATTATTATTTTTCTGCTTCATTTTCTTTTTCTTTTTTTAAAACATTTATTTACCAAAGTTTGTGAACATACATACGTACATATAACATAACACATAGCCTACAAAACTATAAGTGTATCAGTTCCACATTACTAGTTACGTATATTAGCATTTTCATCAATTCATGCATAAATATAATGTGAATGTAGCTCTTATTTCATCCTCCTTTCTATTTCTTTCTTCATCTTGTTACCCACCATTCTTTTCACTTTCTTTCATCCTCTTTCATCCTTCTACCTTCCTTCCCATTATACCTCTCCTTCCTCCTTCCCACCTTGACTCAAATTCCAACTTACTCATACCTTCGCACTTCCATTTCATTCTGTTAATACCCTTCTTTACATTCATACAAATAAACAAATAAGTGACATTAAATTGACTTCCTCAACTCTACATCTCGAAATGGAACGTTTCTTGTTTAATTACTCCTTTACTCCTATATTCATTAATATCATGACCAGCTATACTTTTTACTATATGTATATGTCTACATGTCTATTTCATAGTCTGTGTGTCTAAATATCAAAAGAGATATGATACATGTTTTGATTCTGCTATCATTACACAGTGTCTTCTACTTTGTTCCTTCTCTTACTGTATATTTACTTTTGCCTTAACCAGTTATAATTTCTCTCTCTCTGGCTTTTCTTCACAAACGAAGATTCAGGAAGGACTCATCCGCGCTTTCTGCAAGTGCGCTGATGACTAAAAAGGCCAATCCGAGATAAACAAGTCCGGTTGCAAAAAGCACAGCAGAAGGTCTCCTTGGGTGATGTTTCTGGGTTGTGATTCTTTCTGCATTGTCATTTCTCTTCAAGACTTGTTCGGCATGAGTTCTCAAATAAGGCTGCAGCATTGTGGATAGTGCGTCTCCATGCCTCCCGATGTGAGGCCAGGGTGGACCACTGTTGGTGATCAATTTGGCCGAGCCTGAGATGTTGTTTCAGGAAGTCTTTGTATCGCTTTTTTGGAGCGCCCCTCTTACGCTGACCCGTGGCGAGTTCACCGTAGAGTAGTATTTTTGGGAGGCAATGGTCCTCCATCCTAGAAACATGCCCTGCCCAGCGCAGCTGTGTTCTCAATATAATGGCCTCAATGCTGGTGATCCCTGCTTGCTCAAGGACAGCAACATTCATCACATAGTCAGTCCAGTGTATATTTAGGATTGTGCATAGACAGCGCTGATGAAAGCGCTCGAGGAGTCGTAGGTGGTGGCGATAGGTGACCCATGTTTCAGATCCATAAAGGAGGATAGACAGTACGATGGCTCTATACACACTGATTTTTGTGCTTTGCCTCAGGTGTTTATTGCTCCAAACTCTTTTGTGAAGTCTTCCAAATGCACTATATGCCTTTGCTAATCTGTGATCAATCTCTTTGTCAATCTTGGCATCTGAGGAGATGATGCTTCCCAGGTAGGTGAACTGCTGAACGGACTTGAGCACAGATTTGCCGATGTCAATGTGGGGATGGTGGTGTTCGTCCTGTGGTGCAGGCTGATAAAGAACTTCTGTTTTCTTTGGGTTGACTTCTAGCTGAAACAGCTCTGCAGCTGTTGCAAAGCAGGATATTAGGCGCTGCAGAGCTGCTTCTGTGTGGGCAACAAGGGCAGCATTATCAGCGAAGAGCAGCTCATGGACTAGATAGTTTAGAGTCTTAGTGTGAGCCCTCAGACGGCTTAAGTTAAACAAGCTGCCATCAGTACGGTAACGTATATAGATGCCATCGTCTTCTTCAAGCTCTGCCATAGCCCTTTGGAGCATCGTGCTAAAGAAGATTGTAAATAAAGTTGATGCAAGAACACAACCTTGCTTCACTCCATTTACTAATCTAGCAATGTGATTAAGTCTGCCTTTATGTTCCATCTTCTCATCCAAAATTCTTGCACCAAAGACCATTCTTCCTTAACTTTAGCTATATTTCTCTTGTTCAGAATGTAAGTTAATTTGTCATTCTCATACATTTCATTGATCTTAAATAGCCAATCTTCCACAAGGGGCATTTCTTTCTTTCTCCATTTTGCAGCAATTATCAGCCTGGCTGCAGTTATAAGATAGAGTATAGTCCTCCGGTGATTTTTTAAAGTTGTCTTTTCAATAGCCGTTGTTATATTTAAAAGATATAGCTTTGGGGTCATTTCATACTGGGTATTATATATTTCCTGCACTATCTTATGGATTCTTAGCCAGAATTTTTTAGCAAGTGGACAACTCCACCACATGTGGTAGAGTGTACCAAAATCCTTCCTACATTTCCAACATTGGTTCTCTTTTATTTTATACAGTTTGCTGATTCGGGTTGGTGTTAAATACCATCTGTTAACTATTTTTAGATGGTTCTCTTTCAGTGATAGACATGTAGTGAACGTATGCGTAACTTTCCATGATTTCTCCCATTCTTCTATGGCTATTGTTTCACCTAAATCTGTAGCCCATTTGTTCATTGCCTCTGTCACTGTTTCTTGTTCCAGTTCTCTTGCCAATAGTAGATTATATGTCTGGGCTATAGTCTTTTGCTGTGTACCCCAAATTATCTTGTCCAGATCATTATTCTGGGACTCAAAGGCATAGTTCTTTTTATCTTCTTGAAACTTATTTTGAAGCTGTAGAAACTTAAACCAGTTCATCGATATACCCATTTTCTCCAGTTCTTCTCGAGTTCTCATATTTACACCTTTTTCACTCATCCAATTTTCTTGATCCATTAAATCTTTATATCTTACCCATGCTTTGGATTCATCCCATGTTCCTAGCATGGCTTCATGTGGGGAGATCCAAATAGGCAGCTTAATATAAAATTTTCCTTTTATCTTTTGCCAGATTCTCATGAGAGCTTTCCTCATCACATGGTTATCAAAATCTTTATTAATTTCCGATTTTACATATGCTAAGTATGCATGCCAACCATATCTCAGCACAAAGCCCTCCAAAATCAAAGTTCGATCATCATTAAGTTTGATCCAATTCTGTAACCAGCACAATCCACAGGCCAAATAGTATAATTTCAGATTTGGTAATGAAGCACCTCCTGAATTCTTGTTCGCTGTCAAAGTTGACCATTTGATTTTTGGTTTTCTCCCATTCCAGATAAATTTATTCAGCTCCGATGTCCATTGTTGTATTACTTTAAAATTTTGCAAGATTGGAAGATTTTGAAACAAATATAGACATCTGGGAAATATTTTCATCTTAATTGTATTTATTCTCCCTAGCAGGGAGAGATCAAGTTTACTCCATCTTTCTAGATCTTTTTTTACTTCAGACCATAACCTCTTATAGTTGTTATTAAAAGTCTATATTTCTTTTACTAAGCCAAATTCCAAGGTATTTCACTTTGTTCTCTAATTTGCAGCCTGATTTAAATTATAATTGCTTTTCTTCTTCCTTTGATAAGTTCTTAGCTATAATCGTAGTCTTCTCCTTGTTTAACTTAAATCGTGATAAATCACCGAATGTTTTAAGTATATCTAATAAGTACACAATATTTTCCACAGGGTCTTCCAAAATTATCACTAGGTCATCAACAAATGCTTTAATTTTGTACTCATGTTCTTTGATTTTCAGGCCAGGAATTTTACTATCTTTCCTTATTTGATTGTTTAGGATCTCCAAAGCTAAGATGAAGAGAACTGGAGAAAGTGGGCAGCCTCGATGAGTCCCTTTTTCAATATCGAAGATTCCTGGTTTTTTGCTGTTTATTGTTAGATAAGCTTTCTGAGTTTTGTAGATTTCTCTAATATTCCTAGTGAAACCTTCTCCAAAATTTAACGTTTCTAACATTTTCATTACAAATGCCCAGCTAACATTGTCAAATGACTTCTCGGCATCTATAAAGATAAACACCACTTTCTTATTATTTGTTCTTTTGTAATATTCAATCGCATTGGGCCTAGTTCTTATGTTTGATGACATATACCTGTTTGATCTTCCTGAATTTTCTCTTTAATTATGGTGTTTATTCTATTTGTCAAGATTATAGTGAAGATTTTATAAGCAGTGTTAAGAAGTGAAATTGGTCTGTAATTTGTTACTTTAGATTTTTCTTTGCCCTCCTTAGGGATTAAGATGATATTAGCTAATTGCCAAGATTCTGGAATTCCATCCTTTTTAATTTTATTCAGCATTCGAAAGAGCGGAGCTATCAACTGTTCTTGAAATGTCTTATAAAATCTTGTGGAAAAGCCATCTTGTTCAGGTGATTTTCCAGTTCTCATTTGATTGATAGCTTGCATTATTTCCTCTTTGCTGAAAGGTTGTGAAAGTTTCTCCTTCATATCCTCTGGGATTCTCCACTGAATGTTATCGTCTATGAATTTTCCCATTTCTTCTTGTTGGCTACCATTCAATTCTGATTTTTTTATATCAGTTTTCATAGAAACTTTTAAAAGCGGTCTTAATATCCTCTTCCGTATTACAAATTCCTTCTTCCGTCTTTATCTTTGTTATCAGCTTTTTCTCCGAATCATTCTTTAGTCGATATGCAAGCCATCTAACAGCTTTGTTGGCTTGTTCAAAGTATCTTTGTTTCGTCCTCCTCAGCTTGTTTCCTATTGCTTCTGTTAAATCAGATTTCAACACTCCTTGTAGCAGTTTATTTCTCTCTGTATTTATCTGTACTTTCGGTGATTTCTTAGGGTTTCTTCTTTTATTTTTAATTCTTTTGTTAATTTTTGATTTTTTTCTATTTTTTTCCTCTTTAGTTCTGCCCCTCTTTGGAGAAAGGTTCCTCTAATTGTTGCCTTAAATGCATCCCATACTGTTTTTTTGGAAATATTTTCATCAGTGTTCTCTTCAAATAAATAAATAAATAAATAGATCAAGGGAAGTAATAGTGCCACTCTATTCTGCCTTGGTCAGACCTCACTTAGAATACTGTGTCCAGTTCTGGGCACCACAATTCAGAAAGGATATTGACAAATTGGAGCGTGTCCAGAGAAGGGCAACTAAAATGGTGAAAGGTCTGGAAACAATGCCTTATGAGGAGAGACTTAGGGAGCTGGGTATGTTTAGCCTGGAAAAAAGACGGTTTAGAGGCGATATGATAGCCCTGTTTAAGTATTTGAAGGGATGTCACGCTGAGGATGGAGCAGGCTTGTTTTCTGCTGCTCCAGAGACTGGAACACGGAGCAATGGGTGCAAGCTCCAGGAACAGAGATTCCACCTCAACATTAGGAGGAACTTTTTGACAGTAAGAGCTGTTCGGCAGTGGAACGCACTCCCTCGGAGCGTGGTGGGGTCTCCTTCCTTGGAGGTCTTTAAACAGAGGCTGGATGGCCATCTGTCGGGGATGCGGGGTTGGACTAGATGGCCCTCGTGGTCTCTTCCAACTCTGCAATTCTATGATTCTATGATTCTATGAAATGCCATATTTCTTGCCTGACTCTATTCACAAATTCTTCATCCTTTAACATGCTGACTTTCTTTCTCCATGTGATTTCACTTTTTATCATTTTTGGCAATATTTCTATGGGATTGTGGTCTGAAATTATTTTCTCTTTTATTTCCATTTCTTTAATATTCATCAAGATATCTGTTGAAGCCCAGAACATATCTATTCTTGACATAGTTTTGTGTACATCAGAGTAGAATGTGTAACCTTTCTCATCACCATATCTTGTTGACCAAATGTCTTTTAAACAGAATTCTTCTAAGATATTCTGACAGATTTTAGGCAGACTACCCTGATGTCCACTATTTACCTGTAGCGCTTAAACTCTTTGAAGCCAAACCAGTAGCACAACTGCTTTATGGATCCCAATTGGGACCCTTCCCCAACCCTGCTCCATTAGAACTTGTCCAATCCAAATTCTTAAGATCAGCTTTCCAAACTCCAAAATGTGTCTCTAATGCAGCTCTGAGACTGGAGTCAGGATTTATGAAAGTGAAGGCCAGAGTGTGGGTGACCATACTCAACTACTGGCTCAGACTATCCCTCTTTCCCACTGGCCTTGCTCCACTAACCTTAAGTGATGATTTCCAATCCAGCTGGAAACAGACAGTGATGACTAAAATCTCAATGCTGGGCCTTTCTCCAGATCTTCTGCTAAGCCTGGGATATGATAGGGCGAAAGCTACTATCAAACAACAGGTAGCAGATATAGAGCGACAACTGGATCTAGCCAGTACTCCAACCTTCATTGCTAGTGACTCCAATAGATATCTGGCCTCACCTTTGACATACTTAGCAACACTTGAAATACCTAAACATCGAAGGGCCTTTACTCTTGCATGGTGTCGTGCCCTCCCTTCAGCTGTCCTTGAAGGCTGATACAAGAAGATCCCCTTCTCAGACAGACTGTGCCCCTGCAACTTGGGCCAAATAGAAACAACAGAGCATGTATTACTCCAGTGCTCATAGTACAGGGACATACGTCTCAGACTTATTTCACCGCTGTTGCATAAATATCAAGGGCACACTGGACAATTCTACATAAACTTGTTGCTTTCAGACACCAACCCAGGAAGAACTTATCATGTTGCAGCTGTGGTTAAAATTCGACAGACAATGTCCTCAGCAGTAGAATAGTGTCAACCTAGTCTTGTTATACTGGAGCTAACATTTTAAATACTGCTTTTAGCCTGTTTTTATCCTGTGATTTCACCTTTATTTTGTATCCCTTTTTACCTGTGCTGGTCTATGACCGTAATAAAGATTCTATTCTATTCTATTCTACCCTGATGTAATCTATTTGCTGATGCTGATCTGTCTCTTGCAGCTTGTACAACACTGTTGAAGTCTACTGCAATTATTATGATGCTTTTATCTAGTTTATCGAGATCTTGATGTAGTTTTTTATAAAATTTGTCCTTTTTTTTCATTCAGGGCATAGATTGCGATCAGAACCAAACTCATATTTATCAATTTAATATCTACTCCTACATACTGGCCTTCCTTGTCATTTAATATTTCAGTAGTTGAATATTTATTGCTTACATAGATTGCCACTCCTTTTTTTTCTCTGGAGGCCAATAGGAAGCATTGCCCTAGCTTTTTTCTCATAACTTAGAATCTTTTTCTCTAATTTTTGTCTCTTGTAAGCAGATAATTTTGGCCTTGGGGTTTTCTAATAGATGGAATACTTGGTTTCTCTTTTTTGGGCTATTTAAACCTTTTACATTCCAGGATTGTATCTTTATTGCCGTTTTGCTAATCCATAGATTTGTTTCCTCTTTATTATCAGCATCTCCATATTCTACTTATAGAATCATAGAATTGCAGAGTTGGAAGAGACCACGAGGGCCATCCAGTCCAACCCCCCTGCCACGCAGGAAATCACAATCAAAGCATCCCCAACAGATGGCCATCCAGCCTCTGTTTAAAGACCTCCAAGGAAGGAGACCCCACCACGCTCCGAGGGAGTGCGTTCCACTGCCGAACAGCTCTTACTGTCAAAAAGTTCCTCCTAATGTTGAGGTGGAATCTCTGTTCCTGGAGCTTGCACCCATTGCTCCGTGTTCCAGTCTCTGGAGCAGCAGAAAACAAGCCTGCTCCATCCTCAGCGTGACATCCCTTCAAATACTTAAACAGGGCTATCATATCGCCTCTAAACCGTCTTTTTTCCAGGCTAAACATACCCAGCTCCCTAAGTCTCTCCTCATAAGGCATTGTTTCCAGACCTTTCACCATTTTAGTTGCCCTTCTCTGGACACGCTCCAATTTGTCAATATCCTTTCTGAATTGTGGTGCCCAGAACTGGACACAGTATTCTAAGTGAGGTCTGACCACTTCTTCGTTCAGTTGCTCTTCTTCATTTGTGGGTTATTTTTTTTCTTCATCTGAGCTGTCTTTATCGTTGATTTCTAAGTTGGATTGACTTTCTGCTTCTACTTGGGCCTCTGACAGGTTTTGTTTTTCTTTTTCTTTCCTTTTCTTTTTGAATTTTGTCTCTGCCTTTCTTTGTTCATCCTCTTCTAGTTTTTTCATGAATTCTCTTGCTTTCTCTATTGTGTTTATTTTATATCTTCTTCGCTGATATGAAAACGAGACCCCTTCAATGTGCTCCCATCTGTAGAGAATATTATTCTTTTTTAGCTTCTGTATTAGGGGTTTATATTCTTTTTTCTGCTTCGTTTTCATTTTTGACAGAGGGGGGATTTATTTTTGAATTTCCCTCCCATCCATTCTCTTGTGAGAATGAATAGGATTTGGCTTCACTACTCAAAAAGCAGCTGTATAGCAGCTGCATTTACAACAGTGAAGCCAAGGGGAGAGGGAGGATGTCCCTGCCGCAGGATTAAGGTAAGTGTTTGAACATTTTACCTTTATTCTGTGGCAGGAATGGGTTTGGGGCTTGCGGGGCAGGAACAGGGCATTTGGCCCCATCTGAAAATCTCCTTACTGAAAAGTAAACTGATTTTTTACAGTCCCTACCAGCATTTGACCACATCACTCCCCACTTGTATCAGCACAACCTTCTTATAATTTGTGACATAGTAAAGGCACAAAGAAGTATAGGCAGGACTAGAGCCAGTTTAGGGTGGCCTTCAGACAAATGAGTTATACTTGCAATTAGTAACATGCAAGATGCATTGATACATTTGCTTGAATACAAAACAAGAAGCCTTGAGAGATATCTGGTGACATCTTAAGCAACCTGGAATTTTGAATATTGTACTGTATATAAATCCACTTGCTAGAATATGCTGGTTAGAAGTGAGGTATGCTATAGATAACTTTTATAAACTATTTGATTCATATAAGACCTAAAGAAAGAAGAAGGAAGGTCTAAAGTCAAAATATTATAAGGAGCTAATAGCCACCTTCAAGGCCCTTTGGGGCTACTCACACAGATTTTTAGGTAGGAAATCAGGTGGGAAAGAGGGAATTTTAAAAACACAGAAGTTTTAACAATCTCCCCAGGGTAATTTGGCTCATCAAGAACTAACTCATTTGGACTTTATAGTGTATATTTTTAGGAGTTTCTGATCACACATGCCATCATTTTTACTCTTCAAAACCTATTTCCAAGAAAGCTGTGTAAATGTCACATCTAAAATATTACAAGCATTTTCCCAGCAGGGATTTCAGAAACAAGCTTCTGTATTTGGAGTGTAGCATCCTGGTGTCTGTGTAACATACACTGAACAACATCTTTCTTGAAAGTAACCTTTTCAAAACTAGAGTGCCCCGGTATTTGTGAATATCACTTACAGATCTTGTATGTGGTGAACTGTGCATCTGTCACCTGCATTTAATGCTTTGAAACTGTCTGATTTTAAGCAGCAATCCTCACCTGAGGTTCTGTTTGGGAACTGACCCCCATCTTTTGTGCAGAAATTAATCTGAGCTGTGGCTTGAGTCTTAGAAACCGCTTAACTTAATGCCCTATATTCTGTTAAAGCAGCATAATCTCATCACCTCAGCCTCTGCTTGTATCTACCCTAGAAGCTTTTACATGTTTCACTGGGGTTTAGTGCCTGAAGCCCCCAAACTCTTTGATTGTTAGTTTCTTTGTTATAGCAAAAGTCTGCACTTCTTCAGACTTTGAATACAACTCTACAGCTTTGAATTATTGTTCACCAGGACCTCAAAAAAATAAATAGCAGTAGCAAGCAATAGCATTGATATTTATATACTGCTTATCAGTGCTGAAGCCCTCCCTAAGCTGTTTACAATGTGGGGTTTTTTTTTAGCTAATTGACCCCAATAAGCTGGGTACTCATTTTACTGACCTACGGAAGGATGGAAGGCTGAGTCATCCTTGGAGCCCTCTGAGATCAAGCTCATAACCGTGTGGCTTGCAGTACTGGCATTTAACCATTGTGCCACCACAGCTCCCAAATCCTCAATTAGGGACTATAGGCACAAGGCAATTGTCAAACAGGCTTTAGCTGTAGTTCCAATCATATTACAGGCCACACATACCCTTGTATCCATGGAACCAATATCCACAGTTTCAGTTGTCTGAGGGACACAAAATAGAGGACACATACCATAGAGTTGAGCTGGAAAATGCCTAGAAAGGTGTCCTGTCTAGGAATCGCTAGGTGTTCAACACAACTCTGTGGTATGGTATGGTACAGGAAGTCCTTTACTTTAATATGATTTGCTATTATCAGCAGTTTCACTTATAAACAGAAAGTCCAGGAGCATATCCCCCATGGATATGGGTGGGGGCGACCTGTATAAGCTAAAACACCTGCTGCATTACTGCCTCTCATATTAGTTATCTGCCCTTTCTATGGAGCCATACTAATCTTAACCCTCCTCAGGGTTAAGGTGATTCTTCTATTCAGTCATCTAATTTGGAAGGGAATTTTTGTCCTCAAATGGACCCCAGGCCCATTAAAGCAGTGTTTCATAATAAATCCAACTATTAATCTATGGGCAAAGGGGAATGATGTGTCAACTTCTATTATCCTAGCTATACCATTTGGCATTTGTAGTTGTGATATGCAGTGCTGAGCTAGAAAGGAATTCTTTATTTCTATTCCAGAGAGTAAACTGTACACTTTCACTATCTTTTCTTTTGTTATACCCCAATAATTTTCCCTCAGAATTTTCAGAGATGGTCGTAAGGGAAGGGGAGAGACAATATACATTCATTTCTTTGAATTACAAAAAGCTGTATACACTAATTGACTGTCTATGATGGTAGGATGGGCACTTTATATCTTAGTGTATCTATTACCCTTAGACAGCCCCCCCCCAGGTATGCATTTAATTCTCTTAAATTTTCTTTTTCCAGGAACTGAGAGTTTAGAATAAGAATAAGTGAGTCTAATCCCCTTGAGGCTTCTAGAGAACTAATCATATGTTGTTTTTTCTCATTTTTTGCAATTATTGTCATAAAACAAAAGAGCTTCAGAGCAAAACTGAGTCCATTAACCTCAAGAGAAAGTGCTTTGATATTTAGAAACAAGTGCTTTTATAAGACTTCTTATGCTTGCGCCAATCAATTACCTTTTCTGTCCAATGCCCAGAGAGGCAAAATTGAATAAGAGTTCTTCATATGGCTCTGTCCAGTCCTGTTTACCATTGATCTCCATTTTGATTTCAAATCAATATGCAGTACTTTCAGAGGGGTAAGTATGTTTTCCTTCAAAAAAAAATAAAATTGTGAGAACTTTTATCTTCTACTAATTCTGTTCACTGCCAATAGTTTTGTTGCTACCCTTATTATTTTATTATTAATTAATTAATTAATTAATGTGCCACCTTTCTCCCAGAGTGGGACCCAAGTCAACTCAAAAAAAGCATCAATTAAAATGTGTCAACACAATTTAAAATGTTTAAAATCATCACAATTTAAAAATTTAAAATTATTTAAAAGATATAAAAACTAAAACATTAAAATTAAAATAAAAATGCACCCCTATAAAAAGCCTCTGTGGACACAGCTACAAGCTACATCTTAAAAGCTAGCTTAAATAAAAATGTCTTTACCTGCCAGTTAAAGGAAAGCAGGGAGGGGGCCAGCCTATCCTCCCGTGGAAGGGAGTTCCAGAGGGTGGGAGCAGCCACTGAGAAGGCTCTCTCTCTCATTTCCATCCCCAAGTGAGCCTGTAATAATGATGACACTGAGAGAAAGCTTTCCCCTGGTGAGATTAGAACCCTTACAGGTTCATAGGGTAGATACAATCTTTCAGATAGTCTGGACCCAAGCCCTATAGGGCTTTATAGGTCATGACCTTTGAATAGTGCCCAGAAACGAACCAGTAGCCAGTGAAGCTGTTTTAACAAGGGAGTTAAAATGGCCCCAGTCAGCATTCTGACCACAGCATTCTGGGCCTGTTGAAGTTTCTGAAAACTTCCCAAAGGCAGCCCCATGTAGAGTGCATTACAGTAGTCCAAACAGGATATAATCCAGGAATGTGTCACCATAACCAGATCTGACTTCTCAATGATGATGATGATGATGATTTCTTACCTGCCTCTCCCCATGGATTGAAGAATGGACACAGCTGGCAGACTGGTTTTAAATGTGAAAATGCACTCTTGGCCACTGCTGAAACCTGGGCATTCTGGCTCAAAGTTCAGTCCAGTCCAGTCCCCCCTTTCATTATTGCATTTTCAGATATTATCAGACGTGGCAAAAACCAAATCAGAAGATCGTGACGAGAACAGCAACAAGGGATATTATCAAACAATCAAGTCTTTCAGCATCCTTGGGGCATAACACAGGCATAAGGCATCCTTTTTTTATTAGCAGCTTGTCCGCATCAGTACAAAAAGGAAGCCTCATCCACGGCAGTGCTACGCCCCCAGAACAGCTGAAGGACATGGGCATCTGATCATGTTGCCCTTTCTGTTCCCATCACATTCTTCTGACATGGTTTGGAACACTGTTCTTTGCTGTGTTCCATCCATCTGATAATCTCCCTTTTATGTCACAGGAGCAATTACCAGGAAATTAGGGATCATACACTTACAGGGTGTTACAAAATTAGTCAGATATTTCTATGTGACGACATCAATGAGGGGGGAAAACAAGGAAAAAGAAAACAGTCAGTAGAGAGTGAGGGCATGCTTCCTAGCAGTGCCCTCACTCTCTACATTATCATTACATTATCATTAGGTAATGTAAAGCTGCCATTTCAGGCTGCTAATTTGGAGTATTATGAAAGAGAAGCAAATTAGGTATTATTGTTCTATTTTTACTCCCAGGGAGTGGCTCTTGTTGGATTTTGTGTCTCAACTGTCAAAATAACTTGGAAAGTCTTAGGTGCTATGCACCTTGACTTGTGTATGTGTGTGAGTATCATCTGGAGCCATTTGCCAAGTCAGCAAATGTCCTGAGTTAGCCCTACTTCCCAAATCAGTCATAGTGGAAATTACTCAGACAGAGTGGCATTGCACTATAACATAGCTAATCAGATTTAGCTACATGTTCATGTCACTGAAGGGCATGCAATATCTTTAGTATTTATGCAATTGGGGGGGGGATACAGAAAAATAAGTAAAAGGAGGGTTTGTTTGTTTTTTGTCATTGCCAAAAACAATCCTGAATGTCCCCTCTGTACCTTCTACCCTGTCCTGTTTCAGTGATGTCAGGGAATTATGGAAATTCAGATCTCTGAAAGCTTTTTGTGAAAGCATGACTATCTCAGTATATGCTATAGGCATTTGCTCTAAAACAGAAGGTGTATCTAAGACTGAGCCCCAAAACAACCTCTTACATAAGATATATGAGGACCAGTTTCAAAATTAACCTGGAAATTCCTACTAGAGTCCAACCTTTAAAGAGCTGAGGAAAGTTTCATTAAGACTGAGCCCATCTTATGCACACTTTCCTGGAGGTAAATCCCATTTAACAGAAAGGGGTTTTAAAAATGGATAAAATTGTACTGTGTAGCTGGCATAATTTCTAAAGTATATACCACACCCATTTTTCCATTGATCTGCAATTAGCATGCAAGTTAAGCTGGTAAAACAATAACAATAACCAACATTTGCTAAGCACATCAAATATTCATAATATTTTTCTTCACGTAAGTTTTAGTTCCAAGAATAATTACTAGGGATAAACTTCATTAAATCCTGTGGTGCATATTAGGAGTCAACAGGCATAGGATTACATTGCTAGTGGACTAATCCATATACTGTTTTCAGGAAACTGTTTATCCTGAAACACTGTTTGGGAGTTCCTGTCTAATTTACATTGGGTAGTCAATGGGACTGCAAAATATGTATCCAGTTTTAACCCACTCAAAGTTATCAATTTATCTCTTAGAACACCCAATCTTTATTTACTGCAAGAGCTTTTTGTTCAGTCTGGATTGAAAGAAGAAATGAATCCACTAGCTGATCTTATTTAGTGACCCTATCACTATTATATAAATTCTGAGAACAGTCCTTCTCAGGAGCATTCAGGGGAGCAAGACCTGGGTAAGCAACTTTACCTTTGTTTTTGAGAGATATCAAAGGGGTTTTCCCTGAAGCCTAAACCTCAGGGCAAGGAGTAGCCTAAAAGTATGTTCTTCCAATCCCAGAAATTTATTTCAACTGAAAAGAGGCTTTTTTGTTATGCCCAAAAACACCTGAATGGGTAACACTCCTAAGGTGCTCCAAAATTCTTTTCTCTGGAGCAACAGAGAATGTGGGGCAATTCAGGCTGAGAAACTAGTGTGCCATATGCAGAGTTTGGAAAGGTGTGTGTGTGTGTGCGTGTGTGTGTGTGTGTTTGGAATACAGGTCACAGAATTTCCCAGCCAACATGGCTAATGGCCATGCTGGAAATGACAGGGAGTGGAAGTCCCCCAAAAGTAACTTTTCAAAGCCTTGGCCATATGAGTTATAAGGATGTCTAGTCAATGAAAATACTCCTCACAGAATTCAAGGAGAATACCTTTTGTCCCAACATGCTGCAAACAAGATTAACAGTATTCAGAAGGGGGCCCAAAAACTCCATCTACTGCACCAGAAAAGCTTTCACAGTTTTCCCTGATGTTCTTTGAATAATGTGCAGGCCTGCACATTATTGTATGTCTGGATATCCAATTCGGGATGCTGTGCATTCACAGTGAAGGCAGAAATGGAGAATGAATTGGTCAGACATGCACGAGGGGTGGGCTTTCCAGCAAAGAAGTGGCCGGAAGCACCATTTTTATTTTCACATTATTGAGTGTGCAGTTTTTTGCTGCACTGAGGTGACCAAAGAACTTTTTAGAAGTGGAATTTCACACTTGTGCACCTTTGATTTACAAGTATAAAAAAAACTGTGCAGCAACTACAACAGATGTAGAAAATGATAATGTGCTGTACTGTCAGCCACCATCTTAATTCACAGGCATGGCTGCATGTGCACTTCAAACATACTTCACATACAATAGATTTTGCCAAAAGACCATAGAGACAAATGAGCACTGCTGCGAATTTGCGATCATGTGTATCGATCTGCATTATATCTTCTCATCTAGACAAGGCCATAGTGTTTCACAGCCACACAATGCATAATTCATTATTAACTGCCTGCAGTGGCAGAATTCCAGGAACACCAAATTCTGCATGAAAATCTTCAAAGGGAAATAACAGTCCATGTGCACATGTGTTTATATATGATTTCTTTTATTGTATAATTTGTAGTCCCTTTCTCCTGTATTAGGCAAGTGATCAAAGACATAATCCATTTACTTTATGGAACAGCCAAATGGGGTTGCAAATAATAATGGGAGACACAGTTCCCCTACCCACCTACAATTCTGCCAGTTGCAGCCATTATTTACTTATTATATGATACAGGAAAAGAGGGCTACACTCAGGAAAGCTCCCAACAAGGAAACATAATCCTGCCCTTACTTACCAACCAATATGAAGAAGGTGCAGAAGGAATCATAGAATCATAGAATCATAGAATTACAGAGTTGGAAGAGACCACGAGGGCCATCCAGTCCAACCCCCTTCCATGCAGGAAGTCACGATCAAAGCATCCCCGACAGATGGCCATCCAGCCTCTGTTTAAAGACCTCCAAGGAAGGAGACCCCACCATGCTCCGAGGCAATGCGTTCCACTGCCGAACAGCTCTTACTGTCAAAAAGTTCCTCCTAATGTTGAGGTGGAATCTCTGTTCCTGGAACATGATTCATTTTTGTCTAATGCAGTACAGTATTCTGAACTGACTCTCAACATGTTTTTGCACTAAGCCCATCCCCTCATTACCTTTAATCCAGTACTGCTCAGGGATACCATTTCAATTTTCAGTATTGAAAGATTTTTCTAACGGGCTGGGGAAACTTGACAAGGTCGAAATTCCAAAATATAAAGTTTTTGAATCTCAGTACTACCACCCCATCTGTTTGGGAGGCAAAGGAATTTATGCCTTTAGCACATGTACATGGCACAAAGACTCAGTGGTAATCATTCAGAACCAGTGATTCAGATAAAGCTTAAGGTGCATCTGAGAAATAGTAATGGTCTGGATTGAATGGTTAATAGTCATGTAAGTCTGTTTGAGAAACAGTATATACGTATGAGAAAGATACTCTCCCTCCAAGGCAACAGTGCCTTGGTTCTCCTTAGTAGGTACATTTGCATTTCATCTTTGAAGTTTATTGAAAACATGACAAGTCTTTGGAACAGTATTTGAGAATATTACTTCAAGTTAGAGATCAATAAGGAGAAAAAATGTTGCCAAGCCACAAACAAATTCATATGTATAGATATTCCCCTCCCACCCACCCCATTCACAATGATCATGTTACAGGCCAGCTTGCTGGGCACCCCCTCTGCCCATCTCGCAGAGATAAGATGCCTAAGAGCAAGAAGTGACAGAGGAGGGGAGTTATGGCTTGCCAAACAAGAAGTGGGAGGTCACAAAGGTAATGAAAATATTTGGGGGTAAACATGGGTTTCACTGAAAGAGGGCAGGACATGTGAGTGGGTACTATCAAGAGACTGAGAAAAAAATACAGTTTACCGGTAAATGGATATATATCTACTTGTTTTAGAGAAAACAGGACTTCATTTCTTGGTTGTTCATAATCACTTAAACATTCCAGAGCTTGATAAGATAACTGAAAAAGCATCTACTTACAGTTACTATTCCAAGGCCCCAAAATGTCATGAGTTCCTGTTATAGGTTCAAGTTTTAAAAGGGTCTCTTTATTATTTCAAAGAAATAACTAAATAATTGGTTTTAGTTACTTTATGGAAAGAACACCTGAGGTCTGCATGCCAGTGTCCTGAGGTAGTAAACATTTTCCTTCTTCACTTTCCTTCCCTTCTTTCCTCCCTCCCTTCCACTTTACCATCCACAACAGAGAGCAAAGCAGTAACATGATGCAGATGTATAAGCCAGCACTTGAACCAAGGGCTCAGTTACACGGCAGTTTTTATTGCGATACTTTGCACTTCAGCACTTTTTCGTACCAGTGCTGGGTAGTTTAGACAATTTATTGGGAAATCAGTTGCTCTGTTTATTTTTTCGCTTTCTGGTTTAGATGGGCAAAGGTGGGGGGGCATGGCCTCCCAAGCACATCTGAGAGAAGATGAGATGGAGGGAGGGAAATAGAGAGAGAGAGAGAGAGAGAATGCCTTAGGAATGCCTGCCTTTCAGTCATGGAGCCCCCCTTCCCCTCACCCACCAAACGCACACAAATGCTTACTTGGGATTCCTTGTTCCCTAGCAGCAAAGCAAGCTGCAGACAGCTGGGTTTTTTCCTTGGCTGAAAACATTTCCTCCATCTCTTGCAAGCCCACCCCTTTCTTGGGCATCCCAACCAATCACACACACACACACACACACACACACACACACAAGCTTCCTTATTTCCTAGAAACAAAGCAAGCTGCAGACAGTTGGATTTTTTCTGTGACTGCTGCTAGTGTATGCCACACTCTCTCACACACACACCACCCAAGCAGGGGCTAGCAGCCCGGCGGAAGCTGCACATACCATCCCTCGCAGGCTGTGAGCTCCTCTTCCCCATGGGATAAAGCAGCAAATGAGCCAGCCACGCTCACTCACACACACACACACACACACCACCCAAGCAGGGGCTAGCCCCATTCCCAACCGTCTTCCCCGGCTATTGTCCCAAAAGCCTTCCTTTGAAGCAGACAGGAAGGGCTCAGAGCAGATTTCCCAAAGTGGGCTGCAAGCAGAAGAAGGGGCAAATGGCGGGCTCGGTGGATTTCTCCCTCCAACCCCTCCGTCAATTCGGAGGAGGCACAATGGTCAGTCAAACCAATCAGGATTCAGCTCTGCTCAGCCTGCTTCAGGAATGTCACTGCACGTTCACACAGACATTTGCGAAATGTAAGTTCACACTATCACTTGTGCACATTTTCACAAACTTTATCAAAAAAGTCTGGAAAAGTAACGAAAGCTGATACTGATACTTATGGGTTTTTTTGTTCCCCCTCCTTCTGAAAAGGGCTCTGTGGCTTCGAAAAACATGGGCACTATCAGGCGTCTTGTTGAATTCTTTGAGGATTTATTTTGCCATGTAAATAGCCCCCAAGTAATATTCCTCCTCTATCACTGGATGAGGCCATATCCCTAAAACTATAAAGGTATTCAAAGTTTACAGTAACACAGAAAAAGAAATGAAGTTATTATCCCTTGTTAAGTTACCATTGTAATGTAGCATATACCATCATTATAAGGGGAATGAGCTAATTACAAGTATCTGGTTATTTATAGCTAGTTTTCCCCAAGAGCTGGAAACAAATTCACAGTGTACCAATCAATGTAGTACATTTCCAATTTTAATCTGTATGTCTTTTTTTTCTATTCTATTATTTTTATTAAAACAAACATTCATTTAAAACAAATAGAGTAACGTATTGTAAAATATTTGGATAGGATACATAAGTTCTTAAATATTGCTCTATATACATTTGAGATCTGCTTTGTTTAAAGTTGGGTATCACCCCTTTTCATATATTTTGCATTAGACATATACTATAGCTTAAAAGAAAAGAAAAAGGAGGTCAACTAGCAAATCTCATATGTGACAGAAATATACAAACTTAAAGGTAAATCACAAGAGATCAAAAGAGATTCCGAGTGAGACATAGTTTAGAAGCAATGAGAAGTTCTTTACCAGCCTGCACCACAGGACGAACACCACCATCCCCACATTGCCGTCGGCAAATCAGTGCTCAAGTCCGTTCAGCAGTTCACCTACCTGGGAAGCATCATCTCCTCAGATGCCAAGATTGACAAAGAGATCGATCACAGATTAGCAAAGGCATATAGTGCATTTGGAAGACTTCACAAAAGAGTCTGGAGCAATAAACACCTGAGGCAAAGCACAAAAATCAGTGTGTATAGAGCCATCGTACTGTCTATCCTCCTTTATGGATCTGAAACATGGGTTACCTATCGCCACCACCTACGACTCCTCGAGCGCTTTCATCAGCGCTGTCTACGCACAATCCTAAATATACACTGGACTGACTATGTGACGAATGTTGCTGTCCTTGAACAAGCAGGGATCACCAGCATTGAGGCCATGATATTGAGAACACAGCTGCGCTGGGCAGGGCACGTTTCTAGGATGGAGGACCATCGCCTCCCAAAAATACTACTCTACGGTGAACTCGCCACGGGTCAGCGTAAGAGGGGCGCTCCAAAAAAGCGATACAAAGACTCCCTGAAACAACATCTCAGGCTTGGCCAAATTGATCACCAACAGTGGTCCGCCCTGGCCTCACATCGGGAGGCATGGAGACGCAATATCCACAATGCTGCAGCCTTATTTGAGAACTCAAGACGAACAAGTCTTGAAGAGAAACGACAACGCAGAAAGAATCACAACCCAAAAACATCACCCAAGGAGACCTTCTGCTGCGCTTTTTGCAACCGGACTTGTTTATCTCGGATTGGCCTTTTTAGTCATCAGTGCGCTTGCAGAAGGCGCGGGATGAGTCCTTCCTGAATCTTCGTTTGCGAAGAAAAGCCAGAGAGAGAGAATACGTGTTTAGGTGGAATAATTAACAAAGCTAAAAGGAACCAAGATATAAAAGGTACAATGAAAAGATGTATTTTATGTTCTATATATATTCAGGACAAGTCAGAAAGGAAGTTTAGCAACGTCATACATAGGAAGGGATACAATAATAACAAGTGGAAACTGATATATAGTTACAATGTGATATAATATTTTGAAATGTTTAAGAGGAGTAGCTATGTGAGAACTTTTTCTTTTAATCTGTATGTCTTAAATAAATTGTAGGGTAAAGAGAAATACTATCATACAAAGCTTCCAAATAATGTCTTCCAATGCTGCCCCCCAAAAGTAAATTTAATTATAGTTATTTTGATAGCAATTTGTTAATCTCTTTTTCTTAAAAATATGTCATTTGACTGCCTTGCCTAATAGCTGAGTAATAACCAGGTCTCAACACTAACTTTAAGGGGGGGGGGAGATTTGAGTGGTGCCCCAATTAAATTTCTAATCACTATGTCTTGCAGCTATCCTATAAACAACTTACAGGTAGTTGCTTGTACCAGGGACTCTACGCCAATTAAATTCTGGTATGCTTGAAGTCCTTGCTTACTTCAAGCCCCTGGCCCTGCACATAGTAAATCCCATTACATGTAAGTAGTAATCTAGGGCTGCTACAGAAACATTGATTAAAATTTCTTCAATAAATCATGGTGTCACTTTTAATGCATTTTTCCTTGAAAAATGGACAATATCTAGTTTCATCGTTAGTGGATTAAAACGGATCTGTCTGCTGAAACTGGATTACATAGCACCCCCACTACAAGAATATTTAAATTCCTATATTTCTATTACCAGGGGGAAAGTATTGAGCTTACCTTTCTACTGTGGCATGTTGGGGAAAAGAAAGTGTTGTTAAGCAAATGTCTCCTCAAATTGCCTAAATGGTAATTAAGTTTATGACCATTGCTAGAGAGAGGGGGAGAGGAAGAGGGAGAAGGTGAGAGAGAATTATGTGGCATAAAAAGTTCCCCAAATTACCACACCAATGGGAGGCTTTGGTTTGAGCTAGAAAATATTCTGTTAATGTATTGCTAAATATTCTTAATGTATTGCTGACTACTGAATGTGAATTACCTGTTTTGAGGTGATACTATTTTGGATACATTTGGGGTTTTCAAAACCAGCTGCTAAATATGCAATTATTCAACTCTATAATTATGGCTAGAAAGATATCATTATAGAATTAAGGAAGTCCTCCAGTGTGTAAACCTCTAGTGTATAAACAAAAACAAGGAAGGAGAGGGCATCTGCGGGGGTGACAGATGAGTAAGCCATGCTCAAACCTTCCCCCTGTTTTCCACTGCAACTTCTTTATGTGCTTCACTGGGATAGTCACTACCAGAGACAGACTGGCATAAAAGTTGAGTAGGAGTGGAAAAGGGAATACAACAAATAGGAGGATGATTAAACTTTCCCTTTCCTAAGCACTAAGCAACATTGCTTTCCTCATTCTTCATATCAAAAGAAAACACATATTTGTGAACTCTACAATTCTATTCTATTCTATGCTATGCTATGCTATGTTATGCTATGCTATGCTATGCTATGCTATGCTGTGCTGTGCTGTCCTGTGTTGTGCTGTGCTATGCTATGCTACGCTATTCTATCCCGTTCTAACCTGTCTCGCTAACTCTCTGGCGTAACCCATAGAAATCAAATGGATAAAGTTCCTCTTGCTGTTTCTGTTCCATGTAACTTCTCCATGTGCTCACCCATACATTTGCTCTGTCATGTTTCCATATTAATTTGAGTATTTTTTAAAAAATAGGATTTAACTTTCCACAAATTTTGTATTCAATTTAATTCCTGAATTTATTGCCTCTCAGAATACATTTTTAAACACACACATACATATATAAAATTGGCAATACAATTGCATCCTTTTCTAGTCTCCTAAACAAGTGCACATTGTAACAACCAACAAACGCACAGCACATTTAATGGTTAAGTTAAAACAAGTGTAAACATGAGGCTGAGGCTGGTACATAATGCCAAAATGTCCCACATTGAGGGTTGTTTTGACATGCCTATTAAACATATTGTGTATTTGCTGATTGTTACATTGTGCTTTGAAATGCTCAGGAATTTTGAAAATTGGTATCTACTTTCTAATTCACCCGTTAATCTGGGAAGTAGAGATCAGGTTAAAATATTAATTTGTATGGATCAATTACTTCAAGCATTCCTTTATGATGGGAAATATATAATGGCCTAATTTCTACAGAAGAAATGCCTTTAAAGATGCTCAAAGGAGATATGGAAAAATTAAGTGCTACAAATACTACGTAGCCCATTTAGCCCATTATTGCCATCACTATCCTTGCCATCACTATCCTTGCTGTCAGTGGCTAGGAGAGTTTAAATGCAAGAATTAAAAAAAGAGGTTATTGCATCAATAAGCTTATACCTTATCCTGTACTCCCAAGGAATATGTCTGCACTACACTGTTATAGCAATTTGATACCCCTTTCATGGCTAAATCCTATGGTAACCTGGGATTTGTAGTTCAACATATTTCCCTGAACTACAGTACTATAGCTGTCTAGCAGAGAATTCTAAGTGCCCCATTAAACTACAGATCTCAGGATTCCACTGTATGGTGGCAAGATTGTTAAGTTATATACAACTGTTACCATGTTGCAGTGTAAGTGCTCTCATGATGGTGGGAAGGGAAGGGAAAATCAGATCCCACTCCTCTTCTTTAGCAATCTTGTCCAAGGATTACAGGATCATAGAATCATAGAATCATAGAATTGTAGAGTTGGAAGAGACCACGAGGGCCATCCAGTCCAACCCCCTGCCACGCAGGAAATCTTGATCAAAGCATCCCCGACAGATGGCAATCCAGCCTCTGTTTGAAGACCTCCAAGGAAGGAGACCCCACCACGCTCCGAGGGAGTGTGTTCCACTGCCGAACAGCTCTGACTGTCTAAAAGTTCTTCCTAATGTTGAGGTGGAATCTCTGTTCCTGGAGCTTGCATCCATTGCTCAGTGTTCCAGTCTCTGGAGCTGCAGAAAACAAGCCTGCTCCATCCTCAGCGTGACACCCCTTCAAATACTTAAACAGGGCTATCATATCGCCTCTTAACCGTCTTTTTTCCAGGCTAAACATACCCAGCTCCCTAAGTCTCTCCTCATAAGGCATTGTTTCCAGACCTTTCACCATTTTAGTCGCCCTTCTTTGCACACACTCCAATTTGTCCCTACATGCTATCACTTCAGCTCAGATGTGGAGGGATTAGGTTCCATCTTCTCTGCCAACTTTTCTTCGGATACAGCTCTCAAACTGTCAGCCCAGTCAGAGTTTATCCTCTCCATACATTCTTTCCACATTCCTTCACTGTGAACACCGAATGTTCCCCATGTATCTGTCATGGGGAGATGAAGCATTTCCATCACTAACACAGTTGCCCCAGCTCCCTCTACCACATCTGAGGCTGTTTTGCTGTAGTACTGCTTTCTGAGAGCCAAGAGAATACAGAGTGGTATTGGTATGTAAGAGGGCAGTATACAGCCTCCCCTCCTTCTCTGCACTCTTGGGTTCCTCAACAAATGAAATTCATTGTACATCTTAAATTATTGTTAGTTATAAACATGAAACGTGAGTGGACTGTTTTCTAATTCACAGCTTGGAAATGTTACTTTTTGGATTGTAATCCCAGAAGTTATAGTCTCAAAATGTAATATTTCCAAGCTGTCATTCTTCTCTGGGATTTGGGATGATGTTCAAGTCATCTCTTGAGACTGCATTCACCACATGTTGAAAATCACAAGTGAACCAGTTTTATGAACTTTTACAGATCTTACTACAGTGTACCACTTCAGCTGCCTGCCTAAGCTATTGCTCCTACCCTCTTCCATCCCACATACCCCAGCAGAGGTAGACAATGCAAGTTGATTGCCTAACAGCACTTGAGCTCTCAAAATTAGATTTAGATTTAAAGGAAGATGAATTGATCCTTCTGTTAGCTCCAGTCCCTTCATGAATAATTCCAACAGCTTCCTAAAACTGAAACAAACATTAATATTACAAATGCCTGAACTCCATAGTGCAGCTGCCAGTTTGTTTATACCCATTTTTCGCACTGATTGCCATTCTGTCAGACTCAATCTATTGTTTTATTTTCTTCTGCTTCCAGCATCCTTTCTTGTTTGTGCATGCTTTTAAACTGTGGTTTTGACCAGGGAATTGGAAAGCACCTGAATAAGAACTGAAAACTAAAGAGAGCCTCTAATTTTTCCTAAAGCAGAAGAGAGCCCCTGCCCTGCTGTACACATACCCCCTTGAACAAGGGGTGTAGGAAATGACAGGTCCCAGCAGAAGAGGACTAGACCTCGGAGGAAGATGGGGGAAGTCTAGCATAGCAATGCTTGGCAAAATTCTTTTCAGATTCCTGTATTAAATGACCTAATCTGCACCTCTTGAATTAATGTGTGGATTTGAATTTAGCTGTCCATTACATTTTCCTCTTCTCCAAATGCCCTGATGGATTTCTTTAATGTGTATCAATATAAACATGTAAATTTGAGAGAATATATGCACACACACACGCGCGCGCGCGCGCACACCATATATCCCGGCGTATAAGACGAGTGGGCATATAAGATGACCCCCCCCCAATTTTCAACTAAAAATCTAGGGTTTGGCATATATTCGCCATATAAGACCACCCCCCACTTGGGCTGGCTGGCTGACTGGCTGGGGGAGCCTTGCCAGCTGTTCCTCTTTGTTTCCCAGCTCACCAGGATTTCCTCGTGAGTGGGGAAAGCGAATAGGATCAGCTGGCAGGGCTCTCCCAGCCAGCCAGCCAGCCAGCCAGCCACAACATTCGCCCCTCTCTTCCACCTTAGGTTTCTCCCCAAAGGGGGTGAAGGCAGAGGAGGGGGCCGAATGAACCCGGTTTGCCTCGGCCACTGCTCATTCCCTCTGTCTTCGTTCCCTTTGTGAAGGGAATGAAGACGGAGGGGATGGGTGGCGTATGTGGCAAACCGCGGCATTCACCCCTCTCTTCCACCTTCCAGTCGCCCTTGACTTGAAGGTGAAAGAAAGGGGCAAATATTCCCCATTTGCCTCGGTGGCCACCCATTCCCTCCATCTTCCTTCCCTTTGTGAAGGGAAGGAAGATGGAGGGAATGGGCAGCCACCAAGGCAAATCATGGCATTAGCCCCTCTCTTCAACCTTACAGTCAAACTTGACTTGAAGGTGGAGGAAAGGGGCAAAAATGCCCAGTTTGCCTTGGCTGCCCCCTTTCTTCCATCTTCCAAGAGGCAAGACGGAGAACCAAGATGGAGGGAACAGGGCCACCGAGGCAAACTGGACATTTTTGCCCCTTTTCCCCACCTTCCTTGAAAATGCCCAGTTTGCTTCGGCCACCCCTCTCCCTCCATCTTGGCTCTCTTCCGAAGGGGACCAAGGCAAGGGAAGCAGGGACATCTGCAGCAAACCGCTAGATTTGCCCCTTTCCCCCACCTTCCTTGAAGGTGGGGGGAAAGGGCAAAAATGCCCGGTTTGCCTTGGCCACTGAACACACAGGCGATCGAGCAGCGGCCGCAGCAAACCGCAACGTTCGCCCCCCCTCCTCTGTCTTCGGTTGCTCCCCAAAGGGGGAGAAGGCAGAGGAGGGGGGAGAATGAACTGCTAAACACTTTGCCTCACCCCCGCCCCATCTCCTGCCTCTTCACTCTATTTGCGAAGGTTGCGAAGAGGCAGGAGATTGGTAGGTGAGTGAAGCAAAGTATATCCGGCGTATAAGACAACCCTCAATTTTGGAGGGTACTTTTGAGTGCTCAAAAGTCGTCTTATACGCCGTAATATACAGTATATAGAGAGGGGGGAGGGGGGAGAGAGAGAGAGAGAGAGGAGTTAATGTGCTTTGACCTCAGAAAGAGCAATTGTGCACCAGGAAAGCAGAGCCCTGGTGCATAGTCACTCTCTATGAGGTCAGAATGAGTGGCCAACCTTGCGATGGTGGGGCTGCCACTTGTTTTGACCTCAGAGAGAGTGACTAGCACCAAGGCTCTTCCTTCAGAATGAGGAGGGGGGCAATGGCAGTGCGTCAGGCAGCACTTATCCTTCCTCCCCACCCCCCACCCAAATCCAGGGCTTTATTTAAGCAAACTCCAGAGAAAACTGTGAGTTTCTTAAACCCAGATTAACATGGTATTCTCCAGGTTTGGTGCAGATAAGGCTGTAGGGTGTGTAGACTAATTGCACCAGATTTGGGGGAAAGGCCACACGTAGTGTGGTTTTATCAGCCCAGATTCAGGGAGAGTGCTAATTTTTTCAGTATTGTAGACAAGGACAAGAATCATAGAGTTGGAAGAGACCACAAGAGTGATCCAGTCCAACCCCCTGCCATGCAAGAATACATAATCAAGTCATTTCCGACAGATGGCCACCCAGCCTCTGTTTAAAAACATCCAAAGGAAACTCCACCACATTCTGAGGCAGTGAATTCCACTGATGCAGAAATGTTTCTATCTAGACAGGGAGAATCAAGGAAGGGGGTTGTTATTATACAGGAGGGGGATCCTGTGCTCACAATATCATCATCACTGATTATAGAGCTATGTTGGAATGGGAAACAACCAGCCTTTTATCTGTGAATTCCAGACTGGTTTGCCAGAAGGAACAGAAAACACAGTTCAAAAGACCCTCATTTTTCTTTCCATTTATTTGTGACACAGTTCAACACAAATGGATCAGAAGAGCAAAAGAAAAGGTTACAGATTCCATTTTAAATGAGCTACTGTAGGGATTGTGCAGTTTCTGTCAGGCAAAGAAGAAGGATCTGGCTGCAGTCTTCCTCTAACATGCTGTTTTTATTTTTATATTCTGCATTCTTCATGTCAGGTTATATTGGGTATAACACTGGGTACCCAAACAGGTCTAGGCAGGATTAAAAAAAACAGCAGAGTTTTGTTCTTTCAGGCATGAGAATAAAGGCACAGATACAGGCTTGTGTCTGAAATCTTCTTGTTGTTTACTTGAACAAAATGAAGAGTATTTACAGATATATATAGCATTTAAAAGAAAAAACATCTTTGAAATCCAATGCAGAACTGCTCAGTTCAACTCTATAGGAATAAACTAAATACCCATCTCTGCAGTATTCCTAGTACTTCCCCCAGTCAGCTCTGCACCAGAGCTGAGAGCTCAACAATATTGATACATTTGCTAACTTTCTGCAAACTGCTGCCAGCTCAGACTGCTCTCTGCAGACTGTTTGCCACATTTCAGCTCTTTACAGAATAAATCTACTGCATATCCCAATATCCTGACACCTCTCTATATTTATTCTTAAAGAGCTGTATTTAAACACATTGCACCATATCAAACTTAGATAACAAATATTTATATTTAACAATACCTAGTGCTTTAGTAAACATGTTAACTTCACTGTCCACATAACATTGTAATTTAACATTTTTTGCTCTTCTTGGGATATTTTTAGCATCGCATTGAAATTGCTAGGTTCACATGTAACCCTATACACCCTGACAGCAGTATCCACTGTGAATCTTTGAGGTGACACCCCTTTTGTCACACGGTCATACTTTCTGGGTATTGAAAATTGTGGCACCTCATGACCTTCATCATTGCTTTCTTCCTGCTTAGAAACTTATCCCTGTTGCACTTCAGTTTTAATTACCACAGGGTTTTTAGCATTTGCATCAGGCTTAACTGGCTCTTGCACTTGTTGAGATTCCTGTGCATTCCCATTTACAGGCAGAATCACCTCAGAATTTGAGTGAACTTGGCTTCAGTTGCTGTGTTCCTCAAACTGTGCATTCCTTGAAATTAGGACTTTACCATTCCCAAGTGTAAATCTATAGACTTTAGAGCCACTTTGATAACCTATCAATTTTAGCCTCTGTGCTATAGGAGATCCCTTTCTCCTTGAGATTTTGGGTATGTTGACCCATGTAAAACTCCCCAAAATTCTTAGATTCTTAACTGAAGGTTTTTTACCATACAACAAAAAATATGGAGTTTTCTGTACCACAGTGTTCCACCGTCTGTTATGTAAATAATTGGCAGATAGGATTGTTTCACCCCAGTAATTTTTATCCATCTTGGAATCATACATCAAGGAATCTTTCATCATTTGTAAAATACCAAATCTGTGTTCTGCCATTCTGGCAGGGTGTAAAGGGGACAAAGTGTCTGTGAAAGATGCCCTTCTGTTTTAGCCATTTCTGGAATTTATCTGACATAAATTCTCCCCCAGAATCACTTTGCATGCAATCAATCTGAACCTGGTGCTTTCTTTCAACATAATTACACCAATTTTGAAATGTTTCAAAGGCTTCAGACTTGTTCTTCAACAAATAACAAAATTCAAACCTTGAAAAATAATCAACAATTACCATGGCATATTTGGCCCCTCCCAAAGATGAAGAAAAAGGTCCAGTTAAATCAGTGTGTACCAACTCAAAAATTCTCTTAGCTTTCCTATCACTGAATTTAGGAATTGGCAAGACCTTTGCTCTGCTTGAAAATTGAACAGTGTAAGAAAAGATCACAGTTGTTCGCTTTTAAATCGTAACATATCTCAGGCATTTGTTTCAAAACCTTATAATTCAGGTGACCCATTCGTCTATGCATCAAATGTCTGCTGTCATTATGCGCTGGGGTGTTAACTATTACAGCCTGGGCTAAACCAGCTTTGAGGTGCATATAATAAAGCTGATTTTTCAATTTCTCCTCTGCACAAACATTTCGATCCTTTAAAATAAAACATTTTCTGCTAGTAAAGGTAATTTCATACCCCTCTTCTGTTAGTGAACTTACATAAAATAAAGAAATTTCAAATGAGGGCACATAAACCACTCTGTAAATATTTTGACCTAAACTTGAAATAAAACATTTTCCCTCTCCCTTCACATCAGATCTCTGGCCATCAGAAAGTCTCACATGTTGAATTCTGGATTTAGACATCTCTACAAATTCAGTTATCGTTGGCTATACGCACACTGCAGCCAGTGTCCATAACCCACAAAGTTTGATCAGATGGATGGTCTTTTCTCACCACTGCAGACATGGCTGCTGTGCAGCATGACTCTTCTTCCTTTTTCGCCTTGGATTTGAAGCCACTGTTCTTTTTCTGTTTATTAGTAACTGTTTTGCAAAATGCTTAGCAGAACCACAGGTCCAGCATTTCTTCACTGGAAATTCAGCCTCTGTCCCTTTGCCATTCACCACTTTATGGCTGGTGGGGTCATCAGACTTCTTCCTTGGCTTGAAGTGTTTTTCTTCCTTCGCTGTTTCTGTCTTTCTTCCTCCTTGAGTAGACAACCATTGATATAATTCACAGACAGGTATTTTTCTGTGTACCAGAAGTTAATTCTGAAGGGATTCTAGGAATAATAATAAAGATGTATTGGACCATAATTCCCATAAGTCCTGTCCCCTGGCTATGATGGCTGGAGTTTATGGGCACTATAGTTCAGACTATCTGGAGAGCAACAGTCTGGTATAAAGAAAAGATCTACTGAAGAAAAGTTTTGTGTTCACATCCTTTCCACACATACACACACACGCACACTTTACTAATATATGTGAGCCTAAAAGACCTTTTTTTGAAATGTGTTTAATGAACATCTGTAATGCATTTAAGGATTCATGAAACAGTAGACACTAAATAAGTTTAAAGTTTCATTATTACTTCATCATCTTGTGCCACCAAGGAAAAAGTGATGTATTTACATGAGTGGCTTTTGCATATGAAGTGATAATGCAAGTGTATGAAAAACAAACAAATATGAAGTATTATTCCAACACATTAATATATCATGTATCAGAAGTTAATTTTGAAGGGATTCTGGAAAGATTTGTATTAATAAAGAGCATACTGAAGGAGAAAATGGGCTCTGCAAATATACATAGTTTACTGATCTTTGGTGCATTAATTGACAATTAAGCCCAGATAATAAAAGCCATCTGTGGTCTAAATCCCAGTAATTTTGGTAAGTCTGGGAGCATCAGAATTTATTAAAACTGGACTATGAGGAAACACAAGGTTTTTTTAAAAAAAATTGCTGAGAGATTAAGCATTTATCATAAAGTAGAATCTTTCAAAATTTGTACAGCAGCAACTTTTGTTTGCAAAATATTTATTATACTGGGGAGAGAATGGCACAGGAATCAATAGTGGGTTTTGATGTTACAATTAAGAAGGAAGGAGGAACAAGAATGGAGTGGGGAGGTAAATGGGCTGGGAAGGAGTTTAAAATCTAGCTGAGGCATTGTGGTGACAACCTTGGAAAGGGACTGATGGGATGATGCTGCTGGAAGACAGGAGATGGAGAAAAGGATTGAGAGAAACAAAAGTGGGGTGGGGAGGTCGATGGTCTGGGAAGGGGTTTAAAATCTGGTTGAGGTGTCATGGTGGTAAGGTGGGAGAGGGAGTGACGGGCTAGCACTGTTGGCAGGAGTCTGTAGCATGCATGTTTGGGGGCTTATGATATTCATTTTTTTTCCACTTTTGTGGGGGCTCTATGCCCCAGACCCCCACAAATGTGGAGGGCCAATTGTAGTTCACTTATGAGCTTTAATCATGACTCTGATGGCATGCCCTAATGACAATGTGCTGATCCTTATTAACCCAGACAGCAGAATCAAAGTGTCTATTAAGGATGAGAAGACAGGAGGAACTAATTGCTCAACTCAAGAAAAAGTCTCAGGAAAATTAGAAATATACCTCCATTCCCACACTTACTGTTTTCGGAATCTGCCAAGCCTCGTGCAAAGATGCTGCCTCATGATTTTGTTAGTAAATATCAGTGTCTCAATGCTCAGTGTGAGCTGCAGGCTGTATCACGTGAATCAGGCCTTCACTGCCTTATCCTGCAGCATTAAGAACTGCAGAACTGTCTAAATGGTGGCACAGGTAGATTACATCAGATTGTGAAATCATTTTTAAAAGCCTAGCAAAGAAAAAAAAAACAGGGGGACCCTGCCATGTCTGGAAATATCAGATAGTGTAACACCCCCACTACCCTCTACTGGAATACCCAGCATCCACCAACTCGGTGCATTTCAATTGGCAACATCTTGATATCAATTTCATCTCTTCCGGTTGACAATGGTGGCATGATAGATCTTCTACCGAAAGCTCTGGTGGAAGTTCAGCCATGCGAGGATTCTAAACCCAATGATTTACAAGCACAGTGGGTTTAAAATTCTCCCCCAGGCAAGGGGGAGTCAGAGGGGCTCATGGAGGTCTGTTTCCTGCCTAGCTGTACCCCAGGAGCGTGGGCACCGAGAACGGTGGATCATGAGGGGAACAGAGCAGAGCAGAGGAGACCGGAGCATACCACAGCCTCGTGTGGCAGCCGGGGATCTGGCATAAGCGCTGCCATCAATTTTTAAATTTTTTACAAACAAGCTACAGCCACTGGACTTCTGAAACTAGCGCTGAATGGATACAACCTTGCAACGAACCACTTTTGCCTCAGTTTTACAGAGTATAATATTGCAACAAGGACTGTGAGTAAAACAGAGTTTAAACTTTAAAGGTTGACAATATACATGTTGATGTTACGCCGATAAACTGTTGTTATATATGCGGGAGGAACGAGAGTCTAATTTAATGCCAGCTCCCATATTGGATTAGTAATAATAATATTTAAGAAGTGAAGAATAAAATGGTGATGGAGCTTCCTTGAAGACAGTAAGAGGGAAATTAAGATTGTGATAAGAGGTGACTGCATTATTTTGACTATTTGAACTGAATGGGACTGAGCTGAACAGTTGGATTTGCAGGTTCTGATCTGATTTGGCGATTTATGATGCTCTAATCTAGACCTGGACTGTCATTTATTGCTTCACTGATTTATGATGGGAGACAACCACGTACCCCCCTCCCTTTTTCCTATCCAGAGTGGTGAGCGGAGAAATGAACACCGCTAACTAGACTGGAAGAGAAGACGAGGGGAGAGCAAAAGGAAGGGAGGGAAAAAAGTGATTGGGACAGACAGACAATGACATATAGAGAAAGGCGGAGACTGGTTGGAGCTGGACTGAGACATACGGAATGACGAAGGTAGAGAGAGAGAGATGAAAGATGGAGCGAAGAAGGCCGGAGAGGCAGAGGACAGAAGACACAGGAAGGCTGAGACATACGAGGATACACGGAGGGGTGAAAGACGGAGAACTGCAGGACAAGTGGAGTAAAATAAAATAAAATTTTAAAAAGTGAAATAACACAGGGACAATACAATATACATAATTCAATTTGAGGTTTAGTGAAATAGTTGGGAGATAAAGGGGGTAGAAAAGGGTATTTCGGGAGAGGGAGAGGAGGAGGAGGAGGGAAGTGAAAGAGGGTAGGTGTAAGTCGGTAAAGAAAGTAATTAGGATCAGTTGGTGGGGGAACCAAAGGGGGTGATAAGAAGAAGGGAAGAGAGGAGAACAGTCAGAGGGATAGAGAAGAGAGGGAAAAGTGGGAGAGGAGAAAGTAAGAGGAAGAAGAAGAAGGGAAGAAAGGAGAACAGTTGGACAGGACAGAGAAGAGGGAAAAGAGGGGGAGGAGAAAGTAAGAGGAGGAAAGTAAAAGATAGAAAGAAACAGAGATAGAAGGACAAAGTAAGTAGTAGAGATAGAGAGAGAGGAAGTTGTAGAAGAAGAATACAGGAAGGAGGGAGAAGAATTGGGGAAATCTGTAGGGAAAGGTAAGGGTTCAGAGTTGGGAACAGGGTGGAGGGAGGAAGGGAAGGGGATTGAAAATTGAAAATTGAAAATAAAAAACGGGATTGATGCAAAGCAATGGGGTAGAGACAATTTAAAACTAAATTGTATTTCATTCTATAATACTTAATTGGAATAGCGAAATAATAGTAAACTATTGGGAGACTTAACAAGTTCTTTAAGTGTGCAAAAGGGAAGTACTAGCCGGGTATTAACAAATTGGAAAAATTAACATTGAATGTTAATTATTTAGACTGATTATTTGGAATATTGACATATACATACACACACACACACACACACACACACAAGATCCCTTAACCAATTCTCTTTCCTTTCACATCATACACAAACCCTTCTCTGAGTATATATTGATCTATACATAAACCTCACAATTTCTTGAAGGGGGGAGTATAAGGAAAGCGAGGGGAAAGAAAAGGAAGATGAGAGGGAAAGGAAGAGAAAGAAGAAAAGAGAACATACCTTAGGGATACCCAGATTGGATAAGGCTGTAACATTGGTATTGGTGTTGTTATCGATAACTGTTGTCGTATACTGAAATTGAATTTTGAGGTCTGAAATTTGAATCTTCAACTTTGAATATTTTTTACTGAATTTTGAACTTTGAATATTGGATAGTGAACTTTGAATAGTGAACTTTGGATATTGAAAACAGAGGTAGGAGATATCCAACTAAAGTATTCTGGGATTATTCTCTCCTCTTTCCACTACCTCTGACCTTTGTTGCTCTAACAAGGTACATATATTGTTGCCAACCCCTAATTCCATATACAGGCACAGCTAGCTCACTTTTCTTTTCCCAAACCAAATGGACAAGAAAGAGAAGAAAACGGAGATGACTTTGAGGAAAACTACAGCTCAAGCGGCAGCTCAGGCAGCGCAGGCGCAAAGGAGACCGTCAACTCCTTTTAGCCAATTTACGATTTTAGAGAAACTAAAGCTGTTGAGGACAGAAATAAGAGACATGAGAATGGAAATTAAACAGGATATGAAGAAAGAACTTAAAGGAATCAAAGAATCGTTAGAGAAACTGACACAAGATACAAAACAAACAAAAAAAGAGTATCTATTTTAGAACAGAAGACAGAAAAATTAGAAGCTAAAGCAGAAGGTTTAGAACAAAAACATGAACAGGAAATGGATGAAAGAGCTCTTCAGGAGCAAAAATGGAGAGAAAATTGTATCAAAATAAGGGGCTTGAAAGAACAGCAAAATGAAGATTTATATGAAATCCTTATTCCGGCTCTTGCGGATCTGACGGGTAAACCAATCGTGGAATTCGAGTGGGAGGTTGATAAAATCTATAGAATTTCATCAAGAATTGCAAAACAGAAAAATCTCCCAAGAGATGTAGTAATTTACTTCATAAGGAAGAAAACTCAAGATGAAATACTACAGAGAACCTATGAACAGAAAATGAAAATTGATGATATGGAGCTGACAGTTTTTAAGGACATACCAATAAGAATATTAAAGAAAAGAAGAAGCTATGCTACTTTAACATCACAACTACGGCAGAATGGAATTTCATATAGATGGGGGAAATTAGAGGGAATCTCTTTCAGATTCAAACAGAAGATATTTAAAATAGATACAACTCAAAAAGCTGAGGAATTTCTCATGACATAAAAAAGACCTAAGGCAGAAGGTGAAGGAAGAAAAGGAAAAGAAACAACGAATGGAAGAAGAGGAAGGGAAACTACAAACTGATAAAGAAGAGGAAGAAGAAGACGAGCAAGAGTTAGACCCTGAGGAGAGGGAAGAGGAAGAAATATTGGGTGAGACAGAACCGAATTTGGAACTTGACAAGCAAACAGAGGATTGAAGGGAGAAGTTAAATAACTAAATAATTTAATAAATAAAACTAAAGCTTGAATCTAAAATTTTTGACATGGAATGTTAAAGGACTTTAATCAGCCTGAAAAAAGAAGGAAAGTATACCATCTACTGGGAAAGAAAAAAATATGATATCATCTGCTTGCAAGAAACACACATTTAAAAAAAGGATACTCATTTGCTAGTGAATAAAAAATTAGGTGAAGAATTCATATCGGCATCTAAGGAAAAGAAGAAAGGTGTGATTATGTTTGTGAATAACAAAATTAAAGCAGATATGATTTTCTGTGATGAGGATGGACACTATGTAGGAGTAGAAGGAATTATACAAGGAAAGAAAACTTTAATGATTGGAATATATGCACCATTGGAAAAGAAAGGAAAATTCTATCAGGAACTTTATGTTAAAAATACTAGATTACAACTATGAATAAAAAATCATCTTTGGAGACTGGAATGGAGTTATCTCTCCCAAAAAGGATAGGAAATCAACAAGGAAGATAAAAAATCTAGAAGGAAAACTACCTAAAACATTTGTGGAGCTGACGGAGAATCTTACATTAATAGATGTGGGGAGGCATAAATATGGCGATGCAAAAGAGTACATTTTTTATTCTCCATGGCATAATTCCTTTTCCAGGTTAGATTTCTTTATGATATCTAGCACTATGGGTAATACAATTCAAAGAATGGAGGTTCTTCCAAGGATCTGGTTGGATCATAACCCAGTACTATTAGAGTTAAAGGAATATAAAGCTGAATCCAATTGGCAATTGAATGAATATTTGCTTCAGAAAGATGAAATTGTTCAAAAAGCTAAACAAACATTGGAATGGTATTTCCAAGAGAACTCAACAGAAGGAATGAGTGCAAGCACAATTTGGGAGGCCTCCAAAGTGGTGATGAGGGGGTTCTTTATTCAACAATGTAGGGAAATAAGGAAGAGGAAATCTGAAAGATTATTGAAACTCAATGAGGAAATAAGGAAAAAGGAGAAGGAATTGGAGGAAAACCCCAATAAAAAAGAAGTGAAGATAGAACTACAAATACTTCAAAAATCAAATATCAATGGAAATGGTGGGTGAAATTCAAAAGAAATTAAAATTTATGAAACAAGCATACTTTGAGCACTCAAACAAATTGGGAATATGGTTGGCCCTTAGGCTTAGAAAGATGAGAGAAAGAACCGTTATAGCTAAGTTCAGATCAAATGGGCAGATATATACAGAGCAAAAGAAGATCAAACATACTTTTAGAATTTTTTTCGAAAATCTCTATAAAGAAAAAGAAATATCAGAGGAGAAAATCAAAATTTTTTAAAGAAAATTGATTGGGAGAAATTCACAGATGAGCAAAGAGTTGGATTAAATCAACCTATCTTAATGATGGAAATTACAGAAGCAATAAGGAAATTAAGACCAAATAAAGCCCCAGGGCCGGACGGGTTTTCAGTGAAGTAGTATCAGGTGTTGGAAGATCAATTGGCTTTACCCCTTAAGAAAACATTAAATGAAATAACAAAAGAAGTGTCCCCAAATTCATGGAAGGAAGCAAACATCACACTTATACATAAAGAATACCGGGATCCGCATGAGCCCAAAAATTATAGACCAATTTCGTTACTGAATGTCGATTATAAAATATTTACTTCGATATTAGCAAATAGATTGAAGAAGATTCTCTCATTATGGACACACCAAGATCAAAGGGGATTTTTACCAGGGAGATATTTAAAAGATAATGTACGGCTCATCTTGAATGTGATGGAATATTATGAGAAACATAATGTAAAAAACTTGCTTTAATTTTCCTCGATTTAGAGAAGGCTTTCAATAACGTCAAGTGGCAAACCATGTTTAAAATCCTAAAGGAAATAAATGTAGCAGAGAAATTCACAAATTGGATGGAGATTATTTACAAGAACCAATCGGCAAAAATAATAATTAATGGAGAGAGAACCGAGGCTTTACAGATACAGAAGGGGACAAGACAGGGATGTCCACTATCCCCACTCATCTTTTTGATGATAATTGAAGGATTATGTAGAAGGATGAGAGAAGAGATAAAGATAAATGGAGTTAAAATTGGAAGTTTCAATTAATAAATAAGAGCATATGTAGATGATCTGGTGGTAACATTGGGAGACCCCATAGAAGAGATAAATGTTGTTATAGAGATTTTGAAATAATTTGAATTTATCTCTGGATTAAACGTTAATAATGATAAAACAGTAATTATTACAAGAAATATGATGGAGAAGGAAAAAAAGGATTTGGAAAAGAAATCAGGTTTTCAAATAGCCAAAAAAGTAAAATACCTGGGTATCAACATTACAAATAAAAATCCGGATCTCTTTCAAAACAATTATAAGAAAATATGGGCTGAAATAAGGAAAGATTTAAAGAATTTGCAAAATTTGAGACTTTCTTTTTTAGGTCGTATATCGGCAATAAAAATGAATATTTTGCCCAAACTTCTATTTTTATTCCAAATGCTCCCGATCATCCGTAACAAGGTAGATTTGAAAAAATGGCAAGGAGACATCTCTAAATTTATTTGGTCAGGTAGGAAGCCAAGAGTTAAAATGAAAACACTTCAAGGAGTAAAAGAACGTGGAGGCCTTTGTGTACCTAATTTGAGGCTTTATTATGAAGCAAGTTGTTTGACATGGATAAAGGAATGGTCCACATTGGAAGATGAAAGATTATTGAGAATAGAGGGAGAAGGAAATAGATTTGGCTTTCACGCTTATCTTTTTTATTGTAAAGACAAAGTTTACAAAGACTTTAATAACCACTTTATCAGTGGTACGCTATTAAGAATTTGGAAAAGACATAAGGATAGGCTGTGTCCAAATCTCCCAGTATGGGTATCTCCCCATGAAGCTTTTCTTAGCAAAGAAGGTATCCCATCAAAAAAGTGGATCATATATGAAGATATGATACTGGGAAATGACAGTCAACATCGTATAAAAACACAAGAGGAACTTGGAGAAGATGGGATTGAATGCCACTGGTATTTATATAGACAGATAAAGGAAAGATATAAAATGGATAAGAAATTGGAGGGTACTGAAACAAATAAATCAATATGGGATAAAATCGTTCAATTAGGGAATAAAAATATGATTACAAAATTGTATAAAACCTTATTGGAATGGGAAACCGAAGATAACATTATTAAAGAAGCAATGATAAAATGGGCTCAAAACATAGGTCACCAAATTGAATTAAAGCAATGGGAAAAAATGTGGATGAACAGGATGAAATATACTCTAAGCCAAAATGTTAGAGAGAATAATTATAAGATGTACCTGAGATGGCATTACTCCCCATACAAGCTATCAAAAATGTACAAGAGCACCAAAAGCAATTGTTGGAAATGTGATCATGAAGTTGGCACTTTTTTTCATCTTTTGTGAACCTGCAAAGAAGCTGGAAATTATTGGAAAAGAATACAAAAAACAATAAAGGAAATATTAAACATTAATATCCCATTTAAACCAGAATTCTACCTCTTAGGGATGATGGACGGAGATATCAAAAGGGGGCATGGTAAAAGGCTATTTTACATGCTGACGGCCACGCGAATCGAGTATGCAAGAGTATGGAAGACCAAAATAACACCAACCATAGAAGATTGGATTGTGAAAACACGAGAAATGGTGGAATCAGGTAGATTAACAGTTTTACTGAAGGGCAAATCTTTGGGGAAACACTATTAAGATTGGAAAGGCTTTTCAAATTTTTTAAAGGACAAATGGGGAGAATTGGCAGCAATTAACGTTTAAGTAAAAATTCGACTCTTTGCAACAAGGGAGTGGGGAAAAGGGAAGGAAATGGAGAGAATAAGTGGAATAAATAGAAAATACTAAATACTAATAAGCCAGTGATGGCAATGTAGAAGAATGCAATAACACGAGTAATAACACCAATGCTATTTCAATCCCTGGATATAACTAGTTTTGGCAAATAATAACACAAATTAACAGCTTTAAAGTGGCTTGGATAAGGGCAATACTGAGGGGAAACTGTACAGACTTAGTAAAAGTAAACAGTTAAGTTTATGTGATAAGAGGGAATGGAAAAATTGCAGAAAGGCAGAACTAGTTTCAGATAGGAAGTTTCTTTAGGGGGAGGGGGTATTTTAGAAAATTTAGAATTAGTTGTTTTTTTTTTCTTTTTCTTTCTTTTTCTTTCTTTTTCTTCTTTTTTTCTTTTAGACTTATTTTGCTGGTAACACTACATCTACAAAGATGATGGAAGTTAACATAGTATACATGGGGGAGTTAACATACCAGACATGGGGGAGGGTGTGTGTGTGTGTGTGTGTGTGTGTATTTACTCATACATATACATAATATAATCAATTCACTTTCATATATATTTGAATTACCAACTTAATTTATTTATGCTTTGAATTTTAAAGAATTGTAAGTAGAATCAAAAGTTTATGGACGTCACCGAGTCAATGGAATAAGATGCATGCTTCCTTGTTAAATCCATCTGAGATGTATAATAAAAATTAAAGTGAAAAAAAGATATCAATTTCATCAACTCAGGCCTTTTCAAGGGCTGAGTGGAACCATATAAGGTCAAGGTGGGTTAGCAAGTACCATGCCAGCAAAAAGGCCATATAAATGATAAAAAATGCACACATCAATGTGACAACCAACCATCTCTCTTTGTAATGGAGAAGCTTCATGTCTGGGAAAAGCAGACACTCATCTGTATTGTTTTGCAAATCGTGAATGTCAGTCAGACATCCACAAGTCAAAAAAGGGTGTCTGTCAATCATCCTATACCAGATCCAATTCCTGGCTAGTTTGGAATTACTTTGTTAAAACAATTAGAAACTACTTGAAGACAAATGTTCCTTTTGTTTAATTGTATCTTCAAAGGGATTTTACCTATTAAAACTCTTCAAAAATCTCAGTTCTTCAGTTCAGATCCCACATCCTTCTGAATCTGTCACTCCATCCCTTGATGCCCCCTCCCTTCCAAGTCTCTGCTAATGCTTCCCTGACCTTTGTCTGGACCTTTGGCACTCCTTCTCCCCCTTCAATAATACTAACTACCCCTCCTAAAGTCTCCCTCCCCACTTTTGGTGCAACTGCTTGCTGCTGCTACTCAAGAGTAATTCCACTACTCACAAGGAGACCTAGTTCCAGGATCAGGTGCAGTATTATCCCAAAAGCCTCAGACTAAACCCACTTCTAACTATTTTTTGCCTTACTCTTTTTCCAGGTTGCAGAAATGCTTTTATGTTTAAGTAAAGAGTCTCCCTCTTTTATTCTCAGCAGGTTTGGAATGATTTATGTGCACAATTCAACCTTATTTGCCAACATACAGACAGATGGCTCTGTCTGGCATACAGCATTTCAAATACCGTATATTCCGGTGTATAAGACGACTGGGCGTATAAGACCCCCCCCCCCAATTTCCATAAAAATATCTAGGCTTAGGCATATATTCGCCAGATAAGACCACCACCCCAATTTGGCTGGCTGGGGGAGCCTTGCCAGCTGATCCTCTTTGTTTCCCAACACGTGAGGATCTCTTCGTGAGTTGGGAAAGTGAACAGGATCAGCTGGCAGGGCAACATTCGCCCCTCTCTTCAACCTTCCAGTCAAACTGGACTCGAAGGTGGAGGAAAGGGGCGAAAATGCCCAGTTTGCCTCAGCAGCCCCCTTCCCTCTGTCTTGGCTCTTTCGAAGGGGACCAATGCGGGGGAAGCGGGGACAGGCGCGAAAAACCGCTAGATTTGCCCCCTCTCCCCACCTTCAAGGAAGGTGGGGAGAAGGGGTGAACATGCCCCGTTTGGCTGCATAGGGAGGACGCGGGGCCGTGGAGCCAAACCCCAGGATTCGCCCCCTCTCCCCACCATCAAGGGAGAGGGAGCAAATCTAGGGATTTAACTCCACAGCCCCGATCCCTCCTTCTGGACTCCCTCCTCCTGCGATTCCCCAACCCACAGGAGGCTGCCCAGTCTCCTGGTGGGTTGGGGAATGCGGGATGGCCAGCTGGCTGGGGGGGTGGAGGGAGGGGGCTTTGCAGCCATCCCCTCTCCAAAGCGTGGCTTTGGGGAAGGGGGGTGGCTGGGCGGAGGGTGGCTGGGCGGAGGGGGCTTCGCAGCCACCCCCCTCTCCAAAGCAAGGCTTTGGGGAAGGGAGGTGGCTGGGCGGAGGGTGGCTGGGGGGAGGGGGCTTCACAGCCACCCTCCTCTCCAAAGCGAGGCTTTGGGGAAGGGGGGTGGCTGGGCGGAAGGTGGATGGGTGGGTGGGGGGAGGGGGCTTCGCAGCCACCCCCTCTCCAAAGCGCAAAGTGATTCCGCGCCTTTGGGGAAGGGGGGTGGATGGACAGAGGGTGGGCAGGTGGCAGGGAGGAGGGGGCTTCCCAGCCAACCCCCTCCCCAAAGGTGCGATTCCACGCCTTTGGGGAAGGGGGGTGGATGGATGGAGGGTGGGCAGGTGGCTGGGAGGAGGGGGCAAATCCCGGGGTTTGGCTCCATGGCCCGCGTCCTCCTCCTGGGCGTCCTTTGGAAGGGAGCCCAGAAGAAGGGATGGGGTCGTGGAGCAAAACAGGGCATTTTTGCCCTTTTCCTCCACCTTCAAGGAAGGTGGGGGAAAAGGGCGAATCTAGCGGTTTGCCTCGGCAGCTGTAGAGGCGATCACGCGGCGGCCGCGGCAAACCGCAACGTTCGCCCCCCTCCTCTGTCTCCATTGCTCCCCAAAGGGGGAGAAGGCAGAGGAGGGGGGCGAATGAACTTCAAAACACTTTGCTTCACCCCCCTGCCCCATCTCCTGCCTCTTCGCTCAGTTTGCGAAGAGGCAGGAGATAGGCAGGCACGTGAATCAAAGTATATCTGGCGTAGAAGACGACTGTCAATTTTGGAGGGCAGTTTTTAGTGCTCAAAAGTCGTCTTATACGCCGGAATATACGGTACATTGTTTTGTGTGCATCATTTGACTGTTAGGTATTGGCTGCTGTAAACACTTCTCCATAGTGTTAGGACTTGAATTTCAGGTCTATTATGGGACTCATGTTGAATAATACTCTCAGGATTTTTTCAGAAGATTGTCAGAATTAAATTGCATATAGAAAGAACTGACTATTCATTGGGTAAACCAAAATTGTAAAACTACCTCGAAGAACCCTGAAAACTAGAAGAAACGTGATGTCAAGTGTGTGGTCAGACCCCCATATCTGCAGAACCAAGGAATGTATACTAAGCATTTTGTCTGTGAGCCATTGATTTCTTTTAAAATCTTGACGCTTAATGCAGAGGGAGCTGCAGAGTGAAGATTTCAAGCCAGTGTCACACAAGGCATTTTGGCTGGCATTTTTTTACTGTGCCTTGTTGGGGGGAGGAATGAAAGTGTGTTCATTCACTCAGATGCTGGAATATTTTACTGTGCCAGGGAGGGGATCCAGGCAGGGAATGAATGGACGACTCTCTGCCCACCACAATCTCTTTGTAACATGCAGTTGAGGAAGAGGTTAAAGCTAAAGGGTTTGCACTGTAGAAATCCATTTAAAAAGGTGATTGATTACACACGCGCGTGCACACACACCAACCTACATGCAGCTGGAAGGGATGCCTTTATTTTCAGCTCGTGAGGCTGGATCTGTTGAACGGGTGACTGACCCCTCCTTTTCTGGTCACTGATCTCTAAACCCACCCCCAGTCACCATTTCCAGTCATCCCCTAGTACCGAGATATTTTGACCCAGGCTGTTTACATTTCCGATTTTCCGAATCCTCCAGTGACTTTTTTAAAAACCGGCACAACCCACGAGACTGGAAGTCCTGCAGGTTGAGGGATAAAAGGTGGCCCCCCTTCTGAAAATCACATACCCGACCCAATGTACATGCAAACTGCCAGGGATCGACACGAATTCTTCCCGGAACCTCTGTTCCTAGTAATTTATTTCACCCAAGTGCCTTGAGTGCAGCTTCTACTTTACTTTCTAAAATTGTGGGTTCATCTTCAATTGGTTCTTCCTTGAATGAATATGTTATCCTTTCATTCCTTTTAGTGTATTGTTTCAGTCCTCTTTTTAATTTCAGTGTATTGTTTCAATCCTCTTTTTAATTTCAGTGTATTGTTTCAATCCTCTTTTTAATTTCTTCTTTATATAGGAAATGGAACAGAAATAGGATCAGAATCGTGAACACAACTGTTCAGCAACTTATGCACAGGGAAAAACTGTTAATAGCAACTTATGCTGTAGTGTTGGAATTCAAAGACATAGCCATAATGGTAGTCTCGAATATCAGTAAGCAAGGGGCTCTTGTAGCATTTTAGAGACTAACCGAGAGAGAGAGAAAATTGAAGCATAAGCGTTCATAGATTTAGGACTTTATCAGACAAGCCCCTTGATGTGTTCTTTTCCTGGCATAAAAAATCAATTTTTATGCCAGCAAAAGAATGCCCACCACCACCACACTTACCTTCCCTCTCAGCAAAAGTTTCCCCGGCAATGAAGGAGGAAGTGAATGAAGCCCCATTCACTTCCTCGTTTCTAATCCCATGAGAATTCATCGCATGGGAAATTCAAACATAAAACAAACAAACACACACACACACAGTTACAGAAAGCACAAAAACACTCTTAAAAACTTCTAAGAAAACCAGGGAAGATTTAAAAAGTGTCACCTACCTGGGTGTCGCAATCTCACCCAGAAGTGTTCTGGTCAGTCTGGCCATTTAGGAGGTACGTACAAGGGAAAAAAGATGCGGAGTTACACACACCAACTATGTCAGCAAAAACAAAACAAAACGAAACAAAAAAACAGCACAGCCAATCTATTGACAGTTGGGCCATCAATAAAATAGATTGACTTAAAGAAAGACATAAAGGCAAATAGGCAACATCGTCTGATGTGTGTGCCCTTTCGCATTTATGTGGCATTGTTGTGATGCCATATTTAGTGTGTCTGATAAAGTCCTTTGTCTAGTAACCATTGGCTCCTCTTCATCCTGCAAAGATGAAGAGAGACATGACCAGCAGGGTGCCACAAGGTTCTGCCCTGGGCCCAGTGCTATTCAACATTTTTATCAATGACTTGGATGAGGGAATATAGGGCACACTTATAAAATTTGCAGTTGACACCGAATTAGGAGAGGTAGCTAATACCTCGGAGAACAAGATCAGAATCCATAATGACCTGAACAGATTAAAAAGCTGGACCAAAACTAACAAAATAAATTTCAATATAGAGAAATGTAGGATTCTACACTTGGGCAGTAAAAATGAAAAGCATAGATATAGAATGGGTGACACCGATCTTGATGGCAGGGATCTAGGAGTCTTAGTGGACCACAAGCCGAACATGAGTCGGCAGTGTGACACAGAAGCTAAAAAAGCTAAAGTGATTCTAGGCTGCATTAATGGAACTATAGTGTCTAGATCAAGGGAAGTAATAATGCCACTCTATTCTGCTTTGGTCAGACCTCACCTGGAATACTGTGTCCAGTTCTGGGCACCACAATTCTGGAAGGAAATATGTCAAGGATATTTACACCAGTGAAGAGACCCATGACATCAATACTGGAAACCAGGTGGAGAGCATCTGGATAAAAATTAAAGGGGAGGGAAACAACACGGATGTTATTGTGGGACTCTACTACAGACCCCCAAGTCAGATGAAGGAATTGGATGATGCCTTTCTAGAACAGATGAACACACACACAGAAAGCAGAGATGTAGTAGTAATGGGTGATTTCAACTATCCTGATACTTGCTGGAAATCTAACTCAACCAAAACTTCAAGGTCTAGCAAATTCCTTACTTGCCTGGAAGAAAATTTCATGGTCCAAAAGGTGGAAGAGGCAACAAGGGGGTCAGCTATTTTAGATCTGATCCTAACCAACAGGGATGACCTGGTTAATGGGGTGCAAGTGGTGGGATCCTTAAGTGAGAGTGATCATGTTCTCCTGGAGTTCGTTATACAATGGAAAGGAGAAGCCAGGCATAGTCAGACATGCATTCTTGACTTTAGGAGAGCTGATTTCAATAAACTCAGGGAAATACTGGGGGTGATTCCATGGTCAGGAATACTAAAAGAGAAGAGACCTCAAGACGGATGGGACTTTCTCAAAAGGGAGATACTGAAGGCACAATTTCAAACAGTACCATTGAGGAAGAAAAATGGGAGGTGTCACAAGAAACCAGGATGGATGATTAAAGAAATATCAACAGAGCTAAGTTTTAAACGAAACATGTATAAGAAATGGAAAAAGGGGGAAATCACCAAAGAAGAATTCAAACAGATAGCAAACACATGTAGGAGTAAAGTCAGAAAAGCTAAAGCACAGAATGAGCTCAGGCTTGCTAGAGAGGCTGAGAACAATAAAAAGGGTTTTTTGGGGGTATGTCCACAGCAAAAGGAGGAAGAAGGAAATGGTAGGGCCACTACGCAGAGAAGATGGCAAAATGCTATCAGGGGACGGAGAAAAGGCAGAATTACTCAACACCTTCTTTGCCTCTGTGTTTTCAGAAAAGGAAAAGGGGGACCAACCTGAGGATAAAGGTACAGAAGACACAACAGGGGAAATCCAGCACAGAATAAGCAAAGAGGTAGTACAGGAATACCTTCTTAATCTAGATGAATTTAAATCTCCAGGACCAGATGAACTACATCCAAGAGTATTAAAAGAGCTGGCAAATATAATCTTGGCAATAATCTTTGAGAACTCCTGGAGAACAGGAGAAGTCCCAGCAGACTGGAGGAGGGCAAACATTGTCCCCATCTTCAAAAAGGGGGAAAAAGAGGATCCCAACAATTATCGTCCAGTTAGTCTGACATCAATACCAGGGAAGATTCTAGAGCAGATAATTAAACAGAGAGTCTGTGAACATTTAGAAGGCAATGCCATAATCACAAAAAGTCAACATGGGTTTCAGAGTAAGAAGTCATGCCAGACTAATCTGATCTCTTTTTTGTGATAAAATTACCAGCTTGGTAGATGAAGGGAACGCTGTGGACATCGCATACCTTGATTTCAGTAAGGCCTTTGACAAGGTTCCCCATGACATTCTTGCAAACAAGCTTGTAAAATGTGGGCTAGACAAGTTACCAGTTCAATGGATTTGTAATTGGTTGACCGGCCGAACCCAAAGGGTGCTCAGCAATGGCTCCTCTTCATCTTGGAAAGATGTGACCAGTGGGGTGCCACAGGGTTCTGTCCTGGGCCCAGTGCTATTCAACATCTTTATCAATGACTTGGATGAGGGAATTAGGGGCATACTTACCAAATTTGCAGATGACACCAAATTAGGAGGAGTAGCTAATACCCTGGAGGGCAGGACCAAAATTCAAGATGGCCTGGATAAGGCCAAAGAGCTGGGCCAAAGCTAACAAAATGAAATTCAATACGGAGAAATGTAAGGTACTGCACTTAGGACGAAAAAATGAAATGCATAGATATAGGATGGGGGAGACCTGGCTGAAGGAGACTACGTGCGAAAGGGATCTAGGAGTCCTAGTAGACCACAAGTTGAACATGAGTCAACAGTATGATGCGGCAGTTAAAAAGGCCAATGCGATTTTGGGCTGCATCAATAGAAGTATAGTGTCCAGATCAAGGGAAGTAATAGTGCCTCTCTATTCTGCCTTGGTCAGACCTCACCTAGAATACTGTGTCCAGTTCTGGGCATCACAATTCAAAAAGGATATGGACAAATTGGAGCGTGTCCAGAGGAGGGTGACTAAAATGGCGAAAGATCTGGAAACCATGCCTTATGAGGAGAGACTTAGGGAGCTGGGCATGTTTAGCCTGGAAAAAAGACAGTTAAGAGGCGATATGGTAACCCTGTTTAAGTATTTGAAGGGGTGTCACGTTGAGGATGGAGCAAGCTTGTTTTCTGCTGCTCCAGAGACTAGAACATGGAGCAATGGATGCAAGCTCCAGGAACAGAGATTCCACCTCAACATTAGGAGGAACTTTTTGACAGTAAGAGCTGTTCGGCAGTGGAACGCGCTCCCTTGGAGCGTGGTGGGGTCTACTTCCTTGGAAGTCTTTAAACAGAGGCTGGATGCCCATCTGTCGGGGATGCTTTGATCGTGATTTCCTGCATGGCAGGGGTTGGACTGGATGGCCCTCGTGCTCTCTTCCAACTCTGCAATTCTATGATTCTGTGATTCTATGATATGGACAAGCTGGAACATGCCCAGAGGAGGGCAACCAAAATGGTGGGAGGTCTGGGAGCAATGCCCAATGAGAAGTGGCTTAGGCAGGCTTGGTATGTTGAGCCTAGCCCTGTTTAAGTATTTGAAGGGATGTCACGCTGAGGATGGAGCAGGCTTGTTTTCTGCTGCTCCAGAGACTGGAACACGGAGCAATGGGTGCAAGCTCCAGGAACAGAGATTCCACCTCAACATGAGGAGGAACTTTTTGACAGTAAGAGCTGTTCGGCAGTGGAACACACTCCCTCGGAGCGTGGTGGGGTCTCCTTCCTTGGAGGTCTTTAAACAGAGGCTGGATGGCCATCTGTCGGGGATGCTTTGATTGTGATTTCCTGCGTGGCAGGGGGGTTGGACTGGATGGCCCTCGTGGTCTCTTCCAACTCTGCAATTCTATGATTCTATGATTCTATGATTCTAGAGAAGAGAAAGTTAAGAGGGGACATGATAGCCATGTTTAAATATTTGAAGGGATGTCATACTGAGGATGAAGCAAGCTTGTTTTCTGCTGCTCCAGAGACTATGACATGAAGCAATGGACTCAATCTAGAGGAAGAGAGAATCCACCTAAACATTAGGAAGAACTTCCTGACAGTAAGAGCTGTTCGGCAGTGGAATGCATCGCCTCAGATTGTGGTGGAGTCCCCTTCTTTGGAGATTTTTAAACAAAGGCTGGATGGAATGCTTTTATTGTTTTGTTTTGTTTTGTTTTTTTGCATGTCAGGGGTTGGACTGGGTGGCCCTTGTGGTCTCTTCCAAAATAATAAATAAATACATAAATAAATAAATAAATAAATATAACTCTATAAGTCTACGATTCTATGATACTTCCTCAGATGCTGTAGTGAATTGGCACCAAAGAGCAAACTTTATAAGCAGGCTGTTGAAGAGCCATAGAAATGCAAAACAAATGCAAACTAGTGGATGTGGAGATGAGATGACTAGTTTAAGGATAGTCGATCACCAACAGTGGTCTGCTCTGGCCACACATTGGGAGGCATGGAGACGCACAATCCACAATACTGCAGCCTTATTTGAGAACTCACACCAAACAAGTCTTGAAGAGAAACGACAACGCAGAAAGAATCACAACCCAAAAACATCACCCAAGGAGACCTTCTGCTGTGCTTTCTGCAACCGGACTTGTTTATCTCGGATTGGCCTTTTTAGTCATCAGCGTGCTTGCAGAAAGCACGGGATGAGTCCTTCCTGAATCTTCGTTTGCAAAGAAAAGCCAGAGAGAGAGGGGCAAAGGCAAGAGGAAAGATGTAGCTTCAGGCCCACGTGGGTAGCTGACATGTAAATGATGGAAATAGTTTTGGAATGTAGTGTGATGCTGGTTGAAGTGTGCCCACAAAGACTAGGGTATTAACTAGTGTTATAGTGTGCCAGAAAACCATTGTCTCTGTTCAATGCACTGTTGATGGACTGGGATTTGTGAATACATTCCAATTCAGCTGTTTCTCTTTCCAGTCTTCCCATGTAGTTATTTTGTTCAAGTACAGCTGTCAAGTATGCTGTAGTGTGTTCTCTTGCTGGTCATTTAACATCCCCACTGTTTGGACTTTATCAGACTAGCCTTTAAAATCTTATTTTGCTGGCATAAAAAAACCCCCATTTTTATGCTGGCAAAAGGATGCTCCCCCCTCCGTACTTGCCTCCTTTCCTGGCAAAGGCAGCTCTGGCAATAAAGAGGAAGTGAACAGAGCCCCATTCACTTCCTTGCTTGAAGCCCCGTGAGACTTTGTCACACAGGAAATTCAAAAATAAAAACACAAAGCATGTAAAGTTCAAAAAAGCACACACACACACACACACACACTTTAAAAGTCTCGTGTAACCCATGGAGGGTCATAAAAAGAGCGAAACTTACCTGGATGTCCTGATCTCACCTGGAAGTGTTTGTGCTAGATCGGCCATTGTCAGGGTAAGTACAAGATTTAAATGGCCCAAGGTTTCACATGCCAGCAATGCTGAAACAAAAGTGGCAGGGGGATCTATTGACAGCTTAAGCCATCAATCAAAAGGTACGGGTTTGGGCTGATTTTAACTATGAAAGATCGATGTCATCTGATCCACACACCCTTTTGCAGTTATGTGGCACCATTATGACACCATATTTTGTGTGTCTGATAAAGTCCTTTGTTTAAGTTTTCCTTTCATTTCCCAGACTTCTCAGAAGAGACTTCTATATCCCTGCATTCACTATTATAATGCAGTTGTCCCTCTGTATCCACAGATTTGGTATCCATGGATTTAAGTATTCCACTTGAAAATATTCTTAAAAAAATAATAATCTAAAAAGCAAACCTTGATTTTGCCATCTTGTATAAGGGACACCGTTTTGTTATGCCATTGCATATAATGGGACTTGAGTATTCACAGGTTTTGGTATCCACAGGGGGTCCTGGAACCAAACCACAGCAAATATGAAGAGACAACTGTAGTGCTCTTTGGGTGCATCTACACTGTAGAAATAATGCACTTTGATACCACTTTAAGTGCTGCAGTTCCATTCTATGGAGTCCTGAGATTTGTAGTTATACAAAGTCTTTAGCCTCCTCTGCCAAAGACTGCTAGTGCTGCACAAAACTACAAATCCTAGGATCCTGTAGGATGAAGCCATGGCAGCTAAAGAGGTGTCAAATTACATTATTTCTACAGTGTAGATGCCGCCATTTTCCCTGTGCATAAGTGGATGAACTGTTGCGTTCAGGATTCTCATCCTATTTCTGTCACCTTTTGCTTTTGCTTGTCTACCCTTTAACTGTTTGAACAGTTTCATCTGTCATTCAATGAAGCTTCCCCCCCCTTTTTTTTTGGTGCAGATAGTATCTTTTTGCATTCTTCACTCACAATGTCCCTGACTGCAGTCCAAAGCTCTTTTGACTTCTAGTTAATTAGGCTTAATAGTGTAAATCTGATTTTTTGCATTAGCCTTAAATTCTACAGAGATGTTCTTCAAGTTGCATTTTGACATAGTGATTGCTTTAGTGTTCTTCTTTTGCTTTGTTCTGTTTTTTATATTAGCAGTTAATGGTCAGTGCCACAATTGCTCCTGGTCTTGTTTTTGCAAAAAGGATGAAACGTCTCCATCTTCTGCTTTAATTATGTATTTGATTTCTATATTGGCCATCAGGTAACATCCATGTATACAGTTGATTCTTTAGTTGCCTGAAGAATGTTTTTGCAGTAAACAAACTGTTTGCCTCACAATATTCAGTTGCTCTCTTGCTTCTTTTCTTGATCCTGGGCCAAATTGTCTAACACTCTTTGGTTCTGCTCTGTTTCCTACTTTTGAGTTAAAATAATGTTTATTCAATATAATTCTTAAAACAAGTAGAATAAACAAACATAAAAGATATAAAGAAACATTACATAATATAGAAAGAAAAAACACACCTCCCCCAACAAAGACAAATAACACCAAGAATATACCAACATTATCCTATCCCTCCCATCCCCATTAAAATTGACTTCCTCTTTCTCTCTGATTTTATTTCTACATAAATTAAATTAATATCTCCTCCCCTTTTCCAACATCTTATTAATTCATTCACTCTTTATTTAGTATCAAAAACCAGAGCCATTTCTCTCAAATGAATTATACAATATATTACTAATAATTAAACAACAAAACCCATAATACTAATATCCCCAATTTTTGGCTAATATATTCTATGAATGGTTCCCAATTATTCATATAAATCTCATTTGACTTATTTTTCAGTAAATTCGAAAGTTTATCTAATAATGCTAACTCCACAACTTTTTAAATCCATCCCTATACATTGGTTATTCATTGGTTTTCCACTGGATAGACCAGCCTTGCAGCCGTAACTAAATAACTAATTCTTTTTTATTTAAGTTTGCCATTTTCAAGAGATATAAAGTAGGACCCCCGTATCCACTGATTTAATTATCCACAGGACACAAAACAGCACACCTACCATAGAGTCATCCTAGAAATTGTGTCCTCTCTAGCCATTCTCTAGGTCCTCCAAGGCAACTCTGTGGTATTTTAAACCAGAAGTCCCATTATTTTTAATGGTGTTTGCTATTATCCATGGTTTTCGATATCCACACACCCCCAAAAACCACTTCCTAGCGGATACAGGGGTCCTACTATAACTCAGGTCTCCTTTCTTAAAATCCAGTCTAGGTAAAGGCCCTAATGGGTTCCAGGTAGAATGCCTAGAATCTGGATTTTACCTGGCAAATCTGGTCATAGGGGAGCCCTACAATATGAGCCTTGGATAATGTCCCTGTCCAGATTCCTGAAATCTGCATTTTGTAGGGAAGAAAAGCTGCTGAATAAGGAAAATGATAACTCCCATTTGAGGATGAATGAAAAGGAAAGGGAGGGGAGGGGGGAAGGAATGAACAGCCCCTTTAAGACTCACAGATTTATATTTTAACATACGCTTTTGCAGAAATCAATCTGCTTCCTCAGTCATTGCTTCTGAGGAAGTGGATTGATATCCACAAACACGCCTGCTAAAAAAACCCCAAAACAAATCAGTCTTAAACAGACTGCTAGATACCTTACCCCTCCCTTTTTTCTTCTGCTGAAACACAGGACTACTTGTTTGAGGATGGATAGTTTTATTTTCAAAAGGAAGCATCACCTACCATCACCTCACCCCCATCTCCTCCCTTCCTTTCTGCCTTACTCAAGGATATTCCAAGGGGAAGGGGAGGATAACAGCTTGCCTCGAGGCAGCTTATGATTTGGTCGATTCACTTTCACAGAGAAGCCCTTCCTGATGTTTCAATGAGGAAGGGGGGCAGTGAGAAGCCACCATTGCACTCCCTTATGTTTTGCACTGAGGTGGAGTGCACCCCACCCCCCTTTTGGTCGAGCACTGTCTTTTGGCTCTATCCCTTTCCTGCTTAGCCTCCCTTTGCTGCCATGTAGTAGTATCTCTCAGTCAAAAGGGGGAGATATAAACTGTCGGTCCTTTTCCAGGAAGAGACCAAGAATCCTAAGCAGAAAAATGTCCAATCTGTCTTCTGTGTGGATGTAGAACAAACACTATCTTCCAGGCTGCCAGGAGGAGTTGAAGGATGGAACCACTGATAGGTTTATCATACACTCTCATGTCTCTGAGAGCTAAATGAAAACACAGAGTTCCTGGTATTGGATACCTAAATTCTGATAGTATGTTACTGTTGATAATATGAAATTTAGATTTTCACAAAAGTGACGGGTTGTTTAGACGACCAAAAAAATCCACAAAGAATGTGGGCAGAATACCTTTTGTTCAGATGAGCTCCTGCCAGGATTTGCCATATTGAGAAGGAGGGGGGCTAAAAACTCCAAACAGTTTGCGATAACAGCATTTGATGTTTCTCACAATCTTTTTTTAAAACATCATGCAAAAATGTTCATAACTGCCCATGTAAACAACCGATTCGAATAGGGGTACATTGAAAAAGTCAAATGTGATTGGTTGGACCTCGTCAGGGTGTGGCTTGCAAGGGATGAAGTGGCTGGAGCTGCCATTGTTGTCTTTTTTAGGTGAATGATCGTGTGCATGATCGCTCAAGTGACAGAGCAAAAAAGTTTTTTAAAGAGGAAAATCACTCTTCTGCATCTGTCATTCAAGTAAAAAAAAAAGGGAGGAGAATGGAGGGAGATTTTCGGCAGACAATTCACTCACATCTTTTTTGGGGGGGCATACTCCGTGTAAACTGCAAACTCAGCTAATTTTCCATGCCAGTGATCTTGTGAATGAGCCATGGGCACAAATGAACACTGCTACAATAGGGAGGTAAGGCACTATTTTTCACAATTCTCCCATCTAGCTGCGCCCCAGTGTTCTGTTCTCTTTTAAAAAATAATAAAAGGGATAAGATCTTCCTGGGGCAAACTTGGGAGATGTTACATTACAGATCAACATGAGCATAGCCTCTTCTAATGAAATATTTACAGCAGAGTATTAAAACATATCTATCTTGATCAAGACTTTATTTATGCATTAGCTGATGGCAAAATGTTATAAAAGTTATGTTATTCTTTTCTGACAGGCTATGAAAATGCTAGACATATAATAAGAAGACAAACAATATCTAGCACTTATATTGCAGTTTTGCGGCGTTTAAAGTCCTTCACCTACTCAATCCTTCACCACCACCCCCCAAAATAAATCCTTGTAGAATAGGTTAGTGTTGCTACTCCCATCTTGCCTCATGCCACATAGGGATTTCATATTTGAGGTGAGATACTTGGGACTACCCAGCTCATACTTCTCAAGTGCAATACTATCCCAACTCTTGTTAAAATAGCCTTTCATTAATTTAGGCCATGTCCGTTCACAGCTCTTTCACAAAAGAATATTAAATCTTTTTCTTGATTACATATAACCACTGCTCATTTAACCAAGTCAGTCTCTGGTGTGATATTTACCAGGGATGTAGCTAGAGTAGGGGGTGGGAGATGGGGACAGTGTCCTGTCTCCCAGATAAGATTTTTTTTCTTCAGCCCTCAAATTTCTAGTTTTGCAGCAACTTAAAACTTCAGTTGAGCTTTTAGAAATACACTTTAGGCATCCAAAGAAAAGGAGCAGGCAAAGTTACCTAGGGGATGCAAACACTGCAAATAAGAGGAGGAAAATGTGAATTGATGTGTATTCTTGCAAATTTGAAGCAGGAGCGACATGTCTGAATGGTGTTTGGCAAAATTTCAGGCATGCAAGACTATACGATTTTGCTGTCCCAACAGGCATGCCTGCGATTGAAGATGGTGGCCATGATTCATGTTCTTATTTTCACCAGTTGCCACTGCCAAACAGTGTTGTTTTTTTTAAAGACACCTAAGGTGTGAAAGTGCAATAGTGCAATATTCTGCCTAAATAATTTTTTTTTAAAAAAAGAAAAAGGCTGTTTTGTCTCATGATCACTCACTTGCTAAGGCAAACATCCAAGATGGTGGTTCCAAGGTGCTTACTTTCCTAGTAAGCCTCCACCCCCTGCTCCCATCCGGCCAATCAGCTTTCTACTTCCATTTTCTGGGGAATGCACATAAATGTGATCACCTGTCCTAATGATTGCTAATGTGCATGCTCTACAGAGTTTTAAAAAAAAAACATTGGGGAAGGACCATAAGGCTGTTTCCTCAGGGTTTATGGTGGATTTCCCCCCCTCCTTTTGAATACAGTGGAATTATGTGGGATCCCATTAGGACAGGTAGGGTTCTAAGTAAATACTAAGAGCATTATTTTCACTGTTTCACCAGGCCTGAAGAGTTCTAGGTGTGAACAATTATCACTCAGTAATGCTAGAAATTAGAGGACCAAAGGAAAAATTCATGGGGGGGGGCCACAATTCTTATGGGGGGGCAATACCCTCAGCCCCCTCCCATAGCTATCCCCCAGACATTCACAAAGAGGTCACCACCACCAAGTACAATGTATGACTCAAAATATGCTCTTTGTTAATTTCCCCTTTCTACAGTCTGCATTAATAGCAAGCAAGGTAGAGATGGATGAGTCATGGTTCATACAGTGAACTATATTAGACAACAGATCTTGCAAGGGAGGATTTGCCATGGGGATACAAACTAATTCCTCTTATGCTGACTTTTTATGTTGTAGTAGATAGAGAATTAATTTTGGGCCTGGGAATAAAAGGGCAAGTCTCACCTGTGTCACAGATTCACTGTATAATCATTGATTAAATCATTACTTTCATCTGTATTTCATTATCTGTACAAACACCATCTGTATAAGTAGAACAGTATTTCCAGCCCCTAATCATTACCTGAGAGAGCCAATGTGATGTAGTGGTTTGATCACTACACTCGGCCATGGAAACCCACTGGGTGACTTTGGGCAAGTCATATTCTCTCATCCTCACAGGAAGGAAAAGGCATATTCCCTCTGAACAAATCTTGCCAAGAAAACCCCATTATGAGGTTGCCATAATTTGGAAATAACTTGAAGGCAACAACAACAACAATTCTTACCTGAGGTACCAAAATCATCATCATCTTAAAGGAAAGAAACTGTCATTTTATTTTCATAAATAAGTTAAGTATAATTACCTCATTTAAAATATAGTTCCTGATAAGGTGATTAACAGAAACTAAAGGTGCATTGGTCTTTTAGGATTCTCAGGAACACCATGGATTGAAACTAATGGTCCTGTTTCAAACTCAGTTAGGGTGAGTTATATTGGATCTGAGCAGAACAGATGATTAAATGAGAATGCTGATGTAGTTTGGCAAAGTGAGGCAGGTGGAACATCCTGGCTTGCCCTTCCAGCTTACATTCTCAATTTCTTTAGATAGGGATTCCATCACCCCCATCCCACCACCATGGAGCAAGATTCAAGCATAAAGCTCCTTTACTACCACTTCTGTCATGTGTATCTTTTTAGATGCTGTCTCTCAGTACCCCCAACAATTTCCTAATTCAAGGATTCAAAAAAGAGAATTCTGTTGAACAATCCATGTATTTATTTTGGGAATTGTACATGCCAGGTTGCTACCTAACCACTTTCAGTTCACAGGTACTGAATGTCATTTCACTTGTCTACCTTAATTGCAGCTGAATTCACAAAATGCATAGCATTCAAGCTAATAGTATTAGGTACTGAGTGATGTTTGATGCAGATGAGAGGAAGCAGGGTGTGCACATCTCGTGATTTAAACGGGCTCCAAGGTTCACTCAGCCTTCCATCCTTTCGTAGGTCGGTAAAATGAGTACCCAGCTTGTGGGGGCAATTAGCTAACACACATTGGAAACTGCTTAATGCAGTGTAGATGTGTAAATAGCTATTGCTTAAAACAATTTGTAAGCCGCTCTGATAGCCCTGTGGCTGAAGAGCGGGGTATAAATAAATAAATAAATAAATAAAACAAAAAGCTTAATACCCAACAATATTTTGCATGAAACACACTTCTTGTGCAAATCTTCTGAGCTAAATTGCCACACTTAGCTTTAATGTGGAAGCAAAGGATAAATCCACAGCTGTCAGGAATGACTGTGACATTTATAGACAGCACAACTGAAAAGAAAAGAAGGTAATTTCTGAGTTCTTCCATCTTTTGCAGCCCTACCATGTTTTATCAAATGTTGATGCTCTCTTTATGTTTTGTACCTTTTTACAAGGAGCTGATGCAATAAGGCAGAGTGAGGCAAATGTCTCCAGTAAACTAGGAGGTGCAAGGCAGTAGTGGCAGCCCTTCTCCCTCAGTTTTCTGTTTGCCCCTCATTCTTGGATGGCAGAGTTCTGTATCCCATTCAGCTTGCCTTGTACCTCCTAAATGTCCATCTGCCTCAAGTATGATGGAGAACCCTGTTGCACTGCTAGCACTGAAAATCCAATTGCTTGTCTGATTAGCTTCTGTACATGGGCATAATCATATTTTTGCATCTGACAGAAAAATGTCTTGGGCAGCCTGTGTGTATTCTTAAATTTAAATGTATAATGTTTAGAAACTGGTTCCACGTAGATTTCAACAAGTCCTTAGCCACTTAGTTGCACAAACTCTTTGAAATTCAGAACAGAATTCAGTAAGAGAAAGAGATGGGGGTGCACATAATAAATCAAAGTAACACATTTACCTGCAATGAGTTGCAATTTGTTTTATTACCAAGGGCATAATGGAGTCATACTTCAAAAGTTGTAACAGGATTAACTGTTTGGGTATAATGAACAATGTATTCTAGTTGTTTTATTTTTCATGGTATTTTAGACATTTTTAGAGGCTTCTTCAAGGATTTTTTTTAGTTTTATGTTATTCTCTCTTAAATAATTCAAGGTGTTTGAATGGGGCATGAAGGGGATATCAGTTGCTGTGAATGGCTTGAGATGGAAAAAAAGAGAAGGAATGTAGCGGATCAGTGACAAAACTAATGGCAAAGGTTGTTAGATACCATGCTTTATGGACATCCTTAGCAATTCTGGCACTTTCCAAGATTGTGTTGGACTACAAATTTCACCAGCCACAGACAGCATATGGATTGTGGAATTTGTATGTATCTGGAGAGTCCAGGTTGCAAAAGATAACTTGAATTCCTGAAAATAGTTTTAAAAGAAGTAGCAGTATTAGGAGATTTTCAGACGCAATTTTCGGGTGTATATATTCCAAAACAGCTCCGTTGCTGCTGCGTGGCATGGGAGCAGTTTTGGATGACACCATTCCTCTGCCGAACCCCTCCGTGTCACTTCCGTGTCAAAATGGAGGAAGCCGCATCATATTTCACTCACGGGCAACAATCGTGAATGAAATATGACACAGCTTCCTCCATTCTGTCAAGGAAGTGACACGGAGGGGTTCGGCAGAAGAACAGTGTCATCCAAAACTGCTCCCGTGCCGCACGGCAGCAACAGAGCTGTTTTGGAATATATACACCCGAAAATCACGTCTGAAAATCTTCTTAGTCTCTTGCAGCATAAAAACAGGTAGAGGAGGAGGAAGGAGGGAAAAGGAATGTTGCAGCACCTTTAAAACAAATGCTTTTTTATTTTAGCATGAGCTTTTGTGGATATCAGTCAACTTTTTCAGATGCACTACAGAGTGATATTAAAGCTTGAAGTTATAAAGTATATTTATACAGTTGTGGGAATGGAATAGAATGTAATAGGATCCAGAAAGATGCAAATCATGTCCCTTGCCCTTAATTTTCAAAGGACTGGGTGAGGTGATGCAGGTCTTTCAGATCTTTACAGCGGTCACTTAGTGTTGAAATGTGAAAGCAATAAATCCTTTACCAAATTCAGTTTCTTTGAGTTCAAAATCTTTTCTGAGAAGAATCTTTTTGTTATATGTGCAGTAGAGAGGACTCTTGTATTAAAATATTTAGTGCACCATAAAACCATTATCTTTCTTCATACCTCTACACTAAATGATTAGAATATGTGAATATAATTTAATTCCGCTGTTTCTTTTTCTAGCCTTCCTTTATAATTTCATTGTGCAAAGACCATGACCAATATATCCCTTACTATATGTTGCTAATGTCAGATTAGTATCCATTCATCCTCTTGCATAGACACTGTCCTGTGTGGCCATTTTAGTCTGTCGAGACTGTCCTGTCTGTCCAGCCTAGAGGGACATTGCTGGCCTAGGATGGCATATATCACATTGATTTTGCTATCTTAGAAAGTCTGTATAAACAAAGGCTGAGGTCCTAGATGGCAGGCAGAGATCATAAGCACTCCATAAAAGTAGTTCAGCCCCTCCTCCCTGAAGCAGCCAAGCCTATGGAGTCACTTCTTCAGCTATTAAATGGAGGGAGGGGGAAAGGAAGCTCAGCTGCTGTGACTGACTTTCATCCCCCTGCAGTTTGCAAGAGAGGAAAGCAGAAAAAAAGGACTTGGGTACTGCCTCTGGGAAGGTAGTTTTGGACAGGGTGAAAGAATATGCTCTTTCACCTCATTCAAATATAGGCTCTTATGTCCTTTTTTTTTTAAAGTATGTATATACCACTAACAGGATGCAAGTGAAACTCATAGGAGGATGCCACAATTTATTCTCAATATTTTTTTTTAAAAAAAAAGAAATAGGAAAAGTTTAACAATTGATAATACTGTTACCTTATGTAGTAGCACCCCCATATCCACTGATTTGCCAACCATGGATTCAATTATCCACAGTTGGTGATGGTGGGGAGAGGGAGGGGGAGCGATCTTACCTCCCCAGTACCTTCCCCTGGGAGGGCTCCTGTCACCACAGCAGTGGTTGCGGGGGTGAAGGGAAGGGGAGGAGTGAACTGGCCTTGTCCTCTTCCCCTTTTGCCCCTGTGATTGCCACCATGGCAGGGGCGAAGGTAGAAGGTAGAACTGGCCTCATCCCTTTGTCCCCCCCATTGCCACCATGGTGGGGCCATGGTGGGGGCAAAGGGAGAAGGGGTGGAGGAGCAAACTGGCCTTGTCCCCTTCCCCCTTTGCCCCTACAATTGCTGCCACAGGGCCATGGCAGGGGCGAAGGGGGAAGGGGGAGATGAGCAAACCTGCCCCCTTTCCTCTGGGATGCCCCCCCCCCAGGATGGTGTTCACTATTATTCTTCAAGCCAGTGTCTTGGATAGAAGCCAGCTTTGCTTTCCCATCTCCTGAGCAGGAAGGACAAGGGAAGAATGAAGCACACCAAATTAAGAGGCTCCAGAGGGACTCTTATCAAGCTGGCAACTGTAGTATGTGGGGAAATAATTATTGTAATGTAAAGCAATCTTGTGTACCCCATTCACATCCTAAGATAAGTCTAGGAATTTTCCCTGCATGCTTCTGTTCTCCCAAACTCCCTTTCTCTTATTTCACTGGGCACTTCCAGCCAACTGGAGTGCTGGGTCATTCAACACATGACCTAATTTAAACTTTATTGCTCTTTGTGAGTCTCTTTAAGTTAGAGTCTCCATGCGGCTGTAGCCATCTTATTTAGCCATGCCATGGATGCCATGCTGCTGCTATGAAGCCATGCTATGATGTTTCCTTTTCAAATCACCACGTAGCCTCTACCGCTAAAGGCTGGGTGAGTCTTTCTACCCTAAATCCTCCTAGTTAGTTAGTAACACTCTTTTTAAAGTTAGTTTTTAGCATGTAGATTGAGATTGATATACCTTCAGTAAACTTTTGATTTGCATTTTTAAACTGACTCCTTTGTTTTTGTAATGAGTCTAATTTAACTGGGTGATCTCAGACCACAGACCTCTGAATACACTTTTAAATGTTAATTGAGCTTGTCTCAGCATTCTTAAGCCACTCTGCATGAATTTGAAAGTAAATGATTTTAACTCTTTTTTAAAAGAAGATATATTTTTATTGCTTTTTAAAAGGGCTAGATCCCTGGAATTTTTAATACATTTTTATTTTTTAGACTCATTCCTCCTACAGCAATTCAGTCAGGTGTCACTCTCTGAGTCACTCCACTGGCTCACACTGCAGGCTTTGCTAATCACTCCCAATGTTCTTTCCTCCTTTTCCAGTCCTCCCTCTCACCCAGCCCTGCCCCTTTCCCAGCCCTGGTAGATCTCAGGCAGCCCCTGAGGATGTCTGTGGATATTTTATTTTATTTTTTATATTTAGTTATTTATACCCCGCTCTTCAGCCACAAGGCTATCAGAGCAGCTTACAAATTGTTTTAAGCAATAGCTATTTACACATCTATGCTGCATTAAGCAGTTTCCAATATGTGTTAGCTAATAGAATCATAGAGTTGGAAGAGACCACAAGGGACATCCAGTCCAACCTCCTGCTCTGTTAATTTAGGAAATACAATGACCAAACTGAGACTTCATACTTTGGCCATATTATGAGAAGACAGGACTCACTAGAAAAGCCAATAATGTTTGGTAAGGTAGAAGGCAGAAAGAGACGAGGAAGACCACATTCCAGATGGATAGATTCAATCAAGGAAGCCATGCCCCTAAGTCTGCAAGACCTAAGCAGAACAGTTGAGGATTGTTGAAGTCATCTTGATGGCAGTTAACAACAACAACTCTCCTCCCATCATTTCTTATATTTTGGCTCCTCATAAATCAAAATGGAGCCTGCAGTCAAGAACGCCAAGACTTAGAAGGGCAGCTATGAAAGTTGTAGTTAAGATCCTGAAATGCAAAGACCAAAGTCATATCATCCATTGCATAGCATGCACACACACACACACACACACATTTACAAAAGCTTGACAGTGAAGAAAAATAACAAAGTAACAAAAGGAATCTCCTCAGAGCAGGTTTTGACTCCAAGGAAACTGGTAATCAAATTTGTTACTTTCACACATCAATACTAACAAGTAAGACAACTACCAACTACTTGAAAGGCTTGCATCATCTCACACAGATCTTTCAAGATTTATGGCAAGGGTCACAGTTTGCATCTTTCTACATACTATTACATTCTATCCCACTCCTATAACTTCCTAACTGTGCTGTAAAACCTGTGGCTTTAATATCAGTCACCAAGTCTGATGAGTGGTGCTGAAAGCTCATGCTAAAATTTGTTATTTTGTGCCTTCAAGTTGTTTCTGACTTATGGTGACCCTATCACAGGGTTTTCTGAGGGCCGAGCATATGTGACTCACCCAAGGTCACCCAGTGGGTTTTCATGGCTGAGCAGGGATTCGAATCCTAGTCTTCAGGGTCATAGTCCAACACTCAAACCACTATGTTATACTGGCTCTGCTCATGCTAAAATAATAAGTCCTAAAGGTCCTGCTAGATTCATCTTACTCCCCTCTCTTTTGTTCTTGTTACCATGTGAAATGTAGTAACGGAGAATTCTATACATACCACAGAATACCAGAAAAGACATAAATGGGTCTGGAAGCAAATTAAGCCTAGAAGCCAAAATGACTAAATTGAGGGGATTGTACTTTGGACATATCATGAGATGACGTGATTTGCTGGAAAAGAAGACAATGCTGGGAGAAGAGGAAGACAGGAGAATTGCATTACAAATGGATTGACCCTACCAAGGAAACCACAGCAGTATGTGTGTAAGCCATGAGTAGGGCAGTTGATGACTGGGGCTCAGGAAGGTGTCCATGAACTGAACCTGACTTGACAGCAAATAACAACAACAATAACAACTCCCATCAGTGTTCTGTTTGTCAGGCATAAGATAGCAGGTATTATTTGCCTCTTTTCTTGCCATTTCACTGGCTCTCATTTATAAAATGGACCATTTGTCCTTTTGAACAGATTTTGAAATAAGCTATGTACAGAAAAACCCCTCCAGTTCATTTGTTCTCTTTCTGCTTCACTGTCTCCTTTCTTCTTCTGTTGCTTCTCCCCCATGACAGATTTTCTATGATACAATACTAGAAAAAGGCCTAGAGGCAAATTGATGGTTCTAGGGATTGAAATGTTCCCCTGCTGATGTTCCAGGAGCATGCCTTATACCCTTTCATCCTCTCCAGCACTTTGTTTCTGAAGGGAGATCATCAGTGTGAGGTCTGCATCCCTGCACATCATTTTCCCAGCACATAGAAAAGAACAAAAAGGCAACACAAGGGCTCAAATGCCCCACAAATTTTCTACCACATGGAAGAGAAAAGATAGACTGAGATGCCTTCCTGCCAATCCCTACATTACTTTTTCTCCCCCATTTGACACTACATGCAAAAAGGGGGTGTGAGCCTCTGATTCATCCAGTCCCCCATTTGCACATTAAAGTAAATGGAAGTAAAGGTGCCAATTTTCATCCCTTTAGTTACTTTTCTGTGTGTGTGTGTGCAATTTCTGCAATTGTTATTGGATGTGTTTGGAAGTTGGCACATTTGTGGACCCCCAAGTACATCAGGAATTTACAGTTTCACTTTATTAGTTCAGCAAGTGCCATTTTTATGAGCAATATAAATTTGAGGATGATAATGGGAGAATTGGGGACATGGGAGGAAGCAAACATGTTAACAACTCCTGTCTCCTTTTAATAATATCAGAACGGTGCAGTATCCACAAATAGGGATATACTGTTTTCACAATAAGAAAAGAATCCATATTTTTTTGTTCAACAAAAAAGAAACAATTTTTAGAATCATAGAATTGTAGAGTTGGAAGAGACCATGAGAGCCCCTGCCATGCAGGAACACAATCAAAGCATCCCTGACAGATGGCCATCCAGCCTCTGTTTAAAGACCTCAGAGGAAGGAGACCCCCGCCACAGCTCTTACTGTCAGAAAGTTCCTCCTAATGTTGAGGTGGAATCTCTGTTGCGTGCTGAGGTGAGATAGTTCCCCCACTGGTCGCCCTACCTCCCCTTCCCCAACAAAAGACAGACACGAACTCAGGCAGAATAATATATTGATACAGAAGAAAAGATGAGGTGAAATAGTATTGGCAATAAATGGCCACAACTTTTCTGGTGATAGGTGCCTGGTTGGCACCTGAGAATGGGCCAGAACCCAGATATCGGCCAGCCCGCCTGCTGGTCGATGATGTATCAGTTATTCCGCCTGCTAACCAATCACGTGATCTGGTCACATGACAAGATCACATGACCCAGACCTGAGGAAAGGGGGAGGATACTCTGGGGGTCCCCCCCATCGGTGACTCCCCAGTGTCCACCTCCTCCCCCCTTGGGTCTCTGTGGCCAAGAACTTGAACAGGACCTTGGACTGGCCTAGGTCTAGCACCGGAGACCTCTGACCCCAAGTCTGAATCCAATCCCCCCATGCTCACCGACACCAAAGTCGAGCTGCATACCCACCAACAGCTCGACTTCCACCAACCCAGCAGCTATCACCCCAAGAGGGCCGACCTTCTGACTGGAGGGACTCTGAGATGGACCTATTAGGGAAGAAGATTGAGTTCTGGATGAATGTAACAGGTGTAGGCCCTGGATTGCCATCTGCCCAGCCGCTGGATGGTAGGAACCGCTAAACTTTCCCTTGCGGCCATGTTGGCTGCACCTATCCGGAACAATTGTCCTCCATACTCGCTTGCTGGGAAACCCAGCTGCCGCAAGGCTGCCCACAACATGCTCAAGAACTGGAAGTGAGTCAGCACAGATGAGTCCTCGTGGATGAAAAGGGTTCGCAGGATGCTAGGACGACGTTGCAGGTATTGTATAAGGTATACTGGGCAAGCAGTTGTCGCATCCAGCTTAAATAGGCGCAGGTGAGCTCCTCTTCCCCGCTGATTGTTCTTGGACTCTCGGATCTGTAACAGCAGGTCCGCCTCTCCCACCGCCACGTCTCTCAGCCGGAGCGCCCCCCCCGACTCATCCTTCTTGGAGATGCAAACCAGCTCTCTGATGCATAGAGCTGCGAAGAAAGCAGTGGAAAAGGCAGTGCGAAAGAGACGAGTCTCATACCTGGACCGGCAGATGTCGCGCAGGGAAGCCATCAGGTTGCACAATAGCCTGTACGAAATGGGTCTGCGTGTATCCTGCTCTTGGGTTTTGCCAAGGCACCATCCTTCAACTGCCTTTTGAACCAGGAAAGAGTCACAGGGGTCGCCTTGCCCAGCTACTTTGCTAAAGAAGGAGATGGCAGCCAGATGTAACAACATGGATCTCGGTGCTAGGCCCCCATCCTTCAAGGATGCGATGTAATGCAGGGCCTCTCTCTCAGAAGATGACCAGGAGCTCCCATAGTTGTGTCTTTGTCTGAAGATGAAGAACTGCCGTACTGCCCTCGAGTAGCTGGCCCAGGTGGAAGGTGCCAGAGAGCTGAGAAACCCCTGGGTCACCGTTCCTTTCCAAGGTGCCAGAGCTCGACCGGGAAGGTCGCTGGTGTCTGATACGCTCCTGGCACCAACTCTCGAAACCTGTTGTCCTGGAACTGAGACAACACACCCGCAATTTGTTATCCACACCCAGAATATATTATGCTGAAAAGGTGATGTTTTCTGCCTGGCAGATGAGCACAAACTCCCTGACGACTCTGTCAGATTTAGAGGACTGTTTGTTGATAATCCTATCCACCATCTGATTATCACACCAGAATCAGATCCTTTTGTTTCGTAACTCATTTTTCAATAAACATACTGCCACCTCGGAGCCAACTGCTCAGCTCCGGCGCAGGGCCGGGAATATATCCCCAGCTGCTGGACCTAAGTGGAGACTGTGCACGGCAGTACCCACCCCTCAGCCAATCAGAGACCTTGGATGCCCCATGTCTCTGATTGGTTGAAGTGCTTCTGGCCAGCCAATCAGGGGAGAGCACCCTTTCCCTGATTGGCTATCTCTCGATCCTCTCTCTGACCTGCATAAGTCGGTCAGAGAGGGATGCCTCCCAACATGGCAGCACCCATGCCCCACCACGACGTGGGCGAGCCACTGGGGGACTCCCCCAGCCACAACTTCAGCCGCGGGACACAGGTAAGTCCTGCAGCTGATTTCCTGGAGCTTGCATCCATTGCTCTGTGTTCTAGTCTCTGGAGCAGCAGAAAACAAGCTTGCTCCATCCTCAATGTGACACCCCTTCAAATACTTAAACAGGGCTATCATATCGCCTCTTAACCATCTTTTTTCCAGGCTAAACATATCCAGCTCCGTAAGTCTTTCCTCATAAGGCATGGTTTCCAGACCTTTCACCATTTTAGTCGCCCTCGTCTGGACATGCTCCAATTTATCAATACCCTTTTTGAATTGTGGTGCCCAGAACTGGACACAGTATTCTAGATGAGGCCTGACCAAGGCAGAATAGAGTGGCACTATTACTTCCCTTGATCTAGACACTATACTTCTATTGATGCAGCCCAAAATCGCATTGGCCTTTTTAGCTGCCGCATCACACTGTTGACTCATGCTCAACTTGTGGTCTACTAGGACTCCTAGATCCCTTCGCACGTAGTCTTGTTCAGCCAGATCTCCCCCATCCTATATCTATGCATTTCGTTTTTCTGCCCTAATTGCAGTACCTTACGTTTCTCCAGATTGAATTTCATTTTGTTAGCTTTGGCCCAGCTCTCCAGTCTATCCAGGTCATTTTGAATTTTGATCCTGTCCTATAGGGTATTAGCTATTCCTCCTAATTTAGTATCATCTGCAAATTTGATAAGTATGCCCCTAATTCCCTCATCCAAGTCATTGATCAAGGTGTTGAATAGCACTGGGCCCACGACAGAACCCTGTGGAACCCCACTGGTCACATCTTTCCAAGACGAAGAGGAGCCACTGCTGAGCACCCTTTGGGTTCGGCCAGTCAACCAATTACAAATCCATTGAACAGTTAATTTGTCTAGCCCACATTTTACAAGCTTGTTTGCAAGAAGGTCATGGGGAACCTTGTCAAAGGCTTTACTGAAATCAAGGTATGTGATATCCACAGCGATCCCTTCATCCACCAAAGTTGTAATTTTATTTAAAAAGAGAGAGAGAGAGATCAGATTAGTCTGGCATGACTTGTTTCTCTGAAACCCATGTTGACTTTTTGTGATTATGGCATTACCTTCTAAATGTTCACAGACTCTCTGTTTAATGATCTGCTCTAGAATCTTCCCTGGTATTGATGTCAGACTAACTGGACGATAATTGTTGGGATCCTCTTTTTTTCCCTTTTTGAAGATGGGAACGTTTGCCCTCCTCCAGTCTGCTGTTCTTCAGGAGTTCTCAAAGATTATTGCCAATAGCTTTGAGATTATATTTGCCAGCTCTTTTAATATCATTGGTTGTAGTTCATCTGGTCTTGGAGATTTAAATTCATTTAGCTTAAGAAGGCATGCCTGTACTTTCTCTTTACTTATTCTGTGCTGGATTTCCCCTATTGTGTTCTCTGTTCCTTTATTCTCAGGTTGGTCACCCTTTTCCTTTTCTGAAAACACTGAGGCAAAGAAGGTGTTGAGTCATTTTGCCTTTTCTCTGTCCCCTGTTAGCATTTTGCCATCTTCTCCATGTAGTGGTCCTACCATTTCCTTCTTCTTCCTTTTGTTTCAGATATACCTGCCAAAAACACCCTTTTTATTGTTCTTAACCTCTCTGAACTCATTCTGCACTTTAGCTTTTCTGACTTTACTCTTACACGTGTTCGCTATCTGTTTGAATTCTTCTTTGGTGATTTCCCCCTTTTTCCATTTCCTGTACATGTCCTGTTTAAAACTTAGCTCCGTTGAAAGTTCTTTAGTCATCCATTCTGGTTTCTTGAGACACCTCCCATTTTTCTTTCTCATTGGTACTGTTTGAAATTGTGCCTTCAGTATCTCCGTTTTGAGAAAGTCCCATCCGTCTTGAGGTCTCTTCTCTTTTAGTATTCCTCACCATGGCATCACCCCCAATGTTTCCCCGAGTTTATTGAAATCAGCTCTCCTAAAGTCAAGAATGTGTGTCTGACTGTGCCTGGCTTCTCCTTTCCATTGTATAACAAACTCCAGGAGAACATGATCACTCTCACCTAAGGATCCCACCATTTGCACCCCATTAACCAAGTCATCTCTGTTTGTTAGGAACAGATCTAAAATAGCTGACCCCTTTGTTGCCTCTTCCACCTTTTGGACAATGAAATTGTCTTCCAGGCAAGTAAGGAATTTGCTAGACCTTGAAGTTTTGGTTGAGTTAGATTTCCAGCAAATATCAGGAGAGTTGAAGTCACCCATCACTACTACATCTCTCCTTTCTGCATGTGTGTTCATCTGTTCTAGAAAGGCATCATCCAATTCCTCTGTGTGACTTGGGGGTCTGTAGTAGAGTCCCACAATAACATCCCTGTTGTTTCCCTCCCCTTTAATTTTTATCCAGATGCTCTCCACCTGGCTGCCAATATTGATGTCATGGATCTCTTCGCTGGTGTAAATATCCCTGACAATGCTGTTCCTCCTCCTTTCCTGTTTGGTCCGTTTCTCTTAAAAAGGTTATACCCCTCTATTCCTACATTCCAATCATGAGACTCATCCCACCAGGTTTCACTAATGCCTATTATGTCATATGTGCTTTGTTGTGCTAGGAGTTCAAGTTCATCTTGCTTATTTCCCATACTCTGTCCATTAGTATAGAGACATCTAAGACCATGTGTTCTCTTTACTTGCTGCCTATGCAAGTTTTTTTGCCTCCCACTGTTGGGCCCTTGCACTGTTTGCCTTGTTCCCTCTATGACAGTTTGACTATTTTCTCCAGTCCTTTTGCCTTCCAGAATATTGTTTCCCTCCCCCATATGACTTAGTTTAAAGCCCTCCTGATCAAATTCTTGAGACTGTTGGCAAAAACCTTTCTGCTAGCTGTCGTAAGATATACCCCATCCCTTGCCAGAAGCCCCCCCCCCATGGAACCAAAGCCCATTATCCAAGAATCTAAATCGTTCTCAGTGACACCATCTACAGAGCCAATTGTTTACATCGGCTATTTTCCTCTTCCTTCCTGGACCATGCCCTTCAAGAGGTAGAAGAGACGACAACCTATACATCCATTTCTTTCAGCTTCCTCCCCAGAGCCTCATACTCTCTTCTGATCTTCAGAAAGTTGTGCCTTCCAGTATCATTGGTTCCCACGTGGACCAAAAGGAAGGGGTAATGATCAGTAGGCTTGACCAGTCTTGTCAGCCTCTCCGCCACATCACAGATGTTTGCCCCATGGAGACAACACACTTCCCGAGACATCTTGTCAGGCTTCTGTACTCCTCAGCAAGGAGTCCCCCACCACCAGCACATGCCTCCCCCAAGGCTTAGCAGTGACTGTTACTTGTGGTGGTAGTCTCGGGGTCCCATGCTCTGCCCCTGAAGTCTGTCCATGCTGTTCTTCCTTGTTGTCCTTGATAAGCTAGAGAGCTTCAAATCCATTCTGTAGCTGCAAGCTGCCAGAACAAGCTGCCTGGTTTTTCTACTTCTGTTTGTGATATTCCTCCAGCTGTCTACCTCCTGTGTATGTGAAGTGACCCTCTCCCCCCCCCCAGCAACTTCCTCTGTGTGGTCCCCATCCAAGACTGTTCATTCTGTTCTGTTCAGGAAAACCTCTTGCTCATGAATATGGTGAAGTGTAGCTACCCGGGTCTCCACCTGCTGGACTTTCTCCTCCAAGAGGGCTACCAACTTGCACTTGGTGCATGTGAAGTTCCCAACATCTGTAGTCAAGAAGACAAGCATCCCACAAGTGTTGCAGGTGACTGCAGCAGTTCCCTCAGTGTCCATGCTGAGAAGTCTTAATTAATCAGTGAAACAGGACTGTGGGCTTCCCCCTCAAAAAATCCGCCGGTATTCACCAATCTCTGTCAATGAGTTCAATCTACTGGGGATATAACTTTATAGAGATCTCCTGGCTACAAGCTCATTCTGAAGGCAAGTTACTGCTTTACTTCCTCTAACCAAGAAACCCTCAAAAGTATTTTTAAAAAAATAAAAATAAAAATTTGTAAAGGAGAACCTCTAAAACAAAGTTCATTGCTCCCCTGCTGTCTGTGCTGTACTTTTGCTTGGTTGATAAAATTCTGGGAGGAGTTGTATAGAGCTAGGTTCCTAGCTCCACCCGCTAGTGACTCACAGATGTGATTCACAGAAGCTTCACCCCCTCAGCAACAAGCACACTCTCCAAAGAGTTTTTTTTTTAAAAAAAAAATTCAAACTCACCCACTCAAAATGGCTGCCCAAAAGCTGCTCTCCTTCTTCTCCCTGGCAGGAAACAAAATACTTTGATGCTACAATATATATCAAGTAATGGTATTTTAAAACTCAAGTAGGAAATGGGATGGGGAGGAGAAAGAATATTCAAGATCAAAATATTTTATATATAAAAAAATTACAAATCAAGGCCACAGCCCTTTTAATATCTGATTAAGCAAGTTCTCACTGATCAAATTCAGATATTCGTACAGCAGCGTTTCATTAATAATACTATAAAACACAGAGTCAAAAAGCTTTTATATGTTGTAATGCCTTGTTTGGCTCTTCAAAATCAAACTTTATTTACAGCTGCCATAAGTAACAATAAAAATGTATTTTATTTGGACTGACATCAGTGGTTCACATCAACCTTGCCTGACAGCCTTTCAGATATGATTCATAATATTCAAGGCAACATTTGTAAGCTTGTAATAATGAATTATATTCTCTTTTGACTTCAAGTATTAACCAGTTTACCTGTATTAGGTAAGATTCAATGGTGAATGTCAACATTTCTATTAGTGTTATGAAGTTTTATGATATTTTCAAAAGAAAGCTTTTTACAGTTTTACTAAAGGTAAAGTCAGTGAAGATTTTTATAGATGCTGTTCTGTTCCAAGCCATTTTTGGACACATGGGGAATTGATACATAGCAAGCCTTTCTAGAAACCGTGATTTCTCAAAAGTTTAGATGCAAGTCTGATGATGAGTTGGGTCTGGAAAACTGATCTGGCTTCTCTCCATTTACAAAAGAAAATCATTTTTTAAAAATTATTAAATTAAATAAGAGAGAAGCTTTATCTAATTGAAATAAGACATGAGCATACTTATTATTAAGACTGTAGAATACTGTATACAAATACTGAAGATGCCTTAAGAAGACAGTGTGCTAAATTTAACAATTTAAAAAATCATATTTAATTCAAAAGTCAGCCACAAAAGTCCCAAAGCCATAAAGATTTATAGTCTAATTCTGTACAACTTCAATCAGAAAGTCTCAATGAGATCAGTGGCTCTTACTCAGAAGTAAAAGTGTATCTATAAGCAGCCTCCAAAGTGCCTGGATCATTTTTTCTATGGCAACATTTCTCCCTGGAGACAACTGTGATGACATATGCAATCTGCAGATGACTTCTTAGGGTGCAGTCCTGGGTACACTTCATTAGGAAGGTGCTCTGAGCACCATTTGGGTTCGGACGGACAAACAATTACAAATCCATTGAACAGTTAACTTGTCTAGCCCACATTTTACAAGCTTGTTTGCAAGAATGTCATGGGGAACCTTGTCAAAGGCCTTACTGAAATCAAGGTATGCGATGTCCACAGCGTTCCCTTCATCTACCAAGCTGGTAACTTTATCAAAAAAAGAGATCAGATTAGTCTGGCATACTTGTTTCTCTGAAACCCATGTTGACTTTTTGTGATTATGGCATTGCCTTCTAAATGTTCACAGGCTCTCTGTTTAATGATCTGCTCTAGAATCTTCCCTGGTATTGATGTCAGACTAACTGGACGATAATTGTTGGGATCCTCTTTTTTTCCCTTTTTGAAGATAGGAACAACGTTTGCCCTCCTCCAGTCTGCTGGGACTTCTCCTGTTCTCCAGGAGTTCTCAAAGATTATTGCCAATGCCTCTGAGATCACATTTGCCAGCTCTTTTAATACTCTTGGATGTAGTTCACCTGGTCCTGGAGATTTAAATTCATTTAGATTAAGAAGGTATTCCTATACTTCCTCTTTGCTTATTCTGTGCTGGATTTCCCCTATTGTGTCCTCTGTTCCTTTATCCTCAGGTTGGTCCTCCTTTTCCTTTTCTGAAAACACTGAGGCAAAGAAGGTGTTGAGTAATTCTGCCTTTTCTCTGTCCCCTGTTAGCATTTTGCGATCTTCTCCGCATAGTGGTTCTACTGTTTCCTTCTTCTTCCTTTTGCTGCAGACATACCCCCCAAAAACCCTTTTTATTGTTCTTACCCTCTCTAGCAAGCCTGAGCTCATTCTGCGCTTTAGCTTTCCTGACTTTACTCCTGCACGTGTTCGCTATCTGTCTGAATTCTTCTTTGGTGATTTCCCCCTTTTTCCATTTCCTATACATGTTTCGTTTAAAACTTAGCTCCATTGAAAGTTCTTTAGTCGTCCATTCTGGTTTCTTGAGATGCCTCCCATTTTTCTTCCTCATTGGTACTATTTGAAATTGTGCCTTCAGTGTCTCCCTTTTGAGAAAGTCCCTTCCATCTTGAGGTCTCTTCTTTTTTTATTATTCCTGACCATCAGATCACCCCCAGCATTTCCCTGAGTTTATTGAAATCAGCTCTCCTAAAGTCAAGAATGCGTGTCTGACTATGCCTGGCTTCTCCTTTCCATTGTATAACAAACTCTAGGAGAACATGATCACTCTCACCTAAGGATCCCACCACTTGCACCCCATTAACCAGGTCATCCCTGTTTGTTAGGATCAGATCTAAAATAGCTGACCCCCTTGTTGCCTCTTCCACCTTTTGGACAATGAAATTGTCTTCCAGGCAAGTAAGGAAATTGCTAGACCTTGAAGTTTTGGTAGAGTTAGATTTCCAGCAAATATCAGGATAGTTGAAGTCACCCATCACTACTGCATCTCTTCTTTCTGCGTGTGTGGTCGTCTGTTCTAGAAAGGCATCATCCAATTCCTCCGTCTGACTTGGGGGTCTGTAGTAGTCCCACAATAACATCCCTGTTGTTTCCCTCCCCTTTAAGTTTTATCCAGATGCTTTCCACCTGGCTTCCAGTATTGATGTCATGGATACCTAGGTATTCCTTTACCTATTTTATCTCTTTATGTTGGGCTGTAATTCCCTTACTGCATGGTTTATTCTATTTTTACCAGTTAGGGTACTGTGAAGTTGAAGGCTTTCATGGCTGGCATCCATAGATCCATAGATTGTGTGTCCAGGATGGTTTATAACATGTTCTGCTACTGCTGATTTTTCTGGTTGGCCCAATCTGCAGTGTCTCTCATGTTCCTTGAGTAGCAGAACATGTTATAAACCAACCTGGACACAAAATGTTATTTAAAAACACAGAAATGCTGGACCAGGCCAACAACTATCATGTCAGAATGCACAGAGAACCTATTGAAATCCACATACACCAGGACAATTTCAACAGGAAAGATGTAACCTTAAAAGTAAACAAAATCTGGCTCCCAGTTTTGAAATACAATAGAATTAAAACAACACGTACAAAGGAATTTCACCCAGGGACATGGGGATTCCCAGGTGATAATGGCCCATCAACCAACCATCAGTCAAACAGACACTAATGAGCCTTGCAATTCTATACCTAGAAACTAACCATTCAATTACACAAATTTACATATACTCTCCTACAGTGGTTCACAGCATATAAACCCCAAACACACTCCTACCCAACCATTCTCTGAAGATGTCAGCCACAGATGCAGGCAAAACGTTAGACAGAAACTATTCCAGAACACGGCCTCACAGCCCGGAAAAAAACCCAAGGAAAATCTAAGTTAGGGTACTGTTTTTCTTTTGGGAGAAGACTAAAGCTAAGAAGGTATTAAATAATTCTGACTTTTCCCTGTCCCCTGTTAAAATTTCAACATCTTCTCTATGCATTGGCCCTATAATTTCCTTACTCTTCCTCTTACACAAAACATACTCCCACCCCCTTCTTTTTAATTTAACATATCTAGTGCTCCTGATCTCATCATGAGCTTTAACTTTTCTGACTTTCCTCCTGCAGGTACTGGCTATTAATTTTTATTCCTCTTTGGTGGCTTTCCCCTTCTTCCATTTCTTATATTCATTCCATCTTCTATTCCATCTCTTAAATCTCAGCTCACCTGAAAGTTCTTTGTACATCCATCCTTGTTTCATTAGACACCTCCCACTTTTCTTCCTTCTTGGAATTGTTTGCAACTGTCCCTTCAGTATCTCACCTTTAAGAACTCCCATGTACTATAAACCTCCTTCCCTTTAAGCACCTCTGAGCTTGGGATTTCACTCAGTATTTCCCTAAGCTTACTAAAAGCAGCATTCTTAAAGTCCAGATTGTGGTCTGACTATGTCTGGCTTCCCTTTTCCTCTGTATAACAAATCCCAAGATGACATGTTTACTCCCATCAAATGGGCCCACCCTTTCCACCCCATTGACCGTAGAATCATAGAGCTGGAAGAGACTACAAGGGCCATCCAGTCCAACCTCCTGCCATGCAGGAATACACAATCAAATCATTCCCGACAGATGGCCATCCAGCGTCTGTTTAAAAACCTCCAAAGAAGGAGACTCCACTACACTATGAGGCAGTGTATTTCACTTCCAAACAGCTCTTACTGCCAGGAAGTTCTTCCTAATGTTTAGGTGGAATATCTTTTCCTGTAGTTCATCTCTGTTGATCAAATCCAAAATAGCTGATCCCCTTGTTGCTTCCTCCATGTTTTGTACAATGAAATTGTCTGCAAGGCTGGTGAGGAATTTGTTGGACCTTATACTCTTGGCCAACAAATATCAGGGTGGTTGAAGTCTCCCATTACTACTATATCTCTACTCTATATCTCCCCCTTACTACTACATTTCTCCTTTATTTGTTTTAGGAAGGCATCATCCAAATCTTCAGTTTGGCTGCGGGGGGCTGTCCCTCCCACTAGCCAATATTATTGGCTCATTGTTGCTGCCATTTCCAGAGCTTGGGTTAAGCACATAGGTTTCTGAGAAACAGATACCTGATTGACACCATTACTGACCTGATGCCAGCTCTGTCCTGACCCCCAGACAGAAAACTCATTTCAAATTGGGAAGTGTGCTTTTCCTCCACTCAACCCTGCTGCTTTGGGTTTACATTAACTGGGGAACCTTTAACTAAATCTTCCAGTTCTGTAGAAATTCTAGTCAGTGAGAGCTCGCTTTTAAATAGAGGGAATTTTCATGAGGACCTTGGTTGTGAGATTCAGAGTAACCTTTGTGTAAATTCCTTGATTTGTTATCCTTGCAGCTGCAAGATTGGGTCAGGGAGGGCAAGCACAAATGAAGGACTGGGCACAGGGCACTGTCCTCATTGCTGCATAAGGGGAGTGGGGAGGTCATTGTAGTAAGCTAGTGTGCTTTCCACAACTCCTTTCCCTTTAGGAGGTCTTTAATCATATTGCGGCATGACCTTATGCTATACGCTCAACTGTTTTTGGAGGAGACAGAGGTTAAATAAAGTGAGAGGGTTTGGTTGGAAACAACAACAACAAAAATATATGTTTCTCCTTCAAAAGCAGGGGGGACAGAGCCCAAAATGCTTAACAAACATTCAGAATTATGCTTTAATTTCATTTATATTGTTGAAATGTTTTAATTGTACATCACTATAATTGAAAATCTGACAATTTGGAAAATGGACTAAACTACATCTAGTTTAGTGTAAAAAATAGGGTAAAATATTTACTTTCAGGAGATTATAAGACGCGTCTAGTTTGGCACCAGAATAACGACAGTGGAACAAAAAAAGGACGACGGCAGTATCACATGACGTCATCCTTTTGTGTTCCGATGTCATTATTCTGGCATTTCTTTTTCTTGATGGTCCAAGCTGTGAATAGATTGGCTGTCCTGTTTTGGTGCCAGCATTGCTGGCGTGTGAAATCTCGGGCCATTTAACTCTCATGAATGCAGTGTCAATGGTCAGTCTGGCACAAACACTTCTGGTCAGATTGTAACATCCAGGTAAGTGACTCACTTCCCTGGTTTACTTGGAAGTTTTAAAGTGTGAGTATATGCTTTTTGTAATTGTTTGTGTTTTATTTTTGATTTTATTTTTAAATTTCCCATGCAATGAAGTCTTGTGGGATTTCAAAGGAGAAAGTGAACAGGGCTTCATTCACTTCCTCTTCATTGCTGGTGAAGCCTTCTGCTAGGATTACAGGGTAACTGTGGGGGGGGGGTTGATCTTTTGCTGGCATAAAAATGGTTTTTTTAATGCCAGCAAAAGCACATTTAAAGGAGATCATCTGAAAAAGTCCTTAGACTGCATGCACTTCATCTGTCCAACAAAGTCCTTCTCAAACATAAAGTGGAGGTGTGAGGGTCTTCTCTTTACCCAAAGCAGAGTGTAAAAGGGAGAGCCACTTCCTTGCTTTATTTTGCTGTGCTCAGGATCTTTAAGCAATTGTTTCCCTTCCCAGCTTACTCCAGGTATCATAGCTTGGGTTAAAGGAGAATTTTTTAAAGTGTCCATGTACTGCAGGATGAGGCCCCTTTCTTTAAAAATTTAAAAATTCCCTCTCCCTGATTTACACGTGAAGGGGCAAACACATGTTTATGAGATTATTGTTTGTTCTATTGTTTGTCTGATAAACACAAATTCATTGTCAATTATCAAAATTTTGATTCTGAATTTCATCATTAAAACTAACAAATTATGGACTTTATCAGACCACTCTCTATTAATGTTCTTTTGCTGGCATATTTTGCTGCATTTTTATGATGGCAAAAGAACCCCACCACCACCATACCTTACCTTGAAAAGTTAAAGACGCAGCCTCAGCACTAACAGAGAGTGAAAGAAGCTCCGGTATCAAATCTCACTGATTCTGAAGAGAAGATATGGCAAATTCAAAAGTTAAAGCAAGACAAAGATGTAAAACATATGCACAAGCACATAAACACACTTTAAAAATTACACGAAAACTGGGGAGGTAAAAAAAAAAAAAAAGAGCATCCCCTACCTGGCTGTCCCAATCTCGCCCAGAAGTGTTCTGGCATTGACGCTCTATCCATGAGAGGAAAATTGCATGAAGTTTCAAACACTGGCAATGTTGGCAAAAAAGCACCATAAGAGATCAATTAACAGCTTGGGTCATTGATAAAAAAAGTACACCTTATTAACAGTGCATGATCGCGAAAGAATGATGTCTGTTATGTGCACTCTTTTGCGATCATTAGGCATCCTTATGGCACCATATTTGTTGCATCTTAGAAAGTCCTATGTAATGCCATCAGAGAGTCCGTAGTCATAACTTTTCACTTATGTTTCTGACATCTGTATTTTTCATCCTTTCAGTTCTTAAACCTGGTGAGGTTAAGAACTGATCCAGCTAATGCCTTAGATATTATTTTTCCAGTTGTAGATTTTTTTTTCACATATTCACTGCACCTGTTTTTTTTATTTCTTACCTTTGTACAAAAACTGACAATGACAACAGCAAGAAAACCCTTAAATCCTACCACATTCTTTCTGATCACTGAGCACACAGCTAAATGCCACCTGTTCATAAGATTTATTATTTGGGACAAAGGAATCTAATTGAGGCTATTACTCTTCCAATTAGCTGTGTGAGCAAACCATACTATGTATTCTATATAGGTAATTTTTAAAAAATTCTTAATTGAAAGAAGCTTGCAAAAGTAATACTGTATCATCTGTGCTATTGGATTTATCTCTTTGAGTTCTATTAATTTGATCTTCAGTGCATGCAAAATACTCCTGTGTAATATTCTACATAATTTGCCTATGCGTCTTGATGATTTCTCTACTTGAACCATTTCACTGATCCAGGATCATTGAGCAAGGGTGCTTCCGTACTAGGTGTTTTGTATGGAATCACCTTGCTTTGTTCCTTTACTTTATATGGCCTCTGCAGCTAAAGGGTGAGGTGGAAAAGGAATGTAAAAAAGAAAGAAACCTAGCCCTAAAATTAATGTATTAGTTCAAACTAGAGTACATTGATAGCATGAGGGGGGACTTATAATGCTTGATTAAGCTGGTTGTGGCCCTGAAGTGGTTCCAAAAACAGGAGCTTCTTTGTACTACATGTGTGAGCCAGTCTAGCAGGAATGACATAGAAATGAAATGAAATAAACAATACATACATTTCATAGTACAGTAGTACTATGTACAGTAAGAGCTGTTCGGCAGTGGAACACACTCCCTCGGAGCGTGGTGGGGTCTCCTTCCTTGGAGGTCTTTAAACAGAGGCTGGATGGCCATCTGTCGGGGATGCTTTGATCAAGATTTCCTGCGTGGCAGGGGGTTGGACTGGATGGCCCTCGTGGTCTCTTCCAACTCTGCAATTCTATGATTCTATGATTCTAGACAGCAGCATAAATACTTTCACATGTGAACTCATTTTCAGCTCTGCACCTTCTGTGAGAACAACAGCCTAATCCCATGCATTTCCCCTCAGTTATTCATTTCTTACATTACTCCAGTAAAATACAAAATATGGATGGTGTGGGTGAGCATCATTGTGGTTAGGTTATTCCAAGCAATGTGAGATCCACAATCCCTCTAAAGACAAGACCAGGCATGGAGCATGGGAGATGGTGGTAAATGGGAATGATGTAACCACTTGGTTCTGCACAACACCTTGAGTGTTGGCCAAGACCTGAGTGACACCACCGCTGCTGTCAGGTTAGGGATGAGGAAAGCAGATGGAGCACAGGGAATTTAAAGATCAACAGGAAAGCTGTGGGGAGAGAGACAGAAGAGGAGAGGATGAGGAGAAGGAGGGAGGAAGCAAAGAGGACAGAAGGGTGGTTGAAAGCAAGAGGGAAAGCAAGACATGGAGGGAAAACAAGCTGTGTGGGAGAAGGGCAGAGGGAGGTGAGGTGGGAGGAAAGTGAAAGAAAGGCATTTGGTAGTAGCAAGAGGAAAACAAAATTTTTTAAAAAAAGATGGAAGGTGATCCTGGAAAAAAGAGAGGAGGGAAGGGAAGCAACCTGACAGAAAATGCTAGAAAGAGGGAAGAGCCAGGAGTGAAAAGGACAGTCAATCTCAAGCCTTCCCATGGAAAATTGCAAGCAGCAAGCAGTGTGAGAGGGAAAGGAATATCTTCATATAGCAGGAGCTCCATTGATTTTGCCCCCCTCATTTACCCAGACTGCCACCACCCAGGGCTCAGAAGTACCACCCAAGATATTGGTTGTGGGGAGATGCTGAGCATTGGGAAGTTTTGAAAGCAACTGGGGAAGAAGGAGAAGAGATACCTTTTCCTTTCAGGATTGGGCACTTAGCTAGTGAGGGGCCTGGAGCAATTGCCACAGCTGAATTGTTAATTCAGCTCTGGGAACTTAGTAAATCAATGCTTATGGACATTCTATTGATTCTGTGGCTCTGCCAGAGTTGAGACTCACAATTGGATTCAGGCCTTGGCATCCATTTACAGATGAGTCTTCCAGATGGTGTTTCTTTACCCTGATAAGTCAGGTAACTTGACAGGTTGTTGGGATAATAAGGAGGGTATTTCTTGTTCGTGGAGTGGGAAGAGAATAATAGGTGGAGAGAAGAATATTAGGATTTTTTTCATACACAGCAGATACGGCATCATATGATCAAGAAAGGGTGCACATATCAGACAACATCGCCCTTTCACATTCATGTCCAATTCAAAACCCATCCTCTTTTATTGATGAACCAAGCCATCAATTGATCCCCTGTGGTGCTTTTCTGCCAGCATTTGAATCCATGCACCATTGTACTCACGTGAATGCAGCGCCAATGGGGAAACACTTCCAGTTGAGATCAGGACATCCAGGTAGGGTGCACTCTTTTAATTCCCCCCCCCCTCTTTACTTGGGACTTTTTACATTTGTTTTAGTGCTTTGGTGTATTTTTTTGTGTGTTTTTCCCCCTTTCATTTTTTAATTTCTCACACAAGCATCTTCTCACAAGAATTTGGGAGATTTCAACCCCGGAAGTAAACAGAGCTCCTTTTGAGTTCCATTACTGCTGTGGAAGCCTCATCAACACTGCTCAAAGTAAGTGTGGTGGTGGTGGGTCTTTTGCTAGCATAAAAATGCCACAATTTATGCCAGCAAAAGAACTTGTGGTCTGATAAAGTCCTTAGATTTGGCTATTCTCTGTGGAAGAATAATAATGCTGGTATTGAAAGCAATGTGTAACTGAATCAGGGGCTCTTTCCTCAGACCAATGAGATAACCAAATATAGTAAAAGACAAACATGATTTTTGCTAGATAATTGTTTGCATAATATTTCAGCAACAAGAGAATATGAGAACAAAGACAACTGTCTTCATCTGAGACAGGCTTAACTATTTATCTGCACATCTGCTTTGTTTATGCAAGATAAATGTGCTTTTTCTGGATTGTACTCCATGTACTAGTTCATTTGAAAATGGAAGCAAAAATAAATATTCTTTGTGGAGAATAGGCAACTGTTAATTTATTACAATGGACCATACACACTTAAAGCTAAAAAAAAACAACCCACATTGGAGTAAACCAAAGAGGACCAGGTTTTTTTTTTTTACTTTTTTGATTTTAGCAGGTGTCACAGGTCAGTTCAGCAGTCGTACATAGTGGCACTCAAGTGTGGAGGGTAGTCCTCTGCATGTGCCTTAGGACTTTATCAGATGCAGCAAATATTGCATCATAACGATGCCTAATTAACACAAAAGGGTGTGTATATCAAATGACGTTGTTCTTTCTCAATAATGTCTTGTCCTAAAGCCGTTCTATTTTATTGATGGGCCAAACCATCAATAGATCTCCCCTGGTGCTTTTTTGCTGGTATTGCCAGCATTTGAAACCTGGTGCCATTGTCCTCCCATGAATACAGCTTCAATGGGCAGTCCTGCCAGAACACTTCCAGGTGAGAACATGAATGCCAGGCAGGCAACACTCTTTTTATGAGCCTCCCCAGTTTACTTGTAATTTTAAAAGTATGTTTCTGTGCCTGTGCATACTTTTTGAGTGTTTCCTTTGGTTTATTTTTAAATTTTACCATGCTTGTCTCTTCTCATGAGAATCATCACAGTCTCAAGCCGGAAGTGAATGGAGCTCCATTCACTCTCTGTCAATACTGGGGCTGCCTTTTGATGCAGCTAGAGGTAGGTCTCATAGGATGGTTTATTGTGCCAGGAACAATTCTGGGTTTTGTTGGGGCAGAAACAGAATTGTATATGTGTCTGATAAAGTCCTTAGTGTGATTTTGATCCTGTTGAACCAGTGAACCAATCAAACTACAGGAAAAGAGATTCCACCTAAACATTAGGAGGAACTTTCTGACAGTAAGAACTATTCAGAAGTAGAATACACTGCCTCGTAGCGTGGTGGAGTCTCCTTCTTTGGAGGTTTTTAAGCAGAGACTGGATGGCCATCTGTCGGGAATGATTTGATTGTGTATTCCTGCAGGGCAGGGGGTTGGATGGCCCTTCAGGTCTCTTCCAACTCTATGATTCTATGAGCAGGCTGAACAAGGGCACCTACCAAACTGAGGCCTTTTTGAAGAAGCACCCCCATGGGGAAATTACTGTATGTACAGAAGGAGGAACCACCTTCTTTCTGTCTTTCAGGGAATTTAAATCATTCCTGTTCAGGACAGCTTTTGAACTCTGACAATGAGCTAATACTATGCATTTTGCACTGCAGTTTTTATTGATTACCTAATAGTTAACAGCTGGTAGGGGTCTCAGCTTTTAGAAATGAATAATAATGTTGCAGTAATGAACGCTTTGGGAGACTATTTAAAGCTGCATATTTTAGAGTCAAGCCAATAGATTTATGCTGTGAATGTTAGTGAGAATAAAGGACACTTTGTAACATTGTGGTTGGGAACTGTTATTGCAACAACAATTTCCTCCATATCTAAAAACTTTTTTTTCTTTTTTTGCCCTGTAGATTTTTTTCAAAGGCATGAAACTTGTGAAGAAAACATTAGAGATTCAATTAAATGGTATTTAAAAAAAAACTTCCAACTCCCAGCCTTTTATTGTACTCAGAAATAATGGCAGGGAAGCATATGTTTGCAGAAGATAAGGTGCTGGTTCAAGGACTGCTGTATAAGACATTAGTCAGAGTGATGCCCTCTACATCTCATTAAGGACAGTGTCTATAGGACATATTTAGAGCCTTCCTTTCTTTTCCATCTCCTCCAGTTGCTAGTGAGGTCAGCCATGCCAGTTAGACAGATTCACATGCTTTGTCTTCCTGCTGAAAAACCCATCTAAATTCATTAAAAGAATATGCCTATGTTTCAAGGTCAAGGAGAGCAATTCAGTGCTCTACGCTTTGGAATTTGTGGTGCCATGAGGCCACTAAGCCATGTCTCTCCCTCTGAAAGATATGTCCATTCTTAGGCTTGAACCTGCAGACCTTTCTGTTAATGAACTGGCCTTCAAAGTTATGGGCTTTACCAGAAATAGGCTTATTACCCACTAAACTTGCAAAACTTTAAAATTGTTGGAAATCAGGCCTGAACTTTTGAAAGACACACCCAGTTAAACTGTGCATGTCATTGTAACTTAGAGCTTTTATTTTTGAGACAGTTGATAACACATTGAATTTACTGTTTTATAGTATAGAGATATTCTAAAACACTCTGGGGAATTCCCTCCCTATACAGACTATCTAGGTGAGAACACTTTTGCTGTTGAAAAGACTAGTTAATGCCTCCTTTTTACAACAGCTTTGAGGAATTTATCCTGGTTTAAAATGTGAGTTGTGAACTTCGAAGTCCTCACTTCAAATGTTACAACTACAACCTCACTGGCTACAAGCAAGCCATTATTCTGTCCACCTCAGCCCTCTCCCTTTATATGTAATATTAATAGCATAATATTGTCCTCGCTTGCTGGTCTGTTGTAGGGATGCCTAATAATGGATGTATAAATGAACAAAATTTGATCACATTAATGTTATTTGATTTCTTCTTCAAAGCTTGTTCTAACTTAAATGGGCATCAAATTACTAGGTGTCTCTCCCCAAACTTTGTACACATCTCAATGCACATTTTGTTTTAAAATATTTTGATGATTTTTCTGAAAATCTAAACACCTAAACATTAGGAAGAACTTCCTGATACTAAGAGCTATTTGGAAGTGGAATGCACTGCCTCATAGTGTGGTGGGGTCTCCTTCCTTGGAGGTCTTTAAACAGAGGCTGGATGGCCATCTGTCGGGGATGCTTTGATCCTGATTTCCTGCATGGCAGGGGGTTGGACTGGATGGCCCTTGTGGTCTCTTCCAACTCTATGATTCTATATTTTCTCCATTAATTGAAGCATACATGTGTGCATTTTTGAAATGTACATATTTTTATGCACACTTTTCAAACATCCACATTGATCTAGTGCATTTTTGGTACACTGATTCGAACACGGACTTCTAAATGTATGAGTTTCTGATAACAAATTGTGTTCAGGTCTGCATTTGATTTCAGGAGATACCAACTGGATACATTCTGGTAAATGAACAGAAAAAGATTTTTCCATGTTAATGAAAATACTGTGGTCTTGAAATGTGTTAAACAGCCTCTAGCAACTGCTTCATATGATGAGAAAAATGGCTACGTTCGGTTATTTATGAATTTAAGTATACATTATTTGAGTTACAGATTTCTAAAATAAAAACTAAAAATGTTTTGCAGAAACAAATCAAAACTTTATAAAAGCCACAAAAGCACCAGAAGAGATAAAAGCACATCAAACAACCATGTCCCCTCAAATGGACAGTCTCAAAACCAGTGTTAATCCAAAGCAGTGGCATAGGGCTGGCTAAGTGACAGGACTGGACCAATATTGGATAAATATTTAAAATATGAAAAAAGTGACTGTCAAGCAGCTACCATATATTCCGGCGTATAAGATGACTTTTGAGCACTCAAAAATACCCTCCAAAATTGAGGGTCATCTTATATGCCGGATATAATTTGCTTTGCCGCCTACCGATCTCCTGCCTCTTTGCAACCTTCGCAAACAGAGCGAAGGGGAAGGAGATGGGGCAAGGGGGTGAAGCAAAGTGTTTAGCAGTTCATTCTCCCTCGTCCTCTGCCTTCTCCCCCATTGGGGAGCAATGGAAGACAGAGGAGGGGGCGAACGTTGCGGTTTGCCGCGGCCGCCGCTCAATCGCCTGTGTGTTCAGCGGCTGAGGCAAACCGCTAGATTCACCCCTTTCCCCCACCTTCAAGGAAGGTGGGGAAAAGGGGTAAAAATGCCGAGTTTGGTTCAGTGTCCCCGTTCCCTCCGTCTGCGCTCCCTTCCGAAGAGGGTCAAAGGCAGGGGAAGCGGGGCTGCCGAGCCAAACCACTAGATTCGCCTGTTTCCCCCACCTTCAAGGAAGGTGGGGAAAAGGGGTGAAAATGCCCAGTTTGGCTCGGCGGCCCCCTCGTGGGTTGGGGAATCACGGGAGGAGATTAAACTCCTCCCCAGCCAGCTGGCCATCCCGCGATTCCCCTATTGACAAGGAGGCTGCCCAGCCACCTTGTGGGTTGGGGAATTGTGGGAGGAGGTTGAACCCCTCCCTAGCGGCTGGCCATCCCGCGATTCCCCTACTCACGAGGAGGCTGGGCAGCCTCCTCGTGGGTTGGGGAATAGCGGGTGGAGGGTGAACCTCTCCCCAACTAGCCAGCCATCCCCTGTGATTCCCCAACTCGCGAGGATGCTGGCCAGCCTCCTTCGGGGTTGGGGAATCCCGGGAGGTGGCTGAGCCTCTTCCCAGCCAGGCAGCCATCCACTGCGATTCCTCAGCCAGCTTCAGAAAGGCTTCAGAAGGGTGGTTGGCTGGAGGGGGAAAGCTTTCCAACCACCACCCGCCCTCCCCAAAGCCGCAATGGGGAGCCGGATCACGGCTTCGGGGAGGGTGGGTGATTGGGGGTCATCTTATATGGCGAGTATACCCTAGAATCTATATTTTTACTTAAAAATTGGGGATGGTGGTCTTATACGCCCAGTCGTCTTATACACCGGAATATATGGCATTTCCCCTCCCTAGCAGTTTACCATTGTTATTCATAACATGTAAGTTGTAATACAAGAATAGTAAACATGAAGAGCTGGATAAAAGATCTGTACCCTCCATGGGGGCTAAGTCATTTCTGGTCTTCTGACTGTAGTGCAAGAAATGTTATGATCTCCAGCTCAAGAAAAAATAGAGAAAGCAATGTGAGTTGAGCCTCCTGGAGATATGTTTGGTTGGTTATAGTCTGTTATGAATATCAAGTGGAAAGCAAAGCATGTAACATCTATATCTATATCTATATCTATATCTATATCTATATCTATATCTATAAGAGGCTTTGGTATGTACAATTGGCCTGGGTATGTTTCCTCTCCCAGTGTGCTGACTGGCTGCTCAGGAAACACACCCAATCAATCACCACCCACATGCAAATTCCCTCTCTACCTCACAATCCACTCCTGCCACTCAATTTGCATCTACACCCCCCAGCCTCACAAGGGCCCCTCCCTGCCCTGACTCCCTCACCCACACCACTCATGGGTTGCAACTGGATCTAGGCAGTCAACTGACAGCGACAGTCAACTTATGTATGCTTATTTGAGTTTTAAAAACAAATTGATCTTCCACTGCATTTAGATATTTTAAAAGATATTTTCTCTTGCTCCCATACTCTAGAATATGTTTCTTCTGGAATTGGATCTCATCACCAATCTTTCTCTATTTAGGAAATATGTCAAGTCACATCTTTTGGTCTGGCTTTAACAATTGTTTTTATAGTCTTTAATGTTGTTTTTAATTATTTTATTATTCTTTATGTGATCATCATTTTTTATTCATTTTTTGGTATATTAGCTTGATATGGTTCAGGAAGGTGTTATACAACTACAACATTGCTAATAAAATATAACTAAACTAAACTAAACTAAACATACCTAATGAAAAGTAGCCAAATGATGTCTGTCTAGAATTCTGAAGGTTTCTATTAAAAAAAAAAAGGCAGAAAAGCCTAGTGAAAATTCTAAGGTGAACATGTAGAGATGGAGGATCTATTGGATCACTTTCTCCCCCCCAGCACCTCTCTTAATGTCTCTTTAACTATGTATCATGGATGATATTCCCTTGGAGCTCAGACAGGGAGCAATTGAAGAAAATATCCACTAAGTAGAGAATTAAGCTGATATAAACAATTGAGCTGTTTTGAGGAGTGCTGTGTCCTTCACTTGAGTAGAATGGGATCTGGGACATGACAAACAGAGGAAAGTACCTAACAAAGTACGTAACAAAATGTGTGTGTTGGTGATTGTGTGTGTGTGTGTGAGAGAGAGAGAGAGAGTGCATGGGAGAATTAGCAGATTGAATATTATCATAGTAATATTCAAGAGTAATCTGAGTCCATGGGCAAAAGTGAGAAATTTTCTTCTCTAAAACATAGAGGATTTAATAGGCTCTGCTAATTTTGAGAAACAGCTGCAGTGAACAATAAAAGCAATTGTACCAAAGTGTAAAAAGGTATAGTCATGAAGATCTTAGCCTGCAGGGCTTCTCTTACTCCCTCACATTTCATAATTTTGCATTATTGAAGAAAAATAAAATGATGGCAGAGAAGTACTCTTCTGTTTCATATAATTATAGAACAGAAACACTTGGCAGCAATGCTTGTTTCCTAAATGTAATTTGGAATTTACCTTTTTAACTGACAGTGTCTAATCATAACAAAAGACTTGAAATTAAGATTAAAGGGTATAATACAGTCCAGTAGAAGTTATGGTCTTAATGTACAGATTTCTGGATATTATTCCCTTTAAAGCAGGTATGGGAATAAGATTTCCAGATGTTGCAGCTCCAAGAATACCTCATATTGCTTATGCTGGCTAAGGCTGCTGGGATCTTCACTCCAGCAACATGTGGAAGGTCACATGCTTTCCACCACTGCTTTAGGGAGTGTGTGCAATCCAGTTTTGGGGTTGTGAGTTTTAGTCTTATGGAATCAATGGGATTTATATGATTGCAAGTTTGTGTGGCTTTAAGTTTACCTTCAGCTAACAAAACAATACTTTTTCCTCAAAGACCTTAAATCTTTCAGATAAATGCAAGGTATCCTAGTTCTATGTTGGGAATACCATACCACTGAACTACTTCAGTGCTGTTCCTGTAACAAAAGAGCTTACTGGACTCATCCAGGTGGGCCTTTTGCAGCCCATCCAGCACCCCCTGTTCCCGGTGGTGGGCCCTGAAGTCACGTGGCATGGCAAGGGGGCCGCCATGTTCCCTCGTCTCCTTCCCAACCTGCTCCAGGGCTGGGAAGAAGGTGCAAAGGAGTGACCAATTGGAGTGGGTCTCCACACTCTGATTAGCCAATGGTGGAGGAAGGGTGGGACATCCGATCGCGTCTTCTGGTGCAGCCGGATGATGTGGGCCTCTGTGTCGGGGGCCTATATAAGCAGGTCCCTGACATCAGATACTCAGTTGGCTTGGAGAAGCCAAAAAGAGGTTGGATTGCTGGGCCAGGAACGGGTTTCCCCCACTCTGATTGGCCAATGGTGGAGGAAGGGCATGACATCTGGCATGTCTTCCGGTGTGGCTGGATGATGTGGGCCTCTGCATCAGGGGCCCCTGATGTCAGATGCTCAGTTGGCTCAAAGGATCCGAACACCCACCCACCCACCCTTTCATAGAATCATAGAATTGCAGAGTTGGAAGAGACCACAAGGGCCATCGAGTCCAACCCCTGCCATGCAGGAAATCACAATCAAAGCATTGTATGCCTTATTTCTTGTCTCACCTTGTTTGGCAGATGGCATGGGCCCTGATCCAGGTTAGAGTAGCCGGGGGGGGCTCCATCAAGTTTAAGTTCACAGAGACCCCATTTCCCCTCCCTTATTATAACCTTGTTTCATAGGGGAGGTGAGGGTATCAAACATGGGCTTGGCCAGGACTCTCCCCTCCAGGTGCAAGTTGGTGGCTACCAACAGCTGCCATTGGCCAACACATGGTTAGGCAATGAAGGGATCCAGCCCCATGCAATTGTTCCAACCATCTACAGCCATTATCAAAATGTGGCCTTTATTGCCAATCTTCATATACTAACCTATGCTTAACCTCTTATGTTTTATTATGTGCTCAATACATTTTGTGAAGATGTTACTGTGTTGTGTTTCATTTACCATGGGAAGGAATGGGTGGGGCATACGGGCTGGGTCTGCAATAGCAAATTTCAGAGTAGATAGTAGGCTCAGCAGGTTGGTAGGATACAACAGTGGAGATGTCTGTGAATTCTTTTTAAAAAAAATGGCATTGTATTTTGAAAGAAAACTTCAGCCATCACAGATTTTACATTAAAATATGAAAACTGTTCTTAAGCTTTGAAGAACAGCATGAACAGAGAATTCAAACAAGAGGGAGTAAAACCAAGAGCACTGGTTTTACTCCCATCTGCAGCACAGGGCATCTTAAGAAAAGGGCGGTGGTGTCATGTACTGGCTTCTCCAGATTCAGTGATCAGCAGTTTCAGAGTTAAAAACAGAAGACTTTATTGTCACAGTAATCCAAAAGCTAACCCTACAATTTTTTTGCTCAGAATGAAACCTAACTAGCAAGCAGTATCCTAAAGGCATTCTACAATCTACAGAATCTGGTGGGGTACATAGTCATTGGCTATCCATCATCCCCACTCTCAGTTCCCACCATGCCTGAGCTCAGCCTACTTTTCCCAGAACTGAGTCCAGGTGTCCGCCTTATCAGACAGTTACAGACGTAGAGCACATACAGTTAACAGATACAGAGCCTTTCTCCAATTGGACAACATGCTTGTTCACAAGCACAGAGGAATGCAAATACAATTAGCCATAGTTATACAATAGAACTGAATTTGGCAGGAAAAGGTCACGTCCAGGACTGCCCCTGACCATGGGATCTACAAGGGTGTGTGTGGTGTTGGGATCTCCAACACACACAAGCAGAAGTGCAGTTTGATTAAAGCCAATTGATATGGTCACATAATTGCCCTGCATCTTTTTATTCCAAAACATTAAGACTATGCCTTATGTTCCAAGTCATTTGTCTGCCTTCTCAGATCCATGCAATGTTAGTCTAGTGAATGACAGACACTGTTCAACAGTCTCTCAGGTTACATAAAAATGGAATAAAATATCTACTGAGAGTTAAAGCATACATTTCAAAACATTAATGTACAATGACACAAGATTACAAAAAATTGTTACATTATATGCAATTTAAAGTATGCAACTGAAAGAGACTAGACGTGTCAGGAAAGTACAGTGGACCCTTAGTATCCCCTGAGGTTTAGTTCCAGGACCCTCCCTGTATACCAAAATCTGTGGATGCTCAAATCCCATTATATACAATACTGTAGTAAAATAGTGCCCCATATATAAAATGGCAAGCAGCAAGGTTTGCTTTTTGGCTTTTTTGGGGAGCGGGGAGGGAATATTTTGAAACCACAGTTGGTTAAATTCGTGGGTGCAGAATCTGTGGGTATGGAGGGCCAGTTGTACAGATAAACAATTCAGTTTCTAAGTATCCTGAACAGTCCCAAATAGTAAACAGACTGACCTTTGTGTTTCCCTGAGCATGGCTGCTTTCTTCTCCTTGTCAGGGACCATGTATTGGGTACTACAGTGAGGCTTACAATACTATATGGCCTGTCATCTTTCAGTGTTTGATATTGTCCCCGAGGGCAATTGAGAATGTAAATAAAAAGCAAATATTTTGACACTGACTTTTGAAAAATCATCAAAAGGAGAGAAATAGTTATATATATATATATATATATATATATATATATCAATGCAGCTTTCTTTCAAAACAAAAAAATGTGAAAACAGTCCTATTCTGATTTGGGAAATCAAATGGAAATTCCTCATATAGCATTGTGTGTCCAGGCTGGATGTTCTCCCCCTGCCCTTTTCCCCAAATAATGACAGATGACAGACACATTGTATAACTGGAAAGATTATTGGTACATGATTTTATATAAGATTTGAGAGAGAGAGAGAGAATGAATAAAGGCTACAACTTTATTGATAACGGCAGCAAAGGTTGGCTCAAATCACATGGGTCCGGATCCAGACATTGACCAAACCGAATGCTGGTTGATGATATCACTGTCAGTTAGCCACTGACACCACCACTGATGAAAGAGGAGTCCTGGCCAGGCCCCACATGCCTGACTACCCCTAACCCTCCCTTATTCACCAACCACTGGGAAAGGGGGGTCTCTGTGAACTTGAACTTGTCCTCATCAGGAACTTGATGGAGACCCCCTCCCATTACCAATGACTTCAGATCAGGACGCATGCCAACCACCCCCAAAGTTATAACAGAAAGAAAATACATGCTACAAAATTACCTACAAGCCTACAACAAGAAATAAAGGGAGGGTGGGTGGGTTCGGCTCCTGAAAAGCCAGTGGCCAATCCAGTGCAGTGGCTGGGGATATATACCCAACCACCGTGCCATAAAGCAGCAGTCGCAAAAGTGCTGCAAAAGTGCTGCAAAATGCTGAAGTGTCCCACCTCCCTCTGAAGCAACCAATCAGGGCAGGGGTGACCTGCTGTGATTGGTACTCACTTTCGTGCCCCTTCCCGTCCCATGGAGCAGGCCAGGAAGGTGAAGACAACAATGGTGGCCCAGCCACCACATGGGCCGTGGAGGCAAGGGGGAGCCAGACTGGGCCCGCAAAGGAGCTGACAGGCAGTGGGTAAGTCCAGCAGCTCTATTCTGCTGAAAGTTACTGTCAGCATAGATAATATCAACCTTTTTTTCTTTTCTTTTCCTTTCTTTCTTCCACTTTTTTAAGGATGTTTCTTGTAACCACCCTGTTTAGCATGTACCTGGGCAACTTGTCATGATAGGAGGTACACTCTGCCTATGATTTATGTTCAATCACCTATCACATGAACTTCTAGAGACTGGTTTTGACAAACCAGATGTACTTTCTAACTACTTATTAGTTCCCATATAACCATCTATGAAAAAATCTAGCCAAGACATAGGTCCGTGTTTCCTGTATTAGAAATTATGACCATGAACTTCATATCAGCTGATGACATAGAAGAATGCTGTTCATTTGCAGAATATTACTTCTAGACAAGTATAGACTATGTTGGTTGCTTTGGCGCTAGAGTTTTCAAGTCAACAACATCCAATTCTCTAAGATTTCAGGGTGAAAGCCTGAAATTAGAGGGCATGCCCTTATGATACTGCAGGGGTGAGGCAGGCAAACATTGGAAGGGTAGCCAGAAATGTGTTTGGGCCAGCTGATTGTGCAAAAGGGCAGGAGGGGGAATTAGGTTAAAGTGCTTCTGCACCAGTGAAATTTGTGCCTGTTCAGATCACTGAAATCCTCACTGTACATAGCAGATTTGCACAGCAGGGTGTACTAGACTTATCTTTTGTCAGTGTCTTCTAAAATCTTCAGAATGCAAGTGGAAATTGTCGTGGCTTCCATTGCTGAAACAATTATTAATATAAGGCAGATAATGTTTCCTTTCCTTGACTGGTTCTTTATGCACAACTAAAGCAGCAGTAATCTACTGGGGTAATACTTCAATGAAAAAAAAAATGACTCACCATAGTTTCACTCAAAATGAAGTGGAAAATGTTTCCTTCACTTCTCTATATCTATGAATTTTGTTAAAATAATAAAACAAATGCAAGTGTGCATCTATGAATTGCTGCTTGTATAGTACTAGAAAACATAAGGGATATCTGGTATTGGAGAGAATATTTTTATATAATATTATATAAAAATTATTCATATAATCCTAGAGTATCTTTTTAAAAATATTTATTTAAGTAACATTCATATATTGTAAGTAAATCATATAATAAACAAAATAATCAACATAAAGTATAACTTACATAAAGTTAAAATAAAGAGAATTAGGCTATAAAGTTTACCCATTCATCTTACAATCAAACACTAAACAATTACCTCTCATAGCTTCTGTTCCTTGACTTCCCTGTATACCTACCTTATGAGGATTTTTTCTTTTTTATTATATACATTTCAACTTCATTTCAACTTTTCCAATGTTTTCCTTGTAAATTGTACAACAAACACAATTTACCTTCAAAATCAATAGCTTTCCACAGTATTGTTACTCCCTAATGTCCTTTTATATTTACATGTTACAGTGCCATGTTTACACATATTATTCTATCAATAAATCATGTTTTATATTCCATCTATTTTCCCAGTATTTTATTATTGGTAACCATTCCATTTCCACTTTATTTGTAAATTTCTTATTTAGAATATGTGCCAGTCTATCAAATTCTTTCATTTCATTTAGTTTCAATAACCAGCCATCTACTGAAGGAGCTTCTTTTAATTTCCACATAGATGCTAAATTTATTCTTGCCACTATAAACATGTATGATATTATTCACCAGTATTTTCTTTCATCTTCCCTATTAAGTATTGACATCATGTTAAATAGGTATAGCTTAGGAGCCACTGAATATTGTATTTTTAGTATTTTCCATATTATAATATGTATCTTAGTCCAATATCTTTTTAGTAATAGGCAATTCCGCCACATATGAATCATTGATCCTGATTCTTGGTCACATTTCCAACATTTATTTTCTTTTACTTTATAGATTTTGCTAATTCTCAATGGGGTAAGGTACCACCTATTAACCATTTTAAAATGATTTCCCTCTAATCTTGACATGCTGTAAAAGTATTTGGTTTTTGTCATGCATTATCCCGTTCATCTAATTCAATGTTTTCTCCAATATCTGTGGCCCATTTAGCCATCACACTGTTTCTCCTTCAAGTTCTTTTGATAGAAGAAGGTTTATATAATTGGATTATTTTATTTCTGCCTTTAGCCCAAATTATTTTGGCAAGCTCATTGTCGATGTCTTTGACTCCATATTTAACTTTATCTTCTTTAAACCTGTCTTTTAATTGATGGTAAGTAAACTAATGGATATGGATTCCTTCATTTTCGTTTTCCTTTATAGTATTCATTCTATACTCACCATCTTGATTTCTATGAAGTGTATCTTTATATTTAAGCCAACGTTTTGTCGTTTCCCATCTTCCTAAGAAAGCATCTTGAGGTGAGATCCATAAAGGAGTTTTTGTGTAGAATTGTTTCTTCAATTTATTCCAAATTCTTAAAAGAGGTTTTCTTATGAAGTGGTTTTCAAAATCTTTATCTTAAATTCTTCATATCATATGTAGGCATGCCATCCATACCTTATGTTTGCACTCTCTAAATTAAGTATTCTAGTATTTTCTAATTTAATCCAATCCACTATCCATGTACAACAACACGCATAATAGTATAATTTCAAGTTTGGTAAGGAACATCCACCTCTATTTTTCAAGCTAGTCAAAGTAGCCCATTTAATTCTTGGATGTCTTCTTCTCCAAATAAAGTTCTTTAGATCTTCTGTCCACTCTTGGAATGGTTTGTCATTATTAATAATTGGTAGGTTTTGAAATCAAAAAGTAAAATAAAAAAATAAAAAGTAATTTAGGAAGAATGTTCATTTTTATGGCAGCTATCTTTCCAAATAATGATAAATTCAAACCCAGTTCATTTTATCAAGTCTTTCTTAATCACTTTCCATAATGTTTTTATAATGGTTGTCATATGAATCTACACTTTTGGGTCATCCAAATTCCCAAATATTTCACATTATTTCCTGTCTTGCAGCCAGGTTTGTTCCTTAGTTCATCTTCCTCTTTTCTCGATATGTTTTCAGATAAAATTATCCTCTTGTCTCTGTTGATTTTAAATACTGAGTATTCTCCAAATTTATTTATTGTTTCTACATTGACTAGAGGATTTTCCAAAATTATTCAGAAATCGTCAGTGAATGCTTTTAGTATACCTTCCCCTTCAGCTTCACATCAGGTATTCTTTTATTTTTTCCTAATTACATTATTTAAGATCCCTAGTGTCAGTGTAAGGAGTAGAGGAGAGAGGGGACACCACTGTCTTGTCCCTTTTTGTATTGTAATGGGTTTTGTCTTTTTGCCATTTAGCATTAAGTAAGCTATCTGATTTTCATAAATATGTTCAATGCCTTTGATAAATTTGTCTCCCAAGTCCAATTCTCTCATCACTTCAACCATAAAAGACCATCTAACATTGTCACGGGCCTTTTCAGTGTCCGCAAATATCAGACCTACTTCCTTTTCATTGGCTCTTTCATAATATTCGATTACGTTCAGAATTGTTCTTATATTATCACTCATAAATCTTCTGGACAAGAAGCCATTTTGGTCTTGGTGTATAATATCATTCAAAATGTACTTTAATTTATTAGCGAGTATTGTTGTATAAATTTTGTAATCCACATTTAGACAATTGGCGGATAACTCTTAGTTTCTAATTTATCCTTTCCCTCTTTATGGATTAATGTAATATTTACTCTTTTCCAGGATTCCAGTACTCCTTTCTCTGTTATTTGATTCAAAGTCATGTGAAAATAGGTTATAATTATAATACATAATTTCTTCCTCAAATGCTTTATATTTGCCTGATTTAAAATTCTTTATAGCTTTAGAAATTTCTTCTATAATGAAAGGGGCAGTCAACTGAAGTTTTTGTACTTCTGATATTTTACAATATATGTTCTCTTTTATATATTCCCTCATTTCTTCTCTTCGGTTTTCTGAAATTTCCTGTTCTTTATAGAGGTTTATAAAATATTTTAAGAAAGAGTGTTATATCCTCTTGAGTTTATTTTTTTCCATTTCTTTTTTCAATTTATATGATAGCTATTGGCCTGTTTTATTAGCTTGTTCAAAGTGTTTTTGTTTCAAACGCAATGGGCATGAGGTGGAAGGATCATTCTAAAGCTTTTTAAAGGCTTTTAGAAGGTTCCTCCAAAGTGTAGCTGGGACAGACTGCCGAGCAGACTTCAAACCCTACCTCAAGCCATTGCTGATTTTTTTATCTATCTTTGTGCACATTTTTCTTGATTTTCTAGTTACTGAAACTCCACCTCCCGCTGCACATGCCACCTCCTTTTTTTTCTGTTAAAGTTGTCTCCCAGACCTGAGACTCTGATTGAGACTTGACTTGAATGTATCTTTCAAGGACTTGATATTTGACTTGAGACTTGAAGGTATAGACTTGAGACCTAACTTGAGACTTAGCTTACATGTTCTACTTCTGGGGAGAAGGAAAGCAGCAGCCAAATAGAATCACAAAACCCAAAGGATATTTTTCCAGCTCTCTGCAATTAAGGCATCTAAGCAAGCTTGGAATCTCCATTATTCATGAAAACTCCAGGAACTATGGAGATTTTCAAATGGGAACAAAAAAAGTGTTCCCGTTTCGCAATCTTCTCTCCTGCCCCTCTCCCGTCCCTGTAACGCCCCAAAATAAAAAGTTTTCAAACCTACCTTAATCATGGCTCCTTGCCTCAGCAGGGCAGCCCAGGAGTGAATGGAGCTTGAATGGAGCTCCTTTCACTTCCTGGACTGAAATCCTGGGTGCTCTTGTGAGAAGATAAAAGTGTGGGAAATACAAAAATAAACAGTAAAAGTAACACCAAGCAAAAAAAGCACATTTAAATAATTAAAAGTAACCCGGGAAGGATACAAACCCAGGAAGGGTACAAGAGCTCTGCAAGTACCCAAAAATGCAGATGCTCACTTACTTCGATGTCCCAATCTCACCCAGAAGTGTTCTGGCATGGACCTCCCAGCATAACGAGGCACCATTTCAGTCGCAGGGCATTCTGTTACAGAAATGGAACTGGGGATTAATTGACAGCTTAGCCCATCAATAAAAAGAAACGACAGCGTAACGACAGCCGAACGGGAGCATGACGACATGGGAATGACGTCATCTGAAATGCAAGCCTTTTAGCGATCTCCTGGCATCATTATCATGCCATATTTAGAGCATCTGATAATCTCCTATGTGTCTGTGTTTACTTATTTCTTCCTGGTAAATGTGCCAGGAGCTAGAGTTAAAAGTGTCTTAGCTGACACTTTGATGTAACTGGGAAGCAAAGATTGTGATATTTTTATTTCTCTTGATAATGACATCATTGGATTTTTGCCTTTGCTAGTATGAACAATGGCAAAGCAGAGCTTGGATTTTCCTTACAATTTAGTATGTTTCAAAAACTGTAGTAAAAAAAGAAGAAGAAAGAAAATGGGTTAACAGGTTTGTACTGAGCCATTATGAGTTGCGGTGAAATTCATAGGGACCAGGCTCACTCATGTTGGGTCTGGGGTTTCTGACCCATACTCTCTCCAACATATCTTTTATTCCCCCCCCCATAAGGGTTTATTACTGACCACAAGCCTTACCCATTTTCAAAGGTAATGTTTGAAAATTCCCAGAGATTAGATTCATTGCACAGATATAACTGAGGCTTGTTGATGGGAGAACAGCTGTTAGGGAAGAGTAATTACTGTTGTCAGTGGGCATTAATGTCTCTTACATATTGCATCTCTGACTTATGCTAGTACATGCTCTCTTTTCACAGCTTCTCTTAACAAAATTACCTTTTATACTCTTCGCATATGGTACATGTGAGGACGGGAGAGAGACCCTGTTATTTTGCCAATGTGTAGAGTCTTTCTGTAAAGTCTGCTAGGCAAGATGTGAGCTCTAAACATATGCCATAATTTCATCATTATCTGGCTTTCTGCTGTGTTATCCTCTATTATATCTGCTAAAAATGGGTTAGCAATTCTAAGAAATTATTGGAGCCAATTAAATAATTTTCATTCCCATTTGTTATTCTTCTCAAAGTCAGAGAATCTTTTATAAACAGAATATTTCCTACATTATTTATAGATACACTATACCCTATAATAGGAGGAAAGGAGGCTAAGACCTTTTCCATATGATTCAATATTTTTGCACAGTAAATATGCATTTGTTGCATATAGTCCACTTTTCTGTCATGGTTGTGCTTCCATTGCAGGGAAGCAGCACATCTTCCCAAAAATAAAAATAAAAATGAATACTTCAAAAAGTTTGTATCTACCAAAATCTGCTTGATCCCTATCATTGGTTGTGTTGCATTGTCCTGTTAAATGTGGTTCTCCTGATACATGAAAGCAGGGTTTTTTTGTTTTTGTTTTTGTTTTTGTTTTGTTTTGTTTTGTTTTGTTTGTCTTTCAGGCAAGGGACTTCTTCAGCCCAGCTTCTTTTTAACTACAGGTATCAGGAAACCAATATGGGACCTTTTGCATATACTGTACTACTACTCTACTCTACTACTGAATTTTAGTCTCTCCAATACAAAGAGAAGCAACCCTATAATGACCATAGGTCAGTTCCTGTGGTCAAGTCTTCAGTATTCTCATGGAGGACTGGATAGTGCCCTAAGAATTTAGTAAAGCGTACTCCTTGCAGCTCCTGATGCTACCCAGAAATTGAACGAAATTGAACGGTGTATCCTCCCCAAGGATCAGGCCATTCTTTCTCTGTTACTGCCTCCAAACAAGAGGGGGTCCAGATGGACAGGACAGCCCATCACTGCAACCATTGCTCCCACCATCTCTCTTTCCGTCACAGAAGCTAGGAAGCTGGCCTGCAACATGTGACCATGACCCCTTGCATGTGACTAGCCTTGATCACATGTTGCAGGACTCCTTCCTGCTTCAGAAAAAATGAGGCAGACCAACAGCTGCAGTGATAGGCTGGTCTGCTGGGACGGGCTCCTGTGGTCTTGCAAGGCATGATCCATTTCTGTTAGTTATGGTTTATTTGATTAGTCAATTGACCATATCAAAACAATTAACATCAATTAAAACAATTGTCATTTAACATCAAACATTATATAAGAAGAAAGATAGATAAAAGATATATTAAAATATAATATAATATAAAGTTAATTAATTGAACCTGACCTGACTTAAGTAAAATATAACAAAATTCGATGAAACAAAATATGTTAAAATTAGAATTAGAAAATTACAAAAATTGCCAGTTAGTAATGATAATAAAATAATTTTCTAAATTAAATAATACCAAATACATATAGTGATATGTTATCATCTTGCAGTTGTATAGAATGATAAAATACAGAGACAATAAAAGATTTAAATAAGTTCATCATCTTTGCATGCTACCCCAATTTGTTCAATAAAATGAGTTCTTAATTGTATCGCTTTAGTTATAAACTTAGCCAGTCTAATGACTACAAAAATATTTGCACTCTGAAGGAAGTAATTTAAACGTATATTACAGTCCCAATGTGTATTTCTATCCAGTAATGTCTGCAGGTACTGGGCCCTTACTGGAGCATATAATTGGCAATTGAATAGTACATATGCAATGTCCTCTATTTCAGGTGCTCCACAAACACATGTTCTCTCAGTGTATGGCACTTGATGATAGCGGCCGTATTTGACCATGGATTCAAGCTGTTCAAACCTCGCTCTGGTTACAGCTATTCTATGGTATTGAGTCAGGCCCATTTCCAAGTATTTTTCTGTTTGGTAGGACAATTTATTTTGGGCCAAACATTTCAGCTCCATTTCTTCCCAGAGGGAAGAAATTAAAGCAGGTATTTTAATACAACAGATAATCAGGCCCTGCCCCATCTTCCACCAGTCCTAGCCCAGTCTTTACCTTGGGGATCATAAGAACTGCCCAGGGGCAGAACGAGGCAAAAGCCCAGAATTGTTAGGACTGCAGGGCTCTAAAATGGGAGCAAGATGGGGTAAATTGCTCATGTAGACAAGCCCTGAGTCAACAAACCTATTTTTGAAATACAGTCATCTCTCTGTATCCATCGATACTATATCCATTGATTCCACCATTCACAGCTTGAAAATATTGCCCAAAAATATATATTCTAAAAAGCAAACCATGATTTTGCCATCATATAGAATCATAGAATCATAGAATTGTAGACTTGGAAGAGACCACGAGGGCCATCCAGTCCAACCCCCTGCCACGCAGGAAATCACGATCAAAGCATCCCTGACAGATGGCCATCCAGCCTCTGTTTAAAGACCTCCAAGGAAGGAGACGCCACCACACTCCGAGGGAGTGTGTTCCACTGCCGAACAGCTCTTACTGTCAAAAACTTCCTCCTAATGTTGAGGTGGAATCTCTGTTCGTGGAGCTTGCATCCATTGCTCCATGTTCCAGTCTCTGGAGCAACAGAAAACAAGCCTGCTCCATCCTGAACGTGACACCCCACTCTTAAACGTCTTTTTTCCAGGCTAAACATACCCAGCTCCCTAAGTCTCTCCTCATAAGGCATCGTTTCCAGACCTTTCACCATTTTAGTTGCCCTTCTCTGGACATGCTCCAATTTGTGAATATCCTTTTTGAATTGTGGTGCCCAGAACTGGACACAGTATTCTAGGTGAGGTCTGACCAAGGCAGAATAGAGCAGCACTATTACTTCCCTTGATCTAAACATTATACTTCTATTGATGCAGGCCAAAATTGCATTGGCCTTTTTAGCTAATGCATCACACTGTTGACTCATGTACAACTTGTGGTCTACTAGGACTCCTAGATCCCTTTCACACGTAGTCTCATTCAGCCAGGTCGCTCCCATCCTATATCTATGCATTTCATTTTTCCACCCTAAGTGCAGTACCTTACATTTCTCTGTATTGAATTTCATTTTGTTAGCTTTGGCCCAGCTCTCCAGTCTATCCAGGTCATTTTGAATTTTGATCCTGTCCTCTAGGGTATTAGCTATTCCTCCTAATTTAGTGTCATCTGCAAATTTGATAAGTATGCCCCTAATTCCCTCAACTAAGTCATTGATAAATATGTTGAATAGCACTGGGCCCAGGACAGAACCCTGTGACACCCCACTGGTCTTATCTTTCCAAGAGGATGAGGAGCCACTGAGGAGCACCCGTTGGGTTCGGCCAGTCAACCAATTACAAATCCATTGAACAGTTAACTTGTCTAGCCCACATTTTACAAGCTTATTTGCAAGGATGTCATGGGGAACCTTGTCAAAGGCCTTACTGAAATCAATGTATACGATATCCAAAGTTTTCCCTTCATCTACCAAGCTGGTAATTTTATCAAAAGAAGAGATCAGATTAGTCTGGCATGACTTGTTTCTCTGAAACCCATCTTGACTTTTTGTGATTATGGCATTGCCTTCTAAATGTTCACAGACTCTCTGTTTAATGATCTGCTCTAGAATCTTCCCTGGTATTGATGTCAGACTAACTGGACAATAATTGTTGTGATCCTCTCCCCCCACCCTTTTTGAAGATGGGGGCAACATTTGCCCTCCTCCAGTCTGCTGGGACTTCTCCTGTTCTGCAGCAGTTCTCAAAGATTATTGCCAATGCCTCTGAAATTACATTTGCTAGCTCTTTTAATACTCTTGGATGTAGTTCATCTAGTGCTGGAGATTTAAATTCATTTAGATTAAGAAGGTATTCCTGTACTACCTCTTTGCTTATTCTGTGCTGGATTTCCCCTATTGTGTCCTCTGTTCCATTCTCCTCAGGTTGGTCCCCCTTTTCCTTTTCTGAAAACACTGAGGCAAAGAAGACTTGTTTCTCTGAAATCCATGTTGACTTTTTGTGATTTTGGCATTACCTTCTAAATGTTCACAGACTCTCTTATATATTGCCATTTTACTATGCCATTTTAAATAACAGGATTTGAGCATCCACAAAAGTTTGGTATCCACAGGGGGTCCTGGAACCAAACAGTAGTAGATACCAAGGGCCCAATGTAGCACTTGCTGAAATAGATGTCACACTGAAATGTAACCACAGTGGCATCACTAGGGTTGGTGTCACCCAGTGTGGTAACTCCTGGTTTCCTCATGGACCTCCTCCCATACCAGACCATACAGAATAGTTTTTTGTACTAATGTTACTTGTAAATCATAGGAGGCTCTGGAAACTACATTTTCCCAGCAATCTGCACATGACTTTGAGGATCACTGAAAACCTACCTGTGGGAGAGGAATAAGAAGGAAGGCTTGCCAGGCTGGAAACAGCACCAGGGATATATTTTTATGAAAAATAATAAATTTCCTCTGAAACGCTGCAGAAAAATTTTATAGCCAGTCATTTTGGTATCACCCCCTCTGATGGTGTTACCCAGTGCAGTCTGAAGCCCCCAAGTGATGCCACTGTGTAACCAGATCTGAACATGGCAACCACACTTCATTCATGTAGAACAGGCTAAAGCATCCAGTGCTAAGTACAATAGTTTCCTACACAGTCTTGGAGAGGATGAAGAAACAGAATGTGTCTCTTCAGGCTCCCTATGGAGCACTTGTTCTAATTTATTTGCACTATAATAGTTGTAGTGACCATAGTATTTCACATTTTCATCTTCTGGGTAGTTTAAAAAAATTAGCAGTTAATCATTACAAGTTCTCAATGAAACAACAATTAGTTTTTGCTTTTTCATAGATAATAGCATAATAGGAAAATCTTTGCCATCTTGTCTTTTTCTCTTTCTACAATGTACACAGACAAGAAAAAATAAGTTACAATATACTTTACTGTCGGTTTCGTTCCTCTGGGTGGAAAATTTGTGATATGTGGGTGCATTTCTATTGTTAAACCTTCAAGGTGCCTGGAAACTCCAAAATTCAAAGCAAAAACTACCAAGTATAAAAAGTGACCTAAAAATGTTACTACATTTTCAAACAGGCAACCAAATCCACATATATATACAAACACACCCACATACAGTACATATAGACATGAGCATACTTTACACAATTTGGACTTAGTCATGATTTCAGTATAATGTACACTCAAAACAAATGTTTTGAAATGTTTTGATCCGAAAAGCTTTGATAATCTAATGTTCACAAGTCCTCTCACTCTCCTGATCAGGCTCTCTCTCTCTCTCTCTCTCTGTGTGTGTGTGTGTGTGACAGCAGTATCTCTTTTTACATAAGTTTTGAAGGTTGTACATGACTGTTAGAATGGGAGAAACAGGATTATATGCATGCATAATAATTCAGATACAACTTTGTTAACGTAATTAGCTCTTTTAATGTCATTTTAAAGTTTTTTATTAGCATGTAGTTTTTCCAATCTGCTCTATTTCTGTGCACAATTGAAAATGCAATTGTTGAGCTGTAAAGTTCTTAATGGCTTGGGACCAGGCTAATTGAAGACTCACCTGTCTCCAAAAAAAACCTGTTCATTTTTACAGGCTGGGCATTTACATCCTCATGAAGCTCCTGAATGAAATGTGGCAGCAGGCAACCTGGGCGGGGGGCAATGTCACTCCATTAGCACAAGGCCCCTTAAACTAGTAGATGCACATTTTTAGTGCATGCCAGGGTGGTGTTATCAAGTGCTATTTATTTTGTAGGCATGGTTGTGCAAGTGGTCATACAGTGGGCCCTTGGTATCCATGCAGGCTGGGGACTGTAGGGGCAGCTGAGGTAGTGATGGTGTGCAGGGTCTACTCCTCCTCCTCTTCTCCTCCTGCTATGCACTACATGTGGCTTTGTTTGCTTGGGCAACTAGCTCAAATTCCTCCATGCCTCAGTTTCATGTTTTGCCTGGACAACACTGACAATGCCACTGGCTGGGCCATGTGAGGCTGAGGTGGCAGCGGTGGCTCTGGGAAGCATGTTCAGTCCATCAGGCAAGAGCTGTAGCAGCTGACTTGAGCATCTGCATTTTTTGGTACCTGCAGGGCTCCTGAAACCAAACCCCTACAGATACTAAGGGCCCACTGTATAAAAACTGTTGAAGAGTTTGCACAATTGCTTGCATATCCTGTGCAACTTAGGTGTTAGGGATTTTCACTCACCTAGCTTTACATTGAATTTGGGCCACTCTGTGTGTAGAATCTTCTCTTTCTAAGGGTTTTAAGGAGGTTTAAAGCAGGTTGGTTTTATGCAGCTTTTATCTCCTTTATTTTTGTTTATGTTACATTATTATTATGCTTCGTTTTATTTATGGTGTATTTCTGTAATCTGCTTGATAAATTTTCATTGAGGGGGCCGACACAAATTTATTTAGCTAGAAATTTACAGCATTGAATCATATAATAAGCACACAATTGTTTTATAATTTCCTTACAAAGCACAATGTTGTGTAAAACATAACTGGACTTTTCTTCAGATATTTTTTTTTTGCATATACTTTTATTGAGATTTTGACCATTTTTTCCAGTAATGGTCCAACACCAATACACAACCAGTTAAGCACTTTGAAATCTCACTGACTATAGGGGTAAAGTAAAACATTTCTTTAAACTTTATCCAACTGAAATCCACAGTATTTTGTGCATAATTTTGGAAGGTTTGTGTACTGTATTTGCACCATATGCTGCTTTTGCCCTGTATTTGTTTGATCTGCCACTACAATGTATATAACTGTGTCAAAAACAATATGGTCAACTTTCAGAATATTATACTGCTTAAGCAAAAGGTCTTTAAGCTCTCCCAATGATATTTTCATTTTATATTTAAATACTGAGAGTGGGCCCTCTATACAGTATACAGAAAGTGCTATATTAAAGCACCTGTGCTTGTTATGTTCTGAACTTTTAGGCCTGTGTGAGCCAAACTCCTACAACCGCTCTGCATAGAATGACTTGCCCAAGTGGTTCAATTCCAGCTGGTATTGCAGATGCTCAGTACTTAGGAGATGATGTAAGGCTGCTCGCCGAACCTGCCAGATATAGAAATGCCATTAGCAGCTCATCTCTTGTATTTCCACAACCCATTATCCAACCATGCTGTTGTCCTGGCATTGCACATCCCAGTATTCAAGCCTCTAAATGTGAATGCCTAAAATGACTTCAGCCTGGAGAAGAGAGATTGGCTACCCTCGCTTTTGGTGCTCCTCTATAGAGTTGGTGGGAACCCTTTGCCAGCACAGAATATGGGGATAGGGGAGGGAACAGACAACAAGGAAAGAGAGACCAGCTAGTGTGTCTCTGACTAGACTATGAAGCACACTAAATGTCAGATTATACATTCTTTCACAAACCATTCAGTGAGGGTTTGTTTTGCCAGACAACTACATGCAAACTGCAACCAGAGTGAAGCACTTTTAATGGCCATTACAAATGCAAAGCCAACAACCTTTTTACAAAGTTACCATCACAGTGCCACATTCATGATATAATAACACTATTTTAAATCCAATATTGATTGTAATGAAAGGGTACAAACATGCATGGTTGTGATATTGTGGTGGGATGGGATGTGACTGAGCAGAATTATTTTCTTCCCATGGAAAGTGGGGGACACCTCACACACAAAAAAGTTGTCCTCTTGTTTTGATAGGATTTTTGTCCACTGCATCTGCATAAAAGGGGAGGGGAGGCTGCTCTCAGTTTCAGTCCTTACCATGATCAGTTGTTTATTAGCATGGTGTAGTTCTTCTTTCATTTCTGCCTGCTGCCTTTTCCTGGCCCTTTCAAAACACCTGTCCTCCTGTGCTAGCAATTGCAGGCTCATGGCATGGCCACGTTCCCAGCTGAAGAAACAGTGTGATGGGACAAAGGGTCAGTTCTTGGAAGCAATTAACTTGTAGTTAGTTCCTTTTCCCAATAACTGAGGCATAACTACATTGCCTTATCATTATAACTTAAGGGATAAGTTCATTCCTCCAGCACAGCCACTGTGTGTGGTGGGGCGAGGGGAGGCATAGAAGCCAGGCCTCCCTTCTGAGAGCAGGGATGGACTGGACACTTATTTTGCCAAGCTGCACTTGTTCTGCCTTACATGTATATTTATTTCCTCCCTTTGCAGGCAGGGCAATGCCAGTTGTTATGGTGGGAGGGCTGTTCTGCTTCTGGGCCAAGGCCTTAGCTTCTAAATTCTCCCTGATTCTCAACGTCACATGGGGTGGGTGGGGGTTGGGAGCCAAGCCCAGGATCCGAGAAGGCTATATCCTCCACAAATAAATAATTCTTGCTTGGATTTCACCCTCCCCTCCTAGTGTCATATGGGGGGGGGGAACAATGTGAGAAAGCTAAGTCAGGATTGTCAAAGGCTATAGCATCCACAATCCTCACTCTCCCATTACCAGCTGCTACGTGGCTTGGGAGTGGACAGGAATAATGTGAGTAGGGGGGAAACTTTTTCCTTCCTTCAATAGCTCTTCAAAAATTGCAATTTTCTGAGATGGTCCTTCAGCAGGAAGAAAGTTGATTAAATTGTTTATTCTCCCCTGCTGGAAAAAACAATAATTTAAAAGAGCACATTCCCCATGCATCTTGGTAAGAGTAAACTAAAAGGCAACTATCTTTCTTATTGGGAAAGTAAAGAGTTACTTTAAAATGAAACTTTACTGGTAAATACCTACTTGGGGGAAGGCTCATGACTATAGACTTTACCATACCATCCAAATACAACATCATAGGGATGCCTTATGATCACGAAAGGGCGCATGTACCAGATGACATCACCCTTTCAAAATCATATCTAGTTTAAAACTAGTCCTATTTTATTGATGGCCCAAGCCATCAATTGATCCCCGTGGCGCTTTTGTGCCGGCATTGCAGTGTTTGAATCTGTGTGTCATTGTACTCACGTGAATGCAGCATCAATGGTCGGTCCAGCGAGAACACTTCCAGGTGACATTGTGACATTCAGGTAGGTGATGCTTTTTATGACCCTCCCTGGTTTATTTGTAAATTTTTAAGTGTGTTTGTGTGCTTTCTTTTATTTTTGGAGTGTCATTTTTGTGTGTTTTTTAAATTTTTATTTATTTATACCCCGCTCTTCAGCCACAAGGCTATCAGAGCGGCTTACAAATTGTTTTAAGCAATAGCAATTTACACATCTACACTGCATTAAGCAGTTTCCAATATGTGTTAGCTGATTGCCCCCACAAGCTGGGTACTCATTTTACCGATCTACGAAAGGATGGAAGGCTGAGTGAACCTTGGAGCCCTCTGGAATCAAACTTTTTGAATTTCCCATGCTATGATTCACAAGAATCCATGGAATTTCAGTAGAGGTAGTGAATGGAGCTCTGTTCACTTGTCATTCATTGTCGGGAAGGCTTTAGTGAAGATACAAGGTAAGTGTGGGATGGAGAGTTCTTTTGCTGGAATAAGAATAGCAGAAGTTATGCTAGCAAAAGAATGCAGTTTTGGGGGGTGATCTGATAAAGTCCTATATCTGTAACTAATTAATTCCTTTTAAAAGGGACATTTTCAAGCTCTACAAGTGGTATGGGATGCCAGCCAATCTAACATTCTTTTATGCAATGAAATGATTATTTCTCCATTTGTTGCAGGATGCATTTTTGCATTTCCAAACTTTTTACTATGGGTCAAACTGCACATTACATTTTAAATGGTTCATTACTCATGAGGTCATGGTTTGAGTATTAGACTAGGACTCAGTTTGAATCCTCACTCAGATATGGAAGCCCACTGATTGACCTTGTCCAAGTCACACTCTCTTAGCCTTAGAGGAAGTTAATGGTAAATCTTCTCTAATAAGTCCTGCCAAGACCCCCCCCCCATGATAGGGTTGCCATAAGCTACAGTTGAACTGAAGGCATATAACAATAACAACACTTTACATTAAATGCATTATTGCAGTTAATGTGACTTTTAAAAACCCAAACCCAAACAAACAAACACCCTGCCACAGGGAAAGGTATAAAGATCAAGAGCAGGACTTGGTGGAAGAGGAAGAGTTTACCACTTCCCTTCTCATTATGATTCTGATGACAGTCTCCCCCCCCACACACCTGGTCCCCATGAAAACTGCTATAAGCTATAGAAGAAAAGCTCCAATAGGATCTCCCCCTCCACCAATTCAGTAGCAATAAAGCATATACAGTTGTCCCTTCACATTTGCTGGGGTTTGGTTCCAGGACCCCCCGTGAATAACCAAATCCGTGAATCCTCAAGCCCATTATATGCAATGGCATAGCAAAATGGTGTCCGTTATATAAGATGGCAAAATTAAGGTTTGCTTTTGGGATTATTATTCTTTAATTAATATGTTCAAGCTGTGAATACTTAAAACCGTGAATGCCAAATCCATGAATATGGAGGGACAACTGTATTGGCTTTGCATATAAAACCCATTGGGACTTAGGCTTGGGGAAGGGTCAAATCTCCCTCCATCCATTATGGTTTCAAATCCTTGTTCACCTTCCTATATATTTTTTAAAAAGTTATTAAATGCAACTACACATTTAACATATTACATACTGTGGGTGTAAGTTTGTGCATTAAAGAGCAAAAAATCATTGCTCCATTGATCAGATGGAGACATACATATGTACCCCCTACCATCTTTGCACACTAACTTCCATACATGCACTTGCCCAGATCCTGGAGTTTGTTATACAATGGAAAGGAGAAGCCAGGCACAGTCAGACACACATTCTTGACTTTAGGAGAGCTGATTTCAATAAACTCAGGGAAATACTGGGGGTGATCCCATGGTCAGGAATACTAAAAGAGAAGAGACCTCAAGACGGATGGGACTTTCTCAAAAGGGAGATACTGAAGGCACAATTTCAAACAGTACCATTGAGGAAGAAAAATGGGAGGTGTCTCAAGAAACCAGGATGGATGATTAAAGAACTTTCAACTGAGCTAAGTTTTAAACAGGACATGTATAGGAAATGGAAAAAGGGGGAAATCACCAAAGAAGAATTCAAACAGATAGCGAACACGTGTAAGAGTAAAGTCAGAAAAGCTAAAGCGCAAAATGAGCTCAGGCTTGCTAGAGAGGGTAAGAACAATAAAAAGGTTTTTTGGGGGTATGTCTGCAGCAAAAGGAGGAAGAAGGAAACGATAGGGCTGCTACGTGGAGAAGATGGCAAAATGCTAACAGGGGACAGAGAAAAGGCAGAATGACTCAACACCTTCTTCACTTCAGTGTTTTCAGAAAAGGAAAAGGGTGACCAACCTGAGGATAATGGAACAGAGGACACTATAGAGGAAATCCAGCTGAGAATAAGCAAAGAGGTAGTACAGGAATACCTTCTTAATCTAAATGAATTTAAATCTCCAGGACCAGATGAACTATATCCAATGATATTAAAAGAGCTGGCAAATGTAATCTCAGAGCCATTGGCAATAATCTTTGAGAACTCCTGGAGAACAGGAGAAGTCCCAGAAGACTGGAGGAGGGCAAATGTTGCCCCCATCTTCAAAAAGGGTGGGGGGAGAGGATCACAACAATTATTGTCCAGTTAGTCTGACATCAATACCAGGGAAGATTCTAGAGCAGATCATTAAACAGAGAGTCTGTGAACATTTAGAAGGCAATGCCATAATCACAAAAAGTCAACATGGGTTTCAGAGAAACAAGTCATGCCAGATTAATCTGATCTCTTCTTTTGATCAAATTACCAGCTTGGTAGATGAAGGGAACGCTGAGGATATCGCATACCTTGATTTCAGTAAGGCCTTTGACAAGGTTCCCCATGACATCCTTGCAAATAAGCTTGTAAAATGTGGGCTAGACAAGTTAACTGTTCAATGGATTTGTAATTGGTTGACTGGCCGAACCCAAAGGGTGCTCAGCAGTGGCTCCTCTTTGTCCTGGAAAGATGTGACCAGTGGGGTGCCACAGGGTTCTGTCCTGGGCCCAGTCCTATTCAACATCTTTATCAATGACTTGGATGAGGGAATTAGGGGCATACTTATCAAATTTGCAGATGACACCAAATTAGGAGGAGTAGCTAATACCCTAGAGGACAGGATCAAAATTCAAAATGACCTGGATAGACTGGAGAGCTGGGCCAAAGCTAAGAAAATGAAGTTGCATAGATATAGGATGGGACAGACCTGGCTGAATGAGACTACGTGCGAAAGGGATCTAGGAGTCCTAGTAGGCCACAAATTGAACATGAGTCAACAGTGTGATGCGGCAGCTAAAAGGCCAATGCAATTTTGGGCTACATCAATAGAAGTATAGTGTCTAGATCAAGGGAAGTAATAGTGCCGCTCTATTCTGCCTTGGTCAGACCTCACCTAGAATACTGTGTCCAGTTCTGGGCACCACAATTCAAAAAGGATATTGACAAATTGGAGCATGTCCAGAGAAGGGCAACTAAAATGGTGAAAGGTCTGGAAACCATGACTTATGAGGAGAGACTTAGGGAGCTGGGTATGTTTAGCCTGGAAAAAAGACGGTTTAGAGGCGATATGATAGCCCTGTTTTAAGTATTTGGTGTCACGTTGAGGATGAAGCAGGCTTGTTTTGCGACCGAGAGTCAAGGAGCCCCCCGCCCCGTCCCAGCCAAACTCACAAGGATACTCACACAGAAATAACATGCAGAAAATGAGTTTATTTACAAAAGTCAGATGATGGTTGGCGGAAAGGCCACAACTTTCTGTCTGGTGATAGATGTTAGCGGTTGGTCTGGGCATGAGTTTTCCGCGGGACAGGATGAGAGCCATCAACCTGTCAATGCCATATCTAAGTCCGCCCAAAGGCGAACCTAACCCCCCCGGGCACGTGTGGATCACATGACCGATCACGTGCCTGGCCGTGAGGCCATGTCATGTGACCAGTCACGTGTCCGGAAGTGTGGAGCTCACGTGACCGTCACGTGATGGGCCATGTGCCTGAGAAAATTTCCTGGGGTGGGGAGCCGCCCCAGGAGTGGTCCTAGCCCAGGACCCGGGAAGCCAAGCAGTAACTCCCAACTCCCCCCCAAGACGGGACAAAAACTCATGCCCACCGCTTAGCCAGAAAGTTGTGACAAGGTGGATACAATGTAGACAAAAGCAGAACTAGCTAACAGAAAAAAACAAACTAAAGGGAGGGGGGCTGGTCTTCGGCTCGCAAGAGCCAACTGCCGGAGTTGCGAGCCGGCCGGGAATAAATACCCGGCCGGGGGACCGTGGTGGGGACTAGCCCTGCCCCCCGGCCAATCAGCGGCCGCGCTGAGCTTGGATTGGCCAGCACCAGCCAATCCGGCGGGGGCAGCCCTCACCTGATTGGCCGGCCCAGGATCCTCTCCCCGACCTGCAGGAGCAGGCCGGGGAGAGACAGGACGACCGGCATGGTGGTGCCCATGCTGGCCATGTGGCTGCCCGGGCGCGGGGCGACTCCGGCCGCAAAGGCAGCCACCCGGTAAGTCCCGGGCAACCGGCTTCTGCTGCTCTAGAGACTGGAATATGGAGCAATGGATGCAAGCTCCAGGAAGAGAGATTCCACCTCAACATTAGGAGGAACTTTTTGACTGTAAGAGCTGTTCGGCAGTGGAACACACTCCCTCGGAGTGTGGTGAGGTCTCCTTCCTTGGAGGTCTTTTAAACAGAGGCTGGATTGCCATCTGTCGGGGATGCTTTGATTGTGATCTCCTGTGTGGCAGGTGGTTGGACTGGATGGCCCTCGTGGTCTCTTCCAACTCTACAATTCTATGATTCTATAATTCCTCTTGACTCAGTCCAGGAAGAATTCTAGGAATAAACTATGTGACAAAGTAGAAGTAAATTAGCATGGACTGGCTTGTGTAAGTGGTAAACTGACCACCATTTCTACAACTGACACAGCTGGAAAAAAAATCAGCCATGTTCACAAAGATGGCTGTCAACCCACTATGCTTATGTTACCATTCATGCTAAGTTTTCTTCAAGTGGTTGTACGTATTCCCACTTTCTTGGCGATCCAAATTGGGAAATAGAGTTATTGGTTAACATGGTTCTACTCCTGCTTGGTCAATTTGGGAAATATAGCCATATTATTCAACCTCTTGGAACCACTATTCTTTGGAGTTTAATGGGAATCTATTTTATCCAACATGCTGTTTAATATCTACTTTATTACTTTGTTTTAATGCTTTTTAAACCAGATTTAATTTAGTGTTTTTAATAAAATTGTTTATTTAATTTTTAAAACTTTTTGTATTGAATAGGTTTTATCTGTGCTTTATTTTAATTGTTGTAATCTGCCTTGGGTCCTGTATAAGGAGAAAGTCAGACTATTAAACAAACAAATAAATAATGGACTGGTTGAGGGACAATAAACAGACTCATCCCAGAAACTTAGAGGTGATATAGTGGCAGTCTGCCTCATTAGGTGGTATTCAGTCTGTTCTAGAGGGTGTTGGATTCTTCCTTCAGAATCAGTTGCACAATTTGGAAGTCCTCTTAGATTCAGCATTTCCACTAGAATCATATGGCCTTAGTGGCTTGGAGCACTGTTTATCAGAATAAGCTGATATTATTAGCTTCAGCCCTTTCTGGACAGAGATAGCCTTGCTAAAGTTATCTATGCTATTGTAAACTCTCATCTGGATTACAACAATGTGTTTATGGGTACCACATCTGGAAGCTGTCCAGAAACTTCAGTTGATCCTAGATAAGCAGGGCTGAGAGAATGTGACTTGCCCAAGATCACCCAGGGAGTTTCCATGACCAAGTGGGGATTTGAATTCTGTTCTTCAGAGTCATAGTCCAATGCTCAAACTACTACACCATGCTGGTGTAGTGTAATAGCATGGAAGTGCTATTAATAAATAATAAAATAAACTAGAAAGTAATTTAGAAAGTCAAAAGAATTGTAAGATTATAAATGTTTCATTGTTCTCACTTGTGGAGTTTTTACATACTCCTCTGTGCCCTCATATAAGAAATGAGGGCTGCAATCTGATGTGTTTGCATGTGGGAAGTTATTTCTATATATATACACATAAAAATATAGCATGATTCTGTGGTCCATAACTGAACAATATATAATGAGCCACAGTTGTAATCATAAACTTGCTGATAAAGGTTTGCAGTTCATTCTAGATGAATAGCTCTTATCTTTATGCCACAGCCATGCTCTGATGTGGTTTTCAAAACCAGCACAGAAGCTAACTTAAATCAATCCATAGGACTGGGAGGTTTTGGTGTTTATCACCAATTTACAATTTTTCTCCTATCTCCATTTTCAGCTGGGTGTCAAAAGCATTTTGCTTTGGATACTTTCTGCTGTATTGTTTCTATACTGAAAAGGGGCTTTTAGTCACTAAAGTGCACAGTTTGAAAAATGATTTTGAAATCCATTTACCTTTTGACCAGTTTAGTAAAATCCTGAATTTTTGCTAACATCTGAAATGGAATAAAAGATAGTTAGAATAAAAACAATCAGGCTTGTAGCCTGATCCCAGTTGGAGAAACAGAGGCATGTTCTCATATGATAGAAAGCATCCCTGCAGCTGGCTATTTTGTGTACTGCTTGATAGGCCTTTGTAACTATGAGGTAGAATATCACCACTTATTGATAGCATCTGTTTGTATGATGCGGTAAACATTACAAACTCTCCACGCCTTTATAAACCAGTTTTCAGAATATGATTAGATTTGTCCAGTCATGTGCCCAGCATCACATGACTCTGTTCATTCTATACGTTTACAAAAGATCAATACAACATAGCAAATAATAATCTGTGGCCATGTAGAGTTGCCAAAGCAGTTGATTAAGCAAAATGTGCTTCTGGCAATGAAGTGTTTTGATCAAGCATCTATAGGAACTCCAGGAAAGTTAAAAGACTTTTAGTAATTTATTAACTAACTTTCTCTGGAGAAATACATAGACTTTTTGGAATGGCTAATTTCCACATAAAGTGAAATTCAGAATGTATTGGGAGAGTCATATGTCTCATTGAACACAGTGGGACTCACTTTAGATTAGATATGTATAGAATTGCACTGTCCCTTTGGTGTCATATCTGTGGGAAGTTTGAGCAAAGTAACTTCAATATGACTTATACTAAGACTTGTAGAAATTCATTTTAAATTAAACAATTGATATGAAATATTTCTCAGAGGTGTTCCATACATGTCTAGAGCCTTATCTAGACAGATTATTTATCCTGTTTTGCCCCTGTCTTAGAGCCCTGCAGTCCTGATGATGCAGGTCTTTTGCCACATTTTGCCCCTGGGCAGTCACCATGATGCCTGGGGCAAAGAAGGGGCTAAGACAGGGCAAGGACAGGTTAAAGCCCAGTTTTTTAAAAAAGATAATACCTACCAAAAACTGTTTCTTTCCAGAAAAAACAGATCAGGCCCCATGTGACTTCAGGAGCTCTTACCTGGAGCCCATCACTACAGCTGTCACCCACATCACTGTCTCCAAAGCCAGGAAGGAGTCCCACAGCATGTGACTAAGGCTGGTCACATGCACATGGCCTTGGTTGCATGCTGCAGATTGGCTCCTGGCTCGGAGAATGCAACACTGGCAAGGCAGTGACGGGCCTTCATGGTGGTCTGGACTTCATCCCATTTCGTTCAGGTAACAGGAGAGGAGCAGGACAGATCTGAGGTCAGAATATGGCAGTGGGGAGAAGGTGTGTTCTGGCCCTTGTAGATGAGCCCTAGGAGGTACCCCTTATTTAATCAGTTCAGTTTCTAGCCCAGCATTTCCCAGGAACTTGGAGTAGGGTTAGGCAATGACCGTTTAAAAATAAATGAAAAATATGTAGTAAAAACAATATGTCCAATTAAATTAAAATCATTCTATATTTGATTAAGGCCATCTATGGAATACAGAGCCAAAGGGGAAAGTTTTTAGTCTGTGGAGTATTCAAGCTTAATTAAACATGTTAAGCTGTGAAACTCCTTCCCATAGGTGACCAGCAAGCTACCCTTGTCTTAATGTCAATAATGAACATGCAGTCTCCTGTTTGCCCTTCTGTATTGCAAGTGAATTCAAACTCAAGCTTCTGTGTCAAGTTGAAGGCTTTCAAGGCCAGCATCCCTTGGTTTTTTTTCCAGGCTGTGTTCTGGAAGAGTTTATTTCTGATGTTTCGCCTGCATCTGTGGCTGGCATCTTCAGATGCAGGTGAAACATCAGAAATAAACTCTTCCAGAACGTGGCCTCATAGCCTGGAAAAAAACCAAGGAAAATCTATCAAGCTTCTGTCTGTCGTATACTGTATTTAGTTGATGCTAAATCTGCTAACTCACTCCCACATTTTTTCTCACCACAGCCCCAAGTCCTACCTCTTCTTCTTTCAACAGCTGCTCACGTGTAGCGGTGTGGCTTATTGGTGCTGGCTTTGCCTTCATGAATGCCATTGTGCTTGGGTAGCTGACAAGCTTGAGAAACCAATAGTTTAGCCCTGCACACTTTCTTTCTCTCCTGGGGCCTGGTGCAGTTTGTTTCTGTGGTTGCCAAGGGAGCGAGTCATGCATTCCAAACTGGCAGACAAACACAAAGATCCCGATTGGTTGGCTGGTACTGGTTGCTTAGGCCAGGAAAAGGAGAAAGAGGCCTGCATTTGGTATTCATGTATTCAGCCCCAGAAAACTGCGATGATGATTTCTGCTGTTGATTTGATAGACTAAGGTCCTCTTGCTTTCCCTTTCCACCTGACTACCTATTATTATATTTGAAAGCATAAATTCTGCCTGAAGTAAGAAAGGCCACAGAAATGTAGCTATTTTTATCTGATTACATTTTAACTATTTTTTCTTCCTGGATTTTCCTAATAGACATCCCTATAATTTTTCAATAGTTAATAGTTAAACCTGAATTTTTTGGTCATTTGAGAATAAATAGCAGGGACAGTTATTACTTTTATTATATTATTCTTCTAAGGAGATTTTTTCTTAAAATCAGAATGCCTCATAGTGATATGGGAATAGCAAAGCAATTCTTCACCTTGGGGCAAAAGCACCAAATTCAGAAGTCAATTAATATTTTGCACAAATCTAGATATTCAGCTATCACAGATTTCCTTATTTATGACAGTGGAAGCCAATTTACAAAATGTTCACCTACACAAGTTGTAGCTGATTAAATATTTATTATAACTTAATACATTTATAAGATCAACTAGTCTTATAAATTTATTTATAACAAAAATATAATAAAATATTTTAAATTCACGTAACTTCAACTAACATAGCATTGAATTCCTATATCAATTCTATATAATTCCTTGGCCAAACAAGTTCATTCAAAGCAGCTGGGAGACTATGGAGAAGATAAGATTTTCCAGAATTCTACATTGCATACTTGAGTATCCACACATACATGAGAAAGAAGAGAGGATGCTTCTCCTCCTCCTCTTGTATTTCTTCTGAAAACATTGAACAGGGTTCTACAAAATACAGAAGAGGAAGTCTCTAAGGCAGATAGTTCCTAGAATGCCTTCAACTGTGCCAATTTGGCAGGGATGCTCCCAATTACTCTTCCATCATCCCACTTGCTTTCAAAATGTCCTAAGGTCTGTCTATATAAGCCCAAAAAACATAGAGCAGCTGCAACATGTCTTAATGGTCTTATAGTCCCCATAAACTTTGCATGCCCTCTTGTGTGGGGCGGGGGAGCGAACTGTCTAGCATCCCTTTCCATTCTCCAAGGCTGGAAAGGAACATCAGTAGCTGCTTGCCCAGCCACTCAGAGGAGGAGGAAGAGGGAGAAACACCCCCACCTCTCTCTCCAAGTGACTAGCAGGCTAGCATCACTTCCCAGCATCGGGGGCTGGAAAGGAATGTCAGTAGCCACTTGGCCAGCCCCTAGGAGGAGAAGGAAGAGGTTGAAATACCCCTCCCACTTCGCTCTCCAAGTGACTAGCTAGGCTAGTGTCCTTTCCTAGCATCAGATTCTGGAAAGGAACAACAATACCGACTTGGCCAGCACTTGGAGGAGGAGGCGGAAGAGGGTGAAATACCCACCCCCACTTTGCTCTCCAAGTGACTAGCTAGGCTAGTGTCTTTTCCTAGCATCAGATTCTGGAAAGGAACAACAATAGCCACTTGGCCAGCTGCTCGGAGGAGGGGGGAGAAACACTCCCCAACTCCCTCTCCAAGTGACTAGCCAGGCTAAGGCAAAAAATCAACATGCGGATGCCAGACTCTTGCCCTGTTAGCAAGCCCCACTCCCACATTTGTCTCGCCAATCAGCTTTGCACTTCCTCTCCTATGGGAAAGTGATCCAAAGCAAATCTCTTGTCCGAATGAGAGGAATGCACCTTCCCCTCGCTGTTTTTTTTAAAAAATAAACTCCAGTTTTTGACATTTTTGGGCCCCCTCCTTCAGAATAAGGCGATACGATGTGGAATCCCACTAAGACAGGTAGGATTCTCCTCACATTCCACAAGGAGTATTTTCACCATTTAGACCAGCCCCCTAGTTACTCTCTCCTCCTCTCACTTTCCTCTTTGTCTTCAGCATACTTCAGTCACTGGAAACTGAACTCAAAGTGCAAAAGTAGTTTGCACGCAATCAACTCAGTGGGGGAGGGAGGGGAAGATTCTTGCCCTTCCCAGTAGCCTCAAACAAGAGAAATCTGATCCATCCTCTCCTAGCTTGTGTATTCATCTTCATTAATTTTTGCCATCTTGACCATATGCTGATATTTCTTGGGTACACATGTCCTAGTTTTCTTTTGTGAAATGTTGAGGGTATGTTATAGGCAGAGGGGGGAAGTTTCCAGAGGTCCAAGAATTGCATTTCCTCTCAGAACTTCAGAGGAGTGCACCCACTTCTTCAAATCCTCAGCAACCCCCTACCCAAACCAGTCATGGCCGGGGGGGGGGCATTTGGCCTAAAACAGGCTGGGAGATTGATACAGAACAGCCAGTCAAATCTTGTAGAAGGAATGAGTCTAAAAAATAAAATTGTATTAAAAATTACAGGGATCTAGCCCTTTTAAAAAGTCATAAAAATATCTTCTTTAAAAGGAGTTAAAATCCTTTACTTTCAAATTCATGCAGAGTGGCTTAAGAATGCAGACAAGCTCAATTAACATTTAAAAGTGTATTCAGAGGTCTGTGGTTTGTGATCACCCAGTTAAATTAGACTCATTACAAAAACAAAGGAGTCAGTTTAAAAATGCAAATCAAAAGTTTACTGAAGGTATATCAATCTCAATCTACATACTAAAACAAACTTTAAAAGAAAGGTTCCTAACTAACTAGGAGGATTTAGGGTAGAATTACTCACCCAGCCTTTAGCGGTAGAAGGCTGCATGGTGAATATCATGGCATAGCATCATAGCAGCAGCATGGCATCCATGGCTAGACTACATAAGATGGCATGGCAAGAAAAGATGGCAAAGACAAAGATGGCTACAGCCGCATGAAGACTCTAACTTAAAAGAGAACTTGCAAAGAGCAATAAAATTTAAATTAGGTCAATGTGGAATGACCCATCACTCCAGTTGGCTGGAAGTGCCCAGTGAAATAAGAGAAAGGGAGTTTGGGAGAACAGAAACATACAGGGACAATTCCTAGACTTATCTTAGGATGTGAATGGGGTACACAAGATTGCTTTTACATTACAATAATTATTTCCCCACATACTACAAATCTCCTAAAGGATGTGACTGTAGAGGGTGTGGGGCAGAATGGGGCACTAGACTGCAATGAGAGGCCATGGGGTTGTAGTGGAGCTCTAGAAAGGCTGCCCTCCCTTCCCTTAGGCCATGGAATGGTTGGCACCTTGGACTGGTCCCAGAAGGAAACAAATTGGTTCGATCTCTGTAGCTCAGTGTAGCAGTCTGAATTTTATCAGATGAGGCAAATACTGGCAAAAAAAAATGTGTCATTTAGGACATGATAGCACAAAAGGCAGAATTATCAGACGTCCTCGTCATTCACCCATTCTTGCTGCATTGTGCAAGCACAAATGAGGCATCACTTTTTATTGATGGGCTAACCTGTCAACAAAAAGTGATGCCTCATTCATGCCAGTGCAATGTAGCAGGAACGGGTAAGTGATGTTATCTGATAATTTCAGCCCTTTTAGCTATTGTTGCGTCCCAATGATGCAGTTTTTGTTGCATTTGATAAAGTCCTCTATCTCAGTTGGCTTTATTATCTTGTCATCATTTCCTCTATCACCCATGAACTACGGTGGTTTATGAGTGATAGGCTGGATTGCCATCTGTCGGGGATGCTTTGATCAAGATTTCCTGCGTGACAGGGGGTTGGACTGGATGGCCCTCGTGGTCTCTTCCAACTCTGCAATTCTATGATGAACGTGGAAAATAAACCAGGAGGAACATAAATATTTGGTTGAAGACTGGTGATATTTTGAGTATTGCAAAATTCTGGTGTTCCTTTGTTCACTTAAAGGTTAGCCTTGCCTCATTAACTTAGAACTTGAGAGGCCTTGGTTCATGTTTCCCCTCTTCCTTGAATTTATTTGGTAGACATTTATTTGGTAGTTCTCTGTCTCCAAAATGGGAATAATAATCCATACTTCATACTCACAGAGAGAGCAACCTAAATAAAGATTGGAGACTCACCTGCAAATTAAGAATGATATAAAAATGGTAGGTAATAGAAGTGCTCTTTTCTCCATCCATTAAAAATATTATAAGAGACTATATTTTATATAGTGACGGTTTGAAGTGTAAATGAACAATTACCAAACCCTTTCATTCTCTTTGTAAAAGCTACTTACATGGAGCACAGAGAGCTCAAAATGTAGTGTCATTTTAGTGAAAGTGATAAAGGTTTCTGTTGTTGATATATTTGTAAAGCTTCATTATATTATATGTAGGCAACCCTTTTGGTATTTCCAGAATCTTTTTTATAGGACTTTTTCAAACCTCCATCAATAAAAAAGTGGTGCCCGCAGCATGGAGGAGGCATGGGGGAATGTCCGGAGGAGGACGGTGGCATCTGAAACAGGGCACTGTAAGTGCGACAGCCCCGTTCTTCTCCCGATCTCCTCGGGGGGGGGGTCCCCCATTTGAAAAATCAATAGTTTAGGAAATAAAACATGGTAGTATAGAAGAAATGATAGGAAAGGAGAGAAAATTATATATCCTTGAGCATTTTAATTAATGTGGTTAGATACAACAGGATTCTTATATAGCCTTTTTTTAAAAAAAAATGTAGTTGTAAGTGCTTATTTGAGGAGAAAGGGGTCGAACTGGAATCCTTCCCTCAATATTTGGAATATCTCCTAAATAATCATTTCTAGCATATATTAAAATATTGGTTTGACAGATAAGGGGAGGGTGAACAAACAAATTTATCTTGCTCAAGCAAGGCTGCAGGGTTGGGTTATATTGATCCCCTCTTTCTAGACAAGTAATAGACAAAGTGTGGCCCATGGGATGCACACACACATCCTAAGGCCTTTTCTGACTGTCCAAGGGTACTCACCTCTACTGCAGACAATTCACAATAAAGGACACTCTCTGCTAGAGAGCCTTTCTTTCCAAGCCATATTGAAATGGAGCCGTCTCGTATTTCAATGTGGCATGCATAGGAAAGCTTCTTGGTGGAAGCGAGCTAGGATCCCATCTTCACTTTGTATAAGTCAGCCAATGCTGTATCAGCCTGTCTGTTTTAGCAAGTCAAGCTCACTCTTTGTTTCTTTCTTCTGGAGTGCACTGAACCAAAATGTTTTAGTTCTTATAATCTATTGATTAGTTGACAAAGGCTGTTAAAATTATGAGATCATGCAACATGCTCTTCTGTTGCAGTACTATTTTATTTCATAAAACCACAAAAGACCATTCCACTACATAAATAAAGCTTCATCCTTAATCAATATTGCTATTGTTCTACAGTATAGTTACAGCAAAACTCCACATGATGGACCTATAAAATGGTGATTAGTGGGAAATATATATATGTTTGCTATGTTTCTAGTGTGCCTGCAATGTGAGCCACAAACTATTTTTTTGCAATTGTTGGCAAATGTTGTTGTTGTAATTGCTGTCATGTGGACTTCGAGTTATGGAAACCCTATGAATGAGAGACCACCACGTGTTCTTGTTATCAATGGCCCTGGTCAGGTTTGCAAACTCAGGAACATGGGTTCCTTGATTGAGTCTATCCACCTGTAATGCAGCCTTACTCTTTTCCTACTGCCTTCCACCTTACGAACCATTATTGTCTTTTCTAATGAGTCATGTCTTCTCACAATATGTTCAAAGTACAACAGTTTCAGTTTAGTCATCTTGGCTTCTAGGGAGAGTTCAGGCTTAATTTGCTGTAATATTCATTTGTCTAGTATTTTATAATTCTTCTCTTTCTTTTTAGACCCTCCTCCATTTTGTTTTTCTACTGTTTTTAAGTGTGTTATTTTGACAAGGGACTAAAGAGACATATTTTGGTGGGCTACAGATTAAATGTAGAATAATCTGTCAAACATAACACCCCTCCCTTTTTTTCTGTTTGCATCTAGGTTTCCTCCAGCAGTCATTCCAAGGCTGCATGCAACTTATTCATGTGGATGATCAACTGGTGGATTTGCATGCAGTAGAGCAAGGAAAGCTGGGAAGTTTTGCCAACATCAGCATTGATATGTGTGCCATTATTGATAGGTAAGCATTAGGCAAGGAATGATGAATGAAAAAGCATGCAAAGATTGCTGCACAATGAACAGGCCCAATAATTGGAAAAATCCATGACCATTTTTATGTATATCATCTTTAATTCACTTTTGCTGTGGGTTGTCATTTTTACCATAACTTCTCTTTAGCAGTCATCCCCAAATGGTATGTATGAATGAGAACTAACCACTGTTTGAGATGGGATCCTTCTGAGTGGATTTCTGGGCTGCTGGCAGTAAGTGAAGTATACTTTTTTCCAAGGTGCCAGTTACACGACAGAAATTGTCGCGGTACTTACCGTGACATTGTGATCCCGAAGCCGTCCCTCGCTGTTTATACAATTTTTGTCGCTGTTCTGGATATCCCGGGTGGTCCCGTGACTGATATTTACATGTCCAAAGTCCCGTTTCTTATTTTTGGTACCGAGACGCTTTATACCGTGCTTTTATTGTTTACACACAGGTTGCGTTCTGGGAATTATTATTATTATTATTATTATTTGGCTGTCAATCAAAGATGCAATTACTCGTTTTTTCAAACTTAGGGCTACGTGTTTCCGATTCTTCTTCCTGCCACGGATGCAGCGATTGGCTGCAGTTTAAACAAAGAAGGACATCACATGTCCTTTTCATGCACCTCTTGCTCTTCTTTATGGCAACATGGAGGCAGCTACTGCGGCTGCTCTGGCTACCGCTGCCCATTTGCGAGTTTCTCTTTTAGCTCTTAAGAGGCGTGTAATAATCAGGCATAGGAGAAGGATGCTTCTTATTTTCCTGCTCCGTCTCCATTCACAAGCGATGGAAACAGCAATTTTTCGACCACTGGTTATGTACTTTGCAGCCGTGGAACCTCCTGAGGTTCTGAGGCATGTTTGTCCCGACCGGAGGAAGCGACAGTGGTGGGTGTACCCGACAACAGATGGGTACCCTCAAGGCTGCCCTCAAGGAGAAGGAAGGAAAAAAGTTATGACCCATTAGTGTGTAACTGTGTTTGGGAGTCATATAAAGATACTGAAGGTGTACAACATCACCCCCTCCATAGCTGAGCTACTTCAAGGGCTGTTTCACATACTATTAGATTCTGACATAGAAGACACTTGTAGCCCCTGATGGTCTCTTAAGAACAATCCAGAAGAAATCTTCCTCTTCATCACCCCTCAAAAATAATTAACAAGCTAGTACATATGTCATCTTGTTGTTTGTGTTTATCTAGCTGAGACTTCATTCGGGATGGAAATAATATTTGTATAATTCAAAATAAAATGAAAACAGAGTTTCTTTTGTGTCAGGAAAGCCCAGCAAGGAGAATCGTGACCAAAGATCTGGACCCAATAAGAACCCCTTGGCCCTGATGAGAACCTGCTGCTCACACCAAGGAGATGTAGCCTAGCCAGGTGAAGTCTCTGCACCCCACCCCAAGAGATTCACTGTTTTCTTGTACTCCCACCTTGCCCCATCCTTTATATGGTCATGCTACTGGTGCAGGAAAGCAGTGGGTGTTGTGAGGGGTGCACATAATCATAAGCACAATGATGATGACATTCTCCAGGATCTCCAGATGACCTCTAGGAGAATACCTAAATCATCATGTACACAGCTATGAGAATAACACTGTGTTGGGAGAGCAGGTGGCAGCCAGGGATCACCCTGTGGCTCTTCCAAAGGTCCCAAAGGATGGCATTGTCATGTATCCAGCTCTCAGTTCATAGCTGGATGATCCCCACCTGTCCCCACCCCCACTCTCCCAGCCATTACCTGGCCATGGGAGGTGTGCACTAAACTGCTGAGTGTCAGGGGGAAGACTTACTATAAGAACATTTTTTAAAGCTGCACAATTAGAATAGAATAGAATAGAATAGAATAGAATTGCAGAGTTGGAAGAGACCACGAGGGCCATCCAGTCCAACCCCCTGCCACGCAGGAAATCACAATCAAAGCATCCCCGACAGATGGCCATCCAGCCTCTGTTTAAAGACCTCCAAGGAAGGAGACCCCACCACGCTCCGAGGGAGTGTGTTCCACTGCCGAACAGCTCTGACTGTCAAAAAGTTCCTCCTCATGTTGAGGTGGAATCTCTGTTCCTGGAGCTTGCACCCATTGCTCCGTGTTCCAGTCTCTGGAGCAGCAGAAAACAAGCCTGCTCCATCCTCAGCGTGACATCCCTTCAAATACTTAAACAGGGCTATCATATCGCCTCTAAACCGTCTTTTTTCCAGGCTAAACATACCCAGCTCCCTAAGTCTCTCCTCATAAGGCATTGTTTCCAGACCTTTCACCATTTTAGTTGCCCTTCTCTGGACACGCTCCAATTTGTCAATATCCTTTCTGAATTGTGGTGCCCAGAACTGGACACAGTATTCTAAGTGAGGTCTGACCAAGGCAGAATAGAGTGGCACTATTACTTCCCTTGATCTAGACACTATACTTCTATTGATACAGCCCAAAATTGCATTGGCCTTTTTAGCTGCCGCATCACACTGTTGGCTCATGTTCAACTTGTGGTCTACTAGGACTCCTAGATCCCTTTCGCACATAGTCTCATTCAGCCAGGTCTCTCCCATCCTATATTTATGCATTTCATTTTTCCGCCCTAAATGCAGTACTTTACATTTCTCCGTATTGAATTTCATTTTGTTAGCTTTGGCCCAGCTCTCCAGTCTATCCAGGTCATTCTGAATTTTGATCCTGTCCTCTAGGGTATTAGCTACTCCTCCCAATTTGGTGTCATCTGCAAATTTGATAAGTATGCCCCTAATTCCCTCATCTAAGTCATTGATAAAGATGTTGAATAGCACTGGGCCCAGGACAGAACCCTGTGGCACCCCACTGGTCACATCTTTCCAAGACGAAGAGGAGCCACTGCTGAGCACCCTTTGGGTTCGGCCGGTCAACCAATTACAAATCCATTGAACAGTTAACTTGTCTAGCCCACATTCTACAAGCTTGTTTGCAAGAATGTCATGGGGAACCTTGTCAAAGGCCTTACTGAAATCAAGGTATGCAATGTCCACAGCATTCCCTTCATCTACCAAGCTGGTAACTTTATCAAAAAAAGAGATCAGATTAGTCTGGCATGACTTGTTTCTCTGAAACCCATGCTGACTTTTTGTGATTATGGCATTGCCTTCTAAATGTTCACAGACTCTCTGTTTAATGATCTGTTCTAGAATCTTCCCTGGTATTGATGTCAGACTAACTGGACGATAGTTGTTGGGATCCTCTTTTTTCCCCTTTTTGAAGATGGGAACAACGTTTGCCCTCCTCCAGTCTGCTGGGACTTCTCCTGTTCTCCAGGAGTTCTCAAATATTATTGCCAATGGCTCTGAGATTATATTTGCCAGCTCTTTTAATACTCTTGGATGTAGTTCATCTGGTCCTGGAGATTTAAATTCATTTAGATTAAGAAGGTATTCCTGTACCACCTCTTTACTTATTTTCAGCTGGATTTCCCCTATTGTGTCCTCTGTTCCATTTTCCTCAGGTTGGTCCTCCTTTTCCTTTTCTGAAAACACTGAGGCAAAGAAGGTGTTGAGTAATTCTGCCTTTTCTCTGTCCCCTGTTAGCATTTTGCCATCTTCTCCACGTAGTGGCCCTATCATTTCCTGCTTCCTCCTTTTGCTGCGGACATACCCAAAAAAACCCTTTTTATTGTTCTTAACCTCCCTAGCAAGCCTGAGCTCATTCTGCACTTTAGCTTTTCTGACTTTACTCCTACACGTGTTCGCTATCTGTTTGAATTCTTCTTTGGTGATTTCCTCCCTTTTCCATTTCCTATACATGTTCCGTTTAAAACTTAGCTCCATTGAAAGTTCTTTAGTCATCCATCCTGGTTTCTTGAGACACCTCCCATTTTTCTTCCTCAATGGTACTGTTTGAAATTGTGCCTTCAGTATCTCCCTTTTGAGAAAGTCAAAACCGTCTTGAGGTCCCTTCTCTTTTAGTATTCTTGACCATGGGATCATCCCCAGTATTTCCCTGAGTTTATTGAAATCAGCTCTCCTAAAGTCAAGAATGCGTGTCTGACTATGCCTGGCTTCTCCTTTCCATTGTATAACAAACTCCAGGAGAACATGATCACTCTCACCTAAGGATCCCACCACTTGCACCCCATTAACCATGTCGTCTCTGTTGGTTAGGATCAGATCTAAAATAGCTGACCCCCTTGTTGCCTCTTCCACCTTTTGGACCATGAAATTGTCTTCCAGGCATGTAAGGAATTTGCTAGACCTTGTAGTTTTGGCTGAGTTAGATTGCCAGCAAATATCAGGATAGTTGAAGTCACCCATCACTACTACATCTCTCCTTTCTGCATGTATGTTCATCTGTTCTAGAAAGGCAACATCCAATTCCTCCGTCTGATTTGGGGGTCTGTAGTAGAGTCCCACAATAACATCCCTGTTGTTTCCCTCCCCTTTAATTTTTATCCAGATGCTCTCCACCTGGCTTCCAGTATTGATGTCATGGATCACTTCACTGGTGTAAATATCCCTGACATATAATGCTATTCCTCCTCCTTTCCTGTTTGGCCTGTTTCTCCTATAAAGGTTATACCCCTCTATTCCTACATTCCAATCATGAGACTCGTCCCACCAGGTTTCAGTAACGCCTATTATATCATATTTGTTTTGTAGTGCAAGGAGTTCTAGTTCATCTTGCTTATTTCCCATGCTCTGTGCATTAGTGTAGAGACATCTGAGACCATGTGTTCCCTTTACTTGCTCCCTGTGCAAGTTTTTTTGCCTCCCACTGTTGGGTCCTTGCGCTGTTTGCCTTGTTCCCTCTATGACAGTTTGACTATTTTCTCCAGCCCTTTTGCCTTCCAGAATACTGTCTCCCTCCCCCATTTGACTCAGTTTAAAGCCCTCCTGATCAAATTCTTGAGAGTGTTGGCAAAAATGTTTCTTCCAACTGTTGTAAGATGCACCCCATCTCTTGCCAGAAGTCCCCCTGCATGGAAGCGCAGTCCATGATCCAAGAATCCAATTTGTTCTCGGCGACACCATCTACGGAGCCAGTTGTTTACGTCGGCTATTTTCCTCTCCCTTCTTGGACCATGCCCTTCAACTGGCAGAAGAGACGAGATGACCACCTGTGCGTTCATTTCTTTCAGCTTCCTCCCCAGGGCCTCATAATCTCTTCTGATCTTGGGAAAGCTGTGCCTTGCAGTATCATTGGTTCCCACATGGACCAAAAGGAAGGGGTAATGATCCGTAGGCTTGATGAGTCTTGTCAGCCTCTCGGTCACATCACAGATCTTTGCCCCAGGGAGACAACACACCTCCCGAGTCATCTTGTCAGGCCCACATACCACTGCTTCTGTACCCCTCAGCAAGGAGTCCCCCACCACCACCACACGCCTCCGCTGAGGCTTCGCAGCTGCTGTTCCTTGCGGTGGTCCTCTCAAGGTCCCCTGCTCTACCACTGAAGTCTGTCCATGCTGTTCTTCCTCATTGTCCTTGATAAGGGAAAGGGCTTCAAATCTATTCTGTAGCTGCAAGCTGCTGGAAGAGTCCCTGGATTTTCTTGTTCTGTGTGTGACATTCCTCCAGCTGTCTACTTCCTGTGTCCGTGAAGTGACCCTCTCCTCCACAGCCACTTCCTCTGTGCTGTCCCCATCCAAGAGTGTTCGTTCTGTTCTGTCCAGGAAAACCTCTTGCTCCCGAATCTGTTGAAGTGTAGCTACCCGTGTCTCCAGCTGCTGTACTTTCTCCTCCAAGAGGGCTACCAGCTTGCATTTGGTGCATGTGAAGTTCTCCACGTCTGTAGACAAGAATACAAACATCGCACAAGTGTTGCAAGTGACTGCTGCAGTCCCCTCAGTGTCCATGATGAGAGCTTTTAGGTAATCTAAGAACTCTTAGTTAACGCTGATAATGCTAAGCTGTACTTTTAGGTCTGCTGTATTTTTGTTTGGTTAATGAAATTCGCGCGCCGTTAGGCGCGTGCCTCTGGCTCTTGAGGGTAAAAGGGGAAGTTCAGAAGTTCAAGCCCCTCAGCAACAAGCAGCCTCTCCCAACAGTTTTTTAAAAAAGTTTTAAAAGTTGCTTCCTTCTTCTCCCTGGCAGGAAACTGGCAGGAAACTTGCTGTCCAGAAGCTGCTCTCCTTCTCTCTGGCAGGAAACTGGCCTGGAAAGCCTCTGCAAGGACTTATATAGAGCTAGGCTCCCAGCTCCACCCCCTAATGACTCACAGGTGTGACTCACAGGTGTGACTCACAGGAAGGCCTCTGGCTCTTGAGGGTAAAAGGGGAAGTTCAGAAGTTCAAGCCCCTCAGCAACAAGCAGCCTCTCCCAACAGTTTTTTAAAAAAGTTTTAAAAGTTGCTTCCTTCTTCTCCCTGGCAGGAAACTGGCAGGAAACTTGCTGTCCAGAAGCTGCTCTCCTTCTCTCTGGCAGGAAACTGGCCTGGAAAGCCTCTGCAAGGACTTATATAGAGCTAGGCTCCCAGCTCCACCCCCTAATGACTCACAGGTGTGACTCACAGGTGTGACTCACAGGAAGGCCTCTGGCTCTTGAGGGTAAAAGGGGAAGTTCAGAAGTTCAAGCCCCTCAGCAACAAGCAGCCTCTCCCAACAGTTTTTTAAAAAAGTTTTAAAAGTTGCTTCCTTCTTCTCCCTGGCAGGAAACTGGCAGGAAACTTGCTGTCCAGAAGCTGCTCTCCTTCTCTCTGGCAGGAAACTGGCCTGGAAAGCCTCTGCAAGGACTTATATAGAGCTAGGCTCCCAGCTCCACCCCCTAATGACTCACAGGTGTGACTCACAGGTGTGACTCACAGGAAGGCCTCTGGCTCTTGAGGGTAAAAGGGGAAGTTCAGAAGTTCAAGCCCCTCAGCAACAAGCAGCCTCTCCCAACAGTTTTTTAAAAAAGTTTTAAAAGTTGCTTCCTTCTTCTCCCTGGCAGGAAACTGGCAGGAAACTTGCTGTCCAGAAGCTGCTCTCCTTCTCTCTGGCAGGAAACAGCAATTGTTGAAGCTGTTCTCATATCGGGGGAAAAATGAATAAATTATTTCATCTTTCCTGCAAGAATGAATTTAACAAAGAATTATATCCATAAATATGACACAACTATGGTGAGATCTGTCTGTTTGGTTCCGTCAGTTTTGCCATACTCACATTGCTGATTGCAGCTCAGATACCATCACTCTTTTTGAAGCTGGGAGGGTAGAAGAAACTGAAGAAACTATGATGATGGGGTTCTGCTAGTGCAGAGAATATCTGTACCAGTCTTTTAAAAACAGTGAAACACTAGAAGTATTTTTGGTGGGAGATGACATAGTATGGCAGGATCGGTTTGATTTATTCCAGCAGCCACTTATTCCATCCTTTACTGACTGCAGTTGAAGCACCCTTGCTCTATATAGCCATATGCTGATGCACTAAGTACATAAGATCATTTCATAGAATCATAGAATTGGAAGAGACCACAAGGGCCATCCAGTCCAACCCCCTGCCACGCAGGCATGCTGCAGTAGTTCACTGCAGCTGTGCTTAAAAGCTTATTACTTTTTTCCAAATGATCAGATGGACCAGTTAGTGCCAGCATAGAAAACTAAAATACAGATGATTGAATTTGAAAGGGACTACACCCTGTGTCACCTGTTCAATATACATCTTCAGCACAAGAAGCAATTTCTTTCCCCAAGTGGATCTGCTGCACCTTGAGATTTAGTATGACCTAAAACAGTGGTCTGCTGGAACACTGTTACAGTGGAAGGATCCCTGAGACAACCAGACTCCTATGAGAGCTTTAAGAGGTGCCCATGTTTTTCTGTAATAAAAACATCTCACCTTCTTGCTTACTATAAAAACTGACAGAGTGCCAAAGCAGAATAAACATGGATGTTACTCTGTTCTGCAGTGTATATCTCTGACATTTCTATCTACTGTGAACAATATTGCTGCTGAGGTACATGACTGTCATGTACAGAATGCTCCCCTCTGTGCATATAGAAAATAAATCATTACCATGAAAAGAAGCTGCAGTTGTACGCATCATTTCAGATCTAACTGATGGCAAAACTATATCATGCCTGGTATAATGCTACTGCCTCTGCACATCCATCCCCATATTGCAGCTCTTCTTCCTCTCCCATGTAACAATTAGAAACATCTACCTTTATCATGATATCATCCTGTTTCAATAATACTGGCTGTACCAAGTGGGAAGAGGACTGTGATGAAGTCACAACATGGGTCAGAAAGTGAATCAGTAATGACAGACTTCTGAGTAGATATTTTGGGAGACAACTTAAAGATGTAAGATAACCTCAACATCATCAGTACAATAGAATCATAGAATCATGGAGGTGGAAGAGACCTCAAGAGCCATCCAGTCCAACCCCCTGCCATGCAGGAACACACAATCAAATCATTCCCGATAGATGGCCATCCAGCCTCTGTTTAAAAACCTCCAAAGAAGGAGACTCCACCACACTACAAGGCAGTGTACTTCAGTTCCGAACAGCTCTTACTGTCAGGAAGTTCTTCCTAATGTTTAGGTGAAATCTCTTTTCCTGTAATTTGAACCCATTGCTCCGTGCCCTAGGACTTTTTCAGACCTGTAAAAAGTTCTGTGGAGGGCTTGGGAGAGGTACACGCCTCACCAGTATTCCAGGTGAGGTCTGACCAAAGCAGAATACAGTGGCACTATTACTTCCCTTGATCTAGACACTATACTGCTATTAATGCAGCCTAGAATTGCTGCATTAATTTTTTTAGCTGCTGCATCACACTGCTGACTCATGTTCAGCTACACATTGTGAGAGAACATGGGATAGGAATGCTGTTTTCACCAGTAACAGATATAGAGCAGAGGGCAAGTAAACATCAACCTGCCACATTTGATTCCACTTACTTTATCGTTTTTTCAACGTTAAGTAAATTGTGTCCTGTTTCTTCCAAATTCTGCCCTGCCCTGTTTCCACATCAATTTGTATTTTATTGTTGTTGCACATGCTTTTGTATGTACTGCTCCTTATATGTACATTTTTGTACCAAATTTTCCAAATGTGCACATTTTTAGTGATTTCCCCTATCATAATGCATTTTAGCTCTTTTCCCAAATACATCATTTTTGTCTCCACTTTCCTCTAATATATACATATCATATATACTTTTTTCTATTACACTTTTCATTTCAAACTGCATCACAATATTTTGAAAAGTGAGATTATTGCAACATAACTACAGACTGGTTTGTGTTTGCTTAAGAAGTATGAATTTTATATATTTGCATTGAAATTCCACCACACCTCCTTACCTTCCCCTGTGTGAGGGTTGCTTATTATTGAGAATGAATTAGATGACCTGTATCATTGGAACAGAACTTTTCCAGACTGAAGGCATTATATCCATTACTCTTTACTATAGGAATAATTAGTACTTACCCAAGGGCCAAATAAGTTCCAGACATGCATGTCAGGAGGTGCATGCCAGCTAAAGCTCAGGCCATTGCCTTAAATTGGTGGAGTCACATTCCAAAAGTGATTATGAATTCTCATTGCTGTAACACACATCCCCAATCTACTTCTCACCTACACATCTCCAGATATCCACATGCAGAGACATACCTGTACACAGGCCCAGCATATGAATTAGCTAATGACTGGAAGTCAATAGGTACCTGCTGAGTTGTACAGTAGCTTCATTTGGTGCTCACTGTCTGAAAGAATGGACAGCAGTGAATAAAGAGACTGAGCTGTTTCCTAGAGGCATCAAGGTATAAGATGGCTCCTAAACTAGCTTCTCTCCCTCTTCTCTTTCCCCAATAGAGAAAGGAGAGGGAATTAAGAAAGCCAACTGAACCATATATGAGCTTGGAACATTTGTTCCTTAGGATAGCTGAGTCACAAGCTGGCTTCACCTTCCCACCTCTTTCCAATCAAGAAAGGGAGAAGAACCGAACATGGCTGGGGCACTTTGTGAAAGAGCACCTCTGTTCAGTAATTCTCCCACCTCTTTTACTTTCTGAGGAGGGTTGGCTAGGTTGGCCTGGTGGGCCACAGCCAAATTACAAGGCCATCTGTGTCTAAACAAATGAAGTTTATATATCTTAATGTGTACAATACTACCAATTAACAAATTTCATAAGGTTGATAAATAACACTCTTGCTGTTCTGTTAAAAGTCAAATAGATCTCTTGACAAATTGATGTGATCTGGTTACTGATGGGAAGTTATGAGAAGCTGGTTCTTGCAAATGTTAGAAATCTGAGCCTCAGCCATCCACCATTGTGGGGCAAAGATATATGAATAGCAGGAATGTGGATTGTGGGACACAGTCTAGTGTTTCTTTGAGAGTAGCACTGCCTGCATGCATTTTTTTAAAAAAAATATTCTTGCATCAGGAAGAAAATTGAATAATTTTTTACAAACTCATAATCCCTATGCAGTCTGTACTCTTTAACAGAAAATGAGAAAAATGCTATGAGTCTTCAGAAAGACAAGGCTTAAGCTGTAAATGCTGCCATTGATTTAATAATATTTAGGAATGGGAACACATGGCTTTGATAGAGCTGCTCTGAGAAAATTACCACTGGCTTTTATTTATTGAGAGGAAGTAATTCCAGGAGAAATTTAGAAGTTCCTACTTGGGCAAAAGATGTGAGGAATGTTGAGGGAAGCAAAAGAGCATAAGTAAAGGTAACATTTCTCAGCAACGGCCTGCTCCTGTCTACCTGGGCTGACTTGTACTGTATGTATGCAGGGCTGGTTTAAGGAATTTGGGGGAGCCCTGCAACACTTTGTTTGGGAGGCCCCATATGTTTATCTCAGGTTAATGTAACCTAACCTAACCTATTCCTACGTGGTAGGGGGCTGGACCGGATGGCCCTTGTGGTCTCTTCCACCTCTACAATTCTATGATTCTATTATTCTATTCACAGTAAAGCGTATTCAGATTATTACTAATAATCTTTTTGCAGGAGGAGGGTTATGATGGCCCCCCCCACAATGATAGGGGGCCCTGCAGCTGCAGGTTCTGCAGGGCCCTTAATCTGGCCCTGTAGGTGTGAGCATGAGGATGGCATTGTATGCTATCTTACAAATTTATGGTAGCGCTTGGAGGGAGACAAAATACCTTAGACATGTCCATTCTCCTCTGCCACTTATACATATTGGCCTGAATCCTATTGTTAATCACAACTGAAGTACATCTATTGAATCAGTGGGATTTGCTTACATGTTGTCTTGCCATTCAACAATGGATTCAGTGGGTTTACGCTAGTTAGAAGTAACCCATAGGATCCCAGTCATCATATATGTACTTATATAACAGTGAAGATCTGAAGTTACAGATGGAGTGGAGTGGGGATGGACCCTTTCTGATTCTCCAGAAAGAAATCCTGCCATGTTTTCTTATACAGGATCTGCAAAATCTGGAAGTACAGTTGTCTCTCCGTATCCACGGATTTGGTATCCATGGATTTAAGTATTCACGGCTTGAAAATATTCTTTAAAAAATGATAATCCAAAAAGCAAACTTTAATTTGCCATCTTATGTAAGGGACACCGTTTTGCTATGCCATTGCATATAATTGTCCTTGAGTATTCACAGATTTTGGCATCCACAGGGTGTGTGTGTATCCTGGAACCACACCCCAGCGAATATGAAGGGACAACTGTATACCTACTTACTATTAAAGGAACATAGTTTCCATGATGCTCAATATGCTGTCCAGCAAGTAACAGTTCAGATCCCTGTACAACATTTTTTGGCATTGACAAACAGGGTTTGTTCTCATAGTCCAGATGGTATGGTTGTACATTAGGAATATCACACAGCACTTGCATAGGAATTATTATTTGCAACTGATTTTTCCCAGAAGCTTGGGAACACTGGCTGACTCTGCCTGGCTTTCTCATAGTGAGACTATATGGATTTTTTTTTTTAATCATTAGGATAGTATGACAAGATGTTAAAAATGATTTGGAACCTACTAACCAATATGTCATTATTGATTACATTTAACATAGGTCAATTTTAATGAAAATCTGGTATGGGGTTTAAAGACACGTGAAATAACTGTGATGCAAAAATGAAATGAAACATCATAGAGACAGAACTTTTTCTATAGCTAGAGTTTGCTAGTACTGTGTATATGTATGGAAAATATTGTTTCCTCTCTCACATCCAGAGATATTGGTTTGTTCTGTAATTTCTTTATTTAATGTACACAGCAGCCATATTGGAAGGTACGCCTGGCACCTTTTCCCACTGGGAGTTGATTGCTTGCCTGCAGATACTGTGCATTGCAACGTGTGCAGGAGTCTGGCATTTGACTGACACAACTGCTAGAACTGCATTTCCAGTGCTGTCTGATTACTAGTCAGAAAAGCAATCCAGTGAAACAAGTGAAATGTATTTCCCAAGGGACTGTGCTGAAAAGCAGACATCCTTAATTCCTATCCCATTTCAGCTATACTGTCACTTGAATTAGGCAAGATATTTTTTAGACATAGTTCCCTATCTCTAATATTTGGATAATATAATAATACTGACATTCTATGAAGGGTGGTGCACGTTAAAGTTAAGATAACAAACATGTATTGCTTTGAACATTCCAAAATGTTATATAAATGTTATGTTCTATGAAAAAATTAGGCTGCGTATTTTCTTGGAATATATACACTCTTGAAGATACTGAGTCATTGGACCTCTTATGGTCATGCACTGGCTAATGGACCATTTCTGCCCTAGTTTTCTCAGGAAACAAACTCTCATGGCTTTGGTTTGAGAAGCAAGCAGATGCAAAATACACAGGTAATCAAACTGAGAAGCAAGTAGGCAGTCAAGGTCTCCAGCAGGTAAACAGGGAAAGTAGCCCAAGAACAGTGTAATCTATACCTGAGTGCAGATTAATTAATAGAGGTTTGCATCAGATTTGGCCAAACTAAAATTGGGTGGCTCCTGAAACATTCTGTGTCTCTATAAATTGAATCAGAATTCCTTTCATAGTGATGAGAACCAAGTCAAAACCTCCATGAAGCACTGTGAGCAATTTGAAGCTTTAATGAACTGCATAAATAAATACTACCTTGCTCTCGCTTTTCCATATAGAAAAATACCAGGGTGAGATAAGGAGTGAGAGTGTTAACTTGATGAAAGCTTTAATTTCTCCCCCACACTGGAGAAACCCAAAAACAAAGTAGCGGTTTTAAAAAAACCACCCAGATATTATATCTTCTGTTTACAAAGAACAGCATACCAATGCCCTCTAATAGTGTTAGTTGACATTTCAGTTCATTTTATTTGACCAGCAACAACTGAAGAGCTTTGTTCAAGTGTAAGAGAAAGTGTGGCTTGTACCTTCCTTTTTAAAACAAACACATTATTAAATGTTATCACAATAAAGTTTTTAAAATCATAAGTTTCCAAGTGGTATGTTGTTTAAACTGTTGGTATTTCTAATAAGAAATGAAGAATGTGGTGCATTTTCAACCATCTCATAGTCAGGTGGAGCAGGGTTTTTGTTTTGTTTTGTTTTGTTTTGTTGGACATTTGTTACCCTGGGCTTGTCTAAATGATGAAAATACTTCTCATAGAATTCAAGGAGTATACCTTTTGTCCCAGTGGGCTCCCACAGTGATTTGCCTTGTTCCGAAGGAGGGGAGTGAAAAACTCCATTTACTGTGTGGGAATAGCCTTTGCAGCTTTCCCCAAATCTTTTAAAATAATGCAAGGAAATGTGCATTAGTGCTTGTTAGGATAACTGATTTGCTTTGTTGTGCATTCTCGGATAGGGCAGAACTGGAGATCAGATTGGTTGGATGTGCGTGGGGGGGGGCAACGGCAGAGAGGATAGTGTGATTTCCCTATTTATCTGGTCCTATGGATGTAACTTCTTGTTCCTGGATTGGCTGATTGCTGTGGTTTGGGGGTGGGGTTCGTAGACTGCAAGGAGAGGTAAACTACATGTTTTGGCAGCTTGAGTGTTTTTAAAAAATATTTTAGGGTATGTGAAATCGAAGGCTTTCATGGCCGGCATCCATAGATTTTCCTTGGAGGTTTTTCCAGGCTGTGAGGAAAAAACTATTCCAGAACACAGCCTCACAGCCCAGAAAAAAAACCCAGGAAAATCTATTTTAGGGTATCTTTCAACCACAAAAAGTTAATTTGGGATGGGCCTGTGTCCCCAGGGCTTACATGCAGCCTGCAGGCCACACTTTCACCACCCCTGCTCTACACGCTGAACTGAAGTATATTAGGAATAGGTTGCCATATAATGCACAGAGCATGGGAAATAAGCAAGATGAACTCGAACTCCTCGCACTACAAAACAAATATGATATAATACGCATTACTGAAACATGGTGGGATGAGTGTCATGACTGGAATGTAGGAATAGAGGGGTATAACCTTTATAAGAGAAACAGGACAAACGGGAAAGGAGGAGGAATAGCATTATATGTCAGGGATAATTATACCACTGAAGAGATTCATGGCATGAATACTGGAAGCCAGGTGGAGAACATCTGGATAAAAATTAAAGGGGAGGGAAACAACAAGGATGTTATTATGGGACTCTACTACAGACCCCCAAGTCAGACGGAGGAACTGGATGATGCCTTTCAAGAACAGCTGACCACACATGAGGAAAGAAGAGATGAAGTAGTGATGGGTGACTTCAACTCTCCTGATATTTGCTAGCAATCTAACTCAACCAAAACTTCAAGGTCTAGCAAATTCCTGACTTGCCTGGAAGACAATTTCATGGTCCAAAAGGTGGAAGAGGCAACAAGGGGTCAGCTATTTTAGATCAGATCCTAACCTACAGGGATGACCTGGTTAATGGGGTGCAAGTGGTGGGATCCTTAGGTGAGAGTGATCATGTTCTCCTGGAGTTTATTATACAATGGAAGGGCAAAGCCAGGCATAGTCAGGCACGCATTCTCGACTTTAGGAGAGCTGATTTCAACTTAGGGAAACACGGGAGGTGATCCCATGGTCAGGAATATTAAAAGAGAAGAGACCTCAAGATGGATGGGACTTTCTCAAAAGGGAGATACTGAAGGCACAATTTCAAACAGTACCATTGAGGAAGAAAAATGGGAAGTGTCTCAAGAAACCAGGATGGATGACTAAAGAACTTTCAATGGAGCTAAGTTTTAAATGGAACATGTATAGGAAATGGAAAAAGGGGAAAATCACCAAAGAAGAATTCAAACAGATAGCAAACACGTGTAGGAGTAAAGTCAGAAAAGCTAAAGTGCAGAATGAGCTCAGCATGCTAGAGAGGTTAAGAAGAATAAAAAGGGATTTTTTGGGGGTATGTCCGCAGCAAAAGGAGGAAGAAGGAAATGGTAGGGCCACTACGTGGAGAAGATGGCAAAATGCTAACAGGGGACAGAGAGAAGGCAGAATTACTCAACACCTTCTTTGCCTCAGTGTTTTCAGAAAAGGAAAAGGGGGACCAACCTGAGGAGAATGGAACAGAGGACACAAAAGGGGAAATCCAGCTCAGAATAAGCAAAGAGGAAGTACAGGAATACCTTCTTAATCTAAATGAATTTAAATCTCCAGGACCAGATGAACTACATCCAAGAGTATTAAAAGAGCCGGCAAATGTAATCTCAGAGCCATTGGCAATAATCTTTGAGAACTCTTGGAGAACAGGAGAAGTCCCAGCAGACTGGAGGAGGGCAAATGTTGTCCCCATTTTCAAAAAGGGGAAAAAGGAGGATCCCAACAATTATCATCCAGTTAGTCTGACATCAATACCAGGGAAGATTCTAGAGCAGATCATTAAACAGAGAGTCTGTGAACATTTAAAAGGCAATGCCATACTTACCAAAAAGTCAACATGGGTTTCAGAGAAACAAGTCATGCCAGACTAACCTGACCTCTTTTTTTGATAAAATTACCAGCTTGGTAGATGAAGGGACCGCTGTGGATATCGCATACCTTGATTTCAGTAAGGCCTTTGACAAGGTTCCCCATGACATTCTTGCAAACAAGCTTGTAAAATGTGGGCTAGACAAGTTAACTGTTCAATGGATTTGTAATTGGTTGACCAGTCAAACCCAAAGGGTGCTCCTCAGTGGCTCCTCTTCGTCTTGGAAAGATGTTACCGGTGGGGTGCCACAGGGTTCTGTCCTGGGCCCAGTGCTATTCAACATCTTTATCAATGACTTGGATGAGGGAATTAGGGGCATACTTATCAAATTTGCAGATGACACCAAATTAGGAGGAGTAGCTAATACCCTAGAGGACAGGTCAAAATTCAAAATAACCTGGATAGACTAGAAAGCTAGGCCGAAGCTAACAAAATGAAAATCAAAACGGAGAAATGTAAGGTACTGCACTTAGGGCGAACAAATGGAATGCATAGATATAGGATGGGGGACACCTGGCTGAATGAGAGTACGTGCAAAAGGGATCTAGGAGTCCTAGTACACCACAAGTTGAACATGAGTCAACAGTGTGATGCGGCAGCTAAAAAGGCCAATGCGATTTTGGGCTGTATCAATAGAAGTATAGTGTCTAGATCAAGGGAAGTAATAGTGCCACTCTATTCTGCCTTGATTAGACCTCACCTAGAATACTGTGTCCAGTTCTGGCCACTATATTTCAAAAAGGATATTGACAAATTGGAGCGTGTCCAGAGAAGAGCGACTAAAATGGTGAAAGGTCTGGAAACCATGCCTTATGAGGAGAGACTTAGGGAGCTGGGTATGTTTAGCCTGGAAAAAAGATGTTTAAGAGGCAATATGATAGCCCTGTTTAAGTATTTGAAGGGGTGTCATGTTCAGGATGGAGCAGGCTTGTTTTCTGCTGCTCCAGAGACTGGAACACGGAGCAATGGGTGCAAGCTGCAGGAATAGAGATTCCACCTCAAAATTTGGAGGAACTTTTTGACAGTAAGAGCTGTTCAGCAGTGGAACACACTCCCTCGGAGTGTGGTGGGGTCTCCTTCCTTGGAGGTCTTTAAACAGAGGCTGGCTTGCCATCTGTCAGGGATGCTTTGATCAAGATTTCCTGCATGGCAGGGGGTTGGACTGGTTGGCCTCTTCCAACTCTTAAATTCTCTTGTAGTCTCTTCCAACTCTACAATTCTATGATTCTATTATTCTAAGGCAGGGGGTATGCGAAACGGGGCGATGCTTCAGGTACAGCCCCATTTCTGCCCCGATTGCTCCTTGAAATATATTGCCCGTGTGAAAATCTCCTGAGGTAGAGCCGCCACGTCTCTCTCTGGCTTTCCTTCACAAGTGAAGATTCAGGAAGGACTCATCCTGAACTTTCTGCAAGCACGCTGATGACTAAAAAGGCCAATCTAAGGTTAACAAGTCCGGTTGCAGAAAGCATAGCAGAAGGTCTCCTTGTGTGATGTTTCCGGGTTGTGATTCTTTCTGTGTTGTCGTTTCTCTTCAAGACTTGTTCGGCGTGAGTTGTCAAATAAGGCTGCAGCATTGTGGATAGTGCGTCTCCATGCCTCCCAATGTGAGGCCATCATTGCTGGTGATCAGTTTGGCCTAGCCTGAGATGATGTTTCAGGGAATCCTTGTATTGCTTTTTTTGAGCACCCCTCTTCCACTGACCTATGGCAAGTTCACCGTAGAGTACTATTTTGGGGAGGCAATGGTCCTCCATCCTGCTTCACAACAGCTGCAGAGCTGTTTGGGCTGGAAGTCAACCTGAAGAAAATTGAAGTTCTTTACCAGAGCTGCCACCACTCGCTGAGTCAACCCTTTCCTTGTCTAGTGCAGTGAGAAGCCAGATAGGTTGTATTAAAATATCAACAATGGCCTTTTTCTCTGTCCCAGAGAAGTTCTGGTAGTTGACTGAGAAAGGCACGTGACCATGGAGATTAGGAAGAACAGAAAAAGCTTTATTTTAGTTGCAAATGCTTAAGGCTAGCATGGAGGGAAAACACACCTCTAGGATTTCAGCTTAGGTTTACGAAAGGAATACATTCAGTCAGAGTATTAAAATTAAATCATAAAAGCTAATGCAACTAGCTAGATGGTCCCTAAGCTAAGAATAACGGTAACTTACAATTCTGATATCCATGCAAAGTCCATATCCCAGTTTGGATAGTTAGGTCAGGCTCGCATAGCCTGCCTAGGTCAGTCTCTGTAGATGGAATTCAGACTTCTTTTTAAATGGAAGTCTCCTCCTGAGGCTTCAGATATCCCTTGGGGCCCCTTGATGTTATCAGGCCCATGAGGGAGGTCAGCTTCCCCAAACCTCCAGTATCACAGTCTATTTATCTTGCTGGTCCAGCCATGGGGTTCAAGCATGAGGCCCAAGGAGGGGTCCCAAGCATGTGGCTAAGCCATGTGGCTCCTGCATCTGGCATAGAACAAAGGAATTCTGAAAACTTAAAAGTCTTTTGGTCACATCTGTGAGTGGTTCTGCATTGCCAAATCTGATTGGCTCTCCAGTCAGGTGATGTGATGTCATGTTTAGGAAATGAGGGTCCCACCCTCTCAATACCTGTTGCTATGGAAGGCAAAGAGTGGAATTTTCCAGTTGCTGTGACCTGTAGATTTTGTAGATGAATTCTCCATGATGGCTGGGCAGGCCATCATAACAACAAGTTTCTCCTTATTTAGAAATATTTTGCTTTTCTTCAATCATAGGTCCTAATGGCTAGTCTATGCCATTCTAAATTGTACAACCCCACCATCCTAACATTATTACCGGTTCCTGCATTCCCCTCTCACAAATAATCTGTAATGACCCATCCAAGATATTATGGCATGAATAGCACAGATGCTGCTGTAGTGAGTATCTGCATCAGTAAACATCAGCGCTGTTTACGCACATTCCTAAATATACACTGGACTGACTATGTGACAAATGTTGCTCTCCTTGAATAAGCACGGATCACCAGCATTGAGGCCATGATATTGAGAACACAACTGCGCTGGGCAGGGCATGTTTCTAGGATGGAGGACAATCGCCTCCCCAAAATAGTATTCTACGGTGTACAAAATAGTATTCTATGGTGTCAGCATAAGAGGGGCGCTCCAAAAAAGCAATACAAGGATTCCCTGAAACAACACCTCAGGCTCGGCCAAATTGATCACCAACAATGGTCCGTCATGGACTCACATCGGGAGGCATGGCCTTACTGAAATCAAGGTATGCGATATCCACAGCGGTCCCTTCATCTACCAAGCTGGTAACTTTATCAAAAAAAGAGATCAGATTAGACTTGTTTCTCTGAAACCCATGTTGACTTTTTGTGATTATGGCATTGCCTTCTAAATGTTCACAGACTCTCTGTTTAACGATCTGCTCTAGAATCTTCCCTGGTATTGATGTCAGACTAACTGGATGATAATTGTTGGGATCCTCTGGCAGAAGAGACGAGATGACAACCTGTGTGTCAATTTCTTTCAGCTTCCTCCCCAGGGCCTCATAATCCCTTCTGATCTTGGGAAAGCTGTGCCTTGCAGTATCATTGGTTCCCACATGGACCAAAAGGAAGGGGTAGTGATCCGTAGGCTTGATGAGTCTTGTCAGCCTCTCGGTCACATCACGGATCTTTGCCCCAGGAGACAACACACCTCCTGAGTCATATTGTCAGGCCCACAAATCACTGCTTCTGTACCCTGCAGCAAGGAGTCCCCCACCACCACCACACGCCTCCGCCAAGGCTTCGCAGCTGCTGTTCCTTGCGGTTGTACTCTCAAGGTCTCCTGCTCTACCCCTGAAGTCTATCCATGATGTTGTTCCTCATTGTCCTTGGTAAGAGAGAGGGCTTTGAATCGATTGTGTAGCTGCAAGCTGCTCGAAGAATCCCTGGATTTTCTTCTTCTGTGTGTGACATTCCTCCAGATGTCTACTTCCTGTGTCTGTGACCCTCTCCTCCGCAGCCACTTCTTCTGTGCGGTCCCCGTACAAGACTGATTGTTCTGTTCTGTCCAGGAAAACCTCTTGCTCACAAATCTGTTGAAGTGTAGCTAGCCGTGTCTCCAGCTGCTGGACTTTCTCCTGCAAGAGGGCTACCAGCTTGCACTTGGTGCATGTGAAGTTCTCCACGTCTGTAGGCAAGAAGACAAACATCGCACAAGTGTTGCAGGTGACTGCCGCAGCCCCCTCAGTGTCCATGGTGAGAGCTTTTATGTAATCTAAAAACTCTTAGGTAATGCTGAGAACGCTAAGCTGTACTTTTAGGTATGCTGTATTTTTGTTTGGTCACTGAAATTCGGTGCGTGCCTCAGCAACAAGCAGCCTCTCCCAACAGTCAAAATGTCTGTCCAGAAGCTGCTCTCCTTGTTCTCCCTGGCAGGAAACTCGCCTGGAAACTGGCAGGAAACTGGCTGTCCAGAAGCTGCTCTCTTTCTTCTCTCTGGCAGGAGACTCTCTGGCAAGTTGTTTGGGTAACAGTAACAGAACATGTTATAAACCAACCTGGACACAAAATGTTATTTAAAAACACAGAAATTCCAGACCAGGCCAACAGCTATCATGTCGGAATGCACAGAGAAGCTATTGAAATCCACAGACACCTGGACAACTTCAACAGGAAAGAAGAAACCCTAAAAGTAAACAAAATCTGGCTCCCAGTTTTGAAAAAATGATAGAATAAAAACCCAATACTTACAAAGGAATTCCACTCAGGGACAAGAGGATTTCCAGGCGATAATGGCCCATCAACCAACCATTAGTCAAACAGACACTAACAGTCCTTGCATTTCTATACCCAGAAACTAGGGGTATGAACCAAAAAGGGGTCAGGTGGAGGTCACATTGACCTGGGATGTGTCTTAAAAATATTTTGGCAAAGCAAGCCCATATTAGGATTGTGAGGAAGCCCCTTGGTAAACAAAACCATTAAGGAGGTATGTGCTCATTCCTTCTTGGATACCCCAGGAATGAGTCATCCAACCAATTAAGTGACCTTTCCTAACTCCAATCCTAAGGAAAGCTCACCTCGGAACATTCCTCCTGTCCTGCTTTGCAAGGTTATTGTAAACCAATCAATTCTTATCACCTAGCCTTTAACACAATCAGTTAAGTTTCAGTTTCCTTTTTTTACCCAGTGGTAAAACCATCCAGGCTTTGTCCTAGCCAGAGTACCCCTTCAGGATATGAAGCAGGGTATAAATATTAGTCCCCCAACAATAAAATGGTGTGCCACAGTGGATGAACCCAGCAACTCTCATTCTCAGTGTGACTCTGGATCAGAACCTCTGGTGCCACCCTCAGCCTTCTATCTGAGTACTTTGCCACCTGAAATTCTAGTCTTCGAGACTGGTAACTATCACCCCATTTCCCCAAATCTCCCCCTCTATCCAAGCCTTGTGTGGTTCTTAGGAATGTGTGCTACGTGTATAAATGCATTTGGTTTTATTTCCAATAAAAATATTTTTTTTCACTTTAAACTGGTGTTCTCTGCAGTTAGTACTGGTATACATAGGTGAAAAGATCCCCACAGTTAGCCTCCTTTCGCAGGCATACTGTTTGACCTAATAATTCCCCCATCTAGATGTTGATATCACAGGTGTGTCTCTAAAACACCCCCACCTCTTAGGGTAACACAGGAAGGGATTTAAGGGGGGGGCAGAATGAGTGGCAGTATTTCAAGTGTTGAAACTGTGAGGCCAGCCTGTCATAGCACTTAATAACAAATATAAGGAACAAAGCCCTCATTGGCAAACCTCCTCACCTTGAACTCACATTGTTCCCAGTTATCTAAAATAATAATAAAAAACCTCCTAGTTTGTAACTTGAACCCCTCTTAAATGTTCTGACTGGTAGAGAATTCTTCATTTTCATAATAAAATCCTATAATATATTATGGTGACAACAGAAGTAATGCACTTAATGTTTTTAAAATATCTTTAACTGAGAACATTTAGGGTTGGTAGTCTATGCATTCATTCTTTTCACATTCCTTTATGAAAGCTTCAGCTTTAACAGTTGACACTGGGGCCTGACTTTTTTTGGTAACGAAACCAAATCACAGCCTTGTGCTTCAGCTGTCTTTATTTTTATTAACATGTTTCTTTTCCCCATATTTGTTAAATGTCATGGCAAAAAGCCTGACAAATGTGTATCAAATAAAGGCCCTGAAATATCACCAATCAGGTATTTTCATTGCTGCCAATCATTTGGAGGCAGGAACATGATAACCTTTTAAAATGTTTGTTCATGCACACTGATTTTTGCCATTTTATCTGAAATATTTTAAAATGCCTGCCCTTCTATAACTTGACCTATAACTACAATTCCCCACATCCATTCTACACACACATGCATGCACGCACACACACACACACGGTATATGAGACATACAAGATCGCATTCCTCTAATGACTGTCACTTTATATCCTTAAGAATATCTGTGAGAAGAAACATTACAAAGAATGCCTACTCTACATAATTGCTAAAGGTAAACTGTTAATGTGAAGAATTTATTAATCATTTCAAAATTCTGAAATCCCACTCTTGAATTATTGCTTGAAAGGTTGCTGGGAGTTTTGTTGTTTTGTTTTTTAAAGCTTAGGCTACTCCAAGGAAATACTGGAAAAAACATGACATTTTATGGTAACACAGAAGCTGTGTTGGTTAATAGGACAAATGGGAATTGTTGTGACAACCAACCTTTTCCAGCCCCTGAAACAAAACATAAATCCATGCTGGCTTTCTAATTATAACGAGCAAGGGTTTGGATGCGTGGTTTGGGGTGAAATCAAGAGCCAGTACAATTAAGATTCCACAAAATCTGTGAAGGTTCTGTCACTAGCCACGTTTTACTGTCCTGTTTCTTAACATTAGCCTTGTTAGCATAAACTTCTAAACTGTATAGAGCAACAAGATCAAAACAATCTAGAAAATGAATGGCAACATGGTACTTTATAAATGTGTTTTAATAATGACATTATTACAATTCATTAGTACTATATATATATATGTGTGTGTGTGTGTGTGCTATTATGTGCCTTCAAGTCAACTCTACCTTATAGCAACCCTATCACAGGGTTTTCTTAGCAAGATTTATTCATAGGAGGTTTGCAATTGCCATTGTCTTAGACCAGAAGAGGGTGACTTGCCCAAGGTCACCTAGCAGGTTTCGTGGCTGAGTAGGGATTCGAACCATGGCCTCCCAGAGTCCCAGCTCACTCTTCAAAATGCCATACCACACTGCTTCTTTTATTTATTACCAGAATGCATATCCTGCCTTTTTCTAAATAAATAAATCCCTGATGCTGGCTGGAAGATTCTGGGAGTTGTCATCCAAATAAAATAACATAACATAACATTTCCAGATCCTGGTAAATGAAAAAGCACTACTATTTGAATCCAATATTCTATTACACATCTTATTTGTGTTTTCCCTTGCATGGTTGTGGTGGATTGCCAGTGCCTTTGTTAGGCATTTTCATGTACCATGTTTTGAGGGACAGATGTAAGAATGCCCATTGTAAAAATCTCTAATTTTTCTGAAACTTTTCCTGAAATGCTTGAGCCAGAATTTGTTGCCTGCACTAAATCTTTCTAAATATATCTAAAATGGATTTCAGAATCCATTTTTTGATCCTGAAATCCACTTCAGTTTCCTGATGGATCAGAGTACATCATTCTGAATTCTTCATCAGAACAAGTAGTTTTCATTCAAATCTGTCATTCCCATGGCTAGCAAGAGACTAACTGCAAACCCATGGTACTGAGAATAATCAGAAGCAACTGTAAGTACAGTATAAGCAATCCACATGCTGTCCTGGATGTCAGGTATACACATGAACTGTAGAAAGATTGTGCCTCTTCAAAACACTCCCAGACAACTGAGGAATAATTCTTCACTGATGGTTGAATAAAAACAGAAAGTGGGGAGAGGGGACTTCTTATAAGAATTCTCGGAGGTCCTGACCAAATAACAAGAGTAATGCAAGATCTGACTGCCCATTCTTAGTAATTCTTTTCAGCAATGTTGCAGATGAATAAGTTTAATATAAAAAGGTGCAACACAGAACTGGAGAATTGGTGTGCGTGTGTTTAAGAGAAAGAGAGTGAGTGAGTGAGGGGGAAAAAAGTGTGGGAAGCCATCTAGCCCAAAACACACAAAAAAGTGTCAATAAATTCAGTAGTGAATTTATTCTGGTGTGAGTCTAAAACTAGGCACTAATTTTATTTACTGAAGTAATGATTTTGAGAACGTCAGCCAGTGTAATGGCACTGAATTAATCAATTGCTGGCATTTTCGTGAAACAACTGAGAAGAAATAATCATGCTAGGCTAAAGTTTATGTAGACTTTAATTGCAACAGGGTTAGTATTAAATCACTGGGCAGTGCTTTAGGCAGGGAGGAGCAGTATTAGAAAAGTGTCCTTGGTCTGGAAGACAGATGGAAAGAGTTAACATTCTTTCATTTTCTAGAAACCCCTGGAGAAATATTATGGTTATATATATATATAAAATAACAAAGGGGTTGGTGGAATGAGATTCCTCACTGCTTTTACAAAAGCTGACAGACAATTTCCAAGTTGGATTTTCAAAATGGGAACCAGAGACGGAGCCTGTCAGAAGCTGTCATGAAGCATGCATCCATGCTGCCACAGTTGCCAAGAAAATGCCTAGACAGTGCTTGGAAGCTTATTTTAAACTTGTGAATTCTGTTGCTTTGATATATGAAATAAACCCAGGAAGCCTGGACACTGAGATAGCAGCATTTCTTTATGTTTGGTGGAGGATTTAATATAATATATAGGAAGTATTTTCTTTTAAAAAGACAAGAAGCTGAGCACGAGAGGTCCATTGCAAACTCTACATAAGCAGAAGTTTACATCTTGAGCAGTCAGTAGTTCGTAGAGATTTCTTTTTCTTTTCACCATGTTTAAATCAGTTTTTCCAACAGTAAGAAAGTGAAAGCACCACCTTTCTGGTGTAAGGCTGTTTTGCTTCACAGTGTGTCTGAGCATGGAAATCATGTAGCTTCCTTCCACAAATGAACTATGGGAGAAGATGGCCCTTGACAGAAAGAAGGGCCCTGAAAATTAAAAGAAAAGCTTCTATAAGTAACTGACTTCTTTAAAAAGGTTAGTCTTCTGCACCAGAAAGTCCCCTTCATCTCTTCAGAACACCCCAAATATTCAGGAACTACCCCTACAACCCCCCCCCCATTTTGGAGCCCAAGAATGCAGCTGCTGCAAAATAGTAGACATATGTTCAAGCCTATTACAACTCCTGATGCCTGCAAATGTATGATGTGTTTTTTGCAAACATGTTTTATCATGTTCACAATTGATATGTGTCTCTCTCTGGCTTTTCTTCGCAAACGAATATTCAGGAAGGACTCATCCTGCACTTTCTGCAAGTGCGCTGATGACTGAAAAGGCCAATCCAAGATAAACAAGTCCAGTTGCAGAAAGCACAGCAGAAGGTCTCCTCGGGTGATGTTTCCGGGTTGTGATTCTTTCTGTGTTGTCGTTTCTCTTCAAGATTTATTCAGCGTGAGTTCTCAAATAAGGCTGCAACATTGTGGATAGTGCATCTCCATGCCTCCTGATGTGAGGCCAGGGCGGACCATTGTTGGTGATCAATTTGACCAAGCCTAAGATGTTGTTTCAGGGAGTCCTTGTATCGCTTTTTGGGAGCGCCCCTCTTACGCTGACCCATGGTGAGTTCACCGTAGAGTACTATTTTTGGGAGGCGATGGTCCTCCATCCTAGAAACGTGCCCTGCCCAGCGCAGTTGTGTTCTCAATATCATGGCCTCAATGCTGGTGATCCCTGCTTGCTCAAGGAAAGCAACATTCATCACATAGTCAGTCCAGTGTATATTTAGGGTTGTGCGTATACAGCACTGATGAAAGTGTTTGAGGAGTTGTAAGTGGTGGCGATAGGTGAGCCATGTTTCAGACCCATAAAGGAGAATAGACAGTACAATGGCTCTATACACACTGATTTTTGTGCTTCGCCTCAGGTGTTTATTACTCCAGACTCTTTTGTAAAGTCTTCCAAATGCACTATATGTCTTTGCTAATCTGTGATTGATCTCTTTGTCAATCTTGGCATCTGAGGAGATGATGCTTCCCAGGCAGATGAACTGCTGACTGGACTTAAGCACAGATTTGCTGATGGCAATGTGGGGATGGTGGTGTTCATCCTGTGGTGCAGGCTGGTAGAGAACTTCCGTTTTCTTCATGTTGACTTCCAGCCACAACAGCTCTGCAGCAGTTGCAAAGCAGGATGTTAGGCTCTGCAGAGCTGCTTCTGTGTTGGCAACAAGGGCAGCATCATCAGCAAAGAGCAGCTCACAGACTAGATAGTTTAGAGTCTTAGTCTGAGCCCTCAGACGGCTTAAGTTAAACAAGCTACCATCAATACGGTAACGTACATAGATGCCATCTTCTTCTTCAAGCTCTGCCGTAGCCCTTTGGAGCATCATGCTGAAGAAGATTGTAAATAAAGTTGGTGCAAGAACACAACCTTGCTTCACTCCATTAGTTATTAGAAAGGGCTCTGAAAGAGCATCGCCATATCTGACTTGACCACGCTGTCCCTCGTGTAGCAAGATAATCATTTTAAGGAATTTGGGGGGACATCCTAGTCTTTCCAGGATCTGCCACAGACCTTTTCTACTTACAGTGTCGAAGGCTTTGGTGAGGTCGACAAATGTTACATAGAGACCCTTGTTCTGCTCTCTACATTTCTCTTGCAGTTGTCTAAGAGCAAATACCATATCTGTAGTACTCCTATTGGCTTTGAAGCCAGAGATATAACAGAAAGCAACACATATGTAGCCCTCTATTGAAATTAATGTTGATACAGATCCACCCACCCATCCATCACTTTATTTCCAACAAACTTGAGAAAACCATGAGTTTTTAAAACCCAGGCAGATAGGGCCAAAATGGGGTGTGTTTGTGGATTTTTTTCACTGGGGTAGACAGGGCCAAAGATGAGTTCAGGACATATCTTATGCAAAATTTTCATCATCATCATCATCATCATCATCATCATCAATATCCTGCCTTTTCCCCCAAATGGGGGCTCATGCCAGTTTACAAATTAAAATAATTACAATACAGCTAAAAACATACAAAAAGTGAACATTAACATAGAATTAAACTATTTGCAATATTAAAACAACTAAAAACATAATAAGGCTGTTGTGTGATCAGTGGATAGTGAAACCTCGGACATGGGATCCATGGATACAAGGGTCTTACTGTAAAAGCAAACTGCATCTGTTCTAAAAGCTTATTGGAATAAAACAGTTTTCGCCTGCCAATAGAAGAACAGCTAGGAGGGAGCCATTCTGGCCTCCCCGGGAAGTTCCAGAGTTCCAGAGACTAGGAGCAGCCACCAAGAAGGTCCTGTCTCATGTCCCCACCAACCATGCTTGTGAAGATGGCAGGACTGAGAGAAGGGCCTCTCATGAGGCTCTCAGGGTTTAGACAGGCTCACATCAGGAGATTTGGTCTGTCAGAGAGCCATATAGGGCTTTATAGGTCATAACCTGCAGTTTGAATTGTGCCCAGAAATAGACTGTAAACCAATGGAGGTTTTGTAGCAGCGGATTTGAATAGTCCCTGTATCCTGCTTCAGTTAGCAGTCAGCTCTTTGCACCAGCTGAAGTTTCCAAACACTCTTCAAAGGCAGCCCTATGTAGAGGGGTGTGTTTCAATAAATCAAATTGGATGCAACTATGCAGCATGTACCACTGTGGCCAGATCAAGCATCTCAAGGAATGTGCACAGTTGGCATACAAAATAAGTGTCCAAATGCCCTCCTGACCAGTGCAGAGACCTGGGCCTCTAGTCTTAAGGGTGAGTCCAAGAGTACACCCAAACTGTGAACTTGCATCTTGAATGGGAGAGTAACTGCATCTTACACAGGCTAAAACCCTGTTCCCTCACCTGCCTTTTGACTGACCAGAAGCACCCTTGCCTTGCCTGGATTAAGCTTTAATTTGTTTGCTCTCATCCAATCCATTGCTGATGTTAAACACTGGTTTAGAGCCAGTGTTTAGAGCCAAATGGTTTAGAGCTAATTTACATGTGGTTGTTTTGCACAGAAAACCAGATTTTCTGCACAGCAAACAGAAATGTTATTTTCTATGTAGAAAATGCTGTAGTTGGAGATTTATTCTGTGCAAAACCTACACATGGTTGTTTTGCACGGAACAACTTTTTCTATACAAGCTACACAGAAATTGTGTGAATTTTGCCTGGAATAAATCCCAAACCAAAACTACAATTTTACGTAGGTTTTTTTTTTTCCTTTCCAGAAAGGAAAAGTGCATGAGTGGGGACATATCCACGTGAATGAAAAGAGGGCCCTGCCCTGCAGGATGTCTGGCCAAGAACCTGTGCATGCATAGTGTTGACAGGGTAGGGAGATGACTCTACCAGGCCTTCCAAGCTAATGGAAGCTCCCTTTCCTAGCTGGTCGCACTTGGAACACTGAATTCTGATGCACAGGGCATCCACATCAAAGAATACATCCTTGAACTGTAGAACTCTGCCCAATGAGTCCCAGTTGGACTTGTATACCAGTTCCCCAACTCTCAGGGCAGCAAAGAATGCTGTGGTGAAGGCTGCGCTGAACAGGAGTGCCTCATAGCTGGAATGGCAGATCTTGCCCAGCTAGACCAGTAGTTTTCCCAGGAGTTAGAAGGAGACTGGCCTGTAGGTATCGATCCTCGAGGGAGCTGTCTTCTACCAGCCTTCCACAGCCTTCCGGATGTGGAAGGTGGCACAAGCATCACCAACCCCCCCCCCCACCCTGCTTTGCTGAAGAAGGAAATGCTGGCTAGGTGCAGAGACAGAACGGGGGGCCAGGCCTTGCTCCTTCAGGAAAGTCAGGTAATGTAACATTTCCTGCTCTGAAGTGGGCCAGGAGCCCCCTTAGCCATGCCTCCTTCTGAAACTAAAAAACTGGCCTACTGTCCTCTTGTAGGCTGTCTGTGTCAACGGCGCCAATGAGTTGAGTATTCCTTGTATCACAACTCCTTCCCAAGCTGCCAGAGTTCTTCTGGGAATGCTGTCAGCTGGAGGTCCACCTCTGGGGCCAATACACGGAACCCTCCTTCCTGGAATCGAAATGATACATCTGCAATTTTGTTATCCAGGCTAGGGATGTAGTGGATGGTGAAGCTGATATTTGATGACAAGCATACTAGAACAAATTTCCACACCAGCCTCATGACTCTCAGATTTGGAAGACTGCCTGCTGATAATTCACACTACTGCCTGATTACCACACCAGAAGCATACCTTCTTCTCTCTGAACTGTTCCCTCCAGATCACAACTGCTACTAGAATACGGAAGAATTCAAAGAAGGTTAGGTCAGAAGTGATAGCAGAATACCACCACTCGTCTAGCTAGTGCTCACCACACCACTGTCTATTGTAGAAAAACCCAAAACCCAAACCCCCAACTGCATCAGTATGAACCTGCAACTCTGCCCTAAATGCCTGTTTGGCCTGCCACAAAGAAACACCATTATAATTTTCAAGGAACTGTAGCCACACCTTGAAGTCTTTCTTGACGCCCTTGGTGAGCCTAATGAAGTGATGAGGGGTCTTGATGCCATTCATGATCCCCGCCAACCCAGAGCAGAAGGCCGTGCCCAGATCAACCACCCTACAAGCAAAACTGAGGTGTCCCAGTGGAGATTTCACCTCGAGTGGCCTTGCTGCATGACAGCAAGTCCCACAGGTGGTCCTGGATGCCCCCCCCCAGGGCCCAGTGTGAAATCAGCTGAAAGCCCTGATAAGGGCTGTTCGCAGGCCAGAAGCATGGAGCGAAAAGCTGCAACCGTAACGTTGCCCAGCCACCTTAATGCACCCATCTGCTTCCAATGCTCGGAGCCTCCGCCACATCTTAGTGCCACCGCTTCTCACCACCGCTGCTACTGCCAGTGCTTTTCACCACTGCCACTGCTGCCACCACTTCTCACTTCTTGCCACCACTGCTTGCTGTTTCTTGCTGCTGCCGTCATTTCTCACCACTGCTGCATCTCAAGTCCGTCGCCCCATGCTGCATCCCTTTTTTGTCCCTTGCTGTGTCACTTTCCATCATCCCTTGCCACTGAATCAGTGTATTCAGGGTGGCATTGAGTTGGGTGGGCCTACCTGCATCCAAGTTTGGTGGACATTCCTTCAGGATTGGGGCAGCCAATGCAGCAGCATCTAGTGGCCTTCCTGCCGAGACTATCAAGTGCCTGGGTAGATGGAGTTCCAGGACCTTTGCCATGTACATCAGGCCAGACCTAGCCATCCACAATATCTAAGACTTTTCTTAAGCAGTTACAGAGTGATGGTGACAACTGGCACCTACAGGATGGGCTGGAGAATGGCACCACCTAGGTGGTCAGGCATTGGCTCAGATGGAATGGACTGTGCAGGCACATTTGGTCTCATCACATGTGGCTGGACTTGTGGAAGCGAGGGATTGGACTTGTGGGGGGCTTGGGGAGTTAAATGTGGCTGTGTACACCTGGGGTGCGGTGGGCATTAAAACTTGTTGGTGGCACCTGTGGCTGGTTGGTGAAAGATGGGCCTTTGTTGGTGCTTGGCATGGGTCCTGGACCCAAGGACATCAGTCCTGAGGCTCTCCATCACTGGGAGGTCATGGATATCCCCTCCTGGGGAATAGGGGGTATTGGCCAGGAGGAGATGCCATCTTGGAGCATGCACCTTCTGGGGTTCCCCCTTTGGGGGGGAGAAGGTTGGACAGCAGGCACTGGGCCTGTGGGGACCCCTCCCCTTCCTGGTATCCATTTGTCAACATGCAGGCCAACAGTGGGTTCATCAACCAACAGGCAAGTTGTTTGGTGTCTGGATCCAGACCCATGTGTTTGTGCCAACCAACTACAGCTGTGAACAATAAAGTTGTTGCCCTTTATTGCAAAAAATGTTAATTTTGCGTCTGGTTATTTACTTGGGGTCAGGCATCTCCCTTGGGCATGCAATTAAAATGCAATATACTGTATAACAGAAAATCATTTAAACACACAGGTAAAAATACATAGGATTAAAACAATCATTACATTAAAATCACCCATAAACTTAAAATACAAATTTAAAATTCACAGATTAAAATCAACTGGGTAGGCTTCCCAGAAGGTATAGGTCTTTAGTACTGAAAAATATCTCATCGTGAGGAGAAACTCTCATTCTTTTTTTGGTGGGCACAGAGACGTGCAGCTGGCTCCCCACCCCCCAAGAAAGAGTGACAGACATTTCCACATGAGGAATAACTCTCATTCTTTCCTTGGAGGTGCATGGGGTGGCTTCTCTCCCACTTCACCCCACCAATGACAGTCATCCCTTGCTGAGAGACATGCATGCACAGGGGAGGGCATACAGGGGTAAGAAGGCAGAGTTATGGCAGCAGTGCAGAAAGCAGATTGCATAACCATGGATCACCAAATCAGTTCTAGGACTTTTTCAGACATGAACTTACTGTGCAAGAAGGCTTGTAACATGGGCAACTTCCGTGAGTAAAAAATGGCCAAATATGGCGCGGCTGCCTCCAGTTTCTCGCGGAATTGACACAGCTGATTTCAGTAGGGGGACGGCGTCGTACGAAACAGGCCCCCTGCCGCACAGCAGCGTTGCGCCTGTTACGAGCCTTCTTGTGCGGTAAGTTCATGTCTGTAAAAGTCCATAATGCGGAAAAGTGTGATAAACCTGGTATGCTTCTGTAAATCTAGCATGATTGCTGTGGGACAACAGGCTGGTGTGATAATGTCCTTAATCTCTTCGACACTACTAGTGATGTAGTATTTAGGAAGTGAGGTGTGGTTTTGGGGTCTATGCTGTAATGTTTACTTGGGGTGGAAGTTAAGGTATAATCTGCCCATGCTTTTAGTTAGCATGGGGTCACTTGATCAGTTGTCTGAATTTCCTAACTTTTAGGATTGTATTCCCAACTACATCTTTTTGCTTTCAACCATTCCCCCCCCCCATGTAGTGAATGTATTTTGTGTTTGTTGAACATTGCCTTCCATTGTTTCCTTTTTAATTGTCTCCTACTTATGACCTCCTGTGTTAGAACACCATCAATATTAGTTTCCCTTTCAAGCCTCTGTGTTTGCAATATAAAAGCTATAGTCTAATCTGTTTGGAACACTGTATAGAAAAGTCTACGAAGAGCTGTTTACTTGAATCTCCAGGGACTATATCAGTGAATTCATTTAAGTTGCCCTTCAAGGAAGACATCAAGAATTAAACCAGAAATATCTGACATTTATTTCCCTGAGGCATTTTGTTATATTATATCCTAGAAAAAATGTCTAGGGCTTGTTGCAATTTCTTACCCCAAAATTACCTTTATTTTATATTCCAGATAGATATCTGTGTGCATGAACAATCTTCCAAACGGCAATTCTTCCTGTACAGTGTACAGTGGGTCCTTGGTATCCATTTAGGGTTGCCATAATTCTCTGCTACAAAACTGGGACAGAGCACCTGTGGGGGAGGGTGGAGGAGGGATCCATTTTCTCTCCCTCCATCCAAGCAAGCAGGGCACCCATAGCACCCATAGGGGGGGAGGAGGGAGCCCTCTTCTCCTCCCATCCCCATGAGGAGGGCATCTGGCACACCCATAGGGAGGTAAGGAGGAAAAAGGCATAGAATCATAGAATCATAGAATTGTAGAGTTGGAAGAGACCACAAGGGGCCATCCAGTCCAATCCCCTGCCACGCAGGAAATCACAATCAAAGCATCCCCAACAGATGGCCATCCAGCCTCTGTTTAAAGACCTCCAAGGAAGGAGACCCCACCACATTCTAAGGGAGTGTGTTCCACTGCCACAGCTCTTACTGTCAAAACGTTCCTCCTAATGTTGAGGTGGAATCTCTGTTCCTGGATCTTGCATCCATTGCTCTGTGTTCCAGTCTCTGGAGCAACAGAAAACAAGCCTGCTCCATCTTCAACGTGACACCCCTTCAAATACTTAAACAGGGCTATCATATCGCCTCTTAACCGTCTTTTTTCCAAGCTAAACATACCCAGCTCCCTAAGTCTCCCCTCATAAGGCATGGTTTCCAGACCTTTCACCATTTTAGTCACCCTTCTTTGCTCACGCTCCAATTTGTCCATATCCTTTTTGAATTGTGGTGCCCAGAACTAGACACAGTATTCTAAGTGAGGTCTGACCAAGGCAGAATAGAGCAGCACTATTACTTCCCTTGATCTTCCCTTGAGCCCTCTTCTCTACCCACAATGAGATCACCCAGAGCACCCAAGGGGGATAAAGAGGAAGGAGCCCTCTTCTCTACCCCCATCCCAACTACAAGGGCACCCAGAGCAGAACTCCATCAGGACCAGATGAACTACATCCAAGAGTATTAAAAGAGCTAGCAAATATAATCTCAGAGCCATTGGCAATAATATTTGAGAACTCCTGGAGAACAGGAGAAGTCCCAGCAGACTGGAGGAGGGCAAACGTTGTTCCCATCTTCAAAAAGGGGAAAAAAGAGGATCCCAACAACTATCGTCCAGTTAGTCTGACATCAATACCAGGGAAGATTCTAGAACAGATCATTAAACAGAGAGTCTGTGAACATTTAGAAGGCAATGCCATAATCACAAAAAGTCAGCATGGGTTTCAGAGAAACAAGTCATGCCAGACTAATCTGATCTCTTTTTTTGATAAAGTTACCAGCTTGGTAGATGAAGGGAATGCTGTGGACATTGCATACCTTGATTTCAGTAAGGCCTTTGACAAGGTTCCCCATGACATTCTTGCAAACAAACTTGTAGAATGTGGGCTAGACAAGTTAACTGTTCAATGGATTTGTAATTGGTTGACCGGCCGAACCCAAAGGGTGCTCAGCAGTGGCTCCTCTTCGTCTTGGAAAGATGTGACCGGTGGGGTGCCACAGGGTTCTGTCCTGGGCCCAGTGCTATTCAACATCTTTATCAATGACTTAGATGAGGGAATTAGGGGCATACTTATCAAATTTGCAGATGACACCAAATTGGGAGGAGTAGCTAATACCCTAGAGGACAGGATCAAAATTCAGAATGACCTGGATAGACTGGAGAGCTGGGCCAAAGCTAACAAAATGAAATTCAATATGGAGAAATGTAAAGTACTGCATTTAGGGCGGAAAAATGAAATGCATAAATATAGGATGGGAGAGACCTGGCTGAATGAGACTACGTGCGAAAGGGATCTAGGAGTCCTAGTAGACCACAAGTTGAACATGAGCCAACAGTGTGATGCGGCAGCTAAAAAGGCCAATGCAATTTTGGGCTGTATCAATAGAAGTATAGTGTCTAGATCAAGGGAAGTAATAGTGCCACTCTATTCTGCCTTGGTCAGACCTCACTTAGAATACTGTGTCCAGTTCTGGGCACCACAATTCAGAAAGGATATTGACAAATTGGAGCGTGTCCAGAGAAGGGCAACTAAAATGGTGAAAGGTCTGGAAACAATGCCTTATGAGGAGAGACTTAGGGAGCTGGGTATGTTTAGCCTGGAAAAAAGACGGTTTAGAGGCGATATGATAGCCCTGTTTAAGTATTTGAAGGGATGTCACGCTGAGGATGGAGCAGGCTTGTTTTCTGCTGCTCCAGAGACTGGAACACGGAGCAATGGGTGCAAGCTCCAGGAACAGAGATTCCACCTCAACATTAGGAGGAACTTTTTGACAGTAAGAGCTGTTCGGCAGTGGAACGCACTCCCTCGGAGCGTGGTGGGGTCTCCTTCCTTGGAGGTCTTTAAACAGAGGCTGGATGGCCATCTGTCGGGGATGCTTTGATTGTGATTTCCTGCGTGGCAGGGGGGTTGGACTGGATGGCCCTCGTGGTCTCTTCCAACTCTGCAATTCTATGATTCTATGATTCTATGAGGCCTGGGCCCAGGAGCAGGTGAAAGGCCCTCCCTCCAGCCCGACTATCATGGCCCTGCCCTTGGAGGGAGAGAAGAAGAGACAGGCAGAACTCCAACAGGCCTGGGCCCAGAAGCACGTGAAAGGGCATCCCTCCAGCCCAACTACCACCCCCCTGCTCTTGGAGGGACAGAAGAACCAGCAGTATGTGCTGGACTTAATCCCTACCCCCACTGCCATTCCCTTTTCCTTATGTGTTATGTCTTATTTAGATTGTAAGCCTGAGGGCAGGGGACTGTTAAATTAACCATTTGTAAGCCACTCTGATAGCCTTTGTGGCTGAAGAACGGGGTATAAATACAATAAATAAATAAAATAAATAATAGAGCTCCTGAGGGGGAAGGAGGAAAGATCCTTCTTCTCTCCCCCCATCCCTGTGAGGAGGGCACCCAGAGCACCTGTGGGGAGGAGGAGGAAGGAGCCCTATTCTCCCCCCCATCCGCACAATGACAGCACCCAAACACTCGCAGCAACTCCACGTGGGAAGCAAGCCAGCAGGCAGGAGCAAGTATTCGGCTCAGGCTGGGCTGCTCAAAGTAGCAGATCCTGGATTCTTCCTGCTGTGGATAGAAGAGAGACTCTCTTCCCTCCAGATATGGAGGAATCTAGGATCTGCTGTTCGAGTAGCCCAGCTGGACAGGACAATTTTAAGTCCCTTTAATCTGGGATTTTTCTGGTTTTCCAAGGTGCCGTTTACACGATGAAAATGTAATGGGAAGAATTTGTGTTGATCCCTGGCAGTTTACACATACATCGGGTCGGGTACGTGATTTTTGGAAGGGGGGGCACCTTTTATCCCTCAACCTGTGGGACTTCTAGTCCCGCGATTTGTGCCGGTTTTTAAAAAAAGTCACTGGAGGATTTAGAAAATCGGAAATGTAAACAGCCTGGGACAAGATGTCTTGGTACTAGGGATGACCGGAAATGGTGACTGGGGGCGGGCTTAGAGATCAGGGACCAGAAAAGGATGGGTCACTCACCTGTTCAACAGATCCAGCCTCAACAGCCGAAAACAAAGGCATCCCTTCCAGCTGCACGAAGGTTGATGTGTGTGTGTGCGCGCGCGCGTGTACTCGATCACCTTTTTAAATGGATTTCTACACTGCATGTTACAGAGAGATCGTGGTGGGCAGAGGGTCGCCCATTCATCCCCTGCCTTGGTCACCTCCCTGGATCTGAACGGGCACAGTAAAATATTCAAGCCTCTGAGCGAATGAACACCCGTTAAATTCCCCCTCTCTGTGTCTGTGTCTTTCAAAACGCCAGTCTGTAGCTGGCTTGAAAACTTAACTCTGCAGCTAAACCTGTGCTGTAAGGGTTAACATTTTAAAGAAGTAAGGGGAATACGAAGCCTTCCCCCCAACCTCACTCGGCTTGATTTCAAATGGAAAGCACTCATTCGTTCTTGCGTCTGAGTGAAAGATCTCAGTCTTGATCTTTCAAAATGCTTTCTTCCTCTTCTTAAAGGGTTAACGTTTTAAAGAAGCAAGGGGAATACCAAACCTCTGCCCCCCTCTCCCCCCCCAGCCAGCCAATAGCATCGCTCATGGTGTGGAACTCTAAAGGAAGTGCGTCACCGAGGTTGTGAAAACACGAGTAATCGCATCCTTGATTGACAGCCAAAAAAAAAAAAAAATTAAACCTAAAAAATCCCCGGAACTTTGGACGTGTAAATATAAGTCACGGGACCACCCGGGATATCCAGATCAGTGACATAAATCGTATAAACAGCAAGGGACAGATTCGTGATCACAAAATCACGGTAAGCACCGCAACAATTTCTGTCGTGTAACTGGCACCCAGGATTTATAGCAATCTTATATCTGCTGCAGTTTGATTCCAGGACATCCCCCACCCCCGCCCATGGTTACCAAAATCTGTGCATGCTCAGGTTCCATTATGTACAATTACATAGTCAGATAGCATCCCTTATATAAAATGGTGAACAGCAGGATTTGCTTTTTGGATTTTCTTCTCCAAATATTTTAAAGCCGCAGTTGATTGAATTTGTGGAAGCACAACCCATGGATATGGAGCACTGACTGTACTTCTAAAGGATGAATATGAATTGGAAGCCAGTCCCTAAACCCAGTTCATGAAGTTTTATGACTTGTTCGTTAATATCTATCTATCCATCTATCCATCCAACACCAGTTTTACAAAACTCAGGATAGAGTTATGTGACAGAATCAAGTTATATTCTGAATAGATGGAACCACTAGAAATGGAAATGAGGAAAAGTTCATCTCCACCCCACCTTGTATAATAAGTAATATTTTCTATTTACTTTTAAAGTTACTCTTTAGGGAATTGAAAGGGGCATTCTGAACAGGCTTTCTCAAGTTTTATGCCATTCTCTTATTACTAGGGTTTCTTTTCTTTAAAAAAAGCAACAAAAGATAACAAAAAACCGTTTACAATGCAATTAGCTACTCAGGGTGTCTGGGGTATTGGTAAGAAGTTACTTCCTTGAACTCTGCAATGAGTTATGTAACAAACTACTAATCTGGGGATGGGAAAGGAAGTATAAAGTATAGTTGCCCCTCCACATTTGCAGCTTTCACTCTCGCAGTTTTGATTATTTGCAGTTTGCTCAGCAACCACCACATTTAAATCAGCTTCTCTCCCTCACACACAAGGGAGAGGAGACAATTTAAACTGAGTGCTCCCTGAGCAAAACGTGCGCCCAACTCCCCACTCACCTGGGGCTTGGCTCCGTTTGGGGTGGAGAGCCAAACCCCGGGAGAGTGGGGAGTTCACGGCAAAGGTGCTTTTCAGCCACCCCCTACCCTTCCCAAAGCCGCGATTGAGCTTTCCAAGCCTTGTTGTGGCTTTGGGAGGGTGGGGAATGGCTGAAAAGTATCTCCGCCATGCTCCCTCCACCCTTCCCAACCTTCCCGAAGCAGCTATGGGGCTCTCAATCCCTAGAGCCCCTTCGGGAAAGCCAGGAGAAGGCCAGCTAACCTTCCGCCTGCCTGCCCGCCAACCTCGCTGGCCTTCCTGATGCAGTACTGGGGCTTCAAACCCCAGAGTCCCTTCGGGAACGCCAGGGTGAGGCTGCCCACCCACTGACCTTCCTGGCCTTGCTGAAGGGGATGCGGGGCTTCAAAGCACCAGATCCTCTTCGGGAAGGCTGGGGTGAGGCTGGCCACCCTCCTGCCTGCCCACCCACTGACCTCCGTGGCCTTCCCAAAGCGGTTTGGAGGTTTCAAAGCTACAGATCCTCTTTGGGAAAGCCAGGGCAAGGCAAGCCAACCTCCCACCTATGCACCCACCAATGTCTCCGGCCTTGCCGAAGGGGCTGCAGGGCTTCAAATCCCCAGAGCCCCTTCGGGAAGGCCAGGGGAAGGCCAGCCACCCTCCCACCCGCCGACCTCCCCAGACTTTCCAAAGCGTCTCTGTGGCTTCAAAGCCCCAGAGCCCCTTTGGGAAGGCCGGGGGGAGGCCGGCCACTCACCCACCCGCCTGCCCACCCACCGACCTCTCTGGCCTTGCCAAAGAGGCTGCAGGGCTTCAAAGCCCCAGAGCCCCTTCAGGAAGGCCAGGGGGAGGCTGGCCACCCTCCTGCCTGCCCATCTGCCAACCTCCCAGCCTTCCTGAAGCAGTTCTGGGGCTTCAAAGCCCCAGAGCCACTTAGGAAGGGCTGGGAGGAGGCTGGCCAACCTCCTGGCTGCCACCACCATGATCTTCCTAAAGCGGGTATGGGGCTCAAGAGCCCCATAGGCACTTCAGGAAGCGTGGCAGGTGGCAGAGGGGGTGGCAGCCAGGTGGGTGGGAGGTTTTAGCCACCCCCACACTTTCCCAAGCAGCGATGGGACTCGAAAAGGCCCACCACCACTTTGGAAGGGCGTTGGGGGGGGTTGCGGGCAGGTGGGGGGAGGCCTTTTTATTCGCAGTTTTTATACATTCGTGGGGGTCTTGAGCCCCTAACCCCCGCGAATGTGGAGGGACAACTGTATAAACGTTTCTTGGGGGGGGGGAAGATTTTCATGCTGTGGATGGTGGAATCTATGGATAAGGAAGGCCAAATGTATTACATCTATTGATTTATTGATTAATTTAATTTATATGCCGCCTTTCTCCCAGAAGGTACCCAAGGTGGCTCACAATACAGTTTAAATACAGTTTAAAATGAAGAGTAAAACCATTAGAAACACCACACTATAAACCTCTAAAATTACATAAAACATAAACATCACAAGATTAAAAGTAAACAAAACAAAAATAAAAACACACACCAATAAAAGCCTCCAGAAGCCCAGCTACATATTAAAGGCCTGCTGGCATAAAAACGCCTTTGTCTACTGGCAAAAGGAAAGCCAGGAGGGGGGCAGGCGAGCCTCCTGTGGAAGGGAGTTCCAAAGGGTGGGAGCAGCCACTGAGAAGGCTCTCTCTCATCTCCTCACCAGATGAGCCTGTAATGGTGGCAGGGCCAGGGGAAAACCTCCCCTGATTATCTTAGAATCCTTGCAGGTTTGTATGGGGAGATACGGTCTTTCAGATAGTCTAGACCCAAGCTATATAGGGCTTTATAAGTCATGACCAGCACTTTGAATTGTGCCCGGAAATGAACCGGTAACCACTGAAGCTGTTTTAACACAGGAATTATATGCTCCCTATAACTGGCTCTGGTCAGCATTCTGGCCGCAAGCATTCTGGACCCACTGAAGTTTCCAGACAGTTTTCTTTTTTTCTTTTTTCTTTAGTTATTTATACCCCGCTCTTCAGCCACAAGGCTATCAGAGCGGCTTACAAATTGTTTTTAAGCAATAGCAATTTACACATCTACACTGCATTAAACAGTTTCCAATGTGTATTAGCTAATTGCCCCCCACAAGCTGGGTACTCAATTTACCAACCTACAAAAGGATGGAAGGCTGAGTGAACCTTGGAGCCCGCTGGAATCGAACTTGCAACGTGGTTTCCAAAGGCAGCTCAAAGTAGAGTGCGTTGCAATAGTCCAAATGGGATGTAATCAAGGCATGTGTCACCATAGCCAGATCTGATGTCTAAAGGAATGGGCACAGCTGGTGCACCAGTTTTAGCTGTGCAAATGCACTCCTGGCTACTGCTGAAACCTGGTCATCCAGGCTCAGAGTCCAGGAGTCCAGCTGCAAGTCTAGCTACAAGCCTGAAATTTCAGGGGGAGTTTGACCCCATCCAGCACAGGCAGAGTCCCTGTTCCCTGATCTGCCTTTTGACTGACAAGCACCTATGTCTTGTCTGGATTAAGTTTCCATTTGTTTGCTCTCATCCAGTCCATTACTGACAACAGGCACTGGTTCAGTATGGAGACAGCTTCCTTCGAATCTGATGGAAAGGAGAGATAGAGTTGGGGGTCATCATCATACTGATGTCACCAAACCCCCCAACTCCAGATGACTTCTACCAGCGGTTTCATGTAGATGTTAGCATAAGGGACAAGACAGAACCCCGAGGGACCCCACAGGCCAATAGCCAGGGCATTGAACAGGAGTCCCACAATACCACCTTCTGGACTCCAAGAAGGACTGGAACCACTTCATAACAGTGCCCCCAAGTCCTATCCCAGAGAGGTGGCCCAGAAGGATACCATGGTTGATGGTATCGAAAGCCTCTGAGAAGTCCAGCAAAACCAACAGCGACACTCCCCCTGTCCAATGCACAAATACAGGATATACTTGCCTTGAAAGCAGTACATGTGAAAATGATCTAGGTTTCTTAGTAGACCACAAACTAAAAATGAACAGCTTATTGCAGATCAAAGATTGGGTTTTCACACCTTCCTCTGGCAAGAACAATATAGAAAAAATAAAGACTTTAACCACCACCATATCAGGAAATCATTATTGAGGATCTGGTGGAAATATAAATCATCATTTTACTCAAAAATGCCTTTATGGATCTCTCCACATGAAGCATTTCATAAATCTGACAAAATGAAAGATGAAACATGGATTTTAAATAAAGATTTATTAAAAATAGAAAATAACAACTATATAATTAAGACACCCACCCAAAGAACTCAAAAATCAGGTATAACATGCCAATGGTTCCTCCATAGGCAATTGACAGAACAATTTTAAAAATACAAGAAGATTTACGGAACTGAAAAGAGAAAAAAAAAAACAGAATTTGAAAAAAATCAGGACTTCTAGTACAGAGCACCATCTGTTGAAATTATATAAACTCATTTTGAAAATGAAGACAGAGGATGAGGTTGTTAAAGACAACATGATTAAAGAGTCCCAGAATATCAGATACTCTATTGATTTACAGCAATGGGAAAAGATCTGGATTAAAGGAGTAAAAATAATAAATGCAACAATTATAAAAGAAAACTTTTACAGAATGTTTTAATAATGATACCTAGCTCCAGATAGAATTGCTAAAATGTATGGCAATTATTGTAATCTATGCTGGAAGTGCAAAGAAGAAAAAGGAACCTTCCTCCACTTATGGTGGGGATGCAATGAAACTTTAAAAAAAATCTGGGGGGAAAAATCCATATTCTGGTGCTAGAAACATTTAAAATTAATGTACAATTTTACTGCATGGCAGGGGGTTGGACTGGATGGCCCTTGTGGTCTCTTCCAGCTCTATAATTCAGAATTTTATCTGTTAAATATGATGGAAGAGTCTCGACTAAAACAGAAAGAAAATATCCTGATATATCTGGTAACAGCAGCAAGACTTGTGTTTGCTCAGAAATGGAGATCAGAGGAAATCCCAGCAATGGATGAATGGCTTATGAAAGTTTTAGATATGTATGGAATGGATAAACTTTCTTATTATTTAAAAGATGGGACATTATCAAAACACCAAGAAAACTGGAAAGAAATGATAATTTACACGGAAAAGAGATGGGAGCCAAATACAATTATTAATCAATTAAGATAAAAAGAGGTAAAAAGAAAATGGAAGAATATACTAATAAAAAGCAACTCAAAAACTTTGGAATTTCAAAATATATTATACTAGAAATAATTTATCTATTAAATGAAATGTCAATGGTGGAGTTGATAAACGAACACAATACATCAGAAGAGGTAAGGTGGGAAGTTGTGAATATATGTTGTGCTATAGTTTCATTTCTTTATATTGACTATATAGAAACTGTATTTAGACTAAAGAAATGGATACACAACTTAACAGTTAAAAATAAGGAACTATGATTTATAGAGATAAAATATAAATCCATGTAATTTTATTGGGCAAAGTTCCTTATAGAAATATGTTTTTAAGGGTTATTTTTAAAAATGGAAATGTTTTTATGTTTAATTAAAGTTATATTAAAAAAATAAACATGAACAGCTTATGGTCTACTAAGTATGATGCAGTGGCCAAAAAAGCCAATATAATTCCAGGCTGCATCAACAGTAATATAGTGTCCAGATCAAGGGAGTAGTCATGGCATTCTATTCTGCTTTCTACTTCACCTGAAACACTGTACCCGGTTCAGAGCACCACAGTTCAAGAAGGATATTGACAATCTTGAATGAGTACAGGGAAGAGTGACCAAAATGTTCAAAAGTTAGAAACCAAGCCTTATGAGGGAGATGGGTATGTTTAGTGTGAAGAAGAGAAGATTGAGAGGTGACATCATAGTCAAATTTAAACATCTAAAGTGATGCCATGTAGAGGATGAACACGAAACAATGGATTCAAATGACAAGAAAATAGATTCCACGTAAATGTTAGGAAGAACTTTTGTGTAAGCACTCTTCAGCAGTGGACTAGAATGCTTTGGAGAGAGGTGGATTCTCCTTCTTTGGAGGTCTTCAAAAAGAGGTTGTGTGGGCATTTTTCAGGAGTGCTTTAGTTGTATATTATTGCATGGCAGCAGATTGGACTAGATGCCCCTTGCAGTTCCTTTCAGCTTTAAGATTCTATGGTTCCAAGGAATAATCCCAAATCTGATTGAGTTTGAGCATGTTTAATAGACAATATTTTTCATTTCGAATAGTTACTAGTGTGAGATGAAAATGTGTAAAGGCTCACAGACCAAGATGAGCCTGGGCACATAAGACTGATGACTATTTACAACTTGGGGGGGGGGGACATACAAGTCCCAAAACTGGTTGATGTTGCACTTGAGTGAAGCCAATTTAAAAACTGTGGGTACCATGTTGAGCTTTTGGGAAGACATGAAGGGAAAGAAGAATCCTATACCTGGTTGACCCTGCACATGAGGAAAAGCAAATCTAAGATTCTGAGGGGGTCTGTGATGAGATTTTGTTCCCTCACCTTTAGATGGGAGGCATCCAATAAAATACTACCTGCATAGTTCTGTCTATTGGCACCTGTACCAAAACACCTCTCTTTGCAGTGGGCCTGGGCAATGCAACCCAATCTCTCAACCCAACCTCAGTCTTGCCACAAATGCACACAGTCTTAATAATGAAGACTGTGTCACTTTAGGCAGAATGCTGTGCCAGAGCTGTAAATTGTTTGGAGGTTGACAGCAGAGTTACTGCTCTGTGCTGTTTCAGTCATTCAGGGGGCAGGGAACTGAGGCAAGCCTGGTAAACACACTTCACAATTTAAGGCACCCAGATCTGAGCTTATCAGCTGCGGGGAGTCTGGCAGAAGGCAGAAAGGCTTGGCCTTTTTTTTCCCTTGCCTTTATGATGAAATAAAAGCCTTTTAAAATGTAAAACACTTTCCTGTTTCGGTGTGTGATCAATATCCTAGAATCATAGAATTGCAGAATTGGAAGAGACCACGAGGGCCATCCAGTCCAACCCGCTGCCATGCAGGAAATCACGATAAAAGAATCCCCGACAGATGGCCATCCAGCCTCTGTTTAAAGACCTCCAAGGAAGGAGACCCCATCACGCTCCGAAGGCAGAATACAGCGGCACTATTACTTCCCTTGATCTAGACAATATACTTCTATTGATACAGGCCAAAATCGCATTGGCCTTTCTAGCTGCCGCATCACACTGTTCACTCATGTTCAACTTGTGGTCTACTAGGAATCCTAGATCCCTTTCGCACATAGTCTCGTTCAGCCAGGTCCCTCCCATCCTATATCTATGCATTTCATTTTTCCGCCCTAAGTGCAGTACTTTACATTTCTCCATATTGAATTTCATTTTGTTAGTTTGGCCCAGCTCTTCAGTCTATCCAGGTCATTTTGAATTTTGATCCTGTCCTCTAGGGTATTAGCTACTCCTCCTAATTTGGTGTCATCTGCAAATTTGATAAGTATGCCTCTAATTCCCTCTTCCAAATCATTGATAAAGATATTGAATAGCACTGGGCCCAGGACAGAACCCTGTGGCACCCCACTCTTCACATGTTTCCAAGAAGAAGAGGAGCTACTGCTGAGCACCCTTTGGGTTCAGCCGGATATAGTAGTGATGGGTGACTTCAACTCTCCTGATATTTGCTGGCAATCTAAATCAACCAAAACTTCAAGGTCTAGCAAATTCCTGACTTGCCTGGAAGACAATTTCATGGTCCAAAAGGTGGAAGAGGCAACAAGGGGTCAGCTATTTTAGATCTGATCCTAACCAACAGGGATGACCTGGTTAATGGGGTGCAAGGGGTGGGATCCTTAGGTGAGAGTGATCATGTTCTCCTGGAGTTTGTTATACAATGGAAAGGAGAAGCCAGGCATAGTCAGACACGAATTCTCGACTTTAGGAGAGCTGATTTCAATAAACTCGGGGAAACACTGGGGGTGATCCCATGGTCAGGAATACTAAAAGAGAAGAGACCTCAAGATGGATGGGACTTTCTCAAAAGGGAGATACTGAAGGCACAATTTCAAACAGTACCATTGAGGAAGAAAAATGGGAGGTGTCTCAAGAAACCAGGATGGATGACTAAAGAACGTTCAATGGAGTTAAGTTTTAAACAGGACATGTATAGGAAATGGAAAAAGGGGGAAATCACCAAAGAAGAATTCAAACAGATAGTGAACCCGTGTAGGAGTAAAGTCAGAAAAGCTAAAGTGAAGAATGAGCTCAGGCTTGCTAGAGAGGTTAAGAACAATAAAAAGGGGTTTTTCGGGGGTATGTCTGCAGTAAAAGGAGGAAGAAGGAAATCGTAGGACCACTATGTGGAGAAGATGGCAAAATGCTAACAGGGGACAGAGAAAAGGCAGAATTACTCAACACCTTCTTTGCCTCAGTGTTTTCAGAAAAGGAAAAGGAGGACCAACTTGAGGATAAAGGAACAGAGGACACAATAGGGGAAATCCAGCACAGAATAAGCAAAGAGGTAATACAGGAATACCTTCTTAATCTAAATGAATTTAAATCTCCAGGACCAGCTGAACTACATCCAAGAGTATTAAAAGAGCTGGCAAATATAATCTCAGAGCCATTGGCAATAATCTCTGAGAACTCCTTGAGAACAGAAGTCCCAGCAGACTGAAGGAGGGTAAACGTTGTCCCCATCTTCAAAAAGGGGGAAAAAGAGGATCCCAACAATTATCGTCCAGTTAGACTGACATCAATACCAGGGAAGATTCTAGAGCAGATAATTAAACAGAGAGTCTGTGAATATTTAGAAGGCAATGCCATAATCACAAAAAGTCAAGATGGGTTTCAGAGAAACAAGTCATGCCAGATTAATCTGATCTCTTTTTTTGATAAAATTACCAGCTTGGTAGATGAAGGGAATGCTGTGGATATCGCATACCTTGATTTCAGTAAGGCCTTTGACAAGGTTCCCCATGACATTCTTGCAAACAAGCTTGTAAAATGTGGGCTAGACAAGTTAACTGTTCAATGGATTTGCTGTTGTTTGTTAGCCTGTTGTATATCAGTTTAGTCATAAGCTATAAGTTTCATTTGCTTGCTTTGTATCAGTAAAGAAATTTTAAAAAATTAATATAAATAAAATAAATTAAAACCCAGATACTCATTTCTTTGTCAATCCCAGATACTCATTTCTTTGTCAATCCATGATACATTTAGTAGTTTGGCACATGGAATTATTATGAAGCCAACCAATTTATACTTGAAAAGTAGGTGTAAATACAACTGATATTACTTTCAAAGTTGCTTCTTGAAGCATTTATATAAAGTGAAGCTATGGAAGATTATGTATGTACCCTGTAAGTTAGAATCATAGAATCATAGAATCATAGAATTGCAGAGTTGGAAGAGACCACGAGGGCCATCCAGTCCAACCCCCCTGCCACGCAGGAAATCTTGATCAAAGCATCCCCGACAGATGGCCATCCAGCCTCTGTTTAAAGACCTCCAAGGAAGGAGACCCCACCACGCTCCGAGGGAGTGTGTTCCACTGCCGAACAGCTCTTACTGTCAAAAAGTTCCTCCTCATGTTGAGGTGGAATCTCTGTTCCTGGAGCTTGCACCCATTGCTCCGTGTTCCAGTCTCTGGAGCAGCAGAAAACAAGCCTGCTCCATCCTCAGCGTGACATCCCTTCAAATACTTAAACAGGGCTATCATATCGCCTCTTAACCGTCTTTTTTCCAGGCTAAACATACCCAGCTCCCTAAGTCTCTCCTCATAAGGCATCGTTTCCAGACCTTTCACCATTTTAGTTGCCCTTCTCTGGACACGCTCCAATTTGTCAATATCCTTTCTGAATTGTGGTGCCCAGAACTGGACACAGTATTCTAAGTGAGGTCTGACCAAGGCAGAATAGAGTGGCACTATTACTTCCCTTGATCTAGACACTATACTTCTATTGATACAGCCCAAAATTGCATTGGCCTTTTTAGCTGCCGCATCACACTGTTGGCTCATGTTCAACTTGTGGTCTACTAGGACTCCTAGATCCCTTTCACACGTAGTCTCATTCAGCCAGGTCTCTCCCATCCTATATTTATGCATTTCATTTTTCCGCCCTAAATGCAGTACTTTACATTTCTCCGTATTGAATTTCATTTTGTTAGCTTTGTTAGTTCAATAGTATGAAAGTTTATCCTGAAAATACAGTACACCATAGCTGATGGTTGTAGACCTTGGCTGCAGATCATCATTGGGTGCTCTTGGTGAGACTCACAGAATTGTTCCACGTGATACACCAAATCTTCGCCCAATATAGCAGGGTAACTGTGGTCAGTGTAGACTGCAAAAGTCCAATGGCCCCTCCAGCCTCTGTATTCCACCGGCACACGGGCTGTAGGAAGCTTGATGGATTGGGTGTAGAAAGGTTGAAGAGACACCACTGTGTAGTCATCCACGAACTGAGGATTGATGTAGGCATGATGAATTGCAGATAGTTGTGCTCCCGTGTCCCCATACACCACCACTTCCTTCCCATTGACAAGCAATGTACAGTGGTGGCAGGGTGGCACAGTTGCAGGAGCAGGTGGCACCTTCCTTCCATCACCCTGAGGTGTGGAAGAGGATGCTCCTAGCATGTTAGCTGCTGCGAGCTGCTGTGTAAAGTGTACCCTGACATGGCCAGGTTCACCACATGAGAAACATCATCAGTCAGGAAGCACCTTCGGCTGCCCTTGTGAAGCTTGAAGTGTCACCTTCAGCTTAGGAGATGACCCTGGTTGCTGTTGGTGCTTGCAAGCAGAGGGAGACTCATCTGTGAGGAACTGGTTTGCAGCCTTGGCTTTGCTAGAGAAATTATTCTCTGGCCTCTGCCTGGAGAAGTTGTTCTCTAGCCTCAGCATGCGATGATGCAATGATGAAAGTGATGAGAGTGGAGCCGCCACTCCTTTGCTGGTGGATGCTAGGCACTTGCCAGCAGCAAGGCCTGCTCCTTCTTTCAGGTCAACCTCTGCAGCTGCCAGATGCTGGACTGCCTGTTCCATCCCCTGGAACGGCTCACGTCCCACGACAGGAACTAGCTGATCCACGTGGAGATGGGCTGACATCAGGTCAGGATCATGTAGAGCCTTGTCCGCACCAGCGTGGACTCTCATGGCTTCAGGAATCTCTGGAGGGTAGGGGTGACTGGCCTCACCAGCTTTCATTCCTTGGTCTCCAGGAAGCTCTGGGATGTGGGTCAGCGTGGCCTCACCAGCTTCCACTCCCTTGGTGTCAGGAAGCACTGGAATGTAGGATTGAGAGGACTGCTTCTCCCCTGGGCATTTCTCTACCATCTTGAGGGGAGGTGCATCACAGGTGTCCACAGTCATTGGACCATCATGATGAGGTGCAGCTCCGGCATCTCACACCTGGCCATGATCATCTCCCATGACAGACTGAGCATCAAAATAGACAGGTGCTTCCAGGACTGATGCTGCATGGCAGAGGTCCTCTGCCCAGGCCCCACTAAGGTCACCTTTGGCTTGCATGCGTAGCTACTCCATTGCCTGTGTCAGCTGCTTCTTTCTTTCCAATTCTATCTGCTGTTGTTGTATCAGCAGCTGTTGTTCCTGCACCTTCAGCTGAATTTGGGTCAAACATGCCACCTGTTCCAGAGTCACGGACCCCATAACCAAGGTACTCCAGAAACCAGAGCCTTGCAGTGTAGGCTGGGGAGTAGTTAGCCCCCCAACAACCACATTTGAACAGGAGGTCATCTTTGCAGCTGGTTGAGACATGAGTTGTAAACCTAACTTTGCCTGACTACGTGGAGGTCACGCGAGAGCTAGAACTAAAAAAACACAGTGCCATGACTGAATGTATGAGAGAAAAGCCAAAAGGATAGGGTCAGGATAGCTGGTAGGCACAGAGGGTGTCTCAAAGGAGTGGGCACTGCCCTTCTTCCCTTCCTCCCCCTTTGGTCACAAGAGGGCGGAAGATTGACAGGAAAACTGTAATAAAGAAACCCTATAGCATATGTACCCTTCCCTGAAGTGGCCTGTCACTAGGAGCAGACAGCAGCTGCCGGGAGATTCAAAACAAAATCCCCCTTTTTCCCTTTCTTCCAGGCCTCCCCCCTTTGTTGCTGGGCAACAAGGAAGCCACAGAGAAGAAAGGGTAGCTCCACCCAGGCAGACAAGCCAACCCCTCCCAGGGGAATCAGCCAGCCCACAGGTCCACCCCTGAAACAGCCTGCACTGCCCACAGACCTCCCACTGCCCATCCCCTCCAGAGCCCTGCCCCCCTGGATGGCCCCTGGAGTCTCAGCAGAATGGAGTCACAAGTCTTATGGCAAGCAAAGGAGACACAACCTCCCCACCTCCCTGGCCTGAACTCTAGGCCAGTGGAGCTAGGCAGAGGTAAGGGAGAACAGGTCTGGGCTTACCAGAGAATGTACAAGTCTCAACCCACCTCAGTCCTCCCAGTGAAACAGGCAAAACCAAAGAATTACTAACAGGAAACAAAAAGGGCACCTTACCTTCTCCCAGCTGAGGCATAAGCCAAACAAACAAACTACTGTAGGAAGTGCAGGGCACAAACAACCCTTCTCAAGGAATATTTGTTCACCCAAGCAAGTGTAAAAGAAGCCTCAAAACAGGCTCCTGCAACTGAACCAGCCCAGATAAGAAGGCACACTGCCCCACCCCGCTCTTGTAGGAGACAGAAATGTATCAAGGCAATAAAATGCAGAGGAAAGCTTTCCTTTCCCTTAGCAGACAAAGGCCATAAAGATAAAAGGAAATGGCTATCCCTTGGCCTGTGCAGCTATTTGGAAAGACAGAAGACTCAAGGAGAAACAAAACAAAACAAACAAACAAACAAAATCCCACAGCTTTTCAGAACGCAGGCAGCCTTTCCTCCGGAAAAGTTTCTACACAGAGAGAAGAAAATCAGGCTGCTGTCCCAGAGCAAGGGCCAGGAAGGAGGATTTAGGAACCACCACACCCCACCTTCAGGAAAACACCACCAAAACTGCCTGACCAGAGGCATGAGGAACTCAGCCACACACACATACACCTCAGCCTCCACCACCACCACCCCGTCTCCAGGGAAGCAACTCAGAAGAAACTCCCAAAAAGCCCAACGGAGAAGCAACAGCATGAAAATAGCACTCTAAGCCACTTGAACTTGGTAAAACCACAAATGTGTCCACCCAAGGCAGAAACATTCATTTTATTCAGTCAACCGGTCCCCATGCGGTTCCAAAAAACCTGCTGCCAACCATGTGATAAGCTGGCCCTTCTCTTCCAGCGGGAAGGGAAGTCTTCCAGCCTATTTTTACAATCTGAAAACATACTCTCAAAGGCTCCTCTAGTCTAGAAATCCCATTCTAAGGAGATTTTCACACAGGCAATATATTCCAAGGAGTGATCGGGGCAGAAATGGGGCTGTTCCTGAAGTAGCGCCCCGTTTCACACGCTCCCTGCCTTCTCTCAATCTCACGTCATCTTCGTTCTGTGCAGTTTCCAGTTTCCTCCTGGTATCTTCCATCATTTTTTAATAACGAAGGTTCCTAGCTCTATATAACTCCTTGCAGAGGTTCCTAGCTCCCTAGCTGGGAGCCTAGCTCTATATAACTCCTTGCAGAGGCTTTCCATGCCAGTTTCCTGCCAGAGAGAAGGAGAGCAGCTTCTGGACAGCCAGTTTCCTGCCAGGGAGAAGGAGAGCAGCTTCTGGACAGCCATTTTGACTGGGGAGATTGAATTTTTTAAAAAATTGTTGGGAGAGGCTGCTTGTTGCTGAGTGGGAGGAGCTTGTGTGAGTCACACCTGTGAGTCACTAGGGGGTGGAGCTGGGAGCCTAGCTCTATATAACTCCTTGCAGAGGCTTTCCAGGCCAGTTTCCTGCCAGAGAGAAGGAGAGCAGCTTCTGGACAGCCAGTTTCCAGGCCAGTTTCCTGCCAGGGAGAAGAAGGAGAGCAGCATCTGGACAGTCATTTTGACTGGGGAGATTGAATTTTTTAAAAACTTTTGGGAGAGGCTGCTTGTTGCTGAGGGGGTGGAGCTTCTGTGAGTCACACCTGTGAGTCACACCTGTGAGTCACTACGGGGTGGAGCTGGGAGACTAGCTCTATATAACTCCTTGCAGAAGCTTTCCAGGCCAGTTTCCTCCCAGAGAGAAGGAGAGCAGCTTCTGGACAGCCATTTTGACTGGGGAGAATTTCAGTGACCAAACAAAAATACAGCATACCTAAAAGTACAGCTTAGTGTTCTCAGCATTACCCAAGAGTTTTTAGATTACCTAAAAGCTCTCACCATGGACACTGAGGGGACTGCGGCAGTCACTTGCAACACTTGTGCGATGTTTGTATTCTTGTCTACAGACGTGGAGAACTTCACATGCACCAAGTGCAAGCTGGTAGCCCTCTTGCAGGAGAAAGTCCAGCAGCTGGAGACACAGCTAGCTACGGTTCAACAGATTCATGAGCAAGAGGTTTTCCTGGATAGAACAGAACAAACAGTCTTGCACGGGGACCACACAGATGAAGTGGCTGTGGAGGAGAGGGTCACTTCACAGACATAGGAAGTAGACATCTGGAGGAATGTCACACACAGAAGAAGAAAATCCAGGGATTCTTCGAGCAGCTTTCAGCTACAGAATCGATTCGAAGCACTTTCCCTTATCAAGGACAACGAGAAAGAACAGCATGGACAGACTTCAGGGGTAGAGCAGGGGACCTTGAGAGTACCACCGCAAGAAACAGCAGCTGCGAAGCCTCGGCGGAGGCGTGTGGTGGTGGGGGGGGACTCCTTGCTGCGGGGTAGAGAAGCAGTGGTTTGTGGGCCTGACAAGATGACTCGGGAGGTGTGTTGTCTCCCTGGGGCAAAGATCCGTGATGTGACCGAGAGGCTGACCAGACTTGTCAAGCCTACAGATCATTACCCCTTCCTTTTGGTCCATGTGGGAACCAATGATACTGCAAGGCACAGCTTTCTGAAGATCAGAAGAGATTATGAGGCCCTGGGGAGGAAGCTGAAAGAAATTGATGCACAGGTTGTCATCTCGTCTCTTCTGCCAGTTGAAGGGCATGGTCCAGAAAGGGAGAGGAAAATAGCCGACATAAACAATTGGTTCCGTAGATGGTGTCGCCGAGAACAATTTGGATTCTTGGATCATGGACTGCGCTTCCATGAAGGGTGACTTCTGGCAAGAGATGGGGTGCATCTTATGATAGTTGGAAAAAACATTTTTTCCAACAGTCTCAAGAATTTGATCAGGAAGGCTTTAAACTGAGTCAAATGGGGGAGGGAGACAGTATTCTGGAAGGCAAAAGGGGGGCTGAAGAAAATAGTCAAACTGTCATAGAGGGAACAAGGCAAACAGCGCAAGGACCCAACAGTGGGAGGCGAAAAAACTTGCACAGGCAGCATGTAAAGGGAACACATGGTCTTAGATGTCTCTACACTAATGCACAGAGCATGGGAAATAAGCAAGATGAACTTGAACTCCTCGCACTACAAAACAAATATGATATAATAGGCATTACTGAAACCTGGTGGGATGAGTCTCATGACTGGAATGTAGGAACAGAGGGGTATAACCTTTATAAGAGAACCAGGCCAAACAGGAAATGAGGAGGAATAGCATTATATGTCAGGAATATTTACACCAGTGAAGAGATCCATCACATCAATACTGGAAGCCAGGTGGAGAGCATCTGGATAAAAATTAAAGGGGAGGGAAACAACAGGGATGTTATTGTGGGACTCTACTACAGACCCCCAAGTCAGACGGAGGAATTGGACGATGCCTTTCTAGAACAGATGAACACACATGCCGAAAGGAGAGATGTAGTAGCTCTGATGTACAGAGAACACTCACATGCAATCAATAAATTGGCTTTATTGACATGGATTCATGTGTCAGGAACATTGGCAAAGCCAAAACTGAATTACAGACAAGCAGGGCTATAGATAAAAGCACCCAGCGTGAGAAAATGCAGAAAAGGGAGGATACCAGAGACAAGGAGGGAAGGGGGGCTAAGGGGCCTGCAGCTGGGCCTCAACGGTGGGCCTCAACGGCCTTGACACATTTCTCCTAGTGTTGGGTTTAGTTCATGTTTGGTGCCACAATTGGCTCCTGGTGTGAAGAAACATCCTGGAATTGCTTGTTCTTACCTTCAAGAAGAAACTTAATGAAAAATTACATCCCTGACCAAAATAGGTCATGTTGATAATCACAGGCACTTGGAATACCAAAGTAAGAAACAGAGCAGAACCAAACACTGTCGGGGGAATTGGGTATAGAATCAAAAAAATGAAGCAGGAAAGTGACTGAATTTTGTGAGGCCAACAGTAAACACATTGTAAACCCATCCTTCATACAACTAGATAAAGCTCCTAAAGTGGTCACCAGGTGATGTAAACATGGATGTCATCTGATGACCAGTGACACTGTTTCTTAGAGATCTTCTACCAGTTTCTTCCCACCTCCCGCTGCTGTCCAGTAGCTGTTTGGCACATTTAATCTGGATCCTCAGGAAAAGCTTATCTGGCATGGGACACCTTACCAACAGCAGTGCCACTATCAGCATTGCCTTTTGTCCCATAGGAGCATGCAATCCCACCATCACGGAAAGGCATTGCCATGGTGGGATTTGTCATGTTAGAAGGGCAGAATTAATTATTCTTACATTTCTTAGTATATCATTTTTTACACTCTTGCTGCTGGCATAAACATGATGAGGATAACACCCATCCTCTTTAACAAACATCCATTAAGTGTCCTTGTACCAAGCTACCAGTCCAATTTCATGTGTGTATTTTAATATTAAATGGCTGAGTTGTGGAAGATAGGAGATATGAAGAAGCACAGGGCACACTTAAAAACTGGAACCGATGAGGCACCAACAGAATCCTGAGAAAAATAGAATGCATAAAGAGAAAATCCCCCCTTTCTTCTTACATTAAGGTTAAAAATGTGGTGAACTTAGGATTTAGCAAATGAAAATTTAACAGCTTCCTTTTTCTTTCTCATACATAGACCAGCATGGAGCCACTTCTCTCTGGTGTCACTGAACAATGCTGAAGACTCACATAGAACTATTTTAACTATGTGGAGAGGGTCAAATGCACAGGCTAATTTGAAGTATGAATATAATTTAAAATAGCACACACCATTTCCTACTCTAAATCAGCTTTGGCAACTAAGGGACTCCTGGGGCCATTTTCCATCACCTATAAACACCCACACATACGGCTGTACCTCTTGATAAAACCAAGAGGTCACTTCCAGTTGTAAGAAAATGCAAGCGTTTTGTGCCAAAACAAGATGTGGGGTATGTGTCTTGTTTTATAGGAGACTCAGTCTCCCTAGAGGTGTGATTCTCCATTTGTATCCCATTTTTGAAGTGGGGGGGAAGTCCTGGGGCTGCAGAAATGGCCTTGAGGAGCACATGAAGCCCACACAATGTCCACATCTGTTCAAAATGTCACCATTTAAAAATAAGACATGCCAATAAAGTTAATTCATGATAGATTAGTGAACATCTGTGTCTTCACAGTTTACATAGTTCATGAAAGGTACAAATATTTTGTCAATACCATGTAGAGATGTCTTGCTCTAAATGCCCAGTTTTTAAATCTAATCTAATCTAATTCTACCAATCACTTCTAGCTGAGGAAGTTACAAAAAGATGGAAGATGCTATTATTTTCTCTTAGTTGTTGAAATGTTAAATAAGTTATTAAAACAAATAAGTTATTAAAACAAACAAAATATTTTGTCATGAAAAATGCTTCCTATAATAATTTCCACATTTTTATCAATATATTTTGCACTATATTTTTTGCAAGCCATTGCCATTGTTTATGTCCTTTGCTTCCTCACCCACCTGTGCCATTTATATCCAAAGGAAGGGGAAAGGCTTTTGTTTGCTGGCTGTTTTAAAAAGGCAAGGTGTTTGTTTGTTTGTTTGTTCGTTCACTCCATCCAACATGTTGAAGAAAATATACCCAGAGGCAAGGGCAATGGCAACCTTTGTGAAGGTCTCTGGTAAACTATTATTTATGTGACTATTGTGAAGTTATTCCATATTTTAAAGGGCAGTATTACCAGAGTGAAAAACACACTTCAGGAAAATACATCAACCATTAACCTTATCTGCCTTCCCAACAAGGAGAAGGGAGGAAATGACAGCACCAGCAATGCAGCAACAGCATGAAAATACATTTCTAGGACACAAAAGGCAATAAAATACAATTTCTGGACCTATGCTTTCCATCATTATTATTACTATTGCTTGAATAACAGTGATCCATTTTTGCTTCTATAAAAACTGCCTCACAGTCTGAATCAGTGTTCTGCTAGAGAAGAAGTAGCACATACACAACTTCAGCCTGCTCCAAAAATGGCATTACTGGCACAGAAGCCACCAAAAGCCACTTCCATATAACACATATCACAGTTGCAAATGATGCTATTGCTGTCTGTTTCTACCCTGGCAACAATGACACCCTGGAAGACACATAGTCCATTGCGTAGTCATGAATCACATTTCACTGTTTTAAAATGTAATCATACAAAAAAACCATTTCAGCAGTTGTTACTACTCCTCTAACACCATGAGGAATGAGACTTCATACTAGAGTTGGGACTGTGGTGTATGAGTATAAAGTTCCAGTACTGCCACAATGGAGAGCATCTCCGTATTTCAAGGGACAATCTCAAGTGTTATTAACAAAGTAACACAGTAACCAACTGTGATGTACTCAGAACACAAACTCAGGGTTCTTCAATAAAACTCTTTATTGGAAGAGTAGCTTGTGTAAGGAACCATTGCAAAGCTGCTACTGAAGTAAATGTAAACTATCCAGAGATAATAAGGCATCAAGCGTGAGAACAGACACGGGGGAGCAAAAGTAGCTGGGGAGCGTGGCCTTGAGTTCCCGGTAGGACTTGCGTTACCATGCCAACCAGGAGGCCTGGCTCACTTCTCAGGCATTCCAAAATCCTGAGAAAATACTAGCTACATGTCAGGGCCTCCATGAATTCCACTCCAATGCCCAGAATTCAGGGATGAGCCTGACATACTGCCCCCCTGAAGACCAACCCTCCCCCTTTCTCAGCCCGGCTTATCGGGAAAGCGGGCATGAAACTTTCGCAATAAGCGTTTGGCATTGACATGCTCAGAAGCAACCCACTCTGCATGGCCCAAAGGCAGGTGTTTCCACTTTACCAAATACTGTAACCCTCCCCGGTGAAGTCTAGAGTCCAGAATCTCAGAAATTTCAAAATGTTGGTCTTGATCCACCAGGATCGGCTGAGGAGCAGGTTCTGGAGCCGGGTGGTGTTTGTCCGGAGGGCTCACGGGCTTGAGCAGGCTGGAATGAAACACAGGATGTACATGACGGTACAACTTAGGCAAAGACAGTTCAAAAGCCACAGGATTTATCATCCTAACAACACGAAAAGGTCCGATGTATTTGGCTCCCAACTTTTTTGAGGGTTGGGGACACTTAAGGAATTTGGTGGACAAATAAACCATATCTCCCACTGCATATCTGGGGGAAGGGTCCCGTTTCTGATCAGCATAATGTTTGTAGCGTGCTTTGGCAAAGTCCAAGGCCGAGATTACATGAGGCCACGCATCCCTGACCTTTTGACTCCACTGGGAGACCGAAACGGGGTCAGAGTTGGGAGACCCCTCCAACAAGGGGAGGGGACCGAAATCATGCCCAGACACAACCTTGAACGGCGAGAGCCCAGTGCTCTGGTGAGTGGCATTATTGTAGGCCACTTCAGCAAAAGGTAGAAGATCAACCCAATCAGATTGTTGGAAATTCACATAGCACCTTAGGTATTGTTCCAGAGTCTGGTTCGTTCGTTCCGATTGTCCATCCGATTGGGGATGATGGGAGCTGCTGAGACCAAGCTCCACCCCTAGAAAGTTTGTGAAAGCCTTCCAAAACTGCGAAGTAAATTGTGCCCCCCGATCCGACACAATCTTGGCCGGAATGCCATGAATCCGATAAATATGCTGAATGAACAATTTGGCTAGTTGGGAGGCTGTGGGGAGCTTCTTACAGGCCACAAAATGCGCTTGCTTGGAAAACAAATCAGTCACAACCCAAATAACCGTCTTTTTCCTACTCTCTGGCAAATCCACAATAAAATCCATGCTAATGACCTCCCAGGGCTTGTTTGGGGTAGGTAGAGGGTGGAGCAAACCTTTGGGCTTCCCTGACCCCCCTTTTGACACTGCACAAGTGGTACACCCCTTTACATAATCCTCCACCTCCTTCCTCATGCGGGGCCACCAAAATTGTCTGCGGGCCAAATGTAAAGTTTTGAGATACCCAAAATGTCCCGCACTCTTGACATCATGGCACTGTTTGAGAATACTCGCTCTCAAGACCTCAGGAACATACAGGCGATCCCCTTTCCAGGCCACCCCCTCCTTCACAGTTACCTCATTGGGGTGAGCCAGGAACCACTGGTCCCGGGGCAGTTCCGAGGCCAATTGAGCATGCCACCCTCCTTCCTCCCCTTGAGAAACAGTGGGCGTGGCAGAGCCATCTGCCGTAGGGGTCACCACCTGGGTCCCCGGATCGGGGGAAGGCGGGTCGGGGTTCAAGGGCTGTGGCACCGGTCCCTGCGCCAAGGGTGAATCACCGCCACTTTCAGTAGGACCCGGCACCTGAGCAGGGCTATCAGTGGATTTCTGTTCTTTGGCTTTGCTCCAGTACTTCAGTAGCAGCTTTCTGTGATGTACTCAGAACACAAACTCAGGGTTCTTCAATAAAACTCTTTATTGGAAGAGTAGCTTGTGTAAGGAACCATTGCAAAGCTGCTACTGAAGTAAATGTAAACTATCCAGAGATAATAAGGCATCAAGCGTGAGAACAGACACGGGGGAGCAAAAGTAGCTGGGGAGCGTGGCCTTGAGTTCCCGGTAGGACTTGCGTTACCATGCCAACCAGGAGGCCTGGCTCACTTCTCAGGCATTCCAAAATCCTGAGAAAATACTAGCTACATGTCAGGGCCTCCATGAATTCCACTCCAGTGCCCAGAATTCAGGGATGAGCCTGACACCAACTACAGGTATACCTCATTTAATGATGTTGATGTGTCCCTTGGCTTAATTTGCTACCAGAAGCAGAAATAACATGGAAATAAGAGGGATAGGTTCCTGCACCACACAAAAAAGAGCAGCTCAACATAGATCTGTACTTTTTAAACATGCTGGGTGTAGCTGGTGAGACAGGCTTACCTGCTTTCCCCTTTTTTCTCTGTTTTTCTGTTCACTCATACTCAGCAAGAGGTTCTGGAGGCAGCTGCTGTTTATCTTGCCTGTTGTAGGCAGGGACACACAGCCACAGTAGGATCGACTGAGGTATAATCCCATCCTTCCGTAGCTCAAGCTTTACTGCATTGCTTACTGCAAACACACTACGACAATCTGACAACAAAAGTCTGTGTTCCTCTAGTTCCTGTTCACCATCCTCCCAGTGACGAAGCTATTTTTAAAAGTTCCAGCTAAAATGAAGACAAGAAGAAAAAGACAAGGGTTTGGGGGGCATTTTATTTATTTATTTATTTAATTTTTATGCCACCTTTCTCTCAGAAGGGATTCAAACATCATAATATGAAAATCTAAAATTACATAAAAATATATAAAAGTTAAGTTGTGGCTGCTTATCCAGCTTAAAGTGCCACTGCAGTTCTGTACAACATGAGCCTTATCGCACAAGGAAGGTGTCCCACCTTGCTTTTTATCCATGATGTCAGTGTGCTTCAGCTGTTCTCCTGTTCTGGTTCTGTGGAAGACGGTGGTAAATATGAGTCTTTTTACTAACTGGAAAAACCCATTAGCAAAAAAACCCTTGCCTTTACCACCATCTCCTACAGAACAGGAATGGGATAACAGCTGATAAAGACTGATGTCATGCAATAAGGCAAGGTGGAACACGCTACTCTCAGACTTAAAAGCTGCTTTCCTTCCCTTGTGTGATAAGCCCCCAATCTCTCCATAGAGAGACAGTATCATGAACTCTTAGGGTCTTCAAACTCTTGATTCAGAGTACACATGTAAACATAATTTTGTTCATTACTTGACAAGAACTTATCCAAATTTGAATGTTTCTTCATAAATGGATCAGGTACTAACTTCAAGTTTAAAAAATTTTGTGAGTGTGCAAGAAAGTGAAACTGACAAATTCAGACAGAGGACTTTTGACTGCTTACTTCTTAAAAGTGTAGGTTTGGGTCCCTATTTATGCAAACTGTGGTTCTGATGCTTTATTTATTTACTTACTTAATTTAATTTATATCCTGCCTTTCTCCCAGTTTGAGACACAAACCAGTTTACAAAACAAGCTGGGATTGCCACCTATTTTTTCCTTTTTGGGGGGGAGGGGGCAAAATCCTCTACTTTAATAGCTGCATGTCAGATGGGTACAACATAATCCTCCATGTTGGGATGCGTGTGCCTATTGTATCGAGCCAATGGAGAAGGTTGAGGATTTTGTTATGTTCATTTTTGATAAGAGCATAACAAAATTTGCAGATGTCTTCATAAGTGGGACAGAAAGAACATAATATTTTAAAAATTCATATGTGGGAAAAAGGAAAACTGACAGATAGATCCATCCCTAATTCACTGTAAGATTGTTTTTTTAAAAACATAAAGAACTGTGTTGGGGCACTAATGTTGGTCAAGTACAGACTGATAATAGATAGTGTTTTAAAGGACATAGCCATTACCCAAGAACGCATGTTTCATATTCACCGTAACCTCCATGTTGTTAGTTTTGAAATCCTTTATGTGGGATTTCATTACTCCAATCATACCACCAGAGATAACCATTTCACTTGTATTTGCCCTACCACGACAGACTTTTTAACCAAATATTACCAGCCTAGCAACATAAGTGTGCTTGACTAAAAAACCCAACCTTATTAAAAATAAATGTAATAAAACTGAAGAAGATAATAAAAAATTTCACAATTACTCCACCACGACCAGAAGCATATGGTTAAATAAAATGTTTCACTTTAATGGTTACAATTACTTATTTTCTTAGGACTTTATCAGGTGTCCCCCTTATAATGCTCTTTTGCAGGCATAAAAAAATATTTTTTTATGCTGGCAAAAGAATGGTCCCCCCTGCACTTACCTCCGTTCCTGGCAAAGGCTCCTCCGGTAATAAAGAGGAAGTGAACAGCACTCCATTCACTTCCTCTTTTGAAATCCCACGTGATGAAATTACATGGGAAATTCAGAAGTAAAACAAAAAATACATGTCAAAAAGTAACACCCAGCACACACACACACACAAAACTTCAAAGTAACCCAGGGAGGGTCAAAGAAAGTTCATCACTTACTTGGATGTCTCGATCTGACCCGGAAGTGTTTGCACTGGTCGGACCATTGTCGGGGTAAGTCTGAGATTTAAAGAGACAGAGGCTTCACATGCTGGCAACGCTGGCAAAAAAGCAGCAGGGAGAGCCATTGACAGCTTAAGCCATCAATTAGAAGCGATGGGTTTTGGGCTCTTCATAACTGCAAAAGGACGATATTGATCCACGCACCCTTTCACGGTTATGTGGCATCGTAATGACGCCGTATTTTCCATGTCTGATAAAGTCTTTAGTCTAACCAGCCTACCACAAGCATGCCATAGACTACACTTACTGCACTGAGTAAACTAACTAAACTGCCAACTGACATAACTGCTCTACCTGGCCTAACAAATTCTTGGCTGCATTATACAGAATCCTGGGATTTATAGTTTAGAGAGAGCCTAGAGCTCTCAAGCAGAGAATTCTATGTACCTCACCATACTATAAATCTCAGGATTCTGTATGATGCAGCCAAGGCAGTTAAAGAGTCATCAAAGTGTAAAAGAGACCAATGAAAACATCATTTGAATTTCTGTTCTGAAAAGATATAACACAGAATGAGCACCTTTTTGTCCCTTAAAATGGCCATACATGGAATACCAGGCTGTATTAGGTATATTTAAGCTGTGCCTTTTTTTATGAGTGGCACCAATTTCTCCAGACTTTACTATGCCTAGTTGAATAAAATTAAAAGTTAGTGCATATAGAGAGAGCATTATAAATGAATGCAGCCCTCAACAGTAATAAGATACAAAAGAATGTGTGTTTAACATTCTGTGGTCATTTGTTAAAAGAAAGAGAAATAATAACTTGCTCAGTAATATAGCTTGCTAACCTAATTAAATGTGTCCTTTGCTCAACATCTATCTTGGTAATGAACTCAATGCTATTAGGAGCCAGCTATAGCTGTTGCCTTATATTTCCTTCTGCATGTTGATAACCTGTGGATAACATTTGTAATGTTGCTGATAAAGTATCTGAATGCAATCATTTCCCATGCAGAAGAAAAGGTTTTGTCCGTTGATATTTAAAATTCAAATGGGCTCTATCTGCACCCTGCAATTGCACCCATCATACATTTAGCCTATTCTTTAATAATCAATAGGATACACATGTTTATTACCACCACTTTCAAGCACTCGCACCATAGTTGCCCTGCTATAGTTGATCTGTTTATTTTGAAGAGCTAGCTGGACTTTCAGAGCATTTATTTCTTTAAGAATTGGGTTAAAGTTTAAATACATGGCACAGCTAAACATTTTATCTACAGCACTCTTATCCTATTGACTTAGATGGGAACAAAATGCTCTGACCTCGGTTTGCTAATTGGACATCTCACTCACTCCAATACAATTTAAGACATAATACTCAGTGACACAAGCAAAACACGTTTTTGCAGTGATATTACCGGTAGTCTTCAGAATTAATTTGTACATACTAAAGGTAACTATTGCAGAAAGACAGCTACTCACAACAGGATACATAAGATGGATTATAATACAAGGAGAAGAACGCAGGGTGCCTATAGGAAATATTGGTATCTATATTAAACAGAGTGCAGTGAAGCACCATACAAAATATGAGCTTGTGGTAGAAACAGGATAAAGAAGGACAGGATGCTCTTGCAAGGTTAAAAAACCCTTACATTTATTGTTGCAGAGAATAAAAAATCTTAGATAGAAAAGTAGATAGACAAAAGAAAATTATCTAACTTTGGTAGGAGAGTCCATAATACTGACTTTCGTGCATGGAGGCATAAGCCACCTTGAGGTAGAGGAGCCTCAAGATGCTTGCTTCTCTAACATAAAACACCAAGGGTTCGTTTACATGGGCAATTATTCCTCTAAATATACCGCAAAGATAGCTCATTGTTCCCACGGATCGCACCACAACATCGCCTCATTCAGAAGGGGGGGAAGGTAAAACACCCAAATATAGCATGGCAAGGGATGTTGCTACTTTTGCTGGTATATTTGCAAAGTAGCGCATTATTGCTAGTGTAAACAGCCATTCCACTAAGGGCTGCAGCAGAGCTGCACTGTGATTGGTTGCTATGATGAAGGGGTCGGCTTAAAAGAGGGGGACTGAGGGAATGGGGAAGAACAACAGCCCTTGCCTTTCTCCACTCAATCCACCTTTCCACCTGTAACGGCGCCTCACCTGCGTTCCCGCCAAAAGAGGAGCCACTCCGAGGAGGCCTGAGGGGCGCCTGCCAAAGGGACCTCCCTGGCCGGTCCCCCGCTTTCCCAGCACCCGTCCTGCTGCTGTCACCAGCCGCCCAAACTCCCCGCGCTTTCCTCTCAGCTATGCCAGGGAGTGTGCCTCCGTGTGTGCCTCCGTGTGTGTATGCGTGCGTGAGTGCCTGCCTGAGCAGAAGTGAAGCGCTGCGCCTGACTCACCCGCCCAGCGGTCAACAGAAGGGAAGGCGCAGCTGACGCTGTGATAACAGCAGCGGGGAACAGTAGCGGCGGCTCAGCTCCATCAGCAGGCAGCCCAGACCAGACCAGCTCCGCCCCGGCATCTGTGGAGCAGCAGCAGCAACAACAACAACAACACGGCACCCAGGAGGGAAAGCAGCACTTTCCAAACTCCGTGTGAGTAAGGAACGCTGACGGCCAAGAGGAGGCGGAGAGCAGACACAGAACAGCTGGAGGGAGCGAGAGGAGTCGCCCAGGCAATCGGCTGAGGAGACCAAAGTTGGTGGCGAGCTGCCTGGCTGGCCTGTCCACGGAGACCCTTTGCCAGGGGTTGTGTTGGAGGAGGAGGAGCTGGCAGGGGTGGCCCCTGCACCTCCCATCGCCTGATAGAGTGAGAGACAGAAGCCCACGCCCCCAGCAAGTGGCCCATCCACCGCTCGGAGGAGGAGCTTCCCCGCCAGCCTCAGCCCACTCCCTTTGGCAGTCTGTGAGTCTTTCTTTAGCCACGCCCCCCGCACCTTTTCATGTCTGAACAAAAAAGCGGCATAATTAAAAAAAACTAACTGGCACAGCTGCGGAATAGTATTACAGCACAATTTGCCGCAATAAATCTGCCGTGTAAATGAACCCCAACTCTTGCAAGAAGGGGGAAGTGACCTCTGCAGGACTGCAGGAAACAGAAGAGATCTGAACACATAGATCTAAGAAATACATGTGAAAACAAGATAGCAAGCATGCACTTCACGGCTCCCTCTGTCCCTAACTGCTCTATATGCAAGTGCCAATGCTTCTTCACTTCCCACATTGCAACTCTGTCACCACATGTACGCTGAGAGCAATATTACAGGGGCCAATAGCATTATCCACAACATACAAGGTGCAGTTACTTGTTTCCCTCCAATATGATATATGCCATCCTATGCCAGCAATGCCCTTCTACACTATACATTGAACAAAGAGAGCAGTCTCTATATAAGAAGATTAATAGGCACAAACCTAACATTAGAAATGGCAATACCCCCCCCAAAAAAAACAGTTGCAGAACATTTCAACCTCCCTGAACCTTCCTGTAAGAGATTTACAAGTCGTAATCCTTCAAAAAGGAAACTTTAAAGGAAGACTAGAAAGAGAAATAGCTGAATTGAATTATATTCACAAATTCCACTCCATTAGCAGATACATGAACAAAGACAATGGCTTCACGGCATATGCACATATAACAAAAGGAATTGTCTCAGAAAAGATTTTGAACTCAAGGAAACTGATTTTCTTAACCAAATTTTTTGCTTTCACACATCAACACTAATTGACCACTGTAAAGATATGAAAGACCCATATCACCTCACCCAGCCCTTTGAAAACTTAGGGGAAGGGACATGATTTGCATCCTTCTGGATCCTATTACATTCCAACCCACTCCCACAACAGTATTGGTATGCTGAATACCTGAGGTCTTAATACTACTCGGCACTGCATCTGAAGAAGTGGGTTTATATCCATGAAAGTCTTAAAGCTGCTGCCGCATTTCATTTTTTCCCCCCTCCCCCTCCCTTCCCCCTTTTGATGTTGCAGAAAGGTTAGCCTATGTTGCCCTCACAAGTAATGGAATGGGTCTGTGTTCCTAACAATGTCACAGGAAACACAGCCATTCCCTTCACATTTGCGGGTTAAGCATTCATAGATTTGATTATTCACGGGTTTGACTACTACGTTCTCTCTAGACATTTGTAAGTCATCCAGTGCAATTCTTTATGATCAACTTCCACTGACTATAGAATCATTCTGGAGGACCTACATATGCCTAGAAAAGTGTTCTCTCAGGTAAAAATAAAACGGACCTATATTCAGTGTTTTTCCACTTTCACAGTGCTGCTGCACCCCTAACCTCCACGAAAGTTGAGGACCAACTGTATTAGCAATATATATTTCAACTCTCGGTAAATGTGCATACAATTGGTATATGCTCACAGCTACATCACCGTGATGCTAAGAAAGCCATCAAGACTGAAGTACATATTGATGTTAGAATTTCAGTTTAGCTAGGACTATAAGTTTAACTCAGTTGGGAGAACAATAGAAATGTGATGTTAGAGACATAAGAAGAACTGCCAACAGTCAGCTCAAAAATACAAACAAAATTAAAAATCCCCAATAAATGGTAAAATATGGAAATAGGCATTTATAGCACCAAGGATGAATGCTACAATTGTCCCCCTCCACCCAAAGACATCACAGCCAGCAATCTCCCTGCACCTGCCTTGATTGTATGGCTGGATGCTTCCTAGAGATATCACAGCCAGCAATCTTGCCCACCCTCTTGCCTGGCATGCCATTTTTTCTGCTGTGGGCAGAAACAGGTGCCTGTACACATGATACAAAAAGAGGGGGTTGCTCTACCCCCTCCTTGTTGGTTGCATGGGTGACACATTCTGCCCTCAGCTGAAGCAACACTGTCAGCCAGGCTCTTGCAGGAAGGTGCTTGGCCAGTGATGTGGCAGTTGTGGCAGCTTCTGATAACAGGGGATGGACCAGCATTATGCTCCAAACTGGCACCAGATTAAGTGGCCAGTGTAGACAAGCCCCCAGACTAAAGAACTGTAGTCTAAATAGGAAGGGCACACTTTCACTCACATGAAGAAAAAATCATAGCAGGTATCTTTGACACTTTTTCTAAATCATGTTTCTCAATAAGGATGCTCTATTACTGATGTGTGTGTTTTTCAGGGATCCTTGTAATTATGTGAGTTATCAGACAGAACTATTATATAGTCAAGACAAGTCTCTTATTCCTATTATTTTGGCCAACTGATGTGGTAAATGGGTTCCTCCCCTACTGCCCTTTCATTTGAAAAATAGGGCACACTAATCATTTAGTTTAAAAAGGATTTTGCAACATATAAAACTTCCAAGAGAGAAAAATACATTAACTTGGTTTAGTGTTCATCACTGGCATGCGCTTGGCTAGGCTTTAATAATGTTGAGTTCTTAGTGTCTTAAAAGTGGAAAGAAAAAAAATTATCCTCCAAGCAGCCTAGTGAGACAGAGCAACAAAATACTTCCCATTTTGAAGATAAGGAAAGAAATGAAACACTGAAAGGTTGAGTAAGTACTCAAAACCACAATGCTGGAGCCAAATGTAAAAGTTGGCAATACTGTCTCCTGTCCCTTACTTTTAGATCAGATTTGGCAATGAGAAAGCACTCATGAGGATTATTATTCCTCTGAAATAATAAGAACACAGTCTTCAGAACAGTTTCAAAAGCCTTCTTGCAATGTTTTATAATAATTCAAAGAGTTTCCAAAATCATATGACTGGATGCTCAGATTCCTAGAAGTGACTTCTTAATCCTTGCTATGATTATAATTCTTGATTTATATTTACTTTATGGCACAAGCCACCTAAATATTTGTCTTGCAGGATTTTGCATGGAAATGCTCTTTCTTTCTTTCTTTCTTTCCCTCTCTCTGCCCAACCCTTTTCTGTCTTAGCTGGTGTTTCTACAGAAGAACGTTTAGCATTATGCAAAATACAAAAATAGGTAAATTCATACACCTTATTAAAAATAATAAAAACTATAAAAGTTTTCCCTTGTACTTTCCGTCCTAGTGCTCACTGCCAAAAACTTGCAATGGCAAGTTGTGTTTATACTAGGGCTGTTGCTACACTGCAGAATTAAAGCAGTTTGACACCACTTTAACTGCCATGGCTCCAATTGTATGGGATCCTGGGATTTGTAATTTGTTGTGGCAGCAGAGCCCACTGACAGAGAAGGCTGAATATCTCACAAAACTACAAATCCTAGAATTCCATGACATTGAGCCATTGAGGCAGTTAAAGTGGTATCAAACTACTTTAATTCTTCAGTGTGACTACATGGACCAGAATATGCCAGTTTCCTACTGGTGTATTCTGGCCATGGATCTGACCCGTTCCTTCCCCGATCCCTGAATGAAAAGGGTAGCGATCTCTGTAGCCACCCCTGCTGCCTTCCACATCGCTCTCTCTGATGCCTGGCAAGAGACCCGTAGCATGTGTTCAAGGTCCCTTGCATGTGACCAGCCCTGATCCCATGCTGTGGGCTTGCTTCCTGGCTGCAGAGAGAGCGATGTGGACAGCAGCTGCAGAAACAGGCCAGTGTGGCAGTATGGGTTTCTGCGATAACACGGGGCCTGATCCATTTCTTTTTGAAACATTCTCCCAAGTATGTTGCTGATACATTTTATCAGGCTTTACCCCATCTTAGCTCTGTTTTAGCCACGGGGGTCATGAGGACTGCCTGGGGGCAAAACAGGGTAAAAGCACTGAGTTGTTGGGACTGCAGGGCTCCAAGATGGTGTAAACAGCCCATCTATACAAGGCCTAGGTCTTCAGGCCAGCGTCTAAGTAGAATAAACACTATTATAGGTATACCTCAGGTATACTGAAATATACCTCAGTTAACAAAGTCTCTGGCAAAGAAGGTCTATATGCCTACCCAGCCCCCCTTTCTTTCTTGTCATCTTTCTGTCTGGAAGGGTTTTTGTTTGTTTGTTTTTTAAAGCAGCTTCAGCATAGGGAGGATGGTGAAGGAGGGTTGGGAAAACACAGACTTTCAGTGTCAGGTGCAGTAGCATATCTCCTCTAAAGAATACAATAAAGCTTGAGCTGAAAAAGATTCTGCCTCTAGCCAATCCTACAGATGTTGTGTGTGCTTGACCAGAGCAGGCAAGATGAACAGTAGCAGCCTCCAGACTCCCTTATTGAGCATGCATGAACAGCCAAACAGAGACAAAAAGAGAAAGACAATAAGCCTGCTTCGTTGGCTACCCCAAACAGGTTAAAAAAAAACCCCAATTGATCTATAAATCTGGCTACCAAAGTGGAAATTTTAAGAAAAAGGGAGACTAGTGAAAGAAAAAAAATATATATCCCTGGATATTTTTTGGAAAAAGCTTTAAAGTGGTCTCTAGAAGGTTCAAAGTGTTTTTATTTATTTACACAAAGCTTACCTAACCTGGTTGTTTTATTTGATGAGATCAGTCACATTACCACCTTAAATAGTTTTTAAAAAGCTCTTAAGACGGATCTCTTCCGGCAGGCCTTTCCTGAATAGATACCTAGCCATCAGAGAGACAAAATCTTATTAATTCGATCCCATCCAGGTTTTATTGTGTTGTTTTTAGTATTTTTAGTAATTGTTAAGTGTGTTTTAAATGTTTAATTATTTAATTGTATTTTAAGGGGTGGGTGGGATGGAGGGGTTTGTATGTATATTTTAATGCTGTAAGCCACCCCGATTTTATTTTGTTAGAGGGGCGGGATACAAATAAATTTTATTATTATTATTATTATTACATTATTATTGAGATGCACATATTGTTAGTTCTGGATAAAAGACTTACTGAAACATTTCGAACTGCTCTTCTATTTTTTTGTGGAGAAACCTATCCCTATTTCCCCCCCCCATGTTATTTGTGCCACTAGTACCAAATTTTCTGTTCAATAAACAATGCCCAGGAAACATCTACTTCATTAACTGAGGTACATGCATTAGTGGACATTATGTCTTTAACCAAAAATTTAATACCAGAAGCATAAATGGCAATACCACCTGTATTTCTATACTGTTTTATAGTGCTAAACACTCTCTAAGTGGTTTACAATGCATTAGCTAATTACCTCCAACAAGCTGTGTATTCATTTTACTGACCTTGGAAGAATGGAAGGCTTAGGGGCCATCTACACAGTAAAAAAAAAGTACAGCGTTCAGAAGATCAATCATGTGTACACATGGCTGTTCGGATGCATACATGTCTTTTGGAAGGGGGGCTAGCGAATCCCCCATAAACTATATGTGGATTCGGTGTTTGGGAGGATTAGCGAATCTTGAGCTAAAATCCGTACAGCTGTTCGTATTGTCGAAGGTCTGTACATCCCATTCACACACATACAGGCTGTGTAATCTGATTGGCTGGCTGAGCACAGGGGGCAGGGCTAGCAAAGAGGGGAATTGGGAGCAGCCGCCATGTTGGATTCCCGGCTAAGCGAGAGTCCGGTAAGTCCATGAAATGGAGATTTTTACATATTTTTATTTTACATTGTAAATAGGGAAAACTGTCTGCAAAACAGGCACCCTTTAAAATTAAAAAAAAGTGGCAGGCGATTTAAAACCACTGCTTGGATCGCTGGCTCCAGCCAGCTGGGCAAGGGTGGGTCATACAGAGTTTAGGGGGAATAAAAAATCATGTAGGCAAACCATACACATACAAGCAGCTGCCTTTTTGGATTTTTTACCCCCAAATAGATTTTTTCCATTGTGTAAATGGGGCCTTAGTCGACCTGGAGCCTTGCAGGATTGAACTCACAATGTTGTGGCTGCAGTACTGGCATTTAACCACTGCGCCACCAGGGAATGAACACTAGAGAGTTTTAGTTTTTTTAGACACCTTCAAGTCAATTCTGACATTAGGGTTTTCTTGGCAAGATTATTGACAAGACATTTGTCATTACCTTCCTCTAAGGCTGAGAGCATGATTTGCTCAAAGTCATCCAATGGGTTTCCATAGCTAAATGGGAATTCAAACCTTGGTGTGTCAGGGTCCAACACTCAAACAGCTACATCACACTGGCTGCCAGGGTTAGGGTTATAACACCACACACAAAAAGTGCAATTTAAACTGTTTCCAAAAAAAAAAAAAAAGTTTTATTCATAACTAACAATATGCATGGATAAAATGGAAAAAAAAAACCCTAGTCAGGTGACCCATAGGTACAAAAACAGAGGCATGTAAAAAGATGTTAAACTTCTTGAAGGCTTCTTATAATAATAATAATAATAAAATTTATTTATACCCTGCCCCTCTGTTAAAACAATCAGGGCGGCTTATAAAAATTAAAATACCATACAGATAAAATCCCCAAAGACCCCCCACCCCACCCTCCCCCATAAAAAAATATTAAACAATTATGAATTAAAACCAACAGATCAAAAAAATAACAATTAAAAACAATAAATACAATAAAATACTATAAATGGCAAGCGGACTAAAAGAAGTCAGGATCCCCTGAGGCCGGGATCTAATTAGGAAAGGCCTGCCGAAAGAGATCCGTCTTTAGTGCTTTTTTAAAGCTACTCAGGGTTGTTATCTGATGGATCTCGTTCGGCAGGTCATTCCACAATTTGGGGGTGATTACCGAAAAGGCCCTCTGGGAGGTTGCAGACAGCCTAGATTTTTGTGGCTGAAGCAAATTCCTCCCAGAGGACCAGAGTGCGCGGGGAGGATTGTATGGGAGGAGGCGGTTCCGGAGATAAGTTGGACCCAAGCCATTTAGGGCTTTAAAGGTAATAACCAACACCTTATACTGGGCCCGGAAACTGATAGGCAACCAGTGGAGAGATCTTAACACTGGAGTTATATGGTCTCTCCGAGATGTTCCCGAGACCACTCTGGCTGCCATATTTTGTACCAACTGAAGTTTCTGGACCAAGCATGAGGGCAGCCCCATGTAGAGCGCATTGCAGAAATCTAGACAAGAGGTTACCAGCACGTGCACCACAGTCTCGAGGTCCTTTACTTCCAGGAAATGGCGCAGCTGGCGTATCAGCCGAAGCTGATAACAGGCGCTCCTGACCGTCGCATTCACCTGACTCGTCATCTGAAGTGATGAATCAAGGACCACCCCCAGACTGTGAACACAGTCCTTAACGGAGAGCATGACCCCATCCAGGACTGGAGGTTGCAACCCAACTCCTGGTTTCGGGGCCGCTACCGTGAGCACCTCCGCTTTGTCTGGATTTAATCTCAATCTGTTTTTCCTCATCCAGCCCATTACTGCTTTAAGACAGTCATTAAGAGGAGAGACACCATCGGAATTCGAGGCCGACGATCGGGACAAGGAGAAATAGATCTGGGTGTCATCAGCGTACTGATAACACCCAGCCCCATAACTCCGAATAATCTCACCCAGCGGCTTCATATAGATGTTAAACAGCATCGGGGACAGGACCCTGCGGAACACCAAAAGTAAGCTCCTTTCTGCTGGAGCAACTGTCCCCGAGCAACACCCTCTGGGACCTGCACGAGAGGAAGGACCGGAACCACTGGAGCGCAGTGCCTCCGATTCCTAACCCTCTCAGGCATAACCCAAAAGGATGCTATGATCTATCGTATCGAAAGCCGCTGAGATGTCCAAAAGCACCAACAAGGTCACGCTACCCCTGTCGATGCTTAGACGCAGGTCGTCGGTTAAAGCAACCATGGTAGTCTCAACTCCAAATCCCGTCCTGAAGCCAGTTTGAAATGGGTCTAGATAATCGGTTTCATCCAAGACCACTTGGAGTTGAAGCGCAACTGCCCTCAAGATCACTTTGCTCAAGAATGGTAACACAGAAACCGGCCTATAGTTGTTCATGTCCAGGGGGTCAAGGGAAGATTTTTTCAGGAGCGGCCTAATGGCTGCTTCCTTTAAACAAGATGGAACACACCCTTCTCTGAGGGATGCATTGATGATGTCCTTAAGGAACACCATCAAGGCAGTCCCCCCCTGGATGGCCAGCCATGAAGGGCAAGGATCGAGCGGGCAGGTCGTCTTCTTCACCCTACCAAGTAGCTTGTCCACGTCCTCGGTACTCATAGATTGAAATTCATCCAGTAAACTTACACCAATGGAGTTGCTGGACACCTCGTCAATTGTTTCTGTCAAATTACTGGCATCTAAGTTGGCTCTTATCCGAGAGATTTTATCTACAAAGAAATTGTTAAACGCGTCACAGCAGGCTGTTGTTGGGTTAAGCAATGGGTTCTGCGCAGGAATAACCTGCGTCAACTCCCTTACCACCCTAAACAGCTCTGCTGGACGGGACTCTGCAGACGCAATACGTGCAGAGGAGAAGGATCTCTGCGCTGCATGTATTGCCTCTCGATAGGACCAAAGAAAGTTCCTATGACGAGTCCTGTCAGATAAGAGTCGAGTTTTCCACCAGTTGCGCTCTAGTCGTTGTCCAACCCGCTTCATTTTCCTAAGCTCTGTTGTATACCATGGCTTACGGTTTGGAGCGGGTTGGAAAGGACGCTTGGGAGCGATCGTGTCAATAGCCTTGGTAAGGTCGGTGTTCCAGGTATTAACCAAAGCTTCGACAGGGTCACCGGCGTTGCCAACCATTAAACCCTCCAAGGCTTTCTGGAATCCTCTTGGTTCCATTAGCCTTCGAGGGCGGACCATTTTAATGGGTCCACCACCCCCGGTGGGGCGGGAAGAGACTCTTAGTTCAGTCTTGACCAGGAAATGATCTGTCCATGACAATGCGGTGGTTTTTATAACCTCCGCCCACGGATATTCCTGCTCCGTACTAAAGACTGCATCGAGGGTATGACCCGCACAATGTGTGGGCCTGACGACCATTTGGGATAGGCCCATGTTTGTCATGGTTTCCATGAACTCCCAAGCCGCACCAGTCAGATTTGTCAAGCTGGTCTCGAGTGGAATGTTGAAGTCACCCAAAACTAAAAGTCTGGGTGACTCCAACAGCAGCTCTGAGACCAGCTGTGTCAGCTCGGTTAGGGAGTCTGCTAGACAACGGGGTGGTCGGTATACTAGCAGAATCCCCAAACTATCCCTGGTCCTCAGGCTAAGGTACATACATTCAAAGTGGACTGTGTTTCGGACAGGTATTCTTCCAAAATGCAAGGATTTCTGCCCTTTAAAAAATGTAGCATTTTTATATAATGCAGCAAAGTTATCTGAGGCTTCTTCTGGAGGACTCAGGCTGTGAGTCACTGAAATCCTGAATACACTATTGGGAATGTGAGAGATTGTAGTGGATGTCTTAAGCAACCTAAATGATGCACTGAGTGGAAGTTGAACAGTTCACCAACCCGCTCCAGCCCACTCACAAGATCTAGCAGAGAACGGAATCAAACCTGGACAGGCAGAGAGAGAGAGAGAGAGAGAGAGAGAGAGAGAGAGAGAGAGATGTGAGGGCAGATGAGATGCCAGAGAACAAAGGAAGGCTATGTGATGCAGGAACTGAATGAGTGTGGACAAACACACACACAAACAAATAGGAAGTTACCATATACATATTATGCCTAAACTCCTAGGGCTCAGTTACACAGCAGTTTTTATTGTGATAGTTTGCGCTTTAGCACTTTTTCGCACCAGTGCCGGGTAGTTTAGATGATTTATTGGGAAATTGGTTGCTCTGTTTATTTTTTCGCTTTCTGGTTCAGACAGACAAAGGTGTGGGGTGTGTGGCCTCCTAAGCACATCTGGGGGAAGATGAGATGGAGGGAGGGAAAGAGAGAGAGAGAGAGAGAGAGAGAGAGAATGCTCTCATCTTTTCCTCCTCTGAGGAATGCCTGCTAGTTTTCATGCCTCTTATTCCAAAAGCCCTTTCAGCCACGGAGGAGCTATTCCCCCCATCAAGCCCCCCTTCACACAAATGCGATCAGAGGAGTGCAAGCGAGTGAACAGCTGGAGAAGCCGATTGCTACTCAATCTCCCTCCCCCCCTCTCTTCCACACACAGCCAAGCAAGCTGCAGACAGATTGCAGGATTTTTTCCCGTGGCTGAAAACAACAGGGGCTTGATCTTTTCATTTCAGGCTCCTCCATCTCAAGCCCACCCCCTCCTTGGACATCCCCACTAATCACAGTGCAGCTTTCCTGTGACTGTATCAGAAAGATTGCTGGTAGTTCTCACAGACTTTTCCGAAATGGTAATTCACACAATAATGCACTAAGTCGTGCTACTTTTCAAAAAAGTCCCACACAGGCAGAGAATGACATACCTGATCCGTTTTTTGAAAGCACGCTTAAAGCTGTCACATTCGTTTTGAAGGAAAAGCAGAAGGGATCCCCAATCCTGAGCTATTCTTCTGATCTAGATTGGGACCCCACATCAATTTCGTGCCAAAACTGGCCAGCTTGTCCCTGCTGCATCTTGCCCCTGAATGTTGCATTTACTCTATTGGAACTGCTCCAGCTGCTTTTCCTGCAATATAAAGGTGCCCCATGAAAAATCAATATTGGAGAGAAGAGTCTGGCCTGCCTGCTGTGATACCTATCACATCAGTCCTGTATGTGGAGAGATTTGTTTGTTTATCATAGAATATTGCATCATGTAATTCCATATTTGCAATCTAAGGTGCTACAGATCACATGCAGTTTTAAGACCTCTACTGTTTATATGTCTGAGTCCTATTGGTAGAAAACCAAGTTGTAAGGTTTGTTTGTTTTAATTTAGCTCCCACAATTTTCCCAGTTCAAGACCCAAGGTGGCTTAAAACAAACTAAAAAAAGTGGAGCTAAAACCTATTTGATACAAAAGTTTTAAAAAATTAAAAATTCTATTAAAAATGCTAAATCAAAACAGTTTGAAAATACATTAAGCCATATTTTAAAAAAGGATAAAAATATAACACACTTCATTAAAACACTCTTCTGCTATAGTAAGTTAAGAGCCAAAGGCCTGCTTAAATAAAACATTCTTTTCCTGCTGGTGGAAAGAAAGCAGAAAAGGGGCCAACAGAGCCTCCTATAGGGTGAAATTCCAGAACTTGGGAGCATCACCTTGAAGGCTCTCTCCCATGCCTTCACAAAATACACATATGTTGGTGGCAGGATGGAGAGGAAGCCCCCCCCTCAAGGTCTGAGAGGTCAGGCAGGGTCATAGAGGGAGGTTCAGGCCTTCAGAGATTCTGGACACAAGCTATATGGTGCTTTAAAGCACTTTGAATTATGCCCAGAAATGGACCAGTAGCCAATGAAGATGAAATTGTGACATACTGGTGTTCTCTTATGAAAAACTGCTCATTAATAAACCTGTTAATGGAGACTTTTAATGAGCAGTTTTTGAGAACAAAACATCATTGTTAATGTTATTTTAATGTGTCAATGTCAAAGTTTCACTTATGTGGCTCAAAACAAATGTGAAAGCACATAGAGGTAAGGATTGTTAGTATGCAATGATATGGAGCTGTCAGATGTATTACATATATGCTTATCAAACAGGAGCTGAATAAATCCATACTTTCTAGGGCAGCAATTTCCTAAGTATTGCTATTTCCCTCAAAATCTAACTCCCATCCTTGAATTCGCAACTATTCTCTGTATCTCTCAGCCACTTTAGCACTTTTAATAGAGCACATTCTGTTGTGAGCATGCCTGGCTAGGAAGCCTTGATGAATTCTTTCATAGATAGCACAAACAATACTTGTTGATTTCACTACTAAAGAAAATGATAGATTTGCCTTCCCCTTCCCGTTCCTTCTTGCACTTCAGTGTTTGTTTAGTGCTTCCTGTGTGTCCACAGACTGTAGGCTCTCACACATACCCACAAAAACAAAACAAAACAAAACCACTGTTCCAAAGAATATAAGTGAATCAAGACCTTAATACAATCCAAGATCCAAATAAGGGCATTAGATGTCAGAGACATTCACTGTTTTACATTCCAGCAATGTATTCTGCCCCCCCCCCAACTCATCACAACTTGCACTTCTCATACATGATTAAATCATTTTTCCCCATACGCTGTGGATTTTCAATTCAAAACTAGCAATAGCTCGTATTTTTCTTTCACAATTCTATGGATTTTTTCTTTAACTTGGAATTTCAGTAATCCATTTTATCAGCAGAGCCGCCTGACTTAAATTGTAGCTTGCATTCGACTGGGAACCATGCATTCTTCTGTCTGTAAGAACTATCATTATCTTGTAAACCACCCTTGCTTTTTCATTGAAATTTGTAGCATTTTGTCCCTATGCCCCATCATTCAGGGAAACGTATTTGCATAGTATCATTATTTATTATATATATTGCTCAGAATAATCTACCTTTATAGCTGGGAAAATTGCAATATAATTTCACAGCTCTTGCTTAGACATCCCTCTGGTTTGGAGCTACAATTTCTGAGTTACATCCCTGAGACTATAAATAATGGATTAGCATGTAATTTAAATGTGACCCTTTTTTATGAGACTGGAGGCTCAACATAAGTATAGTTTTGAGTAGTTTATTAAATGTCAAGCTGCATTTGATAGGTAGAGGTTTGTTATGTGCTAGATTTTAGAAAGGTTTGGATTGAAGGTACTTGACATTGATAGGGAGGATTGCATACCTTGATTTCAGTAAGGCCTTTGACAAGGTTCCCCATGACATTCTTGCAAACAAGCTTATAAAATGTGGGCTAGACAAGTTAACTGTTCAATGCATTTGTAATTGGTTGACCAGCAGAAACCAAAGGGTGCTCAGCAGTGGCTCCTCTTCCTCTTGGAAAGATGTGACCAGTGGGGTGCCACAGGGTTCTGTCCTGGGCCCAGTGCTATTCAACATCTTTATCAATGACTTAGATGAGGGAATTAGGGGCATACTTATCAAATTTGCAGATGACACCAAATTAGGAGGAGTAGCTAATACCCTAGAGGACAGGATCAAAATTCAGAATGACCTGGATAGACTGGAGAGCTGGGCCAAAGCTAACAAAATGAAATTCAATACGGAGAAATGTAAAGTACTGCACTTAGGGCGGAAAAATGATATAGGATGGGAGAGACCTGGCTGAATGAGACTACGTGCAAAAGGGATCTAGGAGTCCTAGTAGACCACAAGTTGAACATAAGGCAACAGTGTGATGTGGCAGCTAAAAAGGCCAATGCGATTTTGGGCTGTATCAATCGAAGTATAGTGTCTAGATCAAGGGAAGTCATAGTGCCACTCTATTCTGCCTTGGTCAGACCTCACCTAGAATACTGTGTCCAGTTCTGGGCACCACTATTCAAAAAGGATGTTGATAAATTGGAGTATGTCCAGAGAAGGGCAACTAAAATGGTGAAAGGTCTGGAAACGATGCCTTATGAGGTGAGACTTAGGGAGCTGGGTATGTTTAGCCTGGAAAAAAGACAGTTAAGAGGCGATATGATAGCCCTGTTTAAGTATTTGAAGGGATGTCACGCTGAGGATGGAGCAGGCTTGTTTTCTGCTGCTCCAGAGACTGGAACACGGAGCAATGGATGCAAGCTCCAGGAACAGAGATTCCACCTCAACATTAGGAGGAACTTTTTAACAGTAAGAGCTGTTCGGCAGTGGAACACACTCCCTCGGAACGTGGTGGGGTCTCCTTCCTTGGAGGTCTTTAAACAGAGGCTGGATTGCCGTCTGTCAGGGATGCTTTGATCAAGATTTCCTGCGTGGCAGGGGGTTGGACTGGATAGGCCTCATGGTTTCTTCCAACTCTACAATTCTGTGATTCTATGATTCTATAAGTATAGTTCATGAGTGTGGAAGTGCTTTAAAGGCCGCGCTGTCATATGAAATGTTAACAGATGATAGAATAGACTTTGTAAAATTCCAGTTTTGATTCCTTCTTTTTTCCAAAAACGATTTTTGGAAAATGTTTATGGTTCCAGAAATAAACACAAATATGTGATGGCTGCATTCCATTATCTATCCCCTAAACATTGAATTCTTCCCTTCCACTGCATTTAGCACCTATGGAAGAATCGCTTGTCAGTATTTGAAAGTATTTCATCTTTTAAAAGAAGATCACCTCCTTATGGCACAATCTAGCCACATTTGCTCATATTTAACTTTAATGGGTGAGGGCCCAAGCTGCTTGCCTTTTCATGCTGGACCACGGTTGAGACTCCCTAGGAGCACAATTCTTTCTGGGCAGAGCATAACTGTGAGAGGTTCCCTTCTTGTTGAACTTGATAAGGCATGTGGTTTTTTTTTAATGATTTTTAAAGGTCTTCATAGAATTTTTGAACACATTTTGAAATTTTTAATGTTTAACATTTTTGACTTAAAATTGTTTAATTCTTTTTTTAAAAAAAATCATATTAATACTGTTATTTTAATGTTTGCATTGTTATTAACTTGTACTGTTTTAAAGATGTTGTTAGCTGCCTTGAGTCCCATTGTCAGGAGAAAAAGAGGATATAAATAAATAAAATAATAATCCAATTCCTTTGCACAAAGCAGAATTTACACATTACAAACCATTGTTGACAGGCTGTATATCTAAGTTTCCTTTATAACCCACAAAGAAATAACATGGCTTATGTGGAACAAATTGTATTAATACTCAACTAATCTTTGCAGTTCTATGTCCCACCACCACCCGAATCTACACTACAACTTAAACTTCATTACCCTTTGATATTTCTTGGAAATATAGCTTGGAAATATTTTCTTTTGTCATGCCGTCAGATCAGTCATGCTCTGAAAACATTCAGGGGGTGGGGTCTCAATAATTTCAGACTAATCCAGGGGGTTCCACACTTGAGTTCCTTGATGTTGTTGAATCACAAATTCCACAATTCCTGATTTTTGCCATGCTGGCTGGATGATCCAAGATACGGAACATCATTTTTACTCAAAATCCTGCTTGAGAAAATGAGCCCGTGAAGATAGTTTCATGGAGATGTCCTTTAGGTAAAGTAATTATAGCTGATGGATCAATGTGTGGGGCTCAGTTTCTTGTTGGACCTTATTAGTAGATCTGCATCCAAAAAAGTGAGAGGGATAAGCAATTATTTTCTAATATCACTACATCTATGCTAGACATACTAATCTAAATGTGAAATTGGAAGTAAAATTGGAGGTTCCTACTCCAGCTTGGACTTGAAACAATTACTGAAAAAAGGAAGACCGTGCAAAGGCAGGTTTACTGTTGAACATTAAGAAAACAAAAATAATTAATGCAGATGGTTTACATAACTTTAAAGCAGATGATGAAGGCATTGAAATAATTCAAGATTTTCCATACCCTGGTTCAGACATTAATCAGAATGCAGACTGCAGTCAAGAAATCAAAAGAACACTAGGGACTTTATCAGCCTAATGATCATGAAAGGGCACACATACCAAATAATTTGAAGTGCTATACAGCTATATATGTTTTATTCAGAGGAGGGCATTGATACCCAAATTGGTGGGGGTCCCTGGAGAACCCACTCATGATACCAAATTTACATTATTAATTGGAGAAAATATAGTACCTCAAATGAATTGGTGCGAGAGGTCGGGTAACTTGCAGGACCTTTGCACCTCTGTATACTGGGACTAACTGGAGAGACACCAAGTTGAAATGAAATAAAATTATTTTTATTGGAGAATAACATGGAAGCATTCACACACAAGAACCACACAAAGCTAATAAAGAGTCCAAGTAGAAAGACTGGATAGAGGAATAGAGACAGAGAGTACAAGCAATAATTATCAGTCCTGAAGAACAGAGTTTCGTGCAGCTGAGAAGACTCAGACTTGGACCTGAGGGTGGTACAACAATCCGACAAAGTGATAGTGTCTGACTGTAGCACACTTTGCTATTGTTTGAGGACTAATATTTATATCCAATTTTGTTTCCTGAAGGGGTGTTTGTGTGCATAAAAAAGCTTAGATTGGTCTCCTACCATTAAACAAAGGAAACCATGGTTTCACTAATTGTCATTAATGGCTGAGATATTAGAATTGATGGGTTTATGACAACCTTCTTACTATGTGATTATAGCTGATGGATCAATGTGTGGAGCTCAGTTTCCTGTTGGGCCTTATTATTAGATCTGGATCCAGAAAAGTGAGAGGGATAAGCAATTATTTTCTATTATCACTTGCTAGACGAAGGGTGCGGCTATACGATCATAAAAAAATCCGTATGGGGGGCAAAAAATACGAACAGCCTGTTGTTCGTATGCATACAAACCGGCTATACGATTTTTAAGCCCCCTAAGCTCCGTATGACTCCCTCTTCCCGAAGCTGGCTGGAGCGAGCAAGCCAAGCACCAGTTTTAAATCTCCCGCCACTTTTTTTTTAAAGGTTCCTGGTTTGCGGACAGTCGGTTTTCCGTATTTACAATATAAAATAAAAATAAATAAACATATAAATTCACGGACTTACCGGACGTTCGCTAGCCAGGAAACCAACATGGCGGCCGCTCCCAATTCCCCTCTGTGCTAGCCCTGCCCCCTCTACTCGGCACAGCCAATCAGATTACCCTGCCTGTTCGTATGTGTGCAAACAGACCATACAGACCCATCAGCCATCCGAACAGCATACGGATTTCTCTTCGCGATCCGCTTCCCCTCCCGAATGCCACGTGTGTGTATTTCAGGGTGGAAAACCGCCCCCCCTCTTTTTCATTCGTGTGCATCTGAACGGCCGTTTGTACCTAAGCGCGAACTTCCGCACGCCGTACGTATTATTTAAATCGTGTAGACGGGACCATACTAATCTAAATGTGAAATTGGAAGTAAAATTGGAGGTTCCTACTCCAGCTTGGACTTGAAACAATTACTGAAAAAAGGAAGAAAGTATAAAGGCAGGTTTACTGTTGAATATTAAGAAAACAAAAATAATTAATGCAGATGGTTTACATAACTTTAAAGCAGATGATGAAGGCATTGAAATAATTCAAGATTTTCCATACCCTGGTTCAGACATTAATCAGGATGCAGACTGTAGTCAAGAAATCAAAAGAAGACTAGGGACTTTATCAGCCCAATGATCATGAAAGGGCACACATACCAAATAATTTGAAGTGCTATACAGCTATATATGTTTTATTCAGAGGAGGGCATTGTTACCCTCCAAATTTACATTATTTACATGCCCTGCTCTGCCCTCCCATAGCTATTGTTCATATGAATGACATTTGATGACTGTTTGTCTAACTCCTGGCTGCTAGTGATAGTGTCTCTCTATGCTTTTGCTATCTGGTTGCAGTGCTGCAATGCAGACCCAGCTCTGTACTAAGATTTACATATGTAGTGCTTTGCTCACTGCCAGTTATTCTCAGTTGACACAACCAGAAATGTACAGTAAGCCATAAATAACTCATATATTCCTGAACATTTACCAACTGATTGCCTTGAAGCAGGAAAATACATTTCATTGCTTACATATATGTCTATGCACAGGTACACAGACATGCACACACACACTTCTGGGTTTCGAGAGTGGAGTAATTAATTCCATAATACTAAAAATTAGGAACTTCTCAAGAAACTAATTATATATTAATATAAGGTTTTTTTTAAAAAAAATTAATGCATATTGCAACTGATTTTGAAAATGCTAATGATAGTGTAGTATATGACACTATTCTGTCATGCATAATTTTAATTGGAAACTGGGTAGTTAATTTATTTAAATACCTCATCCAAAGCCTTTATATTTTCAGGTGTTTAGATAGGTTCAAATTAGAGGTTAACCCACAATCCCCCTGTATTGCACTAGGACCAATGTAAGCCCCATGAAGCAATATCTAGGAGAAGGATGGCTCTGGGTAGTCAGGTGGGTTGGGGCATGCATTCATTTTCACTGTGGTCTCTCCACCTTGCCACTGTCACCATACCCATTCATTTGGCCCCTTCCTCTGTGTTGCATCTGCAAAATCACAAAGGCAATCGAAGGATGTGGCTCCATCTTCCTGCTCTTGTCACTGTTTGTATATTTAGCAGTGGTGAATGAATGAGGCAGGGAGAAGGAGGAACAAATTCATAGGACTGCACTGTTAATTAGTCTAAACTAGGTACATACTTTCTTAGGTGTGTCAATTTTACTCTCTTAAATAAATGCAGTATTGAATTAACTCTGATTCACAAGAACCAATGGAAATATGCAGAAATTTAAGTCACATATTGGAATAGTGAATTATAAATCGCTAAATAGTGCAAGTGTAAATTTCTGCATTTATTTATTGACAATATACGTTCTTCTTGAAAATTTAAGACAAAACTGACATTTAAAATTTATCAAGTTGTGAAGAAAAATGGACCAGACAATCAGCTATTCTTTAACCATGACTCTACTTTGTTCCTAGGCTACGATGAATACGAAATCGCCTTTAGATATTGCTAATTTATTCTGTTACTCCATTTATAGCCTCAAAGGTTGAACAAGATAAAACAAAATAAAAGTAAAATCACATGTGGCTTTTTAAAAAACTCAAACCTGACTAATGATTAAAATAATATTAAAGTGAATAAATCTTGCAAAAACAAAACAAAACAAACCCATAATAAGTTTGCCTTAGGGTTACCATAAGTATGATTTGAAGGCATACAACAACAGTATAAAAATTATTTAAAACAACTGGCCTGACCTATAGTGTTACCTACCTGGACACCCCCTGCCCCATGTCTATATTAATAAATTGGCAATATTTAATAATTAGGTCAAATGTGGCTTTCCACACAGTGTGGCCATTAAAGCTGGAAAAATTCCAAAGACTAGCATTCAGAATGGGTCCAGAGGAGGGCGACCAGGACGGTGGGAGGTCTGGAGGCCGTGTCCTATGAGGAACACCTTAGGGAGCTGGGCATGTTTAATCTGGCGAAGAGAAGGTTGAGAGGGAACATGACCCTCCTTGGAGGCCTTTAAACAGGCTGGATGGCCATCTGTCAGGGATGCTTTGATCAAGATTTCCTGCGTGGCAGGGGGTTGGACTGGATGGCCCTTGTGGTCTCTTCCAACTCTACAATTCTATGATTCTATGATAGCCATGTTTAGATATTTGAAGAGATGTCATACTGAGGATGGAGCAAGCTTGTTTTCTGCTGCTCCAGAGACTAGGACATGGAGCAATGGGTTCAAACTACAGGAAAAGATATTCCAGCTAAATATTAGGAAGAACTTCCAGACAGTAAGAGCTGTTTGGAAGTGGAATACACTGCCTTGTAGTGTGGTGGAGTCTCCTTCTTTGGAGGTTTTTAAACAGAGGCTGGGTGGCCATCTGTCGGGAATGATTTGATTGTGTATTCCTGCATGTCAGGGGGTTGGACCGGATGGCCCTTGAGGTCTCTTCCAACTCTATGATTCTATGATTCAGTCAGGTATGTACTTAAGAAGGGGCTGCCTAAATTCCAAAGAAATGTTAATTTGCAAGGCAGCTGAAGGTTCAGACACCTGGCTAATCCCACCAGCTAAGACTGAGAAACTCACACCTGTAAACAACCCTTATTTCCTCCCTCTTCCTAAACAAAGGAAGTTGCTTTCTCCATTCAATTCCAAAGTACCCACACAGTAAGATACCATTAACACCTTGTGCAACTCCAAGGAGCAATGTCTCCTACTATAGATTCCATCCCCTGAAGGCAACTATTGACCATTGTGATTCAGCTCAAGAGTTCTTCTGGCTCCTGAGAACCCCTAAGCTGCCCTTTTTATTCTAGCTGCCACCACCATTTGTTCTCTTGAACCCTTTAAACACAGCCCAAAGGGAGACTGTGAGGTTTGGACAGTTGTGTCCCTAACTCTGCAGGGATGTCACCACCCTCCTTCTTGAGCCTAGAGGGAGGAACTGACTGAGAAAATAGGTGTGTGAAGCATTAGCTGATAGAAAGATAGAAAAAGACTTTATTCTAAGCAAAGTTCTCACCAGAGGATATTTTTCTAATGGGAAACTCCCTCTGCCCAGATACTCTTAAGTTACAAATTACAGAAGAGTTCAGTCATTTCCAGCCAAGTTGGGAAAATAAACATAATTCCCTAACACTATCTAACTAGTCCAGTTCCTGATCTACTCACTCACTGACATGACGTTTGGTCTGTTGAGTTGAGGGCAGCCTGTGAGCTACATGTCTGTACTCAGTCCAGTCTCAAACAGCCTTTTCCTAGCTGACATGAGGTCCTTGCCCCAGGATGCTCCTTTGTTGTCTCTCTACCTGAGATGAGGTTCCCCCCCCCATCTCAGGAATCCTTCATTCTGCCTGCTTCGTGGCCTAGAGGCACTATTTATTACCTTGTCCCCATCTTTTAAAAGGGGCAGGGGGAAGAAGACCCGAATAATTACTGCCCAGTCAGCCTAACATCAATACTAGGAAACATTCTAGAGCAGATAATTAAACAGACAGTCTATAAGCACTTAGAAATGAATGCCATGATCACTAAAAGTCAACGTGGGTTTTTGAAAAACAAGTCATACCAGACTAGAATCATAGAATCATAGAATTGCAGAGTTGGAAGAGACCACGAGGGCCATCCAGTCCAACCCCCTGCCACGCAGGAAATCTTGATCAAAGCATTCCTGACAGATGCCCATCCAGCCTCTGTTTAAAGACCTCCAAGGAAGGAGACCCCACCACACTCCGAGGGAGTGCATTGGCCTTTTAGCTGCCGCATCACACACTAATCTTATACCTTTTTTTTTTATAGTTACATACTTGATAGATGAAGAGAACACTGTGGGTATAATTAATCTTGATTTCAGTTAGGCCTTTCACAAAGTCTCCCATGATATCCTTGCAAAAAAGTTAGTAATCTGTGGGCTAGACCACACAACTGTTAGGTGGATTTGTAATTGGTTGATGGGCGGAATCCAAAGGGTAGTAACCAATGGCTCCTCTTCATCCTGGAGAGAAGTAACCAGTGGGGTGCCACAGGGTTCTTTCCTGGCCCCAGTGCTGTTCAACGTCTTTATCAATGACTTTGATGAGGGAATAGAGGGTAGGCTTATCAAGCCCCGGCCTGCACTTCTGAAGGCCAGGGAGAGGCAGCGCAGCTTCCTCCTCACCCACCCACTCGCCCGGCCGCCTGCCCACTCGCAGCCTTCCCCGGCCTTTGTAAGTGGGCTCCGGGGTTCCAAAGCCCCAGCGTCCACTTCCAAAGGCCAGGGAGAGGCAGCGCAGCTTCCTCCTCATCCGCCCGCCAGCTCGCTGCCTTCCCTGGCCTTTGTAAGCGGGCTCTGGGGCTCCAAAGCCCTGGCGTCTGCTTCCGAAGGCCAGGGAGAGGCAGCGCAGCCTCCTCCCCTCCTGCCCACCCGCTCGCTGCTTTCCCCGGCCTTTGTAAGCAGGCTCCGGGGCTGCAAAGCCCCGGTGTCCACTTCCAAAGGCCAGGGAGAGGCAGCGTAGCCTCCTCTTCACCCGCCCACTCACCCGCCCACCCGCTCGCTGCCTTCCCCAGCCTTTGTAAGCAGGCTCCGGGTATTCTAAGGCCCGGAGTCCCATCAGGAAGGCTTGCGGAGAGGCCGGCCAGGCTGGCCAGACACCCTCCCGCAGCCTCCCTCCCTCTGGGGGTGGGGTCGTGTGAGCAGTTGTTATTCGCGGTTTTTCCACATTTGCGGGGTTCTCAAGAACATAACCCCCGCGAATGTGGAGGGATGACTGTAGTGTCTAGATCAAGGGAAGTAATAGTGCCAATCTATTCTGCTTTAGTCAGACCTCACCTGGGCAACCAGGATGGTAGGAGGTCTGGAAGCCATGTCCTATGAGGAGCAGCTTAGGGAGCTGGATATGTTTAGCAAGGGGAAGAGAAGGTGAAGAGGTGACATGATAGCCATGTTTCAATATTTGAAAGGATGTCATACTGAGGATGGAGCAAGCTTGTTTTCTGAGGCTCCAGAATTAAGGATACATAGCGATGGGTTCAAGCTACAGGAAAAGAAATTCCACCTAAATGCTAGGAAGAAATTCCTGATAGTTAGAGCTGTTCAGCAGTGGAATGCACTGCCTCAGAGTGTGGTGGACTCTCCTTCTTTGGAGGTTTTTAAGCAGAGGCTGGATGGGCATCTGTCAGGAATGCTTTGATTGTTTATTCCTGCATAGCAGGGGGTTGGACTGGATGGCCCTTACGGTCTCTTCCAACTATGATTCTATGATTCTATGTCTCTTCTCTTCACTTTGAATGGCTCTCTGGAGATTGTACCCTCCTGACTGTGTTCTTTTTCCAAACAGGGCCCTATTCATGTTTCCTGCACCCTGCTGAGGCATGGGAACAGGCTGAGTTTCACCTCTGCTATAACCAGGACCAGGAAAGGAGCCACCACACTGGTTCCTCTAATTCTTGTTGCCTATAGTGTTACCTCTCCATTGATGCCCCCTTGTCCTGCGAGAGAGGCTTGCGTACCCTAATGATGTTTTGAGCTATGCTGGCGGTGGCATAAAGCCACTGGTAGGGTCTCCCATGCCAGACAGGTCAAAAACGAAGGGTCTGACAAAGAGCATCAAAGGGCAGGATGGGCTCTCTGGCCTTGTGGCAACCGTCCTAGGAGAAGGAAAGCTCTAATCCCAAACCCGGGCAGATGGTGCTCGTCCAACCCTGTAAAGTCAACCATCTAAGAGAAGGAAACTCTAATCAAACCTACAACCCGATGACCTCGCTGCTACGTCCATGCTTGCAAGACCACGGCAGATGAGGCCAGTTCTGTGCACGCTGCGCTCCACCAGAAAAATCCATTGCACAGGCTCGAAGGACAAATCCAGTTCCAAAAAAGCCCTGTAGCCATAGGCGAGGGACAAAACAGCAGGTGTAAAGATGCATGTGAAGCCGCAGACCCAACCCTGCATGCAGGCAGTTCGGAACTTCAGTCGCTCGAGGCTGACACTAGAGATGACAGTCTTGTTTGGCAGCATCCTGAACGACCAAGCAGCCTTTTTAAAGGAGAGCACTGCTTGCTCCATATGGAGAGGGGCCTAGAAAAGGTGGCCTAACTAAAGCTCATCCCCAACTACCTGGTTGGCTAGCCACGGCCAACGGACATCTTCTGATGCAGTCAAACCAAGGCAAAGAAACAAAGGCACACACCGGCCTCCAAAGGTGTAAATAAACTGACACTTGCATGCTGGAACATCAGAACCATGCGAGACTCTGAAGATAGTGGATGGCCTGAGCATCATTCTGCCCTAATAGCCCATGAACTATCACGGCTTAACATTGACATCACTGCTCTTAGTGAAGTTCGCTTCCTTGAGGAAGGCAGCCTTAAAGAACATGGCGCTGGCTACACCCTTTACTGGTCTTGCAAACCCAAAACCGAAAAATATCTTTCAGGAGTAGGCTTTATGATTAAAATCTCCATTGCTTCCAAACTCGAAACCTTGCCAACAGGACACTCTGACTGCATTATTTCCTTACGCCTCCCACATGTTGTTCTCTTAAGTATATATGCCCCAACTATGTAAGGCGATCCTGTAGAGAAAGACAAATTCTACACAGACCTATGCCAACTCATACAAAATGTCCCTGTAGAAGATAAAATTATTATCCTTGGTGACTTCAATGCCAGAGTAGGAAAGAACTTTGAAGCCTGGAAAGATGTCTTAGGCAAGCATGTTGTTGGAAATTGCAATGATAACGGACGCCTCCTGCTAGAGTTCTGTGCAGAACAACAGCTGACTATTACAAACACAATCTTTCAGCAGAAAGATAGCTTGAAGACAACCTGGATGCATCCCCGATCCAAACATTGGCACCTCATTGACTATGTTCTAGTCCATCAGGAAGACATTTGTGATGTCCATCATACCCGAGTGATGCCCAGTGCAGAATGCCAAACAGATCATCGCCTCGTCAGATGTAAACTAAATATTTATCTTAAGTTCAAACCTAAGAGGGGTGGCATCTTAAAGAAGAGACTCCAAGTCAACCATCTTCAACAAGCTACCATGAGAGACAACTTCCAGGCAAATCTACAAACAAAACTTGAAGACCATCCTACAGATCCTTCTCCTACAGTGCTTTGGCAACATAAAAAACAGTATCCTCCAGTCTGCAGAAGAATCCCTCGGGTTCTCCCACAAGAAAAATCAAGACTGGTTTGATGAAAACAACCAAGAGATCGAGGAGCTGTTGACAAAGAAGAGAACTGCTCACCAGGCATATCTCGCCCAGCCAACCTGACATGTAAGAAAAGCAGCTTTCCGCCTCACATGTAGTAAACTACAACAAAAACTCCGAGACATGCAGAACAAGTGGTGGATCAATATAGCAGAAAAGACACAATGCTGTGCAGATCTGGGTGATCATAGAGGATTTTATGAAGCTCTTAAAGCAGTGTTTGGACCTACTTATCAGGTCCAAAGCTCCTTATACAGTACAGATGGTCAAACATTAATTACTGATAAAGCCTCCATCCTGAATCAATGGGCTGAACATTTTCAAAGTCTCTTTAGCGCCAACCGAGTAGTCCAAGGCTCAGCTATCCAACATATGACACAAAAACCAATGAAAAATGAATTGGACATAGCTCCCACTTTGGAAGAGACCCTTAAGGCCATACAGGAGATGAAAAACAGCAAGGCAGCTGAGATTGATGGAATCCCACCTGAAGTTTGGAAACATGGAGGTCATGCACTCCACGATAAATTCCACGAATTCCTTGTGAATTGCTGGGAAAAGGGGGAACTGCCATCAGATCTCTGATATGCAGTCATCATCACCCTGTACAAGAAAAAAGGAGCAAAATCCGATTGCTCAAACTATTGAGGCATAACACTGCTCTCTATTGCTGGAAAAATCCTTGCAAGGATACTCCTGAACAGATTAGTTCCTGCTATTGCAGAAGAACTTCTCCCTGAAAGCCAATGTGGCTTCAGAGCCAATAGGGGTACTACAGACATGGTATTTGCCCTTAGAAAAATGCAAGAAAAATGTAGGGAGCAGAACAAGGGTCTCTATGTAACATTTGTCGACCTCACCAAAGCCTTCGACACTGTGAGTAGAAAAGGTCTGTGGCAGATCCTGGAAAGACCAGGATGTCCCCCCAAATTCCTTAAAATGATTATCTTGCTACACAAGGGCCAGCGTGGTCAAGTCCGATATGGCGATGCTCTTTCAGAGCCCTTTTTAATAACTAATGGAGTGAAGCAAGGTTGTGTTCTTGCACCAACTTTATTTACAATCTTCTTTAGCATGATGCTCCAAAGGGCTATGGCAGAGCTTGAAGAAGACGACGGCATCTATATATGTTACCGTACTGAGGGTAGCTTGTTTAACTTAAACCGTCTGAGGGCTCAGACTAAGACTCTAAACTATCTAGTCTGTGAGCTGCTCTTCGCTGATGATGCTGCCCTTGTTGCCCACACAGAAGCAGCTCTGCAGCACCTAAAATCCTGCTTTGCAACAGCTGCAGAGCTGTTTGGGCTAGAAGTCAACCTGAAGAAAACAGAAGTTATTTGCCAGCCTGCACCACAGGACGAACACCACCATCCCCACATTGCTGTCGCCAAATCTGTGCTCAATTCCATTCAGCAGTTCACCTATCTGGGAAGCATCATCTCCTCAGATGCCAAGATTGACAAAGAGATCGATCACAGATTAGCAAAGGCATATAGTGCATTTAGAAGACTTCACAAAAGAGTCTGGAGCAATAAACACCTGAGGCAAAGCACAAAAATCAGTGTGTATAGAGCCATTGTACTGTCTATCCTCCTTTATGGATCTGAAACATGGGTCACCTATCCCCACCACCTACGACTCCTTGAATGCTTTCATCAGCGCTGTCTATGCACAATCCTAAATATACACTGGACTGACTATGTGATGAATGTTGCTGTCCTTGAGCAAGCAGGGATCACCAGCATTGAGGCCATGATATTGAGAACACAGCTGTGCTGGGCAGGGCATGTTTCTAGGATGGAGGACCATCGCCTCCCAAAAATACTACTCTGCGGTGAACTCGCCACGGGTCAGCGTAAGAGGGGCACTCCAAAAAAGTGATACAAAGACTCCCTGAAACAACATCTCAGGCTCGGCCAAATTGATCACCAACAGTGGTCCGCCCTGGCCTCACATCGGGATGCATGGAGACGCACAATCCACAATGCTGCAGCCTTATTTGAGAACTCACGCCGAACAAGTCTTGAAGAGAAATGACAACGCAGAAAGAATCACAACCCAAAAACATCACCCGAGGAGACCTTCTGCTGTGCTTTCTGCAACCGGACTTGTTTATCTCGGATTGGCCATTTTAGTCATCAGCGTGCTTGCAGAAAGCACGGGATGAGTCCTTCCTGAATCTTCGTTTGCAAAGAAAAGCCAGAGAGAGATAGTATTACCAGTGTGTTTGTCTCTCCCTCCCCAGTTATCATGGAGTACATTATTTTTTTGTTTCTCCTGTCTTTCGGTACTGGGGGGGGGGGGCTGTAGTTGCTGTAGGTGACTGAATAAACAGGTTCCCAAAACTTGGGTTCTATGTTTCTTCCATGGGACTTTTGCACTCTTAAGGGTTCCTGCCTCCCTGAGGAGGTCTGCCCATTCCTAAGTCTGTGTAGGAGAGCATACCAGGCTAATTTGCCTGTATCTATAGGACTATGTTCCATTGTAGTCTGCGAGTTCAAGCCTCTATAAAGTAGTGCCTTGAACTCATCATCATTGAAGTCATAGGTTTCTAGTGCCTGACTGAAATCTATCTTCTGCACCAGGATAGACAGTAATTTATTCCAGGCTATAAAAGTCTTGGGATTCTCACCTGGAGCCTGGCACTCGATTACGTACAGGACATTTGTTGTATGTTCTGGACACAAAGGTCAGATACATTCTTTCATCCAGGGGTACATGTCTAAGGTTGCCAGATCTCAGGCAGCTAGAATGGATTCTAGGGCTGGTTAATCCGCTGCAGAAATGCACAACCTGGCAAGCTGTGTCAAGTCTTGGCAGTTTGCAGTGGAGTGTGTGTGTGCGCGTGTGTGCGCGTGTGCCATGGCATTCACCATACAATCTCTGTTTCTTTATTCATTGGACCTAACTGGTCTTCAATGGCTTTGGCCTCTACTGCAGTCCAAGTGACTCTTTCATCTGTATGCTGGTGTTCAGTCCAGCTGATGCCAAGGTGCCTATCAAAAGTCTTACTCCAGATGGGGCAGAGTGGCATTGGCTCTTCCCAACTGGGGTTACATAGGGTTTGAGTCCATTAGAGTATACACTAGGAGCAGTGGAAGTGTCTCTGGGCAAACAATGGATATGATTGCCTCCTTCATCTCTAACCTCTGAACTAACTCTGTGATCCTTTTGTTATATGCCTCATAGCTGAAGTTGGCATGCTGTATTTTAGCTTGGCTAGCCAGATACTGGGCAGCGTACTGTGCCTAGGCATGTTCAACTTATAGTGTGGCTAGCCTGCACTGTAGTGCCTGAATTTGTATAGCAGCCTCATCCAATTTAACATGGGCTTCCTGTGCTGTGGGGGGAAATGACAATTTGTGCCTACAGTTGCTCTAATTCTTTGGCCTGTTTTTTGACCATGCTGCTAAGTTCCTAGATGGTGCTTGAAGCATCACATAGGGCCATCCAGAACCCCCAAGCTGCCATAGACTCTTGGTGGGGGGGAGTGACCTCTTCTTATACTGTGCATATGAAAAGTGTCATGCAGGGTTTCAAACAGGTCTGATGTCTTAAAAGACCCTGGGCTAGGACTATGAGGTTGCCATAAGAATAGAAAAATTATCTCATCTCAGCATCTCTCCTATTGAGTGGTGAATGCTATTCATCTTTCCTATTCCCTTGCTGGTTAACCACTTCCACAAAGCTCATTTGACTCAAGCAATGGCCACTTTATTAGTATATGTCAGATAAATTCCTCTCCCAGAATTCTAACTCATTACATTCCTAATCTTATTACAGACTGTCCCAATCTGATGGGGCATTTGGTAGGGCAGTTGTTTTGTTGGTCTTGGCATTCTCCCATATGTGCGAATCACAGAGACCATGAAGAAAAACAGGTTGCCTACCTATGCAAGTGAGGGGGCAGGGAGCAGCTGCAAAACACAGCTCTAGGTTCTTTGAGTGGTTATCTGTGCACTCATACAACCCACCCTGTCATGAAGGCAGTCCCATCATCCTGCATAGGATGCAAACAGCAATTATCTTGCCAGCAGGACATCAGGTAAACAAAGGTGGGAGGTGAAGGGCATCTCCTGATTCAGCATCATCAATGACATCATCAGATCACCTGAGGTAGACTTGACCAATCAAGAATGCCAGAGTGGCAATTCCAAATAAGGTATAAATGCTTTGTGTGAGCACATGGCTCACAGACCATGAGATCTGAGAGAGACAAAGAGAGCCGAGATGGACTCCACATTTTCTTGTAGTTTGAACCCATTGCTCCATGTCCTAGTCTCTGGAGCAGCAAAAAACAAGCTTGCTCTATCCTCAGTATGCCATCCCTTCAAATATTTAAACATGGCTATCATATCCCCTCTTAACCGTCTCTTCTCCAGACCAAACATACCCACCTCCCTGTGCCGCTCCTCGTAGGGCATGGCTTCCAGACCTCCCACCATCCTGGTCGCTCTCCTTTGGACACGTTCCAGCTTCTCAATATCTTTCCTGAATTGTGGTGGCAAAAACTGGAACAGTATTCCAGGATTGTAAACCAGAGAATTACACCCTTTAAGGACAAAGTTAAAGTTCTGATTTCTTTTTGCTGAATTTCTGAGTCAATTTTAAATAATTAATATTGAAGCCAAGTGAAGAAACTTTAACATGTCCTATGTATGTCGTGAACTAAGCAGTGCAGAAGCAACTTGGAATTGAAAAAACTTGTCTCTTAAATTTTTCCTGGTATGAGATGGGAACAAGGTGAGAGCTGCAAGGGGAGGGGAATAAGATGAGAAAACCCAAGTGTGAGCTGTGTTTGTTTAATAGTAAACTCTCCTCCCTGGCCCATTTGTGGGTGTAATACTTTAGAACCATAGAATCATAGAGATGGAAGGGGACCACTCAGTGTAGGAACTCCAACTAGAGCATCCCCAGCCAGTAGCTGTCCATCTCTATTTGAAGATGTGCAGAGAAAGAGACTATACCAGCTCCCTAGGTAATTGGTTCCATTGCTAAACCACCCTAGCAATCAAGAAGTGCATTATGATGTTCAATCAAAATCTACCCTCTTGCAACTTAAAACCATTAGATCTGGCCCTAACCTCTGAGGCAGCTGAGAACAAACCTGCATTCTCTTCTCTCTGACAGCTCTTTAGATATTTAAAGATTGCAATCAGCTTTCCTCACACTACTCTTTGTCAGCTGAATATACCCAACTCCCTTCACCCTTTCTTCAAATATTTGTTTTTCATATCTCTTATCGTCCTTGGTGCCTTTCTTTGAATATATCTATAACCTTCTTAAAATGAGGTCCCCAGAACTGAACATAGTACTCCAGATGAGGCCTGACTAGCACAGAATATAGGGGGACTATTACTTCCCTTAACTAGGAAACTATGGTTTTATTGATGTAGTCTAAAATATTACCTTCATTGCTGTAGCATCACACTGCTGGGTCATATTCACCTTATGATCAACAATAATTTCAAGGTCCTTTTCACATGTACTATGGCTAATCCAAGTATGCCCGGCCATTATCCCCATCCTATACCTGTACATTTGGTTTTTGTGGCCTAAATGTAGAATTTTGCATTTTTCTGTTATTTCATTTCATTCTATTAGTTTCAGACCAGTTTTCTGGTTTCTCAGTGTCCTCCTGAACTCTGTTCCTATCTTCCAATGTGTTAGGTACCCCTGCCAGTTTTGTATGATCTGCAGACTTGATAAGGATTTCTTCTACTCCATCATCTAAGTCCTTGATAAAAATGTTGAAGATGATGGCACCAGACAGAGCCCTGTGGCAATCCAATCGAAACTTCCCTCCAGTTTGAAACACAACCGTGAATACAACTCTTTGAGCACAATTTTCTAATCATGGATCCACTGTACTTAGACCTCCCATTATTTAGGATAGTGTCACCCCTCCATGCAATGGTGTCACCTGGTGTGATTCAGCCTCTTCACACACTCCTAGTGCCACCACTGTCCCATCTGGTGGTATTTCCATCTATTCTACATTTAATCAGCTTGCTAATCAAAATATCATCGGGGACCTTATCAAATGTTTTGCTGAAATCCAACTAAACAACATCTACAGCATTCCTACCATCTACTAAACTAGTGACCCAATCAAAAAATGCTACAAGATTAGTTTGAGAGGTTTTGTTTTTGACAAACTCATGCTGGCTCCTGTTACTTCTTGCATTATCAACCAGATATTTGCAAACAAACTCTTATAATCTGTTTTAACATTTTTTCCTAGTTTTGAGGTCAGGCTGACTGCTCTGCAGTTCCCTAGATCTCCTTTTTTGTCCTTTTTGGAGAGAAGGACAATGCTTGCTCTTTTCCAGTCATCTGGCACCTCGACCATTCTCCAAGATTTCTCAGAAAGTATGGCAAAAGGTTCAGAGAATACATCAGGAAGTCCCCTCAGTACTCTGGGATGAAGTTTGTCTGGCCCTGCAGATTTGAACTCATTTGGGGTAACTAGGTAGTTCCTGACTATCTGCTTATCAATCTTGATTTGCAATTCAGATCCCTTGCTAGTATATCTGCTGATGCATTGATACACACAGCTCTCTTTTGGGGGGAAATAAAATGATGTAAAATATGTGCTGAGGAGTTCTGTCTTCTAGTTGAGATGTGTTAGCATTTTATCATCCATACTGAGCTGTCCCAATGTTCCCTTGGTCATTCTCTTGCTTTGAATGTATCTGGGGAGGGGGATACTTTTTTTTTCTCCCTGCTTGCCCAGCCAATCTCAGTTTATTCTAAGCTTTAGCTTTCTTTACATTATTCCTGCAAACTTGGGCTATACATCTGTGCTCTTCCTTGCTGATTTGTCCTTTCTTCCATACTTTGTATGTGCTCTTTTTTCCCTTTTCACATCCTCCTTGAGTTTACTGTGCATTTTTTCAGATGTTTCTCATTTTTCTTCCTCCATGGAATTGTATGGGATTATTTTTTTGCAACTAGTTCTTTAAGAATTCCCCCCTTTGCTTCCACCTGCCTTTAGCATCTCATTGGATTCCATCCAGTATTTTCCTGAGCTTGATAAAATCAGCTTTCCTGAAATCCAAGGTCTGTGTCAACTACACCTGTCTTTGGCCTGTCCCACAATTGCGAATTCTAGCATCATGTTGTCACTTCCTCCTAAAGTACTGACCACTTTGATTCCAGTGACTAACTCCTCCCTATTGGTTAAGCTCAAGTACAGGATTGCCAATTCCCAAATGTTCTCGACTAGTCCACTCTGATCTCTCTCATAGTTTTCTGTACAAGTGAATTTGTCTTTGACATGTAATGCTGCTCACACCTCTTTTCTTCCACATTTACTATTTTTGAATATGTTGTATGCTTCAGTTGTTATATTACAGTCATGGAGCTATTCCCCCAGGTCTCTGTTATACCTATAAAGTTATATTTACCTTAATCCTCTAGGACTTCAACCTCATCTTGTTTGTTCCCAAAATATGTGAATTGGTGTATAGACGTCTACAACCTTGTTTGTTCTATCTATCAATTTACTGTGAGTTGTACTGTGGATCCTATTCTCTCCCTCAGCTTCTCCCCTATAATTCATATTCTTATGTTTAGAGCTTGACTTTGGACTGATGTTTGAGATAATCTCCACCATGCTTCTGCCAAAGTCATTCTTTCTGATCATTGTGAGGTGCAGCCCATCTGTAGCCAGCAGTCCTCTGTCTAAGAAGTGAAGACCATGGTCCAGAAGCCCAAACTCTCCTGTTGACACTATCTATGTAGCCAGTCATTCACTTAAGTATCTTCCACTCTGTTTGTAGTCCTCCTCTTAGTGTGTTGTCTTGCGTTTTCTTTGTGTGGGTGTCACTCTACAAGCAGAGGTGCACATTTCTTCACTTATAGCAAGTTCCTGGTTTACAACTTACTTCAAACCTCTATCCATGTTCCAGTCATGGCATTGGAATGTGGTTGTGTTACCTGACCTGGGACTTGTATTGAACAAATTTATTTTATACACAATTGCAGTGTCACTGTTAGGTGCTCAAGCACTTCATCTAGATGTCTGGAAAATGTTTTCACTTTAATCCTGAAACTAGATTTCTCACACACAGACACATTAAACAGTTATTATGTAGAGGAATTAAATTTTTCTTTTACTCTTTCAGTTGGTTGTGTTATGTGCCTGCGGGTAGAAGAGCCCCTATGAGGTTTTTACAAGCACAGATATACTGTATAGTAGTAAGCGCTGAAGAAGACAGTAAAGGGAAGCGAGTATTTCCTAGGTCCTGTCTATACAAAGGGGAAATAGTATGCACAGATATGAACAGACAGGTGTTTACAAGAATGCAGACTGCCTACATGGTTTAAAAGTCCCCCCCTAAACTGTGCATGACCCCCTAGCCCAGCTGGCAAGTGATTTACTTGCAAATTGTGATATCGCTGCCACCTACTTCTGCTGGCTGGGGATTCTGTGGGGGGGTCCTCTCAACAAAGGATCTTTTCCAGGTGGACTCCCGAGGGGTGGCAGGGTCCAGGCAACCCCACCCCACCTGCCCCCCAACTCTTTCTGCCCACACAGCCACTTTCCCCAGCAGCCGCCCCAGCGGATGAGGGGGGCAGGAGAGCCCCCCTCCAGCCAAGAGAGTCCAGGGCTAAGCAACTGACCTGCCGGGAGCCGCATGTGCCCCATGGTGGCCTCGGTTGTTCAGCAGTTTCCTCTGATGATGCTTCCTCCTTCCTCCTCCTCCTCCTCCTCCTCCTAGGGTGAAAACCTGCCTGAGGGAAGCCAAGCCCTCATTCCCCAGGGAGGGGTGGGGTGGGGTGGGGTGGGGCAGGGAGGAAAGGTCCAGTGCCAGCCACCCCCTCCCTTTCCCCTCCCTGGGCAGGAAGAGGCACGCTCCCCCCTTCTGTGGCAGTGGCTCCCAAGGGAGTCCCAGGTCTTTGGAGGGTGACAGAGAGAAAATTGTCACCAGTGGATCGGCTCGCATAGCTGGAAATACAACATGGTGGCCGCTGCCGGTTCCTTTTTTTCCTAGCCCTGTTCCCTGTGCTCATCCAGCCAAGTTCCCCTCCCTGTTCATATCTGTGTGAATGTGAGTGGTCAAACAATTGCTCATTCACACATTATACGGATTTTTAAAAATAATACGTATGAAGCGCTGGGCATCCTGCAAATGGAGTTTTGGGTGAGTTTTGCTGCCCCCTTCTGAATGGAACATATCTGTGCGAGTGGTTGTGTGAACAGATCACCATTCATATTATTTTTGCTGTTTAGGCAAGCCGTAGTCTCCTTTCCACCCTTTCCTGTACTCTCTGGGGCCTAAATTTCCCAACTTGAGAAGAACTCAGGCATGCTGGTGCTATTAAATACTAGGTTAATCCATTTTATTAGAGAATATTTTATTATAGATTAAAGTGCTGGCCTGACATGCATTACTGAGAGTTGGTGGAGGTGGGATGGGTTTGTACTATGACTTTAGCCATGTTTACAAAGGTTGTAAACTTTTCACTATTTCATTTCTGCATGCAAGGACAAATAACTTCCACAGTTTTTCCCACTGTGGTGGAGAAAAATATATCATGCCCTTTTCACCTGCTATTTGTACATCCCAAAATGTTTCAGAAAATTATCATGTGCAGGAAACTAGTCAAGATTTTTTGTGTGTATGGAAATAGTGGGATTTTTTTTGTGCAAAAAAATTAATTCTTTTCACCCATTATAATTCCCCCCATAAAAACCCAGTGTTTTAAAATTATTTTTGTACAAAAAGCTACATGTAAACAAAAAGTCCACATATTTTTCTGCACAGTATAATCTATATATATAAAACCCTTGGGTATACACAATGGCCTTAGGGATGTACATATGTTGCCTCCTGAGTATGTACAATGGGTGTAGGTATGTTGCCTTTTTCAGTGTGCTGATTGGCTGAGGGAGTGACAGGAGTGGCCAATCACCACCCACATGCAAATTCCCTCTCCACCTCACAATTCACTCTTGCCACTCATGACCATATCTGTATACTGGGAGCGACCAAACAATGTGCTACAGTGTTGGCCATAGTTACTAGCCACTGCAATGGGACCCAGGCAGTCAACTGGTGGTGGGTCGCTGCTTCTGCCACTGTGACAGGACCAAGGCAACTGAATGTGAGGTCTACTAGGTGTGTTTTGGGGAATTTTTAATGATGTATGGTACACTGGGTCCAACTAGTTTTCTTAATACTTCAGGGTATGCAATTATCAGGTGGAAGCTGTATTTTCATTGCTTAGTGTCAGGAAACCTGTGAATTCATAGTGAATTCTTTCTTTCTCTAATGTCCACCAAAGTTCTCAGTGCAGCACTAATAATAATTGGCAATGGTCTCTAAGAATCTATATATCTAAGCTTCCTGTATATTTTAGTACAACCTGCAATAATTCCAGTGCCTCTGGTTTTGCCAATGGACTTGCCATTGGAACAATTAATGTTGTCATGTTTTGCTCCCAGTTTTGAAATAGAATAGAATCAAAACTCAACACTTACAAAGGAATTTCACCCAGGGACATGGGGATTCCCAGCAGACAATAGCCCATCAACCAACCATAAGCCAAACAGACACTAACGAGCCTTGCATTTCTATACCCAGAAACTAACCATTCAGTTACACAAATTTACATATACTCCCCTACAGGGGTTCACAGCATATAAACCCCAGACACACTCCTACCCAACCATTCTCTGAAGATGCCAGCCACAGATGCAGACGTCAGAAACTATTCCAGAACACGGCCTCACAGCCCAGAAAAAAAGAAAGAAAAATCTATGGATGCCGGCTGTGAAAGCCTTCAACTTCACAATTTTCATGTACTTCGCAGCAGCTTACAGTTACATCAGTCATTGTACCGTAAGTTTCTGGGATGTACAGTTCAGTATGGGAAATGGAAACTCCATACTTTTCCTTTTCTGATGGCTGATACATCACTGGAAAACCATACCTTTCTTTCACTTAAAGGGTACACTACAGACTCCTTCTTTATTGAAACTGATGCCATAGCATATGCTTTTACAGATTTATCTGATATAATATTTATGGGGAGCAGAATGTGTGTGTGTGTGTGTGTGTGAGAGAGAGAGAGAGAGAGAGAGAGAGAGAGAGAGCACTTTAAAACATGATGGAAAAAAATAAATAATAATCTTATAGCCCATTGTCATTTCTCCTCCTTCCCACAACTCATTACTGGCTGCTAGTGAATGGAACATTCATTGTGTGATCTATCATCTCCTTGTGCACCTGCCATGTTCCATCATGAGTTACATTAATCTGCCTAAAGCTAACAAAGATTAATTGTCATGGTTTGACAAACTGGCACAGGTAGGGCCTGCTACTTGGGCAGTTCCAAAATACAGCCACTTATTCATCCTTGTTTACATGTCGTTTTCTTTTGTCCCAACAGGTGTGTCCCCAATCACTGCGAGCATGGAGGAAAATGCACTCAAACATGGGACAGCTTCAGTTGCACCTGTGATGGCACTGGATATACTGGAGCCACATGCCATAACTGTAAGTGAAGCCTATAATGAGAAGGATCAGCATGATTAAATAATGGGCATGATCTAGTCAACATTCTCAAACTTAAAAGTGCTAAAAAAAAGTGAAACATGAAACTTAAAATGGCTTAGCTTTAGCAGGATCACTTCCCATGTTACTGCACTGCACGTGATCTTATGGTTTTAAAAATAATTTTTAAAAGATTTGCCCTTATTTTGCAGTCTCTGTAGTTAAAACTTGGTCTTGTCAATTAAATTTGCCCTCAATGATTAATAAGCTAGAATGTTAGGTCATAGTACAAACCAGACCAATAAAAACAGAGAGACAAAAGAGCAAAAAAGCAGGTTTCTTCCTCTGAGAAGTTAAAAGGGGCTTTGATCCCACTCAGCCTTGTAAAATTTGCAGTAAAGTGACAAAGAGAGGTGGTAGCTTCTCCTCCCCCCTTGGCATGTGACATTGGAATAAAGGTTTAGTTTTCCTTAAACCATTGTGGCATTGTTGTGGTGGTAAGCGGGGGGGGGGTAATGACATGATCTCCTTCTTGCCTTCCATGTGTAACACTGGGAAGTATTTGCTTATTTTTACTAACTGAATATATCTCTCCAGCCAATAATGTGCTCGTGGATGTGTATGTGAGTCTCTCCACTTTATCATCAAAGCATCCTTGTAAAGTAGCAAATCAACCCAGCTAACCTCTAAAAAAGAATTTATGAAGAACACTGTGGAAATGCACACACTTATATGATTTATACACAAAAGGACACAATTTAAATAGGGTAGGGTGAGATAGCAACAGCAAAGAAAAGACATCTCCGGACATCGCGATGCGCACCTGTTTGCCGAGCTGAACCTGAGCTCTTTGGCTCCCGCTTCTAGGACTGTCATCACTTGAAGCCATGGTGTCTGCTGGTTTCCAAATTATGGGCATGGCCCTGTCGGTGCTGGCCTGGATTGGGGCGATCATTACCTGCGCCCTGCCCATGTGGAAGGTGACAGCTTTTATCGGCACCAATATTGTGACTGCACAGATCACCTGGGAAGGGCTGTGGATGAACTGTGTGGTGCAGAGCACTGGCCAGATGCAATGCAAGGTCTATGACTCCATGCTGGCCTTGCTCCAGGATATCCAAACAGCTTGGGCTCTGATGGTCATCTCTGTGCTCGTAGCTCTCCTGGCCTTGATGGTTGGCATTGTGGGGGCCAAGTGCACCAACTGCGTGGAGGATGAGGATACCAAGGCACGTATCATCATTGTCTCCGGTGCTGTCTTTTTGGTGTCAGGAATCCTCTGCCTCATCCCTGTGTGCTGGTCAGCCAACACCATCATCCGTGAGTTCTACAGCCCATTGGTGGGTGAGCACCAAAAGAGAGAGCTGGGAGCCTCCCTCTACATTGGTTGGGCATCCTCAGGCTTGCTCCTCCTTGGAGGGGCACTGCTGTGCTGCAGTTGCCCCAAGAAAGAAAGCAATAACTACAGTGCCCGGTACACCGCAGCTGCCTCTCAACCCCGAAGCGACTACCCCAGCAAGAACTACGTCTAGGTAGAACCTCCTGGAAGCCAAAGCTGATAGCGTCCAAAAAGCTCAATGATGTTGGGTCTCCTTGGAAGGAGAAGGACTACATCCCTCCTGGGACTGCGCACAATGAGTGTCCCTACTGAAAACCAAATGTCCTGGTCCAAGACTTCCCAACATTTTTGTCCCATCAGTATTCTTTCCTTACTCCCCATTATTATCATATTCATTGTACAGATGTGCCCTACAGAAGTCAGAACTCTCTTTCTGGATAATGTCTATGACTTGTTTCCATGAAGTTAATGATAAATGTGTTTAATCCTCCCTCTCCCCCAAGTGTTCACCAAGGGACTCCCAACTGCCAAAAATGCCCTGGAGATCAATTCCTGTTCAATAGGATCTTTCTTCGAGAAGCGGGTGGAAGCCAGTAACCCAAACAGGAGTAATGAAAGCTGTGATGTGTTGTACCATATTATTTTTGAATGAATGAGGTGTAATCTCTTAGGCCTGTTTTTATTTTTTTGCTTACTTGTACTGTGATTGTTGCTAACTTTTATGCATTTCATACTGGATGCCAGTTTTTCTTTTTTTAAAAAAAAAATATATGTATGACCTGAATAAAATTTCCATGCTTTTGTAAAAAAAAAAAAAAAGGAGCCCTGGTGGCGCAGTGGTTAAATGCCAGTAATGCAAGCCACCACGTCGCAAGTTCGATTCCAGCTGGCTCCAAGGTTCACTCAGCCTTCCATCCTTTCGTAGCTCGGTAAATTGAGTACCCAGCTTGTGGGGGGCAATTAGCTAACACACATTGGAAACTGTTTAATGCAGTTAGATGTGTAAATAGCTATTGCTTAAAAACAATTTGTAAGCCGCTCTGATAGCCTTGTGGCTGAAGAGCAGGGTATAAATAAATAAATAAATAATCACAGTAAATGTGATCCAACAAATGTGAAAAACTGGAATTTTAGTTTCCTTCCTGGTAGACTAAACTGTCCATAAATGAAATTTAGCTGCATGGCTGGCACTTGTACTTCCCTTGGCCCAAAATTCTGTCTATACTAAAAGTATTTAGTGAGAAGAAGCAGATGGATGGACTCTTTTACAAGAAGAAATTCTCTCCGATCAGTACAGTAAGATCTGGGGCTCATCCAGCTGGTGATTTACACTATTTTTACTACACCAATTAATGTTAACTTTTGATGCTTTTTGTAGTTTCCCTATCCAAACACTGTCCTCACCAAAACAACAACAACAACAAACCTTCAACATAAAGGCAGCACATTTTGGTTCATTTGTGAATATCTGGTTTGTGTTATGGGTAGTAATGTTAGATGAGAATGTGCCCAGCCCCCTCAAATCTCCCAGAGGAGCTTCTAGATCAGCCTTTCTCAAACCTTTTTATTCTGGAGGAAACCTTGAAATAATTTTCAGTTCTCAGGGAACCCCTGCATAAACATTGTTTTATATACTTTGATTGCTTCCCCACACAATCACAATCTCTTGAGGAACCCATAGCAACCTCTTGGGGAACCCTAGGGTTCCAGAGAACCCTGGTTGAGAAACACTGTTTTAGATGGTTACAGTCATTACCTTCTTCAGTACCTCATGGGGGAACACTTTTAATTACACTTTTTTTCCTTATAAGATATAGCACTAAAGTGATAAATGGCAATGATGCTAATGGTGGTGTCCCTTTCCTTGGAGCAAGATTCCCCGCCCCATACAAACACACATTGTCATTCCCTTCCTAGACAGTCTCTTCTAGTGTGTCAATTCACAAAGGGAGTGAGTGTACAGGAGAGAGTGATCTTGCTACAGGGTCAGTATCCCTAATCTGAAATGCTTGGGACTAAAAGTGTTCCATATTTTGATATTTTCTCCACATTTTGTAATACTTGCAAATACATAATGAGATATCTTGGAGATAGGACTCAAGTCTAAACACAAAATTCATATATGTTTCATATACACCTTATACACATAGCCTGAAGGTAACTTTGTACACAATATTTTACTAATTTTGTGCATGAAACAAAATTTATGTACATTGAACCATCAGAAAGCAAAGGTATTACTATCTCATCCACTCATGTGGACCATATTGGATTTTTTCGAGTGTTTCAGATTTCAGAATTCTGGATAAGAGATACTGTACTAGGAATCAAACATAAGAATAGCAGCATTACCAGTTACCAACTTGCCAGTGTAATTCTAAAGGCTTTTTGAAATTAAAATCTCTAGCACCTGAGTGCAAAACCAGTAGGGTCCTGTGCCTGGAAAGATTAACTGCCATATAAACACACCACTCAACCCACAAACTTAAGTGGGAAAACCTTCCAATGACCTCCCCCCCCCTTTCCCAATCTGATAGCTTCAACCCAGTTTGAAATTGACTAATGAGATGGGGTTGATCTTTACAAATACAGAAGACTGCTGTTTATTACTAACGTTCTAGATTTTTAAAAAATAAAAACATAAAAAGAGGCACGAGGAGTTGAGATGGGACATAGGGAAGAGGTGTCATCCTGAAAGCAGGGATGGGATAAGGGGACTGGATATACTTACTTCGATTATCACAGTTCACATGAAGAACAAATGAGAGTGGTTTTTTAAAACAACAACAACCCTTGCCAGGGTGGGGGTGAAATACTTCTGTACACTATGGAAACAGATAAGAAATATCCTGAAATATTGCTTGATTGGTAAAATGCCATTTGGGTGGGGAGGGGGGAGATAGGAATGGAATATGCCACCTCCCAACAGGCTTGATCTATTTGGAAGAGCCCCTGGTCTACACATTCAGTAAATTTCTTTAGTACTAAGTAATAGATAATTTTTGAAAGCTTACTCATATTAAAGCCTGTTTTCAAGAGCCTAAGACATAATAATAAAAAAATTTACCAAGGCCATTCCATGCTACACTTAGATTATCACACATACCAAGTATCCCAGCACAGGAATGACAGGAGATTGCTAAAAGGCTTCTTTTTCAGATGACACTGTTATCCCTGTCGTGTCATTCTCCCATTCTGCTCCCATATTCCCTGCTCCCTCTTATTAATGATTTAAACCATTAATAGACTGCCCATTCCATCTCTGTGATGAAAGTTTTGCTGGTGCGATGCCAGACATGGTGGGAGGTCCTTGACGAACACTTCTGGGTGCGATCGGGATGAGGAGGTAAGTGACACCCTTGCCCCCCCTCCCCAGGTTACACGTATTTTTCTAACTTTGTTTTTGTGCTTCTTGTCACTTTTCTTTCTTTTGTTCACTTTATTTTTTTGAATTTCCCATATGCTCGTTCTCTTGCGAAAACAGCCCAGGATTTCAAATAAGGAAGTGAATACAGCTCCACACGAGCTGTATTCACTTCCTGGACTGCTGGAGGGAAGGGGAGCCATTTCTGTCATGGCTTTAAGGTAAATCTGAATTATTATTTTTTTAAAAAAGTGTTGCCGGTACAGGAGTGGGGAGGAATTGGGGGTACTAGAACAGGGTTGTTTTTTTTTTAGGACCCATGTGATAATCTCCTTAGTTTTCTACTTGCAGGGGTATTTTTTGTTTGTTTGTTTAAAAAAAAGAGAGGGAAAAAATAAGATCCTTTGCTGCATGTGCACCCTACCATCTGATAACTTGCATAGCACAGACCCTATATGGGAAGTGTTATTGGGGGCAGGGAAGAGAAAGAGATAGTAGAATGCGTGCCCATCTTAATAGAAGTACGCACATAAAGAGAGAATGAGATCTGGGTGGTAGTTTCCCTCTCAATCAACAGATCTGTCTAGAGAAAGCTAAACATTAAAAAGTCTCAATTTAAAATCCTTGACTGAAAAGGAATAGATGTTCTTCCTTAAAAGAATTCAAAAAGAAGAGAAATGGCAACATGCTGTTTGAAATTATCACCTCCCCTTTCCCCACACTTTTGAAGCAGAGCTCTTGAATACAGCACACCTCACTTTAAGGTGCTTCGCTTTAGAGCACTTTACTAATAAGGCATTTTTCGATTATACAGTACAGTGCCACTTTGTTACCCATGATCAGTCTCTTTATAACATTTTTCACTTCATGTCTCAGTTTCATATTCTAGCCATTTTTTAATTCATTCTTTTTTACTTTTGCATGGTTTTTTAGGCTTAGCACTATTGTTCACTTAAATGATAGCATATGTATGTTTTTAAGCTTTTATATGCACTGGCAAGTGAAAAAAAGCTGTGATTTGCTTTAAGACAATATTCACATTACAGCACTGGTCTGAAACCTAACCTATTGTATTAATGAGGTATGCCTGTACTGTGGAACTCCTAGCTTTGTCATTGCTGTTCTGATTTCCATTTCTGATTCTAGACTACCAGTAGTTGTTTTGATATTACCTTCTAAGACTCCACATCTGTTGCAAGTAAGCTACAATTGGACACACTGGGGCTTACTTTTAAGTAACTATGATGCTGTTCTAAAACGTTTTCTTGTCACAATCTGATGCTTCTTTACTCAGGTATTTAAGCACTATGGAGCTCAATAGAGCTTACTTACTCCCAGAAAAAGAACACCTAGGGCTGTAACTTTAAATATTTTGCATGCATCATTAACAAAGAAATGATCACCATTATATTATTCACAGATTCACCAACTGTCCTTTAGTTGCAAACTCTATAAGGAGTAAAAGAAAATACATATTCCCCCCAAATTGCAGATGTTCCCTGGAAAGGGATTGGGCTTTTGATACAAAAATAAATTTATCTCTGAGTTTGAAAGGAAAATAAAGTACAGTAGGCCCTTGGTATCCTCTGGGGGTTGGTTCCTGGACCCCCTGTGGATACCAAAATATATGGATGCTCAAGTCCCATTATATACAATGGCATAGTAAAATTGTGTCCCTTATATAAAATGGCAAAATCAAGGTTTGCTTTCTGGAATTTTAAGAAATATTTTTTATTATTATTATTATTTATTAACAATTTCAACATACATTATTGTTCACACTTTACACATTGTTATCATAAAGCATATTTTATATTATACATCATAAAGAACAAAATCATTTTAGTATTTCAATTCTTCTTTTCTATACAGTCGTACACAATAATATTTACAAATTTTTTAGGTATGATCAAAATTTTTCCTCTTCTTCTTCATTGACTTCCTATCTTATATAGTTTTGGTATAAGAAGATTACAACTGCTCATCACCATTTTCACTGACTTTATATCATTTACTATTCTCTTACTCCTGTATTTTACTTCTCAATTGTTTTCTATAAAATTTCCCTTTTTATTATTTTTCCTTATTATTAAGGAAAATATAGAGGGTGAGGAGGAACTAGTACAAACTAAACAAATTGAAAATGGCAATTAAAATATGTTCCTGGAATGTGAAAGGCCTTAATTCAGAATATAAAAGAAGATGAATCTTTCACGATTTAGAAAAACAAGAAACCAAGATAAAAAGAGAGGATTATAGATTAAAAAGAAACATTAAATTGGGTCAAATGTTCTACTCGGCTAATCATAAAAAGAAGAAAAAAGAGGAATAGCACTATATATAAACCAGAAGTATCCTGCAAAAGAACTATTTAAAGGTGAGGAGGGTAAATTTATAGAAGTCGAGATAGTTCTTCAGAATTTGAAAATACTAATAGTAGGAGTCTATGCGCCAAATATGAAACAAGAAAAATTCTACAAAAAACTACACTAACAAATTGAGAAACATGTGAAAGGATCTATGATCTTATTAGGAGACTTCAATGGAGTTCTTGATCCAAAAGTGGACAGATCGCTAAAAAAAGAGAAGGGAGTTCAGAAAAAAATTACCAATTAGCTTTTTCGATATTAAAGAAGAATATAGGTTAGAAGACATTTGGACAAAAACACATAGTAAGTAGAAGGGCTTTACATTTTACTCAGACAGACATAAATCCATGTCACGAATTGATATGTTTTTAATATCCAAGAATTTGCTGCCAAATATTCTAGACATGGAAATTATGGCAAGGACAACTTCAGATCATAACCCAATTAAGTTGACCATGAAAACAGGGGGAAAAAAACAATGAATTGGAGATAGGACGAAAATTTAATAAAGGACGAAGTGTATGTCCAGAAACTTAAGAAGGATATTACTCTATATTTTAAAGAAAATGATAACAAAGAGTGTAAGTTGAAAACCATTTGGGATGCTGGGAAGGCTGTTTTCAGAGGATTATTGATTAAAAGAGGTGCGGAAGTCAAGAAACAAAATACAGAGAGTTACAACTTTTTGATTAGAGAACTGAAAAAGAAGGAAGAAATGAGAGAAGATCCAACTAAAGGGAAAACACTATGTCAAATCAAACTCATTCAAATGCAAATAAACATGGAAACAATGTCAATAATTGAAAAGAAAATGAGAAAAAATACAACAAATTTTGAATACGCTAATAAGTCAAGTAAGTGGTTAGCGTATAGATTAGGGAGGGAATTGGAGAAAAACTAATTATGGAAATAAGACATGGGAAACAAGTAACAACTGAACAGAATGAGATTAAAGAAGAGTTTAAAAAAATATTATAGTGGATTATCCAGTTATAAAGTAAGAATCTCAAAAACAATTCAGGAATTGAAAGAGAACAAAGTACCAGGACCAGATGTTTTTTTTGCATTGTTCTATAAAAAAATTGAAAATGAACTTGCAATGCCACTTTATAAATTGTTTAATCAGATAGAAGTTGAGAGGATCCCCGAGACCTGGAAAAATGCTAACATAATGAGATGGGTCGGTAATTACTAACTTCCCTACCATCCTTTCCTTCTTTCAGTATTAGGGATATAGCATAGAATGCTATGATTGTATGCTATATCCCTAAAGTGAAAGAAGGAAAGGATGGTAGGGAAGTTAGTAATTACCGACCCATCTCATTATTAAATATAGACTATAAAATTTACACCATGATTTTGGCCAATAGGATAAAACAAATAATTGCAGAATTAGTAAGTGAAGACCAAAATGGTTTCATACTGGGGAGAAAATAAGTGACAACATTAGAACAGTAATAAACATATTGGAATATTATGAAGTACATAGTGGAAAAAAAAAATAGGTTTAATGATGGCAGATGCTGAAAAAGCTTTCAATAACCTAGACTGGGACTTTATGATGGAGGTAATGAGAAGATCAGGACTAGGGGAAAGATTTTGTAAGAGAATTGGAAAAATTTATACTGAGCAAACAGCACAACTCATTGTTAATGGGGAGAGTTCTGGTGCATTTAAAATAAATAAAGGTACAAGACAGGGATGTCCCATCTCACCCCTGTTATTTATCCTGGTGCTTGAGGTACTAAATAGAAGAATAAGGGTTAGTAAAGAAACCCCAGAAATAAAGATAAAAGGATTCACTTATAAATTGAAAGCTTTGCTGACGATTTGATTATATTCATGGAAGAACCACAAAATCAAATTGAAATATGTTTAAATACGATAACCGAATTTGGGGAACATTCTGGATTCAAAATTAATAGAGATAAAACCATCAAAATTATGAAAAACATGACGGAAAAGTCAGAATAAGATCTGAGAAATAAGTCTGAATGTAATATAGGCAAAAAAGCAAGATACCTAGGAATATGGCTAACAAAAAGAAGTATTGACCAGTTCGAAAACAACTATAAAAAATATGGCTAGAAATAAACAAAAATATGGAAAGATGGAGTAAGTTAAATTTATCACTGTTGGGTAAAATTGCCGCAATAAAGATGGTGGTACTCCCAAAAATATTATTCCTTTTCCAAAATTTACCTATTATGAATAATGATAAAATATTTGATAATTGGAATAAAGATCTACGGAGATTTATATGGGGGAAGAAAACATCTAGATTTAAATGGGCATATTTAACAGACACAAAACTCAGGGGTGGATGCGACGTTCCAGATTTAAAGTTATATTATCAGGCATCCTCACTGGCTTGGATTAAAGAATGGATAAATCTAAACGATAAAAAAACTATTGAATCTGGAGGGTCACGATGCCAGATTTGGTTGGCATGCCTATTTGTTTTATGATAAAGGAAAAGTAAACAAAGGGTTCACTGATCATTGTATAATAAAAGGATTATTGAGTGTATGGGAGAAAGTTAAGAAAGAATTTTATTATAAAATCCCATTATGGGTTTCACCCCAGGAGACCTTTTTATCTAGGTGGTATAAGACAAACGAGTGGATAAAATATGCAGAGATTATCAAGAAAGGAAAGGATACTCAGATTATATTAGAATCCAAAGAAATATTACAGGATAGATATAATATAAATTGGTTTGCACACATACAGTTAAAAAGAATGTTTCATAGAAGATCTCAAAAAGGATGGTTTGGAAGTTGAGTACAATGAATTGGATAAGGTTCTTAGAGATCAAAACAGATAAAAAGCCATTGGGAAATTTTACAAAATATTGCTAACAAGGCAAACAGAGCAAGAATATGTAAAAGAATACATGTTAAAGTGGGCAAGGGACATAGGAAGTCCTATTGATATAGAGGATTGGGAGTTAGCAAGGAGGAGATCTTTCAGCTTTACAGCATGTTAGCTCTTAAAAGACAATTATGTAAAAGTTGCGATAAGGTGGTACCATACACCAAAAAGATTAAACAAGATGAATAAAACAATACCAAGCACATGCTGGAAATGCAGGAAAAATCAGGGGACGTTAATCCATATGTGGTGGCGATGCAAAAATTTTTTAAAAAATTCTGGAATCAAGTACATGGAATAATGAAGCAAATCTTGCAAGCTAAAATAGAATTTACCCTGGAAATGTATTTGTTAAACATAATTAAAAATAATAAAGATAGGAAAGGAAGCAAAAATTGGAGGACTATCTTGTATTTGGTCATGGCGGCTAGACTCGTTTTAGCGAGAAAATGGAAAATGAAAGAATGTCCTAGTATAAAGGAATGGAAAAATAAAATAATTGATATGTTTGAATTAGATATACTTACAAGTAAACTATGCAAGAAAGAAGAATGAAAGAAGAATGGATGCAGGTAATAGATTACTGGGAAAGAAATGTGTGTGTGTGTGTGTGTGTGTGTGTGTGTGTTTAAGCCATGGATGGTTGAATCTGTGAAGAATCTGTGGATACAGAGGGCTGACTGTACTATAGACATAAATCACCCAATCAAGGTTTATCTAATCAAGGTTTTTCTTTTCCCTTGGAAGAAAAAAGAGGGGGAAGGGAGGAGCAGAGCCTTCTCTCTCTTTAAACTGGTTTAGCAACAAGGCTGACTTTAAGTACCAGGGTACAAATGACCACTTCTGCGTCTGGAATTCAAGACCAGTGGCTTTGTGAGGGAAGTAGAGTAGAGAAGAAAAGACTTCCTCAGTTGTTTCACAGACCCTGTGACAGAGAGAGGTGCAACAACAGGAAACAATAATTCTGAAGCTCCCCCTGAAAATTCCCAGAGAAATAACGGCTTTGGAATCTACGAATTCTACTCCCATCAGCTGTTTCACTCAGGGCTCATCTACACCAAGTAGGATATGCCAGCTTCCCACTGGGGTATCCTGCTTCTGAAGTTGGCCAGTACCCCCCACCCCGTTACCTGGAGAAAATGGCTGGAGTCCACACAGGATGCCAGCCTGTTGCTGAAGCCACCAGAGAGAGAGAGAGTGGGGGGGGGGGAGAGACTTTATCATACTAAGCCAAAATCACAGCAAATATCCTGTGGCTACAGAAGTGTTTGTGGGGTACAGAATGAAGAGTATAACATTATATCCAAAGCCAGAAAACATTTGTTCAGACAAGATATTGTCAGCTACCTTTGTTGTTGTTTTTGTTGTTGTTGTTTAGCATAGCTAATACAAATGCAACAGATTTGTTGTGACAATGTTTGTCCCAGTTGTCAGAATTTGTCAGGAAATAAATGTAAATGACAGGTAGTTGAAATTTGGGGACATTGTTTGCAACTCTTTAAGTGACAATGTTGATAATGCCTATCTTGCAGGTCTAGTTCTTTGTGACTTTTTGCACTATGTGACACTAGAGGGCTAAAAAATCCCATCTACCAGGGTGAAGATTAGATTATTTTCCTTCCATTGTTCACAAAGAGACAGAAATAATTTACAGCAGTATTGGGTCTGACCTAAATGCTCTCCTGGGCTGTGGGCATTGTTAGAGGCTGGGAAGACTTTAGATCTAAAGCTTCACCCATACCATGCTCATAATCCTCCCACTGCGTCCAAAGTTGGTGTACCAGCATTGGAAGTGTGATGGGTTTGGTTCTTTCCATAGGAACAGGGAGAGGACATGTACTAATTTGTAAGCTTGGGTCCAATGTTGCTGGGATTGTAGTAGAGATGGAAAGAGTATTCAAAAATATTAGCTGTACTCGGTGTAACATACGCCATTAAAAATCTCCCCCCAAAATGCCTGGCAGACCTCATGACAACCCTGCGTTACCCAAAGAGGTCTTGGAAATTCCAAGAAAGTATCGAGCTTCTAATATTTTGGGGAAATTAGCAGCAACTTGACCATAGCAATGTGAAAGGGGGCAACAGAGAAAGGGATCTTTATGCCAGCTTTACCCCCACTAACTCTGAACAGGCGCACACGAACACACAATGAAAAAATAACAATATTTATTAAAAACTTAGAAAGAATAACACCAAGCATGCACACATCCCTACAAGAAGCATTCACAAAAGACCACTAGGAATGGAAGGAAAGAGATTGCCAGAAGGATAGATAGGGAGATTTCTGGGGTGATATGACACCTGTCTTGTAGTCCAAAGTCATCAAGGAGACCGACGGGGCACCTTTTCACTCAGCCATCATTCCGTTACAGAAATGGAACAATGGGTTAATTCATGGCTTGGCTTATAAATTAAAAGTGGTGCAGGTGGAATGGAAGGGGCACAGGAGCATGACGACTCTGTGACGACATCAAGTGAAAGGGAAGCCCTTTTGCAATCTCCTGGTGTCCCTGTCATGGGATATTTGGGTCATCTGATAATCTCCTTAGTGATTAGATTTACAAAAGCTTGAGTTGCCTCTTTGATGGCTAGGTGACTACGGAAGAGAAGTTCAAAACCTTCAGACAAAGGAATACTCCTTTTGCTTAATGGAATCATTATCTATCCCTTAGGTGTGGGGTAAAGACAATGTCCCTTTGACCTTATATTTCCTCATATTTTGGAATTTGTCAATAGTCCTTCCTTTGGGAGATGCACGGCTTTCAGCACATGCCTATTGGGATCCATACAGCAAGTCCCTGAAATTTTCCTGCTCATCCCCATGGAACACCATATTAATAAGCCAAATTAACAATAAGCCAATTTTGGGGGTGAGATGGGGGCTCATTAGGCGCATTAACACCTGTAATGTAGGCTGGTGGATTTTTAAATTCCTCCCCACCTTCTCAGTATTCCACATTTTTTCTGGAATTAGCTGAAGGTGACTCGCTCTGTTGCCCTGCTGCCGCTGCCACCAGCTGACTACTTTGTTCTCAATGCAGGTGGTTCATTGCCACCACCTCCAGTTGACTGCCTGGGTTCTATTGCAGCGGCAGCAGCAGTGTCCTGCTGCTGCCATTGCCAGTTAACTGTCTGGGTCCCATCACATTGGTGAGTGGCTGAATGAGTGAGAGGAGGAAGGGGCCTTTGTGAGGCAGGAGGGGCATAGATGCAGATTGAGTGGCAGCAGTGGATTGTGAGGTGGAAAGGGAATTTGCATGCAGGTGGTGATTGGTTGGGTGTGTTTCCTGAGCAGCCAATCAGCACACTGGGAGAGGAAAGGAATTTGCATGTGGTGGTGATTGGTTGGGTGTGCTTCCTGAGCAGCCAGTCAATGCACTAGGAGAGGAAACATACCCAAGCCTATTGTACATACCTTTTTATAGAGAGAGATGGGTTTCTAGAGAATCCAGAAACCTTGTTAGGGAGAAGCCTGGACTGATAAGAATGTTTGAAGTTCTGGACTTATTCTGTAACAAGATTTGTGGAATTCTGTGTACAGAACAGAAAACAGCATTTTCTGCACACAAAATAATATTTATGTATAGAAAAATGTTTCCCAAACAGAAAATGTTTATTTTTGTCCCAGCTGCTTGTCCTCCCCCACCCAAAAAAAGTTTATGAAAGGTTTATAAGGAGTGATTTACTTCTGATCTTCAACAACTACAGCAATAAGTAGATAGCTGCAAGGATCAATTAGTGAATTGAGTGGAGAATTCTTAATCTGAAATGTTGAAGAATCTCTGAGCATATGGAGAACATAGGATTGGGCTGTCCATTAATTTAAATAACTTTTTACTCTACACTTGATTGGCAAAACCAAAGCAGACATGGTATGTTTATAATTAAATAGCAACAGTCATCTCCACAACTGTCAACAGTTTTACAGGGAAAATTCTGATGTAACTTAATAAGGCAAATCAAACAACCTTTTAAGACAATGGTCTTTTGCTTTGCCTACTAACAAAGCTTGTATTTTTCTTATTACTAGACTAAATCAGATGTGTCCAAAATCTCCAACAGGAATTTAGACTTTATATCCAGATAGAAAAGAAAATGCAATAGAGATAAAAGCAGTGGGATACCTTCTACAATTCCTTCCTCATAAAGGCTAAATAAATGGGCCCTAGAATAAATCAAGCCTGAGCTCTCCCTAGAAGCCAAGATGACTAAACTGAGACTGTCATACTTTAGCCATATCATGAGAAAACATTACTCACTAGAAAAGGCAATAATGCTTGGGAAGGTAAAGTCCATAGGAAAAGAGGAAAACTGAATTACAGTTGGATAGACTCAATCAAGGAAGCCATGGCCCTGAGTCTGAAAGACCTGAACAGGGCTGTTGATGATAGGGTGACTTGGAGGTCTCTCATACATAGGGTTGCCATAAATAGAAGTCAACAACAAAAAAAACGCTAAACCTAGCTCATATTGTATCATCCTTCAGTACCCATAAGGTCATTAATAGTATTGATTTAATGAAGTATTAATTTGTCTAAGTATAGTTTAGGATTCAATAAAGACTTTTGCAGTAAGGAAACAATTTAAGTACTTTATTCATCTAGTTGGCATTTGAGTTAGAGAAGAAAATAGGAAGAGTATCATTTCTGTGAAATTAAATGTACTGTATTACAGAAGGGGAACTCAGTCAGAAATGTATTACTTGGGGGAAATCATTCCCAGTAGATATGCACATTTCATAGAATCACAGAATCATAGAATTGTAGAGTTGGAAGAGACCACGAGGGCCATCCAGTCCAACCCCCCTGCCACGCAGGAAATCTTGATCAAAGCATCCCCGATAGATGGCCATCCAGCCTCTGTTTAAAGACCTCCAAGGAAGGAGACCCCACCACGCTCCGAGGGAGTGTGTTCCACTGCCGGACAGCTCTTACTCTTCACTTAAGAGCATTTGCACCCCTCTTCTGTGGGTAAAATAACATAATAAGATAGAGTGCTAGACTTGCTCTGAATTAGACCAGGGATATCAAAGCCATTTTCCACAACTATGTTGGGGTGTATGAGCATAAAAATTAAAAATTTATTAAAGATTCCAGGGAGCAAGCCCTTTAGAAATCTCTTCTTAAGAAAAGTTTATTTTTAAAAGTAAGCAGAGTTAGCGAAGGGAAGACTGACCAAGCTCTGAATCACCCAGCACTAAATAAAGTCAAGCAGACAAATTAAGGACAATTAAGACGTTTGCTTAAAATACATATCAAAAGTTTACTGAAGGTATAGCAATCTTAATCTACATATTCAAAACAAATCTAGGTCCTTAACTAAGGATTACAGTTCAGGGTAGTAAACTCATCCAATCTTAGGAGGTTCAGGTTAGGATAATCAAATCAGAAACTTCTACGTATTACAGCAGTAACATCCATATTTCCTTAGAAAAAGAGGTGCTTGTAGGTAAGCGAGAACTCATCTCTCTTCTTCATGTTTGGAGGTCAGATGCATGGTAGGAAGGGGAGAAAAGGGAAGTGAGGAATGAAGAGCCTCATGGAGAGGCTGCACACCCCAAGAAGGGACACAGAGAATCATAAAATATTTAAATTAGGAAGCCATGTGATGAATGACTCAGTGGTCACCCCATAGCTCCAAATGACTCAGATAGTCTGAGATGAGAAGGGGGTAGGAACTTAAGCATGCAAGGAATTTTGTAAACTTACTAAGCAGGGGTGCAAGAAGAATGTTACATTTTCCACAAACTACAGCTGTGATAAAGCCTTAAGGATGTCAGAAATACAGGTTGTCTAGGCATGACCATCTTGGGCAATCTTTGCTTTATCAATTCTGCCAGAATTTCAAAGTGATGCAATTATTCATGTATTAGTTTGGAAAGCTTTTTTAAAAAAACAAAAAACAAAAAACATGAAAGTGTCATTTTTTAAAAAAAAATGTGTTTTAAAATTCAGTTTCCTGCTGTTTGGGAAACAAAGGGCCCAACTACACCAGGCAGAATACTCTGGCTCCCTGCTGGCATATCCTTACTCTGGATCAGGCCCACCCCCACCCACTCCATTACCTGGAGACATCAGGCAAGAGTCGAAACTTGACACTGGCCTGCTGCTGCTGCTGCCACTGTCACCACCACCACCACCATTTTCTCTGCTAATGCAGAAGCCAAGCAGGGGTCCCACAACATGTGACTGCAGGCCCCCTGCATGTGACCAGCCTCAGTTACATGTTGAGGTACCCCTGTCTGGCTTCTGGAAATGCCAGGAAGCTGGCAGTGGCAGAGATAAGCAGTGTGCTGGATGGGCTCCTGCGGACACGCTGGGCCTGATACAGTTTTTCCCCCCCCAGGTAAAACAGAATAAACTGGTTGTTTTGCTGTAAAATGTGATCAGGCCTATCCTGGCTTGCCTTCATTCCAGCCCTGTATTTACCCTGGGGGTGGTGAGGACTGCCTGGTGGCAGATAGGTGTAAATGCCCTGTATCATTTGGACTGCATGGCTCCTGTGTCACCTTACTCCCCTAAAAGGTAACAACTCCCACTCTGATTTACTTCTTAAATAAAAAAATAAATGCCCCTCTTAGGCCCAAAACATCTAGGTGGGGCATGACAATATTTCCTAGGAAGCAGGGAGGGATTTTTAGTTTTTAAAAAACAAACAAAACAAAAACCTTTTTAAAATAGGGGGGCTTTGAGGGCCTCATAAGTGGGCTCAGAAGGCTACATGTTCTTCAAAGCCACACTTTACCTGCCCCTGGTTTAGGAGATATTTCAGGAAATCCACACTACTTCATTGTCCCAAACACACACACAAACATATATTATACTTTTAAAATAATTACTCAAAGGCCTACTGCCTTGTATCAGGTTTTGGCCCTGAAGTCTCAGGGAATTGAAAGCTTTCATCTAGGAAACACAGTGACTGTTTGTGGGGTTGGAGGCTCAATTTCATTCCTGCTGCACCACAAAGAGTATATGATCAGGCATACTGCAGATTATCTGATTAAAGTAAGGCATGACCATCCCTCCACACCCCCAATGATGTCCACATTGGTAGCCAGACCAGCTGCATGGCACTATAAAAATTAAGCTTTTTTTTCCCCCAAGGTTCCACAAACATACCTCAGCTGCCTACTTAAGTTTTGTAAAGGTTAAAATTGCTACCATATTTAGATCCTGACATCAACTTTTCTGGAAGGAGCACTGGCAGAAGTAATCTCAGAACCACTGTCAATAATTCTTGAGAATTCCTGGAGAACAGGAGAGGTCACAACAGACTGGAGGAGGGAAAAGGTTGTCCACATCTTTAAAATGAGGGAAAAAGAAAACCCCAATAATTACCACCCAGTCAGCCTGACATCAATACTAGGAAAGATTCAAGAGCAGATCATTAAACAGACAGTCTGTATGTCATATCCATCAACATAGTCCAACAGCTTGTCACGGATTTTTGCCCCTCTGTCTCACCAAAGAGGCAGAAGGAACAATATTTAGCAGCGCTGTAGCCAAGCATGTGGTGTGAGCAAAAAAATTTGCATACTTCTGGTAAAAACCAATGGAGTCCAAAATGTCTTTTGTTGCTTTATTTAGAAATAAGCAGAGTTGCATTTCAAACAAAGAAATAAACAGTTAAAGGGCAGAGCTCTCATCTCTGCTCTGTGTCTCTCAAAGAATCCTTCAGAACTGCTGGGAAAATGCAGCTAGCACACACTGAATTTTCCCCTCCTTTATAGTAAAAAACTCTTATCAAATTCTCAGAGACAAAGAGGCGCCCCTGGTTTCTCTCACTTATCTCTTAACCTTGGAAACCAGGCACTGCCAAGAAAACATACTGGAGCCTCAGTGATTTATAGCCTAAGCAAGGCCAACTAACTCTTTCTCTTTTGCCTAGTTAAAAATTATCTTTAGGATCTCATGGATTTTAACTGCAACACCCATTTTCCCTGACACTGTAAGCATTTAGAAAGGAATGCTGTAATCACTAAAAGTCAACATGGGTTTCTCAAAACTAGTCATGCCAGATTAATCTTATCTCGTTTTGATAGAATTACACACGTGATAGATGAAGGGAATGCTGTAGATGTAAAGTATCTTGATTTCAGTAAGGTCCCCCATGATATTCTTGTAAATAGGTTAGTAACCTGTGGGCTAGACAATGCAGCTGCTAGGTGGATTTGTAATTGGTTGACCGACCAAATGCAAAGGGTAGTCACCAACAGCTCCTCTTCATCCTTGAGAGAAGTGACTAGAGGGGTGCCACAGGATCCTGGGCCCAGAGCTATTCAACATCTTTATCAATGACATGGATGAGGGAATAGATGGTATGCTTATCAAGTTTGTAGATGACACCAAATTAGGAGGGGTAGCTAATACCCCAGAGGACAGGATCAGATTTCAAAATGACCTTAGCAGATTAGAAAGCTGGGCCAAAACTAACCAAATCATAGAATCATAGAATCATAGAATTGCAGAGTTGGAAGAGACCACGAGGGCCATCCAGTCCAACCCCCTGCCATGCAGGAAATCACAATCAAAGCATCCCCGACAGATGGCCATCCAGCCTCTGTTTAAAGACCTCCAAGGAAGGAGACCCCACCACGCTCCGAGGGAGTGCGTTCCACTGCCGAACAGCTCTTAAATGTAGGATACTACACTTGGGCCGTAAAAATGAAAATCAGAGAGATAGGATGAGGGACACCTGGCTTGATGGCAGTACATGTGAAAGGGATCTAGGAGTCTTAGGTCCCGCCTACACGATTTAAATAATACGTACGGCGTGCGGAAGTTCGCACTTCGGTACAAACGGCCGTTCGGATGCACAAGAATGCAAAAGAGGGGGGCCCTGGTTTTCCACCCTGAAATACGCACACGCGGCATTCGGGAGGGAAAGCGGATCGCGAAGAGAAATCCGTACGCCGTTCAGATGGCTGACGGGTCTGTACGGTCCGTTCGCACACATACAAACAGGAAGGGTATTCTGATTGGCTGGCTGAGTAGAGGGGGCGGGGCTACCACGGAGGGGAATTGGGAGCGGCCGCCATGTTGGTTTCCCGGCTAGCGAGTGTCCGGTAAGTCCGTGAATTTATATGTTTATTTATTTTTATTTTATATTGTAAATATGGAAAAACGACTGTCCGCAAACCAGGAACCTTTAAAAAAAAAAAAAAAAAGGCGGCGGGAAATTTAAAACTGCCGCTTGGCTTGCTCGCTCCAGCCAGTTTCGGGAAGAGGGAGTCATACGGAGCTTAGGGGGCTTAAAAATCGTATACCCGGTTCGTACGCATACGAACGACAGGCTGTTCGTATTTTTTGCCCCCCCATACGGATTTTTTTATGATCGTATAGCCGCACCCTTAGGAGATTTTCACATGCCTAAAATACCCCCCCGAAGAAATCAGGACAGAAATATTTCTGTCCCAGAAGCAGCACCGCGGTTCGCATGCCCAGTCCCCTCTCCCGATATGCCATCGTCGTCACACTGTGTTATTTCTTCCCTCTTCCAGAATATTTTATTAACGGCGAACTCCCGTTAGTAAAATATACAGATTAATTTTGAAACTTAATCTGGAGCAAGACATTATAAAGCCATACATGATAAAATGGGCCCAGGACTGTAGTACTTGAACAGATTAGAAAGCTGGGCCAAAACTAACAAAATGAATTTCAACAGGGAGAAATATTGGATACTACAATTGGGCAGTAAAAATGAAAACCAGAGATAAAGGATGGGGGACACCTGGCTTGATGGCAGTCCATGCAAAAGGGATCTAGGAGTCTTAGCGGACCACAAGCTGAACATAGGTCAGCAGTGTGATGCAGCAGCTAAAAAAAACAATGATAACAGCTACATTAGGCTGCATCAATAGGAGTATAGTGTCTAGATCAAGGGAAGTAATAATGCCACTCTATTCTACTTTGGTCAGACCTCTGGAATGTGTCCAGAGGAGGGCAACCAGGATCGTGGGAGGTCTGGAAGCCATGCCCTATGAGGAGTGGCTAGGCATGTTTAGTCTGGAGAAGAGACAGTTGAGAGGTGACATGATAGCCGTGTTTAAATATTTGAAGGGATTTCATACTGAGGATGGGGGCAAGCTTGTTTTCTGCTGCTCCAGAGACTAGGACACAGAGCAATGGGTTCAAAGTACAGGAAAAGAGATTCCACCTAAACATTTGGAAGAACTTCCTGATGGTAACACACACAGACAGTGTGTGTGTGTGTGTGTGTGTGTAGGTGTATGTGTGTGTAGATGGCCCTGCCCATAGTGATACTTGTAGGTGGGAAACCTATACAGGATAGCTAGGAGTGAATCCTATAAAATCCTATGGGACTTACCTCTGACTAGAAATTTATCAGAGACCACAATTACTGATGTGAGTGTAAACTGTGGATTGGAGATGCTTATTTAGGAAGTATTAGCACAAAAGAGCAATGAGAGAAGAAATAGACCCTTTCCTAAACATACATAAAATGCCATTGGTCTATCAACTAATTTTGTGATAGATGGCAGATTAGAGGACCTGTTAAAGGTATATTTTAGACTGACTGGTGAACTTCTATATTGCCCACGTACTACGTTTTAATGCACAAATATTTTCAGTGGACAACTTTATAAGAACATATAATTAGAAAGAGATAATTTTGAGACTCTTCATGTAAGGAGCAAAATCCTTATTAATCTCTGCCTGAGACTGACTTTGCATGTAAAGTCAGCAAATTAATTAGCTTTCTTTAATCTTTTGTGCTTAAAAACACTTGTTCTAATTTATTGCTTACTTCAATGTTAAAGAACTGCTTAGCTGCAAAAAATATTATTTAGATGCTTATATTAAAATCTATTGTAATGCTAAGAAATAAAACATTTTCAAGGAGATTTGTAATTTTGTCTGTTCAGCATTAGAGATAATGCAAATAGGTATGCACAAAATAAAATCTACGCAATGAACATTTTTGCATTAAACATGAGGGGGAAATTATCCTTAGTTTATAGCATAATCTCATTTAAACAATTTGTTGGCATTATATAAGGAAATATATTATCCATTATTTTACAAAATCACTTGCAAAGCCTTTGCTCTCATAAATGCATGCCACCATTGTTGGACTATTTCATTTATTTTAAAGGGAAGATCCTGCAAAACATGCAGTGACAAATGCAATAACTAGGCCCATTGAGATTCCAACTAACAGCACTGTCTGAGGTGCTTGTCCCCAACAGTAGATAAAAACGAGCAGAGTGCAGGAGCACAGAACTCTCTAGCAGTATTTGGCAATCTGATACTGACCAACTTTGAAATAAAGCACAGACACTGTTGGGTTCTTCCAAAGTCCTTGGAGGCTCTTTATCTTGTTGTTGCAGGATATATACAATATATACAAACACTCCTTCAACAATTTCTAACAGTAAATAGTCACTACTCTCAGTAAACATACACAATCCACTACTACAACCCATCTACAACACACCTTCTACAACCCACACAAACTCTGGGTCTCAGCAGACTGATATACAGTGGTGATTATGCTGGGCTAGCACCTGGTGTTCCACACCCTTTACAGCCATACAAAGTATTTTTTACTTTGATTTAAAGCCATGGTGTTCCAACAGGGAAATACTTGCTCTGAAAAGTCAGTGCCCCTTGAACAGCCTTACAAATAAATGAAAATAATATAAGCTTTAAAAATTAAACTATTTTCCTCTACTAGGCTTTTCGCATTCATAAATGGCCTAAAAGAGGTAGGGACACTCAAATTCTCTAAAACTTTCCTGCGTTAAGACAGCTCTCATTACCTGGAGTAACCATGCAAGTGACAATTTATAGCTTCCTTTTATAATAAAAATAGCACTGAGACTTCTGCCAATGTTTCGATTAATGAACTGGGGCAAAGATCCATGATGTGACGGAGAGGCTGACAAGACTGGTCAAGCCTACTCATCATCATTCCCCATTCCTTTTGGCCCATGTGAGAACCAATGATACTGCAAGGCACAGCTTTCCAAAGATCAGAAGAGATTATGAGGCTCTGGGGAGGAAGATGAAAGAAATGGAGGCACAGGTTGTCATCTCGTCTCTTCTGCCAGTTGAAGGGCATGGTCCAGGAAGGGAGAGGAAAATAGCTGACATAAACAACTGGCTCCATAGATGGTGTCACTGAGAACAATTTGGATTCTTGGATTATGGGCTGTGGTTTCATGAGGGGGGACTTCTGGCAAGGGATGGGGTGCATCTCATGACAGTTGGCAGAAACGTTTTTGCCAACAGTCTCAAGAATTTGATCAGGAGGGCTTTAAACTAAGTCATATGGGGGAGGGAGACAGTGTTACGGAAGGCAAAAGGGCTGGAGAAAACAGTCAAACTGTCATAGAGAGAACAAGGCAAACAGTGCAAGGACCCAACACTGGGAGGCAAAAAAACTTACACAGGGAGCAAGTAAAGGGAACAAATGGTCTTAGATGTCTCTACACTAATGCACAGAGCATGGGAAATAAGCAAAATGAACTTGAACTCCTTGCACTACAAAACAAATATGATATAATAGGCGTTACTGAAACTGAGTGGGATGAGTCTCATGATTGGAATGTAGGAACAGAGGAGTATAACCTTTTTGAGAGAAACAGGCCAAACAGGAAAGGACGAGGAATAGCATTATGTCAGGGATATTTACACCAGTGAAGAGATCTATGACATCAGTACTGGAAGCCAGGTGGAGAGCATCTGGATAAAAATTAAAGGGGAGGGAAACAACACGGATGTTATTGTGGGACTCTACTACAGACCCCCAAGTCAGACAGAGGAATTGGATGATGCTTTCTAGAACAGATGAACACACACGCAGAAAGGAGAGATATAGTAGTGATGGGTGACTTTAACTATCCTGATATTTGCTGGCAATCTAACTCAACCAAAACCTCAAGGTCTAGCAAATTCCTTGCTTGCCTGGAAGACAATTTCATGGTCCAAAAGGTGGAAGAGGCAACAAAGGGGTCAGCTATTTTAGATCTAATCCTAATGAACAGAGATGACCTGGTTAATGGGGTACAAATGGTGGGATCCTTAGGTGAGAGTGATCATGTTCTCCTGGTGTTTGTTATACAATGGAAAGGAGAAGCTAGGCATAGTCAGACACGCATTCTAGACTTTAGGAGAGCTGATCTCAATAAACTCAGGGAAACATTGGGGGTGATGCCATGGTAAGGAATACTAAAAGAGAAGAGACCTCAAGACAGATGGGACTTTCTCAAAAGGGAGATACTGAAGGCACAATTTCAAACACTACCATTGAGGAAGAAAAATGGGAGCTGTCTCCAGAAAAGGACTTTCAATGGAGCTAAGTTTTAAACGGAACATGTATAGGAAATGGAGAAAGGGGGAAATCACCAAAGAAGAAGTCGAACAGATAGCGAACACATGTAGGAGTAAAGTCAGAAAAGCTAAAGTGCAGAATGAGCTCAGGCTCTCTAGAGAGGTTAAGAACAATAAAAAGGGGTTTTGGGGGGGTATGTCCACATCAAAAGGAAGAAGAAGGAAATCATAGGACCACTATGTGGAGAAGATGGCAAAATGCTAACAGGGGACAGAGAAAAGGCAGAATTACTCAACACCTTCTTTGCCTCAGTGTTTTCAGAAAAGGAAAAGGAGGACCAACCTGAGGATAATGGAACAGAGGACACAATAGGGGAAATCCAGCTCAAAATAAGTAAAGAGGTAGTACAGGAATACCTTCTTAATCTAAATGAATTTAAATATTCAGGACGGGATGAACTATATCCAAGAATATTAAAAGAGCTGGCAAATGTTATCTCAGAGCCATTGGCAATAATCTTTGAGAATTCCTGGAGAACAAGTGATGTCCCAGCAGACTGGAGGAAGGCAAATGTTGTCCCCATCTTCAAAAAGGGTGGGGGGAGAGGATCCCAACAATTATTGTCCAGTTAGTCTGACATCAATACCAGGGAAGATTCTAGAGCAGATCACTAAACAGCGAGTCTGTGAACATTTTGAAGGCAATGCCATAATCACAAAAAGTCAACATGGGTTTCAGAGAAACAAGTAAGACCAGACTAATCTGATCTCTTTTTTTGATAAAGTTAGCAGCTTGGTAGATGAAGGGAACACTGTGGAGATCGCATGCCTTGATTTCAATAAGGCCTTTGACAAGGTTCCCCATGACATTCTTGCAAACAAGCTTGTAAAATGTGGGCTAGACAAGTTAACTGTTCAATGGATTTGTAACTGGTTGACCGACCGAACCCAAAGGGTGCTTAGCAGTGGCTCCTCTTCGTTTTGGAAAGATGTGACCAGTGGGGTGCCACAGGGTTCTGTCCTGGGCCCAGTGCTATTCAACATCTTTATCAATGACTTGGATGAGGGAATTAGGGGCATACTTACCAAATTTGCAGATGACACCTAATTAGGAGGAGTAGCTAATACCCTAGAGGACAGGATCAAAATTCAAAATGACCTGGATAGACTAGAGAGCTGGGCCAAAGCTAACAAAATGAAATTCCATACAGAGAAATGTAAGGTACTGCACTTAGGGCGAACAAATGAAATGCATAGATATAGGATGGGGGACACCTGGCTGAATGAGACTACATGCGAAAGCAATCTAGGAGTCCTAGTAGACCGCAAGTTGAACATGAGCCAACAGTGTGATGCGGCAGCTAAAAAGGCCAATGCGATTTTGGGCTACATCAATGGAAGTATAGTGTCTAGATCAAGGGAAGTAATAGTGCCGCTCTATTCTGCCTTGGTCAGGCCTCACCTGGAATACTGTGTCCAGTTCTGGGCACCACAATTCAAAAAGGATATTGACAAATTGAAGCATGTCCAGAGGAGAGCGGCTAAAATGGTGAAAGGTCTGGAAACCATGTCTTATGAGGAGAGACTTAGGGAGCTGGGTATGTTTAGCCTGGAAAAAAGACGGTTAAGGGGCGATATGATAGCCCTGTTTAAGTATTTGAAGGGGTATCACATTGAGGATGGAGCAAGCTTGTTTTCTGCTGCTCCAGAGAGTGGAACACGGAACAATGGATGCAAGCTCCCGAAACAGAGATTCCACCTCAACATTAGGAGGAACCTTCTGACAGTAAGAGCTGTTCGGCAGTGGAACACACTCCCTCAGTGCATGGTACAGTCTCATTCCTTGGAGGTCTTTAAACAGAGGCTGGATGGCCATCTGTCGGGGATGCTTTGATCGTGATTTCCTGCGTGGCAGGGGGTTGGACTGGATGGCCCTCGTGGTCTCTTCCAACTCTACAATTCTATGATTCTATGATTCTGTGAACTTGTTAGGGCCCACAGTAAGCCTAAGTCATTATCCTTTATTTTCCATTTATTGTTTCTAACTGACACTCATTCCGTATCTCCTCTGACCACATGCCTTCAGTGAGCAATTTTTTGGTGGTGGTGGTGGTGGTGACGACGTTTGTCCATTTAAGGGTTGTTGTTGTTTAATTCTACAGACGTCAGGGCCATGTATCTCTCTTGTTTTTCTATGGACTTTTTGTGTGTCCATGTGATAAGATTAATAGGTTTAGTATTAAAGGCAGAAATAATGGATAGACATGTTTTAAGAACTCCACAGTTATCAGAACCTAGAAACCCTTGGAATAATATTCCCATCATAAATATTAGTGTTTCTCTCATCACTGAATCTCACAAAATGCATCTGCCCTTGAGGGGGAGGGTTTAAAAGATATGTCCTGAAATCAAGGGGCACTAACCATGCTTCATCTCAGTAATGGATCAGTTTGGGATTTTGCTTTCAGAAAACACGGATTGGAAGATTCGTTTTTAAAAATAATTAGTTACACTTCCAAACCCTTTCCCCCAAACATTAATTAATTAGTGTTACAGGTGCAATTTTTAAAAGTCTCTCTTTTCCATTTCTCAGTGGTAACTAAAACAGTAACTTTTGACTTACTTTAAAACATGTACATCTGAATTCTGCCTGCCTCTGGGTGTGGAACAATGTACATTCCCCTCCCATACACGTCACTGGTCACTCTGCACCTGCAACAAACCATGAGCCATCAGCAGAAAACACAACATAAGCAAGCACTTTAACCATGTAGTATTCCTGTTTCACCACACAGTCAGGCTACACTCCTGTAACAATAAAAGCAATGGAAGAAATAACAGGACAAAATGATTGACATTATCCCTCGTTAGGTTGTAATTATAACAGATTGTAGTTATATATATTTTTTGTATATTTTGTATGTTTCTCTTATGTTTAGTTCCCTTCTTCTACTGTGTTTCTTTGGGTGGGTGGACAGATATTCCAAGGAATATGAAATTTAAGTAATTTCTTTTCTAGCAGGAAGGACTTTAGTCTGCTATCATGGAATAGGTTAGAGACCATCTGCTCAGGAGCAGATTCTTTGGGGATGGGCTACTGCTATTCTTATTTATTTTATTTACACCCATCTTTTATCTTTTATGGGATCCAGCTTCTAAAGCCAGTGATCTTGGCATGAAGGGCCATTCCTGTGTTCCTTTTTTCACATATGTCCTTTACACATGCAAACAGCTGCCTGGAAATTAGGGATGTAAATCCTCATTAAGCCCATGTGGGACAAATTCACAACTGCACATCCCTCCTTGTTTCATAAAGAAACATAGCAGTGTAGATGCAGACTTTCCTCTTCATCCTGTAAAGAGCTCTTCCCCTATGTCCTTCAGTCCTGCATCATCCTTTCCTCTTGGCCCATTGCTACCTATTCTACCACCTGATTCATTTGCCAATACTCCTTTCTTTAATGGTTTCCTACCAAATTCTCTTTCCCCTTAACCCCTTAGACATTGATTTATTTCATCTACTTCTCCTTCTGTTTCCTGTGTGTCAGACCACTGACACATCTGCTTCCTTTAGCCATCCTGGCATTGAGCTTGCTGTTCCTAAGCCTAAGTCCTCTCTGCTACTAACTGTGACATCATCAGTACTCCTCTTGTGACATCAACACAAGGAAACACCTGGAAAACTCTCATTGGTTGGACTTTATCTCTCACGTGTTCACAAAAACAGTGCTTGCAAAGATATTAAAAATGTTTGGATCCTTTTCTGTTCAATTAAAATTTGGTACACCTAATTTGCAATATGATAAATATTTCTCATTTGTTAGATTTTGTATTCTTTTTTATTTGAATGATTGTTGTTGATACTTAAGGATATTTTCAGGGTCTTCCCAAATTCCAAACCCAATGTATACATTGTAAAGATAGCTAGAGAAAAGTTTGTATTAATTTTGGTAACTGGAGGTACGACATATGCACATTCATCTAGGAATAAGCTGTGGAAAAACCCACCTCTGAGTAGGTATGCATAGCATTGCAGTGTTAATGACTTCATTAATGAGAATAATCAAAAGTATTTTTATCTCTCATATTTCAGATTGTTATTTCTCAGGGTGCTAGCTGTAATCTCAAGGAATTGCTATGCAATGGGGAGATAACTCCCAAGACAAGCAATACTGGAAGAGGGTAAATTTTGATATTGTGTGAGGTGACTTTAAAATTTGGGCCCAGCACCTCACTTCCAACTGTGGCCAATATTCATGGGATCAGCATGAAGTGATTTGTATGTGTGTTATACTTGTTCAACATTGGCATACCAAAAAGCCAGGAATAAGAGAAGGAAAGGAAGGGTCCTGTGGGAAGAGCCAGTGAGTAAATGCATTTGGGCCAATGTGACATTTACAGCAGGGTGGGGGTAGAGTGCCAGTGCTACAGTTCTTGATCCGATTGGCTGTACAAGCCCTGGCAGCAGTGGCACAGGGTCAGAAGAAAAAGAAATCTCCTGAGGACAGGTGGTGAGCCTTCCAAAAGCCCCAGCAGCAGCATAGAGCCTGGGAAAGCACCTCATGTGTTGTGCACGCTGTAGGAAAGGCTGCGTGGCATGTGAGTAGCAAGAAAGGCAGCAGCAGCCTCTGCAGTTGTTGATTGACCTTTGCCTCCTGCATACCCCCCCCAATTGTTTTTCAGCCCGCCCAGGATTTGGGTTACATATTACCTTGCTAGCCAGGTTTTACCCAGAATCCAAGAATCAGCTGGCCTAGAAGGCATTGTGGCTCTCCCCACAACCTTTGTCTCTCTCATCTCTGCATTCCATGTGATGTAACAAGAGTCTTCCCCTGGTGTCCTGTTCTGGCCCTGGGATCTCAGAACATGGGATACCACTGGCCTGGCAGCCCTATTTATACCTAGAAAGGGATGTGTATGCTTGTGATGGAGGTAAACTTTAAACAACATAATAGTAAATGTGGTCAATGGTTCTGTTTTTTGTTGTGTGTGGTACCGTTTTGTTGTAGCCTGTTAGTAGAATCTTGATTACAATATCATTCACTAAACTGGAATTAAAAGAGGATTGGAAGAAATCTGATAATTCTGGTATATATTTATTGAATTTTATAATGCCATTACTTAGCTCAGTTGTTATTAATCTTTTTACGGTAATTGATCTCTGTGAGAACCTGATGAAAGTTGTAAACCCCTTCCTCAAAGAAATGCACTTAAACACAATTATCAAAGTAACAGGGAGGAAATTAAAGGGAGGAAATCAATTTTGTCCCATGTTCACGGGACCCCTAATAACCCGTCTGATGACCATCTAGGAAAAGGAGGACTACCTGTTAAAAATGTTAAATTTACTTAGATGACCACAGAGGAATACTTATTGTAGTTAGTACAATGCACAACTGTTCATTTTTGCCTTTTGGGGCTGCAAAGAGGATGCAAGCCTGATATTTAGGAAAACAAAAATCCTTTCATTTGTAAACTGAGAAATTGTAATGGAAATCATGGAGGGGGGCTATAAGAAAAACTCCATGGTGATGGCTTTAAATTTCACAGTGAAATACACTTCTTTTTTGCCTATGATAAAAATTTCTGCGCACTGGAGCAGCTTCTTACTTCATCTAAACTCAGTAGGAAGCCTTGGGCACTTCTAGAATACTTGTATAAACAAAACTACTTATTTAGATGCCCGAACCATCCAACATTTCACTGATAAAAATAAGGACATGCTTGCAACACCTCTGTTTGAATACCAGAGAGAGATCCTGACAGACTGGGTAAGACAATAAAAGGCTCTCAATCATCTGATGGATGTTGTATATGTTGCTGGAATAAATCTTGCAGCATTCCTATCCACTGGCAATGCTGGCTGGGGCTGATGGAAGATGGAGTCCAATAACATCTACCAGGCTACGGGTTTATTGTGCAGTCCTGGCAGTAGCAGCTCAGGTCCTGGAAAAAATATTTATCTACATATGTGCTGTAGGTATGGCACATTGAAATATTATTTTCCACACAAAAATGCTATTTTCTGTGCAGAAATTGCTTTTTTCTATATAAATCAACTATGTGCACATTTTAAGCAGAACAAGTCTCCAATTACAGCATTTTTTCTGAACAGAAAACAGCATTTTCTATGCAGGAATTACTATTTCTGCACTGAAACATTATTTTCCATGCAGAAAATGCTCTTTTCTGTGCAAAACAGCCACATGTGAATTTTGTACAGAATGCATCCTGAACTGTGAGGATTTTCATCTGTCTGGGATTCTTGTCAGGATTTCTCAGCATGCAAACAACATGTTTATTGAACATTTTTTGAATATGCTTCCCATGCCTAGTGGAGGAACTCTTCTGTCATTCTGCAAGAAACAAGTCCACTTCTCCTTTTCCAGTGTGAGGGAATTGAGAGCAAGTGGTATGAGTGGAGACCAAGGAGCAAGGGACAGGGATGAGATTATGAGGAGTGAGTGGTGCAAGTGGCGGAGTGCAAGAGAGGGAGATGTTGTGAGGGTACAAGGAAAGGCAACAGAGGGAGGAGGTGAGTTTGGAGAGTGAGAAATGTGAGCACTGGAGTGCAAGAAGCAGAAAGGGATGCACTGCAAGGGTATGGTATGAGGAGAGCAAGGGAATAGGAGAGATAATATTGGTGCAAACATCTGAAGTACAAGAAGCAAGGAAGGATTCATTGCAAGGATTCAAGAAGAGAGATGGGAAGGATTAGGAGAGATGATAGAGTGAGTGGTAAAGTGGTGTAGTTCAAGAAAAAAAGGAGAGATGTACTGAAAGGACAAAAGGAGAGAGGTGGAGGGAGTAGGAGAAACAGAGTGAGCCATTTGAGTGGTGGCATGCAAGAAGAAAAAATACACCAAATATTGTGCCTAATTTTCATAATTAGAATGCAAATTAGAATAATTTGCAACATTAGAACAGTTTGCATAATATGCAAACTAGATCCCTGAGTTTAAGAAAGTGGAATGAATATAGCAACCCTAGTAACAAAGCATATCCAGTTATTGTTGAAGCATAATTTCCTAGGCTGGTAAAAACAAATAGCCCTTTCCCCTTCCTTCCTCCTCTGTTAAAAACCTCTTACCTTTTCTGAAAAAATATCATTTTCTGTGAAGAAAATTAAATTTCTGTGCAAACAACCACTGAAAACAAGTTTTCTGCACAGAAAGCAACATTTTCTGAATAGAAAAAATTATTGTGTTCTGTATAGAAAATACAGTTTTCTACAGAAAAAAAGCACAATTTTGTACAGAATACATCCCAAATAGTGAGCAACTTTCAAAATCTGTGCAGTTTTCAGCAGCTTTCCCACAGTAAGGAAAAGAATGGTAAAATTATTTATTCTTGCCTGAAAAAATGAAATATATGAAGAATTTCATGACAAAAGACCTTTAGCTCCTGCTACCTCTTTCTGGGATCTATTGTCAGTCTTTCTGTCCTGTGGACACCAGAGACCTAATTCATTTACATCTATGCCTTCTGCAGTTTGTACATCTTATCAATAGCAATGCAGATAGGATTTCTGTTCTCCTTATGGTTATGAGGATTATGCTCCTTCTTTCTGCACCCTGTTGCTTCCTTCTCCCTCTGCTTCAGAAGTTAAAGCGGGAATAGGGCAACCCCTGTGACTGTGTTATCTTAGGGGTAGTCAAAATAATCCTCATGGAATTCACTGGGGATACAATCTGTCTTAATGGGAACCTCCATCCATGCATCATGTTCAGAAGGCAGCCACCAAAACCCCCAAAAACTATTCCTGGAGAGACTTCGCAGCTTTTTTCAGAGTTTTTAAAAAGCTCCGTAGGGAATGTGCATTCCCCGCTCGTTAAGACAATTGCATTTGAATCACTGTGCTGTCCCATACAAGAGGAATTGCAAGCTAATTGGCGGGATGAGCGCAGGGGTGGGGCTTGCTAACAGGGCAAGCGCCCACTGCCATCATGTTGGGTTTTCACCTTAGCGAGCGATCACAATCTCAATAAAAATTTGTATTACCCTTCTCTCTTTCTCTCTCTTTCTTTTTTTGTAAGTGTGAAATATCACTTGTGTACCATGGAAAAAGTTTTTAAAAAAACCAATGGTGGCAGCATATTTTAAAACACCAGTAATTCACTTGCAGTCCCCATCTTGACTAGGGGGGATGCAAAGTTTATGGGGGCTGTAAAATCATTAAGACAAGTCACAGCTGCTGCAAATTGCTATTACTGTGGAGCAATCCATTCCCCCCCCCTCTTGTATAGATGACCCCTCTATCTCATCTATTTAAGTCAGATTGTTTTTATCCCATTGTAACACTTTGTTGAGAGCCAGCTTGGCATAGTAGTTTGACTGTTACACTAGGCTGTACTAGGTTTAAATCCTTACTCAGCCATGGAAACCCAGTGCGTGACCTTGGGCAAGTCACACTTTCTCAGCTGAAGAGGAAGGAAAACCTCCTCTGAATAAATTTTGCCAGGAAAAAATCTAGTTCAGGATGGCCCTGAATAATACACTAGGATATGGAAGGAAACCTGGTATGATTCCTGAAGTTTACTATTACAGATTGGTAAGATTATATTTGTCAGGACAAAATCTAGAACAGGATGGCAAAAAGTCAGAGTCAACTTGAACAATAACACAGAGTATACGTATTTGATGAGGAATCACAATAGAGAAAACACCAGAGTTGCCAAAACCAAAAACAAGTGGATTCTTTCATGTCTTTTGATGTTAAAACACACTAACATGGCGGTCTCGTCAAATGCTGAGGAATAGTTTAGCTATGCTGGGGACAGACATCTGATTTAAATCTTTATATCATGTTCATGGAAGAATTTTTGTAACTAGCTACTGGTTAATTTAAAAAAAGTTTATTCAGGACATTAGTGATAGAAAAATATTCTTTAGATCATTTTTACTGATCAACTTTTATATTCATTTCTTTTTCAGTATTTCTCTTTTACCAAAATATAGAAGTTTAAAACAATCCCCATCCCCACCAGAAAAACTGGCTCAAAATTAAATCATGTTAGCCTGGGTTGTTGTTGGGTTTTTGATTTTTTTTTACCTCAAGCTGATTTGCTTCTGCACTCAAACTGAGCAGAGCTGCCAGTTTGAAATAGTTTGTGGAGCTCAATTATAATCTAACCTCCACATGTCAATCATCCTTTTTACCATCTGCTGTGTCAAAGACACATTCATCTTTATCATTTTAATGACAACCTCCTCTTTCCTTGTCTTAATCACCATAACAGTAATGGTCTAGTTTCTCAACAGCATGATTAAGTCCAAAGTCATTTCAATGGCGCTTTGGCATCTACACATTTGTGTGTGCTTTTTTTGGTTGCATTTTTTTAAAAAAACATTACATGCCTGCCTTTTAATTTGTCATACATTTTCACAGGACATATTGAATATTGCACCAATAATGAGAATGTTTTATGAATGTGTAGTGCATGCTAGGAAGGAGAGAATAGTGGTGGATGTCTTGCTCAGTAGGTTAAAAAAGACTGCCTTAATTCAACTTTAAAAGTGGCTTAAAAGTCAGCCTTGATGTAACTGAGGGTTTGTTTACATCGGGAATATACCCCATCTTTCCCTGTCTCAGGGCATTTTGATGATGCAGGGCATTTGCTCCATACTGCCCCTGGGCAGTCCTCACCACCCCTGGGGCAGATATGGGGCTGAGATGGGGAGAATCATAGAATCATAGAGTTGGAAGAGACCACTAGAGCCATCTAGTCCAACCTCATGCCATGCAGGAAAAAACAAAGTATTCCCAACAGCCTCTGTTTAAAAACCTCCAAAAAAGGAGACTACACCACACTCTGAGGCAGTGTATTCCACTTCTGAACAGCTCTTACTGTCAGGAAATCCCTCCTAATGTTTAGGTGGAATCTCTTTTCCTGTAGTTTGAACTCATGGCTCCGTGTCCTAGTCTCTGGAGCAGCAGAAAACAAGCTTGCTCCTTCCTCAATATGACATCCCTTCAAATATTTAAACATGGCTATCGCATCACCTCTCAACCTTCTCTTCTCCAAACTAAACATGCCCAGCTCCCTAAGCCACTAACATGGAGTAGGGCCTGATACAACATTTTAGAATAATATCTGTTTTACTCCATTTCCACTGGGTGGAAATGGATAAGGCCACGTGTGTCCGCAGGAGCCTGTCCTGGCAGGCCAGCCCTCACTGCAGCCACCATCTCTCTGGTTCTCCTGGAAGGCAGAAAGGAGTCCTGCTGCATGTGACCAAAGCTGGTCACATGCAGGGTGTGAAGACACACCCAACTAAAGGTGGTGGCAGGTTTGGGTGTGCAATGCCAGTACCCTGGTGAGATCAAACTCCTATACCCAAAAAGGCTCTGATGCTGAATATCCAGTTCAAAAAAGGGGGAAGTTTATTTTAAAGAACAAAGAAAAGGGCTTTCTCCTCCCCAGCTCTAAAAGGCTTGAAATGAAAGGTACTTTACAGTTGGAGTTTCAGCTGTCTTCAGGGTGACATCTCTCTGGGTTTGATCTCCTCACTCAATGGAGCTGGTGCAGGGTCTTTCAGCTCCTGATTCCTCTGACTTTTGTAACTAATTTGGCTAATGATTGTTGGTAACTAATTTGGCTGATGGTGTAAGAAATGCCCTTCCCGGCTGTCTGGGCCTGTTTGCCACCAGAACTGCTCTCTGCAAGCTCACAGCAAAAACTGCCCAAAGGAACAAAATGCATCTAGGTAAAACAGAGCTTGCTGGGAAGGAACAAACCAAAACCTAGAAAAATGCAGGGGAATTCTTAGCTCCTCCCACAAGTCTAATACAATGGAGTATTCCTATACTCAGACAAGCTAAGGCCTTGAAAAGAAAACAAAGGAAAATGCAGGGGAGATTTAAACAGGCCTGGCTGGACATCACACAGGGGGACTTGGTCACATGTTGTGGGGCCCCTTCCTGTCTTCTGAGATAATGAAGGAAGTGGCAGCAGCTGCAGCAATTTGCCAGTGTTTCCATTAGGACTTCTGTTCTGTGGAAGGAACGGAGGAACAACAAGCCTGATCCACAGCCGGGATATGCTGGTGGGGAGTTGGCATATTCTGACTCATATGGATGAGCCCTAAAAAACAGGAGAAGTGTTCCTTTTGTTCTCTTAAGGTAGGCTGGTTTATAAACAGAGACTCAGACCAGGACTCTACCTCTGCTGTGACTCTTTTGGAGCTGTTGGACTGCCTGGCTGGAACATAGGAGATTATCAGTCAGGAACAAAAAAAAAAAAAAGCATTCCCATCCCACAATCTTCTCTCCTGCCCGTCTCCTTGTTCACGTAGCAGGGCTGCCCAGGAGTGAATAGAGCTCTAACAGAGCTCCTTTCACTTCCTGGATTGAAATCCCAGCTGTTCTCACAAGAAGATGAGAGCACGAGAAATTCAAAAAGAAAAAGAAAAAAGTTACACTAAGCACAAAAACTCACTTAAAACTTTACAAGTAACCTGGGGAGGGTACAAAAAACTGTGTCACTTACCTGGATGTCCCAATCTCACCAGGAAGGGTTCTGTCCAGAAAGCAACTAGTTACCAGCAAAGTATAAAGAGCGTTAGTCTGGGAAGATAGCCAACTGTTAACTAGCTCACAGGAATGCAAACACAGTCAAAGATTTAGTCCAGTAACACAGTCCAAAAGGTCAAAGGCTTGCGGCAGACAGTCAGAGTGGGTCCAAAACAGTCCATGGGTCAACAGTAGCAGGCAGCAGAGTAGTCAGGGACAGTCCAAGGACTAAGCACAAGTCAAGGTAACAGAAGTCAAGGTAACTGGAATCCAGGCACCAAAGTCAGCAGGAAGCTTTCACCAGGAAGATCAGTTGATTTCTGACAAAGCCTCCATTGCCTCTCCCAGCCTATATAAAGTAATTAAGGCTTTGTCAGGTGTTTCTTAACAAGCAGGTTTTTCTCAGAAAGCCTCAGAGATTTCCTTTGAGCTTCCTTTTGAGCTCGCTGCTGCAATTGTGGAGGTAAGCCCTTCTCTTCCTCTTCATCCTTGTCTGAATTGGCAGGACTCTCTGCTGGAACTGATGCCAACCCACTCAGACCAGGCTCTTCCTCTGCTCAAGCCTCTAGGTTGGCAGGGTTCCCTGCTGTCACATGTGTAGATAAACCTGTGCCAGGGTCCCTAGGGCCATTCCCTGCCACGTCCTCCTCTTCCTTCTCTGACTGTATAGCCTCATCAGGCTCATGGGGCATGACAAATTCTGGCACAGATCTCCCACTGACACTGGGATTACGCCAGCAAAACAGGCAACTTTTCACTCGCATGAACCTCCATGACAGAAATGGAACAGGGGATCCATTGATGGCTTAGCCCATCAATAAAAAGCGGTGCTGGCATAACAATAGCTGAACAGGAACATTACAAGTTGGGAACAACATCATGTGAAAGGGATCCATATTTAGAGTGTCTGATAATCTCCATATACACAGCTGTACAGAGCATGTGTCAGATACAAGTATGGCTACATAAGCATTTCTTTCTTCTTAAACAAAGTGGCTTCGTAGGAGAAGAGAGTTCGACAGTTGTGTCAGCATTTGACATTGTGTCAGCAACTCATGAGTAGATGACATTTTTCAGTGTCCATTGTGGCACAATATTAACAGAAATACTTTTTCTGAAAAAAATAACAATCTGAGTTGTCTTTGTGTTAAAAGCCAGTTTTCCTGAATTAATTACTGAATCCTTTTTTTGCTGAAGCTTTCAAGTTACATCAAACCTCAAACCTTTAGTCATGTCACCTTAGTACTGATTCATATGATGAAATTATATTAATCTACAGTTCAAAAGAAAGTTATTGCTTCATTTGTAATTTTGGGCTCTTCCAGACTGATCTAAAGTAGGAAGAGTTCTCCCAGCAAGGCTAAATGGGTTTTGCCTGGTTTTGCCATCGTTGTCACATGCACATTACAGATGGAAAAATTATTCCAAAAAATCCAGAAACTAGTTAAAAAAACACGTTTTTTAAGTGTTGAGAAACCCAGACGAGAAGAATCCAAGACTAATGAGAATCTTCACGTGTGTGTGGTTGTTTTATGCAGAAAACAGCACTTTCTGTGCAAGAAACAGCATTTTATGTGTGGAAAATAATATTTCAGCACATAAATATTAATTCCTGTGTAGGAAATGCTATGATTTGGGATTTATTCTGCATAAAACTTGCACATAGTTGATTTGGTTAGAAAGCAGCATTATCTATGCAGGAATTAATATTTCTGCATAGAAATATTATTTTCCACACAAAAAAACACTGTTTTCTATACAAAACAACCACATGTACATTTTGTGCCAAGTAAGTCTTGAGTCCCTGTACCCACACAGCTGGAGGATGCTGTGGGAGAGGGGGCTGTTTGATGGCCTCCCCAGAGAGAGACCAGGATGCATTACACCTGGTGCTTTTTTGCACTGAGCAAATCACATGAGGGGGCAGAAGTTTCTCAAGCCTCAGCCACCCCCTTGTGTGCCTGTTTCTCCTGGTTCTTGTGACCCACCCACCCACCTTCTGTGCAGTGTGAGTCCATCTGGTTGCTTCAGGGCCAGGTAGGAAATTTTTTCCTCTCTTTGCCAGTTTTTTTTATGCCTACCCCACACTGTATCTGCAGGACTGGATTGATTGGCTCAGGTGGGGTCATTAAATAGGTTTTCACCTAACAGGTAACAGGGGAAGAATTCTGTAGTCGGTGTACACCTTGGCACCCTTTTGGTGAAGGGTTGGGCTCTGGAACTACATCCACAGGTTCTGCAACCTAGGAGGTAGGGACTGAGTCTGCCCCTGGGGCTGATCTAGGGGTTTGCTCTCTCTTATAAAGTCTTGTGGTTGGGAGTAGAGAACCTGGGTTTTGTATTCCAGAATACAACTGGCCAGGGAGCAGTCCCATTAATTTGGGACTGCCCTCAGGGTCAGGTGCTTCGCCCAAGGGAAGGCTGAGGAGGTAATCACCAGGTTGACACCTGGCCTCAACTGCACCTGCACCAGGTCACTCCCCTTGTTTTACTCATCCACAATTTGTTTAAATAGTTTTAGGTCAAATAAAGTGGCCCTTATTTAATCCAATTCTTTTGGTCTAATTATTTTGGGGTTGGTCATCAATTGCAAATAGCCTTCCAAACATTTTGGTTTTCTAAAATTTTCTCACAGTGGGAAGAAAATTGCTGAAATTACTAATTGCTACCTTCGAGAAGAAACTTAGTGAAGAATTACACACTCCATCCTTTTGTGGGGATGTTTGTAGAGATTTCTTGGATCTTCTCTAGGGCTTTTAAAAAAAAAAATTCCAATTAAGCTGGGGCATGGGTTACTGAAGTGATACTATGATCTGAAAGGAAAATTTTCTCTCCCTTTTAATTTTTTCTCTTAAAATTTTAGTGTTACATGCAAAAGGGTAACTGTACTGATGCACTATAATGCTTAGAAAAAAAATCAAAAGGAGAAAGGAGAAGGGAAGGGAAACTTATTTGGTTCTGCCAAAAAGCGAACTACTCAAGGGTGGGAATAAAATGTTGCAGCAGGTGTTGAGAATTGCCAGAAAATAGTTTAGGACAACAGAAATGTTGCTTGGATATTTAAAAAAAAAAAAAAACCTGAAAACTACAGCAAGAAATACCCCAACCTCCCAACATATTTGCCATGTCTGGAGGAGCCTTAAAACGTGCATGGTCTCATTGGTCCTGAACGCTAAAGGAGGTTAGGTTATCAGCTGAAGAAATCTTTCAAGATCCCTAGTCAAGCAAAGTGGGTGCACTTTTCCTGGTTTCTGGTGATCACTGACCTGTATTGATTATTTGAAGCACTGTTTGTGATGCTCCTGAAACTCTGTAGGTGAAGCTTTGGAATGTGGGTTGTGATGTGGTAGGACGTGGTCAAACCTTGTATAGCATGAATTGAATCTGGCAGCATATGGCAGGAGACATCATCAGGTGGTTGAGGGAGGTGGGCTTCTGGCCATGGTGTAAACCAAATGGGATGGAATTTAAGGCAAGCAGGAAATAGGATTCTCCCTGCTTCCAGTCATTCCCTCTGAATGGACACTGTGGGTATAGGTGTTCAAAGAGGGAGAGATTCAAACTGGTATACCAGCAAGGACATAGCCCTTTTCTTTACATCATGTTTTGGAATGAAATATTTTCCCTGACTACCCAACAGAGCAAATTAACACATATCACATGGGTTCCTGAAGGCTTTGTCTCATAAAGTAAATCATAGTTTATAAGAAGGACAGTTTTAATCAGGAAGGATTAAAACTTCTATTAGCACTAGGGTCTTGGTCCAAAACTGGACTACTATTAATGCTTTACAAAGCTACAAAAGATCCATGTATGCATTTCCCAGAAGATTTCTAACTTTTCTTTAATGAAGCTCAGACAGTAAAAGGGGAAAAAACCTGAGACTTAGGACTTTATCAGGCACACTCAATACGGAGTCTCAACGACACCACATAAACATGAAAGGGCGCGTGTACCACATTGTCGCCCTTTCACGTTTAACTCCTGCCAGTAAGCTGATCTATTTTATTGATGGGACAAGTCATCAATAGTTTGGCTGTGCCATGTTTTTTGCCAGCATTGCCAGCATATGAAACCTAGAGCTCCCCCCCATACTTACTCTGTTCAATGGCTGGACCAGCATGAACACTTCTGGGTGAGATCACAACATCCAGGTAGGTGACACACTTTTTATACCCCTCCCCAGTGTACATGTAGGTTTTTAAGTGTGTATATGTGCTTTCTGTCACTTTTTATGTGTTATTTTTTTGTTTTAGTTTTGAATTTCCTATGGGATTTTGAATGAGGAAGTGAACGGACCTCTGTTCACTTCCTCTTCATTGCCAGGGAAGCCTTTACTGAGAAACAAAGTTAAGTCTGGTAGGAGGCATTATTTTGCCAGCATAAAATGGCTTTAATTACGCTAGCAAAATAACATTTTAGAGGCTTGTCTAATAAAGTCCAAAGTAACCATATCACTGCTTTTTCCTTCATGATTCACTGATATAACTTGGCCAGAGAAACTGGTTAATATCAGCATGTTTTCATTATATAATGACAATAAAACAGCAAGGGTACATATGCAGGTGGATGAATTGAGTACCTCACTGTTGTCATGATGTATTATGTAAAAATGTCTGATTGGATGCTATGCATCAATTAAAAACAATACCAAGGACTTGCCAGTGTGCTTACAACTTTAATTAGGAGCCAGAGACTCAGGACAAAAGGGTATAGAAGGAAAGAGGTGAGGATAAAACTAAACAAAGGTGGAGTGCAGAGACAAATTGAGAGAAGGCAGAAACAGAATTAAGATCAAAGATGTGCTTTAATTTGATTTTAAAATGAGGAATGGAAGGAAGTCAGGTGATTTCACAAGTAAATTACTATAAGATGAAGGGAGTGTTTGAAACAGAGTTTAGAAAGAAGTAAAAGAATATTCAATACACTACTGTATATCATATGTGGATCTTATCCAAATAGTTTTGATTGGAGTTTTGGTTGGAGGTGATTAACTTTATTATGCAAATGGTAGAACAGATGGTGAATTTTTGTGAAAAGTTATTGCTATTTTCAATCTTTACACATGATAGTGAACATTTTAAAAATAAAGAGTTCATAAATATGCTGTTGAGTCCTATGATGGAAACATGAATGGCTGCTTTGCCTGAGTTCCACAACTTATCTTAAGTCCCCCCCACCATAATTGTTTTAAATAGGATTCCAGTCTGGGAGAAAGGTGGCATATACATTAAATAAAAAAATAAAAATAAACTGATGACTTTGTTCAGTACATTTTGCCCTACAGTTGGCCCTCCACATTTGCAGGTTTAATCTTTGTGGATTTCATTATTTGCAGATTATATCCTTCCTTCACAAGGCAGAAGCAGGCAGCTGGTGGGCCTTGCTGACACTGCAGCCCTACAATATTTTTAACAGGCATCTAGAAGCCTTGCCTTGTGTTTGCAGTCTCTCTCAGTCTCACAAAGCTTACAGAGAGACGGAGAAGGCAACACAGGACTTATAAATCCCTATTAAAATGGCACAGGACAGCAGCAGAGGTGGTACCCTGTGTATATAACGAATTTCATATATAATTGTAAACACTATTATTTTTTTACCTGAAAGAACACTTCTCTAGGAAGTTGACCATAGAATCACACTGGAGGACCTAGAAATGGTCTCCCCCCCCCAATCATGTACAATTGAAACTGTTCAATGAACCTGTGTTAAATAGATTCCTGTATGTTTAGGGGGCTCAAATATTTTCCCCCACTTTTGAGAGGGATCCTGAGCCCCTAACCCCTATGAAAATTGAGGGACAACTGTGCTTTTTACTTCTCTGGATATAGTGAGAGTTACAGTTGGAGCTGTAATTTTTTTCCACTTTGAGGCAAATGTTAAATGGTCTACCACCACTAGGAATTACAGACTGAACTCTTGTTTGCCACACTTGTGAAATAATAGAACTCTTTATATAGAGTGGGGTTTCTACTCTTGTCTTTTCTGTTCTTTACTGTTTGAATTGCAGTGAGGACCTGGTGGGAGGAATTTATTGGATCATAATTTTATCTTGTCTTTTTGAAGTGTTTATTTTATAACCATCAATTTTTATTTTAATTCTTAGTTGAGATGGGCCCAAAATAAGCATTCTAGAAGTACTTTTAACTTGTCTCCCCCTCTACAAACTAAACAGTCTAAAATTGATGTTTTTCAGACCTTGTAGGTCCAACGTTAGACAACAGTATATAATTTCTACTTTCAATAGGTTTCATGTTTTAGAAAATGAAGATTCAGAGCTTCAGCAACCACGTGTGAAAAACACAGCTATAAATAGTCATGTAAGTGGGACCAAGCACATCAATAATGATGAACCTACTACCACCATTCTTCCTACTGAGAGGACCATTCTAGCTCAGCAATATAATCTGCTGGCTTGAACAGTCCAAAATATTTGTAATGACTTTAAAAATGTTGTAAGCATATAGTCAATCTGTTATGAAAAGAGAAAAAAATGCTTCCCACATGAGACCACTGTTGAGAGACAGGGTGATATTAGAGCAACGAATAAGGATGATATTGTTGAATTTCTCCAGCCCACTCACTCATGAGGTCTTTTATGAATTCAAGCTTACTTGTCCAAGCTAATCAGGTAGCTCTAACTATGTGAAGTCGAAGGCTTTCACGGCCAGCATCCATAGATCTTCCTTGTTTTTTTCCAGGCTGTGAGGCGTGTTCTGGAATAGTTTCTTTCTGACGTTTCACATGCATCTGTGGCTGACATCTTCAGAGAATGGTTGGGTAGGAGTGTGTAGAGTTTATATATATATATATTGTGAACCCCTGTTGGGGAGTATATGTAAATTTGTGTAATTGAATGGTTAGTTTCTGGGTATAGAAATACCATGCAGCTGTGGACAAGTTCACATAGGGACCACTAAATGTAGTGTACAAACACGAATCAAGGAACATGAGAGACACTGCAGACTGGGCCAACCAGAAAAATCAGCAGTAGCAGAACATGTTATAAACCAACCTGGACACAAAATGTTATTTAAAAACATAGAAATTCTGGACCAGGCCAACAACTATCATATCAGAATGCACAGAGAAGCTATTGAAATCCACAAACACCTGGACAACTTCAACAAGAAAGATGAAACCTTAAAAATAAACAAAATCTGGCTCTCAGTTTTGAAAGACAATAGTATAAGACTCAACACTTACAAAGGAATTCTATCCAGGGACATGGGGATTCCCAGCAGATAATGGCCCATCAACCAGCCATCAGCCAAACAGACACTAACGAGTGTTGCATTTCCGTACCCAGAAACTAACCATTCAATTACACAAATTTACATATACTCCCCTTCAGGGGTTCACAGCATATAAACCCCAGACACACTCCTACCCAACCATTCTCTGAAGATGCCAGCCACAGATGCAGGTGAAACGTCAGAAAGAAACTATTCTAGAACACGGCCTCACAGTCCAGAAAAAAATCCAAAGGAAAGCTCTAACTATCTTCCTCTATAGAGAGTGCACTTTTTTGTGGCTTTTGAGAGCGGTGAAAAAAGAAATTATATGTTGTTGGAAAACTGCAAAAGATTTATGTATGAAAAAATGGTTATGTAGAGTTTGGTATGTATCTTTAATGGAAAAATTGACACTCATTGTTAAATCAATAAGAGAAAACAGGACAGATGGAAAATTTGGGGCAATATGGTATCCATTTATTCAGCGTGTAAATGCAAATGCAAAAATAACAGGGCCACCAGGTCATGTTACTCATTTTTGATGTGATATCTTTTGAGATCAATAGGTCTGTAATGAGAATGGCATCTAAAAAGAGCATATGATTTGGACGTCTAGGTGGAGACTATGGTAGACTGACTTCTTTGCCTTTCACACTGAGGCACAGAAAGCTAAGCAGCAGAACTCTCTCTGGATCAAGGAGAGAACCTGAGATTGCCCATAATGGCTTCAAGATTGCTGCTCCTCATGGGATATTGCTGAATTTACAGCAGTCAAAAGTGAGTTTTGAGCAGCGAGGAGCCTTGGGATAAACATCAACACTCAACCTGATTATGCAAGCCCTAAAAGGACACTGAGTCTGTAAATTCTCCACCTGAAAAGAGCTAATTTACAAAGGAAAATAGTTCTTCCTTCTGGCAATGAAAATAAAGCTTCAGTGAGTTTCCTATTTTACATAAAGAAAAGCTGAGGGAAAAAAGGCCTACTTTTACGATTCAAGCTAAAAAAAGAGAAAAGCTTAAAGTTTAGCAAAATAAAGTCAAGACACAAGGTTTTTTATTTGGGCATTTGGGTTGATTTTGAGAATATAATTGAGAGGATTCATTCCTCCCTGAGAAAATGACTTGTTGACTTTTAAGACAAACAACAACTACACCAGATAGTGGTGTCAGAGTTATGGAGAAAGCCTGAGGTCATAAAACATTGAAGATGTGCATTCTGCCTTTAACCCTGTAATTGCTGGATATAGGGAAGATGGAACTTGTTGTAGTAACTTTCCAGATGTTGTTGGATGAGATGAGAGAATTGAGATATGAATTTATGGATATGAAAAAGGGACTGAAGAAACTGAAGGAAGCTTGGAAACAAAAGGCTAAGCATCTTAAACAAGTGATGAAGCAACTGTCTGAGGTGACAATTGAACATTTGGATGGAAATTAAGAGAAGGAAAAAAGTTCTGGAAATTTTGGCTTTTGTGAATAAAGAATTGTAAAGGAGCATAGAAGATCAGCTTAAGTCAACAGATGGAACAGCTTTGAAGACTGAAAAAAGTTGAATATGAGAATGAAGTTAAAGTGAAAGTGGATGATACATTGCTTCAAAATAAAAATGTTAAGATATGTACAGTAGTGAGATTGAGGAGAAACTGTTTGGTTGGGGGAGTTTGACTTTTGTTGAAGGGGAGAAGTTCTGGGAGGGAAAAGAATGTTTTGTTTAGAGGGAGGTCTCTATTTTAGCAAACGTTTATGTTGGGAATTAATGTTCCATTTAAATAAGGACAAGAACATCCCAGGTTTGTACAGCAATGAAAAAGAAAACCCAATAGTTAAATTTAAAGTGAAGATCAAATAAAAAAATAAGGAGTTGTCTGTGCGGCAAAAATACTCCTTATAGAATTTGAGGGGAATACGATTTGTCTAAATGGCATCCCACATCAATCTGCCATATTTGCAAGGAGGGGGCCAAAACCACCAAACACTCCACAGGAAAAGCCTTTGCAGCTTTCCCCGTATTTTTTTTTTAAAAAAAAAAGCTTTGTGGGGAATGTGCATTCCTGCTTGTTGGGACAACCAATATAAATTGGAGTGCATTCCCAATAAGAGCTGAAGTGGAAACCTGATTGGTCGGACATGAACAGGGGGTGGAGCGTGCTAACAAGGCAAGCACCAGAACCACCATGTTGGCTTTTCACTGTAGCATTCGTATGTAAAAGCAATGAAACAGCCTCCCCCCATTTATTTAGCTTGAATATCACACTTTTGCACTTTAGATATGATGTTAAAAAAATACTGTTCCATGGTGGCAACTCCAAACTACCGCCCGTAGCCCCGCCCCCCGCTCAGCGGACTCAGCTGAGGCGGGGGCGGGGGGAGAGGTAGGGAGGGGAGATGGCTGCGTGGTGCTGCTTGCGCGGCGCCATCTTCCCCATTTCTTCTTCCCAGCCGCCTTTGCGGCTGGGGAGGGGAAAAGGAGTGCGGGCCAATCAGGAGCGAGTCAGCTCGCTCCCGATTGGCCGGCCGATCTGGGACAAAGGGGCGCGCAGCGGCGCACCCCTCCCTGATCGGAGGCAGCAACGGAGCAGGCAGCAGCGCCCTCCGTTTGCCGCAAAATCGGCACCCGCCCACCCTCCCTCGGCTTTTCTACGTCACAATTTGCAGGGCTGATGTATTGGGTCGTGAAAATGGCAAGAGCTCAGGGGTCTCTGTCAAGTTCAAGCTCAAGGGCAAATTCAAGTTCAATGTCAAGTTCAAGTCCAAAGGAGACCCCTATTAGTTATTAACACATGCTTGTTTTCAGGGAAGGAGAGAGCGTCGAGCAGGCGGCTCGGCCAGGTTCTCTCTCCTTCAGGTGAGGGAACCGGGATGGACCGGTCCCTGCGTCGCGCACATGAGTGGGCCGCGCTGTGTTCACGACCCATACATTGCCGCCAACCATTTGCTTGCAAGTTGCGGCCAATTTATTGCCAAGCTTTCTCCAAGCAGCATAGACAAATTACATTATCTACCTCATCATATGTTTATATTACTAACCTGTACCTAACCTAATTTCTGAAGTTTTATATCTGTTACCAATATAATGTTATTTGCAACCATGTGTCCATGTTTATTCAAGAGGGCGGTGGGGTTGGTCCGGTCTGGGTCCGCAAAAACATCAGTAATTCAGTCGTGGCTGCCATCTTGATTCCTGCTGGAAGAGTGAAAGCAGATAGCTTCTCATGTCTGCAGTCTTGCCAAAAAACAATTAAGACTAATAGAAGCTGCTGCAAATTGGTGTTAGTGCGCATAAATCCACAGTATTTCCCCTCATATAAACAGCCCTAAGAGTTAAAATGGTTAGAAAACTTTGTCTATAATGTCTACTCAGAAAGGAGAATAATGTGGGTTTAAAGAGGTTGAGATTTGGATTATGTTCATAGAATCATAGAGTTGGAAGAGACCACAAGGGCCACCCAGTCCAACCCCCTGCCATGCAGAAATACACAATCAAATCATTCCCGACAGATGGCCATCCAACCTCCATTTAAAAATCTCCAAAGAAGGAGACTTCACCACACTCTGAGGCAGTGCATTCTACTTCTGAACAGCTCTTACTGTCAGGAAGTTCTTCCTAATGTGTAGGTAGAATCTCTTTTCCTCTAGTCTGAACCCATTGCTCTGTCTCCTATTCTCTGGAGCAGCAGAAAACAAGCTTGCTCCATCCTCAGTATGAAAACCCATCAAATATTTAAATATGACTATCATGTCCCCTTTCAATCTTCTCTTCTCCAGACTAAACATGCCCAGTTCCCTAAGCTGCTCCTCATAGGGCATATATACAATAAAACATATATACAGTTGCACCTCCACATTTGCAGTTTTGATTATTTCCGGAAGGCTTCCTCCCCTCCACTGCTCAACACCCCCTCCCTTCCCAAGGCAGCAAAGGGCTTACCCCATTGCTGCCTTGGGAAGGCAGAGTGGGAAACAGCTGGCACGCTCACTCTGCACCCCGCTGCCTTGGGAAGGAAGGGTGGGAACCAGCTGGCGTGCTTGCTCTGCACCTCACTCCCTTCCCAAGGCAGCGAAGGGCTTCCTGAGAAGCCCTTTGCTGCCTTGGGAAGGAGGGGTGGGAACAAGCTGGTGCGCTCGCTCTGCACCCCACTCCCTTCCCAAGGCAGCGAGGGGCTTCTGAGGAAGGAGGGTGGGGAGCAGCTGGCGCACTTGCACTACACCCCACTCCCTTCTCAAGGCAGCGAGGGACTTCTCAGGAAGCTTGTCGCTGCCTTGGGAAGGGACTGGGGTGGAAAACCGCTGGCCTGCAGGCTCATTTCTTATTCGTGGTTTTTTTCACATTTGCGGGGGTTGTCTGCCCCTAACCCCCGCGAATGTGAAGGGATGACTGTAGTTACAAACATCAAAAATTAAGATTAAAATTAAAGCAGTATTAAAGAACAAAAGAATAGAACAGCATTAAGAAACAATTGATTTAAAATCAAATAAAATCTTACTTTAAAACAAATTAAAAACAGTACAGCACCATAAAATCCCTTTTTGCTATTGTTTTCATTAACATCAGTTTCCAAAGGCTTGCTGGAAAAGAAAGGTCTTAGGAAAGGAAAACATGAAGAAACCTTCCTAACTCCCAAAGGGAGGGAGTTCCAAAGTGTGGGACAGCACCCTGTTTCAGATGCCTCCGTCCTCCTCTTTCCTCCTCCCGACCTTCCCCCATGCTTACTCGGTGCTGCAGGAACCGCTTTTTATTGACAGAAAATCTCTGTCAATAAAAAGCGGCACCAGCAGCACGGAGGAAGACAGTGGTGTCTAAAATGGGGCGCTGTACACTTAACAATCCCGTTCTTCTCCCGACCTCCTCAGGGAGGGGTCCCTCCCCCGATTGAAAAAGTCCTGTGACTATGAATATGGCAATATTCTGTGACTTCTCAATATGGCAGTTTGTCACGTGAGACAAGAAAACACAATGTAAATAAAGGTTTACAGTTATCAACATGATATTCTGCTGGTTTCTCCTTTTCTTTCCAACTGGAGAGTGTTCATGATATATAATACTTGCATAATACATTATAACATGTGAGGAAAAGTTCTGTACTTTAGTTAGAAATGAAATGGGTTATCCAAGGGAATAATACAATTTAATGAGGGCAGGAATTACAGCTTTTAAGTAATGTATTGTGTGACAAAGAAGAGGAGGTTAATATTCAGGCACTAATAAAAATGCAAATGTTTTAAGGTTTTCATTATTCTAGTTAAAAATAATGTTCAGGCAGTGGGAATATTTCTGTGTATTATGTTTTAAAATGCTGCCCATTGATAGTTATAAAATATATTGGCACTTCAGTCTTGCTATGAGAAAATTGCCTCATTATTTTTATAATGTTACTGTTTGGTATTTGGTGCTATTAGAAATTATCTGTAATGTTAAGAACAGACAATTTATGTCCATTTAGACCACATTATACTGAGTTCAAAAGGGCATTGTACAATAAGGGTTAACTGCTCTACAACCTCATATACACCATTTTGTTATGCAGTTATGTACATTTATTTATTTCACATTTGTGGCCAAAACATTTTCTGCCTTTCTATGAGGACCTGAAATATTGGTATAGTATTAACTGACAACATAATTTTATGTTTTGAAAATAAGTAAGGCTCTTGTATTTTTATTTTTGTTCATTTTTTTTTTGAAGTTTTGTTGTGGTTACTTTGTTTTTGTTGTGTGCCTTCAAGTCATTTCTGACCTATGACAACCCTAGGGCAAACCTATCACTGGATTTTCTTGGCAGGATTTGTTCGGAGGAGGTTTGCCCTTGTCTTTCTCTGAGGCTGAGAGAGTGTGACTTGCCAAAGGTCACCCAGTGGGTCTCCATGGCCAAGCAGGGAATTTGAACCCTGGTCTCCAAAGTTGTAGTACAATGCTCAAACTACTATACCATTCTAGCTCTCCACTGTGGTACTTTACTTCATGTTTATTTCCATCATTATAAATATAATGATGGCAATAAAAATTATATATAACCTCCTTCCTTCAAGGTCTTTAAACAGAGGCTGGATGGCCATCTGTCGGGGATGCTTTGATCGGGATTTCCTGCATGGCAGGGGGTTGGACTTGATGGCCCTCATGGTCTCTTCCAACTCTGCAATTCTATGATTCTATGATTCTATGAAATCACTTTGGAAACTCTTTTTGGCCTAAAATCAGAATATAAATAATAAAATAAATTAGTGAATAAATAAAAAAATAGAGCTATAAAAATCCAAAATGTTAGCTCTTTTTTTAAAAAAAAATCTTTGAATATGACTTCCAGTGAAAATTGACCTCAGTATAGTGCCTTTATTCTTCAGTGGCCAGTTTAGCATTAAAATTCTATTTTTGAAAGAAGAATTATACTCAGTTCAATTGTATTGTTGCTGGTGAAGCTTTTGGGCTGGTTTGCAGATAAATGTTTATCTAATTATTTAAGCTTTAAATGAATAGATGTTAAAACATTTATATCCTACTCATAAAAGAAAAAGGCTCCCAGAGCAAATTAGAAGCAAAAGCGTTTCTAACCTCATGGTGTATTCATAATGTGTTCCCATGATGCAAAAAAGGTTTCCCCATGGACTTAGGAACAATAAACTCTCTCTGTCTAGCTTTTCTTCGCAAACGAAGATTCAGGAAGGACTCATCCCGCGTTTTCTGCAAGCGCACTGATGACTAGAAAGGCCAATCCGTGATAGACAAGTCCGGTTGCAGAAAGCACAGCAGGTTTCCTTGGGTGATGTTTCTGGGTTGTGATTCTTTCTGCGTTGTCATTTCTCTTCAAGACTTGTTCGGCGTGAGTTCTCAAATAAGGCTGAAGCATTGTGGATAGTGTGTCTCCATGCCTCCCGATGTGAGGCCAGGGCGGACCATTGTTGGTGATCAATTTGGCCAAGCCTGAGATGTTGTTTCAGGGAGTCCTTGTATCGCTTTTTTGGAGCGCCCCTCTTACACTGACCCATGGCGAGTTCACCGTAGAGTACTATTTTGGGGAGGCGATGGTCCTCCATCCTAGAAACATGCCCTGCCCAGCGCAGCTGTGTTCTCAATATCATGGCCTCAATGCTGGTGATCCTTGCTTGCTCAAGGACAGCAACATTCAGAACAATAAACAATGGCTATCATATTAGGCATTTTGCCTCCTCCCTTTCTAGTGCCTGCCTTTTTATAGGATATAGTAGCTCTGGAAGACTTTTTGGCTGAAGGGCGGGGTATAAATATTCTAAATAAATAAATAGGAGCTGCTAGATACTAATTTTGTATTATCTGCACTATATACTTGGAGGTTTCACCACTAGAAGATATGCACCTCTAGAAGTCATCATTCATAGACTTTTTCCCTATGGGCTTTGTGGCCAGTTTGGGGGAGGGGGCGGAATCTTCTTTCTTTCCTTAGTTCCTTCCTTCTTTTCATTGTTTTTCAGAGATACATTGTAGCATTGTTTGAATGCACCTTTGCACAATAAAATGAAGTTGAAGCTAATTTTGGATGCATTTGTAATGTATACTCAGGAGGGGGGATGCGTGTGCATCCACAGCCATCTATTGGTGAAAGAATTCCAGAGTGTAGACTGTATCTGCCCCATGAGAATTGGGGAGATGCAGACTGAGACTGAGAAATGGCCTCCAAACTGCAGACTCAAAACAGATTCATTACACATCAGTACTTAGGGAAATTCATTATGGCAGACTTTGAAAATCGACCAATCCGGAGACAGATCCTGAAAAACTGCTTTAACAGAAAATTCAAAATGACCCATTTTCAGTGGATAGAGACTTGTGCTGAAGGAAGTTTTTTTTAAAAAAAAAATCTTTAAGGTTCATGAATGGAGTCTGATAGTAGCTTGAGTTCATCGGTATATTTAACAACACAATGCTGGTGGACTCTAAACATGCAGCAGCAATTGAATAACAAAAGGTTGTAACATACAAACTGAACAGAAGGAGCAAGCACTATTTCCAAACTGTGTACATCACATTTGTTCTTTATATCTTATTTAAGTGGTTTGGCTGTTATCAACAGGAGGTGTCAAGATATTTTAGAACATGGCTCAAGATGTTTTGTACATCTTTAACTTGAAATCACTACAAGTATACAACATTTTCTACATCTAAGTGCTGTATACTGTTTTCTTCAACATAGCTCTACCTTGTTTAGGCCTTATGGGCACTTTCTGACTTTTTCTTGTCAGCACCTAGGTGTCACCATGTTGCCATTTTTCTGTATGTTGCTGATAAAGGCTGTTGCTATTTTGGAAATTACTGTTAATGGAGAATTAATGGTGAGTATTTTGTATCAGCTGTTTAGTTATGAATGAGTAGCTCTAGGTAAATGTTCCATATTCACAATCACCATTTAGTCACAATTGTAATGCTATTGCTCTAATTGTAACTCATAGAATCATAGAGTTGGAAGGAGCCTCATGGGACATCAAATCCAACCCCCTGTTGAATGCACGATCTCCAGTTAAAACATTTCCAGCAGGTAGCTGTCTAGCCTCTTTTTGAAGACCTCCAGAGAAGCAGACCCCACTGCCTCTCTAGAAAATTGGTCCTATTGCCAAACCTGTCAAAATGTCTCCCCCTCCCCCAACCTACTTTATCAAGCATCAGCTGCATGAGGAGAAGGAAGTCCATTCTGCTGGCGTTTGGAGCAAAGGTGAATGATGTTTTTATCAGGTTCGTGGGGGAGGCTGGCCAGGAGAGATTACTTTTTAGTTAAATATATTTAAGGGCATATCTATATGGACAATTTACTCCATTTTGCCCCAGTCTTGAAGCTCTGCAGTCCTGATGATGCAGAGCTTTTGCTCTGTTTTGCCCCGAGCAGTCCCCACGACCACCAGGGCAAAGATGAGGATAAAGCAGGGAAGATGGGCTAAGGCCTATTAAAACATTTTTTTTAACAAAAATACCTAGTTAACTTCATTTTAGTGGGCAAAAAATGGATTGGGCCCCCTGTGTCCACAGGAGCCCATCCTGACCAGCTGACCCATCACTGCAGCTGCCGATCTGCCATTGTTCTGCCACAACAGGCAAGAATCCTGCATCATGCGACCAAGGCTGGTCATATGCTTGGGGCCTTGGTCACATGGTGTGGGGAAGCTTCCTAGCTTCCAGGAGTGCAAGGGAGATGGTGGCTGCAGTGACTACAGCACTGGGCCTGTGTGCCTGTCTGGACTTCCTCCCATTTGGTGATGGTAGCTGGAGAGGAATGGACCTCATCAATGAGCAGGATATGCCAATGTATCCTGGCCAATGTTGATGAGACGTAAGTCACTGATACAGAATACTGGCCGCTATTTCTTAGTGTATTACATTCTCTTTTTAAAATGGATTTTACAGTTACATGTCCAAGCCATGGGAATGGGATGACAAATAAATCATGCATTTCCTTTCTTGCTATATTATAGTCTCTTTTTTAAAATGTATTTTACAGTTAGTTGTCCAAGCTTTGGGAATGGGATGATATATAAATCCAGGCATAAATACATGCATTTCCTTTCTTCTTTGATTTTGAAAAGCATTGCTTTATTTTGAAACTGAAGATAATGGTAGTGGAATTTTGCTTGTGCAAAATGCAGTTCACCTGAATGGCCTGAATTTGGTTTCAGCTTAACTCCAGTTCTACAGTGGGGTTCTTCTAAAAAGATTCTCAAAGTCTAGCACTAAACAAAAGTTTGATCAGTTTTAAGTGAAATAATCTTCAGTGAATCAAATGCACGGGAGGAAAAACACTGTTTTGAACACTTAGACGGGTAAAGCAATCTGCTAGAACATCTCAAGAGACACTGATATCAATACCAAATGTAAACCCAAGTGTTACAAACTGTTAAGGAAGCAGCTGTTTAGTTTCAGGACTTTATCAGACCACCCTCCATTAACATTTCTTTCCCAACATATTTTTATCCATAATTGCCCTGCCAAAATAACCCTTTGTATCAGATCTTACCTTAAGGTTGTGTTAAAAGGCATCCCCAGCATTAACGGAGCATGAACAGAGCTCCGTTCACCTCCCTGCTCATGATCTCTCAGATTCTCATGAGAAGACGCAAGCCTGTCTGGACTAGAACACCTAGAAGTGTTCTGCCCATTAATGCTGTATTCACATAAGCACAATGGCGTGAGGTTTCAAATATCAGCAATACTGGCAACAAAACACCATGGGAGATCTATTGATGGCTTGGCCCATCAATAAAATAGAATGGCTTTTTTTGACATCACAAAATTGCAAAAGGATGACATCATCTGATATGCGTGCCCTTTCATTATGATGCCATATTCGCTGCATCTGATAAAGTCCTCAATCTGCAATGTTTTCACTGAACACCTGTTGTGTAGGAAACATTTACTCTTCTTGCTCGATGAAAAGCTTTCTTCATCTTCTGGAATGCTCAATGTAGGCTCCTAATAAGTAACATCAGCAGCCAGTCTATTATGACACTCAGAAACTTTAGGAATTCTTATGTCATTATAAAGAAGAAAATGAAAGCCCAAAATCTCCCAGACAACACTTATATCTCACAGTGCCACTGACGTCAGTATCAGACCAAATCCTACACTTCTTCATGGTGATAGAAGACAAAATGTTCTGGATATTTGAATCCTGCTCTTCCAAATGCTATTCTGTATGGTAATATTCCTTCCAGAAAGGAACCAGAATCCAGTAATTCTGCTAACTGAAAACGCTATGACTATTAAGCATTCTTTTAATTTCACTGCACAAATATTTGATTTATACTGGGCAGGGCAGATTTCTAGGATGGAGGACCATCGCCTCCCAAAAATAGTACTTTACGGTGAACTCCTCAAATGCTTTCAATAGCGCTGTATATGCACAATCCTAAATATACACTGGACTGACTATGGGACGAATGTTGCTGTCCTTGAGCAAGCAGGGATCACCAGCATTGAGGCCATGATATTGAGAACACAACTGCGCTGGGCAGGGCATGTTTCTAGGATGGAGGACCATCGCCTTCCAAAAATAGTACTCTACGGTGAACTCACCACAGGTCAACATAAGAGGGGCACTCCAAAAAAGCGATGCAAGGACTCCCTGAAACAACATCTCAGGCTCGGCCAAATTGATCACCAACAATGGTCCGCCCTGGCCTCACATCGGGAGGCATGGATATGCACTATCCACAATGCTGCAGCCTTATTTGAGAACTCACGTTGAACAAGTCTTGAAGAGAAATGACAACACAGAAAGAATCACAACCCAGAAACATCACCCAAGGAGACCTTCTGCTGTGCTTTCTGCAACCAGACTTGTTTATCTTGGATTGGCCTTTCTAGTCATCAGTGCGCTTGCAGAAAACGTGGGATGAGTCCTTCCTGAATCTTCATTTGTGAAGAAAAGCCAGAGAGAGATTAATTGGGTCAAGGAAAGAGATAGGTGCTCAAAACAGCAGATTTATGAAACATAAAACAGTTAGAACCCTTCTCCAAGGAGAATTTTCCTGCTTTATTTTTCTTTGCTCACTATTCTTACTCTCATAGCATATACTGATTTTTTAAAGGAGGTAACAATAATTCTTGTGTCTGCATATTCAAGACAAATGGTAATGTGTTGGATAGTAACTCTCAAGCCTTCCAGTGAGATATTTGAATCTTCATACAACTTGTTATTGTTTTCTTGGATATGCATGTTGAGTTGGAGAAGTGTGAAATAGGAAACATTGTTTGTGTTCTGTATATTTATCCTATTGTCATCTTCAATAAACCATGTTTTGTAATGTTTTTTAATTTTTTAATTGTTTTTAATTTTTTATAAAAAAAAACCTCTTTAACCAAAGACAACAGGAGAGCCAAATAAATCTGTATTTATATCAGGGAAAGGCATCATGTGACATTCCATGGAATCATAGAATCATAGAGTTGGAAGAGGCCACAAGGGCCATCCAGTCCAACCCCCTGCCATGCAGGAATATGCAATCAAAGCATTCCTGACAGATGGCCATCCAGCCTCTGTTTAAAAACCTCCAAAGAAGGAGACTCCACCACACTCTGAGGCAGTGTACTCCACTTCCGAACAGCTCTTACTATCAGGATGTTCTTCCTAATGAACCTAAACATTCCAGATTTTGTGGGAACCAGGGTTGAAGTATTCCCATCCCTGGTATATACCAGTGCCTATATTACTTAACCTTTGTTCACTTTAAAACTATTGAGAACATAATTGCTGTGCTGGATAAATCCAAAGGCACATTTAGTCTAGCATTCTGTTCATTCTTCCAGCCTTCTGTTGCAAACAAGCTTGTAAAATGTGGGCTAGACAAGTTAACAGTTCAATGGATTTGTAATTGGTTGACCGGCCGAACCCAAAGGGTGCTCAGCAGTGGCTCCTCTTCGTCTTGGAAGGATGTGACCAGTGGGGTGCCACAGGGTTCTGTCCTGGGCCCAGTGCTATTCAACATCTTTATCAATGACTTGGATGATGGAATTAGGGGCATACTTATCAAATTTGCAGATGACACCAAATTAGGAGGAGTAGCTAATACCCTAGAGGACAGGATCAAAATTCAGAATGACCTGGATAGACTGGAGAGCTGGGCCAAAGCTAACAAAATGAAATTCAATACGGAGAAATGTAAAGTACTGCATTTAGGGCGGAAAAATGAAATGCATAAATATAGGATGGGAGAGACCTGGCTGAATGAGACTACATGCGAAAGGGATCTAGGAGTCCTAGTAGACCACAAGTTGAACATGAGCCAGCAGTGCGATGCGGCAGCTAAAAAGGCCAATGCGATTTTGGGCTGTATCAATAGAAGTATAGTGTCTAGATCAAGGGAAGTAATAGTGCCACTCTATTCTGCCTTGGTCAGACCTCACTTAGAATACTGTGTCCAGTTCTGGGCACCACAATTAAAAAAGGATATTGACAAATTGGAGCGTGTCCAGAGAAGGGCAACTAAAATGGTGAAAGGTCTGGAAACGATGCCTTATGAGGAGAGACTTAGGGAGCTGGGTATGTTTAGCCTGGTAAAAAGACAGTTAAGAGGCGATATGATAGCCCTGTTTAAGTATTTGAAGGGGTGTCACGCTGAGGATGGAGCAGGCTTGTTTTCTGCTGCTCCAGAGACTGGAACACGGAGCAATGGGTGCAAGCTCCAGGAACAGAGATTCCACCTCAACATTAGGAGGAACTTTTTGACAGTAAGAGCTGTTCGGCAGTGGAACGCACTCCCTCGGAGTGTGGTGGGGTCTCCTTCCTTGGAGGTCTTTAAACAGAGGCTGGATGGCCATCTGTCGGGGATGCTTTGATCGTGATTTCCTGCATGGCAGGGGGTTGGACTGGATGGCCCTCGTGGTCTCTTCCAACTCTGCAATTCTATGATTCTATGATTCTGAATCAGATGCCTATAGGAAGCCCATAATCAGGACATAAATACAGTAGCACCAACCTGCTCGTGTAACTTAGCAACTAGGGACATTTTCAGACAGCCCTTACCATGCAAGCATCCTCTGGAGCAGTAACGAGGCTGCTGTGTGGCAGGGGCTCCTTTTCAGTCGATGCCGTCCCTCTTCCGTGACCATTCGTGGCACGTACATGAAGCTTTGGAAGCAGCCGCGTCATATTTCAATCACAGAAATTGCCCGTGATTGAAATATGATGTGACCGCTTCCAAAGCTTCACGTACGTGCCACGAATGGTCATGGAAGAGGGACAGTGGCATCCGAAAAGGACCCCCTGCTGCGCAGCAGCCTCGTTACTGCTTCAGAGGCTGCTTGTGTGGTAAGGGTCATCTGAAAATGTCCTAAAATTCAGAGGCATACTGGAAGAAATATACAGATATCATAAGTAGCAGCCAGTGGCATTCTTATTTTCCATGATTTTCCCTCACTCCTTTGTAAAACTATTTTGTGGTGCTTGACACCAACCAAGTTTATCCACCAGGAAATGTGGTCCCCTCACTTTCCGTCATGTTACCCTACAGCAGGGGTGGGGAAACTAAAGCGTTTGGACCACATCTGACCACCAGCTCCACCAATTTTTGCCCCCACATTCAGCCAGCCTCAGAGCACGGCAGGCAATTTTGATTGGGGGGGGGAGCCAGACCATTTTAGGCAAAGGAGAGGCCTTTTTTCAACAGCAAGTGACCTGGAAATGAAATTGCCTTCATGTTCCTGAGGATGTTAGTGAGCATTTGAGAGGGGCGTTCTGGATGCAGCTAGGGGTGTAAACTACAGGTTGGTCATGGTTGCAGGGCTCAAGTCCCCTGGGATTTCCCAGAATTACCTCCAGGGATCTCTTATAACTAAATGTCTCTGAACACTATTGGAGCGTGTCCAGAGAAGGGCAACTAAAATGGTGAAAGGTCTGGAAACGATGCCTTATGAGGAGAGACTTAGGGAGCTGGGTATGTTTAGCCTGGAAAAAAGACGGTTAAGAGGCGATATGATAGCCCTGTTTAAGTATTTGAAGGGATGTCACATTGAGGATGGAGCAAGCTTGTTTTCTGTTGCTCCAGAGACTGGAACACAGAGCAATGGGTGCAAGCTCCAGGAACAGAGATTCCATCTCAACATTAGGAGGAACTTTTTGACAGTCAGAGCTGTTCGGCAGTGGAACGCACTCCCTCGGAGTATGGTGGGGTCTCCTTCCTTGGAGGTCTTTAAACAGAGGCTGGATTGCCATCTGTCAGGGATGCTTTGATCAAGATTTCCTGCGTGGCAGGGGGGTTGGACTGGATGGCCCTCGTGGTCTCTTCCAACTCTGCAATTCTATGATTCTATGATTCTATGATTCTATGAGTAAAAGGGATTAAAGATACTGCCCCCCAACTATAATTCCTAAATGGGCAACCTTTTGTCCTACAAGGCCTGAGGGGTTAGAAGGGAAGGAATCTGGGGAAGGCTGAACCTGACACAAAAGGAGAGTGGCTTCTATCTTGGAAAAAGAGATCTGCTGGGCAATTGAAGATGAAGGGTTTGTTTGCTTATTTATGCATAGATAAGAGGGAGAGGGGCCAAAGATTTTCTAGCGGAAATCTTTGTGAAGAAACCACGGAGGGAGAGAATTGCCTGGAGGGCAGGGAAAACAGAGCTGTTGTTGAACTTCACCCACCACTGAGGCCTGGGATCCAGAAGAACTGTCCTGCTGCAGAAGCAGCAGTTATAGTGCTAGCAGACAAACTGGGAGAGGATTTTTTTTTTCTGGTGCCCCTGAAACACCACCACTCTGGGTAAGTAAGTGGGAGAGTGAATCATGTGTTGGCTAGGCAGCTGGGGTGGTGGTAATTCCAATGTTCATAGAATCATAGAATTGCAGAGTTGGAAGAGACCACGAGGGCCACCCAGTCCAACCCCCCTGCTACGCAGGAAATCTTAATCAAAGCATCCCCGACAGATGGTATTAGGGTATTAGCTACTCATCTTAATTTGGTGTCATCATACATACAGGTAAACAAATAAGCATAACCCCCTTGCCCAGCTTTAGCCCCTTGCCCCCCCCTCCAGAAATTGAGAAATCTTTGCTCCTGGATGCAGCCCTCCAAAGTCTCCTGCATGCAGCCATTTAATTCCCAGCAGTTGCCCACCTTTGTTCTACAGCATTATTAGAAAGAATGGAAGCAAGGACAGAGGAGTAGGACCCTGCACTGATCTAACCAGTGTAAGATCCTTCTTTAAAAGTAACCCCCAGTTGTATATATAAGTTAAGGAGATGAATCTCTAAAACAAGATGAGCAGAATGCAATGCTCCAGGTGTTGTTGGGCTGCTGTTCCCAGCATTCCTGTCCATGGACAGTGTTGCTAAGGCTGATGGGAGTCAAAGCCCATCAACAAATCTGGATCTTAGCCACAGTTTAATTTTACATTGTAACAGGGTACATTGGGCAGCAATGGAAGGAGCTACCTCTTTCATGCATGTAATAGTAATGCAAGAATTTATATTGAATATTCCAATGTAACATTCCAAACTCTGTTCCATTTAAATTTTAGATATGTGCATATATGTGTGTGTGTATTAAATTCCCCAAACATGAAAGTACATGGAAGCTCATATAATAACCTCTTTTTTCTGTGCACCATGAATGAAAAGTAATGGTTGACAAGCTGTCTTGCTGTTATTCATTTTCTAACTAAGCATTTATTCCTAATTTTTCAAGTTTCAAAATTTCCGCTGTACTGAAAATACAAGTTAACTTTCCCTTTGGTCAACTGTCTTTAAATAAAATATATCACCTCTTACGAAAAGTGCTTGTCAAGTTATTAATAAATTGGGGAAATTAGCAGTAACTTGACTTTAGCAATGCGATAGGGGGCAACAAGGGAACATTGAACCTATGTATACCATTACTAACCTGGTGGAACACACACAAATGTGAAATTAACTATGGTTATTATTAAGAGTTCAAAAATAACACCAATCACACACACAGTCACACAAGAAGCACTCACACAAGGCTATAGAAAGCAGTGGGAAGCACTTGGATAGAGGAATAGCAAGACAGTTTGTTGTAGGTTATATGACCTGTCCTGTAGTCCAAAGTCTCAAGGCAGACTGGCAGTGTGGATGGACGAAGCAGGAATGGATAACACAGAGAGAGACAGAGTGTCCCCTGGAAATGAATCTTTGTACAATGAGGCATGATTTTGGGCCAGTATTTATATCCAGAACTATTCCTTCTAGTGATTCTAGTGATTTCAGTTTCGTGTATTGAAACAATGGATTCCAGGTGTCTCTCAGAGACTGAACAATGGGTCTCAAGAAACTCCTGGTTTTGAACAATGAGTTTCTGGTGATGTTAATGTGTTGCAACTACTCTAAATGTTCTGGTGATTAAATTTACAAAGCATGAGCTACCTCCTTAATGGCTGGTTTTGGGGACTAAGGGAAGGAGATACCTTCAGACAAAGGATTACTCCATCCACTGATGATGGGATCAATTGTCTGTCACTAGGGTGTGTGCAGGAAATGTTCTCTTGACCTCATTATGTTTCCTCACAGTTTGGAATTTGTCAATAGTCCTTCCTTTGGGTGATACATGGCTTAGCACGTGCCTTTCGGATCCTTACAACAAGTCCCTGATATTTTACTGCTCTTCCCTGTGGAAGACTATATTAGTATGTCAAATTATTAAGGCAATTTTAGGGGTTCCTGAGGGTGGGGCTTATTAGGGGCACTAACACTACTTATTTCAATCTTGAAATGCTGCCAGACATTGAATCTCTTGACCATTTTATCTCTTCATTTTTTTACAGTCTGATGGCAAAGCATGAGATATATGAAATACTTCCACTGCATTTATTATGTATAACATTCAAATGACTCTACAATGCTTCTTTTTTCATTCTTGTCTTACAAAATTTTCTTAAGACTGTAATACTTAGTGTAATTTATTTACTTAAGATGTGATTTTGCTTGTTTCAGCTATTTATGAACTTTCCTGTGAAGCATATAAACACTTGGGCAAAGCAACAGGTTCCTACTGGATAGATCCAGATGGCAGTGGCACATTGGGACCTTTGAAAGTTTACTGCGATATGACAGGTGACTATACTTATAATGGCACCTTTTTCCTTTGTGTGTATTGTCTTGATTTTTTCCTGTATTTATGTAGTAAAGAAACAGTGTAATGTTGTGAATAAAGTACAGGGGCTGGACCAAGAAGACCCGGATTGCAGTTTCTGTTCAAACTGCAATCCTCAGTTGGTGACTCAGGAACTCTAGTGACTGCCTAACCATCACCACATGGTTGTTGTGAGGATTAAGACAAGATAGTCCATGTATACCACTGTGAGCTTGGCAGAAGAACAACATAGTAATAACTATTTAAATAAGCTAGTAAAAGCATTCACTAGAGAAGAAATAGCAAGGCCCCTACATCAGCAAGCTCAGACCCAGGGCTTATCTAAACAGTGAAAATACTCCTCATAGAATTCAAGGAGAATACCTTTTGTCCGAATGGGATCCCATATCATTTTGCCATGTTCACAAGGAGGGTGGCCAAAAATGCAATATACTCTGTGGGGAAAGCCTTTAAAGCTTTTCTTGAGGTTTTTTTTTTTTTTTAACTGCGATGGAAATGTGCATTCCTGATTCTTGGGGCAACTGATTTGCTTTGCTGCACTTTCCTGATAAGAGTGGAAGTGGAAAGCTGATTGGTCAGATGTATTGCGGGGGATGGAACTTGCTGGTAAGCCTGGATCCGCCATGTTGAATTTTCACTAAAGTGATTGTGTGCTGATGTGGCAAAACTGCTTTTTTCTGGTTATTTAAGTGGAGGATCATACTTCCACACCTTGGATTTGCTCTTTAAAATAATACTGTTCAGCTGTGGCAACTGGTGAGAGTACAAATGCAAGTAATTCACTCATGCCCACCATCCTGATTGCCAGGCATGCCTGTTTGAACATCAAATGTGGATAGCTTTACATACCTTTCAATACTGAAAAAAAAAGTGAAACACGTGAAAGCAGCTGCAAATTGGCATTACTGCACACAATCCACATTTTATTGCCTTGTGTAGATAAGACCCCAGACTGCTGCCACACTGCAGAAATATGAAGTCAGTCTATTAAATAATGAGACTGATAAAATAACCCATCTTTATTTATATTTATTACAGTTCTAATGATTGTCCTCTTCAATATATTCCCCATTCCCACTCAAACACAATGCAGTCTTGTTTTCCACTGGTCAAAAGTGGAGCAGATCAACTTATGTCAGCTGTTTCAACACATCTGCCATTTTCTTCTTCACTGAATCAATTGCCTCAAAACATCTTCATTTAAGCACCAATTTCGCTTTAGGGAAAACAAAAAAAAGTCACATGGTGCCAAATCTGGTGAATATGGAGGATGTTCGAGTGTAGTAATGCACAAAGTGTTGTGTGAGCAGGTGTGTTGTCTTAATGAAGAATGAAGCCATTTTCCCACAGTTCTGGCCTCCCCCCCCCCCCGACTCTTTCTCTCAGCTTTTTCAAAACTTCCTTATAATAACGCTAGTTCATTTTTCTGCCTTCTGGAACTCATTCTGCCAAAATTATGCCCCTGATGTCAAAAAATCCAATGAGCATGGCTTTGAATGTGGGCTTGCTTTGACATGCCTTTTTCATTCTTGGTGTTTTCCAGTGTATTGACTGTCATTTTGTCTCAGGGTCATACTGGAAGATCCAGGTTTCATCACAAGTGATGATTTTTTTGAAAAAGGTTTGGGTCCACCTCAAGTTGTGGTAGAATGTCAGCACAAATTTCCCTGCAGCACTCTTTTTGTTTTGGTGTGAGAACTCTAGGGACCATATTGGCACAAACATTTCTCATGTTGAGATTCTTGTGCAAAATTTTCCACACAATGTCTTAGTTCACAGCTTCAGCTATCATTTGGACACTGAGTCGGCAGTCTCTTTGAACAATCTGGCTGATTTTTTCCACAATTTCTTTGGTTCTTGAAGTGAAAGGTCATCTAGGGCATTCATTGTCTAACACATTCTCACGTCCTTCTCTGAATCTTTTGTGCCACTCAAACATAAGACATGCAGTCTTCCCTGTAGGCCTCAGTAAGCATTTGAAAAGATTCCATTGGTGTTTGGTTCAATTTTACTAAAAAAATTAAATTGACACATTGCTCAACTTTTAAACTTAGCATTTTTCCGGCACACAACAGACAACACAGTTGCTTTAAACAATGACTGACAATTAACTGAATGGCCAAGAGTGTTGATGTTTGTCATGCAGGTTCAGACATTTTCAAAGTCACTGCAGAAGCATTCACAATCAATTCTCCCTGATTTGTCTGAAAAGTAGAAACACAGTCTCCTTATTTAATAGACAGACCTCGTAATGCAATTTGACACTGCTTAAACTATCATGGCTCCATCCTATGGAATCCTGGGATTTGTAGTTTGTTGTGGTACCAGAGCTCTTTGGGACAATTAGCTGACACACATTGGAAACTGCTTAATGCAGTGTAGATACGTAAATTGTTATTGCTTAAAACAATTTGAAAGCCACTCTGATAGCCTTGTGGCTGAAGAGCAGGGTATAAATAAATAAATAAATAAATAATAAAACTATAAATCCCAGAATTCCATAGCATTGAGCAATTAGCAGTTAAAGCTGTGTCAAACAACATTATTCATGCAGCGTGGCAGCAGCCTTTCTGTTACTTGAACACGGAGCAATGGGTGCAAGCTCCAGGAACAGAGATTCCACCTCAACATGAGGAGGAACTTTTTGACAGTAAGAGCTGTTCGGCAGTGGAACACACTCCCTCGGAGCGTGGTGGGGTCTCCTTCCTTGGAGGTCTTTAAACAGAGGCTGGATTGCCATCTGTCAGGGATGCTTTGATCAAGATTTCCTGCATGGCAGGGTGTTGGACTGGATGGCCCTCGTGGTCTCTTCCAACTCTGCAATTCTATGATTCTATGATTCTATGATCTCCTCCCATAACAGAATCCATCTGTGGCCATCTCCAGCTGGCAGAAGACAGTAAGAGCCAGTGTGGTATCTTCCAGTGGCTGACTGGGATCAATTGTAAGACATGCAACTTATTAGCCATTGTCAGTTTTCTTTCTTTCAGAAGAGAAATATGATTGAACAAGTATTTTAATCCCCATATGTCCATCATTCTAGTCACTACCCCTCTCTTTTCCCTTCTCAAGCCAACCAGATGAATTAAGTTCTTATTATGTATACCTAATTTTCAGAGGAAGATTTATATATGAGAGATGATGACTTGCCCAGTGCAATGTAGTAACTGAACAGGCAATGTAGGTATACATCTGAATTGCTTCCTCTCTTTAACCCAACAGCAATATTTTTCTACTCATCTTAGAGAATCATGAAGGATTATATAAAGGCATACTAGATTAGATAACATCGTTAATGACCAACACATGAAATATCGAGTCAGACACCATAGCTGGGTTAAAATATGGGCCACTTTATTGTATCTAATCTATTTAGTTATTTGTTTCTTGAGATATGCAAACCAGAGGGAGACCCAGCATGGGAAAAGCTGGAGCTGAGGGTCTCCCCAGACTCACCTCCCAGCTTCCCTGGGTGAAACACCTGAGCCCCGGGGGAGCTCCCTGTCAGATGGGAGGCCCCCCAGGCACCATCTACTGGAAGACGAGACCCCAGGATGAAACATCTTGACCCAACGGATTTCAGTCACGAGTTCCAACCTGGTGTCAGCCTCAAGGACAGCTCATCTCCCTCCCCCCAGATGCATGACCTACTGGGTAGTTTGATAAGCCCATCCTACACCCAAAAGGGGTGCCATAGGTGAACACCGAAATAACCCCGTCTCCCCCTCACCTGCCAAGTGACCAACTATTTATGACACAACCCAAAGCCAATTGGCCAAGTCCAAAGTGACAGTATCGGGTAGGCAAAAAAAAAAAAAAAAAAAAAAAAGGTAAAAATTCCTACCTGGCCCCAAAGAGCGACCAGTAAACTCATACTTTGACAGAGGCGGGTGGGTGGGTCATCAAAGGGAAAAGAGGAGGACCTCAGGGGCGGCAAGCCTTTTATAAATTAAGCTCCGCCCCCAACTCCTCCATGCCATGGTGTGATACACCATTGGCCAATCACTGACTTGCTTCGTATGATGCCATCAAAACACCTTCCCCCTCACAATTCTGCATAGTGTTCAGGGGGGTGTTCATTATGTGTAATTTGTTTACCGTTTTAGACACTGTAAGATTTCTCTCTTTGTTTAGAGCAATCTGCATTATTTTCTGACATTGTGGTATCAACATGCTTTTTTCTAAAGCAGGTAAAATGTCCTGCAACAATCCTACTTTAGCACAGCATGTATTTTAGTCTTCTCTTCTAATTAGGACCATAAAGCATTCTATTTGTTACTTTAGACTCTAGAAGAGTTTGTTTCAATCACCTTATTGAAGCATGTTTGGAAGGCAGAATATATAGTATTTCAAACAAAAAAAAAGTCCATTATTTATTGTTAGTATGACTATAGAGAGCCACTGTGGTGTAGTACCTTAAGTACTGGGCAAGGATGCAGAGAGATTAGGGTTCAAATAACTACTCAGCCAAGGAAGCCCACTGTGTGACCTTGGGAGAGTCACACTCTCTCACCCTAAAAGGAAGGCAATGGCAAACCTCCTCTGAATCAACCTTACCAAGAAAACTCTATGATAAGTTCACCTTAAGTCAGAGTTGAAGGCACATATGACCGTGTGCCTGCTTTATAGAGGTCAGTCATCTGTTTGAAACACTGTCAGAAGATAGTTTCAGGGAGTTATTTCAAGGGCTGCCCAATCCAAGTCTAGTGCAAAAATAAAAAATGATATAAAAAGAAGAGAGATGGCACTTAAATTTGACTATTAACAGTGAATACATGTCCATGGTGCGATATACTGTATTTCTATTTAAATTACAGAATTATTTCCAAATGAGAATCTATTATACATGAGTGTGACAGATAGCTGGGTGGACCAACGAGAATGGTGTGGTTCAGGAGCCAGTCCTCTGGGAGGAGGCAGAAAGGGGAGGGGCTTCTGGGTGTTTAAGTCTAAATGACAGGGGAGAGCATTACAGTTAGAGGCTGAAGTTAGACAATTGAAGTCAGAGGCTTGAAGTATGATAGTTAGGGGACAGAAATGAAGGAATGTGCAGGGAGAATGAATATTTAAACTATTTATGTTACGTTATTCAACGATAAATCTTTCTTTATGTTTGTTCAATACATTCAGTCTGGTTATGAGTGACTTTCCATTTAATTAGTCCACACACCTAAATACAGATACTATCCATCTGGTTGGGAATTGTAGTTTATTTATTCTGTGACAGCAGTGGGAGGTAAAATCTCCTGTGGCACAGGCATGGTGAACACAAAAGTGATGAGGTGGCTAGGCTGAAAGGTGATGTAATTTCAGCTGTGGTGTGTCAAGGCGTCACAAATTTGGTGGCTGCGGTGGGATAGAAAGGCCCCTGCGTCACAAATTTGGGATAAGAAAGGCCCCTTTGTCACAATGAGTACATGCAGATTTTATATGAAACTGTGTCCCCTTTTGTCTTCTTTCTTGGTGACATACAAATACTTTTGCCATGGTATGTGGAGAGAAGATCCTCAAGGAGCCATAACTGCTACCCCATGTTTTTCTGTCACTGTAACATGTGTACAAAGTATGGTATTCATATGAAGGTGTTTGTCACTCTGTGATAGAGAGGAGCTGCTGGTGGCAAATTTTCCATTTCTGTTGCCTGATTTGTATAATTGGCTTCCAGTTGAGGATATTTTCACCTAAAGCCTCAATAGTTCAATAGGTTTACACTTTATTCAGATGTGAGTTCCACATGGTGAATCTGTATATACTAGGTAAGATCATTTAGGTTTAGAAATGGGGAAAGTTACTGTTTTGGACTACAGATCTCAAAATCCCCCATGCCATATGGGATCTTTGGGAGTTGCAATCCAAAATGTACCCTTTCCAAACTCTTCTTAGGATTGCAGCCTTGCTTCCAGTGCCTGCAGCATAAATGTGGATGCTTTCAATATTGTAGAGTGGGTGAGTAGTAGCAGTGATAAAAAATTGAGGAAATATATCCTTGGCCCCACCCTCTGCTGGTGACACTTGACAGCCAGTTCAGCATGAAGCAAGAGTGTGAGTTGAAAAATATGTTGAACACCTGGAGAAGGAACAACTTTCCCTTGCTTTGTTTCTGCTGTTGCTCCATCTGGGGCAGTTTGTTTTATAGGGGGTTTCAGTTGTGTATCCCTCTTCCTCAGCAGAAATATTGAGTGGTGGAGTAAGACTGAAGGGACTTCCTTTATCATCTCAGTTCATCTAGCTGCATTGTAGACTGCTGTTCTCCTCTGGCAGTGTTTCTGAGGAAATGCGACAACACAGGAAAGGTTGAGTTTCCTTGAAAGAGAGAAGGTGGAGGTAAAATAGAGAAGTCTGAGGAGCCATTTACATGACAAAATAAATCCTCTAAGAATTCACAAAGAGTCCTAATAGTTCCCACATCTTTCGGCTCAAAGTCACCATATTCAGAAGGAGGGGGGCAAAAAACCCCATAAGTCACGCAGTATCAGCTTTCGCTATTTTCCCCGTCTTTTTTGAAAAGTAGTGCAAGTTAGCGCACTTTCGATTGTGTGAATGACCATTTCACTTACGGCAGTGGGAACTACCAGCAGTCTTTCCGAACAGCCCCAGCAGAGCTTAGCTGTGATTGATTGGACTGAGGGGGTGGACTTGCAAGAGATGAGGCTCGAAAAGATCCAGCCAGCCAGCTTGCTTTCTAGCATAATTACTGTTCCTCTCTCCCTCTCCCTCTCCCTCTCCCTCTCCCTCTCCCCTCTCTCTCTGTATGAGAGAGAGAGAGAGAGAGAGAGAGAGAGAGAGAGAGAGAGAGAGAGAGTGATCTGCTCCACCGGCTGATCGCTCGATCGTTCTTTTGTGTGTGCATGAGAGAGAGGGGGGAGGGAGAAAGGAACAGTAATTATGCTAGAAAGCAAACATTATTCCTCTCCCCCCCCCCGGTCTCCCTCTTTTTGTGTTGCTTTATCTGGTTTTCTCTGGCTCAGATGAAGCTACGAAGTTTTGGTCTCTTTCCCCCTTCTGCTGCCCCCCTCCTCGCTTCCCACCTCCTGCCTGGCTTTAATGACAGTGATCTGGAGGCCATGCCCCCCCCACCTTTGTCTGTGTGAACTTAGAAAGGCGAAAGCTTACCAGATCTTCCAATTTAGCAATAAATCATGTGAACTATGCAGCGCTGGTGTGAAAGGGCGGTAATCTGGAATTTCGCACACTTTATTCTGCCATGTAACTGGCCCCTGAGACACACATAGTAGTTCCCCCTCCAGCTGCTTCAAGGAAAGAGAAGAAATCACTGAGGAATAAGCTAGCCATGCTGCTTTCAGGCACATTCTTTAGACGGTGTGACTTAAGATACTGCAGTGAGAGGAAACAAGGGAATGAAAGAGAAAGTTGGAGTCCTCCTTTCCTATATGAAAGTTCTGAACACAACCAGAGAATTGTAGGGTTCTGAAATAAGAATTCCTAGCCAATTAACTGGAAAGGCAACTAATGAATGAGTACATGAGCCTGCTGGCGTGGGGTTTCTACTTTCCTCCAAAGACAGAGACTCAAAGTCCCTTGCTGCCACAGAACTTAAGCAAGTAGAGCAAACAGCTATAGTAAGAAATCCCCATAAGTACATGTCTCCAAGAAGAACTCTAAGATTGTGGAAAGAGAAAAAGAGATCACTGACTGCTCTTTTAAAATTACTGTCATCAAAAACTTACATTCTTTGCTAAAAGGCAAGGGTTTGGGTTAGGGCTCTGAGCCATGTACAGCTGAAACAGACACTGTGTCAAATTTCTCAATTAAGATTGCTGCTGCTGTTTGCACTCCTGTATTCATCTGAATTGGTATCCATTACTGCAAGTCAAACTGAGAGCCTGCATTAAGACTTCACTTACCATAATGCTCTGCTTTCCATTTTACATTTATAATGAAACAGGTGCTTTTGTGGGCTTTACAATTAATTAGCACTGGAAATGTTTCACTATTTAATGAATGCATCTGAAGATTGTATTAGCTGTTTAGTTTTCTATTTTGTAGTCAAGGCTCTTTTTGTCATTTCTGTATTGCTGCATAAGGATGTGCTTTAGTGGTTTGTGGATATACGTTCAAATCATCTTTGTGTGAAAAGATGTACATATCACAGCATGGTTAGTGTAAGCTATTAGCTCTACACTGGTCTTGCCTGTATTACAATCAGTCTCTTTATTCACTCTCTTTTCTCAAGGCTCTCTTGCCCTTAGGAAACACACATTTCAAACAATGACTCCTGGGCATGTCACATCAAGACCTGGTTGCTTCTTACTAGCAATTCTGTTTGTCAGGTTGACAGACAACAGAACTGAGAATCAAACATTCAATCCTATGAGGAGAGGTATTTTTCAAAGAGAACTGTTCTCTGATAGTGGGTTATTGTTTTTTCTGGCATGTGTATTATATTTCCTTTAGATACTCCTAGTTTTTTTTAAAATCCAAAAAAGCTCAGAATGGGTTGACATTAAAAGAAACATTTAAAATGAAGTTGAAATGACATATTGCACTCATTTATTAGCAAGATTCATAATGAATGTGATAAAAAGAGACAAGCATGCTTTGAAAGAGGCAAAAGAGGAAGAGATGAATTCTTCTTTGACTCTCTAATCAGTCTTCAGGGGTTGGTTCTGTAGTCTGATGCTTAATTCTCTACATTAATATACCCAGAGGGAAAGGCAGGTTCACAGCATTGCTACTGTTCACATGAAAAATTCAGAATGTCTTGCCTCCTCCTCTTTCTTCTGCCAGATGCTGTGTTAGAAAGGAATGAGTCAGCAATGAAGGAGTTGGAAGAACTGTCCATCTTCTCTCTCATTGCTGATAGGAATGGGCACTGGGAAGAGTACCTTTCTGACCATTCAATGAAATTCTGTTTCACAGTTCCTAGATCCTTAAAATGAAAAGGCATGACCAATTGGTTGTGGGGGTTTGGTGTTGTTTTGCCTTTAATATTAAGTTAGTGTTCTGGATCCCCAGAAGGCCCTGATTTCCCCATGTTTTCCCCAATGAAGATCAGAACCATATCAAGCCCATTGTAATTCTTTGCCACAGTCTGTGAGAAAATAAGTCAAAACATGAAACTGGATTTTTTTTCCTTGAAAGGCCACAACATCATTTGAGTAAATCAAACTTCGCTAGTGTGAATTAGAACTTTTAAAATGCTTCGCATAGTATGCCTCCCCTTTTGGAGGGGCCACATGAATTATTCAGCTCAAGTACCCTCCTTAGGCAAGAAACACCTTTCTGCAAAACAGAGCCTTTTCCCCATACTACCCACTCATTTTCAAAAAAGAGAGGGGTGAGACAGTCTTCTCTCACCCCTCAGGGATGCTATCTATATGTGTTTGGTATTTCCCAATACTCCTCCCTTTGATAGCAGTTACCATTAGGAGTCACAGAATCATGGAATCGGAAGAGATCACAAGGGCCATCCAGTCCAACCCCCTGCTATGCAGGAAAAACAATCAAAGCCTTTCGGACAGATGGCCATCTAGCCTCTGCTAAAAAACTTTCAAAGAAGGAGAGTCCACCACACTCCAAGGCAGTGCATTCCACTTCTGAAAAGCTCATACTGTCAGGAAGTTCTTCCTAATGTTCAGGTGGAATCTCTTTTCCTATACTTTGAACCCATTGCTCCGTGTCCTAGTCTCTGGAGCAGCAGAGAACAAGCTTGCTCCATCCTCAGTATGACATCCCTTCAAATATTTAAACACGGCTATCATGTCACCTCTCAACCCACTCTTCCCCAGACTAAACATGCCCAGCTCCCTAAGCTGGTCCTCATAGGGCATGGTTTCCAGACCTCCCACCATCCTGGTCACCCTCCTCTGGACATGTTCCAGCTTGTCAATATCCTTCCTGAATTGTGGTGCCTACAACTGGACACAGTCTTCCAGGTGAGGTCTGACCAAAGCAGAATAGAGCAGCACTATTACTTGCCTTGATTTAGACACTATACTCCTATTAATGCAGCCTCGAATTGCATTGGCTTTTTTAGCTGATGCATCATATTTTTAGGAGGCGATATGATAGCCCTGTTTAAGTATTTGAAGGGGTGTCACGTTGAGGATGGAGCAGGCTTGTTTTCTGCTGCTCCAGAGACTGGAACACGGAGCAATGGATGCAAGCTCCAGGAACAGAGATTCCACCTCAACATGAGGAGGAACTTTTTGACAGTAAGAGCTGTTCGGCAGTGGAACACACTCCCTCGGAGCGTGGTGGGGTCTCCTTCCTTGGAGGTCTTTAAACAGAGGCTGGATGGCCATCTGTCGGGGATGCTTTGATCAAGATTTCCTGCATGGCAGGAGGTTGGACTGGATGGCCCTAGTGGTCTCTTCCAACTCTACAATTCTATGATTCTATCATTCTATGAGTTGTTATCTACCATGATAGCTCCTATTTCAATATATCAAGTAATTTAATAATTATATTTAATAATTTGTCTAACTGGCCATTTATGTGGTTGCAGGTAAACTGGGAACCCCCAAATACTGAAGCAGGATTCATGTAAGACCAAGGGAAGGACCTTTGGAAATTCCCCAAAACCAAATACTCAGATCAGAACTTAATACCTGGGGGTGAATCATTCACTAATCCACTCAACAATAGCAGAGACCTTAATACTTGTAAAATGGCTCCTTCCTCCCCTCCCCTCCTCCAACAAAAGGCCTTGATTGTTCCTATTCAGTTCCAAATACAGCATGCATTAACGATCATTAACTCTTCCAGAGTACCCACTGTCTAGCTCTGGGAACCTCTGAGAAACATTGTATTCCACTCGAACTCCCATCCCTTCAGGGGAATTATTTCATATAAATATCAGTCTAAAACGCTGCCCAAGTGTGCACAGATTCCCTTCCTGTCGACTCCACGTCAGTCTGTGCAGCCATCCCATCTTCCAGACCCCCCACTGCTGGTTTACTTTACGATCTCTGCTCTGCAGGATCAGTACAGCATAACCCACCACCCCCTTACTCTATTCCTCTATCCAAATACGTCTATCTTCAGTAGCTGTGTGTGAGTGTCTGAAGCCTGAGAGTCAGGGGGATTGCTGTTGATATTAATTTCCAATAAAGATAATTTAATGTACCTTTTGGCTTAGAATCTCCTCTGTTATTACCAGTATACATAGGTTAAAAGGTCCCGCCATTGCCCAACCTCTCACATTCCAAGTTGAATTAGCTAAATTCCCCAATTCAATAAATAGTAGGACATCAGAGGTTCTCCATGCAATCTGGGTAACAGAGTTTATCTGGATTCTAGAGATGGCATCTGATGCCTTTGCAACTATAACTGGCCTGAATTCCTGGCTTACTTTAAACAAAACAAAATAAAAAGTGCATACATCTCTAGCTTTTGTAGAACCAGAAATGAAGTACAAACTGTATGGGCACTATTGGGCTCCATTGTGCTGTGAGAAACAAACCTACTGCCACCTTTCAAAGGTGGGGTGTGACTTCCCTAAGAGGAGAATTTCCTTGGTGTGTAGAGGCTTTGCAAATGATTCAGAGCTCTCTCTTCATGAGGAAGATGATAGAAATGGGGGCAAAGGGATCTGGCCTAGACCACTGCATCATAAGGAAGCCCTCCCCATACATAAGAAAAGGAAAAAATAGTAATAAAGAACTGGGTAACTCAGTTGATGATTATTAGACCCCAAATCTTAGAATTCTGAACTATGAATGTCATTATTCACTAATTCCATTCTCAAGGAAGCAACAAGTAATTGTAGCATTTTTTTTCATTGTGAGAAAGTCTCCAAAAATGCAGTTTTCAAAGACTATTCAGATTTCAGAACTTGTTCTTTGCAAAATTTGCACATTGAATTTCTCCTCTGAAACCAGCATTTTCTGCACAGGAAACAACAGAAAATGCCACATGAAACTCCTAAAAGCCATCTGACTGGCAGTGGAAAATACAGTGAAAAGTAAGGACAAATGCACACATGACACTGCCTTCCCTGGCACTTTGTCTCACCCTATACCTACTTTTCTTTCTCCTTCTAACCACTTAATCCTCATCTCACCCCACTCCTCTCCTTCCCCCCATCATGCTTTATCTCATATATTCATAATGCTTCCCTGGCACTTTGTCTCACCCTATACCTACTTTTCTTTCTCTTTCTAACCACTTAATCCTCCCCTCACTCCACTCCTCTCCTTTCCCCCATCTTGCTTTATCTCATATATTCACAATGCTTCCCTCCCTAATGCTATGGCTGTACTTCCCATCCTTGATTCACCTTGCACTATCACCATGCTTCCCTCCTTTGCTTCTTGCATTCCACCTCTTGCATCACCCACCCTTCCTTCCCTCTTTGCTTCACCTTATGCCACCACTACTCACTCTTTTCCACCTTTCATCACCTTACACTTACTCTCTTGCTCCTTGCATGGTCCCACAGCACTCCTCACTCTCTCTTCCCGCCTTTCTCCTCCCTTTCCTCAGAATTATTTATTTAATTAATTCAATTTTAGGTATTTATACCCTGCTCTTCAGCCACAAAGGCTCTCAGAGTGGCTTACAAATTGTTAAGCAATAGCATCTACACATCTACACCACTTTTATAGGGCACTAGGCACTCTCCAAGCAGTTGCCAATGTGTCTTAGCTTCTGTCATCCCTGCCTCCCTTTATTCCTGCTCCCTACCACTTGTACATTTTACCCACCTTTTCCTCATTTTCTTTTCCCTTTACCTCCAGCTCAAGGGGCTGCTGCCCCTCCCTTTTCTTCCACCTTCCACCCACCTGCTATACTTCCTATACTTGCTCCATTTCCCCCTGTTTGCATCACTTTACTCCTATGCTGTGCTTTCCTCCCTTGCATCTGCACCTCCAAATGTCGCTGCTTTCCCAGCCCACTTGCTTCACTTCATGCTGTTGTCTGCCTATCCTCTAAGAGAGGGCAGGTGAGCAGCCGGATTAAGGCAGTGATGCTGCCTTTGTTGCAATATAAGGGGTAGGAGGAAATAGGGAGAAAACAAGGTGTTGGGAGGTGGTAGCAGGAGCAGTGGGAGATGAGGGGGGAAGATGGGGTAAAGAGAAGGTGGCAGGAATGAGGGTGGCTTTCCTTCCACATCAGGCAGGGGAAAACTCTTAAGTGTCACTCATTAAGATGGAACATACTTTTTTTCTGGATACCTGCTAAAAATGTCTAATCTTACTACATTAAGCAAATCATGAAGAATAACAGACACCATGAAACTTTAAATACTAATCACTGTATTGGAGCTTTTAACCTGTTTTGTTGTATCTCTTCTCCTTGACACCAATGGTTCCATTGCTTTCTGTGCAGCATTTGCAAGGAGCTCCCCAGAAATGACTTCATCTTGACCTTTCTCCAAAAGTTACACTTGCCACAGAATTTTAATATTGATCAGAGGAACTGGAATTTGGAATTAAGAGAGAAAGGGTCACAAATGTCAGTCATAGGTGTGAGACTTCACTCATTGCCTAAATACACTCGAAGGCAGGAAGTGACAGGTTTGTTTCTGAGAAAGCAATTGCACATTTTGCCCATAATTCCACTCCTACAAGGAGTAGTGTGATGTAATACCAGCCAAGCTGCCTTCCACACTCAGCACTGGCTGCCTGTCCCTGCCACCCTACTCCAGGTCCCCTTTAAATAATCCCTTATCTGGACTGAGACCTGAGTCTCCAGGTAACCCCTCTGTGGTAGATTTACTTACTAGTGTGTATTCACTTGGTTTGTGTAATCTTTCCCTTTTATTATGAGGGAAATAAAGCACAATGAGTCAGTGGAACTTTAAACAACAAACTTATTCAGTTTATTATATCATGGAAGTTACTAGCTCCAGAACTGTATAATAACTCTATACATAGCAAATGGTTCTCTCACTTAGTTCCCATTAGTGTTCCTTTTAGTGACAGACTATTTATCTTTAAATATACACTCTCAACTGCTTCACACAACTGTATTTCATACAGTGCACTCCCACTATCTCTCATACATCTGACTCATCCAACAGCTTTTTCTCAGCTGACACTCTTGACTGGCATTCTCTCTGATCACTCTCATAGAGGCCCCTCCCATCACAGCTTCCTGTGCTGGGATTGGCTCCCTCTCATGCATGCTTTCCAAAATTTGGAATTAAGAGAGAATGTGTCACAAATGTCAGTTGTAGATGTGAGACTTCATTCATTGTCTAAACACACTCGAAGGCAGAAAGCGGTAATTTTCTTTCTGAGAAAACAATTACACATTTTGCCCCATAATTCCACTCCTACAAGGGATGCAGGGGAAGCTTGGAATCTGGCCCTGATGATTGTCCAAGTGGGCACTGGGTGACATACCTAGAAAATGGGACTTCTTTCACATTATACAATTATAGCACTATGATTCCACTTTAACTGCCATGGTTCAATCCTGTGGAATCCTGAGATCTGCAGTATAGGGAGGAGTATTTGGGTTCTAGATGAAAGCTGGATACTGGGGAATGCTACTGGGAAAGAGAGAAGACCTGAATCAGGATTCCTACCTGAACAAGGAGTAACATAGGATTCCTTTCTATTTCCCAGGAGAGACTCATGAAATGTGGGGCAGTTGGAAAGTATGCTGCAGGCTTGTTTCCCTAGACTATAGTCATGTGAATGTAAAGTACAGTTATATAAATAGTAATGCCTTTCTGTGATATCTCACAAAAATAACTAAATGTTTCTGTTTTGAAAGAAAAGGGTTAAAGTTATAGAAACTATTTTTAATAAAAATATTATTACAAAGACATGTTTCTCTTCTTGCAGAAATGGCAAAAGTGTAATGTTTTCTATTACAGAGCTTTACAAAATGACCTTGAGCAAAACAAAAATAATAATGAAAATTATGTTACAATAGAACTTGGGGGGATTGTTGCTTAAGTGAATGGAGTGCAGCAGTATTTTTTCCTTGCCCATCTCTAATATCTGGTAATTTATTAGCCTGAACCTAGAAGATATAGATGTTGCCTACCATGACACCCCTGTCCCAGATCTATAATGAATTGGAAATATTTAATAATTAGGTCAAATATGGCCCTCCACATAGTGTGGCCTTTAAAGTTGTAAAATTCCGAAACCAAAAATACCAAAGACTAGCATTCAGACTCAGTCAGGTAAGCACTTAAGGAGGGGCTGCCCAAATTCCGAAGAAATGATAATTTGCAGGCTAACTTTCTGCCTGAATACCTGGCTAATTCTATCAGCCCAACCTGGGATACTCAAGGATGAACAGAACCCTCATGCCTACCTTCCCCAAACAAAGAAGGGTGCTTCCTCTATTCAATTATGAAGTATCCACACATTAAGGTCCATTAGCCTATCCAGAGTGTCCATGGTCTTACTCTTCCAAAAAAAACTCTTCGAAAATCCCACTCAAGTGTGCACAGTTTACCTGCTTCTAGATGCCACGTCAGTCTGTATAGCTGTTCCTGCTTTGGGACCCCTACTCTGCTGGTTTCTTCCACTACCTCGTCTCCTTATATCGGTACAGTATCACCCCAAAACAATCTCCCTCCTCTGTTATTCTAGCCCAATACTTCCTACCTTATTTGCTAGTCTTGCATGAATGCTTGAAGTCTGAATGTGTATGTTAATGCCATTATTATTGTTTACTCAAATAAAGACGAATTATTTTGCTATCTAGCTTGATGTCTCCTCCTGATTACCTGTATACATAGGTTAAAAGACCCCGCTATCTGTTGCCCCCCTCGCATAGCCAAGCTGAGTATATTCATTCCCCAAATTAATATCGACATTTTGAGTGTCCTTAAGACCTCCGAGCATTTAGGGTAACATTGCCATTTTCTTTTTTTATAGGATTCTACATATTGTGCAGAGCTGTGTTGTTTGTTTCTTTCTAGGCCTGATGCTGAATGTGACAATCTATATTACATTGTGGAAATTTGCATATATGTGTTGCCGTAACTTTGCAGTTTGAAGGATGAACCCAAATTAGTTTTCTTTCTGCTTCCCATTATTTGAGTAGTCTTGTACTTCAATGTATTTTTAACAAAAAGGCACCATACATAATCCACACATTATTTGAACAGAATAGGTTAAATCTTGCCATGTCGACCAAGACATTCAGGATCAGATCTAAAAACACAATCCACCAGGAAATTCTCCTGGACATGCTCACTTGAAATGAATGAAAGCTGAGCCAGAGCAGAAAATTACTCTGTGGCAATTTCCCCCTTTAACCACAGTGGATAGACATGGGTAGCTGATAATGTTAATTGAGTAATCCAGCAAAAGATGAAGATCTGACACTGTCATGAAATAGATTGTAGTTTTCTGCATGTTATCCAATAGAAAAAAGGTTTGTTTATTTGTTTAATAGCATTTTCCTTGTCACCTGTTGAGGATTTTCAACCAAGGGATTTATACCTGAAGTTCCCGCTGACACAGTGTTTACAGTGATGTTGACCCTCTATTGTATGCTGCTGTGTAAAACAGTTCCATTAGCAGTTGTTAACAGCCCTGAAGGTCCAAGCCTCATATGGCAACATACCATGTAGCTGCATAGCTGTAAATGTGGACTTAATCTGAGACAGCCCAGTATACTGCTGATCATATTACTCATTAGTGTGTATTGGAATTTAGAAATTAACATGTCTTAGCCATAGCTGCATTTTGACCAGGAAATGGCTTAGGCAGGACCTTAGAATCATAGAATCATAGAATCATAGAATTGCAGAGTTGGAAGAGACCACGAGGGCCATCCAGTCCAACCCCCTGCCACGCAGGAAATCACAATCAAAGCATCCCCGACAGATGGCCATCCAGCCTCTGTTTAAAGACCTCCAAGGAAGGAGACCCCACCACGCTCCGAGGGAGTGTGTTCCACTGCCGAACAGCTCTGACTGTCAAAAAGTTCCTCCTCATGTTGAGGTGGAATCTCTGTTCCTGGAGCTTGCACCCATTGCTCCGTGTTCCAGTCTCTGGAGCAGCAGAAAACAAGCCTGCTCCATCCTCAGCGTGACATCCCTTCAAATACTTAAACAGGGCTATCATATCGCCTCTAAACCGTCTTTTTTCCAGGCTAAACATACCCAGCTCCCTAAGTCTCTCCTCATAAGGCATTGTTTCCAGACCTTTCACCATTTTAGTTGCCCTTCTCTGGACACGCTCCAATTTGTCAATATCCTTTCTGAATTGTGGTGCCCAGAACTGGACACAGTATTCTAAGTGAGGTCTGACCAAGGCAGAATAGAGTGGCACTATTACTTCCCTTGATCTAGACACTATACTTCTATTGATACAGCCCAAAATTGCATTGGCCTTTTTAGCTGCCGCATCACACTGTTGGCTCATGTTCAACTTGTGGTCTACTAGGACTCCTAGATCCCTTTCGCACATAGTCTCATTCAGCCAGGTCTCTCCCATCCTATATTTATGCATTTCATTTTTCCGCCCTAAATGCAGTACTTTACATTTCTCCGTATTGAATTTCATTTTGTTAGCTTTGGCCCAGCTCTCCAGTCTATCCAGGTCATTCTGAATTTTGATCCTGTCCTCTAGGGTATTAGCTACTCCTCCCAATTTGGTGTCATCTGCAAATTTGATAAGTATGCCCCTAATTCCCTCATCTAAGTCATTGATAAAGATGTTGAATAGCACTGGGCCCAGGACAGAACCCTGTGGCACCCCACTGGTCACATCTTTCCAAGACGAAGAGGAGCCACTGCTGAGCACCCTTTGGGTTCGGCCGGTCAACCAATTACAAATCCATTGAACAGTTAACTTGTCTAGCCCACATTCTACAAGCTTGTTTGCAAGAATGTCATGGGGAACCTTGTCAAAGGCCTTACTGAAATCAAGGTATGCAATGTCCACAGCATTCCCTTCATCTACCAAGCTGGTAACTTTATCAAAAAAAGAGATCAGATTAGTCTGGCATGACTTGTTTCTCTGAAACCCATGCTGACTTTTTGTGATTATGGCATTGCCTTCTAAATGTTCACAGACTCTCTGTTTAATGATCTGTTCTAGAATCTTCCCTGGTATTGATGTCAGACTAACTGGACGATAGTTGTTGAAGTCTGTGCAATCAAAACCCAAGAGCAATAAATGGAGCATAAAAAGATGTCAAAGGTGGGACATCTATATATATAATTCTCTTGGGTATGTTGCCGTTCCCAGTGTGCTGCTTGGCTGCTTGGGAAACATACCCAACCAATCGTAGTGCTCTGTTGGCCGGCCAGTCAGCAGCTTGAGGGTGTTTTTCAGTACCACCTCCTTGGGCTACAGCTACATCTTTGCCTGTTGAGTAACTAAATACTCAGCCAGCTCCCCTTGCTGTCTTAATATGCATGCATGGGGGGGAAACGTTGCTTTCTATGTGTCCCCCACCCTCTTCTTTCTTGTCTTTCCTCCTGTCCTACCTTGCAGAGAAGGTTCCCACCCTTCCTCCTCTCTTCACCCTTTCTGCACCCAAAAACTTGAGCCCTTTCCCCCCTCCTTTCTGTCAGGGCAATATTGCTTTAAGTGCAAAAGGAAAAATGTTGCAGCAACAGTCCACAGACTAATAGCACAGCTGAAGTGGGTTTGTTCACATCTGTGGCTAGGCAGAAGGATGATTAGCAAGCACTCCTATATAGGCAAAGCACACCATGCATTGTGTGTGGGTTGGTGTTGTGGAGAAAAAGGAGTGTTGCTAATGAGGTTTCCAGTGCATATACTGTTTTTGTTTATACTGCAACTAAAAATAAAGACCTCCAGATATTTTTGGATGAACTTCGTGGTCTGAAAGTCTTTTTGTGTATGAAAGTGGGTCAGAGCTGTGGAACAGCTGCTAGCTGAAGCCTTTGTTTTTGTGCTCTTTCTGCTGTGCAGTTCTACTCTTTTAGCTACTTCTGGGTTAGTTTGTCCCCAGGCTGTGCCAGGTGCCTCTCAGTGAGCCCATACTGAGTGGACACCTTCTGCCCCGGGGAATGTACAGGCTGCAAAAAAACAAAAAAACAAAAACAAAAACAAAAACAATAACCAAAACCTGAGAAGGTTTGGGAAGGAGGTGGGAGGCCACCCTGGGGTTCCAGGCCCTCTTTTTCCTCTTTAGGGGACCCCTTGGGGTCCTCTGGTGACCCCTGGCTCTTCTTCCTGTGGGAGAAAGACTTTCTTTACAAATGCTGCACCGGACAGGCTGCCACCTGCTTAAAAAAACCCCTCTGGCTGGTGGGAAGAGCCAAAGCCGTCAAGGGAGGGGGGAAAGAATGGAGCAAAGCGGGCTCTCATTAGCCTCTGGCGGCCCCCCAATGGGAATCCAGCATGCTACCCTCAAAGGGCAGCTGGTGTTGGAGCGGAAGGCTGAGGCTCCTCAGTCTGTGGGCGTGGCAAAGGCGAGCCCAAAGACTCATGAAAAAGTTAGAGGTAACCATTCCATCCCTCACGCCTTTTCTCCCTTTTCTATTCATTTCTATTTTAACAAGTGATAGACAAGAGTCCCTGGACTCCTCTTCTCTAAACAAGGCAGAGCTTTTGCATGCCAGTGGTATCTAGACCAGTGGTTCTTACCTTGGGTCTGGGGACCTCCAGGGGTCTGCGATGTCCTCACAGGAGGTCTGTGAAGGCTTGAAAGTTGCTCAGACCACCCCCTGCCTGCAATGGAGTGGCCATGTGACAGGAGCCAAGGTGCTAGCTACCTGGCTTGGCATTCACATTGCCATTCAATTCACTCCAGCCACAAACTTGCAGGAAGAAGCAGGAGGAAAGTCTTCCCTCCTACTCCAATGCCTCTGAGGGAAGACTTCATGGATTGTGTAATTGTATTGTTATTTGGTATTATTAGGTATTATTATGATTATTAGGGTTTTAAATCTAAAGTCTTGGGGTCCATGGCAACAAAAAAATAAAGGGGCCACTGTTAAAGAAAAGGTTAGGAGGCATTGTTGTAATTGTATTATTACTGTTTTATCAAGTATTATTGTTATTATTGTTGCTTGGTTTTAATCTTGAGTTAAATCTTGGGGGCCCATGGCAACAAAAGATACTTAAAGTGTGTCCCTAGTAAAGAAAAGGTTAAGAGCCACTGGGGTAATTGGATTAGTATTGGTATAGGTGTGACCAGTGTAACATACACCGTTATGTGCCCTGCTGGAGTTTCAAGTAGTGGTTGCAGCATGGAGTTTGGAGTGGCAGTGTTCCTTTCACAGGGTTCAGCTACATGGTATTATTTTAGGGAAAAAATCTTACATTTTTTTTACATGTCGGTGGTGATTGGCTGAGGGAGTGAGAGGAGGAAGGGGCCCTTCTGAGGCTGGGGGTGTAGATGCAGATTGAGTGGCAGGAGTGAGGTGTGGAGGGAATTTGCATGTGGGTGGTGATTGGCTGAGGGAGTGAGGGGATTTGTTGGGTATGTTCCCCTTCCCAGTGTGCTGATTGGTGGCTTAGAAAACATACCAAACCAATCCCCTCATTCCCTCAGCCAATCAGCACACTGGGAAAGGAAACATACACAAGCCATAGATAGATAGATAGATAGATAGATAGATAGATAGATAGATAGATGGCTTATTTTGTAAGAATTGAGTCAGTGAAGATGGACCTCCCAACTAATAAATTGGATTTTTGGAATAGTACACATTATTTACTCTGCTATAGAACTAGACCAATTTTTCATAAGGGTTTTGATATTGCCCAGCGCCCAGGGGATCACATCATTGCCCCGCCACCCCTGCTGCCACTGTGATGGGACTCAGGCAGTGTACTAGTTGTGGCGGCAGCAGCAGTGTGGACAGGGCAACAGGGCAACTCACCCTTAATGGACCACCGGAGTATGTTACGTTCGATACAGCTAGTTTTCTCTATAAAAGCATAACACAAATCTGTATACCAATCCAAGCTGAAACAAATGATTCTTGCTTCTAGCTTTCCAATTTGATTATTGCACTATAATGAATATCCAAACCAGATGTTGCTGTCCTTTGCAAACAGAGAAGAATCTGAGTACTATTTATTTCTTTGCAGTTGGTCATACGATTCACACCAATATCTGTTCCCCTAGCCTATATTACAAATGAAATCTTCAGAGATTAGCAGTATTTAATAATAGCCTGCATGCAGTTTGCTGTTGCCTTGTAGGAGGACTTAAAATTGTCTATGATGATATTCATTGTTCTGTTAATTGTCTTATCCTCTTCTTCCTTCCAGAGAGGCATTTTCCATTTCATTGTTGTATATAACTGACTACTAAATAAACTTTCTCTGGCATGCTTTTATCTTAGGACAGTCTCCCCCAGTCTTCCATATATGTTGGACTACATCTCCCATCATCTCTTGCCCACGGTCATGTGGTTAACAGATAATTAGAGTTGTAATCCAATATATCTGAAGGACACGAGGTTTGGGAAAGCTGTTCTAGGATAACCGAAGCCAGGATCATATTCTTTTAAATAATCAACCAGGCTGCAGTCCGAAGCACATCTACATAAGAATAAGTTCTTGGTAATTTAGTTTTAGGACTTTTTTGGACAAAGAAAAAACAACGCTAGCAGCTTGCCATGTTGCGAGGCTGCAGCGCTGCAGGGCGTCCGTTTCACATGACGCCTGTCCCTAGCGGTACTGTTGCAGTACCGCTGGGACATTTGAGCGTTATATTTAGCAGATTTTTACTCACGATCGTGAGTAAAAATCGCCAAAATATAACACTCAAATGTCCCAGCAGTACTGCAACAGTACTGCTAGGGACGGGCGTCATGCGAAACGGACGGCCTGCAGCGCTGCAGCCTCACAATGTGGCGAGGCTGCTAGCATTGTTTTTTCTTTGTCCGAAAAAATCCTTAGTCTTGTAATATTACTTAGTCTTGTATGGATAGATTGGTTGGCTTAGGCAGAATTCTCTGAATTTTAGACACACGCTCTATAATTTTAGACACACGCTGTACATCTTTACAACATCAAATTCAGATTGGGTTAAGTACAAGACAAGCTAATTTTTCTCCTATCATTCTACCTTTTCTATACAAAACTTCTATCTGTCCACAAAGCTGACTGTTGTTTATTCTGTTGTGTGTCTTTTGCCATTTTAACCCTCTATGGATAATGAGCCCTAATTAACCAGGTTCATAATTTTCATTTTCCTAGAAAAAACTCTTACATGAACATATAGTGTCCTTTAAGACTGACCAAGGAGAAAGCAAAATACTTCTCTCTACATTTCTTCAGAAAGACCCACCTCCACCATTTCTCTGATCTCACATATAAACACACACTATCTCCTATGACATTTACCTTCTGTTTGAAATAGGTCTTCTGAGCATGAAGCTAATCAGCATCCTCCAGATACCTGCAGAATTTCATATCATTAGAGGAAATACCTTGTGCCCCCTGTGGAGGATCCATCTGCTTGGCTTGGCTTATTTTTAACATACAACAGGAACCAATTATACGATATTGGTTCTTTCCCACACATGACTTCAGTTGGCTCCTAGTGCAGCATAGGGAGTATTTATTATATGGCTGAGCAAACAATTTTAAGCAAGGATTTTTTGAGGGTAGGGTAGGAAAGTGTGTGAGATACTGAAACTCTATGTTTGTGGTTTGGACAACACAGTATGCAAGATGTAGGTAAGGGGACTGAATGCTTTATTTAAAATTTATAACAAAATCTGTATAGGTGACTATGCTGGAAGTTAACCTGTAAAGGTGCAGGCAGCTAGCCTGTAAGCTAGTAAGTAGAGGCTGTGCTACCCAGGGAGATGGGTGGCAATTTTCACCACTCTTCCAACTAAGTTACTGTACAGGGATGTCATCCTGAGTCACCCACTCCAAGGGCCACACAGGTTCAAGCAGGTGAGATAGATTACCCTAATAGCACTCCGTACTCAAACTATGGTCTCACGGGCCCATATATTACCTGTGGTAAACTTTTTCATTAGGACTATAATTGGCAAGTTTTACCTATACAGCACCTAAGAGTTTTTCCAGATGTAGCAGTATACAGACTTCTTGGCAAATGCAGCATTCTCTGCCTAATAATAATAATAATAATAATAATAATAATAAATTTTTATTTTTAAACCACCCCTCTGCTCAGCAACTGGGGTGGCGTACAGCAAGATTAAAACAACATCAAATTAAAACAATCCTTCCCAATCCTAACCCTCCCACCCCTTAAAACTAAATTAAACTAATAGAGATTTAAAACGAAGATACAATAAAATAAAATAAATAAATAAATAAATAATGGCAACGGCAGCAAGGGGGCAGGTAAGTAATCAGCTCCACTTGAGCCGGGAAATTATTCCGGTAAGGCCTGCCGGAAGAGAACTGTCTTTAGCACTTCCTTGAAACTATCAAGAGTAGTGATAAGACGATCTCATCCAGCAGGCCATTCCAAAGTCTGGGAGCCGTAGAAGAGAAGGCCCTCTGGGAGGTCTGCAACAGCCTAGTTTTCATAGGCTGCAGCAGGTTCCTACCAGAGGACCGAAGTGTGCGGGGGGGGGATCATATTTTTGGATTACTGTAATGCACTCTACATGGGGCTACCCTTGTGCCTAACCCGGAAACTTCAACTGGTACAAAATATGGCAGCCAGGTTAATTACGGGTACATCTAGGAGACAGCATATAACACCTGTGTTTAAATCTCTCCACTGGCTGCCAATTAGTTTCTGGGCACAGTACAAGGTGTTGGTTTTAACCTTTAAAGCCCTACATGGCTTGGGTCCATCTTATCTCCGGGACCGCCTCATCTCATCCCATATGATCCCCCCCCCCTGGCCCTTCGGTCCTCTGGGAGGAACCTGCTGCAGCCTATGAAAACTAGGCTGTCGCAGACCTCCCAGAGGGCCTTCTCTTCTATGGCTCCCAGACTTTGGAATGGCCTGCCGGATGAGATCCGTCTTATCGCTACTCTTGATAGCTTCAAGAAAGCGCTAAAGACGGATCTCTTCCGGCAGGCCTTCCCGGAATAACTTCCCGGTTCAAGTGGACTGATTGCTACCCACCCCCTCGCCGTCGTTGCTTTTATTTATTTATTTATTTATTTATTGTATTTTATCTTTGTTTTAACTCTCCATTAGTTTAATTTAGTTTTAAGGGCTGGGAGGGTAAGATGGGGAAGGATTGTTTTAGCTTGATGTTGTTTTAATCTTGCTGTAAGCCGCCCTGGTTGCTGAGCAGAGGGGTGGGTTAAAAATAAAAATGTATTATTATTATTATATATGGGATGAGGCAGTCCCGGAAATAAGATGGACCCAAGCCATGTAGGGATTTAAAGGTTAAAACCAACACCTTGTACTGTGCCTGGAAACTGATTGGCAGCCAGTGGAGAGATTTAAGCACAGGTGTTATATGCTCTCTCCTAGATGTAACCGTAATTAACCTGGCTGCCATATTTTGTACCAGTTGAAGTTTCTGGGTTAGGCACAAGGGTAGCCCCATGTAGAGTGCATTACAGTAATCCAAATGTGAGGTTACCAAAGCATGTACCACAGTTTCCAGATCCCTTTTATCCAGGCAAGGGCGCAGCTGGCATATCAGCCGAAGCTGATAACAGGAGTTCCTGACCGTCGCACTCACCTGACTAGTCATGTGAAGCAGCGAATCTAGAAGTACCCCCAGACTGTGAGCACAGTCTTTAGAGGAGAGTGTGACTCGATCCAGGACTGGAAGTTGTATTCCCAGACCTGGTTTCGGGCCTGTGACTCTCAGTACCTCTGTTTTGTCTGGATTTAGTCTCAATCTGTTTTTCCTCATCCAATCCATTACCACTCTAAGACAGTCATTGAGAGGAGAGACACCATCTGAAATCTGAGCTGACAATCTGGTCATGGAGAAATATATCTGAGTGTCATCAGCATACTGATGACACCGAGCTCCATGCCTCTGGATGATCTCTCCCAGCAGCTTCATATAAATGTTAAATAGCATCAGGGACAGGATGGCACCCTGAGGGACGCCACAATTAAGCTCAATTCTGGAAGAGCAACTTTCCCCGAGCCCCACCCTCTGGGATCTGCCCGAGAGAAAGGAATGGCACCACAGCAGAGCAGTGCTTCCAGTTCCTAACTCTCTCAGGCGATCCAAGAGGATGGGATGCTCTATAGTGTCAAAGGCTGCTGAGAGGTTCAAGAGCACCAGCAGGGTCACACTACCCCTGTCGATGCTCAGACGGAGGTCGTCGGTTAGAACAACCATGGCAGTCTCAACTCCATATCCTGTCCTGAAGCCGGTTTGAAATAGATCAAGATAATTGGTTTCATCCAAGATGGCTTGGAGTTGGGAAGCAACTGCCCTCTCGATCACCTTGCTTAAAAAAGGTAGCAAGGACACTGGTCTATAATTGTTCCTGTCCAGGGGGTCCAGGGAAGGTTTTTTCAGGAGTGGCTTAACTGCCGCCTCCTTTAAACAAGATGGTATGATACCTTCCCTGAAGGATGCATTGATTGTGTCCCGTAGGAATACTCTTAACGCGTCCCCCCCTGGACGACCAGCCAAGATGGACAGGGATCAAGAGGGCAAGTCGTCTTCCTTACTCTTCCAAGGAGCTTGTCCACGTCATCTGTACTCACCGATTGAAACTGATCCAGTAAAATGCCATCAATGGAGTTGTTGGAACCTCATCTATGGATTCTGTCAGAACATTGGTGTCCAAGTCGGCTCTTATCCGAGAGATTTTATCTGCAATGTGGATGTTAAATGTATCACAGCAGGCTGTTGTTGGGTTAAGTAGGGGATTTGGCACAGAAGGAGCCCGCGTCAGCTCCCCCACCACCTTAAACAACTCTGCTGGACGGGACACTGCAGATGCAATATGTGCAGAGCAGAAGGATCTCTGTGCTGCATGTATTGCCTCCCGATAGAAACCAAGATGCTTCCTATGGTGAGTTCTGTCGGATAAGAGTCGAGTCTTCTGCCACTTGCACTCTAGCTGTTGTTCATTTCGCTTCATCCTCCTAAGCTCCTCTGTGTACCAGGGCTTATGATTAGAGGTGGGCTGGAAAGGAAGCTTGGGAGCAATTGTGTCAATAGCCTTGGTAAGATCAGTGTTCCAGATGCTGACCAAAGCCTCGACAGAATCACTGGCGTTACCAACCATTAAACCCTGTAGGGCTTTCTGGAAACCAATTGGTTCCATTAGCCTTCGGGGGTGGACCATTCTGATGGATCCACCACCCCCGGAGGGGCAGACAGTGGCTCTTAGTTCCATCTTGCCCAGGAAGTGATCCGTGCATGACAATGCAAAGGTTTTTGTAACCTCCGCCCATGGATATTCCTGTTCCGTACTGAAGATTGCATCGAGGGTATGACCTGCACAATGTTTGGGCCCGTCAACCAATTGGGATAGGCCCATGTTTGTCATGGTTTCCATGAATTCCCGAGCTGTACCAGTTAGATTCGACACGCTGGTCTCGAGTGGAATGTTGAAGTTGCCCAAAACCAAAAGTCTGGGCGACTCCAACAGCAACTCAGAGATCAGCTGGGTCAGCTCGGTTAGGGAGTCTGTTAAGCAACGGGGTGGCCGGTATACCAACACGATCCCCAAACTATCCCTGGTTTTCAGGCTAAGGTACATGCACTCGATGCAAGCTGTTTTATGGATAGGCTTCCTGGTCAAGGTTAAGTTGTTTCTATGAACCAAGGCCTCACCGCCCCCCCCCGCCCACTTTCCCTTATCTGCTCGCTGACCATATACCCGACCGGGAGAGCCCGCACCCATGTTGCAGTGCTGGCATCTTCCAGCCAGGTCTCGGTAAAGCATGCCAGATCGGCGGCCTCAACCACTAAGAGGTTATGTATAAAATGAGTCTTATTTTTAACTGACCTGGCATTGCAAAGCAGCAGAGTAAGGGGCTGTAGAGACGATGGTACACTCTGCAAATTATTCTGGGAAACAGAGTGAACTGAAGAAGGGATAGATATTAAGCATCAATCCCTTCTTCTTTTGTAACATTTCTTCACTCTGGGCATGCTGCCCAATAAGAAAGGGTCTTGTAGCTTCACAAAAGATAAAGACAGCATGGATTCCAAGATAAGTTACTTTATTGCTGCTAATGGAGTTTAAATGTTACTTTTAGAGATCCAGCACAGTGTAGTGATTTGAGTGTTTGACTAGGACTCTGGAGACCAGGATTTGAATCCCACCTTGTCCATGGAAACCCACTGGATGACTTTGGGCAAGTCACACTCTCTCAGCCTCAGAGTCAAGGGCAGACACACACCCCGAACAAATCTTGCAAAGGAAGCCTCATGATGGGTTCAGCTTAGGGTTGCCATAAGTCAGAAATGAATCAGACTCTGTGCTGCAGTGGGGAATAAGCTGCTTTTCATTGATGGAAGTTTCCACCAATGAAAAGTGACGGCTTGTTCTCTGCTGCACCACAGGGTCTGCACAGAGGCAGCACGCAAGGATGACAATACATGCAAAACTGCACAGTATGGTGACGTCATCCTCGCAGGCTTTTTGCAGGCTTTTTGCCTGCGTCTGATAATCTCCTCAGTCCCCACATGGCCAAGAAGGAGGGTGGCCTCTACCTGCATTGAGATCCCTCCAGAACAATTGAACTACGCTTAGAATACTGTGTCCAGTTCTGGGCACCACAATTCAGAAAGGATATTGACAAATTGGAGCGTGTCCAGAGAAGGGCAACTAAAATGGTGAAAGGTCTGGAAACCATGCCTTATGAGGAGAGACTTAGGGAGCTGGGTATGTTTAGCCTAGAAAAAAGACGGTTTAGAGGCGATATGATAGCCCTGTTTAAGTATTTGAAGGGATGTCACGCTGAGGATGGAGCAGGCTTGTTTTCTGCTGCTCCAGAGACTGGAACACGGAGCAATGGGTGCAAGCTCCAGGAACAGAGATTCCACCTCAACATGAGGAGGAACTTTTTGACAGTAAGAGCTGTTCGGCAGTGGAACACACTCCCTCGGAGCGTGGTGGGGTCTCCTTCCTTGGAGGTCTTTAAACAGAGGCTGGATGGCCATCTGTCGGGGATGCTTTGATCAAGATTTCCTGCGTGGCAGGGGGGTTGGACTGGATGGCCCTCGTGGTCTCTTCCAACTCTGCAATTCTATGATTCTATGATTCTATGATACAAAATATCTTTTGCCCAATGAAGAAGCCAGTGGGTTTCAAAAGTTTACATGATGTATTTTGTGCATTTTGATTGGTCAATAAAGGTATCATTCCTTTTGGATTTTCTTGTATATTGTTGCATGGCTACTCTGAATATATTCATCATAAAGGAGCCTCACAGTGCTGTCTAAGGAGATTATCAGACGTGGCAAAAACTGGACCAGAAGATCGCAACAAGAACACAAAAGGGCAACATTATCAAGCATTCTGGGGGCATAGCATGGGCATGAATATGGCATCCTTTTTTATTGGCCACTTGTTCCCGTCAATGAAAAAGGGAAGCCTTGTCCACTGCAGCACTACAGCCTGGAAATGGCTGAGGATGCGGACATCAGATAATGTCACCTTTTCTGTTCTCATCACAATCTTGTGACATGGTTTGGGATGCAGTTTTTTGCCACATTTCACCACATCTCATAATTTCCTAATATTGTCCCTACTTGTCAGTTTTCCACAATCTCCTATCAGAAGGGAGAGAGATGCCTCTAGATTTCCCCCACTGCTCAGATTGCAACTCCACAGGCTCCTCTGCAAATTTAACAAGAAAATATAATTAGTTTCATCCAACAGCTATGCTCCCAGAGGTTGGAAATGACATACTACAAGTAATAGCACTACTTATATAACACGTTACTTTGGGGGTAATGAGAGTCTAGCCATGGTCCTTTTGCAAATAGTATAACAACTGGTAAGATAGTCACTTTCTGTATCGATGAAAACTAACACATTTATGTCCCGTCTACACGATTTAAATAATACGTACGGCGTGCGAAAGTTCGCACTTTGGTACAAACGGCCATTCGGATGCACACGATTGCAAAAGAGGGGGGGTGGTTTGCCACCCTGAAATACACACACGCGGCGTTAGGGAGGGAAAGCGGATCGCGAAGAGAAATCCGTACGCCGTTCGGATGGCTGACGGGTCTGTACGGTCCGTTCGCACACATACGAACAGGCAGAGTAATCTGATTGGCTGGCTGAGTAGAGGGGGCGGGGCTAGCACAGAGGGGAATTGGGAGCGGCCGCCATGTTGGTTTCCTGGCTAGCGAGCATCTGGTAAGTCCGTGAATTTATATGTTTATTTATTTTTATTTTATATTGTAAATACGGAAAACCGACTGTCCGCAAACCAGGAACCTTAAAAAAAAGAAAAAAGCAGCGGGAGATTTAAAACTGCCACTTGGTTTGCTCGCTCCAGCCAGCTTCGGGAAGAGGGAGTCATATGGAGTTTAGGGGGTTTAAAAAATTGTATAGCTGGTTCGTATGCATACGAATGACAGGTTGTTCATATTTCCCCCCCCCTACGGATTTTTTAAGATCGTATAGCCACACCCTTAGTTAACACATAGGACCACATAGGACCAGAGTCTGACTGGGGTCACCTAACAAAGACTTTTTGCCTCTGTCCCAATTTTGATACATAGAATCATAGAATTGCACAGTTGGAAAAGACCAGGAGGGCCATCCAGTCCAACCCCCTGCCACGCAGGAAATCTTGATCAAAGCATCCCCGACAGATGGCAATCCAGCCTCTGTTTAAAGACCTCCAAGGAAGGAGACCCCAACACGCTCCGAGGGAGTGCGTTCCACTGCCGAACAGCTCTTACTGTCAAAAAGTTCCTCCTAATGTTGAGGTGGAATCTCTGTTCCTGGAGCTTGCATCCATTGCTCCGTGTTCTAGTCTCCGGAGCAGCAGAAAACAAGCCTGCTAGATCCTCAGCGTCACATCCCTTCAAATACTTAAACAGGGCTATCATATCGCCTCTTAACCATCTTTTTTCCAGGCTAAACATACCCAGCTCCCTAAGTCTCTCCTCATAAGGCATCGTTTCCAGACCTTTCACCATTTTAGTTGCCCTTCCCTGGACACGCTCCAATTTGTCAATATCCTTTTTGAATTGTGGTGCCCAGAACTGGACACAGTATTCTAAGTGAGGTCTGACCAAGGCAGAATAGAGTGGCACTATTACTTCCCTTGATCTAGACACTATACTTCTATTGATACAGCCCAAAATTGCATTGGCCTTTTTAGCTACTGCATCACATTGTTGACTCATGTTCAACTTGTGGTCTACTAGGACTCCTAAATCCCTTTCGCACGTAGTCTCATTCAGCCAGGTCTCTCTCATCCTATATATATGCATTTCATTTTCCCGCCCTAAATGCAGTACCTTACATTTCTCCATATTGAATTTCATTTTGTTAGCTTTGGCCCAGCTCTCCAGTCTATCCAGGTCATTCTGAATTTTGATCCTGTCCGCTAGCTATTCCTCTTAACTCGGTGTCATCTGCAAATTTGGTAAGTATGCCCCTAATTCCCTCATCCAAGTCATTGATCAAGGTTTTGAATAGCACTGGGCCCAGGAGAGAACCCTGTGGCACCCCAGTGGTCACAACTTTCCAAGACGAAGAGAAGCCACTGCTGAGCACCCTTTGGGTTCGGCCGGTCAACCAATTACAAATCCATTGAACAGTTAACTTGTCTAGCCCACATTTTACAAGCTTGTTTGCAAGAATGTCATGGGGAACCCTGTCAAAGGCCTTACTGAAATCAAGGTATGTGATGTCAACAGCGTTCCCTTCATCTACCAAAGGGTGCTCAGCAGTGGCTCCTCTTCGTCTTGGAAAGATGTAACCAGTGGGGTGTCTCTTCCAACTCTGCAATTCTATGATTCTATGATTCTATGATACCAAGCTGGTAACTTTAACAAAAAAAGAGATCAGATTAGTCTGGTATGACTTGTTTCTCTGAAACCCATGTTGACTTTTTGTGATCATGGCATTGCCTTCTAAATGTTCACAGACTCTCTGTTTAATGATCTGCTCTAGACTCTTCCCTGGTATTGATGTCAGACTAACTGGATGATAATTGTTGGGATCCTCTTTTCCCCCCTTTTTGAAGATGGGGACAACGTTTGCCCTCCTCCAGTCTGCTGGGACTTCTCCTGTTCTCCAGGAATTCTCAAATATTATTGCCAATGGCTCTGAGATTATATTTGCCAGCTCTTTTATTACTCTTGGATGTAGTTCAGCTGGTCCTGGAGATTTAAATTCATTTAGATTAAGAAGGTATTCCTGTACTACCTCTTTGCTTATTCTGTGCTGGGTTTCCCCTATTCTGTCCTCTGTTCCATTATCCTCAGGTTGGTCCTCCTTTTCCTTTTCTGAAAACACTGAGGCGAAGAAGGTGTTGAGTAATTCTGCCTTTTCTCTGTCCCCTGTTAGCATTTTGCCATCTTCTCCACCTAGTGGCCCTATCATTTTCTTCTTCCTCCTTTTGCTGCGGACATACCCCCAAAAAACCCTTTTTATTGTTCTTAAACTCTCTAGCAAGCCTGAGCTCATTCTGCGCTTTCGCTTTTCTGACTTTACTCCTACACGTGTTCACTATCTGTTTGAATTCTTCTTTGGTGATTTCCCCCTTTTCCCATTTCCTATACATGTTCCATTTAAAACTTAGCTCCATTGAAAGTTCTTTAGTCATCCATCCTGGTTTCTTGAGACACCTCCCATTTTCCTTCCTCAATGGCACTGCCTGAAATTGTGCCTTCAGTATCTCCCTTTTGAGAAAGTCCCATCCGTCTTGAGGTCTCTTCTCTTTTAGTATTCCTGACCATGGGATCACCCCCAGTATTTCCCTGAGTTTATTGAAATCAGCTCTCCTAAAGTTGAGAATGCGTGTCTGACTATGCCTAGCTTCTCCTTTCCGTTGTATAACAAACTCCCGGAGAACATGATCACTCGCACCTAAGGATCCCATCACTTGCACCCCATTAATCAGGTCATCTCTGTTGGTTAGGATCAGATTTAAAATAGCTGACCCCCTTGTTGCCTCCTCCACCTTTTGGACCATGAAATTGTCTTCCAGGCATGTATGGAATTTGCTAGACCTTGAAGTTTTGGCTGAGTTAAATTGCCAGCAAATATCAGGATAGTTGAAGTCACACATCATTACTACATGTCTCCTTTCTGCATGTGTGTTCATCTGTTCCAGAAAGGCAGCATCCAATTCCTCCGTCAGATTTGGGGGTCTGTAGTAGAGTCCCACAATAACATCCCTGTTGTTTCCCGCCCCTTTAATCCCTCCAGATGCTCTCCACCTGGCTTCCAGTATTGATGTCATGGATCTCTTCACTGGTTTAAATATCCCTGACATATAATGCTATTCTTCCTCCTTTCCTGTTTGGCCTGTTTCTCCTATAAAGGTTATACCCCTCTGTTCCTACATTCCAATCATGTGACTCATCCCACCAGGTTTCAGTAATGCCTATTATATCATATTTGTTTTGTAGTGCGAGGAGTTCAAGTTCATCTTGCTTATTTCCCATGCTCTGTGCATTAGTGTAGAGACATCTAAGACCATGTGTTCCCTTTACTTGCTGCCTGTGCAAGTTTTTTTGCCTCCCACTGTTGGGTCCTTGTGCTGTTTGCCTTGTTCCCTCCATGACAGTTTGACTATTTTCTCCTGCCATTTTGCCTTCCAGAATACTGTCTCCCTCCCCCATTTGACTCAGTTTAAAGCCCTCCTGATCAAATTATTGAGACTGTTGGCAAAAATGTTTCTTCCAACTGTTGTAAGATGCACCCCATCTCTTGCCAGAAGTCCCCCCTCATGGAAGCGCAGTCCATGATCCACGAATCCAAATTGTTCTCGGCAACACAATCTACGGAGCCAGTTTTTATTTCGGCTATTTTCCTCTCCCTTCCTGGACCATGCCCTTCAACTGGCAGAAGAGACGAGATGACAACCTGTGCATCCATTTCTTTCAGCTTCCTCCCCAGGGCCTCATAATCTCTTCTGATCTTGGGAAAGCTGTGCCTTGCAGTATCATTGGTTCCCTCATGGACCAAAAGGAAGGGGTAATGATCCATAGGCTTGACAAGTCTGGTCAGCCTCTTGGTCACATCACAGATCTTTGCCCCAGGGAGACAACACACCTCCTGAGTCATATTGTCAGGCCCACAAACCCCTGCTTCTGTACCCCACAGCAAGGAGTCCCCCACCACCCCCACATGCCTCCGCCGAGGCTTCGCAGCTGCTGTTCCTTGCGGTGGTACTCTCAAGGTCCCCTGCTCTACCCCTGAAGTCTGTCCATGCTGTTCTTCCTCATTGCCCTTGATAAGAGAGAGGGCTTCGAATCGATTGTGTAGCTGCAAGCTGCTTGAAGAACCCCTGGATTTTCTTGTTCTGTGTGTGACATTTCTTCAGCTGTCTACTTCCTGTGTCTGTGAAGTGACCCTCTCCTCCACAGCCACTTCCTCTGTGCGGTCCCCGTCCAAGACTGTTTGTTCTGTTCTGTCCAGGAAAACCTCTTGCTCCCGAATCTGTTGAAGTGTAGCTACCCGTGTCTCCAGCTGCTGGACTTTCTCCTCCAAGAGGGCTACCAGCTTGCACTTGGTGCATGTGAAGTTCTCCACGTCTGTAGACAAGAATAGAAACATCACACAAGTGTTGTAAGTGACTGCCGCAGTCCCCTCAGTGTCCATGGTGAGAGCTTTTAGGTAATCTAAGAACTCTTAGTTAATGATGAGAATGCTAAGCTGTACTTTTAGGTATGCTGTATTTTTGTTTGGTTACTGAAATTCGCGCGCCTAATGGCGTGCGCCTCAGCAACAAGCAGCCTCTCCCATCAGTGTTATCCATGCTGCCCTTCCCTTTGGCCCATCTACAACCACACAAAAACTTTCAGTTCAGGACAGGAATGATTCTCTGTACAATCTTCCTACTCTGTGCTTGAGCTCCATCTATCCAAAGTGTAAAGAGAACCTTCTGTTGTCTTTCTTTTCTGAGCATGCTGACAGTATATAGGTAAGAAGCTTTTATTTAAAAAAAACCTCACATCGTATCACATTTAGCCGAAAGACCTGAATTTGGGTTTTGTTTGTTGCAAAAAAGAAAAACTTCACCTTAAAGGAAATGATTAATTATGTCTAGGAAAGCAGTGGTAATTGATAAATTGATCAAATCAATTAAAATTCCCAGGCTCACTAAAATCTTGTCCAGGATTAATCAGCCATTGATTGCATTTATTTAAAGCTATTTCTATACTACCTTGCACACATAATGTATCCAGGCATAGTACAACACATGTACATTGCCCCGTGCCACCGCCCAGGCCAGGCAAATCCACTGATGAGCTCTCATAGCTCCCTCTTTGTGCTATTATCTTGTTTTCCCTGACCTCCACAAAGACCCTCTTTTCTGACATGGGACTGACTCTCCTGTTTCGTAAACCTAGACCTGGTTTGCTTGCCCCTATAACAGCCTGTCACTGCTCTCTGTTCTTGAAGCTGCGGCTGCTAGAACCAGTTTGAAAGCTGATTTTCAGTTGCTTAGACTGGAAGTACCAATGGGACAGTGACCAACTCTGTGGGGCCTCTCTGCACACAGCTTGGCTGATCTTAATGGTACTGTTACTGTGCCAGACAGGCAGAAAGGGAAGGAAGCACATTTTCCCGGCTCAATATGCCATTAGACTCCTATATCACTTCCCAGGAGAAATAAAGAAAAACAAGGGGCCGGTTCCACGACAGAAAAAAGTTCGCAAGATTCCGGATTACCGTTCTTTCGCATCAGGAGTGCATAAATCACACGACTCCTGGCATTTTCGGATGATGAAGCCAGATCCAGCAACTTTCTGTTTTGCTTAGTTCACACAGGCAAAGGTGGGTGGGGGAATCGCCTCCAGAGGATTAAAGCCAGGCAGGAGGCGGGGAGGGAGCAAGCAGGGGGTTATGGAGACCATAAATAATGAGAGGAAAGAAAAAGGACAAACAAACAAGGGATCGAAAGAACGATCTGTCAAACTCCCCCCCCTTCTTCCCCAGCCCCAGAAGACTTCTATAAAGAAAGGAGTCAATGAAAGCACGAACAAGCAAAAGCATGGTGGAGCGATCTTCGGTTCCCTTCATGCATGCACACACAAACACACACCACAGAACTAGGGCTTGCCTCATTCCTAATTGTTTTCCCTCCCTCTGAAGCCTTGAATAAAGGCAAGTGAATGGAAGGACAAACAAATAAAAGAACGAACATGTGATCGTCTGTTTCCCAGCACACAAACACACCAGCGAAGCAGCGAAGCATCTTCCCCCCCCGAAAAACAGACAGGAAGGGCTCGATTTTCCAAAGTGGGTTGCAAGCAGAAGGAGGGTGAATTTCTTCTCTCCAACCCCTCAGTCTATTTGGATAAAGCAGAATGGTCACTCCAACCAATCAGGATTCAGCTCTGCTCACAGTAATTTGAAAAGGCAGATGCCAGTTTACACGATCGTTAGTTCCCACGATAAATTATGCGCATTTTCGCGAACTTAATCAAAATCGTGTGGAAAACTAGCAAAAGCTAATACTGCACAACTTATGGGTTTTTTGCACCCCCTCCTTCTGAAAAGGGTGCTGTTGCTTCAAAATGTGTGGGAACTATCAGGCTTCTTGTCACATTCTTTGAGGATTTATTTTGCTGTGTAAATGACCCAAAGAAAGGGAAACACCTAGTTTATGAAAATGAACCTTGCTGAAATTGATAAATTGACTGTTTTTATTAGAGAAGAATCACTAAGTTTAAGAAGGAGTGGGAGCTAAAAGAATATTGGAGAAGTTTTCAGTACAGTAGGACCCCTGTATCCACTGGGGATTGGTTTGGAGGGGTGGATACTGAAAACCATGGATAATAGCAAACAGTATTGAAAACAATGGGACTTCTGGTTTAAAATACCATAGAGTCGCCTTGGAGAACCTAGAAAATGGCTAGAGAGGACACATTTTCTAGGAAGACTTGATGGTAGGTGTGCTGTTTTGTGTCCCATGGATAATTGAATCAGTGGATAATGAATCAGTGGATACGGGGTTCCTACTGTAGTGGGTTTTGAAGATAAGTAGGCTTATATAAGATGTAGAGGAACAAGTTCATTAAGGGTAGAGGAAGTAAAATACTAGAATATATGTCCCCATCAGCAGGAGTTGGAAGTCATTGCCTTTTTTCTCCCTTTCTTTTTTTTTGTCATTGTTATAAGTTTGTTTGGTTTTTGTAATGTTGTTAGTTTGTAACTTTTTTGTGATTTGGGAGATTTTCGGACACCTCTTTCAGGCTCTTGCCACGCAAGCAGCCTCCAGAGCAGTAACGAGGCTGCCGTGCAGCAAGGAGTCCATTTTGGACAACAACGTTTCTCTCTCGGCATCGTCTGTGACTCTTGCGGCTAGCATTGGAGGCAGCTGCGCTGTTTTTTACTCACGGACAACTTCCGTGAGTGAAAAACAGCATGGCCGCCTCCAATGCTAGCCGTAAGAGTCACGGACGACGCCAAGAGAGAAATGGCGTTGTCAAAAATGGACCCCTTGCCGCGAGGCAGCCTCGTTACTGCTCCAGAGGCTGCTTGCGCGGCAAGAGCCTGAAAGAGGCATCCGAAAATCTCCATAGTTTTGTGTCTTAACAAGTATGTGTGTTTTATTTTCTTTTTAATAATGATAATTTTTTAAAAAAGAAACAAAGGGAAACACCTGCAATGTTGCTTATCTGAGCTGTCTGCTCTTTAGTCCACACACCTATCCAACCAGCAGACTATAGGATAAGCTAGGGCAGAAATGGGAGAAAGAAGGGCAACTGGCAACTTCTTCCACTTCATTGGCCATGCCTGCTCCTGCCTCCATTCCAGTGCTATAAAATTCTGTTTCAGGGTCAGACTTACTTTCTTAGATTGCCAGGCCAGAAAGCAAAGAGTCAATTAGGCCTCAAAATCTATGCATTTGGAGGTAGGATACCTACACATCTAACTATGGGACCTCTCCTTGAATGTCAGCACCATGCATTGCCTAATTTAACATGAAAAATCAAAGAAAAAACTTTCAATTAAGCATCGAAGCTAGATGTTAAGCTGAATTTATGCAGAGTCTGTTTTCTTAAGGTGTTATCTCTTCATTCTTCTTGTGAACTAAGCTATTACATAATAATGAGGAAGACAACACAAACAACGTTACAGACAACCAGGAGGCCCTCATTGGACACTAATCAAGCTAGTCAGAACTCAATTTTGGAGGAGATAAGATTAATGAGGGAAGAGCTACATGAAATGAAGACTGACTTAAAACAGGAGATGAAAAGGGAACTGAAAAATATAAGAGAAGCTATAAAGTCTCAGATGAATCAAAAAAAGTGAAAGAGAAGGTAAACCTGATTGAGAAGAAAGTTGAGATATTAGAGGGGAAAACAACTAGTTTGGAAGAAAGTAGAGAAAGAGACCTTGATGAATCAGCGATTTTGGAATTGAAATGGAGGGACAACTGTATAAAAATTAGAGGCTTAAAGGAACAGCAGGATGAAGACTTATACAAATATCTTATACCAAAAATTGCTAAGTTTATGGGGAAATCTAAGTCTCAATTGAACTGGGAGATAGATAAAATTTATAGATTGCCATCGAAGATTGCCAAACAGAGAAATTTGCTGAGAGATATTGTGGTATATTTTGTAAGGAAGAGAACTAGAGACCTCTTCTTGCAAAAAAATTTTGAACAAAAATTTGCAATTGAAGGAAGTGACATTTTTATATTCAAAGATATCCCATTGAGGATTTTGAAAAAAAGGAAGAGTTACAGAGGATTAACAGATTTGCTGAGACTGAATGGGGAAAATTAGAGGGAATCTCCTTCAGATTCAATCAGAGAAATTTCAAAATAACATCTCCTCAAAAAATTGAAGAATTTCTGGGGAAGCATGGTAAAGACCTAAAAACTGAGGAAAAGAAAATACAGGCAGGAAAACCACAAGTGGAGGGAGCTGAATGGGGAGATTTGGCAGCTGAGGAAGAAGAAGAAAAAGGAGAGGTAGAGGAAGAAGAAATGGAGGATCTACAGAAAGAGGAAGAAGAAGAGCAAGGGGAAGAGGAAGATTTATTTGGAAGATAAAGTAAAAGAACTAGTAAAGGTAAAATACATAAATAATTAGCAACAAGTGACAGTATATTGCAGTGAAGGATGAATACAAAGATAGTGACCTGGAATATTAAAGGCCTCAACTCCCCAGAGAAAAGAAGGAAAGCCTTTCATATGTTAGACTGGGGAAAATGTGATATAATTTGTCTTCAAGAAACGCATATTAAAATTGGTGATGAACATTTACTTAAAAACAAAAAATTTGGAAAAGAATATGTTTCAGTGGCAAAGAATAAGAAAAAGGGAGTAGTGATTTATGTTAAACATAGAATACAATCTCAAGAACTGTACAGCAACCCAGAAGGCCAATTTGTGATTGTGGAAGTTATCATATAAAATAAAAAAATATTAATCTTGGGACTATATGCCCCTTTAGAGGGGAAAAGTAACTTTTATCAAAAATTGCTGGATCATTTAATGCAGTACGATTATGATAATCTTATCCTCTGCGGGGACTGGAACGGAGTGATTTTGCCTGCCTTGGATACACAATCACAAAACAAAATTCAGGAAAACCAAGGCAAACTACCTAAGAGCTTTGAAGAATTGGTGGAAAATGTTTCCTTGGTGGATGCGTGGCGTTTTAAATACAATGAGGCAAAAGACTTTACCTTCTACTCTGAAAGACATCACTCATTCTCCAGAATAGATTTCTTCATGCTTTCACATAGCATGTGCAATTTCATTCACAAAATTCATATTCTACCTAGAACTTGTTCCAACCATAACCCAGTGTTGTTGGAGTTGAAATTTGGAAGGAAAACAGAGTTTAATTGGAGTCTCAATGATAACCTGCTTCAGAGGGAAGAGATCTTACAGAAAGTGAAGCAAGAAATAAAATGGTTCTTCGAGTAAAATCTTAATAAAGGTACAAATATCGCAACAGTTTGGGATTCCTTCAAAGCAGTGGTGAGAGGTTTTTTTCATTCAACAAAATTGTATTTTGAAGAAGAAAAAACAAAAAAATCAAGAAGAAATAAGAGCAAGAGAGGAAAAGCTGCATTTAAATCCATATGATGAGAGAGTTGAAAATTCTTCGGGAGCAAGCAGTGCATGATACGATGGAGGAAATCAGGTTAAAACTCCAATTTTTAAAACAGAAGAACTTTGAATTCGCTAACAAACCAGGAAAATGGTTGGCATATCAGCTAAGGAAAACTAGAGAAAGGAACCATATATGCAAAGTGAAGCAAGGAGAACATATATATACAGATCAACTAAAGATAAAACAGATATTCAAAAATTACTATGATTTACTTTACCAAAAAAGAGGCAAGAATTGAAGGAACCATGAAGCCCTCTTTAATGATCAACTCAAAAGCTATCATATTCCGGAACTTACTGAGCAACAGAGAGAAAAGTTAAATCAACCAATAAGAGATTATAGAAAAGATCCAAAAATTAAAATCTGGAAAAGCCCCCGGCCCAGATGGATTCACCCCTAAATTTTATAAGATTGTTGGGGATCAACTATTAATCCCCTTTAAACAGACTATGGATGCAATAATCAACGGTTTCTACCCAAGGTCATGGGGAGAAGCTTACATCACCTTGATTCATAAAGAAGATAGGGATCCTCAAGACCCTAAGAATTACCATCCAATATCTCTCCTAAATGTGGACTATAAAATTTTTGCCTCAATTTTGGCTGATAGACTGAAAAAAGTGCTAAGTGAATGGATAGGTGAAGATCATCAGGGTTTCTTACCGGACAGATTCCAGAAAGATAACATTAGGCATGTTATAAATTTGATTGAATATCGTGAGATGCATAAGGATAAAAAATGGGCACTAAGGGGGATTGAATGATCAATTGGATTTTGTTAATTTTTTATAAACAAATCCCATTTAGATTGTGCATGAAGACAGTTTTTATGAATGAATAGAGCTCAGGGGAGCATCTTCTCTAGTGTAGATCCATCTCTGTCTTCCAGGGTTAAGAGATGAGAGGAATTTGACTAAAGGTTAATTAGGGTAATAGCTTTAGGAATGAGTCATTTAGCCATTCAATAACCCTAACCCTAACCCATAAAAACTTCAAACAGTTACCCGCCTTACTAGCAGCGGAATGGAAAAGAGCTGTGAAGGACACTCTATGGAAGTACATGGTAAGCATAGATGTTTCCCTTAGAACTAGCAGTGGTGATAGACAAAAATAATTATGTGTGTTAATATTTGTTATAGATAAATCCGCATTGAGAAAGTTTAACTACGAAACGATTTACTATAATTGTCTCTGGAGGTGAATTGTCTGCAGTATCAGCTTGCTGTAAATCACAAGTCAAAAAGCAAGCCATAAAACAGATTAAGGGAGTGCATCTACAATTCCGTCTGCCTTAATCACCCGGAGAATTCCTGTGTGACATATGGTTTCATGATACATTCCTCCCATTGAAGTTCTTTTTACATCAATTGGTGATAACAGTATTGTGGAGTTCCAGCACATAGACGTGGTGAAAACACACTGGTTGAAATTCCACCAAGAGAAGATTCATCGCTGGTGGAGGTATTTGCAAGGACTCAGAGAAATTGGATTGGAAGTGTCAGGACTTATTATTGTGGATGTGGTTGTTTGCTTTATACAGATGTTTTGTGGAAGTGATTGCATGTAATATATATGTTCTGTAGATCATCGTAAGTATGTATAGTACACAGATATTTAAAAGTTATACTGTTGCATCATTGTTATAATACTTTACCTTTGAGAACTGGGCACACAATTTCTCTTATAGAAATTGTAACCCTGGTGCTGTTATTTTTGGGTTGGCTTAACTAATACTTCTTGACATAGAGAAGGCATTCGACAACGTTGATTGGACAGCAATGATTGGGATTTTAGATCAGATAAAAATAGGGGAGAACTTCATCAAATGGATTAAAGCTATATATCAAAATCAGACTGCTAAATTGCTAATAAATGGAGAGAAAACAGACAAAATTCAAATACAGAAAGGGACGCAACAAGGTTGTCCTGTTCATAATCGTTATGGAATTGATGAGTAAAAGAATAAATGAAGGGGAAGAGATAAAAGGAGTTAAAATACAAAAGTCAAGATTCAAGATAAGAATGTTTGCAGATGACTTAATAATTTCTTTAAGTAACCCTCAAGAAGAGATATTGGGCTTGATTAAAATTTTGAAGGAATTTGAAGATCTAACAGGATTGAAGATAAATAAAGAGAAAACAATGATGTTAATTAAAAACCTCACTAAGAATGAAGAAAGCGATTTGGCAGAAGAATCAGGCTTTAAAGTATCCAAAATAGTAAAATATTTGGGCGTAACCATTACGAGGAATAATCAAGAACTTTTTAATAATTATTAAAAATAAAATAAAAAAGCGGGGTATGTTTAGCCTGGAAAAAAGACGGTTAAGAGGCGATATGATAGCCCTGTTTAAGTATTTGAAGGGATGTCACGCTGAGGATGGAGCAGGCTTGTTTTCTGCTGCTCCAGAGACTGGAACACGGAGCAATGGGTGCAAGCTCCAGGAACAGAGATTCCACCTCAACATGAGGAGGAACTTTTTGACAGTAAGAGCTGTTCGGCAGTGGAACACACTCCCTCGGAGCGTGGTGGGGTCTCCTTCCTTGGAGGTCTTTAAACAGAGGCTGGATGGCCATCTGTCGGGGATGCTTTGATCAAGATTTCCTGTGTGGCAGGGGGGTTGGACTGGATGGCCCTCGTGGTCTCTTCCAACTCTGCAATTCTATGATTCTATGATTATAAAAAACTATGAGCCCAAATCAGAAGAGATCTTAGCAACTGGCAGAAAGTTACTACATCATGGCTAGGCAAAATAAGCATAATAAAAATGAATGTTCTCCCTAAGATGATGTTTCTTTTTCAAACTATCCCAATAGAAATTGGACAGATAATATTTAAGGACTGGCAAACGGATATATCCAAGTTTATCTGGGCGGGGAAGAAACCGAGAGTAAAAATGAAATTGTTGCAAGACGCCAAAGAAAGAGGAGGTCTGAATGTGCCAAATCTTAAATTATATTATGAAGCGTGTTGTTTAACCTGGATAAATGAGTGGGTCACTTTAAAGAATGAGAAATTACTAGCGATGGAAGGAGAAGGAAATAATTTCAGATGGCATGCATATCTTTTTTTTATGATAAGGATGTAATCAATAGAGACTTTCATATTCATTGTGTAAGAAGATCATTGATTAAATGTTGGAAAAGAGTGAAAAACAGGTTCTTCCATCAATTACCCTTGTGCCTATCACCCCATGAAGCATTACATAATAGAGAAGGTATACCGACGAACCAATGGCTGAGATATAGAGATGTTCTCAAATTGGGTGTTAATGGTCAATCAATGAAATCCCAGGAGGAAATTAAGAGAGAAGGTCTCGATTGCCATTGGTATCTGTATACACAGATGAAGGAAAGATTTGAAATGGATAAAAGATTAAGTGGAATCATGACGGAAAAATCGCAATGGGAAAACATTACTGAAGCAGGGAACAAAAACATGATCACGAGATTTTATAAGTTATTTTACAGTGGGATACGGAAGACGAAATAGTCAAATCCAACATGATTGTATGGGCGCAAAATTTTGGACATACAATTGACCTAGACAGATGGGAATACCTTTGGATAAAGCAAATTAAAAGAACTTTAAGTCAAGATCTATGAGAGAATGTGTATAAAATGTAATTTAGTTGGTATTTATCACCTAACAAGTTGTCGAAAATGTATAAAGGAGCCCAGAATGCATGTTGGAAATGTGGAGAGAAGAATGCAACCTTCTTCCATTTATGGTGGCAATGCAAGGTAGCAAAAAAATATTGGCTACAAGTCAAACAAACGATAGATCATATATTGAATATCTGTCTTCAATGGAAACCTGAGGTATTTTTGCTAGGGATGATAGAGAGATCACAAGAGACTGAGTATGGAAAAATAATTTTCTATATGCTTATAACGGCTAGGATAGTCTATGCGAAGCAGTGGAAGAATAAAAACTCTCCTACCACAGATCAATGGTTGGAGAAACTCTTTGAGTCGTATTTCATGGATAGATAAACTTTAAAATTAAAAGGCGAATTGGAAGAAAAGCATCAAAAAGATTGGATAAAGGTTGTCACATATTTAAAGGGAAGATGGGGCGAGAGGACAATAATTCTCTAAGTCTTATTCTCAATATAGAAGCATCAGAGATCTAAAATAAAATGTTACTATTAGGATTGTAGAAAAGTATAGAAGCCAAGTAAATAAAGGATATCTTCCCTGGTTTGGGGAAGGATGAGGATGTTCAGTATGATGTGTGTAATCTAGAAGGCTCCCAGTAAGGAAGTCATCAAGTCAGAGGTTGCCCGTGATTGAAATATGGCACTGAGCTGTCCGAAGCTTCACGGAAGTGACACGGACGGTTTCGCGAGAGGCACAGCGTCGTCCGAAGTAGACCCTTGCCGCGCAGCAGTTTCGGGAGGCTGCTCGCGCGGCAAACCGGCATTTTGGCAGGTCTGAAAATCTCCTTAGTCAGTATACGTGCAAAAGTGTATTAAGTTTTTAAAATAGGCTAACAGAATTATATTATATTACTAAATTATACTATTGCATTATTATTTATATGGTAGAAACTGATGGAGAAGGAATGTACATATGTATAGTTGTTAAGTGTAATGATAAATGCTGTATGGATATATGAATGCCTTTTAAAAAAAATAATAAAAAAAGAAAAAAAAGAAAAAACAAAGAAAAAACTAAAGGACCCAAATTAACTCCTCCTTTCTTTATTCCTCTTTCTTTTCAGTCCTAAAACTTTATATAGTGATGCATTGTCTTAATCTAAAGTTGATATTTGTTCTAACTGATCTATAGAAACATGTTTTACCATGAAATTATATAGAAACTATAGAGATTTTCAGATGTGTCAAAAGCCACAAGAGCAGCACATGAGGACGACGTTACTCTTCTGCAAATGAGACCCAGTTTCAGATGAATGACAGATGAAGTCATTCTTGTGTGCTGCTTCTGTGCTACAGCCATGAGTAAGGCATTGCTTTTCACCCTGTCAATGAAAAGCAATGTCTTACTCACAGCTGCAGCACAGAAGCAGCACACGATGATGATTATGATTTCTGAAACCGGGTCCCGTTCATGGGACAGTAACATTGTCCTCACATGCTGCTCTTGGACTTTTTGGATGTGTCTGATAATCTCCTACATCACTCTTTTGCTCTTATTTTATTGAAAAATATAACCGAATGTAAAAGGTAAGTTTTCGTTTTAAATCTAAAATATTATTCATTTTAAAAATTAATCAGTTAATTTGCAAATACTGGTGGTAAGCTGACTAAAATTTATTTTATCAACTGTAATTCTGTTTCCCTGTTTTTTACCTCAGACATAAGCAGAAGTTTTGATTTTTTTTCTTAGTTTGTTTTTGCACCTGCTTATGACCTAGCCTAAAACCTTTATACAGTTGTGCAGCAAAGATATAAGAATAGGAATTCAGTTATTAAAGTAGTGTCACCTTGCTAGCATGAATTATAGCTTAAGTACAAAACCCAGGGATACAAAAGCTCCCTGGCCATAACAGTCTTTACAACAAATGATCCCCTTTCCATATCTCTTATTTAACCCTGTCCCCTGGGCACAGCAGGGATCAACCATCTTTGGGGCACTGTGCACACAAATGGGGCAACTGAATCACTGTTTTTTGTTCATGAAAATGTTCATTAAGAAAACTAAAATAATTACAGAATTTAGTCAGTGGGCAGCTAACAATGGTCAGTATTTGTTTTATTTTTCATCTCTGAAATTTCACTTGCTGCTTGCACTGCTTTATATGACTATGATAGCAGAAGAGCATTTTTGGTATGGTGGTTCAAAACCACAGTGAAGCTGTACAATTACATATGCACCACTCACCTGACGACTTAGACAGGTGAATGAGCAATCTCCAAAATCAATCACCACAGATAAAAAATTTTGAACTGAATATTCTATAGAAAGTGATCCATAAACAATGGAGCCACTTCACACATAGAGCTGTGAATCATTGACCAATGAAATATCAAGTGAGGTGTGCAAACTGGGCTGTAGTTTCAGCAGTACCCTGGCACAGTGATAGGTTAACCTAAGGATTCAGTTTTGTGTGTCTATGTCCCTTCGGGTTGTCATAGAATCATAGAATCATAGAATTGCAGAGTTGGAAGAGACCACGAGGGCCATCCAGTCCAACCCCCTGCCACGCAGGAAATCAGAATCAAAGCATCCCCGACAGATGGCAATCCAGCCTCTGTTTAAAGACCTCCAAGGAAGGAGACCCCACCACACTCCGAGGGAGTGCGTTCCACTGCCGAACAGCTCTTACTGTCAAAAAGTTCCTCCTCATGTTGAGTTGGAATCTCTGTTCCTGGAGCTTGCACCCATTGCTCCGTGTTCCAGTCTCTGGAGCAGCAGAAAACAAGCCTGCTCCATCCTCAGCGTGACATCCCCTCAAATACTTATAGAATCATAGAATCATAGAATCATAGAATTGCAGAGTTGGAAGAGACCACGAGGGCCATCCAGTCCAACCCCCCTGCCACGCAGGAAATCACAATCAAAGCATCCCCGACAGATGGCCATCCAGCCTCTGTTTAAAGACCTCCAAGGAAGGAGACCCCACCACGCTCCGAGGGAGTGCGTTCCACTGCCGAACAGCTCTTACTGTCAAAAAGTTCCTCCTAATGTTGAGGTGGAATCTCTGTTCCTGGAGCTTGCACCCATTGCTCCGTGTTCCAGTCTCTGGAGCAGCAGAAAACAAGCCTGCTCCATCCTCTTAACCGTCTTTTTTCCAGGCTAAACATACCCAGCTCCCTAAGTCTCTCCTCATAAGGCATCGTTTCCAGACCTTTCACCATTTTAGTTGCCCTCCTCTGGACACGCTCCAATTTGTCAATATCCTTTTTGAATTGTGGTGCCCAGAACTGGACACAGTATTCTAGGTGAGGTCTGACCAAGGCAGAATAGAGTGGCACTATTACTTCCCTTGATCTAGACACTATACTTCTATTGATACAGCCCAAAATCGCATTGGCCTTTTTAGCTGCCGCATCACACTGTTGGCTCATGTTCAACTTGTGGTCTACTAGGACTCCTAGATCCCTTTCGCATGTAGTCTCATTCAGCCAGGTCTCTCCCATCCTATATTTATGCATTTCATTTTTCCGCCCTAAATGCAGCACCTTACATTTCTCCGTATTTCTGTTGATTTATTGTGACCCCATGAATTTCATAGGGTTTTCTTAGGCAAGGAATACTCAGAGATGGTTTTACTAGTTCCTTCCTCTGAAATATACCCTACAGCACCAGTTATTCATTGATAGTCTCCCATCCATTTACTAACTAGAGTTGATCCTGCTTAGCTTCCAAGATCTGGTGCCTTTGGGGTGTTTAGGCCAAGTTACTTTTGTATAAATTTCTCAACCTCAAAGCATCCCAAACCATTACACAAGTGATTAATTTTAAGCAGGATGCAGGGTTGGCATTGCTTTTAATGCTGGTTGATGTAGTTTCAAGGACAGCCAACAATAGTACTAGTATGTTCCTCATTTTCAACCATAAACCTTCTCATATTCATGATGTCAAAATATTTTTTAATAATATAGCATAAATCTTCAGCCTAACATACTAGATATGACTATAGGCCTCCCATTAACTGTGTTTGAAATTAGCAGGGAATAGGACAAAGAGTTTGTACATGAGCTCCTGTGTTTTAGTATTCTGAGCTACCATGTAGCACATCTGCTTAGGTAAGTGAGTTTAACATTCAGGCAAAATGCCATATGGCCTCACTAGAGACTTGCACTGGCACAACATAAGCAGCAGCAGCAGCAGATAATTACACAGACTCTTCCCTTTTGTCTGTTATTATCTCTTAGAATGAAATTTCATCTAGGAAGTGTAGCAGGGAATGTATTTTTGGAAAATCTTGCAAAAGTGCACCAGCATCCCATTTCTAAGAAAATCTGACACCTGGCTTTTCAATTCTTTTAAAATAAGAATATCAAGTAATTGGACAGCCAGCTCTTTTTAAAGTGTTAACTTTTACTGGTTCAACACTTTGGGAAAATATTGTCATCTTGACTATATAGGCTTCAGTATAGTTCTTAAAAGGTACATCAGACAACCTGGATTGTGTAGGATGTCCTCATTTGGGAACTCCTGGGAGATATCCTGTCCTCTTTTTCTATTAAATTTGGGGCATATGGTCATTGGCATTTCAGACTAAAAGTTATCATAATTTCAGTTTGTGGCCACAGTGCCAAGTGAGTTCTGCTGCTCTTTGTTTCAGTGCAAGCAAATGAATGGTAAGGTGCATAAAAGGGAGCAAAAAGCCAGTAATTACATCTTCCAGCCTGTTAGGCAGAATGCAGAAACACTCCAGGACCCTAAGTGACAGCAAAGGGAGATAGCAAGGAACTGTCCCAAGTGAGTAGTATTCAGAAAAAGGGAATTATAGTAAAGTGGGTACAGCACCAATGTGGTGAATGGCAGAAAGGTGGAGGGAGCCATTTCCTTCCAGACACAGCCTGGAAAGAAGACCCATTGCTACTGTTAAAATAGCTGGCTGTAGTCAGAGGTTCATGATAACAGGAAGAGTGATTGACAGGAAGAAAGCAGAGGAGGAAGGGAGTCTTGGGAATTTGGGACTGTTGGCCATGAAGCATAGATACCTTTATGTGGGGTCGAGAGTTTCAAAGGAGTCCTACACTCTGAAGGTTTACAAAGAATGGTGAAACTTTATAGTTCTAGTTTCTACTACAACTCATCTTGGTTCTTTAAGAGTGTTTGAAGGTGGGGTAAATCTATGCAATAAACAAAAGAAGGAATGAGGCTGTTGCTTTGTTGTGTGCCTTCATGGCGTTTCCAACTTATGACGACTAAGGCAAACCTATCACAGGGTTTTCTTGGCAAGATTTGTTCAGAGAAGGTTTGCCTTTGCCTTCCTCTGAGGCTGAGAGAAAGTGATATGTCCAAAGTCACCCAGTAGGTTTCCATGCCCGTGCAGGGATTTGAACCAATGATCTCCAGAGTCACCACCCAATGCTCCAACCACTACAAAAAATGATTAGGGAGAGGCTTTCCAATTACAACTTTTAAAACAATGTTTACGGTCACCAACTTTGCCAAAAGGGACACATGCACAAAAGCAGAGTTCTGGATTCTTCCCCCAACATTACTCTTCTCACAATGCCTGGGAACATGCTAGCACTCTGGGAAGCAAAAGTCATGGCTATATCTTAGTTCATGAGGCTGTGCTGACCTAGAAAATATGGTGGCTTTAAAATTTGTTTTAAAATTGGAGGAGAAATAAGAGTAAGAATTCCACTACCACCACAGTTTGTTCCCTCCCTTAAATCCCTGAAATACTGGCCCAAAGGCTTTCCCCTCATTAAGTAAACAAATGTGGTGGTGAATTGAAAGTGTCTGACATCAATACTAGAAAAGATTCTAGAGCAGATCATTAAGCAGACAGTCTGTAAGCACTTAGAAAGGATGCCGTGATCACTAAAAGTCAACATGGATTTCTCAAAAACATGTCATGCCAGACTAATCTTATCTCTTTTTTGATAGAGTTACATAATTGATGGATGAAGGGAATGCTGTGGATGTAGTGTATCTTGATTTCAGTAAGGACCAACAAGGTCTCCCATAATATTCTTGCAAAGAAGTTAGTAACCTGTAAGCTAGACAATGCAACTGTTAGGTGGATTTGCAATTGGTTGACTGACCAAACCCAAAGGGTAGTCTCTCATCCTGGAGAAAAGTGATTAGTGGGGTGCCACAGGGTTCTGTCCTGGGTCCAGTGCTATTCAACATCTTTATCAATGACTTGGATGAGGGAATAGAGGGTATGCTTATCAAGTTCGCAGATGATACCAAATATAGAATCACACTATACTGTTATAGTGTTATTATTCCACATTAACTACTATGGCTGCCGCCTGTGGAATTCAGGGGTTTGTAGTTTAGTGAGGCCTAAGAGCTCTCTGGCTGAGAGTTCTAAATGCCCCTCCCTAAACTGCAAATCCCAGAATTCCACAGGAGACAGCTAGAGCACTTAAAGTGGAAGAATAGCACTATAACAGTGTGGTGTGATAATCTATCAAATTAGGAGGGGTAGCTAATACCCCAGAGGACAGGATCAGAATCCAAAGCAACCTGAACAGATTAGAAAGCTGGGCCAAAACTAACAAAATGAAATTGAACAGGGAGAAATGTAGGATACTACACTTAGGCACAAAAAATGAAATGCACAGATATAGGATGGGTGATACCTGGCCTGATGGCAGTACATGCGAAAGGGATCTAGGAGTTTTAGAAAGAACCATAAGAATGGCGGCATGACGGCATCCCATTCGGCTGCAGGGAAGCAGAGCTCCTGTTGCAGCTGCTTGTGGAGGCAACCCGGGTGGAGTAAATCAGAAGACCGGCAAAGTCCTCTCCGGGAGGGGAGGAAAGTGTGGGCTCGAAGGGGGCGAATGCCGGTTTGAGACTTCCCCAGGGGTTTATCCCTGGTGAGGGAGAGAACTGAGGAGCCGAAGAGCCAGCCTCTACAAGTTTCACTTCAGCAAAGCCAGGGACACCAGCGCTTTTTTAAAGACAAAAAGAGACAACATAACAACAATAGAGTTAACCCCTGAAAACTTCCAAACTCAATGGGGTGCCAGCGGTAAGAACTGCTATAACATATAAGCAATAAGTTATAGCTGACAACAGAAGGGAAAACAACCAATCGAACTTTCATTGGAGATTTGAACCAGATGAGTACCTGGGAAGAGGATAAGCAGAAAGCAGAAAGTGAAAGAACGAGGTTGGTGAGTGGATTGAGTTAAATCTGAGTCAACCTTGGAAAGCTTCAAAGACTGGAAAACTGGAAAGGTTTGGATTGTGAGTAGTGGTGAGTGTGTGGTGGAGCGGAGTAAGAGCAAGGTGGATCGTGATGGGACGGGACGGTACAGAGGGGAGAGGTTAAGGAACGTGAAGAAGCAGCCAGCAGGAGAACAGGACTAAGGAGCAACAGAGCAGAAAGAGTTAGCAGGGGAAACTGAATAGAGAGGAACAGAGGAACAGAGGACAGAGAGTGAGAGACGAGAGGAAGACGGAGTGACACGGAGCAGTTTGGCTATAGCAGAGGCTTGACAATGGAGTGGAACAGAGCTGGGAGCAAAGAGATGGGAACAGAGTGGGAGTAAGTGACATGGGAGTTGTATGGAGGAGGAGCAGACTGGCCTGATATGCTACGGACAGTTAGAGTAAAGGAGGAAAGCAAGGAGGAGTAAGGAGGTGCAGATAGAGATAACATCATAGAAGGAACAGACTGCCACGAAAAGGAGCAGAGGAGAAACGGAGCAGAGGCGTAGCAGGCTGATCTGAACTGACGTAGAACAGTGCACAGTGTACGGTGTGAGCTGAGAAGAAGTGGGATAAACGGATAAGGAAAGAGGCCTAGATAAGTAAAGTTTAAAAGAGAGGTCTAGGTGGGAGAAAAAGAGTATACTGTCTCTATATTTTCAATGCCAATTGTTAAATGGTGAATAGAATTAAGAAAAAGGTCAGTTTAAAAGTTTGAACATAGTAAGAGGAAAGTGAAAGAAAGAAGAATAAAGAAATACAGTAGTGAGGAGGGAAAGAGGGAAATAAAGAGGTAAATTACGCCATTGGTAAGGGCCCTCTCTCCCCTATCTATTTAAGGAGGCAAAAGGAGGGAAAGGGGGGAGGGGGAAAGTAGTAGAGAAGATTTCTCTACTATTAAAGAGAAAGTGGGGAGGAAAGCCAGTGGTGTAAGAATAATAAATCATTTGTACTGTCTAATGTAAGAATATAAATCATTTGTACTGTCTAATGTGTTGCCTACTGAAAGAATATATTTGAATTTCTTAGTTGCAATTCTGGATGGTGATATAATATATGGGGATATTGACTGATTGAATCAAGGTGAGATAGCTGACAAAACAGAGGTATATTGGGGTACACTGTGGAATAGTTGTAGATTTTACTTGAATAGGTTGTGATATATTGAAGAAGAGATAAGTTTAATTAATGATAAACTCTTAATAAGCAATCACACATTTAATAAGCTGAGCTTGCAAATATAATAAAGAGGGAAAAAAGAAAAAGATGATGTCAATACAGAGAAAAGCAGCAGTGCAGGCCCAGGCTCAAATAAGTTCTCAAAGGAGACCTTCATTCGAAGTATCTATAAAGACTACAGATCTGAGTGCGTTGATATTGGAAGAAATGAGGAAAGAAATGAGAAAGATGAGACAGAGATAAGAGTTGAAAGATATTCGTACAGAAATTAAGACAGACTTCAAGAGAGAATTGAATACTTTTGGGAAAAACCTGATAAATTAACAGAAGAAATGCACGTGATGAAACAAGATATAGAGAATATAAAAGAAAAATCTAAAAAGATGGAAAGCAGTACACAATCTCTAACTACAGAACAAGATCAGTTGAGGAGAAATATGTTAATAAATGAGTCTAGATACAGAGAAAGATGTCTAAAATTAAGAGGATTGCCAGAAGAAATAAATGAGAAATTAGAAGAAAAAGTAATACCAGCTCTCGCCAAGTTTGTTGATCTTCCTGAAGAATGTTTAGATATGGACATGGATAAACTGTTTAGAGCAAATTCAGCCATAGCTAAAGAGAGAAAGATACCAAGGGATGTGGTTGTATGTTTTATAAGGAATACGATAAGAGATAAAATTATACAACAAAGCTATGAGAAAAAATTAAAAGTTGAGGAGAAAGAAGTAACAATCTTTAAAGACGTACCACCAGAAGTGTTAAAAAAGAGACAAGAATAAAAGTTTCTGACACAACAACTGATAAAAAACAATATAAAATATAGGTGGGAAAGAATAGAGGGGGTATCCTTTCTATATCTGCAGAAAAGATATAGAATAAATACTTTAGAAAAAGCAAAAGATTTCTACAAAAAGTTAGATAAAATGAACAAAGCTAAGAAAGAACAAAAAAGGCAAAAGGACAGGACAGAGACATCAGAAGAAGAGACGCTAGATACAGATAAGGAAATACAAGTAAAGGATTCAGAAGAGGAAGAAAAAGAAAAAGAAGGAGCAGAAACAGAAGCACAAGAAGTGGCTGAAGAAGCAAGTTTAGATAGAAAGGAAACCCAGGAAGAGGAAGAGGAGGACCAAGAAGGAGAAGAGGAAGACGTTTAAGGATACCATATATAAATATACACAAATATTATATAAATTGAAAATGGACTGTAAAATTGTTTCATGGAATGTAAAAGGAATAAACTCAAATATTAAAAGATGACAGATTTTTCATTATCTTGAGAAGCTAAAAGCGGGGATTATCTGCTTACAAGAAACATGTATTAAAGATAGGGACACAAAGTATTTAAAGAATCCTAAACTAGGACAAAATATTATCGCAGCAGGAAACAAGAAGAAAAATGGAATAGTCATGTACATAGAAAATATCCAGCAAGAGAAATTTTTAAGGATTCAAACAGAGGTTATATAGGAGTGGAGGTAAAATTGGAGAATTTAAAGCTATTAGCTGTAGGGATATACGTGCCCCTACCAAATAAAGATGCCTTCTTCAGGAAGCTAAAGACGGAAATTGAAAAAACAGAAATGGATAAGATTATAATGATGGGAGACTGGAATGGAGTGGTTGATCCTCAATTGGATAGATCATCAGGAAAGCTAATAAGGAAAAATGAAGGGAAACTTCCAAGGATCTTTTTTGAAATGATGTCGGATTTTTGCTTGGTAGATATTTGGAGGGGAAAATAAGGAAAAGATCAGAGTTTTACTTTTTTCTCAGATGTGCACCATACTTCATAAAGAATAGACATGTTTTGGACAACAGAAGACGTCATAATTAAAGTCAAAAAGATGGATATACTAACAAAGTGGATTTCAGACCATAACCCAATCCAGATAACATTGCAAAATGAACGTAAAGAATACAATTGGCGGCTCAATGAAATACTATTAAAAGACATGGAAGCTTTAAAGAAAGCAAAAGAAACCTTGAAGTGATATTTTATAGAAAATACCAAAGAGGATGTAAAGATGAAAATGGTATGGGAGGCAAATAAAGCTGTCATGAGGGGCTTCTTTATAAAACAGATGAGTGAAAGGAGAAAGGAGAAAGGGAAAAAGCTACAACTCTTACAAGAGATAGAATTGAGAGAGAAAAAGCTAATAGAAAACCCACATGACAGCCAACTAGTAGAAGAAGTTAAAATGATCCAAAAACAAATACAATCTCAAATGATAGATGAAATAGCTACAAAGTTGAAGGTGGCGAAACAATTTCAATTTGAGTCAGCCAACAAGTCTGGGAGGTGGCTGGCACAGAAACTCAAAAGAACAAAAGAAAGAAAGATAATCACTGAATTGAAATACAGAGGGAAAATTGTGACAGATCATAAATTAATCAAAAATAGTTTCTGCGAATACTATAGTAAACTTTACAATGGGAAAGATATCATGTAAATAGATGTCAGAAAAATTAATCAATATCTAGAAAAATAAAACATATTAAAATTCTCAGAAGAACAGAGGAGAACTTTGAACAGTAAAATTACAGTCCCGGAAGTAACAGATGCAATCAGAAAGATGAGGATAGGGAAAGCCCCAGGGAGTGACGTTTTCACGACACTTTATTATAAAAAATTAGAAGACGAATTATTAATCCCATTACAAGCGACATTAAATAGAATTATTGAAGATGACATTCCGGAATCTTGGAGGGAGGCATACATATCGCTGATACACAAGGAGGGTAGAGAACTGGAAGATCAAAAAAATTATAGACCCATTTCTCTACTAAATTTGTAAAAGCTTGTAAAATGTGGGCTAGACAAGTTAACTGTTCAATGGATTTGTAATTGGTTGACCAGCCGAACCCAAAGGGTGCTCAGCAGTGGCTCCTCTTCGTCTTGGAAGGATGTGACCAGTGGGGTGCCACAGGGTTCTGTCCTGGGCCCAGTGCTATTCAACATCTTTATCAATGACTTGGATGAGGGCATTAGGGGCATACTTATCAAATTTGCAGATGACACCAAATTAGGAGGAGTAGCTAATACCCTAGAGGACATGATCAAAATTCAGAATGACCTAGATAGACTGGAGAGCTGGGCCGAAGCTAACAAAATGAAATTCAATACGGAGAAATGTGAGGTACTGCATTTAGGGCGGAAAAATGAAACGCATAAATATGGGATGGGAGAGACCTGGCTGAATGAGACCACGTGCAAAAGGGATCTAGGAGTCCTAGTAGACCACAAGTTGAACATGAGCCAACAGTGCGATGCGGCAGCTAAAAAGGCCAATGCGATTTTGGGCTGTATCAATAGAAGTATAGTGTCTAGATCAAGGGAAGTAATAGTGCCACTCTATTCTGCCTTGGTCAGACCTCTCTTAGAATACTGTGTCCAGTTCTGGGCACCACAATTCAAAAAGAATATTGACAAATTGGAGCGTGTCCAGAGAAAGGCAACTAAAATGGTGAAAGGTCTGGAAACGATCCCTTATGAGGAGAGACTTAGGGAGCTGGGTATGTTTAGCCTGGAAAAAAGATGGTTAAGAGGTGATATGATAGCCCTGTTTAAGTATTTGAAGGGATGTCACGCTGAGGATGGAGCAGGCTTGTTTTCTGCTGCTCCAGAGATTGGAACACGGAGCAATGGATGCGACCTTCAGGAACAGAGATTCCACCTCAACATGAGGAGGAACTTTTTGACAGTAAGAGCTGTTTGGCAGTGGAACGCACTCCCTCGGAGTGTGGTGGGGTCTCCTTCCTTGGAGGTCTTTAAACAGAGGCTGGATTCCCATCTGTCGGGGATGCTTTGATTGTGATTTCCTGCGTGGCAGGGGGTTGGACTGGATGGCCCTCGTGGTCTCTTCCAACTCTGCAATTCTATGATTCTATGATTCTATGGAATTGCGACTATAAACTGTTTATGTCTATACTTGCAGAAGGGTTAAAAAATATCCTCTCTAATATCATGCCTGAAGACCAAAATGGCCTCCTCAGTAATAGACATGCAAAGCATAACATCAGGGCTCTTCTTGATATAATGGAATACTATGACACCCATATTGGTAAAAAACATGGCAATGCTTTTTCTGGATGTAGAAAAAGCTTTCGACAATGTAAATTGGACATTTATGAAGTCGGTATTGCATAAAATGGAAGTAGGGGAAAGCTTCCAAAACTGGATCAATCTAATTTATAATGAACAAAGTGCTAGAATAATAGTAAATGGTGACATGACAGAAAAGATAAAAATTAGAAAGGGCACAAGGCAGGGGTGCCCACTTTCCCCTCTTCTTTTTGTTATGGTTGTAGAAATATTGATAAGCAGTATAAGATCTAACACAAATATAAAAGGTACCAGAGTTAAAGGTTTTGAAAACAAGATAAGGACATATGTGGATGATCTGGTAATAATACTAGAGGAACCGATAGAACAACTGGAAGAGTTGGGGAAGATACTACAAGAATTTGCAAACGTGTCTGGTTTTAGAATAAACAAAGATAAAACAATAGTACTAACAAAAAACATGACTAAGGGAGAAGAAGAGCAAATACAAAAAACAACAAGGTACAAAGTAAAGAAAAATGTTAAATATTTAGGAATATGGGTAACGAAGAGGAATCTGGACTTATATGATAACAACTATGGAAATCTGTGGAAAGAAATAAAAGAAGATTTAAGTAAATGGTCCAGAATGAATCTTTCGTTTCTCGGCAGAATCGCTGCAATTAATATGAACATCTTGCCAAGATTCATGTATTTGTTCCAAAATATTCCCATCATTCACAATAATAAGTGTTTAAAATCTGGGAAAAAGAGATATTAGAATTCTTATGGCAAGGTAAAAAACCAAGAATCTCAATAAAACTACTAAAGGACAAAAAAGAAAGAGGCGGATGCATGTTATCAGATTTACAGCTTTCCTACCAGGCGTGCATGCTCACTTGGATCGAAGATTGGATAATGTTGAGCAACAGAAGATTGTTGGCTTTGGAAGGAACAATGTTGCGGTACAGATGGCACGCATACCTATGCTATAATAAAAAGCAAGGTAATAAAGAATTTGATTTACATTGCATAAGAAAAGTATTGTTGAACACATGGACAAATATAAAGAAAAAATTCTATAAAAATCTTCCGATGTGGGTATCAACGGAAGAGGCCTTTTTCGGAAGAACCAAAGGAATGGGAGAGGTTTGGCTTAAATACAAAGACATTATAGAGAGAGATGCATATGGGTATGCACAAATCAAATCTAGAGATCAGTTTGAAGAAAAGGGTGTCAAATTAAATTGGTTCCAATATAAGCAGATTTATGAAAAATTTAACATGGATCAGAAATTAGAAAACTTTGAATTGGAGGCAAACAAAATAGATGAGATTATTTTTGGTCAAAGCAAGAAGCATATATAAAAAATATTATAACATATTATTTGAAAGGGAATTAGAAAACAAAATAATTAAAGACCAAATGATAAGATGGGCACAAGACATTGGACAAAGCATAGATTTAGAAAAATGGGTAAAATCCTGGCTAAACACTCAAAAATTTACATCATCTCAAAGCTTAAAAGAAAATTACTTAAAAACATTCGGAAGATGGTATCTGACACCAGTAAAGATGAATAAAATCTATAAGACAGGATCACAATCTTGTTGGAAATGTGAACAAGCAAAGGACACTTTATACCACACATGGTGGGCATGTCAAAAAGCACAAGAATATTGGAAAACAATCCATGCAGCGATTAATGAAATTTTCGGAATTAGATTTCCAGTGAGACCCCAGATATACTTGTTGAACATGGTGGATATAATAGATCAAAAGTTAACAAAGAAATACTGGAGAGTAATGTTATATATGACCTCAGCTGCAAGAATTCTTTATGCAGCAAAATGGAAAAGAAAGGAAACACCTACGGTAGAGGAATGGATGTTTAGAATGAGAGATATGATGGATATGGACTGGCTCACTGCCCGACTCAAAGATATTCCGACAGACAAGATAGAAAAGGAATGGCTACCGCTGAAAAGATATTGGGAAATGAAATGGAGAAATCTGGCCAACTTGGACCTATGGAAAGTTCTGTAGAACAATTTAAATTTAGAAACAGGTAGACCCAAGTTGACATTTAGTATTATCTTAGATTAGCAGAATTCAGACCAATATACGTAAAAGGCATTCATTTAACATAAGTTTGAATAAAGTTGGGAAGAACAGGGAGGCATGGGTAAGGGGAAACAGAATAAAGGTTAAAGGATTCTAAAATACTATATAAAAAGAAGAAGATAGATATAATATGTTAGAGAATTTTAAGAATACGTATAGTATTATGTGGAATCTTTATGTAATAAGCTAACAATTAATATTTCCATTTTTATTTTATTATCCTGTAAAAAGTTACATTGTTTGTATGATCTTCTGAAAGATAATGCTATATCAAGATATTCAAAGTTGAATGTAACAATATAAAAATTATAATTAAAAAAGAAAAAAGAAAGAAAGGGATCTAGGAGTTTTAGTGGACCACAATCGGAACATGAGCCAGCAGTTTGATGCAACAGCATAAAAAAAGCCAACGCCATTCTAGGCTGCATTAATAGGAGTATAATGTCTAGATCAAGGGAAATAATAGTGCCACTCTATTCTGCTTTGGTCAGACCTCACCTGGAATACTTTGTACAGTTCTGGGCACCACAATTCAAGAAGGATATTGAGAAGAAGGAGGGTGACCAGGATGGTGGGAGGTCTGGAAGCCATGCCCTATGAGGAGCAGCTTAGGGAGCTGGGCATGTTTAGTCTGGAGAAGAGAAGGTTGAGAGGGGACATGATAGCCATGTTTAAATATCTGAAGGGATGTCATGCTGAGGATAGGGCAAGCTTGTTTTCTGCTGCTCCAGAGACTAGGACACAGAGCAATGGGTTCAAACTACAGGAAAAGAGATTCCACCTAAACATTGGGAAGAACCTCCTGATAGTAAGAGCTGTTCAGAAGTGGAATACACTGTCTCATAATGTGGTGGAGTCTCCTTCTTTGGAGGTTTTTAAAACAGATAGCCTTCTGTTAGGAATGATTTGGTTGTACAGTTGTCCTATCATATTCACTGGGGTTTTGTTCTAGGAGCCCCCATGGATACCAAAATCCATGAATATTCAAGTCCCATTATATGCAATGACATAGCAAAATAGTGTCCCTTATCTAAGATGGCAAAATCAAGGTTTGCTTTTTGGATTATTATTTTTTTAAGAATATTTTCAAGCTGTGAATACTTAAATCCGTGGATACCACATCCATGGATATGGAGGGACAACTGTATATTCCTGCATGGCAGGGGGTTGGACTGGATGGCCCTTTTGGTCTCTTCCAACTTTATGATTCTATGATTTTACTTCACTCTTAGTTTTTACTATGTTTGCAACACTTAGGGTCCTCAGCACCATCAGAGATGTGCGCCTGAGGGAACCCCATTTGCTATCATGTTGGAAGAGGCCATTAGCTGGCCTTGAAGCCTACGCCATGGCAGAGAGAGCAGAGGGCAGGGCCAGATGGTATTTAAAGCCCTGCCACTCACCACCTCCTCCTTTTAATCAAAGATTGGCCCTACCATTGAATCAGTGTGATAAAATTGGTCGCCTTGTGGCCAGGTAGGAATTCCCCCCTTTTTTCTCTCTGTTTTTTTCCCTGCCTACTCCATATTGTGGATGTGGACTGGATAACTGGCTTAGGGTGTCTTAAATAGGCAGCCACTTGGCAGGGATACGGGGAGATTTGGTAGTTCAGTGAGCATCCTTGGCACCTCCCCCTTTTGGAGGTGAAGCAAGGGATCTGGAACTGCCTCTTTAGGTCCTGCAAACTGAGGGGTGGTGGAAGTGACCTGTTTTGGGGCTGGCCTGAGGAATACACCCTCTCTTTAAGTCCTGTTGCTTGAGATAGGGACCTTTGGATCAGCCTTCCAGATGCAGGCTGACTGGGGAGCAACCCAGCTTATGGTTTCTCCCTGGGGTTCAGATGTTTTCAATGAGGGGAAGTTGGGGAGGTGGTTTTGGAGCTGACCGTCTGCCCCAACAGTTCCCACACTAGGTTGTTCCCCCATTGCAGCTCTCTTAGGAAATGTTTAAAATGTTATTGTTAAATAAAGTGGCCCTTGATACACATTTTATGTGTCTGGTCTCTTCATTTCTGCATCAGCTAGCAAAGGGTATTTCCCCATCTTCTGTATTATCCTTAACATTTATGCATTATCAGCCAGCCTTAAAAAAACCAAACTGTCAGGGGCCTGATAGATAACAATCATTCAGATACTTTACCAAGTTCACTTTGGGCCTGTTTTACTCATAGCCCATAGCCAATAAGCAAAAAAATGATCATCTCCTGCAGTGATCTAATAAGCAGTATTATTACCACATCAGAACAGAAATTGGGTAAATGCTCTATGATATAATAAATTCTGAGAGGTCACAAGGCATCTAGCTGCATGCAAATGACAAAACAAAGAAGCATGCGGTAAAACCTCCATGGCCGCCAACCCTTATATAATAATAGTTAAGATTAATCCCACTTAATCACAATATACTTTATTAAAATACATGTGGTAATTTCATTCTTTAGAGGAAAGAAAACCAAAAGAATTGGGCTTTGTTCATAAATTACAGCACTGTATTACGGAAGATAAAAGTAGAATCAAAGCTATATTTCAAGACTAATCAGCAATGTAGGATTTTTATTTTCTGATGTACAGGTCCCCCCACATATACATGGGATCGGTACATATGGTTTCACTTACCCGTGGTCAGGGGGAAAGCTCTCCCTAGACATCTGGGGGAAAACAGCATATATTAGCGAACTGCCATAGAATACTATAGAATCATGCTGGAGCACCTAGAAAATCCTAGACACGGTGGAAGTTCACCATAGAATCATGCTGGGGGACATCCTAATGCCTAAAGAGACCATGTCCGCATGACTGTACAGTATTCTATGGTGGTTCATTAATATATGCACTTTCATGTTTCAGCAGTAAGTTTGGGAATGTACCCCCCACGTAAACAGGGTGCAGCCTGTATTTAAAAAAATAATATCAATTACAGTTGCCCCTCCACACTTGCGAACTCAGCATTCGCGGTTTTGAATATTTGCGGTTTTGGGAGGGCCCCCCCGCCCTCCTAAAACCATGACACGGGGCCTCCGGAGGCCCCGTGAAGGCCCAGGGAGGGAGGGGGAGGGCCGGGGAGGGCTTCACAGAGCCTCTGGAGCTCCATGAAGGTGCTGGATGGGAGGGGGAGGGATGGGTGGGCATCCACGGGGCCTCGGGAGGGTCTCCTGAGGCCCTGCGAAGGCCTAGGAAGGGACTGGGGAGTCCGGAGAAAGTGACTATGGGGCCTCCGGAGGCCCCATGGTCACTTTGGTGGGGAAAGGGGATGGCAATCATTATTCGTGGATTTTTCACATTTGCGGGGGTCTGGGGAACCTAACCCCCGCGAATGTGAAGGGACGACTGTACATGTTACAAATTTTACCAGAATAGAGAAAGTAGCAGAGGTGCCAAAACCAAAAACAAGTGGGATTGTATGAACAGAATAATGTAATCAAAACATATACAACATATAGAATACTGTAATACACACACACACACACACACACACAACATATACAAAATATAAAATATAGAATATAATCGAGACATAGGAGTTTTTCAGATGGTACTTACCACGCTAGGAGGTCTCGCTAAAGGCATGGTGCTGTCGCGCGGCAGGGGGTCCGTTTTGGACACTGCCGTCCCTCTTCCAAAATCATCTGTTTCACTTCCGTGAAGAATTGGAAGTGGCAGAGCCATATTTCGCCAGATTTTATTCACTGAAGTTGCCTGTGATTAAAATATGGCGCAGCCACTTCCAGTCCTTCACGGAAGTGAAACAGATAATTTCGGAAGAGGGATGGCGGCGTCCAAAATGGACCCCCTGCTGCGCGACAGCGCCGTGCCTCTAGCGAGACCTCCTAGCGCGGTAAGTACTGTCTGAAAAAGTCCATACATACAATACAACAAATTTCTGGATAATATTACCCAGAAGGGTCTTAATATTTAGAGCAACCAGTTCTGAGAGCAAACCTTTATCTCACTAATACATAAACTTCCACTAATAATTTAACAGAAGCAATATTCTCGCAATACTGTATTGTATATATGATTTTTAAAATATTATTCTATAGTTTGTGTATGTTTTGTATTGTATATCTGTTTTGATTATACAAGGGGGCTTACCGGCTTGCCGATGGGCCAGTTTGCACCACAGTCTGCACCCCCCAATGTTCTACCTCTGGTGGCATATGGCAGCCACGTGGCCAGCTGATATGGGAGCTGCCATTGCCAGTCTTCTCCTTCCTGGCCTGGCTTGTGGCTGGGAAGGAGTGCGAAAGAGTGGGCCAATCAGGGAAGGCCTGTCCTGCCCCGATTGGCTCATAGAATCATAGAATCATAGAATCATAGAATTACAGAGTTGGAAGAGACCATGAGGGCCATCCAGTCCAACCCTCCTGCCACGCAGGAAATCTTGATCAAAGCATCCCCGACAGATGGCCATCCAGCCTCTGTTTAAAGACCTCCAAGGAAGGAGACCCCACTACGCTCCGAGGGAGTGTGTTCCACTGCCGAACAGCTCTTACTGTCAAAAAGTTCCTCCTCATGTTGAGGTGTAATCTCTGTTCCTGGAGCTTGCACCCATTGCTCCGTGTTCCAGTCTCTGGAGCAGCAGAAAACAAGCCTGCTCCATCCTCATGCGGAGGAGGAGGCGGGTCATCCAGCCACGCTTTCCAGCATGGATGGATGATGAGGGTGGCTGCAACGGGGCCGATATTTAAGCCAGATTCCGGTCCAGGCTCCTCCAGTTGGCTCATTGGAGCCGAAGACCAGCCTACTCTCCCTCTATATCATGTTGGTTTGTATTTTATTGTCATGATTTGCTGGGCGGATGGCATGGGTTCTGATCCAGCTAAAGTTTAAGTGCAAGTTCAAGCTCATGGAGATCCCTTCCCCTTTCATTGTTTAATTAACACCTTGTGTACAGGGGAGGAGAGAGTGTCAGGTGGGGTGACTTGGCCAACCGCTCTCTCCTCCAGGAAGGTCGGAAGTGTCCGACGAGAGTCCATTGACCAACATTGGGTTGGGCAAGGATGAGATCATGACCCATGCATGAGTGCCAACCATGTTGCAGCCTTATATTGCCAATCATCATCACTAACCAATAACTAACCAATTTTCCTTATTTTGTTCTCAATACAAATCCGTTTATTACACCTGATTATATGTGTCTTCATTAGGGGAGGGGAGCGGGGTCGTACAGTCTGGGTCCACAATGATGCTTTCTCTATTGTGATTCCTCACCGATAATCTGCCTTTTGTTGTTATTTCATAAACTTTACTGGGGAAGATGTGACTAACCTTCCAGCATGATATGAGCTGGTTAATAAATAATCTATAATAAATTCAGATAATTGCTTTCAACATCCGCAGGCTAAACTCTACAGATACAACAAATGCAGCCATCTTGAAAGCTTGCATTATGCCACAAGAGCTCCACATCAGCCCCTCTCCCTGAAATTGCAAAAGACTAAGGTCTAATCCGCACTGCATAAATAATCCAGTTTGAAACTGGATTATTTGCTATGGCTCCTTCCTGGAGAATCCTGGAATTTGTAGTTTTACAAGATCTTTGGCCTTCTCTGCCAAAGAATGCTGATGTATTACCAAACTACAAATCCTAGGATTTCATAGGAAGGAGCCATGGCAAATAATCCAGTTTTAAACCAGATTATTTGCATAGTTTAGACACACCCTACCCTATGGACACATCCATAGGAGGGTGACCGAAATGGTGGGAGGTCTGGAAGCCGTGCCCTATGAGGAGCAGCTTAGGGAGTTGGGTATGTTTAGTCTGGAGAAGAGAAGGTTAAGAGGGGACATGGTAGTCATGTTTAAATATTTGAAGTGATGTCATATTGTGGATGGAACAAGCTTGTTTTCTGCAGCTCCAGAGACTAGGACTCGGAGCAATGGACTCAAACTACAGGAAAAGAGATCTCACCTAAACATTAGGAAGAACTTCCTGACTATAACAGCTGTTCGGAAGTGGAATGTACTGCCTCGGAGTGTGGTGGAGTCTCCTTCTTTAGAGGTTTTTAAACATAGGCTGGATGGCCATCTGTTGGGAATGGTTTGATTGTGTGTTCCTGCAAAGCTGGGGTTGGACTGGATAGCCCTTGTGATCTCTTCCAATGCCATGATTCTGTGTTCTGTGACTCATAGGACTTTATCAGATGTGGCAAAAACTGCATCATAAGGTTGTGACAATAACCCAAAAGGGAAAAATTATCAGATGATGTCATTGTTCAGCTGTTCCAAGAATGTTGCGCAGGCATGAATGAGGCATCACTCAAGTTGCAGCAGAAATTTTCTTGCAGCACTCTTTTTGCTCTGGTGTGATAACCCTAGGAACATCTTGGCACAAACTTTTCTCATGTTGAGAGCCTCATGCAAAATTTTCCACACAGTGTCTTTGTAAATGTTCACAGCTTTAGCTATAATTCAGACACTGAGTTGGCAGTCTTCTCGAATAATCTGGCTGATTTTTTCCCACGATTTCTTTGGTTCTTGAAATGGAAGGTCACCCAGGGTGTTCCTCATCTTCCACGTTCTCATGCCTTCTCTGAGTCTTTTGTGCCACTCAGACACACGTACACGAGCCATGCAGTCTTCCCCATAGGCCTCAGTAAGTATTTGAAAATATTCCAATGGTGTTTTGTTCAATTTCACTAAAAAATTCAAATTGACACATTGCTCAACTTTTTAACTTAACATTTTCCTGGCACACAACAGAAAACACAGCTGCTTTAAACAATGACTGACAATTAACTGAATGGCCAAGAGTGTTGATGTTTGTCATGCAGGGTCAAACATGTTCAAGGTCACCACTCAAAGTATTCACAATCAGTTCTCCCTGATTTGTCTGAAAGTTAGAAACACAGTCTCGTTATTTAATATAGAGACCTCATATATAGATCAATTTCATTAATAAAACAGGTTGCCAAATTTTTCTCCTCTTTATCATCAGATTAATCAACTTTTTCATAACAGATTATTTTAAGTAGGCTTTATGCCCAGCCATAGAATAGCAAATGCAATACGCAGAACAATAAATGTCACCCAGCATTCTGGTACTATCAAATCACCTTTAGCCATGACAAGTGCTCCAAAGCTTTTGACTGGGTAGAGTAACTATTCTGGCATGAAGTTTTAAAAGAAATGAATTTTGGTGATAGATTTGCATTAATTATTGGAAAATTGTACAGAACCTCAAAAGCAATATGAGTAATCATCTAGACTCCACTCCAGTTTCATTAACACAAGAAACAAATCAGGAATGCCCACTCTCCACCATTTAATTCTCACTTATACCCTTTTACAAGAAGCATCACAGCAATGAGTTTGTTTTTTGTTTTTAAATGGATCCTCCCATCGACAAAACAAGTCACAAGCTTATATGCCAATGACACATTGCTATATTTCCAAAACCTGATCTTGGCAATATGTGAATATCAAGTTGCCTTAGAAAATGTTAATTACTCTGGACTAGAAATAAACAATGCATAGTAAAAAATAAGGAGCCTAAATATCCTACATGAACAACAAAAACTGACAAAATGTATCATCTCAAAATCTTAAGTCTCAAAATTCTGTGAGTAATAACCTGTAAAGATGTAAAATCAATAATCCTACACAAATATAATCCAATCAAGAAATGGGTAAGGGGGGGACTAAAGGCAATGGAGCACTCTGAATTTATATTAGAGCAATGGAACATGTTGAATCTTATCTTCAAATTACTAGATAAGAGAATTTACAGAATGTAGGATTTGTTTAAATGTGGCAAATCAATTGCCAGAAGGGACTTAAAAGAAACTTTAGGAGACACAAATTAGACATGGCTCTAAGACAATCAGATCTTTTCCTCCCTCAAACAATAGCTCAGAAGGGTGTGCTGCACAGACATGGAGTGTCTGAAAATTTTTGTGTTACAAAAGAGAACATCAGTAAAGGACAAACTACACACATGTATAAGGGGCTAGTGGAAGCAAAATATGGAGTGGGGTTGGGATTGTAGTCACCAAAACAGTCTGACCTAAACTGTAGGTTAATGAATTCACAATGGGATTTGGTCAGTAGGGCCTTTCAAATCAAGATTATCACAGACAAAAGAAGCAGCTTTAAAACTGATACACAAGTGGTATCTTACCCCAACATGCTTAGCTCAAATGTGTAAAAACTCCTCATCTAATTGCTGGAGAGGCTATTGAACAAGAGATCACAGTCTGATATGTGCCTGACTGCCCAAAAGCAAGTACTTTCTGGACTCAAGTGTTCAGCAGAATTGCAGAAACCACAAACTGAAATATATATATATATATATCCGGCTTTTCTTCACAAAGATTCAGGAAGGACTCATCCTGTGCTTTCTGCAAGCACACTGATGACTAAAAAGGCCAATCCAAGATAAACAAGTCTGGTTGCAGAAAGCACAGCAGAAGGTCTCCTTGGGTGATGTTTCCGGGTTGTGATTCTTTCTGCATTGTCGTTTCTCTTCAAGACTTGTTCAGCATGAGTTCTCAAATAAGGCTGCAGCATTGTAGATAGTGCCTCTCCATGCCTCCCGATGTGAGGCCTGGGTGGACCATTGTTGGTGATCAATTTGGCTCAGCCTGAGATGTTGTTTCAGGGAGTCTTTGTATCACTTTTTTGGAGTGCCCCTCTTACGCTGACCCGTGGCGAGTTCACCGTAGAGTACTATTTTGGGGAGGCGATGGTCCTCCATCCTAGAAATGTGCCCTGCCCAGCGCAGCTGTGTTCTCAATATCATGACCTCCATGCTGGTGATCCCTGCTTGCTCAAGGACAGCAACATTCGTCACATAGTCAGTCCAGTGTATATTTAGGATTGTACATATACAGTGCTGATGAAAGCGTTTGAGGAATCATAAGTGGTGGCGCTAGGTGACCCATGTTTCAGACCCATAAAGGAGAATAGACAGTACAATGGCTCTATACACATTGATTTTTGTGCTTCGCCTCAGGTGTTTATTACTCCTGACTCTTTTGTAACGTCTTCCAAATGCGCTATATGCCTTTGCTAATCTATGATCGATCTCTTTGTCAATCTTGGCATCTGAGGAGATGATGCTTCCCAGGTAGGTGAACTACTGAATGGACTTAAGCACAGATTTGCTGATGGCAATGTGGGGATGATGGTAAACTGAAACAAGTAATTGCTCATTGATCTCTTCATTTATCAATGGGAATGAAAAGCTGCAACACAAAGAAATAATAGTTTTTATGGCACCTGCTGCCTTATGGAAATTAGAAAGGGCTGGAAATCATTAAAAGATCGTAGCTTTAGCTCCTGGATGGACTGAATATGGAAATGGATGCTCATGGAAAAGCTCTCAAGCTCAGACAGAGCTTCTAAACAAGATACTAGTAGATTTATGGTTTGTTTCTATTGATCATGTAAATAAAACTAATTGTATGAGACCACCATACAGCAGGGGCACCTCTGGAATGGACTGCTAACTGAATTCTGACTGTTCCTCCTTTTGATGCAACAGACCTTGTTTGGCCTTTCACAATGTGAAGGGAAACAAAAAACATAAGATTTAATTAGTATGCCATATCATTAATTTTGTCAAGTACTTAGTTTCAATACTGTTATAATGTATTTTGTTATATTACATTCACAGTGAAAGTTTTAAAATATACCAGGAAAATAGTATGCTTTTTCACACACACATGCAAACATGCATGCACACGCCCACACACAATCCCCTCTCACCACCACTCTATCCACATTGAGAGCTTCCCACAGCTGTTTTTTTTTTGAGGGGGGAGTGAGTGTAAACCATGGAAATATCAAATACCAGATATGTCATGTCATGTTTTACTGTAAGGCTAATGTATTTCTACAGAGGTAACAAACATTGATCAAATAAGGCTAGTAGTGAAAATTGGGTATATGACATTTTATGAGGGAAGGAGAAATTTCAGTCTAGCCAAGTGAAGAATTCCTTTTACCCTAAGTACTGAAAAATGCTTAGTTCCCAAGTGTGCAAAGTAAGCAAGCTCTTCAAGAGCAAACCGTTTTAGCATGTACTGGTTTAGACAACTTAGGAGATTTTCAGATAGCGTTTAACAGTGCCTACGATGGGATGAGGTCCCGGGAGAGGAACGGTGCTCTTGCGTGGCAGGGGATAATTTTCGGACGCTGCCGTCCCTCTTCTGGGATCCTTCGTTGCACGTCCGTGAAGCTTTGGAAGCAGCCGCACCATATTTTAAGCACGGAAGTTGCCTGTGCTTAAAATATGGCGCGGCCGCTTCCAAAGCTTCATGGACATGCAACGAAGGATCCCGGAAGAGGGACGGCGTCATCCAAAAATGAGCCCCTGCTGTGCAAGAGCACCGTTCCTCTCCCAGGACCTCATCCCGCGGTAGGCACTGTTAAACGCTGTCTAAAAATCTCCCCAGTATCTTGTATGTGACCCTCCAGAGTAGGTAATGCAGCTTGAAAGTTTGGAAAAGAATGTTATTATATCTAAATAGAAATGTTTGGTCTAAGTGTTTGTATTTAGATATATTGTTGTTGTTGTTACTTACCCGCCTCTCCCCATGGATTGAGGCAGAGAACAACAGATCAACATACAACAGCAGTTAAAAACACACATCAGTTAAAATACATAACATCAATTTAAAAGAACAAATAAAACAAATACCCATTAAAACAATCAATCCATATTTAAAATTTCTAGTTTAAAATTCACAATTTAAAAATCATCTGGATAGGCCTGCCAGAAGAGAGTGGTCTTTAATCTGTTTTAAATTCGGACAGCATATTCAGCTATCAAATTTCTTCCAGCATGTCATTCCATAGTCTAAGGGCAGCTGAAGAAAAAAGTCTTCTGGGTGAAAGTTGTCGGCCTAGTCCTAGCTGGCTGGAGTAAATGTCCCTCAGAGAACCTGAATGTGTGGGGTGGATTATATGGGAGGGGGCAATCCCATAGGTAACCTGGACCCAAACCTGCTTTAAAGAGCTTTAAAGGTAATAACCAACCACTTTGTACCTTGCCCAGAAACTAATTGGCAGAAAGTGGAGTGTTCTTAATATTGGTATATATGATCACTCCTACATGTACCATAACCAATCTGGCTTCTGTGTTTAGAACCAACAGATGTTTCCGAACTTTGTACTGTCAGGATTGGTCCTGGACTGACCTGTTCCTGCCAATTTCATTGTTTCTTTGCAATTTTGCTGTTAATGATTTTTAAAAATGTCTTTGTGCTTGTTAAGGAGTGTTCTATGGTGACTATGGAAAGGGAAGTATACAGTTGATAATGAGAATGGAGAGATAAGCTTGCAGCTACACAAACAGCTTAGGAAAAATGAGATGGATATTAACATTGGAAGAGGGGGTCTGTGGATGATGGGTAACCAATAATATTGAAGCCCACCAGATTTCATAGATTGCAATACGCATTTAGTATAGTCTCTGCTTTCTAAGTTTCAGTTCTGAGCAACAACCTTGTATGATATGGCTTTTGGATTACTGTGCTAATAAAGTTTTCTGTTTAACTCTGAAATCTGAAACTGCTGGTCACTGCATTTGGGAATGCAAGTACAAGTAAATTTGCAGATGACACCAGTTTGGGAGGAGTAGCTAATACCCTAGAGGACAGGATCAAAATTCAGAATGACCTGGATAGACTGGAGAGCTGGGCCAAAGCTAACAAAATGAAATTCAATACGGAGAAATGTAAAGTACTGCACTTAGGGCGGAAAAATGAAATGCATAAATATAGGATGGGAGAGACCTGGCTGAATGAGACTACGTGCGCAAGGGATCTAGGAGTCCTAGTAGACCACAAGTTGAACATGAGCCAACAGTGTGATGCAGCAGCTAAAAAGGCCAATGCGATTTTGGGCTGTATCAATAGAAGTATAGTGTCTAGATCAAGGGAAGTAATAGTGCCACTCTATTCTCCCTTGGTCAGACCTCACTTAGAATACTGTGTCCAGTTCTGGGCACCACAATTCAGAAAGGATATTGACAAATTGGAGTGTGTCCAGAGAAGGGCAACTAAAATGGTGAAAGGTCTGGAAACCATGCCCTATGAGGAGAGACTTAGGGAGCTGGGTATGTTTAGCCTGGAAAAAAGACAGTTAAGAGGCGATATGATAGCCCTGTTTAAGTATTTGAAGGGATGTCATGCTGAGGATGGAGCAAGCTTGTTTTCTGCTGCTCCAGAGACTGGAACACGGAGCAATGGGTGCAAGCTCCAGGAACAGAGATTCCACCTCAACATGAGGAGGAACTTTTTGACAGTAAGAGCTGTTTGGCAGTGGAACACACTCCCTCGGAGCGTGGTGGGGTCTCCTTCCTTGGAGGTCTTTAAACAGAGGCTGGATGGCCATCTGTCGGGGATGCTTTGATCAAGATTTCCTGCGTGGCAGGGGGGTTGGACTGGATGGCCCTCGTGGTCTCTTCCAACTCTGCAATTTTATGATTCTATGATTCTATGATTCTATGGCAGGCACAGAGATAGCCCAATATACAGTGCATTGCAAAAGTCCAGCCTTGAGGTTACCAGCGTCTGCACTACCATCTTTAGGTCCTCTAGCTCCAGGAAGGGATGCAGCTGGTATAAGAGCTTAAGTTGATAAGGGGGCTCACCAGCTTGACAGTGGGCCAGTTTGCGGCCCTGCCGGCACCCCCCGATGCTCCTCCGTTTGCAGCCCCCATCAGCCTCATGGCCGGCTGACATGGGGGTGCCATTGTTGGCCTTCTCCTTCCTGGCCTACCTTGCAGCCGGGAGGAAGCAGGAAAATGCGGGCCAATCGGAGCTGGCCAGCCCTGCTCTGATTTGCTCCCGCAAGAGAAAGGCGGGTCATCCAGCCATGCTTCCAGCGCAGTCGGATGACGAAGGGGCCTGCAGCATGGGCCAGTATTGCAGGCCCCTTCAGTTGGCTCATTGAGAGCCAAAAAACCCACCTACCCTCCCTATATTATATAGGTTATGTTTATGTTCTTGCATTTACCTGTCGCAATTTGCGAGGTGGATGTTCAAGTTCATGGAGATCCCCCTATGTTTAATTAACTCCTTGTTTCCAGGGGAGAGGAGAGCGTCGAGCGGGGCAGCTCGGCCAATAGCTCTCTCCTCCGGGAAGGTTGGAAGTGTCCAACATGAGTCCATTGGGCAACACTGGGTTGGGCAATGATGGGATCATGACCCATGCATGAATGCCAACCATTTTGGTAGCCATCAGCAAGTTGCGACCTTTTATTGCCAATCATTATCTACTAACCTGTACTTAACAATTTTCCTTATTTTCTACTCAATAGAATTGTTTATCATACTTTGTGGTACATGTCTTCTTTAAGGAGCGGGGCATACGGTCTGGGTCCGCAATAAGCACTTCTAGCCATCACATCTATCTGAGCTGTCATTTGGGGCAATGGATCTAGAAGCACTCCCAGACTGAACACAGTCTTTCAGGGGGAGTATAACCCCATCCAGAACTGGTTGACACACCTCCAAACCTAGGTTAGACCCCTTGACAGTAAACACTTCTGTATCTGTATTGTCTGGATTCAGCTTCAGTTTGTTTTACTTTATCTAGCCCATTACCTCCTCTAGGCATTCATTCAGAGGAAACACACTATTCTTAACTGAGGCTGTTTTTGAAGTCATGGAGAAATATATTTCAGTGCCATCAGCATACTAACAGCACCCCACCCCACCCCATGCCTCTGGATGATCTCTCCCAGCAGTTTCATGTAGATATTGAATAATGTTGTAGATATTGAATGGCATCTTGTGGTATACCATATAACAGATCCTTTTTTGAGGAGCAGCTATCCTCAAGTATCACCATCTGGAATCTGCCTGAGAGATAGACCAGAACCAGTGAAACACAAATTTCCAAATATCCCAAGTATCCCAAAAGAATACCATGATTGATGGTACTGAATGCCACTGAGAGGTCCTAAAGCACCAGCAGAGACATACTCCTTCTGCTCAGGCAAAGATCATCCACTAAGTGGATATCCATATCCTGCTCTGAAAGAGCCAATTTGAAATGGGTCTAGACAACATGTATCATCCAAGACTGCCTGGAGTTGGGAGGCAACTGCCTGGAGCTGGGAGGCAACCTTGCCCAGAAAAGGGAGATTTGATACTGGTCTATAGTTATTTAAGTCCAGAGAGGACTTTTTTAGAAGTGGTTGTAGCACCGCTTGCTTTAAACAAAATGGAAAACTTCCCTCCCTGAGAAATACATTAATCAATGAATCTTCATAAATGTCAAGGGAAAGGAAGTAGGAAGTCTTTTTTAAAATGATAATTGTTTTGTGTTTTTGTGGTTTTTTAATGTTATGTTGTTTTATGTTTTTTGTAAATGTAAGGTGGTTGCTTTTGGGGGGGTTGTATTTTGTGGATTGTATGGTTGAGGAATGATATGATTGTGCAATAGTTGATGTTTTATTGTATCATTTTAATATTGATAAGTCAATAAAGAATATTTAACAAAAAAGAGAGATGCATTAATAATATGTTGTAATTGAGATCTAATTGCATCTCCTCCCTGTATCATCAAAGATTGCCTGGAGTTGGGAGGCAACTTCCCTCTCAGTCACCTTGCCCATAAAGGGGAGATTCCACATAAGCTAGCCACAGTACTAGCTACTGTAGACATCTTGCCCATCCTATACAATAGCCTACCGTAGCCCTATACACATTTAACACTATCCATTGACCTGAGAAACTTTAAAAGATGGCTACAAACATCTATCGTCTTCATTTATTTTTGTGTGTTTTGATTCCAGAGGACAAAGTATGGACTACTGTACATCATGACCTGCAGGATCGGTCTCCAGTGGTAAGCAACAGACCAGAGAAGCATGCTTTGATACAGCTAAATTACAGTGCCACCATGGATCAGATCTCTGCCATCACTGGGAGTGCTGAGTATTGTGAGCAGTTCATCTCCTACTCCTGTAAGCTGTCAAGGCTTCTCAACACACCAGGTATGTTCAAAAAAGTATGTCTTTGCTGTGTTTAATCAGCTTTCTATGCCCAGGTAGGCAAACAGCGGGATAGCATTCCTGTTTTTCTCAACACTTAACTAAATCAAACCCCAAGTACATCTCTAAGGCTTGTCTACACTGCCCCAAAAATTAGGGTTCAAATTGCATTTTTCTGGTCTACAGTGACCATGCACACATCTTGTTAATGCCACACACATCTTGTTAAAGTGAAGGCAGAGCCACACATTTCCCTGAGGCGAGCTTACTTCAGTGTAAAAGGGCTGTCCTGCTATGATCATGTGTCCTATACTTTCCATTATTTTCAGCCACATGGTTGTGGCTGCTCCACTTTTTCTTCTTTCTGTCATGCATGCAAATATGCAAATGTGCAAATGGGCAGAGGTGCACTAATACTGATATACAAGTATCAGCGTAAATGCACCTTAGAATGCACCTTCAAAAAGTAATAGCGACTGCACACTGGCAAAACATAAATACAGACAGAGGAAGTAGCCATTCCTGGCAGGAATGATCAAGTGACCCAGCTCCACACTGAGGCCAACCACACATACAATTACCCAGATTTTCCAGGAAAGTGAGGGGGTAAAAGGCAAGATTTTTTAAAAATTGGATTAAAGCCCTTGGGCATCAAAAAGAAGCACATTCCTAGCAAGAATGCTGTGTGTCATGATTGCAGGGACTATGAGGTGAGTACAATCTTTTTTTGGCAGTGTAGACAAGCCCAGAGTCAGGCTTACTTAATTATCTCTATGAATCCAGACATCCCCCACCCCAATGGGGAATATATAAAAACACAAAACACTGTCTTTTTTTCTTTCTTTGTAGTATGCCTTTATTTCATTTACACTTGCATTATCTTGTATAATTCTGTACTGTACTGTGATAAAGGATGTATTTAGCATCTTGTGAGCCATTGCTTTTAGTGTAGTGAAAAGGGAAGTCTCCAGCTTTTATATGAGTTCTAAAAATTGGAGGAGGGGCATTTTTCTTGTGTTTTGCTCTTGCTGTCTTATTCTACATTAGGCAGAAGCAATTGGTTTTTTAAAGGAAGAAAGATAATGGGCTCAAATAGAAGACACAACCTCTGTTCTCAATTGTTGTGGATGGATTTGACTCACAATAGTTGCTGAGCAATGTAGGAAAGCCATTGTGCCCATACCCAGCAGGGGCCCTTTCACACTCAAGAATGATAGCAATATTGTTCCACTTTTAACTGTCATGGCTGCATCCTTTGGTATCCAGGGTTTGTACTTTGGTTATACATTAGAGCTCTCTCACCAAGTCAATATATCCTTTCCCAAACTGTGAATGTGAAGGAGCCTCAGCATACCCTTATACTAGCATTTCATGTGTTCCAAAGATAGAACTCGCTATCTTTACCAGACCTTGAAAACATTGTCCAGGTTTGATTTAGAATAAGTTTGGATGTGATGCAAAAACTGGAACAGGAACTGAATGTACCTCGGACTTTTTCCTCTGCATACTTCTCCAACCCAGCACCCAACTATGTTATACTACAGTCCCCACCATCCACAGCTAGCTTACTTGACTGGGAATTATGGAAGATACAATTCAACATACTTGTGGGTTCCAGTTCAGGAAAGGCTGTTGTTCTTCAGCTTAGGTCTGGTTTCCACCTTTTATAGCCTCTATATGATGGCCTGGGGGAACATAAAGGGCTGCCAGTTGTGCTGCAAATTTGGTATATAAAACTATGTCCTAAAAATCTACAGTCACTTTTATTCTGATATGCAGTTTTCATGGAGGATGCTGAGTTACAATATATTTTGCTTCTTTCCTTCTTCTCTTGAAAATGGGTGTGGTTTATCAAAACTAAGCCCTGAAAAAAAGGTACCATTTGATACCTCAGAGAGGTACCATACTACTAAATCTTGCAAACAGAGAATGATAAATGGATGAATTAAACGACAAGTCTCACTTTGTTCACCTAAGTGTTATCTAGATGGTGTTATCTCAAAAAATCCTCTCAGAATGCAAGGAGAATACCTTTTGTCCTGTGTGGTGATGGGCTTGCTGTTGTTGATGGTTGATTTTCACTGAAGTGATCATGCGCTATTTTCAAGCAGCAGAGCAAAACAAAAAAAATTTGTTAAGCAGAAGATTGCTCTTCCAGGTCTCTGATTTAGGAAGGGGGAAGGTAAATGGAGAGAGCTTTTGGGGAATAATAACATACATAATTCATTCACGGCCACAATCTTCACTTGTGGGCATGCTCCATGTGAAACTCAAACATAGATAGCTTCCCATGCCAGCAATCTTGCAGATGTATTGTGGAGACAAATGAACTCTGATGCGATGGTGAGTTAATGCACTATTTTCCACACTTAATTATCCCATCTAGCTGAGCCCCTAGTTGATCCCAAGTGCATAGATAATACAAAGCAATGCTTTTAAACTTATTTTTAAAAAATAATAAATAAATAAAAAATCAGTCTTATGCTACCCTTGCCATGCTGATCCTAGAAGGAGAGAATCACTTGGTGTTTACAAGAAAACCTATATTATATTTTATTATGCCTTATTTCCTTTCCATCCATTTCAAGTCTGGAGCACAGGAGATTCTCATGTGTTACTGTATATTTTTTCTCCTGCATATTTTGCTTCCAAAAGAGGAAGAAGGGGGCATACAAAAGTAGGTAATTGTGATATACATTATAACAAAAGACCATGTTCTACTATTTATATCACAGCATTGGATTGTGAGCACACATTCTGTAACTATAATTTTGGAGTAAAGAGACACAGATGCTGATACATCTTCTCCTTCTTATAAACAATCTGTTCTTCAGATCTGTTCAGAGTTTGGCCAGAACTCATGCTCATTTTTCTGCCTATCCCCCTTTCTGTTTACTATTAGATAATTTTGTCTTATAGCACATAATGACACCATACTTATCCCAGAATACAAGAACTTGCATGGCTTCTTCTCAGTAGGGATTTACAATATTAGGCTGACAGGAAAAAATGGAAAAAATATGACAGCTTTTTTTCTTTTCTTTTTGTAATGTGAAACTATGGCATATAACAAAAAAGTTCTTTCTCAAATGCTAGCATCAAACTAAGCCAAATCTACTGCTTCTCTCTATTTTAATGCTTGAGTTTGCATATTCAAGCATATCGGGGTAGTTGTTACTTTCAAGGAATAGCATTATGCAGGTATAAAACATTCGTAAGGATTGGACTCAACCAGGTTGGCTCAGAAAGAACTGATGTCTTTCTGTGATGGTAGCAGCTCTAATTTCCAATAGTGGATAGCCAAAATGCTAAAAGACTGATGAACTGCTAATACCACTAGAAGCTCATTACACTTATGGTCTCTTGGAATAATAAAACAGGCCCATGGAAGCAAGAGCAGAAACTGTGGTGTCACTTTGTAACTGTTTCTCTATGTGCCCTGAATCCAGCTGGCAATATAGGTGTGCCCAAAGTGACAAGTTGGCAAGTCTTGTCTGAGGTGAAGAGTTAAAGGGCACTTGTGTTTTCTCAATTTAAGGAATAGAGCTTTCTCTTTTTGCATGTTAAAATGCTAAACACCACATGCTTTGTAAACACTTAACATTAAATACTTTTTCTATTGAAGCTACGAGATAATTCACTACCCTGATAGCAGCTCATTGCACTGGGAAGGCCATTACCCCTGGGCTTGCCAGCTAATGGGCCTCCCTGGTATGAGCCCAGTTCCTGCAGCCTGTCTTGTGTGGGAAGCCTATTTGCATTTTTTTGCACCTTGCCCACCAGGCATAAAGTTCCCCTTGGTTGATACGGAAACCGGAAGCCTTCGTGCTATTCCAGGATAGAAGATGCTGCATACAATCTCTGTGCTGTAAAACGTTTCTGCTGGCCTACTTGTGTACACCTAGCACATATGAGGACTGTCTATTAAATAACGAGACTGTGTTCCTACCTTTCAGATAAATCAGGGAGAACTGATTGTGAATACTTTGAGTGCTGACCTTGAACATGTTTGAACCTGCATGACAAACATCAACACCCTTGGCCATTCAGTTAATTGTCAGTCGTCATTTACATCAGTTGTGTGCTGGGGAAATACTAAGTTTAAAAGTCGAGCAATGTGTCAATTTTAAATTTTTAGTAAAATTGAACAAAACACCAATGGAATCTTTTCAAATGCTTACTGAGGCCTACAGGGAAGACTGCATGTCTCATGCATGTATGTTTCAGTGGCATAAAGGATTCAGAGAAGGACATGAGAATGTGGAAGATGATGAATTCCCTGGCTGGCCTTCCAGTTCAAGAACCAAATAAATTGTGGGGAAAAATCAGCCAGATTGTTCTAGGAGACTGACGACTCAGTGTCCGAATGATAGCTGAAGCCATGAACATTGACAAAGACACTGTGTGGAAAATTTTGCATGAGGATCTCAACATGAGAAAAGTTTGTGCCAAGATGGTCCCTAGGGTTCTCACACCAGAGCAAAAAGAGTGCCATAAGAAAATGTGTGCTGACATTCTGCAGCAACTTGAGGTGGACCCAAACCGTTTTCAAAAAAATCATCACTTGTGATGAAACCTGGATCTTCCAGTATGATCCTGAGACAAAATAACAGTCAGTGCACTGGAAAACACCATCATCACCAAGAATGAAAAAAGGATGTCAAAGTGAGTCCACATTCAAAGCCATGCTCATTGTTTTCTTTGACATCAAGGGTGTAGTTTTGGCAGAATGGGTTCCAGAAGTGAACCAGCATTATTATAAGGAAGTTCTGACAAAGCTGAGAGAAAATGAAAAGGCCAGAACTGTGGGAAAATAGTTTCATTTTCATCAAGACAACAATGCACCTGCTCAGACAGCACTTTCTGTGAAGCAGTTTTTGGCTGATAAACACATTACTACAAGATGCCTCAGTGTGTGAGTGTGAAAGGGGAATATATTGAAGGGGACAGGCATTAGAATTATTAATACATATAAATAAATATGGGTTATTGTTTCAGTCTTGTTATTTAATAGACAGACCTTGTATTTGCAGAATATGACTTGGTGTCCATGTGTTCTGATTGATCTGACAAATATTCATTACACTTGCACCACTTCCTAGCTTTCTTTGTTTCATTTGCCGTGCTCTTGTGAAGCGCTGAATATATTATTTTTTTATTTATTTATTTATTTTACTCCAACTGGGTCACCATAGGGGAACAACACAGTGTGGACTGATTTCTTGGTGAGAAAGAATTTGAAAGGAGGGGAAAGCTGTACAATTTAAATTAATGTAACTTTTCAAGGTTCTCAGTTTACAGCCAGACTGGTTTTTGCCAGGAGGCTTGACCTGCTGTGCACAGGATATGCCCTCTTGTTTCAATAGGCTCTGGTCCTGGCATTCCAGAGTATTGCCTCATGGCCCCCTCACTTTGCCCTGGAATCTTAGCTAAGCGTCAGAAGGTGGTGTTTAAGGAGCTGGGAATCCTAAAATTGGAAGTGGAAGCCAAACGGAACTAGTTTTGAAGCACAAGCAAGTAAACAGGAGTATTACCCTGTGCAATATCGTACTCACAGGTGCACAGAGGTATTTTGAGGTGGGGTGAGGAAGGCACCATAAAAGCTCAACCAGGCACAGTATTAAACAGGTAGGAGAGAGTACTAGTTTCCTGGATCACTATAAGGTTTTGTCAGAAACTGCACTTCTGTCCATATACACAGAGTTAAGTTAATTGAATTTAATGGGACTCTTGTACTCATAAGTAAATGAGGATAGGAACACAACCTATTATTATTTAATACTGTAATAGGAATGTGTTAAAGAGATCTAACAGCCCTGGACAATTTCAGCTAGGTGTTTTGATTTGTTTTCTTTCTTCTTTTTTGTACTTCTTTAGTTTCATGCTGCTTTCATCTTCCTCCAGTACAGCAAACATGATTGCTTTTCCACATATCATTTTAAGGACTTTTTCAGACAAGTAAAATGCAGCGCAAGCAGCCTCGCCACGTTGCGAGGCTGTAGCACTGCAGGGCGTCCCTTTCGGATGACGCCCGTCCCTGCCGGTACTGTTGTGGTACCGCAGGGACATTTGAGTGTAATATTTTGGCGATTTTCGTTGATCGTGAGTAAAAATCACCAAAATATTACACTCAAATGTCCCTGCGGTACCACAACAGTACCGGCAGGAACGGGCGTCATCCGAAAGGGACGCCCTGCAGCGCTGCAGCCTTGCAACATGGCGAGGCTGCTTGCGCTGCATTTTACTTGTCCGAAAAAGTCCTAAGATAGCTTTAGAAACACTGATTGCACTACAAAAAGGTTTTAGACTGTGAGGCTGAATGAGCTGCAGATATTAGCACGTGTGTGAAGATATCTGTCCCCAAAAAGTTCATCCTCTTCTGCTGAACTCCTTAACAAGAATGAAAGGAGAAACCTTTAGGTTCCTCAAAGACATAAGGATTTCAGGAAATATGTTTCCCTCCTCAAAAATGCTTGACTAGACTCAACCACAATATTTATATATATTCACGTTTCTCTTATAGTCTTGCTAAACTATATAAAGACAGTACTATGATACCACCTACTGGAAGAAAAGAGGGGAAAGAATCCTAAACAGGGAGGGACCAATCTATTTCCATTCCTTGACAGATTTGCATGTCTTCATATGTATGTCCTTTCCATCACATTTTTTCATTATTCAACAGATATTTTTTTAAAAAAAATTCAGACAAAAAAAGATTATAAATTTATTTTTTTCAAATGGATTTTTTTTTTCAAAATATAGGTTTTTAAATATCATTTCTCTCAAAATATACAGCTCTAAATGTATTTGATCCTAAAACAGACATTTTTATATGTAATTTGGCACATTTCTGAGCTGGGTAGTAATTTCCAAAAGCTGGAGAAATGTGAAATCAGAAGGCCTATTTGCAGAAAAGAGGAAGAATTTAAACAATGTGAGAGATACGGAATAAAGGGGAGGGTACCAGAAAACTATGACGGAATGAGTAAAAGCGGAAAATAAAAGGCAAATTACACAAACAAACAAAAGAAAAAAGGAGCTATGTTATAAAGCATACAAGAGAGATTAGTATATATTTTGGATCAAAGATAAAAGAAAGAAGAAAGGGCGAACAAAGCCTTTGGGTCCGCAGTCAGGGGAAGTCAAGGGTGAGAGAGGGAAATAAGGGAGGTTTTATGAAGAAAGAGAATGCAAAAATCACGAGGAAAATAGTTTTGACGGAATGGAAAATGTAATAGAGACGACTGTGGTTGTATAAAATGAAAAGATTATAAAAGATAAGAGAATGTGTGTTAGGTATAACAAAAATGTACGATGTATTTGGAATAAGTACGAGGTACGATGTACTCGGAATAAGTATGTAAGTGTATATGTATATGTCATTGTTGAACATATCTGATATATTTGTACAATATACAACTTAATAAAAAATATATATATTAATAAAATATATATATAAAAGAAAAAAAAAGAAATCAGAAGGGTAACTATCTTCCTCACTGCACATTAGTCAAGGAGGTGTGGATCAGTTTAGTTTGTGTTGAAATGGGGGCCAGAAAAAATGTTCAAGTGTCCCTAGTATTAAGGTCCTCACCCTGACTACTCAAGGCTCATTCTATTCAAAATACTTCTGGAATCATCTAAGATTTTTTGCAGTTCAAAGCAGAATTAGTAAAGTGGTAAGCAGAATACTTAGATCTCAAAGAAGAAGAAGAAGAGGGATGTAAGGACAAAGGTATGCTATATATAGTAGTTGCATTAAAAAATGGAATCCTTTCAATGGATCATTTAAGCCTGCCTCTAAAATGTGCTGCTAGTTCTATGGGTGGCTCTAGTTTTATAGCTCTTCTTTTTTAGCCCAGCCTCAGCATTACTTAGTGTGGTCTCTCATATGTGAGAGATATGTGCTGCATTTTCACATAATAGTGGAGCAGAAGACATAATAGCTGCGTTGCTGGGCCAGATTAAATTTTCACCAGCATTCTGGTTGTTTCCAACATGGACTGGCTAGATGCCTTTGGAAATTTGGAAACAGGAAATTCAGGTAAAGCTTGGGTATACTAGCACTCACTAATGAGACTCCAAGCCAGAAAGTACAATTAAATTAGATTAAATTAAAATGTTTTTTATTGAAAAATAATCATGGAACCACTCACACATACACTCATGCTTCAAGCAATCACACAAGGCTATTGAGGAAAGTAGGAAGTATTGGGATGGAGGAATAGAATTCGATGGTGAGGTATACTGTACCTGTCTGATGAGTGGAGGTTCATGCAGAGAAGAATACTCAGGCTGGATGCTGAGGGTCACATAGCAGACTGACAGAGTGATGAGATGTATAGAACTGTGTGTTCTTTGGCTGTGTTTTGGAGTAATATTTAGACTCAATATTTACCCTTAAGGGGTGTTATGAGTGGAATACAATGTTTAAGTGAGTCTGCTACAGTTGAACAATGGAAGCTCCAGCTTCGTTAATGGATGCTAATGGTTGAAGGATTAAGACTGATGTGTTTTCAGGCAACCTTCTATTGTTGCACAGGCAAGGTGCAGCCTTTGCAAAGTAATGGGTGTGCTGGCTACTTGACTGCTTTTGCATATAACATATAACTCACTGCTCTGTGTGTCCAGGAGAATTAGCACATTCCACCCTAACTACAGACCAAAGGGGCTTCACATAATTGCTTCCTGGGCATGTCTGGGTTTTGAGGAATTTCCAAGACCTCTTCTCAGGTTTTGAGCAAAGCTTTACCAGTCCCTATATTTGAGCAGCCCTGGTCTACTGCTAACCATATGAAGTGTCAATATAAGCCAAATCATGAAATATTGGCAATTAATGAGTTATTGGAAGGGAGGGGGTGTCAGGGCAGGTAACAAGATCTGGTGCCTTGGGAGTATTTAGGTCCCATCTTACCCCCATCTTGGAGCCCTGCAGTCCTGATGATGCAGGACTTTTGCCCTATTTTGCCCCCCAAACAGTCCTCACAACCCCTGGGGCAAAGGCAGGGCTAAGATGGGGTAAATGTGGGGTAAGACCCAATAAAACTTTTGTTTAAATGCATTCCAGCTAGCAAAAAAACACATCAAGCCCCGTGTGATTGCAGGAGCCCATTCTGGATGCCAGCCCATCACTGCAGCTGCACTTACTCTTCTGTAGCCAGAAAGGGGGCCCACAGCATGTGATCAAGGCTGGTCACATGCAGGGGGACTTGCTCACATGCTGCAGACCCACCTTCTGACATCAACGAGTGCAATGCGGAGGGAAGCAGCAATGGCTGCAGGGAGAGGATGGCTTGCTTGTCTGGACTCCAGCCTGTTTTATGGTGGTAATGGGGTAGGGATGGTCTGGTCCATGGGCAGGGATATGCCAACAGGGAGCCAGCATATCCTGGCCCATGTAGATCTAGGCAAGGACTTTACATAAGTAACCCTTTTTGTCTTGCTGATTAGCCTACCTCTCTTTCTTTCTTTCTTTCTTTCTTTCTTTCTTTCTTTCTTTCCAAGCCACTGGCCAACAGGATTTTAGCTGTCCCTCCGCCAATTTTTTTTGAGAGGCAGTATACAGTCAACCCCTGTTGCTCTGTGAATATGCTCTCCACTTGATCTAAAATTCAGTATATTGAATCTACATATTTTCTTTGTCAAAAGTACTTAAATGCATGATTATTTAAATTTCTTAAGGGAATCTAACTTAATGACAAGTATGTTATAATAGGATATATTGTTTTCCAGCATTTAAATCAGCCTACCACTAAAATGGAGGGGGGGAGCTTCCATTGAGAAATCGCAAATGTTCCTACTGTTAGTATCATTACTACTAACATAACTTTTTTCAGTTTTGCCATTATTTTCTCTTGCAGTAGATGAAGGTTTTTGAAACAGACTATATAATCTGTTATTAGTTCCCAATGGGAGTAAATTGCAGGATATAATCTGTGTAATCAAAGCCACAGCTTCCAAAGTTGCAGCTTCCAAAGCAAAGGGACTAATATCTATTGGCAGAGTGCTACTCATTAAATTGACTTTATTTTAACATGAGTTGTACTGAGTGCAATTGTGTTTTACAAAAAAATATGCCCAAAATACAACCGTTTTCACTTCCAGGGTTCACTATGAACTATTTTTATCCAAAGAACAATGTGTCATTGACCTGTAACTTCTGTTTTAATACAATCTTACTCTGTATGCTGAAATGAAAGCAATGCTCTGCATTGCATTTGAAAGCCTTTTGAAATATACTATCCAAACACAAACTGCAAATCCTTATATTCTTTTCCTCAGAAAAATATGAAAAAAATATCTTTGTATAAATTCAGTCATCAGTTGTACAGTTCCTGGTTTTTGTTTTGTTTTGTCATTATTTTTGCCTCACAACACTATGTATTACAGATTAACTGAGGAAGTTTGCTTGCTTCCATGATACCTGCTTGTGTCTTTTAAAGTTGAAAAAATGATTCCCAAATGTTAAAAGTACTTTCATAGAAATGGATCAGTAAGAATCAAGCTGCAGATTTAATTTATTATGTGGCTAGTAGCCACATGGGGGAAAATATAATCATAAGCACAGAAGAATTGGGGTTCAATGGGGCCATAGCAGCTGTGGGATTGGGGGAACGGACTGGTACATTAGGAACCTTTCTCCCAATGGAGGGATAGGCAACTATTGTGGTCCAACAGGGGACCTTGGAAGACTCCATCAGTCCCAAATTGAATATTTTTGCCCAAAATGCTCCCTGAAAGGTCATAAGGGATAGGGGCAATTTTTTGACATTTTTTGGCCCCTGTGGGCCATTTGATGGACAGGTGAGATCTTTTTGCAAGTGAAAGTGACATGGAAGTCAACTTCTGGGTTATTTCCTGTTAGGCAAAAGGCCTAAAATGGTCTAAGGGGGCAAACCTGTGGAAGAACTGCTGCCACACCTTAGAAGAAATTTGTGGATGTTTGGGGGGAAAATGCTATAGAAGAAAAAAAATGAAAAACTGTTTTGCTTTTATTTTTGTTTACATCTGGGGATTACAGAATGGCCCTGGAGAAAATGACACTTTCCTCAGCACTGTCTTAAGGCTAAGGGTAATACCAGGAGCATTCTATTGGAATCAAAATGAAGATTTAAACATTTCTCTTTATTCTGCATGTCAGATAAGCTTGCCCTCCCCCCCCCAAAAAAAAACATGGCATGTAGAATTAAGTTTCTAAATCCTGCTTGGTAGCTACATAATTAATTTAATATGAAGTTGGAGCCTATGAGCAGCAAAACTTTCCAATGGAGGGGATTTAGCCATCATTAAGCTCTGAACAGGGGCCCATTCACACTACACAATTCTAGTGCTATTATTCCACTTTAACAATCATGGTTCCATCCTGTGCAATCCTGGGGTTTGTAGTCTAGGAGGTACTAAAGGAGCTCTCTGCCTGAGTATCGTATATATCCCTTCCTAAACAGCCAGTCCCAGGATTTCATAGTCTAGAACCATGACAATTAAAGTGTAATAATAATGCTATAATTCATAGAATCATAGAGTTGGAAGAGACCACAAGGGCCATCCAGACCAAACCCCTACCATGCAGGAATACACAATCAAATCATTCTCGACAAATGGCCATCCAGCCTCTCTTTAAAAACCTCCAAAGAAGGAGACTCCACCACACTACGAGGCAGTGTATTCCACTGCTGAACAGCTCTTACTGTCAGGAAGTTCTTCCTAATGTTGAGGTGGAATCTCTTTTCCTGTGGTTTGAACCCATTGCTCTGTGTCCTAGTCTCTGGAACAGCCAAAAACAAACTTGCCCCATCCTCAGTATGACACCCCTTCAAAAATTTAAACATGGCTATCACGTCACCTCTCAACCTTCTCCAGACTAATGAGCCCAGCTCATTAAGCCGCTCCTCATAGGACATGGCTTCCAGACCACCCACCATCCTGGTCTCCCTCCTCTGGACACCTTCCAGCTTCTCAATATCCTTCCTGAATTTTGGTTCCCAGACAGAACTGGGCACAATATTCCAGGTGAGGTCTAATTAAAGCAGAATAGAGTGGCACTGTTACTTCCCTTGATCTAGACACTATACTCCTATTAATGCAGCCTACAATCAGCATCGGCATTTTTAGCTGCTGCATCACACTGCTGACTCATGTTCAGCCTGTCATCCACTAAAACTCCTAGATCCCTTTCGCATGTACTGCCATCAAGCCATGTGTCGCCCATCCTATATCTGTGCATTTCATTTTTAGTGCCCAAGTGTAGTTTCCTACATTTCTCCCTGTTGAAATTAATTTTGTTAGTTTTGGCCCAGCTTTCTAATCTGTTAAGGTCATTTTGGATTCGGATCCTGTTCTCTGGGGTATTAGCTACCCTTCCTAATTTGGTGTCATCTGCAAAATGGATAGGCATACCCTCTATTCCCTCATCCAAGTCATTGATAAAGATGTTGAATAGCACTGGGCACAGGACAGAACCCTGTGGCACCCCACTAAGTCATTTCTCTCCAGGATGAAGAGAAGCCATTGGTGACTACCCTTTGGGTTCGGTCAGTCAACCAAGTGCAAATCCACCTAAGAATTACATTATCTAGCCCACAGGTTACTAACTTTTTTGCAAGAATATCATGGGGGTCCTTGTCAAAAGCCTTACTGAAATCAAGATAAACTACATCCACAGCATCCTGTGTTGACTTTTAGTCATCACAACATTCCTTTCTAAGTGCTTACAGACTGTCTTTTAAATGATCTGCTCTAGAATCTTTCCTAGTATTGATGTCAGGGTGACTGGATGGTAAGTATTTGGGTCTTCTTTCCCCCATTTTCAAAGATGGGAAAAACATTTGCCCTACTTCAGTCTGCTGGGGCCTCTCCTATTCTCCAGGAATTCTCAAAAGTTATTGACTGTTGTTCTTAGATTACTTCTGCCAGTTCTTTTAACACCCTTGGATGTAGTTCATCTGGCTTTGGAGAGTTAAATGCATTTATACTGGCCAGGTATTCCTGTACTACTTCTTTTACTATACTTTGCTGCGTTTCCCCTACTGCATCATCTGCTCCATTTTCCCCAGGTTGAGACCTCTTCTCCTGTTGGGAGAAAATTGAGACAAAGATGGTGTTGTGTAGTTTTGCTTTTTCTCTGTCCCCTGTTAGCATTTCACCATCTTTTCCATGCAGCAGCCTTACCATTTCCTTGTTCTTCCTTTTGCTATGGACATAACAAACAACAACAACCCTTTTAATTGTTTTTAACCTCTCTAGCAAGCCTGGGCTCCACCTGTGCTTTAGCTTTTCTGACCTTTCCCCTACATGAGCTGGCTATTTGTTTGAATTCTTCTTTGGTGACTTCCCTCTTTTTCCATTTCTTGGTCCCAGATGTTCAAATTAAGTTGTTTAAGTGAAATAACAAAAAGAATTTTGATAAGGCAAAGGGAAAAAATTCCAAGGGTTATGTTACATCCTCTGGCAAGAAACATTGTATTCAATACTTGTTATTTACTGTGGAACACATTCCACACTAATGGTTCTAAATGAGTACTAATACAAAAATTGGAGATAACAGATAAACAGAACAGAAAAATATAACTGCTGTTAGTTCCCACCTTCACCTGTATCTAATAAATCAATCAACGATGCTTAGAAAAATAGAATTCTAAGTTCCTATTGTTTTACCATGAACCATAGAATATGAATGAAGTCTACTTTTCCTTTAACAAGTTGGGATACATTCTTCCTTTTTCAAATGTATCATTTCTCTTCATTTAACAAGTTCAGATGCAGCACATCTTCAAAGCTGGTGGAAGATGAACCCTCCTCTAAAACAGCTACGGTTTTATAACTGTGTTATCAACTTACATATAACATTTGATTCAAGTGAACATATGCATATTATCAGGAAAAAAAAATACCCTGCATGGCACCTTTATATGGGCAGTCATGCTGATTACCCACCAATTCAAAAATGGATTAAGACTGTCCAAGTGCCTGGAAAGGAGCGTGCCCTCTTAAAGAGTGGTATTTGCCAGGCAACAATCTTATTTGTAACTATTTTGTGTATCAACTGTACACTTGGAATCCCCATGATACTTAGCCTAAATCTATTTGCTAGAGTAAATCCCACAGAATCAATGGAATCTACATAGGCATTGAATTAACAAGTTCCCTCTGATTTAATGGGCCTACTTTATTTGGAACTATCAATTAGATTTTTTCAAAGTCATAAAATCATTTAATCTCTTAGCTTTATATGATGCCTCATCACTTATATCAGTTAACTCCTGGTTAAGTGGACACATTTTTTAAAAAATCTAATAAAGGAGTGGTTCATGTACTCAAATGGTACAAGATCGTTACACATTATATTGTGAGTTCTCAAACCTTCTACCCCTGAGTCCCTTAAAAGATTAAAATGACAGACCTACCAGTCTTCAAATGGTAATGGACGGATAGAGCTAGTCACAAAATGGAAGCAGGTGGAGATGGAGTTTGACATTCCCAGCTGGCATGGAAATTGTTAAATTCTTTCCCACATGGATTTCTATGTAAGCAAGGTATTCAATAGTTCAGCTTTCCACAAGTGCACGCCTTTGCTTTGGAGGTGTCATGATTCACCCTGCCCATTTCAGGCAGCATTGATTGTTCCAATGACTCTAAAGCAAAAAGTGTTTGTTATTATTATTCTACATTGTCTTTCTTCCCTCTTCCACATGTCTCTCCAAGTATTTTTATTCACCTCCTGTCTTTTATCTTCCCCTACTTCTTCTGCACACTTAATTTGTCGCTTGTCCTACTGGAGGTACTTGGTGGGTTGCAGCACTGAGGCCCATCCCTGGAAAGTGGATTGAGATCCTCTGGTGGTGCCCAGACCTCAGTTTGAGAAACACTGCTTTAGATCACCCAACTCTAAAAAGATCATGTGAGAAAGTTCACTGTAAGATGCTTATAGTGATGAAAGAGATTAATATGGCCAAGATATTTTATGCAGGGAGCAAGGAGGAAGTAAAATTGCATGAGAAATCATTTGTTTTTGGCATGAGAATTGCAACAATAAGGGTCATTTGGGAAGGCATACAAGCAGACAGATGGAGAGCACAGTGCCTTATGGTTCCCTGTATGGTGGTGTGGTGACACTGCAAGATCTCCCACACAGATCTGGGTCAGGCAGGTACCATCTGGCCCTACTCTGAGTCATAGAATCATAGAATTGTAGAGTTGGAAGAGACCACGAGGGCCATCCAGTCCAACCCCCTGCCATGCAGGAAATCTTGATCAAAGCATCCCCGACAGATGGCAATCCAGCCTCTGAGTCTACGGACATCAGACTGGTAAATCACAATTACAGCCAGATAATAGCATCTTTGGCCAGAACTTATCACATGATCTTGTATCTCTCTTGTTGCTGCCTTTCATTTCAATCATTAGTGGAGTACACCTTTTCACTGATGGGGAAAACCTGTCAATGACTCCCTGTGTCACTGATTTTCCTTTACTGTCGCTGGTGCAATAGTTCCCTTCTGCTGCAGTTCCAATATTCTTGCAGTCACATGGCATGAGTAGGTGTGATCCTCCTCCTCTCCTCCTCCTTCTCCCCCTCACTATTCCCAAGCAGGCTGAGGTTGGTTTTAATGTTTTCCTTTTATTTTCTATTTCTTTTCTTTTTTATTTTTTCCTTGTACTTTATTAAAGGTATAAAAGGTAACAGTTTTTATTTTATCGCTTTTCTATAATTACACAATCGTGGCAAAATACACATTAAAATTTGAAAGGCACACATGCTCTCGGTAGGGCATACAGGGGTAGGAAGCTGGGTTAGTGAGGTGGTATGGAAGAGCAAGCGTGGAACCATGAATCTCAAAAGTGTGACTGTAGGGAAGAGTTGTATTGGTTGTTTTCAAACAATCCCATTTACTTCAACAACGCGATTGCTGCAAGACAACAGGCTGGTGTGATAAAGTCCTATAGAGGTCCTTAGATAATATGGGTTCTAAGGTCTTGCCTCAACCTTCACCTCTGTGTGAAGGACAGCCTGATAACATGCAGTTAAATAATTCCACTTGGACAGGAAACAGAAGAGGCAGTAGCCTAACATCAAGGCAGACATGATTGAAACAACTGTTGAAATTATTGGAGGGGGAAGGGAGGAGAGGGGAGAGGGGAAAGTGAAGGAGAGACGGAAAGGAAGAATGGGGGGGAAAGAGAGGGAAAAATCTAAAAGAATAAAGGTTTAAAAGAAAAGGGAGTGTTTACAAAGTGAAGGGGAAATTAATCAAAGGAAAAGGGGAACATATGTAGAAAAGACAGAGAAAGATGCGCTTTAAAAAAAGAAAGAAAGAAAGAAAGAAAGAAAGAAAGAAAGAAAATGAAACCAAGAAGGAAGTCACGGTGTGCTAGGAGGAGAGTATGAAATAAGCTTGTATAAATGACAAATAAATAAGTGTAAATTACAAATAACATAATGTTATCAGGAGATGATCAAACAAATAGACAGAAACAAAATTAGAAGATATGATTGTTTGGTGTGGATGTATATGTTCAGATGTATATAAACAAGTATATGTATATGGTATGTATGTGTGTATGTACTTATATGTGTTTTAAATATAAGGAAAAAAAAGAAATTATTCCTCATGAGGACAAGCATACAAAATTCATGCCATGCTGAGCCAAAGAATAAATTACATGCAATCGTGTAGTAAAGGCAACAGAACAAATGAACTGTATGTTTCTCAGCAGGGAAGAAGTATCTTTGGAACTGCCACAAATCTGGAATCATTGAAATCATCTCAATAATAAATTGCAGAGCACTAAACTTTGCCCTGAGATGTGTTTGTGCTTTTTCTCACTACCTCAAGGGAGAGGTACATGCACGCATCTCAGGGCAGAATTTAACCCACATAGTGATTTATATCTATTTAAAGTTCTACCAGAGTTAGGAAGATGCTACAACAGGCTTGGGCGGGGGGGTGAAATTTTTAAAAATCCAGTTAGTGATGATGGATAAGTCAGTTTTGCCATCTTCACACAATAGATAAAGTGAACAGAGATGATGAAATCCCTATTCTAACAGAACAATATACTCAGAAAGCTTTGAAAAGATTACTCTTACTTAGGCATTTTCTACATGGGCCAAATGAAACTGCCTCCCCCATTCCTGCATTTCAGATGATGGAGAGTCTTTGCCCCATTTCTAGTCCAAACTGTCGAGCTGACACCCAGTAAGTTCTGATGAGGATCTGGGGCAAATATCCCTTAAAATATAGAAGTCATGGTTTAAAAAAAAACCCTCACTGTTTGCTGTGGTTCTGGAGAAAATTGTGAGTTCCGTTATTGCAACAGGGGAGTGTGTCCACACAGGTGGCCGCATGGTGCTCCACACAGCCATTTCCCAGCTGGGCCATGCACATCACATCTGCTGAGGTCATCACGAGGTGCCCAGCCATGTGACCATGGCCAGACACCTCATTCTTGGTCTCAGAAGACACAACCAGAGCAGGGAAGAGAAGCGTCAGTTTGTGCACAGAACACAGGCATGCAGACACCCTGCTGTTGCCACAAGGAAGAGGCAGGTGATGTGGTGGGGTAGGGGGGAATGCTACAGTCCCAGGGCTGGAATACTCTGGACAGATTATGGAGTATTCTGACCAGTGTAGACAAGCCCTTAGATTTATATCCATTAGTATAAGTATGTGAAAAATTGAGAACTGAGCTGCTGAGAACTGAAAGGCTTCTGGTGAATGGATTTGGTCAAAGAATAAAACAGAATGTATTTGTTATTTTATTGTTATTTTATTATATGTTATTTTTTTTATTGAATGTATATTCTGCCTTTCTCCCAAGATGATTCAAGGCAGCAGGTAGAATGGCTTCTGTTCTGACTTAGGACATTTTCAGATGATCCTTGCAGTGCAAGGATCGAGCGGAAGAGGTTCGTAGCAGCAGCACGGCAGGGGGTCGATTTCGGACGATGACATCCCTGCTGCGAAATCATCCGTCTCTCTTCTGCTTAGGGTTGGAGCCTGCCGTGCTATATTCAGCCAGATTTTATTCACGGAGGTTGTCCGTGAATAAAATCTGGCCGAATATAGCACGGCAGGCTCCAACCCTAAGCAGAAGAGAGACGGATGATTTCGCAGCAGGGACGTCATCGTCCGAAATCAACCCCCTGCCGCGCTGCTGCTACGAACCTCTCCCGCTCAATCCTTGCACTGCAAGGATCGTCTGAAAATGTCCTTAGATACCTACCCATATAATGTCATGTTTCTGTATGTAGTCCCACAGTTAGTGACAGGTAAAACAGGGGAATGATGTTTATATCAGTAGGACTGATTTGTTCGAACAAATGAGTCTGCAACCCTGGGCATTTTATCCCAATAAGAATGAGTGACAGTCTGTACTGCAATTAACAAGGCAATGATTTTGGTTTGATGATCTTAACTTGTTAGAATTACTTTAGATACTTAGAGGAAGAGGTTGCATATATTGTGTTAGTTTCCTGTTATAAATACATTTAAATGATTTTAAAATGGATTTTCTTTAGCTAGCAGCATGAAATGCCAACACAGTTCCATTTAAATTCTCCAATATCTGCTATTAGAATCTTTGTCATTATTGAATTGTATTGATATTGCCATTAGTGTAGAGAACCATCTATGACAAGCTATTACACATTTATAAATCATATCAGTAAGGATATTGATTTGGGTTAATGAATCCTTTTAAAGTTTTCATTGTAATATTTTTTATATCCTTATGTGTGTAATAGATGTATTAGAGTCTTTTATTTTAATGGCTTTAAAATCTCTTTTGTTCTTATGCATATATTTCTCTTGAAATGAGGCAATATGTATTGCTTTTTTCTACTTTTGTTTTTTGGGACTATAACTAAAACATCAGTCGGGCTCATTAGATACTGCAGATCATTTATATCTAGTCACTCATTGAGGTAAATTAAGCTATTCCTAAATTAGACAAATGGTATGGATTTTTCAGGGTAATGGAGCACAAAGAAAAAATGGGTATCATGTTTTGTTTGGGATATACTTATAAGATTAAGATGGTTCCTGGACTAAGAGAAAGAAAAATATTCATTTATTGGTTTATTACATTTCCAGTGATGCCTTGCCTTGCAGGAAGTCAAAGTGAAATAAATGATTCCACCTACTGGGGTTGGTTTTTTAAAAAAAATATATTCAGAACAAGCCCATGAGTCTTCTTAGATCACACAGTGAGATTTTTGTCTGAGTAAGATCTGAAAGTAGTTTTTTCCAGTGATGCCTTGATGATTCTGTTCACTTGTCTGAGGAGATTATCAGACAGGGAAAACATCCGAGGACAGGGATGACAGGAGACCACTAAAAGGCTTACCTTTCAGATGATGTCATCGCTGTCCTGTGATGCTCCCATTCTGCTCCTGTTTCCCCTGCTTCCACTTATTCATGGGGGAAATCTGTGAATAAGAAGCCTGTTCCATTACAGAAACAGAATGACAGGCAAGTGAAAAGATGACCAGTTATGCTGGCGCAATGCCAGCGTCATGTGACGTCACCGTGAGGTCCATGCCATGACACTTCCGGGTATGATCGGGATAGCCAGGTAAGTGTCACCCTTCCCACCCCCCAGGTTCCTTTTTAAGTGCTTAGTGTGTTTCCTGCTTGCTGTCACTTGTTTTCTTTTCTTTTCCTTTTTTCTTTTTACATTTCCGGCTGATCACTCTCTCATAAGAATTGGTGGGATTTGCTTTCCAGGACATGAATGGAGCTTTGCGACAGCTCCATTCATGCCCGGACTGCCAAAGGGAGGGGGAGCATTCCAGATCGTGTGGCAAAGGAAGCATTTGGGGAAAAACAACAACAACAATTATTTCGTTACAGGGACAGGAGTGGGGTGGGAGTATAGCTATGGGGGGATAGCGGCACAGGAACCGTTCCTAGGGTCCCGTGTGATAACCTCCTGAGAGACGGCTCCATAGAGAACGCATAGCATTTATTTCCAGTCTGCCTTTGTTGCATGGTACTGGCTTTCAAATATCCTTGACCTGAAGATGAAATTAGGAGGAACTTTTTGACAGTAAGAGCTGTTTGGCAGTGGAACACACTCCCTCGGAGTGTGGTGGGGTCTCCTTCCTTGGAGGTCTTTAAGCAGAGGCTGGATGGCCATCTGTTGGGGATGCTTTGATCAAGATTTCCTGCGTGGCATGGAGTTGGACTGGATGGCCCTCGTGGTCTCTTCCAACTCTGCAATTCTATGATTCTATGATTCTATGATCTATGTACACTCACTGGACAGCAAGTCCAATTGAACTCATTAGAAGTTACTTCCAAATAAGCAATCATAAGATTCTGCTGCACAGAGCACAAGACTGATAGACTTTAAACTCTAAGAGTATAACCCCAATCATACATATTTGCATCACTTGCCTTATGCATAATGGTATGCTAACATTACTGAAAGTCTAGCACAGTATCATATAAATATGATAATTATATGTGCATAGTGATATTTACACACACAGAGAGAGAGAGAGAGAGAGAGTTGGCAAATAGCATGCATATGAGTGTTTGCACAGCAATAAACTTTTTAAATATTTTTTTCTAATTCTATAGAGATAGAGGCGTACACTTATGGGTTTGTTTGTTTTTAAGGAACCATATGATGAAGATCCCATAGATTAATCTTCCTTTCAGAAACAGGCTTGCTAGAAATACTAAAGTTGACAAAGCTTAGACCTTTTTAAAAAATACATACTTTGACCAGCTCAGCAAAAGGCACTGCAGAGTAAGGGACTCCTTTGATGGGCTGCATGATCAGAGACCAGGGGGTTTTGTGTGTGGCACAGGATGCCAGAATGCAGCATGTGATGGATAGGCTATTTAAGGCCTGGCTGCCCTCTCATGTGCCTCACAGCATGGCTCATCCTCCTGCCCTCAGTGCAGTGTGAGTGTTTACTGGTCACTTCATATGATAGCCCTGTTTAAGTATTTGAAGGGATGTCACGCTGAGGATGGAGCAAGCTTGTTTTCTGCTGCTCCAGAGACTGGAACACGGAGCAATGGGTGCAAGCTCCAGGAACAGAGATTCCAACTCAACATGAGGAGGAACTTTTTGACAGTAAGAGCTGTTCGGCAGTGGAACACACTCCCTCGGAGCGTGGTGGGGTCTCCTTCCTTGGAGGTCTTTAAACAGAGGCTGGATGGCCATCTGTCGGGGATGCTTTGATCAAGATTTCCTGCGTGGCAGGGGGGTTGGACTGGATGGCCCTCGTGGTCTCTTCCAACTCTGCAATTCTATGATTCTATGATTCTATGATTCAGGGCTGTATAGGAATTGTCTTACCTTTGCGTGGGTTTTCTTGCTTACTCCACAGTGTATCTGTGGGACTTTGACAATGGGCTCAGGGTGGTTGTCTGTAAATAGACTGTCATTTGACAGGTAGCAGGAAGGAGAATTTAGGACTTTGGAGTATACCTTGGCACCCTTTTGGTAAAGGGTAGGGTTCTGGAATGGCCTGTACAGGTCCTGGGATCTGGATGGTGGGGAAGGAGTTTGAGGTTGACATGGGGGTTTTGCTCTAACTTATAATAAAGTCCTGAGATTTGTGGGGAGTGCCCTGGGTTTGCCTTCCAGTAGAGGGCCAGCTGGGGAGCAACCCAGTTATTGGATTGCTCTCAGGGCTCAGGTGTTTTGCTCAAGGGAAGGTTGGGAAGGTAGTAGACACCTGGGTAGGCACCTGGCCTCAGGTGGACCCACATCAGGTTACCCACACACACACACACTACTTTCCGGTCCAATCAACTTAAATAGGATGTAAGTCAAATAAAGTGGCCCTTATTTAATCTAACTTTCTGTGTCTGGTCTCATTATTCCATGGCTGGTCATAAAAAAACTGCCAGAAATTTCTCTCCTCATCTTCCTCCTTAGATGGAGAAAATTTCTCTCTTAATTTCTCTCTTTAGATAGGATGATGATGATGAAGATGATGATTATATGCAAATTGTATGTGTTTATTGTATTTTATGCTACTCTGTTTTATGTACTTTGTGATAAAAATGTATTTCCTCTTTTTATGCTGGTCTGTGATTTTAATAAATGATTGATTTGTTACCCTAAGAGGTGGGGGTAAGTTAGAGTCCCGCCCATAATGTCAAAATCTCCTTTATTATTTGGGGTAATTGTTAGTTCAAATAGGAGGCCTGTGAGAGGAAGATAACTTTGGGGATCTTTTCACCTATGTATACCAATTCTAACTGTAGAGGAGGCTCCAGTTAAGGTAAAATAAAGTATTTTATTGGGATAATACAGAAAGTAAACTAACATACACAACATACGTTCTTATGAACCATACAAGGCTATAGCAGAGTAAGGTAGAAAGGTGAAGATACTCAGGCAGGCTTCTCAGGATGGCACAGCAAAGAAAAGAAAAGAACAACTAGGTATGACTGTATCACACTGTGGCTGTGACACACTCAGCTAGGTTTGCAAATATGATATTTATAATGTATTTTGTGCCTTGGAGGGTCAAGTTAGAAATAACAAAGCTTGGATGGCTTTCCCATGGGATAGAAAAAAGAAACTGAAACTCAACTGATTGATTTAATTGCAGAGATATAGAACATTGATGGGCTTGTGACAACCTTGTAAGGTTGGACAGGAGGGGGGTGAGGAGAGATTTCTGTAGGGTATGGAATGAGGAATGGTCACTTGATTGCTTGACTGAATTATTGCTTAAAATGCCCAGGGTTGGAAGAAGGGGTTAGCACATACCCTTTCATGACTGGGTTGTTAGCATAAACCCATTATGAGGCTTTCATACCATTATATTTCTAGATACATCTCAGGTCATCATGATCTTCGACTAACCTGCCTTAGCCTATGTGACCCCGAAAAGTGTCTAATATGTCCAGTTATGCAATCTCATGGGGAGGGGTAGCAGGACATGCTAACAGATTGACATTAGAATAATAGAATCATAGAGTGGGAAGGGGCCTCATGGGCCATGGAGTCCAACCCCAACTCAGTGCAGGATCTCCAACTAAAGCATCTCCAGCAGGTAACTGTCCAGCCTCTTTTGAAGACATCCAGAAAAGGAGACCTCACCATTGCTCTAGGCAATTGGTTCTGTTGCCAAATTGCTCTTATTCTCTGGAAGGAAATTGAGTCAAATCAATCAAAATTTACTCTCCTCTCTGGGCAGCAGAGAATGGGTTTGTCCCCTTCCCACTCCTCTCTGTGCCAGCCCTTGAGGTATTTAAAGAGTGCAATCATGTCACCCTTAAGTCTTCTCTTCACCAAGCTGAACATGCCCAGCTCTATCATCATCATCATCATCATCATCATCATCATCATCATTTTTTTATTTACAGGCATAAAGTAAAACAAAAAACTGCATAAAACAGATAAAAAATGCACACAGATACTCAAATGCAAAGGACCTACACAGAAGACTGAATACTGACAATTTCTATATAATACCCAAAAGTTAAAAGCTGAGGAAAATTTAAAAAAGATAAAAAGTTAAAAGATTTAAAGATTAGAATCTCATATCTGATGCTTCCTCTTCTTCAACTCTTGTTCGACTCATGTTCAACTTGTGGTCTACTAGGATTCCCAGATCCCTTTCGCACGGAGTCTCGTTCAGCCAGGTCTCCCCCATCCTATATCTATGCATTTCATTTTTTCGCCCTAAGTGCAGTACCGTACATTTCTCCGTATTGAATTTCATTTTGTTAGCTTTGGCCCAGCTCTCCAGTCTATCCAGGTCATTTTGAATTATGATCCTGTCCTCTAGGGTATTAGCTACTCCTCCTAATTTGGTGTCATCTACAAATTTGATAAGTATGCCCCTAATTCCATCATCCAAGTCATTGATAAAGATATTGAATAGCACTGGGCCCAGGACAGAACCCTGTGGCACCCCATTGGTCACATCTTTCCAAGACGAAGAGGAGCCACTGCTGAGCACCCTTTGGGTTCGGCCAGTCAACCAATTACAAATCCACTTAATAGTTAACTTGTCTAGCCCACATTTTACAAACCTGTTTGCAAGAATGTCATGGGGAAGAGACCCGTGGTCTCTTCCAACTCTGGAATTCTATGATTCTATGAATGCAGTACTCCAGACGAGGCCTGACCAGTGCAGAATATAGGGGGCTATTACTACCCTGACCTGGAAATTATGCTTGTATTAATGCAGGCTAAAATAGCATTCACCTTCTTTGCTACAGTATCACACTGCTAGCTCATGTTCAACGTACAATCAACAGTAATCCCAAAGTCCTTTTCTCATGTAGAGCTGCTGAGCCATGTTCATCCCCTATCCTATACTTGTGCCTTTGGTGCTTGTGGCTCTAATGTAGAATTTTGCATTTGTTCCCTTTATTAATTTAAAACTGCTTAATTTTATTAATTAATTTCCCTGATTAACTCCTTGCCAAGGACTCTGCTGCTGCATGGAAGCACACAGTTCTCTTTTGGCCGGGGGGGGGGATCTGAAGCAAAATAGATAATGCAAAATAGCAAAATAGATAATAGATAATAAATTGTATTATATGCTGATTTTAATTTGTATTGATTTAATAATGTTTTAAGGGGGGAAGGGATTTTGAGTTGTTTTATACTATGTACTGTTTTACTGTTGTAAGCTGCCCCGATTGTTCGCAGAGGGGCGGAATATAAATAAATTTTATTATTATTATTATTATTATTATTATTAATGCATAGTTCTGCCTTTTGATTTTGATCTGTTAGCATTTTACTATCCTTACTGAACAGTGGCCCCACTGTCTCCTTGGTCATTCTCTTATCTTGAAAGTGTCTGAAAAACCCCTCTTTGGGCATGTCTACAGAAACACAACCCCCACCCCACAACCCTCCCTCAAATCTGGCATGGTAAGGCCACACAACATATAGCCCTATCCTCACAAAACTCAGGGGATTACTATCTTAACCCGGGTTTTAGAAAACTCAGTTTGCTCCAGAGTTTCCAGGAAACTCTGATGTTTTTGCCCTGGAGTAGAGGGTGAGGGGAGAGGCAGGACAGATCACCCATTTATGTCAGTGTCTGAGCCAATTCCCGGCCCAGAATGGTAAAGGAAGGTTTTCCCTCCTCCTGTCCACCACCACTGCCTTTCTCTTGCATCAATTCCATGGGAAAACACCTTTTTCTCTCCATCAGCTCCCTAGATTTGGGGGTGGGTGGGGGAGAACCAGGATAGATTGCTGCCTGGCAGGTACCACATTTCCCTGGATATCAATTCCTGGCCTGGAATGGAAGGCTTTTCCCTCCTCGGCAGCACCACTGGTGCACTGTCACTTGCTCTGAGGCAAACAAAGCACCCAGATCACATACTGGGCACGTTGTTTGCCTCAGAGCAAGTGCTGCATGCCAGCAGCAGCACTGGAGAGGGAAAAACCTTCCATTACATGCCTTGAGTTTGCTGTGTATCCAAATTGGCTTTTTCAGATGTTTCCCATTTGTCTTCTTCCATGGAATTGTTTGTGATTGTGTTTTTGCAACTCCTTCTTCAAGGTTTTGTGAAAGAATCTTCCAGGTCACTTTGGGGGCAAACTGATTTTTATGGCACATCCAGGATTCAGTAAATCCCAAAGAGGTCCAGTTCTGTCCAAAAATAACATATGAAGCAAATCCAAGAATGAGCTAGAGAAGTGTTTAGATTGTGTTAAGTCTTGACTGTGAATATTATTTTACCATGGACAACCATCTATTTGAAAAGCTCTAACTGAACAGTCTTTTAGTGAAATAGTGTCCTCTGTTTGATAGACTGTGGACTTTTTCGGACACTGAAAAATAACGCAAGCAGCCTTGTCAGCTTGCGAGGCTGCTGCGCTGCAAACCGTCCCTTTTGTATGACGCTCGCCCCTGCCGGTACTGTTGCGGTACCGTGGGGAGAGTTGAGCGTCATATTTCATCGTTTTTTACTCACGAAAGGTGATCATGAGTAAAAAATGATGAAATATGATGCTCAACTCTCCCCGCGGTACCGCAACAGTACCGGCAGGGGCAAGTGTCATACGAAAGGGACGCTCTGCAGCGCAGCAGCCTCGCAAGCTGACGAGGCTGCTTGCGTTACTTTCTTCGCATCTGAAAAAGTCCTGTCTGTTCCAAGTCCAATTTAAATATAACAAGCAATAAGATGGGAAGGTAGGGTCCTTTGGACTGTCCATCAACAGTTAGCTCTTGAACCACAGAATGAGCAGATACACAGGTTACCTAATCATAGTCTTCCCCACTATGTTAATGTATGCTATTTTCTATTTTCTGTTGTAAGCCGCCCCAATTATTTTTAACAGAGGGGCGGGGTAAAAATAAATATTATTATTATTATTATTAAAATCATAGTAATTCTTTCTAACATGTGGTACTGGATGAGAGCTCTACAAACACTATGGACTGCCAAAAAGACAAATTCATGGGTCTGACAGCAAATCATGCCTGAACTTTCACTAAAAGCCAAAAGGCTATAATACTTTGGGTGTATCATAAGATGACACAGTTCTTTGGAAAAGACAATATTTGGTATAAGTGAAAGCCATTAGCAAAAGGGAAAGACCACATGGATAGCAAAAGGGAAAGACCACATGGATTAAGATGGATTGGCTCCATGAAGGAAGAAATGTCCCTGAGCTTGCAAGACCTGAGCAGGGCTTTAAAAGAACAGGGCTCTTGGAAGTCTCTTATTCATAGGGTTGCAATGAGTTAAAGCTGACTTAAAGACTAATAGAATCTACAAATATTTCTAAAAGTGGATACACATATTGAATGCAAATCTATGTACTCCCTTGCCTCTTTTTTCCAATGTATTAGTGACCAGGACCCTAGTAATCATTATTGTCGACCTTATATTATAGACCTCCAAAATCTTCTGGGAATAAGCAACAATGACTAATGAGTTGTACAACCCATCAGGAAGTTATTTTGCAAAACTTCAATTGAAAGCAATGGAAGTACAAACACTAGCTTGGTGGTTCTCAAACTGTGGGGTGCAGTCCCCAGGGGGGCAGTAATTACTGGGGGGGGGGAATAAATTTTTCAGACATTAAATTGTTAATGTATCTTGGCTGGTGTGTTATTAACGCATGTTCTTTGTTAGTAAAAAAAAAAAAAGTGGAAAACATCAGAAGGAAAATGGAAGCAGGACAGAGGGGGAACAAATGGAGATCGGGAGAAGGAAAGGGGTGTACGAAATGGAGCGCTGGCAGCAGAACAGCCCTGTTTCTCTCCCGATCTCTGCAGGGGTTATTTCCCCCATGTGAAAATCTCTACTGTAAGTATCTCCAGAGGGCAATTGGCTCCCTCCACATGCAATGAGAAGTAAAAAGATCAGTCTTTGATTATTTCAACTTGCTAAATGTTACCACTGAGGAAGCAACAATTTCTTCCTCAGACACCCTGCTAAGCACATTCCCCTCACAGTATCCTAGGACTTTATCAGACCGCCACTCTTTAATGTTCTTTTGCCAGCATAAATTGTGTCATTTTTATGCCAGCAAAAGACCCCACCACCACCAGACCTACCTATAGCAGCATCAATGAGACTTCCCCGGCAGTAACAGAGCACAAACGGAGCTCCGTTTACTTCTGGGGTTGAAATCTCACTGATTCTCACAAAAAGATGCTAGTGTGGAAAATTCAAAAATAAAAACAAAATAAACACATAAAACATTCAGAAAAGCATAGAAACATACTTTACAAGTCCCACATACATGGGGTGTGTGTGTGTGTCATAAAATGAACATCCCCTACCTGGCTGCCGTGCTCTCATCCAGAAGTGTTTGCTCATTGACAATGTATTCATATGAGGACAGTGGCGCATGGATTCAAATGCTGGCAATGCCGGCAGAAAAGCAGAACAGGAGATCTGTTGATGGCTTGGGCCAGCAATAAAAAGGTACACCTTGTTTACAGTACATTATCGTGAAAGGACATTTTTGTCTTATATACTTGCCCTTTCGTGATCATTAGGCATACTTTTGACACCATATTGGTACCATATTGGTCTGATAAAATTCCTAATCTCCTTCAGGGACATTATATCCTGAAAGTGACATTTGATACAAATAGCAAATTGCCTAAAACTGCACTTCCTTCATAATAGCACATGATAATTTCTTGTTCTGTGTGTATGTTTTTGTTTCTGTTCCAGTTTAAAATCTATGAAAATATGAATTTCTACAATTTACTTCATATTTTTTTTTCTTTTATTTGTGCAAAACTTGCTGCAGTCAACATCACTGACTGACCCTGAGTTCAAATATTAAAAAAGGAATGAACAGTTCTTTTAACCCTTTAAAAATACAAATTTAAAGAAGATATCTATGCAATGCAATTCAAATTTTTAAAAGTAGTATGTGTCTTCTGTTCTTATCTGTAAAAAAAATTCAAAAACAAAAGTGAGTGGGTGTGAATGACATAATTCTTGCTAGGTTGCCTTCCTGACAAACCAAGAGCTAAACAGATGGGTCCTTAACTATATGGATGCTAGTGGGAGAGGGAAAGGGGTTGTTATGTATGAAGCAGCTGCTGGGGAAACCCGGGGTTGGTGTCAAAGCTCTTTTTTTCTTCATTCAGTCCTCTTAAAGATTGCTATTGGCATTTCAAGTGAAGCTTCCATTGGCACTGGTTTTTTCACCATCCAGCAGTTCAGATCTTTTGAAGCAGAAGTACCAGGATTCAAGAGGGAAAGAGACATTCCACATATGGCTTGTATCATGCTGACCTGTCTTATTCACTCACTTTTGCAGGGTCCCCAGAAAATATCTACCCTCCCTCTCCTTGTTTTTCTCTGGTTCTCCCCCTTAACCTGGAAAAGCTGGGGGGGGGGAATCTTATCCTGGAAAAAGATAAAACAGCTGCCTTCTAACTGCTAGGATAAGGAGCCCTCCGTGTGGAAACACCCACAATCAGCCTCTGTTACTGTATTTTTTTCTTATATGGAGCACATGTACAGAGACAGCATGATGTCGTGTTTTGAGTATTGGACTATGACTCTGGCAACCAGAGTTCACAGAGTTCTCTCAGCATGAGAGAAAGGCAAAGGCAAACTTCCTCTGAATAAATCTTGCCAAGAAAGTCTTAAGAGGTTATCAGACTGGAATGAAAAAAGTGTTTCTGTCCCACAATCTCCACTCCCACCCCTGTCCCATCCCTGTAATGCCACAATCACCCTCCCTATCACACTTACCTTCTCTCCCATTGTTCCAACAGCCCAGGAGTGAATGGAGCTCTAATGGAGCTCCCTTCACTTCCTGGAGTGAAATCCTGCCCATTCTCGCAAGAAGATGCAAGCATGAGAAATTCAAAAATAAAAATAAAAATAACACAAAAAAATGACAGCAAGCACAAAAATACACTTTAAAAGGTAGAAGTAACCTGGGGAGGGTCATAAAAAGTGTGTCACTTATCTGGATCTCCCGATCTCACCTGGAAGTGTTCTGGCAGGGACCTCCCTTAGATGCTGGGATCTCACCAGCAAAATGGGGCACTTTGTCACATGCAGGAACATCTGAGACAGGAACGGAACAGGGGATCTATTGACAGCTTCTCCCATCAATAAAAAGCAGTGCCGGCAAAATGGCAGCAGAACAGGTGCATAATTGTGATGAACTCCATCAACACCCACTCACCAGAATAATAGGCATTGGTTGAAATTCTTTATTGTCTCAGGATATAGATGCAAACAGTAACAGTGCATTGACAGGTCTGAGAACTGGGTGCCAAAGGCCCTTTGTTAATACATGCCTTAGATTTTGTTTCCCCACCAACCACCACCTGGTTAATTGGTACTAAAAGCTCCATGCAATACCCCCTAAACATTCCCAAGAGAAATGACCTTGACACACTGTACAGGCTTTCACTAGCATGTACCAATCTCCCCAGCCTCCCACCATGCCTTCTGCTTCTGTCCAGTCTCTGATGCGACTGCTAGTAGGCCCAAGCATGCTAACTAACTAATATAGCCAGCAAAGCTTCCTAAATATCTATATGCCATCAGGGACATGGTAATAACGAGGGGAGAACGACATTGTCGGAAAAGGGAGTCCTTTTGTGATCTCCTGGTGTTCATGTAACACCACTTTTAATGTGTCTGATAATCTCCTTAGAGTCTCCATAAGTCAGAAATGACTTCAAGGCACATAACAAGAACAATTGTATGTCCAAGGGCAAGTTTGCTCCACAATAAACAACAATACAACAAGTATTGGAAAAAATTAGGTCACAACTTTATTGATTACAGCTGTTGCAGGATTGCCCTTGGCATGGGTCCGGATTCAGGCCGCATGTTGATCAATGAGCCCATCCTTCCAGCCCAGTGCCGAACCATGGGATGACAAGATCTGGGACCACCTAGGCAAACCCAGTTGATCCCCCTGCCAACGGGGTGCCAGAATGTTGCCTGCCACCTAGGCAACACCATTTCCATCCACACCCCTGAATCCCATAAGGGGACTCCTGTATTTTACCAATGCCTGGTGGACACTGGTGAATGATGTCTTGGATTCACAACCCGTGTGACTGACTCTCCCCAAAGTTGTGACAAAACAGCATCAAGTATATAATGATTTGCATACATCCATAACCAAATACAATGCATACCCCCTATTACCATCTCTGTAATAACAGATCCACTACCTTGCCCAGGAAAAGAAAGAGGGAGGGTGGTTGTGTCGACACTCCAAAAGCAAGTGATGAGCAGGTGAGGAGCAGCCAAATAAATAGGAAGTCATCTGACCAGAGTGAAAACTGCAGCATTTTCACTCTGGTCAGATGCTTCAGCCAATGAGCTCAAACCTGATTTAAACTCATTGGCTGACACTTTCCTGCTCTCTCTCAGAAGGCCACAGGAGAGTGTGCTGCTCCCTGGGAAGAAGATGCCAGCACTCCAACATGGAGGAGCTACCAGAGCTTTGCTCCCACCCTGGACCACAAGGCATATGCGCATTAAGGTTGCACACACTTATAATGGAGCACATGTAAAATGTAACTATATATCATTAAATACTAAAGTCAGAATCATTAATGTCATAGTATTTCCAATTTATGTATATGCCTATGAATGATAAACAGTGAAAAAAGCTGCCTGGGGAAAAAACAACTCATCAGAAATATGAGTTAGAATCATAGAATTGCAGAGTTGGAAGAGACCACGAGGGCCATCCAGTCCAACCCCCTGCCACGCAGGAAATCACAATCAAAGCATCCCTGACAGATGGACATCCAGCCTCTGTTTGAAGACCTCCAAGGAAGGAGACCCCACCACGCTCCGAGGGAGTGTGTTCCACTGCCGAACAGCTCTTACTGTCAGAAAGTTCCTCCTAATGTTGAGGTGGAATCTCTGTTCCTGGAGCTTGCATCCATTGCTCCGTGTTCCAGTCTCTGGAGCAGCAGAAAACAAGCCTGCTCCATCCTCAGCGTGACATCCCTTCAAATACTTAAACAGGGCTATCATATCGCCTCTTAACCATCTTTTCTCCAGGCTAAACATACCCAGCTCCCTAAGTCTCTCCTCATAAAGCATTGTTTCCAGACCTTTCACCATTTTAGTCACCCTTCTCTGGACACGCTCCAATTTGTCAATATCCTTTTTGAATTGTGGTGCCCAGAACTGGACACAGTATTCCAGGTGAGGTCTGACCAAGGCAGAATAGAGTGGCAGTGTTACTTCCCTTGATCCAGACACCATACTTCTATTGATACAGCCCAAATTCGCATTGGCTTTTTTAGCTGCCGCATCACACTGTTGACTCATGTTCAACTTGTGGTCTACTAGGACTCCTAGATCTCTTTCGCACGTGGTCTCATTCAGCCAGGTGTCCCCCATCCTATATCTATGCATTTCATTTTACTGCCCTAAGTGCAGTACCTTACATTTCTCTGTATTGAATTTCATTTTGTTAACTTTGGCCCAGCTCTCTAGTCTATCCAGGTCATTTTGAATTTTGATCCTGTCCTCTAGGGTATTAGCTACTCCACCTAATTTGGTGTCATCTGCAAATTTGGTAAGTATGCCCCTAATTCCATCATCCAAGTCATTGATAAAGATGTTGAATAGCACTGGGCCTAGGACAGAACCCTGTGGCACCCCACTGGTCACATCTTTCCAAGACGAAGAGGAGCCACTGCTGAGCACCCTTTGGGTTCGACCCGTCAACCAATTACAAATCCATTGAACAGTTAACTTGTCTAGCCCACATTTTACAAGCTTGTTTGCAAGAATGTCATGGGGAACCTTGTCAAAGGCCTTACTTACAATGTCCAGTTCTGTGGACATTGAAGATATGGGTTCTAGAGCGAATCAGGGCTGAACTCTCACTACAAGCCACAATGACCAAATGGAGGCTACTGTACCGGGACATACTATAAGACAAGCTGATTCATTGGAAAAGATGATAATGTTCAGTAAAGTTGAAGGCAGTAGAAAAATGTGTACCCTGCACAGTGGCTAATCAATCCAGGAGGCCACAACCCTGAGTTTGCAAGACCTGAACAGGGCAGTTGATGACCAGGGCTCATGGAGGTCTGTATAGAACTGCCATAAGCCAAAATTGACTTGATAGCATATAACAACAAATGGAGCAATTAAAATCAGATTAAGCAATTGTACCATTAGACTATTGGTATTATCAGGTATTTAAGCATATATCTTCAACTGACCTATTCCTACTGCACAGGAAGGCTTCTCTTCAACATGTGCTGCTGTCCGATATGCCTGCCCATGTCATCTCTTTCCTAGCATCCTAACTGCAGCCATCACAACTCTGATTTCTAAGTAGAACTCAACTCTCACAACTTCCATTGCTTGGAAGACAGCAGGGGGTTAGCTAGACAATGAAAAAAATCTTCAAAGAATGCAGGAAGAATACCTTTTGTCCAGATGAGCTCCTGTTGGGATTTGATTCACCATATTGAGAAGAAGGGGGGGGGCTGAAAACACCAAGTAGTTTGTGATAACAGCTTTTGCTGTTTCTCACAATCTTTTATTAAAAGTATGCAAAAAAAATGCATAACAGGCCATCTGAACAACCAATTTGAATTGGGGCACATCCAGAAAGTCGAAACCTGATTGGTGGGATGTGCGTGGGAGTGGGCTTGCTGGTGACGAAGCGGCCAGAGCTGCCATTGTTGTTTTTGGGGACACAATTGAGCGCACAACCGAGTGCTATTTTCAAGTGGCAGAGCAAAAACAAAACAAAAAAAATGTTTTTAAGCAGATGATCACTCTTATACATCTGTCATTCAATGGCAAAAAAGGGGGAATGGAGGGAGTTTTTCAGGAAATAATAAGGCAGGTAATTCACTCTCAACCACCATCTTTTCTTGCGGGCATGCTCTGTGTGAACTGCAAATTCAGATAGCTTCCCATGCCAGCGATCTTGGTGAATGACTTGTGCGGACAAATGAACATTGCTTCAATAGTGAGGTAATGCACTATTTTCCACAATTAATTCTCCCGTCTAGCTGAGCCCCAGGATTAATAAAGATACAACATACTGAATCTCTTCTCTCACTGGACTCGCCCTCACTCTACATTAGCACTCGCTATCTCTCTGTCTCTGTCTGTCTGTCTCTCTCTCTCTCTCACACACACACACACACACACATGCACACCGTTGCATTTCCATTAATCAGATATTGTGCTGGATCCTTTGCTGGTCCTTCTGATGCTTAACATTACTAGAACCATTTTTATATCTGGCTCACTGGGTTTTTAGATCAAGCAAAGGTCTCTAAGGCAAATAAATGTGAGTGTTGTTTCACTTGCCTTGACTACAAATAGGATAACTAGATAAATGTTTTAAAAGAGAGCTCCCACAGAAAGGTAAATAAAGTGATAACTCTTAAAATTTCCTTTTCTACACAACTATTTAAAGTATAGTATTCTGATCCTCCTTTCCACCCAGTCACCCTCATTGACATGCTGCTTTTATAGTACACCTGTGTTTGCATCACACAGCAGCTCTAACATCCCATTGGAAATGAGGTGTAACTCTTCCCCCCCCCAAAAAAAAATTACACTGGCTCTAAGCAAACATGTAAACCCAAAGATGCCCAGAAATGATTAATAATGCAGCCCACTGGGCAAGCTCAAGTAGCAACCTTTGGATGGTTGGTGTATTTCTTTCAGCATTAACTAGTGAGAGACCAAACTGGCCCTGCCCAACTATACTTTCTTTCTGAAACTTTCTGCTATTTTTAGCCCACATGTCACACTGCCCTAGCATCCAGCTATGTAACACCATGGGCCTGTCTATACGAGGGGGGGGGATGTGGATTGATGAGCACTAATGCCAATTTGCAGCAGCTTCTATTTTTCTTAACCATTTTCTGACAAAATTGCAGGCATGTGAAGCTATTAGCTTTTGCTGTCCCAATGGGCATGCCTGCAAATCAAGATGGCAGGCGCAAGTGAATTACTTGCACTTTTGTTGTCATCAGCTGCTGCCACCAAGCAGGGTATTTTAAAAAAACCAACACTATGTCTAAGGTGTGGAAGTGTGATATTCCACCTAAATATATAAAAAAGAAAAGGGCTGTTTCATCGCATATCACTTGCTTGCTAAAGTGAAAATCCAAGTTGGCAGTTTCCGGGCGCTTGCCTTGTTAGCAAGCTCTACCCCTGCCCACATCCAACCAATCAGCTTCCACTTCCACTTTTATCGCAAATGTGAATGAATGTGATTCCAATTGTCCGAACAAGTGGAAATGTGCATTCTCTATGGAGCTTTTTAAAAAATATGTGAAAAGCCGCAAAGTCTTTCCGGTGGAGTTTATGGTGAATTTGGCCCTGCTCCTTCTGAATACTGCCATCTGATGTGGAATGCCATTAGGACAGGTAGGATTCCAAGCGAATTCTATGAGATTATTTTCACCATTAAGACAACCCTCATGTAACCTTACAAGTTTGTCAGCCTCCCAGAGCCTGAAATTCACAAGGTGGTACGTGGTGATATCACATAGTTGCCACTCGAGAAAAATAAGATTTTCCCCACTCTTGATGGGGACCAGTGCTAAAAAAGTGTGTGTGGGGAGGAATTAGGAAAATGTAAGAAAAATAATGTAGGGTAAGAAATTTTCCCTCTAATGCATTCAGTAGATAAACTGGAAATATGGTATAATTTTCAAAACCTTTTATAGAAAATTTTATTTTTCATAATAATGAATGTGTTTTTTAAATGATGCTTTAAAGTAATACAGTAGCACCTCCATATTTGCTGATTCCATTATCCACATGATATCAGCAGGCAGGCGGAGGAGGAAGGGGTGAAAGAGGAGGGAGAAGGACTGGGTGGGATTCCCTCAGATCCTAGTCCTCTCAGGCCCACGACCAGGAGCCCATGAGCAGCCGCCACAATGTGGTGTCTTCTACCTCTCCCTGCTTGGAGCCTGCTCCACCTGGCACTAGGGACAGGAGCAAGTGCCACCACCACTGCCATTAAATTGGACCCAGCCCGGTGTCTCAGACTGAAAGGAGGGCCTGTTGGCCAAGTCCCTGCAGCTCCCTCAGGTGAGCACTGGAGGACTGGTGTTGGGGAGCAGCTGGGCAAGCAGGTGGATGTGGTGGCAGCGACAGCAGCAGCAGTGCCAGTGGTGGCAGCAATGGCAGCAGCAGTGGCAGCAAGAGCCTGGGGATCCCTCAGGTGAGCACCAGAGAGCTGGTGTCAGGGAGCACCTGGGGGGAGGACATGGCAGCGGCAGCAGCGAGAGCCTATGTCTGTCAGGTGAGCACTGGAGGGCTGGTGTTGGAGAGTGGCTGGGCAGGCAGGAGGATGTGGTGGCGGCGATAGCACTGGGGTTAGTTGTATTGGGCAGACACCATGTTTGTGCTCCGTGTATTGTCCTGGCTGGGAGAGCCAAAGAAGGATGAGTGAGCAAGGTGGCATTCTGGGAGCTTCCCCCCCTTCCTTTTCAACAGCAAACCGCTGGGAAATGGGGGGGTGCCACCAGGCTCTCCACAATCCCAGGCGTTCACTGTTATCCACAGATTTCACTGTCTGCGGGAGGGCGCGGAACCAATCCTCTACAGATACAGGGGTCCTACTATATTTCTAAAGCCCTGGTGGCGCAGTGGTTAAATGCCAGTACTGCAAGTCACCACGTTGGAAGTTCGATTCCAGAGGGCTCCAAGGTTCACTCAGCCTTCCATCCTTTCGTAGGTCGGTAAAATGAGTACCCAGCTTGTGGGGGCAATTAGCTAACACACATTGGAAACTGTTTAATGCAGTGTAGATGTGTAAATAGCTATTGCTTAAAACAATTTGTAAGCCGCTCTGATAGCCTTGTGGCTGAAGAGCGGGGTATAAATTAATAATAATAATAATAATAATAATAATAATAATAATGGCAATTACACTCATTCCGATTCAAGGAAAGTAATTTTAGCACTGAACGCTTTGAAATTGCATTTCTCTGGACCACTGAAATATACCCTCCAACATTTCCCAGATGAAAGTAGGGACATGCTCATAACACCCAAATTCCCAAACCCGGGATCACTGCTGAAGCCAGTACACACATGTGGGTTTACTGTACAATAATTTGTCCTGCATTGAATTAAAATCCAAAGGGTTTTGTTCTTGTAGCTACAATATACATGTAAATTGTGCATTACTTTTATCAACAGATCAAAATGAACCATGCCAGCATGTGCCAATGTTAGACTTTAATGTTCATTTATGCACGTCCACACAAATGCATTACAGACAAGATCCATCCACTATAGAGATGGGGAATTATTTCATTGGATTTTGCAGTCTTGAGGCAGGTAGCTGTTTTATGCCTCTCAAGACTTGTTGAAGAAGCTAATCTTACTTAAAAAATTCACACATCTGTGAGAATTACATTTTGGAGAATTTCCACCAGTTCTTGTACTGTGCTTGCATGGTGGTGAGGAAGGGCCATCTTTGCTGGCTCCAATGGGAAGGTGGCCAGTGAGTAAACAACTGGACTGAATGGGCCAGAATGGGCTGTTTTTGAAAGAGATTGAAGCCAAAAGCATTGGGATGTGTTGAGCATGATTGAAAACAATATTTTAGAACAGAATCGCTTCAGATATTATGCTTTTATGCCCAGGAACTATCTGGAACACAATAAACTGACTCAGAATAGCACCTTCTGGATAGGCCATGCTTACCAAATTCACCATTTGCAGAAGACTAGATGGGAGTGATGCAAGTATCCACAAAAAAATCCACAGAAACTTTCTTGTCATACCATTCCAAGCAAAAATATTTAGATTCCAGAAAACAGCCTGGAACACCATCTTTTCAGGGAGCCATGCCCACCAAACCCACCAGTTGTGCAAGACTAAGTTGGGAGAAATGCCACAAGCCACAAAAATCTCACAGGAATGCCTTTATTTTACTTATTCCAAGCAAAACATCTGTGTTTGGGGGAAAATGGTCCAGAACACCAACTTTCTAGGTAGCCATGGTCAACAAATTCATCAGTTCCAAAAGACTAGATGGGACTGATGCAACAATCCAGAAAAAATCTACAGAGACCTCCTTTTAGTACCCATTTCAGCCCAAAAATCTGTAGTCTAGAAAATAGCCTGGAACCCCAGTCAGTTTAAAGAATGGCCTGTTCTAGCACATTCAGTTCAGTCTTTTACTGAATCCCAGTTCCACCCTTATATTACCATGTTTATCTCACTTTGCCTCCATTGTCACTGCTACTCCTGCTATCATCTCCCCGTCACTTACTTTATTTCTCTCCTCTCTTTTTCTTTGGAGATTATCAGATGCATGGAATGCAGCAAAAAACCATGTCCCCAACCACTTCAGAAGAATGCCACAGGAACTGAAAGGGCAATATTATCAAGATGCCTGTGTCCTCAGCCATTCCTGGGGCATTGCGCTGCTGCAGATGAGGCTTCTTTTTTTCATTGAAGGGTACAAGCTGCCAATACAAAGGGATGCCTTACTCATGGCTGTGCTATGCCCCTGGGACATTGAAGGATGATCTCATCTAATAATGATCTTCTGATGTGGTTTTTGCCATGTCTGATAATCTCCTTAGTCTTGCAGCAGTGGGTGGCACTAGTGCATTCACCTGCCTATCTGCTTCCCTCCCCTCTGTTTAAAGCAGAACTGACAGCTTTGTGCAGCCTCTGCTTCTTTAGAGTGTGTGGAGAAAGCAGCATAAAGTGAAGCAGGAGGATAAGAGAGAGTTGGATGTACCGCTATGGCTGCAAAGGAAGGAGAGGGAGACCAAGGGATGCATGGGAGATGTGATTGTAGCTGCAAGAGAAAAAAGGGTGTGGTAGCATGAAGTGAGGGAAAACGAAGGGGAAGGCGGGAAGGTAGGGCAAGACATGCAACTGGTGGAGTGCGGGAAGCAAGTGAGGAAGGTATGGCAAAAGTGTGAGTTGACACAAAGGAAGAGAAAGCAGGGAAGGGAGAATGAGGGATGCAGTGGGAGAGTGCAAGCAGCCAAAGAGGTAGGCATAAGGTGATAGAAGGTACATGTTAGAAGTTGTGGCCCATGGTGGGACAAGGAGGAATGGGGATGTAGGTGAGAGATGCAAGCAGTGGAATGCAAGAAGTCACTACACACAAAGTAAGGGAACATGTAAATGATGCAAGGTACAAGGTGATATCCTGTGATATTTTCATGGATTTGTACCTTTTTGCCATCAGTAAGAAAATTGATAGCAAGGGGGGAAATGCTGTAGTGCTGTGATGAGAGTATACAGTTGGCCCTCTGTATCCACGGATTTGGCAGCCATCGATTCCACCAATCATGGCTTGAAAATATCCCCCCCCAAAAAAAAAAAATTCCAAGAAGCAAACCTCAATTTTGCCATTTTATATAAGGGACACCATTTTACTACAGCATTGTATATAATGGGCTTTGAGCATCCACGGATTTTGGTATCCATGTGTGTGTGACCTGGAACCAAATCCCTGCAGATACCAAGGACCCACTATATATAATGCTTGCACATTATGCCTGTGTTTATCTTCCAATGACCAACCATAAAACAAAGCACCTGTGGAACTGAGAGAAAGCTCATGTTAGGACAGACAGCTTCCCCACTCAAGGGAGCACTATATGAAAAAACGTACCAAGTGTATCATCCAGTTTTACCCTCACACTGACAGATTGCTGTTATTGTGGTGATGCAGCATAAAAAAGCAGTATCAAGAAAGAAGGGGGGGGAGAAACCTCAGACTGCTAAAAGAGATTAAAGGCAAGTCCCTACCCAGGAAAGTGAAATACTCAGGGGCCGGTTCCACGACAGGAAAAAGTTCGCCAGATTCCGGATTACCGTCCTTTCGTATCAGGAGCGCATAAATCACACGGGTGCCTGGCATTTCGAATGATCCAGACACTTTCTGTTTTGCTTAATTCACACAGGCAAAGGTGGGGGGGAATCGCCTCCAGATGATTAAAGTCAGGCAGGAGGCGGGGAGGGAGCAAGGAGGGGGTCATGGAGACCATAAATAATGAGAGGAAAGAAAAAGGACAAACAAACAAGCAATCGAAAGAGCGATCTGACAAACTCCCCCGTCTTCCCCAGCCCTGAAAGGCTTTTGTAAAGAAAGGAGTCAATGAAAGCACGAACAAGCAAAAGCATAGTGGAGCAGATTGCATGCACACACAAACACACACCACAGAACTAGGGCTTGCCTCATTTGGTTTCCCTCCCTCCGAAGGCTTGAATAAAGGCAAGTGAATGGAAGGACAAACAAACAAAAGAACGAACATGCGATCGGCTGTTTTCCAGCACACACCCACACCCACACACCCCCACACACCCCAGCGAAGCAGCAAAGCATCTTCCCACCCACCCCACCCCTCAAAAGATAGACAGGAAGGGCTCCGTTTTCCAAAGTGAGTTGCAAGCAGAAGGAGGGCGAATTTCTTCTCTCCAACCCTTCAGTCTATTCGGATAAAGCACTCCAACCAATCAGGATTCAGCTCTGCTCACAGTAATTCGAAAAGGCAGATGCCAGTTTACACGATCGTTAGTTCCCACGGTAAAGTATGCGCATTTTCGCGAACTTAATCAAAAAAGTGCGGAAAACTAGCGAAAGCTGATACTGCGCAACTTATGGGTTTTTTGCACCCCCTCCTTTTGAAAAGGGCGCTGTTGCTTCGAGATGCGTGGGAACTATCAGGCTTCTTGTCGCATTCTTTGAGGATTTATTTTGCCATGGAAACGACCCCTCTGTTTCTTTCTTTCTGCCTCTACAATCCCAAATGTGAATGAATTCTCTGGAAAAGTTTGCCATAGACTTTAATGTGAATTGATATCTGTGCTATTCATCTCTGATGCTGCAGACCTTTGTGGATGGAGCTTTATGTGTGTGAATTGAACTGAACCCAAGTTCATAAGTTTCTTGGGAATTTCCCAACTTGCTTCCTTCCTACATTCTATACTGGAGGGATATTTGTATATCTTACTGTTGTCAATGGAGATCATCAGACACTTTAAAAAAATCACCAAGGAGTTTGTGAGAATGACGTCACTATACTACCAAAGGGTCCCAATATTGCATGCGCTATACTCCTGCCCTGCTTGCTCTGTTCTCCCCCTGTGATGGAGAAACAAAAAAGGCACCGTTTTTCATTAGTGGAAGTTTCAGCTAATGAAAAGCTGTACCTTTTTTGTCACCTCAGACTGGAGAGAGAATGGAGGAAGCATGAGAAGAGGATGGCATTGTGTGATGTTGGGACCCTTTGATGGTACAGTTACATCATTCTTGCAAGCTCCTTGGGTTTTTTTAAAGTGTCTGATAATCTCCAAAATAAATGTTTTCTGGAATTGTGAGGCGGGGGGGGGGGGAGATCAATTTCATTTCTAACAGAATAAATTGTCCCTCAAACAAGTACATGATAATTGTATATTTGAGATCCATGCATGTCTTGGAAAGATGTGACCAGTGGGGTGCCACAGGGTTCTGTCCTGGGCCCAGTGCTATTCAACATCTTTATCAATGACTTGGATGAGGGAATTAGGGGCATACTTATCAAATTTGCAGATGACACCAAATTGGGAGGAGTAGCTAATACCCTAGAGGACAGGATCAAAATTCAGAATGACCTGGATAGACTGGAGAGCTGGGCCAAAGCTAACAAAATGAAATTCAATACGGAGAAATGTAAAGTACTGCATTTAGGGCGGAAAAATGAAATGCATAAATATAGGATGGGAGAGACCTGGCTGAATGAGACTACGTGCGAAAGGGATCTAGGAGTCCTAGTAGACCACAAGTTGAACATGAGCCAACAGTGTGATGCGGCAGCTAAAAAGGCCAATGCAATTTTGGGCTGTATCAATAGAAGTATAGTGTCTAGATCAAGGGAAGTAATAGTGCCACTCTATTCTGCCTTGGTCAGACCTCACTTAGAATACTGTGTCCAGTTCTGGGCACCACAATTCAGAAAGGATATTGACAAATTGGAGCGTGTCCAGAGAAGGGCAACTAAAATGGTGAAAGGTCTGGAAACAATGCCTTATGAGGAGAGACTTAGGGAGCTGGGTATGTTTAGCCTGGAAAAAAGACGGTTTAGAGGCGATATGATAGCCCTGTTTAAGTATTTGAAGGGATGTCACGCTGAGGATGGAGCAGGCTTGTTTTCTGCTGCTCCAGAGACTGGAACACGGAGCAATGGGTGCAAGCTCCAGGAACAGAGATTCCACCTCAACATGAGGAGGAACTTTTTGACAGTAAGAGCTGTTCGGCAGTGGAACACACTCCCTCGGAGCGTGGTGGGGTCTCCTTCCTTGGAGGTCTTTAAACAGAGGCTGGATGGCCATCTGTCAGGGATGCTTTGATTGTGATTTCCTGCGTGGCAGGGGCGTTGGACTGGATGGCCCTCGTGGTCTCTTCCAACTCTGCAATTCTATGATTCTATGATTCTATGATTCTATGTTTTCAAAAACAAATATTTATCTTAAAATCATATAATAATAACAAATACCAATACAATTACTGTAAATATGTTTGCATAAAGAAAAAAAGTCAATAAAATATAGATTTTAAAGATTATTTTAGCTATTTATTTCTGTTCTTTTGTTAGATTAATTATGTGTGAACAGTTGCATTAACAGACAAACCATTATCATTTGTCAATTATTTTTAAAAGCTTGATTATGAATATCAGCAAGGAGCAATCTGCCTCATTGATTAAAATCACTTGGGAATGCCAGATTTCATTTGTTCTTCTTCTTTGAACCAGACGATAATAGCTGTTGTTTTATTGAACCTGAGCAGTTAAGGATCTTTCTATAAATGAATCTGTAGAAGCACAATCCAAAGCCCATGGAACTATGTATTCATAATGATCCGTAGGCACACTGGCTGCTGTATTTTTCTATCTGGAAATATTAAATTCATTTTTGGTCAACTAGAAGTCTGCATGTCCTGTTTATCATGTATCAGATATATCTTTGCCCTCATGAACACTGACTCCTATTGTACCATTACATCTAGCACCAAACATCTCATATTTTTTTTAGGGCACAAGTATTTCAGATACCAACAACTTGCTAGACAGGCAGGCTGTTGTTGTTGCCATGCTGGCATGGGGATCCTGGGAGCCCCAAAAAAGTAACTTTCCCAAGCTCTGGACTAAATTCATTGAGAGAGTTCGTGACTGGGTTCAAGTTTGTGCATCTGAATCATAATAAAGTAATTTACACAATAGGGGAAATCCAGCACAGAATAAGCAAAGAGGTAGTACAGGAAAACCTTCTTAATCTAAATGAATTTAAATCTCCAGGACTGGGTGAACTACATCCAAGGGTATTAAAAGAACTGGCAAATATAATATCAGAGCCATTGGCAATCATCTTTGAGAACTCCTGGAGAACAGGAGATGTCCCAGCAGACTGGAGGAGGGCAAACATTGTCCCCATCTTCAAAAAGGGGGGGGGGAAGAGGATCCCAACAATTATCGTCCACTTAGTCTGACATCAATACCAGGGAAGATTCTAGAGCAGATCATTAAACAGAAAGTCTATGAACATTTAGAAGGAAATGCCAAAATCACAAAAAGTCAACATGGGTTTCAGAGAAACAAGTCATGCCAGAATAATTTTATCTCTTTTTTTGATAAAATTACCAGCTTGGTAGATGAAGGGAACGCTGTTGATATCACATACCTTGATTTCAGTAAGGACTTTGACAAGGTTCCCCATGACATTCTTGCAAACAAGCTTGTAAAATGTGGGCTAGACAAGTTAACTGTTTAATGGATTTGTAATTGGTTGACCGGCCGAACCCAAAGGGTGCTCAGCAGTGGCTCCTCTTCATCTTGGAAAGATGTGACCACTGGGGTGCCACAGGGTTCTGTCCTGGGCCCAGTGCTATTCAACATTGTTATCAATGACTTGGATGATGGAATTAGGGGCATATTTATCAAATTTGCAGATGACACAAAATTTGGAGGAGTAGCTAATACCCTAGAGGACAGGATCAAAATTCAAAATGACCTGGTTAGACTGGAGAGCTGGGCCGAAGCTAACAAAATGAAGTTCAATACAGAGAAATGTAAGGTACTGCACATAGGGCAGAAAAACGAAATGCATAGATATAGATGGGGGAGACCTGGCTGAACAAGACTACGTGCAAAAGGGATCTAGGAGTCCTAGTAGACCACAAGTTGAACATGAGTCAGCAGTGTGATGCGGCAGCTAAAAAGGCCAATGTGGTTTTGGGCTGCATCAATAGAAGTATAGTGATTAGATCAAGGGAAGTCATAGTGCCACTCTATTCTGCCTTGGTCAGGCCTCACCTAGAATACTGTGTCCAGTTCTGGGCACCACAATTCAAAAAGGATATTGACAAATTGGAGCATGTCCAGAGGAGAGCGACTAAAATGGTGAAAGGTCTGGAAACCATGCCTTATGAGGAAAGACTTAGGGAGCTGGGTATGTTTAGCCTGGAAAAAAGAGGGTTAAGGGGCAATATGATAGCCCTGTTTATGTATTTGAAGGGGTTTCACATTGAGGATGGAGCAAGATTGTTTTCTGCTACTCCAGAGACTAGAACATGGAGCAATGGATGCAAGCTCCAGGAACAGAGATTCCACCTCAACATTAGGAGGAACTTTTTGACAGAAAGAGCTCTTTGGCAGTGGAACACACTCCCTCATAGTGTGGTGGGGTCTCCTTCCTTGGAGGTCTTTAAACAAAGGCTGGATGTCCATCTGTCAGGGATGCTTTGATTGTGATTTCCTGCGTGGCAGGGGGTTGGACTGGATGGCCCTTGTGGTTTCTTCCAACTCTACAATTCTATGATTCTATGATTTATCCCTCTCTGCCCTCTATGGGCTCATCTACACGAGCCAGGATACACTGGTTCCCTGCTGGCATATCCTGACCACAGATCAGGCCTGTTGTTCCCCCGTTACCTGTACAAAATGGAAGGAAGTCCTGATGGCTGTGCCAGCCCTGTCTTTGCAGCTGCCATCACAACCTTCAGTACTCTCCCAGCATCCAAGAACCTGGCCACGACATGTGGCCAAGGCCCCCACATGTGACCAGCCTTGCTTACATGCTTCAGGACTCCTTCCTGCCTTCCAGGAGATCCAGGGAGATTGCAGCAGCAGCAAGGGCTAGCCTGCCAGGATGGGCTCCTATTGACACACGGAGCCTGATCCATTTTTTGTTGGTGGTAACAGAGTAAACCAGATATTATTTTAAAATGTTGTATCAGGCGTTTCCCCTCCTTACCCCTGTCTCAGACCCATATCTGCCCCAGGGGTTGTGAGGACTACTCTGGGGCAGAACAGGGCAAATGCCCTGTATCATTAGGACTGCAGTGCTCTGAAACAGCTGCAAGATGGAGTATATTGTCCATGTAGACAAGCCCTATGTCATGTTTCTCTGTCTGGACAAATGTAGAAGCAGTCAGTAGATAGTGACACAAATGGGCTGGGATTATCTTTTTCAAAACTACCGTAGGTGTATGTACCTAGTAAGAAGTAAATGTCATACAGCCTATAAAGTTCAATAGGGCTTACATATTTCAGAATAAGATAGTAATGGCAACAAGTTAGCAATAAGTTAATAATGGCAACAGGATCTAGGAACAACTAACTTACTATGCTAGCATATGCATTTGTACTCAGAAGTAAATTTGTTCTTAGATCCTATTGAAATTTATGGGAAAGTTAACCATAAATCCCACTGATTTAAATATGAATTTTGTGCAACCAAATTAGTCTATGGAGATTTTCACACGTCAAAAATATCCTCTGCGGAAATCGGGACAGAAATATTTCTGTCCCGATTTCCGTGGAGGATATTTTTGACGTGTGAAAATCTCCTATATCTGATACATTATCCACAAATGGGTAAATTTTACAAGTAACCATTTTAATGTTTATATACCATGGTGCTGTTTGTCTCCATTCCAGACCAGGCTCTTGTTTATTGAGGAAGTGAGAGATTTGCAACTCTATTGTTGAAATTTCTTCCCAGCAGAATTGACTGTCTTCAATGCAGTTATGTCAGAGACAATCATTCTCAATATTCACTGGCATCTACCTGACAGATATTTTAAAGAACAAAGCAAAACCAAAACTTCTACATTTATTCCAAAATCATAAAAATCTCAGGGCAAATCCATGTTTCTCACCATGTGTAAAAAAGATGTACAGAAGGGATAAACCCTAGAATCCACCTCAAAAATACTACTGTAAGTGAAAAGTAAAACAACTGAATATATAATGTAATTGTATGAGTCTGTAAACTTTGTATATTTTGTATAGTCACATCTAAGATGTCAGTCATGGAAAATATATAAAGTTTACAGACTCATACAATACATTATATATTCAATTGTTTTACAGTCCAAATTGTTACTTATAGTACTATCTCACCATGTGTAATCATCAAACATACATGCCCAGGAGCCAGTGGTGACACTAGGCCGAACCACACCAAGTGACACTGTCAGGGGGAGTGGTGATACCAGCCTTAATGATGCCACAGCCAGGAGCCGAGATAAAAAAGTAAAGGTTTTCCAAAATGCCACCACGCATTACTTTCAAGTTCCAGCATAAGGCTGTACTTTTAAGAGTTTTAAAATTTATGGTGCTAATAGACAAATAATCTGTTATTGGCAACTGTGCACAATATTTTTCACAGTCAATTAAAAATTACGAGCCCTAGTGTACTTCAGCCTCAAGCCAAACAAGAAAGGCATTTAGGTGGCAATTCTGCTAGTAGTATGCAGATCACACAGAACAAGGGGGAGGAAGATTTTGGAGTAAAGGTATTTCCTTTGGCCAACTCCATGGAACCACATCTTTAAAGAATAATTTGTGACACAGCAGCTAAAATCAAAATGGTTGTTTTGAAATCTTTCTTTTAAAATGTATTTTAACATATTTTAATTGTGGCTTTTTTCATATTTAAAACTGTAAAGTCCTTACCTATTACTCTGAACTTCTATGGATGGCCCATGCAATATATTTATCTAGAAAATAAATAATTTAAGTTGAAATTCTATACCAAAGTGCCTGGGAATAACCCCTGTTGGGACCTAATCTTGAGAAGATACATATAGGATTACATTATAAATATCATTCTTCACATATTTGTCAAAAATCTTTATGATGTGTTGCTTTTATTTTGGGGGAAAGGGATACATGCCTTGTAGTTTGGTAATACTTTGGTTACAACAAACCAACTTTGTCACACAATATTTCCTTATAACTTACTTAGAAAATGTTTAAAATCTTTCATTAATAGTGGCTTACTTAGAAACTATTTAAGTATGGACTCATGGAAGGAGAACAGGCTTCCCTTTGGTTATTTCCAATCTTTCTCATTGCTTTAAGGTACTGCTGCAGACATACTAAAGAGCAGACAGGATGAGGAAATTCCATATGTAGTTGCTAAGCTACCACCAACATGCTTTATTACTTCATGGTTGACCAGAAGTAGCAAGACAACAGTTGCTTGGCAACTAATTTTTTTCACCTCATTTTCCTATCATGCTTGCAGAAAAGGCCCCAGCCAGGGTTGAGAGATTGGTAAAGAAAGGTGGATGGGATGATGATAAATGATGGCCTCCCTGTTCCACCCTGTCAGTGTCCTGAGGAAAAAGCCCTGCTTGGGGAGTTGATACAGTGTGAGTGTTACACGGTCTCCTTAGTCCAAAATTCATATCTAGACCAATTTCAGCCTCATGTATCAAGTAGGGTTGCTGATTAGACCAAGCCAGTGATCAGTAGCATATCAGTGCTGGAAACATTTCAGTGCTGAAAACATAGACTTTGCTGTCTATGTAGATGAGATTTCTCTGTAGGCTCATAAGCAGATGCTCGTCTCCTATTAAAATGTCATGATTAGTTCATGCTTTGATGATGAAATATGTACATAGGAGTGGAAAATGCCTCATCAGTAAACAGGGAGCTTGTTTGACAGTAATGTCATCTTTATTCAATATGTTTTTCAACCAAGCCAAAGGGGAGGGTGAAAGATGGTTGGAAGGAGGATTCAAGTGCCTGCAGGCAGTTAAGTAGAAATTATTTTCTCTTAATTCGCTTGCAGGCATTACCATTTGCATTTTAATTTTAATATTTTATAACATGAGAGCCTGTTTAGGTAAATGTGCTAATTAGATCTTGGTAAACAACCATATGCTGTCATTTTTTTATTGAATGTAAAGGGTGATTAGAATAATATGGTCTTTAGCTTGCTTGAAAGGAAAACGAATAAACATCCATCTGTAAAAGTAATGTGCTCTTTTTCAAGGATTCTAAGAAAGGATTCTACCATGTTTTATATCTAATTTACTGTTTAGTTAGGATTACCAGCAAGAGTGGATTCTTGCACATTGAAAGAAATCCATCCAGGCAATCTTCACACTCAGGAGAATCCCATTGGTTGGGGCTGATGCTCTGGATGCAAACAGGTCAGTGCAGGTGCTGTGAAAGCAGCAATGAGTTCAAAACCAGCTTGGTTTGTGCTTGAACAGTGGTGGTTTCCACAGACTGTGAAATCTGACCAGAGGGAGTAGCTTTATATAATCAGGTGGAATCCTGTTGGCCCTTTTATTCTTTTGATCCCTCCTGAATTTGTAGTTGCAATATCATGCTATGGACATTTGCAAGGTGGAACTGATAAAGAATAATAATAATACATAATAAAATTTATTTTTACCCCACCCCTCTGTTAAAAACAATCAGGGTGTTTTACAACATTTAAAATACAAATGCAGATTAAAATCCCTAAACACCACCGACCTCCACCCTCCCCAATAAAAAGATATTAAACCAGTATAAAATTAAAAAACCAGATAATCTAAAATCACATTTTAAAAAAAATCGATAGCCAGCAAGAGTAAAAAAGGCCAGGAGCTCCTAAGGCTGGGATCTAATCAGGAAAGGCCTGCTGAAAGAGATCTGTCTTTAGTGCTTTTTTAAAGCTACTCGAGTTTGTCATCTGACGGATCTTGTTCGGCAGGCCATTCCATAATTTGGGGGCGATACCGAAAAGGCTGTCTGAGAGGTTGCAGACAGCCTAGATTTTTGTGGCTGAAGCAAATTCCTCCCAGAGGACCGGAGTGCACGGGGAGGATTGTATGGGAGGAGGCGGTTCCGGAGATAAGTTGGACCCAAGCCATTTACGGTTTTAAAGGTAATAAACAACACCTTATACTGGACCCAGAAACTGATAGGCAGCCAGTGGAGAGATTTTAATACTAGAGTTATATGGTCTCTCCGAGGTGTTCCCAAGACCACTCTGGCTGCCATATTTTGTACCAACTGAAGTTTACGGACCAAGCACGAGGGTAGACCCATGTAGACCGCATTGCAGAAATCTAGACGAGAGGTTACTAGTGCGTGCACCACAGTCTCGAGGTCCTTTACTTCCAGAAAAGGGTGCAGCTGGCGTATCAGCCAAAGCTGATAACAGGCGCTCCTGACCGTCGCATTCACCTCACTCATCATCTGAAGCGATGAATCAAGGAGCACCCCCAGACTGCGAACACAGTCCTTAACGGAGAGCGTGACCCCGCCAGAACTGGAGGTTGCAACCCAGCTCCTGGTTTCTGGACTGCTATTGTGAGCACCTCCATTTTGTCTGGATTTAATCTCAATCTGTTTTTCCTCAACCAGCCCATTACTGCTTTAAGACAATCATTAAGAGGAGAGACACCATTGGAATTCGAGGCTGATGATCGGGACAAGGAGAAATAGATCTGGGTGTCATCAGCGTTCTGATAACACCCAGCCCCATAACTCCGAATAATCTCACCCAGTGGCTTCATATAGATGTTAAACAGCATCGGGGACAGGATGGCACCTTGCGGAATGCCAAGCTCCTTTCTGCTGGAGCAGCTGTCCCCAAGCAGTACCCTCTGGGACCTGCCCGAGAGGAAGGACCGGAACCACTGGAGCACAGTGCCTCTGATTCCTAACCCACTCAGGTGTTCCAAAAGGATGCTATGATCTATCGTATTGAAAGCCGCTGAGAGGTCTAGAAGCACCAACTGGGTCAGACTACCCCATCAATGCTTAGATGCAGGTCATTGGTCAAGGCAGCCATGGCAGTCTCAACTCCAAATCCCATCCTAAAGCCAGTTTGAAATGGATCTAGATAATTGGTTTCATCCAAGACCACTTCGAGTTGAAGAGCAACTGCCCTCTCGATCACTTTGCTCAAGAATGGTAACATAGAAACCGGCCTATAGTTGTTCATGTCCAGGGGGTCCAGGGAAGGTTTTTTCAGGAGTGGCCTAACCGCCACTTCCTTTAAACAGGATGGAACACACTGTTCTCTGAGGGATACATTGATGATGTCCTTAAGGAACACCATCAAGGCACACACCCCCAGATGGCCAGCCATGAAGGGCAAGGATCAAGAGAGCAGGTCGTCTTCCTCACTCTACCAAGTAGCTTGTCCACGTCCTCGGTACTCATGGATTGAAATTGATCCAGTAAACTTACATCAACGGAGTTGCTGGACACCTCATCAATAGTTTCTGTCAAAATACTGGCATCTAAGTCGGCTCTTATCCAAGAGATTTTATCTGCAAAGAAGTAGTTAAACACGTCACAGCAGGCCATTGTTGGGTTAAGCAATGGGTTCTGTGCAGGTATAACCTGCATCATCTCCCTTACCGCCCTAAACAGCTCTGCTGGACGGGACTCTACAGACGGAATATGTGCAGAGGAGAAGGATCGCTGTGCTGCACGTATTGCCTCTCGATAGGACCAAAGAAAGTTCCTATGATGAGTCCTGTCGGATAAGAGTCGAGTTTTCTGCCAGTTGTGCTCTAGTCGTTGTCCAACCCACTTCATTTTCCTAAGCACTGATGTATACCATGGCTTACAGTTTGGAGCAGGTTGGAAAGGATACTTGGGAGCGATCGATAGCTTTGGTAAGGTCGGTGTTCCAGGTATTAACCAAAGCTTTGACAGGGTCACTGGCATTAACAACCATTAAATCCTCCAAGTCTTTCTGGAATCCTATTGGTTCCATTAGTCTTCGGGGGTGGACCATTCTAATGGGTCCACCACCCCCAGTGGGGCGGGAAGAGACTCTTAGTTCAGTCTTGACTAGGAAACGATCCATCCATGACAATGCAGTGGTTTTAATAGAACAGACCAGCAACTCCCTCTTTTAGCAAGCTTCCATAATGGTGCTGAGAATAAGGTGACTGGATCCTGCTCCTGTGGGTCCACCACTAGAGTTTCAGGTTCAACTTGCCCCTAATCTCTGTGGGCATATTTGTTGGTGGATTTTTGTTAGATTTTGTATACCACTTATCATAGAATCATAGAATTGTAGAGTTGGAAGAGACCACAAGGGCCATCCAGTCTCATCTGTTTCTTTAGCTTGAAACAGTTCTATTGATATATCATCTGTTCCTGGAGATGTATTTCTTCCAACTGCTTTGACAACAGATTCTACTTTACTTCCTAACATTATGGGTTTCTTGTCAAAAGGTTCTTCCTTCAAAGACTCTTTCTCATTTCCTTCCTTTTTTATAGTTGCTTTGTTGCTATTGTTTTGTGCCTTGAAGTGGTTCCTAACTTATGGCAACCCTAAGGTAAATCCATAAAGGGGTTTTCTTGATATGATTTGTTCAGAAGGGGCTTGCCACTGCCTTCCTCTGAGGCTGAGAGAATGCAGCATGCCTAAGGTCATCCAGTGAGTTTCCATGGCTGAGCGGGGATTTAAACCGGTGTCCAGAGTCCTAGCCCAACATTCAGACCATTATATACACTGGCTCAGTTTACAGCTTCCATTGTCTTCTTATTTTGACATGATTATACAGTGGGCCCTCTGTACCAGCAGGCTAGCCATCACAGATTGTAACATCCGCAGATGGCTATGCCCCATATTATTCAATAGTGGTGTGTGCACGCTGGTGCATTAGCACATAGCTGTGTGCATGCACCAGCATTGATAATATGGTGCTTGAGCGTCCACATTTTTTCCCGTCTGTTTGTGAGTGAGGGGGCTGGAACCAAACCCCATGGATGGGAAGGGCCCACTGTATAACATATTCCCCTGTGAGGCACAAACCATCCCTACTCTTGGTTTAATCTGTTGTGTTCAGGATTTGGACCCTATTTCTGTCACTAAGAAACAGAGGAAAAACAGAAGTATTTGAGAGGTGGAGGTACTGGGGTAGTTGGAGGGTTGGGTATGGTTTTTCATATTTATGGGCATTTGGGGGATTTGGGTGTGATTTTGGGAAGAATACTGTTTAAAAATCGAACCAGAAAAAAATATTAGATTTGGAAGAGGTGAGGGGGGGCTTTGGGGGACTAGCAGGGAGCTTCAGAGGCTGCAAAAGTAGGGTAATTGATAGAACTAATGAGAGATTATAGTAATCTAAGCAACATAACATTTGGTAAGACAGCTTTGACTTAAAAGTGTTTTAACAAAGTTTATTCTCATAGATCTTTTTTTTTCTTTTATTAATTATAATCTTTATTATTGACAATGTCTTAACATGTGACATGTATATACAGGAAATACGTCTCTTAATAAAATGTATGCATCTGTTTATAATACACATATACACCTATATTCAAATCAATACAATGTTCATTCACTCTTTTTGATTCCAATCTTATCTTCCGCTTTTTATTCAGTGTCATTTCTACCTATCCCCTTACTCCTTATATTTTTTCTATTCCCCTGTCCTTAACTCATTTGTTACCTTCATCTTCAGATCTTTTGAGCCATGTTTGTTCTCAAAACAATCCCCAAATATTAGCTAATAATGGGATATATGAGCATGTGTTTTAAAATATTCCATATATCTATATATATATATTTATGTAGTAGTCATCTTTAAAAAATGTCTGGCACATACATTTACTTCGTCTTCTACAATAGACCAGCAATACGCCCTTCTGCTTCAGATAATAAGACAACAGTTAAATAATCTGTCCTGCTCTCTCACAGTTCTTGAGGGATTATGGTTTGTAACTGGGTTTCTGGATGTTGTAAAGAGCATCTTAGAAAAAAGAAAAATGCACTTGGAGCTAAGCAATTTTGATTTTCAGCACCATTTGTAATTCAGTTATAAATGAACTTATTCAAGAGAACAAAGATATTCTTTATCTTTATTTTGTTCTGCCTTTATCATGAAAAACCATAAGCTTTAGAGAATCGCTTTGGCAAGCACTGAATGATGCATAAAATGAAAAATCCTTATCCAGTGCATGCAGCAACTACAGGCAAGTCAAAAATATCACTACTGAGCTCTGGTGTTCCTGTAAGCCGGTGTCCTACAGCAGTACATGATACTGACCTTATAGGTAACCAAAACATCTCAATGCATGAAAACAAAAAATAGCAAAATGTTCATCTGCCTCCCCAAATATGGTTTGCTCTGATTAAATGCGTCAATACAGGCATACCTCGGTCAACAAGGAAGCTCCTTTTAACAAAGTCTTTTTACACCCAACCAGCTACCTTTTCCTCCTCATTCTCTGTCTAATAGGAAGCTGTTTTTTTTAGCAGCATCAGCACTGGGAGGAAAATGGAAGAAGGCTGAAAATCACAGACTTTCAGAGCTTGTATGCAGCATGTCTATCTCTGCAGTAAACAATCTGATAAAAGATTGAGCGGGGAAAGACTGGGATTCTACTCTAGTTGATTCTGTTGTTGACAGTGTGTGCCTACCTATAACAGGCAAGGTAAACTTCAGCTACCTCCAGAATTTGTTATTGAGAATTCCTTATTGAGTAGACAAGAATAACAAAAGAGAAAGGAAAGGGGAAAACAGATAAGCCTGCCTCACTAGCTCCCCTACCATGTTAAAAAGGCACAGGTTTGGTCACCAAAACAGAAATCATAAGAAAAGTGGTGAAAGAAAAAAACTCATCACTGGATGCATTTTGGAAGATTTCCAGTTTTCTCTAGAAGGTATGAAATGTTTTTGTTTAGGCAAGACTTACTTGAACTGCTTGTTTCAGTTCACATGGTTATTGTTAGTTTTGAATAAAAATGTTTTTTGAAACATACTGAACCACACCTTTTTGGGGTGTGGGAAGTGATGTGCTTGAAGGAATGGATGAGAAGCAGCCAATACCAGCACAGGATGCTGTGATGGGAAGGGCGAGGGAGAATCAGAGAGAATGAGAGTTGAAAAGAGAGTTGGGAATGAACTGTGATGAGAGCAGGTAGTGTGAGTCAAATGAGAGACTAGGGCAATGGTTCTCAATCTGTGGATCCCCAGATGTTATTGGACTACAGTTCCCAGGAGCCCTCTGAGGTCTCACCTTGACAGCCATGTGGTTCTCCCAGTCATTAGTGAGGCTGTGAGTTCAATGCGGAAAAACTCCTGGTCTTGACTATAGGTGTCCAACGATGCTAATGTGTTGCAGCTGCCTTAAATGTTCTGGTGATTAGATTTACAAAGCTTGAGCTGCCTCTTTAATGGCTGGGTGATTGAGGAAGGGGAGCTCGATACTTTCAAACCAAGGTTTACTCCATCTATCTAATGGAATCATTGTCTGTCACTGTCAAACAATGCCCTTTTGTTCTCATTATGTTCCCTCATAGTTTGGCATTTGTCATTTCCTTTGCGTGATGCATAGCTTAACATGAGATTCCACCTCAACATTAGGAGGAACTTTTTGACAGCAAGAGCTGTTCGGCAGTGGAACGCACTCCCTCGGAGCGTGGTGGGGTTTCTTTCCTTGGAGGTCTTTAAACAGAGGCTGGATGGCCATCTGTCAGGGATGCTTTGATCGTGATTTCCTGCGTGGCAGGGAGTTGGACTGGATGGCCCTCGTGGTCTCTTCCAACTCTGCAATTCTATGATTCTATGATTCTATGTGCCTTTTGGGATCCTTACAGCGAGTCCCTGATATTTTACTGCTCTTACCCATGGAAGACCACATTAATAAGCCAAATTATTAATAAGCCAATTTTGGAGGTTTCTGGAGGTGGAGCTCATTAGGGGCACTAACAGCAGTGGTGGGATTTGAATCCACACCACTGAAATGACTGGAGTTCAGCCGGTCCCTATTTCCATGTTATTTCTGCCCTAGGACCAATTTTTTTGCTAAAGAAGTAATGTCCACAAACACATCTACATTGTTAACTGAGGTATGCTTGTATAGTCCTTTCCTTCCTTTACCCCATCAACCACCTTAGAGGTAAGGATTCCCTGCACTCTCAATTACATTAATACTTTCCTTTCCTTCTTTATCCCATCTTCTTTCAGCAAAACCAGGGAGGTAAAGGATATAAACCCATAACACAGCCAATTTCAAAATACTAGCCATACCCGGTGTAACATACGCCATTAAAAAAACACCCCAAAACACCTGTTAGACCTCACGACACCCCTGTAAGGTAGGCTGATGGATTTTAAAATTCCTCCTCCCCCTTCTCAATGTTCCATACTTTTCCAGGAATTGTTGAGGGTGACTCGCTCTGTTTCCCTGCCACCGCTGTGGCCGCTGCCAGTTGACTGCCTCGGTCCCATTGCACTCGATGGCATCTTATTATCGTAGGAGATTTCAATAACAGGGCAAGGATGATGGACAGGAGTGCTTACGCAGACCAGAAAGAGCAGACAAAGTTGTCCCTGCCCAAACCCCTGACAGCAGAAGAAAGAGAGTTGGAGTCTTTCCTAGACAGGCAAGGTCTTAAGGATGCAGCTCTTGATGTGGAGAATGAGTTAGAATTTTTTCCTGTTTTTTGCAGAAAGGCTTTTGGTTCAGATTTTCCCCCAATGGAAGGAGTTCGATTTACTCATTATCACAAAACCTCAGCCAGCAGAATAGACCGTGTGAGAACAGTGAAGGAAATGAAGGTGGAAAAGTGCACTGTTATGATCACTCCTTGGTCGGGTCATGGGCTCTTGGCTGTAGAGTTCAGTATAGGTCAGGTTTACCCCAAAGGAAGACCTCTCTGGAGGTTGCGCCCTAAATTTTTGGAAGATGTGGCATATAAAGAGCGCATCGCCTCAGCACTAGCCCACAGCCTAACTCTTGCGGACATGTACAAGGATTATTTGTGCAGGTGGTGGGAACGTGTGAAACGCGCAATTCGGGCCACTAGCTGGGCCTACGAGACCAACATTAATGAGAAACAGATTCAGGAGTATCATTTGGCCATTTATCATTTTTTGAAGTGTCATTATCGATTGAACCAAGGTGTTCCTTTTTCAGAACAAGAGCTTAACTGGGCGAAGGGAGTGATAGCAAGATTTTGCCAAAAGCAAAGACAAAACAGAAAGAGGAGTAAAAATTTCAGGACTCGAGGTGGTGTAGTTGACGTGGATGAGTGGGCAGGCGCCCAGACTCCAAGGGCTCCGATTGAATTAAACGGCTTGAGGGCCTCCGAGTCAGACCCTATTGTATTTAGACCAAGTGAGATTCTGGATATCATGGAAGGATATTACAGGCAGTTATATGCTCGGAAAAATGTAGATATAGAAGAGATTAAGGGTTTTTTTCAAGCTTTTTCAGAGGACCAGATGGGCACCCTCTATAAGGGTCTGAGTCCAGAGGACAGGAAGAGGTTGGTCTCTCCTATAGAAGAACAAGAAGTTCATGAGGTCATAGTTCAAGGGTAAGTCTGCCCCTGGCCCAGATGGCCTGAGTTGGAATTTTTATAAAGTTTACAGGAAGTGGATTGTTCCCCCTTTAACAACTTTGTTTAATTTTTTGTGGGATAATAATGAGCTCCCTGAGACATTTTATCAAGGGGTCCTGATTTTTTTTCCCAAAGGAGGGTGATCCTACCCTCCCAAAAAACTGGCGCCCCATAGCTCTGACCAACATAGACTACCGCATGTTGGCAAAAATACTGAACAATCGGCTGGCTAAGGTGGCTGATAAGATTGTGATGGAAGCACAGACCAGTGCTGTGCCGGGTAGGACTATGGTGGACTCTCTTTGTTTGTTTCGGGAAGTGTTCCGACTCAACAAGGAGGGAGCTTGGACTGGTCAAATCCTACAGGTCGACCAGATGAAAGCTTTTGACAATGTAGATCATACGTTCCTATGGGAAGCTCTCAAGTGGAAAGGGGTGCCAGAGAGATTTATTGCTTTAGTTAAATTGTTTTATAGGGATGCAGAGGTAGTTTTGCAAGTCAATGGTCATAGAGGAAAGAGGATTAAGTTAAATTCTGGGGTGAGGCAAGGTTGTCCCCTAAGCCCTCTTTTGTATGTTATTGCTTTGGATGCTATTCTGTGTAAGATTAGTTTGGACAAGAGCATCTCGGGGATCCAAATTCCGCGTCCGTTGGACAGTTCATGGTTGGTTCGATATGAATCTGTTAAATTTGTTGCCCATGCTGATGATGTGTCCTTCTTGGTTAAGGACAGGATGGAAGTTAGAAAGATTAAAGATGCTTTTGAGGCCTACGGTCGAGTTTCTGGTGCTCGACTTAACATGGAAAAGAGTTTTTTTGATCAGGATTTTTGCTGCAGAGGACAAGATGGCAGCTATTCCTCTAAAGGACGTAGTTGGAGAAAAGGAAAGGTGGCAAGCAGAGCAAGAGGCAAAGATGGATAGGGTGAAGATCCTGGGGCTGAATTTTGCATTGGCTCCAGAGGGATGGAAAGAAAATTGGTATCGCTGGTTGGAAAAAGTGAAAGAGAGGGTGGCCCTCTGGCAGAGATGGAAGCTGACCATTTACCAGAGAGCCGCTTTTGTAAATACCTACCTGCTTCCGGTGGCAGCCAACTTGGTGGCTGTTTTCCCACCTCCAGATTCAGTGATTAAAGAAGCTGATCGGGTTCTCTTCAAGTTCCTTTGGGGAATGGCCACATTCCCCCTGGCAAGGGCAGTGGCTTATGGGCAGGTAGAACAAGGGGGCCTAGACTTCCCAGCCCTGGGACCTAAGTTCATCGCCATCTTTTCTGGTCAAAACTTTGGGAAAGTTTCTCTGTTACAAAAGGGTCAGATTCAACCTCAGGCTTGGCTAGTTTTGTTTTGTGAGTGCTGGATAGGGCCTAGATGGGGAAAGACTTGGTGGGAGAAGGCTCATTAAGTTTTAGGTTTTCTTTACCTGAAAAATTGAAAGCACCAGATTATTTGAAAGACTTTGTTTTTTACATAAAGAAATATAAAATTCATGCTGAGGAGTTGAAGGGGGAAGACAGACCAGGTCAGAGCATCAAGAGGAGTTTGTACAGGAAAATAGTGGAGGAGATTTATGTTAACCTGTTTTTGCAAAAGCGTCAGGCCAAACTAGATTTATCAGAATACTTACATCACCAGACTAACCCAATTGAGTATTTCATGGACAAAAGGGTCCCCAAAAAGTTGTGGGACTTGAGGTGGAGGCTCTACCATCAGGTTCTTAATCTGAGGGGAAAGAGACCATGGACCGCAGAGGATGAGCAGACCTGTCCGCGTCTGAAATGTAAAAAGGCTGAGATTTTGAGTGGCGTGGCACAAAAGGAGACGACCAGACATTTTGTCCAGGACTGCCCAAGTGCCCGGGAAACATGGGAGGAGGTGGCCCGGGTCCTGGATTGGCCCGATTTGGCACAGCAGGCTTGGGAGACAGTGCTTTCAGGGACTGAGCCTCCAGAGGGTGTCAGGGGACCCAGAAAGTCAGTGGGCCAAAAGAGGAAGAGGAAGGAGCCTGGTTCCGCCATGGCTGAGAGGTTTTGGAAAGTGCCCTGGTCCATGGTGCGCTTGGTAAACCTCTATGTGATGTTAGGGTTAGTTTTCCAGAGACAAAAGGAGGTGAAAAGTCAAAATCTGCAGGATGTAAAAGGCACTGCCTATTATGTGAAGAATGTAATTGAAAATTTAGCTCTGAGTGAAAAAGAGAAATTGCCAAGCTATCGTTGGAAAAAGTTTTGGCCGTGGTTTAGTGAGACGACCCCAGCAATAACATAAAATGATATTTTAAATAAATATTTTATTAATTTTGTATTATTTTGTATTATTATTTTTAATTAATATTTTATTGGGTTTTTTTCCATGTCTAAGTAGGTATAATTATAATGTGTAAATATAATGTGATTATAGTGTGTTTAGAGTAAAGGGAAAAATACATTAGTGTTAGGATAGATTTACTTTTGTATTAGTAAGAAAAGAGGAAAATAATTAGTATTGTTTTTGTATTATTGTTATGGCCTTTTGCGGTCGGGTGTATTTTTTAGTAGAATGGTCTTACTCCAATAAAAAAATTCCCTAAAAATTCCCTAACTGCCACCACTGCCAGTTGACTGACTAGTTCCCAATCTGGGCCACAGACTGAATGGCAAGAGTGGATTGTGGAGTGGATAGGGAATTTGCATGTGGGTGGTGATTGGTTGGGTGTGTTTCCTGAGCAATTAATCAGAACACTAGGAGAGGAAACATACCCAAGAGTTTTATATACAGAGATACGAACTACAAGAAAAGGTACATATTGATGGGATGCACTGAAAACATTCATCAACCAGGGCACCATTTATTTGAAGACTGACATTACTCATTCACATTCCAAAGATGCTTCTATCATTGTATTCCTCCATGTACATCAACTTAGTTGGCCCCTCTTCTCAGGTGGAAATGGAGTGAAAATTTTGAGTCATGCCTATGCTATGATGACTTGTACCTTCCAGAGACATTTCAATCTGTTTTTTAGCCATTGTGGGAGATACGAACATTTGTCTTACCTCTTATACATTCATTTCCAGTAGATGGGCAAAAAACATCCTGAAGCATGTTGGGTAGCTCTTCCCACTTACTCTTGCTAGGCAGGAAAGAAAGTGCAGCCCCTTCTGGTGAGGTCATGTGGGAGGCACGACCCCCAGATAGCCAGTTCATAACAAAGCCACATGACATGCTTCATAAAAGAGATAACAAGTAGAATAGGTAAAAGGGGGCACTGAAATCCAAGCCTGGTCCCATGGGTCGAACAAGGATCATAGAATCATAGAATCATAGAATTGCAGAGTTGGAAGAGACCACGAGGGCCATCCAGTCCAACCCCCTGTCACGCAGGAAGGAAGTATCTTAAGTAAGATAAGAAGAGGCCCCACCCTCCATCCTTGATGAACTTGAATTCTTGCCAGAACCAATGGGTGGGGAGGATATTCTTTGCCTATCTACTAGAAACAAGCATATCACAGGTAAGACCAGCATTCCTTTGCCTAAATAGATAGGCTTCAGGACATCCTGAAGCATGTTGGGACATACCAGAGCCCCCAGAAGAGAGGGTGGGGTGCTGGCAAAGAGAGGAAAGGCCTAAGGCTTGACCACCTGTTGCAGAACTCTTCTACCAAAAGCAGCCTCCACTGATTGAAACTTGTCCAGCTTATAGTGTCTGACAAAGGTCGGTGGAGACCTCCAGGTAGCTGCCCTGCATATTTCCTCTAGAAAAGCTTTTGTGCCCCAGGATGCCAAAGTGGTGGCACTTCTTGTCAAATGGGCCTCAATACCTTGCAGAGGTGGGATTTCCAAGGACTTGCAGCATCCTACAAAACAATTTTTAATCCATCTGCTTAAGGTCGAAGGGGACACATGCCTTTCTACTGATTGGTGATGGACTGATAGGAAGAATGCTTCAGGGGCATGGAATGGTTTAGTCCTCTTGATATAGATGCAGATGGCTCTGCTGATGTTTAAAGTGTGCCAGATCCTCTCCAGTTCCATAGCCAGTCTAGGACAGGAGGACAGGATGACAATCTCTTGGGCTATGTGGAAGGAGGAATTAACCTTGAGGATAAATGAAGGATCCAAATGCAACACCATTGAATCTGGCCTGAACTGTCAGTAGTCATTCCAAACAGAGAGGGTCCTAGTTCTGAGACTCTTTGGGCTGAGGTGATAGCCATTAACAGGACCTTCCAGGAGAGGTGTTTCAGTGATACCTCCCTCAGCGATTCAAAAGGATGGATGGTCAGAGATGAGCACCAAGTATAGATCCCAGGATGGGAAATGATGGACTGTAGGTGGAGCTAGATTAGATAGTCCCTTAAGGAATCTATGGATGTACAGATGGGAAGACAAACGTGAAGCTCTCTCCCAATACAGGAAGGAAGTGATAGTTGCCACCTATTTCCTGATGAATTCAGACACAAGCCAAGGATGATGCCTTTCTGCAGGAACTCCATCAACAAGGCCAGTGATACCTCCCTGAAGGCCAGCTTCCTGTGTCTACACCATCTACGAAAAAACCTAAAGGTATATTCATAAATTCTGTTGGTCGACTCTTGCCTAGACATGAGGATAGTAGACATCACCTTCTGTGAGTATCCTCAGGTAGTCAGCATATCCTGCTCAATCTCCAGGCGTGAAGCTGTAGCCAAGTTGAGTCTGGGTAATGGGCCTGGCCCTGAGACAGTAGGTCTGGCCGGATGGGTAATGTAATAGAGGCTGCTGATATGCATAGGGTGATGGAGAAGCAGGCTCTCCTGGGCTAGGCTGGAGCCACCAGGATGAATTCCACACCCTCTCTGTGAATCTTTGCCAGAACCTTAGGAATCAGGGAGAGAGAAGGGAAAGCATACAGCAAGCTTGTGGCCAAGACCATGTGAGCACATCCCTGTCCTCTGCTCCATCTGATGGAAACCTGAACAGAAACTGTGGGAGATTGGTATTCACTGGAGAAGCACAGAGATCAAGCACTGGATGACCCAGAGACCTCGTAATGTCATTGAACACCTCAGGGTGGAGGCTCCACTCCCCCTGATTAATGTCAGTTCTGCTGAGCCACTCCACCTTGAAATTTAGGGCACCTTGCAAGTGTTACACCTCCAGTGAAAGAAGGTTCTCCTCTGCCCAGGATAGAAGTAGGTGAGCTTCTGCAATGAAGGAGCATGAACTTGTTCCCCCCTGGTGATTTATGTGGGCCTTTGTTGTCATGTTGTCAATCCTGACAGGACCACCCTGCCCTGGACTAAGTGGTGGAAGGAAAGCATTGTCATTCTGACTCCTCTGAGTTCCAGTCAATTGATGTGTGAAAGCTCCTCTGCACTCCATCTGCCCTGAGCCAGCTGGGTTCTGCAGTGGGCTTCCCAGCCCCTCAGACTCATATCCATCATCATCTGGACACCCTCTGGCTTCCATAGAGTAGTCATCTGTAGATTGCTGGTGAGAACTACCACCTCAAGGATCTGTGCACCTCTGGTGGGATGTTCAACTGCTGGTGACACTTGGCTGTGATGTCCACTTGGAATGGAAGAAGAAACCATTGCAGAGGTCTGGCATGAAAACAAGCCCAAGGCAGACAGTCCATGGATACAATCATCAGACCCTGCAGGTGGGCTAGGTGCATGAGGTCTGAGATAAAGGCATACAGGGCCTTTAGGATAGCCTTCTCCCGGGCTCTGACCCTTTTCTGCAGTAAGGAGACCAGACCCATCATGGAGTCCAACCTGGCCTCCAGGTGTTGTATCTGATGGGATGGCTTGAGGGAACTCTTCTTGAAATTCACCATGAACCCATGGTCCTGCAGGGAGCTGAGTACCTGCTATATGTCTCTCCACACCTGTGCCTTGGAGGCTGAGCAGATCAGGAAGTCATCAAGATATGGGAAGATGTGAAGCCTTGCTCTCCTCCATTGAGCCACAAGAGACACCATGATCTTCATGAAGACCTTGGGCTCCAAGGATAGGCCAAAGGGTAACATTCAATATTGAAAATGGGCTTTTTCATATGCGAAGCAAAGAAAATGGCAGTGCCTGTGTAGTATTGGCATGTGAAGATAAGCATCCCATGGGTCCAGCAATACAAGGTAATCCCCTGGTCAAAGAATCTCTAGGATGTACTCCAGAGTTTCCATGCAGAATCTCCTCGTCTTCACAAACTGGTTGAGTCCCCTCATGTTGTGTATAGCTCAACAACTGCCATTCTTTTGGGGGGATGAGGAAGACATTGGAATAGCACCCCTCCCCTTCTGGTGGCTTGGCACTCTTTCTATGGTGCTAACCTGAAGGGGGTGCTGGATAGCTTCCAGTAGGATGCAAATTTTTTTTTGGTCTTTGGACTTTGGGGTGGGCACGAACCACTTAGGGCATTGCCGGGTGAATTCTACCTGGTATCCTTGTCAGATCATGTGCAGCACCCATTGGTCCGAGGTCCCATCCACCAAAGAACCCCCAAAGTCTTCCCTCTACTGGTTGATATCTGTCATGCCTGCTGGTTCTTTTGCTGGCCACTGGTGAAGGAATTGGGGGGGAGCCATCCTGCAGTGGCATGCTGTGGTTTCTGATGAAGCTTCTGGTCACCCCAGCATTGTCTACAGTCTGGATTGTCTGGTCTGGGAGGAGTAACTCGGAAAGGAGCTGAACTGAGGTCCGGTCATGCAAAAGGAGCAATGATACCTTGAAAATCTTCTGTTGTCTCGTCTTCTCTCCAAGGCTAGAGTTTTCTTCTTGTCCTTGTTCTCCACCAGCATAGGCTGTAACAAGTCACCAAACAACTTTCCCCACAAGAAGGGGTTAACAACCAAATTCTTTTTGGATTTTAAGTCAGCATTCCAGCTCTTAAGCCATAACAGTCTTCCAGCAGCTACCACTGCTGCTTGGCCCCTAGTACAGTACTGAATGGTGTCCAAGGTACTGTCAGCTATAAAGGCAGTGGCCCGTGGAAACTTGTTGAGGCCCTGCCTGACTCTGGTCTCTCCCTCTAGATCCTCTGCCAGGAAATCTTGGGTCCACTAGAGAGGTCCCTGTCACCATGATTGCCAAAGCAGCTGCCCTAATGGTGAGGGACAGAGCTCCATGAGCCCTCTTGAGAACTGAATCAGATTTCTTATCCTCAGTGTCCTCTCCATCATGGCCAAAAAATGAAGAAGATATGAGAGCAAGACTGGAGCTTCAAAGAGAGGGATCTGAAGCTTAGCCATAATGCCTTGAGGTAGGTTGTACAGCCTCCTTGCTAGACTTGGTGGAGTCCTATTAGCCACAGGCTTGCTCCAGTCCTCCCTGATCACCTGCATCAGGTTGGCTAGGAAGGGCATCTCCAGAGCTGTGATAGCTGTCCTGGGAAAAAGGTCACTCAAGACCCTGGGAAGGTCAGGGTCCATCTGTGGTTCCTGGCTGGTGGGGGGGGAGGCTAAGGCTCAATGTCCCAACCATCCTTCTCAGGAGAGTGGGGAGATTCTCTGTCTTGAAGAGGGGGGTGGAGGTGTGTTCTGAATCCCTCTCATCCTTTAACTTTTAATGTCTTCTTTTTCTTTATATTTTTGAATTTCCCATGCTATGTAGTCTCACGAGATTTCATTGCAAGGGAAGCCTTTTTGCAGAAAGGAGGTAAGTATGACATGGGAAGTTCTTTTGTTGGCATAAAAACAGCAAAGTTATACCGGCAAGAGAACAGGTTTAAGGGGGGGTGGTCTGATAAAGTCCATAGTCAGCAGCAGGAGGGAGAAAGAAAAAGAGAGATTTTTTTTTAGAAGGAAGGAAGGAAGGAAGATGAAAGAGGTGAATTAAAGGAAAGATAGCAAGCTCTGAATGTCCACGAAGTCGGCAAACGATGGAGCACAACAAAGGAGTGTCCACCAGAAGTGGTAGGCAGGAAAGAACTGGCTAATTGAGGGTCGCACCTCCCACATGACCTAACCAGAAGGGGCCATATTTTCTTTCCTGCCTACCAGGAGTGAGTGGGAGGAGCTACCCATCATGCTTCAGGGTGTTCTGAAGCCTGAAGCCAGGATGTTCAGCAAGCCAGAGGTTCTCCAGCCTGCAGCAGCCTTTCACCCCATTCCACCGGGCCAGGAGGCTGTAGTGGGACCCTGAGGACTCGTTGGCAGCGAGGCAGCAGCAGGAGGGGGCGTGGCAAGGAGTGGCTGGTGTATTAAGCCACTCCCAGACCCCTCAGGAACACCAGCCAGCAGCCAGAAGGACTCTAAGCCTGCAATTGGAGTCAGCTGAGGCCGGGAATGGAGTGGGGGCAGAAATTGGAGTTGTGCTGGGGAAAAGGAGGTATGGTCGGAACAGAGTGAACAGATGTTATGAAAAAAGGTGGGATTGCTGTTTGTTAGCTATCCCACCTTCAGTTCACCCTGTTTCCCGGAATGGATTGGAGAGCGTACCAACCATTTCACAGAACCTTACTTAGCTCCTCTGCAATGCCAGGTCGGTTAAGAATACAACTCATATTATTTACGATCTTCTCTTGGATGAGGATGCTGACCTGGCTTGCTTCACAGAAACCTGGCTGGGAGAGGATAGCTCTGTCACATGGGCGCAGGCCCTCCCAGCCGGGTATTCTGTCAGTGAGCAGGTGAGGGGAAATGTGCGGGGGGCAGAGTGGCTCTGGTTTATAAGAACAATCTGACCTTGACCAGGATACATGTCCAAAACACAGTCCACTTTGAGTCTATGTACCTTAGCCTGAGGACCAGGGATAGTTTGGGGATTCTGCTAGTATACCAACCACCCCATTGTCTAGCAGACTCCCTAACTGAGCTGACACAGCTGGTCTCAGAGTTGCTGTTGGAGTCACCGAGACTTTTAGTTTTGGGCGACTTCAACATTCCACTTGAGACCAGCTTGACAAATCTGACTGGTGCGGCTCGGGAGTTCATGGAAACCATGAAAAACATCGGCCTATCCCAAATGGTCATCGGGCCCACACATTGTGCAGGTCATACTCTCGATGCGGTCTTCAGTACGGAACAGGAATATCCATGGGCGGAGGTTATTAAAACCACCGCATTGTCATGGACGGATCATTTCCTGGTCAAGACTGAACTAAGAGCTCTTCCCGCCCCACCGGGGGTGGTGGACCCATTAGAATGGTCTGCCCCAGAAGGCTAATGGAACCAGTAGGATTCCAGAAAGCCTTGGAGGGGTTAATGGTTAGTAATGCCGGTGACCCTGTCAAAGCTTTGGTTAATACCTGGAACAACGACCTTACCAAGGCTATCGACACGATCACTCCCAAGTGTCCTTTCCAACCGTAAGCCATGGTATACAGCAGAGCTTAGGAAAATGAAGTGGGTTGGACAATGACTAGAGCGCAACTGGCAGAAAACTTGACTCTTATCTGACAGGACTCGTCATAGGAACTTTCTTTGGTCCTATCGAGACGCAATACGTGCAGTGCAGAGATCCTTCTCCTCTGCAAGTATTGCATCTGCAGAGTCCCGTCCAGCAGAGCTGTTTAGGGTGGTAAGGGAGATGACGCAGGTTATTCCTGTGCAGAACCTGTTGCTTAACCCAACGACGGCCTGCTGTGATGCGTTTAACAATTTCTTTGCAGATAAAATCTCTTGGATAAGAGCCAACTTAGATGCCAGTAATTTGACAGAAACAATTGATGAGGTGTCCAGCAACTCTGTTGATGTAAGTTTACTGGATCAATTTCAATCTGTGAAAACTGAGGACGTGGACAAGCTACTTGGTAGGGTGAGGAAGACGACTTGCCCTTTCGATCCTTGCCCTTCATGGCTGGCCATCCAGGGGGGGACTGCCTTGATGGTGTTCCTTAAGGACATCATCAATGCATCCCTCACAGAAGGGTGTGTTCCATCTTGTTTAAAGGAAGCAGCCATTAGGCCGCTCCTGAAAAAATCTTCCCTTGACCCCCTGGACATGAACAACTATAGGCCGGTTTCTATGTTACCATTCTTGAGCAAAGTGATCGAGAGGGCAGTTGCACTTCAACTCCAAGTGGTCTTGGATGAAACCGATTACCTAGACCCATTTCAAACTGGCTTTAGGACGGGATTTGGAGTTGAGACTGCCATGGTTGCCTTGACTGACGACCTGCGTCTAAGCATCGACAGGGGTAATATGTCCCTATTGGTGCTTCTGGACCTCTCAGTGGCTTTCGATACGATAGATCATAGCATCCTCTTGGATCGCCTGAATGGGTTAGGAATCAGAGGCACTGTGCTCCAGTGGTTCCGGTCCTTCCCCTCGGGCAGGTCCCAGAGGGTGTTGCTCGGGGACAGCTGCTCCAGCAGAAAGGAGCTTACTTGTGGCATTCCGCAAGGTGCCATCCTGTCCCCGATGCTGTTTAACATCTGTATGAAGCCGCTGGGTGAGATTATTCGGAGTTATGGGGCTGGGTGTTATCAGTACGCTGATGACACCCAGCTCTATTTCTCCTTCTCCCGAGCGTCGGCCTCGAATTCTGATGGCGTCTCTCCTCTTAATGATTGTCTTAAAGCAGTAATGGGCTTGATGAGGAAAAACAGATTGAGATTAAATCCAGACAAAACGGAGGTGCTCACGGTAGCGGCCCCAAAACCAGGAGTTGGGTTGCAACATCCAGTCCTGGACAGGGTCACGCTCTCCGTTAAGGACTGTGTTCACAATCTGGGGGTGCTCCTTGATTCATCGCTTTAGATGACTAGTCAGGTGAATGAGACAGTCAGGAGCGCCTGTTATCAGCTTCAGCTGATACGCCAGCTGCACCCTTTCCTGGAATTAAGAGACCTCGAGACTGTGGTGCAGGTGCTGGTAATCTCTCGTCTAGATTTCTGCAATTCGCTCTACATGGGGCTGCCCTCATGCTTGGTCCGGAAACTTCAGTTGGTACAAAATATGGTAGCCAGAGTGGTCTCGGGAACATCTCAGAGAGACCATATAACTCTAGCATGAAAATCTCTCCACTGGCTGCCTATCAGTTTCTGGGCCCAGTATAAGGTGTTGGTTATTACCTTTAAAGCCCTAAATGGCTTGGGTCCAACTTATCTCCAGAACCGCCTCCTCCCATACAATCCTCCCCGCGCACTCCGGTCCTCTGGGAGGAATTTGCTTCCGCCACAAAAATCTACGCTGTCTGCAACCTCCCAGAGGGCCTTTTCAGTAATCGCCCCCAAATTGTGGAATGACCTGCTGAACGAGATCTGTCAGATGACAAGCCTGAGTAGCTTTAAGAAAGCACTAAAGACGGATCTCTTTCGGCAGGCCTTTCCTAATTAGATCCCAGCCTCAGGGGAGCCTGGCCTCATTTAGTCCGCTGGCTATTTATTGTATATATTATATCTATTGTTTTTAAATGTGAAATTAGATCAGTTGCTTTTTAACTTATACTTGTTTAATATTTTTTTATGGGGGAGGGTGGGGGTGGAGGGTGTTTAGGGATTTTTATCTGTATTGTATTTTAATTTTTGTAAGCTGCCCCGATTGTTTAACAGAGGGGCGGGGTATAAATAAATAATAATAATAATAATAATTATTATTATTATTATTATTATTATTATTATCTACTGGGAAATTATCTGTTTATTTTGCTAACTGTACGTTTAGCTATCACATTTACTCACAGATTTTAAAAAATGTTTAAGCATTTCTTCTGTCCCACATCATCCTTTCTTTTCCATACTACAAACTCTTTCAAAGCCCTCAAATAGTATCCCTAAAACAATAATCAAAATAACATTTTGGGAAGTACAGTTGTCAAGGAGGAAAAATACAGTAATAATGCTGGCTAAATCAACCAAGACAGACTTTATACAGCCCCCATTAATTACTGAGAGAGGCTAAACAGGGGAGTGACTATGTACATTTGATGTTGTGAATACTAGGCTCACTTCATATTACAACAACATTCTCAAACAGAATTTAATAAATGTTTGATGATTCTTCATGGTTAATTTATAATATTAACTTACACATGATTACATTAAATCTGCTTTCATGAAATCATTTTCTGTGTTTCTCATTTAGAAAATGGAGACAAACGAATTGTTATTAAATGGCTGAACAATGGGCAAGCACAAAGAGGAAATAACTAATTTCAGACTGTTATTATCTGGGCACAGTGTCTTTTATCAGATCTGGTTTAATTTTAAACACTGCTCACTTCGGGCAGAATTTTCAGCTTGTAAGTGAGTGGTATAGATTCAAAGGCAAACAAAGGAAAGAAATATAAATGTGTAGCTTTGGAATAGTAATACCCTACTGTCTAATAATGGTTCATGTACCAAAAAACACCATGCAGGGTGGTGTAGTTGTCTCATTTTTCACTATTATCTTCAGGCCATGTTTCCATGTCCCCTAAAACTGAGACCCTAAAACTCTAATAATAACTAGTAGATTGGGGGCAGAGCCATGCTGTATCACATGCACAAGACAGAGCCTGGGGAACATGTGTACAGAATAAGAATATAAATATTAAAATATTTTGTCCTCACTAGTGAAGATGAATAACTTCACAACTGCATAGAAGATTAATATTCCTGCCCAGTTCTTGTCAGGTATCAGCACATACTAACTAATGTGTTACTGGGGAGACTTTTCTGCACAGAAATGCACATGAGTGTTTTTTGGGGGGGGGAAATTGTCTCCATATAACCACATGACTTTTTGTGCAAGGTTGCTGGGGTTTTGCACAAAAATAGAAAACTTTCACACACAGAAATCACTCATGGCTATATGGAAACAATTGTTTTGTGCGCGCGCACACACACACACACACACACACACACACACATATATATTGGGGGGCTTACATAGAGATCCATGATTTTTTTTCCATATATATTTATTCAAGCTTTAAACAGTCTTCTATACAATGTTTCGATTCGAATACATAAATTATTTACAAAATGTTAAGGCGATTAGTTAAATGCATCTAAACAAATTTTTAGTTACTTGATTTCCATTGTCACATTATCAACTTAAAGCTAACCGTAAGACCATTATTGACTCAAAAGGAAAATAACCATAATTCCATTATCCTTCTGATGCATTACTTTTTAAACTTCCATTTCCATTTCTTTACTTCCCCCCTCCTTCAACTTCCTTAATGTTATAAAGCCAAGGATTTTCTATATTTGTTCTTTTCCTCCCATTTCTTTGCTTCGAAAGAACCTTCATCTTATTTTTCTTTATATTCCATACTCAGCCCTTATCTGTATTATCTATGTTCTTATATTAACCATATTTGATTTTTTTCCTTGTAATTTGTCCATTTACATATCAGCTTATATTATTTAACTACAATTGAAGTTTCTCCTGCTCTCTTATTTTTATTTTTATTTTCTAATTCACACTGGTCTGTAATACCTTCTTATAAGTACCCACGTTTAACCAGGTATTCATCTATGCCTTTCCATTCTTTGTTCGTTTCATCCACATTTCTTTTATTTATTATTCTTGTCAATTTATCATTGTCTTTCATCTCTAATATTTTCCCTAACCATTCTTTTGGTTCTGGAGCTTCCTTCTTTTTCCACCTGGTTGCGATCCTTATTCTAGCAGCTGTTACTAGATACAGTAGAACTCTCCAGTATTTTTGTTGTATATATCTTTCTAGTACTAAAGTTATATTCAACAGATACAGTTTAGGTTCCATAACGAACTTAACCCCCAGCATCTTTTGTATTGTTCCGTATACCTTTGCCCAAAAAGCTTGTATAACTGGACACGCCCACCACATATATGATATAGGGATCCCACTTCTTTTTCACATCTCCAGCATTTCTTATTTTCTAATTTGTAGATTTTACTTAATCTTGCCAGTGTAAGATACCACCTATTAACAACTTTGAAATAGTTCTCTTTAAGATCCTGATTAGCTGTGAATTTATTTGTTCTAGCCCAAGCATTTCCCCATTCCTCTAACGTTATGGGGTCACCTACATCCCTTGCCCATCTTATCATGACATCTTTTACCAGTTCTTTTTCTAGCTCTCTTTCTAACATTATATAATTTTGCAATGTTCTTCTTTCCTGTTCCCCATATTATCTTATCTATCTCATTCTGTTCATGCATAAACCCATATTTCTTTTTGTCTTCATCAAATCTCTCTTTTATTTGATAATATGTAAACCAATTTGTTTCCATCCCTTGTCTTTGCATTTCCTCTCTCGATTTCATACGGAGTTCTGCCCCCTTCACCTGTTCTTTTAAATCTTTATATCTGAACCATTCTTCTTTTTTCTTCCATTTTATTTGAAAGCCTTTTATTGGAGACAACCATAAAGGGATGGCATGATAGAATATATGTTATATATATTTCCAGATCCTTATTAGTGGCCCTCTCACTGTATGGTTATAAAATTCTTTTTCTACCTTTGCTTTTTCCTACCATAAGTACGCATGGGATCCACATCTCAAGTTGCCGCATTCCAAGTTTAATATTTTAGTATTGTCTAATCTTATCCAACTACTGATCCAACTCATTCCACATGCCAGATAATACGTTTTAAGATCAGGTAGGGCACCTCCCCCTCAATCTTTCGCATCTATTAAAGTTGACCATTTTATTCGTGGCTTACGGCCATTCCAAATAAAATCTTTTAAGTCTTTCGTCCATTCTGCGAACGGTTTATCATTATTCAAAATTACTAAATTCTGGAAGAGGAAAATCATCCTCGGTAGGATGTTCATTTTTACTGTTGCAATTTTCCCTAGTAACGATAAACCCAATTTTTGCCATCTCTTTAGATCTTCCTTTACTCCTTTCCATGTTTTTTTAATAATTGTTCTCAAATAGCTCTTTGTTCCTTTTACAAATCCAGATTCCCAAGTATTTCGTTCTAGATTCTATTCTGCACTCCAATTTATTTTTTAATTGAAGTTCTTCATTTTTTGATAAATTCTTAGTTATTATAACTGTTTTGTTCTTGTTAATTTTAAACCCAGATACACTTCCGAATTTGTTTATATATTGCAATAGCTTCTCAATATGTAGCAAAGGATCTTGTACTATTAGCAACAGGTCATCTGCGTAGGCCAGTACTTTATATTCATTCCCTTTAAGCTTCAAACCTGGTATTAATTTATCTTCTCTAATTTGTTTGCTAATCACTTCTATAGCTAGAATGAAAAGAAGAGGGGAAAGTGGACAGCCCTGTCTTGTTCCTTTCTGTATATTGATTGTCTTAGATCTTTCCCCGTTTACTACTATGTTTGCTTTTTGTTTACTGTAGATCTGATCGATACTGTCACAGAATTCGCGACCCACTCCAATTTCTTCAATTACTCCCTTCATAAAAGGCCATGTGAGGTTGTCAAAGGCCTTTTCAGCATCTGCGAATACTAAAGCTGCTTTTTTGTCGTTATTTTTTTCATAGTATTCTAATATGTTCAGAGCTGTTCTTATGTTGTCTGACATTGATCTTCTGGGGAGAAATCCTTTTTGGTCTGAATGGATGAAGTCTGCTAGTACCCATTTTAATCTGTTAGACAATATTGTCACATATATCTTATAATCTGAGTTTAGTAACGAGATTGGGTGGTAATTCCTGACATCTGATGAGTCCTTTCCTTCTTTTGGAATCAAAATTATTTCCGCACTTTTCCATGACTCAGGAATACCTTCTTCTGTGATCTTAGTAAACGCTTCATGCATATGAGAGATAATCTCTTCTTCAAATATCTTGTAAAATTCTGCAATAAATCCGTCAGGACCCGGAGCTTTCCCCACCTTCATTTCTCTTATAGCCTGTGATATTTCTTGTATTGTTATTGGTGCTGCTAATCTTTGCCTCTGTTTTTCAGTTAGTTTTCCAATGTTGTTATTTTTTATGTACTCCTTCAATTCTATCTCTTTTTCCTTCTCCATTCCTTTATCTGAGTATAATACAGTATAGTATTGTTCAAATTTTTTCATGATATCATCTTGTACGGTGTAGGTTGTGTTGTCGTCTACAATTTCTGTTATAAGTTTTTTCTCTTTCTCCTTCTTAAGTCTATACGACAACCATCTGCCTACTTTATTTGCATTTGCGAAGTGATTTTGTTTTATTCTTTTTAATTTGTGTCTTATATCTTCAATCATTTCTTGCTTTAGCTCATTTTGTATGATTTTTATCTCTCCTAGGATCTTCTTATTCTGTGGATTGTGTCTCAATCTTTCCTCTTTTTCTTTTAATTTCTCTGAAAGTTTGGCTTTGTTTTCTCTTTTCCGCTTACATATTTCTGCTCCTTTTTGTAAAAATACTCCTCTTATTGTTGCCTTGAAAGCATCCCATATCACTTTCCCCTGAATTTCATTTGAGTTATTGATTACGAAGTATGTTTTTATCTCCTTCATTTTTTGTACAAACTTTTCATCTCTAAGTAAAGATTCTTTTAATTTCCATGTGTATTCTTTTCTTCTTAATTTCAATGTCATTTTAATTGGATTGTGATCAGACAATATCCTTGGGAGTATTTCCATATCCTTTATCCATATACTCATGTCTTTAGCTGCCCAAAACATATCGATCCTAGACCATGACTTATGAACCTCTGAATAAAATGTATAGCCTTTCTCATTCCCTTTTTTCTTGGTCCATACATCAATCAATTTATATTCTTCCATTAGATCTTTACAGATAACTGGTAGGTTGCCTTGCTTTTTCTTGCCTTTTTCCTGTTTTGTCCTGTCTCTTCTGGTTCTGTGGGTCGAGGCATCGGTCATTCTGCGGGTTTGCTCCACAGCTCTGCCCTCCAGAAAGGAGGCTATCTTAGGAGGTTTTCCATCCTAAGAACTCCCTGTTGGGGAAAACAGGGTTATAAGGGATCGGCTGTGCCCTTGTGGCTGCCCTATGGCTGTGGACTCCTAGGTCAGGGAGGAGAGAAGGGGAGGACCGAACAGAGAAGCAAGCAGCAAAGAGGGCGTTTGATAGGCAGCCTCTTTCTTGGGAGCAGTAAGCTCCGAGCCTCCAATATCCCAGGGGATTACTAAATAACTGTGGAATTTACTTACTTCAAGTATAATATAAAACTGGGGACGTCGAAAACTATCTTGTGCAATCTGTGCTGTTTGTCTGCGAGGGAAGCAGAGAGTTCATGACAGTGGAGAGGCGGAGGATCCTGCCGGAGGATGCGGAGGAATGCGTTTGGAAGACGGACACTGGTGTACCCAATACATTGGTCCGTAGGGGAACAAGAAGGAACAAGACAGACTATTGATTTGCAGGCTGATGGAGAAAGAGAAAGCAAGGGTTGGAAAGGTTTTGGGGGAAAAAACGTTATGTGGAAAGAGTAACAGGAGCGAGGGAAAGGAGTTCACTCTGGCTTCCAGATTTGGATTGACCTGAATTTCCACCTGAGCAAGTTGAAACGAGTAAGCTGTGAGTAGATTTACGAACTGAGAACAGCGGGAGTAGCACTGCAAGCAATTGTAAAGAGTAGGAAATACCGTTGAGCGTTGCAGGGGCGAACGAGAAAGCAATGTGGGATGAACTGGACTGAGGCTAAACGATTTCGGTTTTGGTTTTGGTAGGAGCTAAATGGAGTAATAGATTATAGCGGAGTTTAGGGATCAAAGAGATAATGAAATATTGTTAGTTATTGTTTCTGGGGAGTGAGCTGAAATAAGGAGATACTTAATTCTATTTAACAAGGAATGGAAGACTGATGGTATTGATTTAATGGTTAATTTCTTGGGGTATTGGTCTGGGAAAGGTTGACTATAACAGATTTTCTGATGAATTTATAGTAGGTAAGCAGTAACTGATTTGAATGTTCTAAGGAATTAAATGCAGCTCAGAATTGATTGATATCCACTGTTATAAAGAATTAATTAATTGTCAAATTGTTTATTGAACAAGGTAACATTTGGTTGATTGTGTGTTGATTTATATGGTTAATTAATTAATTGCTTAAGGAATTGACTATTTTATTTGATTTATGAATAGATAATTAATTAATTAATTCAATGAATTGTAAACGATTATAAGACAACTTAATGAATTAATTGAACTTAATGAAGCTAATGAACTTATGGTTTTGAAATCAAGTTAGTAAAGGAAATGAAAAGAGTCTGACTAATTTAGGAAGGTAAAATAAATGGGTAAATGGTACCTAGACCATAAAAGATATCTCTAAACAATATCCATTATAAATTCAAGATTATAAAAATTTATTCAGATAGGTAGGTGGTATTAAGTTTGAGCTTTCTGGGCACTCTCGGCAATATAGTTCAAGGCCCAAATACGAATATTGAGGATAAATAAGGAGGCTCAGTTATGGCTTCGGGGGTAAGATCCAGAGCATATACAACCTCACAGATGACATTGACAAGGAGAGGGTCTATAGAAATGCCAACGAAACAGGGAGACATAAATACACAAATATTACAAGAATTAAGGGAAATGAAACGGGAAATGAAGGAAGACTTTAAAAATCTGAGAAAAGAATTAAAATCAGATATTGAGAAACTTGGCAAAAGGCTAGATAAATTAACAATAGAAATGAAAGAAATGAAAAATGATTTGGAAGCAGTCAAAGACAAAACACAAATTATAGAGAGTCAGGTAGATATACTTAAGATAGAACAAGAGAAGGAAAAAAACTTGAACTTAATACAGGAATTGAGATACAGGAACAAATGTATAAAATTAAGAGGAATACTAGAGAAACCCAAAGAAGACCTATATGAAAGGATAATCCCACCCTTGGCACAGTTTTTGGAGATGTCGGAAGAAAGGCTGACAGAGTACACAGATAGAATATTTAGAGTGAGCACGATGGCGTCAAGAGAGAGAAAAGTGCCAAGAGACACGTTAATTACATACACAAAATCACTAATAAGAGATGAGATAATACGGAAAAGCTATCAAGGAACCCTGGAAATCGATGGTCATGAGATACAGATATTCAAAGACACACCACCAGAAGTACTTAGGAAAAGACAAGAGTATAAATTTTTAATACAAAGACTTAGAAATAAAGGAATTAACTACAGGTGGGAACGTTTGGAAGGGATCTCATTCATTTACTACCAGAAGAGATTTAAAATTAATACAATAGAGAAAGCAAAAGAATTCCTGGAAAAAATGAACCAAGATGAAAAGAAAAATGATTTTTAAAAAAACGCAGGAAGAAAGGGGAGGAGAAAGCCAAGAAACCAGAGATACAATGTGAACAAGGAAAAAAAGTTGAAGAGAAGATCAAACAAAAGGAGATAGAAAAGGAAGGAATAGCATCAGAATTAAAGGAAGTCGAACAAGAAGTAAGACGGAAAGATACAATATTTCATTGATTTTTACTCACGATCAACTTTCGTGAGTAAAAATCAATGAAATATGACGCTCAACTCTCCCCGTGGTAATGCAACAGTACCGGCAGGGGCGAGCGTCATACGAAACTGACGCTTTGCAGCGCAGCAGCCTCGCAAGCTGACGAGGCTGCTTGCGTTACTTTCTTCACGTCCGAAAAAGTCCTAAGTTACATTATAACTATAATTTCATAGAATCATAGAATTGTAGAGTTGGAAGAGACAACTTCATTCCTTTTACAGCGTAACTTTTTAGTCACTTTTATAATTATAGGAGGGTAGTCTCACCAAACGATGGCAGAGAAGCATCACATGATTCAAGTGATAGCTTGTGCTGTTCCTTGCACTTCTGCTTCTTGGTCTGTTGTGGGTGTGGACAAGAGGAGGGTGTGTTTTGTACTACACAGCTAGTGGCTTCTAGCATTCAGAATGTTAAACAATATAACTAAGTGATTATTAAGCTGCTTTTGAGAAATGTGTACTTTTTAAAATTGTAGCTACATAAACAACTATTTTTTTGAGCCTTGAGAAGAATAACTTTTCCAGTGTAACTTTCCAGACACGAATACTTTGCAGTCCATTCAGTTTCTTTGCAACATTTCCACAGTGTCTAGTTCATTTATCTCCAGAATTGTTCCTGTTTTGAAGCTATCTGCATTATGGATTTGTTTAGTTTTTTGTTTCTTCCTGCTCCTGTCTATCCAACTTTCATACCCAGCTTTTGTCCAGCACTCTTTCACATGCCCACCTTTTGAAATTTGCTTTAAAATTACTTCTTCCTCATTTTGTAGTTTCTTCTATGACTGCTGAGGGCAGTTTTCAAAGAGGTAGCTGTGTTAGCCTCTTGCAGCATAAAAAGGAGGAAGGGAGAGAGAGAAAAAAAGGGAATGTGGCAGCACCTTTAAGACTAAGGTTATTGGTTTTTATTTTAGCAAGAGCTTCCACTCCTTCAGATGTGCTACAGAGTGATATAAAAGCCTCAGGTATAAAGCATTTAAACAATTCTGGGAGTGGGATAGAATATAACGTGATCAAGAAAGATCCAAATCATGTCCCTTGCCCTAAATTTTCAAAGGGCTGGGCGAGGTGTTGCAGGTCTTTTGAATCTTTATAGTGGTCAGCTAGTGTTGATGTGTGAAAGCAATAAATCTGCTTATCAGGTGTTCGTTTCCCTAGTTTCAAAACTCTCTCTGAGATTTCTTTTGTTATATGTGCAGAAGTAAGGACTCTTGTATTAATATATACAGTGTGCCATGAAGCAATTGTCTTTGTTCATACCGCTGCTAATGGATTGGAATGTGTGAATATGATTCAATTTAGCTGTTTCTTTTTATAGCATTTCTTTGTAATTTCCTTGTCCAATGACTGCCGCTTGTAAATCCCTTACTGTATGTCCAGGAGTATTGAAATGTTCTGCAACTGGTTTGGGCATAAAGCTCATTACACTAATAGGGGACATTTGCTTTACTTGGTATCAGCTGATAATGACCGCCCAGGCACCACAGAGAAATTCAGGAGTAGAGCATGATGGTGATACTCATCTCCTCTTTTCTGCTTCCATCATCTGGTAATTAAAATTGTACTGTACATACATATAAATACACATAAATTCCTAATCTATTAACTTAAATTATTAAAAATTGTCACTACCTAGACTGGAAGAAGTTAATGAAAGAACAAGAAGTTGAATTTTAGGAGATTAAAATGCTGTCAATTTCCTTATGCATTTAAGATTAATAAACTACTAATTAGGCTATGCAAATGAAGACTTTCTGAATTCCATCACAAACTTTAAGTGGCTACATTATCCATAAATCACTCTGTTAATGTATTTTGTTATGTAATTGGGGAATAACAGATTGATGAGTTAGTCCAATTAGGTCTAATTTACATGTGTATGGAATTTGTTAATAAAGTATTATGATTCCAATATGCAAGTAAGTAGGAATTAATCATAGCATGTACCTGTTTTACTTTGAAAGAAAAGAAATCCTTTTTTAAAAAAGTTTGCTAGATAACTGAGCAAACACTATGGACACCAACTCAGGTGTTTTGGGGGAGGAGGGCCTGCTAAAAGCACATTATACACAGGCAAAATAAATTCCCCACAGCAACCCAGAATGAGAGCTGCTGCTCTCACGTGTAGTGAAGGCATATTTGAGACAAAATGTACAAGAAAATGGACACAAATAGAAAGAATTAGCAAACAACCCCCCATCTTTATACTTTGTTCCTTAGATCCCTATATTTTGTAGTCAAAAGATTCACTGTATATTAGAACCTTACAAACTGGTGAATAACTTGCATGCCATTTGTTTAAAGAGATATTTTTAAATGCAATTATGTATAAACTGTTATCAAATATAACAATTTAAAATAACAATATAGCAACAATAACCACATAACAATCCAGAATAATTCTCAGCAGATATGGGGTGGGAAATGGCAGGCTGTGTGGTACTTAGTAACTTAGAGTACAATCCTGTATGTGGCTGGTTAATAGTAAACTTAATTTAGTTCAGTTAGACTTACTCTCAGGTAAATATGTAGAAGACAACAGCCTTTATATTCATACATTGATATACACTGAAACATATAGTCAAGGTTTCCTGTGCTTGTCCAAATTTAGCCAAAGCTACATCATCTACATACAAAAAGGAAGTATTGGCACACCATCATAACCCAATGCCATGCACAAATAAAGAAAATTGCAAGAAACCCCCTTTAAAAGTTTGGAACCCACCCACCCCAAACAGTCCCAGAATAACTCAGTGGCCCATTATATTTGTGCTTGTGCTTGAGAGATCACAAGCTTAATGTAAGTCAACAATGGGATGCAGCAGCACAAAAAAACCCAATGGAATTCTAGGCTTCATGAACAGAACTGTAGTGTCCAGATCAAGGAACCACTCCATTCTACTTTGGTCAGAACTCACTTGTAATATTGTGTCCAATTGGGGGCATCAGAATTCAAGAATTCAGAATGACAACCTGGAGGACAACCAAGATTATTTAGAAACCAAGCCCTATGAGGAACAGTTGAGAGACCTGGGTATTTTTAACCTGAAGAAGAGAAGCTGGAGAGGTGATATGATAGCCAGCTTTAAATATCTGAAGGGCTGCCATGTGGAAGATGGACTGTGCTTGTTTCCTGCTTCTCTACAGGATAGGACCTGAGGTAATGGAGACATTACAAGAAAAGAGATTCTCACTGCACATTAGGAAGAACTTCATCATAGTAAGAAGTGATCAGAGTTGGAACAGACAGCCTCAGAAGGTGGTGGGGTTTCATTTGTTAGAGATTTTTAAAGAGAGGTTTGGTATCCATCTCTCAGGAAGTGCTTTAGTAGTGGCTTTCTGAACTGCTGGGGGGTTGGACTAGATAAAGCAAAGAGGACAAACAAGTAATGGGAAAACAGAATAGAGTGGTTGGAAAGGAGTGACATACAGAGATTTTTAAAAGGGTGCAGGGAGATCATTTTGTTATCTGTAAAGGACGTTGCATGCTTCAGACTGAGAATATATTTTTAAATGCATCCAGGGATGGAAGTGAGAGCTCCCTTTTTTTTTTTGAATAAATGGCAAAATTCAAGTTTCTAATGGATCTGAGGGCTGGTCTAGAGGAGGGAATAAAATGTGAATTAGGGCACAAAAATGCCAACTCACAGCAGTTGTCATCTGTCTCAGCAATGTTTTGGCAACATCACTATCAGTGTTTCCTGTTCACATGGAGGAATGTCAGCAAATCAAGCTGGCAGTCGCAAGTGAATTACTCGTGGTTTTGTACTCCCTGACTTGCCTCCACCAAACAACATTAAAAAAAAAACACCTAAGCCCAAGGCGTGGAAGAGTGATCTTCTGTTTAAATAATTTTTAAAAAGAAAAGAAAGCATGTTTCATTGCCTCAGTGCACTATTGCTACAGTGACAATCCAACATGGTGGTTCTGTGATCTATCATCTTACTAAGCTCTGCCCCCTGTGCACATCCAACCAATCAGCTGTCCTCTTCAGCAATGCGATGCAATGCAATTCAGTCATCCTAACAGGCAAGGATGCACATTTTCGTTGGGGTTTTTAAAGAACTCAGGAAAAGTCCCAGAGGTTTCTGCCATGGACTTCCCTGATTTTTGCTTCCCCTCCCTCTGAAAAGGACGAATGCTGTGGGATCCCATTTGGACACCTGGGGTTCACCGCAGATTGTAAAGGGTTTTTTTCACCATCTGTCGATTTGGCAGTACTGTATCCAATACTACACACATGAAAATGTAATAGCAAAGAGAAAAGATTCTGCTCACTAAATTCATTTGTTGTTAAATGTAATAGCAAAGAGAAGAGATTCTGCTCACTAATTTCATTTGTTGTTAAATGTAATAGCAAAGAGAAGAGATTCTGCTCACTAATTTCATTTGTCAACTTTGGGGCTTACCACACTCCAAAGAAAAGCGACAGTGTAGCAGGAACATTCCATCTTCTGTGCTGCCTTGCCACACGATGTTCTTTTGTACCTGTCTTGCGGAGGACCGAGGTAAACCGTATCTTTTTGCTAACTCAAAAAAACCATTTTACCTCAGTCCCCCATGAGACTGGAATGAAAGAACACCAGAAAAAGGACAATGTCATGCAGCAAGGCAGCATAGAAGATATAATGTTCCTGCTGCACCACCACCTTTCTTCAGAGTGTGGTAAGCCCCTTAGACTTACAGTGACCCTATGGACCCTATGAGAGACCTCCGTCACCCTATAATCAACAGCCCTGCTCAGGTCTTGCAGACTCAGGTCCGTATCTTCCTAAACCGAATCCATCCATCTATAATACAGTCTTCCTCTTTTCTTATGGCTTCTACTTTGCTAAGCATTATTATCTTTTCTAGTGAGTCACGTCTTCTCATGATATGCCCAAAGTACAACAGGCTCAGTTTAGTCCTCTTGACTTCTCAGGAGTGTTCAGGCTTGATCTGCTCTAGGACCCATTTATTTGTCTTTTTAGTACTCCACAGTATCTGTGGAACTCTTCTCCAGCACCACATTTTAAATGAGTTGATTTTCTTCCTATTATCTTTCTTCACTGTCCAGCTTTCCCAATCATACATAGAAATGGAAAATACGATAGCATGGACAATCCTAACTTTAATATTCAATGAGATATCTTTACACTTCAGGATCATGTCTAGTTCCTTCATAGCTGCTCTTCCCCTAATTTCATATTTACCGGTAGTATGCATTTTTTAAAAGGCCCCGAAAAGCAAATTCCAAATGGAATTCATGGAAAGAGCAGCAGAAGGCAGCAGTGTTGTTTGGTGGTTTTATACCCCTATTTCAGGTTGCAGCTGAGTTGGAACCTCAGAGAGTACCTTCCAATAACCTTACAATGTTTTTCAATGTTGTCCTCCTATTGAAGTTTGGCAGATTAGGCTGAAAGAAAATTATTTACATCAGCCCTTCAATGTAGTCTGTTCTTAATGCTACAGTTCCAAGGGATTGGTTTTGATTACCATTCAAAAATCCTTCATACTTTCCAGGTTATAGCAAAGGACACTTTAAATTGCCTCTTCAAACATCCTCCCAGATCAAATGTAGTATATCCCAATGCATGCATAGGCTTCATGTGTCAATGAATTGCTATAGTTTGGCTGCAATTTAAATATTAAAAAACCAAATTAAATTTTCCAAAAAAATGTGCATAAGGTATGACCCAAGTCAAGGCAGGGACTCCTTCCTTGGATGCTAACTTTTGGTTTTTCAATTGACTCAATCACACACTCAATTAACATGTGCAAAACAGAATTGCACTACCTCTTTTTTTTCTTATAGAGTCTTGTTTGGGAGCAGCGAAGTTAAGATGCATCTGTCCAACACACATATTTAACTTGCAGATGCATAAGAGTATAAGAAAAGCCTTGCTGGATTATTCAGAAGGCCATCTAGTCAAACATCATATTTCCAAAAAGAACCAGCTAGATTCTTTAAAGAAACCATCAGTATGGGCATACAGGCAAGAACCCTCCATATTCTTTTAGTCTCCTGTTAGCTGGTACCCAGAAGCAGCATGCACCATCATGCAACAGTGGCTAAAAGCTGTCAGTAACAATTGGCTTTGTGTGCAGTTCCATGCATCAGCTGCAGAACTGATCAGGACAAATTTTTCATTCAGTATGGTAAAGAGATGTTGGGTTAAGATACCCTTAAGGATTAAGCAGATTAACACAGTGGCTGGAATCCTATTGGTGACATATGTATGTGTAACTTATTTAGAGTTGTGTGCATGTGTGTTTTGACATTGTACAAGGAGCTATTCACTAGGTCTTCATGCAACTTCCACCACTACCCCCAAGGCAGTTGTCCACCCAAGGGGCACTGCCTTGGCCATTTACTGCTGCAGAAGAGGAGAGGTGGCCACATAGTATCCATCCCAGCTACAGTGCTGCAGCTGAGGAAAGAAATTAGGTTGTTCTCCCAAATGGACCTCATTTCTTTTTCCCCTAGCTCCACTTGGGAGCTTCCTGGTCACGTCCCAGCTCCTTCACCCCAGCCAGTAAATGACAGGGGAAGAAGTGCAAAGATGTGTTCATGGAGCATCATGCTGATGGATTTTGATGGATTTTGGCCACTATTTTTATTCTGACTAATCTAGTCAAGGAGCAAATATGAGGAAAACTGAAAATCATAACATTCCCTGGATTTTCTTTTGAAATACGTGAAATGACTTGACAGATATATAAGATCATCCTGTTCTTTAAAACCACCAGCTCCATTAAAAAATGTGACAGGAGCAATGTATCAATAAATGAACTGTTTGTTTTTAATAGACAAGGTGCCATCTACATGAGTAGATTAGCTTTTAAAAAAAAATCAGCAAATTTGTAGCTTCTATGTTGCATTGGACTAAGGACTTTATCAGACCACCCTCCTAAACCCATTCTTTTGCCAGCATAACTTCTGCTGACAAAAGAACTCCCCATAGCACACTTACCTCCTATCTGCATGAAGAAGCTTCCCCGACAATGAATGAGGAGTGAACAGAGCTCCATTCACTTCCTCTATTGAAAGCCCATGGATTCTCGTGAGAATACATAACATGAGAAATTCAAAAATAAAAACAAAAATAACAAAGTAAAAGTTTTAAAAAGCACCTGAACACACTATAAAAGTCCCAAGTGAAGTGGGGAGGGTCATAAAAAGTGTGTCACCTACATGTATATCGTGATCTCACCTGGAAGTGTTCTGGCCGGACTGGCCATTGATGCTGGAATGATGAGAGGACATTGGCACAAGGTTTCATATGCTGGCAGTTCTGGCAAAATATCACCACAGCCGATCTATTGATGGTTTGGCCATTTGTATATATATATATATATATATATATATATATATATATATGGCTTATGTCCAGTACATAAACACAAAAGGGCAATGTCCATGCCCTTTTGCATTTATGTCCGTGCCCTTTTGCATTTATGTGGCATCCTTATAATACCATTTTTCATGAGTCTGATAAAGTCCTATAACTCTGTAAACTGTTAGCATGCCCTTCTATCCCCTCCCTATACTATCTCATAATTGGAGATATTGGACACTTCTAGGGGTCAAGTTGACCGGGATGATCCAAAAAGAGGTTAGGTGGAAGTCACAGGTCCTGGGATGTGTCTTAGAAATATTTTGGCAAAACAAGCCCATATTAGGATTGTGCGGAAGCCGTTTGGTAAACAAAGCCATTAACAAGGTATGTGTTAATTGTCAGGGTATGCAGCCCCTCTGAACAATCTGTACATGCCCAGAGGGAACAATAGCAGAATCAGCAAAAACACAAGGACCATATGCCTTTCTGCATACCTAGGTGTGTAGACATAGAGACAGACGAAAAATATCATTTTCCAGGCTTTTATTTGAATATCTAAAACAATACTACAAAACAAACTACATTCTGGATGCTTGAAATGATGCAGCCTTCTCTTCACTAGAAAGCAAAGAACAGCTCTGTGTATTTTTCACAGGCAAGCAACAAAGCAACAGTTTTGTTTTCCACACAGAGAACTGATTAGACCTACCCATAACATTGACTGCTTCACAGGCCAAGCCGTGACAGAAGAGAGATAAGACACAGCTGGTGGGAAGAAACCCACAGTTACTACCATTTGTTGATATAACATAACCTTGCAGACAGGCCTGCTTTTAATTGAAAGTCAAGCCAGCCTGTATTTTTGCCTACAGTGAGAATTTATTACTAGGATTCTGGGACTGTATGTTCCATTATCCTTGACATTAATTCCTTCTTGGGCACCTCAGCAATGAGTCATCCAACCAAACAATCAAGTGACCTTTCCGAACTCCAATCCCAAGGAAATCTCACCTTGGAACACCCTCTTGTCCTGCACTGTGAGGTTTTTCTAAACCCATCAATTTCTATCTACCAGCTATTAACGCCATCAGTTAAGTTTCAGTTTCCTTTGTTTACCTGGTAGGAAAACCATCCAGGCTTTGTTCTAGCCAGAGCAGCCTGTCAGGATATGAAGCAGGGTAAAATATTAGTCCCCCAACAATAGAAAAGTGTGCCACAGTGGACAAACCCAGCCACTCTCTTAATTACTCAATGATTTTAACAATAGAAAACCCTACAGATATAAATGTTCAAAAGACCCCAGTCTTTTAATTTATTTGGAGATCTTTCTACTGACAATTAGGAATCCCAAGATGGCCATAAATGGATATGTCTGGAATGCATTCATTCAATAATCATTCTAGATTGGTTTTTTTAGGGGGAGTTTCCAGTGTAAGCAGAATCCCATGGATTACAAATGGATTACATTGTCATCAGCCTCTGCCCTTGTAAATTTCTTGTGGACTCAGTGCACAAACACTGAGTCTAACATCTTTCATTTCAGAGGGGCAGTATTCTCAACATTTGCATTAACTGTGAGCTAGTAAGTACAAGCCCCCAAGTATTAGAAGTAAACATGGACATCCATTGGGTTAACTGTACATATCAGCGAATATCTTGTTTTTATCAGTCTTGAGGAAAACATCCAAAATGGGATGTGCAGGTTGTCATTTATGCTATTGTATGTTAATCTGAGAGCGAAATGGTGGGTGCATCCAGACTAGTTGAAAAGTCCCAGATTTTGTTCCTGCTCTTTCCAATTTCCAATTTCATACTAGATTAAAATAAATCAACAATATCTGGGACTTTGATTTTTTTAATCAGTCTGGATGCACCAAGAGACAGAGTAGATAATAGTTCTTCAAATGTTTCAGGCTTTCTTTGTTCCTGGTCCAGATTACAAAGGTATCACCACATGTGTTACACATGGGCTTGACTACATAGCGGGTGGGGTAGGGGTAAAAATCTGGATGAGATTCGGAGTACTTTGGCCCAAAGCTGTGGCACATGAAATTTGGGCTACTTAAGCAGCTACTGATGGGGTTTTGATTTGCCCAGGGGTTGGAGGGGCAATTGTAAGCAAAGCACCAGTGGTAGCAGCTTCTCTGGTGCCAGGTTGGGCGGCTACTGCTGGCACTTTGTTTAGAGTTGCCCCTCTGAGCTCTAGGAAAAGGAAAGCACCAGCAGTAGTTGCCTCTCTGAATCCAAAGTAGGACTGATTTTCCACAGTATAATCGCCCCTCCAAGCTCCGGGAAAAGGAAAGGGCCAGTGGTAGTCACCTCTCTGAAGCCAGATCAGATGGGTACCACTGGGGCTTTGCTTTCCTGGAGCACCAAAGGGTGATTGTACACCAGAAAAGCAAAGCCCCAGCAGTAGTCACCCTCTCTGAAACCAGAATAGACAGCTAGTCTTGTGATGGTGGGGCTCGCCAGGGGTTCTGACCTCAGAAACAGTGACTACTGCTGGAGCTCTGCCTTTTGATTGAGAAGTGGCATCAAGGAGGCAAAAACTGGCAGCACCTCAAGGAGTACTTGTTCTCCCTGTCCTTTCTACCACCCTCCGAATCCAATGCAGATGGATTGTTCAGATGGCAGTTTTCTCTGGAGTTTCCAGCAAACTGCAGAGAAAATTATGAGTTTTCTAAAACCCAGATTAAGGAGATATTTCCCAAGTCTGGTCCAAATAGGGCCCTACAGTGTTTGTGTCACTTTTGCACCTGATTTGGGGGGAAAGCCACATGTTGTGTGGCATTATTAAGCCAGATTTGGGGGGCGATTCGGGGTTTGTGATTGGTGTAGACAAGCCCATGGTGTATCATCACATATAATTTGACTGTGTTATTGTTGTTTAAGCATCTCCAGTTTGCCCATAATTAGCATATGTTGGAGCCATGGGAGTACCCAAACCTGTATTTTGTTTTTGTAGGTAGTACTTCTAGTTAAATGTGGAATTACATGTACTTAACAAATTTTCTTGCAGCTGAAAGTATACAGAAGATTTTCCTTGGTTTTTTTTCTGGGCTGTAAGGCCGTGTTCTGGAAGAGTTTACTTCTGATGTTTCGCCTGCATCTGTGGCTGGCATCTTCAGAGAAGAGCAGAGTCAGAAGTAAACTCTTCCAAAACACAGCCTCAAAGCCCAGAAAAAAACTGAAGGAAAAATCTATGGATGCCAGCTATGAAAGCCTTCGACTTCACAGTATACAGAAGACTAGTCATGGTGCAATTGGCTCATAGTGGCATTTTGTTACCACTTGGTGGGGGAGAATATGTTCAATTACAAAACTGACATGTTCATAGAGTAGACATAGAGCATAGTAGACACATTTGTAATTTTTGCAGACTGCTCAGTTTTCAAAATATAAAATCCATTTGTAATTGAATTTGTCTCCAATCTTAGGTGAAACAGCTAAGGTAAGCAGTGGTAACGCAGTGGACAAAATTACAGCAAAACAATACCTTTCCTGTTAACTATTGGGGAGGGGGGGCGCTAATAAAAAAAAGTGAACCGAAACCAAACTGTGTCAATTTCAGTTTAGTCTGTTGCAGCCAAAAGAACAGGATCCTGTGGGATGTTACATTAGCACATTCATTTATACTGTAGCTGAAAGAAAAGTAACCTGCATTCACATGGGCAAAAAATTCGCCTGTCCTTTTGAATAGCATTAATTACACCTAAAATACCTGACATTTCCCCCTCCTATTCTTTTAATCTCCTTTCCAAATTCTGTTTTCTTTTTCCTCCTTCATCCTTCTGCTAACCATGAAGTCCACCATGGAGACTTTACTACTTTAATTATTCTTTAAATGTATATGGCAAAAGCTAACCATTCATGGGTCTTGTTGATGTTCATCATCACGATCATCATCTATAATTCTCACCATTCTCAGAAGCATTCTCAGGCTGTTTGGCAGACTAGTTTGCAAAACAAGTGATAATATTGTGAAATACCTACAGTATATATCCAAGGTCTGGGGATGGATTGCACACATTTTGGTTAGGTAGTTCTTTTGCCCAGAGAATGGATGATGCAGTGTGATTTAGAAGAAGAGATCTGCATGAGGATAAAACAAAGAAAGAAAAAGTTGGAAATTCTATCCACACATCGACACAAGTTCTGAATGACTGTCAGTTTCACTTTATTTGCACCAATTTTAGAACATAGAAGAAACATAACGTTTGGGGGGGCAGGGGAAATACCTGGTCCTTTTCTTTTCTATGAAGGTAGCAAATGCTGAGATGCTTCCCCTGTCTCTGTTAATGTGTATGTTCCACAATCATTTATTCATTATCTGCTCTATTACTAGCAATTTGTGCACTGGCTGTGTTGCCAACTAGCTCTTGAAAACATTGATTCTGGTTTGTTGGCTTCGTTTTGCTGCTGTAGTTGCCATGCAATTTTGTATGTTTACATGGATAAGGAAGAGCAGGAGGACTTCTCCACTGTTTTCTTACAGGAAGGGAGACATCTTGCGGGGTATGATCCATCCTGTCAAATTTTGGATGAGGAGTCTCAAGATCAAAGACTGGAACCCAGAGCTTGAGACCATTACTTATTTGGAATATACAACTTCCAGAATCTCCCAGCCATATTAGATGGGATTCTGGGAGTTGTAGTCCAAAAGGTAACTTTCCCAAGCTCTGTTGGAATGTAGTATAGTGAGATGTTGGTGAGATTGTGCATTTATAGTGAGATACTGTGCATTCATTAACATGGACAAGGAAATGGAAATGTGGAACATAACATCCTGTGAATGACAAGAAATATAATTGGGGCAGGCCTGGTATAAAAACTAGGATATTGGACATCTTAGGCTTTTAAATTCCATTTTTATTGATTTATCATAACAAATCATCTTGAAAAAAAAACCCAACTAGCAGCCAATAATGGTTAAGACAAAAGGATATAAAACAAAAGGACATAATACTGAGGAAATAACAAAAAACTTAAATCTTAAGATCAAATGCCCTGCCCATAGCATCAACACGGGCAGTACTTCCTGCTTGCTTTTCCAAGCTCTGTCTCCTCCAGCATTCCTCTGAAGCCACCGACAAAGGATCCTAAACTGAAGATTCTACAGTCCAAGTCCACAAGCTCAGACTGCCCCCATTACAGCCAAAATTAAATACTACTTAATTTGCACCCACTGAAACTAATGGGACCTAAAGTGCTTGATTTTATTTGGATCAAGTTCACAAAGTTTGTCTCCACACACCAGAATGAGACAATGATAAGGAATTAAATCAGGCCACAGCTTTAGTGAATTAGTTAAAACAGCAATGTACACTGAATATTAAATCCCACATGAAGTTCAGTCTGCTATCCCTTTGGAGACTATGCAGTAAGAGCACCAACAGTCTCTAAAGCAAAATGGTGCCACCATCCTGGCTCCAGGCAACAGCTCAGGAAGAAGTCATCACTTTAAGCCACCCAAGGGCTTTAAGAAAATGACAGAGACATTTTCCACTACCACCAAAACATGTCTCATGGTGCTTACCTAGATTTGCTATATACAATTCACTCCTCGTAGCCCACACACCCTTTGTTAAAGGCACCAAGTCAAACTTAGACATCTGTACCCCACATATTAATAAATATACATTACAGTACCCACTGAAAATCCAAAAGGAAAGAGTCACATCACTCTGAACAGAAATGCATCAGTAAATAAAGATGTAGCTCTGAATACCTAAGCCAAGGGTAGAGAAAGCATGGGTGATTTTTGTGGCTCATAATGCCCCCCTCCCAATTCTTGGGGAGAAAAAAACCCTTTTCCAATTTTTTACCTCCAGAGGCCCTCAACATGCCCTAGCAGGTGTGAGGGGACACAATTGTTTGGCTTGCTCTGGTCATTTTAGGCTGAGGAAAGACTTTTCTTGCCAACAGGAAGTATCTCAGAGATAGCGCTGCCATAACTGCTTTTACCTTGACTTTAGGAACAGCACGCACTGCCCATTTGGATCACCATTTGGCCCAGATTCTGAACTTTCTTTTCTTTCTTTTTTTTTAAAAAGTAAGTCTCTAGTCCCTGCAGAAGCCAAGAAATGTCATTTTTGCTGCAAGAAGTAAGTCCATTCAGGAACGTAAGGTATGAGGGAAGCAAGAGTAAGTCTTTTGAGTAGCAGTGAGCAAGATGAAAAGAAGGCAGCCATTGTGAGGGTGAAAGGCCTGGTGGCGCAGTGGTTAAATACCAGTCCTGCAAGTCACCACATTGCAAGTTCAATTCCAGAGGGCTCCAAGGTTCACTCAGCCTTCCATCCTTTTGTAGGTCGATAAAATGAGCACCCAGCTTGTGGGGACAATTAGCTAACTCACACTGGAAACTGCTTAATACAGTGTAGATATGTAAATTCCTATTGCTTAAAACAATTTGTAAGCTGCTCTGATAGCCTTGTGGCTGAAGAGCGGGGTATAAATAAATAAATAAATAAATAATAAGGCGAGGCATTATAGAGAGTAGGAGAGACAGGAGAAAAAGCAAGAAACAAGCAAGGGGTGCACTTTGAAGATACAAGGTGAGGCAAAGAGACAGAGTGGGAGAGACAGGAAAGTGGGCAAATAGTGCAAAAGAAGCAAGCAAGGAGTGCAGTCTGTGGGTGTGAGGTGAGGCAAGGGAGGGAGGGAGGAAGATGGAAGAGCAAGCAGTATGAGTCTCTGTGTGCAAGAAGCAACTGAGGGCTTTGCTGATGAGGCAAGGGACAGTGTAGGAGAGGAGAGAGAGTGAGAAGTAGAAGTGGCAGAGTGCAAGAAGCAAGGAAGGGGCACCCCATGGGGGCACAATGTGAAGTGAGGGAGGGAGTAGGAGAGATGGGACAGCAAGTGATGCAAGTGGCAGAGTGGAAAGAAGCAAGAGTGTGCTACAAGGGTTTGAAGTGATGAAAGGGAGGGAGTTGGAGAGACAGAAAAGTGAGTGGCCTAGTGGCTGTGCACAAGAAACATATGAAGAGTGCACTGAAGGTGTGACCTGAGGTGAAGGAGGGAGTAGGAGAGATGAGAGAGGAAGCAGTATGTGTAATAGAACACAAGAAGAAAAGGAGTGGCACATTGCTTGGGCATAAGGTGAGGCAACAGACTGAGTAGGAGGGGAGGGAGAGTGGGGTGGGGTGGGAGGGAGAGGAAAGCAGGGTGAAAGGTGAAGTGGCAGGGAGCAAGGAGCAAGCAAAGTAGGCATGATGAGGGGCAGGGTGCAAGGAAAGGGGATGTGGTGTCAGAAGATGAGGGGGAAAGGACTGAACACAGAAAGAAGGCAAGGCAGCAGCCACCAAGGTCCTCTGGAAGGGGGAGAACAATGCAATTCATTGATCTAATTCTCTCCTTCCTGAGGCAGTCACCTCATTAAATTGCTCTGAGGAAAGAAGGAGCTGGGCAAAGGCAAGAGGAGAGGGTAAAGAGAACTTTATTAAAGTAGATGTTTGATGTGAATCTTCACACTTGGTAAATGGATCCAAAGAATTATAAAGCAAAGATAAAGTTTTCTTTTGATGGACTACCATAGTTTCACATTTATTTGTTTTAGGAGTATTATATGGGCAGTTGAAATGTTTACTCACACATAGAATAATAGAATTGTAGAGTTGGAAGAGACCACAACGGCCACCCAGTCCAACCCCCTGCCATGCAGGAAATCTTGGGCCATGATGGATTACAGCAGCTGCAACAATGGAGACAGGGTACTGAAGCCTCATGCTTCCTTTTCATGTTTTCATGTCAATATGTCTGAATCCAGTCAGCATTAAGTATTAAATGGATGGGCCTGGACAGTAACAGGACTGACTAAGGAAAGGCTCAGCCAGGGATAGGTCTTGTTTGAGCCAGGACTTCCTGGGACACCACTCCAAGTTCCCTTTTTATTCGCATCCTGAGCTCCAGAAGACAGGAAGTAGCAGGGACAAAATTAATTTTGGAAGATGTCCTATACCAAGATTATACTATTTGACCATGGTTCACAAGGGTCTCAGGCAGAGGTCCTTCTCATCACCAGCTACTTTATTCCTCTTTAACTGGAGACATCAGGGATCTAGTTTAAGGGGATGTTCTTTAGCCAAACTATGTGCTCATCAACTGAGCAATGGCTGTCCTCCACAATAAGACAACTGGTTATGAACCCATGCCAAGGGCCTTTCCCTCATTACTGAGGACTCACCAACTAGAAGCTCTATTTTAGAGACAATCACTTCCAGATGGGATTGAGCCCCAGGCCCTCTCAGTGAAGCACTACTTACTAGCAGTGGGAGCGGCAACAGGGAGAGAGAGTGCTCCCAACCCCTTTATACACTAGGCTCAGTCGCCTAGGATGGCCAATAGAGAAGACAGTCCCAAGCTAAGGGTTATCTGAGCAACAAACAGAACAGCTTTCAAAAGTTACATTTTTGGGAGAATTCTGGGAGCTGTAGTGAAAAACAAAACAAAAACTTTCCCAAGCTCTGACAAATATATACCATGGTGTATTACCTGCATTAGCATATAGTAGATCCCAGACATGCCATGGGCTGCACCAACATACTGTTTCTTGTGCCACTGGTACAACAGTGGGCACCGTTCAGTCTTTTGTTCTTCTCTGGAGAAATTTTTACCCGATTCAATGATAGAATCCACTACCTAACATAGACAGAAACACACACACACACAAAACACCATGTAATAACCAAAATGCTAAAGGTGCAAAAGGGAAACAAGGGAGCTAAAGGTGAGTGGGGGGAAACAAGGGAGCATGCAAAAGAAAAAGAGATTAGAGGAACTCAGCCAAACAGGGAGAGAGAAATTTAGCCAGAGAAAGATGGAAGAGCTTGCTTACATAGCCTTTCCGGGGCATGGCTCCTTCTCTGCTGGCTGAGAAAGCAGTTGCAGCAAGAGCAATCCCACTGATTCCAGGAAGACATAATTGTTGCAGTTGAAAAAATAGTTTCAAGGTGCACTTCTATGCGTATGGAATGTGTGTGTGTGATTTATTTAAGTTCCTTATGAGATTGACTTGGCCACAGAACATATTGCTCAGATATGAGGAATTTTCTCAGACCAATTGGTTATGCACTGTCTTTTTGCTGGGTGGGGTTAATGGGGAAGACTTAAGTGAAACCAAAGGCTTCCTCATGCTCCAAAGTCTTCCTTGCTAATAATAGAACTCTTCCTTGTTCTAATAATGTAAACATGTATAAGAGAGAAATACCATTTACCTTTACAGTGTAACTGTATCAGGGAAACAAAAAAATCTATAAAGCATGAGGGTGTAGACAGGATTTATAGTGAGGAAAATGACAGTGATGGTGTTAAGGTAAGGGATTGGACGTATCAGCAACACTGGATTGAAATTATAGTGGGCCCTTGGTACCTTTTGGAGTTTGGTTCCAAGACTCCCTGTGGATGCCAAAATTCATGGATGCTCAAGTCCCATTATATACAGTGGAGTAGTAAAATGGTGTTCATTATATAAATGGTAAAATCAAGGTTTGCTTTTTTGGATTTTTTTGGGGGAGAGGGGATATTTTCAAACCATGAATGGTTGGAACCATGGATGCAGGATCTGTGGATATGGAGGGCTGAATATTTTGGAGGGTTTTTTTTTCTTACACCAAGGAATGAATACCTTTTAAAGTTTTCAATTGGGTAGCTGTGTTAAGGGGTTTTTGCAGCAAAAAAACAGGATCTTATCTACCCTTACCCTTATCTATCCAATAGTATCAACCCTTAAAGACTAACAGTTATTTGGCATAAACCTTGTGAACTGCAGGCCACTTCATCAGCTTGCAGATACTTATGTGCATGTTTGGGATGGGAGGATTTAAGTAGTAAGGTAAGAGGTAGTGGAAATGCTAAAAAATACAAACATTTATCGTTACTTTAATTGGCATTATCAAACAATTATTGGGTGAGATGCCCTTGCACAGATGAGCTGATTATTCTATACACTTTGACTAAGGACTTTTTCGGACATCTCAAATACACCGCAAGCAGCCTCGTCGTGTTGCGAGGCTGCTGCACTGCAGGGCATCGCTTTTGGACGATGCTCTCCCCAGCTGGTACTGTTGCGGTACCGCGGGGACATATGAGCGTTATATTTCGCCAGTTTTTAATCACGAAAGTTGATCGTGATTAAAAACCGGTGAAATATAACGCTCAAATGTCCCCGCGGTACCGCAACAGTACCAGCAGGGGAGAGCATTGTCCGAAAGCGACGCCCTGCAGCGCAGCAGCTTCGCAACGCAACGAGGCTGCTTGCGGTGTATTTGAGACGTCTGAAAAAGTCCTAAAAGTCAAATAGATGAAAGACAGTTAAAATTGACTGTTTTCTACTTATACTAAAATATCCATTCTCTAATCTCAGAGGGAAAATAAGACCATGCTTTCTCCCATTCAATCATTCCTATTTGTCCTTACTTTCTTCTGCATTTTGTCCTGTGAATCAGATGGCAGTAACTCTTGCAGGCTTCTATTTTTATGGATCTGTATATTTTTGCCTCAGTAAAATTGATAGCGAGCAAGCAAGAGAGATAGAGAGCACTCTGATGAGAACACCACTAGAAGTGTCTGTGTGACAAAATATTAGTATTGTTGTTCTTTTATTTGTACTATACTAGCAATGTGCATGTCCAATTTATGTGGTCTCCCTCTCCCTGCTAATCCCCACAGCAATCCTGTAAAGTTGGTTTGTTGAAAAGTAGTGGTGGCCCATATTAATTCTACAGCTAAGTAGAGATTTCAACTTGGGTCTTCCTGCTCCAAGTCCAGCACTTGAAGCATTACTCTGTGCAGATAGAATTCAAAGACATAGCCATGTTAGTCTGGAATATCAGTAAGCAAGGGGATCTTGTAGCACCTTTGAGAAATAAGTTGTAGTTATAATTCAGCAAAGAAATATAATTCTACGAAGAAATATATTCTTGTGGAATTTATTCTTTTCTGCATGACTTCATTGTGAAGATGGCTCTGCATTCCATTCCTATCTTCAACTCTGTGGACATTAACAGCACCAATATTTATTTATTTAGACAATGGATCTATACATCTGAGGAAGTAGGCCAAGTCTACAAAAGCTTGTACTTTTTTCTCTCAGTTAGTCTCAAAGGTGCTACAGGATCCCCTTGCTTACAATTACTCTATACTGATTCTCTCAAATCAGCTGTAACAGTAAAAAGTAGTACAGAGTTTGAAACTGAGGACTTTATCACACAAGGCTGAAATCACATGATTACAACAGGACAGAAGTGCAAACAGGTTCCCGTTATCGCATGATGACAACAACATCCTCCTATGGTCCGTGTGCACTCCACCCATTAATTACACGTAACTCTAATGGTGGTTTCAGGGAGGGGAAGGGAAGGGAGGGAAAGGTAATGAAAAGTGAAAGGCCCTCCCTCCAGCCCAACTACCACCACCCTGCCTTTGGAGGGAGGGAAGAACCAGCAGTATCTGCTGGATTTGATCCCTACCCCCACTGCCATTCCCTTTTCCTTATGTGTTATGTCTTATTTAGATTGTAAGCCTGAGGGCAGGGAACTGTTAAATTGACCATTTGTAAGCCCCTCTGATAGCCTTTGCAGCTGAAGAGTGGGGTATAAATAAATAAATAAAATAAACTTTTAATTGACAGGCAAAACCTGTCAATAGGCCTCAATATCACTATTTTCGCAGTATAGACAAGCGTGTGAAATCACATCCCACTGTAATCACGCAATTAGAGAATGAATGAGTGGCCCTCTTTTCCCCTCTCTTCTAAATGCTTGTTCTTAAACTACAAATACCAGGATACCACAGCATGGAACCATGGCAGTTAACATGGAATTGTGCCATAATTGGGAAATGTGAAAGGGCCCATAGTGGGAGGGGGAAAGTCTATTAATGTGCCTAATTTGAATAATTAGAATGCAAACCACAGTATTTTTTATAATTATAATAATTTACATAACATGAAGATTAGGTATCCAAATCTGAGGAAGTGGAATGTGGCAGTCCTAATCAGAAGTCAACTTCCAGATCACTTCCTGTTGAAAAAGATGGTGTCCCCTTGGCCTAAACCATGATTAAATTAAACTGAACATCACCAAGGAGCCATTGGGGGGCTCAGGGGGGATTCATTATTTCAGGTGTACAATAGGAAAGATTGCAGCCCTCCAAGCCCCCCCAGTCCTGACCTAATACTCCTATGCAGCCTCACCACCATCGAAAAACCATTTTCTTCCTTCCTTGGTAACCTATCTCTAGTGTTCTTCATTCTTTTCAGGCGCAAAACTCACTTTCATACTTGTCTTTCCAATATTTCTGTGCTGAATCCCCTCCCCTAAAACTCTTAATTCAACATAAACAAGCAACCTTTTCCCTCTCTAAGGAGATTATCAGACACAACAAAAAGTACCTTATGAGAACACCAGGATGACATTTCTGTCCCGCAAATGGGACCTGGTTTCACACAATGTCATCCTCATCATGTTCTGCTCCTGTGCTGCAGCAGTTAGTAAGGCGGCACTTTTCCTTGACCAGACTTCCCCGTCAATGAAAAGTGTCACCTTACTAACTGCTGCAGCATAGGAGCAGAATGTGATGAGGACAAGGATGTATGAAACTGGGTCCCATTTGTGGGACAGAAACATCATCCTGGCATTTCTGACAAGGTACTTTTTGGATGCGTCTGATAATAATCTAAGTGTGTGTATATGTATATAAACTGTATATTATAATTCTGCAAAGAAATATATTTTTGCTGAATTGATTCTTTTCTGTACAACTTCATCTTGAGGATGCCTCTACATTCCATTCCCACCTTCATCTCTGTAGATATTAACAGCACCAATATTTACTTAGACAGTGGAAGATTATGTTGTTACAATGAATGCTAGGTTATAAGAACTATTGCAGTTGCTTCAAGAGCAACAATGGGGACAAGACACTGCATCACCCTATCAAGTTGCATGAATAAACCAGGATTAACAATCACCTTTTTTCTTCATAATGGATGATCAGGGAGATATTGTCAGTATATTACTTTAATTTGTAATTCTTTAAAAATAACAGCCCCCTCCTCTCCCAGCTTTCCCCTTCCCCTCTCTGAAACCACCATTAGAGAAACTTACTAATTGTTTGGGAGAAAAAAGGAAGCTAGGTGTTGTGTGTGATTAACATATGCTGACTTTGCCTTGTTGAAGTACTAGTTCATAAGTCCAGGGCTGCTGTCACTGAACAAATTAGCTTATTTGTCTTACTTTAGTCTCAGGAGGACAGTTGCCAACAATAGGGTGCTCCTTCATGCATGTACATTAGCACATTTGCTGTCAAAGAAGTCCACCCAGTTTAACTTTGAAAACTTTTCTAAAGGAAATGTGTTAGTAGCAGATAACTTATCAAGGTGATGGATTGCCTTATAAATTTGCAATGCAGTGTTTCAAAATGATATACAATACATGAAACATGAATCAGTTAATTTCAGCCAACTATCAACCTGATTTCGGGGTACTAGGGCCAGAAGTATTATGTTCTGCAGTTCTCCTTAGCCACAGAAATAAGAACAAACTGTGCTGGTCATTCTATGCTGGTCATTCTGTACAAAACTAAAAGTAATTGGGAGTCAAGCTCATCATGTTTGGCAGGATGATATGGACACCAGACCACACTGTAGTTATATCTGCAAACTTCTATTGATTTCATGCTAATCTGATTATGCCAAATGATTTTTTTTTTGAGAAGTAACTTAGAATTCTCTTTTAGAGAGCCCTACCTCTGTCCCACAGAACAACATATCCTGTGGAGAACAAATGGCTGTTCACTCAACTGAAGCCTCTTGTGTTAATCATGTAGCTTGAACACTTTTCCTAGGCTTTAGCAGAGAAAATTGTGAGTTGAATTCTACTTTGCCCTAATCTATCATTCACTTTTTTTTTCTATCATTCACTTTTTAGTTTGAGTTAACACCTGATTCTCAGCGTATGGTAAAGTTGTTTTTTGTTTGTTTTTTGTTTTTATGCCTGTGGTGTTTTTTTGTTTTTTTGTTTTTTAAATCTGTTTTTTGTTTTGTTTCTTTGCTGGCATTTACCCTATGATCATTCTCCTCTTATTCACAGTATACTAGAGGTAGATTTCCTGAGTCCCCTCTTATTTTTTATTTAGTTCCATGGTGTCTGGTGTGTCAAGCCAAAGTTTAAGATTATTTACCTTCACTCTTACAGTTATATTACAACAGCATTCACATTCTTGTTTGACCAAGAAAGGAAATGTTTTGTACTCTCTTTCCTTGTTCCCATCTGGGAACTGAGACATCCATCTTCCCAACCACTTATCAGTCTTCCATTTCTTTTTGTTTGTACTTCCACTGTGTGCTCATTAATCCCATTTATATGTATTTTGGTCAGCATGATGTCTGCAATTCTTGCCAACTCTCTACTATTAGCAGAGCTAAGAACATGAGTTTTTATTTCTACATCACACTAATACATAGAATCATAGAATCATAGAATTAGAGAGTTGGAAGAGACCACGAGGGCCATCCAGTCCAACCCCCTGCCACGCAGGAATATAAGAATGCTACTTAGGAATTCTTTCTTGTATTCATCTAGTGTTGTTATTTGGCCCAAGATAAACCTCACCTCCCTTGGGATTTTATTTTATTTTTTTCATATTAAAGCTTACAGCCATGAGCTGGGCCTCTGTTCCCTGATTTCAACTCCCTTTAGTATTTGTTGCTACAAGCAATATCACATATCTGACTAAATCTCTAGCATACCTGATTAGGAGGCATTTTTAGAGTGTTAGAGTTGGAAGGGACCCCAAGGTCCATCCAGTCCAACCCCCTGCCATGCAGGAATACACAAGTAAAGCACTCCCAAATTATCTCTATCCATCCTTTATTTAAAGACATCCAAAGATGGGGAGTCCACCACGCTTCAAGGCTGTCCATTCCACTCTTGAACAGCTCTTATGGTCAACAGTTTCTTCTTAATGTTTGGTTAGAACATCTTTTCTTGTAATTTGAATACATTGGTTCATGTTCTAGTCAGGGGAGCAACAGAAAACAAGCTCACTCCATCCTCTAAATGACATCACTTCCAATATTTAAAGAAGGCTATTATGTCACCACTCAGTCTTCTCTCAGTTAAACATACCCAGCTCCCTAAGCCAATCCTCATGGGGCATGGTTTCCAGACCTTTCACCATTTTGGTCACTCTCCTCTGGATACATTCCAATTTGTCAATATCCTTCTTACATTGTGATACCCAGAAAAGGACACAGTATTCTAGCTGAGGTATGACCAAAGCAGAATATAGTGGACTATTATTTCCCTCAATCTGGACAATCTGGTCCTGTTGATGCAGCCTAGAATCACACTTGCTTTTTTTGCCACCACATGATGATACATGTTTAGTTTGTGATCTGTTTTGGCAACTAGATCATTTTCACATGTACTGTTGTCAAGCCAGGTGCTGCCCATCCTACATTTGTGTCTTTCATTTTTCCTGCCTAAACATGGTCCCTTACATTTATCCCTGTTCAAATTCATTTTGTTAGTTTTGGCCTAGCAATCCAATCTGTTAAAGTTGTTTTGAATCTTTATACTGTTCTGTGAGGTATTAATTACCCTTCTTAATTTGGTGCCATCTGCAAATATGATGAGCATGTCCTCTCTTCTATCATTCAAGTTGTTTATAAAGATGTTGAACAACACCAGATGGAGCATATTTGATGGGTACAAAATGCTAGATACCTATTGTGGGGAGCATGACAGAAAATTGGTAAGAAGAATGACGTACAATATAGAAAAGTTGGAGCAGGTTCAGAGAAGGGCAACAAGGATGATAGGAGGTATGGCGAACAGAACATATGAGGAAAGGTTGAGGGAGATGGGCACATGCAACCTGATGAAGAGAAGACAGGAGTGGCATGATGGAACTCTTTAAACTTCTCAAGGGACTTTGCAGAGAAACTAGTGCAGGTTTGTTTTCTGAGGCCCCAGAAAGTAGGACCAGGTGTAATGGTTTAAAGTTACAGGAAGGTAGATTTCAATTGAACATTAGAAGGAACTTCTTGACAGTAAGAGCTGTTTGACAATGGAACCAATTATCTGGAGCGGTGATAGAGTCTCTGCATGTTTTCAAAAAGAGGCTAGAGATGCTCTAGTTCAATTCTTGCATTGAGCCAGGGGTTGGACTCTATGGCCAATGGGGTCCCTTCCAACTCTATGATTCTATGAATATCCTCCAAAGGGCATGACTGGCAGTCTAGCTGGAACCCTTAAAAAGAGCACTCTACAAAGCAATGTTTCATGGAGGCCCTACTTTCCCTTTCTAAACACCATTGTTTTATTTGTTGCTTTTTGAGCATCTGCCTCTTTAAGTTTAGTGGAATGCACACCTATGTGTAAACCAATGCTGCCAGAAGTAGGCTATTATTTCAATTTGTGTGCAGAGATTTTGTGTATTTACCTACCAAAGTAATGGCTAATAGGGTGGAAGACTTAATTCAGAAAGCACTAAATATGAAAAAAAAAATCTTCTTGCAGGGAAAGTGGGGAAGGAATAGGGTTTGGGTGACAGGCTTCCACTTAACACACAGGAGACCATGTTGAAGTTGAATTGGCACAACTTTATTGACTACAGCTATGAGAGCCTTGATACAGCATAGGGCATAGACCCAGGCTTCAGAAATCCCGCTTGCCAGCAAATGATATTGCTACAGTACCCCTGAAGAGAGAGAAGAGAATCTTAGGACCATCTGTGAAGGAAAGAGAGGAAGTTTGCTGACTGCTGCTTACGCCATCTGCCACCTCTTCCTTCACACTAGGGGCTTTTCTACACCAGCCAAATACCCCAGCTTGCCCCTGTTCCAGAGTCCTGAAGTCCAAATGACCTCTGAGGCAAAAAAGGGGTTGGGATGGGGGCAAACCAGGATAGTGTTTTTTCCTGTGTTTTAAGATGGAAACTTAATCTACAAGGGCCAATCCAATGGTACCTGATTATACTGGGTATTATCAGGTACCACTGGATTGACCCTTGTAGATTGATATATAGATATATTCTTAAGAGTTCAGCAGAGGTGCTGGCTACAAGGTTTGACCAGGAGAGGCATTTCCAGCTAACCCTTCTGTGTTCTTGGTCAGACAAACAAAAGTGGTTTCATTTTAGGGCATACACGTGTACATCTGGGCAGAGGTGTTGTACACATATGGCCATATCAGGCTACAACCTGGAGGACACTTTCCCCTCCTGGCTTATTAAACAGTCCAGAGGGGGACTGGTTGAATGAGTAAGGAGTGTGGTCAGTTAAAATACAGATTTGAGGACAGGGATTCAGCCTGTGCTAGATGGGGTTACACGTCCCCTGAAGACACAGATTCACAGTTCTGGCATACTCCTGGATTCATCCCTGAGCCTGGAGGCCCAGGTTTCAGCAGGGACCAAGAGTGCATTTGCACAGTTAAAACTAGTGAGCCAACTATGCCTGCTCCTGGGAAAGTCCATGGTGGCAACACATATCTGGGTTACATCCGTTTGGATTACTGTAAAACACTCTTTGGGGGTTTGCCTCTGAAAAGCGCTCAGAAACTTCAGCTAGTGTCCAAATGGGGGTGAATGCTGGGTAAAAACTGTCAACTATCAGAACATTTTACAGCAGCTCCCAGAAAAAAGATCAAATAGTGCTCGTAATTGTATGCACATTCTCTCCATTTATGTTCTTTGAGAGACACATGTATTATTTTAAGCATTTGTTCAAAAGAACCCGGAAGGTGCTTTTTCTGACTTGTAGCTCTCCACAGGATATTGAGACTCCAGAATGATTGAGCATCAAGTATTCCCAGTAGAAGCTATTACAACAAGGAAACTAGTGTAATTGTGATGGTATATGTCCAGTCACATTCCCCCTTTCTGAACTGAAATGAAAAAGTCAGTCAGCTAGAAACCAAATTCAATCAGGATTCTCTCCTGTATTTGAGATATACAAGAACATTCTTCAGATAATTGTACCAGGCAGCCAATTCATTTGTAAACACTAGGAGTGCCACAGTTAAAAATAAGGTTCCAGATGTTTATATGAGCTTTTGAAGGTGGACACTTCAGAAATAAACACTGCTAGTTGTTTGATTTTTTTAAAAAATCAGGAAGTGTTTGCATTGCTTTTGTCATATTCTTATAGAAGAAACTTCAGCAAAAGGAAAAATTCCAGATGGAGAGTCAACATACTGATTTTGAAAGAAACATGCATAGATTGGCTTATGGGTTGCTGAAACAATCAAAGCAATTACTAGCAGCAATAATATTTTAGGGGCAAAGTTCAAGAATTTTTCTTTTAGAGATCATAACAGGGTCCAAAAAAGTAAGCTTCCCGGCAGCATGAATGAGAGCCATCACCTATGTTTCATGGGATCCTAGAGGTCTTCTCTTGGATTATGTGCTGTGGATACTTGGAGCAGCAAAATATCATGCTTCAAACTAGTGTTACAAGTTTAAATGGACTCTCTGTAGTTGATTTGGTCAGGCACATTTTACTTGAGGGACAATTACATTGTTCTCAGTTTCTGTGTGCAAATACTTCCCTCATCCCCTTCCAACAAAAGATCTTGACTGCTCCTATTGAATTCCAAATACAGCACCCATTCACCATTGTTAACTCTTCTGGAGCACCCTTTGTCTAGTCCTGGGAACCTCTGAGAAACATTGTATTCCACTCAAAATTTCATCCCTTCAAGGGAATTATCACATATAACTATCACCCTAAAACACCACCAAAATGTCTGCAGTTCCCCTTCCTATATCCATGCTCCTGTTTTGCTGTGTGACCCTCAGAATGCACTGCTAAGAACCCTCTGCTGCATGAATCTCTCCTTCTGAGAGGTATTGTATCACTTGAGAACCTCCTTACTCTATTCCTCCATCCAAATCTTCAATAGCATTGTGTGAGTGTCTGAAGCCTGAGTTTTTGTGCGAATGCTATTGATATTAACTGATATTGATATTAATTTCCAGTAAAGATAATTTAATTGTACCTTTTGGCTTAGAGTCTCCTCCATTATTACTGGTATACATAGGTTAAAGGATCCCACCATTGCCTGGCCTCTTGCATGCCAGGCTGAGTTAATTAAATTCCCTAAATTATTATTAGGACATTAGGGGATCCCCATGGACCCCCATGCAATTCAGGTAACAACTGAGCACTATACTCCAGATGAGGCCTGACCAACTCAGAATATAGGAGTATTATTATTTCCCTCAGCTTGGAAACTATGCAGTTATGAATGCAGGCTAAGAGAACATTTACCTTCTTTGCTGCAGCATCACACTACTGGCTTGTTTTATTAGCTACTTGAAAAATACATGTTAGTGTTAAATCCTTCCTCTCTTTAGTATGACCAGGCTATTCATGTCCCATCTAACCTGTCTGCAGGTGAATGCAGAATTTTTTTGATTAGCAGGGTTTATGACCTCATCTGTCACCCCACTTGCACTCCCCCATCCCCTCTGAATTTAGTGGGAATCCCTATTGTAGCAACAGCAGAAATAGAGCTATCTCTGTTGTAATCCAAAATATTGAGGATTGTTTTACAATGAACCTGCTCCTGCTAGATGAAAATTCTAGAAATTGTTTTTGATCAAGGCAACTACCTGCACTTTTAAATTCTCCATGGAGACATTTCTGTATAGCGACTGTCCTAGTAAAGGATTGCACTTATAATTTCATACCTGGTGTTAAGAAATAAATCTAAGTCAAGGGTGAGCCTTTTATTACCCCCTCATGACTGTATGCCGCCCCCAAGCACACCATTTTTAAAGCCTCTACATCATTTCCTCTAAATTCTGGCAACATAGCAGCACCAACAAATTGGCCACAGCAATTACACCTGAGGAATTGCATTCCCAGATCTTATAGGAAAACATGGTTCTCTTCTAGAGCAAAGTTCATAGACCCCACATACCTCATTCCTTTGCAAAAATACTTTTTCTCTCTGCCAAAGTCCCCCACCCCTTACATTTGCTAGCTATGGCACTGGTGAATTTGGTGGCATGCAGCTTGAGGGAGGGGAGAATATAGCCCAGGTGATATCAGCCCAATGACCCACTAAATTTCACTCCTGATGTAATGGATTTTGATGTGTATAGACCATTTTAATTCTTTGCAGCTATTTTCTGTTTTTCAGCTATTGTTTCTTCAAGATACTGTGTTCTTAGCTGTTGGGTGTATTATCAATTTCTGATGGAGTTCATTTTTTTGTTCAGGTTTCTAAAATAGTTATGAAAATTCAACAAACTATCAATAACTTTGCAAAGTCATTGGTTGATGTCCATATATCATATTTTAAATGACTGAATCTCATGGTCTTTAAGTTGCTTGTCAGAAAAACTCCGTAACTTGTAATTTTAATTTTGTTAACTCTAATTAGCTGTATGCTGTTGTGCATTAATAAGTAAAGTTGAATAATTTAGTGTGCATGAAATAATAATATCAGAAAAGTTTTACAACCGTATTTATGATATACATTGGGTGTCTGCATTTTTATTAATGAATTAGTGCAATTATTGTCATGGTTATTTAATTAATTTGAGAAGTTAATTGAACAATTACTACTTTTAGAACCAAATCATGAAGTGCAAGCAAGGACACATAACAATACCTCGTGTCCCAGTTAAATTGGATTGATAATCAGAACAGCCATGACTGTTTTAATTTACTAACCTTGGTGCGTGCCCTAATGTGAGGTGAATAGATTTGCATTGCAGCTGGCTGCATGGTAAAGTGTTCACCAGTCAGGTTGTGAAATGGGAAGTGATGTGGCATAGCACGTAGTGGGCTGGGTTTGGACATTCTATTTATTTATTTAAAAGCATTTCTGTATCATTTGCCAGCCCACAAGGGCTCTCAAGGTGATGAGCAAATAAAAGCCAATTAAAACAATGCAAAGATAGCTTCCAGCAGGGGGAGCAAAGACGTAGGACTGGCTCAACCGGGGCTCCGTAGGGGCTGGTCATCCAAGGACGGTAAGTGGGGTCTTTCTTGGAAGACCCCCCCCCCCCGTGTATCTGGGAAGATAAGGGGGAATTGGGGCTTGCAGTAGCTGTTGTTTGTGTTCTGGGGAATAAAGGGAAGGCTTCCCCCCCAGTTACAAATGGGTCACCAAGCAGCCATTACTGTTCTTGGAGCCTTTTGGCACTTAGTCTTTATTTCTCCCCAGCTATTTAAGGCAGGAGACTGCTGAAAGTAACAGAGTCAGATAAGAAAATAACCCAAAGAAGTCAGAGAGGCTTCCAACAATAAACCTTCCTTCTGAAAGTTTAATTTGATGTAAGGGAGGGTAAAAACCTGGTTAATTATATTATGGGGAGGAATTATTAATAAGACTCAATAAACTGTGTCAAACTGCTGTTAATACAGTCTGGAATTGCTATCCACCTTAGAGGACTATTTAAGTGGCGTTCTGTGGGAAACGGACTGGAAATTAACCACTTGAGAAATTGATACACTGCGTAGCCAAAACTGACTAAGCAGCAGTAGATACGGGACTTTGTTGGAGATTGCTACATTGATACAAGAGGAGGAGCCGAGGGGAGGAGTTTTGCTACTGTGGCGGTGGAGTAACTGCTACGAGTAAAAGCGGACCAGAGTGGAGGAATGGAGGTGTGACCTGCGCGGAGGCTTGGAGGCGTGGAGGCATGGAGGCGTGTGGTGGGCGTTTAAAGTGGTCAGCAGCCTGAATCGGAGGAGAAAAGTCAGAAGGCGTAGCGGCGGACGGAGCGAGCTGAGTGGTTTCAAAAGGTTGGCTGGAAACTGTGCGACGGTCAAAGGGCAGACAGAACGGAACGGAGGGGGTTGGGAGCAGCAGACGGAGGCCGGGAGAGCAGACGGGTTAGGACGGATCAAACGGGCAGGGATCTGACAGAGCTGTCGGTTCGAGGGAGGAGGAGACGGTAGTAGGACGGAGCAGACAGTTTGAGGCTCAGACAGAGTTGACGGTTCTGAGGAAGGAGCAGGTGTTATAGGATGGACCAGACGGGCGGGGGATCGGACGAAACAGACGGTGCCATTAAGGGGACGTGACGGAGGATAGAGGAGGAGTGCAAGAGTGTGCGCTAACTCTGGACTCGAGCAGCCAATCCGAGGAGGAATTGACTCTCTAGGTGGGGGGCTTGATTGAATAGCAATATTTTGTGTGAAGGTGTTGTGGTGGAAGGCATCTGTGTAAAAAACCCTTTAATAGCGCAGTGAAGCAATCTGGTTGGATGATAAACAGTAGAGGGGTAATAGCTGGAAGTGACGGTTTGTTGTGCTGTTAAGACTATTTACCCTTCAGCCCAAGAATAAATAATAAATAATAACTAAATTATTTAAGCAAGGGCAAGACTGCGAACAACAACTTCTAAGCTCTAGAGGGGTGAAGGGCAGTAGATGGCATCTGGGCTGAGACCCAGGGCGTTTACTAATCCTACAGTGGTAACAACAACAAGAAGGGGTTCTACAGAGATGCCTCCTAAACAGCTAGATGTTAACACGCAAATCCTTGAAGAATTGCGATCTTTTAAGTAAGAGGTCAAACAAGATCTGAGAGATCTTAAAAAAGATATGAGGCAAGATCTGGAGAAAATCACAAAGAGGTTAGATAAGATGTCTACGGAATTAAAAGTTATTAAGGATGATATTGATAATGTGAAGAGTAGAACATCTGTATTAGAATCCCAGACAGAAAACCTGACCAAGGAGATAGAGAGAGAAAAGTAGACAAACCTCATACAAAAAATCAGATACAGGGAGAAATGTGTTAAACTACGAGGACTTCCGGAGAAAATGTATGAAAATTTACAAGAAAGGATAGTACTCCCCCTAGCAAACTTTATCAACGAATCAGAGGAAATTATAGCACAGGAAGTGGATAAAATATTCAGGGTTAGTTCTGCCATAGCAAAAGATCGTAAATTGCCAAGAGACATAGTGGTTGTATTTGTAAGATCCAAATACAGGGACAAAATCATTCAGAAAAACTACACTGAGAAGTTAACAATAGAGGGCAGGGAGGTTCAGATCTATAAAGATACCCCTGTGGAAATCTTGAAGAAGAGACAAGAATACAAACCACTAATGCAGATGCTGTTAAGACTTGGAGTAAATTATAGGTGGGAAAGAATCGAAGGCATCTCTTGCACATACCGTCAAAAAAAGTACAAAATAAACTCTGTGGAAATGCAAGGGAATTTTTGGAAAAATTAGAGGATGAAGAAAAAAAATTCCACCAGAGGAGACGTAGGAGGCAAGGTGAATTGGAAGACAAGAGTGAAAGAAAAGATGACAATGACAACAAAAATACAGGGGAGGATGAGGGAGTGGAAGGTAACTTGCAGAAGATTGGAAATGCTACTTTAGAAAAAGAGGATGATAAAGGAGAAGAAGGAGGAGGAGGAGGGAGAGGCCAAGTTGAAGAGGAAGAGGAGGAAGCTGACGACCCGAGATAATGTAACTTACGTGGATAGAAGATATGAAGCGAAACAAATATTCAAAGACAATGAAGGCCATTTGTTAGGCCTAGAATTAAATCTGTCCGCTATGAGATTATACTTGATAGTTATTTATACCCCAACAGAAAATAAACAGAAATTCTTCAAAAAACTCCAAGAAGAAATGGGAAAATTAGAGAAAGGAACTACGATTCTTATGGGTGACTTTAACAGGGTAATAGATGCTAGACGAGACCGCTCTGGGACTACTAATGAAAAACAAGGAAGACTACCAAGGGTCTGCTTCGATCTTATGGAAGAATTCAATTTAGATGACTTATGGATGAGCAAATTCCACTCGGAGAAAGGATACACCTTCCACTCGGCTGCACATGATACAATGTCAAGGATTGACATGTTCTGGACATCGAAGACCCTGCTCCCCAAGATAAGATTTATGGAAATAATACCCAAACTATTATCGGACCACAACCCGATAAAAATGAGTATGGTACTGCCTAGGAGGGAATACACTTGGAGACTAAAAGAGAACTTGTTAAAAGACACAAGCTTTGTCAATAAAATTAGAGATAGTATTAAAGCATACTTCACTGTTAACAGGAAAGAGGAAACCAAGATGAATATTATATGGGATGCATTTAAGGCTACTGTGAGGGGACTATTTTTACAAAGGGGGGCTGAGAGGGCCAGAGTTGAGAAACAAAAGAATCAAGAACTTCTACAGGAATTAAAAATACAGGAGGGAAAACAAAGGAAGGAACCACAAAACCCTACTATACAAAAAGAAATAGCAATAATAAAGAGGAAGATAAACTCTAAAATGGTTGAAGAGATAGGAAATAAGCTAAAAAGAATTAAACAGAATCAATTTGAATCCGCAAATAAGATAGGGAGGTGGTTGTCATTTAAACTGAAAAAGGAAAGAGATAGGAACGGAATTACCGAAATTAAAGACGGAGGGAAACTACTTACAACCCAAAAAGAAATTGAAGGGCTATTTTTCAAATTTTATTCAACTCTCTATAAAGCAAAAAGCCAAGATGTTAGTTGGAATAAAGAATTGTTACAATATATACAGGAAAACAAATTTGCAATATTAACAGAACCCCAGAAAGAGGAACTTACAAAACCATTTGAAAAGGAAGAACTCGAGATAGTGATTAAAAATCTTAAGATTGGGAAATCGGCAGGGCCAGACGGCTTCACCGAAACCTTTTATAAAACCTTCGAAAATGAAATTGTAATCCATTTGTTAGAAGTAATAAACTCGATCCATACAGAGGGCATGCCTGCGACCTGGAAGAAGGCTAATATTGTGTTGATTCTGAAGGAAGGGAAAGACAAGACAGGAGCTAAAAACTATCGTCCGATTTCGTTGCTAAATGTGGATTATAAAATCTATGCTACCATGATAGCAAATAGGTTGAAGAGGGTACTGGAAGTCATCATACACACAGACCAGAATGGCTTCCTCCCTGGAAGGTCCTTATCAATTAATATAAGGAATGTAGTGAACTTATTAGAATTTCTGGAGAAAAATAACAAAAGAAAAGCAGCGTTAATCTTCGCAGATGCAGAGAAAGCATTTGACAACATAAGTTGGAGTTGTTTGCATCGGACAATAATAGACCTAGGATTCGGCCACTTTATATCTGCTAACATAGGGAAAATCTACGTAGAACAGGAAGCAAACATTATAATAAACGGTGAAAAAATAGCAGAAATAGAGATTAAAAAAGGGACTAGGCAAGGTTGTCCCTTGTCACCGTTGTTATTTATTATAGTATTAGAGATCCTAATGAACAAAATCAGAAAGGACAAAGTTATCCGGGGATTAAAAGTAAAAAATCATGAATACAAAGTTATGGCTTTTGCAGATGACTTGGCTATAGTAATAGAAGATCCTATGGAGACTATAGAGAGGGTATTTACAACAATGACTGAATTCAGGAAGTTTGCAGGATTCAAAATTAATAAGGATAAAACTCTAATATTAACAAAAAACATGACAAAAAATGAACAAGAAAGTTTGGAAGAAATCGCAGGGTGTAAGATCGAAAAAAGGCTGAGATACCTTGGAATTTGGATCTCTAATAGAAACTTGGATTTATACGATAATAATTATAAGAAGACTTGGGGAAAAGTAAAAGAAGATTTGGATAAATGGAAGAAATTAAATCTTTCGCTCTTAGTCCGCATCGCTACTATAAAAATGTCGGTACTTCCTAAACTCTTGTTTTTGTTTCAGAATCTTCCAGTACTGACAAATGAAAAGCCATTTAGAATTTGGAAAAGTGACCTGACCGAATTTATCTGGAATGGCCGTAAGCCAAAAATAAAATGGCAGACGTTGACAGAACGACCTGAAAGAGGAGGAACGGCTCTACCTGAGTTAAAACTGTACTATAGAGCATGCTGCATGATCTGGATGGCAGACTGGATAAAATTGGAGAATTCTAAATTACTAACGTTGGAAGGAGCCGGCTTAAGATTTGGATGGCATGCGTACTCGGGATACGATAAAGTGGAGGTCCATAAAGAATTTAATAACCATATTCTGAGGAAGGCATTGCACCAAATCTGGAAAAAGGTCCAAAGGTTATTCTATGACAAACTACCAAGATGGCTGTCTCCAGTTGAGGCCTTTATGGTTAGATGGGGACAAATTGGAACATCGAGCAGATGGATCACCTATGCTGACCTGACCAAAAAGAAGGATGAAAGGATAGATATTAAGACAATAGAAGAATTGAAAGAAGAAGGCTGGCTATTAAATTGGCTAACCTACCAACAGATATATAACAGATTTAAACAAGATAGAGGAAATTTTGGTTTTTTGGATGAACAGACGGATGTGGATAAAATAATATGGGGAGAAGGAAAGAGAAAGATAACTAAATTCTATAACCTATTTCTATCAAGACAACTCAAAACGGAGACGGTTAGGGAAGCTATGACTAAATGGGCAAGAGATGTGAAAGATGTGATAACCATGGAAGAATGGGAAACAGCTTGGAGATGAACAAAAAAGTTCACAGAGTGCCAGGCTCTGAAGGAAAATTATCTAAAAATCAGTAACCGATGGTATTTAATGCCGGTAAAGATGAACAAAATATTTGGCACTAAGGAAAAAAACATGTTCGAAATGTGACAAAGCAATAGGCACACTAATACATGTTTGCTGGCAATGTCCGGTAATGCAAAAATATTGGAAAAAAGTACATATCATAGTACAAAAAATGCTAAATATACAACTTGATTTCAGCCCAAAGTTATACCTATTGAATATTACATCAATGACAGAGAAAGAACAAGAGAGGCAATTCTGGAGAATATTATTATACCCCTGCTCGGCCGCTCGTATAAATGCTGCTGCAAAATGGAAGAGTAAAGAAGCACCACAAATAGATATATGGTTAGAAAAGGCATTGGAAATGAGACACAATGATAAGCTAACTCATATATTGCATGGAAAGTCAATTGAGAAAATAGAAATGGAATGGTATCCATTAACAAATTATTGTAGAAATAGGTGGAATATTAATAGATGTCTAGAAATTTAGAATTATTCAAAGATAAACTGAAGTAAGCGAAAACAGCCTATATAATACTGTAGGTGACAATAGGGGGGGAAGATGGAAGGGAGAGAAACAACTTATAATAGAGAACATTAGGAAAACTCATCCTGGGGGACAAAGGAAGACAAATTTAAACAGTCAGAATAAAAAAACTCTTTGTGTTATGGTACAGAGGAAGTCAATAAGTTATATATATATATATATATATATATATATATATGTGAAAATCTTTCAACTACTGGTTTTTCTTTAGTTAATTGTGTATATCCAAGATAGATAAAATTCGTATGAAGTGTATATTTCAAACTTTTCATAGAATCATAGAATTGCAGAGTTGGAAGAGACCACGAGGGCCATCCAGTCCAACCCCCCTGCCACGCAGGAAATCTTGATCAAAGCATCCCCAACAGATGGCAATCCAGCCTCTGTTTAAAGACTTCCAAGGAAGGAGACCCCACCACGCTCCAAGGGAGCGTGTTCCACTGCCAAACAGCTCTGACTGTCAAAAAGTACCTCCTCATGTTGAGGTGGAATCTCTGTTCCTGGAGCTTGCATCCATTGCTCCGTGTTCCAGTCTCTGGAGCAGCAGAAAACAAGCCTGCTCCATCCTTAGCGTGACATCCCTTCAAATACTTAAACAGGGCTATCATATCGCCTCTTAACCGTCTTTTTTCCAGGCTAAACATACCCAGCTCCCTAAGTCTCTCCTCATAAGGCATCGTTTCCAGACCTTTCACCATTTTAGTTGCCCTTCTCTGGACACGCTCCAATTTGTCAATATCCTTTTTTAATTGTGGTGCCCAGAACTGGACACAGTATTCTAAGTGAGGTCTGACCAAGGCAGAATAGAGTGGCACTATTACTTCCCTTGATCTAGACACTATACTTCTATTGATACAGCCCAAAATCGCATTGGCCTTTTTAGCTGCCGCATCACACTGTTGGCTCATGTTCAACTTGTGGTCTACTAGGACTCCTAGATCCCTTTTGCACATAGTCTCATTCAGCCAGGTCTCTCCCATCCTATATTTATGCATTTCATTTTTCCGCCCTAAATGCAGTACTTTACATTTCTCCGTACTGAATTTCATTTTGTTAGCTTTGGCCCAGCTCTCCAGTCTATCCAGGTCATTCTGAATTTTGATCCTGTCCTCTAGGGTATTAGCTACTCCTCCTAATTTGGTGTCATCTGCAAATTTGATAAATATTAATTTAAAAAACAAAAACAAAAAAAACCAATGCAAAGATAAAAGCAGTAAAAAAAAAATCTTAGAATCCCATTTTAAAACAGTTATAACAGCAGTTTCAAACACTGAATGAATGCCATGTGGAATAGCATTGTTTTGACTGGCCACCAGAAACTTAAAAGAGATGGGGCCAGCCAAACATCCTTGGGTTGGGAGTTCCACAGTCGAGGCACTGCTACAGAGAATGCCCTGTTACATGTACCCATCAACCTAATTTTACGAGGGGACACACAACAGGGCCTCCTCTGAAGATCTCAAATTTCTGGTATTTTCATATGGGAGGAGGTGATCTTTCAGATATACTGGCCCCAAGTTGGTTAGGGCTTTCTAGGTAAACGCTAACACATTGGATTGAGCTTGGAAGCAAATTGGAAAACAGTGCAGTTTTTGCAAGACCAGTGATATATGGTCTCTAACATACAAACCTGATATCAGTCTGGCTGCTGCATTTTGCACTAGTTGCAGCCTCTGAACACTTTCCAAGGGTAGTCCCATGTAATAGCACATAACAGTAGTTTAATTGGGAGATAACTAAGGCATGAACCAGTGTGACCAGATCTGCCTTCCTCAAGAAAGGGTACAGCTGGTGCACCAGCCAAAGCTGCGCAAAGGCACTCCTGGCCACCACAGCAACCTGGCTTTCTAGGAGCAGTGCTGAATCCAAGAGCACACCCAAGCTATAAACCTGAGCTTTCAGAGGAAGAGCATCCCCATCCAGAACAGGTTGTGATCCCAATCCCAGATTGGTTTTCCTACTGATCAGCAGCACTTCTGCCTTGCCAGAATTAAGTCTATTCACCTGCATCCAGTACTTTACTGCATCCAGACAACAATTCAGTATTACCACAGCCTCCTTGGCATCTGTTGTGAAGGAGAGATAGAGCTGTGTATCATCAGTGTATCAATGACACCCAACCCAAAGCGCTGGATGACCACTTCCAGCAACTTCATGTAGATGGGGACAGTATTGACCCTGTGGAACTCCACAGGCTAATTGTCAAGAGCCTGAATAACAACCCCTAGAACCACTCTCTAGGAACATTCAACCAAGAAGGACCAGAACCACTGCAAAGCAATGCTCTCAGCTACCATATCAGCCAAATGACACAGAAGGATATCATAGGGGTTGTCTGAATGATGAAACACTCCTCATAGAATTTGAGGAAAATATGATTTGTCTAAATGCTATCCTCTATCAATCCTCTGTATTTGGAGGGGAGGGAGAATACACCATAGACTCCAAAGGAAAAGCCTTCCGAATATTTCCCAGACTTTTTTTTAAATGCTCTGTAGGGAATGCACTTTCCTGCTCATTGGGACAACCAATTCACTTTCATTCACATTCCATAAGAGTGGAAGTGGAAAGCTGATTGGTTGGATGTGGGCAAGGGGCAGAGCTTGCTAGCAAGGCTAGTGCCTGGAACCACCATGTTGGATTTTTGCCTTAGCAATTCATAGAATCATAGAATCATAGAATTGCAGAGTTGGAAGAGACCATGAGGGCCATCCAGTCCAACCCCCCTGCCACGCAGGAAATCTTGATCAAAGCATCCCCAACAGATGGCAATCCAGCCTCTGTTTAAAGACCTCCAAGGAAGGAGACCCCACCACGCTCCGAGGGAGTGTGTTCCACTGCCGAACAGCTCTTACTGTCAAAAAGTTCCTCCTAATGTTGAGGTGTAATCTCTGTTCCTGGAGCTTGCATCCATTGCTCCGTGTTCCAGTCTCTGGAGCAGCAGAAAACAAGCCTGCTCCATCCTCAGCGTGACACACCTTCAAATACTTAAACAGGGCTATCATATCGCCTCTTAACCGTCTTTGTTCCAGGCTAAACATACCCAGCTCCCTAAGTCTCTCCTCATAAGGCATCGTTTCCAGACCTTTCACCATTTTAGTTGCCCTTCTCTGGACACGCTCCAATTTGTCAATATCCTTTCTGAATTGTGGTGCCCAGAACTGGACACAGTATTCTAAGTGAGGTCTGACCAAGGCAGAATAGAGTGGCACTATTACTTCCCTTGATCTAGACACTATACTTCTATTGATACAGCCCAAAATCGCATTGGCCTTTTTAGCTGCCACATCACACTGTTGGCTCATGTTCAACTTGTGGTCTATTAGGACTCCTAGATGTGCTGAGGTGATGAAACTGCCTTTCTTCTTCTTTTTTATTTATTTAGTAGAATGTTGCACTTTCTCACCTTAGATATGCTTTTAAAAATAATGTTCACCAGTGGCAACAGGTGACAATAAAACAGCAAGTAATTCACTCACACCTACCATCTTGATTTGCAAGCATGCCTGTTGGGACAGCAAAAGCAGATAGTCTCGCATGCCTGTGGTTTTGTCCCCAAAAAAGTTAAGACAAATTGAAGCTGCTTCAAGTTGGCATCAGTGCACATCAGTCCACATCTCCCACCCTTGTATACAGAACACCTTAGTTGATGGTATCAAGTGCTGCTGAAAGATCGAGGAGGACCAACAGGGATGCACTGCCCTGTCCAACTTCCAGTGTTTCTGAGCAAGGCTATTTCTGTCCCATAACTGGGCATGAATCCGGATTGGAATGGCTCCAGTTAGTTTGTTTCATCAATGAAAACCTGGAATTGTGTTGCCATCCCTTGCTCTAGAACCTTATTTATTTATATCCCACATTTCCATGGGTAAGCTCTCTTTATCCATACTTTATTCATAACAAGGAGCAAGGATGAGAAAGTGACTGGCCCAAAGTCAGTTACTGACTTTCATGGGTCAGTAGAGACTTGAATGTGGATCTCCCAAGTTCTAATCCACCATACTAACTGCTGTACAACCTTAGGTTAAGAATTTATCTTCCTGAGGCTCCCTTTCCAACAAACATTGTTTATTGCATTAGAACTCTTCCCTCTTCTTTGGATGATATGGTGAAGTCACCACAGAGAACTAAAATTCTTCTCTGAGCTCCTTGAATTAAGGGCAGGGCATACATTTAATAAATCCTGGCATAACAAGTAACAAGCCACTGGATAGTGAAGTTGTTCTTTCAGTATGTGGTCAGCATTGACTTGGCTCAACCTGTAACTGGAGCAAGAAGTCAAGGCAACCCTGATACATGCACCAAAATCTCCCAACTGGCAGACCTAGCTGATTAATGCAGATGGAGATGTTATGTGTTAGTGAAGGTAAAAGTCAATACTTTATGATTTACATATTATTTTGAGCTCCCCCCTTCCTCTGCACTACACATTAAAGTTTAAAGACTAGGATCTTTTCTTTTCCTCAAGAAGTTCTTCATGGCTGTCCTATATCTATCTCTGACCTGATAAAAAGAATAGTTCAGTTTACTATACACAGTAGGTAATTAAGTTGATTTATTTCTACAGGTAATCATGGTTTACAAAATATATTAGTAGCATAACTCATTTTCTGCAGCACCTCTGCTGAATATAGTTATAGTCTTATCTTAAACTGTCCTCCTTAGAGAGATGGAGAAAGACTATGCAGCATATAACAAAATTATTTCCAAACAGATTCAGAATTCTATTCATTTTGGCTATATTCCTTTATAAAATGAGGCTCCTTATCTTCTCTCTCATACACAGGGGAAGATGGGTGCTTCTTTACTATGGTGCAGTCCCATATTTTTGGAAGCATGTATAAATCAAACAAGGCCATGGGATAGGGCCAGCCACATGATTCTTCCCCTCCTAGTTGGCATGGGAAAACATCTTGGGAAGAAGCTATTTCTCAGAATACTTGAGAAATGTTTCCTCTCCACTCAAAAAACAGGATTCTGGCCTGGCTTCTAATGGCAACATGATTCTACCCATATCTACTACATTAACTTTCCAAGGGATTCAGTGCAACCAAATAAATTAAACACTGCAAGTTTACTATACACAGGTATTGCCTGTTCAAGGCTGTAGCAATGGGACCCAGACACTGTGTGCCACTATTGATGTTGGCTGGATCACCAGCATGTGATTTTGCAGCTACCAGATTTGCAACCATTTCTTGCTGTCCTTTGAAGATGCTGACTCCAACTGGCTCCTAGGGCTTATCTAGAGGGACAAATACCCCAGCTTCCCTGCATCTTGGAGCCCTGCAGTCCAAACAGTGCAGGGGTCTTGCCCTTATTTGCCTCTGGACAGTACTGAATATGTCTGAAGCAAAGCTGGGGGGGGGAAAGCCATCTTTTGAAATGTTTCAAAATAGGCCCCGGGAAAACTTGCATCATTCAGAAAAACCTGGATGGGTCCAGGTGGGAATGCAGGGTCCATACCTGCAAGCCAGGGTGTGTTGCTGGCCACTGCCACCACCACTGCTGGTATCACTCTGCAGCCATGAATGAGGCCCCCAGCATGTAATCAGGGCCCCCTGCGTGTGACCAGCCTTGATCACATGCTGAGGGCTTCCTTCCCGGCTTCAGAGGGTGCAACACACAACAGTTGCAGAGGCTCCCACTGATACGGATGTTGCCGTGTGCGTGCAGACTTCTGCTTGTTTCATAGAGGTAACGGGGGATCCAGGACAGCTCCAGGGCTAGAATACTCCACCCAGAAGGCAGCTTATTCTGGCCAGTGTAGACAAGCCCCTAGTCTAAGCAAGCACAAGCTGTGTGGCTCATGTAGCCCCATCCCTGCTTGTTTGCTTCACCATTTGCATGACTTCCTGCATATCTTCTGACCACTGTCATTCCCTCCATCACTAGGCTTTAAAGAGGAAAGAATTTACACAGGCATTGCCCTAGGTAAAACATTCCAGCTCCATAGTCATATCTCTCTGGCTTTTCTTCGCAAACAAAGATTCAGGAAGGACTCATCCTGTGATTTCTGCAAGTGTGCTGATGACTGAAAAGGCCAATCCAAGATAAACATGTCCGATTGCAGAAAGCACAGCAGAAGATCTCCTTGGGTGATGTTTCCGGGTTGTGATTCTTTCTGTGTTGTTGTTTCTCTTGTTCAGCATGTGTTCTCAAATAAGTAAACTATAACAAGTTACAATAGCAAGTGTAGCTTATCAGTGCCTTATGAGGAGAGACTTAGGGAGCTGGGTATGTTTAGCCTGGAAAAAAGACAGTTAAGAGGCGATATGATAGCCCTGTTTAAGTATTTGAAGGGATGTCACGCTGAGGATGGAGCAGGCTTGTTTTCTGCTGCTCCAGAGACTGGAACACGGAGCAATGGATGCAAGCTCCAGGAACAGAGATTCCACCTCAACATGAGGAGGAACTTTTTGACAGTAAGAGCTGTTCGGCAGTGGAACACACTCCCTCGGAGCGTGGCGGGGTCTCCTTCCTTGGAGGTCTTTAAACAGAGGCTGGATGGCCATCTGTCGGGGATGCTTTGATCAAGATTTCCTGCGTGGCAGGGGGGTTGGACTGGATGGCCCTCATGGTCTCTTCCAACTCTGCAATTCTATGATTCTATGACCAACTGATTCTAACCATGTTTCCTCAAAAGGAAGGCCATTTAATTTCAATGGGGTTTATTTCTAAGTGAAAGTCTTTAGGAGTGCAGCATTGGCTAGTCAATGGGATTCAACTAAGTCCCATTCCTTACTATCAATGACTTTCATTATTTATTTATTTTGAGCATTTTCCCCATTTGTTAGCATATAAGGCTCTTGGAGCTGCTTGCATAAGGTAAAGAATAATAGTATCTCATTTAGGAGATTTTCACACGGGCTATATATCCTGTGGCAGGAACAGAACAGGGTCAGGAAAGGTTTTTTCCCTTTCAGATAACGTCGACCCCGTTCTGTCCTGCATCTGTCCTGCTCCTGTGCCTGTTCTAGAATACTGTATTCATGATGAAAGATCATGAATAGACAACCTATTCCGTGTCTGTCACAGAATCACGGGTGTGCGAACAGGAGTCCTGTTCCTGTTCCAGAATGACAGCCGCAGAGGGGAAGTCCATTCTGAGCACTTCCTGGCACTTTCTGGATGTCCAGGTAAGTGGCACCCTTTATTTTACCCTCCCTGTTTTGATTGTGTACTTTAAAGTGTGTTTTTGTGCTTGGTGAACTGATTTGATGTTTGGGCGGGTTATTTTTGAATTTACCACCTGGCCGTTCTCTTATGAGAACGGCCTGGATTTCAGTTCCCAGTCATAAATATAGCCTTATGACATCTGCATTTATGGCTGGCAAGCAAGGGGAGGGGAAGACCGTTCCTGCCACAGAATTAAGGTAAGTGTGTGAAAGATTTACTTTATTCTATGGCAGGAACGGGAGAGGAGGTGACAGGGTAGTAACGGGGCATTTTGGCCCCATTGTTACCCAAAATGCTCCTTGGAAAATTCCACAAAAATATCAAGTTTCTAATATGTTGGGGAAATTAGCAGCAACTCGACTTTAGCTATGCAAGAGGGGGTAACAACAGAATCTGCAAACGTATTATACCAGTACTAATCTGGATAGAATACGTACACATTTAAAATTAAGTATGTTTTTTTTATTAAGGAGTTCAAAAATAACACCAAACACACACACATTCACCCAGAAAAAGCATTCACACAAGGCTATAGGAAAAGCAGTAGGAAAACTTGGATGGGGGTAGCAAGAGGATTTTGTTGAGGTGATACAGATCTGTCCTGTAGTCAGTCTGGCAGAGTGGATGGAGGAACCTGAGTTGGCTACACAGAGTAACAGAGCTTCCCCATATTACAACTGTGAGCAATGAGGCATATTTTGGGGGTGATATTTATATCTCCAAATACACCTGAGGGAATTGGTTGCTTCATGGGTTGAAACAATGAATTCCATGAGCCTTCATGGATTGCACAATGAGTTTCCTGGTCTTGACAAAAGGTGAGGAAGATGCTAAATGTGTTTCTTAATGTCCAGTGATTGGATTTTAACAGCTTTGAACAACTCCTTTAACGTTGGGAGCTGAGTTGCTGAAATTTCACAATCAGCAAATACAAAAGGATTTCTCCATCCATAACCTCCCATTTATGTGGAATGTGTCTTCCTTTGGCCTTACAGCCCCAGGTCTTAAGCTTTCCAGGGAAAAACAAAAATGACCTTTTCTGAGACCATCCTGTTTTTTTCCCTTTGTAAAATGCTACATTAATGAGCCAAACTTGGCCACTCTATGAGGCCTGTGAAAATGGGGTGTAGGGCAATGCTAACATTCCAGGAGTGGGGTGCCTTGGAAGTGGGGTGCAAGCTTATGCTTACACCATGTGAAAATCTCCTTAAATAGTAGAGAACTTAAAGAAGTAGCAGTTGTAGCAGTTTGTTCTTTCTTCCTCTCTAGCTCACAGACAGGGATATCCTGCACCTGACCCCCAAGTGGTGCTGCTCAAATCATGAGCTATTGTTGCTCACTGATGGGAACACCAGACCTCTCATGGGTGATAACAAATAAGAGTGCAAGAAGAAGAAGGGCCTAATCCCAGTCCCATGAAGCAGTACCAAGTAGAGAGAACAGCGCCTTGGAAAAGTGACTTCATTTGACCCCAGTTCCCAAAATCTCCATGCCAGCATGGAGTATGTCTGTGGCCATAAAAGTAACTTCTCCAAGCTTAGGGGGTGTGGAAATGATAGTGGAGTTAATTTTGCAGGCTGTTTCTTTTTGCCAGACTATACCCATGTTGATCAATGGGATTAAAATAACAGTTGCATACACCTTGTAATTAAAAAAAAACAAACTTATGTGCAAAAATAAAAACTACATAGTTGCATTTATATGTGGCACAGAAGGTGAACTTTACTTTATTCATGCTGATGTTGTTGGCAGTATATCCAACAGTATTCCAAGTTGACCTTTCTGGCTACTTGTTCATCTGCTCACTTGAGACTGCTCATTGTTTTTTGACATTTGCTAAAAAAAAAAGAACAACAAAAAAGTCCTTGGAAATTTGTGTCCATCTCTTGAGAAAAGTCACTGTGGCATATCTTCTGTAGTAATAAATCTTTACCAGCTAACTCAACACTAAGGAAATGTCAAGTGGTTAGAGACTATATCCTGGCCAGACAGGGAAGGCCATACAGTATTTTTTGGTGATTGGTTTTTTTTAAAGGCCATAACCTTCCCTCAGACCTCTCAGTGTCTCTTCTGTCAATCTCAAGGAAAGTAGGGCTGTGGATCAGATACTGTGGAGCCCCTGCTTTGTTAATCATGTGAAGAGATGCAGAGAGTGGAAGGTGTCAAAAGGAGATCACAGAAGCTACTGCAGTGACAAGAAAGGTGCATGGCCTACAGATTCACTCAGGAGGACTTGCAGAATAAATTCTGTCTCAGATGCCAAATGGTAGCCTTCTGAATCCAAATTTAAGCAGCAAATGTGAAATACCATGTTTTTCCAAATACATGCTTCACATTGCTTGTCATGATTGTTTGTAAATGTGCTCACAGTGAAGTATGTGCAAAATACCCTCTGCCCCCAAATAATTTTGCTAGCTGGATCATTTTTAAATTTTTGTTTTTGTTTTTATTTTGCTTTACTTTGAATTCCTGAGATGTTTTGTCTGAGTTGGAAGCCCCCACTCACTTTGAATGTCACTCTGGAGAACTTTTTAGTGACAACTCTTCAGTGCAATCAGCAAGGTGGAAATTTCAGGAGTTCCAAGCCCATGAAGTTAAGGGGGAAATTTGAAGATGGTAACAATAAGTGAGAGAAATAAGAGTGTGAACTTTATCAGACTAGTATCTAAAAATGCTGTAATTCCACAGTTGAGGAAAGCAGAAACAGAGTGGCATGATTACAGTAATTATTGCACATCGCTGCAATTGTGCAATACTACCACCACAGAATTATTGTACGACCACCATTAGCCATTTAAAAGATGGCTTGTGCTATAGTAACACTTCTCTTCATATTGCTTTCTAATGAAATAGTATTAATGCTTCATACTGGCCTGCACATGTGCCTTTAAGAGCTTTTTCTCTCTTATTTCCATCATTTTGCATGTGCTATTTCAACTATTCTCACAAGGGATCACTGACTGATTAGTCAACCTCCTCTCCAAATAAACATATTTTCAAGGCATATTTTGTATGTGTACTTAACAGTAAGCCCCACTGAAATCAGTGGAATATCAGAAGCATGGACAAAAGACAAAGCTTCATAGGAATGGCTGGTGGTTTGGCTCTTCTGTGGTTGCTTGAGCAGCCAAGAACTTCTGAACTTTAACATTTTGCTGCCTTCGTGTGCAGACATTATTTCCTTCCTTTCCCACCATCCAGCATAAACATATATTCCAATGTATTTCCAAAGCTTGGGTTTGTCGAGACTGGCAGTTTACCCTGATGTCCCCCCCTTCTTGGAGCCCTGCAGACCAAATAATGCAGGGCTTTTGCCCCGTTTCACCTCCGGGCAGTCCTGACAATGGGGTAAACTTTTACAACACACACACACACACATTGCTGTTTTCAGTGTGCTAATTGGCTGCTTAGATGTCAGGATATGCCTCTCCTCACACAACTTTGCAGACTCAGGCCCTGGCTGTGGGAGTATGAGAAGAGCCAGGGCTAAGCTATCAGATGCAGCCGGCTGCAATAATGCAGCACACCTGAAGCACCCAGGGGAACTACTACTTAAGAGTGGCATTCAGCCCTCAGTCTGAGCCTCCACAACATGTTTTTCTGTGCTGTCTGTAGTTGCTCCTTGCTTTGGGGGCGGGGCCTTGGGCCTTGGGCCTTGGGCCTTGGGCCTTGGGCCTTGGGCCTTGGGCCTTGGGCCTTGGGCCTTGGGCCTTGGGCCTTGGGCCTTGGGCCTTGGGCCTTGGGCCTTGGGCCTTGGGCCTTGGGCCTTGGGCCTTGGGCCTTGGGCCTTGGGCCTTGGGCCTTGGGCCTTCTGTCTTCTGCCTTCTGCCTTCTGCCTTCTGCCTTCTGCCTTCTGCCTTCTGCCTTCTGTCTTCTGTCTTCTGTCTTCTGTCTTCTGTCTTCTGTCTTCTGTCTTCTGTCTTCTGTCTTCTGTCTTCTGTCTTCTGTCTTCTGTCTTCTGTCTTCTGTCTTCTGTCTTCTGTCTTCTGTCTTCTGTCTTCTGTCTTCTGTCTTCTGTCTTCTGTCTTCTGTCTTCTGTCTTCTGTCTTCTGTCTTCTGTCTTCTGTCTTCTGTCTTCTGTCTTCTGTCTTCTGTCTTCTGTCTTCTGTCTTCTGTCTTCTGTCTTCTGTCTTCTGTCTTCTGTCTTCTGTCTTCTGTCTTCTGTCTTCTGTCTTCTGTCTTCTGTCTTCTGTCTTCTGTGCTGTCTGTAGCTGGACCTTGGACCTTCTGTGATGTCTGTAGCTGGGCTGTGGGCCTTCTGTGCTATCGTTGGCTCGGCCTTGGGTCTTCTGTGCTGTCTGTCACCAGACCTTGGGCCTTCTGTGCTGTCTGTAGCTGCTTCTTGCTCTTCGGCCCTAGGCTCTGGATATCTGGTATGTGCTCTGACCTTGGACTGTTTTTGGACTTTTGCTTATCTTTGACCTTGCCTAGACTTTGGACTCTGTCTCTTCTACTCCTGACCCAGCTCTGTTGTCTCTGCTTCTAGAACCTGCTGCCCACGCCCCAGACCATGACAGTAGGAAATTCTCAGCCAGTCAAAGCTTCCCATTGGGCAGCCAATCAGCACACTGGGGGAGGAAACATGTAGAAAGTTTCAAGTCCTTTCTAAATATGGTGGTGTAGGGGCTCTTGCCTCCTGACACATGTGGTGTGTGTGTAGCATGTTGTGCATGTGTGTAGTGTGGGATGTAGTTAGCATGGTGTGTGTGTGTGTATGCACAGTTGCATGGCAGTGGCAGAGGGGCTCTCACATCCTGGCATGCGTGGTGTGTGTGTGTAGTGTGGTGTGTGTATATAGTGTGTTGTGTGTGTGTGTACATATGGTTCCATGTTGGTGGAGGGGCTCTCACCTCCTGACACATGTGGTATGTGTGTAGCATGGTGTGTGTGTGTATGTAATGTGGGATGTGGGTAGCATGGGGTCTGTGTGTACACACAGTTGCATGGCAGTGGCGATGGGGCTCTCAGCATGAAACTAGCCATACTGAAGCTTCTTATATATGTAGATAACAGTGTATGTTATGCCAGGTATAGCTAGTTTTTTTAAAAGAACATCCAGGAAAACCCATATTCTGTGGGGAAACCCAGATGGGTCTGGTGTGGAAACATAGGATGCCTACCTTCATGCTGGCCTGGATAGCTATCCACCACTGCCACAGAAGTAGTTCTGCAGCCAGGAAGGAGGCCCCCGGCACATGATCAAGGCTATGTGCACATGACCAGCCTTGATCACATGCTGAGGGCCTCATTCTTGGTTTCAGAGAATGCAACGCACAACAGCTGGGTAGGTGTTCACTGATACCGACCAGCATGTGTGTGTGGTCTTCCTCCCGTTTTGTCTTGGTAACAGGGGGAAATCGGCCAGTTTGCCCTTTGTATGCTAACTAAATATGCAATTGAAAACTTCTCTCACCACACAAAATAAGAAACCAAACAGGAGTTATAGTGAGGAGGAAATCATCTAATATCGGAGTATTTACTGCAGTGCTAGTTCTTCACTACTCAGTCATTGTACTAATCATGTTCAAAAGTTCAAATGTACTGTAATAACCTCAGGGTGGTTAGCTATCAGCATTTTTACAGCTAGCCCTATATAATTAAGTATTGAACTATATTTCTGACAGGTTGTTTGAACAAACTGCTCTGCTCTCTCTGCCCAGTTCAGTGAGGCTGAGACTCCCCCAGGCAAGAATAATTTCTTTTGGTGTGCAAAAAAATGCCCATTCTGTGTTCTTAGCCAGGTCCCTCTAGCAGCCAGAGGAAAATGGAATTTACCTAGCAAATAGGGTGTTCCTAGGACTCAAAGAAAAAAATCTCTGTGTGTTCTGCTCACTATCGTCTGCTGCCTGGAACAAATGACTCATCTTGCCCAGTCAGGGCTCTTGATCTGAATGTCAGAAACTTGAACACAGGAAGTATTAGGCCAAAATTGTTAATATAGGCCTAAATCCTATTGTTAGTCAGGCTTGGAATGATGTCAGGATCAGTCCCTGAAGGTGCCTTCTCCTGCCATTTTTTGTGTGGTTCTGTAACCTTGCTGGTAACTGTCTTTTCATTCCTGTATGCTGGCTAATGAGTGATTTGAAGCAACTGTGAGAGGGTAAGGGTCACAATGAAGATAAGCCACAACTGCAGCTCAGAGCTTTGGGGGAAAGGGGGCTGAACGTTGGTATGGGGAAAAGGGTCAGGATGGCCAATAATTTTGTAGTGCGTCAGATTTCATAGATTGCAAAATGCTCTAGTATACTGTCTTCTTCTGTGTCTCCATTCTCATCAACAACTTGATGTGTTACACTTTCTGGATTATTCTGGCAATAAAGTTTTTTTATTCACTCTGAAACTGCAGGTCACTGCATCTGGGAATGCAAGAACCTGACAAAATAAAGCCGTTGAATCGATTGTATTTACCTCTGTGTTGACTCTTTGTGTGCCTTCAAGTCATTTCTGACATATGGCAACCCTACGGTGAAACTATCATAGGGTTTTCTTAGCAAGATTTGCTCAGAGGGCATTTACCTTTGCCTTCGTCTGAGGTTGAGAGATTGTGGTGTGCCCAAGGTTACCAAGTGGGTTTCCATGGCTGAATGGGGATTCAAACCCTGGTCTCCAGAGTAATAATTCAGCGTTCAAGTCACTTCACCACATTGGCTCTCTTATGTGGTATCTCACCATTCAACAATTAATTCAGTGGGACTAACTCAAGTTGGGACTAACCAACAGCTGTCTAGATATACATGAGTTTCTGCACCAGTGCAAAAAGGAAACACTTGCCATGACAGAAAACCATCCTGAATATTGATAGGTTTGAGAATATTTTAGATACATCTATGAACAAAGCAGCAACTTAGTGAACAAGCTGATATGAGATTAAATGAGCTGCAGATAATGTACACAAATAACATGCAACTATTATTCTAATCCACATTATATAACTTATGTCTTGTTTGCACTGGCCACAATGCTCTACTCTCTGGCCAGAGTATTCTGGCCCTGGAGCTGCCCTGGATTCCCCTCATTGCGTGGTGTTCTGTGGCAGGAACCAGCAGCTGTCTGCATGCATGTGTCCCACTGTATTTGCAGGCATCTCTGCTTCCACCACTGGAGGTGGCCAGCCATGACCATATGCTGGGAGCCTCATCTGACCTTAAAGGGTACCACACACAACACCAGTGGTGGAGGCACCCGCCAATGGAATGCTCTACTTTCCCTGCAGGATCTGGGTTTTCCCACGTATTTTTAAAGCTGTTTTAAAGGGGGGGGGTGCCCATGTTTATAGTCCAAACTGCACAGATATCATCTGGACAGTTTGGACTAGAATCAGGGCCAAAACGCTGTGTCTGACAGCTGGGCATGGGAACTGGGTGAGGCATTTCATTTGGCTTGTGTGGACAAGGCCTTAGAAAAACATGTGCTTTTGAATGGAGAACTTGATGAGCAAACAAGTCACATGTGAACAATATTGTGAACAATGATTTGGATCTACATGGTAGAGGGAGGGGGGGGACATTAGCCAGAACATGTGCTGCCAGTATGTGAGAAGACAGAAAGGTCCACTGAAAAAAAAGGACATATGTTTTCCAGCAAATATTTATTTGGCTGGCATCGGCATATTATTCTTAAAGTGCCAACACAATGTTTTATGTGTTTGTGGTAAGGCCACAGCTGGCATGTGTGAACCACTGTTTTCCTTAGAATACCACATTTTTAAAAAAAATTAGACTCGTCAATAATCTTTGGAGGAACAGGGTGAGTCAGTGGTAAACTTACTCCTTTTTGATGACCAACACTGAAATAGAGACCAGACACAAAACTTGGATTAAATAAGGGCCACTTTATTCGACCTAAAACCTATTTAAAGCAATCTGCAGATGAGCAACAGAGAGGGAGCAACCCGGTGTGGGTCTAGCTGAAGCAAGGTGCCATCCTGGTAACTACCTCCTCAGCCTTCCCTTGGGCGAAACACCTGACTCCAAGGGCAATCCCAAGTCAATGGGGTTGCTCCCCAGCTGGTCCTTTTCTGGAAGGTCAACCCAGGCTGCTCCCTCCTGAGCCATAGAACTTTGCAAGAGAGAACAAGATCCCAGCTCAACCCCAAGGGCGGATCCCTTTCCTACCTCCTAGACCACAGAACTTGTAGATGTAGTTCCAGAACCCAACCCTTCAACAAAAGAACTCTAATAGAAATCTCCCCCTGTTACCTGTCAGATGATAACCTATTTAATGACCCACCCAAGGCCAATCAACCAAGTCCCAAAGATACTGTGTAGGGTATGTGAACTTCCGCCCCCCAGTAATGAGGGGGAAATTTCCTATCAAGCCCCTAAGTGAACAGATAGACTGCACAGAGGGCGGGTGTGTGAGTCAAGGCAACAGTAGAGAGATGGTGAAGTAGGGCAGCCAAGACTTATAACACCTCTCACTTCTGCCCTTCCTCACGTGATAAGCTTGGCATGAGAGCACCATGTGCAAAGGTTCATAGTCTCATCCTGAGAGGCCATCAAATAGCCTCCTCCCACAGCAGCCTTCAGCTGCATGGGTATGGAGACCCAGCCATTTATATAACTACAGAAAATACAACAATGCAATAATGAATGTCAGCTTCACTAATGATTGACTGTAAAAGGCCTTTGTGATCCCAAAATGGAATGCATCACAACAGAGCTCATAATATATATGGAGATAATACATTTCTAACTAATCATTACAGTTTCGTGTAATGTTTTTACAAAATTTAATGACACTGTGTCTAAAACAAATCTCTATTGTGACTGAACTTCCTAAATGATAAGAGAATCCTGGCTTGGTAGTTAAGAGCAACATTATTTAGTGCCACTTTCTGTAATGAGGCAACTTTGAGATAATTACTGTAGAATTTGCATAATATGCAATGATTTCTTGAGGTCCTGCTAGTGAAGTGATAAGAATAATTAAATAATTGAGGTTGTGTGCATAATAAAACAATCACCTCTCTTTCTTTTTTAAAAGAACACATTTTTCACCTCTTGCCCCTAATCCTGTGGGGTATTACTATCTCATGGAAACCACAACTCTTCAGAGTCATATTTATATATCCTCCACTTGAGGGGAAGTGGGGGAAAGTTCTGGGTGTACTTCCAGTGACGGAAGAAAAGGGTCTTTTAATACAGAGCTTTACCTTCAGTTGTACTGAGCAGGCTACTGCTGATGAACTTCTTATGATCAAGTTCTTTATTGGTAAAAGAATAAACAGAGCTTATTATTAGATGTTATAGCAAGTCCTAGGGCTTTGTCTAGATGGGCAATTTACCCTGTCTTGCCCCCATCCTGGAGCCCTGCAATCCAGATGATGCCGGGCATTTTCCCTGTTTTGCCCTTGAGCAAACCTCATGACCCCCAGGACAAAGATGGGCCCAGGATGTGGGGGGAAGACAGGGTAAGGCCCATTGAACCATTAAAAAGAACCCTGGTAAAATCGGTTCCAGCCAAAATAAAATGAGTTGATACCAACATGACCATAGGAGCCCAGACTGTCACACCAGCCCATCACTGCAGCTGCCATCTGCCTTGCTTTTCTGTAGCCAGGAAAGAGTCCCGGAGCATGTGACAAGCTGAACATGAGTCAGCAGTGTGATGCAGCAGTTAAAAAAGTCAATGCAATTCTAGGCTGTGTTAATAGGAATATAGAGTCTAGATCAAAGGAAGTAATAGTGCCACTGTATTCTACTTTGGTCAGACCTCACCTGGAATACTGTATCCAGTTCTGGGCATCACAATTCAGGAAGGATATTGAGAAGCTGAAACGTGTCCAGAGGAGGGCGACCAGGATGGTGAGAGGTCTGGAAGCCATGCCCTATGAGGAGCGGCTTAGGGAACTGGGCATGTTTAGTCTGGAGAAGAGAAGGTTGAGAGGTGACATGATAGCCATGTTTAAAGATTTGAAGGGATGTCATACTGAGGATGGAACAAGCTTGTTTTCTGCTGGTGCAGAGACTAGGACATGGAGCAATGGGTTTGAACCACAGGAAAAGAGATTCCACCTAAACATTAGGAAGAATAGTAAGAGCTGTTTGGAAGAGGAATGCACTGCTTTGGAGTGTGGTGGAGTCTCCTTCTTTGGAGGTTTTTAAACAGAGGCTGAATAGCCATCTGTCTGGTATGATTTGATTGTGTATTCCTGCATGGCAGGGGGTTAGACTTGATGGCCCTTGTGGTCTCTTCCAATTCTATGATTCTATGAAGGCTGGTCACATGGAGGAGGCCTTGCTCACATGCTGCAGGCCAAGTTCCTGGCTTCAGAGAGAACGATGAAGGCAGCAGCGGCAGCAGCTGGCATGGCAGCCTCGATCCATCTCATTCTGTACAGGTAATGGAGGAGCAACAGCCCAGATCCATGGGTAGGATATGCCTACAGAGAGCTGGCATTTTCTGGCCCATGTAGATCTCCCCCACAACACATGCTTAGATCAGTCTTCCACTATATCATCAAAAAGTGAACTTACATAGAAGAAATGAAAAAGCTATCACTAATTCCTCCGATTGCACGTGTCCTTTTATGAGCTTCCCCTTCACATGATAGTATAGCAGAAGCATAAATGAAACGCACAAATGCTTGTTGACATTTGCTGTAATGCAGGTACATTATAAAGAGAGTCCAAAAGGAACTAAGGACTTTATCAGATGCAGTAAATATGGTGTCATAACTACGCCTAATGAACACGAAAGGGTGCGCATACCAGATGATGATGACCTTTCGTGATCATGTGTAGGGAATAAGGCATTCTTTTTTATTGATGGGCCAAGCCACCAATAGATCTCCCATGGTGCTTTTTTGCTGGTATTGCTGTCATTTGAATCTCGCACCATTGTCATCTCGTGATTTCAGGGTGAGAACACGACATCCAGGTAGGGGACACTCATTTTATGAACCTCTCCAGTGTACATTTAAGTTTTAATATGTGATTCTGTGTTTTGTGTCTGTATTTTTCAAATTTATCACACTCACGTCTTCTTGCGAAAATTGCTGAGCTCACGAACGTAGAAGTGAATGGAGCTCTGTTCATGCTCCATTAATGCTGGGACTGGCTTGTCACACTACCTGAAGGTAGGTCTGATAGGAAGGGCTATTGTGCTGGGATAAGTACGCTTTTAGCTTTTGGTAGGACAGAAATGTTTTTGCATATTAGTCTGATAAGGTCCTAACACCATCTTCTTATGCTTCATGTGATCTGTTCTCCTAAAGAACACCTTTTTTTACCCCTCTCTTTTACTCTTTACCACTCTTTTTTATCTTCCTTTGTGACAGATCTGGGCTGTCATCCTTTTGATTACTCCCAACTAGAGTAGACCTATTCAATCAATTGTTGAATGGTGAATCAATATATAGGTAAATCCCATTGATTCAATGGGTCTACTTTAGTCAGCAATAAAAACAGGATTTAGATCCTAAAGTGAGAGATGTTCCCTACCAATGAATCCCTTTCTTTACAAGTGATACCACAAAAAGGTGCTACCAGAAAGACATTGGACTTTTTCAGATGCATAAAAAGTGCTGCAGAGGGCTTGGGAGAGGTGCGCACCTGTTTCGCGGCAGGGGGTCCTTTTTGGATGCCCCTGTCCCTCTCACATTACCCTCCGTGTTCCTTCCGTGTTGCATGGAAGGAAAAGGCACCACTTTTTACTCATGGAAGTTCTTCATGAATAAAAAGTGGTGCCTTTTCCTTCCATACGACATGGGAGGAACACTGAGGGTAATGTGAGAGGGACGGCAATGCCGAAAAGGACCCGTTGCCACGAAACAGGAGCGTACCTCTCCCGAGCCCTCCACAGCACTTTTTACACATCTGAAAAAGTCCATTGTTCAAAATTCAGACACTTTAGACCACCTGCAACTTTGCAGAGAAAATGCTATTCAGCACTTTTTGTTGTAGAGAATCTTTTGGGGAATAAAAGACTGGGTATCTCCCTTTTGCAAGCTTCCTGATCTTATACACTGTATGGGGCAGTGGTGGCTCAGTGCAGAAGATAAACGCTTGTGGCATTCTGCCACCACTCTCTCCCTCTTCTTCTCTAACCAGCAGACTGCTGGGGCAGGGACAGATCACTCTTGCCAGATTGATGGGGTGATCACTGGCAGAAGACCTTTGAAATTAAACAGTGTGCTGCATGAAAATAGGCAGACTGCAGGGCTGGAAGCTGGAGGTTCCCAACCTCTGTTCTAGGCATAACCTCAAGAAAATGTTCTAAAATATGTTGCCTTAGTGGGAGCTTAGAAAGTTTCTTTGATTCAGTTTCTTTGATTCAATAAGTCTACTCTATTTGGGGCAAATAATTGGATTTAAGTTGTGATGTATTATTGTGAGTTGGGGGGGCTTTTTTATACAGTACAGCTGCTGAGACTGTACTCACTAATGTGAGATTGGCAGGGGGCAGCTTTATAAACCTTTTCCCTTGCCCTATTTTTGAGGTGAAATCATGACAAGAATGGGAGCGGTCAGTGGAACATTAAATTAAGGCTAAAGAGTATTCAGTGTACAGTCTTCCAAGCTAAAGATTTTGTTAAGGCCAAAATTGCAAGTTCTATTAAGGCATTGCTCATAAATGTATACCATGCATCCTGATCTGTGTTCCAGCTTACTTGCTTCTTTTCACAGGGAAAGGCAGACAATCATACTTACATATACAGATTATCTTGTATATCCCTAACATCACCTTATCATTAACACTAAGGTTTTAGAAAAAGAAACAAAGAAAACATTCAAAAGTTTGATATTGTTATGTGCCTTCAAGTTAACGCTGACTTACAACAACCCTATCATAGCATTTTTTATGTGGCAAGATTTATTTAGCATTATTGCAATTGCCTTCCTCTAAGAAGGCTGAGAGAGTGTGCCTTGTCTAAGGTTGCCCACTGGATTTCCATGACTAAGCAGGGGTATGTACTCTGGTCTCTTGGAGTCCTAGGCCAGCACTCAAACTGCCATACCTTACTTTCTTTTGTTCAAATATTGGTCAGATCTATTTAAATCTAATACCAACATTGGTGCCAACTGTCCAGTCACTTATTTCTACATTGCAAAGAAATTATACAAAGAATGCATTGGGATTTGATCATATAAATACTCTTATTCAAGATCACAGTGAAGAATGGAGTCTGAGGTATTCACATACTCATTTCTCCATCTTCCCTGGAACAGTTGCTCAGCTATACAATTCTGTGACTTTTGATGCCATGATTCTTGGCAAGGATGATCCCTCTAGGAAGAGCATTGAGTGTTAACTAATAATTATAATACTCATGACTATTGGCCTCTGCTGATGGCTGATTTGATAGCTAATGGAGCATTATGATGTTGAAAGCCTGTAATACTTTAGCAATTCAGGCATTAATTGCTCCACATGAGAGGTCTAAAGGGATGCTCACTGGCCAAAATTATATTCAGTTATTTGTAGCAGATTATTTTTCCTTTCCCCATAGAGTAATCAATGGTTCTGCTGACTCAAAAATTCAGTAATTGACATGTGATTAACAAGCAATTTTCAACTAGCCACTAGACCAGACATGCTCTATTAGAGTAGATGCATCATTATTATTAACAAAATGATTGTGAAAATTGCTCTACTTTTCTTCTGACTAGAATGTCTTTGGATCTTTACATTTAATCTCTCTTAATTTATTTTTAATGGCCAGGACTATTATCAAGATAAATTTTTACATTTTTTTAATCTTAAATAGCACATACTTTCATTATAACTAAGTATTGATGCTTAGGGTTCAATCAAATTATTTTTGATTGTTGTTGTATGCCTTTGAGATGTTCCATCTTATGGCAGTCCTAAGGCAACCCTATGTTGGGATATTCTAAGAATCAAAGATTGGAAGAGACCACAAGGGCCATCTAATTCAACCCCTGCCACGCAGGAGAACTCAATCAAAGCATTTCCGACAGATGGCCATCCAGCCTCTGTTTAAAAACCTCCAAAGAAGGAGATTCCACCACACTCCAAGGCAGTGCATTTCACTGCCAAACAGCTCTTACTGTCAGGAAGTTGCTCCTAATGCAACACGGAAGGAATCTCTTTTCCTGTAGTTTGAACCCATTGCTCTATGTCCTAGTCTCTGGAGCAGCAAAAAACAAACTTGCTCCATCCTCAGTGTGGCATCCATTCAAATATTGAAACATGGCTATCATGTCACCTCTTAACCTTCTCTCCAGGCTAAAAATACCCAGCTAACTAAGCTGTGTCTCATAGGACATGGCTTCCAGACCCCCCACTATCCTGGTTGCACTCTTCTGGACATGTTCCAGCTTGTCAATACCCTTCTGGAATGGTGATGCCCAAAACTGGACACAGTTCAGTTTGTGACCATGGGATCATTCCCAGTAATTCCCTAATTTTTCTGAAATCAACTTTCTTAAAGGCTAGAATGCATGTCTGACTACGCTTGGTTTCCCTTTTTCTTTGTATAACAAATTCCAGGAGAACATGATCACTTCCCCTTAAGGATCCAGCCATTTCCACCCCATTAACCCAATCGTCTATGTTCATTAGTATCAGATCTAAAATAGCTGACCCCCTTGTTGCCTCTTCAACCTTCTGGACAATGAAATTGTCTGCAAGGCAAGTGACGAAACTGTTGGAACTTAAATTTTTGGCAAAGTTGGACTTCCAACAAATATCAGGATAGTTGAAATCCCCCATTACTCTACATCACTCATTTCTGAATGTGCGGTCATCTGTTCCAGGAAGGCATCATCCAAGTCCTCAGTTTGGCTTGGAAGTCTGTAGCAGACCTCCACAATGACATCCCTGCTATTTCTCTCCCCCTTGATTTTTACCCGGATGCTCTCAACCTGGCTCCCAAATTTAAGTCATGGGTCTTTTCACAGGTCTACACATCCTTAATGTATAATGCTACTTCAACTCCTTCCTGTTTCATCTATTTCTCAAAAATAAGTTATACGCCTCTATTCTCTCTCTCTGGTTTTTCTTCACAAACGATGATTCAGGAAGGACTCATCCTGTGCTTTCTGCAAGCGCACTGATGACTAAAAAGCCAAGTCCGAGATAAACAAGTCCAGTTGCAGAAAGCACATCAGAAGGTCTCCTTGGATGATGTTTCCAGATTGTGATTCTTTCTGCGTTGTCGTTTCTCTTCAAGACTTGTTTGGCGTGAGTTCTCAAATAAGGCTGCAGCATTGTGGATAGTGCTTCCCATTGCCTCCCTATGTGAGGCCAGGGCAGACCATTGTTGGTGATCAATTTGGCCAAGTCTGAGAAGTTTTTTCAGGGAGTCCTTGTATCGCTTTTTGTCAGCACCCCTCTTACGCTGACCCATGGCGAGTTCACAGTAGAGTACTGTTTTTGGGAGGCGATGGTCCTCCATCCTAGAAATGTGCCCTGCCCAGCGCAGCTGTGTTCTCAATATCATGGCCTCAATGCTGGTGATCCCTGTTGCTCAAGGACAGCAACATTCGTCACATAGTCAGTCCAGTGTATATTTAGGATTGTACATATACAGTGCTGATGAAAGCATTTGAGGAGTCGTAAGTGGTGGCGAAAGGTGACCCATGTTTCAGACCCATAAAGGAGAATAGACACCTCTATTACTACATTCCAATCACAAGACTCATACCACAAGTTTTCAGTGATGCCTATTAAATCATATTTGCTTTGCTGTGCTAAGAGATCAACTTCATCCTGTTTATTTCCCATGCTCTGTGCATTAGTGTAGAGACATCTAAGACCAAGCACCATTCCACCTATCTGTCTTTTAATGGTTTTGTTCCTCCCACTTTTGGGCTCTTGTACTGTTTGCCTTATTTTCTGTATAACATTTTGTCTATTTTCTCCAGCACTCGATGAACTCCTGCCCTCATGAATACTCTCTCCCTCCCCCACACAACTCCATTTAAAGCCCCCCTGATCAGATCTTTCAGAGTCTTAGCAAAAACATTCCTGCCAACTGCTGTGAGGTGCAAACCATCCCTTGCCAGAAGTCCACCTCCCTGAAACCGCACCCCATGGTCCAGGAAGCCAAATTGTTACCAGCAGCACCATCTGTAGAGCCAGTTGTTTACCAGCACTATCTTTTTCTCCCTTCCTGGGCCATGCCCTTCCACTGGAAGGACAGATGAAATGACTTCTTGTGTATCCAGGTCCCTCAGTTTCCTACCCAGGGCCTCAAAATCCCTGTTGATATTCTGAAGGCTATGCCTTGCAGTATCATTGGTTTCCATGTGGACCAAAAGGAAGGGATAACGGTCTGTAGGCATCACAAGTCTCATCAGCCTCTCCGTTGCATCATGGATTTTTGTACCTAGGAGACAGCACACCTCTCGAGTCATCTTATCAGGCCCACAAGATACTGATTCTGTACCCCTCAACAGGGAGTCCCCTACCACCACCACATGCCTTCTCTGAGGATTGGCAGAAGCCAATCTGTGTGCTGAACCTTCCAAGGCCTCATGCACATTCTTTGAGACCTGGCTCTGCTGCTCTCCTTCCTGTTTGTTATCGTCAGTGACAAGGGAGAGAGCTTCAAACTGATTCTGTAGTGCCAAACTTGTAGAAAGGCCCGTGCTGCGTCTACTTCTATGAGTCACATTCTTCCAAATGTCAACCTCCTGTGTATCAGAACTAACCACATCCACAGAGCATCTCCTGTGTGTTCCCCAACCAGGACCGTAGAATGGCTAATTGATCATCAAGTTTCTGGACCTACTCTTCCAACAAGACAACCAACTTTCACTTGTTGCAGGTGTAGCTCTGCACATGCACAGGCAAGAAGACAAATATACCACAACTGTTGCAGGTGAATGCAGCAGTTCCCTCACTATCCATATTGAGGAACCAATAGTACACTCTAAAACAGTTCTCCAGGCATATTCTTCAAACTCCCCTGCTAAACTCCCATGTCAACCCCCCCCCTGTTGGCCTCGATCCTGTTTGCCTTGCTCCAAAAACTGGGGCTGCAGCCATATAGGCCCAGTGGCTGCTAGGTCCTCCATCTGTCTCTGTCTCTGACCCGCTTCCTCTTAGCAGTCTCTGAATCCCTTCCTTTCACAAGAAACCCCACCTTCCTGAGACCAGGTGCTCAGATAGAGGATCTGGGGCTACTTTCACTCACTCATACCAACACACAATGGAACACTAATGACCCCCCCCCAAACAACCCCACTCTCAGCCAAACAAACAATGCTAATGAGCACTCAAGCACCCCCCTCTCAGAAGCTCTCCAAACAAATGCTAATGAGTCCCCCCAGGAAAGCCGACCCTCAGCTCACACAATCCACAGCCTAGACCCCACACTCACACCAGCGTTAGCCCAACAAACTCTCTGGGGCTGAAGAAGTATAATGCAACAGCCACAAGCTCACCTTATGCTGCCTCTTCCACCACACCCATGCCAAACAGCCCTGTTGGCCTTGATCCTGTTCACCTCGCTCCTGTGTGCCTCACTCCAAGGACTGAGGCTGCAGCAATATAGAGAGCTAGTGGCTGCTAGATCCTCCATCTGATAAATCTTGGCAAGATTTATTCAGAGAGGGGTTGTCATTGCCTTCCTCTGAGGCTGAGGGAATGTGACTTGCCCTAGGTCACTCAAAAGGTTTCCGTGGCTGAGATTTGAACTGAGGTCGCCTAGTATCCTAGTCCAACACTCAAACCATTGTACCATAATCATAGAATCATAAAATCTTAGAATTGCAGAGTTGGAAGAGACAATGAGGGCCATCCAGTCCAACCCCCTGCCACGCAGGGAATAACAATCAAAGCATCCCCGACAGATGGCCATCCAGCCTCTGTTTAAAGACCTCCAAGGAAGGAGACCCCACCACGCTCCAAGGGAGTGCGTTCCACTGCCGAACAGCTCTTACTGTCAAAAAGTTCCTCCTAATGTTGAGGTGGAATCTCTGTTCCTGGAGCTTGCATCCATTGCTCCGTGTTCCAGTCTCTGGAGCAGCAGAAAACAAGCCTGCTCCATCCTCAACGTGACACACCTTCAAATACTTAAACAAAGCTATCATATCGCCTCTTAACCGTGTTTTTTCCAGGCTAAACATACCTAGCTCCCAAAGTCTTTCCTCATCAGGCATGGTTTCCAGACCTTTCACCATTTTAGTTGCCCTGCTCTGGACACGCTCCAATTTGTCAATATCCTTTTTGAATTGTGGTGCCCAGAACTGGACACAGTATTCTAAGTGAGGTCTGACCAAGGCAGAATAGAGCGGCACTATTACTTCCCTTGATCTGGACATTATACTTCTATTGACGCAGCCCAAAATCGCATTGGCCTTTTTAGCTGCCGCATCACACTGTTGACTCATGTTCAACTTGTGGTCTACTAGGACTCCTAGATCCATTTCGCACATAGTCTCATTCAGCCAGTTCCCCCCCCCCATCCTATATCTATGCATTTCATTTTTTCGCCCTAAGTGCAGTACCTTACATTTCTCTGTATTGAATTTCATTTTGTTAGCTTTGGCCCAGCTCTCCAGTTTATCCAGGTCATCTTGAATTTTGATCCTGTCCTCCAGGGAATTAGCTACTCCTCCTAATTTGGTGTCATCTGCAAATTTGGTAAGTATGCCCCTAATTCCCTCATCCAAGTCATTGATAAAGATGTTGAATAGCACTGGGCCCAGGACTGAACCCTGTGGCACCCCACTGGTCACATCTTTCCAAGATGAAGAGGAGCCATTGCTGACTTTACTCCTACATGTGTTCGCTATCTGTTTGAATTCTTCTTTGGTGATTTCCCCCTTTTTCCACTTCTTATACATGTTCCGTTTAAAACTTAGCTCTGTTGATATTTCTTTAGTCATCCATCCTGGTTTCTTGAGACACCTCCCATTTTTCTTCCTCAATGGTACTGTTTGAAATTGTGCCTTCAGTATCTCCCTTTTGAGAAAGTCCCATCCGTCTTGAGGTCTCTTCTCTTTTAGTATTCCTGACCATGGGATCACCCCCAGTATTTCCCTGAGTTTATTGAAATCAGCTCTCCTAAAGTCAAGAATGCGTGTCTGACTATGCCTGGCTTCTCCTTTCCATTGTATAACAAACTCCAGGAGAACATGATCACTCTCACCTAAGGATCCCAGCACTTGCACCCCATTAACCAGGTCATCCCTGTTGGTTAGGATCAGATCTAAAATAGCTGACCCCCTTGTTGCCTCTTCTACCTTTTGGACCATGAAATTGTCTTCCAGGCAAGTGAGGAATTTGCTAGACCTTGAAGTTTTGGCTGAGTTAGATTGCCAGCAGATATCAGGATAGTTGAAGTCACCCATCACTACTACATCTCTCCTTCCTGCGTGTGTGTTCATCTGTTCTAGAAAGGCATCATCCAATTCCTCCGTGTGACTTGGGGGTCTGTAGTAGAGTCCCACAATAACATCCGTGTTGTTTCCCTCCCCTTTAATTTTTATCCAGATGCTCTCCACCTGGCTTCCAGTATTGATGTCATGGATCTCTTCACTGGTGTACATATCTTTGACATATAATGCTGTTCCTCCTCCTTTCTTGTTTGGCCTGTTTCTCTTAAAAAGGTTATACCCCTCTATTCCTACATTCCAATCATGAGACTCATCCCACCAGGTTTCAGTAATGCCTATTATATCATATTTGTTTTGTAGTGCTAGGAGTTCAAGTTCACCTTGCTTATTTCCCATGCTCTGTGCATTAGTGTAAAGACATCTAAGACCATGTGTTCCCTTTACTTGCTGCCTGTGCAAATTTTTTTTTGCCTCCCACTGTTGGGTCCTTGCACTGTTTGCCTTGTTCCCTCTATGACAGCTTGACTATTTTCTCCATCTCTTTTGCCTTCCAGAATACTGTCTCCCTCCCCCATATGACTCAGTTTAAAGCCCTCCTGATCAAATTCTTGAGACTGTAGGCAAAAACGTTTCTGCCAACTGGTGTGAGATGCACCCCATCTCTTGCCAGAAGTCCCCCCTCATGGAAGCGTAGCCCATGATCCAAGAATCCAAATTGTTCTCGGTGACACCATCTATGGAGCCAGTTGTTTACATCGGATATTTTCCTCTCTCTTCCTGGACCATGCCCTCCAACTGGCAGAAGAGACGAGGTGACAACCTGTGCATCCATTTCTTTCAGCTTCCTCCCCAGAGCCTCATAATCTCTTCTGATCTTGGGAAAGCTGTTCCTTGCCATATCATTGGTTCCCACATGGACCAAAAGGAAGGGGTAATGATCCGTAGGCTTGACGAGTCTTGTTAGCTGCTCCGTCACATCATGGATTTTTGCTCCAGGGAGACAACACACCTCCCGAGACATCTTGTCAGGCCCACAAACCACTGCTTCTGTACCTCGCAGCAAGGAGTCTCCCTTGCTTTGGCTTTGGATTACTACATGCCAGAGAGTTGGTCTTTGGGTCCTTCCAGTTCTATAATGCCATGGTTCTATGATTTCATATCTAAACATATGCCATTATTCTGAGGGCACAGAGAAGAAACATTGAGTTATATAGGTACTCCTAGATTCGTCGCTTCACATGACTAGTCAGGTGAGTGCGACAGTCAGGAGTGCCTGTTATCAGCTTCGGCTGATACACCAGCTGCGCCCTTACCTGGATAAAAGGGATCTGGAAACTGTGCTACATGCTTTGGTAACATCACATTTGGATTACTGCAACGCATTCTACAATGGGGCTACCCTTGTCCCTAACCCGGAAACTTCAACTGGTACAAAATATGGCAGCCAGGTTAATTACGGGTACATCTAGGGGAGAGCATATAACACCTGTGCTTAAATCTCTCCACTGGCTGCCGATCAGTTTCCAGGCCCAGTACAAAGTGTTGGTTTTAACCTTTAAAGCCCTACATGGCTTGGGTCCATCTTCTCTCTGGGACTGCCTCATCCCATATGATCCCCCCACGCACTTTGGTCCTCTGGGAGGCACATGCTGCAGCCTATGAAAACTAGGCTGTTGCAGACCTCCCAGAGGGCCTTCTCTTCTACAGCTCCCAGACTTTGGAATGGCCTGCAGGACGAGAGCCATCTTATCACTACTCTTGATAGCTTCAAGAAAGTGCTAAAGGCGGACCTCTTCCAGCAGGCCTTCCCGGAATAACTTCCCAGCTCAAGTGGAATTAATTGCTTACCCACCCCCCTGCCACTATTGCCATTTTTTTATATTGTATTGTATTTTATCTTTGTTTTAATTCTCAACTAGTTTAATTTAGTTTTAAGGGGTAGGAGGTTAGGATTGGGAAAGATTGTTTTAACTTGCTGCTGTTTTAATCCTGTTGTACGCCGCCCCCGTTGCTGAGCAGAGGGGCGGGTTAAAAATAAAAAATTAGTAGTAGTAGTAGTAGTAGTATATGAGAAATCAGCTTTTGAGAATCCCAACATTTTGAAATGCAGGTTTCTATGCCTAATGGCTATTAAAATATACTTCAAAGGGTGTTAACAATGTCTGTTGAAATGTTGGAAGCCAAGAGAGGAGGGAGACTGTATAAAGATACCCAGCAGATGGAGGAGAGGCTTCAAACACAGGAGGAATTAAAGAAGGAAGGAATTGGATGCCACTGGTTCTTATATAAACAATTAACAGAGAAATACAAAATGGATAAAAAAATTAGAAGCAATAATGCTGGAAAAAACTGAATTTGACAAGATATTAAATGGAGAAGATAAGAAAAGATTATCAAAAATATACCAATTATTATTAAAATTAAGTTTAGAGAAGAAGGTAGTAAAGCCATATATGATAAAATGGGCAAAAAACTTAGGTCATGAAATAAATATGGAAGATTGGGAAAAGGCATGGGGAGATAACATCAAGTTTACAAGAAGTTACAACTTGAAAGAAAACTTTCATAAGATGATTAACATGTGGCATTTAACACCAGTGAGAATGGCCAAGATATAGAAAAACATGTCAGAAAACTGTTGGAAGTGTGAAAACACCAAAGTAACGTATCATCATATGTGGCTTTGGTTTAAGGAAATGAGAAAATATTGGAAAAGTGTGCATACTATAATGACAAAGACATTGAAAATTGATTATCCGTGTGAACCGGAAATCTATCTACTAAATATGATACATAATATAGATTATAGAATTCAAAATAAAATGGTAGGATTATATTATATGTGGCAACAGTTGCAAGGTTAGTGTTTGCAAAGGAATTGAAAAGCAAAAAAAATGGCATACATAAAGGAGTGGATTGTTAAATTGTTAGATATGTTCAGATTGGACAAATTATTGAATTTGATAGATGACAAAGCAAACACAAGGAATATGGATGTTTGGAAAGAACTATTTCCTTTATGGAAAGATAATTGGGGTGATTTAATAAAAATCTCTGTAGAATAAATGAGGTCAAGGATAAGGAAATGGAAGTAAAAAAAGGATAGTAAAGGGCAACACCAGAAACAGAAAAATCAAGGAAAATTTCTTGGGTAGCATTAAACATAAATTGTTAATAAGCACTATATATCAAACAAGGAGACAATGGAAGTCATCAGAATAAATATATGTTGCATGTATTTTAGATATTTAGATAGATATGTAAATGTATATAGTGTAATGTGTGATGTTGTGTAATCTGATTGTAGGTATGTATCCATATGGGAATTATGTAAGTATTATAACTACTAGGTAATATGTTTGGTAGTGTAATGTGACTGCATGTATGAAAGTATGTTGGAATTAAGCAGGGTTTAGTTCTGTTGAGTGGTCTTAAGATGTATTAAGTTTTATGTGTTAAAATAAAATAATAATAAAATAAATAAATCCTGGGAGCCACGTTGAGAGCATCTGGGTAAAAATTAAGGGAGAGGGAAACAGCAGGGATGTCGTTGGGTCTACTACAGACCTCCAAGCCAAACCAAGGACTTGGATGATGCCTTCCTGGAACACATGACCTCACATTCAGAAAGGTGAGATGTAGCAGTAATGGGGGATTTTAACTATCCTGATATTTGTTGGAAGTCCAACTCTGCCAAGAATGTAAGGTCCAACAAATTCCTCACTTGCCTTGCTGACAATTTCATTGTCCAGAAGGTGGAAGAGGCAACAAGGGGATCAACTATTTTAGATCTGACCCTAACCAATGGGGATGACCTGGTTAATGGTGTGGAAGTGGCGGGATCCTTAGGGGAAAGTGACCATGTTCTGCTAGAGTTTGTTATACAGAGGAAAGGGGGAGCCAAGCATTGTCAGACATGCATTCTAGATTTTGAGAAAGCTGATTTCAGAAAACTTGGGGAATAACTGAGGGTGATCCCATGGTCAGGAATACTAAAGAAGAAGCGAGTTCATGAGGGATGGAAGTTTCTAAAAAGTGAGATATTGAAGGCACAACTTCAAACAGTTCCAATGAGGAGGAAAAAGGGGAGGTGTCTAAAGAAACCAGGATGGATGTTGAAAGAACTCTCAACTGAGCTAAAACTTAAAAAGGACATGTATAAGAAATGGAAAAAGGGAGAAATTACCAAAGAAGAATTCAAACAAATAGCCAGCTCATGTAGTGGGAAAGTCAGAAAAGCTAAAGCAAAGATGGAGCTCAGTTTTACAAGAGAGGTTAAAAACAATAAAAATTGTTGTTGTTTTTCTTCTTATGTCTGTAGCAAAAGGAAGAACAAGGAAATGGTAGGGCTGCTGCATGCTGAATATGGTGAAAGGCTAACAGGGGACAACGATAAGGCAGAACTAATTAACACTTTCTTTGCTTCAGTCTTCTCCTAAAGTGGGAACAATGCTCAACCTGGGGGAAATGGAGCAGATGATACAGTAGGGGAAATACAGCGCAGAATTGGTAAAGAGGTAGTTCAGGAATACCTGGCCAGTATACCGGTAAATGAGTTCAAGTCTCCAGGACCAGATGAACTAGATTCAAGGGTATTAAAAGAACTGGCAGAAGTAATCTCAGAACAACTGTCAATAATCTTTGAGAATTCCTAGAGAACAGGAGAGGTCCCAGCAGACTGGAAGAGGGCAAATGTTATTCCCATCTTTAAAAGGGGGAAAAAAAAGAAGACCCAAATAATTACTGCCCAGTCAGCCTGACATCAATACAAGGAAAGATTCGAGAGCAGATCATTAAACAGACAGTCTGTAAGCACTTAGAAAGGAATGCTGTGATCACTAAAACTCAACATGGATTTCTCAAAAACAAGTCATGCCAGATTAATCTTATATCTTATTTTGATAGAGTTATACATTTTATAGATGAAGAGACTGCTGTGGATGTAGTGTATCTTGATTTCAGTAAGGGTTTTGACAAGGTCTCCCATGATATTCTTGCAAAAAAGTTAATAACCTGTGGGCTAGACAATACAACTGTTAGGTGGATTCATAATTGGTTGACTGACCAAACCCAAAGGGTAGTCTAGTCATCAAAGGCTCCTCTTCATCCTGGAGAGAAGTGACTAGTGGGGTGGGCACTGTATATTTAGCTAATTTGAATATGCTTTGCTGGTTAGGCCTAGCTAGCATGCCAGAGCCTGACATGAGCAGAAGACTTGCTTGGATTAGATGTAGCTTTCTCTCTCTCTCTCTCTGGGAATTTGCTTAGGCTGGGAAACTGCTCTGACCATGCTATCTGTTACTAGGCCTACAAGGTCATGGAAGCAATTATGTTTTGAGAAGCTGCTATGGGAAGCAAGGAATGGAATGCTCCCTCATTAGCCCCTGCAGGTGTGTGTGTGAGATGTAACCGAAACCTAAGTTTCCTATCATCCCCTGTATTCTGAAATTTGAGTTCAGAACTGCCTTTGATCCTGATCCTGAATGTTTCACTTCCTGCTGCAATAAACCGTTCTTGATCAATGAAAATTGTCTCAGTGTGTGAGTGTTGACAGAGTCATCACAATTCTGTCCGGGGCCAGTGCTATTTAACATCTTTATCAATTACTTGGATGAGGGAAAAGAGGGTATGCTTATCAAGTTTGCAGATGACACCATATTAGGAGGGGTAGCTAATACCCCAGAGGACAGGATCAGAATCCAAAATTACCTGAACAGATTAGAAAGCTGGGCCAAAACTAACAAAATGAATTTTAACAGGGAGAAATGTAGGATACTATACTTGGGCAGTAAAAATGAAATGCACAGATATAGGATGGGTGACACCCGGCTTGATGACAGGACATGCCAAAGGGATCTAGGAGTCTTAGATCCCTTTCAATTTGAATTGAATTGTGTTGCACTGTATTGTATATTGTAATGTATATCGTGATGTTGTACCCTGCCATGATCCTGAGGGGAGAGGCGGGTAATAAATATTATTATTATTATTATTATTATTATTATTTAGTGGAGAACAAACTGAACATGAGTCAGCAGTGTGATACAGCAACTAAAAAAGCCAATGCAATTCTTGGCTGCATTAATAGGAATATAGTGTCTAGATCAAGGGAAGTAATAGTGCCACTCTATTCTGCTTTGGTCAGACCTCACCTGGAATACTGTGTCCAGTTCTGTCTGGGCACCAAAATTCAGGAAGGATATTGAGAAGCTGGAAGGGTCCAGAGGAGGGCGACTAGGATGGTGGGAGGAGTGGAAGCCATGCCCTATGAGGAGCGGCTTAATGAGCTGGGCATGTTTAGTCTGGAGAAGGTTGGGAGGTGACATGATAGCCATGTTTAAATATTTGAAGAGATGTCATACTGAGGATAGATCAGGGCTTGTTTTCTACTGCTCCAGAGACTAGGACACAGAGCAATGGGTTCAAACTACAGGAAAAGAGATTCCACTTAACATTAGGAAGAACGTCCTGATGGTAAGAGCTATTTGGAAGTGGAATACACTGCCTCAGAGTATGGTGGAGTCTCCTTCTTTGGAGGTTTTTAAACAGAGGCTGGATGGCCATCTGTCGGGAATGATTTGATTGTGTATTCCTGCATGGCAGGGGGTTGGACTGGATGGCCCTTGTGGTCTCTTCCAACTCTATGATTCAATGATTCCCCCTAAACATTAGGAGAACTTTCTGACATTAAGAGCTGTTTAGAAGTGGAATACACTGCCTCAGAATATGGTGGAGTTTCCTTCTTTGGAGGTTTTTAAACAGAGGCTGGATGTCCATCTGTCAGGAGAATTCCTTCTACTTCCACACAACCTGCAGAAACAGAACACAGTTTGCAAAATTTTATAAATTCAGAATAAATTATGCAAAAAAGAGAAACAAGCAATTATATTCAAGAATTCTCCCTTTAAAATCCTTTATTTGGTGAAGTAGTCTAAGCCCCCTTTCCCATTGTTACCTGTGGGCAAGATGGTTGGAACAGCAGAGCCAGGAAGTGGCAATTTTTCCTTCCCACTGCAGTCCCTTATGAACCCCCAAACCTTCTCTGTGGGGTTCTTGAAACTCTTTGGAGCCAGTTTTTGGGTACTATAGAAGGCTGCAGTGAGGAGGATTGGGGATGAACACTCTGTTGCAGCTGCTAGTGCAACACTGTATTTAGCCCATTTGGGGGGAAGCGCTTCAAGTCTATTCAATTTTGCCTTCCTAGCAGGACCTTTTCATATGTGAAAGTGCAGCCCATCTTCCCCACTGAAAGTATATTTGGGGGGTGGGGGTATGAATAGTTTCTGAGGGCCTGTGCCACAAAAAGCAGCACTCTCCCTTTCCTCGGGATCATTTTAGAGGTAAACAGAGAACCATTTTCTGTTGTAAGGTTCTTTGGAAGAGACGTGATTTGAGATTGGACATGTGAGGATGTTCATTCTCAAAGCAACACTGCCCCACACCTGAAGATCCTTTCAGTGGCAAAACAGCAATCCCTCTCCCCTGATGCTGAGAAGCCCCTGTTTTGAGGGTCCCAGAGGCAGGGAAGCAGAGTTGTTCCATTTTATGGTTCTTCATACTGACTGCAGGGGTCATAAACTGTCTACTTCAGCCCACATAATCTTGCCATCTCTCAGAGTCCAAGGGATTACCCCTGCACAAAATCCTATGCTATTAGAGCAATTTCTTGCTTCCAAAAGAAAACTGTCTTCAAGGTTTCTGAGGCCTTACAGAAGGCAGGGTTTATATGGTCATTCTAATTATTGGGGCAACAATGAGGAATGGGGTGGAAGAAGAGTGGGGCAGGAAGGTTGATGGGCTGGGAGGGGGGTTAAAAACCTGGAGTGATGGTGAGGCATCATGGTGGCAAGGTGGGAGAGAGAGTGATGGGCTGGAAATGTAGGAAGGACAGGAGATTGAGAGGAGGATTGGGAGGAAGAAGAGTGGGCTGGGGACGTTGAGGAAGTTAAGCAGCAGCTACAAACACACAGATAATCAAATCTGTGATAGAGAAACCTGTGAATATGGAGGGCCAGCTGTAAATCAGTTCAAATTTTGTTCCCCTACCACTGCTTTGTGCTACGGCTTAACTAATCTATCAGTAGACTATACAACTTGTTGCTCCAAGTATCATATTCATACCAGATGTCAGTCACAGAAAAGTCCTCTTTGTTTGGGGGCCTTTCACAACAGAACCCTTTACTTGTTGGAAGGGGGCTGTTCATCTTGTTAAGGCTCAGATAAGACCTTCTTTAAGAAATAACAACATTGCCTAGCTATCCTTGTTGGCTTGATTAAAAAACTGTATCTGCCACGGTGCTCCCACTTCCATGAAGCCTGGTCTCATAGCACATCAATAATAGTTGACATAGAAAGTAGCTAATCTACAAAATGAGCAGCAAAATGAACCAGAGATTGAAACATTCAGCTATCCAACACCTCTGTTAAGAAAAAAAAAAGGGGGGGGACTCGCCATATTGTTTCTGAAACTCTAAAGAGAAGCATTTTCATCTTTCTAGTAAGTCAGTTATATGCTCACAGCAGCCTTGTGAGGTAAGTTAGATGGAGAAATTCTGTAGTAATTATCCCAAAGTCACCCAGTAAGCTTCAGAGAAACAAGTCATGCCAGACTAATCTGAACTCTTTTTTTGATAAAATTACCAGCTTGGTAGATGAAGGGAATGCTGTGGATATTGCATACCTTCATTTCAGTAAGCCTTTGACAAGGTTCCCCATGACATTCTTGCAAACAAGCTTGTAAAATATGGGCTAGACAAGTTAACTGTTCAATGGGTTTGTAATTGGTTGACCAGCCAAACCCAAAGGGTGCTCAGCAGTGGCTCCTCTTCATCTTGGAAAGATGTGACCAGTGGGGTGCCACAGGGTTCTGTCCTGGGCCCAGTGCTATTCAACATCTTAATCAATGACTTGGATGAGGGAATTAGGGGCATACTTACCAAATTTGCAGATGACACCAAATTAGGAGGAGTAGCTAATACCCTGGAGGACAGGATCAAAATTCAAAATGACTTGGACAGACTGGAGAGCTGGGCCAAAGCTAACAAAATGAAATTCATTACTGAGAAATGTAAGGTACAGCACTTATAGCGGAAAAATGAAATGCATAGATATAGGATGGGGGAAGACCTGGCTGAACGAGACTATGTGCGAAAGGGATCTAGGAGTCCTAGTAGACCACAAGTTGAACATGAGTCAACAGTGTGATGCAGCAGCTAAAAAGGCTAATGCGATTTTGGGCTGCATCAATAGAAGTATAGTGTCTAGATCAAGGGAAGTCATAGTGCCACTCTATCCTACTTTGGTCAGACCTTACCTAGTATACTGTGTCCAGTTCTGGGCACCACAATTCAAAAAGTATATTGCCAAATTGGAGCGTATCCGGAGAAGGGCAACTAAAATGGTGAAAGGTCTGGAAACCATGCCTTATGAGGAGAGACTTAGGGAGCTGGGTATGTTTAGCCTGGAAAGAAGACGGTTAAGAGGCGATATGATAGCCCTGTTTAAGTATTTGAAGGTGTGTCACGTTGAGGATGGAGCAGGCTTGTTTTCTGCTGCTCCAGGGACTGGAACACGGAGCAATGGATGCAAGCTCCAGGGACAGAGATTCCACCTCAACATTAGGAGGAACATTCTGACAGTAAGAGCTATTCGGCAGTGGAACACACTCCCTCGGAGCGTGGTGGGGTCTCCTTCCTTGGAGGTCTTTAAACAGAGGCTGGATGGCCATCTGTCGGGGATGCTTTGATTGTGATTTCCTGCGTGGCAGGGGGTTGGACTGGATGGCCCTTGGGGTCTCTTCCAACTCTACAATTCTATGATTATATGACCAAATGGACAGTTGAACACAGATATCCCAGTCCTAGTCCAATACCATGTTGGTTCTCTATAGCAGGGCTGGGAATTATGTAGCCCTCCATAAGGGCAGTGTAGGGCAGGTGGGAGTTGCTGTCTAACAACATCTGGAGGGATGTGTGATACAAACCCCTGTTTTAGAGGAAGTCTTCATTAAAAAGAACTGAATGGAGTGCATATACAAGGAAACATAGACAGCAGCAACAAAGACTGAGCACTCCAACACTAGTGCAGTAGTAATCTTACATGTTCATCTATGAGTGTATTGAAAATATTTATTTTTAACTTTTTATCATCTTACGTCATGGGTTCAGGGGGAGCTGCAACTCATCTATTTGAGCCTGTCCTTTTAATGAGCATTCTATTTTTCTGCAATTAATCATGTCATCTCATGATGTGTCCAAAGCACAATAGCCTCAGTTTAGTCATTTTGGCCTCTAATGAAAGTTCAGGCTTGATTTGCTCTAGGACACATCTTGTTTTGGAAGTCCACAGCATCCACAGAATTCTCTTCCAGTACCACATTTGAAATAAATGGATTTTCTTCTTGTCAGCTTTCTTCATTGTCCAAGCTTTCACAACCATACATAGAAATTTCATGGACAATTCTGACTTTGATATCTAATAATATATTTTTGCACTTGAAGCTCTTATCTCATTCCCTCATAGTTGCCTTTCAAAATCCTAGTCTTCTGATTTCTTGACTACAGTCTCCATTTTGTTTATGATGGAGCCAAAGTATAATTTAAAAAAACTATTTCAATGTCTTCATCATCTATTATTTTATTATTTATTTATTATTTAATTAATTGATATGCCACCTTTCTCCCAGAAGGGACCCAAGACAGCTCACAAAATCACATAAAATGCAGTTTAAAACCATTACATTTTACAATAAGAGGTGTGAAGGAGTTAAAGCAAAAAGTGTTCTAATTAAGGGAAGTCATAGTAAATTATAATTTATAGTTAATAAAGAAGTTGGAAAGTAAAGACAAGTTACACTACTTGGGGAATGTAGGACGGGGGAAGTAATAAAGATGTAGATTGTGAGGTAATGGAAGAATGGAAAGTAGTTATGGAATCTACACAGTGTTTATGGAGTTGTGTAAGCTTACTTTTATTTATTTATTTTTAAATATATATATATATATATATAAAACCATTAAAAACCTCACAATAGAAAAATCTAAAATTACATAAAACACATAAAAGTTAAAAGATAAAAATACAGTAAGCAAAATAAAGATTAAAAAAATAAATAAAAGCACACCCCAATGAAAGCTTCTATATCCCCAGCTATGTATTAAAAGCCTGCTTGATAAAAACATCTTTGCCTGCCAGGGAAAGGAAAACAGCCTAGTCTCCCATGGTGGGAGCAGCCATTGAGAATGCTGCTTTTTTAATTTGTCTTCATTATCTACTTTGAATCATCTGTGGTCATTTTTGCTTTCTTAATATTCAGCTGCAATCCTGTTTTTGCACTTTCTTCCTTAATTTCATCAGTAGTACAGTACAACCCTTGTATCTGCAGGACTGGTGCCCAACGTTTCACTTACTCCTGTCCGAAAAAAATATGTACTCTCTAGGCATTTTTAGGTCCTCCAGAACAACCCTATGGTATGCTTAGGCTGGAAGCCATTCATTTCAATAGGGTTCTCTATTTCCATGAGAAGTCCTGGAATGTATCCCCTGCGGATATGAGGCTCATACTGTGGTTCCAAATCTTCGCTAATTTCTGCTACTAATATGATGTCATCTGCATCTCTTAAGATGCTGATGTTCTTGCTCCCAGTTTTCACACCTCTTTCCTTCAAGTCTAATCCTGCTCTCTCTATGATATGTTCTATATATGAATTAAATAAGGGTGATACAAGGCAGCCTTGTCTGACCACATTGCTAACTAGAAACCATTTTGTTTCTTCATATTCTGTCCCAACAGAAACCTCTTGTCTAGAGTATATGTCAGGATGTTAAAGTGTTATGGAATGTCAATTATTTTCTTTTTCTTTTTCTCCCCTCCCCCCCTTTTTTTGACAGTGGAACTATGACTGCAGCTTATTTATTTATTGTATTTATACCCCGCTTTTCAGCCACAAAGATTATTTATATTTAAAAGTAAATTTTCAAACTCTGACCAAACTCAATGGGAAACTGCACAGATTATGGTAAAAGAGCTGATATAGGGATTTTTTTATTAGACTGTGGTAATAGATTGGCCTTCTGGTCTTTGGTGTCTTCTGGGCCAGGAAGGTTCTCTGTTGTGATGTAGATTTAGCAGCTGGAAAATCCTGTAGTTTCTTCTTCAGGCCAGCAGCTTTGGTGGCAGCACCTGTTCTTCTGTTTGTCAGGAGTTAGAGACTGAACTCCATTATAAAATGGCCGAACAACTGCAGAACCATGCTGAGTCATAATGACTGACTCCATGAACTACTACGCCATGCCTAGTCAGGCCACTAGGGGGCAATGCCGTGTAGATATATATATATGAGAGCTCAGAACAGAGCTCACTTCCTCCTCTCTTCTCTTCCTGTGAATGCTGAGGCCTGGTGAAGCAGTTTCTCCTTCAATTGTAAATATTTGTACATATTGCAACTGTTTGGCTTTGAAGATAAAAGTGCCTCCTGCTTATTTGGATGTCAAACACTCTGTGAGTATTCTTGGGAACCGGTTGCTACTGAGTCTGCTGAGATAGTTTTTGGCTTCTGCTGGGGATTGAGTGTCCTATCATCCCCTGACACTGTTAGCCTCAGTGAGGTAGTCACTTCAAATGATGAGGTATCAGAAGTGTTGAATTCACTGCTTGCCCTTCACCCTCCCTCTTATTAAGTATTCTTAGAGGCTTATTGCACAAAGGAAGGGAAGCAAAAGCGCAGTCAGATAACCGCACCTTCTGGTCTCCCTTACTGAATGTAGTCACATTTTTTCGGTAGTTCTTCAGTTCTGGTCCCATGGGAGACAATTGTAAAAGCCAGTCTTTTTATAAATGAAAAAAAAAATTAGCAGAATGGGAGGCACTATTATCTACCTGTACTTCCACTTTCCTTCCCCTTATCGTGTGATAAGCCTCTTAGAAGCAGGGTGCCATGTGAGGAAGGGCCTCAAGGGTCAGGAGAGTTTGAGCTACCTCTGCCTGGTAGCCCAGAGAGAGAGGGGGGTAGACTTTGGCACCCCAGATCTGACATACCCCTTTATGCCATGTCTCTAACACTTGAACCCCATAATGCTATGATAAACATTCCTGTTAGCTGAGTGAGAATTAGAAGAAAACTTTTCTCTCGATAAGGGATAAAATTGGTATTTTGAAGATCACCCAGGCCCAGGTATGTGTGTGTGTTTTCATATTTATATCATTTGAAGTACCCATATTGCAAGGGCAGTTTGCAATAGAAGAAAAACTTGGAAGTTATTTTTTACTTCACCTCCCAACTTGGCACCTAATTTTGTAATATCAAAATTAGGTGTGAAGTTGATTCTATATTTGATCTGTCCCAGTAAATTTGCCCTAGCTTCACTTTTAAGAAAAAGAAGTTCTGTGTGAGCTGCAGGTCACTCCAGCTACATTGGTAAATGGGATGGGAAAGGGTGCACTGGTCATTATTTCTTCTGAAGGGACCATTTACTCCTGAGTGCCAGTTAGATGGTAGTTTTTGTCATGGGACATCCCGGGACTTCTTGATCCCGTATTCATCCCTCCCTGTTTACATGACTTTTGTCTCTGAACTGGCTATCCCGGGAGATCCCGGGATCATTGTTTACACAGCATCACACCCCGTGATATGTACCTTCTCCCACTATATACTACCCCGTTTTTTTTGTTTGTTGGGGATGAGGGGATGATTGAGTGTTGCATTGGTGATGAGGCAATGAGAGGATGAGGGGAAGGAATGAGTGATCCATGACCTAACATGGGGAAGAAGGGGTGCTCAGTGGCTATACCCTTTGCTGTCTTTCCAAATTGAAAGAACACCATTTAAAGCCCATTGAAAGTGAGGAAGGAAGGGGCGCCCAGTGGCTATACCCTTTGCTGTCCTTCTGAGTTGAAAGAACACCATTTAAAGCCCATTGAAAGTGAGGATGCAGGTGTGTGTGTGTGTATGTGTGTGTGTATGAATGTGCAATCATCTGCTCAGACGATGGCATTTTTTACTGTGCCTTTAAACAAATGCAGTGGATGCAGGCAGGTGTGTGTGTGTGTGTGAATGTGCGATCGATCCTCTGCTGAGATGATGGCATTTTTTTACTGTGCCTTTAAACAAATGGTTTAAAAAGCAGAGCAGACTGGAGACCCGGTACGCATGCACACACACAAGCCCAAGCCAGTATGCTTTCAGCCAGGAAGCCGAGTGCAAGGGCCCAGAGGCATGCAGTTGTCCTGTCACTTTCAAATGTTAACCCTCTAAGCAGAGGCAGCTGTGGAGTAAAGGTTTCAAGCCAGTGCAGGGGATCATAAGGGGAGGACACACAAGGCATTTTGAAAGTTCCAGATGCTGGCATTTTTTACTGTGCCTTAAGGGGGGGGTGGATGAATGTGTGATCATCCGCTCAGACCCAGGGAGGGGATGCAGGCAGGGGATGAATGGCGATCCTTCACCCACCATCTCTTTATAATTTACTGTCTCTTTAAAATTTAAATCCAGCATGCAGGGGAGGAACAGGTTAAAGCTGAAAGGTTTGCAATGTCGAAATCCATTGAACAGGGTGATTTAGTGCAGACAGACAGACACACACACAAACCTACATTCAGCTGGAAGGGATGCCTTTGTTTTCAGCTGGTGAGGCTGAATCTATTGAATGGGTGACTGACCCCTCCTTTTCTGGTCGCTGATCTCTGAGCCCGCACCCGGTCACCATTTCCGGTCATCACCTAGTACCGAGATATCTTGTCCCAGGCTGTTTACATTTCCGATTTTCTGAATCCTCTTGTGACTTTTTAAAAAACCACCAGAAACTGCGGGACTGGAAGCCCTGCAGGTTGTGGGATAAAAGGGGCCCCCTTCCGAAAATCACGCGTCCGACCCGATGTACTTGTAAACAACCAGGGTTCGACATGAATTCTTCCCACTACATTTTCATCGTGTAAACAGCACCCTGTTTCATTGTCTGAACACTGTGGGCATTCCCCTTCTTTGCTCAGTAATAAAATTTCAAGACCAAAACATGATTGAAATTATATAGTACTCTACATCTTAAAATGAACCTCGATATTTTTTTTAAAAAAAATAATCCATTATTATTGGTCACAATTGCTGGCTTATTCCATTGGCATTGTACCTCTTCTGTTCCATAGAGCAACTATAAACTTGGCATTAAGTGGCCAGTTAAATTGGCTTCATATATGCTTTTTGCTGCAGAGGAGAAAGGACATTCCAGTGATGAACCAGGTCCTAAATGGCTCTGAGTGGTTGGATACATCTGTGTAATTCTTGTCATCCTCCAAAGCAAAACAATGGAGACAGTCCTCAAAATTATATAGTCTTCTCCTGGACACACTGGCTGTACCTGGCAGGAACTAGGGGAAGAACAGCCATCAGTAGGCTGTGGGATTCTGTTCAAGCCTCCCTATAGCCCCCCTCTTTAACCTCTAGGATGGCCACTAGTTTACCAGGATGATTTTCTCAATTTCTTCCTCTTTCCCCCTCCTCTCCCTCTCCCTCCAGCTGCCCAAGTTCTGCTGCCCAGAACCTAAGAGCATCTCCCTTCCGTCTCTATTTTCCCTCCCTTTTGTTGCAATCTTTTTCTTACCTACCTTGTTTCTCTCTTTCCCACTCACGGTGGGAAGGTGCTGTCAGAGCCCAAGCACCTAAAGGGCAGCAAAGAAAGGGGAAATGATGGCAGAAACACAGCTTGTGATGGGTGCATGCATGCATGCACTTGTGCACTCTGTGGAGTGAGAAGCTGTGACTGGGACCAGGGGCAGGGCAAGGGCCCATCCACCTTATGGGCCCTTTTAAGTTGTCCTTTTATGTATTCAAGTTGCTTGACCACAAGTTGGTAGGAAGAGCAAGAAAGGCACCCTCCAGCTTCTTTTTTTTTTTTTTTTGGTAGGGAATGTCTCGATTTAATCCTATGTCATCATACTTTTTCAGCTGCTTCTAAAATGTCCCCCTTTCCTCCCACTTTCCAGCTTTCTTCTCAGCTTACTTTAGTTGGTGCACTCAGCTCAGCAGGGGGGAGAGGAGAGGACAGAATCTTGCCTTTCCTAATAGGCTCCAGCAAAAGCAAACTGCTGCAGGCTCTCATAGCCTGTCTATTCTTCCTCATTAATAACTTTTGCCATTTTGACCACACTCTGATACCCCAGTTTTCATCTGTGAAATATTTGAGTGTATGAAAGGAGAAAGCAAAGTCAACCCAAGCCAAACCTTAGCTCCAGCAGCCAGCTGTTGCTCACTGCAATAGTTGCTGCTCTAGGTAGGGAGCACCCCTTCATTGCCCCCCCCCAAAGGAGACTAGGGCCTGGATCCCTTGCACTAATTGTAAACCGTTGATAACTGGCTGCTGTCTGGAGGGATAACAAACATGTGGCATATGCATGGCTTACACTCTCAAGTAGTTTCCTGAATTTGACAAGAAGAAAGATGTGGAATCCCTGCCCTCCCCATCTGTAGAATATAGGTACCACTATAATTATTATAATTCCCTGGTTTTTACTGCATTTCTTATAATAACAAGTATGTGTAACAAGTAGCATACACCTGTCTGTTCAGAGCAGACTTTTGTAACTGCCATTAAAGATTATGTTTTTTATTTTGTGTCTGAAAGAGTGATCAAGTGGCCAAATTTGTGCTCAGTGGCACTTTTAAAAAGTACCCTTTCTCTTAGGAATGAAATTAATGAGACAAAGAGCTGCATGAGATCTAATATAATCACCATGTCATTGAAGATTATCAGACGCTCTAAAAACAGCGTTATAACTATGCCAGGAGATCGCTAAAGGGCTTGATTTTCAGATTACATCATTCCCCCCCCCCTCATTATGCACCCCTTTTGCTGCTGTTCTGCTGGCACTGCTTTTTATTGATGGGCTAAGCTGTCAATATATCCCCTGTTCCATTTCTGTCACGGATGTCCCTGGGACTGAAAGGTTGCCCCGTTTCACTGGCGAGATCCCAGCGTCAATGGGAGGTCCCTGCCAGAACACTTCCTGGTGAGATCAGGACATCGAGATAAGTGACACACTTTTTAAAAACTTTCCTAGTTTACTTGGGAGTTTTAAAGTGTGTTTTTGTGCTTGCTGTCACTTTTTCTCTTGTATTTTTGTTTTTACCTTTCAGTTTCCCACACTGGCATCTTCTTGTGAGAATGGGTGGGATTTAATTCCAGGAAATGAATGGAGCTCCATTAGAGCTCCATTTACTCCTGGGCTGCCCTATGGATGCTAGCAAGGTAGGTCTGAAAAGTTTTGTTTTTCTGCCAGGACAGGGGCAGGAGAGGAGATTGTGGGACAGAAACACTTTTTTCATTCCTATCTGATAATCTCTATTGTCTTGTATGGGACTAAAGGGAAATGTCTCTACTCAGGAATTAGAAAGCAATCCACATAATGTGTATTTTGAGTCCCACGAATATATGGCTAAATGCCATTTGCTTTCCTGCTCACTGCCCTTGATGTATATGCACTGAGATTTAAGGACCAAAGTGTTGAAACTGGTCAATCTCAATACTCATAACTTGCCCCGATACATCAGACTTTAAAATGTCATTCAAGAGATTCTAGTACACCTTTTGACTAAGCTGCTTAATAGCTCAGATGGTTTATTATGTACCAGATTTAAGTAATGTATTGTGATTTCCAGCAAGTATCATGTTAACCAGAGCTTTGCAAGTTATTTTTAAAATGAATTAGTAACCATTTGAAATCCAAGGTCCTCCCAAACTAGTATGCCTCACTGAGCAGCACAAAGCAGCTATGACATATTCAACTGTGTCATATTTCTCCTCTACCATTTAATGGGGTCTCATCCCTACATGGATCTTCATTATTGGGAAAGGAATTTAATTAAAATTAATTATTTATAACTAGTTTCTTCTGAGCCTTGATGTTAACAACAATGGCAATAACTGTCTCTTTTTTAAAAAAAAGGTATGTCAAAATAGATTGATTATTTTAAAAAACACATGAATACAACATCTTGACCAATGGAAGGAGCTAAGGTCCAACAATATTTCAGATTGTAAATTCTAATTATAAATTATAGGCTCATATATTGAATTAAAGGAAAAGATGTAATTCTCACTATGTCTTCTGGGCACATCATTCAACTTACCATCAGTCTTATCTGGTTTGAGCTTCAGACAGCTAACTGTTCTCCTGTAAATCTAATGAATCTGAAATAAATTAGATTTATAAGACTGCAATATCCTTTCAAGGAATCACTTAATACATTTAAAATTAGAATGGACAAATCAGTTTAGAAGGTAATGTATTTAGCAAGCACATGCTGGCCCTGCAGTCAAGTAAATTATCTTAATGTGCCTTTACCATCTCTAATCCATATGAGTTGCATATAACCAAACGTCTGTCTTTCATGAAACAAGGCATGAGATAACCAAGATAAGACTTTAGTAACACTGAGCCTCATTTTGATTAGGGGTTTGATAGGCTACTTTCTTAAATGCACTTACTCCAAAATAACTAGCTAGCAGTCTTAATTCCAAGGTTTAGAACCAGTTACTTCAGTGGTATAATTCTAGTATGCATTTTGAGAGCTATAGTATGTGTTAGCACTCAATTGTACAATTACCATTGAAATTAAACACTTTCTTAGATGCGTGATTCTGAATGTTATTAAGAATGAGATAGAAGTTGTCCTTTTTGTGCTCTTGTTTTTAAAATGATATGCAGCCATCAAATTTCAGATGCCTTTTAAAATTCTAGAATAAACAGCTAAACCCCTTCAAAAGGCAGAATCCCAAGAGTGCTTGTACTTGGTACAGGCATGCCCCTTTTTCAACAGCACATTTTCCATGTCCCGCTGTTTTCACAAATCTACTATCTATAGATAGATAGATAGATAGATAGATAGATAGATAGATATAGATATATCTCCCACATAATGGGTTAATTCTGCGCCTGTGCAGAGCACTTCGGAAACTTCCAGAAACCTCAATTCAAACTTTTGGGCAGTAGCTCCACCCCTTCACCCCTGGCCGCCACATGAGCAGCACTGAAGGAAAACTACTCAAATCTCTGTATTTTTTACTGGCATCAGACCTTCGATTGGATCTTGCTACTGACCTTTGGACTGGACTTTGACTTCGCTTTGCTACTGATCTCTGGACTTGACTTGGATTGCTCTGACTATTCCTGGACTGAATCTCTGGCTTCTGACCCAGACATAGTGATCACGGTACAGCGAAACACTTTGGCATCCCTTTGCCAGTGCAGAATATGAGGTCACACCTATTTGGGAGGCGATTCCACCCTTCCTTTTGCAGGAGGTACAGTCCCACTTCACAACGCTTCCAACATACCTCCTCAACATATCCTCAACAGCAGAGAAAATTTCTGACTGGGTCCAAGAGCAAGTCTCAGTTCCCGAGGAAAAACCCTGATACAGCAAAGCAGAGGGTTTGACTATCTCTTCCCTCTCTGTGTGTCCCCCACTGGAGCCTATGCAGACAGACACGTAGCTTTCCATTCCTGGCACACCATCCACCTCAGACTGCTGGATATTGAGCATCATTCTCAAAGGATACTTTATAGAATTCAACCCGGTACCCCCCTCAAGGGTCTACAGAATAACCCCGCCTTCCACTTCCTATTCTCAGGAAGGGCGTCATAGAACCTATTGCTCAACATCAGAAGGTAGAGGTGTTCTTGTCCTGCTACTTTCTAGTCAACAAGAAAGATGGTGGGGTACATTTTGGACTTACGAGACGTCAATTCCTATATTGCCCCCAAGTGGTTCAGGATGGTTATGCTTTCTGCCATGCTCCCATTCCTCCAGATAGAAGACTGGTTCACCGCTATCAACCTTCATGACGCCTATTTCCACATCGCCATAGCACCACCACACAGTCGCTTCCTCACATTCTCCATTGGCTCCCACATGTTCTGTTTCAAGGCCCTCCCATTCGGCTTGTGTACGGCTCCCAAGGGTCTTTACCAAGTGTGTAGCAGTGGTGGTAAATGCTGAGCAGAGTGGTAATATTCCTGTACCTGGACAACTGGCTTATAACAGCACCATCCAAGGAGAAAGTGGTAAAAGATGTCGACTTGACTCTCTCGTTGCTCAGCGAACTAGGCTTTGTGGTCAACCTGGAGAAATCCCACCTAGAGCCATCTCAACTCACCAGGTTCATTGGGGACCAACTAGACGCTATGTCAGGTCAAGTACTTCTACCAGAAGACAGGTTCTCTGTACTGAGGAACACAGTCCGCTACAGCATCACTCGCAGGAGAGTGACAGCCCACCTTATCCAGTGCATCCTGGGCTACATGGCCTCCACCATGACAGTTACTCCACCATGACAGTTACGCCAGGTTAAGGATGAGGCCTCTGGAAGCTTGGTTCCTCAGAAAGTTCAATCCGCTTCTAGACAACCCCTTCAAGATGCTCACTGTGCCTCAACCAGTACTCAGTGCCCTAGACTGGTAGACCCAGCCAGAAATGGTTTGCTGCGGCCTACCCTTTGCCCCGCCTCGTCCCACCAGGTTGATGATTACTGATGCATCCCTAACAGGTTGGGGTGCCCACTCGCACGATCTAGCCATTCATGGACTATGGTCCAACATGGAGTCTCAGCTGCACATCAACACATTGGAACTGCTGGCAGTGTTCAAGGCACTGAAAGCTTTCAAGCCATCACTTCAGGGGCATGTGGTCCAGGTCATGTTGGACAATACCACCATGGTCTTTTATATCAACAAGCAGGGAGGGACCCGGTCACAAACACACCTAGAGCTCCAAATATGGGACTGGTACATTGCTTGAAAAATCTCCCTAACAGCGATTCACCTGGCAGGCAGCCAGAATGACATTACAGATGCACTCAGCCGGTCTCAAACCAACAACCATGAATAGTCTCTGGCACTGGACATGTTGGCCACACTGTTTGCGGACTGGGGAGATCTGGTCATAGATCTCTTTGCCACCAAGGAAAACTCCAAGTGTCATTTGTATTGTTCAAGACAATACAATTAAGTGGAATTGTTGGAGGTCTTTAAACAGAGGCTGGATGGCCATCTGTCGGGGATGCTTTGATCAAGATTTCCTGCATGGCAGGGGGGTTGGACTGGATGGCCCTCGTGGTCTCTTCCAACTCTGCAATTCTATGATTCTATGATTCTAAGACAACGGCATTCGTGGAGGAACCTGAGGGATGCGCTCCTCTTCAAATGGACAGGAGTTTGTCTCTACACCTTTCCCCCGTTTCCATTGCTCTCCAAGGTAGTGACAAAACTGTGACAAGACAGGGCAGATTGTATACTAATAACCCCTTGGTGGCCCAGACAGCTGTGGTTCTCCCCCCTGCTTCTTCTGTCACAGAGGACTTTTCAGCATCTCCCTCTTTGTCGGGACATTCTGTCACTTCAAAGCAGCCAGATACTAAACCCACCTCCTCCCCTATGGTGTTCTTTCTCTCACTGTGTTTTTTTAACTTGTGGCTATTAGGAACTGAGCAGTTGGTGAGAGGTGGGGGCTAATATGGGCCAGGGGTGAAGGGGTGGAGCTACTGCCCAAAAGTTTGAATTGGTTTCTGGAGGTTTCTGAAGTACTCTGCACAGGATTAATCCATTGTGTGAATTCACAGAAGACCACTCAAAGAACTATAGTTACAGGTAAGTAACTGCTCTTTTGACCCCAGTCTGCTTTTATGAACACTGCTGTTATCTATTCAGAGTGCTGTTTTGAATCTCAGTCGGCTTGGCACCATTTAGTGTTCAGTCTTGCATTTGCAAGCAAAAAACCAAAGCAAAACTGAGTTTCACTTTTCAATGAATTCCATTTTTTGACAGGGCTGCAGTTGCTAACCCATCAGATAGCAGGGGCTTTCTTTACAATTCTATATATCTGTAGAGTGTATACCCATGGAACAGCAACATGGATGGATTGAATACATCTGTTTTTCCCATCTAAACAGGAGCCTACTAGACTGTAAAATGCAATGTGGGTGGGAGAAAAATCCATATAATTAACTTTAAGGAAGTGGCTGCATTATTCAGTTATGGCAAGGGATTGCACCATGCCTTGTGTGTGAGTGTAGGTGTGCATACTAAGAGAATGTTAAACTGGAAGGAAAACTAATCTAGAAGAGATTACTCTCTCTGGCTGACTAGCTATCTATTACTGCCTACTGCACTAAAATTTGTACCAGCACATTGTGGATCCTCAACAACGGGACAGATATCTAAGCACAGATGACAGATGTTCATGAAAAAGGCATTCTGCCAATTAGCAGTTACTCATAATTCACAGGTCTGGCATAATTTGGAGGGATTTCAATGGGCAAGTGAATTATCTATATATAATTTTCTTGGGTATGTTGCCTTTCCCGATGTGCTGATTGGCTGCTCAGGAAACATACTCAATCCACACTCAACCAATCACCACCCACATGCAAATTCCCTCTCCACCTCACAATGCACTCCTGCCACTCAATCTGTGGCCCAGATTGGGACCCAGACAGTCGACTGGCGGTGGTAAGAGGCCACCTGAAACTGGACCCAGGCAGTCAACTGGTGGTGGCAGTGGCAGCAGGGCAACAGAGCAATCCACTCTCAGCAATTCTGGGGAAAGTGTGGAACACTGAGAAGGGAGAGGAGGAATTTAAATCCACCACCCTACCTTGCAGGGTTGTTGTGAGGTCTACCAGGCATTTTTGGGGGATAGAAACATGGAGCTGGAAGGGACCACACAGGTCATCTAGTCCAACCCCCTCCCATGCAGGCAGGGCCGGTTTAACCTGTCTGCCAGATCCACATTGGCGGGGGGCCTCGGGGGTGAAGGGGGCCCCCTGGTGAGTGTTGCCCTTATCTGATGAAGGAGACAGCCAGGAGACAGCAGCCGGCCCCTCCGCTCCTTTGGAGCCCCTTCCCCCTCCCTCCTCAGGCAGGGCATGGCAATAGCACTGAGCTAGTGCGGGAGATAGAGAAAGGGTTTGCTCTTGGGAAGTTGTAATTTGGAGACAGTCCCTGGCTGCATTGCTGTGAAGGAGGAAAGGCAGAGCAGCTGGTCGTGTGAGTGAGGGACTGTCTTCAGGGGGCCGCGGGGATCTTGGGGGGGGGGCTGCCATGCACAGTGGGGTGGTTATTTTACTTTTTAACTTGTTGCTGGAGTCAAGACAGATGGCTATCCAGCCTCTGTTTAAAAACCTCTAAAGAAGGAGACTCCACCACATTCCCGCCCTCCTCCAAAAAAATGTCTCCAAAACTAAAGAGAAAGTGAAAGAAACAGCAGCCCTCTGTGGCAGAAGCTGGAGGGAGTTTGCTGCTACTGTGGAGACGGTGAGTGTGTGTTTATGAGAGAGACAGGGAATTTGAGGGTTGTCTCGGAAAGGGCTCCTTTCTTTCTTTCTTTCTTTCCCTTCCCTTCCCTTCCCTTGCCAACTGAGTTCAGCCTGCATTTGTGTGTGTTTGCCTATGTGCCTTCAAGTCATTTCTGGCTAAGGCAAACCTACCATGGGGTTTTCTAGGCAAGGTTTGTTCAAAGGGTGTGTGCCTTTGCCTTCCTTTGAGGCTGAGAGAGTGTGACTTGCCCAAGGTCAGCCAGTGGGGTATTCATGGCTGAGTAAGGATTCAAACCCTGGTCTCCATAGTCATAGTGCAATGCTGAAACTTTTACAACACTCTTAACTCTTTTAACAGAAGAATACTGTATAAAGAATATAAATTAAAATTTGGAGTAATATTACTGGGAACAATGGTTTTATTGTTGTCACTAAAACACCAATATCCAGTAGTGTTATGTGAGAGGCATTGGCCTAGAGCAGTGGATCTTAACCTTTTCTTTACCAGGGACCCCCTTTAAATATCTTTTGTTGCCCCAAGACTTAACTCAAGATTTAAAACCCTAATAATAATAGCTAACAACAACAACAATACAATTACACCATCCATTAAACTTTCCCTCAGAGACACTCTTGCTTCTTCCTGCAAGTTTGTGGCTGGAGTGGATTGAATGGCAATGTGCAGGCCAAGCCAGCCAGCCTTTGCCTTGGTTCCTGTCACATGGCTACTCCACTACAGGGAGGAGGTGGGCCAAGCAGTCTTCAAGCCTTTGTGGACCCCCTGTGAGGACATTGCGGACCCCAAGTTAAGAACCACTGGGCTAGAGAATGCTGGAAAAGGAACAATGCAACCAGATCTTGAGAAGGGTGCTGGCAGGGGGATTCTGGGAGGTGTAATCCAAGAGTAACTTTCCCAGGCTCTGAATGCAGCCTAGAATCATAGGGCTGGAAGGGACCCCAACAGCCATCCCATCCGATTGGCTTCTGCCCTGCAGGAACACACAATCCAAGCATTCCTGACAAATGCCCATCCAACCTCTCCTTAAAAACCTCCAAAGAAGGTGAGTGCACCACACTCCCAGGCAGCAGAGTATTCCACTGCCTTACAGCTCTTACTGTCAGGAACTTCTTCCTAATGTTTAGGTAGAATCTCTTTTCCTATAGTTTGAGTCCATTGCTCCGTGTCCTAGTCTCTGGAGCAGCAGAAAACAAGCTTGCTCCTTCCTCAGTATGACACCCCTTCAAATATTTAAACATGGCTATCATGTCCCCTCCTAACTTTCTCTTCTCTGGGCTAAACATGCCCAGCTCCCTAAGCCGTTCCTCATAGGGCATAATGGCTTCCAGACCTCCCAACATCCTTCTCGGTATCTTTCTTGAATTGTTGTGCCCAGAACTGGAAACAATATTCCAGGTGAGGTCTGACCAAAGCAGAATGGAGTGATACTATTACTTCCCTTGATCTAGACACTATTAATGCAGCCTAGAATTGCATTGGCATTTTTTGCTGCTGCATCACACTGCTAACTCATGTTTAGCTTGTAGTCCACTCTTTCTTTTCTTTGAGGAAATCTGCATCATTACATTAATTGCTAATAAACTAAAAATATTATGTTAGTGCCTATAATATAGTTTTTAAACTAAATTATTGGTGTCAAATTATGTAATACAGTAGGCCCCTCTTATCCACTGGGGATTGGTTCGGGGGGGTGGATTCTGAAAACCATGAATAATAGTGAACACCATTGAAAAAAATGGTACTTCTGGTTTAAAATACCATAGAGTTGCCTTGGAGGGCCTAGAAAACCACTAGGGAGGACACATTTACTAGGAAGACTCTAGGGTAGGTGTGCTGTTCTGTGTCCCATGGATAATGAATCCATGGATACGGGGGCCCTACTGTGATCTGAACATCCTGTACGGTGAATAGGTTAGGTTACATTGACCTGAGATAAACATATGGGGGCCCCAAAATAAAGCATTGCAGGGGGCCCCAAAATTCCTTAAACCGGCCCTGCATGCAGGGACACACAACTAAAGCAATCCTGGAAGATGCCATCGAACCTCTGTTTAAAGAACTCCAAAGGAGAGTATGCTGCCTTCCAGGGCAGTCAATTCCACTTAATAGCAGGCAATCTGTAATAGCTATTCCTAAACCTAAACTTATATCTACTTTTCTTTCTGTTTATTTAGCTAACATGATAATTAAAATGAAATTGACTTGCAGTTAATACCTAAAATCAAACCCAGTTCTGGATGACTTCAAAAACATTGCTTTGTGACTTTTTGGTTAGTTCAGGACTTTATCAGACAGGCTAAAAAAACCCCCGTGGAGGTCAGGAGGAGGAGGGCACTTTTCCACTTCAAGCGATCGATTTCGCATGATGCCTTCCTCCTCCTGTCCTTCGTTCGTGCTTCCTCCGTGCAGGATGAGAAAGGCATCACTTTTCATTGATGGAAACTTCCGTCAGTGGAAAGCGGAGCCTTTCCTGTCCCTCCAGCATGGAGGAAGCACAGAGGAAGCACAGGAGGAGGATGGCATCGTACAAAATCAATCACTGAAAGTTAGACAGTGCCATCTTTCTCCTGACCTCCACGGGGGGGGGGGGGTGTTAGCCCGTCTGAAAAAGTCCTATAACTTCAAAGTGTTCGTTTGCTGGCATATAAAAAATAATTTTTTATGCCAGAAAAATAAAACTCCCCCTGCACTTACCTCCTATCCTGACAAAGGCAGCTCCGGCAATGAAAGAGGATGCAAATGGAGCTTCATTCATTTCCTCCTTTTGAAATCCTGTGAAATATCGTGAGACTTAATCACATAGGAAATTCATAAAACAAAACAAAAATAACATGAAAAAAGTTTGGAAAAACACAAAAACACACTTTAAAACTTACAAGTACCCTGGAGAGAGTCATAAAAATTTTGCCACTTACCTGGATATGTGATCTCACCTGGAAGTGTTGATGCCAGTCTGGCCACTGATGGTGTAAGTACAGGAAGAAAAGGATGTGAGGTTTCACACGCTCTCTATGCCAGGGGAAAAAAAGGCAGGGGAGATGAATTGATGTCTTAAGCCATCAATTAAAAACTACAGGTTTGGGGCAGAATATAGCTGTGAAAGGGCGACGACATCTGGTATGCATGCCCTTTTGCAGTTATGTCGCGTTGTTATGATGCTATATTTGATGCACCTGATAAAGTCTTCAGTTAAAGCTAGTAAGCCACAGTTGCTTTTTGAAGATTTTGTGATGGACAAAAATGGCTACCTACATGCTACATTCAAAACACATGCTGATGCTTTAGAATGGGCCTGGAATTTTTTATCCTCCATGAGAAATGTGATTTTACCTAGTACTGACATTTAATTTTACAGTGTGAAGGGAAGTGAAACCATTATTGGGGGCATTGAAATGACACTGTTTTCAGAACCAGACCATCATTTTCTAAAGACACATATAACTTCCAGTGACAACTGTATAGATGTCTGGAGATTGTGCCATTTAAATGTGTGCAGTGTGGAGAGCCAGCATGGTGTAGTGGTTTGAGTGTTTGACTATGATTCTGGAGATCAGGTTAGAACTCCCGCTGGCAAACCCCCTCTGAACAAATCTTGCTGAGAAAACCCCATGATAGGTTTGTCTTATATTTGCCATAAGTCAGAAACAACTTGAAGGCACACACAACTACAGCAGCAGCATTTATATTATATCTCATTTATATTATGTCTTCTATATTTAGACGAAGAAGAGATATTTCCATGCAGGAGTCTCCCAAATCACTGGATTGAAAACCTTGACATCTACACATTAACCAGTCTAGGTGGGTGTGGAGTGGAACCCTACATTCCTCCTCCACCCTAGTCTACTCCAAGGAGCTTGGCTTCAAAAGTAACATATCTTTTGGGACTATGTTTTGTCTTTAATGTGGTGTGTAATCTGCATAGCTTTCCCAATATTTATTCTGTGCAATTTCCCATTTAGTTTGTCTAAAAACAAAAAAAAAGAGGGTTTTCTTCTTCTTCTGATTTTGGAGTTAAAATCAGGAGGGGATTTTCTTCTTGCTGGCTGTTCCCAGGCTGTCAGAAACACAGATTTTGTTTGTTAGCAGGAAATTGCTGACTACAGTACTTTTTACACCCATATCTGAGGTCCTTGAGAATCCAAGCACTGCATCACCTCTGTGTATCTCAGGAAGACAGTCACCTTAACAACATTGTGGCTGGCAAGATTTATTGTGTCAAACAGTGTCACCAATTTAATATATGCCACTGAATATCATTTGTCCAGGATGTCATTTATAGTATGTAAGTAAAACAACAACTGACCTACACATGTGCTTATGAAACCACAAATCTACAATTTTGTATTTAAGAACCAGTGGCAGGGCATTTGCCACATCACAACCTAGTTGACTTCTTGGTGATCAAATCAGAAACAGCATCAAATCCAAGAACACTGGAAGTAAGGGAGAACTTCTGGATATATAACACCACATGACTTCCAATAAGAAGACAAAACTTAGTTTCATTCATCTCATTTGGAATACAACCTCCTTTATATTCTATATTTTATAGAATCATCACTGTAGATGAAACTTTCTTCATAACATAAGAAAAAGATAAATTCCTACCCATGGATCTGGCAATTTAAAATTTGTTTTTAATATTATAATCATTCTATTATGTATACAAAACAAGAATGTTTGGTGACAAAGATTTCCATATATATATATATATATATATATATATATATATACAGTATATATATATAAAAGACAAGCAGCTAACACAACAATCATGTATAAAATACAAGCCGAGAAAATTAACATATCAAACACAATTAACATAATTGTATAGCATCGAAGTGCACTCAGTTTCGGCATGAAAGTGCCAACATTTGATGAAAGTTTGTTCCTAATATTCAGTAAAGTTCTTGAGTAAATCAGCAGTATGGCTTATAGAGGGAATGCAGAATCTAGCAGGACACAATATCTGACTGGTAGATTATATCCTGTAAAAAATTGCACGGGGTGGGGAGAAGAAGAACCCTGCTGGATCAGATCAAGGCCAGTATAATCCAACATTCTGTGTCCCACCACGACCAACCTGATGCCCAAGGGAAGCCCAAAAGCAGGATTCAAAGATTTCCCACTTTTGCTTGAGTATTGAATGCACTGGCATTCATAATCATGCTGTGTCTAGAGAAATTATGTAGCCATCAGGATTAGAAGCCATTGGCCGCTTTATCCTCCAATCTGCTTATCTTCCAAAACCATATGTGTTGCTGACTATCAAGGTATCTTGAGGCAGTGAATTTATCATGTTGGGTGAAGAAACTGTGCCAGAATAACTTAGATCAAAATGAATATAAGATGCTAATGTGAACAACTGTCCCCAGATGTACAATGTGCATGTGTGTCAGTTAATAGGTGATGGCCACCATTTCATGCTGTGTTTAGGAGCTTCTAGTTGCATTTGGCTAGCTTGCTATTGACAACTGACCACTGAGCTAGTTTTCTACTTAAGCCTACTGCCATAAATAGCTTCTGGCCTGTGCTCTGCTTAGTGGATCACAGGTTGTATGGATCTAATCTAAAATCACAAGTATGTTTGTTGTGAGTTTATGTGATCAAAGACCTAAATAGGTTTCTTCCACTTTTCCTTGGTCTAGTAACGATACAGATAGAGGAGGGGGGGAAAACAATATGGTGGCAGGAATCAACCTCATTTCTCAGCATCATGTCCCAATCCTAACCCCCTCTCTCCCCAAGATTTATTATTTTACTTTAATAATAAAAATACTAGCAAATACAGTACTGACTATAGATTTCTAGATCATGTCTAGTTTTACCATTAGAGAGGAAAAAGCAGAGGCTTTGGTGCACCTGCCAATATGCTTTAAGTCAAGTGAGTGGAAAGTATGGACTGTCAGATTGGCCTGTATCCAGTTTTAAGAGGTTGCCTTTAAAAAAAGTATTGAAAGTAACCTGTTCTCCCTCTAGGGCATAGGGATATTTCTCCAAGATTTGGGGAGCCTCTGGTTGTTCTGTGCCATGGGGGGCTTCTTTCAAAACCAGAAATGACTTCCAATTCACTTTCTGCTTCAGGGAAAGGTATATCCTGGGCCTTATGCAGACCAGGTAGACCCCACAATGGCAAAATTGCACCTACATCCTCTAGAAGGCAGTGTGTGTGTCTGTGTGTGTGTGTGTGTGTCATTCTTTAAAAAATCTGAAAATGGGGACACAGTGGTGGTCCTCCAAGATCCAGGCAGGGGATCCAGACTTCTAATAGTTGTCCGCCACTATTTTAAGACATACATGGCAAAATGTCTGTCAGTAAAATTCTATGCTAATAGATTCTCTAAAAACTAACAAAAGCTTTTGCTGCACCTTAAAAGAGTAGCAAGTTTATTATGCATAGGCTTTCCTGGGTTACATTTACACGGGCAAATATTCCCCTAAATATACTGCTAAGATTGCTCATTGTTCCCACAGATCGCACCACAGCATCGCCTCATTCAGAAGGGGGAAAGGTAAAAAAACCCAAATATAGCGTCTCAGGGGATCTCGCTACTTTTGTCAGTTTATTTGAAAAGTAGTGTGACTTAGCGCATTATTGATTGTGTAAACAACCATTTTGCTAAGGGCTGTGTGAATTACCTGCAATCTTCCCGATACAGTTGCAGCACCTTTGCATCTGCATTTTGATTTGGGGCCAGGGAGCTGCAGGGGGGAGGCAATGGCTCAGTGTTGACAAGCTGTTACCCATGGAGAAAAAATACCTTCACGTCTGCATTTTGGTTTGGGGCCAGGGAGCTGCAGGGGGGAGGCAATGGCTCAGTGTTGACAAGCTGTTACCCACGGAGAAAAAAAACTTCACGTCTGCATTTTGATTTGGGGCCAGGGAGCTGCAGGGGGGAGGCAATGGCTCAGTGTTGACAAGCTGTTACCCACGGAGAAAAAAAACCTTCACGTCTGCATTTTGGTTTGGGGCCAGGGAGCTGCAGGGGGGAGGCAATGGCTCAGTGTCGATCAGCTGTAAACCACAGAGTTGGGGCCAGGGCAGACATTCCTATTGCATTCCTTTGTCCTCTCCAATGCTTGGCCATGTCCCCCCACATTTACCTGTCTGGACCACAAAGCGGGGGTGGTGGTAAAGAGCAACAAAAAACCATTTTTTCCTCCATATACAGTGTAAACTACTCACCACTGGTGCGAAAAAGCACCAAAACACAATTTATCGCTATAAAACCTGCCGTGTAATTGCAGCTATGGACTACCTCCCCAGATGCATGAAGTGATATCTTTTAACATGTATATAATGTGTGTGTGTATATATATATATATATATATATATATACATGGTAGGAGTAAGATGTGTCAGCACAGGTCACAGGGAAATTAAAAATAGACACTCTAGTCAGTGATGAGTACTTTATTAACAGCCACTCTTCATAAAACAGTTGCTCGGTGATAAATTAGACATCCTTTGAATGAAAGTTTTTAAAATTTCTTGTAGAACATTGTCTTAGAGCTGCTTCAGACATTCTGTAGAGACAACAAAGAAATGTTAATTGTGTTTCCTGTGTCAGTGTTTCCAGCTTTTCTTAGAGTTTATAAACCACAAAGCTATATAATGTTTTGAATCGGTGTGCTTTTCTGAATGGAACTTTCACATCCATTCCAGCTGGGAGAAGTATTCAGAAATTTCCAAGGTCAACATTTGTCCATTCCCCTTAGAATTGTGTTTCTTTTCATTTGTTCCTTCTGGTACCTGAAGATAAATACACCATTATCAGGTCATATCATAGCATTCTCCCTTTAGCCCAATATATTCTGCACAAATATATACACACACACACAAATAAATTATCTGAGGATATGAAAGGAATATGTGGTACACTATTAGCTCACTTTGGTATTTAAAGGGAGGTTTAGAACTAGAATGTTCATGTTATCAAAATAAATATAAAATAAACTTACTGTGATATGCACTCCCCTATGAAAGTGGGGAGGAGGCTGCTTGTAAACATGCCTCAGGAAGCTCTGGTCTGATCCAAAAGCCTCCAGACACGCAAAAGACCTAAAGCTGGAAGGCAAGCATTCTCATTATTGGCTTGGTCATTGTCATTTCTCTTTTGGTAATTTCTCTTTTGCTTCAAGCTCTAAATGTCTGGTGATGAACTGGAGTAAAAGAGGGTGCTCCTGTGTAAGAGTTCCCTCAGAATAGGAGATCAAGACGTTCAGGTGAGAGACAAGAGGTAGGTTGCTTTCCATCACTTGCCCATTTACTGCAGCTGCCTTCTGCTCTTCTAAAAGTAGAACTAGCAGTTTTTCTACTGAGGGTAGCCCCCCTCCACCACAAGGTTAAGCAACCTAATTTGGTTCACTTGACATGGTTTGCCTGTTCAAATGTGTAGGAATATTTGGCATCTATACTGAGCAGAGTGCAGCAGGGTTAGTGCAGTATGAGCTAGTGGTAGAGACAGGAGTAATTATTAAGGACTGTGTTGTAAAGTTAAAAAGAAACTTACTCATAAATGTATTGTTTCAGGAAGTCCGTCTTGTGATAGGAAAGGAGATAGCCGAAAGACATAGAACTAAACTTGGTTACAAGGATCCCTAAAAGCTAGGTCTCATTTGTCTGATAAGTAAGCAGCCATTATTGGGGTTGGAGTCCCATGGTTGCTCCCTTCCCAAACAAAGGGAACAAAAACCCCCAACTTCTTGAAAAAGGGGAGAGTGACTCAACAGATAGAAGGAAGTAAAAGGCTTGAGTGTTACCCTAATCACTCTAGGGTCTTGAGGACCCTCAAAATAGACATTAACTTGGAGAATTAATGTACTTGCTTTGGCTATAAAAGAGGTGGGTAATGGCAGAACCTTGTGACCCGTTATATCAGTACTATAGAGGAGAAATAAGCTAGATAGAATAACAAACATCTTTATTAGGAAAAATAATAACCACATTCGCACACATATTTAGGCATTAAGCATTCATGCAAGACTAGCTAATAATGGGGGAGAGATTAAGATAGAATCATAGAATCATAGAATCATAGAATTGCAGAGTTGGAAGAGACCACGAGGGCCATCCAGTCCAACCCCCCTGCCACGCAGGAAATCTTGATTAAAGCATCCCTGACAGATGGCCATCCAGCCTCTGTTTAAAGACCTCCAAGGAAGGAGACCCCACCACGCTCCGAGGGAGTGTGTTCCACTGCCGAACGGCTCTGACTGTCAAAAAGTTCCTCCTCATGTTGAGGTGGAATCTCTGTTCCTGGAGCTTGCACCCATTGCTCCGTGTTCCAGTCTCTGGAGCAGCAGAAAACAAGCCTGCTCCATCCTCAGTGTGACATCCCTTCAAATACTTAAACAGGGCTATCATATCGCCTGTTGGATAGGAAAAGGGAATTTTTCAGTGGGTGATATGACACCTTTTCCTGAAGACATGAGGTCATGGAGGAAGCCAGTAGGGTGGGGTTCCTGATGTTTAACAGCTGCACAGTTTAGCGTAGAGTAGGTAGGAAGCTGAACTGTGAGCTTGGTTACTCAGATGGACAGTGTCCTCAGGAAGGGAATCTGTGTGTATTTGAGTGGAGTCTTCAAGGGGTTTATATAGCAAATATTTGCCTTCTGGGGATATGATTTTGAGTGGAAGACAATACTTTGAGCTGTTGCTCACAGAACAACAAAGACATTCTGGATAGGTAGATAGCATTTTGATAGTTTTGATATTTGTGAATCTAAGAGAGGAAGCAATGTTCCTTTGTTTAGGTGAGGAAAAGGGACAGAAGGTCGTTGGCAAGTTTTGATTATGCCAGTCTTAGAAAACAGGATTAGTCTGGGGCATCGGCAAGCTGTTGCCTTCAGTTGATTTGTGAATTAACAATTCTTTGGAATGTAAGCTTGGGACCTCCTTGAGTGCATACCTGACTTAATCAATGTGTCTTTGGGTTATTCCTAGTTTCCCAGTTTATATTAATGGCCGCTCTGTGTGGAAGACTGTCTATTTGACCAAATCATTAAATGTTGCCAATTATTATAATGGGAACCCCAGAGAAAAGGCTGAACTACTTATACTGGACTTTTTGAGAGGTACCAGATGGTTCACAGGTAGGAGATATCACACACATGGTCATACCAGTTCCATCCACTATCACCCCCCCCTACTCTGTTTGCCATATTGCTTCTCTTTTATTCACCCTCTCCAAAGCAACCCCCCTCCATTATTTGTCTCACTTTTTCCATTGTGATTGCACAACTGTAAATAATGGGAACTGTCCAATATTTTTCAGTAATGAAAAATGATTGGCTAGAACATAATTTTCTAATCTTTAATGATTATTAATATTTTACATCCTAGTATCTATGACCCTTAGAATTATAGAATCATGGAGTTAGAAGAGACCACAACAGCCATCCAGTCCAATCCCCTGCCATGCAGGAATACACAAACAAAGCACTCCTGACAGATGACCATACAGCATCTGTTTAAAAACCTCCAAAAGAGGAAGACGCCATCACACTACAAGGCAGTGTATTTCATTTCCAAACAGCTCTTACTGTCAGGAGGTTCTTCCCAATGTTTAGGTGGAATCTCTTTTCCTGTAGTTTGAATCCATTGCTCCATGTCCTAGTCTCTGGAGCAGCAGAAACAAGCTTGCTCCATCCTCAGTATGACATCCCTTCAAATATTTAAACATGGCTATCATGTCCCCTCTCAACCTTCTCTTCTCCAGACTAAACATGCCCAGCTCCCTAAGCCGCTGCTCATAGGACATGGCTTCCAGACCACCCACCATCCTGGTCGCTTCCTCTGGACACATTCCAGCTTCTCAATATCCTTCCTGAATTGTGGTGCCCAGAACTGGACACAGTATTCCAGGTGAGGTCTGACCAAAGCAGAATAGAGTGGCACTATTACTTCCCTTGATCTAGACATTATAATCCTATTAATGCAGCCTAGAATCACATTGGCTATTTTTGCTGCTGCATCACACTGCTGACTCATGTTCAGCTTGTGGTCCACTAAGAGTCTTAGATCCCTTTCGCATGTACTGCCTTCAAGCCAGGTGTCCCCCATCCTGTATCTGTGCATTTCATTTTTACTGCCTAAGTGTACTGTCCTACATTTCTCCCTGTTGAAATTCATTTTGTTACTTTTGACCCAGCTTTCTAATCTGTTCAGGTCATTTTGGATTCTGAACCTGTCCTCTGGGGTATTAGCTACCCCTCCTAATTTGGTGTCATCTGCAAACTCGATAAGCATACCCTCTATTCCCTCATCCAAGTCATTGATAAAGATGTTGAATAGCACTGGGCCCAGGACAGAACCCTGTGGCACCCACTAGTCACATCTCTCCAGGATGAAGAGGAGCCATTGGTGACTACCTTTTGGGTTTGGTCAGTCAACCAATTACAAATCCACCTAACAGTTGCATTGTAGGTTGCTAACTGTTTTGCAAGAATTGACACTGTATTCACTGAGCAAAATTGTGTGAGGTTTCAAATGCTGGCACTGACAGCCAAAAAGTACCATGGCCGATCTATTGATGGCTTGGCCCATCAATAAAAAAGTACACCTTATTGACAAAATATTATTGCAAAAGGATGACATCATTTGATATGCATGCCCTTTTGCGTTAATTAGGCATCATTATGACATCATATTTGCCTGCTCTGATAAAGTCCTAGTTCTTTGCATTCTGCTCAAGTGAAAAGGTGAGGGTAGAGCTTTAATTGTGGAACCATTCTCCTTTAAAAACAGAATTTTACAGATGGTCCAGGCATTACTATTGCCAATTTACAACTTTCCCACACTTTCTCGTTGCTTCTTTGCATCCCCATGAGAAATCTGTTAAGGAGGAAAAGATACCATAGCTCCAAACTGCCCATTGACTGGTGGAATTGGGGCCTATCGTTCTGGAAGCATCTTCAGTCAAACTAACATTTCTCATTAGTTTGAATAGCTCCTGGTTTTTTGTTTGTTTGTTTGTTTTTATGATGCAAAGTAAATTTGCTGTGATCTGGGACACAGATGAAATGTAGCAAAATAGTGCCACTCTATTCTGCTTTGGTCAGACCTCACTAGAATACTGTGTCCAGTTCTGGGCACCACAATTCAAAAAAGATATTGACAAATTGGAGCATGTCCAGAGAAGGGCAACTAAAATGGTGAAAGGTCTGGAAACCATGCCTTATGAGGAGAGACTTAGGGAGCTGGGTATGTTTAGCCTGGAAAAAAGACGGTTAAGAGGCGATATGATAGCCCTGTTTAAGTATTTGAAGGGGTGTCACGCTGAGGATGGAGCAGACTTGTTTTCTGCTGCTCCAGAGACTGGAACACGGAGCAATGGATGCAAGCTCCCGGAACAGAGATTCCACCTCAACATTAGGAGGAACTTTCTGACAGTCAGAGCTGTACGTCAGTAGAACACACTCCCTCGGAGCGTGGTGGGGTCTCCTTCCTTGGAAGTCTTTAAACAGAGGCTGGATGGCCATCTGTCGGGGATGCTTTGATCAAAATTTCCTGCGTGGCAGGGCGTTGGACTGGATGGCCCTCGTGGTCTCTTCCAACTCTACAATTCTATGATTCTATGATTCTATGAAAACACACAATTGACTCAGACACTAAGGGAGCTGTTGGGCTTCCCCTGTGACCTGACTCTGTTATGTTCCTAATTGCATCCTATATAATGTATGAATTTGGTGTTCCTTTATGTGTTCTGTGACAGTTAGAAGTAGAAAAACAGGTATACATCCTGATACATTCTAAAATGTGGCTTCTTTTATCCCCAAAGAGTAAATCCAATCTTCCATTTTGAATGAAGAATTGTATTGTGAAAAAGAAGCAGAAGGCAGGGGACAAGTTGTGCTAATTGGCAATTACCTGCCTTTGTCAGATTCTTCTTGCATTTCATAAGTATGGATTAATGTTAGCACCACCTCTAAATATCTGTGCTCTCAGTAGCACAGAAATGCTATTTCAAGACCCGTGTACTTAAGGATGCTTAATTATAACCCTTTCTCTTTATTAAGTTCCATTTTCTAGAGAGAGTTTAGGAGGAAGGGCAATTGACAAAACTACTTAAAGTCTAAACTAAAGCAAATATTATTATTTTTCAGTAATACACCTCATCATGGCAATATTTTCTATATTGGGGGGGGGAAGGCAGCGGAGGGAAATTTGTCTTGTTCTGTAAACAACATTTGTCATGGTTAGTTTGTAACATGTCACCTCACCCACGGGTGGGTGTAATAGAATTTTATATTTACAATTAAAAATGGTAAGCATCAATTCCAATTGACTCTTTTGGGACATATCCCTTTCTACAAAGCAGATCTGTTCACATCAAACCCAGGGCTGCATTTTTGTGGCCTGAGGTAAAGAACAAGGTGGCCATCCCTCCCATTCCATGGACCGGAAACAAAATCTTTCTTCAGGATTGGTGACAGGATTACACTTGAAAGCAGTAGACTAACTTAATTTTAGAATTAAGGGCATAGTGCATGACACAAAAACTGTTCTCTAAAACCATGTGGCTACCTATCAGAATTTGTCACCTGAGCTGTCTGTTTCACACTGCCTAATGACAGGACCAGCCCTAAAGCTAATTTAATATCCCCTGAACCTAATATAATTCTCTTCACATATAATAAATACAGTTATTGTGTTAAAGCAGTAATTCCCAAATTGCTTTTAAGGGTTGCTAACTGTGTCACAAGTGATGCAAGAAAGAAATGAAATATTTCATTCAAAGCTCCCATGAGCCAAAATTACTCTTCCACAGAAGAGGCTGCTCATTGCCTCTCTGTATGAGTCATACTCTGCCAGACTTCCTTCCTGTCTAAGCAACTTTCACTTTAGGTGCATAATTCAGGTGGATCAGGCATGACTAGGTCAGGCAGATACTCCTGATAAAATAATATATCAAAATGGTGTTTCCTTAGCAGCACTCAGAATAATGACTCACACTGAAACACAAAGGTGTGTTTCCTGTGGATGGGTTGTTTTGATACAAAAAATGAAACTACGTGATGACTGCTAACTGGAAAGCTGGTTTCTTTGGGCAAAAAATTCCAGGCATTACAGTGAAAACATATCTTCAATTTTAATGCAGAAAATAAAAACTTCTCCACATGATATTGTTACCACTGATAATTCCTTAGCTGGAATAATGCAGTTGAGAGAGGTAAGCCTCCTGGGAAGGGCATTCCATAAACACAGCTGTCTCTCCAGTCACCATTCCCTCCAGATGGTGGGAAGAGCTCAAAGATTGACTCATGGCTCCTCCAGAATGCACAATAGTTCTGGTTGGGGCTTTCTGTTTCACAATTTCACATCTTAACATGGGAGATTATCAGACAAGCCCTTATAACCCGTTTCTATCCCACTATCCCCCACCTGTCCCATGACGAGGAATAAATTTTCAGACACTTACCCCTTTCACAGAACAGGAACGTCCTCCCCCTCCCCTCACTGGCCAGGAGTGAATGCAGCTGTCACAAAGCTGAATTCACATTCCATAAATGAAATCTTTTTATTTTAAATTTGTCACAAGCATGTTCTCTTGCAAGAACAGGCGTGTGGCAAATTTAAAAATAAAAGTAAAAAGAAAAGAAAACCAAGCCCTCAAACACCCTAAAAAATTAACAAGTAACCCAGGGAGGGGAGAAAAAAGGGTGCCACTTACCTCCTCGTCCTGATCACACCTGGAAATGTCCAGCACGGACCTCCCACCAGGGCTGGCATCGTGCCAGCATAACAAGATAGCAACAGGGCATCTTTCGGATCACCCATGATCACGTTACAGAAACGGGACAGGTGGTCTATTAATGATCTTTCCCTGTGAATAAGGTATCATGGGGGCAGAATGGGAGCAGAACGGGAACATAGCGATGTCGTCCAAAAGGTAAGCCCTTTCCCAGTTCTGTTCCGTTCCTGCAACAGGCGTTATAGTCCATCTGATAATCTCTGTGGTTGTTTCTGCCCCCACATTCAGTTGTGCCCTAAATATTCTAGGGTTTTGGCCCTGATTTGTTGCTGTTTATAATGGATTTTCATGCTGCCCTGGTCTGCATGTTTCTTTTCAACCTCTCTTTTCTCCTGCTTGAGGTGTGGTTAAGTTGTGGTATCGGTGTGGTTTCCCTCCATCCCACACCCCCACCTCCATGAACTGAACACCTCTCCCATGCTCCTTCCCCAATATCCACATTCCCTATCTCTATTTTTTTTTAATGGATTGTCATAGTACAAAAGTGATACTTTGGTACATAGTACTAAAGTACTATATAAAAGAAAGGGGGAAAGGGGAAGAAATGTTGAATCTGATAACCAGGAACATTATGAGGGGGAAAAGGACTGTGGAAAACCTCCATGGCAAAGGTCACACCTCTGTTCCATACATGGTTATAGTGGGACTGCCCAAAAGTACACTGGTAGGAACTAAGGCATGGGATGTGGATGAATGGCATTTACCTTGGTCTGTATCAGAAAATCCTAAGGTGCAGGGGACCACCATGCAGTAAGTTCAAAAAGTTGTGGCTGTTACTGGGGAAAAAAAATTAAGAAACCCCCACTCTTCTAATTACAGTTGTCCCTCCATATCCACGGATTTGGTATCCATGGATTTAAGTATTCACAGCTTGAAAATATTCTTTTAAAAATAATAATCCCAAAAGCAAACCTTGATTTTACCATCTTATATAAGGGACACCATTTTGCTATGCCATTGCATATAATGGGACTTGAGTATTCACAGATTTTGGTATCCACGGTGGGTCCTGGAACCAAACCCCAGTGAATATGAAGGGACAACTGTATAGGGTTTTCAATTATACACACAAATGTATATACACACACACTTGCATTAGTGCATTCTTGGGAAGTGTACATTTTATGAAATCTGTTGTCTATTTGTCAAACAATTATGCAAAGATTCTTCATAAAGATCCTGACTACTAAAAATATTGGAACTTTTCTTCCTTTAAAAAAATCATTACTAGGATCATGTCTTACAATCATCACATCTCTGGATCCTTTCCCTTGAGGGAAGAATAGAAACTTTTCTTGAATGAGGCTCTCTCCACCCACAAGCTTATGCATATTCATTTCCCTCCTCATCAGCTGCCAGAAGGATTATTGCTCTTGATATACAACATAGTCATTTGGGCTAATTGCACTTGAACACTCTGAATAGTCTAAAAGTGGCAATAGCTGCTTTCACTTCTTTTTCCAATTTAAGTATGCACTTTTCAATCAGACATTTCCTTTAGGTCTAAATTTGTCATTGCTTTCCAAAGTTCTACTTTGTCCCTTTGAAAAAATAATTGCATTCTTGGGAGGCAATATGTTTGAAGTTGTCCCTTTTTCTAGCCCATAAACTTTATTTTCCTTCCTTTTTGAAACTCCTTCATTCTCCCATCTGCACAATTCTAGTCTTTCCTTCTATAGGAATGATGTAGATGTCCCAGTGGGTATGAACAAGCTGTTTTCCTACCAAGGGTTAGCAGGGCCAATATTGTTAATTACTGATCTGGTTGGTTGTGTTGATTTAGTGGATGAGGACTGCTTCTTGCTTCTCCTGAAGAACACATCTTGAAATGGTGATGCTGCTACTTCTCTCTCCCACACACATATAATAAGTATACACAGACTAAAGTTGGTTTGTATTAAGCATTAGGTGCACATGTGAAGAAAAAGTCTAGCAATCACTGATAGTCAAATAGAAGCTCCATGTACAGAGGAAATTTATCACTGGACACCTGTTGTAGGGATCAAACAACAGGAGATGTCCATCACCCACATGGACTGCCTGTGAGATCCCAGAGCCATCTGACTGGTGGAAGGACTTACTAGGCTTTGTTATGTTGCCTCATAGTGCCCCTGCTCACACCTTGAGCATTACTGAAGTTATGCGTTGTCTAAACAGCTAAAATACTCCTTTCAAAATGCAAGAGGAATATGATCAGTCTAAATGGCATCTCGCATCATTTTGATGTATTGGAAAAGAGTGAGGGGCAAATCCACCATATGCTGCACAGGAAAAGTTTTTGCAGGTTTTCCCAAAGTTTTTGAGACTGATTATTCATCTTGATTCGCAGGCATGCCCATTTGCTCAGCAAACAGGGATAGTTTCTCATGCCTGCAATTAAACTCATTAAGAGAAGTAGCAGCTGCTATGAAATGCCATTACAGCGGAGCAATCCACATTTTTTTTCTTTTATACAGAAGCCCTTAGTTGTCTCTAATTCTAATCAATGGGACTTAGAAATGTTTAATTTTGGCTGGATACTTCCCATAGTATATTTTAAAGTGATTTTAACTCTCCATAGCATTAAATATGATTGAATAAGAAAAACGCCCCCCAGCTTTTTCAGAGATGTCCACTTCACTAACTTTGTACTGCTGCAGTTGCAAGTAAGATGTAACAATGGATGCACTAACCAAAAATCAGAAGAAAATGGTTGAATTGATTAGATAGGTCCTATCTCTGAGATTGTTTCCTTTAGCATCAACCCCCCCCCCGGCCACACTGTTCCTTTTAGACACAAAAGAGCATCCCAAACACACAGGAATGGTGTTGCTTCACAGGTTTCCTTATCTCCATAAAACACCAAATCCCTCTGCTCATTACCTAGCTATTCTTCTTGGTATTGTGAAGTCGAAGCTTCCATGGCCGGCATCCATAGGTTTTTCATGGTTTTTTTCCAGGCTGTGAGGCCGTGTTCTGGAAGAGTTTATTCCTGAAGTTTCACCTGCATCTGTGGCTGGCATCTTCAGAGAATGGTGGTTACTAGTAGCAGAACATGATAAACCAACCTGGACACAAAATGTTATTTGAAAACACTGAAATTCTGGATCAGGCCAACAAGTATCATGTCAGAATGCCCAGGGAGACTATTGTCAGGATCATCCCTGAATTCTGGGTGTTGAAGTGGAATTCATGGAGGACCCTGACATATAGCTGGTTCAGCCTGGATCTTTCTCAGGCCTGGAATGTCTTGGCGGGAGGCCAGCCCACCTGGTAGGCATGGGAATGCCAGCTCAAGGCCTTTGAGGCCAGGTGAAGACATCTTCAAACATTTTCTTCCCCCGTCTCCCTCCCTTTTGCCTGTAGTGACCTCCCCTTTTTGCATTTCTCACGCTGGGTGTTTTATCTACAGTTTTGCTTGTCTTTAATTCAGTTTCGGCTTTGCTAATGTTCCTGACACATGAGTCCATGCCAATAAAGCAAATTATTGATTGCATGTGAGTGTGTGTTCTCTGTACATCACTGAAAGCCAAAACTCAATTCCTTCTTTACAACCTACTTCTGGAGTGGTTCTACCCGCGATGTTGGACGACGCGGAGACTGGAACTCAGCCAGATAAAGATCTGGTTGCCGGTGGTGACCAGGAAGCCGGTGCCTCTGGGCTGGAGGCCGGTGCAGCTGGAGGTGTTGCTGCAGCTTCTGATGAAGACAGGAGCCGGGACCACCGAAGGGCTGGGAGAGTTATTTTCCCCTCCGACCCCATGGAGCTGGGAGCCAAGCAAGCTCAGGGGAGGGGCAGCATGCCACACTTCAGCACTCCAGTCCGAAAAGTCCTGGCTCCCCACTGGCCTTGGCTGGGCGACAGCAGCTGGGAGGAACGTCGGTCCCCCCGGTGGGACAGGCCCCTGGGCGAGGGGGCTCGTGAGCCAGGAGTGCGGTCTTCCCTGGCAGAAGTAGGAGTAGAGGTCCTGCAGTTGAAGCAGCAAATGGGGGAGATGCAGGCGGGCCTCCTGGAACTCCTATCAAGGATACCACCAGCCCCACCCGCCCCTGGAGGTGCCCAGTCTCCCCAAGCTCAACCAGTGGCCATCCTGGTGCCCGGAGCAGGGGCTCCTGCACCGCCTCTGGAGGTGCCTGACCTGCCGGCTCCTGGACCAGCTCCTCCTGGTGGGGCTGGACCAGTTGAGCCACAGGAAAGACCCCAAGGCCTGAAGCAACGAAATCTGAAGGCGACATTTGACGAGATGCAGCAAAGCTACCCTACTTCTTGACACAAGTGGTGAGTTTCATGACCAAGTGGGAAGGGGAGTTTCAGACAGATGCTGAGAAAGTGCAGTATGTGTCCAACCAACTAGAGGGAGAGGCGGCACAGTGGTTGGTGGGGCTCCCGAACTGGGAAACTTCCAAGAGTTCTTGCTAGCCCTTAGAGCCCAATTTGAAGACCCTTTGAGAGTGAGAAGAGCTCGGGCGGAGCTCAGACAACTAAAGCAAAGCACTAAGACAGTGGGAGAGTATGCTGCTGAGTTTTGCAGCCTGGCCAGCCAAGTGCCTGAGTGGCCAGAAGATGTCAAGGTGCAGTTCTTCCAAGAAGGGCTGAATGCTGACATCCTAGAGTGGGCGATGTTCCAGGGGAACCCCAAAACACTCCTAGGGTGGGTGCGGCTTGCCGGGGAAGTGGAGACGCTGAGACGGCGCGTCAAGATGGTACACAGTCTGCAAGGGGCAGAGGGAAAGGCCACCGGGTCCACCGGGAAGAAGGGCAAGTCGGCCCGCTTGGGTGGGGCCATGTCCGGAGAGTCTGAACGGGAGCGAAGGATGAGAAAGGGGTTGTGCCTGCAGTGTGGGAAAAGTGGCCATCGCATAGCTAAGTGCCCAGACAGGAGTTCTCGGGAGCCAGCGGCAGCTGACAAACCCCAGTGGAGGGAAGGGAGGACAGCAGTGTCTAAGACCCCACTCAAACCCAAGCCGAAAGCAGCAGCCTGGGCCTTGGTGACAGGCCATGCAGTGGGGGAGTCTTCGGATGACCCGGATGACAGTGGATCCTTTTCTTCCGACGCTGAGCTGGCGGGAAATGGATCCAGCCCACCCTATTAAGCGCCTGAGGGTGGGCTAACCCCGAAGGGCGCCCAGAAGCTGTGGTGAGTGGAGTAAAAGAACCTTTTTTTATTAAAGCCAGAGTAGGGCCCGAGGGGGAGGGCCCCTCCCAAAAAGTAATGATAATGATTGACTCAGGGTGCACCCAAGTTCTAATGCACCCCTCTCTAGTCAGTGAACTGGACATTAGTACTGTTAAGTTGGGAAAGCCAGTGTGGCTGTCACAGATGGATGGTGGGATGATGAAGGGGGGCCTAGCCAGGCAAATGACCAGCCCTGTCCACATGAGAATGGGGAACCACCAAGAGGAACTCCAATTTGTAGTTGCCCCAGGGTTAGTTCCCACTGCGGTGGTGGGCTTTAACTGGCTAAAGTTTCACAACCCCTCCATTGACTGGGTGAAAGAGACACTGACGCTTGCAGACGCGGTGTGTGTGCAGGAGCACCGGGTGGGGAACACGTCCTCTGGGGAAGGGGTCCCTCTAGCGGTTGATTCAAGGAACTACATGACTGCTTTGGTTAAAGGAGAACTGAAAGGCCTGCGAGTAGATTACAAGGCGTGGCAATGTGTTTTCGAGGAGAGGGAGTGCGACATTTTGCCTCCCCACCGGCCTTTTGACTGTGCCATCGAGATACTCTCTGAGACTAAACTACCCTAGCCCAGGATTTATTCCATGACCCCTGCTGAAATGGAGGCACTACGAGAGTTTATTGACAAAAATGTGGCGCGGGGGTTCATTAGGCCCTCAAGCTCACCGGTGGGGGCCCCTGTGATGATCAGGTGCAAATCAGATGGGGGTCTTCGTTTAATTCAAGACTACCGAGGGTTAAATGTGATTAGTGTCTCTAACCAATACCCCCTGCCCCTCATGAAAGACATATTAGCCCATTTGGACAAAGGAAAGATTTTCACTAAGTTGGATCTACGGGAGGCTTATTACAGAGTGAGAATCAGGGAGGGGGACGAATGGAAGACTGCTTTCAATTGCCCTTTGGGGGCTTTCAAGTTCAAGGTCATGCCTTTTGGATTAAAAGGGGACCCAGGGGTATTTCAGAACCTCATTAATGACGTTTTGAGAGACTTACTGAACAAAGGGTATTGGTGTACCTAGACGATGTCTTGATTTACTCTGCGGACTACACGTCCCATGTGAATCTGGTGAAAAAAGTGCTTGCAAGGTTGGGTGAAAACCATTTGTATGCCAAAATGTCAAAGTGTGAATTCCACCAAAGCCATTTGGACTACTTGGGCTACCGTATCTCAGACAAGGGCATAGAAATGGTCCCAGGAAAGGTCAAAGGGGTGTTGGCATGGGAAGCCCCTAGAACTAGGAAGCAACTGCAAAGCTTCCTAGGGTTTACTAATTTTTAGCGGTCCTTCATCCCTGACTTTGCGATGGTAGCCCTTCCTCTGACTGATTTGTTGAAAACCAAAGATGTGGTGAATAAGGGAAAGGGGGCCAGAATGAGGAAAAACCTCCACAGAAAATAGTGTGGACGGATCAGTGCCAACGGGCCTTTGAGAAGTTTAAATCTCTGTTCACATCAGAACCTATTCTCAAACACCCTGACCCCTCCCAACCCTTTGTAGTCCAGGTTGATGCATCTGATGTTGCTATGGGTGGGGTGCTATTGCAAAGGGGGGAAGAGGGAGAGCTCAGACCCTGTGCCTACCTGTCTAAGAAATTTAATGAAACTGAGCGGAATTGGCCTGTGTGGGAAAAGGAGGAGGGTGCAGTCAAACTGTCCTTAGAAACATGGCGCCACCTGCTGGAGGGGTCTCCCAAGCCTTTTGAAGTTTGCACAGACCACAAGAATTTGGAAGTGTTAGCCACACCCAGATGGTTGAGCCCTAAGCAGGTCAGGTGGGCCAGTTTCTTTTACCGGTTCAACTTCACCTTGAAATTTATCCCTGGAAAAAGGAATTTCCTGGCTGATGCTTTGTCCAGGCTGCCACAACATGAGAGTAAGAGGAAAGAGGTCATTGATACTGTTTTCTCCCCCTCCCACTTGGGGCTGGCTGTTCTCATGAGTAGTAAAACCAAGCAGCAAGAATCACTTGCCAGCCCCTCAGGAGGGCCAATGTTTGAGCCTTCAGCAGTCAAGGATGATGCTCCCCCTCCAGAGGCTAAGCCCATTGATGCCCTCCCTGCACCACAGCCCCACCTTCCACGGGATGATGGAGGCGGGTGGCAGTCCCAACTTGCGTCAGCCCTGCCCAAGGACCCTTGGTTCATGGCCCACCCCGGGGAGGTGACCATGTGGGAGGGTCTGGCCTGGAGGGGGGACCATCTGTACGTCCCTGAGGCCCTGAGAGCAATCATCCTCAGGCAGTGCCATGATGTCAAAAGTGCTGGGCATTTTGGGTATCTCAAGACTCTCCATTTGGCCCGCAGGCAGTTTTGGTGGCCAAAGATGAGGAAGGAGGTGGAGGAGTATGTGAAGGGGTGTTCCACGTGTGCCATGGCTAAGGGTGGGTCGGGGAAGCCCAAAGGCATGCTCCAACCTCTGCCTACCCCAACCAAACCTTGGGAAGTCATCAGTATGGATTTTATAGTGGAGTTACCTGAAAGTAAGAAAAAGACTGTTATATGGGTTGTTACTGATCTGTTCTCCAAACAAGCACATTTTGTGGCCTGCAGGAAGCTTCCAACGGCCTCCCAACTGGCCAGGTTGTTCATTCAACACATCTACCGTCTCCATGGTGTCCGTGCTAAGATTGTGTCTGACAGGGGGACCCAATTCACTTCCCAGTTTTGGAAGGCGTTCACAAACCTTTTGGGGGTGGAGCTTGGGCTCAGCAGTTCCCATCATCCCCAGACGGATGGACAGACCGAACGTATTAATCAGATTCTTGAACAATACCTGAGGTGACATCAACAAATGCCTGGACAACTTCAACAGGAAAGAAGAAATCCTAAAAGTAAAAAAATGTTTCTACCAGTCCTGAAAAACACCAAAATCAGAACTCAAAACATGCAAATGAACTCCACCCAGGGACAGGGATATTTCCCGCAGACAATGGACCATTAACTAAATAGACACTAATCCTCCTTGCATATCTCCCCCCAGGAACTAGCCATCCAAATACATAAAGGTACATATCTACTCCAACAGAGACTCATAGTATATAAACCCCACACACCCCCTACGCCATCGTTCTCTGAAGATACCAGCCACAGATGCAGGTGAAACATCAGGAATAAACTCTTCCAGAACACAGCCTCACAGCCTGGGGAAAAAACCCACGAAAAGCCTTCTTGGTATTGTTTGTATTTAATATCTCAAGGCCATTTAGTAGAAATTCTCAACCTCCATGAGTGTTAATTGAAGGTGCTTAATTTAAGCTCAAGACAGATTATAGGGATTTTTTATTTCTAAATTACTGAAAGTGAACTGAAAGAGGAATCTTTGCTCATTCCATATACATTTTTTAAAAAGTTTTCTATTATTTCAAATACTTCAGGCAGCAGTGGTGCAAAAGAGCTATGTGGGTACATCATGGAAAGTAAATCCTCTCCCAAGCTATGTTCAGCACTTTTAAAAGCTGTTGTCCATCTTCAGTCATATCAACTTGTGATCTAATATATGACTGAGCAACATAGGTACCTGTTAGGTACTTACCACACTAATCAGTTATTTTGGGTTGTCCCATTCGAAAACCAATTCAACCATAATTGCAGAGGCAGCTGAATGCTGACACTCTGCATCTCATCTTCACCACATTTGTACTTTAATTGCATAACTTCCACTGTTTTCTTTTATACACTATATATTCCTCAATACTGGCAATGCCATTCACACTGCCATGTTGGCCCCACCTCCTGCATCATGGCTGGTTTTCCTTTATTTTTATTTTTTTAATCCATAATAATGCTATTACAGTAAGAGGTCACAGCACTATTACACCACTGCCTTATTTTTTCAATAACAATCATCATCATCATCGGCAGCAACATTGCATCATGTAGTACCACAGGAAAGCAGAGGAGACACTTTTTGAAAACACCTCCATATAATAAAGATGTCTGAATAATGACTTCCAAAGATTAACAGGTCAGGATCAAACCCTTATTACACTATAAGATCAAACTTTTCATATTTCAGAAAATAAAGAAAAATCTAAAATGGGTTTCAAGAGTGTAGAGCAGAGAAGACAGACCAAGGACTTTTTCGGATGAGTCTTTTACAGCATAAGCAGCCTCGTCCCCATTGTGAGGCTGCTGCGCTGCAGGGCATCCCTTTCGGATGACGTTCTCCCCTTCTGGTACTGTTGCGTTACCGCGGGGACACTGCAGCATTATATTCGGCGGTTTTCTAATCACAATCAACTTTCGTGATTAGAAAACCACCAAATATAACGCTGCAGTGTCCTTGCGGTAACGTAACAGTACCAACAGGGGAGAGCGTCATCCGAAAGGGACGCCCTGCAGCGCAGCAGCCTCGCAACGCGACGAGGCTGCTTGCACTGTAAAAGACTCATCTGAAAAAGTCCCAAGAAACACAGATATTCTCTTGGGAAATCTTGTCCTCCCCACCCAAGCACTAGAAGTAGTTTGAGGCTCCCCTGCCAGAGATTTCCTTGGAAATCCCCAAGGGAAGAACAACAAGACAACAACTATATTGTGCCCACTGTTCAACCCACTGAACCATGGCGGGAAAATTTAATGAAATATTTCTGTCATGAAAAAAAATTGAATTCCCAACAACTCTACAGAATGACACCAACATAAATCACAGCTTTGGAACTTTTCTACTGATTTCAAGATATTTCAGAAGATGAAGCAGATACCAGGAAATGTTCTAGATAATTAAATAGTCAGTCTGTGCATGCTTAGCAAGGAATGGTGTGATTACTAAGAGCCAACATGGGTTTCTCAAAAACAAGTCATGCCAAATTAATCTCATCTTTAGTGATTTACAAGCATGCTAGATCGGGGGAGTGCCTTATATGTAGTATTGTAGTGGGGATGGTGCCAGCGTGGGGAGTCTGCCACAGAGCTCCATTTACCTCAGAAACAGCTGGGAGAGAGACCAATGATGGAATGAAGGTGGAGGTGGTGCCTAGATTTGAATTAAGTGGTGTGCACCATGGGCCTCCAGCTCCACCTGGTGCATGAGATGTGGATGAGACAGAAGAGGTGGGATGGAAAGAGATGGGAGAGATGGGAGAGGAGAAGGCTAAAAGGGAGAAAGTAAGGCAGGGGGAAGAAAGAGAAAGCAAACGAAAAATGAATGATGGATGTGAGCAAGAGAGGAAATGGCAAGACAAGGGAGAATGAGAGCGAAGGAGAGGAGACAGGCTGCAACTGGCCAGCAGGCTGGGGAAGAGGAGGAGCATCTTGGTAAGGAGAATCAAAGCCTTTTCTGAACATGCTGAGGGGAAGCTACGCCCAGGATGTCTCTTTCCTTCCCGGCTTCCATAGGTAGCAAAATGGCTGGGCTGCTGGAATCCTCATATAGTTGACCTGAGAAGGACTAAAGCAAGTAAACTTACCTGTATACAACTCACACTTTTGTTTTTGTTGTTCCTGTTCCCTGAATAGGGGTGCTTTATGTTACAAAAGTATTGTGGTCCAGAGCACATGAGGGTAATGCAGCCTCCTAATAAACCACTGAGAATTACTGCATCCAGCCTCAACAGTGCTTTCATAGAATCATAAAATTGTAGAGTTGGAAGAGAGCACGAGGGCCATCCAGTCCAACCCCCTCCCACGCAGGAATCACAACCAAAGCATCCCCGACAGATGGCCATCCAGCCTCTGTTTAAAGACCTCCAAGGAAGGAGACCCCACCACGCTCCGAGGGAGTGCGTTCCACTGCTGAACAGCTCTTACTGTCAAAAAGTTCCTCCTCATGTTGAGGTGGAATCTCTGTTCCTGGAGCTTGCACCCATTGCTCCGTGTTCTAGTCTCTGGAGCAGCAGAAAACAAGCCTGTTCCATCCTCAGCGTGACACCCCTTCAAATACTTAAACAGGGCTATCATAGCGCCCCTTAACCATCTTTTTTCCAGGCTAAATATACCCAGCTCCCAACTCCTCAGAATAGCTTTGATTCTATGGATCCAGGGGCAAGTGGGGCACCCCACATAGGAGTGGGGACAATGCCCTGTCACAATCTCAGAGCCACTGTCAATAATCTTTGAGAATTCTTGGAACATGTTAAGGCATGTTAAGATCACTGAGTACAAAAGAGGGTATAATTCTAACAGGGAACAGGGAGAAGGACAAAATGTTTAATACATTCTTTGCCTCAGTCTTCTTCCAAAGGAAAACAGTTCTGTAACTACTGTAGTGAAAATGGAAAAAATCATGCAGTAAGAAGACAGCAGCCCAGAATAGGTCAAGGTAGTAAAGAAATACCTAGCTACTGTGAATGAATTCAAGTCTCCAGGGCTGAATGAGCTGCATCCAAGAGAAATAAAGGAACCTGCATATGCAGTCTCAGAGCCACTGTCAATTATCTTTGAGAATTCCTGGAGGACAAGAGATCCAAGCCAATGGATGGGGGCAAATGTTGTCCCCATCTTCAAAAAGGGCAAAAAGGAGGTTTCAAGCAACTATTAACCAGTCAGTTTGATGTTGATACCAGGAAAAGTTTTAGAACCAATCATTAAACAATCAGTCTATGCTCACTTAAAAAGAAGTGCTGTGATTACTAAGAGCCTGCCTGGATTTCTCAAAAATAAGTCATGTCAAACTAATCTTAACTCCTTTTTTGATAGAGTTACAACCTTGGTAGATCAGGAGAATGTTGTGGGTGTAGTATATTTGCAATAGAAGTATAGTGTCTAGATCAAGGGAAGTAATAGTGCCACTCTATTCTGCCTTGGTCAGACCTCACTTAGAATACTGTGTCCAGTTCTGGGCACCACAATTCAGAAAGGATATTGACAAATTGGAGCGTGTCCAGAGAAGGGCAACTAAAATGGTGAAAGGTCTGGAAACCATGCCTTATGAGGAGAGACTTAGGGAGCTGGGTATGTTTAGCCTGGAAAAAAGACGGTTAAGAGGCGATATGATAGCCCTGTTTAAGTATTTGAAGGGATGTCACGCTGAGGATGGAGCAGGCTTGTTTTCTGCTGCTCCAGAGACTGGAACACGGAGCAATGGGTGCAAGCTCCAGGAACAGAGATTCCACCTCAACATGAGGAGGAACTTTTTGACAGTAAGAGCTGTTCGGCAGTGGAACACACTCCCTCGGAGCGTGGTGGGGTCTCCTTCCTTGGACGTCTTTAAACAGAGGCTGGATGGCCATCTGTCGGGGATGCTTTGATTGTGATTTCCTGCGTGGCAGGGGGGTTGGACTGGATGGCCCTCATGGTCTCTTCCAACTCTGCAATTCTATGATTCTATGATTCTATGATTTCAGTAAGGATTTTGACAAGATATCCTATGATATTCTTTCAGGCAAGCTGGTGAGCTAGACAGTGCTACAATTAGGTGGATCTCTAACTGGCTGAAAGTTTGAACTCAGAGAGTGCTCACCATCATTGCTCTTCATCCTGGAAAGGAGTGACCAATGGGGTGCCCCAGCGTTCTGTCCTGAGCCCAGTGACATTTAACATCTCTATAAATGAATCCTATCTTGGAAGAAAGACAGGATATAAATTAGATAGATAGATAGATTGATAGACTGATAGATTGATAGATTGATAGATTGATAGATTGATAGATTGATAGATTGATAGATAGATGACTTAGATGATGGAACGGAAGACATGCTTATCAAATTTACAGATCACACCAAATTAGGGAATGTAGTTAATACCCCAGAGGACAGGATCAGTATTCAAAATCACCTTGACAGATAGGAGAGCTGGACCAAAACTAACAAAATGAATTTCATCAGGGATAAGTGTAGGGTACTACATCTAAGAAGGAAAAATGAAACACACAAATATGGAATGGGTGACACCCAGCTGGAAAGCTGTCCATGTAAAAAGGATTTAAAGGTCCTCATATATCACAAGCTAAATATGACTCAGTAGTGTTCATGCATTAGCCAAAAAGGCAAATGCAATTCTGGGCTACATCAACAGGAGTATACTGTCCAGGTCAAATGAAGTAGTAATGTCACTCTATTCTGCTTTACTCAGACTTCGGACTTTTTCGGATGGGGTTTTGTAACACGAGCAGCCTTGTCCCCATTGTGAGGCTTCTGCGCAGCAGGGGATCCCTTTCGAATGACGCTCTCCCCTACCGATACTGTTGCGGAAGTTCTGGGAGGCTGCAGCGCCATATTTGGCGATTTTGTAATCACGAAAGTTGATCGTGATTAGGAAATTGCCAAATATGGTGCTGCAGCCTCCCAGCACTTCCGCAACAGTATCGGTGCGGGCACAGCATCATCCAAAAGGGACGCCCTGCAGCGCAGCAGCCTCACAATGGGGACGAGGCTGCACACGTTGCAAAACCCCGTCCGAAAAAGTCCCTTATGTGGAATATTATATCCAGTTCTGGGCACCACAATTCAAGCAAGATGTTAACAAGCTGGAACATGTCCAGAGAAAGGTGACCAAGATGATCAAAGGTCTGGCAACCAAGCCTGATTAGGAATGACTTAAGTAGCTGAGCATATATAGCTGTATTAGTTGTTATTTATACCCTGCTCTTCAGCCACAAGGCTATCAGAGCAGCTTACAAACTGGTTTAAGCAATAGCAATTTACACATCTACACTGCATTAAGCAGTTTCCAATGAGTGTTAGCTAATTGCCCCCACAAGCCAGGTACTCATTTTACCGACCTACAAAAGGATGGACAGCTGAGTGAAGCTTGGAGCCCTCTGGATTTTTTTTAATTAGTTATTTAGGCATATATAGCTTTGAAATGTGACTGAGATGTGATGTGAGAGCCATCTTTACATATCTGAAGGGATGTCATATTTAGGATTGAGCAAGCTTGTTTTCTACTGCTCCAGAGACTAGGGACATTTTCAGACGCCCCTTACCGTGCAAGCAGCCTCCAGAGCAGTAACGAGGCTGCTGCGCAGCAGGGGGTCAATTTCGGACGACGACGTGCCTCTCTTGGCGTCGTCCGTGACTGTTTCGGTTAGCATTGAAGGCAGCCGCGCTATTTTTCACTCACGGAAGTTGTCTGTGAGTAAAAAATAGCGCGGCTGCCTTCAATGCTAGCTCGAACAGTCACAGACAACACCAAGAGAGGGATGGCATTGTCCAAAATCGACCCCCTGCCGCTCAGCAGCCTTGTTACTGCTCCAGAGGTTGCTTTTGCGGTAAGGGGATCTGAAAATGTCCTAGAACATGAACCAATGGATTCAAATTACAAGAACAGAAATTCTACCTAAACATTAGGAAGACTTCTTGATTGTAAGGAGATTTTCAGACCCGGTTTCAGCATGCCTAGTGTGGGAGGAACTTTCGGGAGAGGGACGGCGGTCTTGCGTGGCAGGGGGGCATTTTCGGATGCCGTTGTCCCTCTCCCGAAACCATCCATGTCACTTCCGTGAAGCTTCGGAAGCCACAGAGCCATATTTTAATCACAGGCAACCTCCGTGATTAAAATATGGCTCTGCGGCTTCCAAAGCTTCACGGAAGTGACACGGATGGTTTCGGGAGAGGGACAACGGCGTCCGAAAACACCCCCCTGCCGCGCAAGACCGCCGTCCCTCTCCCGAAAGTTCCTCCCGCACTAGGCACGCTGAAACGCGGTCTGAAAATCTCCTAAGAATCAAGAGTGGAATGGACTGCCTTGGGGGAGGGGTGGATTTTCCATCTTTGAGGGTCTTTAAACAGACTGGATAGGCATTTTTCAGGAGTGTTTTAATTGTGCATATCAGGGAGATAGACTAGTTGGCCCTTGGAATAGACTTGAAATTCTGTGATTCTATGAAAGATGATGGTTTAAATACAAGCAGTATTCATTCATCTTCAGTTAAAAGACTAGATGTGACATTAAATTGGTTACAAATTTGATAAGGGATTCCATAAAATTCCCCACATTTCTTCAACTTTTTAAATGGTTAATTGCATTTTGTCTGATTATGTGTGTGTGTACATCTATTTTTGCTTTTTAAAAACATGAATGTCATAGTTTTCACACCACAAAACTCCATTTCTTATACAATAATTAAACTCTCACTAAGGGTCTGAGGCTGTCATGTTTTTAATAATCATAGACTTGGTATATGAGGTGTGTGTGTGTGTGCGTGCGCGCACCTTTGTACATATATACAGACTTGCATGGAGGTTGGGCATATGCAATCCTTCATTTGAAAGCCTGGGTTAAACGTAAAAAGTGAAAAGAAAGGAAAGGAAAGGAACATTATAATATTTAATTATTTTGAAGTTTGCAGCAATATAGATAAATTGATATAAGCAAATTTTATGAAAATTGGTGTCCTCTTGTTTCCTTTCTTTTGGAAGATATGTATTTTGGCAATATGTAAGTAACCATTCTATATGCATCTCCATCAGACCTCTTCCACCCTTGATAACTGCATTAGTACTTGACTTTTATCTGGTTCTGACTTTGCATTTTGCTTCTGGTCATTTGATTATTATCTTCTTGATCCAGAGTTTGGTTGCCAGCCTGTACATGAGCAAAGATCAGTGGCTCTGGCCTTTTGGTCTTTTTCTGCCTGATTCAGTGCCTCACCTCTAGCGTGCATGTGCCTGTTGTGCCTTGTTGCTGAATGTGACTCAAGCTTCTGCCCATCCTGGAATTATATCAGCTACTGACATGGTGAATCCTCATGCACTCTTCTACTTTGTCACCTGTAAATTATAGGTCTCAGGACTTACATGGACATGAGTCATTTGGAAATTAAGTCACACAATTATAAACACACATACGTCCACAGAAACAAGGTTTTATACTCGGAGGAAAGCAACAACCTCCTGCAGCCCATGGTCTGATTAGAAGGCTGTATCAATAGAAGTATAGTGTCTAGATCAAGGGAAGTAATAGTGCCACTCTATTCTGCCTTGGTCAGACCTCACTTAGAATACTGTGTCCAGTTCTGGGCACCACAATTCAGAAAGGATATTGACAAATTGGAGCGTGTCCAGAGAAGGGCAACTAAAATGGTGAAAGGTCTGGAAACCATGCCTTATGAGGAGAGACTTAGGGAGCTGGGTATGTTTAGCCTAGAAAAAAGACGGTTTAGAGGCGATATGATAGCCCTGTTTAAGTATTTGAAGGGATGTCACACTGAGGATGGAGCAGGCTTGTTTTCTGCTGCTCCAGAGACTGGAACACGGAGCAATGGGTGCAAGCTCCAGGAACAGAGATTCCACCTCAACATGAGGAGGAACTTTTTGACAGTAAGAGCTGTTCGGCAGTGGAACACACTCCCCCGGAGCGTGGTGGGGTCTCCTTCCTTGGAGGTCTTTAAACAGAGGCTGGATGGCCATCTGTCGGGGATGCTTTGATCAAGATTTCCTGCGTGGCAGGGGGGTTGGACTGGATGGCCCTCGTGGTCTCTTCCAACTCTGCAATTCTATGATTCTATGATTCTATGATAAGGCAGGTGCCTCATTCCCCCCCCACACACACACACTTGCTCAGGCAGCAACGACTTTAAAAAAACTTCAAGACTTGAGGGAAAGATATCCATCAAACAAAAGACTACCTGATTTATTTGAACTATCTGGGCATATCATTGAAACATTGAAAATCTCAGTGAGATTAGAGGAACTACACTGAGTAATTTCTGCCTTTGTTATTGTTATGTGCTGTCAGGCTGACTTCAACTTATGGTGATCCATGGCAGTCCATGGAATCCTATAACTTTTCTCCACCACCACATTTCAATTGAATTGATTTGCTTCCTGTCAGCTTTCTTCACTGTTCAGCTTTGATAACCATATACAGAAATTGGAAATATGATGGTCTGGTTGATTCTTTGTTAGTGTTTTTGATCTATCTATTCATTTGAGGATCTTAATCTAGTTCCTTTATGGCTGCCTTTCCAAGTCTTAGTCTTCTTCTGATTTCTTGACTAGTCTCCATTTTGATTAATGACTGAGCCGATACAAAAAATCTTCAACTATTTCAATATCTTCATCAGCCACTTTAAAGTTATGTATATCACCTATAGTCATTATTTTTGTCTTCTTAATATTCAGTTGTAACCCTACTTTTACACTTTCTTTCTTAACTTTCTTCATGAGTCATTCCAAGTCTGTTATTTTCTGCAAGTGATATGTTGTCGTCTGCATATCTTAAGTTGTTAATTTCCCTTCATGTCTGCTTCTTCTAATACTGCTTTCCATATGATATGTTCTGCATATAACTGAAACAGATAGAATGATAAAATGCAGGCCCTGTGCCTATCAGCAACCATTCTGTTTCTCCATATCTTGTCTTGACAGTAGCCTCTTGTCTAGACTATAGGCCAGGACAATCGGATTCCCATTTCTTTTAAAATGAACCAGTTTCTCATGATCTGCACAGTCAATGACTTACCATAATCTATAAAGCACTGGCTGATTTTCTTCTGAAATTCTTTAGTGTGTTCCATTATCTAATGTATGTATGTATGCATTTTCCCTGCACATGCTATATGCTAGATCACATGTTATATCTCAGGACAGAAAAGAATGCCTGGAGAGAATGACATTCAATTGGTAATGCAAGCCCTATGAGCTGAGCAGATTTATATTCCAATGTGGAGTAGTAAAATGGATATTGGATCTGGACTGGTGAAATCTGAATTTAAATTCCTGGAAAAAAGACGGTTTAGAGGAGATATGATAGCCCTGTTTAAGTATTTGAAGGGATGTCACGCTGAGGATGGAGCAGGCTTGTTTTCTGCTGCTCCAGAGACTGGAACACGGAGCAATGGGTGCAAGCTCCAGGAACAGAGATTCCACCTCAACATTAGGAGGAACTTTTTGACAGTAAGAGCTGTTCGGCAGTGGAACGCACTCCCTCGGAGCGTGGTGGGGTCTCCTTCCTTGGAGGTCTTTAAACAGAGGCTGGATGGCCATCTGTCGGGGATGCTTTGATTGTGATTTCCTGCATGGCAGGGGGGTTGGACTGGATGGCCCTCGTGGTCTCTTCCAACTCTGCAATTCTATGATTCTATGATTCAATACAGGCAACATTTTGCTAGTCACAGCAGATACTGTCACACTGCAGAAATAATGCAGTTTGACACCACTTTAACTGCCATGGCTCAATGCTATGGAATTCTGGGATTTGTATGAGTTTTGTGAGATATTTAGCCTTCTTTGTTAGAGAGCTCTGGTGCCACATCAAAGCACAAATCCCGGATTCCACAGGATGGAGCCATGATAGTTAAAGTGGTGTCACACTGTGTTATTTCTTCAGTGTGACAGCAGCCTGCCTCTCAATCTAACTTACTTCACATGGTTATTATATACTGCCCAGAAATTGTTGGAGGATGAAATCATATACTCTGAAGAAGGAAACTGTGAACTTCCATAACATCACTATTATGTGTGATTGGAGCTGGAGCTTTAAAATTATAGTATTTGGACTGCAGTTTAGATTGATGGGGGTCAACTGTGAGCTGATGATATCTAATCCAATGCCAATAGACCTTTACCATTTTGTATAGTCCTTTACATGACTGATTATTCATTAGTGTCAGATAACATCTTGGATTTGCTTCTGCAGGCAGTCAATATTCATCCTCCACCTATAAGTATTGCCTCTTATTAATCTCTGTTGTCTCTGGATCTCTTCCCTTGGCAGTCCTTGTTACATCTAAAAAAATGACCTAGAAAAGCTGTTATTTATTTGTAAATAACTAAATAAATCTGTCAGTCAAATGTTCTCCCAGGTACACATTTCAGGATACGTGCTCTTCTGGAGACTTCTGTCTTCTTGCTTCAGACTATTTACAATAAGAACAGCAGAAATAATTTTGAAAATTGAACATTTTGTACTTTTGAAAAATTGCAAGTCACACAAAGTAGCTGGCATTTTCTGTACTGTAGTATTTCCTTTATTGTTAAAGATATAATGAGACTATAGCTAACATGAATGTGGTCTTCCAGCATAGTGAATAACAGAAATAAAATGAAAAGCATGGTATGCTGTTCTATTAGGTTACCTGAAATTAGAATTGTATTTTAAATTTTGTAAGCCGCCCCGATTGTTTTAACAGAGGGGCGGGGTATAAATAAATTTTATTATTATTATTATTATAGAAGAGAAAAACCATACCAATATCATAGTACTATTAAATGTAAGACATTCTAGATAGAACACAACACAGCATACAAGAGGTTCTGCAAAGATTTTTTTTAAAAAAATGTTCTTTAAAAATCTATCAATAATTGCAATGTTCTAATGATAACCTGTCTTAATGATAAGAGAGGGTAGAAATGCAGATAAGTGATATGTACACAATATATACTTAAACTGCATAAGAAAATGTAATCATTTTAAGTTGTGTTCTCTCTGGAATCCACCACTTTCTTGGCCTCCACAACACATTTTGAGGGCTGAAAACAAATTTCACTTTTTCCATTTTTACACATGCTGAGGTTTATCCATTAGACTGGTATGGTTTTGCCCATCTAAGGAACGAAGAGTGATATTTCAAGATCTTGACTTCCTCAGGAGTACTGAGAGAATTCCACAACCCAGCAGAAATTTGAACCCAGATTTTATTCATTTATACTAGTGCAACCCCTGCCTTGCAGGAATACAGAACTAGAGCACCCCTGAAGGATGCCCATCCAACCTCTGTTTAAAGATCTCCAAAGATGGAGAGTCCACCACCTTCTGAGGCACCACCCTCTAATTACCGCACCATCATGACTCAATGGGCAGGCCCCTAATAACAGCTGGCTGGACTGGAGACTGTTATCCAAACCAATGGCATATTGTCTGGTATGACATTCAAGGTGCATCCTTGTACAAACTTATTTTGTAGTAAACTCCACTGAGTAGAATGGGTTTTACTTGAGCAGCAATAAAGATAGGATTGCACTGCAAATGGCATTTTAAAAAACCCTTTAAATTACATGGTAGAGAAAATTTCATCTGGTGAAACTTTTCTTTCCCCATTCACACTGTGGCCAGTGTCTAATATTCCATTTTTAAGCAAGAAGCTCAAGCCCATGATGGCCTCTCAGTTTCATATATTTCTGGATGAGACATACAATTAAAAAGGAAGTGCTCTAAGGGGCTTACTGCACTCCAAAGAAAAGCAGCAAACAGCAGGAACATTCCGTCTTCCCTGCTGCCTTACCACATGATGTCAGCATTCTTCTGGCACTCTTTTGTTCTGGTCCTGTGGCGGACCAAGGTAAAACCATGTCTTTTTGCTAATGGGTTGTTCCAGTTAGCAAAAAGATGTGATTTTACCTCAGTCCCCCATGAAACTGGAATGAAAGAATGCCAACACCATGCAGCTAAGGCAGCAGGGAAGACGGGTCATTCCTGCTGCTTTGCTGCTTATATTCAGAGTGCAGTAAGCCACTAACAGTGCATATTTGGAATTCAATCCACAACATATAGTGATGGCCAGTAACTTGGATACATTTAATAATAATAATAATAATAATAATAATAATAAATTTATTTATATACCGCCCTTTGTTAATCCAATCAGGGCGGTTCACAACATTAAAAAACCATACAAGTAAAACAATATACTCCCTTCCCCCCCTTAAAAAGTTATTCAATCATTTTATAAATTAAAACAACAATTAAAACATTTGATAAAAACACATATCTACATTTGGCAATAAGAGTAGGTCCCCAGCGATATTCAGTTCTGTTAACAAAGGAGGCTGTGGGGACTCGCCTGAAGGAGGGGGAGGGGTTTCCCGAGGCCAGGATAATCTATTCTGAAATGGCCTGCCGGAAGAGATCCATTTTGACAGCCTTTTTGAAGCTGTCCAAAGATGTCAATTGACGGATCTCATCCAGCAGGCCGTTCCATAGTCTGGGGGTGACAACAGAAAAAGCCCTCTGGGAGGTAACCAAAAGCCTCGACTTTTGAGGCTGCGGCAAATTCTGGGAGGACCGGAGTGCGCGGGGGGGGGGGGATTATAAGGGAGGAGATGGTCCCTGAGATAGCTTGGGGGGATTTAAAGGGGGAATTAGAAAAATTCCTGGAGAAAACTATCAATATTTAGTATAAGGTTGCGAGGTCAGGATCATCCCAGACCTGAGCTTTCCATGCCAAAAACCTGACACCTAAGGATGGTCCCTGCTGATGTTATGGGCTTGGAATGATGAGGCTATTAAGTATTATGCTTTAAGCAGCAACAAGTGTTGCTCATAGCTTGTCATTCTAACACAGAGAGAGACAGAACATATTTTCCTGGATGGAAATTAAGTGTATTGGCAAATTGCAACACATGATTTAATTAATATTTGCAAAGTCCAGCAAGCTGCACAGCCAGATAGAAGACTTTCTGCCTGACTGGAGGATTTGCATGCCATTTTGTCCCACTGGCAGAACTGACCCCATGAAAACTGAAGAAAGTGAACACACATCTGTCACCCAAAGGTGACCCACTAAAACTGGGGAGTGCCCTGAGATCTAGGAACACTATAGTCATATATTGTCTCAGGATCAGAGGCAGTATATCTTTCCTCATTATGGGGCGGGGGGGGGGGCTATTGTGCTCTTGTCTGTGTAGATTTCCTATAGGCATCTACATGGCTACTATGGAAACAATGCTGAACTGGAGAGAGCTCCATCTGATCTGACATGACTGTTCTTAGGTTTTTAGTAGATACTGTTTCTTCCAAAAATTTCCTCATCTGTATTGTTGTATCAGATCAGATCATCATTTACTTAGCCAACAGCCCTCCCTGCCCTACAACCCAAGATCCTTTTAAAAAATATCAGATTAAACCTGAGATCTTCTCAAATGAAATGTTCTGCTGATGAACTATGGTCCCTTCTATTTTTTTCTGAAAGGGACAGATTGTGGACATCATGGTTCTCCTTCCAGTTTTGCCCCCTAGATTAGTGGCTCTTAGCATATTTTTATGAAAAGAGTCTGTGGCCTTTGACTCCCTTAATCATGGATTCTACAACATTTTAATATATAAAGTGTGTTGGGGCTACTTTGCCTGAATTGACTGCTAAGAGACCCTAGTGATAGGAGTACCTGATGCTAACTCTTACCATCTCTGTGCATATTTTCCTTCAAGATGTTGTAAAACAGCCATTCATTAGTTAACCATTGCACTGGTTAAGTGTTTCATTGGGTGGTAAATAAGGGTTCCAGTGATTGTTTTAAAAAGCATTGTTGTCATGTGCCTTCAAGTCATTTCTGATGTATGGTGACCCTAAGGTGAACCTATCCCATGGTTTTCTAAGGCAGAAAGTGTGCAACATGCACCAGGTCACCCAGTGGGTTTTTTTCCCCAATATATGTTTAATTTTGTTGTTATAAATACATCTCATAATGGGGGTACAGAGTACGGAGCAAACAATACAACCCCATCCCCTCTTACCCCCTTTATTATATCTTAGATCTTTAATATACTTCATTAGTGAACATCCTTTAAACTAAAAACCTGACTTCCCTCATATCAAAACCTCAAAGAATTTATCTTTCTTCATTTATTATTAATGATCCTTTTTTCCTTCCACCCATTAACTTTCCTTCATCGTTAATTTATCGTACCACTATATATCTCTTCTCATCTCTCCTTCGCTGTTTTAGATTTTTTTTCCTTCTCCCTCCCTCCCTTTTTCATCAACAACAATTGTGCATCTGTATCAATATCTGTACCTGGTTTTTTTTGTTTATTTTATTTTATTTATTTTTCATTGTTATTATTATTTTATTTTTATCATTCTCATATTTCTATGTCTTTGGCTATGCCCCATCTTTTCCTGCAATAGTTTATTACCGGTAACCATTCTTCTTCTGTTTTTTGGGCTGGTCTCTGATTTAGTAAATAAGTCAACCTGTCGTTTTCCTTCAGTTCTTGTATTTTACTAAACCATTCCTCTATTTTTGGCGCTTCATTGTTTTTCCATTTTGCCGCTATAAGTAGGTGGGCTGTGGTTCATAGATACAATATTACTCTCCAGTATTTTCTATCCACATCTTTTGTTAACATTGATGTAATGTTTAGAAGATATAATTTCTGATTCAATTCGAATTGGATATTAAATATTTTTTGAATGATCTTATGTATTTTTAGCCAAAATTTGTAAATGCTCGGACAGGACCACCACATATGACTTAACGTTCCTATTATCTTTTGGCATCTCCAACAATTCTTCTCCTTAGTTCCAAACATTTTGTTTAATCTTGATGGTGTCAAATACCATCTATTACTTATTTTGAAGAAATTTTCCTTAAGGGCCTGACAGGCAGTAAACTTTTTTGTTTTCCGCCATGCACTTTCCCATTCATCTAATTCAATCACTTCCCCAATATCTCTTGCCCATTTGACCATTGGTTCTCTTACTGCTTCAGTTTCAAGTTGTCTAGAAGTAAGGATTTTATATATCCTTGTAACTTTCTTTTTCTTGTCATCACATATTATTTTTTCTAGATCCATTTCCTCATCCCAAAGATCGAATCCCTCTATATCCTGTTTGAATCTACTGCGTATTTGTTGGTAGGTTAGCCAATTGAATTTCCAGCCCTCTCGGTCTAGTTCTTCTTTAGTCTTTATTTCCTTTATTGCGCCATCCTTCTTTTTACACAGTTCCTTATATGTAATCCATGCATCCAATTTGCCCACGTATCCCCACCTTCCATTAAAGGCCTCCACCGGGGATATCCAATTTGGCATTTTACCAAAATAGTATTTCTGAATCTTCTTCCAGGTTTGATAGAGGGCTTTCCTTATAACATGATTACTGAAATCTGGTTTCTCTTCAGATCGTATAAATCTTTTGCCTTTTACCCAGTGGGTTTTAATGGACGATCAGGGATTCAAACCCTGGTCTCCAGAGGCATAGTCCAACACTCAAACCACTATATCATGCTGGTGCTTAAAAAACCTACTGGGGTAGAAATGAATAATTAAATTACAGAATGGTAAGGATAAAGGTACAGCCAGATAAGGAGAGTATATCTCTGACCATTACTCTTCCAAATGTTTTCTTTGTGAATCAGATAGTCATTTTTTGACAGCTTGGTCTTGGCTCTCTGACTTTAATCTTTATTAGTCCCAAAGTTGCCTTTCTGCATGCAGAAGATTCCATTACATCCTAATGAATTGGCTCTGTGCTTATTCTCATTTCAGCTCAAGTTTATCCATTCCTCTCACCCCCCTTTTGAAATCCATTTAATTTAGTACCCATCATTTCAATGTGCTGTGTGTATTGAAAAAAGTTATGTTTATCTTTCACTCACTCTCATTCTTACAGTAAAAATAATATTGTTCAAAATCTATTTTCCATATCATGTATAAAATCATAGAATCATACATCAATCATAGAGTTGGAAAATACCACAAGGACTATCTAGTCCAGCCTCCTGCCCATGCAGGAATACACAATCAAAGCACTCGCAGCAGATGGTCATCCAGCCTGTTTAAAAATCTCCAAAGAAGGAGACTCCACCACACTCCGAGGCAGTGCATTCCACTGCCAAACAGCTCTTACTGTCAGGAAGGTCTTCCCAATGTTTAGGTGGAATCTCTTTTCCTGTAATTTGACCCGTTGCTCCATGTCCTAGTCTCTGGAGCAGCAGAAAACAAGCTTGCCCCATCCTCAGTATGACATCCCTTCAAATATTTAAACGTGGCTATCGTGCCACCTCTTAACCTTCTCTTCTCCAGGCTAAACATACCCAGCTTCCTAAGATACTCCTGATAGGGCATGGCTTACAGTCCTCCCACCATTTTGGTTGTCCTCCTCCAGACACTTTCCAGCTTGTCTATATCCTTCTGGAATTGTGGTGTCCAGAACTGGACACAGTATTCCAGGTGAGGTCTGACCAAAGCAGAAAAAAGTGGCAATATTACTTTCCTTTTTTTATTTTTTATACTTTTTATGTTATTAAAAAAAAATTACAATTATAAAATCCGAAGAGATTAACAACAGGAGATAGCAACTAGCCAAAACTAATTATTACAGCTGAATACTCTTACAGAATATCAGGGCATTATTAAATAAGGGTAAATGTCATCAAATATGAAACTAAAATGTTTCTAATTCATATTAAGTACATGTTTCCAAAAAACCCATGGTAATTCAAAGGTGATAATGTTGTTTGAGATAAATTAACATAATTTAAAAACAGAAGACATTTTCCCCCAACTGATTTGCCTGTGGTCTGTAACGTATTCATTTTAATTCTTAATTTTTCTGTTAATAAAGTGTTCCACAAATGATTCCAACATTTATCTAAGGTCTATTGTCCTGATTTCCAATTTTGGGCTATTTCTAATCCTGTATTAGCTAAAAGGGAGCAAATGCGTTCTTTATATTTAAGATTTGCATTGTCCTCCATAAAGACTAATAACGATAATAGGGCTGGACAGAATGTAATATTTGGGATATAATGACAAAGTATGGCCCTGCAATAACTACAAACATATTCACAAGAAATTCACATATGTAAATATGTACCTTTCTCAGGACAAACCCTCCAGCACATTGTTGAGTCGTTTTTAGAAATTTTAGAAAGTCGTATTGGGCTAAGTTACCATTTATGTAAGTTTAAGAGAGCATTCCTTGATAGTGGGCGGGCTTGCTTTGAAAGGGGGAGAGATCCAGACGTTATGCCAGCTCAAATCTGGAATGGAAATTTCTAACTCCAACTCCCAGCGTCATTTAAAAATATTACTACTGCCATACATTAAGTCTATTAGCCAGTGGTAGAAAGTAATGGCAACTCCTTTGGGGATCTCAATTCTAATAGACAAAAATGTTCAAAAAAAGTGGGACATCAAGGAAAGAAACCAATTTTTGCTAATCTTGTTTTTTAAAAAGTGGTTACTTGGTAAAGTAGAAGCCAGGAGGATTTCAAGGTTGTAAGGTTCTTTAACAGTATCTCACTTGATTTACTATTACTTCCCTTGATCTAGAAACTATACTCTGATTAATATAGCCTAGAATCACATTGGCTTTTTTAGCTGCTATATCACACTGCTGACTCATGTTCAGCTTATGGTCCACTGAGACTCCTAGATCCCTTTCACATATACAGTTGCCCCTCCACATTCGCAGCTTTAAGATTCACAGTTTTGACTATTCGCGGTTTTGGGAGCGCCCCCCCCCCACCATCCAAAAAAACTGCAACGGGGTCCCTGCTCCTGGGGTGGGCAGGAGGGGGTGGGAGGAAGCAGCGACGAGGCTTGGGTAGCCCCGTTGCTGCTCCTGGGGGGGGGGAAGCAGCGGGGGTTGCAGGACAGTGGTGGTGTGACCTAGTTTTTATTCGCGTTTTTTTCACATTCGCGGGGGTCTCATGTCCCTAACTCCCGCGAATGTGGAGGGACAACTTTATTGCCATGAAGCCAGGTATCACCCATCCTATATCTGTGTTTTTCATTTTTACTACCCAAGTGTAGTAGCCTACATTTCTCCCCGTTGAAATTCATTTTGTTACTTTTGGCCCAGATTTCCAATCTGTTAAGTTCATTTTGAATTTGGATCCTGTCCTCTGGGGTATTAGCTACCCCTCCTAATTTGGTGATAAAGATGTTGAATAGCACTGGGCCCAGGACAGAACCCTGTGGCACCCCACTAGTCATTTCTCTCCAGGATGAAGAGGAGCCATTGGTGACTGCACTTTGGGTTCAGGCAGTCAACCAATTACAAATCCACCTAACAGTCGCATTGTCTGGCCCACATGTTACTAACCTTTTTGCAAGAATATAATGGGGAACCTGGTCAAAGTCCTTACTGAAATCAAGATACACTACATCCATAGCATTCCCTTCATCTACAAAGTTTGTAACCCTATCAAAAAAAAGAGGTAAGATTAGTCTGCAATCACTTAGAATCATAGAATCATAGAGTTAGAAGAGACCACAAAGGCCATCCAGTCCAACCTTCTTCCATGAAGGAATACACAATCAAATCATTCTGACTGAAAGCCATCCAGCCTCTGCTTAAAAACCTCCAAAGGAGACTCCACCACACTCCAAGGCAACGTATTCCACTTCTGAACAACTCTTACTGTAAGGAAGTTCTTCCTAATGTTTAGGTGGAATCTCTTTTCCTGTTTTTGAGAAACCCATGTTGACTTTTAGTGATCACGGCATTCCTTTCTAAGTGGTTACAGACTGTCTGTTTAATTATCTACTCTAGAATCTTTCCTAGTATTGATGTCAGGCTGACTGGATGGTAAGTATTTGGGTCTTCTTTTCCCCTTTTTTAAAGATGGGGACAACATTTGCCCTCCTTTAGTCTGCTGGGACCTCTCCTGTTCTCCAGGAATTCACAAAGATTATTCCCACTGGTTGTGAGAATATTTCTGCCAGTTCTTTTAACACCCTTGGATGTAGTTCATCTGGTTTTGGAGACTTGAATGTATTTATTCCTGAACTACTTCTTTACCTATACTTTGCTACATTTCCCCTACTGCATTATCTGCTCCATTTTCCCCAGGTTGAAACCTCTTCTCCTGTTGGGAGAAAACCGAGACAAAGAAGGTGTTGAGTAGTTCTGCTTTTTCTCTGTCCCCTGTTAGCAATCCTCTATCTTCTCCATGCAGCACCTCTACAATTTCCTTGTTCTTCCTTTTGCTATGGACATAACAAAAAACAACAACCCTTTTTATTCTTTTTAACCTCACTAGCAAGCCTGAGCTCCATCTGTGCTTTAGCTTTTCTAACTCTTCCCCCTACACAAGCTGGCTATTTGTTTGGTATTCTTTGGTGATGTCCTTTTTTCCATCCCTTGAACATGTCTGTTTTAAGTCTTCGCTCAGTTAAAAGTTCTTTAGACATCCATCCTGGTTTCTTTAGACAACCCCCATTTTTCCTCCTCATTGGAACTTTCTGACGTTGTGGCTTCAATATCTCACTTTTAAGACACTCCCATCCCTCATGAACTCCCTTCTCTTTTAGTATTCCTGACCATGGGATCACACCCAGTAATTCCCTAGGTTTTCTGAAATCAGCTTTCTTAAAGTCTAGAATGCATGTCACTTGGTTTCCTGTTTCCTCTGCATAGCAAACTCCAGGAGAACATGATCACTCTCCCCTAAGGATCAGCCACTTCCACCCCATTAACCAGATCATCTCTGTTTGTATCAGATCTAAAATAGCTGACCCCATTGTTGCCTCTTCTGCCTTCTGGACAATGAAATTGTCTGCAAAGCAAATGAGGAAATTGTTGGGACTTAAATTTTTGGCAGAGTCAGACTTCCAAGAAATATCAGGATAATTGAAATCCCCCATTACTACTACATCTCTTCTTTCTGAATGTATGGTCATATCTTCCAAGAAGGCATCACCCAAGTCCTAAGATTGACTTGGAGGTCTGTAGTAGACCCCCACAACAACATCCCTGGTATTTCTCTCCCCCTTGATTTTTACCCAGATGTTCTCAACCTGGCTCCCAGGATTTAAGTCATGGATCTGTTCACAGGTATACACATCCTTAATGTATAATGCTACTCCACCTCCCTTCCTGTTTGGTCTATTTCTCTGAAATAGGTTATACTCCTCTATTACTGTGTTTCAATCATGATACTCATTGCACCAGGTTTCAATGGTGCCTATTACAGTTGTCCCTCCACATTCGCGAGGCCCCCCCCAAAACCGCAACACGGGGCCTCCAGAGGCCCCGTGAAAAGACCTGGAGGGAGCGGGGGGCCTGGGGAGGCCTCCACAGGGCCCCCGGAGGCACTCCGTAGGCCCCATGAAGGCCTGGGGAGGGGTGGGGAGGCCTTCGCGGGTCCCCCGGAGGCCCTCCGGAGGCTCCGCGAAGGTTTGGGGAGGGGTGGGGAGGCCTTCGCGGGATGCCCGGAGGCCCTCCGGAGGCCCCGCGAAGGCCTGGGGAGGGAGGGACGGAGGGCCGGGGAGACCTCCATGGGGCCTAGCAAGGCCCCGCGAAGGCCTGGGGAGGGGGGGAGGGAGGGCCGGGGAGACCTCTGCGGGGCCTAGCAAGGCCCCGCGAAGGCCTGGAGAGGGAGGGAGGGAGGGCCAGGGAGCCCTCCGCGGGGCCTAGGAAGGCCCCGCGAAGGCCTGGGGAGGGGGGGAGGGAGGGCCGGGGAGACCTCCGCGAGGCCTAGCAAGGCCCCACGAAGGCATGGGGAGGGGGGAGGGAGGGCCAGGGAGACCTCCGCGGGGCCTAGGAAGGCCCCGTGAAGGCCTGGAGAGGGAGGGAGGGAGGGCCGGGGAGACCTCCGTGGGGCCTAGCAAGGCCCCGTGAAGGCCTGGAGAGGGAGGGAGGGAGGGCCGGGGAGACCTCCGCGGGACCTAGCAAGGCCCCGCGAAGGCCTGGAGAGGGAGGGTGGGAGGGCCGGGGAGACCTCCGTGGGGCCTAGGAAGGCCCCGCGAAGGCCTGGAGAGGGAGGGAGGGAGGGCCGGGGAGACCTCCGCGGGGCCTAGCAAGGCCCCGCGAAGGCCTGGAGAGGGAGGGAGGGCTGGGGAGACCTCCGCGGGGCCTAGCAAGGCCCCGCGAAGGCCTGGAGAGGGAGGGAGGGAGGGCCAGGGAGACCTCCGCGGGGCCTAGCAAGCCCCGCGAAGGCCTGGAGAGGGAGGGAGGGAGGGCTGTGGAGACCTCCGCGGGGCCTAGCAAGGCCCCGCGAAGGCCTGGGGAGGGGGGGAGGGAGGGCCGGGGAGACCTCCATGGGGCCTAGGAAGGCCCCGCGAAGGCCTGGGGAGGGAGGGGGGAGGGGAGTCGTTATTCGCGGATTTTTCACATTCGCGGGGGTCTGCGGAACGGAACCCCCGCGAATGTGAAGGGACGACTGTATATAATATTTGTTTTGCTGTGCTAAGATTTCAAGCTCATCCTATTTATTTTTCTGTGCATTAGTACAGAGATATCTAAAACATGGGCCCTATCTGTCTTTTAAAGGTTTCATTCCTCCCACTGCTGGGTTCCTATAGTATTTCCCCTGTTCTCTGTATAACATTCAAACTATTATCTCCAGCACTTGACAAACTCTTGCCCTCAAGAATACTGTCTCCCTGCCGCACACAATTCAATTTAAAACCCCATCTTTCTCTCCCTTCCTGAGCCATGCCGTTCCACTGGAAGGGCAGATGAAATACGTACTTGTGCATCCAGATCCTTCAGTTTCCTACCCAGGGCCTCATACTCCCTTTAGATATTCTGAAGGCTATGCCTTGCAGTATCTTTTGTTCCCATGTGGACCAAAAGGAAGGGATAACGATCAACTTGTGGGTTTGACAAGTCTCAGCCTCTCCACTACATTGTGGATGTTAGCTCCATGGAGATAGCAGACCTCTCGAGACACCCTATCAGGCCCACAAACTACTGATTCTGTGCCCCTCAGCAGGAAGTCCCTACCACCACCACACACCTCCTCCGAGGATTGGCAGAGGCCAGTCTGTATGCTGAACCTTCCAAGGTCTCATGCACATTCTCTGAGGCCTGCTCTGCTGCTTTCCTACTCATTCCTTATTGTCACTGACAAGGGAGAGAGAGCTTCAATCTGATTCTGTAGTGCCAAAGTCATAGAATGGCCCCTGTTCCTTCTACTTCTATGAGTCACATTCTTCCAAACATCTACCTCCTGTGTATCAGAACTAACCTCCTCCACAGAGACATTCCCTGTGTGTTCCCCAACCAGGACCTTCTGCTCTGTCTAATATGCTCCTGCTCCCTAATATGCTATTTAGTGGCTAATCAGTCCTCAAGTTGCTGGACCTTCTCTTCCAACAACACAACCAACTTGCTGCAATTGTAGCTCTGCACATGCACAAGCAAGAAGACAAACATACCACAGGTGCTGCAGATGACTGCAGCAGTTCCCACACTGTCCATATTGAATACTCTGAAGTAGGTACTACAACAGAACTCTGGGCCTTACCCTCAAACTCCCCTGCTAAACTCCCATGCCAAACACCCCTGTTGGCCTCTCTCTGTTTGCCTCACTCCTGTACGCTGAGCTCCAGAGGCTGAGGCTGCAGCTATATACAGAGCTACTGGTTGCTAGTTTCTCCCTCTGCCTCTCATTTACAACTCTCAGAAGTCTCTGACTCACCTCCTCTCAACATAAGCAGCTCACCAAACAACTGCTAATGATCTCCCCCCCCCCCAGGCAAGCCTACACTCAGACCACACAAACAGCCTTGACCCAAACAAATATACTAGCATTAGCCCAATAAACTCTCCCAAGAACTCTCTGGGGCTGGAAAAGTGGTCCTTCTTTTCCTTATTCCCCTTATAGAAAACACTGCAGGATATATGATGCATACTAAGCATTACAACAAGCTCTTTGTTGTTAACTGCCATCAAACCAACTTCAGCTTATGGTGACCCTATGAATGAGAGACCACCAAGTCACCCTACAGAGTTGTAGTACAACACTCAAACCACCACACCACATTGGCTCAGGCTGGCTGTAACACCCATTTATTTCTCTTTTTAGCAGCCTATGTTATCCATAGAACTGTTCTGCAGCACAACATTTCAAATGAGCTCATTTCCTTCCTATCAGATTTTTTCATCGTCCAGCTTTCATAGCTATACATAGAAATTGGAAGTATGATGGCATGGACAATTCTAACTTTCGTATTTAATGATATATCTTGACATTCCAGGATTTTCTCAAGTTCCTTCTTACCTGCCCTTACAAGTCCTAGGCATCTACAACTCTTTGATCTACAACTGCTTTGATCATGATTTCCTGCATGGCAGGAGGTTGGACTGGATGGCCTTTGTAGTCTCTTCCAACTCTACAATTCTATGATTCTATGATTCTGTGTCTGCATGGGCCAAAAAATGTTGTGTGTACTCACATTGAAGCTGGCAGATGTACCACTGCTTCTGGGGAGGTAATGCAGTTTTTAGCTCTTAACCCGACTTTGCGCTGAACTAAGCAAAGTCAGAGAAAAGTCCAATCTTTTCTGAAAACCCTGGAGTGGCTTTGGCCTCTGTTGGCATGCGGACAGCTGGATCGGATCCAATTCAGCTGATCCTGCAAGAGCAGCACCATCCCCCTTCCCCATGCTGAGCAGCAAAGGAAAGGGGATGGCCTGCCTTCAGAGCTGCTGCCGTCTCCTCCTTACAAGCAGGAACTCTGTGGAAAGCCTGCCCAGCACACTGCTACTTCTGCTGAGGTGAAGAATGGGTGCCCAGACATGTGATCAACAAGGAAAGGGTCACTCTAGCCTGCACTCAGAAGTGGCAGCATGTCGGGCAGGCTTTCCATGGAGCTGCTGCTTGTGATGAGGTGGCAGTTCTGATGAAATCCATCCCATTCCTTGTGCTCCTGCCATCACCACCTCCCTGGCCAAGCTCTCACAGTTTCTGGCCTCAGCAGAGGTGATGCTGCTGGCCAGGCTCTCTTAGGGAGCTGCTTGGGTGGCAAGATGGCAGCAGCACCAGTGACAAGGGGATGGGCCAGTGGGGACGATGCAGTGTCAGCCTAGCTGGTCCATGTGGACAACAATGTGACACTGCATGAGAATGGGCCATGTGTATTCTGGTCGTTCCTGGGCCAGTCCAAAGCATAATGACCTAGACTGGCCCTGGATTAAGTGGCCAGTGTGAACAAGCCCCAAGTCTTCTTCTGATTTCTTGAATGCAGTCTCCATTCTGATTAATGGCTGAACCAAGGTATGGAAAATCTTGAACTATTTTAATGTCTTCAGTGTCTGCTTTAAAGTGATGTAAATGTTCTTCCTAATGTTTAGGAGGAATCTCTTTTCCTATAGTTTGAGTCCATTGCTCCATGTCCTAGTCTCTGGAGCAGCAGACTAGGACACTGTCTGATCCAGTGGCCTAACTCAGTATAAGGCAGCCTCATTTCTGGGTCATCTCAACCATTATGCAGAACAAGGTAGCTGCCTGAGGTGACACTTTGGGGGTGTCATAAATGGGCAAGGAATTGTTAGTTATTTACTTTGCTATTATACCTGGATTGCTACTTCAAGGTATGAGTGGAATTTTGTGTCTCATGTGTCAAAATAACTTGGATGACTTTGAATACTAACTACATTGATGTGGGTGAGTAGAGAAGCATCTACTCCCACATCTTAGGCAGCAAAATATCATGGACTACCCTTCCTTCTTTTGTTTCCAAAGTAAGGCACCTAGGAAAAACACTGTGGAGCTAACATGTAGTCACATTCCCGATATTCCCCAGTTTAGTCAATGATCTCCCAAGTCCCAAAATACCCCAATTTAGGGCTTGTCTACACAGGCAATTTATCCCATTCTGCCCTCATCTTAGAGCCCTGATGATACAGAGCTTTTGCCCTAATTTACTCATGGGCAGTCCTAACAAACCCTGGGGCTAAGATGCGGGTTACACAGGGTAGGGCCCATTACAGCATTTTTTAAAAATACCCAATAAACTCCAGCCAGCAAAAACAGACCAGGTCCCACATGAGTGCAGGAGCATATTCCAGCATGCTGGCCTGTCGCTGCAGCTGAAAAATGATTGTTCCTAGGTATGGTAAATCTTTACCTATTTCAACTTCCCCATAGATTCATAGAATCATAGAGTTGGAAGAGACCACAACTGCCATCCAGTCCAACCCCTGCCATGCAGGAATACACAATCAAATCATTCCCGACAGATGGCAATCCAGCCTCTGTTTAAAAACCTCCAAAGAAGGAGACTCCACCATACTCCGAGGCAGTGTATTCCACTTCTAAACAGCTCTTACTGTAAGAAAGTTCTTCCTAATGTTTAGTAGAATCTCTTTTCCTGTAGTTTGAATCCATTGCTCCTGTCCTAGTCTCTGGAGCAGCAGAAAACAAGCTTGCTCCATCCTCAGTATGACATTCCTTCAAATATTTAAATAAGGATATCATGTCTCAGGAGGGCTTTAAATTGAGTCAAACTGAGTCAAATGGGGGAGGGAGACAGTATTCTGGAAGGCAAAAGGGCTGGAGAAAATAGTCAAACTGTCACAGAGGGAACAAGGCAAACAGCGCAAGGACCCAACAGTGGGAGGTAAAAAAACTTGCACAGGAAGCACGTAAAGGGAACACATGGTCTCAGATGTCTCTACACTAATGCACAGAGCATGGGAAATAAGCAAGATGAACTTGAACTCCTCGCACTACAAAACAAATATGATATAATAGGCATTACTGAAACCTGGTGGGACGAGTCTCATGATTGGAATGTAGGAATAGAGGGGTATAACCTTTATACGAGAAACAGGCCAAACAGGAAAGGAGGAGGAATAGCATTATATGTCAGGGATATTTACACCAGTGAAGTGATCCATGACATCAATACTGGAAGCCAGGTGGAGAGCGTCTGGATAAAAATTAAAGGGAAGGGAAACAACAGGGATGTTATTGTGGGACTCTACTACAGACCCCCAAATCAGACAGAGGAATTGGATGTTGCCTTTCTAGAACAGATGAACACACATGCAGAAAGGAGAGATGTAGTAGTGATGGGTGACTTCAACTATCCTGATATTTGCTGGCAATCTAACTCAGCCAAAACTACAAGGTCTAGCAAATTCCTTACATGCCTGGAAGACAATTTCATGGTCCAAAAGGTGGAAGAGGCAACAAGGGGGTCAGCTATTTTGGATCTGATCCTAACCAACAGAGATGACCTGGTTAATGGGGTGCAAGTGGTGGGATCCTTAGGTGAGAGTGATCATGTTCTCCTGGAGTTTGTTATACAATGGAAAGGAGAAGCCAGGCATAGTCAGACACGCATTCTTGACTTTAGGAGAGCTGATTTCAATAAACTCAGGGAAATACTGGGGGTGATCCCATGGTCAGGAATACTAAAAGAGAAGAGACCTCAAGACGGATGGGACTTTCTCAAAAAGGAGATACTGAAGGCACAATTTCAAACAGTACCATTGAGGAAGAAAAATGGGAGGTGTCTCAAGAAACCAGGATGGATGACTAAAGAACTTTCAATGGAGCTAAGTTTTAAACGGAACATGTATAGGAAATGGAAAGGGGGAGGGGAATCACCAAAGAAGAATTCAAACAGATAGCGAACACATGTAGGAGTAAAGTCAGAAAAGCTAAAGCGCAGAATGAGCTCAGGCTTGCTAGGGAGGTTAAGAACAATAAAAAGGGTTTTTTTGGGTATGTCCGCAGCAAAAGGAGGAAGAAGGAAATGATAGGGCCGCTACGTGGAGAAGATGGCAAAATGCTAACAGGGGACAGAGAAAAGGCAGAAATTACTCAACACCTTCTTTGCCTCAGTGTTTTCAGAAAAGGAAAACGGGGACGAACCTGAGGATAAAGGAACAGAGGACACAATAGAGGAAATCCAGCACAGAATAGGTAAAGAGGTAGTACAGGAATACCTTCTTAATCTAAATGAATTTAAATCTCCAGGACCAGATGAACTACATCCAAGAGTATTAAAAGAGCTGGCAAATATAATCTCAGAGCCATTGGCAATAATCTTTGAGAACTCCTGGAGAACAGGAGAAGTCCCAGCAGACTGGAGGAGGGCAAACGTTGTTCCCATCTTCAAAAAGGGGAAAAAAGCGGATCCCAACAATTATCGTCCAGTTAGTCTGACATCAATACCAGGGAAGATTCTAGAGCAGATCATTAAACAGAGAGTCTGTGAACATTTAGAAGGCAATGCCATAATCACAAAAAGTCAAGATGGGTTTCAGAGAAACAAGTCATGCCAGACTAATCTGATCTCTTTTTTTGATAAAGTTACCAGCTTGGTAGATGAAGGGAATGCTGTGGACATCGCATACCTTGATTTCAGTAAGGCCTTTGACAAGGTTCCCCATGACATTCTTGCAAACAAGCTTGTAAAATGTGGGCTAGACAAGTTAACTGTTCAATGGATTTGTAATTGGTTGACCGGCCGAACCCAAAGGGTGCTCAGCAGTGGCTCCTCTTCATCTTGGAATGATGTGACCAGTGGGGTGCCACAGGGTTCTGTCCTGGTCCCAGTGCTATTCAACATCTTTATCAATGACTTGCATGAGGGAATTAGGGGCATACTGATTAAATTTGCAGATGACACCAAATTAGGAGGAGTGGCTAATACCCTAGAGGACAGGATCAAAATTCAGAATGACCTGGATAGACTGGAGAGCTGGGCCAAAGCTAACAAAATGAAATTCAATACGGAGAAATGTAAAGTACTGCATTTAGGGCGGAAAAATGAAATGCATAAATATAGGATGGGAGAGACCTGGCTGAATGAGACTACGTGCGAAAGGGATCTAGGAGTCCTAGTAGACCACAAGTTGAACATGAGCCAACAGTGTGATGCGTCAGCTAAAAAGGCCAATGCGATTTTGGGCTGTATCAATAGAAGTATAGTGTCTAGATCAAGGGAAGTAATAGTGCCACTCTATTCTGCCTTGGTCAGACCTCACCTAGAATACTGTGTCCAGTTCTGGGCACCACAATTCAGAAAGGATATTGACAAATTGGAGCGTGTCCAGAAAAGGGGAACTAAAATGGTGAAAGGTCTGGAAACGATGCCTTATGAGGAGAGACTTAGGGAGCTGGTTATGTTTAGCCTGGAAAAAAGACGGTTAAGAGGTGATATGATAGCCCTGTTTAAGTATTTGAAGGGATGTCACGCTGAGGATGGAGCAAGCTTGTTTTCTGCTGCTCCAGAGACTGGAACACGGAGCAATGGGTGCAAGCTCCAGGAACAGAGATTCCACCTCAACATGAGGAGGAACTTTTTGACAGTAAGAGCTGTTCGGCAGTGGAACACACTCCCTCAGAGCGTGGTGGGGTCTCCTTCCTTGAAGGTCTTTAAACAGAGGCTGGATGGCCATCTGTCGGGGACGCTTTGATCAAGATTTCCTGCATGGCAGGGGGGTTGGACTGGATGACCCTCGTGGTCTCTTCCAACTCTGCAATTCTATGATTGTATGATTCTATGATTCTCTTCTCCAGACTAAACATTCCCAGTGCCCTAAGCTGCTCCTCATAGGGCATGGCTTCCAGTCCTCCCACCATCCTGGTCACCCTCTTCTGGACACACTCCAACTTCTCAATATCCTTCTTGTATTGTGGTGCCCAGAACTGGACACAGTATTCCAGATGAGGTCTGACCAAAGCAGAATAGAGTGGCACTATTACTTACCTTGATCTAGACACTGTATTCCTGTTAATGCAGCCTTGAATCGCATTGGCTTTTTTAGCTGCTGCATCACACTGCTGAATCATGTTCAGCTTGTGGTCCACTACGACTCTTAGATCCCTTTCGCATGTACTGTCATCCAGCCAGGTGTCACCCATTCTATATCTGCACATTTAATTTTTACTACTCAAGTGTAGTATCCTACATTTCTCCCTGCTGAAATTCATTTTGTTAGTATTGGCCCAGCTTTCTCATCTGCTGAGGTCATTTTGGATTCTGATCCTGTCCTCTGGGACATTAGCTACCCCTCCTAATTTGGTGTCATCTGCAAACTTGATAACCATAACCTCTATTCCCTCATCCAAGTCATTGGTAAAGGTGTTGAACAGAACTGGGCCCTGTGGCACTCCCCTAGTCATTTCTCTCCAGGATGAAGAGGAGCCATTGGTGACTACCCTTTGGTCAGTCAACAGTTGCATTGTCTAGCCCACGGGTTACTAACTTTTTTGTAAGAATATCATGGAGAACCTTGTCAAAAGCCTTACTGAAATCAAGATACACTTCATCTACAGCATTCCCTTCATCTATCAAGTTTGTAACTCTATCAAAAAAAGAGATAAGATTAGTCTGGCACAACTTGTTTTTGAGAAATCCATGTTGACTTTTAGTGATGACAGCATTCCTTTCTAAGTGCTTACAGACTCTCTGTTTAATGATCTGCTCTCAAATCTTTCCTTGTATTGATGTCAGGCTGACTGGGTGGTAAATATTTGGGTCTTCTTTTTTCCCCCTTTTAAAGATGGGGACAACATTTGCCCTCTTCTAGTCTGCTGGGACCTCTTCTGTTCTGCAGGATTTCTGCCCTCTGCTTCGCTCTTCCATAGCCAGGAAGGGGCCCCGCAGCATGTAATCAAGCCTGGTCATATGCAGGAGGGCTTGCTCACATGTTGCAGGCCTGCTTCCTGATGTCAGAGAGCATGACACAGAGGCCAGTGGCGGAAGCTGCAGGGATAACCCAGTGTGCTCATTTGGACTCCATGGCAGTAACAGGGGAAGACTTTCATGCCAGTAGCAGGGGAATCATAGAATTGCAGAGTTGGAAGAGACCATGAGGGCCATCCAGTCCAACCCCCTGCCATGCAGGAAATCATGATCAAAGCATCCCCGACAGATGGCCATCCAGCCTCTGTTTAAAGACCTCCAAGGAAGGAGACCCCACCACGCTCCGAGGGAGTGTGTTCCACTGCCAAACAGCTCTTACTGTCAAAAAGTTCCTCCTCATGTTGAGGTGGAATCTCTGTTCCTGGAGCTTGCATCCATTGCTCCGTGTTCCAGTCTCTGGAGCAGCAGAAAACAAGCTTGCTCCATCCTCAAAGTGACACCCCTTCAAATACTTAAACAGGGCTATTATATCGCCTCTTAACCGTCTTTTTTCCAGGCTAAACATACCCAGCTCCCTAAGTCTCTTCTCATAAGGCATGGTTTCCAGACCTTTCACCATTTTAGTCGCCCTCCTCTGGACACGCTCCAATTTGTCAATATCCTTTTTGAATTGTGATGCCCAGAACTGGACACAGTATTCTAGGTGAGGTCTGACCAAGGCAGAATAGAGTGGCACTATTACTTCCCTTGATCTGGACACTATACTTTTATTGATGCAGCCCAAAATCGCATTGGCCTTTTTAGCTGCCGCATCACACTGTTGACTCATGTTCAACTTGTGGTCTACTAGGACTCCTAGATCCCTTTCGCCGAATTCATGGACAGGATACAGTGGCAGGGAGTCGAAATATTCTGGCATGTGTAGAGTCCTTTAGTCAACAATCTTCCAAGTCCCAAGTCTCATATACTCTGAAGTTTCATCTACTAGACCAGAGCATGCAAGGACATTTGTTATCACTATTGGGATTGTGGCAGGAAGAAGAACATAAGAAGCCAGCCTCTGTTAAGTGGTGCTGCAGCAGCAATACTGTATGTGTCCCAGTGAGGAAGATATCATCTGCACTGCAGTGACTTTTCAGAGTCAGGGTCCAAAACTGAATCTTCCTGACAGCCTAATGAAGCTGTCAAGAATTTTTTTTTCTCCCTGACATGGAGCTGGATGTCTGATGCAACAGATACTTTCCTGCTGCTTTTTTTATATATATATAAGTTGCTAATTCTGGAATAAGATGGGTCTCTTTCATTGCACTTGTCTGAGAGGGACTGGGGAATACTGAACATGAGTAGACATGATTCGTGTAATGAAAATGCAGCAATCTATCCATGCAATAAGGTGTTCAGGGAGATAGAGAAATGTTGTTTATCTCTGTGAAAAGGGCATTTTAATCAAATGTCTGATAGCCAGAATGATATTTTTCATCTGCTATTTTAGTTCCTCTAGATTTACATGATGTTATCCTTTTTAAAGACATACATTACAGTAATAAATATTATTCTTACTCTTTCAACACACTTTTGAAAGCAAAACTTAGTATGTATAAAGTGATAGAAGCTTCACACTTATCTGCTGCCTTAGAATATAAAATAAGACTCAGAGCTAAATCCTGCTCTGGTATGCAGAAATAATACCTAGTAGTACCTAGTTAATTCCAGAGAGTCAACACAAAACCATTATTTATAGAAAAGCAAACCTGTATTTTTGTAATAATTTGTAAACCATCTTATGTCCCATTATTGGGGGAAAGAAGGGATATAATAAAATTATCATGATAATTATCATGATCAGTATCATCATCATTATTATTACATAGTAGCAGTGGTGGTGGCTGTGGTGGAGGTGGTTATATAGGTCTTAAACTGGCTCCGTGTGATGAACTCCATCAACATCCAATCTCCAGAACAATAGGCATCCGTTGAAATGCTTTATTGTCTCACGATATCGATGTGAACAGTAACAATTTATTGACAGATCTGAACATTGAGCACCGAAGACCCTTCATTAATACATTCTTTAGGTTTCGTTTCCCCTCCACCCACCATCTGGTTAATTGGTACTATCAACTCCATGCAATACTCCTTAAACATTCCCAAGAGAAACAACCTTGACGCACTGTACAGGCTTTCACTAACACGTACCAATCTCCCCAGCCTCCCATCATGCCCTCTGCTCCTGTCTGGTGCGACTGCTAGTAGGCCCAAGCATGCCAACTAGCTAACTAATACAGCAAGCAAAGCTTCCTAAATATCTATCTGGCACCACAAAGCCACCCCTCCCCAAAAGCAAAAGTGAAACACACAAGGAAAATACTATAGGAGAAAACAATTCATCCTGTTGGAGAAAACAATTCATCATCTGGAAACTGCTTGTGGAACTTGGCAACAAGACGCGGCACCCACACATATTCCTGTCCACCCATTCTTCATGTCCCACAGGTAGGTGTTTCCATCTCACAAAATATTGCAGGTGGCCTTTGGGCAGCCTAGAGATCAGAATCTCTGAGATCTCAAAATGCTCGTTCTCATCCACCATCAAGCAATGCGGGAGGGTCCTCTGAACCCGGATGCCAGGAACTCAAAGGAGGCGCAGGTTTTAGTAGACTAGAATGGAAAACAGGGTGCATATTACGATACAACTTAAGGAGCTCAAGTTCATATGACACTGGATTAATTACCTGGGAAACCCAGAATGGACCGATATACTTAGGACCCAGTTTCTTGGAAGACTGAGGGCTTTTCAAAAACTTGGTGGAAAAATACACTGTGTCCTGCCTCATAGTCAGGATTGGGATCCCTCTTTCTGTCTGCTTCTTTTTTATAGACTAATTTAGCAAAGTCTAGAGCAGATATCACTTCGGGCCATGCTCCCTTAATGGTCTCGCTCCATTATATCAATGGAACAGGATCCTGTTTATCCATCTCTCCTAGGGGTAATGGATCAAAGTCTTGTCCGTATACCACTTTAAAGGGAGAATGGCCTGTACTCTGATGTACTGTGTTGTGGTAAGCCACTTCCCCAAACGGCAATAGGTCTACCCAGTCCGATCGTTGAAAATTGATATAACATCACAAATACTGTTCCACAATACTGTTTACTCTCTCCATTTGTCCATCACTTTGTGGTTGATGCTTACTACTCATGCCTAGTTCAATGCCTAACAGTTTAGTAAAGATTTTCCTTGTTTTTTTTTTCCAGGCTGTGAGACTGTGTTCTGGAAGAGTTTCTTTCTGATGTTTCGCCTGCATCTGTGGTTGGCATCTTCAGAGAATGGTTGGGTAGGAGTGTGTGGAGTTTATATACACACTCCTACCCAACCATTTTCTGAAGATGCCAGCCACAGATGCAGGCAAAATGTCAGAAAGAAACTTCCAGAATATGGCCTCATAGCCCAGAAAAAAACCAAAGGAAATCTATGGATGCCGGCCATGAAAGCCTTCGACTTCACAGTTTAGTAAATGCTTTCCAAAACTATGAAGTGCCCTGTTCTGAGACAATCTTGGTGGGCATGCCATGCAGTCTATAGATGTGCTGTATGAACAGCTTGGCCAGTTGTTGGGCAATAGGAATACTCTTGCATGCTATAAAGTGTGCTTGTTTAGAAAATAAATCGGCAACCACCCAAACAACAGTCTTATTCTTAGTCTCAGGTAATTCCACTACAAAGTCCATGCTGATAATCTCTCAGGGTTTAGTTGGGATGGGGTGCAGTTACAACAGTCCCTTAGGATTCCCCACTCCTCTTTTGACCTATGACACAAATATGGCACCCCATCACATAGTCCTCCACTTCCTTTCTCATCTTTGGCCACCAGAATTGCCTGCGCACCAAATGTAGAGTCTTTACAAATCCAAAATGCCCAGCACTTTTCACATCATGATATTGTCTTAATATTAGGGCCCTCAGCTCAGTTGGCCCCTTTCTTTTTTTGTCCTCTCCAAGCCAAGCCTTCTTTCATCATTACGTCCCCTTTTAAGGCAAGGTTTTAAGCCAAGGATCACGTTTTAAAGCTTGCTCCAACTGTCCTTTCCACCCCTTGTCTGACTCGGAGTCCACTTCCCTGGGTGGCTCATTGACTACCTCCACCTTAGGAGGCAACATGTCAGCTACTGTAGGGGGTTTGGAAGGGGCCATCTTCTCTTTCTTAGCCCAGGTTTGGCTACGGGTAAGGATGGCCAGACCCAGCTGGGGTGGGGCAAATACCATGTCTACCACCTCTTTCCTTTTACTCTTGTGTTGCCATAGCCCTGATAAGGTGTCCACTAAAAAGTTTTTCTTGCCTGGCAGAAATTTTAAAGTGAAGTTAAACTTTTAGAAAAAATCTGCCCAAGGTATCTGTTTGGGTCCTAGCTTGCGAGGGGTTCGCAATGCTTCCAGATTTTTGTGATCAGTCCACACTTCAAAAGGTTCTGAAGACGCCTCCAGCAAGTGCCACCAAGTCTGTAAAGCTACTTTTATGGCCCCCGCTTCTTTCTCCCACACCTTTTGCACCAATTTCACATGGGAGGTGTAATCTTCTGAGTAAATCAACACATCATCCAAATATACCAGCACTCCTTTGTACAGAAACTATCTTAACACATCATTGATCAAGTTCATGAAAAGCCCCGGGGGCCCAGCCAATCCAAATGGCATGACCAAATATTCAAAGGAGCCCAGCTTACAGTTAAACACTGTCTTCCACTCATCCCCCTCCTTGATTTGGATTCTGTAATACGCCTCCCACAAGTCCAGCTTTGTAAAGATCTTGCCCTTGGCCAAGTGGGCCAACATGTCCTTCATCAAAGGGAGTAGGTATTGATTGGATATGCTTACCATATTCAGGCTGCAGTAATCAATACAGAGACTCAGAGAAGAATCTTTTTTCATCTAAATAACACTGGGGCCCCCAAAGCAGAAGTGGTGGGTCTGATGAATCCCATGGCCACATTCTTGTCTATGTATTCTCTCAGTGTCCATCTCAGTGGGGGTCATAGAATAGAGTTTTGATTTGGGGAGCTTCGCATCTGGGACCAATTCTGTAGCACAGTCCGAGGCCCAGTGAGGGGGAAATATATCACATTCCTTCTCCTCAAACACTATCCACCACTTTTTATACTCAACTGGCAATTCACCCACTTCCCTCATGACAATAGTTACTGAATGAATGTTCTCAGTTTCTCTGTGCTGCACTTCAGTGGGAGGGATTGCAGGGCAGCCATCCTCATTCTGTCCAGGTCCATCCCTTACACAACGCTCTTGGATGCAAACTGGAAAACATAATAATTTCCTTAATCCAATATATATCCGGGTTACGATACTTCAACCAGTTCAGTTCAACTACCACAGCTTGTACAACACACAGAGCAATCACCAATCTAAGGTCTTCCCGGTGACCTCCCATCTTTAGCTGCACAGTCTCAGTTAGGTGTCTGGCAGGCAGGGGCCCTTCATCAGACCACCATCCATTTGAGTGAATTTTATTGGGGTGGGAAGTTTCTGAGTCTCTAACCCCAATTGAGCAACTAGAGCTGGGTGAATCAAAACTTGTGTACACTCACAGTCTACCATAACCATTACAATTGTCCCTCCAGATTCACGGATTTGGCATTCAAGGTTTTAAGTATTCACGGCTTCAAAATATTCTTAAAAAAATAATAATCCAAAAAGCAAACCTTGATTTTGCCATCTTATATAAGGGACACCATTTTGCTATGCCATTGCATATAATGGGACTTGAGTTTTCATGGATTTGGGTATCCACGGGGGGTCCTGGAACCAAACCCCAGTGAATGTGAAGGGACAACTGTATTTTGCAGGAGGGGGGCTTTCCCTTAGCCCAAATCTTAGCCTTTATAAAAAAAAACAAAACGGGGCTTTGACTCCACTCACCACAGACTTTGGGTGCCCTTCAGGATCAGCCCGCCCTCTGGCACACACTAGGGCAGACTTTTCCCATTTCCTGATGGCTCTCCATTGGAAGAGGATGAGAAGTCCATCTCATCCATCTCGGTAATTTCCAGGATTTCCCTGTCGGGATTGTCGAAGACCTGTTCCTTGGTCCCAGTGTCAAGCACCTGCTCGTTGGTTCCCTGGGACGTTTCGCACCAAAGATCACGGCAGGGACTATGAGAGATCTGTCAATCTGTGATGATCTCCATGAACATCCACTCACCAGAATAATAGGCATTAGTTGAAATGCTTTATAGTCTCAGGAGATAGATGTGAATAGGAACAATGAATTGACAGATCTGAACATTGGGCACCAAAGGCCCTTCATTAATAAATGCCTTAGGTTTTGTTTCCTCCACCCACCATCTGTTTAATTGGTTCTATCAGCTCCATGCAATAGTCCTTAAACATTCCCAAGAGAAATGAGCTTGACACACTGTACAGCCTTTCACCAACACATACCAATCTTCCCCAACCTGCCATCATGCCCTCTGCTTCCTAAATATCTATATCATAGAATCATAGAATTGCAGAGTTGGAAGAGACCACGAGGGCCATCCAGTCCAACCCCCCTGCCACGCAGGAAATCACAATCAAAGCATCCCCGACAGATGGCCATCCAGCCTCTGCTTAAAGACCTCCAAGGAAGGAGACGCCACCACGCTCCGAGGGAGTGTGTTCCACTGCCGAACAGCTCTTACTGTCAAAAAGTTCCTCCTCATGTTGAGGTGGAATCTCTGTTCCTGGAGCTTGCACCCATTGCTCCGTGTTCCAGTCTCTGGAGCAGCAGAAAACAAGCCTGCTCCATCCTCAGCATGACATCCCTTCAAATACTTAAACAGGGCTATCATATCGCCTCTAAACCGTCTTTTTTCTAGGCTAAACATACCCAGCTCCCTAAGTCTCTCCTCATAAGGCATTGTTTCCAGACCTTTCACCATTTTAGTTGCCCTTCTCTGGACACGCTCCAATTTGTCAATATCCTTTCTGAATTGTGGTGCCCAGAACTGGACACAGTATTCTAAGTGAGGTCTGACCAAGGCAGAATAGAGTGGCACTATTACTTCCCTTGATCTAGACACTATACTTCTATTGATGCAGCCCAAAATTGCATTGGCCTTTTTAGCTGCCGCATCACACTGTTGGCTCATGTTCAACTTGTGGTCTACTAGGACTCCTAGATCCCTTTCGCACGTAGTCTCATTCAGCCAGGTCTCTCCCATCCTATATTTATGCATTTCATTTTTCCGCCCTAAATGGAGTACTTTACATTTCTCCGTATTGAATTTCATTTTGTTAGCTTTGGCCCAGCTCTCCAGTCTATCCAGGTCATTCTGAATTTTGATCCTGTCCTCTAGGGTATTAGCTACTCCTCCCAATTTGGTGTCATCTGCAAATTTGATAAGTATGCCCCTAATTCCCTCATCCAAGTCATTGATAAAGATGTTGAATAGCACTGGGCCCAGGACAGAACCCTGTGGCACCCCACTGGTCACATCTTTCCAAGACGAAGAGGAGCCACTGCTGAGCACCCTTTGGGTTCGGCCGGTCAACCAATTACAAATCCATTGAACAGTTAACTTGTCTAGCCCACATTCTACAAGCTTGTTTGCAAGAATGTCATGGGGAACCTTGTCAAAGGCCTTACTGAAATCAAGGTATGCAATGTCCACAGCATTCCCTTCATCTACCAAGCTGGTAACTTTATCAAAAAAAGAGATCAGATTAGTCTGGCATGACTTGTTTCTCTGAAACCCATGCTGACTTTTTGTGATTATGGCATTGCCTTCTAAATGTTCACAGACTCTCTGTTTAATGATCTGTTCTAGAATCTTCCCTGGTATTGATGTCAGACTAACTGGACGATAGTTGTTGGGATCCTCTTTTTTCCCCTTTTTGAAGATGGGAACAATGTTTGCCCTCCTCCAGTCTGCTGGGACTTCTCCTGTTCTCCAGGAGTTCTCAAATATTATTGCCAATGGCTCTGAGATTATATTTGCCAGCTCTTTTAATACTCTTGGATGTAGTTCATCTGGTCCTGGAGATTTAAATTCATTTAGATTAAGAAGGTATTCCTGTACTACCTCTTTACTTATTTTGAGCTGGATTTCCCCTATTGTGTCCTCTGTTCCATTCTCCTCAGGTTGGTCCTCCTTTTCCTTTTCTGAAAACACTGAGGCAAAGAAGGTGTTGAGTAATTCTGCCTTTTCTCTGTCCCCTGTTAGCATTTTGCCATCTTCTCCACGTAGCGGCCCTATCATTTCCTTCTTCCTCCTTTTGCTGCGGACATACCCAAAAAAACCCTTTTTATTGTTCTTAACCTCCCTAGCAAGCCTGAGCTCATTCTGCGCTTTAGCTTTTCTGACTTTACTCCTACACGTGTTCGCTATCTGTTTGAATTCTTCTTTGGTGATTTCCCCCCTTTTCCATTTCCTATACATGTTCCGTTTAAAACTTAGCTCCATTGAAAGTTCTTTAGTCATCCATCCTGGTTTCTTGAGACACCTCCCATTTTTCTTCCTCAATGGTACTGTTTGAAATTGTGCCTTCAGTATCTCCCTTTTGAGAAAGTCCCATCCGTCTTGAGGTCTCTTCTCTTTTAGTATTCCTGACCATGGGATCATCCCCAGTATTTCCCTGAGTTTATTGAAATCAGCTCTCCTAAAGTCAAGAATGCGTGTCTGACTATGCCTGGCTTCTCCTTTCCATTGTATAACAAACTCCAGGAGAACATGATCACTCTCACCTAAGGATCCCAGCACTTGCACCCCATTAACCAGATCGTCTCTGTTGGTTAGGATCAGATCTAAAATAGCTGACCCCCTTGTTGCCTCTTCCACCTTTTGGACCATGAAATTGTCTTCCAGGCATGTAAGGAATTTGCTAGACCTTGTAGTTTTGGCTGAGTTAGATTGCCAGCAAATATCAGGATAGTTGAAGTCACCCATCACTACTACATCTCTCCTTTCTGCATGTATGTTCATCTGTTCTAGAAAGGCAACATCCAATTCCTCCGTCTGATTTGGGGGTCTGTAGTAGAGTCCCACAATAACATCCCTGTTGTTTCCCTCCCCTTTAATTTTTATCCAGATGCTCTCCACCTGGCTTCCAGTATTGATGTCATGGATCACTTCACTGGTGTAAATATCCCTGACGTAAAATGCTATTCCTCCTCCTTTCCTGTTTGGCCTGTTTCTCCTATAAAGGTTATACCCCTCTATTCCTACATTCCAATCATGAGACTCGTCCCACCAGGGACATAACAGTCCACAGGTGTTCTATGGCAACATTTCCTTGCCTCTGTATTATAGTCTCGCTCACCCCATGTAAGACATTGAAGGGCTGGTCAGTAGGCCCAGGCACATCACTCCTCTTTTCTTTTTCTTTTTCTTTATATAAATATATATATATATATATATATATATATATTTCAAGTTACAGTCATGTACATTCACATAATTTGTATAGTTACAAACTAGTTGCTTCCCATTGTAACTTCATTTATACAGTCAGATAAAAAAGAATAAAGATAAAATAGAATAATATAAAATAATACAAAAAATCCAGTCAACTTCCTTGTTGGCTTTTCTTATTGCTACGCCGTTCTCTTACTCCTTTCTGCCCAAGCGAATACCCTTAAATTGTTATTTTTGGAGATAATTTTTTTACTCACTCCTCTTTTCATCATGACACCTTGCTGAAGGAGTTGCTGGCCTGCTCTTGGCTACACTTTTTTGCTAGAATTGCTGACAACTAACAGATGGTACTATAACTATTAATTTCTTAGGGGGTCTAATGACATAGAGGACCAACAGATCCCACATAGGTGTAAACCTTCTGATTTTTGGCCTGTCTGTGTATAGTGGCTATCTGGCAAATATCTGCTTGCCTTCAGACTGTCAACCTGGAAACCGCTATGGTCTGTGAAAAATGGGGAAATCTCCAGAGAGAAGGCAATAAAAACATGGCTGTGAATGATTCCCCATTTTGCATAGTACATACAAAACCTTCTTCATGAAGATAATTTTTTTCCTAAGTAATAGAGCAGAACACCTGGGTCTATTGCAATGACATGCAGCATTCCAGATGTTGGACTGCAATGCCCAACAGGCTAGCCACAGTGATGTTGGCTAGCCTGATGCAAGTTGTAGTCCAACAACATCTGGAAGGCAATTACCCACCCTTGGCCTATTGGATAATGACCTTTTCTTTTTGAATGAAGAATGCTGCTCTTTTGGTTGGCCCTGCCATTTTTTCCCCCTGTAACAGGTGTGTGATACACAAATTTAGCAGAAAGCTATACTTGTCATGAATTTCCAATCTATATATATAATTCTCTTTGGTATGTTGCCATTTCCAGTGTGCTGATTGGCCACTTAGGAAACTGACCAACCAATCAAAGCTCGGTTGGGCAGCCAATCAACACACTGGGGGCAGGACCATGCAGAAGTTTCAGGCCTGTGTAAACATGGCCGGCAGAGGTGTGAGTAGCATGGCGGGATGTGGTGTGTGAGTGTAGTGTGTGCCTGGAAACGGGGTGGTGGTGGCAGGGGTGAGCCTGATGGGGGAGGGGTGAGCCTGGTGATGGAGGGAGGTGTGGGCAAGCCTAGCAACAGAGGAGTGAGCCTGGCAGTGGCGGGGGATGTAAGCTGGGGGCGGTGGGGGGGCATGAGCCTGACAGGGAGGGGAGAGCCTGGTGATGGAGGGTGGCAAGCCTGGTGACAGGGGGTGGGCCTAGCAGGGGCAACAGGGGAGGGGTGAGCCTAGTGACGGGGGGAATGACCATGGTGAGGCGGCAGAACCCTGGCAAGGGGGTAGCAGGTGGGCATGAGCCTGATGGGGGAGGAGCGAGCCTGGTGATGGGGGCGATGGGAGGAGAGCTTGGCAACAGGGGGGCATGAGCCAGGGGGTGGCAGGGGGAACGAGTGTGACAGGGGAGGGGTGAGCCTGGTGACGGGGTGGCATAGGGTGAGTCTGGTGATGGAGGGTTGCGAGCCACAGGGGGTGAATATGGTAGTGGGGGCAGAAGCAGGGGGTGAGCCATGGGTGAGGGGGGATGAGCCAGGGACGGCAGGGGACCCAAGCCTGACAGGGGAGGGGTGAGCTTGGCGGTGGGGGTCACACCTGGCAACAGGGGGTGGGCCTAGCAGGGGGCAATGGGGGAGGGGTGAGTCTGGCATTGGGGTGTGTGACCCTGGCAGGGGCAGCAAAACCCTGGTGGGAGGTGGCCCTGGTGGAGCAAGGGGCAAGCCTGGCAAGGGGGATGATGAGGACGATCCTGACAGGGGAGGGGTGACCCTGGTGGTGGTGTGAGCCTGGCAGGGGGGGCACAAGCCTGGTAGGGAGGCACAAACCTGGTGGGGTTGGAGAGAGCCTGGCAAGGAGGCAACAGGGGGCACAAGCCTGGTGGGGAGGGGCAAGCCTAAGTGACAGGGGGGTGCAAACCTGACAGGGGAGGGGTGATCCTGGTGGCAGGGTGTGTGTGTGAAGGTATATGTTACACCAGGTATAGCTAGTTAAAATATAATTTTCTTAGTTCAGACTGTTGTAGGTATAGAAAAAGACGAGTAGAAAGGTGGCAATGGTAGGATTAAAGCTAGCTGATTGCTATTATTACTTTTAAGAAAAACATTCCAATGGATTACATTCTGATTTGACCACTTTTTTCTAGAGCATCCCTTACCGACAAAGTTTAGCCAGTTTTTCAAAATCATATCATTAATGAGTTAGGTGTCAGTATGACTTTTTCCATCTGACAGCTGAAACAAGCTGTAGGTTATCAGTAACATGTGGTGGCGGGGGGTGTCAGAGGAGTTAAAGGAAGAAAATGGAAAGCATCCAGAATAATTCATCCAAGTTGCCTATTATACTGCAGGATTTTCTTGTAGTTATTCAGAAAGGAGCAAGTGCTGTACAAATTTTCTGGCTCAAACAGCTTCTGAGAAGGAAGGACTGGCATTATGATAAAGGAGGCAGCTTTCAACACGCTTCAAGCAACGTTGAGGTTACTGGAAAAGAAAGGATTACCTCTTAGGAGAAGCCAGTACACTTGGGACTTGTCTACATGGACAATATACCTCATCTTGCCACTGTCTTAGAGCCCTGCAGTCCTGACAAGGCTTTTGCCCCATTCTGGGCAGTCCTCACTACCCGCTGGGCAGATACAGGGCTAAGATGGGGAAAAGTGAGGTAGGGCCTGATGCAGCATTGTAAAATAACACCTGTTTTAATCCATTCCTGCCAGGAAGAAATGGATCAGACCCTGCGTGTCCACAGGAGCCTGTCCTAGCAGGCCAGCCAGTTGCTGCAGCTGCCAGTCTGCCTTGATCCAGGAAGGGGTCCCATAGCATGTGACCAAGGCTGGTCACATGCAGGGGGCCTTGGTCACATGTTGCCAGCTGGCATCCTCACTTCTGAGAAAGCCAGTGCGATGGCGGATGCAGCGACTGACCAGCATACCTGTCTGGACTTCAAATACTTAAAAAGGGCTATCATATCGCCTCTTAATCGTCTTTTTTCCAGGCTAAACATACCCAGCTCCCTAAGTCTCTCCTCATAAGGCATGGTTTCCAGACCTTTCACCATTTTAGTTGCCCTCCTCTGGACACGCTCCAATTTGTCAATATCCTTTTTGAATTGTGGTGCCCAGAACTGGACACAGTATTCTAGGTGAGGTCTGACCAAGGCAGAATAGAGCGGCACTATTACTTCCCTTGATCTGGACACTATACTTCTATTGATGCAGGCCAAAATTGCATTGGCCTTTTTAGCTGCCGCATCACACTGTTGGCTCATGTTCAACTTGTGGTCTACTAGGACTCCTAGATCCCTTTCGCACGTAGTCTCATTCAGCCAGGTCTCCCCCATCCTATAGCTATGCATTTCATTTTTTCGCCCTAAGTGCAGTACCTAACATTTCTCCGTATTGAATTTCATTCTGTTAGCTTTCGCCCAGCTCTCCAGTTTATCCAGGTCATTTTGAATTTTGATCCTGTCCTCCAGGGTATTAGCTACTCCTCCTAATTTGGTGTCATCTGCAAATTTGGTAAGTATGCCCCTAATTCCCTCATCCAAGTCATTGATAAAGATGTTGAATAGCACTGGGACCAGGACAGAACCCTGTGGCACCCCACTGGTCACATCTTTCCAAGATGAAAAGGAGCCACTGCTGAGCACCCTTTGGGTTCGGCCGGTCAACCAATTACAAATCCATTGAACTATTAACTTGTCTAGCCCACATTTTACAAGCTTGTTTGCAAGAATGTCATGGGGAACCTTGTCAAAGGCCTTACTGAAATCAAGGTATGCGATGTCCACAACGTTCCCTTCATCTACCAAGCTGATAATTTTATCAAAAAAAGAGGTCAGATTAGTCTGGCATGACTTGTTACTCTGAAACCCATGTTGACTTTTTGTGATTATGGCATTGCCTTCTAAATGTTCACAGACTCTCTGTTTAATGATCTGCTCTAGAATCTTCCCTGGTATTGATGTCAGACTAACTGGATGATAATTGTTGGGATCCTCTTTTTCCCCCTTTTTGAAGATGGGGACAACGTTTGCCCTCCTCCAGTCTGCTGGAACTTCTCCTGTTCCCCAGGAGTTCTCAAAGATTATTGCCAATGGCTCTGAGATTATATTTGCCAGCTCTTTTAATACTCTTGGATGTAGTTTATCTGGTCCTGGAGATTTAAATTCATTTAGATTAAGAAGGTATTCCTGTACTACCTCTTTACCTATTCTGTGCTGGATTTCCCCTGTTGTGTCTTCTGTACCTTTATCCTCAGGTTGGTCCCCCTTTTCCTTTTCTGAAAACACTGAGGCAAAGAAGGTGTTGAGTAATTCTGCCTTTTCTCTGTCCCCTGTTAGCATTTTGCCATCTTCTTCGCATAGTGACCCTACCATTTCCTTCTTCCTCCTTTTGCTGCGGACATACCCCCAAAAACCCTTTTTATTGTTCTTAAGCTCTCTAGCAAGCCTGAGCTCATTCTGTGCTTTAGCTTTTCTGACTTTACTCCTACATGTGTTCGCTATCTGTTTGAATTCTTCTTTGGTGATTTCCCCCTTTTTCCATTTCTTATACATGTTCCGTTTAAAACTTAGCTCTGTTGATATTTCTTTATTCATCCATCCTGGTTTCTTGAGACACCTCCCATTTTTCTTCCTCAATGGTACTGTTTGAAATTGTGCCTTCAGTATCCGTCTTGAGGTCTCTTCTCTTTTAGTATTCCTGACCATGGGATCACCCCCAGTATTTCCCTGAGTTTATTGAAATCAGCTCTTCTAAAGTCAAGAATGCGTGTCTGACTATGCCTGGCTTCTCCTTTCCATTGTATAACAAATTCCAGGAGAACATGATCACTCTCACCTAAGGATCCCACCACTTGCACCCCATTAACCAGGTCATCCCTGTTGGTTAGGATCAGATCTAAAATAGCTGACCCCTTTGTTGCCTCTTCCACCTTTTGGACCATGAAATTGTCTTCCAGGCAAGTAAGGAATTTGCTAGACCTTGAAGTTTTGGTTGAATTAGATTGCCAGCAAATATCAGGATAGTTGAAGTCACCCATCACTACTACATCTCTCCTTTCTGCATGTGTGTTCATCTGTTCTAGAAAGGCATCATCCAATTCCTCCATCTGTCTTGGGGGTCTGTAGTAGAGTCCCACAATAACATCCATGTTGTTTCTCTCCCCTTTAATTTTTATCCAGATGCTCTCCACCTGGCTTCCAGTATTGATGTCATGGATCTCTTCACTGGTGTAAATATCCTTGACATATAATGCTGTTCCTCCTCCTTTCCTGTTTGGCCTGTTTCTCCTATAAAGGTTATACCCCTCTATTCCTACATGCCAGTCATGAGACTCATCCCACCAGGTTTCAGTAATGCCTATTATATCATATTTGTTTTGTAGTGCTAGGAGTTCAAGTTCATCTTGCTTATTTCCCATGCTCAGTGCATTAGTGTAGAGACATCTAAGACCATGTGTTCCCTTTACTTGCTGCCTGTGCAAGTTTTTTTGCCTCCCACTGTTGGGTCCTTGCGCTGTTTGCCTTGTTCCCTCTATGACAGCTTGACTATTTTCTCCAGCTCTTTTGCCTTCCAGAATACTGTCTCCTTCCCCCATATGACTCAGTTTAAAGCCCTCCTGATCAAATTCTTGAGACTGTAGGCAAAAACGTTTCTGCCAACTGGTGTGAGATGCACCCCATCTCTTGCCAGAGTCCCCTCTCATGGAAGCGCAGCCCATGATCCAAGAATCCAAATTGTTCTCGGCGACACCATCTACGGAGCCAGTTGTTTACGTCGGCCATTTTCCTCTCTCTTCCTGGACCATGCCCTTCAACTGGCTGAAGAGACGAGATGACAACCTGTGCATCCATTTCTTTCAGCTTACTCCCCAGAGCCTCATAATCTCTTCTGGGATCTTCAGAAAGCTGTGCCAGTATCATTGGTTCCCACATGGACCAAAAGGAAGGGGTAATGATCCATAGGTTTGATGAGTCTTGTTAGCCGCTCCGTCACATCATGGATCTTTGCCTCAGGGAGACAACACACATCCCAAGACATCTTGTCAGGCCCACAAACCACTGCTCTGTACCTCGCAGGAAGGAGTCTCCCACTACTACCACACGCCTCCGCCGAGGCTTCGCAGCTGCTGTTCCTTGTGGTGGTCCTCTCAAGGTCCCCTGCTCTGCCCCTGAAGTCTTTCCATGATGTTCTTCCTCATTGTCTTTGATAAGAGAGAGGGCTTCGAATCGATTGTGTAGCTGCAAGCTGCTCGAAGAACCCCTGGATTTTCTTGTTCTGTGTGTGACATTCTTCCAGCTGTCTACCTCCTGTGTCTGTGGAGTGACCCTCTCCTCCCCAGCCAGTTCCTCTGTGCGGTCCCCGTCCAAGACTGTTTGTTCTGTTCTGTCCAGGAAAACCTCTTGCTCCCGAATCTGTTTTAGTGTAGCTACCCGTGTCTCCAGCTGCTGGACTTTCTCCTCCAAGAGGGCTACCAACTTGCACTTGGTGCATGTGAAGTTCCCCACGTCTGTAGGCAAGAAGACAAACATCGCACAAGTATTGCAGGTGACTGCCAGAGTCCCCTCAGTGTCCATGGTGAGAGTTTTTAGGTAATCTAAGAACTCTTAGTTAATGCTGAAAACTCTATGCTGTACTTTTAAGTATGCTTTTTTGGGGTGGGGCTTGGCCACTCAAATTCCACCCACTGCAACAAGCAGCCTCTCCCAGGAGTTTAAAAAAATTCAAACTCAGAGAAGCTCCACCCTCTGCAACAAGCAGCCTCTCCCAGGAGTTTAAAAAAATTCAAACTCACAGAAGCTCCACCCTCTGCAACAAGCAGCCTCTCCCAGGGGTTTAAAACAATTCAAACTCACAGAAGCTCCACCCTCTGCAACAAGCAGCCTCTCCCAGGAGTTTTTTTAAATAGAGTTAGGCAGTGAGTGGGCTTGCCTGAAGAGGAACAGATAAAGCAGCTTTATGACTGAAGATTGAAAAGGATATTCTCCAATAAACAGAATATTAGGCATGGAACCCCACTTTAAGGATAGAAAGGGGTGTATCCCTATCTACAGTTAATGCTAAGCAGTGTATTACTTTACACATCCAGCTGTTGTAGGTACAGAAATGTGGTTTTCTGCTACACTTAATCAACTGGCAAAGCAAGAGTCCAAAAATTGTTTCCAAACCAGAAAAAGCAAAATGACTTTCAGATAGCAACACTGGGACACTTGTAAATAAACACACACACACACACACACACACATTCTTTGAGATTCATTTCTGGCAGAAAGATGTTTGGAAAGGTAAGTAAAGACCAAACTTGACATGAATTATAAAGGCAAATCAGTTGAAATGCAAGTTTTTGGACATTTTCAGACACATCTTACCACGCTAGAAGCTTTTGGGAGAGCTTCTGCGCTGCCACGTTGCAGGGACCACATTTCGGATGACACCGTCCCTCTGGCGAAATCATCCATGTCACTTCCGTGTAGGATTGGAGGCAGCCATGCCATATTTTGCCAGATTTTTATTCATGAAAGTTGTCTGTGAATAAAACATGGCACAGCCGCCTCCAATCCTACACGGAAGTGACAGGGACGATTTAGCCGGAGGGACAGCATTGTCTGAAATGGAGTGCCTGTCACGCCGCAGCTCCGAAACTCTCCTGAAAGCTTCTAGCATGGTAAGACATGTCTGAAAATGTCCATAGTTGCATAGATGGCAGTTACTGGGAAGTCTAAGCAACCTGAAAACAGCCAGGAGAGTACAGAGAGTTTAACTCTTTTCCGTTCTGGCTCAAGAAAAATGGCCTCTTCTCATTCCAATGAATACCTCCATTGATGTCAGTGGGAACTTACTTTGATCTTTGTTAGAACTGTAGCAGAGAGAAGAAGAGTCAAACTTACCCTTCTCACCACAATCCCAAGATTGCTTAGGTAAGCTAGCCATTATTTACTTAAAAAAAATATTTACATCAATTGTATTCACTTTCTGTCACATCAAGTTTGGGCCTAAATATGGTAAAAAATATATATCCATTAATGAAATGCAGAACCCTGTGGGCTTAATCCTCTGTAGGGCTACTTAGAATAGATACATTGAAATAAATAGAATTATGGTCAGTCATAAATACTTTAAGACTGAATCCACACCTGCAAAATAATTCATCCCTGCCTCAATCCCGATGCTATTTGAACACATGGCGTTGCTCCAGTTTTGAAGTGAAAGCACGTCTTTTCTATGCCAGAGGGCTTTAATGCATTTAAAAAAAAAAAAACATTTACTCTGCAGTTTCTAGAAAAAACTGGGGGGGGGGTTTGCCATGTGTGTCCAGGATGGGGGGGGATCAGGTTGGTGGTGGCTGGAGAGCATGACAAGTTGTTGGTGGGTGGTTGCCTTGCATCCTCATCTAGTAAGCGTGGTGTCAACATTTTTGGTTGCTGGGAGGAAATCAAACTGGTAGGGTGGCTAGATTGAGTGCACATTCCCTTACTCACTTGCTCACTCACTCTAGCAGGAGAGGGAAAGGGGATGGGACAGGAGAGCCAGGAGGAGGAGAGAGCTGCCATCAGAACCCCTTCCCACTTCCCTTGCAGCATTGGCTTCTATGGGTCTAGACTTAAGAGTGGCTCATACAGTTCTGATTAAGCCCAGATCTGCCAAGGACACCACTGTAGGAGCAGGTACTGTAGCCCCTGCCAAGGACACCACTGTAGGAGCAGCCACTGTAGCCCCTTCCCACTTCCCTTGCATCATTAGCCTTGATGGGACTGGGCTTAAGAGCAACTCACACAAGATATTCTGCATGCAACTACTGGGATCTGTGTGTGTGTGTGTATGTGCAGACAGATGTGCAGTGCTTTCTCTCCAGATGGGCAACCACAGCTTATAACATGCACACATAGAGGGACAGGGCAGAGGCTGTGAGCTTTCACTCCTCTTGTTTTTGAAATGGAAAGGGGGAAATGTGTGGCTTTCAAGACCAATTTTAGTTTGGATTTAAATGGGTGAGTCAAACCAGGGCAAGATACTGTGTTCTGGATCTCAATTATTTTGCAGGTGTGGATTCAGCCTAAGCTGCATTGAATTCAGTGGGTTTGCCCAAGGTAAATCTAACATATGATTTAGCCTTATAGCTGTACTCTTGCTGTTGTTTGGTGCCTTCAAAAGTAGTTTCCGACTTACGGTGACACTGAGGTGAACCAATCATGGGGTTTTCTTGGAAAGATTTGTTCAGATGTAGTTTGCCTTCCTCTGAGTCTGAATGAATGTGACTTCTCCAAGGACAACCAGTGGGGTTCCATGGCTGGGTGGGTATTTGAACCCTGGTCTCCCAGAGTACTAGTTCAACACTCTAGCCACTTCACCAGTCTGTACTCTAGATCTGACTAATTAAACCCAATTGACCAGTGAGATTTGAACAGGTCAACTTTGTGCAGAAGTGTAGCCATTTCAGTAGTGAAAATGAGTTTGGTTTCTGGAATTCCTAAAAGTCACTGAGATCTGTTGAAAATATTATCATTTAAGGTGCATGAATGCCCAAATGTGCTTTGGATTCTTTGATGGAATCCCACTCAGGCACACTGAAAATCTTTCCAAAACATCTCTGCAAAGTGATAAAATTAATCTTCTCTCTTCTCAAGCAACTGTATTTTGAAATAATAGGTTTTATTAAACGCTCACTAGAATGCAAAATGATCCCCTGAAAGTCATACATTCTTCTATTATGTCAGAAAAAAATATGTTATTGACTGTTCTGAGTTTAGTTCATACTACATTAACTCTGATAGGAATGTTTTTATATTAAATGAAATGGTTCTCAAGGAGACATATTTTATCACACGACCAAGATTTGTTTTATGACACTGGTGATCTATGGCAATAGTAACAGCCTTTGTCCATTTTCTCTGCATGCTGCTCTCAGTATAGAAAGAAGAATGTCCTTAATAGAAAAACCATACAAACAATTGTTTTAAATCTCTTTGTTAGTGAAAGACAGGAAGGCTATGAATATATCGGCCTTAAGCAGATTCCAAAGCAAATACCACAAACCCATTTTTGTGAAAAATTCCAATATGGTCTATTAGGGGAGATTCTGGGGTGGTCCATGCAGATTCAAGGTAGAATTAGAATGTAATTTTCTGAAAAATATGGATTGCAGTACCCACAACACCATGCATTCAGTCCCAAGGTCATTTAAGTTGCAATCTTATACCCACTTAACTGGGAACAAACTCCACTGAACTCACTAGAACTTCCTTATGTGCCAACATAGAATCATAGAGTTGGAAGAGACCACAAGGGCCATCTAGTCCAACCCCCTGCCATGTAGGAATACACAATCAAAGCACTCCCAACAGATGGCCATCCAGCCTCTGTTTAAAGACCCACAAAGTAGGAGACTCTTAACACACACGGTGGCATCATATTCCATTGTCAAACAGCTCTTAAAGTCAGGAAGTTCTTCCTAATGTTTATGTGGAATCTCTCTTCCTGTAGTTTGAATCCATGTCCTAGTCTCTGGAGCAGCAGAAAACAAGCTTGGATTGCGCTATAAAAACGTACAGAGGACTCAGCAACTTTTGGAAAACTTTTTTGTAAATTAGGTTAGATGAAACCTCTGCAATTTGTGCACAAACTGGATGCAGCCTGCAACACACCTGCCAACCTACTAGAGGCTTGTTAAACTTATTTTTGCTGTCCTTTTTAGACTTAAAGAAACAAACAAGGAGATGGCCAGGCATCTGGCTGCTCATTCCCTGTGTTATTACAGAGCCAAATTAAAGGTATCCCAAGTCACTTATGCACACAGAGGAAAACCCATTTATTGTATTTGTATACTGCCTTTCTCCTGGAGTGGGACCCACTAGGCTTTTGCTTATCCTGATTTGGTGGATGGGTTGATACTTCTCCCTGCATTAGCAAAGAGAGAGGGAATTGTATGTCCAAGCAGGAGGCCCCGTCTTCTCCCACACACATAATAAAAGTCAGACACAAAATAAGTTTGAAGAAAATCATTGGCAATAATGGCCATAACTACAAGTGGTTGGCTTAAATACATGGGTCCAGATCCAGACATCGACCAACCCGTCTGCTGGTTGATGATTCCATTGTCAGCACGCCTGCTGGCAAGTAAACCCAGGAAGCAGGAGGAGTCCCTGCTAGCCCCATGATGCCTACAGGCCAACCTTGAGCTCCCCTTTCCAGCACAAAAATTGAGGAGGGGGGGGGAATCCGGCAGTTACATACCCCAAGCTGGCATGTCCTCCTGGCCCAAGCCCCCCCCCACTCCCTACTTCCCTGGGGTTCTCTGTGACTGTGATCTTGACCTAGACCTAGACCTTGTCCTTGAACTTGACCCCCAATACTGGGAATGGCGACATACCCAAAATAATATATCTATATTCTCTTGGGTATGTTGCCATTCCCAGTGTGCTGATTGGCCGCTTGAGAAACATACCCAATCAATTGTAATGCTCTGTTGGCCAGCCAATCAGCAGCTTGAGGGTGTCTTTTAGTACCACCTCCTTGGCCTATAGCTACATTTTTGTCTGTTGAGCTTCAGTAACTAAATACTCAGTCAGCTCCCCTTGCTGTCCTAATATGTGTGCATGGGGGAAATAATATTGCTTTCTATGTGTCCCCCACTCTCATCTTTCTTCTTTTTCCTCCTGTCCTACCTTGCAGGGTAGGTTTTTCCCCCTTCCTCTGCTCTTCACCCCTTCTGCACCCAAAACCTTCACCCTTACCCCCCTCCTTCTGTAGGGGTAATATTGCTTTAAGTGCAAAAGGAAAAATGTTGGAGCAACAGACCACAGACTACTAGCACAGCTGAACTGGGTTTGTTCACATCTGTGGCTAGGCAGAGGGATGACTAGCAAACACTCCTATATAGCCAAAGCACACAATGCATTGTCTGTGGGTTGGTGTTGTGGAGAAAGAGGAGTGTTGCTGTTGAGTTTGTTAATGAGGTTTGCTGTGCATATACTGTGTTTGTTTATAATGAAACTGAAGATAAACACCTCCAGTTATATTTGGATGAACCTTGCTGTCTGTAATTCTTTTTGTGTGTGAAAGTGGGTTAGAGCTGTGGAACAGCTGCTAGCTGACACCTTTGTTTTTGTGCTTTTTCTGCTGTGCAGTTCTACTGTTTTGGCTACTCCTGGGTTAGTTTGTCCCCAGGCTGTGCCAGGTGCCTTTCAGTGAGCCTATACTGAGTGGACATCTTCTGCCCCGAGGAACACACAGGCTGCCCATATATATATATATATATATATATATATTGGAAAGGATTGGGAAGGAGTTGGGAGGCTCCCCTGGGGTTCCAGGCCCTCTTTTTCCTCCTGAGGGGACCCATTGGGGTCCTTTGGCCACCCCTGGCTCTGCTTCCTGTGGGGAGAAAGACTTTCTTTACAGATGCTGCACCGGATGGGCTGCGCCTGCCAAAAATTCCCCTCTAGCTGGTAGGAGGAGCCAAAGCCATTGAGGGAGGGTGCATAGAATGGAGCAAAGTGGGCTCTCATTGGCCTCCAGCCTCCCCCAATGGGAATCCAGCATGCTACCCTGTGACAGGATTCAAGGCGCTCTCTGGCTGGCTGGCTTAGTCTTTGCATTGTCAAAGCAGTTCACCTACCTGGGAAGCATCATCTTCTCAGATGCCAAGATTGATAAGGAGATCAATCACAGATTAGCAAAGGTATATAGTGCATTTGGAAGAATTTACAAAAGAGTCTGGAGTAACAAACACCTGAGGCGAAGCACAAAAATCAGTGTGTATAGAGCCATTGTACTGTCTATTCTACTTTATGGGTCTGAAACATGGGTCACCTATCACCACCACCTACGACTCCTCGAATGCTTTTAATAGTGCTGTATACGCACAATCCAAAATATACACTGGACTGACTATGGGACGAATGTTGCTGTCCTTGAGCAAGCAGGGATCACCAGCATTGAGGCCATGATATTGAGAACACAGCTACACTGGGCAGGGCACGTTTCTAGGATGGAGGACCATCGCATTCCAAAAATAGTACTCTATGGTGAACTCGCCACAGGTCAACATAAGAGGGGCACTCCAAAAAAGCGATGCAAGGACTCCCTGAAACAACATCTCAGGCTCGGCCAAATTGATCACCAACAATGGTCCGCCCTGGCCTCACATCAGGAGGCATGGAGACGCACTATCCACAATGCTGCAGCCTTATTTGAGAACTCACGCCGAACAAGTCTTGAAGAGAAACGATAACGCAGAAAGAATCACAACCTGGAAACATCACCCAACGAGACCTTCTGCTGTGCTTTCTGCAGCCGGTCCTGTTTATCTCGGATTGGCCTTTTTAGTCTTCAGCACGCTTGCAGAAAGCACGGGATGAGTCCTTCCTGAATCTTCATTTACGAAGAAAGGCCAGAGAGAGTGTGTGTGTCTTTTAGGAATTTTAGCTGGCTACTCTCTTAGGTTTACATGGTCTACATGATGTACTCAGAAACATCACCCAACGAGACCTTCTGCTGTGCTTTCTGCAACCGGTCCTGTTTATCTCGGATTGGTCTTTTCACTCATCAGCGCGCTTACAGAAAGCGTGGGATGAGTCCTTCCTGAATCTTCGTTTGTGAAGAAAAGCCAGAGAGAGAGAGAGAGTATTGGAGTAACATACACTGTTATGTGCCCTGCTGGGGTTTCAAGCAGGGGTTGCCATGTGGAGCTTGGAGTGGCAGCATTCTGTTCAGCTACATCATCATCGTGATCATCATAATATTTATTTTTACCCTGCCTTTTTGTTAAAAACAATCAGGGCAGCATACAAAAATTAAAATACAACAATGCTGATTAAAATCCCTAAGCACCACCCACCCCCACCCTCCCCCATAAAAGGATATTAAACTATTATAAAATTAAAAACCACCTAAACTGAAATCACATACAACAAAACAAAACATGGTATTATTTTAGGAGGGAAATGCATTTTTCCATGTGGGTGGTAATTGGCTGAGGGAGTGAGAGGAAGATGGGGCCTTGTGAGGGTAGGGATGTAAATGCAGATTGAGTGGCAGGAGTGGATTGTGAGGTGGACAAGGAATTTGCATGTGCATGGTGATTGGCTGAGGGAGTGAGGGGATTCGTTCGGTATGTTTCCTAAGCCACCAATCAGCACACTGGGAAAGGAAACATACACAAGCCATATATATATTAGAATTGTAGAGTTGGAAGAGACCACAAGGACCATCCAATCCAACCCCCTGCCGTGCAGGAAATCATGATCAAAGCATCCCTGACAGATGGCCATCCAGCCTCTGTTTAATGACTCCCAAGGAAGGAGACCCCACCACGTTCCGAGGGAGTGTGTTCCACTGCCAAACAGCTCTTACTGTCAAAAAGTTCCTCCTAACGGTGAGGTGGAATCTCTGTTCCTGGAGCTTGCATCCATTGCTCTGTGTTCCAGTCTCTGGAGCAGCAGAAACAAGCTTGCTCCATCCTCAATGTGACACCCCTTCAAATACTTAAACAGGGCTATCATATCGCCCCTTAACCATCTTTTTTTCCTGGCTAAACATACCCAGCTCCTTAAGTCTCTCCTCATAAGGCATGGTATCCAGACCTTTCACCATTTTAGTTGCCCTTCTCTGCACACGCTCCAATTTGTCAATATCCTTTTTGAATTGTGGCGCCCACAAGTGGACACAGTAGTCTAGGTGAGTCCTGACCAAGGCAGAATAGAGTGGCACTATTACTTCCCTTGATCTAGACACTATACTTCTATTGATGCAGCCGAAAATCGCATTGGCCTTTTTAGCTGCCACATCACACTGTTGATTCCTGTTGAACTTGTGGTCTACTAGGAATCCTAGATCCCTTTCGCTCATAGTCTCATTCAGCCAGGTCAACTTGTGGTCTACTAGGACTCCTTGATCCCTTTCGCACATAGTCTCGTTCAGCCAGGTCTCCTCCATCCTATATCTATGCATTTCGTTTTTCCGCCCTAAGTGGAGTACCTTACATTTCTCCATATTGCATTTCATTTTGTTATTTTTCGCCCAGCTCTCCAGTCTATCCAAGTCATTTTGAATTTTGATCCTGTCATCTAGGGTATTAGCTACTCCTCCTAATTTGGTGTCATCTGCAAATTTGATAAGTATGCCCTCTATTCCCTCATCCAAGTCATTGATAAAGATGTTGAATAGCACTCGGCCCAGGACAGAACCCTGTGGCACCACATTGGTCACATCTTTCCAAGACGAAGAGAAGCCACTGCTGAGCACCCTTTGGGTTTGGCCGGTCAAACAATTACAAATCCATTGAACAGTTAACTTGTCTAGCCCACATTTTACAAGCTTGTTTGCAAGAATGTCATGGGGAACCTTGTGAAAGGTCTTACTGAAATCAAGGTATGCCATATCCACAGTGTTCTCTTCCTCTACCAGGCTGGTAATTTTATATAAAAAAATAACTGTATATATATATATATATATATATATATATAGTAAGAATTGAGTCAGTGAAGATGGACCTCCCAACTAATTAATTGGATTTTTGGAATAGTAGACATTATTTGTCAGGGAATGATAGGACACTCAATCTCCAGGAGAAGCCAAAAATTATTTCAGCAGACTCAGTAACAACCCTTTCCCAAGAATACTCACACACAGAGTGTTTAACGTCCAAATAATCAGGAGGCACTTTTATCTTCAAAGTCAAACAGTTGTAATATGTACAAATATTTACAATTGAAGGAGAAACTGCTTCACCAGGCCTCAGCATTCACAGGAAGAGAAGGAAGTGAGCTCTGTTCTGAGTTCTCATATATATATCTACCAGGCATTGCCCCCTAGTGGCCTGACTAGGCATGACTTGGTAGTTCATGCAGCTTGGTTCTGCAGTTGTTCAGCCATTTTATAATGGAGTTCAGTCTCTAACTCCTGACAATCCCCTCCAGAATGGTCAAACTAATGCACAGGACACATGTTATCATCACAACATAACATCATTAACATGCATTGTTGGACATTAATCGCCTGTCAGTTGACCTTCCCTTTTGACACCTTTCACTTTACATACTAGTGACAAGGCCCAGCCTCTTTGCCAACTCCTCATGGCTTCCTGCTGAAAGAGCTTTTGTGAGCAGGTCTGCAACATTTTCCTCAGATGGACAGTACTTCAGACACAAGACACCTTCTTGTATTAACTGCCTCACATTTTGGTAGCGTACCGCAATGTATTTTTTCCTGCATTTCAGATTTTCTGCTTCTGCCTTAGCTATGCAGGCTTGTGAGTCCTTGTGCACCTCAACAGGTGTTTGGCATGGCTCCCCAAGGTCTGCAACCATCTGCCTTACCTATTGTACATCACTTGACATCTCAGACAAGGCTGAGAATTCAGCTTCAGTGGTACCAATGGCCACACAGTACTGCTTTCTTGATCTCCACACTATGGGGCTCTCTGCATACCTGACCAACAACCTGGTCACTGACCTCGTGTCTGAAATCTTGGAAGGAAAAGAGCTGTCCACATAGAACTCCAGGGTCTCCTGATTTCCTGTCAGCTTCAAACGCATGCCCCTGGTCCCCTTGAGAAATCTAACTACCCTCTTCAGAGCTTCCCAATCCACCATTGTTACAGCCACAAGAGGTCCTTTTAATGAGGTAGTGTTTAAGATTTTCCAATACAAGTGACAGGCAAAAAGTCCCAGAGAGACCAAATTTGGTTTTCAGTCACTATGCATGTAATATTTATTTAGACATAAGACATTAAATATTCAGCTAAGTATCAAGAGCTCTTTTTCCATTCACACACACACTCACACACACATACTCACATACAACCCCCTTAATCCTGTGATTCATGAAGGTCGGATGGCCTGTTGCAGCGGATTCATAGAATCATAGAATTGTAGAGTTGGAAGAGACCACAAGGGCCATCCAGTCCAACCCCCTGCCACGCAGGAAATCTTGATCAAAGCATCCCTGACAGATGGCAATCCAGCCTCTGTTTAAAGACCTCCAAGGAAGGAGACCCCACCAGTTTAAAAAACTGTTGGGAGAGGCTGCTTGTTGCTGAGGGGCTTGAACTTCTGACCTTCCCCTTTTACCCTCAAGAGCCTTCCTGTGAGTCACACCTGTGAGTCACACCTGTGAGTCATTAGGGGGTGGAGCTGGGAGCCTAGCTCTATATAAGTCCTTGCAGAGGCTTTCCAGGCCAGTTTCCTGCCAGAGAGAAGGAGAGCAGCTTCTGGACAGCAAGTTTCCTGCCAGTTTCCTGCCAGGGAGAAGAAGGAAGCAACTTCTGAACAGCCATTCTGACTGGGGAGATTGAATTTTTTTAAAAAACTGTTGGGAGAGGCTGCTTGTTGCTGAGGGGCTTGAACTTCTGACCTTCCCCTTTTACCCTCAAGAGCCTTCCTGTGAGTCACACCTGTGAGTCACACCTGTGAGTCATTAGGGGGTGGAGCTGGGAGCCTAGCTCTATATAAGTCCTTGCAGAGGCTTTCCAGGCCAGTTTCCTGCCAGAGAGAAGGAGAGCAGCTTCTGGACAGCAAGTTTCCTGCCAGTTTCCTGCCAGGGAGAAGAAGGAAGCAACTTCTGAACAGCCATTCTGACTGGGGAGATTGAATTTAAATCTCCAGGACCAGATGAACTACATCCAAGAGTATTAAAAGAGCTGGCAAATATAATCTCAGAGCCATTGGCAATAATATTTGAGAACTCCTGGAGAACAGGAGAAGTCCCAGCAGACTGGAGGAGGGCAAACGTTGTTCCCATCTTCAAAAAGGGGAAAAAAGAGGATCCCAACAACTATCGTCCAGTTAGTCTGACATCAATACCAGGGAAGATTCTAGAACAGATCATTAAACAGAGAGTCTGTGAACATTTAGAAGGCAATGCCATAATCACAAAAAGTCAGCATGGGTTTCAGAGAAACAAGTCATGCCAGACTAATCTGATCTCTTTTTTTGATAAAGTTACCAGCTTGGTAGATGAAGGGAATGCTGTGGACATTGCATACCTTGATTTCAGTAAGGCCTTTGACAAGGTTCCCCATGACATTCTTGCAAACAAGCTTGTAGAATGTGGGCTAGACAAGTTAACTGTTCAATGGATTTGTAATTGGTTGACCGGCCGAACCCAAAGGGTGCTCAGCAGTGGCTCCTTTTCATCTTGGAAAGATGTGACCAGTGGGGTGCCACAGGGTTCTGTCCTGGGCCCAGTGCTATTCAACATCTTTATCAATGACTTAGATGAGGGAATTAGGGGCATACTTATCAAATTTGCAGATGACACCAAATTGGGAGGAGTAGCTAATACCCTAGAGGACAGGATCAAAATTCAGAATGACCTGGATAGACTGGAGAGCTGGGCCAAAGCTAACAAAATGAAATTCAATACGGAGAAATGTAAAGTACTCCATTTAGGGCGGAAAAATGAAATGCATAAATATAGGATGGGAGAGACCTGGCTGAATGAGACTACGTGCGAAAGGGATCTAGGAGTCCTAGTAGACCACAAGTTGAACATGAGCCAACAGTGTGATGTGGCAGCTAAAAAGGCCAATGCAATTTTGGGCTGTATCAATAGAAGTATAGTGTCTAGATCAAGGGAAGTAATAGTGCCACTCTATTCTGCCTTGGTCAGACCTCACTTAGAATACTGTGTCCAGTTCTGGGCACCACAATTCAGAAAGGATATTGACAAATTGGAGCGTGTCCAGAGAAGGGCAACTAAAATGGTGAAAGGTCTGGAAACAATGCCTTATGAGGAGAGACTTAGGGAGCTGTGTATGTTTAGCCTGGAAAAAAGACGGTTTAGAGGCGATATGATAGCCCTGTTTAAGTATTTGAAGGGATGTCACGCTGAGGATGGAGCAGGCTTGTTTTCTGCTGCTCCAGAGACTGGAACACGGAGCAATGGGTGCAAGCTCCAGGAACAGAGATTTCACCTCAACATTAGGAGGAACTTTTTGACAGTAAGAGCTGTTCGGCAGTGGAACGCACCCCCTCGGAGCGTGGTGAGGTCTCCTTCCTTGGAGGTCTTTAAACAGAGGCTGGATGGCCATCTGTCGGGGATGCTTTGATTGTGATTTCCTGCGTCGCAGGGGGGTTGGACTGGATGGCCCTCGTGGTCTCTTCCAACTCTGCAATTCTATGATTCTATGATTCTATGATTCTAAGACTTTCTGGCTTTGCTGTGGGCAAAAAGGTTTTGTCAAAATTGGTGTAGTGCTTCTGCAAAAAGCCTTTCACAACCAAGCATGCTTTACACTTTTGTTTCCCATCAGGCATGTCCTTAAGCTTGTACATCCACCTGCAACCAACAACCTTTTGGTCTTTGGGCCTCTTAGAAACCTGGAACATTTTCCTCTCCACTAGTGACTCGAACTCAGAATCCATGGCTAAGTTCCACTTCTCTTGCTCTTCCTGGGGAAGTTTTAGGAGACCCTGAAAACTTGCAGGCTCCTCTACCATGACATTGCATAGCCTGGCTTCCTGAACAACAAATCTGTCAGGAGCCTTTCTGACTCTCCTTGACCTTCTCGGGATGAGCACCCTAGTTCTGCCTGACTCATCCTCATTTACACTGCTGCTGCTTTCTCTCCCTGTGTCAGGGTCAATGTTTGTGGTGGTGGTGTGTGTTGGAGTGGCATGTGAAGTGTCATGCTTTTCTTCCTGTGCCTCCCCTTCATCATCATTAGGCATTACCACTCCTCCATTTGTGGGATTTTGGGGAGTTGTTAGCACATCCCTGCCCAAGGGTACAAACACCTCCTGATTGCAATGCAATCTGTCCCACCCTGAGTACATTTCAATGTTTGCACTCCTGGAGAACACCACCTTTCCAGGATGGAGAGAAAACACGTACTTACTACCCTCATAGCCTAAGAAACACAGCCTCCTGTTTTTAGGCTGACCATGCTGCCTTAGGCTCGGGTGAATCGGAACATTTGCATACTGTCCAAAAACCCTCAGGTGCTTGAAGTTTGGTGCTCTACCATACACTAGACCATATGGAGGCTGGTTGATGCTGGACGTCCACAGTTTATTTAAATGGTAAGCAGCAGTCTTCACTGCCTCCCCCCACAGTCCAGCTGCAGCTTGTGCATCTTCCATCATGTACTCTATCATGCACTTCAACATCCCAATTTTCCTTTCTGCAAGCCCATCCTCCCCTGGAGATGCTGGGTTTGTGGTCTTGTGTCTAATGCCCCTCCTACGTATCCAGGTCTGCAGACTGTTGGATAAGAATACCCCTTCCCTATCCGTCACATAAGGAAACCTTATGTGAAGGAAATTCACGTTCCACCACATTCACTCACTCATGGGACCTGTCTGCAGCCTGATTTTACTACTTCATTAAATATACATAGGTGTGCATAGTGTGTCTGTCCACTATCACAAATAAATAGTGGTTACACCCTTCGGTGGGCTTATAGGGGCCTGCTAAATCAGCATGGACAACTTCAAAGGTCTCTTGGTGGCACACTGGGTCTTTTTGGCAATAGGAAAAGCCTTCACTTTAACTTTCCTGCACACTGCATATTCCAAGAACCGTGGGCAGTGTTTCATGCTAAAACCAGGGCACACTTTTGTTAGCTCCTTTAACCCTTTGTAACTAGCATGGCCCATTAGCCTGTGGTAGTAATGAACACACTTATCATGTAGGGGCACATTGTCTGCAGGGTTCACATTTGCCACCTTCCCTTTAGGTGACATGTAATATAACCCATGTTTCTTTATCCCTTTTGCACAGACATTATTTATGTTATGCCTTTCTGTTACTGTACATTGTTCCTCCTCAAATATCATTTCATAACCATCAGCAGTCATTTGGGACACATTTAATATACAATTCTGTAGTTTGTTAACACATAACATATTTTCAAAATCTTTACCAAAAGATGGGACATATGCAGTGCCCATTTTCTGCACCTTGCTGTGAGGACCATCTGCAAGAGTAATATTGGTTATAGAAGCATTTTTAACATTGCCTAACAACCGTAAATGATTAACCATATTGTGCGTGGCCCCACTATCAAGTAACCAAATTCTTTCCTCAGTACCATCAGGATGGTGCTGTGCTACAAAGGCATGGCTTGCAGCCTGAGAGGATGCACCCCTCCTATCCAGTGCAGGCATCTTACGGTCCTTCTGAAAATGTCCAGGTCTTTTACATCTGAAACAGCATTTCACGTAGCTGCAGGCTCCCTCCTCCACATCAGATACCTCTGGGTGTGTTTCAGTGCTCTCTTGATTGTGTCTGGTAATTTGTGGCTGTTTATTCCCCTCCATTCAGGAATCAAATTGCTTGCATTGGATCTCTTCCAGAATACACCCAGCTAAGCAAGTCGACAGACAAATCACTCTCCCTGGTGGTCTGCAGATTGGACATTAGAAAATCCCATTCCTTTGGCAAATTGCCCTATAAAATAAAACACTTATGGACATCTGGAATGTCCACCCCTCTATTAGCCACCTCTTGAAAAAGCTGCCTCATTTCCTCGAAATGGGCTTTCACGCAGCCTCCAGTAGACAGCTTTGTGTTATAAAGTCTCTTAGTCCATATCATCTTTGAGAGGCAGGACAAATTCTGATGAAATGTTTTCCAAGCTGTCCAAAGCCAAAAAGCTGTCTTTGCTGGAGCCGCATGTATTAACTAGGAGGGGCTGAGCAATAAGAGAATTGCAGCTCTAGCCTTCTGGTCTGCTAGCCTGAATGCTGCTATAAGGCCAATGCGATTTTGAGCTGCATCAATAGAAGTATAGTGTCTAGATCAAGGGAAGTAATAGAGCCAATCTATTCTGCCTTGGTCAGTCTTCACCTAGAATACTGTGTCCAGTTCTGGGCACCACAATTCAAAAAGCATATTGACAAATTGGAGCGTGTCCAGAGGAGGGCGACTAAAATGGTGAAAGGTCTGGAAACCATATCTTATAAAGAAAGACTTAGGGAGCTGGGTATGTTTAGCCTGGAAAAAAGATGGTAAAGGGGCGATATGATTGCCGTTTCAGTATTTGAAGGGGTGTCACTTTGAGGATGGAACAAGCTTGTTTTCTGCTTCTCCAGACACTAGAACATGGAGCAATGGATGTAAGCTCCAGGAACAGAGTTTCCGCCTCAACATTAGGAGGAAGTTTCTGACAGTAAAAGCTGTTCAGCAGTGGAATACACTCCCTCGGAGTGTGGTAGGGTCTCCTTCCTTGGAGATCTTTATACAGAGGCTGGATGGCCATCTGTCAGGGATGATTTGATTGTGATTTCCTGCATGACAGGGGGTTGGACTGGATGGTCCTTGTGGTCTCTTCCAACTCTACAATTCTATGATTCTATAAACCCTCTGGGATCACACTTTCATTCTCCAAAACATGCCACAAATTGTCCTTAATTAATAAAGCCTCCATGTATATACTCCATGCTGAATAATTTCCATCAGCCAGCTTTTCCAAGTGGACGAGACTATTATCTGCCATTCTGCTGATTAAGTCAACAATTCTCCAGCTATAAAACACAGACAGCTGGCAACTGGCAGCACATTAAAGTTACTTGAAGATATAACAGGGCCTGGCTGAAACCTAACTGTTTCTTAGCTAACTAGCCAAAATCACTCAAAACAAAAGAGTTTCTGGCAAATTTTCTGGGTGCACCTTATCAAATCTGAGATCAATCAGCTGGGCCCATAACCACTGTCAGGGGATGATAGGACACTCAGTCCCCAGGAGAAGCCAAAAATTCTCTCAGCAGATTCCGTAGCAACCCTTTACCAAGAATATTCACGTACAGAGTGTTTGACGTCCAAATAAGCAGGAGGCATTTTAATCTTCAACGTCAAACAGTTGCAATATGTACAAATATTTACAATTGAAGGAGAAACTGCTTCACCAGGCCTTAGCATTCACAGGAAGAGAAAGAAGTGAGCTCTGTTCTGAGCACACACACACACACACATGACATTGACCCCTAGTGGCCTGACTAGGCATGACTTGGTAGTTCATGCTGCATTGTTCTGCAGTTGTTCAGCCATTTTATAATGGAGTTCAGTCTCTAACTCTTGACATTATTTACTCTGTTATAGAACTAGACCAACTTTTGAAATGGGTTTTGATATCGCCTGGTGCCCAGGGGATCACTTCGTCACCCCACCACCCCTACGGCTGCTAAAATGGGACCCAGGCAGTCAACTGGTGGTGGCAGTGGCAGCAGCGGGGGCATGGCAACAGAATGACTCACGCTTAATGCACCTCCAGCGTATGTTACGTCGGGTACTGCTAGTATGATAAAACCTATGTGTTGTTCTCATTTCCAACATATATTAAATACACCTTTATAAATTCTAGACAATTTCTCTAGAGTCATATATCAACGATACATCATTTTACAAAAAAATCTTTAGGATCATAACATAGTGTAAATTTCAACCACTTTGAGCACATATTTTCCTATCTCTGTTTTATAACCAAAATTCTTACCCATTTTATCATACACTATTTAGCTTGTGAAGTCGAAGGCTTTCACGACCGGCATCCATAGATTTCCCTTGGGTTTTTTCGGGACTGTGAGACTGTGTTCTGGAATTGTTTCTTTCTGATATTTCACCTGCATCTGTGGCCGGCATCTCAAGAGAATGGTTGGGTAGGAGTGTATGCTGTGACCCCCTGTTGGGGAGTATATGTACATTTGTGCAATTGAAAGGTTAGTTTCTGGGTATAGAAATGCAAGTCTCGTTAGTGTCTGTTTGGCTAATGGTTGGTTGATGGGCCATTAACTGCTGCTGGAAATCCCCCTGTCCCTGGGAGGAATTGCTTTGTAAGTGTTTAATTTATTTATTTATTTAGATATTTATACCCTGCTCTTCAGCCAGAAAGGTTATCAGAGCGGCTTATAATTTTGTTTTTAAGCAATAGCAATTTATACATCTACACTGCATTAAGCACTTTCCAATGTGTATTAGCTAACTGCCCCCACAAGCCGGGTACTCATTTTACCTACCTACGAAAGGATGGAAGGCTGAGTGAACCTTGGAGCCCACTGGAATCGAAATTGCAACATGGTGACTTGTACTGGCATTTAACCACTGTGTCACCTGGGCTCCTGTTGAATTTTTATTCTATAGTTTTTCAAAACTGGCAGCCGGATTTTGTTTACTTTTAAGTAAACCAACCATTCTCTGAAGATGCCAGCCACAGATGCAGGCAAAATGTCAGAAAGAAACTATAGTCGTCCCTCCACATTCGTGGGGGTTACATTCTTGAGACCCCTGTGAATGTGGAAAAACTGTGGATAACAACTGCTCACGCAACCGCCCCCCCAGAGGGAGGGAGGGAGGCAGCGGGAGGGTGTCTGGCCAGCTTGGCTGGCCTCTCCGCAAGCCTTCCTGAGGGGACTCTAGGCCTTAGAATACCTGGAGCCCGCTTAGGAAGACCGGGGACAGTAGTGGGCGGTTGAGTGGGTGGGAGGGTGGGGAGGAGGCTGCGTTGCCTCTCCTTGGCCTTCCGAAGCAGACGCCAGGGCTTTGGAGCCCCGGTGCCTGCTTCAGAAGCCCAGGGATGGCAGCGGGAAGGTGGGTGGGGAGGAGGTTGTGCTGCCTCCCCCCAGCTTTCTGAAGTGGGCGCCGGGGCTTTGGAGCCCCGGCGCCCGCTTCAGAAGGCCGGGGACAGCAGCAGGTGGGCGGGCGGGTGGGCAGGCAGGTGGGAAAGAGGCTGCGCTGCCTCCCCCTAGCCTTCCGAAGCGGGCGCCAGGGCTTTGGAGCCCCGCCGCCTGCTTCGGAATGCTGGGGACAGCAGCTGATGGGCAGGTGTGCGGGCGGGCGGGCAGGTGAGTGGGCAGGGAGGAGGCTGCACTGCCTCTCTCCGGCTTTCTGAAGCAGGCACCGGGGCTTTGGAGCCCCAGAGCCTGCTTCGGAAGGCTGGGAACAGCAGTGGGCAGATGGGTGGGCAGAGAGAAGGCTGCTCTGCCTCTCTCTGGCCTTCCAAAGTGGACACCAGGGCTTTTGAGCCCCAGAGCCTGCTTAAAAAGGCCGGGGAAGGCAGTGGGTGGGCGGCTGTCTTCCTCTCCCCAGCCTTCCTGAGTGGACTCCGGGGCTTAGAAGCCTTGGAGTCCCCTCAGGAAGGCCAGGGAAGGCAGCGGGCAGGTGGGGAGGAGGTTTTCTGAGTGGACTCAGGGGCGTTGGAGCTCTGGAGCCCACTTAGGAAGACCAGGGAAGGCAGCAGGTGGGCAGGAGGGAAGCTGCCTGGCCTCTCCCTGGCCTTCCTGAGGGGACTCCGGGTCTTAGAAGCCTCGGAGTCCCCTTAGGAAGGCCGGGAAAGGCGGAGGGAGAGAGGATGCCCTCCCCACTCCCTGGCCTTCCTGAGCAGAATCTGGGGCTTTGAAGCCCCGGAGCTGCGTCTGGAAGGCTGGAGAAGGTGCAGGCAGGAGGTTGCCCCACCTCTCGGGGCTGGGGCTAACCCGCGAATAATCAAAACCGCGAGTGTGAAAGCCGCGAATGTCGAGGGGTAACTGTATTCCAGAACACAGACTCACAGCCCGGAAAAAAAACCAAGGAATCTCTTTAGCTTGTTCTTCTTCCATTTCAAATTTCAACAAAAGTTTATATATTTTAGCAATTACATGTTCATCACCTGTACACATTTGCATTTCAAATTCTGACCCATTTTGTTCAAAAGCATAGGTCGTTTCATCTATTTTAAATTTTAAATAACTGTAAGTAAGTATACCAATGAAAACTACATCCCTCTGCTACTAACTGCTCTCTTGATTTTATTTTATACTTTTCTTAACAAATTTCCATGAATTCTTGATACTTTATATTTAAGTTGTGTTTTTCCCCTTACCATACAAACTTCGATGTATCTTTCTTGGATGAGGGTATTAGGGGCATACTTATCAAATTTGCATATGACACCAAATTAGGAGGAGTAGCTAATACCCTAGAGGACAGGATCAAAATTCAAAATGACCTGGATAGACTGGAGAGCTGGGCCAAAGCTAACAAAATGAAATTCAATACGGAGAAATGTAAAGTACTGCACTTAGGGCGGAAAAATGAAATGCATAGATATAGGATGGGAGAGACCTGGCTGAACGAGACTACGTGCGAAAGGGATCTAGGAGTCCTAGTAGACCACAAGTTGAACATGAGTCAACAGTGTGATGCGGCAGCTAAAAAGGCCAATGCAATTTTGGGCTGTATCAATAGAAGTATAGTATCTAGATCAAGGGAAGTAATAGTGCCGCTCTATTCTGCCTTGGTCAGACCTCACCTAGAATACTGTGTCCAGTTCTGGGCACCACAATTCAAAAAGGATATTGACAAATTGGAGCGTGTCCAGAGAAGGGCAACTAAAATGGTGAAAGGTCTGGAAAGGATGCCTTATGAGGAGAGACTTGGGGAGCTGTGTATGTTTAGCCTGGAAAAAAGACGGTTAAGAGGTGATATGATAGCCCTGTTTAAGTATTTGAAGGGGTGTCATGCTAAGGATGGAGCGGGCTTGTTTTCTGCTGCTCCAGAGACTGGAACACGGAGCAATGGATGCAAGATCCAGGGACAGAGATTCCACCTCAACATTAGGAGGAACTTTCTGACAGTAAGAGCTGTTCGGCAGTGGAACGCACTCCCTTGGAGCGTGGTGGGGTCTCCTTCCTTGGAGGTCTTTAAGCAGAGGCTGGATGGCCATCTGTCAGGGATGCTTTGATCAAGATTTCCTGCGTGGCAGGGGGTTGGACTGGATGGCCCTCGTGTTCTCTTCCAACTCTGCAATTCTATGATTCTATGATTCTGCCATTGCAAGTCAAAACAAGTGTTGTTGGAAACAGGAACATTATTCTAGGCAAAGAATTCATTTTTATCACAGAAATTATCCCTAATAGTGACAAATTTAGTTTCTCACATCTTAACATGTCCTTCTTAATTTCATTTCATGTTTTGGGAGCACTGGTGGTGCATTGGTTAAATGCCAGTACTGCAAGCCACTACATTGCAAGTTTGATCCCAGAGGATAACACACATTGGAAATTGCTTAATGTGGTGAAGATGTGTAAATTGCTATTGCTTAAACAATTTGTAAGCTGCTCTGAGAGCCTTTGTGGCTGAAGGGCGGGGTATAAATGCCTAAATAAATAAATTTAACAGAATTATTTTGAAACAACCTGCAATTCAAAAAAGCAAAGCTTGATTTTGCTATTTTATATGAGGGACACCATTTTAGTACAGCATTGTATATAATGGGACTTGAGCATCCATGGGTTTTGTTATCCACTGGACGGAGGGGGGAGGTTGTAGAACCAAACCCCAGTGGATACCAAGGGCCCACTTTTGGTTAATCTGTTTTGTTACCTGCCTCAGTCCATAGAGAGAGGCAGATAAGAAATCAATGTTGTTGTTGTTGTTGGGTGGTGCTATGCAGTGCCTACATGGTGTAATGGGCTGGATAAGGGCCAATAAACTGAACTGAATTATGATAAGATGGAGGTTCTATGGATTGGTGGTTCTTGGGTGCAGAAATTAGTTAAGCTACTTGCCCTGGATGGGGTTGTACTCTCCCTGAAAGACCAGGTGGTAGCTTGGGAGTACTCTTAGATCCAACTTTGTCACTAAAGACACAAGTAGACTCTATGGCTCAGAGTGCTTGGAGTCAGCTAACACTATTTTGCCAGCAGTCTTTCCTGGACAGGAATAACTTTGCCACAATAGTCCAGGTACCGGCAACTTACTTCAATGCACTCTGCTTGGAGCTGCGCATGAAGACAACTTAGACACTACAGGTGATGAAAAATGCAGCAGCTAGACTGCTGACAAGAACATCATGCAAAACTCATATAACACCAGTTTTTAAGGAATTGCCCAATTCTGGACACTAAGAGTGGTTCGGCAGTGGAACCAATTGCCTAGAGAGATGGTTGGGTCTCGTTCTCTGGCTGTCTTCAAAAAGAGGCTGGATAGCTACCTAGTGAGGATGTTTACGTGCAGATCCTGAGTTTAGAATGGGGTTGGAGTCTGCATTTACAGTATAAATTCAAGGGGCTGGTAATGACATTTCAAGCTCTAAGCATTTTGAAACCTCTGTGCTTGAAGGAGTGCCTCTCTGTATATGCACCTGCTGAAAATTCAAACTCTGTTTCAAGGGCCCTTCTCTATGTCCCATCAGTCAGAGTAATATGCTGTGCAAGGATATGGGAGAGGGCCTTCTCTGCTGTGACACCCCAGTTACCGAACACTCTCCCTTTGGATACCCGATATGCACCAACATTGCTGCTATTTAGGTCCTAAGTTTAAAAAAATGGTTGTTTATTAAGGCTTTGGAGGCCTATTTGGTTTTATAAAAACCTTCCCACGCACATGATTTCACATAATTTTAAAATATTTTAACCTTTTCAATCTGTTGATTGTTTAATATGTTTTAGCCTTTTAAAACTATTTTAATTATTTATACTATTTTAAATGTTTTAGATTGGTTTTATTGCATGGCTCCCTGAGATATTCGGTTAAATGACAGGATATAAATATTTTAATAAATAATAGATAATAGATACAATAGAGTTTAAGTCTTTGTGTGATTATATTTTTGAAAAAGTCAAAGATTTCAGTATAATTATAGTTAACAGATCCCTGTACAGCCTATCATTAGAATAACAATTGTTAATTTCACTGTAGTTTACTTAATCATTTACTTTTGTCTTCATTAATCATTTCTACTTTATAATTTGATAAATGTATGCAATTTTCTTCCCTTCTGGTAGGATAATTAGCTAAGTTTACAAGGGAAGCATTGACAATGAGGAGCATTCAGCTCGGTGATAGTAGGAGGTGTGAACAAGCAGAACTATGGTTCATTAACAAAACAGAAGTTAAACTTTATCAATATGGTAGACAGCATGCTGCCCTCTAGTAGAATGAGAAAAATAATGTGATAAAAGTTGCAGACCTGCTTATTTATCCTAATAGTTAACCAAAATAATTGAACCAGATCTGTGGCATTCTGAACATGGTAGTATTTATATGTCAGTACTTCCCCTTCATTGGTCACTTGCTCAAAACCTACTTGTCTAAGAAGATCTTGCTGAGCACCTTCTCATAGTAGCCATCTTTATTCATGAAAAACTCTCAATTAAAACAACTGCATTTTCCTGTTTTCACCCTGTCTTACTTTGTTCTCCCTTCAAATATGCCTTCCCATTCAACTTGTGAGATCCCTAAAGGGCCAAATTGGTTCTAAAGTGGAATTATCCATTTTATTCTCATATTGCCCAGTTAAGGCTGCAGTCCTAGGAACGCATATTCAGGAGTAGGCCATGCAGCAACAAAATCCAAAATCTACAAAAGACGATAGTTTTAATAGCCAACCAAATATATCATGCAAACTTTCAAAGCTCCATTGGCTTCTTCCTCTGTTGTTGTTCTGGAGGTATCTTCATGCAGGCAAAGCCTACTCCCCTTCTTGGCCAGGTGGGGACCAGGGACAAAGGGCAATAAAAGACAGGTTATAAAATTTCATACAATCATAGAATTGCAGAGGTGGAAGAGACCATGAGGGCCATCCAGTCCAACCCCCTGCCATGCAGAAAATCACGATCAAAGCATCCCCAACAGATGGCTATCCAGCCTCTGTTTAAAAACCTCCAAGGAAGGAGACCCCACCACACTCTGAGGGAGTGTGTTCCACTGCCAAGCAGCTCTTACTGTCAAAAAGTTCCTCCTAATGTTGAGGTGGAATCTCTGTTCCTGGAGCTTGCATCCATTGCTCCATGTTCCAATCTCTGGAGCAGCAGAAAACAAGCTTGCTCCATCCTCAAAGTGACACCCCTTCAAATACTTAAACAGGGCTATCATATCGCCTCTTAACCATCTTTTTTCCAGGCTAAACATACCCAGCTCCTTAAGTCTCTCCTCATAAGGCATAGTTTCCAGACCTTTCACCATTTTAGTCGCCCTTCTCTGGACACACTCTAATTTGTCAATATCCTTTTTGAATTGTGGTGCCCAGAACTGGACACAGTATTCTAGGTGAGGTCTGACCAAGGCAGAATAAAGCAGCACTATTACTTCCCTTGATCTGGACACTATACTTCTATTGATGCAGGCCAAAATTGCATTGGCCTTTTTAGCTGCCGCATCACACTGTTGACTCATGTTCAACTTGTGGTCTACTAGGACTCCTAGATCCCTTTCGCACGTAGTCTCGTTCAGCCAGGTCTCTCCCATCCTATATGTATGCATTTCATTCTTTCGCCCTAAGTGCAGTAGCTTACATTTCTCCGTATTGCATTTCATTTTGTTAGCTTTGGCCCAGCTCTCCAGTTTATCCAGGTCATTTTGAATTTTGATCCTGTCCTCCAGGGTATTAGCTACTCCTCCTTATTTGGTATCATCTGCAAATTTGGTAAGTATGCCCCTAATTCCCTCATCCAAGTCATTGATAAAGATGTTGAATAGCACTGGGCCCAGGACAGAACCTTGTGGCACCCCACTGGTCACATCTTTCCAAGATGAAGAGGAGCCATTGCTGAGCACCCTTTGGTGCTCAGCAATGCTCAACCAACTACAAATCCATTGAACAGTTAACTTGTCTAGCCCATGTTTTACAAGCTTGTTTGCAAGAATGTCATGGGGAACCTTGTCAAAGACCTTACTGAAATCAAGGTATGCGATATCCACAGTGTTCCCTTCATCTACCAAGCTGGTAATTTGATCAAAAAAAGAGATCAGATTAGTCTGGCATGACTTGTTACTCTGAAACCCATGTTGACTTTTTGTGGTTATGGCATTGCCTTCTAAATGTTCACAGACTCTCTGTTTAATGATCTGCTCTAGAATCTTCCCTGGTATTGATGTCAGACTAACTGGACAATAATTGTTGGGATCCTCTTTTTCCCCTTTATGAAGATGGGGACGTTTGCCCTCCTCCAGTCTGCTGGGACTTCTCCTGTTCTCCAGGAGTTCTCAAAGATTATTGCCAATGGCTCTGAGATTATATTTGCCAGCTCTTTTAATACTCTTGGATGTAGTTCATCTGGTCCTGGAGATTTAAATTCATTTAGATTAAGAAGGTATTCCTGTACTACCTCTTTACCTATTCTGTGCTGGATTTCCTCTATTGTGTCCTCTGTTCCTTTATCCTCAGGTTCGTCCCCGTTTTCCTTTTCTGAAAACACTGAGGCAAAGAAGGTGTTGAGTAATTCTGCCTTTTCTCTGTCCCCTGTTAGCATTTTGCCATCTTCTCCGCATAGTGGCCCTACCATTTCCTTCTTCCTCCGTTTGCTGTGGACATACCCCAAAAAAACCCTTTTTATTGTTCTTAACCTCTCTAGCAAGCCTGAGCTCATTCTGTGCTTTAGCTTTTCTGACTTTACTCCTACATGTGTTCGCTATCTGTTTGAATTCTTCTTTGGTGATGTCCCCCTTTTTCCATTTCCTATACATGTTCCATTTAAAACTTAGCTGTGTTGAAATTTCTTTAGTCATCCATCCTGGTTTCTTGAGACACCTCCCATTTTTCTTCCTCAATGGTACTGTTTGAAATTGTGCCTTCAGTATCTCCCTTTTGAGAAAGTCCCATCCATCTTGAGGTCTCTTCTCTTTTAGTATTCCTGACCATGGGATCACCCCCAGTATTTCCCTGAGTTTATTGAAATCAGCTCTCCTAAAGTCGAGAATGTGTGTCTGACTATGCCTGGCTTCTCCTTTCCATTCTATAACAAATTTCAGGAGAACATGATCACTCTCACCTAAGGATCCCACCACTTGCACCCCATTAACCAGGTCATCCCTGTTGGTTAGGATCAGATCTAAAATAGCTGACCCCCTTGTTGCCTGTTCCACATTTTGGACCATGAAATTGTCTTCCAGGCAAGTAAGGAATTTGCTAGACCTTGAAGTTTTGGTTGAGTTAGATTGCCAGCAAATATCAGGATAGTTGAAGTCACCCATCACTACTACATCTCTCCTTTCTGCATCTGTGTCCATCTGTTCTAGAAAGGCATCATCCAATTCCTCCGTCTGACTTGGGGGTCTGTAGCAGAGTCCCACCATAACATCCCTGTTGTTTCCCTCCCCTTTAATTTTTTTTATTATACTTTTTATTAAAGAATTCCAAGTAATCTCTATACATGAAACAAAGCATAGATGGTTTTCACGTTATCTGTATAAAACTACAATAATAAAGCCACAAAGGCTACAATGCTTCATTACTCATTCGTCCATATTTCTAGTATATTGAATTCTTCTATTTCTATATCCCCGTCTTCTTATTTCACCTATTAATCTTGCTCTTCACGTCACCAACCAAGGTACATTGGGCCATTAAGTATTATTTTAAACACCGTTTCCCATACCTTGTATACACCTCGCTCTCCTAATTCTATACTTCCTCATTCCGTGATTACTTTGACTATATTGTTAAATCGTTTCTCCAACTTCTACCGTATATTAAGTTAAAATTTACAAAAATTACAAAGTTCTTATTATAAGATTGCAAAATTATTACATGTCAACATTCCCTAGTCCTCTCCATTTCTTTTTCCAGAAACTTTTAACAGGTTCCCATCCCTGTTTAACTTCGTCTAACATTTTCCCCTTGATTTTGGTGGTTAGTATATCCATCTCCATCATCTCATGGAGTTTCAGTAACCACTCCTCTAGAGTAGGGTTTCCTTTCAACTTCCACTTAGAAGCATAAAGCAGCCTCGCTGCAGAGATCATATATAATATGATCTTCCATTGTTGATTGCCATTTTTCCCCTTGATTTTATCTACCATATTTAACAAATATGCTTCAGGCTTCAGAGGGAACTTGATTCCTAATATTTCATTTACTGCTCCATGTATTTTTTTCCAATATGCTTTAGCAAACTGACAATTCCACCACATATGGAAAATGGTACCTTTTGCCTGTTCACATTTCCAGCATAGATTGCTCCCTTTGTTATACATCTTGTTTAGCTTTGCCGGTGTTAGGTACCAGCGGTGGAATATTTTCAGAAAATTTTCTTTTAAATTTTGGGAAGCTGTAAATTTCTGTGTATAGTGGCATGCCTTTTCCCATCTCTCTAATTCAATAGCGTGTCCCACATCCTGTGCCCATTTTATCATTGACTCTTTCACATGTTCTGTTTCTAATTTCCTTTCTAACAGAGTTTTGTAATATTTAGCTATATGTTGTTTCTTGCTATCCCATAAAATTTTATCTATCAGGTTTTGGTCTATTTCAAACCCCTCTAACTTTCTATCCATTTTATATCGTTCAAATAGCTGTTTATATGGAAACCAGTTTAGGATATGCCCCACTGCCGCTAATTCCTCTCTGCTCTTAATCCTAAGACTCCCTTTATCCTTCACCAAAATATCTTTATATCTGAGCCAGGGTTCATTCTTATTTTTAGATCTTCTGAAAAAAGCCTCCTCAGGTGATATCCATACTGGAATTCCCCTATAATACTGTTTTTTTTATGTTCAACCAAACTTTTAGGAGTGCTTTCCTAATATAATGATTATTAAAATCTCTGTTTTCTTTCACTTTTCCGTACCATAGGTACCCATGCCAGCCAAACCTGTTGCCCGAGCCCTCCAGCGCTAGCGCTTTGTTATTGTTTAGGTAAATCCAGTCCTCGAGCCACACTAGCGCACATGATTGAAAGTAAAGCTGCAGGTCTGGCATGGCACATCCTCCTCTCTCTTTCCTTTCCAATAGTAGTTTCCACTTAATGCGAGGCTTTTTCCCCGACCATATGTACTTTGTTAACTCTGATTGCCATAACCTGAAGCATTTGTCATTGTTAATAACCGGCAGATTTTGGAAAACAAACATAAATCTCGGAAGGGTGTTCATTTTAAATGCTGCTATTTTTCCAAGCAGAGAGAGATTAAGTTTAGACCATCTAATAATATCACTCTTAATGTCACTGCATAGCTTATCATAGTTGTTTTTAAAGAGTTCTGTATTTCTTTTAGTGATCCAAATACCAAGATACTTTACTTTATTTTCTATTGTAAACCCTGTTCTCTGTGCTAATTCTTGTTCCTGAGTTTTAGTCATGTTCTTTGTAAGTGTTACCGTTTTTTCCTCTATTTACTTTAAATCCTGAGACCCTGGCATATTCTTGAATTTTCTTTAACAGGGTGTCTGTTTGTTCCAGTGGGTTATCCAAAAAAATCACTATATCATCAGCGTATGCCTTGATTTTGAATTCATACCCCTTGATCTTTGTACCTACAATGCCATCGTTGTTTCTAATGCTACCTATTAATATCTCAGTGACCATAATAAACAACAGGGGGAAAGCGGGCATCCCTGCCTAGTTCCCTTCTTTATATTTAGCTTCTCTGTTTTTTCCCCATTTACCATTACTTGGGCTGTTTTGTATATATTGTGTCTATCCAATGTGCGAACCTTTCCCCCACGTCCATTCTAATCAACAATTCCTTCATAAATGCCCAGTTCACTCTGTCAAATGCTTTTTCAGCATCAAGGAAAATCATAGCCAATTTTTTATCATTGTGACATTCATAGTGTTCAATTAAGTTTATTACTGTCCTTATGTCCTTGGGTACCTTCCAGTTAGAAAGCCATTTTGGTCTTCGTGAATTACCTCTGATAGAATCTTCTTCAATCTTTGCGCTAGGATTAGTGCAAATATTTTGTAATCACAGTTCAAGAGTGAAATGGGTCTGTAATTTTTAGGTTCCTTAATATCTTTACCTTCTTTCAGTATGAGAGTTATGTAGGCCTCACTCCATGATGTTGGTATCCCTTCTTCTATGATCTTCCCCATGGTCTTCTGCAAAGGGATACTTAATTCCTCTTCCATTTTTTTGTAATACAGAGGAGTAAACCCATCTGGGCCGGGTGCCTTATCTGCCTTTAGTTTACTGATAGCCATCGAAATCTCATTCATTGTAATATTGGCATTTAAACACTCTTTCTGTGATCTGCTGAATGACTTTATCTTTTGCTTTTCTAAGTAAAAGTTGATTTCCTTGAGGTCATTTTGAGTTATAGGTGCTTCATCATAGAGTCTCTCGTATTGATGAAAACCTTTCTTAATTATTTTTACGTCTGTCTCATACCTTCCTCTATACCTGATTTCTGTTACTAGTTTCTTCTCTCGGATCCTTCTCAGCCTGTGTGCCATCCATTTCCCCGTTTTATTAGCCAGCTCAAAATATTGTTGTCTTAAATTTCGTAATTTAATTTCCATTTCTTTATTCATCAATGATTGTACTTGTTTTCTTAGTAGGTTCAGTTCTTGTTGTAGTGTCATATCATTTGGTGTATCTAAGAGTTTATTTTCTCTAATCGATATTTCATACATTGTTTCTTCTAATCTTTTTGCTTCAGCTCTTCTTTTTTCTGCCATCTGTTTAATGAAGAAACCTCGCATAACAGGTTTAGAGGCTTCCCAGATCGTTTTGGTGCTCATACCTTCTGTTGTGTTTTCGAGAAAATATAACTTCAATGTTTCTTTTGCTTTTCTTAAAGTATTTTCATCCATCAAAAGCGTATCGTTTAGCCACCATCTCCTTTCTTGCTCATGGACCTGTATCTTTAGTTGAATGCGGTTATGGTCCGAGGTCCACTTCGTAAGGATGTCCATATTTTTTATAATTTTGTGCAGATGTTTAGATGCTAGGAACATATCTATTCTTGAAAAGGTGTGATGTGCATCCGAATAAAAAGTGTAGCCCTTCGCATTTCCATATTTCCATTGCCAAACATCCATCAATCCGTGATTCTCACACATTTCAAAGAATCTTTTCGGCAGCTTTCCCTGGTTTTTCTTTATTTGTTTGTGTGATTTTCTATCCATTATTGGATTTATGACCCCGTTCCAATCCCCCAGAATGAGAATATTTTAATTATCTGACTCTTCAATTTCCTTAGACAAATTATTGAGGAATAGGTCCTTATTTTGGAGCGTATACTCCTATTACTAATACTTTTAATTTTCCAATTTTAGCCTCTATTCCTACATAATGGCCGTTGGTATCATTAAATCTTTCTGTTGCTTCATATTTTTTACTTATATATAAAGCTACTCCCTTCTTCTTTTTTTTTGTCACATGAGGATATGAAATTTGCCCCAGTCTCGGGTTTTTCAGATATTTGTTATCCATTATTCTAATACGAGTCTCTTGGATGCGTGTAATATCATTGTTTCCCTCCCCTTTAATTTTTATCCAGATGCTCTCCACCTGGCTTCCAGTATTGATGTCGTGGATCACTTCACTGGTGTAAATATCCCTGACATATAATGCTATTCCTCCTCCTTTCCTGTTTGGCCTGTTTCTCCTATAAAGGTTATACCCCTCTATTCCTACATTCCAATCATGAGACTCATCCCACCAGGTTTCAGTAATGCCTATTATATCATACTTGCTTTGTAGTGCTAGGAGTTCAAGTCCATCTTGCTTATTTCCCATGCTCTTATTTCAACTCCATTAGAAACAGAAAAGTAACTTTCCTTGAGATCCAGGTTGTCCCTGTCCTGTGTGAAGCTAACTGCTCCTTTCTTAGGCAGAGAACATTGAATTTCTCAAGGAGTCTCTGTACTGTTACATCTGGAAAAACGTTTAGGTGCTGTATAGGTAAAATGTGCCAATTGCAGTCCATAGGAAAGAGTTTTACCTTTGCTGGAGGTAAAAAAAAACCCAAAAAGTTAAGTCCTACTCCATTAGCTCCCTCTTGTTACTTTCTTCTGTTGTGGCAAAATCCAGTAACTTCACATGGTTCTGTTCCTTCCTCTCAGGCAGATCCCAGAGGGTGAGGCTTGGGGACAGTTGCTCTACTAGAATAGAGCTTAATGGGAATCATATTCAGGATAGCTGTGTTGGCCATGCTGCAAAATGCAACAAAATATAAAATCCATGAAACAGTGATACTTGGCCAACCAAAATGCACAAAATACATTGTGCAAGCTTTCAAAGCTCCACTGGCTTCTACATCAAGCAAAAGATGTTAACAAATCATACAAAAGAAAAGTTATGATGGTAGAGTCACAGGCCTGCATTTTGTATCAGATGTTGTTTCTGTTGTAGGTCAGTTGTTCTGAGGGGACCTCAATGAAGGCAAAGGCTATTTCTCTTCTGGGCCATGTGGGGACCAGAGACAAAGGACAATAAGCTAGTAGACAATAAGCTTGCACAATGTATTTTGTGCATTTTGGTTGGCCAATAAAGTATCACTGTTTTATGGATTTTATGTTTTGTTTTATATGTTTGTTGTTTTATATTGAGTTTTATGGATTTTATATTTTGTTCCTGTCAAAGTTTAGAGAAATTCGCAGAGGATAAATCTATTATCCTCCATATTTAGAAGGAGAGAATATGCCCTCAATGTCACACATAGCAGCACACACTAGGGAGGGCTGCTGTTTCACAGCTTACTTCTGGCTTCCTGGATACACCTGATTGACCAGGATGCTGGAGTAGATGGAACCTTGATCAATAGGGCTTGTATTTCCTAATGTCATAATAAGTGCATTGAAATAATTTAGTCAGCTCCTACAGAACAGTAGGAGATACAGTGCCAAACAGTCAATTTTTTCTTTCTGTATGTAACAGTGGGACTGATTATACCACAATTTAGTACGCTTATTTCCCCTTCCACACCAGGCTAGTAATATAATATTAGACTGGGGGCTCTTCTATATTGGTCTAAAGAAGCACAAGTTCTCGCAGTGCAGGTCCTTGGGTTTTACCAGGTTTTGTCAGTTGTTGTGACCTCTTTGGACTTTATCAGGCCACCCCCCCTAAACCCCATTCTTTTGTTGGCATAACTTTGCCATTTTTATTCTGGCAAAAGAACTCCCCATGCCACACTTACCTCCTATCCATGAAAAGGCTTCCCTGGCAATGAAAGAGGAAGTGATCAGAACTCTATTCACTTCCTCATTTAAAAAACCCGCATATTCTCTCAAGAATACATAGCGTGGGAAATTCAAAAAAGAAAAAAAAAACAAAGTTAAAGTTATAAAAAGCACCTAAACACACTAAAAAGGTCTCAAGTAAACTGGGAAGGATCATAAAAAGTGTGTCACCTACCTGGATGTCGTGATCTCACCCAAAAGTGTTCTCACCGGACCAGCCACTGACGTGGGTACAATTGTACAAACTTTCAAATGCCAGCAATATCGGCATAAAAGCACCACAGGCTTCAATTGATGGCTTGAGCCGTGAATAAAAAGTACGTTTTTTTTTTAAACAGGACATGGTCATGAAAAGACGAAGTTGTGTGTTATGTGCCTCCTTTCGCGATCATTAGGCATCCTTATGACACCTTATTTGCCCTGTCTGATAATGTCCCTAATCTACTGATTCCATTCTTCTCGGGGGCTGTTGGTAGGACTTTCTTGATTCTACACCAGGGCTCTTTCAACTTTCTTTTTTTTAACTGGGGCATGGCTTGCTGAAGTGGTTCTATGTTTTCAGGATAAATTTGCCCCTCTGAACGTTTTGTAGAGTTATACATAGTGCAAACATGGCATTTCAATCATGCACTATAGAACTATAAAAATTAAAAAGGAAGAAGGAAAACAAACATATAGTTCTGAATCTCTAAGTGTTAAAAGGAAATCCACTTGAAGGTGGGAATGAAATGCTGTGACTCATGCTGGGAATTGCCATAAAAGAGTCAGGGACAAAAAAAATGTCATTTGGGTATTTTAAAAAACTCTGAGCAACAAATACCTCATCCTCCCAATATATTTGCCCCACATAGAAGAGCCCTAAACTAGCTATTTACTTTAAAAAACCCATTCTATCATTGCTTTTTGCATGAATGATGTATCATTTAATTGCACCTTGTGACAGATTCATTGCCACAGTAAAAGGGGGCATGATCAGGACTTGTCTAGGGCTGGTGACATCCTGTGATAAAAGTGAACATAGTGACAAGCTGGAGCATGTCCAGAGGAGGGTAACAAAGATGATAAAAGGTCTGGAAACTAAACCTTATGAGGAGCAACTTATGGAGCAGCTAACATGGTAACCATATTTAAATATCTGTAGGGATGATATGTTGAAGATGAAGTGAGCTTGTTTTCTACTGTTCCAGGGATTAGAACATGAACCAATGGATTCAGCTTACCAAGAAATAAGATTTCACCTAAATGCAGGAGAAATTTTTGACTGTAAAAGCTGTTTAACAATGGAATAGACTGCCTCAGAGAGTGGTGGATTCTCATTCTTTGGAGGTTTTTAAATAGCAGTTAGATGGTCATTTTTCAGAAATTTAGTAGTGTGCATGACAGGGAGCTAGAGTAGATGGCCTTGATGTACATTCCCACTCTACGATTCCATGATTCTCTGAAGCTTGTCAGACTTCAGATTTTAAATAGATGATCACATATTCAACTGCTTCAGATAAATAATTTTTTGCTTATAGCAAACCAACATGTAGTCCAAAGGCTGAGTAAAAATCTGACATAAAAGCTATTTGCTTGTGGTCATTGTTTATTTCATTATTATCCCATCCTTCCTTCAAGGAGCTCAAGGCTCCCTCACCTACCCAATCTATCCCCACACAAAAAAAATTGTGTGAGGTAGATTTATTGCTATTAATAGGCACTTGGATTTAGCTATGTAGTATACCCAGTTTTCCGAGGTCAGCTTTGTTTGCTGTGACATTTGGAATCACCCCCAAAACTGTGCCAAAATTTTGCAATTGTTTTGCAATGTTTTTAAACAAAAAACCCATGTTTTGCAACAGCCTCAAAACTGAGATACAGACTTCTCAGTTCTGGGGTTTCAAGTAAATTTTTACTACAAACCCCAACACCTGGCTGGGAAGGATGAGCTTTTGCCTGGGAGCCATGCCCCCTTCTTCCACCCTGAAGCTATAACAACTGCTACTAGCTGAGTGTCAAGACCTGGCTGCGAAGGGTGAGCAACGCGGTGGTGGCAACGACTGGGCCACAGGAAGGACAGTCGGAGGCCTAAACTGTCCAGAAAAACACAATCTAAAGTGTCATTAAAGCCCTTTGTTGAGGTGGCCATGAGAATGTAGGGTGGGAACACAGCTGGATCCTTTGCCATTCTTATTATCTATGGGGGACGGGAATGATCTGGGAGCTGGGATTAAGGTTGTGTGGGGGAACGGAAGGTATGGTGGTAACAGAGTGAAGAGTTGTTACAAAAGAAGGAGGGATCAATGCTTAATATCTATCCTGCCTTCAGTTCACTCTGTTTCCCAGAATAAATTGGAGAGCGCACCAACCATTCCACAGACCCTTACTCTGCTGCTTTGCAATGCCAGATTGGTTTAAAACAAGACCCATATCATCCATGACCTTTTATTGGATGAGACTGCCAACCTGGAATGCTTTACAGAGACCTGGCTGGAAGAGGTCAGTGCTGTGACTTGGGCACAGGCACTCCCGGCCAGGTACTCAGTGAGCAGGTAAGGAAAAGTGGGCGGGGGGGGGAGCAGAGTGGCTCTAGTTCATAAAAACAATCTAACCTTAACCAGGAAGCCTATCCGGAACACAGTCCACATTGAGTGTATGTACCTAAGCCTGAGGACCAGGGATAGTTTAGGAATTCTGTTAGTATATCGGCCACCCCGTTGTCTAACAGACTCCCTAACCAAGCTGACGCAGCTGGTCTCAGAGTTGCTGCTGAAGTCACCCAGACTGTTAGTTTGGGGCAACTTCAACATCCCACTCAAGACCAGCTTGCTAAATCTAACTGGTGCAGCTCGGGAGTTCATGGAATCCATGACAAACATGGGCCTATCCCAATTGGTTGTCGGGCCTACTCACTGTGCAGGCCATACCCTCGATGCGGCCTTTAGTACGGAACAGGAATATCTGTGGGCGGAGGATATTAAAACCTCTGCACTGTCATGGACGGATCATTTCCTGGTCAAGATGGAGCTAAGAGCCACTGTCTGCCCCACCAGGGGTGGTGGATCTATTAGAATGGTCCGCCCTTGAAGGCTAATGGAACCAATTGGATTCCCGAAAGCCTTGGAGGGTTTAATGGTTGGTAATGCCGGTGATTCTGCCGAAGCTTTGGTTAATATTTGGAACACCGACCTCACCAAGGCTCTCGACATGATCGCTCCCAAACGTCCTTTCCAGCCTGCTCCTAACTGTAAGCCCTGGTATTCAGAGATGCTTAGGAAGATGAAGCGGGCTGGACAATGACTAGAGCGCACCTGGTAGAAGACTCGACTCTTATCCAATAAGACTCATCATAAGAATTTCCTTGATTCCTATTGAGAGGCGATACATGCAGCGCAGACGTCTTTCTCCTCTGCACGTATTACATCTGCAGAGTCCCGTCCAGCAGAACTGTTTAGGGTGGTGGGGGAGCTGAAGCAGGTTTCACCTGCGCAGAACCCCTTACTTAACCCGACAACGGCCGGCTGTGACGCATTCAACAGCCACTTTGCAGATAAAATCTCTCGGATAAGGGCCGACTTAGATGCCAGTGTTATGACAGAATCTATAGACAAGGTGTCCAGCAACTCCATTGATGAAATTTTATTGGATCAGCTTCAAATCTGTGAGTACTAATGATGTGGACACGCTCCTTGGTAGAGTGAGGAAGACGACCTGTCCACTCAATCCTTGTCCATCATGACTGGCCACCCAAGGGGGCGACACATTGAGAGTATTCCTTAGGGAGATTATCAATGTGTCTTTCAGAGAGGGGTCCATTCCATCCTGTCTGAAGGAAGCGGCGGTAAAGCCGCTCCTGAAAAAGCCTTCCCTGGACCCCTTGGACAGGAATAACTATAGGCCAGTCTCCTTGCTGCCTTTTTTAAGCAAGGTGATCTAGAGGGTGGTCGCTTCCCAACTCCAAGCTGTCTTGGATGAAACTGATTATATAGATCCATTTCAACTGGCTTTAGGACAGGATATGGAATTGAGACTGCCATGGTTGCTCTGGCTGACGACCTTCGCGTGGGGATCAACAGGGGTAGTGTGACCCTGTTGGTGCTCTCAGCGGCCTTTGATACAATAGTTCATTCCATCCTCTTAGATCGCCTGAGAGGGTAAGGAATTGGAGGCACTGCCTCACAGTGGTTCCATTCCTTCCTCTCAGGCAGATCCCAGAGGGTGAGGCTTGGGGACAGTTGCTCTACTAGAATAGAGCTTAATTGTGGCATTCCTCAGGGCGCCATCCTGTCCTCGATGCTATTTAACATCTATATGAAGCCGCTGGGAGAGATCATTAAGAGGCATGGAGTGCGGTGTCATCAGTATGCTGATGACACCCAGATATATTTCTCCATGTCTCGGTCATCAGCTTCGACTTCAGATGGTGTCTCTCCTCTCAATGATTGTCTTAGGGCAGTAATGGACTGGATGAGGAAAAACAAATTGAGACTGAATCCAGACAAAACGGAGGTACTAACAGTTATGAGCCCAAAACCAGGTCTGGGAATACAACTTCCAATCTTGGATGGAATCACACTCTCCTCCAAGGACTGTGTCTGCAGTCTGGGGGTGCTCCTGCACTTGTCGCTCCAGATGTCTAATCAGGTAAATGCGACAGTCAGAAGTGCCTGTTATCAACTTCGGCTGATACACCAGCTGTGCCCTTTCCTGGAAATCGGGGACCTCGAAACTGTGGTGCATGCACTGGTAACCTCTCATCTCGACTTTTGTAATGCACTCCACATGGGACTACCCTTGTGCTTGACTTGGAAACTTCAACTAGTTCAGAACATGGCAGCCAGGTTGATTTCTGGTGTTTCCAGAAGAGAGCATATCACCTATGTTAAAAGCTCTCCACTGGTTGCCTATTAGTTTCTGGGCACAGTACAAGGTGTTGGTTATGACCTTTAAAGCCCTACACGGCTTGGGTCCAACTTACCTCTAGGGCTGCCTCCTCCTGTACGACCCTCCCTGCGCACTTCGGTCCTCTGGGAGGAATCTGTTACAACCTATGAAAACAAGGCTGTTGGTGACCTTCCAGAAGGCCTTCTCTGCTACCGCTCCCAGATTATGGAATGGCCTGCCGGACGAGATCCGTCTTATTACCACCTTAGACAGCTTCAAAAAAGCTGTCAAGACGGATCTTTTCCGGCAGGCCTTTCCCGAATAGCTATCCCAGCCTGAACATTTGGCTGTCTTTTCCCTTAAGCTGCCATTGAATTATGGAATTTTTTTTCTCTTTTTAATTATTGTATGTTTTTAATCTTTTTAGTTTAATATTGTTTTAAGGGGTGGGTGGGTTAGGGTACTAATGTAATTATGGAATTTTTATGCTGTAAGCTGCCCCAATTGCATTGCACAGGGGCGGGATGGAAATAATTTATTATTATTATTATTATTATTATTATTTCTTGGAATCCCCCCCAAACCTGTGCTGGGAGGAAGCCAGGGGAAGCCTATTTACAGTGTTTTTTAGAAACAAACAACTGGGGAAACCCATGTTATGTGGGATTACCTGGATGGGTCCGGCACAGCAATGCAGGGTCTGTACCTGCACAATTGCATGTATCGCCAGACAACGACGCCACTGCCACTGGTGTCACTCTACACACAGGAAGAAGGCCCCCAGCCTTGATCACATGCTGAGGGCCTCCTTCCTGACTTCAGAGAATTGTGAGCGCAACAGTGAGGGAGGTGCCCGATGATACTGGCTGCGGTGTTCTTGTGGCAGCTGGCATGTGTGTCCCGATTTCTATCCATTTTGTAATGGTAACAGGGGATCTGGGCTAGCTTCAGAATCAGAATACACTGGCTGGAAAGTGATGTATTCTGGCCAATGTAGACAAGCCCTAAGACAAGTTAGTTCCACCAAATCCAGTATGCATACTACAATATGCAGAGTAGAAGATATTCAGCACAATATATACATACTTACTCAAAAATCAGTAAGGTTTCCGTCCAGTAAGGCTTGCTCTCACTCTCAGAGGTCTGTAGTGGTGCTACAAATAACTATATTATCTATAACACATAGCTTTGGAGAGGTATTACGGCCATTAAGAAGTTCCTTTTTAAAAAAGGAATGGTTCTTGCGTTAGAAGTAACACATTACTTGTTTCTTTGTGTGGACAAAAGAAATGCTTTGGGAACAATTTGAGAAGGTTTTTTTTCAATTGTTGAACCATTTTCCTGCTGTTTAGATAGATTTTCAGAGGTGGGAGGAGTAAAACATAGCAAGCAATATAACAAGTATTTCAACAAATCATTTTGCTTTTTTTAATTGCAATGAGTAAGCAGCAATGAGCAATACCTTTTTTAAAAACACATAACAGATAAAAGATATAGCTCCTTTTAAAAATCATTTTCCAGGCTCTGCTTATTCGACACAAAGCTGAGGAACTGATGCAGAGTGATTGTTCTATCATTTATATTTAATGGGATGGGACTGACGTTCTGATGTTCAATTTATGTAAAACTGAAAATGTTACTGTTATACGGATGCAGCCCCATGAGTACTTTCTGGATGGGGAGTGGTCTTCTAGTCTATTTGAATTGGGCACTGGTGCCTTAAAGGTTTGGAGATCTAAGGAACTGCATCTATTCCACATCCTATCATGACCTTCTGAGAATGGCCACATTCTTCATTCTTGGTAGCCACAGTTCAGGTATTATATTTTGGCATCAAAAAGTGTACTTTTTAACCATCTTGTCCAAACATTACAAAAAAGTATTTGATTAGTGGCTCTCAATTCCCTGTATGCCAGAGAGTAAGCTTCCTAGGTTCAACATTGCCTCAGTTTCAATGTGTAGGTTTCTATTTTCTTCATCTGTCAGAGAAACACTTCCTATATTATTTTAATTTTGTGCAAAATGGACAGTTCATCTCCCCCAACCCATTTTTTTCCCAAATCTTGGCTTAACTCTTGTACATGTCTCTTCCTTCATTGTACTGTTCCTTTTAGCAGACTACTCTTGTGAACAGGTACTTGCACTTTTTGTTATTTATAAACTTGCTTTATGATAAGTCCCTTGTGCTAAATCTCCAAAATGGTTGTACTGTTGAGGTTGTCCAACAACCTGGTTTGTTGTTGTTTGCCCATCTCAGAACAGGGCTACTTCCTAACACATTGATTGCTTATGAATTAGTAATACTGTCTGGCTGCTGTCATTGATAACAAAAACACTAACTAGATTCTAAAGATATACATCCCCAGGGAATACAATGATTTCTAAATGATTCTATCTATGTGTCCACAATGGAATTTACAATCATATTTGATCAATGCATTTCTTTTCCAGATGTGCCTTAAATTGCTCTTAAAATTCAATCCACATAAAACCATTCAATTTTAGAATCAATGAACTCTGCAGCATTGTATACAACTAATTTTTCATTTCTTTTCCCTTATAGAGGGTAATCCGTATACCTGGTGGATTGGACGTGCCAATGAAAAGCACTACTACTGGGGTGGCTCTGGACCAGGCATTCAGAAATGTGCCTGTGGCATCGAACGTAACTGCACTGATTCCAGATACTATTGCAACTGTGATGCTGATTCTAAACAAGAGTAAGTCCATTTTTAAATCCAGGGGGTCAGTTACATGGCAGTTTTTAATGCAGCAATTTGTGCTTTAGTGCTTTTTCACACCAGTGCCGGATAGCTTAGACAATTTATGGGGGATTCAGTTCCATTGTTTACTTTTTCGCTTTCTGGTTCAGATGGGCAAAGGTGCAGGGGGGTGCCTGCCTGCCTGCCTGCCTGCCTCTTAAATGCCTGCCTCTTAAAGCCACTCACTGAAAACACACAGAGTTGACGGAGGAGGGGCTTAATGGGGGGAATAGCTCCTTTGTAACTGAAAGGGCTTTAATTGCAGGCATTCCTCAGAAGAGGAAAAGAGACCGTAAGTTGTCTGTACAGAAAGCAACAGTATCAACTTTCACAGCTTCGTTTGAGGTAGAGAAAACCAGAAAGCACCTAAAAAGCAGGGAGACCCAGGAGACGGGAGAATTAATGACAAAGAAGGGAAGGAAAAGAATTCTCTTTGCTCTGCATTTCTCCTATCTGAATAGACTGTTTTCTCTCCCTCTCTCATGCTGGTGCTGTGTGCATGCACACACACACACACAAAACAACGATCGATAGATCAGCTGGTGGAGCATACAGAGAGAGAGAGAGGGAGGGAGGGATGGGCAGAGGAACAGTAATTATGCTAGATAGCAAGGCAGCTGGCTAGATCTTTTCTCATCTCTCCTTGGGTAAATTCAACCAATCACAACTAGTTCTGCTGTGGCAATTTCAAAAAGACTGCTGACTGTTTCCACGGCCTTAAGCAAAATGGTCGTTCACACAGTCAATAGTGCGCTAACTTGCACTACTTTTCAAAAAAGTTTGGGAAAACAGCGAAAACTTATACTGCATGACTTACGGGGTTTTTTGCCTCCCTCCTTCTGAATATGGCAACTTTGAGCCGAAAGATGTGGCAACTATTAGGATTCTTTGCGAATTCTTTGAGGATTTATTTTGCTGTGTAAACGGCCCCCATGAAACATATTCAGGGGCAGCCGTATTGGCTATGCAGTAAAATACAACAAAATCCACAAAAAACTGATACTATCATCATCATTTTATTGCAGTCCAAAGTCCCAAAATTTATAAGCACAGACAGTAAAAACAATCAACAATAAAACCCGAATATGACAAAAGCATATGAAATCCTAAATTGCACTCTGGCCATTTCTTTGTACATAAAGGGTTTTAATTTTGGCAGCTTCAGAGAGGAATTTGGCTACAGCTAAAGTAACCTTTGGGCGTTTGTCTTCCATCAAAAAATTTACATAGAAGATTTCTGATATTCCCTTTATCATCTTTACCAAATGGTAGATTGTATCTTGACAAATTTGGGTATAGAGTTTATAATGTAAAAGAATATGATTCAAGGTCTCTACTTCCATGTTGCTACAAGGGCAACATCTTTCAAAATACAGGGCACTGGTCAATCTAGCATGCAATATTTCATTGGAATACATATTACATCTTACCCTAGAGAAAGAGCTGCGATATTTGCTCACATTTAGGCTCATCAAATAATTGGCTATATGGAAGTGGCATTATAAGGTATGTTCAACATGCTAGGGGAACAAGACACATATGAACGTGAGCATAATTCACAAAAAGCAATTTCCAGAAGCCTTAATTTAACCAACTTAAGAGTTGTATTCAGCCCCAAATTGGAAAGAACTGGAGCAGAGAGACCTATTGAGACTTCTTTCCTCGCTAAAAATTCATCCCGTACCAGAAATTGCTATGCTGCTTATAGCAAGTCAGGTTTAAACCACCTGCCTAAGTCGTATTACGACATTAAGAGAGTGATATCTTTATTGGGCCAATTTCAAAGCATTATACATTATGCAGGCTTTCAAAGCTTCACTGGTTTCTTCATCAGACAAAGAAGTTAAAAAATTATACAGGAGAAAACAATGATGTTAGAGTCACAGGCCTACATTCTGTCTCATATGTTACTCTGTTGTCAGGTAAGTTGGTATTGAAGGATTGCTATGCAAGCAGAGGAGACTGGTAATAAAAGTTCAACCCCATTAGCAACAGAAAAGTAACTTGCCTTGAGAACCAGCTGTCCCTGTCCTGTGCAAAGTTAATTGCTCCTATCTTAGACAGAGAACACTGAATATCTCAAGTAGTCTCTGTACTGTTACATCTGGAAAAACATTTAGGTGCTGCATAGGCAAAACGTAACTATAGTAGTCCAATGAAGGAGTTTTACTTTTGTTGGAGGTGGAAAACTTCAATGCATTAAGTCCCAATCATTTGTCTGCCTCTTATTTTAAGGGTTGTTTTAAGTGTATGTTTTTAAGTTTTAAGGCTTTTAAGAGGGTTTTTTTTTTTTGGTCAGGAGTTAGAGACTGAACTCCATTATAAAATGGCCAAACAACTGCAGAGGTCATGCTGAGTCATAATGGCTGACTCCATGAACTGCCTAGTCTTCCTTAGCTACAGAAAGAGGGTTCTTATTGGTGTGTAAGATCATGTGATTGAGTAAGCCAATGCCCTGTAACTGTATATCGGAGGGCTCAGAACAGAGCTCACTTCTCTTCTTCTTGTGAACGCTGAGGCCTGGTGAAGAAGTTTCTCCTTCAATTGTAAATATATCTACAAATTGCAACTGCTTGACTTTGAAGATAAAAGTGCCTCCTGCTTATTTGGACATCAAACATGTGTGAGTATTCTTGGGAATGGGTTGCTACTAAGTCTGCTGAGATAGTTTTTGGTTTCTGCCAGGGATTGAGTGTCCTATCATCGCCTGACATTTTTAAGGGCTTGTAATAAGTATACAGTGTATTAACCATTTCCAATGTAATGTTATACATCTCCTCAAAATTAAGTTCTATTGCGTTCAGTGTGGGATTAATTCCAAATAGGTAATACAGGGTTACCACTTAAATCTCTCACAGTAGGAACTCATTACATTGTCCAATGAACCAAATTAATAATTAATCAGGAACACCAGCCAGCAAGCCAGAGGTTCTCCAGCCTGCAGCAGCCTTTTACCCCATTCCACCGGGCCAGGAGGCTGTAGTGGGGCCCTGAGGACTTCTTGGCAGCGAGGCAGCAATGGGAGGGGGCGTGGCCAGGAGTGGCTAGTGTCTAAAGCCACTCCCACCCCCTCAGGAACACCAGCCAGCAAGCCAGAGGTTCTCCAGCCTGCAGCAGCCTTTTACCCCATTCCACCGGGCCAGGAGGCTGTAGTGGGGCCCTGAGGACTTCTTGGCAGCGAGGCAGCAGTGGGAGGGGGCGTGGCCAGGAGTGGCTGGCGTCTTAAGCCACTCCCACCCCCTCAGGAACACCAGCCAGCAAGCCAGAGGTTCTCCAGCCTGCAGCAGCCTTTTACCCCATTCCACCGGGCCAGGAGGCTGTAGTGGGGCCCTGAGGACTTCTTGGCAGCGAGGCAGCAACGGGAGGGGGCGTGGCCAGGAGTGGCTGGTGTCTTACGCCACTCCCACCCCCTCAGGAACACCAGCCAGCAAGTCAGAGGTTCTCCAGCCTGCAGCAGCCTTTTACCCCATTCCACCGGGCCAGGAGGCTGTAGTGGGGCCCTGAGGACTTCTTGGCAGCGAGGCAGCAGTGGGAGGGGGCGTGGCCAGGAGTGGCTGGCGTCTTAAGCCACTCCCACCCCCTCAGGAACACCAGCCAGCAAGCCAGAGGTTCTCCAGCCTGCAGCAGCCTTTTACCCCATTCCACTGGGCCAGGAGGCTGTAGTGGGGCCCTGAGGACTTCTTGGCAGCGAGGCAGCAGCGGGAGGGGGCGTGGCCAGGAGTGGCTGGCGTCTTACGCCACTCCCACCCCCTCAGGAACACCAGCCAGCAAGCCAGAGGTTCTCCAGCCTGCAGCAGCCTTTTACCCCATTCCACCGGGCCAGGAGGCTGTAGTGGGGCCCTGAGGACTTCTTGGCAGCGAGGCAGCAGCGGGAGGGGGCGTGGCCAGGAGTGGCTGGCGTCTTAAGCCACTCCCACCCCCTCAGGAACACCAGCCAGCAAGCCAGAGGTTCTCCAGCCTGCAGCAGCCTTTTACCCCATTCCACCGGGCCAGGAGGCTGTAGTGGGGCCCTGAGGACTTCTTGGCAGCGAGGCAGCAACGGGAGGGGGCGTGGCCAGGAGTGGCTGGTGTCTTACGCCACTCCCACCCCCTCAGGAACACCAGCCAGCAAGCCAGAGGTTCTCCAGCCTGCAGCAGCCTTTTACCCCATTCCACCGGGCCAGGAGGCTGTAGTGGGGCCCTGAGGACTTCTTGGCAGCGAGGCAGCAGTGGGAGGGGGCATGGCCAGGAGTGGCTGGCGTCTTAAGCCACTCCCACCCCCTCAGGAACACCAGCCAGCAAGCCAGAAGGACTCGAAGCCAGCAACTGGAGTCAGCTGAGGCCGGGAATGGAGTGGGGGCGAAAATTGGAGTTGTGCTGGGGAAAGGGAGGTATGGTCGGAACAGAGTGAACAGATGTTACAAAAGAAGGCGGGATCGCTGTTTGTCAGCTATCCCACCTTCAGTTCACCCTGTTTCCCGGAATGGATTGGAGAGTGTACCAACCATTCCACAGAACCTTACTTTGCTCCTCTGCAATGCCAGGTCGGTTAAGAATAAAACTCATATTATTTACGATCTACTCTTGGATGAGGATGCCGACCTGGCTTGCTTCACAGAAACCTGGCTGGGAGAGGACAGCGCTGTCACATGGGCGCAGGCCCTCCCAGCCGGGTATTCTGTCAGTGAGCAGGTGAGGGGAAGTGGGCGGGGGGGCGGAGTGGCTCTGGTTTATAAGAACAATCTGACCTTGACCAGGATACCTGTCCGAAACACAGTCCACTTTGAGTGTATGTACCTTAGCCTAAGGACCAGGGATAGTTTGGGGATTCTGCTAGTATACCGACCACCCCGTTGTCTAGCAGACTCCCTAACCGAGCTGACACAGCTGGTCTCAGAGTTGCTGTTGGAGTCGCCCAGACTTTTAGTTCTGGGCGACTTTAACATCCCACTCGAGACCAGCTTGACAAATCTGACTGGTGCAGCTCGGGAGTTCATGGAAACCATGACAAACATGGGCCTATCCCAATTGGTCATTGGGCCCACACATTGTGCGGGTCATACTCTCGACGCGGTCTTTAGTACGGAACAGGAATATCCGTGGGCGACGGTTATTAAAACCGCCGCATTGTCATGGACGGATCATTTCCTGGTCAAGACTGAACTAAGAGTCTCTTCCCGCCCCACCGGGGGTGGTGGACCCATTAGAATGGTCCGCCCCCAAAGGCTAATGGAACCAATAGGATTCCAGAAAGCCTTGGAGGGTTTAATGGTTGGTAACGCCAGTGACCCTGTCGAAGCTTTGGTTAATACCTGGAACACCGATCTTACCAAGGCTATTGACACGATCGCCCCAAGCGTCCTTTCCAACCCGCCTCTAACCGTAAGCCATGGTATACTTCAGAGCTTAGGAAAATGAAGCGGGTTGGACAACGACTAGAGCGCAACTGGCGGAAAACTCGACTCTTATCCGACAGGACTCGACATAGGAATTTTCTTCGGTCCTATCGAGAGGCAATACGTGCAGCGCAGAGATCCTTCTCCTCTGCACGTATTGCGTCTGCAGAGTCCCGTCCAGCAGAGCTGTTTAGGGTGGTAAGGGAGATGACGCAGGTTATACCTGCACAGAACCCATTGCTTAACCCAACAACGGCCTGCTGTGATGCATTTAACAACTACTTTGCAGATAAAATCTCTCGGATAAGAGCCGACTTAGATGCCAGCATTTTGACAGAAACAACTGACGAGGTGTCCAGCAACTCCGTTGATGTAAGTTTACTGAATCAATTTCAATCTGTGAGTACCGAGGACGTGGACAAGCTACTTGGTAGAGTGAGGAAGACGACCTGCCCTCTTGATCCTTGCCCTTCATGGCTGGCCATCCAGGGGGGGACTGCCTTGATGGTGTTCCTTAAGGACATCATCAATGCATCCCTCAGGGAAGGGTGTGTTCCATCTTGTTTAAAGGAAGCGGCGGTTAGGCCGCTCCTGAAAAAACCTTCCCTAGACCCCCTGGACATGAATAACTATAGGCCGGTTTCTATGTTACCATTCTTGAGCAAAGTGATCGAGAGGGCAGTTGCTCTTCAACTCCAAGTGGTCTTGGATGAAACTGATTATCTAGACCCATTTCAAACTGGCTTCAGGACGGGATTTGGAGTTGAGACTGCCATGGTTGCCTTGACCGATGATCTGCATCTAAGCATCGACAGGGGTAATGTGTCCCTGTTGGTGCTTCTGGACCTCTCAGCGGCTTTCGATACGATAGATCATGGCATTCTCCTGGATCGCCTGAGAGGGTTAGGAATTGGAGGCACTGCGCTCCAGTGGTTCCGGTCCTTCCTCTCGGGCAGGTCCCAGAGGGTGCGGCTTGGGGACAGCTGCTCCAGCAGAAAGGAGCTTACTTGTGGTGTTCCACAGGGCACCATCCTGTCCCCGATGCTGTTTAACATCTATATGAAGCCGCTGGGTGAGATTATTCGGGGTTATGGGGCTGGGTGTTATCAGTACGCTGATGACACCCAGATCTATTTCTCCTTGTCCCGATCATCGGCCTCGAATCCTAATGGCATCTCTCCTCTTAATGACTGTCTTAAAGCTGTAATGGGCTGGATGAGGAAAAACAGATTGAGATTAAATCCAGACAAAACGGAGGTGCTCAAGGTAGCGGCCCCGAAACCAGGAGTTGAGTTGCAACCTCCAGTCCTGGATGGGGTCACACTCCCCGTTAAGGACTGTGTTCGCAGTCTGGGGGTGCTCCTTGATTCATCGCTTCAGATGACGAGTCAAGTGAATGCGACGGTCAGGAGCGCTTGTTATCAGCTTCGGCTGATACGCCAGCTGTGCCCTTTCCTGGAAGTAAGGGACCTTGAGACTGTGGTGCACGCGCTGGTAACCTCTCGTCTAGATTTCTGCAATGCGCTCTACATGGGGCTACCCTCGTGCTTGGTCCGGAAACTTCAGTTGGTACAAAATATGGCAGCCAGAGTGGTCTCAGGAACATCTCGGAGAGATCATATAACTCCAATACTAAAATCTCTCCACTGGCTGCCTATCAGTTTCCGGGCCCAGTATAAGGTGTTGTTTATTACCTTTAAAGCCCTAAATGGCTTGGGTCCAACTTATCTCCGGAACCGCCTCCTCCCATACAATCCTCCCCGCATACTCCGGTCCTCTGGGAGGAATCTGCTTCAGCCACAAAAATCTAGGCTGTCTGCAACCTCCCAGAGGGCCTTTTCAGTAATCGCCCCCAAATTGTGGAATGGCCTGCCGAATGAGATCCGTCAGCTGACGAGCTTGAGTAGCTTTAAAAAAGCACTAAAGACGGATCTCTTTCGGCAGGCCTTTCCTGATTTCCTGATTAGATCCCGGCCTCAGGAACTCAGTCTCCTGGCTTTTTAAAAATTATGTATATATTTGTTTTTAATGTATTTTTTTAGCTAGAAGGTTTTAATCTTATTGTGTTTAATGTCTTTTTATGTGGGAGGGTGGGGGTGGGTGGTGTTTTTAGTCATTATTATAATGTTTTAATTGTTGGAAGCCGCCCCGATTGTTTTTAGCAGAGGGGCGGGGTATAAATAAATTTTATTATTATTATTATTATTATTATTAGATCAAGAGTAGGATTAGGGCAGGCACATCTATCCATAATTAACATGAGGTGTACATAGGATATTATTATGGCCACTACCTCAGACAGCTATTAAGTGATTAAGTAGAAAATAGCCCTTTTAACTTCCATTAACCAGATTGTTAAATGGATTGCTGTATGCTGCCTCTGTGTGGATGTGTACTGCCTCTGTGTTCACAATGAGGCAGTATAGCTCAAAACAATGGATGTTAGGGGGGGGAAACCAGCCACTTTCAACCTTTTTATCCTATTTATTCCATTATTATTCTGGGTGAAGGATGTATTGATTGCATTGGTCTGTGTGCATATTTTAAACACAAAACGTTACTTCCCCCTCTCTAATTTCAAATTTTTAAAAAGGTATTTTCATACTAAAGATCTAAGAATATTTTCAAAGGAACATATTTTTGGTGCATGAAAGATTTGGTTACATCATTAATTTTGTGTCACTGCTTTGATCTCTAGTGATTATATAAATGTGTGATTATAACTCTGAAAGGCACAGTAATGAGACATATTTCTTACTTGTATTAGCATTTTTCTTTGTTGTAATAAGCCTGTTGATACTTGGATCAATAGTGGCATGCTGACTGTTAGAATTAAAAAAATTAATTCATTGCATTATTAATGATGGCTGATGTGCAGAAAAGCACACGATTCATCTGGGATAAAACAGGTAATTAAGTATATGGATTAACTGAAAGTGAGGGTGAATGAGAGAGGCTTTTTCACAGATGGATTTTAGAAGATGGGGAAAGAATATAAAAGATGCTGAGGTGTAAAAAGTATAGAAAGTACTGGGTCAATGGGTTGAAAGATATTATCCTAGATAACTCACCTCAGAGTAAGCCAATGCAAGATGCAGAACAAGATGCAGCTCTAAAATGAAGTAACCAAGCTATATAGAAAATACTGATAATGACTGGGGTATCTTTCTCAGGCCCCAAGTGGTCTTCATTCCAGCTGCTGATCAGGTGCATATCTAATTCTCTTTAGTAACACTACAACATGCAATATTTGCAAATTATATACTGCACTGATGGGCGACTTAGGGGTTTTCTATATGGGCCAAAAATACCATACTCACGCTGAATTGGGTGTTGGCTGTCCTCATGACATACAGCTCCTTTTGGGGAGGTAATGTCATTCTTAGCACTTAAGCCGATTTTGCCCCACACTAAGCAAAGTCAGCTGCTTTCCAGAACCCCAGAGTGGCTTTGGCTTCTGTCGGTGTCTGGACAGCTGGATTGGGTCCAATAAGGCCAACCCAGTTGTCCACATAGCAAGAGCAGTGCCACCCCTCTTACCCTGCACTCAGAAGTGCAGGGAAGGGAATGGATCCTCATTCAAGTGACTACAGACGCTTCCTCACCAGCTGAGTAGCTCCATGGAAAGTGTGCCTGGCATGCCATCACTTCTGCTGAGGCTAGAACAGGGTGCTCAGACATATTATCAACAAGGAGGGGGTTGCTCTATCTCCTCCTCATGAAGCACATGGGCACCCCATTCTGCTCTAAGCAGAAGTGATGGCCCACCAGGCAGGTGTTCCATGGAGCTCCTCAGCCAGCAGGGAAGTGGCTTCAGCGGCTCCAAAAACAGGGGACAGGCCAGTGGGGTTGATGCCATGTCTGCCTGGCTGGCCCATGTGGACAACAACATACCACCGGATTGGGTCAATTCTGGGCTAGTCCAGAGCATAATGCTCCAGGCTGGCCCCAGATTAAGTGGCCAGTGTGGACAAGCCCTATATTAGACACTTGTTGATTATACTATCTCAGTTTAAGTAAGAAACCAACAAGACTTTTGCTTGTGCATACAGACTCTTACTTCATCCCTTTATAGTGTAAGTAAACTAAAAAGTCTTTCAATTAATCTCATTTTCCTCTTTCATCTGAATGAGGAAATCATGGTTACCAGGTTCAGATCAAGCCAGAATATTAAAACATGATTTTTTGTGTGCACTGTTTCAAATGTAGACAGTTTGGCATATCTTCTGTATTGGCATATGAACTGCATAGCAGACTTCAGAGATTATCAGACACATTCAAAAAGTCCCTCAGCAGAATGCCAGGATGATGTTTCTGTTCCGCGAACGGGACCCAGTTTTACACAACGTCGTCCTCGTTGCGTTCTGCTCCTGTGCTGCAGCAGTTAGTAAGGCGGCACTTTTCATTGATGGGGAGGTCTGGTCAATGAAAAGTGCCACCTTACTAACTGCTGCAGCACAGGAGCAGAATTTGACAAGGATGACATCATCTGAAATGGGTCTCATTCGCAGGACAGAAATGTCATCCTGGCATTCTGCTAAGGTACTTTTTGCTGAGTCTGATAATCTCCTTCAGAGAAACACAATTTTTAAGGTCTAAATGCCTTCTGATTCATGATTAGGTTCAAAAAGTTTAAATTTCATTGCTCATTGAAATGCAAACTGAACAAATTTCTCACCCATCCCTAAACAGAGATAACTTCAGGCTAACATATCCCCACCCCACCACATCATTTGTATAATGTTACAGGCTGAGTGCTAATTTGAATTACAGGTTGCAAAATGTAAGCCCCTGAAGCCTGAATAGCGTGCTTGCAAAGTATAAAGTTAGCAACAGACTAAGAGTGTCTGCTAAAGTACAACACAGAATTGTTTGTGCAATACTAAGGGCACAGGCACTGACCAAATCCAGGTAGGAAGTTAACTACCTGTAACCAAAATGATAAAGGGAGAAATAGATAAACCAGAACATAAACAAATGATGGACTTGTAATAAACCTGACTAGAGAGGTTTTGTTAGTATCAGATGGCTCATCTAGTCTGATGGAAGCCAGCCAAGAACCACTGGTCTCCAAGTGGTACATCTCAAAGGAAAGACCAGTAAAAGACTTTGATCTGATTGGAGGAGAATAAATGTTAGAGGCTGAGTGTTTGGACAGTTGGATCGACAAATTAATACTGTATAAATAAGTAGAGGCTGGTAAAGATTGGTCTCTGATTGGACAAATAGAGGCTAGGAATGATATCAAGCAGGTTAGAAGAGATAGAAACTAGGCTGACTGCGAGTATCAGCCTTCCACATATCAATATAGCTGTTGTTGGTGTTCCTAGCTGATAAGACCCAGACAATGCTGGTAAGATTGTTATCTGAATTGTGTGGGGACTGTGGGGGTCCCACTAGTGTCCACATTATCATATGGGGAATTTTTAATTAGCTCAAGATGTCAGTGAGAGGTTGAGTAATGGCAGGATCTTTTGACCTATGGATACGGGTAGTAACTAAGGAGACTTTAATCCAGGGGATGAAATAAAAATGTTTTTATTGAAAAATAATCAGGGGAACACACACATGCATATATTCAGGCTTCAGGCAGTCACACAATGCTAACAAAGTAGGAAGTATTGGGATAAAGGAATAGAGTTTAATAAAGGAACAGAGTTTGGGATGATGGGCTATGCTGTACCTATCTGAAGAGCAGAGATTTGTGTAGAAGTTGCAATCCTGGTGACAGAGACTGAGAGAGTGATGGGAGGAAGTGAAGCTGTGCACATTGTGGCTGTGTTTTAGGGTGATATTTGTATTTGATAATTTCCCTGAAGGGGTTAGTTTGAGTGGAATACAATGTCTGCCAGAGTTCCCAAGATTAGACAATGGATTCTTGGGATGTATTAACAATTGCTAATGGTTGAATCATTAAAACTGATGCCTCTCAGACAAACCTCTATTGTTTTAGGAAAGGCAAGAGGGAAAACCAGTTTTGCAAGCAAAGAATGTCCAGCTACCTCAATGAAAAACTCATTTCCAGAGATGCCCAGAAATCATTAGCCTATTATCTCCCTAATTTATCCATTCCAGGGGTTTTCACATAATTCTCACCTGGGTCAGCATAAGAGGGGCACTCCAAAAAAGCGATACAAGGATTCCCTGAAACAACATCTCAGGCTCGGCCAAACTGATCACCAACAATGGTCCGCCCTGGCCTCACATTGGGAGGCATGGAGATGCACTATCCACAATGCTGCAGCCTTATTTGAGAATTCACGCTGAAAAAGTCTTGAAGAGAAACGACAACACAGAAAGAATCACAACCTGGAAACATCACCCAACGAGACCTTCTGCTGTTCTTTCTGCAACCGGTCCTGTTTATCTCGGATTGGCCTTTTTAGTCTTCAGCACACTTGCAGAAAGCGCATGATGAGTCCTTCCTGAATCTTCATTTACGAAGAAAGGCCAGAGAGTGTGTGTGTGTCTTTTAGGAATTTTAGCTGGCTACTCTCTTAGGTTTACATGGTCTACTACCAACCATGTGGAGTGCCAATAATTAGCTGATTTATGAACTATTGCCAATTACTGAAGTGTTGAAAAAGTGGGGGTGTCAGATCAGGTAACAAGATATAGACTATAATAATGATATACTTCCTAAGGGGATAGATAGATACCCATAGATGTAATGAATGCTGCAATAATCAGGTTGCCATCCCCATGGAGGATGCTTATCTTCCATGAATGCCTGTGTAAAAAGGAGAAAGGAAGGAGCAGGCACAGCTCCATCAGAAGCAGATGAAAGGTCTTCCCTCCATCCCAACTGCCACTGCCCTGGCTTTGGAGGAAGGGAAGAAGACGTAGGCACAACTCCACCATGCCTAGGCCCAGAAGCAGATGAAAGGCCCTCCCTCCATCCCAACTGCCACTGCCCTGGCCTCCAACAGAGAGAAGAAGAGGCAGTATCTGCTTGACTAAGGACTTTTTCGGACGTCTCTTATACAGCGCAAGCAGCCTCGTCGCGTTGCGAGGCTGCTGCACTGCAGGTCATCCCTTTCGGATGACGCTCTCCCCTGCTGGTACTGTTGCGGTACCACGGGGACATTTGAGCATTATATTTGGCCGTATTTTAATCACAAAAGATTATTGTGATTAAAATACGGCCAAATATAACACTCAAATGTCCCCGCGGTACCGCAACAGTACCGGCAGGGGAGAGCGTCATCTGAAAGGGATGCCCTGCAGCGCATCAGCCTCGCAACGCGACAAGGCTGCTTGCGCTGTATAAGAGATGTCCGAAAAAGTCCTTAATCTCCCCTCACACTGCCATCCCCTTTTCCTTTTGTTGTTGTGTTGGAACAGTTTTGTTGTGTGTGTTTTATTTGTAAAGCACCACATACAGTGATGGTACAATGATGATGACAATAACAATAACAATAGCAACAACAACAACAACAACACCAATAATAGAAAAAACACCTTTAAGGTGAACTGGTTTATATTGTCTACAATGGTTGCTTAAATAAGGGGCCAGTCCAGAGCATTATGCTCCAAACTGGCCCCAGATTGACCACAATGGAGGCCACATGCACTGGGCTGAATCTGGTGCAACAGCCATTGTTGTCCACACAGGCCATCCCCACTAGTCCATCCCCTGTTTTTGCAGCCAACACCACTGCTTCCTTGCCAGCTGACGAGCTCTGTGAAAAGCCTGCCCGGTGCACCATCGCTTCTGCTGAGGGCAGAATGGGCACATGCACGTGTGATCAACAAGGAGGGTGTTGCTCTACCCACTCCTCTGGAAAACCAGCACCAGATTCAGGGCGAGTCAGCATTTTTTTGCTGGTGTAGACAAGTACTGTGAGAGTTCTGTGTTATTCTCCAGAATTGGTTGTAGCTAATTGATGATGCATTTGAGTGGTCTCAGCTGGGGACTGTAGGTGATGATTAGGGGAGTTCTGTCATTCTGTGGTTTTGGTCTGTCTTGTAGTAAATGGTTTCTGGGTATTAATCTTGCCTTGGCAATTTGTTTTGTCACCTCCTTAGATGGCCATTGTAGATTGAGAAATATCTGTTGTAAATTCAAGAGTTTTAAGTCTCTGTTTTGTGGATCTGAGCAGATGCAGTTTGGTACTGTGTTCTGGGTTTTCTATAGAGTGCAGTGCTTAGAAGTCCACTGTGCAATTGCACAGTGGTATGAAGAAAGTGAATTTGTTGTCTGGAGTGTTCCAGGCTCAGATTGATGGTAGGGTGGAAGCCCTCTCTCAAGTTCAGGGAGACAGGACTTTGTTGGCCTACAGACAGCCCCTAAATCTTAAAAAACTACTAACTTGCAACAGATTCACACCATAGATGGTAATACAGGGACACAACCCTACTACAACCAAGATGCCAACTCTGGAAGTGATACTACAGGAACCAATAACATCACTGACAACATCAGAGTTACATTTACTTCTTCCTCCAGTGTGATATATGCCACCTTATGCCAGCAATGCCCTTCTACATGCTACACTGAACAAACAGGACAGTCTCTATGCAAGAGGATTAAATGGACAGAAATCTGACATTAGAAGTGGCAATACCCAAAAGATTTACAGATTGTGGTCCTTGAACAAGGGAATTATAAGAGAAAACGAGAAAGAGAAACTGCTGAATTGAATTATATTCACAGATTTCACTCCATTAGCAGATGTATGAACAAGGGAGATTTTCAGACAAGAACAAAAAAAGCATTCTCATCCTGCAGTCTCCTTTCCCACTCCTCTCCCATCCCCATCATGCCACAATCAACTAAAGTTTCAGACCTACCTTGGTAGTGTCTTCGTTGCTGCCCAGGAGTGCATGGAGGTCTATTCACTTCCTGGCTTAAAATCCTGGCCGTTCTCATGAGAGGACGAGAGTGTGGGAAATTCAAGTTTTAAAAGCAAAATGAAAGGAAAAAAGTGATAGCAACCACAAAAACACACTTAAAACATAACAAGTAACCCGGGGAGGGCACAAAAAAGTGTGCCACTTACCTCAATGCCCCAGTCTCACCCAGAAGTGTTTTGGCACAGACCTTCCACTGACGTTGGTATCGCGCTAGCATAACGGGACACCTTTTCACTTGTATGACATTCTGTTACAGAAACGGAACAGGGGATCCATGCACGGCTTAGCCCATGAATAAAAAGAAGCACTGGCATAACGATAGCCAAATGGGAGCATGACGACACGGGAACGACGGCATCTGAAAGAGAGGCCATTTAGCGATCTCCTGACGTCGTCATAACACCATATTTAACCCATCTGAAAATCTCCAAGGACAATGGCTTCATGGCACTCTACATATATTAATACCAGAGTCCCTGCTACTGCATGTATAACAAAAGGAATCTTCTCAGAGAGAGTTTGAACCCTGGCAAATTGACTTTTAGTAAGAAAATTAATTGCTTTCATACCTCAACACAAAGTGACCACTAAAGAACGTAAAGAACTGTATCATTTTACTTAGTCCTTTGAAAAATTAGGCAATGCTCATGATTTGCATGTTTCTGGATCCTATTACATTCTATACCACTCCCACAACTGTATAAATATGTTTTAAGCCTAAGGACTTTACCATTTAGTACTATGTCTGAAGAAGTATGTTTATATCCATAAAAGGTAATTTGTGAAAATAAAAACTAGTTAGTCTTGAAGTTGCTGCTACATTTCTTCCCCTACCTTCTTTTCTCTTTTTCATGCTGCAAAAGGCTGGCATGGCTACTTCTTTGAATGCCTGCATATTTCCCCCACAGATGGTATATGGATTAGGACATTATAATATTGTGTAAGATGTATGATGCCTTACCTTATATTTAATGCAATGAATGTAATGTGCCTAGATACTGGAAAATCTATGTTCTCCCTGAGTGAGTGTATATTTGTATAACTATTACTGCATATAATAATGTAACATAAAAGAATAACAGAGTGATCTTCTTCTCTGTGAATACATACAGTAGGTAATTCCTGCGCCTGTGCAAAGCACTCAGAACCTCCTGGAATCGCTAGGCAGAATAGTTTTTGATACATTTTGGCGGTAACTCCGCCCACCCCAACAGTCTCTCTGAGGCACTCTCATCTAATTCCCCTCAGTTCCTTTTTATCCACCATGCGAGCAGCCTATAGGAATCCTTCGTTCGCTAGTGCTTCTTGCGCTTTCTATTTTACCTCACAGATTGACTCAGACTGCTTATTGACTTTTGGGGGGGATTGGCTTTTCCTTTTGATTCTTCTTGTGATTTCTGGCCCTTTCATCTTTTGGACTGTTTTTCGGCTTCTCTCTCTCATTTGCCCTTGGATTCGGACTCCGACTTGATACGACTTCGGACTCATTTGATTCTTCTTTTGTCTTTTCCCTGTTTCTGTGATTATGGCCTCGACTCTGCCACCTTCAAATGGTGCTCCATTTGTCAGGCAAAGCTTCCTGCCTCTGGCAAGCGCTCAAAGTGCCTCATCTGCCTGGGTGAAGCCCAATATGTGGATACTTGTATGCATTGTCAGAACTTCACCCCTCAGTCATGTAAACATTGTTCTTCAAGGCTGAAGTCCCTTTCTTATGAGAAGGCGCTGTTCCCACCTCTGCTTCTTCCTCAGGCACTCAGGTTGGGGTTCCGCCACCACAGAAGAGAGGTTGCTCTCTGTCAGCCAGTCGATCGGCCAAGAGAAGGCATAGGCCCTTGAGTCCGTCCCATCGTCACCGGAGGCCGTGCATCAGTCCCATAAGCATACTACCACTTCGAGATCGAGTAAAGGCCATGGCTCTTCAAAACCTTCGACATTGACTCAGGACCATCTGGGTCCAGTTGAGACCGTGATTCCGCTGCCTCCTCCAGGCCAGGACTAAGAACAGGAAAAAGAAGACCAAGCACTCTTCTCCAAGACCAACAGTTTTCCCCTTATCCACTGTGGTGGCAACTTTGGTGCAGGAGCCCGAGGAGCAACAACAGCCAGCTACTGCCACTATGGCAGAGAGCACCCCTTGTCCACTGCGGTGGCTACTTTGGCACAGGAGCCCGAGGAGCAACAAAAGCTGGCTACTGCCACTATGGCACAGAGCGCCCTTTGTCCACTGCGGTGGCTACCTTCGTGCAGGAGCCCGAGGAGCAACAACTGCCAGCTACTGCCACTATGGCACAGAGTGCCTTTTGTCCACTACGGTGGCTACTTTGGCGCAGGAGCCTGAGGAGCAAGAACAGCTGGCTACTACCACCACAGCACAGAGTGCCCTTTGTCCACTGAGGTGGCTACTTTGGTACAGGAGACTGAAGAGCAACAACAGCTGACTATTGCCACTACGGCTGTTTTAGATCTGAACCAGACGTCAATACCAGTTCCTCCTACAGAAACCGGAGATGTCACCACTGTCCGTGATCCATCACGTGAGGAGACTCATACTCCTTCCTTGGTGATTGTTCAAACCAGAGAATGAAAAATCTCTGAAGGAGTAAGGGCTTCCTCCCCTGTGGTTCAGGCTCGATCCCCTGTGCTCCTGGTCTCCCGTGACGAGCTCCTCAGTACAGATGCTGTTATGGTCGACGTCAAAACTACATCACAGGAGGCATCACAGGGAAGACTCCCTCTTCGACTCCTTCACATCAAGTCTTGGATGTCAAGCATTCATATGGAGCTTATGATGTGGCCCAATCAGCCTTTGACCTTCCCTTCCTCTCTCCTCCTGGAGCCACGGCCTGACATTTGCACAGCGGCCTCAGTTCCATTTTGCTGACAGTGCTGGCTGTGGGGGTTATTACACTCCCCCTCATCTTTCCCTCCACAGGATGGAACGGGCTCATCTAGAGGAGATCCGTCCAGCCGAACCCGTACTGAGGGACGCCAGCAGTCAGTCTCACCTGGGCATCAAGATCCTCACTGCCTCCTCCACCTCCTGTGCATGTGACTTCTCTGCACCAAGGTTGGCACAGCCCTTCGCCTCAGGGCTGTAGCCGCTCACCTTCGTCATCCTTTTCGGTATTGTTGGACTCTTCTTTAGCGTACATACCGAGAGCTGCTTCTCCACCACCAGATTTTATCGACGATGAGTCCTCATCCACAACAGACAATGTTTGAGCATTTTCAGAGCAGATGGTCCACCTGGCCCACGCCTTGGACTTGAAGATCACCAAGAGGGAGTCTGAGCCTGTGGATTCAATCTGTTGTAGGATCAACTCAAACGCTCCTTCCACTGCTGTCATACCGGTGCTACCTTCACTATTGAAGCTCATTCAAGGCTCGTGGGAAAATCCATTATCCATTCCATCGACCTCAAAGAAGATAGAACAGCACTATTGTGTGTCAGGGGATGGTATTGGCTGACTCCGAGAATGCCCTCACCTGAATTCAGTGGTAGTAGAGACTTCTCAGCAAAGACGACAACGCTGGACCCAGATGAGTCCTTCAGGCCAGGAGGGATGGAAATTTGACATCATCGGAAAGAAAATCTGTTCTGCTGCCGGGTAGAGTTTCTGTATTGCAAACTGCTCTGCCCATATGGGGGCCTAACAACAGGTCCTGCGGAAGCATATGGGTCTACTGATGCAAGATCTTCCAGAAGAGAGATGGCAAATGGCAGAGGCCATCCAAACCAAGGCTCAGCTCCTGGCAGGTGAACAGATTACTTCCTTGAGGCATTTGGCTTGCAGCAAAGATGGTGGCCAGTTCTGTGGAACTTTGAGGGATGCATGGTTCTGTTCGTCTGGCCTTGCTCCGCAGGCTTCCTTGACCATCGAGGATATGCCATTTGACCATTCCAGCATCTTGAACAGCTCGGCCGATGGAACGCTTGAATTCACGCAGAAGGTGAGGACAACCACATGGAAGTACGGTATGCCGTCGTCTTTGTCTTCTGCGTACTGATCAAGGGGTCAACCTGGGTGGCACTCCTCCTCTTATACCCAGTCCTTTCAGAGGGGATATACTCCGCAATCCTCCAGGCGCTCACTGTACCAGCAACCTGGTTCATCTGCCTTTTAGGTGGCGATCCAGGCCTCCACCTTCTGGTACCGACTACCGACAAAGCAAAGTGCTAAAAGAACAGGACAGAAGGAGATTTTATACTGCCCTCATTCTCAATCTGCTCATTCCTTTCCCCAAGAACCATCTGTTCAGAAACCGCCTGTCTGCGTTCCGAGACACCTGGTCCAAGGTAACATGGGACCGATGGGTGCTTCGCATCATCCAGGATGGTTACTGGATTGGGTTTGAACAAATTCATCATCTGAAAGAGGTTCAGGATGGTTACCCTGAGTTCAATCCTGCCTCTTCTTAACTGAGGCGACTGATTTGCCTCCATCGATCTCAAGGGCGTGTACTTTCATATCGGAATCCACCCGACCCACAGACGGTTCCTCACCTTCATGGTTGGGGACAAGTCCTTCCAGTTTCGCGTCCTGCCTTTTGGATTATCCACGGCACTGAGGGTATTTATGAAATGCATGACAGTTGGGGCAGCTTTCCTCCATCAATGGGAGGCGGTTTGTCTTCCCCTACATCAACAACTGGCTCCTGGTGGCAGAGTCCTGTCAGCAACTCCTAGATGACATCAAGCTGACATTGGACTTACTGGATGCCCTGGACTTGATTGTCAGTCTGGAGAAATCACATCTTGAACACAGCCAGTCTCTCCAGTTCATTGGAGTCTCCTTGAATTCGAACACCATTGCAGCTTACCTGCCTGCAAATCATTTCAATACTCTCTGCAATTTCATCCACCAATGCTGCAGATCCGGGAGGATCTCCGCTAGTTTGATTCAAACCCTACTGGGAAACATGGCAGCCACGACTTCAGTCACTCAGTTTGCAAGGCTATGGTTCCTACCACTTCAGTCATGGGTCCTGAGCATCTTTGACCCCGTGCAGAACTGCCCTCACAAACTTCTCAACTTGCCGCAAGCAATTCAACATTCCCTGGATTGGTGGTTTGACCCAAACAATGTCCTGTCAGGCATGCTGTTCGAAACCTAACCGCTAGTCTCAGTCACCACAGATGCATCCTCACTCAGATGGGGAGCCCACCTCAAGACATACGTGGTCCAGGGCTCATGGACTGCTGACAAATGGGAGCTCCATATCAATATCCTCAATTTCCTGGCTGTTCAGAAGGTGCCTCAGGCCTTCAAGAAGCTGGTATCGGGCAAGATGATCTTGCTTGTCACAAATAATACATCCGTGATGTACTACCTCAAAAAGCAATGAAGGACGGGGTCTCTGTCTCTTCTGTCGCTTACCCTCGAAATTTGGGACTGCTGCATTCAGAAGGGTATACTTCTCCACTCCATTCATCTTCCAGGAGAGGAGAATAGTCTTGCTGATGGACTGAGCCATCCAAATTTGTCCATTTACAAATGGATGTCACATCAATAGGTGGCACAAGAACTTTTTCAGCGCTGGGGTACTCCACAGGCCTGTTACGAACACGAGTGGTGGCTAAGCTGCGTCGGGACCGATCAGACACAATCCTCCTCACTCTGTGTTGGCCTCAGCAACATCTTTCCTTCCAAGCCATCTGCATCTATTGACCATCCAGAACGGCAACGTCAGACATCCCGACGTCAGGATGCTTCGTCTGATGGCTTGGAGGGTAGTGCCCTGAATCTGTCTTTGGATCATCCGAGGCGTTCCGTGCATCTACTGCTACCGGCCGACATGCAGGTAGTGCTTGACACCTCTCTCTGCCCTTCTATACGTTGATCCTATTCCTACAAGTGGAAACGCTTCAAATCCCTTTTCTTAGACCGTGGCCTCACCACTGCTTCCTCCTCAGTGACCACCGTCCTCCAATTCTTACTGCATCTTTTGGAGACAGGACTATCCTTCTTGTCCCTGAAGTGATACCTGGCGGCTCCCTCTGTTGAGTCCCAAGCACGGGGTCGATCTTCTCCATTCCAAGACCCATTGGTTCAGAAATTCCTGAAGCGCTACGTCAACCTCCATCCACTGGTGGTTGAGCCTACCCCAGCTAGGAGTCTCGAACTAGGCCTCTCTCAACTCACGAGACACACCTTTGAACCCTTGGTGATAATGGATCTGAGACTCCTGTCGTGGAAAACAGCCTTCCTCATAGCCATCATATCTGCCCATCAAGCTGGTGGGCTTTGTGCCTTGCATTCCGATGCTCCATACTTGACATTCCACAAGCAGACAGCATTTCTGAAACTGGACATGTCCTTTCTCCTGAAGGTGGTCTCCAGTTTCCACATCTACCAATCCTTTGTTCTACCTGCTTTAATGCAGGATCCAAAGGATGACTTGAACGGACTCACCACTCCCTGGATGCTCGGAGAGCCCTTGCCTTCTATGTACAGTGGACAGCTCCATTTCAAAAGTCGCCAAATCTGTTTGTGTCCTATGCAAAAATTAAGTTGGACACCACTGTTTCTCCACAGTGCCTGTCAAAGTGGTGTGTATCGACTATCTCCCTCCATTATGAACTGGCTCGAAAGCCCCTGCCTTCTCGGGTTCGAGGGCACTCTATCAGAGCTGTATCTGTCAGGGTATGCCAGTTTGCATACTAAGTTGTGACTGGATGAAGGTATAGCAAAGTGGCAGGTGGAGTCCATGGTAATAAGCCAGCTCCAGTAATTAATGATGCAGTCAGCCAATTAGGCCAGGTGGACTTGATAGCCACTTAGTAGTGTATAACTGCATTGGGAGTCTGCTTGGGGTATAGAGAGTGTATTACTCTCTATGCTGGTTAGAAGCCTATTGCTGGGAAATAAGGTTTTCTCCTTGCTATGAAGATATAATACTGCAGGTAAGCAGGAAGTTATGCTGTACTGTTTTTGTGCCTAGCCATGATGCTATATTCTTTGTTTTTGCATAGTTTTTTTTTGTCTTACACTCAGCTGAGTAAAGCTCTATTTTTAACTCCACAACTCTGCTGTACTATTTTGTAACATGCCCAACAATGGTTATGGGCCCAGAGCGCTACTGCTGATGCAGTGTATGTCTGGAGGATGTCTGGAGTCTGAAGAGTTTGCAGAGGCTGGTAAGAAACAAAGGGGCTTGCTGACCACCTGGTGTCTGTCTGAGAAGGGTGTGGAAGACTGGCAGCCATGGCTAGCACAATAATTAGTGGTTTACCACTAGAGAGACTGAATGACCACAATTACCTGACATGGTCTGTAAAGATCCAATGTTTTCTCATCAAAGAAGGGTTATGGGAATCAGTTGTAACCCCCCCCCCCCGGCACAACCTAGCAGAGGAAAAAGGATTGCAGCACAAAAGGCTCACTCCTGGATTATTTTAGGGGTAGAAGAGAGTCAACTGATTCATGAAAGGGACTTGCAGTCTGCAAAAGAATGTTGGGATGCTCTGTGTGGCATACACATTTGCACCTCTGCTATCTCCAAGATGGCCTTGACAAGAAAGCTCTACAGAGCATGTCTGGAACCAGATGGGGATGTTTCCCAGCATTTGCAATACATGCAGAACACGTTTCTTGAGTTGTCAGAAAGAGGCACATTTTTTGAGGCAAGTGCTAAGGTATTCATTATTTTGAGTTCTCTTGATGAATCATGGGATATGTTTGCCAAAACTTTGGAAATTCTTCCTGAGAAAGACCTAACACTACATTATCTCACTGGTTGTCTGTTGGAGGAAGAAGACAAGAGGAAGGAACGCCAAGCGGAACTGGCAGTTTCCAAGCAGCATTCCAGGCATTCTTCAGCTCAGCCTCAGAAAGTGAATGAGATGAACAGTGGAGAGAGTGTGTTTGCTGTGATGAAATGTTACAAATGTGGATCTACAAAGCATCTTCAGTGTTTCTGTCCGGCTTGGCAGAGACAAAATGTTGCAGTCAAGAAGAAGCAGCAAGAGAGATGCAAGCAAGGCTCTAAGTCACAGCTTGTTTCAGCTGTATATTGTCTAAACCAAGGAGAAAAGGACTGGATTCTGGATTCTGGATGTGCTTGTCACATATCTAACCAGAGGAGTTATTTTAAATCTCTGGACCCAGCAAGTATAAACCATGTTAAGTTAGGAAATGGGCTAAAGGTTTCTGTTGAAGGAATGGGAGAGTGTTATGTCCCTAGCTTATCCACATCATTACAGAATGTATATTTTGTGCCAGAGTTAAATTTTTGTTTTCTAAGTGTTGCCTGTCTCACAGAAGAAGGCTATCAGATTTCATTTGCTGGCACAACATGTGATATTAAGAAAGGAGGGGAACTATGTGCTAAAGGAGTTAAAAAAGATGGCCTTTACCACATGGTGCCCAATTTTTTTATAGAACTTTTACAGAGTTCTGTAGGTGCAATTTATAACAATAACCCTCCTCATAACAAGTGTATCCATTTGTTGCATAGGCGATTGGGCCATGCTAGTTTTAAAGTAATAGACAAAATGATACTTTGTATAAGGATACCAAGTTGAAAGAGTGTAAAATGTTTCTTGACTGTGCTGTGTGTAAACAGTCTAAGAGTAAGGTGCAGCCCATAAGGAAGAAAAGAAACAGAGTTACTAAAAGGCCATTTGAAATAATACATTCTGTTGTTGTGGGACCGCTATCAAGCAGTTTGGGTGGCGCAAAATATTTTGTGCCTTTTGTTGACGACTATAGTTGTTACGCTTGGGTTTATTTGTTAAAGAGTAAAGGAGAGGTATTTCAAATTTTCAAAAACTGGGTAGCATATGTAGAGAGGCAATTTGGCCACAAGGTGGCACAATTGCAATCTGACCGGGGAGGAGAATATATCTCAAATTGCTTTCAGTAGTGGCTGAAGAAAAAGGGCATTTTCCACAGGCTAACTAACCCATTTTCTCCTTGGGAGAATGGTGTAGCAGAACGCCGAGGGGGGATACTCCAAACAGTTAAGGATTCTTTATTATGTGATTCTGGCATGAGTTGTAAATATTGGGTCGAGGCTCTACTCACAGCCAATTATATAGTCAACAGAATTTGGAGTACAAGTATCAATGACATTCCATATCACATATTGCTTGGTAAACAGCCCAATCTTACTCACATGAGAATATTTGGATGCTTTGCCTGGGTACATATACCAAAGGCACAAAGGAGAATAGGACAAGTCAAAACAACCAAACTAAGGTTTCTGGGATATGCAACAGGAAGTAAAGGTTATAGGTTTGATGCCGGCAATGGCAAAAGTAATAATATCTCAGAATGCTAGTTTTATTGAAAGCAATTGGAAGCATGTTCATGCTAATTCAGACATCATTCTACCCATGACTGAGAGTGATGGGTTAGGTGATACTGTGCCATTATCACCTCAATCCGCTGAAAGGTCAGACAGTCCAGTTGGAGACATGACTCCACCAAGTGGTCAACAAAAGAAAAGTCCAGAAAAAAGTCCTGGTAATGTTAAAATGGAGGGGCAGGAAAGTCCAAAGTTTTCAGTTGAATCAAGTGTTACTGATCAACCAAGGAGGTCTCAGAGAGAGAATAAAAGGGTTCCACCTGTAAGGTTTTCTGTTCCTAATGTTATTAGAGTTTGTAATATCACTTTAGAACCCCAAAGTTATGAGGAAGTTATGAGTTTGCCACCCAATGAGAAGGCAAAGTGGAAGAAGGCTATGCAAGCTGAGATGGATTCTATGAATGAGCACAAGGTATATACAGTTGTAAACTTATCATCTGATAAAACACCTATAGGATGTCGCTGGATATAAAAAATCAAGCAATCTAGCTCAGGAGATGTAAAATACAAGGCCAGACTTGTAGCTAAAGGTTTTTCACAAAGGAGGTTTGAAAACGATGATGAAGTTTTTTCACCTACTTCTAAGGCTGAAAGTCTGAGGTTAATCCTCACCATAGCTGCACAAACACGTGCGTTAGTTCATCATTTTGATATAGCCACAGCTTTTCTAAATGCACAGCTGGACGAGTCAATATTCATGGTGCAGCCTCCTGGATTTCAAACAAGTGATTTGACATGGTCTGGAAATTGAACAAAGCTATTTATGGTTTGAAGCAATCAGCTAGATGTTGGTATAAGTGTCTTGAAGCTGAATTAACAAGATATGGTTTCAAACAGTGTATTGCTGATCCCTGTGTCTTTACCAAAGGGTCAGGCAAAGATTTACAGATAGTGCTAGCATTTGTAGATGATACTTGTTTTGTTGCACCATCTATCGACCATGTAAATAAGTTTGCAACAAACCTAGGAGAAAAATTTCAAATAAAACATCTAGGAAGCATTCAGAAATACCTAGGTGTAGAAATAGAAAGGACAGCTGATGGAAGTTTTCTGCTCATTCAAAAAGAAAAAATTAAGCAGCTCCTGCAAAAATTCCATATGGAGGTCTGCAAAGGTCAAGCCACCCCCATGGTAACAGACTTTCTTAAAAACAAATGTGATGCAGTATTTGAAGACATAGAACTATATCAATCAGCAGTAGGCAGTTTGCTATATCTGGCACATTGGAGTCAACCAGATTTATCTGCAACTGCTAACATGTTAAGTCGTTTTTGTTCAAAGCCTACAACAACAGCCTGGCAAGCTGTAAAACGAGCCATGAGGTATTTAAAGGAGACAATGCATTATAGTTTGCTAATTTCGTCTTCTGTATCAAATGAATTGTATTGCTATGTAGACAATGACTTTGCAAATGATGTGCATGACAGAAAATCTACAACAGGCATTGTTATTTTTTATGCCAGAGTTCCTGTAGTATGGAAATCAAAGAAACAGAGTTTTATATCAGTTTCTTCAGCAGAAGCTGAGTTTGCAGCCTTATCTGATTTATGTTGTGAATTAGTATGGTTTATACAACTTCTGAAGGATCTACAATTAAAGGTAGAGAACCCTGTAACTGTGTATGAAGACTCTCAAGCATGTATTGAGATGGCCACATCAGAAAGGATAAAAACTCGCACTAAGCATGTGGATGTTAAGTACCATAATGTCAGAGATGTTATACAAGCCAATGCAATACAGCTAATATATTGCGCATCACAAGAAAATGTTGCTGATATGTTTACCAAGCCCTTAGTAACTGTAAAACATAAAGAAATGATGTCCAGGCTTAGTATGATTCAAAATGTTATGTAAGCATGTCACTTAGCTACATACTTCATTCAGTGCACAAGGAGGGGTGTCAGGGTATGCCAGTTTGCATACTAAGTTGTGACTGGATGAAGGTATAGCAAAGTGGCAGGTGGAGTCCATGATAATAAGCCAGCTCCAGTAATTAATGATGCAGTCAGCCAATTAGGCCAGGTGGACTTGATGGCCACTTAGTAGTGTATAACTGCATTGGGAGTCTGCTTGGGGTATAGAGAGTGTATTAATCTCTATGCTGGTTAGAAGTCTGTTGCTAGGAAATAAGGTTTTCTTCTTGCTATGAAGATATAATACTGCAGGTAAGCAGGAAGTTATGCTGTGCTGTTTTTGTGCCTAGCCATGATGCTATGTTCTTTGTTTTTGCATGGTTTTTTTTTGTCTTACACTCAGCTGAGTAAAGCTCTATTTTTTAACTCTGCTGTACTATTTTGTAACTCTGCTGTACTATTTTGTAACACGCCCTACAGTATCTGCTTCTGCTAGCTTCCTCTCTGGGGTTCCCCTGGAGCATGTTTGCTGGGCAACCGCTTGGTCTACACGACTAATTTTTATCTTGCACTACAAACTAGATACTCAGTCTCATAATGAGGCAGCTTTTGGGAGGGCAGTTCTGCTGTCCTCCATTCAATAAGTGAGTGGTTATTGTGGTTGGCTATGGTGCTTAACATTTATTGCTATGTTCATGTCAGTTTGTTCATTGTTATGGTTTCACGGGACATCAGTTGTCAACAATTGTCCTCGTCTAACCTGCTAGCATGACATACCCTCCTCCTATGGGTGAAGCTTGCTAATCTACCCACTGTGTGTATTCACAGAGACCACGAAGAAGATAGACAGGTTGCTTACCTATAACCATGGATCTCCGAGTGGTCTTCTGTGAATTCACACTGATCTGTCCATCCTCCCCTCTATGTCCTGCTATGACATATGCTTAATGTTCCTGATGCTGCTGCTTGCAGCATCCTTCAAGGAACTGAGGGGAATTAGGTGAGAGTGCCTTAGAGAGACTGTTAGGGTGGGCGGAGTTACTGCCAAAATGTATCAAAAGCTATTCTGCCTAGTGATTCCAGAAGGTTCCGAGTGCTCTGCGCAGGAATTACCCACTGTGTGAATTCACAAAAGACCACTCGAAGATCTATGGTTACAGGTAAGCAGCCTATCCTTAGCTTATTCTCCCATACTGCAGTATTTATCCTGAGATTCTAGTGCTTAAGACTGCTTAAGTAGAGTATTGATGCTAACTGCTTGTTTGGTCTTTACTCTGTATCATGAGTTGGGAGCCCAGACGACCAAGAGGTGATGAAATGGACCTCCATACAGATACAGTTTAGCTGACAGATAGATAAGAACCCTCCATCTTAAAGATTGGAGGGGGCATTCCTATTTCACCTATATGTAGCAATATGAATGTGCCCTTTACATTGGTTCTCAAACCATAGTATACACATCATACAATCCATAGTATACACGTCTATCTACAGAGGCAGAGCATGTGTAATGGCACACTTTTTTTTATGTTGCACCTCTTTGGCCTTCACTTGTGACCTGTGAATTGGCTTTACTTATAATATCCTCTCATTTTCTCTGTCTTAGGCCTCACTACACAGGCAGAACATGCTAGCTCCTCATCAGTGTATTCCAGCCCCAGATGTGGCCCATTCCTCCCCCATTACCAGCACAAAATGGGATGGAGTCCAGACCGCCACAACAGCCCATCCTTGCAGCTGCCACCTATGTTCCACTCTCCGAAGCCAGGAAGCCAGCCCACAGCACATGACCAAGGCTCCTTGCATGTGACTAGCCATGGTCGCATGCTGCAGGTCTGCTTCCTGGCTTCAGAGAGGTGATGCAAGAGTCCTTTGTGAAACAAACAAGACACTTGAATCCTATGAATAAAGTTCCATGTCTTCAGCTTGTACAGGATCATATGCTTGAGTCACACCTGCAAGCAGAAATCTTGCAGCAAAATCCAGAAGATGGAAAACACATTGAGATTTTACTTGAGGAGGATAACTCAATTATCGCTGAAGATTTTTCACTAAAGTTATCTCAAGATAAAGTTCTGCCACCATCTTGCAGTGCTGAAAATTTCACTATAATTGATGTAGCAAATAATAAGACTCTCTTTCAAACCTTCATTCAAGAATGGAAAACAAAACAAAAAAAAAGGTTTGCTATCTCAGTAGCTTGTGAAAGAACCAATGGGTCCCAATCCCACAGATCAGGTATTGGGGCCAAGTTCAAACAAGGTAAGTGTGCATCCTCTGTTCTATTCTATTTATGAGTCTAGATTACATGAAAAGGCATGGGAGAAGAATAGCATAGATTTTCTCTCTTGATTTGTGTAAATATAGTAAATAGTGGCAAATGTTTAAAGAAAGAAATTGTACTGATTAATCAGAATTTTGGAAGGAAGCACATTCAAAGTTTGTATTTTTCCTATATAATATTGTGATGTATAGAAAATGTCTGTATGTGTAATTTTAGTATAACACTTTTTTTTACAAAATCTACTCAGCATCTTCAATGATATGCCAAAGATAATGGATACACAATATTTTGTTTAAATCTAGTGTAATTATTATTTTCTGCCTGGTCTGTGTCACTGAGAACAATTTGGATTCTTGGATCATGGGCTGCGCTTCCATGAGGGGGGACTTCTGGCAAGAGATGGGGTGCATCTCACAACAGTTGGCAGAAATGTTTTTGCCAACAGTCTCAAGAATTTGATCAGGAGGGCTTTAGACTTAGTCATATGGGGGAGGGAGACAGTATTCTGGGAGGCAAAAGGGCTGGAGAAAATAGTCAAACTGTCACAGAGGGAACAAGGCAAACAGTGCAATGACCCAAAAGTGGGAGGCAAAAAAACTTGCACAGGCAGCAAGTAAAGGGAACACATGGTCTCAGATGTCTCTACACTAATGCTCAGAGCATGGGAAATAAGCAAGATGAACTTGAACTCCTAGAGTGCAAATACGATATAATAGGCATTACTGAAACCTGGTGCGATGAGTCTCATGATTGGAATGTAGGAATAGAGGCGTATAACCTTTATAAGAGAAACAGGCCAAACAGGAAAGGAGGAGGAATAGCATTATATATCAGGGATATTTATATCAGTGAAGAGATCCATGACATCAATACTGGAAGCCAGGTGGAGAGCATCTGGAGTATAGCTCTTTACTCCTACCACGTGTAGGAGTAAAGTCAGAAAAGCTAAAGCTCAGAATGAGCTCAGGCTCACTAGAGAGTTTAAGGACAATAAAAAGGGTTTTTTGGGGTATGTCTGCAGCAAAAGGAGGAAGAAGGAAATGGTAGGGCCACTACATGGTGAAGATGGCAAAATGCTAACAGGGGACAGAGAAAAGGCAGAATTACTCAACACCTTCTTTGCCTCAGTGTTTTCAGAAAAGGAAAAGGATGATCAACCTGAGGATAATGGGACAGAGGACACAACAGGGGAAATCCAGCACAGAATAAGCAAAGAGGTAGTACAGGAATACCTTCTTAATCTAAATGAATTTAAATCTCCAGAACCAGATGAACTATATCCAAGAGTAATAAAAGAGCTGGCAAATGTAATCTCAGAGCCATTGGCAATAATAGTTGAGAACTCCTGGAGAACAGGAGAAGTCCCAGCAGACTGGAGGAGGGCATCTTCAAAAAGGGGAAAAAAGAGGATCCCAACAATTATTGTCCAGTTAGTCTAACATCAATACCAGGGAAGATTCTAGAGCAGATCATTAAACAGAGAGTCTGTGAACATTTAGAAGGCAATGCTATAATCACAAAAATGTCAACATAAGTTTCAGAGAAACAAGTCATGCCAGACTAATCTGATCTCTTTTTTTGATAAAATTACCAGCTTGGTAGATGAATGGAATAATTTTTGGCTTCTCCTGGGGATTGAGTGTCCTATCATTCCCTGACAAATAATGTCTACTATTCCAAAAATCCAATTAATTAGTTGGGAGGTCCATCTTCACTGACTCAATTCTTACTATATATATATATATATATATATATATATATAAATATATACATATATATATATATGTTATTTTTTTATATAAAATTACCAGCCTGGTAGAGGAAGAGAACACTGTGGATATCGCATACCTTGATTTCAGTAAGACCTTTCACAAGGTTCCCCATGACATTCTTGCAAACAAGCTTGTAAAATGTGGGCTAGACAAGTTAACTGTTCAATGGATTTGTAATTGTTTGACCGGCCAAACCCAAAGGGTGCTCAGCAGTGGCTCCTCTTCATCTTGGAAAGATGTGACCAGTGGGGTGCCGCAGGGTTCTGTCCTGGACCCAGTGCTATTCAACATCTTTATCAATGACTTGGATGAGGGAATTTGGGGCATACTTATCAAATTTGCAGATGACACCAAATTAGGAGGAGTAGCTAATACCCTAGAGGACAGGATCAAAATTCAAAATGACCTGGATAGACTGGAGAGCTGGGCCAAAGCTAACAAAATGAAATTCAATACGGAGAAATGTAAGGTACTGCACTTAGGGCGGAAAAACGAAATGCATAGATATAGGATGGGGGAGACCTGGCTGAACAAGACTACGTGTGAAAGGGATCTAGGAGTCCTAGTAGACCACAAGTTGAACATGAGTCAACAGTGTGATGCGGCAGCTAAAAAGGCCAATGCAATTTTGGGCCACATCAAATAGAAGTATAGTATTTAGATCAAGGGAAGTAATAGTGCCACTCTATTCTGCCTTGGTCAGCCTCACCTAGAATACTGTGTCCAGTTCTGGGCATCACAGTTCAAAAAGGATATTGACAAATTGGAGCATATCCAGAGAAGGGCATCTAAAATGGTGAAAGGTCTGGAAACCATGCCTTATGAGGAAAGACTTGGGGAGCTGGTTGTGTTTAGCCTGGAAAAAAGATGGTTAAGAGGCAATATGATAGCCCTGTTTAAGTATTTGAAGAGGTGTCACATCGAGGAAGGAGCAAACTTGTTTTCTCCTTCTCCAGAGCCTGGAACACGGAGCAATGGATGCAAGCTCCAGGAAGAGAGATTCCACCTCAACATTAGGAGGAACTTTTTGACAGTATGAGCTGTTTGGCTGTGGAACACACTCCCTCGGAGCGTGGTGGGGTCTCCTTCCTTGGAGGTCTTTAAACAGAGGCTGGATGGCCATCTGTTAGGGATACTTTGATTGTGTATTCCTGCATGGCAGGGGGGTTGGACTGGATGGCCCTTGTGGTCTCTTCCAACTCTGCGATTCTATGATTCTATGATGTGGACAGCAGCTGCAGAGACAGTTCAGCATGGCAGTATTGGCTTCTCTGGTTCCATGGGGCCCAATCCATTTTTTCTTGGCTGAAATGGTTTATCCTGGCTATTTTTCTAAAATGTTTTATCAGGGTTTATCCTGTCTTCCCACCATCTTAGCCCTATCTTTGCTCTGAGCATTATCAGAACTGTCCAGGGGCAAAAGCCTTGCATCATTTGGACTGCAGGGCTTTAAGATGGCAGCAGGACAGGGTTAATTGCCCATCTAGACAAGGCCTTACTTGTTTTCCCTTTTAGTCTTGTTCACTGTACACATGACAGAAGAGCAATCATCATTAATAAGTCAGATGATCTTCAGTAGCTTATTTTACTTATTAGTACTGTGGCAGTACTAAGCTACAATAGTTATTTAAGTTTTTTTTTTTAACAGCCATTGGAACTGAAACCCCAGTTCATTTGTTGCCTGGTTCATCTACTAGCCTGATTAGCATTTCATTGTGAAGATAGGCATATTAAACTCTGAAGTTATTTTTGTTATGAAATAATTTGATGCATCATTAGACAGCACAAACCATTGAAATGAAGCAATGGAACATTAAAGGGTTTTTTTCATATTAGGTAGAAAGTTATCACTTGAATGAGAACTGTTCTTCTAATTTATGCTAATTTTGGGAGTTCCTTTTTAGTCACAGATACTTGGCTTCATTCAGTTTCCGTCTCACACTATTTAGTTGACATTGTTTACATGTTCACAGGATAGCAAGGTAGCAAAGCTCTATTTGTAGTGTGAGTCACAGCACTATAGAACTGAAGGCATATGAGAATGAGACACTTGAAGGACTTAAGCATCAATTCATTAAGCTTGTTGTTGATGCTATGCCTCACATATGTCCTTTGATGTTAAACCCAACACATGGAATTTTCTTCCTCTGAACATTCATCTGACTTGCTCCCTATCCCTTTCTAGAAAGTTTCCCCCCCCTTCTCCTTGCATTCTTATTTTTCTTTATATCACCACCTATATCTTTCATTCTTTGGTTTGTATTATTCTCATTTCCAGTTTATGAAAGCTCCTCCCTTCTATGAATTTCTTGTCTTTAATTAAATGGAAAATATTCAAGCAGAGCCTTGTTCATCCTGTAGGACATGGATGTTTCACATATAAAGAGGTGATGGCAGGTTGAAAAAATATTGGAACGGATTTGCAAGTCATCAAAGATCAAAGGTGGAAGTCATGTGGCCCTCCAGATGTTGTTCAATTGTAACCTCCAGCATTCGTCACCATCAGCTTTCCTAAGGCTGATGAGAGTTGCAGTCCAACAACATCTGGAAAGCCACATTGATTCCCACCTCTGAGCTAGTCTCACATTTTTCAAAGGAAATGCTGATGGGTCTCCTCAAGGTGGTGCAATCACTTGCTTAAAGTGTTGTGAGCTCTTGGTCACTTTTGGGTCAGTGGTGTGGCTATGAGCCACTGAGTTCTGTTTGGAGCTTCTCCCCACCATTAGTCATTTGCCACCAAACAGATGTGAGTTGACAGTAATGCCAACGAATGAGTCAATAGTTCATTTTTCCTCAGTGTTCTCTTTCTCAGGTAAATGTTGTAGACATTGCACCAAATACTTGCATTTCCTTTGACCTGTTTGGTTCCTTTGCTGAGAGTGAGAACTTCATCAAGGTTCTTTTGTTTCCAGTAATGTGTCCTGGGGCATTGAAGCAACAGGAAAAGAAAACTGCGGGGATTTAGTCCACTTCACCAACATGCCCCCACTTTATCTTAAAAAATCAGATTTGCTCACACACTCAGCTTTGTAAGTGAATGAGGCAAACACATTAAATAAATATGAGGGGGAATAAATATGAGGGGGGTGGTGGCAGTGTCATGGGGAATCCAGGGATGGGCAAGCCACTTGTATCCTCACTGAATAGCCCCCTTTTTAACCCATTCTGACCACCCCCTCTCCTTCCCTTGGTGTTTGGATTTTTTTCCTTCGGGTGCAGAGTCTCCACCTCTTTCCCGCCTTCTCTCCCTGTGGTGGCCAGCCGAATGGGTTTAAAACGGGCTTTTCTGAGGGGGGGTGCCAATGGCATGGGGGGGAATCCAGGGGTGGGCAAGCCACTTGCATCATCACCCCTTCGGTAGCAGAGCAGCAGCCTGAGTGGGCCTCCTCTCCTCCTCCTTCCCTCCCTCCCTCCCTCCCTGCCGGAATCTGCTTTTGTGTTCTTTGCGGTTTTTTCACATTCGCAGGTGGCTTGGGACCCTAACCCCCGCGACTGTGGAGGGACGACTGTAGTTGAGTTACTGTAAGAAGGAAAACTAGTAATTTAGTTTCCTGATCAGATGTGATAGAATCATAGAGTTATACAGTTGGAAGAGACTACAAGGGCCATCCAGTCCAACCCCCTGCCATGCAGGAATACGCAATCAAAGTACTCCCAAAGGATGGCTATCTAGCCTCTTATAAGCCTCCAAAGAAGGAGACTCCACCACACTCTGAGGCAGTGTATTCCACTTCCAAACATCTCTTACTGTCAGGAAGTTCTTCCTAATGTTTAGGTGGAATCTCTTTTCCTGTAGTTTGAACCCATTACTCCGTGTCCTAGTCTTTGGAGCAGAAAATAAGCTTGCTCCATCCTCAGCATGACATCCCTTCAAATATTTAAAAATGGCCATCATGCTCCCTCTTAACCTTCGCTTTTCCAGGCTAAACATATCCAGCTCCCTAAGCTGCTTCACATAGGGCATGGATTCCTGACTTTTCACCATCCTGGCAGCAGGCCTCTTCTTCCCCCTCCCCCCCAATTTAAACTTGTGACTGAAAAAATGGGTTGCTTCTTTTTTTTTTTTTTTTTTTTTAACCAAGGTAACTCTCATGGTTGTCTGTCACAGAGAGGCATAAATCAAATCAATGTGACTTCACTTCCACTTATCTGTCTGAATGAGCCATTCCTGGTTTTGTTGGCACCATCATGGGTCTGGCTGGAGGTCTCATCATTGGTGGCCCTGGCATATGTCCTCCCATGGGCAGACTCATTCCAGGAGCAGGTCCAATTCCAGGGGGAGGTAGGCCCATCATTGGAAGTCTGCCCATAAAGGGTGCTGGCATCATACCAGGCCATGGATGACCAGGAATATTAGGTGGTAGTGGTATCATAGCTTCCCCTGGAGGTGGAACAGAGAATGGAGTGGGTGGGATTTTTTCTTGCTGAAATGAAGCAGTTGTTTTATCAATCAGGCTCTGCGCTTGTTCTTCCATACATTTTTGATAGTAGTCTTTCGCATTTTCTTTGTTTTCTACCACTGCAATAGGTTTTTCTCACAGTTGGAGTGTCATGAGTGAGGTAAGTATCACAGTAATCACAATAAAACTTTGGCATGTTGTACCCAGTGATACCACACTATACTCCTATTGATGCAGCCTAGAATCGCATTGACTGTTCTGGCTGTGGCATCACACTGCTGATTCATGTTCAGCTTGTGGTCCACTAAGATGTTCTACACCAGGGTGGGAATCACCCACATGTTGTTGGAGTATAGCAATGATAAGAAGGTAGACTCACTGAGGGAAAGGGGCCCATTTGGTCCCTGGAGCTAGTGCTGCACAGTGCTCAGTGAAGCTTAGTCCTTGACATGTTTGTTTAGGTTTTCATCTTATATGCACTGTACTTTAGGATCTTCTTCGTGGTCTCTGTGAATCACACAGTTGGGTTACTCCTGCGCCTGTGCAGAGCTTGGGAAACTTCTAGAATTGCTAGGCAGAATGTGCTTTGATACATTTTTGGTGGTAACTCCGCCCATCCTAACGGTCCCTTATAAGGGCTTCCCGCCTAAAATCCCCTCAGTTCCTTTCTTTCAGCCGCGTTAGCAGCTGAAGGAACTTCTGTGCGCTAGGTGTTTTTGAGAATTTACTGGTTTTGACTTGGCTTTGACTTTCGATGACGATTTTCGCTACTCCCAACGGTTTTGGTGTCTGACTCTGATTTTTTTTGGCTTTTGATCACTTCTTCTGGCTTTTGACTACGATTTCTGCTCGCTCCCTCGGCTTGTCACGACCTCTGCTCTCTGTTACTGACCTTGGACTGGCTTGACGACGATTCTATCCTTGACTACTTCTGTGGTATTGTGACTTATGATGTCTACTAAAGGGGCATTTAAGCGGTGCATGATCTGCCAAGCGAAACTCCCAAGTGCGGATGGCCATTCCCGCTGTTTGATCTGTCTGGGAGAATCTCACAATGTCGACGCATGCGTCCATTGTAAAGCATTCACCCCGCAGGCCAGGAAACATAGGCTCTCACGCCTTAAATCTTTCCTATATGAAAAGGCCTTGCTCCCGACCGCACCACCAACTTCTGCTTCAGCTCCTCCATCGGAGTCTCGAGGCCGTGAACACTCCCGGTCCCCGCCGTCCTCTGGACAGAAACGCCATCGGTCCCGAAGCCCTTCGAGGCATTGCTCCACTGCATCGGATCCCGAGGCCCTACACTCTACACATCGACGCGTATCCTCAGATTCGACTCCAGACTGTTCGGCGACGGCTAAGGAACCAACCCCATCGACCTCTAAGCAGGCTATGGGGGAAAAGGAGCCTTCTTCCACTGGCACTGCTTCTTCCTCAGAGCTGGCTAAGAAAAAGAAGGAGAAACATCTCTCCAAACATTCAGAGAGCAAAAAGGATAAAGATAAAAAGGCCAAGCCGGCGGAACGTGATGTTCCACAAGTCCCTCCCCGGGATTCAAAGGGCTCTGATGATAAGTTCCTCCGCCCTCCATCACCGTCCACTCCCAACGTGGGAACCCATGATCCACGAACCCCACCTCGATCTTTGGATGTTGTGACTGTCGAGCTTTCCCCTGCCTTGGATGTTGTGAAGTGTGTAGAATCATCACCAGCTCTGGTTGTGTCACGGGACCAACTCCTCTGACGTCACTCTTCGGATATCGAGGTGGAAATTGTCAAACACAAGGACCTATCTCGGACTCACGTTTCCTCCATCAGAGAAGATGTTCCAGCTTATTCAGCATATGATTTGGCCCACTCTATTTGCAGAACTCATCTGGGCTCTCCGTCAGGGTCGCAAATCTTCAACCCCAGAGGAGATCTTATTGAGGTGTCACAACCTTCACTTCCAAGACCGCGTTCTCGCTCACCTGTGATTTTGGATGTTGCTTCACAACGGGATGCCACTGTTCAGGTTTCACCACTCGAGCACTGACCTCTGCCACGAACTCCTCCAACTCCACAGCCTTGCTCTCCCACGCCAACACAGCCTAGAAGCCGCTCACCGGACACATCTTCATCTGAGTCAGTTACTTCCTGGGACATCTATAGACTCTATCTGCCTTCTCCGAAGTCAGAGCTCATGGACGATGATTCCACTTCCCCGACCGATGACGTCCGAGCCTTCGGGGAACAGATTGTGAGTATGTCGCACGCCTTAGACCTAAAAGTCAAGGATCGGCCAGCTGATCCTGTTGATCCCATCTTTCAGAGGATACAATCCAAAGCACCGCCGTCTGCTACCATCCCAGTACTACCTTCATTATTGAAACTGGCGCAAGGGTCCTGGGAGAACCCTTTGTCAATCCAATCCACATCCAAAAAGATTGACAGGCTGTACAGAGTTGGCGGAGATCACGTCGACTGGTTGCAGAACCACCCGAAACTGAACTCGGTAGTTGTGGAAGTAGCCCAAAATAGAAAGCAACACCAGCCCTTGTCTTCCCCTCCAGACACAGAGGGTAGGAAGCTCGACATCGTGGGCAAGATCTATTTGGCAGCTGGTTTGAGCTTCCGTGTTGCTAATTACTCGGCGTGCATGGGAACATACCAGCAAGTGTTGTGGGAAAGAATGAACCTCCTGATTAAAGACCTTCCTGAAGAACGGCGCAGAATGGCAGAGGCTATCCAATCTGAGACACAGTCTCTTGCGGGTCTTCAAATGAATTCAGCCAGACATGTGGCAGATTGCGCGGCAAAAGCCATTGCTGGCTCCATAGCCCTAAGACGGCATGCTTGGCTACGTTCCTCCGGCCTCACACCCCAAGCGTCAGCCACGATTGAAGACCTTCCTTTTGACGAATCGGGCTTGTTCAACGGTTCTACTGACAACAAGCTCGAATTCGCTCAAAAGATGAGAAACACGGCCAGGAAGTATGGTATGGGCTCCACCTCCACCTACCGATACCGGTCCAGAGGGAGGTACCCATGGTAGGCTCCACCCTATAGCCAACAATCCCAGCGGGGGTACTCCGGCCAGGCTTACCGGCATTCCCGTTATGCTCCTTCCACATCTCCGGCCTGTTCGGTGAGGAGCCAGGGCTTGGGCTCCAGACACCGACAACAACCCAGGCAAAGACCCAGGGACAAGGGTCGAAAGAAATTCTAACCCCTCCTATTTGATGATCTCTTTGTTTCTCCCTAGACTCCTCTCTTTGGGGACCGACTGTCCAACTACCAAGACGCCTGTAACATCAGATAGTTGGGTGCTCCAAATCGTCCGAACAGGCTATTAGATAGAGTTCGACACTCTGCCTCCGACGGGACGGGTTCGTTCAACACCACCCTCCCCTCCCCTCCTCGAGGAGGTGGAGACTTTGCTGCAGAAGGGGGGCATCGAACCTGTCAACCCTGACCTCCATCACCTCTGCTTCTTCTCAAGGTACTTTCTGGTCACCAAGAAAGACGGCGGGCTGCGTCCGATTCTCGACCTTCGCGGGGTGAACAAATACATAACTCCAAAAAAGATCAGGATGGTCACCTTGGCTTTGATCTTTCCGCTTCTGAGGCAGGCCGACTGGTTCGCATCCATAGACCTGAAGGACGCCTATTTTCACATTGGGATCCACCCGGCCCACAGGCACTTCCTTGAATTTCAAGTCGGGACCGAGGTCTTCCAGTTCAGAGTTCTCCCCTTCGGCCTCTCCACCGCTCCTCGTGTCTTCATGAAGTGTATGGCAGTGGTAGCGGCCTTTCTTCGACAGCAGGGAGTAGAAATCTTCCCTTACATCGACGACTGGCTGATTGTTGTGCAGACTCGTCATCAGCTCAAACTCGATATTGGCCTCTCCTTAGATGTCTTAGGCTACCTGGAACTTGTTGTCAACATCGAGAAATCCCAACTCCTGCTGATGCAGGTGATTCAGTTCATTGGTGCTCGTTTGAACTCTTTAACCGCAACAGCTTATCTGCCTCGGGACCTTTTCGACAACCTCTGTTCTCTGATCTATGCCTGCCGTCGATCAAGAAGGCTCCTGGCACACTCAATCCAAGTGCTTCTCGGCTATATGGCAGCTACGACTTATGTGACTCGGCTTGCCAGACTTCGGTTTCATCCTCTCCAGCATTGGTTTCTGCAAGTATTCGACCCTCTTCACGATTCTCCAAACAAGATGCTCACTTTGCCGAGAGCAGTTCAGCGGTCACTAGACTGGTGGCTGGTACTGGACAATGTCTTGTCGGGCATGCCCTTCGACCTCCCTTAACTGGACGTCTCTCTGACAATGGACGCTTCGATGCAGAGATGGGGAGCGCATCTCGACTCCTACGAAACCCAAGGTTCCTGGAGCACAGAGGAGCAAGCTCTCCATATCAACGTCCTGGAGCTCCTCGCAGTTCAGAAAGCGTTGAGGACATTCGAGCCCCTGGTGAGAGGCAAGACTGTACTAGTGCTGACGGACAACACGTCGGTCATGTACTACATAAACAAGCAGGGAGGCATGAGGTCCCCCCAACTTCTCCAACTCACACTGGACATATGGGAATGGTGTATGACAAAGAAGGTGTTTCTCCAATCCATTCATCTACCAGGGGAAGAGAACACTCTTGCCGACGGACTCAGCCGTTCGAGTCTCTCCATCCACGAGTGGGAGCTCCACAGATCTGTCACTCTGGACCTGTTTAGAACCTGGGGATTTCCTCAAGTGGATCTTTTTGAGTCTCCCAAAAATGCCCAGTGTTCCCAGTTCTGCTCGAGGCGTCCAGCTCCGGGGTTGAGAGGAGATGCGTTTCTGTTTCGATGGTCAGGCCCGCTTCTATACCTGTTCTCTCCATTCCCATTGCTGACAAGAGTGATCACCAAGCTTCGTCGGGACAGAACGAACGCCATCCTCATCACACCATGGTGGCCTCGACAGCTGTGGTTTGCAACCTTGCTTCGGTTGTCGGACCGGCGTTTCATCCGCCTTCCATCCCGTCCAGATCTGCTCACCATTCAGGGGGGCAAGGTCAGACATCCCGACCTGGACACTCTAAACCTGACTGCCTGGAGATTGACCCTGTGACTCTCCCTTCGGATTCGACTCTTTCGAATTCATCCTCGGTACCAAGGCAACCTGCATCTCTACACCCAGATGTCCAAGCTGTCATTGATGCGGCAAGGAGGCCTTCCACCAGGAGATCCTACCACTATAAGTGGAAGAAGTATGAAGCCTTCCTGGCATCCCGGGACCCAACCATTGACCAATTCTCCATCCTGACAGTCCTGGAATTTCTTCTACACCTGTCTTCTGTGGGTCTGTCGCTCTCTTCAATCCGGTGCTACTTGGCGGCCATCTCCACTGAGTTCCAGGTGAGGGGTCTCCCTTCCCCCTTCGTGGATGCCATGGTGAAGAAATTTCTGAAGGGCTTTGCCAACCTCCACCCCCCGGTGACTGAACTGACACCGGCTTGGAGCGTCGAACTGGTCCTCTCGCAACTGGTCCGCCAACCGTTTGAACCGATGGCCCCCACCGATCTCCGACTGCTCTCCTGGAAAACTGCATTCCTTGTGGCTATCACTTTGGCGCGTAGGGCTAGTGAGCTCTGTGCTTTGAGATCTGATCCTACCTACACTGCTTTCCACAAGCACAAAGTGGTCCTCCGTCCCGACATCTCCTTCCTACCGAAGGTGGTCTCTAGTTTTCACCTTAATCAAACCATCACTCTCCCTGCTTTGATGCAGGATCCGAAAGACGACTTTGAACGCACCCTTCATCTGATGGACTTCAGAAGGGCTCTGGCTTTCTACATTCAACGGACTGCGTCCCACAGAAAGTTACCCAAACTGTTTGTGTCTTATGCTGAATCGCAAATGGGAGAGCCCATTTCTTCACAGAGGCTGTCGAAGTGGGTGACCTCGACCTTGCCGTCTTGGATTCGGGGACACTCTACAAGAGCTGTCTCCACTTAGACAGCTTTTCTCTCTGGGGTGCCTCTAGAGGACATTTGCAGAGCTGCAACCTGGTCATCACCTTTGACTTTTATTTCTCATTATAGACTTGATTCTCATTCTAGGAACGAGGCAGCCTTTGGGAAGGCTGTGTTGTTATCTTCTATACAATGAGTGAGTGTTTATGTTGCCAAGTCATTGTTGTTATATAGAATAATAGAATCATAGAATTGCAGAGTTGGAAGAGACCACGAGGGCCATCCAGTCCAACCCCCCTGCCACGCAGGAAATCTTGATCAAAGCATCCCCGACAGATGGCCATCCAGCCTCTGTTTAAAGACCTCCAAGTAAGGATACCCCACCACGCTCCGAGGGAGTGTGTTCCACTGCCGAACAGCTCTTACTGTCAAAAAGTTCCTCCTTATGTTGAGGTGGAATCTCTGTTCCTGGAGCTTGCACCCATTGCTCCGTGTTCCAGTCTCTGGAGCAGCAGAAAACAAGCTTGCTCGATCCTCAGCGTGACATCCCTTCAAATACTTAAACAGGGCTATCATATCACCTCTTAACCGTCTTTTTTCCAGGCTAAACATACCCAGCTCCCTAAGTCTCTCCTCATAAGGCATCGTTTCCAGTCCTTTCACCATTTTAGTTGCCCTTCTCTGGACACGCTCCAATTTGTCAATATCCTTTCTGAATTGTGGTGCCCAGAACTGGACACAGTATTCTAAGTGAGGTCTGACCAAGGCAGAATAGAGTGGCACTATTACTTCCCTTGATCTAGACACTATACTTCTATTGATACAGCCCAAAATCGCATTGGCCTTTTTAGCTGCCGCATCACACTGTTGGCTCATGTTCAACTTGTGGTCTACTAGGACTCCTAGATCCCTTTCGCACGTAGTCTCATTCAGCCAGGTCTCTCCCATCCTATATTTATGCATTTCATTTTTCCGCCCTAAATGGAGTACTTTACATTTCTCCGTATTGAATTTCATTTTGTTAGCTTTGGCCCAGCTCTCCAGTCTATCCAGGTCATTCTGAATTTTGATCCTGTCCTCTAGGGTATTAACTACTCCTCCTAATTTGGTGTCATCTGCAAATTTTATAAGTATGCCCCTAATTCCCTCATCCAAGTCATTGATAAAGATGTTGAGTAGCACTGGGCCCAGGACAGAACCCTGTGGCACCCCACTGGTCACATCTTTCCAAGATGAAAAGGAGCCACTGCTGGGCACCCTTTGGGTTCGGCCGGTCAACCAATTACAAATCCATTGAACAGTTAACTTGTCTAGCCCACATTTTACAAGCTTGTTTGCAGGAATGTCATGGGGAACCTTGTCAAAGGCCTTACTGAAATCAAGGTATGCGATGTCCACAGCATTCCCTTCATCTACCAAGCTGGCAACTTTATCAAAAAAAGAAATCAGATTAGATTAAAATGTTTTGATCATTTTAAGTACTAATGTGCTTTTAGTGTTTTAATCTCAATTGGTTGATGTGTATGGTACATTGGTGTAGGACATACCCACCTCCTGAATTGAAGCTTACCAGTCTACACCCAACTGTGTGATTCACAGAGACCATGAAGAAGATGGACAGGTTGCTTACTTGTAACCATATATCTTCGAGTGGTCTTCTGTGAATTCACACAGACCCGCCCATCCTCCCCTCTATGTCCTACTTAATGTTCCTGATGCTGCTGTTTGTGGCGTCATTCAAGGAACTGAGGGGATTTTAGGCGGGAAGCCCTTATAAGGGACCGTTAGGATGGGCGGAGTTACCACCAAAAATGTATCAAAGCACATTCTGCTTAGCGATTCTAGAAGTTTCCAAAGCTCTGCGCAGGCGTAACCCTACTGTGTGAGTTCACAGAAGACCACTCGAAGATCTATGGTTACAGGTAAGCAACCTGTCCTTTGCCTATCAGAAATTCCATATCATTTCTTTTTTTATGGCATAACAACCTGCATATACTTTTTTTGTCTCATACACTGTGACTGATTTTATATGAGTTTTTTTAAAAATGTCATTTATGCACAGGACTCTCTGCCATCCTTTTCTGTTCTCAATAAGACTTCAAAGCTATAATTTGGTATTAAGGTGCTGCCACCTTCATAAACCATGAAATCATGTCTGAAGGTCTGAAATGAAATACAGTGTTTAACTAGGGATTATCCTTCCATATCCATTCAGCCAGAAACCATAACTTATTCTATATTTATTGCATATTTGTAAGGTTGCTTTAATGCATCATGATCTGAAGTATTATCTACTGTCATTCAGGTTTTCTATGGGGAAAAAAGGTGATTTGCAGTATTTCAATGGGTTTCATCATACAGAAGGATGAAAGGGGCAGGGGCAGAGATAAATAATGAATAAAAGTCATCAGGTCACATATCAGCTTGCATTTAAACAGAAATTCCGTAGGGATGTCTTTATCTTGAGAATTAGAAGTTTCACTGAAATGGTTTGCTTGCTTGCTTCCTTGCATGTTTGCAATGCAGCCTGCTTTTTAAAATGTTTTAGGGCTGCAGGATTTAAAAGTACTTATTAATTACAAATACACCTTCAGTGAATCAGGCAGCATATGTTATAGAGATGTGAATTTATGTAGAACACAACTAACTGAAAATAGGTTATATCTTAGAACTCCATCAGATCTTCTCATTTAACTCAATTGACTGAAGTATCAGGTTGTACTATCAGTTACTTCAAAAGAGCAAAACCTGAGGCCTTCTTCCATTCACACTGAGCTTCAAAACTATTTTTCTCCTTTAATTGCTAAATTCTTTTTTAAAAAAACCACAAAGATGTGTATATCTGATAATCTATCTAGGTTTAAACCTTTAAACTGAAGAATATTTTTAATCCTTTAACAATAATGTGTATGCTTTTTCTCAGTCTCCTCTTTGAATGGCCATCTGCTATATTTCCATTTCTTGCATGTTCTGGTGAGCTCTTGCTCCAGCTCTTGTTCCATTTCTTGCATGTTCTGACAAGTCACACTTTATGACCATGGGCTTGCCTAGATAGGCAATATACCCTGTCTTAGAGCCCTGAAGTCCTGCCAATGCAGGGCCTTTGCTGTGTTCTGCCCCTGGGCAATCCTCACCACCTTGGTACAGATAGGGAGGGAACATGGGGTAAGGAAGGCCTGATATAACTATTTAAAAAAAAAAAACACCTCTTTTAATCTGTTCCCACTCGGAAGGAATAAATCAGGCCCCATGTGTCCACAGGAGCCTGTCCCAACAGGCCGGCCCTCACTTTTGCTGCTAGTCTTCCTGGCTCTCCTGGAAGGCAGGAAGGAGTCCCATGGCACTTGACCAAGGCTGGTCACATGCAGGACACCTTGGTCACATGTTGTGGGCCAGCTTTCTGCTCTCCAGGAAAATGAGGTAAATGGTGGCAGTAATGGTGGCTGCAACAATGACACAGCCTGCCCATCTAGACTCCAGCCTGTTTTGAGGCAGTAACAGAGGAACAACAGGCCTGATACGCCATGACCAGGATACACCGGCAGGGAGCCAGCATATTCTGGCTTGTGTAGATAAGCCCCGTGAGGGCAGCTTCACTAATACCAGCTTAGCCACAGACATGAGGAACAGGGAAAGGCTAACTGGAGACGTAAGGACTAACTCCCAAGTTATTACGGAGAGATGATTCAGAAATAACATGAAATGTTGCTCTCATAGTCCCTGTGGTTCCTGATATTCCTGGCCACTGCTGCATATGCTCTTGTGCAGGGGTGGAAATCATGCAGTCCTCTAGATGTTGCTGGACTGCAAATCCCAGTATTCTTCACCATTGCCTATCCAGGCTGGAGCTCCTGGCTAGCACTTCTGGAGGGACACACGATTCCACCCCTGTTTATGTGGCTAAAAGCTATTAGTATGGTCACTTCTGGGACCTGTCCCTTGTTCTCATCATTTTGTCTCAGAATAACAAGCAGGGCAAAGATTGTTAGTGGGCGAAGGTTGTGTTTAGGTCACTAGAGCACATCATGCTCAGAGATGAAATTGAAACATATTCTCATTGCAAAATTGATCCAATTTTTAAAATCTGATTAATGTGACTATCCTAGGCATGTCATCATTTTATTAAACCATTTTCAACAGACTCATTCTTTAACAAACATGGAATAGGGGGTGCACCCACCCCTAGATAAGGACTGCTTTGTAACATACTGCACTGCAATTGAACCCTACATTTCATTCTGCTATAATAGTGACATATATTTGCCCTAAGTAGTCATATTGACAATGGCTTATAAAACACGTTAGCATAATTATCCTGTTGGATTTAGCTGTCTTTGGTTAAATCGTTCAATCTATCACTTGCGTAGTGGTTCATTTAATATTGTTTACTTCAGGGAATATATAAGAAAAGCTATTTTATCATGTCAAGACAAAACCCATCTGCTTTCAAACATTCACTACACTTACACATGCAAGATTTCAAATCTCTGGTGAACAGCTAATGGCTATTTTCAGTTTTTCTGGGGTATTAGCAATGCTATACAAACATACACATTTTCAGATCATAAAAAGCCTCAAAAGCAGGCTATTAAGTCTTTAACAAATGAATGAAGTAGCTTCTTGATTTCTATCAAGGTCAGTCTGCCTACTGGAGTAGATGCTAAAACAACAGTCCAACAAACAAAAATAATTCTATAAGGCATATGCCCATGTTTACAAGCAGACCAAAAATAACAAGTATGCCTTTCTCTCTGTGCTTTATGGCAGACTAATTTACATAATGAAAAAAACTGCAAAGTCAAACCCACATCTGTTAATTACCTTTCTGGTATATCATTGTGACAAATGCATTTATGAATCATGGAACATTCAATTGCCAATAATTATTTGTGATGAATGAAGGAGAAAAATATTCACACGTTATTTAGTTCTTCATTTTCTTTCCTAATGGCATCATCTTTATCCAGCTGAAACATTTAATTTAATGCCAATCATAGAAGTCTCCTTCCACTCCTAGTGGATATACAGGCATTATGTTTATAGCTCAATTTGTAGCAAAAATGCCAAATTGCCCTTCGAAAATCATTTAAACAGGGTCTTCTGAAACCTTTAGATAGCTTAGAACTTGAAATGGCTCTTTTCTTCCTCCTAGTTACAAAAGAACCTCAACCAGTCTGTACTAAGCTCTTTGCTGTGTCAGTTGTGGGCTATGTTGGATGTACCAAAATGGGAGGGAGCCTTTGTTGGCATCTCCCTGTTTTCCTTTTAACATGCGGATTGCTTAGGATAAATCACATGAGGCTGAAATCGTGCAATTATGATGGGATAGTAGCACAAATGGGTTCCTGCTAGCACACAATGTTGTCCTCCTGTGGTCCATGTATGCTCTACCAATTAATTATGCATAACTTTTCATTAATAGGCAAAACTCATCAATAGCCCTCAATATCACTCTTCTTTGATGGGTGTGTGAAATCAAGTCCCACTGTAATCATGTGATTACAGCTTGAATGGGCAGTCCTCTTTTCCCCCTCCCCTTTCCCAACGAGAACGCATAATTAAACTTCCAGGGGAGAATGTGAAGAGGACCAATAGGATGCTGTTTTAATGAACTGTAGCCTTTGCTCAGTAGGTTTTTATGTTTGTTTAAGTGCTTATTTGTGCAGTTATTTTGTTATGTATTTGTTTTTGGTGTTTTTAACTCACGTCTTCTCCCAAAAATAGCTGAAATCTTGCCCATGCAAAATCATGGAAGTAAGAGAATTTTTTTCCCGTAAGGGTGCATGTGCAGGCCAGCATGAAGCATTAATACTCTGTCATTAGAAGGTAATGCAAAGAGAAATGTTACTATAGCAGAAGCTGAAATCCCATTTTTAAATGGCTAGTGGTGGTTGTGTGATAATTCTGTGGTGGTAGTATAGCACAATTACAGCAATGTGTGATAATTATTGTAACTATGTCACTATGTTTCCGCTTTCCTCAATTTGGAATTACAGCATTTATAGACACTGATAAATTCCTTAGTGTTCAACTAACATGGTGGTTATCTCCACAACTTTTTTCCAATTGTGGCATCATACAATATGGTGACATGTTATTATAGTAGAGGATTAGTAATCCCACATTTTACAGAGAAAACAGAAGGGCTTATATGCAAGGGTGTCCTTTCCATGTAACATGCAATTCCACCTGTGAAGCAATGTAGCAGGGCCCCCAGGTGTTATACCAATGTGCAACATGGTGTGTGTGATACCCTTTTAAAAGAGAATTCTTCACAATTGACAGCAAGGTGATTTTTTCCTTTTGATTCAGTTGTGTAGCAAAGGCCATTAAAAAGAATTAACATGTTTGAAAGAATTACATTAACAACTCTTATTGAGTGGGGTGTTCAGCTAAGGACAATCGGTGTTTGGTGTGAGCATTTGGGGGTGGGGGTGGCCCAGGGTGCTGTGGCCCTGGCTAAATGAAATGACTGAAAGTGGATGGTGAGGAAAAAGCTGGAGTGATCTGCAACATCTGGTCTGCATTTGTGTTTTTGCCTGAGGATATGAGGAGTTATACCTGTAGCAAGTGCAAAATGGCTGCCCTGCTTGAAGAGGCAGTGCAACAGCTTGAGGCCCATGTTGCTAGACAAACTTATCAAAGAGGATGAAGCATTTCTGGAAAGAGCAGTCAGACTCTCCTGGAAGGGCAACACAAAGGGGATACCTGTAGGAAGGGGGACAATTACCAAACTCAAGAAACATATACTTGAATAAATGTAACACACAGGAGCAGAACTGTCAGGAAACATCTTCTAAATTTGTATCTACATATTTTTCTTTAAAAATGTAGAGAAAAATTGAAAGAATTGAAAGTAAAATACTTAGGAGTAAATTAACGATGAAAACTTAACAATACGAAAACAAATATACTAAAATCTGGCAAGAAATCAAGAACGATGTTAATCAATGGGAAAATATTAATTTATCATTGCTAGGGAGAATATCCACAATTAAAATGAATATACTCCCCAAACTTATGTTTCTCTTCCAAACTGTTCCCGTAATATTTTCAAGTAAGACCTTACAAAATTGGCAGAAAGAATTGTTGAAATTTATTTGGGCAGGCAAAAAAACCCCAAAAAACAAAAAAACTAGAATAAGCTGGAACTTACTAATAGATGCCATGTGGGTTAGGAGTCCTGGACCTGAAGTTATACTTCGAGGCAGTTAGTCTGTCATGGTTAAAACAATGGTTATTATTAAAAATACAAGAGATTTAGAATTAGAAGGACACAAGCTTACGATAGGCTGGCACTGATATTTGTGGTATGGGAAGATTAAAATAAATGTGGAATTAAAAACCCATATTATAAAAAGATCTTTAATAAAAATTTGGCAAAAATTTAAAGAAAGACTATGCCCCAACATCCCATGTTTATTGTCCTCGCAAGAAGCCTTTTGCAAATGTAAACAAAGAGAAGGTAAATGGTTAATATATAAAGATCTAATGATAACAAAATTAGGGGAGTGGAAAATTAGGGAGAAGCAAGAGTTAGAAAGTAAGGGTTTGAAATGAACTAGTTTGGATACTTACAACTTAGAGAGTGAAAGAAGATTTAAAGTCTTAGCAGTATAATGGACAAATAACAGAATTAGAGAAAATTATATATTCAGAAGAAAGACACTTAATTACCAAAATTTATAAATTATTAACATTTGGTACTGAAAATGAACAGGTTAAACAATGTACAATTAAATGGGCAGTAAATATAGGACGTAATATCAATATGGATCACTGGGAAGATGTTTGGAATAGAGGTCTAAAATTTACATGTTCTTACAACTTGAAGGAAAATTTCTATAAACTGATGTACCATTGGTATTTATCCCTGGATAGGCTGGGTAAGATGCACCAAAATTCCACTAATATTTGTTGGAAATATAAATGGCAGATAGGAACCTTTTATCACATCTGGTGGAAATGCAAAAAAGTTCAGAGGTACTGGTCTAATATTAACAGGAAAATGTTGAAAATTTTAGGATCTTCTTCATGGTCTCTGTGAATCACCCAAACCTTCTAGTATCGCTAGGCAGAATGTGCTTTGATACATTTTTGGCGGTAACTCCGCCCATCCTAATGGTCCCTTATAAGGGCTTCCCGCCCAAATCCCCTCAGTTCCTTTTTTTCCGCCGTGTATTGCAGCTCGAAGGAACCTCTCTCGCTAACGTTATTTCTTGTTTCTGACTCGGACTGATTTCTGGATTACGATACTGCTCTCCCCCTTTACTTGGCTTTTTGGTGATTTTTGGCTTGACACAGACTCTCGACTTCGTTTGCCTCATACTCCTTTGGATTTGTCTCAGCTCTCTGATCTTGGTTTGACCCAGTCCGCCCTTCGACTACGCTCACGTCTGCTCCTGATATGGCGACTAAAACTGGATTTAAGAGGTGTGTGGTGTGCCAGGCGAAGCTGCCCAGCTCTGATGGCCATTCTTGTTGCCTAATTTGTTTGGGTGAATCCCATAATGTAGACGCCGGTGTACATTGTCGGGCCTTTACTCCCCAGGCGAGAAAACACCGCTCATCCCGCCTGAAGTCCTTCCTTTATGAAAAGGCCCTGCTTCCCTCTGCAGCTTCCACACCTGCTGTTGGATCCCCTCAAAAACGTGGTAGATCCTTGTCTCCAAAGCCTTCTGGCTCCAAACGCCACCGATCTCGGAGCCTGTCTCGCCGCCGTTCTGTTGCCTCTGATCCCGAAGCCGTGCTACACTCTCACAAGCATGGTTTGAGGATGACCCCGGCTGGGGACCGAGCCTCCTCGGATTCGGTGTCCGAACCCAGAAAGAAGCACGGGGATCGCTCGAGCAAGGACCGGGACTCGGTCCTCTCCCAAGGGCAAAGCTCCAAAGAAAAAAAAGGAGAAGCGCCTTCATTCTGAGGACAAACAGAAGGATGCGAAGAAGCACAAAGCCATCTCGGCAGTGGAGCCGGTAGCGACTACATCGATGGTTCCACCTGTGATGGAGATTCCTCAGGCTCAGGCCGTACCTCAAGACAGAGGCATATTGACCGAGCACTCACACTCGAGAACATCCACCCCGACTCCCTCCCTCGAAATCGTGGAGGTTGAAGTCGGTGACCCATCGAGTGTCGAGGCTGCCTCCCCGAGATCCCCGGCGCTGGTGGTTTCCCGCTCTGAATTCTTGCGGGACCTGTCGACGGATAAAGGCCAGGAGTCCAAACCTCGTCCATCGACTTCCCGGATTCAGGACGACGACCAAGCTTATGGGGCCTACGATCTTGCCAGGGCGGTTTTCAGCACGCCCCTGCCCACCCAGCACACTATTGATCTGGAGGCTGAGAAGGTCTACTACATGACAGAGGAAGCTGCTACCCGTCAGGTCATCTCCATGCCTCCACCTCGCATCTCCTTCCAGGGATCTGGGAAGCCTCCTCCCCATGGCCCCCGCCTACACCACTAGTCAGGGATACAGGCTGCCAGGTCTCCCCTTCTTGCCCGTTGCCTCCATTGCCTCCTCCTCCACCTCCTCGTGCGAGTTCGCTGCCTGGAAGACATCGCAGCCCTTCTCCTTCTTCGAAGTCATTATCCTCTTCAGAGGCCTCTGAAGAATACCTGCACTATCTCCCATCGCCTCAACCTGAACTACTCGATGAGGACTCCTCCTCGCCAACTGACGACGTGCGCTCCTTCTCCAAGCAGGTGGTACGGATGTGTCACGCGCTCGAGTTGAAGGTTCCTGAGAAGGACTCTGATCCGGTAGATCCAATTTATCACAGGATCAAATCAAAAGCTCCTCCCACGGCACGCATTCCAGTACTCCCATCCTTGTTAAAGTTATCTCAGGCCTCCTGGGAGAACCCATCGTCGATCCTTCCTACATCCAAGCGGATTGACCGACTTTACCGGGTTGCCGGTGATGGAATTGAATGGCTGCAGCAGCACCCCAAGCCTAACTCAGTTGTGGTTGAAGCAGCACAACCCCGAAGGCAACGCCGAGTGCAAGCCACTCCTTCTGATCCCGAGGGCAGGAAACTTGACATCATCGGCAAGAAACTGTACTTGGCTGCCGGCTTGAGCTTTCATATAGCCAACTACTCGGCTTGTATGGGGGCTTACCAACAGGTCCTGTGGGAGAGGATGGCCCCGCTTATACAGGACCTCCCTGAGGAAAGGAGAAGGATGGCATAGGCAATTTTGTCTGAGGCCCAGCTTCTCGCAGGACAACAGATGAACTCCACGAGGCATGTTGCCAACTGTGCCACTAAGACTGTGGCTGGATCGATTGCCTTACGCCGCCATGCTTGGCTTCAATCATCGGGCCTGTCCACCCAAGCAGCCGCAACCATCGAAGACATGCCGTTTGATAGCTCCGGCCTCTTCAATGGTGCGACCGATGACAAATTGGAGTTCACGCAGAAGATGAGGATCACTGCCAGAAAGTACGGTATGCCATCGTCCTCATCTTCTGCGTACCGCCCCAGGTACCGATCAGGCTGGCATACATCTCCCTATAGCCATGTCCCTAGACGGGGGAACACACCGCAACCATCCAGGTGCTCATGGTTCCAACAACCGATGTCGTCATCATCATCGGTGAAGAGCCAGGGATCAACCACCAGATATCACCCTTCTTCGAAACAGAGGCCGAGAGACCAAGGCAGGAGGAAGTTTTAAGTTGCCCACCCCCTCTTATTGATGCTTTCGTGCTTCCTTTAGACATCCCTGTTTGGAGACCGTCTGCGCTCGTTCCAGCATGCTTGGTCCAAGATAACATCGGACCGCTGGGTACTCCAGATTATACAACATGGCTACTGGATCGAGTTAGAAGAACTACCTCCGACAGGACGAATCCAGCTCACACCGCCCTCCCCTCCCCTCATCGAGGAGATTGAGACCTTGCTTCAAAAAGGGGCCATCGAACCCATGAGTGTCGACAGCCGTCACCGGTGCTTCTTCTCCAAATACTTCCTGGTACCGAAGAAGGACGGTGGCCTTCGCCCTATCTTAGACCTGAGAGGAGTGAATTGGTACATCGTCCCGAAGAAATTGAGGATGACCACACTTGCTGTTATACTCCCTCTTCTTCAACGCGGGGACTGATTCGCGTCCATAGACCTGAAGGACGCCTACTTTCACATCGAGATCCACCCTTCGCACAGGAGATTCTTAGCATTCCAGGTCGAGGACGAAGCCTACCAGTTCCGCGTCCTCCCCTTCGGACTCTCCATAGCACCGAGGGTCTTCACGAAGGTTATGGCGACAGTCGCTGCCTTTCTTCAGCAGCATGGTATCACCGTGTTCCCATACATTGACGACTGGCTCCTGGTAGCATCTTCAAGGCCCCAGCTCGAGAGGGACATCCTCTTCACCCTAGATGTTTTGAACACCCTGGGACTTGTTGTCAACATGGAAAAGTCTCAGTTGAATCCTACCCAGTCCATACAATTCATCGGCGCCCGACTGGATTCGAGCTCGGGAGCAGCTTACCTTCCCAGCGATTGGTTTGACACTCTCTGGTCCCTGATCCACGCCTGTCGGCGGTCCCGTCGGATTCGAGCGCACGATGTTCAGGTTCTCCTTGGGCACATGGTGGCCACGACGTCGGTCATGCGTCTGGCCAAACTCCGATTCCGGCCACTTCAGCACTGGTTCCTGGGTGTATTCGACCACCTGAACGACTCGCCAAGGCAGCTCCTGACGATGCCCCGATCTGTCCATCGCTCCTTGGACTGGTGGCTCGATCCATGCAATGTTCTCTCGGGCATCCCTTTCGACCCTCTTCAACCGGATGTGTCCCTCATGACGGATGCATCTCTACATGGGTGGGGGGCCCATTTGGGTTACCACATGATCCTGAACTCATGGACCACCGAAGAAAAACAGTTGCACATCAACATCCTGGAACTTTTAGCGGTCCAAAAAGCTCTTCGCGCTTTCGAGGTGCTGGTCCAGAACAAGACAGTTCTCCTCATTACAGACAACACCTCAGTAATGTACTACCTAAACAAATAAGGGGGTACTAGGTCCCATCAGCTCCTCCATCTTACTCTGCAGATTTGGGACTGGTGTGTGGAGAGGAACGTCTCCCTTCAATCGATTCACATTCCTGGGGAGGAGAATGTTCTTGCAGATGAACTGAGCCGTTCCAACTTGAGCGTCCACGAGTGGATGCTTCACAGACATGTTGTGCAGAACCTCTTTCATCAGTGGGGCACCCTGCAGATAGACCTCTTCGCAACCGCCCAGAATAGTCAGTGCCGCCAGTTCTGCTCCAGAACACCTCATAGGAACTCCAGAGGCGATGCCTTCCTGTACCAGTGGAACGAAAGGTTCCTGTATCTCTTTCCCCCAATTCCTCTGTTGATGAGAGTGGTGGCCAAGCTTTGTCGGGACCGATCAGACGCGATTCTCATCACACCATGGTGGCCCCGGCAACCTTGGTTTGCACCGCTACTACACATATCACGGAGACAGTTCTTCCACCTTCTGAGCCGGCCGGATCTCCTAACCATACAACAGGGCAAGGTCAGACACCCCGACCTAGACACGCTTCGTCTCACAGCTTGGAGGATCGTGCCATGAACTTGCAATGTTCCCTTCCCATCCCGGCTCCCTCTTTGCCTCCAGACATTCAAACCATCATAGATGCTGCTCGGAAGCCTTCTACTCGGAAAGCTTATTCATATAAGTGGAACCGCTTTAAGAAATTTCTAGTGGAAAAGGGACTCAGCCTTGAATCCTGCTCAGTGCCGACAGTCCTCCAGTTCTTGCTCCACCTGTTGGACTCGTGGCTGTCAATCTCTTCTCTAAAGGGCTACCTAGCAGCTATCTCGGTCGAATTCCAGGCTCTCAATCAACTGTCTCCCTTTCAGGACCCGATGGTGAAAAGGTTCCTCAAGGGATATATCAATCTCCACCCTCCAGTCTTTGCTCCTACTCCTACCTGGAGCCTTGAACTCGTCCTCTCTCAATTGGTGAGACGCCCCTTTGAGCCAATGGCTTCGGCCGACCTCCGGCTTCTGACCTGGAAGACAGCCTTCTTGGTCGCCATCACCTCTGCCCGTCGAGCAGGGGAACTCTGTGCTCTTCGGTCGGACCCGCCATATACCTGCTTTCATAAGCATAAAGTGGTACTGAGGCCAGATATTTCTTTTCTACCCAAAGTGGTCTCTAGTTTTCACCTGAACCAACCTATCGTCCTGCCTGCCGTAATGCAAGATCCCAAAGACGAATTCGAACGCACCCTTCACTCCATGGATGTACGAAGGGCTCTTGCATTTTATATTCAACAGACTGCACCATTTCGCCGATCACCTCAGCTTTTTGTCGCTTATGCTGATTCGAGGAAGGGTGCACCGATTTCATCGCAGCATCTGTCGAAGTGGGTGATGTCGACCATCGCCCTCTGTTATGAACTAGCGAAGAAGCCTTTACCACCTCGGGTTCGAGGACACTCTACAAGAGCTGTCTCCGCTTCGACTGCGTTCGTCTCAGGGGTGCCCCTGGATGAAGTTTGCCGTGCTGCAACATGGTCTTCGCCATTGACCTTCATTTCACACTACAGACTGGACACTCGCTCTAGGAACGAGGCTGCTTTTGGAAGAGCAGTTCTTTTGTCCTCCATTCAATGACTGACTGTATTGTATATTTGGACAATTCTCCCCTTTTATATGTTGAATTGTGGACCTTTTATACGCTATTGACTTGTCTAATGTTTATAGAATGTGCAAAAAAAGGGGGGGAACTGGAGATATAGCAATCCCTTTTTAGATCATTGGGTAGGGGTCCTCGTCTACTGATGTACAGGACATATCCTCCTCCAATGAGGAAGCTTGCAAGTCTACCCAACTGTGTGATTCACAGAGACCCCGAAGAAGATGGACAGGTTGCTTACCTGTAACCATAGATCTTCGAGTGGTCTTCTGTGAATTCACACAGACCCACCCATCCTCCCCTCTATGTCCTGATACATCATATACACATGCTTAATGTTCCTGATGCTGCAAATTGCGGCGTCATTCAAGGAACTGAGGGGATTTGGGCAGGAAGCCCTTATAAGGGACCGTTAGAATGGGTGGAGTTACTGCCAAAAATGTATCAAAGCACATTCTGCCTAGCAATACTAGAAGGTTCTGTATGCTCTGCACAGGCGCAGGAATAACCCAACTGTGTGAATTCACAGAAGACCACTCGAAGATCTATGGTTACAGGTAAGCAACCTGTCCATTTAAACTCTCCATGCATCCAGAACTATATCTATTAGATATGATTGGCTGAGAAAACAAGAAAGAAATACAACATAGGACACTGTTAAGATACTTAGTTACTGCAGCATGAGTGGTCTTTGCAAGACAATGAAAATCTAAAGATATTCCAGCAACTATGGATTAGATAGGGAAAGTGTCAGAAATGGCACAATTGGATAAATTGACAAACTTAGTGAAAAGAAACTCAGTAGAGGCATTTACAAACTACTGGGAACCATTTATAAATTACCTGGGGGGGAAAAGTGCAGCCAGATAATAGCACCTCCCATTCTGCCTTATTGCATGATGTTGTATTTCTTGAGTAGAGTAGCACTCCTGCATCCACTGATTTGCCACCCACAGATTCAATTATCCGTGGGTGGTGACAGTGGAGGGGTGGAATGGGGGGAAGGAGAGATCTCACCTCCCTTTGTCTCTGGGATCCCTCCCTGGGATCGCTCCTGAGCCGAAATGGTGACTCAGGGATGAAGCGGGGGAGGAGAGATCTGCCTCACTCCTCCCCATGCCCCTGGGATCACTCCCTGGGCCAAAATGGCAATGTGGGGCAAAGGGGGGAGGAGAGAGATACCTCCCTTCTCCCTTTGCCCCCTGGATTGCTCCCGGGGTGAAATTGTGATGTGGGGGTGAAGGGGGGAGGAGAGATCTGCCTATCTCCTCCCTTTACCTCTGGGATTGCTCCCTGGGCTGAAATGTCAGCGTGGGGGTGAAGGGGGGGAGGAGAGATCTCCCTCCTTCTGCCCCCAGGATTGTTCCCGGGGTGGAAATGGCAATGTGGGGGTGTTCATTATTATCCATGGATTTTGTTATCTGCTGGGGGCCCTGGAATCAATCCCTCACAGATACGGGGGTCCTACTGTAGTTCTTCAGTTCCGGTCCCAGGGGAGATGGTTGTAAAAGCAAGAAAAAAGATTCTAAGAGATTTTTTCATTTAGAAAAAAGACTTGCTTTTACAGCTATGTTCCATGGGACCAGAAGTGAAGAACTACTGAAGAAATATGATGACATGTGGTAAGGTGGAATGAGATGCACTATTATCTGGCTGCACTTTCATTTCCCTTCCCTCAGGCCTCTCAGAAAAGCTAAAGTTCAGAATGACCTCAGGCTTGCTAGGGAGGTAACAAATATTAAAGGGAGCCATGATCCTATGTTTGGAACCAGACCCAGAACAAGGAAATGGTAAGGCCATTGTATAGAAAAGATGGTAAAAGAAAGATGATACAAGACAGAAAGAAGACAGAAATGCTCAACATCTTCTTTGAAGATTATCACACAAGGTTACTATCCTCGTCTTACAGCAAGGTATTAGTGAATTTGGCCAGTACTTATCTCATGACACTGTGTCTATCCTGTTGCTGGTTTGCATTCCAGTCATCTCTGTAATGCACTCCTCGTTTATGGGGAAAACCTGTCAATGGGTCTCAGTGCCACTGCTATGTCAGTATTCCCCCTCATGCAAATGATCCCTTCTGCAGCAGTAGTGGGATGACAGAAGTCATGTGGCATGAGGGCACATGATTTTCCTCCTTTCCTACGCTCTCCCCTTCCCTCATGCTATTCCACTCAATGCCAGTTTTTTGTTTTGTTTTGTTTATTGCTGTGATTGGGGGGGGGGAGAGAAAGTCATGCAGCGAGCTTCTTCCCCCTCCCCCAACCCAAAGAAGGAACTCCCTCACTGGGTTGACTGGTCCCAAGAGACTTTCATTCCTTCTTTGGTGGGTGCAGAGGGTCGCAGTCAGCTTCCCCCTTACCAAAGAAAGAATGACAGACATCTTCACACAAGAAATTATTCTCACTGGATATTATAAGAAAACACACACACACATTCCAAACCACGCCAGAAGAATGGGAGGAGAACAGGAAGGGCAACATTACCAGATGCCGCGTCCTTCTGCCGTTCCGGGGATATAGTGCTGCCATAGATAAGGTTTCCCTTTTTTTTAATTGACGGGGACAATCCGCCAATGAAAAGGGACGCCTTAATGACGGTCACGCTATGCCCCCAGAATGCAAGAGGACAACGATGTCTGATAATGTTGGGGTTTCCTGTTCTTCTAGTGATTGTCTGATGAAGTTTTTGCCATGTCTGATAATCTTCATTCTTTCTTTGGTGGGAGCAGAGGGGTGTAGAAACCAGATCCAGCTGAGAAGGTGAGTGAAAATGGCAAACTTCCTGAAATGGGTTGCCATCGACTGGCACAACCTAGAGCTGCTACAGCTAGTTAAAGGCTTCTATGCACATGGGAGATATTTGAAGGTTCTTTTGTTAATTGATTTTTTTGTTACTTGAAGTTGCATTTAGCACGAAGAAGCAAGATTGGTGCTCCAAGTATATCTGATCCAAGTATCTTGCAATATTTAATAATTAATACAGTAGGACCCCCTTATCCATGGGGGATTGGTTCTGGGCCCCACCATGGATAACAAAATCTGTGGAGAATAGCAAACAGCATTGAAAATAATGGTACTTCTGGTTTAAAATAACATAGAGTTGCCTTGGAGGACCTAGAAAATGGCTAGAGAGGACACATTTTCTAGGAAGACTCTATGGTAGCTGTACTGAAACTGAAATGGCAGATAATTGAGTCAGTGGATAATGAATCAGCAGATACTGGGTCCTACAACCAGTCATAACTCTAAACGTAATGCTGTACCTTTACAGTTTTCTATCCCTGCCTCACTTCCCTTTGACTTTCTCATTTATTGGTTTGCTCCTCTGTTTGTTAATTGGAAAGCAATCTGTGGCTGTCTCATATGTTCTGTCTTATCCTCACTTCAGGTAATCTTCTGGGGAAATGTTCCACCTTTGTTTTGTGCTGGTGTTCTTTATTCCTCGAGCTGCATTGGAGATTCTGTTAATCTTTCAAGCTTCTATGTGGCTTCAAAAAGTCCTACCCCACTCATGACTAATATTTCACCTCATTATCCCCACTCAGCCTATTAAACATCAACAAATATTTCAATGAAATCTATGGAAGAACGGTTATTGGTAGACAGGAATAAGAGCTATTTTGTCATTTGAATGTATCTAGGGGATATAGCTTAAAGGCACCAGATCCTGTCTGATCTTTGAAGCTAAGCAGGGGGAGTCCTGGTTAGTACTTGCATGGGAGACCACCAAGGAATACCAGGTGCTGTAGGCTATATTTCAGATGAAGGAACTGGCAAAACCACTTCTGAGAATTCATTGCCTAAGGAACCCCTATGAAATTCTTGTGTAACCATAAGTTTACAGGCAACTTAAAGGCACGTACACAAACAGGGATATATCCAACTTAAACTTCTAATATTTTGTGTTTTTTTGAAAAAAATTATAATTTTTAATAAACAAACAAACAATCATCAAAATACGATAACTTACATACATGCAAAAACATAAAAGAAGAAAGGGAAAACAAAACAGAGACAAAAAAGAAAACGACAACCAAGAAGTAAAAAAAAAACCTAAACATATATAAATTACCACAAAACAGCATTCCACTAGCCCCCCCACCACCACCACACCCTGCCCACAGTAAAGAAAAAGGAAGAGAGAAACTACATAGTTAAAAAGACTTCCCACTTATTCTCATCCTGTCCTATGCATTCTCAAGTCATTTTCAATATTATTTTACTCTATCTAAAGAAACCAACGTAATATAAAGCAACATACCTTTCATTAACAGATTGTCTCTTATCCGTATTATACGTGAGTTTAACATCAATATATATAATTCTCTTTCGTATGTTGCCATTCCCAGTGTGCTGATTGGCCGTTTGGGAAACATACCCAACCAATCATAGTGCTCTGTTGGCCGGCCAATCAACAGCTTAAGGGTGTTTTTCAGCACCACCTCCTTGACCTACTGCCACCTCTTTGCCTGTTGAGCTGCAGTAACTAAATATTCAGCCAGCTCCCCTTGCTGTCTTAATATGCATGCATGGGGGAAAATAATGTTGCTTTCTATGTGTCCCCCACCCGCAACTTTCTCCTTTTTCCTCCTGTCTACCTTGCAGGGTAGATTCCCCTTCTGCACCCAAAAACTTGAGCCCCTTCCCCCCCTCCCTCTGTCAGGGTAATATTGCTTTAAGTGCAAAAGGAAAAATGTTGGAGCAACAGACCACAGACTGCTAGCACAGCTGAACTGGGTTTGTTCACATCTGTGGCTAGGCAGAGGGATGACTAGCAAACACTCCTATATAGCCAAAGCACACAATGCATTGTCTGTGGGTTGGTGTTGTGGAGAAAGAGGAGTGTTGCTGTTGAGTTTGTTAATGAGGTTTGCTGTGTACATACTGTGTTTGTTTATACTGAAACTGAAAATAAACACCTCCAGATATTTTTGAATGAACCTTGCTGTTTGTAACTCTTTTTGTGTGTGAAAGTGGGTCAGAGCTGTGCAACAGCTGCTAGCTGAAGCCTCTGTTTTTGTGCCCTTTCTGCTGTGCAGTTCTGCTGTTTTGGCAACTCTTGGGTTAGTTTATCCCCAGGCTGTGCCAGGTGCCTGTCAGTGAGCCTATACTGAGTGGACATCTTCTGCCCTGAGGAACTTACATGCTACAAACAAACAAACAAAAAACCTGGAAAGGGTTGGGAAGGAGTTGGGAGGCTCCCCTGGGGTTCCAGAGTCTCTTTTTCCTCCTTAAGGGACCCCTTGGGGTCCTCTGGCTTCCCCTGGCTCTGCTTCCTGTGGAGAGAAAGACTTTCTTTACAAATGCTGCACTGAACAGGCTGCCACCTGCTAAAACAACCCCTCCGGCTGGTGGGAGGAGCCAAAGCCATTGAGGGAGGGAGAACAGAATGGATCAAAGTGGGCTCTCATTGGCCGCCAGCCTTCCCCCAATGGGAATCCAGCATGCTGCCCTCAAGGCAGAGCTTTTGCATGCTACTTCCATCAAGCATCTAAACCAGTGGTTCTTAACCTGGGCTTGGGAACCCACAGTTGTCTGGTTGTCCCTCTGTATCCACGGATTTGGTATCTATGGATTTAAGTATTCATAGCTTGAAAATATTTTATAGATTTTCCTTGGTTTTTTTTTTTTTTCCAGGCGGTGAGGCCATGTTCTGGAATAGTTTCTTTCTGATGTTTCACCTGCATCTGTGGCTGGCATCTTCAGAGAATTCTCTGAAGATTCTCTCTGAAGATGCCAGCCACAGATGCAAGCAAAATGTCAGAAAGAACTCACAGCCCGGAATAAAAACAAGGAAAATCTATGGATGCCAGCCATGAAAGCCTTTGACTTCACCTTGAAAATATTCTTTATTTTTTTAAATTGCTTTTTATTAAGTTACATGCAGACATACATCTTGATACATATTTACATTCTCATAATTTCACATAAACAATGTAACCTTTTCAAGGATATAAAATATCAGACCTTGGTCCCACTTCCCGCCAGTCTCCTGGGCTTTTCCCTGGCCTTCCCAACTTTTGCTAAATCAGACATCCATTTGAGTCCCATTAAATTTAACTAAACTGATTACCCCTATATTAACTTAATGCTAAGTGACAAATTCAACCTCCCTCTAGTGTTTTGAACACTTATTGAAATCTTTAAAGATCAAATTTGACCAGATTCCTCCATTTCTTCTTCCAATATGCTTTTATTGGAGACCATTCCACCTCAATCTTATTTATTGATTTATCCTTTAACTGTGCAGTGAGCCTATCCATGTCCATCATATCTTTGAGTTTAAGAAGCCATTCCTCTTCTGTAGGAGCTTCTTTTTTTCTCCATTTTGCTGCATATAATACCCTTGCAGCTGAGATCATATATAACATAACTGTCCAGTACTTATTAATTGATTTTTGCTCAGTCATGTCTATCATATTTAACAGATAGATTTCCGGTTTCATGGGAAAATTTATGCCTAGCATTTCACTTATAGCAACATGAATTTTTTTCCAGAAATTTTGTGATATAGGGTACCCTTCGCTTGCTCACATTTCCAACATTTCTGCAAGCCTGTCTTATAAATTTTCTTTAATTTTACTGGTGTTAAGTACCATCTTCCGAATATTTTGATGTAGTTTTCTTTCAGGCTTTGGGATGCTGTAAATTTATGAGTGTTTATCCAAGATTTCTCCCATTTATCTAAGTCTATAGTTCGGCCAATGTCTTGTGCCCATCTTATCATTTGATCTTTAATTGTTTCATTTTCCCTTTCCCTTTCCAGTAAGATGTTATAGTATTTTGTTATGTTTCCTGTTTTGGTCATAAATTATTTTGTCTATTTTGTTTTCTTCTAATTCAAAATTCTCAGTTTTTTTATCCATCTTGAACCTCTCATAAATTTGTTTACATTGGAACCAATTTAATTTGAAGCCCTGCTCTTCTAATTGATCTCTAGATTTTATTTGCAACTTCCCGTGTTCGTCTGTATTAATAATCTCCTTGTATTTTAGCCAGGTCTCGCTTATATTTTTAGTTCTGCCAAAGAAAGCTTCTTCTGTTGACACCCACATTGGTATATTTCTGTAAAAAAATTTCTTTATTTTTACCCATGTATTTAATAATGCTTTCCTTATACAATGTAAGTCAAATTCCTTATTATCTTTTCTTTTATTATACCAAATGTATGCGTGCCAACCAAACCTTAGCGTTATCCCTTCTAGAGCTAACATCCCTTTATTATTGAGTTTAATCCAGTCTTCAATCCACGTTAACACACTCACCTGGTAGTATAGCTGTAAATCTGGGAGTGCACAACCACCTCTTTTTTTCTTTCAATAATTTTAGCTTGATTCTTGGTTTTTTTCCTTGCCATAGATACTTTGATATCTCTTTTCCCAGATTTTAAAGCATTTATCATTATGGATAATACGTATATTTTGAAATAGATACACAAATCTAGGCAAAATACTCATTTTAATTGTGGCAATTCTGCCAAGAAAAGTAAGATTGAGTTTAGACCATTTCCGCAGATCTTATTTAATTTCTCTCCATAACTTGCTATAATTGTTGTCGTACAAATCCAGATTTCTTTTCGTAATCCAAATGCCTAGATATTTGATTTTCTTCTCAACCCTGTATTGTGTTTTTCTATGTAGTTGTTCCTCTTCTTTCTTAGTCATATTCTTTGTTAGGACCACCGTTTTGTCTGTGTTTATTTTGAAACCAGATACTCTCACGTATTCCTCTAATGTCCTTCCCAACTCTTCCAGCTGTTCCATAGGCTCCTCTAAAATTATAACCAAATCATCTGCGTAAGCTCTTATCTTGTATGCTTCTCCTTTAACTTTGGTACCAATAATCTTATTATTTCTTATACTACTAATTAATGTGTCTATAACAATTATGAAAAGAAGAGGGAAGAGTGGGCACCCCTGTCTCGTGCCCTTTCTAATTCTTATCTTCTCTGTCTTATCACCATTTACCAGTATTCTAGCGCTTTGATCGTTGTATATTAAGTTTGTCCAATTTAAGAAACTATCCCCTATATCCATTTTAGCCAGTACTGATTTCATAAATGTCCAATTTACTTTGTTGAAAGCTTTTTCTGCATCCAGAAAAAGCATCACCATTTCCTTACCAACATGAGTTTCAAATATTCCAGTATGTTCAAGATGGTCCTAATGTTGTCTTTCACCTGTCTACCATTAAGGAAACCATTTTGATCTCCCGGGATGATTTTGGACAAGATGTTTTTTAATCTCTGCGCTAGAATTGACATAAATATTTTATAATCGCAGTTTAGCAGGGAAATAGGCCTGTAATTTTTGGGGTCTTCTGGTTCTTTCCCCTCCTTATGTATCAATGTTATATATGCTTCTTTCCATGAGTCGGGAATTCCCTCTTTTCCAATTTTATTTAAAGTTTCTTGTAGCGGTATTAACAGTTCATTTTCTAATTTCTTATAATAGACAGCCGTAAATCCGTCAGGACCTGGGGCTTTGCCGATTTTCATTTTCCTGATTGCTTTGGTTACCTCTGCGATTGTAATTTTGCTGTTTAAATTTTGCTTCTGGTCTTCTGTTAACTTTATCATATTCTGTTTTTCCAGATATTGATTGATTCTCTCGATGTCTAATTTTGTTGGGTTTTGATCCTTATATAGATTGGAGTAGAATTCAAAAAAAGTCTTTTTGATAAATTTCAAGTCTGAAACTGTTTTCCCCTTATATTTCAATTCTGTTATGATCTTTATCTCTTTTAAGTCTTTGTGCCAGCCACCTCCCGGTTTTATTTGCTGACTCGAAGTAATTTTGTTTCATTTTTTAAAGCTTTTCTGCTATTTCTTCCATCATCTGTGATTGTACTTGTTTTTTTAACATCTTAACTTCTTGTACATGTTGCCTATCTCTAGAGTTTTCTATTAGTTTTTTCTCTCTTGTTGCTATCTCCTTATACAAAACTTATAGTTTTTTGGCTTTTTCTTTTCTTCTTTCATACAGTTGCTTCATAAAAAACCCTCTCATTACTTTACTCGCTTCCCACATTGTTTTCATCTTTACATCCCTGGTTGTATTTTCCAAAAAGTATAGTTTTAGCATATCTCTTGCTTTCTTCATATCTTTGTCATCTTTTAACAGTGCTTCGTTGAGTCTCCAATTGTATTCCTTACGTTTAGTTTGTAATTTTATTTGAATCGGATTATGATCCGATATCCACTTTGTCAACACTTCCATATCTTTAACATTTATTATAATGTCTTTTGTTGCTAAAAACATATCTATTCTAGACAGTGTGTGGTGAGCATCTGAAAAGAAAGTGTAGCTTTTTGTATTTCTGTATTTAGTTCTCCACACATCCATTAATTGCAATTCAGTCATCATTTCAAAAAATATTTTGGGAAGTTTTCCCTGATTTTTCCTAATTTGTTTTTCAGAAAGTCTATCCAGTTTGGGATCCATGACTCAATTCCAATCCCCTAGCATTAGAATTTTGTCCATCTCAGTCCTTTCAATGTCTAACCACAGCTTTCAAAAGAAATTTTCTTTATTTTGTAGGGGTAAGTATACCCCAACCACTAGTAGCTTTACATTTTCCAGTTTTACTTCTACTCCAACATACCCCCCGTTAGGATCTTTAAACATTTCTCTTATTGGGTATTGTCTATCTATGTACATAACTACGCCATTCTTTTTCTTCTCTCCTGCTGCAATAACATTTTGTCCTAACTTGGGGTTTTTTTAGATATTTTATATCTCTTTCTCTAATGCGTGTTTCTTGTAGGCATATGATTCCTGCCTTTAATTTTTCTAGATAATGAAAGATCTGACTCCTTTAATTATTAGAATTTAGCCCTTTCACATTCCATGAAATTACTTTACATTCCATTTTCCCAATTTTACAGTATCGCTAAATTTCTCCTTCCTCTTCCTCTTCCTCTTCTTCTTGATCACTTTGTTCCACCCTAGCTTCTTCCTCTTCTTCTTCTTTTTCTTCTTCTACCTCTTCCTCTTCAGTTTCTTTTCTCTGTATGCCTATGTCTTTATCCACATCGGTTTCTTCCACTGTGTTTGTCCGTTCTCTCTTGTTTTTTAGTTCTTGTTCTCTCTCATTCTTTTCTTTTCTTCAGTTTTCTGCAAAAATCACTTGCTTTTTCTATGGAATTTATTCTGTATCTTCTCTGTAAGTACATAAAGGATACTCCCTCCGTTCTTTCCCATCTATATTTTATGTTATGTTTGGTGAGTTGTTGTGTAAGAAACTTGTATTCTTGTCTTTTCTTTAAGGTTTCTTGTGGTACATCTTTATAAATTGTTATCTCTTTTTCCTCTATCATTAATTTATTCATGTAGCCTTGTTGAATAACTTGGTCCCTTATCCTATTCCTTGTAAAGCATACCATGACATCTCGTGGTATCTTTCTTTCTTTAGCTATCACCGAATTTATTCTGAACAGTTTATCCACTTCCTTAACAAGGTTGCCTTCAGGCAAATCAACAAATTTGGCTAATGCTGGTATTACTTTCTCTTCTAGTTTATCATTCAGTTCTTCCGGCAATCCTCTTAATTTCAAGCACCTTTCTCTATATCTAGATTCATTAATTAAAATTGTTTTCTTCATCAGTTCTTGTTCTCTGGAGACAGATTGTGTATTCTTTTCTAGCCTTTTCGAATTCTCTTTTATATTATCTATATCTTGATTCATAACATTCATTTCTTCTGTTAATTTCTCAAGTTTTCTTCCGAAGGCAGTCAGTTCTTTATTTAAATCTGTTTTAATTTCTGTTCGAATCTCTTTCAGTTCTGCTCTTATCTCTTCTCATCTCCTTTCTCATTTCTTCTAAAATTAACACACTGAAGTCCGTATTCTTCAATGGACCTTCAATTGATGGTCTTCTTTGTGTATTTAAGTGAGCTTGAGCTTGTACTGCTGCTTTTCTTTGTCCAGTAGCCATCGTTTTTATTTTTCCCCTTTTCAACTCTTATTATAAGCTCTTTCCTTTATTTTGTTTACTTGTTCATTCCCTTTAGTAGGATACTTATATTTATTTTGCTTAATATACTATCCCTTTTCAGTTCACCTTCTAGTACACCACAATTTTTAAATGATATAACCACCTGTTGTAGCACCACTTTTAACAATTATAACAATTAACAAATATCTCCCTTACAATTGTTATTTTTCTTTCTGTATATATTCATTGATATAACCCCTTATATAGTCTACAAGTTTTAATACAACCAAACAATGAAGTTAAGTTTTTTTCCAGATCTAATACCCCTCAATTCCTATCAAAGTAATTAACCAACTTTGTTCTTACAATTCTTACAGTATGCAACAAATCAGTTTGTATTTCTAACACATCTTATTTTCTCCTCCCCTTTTGAATTATAATTTGAAAATTTGATCTTTATAAAATGTTCCCCCCTGAACACTTCTTTCCTTTTCTCCTTTTCTCCTTCCCTCCCTCCTCTCCCCATCTTAATCTCACAGTCACCGCTTACAGGCCACTTCTCTCCGAAAACAAAAAGCACAGTTCTACCTCCTGTTTTTAGTTTCTTGTCCTCTTTAGCCCCACCAATTCCTCTAATTCAATTTACTTGCTTAGAGGGAGATAAGGATTAGGGATTAGGGAGTAAGTGAGCCTTACTTTGTCAGGGAGTTATTTCAACTCAGTTCAATTCAAATCAGATAAATTATCTTTTCCTTTTCTCCTTTCGGACACTACCCCAAGCAGTTTAAAACTTCCCTTCTGTCCAACTCAAGCTGTGAACTTTCCTCTTCTTTCTCGGCCGCGTTGTTAGTTTTCTCCCCTTTTTTCTTACTCCCGCTGTGCGCTTTTGCTTCTCCTCTACTTTCTTGCTCACACTGCAAACTCTTTCTCTGCTTTCTCAAATCGTAGTGGAGATTTTTGCCCCTCCTTGCTTACTTGCGCAACAAACATTCCCCCTTTGTTTCTTGTTGGGCTAGATTCACTCCTTGCGCTTCAAACTTTATCCCTCTGTTTCCCAGTCTCACTGCAGACTTTCTCCTTCGCTTGCTTGCTAGCGCTGCCAACTTTCTCCCTTTGTTTCTTGCTCTCGCTGCAGACTTTCTCCTTCATTTGCTTACTAGCGCTACAAACTTTCTCCCTTTGTTTCTTGTTCTCGCTGCAGACTCTCTCTCTCCTCCCCTTTCTTACTCGCGCTTCAAACTTTCACTATTCCATCCGCCTCTAGGTGCTCACACCTCATCTTTCACCGCTCTCCAAGTCGTTGCCATCTCCTCCATTTTAAATCCCTTTTGTATCAGAACCTCAGTTCTATAGGTTCTTTAGTTTTTATTTATTTAATCTTCCCTTATTTTGGTATTGCGGGCTTCCTCCTATTGGGAACAGTTGAGTTGGGACGTTCCCTGAGATGCTCCGCATTTGGTCTTTGTTAGCTTTTCTTTAAAACAAGGCGATTCATGTAACAGCTTTGAGGCTCTGTGGTTCCTCGGCTCCACTGTACCTCCAAAGCAGATATTTTCGGAAGTACTCTGGCTGGCATTCACCCCCTACGAGCCCACACTCTCCCCTCCTCCTGGAGAGGATTTGCCGGTATTCGAGTCTCTCAACCTGGGTACGCTGCCTCAAGTTGCTGTCGGGAACACTGCTTCCCTGCAGCCAAACGGGACGGCATCATGCCGGAAGTCCGAAAGGAAGGGAGGGATGGAGGGGCCCTTGTGAGGCTGGGGGTGGAAATACAGATTGAGTGGCAGGAGTGGATTGTGAGGTGGACAGGGAATTTGTATGTGGGGTGGTGATTCGCTGAGGGAGTGAGGGGAGTGGTTGGGTATGTTTCCTAAGCCGCCAATCAGCACACTGGGAAAGGAAACATACACAAGCCTCATATATATATATATATATATTTGCTATTTTGTAAGAATTGAGTCAGTGAAGATGGACCTCCCAACTAATTGATTGGATTTTTGGAATACTCTGTTATACTTTGTTATAGAACTAGACCAAATTTTGATATGGGTTTTGATATTGCCTGGCTCCCAGGGGGTCACATCATTGCACCACCGCTCCCGCTGCCGCTGTGATGGAACCCAGGCAGTCAACTGGTGGCGGCAACAGCAGACCTACTCACCCTTAACACACCACTGGCATATATTACGTTGGGTATAGCTAGTATATAAGTATATAACTATCTCAGTAAATAAATAATCAAGTACATAGATATATTGATTAATAATTAAATTAAATAAATTAGAGATAGATAGATAGTTAAGTAAATACTTAAAGAGTTTCATTTACCTAACTATGAAACCCAGGCGTACTAGTATCCCCTTCTTTCTGCTTAATGTAATTTATAAATGGTTTCCATATTTTTAGATAATTCTCTATTGAATTTCTTCTTACTAAATTTGTTAATTAATCTAATTGTGCTAATTCCATTGTTTTCCCCCTCCATTCCATATTTGTTGGGATTTCCTTAGATTTCCACATCCTCGCCAAAATCACCCACTTAGCTGTTACTAAACAAATTATTACATTTCTATGTTCCTTTTCCCTTTTATTATTTTAGATTTATCATATTTAGTAAATATAATTCAGGCCTTAAGCCAATCTTAAAACCTACATTTTTTTCTATTTCTTTATTTATTTTATACCAACATTTTCTATTCTTTCCATATTTCCACCATATGTGGTCTTGTTGAAGAAGTTCCTATTTATTCTCCATATCTCCAACATATATTTGATACATCTTTATTCATTTTGGATCATTTAACTGGAGTCATAATTTGGCTGAAATATATAGCTGGAGTATATCATTTTGTAAAAAAAACTCTTTAAGGTTATAGCAACAAGTAAATTTCAATCCTTTCAGCCAAATATCTTCTCATTGTTCCAAGAGAATATTATATCCTATATCTGAATCATGCATTGATTACTTATTCCTTCTCAATGTTAAATCTTAGTAATAATTTATATAAGCTACTAATTAGGTGATGGTTATCTGCCCTTAACAGTTTTTCAAAGTCAGATATTTCTTCTTCAAATTGTGATTCCTTTAAATCATCTTCAGTTCTTGCCTTCACTTGATAATAATTTAACCATTGTATTTCAGATCCTTTTTTTAAAATCCTGCCAATCTTTAATTTTCCATACACCTACTTCCCCACCAATAAATCTCTATACGTTAACCAACTATAATCTCTTAATTCTCACTTACAAAATGCCTCTTGTATAATAATAACTGTGCTAGCCCATCCTTAATTCAAGCCCCTCTAGCTCCAAATCTCTTTTATTTCCCAATATAATCCATTGTTTCAACGATGATAAACATACAGCCTCAAAATATAATTTTATGTCTGGTAGCCCTAACCCTCCTCTTTCCTTAGCAGCTGTTAATTGTTTCCATTCAATCCTTGGTTTCTACCTGCCCACAAGAATTTTGATAGATCTTGACAAACTGGAGTGTGTCCAGAGGAGGGCGACTAAAATGGTGAAAGCTCTGGAAACCATGTCTTATGAGGAAAGACTTAGGGAGCTGGGTATGTTTAGCCTGGAAAAAAGACAGTTAAAGGGTGATATGATAGCCCTGTTTAAGGGGTGTCACATTGAGGATGGAGCAAGCTTGTTTTCTGCTGCTCCAGAGACTGGAACACAGAACAATGGATGCAATCTCCAGGAACAGAGATTCCACCTCAACCTTAGGAGGAACTTTCTGACAGTAAGAGCTGTTCGGCAGTAGAACACACTCCCTCAGAGCGTGGTGGGGTCTTCTTCCTTGGAGGTCTTTAAACAGAGGCTGGATGGCCATCTGCCAGGGATGTTTTGATCGTGATTTCCTGCATGGCAGAAGTTTGGACTGGATGGCCCTCGTGGTCTCTTCCAACTCTACAATTCTATGATTCTATGATCTTTCTGCCACTTCAAGAATATTGTTTGTATGGATAATTGGGATTGTCTGGGGGGAAAAATTAGTCTAGATAATACATTCATTTTAATGGTTGAAATTCTCCCCATCAATGATAATTTTAAATCTTTCCACTTATTGAAATATTTTCTGATGTCATCCCATACTTTTACATAATTATTTTCAAATTGCTGTTGGTTATTAACTGTTAAATTTTGAACCTAAGTATCTCACCTTTTTAGCAATCTCAAAATTCATTTTCTTAAATAAATTTTCTTTTTCTGTAGCATCCATATTTTCGTTAATATCTTAGCTTTGTCAGTATTTATTTTAAATCCTGCATGTTTCCCACATTCATTTATCTTCTATAATAATGGCTCAATTCCAGTTAATGGGTCCTCTAATATAATACCCCAAAGGACAGAATCAGAATTCAAAATGACCTTAACAGATTAGAAAGCTGAGCAAAAACTAACAATGAATTTCAACAGGGAGAAATGTAGGATACTACACTTGTGCAGTAAAAATGAAAAGCACAGATATAGGATGGGTGACACCTGGCTTGATGGTAGTACATGTGAAAGTGATCTAAGAGTCTTAGTGGACCACAAGCTGAAGATGAGTCAGCAGTGTGATGCGTCAGCTAAAAAAGCCGATGTGATTCTAGGTCACATCAATAGGCGTATAGTGTCTAGATAAAGGGAAGTAATAGTGCCACTCTGTTCTGCTTTGGTCAGGCCTCACCTGGAATACTGTGTCCAGTTCTGGGCACCACAATTCAGGAAGGATATTGACAAGCTGGAAAGTGTCCAGAGGAGGGCAACCAGGATGGTGGGAGGGCTGGAAGCCATGCCCTATGAGGAGTAGCTTAAGGATCTGGGCATGTTTAGTCTGGAGAAGAGAAGGTTGAGAGGGGACATGATAGCCATGTTTAAATATTTGTGAGGATAGAGCAGGCTTGTTTTCTGCTGCTCTAGAGACTAGGTTATGGAGCAATGGGTTCAAACTACAGAAAAAGAGATTCCACCTAAACATTAGGGAGAACTTTCTGACAGTAAGAGCTGTTCGGAAGTGGAATGCACTGCCTCAGAGTATGGTGGAATCTCCTTCCTTGGAGGTTTTTAAGCAGAGGTTGGATGGCCATCTGTCGGGAATTGTTTGATTGTTTATTCCTGCATGGCAGGGGGTTGGACTGTATGGCCCTTGTGGTGTCTTCTAAATCTGTGATTCTATATCTATTTAGTTTCTTCTCTTGCTACCCTTGCTCCCTTGCTACCCTATGAGGAATTGTACATTTTTGATTGGTAATGGGACTTATTTCTATGTTAACATGCCTATAGCTGTCATATTCTGAGTTGTAAACTTTAGTTTTATTTTTGTCTTGAATGTTTTGATGTGGTAACTGAAATTTATTTTGCCTTGAATTTGGTCCCACCAGCCACTGGAATGTGACCCTCCAGAGACATTTCCCACAATTTAGCCTCTGCGATGAAAAAGTTTTCTTAGTGGTCCTTGAGTTTTACACTAAATAATACTAGGAAATAAACCATTTTCTCACATACCCCCCAATATATTTGCTTGAAATAATCAGAAATAACAGTAATGCAGAAATAATTGGAATTTCATTTTAATTTGTCCATGGCTAGTATTTACATATTACTTGTGTACAACACAAACCATTTTTGTTGGTTATAGTATATTGACAGTTTATACAGGATCCAATAGCTGTTTGCAAATCTTATATACTATAGAGAAAGTAGAAATATGAAAATTGTTCAGCGATGTTATCTATCTCATTACAATTATAGGATTATTCATCCCACATTTGGTTATTAACTGGAATATAACATACTGTGAATGTAATCCTTTTTCAGTTGGCGTGATATCCTTTGGGGAGAAAGACGACAGAGGCCATTTCTGCAATAAAAATTACAAAAATATTTAAACAGCAGATGCCTTATTATTTAAGTACTGAATTTTCCAACCATGATTATTTCTAAATATCTACAATGGAGTCAGCATGCCAGACTTTTTCTGTAATTAACTCACTTTCCTTTGTGGATTATTAATGCTTGTAAGCATTATAGAATTCTAATGAGCTCTGTGTGACTGGAAACCTCACCACTTGTGCCAACAAAAGTGGCTTGGCCAGTTCCAGCTGACGTGGTAAGCAGATCCCCCTAAGATGTAGTATACATCATTTGTAATTGTGGTGTTCTCAGAAGGGGTGCTATTTAGGAATGTCAGGTGGGCTACCCTTCCTGCCTTCCTGCTACATGTTATTCCTCAGAAGTGCCAATATTTCTGTAATTTAGCCTCCCGCTACACTATGGGAGTCCCTAAATATTTGGGGCTCATTTGAATTTTGAAAAACAGTGTTGTGGACACTGTTGCAAAAATGGCTGCCATGGTAGGAAAAGCCAGCCACAGATATTAATTTAACAGAAAGCAAAGAGATGCTAAAATACAAGTAACTTGTCCCAAACTCTGAGTACATGGCAGAGTTGAGGTCTGATCCCCAACAAACAAACTCACTACTTTGAACCCGCAGTTATCTTTCTGTCAGGATCATCCACCAAATGTTCTTACAATCATGCACACTTTCAATCCACACACAGTTGTTTGAATAACAATGGTATGAGTTCACACACAAAGGAAAGGAGGCAACTATGGAGTTATTTATTCTTCAAATTGTAAAGCCAGGGATAGGATTCAAGCAGTTCTCCAGATGTTGTTGAACTGCAGCTCCCAGCAGCCCTAGCCAGCAACAAAAGGACACAAGGGTGAGGTATGTTACGGCCAGGTGGAGTTAAAGATTTTTCCGCTTAACCTAGGCATCTTCCATATTAAATGGTCTACTTGTTCACACAGCCCGTGTGTGTGTGTGTGTGTGTGTGTGTGTGTAGGAGGATTTTTTATAACCAAATAAAGTTGGATTTGCCAAGCCTTCACTCTATGTTCTCAGTTATTCAGCAACATATGCTACTAGAACCCACTCTCCCAACACCCTCAACACATGCTGTCCATTCACAAGTCACTCATTTTGTTTTCTCTCTAAGATTTACACCCCTATACTCTCATCCTTACAGACTTGCTCCCTACTTCCACCCACTCCCACTTTGGGTCAGCTCATAGACCTCCCTAACACTCCCACCTGTTTTGTTTTGGGAGTTTTTTTGGTAGTGCTCCTCACCATGCCCTCATCAGACTGTTTCTCTTCTCCCAATTGGTTCAATGCCAGTCCCTCCTGTTTCATCCTGACTCCTCCCTATTGCAACTCCAGTCAGCCTACTTCCTCCCCTAGTTACCCCAACCCTTTTCTGGTTGCCCCAATGTAATCTCCAAGCCTATCCCCTTACTAGGCAGCAGTGAAAGGCTCCTTTCTTTCCTTGATTTTCATCAAGACAGCAGAGAACATTTCAAGGAAGACAATGGTGTCTGCCTGCTGACAGTGTTCTCTTCTTAAAACTGCTTCTGGGACATTATGGGGAGTGATGACTTGACTTTGCTCTGAAGAACTCCTGTCCACATCAAAAAAATTTAAAAAGCAGATATCATAGGACCCTTTCTGGTCATAGGCATCATTTTGTTTGTTTGTTTGTTTATATAGCAAATCAGTGTACATGGCACTTTACAAATTAAAACAACACACAGCCAGCCCTACCAAAATGAAACAACAACAAAAAACAGCCAGCCCTGCACAATCAACTACATACACACACACACAGACACACACACATACATAGAGGAAGGATGGATTAAGACAAATATCAAACTAATGAAACACAAGTGTAAAGCATATTATCCAGATAATAACACAAAAACCAAAGCAATATAACATAAAGCAAACTGACAAATATATATAGTCAAAACATACAAGATTATAAAACAATATTAATCTACAATTCCAAAAGCTTCGGAAAACAAGAAAGTCTTTAATTGAGAATTAAAAAGAGTGAGGGAAGGAGCACCCCACAAATATTTTGGGAGGCAATTCCAGGAATATGGAGCAACAAGTAAAAAAAGATGAAGACAAGCCAAGGAAGGGGAAACCCTTGCCTGAGTGAGATGTAGAATGCCGATGTTGGAACTCTTGGTTTTTTAAAAAAAGAAAAAAAATGAAACATGCCTGCATTAGGGATGGGTAATATCTAATTATGGGAACAATACCTCTCCCCCACTTCCTGGAACATGATTTTTCCCGATGGCTGCCTAATTTGGCAGGGTAGTTTGTAGACACAAGAATGACTTTTGGGGCACATGAAATTTCCCCCCTCCTGGTCTAGATATAATGTATTCATGCCTAACTGAAAAACTCTGTTACTAACAAATAAAAATGTGGCTGTTTTAAGGCCAGTGAAGAGCATAGGAAGATGAGAAGTGTAGCCATCTCTTGTTGTTTTATGCCTTCAAGCAATTTCCAACTTATTGTGACCCTAAGGCAAACCTATCATGGAGTTTTTGTGGCAAGATTTGTTCGAGGGGGGTTGTCTTTGCCTTCCTCTGAGGCTGAGAAAGTGTGACTTGCCTCAAGGTCACCCAGTGGGTTTCCATGGCAGAGTAGAGATTTATACCATGGTGTCCAGAGTGGTAGTCCAAAACTCAAACCACTACACCATGCTGGCTCGCTGTAGCCATCTGCTTATATCTATTCAGAAGGAAGCCCCTTGGCTCTTGGTGGATGCTCACTGATAAAGACCTATGAATCCATGTAGCACGCCTTTGCCACCACTTTTCCTTCTAGATCTTCTACTATACTATGGCACAGTTCTCCTTGCTCCCCTTGAGAGAGGTCTACCAAATCTGTGGCTGCACTGGAATGTCCCCTTTGGGAAGTTAGTACCCATCTGTCTCCTATCCTCATCTTCCAGTCCACAGCAAAGGAACTCAGGTTCAAAAATAAAAGTACATCTTGATGCACTTGGATTAATCATTGCCATTATTTTCTTTTTTATATAGTGTACCATCCTAACACAAAATGAATGACATTAAGGACAATCCATTTCACATATACAACACCTGAGCAATATGCCACTTTTCCCACTACAGTATTTGTGAATGGGCTGTGTGTTGTTGAACAAAAGCAAACTCTGTTCCTTTTGCTTTTTCTGCAGTATGCTGCATGGTTTGTGTAGCTTCTCCATCATATATTCTTACAGTTTCCTACCAAGTTTGTTAAAGAAAAGAAAGTTTGTTCAATCTTACAGCTTTGGTGGGAAACTAGAGGGAGAAATTCTTCCCTCTGCCTAAATGCTCTGAAGGTACCACATCCTCTTTGTCTGAGAAGCCAAGAAGGATTAGCCCTGGATAGTATTTGAAAGAGATACCACCAGGGAATAGTAGGCACTGTCAGAAGAAGGCAATAGCAAACCACATCTGAATAAATATTGCTAAGAAAACCCTATGTGATAGGGTCACCGTAAGTCAGAGTCAACATAAAGGCACATAAAAACAAAAAAATCTTCCCTCAGAGAGTGCTCCAGCAATTGGTATGTAATACATTTAGGGGTAGCGTGTTGGCCATGTAGCAAAACAACATCCAGAATCCACAAAAAAGTGATACTTTATTGGCTAACCAAACTGCAAAATACATGATGCAAGTTTTTGAAGCTCTACTGGCTTCTTCATCGAGCAAAAAATGTTTAAAAAATTTAAAAATTAAAAAGTGACTGTGTTAGAGTCACAGGCCTACACATTGTCTCAGATGTTGCTTTTGTTGTTGTTCAGGTGAAGGATCTCATGCAGGCAGGGGCCACTCCTACTTCCTGGCCATGTGGTGTCCTGAGACAAAGGACAGTAAAATGTAACTCCTTCTGCAGGAGCAAGGAAACCTTTTTTTTTCTTTTTCCTTTTATCCAGCATGATTCTGATGACCCTTTGTGAAGTCAGGGCTTCTTTGTTGGGCAGTGATCATTAGGTTTTTAAAGAACTCTCTATACTGCTACATCTTGGAAAAAAACTTTCAGGTGTAAAACTTAACCAATTATAGTCCAAAAGAGAAGTTTTATCTTTGTTGGAGGTAGAAACCTCAGAGATTTAGTCACAGACCATATAACCCTCTTGTTTAGAATTCTCCTGTTGTGGCAAAATGAGGCATCTTCAAATATCTCTCTCTCTCTCTCTCTCTCTCTCTCTGTGTGTGTGTGTGTGTGTGTGTGTGTATGTGTGTGTGTGTGTGTGTGTGAGAGAGAGAGAGAGAGAGAGAGAGAGAGAGAGAGAATGTTTGTAGCAGCCGAAAATGAAGCAGTCCAGTATTCATAGCCACTGTTTGCTCAACAACACTTTTAACTATTTTAAAAGCACAGTAATTAAGCTTCTAATTACACTCTTAATCACAGATATTAGGCAGTCATTCCAATGAGATATTGCTCTAAAATGTGATAGTTATTTTCTTAATTGCTTTAATTGCATTTCCCTTTTAAAAAGAAATAAACTTCTTCTCCTGCATCACTTCAAAAGGGCTCCATGATCGATGGTGACCAAGTAAATAGTTAATTTAATGCTATGAAACACCCTGCAGCTTATACCTATCCATGCTGTGTGTCCTTCATTACTGTCAGCTAACGACACTGGGTCACAGTTAGTGAAAGATTTTCAGAGCACTTAAACTGTCGTAATGCATGACATCTTCCTGAAATATATCCTTGTGAATATTTTCATGAGACTTTGAAACCATGCTGGGTTTGAACAGAGTTTTTTCTTTCTCTGAAAAGAGTTCAAGAACTTGTTTTCATGTTTATTCCTATTAGCATCTTGTTAGTTGACCAGTGCTTGGAAGTACTGTAAATATTAATGTATAAGTCTAGAAATTTTAGTCAAAAATCGACCCCAAAAACCTGGGTTGACTTATCCACTGGTCAATGTAAGTACTGTACCGTAACTCTTATCGAAAAAAGAAAAAAGGAAAAAGAAACCATCCCCTCTCTGAATAGAGTGCCAAAAGGTAAAAGCTTAGGGCTTGGTTACATGGTGGAAAAAAACCGTGAATAATTTGCCAAGATTCCTAGTTGTTTACATGCATTGCTCCACAAAGTCGCCTCTTTCAGAAGGAAGGAGGCACAAAAACCCATTAGTAACGCAAGAAAGGATTTTGGGACTTTTCCCGATTTTTTTGAAAAGTAGCACATTTTCGATAGTCTGAACAATCATTACGCTATGTGCTGTGTGAATTACCAGCAATCTTTCAGATACATTCACAGCAGAGCTTTGCCATGATTGGTTGAACTCACCAAGGAGGGGTTTGGACAAGGAGGGGATGGAGGAAAGATCCACATTTCCAGCCACAAAAAAGACAGTGAGTACTAGCCTTGTGTGTGTGTCTTTCCTTCTCTCCCTCCTGCCTTGCTACTTTCAGTCTTTCTGTGTGTGAATGATCTAGTCTCCCCTCCTGAGATCGCGTCCCTTCCCTTCTCCCTGTCTTGTGCTTAGCCACGAAAAAGACTGGAGTGCTAGCCTTGTGTGTGTGTGTCTTTCCTTCTCTCCCTCCCTCCTTGCTATCTTGTGCCCAGCTGCTGTGATCTGAAGAATTAAGCAAGTCTTTTCCAGTCTCTCTTGTGTGTGTGTGAATGTTCGTCTCGGGCATTCCTGTGGTAATCAGAGGATGTGCTTGGGAGGCCATGCCCCCCATCTCAGTCTGTGTGTAAATATCAAAGCAGAAAACAGCTGAAAAATAAACCGATAGACCAATTAAGCAATATATCATCTGAACGATGCAGTACAGCTGCGAAACAGAGATAAAGCGCAAATTACTGCAATAAAAACTGTCATGTAACTGAAGCCTCTGCCTGTCCCAGGAAAACCTAAAAGAAGTACCTACCCCACTCTACTTTCTCTGCTGTGGCACTACTTCTGGCCTTTTTGAATGGCTGGGCAGGAAAATGGAGGTGGTGGCAGCAGTTTTTTAATTTTTAATTTATTTAGTTATTTATACCCCGCTCTTCAGCCACAAGGCTATCAGAGCGGCTTACAAATTGTTTTAAGCAAATCAGAGTGGCTTACAAATTGTTTTAAGCAATAGCTATTTACACATCTACACTGCATTAAACAGTTTCCAATGTGTGTTAGCTAATTGCCCCCACAAGCTAGGTACTCAATTTACTGACCTACGAAAGGATGGAAAGCTGGGTGAACCTTGGAGCCTGCTGGAATCGAACTTTCAACATGGTGGCTTGCAGTACTGGCATTTAACCAATGCGCCACCAGGGCACTGTGCTCACCAGCAGTGAGGAAGCACTGGCACTTTCTCCTCTCCATGGAATGACCCTTGGCTTTTTGTATCAAAATCCATAATTTTGGACCCTAAACCCTGCCCTCGACTTATACATGAGGTCAACTTATACATGAGTATATATGGTAACTACTTAAAAATAACTAATTCATTGAAACTGATTCTTTTTTCAAACAACAAAGGTGTAAGGACATCACATTATGCCTGTAACTTAAAAGATAACTTCACTTATTTTGTAGTGTAACCATAACTTTTTGTTACTTCTATGTTTATGGGGGTGGGCTCATTAAATGTTGGAGAAGCAATATCATGGGGTTCAAGTGCTGGCTTGTGTTCTGTTATGTGTGTGAAGTGATATTGAAGTAGATAGGCGGAAGATGTGTTGTATGCCACAAATCTGGAGTTCTCAGATTCTGTTGCTTTTAGAGTAAATTAAAGAAATCTAAAGTAAAGCAAAGTGGGGAATTGATTTTTAAAACAATGCAACTATAATTTAAAATGATTCCCTAGAGGGCTTTGGAACTGGAACTGTGTCTACTCTAAGCTTTGAGTGGCCCCAGCAGAATTAAAGAAAGCCTTTAGCCTTCATGGGGCCAGGCTAGCTGAGACAAAGGCTGTTTTTTGGATTAGAAATTAAGCCAGCATAGACAATGACTGGCAAAAGATAGTACTATAATAATAATATAATAATACAATTTTATTTCTATTCTGCCCCTCTGCAATGCAATCGGGGCGGCTTACAATATAAAAACTCCATAATCACAATACCCTAGCCCACCCAGGCACTAAAGCATAACCTGACAGACTATGGACTTTATCAGACAATCCTCTACAAACGTTCTTTTGCTGGCATATTTAGATCCGTTTTTCTGCCGGCAAAAGAACCCTTCCTACCACACCTTACCTTGAGTCACATCAAAAGGCAGGCACAGCATTGATGGAGAGTGAATGGAGTTCCGTTCACTTCCACACTCATGATCTCGCCAATTCCTGTGAGAAGATGCAAGTGTGGTAAATTTGAAAAATACATTAAAACAAAGGCACAAAAAGTACACACAAGCACAGAAACACATTTTACAACTTAAAAGTGAACCAGGGAGGTGCATAAAAAGAGCGTCCCTTACCTGGCTGTCATGATCTCACCTGAAAGTATTCTGTCATTGATGCTGTATTTACGTAAGCACAATGGTGCGTCGTTTCAAATGCCAGCAATATCGGCAAAAAAGTGCCACAGGAGATCTATTGACTGCTTGGCCTGTCAAAAAAAAGAAGAAAAAAAAAAGAATGGATTTTGACAAGACAAAATTGTGAAAGGATGACATCATCTGATATGCACACCTTTTCATGATAATTTGGCGCTGTTATGACACCATGCTGCATCTGATAATGTCCTATGAGCAAAGCCTTCCTTCACTACTTCTCCAACCTGCAGTACTCCTTTACTTGAAACAAAGACAGTTGTGTCAATTTACTGGTTAGCAACTTTGCCTAACTATAGTGAAGAGTGAGATTAATAAATCATGAAAGATTAAATTCTAATAGCTGGGTGAGAGGGGTTTGCCAGATTTCTGTGAGGGACAGCTACAGATATCCCACTGTCTGATGTAGAAGGGAGAGAGCCATCCCCAATATCACTATCTTTGCTCCAGCCCCTCCTTCCCATAGTGCTGTCCCTACCCTCGTATCTCACACCTCACTTTGTCCCCTCTCTCTCCTGTTCTTAATCTTTCAGCTGTGAATGTTACCAGCATATTTATATGCTTGCCTCCTTATCTGCCCTCTGTTTGAAGGCGCACCAGCAGCTTTGTGAACTTGCCATATATTAAGAGGACAAGCAGACAGAGCATGAAGTGAGGCATGTGGTGTGGGTGAAAAGAGAGGGTGTAAAATGCAAGGGGTAGTACAAGAAAGAGAAGCATAGCAAAGGTAAAAGGTGGGAAAAGCTGGGTGGAATGGAAGGAGAGTAGAAATGCAGCAGACATTGCATGGTGTCAGGGAAGGGAGTTGTGGCAGCACAGGAGGAGAAAAGGAGGGGGAAGAAGGGAAGAGAGGAGTGCAAAAAACAAAGGTGGGAGGAGGCATGGCATGAGGTGAGGCAAAGGAGGGAAAAGGAGAGAAGAGAGGATGAGAGGTGTAGTGGCAGGGTGCAAGGAGCAAGAGAAGCAGAAGAGAGGAAAGATGCAAGGGAGGGAGGGAGGGAGGTGTGGTGGCCTAAACTGAGACAAGGAGGGAAGGGAAGGGAGAGAGAGTACAAGGAAAAAGGAAAGAGGCATGGAAGCATCATGAGGTAAGGTAAGGCTCTTTGAAAGTTTAGGGCAAAGGACATGACTTACATCTTTCTGAATAAATATGTTTTATACCTGGGGCCTTAATACCACTTTGTACTGAATCCAAAGAGGTGGGTTTAAATCCACAAAAACTCATGCTAAAATAAAAACCAGTTAGTCTTAAAGGTGCTGCCACATTTCTTTTTTCCTCCCCCTCCCTTTCTCCTTTCTATGCATTGATTCAAACAGTGATAATGTCCTTTTGAAAATAATAACTTCCTTTAGTTTTTGGCAGAATGATATGGACATTTGAGTGTTGTCTAGACAGTAAAAAAACTCATAGAATTCAAGGAGTACCTTTTGTCCCAACGAGATCCCGCTGTGAATCAGTGATTTTCAGAAGGTGGGAGGTGGGGACTGCAAAAACTGCATGAGAAGAGCCTTTGTGACTTTCCCTGAAGTTGTTTTTAAAATCTGCAGAAATGTTAATTACTCCCCATTTGGATAACTGATTTGCAACACAGCACATTCTTGAAGTGGAAAGCTAATTAGTCTGACATGTGTAGGGAGTGGGCTTTGTGGCCAGAAGTGCCATTTTGGAGTTTTGCAGTAGGGATCATGCACATTTTTGCAGCACTGAAGTGACCAAATAGCTTTCTCAAGTGGAAGATCACTCCTGCACACCTTAGATTTAAACTTTTTTAAAAAAACCTATGCAGCAGTGACAATTGTGAAGAATAATAACGTGAGTAATTCACTCCCAGCCACCATCTTGATTTGCAGGCATGGTTGCATATGAATGTCAAAAACAGATAACTTGACATAACAGCAATCTTGCTAAAAAAAAATAAACAAATGAATATTGCTGCGATTTTGTGTTAATGCGTAGCAATCCACTTTATATCACCTTGTCTACATGAGACAACGTGTAGGAGTAAAGTCAGAAAAACTAAAGTGCAGAATAAGCTCAGGCACACTAGAGAGGTTAAGAACAATAAAAAGGGGGTTTTGTGGGGGTATGCCTGCAGCAAAAGGAAGAAGAAGGAAGTGGTAGGGCCACTACATGGAGAAGATGGCAAAATGCTAACAGGGAAAAGAGAAAAGGCAGAATTACTCAACAATTTCTTTGCCTCAGTGTTTTCAGAAAAGGAAAAGGGTCAGCAACCAGAGGATAATGTAACAGAGGACACAATAGGGGAAATCCAGCACAGAATAAGCAAAGAGGTAGTACAGGGATACCTTCTTTATCTAAATGAATTTAAATCTCCAGGACCAGATGAACTACATCCAAGAGTATTAAAAGAGCTGGCAAATGTAATCTCAGAGCCATTGGCAATAATCTTTGAGAACTCCTGGAGAACAGGAGAAGTCCCAGCAGACTGGAGGAGGGCAAACGTTGTCCCCACCTTCAAAAGGGGAAAAAAGAGTATAGAATCATAGAATTGTAGCATTGGAAGAGATCACGAGGGCCATCCAGTCCAACCACCTGCCACGCAGGAAATCACAAGCAAAGCATCCCCAACAGAAGGCCATCCAGCCTCTGTTTAAAGACCTCCAAGGAAGGAGACCCCACCACGCTCTGAGGGAGTGCGTTCCACTGCCGAATAGCTCTTACTGTCAGAAAGTTCCTCCTAATGTTGAGGTGGAATCTCTGTTCCTGGAGCTTGCATCCATTGCTCCGTGTTCCAGTCTCTGGAGTAGCAGAAAACAAGCTTGCTCCATCCTCAATGTGATACTCCTTCAAATACCTAAACAGGGCTATCATATCACCTCTTAACCGTCTTTTTTCCAGGCTAAACATACCCAGCTCCCTAAGTCTCTCCTCATAAGGCCTGGTTTCCAGACCTTTCACCATTTTAGTCGCCCTCCTCTGGACATGCTCCAATTTGTCAATATCCTTTTTGAATTCTGGTGCCCAGAACTGGACACAGTATTCTAGGTGAGGTCTGACCAAGGCAGAATAGAGCGGCACTCTTACTTCCCTTGATCTGGACACTATACTTCTATTGATACAGCCCAAAATTGCATTGGCCTTTTTACCTGCCGCATCACACTGTTGGCTCATGTTCAACTTGTGGTCTACTAGGACTCCTAGATCCCTTTCGCATGTAGTCTCATTCAGCCAGGTCCCCCCCATCCTATATCTATGCATTTCATTTTTTCGCCCTAAGTGCAGTACCTTACATTTCTCTGTATTGAATTTCATTTTGTTAGCTTTGGCCCAGCTCTCCAGTTTATCCAGGTCATTCTGAATTTTGATCCTGTCCTCCAGGGTATTAGCTACTCCTCCTAATTTGGTGTCATCTGCAAATTTCATAAGTATGCTCTCTATTCCCTCATCCAAGTCATTGATAAAGATATTGAACAGCACTGGGCCCAGGACAGAACCCTGTGGCACCCCACTGGTCACATCTTTCCAAGATGAAGAGGAGCCACTGCTGAGCACCCTTTGGGTTCAGCCAGTCAACCAATTACAAATCCATTGAACAGTTAACTTGTCTAGCCCATATTTTACAAGCTTGTTTGCAAGAATGTCATGGGGAACCTTGTCAAAGGCCTTACTGAAATCAAGGTATGCGATATCCACAGCGTTCCCTTCATCTACCAAGCTGGTAATTTTATTAAAAAAAAAGAGAGATCAGATTAGTCTGGCATGACTTGTTTCTCTGAAACCCATGTTGACTTTTTGTGATTATGGAATTCCTTCTGAATATTCACAGACTCTCGTTTAATGATCTGCTCTAGAATCTTCCCTGGTATTGATGTCAGACTAACTGGACGATAATTGTTGGGATCCTCTTTTTTTCCCTTTTTGAAAATGGGAACAACGTTTGCCCTCCTCCAGTCTGCTGGTACTTCTCCTGTTCTCCAGGAGTTCTCAAAGATTATTACCAATGGCTCTGAGATTATATTTGCCAGCTCTTTTAATACCCTTGGATGTAGTTCATCTGGTCCTGGAGATTTAAATTCATTTAGATTAAGAAAGTATTCCTGTACTACTTCTTTGCTTATTCTGTGCTGGATTTCCCCTGTTGTGTCCTCTGTTCCATTTTCCTCAGGTTGTTCCCCCTTTACCTCTTCTGAAAACACTGAGGCAAAGAACGTGTTGAGTAATTCTGCCTTTTCTCTGTCCCCTGTTAGCATTTTGCCTTCTTCTCCTCATAGTGGCCCTACCATTTCCTTCTTCCTCCTTTTGCTGTGGACATACCCAAAAACAACTCTTTTTATTGTTCTTAACCTCTCTAACAAGCCTGAGCTCATTCTGCGCTTTAACTTTTCTGACTTTACTCCTACACATGTTCGCTATCTGTTTGAATTCTTCTTTGGTGATTTCCCCCTTTTTCCATTTCCTATACATATTCCCTTTAAAACTTAGCTCTGTTGAAAGTTTTTTATTCATCCATCCTGGTTTCTTGAGACACCTCCCATTTTTCCCCTCAATAGTACTGTTTGAAATTGTGCCTTCAGTATCTCCCTTTGAGAAAGTCCCATCTGTCTTGAAGTCCATTCTCTTTTAGTATTCCTGACCGTAGGATTACCCCCAGTATTTCCCTGAGTTTATTGAAATCATCTCTCCTAAAGTCAAGAATGCGTGTCTGACTATGCCTGGCTTCTCCATTCCATTGTATAACAAACTCCAGGAGAACATGATCACTCTCACCTAAGGATCCCACCACTTGCACCCCATTAACCAGGGCATTCTTGTTGGTTAGGATCAGATCTAAAATAGCTGACCCCCTTGTTGCCTCTTCCACCTTTTGGACCATGAAATTGTCTTCCAGGCAAGTAAGGAATTTGCTAGACCTTGAGGTTTTGGTTGAGTTAGATTGCCAGCAAATATCAGGATAGTTGAAGTCACCCATCACTACTACATCTCTCCTTTCTGCATGTGTGGTCATCTGTTCTAGAAAGGCATCATCCAATTCCTCCGTCTGGCTTGGGGGTCTGTAGTAGAGACCCACAATAACATCTGTGTTGTTTCCCTCCCCTTTAATTTTTATCCAGATGCTCTCCACCTGGCTTCCAGTATTGATGCCATGGATCTCTTCACTGGTGTAAATATCCCTGACGTAATGCTATTCCTCCTCCTTTCCTGTTTGGCCTGTTTCTCTTATAAAGGTTATACCCCTCTATTCCTACATTCCAATCATGCAGCTCATCTCACCAGGTTCCAGTAATGCCTATTATATCATATTTGTTTTGTAGTGCTAGGAGTTCAAGTTCATCTTGCTTATTTCCCATGCTCTGTGCATTAGTGTAGAGACATCTAAGTGTAGTATGTGGGGAAATAATTATTGTAATGTAAAAGCAATCTTGTGTACCCCATCCACATCCTAAGATAAGTCTAGGTTTTTTTCCCTGCATTCTTCTTTTCTCCCAAACTCCCTTTCTCGTATTTCACTGGGCACTTCCAGCCAACTGGAGTGCTGGGTCCTTCAACACATGACCTAATTTAAATTTTATTGCTCTTTGAGAGACTCTTTTAAGTTAGAGTCTCCATGCGGCTGTAGCCATCTTTGCCATCTTCATCTTTGTACTTGCCATGATGTCCTAGCCGTAGCTGCTGCTATGATGCTATGCCATGATATTCACCATGCAGCATTCTACCGCTAAAGGCTGGATGAGTCTTTCTACCCTAAATCCTCCTAGTTAGTTAGGAACCCTTTTTAAAGTTTGTTTTAGTATGTAGATTGAGATTGATATACCTTCAGTAAACTTTTGATTTGCATTTTTAAACTGACTCCTTTGTTTTTTTAAAAATTTATTTATTTATTTATACCCCGCTCTTCAGCCAGAAGGCTATCAGAGCGGCTTACAAATTGTTTTAAGTAACAGCAATTTGCACATCTACACTGCATTAAGCAGTTTCCAATGTGTGTTCGCTAATTGCCCCCACAAGCTAGGTACTCATTTTACCGACCTACGAAAGGATGGAAGGCTGAGTGAACCTTGGAGCCCGCTGGAATGGAACTTGCAATGTGGTGACTTGCAGTACTGGCATTTAACCACTGCGCCACCAGGGCTCCTATTTTTGTAATGAGTCTAATTTAACTGGGTGATCTCAGAGACCACAGACCTCTGAATACACATTTAAATGTTAATTGAGCTTCTCTGCATTCTTAAGCCACTCTGCATGAATTTGAAAGTAAGTGATTTTAATTCCTTTTAAAGAAGATATTTTTATTGCTTTTAAAAGGGCTAGATCCCTGGATTTTTTAAATACATTTTTATTTTTAGCCTCATACCTCCTACACTAAGACCATGTGTTCCCTTTACTTGCTGCCTGTGCAAGTTTTTTTGCCTCCCACTGTTGGGTATTTGCGCTGTTTGCCTTGTTCCCTCTATGACAGTTTGACTATTTTTTCCAGCCCTTTTGCCTTCCAGAATACTATCTCCCTCCCCCATATGACTCAGTTTAAAGTCCTCCTGATCAAATTCTTGAGACTGTAGGCAAAAATGTTTCTGTCATCTGTCATGAGATGCACCCCATCTCTTGCCAGAAGTCCCCCCTCCTGGAAGTGCAGCCCATGATCCATGAATCCAAATTGTTCTTGGCGACACCATCTATGGAGCAAGTTGTTTACATTGGCTATTTTCTTCTCCCTTCCTGGACCATGCCCTTCAACTGGCAGAAGAGACGAGATGACAACCTGTGCATCCATTTCTTTCAGCTTCCTCCCCAGAGCCTCATAATCTCTTCTGATCTTTGGAAAGCTGTGCCTTGCAGTATCGTTGGTTCCCACATGCACCAAAAGGAAGGGGGTATTGATCCGTAGGCTTGACGAGTCTTGTCAGCCTCTCTGTCACATCACAGATCTTTGCCCCAGGGAGACAACACACCTCCCGAGACATCTTGTCAGGCCCACAAACCACTGCTCCTGTACCCCGCAGCAAGGAGTCCCCCACCACCACCACACACCTCCCCTGAGATCTCGTAGCTGCTGTTCCTTGCGGTGGTCCTCTCAAGGTCCCCTGCTCTGCCCCTGAAGTCTGTCCATGCTGTTCTTCCTCATTGATAAGAGAGAGGGCTTCGAATCGATTCTGCAGCTGCAAGCTGCTCGAAGAACCTCTGGATGTGTGTGACATTCCTTCAGCTGTCTACTTCCTGTGTCTGTGAAGTGACCCTCTCCTCCCCAGCCACTTCCTCTGTGCGGTCCCCGTCCAAGACTGTTCGTTCTGTTCTGTCCAGGAAAACCTCTTGCTCCCGAATCTGTTGAAGTGTAGCTACCCATGTCTCCAGCTGCTGGACTTTCTCCTCCAAGAGGGCTACCAACTTGCATTTGGTGCATGTGAAGTTCCCCACCTCTGTAGACAAGAAGACAAACATGCCACAAGTATTGCAGGTGACTGCAGCAGTACCCTCAGTGTCCATGGTGAGAGCTTTTAGGTAATCTAAGAACTCTTAGGTAATGCTGAGAACTCTAAGCTGTACTTTTAGGCATGCTGTATTTTTATTTGGTCACTCAAATTCGCACGCCTCAGCAACAAGCCCCCCCTTCCCAACAGTTTTTTTAAAAAAAATCAAACTCACAGAAGCTCCACCCCCTCAGCAACAAGCACCCTCTGCCAACAGTTTAAAAAAATTCAAACTCACCCACTCAAAATGGCTGTCCAGAAGCTGCTCTCTTCTTCTCCCTGGCAGGAGACTGGCCTGGAAAGCCTCTGCAAGGAGTTATATAGACCTAGGCTCCCAGTTCCACCCCCTAGTGACTCACAGATGTGACTTACAGAACCTCCATCCCTCAGCAACAAGCACCCTCTCCCAACAGGAAGTCATACTCAATGGCAAACCTCTCTCTAAAGAAATCTTGCCAAGAAAACCCCATAATAGATTCACGTTAGGGTTGCCATAATATGGAAACAACTTGAAGGCATACAGTAGCAACAATATATTAAGAATTCCATTTCCTTCTATGATGTAAAATATAGTAGGACAGCAAACTGCAACAATTAAGGTGTGTATGTGGAAAGGTTGTATATCAAGAAGTGCAAGTGAAATTTGGGAGAATGGACTTATGGGGGAAAACAGATCCTCCACATTGGTCTGGCACTTCCTTTGCCGTGTTTTTCCCCATTATAAAAAGGAGTATCTTTCAAAATTTCAGGGGAATAGGTGTGATTAACTGTTGCAGGGAAAAAAAGCAGCAAAGACTTTTTAATGCCTGGTAGACTAACACATTTAATGTGGCTTCAGCTTGTCTTTTCTTTTTAAAAATATTTTTATTAACACAAATTATATAAAAAAAGAACAAACCAACATTACATTATAAACCATACCTAAAACTACGCATATAATATAATTAATTACCTACCTTCTAGCTGTTGGTTATACTTGTTATTTAATTTATCTTTCTCATTCATGGTATAATTTGGCTCCAGCTTTTGTAGACTCCTTCCCATAATCCACAGAGTGTTGCCTCAGTTGGTAGATTATTATTCACACGGTTCGGTGAGAGGATGTGAGATGACTGGAACTGGAAGTGTGAAAAATGCAAACATTTATCATGCCTTAATAATAACTGGGTGGTAGCAGAGGCATCCTAGCATAGATTAGTTTATTAGTACATGCATTGTATTGGAAAGTTGGATAAGGTAAAGAATGGCAAATTAAACTATTTTCTGCTTATAATAAAATATTTAATCTATATCTCTGAAATAAATCACATACACCCCCTGCAATTACTCCTTTGCTGCAGGTCTCCTTCTGACTGCCCAATAGTTCAAGGGAATGTTGGGAATTTTTTCTTGGCATTTCACACTTTCTAACAGGTGTTGCTGCTCCCACCTCCAGTTGTCCCTTAAATATACAGTACTAGGTTTGGGTCCTGGTTTGTTGCTGGTTATAGCACTACCCCCCATCTGCATGTAGCTTTTCAACCATGTTTTTGTCTCCCTTGAGTTGTGGTTAAGATGTGTCATATTCACATAGTTTTACCTTCATGAATTCATCACCTCCCCAATATGCTTCTCCCCTAGTATCCATATTCCCTGTCTTGCACGTTATTATTTCTAGTTTCTATTCATAATTTTCTATTTGTCTTAGGGTGGCGCGCACACATGCATGTGTGCATGTGTGCAGTCATAGGACTAAAATGATGTAAAGCTACAACACATAGCAATATAACTGTAAAAGGGCAGAAAGAAACAATTTGGTAGCCAAAAATGTACTGAGGGAATGAAGGTAAGTGGAAAATATCTGTGGCCATGTCCCCATTTGGAATGACTTCAGTGGGATGGTCCAAACATATAGCAGGAAGAACTGAGACAGTGGATACATACATGTGACACTTATCACATCCAGGACACAAAGAAAAACCACCATGCATTAGGAAAAAACAGTTGCAGTTAGTAGCAGAAGTGAATGAGAAAAACACCAGGGCAGGGAGACTATTTTATGGCTATCAGGGGAGAAAACTGTTATAGTACAGCTATAACTCCCATCAGATCCTGAGGCTTTTGACCAGTATGGAGAAGTCCTCACTTTCCTCTGCCTTTCCTCATGTGAATCAGATGGTGATCATGTCAGGAAAATGACATGGATGTGACCACAAGATGGAGGTGTAAGCTTAGTAATGAAAGTAGTTAAGCTCCAGTGGCAGGTGTGTGTGTGAGAGAGAGAGTCAGCACTTGAGAGTATGCACATCTGAGATGCCTGATGTAACAGGCATTGTTTAACTGCCTATAAAAAGGAGATGGGAATTATCTCCAGAGTGGGTTTGTTGTGGATGGTGGTTGGTGAAGCAGTTTGTTGGTTTGAGAGAGATTTATGAGTATTAGAGATGGCTGTCCTATACTCTGTATATATATTGTAAATATACTGCAAACAAAGATTAAAGTCCTCAAGTTGAGTGAAGCCTGACCTGGTTGCTGTCTTTATTTGGCAAGCCAGAGCCCAAGGCAGTGTGCTGGGGTGAAGGAATTTTTCCTTCTCAGCCTGAAGTCTTTTTGCAGAAGTCTCTCCAGAAACCTTCTCCTTGGCATCCTGTTGATGTGGAACAATTCCACAGGTGGTGATGGTGGACACAGCATGTCTTTCTATGCCCCAACAAGGGTTATGGCCCAGTGTCCGCGTGACAATGCTTGAGAAGTTGTGGGAGATATAGTTCTGCAATTCGTGAGCTGTTTTGTGTTCCTGAAGGGCTGAAGAGAAAAGTCCTGGAAAGGAGTGAGTTAAGTGTGTCTACTCACAGACTCTGCTCTTATCTGTTTGCTTTGGAAGCTAATTGTTTTTGGCAGCCTGCCCGGACTGTTATCAGTGTGTTTGTTTGCATCTGTTTAAGTCGCAGACTCAGTACAAACATGGAAACAGCAGTCAGGTTTGAAAAGCTGTCTGAGAAGAACTATGCTTCCTGGAAAATTTACATGCAGGCTTTGCTAATAAAGCAGGACTTATGGGACTATGTAAAGAAACAACCTGACCCTACTAATGAGGATGAATTAATAGGTGACGAGAAAGCTAGAGCTACCATTATTCAAGCTGTAGAACCAAATCAGCTGAATAATATAATAGATAAGAGGTCAGCGTTTGAAGTCTGGAAAGCTCTTGAGAATGTCAACCAACCAGCTGGAGCCTTGTCATAAATGCTATGCAGTAAAAAGCTGTATTGTTGTAAACAGCAGGAAGGTGAATCCGTGCTTGTGCATTTAAAAAGGATGCAGGATAATTTTGCAGAGTGCAGCGAGCGTGGCATCCAAATAGAAGAAACCCAAAAAGCTTTTATACTCCTGAGTAGTCTAAATAGTGAATGGGAGTTTCTAATGTACAATCTCCAAGGAGTAACCGAAGCTGATTTAAATGTCGACCTCGTGGCATCCAGAATATTGGAAGAGGCACAGAGGAGAGACTCAGAGGAGAGCTTCAAGGAGAGGCTGGATTGCCATTTGTCGGGGATGCTTTGATCAAGATTTCCTGCATGGCAGGGAGTTGGACTGGGTGGCCCTCGTGGTCTCTTCCAACTCTACAATTCTATGATTCTATGATTCTATGAGACAACCAACCAACCAATCCATGTCCTTGTCTGAGGAAGGGAGTGCTACTGTCTGCACAACACGGAGATGTTTTTCCTGTGGAGAGACCGGACATTTGATAAAGAACTGTCCTAAGGTCTCTGCAGCAAAGAAAGGACAGAACTCACAAAGAAAAAGACAGGCCCCAAGATGGGAGGGGGTTTGCTACTACTGTAGAGGGAGTTGTAAATGAGAAAAAGGACCAATCTGTCTGGATTTTGGACAGTGGGTGTTCTCACCATATGATCCCTGATAGGGGAAAACTACATACCCCAAAGCCAGCACCAGTGGACACTGTGGTTTTTGCAGGTGGTGAATCTGGCAGTGTAGAGATTCAAGGGTCTGCATTAATCCCTGGTTTAAACAAAGTATTTCATAATGTACTGTGTGCACCAAAACTACACAATAGCCTCGTAAGAGTGGCATCCCTAACCAGTGATGGATATGAAATCCTTTTCAAAGGAGATGAGGGGATTGTGTCCAAGAAGGGAGTAGTATGTGGTAAAGCCATAAAGAAAAATCACATTTATCAAATGGTAGCACAGGTGCAGTGTGGGAATGTAACAAATAAGCCACTGCATGATGGGTGTGCCCATTACCTTCATAGAGTTATGGGCCATATAAGCTTCAAAGGTTTGAGAAACCTAGAGAAGGTTCGCCCAGAGTTCAAGGTAGAGAACTGTAAAAGTTACCTGGACTGTGCTATTTGCAAAAAGGTAAAGGTCAAGGCTTACCCTGTAGCGAAGGTGAGCAAATGCATAACCCAGAGGCCTTTTCAGGTTGTACAGTTGTCCCTTTACATTCGTGGCTTTGACTTTCGTGGTTTTATGTATTCGCAGAAATTCCATTTCCCCCCCTGCTATCTCCAACACAGCCTCTGAGCATTTAAGGAGGAAAACTTCCTCCACACATAAACACACAGGGAAGATCCCAGCAAGCAAACAACCCCCACATCAGCCTCAGAGGGTCTAAGGTGCAAGCAAAGTCCCCCCTTTGCCACTCCCCTCTCTGTGTTTTAACAAACTGAATGGCTTCTTTAAAGCTCACATTTCGCCCCATGTCTCCTCATGGCCCAAAGTAAAGCACAGCGGCAAACTGAATTGATTACTTAAAACTCACATTTTGAACCTTTCCTACACACATTCACACACAGGGAAGGTGCGGGTGGCATTTCCCAGCAAATCAGCCTCTGAGCATTTAAGGAGGGAAGCTTGCATGCTTACAGTATGGGGCTGTGCTTTTCTTTCGGCCAGCAGGAAGCTTTCCTCCTTAAATGCTCAGAGGCTGGGTCCAGTTGCTTGCTGGGAGATCCCACCCGTACCTTCCCTGTGTGTGAATGTGTGTAGGAAAGGTTCGAAATGTGAGTTTTAAAGAAGCAATTCAGTTTGCTGCTGTGCTTTACATTGGGCCATGAGGAGACATGGGGCGAAATGTGAGTTTTAAACAAGCCATTCAGTTTGTTAAAACACAGAGAGGGGAGTGGCAAAGGGGGGACTTTGCTTGCGTGCTCACAGCATGGGACTGTGATTTTCTTTCCACCTTAAATGCTCAGAGGCTGGGTCAGTTTCCATGTGTGTGTGTGTGTTTAGGAAGGCTGCTTTTATTTGCGTTTTTTCACTTTCGTGGGGGTCTTGTTCCCATAACCCCCGCGAATGTGAAGGGATGACTGTACATGCAGATTTATCAGGGCTGCATCAAGTAAAGAGTATAGGGGGTAGCAGGTTTACCCTATTGATAGTAGATAGGCATACCAGATTTACCTATGTGGCAATGCTCAAAACCAAAAGTGAGGCTGCTGATATGATCAAAAAATGGGTCAATTCTGTTGAAAGGGAGTTTCCCTACAAAGTTGGCACTTTTGTGACAGACAGAGGTGGGGAATTCTTAAGTAGTAATTTGCAGCAGTGTTTTGGGCAGAAAGGGATCCAACATAAAACTACAAATTCCGGGTGTCCAGCTGAGAATGGTTTGGCTGATCGTAGGACTGGGATGATAAACCAAATAAGGGATTGTATGTTAGAGGGTTCTGGAGCGCCAGCTAATTTGTGGGGAGAAGCAACAAGAACTGCTTGTCATATTGTAAATATGTCATGGTGCAGTGCGACAAACCAAACACCATACTACTTATTGTATGGAAGAGCACCAAACCTAAAGTACTTAAGAGTATTTAGACAATTTGCATCAGTGTACGTTCCTCCTCAGTTCAGGAAAAAGAATCAGCCCAAAAGCCAAAGGTTGCGTTTTGTGGGCTATGAGGGGAACAAGTATAGGTTCCTGATGGATGGGAATAGGATTTTGTATTCAAGGAGTGCTAGTTTTGAGACTCGTGCTGGGTGGAAGAGAGTGTACCCTGACCAGAATGTTGTTGTAGAACCGAAAGCCAGTGTGGTAGATAAGAACAATGGATAAGAACAATGGAACTCAGGGAAATACTGGGGATGATCCCATGGTCAAGAATACTAAAAGAGAAGGGACCTCAAGACGGTTTTGACTTTCTCAAAAGGGAGATACTGAAGGCACAATTTCAAACAGTACCATTGAGGAAGAAAAATGGGAGGTGTCTCAAGAAACCAGGATGGATGACTAAAGAACTTTCAATGGAGCTAAGTTTTAAACGGAACATGTATAGGAAATGGAAAAGGGGGGAAATCACCAAAGAAGAATTCAAACAGATAGCGAACATGTGTAGGAGTAAAGTCAGAAAAGCTAAAGTGCAGAATGAGCTCAGGCTTGCTAGGGAGGTTAAGAACAATAAAAAGGGTTTTTTTGGGTATGTCCGCAGCAAAAGGAGGAAGAAGGAAATGATAGGGCCACTACGTGGAGAAGATGGCAAAATGCTAACAGGGGACAGAGAAAAGGCAGAATTACTCAACACCTTCTTTGCCTCAGTGTTTTCAGAAAAGGAAAAGGAGGACCAACCTGAGGAAAATGGAACACAGGACACAACAGGGGAAATCCAGCTGAAAATAAGTAAAGAGGTGGTACAGGAATACCTTCTTAATCTAAATGAATTTAAATCTCCAGGACCAGATGAACTACATCCAAGAGTATTAAGAGCTGGCAAATATAATCTCAGAGCCATTGGCAATAATATTTGAGAACTCCTGGAGAACAGGAGAAGTCCCAGCAGACTGGAGGAGGGCAAACGTTGTTCCCATCTTCAAAAAGGGGAAAAAAGAGGATCCCAACAACTATCGTCCAGTTAGTCTGACATCAATACCAGGGAAGATTCTAGAACAGATCATTAAACAGAGAGTCTGTGAACATTTAGAAGGCAATGCCATAATCACAAAAAGTCAGCATGGGTTTCAGAGAAACAAGTCATGCCAGACTAATCTGATCTCTTTTTTTGATAAAGTTACCAGCTTGGTAGATGAAGGGAATGCTGTGGACATTGCATACCTTGATTTCAGTAAGGCCTTTGACAAGGTTCCCCATGACATTCTTGCAAACAAGCTTGTAGAATGTGGGCTAGACAAGTTAACTGTTCAATGGATTTGTAATTGGTTGACCGGCCGAACCCAAAGGGTGCTCAGCAGTGGCTCCTCTTCGTCTTGGAAAGATGTGACCAGTGGGGTGCCACAGGGTTCTGTCCTGGGCCCAGTGCTATTCAACATCTTTATCAATGACTTAGATGAGGGAATTAGGGGCATACTTACCAAATTTGCAGATGACACCAAATTGGGAGGAGTAGCTAATACCCTAGAGGACAGGATCAAAATTCAGAATGACCTGGATAGACTGGAGAGCTGGGCCAAAGCTAACAAAATGAAATTCAATACGGAGAAATGTAAAGTACTGCATTTAGGGCGGAAAAATGAAATGCATAAATATAGGATGGGAGAGACCTGGCTGAATGAGACTATGTGCGAAAGGGATCTAGGAGTCCTAGTAGACCACAAGTTGAACATGAGCCAACAGTGTGATGCGGCAGCTAAAAAGGCCAATGCAATTTTGGGCTGTATCAATAGAAGTATAGTGTCTAGATCAAGGGAAGTAATAGTGCCACTCTATTCTGCCTTGGTCAGACCTCACTTAGAATACTGTGTCCAGTTCTGGGCACCACAATTCAAAAAGGATATTGACAAATTGGAGCGTGTCCAGAGAAGGGCAACTAAAATGGTGAAAGGTCTGGAAACAATGCCTTATGAGGAGAGACTTAGGGAGCTGGGTATGTTTAGCCTGGAAAAAAGACGGTTTAGAGGCGATATGATAGCCCTGTTTAAGTATTTGAAGGGATGTCACGCTGAGGATGGAGCAGGCTTGTTTTCTGCTGCTCCAGAGACTGGAACACGGAGCAATGGGTGCAAGCTCCAGGAACAGAGATTCCACCTCAACATGAGGAGGAACTTTTTGACAGTCAGAGCTGTTCGGCAGTGGAACACACTCCCTCGGAGCGTGGTGGGGTCTCCTTCCTTGGAGGTCTTTAAACAGAGGCTGGATGGCCATCTGTCGGGGATGCTTTGATTGTGATTTCCTGCGTGGCAGGGGGTTGGACTGGATGGCCCTCGTGGTCTCTTCCAACTCTGCAATTCTATGATTCTATGAAATGGAGGGGTACATGCATCCAGGGATATCTTAGATGAGAAACCAGGTGTGTCACAACAGCCTGGAATTTCGAGTAAACAGGGCACTTTGAAGGTGCCTGGCACTCCAGAAGAGACTAGCAGTTCATTAGACTTGCAACCAAAGCCAGAGATAGTGACTGTGAAACAAGAACAAGTTGAGACTCATGGGCAAGACTCTCAGGCCAGTGTTGGTAGCAGTGACACTGAGAGTGGTCAAGGTACATTCCTGATTCCCATGAGGTCTCAGAAAGGAAAGTTCTTCGTAGTAAAGCAGGGACAAGCCTCTTCTGTGGCAGCAGTAAAAAGAACTGAAAACACTCCAGAAAGAGCCAGGAGAACATGCACTAAGCAGGAGGGGTGGAAGAAAACCAAAGCTCTGGTGTGTGTGGCAGAGTATAGCCAGAATATGTTTGGTGGAATGGTCAGGCCTGTAAGTAAAAGAAAATTGACAATGATAGCACCAGGAAAGCCAGAGCCAGGTGGGTCAGTAGCATGGGCTATCAAGGTCTAATAAAACACTGTGGCATTGTAAAGAATGGGAATGGAGTCGTAGACTCTAGAGATATCAGCGAGTAAGGTCACAGTATATAAAAAGATAGGTGTAAATGACACATGGGACACACCACATGTCATTTGGAGGGGAATGTTAGGAAATGACATGGATGTGACCACAAGATGGAGCTGTAAGCTTAGTAATGAAAGTAGTTAAGCTCCAGTGGCAGGTGTGTGTGTGAGTTAGCACTTGAGAGTATGCACATCTGAGATGCCTGATGTAACAGGCTTTGTTTAACTGCCTATAAAAAGGAGATGGGAATTATCTCCAGAGTGGGTTTGTTGTGGATGGTGGTTGGTGAAGCAGTTTGTTGGTTTGAGAGAGATTTATAAGTATTAGAGATGGCTGTCCTATACTCTGTATAATATTGTAAATATACTGCAAACAAAGATTAAAGTCCTCAAGTTGAGTGAAGCCTGGCTTTGTTGTTGTCTTTATTTGGCAAGCCAGAGCTCAAGGCAGTGTGCTGGGGTGAAGGAATTTTTCCTTCTCAGCCTGAAGTCTTTTTGCAGAAGTCTCTCCAGAAACCTTCTCCTTGGTGTCCTATCAATGTGGAACAACTCCGCAGGTGGTGGTGGTGGACACAGCGCATCTTTCTACGCCCCACTCTCAGGGGCTTCCTTGATATTTTTTGTGGATCTATACCTTTTTGTCATCAGTTAAAAATATGATTAAAAATACATTAATCTGACTGGATATATCTATGTGTGACTATATGTTGTTGATGTTTTATTTTTACTGCACCAGAAATGCACATAACTACTTTACATAATCCCCTCTTTTTTATTAATCCCTACCACAATCCCATAATACCTGTCTGCTGAGAGGTAGTGATGATCCAAGGTCAGCTGGTGAGCTCCATGATCAAGCAGGAATTGGAATGTGGACATCACTTTAAACATTACATTGTACTGGTTCTCCGAGACCAGTACAGTCGTCCCTCCACATTCGCGGCTTTGAAGTTTGGGGTTTTAAGTATTTGCGGTTTGTCCTCCTTCTTCCCCTCCTGGGAGACTGCAGCAAAAGCACCCAACTCCCCCCCTTTCCTGGGGTTTGCCTTCATTTGGAGTGGAGAGCCAAGCCCCGAGAGAGCAGGGAGTTCGGAGCAAAAGTGCCCAACTCCCCGCTCCTGGGGCTTTTCGAGCCCCATCGCCGCTTTGGGAGAGGGGTGGCTGAAAAACCTCCCCACCACCTGCCCACCACCTGCCTGCCCTTAACAAAGCGGCGATGGGGTTTTTGAGCCCCATTGCAGCTTTGGGAGAGCAGGGGTGGCTGAGAAGTGTTTATGAGGCTTCAAAAGCCCTGTTGCCAGTTTGGAACGGCGAGGGGGTTGCAGGCGGGCAGTTGGGAGGTGTATGTTTATTTGCATTTTTTCACATTCGCGGGGGTCTTGCACACCTAACCCTTGCAAATGTGGAGGGACGACTGTAGTTATCATTAAAAAAAAAAAGGTACAAAGGCAGGAACATAGTGGTAGAAAACTGCAACAGTTAATTGGTTAAATTTGCATTATCGAATGATACACTTCAGTCGAATCATTTGCATAACATATTTTAGAGACTGGAGTATGGCAACCCTATGGATGAGGCCCCAGAAGTCGGACTCAGAAAGCTAATACAATGCAGGCCCAGGATACATTCTAAGGGTAAATAGACAGAGCTCTAAAGTAACTTGTGACACCATGCAGGGGGGAAATGGGGATGGGGGACCCAGATTTCCTTTCAACAACAACAAAAACAACCTTTGTCTAACAGCCAGACTTGAGCCTTAATCAAACAAATGAAAAACCTGTATGGACTGGCCAAAAAGGGACAAATGCAACTCTGTTTAGAATTACTTCTTTTTGAGGGAAATGTGCCCTACAGTCCTAAACAGAAATAAGTCTCATTGAGTTCAGTGATGCTTACTCCAGAGTTAGTAGGTAGAGGGCAGCAGATTAAATCAGTGGGCACATGGAGCACAGCTCTCTCCCTTCTGGTGACCAAATTGTGAAACATGCCTTTTAGGGAGGCCTGCCATACCACATCCCTACTGGAATCTAGGTGGCAGTATGAAATTTCTATATGAATTTTCTTTGAATATCCTAAGATTTGAGATTGTTATTTTTAAGGTTTATTTAATGGACAGTGCAATCCAGACTTTAATCTCGGAAAGCTTGAACACTGGAGCTCCCAAGATATCCAAAGTCGTGTCAGGCTCAAGCCAACACAGCAGAAGTGAAGGAGCTTGGTTTTCACATGAGAAAAAGGACCATACTGGGGTGTTACCCACTAGGAAACATACTTTTGCAATCCATATTAAAACAAGGCTGGCTGGAAATGACAAGAATCATCTCTCTTTTGTTTCACCCATAGTTAAATCAGGCTGCTTTGTTTTTCTGTGATTTTGAAAAAGGATGGAAATTCTTATTCAGGGGAAGTGTCTCAGAGCAGCATTCAAATACAGTGGAAGTTCTCCCATGTACCTAGCTCATTTGGACAAACCATAAATCAAACATTTTGTATTAATAAACTATGAATCATTTTGTGAATATCAACAGCCTTGAATTTTGGTAAGAGAGAGTGAGAGAGCTTAATATAAGAGAAATAGCTAGGGCACATTTCACATTTTTCCATATTGATCACTGCAAAAATAATAATTGGCCAGATTGGTTGCCACTTTAGGTGGCTTTAGAAGCAGATTAGACAGACAATTCATGGTCGAGAGATATATCAAAAAATTGTCCAAGCAGTACCTAGCTATGACAGCTAAATGGAACTTCTATGCTCAGAGGCACACATCTGGGGCGGGGGGGGGGATAACAAAAGGACCAAAGGAAGCAATGGTATTGAGTTAAGCAATACACATGGGTGAGAGAATAAAATGTTCAGAAAATTATTGCAATTTGGGGGCTCTTTTTATGGGTGACACACAGGTTTAGGATGTGCTGAATAAAATAAGCACTCTGCCTGTATTCCACCTGAAGACATTCTGAATTTTTACACCAATAAGAGTAACAAAGAATCAGAAGTCCTCACCCCTTGCACTAACACCTGAGAATCTTTCCCCATGTGTGCCAGTGCCCAATCCTGTATTGTGGGCATGGCCAAGAGGATACTCCCTCACTGTGTAAGCCAGTGGCACCCTTTCTGATGTCTGTTTTTCAGCTGGAAGGAACAGCTCTCTTATGTACAAACTTGCTCAGAAATAAATCCTGCTGAGTCCAATGGGAATTACTCCCAAGCAAACATGGTGATTCAGCCATTTATGCTAAGCTAAGTCTTCAATGACTTCATTTTTCAAAGTGAATTAATGAACTTTCTGACACAAGATGCTGAATCCACATCTGCAAAATAATTCCACTCCAGTATGCAGTATCCTGCCCCAATTTCACCCCATTAATGCCACACTCACGTGTTTTTAATCCAAATTCAAATTGGTCTTGAAAGCCACATGTTTCCCCACCCAAAGTCACATCAGTACAAAAGGTTGTTTCTACCATACCCATGTGTTCATTGAATCAAATTATTTTAGGCCACATGACTGCAGTAGTTACATTTATTTTTCTTTCCAGCATGCATGCAGCTATACATATATTTGCATATCCATATCAACTAACAGCCTTTCTTGTTTTCCTGTCATGCTTGTTTTCATGTCACCAGCTCACCCTCTGGATGACTCCCTCAACAGAGTTCCCTCTCCCCAGGAGAATTAAATGCCTCCTCATTCAGTTTAGCCAATGACATGTAAAGTTTTCCACATGATTTTCACTCAAGATTAACAGGAATTTAAAAATAATCTACAGAATAGAATAGCTAGTTTGTAAATCTATCATCCCCAATCTAGCAAAAATTACAGTCTGATCCTCCCCATGTTTCTTTGAACCTATTTCCTGCTGGGTCCAAAGTAATTCTCCAATAAGACTGTAAAACTCTGCCCTCTTACCTGGGAGTAAGTCCAACTGAACTCAGTTGGATTTACTTCTGTGTAGGAATGTATAAGAAAATACAAGAGTGCATGGGGGGCAAAGAGGTGGACTATGTTGGTATGGGATCTGTCCCTGCAGAGTGAAAGCTTCAGTGGCATCAAACCCTGGCTGGCAGTTTTCATGCTCCCCAGATGAGGGGATATCTTTCCCCTCAACCCTCCTCAAGCTCTCGGATTTTTCTGTTGATTTTGTTGGGCAAATTGGATTTTAACCCCTCCTCCCTCCAGGATCTCAAGAAGGGGATCACCTTTTAACTGGAGATGCCAGGGAGTGAACCCATGGCGAGATCCAGTGTTTGTTGAGTTATGACTGTTGTTCATGTGCACTGCTGACGCTATTGATAAAGGAAAAATACAAACAATGATGGCCCCAAATAAAAGCATCTCAAATGGTGGGGTGTTTAACTTTCCTTTAGAAAAAGAAGCAAGGTAATACTTTAGGAGAACAGTGGATCTGATGGCATCACATGCTTCTGGGAAAGATCCAGGGACCTGCATATCCTCTGAGGTTTGAGAAACAAGATATGCAGGTGGTTTATAAGAAATTCACCACTGCAATGAGTAGCCCATTGTCATGGGATGGAGGGGGCAGGCTACTTGTTTGAACTGCTGAAGGAGCCTTGCAATATTAAAAAAAAACCAAAGAAACATTTTTCAAGCCTCTCCCATTACTTCTACATAAATATATACAGTATGTATGTATGTATGCAGATATCCACATATTTGAATATCCAAAAGGAAAGCCTCTATTTCAGAAGCCCTGTGAGCCTTTGGAGATTCGAATATACAGATCTCTGCATACATACATACATACATACAATGTCAACACCATGCTTGCCAGTCATAGATGTCAAGGTAAATCCCTTTGGGAACCTTCCCACCATAAACTTTGCTCACCTCCCACCCATACATAACACTGAATGTTTGTTCTGAATGGGACACCTCCATTTCACAAGCCCTGTGAACAAGTTTATTTAAACATGCGGATATCCACATACAAACAATGAACATTTTAAAAAATGGCAATACCATGCTTGCCAGATCTAGGTAACCACCCACCAAACTGTCCCATCCTCCAACCACCCCACTCCACTCCACCTTGATTCCACCCCAACCCCAATTTGGAGTGCAGGACATGTGTTTTAGAAAACATTTTTTCCTGAGAGTTCCTTGCTCCAAGAAAAAGGTGTCCAAAAGAAGTGCTTTCACTTCAAAACTGGAGGAACCTCATTTGTTCAAGCAAGATTGGACTCAAGGTAAGTACGAATCATTTTGCAGGTGTGGATTCAGCCAAAAGATTCAGCCAAAGGAGTGGATCCAGCCAAAGTCCCTTTCTGATGGCTACTTTTACCTTACTTTTAAAATCTGAGTTCTTTCAAGGATGACAACATGGAGCAGGCACAAGGCCATCTTAATAATAAGAGAGAGTTTGGTGGCACCTTAAAGATTAACAAATCTATTGTGGCATAAACTTTTATTTTGTATTTATTGTGGCATTTTTAATGGCATAAGCATTTGGTTTGTAGTCCATAGACATTTACGTTAGACTTAAAAGGGGGGTGGGTGAGTGTCATAGGAATGGGGAGTAGGTTTTGCCCTGCAGTGTGCTGGATTTGCAGCTGAAAATCAGTTCTGGAAGTGATCAGAAGAATACTTCCTGTCAGTGGTGGCACTAAGGGGGAGGGTGCAAAGAGGCCAAACTATACAAGGTGACACCATTGGGGGAGGGGTGACATCAGCCTTAGTGAAGCCAAGCTTCCTTTTTTCATGTCTGGGTTGTATGTCTGATTTTGTGCTGATCAAGGGTTGTGTGGAGATCAGTGCAGTATTTAGTCTGAAATCCCCACTTCAGACAGCATTTGGCCATGATTTCCCCCCCACATGGAGTGAAAAAAGGGTTGAAGCCACAGAAAGGCCATGGACTGCATTTTCCCCACTCCTCTTTAAGGTGTACAAAAATGATCCCCCCCCCCACAATAGCAGTAATTCGAGCTGCTAATACTCTCACCTAGAATATACAAATCAACAACAGTTTTCCAGAATTGTTCTGCCTAGGTAACCACAGCATATTGTTAGCTATATTCATGAAGTTTCACACTTTTAGTTGAATCATTGTCCATTGCCAATATTAAAACACTCTTTAGTGCACCAGTCCTGTCTAGTTCTAATTTGCAACAATAACAGAGTAGTATTAGTGGTATTCATTTTTAGGAATTTCCTTTTCTTGGAAAAGCAATTCCAGTGAACAGTGATCTTCGTAGTAGAAGAATCTCTTATCAAATATTTTCTTATGCTTTTTGATTTCTCCCTTCTTTTTGTGGCCACTCAGGAGAAAAGATTCCGGACTCCTATCTTACAAAGAGCATCTACCTGTCAGTCAAGTGATGGTTGGAGACATTGGTCGGCCTGGCTCAGATGCCAAGTTAACTGTGGGCCCTCTGCGATGCCATGGAGACCGTAAGTGTGCTATTCCAAGCTTTATATTAAAAACGTTATTGTCTTATTGCAACTATACCAGGGTAAAAATGCCTTCACAATAGAGGTTTGACAAGTCTTCTTCAGGTTAAAGTTCTTCCTCAGTAAAGCAGCCATACATTTATTACAGAGAGTACAGTTGTCCCTTTGCATTTGTGGCTTTGACACTCGCGGTTTTGATTATTTGCGGTTTTCCCTCACCTACCGCCTGTCTCCTGGGTCTTCCCTTCTCTTCACAAAGGGAACGAAGAGCCAGGAAAGCGCGGGGGTGAGGCAAAACCTCTTAAACCAGGGAGGGCGAAAACCCAGCAGACAGCCGGTTTGAGAGATTTTCCCTCACTCCCTGGGCTTCCCTGGGTCTTCACAAAGGGAACTAAGAGGCAGGGAAGCCGAGGGAGTGAGGCAAAACCTCTTAAACCACCCCTCTGCTGAGCCTTCGCTGCCTTTTCAGGGAGGGCAAAAGCCCAGGAGAGGGTGATTGTTATTTGCGTTTTTTTTCACATTCACAGGGGTCTGGCGGCCGTAACCCCCGCTAATGTGAAGGGACAACTGTAGTCCCCAATATACTTGTGATGAAGTCTGACAAGGAGGGGGTGATTGCGGCGATCGACCAAGGCGTGCTGTCCACAGCCTTTCTTAGAGGTGAGAGTGGACTGCAAGAAGCCTGCCAGGTCTTGCTATGCCTGGAAGGCTTCCCGATGTGTCACAAGACCGCAGGGAGAGAATCCACTCCCTGAACTTCAGAATGGCCAAGATCCACTGTGAGATTTGGTCTGATGAATTGGGGTGCATGGGTTGTAAGCTTGTCCCCACATAGCCCTACCTGATATTGTCTTAAACGTGTGTTTGCACATGATTTATACTGAAAGCTATCCACAAAATTCTTCAAAGTTGTGTAAGGGAAATTTCTATATAACCACCAATGTAAAGACTCGGTATTATTTCTTAAGTATGGGCATTAATCTTCCTTGCAGGGTAAATGAGACAACTTTGACTTCTGCATTAGGTTTATGATGATATAAACAGTAATACAGCAGCAGAGCAGTATTCAACATCTGTGAGATGCTGCTGAATGCTGCTATTAATGCCATTAGCATTACTATTTATATTGCAATAAACTAACTTTACAGAGATATAAATAGCAACATTATGGCGAAATGCATCATTGAAAACTTGGCTTACAGCTGTATAAAGGTTGACTTTATTACTGGTAAGGATCATCCATGTTAACAAAGTGGATGCTGGTTTACATGCTAAAACCACTGTGTGTGTTTCAAGGTTGAACAAGGAAGTATCTTCTTTTTCTGTTTATATTTGGGAACTCCCCTGTCCATTGTTCAGAACAGATTGCAAATGATTATTTCGAGGGAAATGAATTTTCCGCATTTTCCACTGTCACTGGATTCCATATGGATATGCAGAGGTATCAAGCCCTTGAATCCCTGTTGTGGCCCTTCTTACTGTGAGCCCTTCTAATCTTTTCTCCAAGCTCTGGTTAATAGCATTAATGAACAAGCATCTTTTTCAGGCTTCTGAATCATAGTATGCATCAGTCGTATCCTTGCCCTGAAAAGATATTATCTATTATTATTATTATTATTATTATTATTATTATTATTTAATAACCACACTTAACAAACAAGACATTAAACAATAAACATTAGAACTTCCACACTTATACAACTAACAAATACTACACCACTAAAACACTAGACACACTAAGGACAACAATACATCAACATACTTTCCTGTGTGTATACCTAAAATACATAAACATAAACATATACATTTTATTTTCAACATATAACTTCCATCTTCATCTCCTTATCCATAGGGTTGATTAATTCTCAAATCCATCGCTACCCACTTCACTGTACAAAAATAATTTCCAATCCTGCTGTCCTTATCGTAGCTTTATTTCTTATATTTTCCTTACTTTATTTATTCCATGGAAATTTTTATTAAATTGCCCCAGTTCTCCTCCCAAAGAGGGATTAAATCCCTCCATGCATCCAGATGCCTCCATTTTTCTCTAACATCCAACAAATGTGACAACCTATCCATCTTGTACATGTCCAATAACTTTGCTATCCATTCATCTATTAGGGAGATCTTCTTACTTTTCCATCCTTTTGTGAATAGAATTCTTGCTGCTTGTTGCTGCATAGAGTATTATCCTATCATACTTTTTCTGTATTTTATAATCTATGTTATGTATCATATTAAGTAAATATATCTCTGGCTCAAAAGGATAGTTAATTTTCAAGATCTTTGTTATTATGGACTTTTTCAGACGTGAACTTACCACGCAAGAAGGCTTGTAACAGGGGCAATGCTGCTGCACGGCAGGGAGCCTGTTTCGTACAACGCCGTCCCCCTGGCGAAATCAACTATGTCAGTTCTGTGAGAGACTGGAGGCAGTTGCACCATATTTGGCCATTTTTTATTCACGGGCAACTTCTGTGAAAAAAAAATGGCCAAATATAGCGCGGCTGCCTCCAGTCTCTCGTGGAACTGACACAGTTGATTTTGGCAGGGGGATGGCATCGTATGAAACGAGCCCCTTGCCGCGCAGCAGCGTCGCACCTGTTACAAGCCTTCTTGCGCAGTAAATTCACATCCAAAAAAGTCCTATGTTATGTATCCTTTTCCAGTATTTTTTTTGTTTCTCTACAGCACCACCACATGTGATAATACGTCCCTTTTGCTTTTTCACACTGCCAACAGTTCCCTGATGAATTTTTGTAAATCTTTGCCATTCTGTCTGGCATTAGGTGCCACCTATTTCTCATTTTATAGAAGTTTTCTCTTAAGTTATAACTTCTTGTGAACTTTATGTTTATTGCCCATGCTTTTCCCCAGTCCTCTGGGTTAATTTCATGACCTATACTCTCAGCCCATTTAATCATATATGGTTTTACCACCTCTCTTTCTAAATTTAGTTTCAGTAGTAGCAGGTATAGATATAGATATTCTTTTTTTTTTCATTTCCTTGGGTTATCTTGTCGAATTCTGTCTTTTCCATCATTATTCCTTCCAGTTTTTTATCTATTTTATACCTCTCTAATATCTGTCTGTAGATGAACCAATGGCAGTTAATTCCTTCCTGCTTTAACTCCTCTTGAGTCTTCATTATGTATTCCTTTCCGCTTTTCTTCAGGATCATTTCATAAGTTAGCCATTTGTCCATCTGTAACCTTTCTCTTTTGTAAAAAGCCTCATGATTTGACACCCATAACGGTATCCCAATATACAATTTCCTCTTGTACTTTATCCATACCCTTATCAATGCCCGTCTTATATAATGATGATCAAAATCTTTATGCTTCGTTGTTTTCCCCTGCCACATATATGCATGCCAGCCAAATCTAAGGTTAAAACCCTTCAACTGTAACAATCTGTTGTCTCTCAACATTTCCATTCCAATATCCATTCCAGACAACTTGCTTCATAATATAACCTTAGATCCGGCAGGCCAAAACCACCCCTTTCTTTTGTATCACATAATACTTCTTTTTTTAATCTGGGGTCTTTTTCCTGCCCATATAAATTCTTTCAAGATTTTATCCCATCCCTTAAATGGTTTTTCGTTAATCAATATAGGTATATTCCTAAAGAGGTGCATTAATCTAGGAAATATATTCATTTTTACCGTGGCTATTCTACCAAGCAATGACATGTTTTGATTAGATCATCTTGAAAAGATATTATCACAACAGAAAATGATCCAGGACTAAGACTGTCCCTGACATTCTGCACGTTAAGGGCACAATCAAAGAAGCATGTTTCCTGGACACTGGTTTGGATGCTCCAGCTGAGCAACACAGTCAGTGCTGATCCAAATTAGTGCATGCTTGCACGGTTATCTGTTGTTGGTATACAATGAAACTATTAAGACCTGTGGCTGCTGTGTCTAATCCAGGTGGATAACTATCTTACGACAAGCTTAACTGTCCAAGCAGGCCAAGAGCCTGCTGAACCAACACTACACCAGCTGAAACTGTGCTGAGTCCAAACTGCTTCCAGCCTAGAGATCATAGAATCATACAGTTGGAAGAGACCTCAAGGGCCATCTATTCCAACCTCCTGCCATACAGGAATACACAATCAAAGCACTCCTGACAGATGGCCATCCCGCCTCTGTTAAAAAACCTCCAAAGAAGAAGACTCCACCACACTCCCGGGCAGTGTATTCCATTGTTGAAGAGCTCTTACCATCAGGAAGTTCTTCCTTATGTTTAGGTGGAATCTCTTTTCCTGTAGTTTGAGTCCGTTGCTCCATGTCCTAGTCTCTGGAGTAGCAGAAAACATAGAATCATAGAAACATAAAATCCATCATCAATATGACATCCTTTCAAATATTTAAATGTGGCTATCATGTCCCCTCTTAACCTTTTCTTAACCTGCTAGAAATTTCTTAGGACTACCCTGAGCATGGCCCAGATTAACCTTCTGCTGGTACCAGACCTGTGTTTCTGGCTTGGATAAAGTTTTGATCTGGTGTAACTCTGCTCCTACTTTTTCCGTCCTTTGCCACTTCTTTGTGGGGTCTTCTATCAGCAAATCTTAGCTATAAGAATGGTTCTGCCAGCAGAATACTCTGCCAGAAGATCTCTCTGAGACCAGGAAGAATAACATTTCTGTCAGTGGGAGATTTCTGCTAGCAAAAGAAGCTTGTGCTTACTCTGAAATCCCTAAAAATTGTGTATTTTTGAAATAGGATTCATGTGTGTGTGTTGCAGTAAAAGCAAAAAGTCCTGGCACCTTAAAGAAGAAAAACAAATTATGGGATAAGCTAAACTGTGGATACTATCAGTATCCTTATGCCATAATAAAGTTATTTGTCTTTCAGATGGCACAGAAATCTTATAATAGCCTTAGGAAGTACTCCTTCTACTATTAGTTGTAGATAGGTTATATTTCATTTCTACTAATTTGTAACTCTACTAAAACTGGTCTAAAAAGGTCTGCCTACCAATGTCATTTATAAAGTTTGACATGATGTTCATTATTAAGCACTGCTGGCTGCTTTAGAGTATATATTCCCATAGGTTGTGGATTGCTCCTTCAGCCTTACTGAGAATGTATATTTTTGCTTCAGGAATTTAGTATACAGAAACAAACCTAAAATATGTGACTTAGAAAATTATTGTGTTCTCACTATTTTCTATGGTATGTTTTGTAAACGAACAGTATCTATCACCTCTCCATTGACACCCCCTTGTCGTGGGAGAGAGGCTTGCGTACCCTAATGATGTTTTGAGCTATGCTGGCAGTGGCATAATAGCCACTGGTAGGGTCTCCCATGCCAGACCGGTCAAAACCGAAGGGTCTGACAAAGAGCGTCAAAGGGCGGGACGGGCTCTCTAGCCTTGTGGCAACCATCCTAGGAGAAGGAAAACTCTAATCCCAAACCCGGGCAGATGGTGGTCGTCCAACCCTGTAAGGTCAACCATCTAAGAGAAGGAAACTCTAATCAAACCTACGGCCCGAGGACCTCGCTGCCACGTCCATGCTTGCAAGGCCACGGCAGATTAATCTCTGGTTTAAAGGGTGAGGCCAGTTCTGTGCACGCTGCACTCCACTAGAAAAATCCATTGCACAGGCTCGAAGGACAAATCCATTTGCAAAAAAGCCCTGTAGCGATTGGCGAGGGACGAAACCGGCAGGTGTAAAGATGCACTGGAAGCCGCAGCCCCAACCCTGCATGCAGGCAGTTCAGGACATTGGTCGCTCGAGGCTGACCCGGGAGATGACAGTCTTGTTCGGCAGCATCCTGAATGACCAAGCAGCCATTTTTAAGGGGAGCACTGCTTGCTCCATATGGAGAGGGGCCTAGAAAAGGTGGCCTAACGAAAGCTCATCCCCAACTACCTGGTTGGCTAGCCGTGGCCAACGGGAATCTTCTGATGCGGTCAAACCAAGGCAAAGAAACAAAGGCACACACTGGCCTCCAAAGGTGTAAATAAACTGACACTTGCATGCTGGAACATCAGAACCATGCAAGACTCTGAAGATAGTGGACGGCCTGAGCGTCGTTCTGCCCTAATAGCCCTTGAACTATCACAGCTTAATATTGACATCGCTGCTCTTAGTGAAGTTCGCTTCCATGAGGAAGGCAGCCTTAAAGAACATGGCGCCGGCTACACACTTTACTGGTCTGGCAAACCCAAAACCGAAAAACATCTTTCAGGAGTAGGCTTTATGATTGAAAACTCCATTGCCTCCAAACTCGAAACCTTGCCAACAGGACACTCTGATCACATTATTTCCTTACGCCTCCCACATGTTGTTCTCTTTAGTATATATGCCCCAACTTTGCAAGCCGACCCTGTAGAGAAAGACAAATTCTACACAGACCTACGCCAACTCATACAAAAAGTCCCTGTAGAAGATAAAATTATTATCCTTGGTGACTTCAATGCCAGAGTAGGAAAGAACTCTGAAGCCTGGAAAGGTGTCTTAGGAAAGCATGGTGTTGGAAATTGCAATGATAACGGACGCCTCCTGCTAGAGTTCTGTGCAGAACAACAGCTGACTATTACAAACACAATTTTTCAGCAGAAAGATAGCTTGAAGACAACCTGGATGCATCCCCGATCGAAACATTGGCACCTCATTGACTATGTTCTAGTCCATCAGAGACACATTCGTGATGTCCGCCATACCCGAGTGATGCCCAGTGCAGAATGCCAAACAGATCATCGCCTCGTCAGATGTAAACTAAATCTTCATTTTAAGTTCAAACCTAAGAGGGGTGGCATCTTAAAGAAGAGACTCCAAGTCAACAATCTTCAACAAGCTACCATGAGAGACAACTTCCAGGCAAATCTACAAACGAAACTTGAAGACCATCCTACAGATCCTTCTCCTACAGTGCTTTGGCAACATATCAGAAACAGTATCCTCCAGTCTGCAGAAGAATCCCTTGGGTTTTCCCACAAGAAAAATCAATACTGGTGATGAAAACAACCAAGAGATCCAGGAGCTGTTGGCAAAGAAGAGAGCTGCTCACCAGGCATACCTCGCCCAGCCAACCTGCCGTGTAAGAAAAGCAGCTTTCCGCCTCACATGTAGTAAACTACAACAAAAACTCCGAGACATGCAGAACAAGTGGTGGATCAATATAGCAGAAAAAACACAACGCTGTGCAGAACTGGGTGATCACAGAGGATTTTATGAAGCTCTTAAAGCAGTGTTTGGACCTACTTATCAGCTCCAAAGCTCCTTATACAGTACAGATGGTCAAACATTAATTACTGATAAAGCCTCCATCCTGAATCATTGGGCTGAACATTTTCAAAGTCTCTTTAGCGCCAACCAAGCAGTCCAAGGCTCAGCTATCCAACATATGATACAAAAACTGATGAAAAATGAATTGGACATAGCTCCCGCTTTGGAAGAGACCCTTAAGGCCATACAGCAGATGAAAAACGGCAAGGCAGCTGGGATTGATGGAATCCCACCTGAAGTTTGGAAACACGGAGGTCATGCACTCCACGAAAAATTCCACGAATTCCTTGTGAATTGCTGGGCAAAAGGGGAACTTCCATCAGACCTCCGAGATGCAGTCATCATCACCCTGTACAAGAAAAAAGGAGCAAAATCCGACTGCTCAAACTATCGAGGCATAACACTGCTCTCTATTGCTGGAAAAATCCTTGCAAGGATACTCCTGAACAGATTAGTTCCTGCTATTGCAGAAGAACTTCTCCCTGAAAGCCAATGTGGCTTCAGAGCCAATAGGAGTACTACAGACATGGTATTTGCCCTTAGGCAACTGCAAGAAAAATGTAGGGAGCAGAACAAGGGTCTCTATGTAACATTTGTCGACCTCACCAAAGCCTTCGACACTGTAAGTAGAAAAGGTCTGTGGCAGATCCTGGAAAGACTAGGATGTCCCCCCAAATTCCTTAAAATGATTATCTTGCTACACGAGGGCCAGCGTGGACAAGTCAGATATGGCGATGCTCTTTCAGAGCCCTTTCTAATAACTAATGGAGTGAAGCAAGGTTGTGTTCTTGCACCAACTTTATTTACAATCTTCTTTAGCACGATGCTCCAAAGGGCTATGGCAGAGCTTGAAGAAGATGACGGCATCTATATATGTTACTGTACTGATGGTAGCTTGTTTAACTTAAGCCATCTGAGGGCTCACACTAAGACTCTAAACTATCTAGTTCGTGAGCTGCTCTTCGCCGATGCTGCTGCCCTTGTTGCCCACACAGAAGCAGCTCTGCAGCGCCTAACGTCCTGCTTTGCAACAGCTGCAGAGCTCTTTGGGCTAGAAGTCAACCTGAAGAAAACAGAAGTTCTTTACCAGCCTGCACCACAGGACAAACACCACCATCCCCACATTGCCGTCGGCAAATCTGTGCTCAAGTCCGTTCAGCAGTTCACCTACCTGGGAAGCATCATCTCTTCAGATGCCAAGATTGACAAAGAGATCAATCACAGATTAGCAAAGGCATATAGTGCATTTGGAAGACTTCACAAGAGAGTCTAGAATAATAAACACCTGAGGCAAAGCACAAAAATCAGTGTGTATAGAGCCATTGTACTGTCTATTCTCCTTTTTGGTTCTGAAACATGGGTCACCTATCGCCACCACTTACGACTCCTCGAACGCTTTCATCAGCGCTGTTTACGCACAATCCTAAATATACACTGGACTGACTATGTGATTAATGTTGCTGTCCTTGAGCAAGCAGGGATCACCAGCATTGAGGCCATGATATTGAGAATGCAGCTGTGCTGGGCAGGGCACGTTTCTAGGATGGAGGACCATCACCTCCCAAAAATACTACTCTATGGTGAACTCGCCACAGGTCAGCGTAAGAGGGGCGCTCCAAAAAAGCGATACAAAGACTCCCTGAAACAACATCTCAGGCTTGGCCAAATTGATCACCAACAGTGGTCTGCCCTGACCTCACATCGGGAGGCATGGAGACGCACTATCCACAATGCTGCAGCGTTATTTGAGAACTCACGACAAACAAGTCTTGAAGAGAAACGACAACGCAGAAAGAATCACAACCCAGAAACATCACCCAAGGAGACCTTCTGCTATGCTTTCTGCAACCGGACTTGTTTATCTCGGATTGGCCTTTTTAGTCATCAGCGCGCTTGCAGAAAGCGCGGGATGAGTCCTTCCTGAATCTTCGTTTGCGAAGAAAAGCCAGAGAGTATCTATCAAAAAATTATGAGGGAAAAAGAAATGTAGAGTTGAGAATTAAGATTAAACAATTTTCTTAAACAGAACTCAAAGGCTTTGATTTTTTAAACTTTTGATTGCAAATTCATATCTTCATATCAACAATATGCTTTCAATAAACATGACAATTTTTGCTCCTCTGGGGATAACTTTTGTTTCTTAGAACTGGACAATGATCATTTGGTTGATGCTTGTAGATCTTTAGTCATCCATCTGTTTTTCATGGGACAAACTCCCTGGATTTTGGCTGTATTTTTATATTGTATTTTGGGAAAGAGACCCAATTTTCTTCTGCCAGTGCATCAACTAACTGTGGGGGAGTATTTTTCACACGTTGATCTTCCAGTTGTTAACCATCCATTGGTCTAGGCTTAGCCAATTTTTTTTGGTCTATCTTTGTGTGTTGCTGAAACAAATCTAGTATCTCAGTAGCCCTTGGCACCTCAATCAAGGATTTACTACAGATTCTACAAAAATAACTGTGGTGTTAGGTTATCCATTTCTTCCAGCACAGTAAATATTGATCACATGTGCTCCAACCTTTTCTTCAAGCAAGTAGAAGAGACAGGGAAGAAACATGATTTTACATAGGGTGTGGATTCTTTGAACTGTGAGCTCAGAAATCAGAAATTTTGATTTTGTTAGGGGGCAAAGGACAGCAGAGATCTCCTCATTGTTAATCATTATTAGCTCTGCCACAGCAGCACTTACAAATTCACCTTAGTCCTTTGTTCACAGATGTTGGACTTTTTCGGATGCATGAAATATAACACAAGCAGCCTCGTTGCGTTGCGAGGCTGCTGCGCTTCAGAGCGTCGGTTTCGGATGACGCTCGCCCCTGCCGGTACTGTTGCGGTACCACGGGGAGAGTTGAGCATCGTATTTCGTTGATTTTTAAGCATGAAAGTTGATCGTGCTTAAAAATCAATGAAATATGACACTCAACTCTCCCTGCAGTACCGCAACAGTACTGGCAGGGGCGAGCGTCATCCGAAACTGATGCTCTGCAGTGCAGCAGCCTCGCAACACGACGAGGCTGCTTGTGTTATATTTCATGCATCCGAAAAAGTCCATTATTAGAAAGTCTTTCTATGACACTGTTATCCCACATCTGCTCTGAGAGTGAATCAGATGGACTGTATCCAAAGTTTGGAAACGTTACTTTTTTTAACAACTTCAGAATTTCCTAGCCAGCATGACCAGTTGCCATGCTAACTGGGCCATCCTAAGAGCTGTAGTCCAAAACAGTAAGATTTCCAAGCACTTGCTGTACCTGTTCTAAAGGACATTTGACTATTCTTTTTGTAATGTTCTCCCCCCATTTTTGGAGGAAAAAATAACATTCACAGAGTCAATCCCCCTTGACTCTGAATCTGACTATTCAGAGAGATATTTCTCTCATTGGGACTCTCTGTGTTTAATGCAGCAAATAGTAAAGGGGTGGAGAAGTCAAATATGAAGTGTCTTAGATGTTCAGCTGTTCTCTGGACACATACCCTATTCTTTCTCCCAGTCTAGCAATTGCTGGTCTAGTGATATCTATTCTAGTCAGGGATATTGTTAAAGCAATCCAATCTCCCTTCTTTTTCTGCTGTACTTTGAAAACAGCTCAACAATGTCCAAACAGGTTTGCTGCACAATTAATAGTGGTGAAACCCATCACATGTTTGGTCATTTCACAAATTTTATGACAAGGTGAATGCAAGGACCCCCCGCCCTTGCTTGAGGTTCAGCACCAAGTAAGAATTGCCCTCAGGGGAAAACGTGCAGGGCATAAATGGACTACCAAAAGGTATGTACTAATAGTCCACTAAGAAAATAAATAGGTTTCAAACTTGTTAACTTATTTGCAGAGAAGATATATAGAAGGCCTTGTCCTGTTGGAAATAAGTCTGCAAGTTGAAATGAGAAGGTTTGTCACACATGCAAAGTGCCTGTTAACAAAACCATGAAAACTGTTATGTCAGGAGGATCATCTGCAGAGATGCCAAAACCCCTGAATATAAGTGTTTCAAATTTCACATCAGACAATTCAGCGTCCCTGTCAGGTTCTGTTGCAATCCTTTGATGTATAAAGGCTTGTGAACCTTCACTCCCCCTGCATTCACATAAGTAAGACAGATAGGAAAGATTTTGTTGATGGACCGAGTTGTCCGTGTCAAATATTTCAGAATAGAAGAGGACCGTTATTCTAAGACTTGATTTGTCCTTCTTGGGGCTTATTTTTGCTGGCAGAAAGGAAAAGAATTGACAGGCTGGGTGGTTTTGCACATTCCAAATTTATGTTTTCCATTTCAGCTGGTTCTGGGAGTTTTATTCACCCAGTGAATCTCTTTCATCTCTCAGCCCTTGCTCACTCCTGCCTTTTTTTTAAAGGAAGAAAAGAAAAACTTCCATCATCTTTCATTTTTGTGATGGGAAAGAAAGAGCTTCTGCACTTATTGTTATAGTGTGACCGCTTAGGGTTTCATGAAGTTCAACACTATCTTGAATTTAATGTGTAACCATCTGAGGGGAGAAATGGTCTTGAGATATTGGGAATTTAAGAAGTAATCAAAATTCTGTTCTTATAGTTGTCCATTGATCTCATTTTCTCAAGAGAAATATATCACACATTTTATTCATCAATTTTTATTGCATTGTATGTTTGTCTCTTAAGTCATTTCAGATTTTATCCCTTGTCCTTTGAATTTTGAGTTTGGTCATCTGCAGCCTTTAAAAAGCCTTCAGCCGCCACCTTTTACTCCAGCAGCAGCTAGGAGTGAGTTTGGGCATCTGCAGCTCCAAAAAAAGGCTTCAGCCACCACTTTTACCACGGGGAGCAGCTAAAAGCCAGCCTCATCCATCGCTGCAGTAGCAGCACTACCTGAGGTGGGGGAGCCCTGGAGAGGCAGGGAGGTAGTGGCAACAGCATCAAAGGCCACCTGCCCCCAACCCACATCACTAGCCCCAGCTGCAGCTGTTTCCTACTGTCTCACTTTGTGCTTAAGCTTTGGCGTCTTGTGTAAGGAAATGAGAGCCTACCTCACAGTCGTTTACAATTATTATTCCAGTTAGTCTTGTGTTTTGTTCTGTTTTCTTTCTTTTTTGCTCAAAGCCACTCAGAGGTTGCTGTAAAAGGTTTAATACTCGATTTGCTACAGTAGCCTCTATTTACTGGCTGTTTTAACCAATACGGCTCAGATTTTACTATATACAGTTACTAATATAGCTTAGACTTTACTTTATATAGTTATTGATATTTTTTCTATTTCATATATAATATATTTTACATAATCACACAGTCAATAGATTTTTGCTTTATTATACTTGTGATATTTTATTTATTCTATAGTGTGGATTTATAGTCCCCCCCCCTTTCGGCTGGCTTGGACTAACCATGGTAGTAACCAGGAGTCAATCTGAAGTCTCAAAGAAACCTAGAAAATCCTCTAAAATTAACAAAAATACTCCCTTCAGCTCAATCTGGCCCTTTGTTAAAATCACAAGAGGGAAGAGAGGTAAAGTGGCCAAGTACTCAAATGGTACTCACAGGGAAGAATCTTATAACCTGAAAGGTAAACATATCAGTACTGTTAAAACTGACCCTACTGAGGATGCTACCTCTGATATACCTGGCAATACCCCTGATCTCGATCCTCAACCATCTCTATCAGAATATAGTCCAACTAATGATATGTAAATGGGCCTTAACTTGAATAGGAGTCTGCCTCTTGATCATGAGTATCCAGAACTAAAGCTAGATAATAATATCATAAACTTAGATCAGACAAGTGACCCTAAGAACAATAAAGATTATATTTTGTCTTTTTTTGAGGACATGCCTCCTCTGGAAATCTTATTGGAGAATGAAAAAAGAATATTAGAAGAATACAATAAGGTAGGGAAACAATTAACCAACAGTTAAGTGCTCTAGATGCAGAACCCCCCAAATATGAAGAAAGTTTGCATCCCTTAGCAGACTCTGATGAGAAATTAAACAAGTTAATAATGAATGAAAATCCTCATTTCTCAGTGTTATTTGACATGTTTAAAAAACAACATGATCTATTAATCACTATCAAAAATAACATAGATATAATATCCTGGACTATTAGTGAAGGGCTCTTACAAGCTGCACCCCTCAAAACTGTAGGACTTTTAAATACAGATGTAGATCACTTGGGTAAATTCTCACCTTGTAATGATATTAGCTTGAGCCAAGTTACTCCTCAGTCAGATAACAAATCTAAAAAGCGATCTAATAAAAAGAAGAGCAAAAACAGGAGGGGGACTATAGGTAATGCTCCTAGCCGCAATTTGGAGAAACAACTAGTCAGAGCTAGGAAGGCTGTAAACTTTAACTTCAAGAGGCTATTTAGTCTCTTAGACAATCCCTCAAAATCTCCTACAAATTTAGGCTTAACAAGGGAGGTTATAGGCTCCATTAAGAATAAAAGAAAGGAAATAAAGCTGGCTGCAAAACCAAATGACCCTTCTCCATTAGCAAACTCTTCCCAGGTGGATTCCAGCAACTCAATAAGACTTCAGATAAAAAACCAGATACTAGAGGGGAAAGATGAGGGCAGTAACAATAATAGTACAGCCCAGTTAAATGAAAAAGAGGATAAACAGCATTTATCTGCTCCTCAAACAAGATCTAATATGCCATCTTTAGATCTAAAAAGATCACAACTAGCATTCGTTAACTACCCTAAGCCACATGGTTTCATCTCCCAATCCAGCAGGAAATCCCACTTTTTACAACAGCTTACAGCCCTTGGAATAACTTTTATGAAAGAAGGGGATATAGAAAATGTCCAATAAAATAATTATTTGACGGCTAGAGCCCTTATAACGTTTAGGGATGCTGATATAGCAGCAAGGCTATACAAACTGAAGAAATTAATCTCTTGATCAAATATTGAAGTAACAAGAGTTTTTTGCTACTCAGCACCATACCCTTAAATTGCTAATACTTCATCCTCTATAAATGATCTGTCATTGATAAACCTTGATAAGCCTCGACAGACGGATGAGGATCTGATTTGCTTGGATGATACATGTCTCAACTCTGAAATTCCCCATGCCTCTCAGGACATCCCAAACAATATATTAATGGATGATATGAATGAAACCGACCTTATAGATTCATTTACCAGACTCCCCCTTTTGGATAATTTGCTTATCACAGGTAGACTGAATTCACTTCAAGCTAGATTAAATAAAATATGTGAATCAGGGTATACAGCTGCCAATAAAATATGTGAATCAGGGTCACGCAAATGATGGAATTAGCTGGGGCCCCTACTGATGGCTTTATGTCTGGCAACGGAATTGACTTACACAATCTCTCAGCCATAAACATTAATGTTAATAATCATGATATGGAGAGTATTGGTAACTGCTTCAAAGGAACGGATACTACCAAAACAGCTGATGGACATGCTCAATTCACCCTCCCTTCTACAGGAAAATCTTGACTTGTTGCAGATTCAGTCAAAATCATGTCCTGGAACATAGCAGGATGGTCTAATAAGATACAGGATGAGGATTTCTTAAAATTCTTACAATCATATGATATCATCCTTTTCCAAGAAACATGGGTACCTAACGGATGTGTTATAAACCTACAAGATTATACTTCTTACACTATTCCAGCTATAAAAATTAGGAAGTTTGGGAGACCTTCGGGAGGTCTTGCTGTTCTAATTTCAACCACACTTAATGCTGTTATCTCCCAATTTCATTCATTAAATACTTCTAATTTCCTAGTGTTAGCAATCTCTAATATTGCCCCTGAACCATTACACATTATCTGTACGTATATTCCTCCAGTAAGATCTGGTGTTAAGGAATGTTTGCCCTGGGACAGGTTGAACTACATTCGGGAGGAATTAGACATTCAGTCTCCTAACCCATGGGTGATCATTGGAGGCGACTTCAATACCAGGATCGGCACTGTTTCCCCCAATAACACAATTTTTGGATTATGCATAGAAAATGTCCCAGAACTTTCCCTTAGGGCAGCTCTGGATAAGACAGCTAATGCTGCTGGGAAACATTTATGTGAGTTAGTAATCAAATACAATCTTCAACTCTGTAATGGCCATGGTCTTGGAGATCTAAATGGATATTATACATTTATATCTCCCAAAGGCCATGCCAGCACTGTCGATTACTTTATGGCCACTAGCTCTGTTCCAGTACTTCGTGACTCATTTAAAATAATCCCACGGGCTGAGAGTGATCATAACCCCTTGCAGCTGCATATTTTAACATCTGGCTTTTTGACTGTTCCTCGTAAAGTTGATGGCTCCAATTATTTAATCCTTGGTGGCAAATGACTAAGGTGGAATGAACAACTCCAAGACAGAATTATTAACATCTTGGAATCATCTGATTTTGTTAAACTAAGAGAAAATATTCTGTATGAATCTGACAATATCATTGGGTCATATGAAATCCTTTTGTCTCATTTAAAACCATTTCTTGTATCATCTTCTAACTCTAAAATGCTTAGATTTAAATCTCAGACCTGGTTTGATGAGGAATGTCACAAGACCAAAAAAATGTTAGTAAAATCACTGAGGGTTCTAAAACTAAAGGCCAAAAAAGGACGACATGGAAACACACTTATATATATAGCTCGGTTGAGGAGTGATTATAAAATGCTACTTAATGAAAAGAGACATAATTATTATATATCTCAGTGGAAAGAACTGGGTTATGCTGCTATGCAAAAGGATTCACAAAAATTCTGGCATATTATCGCACGAGCGACCAGAACAATAGATCATTCTTTGGAAGCAGTAACTCAGAGTAATGTATGGGAGGAATATTTTGCAAACATATATAGTTGCAAACTAACTCCATACCCTCATTTATATCTTCCTCAAATTGCCACCTTACCATGGCCAGAGGTTACTCCTGAACAGGTTAAAAAATATGGCCAAACAGGTTAAAAAAATATGGCCAAACAATCAATTAACAAAGCTCCTGGGGAAGACATGATTCCCATGGAATTATTTAATGTAAAATCAGATTATTGGGCACCCATTTTGGCTAGGCTGTTTACCTATATAAATAAATCGGGATGTATCCCTGAAGGATGGAGATCAAGCATTGTCGCCCCCATACATAAAAAGGGAGATTAAAAAAAATCCTACCAATTATAGGCCAATTAGTCTTTTGAATATCTCCCCTAAACTGTATGCATGTACCTTATTAGAATGCTTAGAAGATTGGTCTGAGAGACATGATTTAATATCTGAAGTCCAAGCTGGTTTTCAGAAGGGGAAATCTACTATTGACTTGTGTTTTGTATTAATTTTTTTTATCTGCAAATATACTCAAAACATGAAGCAAAAACTTTATGCTTGCTTCATTGACTTAAAGTCAGCTTTTGACTCAGTCCCTAGGGACCTCTTGTGGCAAAAGCTAGAGAAAGCAGATATTGACCCCCGTTTATTATATCTAGCTAGGGCTTTATATACTAATACCTCGATTAAATGGATTAAATCCAAAACTAAAGATAAATTTAGGAGAGAATGGGCAAACTGGGTAGACTTTATGAGGTTAGAGTGGAGTGAGGTTGCAGAAATATGGAATGACTAAGTAAGCCAATAATAAGTAAAAATTATGTAAAAATTTAAAAATTAGGTATAAGTAATCGAGATAGAAACATGGAATGAATAAGCAAGCTAACAGTGAAAACAAAGGCTACGTAAAAGTAATTGAAGCAAAGAAATCCAGATCTTAACAATATTATATATATATATATATATATATATATATAATTATCGAGGTATTTATTGAAGGAAGGGTTGCAGGAAATTCTTGGATAATTATTTAAAAAGAGAAAGAAAGGGGAAAAAAGGAGGGGCTTTGGGAAAGTTAGAAAACAGTAAGAGGAAGTACATGGATACTGTATAGAATCAACAAGGTTAATCTAAGGAAAGGTTAAATGAGAAAAAATAGCAAGTTCATGAACCAGTATGGTAGGAAGTATGGAATGGTAGTGGAGTGTAAATATATGTATTTTATTGAGTATTGTTATTAGTAGTAGTAGTATTTTTTTCTTTTTTTTCTTTTTCTTTTTTTCCTATGTAAATATGGTAATATAGTTGTATGATGGTATATGTGATTTGTGTTATTGGAATGTTAGAAGAATAAGTGATGTAATTAAGTGGTGTAATAGTGTGGATAATTATAATAAAGATAATAATATTAAAAAAATATAAAAAATATACTAATACCTCGATACAGGTCAAAGTCGATTTGGCCGGCCATCTTACCCCCAAAATAAATACCTATACTGGTGTTAAACAGGGCTGTATTTTAGCCCCCTTTTTATTTAACTTTTACATTAATGATATTGTTAAGGAGTTAGAAGGTTTACAGTATGCCCCAGTTACCATTCTGGATCAAAAGCTTTCTCTGCTAATGTATGCTGATGATATTATCCTCCTATCTAGAACTCAGGTGGGCTTAAGACGTTTGCTTGCCAGATTTTCATCATACTGTAAAAATAATGTCCTGACAATAAATTACGATAAAACTCAGGTTATGATCTTTGGTAAGTGCCCCAAAATACACTCCTGGCATTTAGATGAGCATATAATAAAACAAGTTAAATCCTTTAAATATCTGGGAATTTTCTTTTCTGAATTAGCCTCCTGGAAACAACATATGGTAAATATTAAAATTCAAGCTTATAGATTGGCTAAAGCAACATTGAGCTTTGCTACTAACAAGGGAGGCAATTTAGTAAAGCCTGCTCTAATGGTCTTCAAAGCTAAAACTTTGGCACAAATCCTTTATGGGGCAGACATCTGGGGCATACCTAAGGTCCTAGGTTTAGAAGTGTCTCAAAATTATTTTTTAAGGGCATTACTAGGTCTTCCTAGGGACACCCCAACGGCTATGCTTCGTCTCGAAACTTTTGTTCCAACCTTAGAAAGCCAAATAGACAAAAGGATCTTGTATTATTGGTTTAAGATCCAGGAGATGCCAATTTCTAGACTACCAAAAAAATGCCTTTTGGAACTTAATAATGTTAAGAACTGTTAAGATTACCTGTTAAGAACTGGGTTCATGGGGCAGCTCAGTTAATTTCTAAGTATGGACTTTCAATGAGTGAACTGGCAGGGTTAGATTATCCTGCAAGGAAGGTAAAAATAGACAGTACAATATTAGAAGTCAGTACACTTGCAGATTTACATATTGTCCGTGATTCTTTGTGTGCCCCTTTATATTATGGCCTCAGGCAATTCTGTGATTATCTGGATTATTTTGATAACATGACTTTTGCCCAGTTGCATCAAGCTTTCACAGAACTGCGACTTAATATGTTTGAATCGGCCGAAAGAGATGGGAGGTTTTAAAAAGTTCCGAAAAATGAACGGACATGTATCGTTGGCTGCCCCCATTCAGAGGACTTACTACATTATTTAATCTGTTGTCCTTTATATAAAGATCTTAGGGAGCATTTTATTTTACCTTTAACTGACAATAAAGTCTTTCTAAATTCTGAAGAAAAACTACTTTATCTCCTTATGGACACAGATAAATAGGTAACCTGGCGAGTAGCCTTGTTTGCCCTTGCTGCTAAAAAGACCAGGAAGAAATATATAGCAGAGATAGCTATTCCTTGTAATGGGGATAATTTGATCTAAAAGGGTTTAAATGTGAATTTTAATATATTTATGTTATATAAGTTACCTATGGAAATTTTATGTGTATTGTTTTATTATTTTGCTTCTTGCAATGGCCATTGGCCAAAAGCAATAAAGATTGATTAATCTGTTTTAGTCTTGTAAAATAAAATGCGATTTTGGGCTGTATCAATAGAAGTATAGTGTCTAGATCAAGGGAAGTAATAGTGCCACTCTATTCTGCCTTGGTCAGACCTCACCTAGAATACTGTGTCCAGTTCTGGGCACCACAATTCAAAAAGGATATTGACAAATTGGAGCGTGTCCAGAGAAGGGCAACTAAAATGGTGAAAGGTCTGTTTAAGTATTTGAAGGGATGTCACACTGAGGATGGAGCAGGCTTGTTTTCTGCTGCTCCAGAGACTGGAACACGGAGCAATGGGTGCAAGCTCCAGGAACAGAGATTCCACCTCAACATGAGGAGGAACTTTTTGACAGTAAGAGCTGTTCGGCAGTGGAACACACTCCCTCGGAGCGTGGTGGGGTCTCCTTCCTTGGAGGTCTTTAAACAGAGGCTGGATGGCCATCTGTCAGGGATGCTTTGATTGTGATTTCCTGCGTGGCAGGGGGTTGGACTGGATGGCCCTTGTAGTCTCTTCCAACTCTGCAATTCTATGATTCTATGATTCTATGAAATAAGTTTTATTACTCACACTGTTTTAAATTAGGTGGGTTTTAATGTACACTGCCCTGAGGTGTTCAGATATGCATATTTAAATAAATAAATAAATACCCAAGAAACCTTATGTTAAAATAAGTCAGTCTCAAAGATGCTACTTCATTCCCTCATCTCTTCCCCTTTTCCCATTTTGAAGAGACTCTGGGGTTGTCTAAACAGCAAATATACTCCTTAAGGAATGTGAGGAGAATCCTACTTGTCTTATTGGCATTCCACATCATTTCATCATTGGCATTCCGTATTGGGAAGGAGAGGGCCCAAAAATGTCAAAAACTCTGCAGGAAAAGCCTTTGTGACTTTTTCCAGAGGTTTTTTTTTTTTTTTTTTAAACAGCAAGGGAATTGTGCATTCCTGCTCATTGGGACAAGCGATTCGGTATGAATCACTTTCCCATAGGACAGAAAGTACAAAGCTGATTGGCCAGGTGAGAACTGGGGGCAGGGCTTTCTAACAAGGCAAGTAACCACAGCTGCCATGTTGGATTTTCACCTTAGTGAGAGAGCGCTAAGATGAAAAAAATGGGGTGGTGGTTTTTTGTTGTTGGTTTTTTGCTTTTTTCTTAAACTGAAAAATTGCTCTATTGCATCTTAGACATCATTTAAAAAAAAATCTGCAGTGGCAAATTGAGGTGAGTACAAATATGAGTAAATCACTGATGGCCGCCATCTTTCATGCAAAGCTTATGGAGGCAAAAACACCATTAAGACAAGTTGCAGCTCCTGCAAAATGCCATTACTGTGAGCCACTCCTTTTCCCCCCCCTCATATAGACAAGCCCTCCATGAAACCCTGAGCCAGTGTGGTGTTGTGGTTTGAGTGTTGGACTAGGGGGTTGGCCTACACTAAGGAAACAAATCAAGCTTACTCCAGACCAGTGCAATGAGTCCAGGCGACACATGCAGCAAATCCAGTTTATCAAGCTGTTAACCCATTTTAAGAGAAACCTCAAAAAAACTCCAGAGTTCCTGGAAAACTCCAGAGTGCCTCCAGTTCCTTTGCTCTCTGGACAGCTGAATCAGCTTCAATTTGGCCCAATCCAGTTGTTCACATACAAACATGGTCCCATCTCCTTTACCCTGTACTCACCAGTGCAGAGAAGGGGATTAATCTTCTTTTGATCCCTGCAAAAGCCTGGCCAGTGCTGTTGCTTCTGCTGAGGTCAGAATGGGGTGTCTGTGATCAATGAGGAGAGGTTAGAGAGACCCCCTCTCTGTTGATCACACATTTAGGTGCCCTGTAGCAGAAGCTACAGCACCTGCCAGGCTCTCACACAGACCAGCAGTGGTGGTATTAGGGACAAGAGGATGGGCCAGCATGGCTGATGTGGTGTTGATCTGGTTGGCCTGGCAAGACTCCAAGACGGATTTGCCTCAGATAAGTTTGGCCACCATCATATTGAATATGGGACCAGTCTGGAGCATAATGCTCCAGACTGGACCCAGATTACAGTTCCAGTGTAGATGTGCCTTGGAGGCTCACCTTGTTCGTTGGAGACCAAAGTTCAAAACCCTGCTCAACCAAAGGAATCCATTGCATGACCTTGAATACACACACTTTCAGCCTTAGAGGAAGACAATAGCAAACCCCCTCTGGAAAAATCTTGCCAAGAGAACACCATGATATGTTTGCCTCAGGGTCACCATAAGTTGTAAATGGCTCGAAGGCACACAACAACCGTGGAACCTTAAATACTATCAACTGTATTGTGGCTTTTGACCTGCTGTGTTGCATTCCACTTTCTTCAGTCAGTGACACCATCATTTTCTGTGTACAGTATAGCATTTTGCAAGGAGTTCTGCCAAACTGACTTCAGCTATACTTTCTTCTAGAGTTGTGTAACTGGGCATAGGAGAACAGCCTTTATTGCACCCTGTGCTTTATTTTTGTAAGGTAAATCAGACAGCGTGGACTGAGCCATGGACTGTCAGTTGTGGTTTTGGTACTTAGTGCTGAAAGATTTTGCTCCCTTGTTGCTTTTCTTTTCTTATCCTTGGGGGGGGGGGCTTCCATTCAACTTCACTGTAGGAAATAAATAACAGAAAAAAAAGAAGAGGAAACACTGCAAAATATTTTCAGAGCATCAGTTTCATCAAAGAGAGGTCTTTGATGTTGTAAACTGTAGACTAGAGTTCAAGGTGAAACTGCACCTTATAAATGATCTCAACAAGCTCTATCCTATTTTGATAAAATATGATCCACAGTAGGTTCCATCAAACCATCAAAACTGACACAGAAAGTCCCCAGTGCCCTTGTATTTTCTGAATGAGCAGCACTGCCACATGCAGAACTGTTACTGAAATGAACAGGACCACCAGTCTATGTCTGTTTAACAAGATTTAACAGCACTCAATGTGAGATAAATATTTTTGGTGTCTTGAACATAAGCTTGAGGAACTTGTTCTTTGAAAAGTGAATTTCTGATGAAGGAAGCTGATGTAGCAAATTCCTTTCTCCTTCCTGTCTTCCTTTTAATGGTCAGACTGATGTTTTCAGTGCTTATGAACTCTGTCATGGGCCTTGTGAGTAAAACAGCTGTGAAATCTAACTTTTGCTAGTTTGTTGCAATCAAGCCTAAAATTCAATGTAGTCTTATATTGTGCAAATAAGTTTTCAGCCAGCTTCCAAAATAGGAGCAAACATCCCCTAATATGCTTCCAGAAATCACATCTTATTTTGAACATGGAAAACTTCCATGGTCCCCTAACATGGAGACCAGGACCTGTAAAATACATATGGTAATCAAATGGACAGGTTGCTTACCTGTAACCATAGATCTTCGAGTGGTCTTCTGTGAATTCACACAGTTGGGTTACTCCTGCGCCTGCGCAGGGCTTCGGAACCTTCTAGAAATGCTAGGCAGAACATGCTTTGATACATTTTTGGTGGTAACTCCGCCCACCCTAACGGTCCCTTAAAAGGGCTTCCCACTCAAATTCCCCTCAGTTCCTTGAATGACGCTGCAACATGCAGCACCAGGAACATTAAGCATGTGTATGTAATGCCACAGGACATAGAGGGGAGGATGGGCGGGTCTGTGTGAATTCACAGAAGACCACTCGAAGATCTATGGTTACAGGTAAGCAACCTGTCCGTCTTCTTCGTGGTCTCTGTGAATCACACAGTTGGGTGTAGACTGGCAAGCTTCACTCTTGGAGGCGGGTATGTCCTACACCATATAAACAAATATATCACCCAAGTAAATTTAACATTAAGAGCACCTTGCTAAATAAAATGATCAAAGCATATTACAACAACAATGACTTGGCAACAGATCAACACTCACTCATTGAATGGAAGATAACAGTACAGCCTTCCCAAAGGCCGCCTCATTCCTAGAACGAGAGTCAAGTCTATAATGAGAGATGAAGGTCAAAGGCGATGACCAAGTTGCAGCTCTTCAAACGTCCTCTAGAGGCACTCCAGAGAGAAAGACTGTCGAGGTGGAGACAGCTCTCATAGAGTGTCCTCGAATCCATGAAGGCAAAGGTTTCCTTGCAAGTTCATAGCAGAGCGCGATGGTCGAAATCACCCATTTCGACAGTCTTTGTGGTGAGATGGGCTCGCCGAGCTTAGAGTCAGCATAAGACACAAACAGTTTGGATGACTTTCTATGAGATGCAGTTCGTTGGATATAGAAGGCTAGAGCCCATCTGACATCCATGAGATGAAGGGTGTGCTCGAATTCATCCTTCAGGTCCTGCATCAGAGCAGGGAGAGCGATGGACTGGTTGAGATGGAAGCTGGAGACCACCTTCGGAAGGAAGGAGATGTCGGGACGGAGGACCACCTTGTGTTTATGAAAGATTGTGTAGGGAGGATCGGACCGTAGGGCGCAGATCTCACCAGCCCGACACGCCGACGTGATCGCCACCAAGAAGGCTGTCTTCCAGGAGAGCAGTCGGAGTTCAGTGGAAGCCATGGGCTCAAAGGGTCGACGGACCAGTTGAGAGAGCACCAATTCGAGGCTCCAAGCCGGGGTCGGTTCCGTCACTGGAGGGTGAAGATTTGCAAAGCCCTTCAGAAACTTCTTCACCGTTTTATCCACAAAAGGAGAGGTAAGTCCCTTGTCTTGGAACTCGACCGAGATGGCTGCCAAGTAGCACTGGATGGAGGAGAGTGACAGGCCCTCCGAAGACAAATGAAGAAGAAATTCCAAAACTGTTGAAGTGGAGAACTTCTCCGGGATTGGATCTCGAGAAGCCAGAAACGTTTCATACCTCTTCCATTTGTACTGGTAAGACTTTTGGGTCGAAGGTCGGCGCGCAGCGTCGATAACTGTCTGGACATCGGGATGGAGAGGTGTTGAACATCTCGGTGCCGACAGCGAGCCCAAAGGTATCGAGCTCGAAGGAAGAGCTATGGAGTCAATCTCCAAGCTGTCAGATGCAGAGTGTTCAAGTCGGGATGTCTGACCTTGCCGCCTTGGATGGTCAGTAGGTCTGGGCGGGGCAGAAGGCAGATGAAACGGCGATCCAACATCCGAAGAAGGGTCGCGAACCATGATTGTCAAGGCCACCATGGAGCAATGAGGATTGCGTTTGCTCTGTCCCGGCGAAGCTTGGCGATTACTCTTGTCAGTAGTGGAAACAGAGGAAAGAGGTACAGTAGCGGTCCCGACCAATGGAACAGGAATGCGTCCCCTCTCGAGCCCGGAGCTCGGTGTCTCGAGCAGAACTGACGGCACTGGGCGTTCTCTGGAGACGTGAAGAGATCCACCTGAGGAAACCCCCAGGTCCGGAAAAGGTCCAGGGCGACCGACCTGTGCAGGCACCATTTGGGGATGGAAAGGCTGGAACGGCTGAGTCCATCTGCAAGGGTGTTCTCCTCGCCAGGAAGATGGATGGATTGAAGAAGAATCTTCCTCTCGACGCACCAGTCCCAAGTGTCCAGTGTAAGTTGAAGGAGTTGCGGGGACCTCGTGCCTCCCTGTTTGTTCAGATAGTACATGGCAGATGTGTTGTCTGTCAGTACCAGTATCGTCTTCCCTCTCACCATGGATTTGAAAGCCCTCAGCGCTTTCTGCACAGCGAGGAGTTCGAGGATGTGAAGGGCTTGCTCCTCGGCGGTCCAGGATCCCCAGATCTCGTAAGAGTCGAGGTGCGGCCCCCATCCCAGCATCAAAGCGTCTGTTGTCAAAGAGACGTCCGGCTGTGGAAGGTCGAAGGGCATGCCCGACAAGACGTTGTCTGGTACCAGCCACCAGTCCAGAGACCGTTGAATTGCCCTTGGCATCGTGAGCATCTTGTGTGGAGAATCGTGGAGAGGATTGAACACCTGCAAGAACCAGTGTTGGAGTGGCCAAAACTGTAGTCTGGCGAGTTGAGTCACATATGTTGTAGCTGCCATGTGTCCCAGAAGTACTTGGATTGAGTGGGCTGGAAGCCTTCGGGATCGACGGCAAGCATGAATTAGGGAGCGTAGGTTGTCGAAGCGGTTCTCGGGCAAGTATGCTGCTGCAGTAGGAGAGTCGAGGCATGCTCCAATGAACTGGATAGCTTGAGTCGGCAGGAGCTGAGACTTCTCGATGTTGACAACAAGTCCCAGGTAGTCTAAGACATCTAGGGTGAGGCCAACATCGAGTTCTAGCTGACGTCGAGATTGGGCTACAATCAGCCAGTCGTCGATGTACGGGAAGACCTCCACTCCCTGCTGTCGTAGAAAGGCTGCCACTACCGCCATGCATCCACGAGGAGCGGTGGAAAGACCGAATGGAAGAACTCTGAACTGGAACGCTTCGGTCCCGACCTGGAAGGCGAGAAAGTGCCTGTGATCCTGATGAATCCCGATATGGAAGTAAGCGTCTTTCAGATCTATAGAGGCAAACCAGTCGTTCCGCCTGAGGAGGGGGAGGATCGATGCCAGGGTGACCATCCTGAATTTCTGTGGAGATATGTACTCATTCACTCCCCGGAGGTCGAGGATCGGGCGCAGACCGCTGTCCTTCTTGGTCACCAGGAAGTACCTCGAAAAGAAGCAGAGGTGATGAAGGTCGGGGTCGACAGATTCGATAGCCCCCTTCTGCAACAGAGATTCCACCTCCTCGAGGAGGGGAGGGGAGGGCGGTGTTGATCGAATCCATTCTGTCGGGGGCAAAGTGTCGAACTCTATCCAATAGCCTGTTTGGATGATTTGAAGTACCCATCGATCTGACGTGATGGAGGCCCAGGCATGATGAAAGTTGGACAGCCGATCCCCGAAGAGAGGTGTCTAGGAAGAAACAGAAAAATCATGAAAGTGGAAGGAGAGGATTAAAACTTCTTGCGGCCCTTATCCCGGGACCGTTGTCTGGGCTGTTGCCGGTGCCTGGATCCCGAGCCTTGGCTCCTCACCGAAGGGGCTGGGGAGGCAGAAGGAGCGAACCGGGATCATCGATAACCTTGGCCTGAGTACCCTCGTCGGAACTATTGGCCATAAGATGGGACTTGCCAGGAATACCTTCCTCTAGGTCGGTACTGGCTGGTGGAGGCAGAGCCCATACCGTATTTCCTGGCAGTGGTCCGCATCTTTTGAGTGAACTCCAACTTGTCGTCGGTTCTGCCGTTAAACAAACCCGACTCATCAAATGGGAGATCCTCGATGGTGGCCGATGCCTGCGGGGTAAGGCCCGATGAACGCAGCCACGCATGTCGACATAGGGCTACGGATCTGGCGATGGTCTTGGCCACGCAGTCCGCTACGTGTCAAGCCGAATTCATCTGAAGCCCTGCTAGCGCCTGCGCCTCAGACAGGATGGCCTCCGCCATCCGGCGTCGTTCGTTGGGGAGGTCTTTAATTAACGGGACCATCCTGTCCCATAGGACCTGTTGATAGGCGCCCATGCACGCCGAGTAGTTGGCCACTCTGAAACTCAAGCCCGCAGCAGTGTAGATCTTCTTACCCACTATGTCCAGCTTCCTGCCCTTGGGATCAGGCGGGGAAGACAGAGGTCGGCGCTGCTTCTTATTTTGGGCCACCTCGACAACCACCGAGTTCGGTTTCGGGTGGGTCTGCAACCAGGCAGCGTGCTCGCCTCCCACACGGTACAGCCGGTCGATCTTTTTAGAAGTGGGCTGTATCGAGGAGGGGTTCTCCCATGACCCCTGTGCCAGCTTCAACAAGGAGGGCAACACTGGAATGGTGGTCGACGGGGGCGCCTTGGATTGGATCCTCTGAAAGATGGGATCGAGAGGCTCAGCCGGCTTATCCTCCGTCTTCAGGTCCAGAGCATGCGACATCCTCAGCATCTGTTCCGCAAAGGCTCTGATATCGTCAGTAGGGGAGCTGGAGTCATCATCTGTGAGCTCTGCCCTCGGGGATGGGAGATATGGTCGGTACATATCCCACGAACCCGCTGACGAAGAAGAGGATTCGCTGGGAGATCGACCTCTAGGCCGTTCCAGTGTTGGGGACCAAGGCTCCGGAGTCGGAGGCGTACGCAGGAGTGGTCGATGCTCGAAGAGAGAGACTTGTACCGTGGCATCTCGGTGTGAAGATGCTCTCAGAAATATAGGGGAGCACAAGCGACCCCTCGGAGGTAGAGGCCTGGAGGATCCGATCAATTCCCCCCTTGGGGTGAAGACTTGCAACCCCGATGGGGAACCCAGCTTGGCTCTGCATACGGAGCGGGCGAAGTCGTAGGCAGAATACACCGGAATATCACCGCTGATGGAATGGACAGGGCTCGTCGATGGATCCTCTGGCTCAATCACAGACACCTCCACATCAGGGGAATGGTGTCTCAAGAGCTGGTCTCGAGAGACAACTAGGGCTGGAGAGGAGTGCATTTGTCCAACTGGCGGCACGACATCGACAGCTGGAGAGAGCTCCACAGTTACCACCTCCAGATCGGTCTGCGGAGGTAGTGGACGACGGGTTTCAGTATCCCGTGCAGACGGTGGTGGAGGACGGAGAAACTCCTCACCCTGCTCCCTCTGATCTTGAGGGGGGATGCATGGAGCAGGACGCTCTGCCGTCTTGGCCTTGTTCTCCTTCTCCTTCTTATCCCCAGCGTGCTTAGAGGTGTGCTTTTCCTTCTTCTTCTTCTTCGCTGGCTCCGAAGAAACAGCAGCAGAAGTGGATGGAGTAGGTTCAGCCTCTTTGGATGTCGAGGGAACAGGCTCCTTAACTGTGGCCGACCGGTCCCGAGCCGAATCCGAGGGTTGATGTCGATGGGCAGAGTGCACAGCCTCAGGATCCGAAGCAGTCGAACAACGTCGAGAAGGGCTACGGGACCGATGGCGTTTGCGATCTGAGGAAGGCGGAGATTGAGACCAGCCTCGGCTTCGAGATTCGGATGGAGGAGCAGACACAGAAGTTGGCTGCGTAGTCGGAACCAGGGCCTTTTCGTAGAGGAAGGACTTGAGGCGTGAAAGTCTTTGCTTCCTAGCCTGCGGGGTAAAGGCCAGGCAGTGGATACACAAATCCACATTATGGGATTCCCCCAAGCAAATTAAACAGCGGGAGTGGCCATCCGCACTTGGGAGCTTGGCCTGACATACCACACAACGCTTAAAGGCCCCTTTGGTGGACATCATAAATCACAATTGTCAGCACAGTCCGAGGTCAAAACATGAAGATCAGAGGCGGCGACAAACCGAGGGAGCGAGCCGAGAATCGTAGTCAAAGAGCCAAAAGAGTGAGTTGAGAGCCAGAAATCAGAGTCAGATGCCAAATCAGGGGGTAGAGATAGCTGTTGTCAAAATCGAAAGCCAAGTCAAAACCGTTAAATTCACTAAAGCACTAGCGTACAGAGGTTCCTTAGCTGCTAACGTGGCGGAAAGAAAGGAACTGAGGGGAATTTGAGCGGGAAGCCCTTTTAAGGGACCGTTAGGGTGGGCGGAGTTACCGCCAAAAATGTATCAAAGCATGTTCTGCCTAGCGTTTCTAGAAGGTTCCGAAGCCCTGCGCAGGCGCAGGAGTAACCCAACTGTGTGATTCACAGAGACCACGAAGAAGATGCAGATAATACATACGGACATTTTGCACCCCATGTGACTCATGTCTTACAAGCTGTAAAACATGATGGGAATTTTGTAGCTGAGATCCTTCTCTGGGTGCCTCTGACAGGTAGATGGTTACTGGGGAGAGGACCTTTCCTTTTGTGGCTCCTTGGCATTGAACAAACAAATGAGTTTGTTATCAAGTTCTTTATCCGTGCAGAGTTTATATGTCATTTCTCTTAGGAGATTATCAGACACAGTAAAAAGTACCTGAGGAGAATGGAGGATAAAGTTCCTATCCTGCAAATGGGACCCATTTTCACACGACATCGTGCTCATTGCGTTCTGCTTCAGTGCTTCTGCAGTTAGTAAGGTGGTGCTTTTCATTGACGGGACATCCCCGTCAATGAAAAGTGCCATCTCACTAACTCCTGAAGCACTGGAGCAGAACGCGACGAGCACAAGGACATCCTGGCATTCTCTTCACGTACTTTTTACTGCATCTGATAATCTCCTTAGAGTGCCATTGTCCAGACTCTTATATATATTAGCCAATTCCTAATATATATTTTCATTTTTATTTCAGATCTTTGAGTTATAACAACTAAATCCATCCCCCACCCAATACATTTTTCAGGTACTGTATGTTGTCTTTCATAACATTCAGTAGTATGTCCCATCTTGTTTGGCATTAAACATCAGCATTGCTTTTGCAATGATAGTACAGGATTCAACTAAGCTGAAAATGTGTTTCTAAAAGAACATCTGAGGGCTTGTCTAGATGGGCCAAATGAAACACCTCCCCCATTCCCATGTGTAGCAGTCTGGAGTATGCAGGGTTTTTGCCTCAATCCTAGTCTGAATTGCCCAGATGATATCTGAGCTGTTCTGGTGAGAATCTGGGGCAACTACCTCTTTAAAAGGCACAGAAATGTGCTTTTAAAACTCCCTGTTTCCTCCAGTTCTTCTGAAGAAAACAGTGAGTTACTTCACCACAACAGGGGGGGGAGTCTACACACACAGCCCATGCAGTGCCCAATACAGCCATTTCCTGCCAGGCCACGTACGTCATGCCTACTGAGATCACCACAATGTGCCCAACCATTTGACCACACCTCTGCACCTCTTTCCTAGCCTCAGAAGAGAAACACCAGTTAGGGTGTGGGCCGCAAGTGTGAGGACACCCCTCCATTGCTGCAGTGGAAGGGCAGGTGATGGGGGAAATGCCATGGGCCTGGGGCTAGAATACTTCAACCAGAATGTGGATTATTCTGGCCAGTGTAGACAAGTTGAGTTGCTAGTGGCCATTGGCCTTGGTTATTCTTTTTAACATATGAAAAGAGCAGAAATGATACATAATAATAATAATAATAAAATTTATTTATACCCCGCCCCTCTGTTAAAACAATCGGGGCGGCTTACAAAAATTAAAATACAATACAGATAAAATCCCCAAACACCCCCCACCCCACCCTCCCCCATAAAAAAATATTAAACATAAATTAAAACCAACTGATCAAAAAATAACAATTAAAAACAATAAATGCAATAAAATACTATAAATGGCCAGCGGACTAAAAGAAGCCAGGATCCCCTGAGGCCGGGATCTAATTAGGAAAGGCCTGCCGAAAGAGATCTGTCTTTAGTGCTTTTTTAAAGCTACTCAGGGTTGTTATCTGACGGATCTCGTTCGGCAGGTCGTTCCACAATTTGGGGGCAATTACCGAAAAGGCCCTCTGGGAGGTTGCAGACAGCCTAGATTTTTGTGGCTGAAGCAAATTCCTCCCAGAGGATTGGAGTGCACGGGGAGGATTGTATGGGAGGAGGCGGTTCCGGAGATAAGTTGGACCTAAGCCATTTAGGGCTTTAAAGGTAATAACCAACACCTTATACTGGGCCCGGAAACTGATAGGCAGCCAGTGGAGAGATCTTAACACTGGAGTGTTACATGTTCTGGGCTGGAGATGGTGACATGATCAAGTCCCTTAGGAAAGTTCCCTGAGGGAGCCCCGCAGATCACAGTGTTAGCCAGTTAGAAATTGGGGAAACGGGCTGGAATTGTTCCCTTTGTAAAGGGGACTCGGAAGAAGGTCCAGGAGAGCTCCAAATCCAGCTCCAGGTGACAGAAGTGATGATAAAGGCTGCCGTGGAGGAGTGGGAAGAGCTGGGCTTCCATTTGCTCACCACCACTTTTCTGCCTTCCTTTTGGGAAACTTTCCTAAATCTCCATATCAGTAAATGAGCACTGAAGAAACTTCTCAGCTATTAGGAACATTTAACACCTCCCTGCAATTAGCCTGCAATTCTGATTGCATGGGTTTCATTTTTTTCTTTCTTTATCTGTGTTATTAGAAAAAAGAACTTCATAAGTGGATATTATAATACTTTGCAAACATAAAATATTGTTTTTAAGAAATCATCTAAAAGATAACATTATTTTGTTTTGTAAACCAGTTTTTAATTAGACTATAGTATCCTGAGATTCCAAACAGTTAAGATGGAGGTTGATAAGTTAACTACATTCTTTCTCTCGGCTTTTCTTCGCAAACGAAGATTCAGGAAGGACTCATCCCATGCTTTCTGCAAGTGCGCTGATGACTGAAAAGGACAATCCGAGATAGAAAAAGTCCGGTTGCAGAAAGCACAGCAGAAGGTCTCCTTGGGTGATGTTTCTGGGTTGTGATTCTTTCTGCATTGTCGTTTCTCTTCAAGACTTGTTCGGCATGAATTCTCAAATAAGGCTGTAGCATTGTGGATAGTGCATCTTCATGCCTCCCGATGTGAGGCCAGGGCGGACCATTGTTGGTGATCAATTTGGCCAAGCCTGAGATGTTGTTTCAGGGAGTCCTTGTATCATTTTTTGGAGCGCCCCTCTTACGCTGACCCGTGGCAAGTTCACTGTGGAGTACTATTTTTGGGAGGCGATGGTCCTCCATCCTAGAAACATGCCCTGCCCAGTGCAGCTGTGTTCTCAATATCATGGCCTCAATGCTGGTGATCCCTGCTTGGTCAAGGACAGCAACATTAATCACATAGTCAGTCCAGTGTATATTTAGGATTGTGCGTAAACAGCGCTGATGAAAGCGTTCGAGGAGTCGTAAGTGGTGGCGATAGATGACCCATGTTTCAGATCCATAAAGGAGAATAGACAGTACAATGGCTCTATACACACTGATTTTTGTGCTTTGCCTCAGGTGTTTATTATTCTAGACTCTCTTGTGAAGTCTTCCAAATGCACTATATGCCTTTGCTAATCTGTGATTGATCTCTTTGTCAATCTTGGCATCTGAGGAGATGATGCTTCCCAGGTAGGTGAACTGCTGAAAGGACTTGAGCACAGATTTGCCAACGGCAATGTGGGGATGGTGGTGTTTGTCCTGTGGTGCAGGCTGGTAAAGAACTTCTGTTTTCTTCAGGTTGACTTCTAGCCCAAACAGCTCTGCAGCTGTTGCAAAGCAGGACATTAGGCGCTGCAGAGCTGCTTCTGTGTGGGCAACAAGGGCAGCATCATCGGCGAAGAGCAGCTCACGGACTAGATAGTTTAGAGTCTTAGTGTGAGCCCTCAGATGGCTTAAGTTAAACAAGCTACCATCAGTACGGTAACATATATAGATGCCGTCATCTTCTTCAAGCTCTGCCATAGCCCTTTGGAGCATCGTGCTAAAGAAGATTGTAAATAAAGTTGGTGCAAGAACACAACCTTGCTTCACTCCATTAGTTATTAGAAAGGGCTCTGAAAGAGCATCGCCATATCTGACTTGTCCACGCTGGCCCTCGTGTAGCAAGATAATCATTTTAAGGAATTTGGGGGGACATCCTAGTCTTTCCAGGATCTGCCACAGACCTTTTCTACTTACAGTGTCGAAGGCTTTGGTGAGGTCGACAAATGTTACATAGAGACCCTTGTTCTGCTCCCTACATTTTTCTTGCAGTTGCCTAAGGGCAAATACCATGTCTGTAGTACTCCTATTGGCTCTGAAGCCACATTGGCTTTCAGGGAGAAGTTCTTCTGCAATAGCAGGAACTAATCGGTTCAGGAGTATCCTTGCAAGGATTTTTCCAGCAATAGAGAGCAGTGTTATGCCTCGATAGTTTGATCAATCGGATTTTGCTTCTTTTTTCTTGTACAGGGTGATGATGACTGCATATCAGAGATCTGATGGGAGTTCCCCTTTTGCCCAGCAATTCACAAGGAGTTTGTGGAATTTATCGTGGAGTGCATGACCTCCGTGTTTCCAAACTTCAGGTGGGATTCCATTAATCCCAGCTGCCTTGCGGTTTTTCATCTGCTATATGGCCTTAAGGGTCTCTTCCAAAGCAGGAGCGATGTCCAATTCATTTTTCATTGGTTTTTGTATCATATGTTGGATAGCTGAGCCTTGGACTACTCAGTTGGCACTAAAGAGACTTTGAAAATATTCAGTTTTCACATTTTCAACATTTTCAAAGTTAACTACATTATTGAGTGACAAAACTGTTGATGATTTTAAAAAGATATGGAAGACTACAACTGATTTTTTTGAGAAAAAAGTAATAATAACATAGAGATAATTATATGTGATAATATTTGAATGAGATAACACATGGGTTTTGAAGGTGGTTGTACTTACTATTAGATTTGACAATATGTAATCATTTATTTTAAGAGGTTAAAAGTTCATTTATGGTATAGAAAATTAGTATAATAGCATGGAATTTTATAAGATCAGAATCTTAAGGGGACATTTGGAATTTGGGTTATAACCTTTTAGCTGCTAAGTTGGAACCTTACTTACCCTGTCAAGTGTAGTATTTTATTGTAGTGTGGAGTGAGGGATAATTTTTTCGTTTAGAAGTGAGGAAATATATTAGGGTCTGTGTGTGGAATTGTTGTTTACTGTTTTTCTTTAGTGTGTTTTGTCTTTTATTGTTTATGATTTTCCTCTAGTATGTTTTTTTAGATCGTAAAAATTAGATGTTTGCCAGCCGATTGCGGAATAACGAGACCACACACATGAAATGGGGTGAAATAAAGTATTTTATTCAATTCAACCTATTTAAATCCCCTCTAAGATCTTAAGCAGGGGGAGGCAACCTTGTGAGGAACCAGCTGAGGCAGTAGGTCTATGCTAGACCACACCCCTCACTTCCCGGGTGAACACCTGGGTCCTGGAGAGGAACTCCAGTTGCCTGGGATTGCTCACCAGCCAGCCCGCATCTGGAAGGTCAAACTAAAAGTCCCTCACCCAAGCCACATGGATTGGGGTGAAGGGTTATCCTTTAGGCCATCTCCAAGGTGGGTCTCCTTCTATCCCCTTAGGCTCCATGACATGAAGTGGCCCTTCCAGACACCCTACCTTTACTGAAATTGGTGCCAAGGTACCCACTAAAACTATGCGTCCCCCTTCCCCACCACAGAAAGGGGCAAGCGTCTGCTTAGTCCCTTTCCCCCACCAGCTCATCCAAGAGGTGCCTCAACCCCCTCTGAAGATCACTCAAAAAGATCAAATTTCCAGGGTCTGAAAGCTGGACCCCATCTGCGCTACAGAACTCAGGCCTCTGGGACACAGTTTCTGTATGTGACAGGTAGTATCCCAACCCCTTAAGCATGGCATTTTAAATTTCCCAATTAGCCCCTCTTTGGGCCTTATCAAGAAGGCGGGGATCACATTCCCCTCTCCAAAGCCTTCTAGGCAGCATGGCTGACCACATGATGGTAACCCCAGGCCACTGAGACCTGATTATCCACATGTCATGGATTGCCTGAAGGACCAGTGCCTTCCCTTTCAGAAGTCCCAAATCATTCCCTCCTAAATATAAAACAAGAACATCAGGTGGAGGTCCTTGGTGCACCTCAAAAAAAACACAATGGCATAAGGCCATGCCAACTTAGACCCCTCCTTCCCAACCATTCAACTGTTGCCGTGTTCCCCAGACTCAGGTGATGCCCAAGGTGACAGAACCGGGCCTGTCGGGCCACCCAGTATACCATACTGTGGCTACACATCAACACCCGCAACCTCACCAGTGTTGACCTAGAGTCTGAAAAACAAAAGGGGAAGACAACAAGCTAATAGGTGAGTGGACACATGTAGTGCCAATAGGAGGAGGACCTCCATCGGCCAGTCCCTTGGATTGCTGCTGCCAGCATTCCCAGTGCAGTGGCCGTGGAGGCGGCTCCTATACGGAAGGAATGGGTAGCAAATCAGACCCCGTAAAGGCCCAACTTATCTAATGCCTTGGACATCAGTATCCAAAATTGGTATTTGATCAGTGGTGAAAACTCAGCATGTACCAGGCCAAGGCCCCCGAACTCCCAAGAATTGCTATAAAGCCTTAACTGGACATAACTCTGGGTCACTACACGGTAACAACCTGCATTGCTTGCCCTTCCCTCATTGATCCGTCTTGGAAAAATGCAAGGCCAAAATAACCTGGCGCTCACCCTGAAAGACATCCCTCAACTCCAGAGCTCTATCAGAAGCATCCACCTTCGATGCCCACACAAGCTCACTAATGCGCAATGCGCCAAAGAAAGCTGTCAACGCTACTGCATGAAAAAGCAGCACCTTGTATGGAGACATGCAAATGTCTACCCAAACCTTTGCTAACCCCTTCAAAATAGCAGGGGAAAGCAGGGCCCTGCTGTCAACCCTTCACCCCCTCTCTAGACCACCCCTCCACGGCCTTCCTAATGCAGAAATCCCCCATATTGTCCAAGACACCCTGGGCTTTGAGCCAAAAGGCATTAGCTGAGAATCTAATCTTTATGAATTGCAGTGATAAACCCTTACGATATAAAAAGATGCAGAACTGGAAAAGCTGCTGGAAGGGAACAGGGACACCTTGCCTGAAGCCTGATTGCTCCCTAAACCGAAAACTCATTTAAAGCTCTGGTGTACCCCTTTCTGGTACTAGGTGCTATGTACATACCTAGTGCCCTCATGAGTTCGGCCTCCCAAGCCTCCACAGGCTTGCTGGCATCAGATTGCCCTCGGGTGCAGTGTCTGGGACCAGCTCTCTGAAGCGCTCCATCTACACGCGGGAAAGAGCGTCAGCAATTCCATTGTTAACGCCTGCCACATGCCGAGCAACAAACAGAATATTAAACTTCAAACACTGTAACATAAAGGCTCTGATGAGCACCATCACCCGAGGGGATTTAGAGGTAAGGGAGTTTATCACTTGGATGGTCGCCATATTGTCGCACCAAAAATGTACCAGCGAATTTGCCAACTCATCAGCCCAAATGGTGGCCACCACCAAGACTGGAGAGAATTCTAAAAACATCAAATCAGCCACAATGTCTGAGGCTGCCCAAGGAGGCCATCTGCTTGCACACTACCGTCCATCAAAATAAACTCCAAACCCCATGGATCCTGCTGCATCTGAGGCTATCTGCAGGTTACCTTTCAGCTTCCGATCCTCACGCCAAAAACAGACACCATTAAATTGTTCCAAAAACTTCTGCCACACAAACAAATCAGCCCTTAAATCCTTAGTGATGTGGATTAGAAAATGGGGCTGTTGTACTTCTTTAATAGCATCACATAATTAGCGAACGAAGGCCCTACCTGGTGCTACCACCTTATACGCGAATTTCAAATGTCCTATAAGGACCTGGAATTCAGGCAAAGTGGCTTTATGCCTTGTTAGGAACTGGGTAACTCTACCTTAAGGTTGGTGACCTTAGCTTCAGACAATCTACACTGCTGGTTGACCGTGTCAATCTTGACACCCAGAAAGGTCAACACTTGGGCAGGTCCTTCAGTTTTTTTCAGGTGCCAGAGGAACTCCAAGCTCTCCCGCCAATGCTTCACACTGATGCAACAGATACTTACACTGGCTGGACTGATAAGGTCCTATCACTAAAAAGTCATCTAGGTAGTGCACCACACATTGTAAACCCATTCTAGTCCTCAAAGCCCATTCAAGAAAAGTGCTGAAGGTTTCACGAACCTTCACGAAACTAAACAGCCCATAGGGAGAGCATGGTCCATATAAAACTGCTGTTCAAACTGAAAACCTAATAATTCAAAATCGTCCGGATGAACTGTCAGAAGGCGAAACACAGTTTTAATATTGCATTTTGTCAGCTCAGCCCCCGCCATCTTGTAGTCAGACAGCCCTGACAGCAGCATCAAAAGATGTATACTTCACCGTACACAGTTCATGGGGAATAGAGTCATTCACTGAATCCCCTTTAGGGTACGATAAATGGTGAATGAGTCTAAACTCCCCAGGACCTTTTTGGGCACAATGCCCAGGGGCAAGACCCTTAAATTGGGGACCGGAGGACTGGGAAAAGGGCCTAAAACCCGACCCTCATAAACTTCCTTCTTAATTTTTTTTCCTAATCACAGGCTCCATACCTAAAACTGATTTCAAATTGCGAGCCCAAAATGGCCTCCTAACACCCTGAAATGGAATCCTAAAACCAAACTGGAAAGCTTTGAGTAAATATTTGGCAGCCTTCCTATCAGGATAGACTGAGCCATCACCGCATAACCTCATTATTGATTGGGCTGGGCCCCTTTCTGAGGGTGAGCGGCAGAGCCCCCACCCCTCCCTCCTTGATTGGCCCTCCCACCATGGACAGACATTTTGCCTCTGGGGCAGTTCTGAAAGGAATGCCCCCCCCCCCACAGATTGAGCACTCGTGGCTGAATCTGCAGGGTTTCTGGGTACAAAATCCTTGAGAGGTGAATTCCCAACACACCTGTTTGGTAGCTAAAGCCGTGGTGGCAGGGAACGAGCTGTGGAACTGGTAGATGCTTTAACCAAGTGTCCACTATGAGTCCTTTCCCCTTGAATAGGGCAAACTGGAGTCATGAGCTGCATCCATAACTGAGGATGCATCATGCCCCATCTCAATGAAGGGTAAATTGCAGATCTCATCCTGAAAGCCTCATCGTACAGGAGCCATTCCGGACCTGCAAAATCACCATACGCCCTGTGAATTATGTCTATATACTGAAACAGGGCTGTCGCACGATGAGGATGTGCTTTAACCACTACCCCAGCATAAATAAGAAACTCAGAAAGCTAATTGGTCCAGTTCCTCTCTACCTTTCTTTTTTCTGTTTTCCTTATCCTTCTCATCCGTTTCATCCTCATCTTTTTTCTCCACTTCTCTATAAAGTAGTGAAAATAAGTTGACATACTCCCCTTTTACTATCTTATCTCGTGTAGATTGGAGTAAATGGTCACCCAATGGGAGAGATATCTCACCAAAGGGAATGCCAGAGTAAGCCACTGCCTCATAGCCAAGCCCTGAGGAAGTACCAGGCAGACACTGGCCAAACCCAGGGGGGCTAACCATTGAGCCAAGCACATAGGATGCCCAAGGTAACCATTGTGAAGGGGCCCAACTCGACACCTGTTGGTGCATCAGCCAAGTTGAATGCACTGACTGTGTACCTAAATCAGTGCGTGTCATGTTTTGTGTGAGAGGAGGCCAAGGGCCCCAAGGCCAAGCCACTCCCGTGAAAGAAGTAGTTGGGTCAGTAGGAGACTCACCTAAATTCCCCGGAATCACATTCTCGGTTGCAGGTGGTTCCTGAGGACTGACAGGAGGCAGGCCAGCACCCACCACATCGTCTGCAAGCTTGGACCCTGAGGCTCCATCCAGATGCATGTTCTTTTCTAAGGCATCTAGGTGAGAAAGAATATCATCAGCAATCCTCCTCTTTTTGCTAAGGCGATTGGATTTAACTACATCATCCGCTTGAACACCCTGAATCCTTTCAAGATGTTGAATTCTGGCTAATACTGCCTTCCATGGGATCTGATCCTCTTCATTGCTAGATGAAGGAGGATCAGGCCTAATGGGGACTTGGGGCAGCTGTTTATTAGCCCGCCCTTTTCCTTTGCCACCCCTTTCCTTTGTTTGGAGCCATTACTACAACCACCAAACTAAATTCAAATATAACACCAAGTCTTAATGTTGCTGTTAATATTAATACTATTATTATTATTACTAACACCGCCAATCAAGCCAGCCCCTTGCCCCAACCAGTATTAACATTCTTGCTATTATTATTATTATTACTAATAATATGCAGCAGTATCTAATTTGCAATAACAATTGAACAAATGACTGCCAGCCTCCACATGTCTGTCAAGCAACAGTCCCAATATGTATGCTTGGCTCACAAATTACCATAAAATGGCTGCTTCCCAGCAAAATAAGGCCAAAAATGGCTGCCAAAAATAAGGCCCCTACAAATCTCCAGGGAAACTATCAATATAAGCCCCTTGGTGGCCTGCCAGGGGAACTGCAGTGGGTGGCCCCTAAGTGCCCCACCAGAGGAACTGCAGGCAGCAACTAGCAACAATCAGCAAGCACTTACTGCAGCCCCCTGGTGGCCTGCCAAAATCCACCCAGCTAAGAATTAACTGTCAGAAATGCCAATGACCTAAAAAGGAGAGGGGGTAGGCCCACCTTCCACAGGGTAAATGGGTTAAATGGGGGGTGTATTAATGAGAGCCCCTGATCTGCACCCAGAGACTGGGGAGGGAGCGACCTAATCAGTGCTAGACTATCCAGACAATACAGTGTCCAACCAAGCCACCCGCTCTTCAAAGGGGGATATTGGCCCACAAAAGGCAAGCCGTGGCCCGCAAGACACCAGCAATCCCACTAACAATTACATCCCCCTCTTCAATACTCCCTGAAAGCAGCATCCAGCCACCAATCTGCGCTCCACAATCAGATGTGCTCTGCAACCAGAGTGGGACTCTGAAGCACTGTCGCTGCCAACGAGAAGCCTGACCCAGCTAGGGTGAAGGGCAGTGAGCAGCCCACCGATGCAGGCAAGCCACCTTGCACAACCCCCCCCCCCACTGGAGCAAAGTGCAGTGAGCAGCTCTTTCTTGCCAGCACCACGCTCCCGGTGTCCCGATCGCAGCCGCACTCCCATGGGAACCAGCAAAACCATCCCCGCTAGAGCACAGGACTGCAGGTGGCACAACACAGGAGTGCTGTCGGCCGACAGCAAACAGTCTAATGCTGCTGGCAAGCCCCGCTCTCAAGGTCCTGATTGTAGCTGCGACCCAGGGAAAATGAACACGTCTTGCCTCTTCAGCCCAGATCTACGTCCCATCAGTGATTCAATGATCGCAAAATGCTGAAGAGGAGGAGGCGAGGGGCAGCAGGGCTTTATATAGCCCCTGGCTCCACCCCTCTGCTCCTGTTGCAGGTGACGTCACCTGAAACCAAAAGAGAGGGTCTCTAGCCACAGACACAGCGGCAAAGGTAGCTCCCCGATCCTAACGGCTCTGTCGATCAGTAGGGGAGCCGGAAAGTAGATGTAAGCAAAGGGTGCCCATGTAATTGATGAGGAGAGGGAAGCAACTAGCCTTCTCCTTACCTCACCAGCAGCAATGGGAGATGCCAGGCTCTTGGACAGAGCTAATGGCCCAGTGGGTGAGGCAGCAGCTGTGGCGGCAGCAGCAGTGGCACCAAGGGCAATGGACCAGTGGGTCTGATGCACTGGGTGGGTGGCCATGCAGATAGCTTGGTTTCTCCAGACATCAGACTTTCCCCCAACTTTGCCTAGCATGGGGTAAAGTCATGTTAAGGGCCAGAAAGTGCTTCTTCTCCTAGAAGTCGCTATACATCGTCTGGAGCGTCAGTGCTGGATTTGGGGTGAAAACGTCATTTTTGGCCCATGCAGACAAGACCTTAGACTGATATTCTTAGGGATCAATCCGCCCCTTCTCTCCACCCCCTTTTTGCTCTTTCACTGCTCCAAAAGTAAAACTAGCTTAGTCCTCTTCCTGTTCTAGCTTAGCTTAGCCTAGCACTCTTAGAGAGCTTTCTTATCTCTAATGGAGTTTCTATACTAAAAGTTTAGTTTATTTCCTCTAGCCATTGGTGTCAGTGCTTCTTAATCATAGCAGCTAGCCACTATATATGTAGCCTCTTATCAAGTACATCTCAAAGAGAAGGGGGGCAACTAAGGGTGAAAACATCACTTTTCTGCCCATAGGACACTTCAGGGCCTCACAGATTATCAAGAATGCAAAAGAAAAGGGAAAGAGAAAAAAGACAAGATGTGGCCAGACATTCACTTCTATATTAGAAAAACAGGCATTTTGTTCAAGTTGAGTAGTGCAAATGGGTTCTGTGACCTATTTTAAAAGTAAAATGTGGTTCCTAAAAGCTTCCAGAAAAGGCAGATCCACTTTTTTCAACAGAAAAGGGGAAGTCCAAGGAAGACAGGGAGGTGGGGATTGTCTGTGCACCATCTGAGCAGAGTACATTTTGTCCCCTGGAGATTGATGACATTCAGTAGAGGCAGATGAAAACATTTTTTGTTTCAGCAGGCCTTTAAAAACTGATTGCTTAGGGGGAAAGATCCTTGCATAATGTGCTGTGTTGTCAATTTGTTGGGTAAAAGTTGAAATTAGAAAGTTATAACCTTTCTTAGAATTAATGATTAGAATTAGAATTAAATTAATTTATTAATGATTTGGATGAGGGAACAGAGGGCATGCTTATCAAGTTTTCAGATGACACCAAATTAGGATGGGAACTAATACCCCAGAGGACAGGATCAGAATCCAAAATGACCTTAACAGATTAGAAAGCTGAGCAAAAAATTAACAAAATGAATTTCAACTGGGATAAATGTAGGATACTACACTTGGGCAGTAAAAATGAAATGCACAGATATAGGATAGGTGACACCTGGCTTGACTGCAGTACATGCAAAAGGGATCTAGGAGTCTTAGTGGACCACAAGCTGAACATGAATCAGTAGTGTGATGCAGCAGCTAAAAAAGACAATGCGATTGTAGGCTGCATTAATAGGAGTATAGTGTCTAGTTCAAGGGAAATAATAGTGCCACTGTATTCTGATTAGGTCAGACCTCACCTGGAATACCGTGTCCTGTTCTGAGCACCACAATTCAGGAAGGATATTGAGAAGCTGGAATGTGTCCAGAGGAGGGTGACCAGAATGGTGGGAGGTCTGGAGGCCATGCCCTATGAGGAGCAGCTTAGGGCACTGAGCATGTTTAGTCTGGAGAAGAGAAGGTTAAGAGGAGACATGATAGCCATGTTTAAATATTTGAAGGGATGTCATACTGAGGATGGGGCAAGCTTGCTTTCTGCTGCTCCAGAGACTAGGACATGGAGCAGTGGGTTCAAACCACACGAAAAGAGATTCTACCGAAACATTAGGAAGAACTTCCTGACAGTAAGAGCTGTTCAGAAGTGGAATACACTGCCTGGGAGTATGCTGGAATCTCCTTCTTTTGAAGTTTTTAAACAGAGGCTGGATGGCCATCTGTCGGGAATTATTTGATTGTGTATTCCTGCATGGCAGGGGGTTGGACTGGATGGCCCTTGTGGTCTCGTCCAACTATGATTCTATTATCTCTAGGCTGGAAGGGGTTTGGATCCAGCACAGTTTCAGCTGGTGTAGTGTTGGCTCAGCTGACCCTTGGCCTTCTTGGACAGTTAAGCTTGTGTTATAAGATAGTTATCCACCTGGATTAGACAGAGCAGCTGCATCATAATTATGCCTGATGATACAAAAACCTTTCTTTTCAGATAGGTTGAGACCTTCCCCACCCACCCCAAACCTATCTTTTCAGCCTGGTAGCACTCCCACCAAAGGTTTCATGAGGTACTGCACACCAGAGTGCTGGGACATAAAATCTGCAGCACTCTCTGGCCTGCAGAACACATTGAGAATAGGCAGCTGGAGGGAGCCCTTAGGGTCCTACTTCAGCAGCTTGTCTCAATGAGCCCTACAACTGAGAGAGGTCTACAGATGTCATTTCCTAGCACCCTGGACTGCAGCACCTCAAGATTACTTTGGTTGGGATGCTGCTGGGCTGAAAACATAGATAGTTGGGGTCACATTTGGTCTTTAACAACCATAAACATGAATCTGCAACAGTTATGAGGCTGTAATCTCAAAACTGTTGCAGATTCATGTTTATCATTACAATCTCATGACCAGTTTACGACTGTATGACTACTGAACAGGATGCTAGCCAATGTTTTTAACTGGTTTGAATTTTATTGGCAGTTTAATTACACTTTTAACATTTGTATGATTTGAATTTTTAGATGTATTTGTTTTAACTTTTGTAAGCCACCTTGAACCAGCATGTGTAGTGATTTGGGTGTTTGAGTAGGTCTCTGGAGACCAGGGTTCAAATCCACATTACATCATGGAAACCCACTGGGTCACCTTGGGCAAGTTACACTATCTCCGCCTCAGACGAAGGCAGGGACAAACCTCCTCTGAACAAATCTTGCTAAGAAAACATGCAACAAGGTTCACCTTAGGTGCACAGCAGCAAAGCAACCTTGAGTCCAGAACTGGGGAAAAGGCAAGATCCTCCTCCTCCTCCATATTATTGCTGTGAATCAAACAGACTAGGAAAGAGTAATGGCAGGAGTGATGTGGATAGTGCAATTTTCAGGGGTGGTATCAACAATGCCACAGTAACTCCCTCTGTTGAGTTATGGATGTAATGTTTCTACATATTATGCAAATTAAAACAACTAGTCTGCCTGCCTGTGAACCTGCTTGCTCCTGATTTGATATATATATTTATAAATGTATTGATTTTGCAAATGTTCTTGCTGCCTCTTGGCAAAAGAGGTCTTTTAAAAGGCTTCCCTACACTTGAATACAGGAACCAACAATTTCACCTCACTGCCACTGATGAAAAATTGTTGTGTACTAACCACTGTTGCACTGCTATCCAAGACATAACATCAGTTTTTGAAAATATGAGATTTCATGTTGCTCGTGCATCATACATTTTTCTGCAAAAGAAAAATGTACACACAAAACAAACCTTGACAAATTGCAGTGCATTTCCTACATTAACAAAGCACGGTTTGAGAAGAAACAAAGGTGAGAGAGAAAGATCTTCAGAAGGGTTCTGGCAGTAATATGATGCCTGCCAGTGGATGAAGCACCATAGGCAAGCCCCCAGGACATGGTTTTGTCAACAGGAAGTTTAAAAATAAGCTCATCTCAAGATCTCTTTGCTTGTTATTCTTACTTCTGCCTCATTTATGCTGTTGCTTTCATTCCTTAACTCTTCTTGAGGCAGCCATGCCAGCTCTTGTTTAAATCCACCCAGCACACTAGACTATTTTGAGACTATGAGTAGGCTTGGAGCAAGAAGGGAGATTTGCGGGGGAAATACATATTGGAAGGCACTTTACACAAAATAGTGTACATGAGAAAGAAAATAAGATCTTTAAAAAAATGTGTATCAGAAAGAAAATAGTGTGTTTGAGAATGAAAATAATACCCTGTTTGTCACTATATGCTAGAAAGTGCAACACTGTACAGAAGAGCACATGACTATTTTTATCTTACAGTTGATGCCTGCTTTGTTGTGCTCTTATTGGCCTTTCCCAAGGACTCTAGAGACAATTTTTGTTGGGCTTATGCTGAAAAAGTACTATTTCACTGCCCAACTATTTTGCTCTAATACAAAAGTCTCCCCTATCTTTGTCAGAAGTCTGTCCTTAATATAATCAAGCCCATGCATTCATCTGTCTGCGAAGAGCTACCACCCATTACCGCTGCTTGCTTCCCCCATCTAATTCTTCTTTATGAGATCCCAGTGTATCTGCTGCTACCTTAACCAAGAGACACCCCTCTACACTTGGCACAGTTACCTCACTGGAGTGTCTCACAGCTGTCAAGTTGCTTGCAATTTTCAGTGTTCCGGTCAAGATAATTGGGCTTCTTGCAACAAATCACTGTCACTCTACTGCAGCCTATTGGACTTCTCTCACCATCTTAGATCAGCATTGTCATTCTCATTTCACATCCACCCTGATGCCCTTCTACATCTCATTTTGCATTGACTTGTGCAGAAGCAGAAATTTCTGCCTTCCTTAAGTTTGGGTGGGGGGAGAAAAGACAGAGCTACCCCTCCCTCAAGGCCTCCATGTTCTTTGAAATTTGTGGAGAAGTAAGAGAAGAACCATGATTCCCAGACTGCAAAATTGTATGAATAGCCTCAACAGACAGAGAAGACTTTCTCACATTAAAAAAAAAAAAGTCTCCCCAAGTATATAGCAGGTTTTGGAAAAAGGGAATAGTGGGGCTAGTATGCTCCCCAACACATATTTATGCTGTCCAGTTTGAGAGTACTTGAATAGGGCTTTAGTTCATATGTGTTCTAGACTTTGATTGCACTGATTTCCTGATTTCTCACCTCTCCTGTTTACCAAGAACTCCTGACTTTTTCTGGTCTTTCTGTATCTGAGTATGTTTATCCAGATTCCACCTCCTCAAACTGTCCATTCAGTTTCTTTACATCAGATGCCCTGTTTGGCATAATTTTTTAGTTAGTTAGTTATACCCCGCTCTTCAGCCACAAGGCTATCAGAGCGGCTTACAAATTGTTTTAAGCAATAGCTATTTACACATCTACACTGCATTAAACAGTTTCCAATGTGTGTTAGTGAATTACATAATTTGGGACTGATTCAAAATGCCTGAAGCAGTATATCCCTAAAGTACAGACCAAACATTTACATTGGGAGAATGCTTGAATAGACAGGTGAAAATAACAATGTATTTGGAAAATGTAGCACATCTAGAGAAAACCAGTTTCCAAGCCTTCTCCTTGATTTGACATACTTGTCATTATTACCCTAAGAGGTAGAGGGGTGCTTTAGAGTCCCACCTGTGATGCCAAAATATCCTTAAATATTTGGGGGAATTATTAGCTCAAAAGGAGGCTTGCAAGAGGAGTGTAACTTCAGGGATTTTTTTCACCTATGTTTACCAGTACTAACTGTAGAGAGCACTCTAGTTAAAGTGAAATAAAGTATTTTAATGGAATAATACAAAGTGAACTAACACACAGCACAGGTTCGTATGAACCAGACAAGGCTATAACAAAGACAGAAATGTTGGAGAGAGGGAGAGAGGTCCAGGAAGATAGGATAATAGTTACCAGTCTTGAAGAGATAAGTTCTGTGCAGTGAGGATACTCCAACTGGGCACAGAGGAGTCTGGGAGGATGGAGGGGTCCATCAGTCTGTGGCACCCTTAGCTGGAGTCTAGGCTGGGATATTTATATCCTATTTCATATCCTGAAGGGGTACTCTGGTTATGACAGAGCCTGGATGGCTTTCCCACAGGAGAGATAAAGGGAATGAAACTCAACTGACTGCTTTGGTTCCAGCAAGACAAAACACTGATGGTTCTGCAGCAACCTCTTAATGTTGGTCAGGTAGGAGGTATAGGAGAGACTTCTGTAGGGTATAGATTAAGGAATGTTCACTTAATTGCTTGATTGCTTTATTGCTGAAACACCCAAGGCTGCAAGAAAGGATTAGCACTTACCCCTCTAATAACTGGGTTGTTAGCATAAAACCATTATGGGGACTTCCTGCTCAATTCTAATAGGGGCTTTCTTAACATTATAACTCTAGATACATCTCAGGTCAATTTGACCTCCAACTGACCTCTGGTCTACTTCAGCCAATCTGACCTTACAAAGTGTCCAATATTTCCAGTTATGAGATACCATGGGGAGGGGGCAGTAGGGTATACTAACATCATGAGGATATAATTTACAAAATGTATGTTAAAATAAACCATCTCTGCACATGAATTTACAGAAGTGAGGTTTGTACCACCTCAAACAAACCAATTTAAATGGCCCTGTTCCTTTCTCATGGAGGATTTATAAATCTTCCATGACATCTCAACATCTTAACCAGGGGCTTTGGGAAGTTTGCAGGTGATAGCCAGCTTTTAGCCTCTTATATAATGATATGAAGAATCTGTGGTGACATCCTCCTCAGAGCAATTGTATGAAGGCATTTCAACTGCATTTTTTTAAAAAAAAATCCTTCATTTTCCTAAGTTACACATTCTTATTATATATGGTTGTTTTCTACTGATGACTTGATTATGTACCAACCACCACCTTGATTTCTAAAGCAAAGTTATGTTACATTTAATAATGAAAACATTTCTTGGGCAAAACACTCTTAATTCTCATATTCATAACACTTGTGATAAAGATATTATTTCCTTTTTATAGCACCCCTGTATCTGCGGGGGATTGGTTCTGGGCCCCCCGCTGGAGTGTTGAATTCTGTGGATAACAGCAAACGCCATCTCAGGGGAAAGGGGGGAGGCAAGATCACTCCCCCCTTCTCCTTTCACACCCACCATGGCTCTACGACTGCGGCAATCATGGGGGCAAAGAGGGAAGGGGGGAGGCAACATCACTCCTTCACACACACACCCCTCGCCATGGCCCTACAGCAGTGGCAATCACAGGGGAAAAGGGGGAAGGGGAGGAGGTGAAATCACTCCTTCGTCCCCTTCCCCCTTCGCCCCTTGCCATGGCCCTGCTGCAGTGGTGATTGCAAGGGGGAAGGGACAGTGATCTTGCTTCCTCTCCTTCCCTCTTTGCACCCACTATTGCCCTACCGCTGTGGCAATCACAGGGGCGAAGGGGAGGAGGCGAGATCACACACCCCTTCCACCTTTGTCCCACGATCACTGCCGTGGTGACAGGAGCCTTCCCAGGGGAAGGAACGGGGGAGGGGAGATGCCTCCTCCCCCTCCCTTCCCCCGCCATCGCCAACAGTGGATAATTGAGTCCATAGTTGACAAATCAGTGGATACGGGGGTGCTACTGTATATAATTGAGTGACTGAAAAAGTTCCTGTTTGTGCTGAGACAAAGAGCACACTGTAGTCATCCAAGGCTAATTGTCAACTGTATTGCCCATGTTGTCTGTTCGTATATTTCTTTAGAGACATTTGCTTTAAACCATGAGGTTGCTTATGACACTGACCCAACTATGCTGGCCCCACAGTTTCTAGCCTTGGCTGCTTATCACTCTCACCTTGCCCTAGCCCCCCCACTTTTCAATCCCTTTTTGGATTTGAGTCTTGGGGCTCTAGGTGACCTTAGTGTGGACAAATCTGTTCAAAAGTGTTTTCTTTAGTGCTAAGTGTGACCACCCTTGCTTCAGGGTGAATAAAGCCAGTCAGTCAGTGTTAACAAATTTAAAAAAAAACACAAAAAACAGATCAACTTTGTTTTTATAACTTGCTAAATAGAAGATGCTTTAACAAGTTCTAGTACATAGTTCCAAACCTATAACAATAATCAAACTAAATTATGTCAGACCTTTTCCTTCAGACACCCAGTACACATTCACTCCCCACTGACTCTTTCAACTAACTTCTCCATCTGACTCTCTTAACTGTCTCTTTAAAACACCCTCTGACTCGCAAAGGCCCCTCTCTCCTATCACAGAGTTCACTGTGCTGGGATTGGCTGTCCTGTTATTCCAAGCATTGTTTCACACCCATTCATCGAAAAGCCACTCAGTAACATATTTGCACGTTGTTTTCTGCCTTGCTTTTCCTGTTGCAGTTTCACACCTCCTACTTCAGAAGTCATTGCTCTATTGAGGCTTCAGTAATCTAAGTTAAGAGCAATGATCTCTGGTACATTGACATTTAATAAACATTATACTTACCACAGCCAAATTTTTAACAATCTCTTCAGTCTCTTGCTGGACCATATATTTGTCATAGTAAACCTTACATAATAACCCTAACAACAACATTATGCATTTGGGGTCATCTTCAAAGTCCTTCATTTTGAACTTGATTTCGGATCCAAATAATAATCTCTGATCAGGTCCTCCCATGGAAATTTCACTTGTTTGCCTCCTTTGAAATATTTTGGAAATCTTTTTACTTCAGGTGGAGGGGAACCGTTAGTGTTAGTAATCCTAGGAGCCAAACTTGCTGTCAGCTGCAGTTCCTTTAATCACAGATTATACATTTCTACCTCATGAGTTCTTCTTTCTCTCTCTCTCTCTCTGGGCTTTAACAGACCACCCCCCCCAAAACCCTGTTCTTTTGCCAGTATAACTTTGCAGTTTTTATGCCGGCAAAAGAACTCCCCATGCCACACTTACTTTCTATCCTAGCAAAAGGATTCCCGGCAATGAATGAGGAGTGAACAGATCTCCATTCACGTCCTGGTTTGAAATCTTGCGGATTCTTGTGAGAATACCTAGTGCAGGAAATTAAAAAATAAAAACAAAAAGAACACTTAAAATGTTTCAAAAAGCACAGAAACACACTTTAAACAAGGGAGGGTCATTAAAAGTGTATCACCTACCTGGATGTCGCAATCTCACCTGGAAGTGTTCTCGCTGGACCAGCCATTGATGCTGCATTCCTGTGAGTACAATGGCACGAAATTTCAAATGCCAACAATACCAGCACAAAAGCACCACAGGGATCAATTGACTACTTGAGCCGTCAATTAAAGGTACATTTTTTTAACCTGGACATGATCGTAAAAGGGCAACATCATGTGGTACACGTATCCTTTCATGATCATTAGGTGTTCTTATGACACCTTATTTGCCTTGTCTGATAAAGTCCCCCCCTCTCTCTCAGTTCCTGTTCCCTTAATTCTTTCTCACGTTGGAGTTCTTGCTCTCTTAACTCCTGTTCTTTCCCCCTTAATTCTAGTTCTTATTTTATTCTCAAGATTTCTAATTCTTTATCATGTTGGAGTTCTTCGTCCCTAAAGTCTCTCTCCTTTTCAACTTCTTTCTCTTTTAAGCCTAGCCTAGCCAATTCAAGTCTTCCTTTTATTTTTCCATATTTCCCCACTGTCTGTGGTTTTAGGAATGGCAGTGTATAAATTCTCCATTAATTCCTCCATGTCTTCTTCCCCTGGAACTGGGCTTTCCAAAATAGGTTTTACTTTCTTGGGAGAAATGCTGTCAGTATTTCCTTATGTTTACCCAAAACATTTACCTCTGGAAATATTTCAATAAAACCAAAGCACTCTCTTTTATGGCTGTTTCTTATCAATAAGGTGATTTCCTACTATACCACAAACATATATCTCAAAAATCACCTTTTCCTTTTGATTTTACATCTGACATCATCTTTTTTTTTTTTTGAGTTTTGAGTTTTATCTGAGTTTCTATTTGTAATTCCCCCCCCCCTCAACATTACCACAACATTTACCTCAGGGGTTACACTTTATTTGGATCACACCACTTCTAACATAATTTCAACCGTCTACACCTACAAGACATCTTTATGGCTTTTCTACAACCCAATACGTCTCCTTACTGAATCTCTCGTCCTATCTCTGGATCTTTTGAACCTCTCACTGGATCATTTGACCCCATCTCTGGATCTTTTGCCCCCTTCTCTGTGCTGGGATTGGCTGCCCTCTGTTATTCCAAGCATTGTTTCACACCCATTCATCCAAAAGCTACTCAGTAACATATTTACAAGTTATTTCCCTCTTTGCTTTTCCAGTTGCAGTTGCTAAAAAAAAATGCTTCTGTGTTAAAGTCTGTGAAATGGTGCAAAATAGAAAAGCAAGGCTGAGCTCACCTTTGAACTCTTAAGAATATCTTCCTGCATCTACATAGTTAGGCAGTAGAAGGTTGGTCTTTAATAAGATATTGTTCTTTCATTTTCCTATCATAACCTGCCTTGTGCTAGAGAGGTTATGAGAGAAAAGGGAATGAAACCGCCCTACATGAGGATTTTTTTAAATATTTTTTTTCTTTTTGCTAAATATAGGACCACTGTAGGAAAATAGCCCAATCCATACAGGTTGCTCTGTGTCTCCTTTTGCCTAAATTTGATGTCACCAGTTCTATGCACGTTAACTAAAAATGATTTTAACATGTAATTTGGGCCCTAGAGCAGGGGGCTGTTCAAGATTCCTGGTTTTGGGTATAACCAATGTATGCAGGTGGAAGTGCCTCCAGGTCTCTCATCCATGTCTCTGCTTTTGACACAGTATCGACTCATGTACAACTCTACACATTTAATTTCCTTTTCTGTTTGGAGGTCACACTATATGTAATGGCAGCTGGAATGCTCTTTGTGAGCTCCCCCCTCACCACTGAATATACATGGGAGAGGTCTTCTGAATAGCCTTCTTGTTTCTCTTGAACTAGCCACAAAGCTCTCCAGTTTTCTTTTCTCAAAGCAAAGCCAATTATAGATTACGAGTAAAGTAATAATATTTTCAGTTTAATTTCATGGAGTAAAAGAAGTCTAATGGATATTGCTAGTATGTGTTCAAGTCAAACACTGTACTGAATAATTTTGGCTCATGTTAAGTTGAAATTGTCCCTGTATATACTACCATTTCTGATTCTCATAAAGGTAAATAGGAGTATCCTAAAATTAATAGAACAACTGGGTGGAATACATCGGATCTCATTTCATACAGACTGCATTATGCTATCATCAGCAGAGATTTCTAAAGCACCACAGCTTAGTTTCTGATGACTAAGACTTAACTGGTGACCTAATTATTAAAACAGCTGTATATGATAGTGGCTTGATCCATCCAGTTCTCTAGCATATGTTCCTAGAGTTATTGCTTAGGGACCAAGTGGTCATGGTTTTATAATAGTAAACATAAAAATTACAGAAAAGTTGCACACCATGAAATTTCACTATGTACATATCTGTTGTCAAACTGCCCAAGAGTTTGCCCTCTTCCCATGTATACAAGGCTGTAGTTTTATCTCTCATCAGAAATTAAGAAGGGAAACAATATTGTGAGACAGTATTGCTTATTATCATAGCCAGCATATTAGCCATTTCCATGTTGCCAGTTCATGCTTTGCACCTTTAGAAGAAGGTCACAGAGGTATTTATTAGACATATGATATAATAATAATAATAATAATAATAATAATAATAATAATATTTTTTTAACCTGCCCCTCTGCTCAGCAACCGGGGAGGTGTACAACAAAAACAGTTTCAACTATATGAGCAAAAAACAAGGTTCTTTCTAGATATTTCCTGAGAAACAGAAATTAGCATACACAGATTAATTGCATTCATAGTGGAGTACATGAAAGGGAAGACAGTAAGGATACCAATAAAGCCTGGAGAAAATTACATTGCACATTTATTTAAATGTAAAATTTAGAAACACCTTGCCAACCTTTGGACTTTTTTTTTCAGAAGACTGCACAGAAAAGCCACCAAACATGCGAAAACACACAAAAATACTCCAAATGCACACATACAGTGTCCCTAGAGCCCTTCTCATTGTCCCCAAATATCTCAGTTTCCTCTGTAGTCCCTCTCAAAGAAGGCAGCAGGAACTGATGTAATGTCATCATTTTGAAAGGTAGAGATAGGAAAATGGAGGGGTGTGTGGCCCATGAGGGATCTGGGGGGATTGTCCCCAGTCCCTCACACATTTGCCTATCCCTATAGACCTTTCCTCTTCATACAGTATTTTTCTTTAGCATGCAGAGTAAAAATGCCTACAGTAAGCTTTACCCATCATTCTCCTACTTGAGGAAGAGTACAGTGAAACTACTCTAAAAAGTATAAATAATCCTTAGGACCACTGAGGCCAGCACAGACTCTCTTCTGTTGTGATCTGGAATCTTCAGATAACATTCAATATGAAAACTCTTAAAAGCACAATGACTACTTAGATTCCCCTTCATATGTTCAGTATAGCTTATCCTAAGTAAATGTGCATTGCATGTAGCTTTAGAGTTGTACTTAGGAGGCTCAGTTTAAATAGCTGGCTTAATCTTCTCTTTCTTTTCTTTTCTTTTCTTTTTCTTTTTTTTTTTTTTGGTGCTTGATAACTGCACACATCACATTGATAATGCTTGAGCAATGTCAACAACAGAGGAGTCTTGATGGTCTGATTCCTGCAATTCTCACTGTCTCAGTTTTGATTGACAGAACTGTCCCATTATGAGATAGCTTTAATAGGAGAGATAGAGAGATAGACAGACTATGCAAGTACCATATATAGATTACAACATTCCATCAGTTATGAGGATATTTGACATCTTGAGTATCTAATGCTCTGGAGAGGTGGATTTCACCGGAGCCCCTAGTAGGTTAGCTCAGCTTTGCATTGCCTCATTCTTGTATTTCTCTCCAGATGTTACTTATGCTCATGAAAGTGTTTGACAAGTAAACATCATCACTTATCACCAGGAGCAAACTACTTTGTCTCTGTTTTATTTACACATGAAATGTCCATAGCTCATAGTATATGAGCTAACATCAAGGAGCTTCCTGGAATTCATTTATTAGTAAAATGAGAAATGCTCCAGACATTGCAGCTGAGAAACTAATTAAAGACAGATAGCTGCATGTGCAAAAGAATAAACATACTTGATGATTAAAAATGGGACCTGTGTTTGAGCTCCCTTTGACATTGTACAGGAAATTAAGTCATCATCTTTTGTAACATGAAAATAAATGGTAAGATCTGTTGTAACGGGGATATGTGCTCACTGAATGTTATGTGATTCATGGTGAGTGTGCTTAATGTTCTGCAGCTTTTGGAGTAATCTCTGTATTCAGCTTGTGACTGACCATAAAACACTATCCATGACTGCAGAGAGCTGAAGTGTGTTGAATGTAACATGTCATACCCTTAATTTCTAAAAAGAAAAAGCCTGGTACCTTGAACTGTAACTCTCAGGTTTAAAAGCATTTCCCCACTACTGAGAACGATATGTGGGAATTAAGTGGCAGCATCCACAGGGCTGCTAAAGTGTCTCTTCATTCCTCATCCTACCCAATTGATTAATTCAAAACACTTCACAGCATTATCACTGTACAGTAAAGGGGAACATCTTCTATGCTGTTATGTTTGTGTAATAGGCACTGTGATCCGTGGAACCAAGACATTGTACAGTAGGGTGTGGACACAGATCCACACAATTCAACAAATTCTTGCTCTTATGTTCAGCCAGGGTTAAATGGACTGAATGCACCCTCATCTGACATGGTTTATTCCCTGCTGGAAACGATCCTTTTATTTTTAAAGATTTGCAAACTGTTATATCCCTTATCTAGAAATCTGAAATCTTCCAAAATCCAAAATTGTCCACAGGGGTGACTGAGATGGTGACACCTTTGCTTTCAGATGGTTCAGTGTACTCAAACTTTGTTTCATGAACACAATTATTTAAAAATACTGTGTATAAAATTGCCTTCAGTCTATGTGTATGTGTATATGAAACATAAATGAATGTCATGTTTAGACTTAGAATCATAGAATCATAGAATTGCAGAGTTGGAAGAGACCACGAGGGCCATCCAGTCCAACCCCCTGCCATGCAGGAAATCACGATCAAAGCATCCCCGACAGATGGCCATCCAGCCTCTGTTTAAAGACCTCCAAAGAAGGAGACCTCACCACGCTCTGAGGGAGTGTCTTCCACTGCCGAACAGCTCTTACTGTCAAAAAGTTCCTCCTAATGTTGAGGTGGAATCTCTGTTCCTGGAGCTTGCATCCATTGCTCTGTGTTCCAATTTCTGGAGCAGCACAAAACAAGCTTGCTCCATCCTCAATGTGACACCCTTTCAAATACTTAAATAGGGCTATCGTATCGCCTCTTAACCGTCTTTTTTCCAGGCTAAACATACCCAACTCCCTAAGTCTCTCCTCATAAGGCATCGTTTCCAGACCTTTCACCATTTTAGTCACCCTTCTCTGGACACGCTCCAATTTGTCAATATCTTTTTTGAATTTTGGTGCCCAAAACTGGACACAGTATTCTAGGTGAGGTCTGACAAAGGCAGAATAGAGCGGCACTATTACTTCCCTTGATCTGGACACTATACTTCTATTGATACTTGAGTCCCATCTCCATGATAGCTTATAATGTATAAGCAAATATTCCAAAATCAAAAATCCCAAACACTTCTGGTCCCAAGCATTTTGGATAAGGGATACTGAAGTTCTTTCTTTCTTTCTTTCTTTCTTTCTTTCTTTCTTTCTTTCTTTCTTTCCTTTAGCACCATAGTACTTCTGGAAGCATAAATGGATTTGCTATACTGACATGATGTGCAGGGGCAAATTACCTGTGTAAAGTGCTTTTATGTAGAAGGATATTTTATACATCTGTTCACACTTGAAAGGAAGTATTTGTTCATTAGCATAACTAGCATTGCATATATTTTCTCTGTTATATCATCAGGATGTGGATGCAAAATGCCTGGTTTACTTGTTTCTTGCTGCATTTGCTTAATAGGATAATATTGTATCAATGAATGAACTGTGAGAAGTAGGAGATTTTCAGACCCTCTAAATATGGTGTGATAAGGATGCCAGGAGATCACTAAAAGGCTTGCGTTTCAGATGACATTGTTCCTGTGTCATAATGCTCCCATTCGGCTGTCATTCCACCGGCGCTTCTTTTTATTGATGGGCTAAGCCATCAATGGATCCCCCATTCCGTTTCTGTCACAGAATGACATGCAACTGAAAATGTTATGTGAAATCGAAGGCTTTCACAACTGGCATCCATAGGTTTTTCGTGTTTTTTTTCCAGGCTGTAAGGCTGTGCTCTGGAAGAGTTTATTCCTGACATTTCGCCTTCATCTGTAGCTGGCATCTTCAGAGAATGGTTGGGTAGGGGTGGGGGGGCTATATACTGGGAGCCCCCATTGGAGAGGATATGTAAATTTGTTTATTTGAGTGGTTGGTTTCTGGGTGGAGATATGCAAGGAGGATTAGAGTCTGTTTGGCTAATGGCTGGCTAATGGCCTTTCTGCTGGAAATCCCCCTGTCCCTGGGTGAAGTTCATTTGCATGTGCTGAGTTTTGATTTTGGTGTTTTTCAGGACTGGTAACCAAACTTTGTTTACTTTAAGGGTTTTTTTTTCTGTTTCCTGAGAAGGGACCATTAGCCAAACAGACACTAATCCTCCTTGCATATCCTCCCACCCTAGGAACTAGCCATTCAAATACACACATTTACATATCCTCTCCAATAGGGACTCACAGTATATAAACCCCACACACCCCAGCACCACCATTCTCTGAAGGTGCCAGCCACTGATGCAGGCGAAACATCAGGAACAAATTCTTCCAGAATATGGCCTTACAGCCCCCAAAAAACCACAAAAAAACTATGTGCCCCATTATGCTGGCACGATGCCAGCATCAATTGGAGGTCCCTTGCCAGAACACAGGTGTGATCAGGACATTGAGGTAAGTGACACACTTTTTTCTACCCTCCCCGGGTTACTTAGTTTTTTTAAGTGTTTTTATGTTCGTGTGCTTGCTTTCACTTTTTTCCTTTTATTTGCCTTTTAATTTTTGAATTTCCTACGTTCTCGTCTTCTCAGGAGAACAGGCAGGATTTCAAACCAGGAAGTGAATGGAGCTCTGTTCACTCCTGGGCAGGCATGGACATGCAAACAAGGTAGGTTTGAAACTTTTTTTACCGTGACATGACAGGGGCAGGAGAGGGGCAGGAAACGACGGGAAGACTTTTTTTCATTCCTGTCTGAAAATCTCTGTAACCTTAAGCAATTACCTTCTCTGTGATCCATTTTCAATGAATGCCAATTCTGTCCTGCTTTTACTCCTGTAAATGTGTTCCTATATTGGGTAGAAAGGCATACCTCTCTCTAAATTTAGGGTATCTTCACTCTTAATTGTGAAACAGGTGGTCCAAATTAATGAACTTTGATTTCCAGTGACTACTTCAAGCCCCAGCAATTGGGTCACACCCCATTCGCCCAGATAAAAAGAGACAAAAGATGTTTATTTTTTAAATGTGAGGCAAAGAGCTATTTTTTAAATGTGAGGCAAAGAATGGCATGAGTCCTCCCCCTCATGCCATTCCCTCCACATCTCTCACTGTCTTATGTGTGGAGCACTCCCTGAAAAGTCCGTCTCCCTGTTTGTTCAAACTCCAAGCTATAAGGGGAAGAGGTAAGGAATATTTTCAAATTCTGTCCAATACTTCCAAACTTTATTTCTGCTTTAGGTGTGTGGGTGAGGGAAGCATCTAAGCAACCTGTAATCTTGAAGCCCGTGTTCAAGCAAAGAGGGCATGGCTGCTTGCTACAGAATCCCTGTTACTGGTAAAAAAAAATTTACTTGTCCCCTACTGAAACATAATTACTGTCATTTTCTTAAATGAAGTAAAGGTGAGTGATTACGGTTAAACTCATCTCCCATTTCTGGTGCTTCTAGTAAGAAGCAGGTCCAGCTGTGTTCCACACTGCAGCCATTTATTTTGTCCCATAAAACTGAGTAGAGGAATCAGTATAAGAACTAAGCTATCCTGCCTTGAGTTTTGTTTCTTCATCAAGCTAGAACGTGAATTGCTGGAAGAGTGGAATAGTGTGGGTTAAACCCAATGTTAGTCCTAAGCAGGATTCAAGTTGGCTGTGACCAACAAGAATAATTTATTTCAACAGGTCTGTTCTTGGTAGGTCCAGTTGCACTGGTGATTGTGCCATGTCAATTGAGCAGTGAATCCAACCCATGCTTGAGCCTGAACTTTAAAGGAACAATTTAATGTGTGGAACCTATTTGAGGAATAGGGCTCAGAAGAGGCTTTTCTGTATACATAGACAGGAATGAGAATCCTGTAGCACTTGAAAGACTAGAGTCTGAATTCTATTGGTTAATCTGAACTATAGTGGGCCCATTAAATCATAGAATCATAGAATTGTAGAGTTGGAAGAGACCACGAGGGCCATCCAGTCCAACTCCCTGCCATGCAGGAAATCTTGATCAAAGCATCCCCGACAGTTGGCCATCCAGCCTCTGTTTAAAGACCTCCAAGGAAGGAGACCCCCACCATGCTCCGAGGGAGTGCGATCCACTGCCGAACAGCTCTTACTGTCAAAAATTTCCTCCTAATGTTGAGGTGGAATCTCTGTTCCTGGAGCTTGCATCCATTGTTCCATGTTCCAGTCTCTGGAGCAGCAGAAAACAAGCCTGCTCCATCCTCAATGTGACACCCCTTCAAATACTTAAACAGGGCTATCATATCGCCTCTTAACCATCTTTTTTCCAGGCTAAACATACCCAGTTCCCTGAGTCTCTCCTCATAAGGCATGGTTTCCAGACCTTTCACCATTTTAGTTGCCCTTCTCTGGACATGCTCCAATTTGTCAATATCCTTTTTGAATTGTGGTGCCCAGAACTGGACACAGTATTCTAGGTAAGGTCTGACCAAGGCAGAATAGAGTGGCAATATTACTTCCCTTGATCTAGATACTATACTTCTATTGATACACCCCAAAATCGCATTGGCCTTTTTAGCTGCCGCATCACACTGTTGACTCATGTTCAACTTGTGGTCTACTAGGACTCCTAGATCCCTTTCACACGTAGTCTCGTTCAGCCAGGTCTCTCCCATCCTATATCTATGCATTTCATTTTTCTGCCCTAAGTTCAGTACTTTACATTTCTCTGTGTTGAATTTAATTTTGTTAGCTTTGGCCCAGCTCTCCAGTCTATCCAGGTCATTCTGAATTTTGATCCTTTCCTCTAGGGTATTAGCTACTCCTCCTAATTTGGTGTCATCTGCAAATTTGAAAAGTATGCCCCTAATTCCCTCATCCAAGTCATTGATAAAGATGTTGAATAGCACTGGGCCCAGGACAGAATCCTGTGGCACCCCACTGGTCACATCTTTCCAAGACTAAGAGGAGCCACTGCTGAGCACCCTTTGGGTTCGGCCGGTCAACCAATTACAAATCCATTGTTGAATGGTGAGTCAGAACACAGGTAATGCCATTAATTCAATGGATCTGCTACAATTGGGACTAAAAATAATATTCAGGTGTAATATTTTTATTATGTAATATTTTTATTATAAACTTTTCTGAATTAGATCCCACAACATTGCTTATATCTGATGCAATGGATTCTAGTCCATAAAACTTATGCCATAATGAATGCTTTAACCTTTAAGATATCACAAGACTCTCTCTGTTGTTTTTTGCTTCAGCACAGTAATACCACTATTGCTCTGACGGATGTATATAAAAGATTATCAACCACTGAAGAACTACAAGTATCGGTATATCATTGCAATGTGAAATATGTCAAAGTTCCTAATGTCCCCATCAGACATGGCTTTCCTGCCATGCAGCAATTTAGATAGTGAGTGATCATCTACTTAGCTTTTGTCCCCAAACATATTTAAGCACAACATGTGGAAACAGAAGCCCTTGGTATTTCCATACCACCTGTGAATAAACATAATCTCATTCCTTGCAGCTGTTTCAGAATTTGTTAAATAACAGCAGTGAAATCCCTTGAATTTAGCACTGCATTAATTCACAGTCTTGGTGGGAGAGTGAAACACATAGGATTGAATTCATGGTCCTTAGAGGCACTTGGCAACACCTGCTACAGAGAACTAAACTGAATATCACAATTTCTCCAGGAGCAATGTTCTTTGATTTGTGCTGACAGCTCTGAATATACCCTCTTGAATATACCATGTCCTGCAGTGTTATCTATTGATATCCTTTATGTGTTTTATGGCCCAGCAGGATAAATGCACTCCAGGGATTCCAAGTGCTGCAAAGAATAGTTATTCTACACATAATTCAGATAACATTCTATATGCTGTTCTTTTACTAAGCACCTAGTGGCAGTTGATAACTTTTGATAAGCTTGGATTTTTTTAAAAAAATGAAAACAAGGTTTCTTTTCCCACTTTGGAGCCTGTAGAGCCTTTATATAGTTCTTTGAAACAGGTGCAGAGTGAAGAATTTGGATGCAACTAGTTATAAAGTTACTTATAATTAATTCCCTTTCATAATACATAAGGCATGGCCAAATTACAAAATGTGTTAAACATAACGAGGGATGGGTTAAATCTTAAAAAGAAAAAAAGAAAACCTACATGTCATGCCAGTTTTCTAATGGTCAGCATCAGCATAATCTCAACCAACACTATCATCATCTTCCTAGGTACAGAGGATTGGCTTTCTGTTAGGAGTGCACAGGAGGAAGGATCTCAGCAGGTACGGCCTCAGAGCACATGAATGAATTCATACGTATTCTGAGTAGGCATAGGACTTTATCAGACAAAACAAAAATCACATCATTGCGACGTGATAATAACGTAAAGGGCCAAAATTATCAGACAACGTTGTTGTCCTCCCATGGCCAGCATGTGCACTAGATGTAAATAAGGCATTGTTTTTATTAATGGCCTAACCTGTCAACTAATCTTCAATATCACTCTTTTAGCGGTATTGAAGGCATGCGGAAACATATCCCACTGTAATCACGAGAGTACAGCATGAATGGGCAGTCCTCTTTCCACTGTCCCTATTGCCAGGGAGAAAACTTCTGGGTGGCAACGTGAAGATGATCAACAGGACACTCTTTTTAGGAACTTTCCCCTTTTGCTGGCAAGTGTTTAGGTTTGTTTCAGTGCTTGGGTGTTGGTTTACTTTGTTATTTAAGGTGTTTTGGAGTTGTAACTGCGCTCACGTCTTCTTGCGAGAACTGCAAAGATCATGGAGCCCTGGTGGCACAGTGGTTAAATCCAGTACTTCAGCCACAACATTGCAAGTTTGATTCCAGAGGGCTCCAAGGTTCACTCAGCCCTCCATCCTTTCGTAGGTCGGTAAAATGAGTACCCAGCTTGTGGGGGAAATTAGCTAACACACATTGGAAACCACTTAATGCAGTGTATATGTGTAAATTGCTATTGCTTAAAACAATCTAATCTGTAAGCTGTTCTGATAGCCTTGTGGCTGAAGAGTGGGGTATAAATAAATAAATAAATAAATAAAATAATGCACCCCCGCTAATGAGGAAGCAAACTCCCATTCTTAAAGTCCCAGTGCTCATCGTGTGATAATTCTGTGATTACTTCACATGATTACAGTGACATGCAAGAGTAAGTGTTTCCACTTTCCTCACTCGTGGGATAACAGTGTTTTTACACGCTAGCCTGATAAAGTCCATAGTGTGACTTTAGGCAAATGGGACTCAATAGCTGCACTCACACAGAGCTCTCTAAAAGGAGAATGTTATTAAGCGCACATAAATCAAGATATACGCATTAGTTGCACTGAGGAATAGAAATATTGTGGTAGAACTTCACACATTGCAAAAAGTATGTGCTGAATAACATAGTTACTTTAGGATTGGGAGATACTAAATCAAAATAAGCAAATTTGCAAGGGTATGAGGGCTTGGAATTAAGCTATGTGAATCTGTAAGGGTTGTTAAGAGGAGTAAGAGGAGAGGTTCAAAAGTAAAGACAGTATAATACTTTCCCTAACACACACACACTTGTCTGAGACCTTTTTGAAACCAGGTGCCATTCGCAGGACAGAAACTTCGTCCTGGTTTTCTGATAAGGTACTTTTTCCTGTGTCTGATAATCTCCCTAGAATGTAAGAGAAAAGAAGAAAAAGAAAGAAAGATGGAAGGTTACTGTTGTAAAGTTATGGTTAGTAGTTGGTGGTTAAAGGAAAAAGGAGAGAAGATAAAAGAATGGGAGAATGGCTGTTTTAAGATAAGAACATGTACAAAATCTAGAAGAGCTATATAAATGTATGGGATTATCCTGTATGTATAAAACTATGTATATTAATAAAAAGATACATTAAAAACAATTACTACTAGAAAGAGTCAACTTACATTTCAAAGTAAAGATAAGATCATTTGTTAAACAGTAAAGACAGGGAATGATAGAGAGGAAGTCAATGAGTGATTGGTAAAGAGGGGATAATTGATGGATTACAATAGTAAAGAATGTGAGAGGGTTTGAAATTTGTGTATTTGAATGGCTGGTTTCTGGGTGGAGATATGCAAGGAGGATTAGAATCTGTTTGGCTAATGGTTGGCTAATGGCCCATTATCTGCTGGAAATCCCCCTGTCCCTGAGTGGAGTTCATTTGCATGTGTTGAGTTTTGATTTTGGTGTTTTTCAGGACTGGTAACCAAACTTTGTTTACTTTAGGGGTTTCTTCTTTCCTGTTTCCTGACAATGGATCATTAGCCAAACAGACACTAATCCCCCTTGCGCAGCCTCCCACCCTAGGAACTAGCCATTCAAATTTCAGTGGGAATGTTGATGCAGGACTAAGAACACATTATGTAAGCAATGGGCCTTGCAGTCACATCGGGTGCTTATATTGGCTTATACTTGATGTGACTTCCATTGAGATCACATTCTATTGAGATGGGAAGGAATGTATGACTGAAGATTAGCAAGGGTTTTTTTGTTGTGCCTTTTATGCTGCTGTGAGGTTGAGGGGGGGGAATCAAAGGTCTCGTCTATATGGCAAAAAAAAAAAAATCCAGACAGCTTGCGAAAAATTAGTGATCTGTACAGACAGCCGTTCGAATGCACACGAGTCATTCGAGGGGGAGGGGTGGCAAAACTCACCCTCAAGTCCATGAGTAGTAGATCCAGGGCTTTATCCAGATCTCTGGGGAAAATGTGTGCACGAGTGACCATTTGTACACTCCCGTTCGCACACATATGAACAGGAAGTGCAATCTGATTGGCTGGCTGAGCAGAGGAAGGGGCTAGCAAAGGGGGGAATTGGGAGCAGCCGCCATGTTGGATTCCTGGCGCTGAAAAGGAAGCAATAGCAATTATGTTGATTCCTTTGTATCTCTGATTCTGACCACAGAAAACTGTATCCAAGATGAACCAAACCAAACAATTCCTAACAACTATCAGATCAGAATGCATACGGAAGCTATTGAAATGCACAAACACCTGGACTTCAACAGGAAAGAGGAAACCCTAAAAGTAAACAAAGTTTGGCTACCAGTTCTGAAAAACACCAAAATAAAAACTCAACACATGGAAATGAACTTCACCCAGGGACAGCAGACAATGGACCATGAGCTAAATAGACACTGATCCCCCTCACATATCCTCCCACACTAAGAACTGAACATCCAACAACTAAATACACAAATTTGCATGCTAATCCTCTTCAACAGGGACTCACAATATATAAACCCCACACACCCCTACACAACCATTCCCTGAAGATGCCAGCCACTGATGCAGGCAAAACATCAGGAATAAACTCTTCTAGAACATGGCCTCACAGCCTGGGGGAAAAACACAAAAAACCCAATTCCTTCTGATTTTTTTTTTTAACTCCAGGTGAATTTTCAGATGTGGTAGAATTGTCTATTGGTGTCCCATAATAAATTTTGTCCAGCTCAATACATTTTCCTTGCAATAACCATGAGATAGATTTCTTATCTTCTTCCATTAAGAGTGTTCCAAGTAGAATTTTGAGCCAATTATTCTGAAATTGCCTTACTCCATGACACAATGTGAATAATATACTCAACCTGAGAAATGACTCTGAAAGATTGAAGAGAAACCAGAAGATGCTTCCCAAACTTGCAAAACTTGTTTCCTTCATTTCACCAGAATACTACCCACATATTCTGGTGTATAAGACAATGTTTTAACCCAGGAAAATCTCCTCAAAAGTTGGGGGTCATCTTATACGCCAGGTATACGGACCCACAATGGGGCTGTCAGCCCGATCTCAGACTCAGGAAGGATGGGAGGTGGCTAGCAAGCTTTCCCCCCAAAGCCAGCCACCCCTCCTCCTTTCCCAAACCCTCTCCTCAGCCTTGGCCTCCCTTGGGGAGGAAGCAAAGGCTGAGGACAGGGGCGATTTTAGCAGTTTGCCTCACCTTCCGCCTGACCTCCTGGGTCTTCGCAAAGGGAACGAAGACACAAGAGAGTGTGGGGGGTGAGGCAAAGTGTGTAAAATCACCCCTCTCCTCTGCCTTTGCCCCCTTTGGGGAGGAAGCAAAGGCAGAGGACAAGGGTGATTTTAGTGGTTTCCCTCACCCGCCGCCCGATCTCCTGGGTCTTCGTTTCCTTCGCAAAGGGAGCGAAGATGCAGGAGATCGGGTGGGGGTGAGGCAAAGCCTGTAAAATTGCCCCTGTCCTCTGCCATCACCCACTTTGGGGAGGAAGTGAAGGCAGAGGATGGGGCGATTTTAGCAGTTTGCCTCACCCGCCGCCCGATCGCAGCTTTGGGAAGGGTGGATGGCTGGAGTGGGGGAGGCTTTCCAGCCAACACCCACCCTTCCCAAAGCCGTGATCAGGCTCCCAATTGCAGCTTCAGGAAGGGTGGATGGCTGGCTGGCTGGCTGGCTGGAGTGGGGGAGGCTTTCCACCCAACACCCACCCTTCCTGAAGCCGTGATCGGGCTCCCGATTGCAGCTTCAGGAAGGGTGGATGGGTGGCTGGCTGGCTGGCTGGAGGGGGGAGGCTTCCAGCTAACACCTGCCCTTCCCGAAGCTGTGATTGGGCTCCTGATCATGGCCTCAGGAAGGGTGGAGGGGTGGCTGGATGGATGGGGGGCAGGACATCTGAGAGGTAGAGAAGGTAGTCTTATACAGCGAGTATATCCCACACTCTATATTTCAACTTTAAAATGGGGGGGGGGTCATCTTATACGCCCAGTCGCCGGAATATACGGCATATTGAAAACCAGTCAACATGACGTTGATAAGATATAACATGGAGTGGAAGTGGTGTTTTTTTAGTGTGGTTTCACTTCTAACAAGCTTCATGTGTCATGTCCCAATGTTTCCAGAATACCTGGTTTGCATTTTGCTGCAAATGGACAAATGAACAGATGCACATCAGCTTGTGCCTAACAGAAAATCCCAAATGTAACTTTATGTTAAGCCTTCATTTTCACAGAATTGATACTTCAATATTCTTTACGTTTCTGTGAGACAGAGATATTTTTATTGGAGGACTAGTAATTACAGACTTAAGCTATTTCAACAACCATTCTCTCTCTCTAGAAAGCTGCAGAGAAGTGAAATTTTATGAGGGAAAGGAACCTATAATAGAGAATTTGCAGTGCCTTCACTAAGCTGTAATTCTCAGGATCATGGTGGAGGCGGGGGGGAAGCAAGATGGCTAAACTGTTTTCAAAATTAATTTAAGTTTGTAGTGCTGTTGAGTAAGTTATGTTCTCTGGGAAGCTAGCAGGAAGTCTTTTTAATGTGTGTTAAGTGTTATGTTATATGGTTCTTTAGTTATAATTAACATATATCTAACATATATACTAATCAATTTTGGATGTTGTTTGTTAAGTGGTAGGTAGTATTTTTTAAGATAAATTGTTATTTTACTGTTTGGATGATTGTTGTTATTTGTGTTTATGTTTATTTATGTTTTGTTAGATAAGTCATGTTTTGTCTTGAATCATTATATAGTGTAATGTTTATTAAATGCTAATAAAGTTAATTTTATGTTAAAAATAAAAAATAGATGTTTGTAGTGCAGATATACCTTCAGTATCTATGATAAAGCATTCAGTGTGAATGGCACAGTGGTGAAACCTCTGGCAGGTTTCACTGAGGTGTCTCATGTTGTTGAGACTAGGTCAGGCCCAACATGTTTTGCTGCCTGAGGCAAAGAATAAGATGATGTTCCTCCCAATCGGACATATAGAAATGAATTAGATAAAGAGCAACATTTTATGTAAATACTGGTGCTGTATCTGTGGACAGTTGTTGAATTTATGGAGCACAGAACTGACTGTTTTGCAGCCTACCAGTAACATCTGGTGATTCAGAAGGAATGGACAACCCACCTCCCCTCATATTCCTGTCTCAGGCAGTGGCTTCACTCTGCCTAAAGAGACTAAGGGCTCATCTACACTGGCCAGAATATGTTGGCTTCCTGCTGGCACATTCTGACCCCAGATCAGGCCTGTTGTCCCCCCATTACTGCAAATGGGATGAAGTCCTCACAGACACACTAGCCTTTCTCGGCAGCCACCACTGCTGCTGTGTTTCACCCTCCAAACCAGGCAGGAGGCCCACAGTACATGCTCAAGGCCCCCTGCATGTGATCAGCCTTGGTCACAAGCTGTGGGCCTCCTGCCTGGCTTCAGAAATTGTGACGTGGGTGGCAGCAGCAACAGCAGCAGAGATGGGCCAGTGTGCCGGTATGGATTCCTGCAGTCCCATGGGATCTCATCCATTTTTTCCTCAATGAAGCAGTTTCCCCAAGGTATTCTGATGAAACAGTTTAATGGATTTTAAACCATCTCCCCCTCCCTCTCCAGTCTTTGCCCCAGGCATTGTCATATGGACTTCAGGGCTCTAGGACAAGGGAAAGACAGGATAAGTATCTCATTTAGACAAGCCCTGAGGCTGCCATTCTCCAAACTACTGTGATCCAAGTACAGTACTAGACAGGCAGAAAGGACAAGGAAGGGGGGGATAAACAAAGCAGACACTAAGAACACCAGAAAAATCCTGAAGCCAGGAGGCCACAGGAATAGGGTTTCCAGGTCTCAGGACCTGATTCCTCTTCTCTAGGCATCTGGGCAGGGAAAGCAGCCTCTAGGTCAGGGCACTGCCTCGAAAAGAAAAGTGTTTTGGTGTCTTGGTATGTATGTTTTGTTTGTTTACTTTGTGCTGCTCATTGCTGCTGTTTCTGGTTGCTTCAGAGCAGCTGTAAACTCTCCAGGAGATCCACCCATCCACTTCCACCACCTCTCAACATTTCTCAGATCGCAGCCCACTCACACCAGTTATAGAGCTATAATTCCACTTGAACTGCCACGGTTCCATCCTATGGAATCCTGGGGTTTGTTGTTTGTTGAGCACCCCATGACACTGGAGCACTGCGGCTGATGTCCCTCCCTGAACTGCCAATCCCAGGATTCCATAAGATGGAACCATGGCAGTTCAAGTGGAATAATAACACTGTAACTATGTAGTGTGAATGTCTTAGAAGTAGGTACAATATTTACCACAGGGTCACCACTTTCTGGTTCTTCCTATCACACTGTTAATTTTCCTAGTTCATTTCCCACATTCCTCATCCTACACCACATGATTTAAAACACAGTACAATTTCCTTTCTTTCTGAAAGGCACACATGGGTTGCACAACTATTAGCAAAAAGCATAATATGAATGGCTTTCTTATTCAGCTTTGATGATCACTCAGTTTCTTTCTCTTTCTCCACACACACACACCCCTGAACAACTCCTGGCTAAATGTCTTTTCCTTCCTTCCCACCGCTCCTTCTTTTTCCTCTTTCCCCACCACTGCAACTCCTGTCTATACTCATCTTTTCCTCTATCGCTAGTCCTTCTCTTTTCTCTTTCTTGCCTTTTGTCTGCTTTCCCAGCCACATCTTCTCCCCTCCACCTCACCTAGTTACATTCATCTCCTCCCTCCTTTCTTTGACCCCCCTCCTCCTCTCTCATCCTTTTCCTCCTCTTCCTGCCCCAGTTCCCCCCAACTGCATTTCACTTCTGCCTCCTTCCCCATCGTTCTCTTGCTGTCTCTAATCCTCCTTTTCCTTCTCCAGTTCCCTTAGCTACTCTCATCATGTTCCTTTGCTTGGCCACCCACTCTATCTCTCCAACTCTTTCTTCTTCCATATAGATAGCACCTTCTTACTCACATGATCTTGAATTACATTCCTAGAAAGACTAGAATAGGACAATTTCCTTGTTGTCCTATCAGCAAGCAAAAACTATCAGCAGGCAAAAAAGATTATTTTTAATGTTGTTGATGGATTAATTACATTTTAATGTTGATTTTTGATATGTTTTAATTATATTATAATTATTTTAATTTGTAAGCTGTCTTTAGTATGCTTTTCAGGAAAAGGTGAGGTGGTGGTGGTAATAAACCTGATATGTTATATTAATATTTTAAAGCTGTAAGACCCATTAAATTCAACAGGGCTTGCTTCTGAATGGATATGCGTTGTTGAACTTTGTGGCCCTGCTGATCTGTCATCATTGTAATCATCATCATCATCCTCAGGGGCTTGGCCTTCTGGTCAGGAGGAGAATGTGGCATACAGGTGCACCTCATTGGCATTCTGCAATGAGGAGAGCCTTCACAGCATACGTGCTGGCCAGAAGCACCTCTGATCAAGGAAACTTTCCCTGAATTAAAGGGAAAGCAAGGGGATTACCCATGATCCTCTGGAACTCTTTTTACCCATGTTTACTCACAAGTAAACACTGAAGGAATTAGAAAGGGCCAAGGGAGCAATGTCATGCCTGTACCATGAATGCAGCCAATCAGATCTGAGGATCTGAAGGACTGTAACAATGCAGCCTGATTTCTTAAACTTTTGGAGCAAAACTTTGGGATTATAAAAGTGAAGAATTCTTCTCATTAAAGTGGCAGAATGGAAACCCCATTAACCTGCCATCTTTTGCAAACAGAAACTGAGTAAGTGAAATTTACTCCACAAGACTGGGATTTAAACAAAGTTTGATGGTTTAAAGTTTAAGGGGATATGATAAAGGATATAAGATCATCTATTTTTATGGCTGGAGTGGATTATTCTATAATTATATGATTGATTTGAGTTTATTAAGAATAAATCATATTGTGAGAAACTGAAGACATTATCTTTTTGAAGCTGATAAAAGTGGCTGGAACTGGATGGTGACAAGAGATTTCTTGAGACTCTGGTTTTAACCGTGTGGTTACTGGGTTGGAGAAAGATGACACTTTCCCAGGATTTTCTACAGGTGTTGCTGACTGAGTTCTGTTTGCTGAGAGCTCAAGAACTCCCAAATATGATGGAGACACTGAGACATGATAGAAGAGAGGATCTGAGACAGGAGATCACCAGAATTAAAAATTTGAAGATAGAACTGTTGGAGGATGAAATGCAAGGGGGAAGAATGGGGACTAATCCTGAATGGATAGGGATGGAGATCTGTGTGGAGGAACAAATCCAAGTTGATATATTGGAAGGATTAGCTTGTAGAACTGAGAAGAACCTTGAAGAAGTTCTGGATTCCAAGATGAAAGGGGAAGAGGGGGAAGCCTAATAGATGTACATGGGATTTAGCCACATGAAAATGTATAGCCAAGCTGACTTAATGAAAGGATTAGCCTGTTAAGATAGAGGACTGGGGTGAGAAAGAGATGGAAATGGAAAACATGTTGTCTCAGGATAATTATTTTAAAACAGGGAATTGGAAGAGATGAGTATAGATTTAAAATGGGAGAAAGAGAATCTGAGAAGACTTGGGCAGAGAGGGACCATAGATAGTATGGCTGTAGAGAAAAGTAAGAATTAAATTTAAAATGAAATGGAAGGAATAATGTTTGACTGAATCTGGCTTATGAAATTTGACTGCAGGATTTATGACAATGAAAACTGGAGGTGGATATGACTTTTAAAAAGATTTCATCAAATGGGACTAGATAAAAAATATTGTAGTTAAAAGATGATGTGAATGCAAGACTGTTTTATAATATGTAATAGATTTATAACATTAGTATTATGTAACCATGCTAGTAAGATGATGTCAGTATTAAGGATGATTAATGGTTTAATTGTTTGACAGGACTATATAAAATAATTGATTATATCTGAATGTTAGGTATGTTAATTTTGGAAATAAGGAAAATATTTCTGCTTGATGAGAAACAATGAGAAATAGGGGTGGGAAGAAGAGATCTGTAGGATTTATAGTATTATAGTGTTATACAATGTTAGAAGGAAGAATGGAAGCCATTCTTTAGTTAGTTCTTTAATTCTAGTTTTGTATTCTTTATCTTATCTTTTTTCTTTTCCTCTTTCTTTTTTTTCTTTATATATATTTATATATCTGTAGACTTTTAGCGTACTGGGAAACTTTCAATATTTTTTTAAAACTATTATCCTCATCCTCTTTCTATCTGCCAAACATTTCATTATTATTGGTAGTATTTCTACAATTATTAATATTCTTATGTTGGGAATGGGGGGTGGGGGAAGAATATAACTGTTAAAAACGGCCATTGAAGAGTGCTGGTTAAGGGGAACAATTATTAAAAACAGAGCTTTCTTCTTACTTGGAAAATTTACTTGGTTGAACTATAATTTACACATGCTGTTAAAACAGTGCTTGAAAAGTATTAAAAATAAAGCTGGGGTATTTTTTCTTCTCTTCCAATCAGAGCTTGAAAAACATTGTTTGATTGGACTATATCTTTTTTTGTGTTGTTTCAAGCAATATGTGCAAAAGTGTTAAAAGGAGAGCTAGGACTAAGTATTTGCATTGAAATCTCAGGGTCTAGGATTCTTCTGACCTTGTTACCTACCCTGACAGCCCCCTTCTTTGAATACAGCATAATTGGCAATATTTAACTATTTGGCTGTGGCCTTCCAGGTGGTTGGCAAGTAAATCAGGGACCCCCAGATACCAAGGCTGGAGTTATGCACAACCTAGGGAGGTGTCCGGAAAGCAACTAGGTACCAGCAAAGTATAAACAGCACTAGTCTGATAAGCGAGTCAACTGTTAGCTCCCAGGAATGCAAACATAGTCAAAGATTTAGTCCAGTAACACAGTCCAAACAGTCAAAGGCTTATGGCAGTAAATCAGAGTGGGTCCAAAACAGTCCATGGGTCAACAGTAGCAGGCAGCAGAGTAGTCAGGGACAGTCCAAGGTCTAAGCACAAGTCAAGGTAACAGAAGTCAAGATAAGTGGAATCCAGGTACCGAAGTCAGTAGAAAGCTTTTACCAGGAAGATCAGCTGATCTCTAACAAAGCCTCCATTGCCTCTCCCAGCAATTAAAACTTTGTCATGTGTTTCTTAACGAGCAGGTTTTTTTCTAAAGTCTCAGAGACTTCCTTTGAGCTTCCTTTTGAGCTCGCTGCTGGGTATACGATGGTGGAGGTTTGTCTAGTCTTTGTCTAGTCTTAGGAAACTTTGAAAGACATGGTATTCCACTCCAAATCTCATCCCTTCAGAAGCATTATCAAATATAAATATCACCCTAAAACACCACTGAAGCATTCACAGCTCCTCTTCCTCCAGCCACTCTGTCCATTTGCTGTGTGACCCTCAGAACACAACTCTGAGCCTCTGCTGCAAGAATCTCTGCTCCTCCAGGATCAGTATAGTATAACCCATAACCCCCTCACTCTACTCCCATATCCAAATACTTCCTACTTTCCTCGATAGCCTTGTCTGGTTGTTTGAAGCCTGAGTGTTAGTGTGGATGCTGTTAACAGTAATTTCCAATAAAAAACATTTAATTGTACATTCTGGCTTGGAGTCTCCTCGGTTACTACATAGGACAACCATTACCCAACCTCTCACCGCCATTTTGAGCTAATTATTCCCCATATTAAGATTCAGACATTAGTGGGATACTCATGGACACCACGCAATTCAGGTAACAACCTAGCAATCATACATGGGAAGTTGGAGGGAGAGAATGGAAGGGGAAAGGGAGAATAGTCTAGAGGAATGAAGGGAAAATGAGAACATGAAATGGAAGAGAAGAAAGCCTAGGGAATTGGGAGGAAGAGGTTCACGTAGAATAAAACTGCTGAAGAGAGGAAGGCTGAAGTTTACATCTTGTTTTGAAATAAATATATCATGTAATTAATTCATTTGGGCATCAGTATACTAAGCATTTCTAACTATTCAGTTCGCCAGATTCCCCAATTAACAGTGAAGTTTAAAATATGCTTTACTGAATGAGGTCACTGGAATTTGTTAGGGTGAATGCCTCTCCCACTTTCACATTCAGGAAAACAGGAAGACCTGCTGCCTCAAGAAATTATTGAAACTGGAGGAAATGTACCACATGGCTTGGTTCTTAGGCAAACAAATCTGTGTTATTTCTTTGGGCAGACAGCAGAGAGATGTGGGTGAGGGGGAAGGAAAGAGAACTTCCTGGAACAGAAGAATAGGGTTTGTGGAACAAAAAAAATGGGTTGGGGGAAGAAGAAAAAAGAATGAAAAAGAAGAAAAAGGTGAGTCAATATTACATGGGTGTAGCATGGGAAGAGTGATTTAATTGCTTAGCAGAACCAAGGCTTTCAAGCAACCAGTGCCCTTTCAGAATGTTAAGCCTTTTTGCCTTGACAGGCAGGTGCCCCTTTGGGGTTCACTGTGTTGTTGTTGATTGTATCCCGATTTTCTCCCAACATTGGGACTTAAAGCACTTTACAATTTAAAAGATCTATACAATTAACATATATAAAATATGAACATTAAAATTGAATTAAAGCATTTACAGTATTAAAATAATCCAAACCACCAGTTAAAGGAATAAAATGCAATAAAAAGATTAAAAGCTATTTAAAACAGTTCAGTTTAAAACAATACAACTCCCACTAACCCATTCTTTAAAAACTTTCAGAATAAATGTCTAAATACCCTGAAGGTGCCTAAGAGGATTTGTGCAACTTCTGTCCTCAACAGACACCACCACTCTATATTCAGTGCTGCCATCATAGTCACCTTATCTGAGTTCAGGATCTCAGACAGATAGCATTTCTGGAGGCCAAACATGTATTAAAACAAAACCAAATATTTACTGAAGTTAAACATAACACAGCAGCTTATTTATTATTTATTATATTTAAAACATCATATACACACACTCTTTCACTCCTCTTAAACTAACTCAGGGGATTATCAGAAGAGAAGCATCCCCGTCTCACCTTCTAATTCCTGCCCCGCTCCCATCCCTGTAACAGATTTTTTTAAAAAAAATCAGACACTTACCTTTTAGCAGAATAAAAAGTCCTCCCTTCCCTTCTGGCAGCCCAGGAATGAATGGAGTTCTCACAAAGCTCTATTCACTTCCTGTAAAGTAAATCCTGGCTGTTCTCATGAGAGAACGATCACACGGGTAATTCAAAGTTAAAAGGAAGAACACACACACAAAAGTTAAACCAAGTACCTAAATACGCCCCCCCAAAAAGTAAACAGGGAAGGGTACAAAAAAAGGCTGTCACTTACCTGGATGTCCTGATCGCCACTGGAAGTGTTCAGTACGGACCATCAAGGACCTTACAGGGAGGCTGGCATAGCACAGGAAATTTAAAAATTAAACAACAACAACAACAACAACCAAATATCAAAAACTTAAACCAAGCATCTAAACACAGGAAAAAAAAAACAAAAAAAACAACAACAAGTAAACAGGGGAGGATACAAAAAAGGATGTCACTTATCTGGATGTCCCAGTTGCCACCTGAAATGTTTGGCGTGGACCCTCCATGACCTTACAGGGAGGCCAGTATCACATGAGAATTTTAAAAATAAAACCAAAACTAAACGTCAAAAAGTAAAGCAAAGCACAAAAACACCCTTAAAAAAAACCCAAGTAACCTGAGGAGGGTCCAAAAAATTCTGTCACTTATCTGGATGTCATGATCATACCCAGGTAAGGGTATGATCATGACCCAAGTGTTCAGCACAGACCTCTCAGATCACGCCACAGGAACGGGGCGCCTTTTTGCTCCCCTGCAATTCCATTACAGAAACGTAACAGGCGATCTATTGACAGGATTGCCCATCAATTAAAAAACGGAACAGAATGGAAGCAGCATGGGGGCAGAACGGGACAAGAATGATGTTGTCTGAAAAGGAAGCCCTTTCTCGATCCTGTGACATCCCTGTCCCAGTTTATTAAACTCGTCCGATAATCTCCTACGACTCTTACCCATCACTCAACTCAAATTCCCTTCTCTCAATCCACCCTTGTCTCACTCTAACCCTTTTATAACTGTACTCTACTCAAACTCTAGGTAAACTACACACTCAAACTGTACTCCCAACTGTCATTCACCCTAGCCTTACCCAAACCTCAAACATTCCACCAATCAGCATTGACTGCAGCATTCCATTCTTTGGAGGGGCTGCTCCTGTTGCAACCATAACAACCACTGCTATGTCTTCAATAGGGCCAATATTATATGCATACCACAGAAGTCACTACTAATTGATAGAGAATGCATGTGTGTTATGGCTAGCTGCTATGACTAAGGAGCATTGGCACCAACTAAACTTTTATTATAGAAACTGCACTAGAGTTAGGAAAGCTTACTAGGGATGCTGGGTTAAGCTGAGCTAGAACTGGAAAAGAACTAAGTTTTACATTTGGAGCAGTGAAAGAGCAAAAGGAGGTGGAGAGAAGAGGTGGTATGATCCCTAAGAATATCAGTCTAAGAGAAGTTAGAATAGGTGGATAAGACATGAGGAGATTTTGGGTCACTGAAACATATTAACCCTATCACTGCTAATCTCTCTAAGACACATTTAACTCTTTAAACAGTGAGCATTGTTGTGTTTCGAATACCCTGCACAAGTCCACAAGATTAATTTTCTTTCATAGAGCTCAGCAATGGTTGAGTAACCATTGTCTCTGGGCAATGGTTTGTAAGGACATCTGCAATCATGTCTTATGTTCAGCAATATTCCAGTTCAATAAGCATTGCTTCATATAAATCTTTTATGAAATGATATTTGATTTCAACATACTTAAGCTGAGTAGTGATCTTCTCTGCCTTAGAGATCTTTGTGCACCCTTGGTTGTCTTCAAATTATCTGCATTGGTGTATGCTCTTCCAAAATTCAGCAGTAACTTGTGTAGCCACTTCAACTGTTTATATGTGTGTTATGGAGCTGAGACATATTCAGCTTCAGTAGAGCAGATTGCAACTGTCTTTTGCTTATGTGTAGTCCGGTCAATTATTCCATCTCCATAAGAGAATAGACATCCACTTGTAGATTTCTGATCAGTGACATCATTGGCACAATCTGCATCAACATACCTTATTAGCTTAGGGATGGTGATTGCTTGTAATTGTAGTTTCAGGTGTGTAATTTCTTTCAGGCATTTGGCTGCTTTCTTCACTGCCAATCACATTTCATTGGTTAGCTTTTTTGCACAAAATCCCAATAGCTGCTGGTATATCTGGTCTTGCCACTTTGTATATGTACAGAAGCTTCCCATTTGCTATTGTTTGGTAATGCTTCACTTTCTGCTGTAAGTCTCCAGTAATTGGTCTCTGTAGGAGTGCTAAGTTGGATGTGCCTTGGTCAACCCAAAATGCTTTAGTAGTTCCAGTATCTTTTGCTTTTGGTTAAGAAGATAACTTCAATCTTCATCTCTTTCAGTTTGCGTTCCAAGATAATATGCGCTGTCTCTCAGTTGTTTTACTTCTGCTTCTTTGCTTAGACTTTGCCTCATCAGTGTATCCTCTTTCTTCACAATGAGCATTCAGATCATCAACACAGGTCAAACTAAATATCCACTTGTCTTTGTATCTTGAGTATAAGCATCTATTAGCCTTTCCTTGGGCAAACCCCTTCTCAAAGAGCATCTAGTTCAGCTTTTTGGTTCATGCTCTGACTGCTTGTTTGAGTCCATAAATGCTCTTCTGGAGTTTACACACTAGATGTTCATTGTTTTTATCTTCAAAGCTTGGAGGCTGCTCCATGTAGATATCCTCTTCTATTTCTCCATGTAGAAAAGCAGTCTCTATGTCTAAAAATTCAACATACATTTTTCTTGCAGCTGTATTGCTCAGAAGTGTTCACATTGTACAGTCAGCCTTCTGTATGCGTGGATTCTGCATCCATGGATTCCAGCATCCACAGCTTGTAAATATTCCATCCCCCCCCCAAAAAAAAGCAACCTTGATTTTGTCATTTTATGTAAGGGACACCATTTTACTATGCCACTGTGTATAATGGGACTTGAACATCCACAGGGGTCCTGGAACCAAACCCCAGAGATTACCAAGGGCCCACTATAGTATGTTTCACAACTGGTGCAAAGGTCTGGTGATAATCTTCTCCAAAATCTTGTGAGTATCCTTTGGCAATTAGCCTTGCTTTGTATGTCTGAATTTTTCCTTCTGCATCATGCTTGATTTTGAAAACCCATTTGCATCCCATAACATTCCTTCCATGTGGTAGTTCTGTGAGTGTCCAAGTTTTGTTCTTGTGTAGGGACTCAATTTCTTCTGCAGCAGCTTTGCTCCATTTTTTTCTTGTGTGTTGGCTTCGTATCAGCACGTGTGGATGGTTCTGGTACCTCTTCCAACCTTGCAAGATAGGAAAGCCATATGGGTGGTTTTCTTTTATTAAGTCTCTCTGAGCATCTCAGTTGCATCTCTGTGTCCCCTTTTTGTAGGTCAGGTACCTTAACTGTTGGATTTTTGAATAGCAGAGCCCATGTCAACACAGATAGTTGAAGACAACCAAGGATGCAAGATTTCTCAGATGACAAACTCTTGTTTAATTGAACCTGGAGTAGAAATGTTTCTGTCCAGCACTTCTTCTGTGCTTGACCTCTTATTCTCATCAAAATATACTGCTCAGATTATAACAACTTTTTAATTATTTGGATGTAGGATTCTGTAGCCTTTATATCCTGGGACATATCCCACAAATATACCCACTTCTGTTTTATTGTCAAGCTTGATTCTCTTATTTTTGATATACAGTATATGCATAAGCCTTGGACCAAAGCATTCTCATGTGTGCCACACTTGGTCTTTGTCAATTCCACACCTCATAAGATGTTGCCTTTCTGGCTTTAGTTAGAAAAGGTGGAGTGATCCCTAAGAATATCACTCTATGAGAGGTTAGAATACATGGCTAAAACATGAGGAGATTTAGGGTCACTGAAACACTCATTAACCCCCAGCACCCCTCCAAGAAGGACCAGAACCACTGCAAAGCAGTTCCCCCAAGTCCCATCCCAGATAGGCGGCCCAGAAGAATACCATGGTTGATATTATCGAAAGGCACTCAGAGGTGCTGCAGAACCAAGGGACACACTCCCCCTGTCCAGTTCCCTGCATAGGCCATCCACCAAGGCAACCAAAGCTGTCTCCATCCCATAACTGGCCTGAAGTCAGATTGAAATGAATCTAGATTATCCATTTCATCCAGAAACCCCTGGAATTGGGAGGCCACCACACGCTCCAGAACCTTGCCCAAAAATGGTATGTTAAGAGACTGGTTGATAATTATTCAGAGTAGAGGGATGCAGGGTTACCTTTTGTAGTCTCTCTCTCTCTCTGGCTTTTCTTCGCAAACAAAGATTCAGGAAGGACTCATCCCGTGCTTTCTGCAAGCGCGTTGATGACTAAAAAGGCCAATCTGAGATAAACAAGTCCGGTTGCAGAAAGCACAGCAGAAGGTCTCCTTGGGTGATGTTTTTGGGTTGTGATTCTTTCTGGATTGTCATTTCTCTTCCAGACTTGTTCGGCGTGAGTTCTCAAATAAGGCTGCAGCATTGTGGATAGTGCGTCTCCATGCCTCCCGATGTGAGGCCAGGGCGGACCGCTGTTGGTGATCAATTTGGCCGAGCCTGAGATGTTGTTTCAGGGAGTCTTTGTATCGCTTTTTTGGAGCACCCCTCTTACGCTGACCCATGGCGAGTTCACCGTAGAGTACTATTTTTGGGAGACAATGGTCCTCCATCCTAGAAACGTGCCCTGCCCAGTGCAGCTGCGTTCTCAATATCATGGCCTCAATACTGGTGATCCCTGCTTGCTCAAGGACAGCAACATTCGTCACATAGTCAGTCCAGTGTATATTTAGGATTGTGCATAGACAGCAGTGATGAAAGCACTCGAGGAGTCATAGGTGGTGGCGATAGGTGACCCATGTTTCAGATCCATAAAGGAGGATAGACAGTACAATGGCTCTATGCACACTGATTTTTGTGCTTCACCCCAGGTGTTTATTGCTCCAGACTCTTTTGTGAAGTCTTCCAAATGCAGTATATGCCTTTGCTAATCTGTGATCGATCCAACAGTCAAACCAAAGGATTGTTTCAAGATTTGTTCATACAAATTCCCAGGGGAAGATGACAAGCTTTTCAGGATCCTTGATTCTGTCTTTCTCTCTCCCCCACCCCTCCTTTCTCTGAACTTTTGAATATACTTTTCCCTCTAAAGCAAAAACTCAATTGGCATCCAGGAATAAGGAGACCACTCTATTTATACTCCTCATGCAGTGCTCTTAAATTTCACCCATGGAGATAAATCATATGCAGCCTCATATCTGAACTCTTTTTTTCTTTTCTTTTTTTTTAGCACTCAGAAATAGAGCTGACTTCTCAACATTATTGAAGAATGGATAGTGACAAAGCAGCAGTGAAAGTCACAATAAGTTATATTTTATAAAGAATATATACACTTTAGGAGAAATGCTGACACACTGAAAATTAATAGAACGTTTACTATTAAATTTAACAAAGTCAGACATTACTTGTTCCATTAGTTTCTTCCTTTCTTGGAGTTCACTGGCTGAGATGGAACTATTTACCCATTTGTATACCTTATTAAGTGTTTCAAAATACCTTAATAAGTGTCTCCAAGTACCTCCTGTTTTACAACATTTTCATCATTTGTTGCAAACACATTCAGGTTAGTTTCATAAGGTTCTCCTTTATGTCACTTGCTCCCCCACTTTTCTTGGCTGGCTTTGGCCTTATTTTCTCATATTGCTATTTCAACCCACTGGCTGTGGCAAGGCAACATGTTTAATATTGTCAGTGATGCCACAGTGCACTGTTTGATGTGACAATGATACCATGGATATCCCTAAATAAAATCTGGTGGGTCACAGCAACTAACAGACAGCAATGTGAGCAAATGCTCCCAAGAAAGCAAAGAAGGGGAGTAAAGGGGAAACGATACCTAAGATATCATGGCTGGCAAATAAATAAAATGACACTTTTGAGCTCCTAATGAATGTAGATATTTAATGTTTTGTTTTGTTGATAATTTATTAGGTTAATGTTTTGTTAGATCTACTTCTTTCAAAATAAACTCTGAAATTTGAGGATATTTAGTGTAGCCCTAGAAATACTATTGATGGTAAGCTCTTTTCATTTTCGGCCATGTAGGAAATCATTGTAACCTTAGTTGACATTACCTTCATGTTGCCATGTTCTACCATCTGTTGCTGGTAGCTTTGCACAAGCTGTTTAAGTGGAATTGCTTGCATATTCTTTAAAAAGAAGCTACTAAAAGAACATCTTGTTTTCTTTGTTATAAGTTACAGAGAGCAAAGGATGGATTGCAAGGCCCTATGGAAAAATTAAACTGAATGTGAATTAGTGTGTTGCTTGAGCATTTGCATCTAAGCTTTATAGGCATCTTGTTCTTTTCATAAATAAAGCTGTTAATGTTCCTACTTTGATTCTGACATCCACTAAATCTGCCCAGATCAGCTTGATTTTTTTTCTATATTTGGGATTCATCCTAGTCTATAGCACATCCCAGGGTCACTTAGTGAGACTCCAGGGTCAAGCTGAATGTAGAGTGGTTGAAAATTAGCAAAAGAGAGACAAGGCTGCATCAATAGGAGTATAGTGTCTAGATCAAGACATTCTTTCATTTATTTAAATATGTTTATCATATCACTTCTCATCTTCTCTTCTCCAGCTAAAATATACCCAGCTCCCCAAGTGATTCCTCATAGGGTTTGGTTTCCATATCTTTTACCATCTTGGTCACCCTTCTCTGGACACATTCCAATTTGTCAATATCCTTCTTGAAATGTGGTGCCCAAAACTGGACATAGTATTCCAGGTCAGGTCTGACCAAAGCAGAATAGAGTGATACTGTGGCTTCCCTCAGTTTGGACATTGTACCCTGTTAATGCAGCCTTAGAATTGTATTGGCTTTTTTGGCTGCGACATCATACTGTTGACTCACGTTTAACTTGTGATAGAATAAGATCCCAGATCCTTTTCATATGCCAGGTGTCACTCCTTTTATATTTTTGCATTTCATTTTTCCGGCCTGAGTGTAGTACCTTACATTTATTCCTCTTGAATCACAACTCAAAGCACATGAAATGTAAGATGAGTAAAATCATGTGTTATTACTGATATCCCTCAACAGTTGTGGGACCACTTTTGCAAAAAATATACTAAATGCAATCGTTTCTACATTGGTCCTAAGATCACTCAGAGATGAGCTGAGGTAGCAGTGTGAATGAAGAGGAGAAGAAAATTCTTGTGCCAGTCTTTAGAAGCCACAGAAACCTTTAGGAGATGGAGAATCAGAGTCATTGGCTATGTTCTGAACAGCATGGAACATTTGGTTTGAAAAATCATTTGTTGACTGAAATTGAGATTCATTCATTGGTATTAATGTGGAGGGAAGTACATTAATTCATTGTCTTGATTGTTAATTGATCCATTAATTAAACCTTTCTTCTTAAAGAAACAATGGAATTTACAGAGAATGCCATGCTGAATTACCACCATTGCTCCCTAGTGGCACATTTTCATTTTCTCCTTCAACAGCAAAGGGGGGTTGTTTTTATGTTTTTACGTTGTCTTCCTCAATCTGCCACTTTCCAGAAGGTTGGACTAAAAATCCAAAGGCTATAAAGGCTAGGTCTTCCTAAGCAACGTCATCCCAGATCATAGAATCATAGAATCATAGAATTGCAGAGTTGGAAGAGACCACAAGGGCCATCCAGTCCAACCCCCCTGCCACGCAGGAAATCACGATCAAAGCATCCCCGACAGATGGCCATCCAGTTTCTGTTTAAAGACCTCCAAGGAAGGAGACCCCACCACGCTCCGAGGGAGTGCATTCCACTGCTGAACAGCTCTTACTGTCAAAAAGTTCCTCCTAATGTTGAGGTGGAATCTCTGTTCCTGGAGCTTGCATCCATTGTTCCGTGTTCCAGTCTCTGGAGCAGCAGAAAACAAGTTTGCTCCATCCTCAACGTGACACCCCTTCAAATACTTAAACAGGGCTATCATATCACCTCTTAACCGTCTTTTTTCCAGGCTAAACTTACCCAGCTCCCTAAGTCTCTCCTCATAAGGCATCTTTTCCAGACCTTTCACCATTTTAGTTGCCCTTCTCTGGACACGCTCCAATTTGTCAATATCCTTTTTGAATTGTGGTGCCCAGAACTGGACACAGTATTCTAAGTGAGGTCTGACCAAGGCAGAATAGAGTGGCACTATTACTACCCTTGATCTAGACACTATACTTCTATTGATACAGCCCAAAATCGCATTGGCCTTTTCAGCTGCCGCATCGCACTGTTGGCTCATGTTCAACTTGTGGTCTACTAGGACTCCTAGATCCCTTTCGCACGTAGTCTTATTCAGCCAGGTCTCTCCCATCCTATATTTATGCATTTCATTTTTCCACCCTAAATGCAATACTTTACATTTCTCCGTATTGAATTTCATTTTGCTAGCTTTGGCCCAGCTCTCCAGTCTATCCAGGTCATTCTGAATTTTGATCCTGTCCTCTAGGGTATTAGCTACTCCTCCTAATTTGGTGTCATCTGCAAATTTGATAAGTATGCCCCTAATTCCCTCTTCCAAGTCATTGATAAAGATGTTGAATAGCACTGGGCCGAAGACAGATCGCTCCCCTCCCCCGTATCTTCTTGTGCAAGGGACAGGGTTTTGGCCCTTCAAAAGGCAAAGATTGTTAATAATTTAAGAGCTGCTGTTTCCTAATCTATATGCCACTGGTCACCAGATCTATTCCCTGTTTCTTCTGTTCTATTGCTCCAAGCATTCCTTCCCTGGGATCTGCTTTATTCCTTGCCTCCCTATAGTGTCAGATCCTAACTTGGGCTTTCCCACCATCATATTCCTAGACACATCTCTGGTCATTGTGCTCTTCGACTGACCTCCAGTCTGCCTAAGCCAATGTGACCCTGAAAAGTGTCTAATAGGTATGTCCAGTTATGGAATCTCACAGGGAGGGGTAGTAGGACATGCTAACAAAACTATTTTATTTTTACTCATTTTAGTGAAGCATATTAATTGAAAAACATCTCTTCCAACTCTGCAATTCTATGATTCTATGATTGTCATCTAATGCATAAACAGTTCCACAGTGGTGTTTCTTAAAACTCAGTTACTTTCAGAATAGATATTAAGGGTCATTTGACAATTGCTGACAAAACTGCCAATTTCTAACTGAATGTTAAATTTCAGCAAATATTTGCATTGAGGCTGCATTAAAACATATTTAAAGGTATTTCAAACATCAATTTTTAAAAAAAACACTAGCAAGTGGATTTGAGATGAGACTTATAGCCAGTTTGTCCCATGTGAATTGCAACATGGTAATTGGCATGGCATTATTTGTTGTTTGCCATATAATTCAACCATATCACATAGAGTTTCCAGTGGACATTTCTGGTGATAGTTGGCACTGATGTTGAAACTTCCTATTCAGTCAGTTGATGCTATGACAGCTTTACACATTACTGCTACTACACAGATGCTGTTATGAGTATTTCTGATGTGGGATTTGTCAATCCCTTCTTTAAAGCTAGCGTTATATTGGGTACTCACCAGTAGATGGGATGATCCTAGTACATGTTACTTATTTTTGTTAGAATCATCAACAATTTCACATTTGATTTCTTTAAACATTCTTTGTGAATGTTTAAGTCCCAGTGATCTCTTTGTTTTCAGTTTGTAAGTACAATCTAGAAACTTATCTATTTTCACTACTGTTTGCTTCAATTCCTCAAACTCTCTTTCTGGAAATATCATTTCAAGCACATGCATCTGATCTACACTGTCCGCAATGGAATACTAATACAAAATACATTTAGTTTCTCTACAGTCTTCTTATCCCTCTTTACTACCCTTTTTTTACTCTTTCATCATTCTAAGGGGTGACTGCATCTCTAGGGGGTTGTTTACACGGGCAAATATTCCTCTAAATATACCGCTAAGATAGCTCATAGATCTTCTTCGTGGTCTCTGTGAATCACACAGCTGGGGTTACTCCTGCGCCTGCGCAGAGCTTCGGAACCTTCTAGAAACGCTAGGCAGAATGTGCTTTGATACATTTTTGGCGGTAACTCCGCCCATCCTAACGGTCCCTTATAAGCGCTTCTCGCCTAAATCCCCTCAGTTCCTTTCTTTCCGCCACGTTAGCAGCTTGAAGGAACCTCTGTTCGCTAGGTGTTTTTTCTCTCATCGATCTGGTTTGACTTGGCTTTGCTCTTTGACGATGATTTTCTCTCTCTCCCACTGGTTTTGGTATTCGGCTTCTGATTACTCTGTTTTTGACCCTTTTCTGGCTTTTGACTACGATTTTGGCTTATTCCTTCGGCTTTGGCATTACCTCAGATATCGTTACTGACCTCGGACTGGCTTTGACTACGATTCCTCCTTTGTGATTATTATTATTATTATTATTATTATTATTATTATTATTGTGAGTAAAATGTCTGGCAAGGGAGCCTTTAAGCATTGCGTGGTATGTCAAGCAAAACTCGTGGCTGCGGATGGTCATTCCCACTGTTTAATCTGTTTGGGAGAGGCTCACAATGTCGACGCATGCGTCCATTGTAAGGCGTTTACACCACAGGTCCGGAAAGATCAGCTCTCCCGCCTGAAGTCTTTCCTTTATGAAAAGGCACTGCTCCCTGGTTCCGCTCCAGCTTTGACTTCTCCTTCGGCTCCTCCTTCCGAGCCTCGAGGCCGTGAGTGATCTCGGTCTCCTCCGTCCTCTGGGCAAAAGCGTCATTGGTCCCGGAGTCCATCTAGGCGCCGTTCCACTGCATCTGATCCTGAGGCCATGCATTCCTCACGTTGGCATGCATTGTCGGATTCGACTCAGGACCGCTCGACACCGGTCCGAGAACCAGTCCCCTCGACATTGAAAGAGGCCCCTAGTGAAAATGCCCTGTCCACTACTGGGACCCGACCGCCTGTTGCCACTTCTTCATCCTCCCGGCCGTTGAAGAAGAAGAAGGAGAAGCACCTCTCCAAACATGATGCTGGCAGAGCTAAAGATAAGGCAAAGAAGTCTAAGTCGCTAGAGCATGTCGTCCCAGAGGTCCCCCCTCGTCAAGTATTGGAGGCTGAAGACACATTTGTGCACCCATTGCGCTTACCACCACTGGGGAATCCAAACCTCGACGCTTGCGTATCCCGTCTGGCTCACTCGAGGTTGTGGCGGTGGAGCTTCCATCTGAAATGGATACTCCAAGGCCCCCTGTCCGCATTGAGTCATCCCCAGCTCTGGTCGTATCACGAGCTCAACTGCTCGGAAGTCACTCTTCGGATGTTGACGTGGAGATTCTTGAATCTGAAGAGATGCCTCAGCACCAGGTTCCTGCCATCAGAGATTATATTCCCGCTTACTCTGCATATGACCTGGCCCGATCCATTTGCAGAACGGATTTGGGGTCACCGTCGGGATCTCAGGTTTTCACCCCGAGGGGTGAGGCAATTGATACAACACTCACGGGCCGCTCGATTGCTCGATCTCCACGCCCTGCTATTTTGGATGTTGCGACTAAGAAGGATGCCGTGATTCAGGCCTCCCCTCCTGAGCACCAACCTCTACCTCGCACTCCTCCGACCCCGCAGCCTCATTCCCCCACACCATCACAGGCGCATAGTCCCTCACCGGAAGGATCAACCTCATCCTCGGCCGCTTTTTGGGACCTCTATAGACCTTATATACCCTCTCCAAGGACCAAGCTGATTGATGATGAATCCACCTCACCGACTGACGATGTTCGTGCCTTCAGGGAACAGATGGTCTGGATGTCACATGCCCTTGACTTGAAGTTAGAGGACCGGGCGACTGATCCTGTGGATTCAATTTTCCAAAGGATCCAATCAAAGGTGCCTCCGTCATCTACCATCCCAGTGCTGCCTTCTCTGCTCAAACTGGCACAGGGGTCCTGGGAGAACCCGTCTTCAATCCAGTCAACGTCTAAGAAAATAGACCGACTGTACCGAGTTGGGGGAGACCATGCAGACTGGCTACAGAATCACCCAAGGCCGAACCCTGTGGTTGTCGAGGTTGCCCAAAATAAAAAGCAGTGCCGACCCCTATCTTCACCACCGGACCCCGAGGGCAGAAAGCTTGATATAGTCGGGAAGAAGATATATTCTGCGGCTGGCCTGAACTTCCGTGTGGCCAATTATTCCGCCTACATGGGAGCATATCAGCAGGTCTTCTGGGAAATGAGGGGGGACTGAGGGAGGGAGAGTCAAAAATCCTCTGCTATTTTGCAAGTTTGTGAACCCTGACTAAACAAACCGTGCTAGAAAAACTTGTGATAGGTTCACCTTAGGATCCACGGCATGGCAGCAAGATGTTTCCCTCTGCTTCAGGGAGTGAGTTCATTTACAGGCTGATATAGAGAAGATACAGATACTTTGATCTTCCCCCCTGCTATTTTGGCAGTCTCTGAAATGCAAGGCTTCAAAGGAGGGTCTATGCCATTCCCCATACAGCCTTTTTCTGCTTGGGAGGCCATACCCCCCACACTTTTTCAAGTCTGAACAAAAAAGCGGCATAATTAGAAAAAAAACCTGACTGGCACAGATGCGGAAAAGAATTAAAGCGCAGGTTGCCGCAATATATCTGCCGTGTAAACCAGCCCTAGGTGATTTCCTGCGCGAAAGGGATCTAGGAGTCCTAGTAGACCACAAGGTGAACATGAGCCAACAGTGTGATGCGGCAGCTAAAAAGGCCAATGCGATTTTGGGCTGTATCAATAGAAGTATAGTGTCTAGATCAAGGGAAGTAATAGTGCCACTCTATTCTGCCTTGGTCAGACCTCACTTAGAATACTGTGTCGAGTTCTGGGCACCACAATTCAAAAAGGATATTGACAAATTGGAGCGTGTCCAGAGAAGGGCAACTAAAATGGTGAAAGGTCTGAAAACGATGCCTTATGAGGAGAGACTTAGGGAGCTGGGTATGTTTAGCCTGGAAAAAAGACGGTTAAGAGGCGATATGATAGCCCTGTTTAAGTATTTGAAGGGATGTCACGCTGAGGATGGAGCAGGCTTGTTTTCTGCTGCTCCAGAGACTGGAACACGGAGCAATGGGTGCAAGCTCCAGGAACAGAGATTCCACCTCAACATGAGGAGGAACTTTTTGACAGTAAGAGCTGTTCGGCAGTGGAACACGCTCCCTTGGAGCGTGGTGGGGTCTCCTTCCTTGGAGGTTTTTAAACAGAGGCTGGATTGCCATCTGTCGGGGATGCTTTGATCAAGATTTCCTGCGTGGCAGGGGGGTTGGACTGGATGGCCCTCGTGGTCTCTTCCAACTCTGCAATTCTATGATTCTATGATTCTGAGGGATTTTTAAATATTGTTCTTCTTTGGTGTTATTAATGATATGTTCCTCAAAATCTTTTTGCTTCCCTTTTTATATATTTGTATTTTCTCTGTATGTGAATGGAATCCTGCGTCAGGACACATGTGTATCATGTAGCTGTATCTTCGTAGCTACAACTCCTGATGCTACTCATCCAGAACCCACCTTCTAAGCATTTCTATGTTACTGGAGACGATCAGCAGGGACATGTCCAGTTATTTTCCTGTAGCTGGACATGCTACAACAGGTATCCTCTGGGACTTCCACGGGCCCTCCTGAGCACCTTGCAGCACATATTTACTAAACTCTCTAGCAATACAGAAATGGTCATGTCATGGAGTCGTACTCCTTACAAGGTGAAGATTTTTTTTGTGGTGGTGGTGGGGATTTACACTGTGAACTGCCATTATAAGCCTAAAGTGAGCAATAAATGGTTGTAGAAAGGTGGCCTAGGATTTTTAAATGCTTTTATCTGAGATTTTAACTTTTAAATTTTATTGTAATTGTTTTAATTGATGATTCTTGGAAGCCACCTTGGGTCCCACTTTGGAGACAGGCAGCATATAAATGAATAAATATATAAATAGGTTTAGCAGTTACCAACAATAAGCTCTGCTTCTGAATGCTGTGTAAGTACCAGCATCAAAAAAGTGGTAGATGTAGACAAGTCAACAAGGGACACTGTCTCCCTAACCCCAGCTGTTGTTGTTGTGTGCCTTCAAATCTTTTCCACCTTATGGCAACACTAAGGCGAACCTATCACATGGTTTTCTAAGACTGAGAATATGTGATTTGTCCATGGTCACCCAGTGGGTTTATTTTCATGGCCGAGCAGGGATTTGAGGCTTGAACTCCAGAGTCGTAGCCCAAAACTCAAACCATTGGCTCACCCTGACCCCTGGTGATAAAATATTACAGTCTCTTAGAATATGGAAATGAAATTTGGAATCTCAAGAGTACATGGCTTAAATTGTTTTGAGAGTTAGAGCCACCATTAATCCCTGCTAATCTGATCAGGATTTATAGGTTTTGATGGATATTTTGTATTTTTAACTTAGTAAATATGGTTTATTTTGTGAACAGTTCCAGCAAAGTTTTGCAGCTGCAGAGTTGCTGGTGTAATAAAACATGTTATTTTTCTCACTTAGACAGGAGTGACTCACAAATCATGTTCAAGGCTATAATTTAAAACTCTTCCCTATCACAACTTAAGTTCCAACCTTGCCATCAAATTTATGCAAACATATATCCATAGGATTCAAGGTTTCCAGTACTTTGGGGATGGGAGGTTGTTTATTTGCATATTCTGCTTCCTGTAATTGAACAGAAAGAAATAACATTTCCTACTGAATAGCACTGAGGTCGTGTCTCTTTTTTAAAATGCCATTTAATAACTTTCCTAGGATTTCATAGTTCTCTGAAATAATTCCCAATTTTTTGCTGCTACCATTACAATTCTGCTCAGCAGCTAATTGGACCAGATAGCCATTGTAAGAAAGGAATGGCATGGGAAGAGTCCCCAGTACCACTGTTCAAAGTAAACTGCTTATAAGTCCCATGGCCACAGCCATTGCTTTTTCCATAATATCTTTATGACTACATAGACAAACTGTGGGCTAACTGTACTACTCAGTGGCACATATGTGGTCCAGGGGCTGGCAACAGGTGATCCCTTGTAAATACAATACATATTTAAAACTATCATGGCCTGAGATGTCTCATTCATTAAATTACTTAAGTAGAACAGTTAAGCATGATGTCCAAGCCTTGTGGTGCTACTGCAAGAACCGGCAGCATTAGGACCAATTTCTCTATTACAGATCTCCTACAGAATTTTGTTTTAGTCACAGAAGGATTTCTCTGTAGGCTTCATCTACATATAAATATACTGAAATGTTGGTGCATAACAGTTTCAACACATATTACCTGTGACAGAAACCTTGTGGAGAATCAGTAGTTAAGAAAGGCTGCCTCTTCCTTGGTGCTGTTCCATCCAGATAGTTTAGTCAGGCTTTCCATACTCCGATGGGGGATTGACTCACCTAGTGGTTCCCTGCTGTTTACATTTGGCAGAGATGATTAAAACAATACTGTATTCAGCTAATTAGTAATTAGCTAGTTGCTGTTTAGAAATGGGGCCAACAAAAGTTATTGCTAAAGGTGGCTAATTACTTTCTGTTCTTGAGATGTTACTTTTAAAAGTAACATTCCATCTTCTGTTTCTTTTACTAGAACTTCTAGGATCTGGAGTGTTCTTAGACTATAATTAGCCCAGATATTGCTGACTATTATAGTCAGTCTGAAAGAAATGTGTATTCATAATTATGTTTTAATTTTTTCTGGCTCATGTTTAATTTGGGAGACTGGGCTTCATGCATTCTATTTCTCCTCTTTCAGTTTTTAATTTTAAAAAGAAATAATAGATTTCCACACTTGTAATGGATCTATTAGTCAGTATAACAGGCAAATGCATTGGCACGTCTCTTCTATTGGGCCTATGCACCATAATGTGTTTTGCTTTCTCCTTCTGCCCCCTTCTCTCCCTTTTTTGGGGGATGATTGGCTGATCTGATGTAATGATACAATGCTCTGTGCTATCATCAACAAGGTTATTGTGACCTCTCTGTATTGATTAAGTCACCTTGGTTTGCTGGAGTGATTAGGACAGAGAATCTCAGTTCCAAATCCATGATTATCATATATGAAATCAGATTCCTTTATCTTATGACAGCATGACATAAGCATTAGGAAATCTCATGTAAAGGAAGTACGTACATAAATGTAATCAACCTGCTGGAAAATTTTACTTTTTTGGACTATAATTCCCTGAACCCTCTAGATCTCCAGATTTGCCGTGTCTTCCCTAGAGGTGGCCTCCTCAGATGAGGAAGAGGGGAGCCAAGATAGCAGGCTCCAAGTGGAGCCAGAGAAGGCTCCACTTGGAGCCTTCTCTGGAACTGTTTGAAGCAAAGCCCAGTCCATCCCACGTAGCTCCTGAATCAGCAGTTAGATACTGAACCATTTCACCCCTCTGAGCATCACAGACTGAAGCATCAGCTGCAAAAGAGCAAGAAGTCTTAGCCAGCTTCAAAAGGAACAAGCTGAGGAAATTAGGCCAGCTGTACTGAGTTACAGCCAGCTGTAAATTAGCACAGCCTGGGAGGTTATAGCCTTGCAATACCCTCTGCTGGCTCACCACCACCACCCTCACCCTCCTCCTAACATGAGATGAGTGATGAATCCACACGCTGATTGGAGAAGCTGTAGTCCTGTCACCTATGTTCTGTTAGCTGGTTCACAATGATGCAGACTTGTCATCATACACTGGCTATCAGGACACAGCACATGACACTTATGGGGACAGGAAATAGGTGAGTCGGGGGGGTAGGTAGTCGTCAAGTCTATTTAAGGACTGGTGGGGAGGGGAAGGAGCTTGAGAAGAATTCGCCTTGTTTGGGGTTTTGGACACATGGTTGATAAGGAGTCACCTCATGTCATGATATGTCCAAGTACAACAGCTTCAGCTTACTCATCTTGGCTTCTAGGGAGAGTTCAGGCTTCATTTGCTCTAGGACTCATTTATTTGTCTTTTGGGCAGTTCATGGTATTCACAGGACTCTCCACAAGTTCCACATTTCAAAGGAGTTGATTGATTCTGTTCTTGACACCTTTCTTCACTGACCAGCTTTCACAACCATACATAAAAATCGCTAGTCCCAGAGGCCACCAAGAGGGAGAAAAACAATTTTTGGCTAAAAGTATTTTAGCAATAGGATGTTTGAGGCCCTCTTGGGGCCTCTTTGTTGGTCAATCTGGTTCAGGACCTATTCATGCAATTGCTAATTGCATGAAGAACATCATGTATCATCTGATGTAAACATGTTTGTTTTATTGATCAATTATTTTATTGAATTAACTGCATTTTCCACATATATTTCAATGTATTTATTACAAATACATTTATCATATAAATACCACCTTGAAGGCATATGTTTTTGAGCAGAACAGTGGCCTATAAAGTTTATTATAAGTAATTAGATAAATCTTATGATTCTGGGTCTTTAGGGTTCAATTCATAGAAACTGATAATGTGAGGACAAAGTGGTAACCAGTATGCTGGTCCTCTTAGTACACTAAGGAAATAAACCAAACTTATCCCAGACCCAGTGCAATGTGTCCAGATGATACATGAAGTGAATCTACTTTATTAAACCCAGTTTAAGAGAAACCACAGGAAACTCCAAATTTTCCAGGAAACTCCAGAGTGCCTCCGATTCATTTGCTGTCTGGACAGTTGGACTGGGTTCGATTCGGCCAGCTCCAGTTGTCCACATGGAAATGCAGTGCTATCGCCCTTACCTTGTGCTGAGCAGCACAAGCAAGGGGATGGATTCTCTTTGGAACTGCTGCCACCACTGCTGCCTTGCTGGCCAAGCAGCTCCCTTTGAGAGCTTGGCCAGTGCTGTTGCTTCTGCTAAGGTCAGAACAGGGAACCCATGTGGTCAATGAGGAAGTAATAGTGCCACTCTATTCTGCCTTGGTCAGATCTCACTTAGAATACTGTGTCCAGTTCTGGGCACCACAATTCAAAAAGGATATTGACAAATTGGAGCATGTCCAGAGAAGGGCAACTAAAATGGTGAAAGGTCTGGAAACGATGCCTTATGAGGAGAGACTTAGGGAGCTGGGTATGTTTAGCCTGGAAAAAAGACGGTTAAGAGGCGATATGATAGCCCTGTTTAAGTATTTGAAGGGATGTCACGCTGAGGATGGAGCAGGCTTGTTTTCTGCTGCTCCAGAGACTGGAACACGGAGCAATGGGTGCAAGCTCTAGGAACAGAGATTCCACCTCAACATTCGAGCCTGTGCAATGGATTTTTCTGGTGGAGCGCAGCGTGCACAGAACTGGCCTCACCCTTTAAACCAGAGATTCATCTGCCGTGGCCTTGCAAGCATGGACGTGGCAGTGAGGTCCTCGGGCCGTAGGTTTGATTAGAGTTTCCTTCTCTTAGATGGTTGACCTTACAGGGTTGGACGAGCACCATCTGCCCGGGTTTGGGATTGGAGTTTTCCTTCTCCTAGGACGGTTGCCACAAGGCTGGAGAGCCCATCCTGCCCTTTGACGCTCTTTGTCAGACCCTTCGGTTTTGACCTGTCTGGCATGGGAGACCCTACCAGTGGCTATTATGCCACCGCCAGCATAGCTCAAAACATCATTAGGGTACGCAAGCCTCTCTCCCACGACAAGGGGGCGTCAATGGAGAGGCCCTCAACATTAGGAGGAACTTTTTGACAGTAAGAGCTGTTCGGCAGTGGAACGCACTCCCTCGGAGTGTGGTGGGGTCTCCTTCCTTGGAGGTCTTTAAACAGAGGCTGGATGGCCATCTGTCGGGGATGCTTTGATCGTGATTTCCTGCATGGCAGGGGGTTGGACTGGATGGCCCTCGTGGTCTCTTCCAACTCTGCAATTCTATGATTCTATGATTCTATGATTCTATGTCAGGGTACCCTGTTCTGACCTCAGCAGAAGTGACAGCACTGACTAGGCTCTTTCAGGGAGTTGCTTGGATGGTGAGGCAGTGGCAGCAGTGGCCCGGAGGAGAAGACGGGGCATTGGTGCAAGTGCACTGCCAGTCTGACCGGCCATCTGGGCTACAAGATGGCTTTGCATTAATTACTTCCATGCTGGTACAGGTGGCACCTACGTGGTAATTCCCGGGCAGCTCCAAAATAGTCTAGATTCCATCTGGATTGTTGCCCCTGGTGTAGCTGAGCCTTCAGAAAGTGGCATTTCCTTGAGTCCTCTTAAGAGATTGTGTTGGGTATCTTTTTTTTCATTATTTCCCAGCAGCCTGATTGTAGGTTCCACAAGACTCTGCATTTTCTCCCCTTCTTTCAACATGTACATGCCAGCTTTTTGGTAAGATCTTAAGGAGTTTTAAAGTGTATTGTCAGTATGCAGATTATACTCAACCCTTCTCTGCATATCTTCTTCGTGGTCTCTGTGAATCACACAGCTGGGTTACTCCTGTGCCTGTGCAGAGCTTTGGAACCTTCTAGAATCGCTAGGCAGAACATGCTTTGATACATTTTTGGCGGTAACTCCGCCCATCCTAACGGTCCCTTATAAGGGCTTCCCGCCTAAAATCCCCCCAGTTCCTTTCTTTCCGCTGCGTTAGCAGCTTAAGGAACCTCTGTGCGCTAGGTGTTTTTTATCTTGTTACTGGTTTTGACTTGGCTTTGGCTCTTCGATGACGATTTTTGCTCTCTCCTACCGTTTTGGTATTTGACTGATTTCTGGCTTTGACTCGTTTCTTCTGGCTTTTGACTACGCTTTCTGCTCACTCCTTTGGCTTGTCACTACCTCAGACCTCTGTTACTGACCTCGGACCGGCTTGACTACGATTCTTCTCTTCTGATTATTGTTATGGCTATTGTGATCTACGATGTCTGCTAAAGGAGCATTTAAATGATGCGTGATATGCCAAGCTAAACTCCCAAGTGCGGATGGCCATTCCCGCTGTTTGATTTGCCTGGGAGAATCTCACAATGTCGACGCATGCATCCATTGTAAGGCTTTTACTCCACAAGCCCGAAAACATAGGCTATCACGCCTGAAATCCTTCATGTATAAAAGGGCTTTGCTCCCGGGCTCGGCTGCACCGTCGACCTCTGTTTCAGCTACTCCATCAGAGTCTCGAGGCCGTGAACGTTCTCGGTCTCCACCGACCTCTGGACAGAAGTGTCGTCGGTCCCGTAGTCCGTCCAGGCGCCGCTCCACCACATCAGATCCCGAGGCTCTCCATTCTTCACATCAACGTGCTCCCTCGGATTCAACTCGGGACCGTTCGACACCGGTTCGAGAACCAGCCCCCTCGACCTCTAAGCAGGCCATGGGAGAAAAGGTGCCACCTACTACCGAGCCCCTCCCATCTGCTGCCGCTACTGTATCCTCTGAGCTGGCAAAGAAAAAGAGGAAGGAGAAACATCTCTCCAAACATGCTGACGGTAAAAAGGATAAGACAAAAAAATCCAAACCGGCGGAGCATACTGCCCCAGAAATCCCTCCCCACCGATCAACTGAGTCTGAATGCAAGTTTCTGCGTCCACTGCCGATATCCATCCCAGAAGTTGAGATCCGTCATCCACGAACCCCACCCAGCTCTTTGGATGTTGTGACTGTGGAACTCTCCCCTGCTTTGGATGTTGCGAAACCCCCTACACATGTCGAGTCATCGCCGGCTCTGGTTGTGTCACGGGACCAGCTACTGAGAAGCCACTCTTCGGACGTAGATGTGGAAATTGTTAAACCTGAAGAGTTGCCTCGGAGCCTTCCATCAGGGATGATGTTCCGGCTTATTCAGCGTACGACTTGGCCCAGTCTATTTGTCGAGCCTGTCTTGGCTCTCCATCGGGATCACAGATCTTCACTCCCAGAGGCGACCTCATTGATACGTCCCAGACTGGGCTCCCAAGACCTCATTCTCCCTCTCCTGTACCTTTGGATGTTGTGTCGAAGAGAGATGTTCCTGTTCAGGTCTCGCTGCTCGAGCACCAACCACCAACCTCTGCCTCGAACCCCTCCAACTCCACACCCTCGCTCTCCCATGCCTACACGGCCCAGAAGCCCCTCGCCGGATACATCAACATCTTCGTCAGCTGCCTCATGGGATCTCTACAGGCCCTATTTGCTTCTCCAAAGTCCAAACTCATGGATGACGACTCCACCTCTCCGACCGACGATGTTCGTGCCTTCGGAGAGCAGATGGTGAGAATGTCTCATGCCTTAGATCTGAAGGTGGAAGACTGGCCGACTGACCCTGTAGATCCTATTTTCCAGAGGATCCAATCTAAGGCACCCCCGTCTGCTACTATCCTGGTGTTGCCTTCTTTGCTGAAGTTGGCGCAAGGGTCCTGGGAAAACCCATCATCAATCCAGCCAACATCCAAGAAGATTGACAGATTATACCGTGTTGGGAGAAATCATGTTGATTGGTTGGAGAATCACCCGAAGCCGAATTCTGTGGTCGTCGAGGTGGCCCAGAATAGGAAGCAACGTCGGCCTCTGTCTTCCCCACTGGACCAGGAAGGCAGATAGCTCGACATCGTCGGCAAAAAGATCTACTTGGTGGCTGGTTTGAGCTTCCGTGTTACTAACTATTCAGTGTGCATGGGACATATCAACAAGTGTTGTGGGAAAGAATGAGCCTCCTGATTAAAGACCTCCCTGAAGAGCGGCGCTGGATGGCAGAGACCATTCAATCTGAAGGACAGTCCCTTGAGGGACTTCAGATGAATTCAGCCCGGCATGTGGCGGACTGCGCAGCAAAAACCATTGCTGGTTCGATAGCCCTGCGTTGGCATGCATGGCTACGCTCGTCCGGCCTCATACCCCAAGCGTCGGCCACTTTTGAGGATCTTCCCTTTGATGAATCGGGCTTGTTCAATGGTTCCACTGATGACAAGCTCAAATTCACTCAAAAGATGAGGACCACTGCCAGGAAATATGGTATGGGCTCCACCTCCACTCACCAATACCGTCCTAGAGGGAGATATTCCCGGCAGGCCCCATCCTATGGCCAACAGTTTCGGCGAGGGTACTCTGGCCAAGCTTACCGGCAATCCTGTTTCGCTCCCTCCACTTCTCCGGCCTCTTCGGTGAGGAGCCAGGGCTCAGGTTCCAGGCACCAACAACTGCCCAGACAAAGATCCAGGGATCAGGATCGGAAGAAATTCTAATCCCCCAGCTTTGATGATTTCTCTGTTTCTCCCCAGGCACCTCTCTTCGGAGATTGACTGTCCAACTTCCAAGACGCCTGGTCTTCCATAACGTCAGACCAATGGGTACTCCAAATCATCCGAACAGGCTATTGGATAGAGTTCGACACTCTGCCTCTGACGGGACGGGTTCGGTCAACACCTCCCTCCCCTCCCCTCCTCGAGGAGGTGGAGACTCTGTTGCAGAAAGGGGCCATCGAACCGGTCAACCCCAACCTTCAGCACCTCTGCTTCTTCTCGAGGTACTTTCTGGTTACCAAGAAGGAAGGCGGTCTGCGCCCGATTCTTGACCTCCGTGGGGTGAACAAGTACATAACCCCAAAGAAGTTCAGGATGGTCACCTTGGCATCGATTCTTCCACTTCTGTGGCAGGATGACTGGTTCGCATCCATAGAACTGAAGGATGCCTATTTTCACATCAGGATCCACCCGGCCCACAGGCGCTTCCTTGCATTTCAAGTCGGGACCAAAGTCTTCCAGTTCAGAGTTCTCCCCTTCGGCCTCTCCACCGCTCCCTGTGTCTTCACGAAGTGCATGGCAGTAGTGGCGGCTTTTCTTCGGCAGCAGGGAGTAGAGCTCTTCCCTTACATCAAGGACTAGCTGATTGTGGCACAGTCTCGGCGTCAGCTCGAACTCGATATTGGCCTCACCTTAGATGTCTAAGACTACCTGGGACTTGTCAACATCGAGAGGTCTCAACTCCTGGCCGGCGCAAGTGATTCAGTTTATTGGGGCTCGTCTGGACTCTTCAACTGCAGCGGCTTACTTACCTCAGGACCGCTTCGACAACCTGCGATCCCTAATCCATGCCTGCCGTCGATCCCGAAGGCTTCCGGCACACTCAATTCAAGTGCTTCTCAGCCACATGGCAGCTACAACGTACGTGACTCGGCTTGCCAGACTTCGATTCCGCCCACTCCAGCACTGGTTCCTGCAAGTGTTTGACCCTCTTCGCGATTCTCCAAACAAGATGCTCACGATGCCGAGAGCAGTTCAAAGGTCACTGGACTGGTGGCTGGTACCAGACAATGTCTTGTAGGGCATGCCCTTCGACCTCCCTCAACCGGACATCTCTTTGACAACGGACGCTTCGATGCAGGGATGGGGAGCGCATCTCGACTCCTACAAAATCCGGGGTTCTTGGAGCACCAAGGAGCAAGCCCTCCATATCAACGTCCTGGAACTCCTCGCCATCCAGAAAGCATTGAGAGCCTTCGAATCCATGGTGAGAGGCAGGACTGTACCAGTGCTGACAGACAACACGTCTGTCATGTACTACCTAAACAAACAGGGAGGTACGAGGTCCCCTCAACTTCTCCAACTCACACTGGATGTATGGGAGTGGTGCGTTGCAAGGAAGTTGTTTCTCCAATCCATCCATCTGCCAGGGGAAGAGAACACTCTTGCCGACGGACTCAGCCGTTCGAGTCTCTCCAGCCACGAGTGGCATCTCCACAGATCGGTCACCCTGGACCTGTTTCGAACCTGGGGGTTCCCTCAGGTGGATCTTTTTGCATCTCCCGAAAATGCTCAGTGTCCCCAGTTCTGCTCGAGGCAGGGGGCTCTGGGATTGAAGGGGGACGCGTTCCTGTTCCAGTGGTCGGGTCCACTACTTTACCTGTTCCCTCCATTTCTGCTGCTGACAAGGGTGATCACCAAGCTTCATCGGGACAGAGCAAACGCCATCCTCATCGCCCCATGGTGGCCTCAACAACCGTGGTTTGCGACCCTGCTTCGCTTGGCGGACCGGCGTTTCATCCACCTTCCATCCCATCCAGACCTGCTCATCACACACGGGGGCAAAGTCAGACATCCCAACCTGGACACTCTGCGTCTGACAGCCTGGAGGTTGACCCTGTAACTCTCCCTTCGTGTTCAGGACTCTCGAGTCCGTCCTCGGTGCCGGTGCGATCTGCATTTTTCCACCCAAACTTCCAGGCTGTCATTGATGCTGCACAGAGGCCTTACACCAAGAAATCGTATCACTATAAGTGGAAATAGTATGAAGCATTTCTGGCATCCCGGGATCCAGTCCTTGACCAATTCTCCATCCCGACGGTCCTGGAATTTCTTCTACAATTGTCTTCCGCGGGCCTGTCGCTCTCTTCGATCCTGTGCAACTTGGTGGCCATCTCCGTCAAATTCCAGGGGAGAGGTCTTCCTTCTCCCTTCATAGATGCCACGGTGAAGAAATTTTTGAGAGGCTTTGCAAACCTCCACCCTCCGGTGACTGAACCGACCCGGGCTTGGAGCCTCGAACTGGTCCTCTCGCAGCTGGTCCACCGACCGTTTGAACCAATGGCTTCCACCTATCTCCGACTGCTATCCTGGAAAACTGCGTTCCTCGTGGCCATCACTTTGGCGCGTCGCACTGGAGAGCTCTGTGCCTTGAGGTCTGATCCTCCCTACACTGCTTTCCACAAGCACAAGGTGGTCCTCCGTCCCGACATCTTCTTACCGAAGGTGGTCTCCAGCTTTCATCTTAATCAATCCATCACTCTCCCTGCTTTGATGCAGGATCTGAAAGATGAATTCGAATGCACCCTTCATCTCATGGATGTTAGAAGAGCTCTGGCTTTCTACATTCAACGGTCTGCGTCCCACAGAAAGTCACCCAAACTGTTTGTTTCCTATCCTGACTCGAAACTCGGAGAGCCCATCTCCTCACAGAGACTATCGAAGTGGGTGACTTCGACCATCACTCTCTGCTATGAACTGGCAAAGAAGCCTATGCCTTCTCGGATTCGAGGACACTACGAGGGCTGTCTCCACTTCGACAGCTTTTCTCTCTGGAGTGCCTCTAGAGAACATTTGCAGAGCTGGAACCTGGTCAGTACCTTTGACTTTTATTTCTCACTATAGACTTGACTCTCGTTCTAGGAGCGAGGCTGCCTTTGGGAAGGTTGTACTGTTATCGTCTATTCAATAAGTGAGTTTTCATGTTGCCAAGTCATTGTTGTTATGTTGTTATGTTTGCTTTGATAACTTTGCTTAGAATTGTGTGTTTAATGGTTTAAACTCTGGTGCATGCATAAGGGGTATACATGGTGTAGGACATACCTGCCTCCATGAGTGAAACTTGCCAGTCTACACCCAGCTGTGTGATTCACAGAGACCAGGAAGAAGATGGACAGGTTGCTTACCTGTAACCATAGATCCTCGAGTGGTCTTCTGTGAATTCACACAGACCCGCCCATCCTCCCCTCTATGTCCTATTACATCATATAAACATGCTTAATGTTCCTGATGCTGCAAGTTGCGGCGTCATTCAAGGAACTGAGGGGTTTTAGGCAGGAAGCCCTTATAAGGGACCATTAGGATGGACGGAGTTACCACCAAAAATATATCAAAGCACGTTCTGCCTAGCGATTCTAGAAGGTTCTGAAGCTCTGTGCAGGCGCAGGAGTAACCCAGTTGTGTGAATGCACAGAAGACCACTCGAAGATCTATGGTTACAGGTAAGCAACCTGTCCTTCTCCAAACTTGACCCAGCAGCCACATCAACAGCATAATCCTAGTAATCCCTTGAACCCAGCTGATCTTTGCTTTTTAACTGCCCCATACATCCTTTTGAAAACAACATCTATCAAATTATTGATAGATGATAAAGAAAGGGGAGGATTAGGTCTACCAGACTTAAAGGTATATTATGAAGCCACATAGAATCATAGAATTGCAGAGTTGGAAGAGACCACGAGGGCCATCCAGTCCAACCCCCTGCCACGGAGGAAATCACGATCAAAGCATCCCCGACAGATGGCCATCCAGCCTCTGTTTAAAGACCTCCAAGGAAGGAGACCCCACCACGCCCCAAGGGACTGCGTTCCACTGCCAAACAGCTCTTACTGTCAAAAAGTTCCTCCTAATGTTGAGGTGGAATCTCTGTTCCTGGAGCTTGCATCCATTGCTCCGTGTTCCAGTCTCTGGAGCAGCAGAAAAACAAGCCTGCTCCATCCTCAACATGACACCCCTTCAAATACTTAAACAGGGCTATCATATCGCCTCTTAACCGTCTTTTTTCCAGGCTAAACATACCCAGCTCCCTAAGTCTCTCCTCATAAGGCATCGTTTTCAGACCTTTCACCATTTTAGTTGCCCTTCTCTGGACACACTCCAATTTGTCAATATCCTTTTTGAATTGTGGTGCCCAGAACTGGACACAGTATTCCAAGTGAGGTCTGACCAAGGCAGAATAGAGTGGCACTATTACTTCCCTTGATCTAGACACTATACTTCTATTGATACAGCCCAAAATCGCATTGGCCTTTTTAGATGCCACATCACACTGTTGGCTCATGTTCAACTTGTGGTCTACTAGGACTCCTAGATCCCTTTCGCACGTAGTCTCATTCAGCCTTATGAGGAGAGACTTAGGGAGCTGGGTATGTTTAGCCTGGAAAAAAGACGGTTAAGAGGCGATATGATAGCCCTGTTTAAGTATTTGAAGGGATGTCACGCTGAGGATGGAGCAGGCTTGTTTTCTGCTGCTCCAGAGACTGGAACACGGAGCAATGGGTGCAAGCTTCAGGAACAGAGATTCCACCTCAACATGAGGAGGAACTTTTTGACAGTAAGAGCTGTTCGGCAGTGGAACACACTCCCTCGGAGCATGGTGGGTTCTCCTTCCTTGGCAGTCTTTAAACAGAGGCTGGATTGCCATCTATTGGGGATGCTTTGATCAAGATTTCCTGCGTGGCATGGGGGTTGGACTGGATGGCCCTCATGGTCTCTTCCAACTCTACAATTCTATGATTCTATATTTATGCATTTCATTTTTCCGCCCTAAATGCAGTACTTTACATTTCTCCGTATTGAATTTCATTTTGTTAGCTTTGGCCCAGCTCTCCAGTCTATCCAGGTCATTCTGAATTTTGATCCTGCCCTCTAGGGTATTAGCTACTCCTCCTAATTTGGTGTCATCTGCAAATTTTATAAGTATGCCCCTAATTCACTCATCCAAGTCATTGATAAAGATGTTGAATAGCACTGGACCCAGGACAGAACCCTGTGGCACCCCACTGGTCACATCTTTCCAAGACGAAGAGGAGCCACTGCTGAGCACCGTTTGGGTTTGGCCGGTCAACCAATTACAAATCCATTGAACAGTTAACTTGTCTAGCCCACATTCTACAAGCTTGTTTGCAAGAATGTCAAGGGGAACCTTGTCAAAGGCCTTACTGAAATCAAGGTATGCGATATCCACAGCATTCCCTTCATCTACCAAGCTGGTAACTTTATCAAAAAAAGAGATCAGATTAGTCTGGCATGACTTGTTACTCTGAAACCCATGTTGACTTTTTGTGATTATGGCATTGCCTTCTAAATGTTCACAGACTCTCTGTTTAATGATCTGCTCTAGAATCTTCCCTGGTATTGATGTCAGACTAACTGGACGATAATTGTTGGGATCCTCTTTTTTCCCCCTTTTGAAGATGGGAACGTTTGCCCTCCTCCAGTCTGCTGGGACTTCTCCTGTTCTCCAGGAGTTCTCAAAGATTATTGCCAATGGCTCTGAGATTATATTTGCCAGCTCTTTTAATACTCTTGGATGTAGTTCATCTGGTCCTGGAGATTTAAATTCATTTAGATTAAGAAGGTATTCCTGTACTACCTCTTTACTTATTTTGAGCTGGATTTCCCCTATTGTGTCCTCTGTTCCATTATCCTCAGGTTGGTCCTCCTTTTCCTTTTCTGAAAACACTGAGGCAAAGAAGGTGTTGAGTAATTCTGCCTTTTCTCTGTCCCCTGTTAGCATTTTGCCATCTTCTCCACGTAGTGGCCCTATCATTTCCTTCTTCCTCCTTTTGCTGCGGACATACCCCCCCCCAAAAAAAAACCTTTTTATTGTTCTTAACCTCCCTAGCAAGCCTGAGCTCATTCTGCGCTTTAGCTTTTCTGACTTTACTCCTACACATGTTCGCTATCTGTTTGAATTCTTCTTTGGTGATTCCCCCCTTTTCCATTTCCTATACAAGTTCCGTTTAAAACTTAGCTCCATTGAAAATTCTTTAGTCATCCATCCTGGTTTCTTGAGACACCTCCCATTTTTCTTCCTCAATGGTACTGTTTGAAATTGTGCCTTCAGTATCTCCCTTTTGAGAAAGTCCCACCCGTCTTGAGGTCTCTTCTCTTTTAGTATTCCTGACCATGGGATCACCCCCAGTATTTCCCTGAGTTTATTGAAATCAGCTCTCCTAAAGTCAAGAATGCGTGCCTGACTATGCCTGGCTTCTCCTTTCCATTGTATAACATACTCCAGGAGAACATGATCACTCTCACCTAAGGATCCCACCACTTGCACCCCATTAACCAGGTCATCTCTGTTGGTTAGGATCAGATCTAATATAGCTGACCCCCTTGTTTCCTCTTCCACCTTTTGGACCATGAAATTGTCTTCCAGGCAAGTAAGGAATTTGCTAGACCTTGAAGTTTTGGATGAGTTAGATTGCCAGCAAATATCAGGATAGTTGAAGTCACCCATCACTACTACATCTCTCCTTTCTGCATGTGTGTTCATCTGTTCTAGAGAGGCATCATCCAATTCCTCCGTCTGACTTGGGGGTCTGTAGTAGAGTCCCACAATAACATCTGTGTTGTTTCCCTCCCCTTTAATTTTTATCCAGATGCTCTCCACCTGGCTTCCATGGATCTCTTCACTGGTGTAAATATCCTTGACATATAATGCTGTTCCTCCTCCTTTCCTGTTTGGCCTGTTTCTCCTATAAAGGCTATACCCCTCTATTCCTACATTCCAATCATGAGACTCGTCCCACCATGTTTAATATGGATTAAGCAATCGGTTATACTTGATGATAAAAGAGAATTAGATTTGGAAGGACATGAAATCAGAATGGGTAGGCAGGCTATCTTTGGTATAACAAAGTTAAAGTAAATGCTGAATTTAAAAATCATAGAATTAGAAGATTGTTAATAAAAGTTTGGAGTAAATATAAGAAAAGAATAAATCCTAAATTACCAGGTTGGCTATCGCCACAAGAAGCATTTTGTAAAAAAGAATTAAGAGTGGATCTAGGAGTCCTAGTAGACCACAAATTCAACATGAGTCAACAGTGTGATGCGGCAGCTAAAAAGGCCAATGCGATTTTGGGCTGTATCAATAGAAGTATAGTGTCTAGATCAAGGGAAGTCATAGTGCTGCTCTATTCTGCCTTGGTCAGACCTCACCTAGAATACTGTGTCCAGTTCTGGGCACCACAATTCAAAAAGGATATTGACAAATTGGAGCGTGTCCAGAGGAGGGCGACTAAAATGGTGAAAGGTCTGGAAACCATGCCTTATGAGGAGAGACTTAGGGAGCTGGGTATGTTTAGCCTGGAAAAAAGACGGTTAAGAGGCGATATGATAGCCCTTTTTAAGTATTTGAAGGGGTGTCATGCTGAGGATGGAACAGGCTTGTTTTCTGCTGCTCCAGAGACTGGAACACGGAGCAATGGGTGCAAGCTCCAGGAACAGAGATTCCACCTCAACATGAGGAGGAACTTTTTGACAGTAAGAGCTGTTCTGCAGAGAAACTCACTCCTTCAGAGCGTGGTGGGGTCTCCTTCCTTGGAGGTCTTTAAACAAAGGCTGGATTGCCATCTGTCGGGGATGCTTTGATCAAGATTTCCTGTGTGGCAGGGGGTTGGACTGGATGGCCCTCATGCTCTCTTCCAACTACAATTCTATGATTCTATGATTCTAATGGTTAAAATATAGAGATATATTAGAAAAAAGAGAAGGGTGTTGGAAAATAAAAGATAAACAACAGTTGGAAAGTGAAAGGATAAATTATTATCAATTAAGACAAAGGGTTAAAGAAGACTTGAAACAATTCCAATACTCAGATGAGAAATCAGAACTAGAAAAATTGATATGCTCAGAAGAAGGCCACTTAATTAGTAAGATATATAAAGTACTGCTAAGATACAATACAGAAGAGGAGCAAATTAAAAAGTGTATGATAGATTGGGCTCAAAACGTGGGACACCAATTAAATTTAGAACAATGGGAGGAGGTTTGGACTAAAGGTTTAAAATTCACATGTTCAAATAATATTAAAGAGAATTATTACAAAATGATGTATAAATGGTATATAACCCTGCAAAAATTGGCAAAGATATATAAAAATACCTCAAACAGATGTTGGAAATGCCAGAAACAATTAGGTACATTCTTTCACATATGGTGGAAGTCCAATAGAGCAAAGAGATACTGGTTTAAAATTAATAAAGGGATGGAGAAAATATTAAAAACTAAAATAAGAAAAAGACCGGAATTATATCTATTAAACATGTTAGATTTGAAAAATAATTTTGAAAGAAAATATAACAAAATAATTAATTATATGATTACTGCCGCTAAAGTGATTTATGCAAGGAAATGGAAGACCAAGGAGATACCTAATTATGAAGAATGGATGGGGAAAATTTTGGAGTATGCATTATTAGAGAAATTAACAAATTGGATAAAAAATAAGACAAATGAAAACTTCATAAATAAGTGGGAACCACTTATTGAAGCCTTCGAGCCTGTGCAATGGATTTTTCTGGTGGAGCGCAGCATGCACAGAACTGGCCTCACCCTTTAAACCAGAGATTCATCTGCCGTGGCCTTGCAAGCATGGACGTAGCAGCGAGGTCCTCGGGCCGTAGGTTTGATTAGAGTTTCCTTCTCTTAGATGGTTGACCTTACAGGGTTGGACGAGCACCATCTGCCCGGGTTTGGGATTAGAGTTTTCCTTCTCCTAGGACAGTTGCCACAAGGCTAGAGAGCCCATCCTGCCCTTTGACGCTCTTTGTCAGACCCTTCGGTTTTGACCTGTCTGGCATGGGAGACCCTACCAGTGGCTATTATGCCACCGCCAGCATAGCTCAAAACATCATTAGGGTACGCAAGCCTCTCTCCCACGACAAGGGGGTGTCAATGGAGAGGTACTATAGACATAATTATGGAGAATTTAATATAATGGGATTTGCAATATAATTATTAATTAAGTAACAATTATTGTTAAATATTGTTATATAAAAGAAATGTTTGAAATATATTAATGTTATATTTAGAATATGTATATCTAGGGACATGGTTAATAATAAATAATAGAAGAATTGATTAAATAATCATTATTAGGAGAGGGGTAAATTGGGGGAAAAAATTAGAAAAGTAGTCAGAGAGATACGGGAAGTCAATTTTAAAGGGGGGAAGGGAAATGTTACATGTTTAGTATGTTTAGTATGTGTTTTTGTATATGTCTTATATGTTTGATATTTATGTCTGTTTGTATATATGTGTTTGAAACTTATATTGAATAAAATTAATTTAAAGGTAGATATCAAACTACACAGCACTAAAAAAACAAAACAAAAAACCAATGTGGGAGAGATTAGCTATGTTGGTTCCAACTTGGCTTACCTGAGGGGCCCAGTCTCAGACATACAGGGATGAATTAGGGGGCTTCAGATCCACTGAATCCAAAGTCCTTGCCCAAAATTGTGAAGCCTCAATTCTAAAAATTGTGTCACTTTAGGTAAGTAGGAAGAAAGTCACTTTAGGTAAGTAGGAAATGTGAATAAAAAGTTTGAATAAATTGAAACAATAGACTCAAGGGGATAATGGATTTGCATTGTGGATTATGTTGGCTTGTTACCTACCTGTGAGCTCACAAAAACTTTTCTTTCTTCAAAAGGAGGCAGTGCCTTTGGTTCCATTATTAATTCTGTGGAACAGCCTTTTGGTTTCTTTTTCTGCTCTTTCGTTATAACAAAATGGGTTTTCTTGCTAAATAGCTCCAGCAAGTATGATTTAATCACAGGAATTATTCTTCTGGTTTATTACAATGCAGTAAATGCTCATGATAACCATAATTTAGAATCGCTGTAGTGTTGACATTTCTAATGGCTACAGCATAGAATCATAGAATCATAGAATTGCAGAGTTGGAAGAGACCATGAGGGCCATCCAGTCCAACCCCCTACCACGTAGGAAATCACAATCAAAGCATCCCTGACAGATGGCCATCCAGCCTCTGTTTAAAGACCTCCAAGTAAGGAGACCCCACCACTCTCCGAGGGAGTGCGTTCCACTGCCAAACAGCTCTTACTGTCAAAAAGTTCCTCCTAATGTTGAGGTGGAATCTCTGTTCCTGGAGCTTGCATCCATTGCTCCGTGTTCCAGTCTCTGTTGTGATGCAGATTGTATCAGGAATAGCCAGCTTAAACTGTTGATAAAAAAATGTTTTTAAAGTACTTCTTGATTAAAAATATGCTCAAACAAGCCAAAAGAGATGGGGGAGGGGTTGCCAAATCCTCAAAGAGGAAAATCAAGATGGTGCTGTGGATATGGCCCTGTCTTCTTCATCAGGTGAATTTTATTTAAAGGGAGACCTGAGAGCAGAGACAGAGGGCTTAATCTACATGGGCAATTTACCCCATCTTCTCCCTGTCTTAGACACCTACAAGTCCTGATGACACAGGGCTTTTGTTCTGTTTTGCCCCTGGGCAGTCCTCACCACCCCAGGGCAGATATGGGGCTCAGATGGGGGAAGATGGGGTAGGGCCCTTTACCACATTTTTAAAATATACCTGTTTTAGTTTGTTCCCAACTGGAAGGAACAGATTAGGTTTCGCTTGTCTGCAGGAGCCCATCACAACAGGCAGGCCCGTTGGTGCAGCTCCTAGTCTGCCTTGCTTCTCCAAAGCAGGAAGGGGTCCCGCAGCATGTGACCAAGGCTGGTCACATGCAGAGGGCCAGTTTCCTCACTTCTGGGAGAGCCAGAGAGATGGCAGTGGTGGTGGCTGAAGCAATGGGCCAGCGTAACTGTCTGGACTCCAGCCCATTTTGTACAGATAACGGGAGAGAAACAGGCCTGAGCCTTAGCCAGGATGTGCTGGTGGGAAGCCAGCATATCCTGGCTCATGTAGATGAGCCCTGAGACAGCAATCTTAAACATCAAGTAGGTTTCTATTTTTTAAAAAAACACACCAGTGGATGTGGTATCATTTCCTATGAAAGCTCTGTCTCTGTTGTTTGATCTGTGATGGAAGGCTTTCATACATGCAGATCAGCCCTTGATGTTGCAGTTGTGAGTGTGCATACTAGGAACTGATTCACATTTCCAAAAATATGCTCAGGCTCAAGTTTTAGGCACCACAGTCCCTCCCTATTAGGAGAAAAGCACTGTTCTTGCACATGCTCTGCTGCTTTGAAAATGGTTTGTATATATTCCTCTTTCAAAAGCAGAGAAAGACATTTGAAGCACAAGTGGCTAAAAATACAATATAGACATGCCATTTTGATTGCCAGTTATTAAGTTATGACTATTTTTCCCACTCTCTGTATCTAATATTAGAACTATCTGGAGTTCTCACTGAGTATAAATGATAAGAGGCTACCGTTTTATCTTTGGCTTCTTCTGATAACCTGCTCAAAGCCCTTGAGCTCAGATCATGCAGTTTATATTGTCAGAGGAAATCTTCATTCAGATAAAAGCTTAGTATCTTTTGTTTGAACATAATTCTTATATACACACACAAACACAGAGAGAAGGGGGCATGACATTTCCATTTAAGTGTTCTATTTCGAATTTAGCTATCAGCTTTTGATTTATTCAGAAATAAGTATTTTATTGTGCAGACCCTCAAATGGTATGCCTACATTTTAATTATTTTCCAGACAATGTGAACAATTATACAGTAATTAAGTCCCTTCCCCACATGTAGATCTGCTGAAGGAGAACAGGGTGGAAAGGGGCATCTGGCTTTGTAACAGTGCCTGCCCTACCATTTAGACATGCCTGCAGATGCTGGGGGAGGCAAGTGCAGCAATTCCCCCATTGTTAATCTTAAGCATTCACCTTTGTTGGAGGACAGAGCTTTGTGTACCCCATGCCCTATCCTCCACCTCTTAAACTGGCCTGCTGCTCTCACATGTCATGGAGGATGCTGGCCCATCATCACCAGTTCCTGAAGTCATTTCCTGAACTGAGGTGTTAACAAAATATCCTGAGTGAAACCTGCTTGCTTGGAGTTTGGCCTGGGTGCAAAGAAGGAAAGTGATGGTGATGCCAAATATTTTCCTCCAAGGGTAGGAGGAGGGTAGAAGGAGTATTTTGTCCACAATGTGATCCTGGTGATAAGAGGAAAGCATGCAGATGCTAGGCCTGGCCAGAGACAGGGTTAGGGCATGTCTACACAGGTGGGAAAAAAACTGGTAGAATACATGACATTCTTGAAGATTCAAATTGAATAAAATTCTTTTTGGTGCCTATGGGTTTAGATCCAATTTTTTAAAAACTACCTTTTTATACCACACTTTCCTGGAAAAAGTGGCTTGTTGTATGTGTGGCTGCCTCCAAGTTGGCTTTGGTGTGCAGCTCGCTGGGGAAGGTAGGGTTTTGGGTCACCTGATCATTCCTGCCAAGAAAGGCTACTACTTCTGTTTGTATTTATGTCTTGCTGGCATACAGTCGCTATTATTATTTTTTTAAGGTGCATTTGTATGAATACTTGTATATCATTATTAGTGCATCTCTGCCTATTTGCATATTCACATGCATGAAAGGAAGAAGAAGAAAAAAACAGAGTGGCCATATCCATGTGGCTGAAAATAATATGAACTATAGGACATGTGATCATAGCAGGACCGCTCTTTTACACCAACGTGAGCTCACCTAGGGGAAATGTGTGGCTAGTAATGCTGTTCTCACTTCGCTTTAACAAGATGTGTGTGGTGTTAACAAGATAGGATGGGGGTCACTGCGGACCAGGAAAATGCAATTTGAAACAGATTGTTTTCACCTGTGTAAACAAGCCCTTGATTGCTATTAATATCAGTGGAGGATGGGACCCGCTTCTATCAAATAGCCTCTTGTCTCTCTGTGTGTGTGCACACACAGCATGTACGCACCTGAGAAGCAAGGCTATCTTTGAATACAGTTCAGAACTCCTTCTGCTGAGGACTTTAGGAAGAACTTCCTGACAATAAGAGCTGTTCGGAAGTGGAATGCACTGCCTCGTAGTGGGTGGAGTCTCCTTCTTTGGAAGTTTTTAAACAGAGGCTGGATGGCCATCTGTTGGGAATGATTTGATTGTGTATTCCTGCATGGCAGGGGGTGGGATTGGATGGCCCTTGAGGTCTCTTCCAACTCTATGACTCCTGAAGCTATTCCCTCTGAGACACTCTCCCAGTATAGCCTGGAGATCCCTCCAAACTATGTCTCTCTTCTAAGTACACTGCTGCCACCACCTCTTGATTTAGGCACCCCCTTTTTCATGTGGTTCAAGAGGAAACCACAGGGAATTTTGGAATCACCTGTGGAACTACTGGCCACTGTGGAACTATTACCACCCCCTTCTCTATCCCAAAGAGAAGAGCCAAAGTAGCAATGACTCAGAGCTTAAGGACACATGGAGTCAGCTGTTAGAAATAGAACGGAACTTATTTTATTCACGCAAGCTTAAAGAGGTAAATCATTTCATGAAATGCCCTTCCTTTCAGGTTACAGCTTAAGGTTACAGTGATAGCAAAAGTATAGAATTACATCCAGCCAATTAAGAAAATAACCATAAAATCCTAGTGCTATCTAATAAATACATTGTCCCTATAGATTCTACTCACAAACAGTGAAGTCCAGTATGAAGGATTCAGTCTTTGAATTCCCAGGAGGTTGTGAGCTGGGACATCTCAGTCCTAGCTCAACAGCTGCCTCCATTGTTCAGCTCTGGTCCTGGTGTCTGCATCCCAGACCCTCCTTTTCTCTGAAACCTCATGGTCTTACTAAACCATGTGCTCAGAACAAAGGATTTATAGTCCTTCTTTCAAACTGACCCCCGGCCTTCTGATTGGCCACTTACTGTCTCTGGTGATGTTACGTAATTGTTGAGCTGACCTGGAGGTGTTAGCTTTCCTCCAGAGTTCTAATTAAGCCTAAAGTTTTTGTTAACCCTTTGTTTACCTGATTGTTGAGATTGCAGCTGCCTGATTGCTGAATGGCAGGATAATGGGAGATGCAATTCCCCATTATCACCTTCCCCTTGAATGCAACAGTAAAGAATTGAGCAATTGACCTCTGAGCCAATCTATTCCTCTCTCATACTCATTCGGTCAACCATTACCTTGAAGATCACTGTGGGGGGGGCGGGTTCAGGGGTTGGACTCCAACCCCACTCACACTTCCCATTAGTTTTGTTGGATCCCTATACTTGGAATAGTTATAGGAAGCTTTCGTTAACTAGCTGTGTCAGAAAGATGAAACTATCTCCATCCTTGCAACCTAAGTAAAGAAAGGTAATAAAACAAAATCTGTGTACCCTTAGAGTTCATCATCAAACTGTAACAGCAGGAAAAAAATCTAAGAAATTTCCATTATCTATCTCCGCAGCAAGAGATAGCAGAGTGAATAGAAATGCTTTAATAGATTTAATTAATCAGTAATAAGCTTTTGAAAAACCCTAATACAATTGCATTTACATTAGAAGGGGGGAATAACTATTAAGTTTACATTAAATTTAAGATAAAGGCATACACTAAAAGCCTTATCAGAATAAAACTAAAAAATATCATTCATAGTTTTACTCCCACCCCACCCCACTCCTTGTCCCTGCTTTGAGAAGAAAATAACTACATATTTTTTTCAATACCCTGTTTCTCATTAACCCCACCAAAAACCCTTCTCTTGTTTTCCTTTCTCCCACCCTTGTAATCTCGTCCCCTTATCTTTCCATTTCTTTTTCTTACTTCCACAAGAATTCCAGATGACCCAGGGTTAAGAGGTTCAAAATTCAGTTTCCTGAGACAGATGGAGAACTTCTATGCAGTCTTTGGTGCATTCGTGGAATTGAAATTTAATGACTCGGAATATTTGGCCAGATACATCTTTGAGGCTGTCACTTCAGTCCAATTACAGGTCCCAGCTAAAGTAGACCACTGAGAACCTTACTGCACTCCAAAGAAAAGCGGCAAAGCCACAGGAAGGTTCTGTCTTTCCTGCTGCCTTTTCGCATGATATTGGTGTTTTTTTGTTCTGGTCCCATGGGGAACTGAGGTAAAAGCATGTCTTTTGCTAACTAGAAAAAAAAATCTGTTTGCAAAAAGGTGCACTTTTACCTCAGCCCCCCATGGGACTGGAACAAAAGAATGCCAGAAGAAAACTGATGTCATGCGGTAAGGCAGCAGGAAAGACGGAATGTTCTAACTGCTTTGCTGCTTTTCCTCTGAGTGCAGTAAGGCTCTGAATCACTTACATAAGTGTTTACCATTCAGCAGTTGATTCAGTGGGTCTACTCCAGTTGGGACTGGCAACTAGATTTAACTGTAGCACAAACTAGTAATATGTAAAGTAGATCAGAAAAGTGTCTGAAATTTTTTATGGTATTTTCTCTGTGGGATGTTTACTTCATGGCGTTTTAAGTGTTCCTATGACTCTTTGAAGTCCTCCAGATTTTATAAAGAAATGCCTGGCTTCAATAATGTGGATGAACTGTTATTTCTAGAAATGGGATGTGGGGGAGGATGAGTTCCTGAGATCCCTAACCTCAAAATAATAGGATTCGTACAACTGGAACTACGGTTCGGTGACATGGATCTTGTGATATATACCTTGTAATTCCAGGCTCTGAGGGACTAATAAAAAGTGAGTAGAAGATTTTCCTTTTTTTTTTTTTCCCTGGGCTGTGAGGCCGTGTTCTGGAAGAGTTTATTCTAACTCTTCCAGAACACGGCCTCACAGCCTAGAAAAAAAAAAGGAAAATCTATGAATGCCAGCTGTGAAAGCCTTCGACTTCACAGTGAGTAGAAGCTTTGCCAAATAATAATAATAATAATAATCCAAAAGAACAAGGCTTTGGATGAAAAATCAGCTGGGAAATGTAAAATTTGTTGCATCTCTAGCACTTTAGCACTAATTTAATTAATAACTTAATTCTAAAATTAAGTTAGTGCTGAAATTCCTACTTAAACCAATCAGTATAGCTTTGTTTTGTTTTTTTAAGTTGCCTCTTTCTGGTAGTAAAAATTCCAGTGTAATTGACATCTTTATTGATTTTAACTAGATAGCTCTATTTCTGCCCTCAATATCCAATAAAGAATTTTTTATGAGTCTCTACAAAATCAATGTGCTCATTTCCATTGACTATTGACTATTCTATTGAGTATACACAGTATGCACATTTGGACTGACTCTGAATATGACTGAATATATGGTCTTTGAATACTGGATTAAATTATTCACATTTAAAAATTAAGAGAGGGTTCTTTCACCTCAGAAATCCTAATGATTTCTGAAAGAGGAAAATAATGTAGATAGACAGAGATAAGCAGTTATATAGATACATTTACTAATCACATGCTCAAGTTAAAAAAAAATTGTTATCTAAATGTTAAGCTTTAAGTATTGTATCTTGCTGCCCTCTGGTGGAATTATTTAGAAACTGAAAATGTAGTTCCTAGTAATTGGAGAGCAGAAACTTTCTTTTCTAGTGGTGTAGTTCACACACCATAACAAAACTTTTGAACATGGTAATTAAAACCATTTGAAATCACTCCAGTTCAACTGGCATAATAGCCTTATGACATTTCATCTAACCTCTGTAGAAATTCTACTTTGATTTTTTTAATCTATTTTCCTTTTCTATCCCACCCCCTCTCACCTCCACCTCTGTTTTACTAATTATTTTTAAATTCTTACCTATGCATGGGAGGGGCTAATGGAGATGATATAGACTTAAAGACTCATTTATCTGAGAAGGAGAAATTTAAGGATATGTGTAATTCTTCTAGCTGGGGCATATTATGTTATATTTACATAAAATAATATATTATACAAATGTATAATGTCCCTTTTTATCTCCCTCCTCATTGAGAGTCCGTTTATTTATTTATTGAACTATTCTTGTCCCAAAGTGTCCCTAGAATAGCAGAAGTCATAGATTTCTGGAGTATGAAGGAATCTTTTTCTCACCCTCTCTGGCTTTTCTTCGCAAACGAAGATTCAGGAAGGACTCATCCCGCGCTTTCTGCAAGCGCGCTGATGACTAAAAAGGCCAATCCGAGATAAACAAGTCTGGTTGCAAAAAGCACAGCAGAAGGTCTCCTTGGGTGATGTTTTTGGGTTGTGATTCTTTCTGCGTTGTCGTTTCTCTTCAAGACTTGTTCGGCGTGACTTCTCAAATAAGGCTGCAGCATTGTGGATAGTGCATCTCCATGCCTCCCGATGTGAGGCCAGGGCGGACCACTGTTGGTGATCAATTTGGCCAAGCCTGAGATGTTGTTTCAGGGAGTCTTTGTATCGCTTTTTTGGAGCGCCCCTCTTACGCTGACCCGTGGCGAGTTCACCGTAGAGTAGTATTTTTGGGAGGCGATGGTCCTCCATCCTAGAAATGTGCCCTGCCCAGCGCAGCTGTGTTCTCAGTATCATGGCCTCAATGCTGGTGATCCCTGCTTGCTCAAGGACAGCAACATTCGTCACATAGTCAGCCCAGTGTATATTTGGGATTGTGCGTAGACAGCGCTGATGAAAGCGCTCGAGGAGTCGTAGGTGGTGGCGATAGGTGACCCATGTTTCAGATCCATAAAGGAGGATAGACAGTACGATGGCTCTATACACACTGATTTTTGTGCTTTGCCTCAGGTGTTTATTGCTCCAGACTCTTTTGTGAAGTCTTCCAAATGCACTATATGCCTTTGCTAATCTGTGATCGATCTCTTTGTCAATCTTGGCATCTGAGGAAATGATGCTTCCCAGGTAGGTGAACTGCTGAACGGACTTGAGCACAGATTTGCCGACGGCAATGTGGGGATGGTGGTGTTCGTCCTGTGGTGCAGGCTGGTAAAGAACTTCTGTTTTCTTCAGGTTGACTTTTAGCCCAAACAGCTCTGCAGCTGTTGCAAAGCAGGACGTTAGGCGCTGCAGAGCTGCTTCTGTGTGGGCAACAAGGGCAGCAGCATCGGCGAAGAGCAGCTCACGAACTAGATAGTTTAGAGTCTTAGTGTGAGCCCTCAGACGGCTTAAGTTAAACAAGGTACCATCAGTACGGTAGCGTATATAGATGCCGTCGTCTTCTTCAAGCTCTGCCATAGCCCTTTGGAGCATCGTGCTAAAGAAGATTGTAAATAAAGTTAGTGCAAGAACACAACCTTGCTTCACTCCATTAGTTATTAGAAAGGGCTCTGAAAGAGCATCGCCATATCTGACTTGTCCACGCTGGCCCTCGTGTAGCAAGATAATCATTTTAAGGAATTTGGGGGGACATCCTAGTCTTTCCAGGATCTGCCACAGACCTTTTCTACTTACAGTGTCAAAGGCTTTGGTGAGGTCGACAAATGTTACATAGAGACCCTTGTTCTGCTCCCTACATTTTTCTTGCAGTTGCCTAAGGGCAAATACCATGTCTGTAGTACTCCTATTGACTCTGAAGCCACATTGGCTTTCAGGGAGAAGTTCTTCTGCAATAGCAGGAACTAATCTGTTCAGGAGTATCCTTGCAAGGATTTTTCCAGCAATAGAGAGCAGTGTTATGCCTCGATAGTTTGAGCAATCAGATTTTGCTCCTTTTTTCTTGTACAGGGTGATGATGACTGCATCTCGGAGGTCTGATGGCAGTTCCCCTTTTTCCAAGCAATTCACAAGGAATTCGTGGAATTTTTTGTGGAGTGCATGACCTCCGTGTTTCCAGACTTCAGGTGGGATTCCATCAATCCAGCTGCCTTGCCGTTTTTCATCTGCTGTATGGCCTTAAGGGTCTCTTCCAAAGTGGGAGCTATGTCCAATTCATTTTTCATTGGTTTTTGTATCATACGTTGAATAGCTGAGGCTTGGACTACTCGGGTGGCGCTAAAGAGACTTTGAAAATGTTCAGCCCAACGATTTAGGATGGAGGCTTTATCAGTAATTAATGTTTGACCATCTGTACTGTATAAGGAGCTTTGGAGCTGATAAGTAGGTCCAAAGACTGCTTTAAGAGCTTCATAAAATCCTCTATGATCACCCAGATCTGCACAGCGTTGTGTCTTTTCTGCTATATTGATCCACCACTTGTTCTGCATGTCTCGGAGTTTTTGTTGTAGTTTGCTACATGTGAGGTGGAAATCTGCTTTTCTTACATGACAGGTTGGCTGGGCGAGGTATGCCTGGTGAGCAGCTCTCTTCCTTGCCAACAGCTCCTGGATCTCTTGGTTGTTTTCATCAAACCAGTCTTGATTTTTCTTGTAGGAGAACCCGAGGGATTCTTCTGCAGACTGGAGGATACTGTTTTTGATATGTTGCCAAAGCACTGTAGGAGAAGGATCTGTAGTCTTCAAGTTTCGTTTGTAGATTTGCCTGGAAGTTGTCTCTCATGGTAGCTTGTTGAAGATTGTTGACTTGGAGTGTCTTCTTTAAGATGCCACCCCTCTTAGGTTTGAACTTAAGATGAAGATTTAGTTTACATCTGACGAGGCGATGATCTGTTTGGCATTCTGCACTGGGCATCACTCGGGTATGACGGACATCATGAATGTCTCTCTGACGGACTAGAACATAGTCAATGAGGTGCCAATGTTTGGATCGGGGATGCATCCAGGTTGGCTTCAAGCTATCTTTCTGCTGAAAGATTGTGTTTGTAATAGTCAGCTGTTGTTCTGCACAGAACTCTAGCAGGAGGAGTCCGTTATCATTGCAATTTCCAACACCATGCTTGCCTAAGACACCTTTCCAGGCTTCGGAGTTCTTTCCTATTGAAGTCAGAGGATAATAATTTTATCTTCTAGAATCATAGAATCATAGAATTGCAGAGTTGGAAGAGACCACGAGGGCCATCCAGTCCAACCCCCCTGCCACGCAGGAAATCACAATCAAAGCATCCCCGACAGATGGCCATCCAGCCTCTGTTTAAAGACCTCCAAGGAAGGAGACCCCACCACGCTCCGAGGGAGTGCGTTCCACTGCCGAACAGCTCTTACTGTCAAAAAGTTCCTCCTAATGTTGAGGTGGAATCTCTGTTCCTGGAGCTTGCACCCATTGCTCTGTGTTCCAGTCTCTGGAGCAGCAGAAAACAAGCCTGCTCCATCCTCAGCGTGACATCCCTTCAAATACTTAAACAAGGCTATCATATCGCCTCTAAACCGTCTTTTTTCCAGGCTAAACATACCCAGCTCCCTAAGTCTCTCCTCATAAGGCATGGTTTCCAGACCTTTCACCATTTTAGTTGCCCTTCTCTGGACACGCTCCAATTTGTCAATATCCTTTCTGAATTGTGGTGCCCAGAACTGGACACAGTATTCTAAGTGAGGTCTGACCAAGGCAGAATAGAGTGGCACTATTACTTCCCTTGATCTAGACACTATACTTCTATTGATACAGCCCAAAATTGCATTGGCCTTTTTAGCTACCACATCGCACTGTTGGCTCATGTTCAACTTGTGGTCTACTAGGACTCCTAGATCCCTTTCGCACGTAGTCTCATTCAGCCAGGTCTCTCCCATCCTATATTTATGCATTTCATTTTTCCGCCCTAAATGCAGTACTTTACATTTCTCCGTATTGAATTTCATTTTGTTAGCTTTGGCCCAGCTCTCCAGTCTATCCAGGTCATTCTGAATTTTGATCCTGTCCTCTAGGGTATTAGCTACTCCTCCCAATTTGGTGTCATCTGCAAATTTGATAAGTATGCCCCTAATTCCCTCATCTAAGTCATTGATAAAGATGTTGAATAGCACTGGGCCCAGGACAGAACCCTGTGGCACCCCACTGGTCATATCTTTCCAAGACGAAGAGGAGCCACTGCTGAGCACCCTTTGGGTTCGGCCGGTCAACCAATTACAAATCCATTGAACAGTTAACTTGTCTAGCCCACATTCTACAAGCTTGTTTGCAAGAATGTCATGGGGAACCTTGTCAAAGGCCTTACTGAAATCAAGGTATGCAATGTCCACAGCATTCCCTTCATCTACCAAGCTGGTAACTTTATCAAAAAAAGAGATCAGATTAGTCTGGCATGACTTGTTTCTCTGAAACCCATGCTGACTTTTTGTGATTTTGTGATTCTACAAGAACTTTTTGTATGAGTTGGCTTAGGTCTGTGTAGAATTTGTCTTTCTCTACAGGGTCGGCTTGCATAGTTGGGGCATATATACTAAAGAGAACAACATGTGGGAGGCGTAAGGAAATAATGCGATCAGAGTGTCCTGTTGGCAAGGTTTCGAGTTTGGAGGCAATGGAGTTTTTAATCATAAAGCCTACTCCTGAAAGATGTTTTTCGGTTTTGGGTTTGCCAGACCAGTAAAGGGTGTAGCCGGCGCCATGTTCTTTAAGGCTGCCTTCCTCAAGGAAGCGAACTTCACTAAGAGCAGCGATGTCAATATTAAGCCGTGATAGTTCATGGGCTATTAGGGCAGAACGACGCTCAGGCTGTCCACTATCTTCAGAGTCTTGCATGGTTCTGATGTTCCAGCATGCAAGTGTCAGTTTATTTACACCTTTGGAGGCCGGTGTGTGCCTTTGTTTCTTTGCCTTGGTTTGACCGCATCAGAAGATTCCCGTTGGCCGTGGCTAGCCAACCAGGTAGTTGGGGAAGAGCTTTCGTTAGGCCACCTTTTCTAGGCCCCTCTCCATATGGAGCAAGCAGTGCTCTCCTTAAAAAAGGCTGCTTGGTCGTTCAGGATGCTGCTGAACAAGACTGTCATCTCCCGGGTCAGCCTCGAGTGACCAATGTCCTGAACCGCCTGCATGCAGGGTTGGGGCTGCGGCTTCCAGTGCATCTTTACACCTGCCGGTTTCGTCCCTCGCCAGTCGCTACAGGGCTTTTTTGCAAATGGATTTGTCCTTCGAGCCTGTGCAATGGATTTTTCTGGTGGAGCACAGCGTGCACAGAACTGGCCTCACCCTTTAAACCAGAGATTCATCTGCCGTGGCCTTGCATGCATGGACGTGGCAGCGAGGTCCTTGGGCCGTAGGTTTGATTAGAGTTTCCTTCTCTTAGATGGTTGACCTTACAGGGTTGGACAAGCACCATCTGCCCGGGTTTGGGATTAGAGTTTTCCTTTTCGTAGGATGGTTGCCATAAGGCTAGAGAGCCCATCCTGCCCTTTGACGCTCTTTGTCAGACCCTTCGGTTTTGACCTGTCTGGCATGGGAGACCCTACCAGTGGCTATTATGCCACCGCCAGCATAGCTCAAAACATCATTAGGGTACGCAAGCCTCTCTCCCACGACAAGGGGGCGTCAATGGAGAGGCTTTTTCTCAACACCCTTCTTATTTCATAGTATCTCAACACTGTTATTTAATGCATTTTAAATCCCAAACTATCTAGAGAACGTTTCTCTCCTTTTTAAACAACTTGTGAAGGAGACAAATTACAGCAAATGCTCTAGGGTTCCCCAGGCAGTTGACACTAGACTTGAAAGGAAGGCCTCCTCAGAAGATCTGAGTGCATATGGGTGTGTACCTGTCAAAAGGAGAACACATTCTCCAAGGGAGAGGAGGAGAACCTCCTGAGGGCAAGTCCTGCCCTCAGAGGTTGCCCATCTGGTCTGCAGAAGTCTGTGCCTCCAATCCACATATATCAGTGTGGGGCAATTCTCTCCTTTGCCAGTAGGCCTTTCCAGTAGGAAAGAGGAGAGGTTCAGGAATCTTGCTATTGGTTCCCATAGTGGTTCAGAGGGACCTAAATACCCTAAAGACACCAGATCCCATCTGACCTTAGAAGCTAAGCAGGATCAGTCCTGGTTAGTCCTTGGATGGGAGACCACCAATGAATACCAGATGCTGTAGTCTATATTTCATGGGGGGAAATGGCAAAACCACCTTGGAATGCCTAGGAAAAGCCTATGAAATTCATGGCATCACCATAAGTTAACAGGTGACTTGAAGACACAAACAGTGGTTCAGAAATGAGAGCAGGATTCTCCCTAGTCCTTTCAATTGGGGAAGCCAGCAGTGTGGTGGGAGGGAAATTCCCACTGTAATCTCCAATAGCGATCAGAGAGAGGGAGAACTTGAAAGTAACTAGTTACAGATGAGTTGTTCACAATTAATTCTTTTCCCCAATACAGCTCCTTTACACCACAATTTTAACATGGTGAAATATTTTGTATGGAGCCTTCCTAAATGGTAGTGGAGAAATATCACATAATTAAAGCACTGTCTCATGCTGTGTTGTGGGTACTGAGACAAGTTGTTGCTGTTGTAGACGTTCAAATAATTTCTGACTCATGGCAATCCTATCATGTAGTTTTCTTGGCAAGATTGGTTCAAAAGAAGTTTGCTATTGCCTTCCTCTGAGTGTGACTCACCAGTGGGTTTTCATGGCTGAGTGGGTTGTTGAACCATGGTCACCCAGCCCCCAAGTCCAGCACTGAAATCCCTACACCATGTTCTTTTCATTACTCTGGGAAATTGGAAAGTGAAGTGTTACTTTTTTAAAAAAATGCAACTACGAGGGCAACTTTAGAGGATCTCAAAACAATAACAAATTATTTTTAAAGTAAAGATTTCAGGAACAATAGTGAGTTTGTACTTTGCTTGTCTTGTGTCCTCCCTGATGAGGGAAAATAGTAGGCAATGCACTGACTGCAGGGGCCAGTTTACACAGTAGATTTATTGCGGCAACTTGAGGTTTAATTATTTTCTGCAGCTGTGCCAGTCAGATTTTTTTTTCTAATTATGTCGCTTTGAAGTTCAGACTTGAATAAGTGTGGGGTGTGTGGTTCTGTGTGTCTCTGTAAATCTGCCTGTAAATGAACTCACGCCATAAAGCAGAGGGAGAGTAATCTCTCTGCTAAAAGTCCTTGCTGCCATGCCATGGATCGCAAGTTTTTCCAGCTGCTCTCTCTCTCTCTCTCTCTCTCTATCTACCCCTCCCTCCCTCCCCCAAGCAGAGAGAGAGGGGGGAGGGAAAATAGCAGTTTAGCTTGCTACAGCCCTTTGTGAAATGGTTTCTCTCCCTCCCCCGTGCACAGGATAAAAGTGATGAACGAGCTTTTACATACTTTCAAAACAGCAGAGAGGATGAGAAGGAATGCTCCCTGAATGAAAGTTGTTGGGAATCCTTTTTTTTTTTTTTTTGCAAACTGGCTCGCAAAATAGCAGACAGGATTTTTGCAAGTTTCTTCTCTAATGGCTACTGTCTTTGCCTCCTCCCTGCCCCTCTTTTAAGCCCACCCCTGCATCATCAACCAATCACAATGCAGCTGTGCTTTAACCCTTAGCGGAATGCTAGTTTACACTGCCAATAAAGCACTACATTGCAAATATTCCTGCAAAAATAGCAACATCCCCTGTCACGCTACATTTGGGTGTTTTACCTTCCCCCCTTCTGAATGAGGTGATGCTGTGCTGCGATCCGTGGGAACTATGAGCTATCTTAGCGGTATATTTAGGGGAATATTTGCCTGTGTAAACGACCCCTGCAAAAATAGCGACATCCCCTGTCACGCTATATTTGGGTGTTTTACCTTCCCCCCTTCTGAATGAGGCGATGCTGTGCTGCAATCCATGGGAACTATGAGCTATCTTAGCGGTATATTTAGGGGAATATTTGCCCGTGTAAACGACCCCCAGGAGTTTTCCTGCATCCAAGAATACAACTGAATGTTTGCATAGTTCCACCTCTTTATATTACTGGTCACATTCATGGAATGTACTAATACTGGCTATAAGGAAACAGTGTTTTTTAAAATTAATAAAAACAGTTCTTAGCCAGCAAGTGATATTTTATCTTTAATTTAAATTTATTTAAAATTAACACCACCATCTTACAAAAAAAATGGTAAATGGTCTCTTCTACTCACCTTTTCTAATAATTTAGGGCGTGACTACACAAGGGGGGGGGAATCCTTACCTACCTCAAATATGGTGCTATAGGAATACATGATGTAAGGCCCTTTTCACACCAGAAGTGCTTCTTTTACCCATTAATATGATTTAAAAAAAACTCACCTCTTGCTCCACAATTTCCAGGGAAAAAACTGTCTTTGCCAGGCTTTTGTACATGTGGGCATCTGTATCAGGGTGGCATTGGATTTTTGGGTGGAACATGTCGCCATTTTTTGTTACATGGTCAGTGGTAGTTGCTGGGGTCATTTAGCAATAACAATCCAGAGCTGCCACCTGCTCCCTGGCCAATTCCAACCACTCCCCGGCCACTGCCACTGCTTCCTGACTAAGCACTTCCGTGGCAGAGCTGCACTGCTGCACAGTCATTTGCTCTAAGATCATGAGATCAATGGTAAGGGGATTGATCAGGCTACCCCCTCAATATTGATCACATGGCTTGGCACCTCATTATGACCTCAGAGCAAGTGACTGCACACTAGCGGGGCTCTTCAGCAGAGGTGCTTGGCCAGAAAAGTAGTGACCCTGAGAAGGGGACTAGCAGCATCAAAACAGTGTGGATTCAGGATTTGGCCAGGGGACATGTGGACAGCAATACAATGTCACTTCAGCAAAAACTAAGTACTGTAGTTATGGTGCTAATCAGGAGAATCTAGGGTGGCTGCAGAGTAGTCCAAATTCCATCTGGATTTTTGCCCCAGTGTAGACACAACCTGAAAGAGTAGAACCAGGTGGAGAAATGCTAGCAAAAATGACAATCCCATATTGGCTTCTTTCCCTTTCCTTTGTAACTTGTGGTGAGTCAGTTCTCTTCCCGGTTGGTTCATTTTCCTAATAAATTTTAAAAATCATGTTTAGCTCAAACCTATTCCAAATTTTGGATCCCATCACAGTTCCATATACTATCTTAACAAAGCTTAGAATGTTAGGTTTGAAAAATACTTTGATACTGTTAGCCATTAACAGTTGAAAAATTAAGTCACAGCCATAAACACTACTCTTGATATTGTATTATTGTTGTTTTCCTTCAAGTTGTTTCTGACTTATGGCAACCCTAAGGTGAGCCTATCACAGGGTTTTCTGAGGTTGAGAGTATGTGATTTGTCCAAGGTCACCCAGTGGGTTTTCATGGCCAAGCAGGGATTTGGTTAGTTATTATTATTCATTGATCAAAATTTTAGTGGGGACCAGACCATGCAATTTACCAAGGATGGCATGGAGGTTGTCATTGTTGACCTTAGGGGAGCACATTTGCTCCTGGCTCTTTCAAAAGGGGTCGTTTTGTCCTTGTGAAGTTGCCTTCCTCCAATCTGGATTTTTTCCTGGCTGCAAAGCAAATGATTGTTGCCTAGGTACAGTTTGGAATTGTCAGGCTGGGGAATGCTGTCTCAAAATATGAGCTCTCATCTTATAACCTCTTCAATTCAGTTTGCCACTAATCTGCATCTCTCTTTTCTTTTCACCCTCACCAACACATACATTTCACTCATTCTTCAAATGCCTTGTGTGTTAAAATTTAATATGAAATTATTTATTCCAGTTAAAGAACACTGATCCAGTACAGCAATAAGTAGAGTAATAAGTGGATTGCTATAAAGGTCAGTCACTGAACCAAGGGTAGAAAATTCTTAATCAGGTTTGAGAGCCTCTGAGCATATACAGAACATTATTTCTGCAATAGAATCCTTTCTGTCTCCCCACTCCCAATCATAAAGTGTGATCTGCAAAAGAGCAGTGGTAGAGCACATGTTTGGCAGGCAGGAGCTAGGGATCCCAAATTCAATTCATGGCATCTCTAGCTTAAAAAAAACTAAACAATCCTATTATTCTATCCAGCCGTCTCACCTAAATATTTATTTGTTTTTATTCTTTTTATTAAAAATTAACAATATGCACATGTGAAATGAAACAATCAAGCCAGATAAGTAAACAAAAACATTTCTAACCTTCTAGAGGCCACTTGAAGTCTTCTTTAAAAATGCACCAAGGATGACTGTTCCTTTCACTAGGCTCCACCTTTGTTAGATTTTCCTTTTGGTCCCAGAATGTATAGATCTTTTCTTTGTTTTTCTTTTTCTCTTTCTGAGAAATGCTGAGAGTAGCTCCTTAAGCAGGCTCATCTGCTTTCCCCTTAAGCCTTTCTAAAATGGAGCTTCATTAACAGAGGCTTTGTTAACTGAGATGTCAAAAAGAAAAACCAAGCTACCACACACTGGAAACTGCTTAATGCAGTGTAGATGTGTAAATAGCTATTGCTTAAAACAATTTGTAAGCCGCTCTGATAGCCTTGTGGCTGAAGAGCGGGGTATAAATAACTAAATTTAAAAATAAATAAATAAATAAATAAGCCCCAAAACACACTTAAAAAACCCCAAGTAACCTGGGGAGGTGGAAAAAAAGTGTGTCATCTTGATGTCCGAATCTTGACCGGAAGTGTTCACTTTTGTGATGCAGGAGCCTTTCGAATCCCACCCACACATCACACCATGGTGGCTGAGGGCCAGACTTAAGGCACCAGCCCCACTTTACCTCACTTTACTGGCCGCCTCTTTACCCTTTGTTCCTCCCACCTAAATTCCTATAAGGTCCCCTTAGTTCCTTTTTCTGAACCAGGGATATACCTTTAACTTAAATGTATGGATAGTGTGTTATGATAACTTGCCTTTAATTATCTTTATTCTGTAGGAATGAACCAGAGTCTATTTTTATATTAACAACAAAGGACAACTTTATTAAAGGGAATAAACATACTTCTGGGTAGAATCTTTTGTTTTAACCAGTACTCTTTATATTGTCATTCCTTATTTCCCAGCCTTATTTGCTCTTTGTCCACTCACTCCTCTATTCCCATTTAGTAACCTCTGCACATCATTTTACCTCATCCAAGCCTCTCATACTACATACAGACACAGAGCCTTCTCCTCCCGCCTCCTGTATCCAGCTCCCTTCCACTCAAAACTCAGTGCTTAACTGACACTTAACTGACTCTCTCCAACTGTCATGCATACTTAAAACATCCAGAAACCCCTCCCCTTTCAGTTTCCTGACATAGGTTTGGCTCCTGGAACACACTACTCTCATTCATTCATCTAGCTGTTCATCACAATATCCATTGAAAAATCCAGCAAATTAATAGCATAACATATTAATCAATAAGTTAATGCAAGCTCTCCAACTGGAGCTCAATGCCAGCTAGAGACCCTTCTGCCCAATTTGCATGGAATGTTTCTTTGGGCATAGAATTATAGAATCATAGAATCATAGAATTGCAGAGTTGGAAGAGACCACGAGGGCCATCCAGTCCAACTCCCTGCCATGCAGGAAATCACGATCAAAGCATCCCTGACAGATGGCAATCCAGCCTCTGTTTAAAGACCTCCAAGGAAGGAGACCCCACCACGCTCCGAGGGAGTGTGTTCCACTGCCGAACAGCTCTTACTGTCAAAAAGTTCCTCCTAATGTTGAGGTGGAATCTCTGTTCCTGGAGCTTGCATCCATTGCTCCGTGTTCCAGTCTCTGGAGCAGCAGAAAACAAGCCTGCTCCATCCTCAGCATGAAACCCCTTCAAATACTTAAACAGGGCTATCATATCGCCTCTTAACCGTCTTTTTTCCAGGCTAAACATACCCAGCAACAAATAAAACAAAAGTGTTCCTAGGAAGATGGAAAGCAGAAGGAGAATGGATAAGATATAAACACCTGCTGAAACAAAGTGAGAGACCAACACCAATACTAAAATCCAGAGAAGAGTTAGAAGAAACCATTAATAAGGTGCACTGGTTCACATATCATCAGCTAAGCAACAGACACAAAGAAGACGTGAAAAAATATGGCATTGTAGCAAAAGAAAATGAGCTAGATTCGATATTATGGGGACAAAATAAAAAGAAATAACAAAATTCTACAAGCTTCTCCTATCAAGAGAACTAGAGACGGAAACAATCAAAGATACAATGATACGGTGGGCAAATGATATTGGAGAGAATATAGTGTTAGAAGAATGGGATAATGCATGGGGGGGAAATTAACTCATTTACAGCATCACAGGACTCAAAGGAAAATCATTTCAAGATTGTAAACAGTATCTTACTCTGCTCAGAAAGAGTAGAATGTTTAAACTAAAAGAGAACAAATGTTGGAGGTGTAAAGAAGAGATGGGGTTGACGTACCACATGTTGTGGAACTGTGTGATAACTAAAAAGTTTTGGATTAAAGTAATGAAGAAAATCTTTGATATTGAGCACCCATTGGACCCTAAGTTGTATCTATTAAACATGACGACAATATTAAAAAAGAAAGATGAAAAGAAATATTGGCAGATAATATTATACGCAGTTACTTCAGCAAGGATCAAAGTTGCAGTGAAATGGAAAGTTGCAGAAGCACCATCAATTGAGGACTAGTTAAACTGATGGAAATGTTGGATAATGATAAACTGACGCATATGATAAACAAGAGGAATGTGGAACATGTGGAAGATGATTGGTCACCAGTAATTAATTACTGGAAAAAATAGATAAGAGTAAGATGGAAAGAGTCAATAGATGAGGAGAATAACTAGAATAGCACAAAGGAGAGGTATTGGAAGGAGACAACTGAAAGGTGAAGAAAAATGAGTAGAAAGAATAGAAGGTTATAGATGTCAGGAGTTGGTGACTGAACCTCAGTTGACTCATGTTCAACTTGTGGTCTACTAGGACTCCTAGATCCCTTTCGCACGTAGTCTTGTTCAGCCAGATCTCCCCCATCCTATATCTATGCATTTCGTTTTCCCGCCCTAAGTGCAATACCTTACATTTCTCCGTATTGAATTTCATTTTGTTAGTTTTGGCCCAGCTCTCGAGTCTATCCAGGTCATTTTCAATTTTGATCCTGTTCTCTAGGGTATTAGCTATTCCTCCTAATTTAGTGTCATCTGCAAATTTGATAAGCATGCCCCTAACTCTGTCATCCAAGTCATTGATAAAGATGTTGAATAGCACTGGGCCCAGGACAGAACCCTGTGGCACCCCACTGGTCACATATTTCCAAGACGAAGAGGAGCCACTGCTGAGCACCCTTTGGGTTCGGCCAGTCAACCAATTACAAATCCATTGAACAGTTAACTTGTCTACCCCACATTTTACAAGCTTGTTTGCAAGAATGTCATGGGGAACCTTGTCAAAGGCCTTACTGAAATCAAGGTATGTGATATCCACAGCGTTCCCTTCATCTACCAAGCTGGAAATTTTATCAAAAAAAGAGATCAGATTAGTCTGGCATGACTTGTTTCTCTGAAACCCATGTTGACTTTTTGCCTTCTAAATGTTCACAGATTCTCTGTTTAATGATCTTCTCTAGAATCTAGAATCATAGTATTGATGTCAGACTAACTGGTCAATAATTGTTGGGATTCTCTTTTTTCCCCTTTTTGAATATGGGGTCAATATTTGCCCTCTCAAGGTAATACAGTGCCCACTCTGCCTGGCAAGGCAGTGGAACTGTTGCAGAGTTTCAGAAGACGTGAGCTTTGAGCAAAAGGATTGCATAGTAATAAAAAGTAATAGTGCCACTCTATTCTGCCTTGGTCAGACCTCACCTAGAATACTGTGTCCAGTTCTGGGCACCACAATTCAAAAAGGATATTGACAAATTGGAGCGTGTCCAGAGAAGGGCGACTAAAATGGTGAAAGGCTTGTTTTCTGCTGCTCCAGGGATTGGAACACGGAACAATGGATGCAAGCTCCAGGAACAGAGATTCCGCCTCAACATTAGGAGGAATGTTTCGACAGTAAGAGCTGTTCGGCAGTGGAACGCACTCCCTCGGAGCATGGTGTCTCCTTCCTTGGAGGTCTTTAAACAGAGGCTGGATGGCCATCTGTCAGGGATGCATTGATCGTGATTTCCTGCGTGGCAGGGGGTTGGACTGGATGGCCCTCATGGTCTCTTCCAACTCTGCAATTCTATGATTCTATGAATGCCACAGCATTATCAGCACAGTTTGCAAACTATGACATCTGGAGCAGCTGTCCAGGAGTACAGCCAAAGAGCAAAAGATTGGTAAATATTGCCAACAAACTCAAAGCACAGGGGCAGATACGTGATAACAACAGAAGCAAAGAGCACTGAACTACCCCAAACCAGGAGGCAGTAAGCATTCTCAAATTCCCAGGCAAGCTAGGCAGTCACGCCAAGAGGACAAAGGAGTTGGTGATAGCGTCGTGTGGCAGCAGAAGAGCTGCAAGAGACAGCAGAGTTGGGAGGGAGCTGGAGGAGGCCACCAGGTGGGGGCAGAGGCCTCACATGGTGGCAGGAAAGAGGTGATGGTCCCATGAGGGGCAGCAAAGGTGGAAAAGTGGATGAAAGAAGGTGTGACAGGGAGATGAGGGCATGCAAGAAAGAAGGGGGAATGTGGACAAAGGGAAGAGGGAAGCAAACAGAGGAAAGGAGGAGAAATGGAAGTAGAGAGCGAAAGAAAAGCGGAAGTGACTTCCTGTCTGCCCCCATGGTGCCCCCCAGAGGAAATATCCCACCCAGGATAGGACATCCATGGCTGGGAGTGTGGGCACCCTCTCTCCATCCTGCCTCCCCATCCACCCTCTGGTAAAAAGAGAGAAGGGGGAAAGTGTGAGGGGGAGGGAGGAGGGAGGGGGGACAGGGGGCCCAACTTACCTTCATTCCTTAGCCTGATCCGCCACTACCTGCTTGCCCTGTCTGGCCACTAATGACCTACCACCAAGCATACTAGTGATCATGGATAGTCACATGAGATTTGAAGTTTTATGAGATGTCACCGAGACCTAGTACATAACTTGTGCTAGATCTCATGCCTAATTCTTGCAATGGCATATCCATCAGAAGACTTAACCCCAGGCCTACACCAAGCCGCTGCTTAGGCAGGCCTGAGAGCCACAGTGCTGGCTCATGAGAGGCTCAGCACATTCTGCCCCCTCCACGAAGGCATCAGGAGTAAGCCTCTAGGTAGGCTGTAATAGTTCTCAAGAAATGGTAGGGATGTAAGAAGTAGATATAATCCCCAGATACTCAACGTAACTACTGGTAACGTTTTCTTAGTGTATATTCCTCAATTTCGCGCAAGGAAAGAAACTTTGGACTTTATCAGATGAACCCCTTAAAGCGTTCTTTTGCTGGCATAAAAAATAAATATCTATTTTTATGCCAGCAAAAGAACACTCCCCCACACTTACCTCTAATCCCAGCAAAGGTAGCTCCAGCATTGAAAGAGGAAGTGAACAGAGTCCCGTTCACTTCCTCATTTGAAATCCCACAAAATATCACGAGACTTCATCACACGGGAAATTTAAAAAAACTTTAAAACTTTTTAAAAGCACAAAAACACACTTTAACACTTACAAGTGACCCAGGAAGGGTCATAAAAAGTGTGTCACTTACCTGGGTGTCGCAATCTCACCTGAACATGTTTGTGCCAGACTGGCCACTGATGGGGTAAGTACGGGGGGGGGGAGATGCAAGGTTTCACACGCCGGCTATGCTGGCAAGAAAACAGCAAGGGAGGGGGTCAATTAATGGCTTAAGCCATCAATTAAAAAGTACGGGTTTTGGCAAGGGTGACATCATCTGAAATGTGCACCCTTTGGTGGTTATGTGGCATCTTTATTATGCTATATTTGATGCATCTGATAAAGTCCTTTGTGAATCATGGTATTAGGAACAGAGTTCAGCATCTAACATATCACAACTTTTGTTTTAAAAGCAGCACTTTTCCAGCTATTTTGGGTGCTCAAATAGGCTGCAATCCAGTCAATATGGAGGCAATGCCTGAGGAAATGTCCATATCCAAAGGATTTGCTGCAGTGTTGAGGTGAAATGTTGAATGCTCCCCCCCAAAACATGTGAACTCCATTTTTAAAATACTTGCTCCCATGTCAAGTAAGGTCTGCAGTGCTGCTTGAAATACATTTTGCTTCTTACCTGTGTGTTGTACATGAAGCCCAACTTTCAGAAATCATAGAACTATATACTTATTGAATTCAGGATTGAAAATCAAAGAGCACATACACACTTTACATGCAAGAGACATAAAAAGATAATTTTACACACACACACACACACACACACACACACACACACGGCCATTGCAGTCTGAAAGGAAAAGTTAGCTAAGACTATTGCTCTGCTTTAAGGCTTGGTATACCTGCTCTGTCTCTTAAGACATTAAGCAAACTAAGGAAACACTGACACAGTCATGCCATGTTGTTACAAGGAATGGGGCAGAGCTTAGATAAGTTACTTTTGGAAACTACAGTTCCTAAATTCACCCAGCCAAATGGGTCTCCACCACCCACCCCATGCTTGGTTAAGGAGCCTTTTGTATCTTTCTCCTTTTCAGATGCCCTTGCCAGATGTGCGGTTCCTCCTCCCCTCCCCCCATTTTATTTATTTATTTATTCATTCATTAATTTGTTTATTTATTTATTTAATTGTGAATTGACAGTATATTTCAGGTTCGTTAGAAAACCAGTACTTTCTAATAAAAAAGACAAGGTGAAATCCATAGAGATGGGAATATCAAACTGTGATCTTATTTCACCAATCCTTTTATTTCCCCCATTACAGGATGAACTCCCACCTGCTTCCTTTCTTTTACTGTTGTTGTATAAAGTTATATTAGTAGCGTTTGAAAGAATACTGCCTTTTAAAAGAAGACTATGGCTTGTCAGTTGGTAGGACAAAATGAGATGAGCCCAGTTTTCTGTCAAAACAATATTGCTTGATATTTTGTTCTCCTGTAATATTGTAAAACATTATCCCACAAGTGGGGAGGGTGTCCTTTTTCCTTCTTAACAATTGCAGTTTTATGTTCATGTACTGCATTGCTTTTCTAACAGAACTGTGTAATTTGAAACATCTAAGAAATATTATGGGCAAAGATATTCATTAGTTTACTATCAGTAATAGTGTTAATTTTTAGAATTGATCAAGCATTTAGTTTGTTCAGAATACATCTCAGTAATCCTTACAACAACCCAGCAAAATAGAGTATTACTTATTAACCCTGTAATGTGTGTTGGGGGGGGGGGTTCATCTAAGTCCACATAGTAAATTCATGGCTGAGGGGAAATTTAATCCAGGGACTTCCTAGCTCATGTGTGTAACTACAATGCTATGCTACAATGAGATCCCTCACTTGCTCTGTTTCTTGAATGGCTCACACTTGCATAGAGAAATCTCTTAAGTATGCAATCAACCCTCTGTAACCATGGGTTCTGCATCCACAGATTCAACCAACCAGGACCAGTTTAAGGAATTGGGGGGCCCTGCAATGCTTTATTTGGGGGGGGGATATGTTTATCTCAGGTCAAAGTAACCTAACTCAAGCTAAGCTATTCACAGTACAGAATATTCAGATTATTACTACTGTATATTCCGGCATGTAAGATGACTGGGCGTATAAGATGAACCCCCAATTTTCAAGTAAAAATATAGAGTTTGGCATATGCTATATAAGACCACCCCAAAATTTGGCTGGCTGGCTGACTGGCTGGCTGGCTGGCTGGGGGAGCCTTGCCAGCTGATCCTCTTTGTTTCCGAACTCAGGAGGATCTCCTCGTGAGTTGGGAAAATGAACAAGATCAGCTGGCAGGGCTCTCTCAGCTAGCCAGCCGCTACATTCGCCCCTCTCTTCCACCTTCGGTTGCTCGCCAAAGGGGGTGAAGGCAGAGGAGGGGGCTGAATGAACCCGATTTGCTTTGGCCACCGCCCATTCCCTCCATCTTCGTTCCCTTTGCAAGGGGAATGAAGACAGAGAGAAGGGGGCGCACGAGGCAAACTGGGTATAGCGCTTTGCAACAGTTTGCATCTAGCGGTTGGGTTCGCCTGACCCCCCATTCTCTCCAACTTCATTCCCTTCAGGAAGGGAAAGAAGACGGAGGGAAGGAGGGGCAGACAAGGCAAACCGGGTATAACAGCTTGCAACGGTTTGCGTCTAGCGGTTTGCCTCATCTGCCCCCTTCCCTCCATCTTCATTCCCTTTGCGAAGGGAAGGAAGACAGAGGGAAGGGGGGCGGACAACGCAAACCAGATATAGCGGCTTGCAACAGTTTGCATCTAGCGGTTTGGCTCGTCCGCCCCCCCTTCCCTCCATCTTCATTCCCTTTGCGAAGGGAAGGAAGACGGAGGGAAGGGGGCAGATGAGGCAAACCGCTGGATTCGCCCCTTTCTTCCACCTTCCTGGAAGGTGGAAGAAAGGGGCGAACGTACCCAGTTTGCCTCGGCCGCCACTTGATATTGAGCGGTGGCTGTTTACAGTGTGTAATTTGGAGAAACGACAATAAAAAATATATACTAAAAAAAGGGAGAGAAATGAAAAGCGCAGGGCGAGGTCAACATTCCAAAAGGGGTGGGGACGGAGACAGATGCATGAGGTCTTGGGGACCTGTTTTTCCTGGAGCGATGGGACCGCCTGAGGGAAGAGGCAGGAAAACTCTGAGAGGGGCGGCAAGGGATAAGAGCACCTGGTGGGTGCAGAAGCTGAGGCGGAGGAGGCTGGAGGGCCAACTGAGGGAGCAGAGAGAGATGCCCAGTGCCGATGGGAAGGGAAGCTCTCTTGGCAGCGGCCCCTGAGAGGATGGAGGAGGTGCTAATGGAGCTGTGTGCTCCATGCTTTATAAGGGTTTACTATTTGTTATTTTAAAACTCTTAGCCTAGAAATGTGAACATCTAGGCCTTTTCACTTATGAAGAAGAAGAGGACTCCCCAATCTAAGTTTCCTTTAAACTTATTTAATGCCAGGTCAGTGGGTTTGCCAAGTGGTCAAGGTGGGGTGAATAAGGCCAACCTTCAAGCTAAACAAGAGAACTACATTATCTCCAGATTCAACTGTGTATATTTGTTCAAGAACCATGCAGAGAAATACAAAAAAATGGTCAATTGCTTTTCAAACAAAATGAAGTATCAAATTAGCTAACTAAAACCTAATTAACTCACCAAAGCAGCTAGCAGGTACCTGAAGGACTTCATAATCTGACTTTTACCACTCTACTCTGTTATAGCGCTATTATTCCACTTTAACTGTTCTGGCTGCCTCCTGTGGAATTGTGGAGTTTGTAGTTTAGTGAGGCCTAAGAGCTCTCTTCTTTTAATCTTCTTGCTAAGATATCCGTAAATATTTTATAATCCTGATTTAACAGGGCTATCAGTCCATAGTTAGTAACTTCCAGAGGGTCTTTTCCTGTTTTATGAATTAAAACAATTAGCGCCTGCTTCCAGGAATCAGGCATCCGTTTTTCTTTAATAGTGTTTAACACTATTTGAGATGTGTAATATTTGCTCCTCCACTGTTTTATAATATGCCATAGATAACCCATCAGAACCTGGTGATTTGCCTACGTTTCCTCTTTTAATAGCCATTGCTATTTCTTCCTTGGTTATCTCTGTATTTAATTGCGCTTTATGTTCTACTGAAAATCTTAATGCATATTTTTGGTTATATATTCCCTCATCTTTAAATCATTAACTTCTTGTTTTTGGAATAACTTTGGATAAAATTTGACAAAAGCCTTGTTAATATGCTGTTGATCATTATATTCTTTGCCACCAATTTTTATTCCCACTATTTTATTTCTTCCTTTTTCTCTCTTAACTGATGTGCCTGGTTTATTGGCATTTTCGAACCATTTTTGCTTCAATTGTCTTAGTTTATTTCCCAGTTCTTCAATTAATATTATATCAATTTGCTTTTGCAATACTTTTTTTCCTCATTTATTTTAACTTTCAATGGGTTTTCTCTAAGTTCTGCCTCTTTTTCTCTGATCAGATCATTTATTTTATTTATCTTCTCTCTTTCTTTTTCCTTTTAATTAAGCCTTGTTGTATTATGCATCCCCGAATTACCGCTTTACCTGCTTCCCAGACCATCCTTACATCAGTTTTTCATTCTGATTTTCTTTAAAATATAACTCTATTGTATCTTTTACCCTCTTTTGTATCAATATATCCTCCAATAGCGCCTCATTTAATCTCCAATTTTTCTTCCATTTTTCTCCTATCACTGTTTAAGATATTGCATTGTGATCCGATAAATTTCTTGATAATATTTCAGGTTTTTTGACCTTCAGTCCCCAATCCTTTGATATAAGAAACATATCCAGTCTAGCCAGACATTTGTGTCTATTTGAATAAAAAGTAAAGTCATTTATTCCTTTATTCTTAATTCTCCATATATCAATTAATTCCAAATCCTCCATCATTTGAAAAAATATTTTGGGGAGTTTTCCCTGATCTTTTTTAACATTTTTATGTGATTGTCTATCCTTCAAGGGGTCCAGCACCCCATTAAAATCTCCCATCATTATCATGCGGTCATACTCATACCCTTTTATTCTTAACAGTAATTCTTGATAAAATTTTTGTTTCTTGTCTAACGGACCATATATACCCACTATTAAACATATTTCCTTCTCAAACTTAATCTCTACTATCAAACAGTGTCCTTTTTTGGTCATTATATATTTCTCTGGATTGCAATCTGTGGCTAATATAAAGGATTACTCCCTTCTGCTTTTTTTTTTTTTTTTTTTTTTTTGCAGCAGAGATAAATTCCTTAACCAGTTTTTGGTTCTTAATTAAATATTTATTGCCCTCTTTGATCTTACTCTCCAATAAACAGACAATATCAGTATTTTGTTTATCCAAGTAATGGAAGATTTTCTTTCTTTTTTGAGGAGAATTAAGGCCTTTTATATTCCATGATAATATTTTCATCTCCTCCATTTTATTTGCTTTTTCTTAATCTTTTAATTATCTTTTAATTTTCCTCTTCTATCTCCACTTCGTCTTCTCCTATCCCTTCTGATTCTTCCTCTTCCTCTGTTTCTTGTTTTTCCTCTACTTCTTCTGTTTCTTCTACCTCTGCTACTTCCTCCTCCTCTATACTCCCTTTCTCTAATTCTAACTGATCTTCTTCTGCCTTTTTTCTTTTCCCTTTATTTCCTCTCTGTGTTTCTTTTTCCTCCTGCAATCCCTCCTCTTCCTTGTTTAGTTCTTCTTTTCTATCCTTCTTATCTGCAAAAGCACTTTTATATTTTCTCCAAAAATCTTGAGCTTCTTCTATATTATTTAAAATTATATTTCTTTGTTTGAATTTAAACGATAAACCATCAATTCTGATCCATCTATATTTAAGGTTTCTCTTTCTCAATTGTACAGTCAGGAACTTATATTCCTTCCTTTGTCTCAATACTTCTCCAGGAATGTCTTTTAATATCAAAATATTTTCTCCTTCTATTTTAAGTTGAGCTTCATAATTTCTTTGCATAATTAAATCTCATACCTTTTCCCTCACAAAATAGACTACGACGTCCCCGGGTACTTTCTTTTGAGAAGCTATTTTGCTATGTACTCAATATATGTGATCCACCTCTTGTTGCAATCTTTCTGGGGAATTTCCTATAAATTCCGCTAAGGGGGTCACAATTCTATCTCTCAAGTCTACCTCTCTATTTTCCCCAACACCTCTTAATTTAATACAATGTTCTCTTTGTTTCAATTCTGTTAGAAGCTTATCTTCTATCTGTTGCATCATACAGTCATTTATTTTTATTATTTTCTCATCCAAATCCTTAGTTTTTCTTTCCACTAAATCCACTTTTTGATCTGTTTTATCTACTCGACTTGACACTATCTCGTATTTTTTAATTCTCGTATTCCCGCTCTAATTTCTTGTTTCAATTCAGCTTTCAGTTCTCTCATCTCCTTCCTTAATTCTTTAGTCTCTTCCTTTAAGTCCTGCCCTATCTTCCGAATTTCATCCAGAAGTGACATTTGATCCCCCATTTTAGATGAGAGCTCCAATGATGGTCTTCTTACAAATTGTAGTTTAGCCTGTTCTGCTTTTTGTCTTATAGTTCTTGACATTTTATCTTAGCTATTATCTTTCTTCTTATATCTTTCCTATTATTTTAGCTTAAATTCCTTATTATAGCTTAAAATTCCCTTTTATCCAAATTCTATGGCTTTCCACACTTAACCAAATCAGCTTTTATCACACGTACATTAATATATAACACACTACTTAAGGCAATGTTTACATTCCAATATCTCCTATAATCTCCTCACCCTAGCTTATATTCTCTTACAAAGAGGGCCCCAGCTTTTACACGTTCTTACAATGTAGCTCCCCTTATCCAATACAAATAACTTGCTTTACAATTAGATATATATTTGTTCAATCAGTTCTATGTTTTCCAATAATAAAACCTATTATAATCTATATATATCCTTTTCCCTTTAAATAAAAAATATAAATATTAAGAAAAATGAATTTGCCTTAATACAATTTCACTTAACTTAAATTCCCCCACTACTATGCATTATCTCTCTGTATAAACGTCTTATCCACTCTCCTCCTCTTATTCTCAGTCTCTATATTCTCTAATTTCCTCTCTAGTCCTATCAATCTGCTTCTTCTTATTTCACCTCTTCTTCTACTACTCCTTATATCACCTCTTATGAGTCCAGCTTTGTAATTTCTCCTTTCTGCTGCAGACAGCTTCTTCCCTCTCTCTTCTCTTTTTCACCTCCACTCTGTCTGCTCCACTTCACAGCTTCTTCTTATGTCAAGGCTTGTTTATCCACCCTTCTGCTGGCAGCAGCTTATATTTCCGCCCTTCTGCTGGCAACAGCTTGTAGCTCTGCCCTTCTGCTGGCAACAGCTTGTATTTCTGCCCTTCTGCTGGCACCGGCCTCTCCTCACAGTTTGTTCTCCATTTTATCTCTCCCTCCGCTTCACTTCCTCCTATTCTTACTTTCCCATAGTCACTTTCACCAATCCGAGGGTTTCTTAAAGAGATAGCATCCAGTGAGTTCTCTCTTATATTTCTTCTAATTTTTTTACCTGTTATTCACTGTTACTTCTTTGAAGATCTTTGGCTTTTACCTATTTTTCTTCTCGCAGATCTTTTTCTCTTTCCTTTTCATTCAAGTTTTATCCTCTTCTGTTCTCTTCTGTACTTAAACTCTCATTGTTTAATTAACCATTTTCAGTCTTCCTGTTTACTTTTTGTACTGCTGTCTTCTCCACTGGAAAGGAACGTTTAGTGATATTCCTTAATTATTTAAAAATTGGCTTGCGAGGCTTATGCCATAAAATGGCTATGCAACTCAGTAGCGTTTGGCTCCTGGTGCCTTCAGAAACTCCCTCTCTTTGTGCAGTCTTTAGCTCTTGTTGGGAAAACTGGGCCGCACCTCTGTGAGCCCCTTCCGACCCCTTCGCTCCTCAAGGGGTTTAATGACAGGTTTTGGTGTCCTTCACCATCTTGCGTGAGGATTTTCTTTCTCTCTACAGAAACCTTCAACACCTCACCATATTGCCGACCGGAAGCTCACCTTGACTGTCTTTTCTCTCCCTTTTCAAAGCACAACCTTTGCTCTCCCTGGACAAGAAGGCATCAGAAGGAGGAGCAGGGGTGAAGGTGCCACCTTCACCCGCTGCCCAACCTGGGCAGGATGAAAGCACAAAGGAAAGTCCCTGTTACCCAGGGTAACCACTCACAGCCGACAGCCCAGAAAAACTGGTTGGGCGAGTTTTCCCAGAGCTGGCCCCCAGGCTGAGCACAAAGGGAAAACACACTAAAGCCCTTTTTCTATGGGGAATCAACCCCCTCCCACTCCCCAATGCAGCAGACAGAGAAAAGAAGAAAAAAATCTAAAGCCAAGGCAAACAGCTTTCAAACACCTTTTTTCCCTTCTGAAGCAGAGAAATTTCCAAAAGCCCCAAGACACACCAAATGACTGAAGAGAGATTCCACTCTCCTGCAGCCCCACTGTGCCAGCTGGTTCCCACCCTGCCTTCCCAAGGCAGCAATGGGCTAAGCCCTTTGCTGCCTTGGGAAGGGAGGGGGTGTTGAGCAGTGGAAAGGAGACAGCCTTCCGCAAATAATCAAAACCGTGAATGTGAAAGTCGCGAATGTGGAGGGGCAACTGTAGTTGGGTATTCTGTTTCCAGAAGTGTCCACTCAGAACTTTATCACACTATGCTGTTATAGTGCTATTATTCCACTTTGACTGCTATGGCTGTCTCTTGTCGATTTCTGGGGTTTGTAGTTTAGTGAGGCCTAAGGGCTTTCTAGCTAAGAATTCTAAATGCCCCTCCAGCCAGCACGAGACAGAGGGAACAGGTAAGCGACGACATTGTCTGATCATTTCTACCATTTGTGCTATCATCCCATCCTAATTATGCAGTTTTTGCTGTATCTGATAAAGTCCTTAGTTTTTCTTCAGTTGTATAAAACTGATTAACATCCAAAGGTATCTTGCAGCAAACAGACCCCGGGTCCACCTAGCTCAGTATTGTTTTTGCTGGCAATGGTTCTTCCAGGTCTTTAACTGGAGATGTGAAGGGCTGAATCTGAAATAAATTATTATTATTATTATTATTATCCCACCTCTCCCTATGGATTGAGGTGGGGAACAATAGATTAAAGTACAGCAACAAATAGACACATAACACAGTTAAAAACATGAATATCAATTAAAAATTCATAACCAGTTAATATCAGTTAAAAAGCATGTCAGGGATGCTTTGATCGTGATTTCCTGTGTGGCAGGGGGTTGGACTGGATGGCCCTCATGGTCTCTTCCAACTCTGCAATTCTATGATTCTATTAAGAACAATCACTTCATAATTTAAAAACTCATAATTTAAAAACCATCACAATAGGCCTGCCAAAAGAGATTGGTCTTTAATGCTGTTTTAAATACAGACAGTGAATCTAGCTGTTGAATCTCTTCCAGTGTGTCATTTCACTGAACACATGCTCACTGAACACATATCACTGAACACATGCTCAAATATGAGATGAAACTTAATTTTTTGGTCACATTCATCCTTTGTTGCTATTGTCTCTTTTCCCATATATTGCCTTTCTTTCATACCCTAAACACTTCATGCACCTAAATTTACATTGTAAGCTCCTATGGTCAGAGAAGTGTCTTTGGTGATATTACTCTGTTAAAGTTTTATATACAATCATAGTTCTGCATGAATGAGTTTGTATGATTTATTTTTGTATACACAAGTAGTCATAACCACCCCACAGAATTCTCTCATACAAAGAAAAGTGGGATTCAGACAATCACAGACATAACACATGAATGAAAGCCACAGTGCTCTTAATGACTGTACACTGCAAAACATTCATTCCTATCCTGCTATATTCTAATTAAGTTTCTTGCTTGCTTGAACATGAACAAACAGGTATCCTGACATTTAAATATACTGGCATTCTGTTGTCTGTAATGATGGTGAAGGGTGTGTAGGATTTACATCAGCACAATGAGGTCAGACCTGAAATCTGCAACAATTCTCAAGACCATTTTTACCCAGCCATGATTATTAGCACAGTTGCTTCATACCATGGGTTGGTGTACTGACAGAAGTTTCATCCACTTGGTTTGGGAGAATCCACACACACACAAAACAAACACCTCACCCTGTTCAGCAGAGCTCTCTACCTGAAGGGTCAGTATAACATTTTAAGTGGGATGGAGGGAGTGCAGGAAGGAGGGTGTGAAGAAGCCCCTTCCATCATCTCAGTTAAATGGGCCTGGGGCAATCACTCATCCAAGGGTGGGTCTGAATTCATGTAATTTAAATGGGCTGTCCTATGCTCCAGTCAGCAAGTGTCCCAGGAATCAGGTAATTAGAATACAAATGTTGTTGAGTAGTTAATTTGGCTGAGGTCAATCACAGGGTATCTAGCAGGATGATGGGAGAAACAAGATAATGGTTGTCAGCAGGTCCAGGAGTTGTTCAGCAAGTGAGGTCTTGCCTAAAGGACAAGAAATGGAAAAAGGGGGAAATCACCAAAGAAGAATTCAAACAAATACCCAGCTCATGTAGGGGGAAAGTCAGAAAAGCCAAAGGTCAGCTGGAGCTCAGGCTTCCTACAGAGGTTAAAAACAAGAAAAAGGGCTTTTGGGGGTATGTCTGTAGCAAAAGGAAGGACGGGGAAATAATAGGGCCGCTGCAGAGAGAAGATGGCAAAAGGCTAACAGGGGAGAGAGAAAAGGCAGAACTACTTAACACCTTCTTTGCTTCAGTTTTCTCCCAAAGGGGGAATAGTGCTCAACCTGGGGAAGATGGAGCAGATGATGCAGTAGGGGAAATACAGCCCAGAATTGGTAAAGAGGTAGTTCAGGAATACCTGGCCAATATAAATGAGTTCAAGTGTCCAGGGCCAGATGAACTTCTTCCAAGGGTGTTAAAAGAACTGGCAGAAGTAATCTCAGAACCACTGTCAATAATCTATGAGAATTCCTGGAGAACAAGCGAGGTCCCAGCAGACTGGAGGAGGGCAAATGTTGTCCCCATCTTTAAAAATAAAGCGGGGGGGGAGAAGATGCAAATAATTACTGCCCAGTCAGCCTGACATCAAGACTAGGAAAGATTCTAGAGCAGATCAGTAAACAGACAGTTGGTAAGAACTTAGAAAGGAATGCCGTGATCACAAAAAGTCAACATGGATTTCTCAAAAACAAGTTGTGCCAGACTAATCTCATCTCTTTTTTTTATATAAAGTTACAAACTTGATATATGAAGGAAACTCAGTGGATGTAGTATATCTTGATTTCAGTAAGGATTTTGACAAGGTCCCCCATGATATTCTTGCAAAAAAGTTAGTAACCTGTGGTCTAGACAATGCAACTATTAGGTGGATTTGTAATTGGTTGAATGACTGAACCCAAAGGGTAGTCACAAATGGCTCCTCTTCATCCTGGAGAGAAGTGACCAGTGCCGCAGGGTTGTGTCCTGGGCCCAGTGCTATTCAATATCTCTATCAATGACTTGGAAGAGGGAATAGAGGGTATGCTTATCAAGTTTGCAGATGACACCTAATTAGGAGGGATAGCTAAAACACCAGAGGACAGGATCAGAATCCAAAATGACCTCAACAGATTAGAAAGCTGGGCCAAAAGTAACAAAATGAATTTCAACAGGGAGAAATGTAGGATCCTACACTTGGGCAGTAAAAATGAAATGCACAGATATAGGATAGGTGATACCTGGCTTGATGGCAGTACATGTGAAAGGGATCTAGGAGTCTTAGTGGACCACAAGCTGAACATGAGTCAGCAGTGTGATGCAGCAGCTAAAAAAGCCAATGCGATTCTACGCTGCATTAATAGGAGTATACAGTTACCCCTGCACATTTGTGGCTTTCACACTCACGGTTTTGATTATTCGCGGTTTAGCCCCCAGCCCCTTTGGGAAGGCTGACGAGAGGCGGGGCAACCTCCTGCCTGCACCTTCCCTGGCCTTCCAGAGGCAGCTCCGGGACTTCAAAGCTTCGGAGTCCACTCAGGAAGGCTGGGGAGAAGCAGGGCAGCCTCCCTCCTGCCCACCCGCTGCCTTCCCCGGCCTTCCTAGGTGGGCTCCGGGGCTTCCAAGCCCCGGAGTTCACTCAGTAAGAGTGGGGAAAGGCAGGGCAGCCTCCCACCTGCCTGCCCGCTGCCTTCCTCGGCCTTCCTAAGTGGGCTCCGGGGCTCCTAAGCCCCAGAGTCCGCTCAGGAAGGCTGGGGAGAGGCAGGGCAGTACCCCGCCCGCCCACTGCCTTCCCCAGCCTTCCTTAGGGGGCTTTGAAGCCTTAGCGGGCTTCAAAGCCCTGGAGTCCGCTCAGGAAGGCCACAGAGAGGCAGGGCAGCCTCCCGCCCGCACACCCGCAGCCTTCCCTGGCCTTCCTAAGTGGGCTCTGGGGCTTCAAAGCTCCAGAGTCCACTCAGGAGGGCCGCGGGGAGGCAAGGCAGCCTTCCTCCCGCCCTCCCGTTGCTTTTCCCGGTCTTCCTAAGGGGGATCCGGGGCTTCTAAGGCCCGGTGTCCCCTCAGGAAGGCCACGGAGAGGCTGGCCAGGCTGGCCAGACACCCTTCACCGCCTCCCTCCCTCTGGGGGGGGGGTCGCGGGAGCAGCATTTTTTTATTTGCGGTTTCTCCACATTTGCGGGGGTCTCAAGACCCTAACCCCCACAAATGTGGAGAGACAACTGTAGTGTCTAGGTCAAGGGAAGTAATAGTGCCAATGTATTCTGCTTTGGTGAGACCTCACCTGGAGTACTTTGTCCAGTTCTGGGCACCACAATACCAAAAGGATATGGACAAGCTAGAACGTGTCCAGAGAAGGGCGACAAGGATGGTGGGTGGTCTGGAAGCCATGCCCTGTGAGGAGCAGCTTAGGGAGCTGGGCATGTTTAGTCTGGAGAAGAAAAGGTTGAGAGGGGACATGATAGCCATGTTTAAATATTTGAAGGGATGTCATATTGAGGATGGGGCAAGCTTGTTTTCTGCTGCTCCAGAGACTAGGACATGGAACTATGGGTTCAAACTACAGGAAAAGAGATTCCACCTAAACATTAGGAAGAACCTTCTGATAGTAAGAGCTGTTGGGAAGTGGAATACCCTGCCTGGGAATGTGGTGGAGTCTCTTTCTTTGGAGGTTTTAAAACAGAAGCTGGATGGCCATCTGTCAGGAATAATTTGATTGTGCATTCCTGCATGGCAGGTGGTTGGACTGGATGGCCCTTGTGGTCTCATCCAGTTCTCTGATTCTATATAAGGGGGGAAAGAATATGAACACGTCTGAAAAAGCAGGCATTCACAATGATGCAACCTGTCTTTACGGTGAAAAGAGACTCCTAAACCCCAGCCAAGATGGTGGCCACAAGTGATTTACTTGCCATTTTAAATCTGCCGCCGCCAATTTTTTTTTTTAAAAAAGTTTCCCATGGTGCACACAAGTGATAGTTCGTATTTACAAAAAAAGAAAGAAAAAAAACAGTATGAGTTCACCGTGTTATCGACTTACTGGACCCTCGCTTAGCCAAAAATTTAACATGGCAGCCATAGGCACTTTCCCTGTTTGCTAGCCCTGCCCCCCATGCTTGTCCAGCCAATCAGATTATGCTGCCTGTTCGTATATGTGTGAATGCAAGTGTAGAAACGATCACACATTTGCATGCCATATGGAGATTTTTTAAAAATCCAGATGAAGCCTTGGATGCGACACACATGGACTTTGCGGTGGACTTGGCTTTCCTTCTTCCAAATGACATGTCATTTATACTCATGTCTGTATGAATGGATCACCATACATCATCCCGTTCATATTATTTTGACCATATAGACAAGACCTCATTAGTCCAGATAAAGCAGGAAGTAAAACAGAATATTAAATTGTAGCCAATAGAGGGTCAGGAAAACATGAACTCTAAGGAATACGGCTAGTTGTCAAGGAGGGCTGAAAGCAACAAAAGTTGTCAGGGAGTGACTGGGAGATGACACAATCTCTCTTTGTTACTTCATTGCTCCATGAATGATGGCAATGATGACTGGGGGGCAGGACCCCCCCCTCTGCCTCAGTCCCCAACTCCATGGACTCAGGGAGACCACCAGCTTCAAGAGCTGCAGATTCCGGTCTCCGCCTCCTCTTTGTTTGAACCTTCCAACTCCAGAGGGTGAATTATGACATGGTCTCTGTCATTAGAAGGAGATGCCACAGACTAGTTTTAATTCAAATGAAATAATAACGTTTGCTGGTTTTTATTCAAATAAAATAGTATCATTTGATATAGACTGGAAGCTAAGTGTTTCCTAAAAATATTTCATCTCATTTGAGTAATCCACAAGAAACACTGAGACTCGAAAATTGTTATATAGATAAAGATAGACTGTAATCTGTCCCTATTATCCCACTGACAGCAAATAATAGTATTATTTTAAATAAAGCCTTACTATGTGTCAGGCTCATCCCTGAATTCTGGGGTTTAGAGTGGAATTCATGGAGGACCCTGACATGAGGCTGGCTTTGGCCTGTTTCCTTTGCTTGTGCCTCTCTGTCTTTGGAAGGGTGCCAGCCCACCTTGTTTGCCTGGGAACGCTGTTCTCCACAGCAGCTCAAGGCCACAGCTCCAGATGCTGGCTGGACCATTTCTCCTCCCTAAATGCCATTCTCACGCTGTAAGGGTTTATCTGGGGGTTTGTCCTAGTCTGTGTTTAGTTTCGGCTTTGTTCTACGTTCCTGACACACGTTTCCTTACCAATAAAGAATTCTTATTGAGTGAATGTGAGCGTGTGTTCTTGGTACATCACACTATGCTATTCCTCCCTCTAATGAACATCCAATTTGCCTATTTCAAGTTTGTTGTTTTCAAAAAGGCAGCACAAATTAGAAATGATAGCAGAAACCATTGTTCATGTTAGCCTTCTCGTGTCTGCGCATTCACATGTGGGATCACATACAGTATTTGTGATTCACTGTTGTCTGGATGACCTTTTTAAAAGGTCAGTTTGAGTTTTCCTTTCCTTTCCTTTTTCAGTCCAGCAGTTCACTGCCACTTTCTTTCCATCCACCAGTCACTCTTGAACAGTATATCCAACATATTGGAACAGTTGAAGGAATATAATGCAACTGTTAGGTGGATTAGGCCCTCAGACACATCAACCCTTATGTTAAATACATCTTTAAAGTAAATATGAGAAATATTTGTACAAGTATTTATCAGGACACCACCACCATCCCTGCTGCAATATATTCTTTAGCAGGGAAACAAAACAGAAGCTATAATGTGGATGGGGTGTAAGACTGGAGGAATTTATTTTTAAAAAGTAGAAATACAATGTAGGACAGTGGTGTTAATGGGGGGAAAGGTGTGCCACAATTGCACTGAACATGTGTATGTATGAGTTTTTGTATTCTAGCACAAAGAAAAATAGAATGTTCAGGTACTTAGATGCACTGCTCTTTTGCAGGAAATATTACAAAAGTGTCTTGTGGTAGCTTAAAGATTAACAATTTTTATTTGACATTATCTTCCATTGATGGTACTGCCCCAGCTGTCCTATGTCGAATGAATTCATCAGCCATAAGTCACAAAAATTCAACATAAACTACCTTTTTCAACCCATTCCAGGTAAAACAACCTGAAAGTGGCCAGGGATGCCAACTTTTCAAGAAGCCAAGGACACCAAATTCAGCAGATGCACAGGACTGGATTTGAGTCAGAAGGGATTTATGATATTCAGAAAGCACAAATATTGGTCAACAGTTAGTCAACCAGACTGTGTGAAATACAAAACAGCCCTAGGCAAGGACGCCCACTCTCCCCACTTTTGTTTATTCTAGCTCTTGAGGTATTGAATAGGACTATAAGACAGGAGGAGAGAATAAGAGGTTTAAAGATTTAAAAAGAAATCTATAAATTGAGGGCATTCGCAGATGACATAGTAGCTGTGCTGGATAATCCTCTGGAATGCATACATGTATTGTTTGAAATACTAAAGGACTTTGCAGAGTTGGCTGGATTAACAAAGGCTGAATCCACACCAGCAAAAATAATTCATATTTACCTCAATCCCAATCCTGTTTGAACACACAATGTTCCCCCAGATTCTAAGTGAAAGGACTTCTTTTCCATGCCTGAGGGTTTTAAAGCTATTTGGGATGAGGACCTTTCTTCTCTGCAGCTTCTAGGAAGAAAAAAAAACAGCTTTTTAAAACATGCACCCTGTGCCCCAAACCAGGACCAGGGTAGAATCAGAGGAGAGAGTTGCAGTATGGGACAGTTTGGTGTCTGTTTACATAGGTCCATCAAGCATGGCATCACCATTTCTTTGTTGTTGGCGTGCAGCCGCTTCACCAACTGTGACCCCAGGAAAGCCCACAAAGGGAAGAAGAAAAAAGGAGGAGAATGAGGACAGAGGACAGAGTGGTGGGGGACAAGAAAAAAGAGACACAGTGGCATTGGATAGGAAGGAATGGGTGAAATGTAAGGGCAGAAGGTGGGGGTATGTCTGGTCTCCTTTCAGCCCTCTTTCCCCCTCCCAGCACTGCAACAGCCCAGACTCCAGTCAGTGAACATCTCCACAAACTTCATAACTCCCCCTCATAACATCCAGCCACCCCAAACACACATACACAACTTGAGCATGGAGGTGGGAGAATCATAGATGGTTGGGCCATCCAGTCCAACCCCCTGCCATGCAGGAATACACAATCAAATCATTCCCGACAGATGGCCATCCAGCCTCTGTTTAAAAACCTCCAAAGAAGGAGACTCCACCACACTCTGAGGTGGGAAAAGTTCATGGCAGGAAGTGTCCCAAAGGGGGGAGCTTGGCATCCATGCCTGGCAAGTGTGTTGTTAACATTTTTTTTAGTTCTCTGTATTTGAATGCCTGAAGGGAAATCTGAAGACCCCCCCCCCTTCATAACCTCCACTACCTCGCCATTGGAATGTCCACATTTTTTAATGTTCAAAGGCTCACAGGGCTTCTGAAATGGAGGCATCCCTTCACATTCAAATCCATTGAGCTAAAAAAAATGGCAACACCATGCTTGCCAGGCATGGATGCCAAGCTAAACCCCTTTGGGACTCTTGCGACCGAGAGTCAAAGTGGCCCCCCGCCCTGTCCCAGCTGAATAAAGAGAATAGACGCAAAGTAACAAGCACAAAAGGATTTATTACAATAAGTAAAAGGTTGGCGGAAAGGCCACAACTTTCTGTCTGGTGATAGGCGTAGGAGGTTGGTCTGGGCATGAGTTACCTGGGGGGGACAGGAGGAGAGCCCTCCACCTGTCATAGTGCCACAGTCTGCCAAGCAGGCAAACCAGGCCGCTCGGGCACGTGAAGATCACGTGATGGATCATGTGCCGGGCCGTGAAGCCAAGTCACGTGACCAGTCACGTGACCAGAAATGTGGAGCTCACGTTGCCAGCACGTGACCGCTCACGTGCCCAAAAAGAATAGGGCGGAGGGGGAGCCGCCCCGGGGTTAGGTACCGACCCTGGAAGCCAACAGTAGCTCCCAGCTCCCCCCCCAAGGGACAAAAAACTCATGCCCACCGCCAAAGAGCCGAGCCAAGCTTGGATACCGCCAACCCCACTCCTATCACCAGAGAGGAAACCAACCTGCCTGGAGGGGGTTGCTACTAGGCCCTATCCGTGGAGGAGATCGAGTCCCGGGCGGATGTACGACCTAAACGCCTTGGACCGCCACCTTCCCAGGAGCTGGATGTCTGATGACGACATTCCTTCTGTTGCCGCGGTGGTGGCCGCTCCGATCCGAAAAGAGTGACCACTGAATTCGCCTGGTGGGTATCCAATTTTCTGCAAGGTGGCCTGGAAAATGCAGAGAAACTGAAAGCACGTCAGGAAAGATAAGTCTCTGTGGATAAACAGGGGGCCCGAGGCCTCGGGCCGCTGTTTCAAGTAACACTCCAGGAGGCGAACTGGGCAAGCAGGAGATCCTTTTAGTGTCTGAAGCCGGATGATGGATCCCTTTCCGTGCTGGTCGTTCTTGGACCTCCGGAGCTGTAGTTGAAGAGATCCGTCTGCCAATACCACGTCCGACCGCAGGAGGGCATGTCCAACCCCGGATGTCTTGGCCCCGCAGACCAGCTCTCCGATGCGTAGTGCTGCAAAGAAAGCCACTGAAAAAGCTGCTTGGAACAAGGAGGTTTCATACCTGGACCAGCAGACCTCCGTCAGGGCTGAGATCAGGTTGCACAGGAGTCCGAATGAGACTGGTCTGCGGGAGTCTGGCTTGCCTCCATCCATGTGACGCCAGCCTTCGATTGCCTTGCGAATCAGGAAGGAACCGCATGGATCCCTGTGGCTGGCTGCTTTGCTGCAGAAGGAGATGGCTGCTAGGTGAAGGGAGATGGTCCTGGACGCGAAGCCCTCTTCCTTCAAGGTCCCAATGTAGTGGAGCACCTCTCGTTCTGAGGCCGGCCCAGCGCCAGAGTATCCGTGGCGCATACGGAAGGCGTCGAACTGCCGGATCGCCCGGGAATAACTGGCTCGGGTGGAAGATGCCAGGGAGTTGAAGACCCCCCGAAGCACCGTTCCTTCCCAAGAAGCCAGAGTTCGACCAGGAAAGAAACCGGCGTAGGATCTCCTTCCGGTGCCAGCTCTCGAAATCTGTCGTCCTGGAACCGAGATAAAGCATCCGCTATATCGTTGTTCACACCTGGAACATGGCGTGCAGTGAAGGAGATGTTAGCAGTCAGGCAGACCAGAACAAATTCCCTGACGAGTCGCATGACCCTGTCAGACTTGGAAGATTGGGAGTTGATGATGCGGACCACCGCCTGGTTGTCACACCAGAAGCACACACGCTTGTTGCGGAACTCGTCCCTCCACAGATGAACCGCTACTTATATAGGAAAAAATTCAAGGAACGTGAGGTCCCGAATGACATCAGATTCCCTCCAGGCAGGAGGCCAAGGTTGGGCACACCAATGGCCGTCAAAGAAAACCCCAAACCCAAAACCTCCCACCGCATCGGAGTGGACCTGCAACCCAGTCCCAGGAGCAGCCTCCCCCTGCCAAAAGGTAACCCCATTGTAGCCTTCTAAGAACCTGAGCCACACCCTGAGATCCTCCCTAACCCCTCTCGTGAGCCTGATGCGGTGGTGTGGGGCCTTAATTCCCCCTGTAATCCTGGCCAGTCTACTGCAGAACGCCCTGCCTGGAGCCACCACCCTACAGGCGAAGTTGAGGTGGCCCAGCAAGGACTGGACTTCCTTCAAGGAGGCTTTCTTCTGTCCTAAGAGGCTTAGCAGTTTTTGCTTGATCCCCGCCAGCTTGTCTACGGGCAGCCGAGAAACTTCCGCTACTGAATCCAGTGTGATTCCCAAGTAGGTGATGCTGCTAGCCGGGCCCACCGTCTTGTCTGGTGCCAGGGGAACTCCTAGTTCCTGGGTCAACTCCTGAAAAGACTTAAGCAGAGACCCACAATCTGTCCCCCCAGCTGCCCCGATCATAAGAAAGTCATCCAGGTAGTGGGTGACCAGGGCTGAGCCAGTCCTGTGGCGCAGAGCCCATTCCAGGAAGGTGCTGAAAGCCTCGAAGGCGAAGCAGCTAATGGAGCACCCCATGGGTAAAGCCATATCGTAGTACCACTGCCCCCGGAACTTGAATCCCAACAGGCAGTGGTCTTCCGGATGGACCGGAAGCAGCCTAAATGCCGACTGGATGTCGCATTTTGCCATGAGGGCTCCCGGACCACAGGACCTGACCAGCTTGACAGCGTGATCGAATGACGCATAACGCACAGAGCAGAGCTCTGGCGGTATGGCATCATTCACGGATGCTCCCTTGGGGTAAGACAGGTGATGGATCAGGCGGAATTCGCCCGGAGTTTTCTTGGGAACCATACCCAGCGGGGAAACCCTAAGGTTGCTGAAAGGAGGGGAAGAGAAGGGGCCCGCCACCCTCCCTGCTGCGCACTCCTTGTCAATCTTGGCTGCCACTACCTCAGGGAGCTCTGAGGCGGATTTGAGGTTACCCGACTCAGAGGCCAGCCTGGGTCCCTCAGCAGGGATCCTGAAGCCGTAGGAGAACCCCTCCCTGAGGTACAAGGCCACCTGCCTGTTAGGATACAAAGCCAGGAGCGGGAGTAGAGCATGGAGCCTAATGGGAGTGAAGGCTAGACGGCCCCCCGTGGGGCCACCTCTACTGTTTCCCGCTTCCTTGTCCGGCGCTGCTGCCCGACCCTGATTCCCTCTTGGCGCCGGAGGAAGCAGGGCGTCCTGAGCGAAAGGGCTAGGCGTGGGCGCCGGGCCGAGGGCAGTTGGTCCTAGGGTGGGATCCATAGCAGTTCTCGCAGTAATGCTCGAACTTACAGTGGGATCGTTGGCACTTGCCCACGTTGTATTCCCAACATACCAGCCGACGGGTGTCCTTTCTGCGGGGCGGCTTACCCGCATCTGGCTTGCCCTTTATGTGTGACCCCACAATGACAAGCCAAAGTTTGTCATTAATGAGATCCCACCTGGCCCTGGGATACCTGGATGCCCTCTTGCGGAAGGCGGTGTCATACTCGATGGCTGCCGCCTCCCCGGCCAGGGCCTTGGCCTTGAGCACATTGCTCAGGTGGTTGGCCAGGTGCCAACCCCTATCCGGGTAGGCCATGCTTACCACTCCCAAAAACACAGTGAACCCTGAAAGCCAGTTGGGGAACGAACGCTCCACTGGGTCTGGCTTGCTCTTGTCGGAAGGTTTTTCCAATTTTGGGGCGCTGCCCACCTCCCCTTCCGGCTTTAGGAGGGAGAAGACATCCACATAATATCCCTTAAAGATATTATTGCGGGTCTTCCTGTCCAGGTGGATCCCGGGAGGGTCCTCGTGATCCTGAAACAGGGCGGGAGCGGGACGCTCTGAGGTAGCAGCCCTGCCTCGCCATGCCCTGGATGGTCTGGCTGAGTCTGGCTCTGAGTTTGCCCTGGCCTTGATGGCCCAAGATGGCAGTCCCGGAACCAGAGCAGCTGTGGACCAATACCCGGTGTGGTCCATTTCATCCCCTGAGGACTCACCTGAGGATCCCTCGCTGTCTGACTCCTTCTTCCTCCATTTGGCTCGCTTTGTCTTGCTCCCCTTGTCCCGCTTGCCGCTTTTTTCAGCCCCGGTTTTACTTTCTCGTGCTGGTGAGGAGTCTTCCAAGGACGCCACGCTGACCTCGCTTGTGGAAGGGGACCTGCATCTCTCACGCCGCCCCGTGGATCTGGCTGATTGCTGTGTGGCCCGGCCCTTAGCTGCTGGGGGGTCCGTGGCCTTGGGGTCCATAGAGGGTCCGCTGGCTGGTGCCTCGGCGTTGGCCCCTTGCCCTCTGCTGGACCTCAACTCCCCCACCTGCTCTGCAAGGAGTGAGACAGCTCGGGTGAGTTCCTGCAGGTTGGGGGCCGAGGTACCCCCAAGGATATGTTCCACCGCTGCGGAACTGCCCGCTCCCCCTTTTTTGGGGTTGGCCTTTCGAGCCCGGGGTGCCAGGGCCGCCCAAGATCTGGGCGTTCGCCCAGCCTGGGCTCGGGTGGCCGGACTGCTGGGCTCAGCTCTCTTTTTGGGTGGCATGGTGCCCAAACCAATCAGTGATTTCAGCTCTCAGGGATGCTCACAGCAATTCCCAGAAGGTCTCTCTCAGCTTGCCCGCCCCAAATTGCCACTCCAGTGGGTGCCTGCTGTGGAGAACAGCCTGACCCGGCTTGCCTTCTCCCTCTGGCAGCTGCCTGTTTTTAGCTTCCCCCTGCAGGGGGAGCTGCCCTCCTGGCTTATCCGCCCTGGGTAGCCCCCCACCGGCCTGAGCGCCCTGCCGTCCGGGGAGCCCCCCTTTAGTACTCCTGGCTGGGAGCTAATTCCTGGCTTGTCCACTCCTAGGTGAGCCACCCGTTGGCCCCCCTTTTTCCTGTGCTTGTCCGCCCCTTAGGTGGGCCACCCGTTGGCCCCCTTCCCACTTGGCTTGTCTGCCCCTTAGGTGGGCCACCCGTTGGCCCCCTTCCCGCTTGGCTTGTCCTTAGGTGGGCCACCCGTTGGTCCCCCTTCCTGCGTGGCTTGTCCGCCCCCTTAGGTGAGCCACCCGTTGGCTCCCTCCCACGTGGCCCGGACCGACGAGCCCCCACGTGTCCTGGCTGATCAGGCTGCCCCGTGCAAGCCCGATCCCTGCCCCCCGGACCCACCGGGTCCTCCCCCCAGTGGACTCCTCCACTGGGTCCGGATGGGCTAGCCCGTGCTAGCCCAACCTCCCTGAGCGGGCACCCGGTGCCCCCGGTACGGCCGCTGGGTTCCAGCCCCTGAAAGGGGGGGCTGGCCGACCAGCCGCTGCCGCCTCCGGGAGCTCAGGCCGCGAGGCCCGCTTCTTCTTCGGCCTCAGGCCCTGGACGCTCCGCCGCTGCCGCCGCAGCCGCTTGGCTCCGCGCTTCTTCGCCGTGCTCCTTCTTCTCGCCGAGGCTCGACCGGTCAGCTCACCCAGCGGCCTCGGCTCCCCGGCTCTTCGGCGGCTTCTTCCTTCTTCGGGAGCTCCCAGAGAGCTCCTACCTCTTCGGCTCACAAGAGCCAACTGCTGAGGCAGGGAGCCGGCCGGGAATATATACCCGGCTGGCGGACTGCATTGGGGACTAGCCCCGCCCCTTGACCAATCAGAGGCCGCGCTGAGCGCAGACTCTGATTGGTCAAAACCAGCCAATCAGGTGGGAGCTGCCTCCCTCCTATTGGCTGGCTTACTATCCTCTCCCCGGCCTGCAAGCACAGACCGGGGAGAGGAAGGAGGAAGACGGCTGGCATGGCGGCGCCCATGCCGGCCCCACGCTGTGGCTGCCCGGGCTCAGGGGGGACTCCGGCCGCAAAAGCGGCAGTCCGGTAAGTCCCGGGCAACCGACTTCCCACTGTGAACTTTGCCTACCTCCCATCTGCCAGGCTTAAGTTGTGAACAATCAGGGATTGATCCCCTTCTATACCTGAAAGACACCCAAACACTCCCAATAACACTTCTGCCCTCTCCTTCCAATGTGAAAGAATCAAAATCACATTTTCATACTCTCCAGCTGTCTCAGTTTGGCAGGAATAGTCCCAATTAATGCTCTGCTGCCCCACTTTTTCTACTGGACAAAGTTCATTTACTCAGGCAGGATTTTGGCTGTTAAGCTGGGGTGTGCTGTAAGAAGGTTTTGACTGGTGGGTCCTGCTTTTGCCCCTTTTTTCTTGATGTCTTTGTTAGTGCTTGTAATTGGTTTTCTGTTTTAAGCTTTATTTGTTTGATTATAATGCTGTCAGCTCCAGAGTGTCGACTGAATGAGAAGGTGCTTAATTCTCCCAGGCAAGAAAACATGGAGAGGGAGGCATCCAATGAGAGTACAAGTGGGGTCATCCAATAACCTGAAGAATATCTTTCTAGAATTTAAAGACCATGTACAAATAGATTTGTACTGTAAAGCCTAATTGACCAAGCATCAGAAGAACCCTGGACTTGTCAGATTCATGCAAGGAAGAACACTTTGAAAATGAACCCACAATTTTAGAAAGTGAAGTCAGAATAGATGGCAAACCAACAGAGCTGTTTCAAGCTATAGTGATAGAATCCACTCAAATTCTAACTAAAATCTGCCAACAAATATGAAAAATAAAACAATGTCCTACAGATTGGAAATGTTCAATATACATTCTAATCTCCAGGAAACAGGACATCAGTAATTGCAATTACCATTGGACCATTGGATTAATCTCCTATGCAAGCAAAGTGATGTTCAGAATTTTACATCAAAGATTTTAACCATATATGGAGCAAGAAATGCTAGTTATGCAAGCAGGGTTCAAAAAAGGAAAATCCATTAGGGATCATATTGCAAACATACATTGGATAAGTCCTCCCTCTTTTTTTAAAAAAAATAGTACATATGTTAATCCATTACTTTTTTTTTCTTTTTCGTACAGTTATTTTTACTTATTTATCATTTTATTAATGTATTAATCAATTCTATTTATGTAGTTTTATTGATGTGAATATATAGACAAAGTTCAAAGAGAATTTTTACTACCTGCATTTCTTTTATTTGTTTCATTTCATTTTATGATTATTACTGAAAAATAATTTTGTTGGGGGAGGTGTTAAAAAATGATCCACACCAGATGTCAAATATGCATGGTATATCACTGGAAAAAGTGATTGCACTAGAAATTGTACAGCATGCTTCTGCTCCCTTGTAACACACATTCAACCATGCATAGACAGCTTATTATAAAGACATCAATCCAGCGCTCTTTCTTCCAAAGGAAACTTGCTCTGAAAAGTGTGAGGTTTACCTGAGTTCCTCACTACTTGGGGATGGGAAAGAATGAAATAATGTCTGTTCTAGACAGAGAAAGAATCATGGTGGGTTGGATGTGCTTAGTGTAATTGTTGAGATAATTTTGATCAATTACTTTATGGGCTATAACAGTTATGGGCTGACATCCACCATAGCTGAGATGGGAGAGTGTTCTTACATTTTATTCTTATAATGCCATTGTCATAAAAATCTATTTTGTTGCACATAAGAACCTCTGAAGTGTCTGAAATTTTCTTATACATAAAAAGGCAGCCTGAATTGCTACATTGGATGTCCCATACAATTGCCTAGCACGGCTAAAATTTCAGATCTTTTACAGTTGTTCTATTGCCATTCTCCCCTTCAGTAGGAGTCATGAGAAAGAGGAAAATGGATGTCACTAGAAGCAGATTTTCCATCATCACAGTGAAAAAAAGAAAGAGTAACTTTCTAAAAGGTATTTCTGCAAATGATCTCTGAAAGGGGAATTGAAGGGCTCATCATGTTCTAAATAAACTAAATAAATTCTATTGTGAAATCTATATGAACAAACCCAAATGATGTTGGTTAGGTAAACCAAAGTGATTTAGATTATTTTTTTCAAAATACCATTTGTAGCCATAGTTCTGATGGGAGAAGAGAAGGAAGGACAGTGAAAGAACTGCCATCCCATTTTGTGTATCAAAATGGGCCATGATCCCCATTGGCTACAACACATACCGTTTGGCATTACATAAATTGAGGATCCAGCAATCAAACAATCTGCTGCTTGGCTGTTTAGTCATGTCACTCCAGCTGGCATGCTGGGGAAATTATGATGTGGGTGGACTAAGGTGTCGCTTGTTTATATGCCACTTGGGTGTAAAACAAGTTTGCAGCCACAAGGGGTTGTGGCAAGATAAGAACAGAACATTAATAATTCTTACACAGGCATTCCAAACAAAGGAAAACAGGGTGAGGGACACCTTCTATCTGAAAATGTGTGACAGATATGGACACAAACATGGCTAGATTGGTTCAGGTGCAACCTGATTGTCTAGACCCATTTCAGTTTGACTTTAGAAATGGTTTGGACTATGAAATAGCTTTGGCCACCTTGACTGATGGTTTCTATCAAGGGGAAAGAGGGGGATTGCAACCCTACTAATTCTAGCTCTCTCGATAGCTTTTGGTATCATCAACCAGAATATCCTTCTGCTGTCACACCAATTTCAATAGGTCTTGCTTCTGAACAGACATAAATAGATAACTACACCCCTAATGGGCGTGTAAACTCCAAATAATGACCGCCCAGTCAGCCTGAAATCAATACTAGGAAAGATTCTAGAGCAGATCATTAAACAGACAGTCTGTAAGTGTGATATACCATAAACACATTCACAATAACTCAACAAGATTTCTTTATTGAGCAAAGGAAATGCGTGCTAGTAACATATAACAAAACCAGAACTGAAACCAACCCAACACAGGCAATACATAAACTCTTGCAGCGTGAGAATGGCATGTATGGAGGGCATTGGGAGGAGGAGCTGCATCCAGGTGCTGCAGCCTTGAAGTCTCCAGAGGGAAAGCATTCCCAGGCCAAACGGTGGGTTGGCTGTAGTCCAGAGACAAAGAGGCCCAGGCAGGAGAATCAGGCCAGGAACCAAACTCATGTCAGGGCCTTCCATGGAATCTACTCTAATAACCAGAATCCATGGAAGACCATGACAGTAAGCACTTAGAAAGGAATGCCATGATCACTAAAAGTCAACATGGTTTCTCAAAAACAAGTTATGCCAGACTAATCTCATCTCTTTTGTTGATACAGTTACAAACTTAGTAGATGAAGGGAATAATGTGGATGTAGTGTATCTTGATTTCAGTAGGGCCTTTGACAAGGTACCCCATTATATCCTTGCAAAAAAAGTTAGTAGCCTCTGGGCTAGACAATGCAACTGTTAGGTGAATTTGTAATTGGTTGACTGACCAAACCCAAAGGGTAGTCACCAATGGCTCCTCTTCATCGTGGAGAGAAGTGACTGGTGGGGTGCCACAGGGTTCTGTCCTGGGCCCAGTGCTATTCAACATCTTTATGAATGACTTGGATGAGGGAATAAGAGGGTATTTTTATCAGGTTCGCAGATAACACCAAATTAGGAGGGGTAGCTAATACCCCAGAGGACAGGATCAGAATCCAAAATTACCATAACAGATTAGAAAGCTGGGCCAAAAGTAACAAAATGAATTTCAACAGGGAGAAATGTAGGATACTACACTTGGGCAGTAAAAATGAAATGCACATATGTCAGATGGGTGACATCTGGTTTGATGGCAGTATATGCAAAAGGGATCTAGGAGTCTTAGTGGACTACAAGTTGAACATGAGTCAGCAGTGTGATGCGGCATCTAAAAAAGCAAATGCATTTCTAGGCTGCATCAATAGGAATATAGTGTCTAGATCAAGGGAAGTAATAGTGCCACTCTATTCTACTTTGGTCAGACCTCACCTGGAATACTGTGTCCAGTTCTAGGCACCACAATTTGGGAAGGATATTGACAAGCTAGAACGTGTCCAGAGGAGGGCAGCTGAAATGGTGGGAAGTCTGGAAGCCATGCCCATGAGGAGTGGCTACATGAGAGATGGGTAAGAGGTGATATGATAGCCATTTTTAAATATTTGAAGGGCGTGGCCTCCCAAGCACATCCTCTGATTACCACAGGAATGCTTAATTTCTATTCATATAGCATGGAGCAGTGATGGTGAACCTATGACACACGTGTCAGCACTGACACATGTAGCCATTTGGGCTGACATGCGGCCATAGCCCCCCCCCCATCTGCAACCTCACCACCCTCCCTAAAGTGCCGATCGGTCACCACTTTTGAGAGGGTGGAGGAAAGTGGCAGGCAGGGCTACGAAGCCCCGATTGCCACTTTAGGGAGGTGGGGGTGGAGCCTCCTCCCACTTGTCCACCCCCCCGAGGCCTGCCGTGCTTCCCTGGAGTCGCCTCAGAGGGGCAGGGTAAGGCGGCAGGAGGGTGGGAGTCTGCCTGGCCTCTCCCCGGCCTTCCCAAGGGGCTCTGAGGCTTTGAAGCGCTGGAGCCACCTCGGAAAGGCTGGGGAAGGTGGCAGGTGGGAGGAACTCTGCCCGGCCTCTCCCTGGCCTTCCCGAGGGGGTTCCGACTTTTCGAAGCCCCAGAGCCACCTCGGAAAGGCCAGCGAAGGTGGCAGGCAGTGGGTGGGACTCTGCCCGGCCTGTCGCCAGCCTTCCTGAGGGGCCTCCGAGTCTTCAAAGCCCCAGAGCTGCCTTGGAAAGGCCAGGGAAGGCGTCGGATGGGAGGGACTCTGCCTGGCCTCTCCCCAGCCTTCCCGAGGGGGCTCCGAGGCTTCGAATCCCTGGAGCCTCCTTGGGGAGGCCAGGGAGAGCAGCGGGCGGGCGGGCGAGAGTCTGCCCGGCCTTTCCCCAGCCTTCCCGAGGGGGCTCTGGGGCTTTCAAACCGAAGATCCGCCTTGGGAAGGCTGGAGAAAGTGGTGGGAGGGCGGGAGGGAGTCTGGCCGGCCTCTCCCCAGCCTTCCTGAGGGGGCTGTGAGGCTTTGAAGCCCCGGAGCCACCTCAAAAAGGCCGGGGAAGGTGGCCGGTGGGCGGGCAGGCAAGAGTCTCCCTGGCCTCTCCCCAGTCTTCCTGTGGGGGCTCCAGGGCTTTAAACCCCGGAGCCACCTCAGGGAGGCCAGAGAAGGTGACGGGAGGGCAGGAGGGAGTCTGGCCAGCCTTTCCCCCACCTTCCTGAGGGGTCTCCAGGGCTTTGAAACCCCGGAGCCACTTTGGGAAGGCTGGAGAAGGTGACGGGAGGGCAGGGGGGAGTCTGGCCAGCCTTTCCCCGGCCTTCCTGAGGGGTCTCCAGGGCTTTGAAACCCCTGAGCCAGCTCGGGAAGGCTGGAGAAAGCAGTGGGAGGGCAGGAGGGAGTCTGACCAGCCTCTCCCTGGCCTTCCCGAGGGGGCTGTGGGGCTTTGAAGCCCCGAAGCTGCCTTGGGGAGGCTGGGGAAGGCAGAGGGCGGGTGGGCGGGAGTCTGCCCGGCCTCTCCCTGGCCTTCCCGTGGGGGGCTCCAGGGCTTTGAAACCCCAGAGCCGCCTCAGGAAGAGCGGAGAAGGTGATGGGAGGGTGGGAGGGAGTCTGGCTGTCCTCTCCCCGGGCTTCCCGAAGGGGCTCTGGGGATTGAGACCCCCATATAGCCTCTTCGGGAAGGTTGGAAGGGGTGGAGGGAGCATGGCGTAGAGGCTTTTCAGCCACCCCTACCCTCCCAAAAAGTGCAACAAGGCTTGGAAAGCTCAATCGTGGCTTTGGAAAGGGTGGGGGGGGCTAAAAAGTGCCTTTCCTGCCAACTCCCCGCTCTCCTGGGGCTTGGTTCTTCCCCCACACACACCAAATGGAGCCAAGCCCCAGGAGAGTGAGGAGTTGAGCACCTGGCTTGCTAGCAAGCACTCCATTTAAATCAGCTCTTCTCCCTTGAGTGGGAGGGAGAGAAGCTGATTTAAATGGGGTGCTTGCTGAGCAAACCGTGAATAATCAAAACTGCGAGAGTGAACTCTGTGAATGTGGAGGGGCAACTGTATACATTTATGTTATTTAAACAATAAATATCGCAAAATAATGTTTTTTCCTCAAAGTGACAACCACCCGAGTTATGCTCAGTTTTTGGCGAAGTTTGACACACCAAGCTCAAAAGGTTGCCCATCATTGGCATGGACTGTCAGCCGAACACACACACACACACACACACACACGGAGAGAGAGAGAGAGAGAGAGAGAGAGAGGCTAGTTTGGGATTCTTCAGCTGGCTGCAGCCAAGCATGAAGATACCAAGGAGGGAGGGAGGGAAGGAAAGAAACAGGATGTCAGGAGGGGAGACGAACGAACATACATTCACACACAGAGACTGGAAAAGGCTAGCTTGGAATTCTTCACATGGCAGCACCTAAGTACGAAGATACCAAGGAGGCAGGGAGGGAGGGAGGGAGGGAGGGAAGGAAAGACACACACACACACAGGGCTAGCACTCACTCAGTCTTTTCCGTGCCTGGAAACAACAGTGGATGGATCATAGAATCATAGAATTGTAGAGTTGGAAGAGACCACGAGGGCCATCCAGTCCAACTCCCTGCCACGCAGGAAATCTTGATCAAAGCATCCCCGACAGATGGCCATCCAGCCTCTGTTTAAAGACCTCCAAGGAAGGAGACCCCACCACGCTCCAAGGGAGTGCGTTCCGCTGCCAAACAGCTCTTACTGTCAAAAAGTTCCTCCTAATGTTGAGTGTGGAATCTCTGTTCCTGGAGCTTGCATCCATTGCTCCGTGTTCCAGTCTCTGGAGCAGCAGAAAACAAGCCTGCTCCATCCTCAGCATGACACCCCTTCAAGTACTTAAACAGGGCTATCATATTGCCTCTTAACCATCTTTTTTCCAGGCTAAACATACCCAGCTCCCTGAGTCTCTCCTCATAAGGCATGGTTTCCAGACCTTTCACCATTTTAGTCGCCCTCCTCTGGACACGCTCCAATTTGTCAATATCCTTTTTGAATTGTGGTGCCCAGAACTGGACACAGTATTCTAGGTGAGCTCTGACCAAGGCAGAATAGAGCGGCACTATTACCACCTTTGAACATTGCCTAGAAAACCCAATGATAGGTTTGTCTTAGTCAGAAATGACTTGAAGGCACATAGGCAAACACACAAATTCCTTTTGCAGGTTGAACTGACTTGGCAGCAAGGAGAGTAAGCTGAAGACAAAGGGGGAAAGGGAGGGAGGAGAGAGAAACCAGGATATTTTAAGAGCAGCTGGAAAATGGGCTGGAAGGGATATATGTGGAGTGTGGCTGCCCAGTGGGGACCCTTTCAGGCCGAAGAGGGGGAACCCTTCTTCCCAGTAGAGGCAGGAGAAGTAGAGAAGAGAGATCAGGCAAGAGAGAGACGAAGGAAGAGAAGGGAACCCTAACCCTTTCACTGAGAGAGCAGGGGAGAAAAAGAGAAAAGAGTTGACCCTCACATTTCCCTCTCCCCGTCTCTCTCACACACACACTCGCACAACCCTCTCAAACACAAATAGGAACACACACCTGGCTTGCATTTTTGACGATCTCCTGGGAGGGCGAGGGAGCAGCAAATGCCCCCCCACCTTCAGACACACAGGACAGCTTTGACCTGCTGGGGGGCGGAAGAAGGAAGGAGGAAGGAGACACCTCTCTTTCTCTTTCTCCAGTTAGGAGGGGGCCCCTGAATCTTGTGCTGATGGGTGGGGGTGGAGGTGGGGAAAGGGAGGACAAAGGAAACAGGACATGCCCTTTAAAAAAGACCATCAGGAGATTTTTGGTTTGCTTTCTTTCTCTCTCTCTCTCCCTGGGGCCCCCTGTGACTGTGAGGCCCCGCACAGATATGGATTTGGTGGTACGCTTAAACCAGCCCTTGTGTCATGCTCGTCCATGGATTTTGGGTATTAGAGTAGATTCCATGGAAGACCCTGACATGAGTTTGGTTCTTGGCCTAACATGAGTTTGGTTCCTGGCCTGATTCCCATGCCTGGGCCTCTCTATCTCTGGACTGCAACCAGCCCGCCTTTTGGTCTGGGAATGTTGTTTCTCTGGAGACTCCAAGGCCATAGCACCTGGAGGCAGTCTCCACTCCTACTGTCCTCCCTACATGCCATTTTCATGCTGTAAGGGTCTATCTGGGGTCTGTAATGGATTGTTTTCAGTTCTGGCTTTGCCTATGTTACTGGTATGCATTTCCTTGCTTAATAAAAAATCTTATTGAGTTAATGCGAACGTGTGTCTGGTACATCACAGTAAGCCAGAACTCACAATCCTTCTTAATTCTTAATTCCTACCCGTGATGTCTGACGACATGGAGATTGGAACCCAGATGGAGAAAGACCTGGCCACAGGCGATGACCAGGGAGCCGGCTTGCCGGAGGACGGTGCAGGTGTGCCGGAGGAAGAGCTGACGGAAGGCTGGGAGGCTGACCCTACCCCAACCTCATGGAGCTGGGAGCCAGGCAAGCCCTGGAGATGGGCAACCTACCCTTCTCCAGGACTCCAGTGCATGGAGCAGGAATGGCCATGGGAGCTAGCTGCCTCTGGCTGGATGAGCAGGGTCGGGATGAGTGGAGATCCCTATGATGGGATCAGCCCCTAGGTGACAGGTTTTGTGAGCCTGGGGGAAGACCCCCCCCCCACGTGCAGAACTGGAAAAAGAGGTTCAGCAGCTGAAACAACAGATGGCGACCATGCAGACAAGCCTCCTGGAAATCTTACAGAGACTGCCTCAGCAACCTGCAGCCCTGAGGGTGGGACAACCACCACAGGGACCCCAGCTGCCAGCTCCTCCAGGGGGTGGGGTCCTGGCTCCCTCAGGTGGGGTCCCCGCAGCTCCTGATGGAAGTCCCTTCCCACAGGCTCCTGATCCAGTACCCCCTGTGGGGGCTGGCCCATTTGAGCCACGGGAGAGATCGTGTGGTCTCAAACTCCGGGACCTGAAGGCCACATTTGATGGGGACGCCGCAAAGTTGCCATACTTCTTTTTTTTTAATTTGTGTTTATTCAAATTTTCAATGCAATATATACAAACAAGTAGACAGCCACCGGTTGGAGACTGTATTTCCAACCTTCCCTGGAGGATTTGGGGGGTTTCTGTGGTTGGTGGGTTAAGATTGTGTCTCTGGTCCTTCCATTTGGCGGCTCATTTTTCAAGAGAAGAGTATTTATGGCAAGAATAAGGGAGGGGGAGCGGCTGAGGGGGAAGGGGGAGCCTGGAGATTTGATTAGTAGCTGTCATTTAAGTAGACATTATCTTAAGGGGGGTTTCGTCTCCTGTAACCATAGCTTTGTTCAGTCATTTGGTGTCCAGAAAGGATAGTCTGGTGGTAAAGTGATTTAAGTTTATAAATATGATTGGGATCGTGCTGAAGATCGTGACCACCTTCTCTTCAAAGTGAAAGTCCCAATGAAGAGGGACAGGGCAGAGTTCTTCCTATGGGGTATAAGGGGTCTCTCCATCTCTGAGCCTCCCTCTCCCACCTAGAAGAGATAATCCATCGGGCCACTGCAGTTCTCTTTCAGTTTTGCAACCCCTCCTCTGTATTCAAATATAGGTATATGTATATCCATCAAGAGGCGCCGCGCATCCCGCAACTCCTCTGCTTTCCATGGCCCTAAATCTGGGGCAGCCCTGTCCCATCCTCACAGTCCTCCCACCTCTCCCATGATCACTCCCCCCATGTTTCCCGATGACCCCCCTTTTCCCATTGCCCAGAGCTCCAGCTTTCTCATAGTTACACTGATGTCGCAATCTGGCGGGGAGTTGCCATACTTCTTAACCCAGGTGACGGAATCCATGTCTCACTGGGAGGAAGAATTCAGACAGAAGCTGAGAAGGTGCAGTTTATCTCCAACCACTAGAGGGGGAGGCAGCAAACTGGCTGGTTGGGCTCTACGACGTGGGGGCCCCAGAATTAGGGAGCTTCCACAACTTCATGATGGCCCTCAGAGCTCAATTCGAAGACCCGCTGAGGATGAGGCGTGCACGCACGGAACTTCAACGCCTACGCCAAGGCTCGAGACCCGTGGCTGAATACACTGCTGAATTCTGCTGCCTGGCCAGCCAGATCCTGACTGGACCGAGGCCCCTAAGCTACAGTACTTCCAGGATGGTCTCAATGCAGACGTCCTGGAATGGGCCTTGGTCCAAGGGAACCCAGAAACCCTCCTGGGGTGGGTGCAACTAGCTGGGGAGGTGGAAACCCTGAGACAGAGTGTGAAGCTGGCTTGGTAACATCAGGGGCTAGGTGGAAAACCCAGTTGATCCACAGGGAAGAAAACTAAGGTGGCATGGCCGACTGGAAGCACCCCAGGAGAGTCAGAGAGGGAGCGGTGGATGCAAAACAGATTGTGCCTGCACTGTGGGAAAGGCGGCCACCGCATAGCCGAGTGCTCAGAGAAGCAACCCTGGGACAATCCCATGGAAGAGAGGCCCAAGAAGGCAGATGGGAGGCCGACAGTACCCAAGACACCATTCAAGTCCTTGCCCAAAGCAGCGGTACGCATCCTGATCCCTGGTCACTTGGCAGGGGAGTGTTCTGAGGAGCCGAACGACAGTGGGTCCTCTTCCAACACTGAGCTGGTGGGAAAGGATCCAGCCTGCCCTACTAAGCACCCGAGGGTGGGCTAACCCTGAAGGGCGCCCAAGTGCTGTGGTGAGTGGAGTAAAAGCCCCATTTTTTATAAAAGCCAAGATAGGGGTTGCAGATAATGGGGTCCCTCAAAAAGTAATGGTAATGGTGGACTCCAGGTGTACCCAGGTGCTAATTCACCCCTCCCTGGTCAGCGAACTTTCAGTCAGCACCATCAAGCTAGACAAACTGATGTGGCTGTCTCAGATGGATGGGGGGATGATGAAGGGGGCCCCTGCAAGGCGAATGACTGGTCCGGTGCAAATGAAGATGGGAAATCATCAGGAGGAGCTCCAATTTGTGATAGTGCCGGGCTTGGTCCCGGCCGCAATGGTAGACTTGAACTGGTTGAAATTCCACAACCCCACTATAGACTGGATAAAAGAAACTGACTTTTACAGACCCCATGTGTGTATGGGAACATGGGGTGTGTGGAAACAGTGAGGTCTCACTGGGGAGGGGGATCTCACAAGGAACCAAGCATCGGAATTTTAAGGTCGCTATGGTGCAAGGGGAAGTGAAAGAATTACCGGTGGAGTATAAAAAGTGGCAGTATGTGTTTGAAGAGAAGGAATGTGACATTTTACCTCCCCCACACACACACAGGCCGTTTGACTGTGCAACTGAAATAGTCTCAGAGGCAGCACTGCCCAAGCCTAAGATTTACTCCCTGACCTCGGCAGAGATGGATGCCCTCCTGGAGTTCCCTAAATGCCATCAGTGTCACGAATCAATACCCCTCCCATTAATGAAAGACATCCTGGCTCACTTGGCCAAAGGGAAAATATTCACCAAGTTGGACTTGCGGGAGGCCTATTACAGGGTGTGAATTAAAGAAGGGGATGAGTGGAAAACTGCTTTTAATTGCTAGCTAGGGGCATTTGAATTCCTCGTGATGCCATTTGGATTAAGTGGGGGCCCCGGGGTGTTCATGAACTTAATTAATGATGTGCTTAGAGAATTTCTGTACAAGGGAGTCCTGGTATATCTAGATGATGTGCTCATCTACTCGGAGGACTATATGTCCCATGTGGAGTTGGTAAAGGAAGTGCTTAATAAACTAGGGGAAAACCATTTGTATGCTAAGTTGTCAAAATGTGAGTTTCACCAAAGCCGCTTGGATTATTTGGGGTACTGCATCTCTAGCAGAGGTATTGAGGTTAAGGGAGTCCTCACATGGGAGGCTCCCAGGTCCAGGAAGCAGCTTCAAAGCTTCTTGGGGTTTGCTAACTTTTACCGGTCCTTCATCCCTGACTTTGCTGAGGTGGCCTTACCCCTTACTGACCTGTTGAAAACAAGTGTTGGGGGGGGAAACGAACTGGGAAGGGGGAAGGAGAGAAGTCTCCCCAAAAGATTGTGTGGACTGACCAATGTCAAGCAGCATTTGACAAGTTGAAAAAACTCTTCACCTCTGAGCATATCCTTAAACACCCCAACCCCGAGCAGCCTTTTGTAGTTCAGGTGGAAACTTCAGATGTGGTGATGGGGGGTGTTACTGCAACAGGACGAGGGGGCAGCTCAGACCCTGTGCATATCTATCAAGGATGTTCAATGACACTGAACGAAATTGGGCAGTGTGGGAGAAGGAGGCGGGGGCAATCAAAGTAGCCTTGGAGACTTGGAGCCATTTGCTGGAGGGATCTTCCCTACCTTTTGAGGTTTGGATAGATCACAAGAATTTGGAGGCATTGAAAACCCCACGCCGCCTGAACCCTAAGCAGATTCGGTGGGCCAGTTTCTTTTATCGGTTCAACTTTACGCTGAAGTTTCTTCCGGGTAAAAAGAATTTCCTAGCCGATGCTTTGTCCAGGCTCCCTCAGCATGATAGCAAACGAAAGGAGGTAGTGGATACAGTTTTCTCCCCCTCCCATCTGGGATTGACAGTTCTCACACGCAGGCAAGCCAAATGACAGGAAGCCGTTGCAGACCCCGCATTGGCACAAGACTGTGACCTAACTAGGGTGCCTGACGGGCCGCCTCTGACAGACACAACCCCAACTGTTGCGCCGGCCCCAATGCACCTGGAGCCTTCACCCCTCACTCCAAGGGATATCAAGGAGGGGTGGCAGGCTCAGATGATGGATGCCCTTTCTCATGACCCCTGGTTCCTTTCTCACAAAGGGGAGGTAGTCCTGCGAGGGGGTTTGGCTTGGAAGGGAGAACGCATATAATCCCCAGGACTATGAGGGCTGCCATTCTCAAACAGTGCCATGATGTGAAAAGTGTGGGTCACTTTGGGTATGTGAAAACATTGCTTTTAACATGGTGACAATTTTGGTGGCCTAAAATGCAGAAGGAGGTGGAGGACTATGTAAAGGGGTGTCATACATGTGCTATTGCAAAGAGGGCCAGTGGGAAGCCAAAAGGACTGTTACAGCCATTGCCTACCCCCACTAAACCTTGGGAGGCCATTAGCATGGACTTTATTATTGAATTACCAGAGAGTAAGAAAAAGACTGTTATTTGGGTGGTAATTGACCTATTTTCCAAAGAAGCTTATTTTGTTTCCTGCAAGAAAATCCCGACTGCTCTACAGCTGGCTAGGCTGTTTGTCCAACACATACACAGACTACACGGGGTCCCCACCAAGATCATTTCAGACAGAGGGGCCCAATTCACTTTTCAATTTTGGAAAGCGTTTACGAGACTGTTGGGAATTGAACTAGGGATGAGTAGTTCTCATCATCCATAGACAGACAATCATACTGAACACATTAACCAGGTTTTGGAGCAGTATCTAAGGTGTTATGTCAACTTCCAGCAGTCCAATTGGGTCGATTTGTTACCTTTCGCCAAAGTGGCGTATAACAATGCCATTCACCAAAGTACAGGCCTATCTCCATTATAAACTGTTTCAGGACAGGCCTTTGACCCTCTGCCTTTGAGGGAAGGGGACCCCAAAGACCCGGTGTCCGTGACTCAGTGGTGCACTCAAATTAAGGAGGCAAGGCGGGAGGTTGTATCGGCCCTAGAGTATGCGAAGGCCCGCTACAAAGATCAAGCGGATAAGAAGCGTGACCCTACCACAAGCTATGCGGTGGGAGACTTGGTATATCTCTCCACTAAGTTCCTGAAGAGCCCTTGCCCTTCAAAAAAGTTGGGCCCGAAATACATTGTTGGACTTTAAAGGAAATAACCAACACTTTGCACCTTGCCCATAAACTAATTGGCAGCCAGTGGAGTGATTTTAATATTGATGTGATATGATCACTCCTGGATGTACCAGTGACCAGTCTGGCTGCCATGTTTTGAACCAACTGAAGTTTCCAGATTTGGTACAGCAGTAACCCAATGTACAGCTCATTGCAAAATTCCAGCCTTGAGCTTACCAGTGCATGTGCTACCATCTTTAGGTCCTCCACCTCTTGGAAGGGGTACAGCTGGTGTAACAGATGAAGCTGATATGGTGCCCCCCATGTACCTTAGTTTAAACTCCTCCTGATCAGATTTTCAGGAGTCCTAGCAAATACATGCTTTCCAACTGCTGTGAGGTGCGACCCATCTCCTGCCAGAAGTTCTTCATGAAAATGCAGACCATCGTCCAAGAGGTCAATTATATTGTTACCCTAAGAGGTGGATGGTGCTTTAGAGACCCACCCATGATGCCAAAATCTCTTATTATTTGGGGAAATTATTAGCTCAAATGGAAGCCTGTGAGAGGAGGGTAACTTCAGGTATCTTTTCACCTATGTATACTAGTATCAACTGTAGAAAGAACTCCAGTTAAAGTGAAATAAAGTATTTTTATTGGAAAAAACAGAAACTGAACTCACACACCCAACACACATGTCTAAGAACCATACAAGGCTATAGCAGAGTAAAGCAAAAAGGGGGCTTACCCGTTACCCGGTGGCCCGGTTTGCGGCCTGACCAGTGCACCCCCTTGGTGATCCACTCCTACTGCCCCCAGCAGCCACGTGCGGGCCGACATGGGGGCCGCTGTTGTGGGGATCATCCCCTTCCCAGTTTGCCCAGTGCTGGGAAGGGCAGGAGAGAGCAGACCAATTGGGGCGGGCCTGCCCTGCTCCGATTGGCTCCCCCACCATGGAGGCAGGTCATCTGGCTGCGCTTTCCAGCCCAGGCAGATGACATGGTGGGCTGCATCAGGGCCGGTATTAAAGCTGGCTCTGGCACAGGCCTGCCTCAGTTGGCTCACGTGGAGCCAAAGACCTGCCCACCCTCCCTTTATATTATGTTGTTTGTATTATTTGTCACAATTTGCAGAGCAGATGGCATGGGCCCTGATCTGGGGAAGGGGGGGTCTCCATCAAGTTCAAGTGTAAGTTCAAGTTCACAGAGACCCCCCCTTTGTTAGTGTTAATGAACACCTTGTTTACAGGGGAAGAGAGAGTGTCAGGCGGGATGGCTTGGCCAGCAGCTCTCTCCTCCGGGAGGGTCGGAAATGTCCGACCTGAAGCCATTGACCAACATGGGTTTGGTCAATGATGAGATCACGACCCATGCACTTGTGCCAGCCATTTTGCAGCCATCTGCAAGTTGCGGCCTCTTATTGCCAACTAACTATACTAATCTGTATTTAACAAATTTTCCGCATTTGTAGTCAATACAATTTTGTTATCCTAACCTGGTGTATATGTCTCACTAAGAGAGGGGAGCGGAGGGTGGCAGTACAGTCTGGGTCTGCAAGACAGGTTAGTGGGAGAGATTCAGGAATATAGGGTGATAGTTACCAGTCTTGGAGAGAAGAGTTTATTGCAGTCAAAATATTCAGATAGAGCCAGAGGGTGACACAGGAGGTTCCAATCCAGGGCTTGCCGAGAAAGACAGTGGCCGAGTTCATCCACCATGGCACACATTACTGCTGTCAGGGGACTAATATTTATACCCTATTTCATATCCTGAAGGGATACTCTGGTTATGACAAAGCCTGGATGGCTTTCCCACAGGAGAGACAAAGGAAACCAAAACTCAACTGATTGAGTTAATGGCTGGGGCATAGGAGTTGACGGGTTTATGACAACCTCACAAGGTTGGACAGGGAGATTATAGGAAGGACTTCCATAGGAATAGATTTGGGAATGGTCGTTTGATTGAATGAATGAATCATTGCTGAGGCACCCAGGGCTGGAAGAAAGGATTAGAACATACCTTCTTAATGACTGTGTTTACTAAGGGTCTTCCACACAATTCTAATGTAGCCTTTCTTGCCATGATATTTCTAAGACACATTCTAGGTCATTGTGACCTCCAACTGACCTTTGGTTTGTCCCAGCCAACCTGACCCCCCAAAGTGTCCAATATTTCCAATTAGAAAATATTGTGTAGAGGGTTATTAGGGCATACTAACACTATCTGCAGAGCCCATTGCTCACTTCTAGTATTCTTCTCCCTCTTCCTGGGCCATGCCCTTCAACAGGAAGGAGCAATGAAATAACAACTTGTGCCCCAAGGTCCTTTATCTTCCTCCCCAGAGTGCTGTAGTCACTTGCAATATGTTGATGGCTATATCATGCGGCATCATTTGTTCTGATGTGAATGAGAAAGGGCAATGGTCAGTGTGTTTGATGAGTCTTGTAAGTCTCTCTCTGTTACATCACAAATATTCACCACTGGAAGAAGTATACCTTTTGAGACATCTTATCAGGCCCACACATAACTGCTTCTGTTCCTCCCAACAAGGAATCACCAACTACCACCACATACCTCTTCTTGCTCTGGGAATTGACAGGACCCCTCCCATCCATAAAACTCTCCAAGGTCACCTCTATAATATTAGAGTTGTGAGACCCTTGTCCCTGTTCCTGTGCCTAATTATCAATGATTAAGGGTAGAGTTTGGAATTGGTTGTGTAGCTCCAAGCTTGAAGCATGGTCCTTTGATAGTTCTGCTTCTGTGTTTTACATTCCTCCAAACATCTACCTACTGTGTTTCAGAATTATCACCCTCCCTAGAGGCACAAATTATTCCTTGCTCTTCAAGAAAAGCCTGCTTCACTCTTTCAAAAAAAAAAAACCCCTTCATCCTCCCTAATAAGTCAAAGGGTAGATACATGAGCCTCAAGTTGCTGTACCTTTTCCTCCAACAGGGCAACCAATTTGTACTTGCTACAGGTATAGCACAGCAGATCTTCCAGCAAGAAAACAAACATGACACAGATGGTTCAGGTCACTGCAACAACTCTATCACCATACATGTTTGTCATTCTGTGTACATGCTGGCACAGTTTTCAAGATTTTCCCCTTAATGTCCCCAATGAAATGCTCCGAAATGCTCACAAAAATGCCTGTTTTTCTCTGCCTGTTTGCTGAGCTCCAAAGACAGAGGCAGCAACTATCTAGATCTAGTAGCTGCCAGCTCCACCTCCAGCCAAATCAGTGACTCAGCAGAAGCCCCCATATAAGCCTCCAAGCAAAGCTCATTCCCAAAACACATCTCACCTCTGCTTTCAGAGAGGGAGGGAGGGAGAGTGGCATGGGGACTGGAAGCACTGGCAGCACAGGATGATTAGGCATGTAGCTATTTATTTCTTTTCAGAAGCAAGTGTTATTGAGTTTAATTGGAAATACATTACTCATATAATGGCTGAGATCAGTGTAGGACACTGCTATCCCCACTCCCTCTCTGAGATGTTAACATCTGTTTTAATGTATCCTGTCTTCTTCCTCTGGTCCATGACAGCGAACTGTCTGCATAGTGGTGTATGCAGTACAAGTTTTTGAGCTGCCTTTGTCAATTTCTCCTGCAGGGTATTCAAGTTATTTGCCAAGACAGTTTTCAGTTGGAGAGGGTGGGGGCAGTCCTGATTGTCTGTCTCAGCAGACCCAGGGAGAATAATAAAATTGTTAGATTCAAGCTTGGGAATAGAAAGAATATATGTAGTTTTCCATCCCTATTGGGAGGTATAGTATTATAATGCTTCTACTCCTGTGGCAGAATGGTCTCAAACACTAAAGATTAATGGCTTCTGCCTGCCTCCTTGAAAGCTCTGCTGTGTAGAATCCTAGAATCATAGAATTGCAGAGTTGGAAGAGACCACGAGGGCCATCCAGTCCAACCCCCTGCCATGCAGGAAATCTTGATCTTGATCAAAGCATCCCCAATTGATGGCAATCCAGCCTCTGTTTAAAGACCTCCAAGGAAGGAGACCCCACCACACTCCGAGGGAGTGTGTTCCACTGCCGAACAGCTCTTACTGTCAAAAAGTTCCTCCTAATGTTGAGGTGGAATCTCTGTTCCTGGAGCTTGCATCCATTGCTCCGATTCTATCCAGTTCCTCATGTTATTTAATATCAATATGAAGCCACTCTGAATAATCCTGGGGGTCAAGGTACCTTCAGTATGGTAATGATACCCAGTTCTTCCTCTCCTATTCACCAGAAGCAGGTGTGCTGCTGGTTGAAGGCAGTAATGGATCAGATGTTAAGTGTCAATAAACAAACATTGAATCTTGACAAAATGTAGGGAATTAGGGGAATGGATTGCTCTAGGTAAGGTTCCACTCTCTCTGAAGAAGCTGCTGCATAGTCTGGGGGTACGCTATGATTCCATCTTGCCAGTGGAAATCCACATGGCTACCATGAGATGGAGTGCCTTCTTTCAAATCCATCTGGTTCGTATGCTCTATCTGTTTTGGACAGAATAGTCTAACCACAGTAATCCTAGATTTAATTCTAAACTTAATCCCTTGCCATACTACCATCCCCTTTCCTTTTGTATCATGTCTTCATTAGATTCTACGCTTGAGGGCAGGGAACTGTTTTGTTGTTCTTTTTCTTGTAAAGCGCCATGTACAATGATGGCACTATAGAAATAAAAGATCATCATCATCATCCATGCCATGGCAATCTCGCAGGTAGGGTATTGTAATATACTTTATGTGGAGCTACCCTTGAAAATATTTTAGAGACTCCAATTCATGCAAAATATAGTTGTGCAAATGCTTCCTGGTTCAGCTCTATGAGACAATATAACAGTGATTGCTAAAGAACAGCATTGGTAGCTCTGTGTCCAATTTAGGGTGTTGGCTTTAACATAAGGGGCCTTGAACAGCTTACATCAAAGCTTTTGAACTGCCTATGAGCATTTCTTCCTTTATCATCATGCCCATGAACTGAGATCTGCTATTTCGGTTCTACTATCACCTAATCATTTTTTTTAAAAAATCTGGATTCAAGATTTTAGAACTCGTAATAGGGCCTTCTAAGTGGGGGCAGCCTTTGGTTAGACTGATGCCACCATTGATCAGCTTTCAATACCAGGTGAAAACAATGCTTTTTCAAGAAGCCTTTTGATTAGACAGTTAGACCGTCATGTACTGGCTTCTTCTGACGCAGTGACCAGCAGTTTCAGTTAAAAACAGAAAACGTTATTGTTGCAGTAATCCAAAAAGCTAATCCTACAAGTTTGTTGCTCAGAATGAAACCTAACTAGCAAACAGTATACCATAAGTGTTCTACAATTTACAAAATCTGGCAAGCTGTACAGTCATTGGCTATCCATCATCCCCACTCACAGTTCCCATTGTACTGGGCTCAGCCCACTTTTCCTAGAGATAAGTCCAGATGCTGGCCTTATCAGACAGTTACAGACATAGAGCACTTACTCCCTTTCTACAGTTAGACTACTTACTTGTTGACAAGTACAGAGGAATGCAAATACAATTAGCCACAAAGTGTTACAACAGAACTGAATTTGGCAGGACCAATCCGGACATACTGTAGACCTATGTATTTAGAGCAAGACAGTTACAGACAGTTTTTGACAGGGTCAAGTTGCTGTGCAAGGAGGGAAATGGAATCAGGGCAAAGGGAGGATAACAGGAGATCGGGAGAAGGAAGGGAGGCGTGCAAAACAGAGCGCTGCTACCAGAACAGCCCCGTTTCTCCTATGTTTCTCTAACAGACTATTCATACCATATTACCATGCTGCAGTTCTCTGGATTCTTTAGGGAAAGCCATGAGAATTAAGGAGGCATACTGATCTCAGTTTGTAATGTAGATAGCACCTGAGTAGTAAGGAAAAAACTGCCTCTGTCATGTAGTCATGGAAGGTCTATAAAGGGCCAGTATGTGTTGACTGGCAGAAGATTAAAGTGCTATTGGTCTGCCTACTCTGGCTTGTTCCTTCCTTGGAGGTCTTTAAACAGAGGCTGGATGGCCATCTGTCGGGGATGCTTTGATCAAGATTTCCTGCGTGGCAGGGGGGTTGGACTGGATGGCCCTCGTGGTCTCTTCCAACTCTGCAATTCTATGATTCTATGAACATAGAAAACTGCCTTATACCAAGTCAGACCATTGGTTTACTTAACCTAGTACTGTCAGTTCTGACAGGCAGTGTCTCACCAAGGTTTCAAGATAGGATTTTTTTTTCCCCTAGGCCTACCTGGAGTTCCTTGGTATTCCCTAGTGGTCTGTTATCTCAGTGCTCAGTGTTCAGAGTTTCTTCCACACTGGATCAGAGCTTGGACATTACTTTAAAGAATGGCTATAATGGCATAATTTCTATAACTGAGCAGCAGTAGAAGGGTGTTCTGACTGTCTGTGTCAACAGGAGTGGTCAAGTCTTCCTCCCTCTTCTCTCACTGTGAGGGCTCCACTAATGCTGCACTTTTATGTCCCTTGAATCTTTCTCTTCCAGGCCCCTCCCCATCATACCTCAACATACCTGTACACCTGTGCTCTTCTCCTTCCTTGGCTCCTCCTCACTGCCATTGCCTGTCTACCAGAAAGCCAGTAGGATCTGGTCATTTGTTTCTTTACATCAAGGAGAAAGAGCAGCTCCCCCCATCAGTAGTGTATCTGCTCAACTTTCTTCTTTTCTTCCCAGCCCCACCATGCCTCCTTACTGCGCCACCCACTTCTGTCAAGCTGGCAGGCACACGCCAGCCCTTTTTTACATTGAAGTGAAGGCTGAGCATGTGTAACTAGGAGTGGCAACACTGCTTCTCCTTTCATCTCAGGTAGTGGGGAAACTTGGGCATCCAATGCTCACCTCTGCACCTCGCTCCTACCTCTCTGGTAAACAATGGCCTTCCCATCTTTGCTCATTCTCTCTTGCAGTACTCCTCATTTTAGACTTCTTCTCCAGTCATCCTTCATTTCCTGTAGACCATTCTTTACTCCAAAATTCATTGTTGTCCTCTCATTATGTACAAAGTCTACTTTGAAATAGATTTTCCTTGGGTTTTTTCCAGGCTGTGAGGCCGTGTCCTGGAATAGTTTCTTTCTGACGTTTCGCTTCATCTGTGGCTGGCATCTTCAGAGAATGGTTGGGTAGGTGTGTGTGTGGAGTTTATATGCCATGAACCCCTGTTGGGGAGAATATGTAAATTTGTGTAATTGAATGGTTAGTTTCTGGGTATAGAAATGCAAGGCTTGTTAGTGTCTGTTTGGCTAATGGTTGGTTGATGGGCCATTATCTGCTGGGAATCCCCCTGTCCCCTTTTGCTTGGAAAATGCAGGCAGGATCTTCTACTAATGCATATATCTATACTAAATTTATTTTGATTATTAAATTAAATTATGCACAACTCTGAATTATAACTATCACAGTAAAAAAAAATTATGAACAAACTTTTTTAAAAACAGAATTATTACTTTTCATGAAGATGGAGAGTGCTGTACTTTGACATTTAAAACTTACATTTCTCAGCTGAATTTTTGATTCATTCTGTTTCTAAATAAAACATGAACTTGGGGGTAAATACATGTTTTGTTGTTTCTTATGTCTCCACAGAGAATTACTGGAATGCAGCATCATTCATTACTCCATCTTCATATCTTCATTTCTCCACTTTCCAAGGGGAAACCAGTGCTGACATTTCTTTCTACTTCAAAACATCAGCCCCTGATGGCGTGTTTCTTGAGAATCTGGGGAATACAGACTTCATCAAACTTGAGCTAAAATGTGAGTATATTCCCAGAATTAATGAGAGCATTAGAAAGAGGTAAAGTGTTAAACTCATGATTTAGCATGCTCAGTAAAACCAACTATTCAGTAAGTGATTGAGTTTCTTTGCTCTGTAGGGCTCCAACATGAGCTTTGTCTTTAATTTAGTGGCTACAGTTCAACATGGATTAGGTAGATTCGACCAGGAGATGTCTGTTGTCATTATGAACATCAAGGTCAATATGCCTCACTGACTCTAAATGATGTTAGCACAGAGGCTAAATACATGCATGGAATCAAGGTGTCCTAGGACCAAATTAAGGGCTTGTCTTCATAGGCAGGAATACCCTAGGTGTAGCCTGGGGTATTCCAGTCCCAGACCCATGGTGTTTTCCCCATTACCTGCCCTTCTGTTGTGGCAACAGAGGGGTGTCCGCACACCCATGGCCAGCACGTGAACCAGCACTTCTCTTCCTCTCACCAGTCACATCTTCTGAAGCCAGGAATGAGGTGCCCAGCCATGGTCAAATGACTGGGCACTATGCAGTGACCTCAGCAGACATGACACACATGACCCAGCTAGGAAATTACTGCCCTGGGTACTGTGTGGGCTACATATGGCCACACCACACATTGCAGTAATGGAACTCATTGTTTTCTTTGGAAGAACTGCAGAAAACAGTGATTTTTTTTTGCCATGTGTCCACTCCGTTCCAAGGGGTATTTGCCCTGGATTCTCACTGGAACTGCCCAGACACCATGCAGACAGTTCAGATTAGGATCAGGGCAAAAATGCTGCATTGTCCAGACTTCTGGGCATGGGAATGGAGGGAGGCCATTTCATTTGGCCTGTGCAGACAAGGCCTATGTTTTCCAGTTGAACAAGCAGGGCTGACCTAAAAGTTTATGTAACGGTTTGGGAATGTCACCTTACCTGCTACACTCTGCCTTCTATAACTATGGTGGCTGATCCCTTTACAGTTCCCTTCTTTGGGTGGTATTAACCCCAAGGTATTTGAATACATGATCTACCTGTTTCATGTGCGCTTTTCATTTGGCCATAGAACTCTGTCACTAGGAAGCCCCAATCCCACGCCTAGTGGTAACAAATGGATCAGGGTACTAAAGGACTCATTTCTGTGTATATAATAATAATAATTAGTAGTAGTAGTAGCAGTATTTATTTATTTATATTCCGCCTATTCCCTAGGGAATCAAGGTGGAGCACAACGTAATTATAACAATAAAAGCTCAAAGTTAAAAAACAATCCCATATCCCATCCCTCCCCTCAATCATGAAAACAACAAAGAACAATAAAATAGACATTAAACAGCAGAATATATTAAAATTACAAATACAAATTCAATAAATTGCAGGTAGATTGTTTTTGTTTTTTATCTGGAAGGCTAATCTGGAAAGGCCTGCTGGAAGAAATCTGTCTTAACGGCCTTTTTAAAGGCTTCTAGAGTGGTAATATGACGGATTTTATCTGGCAGGTCGTTCCATAGCCTGGGAGTGGCAGATGAAAAGGTCCTCTGGATCACCGCAGCCAATCTGGTCTTCTTTGGCTGCAACAGATTCTTCTCAGAGGAGCTAAGTGTGCGGGGTGAATTATATGGAGGAAGGCACTCCTGCAAGTAGCCAGGACCCAGGCCATGTAGGGCTTTAAAGTTTATAACCAACACCTTGTACCTTGCCCATAAACTAATTGGCAGCCAATGAAGGGATTTTAAGACAGGTGTTATGTGGTCGGCTTTAGATGTACCCGTGACCAACCTGGCTGCCATGTTTTGTACCAACTGAAGTTTCTGAACTAGGCACAAGAGTAGCCCCATATAAAGCATGTTGCAGAAGTCAAGCTGAGAGGTTACTAGTGTGTGTACCACTATTTCTAGGTCACCCTGCTCCAGAAAAGGTCACAGCTGACGTATCAGCTGAAGCTGATAACAGGCACTCCTGACCGTCATATCTATCTGGGCTGTCAGCTGGAGAGACGAGTCAAGGAGTACCCCCAAGCTGCAAACACAGTCCTTCAGGGGAAGTGTGACCCCATCCAGGACTGGTGGACATATTTCCATTCCTGGGTTGGGGTCCAATAGCAAGTACTTCCATCTTATCTGGATTCAGCTTGAGTCTGTTTTCCCTCATCCAATCCATTACCGCCTTAAGACAGTCATTCAGAAGAGAGATGCTAATCTTAGTCACTGCAGCAGTCCGAGACATAGAGAAACATATTTGGGTGTCATCAGCATACTGATAACACCCCGCCCCATGTCTCTGGATGATATTTCCCAGCAGCTTCATGTACATGTTGAAAAGCATAGGAGACAGAATGGCACCGTAAGGGACACCAGATCTTAACTCTCTTAGAAGAGAAACTGTCTCCCAGCATCACCATCTGGACTCTGCCTGAGAGATAGGAACGGAACCACTGCAAAGCAGTGCCCACAATTCCCAATTCTCCCAGGCGTTCCAGAAGGATACTGTGGTCAATGGTATCAAAAGCCGCTGAGAGGTCCAAGAGCACCAGCACGGTCACACTTCCCCTGTCGATGCCCAGATGGAGATCATCAGCTAAGGCGACCATGGCAGTCTCAACTCCATATCCTGTCCTAAATCCGGTTTGAAATGGATCTAGAAAATCAGTTTCTTCCAAGACTGCTTGGAGTTGAATGGCGATCACTCTCTCGATCACCTTGCTTAAGAATGGTAAAAGCAAGACTGGCCTATAATTGTTTTTGTCCTGGGGGTCAAGGGAGGGCTTTTTTAGGAGTGGTTTAACCACTGCCTCTTTTAGGCAAGATGGAAGTCAGCCTTCCCTGAAAGAAGCATTGATTATTTACATCAAAAGCACCTTGATCGTATTTCCCCCTTGGACGGCCAGCCAAGATGGGCAGGATTCAAGAGCACAGGTCGTCTTTTTCATACTACCAAAGAGCTTGTCCATGTCCTCAGTACTCACCGACTCAAATTGATCCAGTATAACAGTATTCACGGAGACATTAGATACCTCTCCTATTGCTTCTGCCACAAGGCCAGCATCCAAATCGGCTCTTATCCGAGAGATTTTGTCTGCGAAGTGATTATTTAAAGTATCACAGCAGGCTGTAGTTGGCTGTAATAAAGGGTACTGGGTGGAAGGCATTTGTGTTAAATCCCTTACTACCCTGAACGGTTCTGCCAGATGGGACCTCGGAGACGCAATAAGGGTACTGGGTGGAAGGCATTTGTGTTAAATCTCTTACTACCCTGAACGGTTCTGCCGGATGGGACCTCGGAGACGCAATACATGCAGAATAGAAGGATTTCTTAGCTGCATCTATTGCCACTCGATAGGATTTAAGAAATTTTCTATGACGTGTCTTGTCAGATATGAGATGAGATTTTGCCAGCGGTGCTCTAATCGTTGTCCAGCCCGCTTCATTTTCCTGAGATCTTCAGAATACCAGGGGTTACGGTTAGAAGTGGGTTGGGAAGGACACTTGGGAGCAATAGTGTCTATAGCCCTGGTAAGATCGTTGTTCCAGGTATTAACTGACAGTATCGCTGGCATCACCAACCATTAAACCCTCTAGGGCTTCTTAGAACCTAATGGGTTCCATCAGCCTTCGAGGGTGGACCATTTTAATAGGTCCTCCACCCCCAACGGGGGGAATAGTGGCCCTCAGTCCAAGCTTGACCAGGAAGTGATACATCCATGACAATGCGGTGATATCAACTATCTCCACCCACAGATATGCCTGTTCTGTACAAAAGACCACATTGAGGGTATGACCTGCACAATGAGTGGGCTCAAAGACTATCTGGGAAAGGCCCATGTTTTTCATGGAAACCATATATAAAGTAATAAGTGGTCTGCCATCAGAAAACAGGAATTCCCCCAATTTTCCAAACAACTGGTGACAGGTTAAGAGATGTGCACTAGACTGGTTCACTAGTCAACATTCATTTATACTATAAGTAAAAAAAAAAATCATAAAAAATTGAGAACTGCATACAAAAAAAAAAATCAACTTCTTAAATGTGAACAAAACACAGCTATCTCTCTTTGGATATAACCAGAGTCTTCATATGCCTACACTACAGCATAACCACAGATTTCATTTCCTGAACAAAGGAAGGGCAGTTATGACTGGGAAAAACTGCTTTTCAAAACAGTTGACAAGATGTGCTGTCATGAAGAACACATTGATAAAATGTAGGAAGGCATTAGGGCTAAAGCATTTGGCTGGCCCATTTATCATACACTTCTTATCACTCTTTCACTTGTTAGCACCCTAGGAACAGCTGGCAAAGATGGAGAATTGTTTCAGACCCTAACTCTACACACTTCAGTAAATTTGCAAAGCATAATTACTTTTACAGTTCTTAGTCAATTGACAACTTCAAGGTAACTGGCTTTTTAAAAAAAGAGTTTAAAAAAACTAGATTCGCTCAACACTTTTCTTTGTTTTATTGTGTTTTACTTTTGTGTCTTCTTTGAAATGTAGTTCTCTTACATGAGATTCTTACATAAATGTCCTTGTTTATCTTTAGGAAACATAGATCAATTTAGGCCCAAATACTGCTTTGGGAGGGGGATTCTCACTCTCTCTCTCTCTGTCTCTAGCTAGCTACCTCTCAATCTCTCTCTCTCTCTCTCTCTGTCTCTTTCACACACAAACACACAGTAACAGAAAGATAAGACATGGAATTCAACAGAACCTAGTGGATGCATTCTATTCTAGTGTACAACAAGACATGTCACAATAACAAAAAACAGTGACATGTCACAATAATCTTTGGAGCAATCTTCCAAACAGAGTGCTAATCCATTATACTTTTGTGGATAGATTAGTTGGACTTTTCTCATTCTTTGCCAGTTTCATACCAGCTGCTATGGACAGAATTTCTATATGGCTTCACATTACCAGAAATGCAATACCTTTCAATGGAGTCAGTTAAAATATTCAAGCTGGGAATTATCAAGAAATGATTCAGCTAGTAACAGAGTGATCAAGTGGGTTACATGCATATGTGAACCAGTTCTAACAATCCATATGAATTTCACACTGTGGCTTGATTATTTCTGCTTGAAGGCCTGGATGTTGTTTGATGACTGAAAAGTGATTACCACTGATGAATTGTGGAATTAATCTCCTGAATTAAGTTAAGGACACTTTCTGGGCAAAAACAGAGGTTGAACTGAAGACAAAGGTTATCTTTAGAATGCATTCCATTCATTTTACATATAATAAGGGTTTAGTTGCAGAAAAAAGGTGTTTCCTTCAGATTTGTTAGTGACTGCCACTATAAAAATAAATGCATGGAATGAATTGTTTGGGTAACAGGGTAATGGAGACCAAAGGGTCAACATCTGATAGCCCAATCCTGCCTCTGTTCAGAGGTGGCCTGTGAGCTATCCCCTCACCAAATTCTTTTTCTAAACACAGAGACACATGGGGCTTATCTACACTAGTTAGGATATGCCGGTTATCCACCAACATATACTGGCTGTGGAAGTGGGCTGTTCTGCCCCCATTACTTCAAGAAAATGGCCCAGAGTCCATACAAGGATGCCAGCCCATTGCTGCAGCAGCCGCTGCCATTTTCCCTGCTCTGCCAGGTCCAGGCAACTGGCTGCACCATACAACAAGCCCCTTGCATATGACCAGCCTTGGTCACATACTGCAGGCCTGCTGCCCAGACCTGACAGAGCAAGAGCAACCAGCAGTGAGGGCCAGCCTGCAGGGATGGGCTCCGGTGAACAAGTAGGGCTTGATCCATTCCGTCCTGGCAGAAACACATTAAACTGGGTATTAAAAAAACAAAACAGTAAAGGGCCCTATCCAAGCTTGCCTCTGTTCCAGTCCTGTATCTGCCACAGGAGTGGTGAGGACTGCCCAGGGACAGAATAGGGCAAAAGCCCTGTGTCATCTGAACTGCAGAACTCTGGAATGGGGGCAAGCTGGGGTATTTAGCCCATGTAGATAAGCCCACAGAGAGAGCAATTTAGGAAACTACACTTTGCAAGGAAAGGACCTTTTAAAATAGCTGTTAGGCTTCAACGATCCTTTTATCTGGATCTTGTTTGGTCTATCCTGAAGGAAAACTGGGATTACATAGAAACTCTTCTTAATTCTGCAAGAAAAGGAGAACCCATACCTTCCAACAATGTCTGGCATCCTGTTCATGATGTCCTAAGTCAGACTTATGCCATGATGATTCCCTTTTTTTGATCATTGCAGAGGTTGGAATTCTATTTCAACCACACAACAGCCAAAATTCCCTCCCAAACTCACCTCATAAGCAATATAGCAGCCCCTCAACATTTCTGTGTTGTTTGAGAGCAGTGGAATGAGCAGGGACTAACCATTTTCCTATGGTTTTCTGCAGATGAAATCCTGAAAGATGTCAACTGCAGAGGCCTCAGGAGATCTCTGCAGATGCCAGTTGCAACATGGCTACAGGAAAATAGCCAGCATGTCATTGTTCATCCCCTTGCTATCTGACAACATGGAAAGGCTATGCTGCAGGAGGCTGTGCTGCATATAGTATGAGGTTTTTGGGGGTAGCACTGGGAAATGTAGCTGCAGAGGTGAATTTGTGGAGGATGACTGAAACAGGAGAAAAATTATCTCCCTCTCTCTCAGAAAGTAAAGACCTTAAACAATCATATTGCGTGCAGCAATGTTTCCCTCATTCTCATTTTCTCAAATCTTCTGTGAAGTTGCATTTTCCTTCCTCCATTTCTCTGCCCCTGAGCTTGGGAAGGAGGAAATTTAAGAAAAGAAGAAGTGAGTTGCCCACCGTGTCTCTTTGATTCATATATATGTCTCCCTTGCTTTTTGCAAAAGTGGTTCTCCCCATATCTACTTTCTTTCCTTTTTCCACAATTTACAATTTTTGGGTGCTATTTTGTCTGTTTGCTATTTTATTGGTGTTTTCTTCTATTTAATCTTGTTATTGTGGAACTGGTTTTAATACTGCACTAAATATTCAGTATTGTATTTGATCTCTTTCCTCCCTCAATTGTCACTTGACAGGAGAGGTGAGAAGCAGAACCACTTCTCATCTATTATCTAGCAGCAGCCATTCATCAGTCTGCATTACTGGCCGGGTGAGGGAGGGAGATGGGAAGCAGATATTCAGTTTTCTCTGCTAAAAGACTGCCTGTCTTTTCGGCTCCACCTTTTAAACTCTTCCCATGTCAGCTGGTACTTATAAAAATTATAAGGTGTATTTTTGTATTGTAAGCTTAAATTATATACATTATATAATTTATAATAGAATTATTAAAAAATATTTCCCAAAAGTTATTGGGGGTCTATAAATCTTGATCAAATGTAACACTCCAGCAAGAAGTCAACTCTTCTTTCATCTCTGTACTGGAAGGCAGCATCATGGGGTTAAGAGCACCAGCACTGGACGATAGTTTATCTTATTTTTAAAAAACTGTATAAGGCCAATCTGGGTCTTAAAAGTATTTTCTACATTGTAACTGAGAATTAAATGGAAATTAAAATTAAGTGTTAACTGCAAATTTTAGACTGATTTTTTTTAAAAAAATCACATAATACTCAGCTACATGTAAAACTGTATTTTTCTAACTATTAAAAAAGGCATAATTTTCTTATCAGCTGCAACAGATGTGTCCTTCTCATTTGATGTTGGAAATGGCCCAGTGGAAATTGATGTGAGGTCACCCAGTCCACTCAATGATGATCAATGGCATCGGGTTACTGCTGAGCGGAACGTTAAAGAGGCCAGCCTGCAGGTGGACCAGCTCCCCAAAGAGATCCGTAAAGCACCCACAGAAGGCCACACCCGACTAGAACTGTATAGCCAGCTATATGTTGGTAAGCAGAAGTAGTATATTGCTAATGTGCAGAGTGGTATGATGCAGTTCAATGTGCAGTTTGTGTGTCTGTGATCCATACAGGGCAATCAATCATAAAATGAAGGAAAGAAAGGGAATTGGCTTAGTGAACCAATAAAAACATAGTAGTAAAAAAAAGTGCTAATCCTAGACCTATCAAAAGGATGTAAGATTCTCTAGGGAAGGCATTCCATAAGTAGGGCACAGCAAGTGAAGAAAGTTGTTATCCTTTCACTACCAACCTTCAGATAGATTAGTGAGGCTTGGAGAAAGGGCTTTTAATTATAATCCTAGGATTCAAGTAGGTCAGGGTGTGAATCATGCAGTCTGCTGACAGTATGCAGCCCCGAAGGCTATTTTCCAAAGGTTTGAAAGAAATGTTTTAGAGAGGAAAAACCAAACGGCAATTGAATAGTTAACTGCTGTAGACCCTCCAAGTGATAACAGGTGAAAAAGAAAGAATACTGATGCCAAGGAGGTTGCTTGCTGATAGCTTCAGCCAAGGAGGAAGGTGAAAAGGACATAGAAAATTAAAAAACTGAAAGTAGAGTCATATATTTCCTTCCTTATGGTCTATCTCAACACATGGGGGGGCACTGGCAACACACTGAGGAGGTCACTGTACCTAGTGTGCCTGTCCACTATCACAAATAAATAGCCATTACCCCCTTCAGTAGGCTTATAGGGGCCTGCTAAATCAGCATGGACAACTTCAAAGGGTCTCTTGGTGACACACTGGATATTTTTGGCAATAGGGAAAGCCTTCACCTTAACTTTCCTGCACACAGCACATTCTAAGAATCTTGGGCAGTGTTTCATGCTTAGACCAGGGCAAACTTTTGCTAGCTCCTTTAACCCTTTGTAACTAGCATGGCACATTAGCCTGTGGTAGTAATGAACACACTTATCATGTAGGGTACATTGTCTGCAGGGTTCACATTTGCCACCTTCCCTTTTGGCAACATTTAATACAACCCATGTTTATCCCTTTTGCACAGACATTATTCATGTTATGCCTTTCTGTTATTGTAAAGGGTTCCCCCTCAAATGTCACTTTATAACCATCAGTAGTCATTTGGGACACACTTAATATACAATCCTCTAGTTTGTTAACACATAACATATTTTCAAAATCTTTACCAAAAGATGGCACATGTGCAGTGCCCATTTTCTGCACCTTGCTGGGAGCACCATCTGCAAGGATAATATTGGTTATAGAAGCATTTTTAACATTGCTTAACAACTGTAAATCATTAACCATATTGTGCGTGACCCCACTATCAAGTAACCAAATTCTTTCCTCAGTATCAGGATGGTGCTGTGCTACCAAGGCATGGCTTGCAGCCTGAGAGGATGCACCCCTCCTATCCAATGCAGGCATCTTAGAGTCCTTCTGAAAATGTCCAGGCTTTTTGCATCTGAAACAGCATTTCACGTAGCTGCAGGCTCCCTCCTCCACATCAGATGCCTCTGGGTGTGTTTCAGTGCTCTCCTGATTGTGTCTGGTAATTTGTGGCTGTTTATTCCCCTCCATCCAGGAATCAAATTGCTTGCATTGGACCTCTTCCAGAATATGCCCAGCTACTAGGTCTACAGACAAATCACTCTCCCTGGTGGTCTGCACACTGTACATTAGGAAATCCCATTCCTTTGGCAAACTGCCCAATAAAATAAAACACAGGCTTCTGGAATGTCCATCCCCCTATTGGCCACCTCTTGAAAAAGCTGCCTCATTTCCTCCAAATGGGCTTTCACGCAGCCTCCAATAGACAGCTTTGTGTAATAAAGTCTCTTAGTCCATATCATCTTTGAGAGGCAGGACGAATTCTGATGAACCATTTTCAAAGTTGTCCAAAGCTGAAAGGCTGTCTTTGCTGGGGCTGCATGTATTAACTGGGAGGGACTGAGCGATAAGAAAATTGAGGCTCTAGCCCTCTGGTCTGCTAGTCTGGACACTGCTATTTCATCTTCTGAACCCTCTGGGATCACACTTTCATTCTCCAAAATGTGCCACAAATAGTGCTTAATAATAAAGCCTCCATGTATTAACTCCATGCTGAATAATTTCCATCAGCCAGCTTTTCAAAGTGGACGAGACTATTATCTGCCAATCTGCTGATTCAGTCAACAATTCTCCAGCTATGAAAACACAAACAGCTGGCAACTGGCAGCACTTCAAGGTTACTTGAAGATATTACAGGGCCTGGCTGAAATTTAACTGTTTCTTAGCCAACTAGACAAAAACACTCAAAACAAAAGAGTTTCTGGGAACCTTATCTAATCTGAGATCAATCAGCTGGCCCCATAACCACTGTCAGGGGATAACAGGACATTCAATCCCCAGCAGAAGCCACAAACTATCTAAGCAGACTCAGTAGCAACCCGTTCCCAAGAATACTCACACAGAGTGTTTGACATCCAAATAAGCAGGAGGCACTTTTATTTTCAAAGTCAAACAGTTGCAATATGTACAAATATTTACAATTGAAGGAGAAACTGCTTCACCAGGCCTCAGCATTCACAGGAAGAGAAGAGAGGAGGAAGTGAGCTTTGTTCTGAGCTCCGCCATATATACATCTACAGGACATTGCCCTCTAGTGGCCTGACTAGGCATGACTTGTTAGTTCATGCAGTCAGCCATTATAACTCAGCATGGTTCTGCTTTTGTTCAGCTATTTTATAATGGAGTTCAGTCTCTTACTCCTGACAGTGTTTCCCATATATATTAACTCATTCTCTCACAGAGATAAGGAATCCTTCCAAGGCTAGCTTCCCAGGCCTGATCAAAATACTTCAGCCAGCTGCATTTAGCCCTTTCAACACTGGCCCATGCAAGCTGTAACTTGTCATACCTGCTCTTTACAGTATAAATTTACCAGGTTGCATATTCCATTATCCTGCCAATACAAACATATTGTACAGCTCTACCCAATATGCAAATGAGAGTTCAATGATGATCATTTTCTTTTCTTACATCAGCATTACCTGCTTTCACCAAGTTGTAGAGTGTGCTCTTTTCTCTTCAGAGCCAGAATAAGACATTTAAAACAGATCTCAGAGTAGCCTCTTCCTTGCTTATTTTGATAGAGTTTCAGCAGATTCTTGTCAACCAATCTTTCTGAGCAAAATGAAACATTTTTGAGAAAGGTGTTCACAAGGGGGGGGGTGCAGAAATGTGAAAATAGCACCCTCCAGATTTTCAGCATTGAGTAGATACTCATAATATGATGAACACATAATTGGAATGATTTTTGCAAATGCCACCTAAGTGAGCCCCTTTGAAAGTCTTACCAATTCTTCTAAATCTTCAGAATTCCTCTCTTCACTTGCATGTTTTCTCAAAATGACTTTTAATATCACATAAAATAAGAAAATATCTGCTTTAGCAAAGCAAGCCCTAATTCTCCATTTAAAAGTAAATAGGTGGTTATGTAGGATCATTTTTTTAGCTGTTGGATTTCTTCTTTCCAGAAAGAACAAATCAGCCTAATGAATAATGACTATGCAATTGAGAAGACTGTGCTGCCATTTCAGCTCTGCTGGTGATCTGGTACCTGCCATGGTGCTGAAGGCTTTATACATCATTTTATTTATTTCATTTGCTCCATTTCTATTAACATAGAAGAAAATGAAGTCAAGAAATTACTTTTCCGTCTTCATCTTATAATTTCACACAGTACTGATTATATCCAAATAAGTTGCCGTATCTGCATTCACATCTTATTATGACATTATGTAACTAGTCTTAACACATACACACAATGTGACTGGCTTCTCTCTTGCTATTGTGGCAACACACTGGTCCCATTCTAGCAGCTTTAATGTGGTTGTGTGAAGGTGTGTTACACTAAATCATTCTGTTGGACCATATACTGCAATCTAGTACCATCTACTGAGTGGCACCTGTCTTTTTCAGCTCTTTGCGAAAAGGATCTAGGAGTCTTAGTGGACCACAAGCTGAACATGAGTCAGCAGTGTGATGCAGCAGCTAATAAAGCCAATGCGATTATAGGCTGCATTAATAGGAGTATAGTGTCTAGATCAAGGGAAGTAATAGTGCCACTATATTCTGCTTTGGTCAGACCTCACCTGGAATACTGTGTCCAGTTCTGGGCACCACAATTCAGGAAGGATATTGACAAGCTGGAAAGTGTCCAGAGGAGGGCAACCAGGATGGTGGGAGGGCTGGAAGCCATGCCCTATGAGGAGTAGCTTAAGGATCTGGGCATGTTTAGTCTGGAGAAGAGAAGGTTGAGAGGGGACATGATAGCCATGTTTAAATATTTGTGAGGATAGAGCAGGCTTGTTTTCTGCTGCTCTAGAGACTAGGTTATGGAGCAATGGGTTCAAACTACAGAAAAAGAGATTCCACCTAAACATTAGGGAGAACTTTCTGACAGTAAGAGCTGTTCGGAAGTGGAATGCACTGTCTCGGAGTGTGGTCGAGTCTCCTTTGGAGGTTTTTAAACAGAGGTTGGATGACCATCTGTTGGGAATTATTTGATTGTGTATTCCTGCATGGCAGGGGGTTGGACTGGATGACCCTTGAGGTCTCTTCCAACTCTATGATTCTATGACTCTATTATCAACTTAATAGAACTTGGAGGCTTCTGTGTGCAAAGTATGTGCTCCCACTGAGATACATTCAAGGCTCACAGATGCAAACTTTTTTTTTGTTTGCTTTTAATATACACTTGATTGACAGAAAGAGTTGGGGAGCCCACATGGTTCAAATAAAAACATTTTAAAGGTTCTTTTTTAATTAAACACATAATTCTCATCCAATAAAATGAGTAAGTGTTCACCATTGATAAAAAATAGATAGGCAGATAGATATGAAAACATTAATTTTAAAACTGCAGAGCTATTGGGGAGGGGTATTGTGCCTGATTAACTGTGTTGCTATGCACAAGGTGGCACCAACAGTCAAATAAAAATCTACATCATAGCTGTGTTGCTGTGTACATGACTAGCAGGTTTTAGGGCTTAGCTGGTACAGTATTTGCTGAGGCACTGTGGCAACCCTGGAACACCAGATTTCCAGTGGGGGAAGTACAAGAATGAGAAATACTTCCATCACGTGAAAAAGGGGAGAGAATTAGTACTTCTATATCTATGAAAGCATATTGCCTGCGCAACTCCAACTTGGCCTACATAACTAATGATAGCATATTTTGAAAAAAAAAGAGGGAAACCTATTTCCCTGTTTCCTCAGACTAAATGTGATGAAATTACTGAACCTTGTATTTTTGTATATTTTCTAACACTTTTTTCATCTTTTATACGTTTTTATTCAATAAAGGATTATTTTTATTCATACATCTTGTGTTAGTTCATTGAAAACACTATAGCATTAACAAAATGGTTGAATAAGTGTTGACAGCAATCTGCACCAGGTTATTTGGATTAGTGATAGTAAATATGTAGAATCATAGAATTGTAGAGTTGGAAGAGACCACGAGGGCCATCCAGTCCAACCCCCTGCCACGCAGGAAATCACGATCAAAGCATCCCCGACAGATGGCCATCCAGCCTCTGTTTAAAGACTTCCAAGGAAGGAGACTCCACCACACTCCGAGGGAGTGCGTTCCACTGCCGAACAGCTCTTACTGTCAATAAGTTCCTCCTAGTGTTGAGGTGGAATCTCTGTTCCTGGAGCTTGCATCCATTGCTCCGTGTTCCAGTCTCTGGAGCAGCAGAAAACAAGCTTGCTCCATCCTCAGCATGACACCCCTAAAAATACTTAAACAGGGCTATCATATTGCCTCTTAACTGTCTTTTTTCCAGGCTAAACATACCCAGCTCCCTAAGGACTTTTTAGGACAAGTAAAATGCAGCGCAAGCAGCCTCGCCACGTTGCGAGGCTGCAGCGCTGCAGGGCATCCCTTTCGGATGACACCCGTCCCTGCCGGTACTGTTGCGGTACCGCAGGGACATTTGAGTGGAATATTTTGGCGATTTTTACTCACCATCAATGAGTCCACTCAAAATATTCCACTCAAATGTCCCTGCGGTACCGCAACAGTACCGGCAGGGACGGGCGACATCCAAAAGGGACGCCCTGCAGTGCTGCAGCCTCGCAACGCTGCATTTTACCTGTCCTAAAAAGTCCTAAGTCTCTCCTCATAAGGCATGGTTTCCAGACCTTTCACCATTTTAGTTGCTCTTCTCTGGACATGCTCCCATTTGTCAATATCCTTTTTGAATTGTGCTGCCCAGAACTGGACACAGTATTCTAGGTGAGGTCTGACCAAGGCAGAATAGAGCAGCACTATTACTTCCCTTGATCTAGATACTATACTTCTATTGATACAGCCCAAAATCGCATTGGCCTTTGTAGCTGCTGCATCACACTGTTGACATGTTCAACTTGTGGTCTACTAGGACTCCTAGATCCCTTTCGCACGTAGTCTCGTTCAGCCACGTCTCTCCCATCCTATATCTATGCATTTCATTTTTCCACCCTAAGTGCAGTACTTTACATTTCTCTATGCTGGTAAGAATGGAATGCCTTGCCACTGCTGCAAAAAGAAACCTGAGACTGGTTTGGTTATGTCTCTGCCTGTGCTGGGCTGTAATATTAATTAGTTTGTAGAACAACTCATTTTATCTTAATCACCTGTCTTCTACTTTTAAAATAATTAGTTGTAATGAGCAATAGTTTGTCATGATATTTAACTGTTAAGCAGTCAAGAATAGCTTACTGCAGATATTTGCTTTCTTAGCATGATATCAAGTTATCCTAGGCTAATGTGCCCTCTTATATTTCCAACTAATTTATCTAGAATGCTGCTTTGAAGAGAGGATGAAGGGAAGTGGGTCAGCCTCACCCCCCCCCCCCCACACACACACATCTATCCGAATACCAGCATGGCCCGTTGGAATAACAGTCACTCCATCTATGTGCCTCTCTTCTCACTGGCTTGGCTAGGGAGCAGGGGGAGCAAGTCCTACTTACAGAGCTTTATGTGGCCTTCAGACATCCAGTGCTGCCCCTACTGTATAATAAATGAAAGTGATTATTTACTATCCAGAAGAAATAAAATGTTGTTTGCTCTTACTTTAGCATTTTATATTCTCATCCAGGTGCTGCAGGTGGGCAGAAAGGATTTCTAGGCTGCATCCGCTCTTTAAGAATGAATGGGTTGACACTGGATTTAGAAGAAAGAGCAAAAGTCACACCAGGCGTGAAATCCGGTTGCTCTGGCCATTGCACCAGCTTTGGAATGTACTGCAAGAATGGGGGCAAATGTGTTGAAAAATACAATGGATACTCCTGTGACTGCTCCAATACGGCGTATGATGGCCCTTACTGCAAAAAAGGTAAGGGTCTAGAAGTGCAATCTTATGCATGTCTACTCAGAAATAAGCTGGATTTAGTGGGTTTTACTTCTGAGTAACAGTGTATACAGTTGTAGCCTAAATATGATAATCAAACTATTTCAGTTACAGTACTGTCCATGGATGTTATGGATCATATTATAAAATATGTTTTTTCCTTCGTACTAATCACAAACTATATCATACTTACAGATCTTAACCATCAGTGTGCATGAGATTTGGGTCACTTAATATATTTAGTAGAAGTCTGTGCATTTTGGGGTCGGGGGAGGTTAGCCTTGCTATTACGTTGCAACAACAAAAAAAGGAAGAGTCTTCTGGCACCTTACAAACTGACACATTTTATTTGGCATGAACTTTCACAGATTCCAGCCCACTTGATCAATTTATTTTAAAAAAACAGATTCCTGTGAACAGTTTTATAATTTGTTAAGCAAAAGAATCTTGTAGTACCTTTGCTACTGCAGGGAGAAAAAAGTTAGTAGCATAAGCTTTCATAGACTAAGTCTGTTTCACCAGATGCATGGAATAAGGTTCTTAGAAACAGGCATTTATATTCGTGAATAAGCAGATTGTGTGTATGAACAGCAATAGAAATACAAAAGTTCTGGGTTGATGGAGCAGAGTAAAGGTCCCCATTCACTGGCGCTCTGCTGTGTAGGGGATGCAGATTGCAGTTTTTTGCCAGTTTTGGGGTTCCTCTCTCTCTGGCTTTTCTTCGCAAACGAAGATTCAGGAAGGACTCATCCCGCGCTCTCTGCAAGCGCGCCTATGACTAAAAAGGCCAATCCAAGATAAACAAGTCCGGTTGCAAAAAGCACAGCAGAAGGTCTCCTTGGGTGATGTTTTTGGGTTGTGATTCTTTCTGCGTTGTCGTTTCTCCTCAAGACTTGTTCGTCGTGAGTTCTCAAATAAGGCTGCAGCATTGTGGATAGTGCGTCTCCATGCCTCCCGATGTGAGGCCAGGGCGGACCACTGTTGGTGATCAATTTGGCCAAGCCTGAGATGTTGTTTCAGGGAGTCTTTGTATCACTTTTTTGGAGCGCCCCTCTTACGCTGACCCGTGGTGAGCTCTCCGTAGAGTAGTATTTTTGGGAGGCGATGGTCCTCCATCCTAGAAACGTGCCCTGCCTAGCGCAGCTGCGTTCTCAATATCATGGCCTTAATGCTGGTGATCCCTGCTTGCTCAAGGACAGCAAGATTCGTCACATAGTCAGTCCAGTGTATGTTTAGGATTGTGCGTAGACAGCGTTGATGAAAGCGCTCGAGGAGTCGTAGGTGGTGGCGATAGGTGACCCATGTTTCAGATCCATAAAGGAGGATAGACAGTACGATGGCTCTATACACACTGAGTTTTGTGCTTTGCCTCAGGTGTTTATTGCTCCAGACTCTTTTGTAAAGTCTTCCAAATGCACTATATGCCTTTGCTAATCTGTGATCGATCTCTTTATCAGTCTTGGCATCTGAAGAGATTATGCTTCCCAGGTAGGTGAACTGCTGAACGGACATGAGCACAGATTTGCCGACGGCAATGTGGGGATGGTGGTGTTCGTCCTGTGGTGCAGGCTAGTAAAGAACTTCTGTTTTCTTCAGGTTGACTTCTAGCCCAAACAGCTCTGCAGCTGTTGCAAAGCAGGACGTTAGGCGCTGCAGAGCTGCAGCTGTGTGGGCAACAAGGGCAGCAGCATCGGCGAAGAGCAGCTCACAGGCTAGATAGTTTAGAGTCTTAGTGTGAGCCCTCAGACAGCTTAAGTTAAACAAGCTACCATCAGTACGGTAACGTATATAGATGCCGTCATCTTCAAGCTCTGCCATTGCCCTTTGGAGCATCGTGCTAAAGAAGATTGTAAATAAAGTTGGTGCAAGAACAACCTTGCTTCACTCCATTAGTTATTAGAAAGGGCTCTGAAAGAGCATCGCCATATCTGACTTGTCCACGCTGGCCCTCGTGTAGCAAGATAATCATTTTAAGGAATTTGGGGGGACATCCTAGTCTTTCCAGGATCTGCCACAGACCTTTTCTACTTACAGTGTCGAAGGCTTTGGTGAGGTCGACAAATATTACATAGAGACCCTATGTTCCAAAACTGGCACAAAATTTCATCTTGTATAGAGGGATTAAAGGATCACCATGAGTGCCCAAATCTGATCCTAGTGATTCTGGAGTCACCACTGAAGACAATGATAGAACAAGGACAGGACAGCGGCACCTGACCAATGTTGCCTGGCTGCAATGCTGCCTCCATAATGGATATTCTCAACTCTGCAGAGGTGACTCTCTAAAGGCATCTCTAAGGGGCTGTTTAGACAACAACAAAAAATCCTCAAAGAATGCAAACATAATACCTTTGGTCCAGATAAGCTCCTGCTGAGATTCACCATATTTGGAAGGTGAATTCACCATTTTCAAAAAAATACGTGAAAATGTGCATAACTTCCCATCTGAACAACTAATTTGAATTGGGGCACATCCAGGAATTCAAAACATGATTGGTGGGATGTGTGCAGGGGCAGTCTTTGTTGTTTTCAAGGACAAAATCAAGTGCACAATCGAGCACTATTTTCAAGTGGCAGAGCAAAAAACTGTTTGTAAGCAGAAGAACACTCTTCCACATCTGTGATTCAGTGGCAAAAAGTGGGGGGGGGAATGGAGGGAGCTTTTCAGGAGATAAAGAGGCAGGTAATTCACTCAAGGCCACCAACTGTTCTTGCGGGCATGCTCCATGTGAACTGCAAACTCTGATAGCTTTCCATGCCAGTGATCTTGTGACTGGATCATGGGAGAACTGAACACTGCTGAGATAGTGAGGTAATGCGCAACTTTTTGCAATTAATTCTCCTGCCTAGCTAAGCCCTAAGAAAATTAAAGAAAGATTTTAGAAGTTTTCCAAAGATAAAGATTCACTTTACTTCTCTCAACTAGTCTTCTGTGTTAACACTCTGTTGGACTCTTTTTTTGTTTGTTTGTTTGGTATTTTGGAGGAAATGAAGATTAAATCATATTTTAAGAGATAGTGATTTTCTTCAAATAATCAAGTTCTTTATAAATTAAAAACTATTATATTTTAAATATATCAGGTTTGTTGCATCTGCTTTCTTATATGAGTAGTTGAAAATGACACCAGCAATATTACCATATGAACAGGGATCTATATATACTAGCTATACCTGGCGTAACATACAGTGTTATTTACCTACATATATAAAATGCTTCGGTGTGTGTCTGTTCCCACTCTGCTGATTAGCCCCTTAGGAAACATGTCAAGAGTGCAATCATTTGATGCATTAATATATAACCTTTCAAATCAACTATAACGGCTAGTTTCATGCCAAGAGCCCCGCCGCCACCACCATGCAACCGCGTGTACACACAGGCACATAAACACACAGACATGCTAGACACACACACACACCATGTCTGTCAGGACACGAGGGCCCCTCCACTACCATGGAACTGCATGTACACACACCACGCTATGCACACACGACGCATGCCAGGATGTGAGAGCCCCACCACTATGCAACCACACACACACACATACCATGCTACAAACACACACACCACACTACACACACACCATGTGCACCAGGACATGAGAGCCCCTCCACTGCTGCCATGCAACTATGTGTACACACACACCACAGCACACACAAACACCATGCTACACACAAACACCACAAGCTTCAGGATGCAAGAGCCCCTCCACCACCAGCATGCAACTGCACACACACACACACACCATGCATGCCATGACTCAAGAGCCCCTCAGCTGCCACCATGTGACCATGAACACATACACACGTCACACTACACATACACACACACACACAATGCACTCCAGGACATGAGGGCCCCTCCACCACCACTATACAACCATGCATACACACACACCATGCTACATACACACCACACTACACACACATACAGCACACATGCCAGGATGTGAGAGCCCCTCTGCCTCCACCATGCAATCACACAAACATCCCACACAACACACACACCCTACACACACCATGCACCAACACATACATGTCATGCACAAACACACACACCACATACATACACCCCCACACTACACACACACACCACATACCAGGATGCAAGTGCCCCTCCACTGCCACATTAAGAAAAGACTTGAAGCTTTCTATATGTTTCCAGCCCAGCTACAGACAGCACAGAAGGACCCCAAAGCAAGGAGCAACTATAGACAGCACAAAAGACCATGTTGCGGTGGCCAAGACTGAGGACTGAATGCCGCTCTTAAATAGCAGTTTCCCTGGGTACTTCAGGTGTGCTGCATGATTGCAGTGGGCTGCTTCTGATAGCTTGGCCCTGGTTCTTCCAAGACTCCCACAGCCAGAGCCTGAGTCTGCAAAAAGGCCATACAACCAGGGGCCTAGACCTGCGAGGAGAGACAGATCCTGACACCTAAGCAGCCAATCAGCACACTGAAAATTGCAGCATACCAAAGAGAACATACTTTTATTATTATTATCATCATCAACAACATCATATATATATATATATATATATATATATATATATTTGTTGAAATAAATCTTTATTGCTAAAAGCTATAAGCCGTCGCAATACAATTACTTTAAGTAAGTTAGAACACATATACACAAACAATTACAAAACCATACAATAATAATAAAACCATGAATATCCAAAATATAAAACTATAAGGAATTAAAACATTATTGTACAGAGCCGTTTACATATCAGTACTGTGAAATGTTTATTGCTGGTTTTGATATCTGGCTCTTATCTTATTAGCAGCCAAAGCACATTTTGCCACCATATCAGTGTGGTACACATTGTTGCCAGCTAACAGGACACAAATTTGTTCAAGAGGAGAGCGATTAACCAAGGAATGAAGGATGTAACCTAAACACTTTTGTTTTGGAAGTATGTATAGAGGGCATTTCAGCAAATAATGATGAAGGTCCTCCACTTCCCCTGTCTCGCATATACAAAACCTTTGAGTTACTGGGATATTATTGTATCTTCCTTTCAAATAAGCAAATGGAATACTCTGAAAGCGTAATGCTGTATATGCTTTTCTTAATGGAGGCAATGTAAGATCAAAAAAATATCTCTCCATTCCAAAAGATGTTTTATACAATGTGTATCATAATGAAAATGCAGTTTGAGAAAGCATATACATATCTCTCCACTTAGAAACAAGATACATTTTCTCCTTGACCAGTTGTTTAAATTTGTTAGAAGTATAAATCCCTATGGGATTGATCCCATAGGAGAGAAGTATTGCATTAACTGATTTTGCCCATACGCTTTGCTCAGAGGACTGTAATTGCTCTATAAAGCATTTTTTTGGAAGACGAGAATCACTCATTCCAGCTAGATTTATCCAATATAGAGCTAGGGCCATATGAACACCAGATTGTAAAGAGACTAGCCCCATTTCAGTACCCTTTGGCACAACTAACAAGGATTTCAGGAAGGCATTTTGTACACGTTCAAGAGGAAAAACACTATTATGCCCCCATATCTCAGCACCATATAATAATTGTGGAATTATCTTCTTCTGAAAGACCTCAACAGAGGGGGCAACCAAATTCCCCCCTTGAAATCTATGGAATCTCAACAGGGCACTGATAGCGTAGGAAGATTTCAGCTTAACTGCTTGGAAGTGTAGCTTCCAGGATAGATTTGATTGGAACCCTACACCCAGGTGTTTAAAATAAGATTGTTGATCTATAGGTTTTATATTCAGACTCCAGCTATGAGGTTTTCTCTTCTTCCCAAAAACTACCACTTTTGTTTTAGCGTGGTTAACAATTAGTTGTTCCCTTGAGCACAAAACACTTAGCTTATTTAATAGTCTCCTCATCCCAACCATGGTGGTGGAGATCAAAACAATATCATCGGTGTATAAAAGTACCGAGAGATTAGTTTCTAGAATGGAAACTGGAAAATATTCTGAGCCACATAGCTTTCTAGTAATGTCATTTATATAAAAATTAAATAAAAAGGGGGCCAAAAGGCATCCCTGCCGTACTCCTCTTACTGTGGATATGTTATCTGACAATAGTCAGTTGTACCCTAGTCTAACTCTAAGGGATGTATAAAAATGTAATTTATGAATTAAGAAGAGTAACCTTCTATCAATGTTGGTTGATGCTAACTTCAGCCATAGGCGCTCTCTTTCTATAAGGTCAAAGGCAGAACTGAAGTCTATGAAAGCAGCATAAAGTTCTTTTCTATTTTTGTGAATATATTTTTGAATCACATGTTGTAGAACGAAGCACTGGTCTATTGTAGATTTGCCTTTCATAAAGCCAGCTTGTTCTTCTGCTATTATAGCATTTTCTGTTGCCCATGATTCCAGTTTACCTAGCAAGTATTTTGAATACAATTTGGATGCAGTACAGTTGTCCCTTCACATTCGCAGGGGTTAGGGCGGAAGACCCCCGCGAATGTGAAAAAAACACAAATAATAATAGTCCTCCCCCCACCCACCTGCAACAACCCACCCTGTTGCCACTCACTCCCACCCTCCCCACCCTTCCCAAAGTGGTGAGAAGGGCTTAAGAATCCCCTGTCGCCACTCACTCCCACCCACCCCCTGCCCCTTCCCAAAGCAGCAAGGGGGGCTTAAGAAGCCCCCGTCGCAACTCTCTCACCCCCCGCCGCTTCCCAAAGTGGTGAGAGGGCCTTCAAAAGCCCCCATCGCCACTCACTCCCATAATAATAATAAAATTTATTTATACCCTGCCCCTCTGTTAAAACACTCCCACCCCCCACCCTTCCCAAAGTGGTGAGGGGGGCTTCAAAAACCCCCATTGCCACTCAATACCACCCCACCACCCCTTCCCAAAGTGGCAAGGGGGGCTTAAGAAGCCCCCGTCGCCACTCTCTCTCAACCCCCCCGCCCCTTCCCAAAGTGGCGACGGGGGCCCTCGCTGCCTTGGGAAGGGACTGGCGTGGAGAGAGGGAGGCTTTCCATGCCCCCTTCCCAAGGCAGTGACGGGCTTCATGAGCAACCCTTCGCTGCCTTGGGAAGGGATGGGGTGGAGAGAGGGGGGCAGGCAGCTTTCCACGAATAATCAAAACCGCGAATGTGAAAGTCGTGAATGTGCAAGCTGATAGGTCTAAAAATTTTCAGATCCGTTTTAGAGCCTTTTTTGTGAATCGGAACCACTAACACTCACTCCCCACCTTGGTGGGATTTTCCCATTGTGATTTATGTAGGTGAACAGTGATGCAAACACAGGTGACCACCATTCGGGATTTGATTTAAATAATTCTCCAGATAACATATCTTCCCCAGGGTCTTTTTTGGTAGGGAGAGAATTAATCAAGCAATTTATTTCCTCAACAGTTACTGGTTCCCAAATAGGGCAGCATGAAATTGTAGTCATGCTAAGGCTATTTCTTGCATTCAATATGGGCCCGGGTGCATATTGATTATACAAAGAGGAAAAATGGGCCAACCACTGTGTAGGGGTAATTTGGTTTTCAGTAGTGTCAAAAACCTTTCATGTCCCCTTTTCTATCAGGGCCCAAAATCTAGTTGAGTCCCTATCCATGAGAGCCTGACCTAGCTCCATCCAAGACAGGCGGATATATTCTGCCTTTCTCCTTTTAAGTAAATTCTTATACGCTCTACCGAGAATTATATAAAGACTGTAATTTTCTAAAGAATCTTCCCGTCTTAATTTTTTTATAGATCTTGCTAATCTGCACTTTTGCAAAACACATTGTCAAACCAGCTGTGAATAGATTGTTTAAGTGGGTATTTGTTTCTAGTGGTAACCAAAAAAGGCCTAATTTCTTGAACTAACTTATCAAATGATTCCAAAGGGTCCACAAAAGTTAGAATTTGATCTCTTAATCATAGGCTACTGGGGCACCCTAAGAAAGAGTTTATAGAAGCTTGGACTTTCTCACTCCAATGGATACTTTTGTCACCATAACCTAAAGTATTTTCAGGGAGAATGGTCAGGTTTTTTTTGCTAGAAATGGCTTACATAAAGGCAAAAGAGATAATTGCAATGGCATATGGTCGCTCTCAGGTCTAGACAAAACTTTAAAATTTTCAAAAAATGGGATAGCTGCTTGGAAGAGAATCAAATAATCACACTCTTCCCTTTAGGACCTATATATGTATATAGGTCTGATTCAGGAGCTCTATCTGACCCATTATAGAGGAACAGACGGAATTTAAAGATAAGTGAAAAGAGACAGAGGCCGGCTTCATGGATCCCACCATCCTTAAAGTTCCTGGGAGGTAGATGGGTCAGGTCCTCTGGGAATAAACCCAATTTCTCAGCTATTTTATAATTGTTGCAGCCTAATCTAGCATTCATGTCTCCAGCTATTAAAATTATAGGGTTAGTGTATAATTCATAGAGGGAAGAGAGGAAGTGGAACAGATCTGCCCACTTAAAAGCACTTTCATATTTTGAGTTATGTGGGGGGGGGCAATATATATTAATCAAAAAGAGTTGTACCCCACTGGGCCATTGGATTTGAAGGGTTAAAATATTACTACAAAGCCCAAAATCCATTTGAGAGGTTGTTAAATTGGCATCCAATGATACCAAGGTAGCCAGTCCACCATGGGGTCAGCCTTTGACCTTTGATTTGAAAGCAGGAAGGGAGTGTACAGTATAACCAGGGAAGAAAGTAAAATTGGGGACAGTAACCCATGTTTCTTGAATATAAATTATTTGGTAGTTTGTACAAATTTTTTTAAAGTCAATATCAGCTAACTTAGAGGTCCACCCTGCTATGTTCCATGAGAGAACTTTACAAGTATCATTTACCTTAGGTTGGTTGTAAAATTGTCCTAATAAATCTAAGTTGGAGCTAGGGCTTATGCTTTTATCAGATGTCTCTATAGGTCAATCAAGTTCCACAATTTGACTAAGTTTACCTTCTTTATCCATACATACAGCCCCACCCACAATTAAAGGGTTAAAATATACATTATCAATAAGAGAGGCTCAGTTTATAGTGGGGGGGATCTGGATATCCAAGTTTGTCAGGCAGAAGAAATCTTCTTTGAAGCCATTCATATGAGGACATGGGAGATTTTGTTTGTAAGATGAAATTGTACTCAATAGGGGAAAGATGTTCTTTACTATATTGGATGTTTTCTCCTTCATGTTACTTGTTTCCCTCTCTATCTCCCTTGGACAAACAACTTCAGTTTGTAGAAAGTACAGTCGTCCCTTCACATTCGCGGGGGTTCTGTTCCACGGACCCCCGCGAATGTGAAAAATCCACGAATAACGACTGCCCTCCCCCTCCCCCACCATAGCGACCATGGGGCCTCTGGAGGCCCCATAGTCGCTTCCTCCAGCCTCCCCACTCCCTTCCTAGGCTTTCCCGGGGCCTCTGGAGACCCTCCCGAGGCCCCGTGGATGCCTCCCCAGCCCTCCCACCTCCAGCCCAAGCCCTCAACGGGGCCTCCGGAAAGTCTCCGGAGACCCCGCGGAGGCCTCTCAGGGCCCACCCCGCTCCCTCCCAGGCCTTCATGGGGCCTCCGGAGCATCTCCGGAGGCCCCATGGAGGCGTCTCCCGGCCTCCCCCCTCCCTACCCGGGCCTTCGTGGGGCCTAGCAAGGCCCCACGGAGGCGTCTCCCGGCCCTCCCTACCCGGGCCTTCGTGGGGTCTAGCAAGACCCCGCGGAGGCCTCTCCCAGCCTTCCCCCTCCCTCCCCGGGCCTTTGTGGGGCCTAGCTAGGCCCCGCGGAGGCTTCTCCAGGCCCTCCCCCCTCCCTCCCCGGTCCTTCGTGGGGCCTCCGGAGCATCTCCAGAGGCCCCGCGGAGGTCTCTCCCATCCTCCCCCCTCCCTCCCCGGGCCTTCGTGGGGCCTAGCAAGGCCCCACGGAGGCCACTCCCGGCCCTCCCCCCTCCCTCCCCAGGCCTTCGTGGGGCCTAGCAAGGCCCCACAGAGGCCTCTCCCAGCCTCCCCCTCCCTCCCCGGGCCTTCGTGGGGCCTAGCAAGGCCCCGCGGAGGCCTCCCCTGGCCTTCCCCCTCCCTCCCCGGGCCTTCGTGGGGCCTAGCTAGGCCCACGGAGGCTTCTCCAGGCCCTCCCCCCTCCCTCCCCCAGCCTTCGTGGGGCCTCTGGAGCATCTCTGGAGGCCCCATGGAGGCCTCCCCCGCCCTCCCCCAGGCCTTCGCGGGGCCTCCGGAGGGTCTCCGAAGGCCCCGCGGAGGCCTCCCCAGCCCTCCCCCCTCCCTCCCCAGGCCTTCGTGGGGCCTAGCAAGGCCCCGCGGAGGCCTCTCCCAGCCTCCCCCCTCCCTCCCTGGGCCTTCGTGGGGCCTAGCAAGGCCCCACGGAGGCCGCTCCCGGCCCTCCCCCTCCCTCCCGGGCCTTCATGGGGCCTCTGGAGAGTCTCCGGAGGCCCCATGGAGGCCTCTCCGGCCCTCCCCGCCCCCTCCCCGGGCCTTCATGGGGCCTCCGGAGCGTCTCCGGAGGCCCCATGGAGGCCTCCCCGGCCCTCCCCGCTCCCTCCCAGGCCTCCATGGGGCCTCCGGAGCGTCTCCGGAGGCCCCATGGAGGCCTCTCCAGCCCTCCCCCAGGCCTTCATGGGGCCTCCGGAGCGTCCCCAGAGGCCCCATGGAGGCCTCTCCCAGCCTCCCCCCTCCCTCCCCGGGCCTTCGTGGGGCCTCCGGAGCATCTCCGGAGGCCCCATGGAGGCCTCCCCAGCCCTCCCCCAGGCCTTCGCGGGGCCTCCGGAGGGTCTCCGAAGGCCCTGCGGAGGCCTCCCCAGCCCTCCCCCCTCCCTTCCAAGGCCTTCGTGGGGCCTCCGGAGGGTCTCCGAAGGCCCCGTGGAGGTCTCCCCTGCCCTCCCCGCTCCCTCCCAGGGCTTTCACAGGGCCTCTGGAGGCCCCGTGTCACGGTTTGGGGGGGGCGGGGGGGCCCTCGCAAAACCGGAAATAATCGAAACCGCGAATGTCAAGTTCGCGAATGTGGAGGGGCAACTGTACCTGTGACGAGTCCCCTGCTAGCTGTATTTTTATAAGGGTCAGGGCCGGTTTAACCTGTCTGCCAAATCAGCATTGGCAGGGGGCCCCGAGGTCTAGAGGGGGCCCCGAGGTCAAGAGAGGGCCCCGTGTTGGCTTCCTTAATCTGACGAAGGAACAGCCAGGAGACTGCCGGGAGGAGCCCCCTCTTACCCTCCTCCTCCAAAAACCTCCTGCTGGCTTTTTTAAAAAAACAAACAAAACAGCCTCTCCAAAACTAAAGAGAAAGAGAAAGAAACAGCAGCCCTCCGTGGCAGAAGCTGGAGGGAGAGGCACGTAGGAGAGGGTGAGTGTGTGTGTGAGAGAGAGAGAGAGACAGGGAATTTGAGGGTTGTCTCCCTCAGAAAGGGCTTCTTTCTTTCTTTCTTTCTTTCTTTCTTTCTTTCTTTCTTTCTTGCCCATGTGCCTTCAAGTCATATGGGGGCCCCAAAGTAAAGCATTGCAGGGGGCCCCAAAATTCCTTAAACCGGCACTGATAAGGGTATCACACAAGATGGTTAGTTTATTAATTATTTCTTCCTGAGAGTTAAAAGGGAGGGCTGTAAAAGAGTTTATCAGCGATCTTTCCTTGTTGGTATAATGGGCCTTGCATTTCTGCATATCCCTTTCCTTGATGCAAGTATAAGATGTCCACCTTGTGATTATTGATTAAAGGTTTAGCAGTTGTGATTCCATTTTGCTCCATATAGGCTATTTGCTTGCCATTATTCAAAGTCTTTTCCTTACTAACTTCCCTACTGCCTGTAAATTGCTGCTTGAGATGCTGAGTTAAACAAGCAGATTGCTCAGCTTTGGCTATTTCCATTGCCAGATCCACAGCAGGCCAACCATAATCATCGTTAACAAAAGTTTCAAGCTTTCTCCAGGGAAATTCTATTGACCAGTCAAGTGGATTATGGCAAGACTTAGCCAAACTTTCAGTGAGTTCAGAGCATTCAGTAAATTTGTCTTTAGGGGCAAAAAAGGCAGAGATTTTTGCCTGTTTTTTTTCTTTGTGGTAAATCAAACACAGGTGGGGAGGAGATTCCCATAGCCTTGCAAGATTGTCTTGTAAATACCATGGTTAAAAACTCAAAAGGGGAAAGAGAAAGCTGGTTAAGACTAACCCCTCTCGCCAAAGATACTCTTAAATTCTTTGCAGACAGTGTTATTTATCCTTGGGTATTTGTTATCAGCCAGCTGCAAAGTCTCAAACCCTTCTGTTACCTTTTTGGAAGTCCGCTCCCAGGGTTTTGTAATCTCTCTTCCCCCACCCCCCCGTCACATTTTAACTATTTCAGGTACATCTCTATAGCTCTAGGAAGCCGATTTTAGTCAGTGGTTTGCAGGCAAGCTGGGATGGACAATTTCAGCATAGCTTAGTCTGTGCTTGAATGGTGAGTTGCTCATTCTCATATATATGTATATATATAATTCTCTTGGGTATGTTGCTGTTTTCAGTGTGCTGATTGGCTGCTTAGGTATCAAGGGTCTGGCCCACTCATGTTTGGAGCCTTGCTTGCCGCTTGGACCTGTCTCCGGCCCCTGGATATCTGTTATCTGCTCCAACCTTAGACTGTTTTTGGACTTTGGTTTGCTTGACTTCTGATTCCTGTGTTCCTGACCCAGCACTCCCTTCCTGGGCCTCGCCTTGCCTCTGGCCCTCTGGACTCCTAAGTATGTGCTCTGACTCTGGACTTTTTTTGGCTTTGGCTTATCTTTGACCCTGCCTGGACTTTGGACTCTGTCTCTTGTGTTCCTGACCTGGCCCTAGTGTCTTTGCTCCTAGACCCTGCTGCCCATGCCCTGGATCCTGACAGTAGGAAACTTCCCAACCTGTCAAAGCTTCCCATTGGGCAGCCAATCACACACTGGGGTGGAAACATGTGGAAAGTTTCAAGTCCTTTCTAAACATGGTGGTGGCGGAGGGGCTCTCTTGTTCTGGTGTGCTTGGGGTGTGGGTGTGTAGTGTGGTGTGAGGGGTGGCATGGGGGTGTAGTGTGGGGTGTGTTTGTGTGATTGCATGGCAGCGGAGCGGCCTTTGCATCCTGGCACACATGGTGTATGTGTATAATGTGGTGTGTTTGTGCAATTGCATGGCAGTGGCAGAGGGGCTCTTGCATCCTGGCATGCATGGGATGTGTGTGTGTGTATAATATGGGGTGTTTGTATGTTTGTAAATTGCATGGTGGCAGAAGGGCTCTCACGTCCTGGCACACGTGGTGTATGTGTGTGTGTGTGTATGCACAGTTGCATGGTGGCAGCAAAGGGGCCCTCGCATCCTGCTGCGTGTGGTTTGTGTGTTGTGTGATGTGTATGTATATGTACAGTTGCATGCTGGCAGCAGATGGGCTCTCATATTCTCCGCGTGTGGTGTGTGTGTGTATGTGGCATGTGGGTGTATGTGCAATTGCATGGCAGCAATAGAGGGGCTCTCATGTCCTGGTGCACAGTGTGTGGCTATGTGTGTGTGTAGCATGGTGTGTGTGTGTGCTTGCTTGCATGGTGGCAGCGGAAGGGGCCTCGCATCCTGCTGCATGTGGTGTGTGTAGCATGTTGTGTGTGTGTGTGTACGTGCGGTTCCATGGCGGCAGAGGGGATCTCGCATCCTGGTGCACATGGTGTATGTGTCTGTCTAGCATTGTGTGTGTGTGTATGTGTACACATGGTTGCATGGTGGTGGCAGGGCTCCTGGCATGAAACTAGATGTACCCAGTGTAATATATGCCATTATAGTTGATTTGGAAGGTTATATATTAATGCATCAAATGATTGTACTCTTCCCATATTTCCTAAGTGGCCAATCAGCAAAATAGGAATGGAAACATACCGAACCCTTTTATAAGGATGTCCAGTTCTGGGCACCAAAATTCAAAAAGGATATTGACAAATTGGAGCGTGTCCAGAGGAGGGCGACTAAAATGGTGAAAGGTCTGGAAACCATGCCTTATGAGGAAAGACTTAAGGAGTTGGATATGTTTAGCCTGGAAAAAAGATGGTTAAGGGGTGATATGATAGCCCTGAGGATGGAGCAAGCTTGTTTTCTACTGCTCCAGAGACTACAACACGGAACAATGGATGCAAGCTCCAGGAAGAGAGATTCCACACTCAACATTAGGAGGAACTTTTTGACAGTAAGAGCTGTTCGGCAGTGGAATGCACTCCCTCGGAGCCTGGTAGAGTCTCCTTCCTTGGAGGTCTTTAAACAGAGGCTGGAGGGCCACCTGTCAGGAATGCTTTGATCATGAAAATTTCCTGTATGGTGGGAGGTTGGACTGGATGGCCCTTGTGGTCTCTTCCAACTCTACAATTCTATGATTCTATATATAAGGAGATTATCAGATGCCCTAAATATGGCGTGACAAGCACGCCAGGGGATCGTGAAAGGGCTTCCCTTTCAGACAATGTGGTTCTGCAGTTATGCTCCTGTGCACCGTCTGTTTTCCCGGTGCTCCTTTTAATTCACAGGCTAAGCCGTGAATAGATCACCCATTCTGTTTCTATGGTAAAATGATTGGTGAGTGAAAAGGTGCCCAGTTATGCTGGCATGATGCCAGTGTCAGTGGGAGGTCTTTTCCAGAACACCCCTGGGTGAGATCAGGACATTGAGGTAAGTGACACACTTTTTGTACCCTCCCCAGGTTACTTGGGTTTTTTTTTTAAGTGTGTTTTTGTGCCTCCTGTCATTTTTAAATGTGTTTTTGGCTTTTTATTTTTAAATTTCCCATGCGGTCGTCGTCTCGTGAGAATGGCCAGGATTTCCATTCCAGGAAGTGAATGCAGCTCCATTCGATCTGCATTTACTCCTGGGCTGCTGGGGGGGGGGAGATGCAGCAAAAGTAGGTGTATGAAACTTTTAGTGATAGTGCTGGGATGGGAGAGGGGTGGGAGAGCACGTAGCGAGACAGGGATACTATTTTTGTCCCCGTCTGAAAATCTCCATAGATAATGGTGTATGTTACGCCGGGTATAGCTAGTATAAATTAAAAATACATTTGGACAAGCTCAAAGAGTGCAGGGGCTAAGTATGGTGGAAAAGCAGGGTGAGTCCCACTGAGTGTGACTCTCTCATCTCCAGTTATCTAGGCACAGGTGATATTTACTAGTCCTGAAAAGTAGAGGTTCGTGCAGCAAAGAAGACTCGGGCAAAAATCTGAGAGTGTCACAGCAAACCAGCAGAGTGACAGTGTCAGAAGAACTGTGCACATTCGGCTATTGTTTGGGCTAATATTTATACCCAATTTTGTATCCTGAAGGGATGTTTTGTGTGTAAGACAATACTTAAATGAGTTTCCCACAGTTAAACAATGGAGACTCCTACTTCATTAATTGTCGCTAATGGCTGAGATATTAAGGTTGATGGGTTTATCATCAAATAAGGCAGCCTCCTTATTGTTGGAGAGAAAAGGTGCAAAGAAATACATTCGCATAATGGGTGTTCCGGTCACTGTTTGTTTTGACTCACTGCCAGGAGTGTCCAAGAGGGGATTAGCGCATTCCACCTTGATGACTCTGATCCTAAGGGGCTGTGCATAATTCCTTCTTGGGTGTGTTTGTTGGGAATTTCCAAGAGACATCTTCATTAGGTCCTAGGTGACCTTCTCTTGAACCCAACTTTGGTTTGCCCTGGTCTATCTAGACCTCATAAGAACATTCAGTATTGCCAAATTATAAATTATTGGAGGGACGGGGTGTAAGGCCAGGTAACAATACATGAGCTTCCAGCAGGCCTAGATAAATGCACACTTAATGGCACCATGGTCAAGTCAACAGCCAGAGCCTCCTTCAGGCTGTGTATTAGATAGACAAATCTTTTGATGAGTGCATATGTGTATTCCAGGAGCAAACATACCTTCTGCTTATTCTTTCTTATTCAATAGTCCTTTCAAGTCTGAATACATTAAGGGGAAGCAGTAAAAAGGAGTGCTATGAAAAATCTAAACAAATAAATGCCACTCACACTCGGGACCTGCCTAGATTTGTTTATAACAAGCAAACACTCTCAAGATAAGTGTGGGCCATACACTATGGGGATATTTTTATTGGTGAAATTCATGTTTGGAATACTTGATTAATGGCTGCTGAGAAATCTAACTATTTCTAGCCTGAGGAAGCCAGATCTCACATATGAGCAACATTTCAGGTATCTGAGATTTGCTGTAGCTGCACCAAGGACATAGCTGTCAAAATGGAATTTGACATCTCTTTCTATTAGGGTCTTTTTTGCTGGGGGTGTATAAACAGTTGCAATTGTTCTTTCACTGATCTGAGAAATTGTTATGAGGAGTGGCTGGAATGAGTCTGCAGTCCCAGAGATTGCTTTCCTGACCTTATTCTGCCCTTAGTTTATGTATTTCCCCCCCTTCATTATGGTAGCAGTCCAGCAGCAGTTAATGGCATTTCTGAGGGCTGAACCTGTTTATATTTATTCTTGCATTCTTAATAGTTTCTGCCTAAACATAGGGGCTGGGAGGACATAGCTTGAAATTAATTGGGTTGTTTTTACACATGGAGGCTAGAAGACATCCTTCTCTATCATAATGACTTGAAAAAGAAGGAAGGCAGAGGACTAGGCCCTTAGCTAAAAGAGTAACAGAGATTCTTTTGCTCCTAGAAGTTTTGGCACATTCTTCTTTTACTACGTTATTGGTTTGCTGTGATTTTAATTACTTTGGTTTTAAATCATGATTGAAAGCTATTATTCTACTGCAAGCCACCTTGAACATTCTATTGGATGGAGCCCTGGTGGCGCAGTGGTTAAATGCCAGTACTGCAAGCCACCACGTTGCAAGTTCGATTCCAGCGGGCTCCAAGGTTCACTCAGCCTTCCATTCTTTCGTAGCTCGGTAAACTGAGTACCCGGCTTGTGGGGGCAATTAGCTAACACACATTGGAAACTGTTTAATGCAGTGTAGATGTGTAAATAGCTATTGCTTAAAACAATTTGTAAGCCGCTCTGATAGCCTTGTGGCTGAAGAGCGGGGTATAAATAACTAAATAAAAAATTTAAAAATAAATATTGGAGCAAGACATAGAAGATGTGTAAATGAATAGGTTAGAAGTTTGATGGAGTTTAATTCTTGAACTACCACTGTGAGGGAAAAGATTTATCTACCCCCGCCAACACTGCCATTCTCTAAAGAAGGATGCTGGAAATTCCATGGGCACAGTCCTCAAAGTCAATATTCTAGCAGCTGTGGGAGGAGACAGGGGAATGTTCTGTTTGGAGAGTTGGATTTCATCAAGGGGGCACCTTTCAAATGCAGAGCATATCTCTTGATTTCATTTATTTGTATACCTTTACTGATTCATTTCAAGGAGCTCATAGTTGCATGCCAAGCTCCAGGCTGAGAGATACTTAATGACACCAGCCTGTGAACTTTATGGATGAGATGGATTTGAGCATAGTTCTTTCTGCCCTCAAATCCAATATTCTAGCAGTCAAACCAATATTCTAAAAGCTATGGGAAGAGACAGCAGAATAGTCCTTCTTGGAAATCCCTATTCCATCAGGGGATATCACTGTTTATTAATTTAAGTTTTGGTAAAAATTCACGTGAATCTTTCCAGTCCTGAACTGAAGTGAGGTATCTTGTTGAAATTGCTTCTGTATTCTGGAGTAAGTCTTGCCTTGAACAGGATGTGTCTTATCTCAGTTAGAAGCTCCCCAGTTTCTTTACAGTATGCAGGCATGAAACTTAAAGAAGGGTCCTGTCTTACTTACCCTTCACATGTGTGATTTTCACCAGATTCTTAAAAAGACATCTGCAGCATGGGTAATGCAGCACTATTGTGTTGGAGCATTCCAACATTTCCAATGCTCTGTCAGCAAGTCAAGAAGAAGAAGAAGAAGAAGAAGTAGAAGTAATGGTGTTTACCAAACTTCCTCTGATTGTTTTCTTTTAACTATTTCATTCCTGTTGAATGCAGCACCAGGGCTGGTCTAAATGCTCCTTCATATTGAGGGTGTGCTTGTGAGTTGGGAAGGTCTTCAAGCTAAAGCTTTCTCCACTGTACCCATGCCATGTCTTCACTTATCTCCCCTCCCACACTAGAGCTCCTGTATCAGAAGGATGAGGGGCATGGATATATTTGCAGTACATAGGAGGGGATTCTGACATTAAATCTGTCTTTCTGTGGTTGAAGCTCTGTCTCCAGACTGAGAGGGAAAGAGCCATTCTTTTCTATGGCTCCAGGAATGCTATCTGAGTTTTGTTTCTAGGGTCTTCCTCCAGCAAACATCTCAAAACCCAGCTTCCCTAAAGAGGACACCTTAATGCTTTATATGTACTATAAACTATTGGCTTAAAATATCATGTAGGATTGAGATTTTATCTGGTTTATCTTTATTTAACATTATTGATCCTCCTGTGGGAGAACCCGAGGGATTCTTCCGCAGACTGTAGGATACTGTTTTTGATATATTGCCAAAGCACTGTAGGAGAAGGATCTGTAGGATGGTCTTCAAGTTTTGTTTGCAGGTTTGCCTGGAAGTTGTCTCTCGTGGTAGCTTGTTGAAGATTGTTGACTTGGAGTCTCTTCTTTAAGATGCCACCCCTCTTAGGTTTGAACTTAAGATGAAGATTTAGTTTACATCTGATGAGGCGATGATCTGTCTGGCATTCTGCACTGGGCATCACTCAAGTATGATGGACATCACGAAAGTTTCTCTGGTGGACTAGAACATAGTCAATGAGGTGCCAATGTTTGGATCGGGAATGCATCCAGGTTGTCTTCAAGCTGTCTTTCTGCTGAAAGATAGTGTTTGTAATAGTCAGCTGTTGTTCTGCACAGAACTCTAGCAGGAGGCTAGAGTTCTTATAACTAATGGAGTGAAGCAAGGTTGTGTTCTTGCTCCAAATTTATTTACAATCTTCTTCAGCATGATGCTCCAAAGGGCTATGGCAGAGCTCGAAGAAGACGACAGCATCTATATAGGTTACCATACTTATGGTAGCTTGTTTAACTTAAGCTGTCTGAGGGCTCGCACTAAGACTCTAAACTATCTAGTCCGTGAGCTGCTCTTCGCTGATGATGCTGCCCTTGTTGCCCACACAGAAGCAGCTCTGCAGCTCCTAACATCCTGCTTCGCAACAGCTGCAGAGCTGTTTGGGCTGGAAGTCATCCTGAAGAAAACAAAAGTCCTTTACCAGCCTGCACCACAGGACGAACACCACCATCCCCACATTGCCGTCGGCAATTCTGTGCTCAAGTCTGTTCAGCAATTCACCTACCTGGGAAGCATCATCTCCTCAGATGCCAAGATTGACAAAGAGATTGATCACAGATTAGCAAAGGCACATAGCACATTTGGAAGACTTTACAAAAGAGTCTGGAGTAATAAACACCTGAGGCGAAACACAAAAATCAGTGTGTATAGAGCCATTGTACTGTCTATTCTTCTTTATGGGTCTGCAACATGGGTCACTTATCGCCACCACCTACGACTCCTCGAACGCTTCCATCAGCGCTGTTTACGCACAATCCTAAATATACACTGGACTGACTATGTGACAAATGTTGCTGTCCTGGAGCAAGCAGGGATCACCAGCCATGATATTGAGAACACAGCTGCGCTGGGCAGGGCACGTTTCTAGGATGGAGGACCATCGCCTCCCCAAAATAGTACTCTACGGTGAACTTGCCACGGGTCAGCGTAAGAGGGGCGCTCCAAAAAAGCGATACAAGGACTCCCTGAAACAACATCTCAGGCTTGGCCAAATTGATCACCAACAATGGTCCGCCCTGGCCTCACATCGGGAGGCATGGAGACACACTGTCCACAATGCTGCAGCCTTATTTGAGAACTCACACCGAACAAGTCTTGAAGAGAAACGACAACGCAGAAAGAATCACAACCCGGAAACATCACCCAAGGAGACCTTCTGCTGTGCCTTCTGCAACCAGACTTGTCTATCTCGGATTGGCCTTTTCAGTCATCAGCGCGCTTGCAGAAAACGCGGGATGAGTCCTTCCTGAATCTTCGTTTGCGAAGAAAAGCCAGAGAGAGAGATATAACATTCCTACACTTAGCAGCATTTATTTGTTGTGGACAGTTGAGAGAACTGAGAAGCCCCCCAAAAAATAGTACACAACTATTCCAACTTCTTTATTAATTTGTTTGTCAGTTGCAAGACTTCAAGAAATGGAGTTCTGCAAATAGCCTAGTGTGAATAATTAGTATTCATTGTAATTCAGATATAACTAGTGCATCTTTAGAGTTGTGTAGCAAGAGTCCTTTGACTCACTCACATGTGTATAGCTAATGTAATTTTGCTATTGTTAACATATCTCAAAATTACTCTGAACATATATATGAGAACAGAAGAATGTATTACTGAAAAGGCCCTACATTTTCAGATTGCATTTCTAAAGCAGAGATATCTAATACACATTGAGAGCCATTAACAGTATACTCCTTCCATGTCCAATAATAGAATACTGCAGTGTTCCATTAACAAGAACTGAGCTGAGTGAAAGCAAAAGATTAAAAATAAACCTGGAAAAAAAATCTGTAAATATACTGTTGTGATGGTAGTGGCAGTGGGGTTCCTTCAAGTAACTTCTGACTTGGGGTGACCCTAATGCGAACCCCTCATGAAGTTTTCTTGACAAGGTTTGTTCAGAGAGGGTCTGCCTATGCCTTCCTCTGAGGCTGGGAGAGTGTGACTTTCCCAAGGTCACCCAGTGGATGTCCATGGCCAAGTAGGGATTCAAGCTCTGGTCTCCAGAGTCTTAAGGCAACATACAAAATACTAACTCATGCTGGCTCATGTAAGTATTGTATATTAAATTACATGAATTTGTTCTTATTTACACTCTAAATATTGTACCCTGTCCTGGTAAAGCAGATCCTATGGCTTGGCCATCCTTTTGATCTAGGAAACACTCTGAGATAGAAGAAGACTATATAACTGCTGCTACAGCCTTTCCAGGTTAATCTTGGAAAAGCAGCAGAACATGAGCAGTGTGTGAGGGGTCAGCCTTCATTTTTCCACTGTTTTTTTAAAGGCACAGAGCAAAGCACAGAGGAACAGAGTTTGTTTGTGGCCATTTGCTTTCCCTGAGCACATGGTCTGAGGGGGTGGGCTGTCTAATTTCACAGTTAGACTAAAAGCACAGAGAGGACAAAGGTCAGCCTTAAAAGAGCCTTCTGCTGAGCCACTGAAACTGCCTGGGGGAGGAGTTAACAGCCACTAGCTCTATATAACTGCTGCTATAGCCTTTCCTTGTGGCACATGCAGTTCTAAAATAATAGGAGCTCTTCTGAAAAACAATGCCAACAGGCATTGGATAGAGGGGGGATATCAGAGGAGTTTTGACAGGGAAGCCAAAAGTACTCTTCCAGTGACTACTTAAGAAGACTGACTATGGGCAGTGAGGAAGCTGCTGCAGTCGCATACAACACCTGTAGGATGTTTGTCTTCTTGCCGGAGGATGTGGGAAGCTATATCTGCAGCAAGTGCAAGTTGATGGCACTGCTGGAAGAGAAGGTAAGCACCTGGAGGACAGGGTATCTACTCTTCTGAATATTAGGGAGCAAGAAGTTTTCTTGGACAGAGTGGAGAAGACTATCTTGGATACAGAAGACACTGGGGAGGTGTCTGCGGAGAAGAGCATCTCCCATACACAGGAAATGAACACTTGGAGGAATGTGACACAGAGAAGTAGAAGGGCAAGGAATCATTTGGCCAGCTTGAAGGTACAGAATTGATTTGAAGCTCTCTCTCTTTCCAGAGAAGAAGAGGAAGAACAGCAGTGCTAGGCCTTAGGGAACAGCACATGATCCAGCACATGAAGTGGCCTCTGCCAAGACTCAAAGAAGGAGGGTAGTGGTGGTAGGGGATTCCCTGCTGCAACGAACAGAAGCAGTAGTTTGCAGGCCTGACAAAATGTCTCAGGAGGTATGCTGTCTCCCTGGGGCAAAAGTTCAAGATGTAACAGAGAAGCTGACAAGACTTATCGAGCCTTCTGGCTCTTATCCCTTCCTTTTGGTCTACGTGGGATCCAATGATACTGCAAGGCATAGCCTCCAGAAGATCACAAGGGATTATGAGGCTTCGGGTAGGAAGCTGAAGAACCTGGATGCACAGATAGTCCTTTCATCTGTCCTTCCAGTGAAAGAGCATGGCTCAGGAAGGGAGAGAAAAATAGTGGAGGTGAGCAATGGTGCTACTGGTAACAAGAGGGCTGCCAAGCTTGGCCAGTGGCCCCCCTTTGTGGCCCACCCGGCTCTCCTCTGCCTCCGGTGACCCGCGGCCAGCAAGGGGGCTGCCATGTTGGGGCGTCTTCTTCCCAGGCTACCTTGTGGGCCGGGGAAAGAGTGCAAAAGGCCGGCCAATCGGAGCAGACCTCCCCTGCTCTGGTTGGCTGGCCCTACGGAAGGGGAGGGTCTTCTGGCCATGCGGCCAGATGATGTCACCTTTCACAACATTTTACAGCAGCAGCCTTACGGCGCAAGGACGAAATATGTAAGCCAGCCCCAGCATCGTAGCACTCATTGGGTCACTGGGAGCCGAAGAGGACAGAGAGCTGCTGAAGAGGCTGAAGATCAGAGGCTGGGTGAGTAGCCTAGGCCCAACCAGGAGGTTGAGTGAGCTGCAGCAGTTGGAGCCAGAGTGGGGTGAACCAGCCTGGAGATTCAGCAGTGGGGAGAGTAGTGGCTACAGGGGCGGTGAGGTGGATGGCGGCGGCAGCTGCAGTGGCTGCAGGGCAAACGGCAGCTGTGGTGGCTGTGAGGTGAGTGGCATCAGCTGTGGCAAGATGAGTAGCAGCAGTGGCTGCCTGCTTGGGCCGTAAGTCAGCAGTCAGAAGATAAATAAAGTTTGATGGGTTCAGACAGCGATGACTGTGGCAGCAGTGGAGCGAGAGGAGCAGCTCCACTAGGCCACCAAAGGGGAGTCAAAAGGGGGTTCACCAAACCAGCTGGGGTGGTAGCTCGGGGGGGGTGTCTTCCAGGTGGCCAGGGAGCACTCTAGGCTACAGGGAAAAGGGAGCCACAGGGCCTCCTGCCACCTGCTGGCCTCTGGGCATTGGCACAGGCACCAGGAATTCAGGGAAGGCCACTGAGCCACTGGGGAACCACTGGGCCACCTTCGGGACACCACCAGGGGTTGTACCAGCAGCCTCCAGGGACAACATTGGGCTGCCAGGGACACCATAAGGCCCCACCAGGCCACAGGGTTTGGCATCCCAGGGCTGGGGCAGGTCTCTTCAGGATCTTCTGGCACTGATTGAGCAGGGGTTGTTGAGATGCCACCATGCTGCCTCAGAAGGTGGCTGCAACACCAGAGCCTTGCATGAGGGACCAGCTTGGTAAGACCCCTAGATCCTAGACAGACCTGGGCACTAGTGAAGCAGCAAACCAGACAAATGCTACCAGGTTATTTTTCGCATTTGTTCCAGGGAAATCCCTTCTTCAGTGCTAAGTGCTTATCTGGATAAATTTAACATTCATTGTAATCTCCAACAATGATTGTTATATTAAATTTTAATGATTTACAAATCACTTACCTCCACAAAACAGCCAATGTTTTTTCAAATGACCATGAATACAAGGGTCCTTGCTACAATGATGGGGGTCTTTTTTCTGGTATAGCCCTAGCTACCATGCTGACAGTATGAGAATATATACATATCTATCCACTGGCTGCCTATCAGTTTCCAGGCCCAGTATAAGGTGTTGGTTATTACCTTTAAAGCCCTAAATGGCTTGGGTCCAACTTATCTCCGGAACCGCCTCCTCCCATACAATCCTCCCCGCGCACTCCGGTCCTCTGGGAGGAATTTGCTTCAGCCACAAAAATCTAGGCTGTCTGCAACCTCTCAGAGAGCCTTTTCGGTATCGCCCCCAAATTGTGGAATGACCTGCCGAACGAGATCCGTCAGATGACAAGCCTGAGTAGCTTTTAAAAAGCACTAAAGATGGATCTCTTTCAGCAGGCCTTTCCTAATTAGATCCCGGCCTCAGGAGCTCCTGGCCTCTTTTAATCTGCTGGGCATTTATTATTTTTTAAATGTGCTTTTAGACTAGTTGTTTTTTTATTTATATTTGTTTAATATCTTTTTATGGGGGAGGGTGGGGTGGGTGGCATGTAGGGATTTTTATCTGTATTTGTATTTTAAATTTTGTAAGCCGCCCCGATTGTTTTTAACAGAGGGGCAGGGTATAAATACATTTTATTATTATTATTATTATTATTATTATTATAGCCAATGAATCACAGTTGCTCCTGGAACAGTTTTGGTCACGTTGGATATCAATGCACTATACACGTCCATACCTCATCACAAGGCATGTGAGGTCATTGAATTTTCTTTACAGGCAAATATTCAAAAAAAATCCTCCAATTCATTTTCTCTTGGACATCCTCAGTGTCACCTTGGAAAAGAGTTATTTTTGTTTTGATTTGGCTTTTTATTTACAGACACATGGGGTGGCCATGGGGTGTCCCAGCACTTACCACTGAATAAGGGATTTCCCTGAAACAAATCCGAAAAATAATCTGGTAGCATTTGTCTGGTTTGTTGCTTCACCGGTGCCCCTTGGGGTGGGAATCCATTCGCCACTCCTACACAGGACCGCGGCTTGATTTTTCCAGCAACCAACAACAACTGGCAAGTATGCCTATCACAGTATTTCATTGTACAGAATTGACATTGTTGATGCCAAGACCCTCAAGTTACAGGTCTTATGTAAATAGAAAACTCTCTTGAGTGGAGTTTTGAGCTCTGGAGTTGCTCAACTCCTGAGACTGGAATTCATTCTTTGCCTTAGATCATGACCCGTGCTGTTCCATCTGTGCTAATGTTCCACTCATTAAGGAATTCTTAAGGTGATTTATTGTCTATTAACATTCATGGTCATTATTATCCTGTGTAGCTGACAGTAATTATCTCATGTTGTGAAAAAATTCAGGAATGAGATTGCGTATTGGTAAAAGTAACTGCTGTATTATTTGTGAATGGTTGGAAATCCTTCTGAATGAGTTGAATAAGCTTTTGTATATTGGTGAATGAAACCGCAGTATCATTTGTGAATAGAACTCATTTCATGTATTATATATTGGTGAATGTAACCACTTAATTTATTGTGTGAAGCATTTATTTAAGCCATTGTGAATTCACAAAAACTCCATAATTTAATCCAGAACATGGCCTCACAGCCTGCAAAAAAACCACGGAAAATCTATGGATGCTGGCCGTGAAAGCCTTCAACTTAATAATTTAATGTCGCAAAAAAACTTCATAATTTAATGTTATAAAAAGTATATGAAAGAGAGTACAGACGCTTTGGTTATTTTACCTGCCAGACTAATCTGATCTCTTTTTTTGATAAAGTTACCAGCTTGGTAGATGAAGGGAATGCTGTGGACATTGCATACCTTGATTTCAGTAAGGCCTTTGACAAGGTTCCCCATGACATTCTTGCAAACAAGCTTGTAGAATGTGGGCTAGACAAGTTAACTGTTCAATGGATTTGTAATTGGTTGACCGGCCGAACCCAAAGGGTGCTCAGCAGTGGCTCCTCTTCGTCTTGGAAAGATGTGACCAGTGGGGTGCCACAGGGTTCTGTCCTGGGCCCAGTGCTATTCAACATCTTTATCAATGACTTAGATGAGGGAATTAGGGGCATACTTATCAAATTTGCAGATGACACCAAATTGGGAGGAGTAGCTAATACCCTAGAGGACAGGATCAAAATTCAGAATGACCTGGATAGACTGGAGAGCTGGGCCAAAGCTAACAAAATGAAATTCAATACGGAGAAATGTAAAGTACTGCATTTAGGGCGGAAAAATGAAATGCATAAATACAGGATGGGAGAGACCTGGCTGAATGAGACTACGTGCGAAAGGGATCTAGGAGTCCTAGTAGACCACAAGTTGAACATGAGCCAACAGTGCGATGCGGCAGCTAAAAAGGCCAATGCAATTTTGGGCTGTATCAATAGAAGTATAGTGTCTAGATCAAGGGAAGTAATAGTGCCACTCTATTCTGCCTTGGTCAGACCTCACTTAGAATACTGTGTCCAGTTCTGGGCACCACAATTCAGAAAGGATATTGACAAATTGGAGCGTGTCCAGAGAAGGGCAACTAAAATGGTGAAAGGTCTGGAAACAATGCCTTATGAGGAGAGACTTAGGGAGCTGGGTATGTTTAGCCTGGAAAAAAGACGGTTTAGAGGCGATATGATAGCCCTGCTTAAGTATTTGAAGGGATGTCACGCTGAGGATGGAGCAGGCTTGTTTTCTGCTGCTCCAGAGACTGGGACACGGAGCAATGGGTGCAAGCTCCAGGAACAGAGATTCCACCTCAACATTAGGAGGAACTTTTTGACAGTAAGAGCTGTTCGGCAGTGGAACGCACTCCCTCGGAGCGTGGTGGGGTCTCCTTCCTTGGAGGTCTTTAAACAGAGGCTGGATGGCCATCTGTCGGGGATGCTTTGATTGTGATTTCCTGCGTGGCAGGGGGGTTGGACTGGATGGCCCCCGTGGTCTCTTCCAACTCTGCAATTCTATGATTCTATGATTCTATGATTTGCATTGCTGTCCTCCCAGGTTGTTAGTAGCTTAAGGAAACCCTCCTTTGGTGTTGAGATTTATTGTAAGGGATGGGTTGCACCTCACAACAGTTGGCAGGAATGTTTTTGCTAAGAGTCTGAAAGATCTTATCAGGAGGGCTTTAAACTGAGTTGTATGGGGGAGGGAGACAGTACTCTTGAAGGCAGGAGTTCATTGAGTGCTAGAGATAATAGCCCAAATGTTATACAGAGAACAAGGCAAATAACACAACAATCCAACAATGGGATGAATAAACCCTTTAAAAGGCATATGGGGGAATGGCCCATGGTCTTAGATGTCTCTATACTAATGCACAGAGCATGGGAAATAAATAGGATGCACTTGAACTCTTAGCACACCAAAGGAACTATGATATAATAAGACATCACTGAAACCTGGTGGGATGAGTCTCATGATTGGAGTGTACTAATAGAGGGGTATAACCTATTTCAAAAAAATAGACCGAACAGGAAGGGTGGTGGAGTAGCATTATACATTAAGGATGTGTACACCTGTGAACAGATCCATGATTTAAATCCTGGGAGCCAGGTTGAGAGCATCTGGGTAAAAATTAAGGGAGAAGGAAACATAAGGGATGTCCTTGTGGGGGGTCTACTACAGACCTCCAAGCCAAACTAAGGACTTAGATGATCCCTTCCTGGAACAGATGACCACACATTCAGAAAGGAGAGATGTAGTAGGAATGGGGGATTTCAACTATCCTGATATTTGTTGGAAGTCCAACTCTGCCAAGAATTTTGTCAGGCTCGTCCCTGAATTCAGGTTATTGGAGTAGAATTCATGGAGGACCCTGACATAGGGTTGGTTCAGGCCTGGTTCCCTGCCTAGGCCCCTGAAAGTTTTGGAGAGAGGCCAGCCCGCCTGGTTGGCTTGGGAGCACTGCTCTTCACAGCAGCTCAAGGTCAGCGTTCCCAGGTGCAAGGCACTATGATAAATCCTCCCTAAATGCTTTTCTCACGCTGGGTGCTTTTATCTGGGGGATTGCTTTGACTGTGCTCAGTTTCAGCTTTTCCTATGTTCCTGTCACATGAATCCATGTCAATAAAGCAATTTATTGAATACATGTGAGCATGTGTGCTTGGTACATCACAGTAAGCCGAAACTCTTCTTTACAACCTTTTGCTTTTGAGTGGTTCTACCCACAATGTCGGACGATGCAGAGGCTGGAACCGAGACGGATAAAGATCTGGTTGCTGGCAGCGACCAGGGAGACGGTGCCTCTGCGCTGGGGGCCGGCGCAGCAGGAGGTGTTGCTGCAGCTTCCGAAGAAGACAAGAGCCAGGACCGCCGAAGGGCTGGGAGATTTACCCTCCCCTCCGACCCCTTTGAGCTGCGAGCCAAGCAAGCTCAGGGGAGGGGCAGCATGCCACTCTTTGGCACTCCAGTTCGAGAAGTCCTGGCACCTCACTGGCCTTGGGTGGGCGACCACAGCTGGGAGGAACGTCAGTCCCATCGGTGGGACAGGCCCCTGGGTGAGGGGTCTCGAGAGCCAGGAGTGAGGTTTTCCCTGGCAGAAGTAGGAGCGGAGTTCCAGCAGTTGAAGCAGTAAATGGGGGAGATGCAGGTGAGCCTCCTAGAACTCCTCCAAAGGATGCCACCAGCCCTACCCAGCCCTGGAGGGGCCCAGCCTCCTCAAGCCCAACCAGCGGCCACCCCGGCAGCCAGGGCAGGGGCCCCTGCCCTGCCTCCTGAGGTCCCTGGCCTACAGGCTCCTGGACCAGCTCCTGCTGGAGGGGCTGGGCTGGTCGAGCCACTGGAAAGACCCCGGGGCCTGAAGCACCGGAATTTGAAGCCGACCTTCGATGGAGATGCAGTGAAGCTTCCGTACTTCCTGACCCAAGTGGCGAGTTTCATGACCCAGTGGGATGGGGAATTCCAGACAGAAGCTGAGAAGGTGCAGTATGTGTCCAACCAACTAGAGGGAGAGGCGTCACAGTGGTTAGTGGGGCTCTATGATATGGGAGCACCAGAACTGGGAAACTTCCAATAGTTCTTGCTGGCCTTATGGGCCCAATTTGAAGACCCCTTGAGAGTGAGGAGGGCCCGGGCAGAGCTCAGGCAACTAAAGCAAGGCTCAAAGATAGTGGGAGAATATGCTGCTGAGTTCCGCCTCCTGGCCAGCCAAGTGCCTGAGTGGCCGGAGGACATCAAGGTGCAGTTTTTCCAGGATGGGCTGAATGCTGACATCCTAGAATGGGCGATGTTCCAGGGGAACCCCGAAACCCTCTTGGGGTGGGTGCGGCTTGCTGGGGAAGTGGAGACACTGAGAAGGAGCATCACGATGGTACGGCGCCAGCAAGGATCAGAGGGGAAGGCTACCGGGTCTACCGGAAAGAAGTGCAAACCGGCCCGCTCGGGTGGAAACACGACTGGAGAGACAGAACAGGAGTGAAGGATGAGAAAGGGCTTGTGTCTGCATTGTGGAAAGGGAGGCCATCGCATAGCTGAATGCCCAGAGAGGAGCCCTCGGGAACCAGCGGCAGCTGACAAGCCCCAGCGAAGCGAAGGGAGATCAGCGTTGTCTAAGACCCCACTCAAGCCCAAGCCTGAAGCAGCAGCACGGGCCTTGGTGGCAGGCCACGCAGCGGGGGAGTCTTCGGATGACCCAGATGATAGTGGATCCTATTCTTCCAATGCAGAGCCATCAGGAAACGGATCCAGCCCGCCCTATTAAACGCTCAAGGGTGGGCTAACCCCGAAGGGCGCCCGGAGACTGTGGTGAGTCGAATGAAAGGCCCTTTTTTCATAAAAGCCAGAGTAGGGGTTGGGGAGGGCACCTGAAAAGTAATGTTAATGATTGATTCCGGATGTACCCAAGTCTTAATGCATCCCTCCCTAGTCAGTGAACTGGACATCAATACTATTAAGCTGGACAAGCCTGTGTGGCTGTCACAGATGAATGGGGGGATGATGAAGGGAGGCCCTGCAAGGCGAATGACCGGCCCTATACACATGAGAATGGGGAATCACCAAGAGGAACTTCAGCTTGTAATTGCCCCAGGGTTAGTTCCCACTGCAGTGGTGGGCCTAAACTGGCTAAAGTTCCACAACCCCACCATAGACTGGGTAAAAGAGACAATGACTTTTGCAGATCCTGTGTGTATGGAAGAGCACCGGGTGGGGGAAGCTTCCCAAGGGGGGGAGTCCCTCTAGAGGCTGATTCACGGAACTGCATGACTGCTTTAGTCAAAGGGGAGCTGAAAGGATTGCCAGTAGAATACAAGGCTTGGCAATATGTTTTTGAGAAGAGGGAGTGTGACGTATTGCCTCCCCACAGGCCCTTTGATTGTGCCATCGAGATACTTTCTGAGACTAAACTACCCAAGGCCAGGATTTATTCCATGACGCCAGCTGAAATGGATGCCCTCCAGGAGTTTATAGACAAAAACTTTGCATGGGGGTTCATTAGGCCCTCAACCTCACCTGTGGGGGCCCCAGTGATATTCAGGCAAAAATCAGATGGGGGTCTCCGTTTGATCCAGGACTATTGAGGGTTAAATGCAATTAGCATCTCTAATCAGTACCCCCTGCCTCTGATGAAGGACATACTGGCCCACCTCGGGGAGGTGACCATGAGGGAGGGCTTGTCCTGGAAAGGAGACCATCTATATGTCCCAGAGGCCATGAGGGCATCCATTTTCAGGCAATGCCATGATGTTAAGAGTGCAGGGCATTTTGGGTACATAAAAACCTTGCACTTGGCCCAGAGGCAGTCTTGGTGACCAAAGATGAGAAAGGAGATGGAGGAATATGTAAAAGGGTGTTCCACGTGTGCAATGGCAAAAAGGGGGGCAGGAAAGCCAAAAGGCCTGCTACAGCCCTTGCCTACCCCGACCAAGCCCTGGGAAGTCATCACCATGGATTTCATAGTAGAGTTACCAGAAAGTAAGAAAAAGACTGTTATTTGGGTGGTTGTTGAGCTGTTTTCAAAACAAGCACATTTCGTGGCCTGCAAGACACTCCCTACCGCCTCCCAATTAGCCAGGTTGTTCATTCAGCACATTTACAGACTACATGGAGTGCCTGCCAAGATTGTATATGACAGGGGGGCCCAATTCACTTCACAGTTTTGGAAAGCATTCACAAAGCTTTTGGGAGTTGAGTTAGGACTCAGTAGTTCCCATCATCCCCAGAGTGATGGTTAGAGCGAACGTACTAATCAAATTCTTGAACAAAATCTGAGGTGCTATGTGAACTTCCAACAGTCTAACTGGGTAGACCTCTTGCCTTTTGCGGAGGTAGCCTATAACAACGCCATTCACCAGAGCACGGGCCTCTCCCCTTTCAAGGTGGTTTCAGGGCAATATTTCAATCCTCTACCCCTAGGGTATTCCAAGGACCCGGTCTCAGTGACCCAATGGAGCCAAAAGGTCAGAGATGCCTGGCCATGTGTTAGCTCAGCATTAGACTTTGCCAAAGCGCGTTATAAACATCATGCAGATCAAAACCGGGATCCCACCCCGGACTATGCCATTGGGGATTTGGTCTTTTTGTCTACCAAATTTCTTAAAAGTCCCCAATCTTCAAAGAAGTTGGGGCCCAAGTACATTGGTCCCTTTCCTATCACTCGGGTTATAAACCCAGTGGCGTTTGAACTGTCTTTGCCTAAACTGTACCGAAATGTGCACCCTGTGTTTCATTCCAGCCTGCTCAAGCCAGCGTGCCCTCCAGATCAGCACCATCCGGACCCGGGACCTGCACCCCATCCTAGTCTGGTCGACCACGATCAACAATTTGAAATTTCTGAAGTGTTGGACTCTCGGGTTCACAGGGGTGTACTACAGTACTTGGTGAAATGGAAACATTTGCCTTTGGGTCATGCTGAATGGGTCAGTTCTGATCATGTGAATGCTCAGCGCTTATTGCGAAAGTTCCACACCCGCTTTCCTGATAAGCCTGGTTGAGGCGGAGGTTTGTGTTTGGGAGGGCAGTATGTCAGGCTCGTCCCTGAATTCTGGTTATTGGAGTAGAATTCATGGAGAACCCTGACATAGGGTTGGTTCAGGCCTGGTTCCCTGCCTAGGCCCCTGAAAGTTTTGGAGAGAGGCCAGCCTGCCTGGTTGGCTTGGGAATGCTGCTCTTCACAGCAGCTCAGGGTCAGCGTTCCCAGGTGCAAGGCAGTATGATAAATCCTCCCTAAATGCTTTTCTCACGCTGGGTGCTTTTATCTGGGGGATTGCTTTGACTGTGCTCAGTTTCAGCTTTTCCTATGTTCCTGACACACGAATCCATGTCAATAAAGCAATTTATTGAATGCATGTGAGTGTGTGTGCTTGGTACATCACAAATTTAAGGTCCAACAAATTCCTCACTTGCCTTGCAGACAATGTCATTATCCAGATGGTGGAAGAGGCAAAAAGGAGATCAGCTATTTTAGATCAGATCCTAACCAATGGGGATGACCTGGTTAATGGTGTGGAAGTGGTGGGATCCTTAGGTGGGAGTGATCGTGTCCTCCTGGAGTTTGTTATACAGATGATACGGGAAGCCAAGCATAGTCAGACATGCATTCTAGATTTAAGAAAGCTGATTTCAGAAAACTTAGGGAATTACTGGAGGTGATTCCATGGTCAGGAATACTAAAAGAGAAGGGAGTTCATAATGGATGGGAGTTTTTTAAAAGTGAGATATAGAAGGCACAACTTCAAACAGTTCCAATGAGGAGAAAAAAGAGGAGGTGTATAAAGAAACCAGGATGGATGTTGAAAGAACTCTCAACTGAGCTAAAACATAAAAAGGACATGTACAAGAAATGGAAAAAGGGGGAAATCACCAAAGAAGAATCCAAACAAATAGCCAGCTCATGTAGGGGGAAAGTCCAAAAAGCACAGATGGAGTTCAGGCTTGCTAAAGAGGTTAAAAACAATAAAAAGGGGTTTTTTTTGTTATGTCCGTGGCAAAAGGAAGAACAAGGAAATGGGAGGGCCACTGCGTGGAGAAGATGGGAAAAGGCTAACAAGGGAGAGCGAAAAGGCAGAACTCCTTAACACCTTCTTTGCTTCAGTCTTCTTCCAAAGGTGGAACAATGCTCAACTTGGGGAAAATGGAGCAGATGATGCATTAGGGGAATTACAGCACAGAATATGTATAGAGGTAGTTGAGGAATACCTGGCCAATATAAATGAGTTCAAGTTTCCAGGGCCAGATGAACTTCATCCAATGGTATTAAAAGAACTGGCAGAATGAATCTCAGAACCACTGTCAATCATCTTTGAGAAATCCTGGAGAACAGGAGAGGTCCCAGCAGACTGGAAGAGGGCAAATGTTGTTCCCATCTTTAAAAAGGGGGGGGAGAAGACCCAAATAATTACTGCCCAGTCAGCCTGACATCAATACTAGGAAAGATTCTACAACAGATCATTAAATAGACCGTATGTAACGACTTAGAAAGGAATGCCGTGATCACTAAAAGTCAACATGGATTTCTCAAAAACAAGTCATGGCATACAAATCTTATCTCTTTTTTTGATAGAGTTATAAACTTGATAGATGAATGGAATGCTGTGGATGTAGTGTATCTTGATTTCAGTAAGGTTTTTACAAGGTCCCCCATGATTGTTGCAAAAAGGTTAGTAACCTGTGGGCTAGACAATGCAACTATTAGGTGGATTTGTAATTGGTTGACTGACCGAACCCAAAGGGTAGTCACCAATGGCTTCTCTTCATCCTTGAGAGAAGTGACCAGTGGGGTGCCACAGGGTTCTGTCCTGGGCCCAGTGCTATTCAACAACTTTATCAATTACTTGGATGAGGGAATAGAGAGTATGCTTATCAAGTTTGTAGATGACACCAAATTAGGAGGATTCCTACCCCAGAGGATAGGAATGCAAAATGACTTTAAAAGATTAGAAAGCTGGGCCAAAACTAAGAAAATGAATTCCAACAGGGAGAAATGTAGGATACTACACTTGGGAACTAAAAATGAAATGCACATATGTTGGATGGGTGACTCCTGGCTTGATGACAGGACATGCCAAAGGGATCTAGAAGTCTTAGTGGACCACAAGCTGAACCTGAGTCAGCAGTGTGATGCAGCAGCTAAAGTAGCCAATGTGATTCTAGGCTACATTAATAGAAGTATAGTGTCTAGATCAAGGGAAGTAATAGTGCAACTCTATTCTGCCTTGGTCAGACCTCACCTGGAATACCATGTCCAATTCTGGGCACCACAATTCAGGAAGGATATTGAGAAGCTAGAACGTGTCCAGAGGAGGGCGGCCAGGATGGTGGGAGGTTTGGAAGCCATGCCCTATGAGGAGCGGCTTAGGGAGCTGGGTATGTTTAGTCTGGAGAAAAGAAGGTTGAGAGGTGACATGATAGCCATGTTTAAATATTTGTCCTGACCACAAGGAAAATCAGGACCCCAGACAGACTCTCGCCTTAAGCAAACTGCTAGTTCTAATGACAGTTCAGTCTCAATGGAATCCTTCTATGGTCTCTGATCTTGATTACAACTCTCAAAGCCAGAACCGTCCCCTCCCACGCTAGCTACCATTATTGTTGTTGTTATTGTCATCATCATCATGAGTTTCCTGCCAGAGAGAAGGAGAGCAGCTTCAGGACAGCAAGTTTCCTGCCAGTTTCCAGGCGAGTTTCCTGCCAGGGAGAAGAAGGAGAACAGCTTCTGGACAGCCATTCTTACTGGGGAGATTGAATTTTTTTTTTAACTGTTGGGAGAGGCTGCTTGTTGCTGAGACGGCGCGCGAATTTCAGTAACCAAACAAAAATACAGCATACCTAAAAGTACAGCTTAGCATTCTCAGCATTAACTAAGTGTTCTTAGATTACCTAAAAGCTCTCACCATGGACACTGAGGGGACTGCAGCAGTCACTTGCAACACTTGTGCGATGTTTGTCTTCTTGTCTACAGACGTGGAGAACTTCACATGCACCAAGTGCAAGCTGGTAGCCCTCTTGGAGGAGAAAGTACAGCAGCTGAAGACACGGGTAGCTACACTTCAACAGATTCGCGAGCAAGAGGTTTTCCTGGACAGAACAGAACATACAGTCTTGGATGGTGACCACACAGAGGAAGTGGCTGTGGAGGAGAGGGTCACTTCACGGACACAGGAAGTAGACAGCTGGAGGAATGTCACACACAGAACAAGAAAATCCAGGGATTCTTCGAGCAGCTTGCAGCTACAGAATCGATTCGAAGCCCTTTCCCTTATCAAAGACAACGAGGAAGAACAGCATGGACAGACTTCAGGGGTGGAGCAGGGGACCTTGAGAGGACCACCGCAAGGAACAGCAGCTGCGAAGCCTCAGCGGAGGCGTGTGGTGGTGGTCGGGGACTCCTTGCTGCGGGGTACAGAAGCAGTGGTATGTGGGCCTGACAAGATGACTCGGGAGGTGTGTTGTCTCCCTGGGGCAAAGATCAGTGATGTGACGGAGCGGCTATCAAGACTCGTCAAGCCTACGGATCATTACCCCTTCCTTTTGGTCCAGGAACTGATCCAGTTGGCAGGGTACCCCCTTCACTTACTCCAGGTGTTGAGGATTCAGTCCACCATCATCCCACCATGCTTGGTACCCCTCACAGTCCTCGGCTTCTGTGTCTTTGGTGAGGCACCAGTCATACAGTCAGGGAGATACTGAAGGCACAATTTCAAACAGTACCAATGAGGAAGAAAAATGGGAGGTGTCTCAAGACCAAATAACTCTGACAGAGGGTGTCTGATATGGCACTCCAAAACAACAAAGGAAGTGTGATAATAAAATTTTTATATATAACTAGTTTGTTAATACAATGCTATTTTAAAGATTTTTCAATATGATGAATTCAATTTAAAGCAATACAACCACAAAAGGCTTTTTTTTCAGCATGCAAAACCCACTATGCCAGCATAAAGCTTACAATTTTTACATACAAATAGCTTAATACAGCATAATGATCCTCACTAACTTAATACAGAATAATTATAACCAAAGACAGCTCTTTTTCAGCAATTGTTGACAATATCAACATAAAGTTTGACAAATATTTTTACATCCACCATTGGCTTAATATATTATAACCAAAAATAACTCTTTTACAGTAAATATTAACAATACCAGTATGAAAGTTTGACAATATTTTTACACCCACAATTGGTTTAATACAAACAAACAACTTTTATCCGGATTCTTTATCCAGTTGTTTCGATCCTACTTGGATCTTCATCAGTGTCTTTATCACCAGGATATTTAATGACTGTAGTATTCCTTCCTACATTAATATTAAATGAATTATTTTAACTGGTTAAACCATTTAGCTGTATTAAGTATCTAACCATAAGTATTTCAGCTGTGCTTACCACTGTTTTTGAACAGTGTCTTGGGTGTCTAAGTAGGGAGTACTATAAGTAAAATAAGACACTGTCCCTTTAAATACAATGTGAGTTATAGGCTTAGAAACTTCACAGTTCATCATAAAAATAGGGTTAGCAGTCACTATGGTACTGCATCATTGAGAGAAAAATACTCAGGGCAGTCCTAGTAGACCACAAGTTGAACATGAGTCAACAGTGTGATGCAGCAGCTAAAAAGGCCAATGCGGTTTTGGGCTGCATCAATAGAAGTATAGTGTCTAGATCAAGGGAAGTAATAGTGCCACTCTATTCTGCCTTGGTCAGGCCTCACCTAGAATACTGTGTCCAGTTCTGGGTACCACAATTCAAAAAGGATATTGACAAATTGGAGCGTGTCTAGAGGAGGGCAACTAAAATGGTGAAAGGTCTGGAAACCATGCCTTATGAGGAAAGACTTAGGGAGCTGGGTATGTTTAGCCTGGAAAAAGGACGGTTAAGGGGCAATATGATAGCCCTGTTTAAGTATTTGGAGGGGTGTCACATTGAGGATGGAGCAAGCTTGTTTTCTGGTGCTCCAGAGACTAGAACACGGAGCAATGGATGCAGACTCCAGGAACAGAGATTCCACCTCAACATGAGGAGGAACTTTCTTATAGTAAGAGCTGTTCAGCAGTGGAACACAGTCCCTCGGAGCATGGTGGGGTCTCCTTTCTTGGAGGTCTTTAAACAGAGGCTGGATGGCCATCTGTCAGGGATGCTTTGATCATGATTTCCTGTGTGGCAGGGGGTTGGACTGGATGGCCCTTGTGGTCTCTTCTAACTCTACAGTTCTATGATTCTATGATTCAATGATACTGCAAGGCACAGCTTTCCCAAGATCAGAAGAGATTATGAGGCCCTGGGGAGGAAGCTGAAAGAAATGGACGCACAGGGTGTCATCTCGTCTCTTCTGCCAGTTAAAGGGCATGGTCCAAGAAGGGAGAGGAAAATAGCTGACGTAAACAACTGGCTCCGTAGATGGTGTCGCCGAGAACAAATTGGATTCTTGGATCATGGACTGCGCTTCCATGAGGGGGGACTTCTGGCAAGAGATGGGGTGCATCTTACAACAGTTGGAAGAAATATTTTTGCCAACAGTCTCAAGAATTTGATCAGGAGGGCTTTAAACTGAGACAAATGGGGGAGGGAGACAGTATTCTGGAAGGCAAAAGGGCTGGAGAAAATAGTCAAACTGTCACAGAGGGAACAAGGCAAACAGTGCAAGGACCCAACAGTGGGAGGCAAAAAAACTTGCATAGGCAGCAAGTAAAGGGAACACATGGTCTTAGATGTCTCTACACTAATGCACAGAGCATGGGAAATAAGCAAGATGAACTTGAACTCCTCGCACTACAAAACAAATATGATATAATAGGCATTACTGAAACCTGGTGGGACGAGTCTCATGATTGGAATGTAGGAATAGAGAGGTATAACCTTTATAGGAGAAACAGGCCAACCAGGAAAGGAGGAGGAATAGCATTATATGTCAGGGATATTTACACCAGTGAAGTGATCCATGACATCAATACTGGAAGCCAGGTGGAGAGCATCTGGATAAAAATTAAAGGGGAGGGAAACAACAGGGATGTTATTGTGGGACTCTACTACAGAACCCCAAATCAGATGGAGGAATTGGATGATGCCTTTCTAGAACAGATGAACACACATGCAGAAAGGAGAGATGTAGTAGTGATGGGTGACTTCAACTATCCTGATATTTGCTGGCAATCTAACTCAGCCAAAACTTCAAGGTCTAGCAAATTCCTTACATGCCTGGAAGACAATTTCATGGTCCAAAAGGTGGAAGAGGCAACAAGGGGGTCAGCTATTTTAGATCTGATCCTAACCAACAGAGATGACCTGGTTAATGGGTTGCAAGTGGTGGGATCCTTAGGTGAGAGTGATCATGTTCTCCTGGAGTTTGTTATACAATGGAAAGGAGAAGCCAGGCATAGTCAGACACGCATTCTTGACTTTAGGAGAGCTGATTTCAATAAACTCAGAGAAATACTGGGGGTGATCCCATGGTCAGGAATACTAAAAGGGAAGAGACCTCAAGACGGATGGGACTTTCTCAAAAGGGAGATACTGAAGGCACAATTTCAAACAGTACCATTGAGGAAGAAAAATGGGAGGTGTCTCCAGAAACCAGGATGGATGACTAAAGAAATATCAACAGAGCTAAGTTTTAAACGGAACATGTATAGGAAATGGAAAAGGGGGGGAATCACCAAAGAAGAATTCAAACAGATAGCGAACATGTGTAGGAGTAAAGTCAGAAAAGCTAAAGCGCAGAATGAGCTCAGGCTTGCTAGGGAGGTTAAGAACAATAAAACGGGGTTTTTTGGGTATGTCCGCAGCAAAAGGAGGAAGAAGGAAATGATAGGGCCACTACGTGGAGAAGATGGCAAAATGCTAACAGGGGACAGAGAAAAGGCAGAATTACTCAACACCTTCTTTGCCTCAGTGTTTTCAGAAAAGGAAAAGCGTGACCAACCTGAGGATAATGGAACAGAGGACACAATAGGGGAAATCCAGCTCAAAATAAGTAAAGAGGTAGTACAGGAATACCTTCTTAATCTAAATGAATTTAAATCTCCAGGACCAGATGAACTATATCCAAGAGTATTAAAAGAGCTGGCAAATATAATCTCAGAGCCATTGGCAATAATCTTTGAGAACTCCTGGAGAACAGGAGAAGTCCCAGCAGACTGGAGGAGGGCAAACATTGTTCCCATCTTCAAAAAGGGGGGAAAAGAGGATCCCCAAAATTATCGTCCAGTTAGTCTGACATCAATACAAGGGAAGATTCTAGAGCAGATCATTAAACAGAGAGTCTGTGAACATTTAGAAGGCAATGCCATAATCACAAAAAGTCAACATGGGTTTCAGAGAAACAAGTCATGCCAGACTAATCTGATCTCTTTTTTTTTGATAAAGTTACCAGCTTGGTAGATGAAGGGAATGCTGTGGACATTGCTTACCTTGATTTCAGTAAGGCCTTTGACAAGGTTCCCCATGACATTCTTGCAAACAAGCTTGTAAAATGTGGGCTAGACAAGTTAACTGTTCAATGGATTTGTAATTGGTTGACCGGCCGAACCCAAAGGGTGCTCAGCAGTGGCTCCTCTTCATCTTGGAAAGATGTGACCAGTGGGGTGCCACAGGGTTCTGTCCTGGGCCCAGTGCTATTCAACATCTTTATCAATGACTTGGATGAGGGAATTAGGGGCATACTTATCAAATTTGCAGATGACACCAAATTAGGAGGAGTAGCTAATACCCTAGAGGACAGGATCAAAATTCAGAATGACCTGGATAGACTGGAGAGCTGGGCCAAAGCTAACAAAATGAAATTCAATACGGAGAAATGTAAAGTACTGCATTTAGGGCGGAAAAATGAAATGCATAAATATAGGATGGGAGAGACCTGGCTGAATGAGACCACGTGCGAAAGGGATCTAGGAGTCCTAGTAGACCACAAGTTGAACATGAGCCAACAGTGCGATGCAGCAGCTAAAAAGGCCAATGCGATCTTGGGCTGTATCAATAGAAGTATAGTGTCTAGATCAAGGGAAGTAATAGTGCCACTCTATTCTGCCTTGGTCAGACCTCACTTAGAATACTGTGTCCAGTTCTGGGCACCACAATTTTAAAAGGATATTGACAAATTGGAGCGTGTCCAGAGAAGGGCAACAAAAATGGCGAAAAGTCTGGAAATGATGCCTTCTGAGGAGAGACTTAGGGAGCTGGGTATGTTTAGCCTGGAAAAAAGACGGTTAAGAGGCGATATGATAGCCCTGTTTAAGTATTTGAAGGGATGTCACGCTGAGGATGGAGCAGGCTTGTTTTCTGCTGCTTCAGAGACTGGAACACGGAGCAATGGGTGCAAGCTCCAGGAACAGAGATTCCACCTCAACATTAGGAGGAACTTTTTGACAGTAAGAGCTGTTATGCAGTGGAACACAATCCCTCGGAGCGTGGTGGGGTCTCCTTCCTTGGAGGTCTTTAAACAGAGGCTGGATGGCCATCTGTCGGGGATGCTTTGATCGTGATTTCCTGCATGGCAGGGGCTTGGACTGGATGGCCCTCGTGGTCTCTTCCAACTCTGCAATTCTATGATTCTATGATCATCATCATCATCATCATCATCATTTCTATCCTGCCTTTCTCCCACCAATGGGACTAGTGGCAGCTAACATCATTATAAAAAGAATACAAGCTAAAATTGTCTTAACCTGCTGCCGGAAGGAAAGCAAAGATGGGGCCATCCTGGCCTCTCTGGGGAGAGAGTTTCACAGTCTGGGAGCAGCCACTGAGAAAGCCCTCTCCCTTGTTACCACTAAATGAGCCTGAGAAGATGGTAGGACAGAGAGAAGGGGTTCTCCAGATTATCTTAAAGCTCTACTGGGCTCATACAGGGAGATAGCTGAGGCATGTAGAGCCCTCAGGGAGCAGCCTTCTGTCCTGGAGTCTAGTACTTCACCTCTACATGACCTCTTGCTGGGCACATTGCTAGAGACAAGTATGTCATCCTCTTGATGAGAGTAGAATCAGCAATTGCAGTTTCTGTGGATTCAGATTCTGGGGATGGGAGGGATCTTAGGAATCTCATCCCTAGCAGCCTCTGATTCAGTAATGAGTCTCAGATACAGTGCCTATTTAAATTAACACCACTGATGCCGTCCGTGGACTTTTGGAATCATGTAACTCAGTGATTCCCAAAGTGGGCAGTACTGCCCCCCCCTGGGGGCAGTGGAAAGCTCCAGGGAGGTGGAGAGAAAAAAGGGGGGAGCAACAGATGGTGAGGATGAGGGTTGCATGAAAAAAAATATTTTCAGGGTCCCTTAAAACTGCTGTGATCACTTCCTGTGATGGTGTCTCCTACTCTTCACCCCAGGCACTTCATTTGCTTGTCTGCATGCTCACTCCCTTAGCCAAATTTAACTAGTAATGGCAGCAGCAGTTAGGAAACACTTGCAAGTCTTAGATGCACAGCATTGCTCCTGCAGCTCAGATTGGCACCATATGGGGACAGACTGACCTACTGGAGCAGGAGTTAGTGCATGTGGCAGCAGGGAAGAAGTGGAAGTGGGGAAAAGGAGCTTTCAATTTTGGGACCCCTCTTAAGATTTGTTAGCTTTGCCAGGACTTGGTTAACAGGCTGGAGCTATACTGGTGCTCCTGCTTTCCCTCATCAAAAGGGCCAAAAGAAGTGGTATTGGAAGAAAAAAGGCTTGTGTGTTGGGGTCGGGAGGGATGACTTGAAGCTTGATGTTGCTGCTTCTGCAATCTTTTCCTCCTGCCTGCCTGCCTAAATGAGTGAACAAACACCCTCTCTCCTCACAATCCCCTCATTCCATCTTCTGCCTGTCTGAGCAAACACACACACTCTGCCTCCTCACAATCCCTTTATCCCATTCCCTTCCTGCCAGCATGTGAGAGTAAGTGAGCAAATGCAAAATGACCTTCAATGTAAAATCAAAGGCTTTCATGGCCGGCATCCATAGATTTTCCTTGGGTTTTTTTCTGGCCTATGAGGCCGTGTTCTGGAATAGTTTCTTTCTGACATTTCGCCTGCATCTGTGGCTGGCATCTTCAGAGAAAGGTTGGGAAGGAGTGTGTGTGGAGTTTATATATTGTGAACCCCTGTTGGGGAGTGTATGTAAATTTGTGTAATGTACAAGGTGTTGGTTATCACCTTTAAAGCCCTAAATGGCTTGGGCCCAAGCCATCTCAGGGACCGCCTTCTCCCTTACAATCCTCCCCGCGCTCTCCGGTCCTCTGGGAGGAATTTGTTGCAGCCACAAAGACCTAGGCTGGCGACCACCTCCCAGAGGGCTTTCTCGGCTGTCACCCCCAAATTGTGGAACGGACTGCCGGATGAGATCCGCCTATTGGCATCATTAGACAGCTTTAAAAAGGCTGTCAAGACGGTTCTCTACAGGCAGGCTTTTCCGGAATAGCTAACCCCGGCCTCAGGAACCCCCTCTGGAGGCTGCTTCTGGACCTCCAAACTGATGCTGCTTGCTCAAAAGGGTTTTTAATAAATTGTATTATATACTGATTTTAATTTGTATTAACTTAATAATGTTTTAAGGGGGGGAGGGATTTTGAGTTGTTTTATACTGTGTACTATTTTATTGTTGTAAGCTGCCCCAATTGCTCGCAGAGGGGCGGGATATAAATAAATGTATTATTATTATTATTATTATTATTAATTGAATGGTTAGTTTCTGGGTATAGAAATGCAAGGCTTGTTAATGTCTGTTTGGCTAATGGTTGGATGATGGGCCATTATGTGTTGGAAATCCCCTTGTCCCTGAATGGAATTCCTTTGTAAGTGTTGAGTTTTGATTCTGTTGTTTTTCAAAATTGGAAGCCAGATTTTTGTTTACTTTTAAGGTTTCTTCTTTCCTGTTGAAGTTGTCCAGGTGTTTGTGGATTTCAATAGCTTCTCTGTGCATTCTGAGATGATAATTGTTGGCCTGGTCCAGAATTTCTGTGTTTTTAAATAGCATTTTGTGTCCAGGTTGGTTTATCATATGTTCTGCTACTGCTGATTTTTCGGGCTGGCCCAGTCTGCAGTGTCTCTCATGTTCCTTGATTCGTGTTTGCACACTGCATTTAGTGGTCCCTATGTAAACTTGTCCATAGCTGCATGGTATGTGGTAAACTCCTGCAGCTGTGAGAGGGTCTCTTTTGTCTTTCACTGAGCATATTGGATTGGATTTTCTTGGTTGGTCTGTAGATTATTTGGAGGCTGTGTTTCCCCATCAGTTTCCCTATTCTGTCTGTGACTCCTTTGATGTATGGTAAAAATACCTTCCCTTTGCGTCGCTGTTTTTCAAACAATCTACAATGAACCAATATCTGAAAATTCAGTTATATGCCGGACACAAAGTAGGGGACACATACCCTAGAACTGCAGTGGAAAATGCCTCGGGGGGCAGGCTCTCTAGGCATCTTTGAAGTTCTCCAATGCAACTCTATAGTATATTTTTACCAGAAGTCCTTGATTTTAATAGGGTTCGCTATTAACCACAGTTAACCACAATTAACCACAGCACGTCTGGGAACTGAACTCCTGTGGGTATGGGGGGAGTCTGACAATATATCAACACTCTCCACATAAGAAATTACTAAACATCTGGTTTTCAGGGCTTCAAGGAGGAATTTTCCATGGATAATTTCCAATAATAAAAAGTTTCTTCCTTCCCCGCTTTTCCCCTCACCACTTTCTCTCTAAGTGGCCTCAGCTTAATAGCATTTTCAAATTGATAAAAACTTTAAATAAATTGTTTTTAAAAGATACATTTTATTTGTGAAATACATACTTTTGTTTAACTTTATAGTGAATTTGCAGTAAAACAATAGACCAACAGTAGATCAAGAAATATGCATTGTGAGGGGGCTAGAGTTGTTACTGAAGAAGAAAGGGAGCAATAGCCAGAAAAGGTTTGGGAACCACTGATGTAACTAAGGAGATTATTAGACGTGGCAAATAAAGTGGAACAGGGATGCCAGAGTATCGGGAAAAGCTTTCCCTTTCACACGACATTCTCCCTGCCCATTCTGCTCTCGTTCTGCTCCAGTGCTGCCCCCATTTTTTTTTTATTCACGGCTTAAGCTGTTAATAGAGCCATCATTCCATTTCTGTAACGGAATGGCGGGCATGTGACAAGGTGCCCATTATGCTGGTGGGATGCCAGTGTTAGTGGGAGGTCCAGAGTGTAAAAACACTTCAGGATGCCTCCCTTATGACAGGCCCCTGCTGCTGCCGCCCAGATTGCCCCTCCCTGAACACCAGCCCTCCACCCCCCCGATCGCCAGCCCTCCACCCCCCCCCCCGATCGCCAGCCCGATCTCCCTCCCCTACTTGCCCCTTGATTCCCCACCCCATTGTCCCCAGCCTATCCCTTTAAATCCCGGCTCTCCTCTTCTCGTGAGAGCAGCAGCCAGGATTATGAACAAGGAAGTGAAAGGAACTCTAGAGCTCCTTTCACTTCCTGGGCTTCCCAGCACAAGAACGATTCAGGTAAGTGTGAAAGTTTTCATTCTTGTGCCGGGACAGGGGTGGGAGAGGGGCGGGAAAGGAGATTGTGGGACGGGAACACTTTTTTTGTTCCTGTCTGATAATCTCCTAAGAGCGAATCTACATATTTAGAATAATATTATGTCACAGCCCTATTGCTTCAGGTTGCAGGTGGGAAATAACCAGTGGACTCCTGTATGACCATTACATAATACATCATGGATTCCAGCCAGACACCACCACCCCACTCCCCTTACCAGGGAGTCACTACAAGGATCAATGGGGGTTTCTTCCCCTATCAATCAAGAAGATGGCAGCCTGATGTTCCAACCCCCTCCACCAGTGATCTCTGGTGTGACAGGGAGGAAAAGGACCCCTGTCACAGATGCCTCTCATGCCAGAGATTGCTTGCATGGGAAGGGGAGGCAGCCACTTCTCAATCAAGCAAGGAATGGACCCCCATCAACCCCAGTAGCTGCTTAAGTGGGACTTGGGGGACTTTCACAGTCCCTACGTAGCCCTTAATATAGGGGCTACATAGGGATCATGAATATGTAGCAGTTATGAATGTGTAACTGTAGGTTACGTATTTGTAACTGCCCAATGGGATTCCAGCCAACATATTTAAATATCCCACCAGTCTTGCTTGTTAAAAACACAAAACTGCTGCTATGTAGAAACCTATCAGGGAGAGAACTAAGCTAGAACTTTTCCAGAATGCCAGTTTTATCTGAGGGGTAATAAAAACTTGTATAAGTTTCAAAATAATATAAGAATATACAAAACTCTGAAGAATTGGCTATCTGATCAGGTGATTCATTTTGGATCTGAGAGCTATAATGCATACATGATGCTCCTTACCTCACAAAGTCTTCCCTGCTGACTTCAAAACACGCAGACCCACAGACACTTTTTTTCATGTATGCAAACCTGTGCCCTCTGTTAAAGTAGTTGAGGTAGCATGATCATACAGGTGATCCAGTTGATTGCATTGTGACAAAGTCTCTATCATGTTGTCTTTAAGATGCTGATAAAACCTCTCTGTCCACTGATATCACCAAGCAGTGAGGACAATTTACATCATTTTTGCATTGAATCAGAATGTGATAAGGTAAAATTCTCATCACTGCTTGGCAAGATAACAGAACCAAGTGGTTTTTTAAGTGGTTACAGGTATATCTCATAGTTAGCACCTGACCCATGGAGATCTGGTTTTTCTCCATTTTATAGTGAGATTGAAGCAGCCCCTAGATTTGTTGGCATGTGTCTTATGCAGACTGGAATTGTACGTCATGCTTTATAAGACTATCTTAAAGCTTATATCTTGTCCTTTTCTTTCTTCAACTTTTTATTAAAAAATTCTTTATGTTTTTGTAATGTTTGTTCCCTGATTTGACTAACCTGAAGTATCTCTGTCTTAAACTTCAATTTAATTGCTGCCATTGAATCTATCACTGACAATAGACACTGGTTTAGAATGAAAGCATGACCTGTGTATTGCTTTAGATAGGAGTATATTCTTTTTCCCATAGAAAGCTAATATCATTCTAATAACTTCATTTCCCTTCATCTTTTAATCTAGAAAGGGCAACAGCACCCCTGACAACCTATTCTTATGACCATAGTCTTTTTGAAAAGTTTCCAAAAGGAGGGTAACAATGGCTGCATTACAAACCAAAAGGCAATGTACTACACTTTAATCTTGGCATCTGTTTGCTTATCTATTATTCCTGTAAGGCCTGTACCTACACTTTCTGCTTCTGCAGCTTCAAAAAATAAAAACTGAGACAAAGTGGGGAACTATTCAATATGGGCACTGTTTTATAGTAGTTCAGCTCTTATGTGCAACAATATCAGTTCCAGAGAATAATACTGGTTTAAGGTCTCTAACTGAACTGTGGGATGCCACAGGGCAGCATTTTTTCCTAAGTGTTGCTTAATATCTATATGATGCTATTGGCTGAGTTCACCTGGGGATCTGAAACAAGGTGTCATCAGTATGTGGATGACCTAGATCTATTTCTTCATAACATCTGAATCAGAGAAGGTAGTGCACATTCTGAACTAGTGCATAGACACAGTTATGAGCCGGATGAGGACAAATAAACTGGAATTGAATCCTGGTAAGACAGAGTTTCTATGGAATGACATTTCCCAAGTCCTAGGTGTTTACTTGTTGTGGGTGGGGTTGTGTTGCCCCTGAAGGAACAGGTGTGTACTCTGGGGACATTGTCAGACGCCACATAAACCCGAAAGGGCATGCATATCAGACAACATCGCCCTTTCATGTTTATGTCTTGTCTAAAACCCGTCATATTTTATTGACAGCTTAAGCCATCAATAGATCAGCCACAGGGATATTTTGCCAGCATTGCCCACATATGAAACCTCGCACCAATGTCTTCTCATCATTCCACTGTCAATGGCCTGTCCGGCCAGAACACTTCCGGGTGAGCTTGTGAAATCCAAGTAGGTGACACTCTTTTTATGACCCTCCACAGTTTACTTATAAATTTTTAAGCGTGTTTATGTGCTCAGTGTAACTTTTTGAGTGTTATTTTTGGGGTTCTTTTTAAATTCCCAATGCTATGTATTCTCATGAGAATATGAGGGATTTCGAACAGGGAAGTGAACAGAGCTCTGTTCACTCCTCTGTCATTGCTGGGGAAGCCTTCTCATGGGATAGAAGGTAAGTGTGGCATGGGGAGTTCTTTTGCCAGCAAAAGAATGGGGTGGGGGGTCTAATAAAGTCCTGGGTTTGCTTTTGGATTCATCTTTGTCACTAGAAATCCAGGTGACATTGGTGGCTTAGAATTTGATGCCACCAACATGCTGAGGACAACTCTATCCATCTTTTCCACCAAATCCTGAAGAAGCTGTTTTCATTCTAAACCAGTGCCTGTTGTCAGTGATAGACTGAATGACAGCAATTAAACTGAAGTTTAATCCAGATAAGACAGAAGTGCTTCACATTAGTCATATCAGGGAACAGGGATTCAGCCTGTGCTAGGTGGGTTACACTACCCCTGAAGACACAGGTTCACAGCTTGGGGGTATTCTTGTATTCATCCCAGAGCCTAGATGCCTAGGTTTCTGTGGTGGCCAGAAGTGCATTTGCCCAGTTAAAACTAGTGCACTAGCTCCACTCATTCCTGGAGATGTCACATTTGGCCACAGCTGATCATGCCTTAGATAAATTCCATTTGGACTGTAATAATACCAGGGAGGTGGGTGTGGCTTTGAAGAGTGATCAAAATTTCAGCTGGTCCAAAGACCTGCAATCAAACAGTTCACTGGAGGCAATAATAGGGAACACACTGCTCCTTTAACATAGCTCTGCTAAACTACCAGTCTGTTTCCAGGCACAATTTAAAAATGCAGATATTGACCTATAAAGTTGTATATAGCTTAGGCCCATGCTGTCTGATGAACTGCATTTCCACATATGAGCCAGCCAGGACCTGAGATCTTCAGGATAAGCCCTACATTTCTCCCTGTTGAAATTCATTTTGTTAATTTTTGCCCAGCTTTCTAATCTGTTAAAGTCATTTTGGATTCTAATCTGTTAAGGTCATTTTGTTCTCTGGGGTATTAGCTACCCTTCCTAATTTGGTGTCATCTGCAAACTTGATAAACACACCCTCTACTCACTCATTCAAGTCATTAATAAAGATGTTGAATAGCACTGGGCCCAGGACAGAACCCTGCGGCACCCACTAGTCACTTATCTCCAGGATGAAGAGGAGCCATTGGTGACTCTTGTTACTCTGATTTCATTCAATTCCTCTTTCCACATCTAGGCACAGAGGCAAGTTTTTTAGCTGGCTGCTCAGTCTTAGGACTTTATCAGATGATCCCCTTAAAACGTTCTTTTGCCAGCATAAAAAAATCCATTTTTATGCCAGCAAAAGAATGCCCACCACCACCACACTTACCTTCTCTCCCAGCAGAAGGCTTCCTCAGCAATGAAGAGAAAGTGAACAAAGCCCCGTTCACTTTCTCATTTGAAATCCCACAAGCCTTCATCGCATGGGAAATTCAAACATTAAAAAATGTTAAAAGTGACAAAAAGCACATATACACACTTTAAAACTTCCAAGTAAACCAGGGAAGATTTTTAAAAGTGTGTCACTTACCTGGATGTCACAATCTCACCCAGAAGTGTTCGTGCCAGACCAGCCATTGGCTTGAGTTAAATGGCCCAAGATTTCATACACCGGCAATGCTGGCACCAAAACGGGACGGGTGATCTATTCATGGCTCGGCCCATCAATAAAAATAAACACCAGGATAATGATAGTGGAACACAAAAGGATGATATTGTGTGATATTGGGTTCCGATGTCATTATTCTGGTGCCACATTAACCACATCTGATAATCTCCTTAGAGAACAAGTTGCCGTTTCCCCTCTCCATTAGCCTTGACTATAGTAGCACTACTTCTACTACCTTCAGCAACTGTAGGGAGGCTCACACTTCCTCTGCCATATACAAATGTGGCGGGTGAGATGAGGAGCTGGGGAACATAAGGGGAGATCTCTGAGAACACCTCAGTTGTTACTGTTTACATCTCTGTGTGTAATGTATTTTAAAGCCTTTTGTTTTGGGAGAATTATGAAAGAAAATGCATGATAAGATGGGCTCTTTGAGAGTGGGAGTGTGCCTCTGGTGTATTGTAGTAATAGTGAGTGAAAAATAAAATATTGAAGATGGTCTTACTTTTCATCAATAAGTGCTAAGTTTAGCTTATTACATGGTTATCTCAGGGTTGTTTTTTTTTTTCATGATTCCCCCAAACCACTTTCACTAATATTTGTATTATCTGCCAAGTGACTGCATCTATTAATTGGTTAATTCAATAAAATGTAAATAATCAATCAACTAAATATCATAGAAATCACAGAATCTTAGTGCTGGACGGAGCCCCAAGGGCCATCTAGTCCAACTCCCAGTCATGCAGAAATACACAACTAAAACATCCTATAAAGATGCCCATCCACCCTCTGTTTTAAGACCTCCAAAGATGAAGAGTCCACCACCTTCCAAGCCTATCTTCTCCACTACTGAACAGTTCTTATAGTAAAGAAGTTCTTCTGAATGTTTAGGCAGAATCTATTTACTTGTAATTTGAATCCACTGGTTTATGTTCTAATTACTCAATTATTTTATTACCCATCTCTCTCCTCAGAATCAGGGCGGGGTACAGTATCACAAAGTATACAATACAATGCATCACAATACATCACTATGCAGTACAATTCAATACAGTACATTCAATGCAATACTATTCAATACAATTTTTAGTACAATACATTTCAAAGCACATTCAGTACAGACAGTACAGACAATACAGACAATTGTTCAGTGCAAGTGCCAGTAGATAGCACTGGCTATCTATGCAAACGATGCTGCAAGAGTGACACTGCAGAATGCATTGTACACTAATAACGACTGCTGCTTTTTGGAAACTGAATTAACAGCTTCCACAGAATGTCGCCCCAGATCTTTATTCTGCTGGTACTCATTTTACCAACTTACGGAAGGCTGAGTCAACTGGGGGGCGGGGCTGGAATCAAACTTACAAACTCAAGATCTACATGAGTTGCTAATTGCTAGGAGCAGCAGAAAACAAGTTCAGTCCCTTCAGATACAGTATTTAAAGATCACTCTCATGTCACCTCCCAGTCTCTTCTCCAAGCAAATTTACCCAGCTCCCTTAGTCATTCCTCATAAAGCCTGGTTAAATGATAACCCTAATAAACACCTCATTCAACAAGCCAAAGATCAAATGCTTAATCTATACCGCTGCTCAGAATTTTGGGTAGCTCCACAAAAAATGTTCACATGATAGGCTTTGAGGAAAAGATCACTTGGAAAAACCACTGCAAGGGAGCAATCAGTGGCAAGCCAGTCATGCCCTGAGAACTGCCATTTTATGGACAAAATACTGTTGAAATATAAAATGGGGTCAAACTCAAAGTAGCATGTATCATGCCTGGTAGGATCCGCATGTAAGTTTGAGATTTTCATTATCAATCAAAAGTGGGAAATTGGATGTAACAGAGAACAAAGGTGTAAAACAGAATTGCTTTTCATGTTGGTATTTTGGAGGAGATTTAGTGTTTCTCCTGTGGAATGACAACTATAAAACTGTCACAGCAAGCTTTGAAAAGAAAGAATGAATAGTTGTTTTATGAGATTCTACCAGGGACACTTCTAGCCATATTAATTCAATTTCTCAAAAAACTGAAGTGAAATAACAGCAAGCCATAAAAATGGTGATAGTATTAGATTTAACAAAATATTGTGAAGGAATCTCATCAAAATGTATGCTAATCTTTCCCCACTTTTTCATTTTCTTTAAAGTTAAATTTACAATTAGATTCTTTACAATTAAAACAATTAAATTCTTCCAAAGCCTGATATACTTTGCATGGTTAATTGGAAGCTATTGTTACCCTGAGAGGTAGATGGTACATTAGAGTTACATTACATTAAAATTTCCTTTAATATTTGGGGGGAATTATTGGAGGGTAATTTGGGGATCTTTTCAACTACATATACCAGTATTAACTATAGAGGAGACTCCAGTTAAAGTAAAATAAAGTATTTTAATTGGAATAATACAGAAAGTAAACTAACATACACAGCATATATTCTTATGAACCATACAAGGCTACAGCAGAGTAAGGCAGAAAGGTTGGATAGAGAGAAGTCTAGGAAGATAGGGTGATAGTTACCAGTCTCAAGGAAAATAGAGTTCCATGCAGCGAAGATACTCAGACAGGCATCAGGAGGTTCCAATCCATGGCATGCCAAGAAAGAGAGTGGTCAGGTCCATATACTGTGGCACACACTTGCTGGGGTTGGAGCTATGGTATTTATAACTTATTTCATGCCTTGAAGTGGTATGCCGGCTATAACAAAGCATGGATTGCTTTCCCACAGGACAGACAAAAGAGACTGAAACTTAACTGGTTGCTTTAGTTCTGGAGTAATAAAACATTGATGGACTTGTGACAACCTCATAAGGTTGCACAAGAGAGGGTGTGAGGAGAGATATCCATAGGGTATGGGTTGGGGAATGGTCACTTGTTTGCATGATTGAATTATTGCCTGAAATGCTCAGGGCTAGGAAAAATAATTAGCATATGCCCCTTAATGACTGAGTTCTTAACATAAACCCTTTACAAGGACTTTCTGCATAATCCTAACTTGTGCTTTCTCACCATTATATTTCTAGATACATCTCAGGTCATCATGACCTCTGACTGCCCTCCAGGCTGCCTAAGCCACGTGACCCTGAAAAGTATCTAATATGTCCAGTTATAAAATCTTGCAGGGAGGGGTAGTAGGGCATGCTAACACTATGGCTAAATTGAAGGTACCAGCATCACACATCTTTGGAGGATACATTTTGAGAATAGAAGTTCCCACACTGTTTGAGAGCCATTAATTAGGCTGATGCAGACATAAAGTTCCCAGCTTCATAAACCAGCTATATCTTGGTTTGTTTAAATCAGCATTCCCCATTTCATCTGTGTCTGCATGTAACCCCGTGGTGTCGGGTAGAGCAGAATACACATGCGCAACACTTGCTCCTATTGTTTATGAAACCAGGAACATTACATCCAGATCAGCCTGTATTTTTAATAAACTGAGAATCAAGTATACGAAAAAGAAAAAAATTCTTATTGGTAAGAAGGTTATGAATATTGAACATTTTCACTGAAGGCTGTCATTTTTTCTCTTCTCCTTCCCCAGACGTTGGAGCATTCTTTGAAGAGGGGATGTGGCTGCGATACAATTTTACAAATGCAGGGAATAATGTGAAGGACTCAGGTAGTCGAACTCTCTTAAGCTCAAAAGAACCAGAAAGCACTGTGTCAGACCTCAGCCTCAATAAAGAAGAGCTCAGTTTTAGCTTCAGCACTAACAAAGCTCCCTGTATCCTTCTGTACATCAGTTCATATTCTCAGGACTACATGACAGTGCTGGTGAATCCATCTGGTGAGTGATTTGTCTTTCCTTGACTTTTACAAGAATAATTGTACTTATGTAATAAGCACCCAAAACACATTTCAAATTTAGACCCAAGTGGAACAACTGGAAGTTAGCTGCAATTTGACTAAATAAGATGCATTGATCTAATTCAGAGTGCTAGGTCTGACCTTTAAAATCTTAAAGAGTTTGGGCTGAAGTTATATGAAGGAACATGGATTGAGATTAATAGGTTGGGTCACCTAAATGTCTGTAATCTTGACAAACATCAGAGAAAGGACCTTCTCCATAGCGGCCCCTGCCCTCTAACATTCCTTCTGTTGTTTTTAAGTGACTTTAAAAAATGTTATTGTTTTCTTTGATTTTTAACTGAAAGACTGTATTTTATATGCTGCTTTTGTTAGTAATTTTAGTTTTTTATTTGGTTTGTTTTAAAATCTCTGTTCTTAACTGTATTTAAAATTGATCTTAAATGACTAATTTGTTGAATGTTCTTCTGTATAGGAAATTTACAGATTCGATACAACATTGGAGGCACCAAAGAGCCATATAATATTAATGTAGACCATAGGAACGTTTCAAATGGCCAACCACACAGTGTTAACATCACACGGATAGGAAAGGAATTAACTCTCCAGGTAAATGTGTTGCAGTGACTCTTATGTATGTTAAAATGATAAGATTAATGCTAGTAATGATGCATAGTCTCACAGAAGTATAGAACTGTAAGATTGGGAGGGATCCCATGGGCTATCTACTCCAGCTTTGCCAATGCAGGAACCCAAAGGTAAAATATCCCTGACAGATGGCCACCCAAATTGCAACTTTAAAGCCTCCAATGAAGAAGATTCCACCACCTTCCAAGGTAACCTGTTACACTGTTGAATATAATGTACCATTAGGAAGTTTTTAGTCAGAATCTCCTTTCTTGTAATCCGAATCAACTGATTCAATTCCTACTCTCTGGAGCAGCAGAAAATAAGCATATTCCATCCGCTACATGATAGCCCTTCACATATTTGAAGATGTTGATCATATCGCTCTTCTCTTTTCCAAGCTCAACATACCCAGTTCCCTCTGTGTTCTTCAAAGAGCTTTGCTTCCAAACCCTTTACCTATATTAGGGTAAATAGAGTAGGCTTAAAGAAATATATAAGGTTACATAGATTATCAGATGGGAACAACAACAAAAAAAGTGTTCCTGTCGTGCAATCTCCTCTCCTGCCCTCTCCCATCCCTGTCCTGGCAGAACAATGAAAGTTTTGCAGCCTGAACGGGCATTCCAAGAGTGAATGGAGCTCTAACGGAGATCCTTTCACTTCCTGGAGTCAAATCCAAGCTGTTCTCACGAGAAGATGAGAGTGCAGGAAATTCAAACTGTAAAAGAAAAATACAAAAGTAAAAGTAACACCAAGCACAAAAACACGCTTAAAACATTACAAGTAACCCAGAGAGGGTAAAAAAAAGTGCGTCACTTATCTTGATGTACCAATCTCACCTGGAAGTGTTGAGGCATGGACCTCCATTGACAATAGGATCTGTCAGGCTCATCCCTGAATTCTGGGCATTAGAGTAGACTCTATGGAAGATCCTGACATGAGGTTGGCAAAAGGCTTTGGCCTGTTTTCCTTGTCTGGGTCTCTCAGGCTTTGGGTGGGTGCCAGCCTGCCCTTTTGGGCCTGGGAACGCTGTTCTCCAAAGCAGCTCAAGGTCACAGCACCTGGAGCTGTCTGGGAGCCTAGAAACCTCCCTAGATGCCATTCTCATGCTGTAAGGGTTTATCTGGGAATTGTGTTAGATTGTATTCAGTTTCAGCTTTGCCTATGTTCCTGGTACACGTATCCTTGCTTAATAAAGAATTCTTATTGAGTCAATGTGAGTGTGTGTTCCTGGTACATCACAGTAAGCCGAAACTCACAAATCATACTTAACCTTTGAGTTCTACCTGCGAAGGCTGACGACGCGGAGATTGGAACCCAGACAGAGAAAGACCTGGCCACAGGCGGTGGCCAGGGAGTCAGCCACCCAGGGGATGGTGCAGACATGCCGGGGGATGGTGCAGGCATGCCGGAGGAAGAGCCGAGCCAAGCCTGGCAGAGGGCTGGAAGGCTGACACATCCCCTCGACCTCATGGAGCTGGGAGCTAGGCAAGCCCTGGGGAGGGGCAGCCTACCCTTTTCTGAGACTCCAGTGTGTGGAGCTGGAATGGCCATGGGAGCCAGTTGGCTCTGGCCAGAAGAGCAAGGTTGGGAGGAATGCAGGTCCCGACAGTGGGACAGACCCCTAACTGGGGGGTACCGAGAACCTGGGGCGAGACCTCCGCACTCAGACCTGGAGGATGAGGTACAGCAGCTGAAGCAACAAATGGAGGTCATGCAGACAATCCTCCTGTAGATCCTGCAGAGACTGCCTCAGCAAGCGGCCACCCCGGGAGGGGCCCAACCTCCCCAGGACCCTCAGTTGCCAGCTCCAGCATGAGGGGGAGGGGTCCCTATCGCACCTGCTGGGGCCCCTGTCCTGCAGGCTCCTGGTCCAGTAACCGCTGTGGGAGCTGACCCGGTCAAGCCAGGGGAAAGACCTCGGGGGCTCAAGCAGTGAGACCTTAAAGCCACCTTTGATGGGGATGCCGCGAAGTTGCCATACTTCCTAACCAAGGTGATGTGGTTCATGTCCCAATGGGACCAAGAGTTCCAGACAGAGGCTGAGAAGGTGCAGTACGTCTCCAACCAACTGGAGGGAGAGGCGGCGCAATGGCTGGTGGGGCTCTACGACATGGGGGCTCCAGAGTTGGGGAATTTCCACAACTTCATGATGGCCTTATGGGTTCAATTTAAAGACCCCCTGAGGGTGAGATGGGCACGCACAGAACTCCAGCGACTGCGGCAGGGTTCGAGGTCCATGGGCGAATATGCCTCTGAATTCCCCATCTGGCCAGCCAGATTCCCGACTGGACTGAAGCTACTAAGGTGTAGTATTTTCAGAATGGCCTTAACGCAGACATCCTCGAGTGGGCATTGATCCAAGGGAACCCCGAAACCCTCTTGGGATGGGTACGGCTGGCTGGGGAGGTGGAGACCCTGAGACAGAACGTCAAGCTGGCCCGGCAACACCAGAGGCTTGGCAGAAAGCCCAAGGGGTCCACCGGGAAGAAAGCTAAGACCAACTGGTGGCATGGTGGGGGAGATGGAGATGGAGCGAAGGATGAGAAAAAGCTTGTGCCTGCACTGCGGGAAGAGTGGACACCGCATAGCCGAATGCCCAGAGAAAAAACCTAGAGACACTCCGGCAGAAGTGAGTCCCAAGAAGGGAGAGGGGAAGTCGATGACACCAAGACACCATTCAAGACCAAGACCAAAGCAGCTGTGCACGCCCTGATGTCAGGGCATGTGGCAGGAGAGTCTTCAGAGGAACCGGATGACAGTAGGTCCTCCTCTGATGCTGAGCCGGTGGGAAACAGCTCAAGCCCGCCCTATTAAGCGCCCGAGGGCGGGCTAATCCCGAAGAGCACCCAAGTGCTGTGGTGAGTGGGGTGAAAGGCCCTTTTTTCCTAAAAGCCAAAATAGAGGTTGCAAACAATGGGGTCCCCCGAAAAGTAATGTTAATGGTAGATTCTGGATGTACCCAAGTACTAATTCACCCCTCCTTGGTCAGCGAACTCACAGTTAGCACCATTAAGCTAGACAAGCCGGCATGGCTGTCTCAGATGGACGGAGGGATGATGAAGAGGGGCCCCGCAAGGCGAATGACTGGCCAAATACAGATGAAGATGGGGAATCATCAGGAGGAGCTCCAGTTTGTAATAGCCCCAGGTTTAGTTCCAGCTGCAGTGGTGGGCTTAAATTGGCTGAAATTCCATAACCCCACCATAGACTGGGTAAAGGAGACTGTGACTTTTACAGACCCCTTGTGTGTGCGGGAACACGGAGTGGGTGAGGCTTCACTGGGGGATCGCTCTAGAGGCCAAGTGGAACTGTAAAACTGCTTTGGTTCAAGGGGAAATGAAAGGGTTACCAGTGGAGTATAAACAGTGGCAGTATGTGTTTGAAAAGAAGGAATGTGACATTCTGCCCCCCACAGACCATTTGACTGTGCTATTGAGATAGTTTCCGAGACTGAGTTGCCCAAACCCAAGATTTACTCCATGACTCCAGCGGAGATGGACGCCCTCCGGGAGTTCATAGACAAAAACTTGGCCCGGGGGTTCATCAGACCTACGACCTCCCCCTTGGGGGCTCCGGTGTTGTTCAGACGCAAGGCAGATGAGGGTCTTCATCTTTGTATTAATTACAGATCCTTAAATGCTATCAGACTGACAAATCAGTACCCCCTCCCCTTAATGAAAGACATCCTGGCTCATTTAGCCAAGGGGAATATATTTACCAAACTGGACTTGCGGAAGGCCTATTACAGAGTGCGAATTAGAGAAGGGGATGAGTGGAAGACTGCTTTTAATTGCCAGCTAGGGGCTTTTGAATTCTGTGTACTGCCATTTGGGCTAAGTGGAGCCCCTGGAATTTTCCAGAACTTGATTAATGATGTACTGAGAGAGTTTTGTACAAAGGGCTACTGGTGTATTTGGATGATGTGCTCATTTACTCTGAGGACTATACGTCCCATGTGAACTTGGTGAAAAAAGTGCTTAGTAAATTGGGGGAGAATCATTTGTATGCCAAAATGAGAATTCCATCAGAACCGCTTAGATTACTTGGGGTACCGCATTTCTAGCAGGGGGGTTGAAATGGACCCAGAGAAGGTGAAGGGGGTCCTTGCATGGGAGGCCCCCAGAACCAGGAAGCAACTTCAGAGCTTCCTAGGGTTTGCTAATTTTTACCGGTCCTTCATCCCTGATTTTGCTGAGGTAGCCTTACCTTTGACTGACCTGTGAAAACCAAGGGGATGGGAGAGAAGAAACAAACTAGGAAGGGGAAGCCAGAAAAGCATCCCCAAAAGATTGTGTGGACTGACCAATGCCAAAGGGTGTTTGACAAGCTGAAGAAGCTTTTCACCTCTGAACCCATTCTGAAGCACCCCAACCCCACCCAGCCTTTGTGGTTCAGGTAGATGCCTCAGACGTGGCGATGGGAGGTGTTATTACAATGGGATGAAGGGGGGAGCTCAGACCTTGTGCATATCTGTCCAAGAAATTCAATGAGACTGAGTGAAATTGGCCAGTGTGGGAGAAGGAGGCGGGGGCAATCAAATTGGCCTTAGGGACTTAGCGCCATCTGCTGGAAGGGTCTTCCCAACCTTTTGAGGTCTGGACAGATCACAAGAACTTGGAGGCTTTGAAAACTCCATGGCGCTTAAACCCTAAACAAATTCAGTGAGCTAGTTTCTTTTACCGGTTCAACTTCACCCTGAAATTTCTCCCGGGAAAAAAGAATTTCTTAGCTAACGCTTTTTCCAGGCTCCCTCAACATGATAGTTTGCGAAAGGAGGTGATAGACGCAGTCTTCTCCCCTTCCCATTTGGGATTGGCAGTTCTCACGCACAGCCAAGCCAAGCATCAGGAGACCACGGCAGGCCCCTCTTTGGGCCCAGACAAAGACTTTGTGGGGGAGCCTGATGGCTTGCCTGCAAAGACCACAAACCCCACTGTGGCACCAGCCCCATCATCCTTAGAGCCGTCTCCTCCAGTCTCGGAGGATGGGGGGAGTGGGTGGCAGGTTCAATTGGCAGCAGCTCTCTCCAAGGACCCGTGGTTTCTATCTCACCAAGGGGAGGTAGTTCTACAATAAGGTTTGTCTTGGAAGGGATAACGCCTCTATGTTCCAGAGGCTATGAGAACTGCCATGCTTAAACAGTGCCATGATGTGAAGAGTACAGGTCACTTTGGGTATGGGAAAATGTTACACTTAACATGGTGGCAGTTCTGGTGGCCCAAAATGCATAAGGAGGTAAAGGAGTATGTAAAGGGGTGTCACATGTGTGCGGTGGCAAAAAGAGCCGGGGGGGAATCAAAAGGCTTATTGCTACCTTTACCTACCCCTATTAAACCATGGGAAGTCATTAGTATGGACGTCATTGTTGAATTACCAGAAAGTAAGAAAAAGACTGTTATTTCAGTTGTGACTGACTTGTTTTCCAAGCAAGCGCACTTTGTGGCATGCAAGAAACTCCTGACAGCCTCCCAGCTGGCCAGACTGTTTGTGCACCATCTATAGGCTACATGAAGTTCCTGCTAAGATCATTTCAGAGCGGGGAGCTCAATTCACCTCCCAATTCTGGAAGGCGTTCACAAAATTGTTGGGGATCGAGTTGGGGTTGAGCAGGTCCCATCATCCACAAAGTGATGGCCAAAGTGAATGTGTGAATCAGCTTTTAGAACAGTACTTAAGAGGTTATGTCAACTTCCAGCAGTCCGATTGGGTTGACCTTTTACCATTTGCTGAAGTAGCGTATAACAATGCCATACACCAAAGTACAGGCTTGTCTCCTTTTAAAATTGTTTCAGGACAAGACTTTAACCCACTACCTTTAGGAGAGGGGACCTTCAAGGACCCGGTCCCGGTGACCCAGTGAAGTACACAAATTAAGGACGCGTGGTCAAACGTTGTGTTGGCCCTGAACTTTGCAAAAGCCCATTATAAAGAGTATGCTGATAAAAAGCAGGACCCTACCCCACAGTACTCTGTGGCGGACTTGGTATTTCTATCTACCAAATTCCTAAAGAGCCCGCAGCCCTTGAAAAGGTTGGGACCTAAGTACATTGGACCTTTCCCTATTGTTAGGGAAATTAACCCTATGGCTTTTGAATTATCATTGCCCAAGCTGTATCATAACGTCTACCCTGTGTTCCATTCTAGTTTGCTCAAGCCGGCATGCCCTTCAGATCGACATCACTGAGATCCTGAGTCATTGCCCCAACCTATCCTAGTGGACCAAGATCAACACTTTGAGATTTCTGATGTGCTCGACTCTCGGATGCACGGGGGGGGGGGGTTGCAGTACATGGTAAAATGGAAACATTTGCCAATGGGTCATGCTGAGTGGGTTAATGTTGAACACGTGAACGCTCCACGCTTATTACGAAAGTTCCATGCTCGCTTTCCTGATAAGCCCGGCTAGGTTGGGAGGGGGGTTGCTCTTTGGGAGGGTGGTATGTCAGGCTCATTCCTGAATTCTGGGCATTAGAGTAGACTCCATGGAAGATCCTGACATGAGGTTGGCAAAAGGCTTTGGCCTGTTTTCCTTGTCTGGGCCTCTCAGGCTTTGGGTGGGTGCCAGCCTGCCCTTTTGGGCCTGGGAACGCTGTTCTCCAAAGCAGCTCAAGGTCACAGCACCTGGAGCTGTCTGAGAGCCTAGGAACCTCCCTAGATGCCATTCTCACGCTGTAAGGGTTTATCTGGGAATTGTGTTAGATTGTATTCAGTTTCGGCTTTGCCTATGTTCCTGGTACACGTATCCTTGCTTCATAAAGAATTCTTATTGAGTCAATGTGAGTGTGTGTTCCTGGTACATCACACACACCAGCGAAACAGGCACCTTTTCACTTGCAGGACATTCCGTGACAGAAACAGAATACTAATACTATTACGCCAGTGGCTCTTAACCTTTTCTTTACCAGGGACCCCTTTAAATATCTTTTGTTGCCATGGACCCCCAAGACTTAACTCAAGATTTAAAAGCCTAACAACAACAGTAATAATACAATTACGCCAGTGGCTCTTAACCTTTTCTTTACCAGGGACCCACATTAAATATCTTCTGTTGCCATGGGACCCCAAGATTTAACTCAAGATTTAAAATCCTAATAACAATAATACCTGATAACCACAACAATAATACAATTACAACAATGCCTCTTAACCTTTTCTTTACCAGTAGCCCCTTTAAATATCTTTTGTTGCCATAGCCCTCCAAGACTTTAGATTTAAAACCCTAATAATCATAATAATACCTAATAATACCAAATAACAACAATAATACAATTACACAATCCATGAAGTCTTCCCTCAGAGGCACTGGAGTGGGAGGGAAGACTTTTCTCCTGCTTCTTCCTGCACATTTGTGGCTGGAGTGGATTGAATGGCAAGGTACAGACCAAGCCAGCCAACCAGCCTTTGCCTTGGCTCCTGTCAGATGACCACCACAGGCAGGAGGTGGTCTGAACAGCTTTCAAGCCTTCACGGACCTCCTGTGAGGACATCACAGACCCCTGGAGGTCGCCAGACCCCACTGGTCTAGATAATTGGTAAAAGTAGCATGCAAAATCTCTGCCTCATTTAGAGAAGAGAGGGTCCAAGGACCCTTGCCTACCACTTGTTAAAACAGAAATGAATAGAAAAGGGAATGAAGGAATCTCTCCAGCAACCCTGAAAGAGAGTGCCCTAGATCATTAGAAACAGAGACTATAGGATATGTATTAACTTATCCTCCATTACTAATAGATTCAAAAATAATTTTCTGGGACACTTATATGAGGTATAAATGTCATCTTTGAGTGGGACTGAAATTTTCTACTTTAATGGAAAAGCAGTTAATTAAATGTTCCTGCCCTAACTAAGCTCTTCTGTTCCCATTTATTCTATCGGTAGCATTCATACCTCTACATATTTCCCATTAAAATTAAAAGAAATGTAAATGCTTAATTTTGCATTGATCATGTCTATAATCAATAGAAATAATTTATATATATTAACAAAGGATTCCTATAAAGACATTCATAGCATCTTTATCTCATTGTTTGTGACTTTGTTGTGATACATTATTACTTTCAAAAAATACATCCTCATAGTATGTATTGTTAAGGATGCTGTGATACAGCTTATGTTTAATAGTTTACTTCTTGACAGACACTAGATGGCAGTAGACTATAACATTTGGAAAGAGTTATGTTCTTTTCAGCTGTTCAGAAAGTCAGACATCTCTTGTATTAGATTTCCACAGGACCATCTTTTTGTTAAACTATTTCAGAAAATAGTTAACTGTAATTATCTTATGAAACATTCTCTATCCCTATAAAAGGCCAATGAATCAGTTTGTGTGCTTCCTTCTCCAGAATGGTTGAATATAATGGGCATTTCTGATAGAAACAGTGGACAAATTTACATGGGGTGAATGTGATACTATCTGAGCCAGATAGTACTGTGTTCCTGGATTTAAACTATGATTTCACATGATGTACACATACACCCAAAGTCATCAGTAACCATTCCTAGGATCACACCTTCACCAGCAACTTTTCCTCTTCACGATAAAAGCAACAATCCCAACTGCTGTTACTTCCTTGTGGCCCGTTTTGCTGTCATGCAATCCCACACTCATTTTTTGCCCCTCTCCTATTGGTGCCTTTCTTGTCTCGTTAGTAAAGTTCCAACTGGACACATTTTTGGCCACATTTTCTGGCCAATATCTCTGTGTTCTGCCCTCCATGTAGTTGTTGTGTTGAAAAGTACAACAGCAGCACCTCCTGGTTCTTTCACCATAATGTCTATCCACATCAACTCAGCTCACCTCTCTTTTTTCCTTCCTTTCCCTCATGGGCATTCCTGAACTCAGCATGATGGACCTTTGCAGGAGAGGTAGTGTGACCTGCTCTTTTCCAGGAGGGGAAGGAGTTCGAGCAGATTTGGAGCTGTGAAAAGAGGAAGCCCACTTCTTTGTTTTTATTTCTCAGGGTGGAGATCTGCTATTGCACTTAGGCTTTGCTCCATTTAGTGCTAAAATCTGTGTGCATGCAAGAGATCCCTCTCAGGTTTTCCTTCCTATGCCTTCCTTTCCAGTGACAAAAGGGGGCAAAAGGGACACTTTCTGAGTGGAGGAAGAAGTAAGTTCAATTGAAGCCAACATGGCTACTTCTGAATAGACACTATTGAATTGTGCCTCAAGAAGACATAAAATATTTATTTATTTATTTATTTATTTATTTATTTATTTATGGTAATTATACCCCTTCAGCCACAAAGACTCTCAGAGCAGCTTACAAATTGTTAAGCAGTAGCAATTTACACATCTACACTGCCTTAAGCATTTTCCAATGTGTGTTAGCTAATTGCCCCCACAAGCCGGGTACTCATTTTACTGACCTATGAAAGGATGGAAGGCTGAGTGAACCTTGGAGCCCGCTGGAATCGAACTTGGAACATTGTGCCTTGCAGTACTGGCATTTAACCGCTGAGATTTATTTTTTTCTGACCAAAACTCAAAGTTCTTTTTTTCAGTTCTGCACAGACACAGTCACCCTCGACATCTATTCCCAACCTCCCACCAAGGCTCAATATCCTTTCCTCACCTTTCACCAAGGTTAAGACTAAAATTGAAATCCTATACACATTTACTTGGGAGTTAGTGCCATTGAAGTCACTGAGGTTATGTGTGAGTAGATACATATTGGATTGTGCCTCACAAAGTATTCAACAACGAGACTAGGAAAGAAGAGTTGAAAAGCAGGAATTTGTTTTGCAGTTCACGCACCCACCACCACCAGCAACTTTCCTTCCTTCCCTCCTAGTCTCACAAAGTGTAAGACTGAAATTGCAATCCCATACACATTTACCTGGAAGTAAGTCTCACTGAAGTCAGTCAAGCTTAAATCTGAGCAGACCTGTATTCAATTGTATTGTATAAAGTTTCAAAAGCTAGGTGTCATTGAAAAACAAATATTTAAATGTGAAACAGAGGAAATAAAGTTTTCACTGAAAATAAGAAATATTACATCAGACTAGTAAAGTATTAAATAGCTTGGACATCATAATTATTTGATAAAGAAGGGGTTGACAATGATGAAAGTGCAACACAGGATTATTCTTGCCGCTACCACTCCTGTTTTACAAGAATCAAAGCAGTTGAATTAGCCTGTGTAGTTGTAGAAGTAATACATTGCAGGAAGAAAGAGAACATTTCCTACAACCAGTGTTATATTTGACCAATGTGAATTGCTATAATGGTTTTAAATGAAACAAAGCAGTATACTTTAAGAGAGAAGCATTTGCTAACAAGAGAATATATATCTACAAGTGGATTCATCCAGTGTTACCTTCCTCTGACCTGTTGGTCATATCTATGAGTATCCATTATATGAGAGCCAGCATGGTGTAGTGGTTTGAATGTGAGACTGGGACTTAGGAGACTAAGGTTCAAATCCTTGTTCAGCCAGTGAAGCCCACTGGATGATCTTGGGCAATATACTCTCAGAGGAGAGAGACAACAAACTCGTTCTGAACAAATCTTGCAAAGAAAACCCCATGATAGGTTTGCCATAAGGTCACCATAAGTCAGAAACTACTTGAAAACACAAAACAACAACAAATCCATGGTGTATTTAGTATTTTTTTAAACCATAAATGCAATATTATTATTAGCTTTGTGATGCATAGGATGAGCATTCCCTCACCCAAAAGTACTCTGTATACTTGTGGTGGAAGTAACGGCATATACTTAACTGCCTGGTGATATACCCTGCTATTGTAAATCACAGGGTGTTTTATACAAATATATTCATAGAATCATAGAATTGTAGATCTGATTTGTTTTAGAAACTGGTATCATATGTTTTGTTGTGATGCTGACAGAGCTGCAAAATTGTTTATTACCATATTATTTGTATGTGTGCAATGGGTTTTGCTATTTTTGCTCAAAGTCCATACGTGCTCTCTAAGCCACATGGTCTTTATTTTCTAGAGAAGGGAGGAAGAAATACATTATCCAGAATGGGAGGGACTTTTTAAAATCAAGAAGGAGTTAGTTTATTTGTAGCCATCTACCCTGCCAGTTTGGACTGGGTCACATTTTCATAGAATCATAGAATTGCAGAGTTGGAAGAGACCACGAGGGCCATCCAGTCCAACCCCCTGCCACGCAGGAAATCACGGTTAAAGCATCCCCGACAGATGGCCATCCAGCCTCTGTTTAAAAACCTCCAAGGAAGGAGACCCCACCACGCTCCAAGGGAGTGTGTCCCACTGCCAAACAGCTCTTACTGTCAAAAAGTTCCTCCTAATGTTGAGGTGGAATCTCTGTTCCTAGAGCTTGCATCCATTGCTCCGTGTTCCAGAATCTAAAGCAGCTGAAAACAAGCCTGCTCCATCCTCAACGTGACACCCCTTCAAATACTTAAACAGGGCTATCATATCACCTCTTCACTGTCTTTTTTCCAGGCTAAACATACCCAGCTCCCTAAGTCTCTCCTCATAAGGCATGGTTTCCAGACCTTTCACCATTTTAGTTGCCCTTCTCTGGACATGCTCCAATTTGTCAATATCCTTTTTGAATTGTGGTGCCCAGAACTGACACAGTATTCTAGGTGAGGTCTGACCAAGGCAGAATAGAGCAGCATTATGACTTCCCTTGATCTAGACACTATACTTCTATTGATGCAGCCCAAAATCGCATTGGCCTTTTTAGCTGCCACATCACACTGTTGACTCATGTTCAACTTGTGGTCTACTAGGACTCCTAGATCCCTTTTGCACGTAGTCTCATTCAGCCAGGTCTCCCCCATCCTATATCTATGCATTTCATTTTTTAAGTACTTTTCTCTGTATTGAATTTCATTCTGTTAGCTTTGGCCCAGCTCTCCAGTCTATCCAGGTCATTTTGAATTTTGATCATGTCCTCTAGGGTATTAGCTACTCCTCCTAATTTGGTGTCATCTGCAAATTTTGTAAGTCTGCCTCTAATTCCCTCATCCAAGTCATTGATAAAGATATTGAATAGCACTGGGCCCAGGACAGAACCCTGTGGAACCCCACTAGTCACATCTTTCCAAGACGAAGAGGAGCCAATGCTGAGCACCCTTTGAGTTCGGCCGGTCAACCAATTACAAATCCATTGAACAGTTAACTTGTCTAGCCCACATTTCACAAGCTTGTTTGCAAGAATGTCATGGGGAACCTTGTCAAAGGCCTTGCTGAAATCAAGGTATGCGATGTCCACAGCATTCCCTTCATCTACCAAGCTGGTAACTTTATCAAAAAAAGAGATCAGATTAGTCTGGCATGACTTGTTTCTCTGAAACCCATGTTGACTTTTTGTGATTATGGCATTGCCTTCTAAATGTTCACAGACTCTCTGTTTAATGATCTGCTCTAGAATCTTCCCTGGTATTGATGTCAGACTAACTGGACGATAATTGTTGGGATCCTCTTTTTTCCCCTATTTGAAGATGGGGACAATGTTTGCCCTCCTCCAGTCTGCTGGGACATCTCCTGTTCTCCAGGAGTTCTCAAAGATTATTGCCAATGGATCTGAGATTACATTTGCCAGCTCTTTTAATACTCTTGGATGTAGTTCAGCTGGTCCTGGAGATTTAATTTCATTTAGATTAAGAAGGTATTCCTCTACTACTTCTTTGCTTATTCTGTGCTGGATTTCTCCTGTTGTGTCCTCTGTTCCTTTATCCTCAGGTTGGTCACGCTTTTCCTTTTCTGAAAACACTGAGGCAAAGAAGGTGTTGAGTAATTCTGCCTTTTCTCTGTCCCCTGTTAGCATTTTGCCATCTTCTCCACATAGTGCCCCTACCATTTCCTTCTTCCTCCTTTTGCTGTGGACATACCCCAAAAAAACCCCTTTTTATTGTTCTTAACCTCTCTAGCAAGCCCAAGCTCATTCTGCATTTTAGCTTTTCTGACTTTACTCCTACACGTGTTTGCTATCTGTTTGAATTCTTTGGTAATTTCCCCCTTTTCCATTTCCTATACATGTTCCGTTTAAAATGTAGCTCCATTGAAAGTTCTTTAATCATCCATCCTGGTTTCTTGAGACACCTCCCATTTTTCTTCCTCATTGGTACTGTTCGAAATTGTACCTTCAGTATCTCCTTTTTGAGAAAGTCCCATCCATCTTGAGGTCTCTTCTCTTTTAGTATTCCTGACCATGGGATCACCCCCACTATTTCCCTGTGTTTATTGAAATCAGCTCTCCTAAAGTCAAGAATGCGTGTCTGACTATGCCTGGCTTCTCCTTTCCATTGTATAACAAACTCCAGGAGAACATGATCACTCTCACCTAAGGATCCCACCACTTGCACCCCATTAACCAGGGCATTCTTGTTGGTTAGGATCAGATCTAAAATAGCTGACCCCCTTGTTGCCTCTTCCACCTTTTGGACCATGAAATTGTCTTCCAGGCAAGTAAGGAATTTGCTAGACCTTGAAGTTTTGGTTGAGTTAGATTTCCAGGAAATATCAGGTTAGTTGAAGTCACCCATCACTACTACATCTCTCCTTTCTGCATGTGTGGTCATCTGTTCTAGAAAGGCATCATCCAATTCCTCCATTTGACTTGGGGGTGTGTAGTAGAGTCCCACAATATCATCCCTGTTGTTTCCCTCCCCTTTAATTTTTATCCAGATGCTCTCCACCTGGCTTCCAGTATTGATGTCTTGGATCTCTTCACTGGTATAAATATCCCTGACATATAATGCTATTCCTCCTCCTTTCCTGTTTGGCCTGTTTCTCTTATAAAGGTTATACCCCTCTATTCCTACATTCCAATCATGTGACTCATCCCACCAGGTTTCAGTAATGCCTATTATAACATATTTCTTTTGTATTGCTAGGAGTTCAAGTTCATCTTGATTATTTCCCATGCTCTGTGCATTAGTGTAGAGACATCTAAAACCATGTGTTCCCCTTACTTGCTGTCTGTGCAAATTTTTTTGCCTCTCACTGTTGGGTCCTTGTGCTGTTTGCCTTGTTCCCTCTATGACAGTTTGACTATTTTCTCCAGCCCTTTTGCCTTCCAGAATACTATCTCCCTCCCCCATATAACTCAGTTTAAAGCCCTTCTGATCAAATTCTTGAGACTGTAGGTAAAAATGTTTCTGCCAACTGTTGTGAGATGCACCCCATCTCTTGCCAGAAGTCCCCCCTCATGGAAGCGCAGCCCATGATCCAAGAATCCAAATCATTCTCGGCGACACTATCTATAGAGCCAGTTGTTTACGTTGGCTATTTTCCTCTCCCTTCCTGGACCATGCCCTTCAACTAGCAGAAGAGACGAGATGACAACCTGTGCATCCATTTCTTTCAGCTTCCTCCCCAGAGACTCATAATCTCTTCTGATCTTCAGAAAGCTGTGCCTTGCAGTATCATTGGTTCCCACATGGACCAAAAGTAAGGGGTAATGAGCCGTAGGCTTGATGAGTCTTGTCAGCCTCTCTGTCACATCACGGATCTTTGCCCCAGGGAGACAGCACACCTCCTGAGACATCTTGTCAGGCCCACAAACCACTGCTTCTGTACTCCTCAGCAAGGAGTCCCCCACCACCACCACACGCCTCCACCAAGGCTTTGCAGTGGCTGTTCCTTGCAGTGGTATTCTGTGGGTCCCCTGCTCTGCCCCTGAAGTCTGTCCATGCTGTTCTTCCTCATTGTCCTTGATAAGGGAGAGGGCTTTGAATCGATTCTGTAGCTGCAAGCTGCTGGAAGAATCCCTGGATTTTCTTGTTCTGTGTGTGACATTCCTCCAGCTGTCTATCTCCTGTTTTATCTATGGCCAGATAAAAATACACTACACAAATAACCCAGTTTGACACTGGATTATTTGCCATGGGTCCTTCCTATGGAATCCTGGGGTTTGTAGTTTGGTTGGGCAACAGCACAAATCCCAAGATTCCATAGGAAAGAGCCGTGGCAAATAATCCAGTTTCAGACTGGATTATTTGTGTAGTGTGGATTTGACCTCTGTATTATAAGCATCTAGAGCAGAAATATTCTGCCCATGCTAATTGCATGCACTGTTTGAATAGAAAGAAACACGAGAGTCAAGTAGCAAAGATCTGTGACATAATATTCTCAAACGAGTCCTGGTTAAGTACATTTGTAAGTGTGCAATCTTCTAACAACCTGGCTTGTCTCTTTTAATTTTTCTTCAGTTGGACCACTATCCGCCAGTTACCTATACCCTTCCAGGACCATCAAGCCTTCAGTTCAGCTCACTGAAGTCACTGTTTCTAGGAAAAGTAATTGGTAAGAATCCATTTTATTCCTGTTCGTTTGTTTGTTTATATACCACGATTTTAAATAAGTTTAAGTAGTAGACTTTAGTTGATTAGCTGTTGAGCATCCAATTTGTGATTAGATTAACTTCTTTTTCTAAAAATGACTGGAAGTACTACACCACAAAAGGAAATGTATAGGTCGGTTAGGTATGCTGTGTATGTATAGGAATGTAGACATATTCATATCAGTGATCACAATGTATGTTCCACAACTTGTGTGAGATGTACAAAAACCCACAACCCATTTACATGTTCATATGACCATCTAAGCACCAGACTCAAGAAGCATACCTGATCCTTCAAAACAGGTTAAACTCCCAATTTGTTTAGCTTGTCTACTCAGCAACAGGACCTCTGTATAGACTAGAAGGCTTCAGTTTATTCTCCCATATCCTTTTCAAGTTGATGTAGAAATCCAGAACTGTTATCTGAGTTCCTCACTGAACTCAGATAACAGTTCAGAATTTCTGCACCAACTTGAAAAGGATTGTTGTTGGAATTGCATTCATTACCATATTGAGGAGGTCCTATACTAAACTCCAGATTATGGGATCAAAAAGCATGAAGACAGCCTAGACCCTTAAGAAATTCCATTGACCAACAGTAAAGGAGCTGATCACTAGTTCACCAAGACCATTTTCTGAATGCCCAGCCATATCTCCTAAACTGCATACTGGCTAAATGACCCATAAGAAAACATTGATGAACAGTATTTAGTGGTATCCACCAGAACCAACAGGGGCACTAAGCACAGATAATCTGCCAAAACAACCAAGGCTTTTCCCATCTCAAAACAAATCCTGAAATTAGAATGAAAAGTATCCAGGTAATCAATTTCAGCCAAGAAAACCTGAAATTATGATGTTACCACATACAAGACCTTGCTCAAAATGGGGATTAGGGACTGGTTGATAATTATCAAGGACAATGGGAGCTAGTTAAGGCTTTTTCAATAAATGCCTAACCTTTACATCCAAGGGTATTAAAAGAGCTGGCAAATGTAATCTCAGAGCCATTGGCAATAATCTTTGAGAATTCCTGGAGAACAGGAAAAGTCCCAGCAGACTGGAGGAGGGCAAACGTTGTCCCCATCTTCAAAAAGGAAAAAAAAGAGGCAACAATTATCGTCCAGTTAGTCTGACATCAATACCAGGGAAGATTCTAGAGCACATCATTAAACAGAGAGTCTGTGAACATTTAGAAGGCAATGCCATAATCACAAAATGTCAACATGGGTTTCAGAGAAACAAGTCATGCCAGAATAATCTGATCTCTCTTTTTTTAATAAAATTACCAGCTTGGTAGATGAAGGGAACGCTGTGGATATCACATACCTTGATTTCAGTAAGGCCTTTGACAAGGTTCCCCATGACATTCTTGCAAACAAGCTTGTAAAATGTGGGCTAGACAAGTTAACTGTTCAATGGGTTTGTAATTGGTTGACCGGCCGAACCCAAAGGGTGCTCAGCAGTGGCTCCTCTTCGTCTTGGAAAGATGTGACCAGTGGGGTTCCACAGAGTTCTTTCGTGGGCACAGTGCTATTCAACATCTTTATCAGTGACTTAGATGACGGAATTAGGGGCATACTTATCAAATTTGCAGATGACACCGAATTAGGAGGAGTAGCTAATACCCTAGAGGACAGGATCAAAATTCAAAATTACCTGGATAGACTGGAGAGCTGGGCCAAAGCTAACAAAATAATAATAATAATAATAATAATAATAATAATAAAATTTATTTATACCCCACCCCTCTGTTAAAACAATCGGGGTGGCTTGAAATGAAATTCAATACGGAGAAATGTAAGGTACTGCACTTTGGGCGGAAAAATGAAATACATAGATATAGGATGGGGGAGACCTGGCTGAATGAGACTACATGCAAAAGGGATCTAGGCGTCCTAGTAGACCACAAGTTGAACATGAGTCAACAGTGTGATGCGGTAGCTAAAAAGGGCAATGTGATTTTGGGCTACATCAATAGAAGTATAGTGTCTAGATCAAGGGAAGTAATAGTGCTGCTCTATTCTGCCTTGGTCAGACCTCACCTAGAATACTGTGTCCAGCTCTGGGCACCACAATTCAAAAAGGATATTGACAAATTGGAGCGTGTCCAGAGAAGGACGACTAAAATGGTGAAAGGTCTGGAAACCATGACTTATGAGGAAAGACTTAGGGAGCTGGGTATGTTTAGCCTGGAAAAAAGATGGTTAAGAGGCGATATGATAGCCCTGTTTAAGTATTTGAAGGGGTGTCAAGTTGAGGATGGAGCAGGCTTGTTTTCTGCTGCTTCAGAGACTGGAACATGGAGCAATGGATGCAAGCTCCAGGAACAGAGATTCCACCTCAACATTAGGAGGAACTTTTTGACAGTAAGAGCTGTTCGGCAGTGGGACACACTCCCTCGGAGCGTGGTGGGGTCTCCTTCCTTGGAGGTCTTTAAACAGAGGCTGGATGGCCATCTGTCGGGGATGCTTTGATCGTGATTTCCTGTGTGGCAGGGGGTTGGACTGGATGGCCCTTGTGGTCTCTTCCAGCTCCACAATTCTATGATTCTATGAACATGAGTCAACAGTGTGATGCAGCAACTAAAAAGGCCAATGCGATTTTTGTCTGCATCAATAGAAGTATAGTGTCTAGATCAAGGGAAGTAAAAGTGCCACTCTATTCTGCCTTGGTCAGACCTCACCTAGAATTCTGTGTCCTGTTCTGGGCACCACAATTTTAAAAGGATATTGACAAATTGGAGCGTGTCCAAAGGAAGGCAACTAAAATGGTGAAATGTATGGAAACCATGCCTTATGAGGAAAGACTTAGAGAGCTGGGTATGTTTAGCCTGGAAAAAAGACAGTTAAGGGGCAATATGATAGCCCTGTTTAAGTATTTGAAGGGGTGTCACATTGAGGATGGAGCAAGCTTGTTTTCTGCTGCTCCAGAGACTGGAACACGAAGCAATGGATGCAAGCTCCAGGAACAGAGATTCCACCTCAACATTAGAAGGAACTTTCTGACAGTAAGAGCTGTTCAGCAGTGGAACGCACTCCCTCGGAGCATGGTGGGGTCTCCTTCCTTGGAGGTCTTTAAACAGAGGCTGGATGGCCATCTGTCAGGGATGCTTTGATCGTGATCCTGAGTGGAAGGGGGTTGGACTGGATGGCCCTTGTGGTCTTTTCCAACTCTACAATTCTATGATTCTATGATTTAGAGAAGCTGGACCGTGACCCTCTAAACTGGCTAGGCCCCATCTGGCAGTACTCATAAGCCAGAAGAAATGCGGTTGTCCTCGCTGTTGCCAAAAAGCTAGGAAGGGGGAGGGGAGGATGGAAATTTTGGGAAGTAGGGTGGGACATCTTTTTTTTTTCCCCTGCAAGGACTATTGTTTCCCATTTTTCCAATAGAAAAATTGGAAACTTGGGAGGGGGGAATCTCTCATGAAATATTTACTGTTTTGGGCAAAATGGTTTTTAGGCGTTTTACTCAATCACAACATCAGGAAGCATACTAATAGTGAAATATGAAGATTTCTTTGTAAGACAGCCTACAGGATTAGAAGATTAATTCCTGTGCAACCCATAGTATTTTCAAGGATATTTTTATTGTTTAAGTGTGGAACTTTATTTTTTTCTGGTCATCTATTAAAAATACATAATATTGCTATGCCAAGCAAATCATGAACAGATTCCATGAAACCTCAAATACAAATCACTGTATTGCAGGCCCAAGCTGGACTGTTCCCTCACCCATATAACACAAGACACTGACACAGTATATCTTCACAAAATATATTGAGATAAGTAATAAGGATAAACATCAGTACATGATATGCATAAGTATGAGGTAGAGTATATATGAGGTAGAGTATAAATGGCAATAAAAGGCCACCACTTTGATAATGGCTGATAATAGTTGGCATACACCACATGGGTTCGGATTCCTTCATTAGCCAACCCACTTTTGGCTAATGACCCTGCCGGTTGCTACCGACATCACACAGCATGGAGGGGAGGAGTCATGGCCAGGCCGCCCCCCTGATGACCCTCCCCTCTCCTGTGAAACAAGCAAGATTGTTAACAAAAAAGGGGGGTCTCCATGAACATGACCTTGAACTTGGTCATGACCTTGACCTTGATGGAGACCTTTCCCCTAGCCAATTATTTGCATCGGGATCCATGCCAACCACTCACCTAAAGTTATGACAAATAGAGTAAACACAAATAACCAAGATTATACACACTAAACAAAGTTTCATAACCCTGAAAAAACAAAGGGGGAGGGAGGGTGGGTTTTCGGCTCCGCGCAAGCCACTGGTGATGATGACACCGGGGCTGGCTTATATCCTGGCCCTCATGCCGTAAAGCAATGGTCATAAAGTGGCTGTTGTGAAAAGCCATGTGGGGCAGCATCATCCGGCCACGCCAGCAGGAAGACCCATCTTCCTGGGCCATGCCAGCCAATTGGGGCAGGGAAGGCCTGCCCTGATTGGCCCGCCGCTTCGTGCCCTCCTCTTGGCCCACAAGGCAGGCTGAGAAGAAGAGGCCCAACATGGCAGCCCCCATGCTGGCCACCACGTTGGGCCGGGGAAGGCGGCCTGGGCTCAGCCACCATGCAGGCCCAAGCCGGACTGTTCCCTTACTCGTATAACACAAGACACTGACACAGTATATCTTCACAAAATATACTGAGATAAGTTATAAGGATAAACATCAGTACATGATATGCATAAGTATGAGGTAGAGTATATATGAGGTAGAGTATAAATGGCAATAAAAGGCCACCACTTTGATAATGGTTGGTGTATTCCACATGGGTCTGGATCCCTTCATTAGCCAACCCACTTTTGGCTAATGGCCCTGCCGGTTGCTACCGACACCACACAGCATGGAGGGGAGGAGTCCTGGCCAGGCCGACCCCCTGACGACCCGACCCGACCCTCCCCTGTGAAACAAGCAAGATTGTTAACAGTAAAGGGGATCTCTGTGAACTTGAACTTGGCCACGAACCTGACCTCGACCTTAACAGAGACCTTTCCCCCTAATCAATTATTTGGATCGGGACCAATGCCAACCACCACAAAAGGCAGTCCCCCAATGGGACCAGCCTTCAACCAACCCTAACAGCCATCACCACCAGGCCTTCCCACACATACAGGCAGTCTTTATGAGAAAGCTAATTCAGGCCAGATGTACACCTGATAGGCCCTGGAGCGCCACCTGCCCAGTTGCTTGATGGCCTCCTTCGAAAGGCCCCCTTGTGTGGATGTGGTCACCACCCCGGATGTGGAAGGAGCTGAAGCCAGGCAGCTGCCTTGCAGCTTTTACCCTGCTTTGTTCCATCCTTTCTTCCTTACACTAATTGCTATTGCTTTCTGTGAAATCTTTGCAAGGAGCTGAGCAAAATAAACATCAACTAAGTTTTTCTTCAAGAGCTAGACTTCCTTGTAGGTATAACATTGACCCAGATGGAAATAAGAGAGGAGGAGTGAAAAATGTCAGTCATAATTGTGAGATTTCTACTAATTGGCTAAAGTCACTCAAAGGCAGGGAGGGACAGTCTTTTTTTCATAAAACAATTGAACAGAAGATTGACTATACATTTTGCCCCATACTTCCTTATAAGTGCTACAGACTTGCTTTTTTTAAAAAAATGAAAGCTTGGAAGTTGGGCCAGCTGATGGTCCAAAACAGAAACTGAGTGGTATGCCTAGAATCTAGGGGAAACCCTGCCCACCAAATTGTTCTGTTGACAACCCTACCACAGATCTTCTTCGTGGTCTCTGTGAATCACACAGTTGGGTTACTCCTGTGCCTGCACAGAGCTTCGGAAACTTCTAGAATCACTAGGCAGAATGTGCTTTGATACATTTTTGGCGGTAACTCCGCCCATCCTAATGGTCCCTTATAAGGGCTTCCCACCTAAAATCCCCTCAGTTCCTTTCTTTCCGCCGCGTTAGCAGCTTAAGGAACTTCTGTGCGCTAGGTGTTCTTGAGATTTTATTGGTTTTGACTTGGCTTGCTCTTTTGACGACGTTTTTTCGCTACTCCCAACGGCTTTGGTGTCTGACTCTGGTATTTTGGCTTTTGATCACTTCTTCTGGCTTTTGACTACGATTTCTACTTGCTCCCTCGGCTTGTCGCTATTTCTGCTCTCTGGTACTGACCTTGGACTGGCTTGATGACGATTCTACCCTTGACGACTTCTGCAGTATTGTGATTTATAATGTCTACTAAAGGGGCATTTAAGCGGTGCGTGATCTGCCAAGCGAAACTCCCAAGTGCGGATGGGCATTCCCGCTGCTTGATCTGTTTGGGAGAATCCCACAATGTAGATGCTTGCGTCCATTGTAAAGCTTTCACCCCACAGGCCAGGAAACATAGGCTTTCACGCCTTAAATCTTTCTTATATGAAAAGGCCTTGCTCCCGACCGCACCACCTGCTTCTGCTTCGGCTCCTCCATCGGAGTCTCGAGGCCGTGAATGCTCTCGATCCCCACCGTCCTCTGGTCAGAAGCGCCGTCAGTCTTGAAGCCCTTCGAGGCGTCGTTCCACTGCGTCGGATCCCGAGGCCTTGCACTCTGCCCACCGACGTGTATCCTCGGATTCGACTCGAGACCGGTTGGAGAAGGCTAAGGAGCCAACCCCATCGACCTCTAAGCAGGCTATGGGTGAAAAGGAGCCCTCTTCCACCGCTTCTGGTTCGTCCTCAGAACCGGCTAAGAAAAAGAAAAAGGAGAAGCATCTCTCCAAACATTCAGAGGGCAAGAAGGATAAGGATAAGAAAGTCAAGCCGGCGGAGCGTGTTGTTCCTCAAGTCCCTCCTCGGGACCCGAAGGGCTCTGATGATACGTTCCTCTGCCCTCCACCGCCGTCCACTCCTGATGTGGCAGCCCGTGATCTGCGGACCCCTCCTCAATCTTTGGATGTTGTGACTGTTGAGCTTTCCCCTGCCGTGGATGTTGCGAAGCGTGTGGAATCATCACCAGCTCTAGTTGTGTCATGGGACCAACTTCTCCGACGTCACTCTTCGGACGTTGACGTGGAGATTGTCGAATCCGAAGACCTGCCTCGACCTCTCATTCCCTCCATCAGGGAAGATGTGCCAGCTTACTCTGCATATGATTTGGTCCGCTCCATTTGCAGAACTCATCTGGGCTCTCCGTCGGGGTCGCAAATCTTCAACCCCAGAGGAGATCTTATTGAGGTATCACAACCCTCGCTTCCGAGACCACATTCTCGCTCACCCGTGATTTTGGATGTTGCTTCACAACGGGATGCCGCTTGAGCATCGACCTCTGCCACGAACTTCACCAACCCCTCAGCCTCGTTCTCTCACGCCAACCTGGCCCAGAAGCCGTTCACCTGATGCATCTTCATCTGAGTCAGTTGCTTCCTCGGAATTTTACAGACCCTATCTGCTGTCCCCAAAGTCAGAGCTCATGGACGACGATTCCACTTCCCCGACAGATGACATCCGAGCCTTCGGGGAACAGATGGTGAGGATGTCACACGCTCTAGACCTGAAAGTCGAGGATCGACCAGCTGACCCTGTGGATCCCATCTTTCAGAGGATACAATCAAAAGCACCACCATCTGCTATCATCCCAGTCCTGCCTTTGTTATTGAAACTGGCCCAAGGGTCTTGGGAAAACTCTTCATCGATACAATCCACGTCCAAAAAGATTGACAGGCTGTACAGAGTTGGCGGAGAGCATGTCGACTGGTTGCAAAACCACCCAAAACCAAACTCAGTAGTTGTGGAAGTAGCCCAAAACAGGAAGCAATGCCGGCCATTGTCTTCCCCTCCAGACCCTGAGGGTAGAAAGCTCGACATCGTGGGCAAGAAAATATATTCGGCAGCTGGGTTGAGCTTCCGTGTCGCTAATTACTCAGCGTGCATGGGAGCATACCAGCAAGTGTTATGGGAATGAATGAACCTCTTGATCAAAGATCTTCCTGAAGAACAGCGCAGGATGGCAGAGGCTATACAATCTGAGGCACAATCTCTTGCGGGTCTTCAAATGAACTCGGCCAGACATGTGGCAGACTGCGCAGCAAAAGCCATCGCTGGCTCGGTAGCCCTGAGACGACATGCTTGGCTCCGTTCTTCTGGCCTCACGTCCCAAGCATCAGCAACAATTGAAGATCTTCCCTTTGACGAGTCGGGCTTGTTCAATGGTTCTACCGACGACAAGCTCGAATTCGCTCAAAAGATGAGAAATACGGCCAGGAAGTATGGTATGGGCTCCACCTCCACCTACCAATACCGGCCCAGAGGGAGGTATCCATGGCAGGCTTCACCCTATGGCCAACAATCCAGGCGGGGGTACTCCGGTCAGACCTACCGGCATTCCCGTTATGTTCCTTCCACATCTCCAGCCTCTTCGGTGAGGAGCCAGGGCTCAGGCTCCAGGCACCGACAACAGCCCAGGCACCGAACCAGGGACCAGGGTCGAAAGAAGTTCTAACCCTCTTGTTTGATGATCTCTTTGTTTCTCCCTAGACTCCTCTCTTCGGGGACCGACTGTCCAACTACCAAGACGCCTGGGTTTCACTGACTTCCGATCGACGGGTGCTCCAAATCGTCCAAACAGGCTATTGGATAGAGTTCAACACTCTGCCTCCGACGGGACGGGTTCGCTCAACACCGCCCTCCCCTCCTCGAGGAGGTGGACACTCTGCTGCAGAAGGGGGCCATCGAACCTGTCAACCCCGATCTCCATCACCTCTGCTTCTTCTCGAGGTACTTTCTGGTCAACAAGAAAGATGGCGGGCTGCGTCCGATTCTCGACCTTCACGGAGTGAACAAGTACATAACTCCAAAAAAGTTCAGGATGGTCACCTTGGCTTCAATCCTTCCACTTCTGAGGCAGGACGACTGGTTCGCATCCATAGACCTGAAAGACGCCTATTTTCATATCGGGATCCACCCGGCCCACAGGCGCTTCCTGGCATTTCAGGTCGGGACCAACGTCTTCCAATTCAGAGTCCTCCCCTTCGGTCTCTCCACTGCTCCTCGTGTCTTCACAAAGTGTATGGCGGTGGTAGCGGCCTTTCTTCGGCAGCAGGGTGTAGAAATCTTCCCTTACATCGATGACTGGCTGATTGTTGCATGGACTCGTCATCAGCTCGAACTCAATATTGGCCTCTCCTTAGATGTCTTAGGCTACCTGGGACTTGTTGTCAACATCGAGAAATCCCAACTCCTGCCGACGCAGGTGATTCAATTCATTGGTGCACGTTTGAACTCTTTGACTGCAACAGCTTATCTGCCTCGGGACCACTTCGACAACCTCCGTTCCCTGATTTATGCCTGCCGTCGATCAAGAAGGCTCCTGGCACGTTCTATCCAAGTGTTCCTGGGCCACATGGCAGCTACAACTTATGTGACTCGGCTTGCCAGACTTCATTTCCGTCCTCTCCAGCACTGGTTTCTGCAAGTATTCGATACTCTTCACGACTCTCCAAACAAGATGCTCACTATGCCGAGAGCGGTTCAGAGGTCACTGGACTGGTGGCTGGTACTGGATAATGTCTTGTCGGGCATGCCCTTTGACATTCCCCAACCGGACGTCTCTCTGACAACGGACGCTTCGATGCAAGAATGGGGAGCGCATCTTGACTCCTACAAGATCCGAGGTTCCTGGAGCACAGATGAACAAGCTCTCCATATCAATGTCCTGGAGCTTCTTGCAGTTCAGAAAGCGTTGAGGGCCTTCAAGACCCTGGTAAGGGGCAAGACAGTACTGGTGCAGACGGACAACACGTCGGTCATGTACTACATAAACAAGCAGGGAGGCACGAGATCCCCGCAACTTCTCCAACTCACACTGGACATATGGGAATGGTGTGTGACGAAGGATGTATTTCTCAAATCCATTCATCTGCCAGGGGAAGAAAACACTCTTGCCGACGAACTCAGCCGTTTGAGTCTCTCCATCCACGAGTGGCTGCTTCACAGATCGGTCACCCTGGACCTGTTTCGAACCTGGGGGTTTCCTCAAGTGGATCTTTTTGCATCCCCTGAGAACACCCAATGTCCCCAATTCTGCTCGAGGCATCCAGCTCCGAGGTCGAGAGGAGACGCGTTCCTGTTTCGATGGTCGGGCCCGTTGCTATACCTGTTCCCTCCATTCCCGTTGCTGACAAGGGTGATCACCAAACTTCGTCGGGACAGAGCAAACGCCATCCTCGTCACACCATGGTGGCCTCGACAGCCGTGGTTTGCAACTTTGCTTCAGTTGTCGAACCGCTGCTTCATCTGCCTTCCATCCCGTCCAGATCTGCTCACCATTCAGGAGGCCAGGGTCAGACATCCTGACCTGGACACTTTGAACCTGACTGCCAGGAGGTTGACCCCGTGATTCACCCTTCGGATTCGATTCTCTCGGGTTCGTCCTCAGTACCGAGGCAACCTGCATCCTTACACCCGGACGTCCAAGCCGTCATCGATGCGGCAAGGAGGCTTTCCACCAGGAGATCCTACCGGTATAACTGGAAGAAGTATGAGAACTTCCTGGCATCCCGGGACCCAACCCTTGACCAATTCTCCATCCCGACAGTCCTGGAGTTTCTTCTCCACCTGTCTTCAGCTGGTTTATCACTGTCTTCAATCCGGTGCTACTTGGCCCCATCTCCACTGAGTTCCAGACAAAGGGTCTCCCTTCCCCCTTCGTAGATGCCACTGTGAAAAAGTTCTTGAAGGGCTTTGTGAACCTCCACCCTCCGGTGACTGAACCGACACCATCTTGGAGCCTCGAACTGGTCCTCTCACAGTTGGTCCGCCGCCCATTTGAGCCGATGGCTTCCACCGACCTCTGACTGCTTTCCTGGAAAACGGCGTTCCTTGTGGCCATCACTTCTGCACGTCGGGCTGGTGAGCTCTATGCCTTGAGATTGGATCTGCCCTACACGGCTTTCCACAAGCACAAAGTGGTCCTCCGTCCCGACATCTCCTTCTTACCGAAGGTGGTCTCCAGCTTTCACCTTAATCAAACCATCACTCTCCCTGCCTTGATGCAGGATCCGAAGGACGACTTTGAACGCACCCTTCATCTCATGGACGTCAGAAGGGCTCTGGCTTTCTACATTCAACGGACTGCGTCCCACAGAAAATCACCCAAGCTATTTGTGTCTTATGCTGACTCGAAACTGGGAGAGCCCATTTCTTCGCAGAGACTGTCGAAGTGGGTGACCTCGACGATCGTGCTTTGCTACGAACTGGCCAAGAAACCTCTGCCGTCTTGGATTCGAGGACACTCTACGAGAGCTGTCTCCACGTTGACAGCTTTTCTCTCTGGGGTGCCTCTAGAGGACATTTGCAGAGCTGCAACCTGGTCTTCACCTTTGACTTTTATTTCTCACTACAGACTTGACTCTTGTTCTAGGAACGAGGCGGCCTTTGGGAAGGCTGTGTTGTTATCTTCTATACAATGAGTGAGTGTTTATGTTGCCAAGTCATTGTTATATCTTTGATCATTTTAACTAATAATAATTTGCTTTAGTGCTTTAGCTTCAAATGGTTGATGTGTATGGTACATGGGTGTAGGACATACCCACCTCCTGAATTGAAGCTTGCCAGTCTACACCCAACTGTGTGATTCACAGAGACCACGAAGAAGATGGACTGGTTGCTTACCTGTAACCATAGATCTTCGAGTGGTCTTCTGTGAATTCACACAGACCCGCCCATCCTCCCCTCTATGTCCTACTACATCACATAAACATGCTTAATGTTCCTGATGCTGCATATTGCGGCGTCATTCAAGGAACTGAGGGGATTTTAGGCGGGAAGCCCTTATAAGGGACCGTTAGGATGGGCGGAGTTACCACCAAAAATGTATCAAAGCACATTCTGCCTAGCGATTCTAGAAGTTTCTGAAGCTCTGCGCAGGCGCAGGAGTAACCCAACTGTGTGAATTCACAGAAGACCACTTGAAGATCTATGGTTACAGGTAAGCAACCAGTCCTTCTGCCTGAAAGTGTGATTGCCAAGGAAATAGCAATTGTACTCTATTTAATCTAACCAGACAAATTAAAACAGTGCCTTCATTTCTGGGGCTATATGTCAGGAAGCAGCCACCAGGGAACTGTAAGTGTGTTCTGTTAATTCAGTAGGACTGAAACATGCCTGCCTGGGTACCTGCCACCCACCCACTTTTATATACATACTTGTTTTCTGTCTAAAAACACAATAAAGTACATAACATTGCTGGTCACCTGTACTTTTTTCATACAAGAAATCTCAAACTGCTCCTATTCTTTTGGGGAATGGGAAGCATAAAATATATGAGAAAAGTCTCAGAAGAATCAATTCAAATAATACATCCCTCAGATTGTTATGTTGACCTTATCCCATCTTCATAACCTCAGCAGGATGCTTCTTCCTTTCACATGAAACTAAGAGAATTTGACATCACTAGAAAGGTTACATGGGGACTTTGTGATCCAGAAGTTAACAACTATATTCTTCATCATGACAGTGTTTGTATGTGTAATGCTCTGAAAAGCTAGGAGGAGAGAGAGGAGGGATCTCTGATGAAATATTTACTCTTTGAGGCAAAATGGATTTTAGACGTTTTACTCAATCACAATGTCAGGAAGCATACTAATAGTGAAATATGAAGATCTCTTTGTAAGACAGGCTACAGGATGTGTAATGCTCTGAAAAGCTAGGAGGGGGCAGAGGAGGGAACTGGAGAGAGAGATGGGAAGTGCATGCATTTGGTGGATACTACACTTGGGCAGTAAAAATGAAATCTACAGATATAGGATGGGTGACACCTGTCTTAGTGGACCACAAGCTGAACATGAGTCAGCAGTGTGATGTAGCAACTAAAAAAGCCAATGTGATTCTAGGCTGCATTAATAGGAGTATAGTGTCTAGATCAAGGGAAGTAATATTGCCACTCTATTCTGCTTTGGTCAGATCTCACCTGGAATACTGTGTCCAATTCTGAGCACCACAATTTGGGAAGAATATTGAGAGGCTAGAACGTGCCCAGAGGGGAGCGACCAGGATGGTGGAGGGACTGGAGGCCATGCCCTATGAGGAGTGGCTTAGGGCAGTGGGCATGTTTAGTCTGGAGAAGAGAAGGTTGAGAGGGGACATGATAGCCATGTTTAAATATTTGAAGGGATGTCATACTGAGGATGGAGCAAGCTTGTTTTCTGCTGCTCCAGAGACTAGGACATGGAGCAATGGGTTCAAACTACAGGAAAAGAGATTCCACCTAAACATTAGGAAGAACTTTCTGACATTAAGAGCTGTTTGGAAGTGGAGTACCCTGCCTCGTAGTGTGGTTGAGTCTCCTTCTTTGGAGGTTTTTAAACAGAGGCTAGATGGCCATCTGTCGGGAATGATTTGATTGTATATTTCTGCATGGCAGGGGTTGGACTGGATGGCCCTTGTGGTCTCTTCCAACTCTATCATTCTAAGATTCTACAGGTTGAGTATCGCTTATCCGAAATGCTTGGGATCAGAAGTGTTCCATACTTCAATTTTTTTGGATTTTGGAGTATTTGCATATACATAATGAGATATCTTGGACCCAAGTCTAAACACAAAATTCATTTATGTTTCATAATACATCATACACATAGACTGAAGATAATTTTATACACAATATTTTTAAATAAATTTGTGCATGAAAAAAAGTTTGTGTCCAATGAACCACCAGAAAGCAAAAGTGTCACTAACTCAGCCAGCCATGTGAACAATTTTGGATTTTGGAATATTTTGGACAGGGCCGGCTTAAGGAATTTTGGGGCCCCCTGCAATGCTTTATTTTGGGGGCCCCATATGTTTATCTCAGGTCAATGTAACCTAACCTATTCACCGTACAGGATGTTCAGATCACAGTAGGACCCCCATATCCATGGATTCATTATCCATGGGACACAAAACAGCACACCTACCATAGAGTCTTCCTAGAAAATGTGTCCTCCCTAGCCATTTTCTAGGCCCTCCAAGGCAACTCTATGGTTTTTAAACCAGAAGTCCCATTATTTTCAATGGCATTCACTATTATTCATGGTTTTCAGAATCCATGCCCCCCCCTGAACCAGTCCCCAGTGGATAAGAGGGGCCTACTCTATTACATAATTTGCCACCAATAATTTACTTTAAAAACTATATTATAGGCACTAACATAATTTTTTTTGTTTATTAGCAATTAATGTAATGGTGTAGATTTCCTCAAATAAAAGAAAGAGTGGACTACAAGCTAAACATGAGTTAGCAGTGTGATGCAGCAGCAAAAAATGCCAATGCGATTCTAGGCTGCATTAATAGAAGTAGTGTCTAGATCAAGGGAAGTAATAGTATCACTCCATTCTGCTTTGGTCAGACCTCACCTGGAATACTGTTTCCAGTTCTGGGCACAACAATTCAAGAAAGATACTGAGAAGGATGGTGGGAGGTCTGGAAGCCATTATGCCCTATGAGGAACAGCTTACGGAGATGGGTATGCTTAGCCTGGAGAAGAGAAGGTTGAGAGGTGACGTGATATCCATGTTTAAATATTTGAAGGGATGTCATACTGAGGAAGGAGCAAGCTTGTTTTCTGCTGCTCCAGAGACTAGGGCGCGGAGCCATGGGTTCAAACTACAGGAAAAGAGATCCCACCTGAATATTAGGAAGAACCTCCTGACAGTAAGAGCTGTTCAGAAGTGGAATGCACTGCCTTGGAGTGTGGTGGAGTCTCCTTCTTTGGGTTTTTTTAAACATAGGTTGGATGGCCACCTGTCAGGAATGCTTGGATTGTGTGTTCCTGCAGGGCAGAAGCCGATCAGATGGGATGGCTGTTGGGGTCCCTTCCAGCCCTATGATTCTATGATTCTAGGCTGCATTCAGACCCTGGGAAAGTTACTCTTGGATTACACCTCCCAGAATCCCCCTGCCAGCACCCTTCTCAAGGTCTGGTTGCATTGTTCCTTTTCCAGCACTCTCTAGCCCAGTGGTTCTTAACTTGGGGTCTGCAATGTCCTCACAGGGGGTCCTCAAAGGCTTGAAGGCTTCTTGGCCCACCTCCTCCCTGTAGTGGAGCAGCCACATGACAGGAACCAAGGCAAAGGCTGGCTGGCATGGCCTGCACATTGCCATTCAATCCACTCCAGCCACAAACTTGCAGAAAAAAAGCAAGAGTGCCTCTGAGGAAAAGTTTAATGGATGGTGTAATTGTATTGTTGTTTTTAGCTATTATTATTAGGTTTTTAAATCTTGAGTTAAGTCTTGGGGTAACAAAAGATATTTAAAGGGGGTCCCTGGTAAAGAAAAGGTTAAGAACCACTGCTCTAGGCCAATGCCTCTCACATAACACTAATGGGATACTGGTGTCTTAGTGACAACAATAAAACCATTGTTCCCAGTAATATTACTCCAAATTTTAATTTATATTCTTTATATTCTTCTGTTAAAAGAGCTAGAGTGTTGTAGAAGCTTCAGCATTGCACTATGACTGTGGAAACCGGGGTATGAATCCTTACTCAGCCATGAATGCCCACTGGGTGACCTTGGGCAAGTCACACTCTCTCAGCCTCAAAGGAAGGCAAAGGCACACCCCCTTTGAACAGACCTTGCCTAGAAAACCCCATGGTAAGTTCGCCTTAGTCAGAAATGACTTGAAGGCACATAGGCAAACACACACACACACATTCCTTTTGCAGGCTGAACTCAGTTGGCAGCAAGGGGAGGAAGCTGAAGAAGACCAAGGGGTGAAGGGAGGGAGGAAGGGGAGAGAAGAGCATCTGGAAAGATGGGCTGGAGGGAATCTATGTGGAAGTTAGGAAAGGGAAGAAAGAAAGAAAGAAAGAAAGAAAGAAAGAAAGAAAGAAAGAAAGAAAGAAGCCCTGTCAGAGGAAAAGAGACAAGCTCAATTTCCCTGTCTCTCTCACACAAACACACTCACCCTCTCCGACATAGCAGCAAACTCCTTCCAGCTTCTGCCACGGAGGGCTACTGTTTCTTTCGCTTTCTCTTTAGGTTTGGGAGACGCTGTTTTTAAAAAAAAAGCCAGCAGGAGGTTTTTGGAGGAAGAGGGTAGGAGGGGGCTCCTACTGGCTGTCTCCTGGCTGTCTCCTTCGTCAGATTAAGGAGGCTAGCACAGGGCCCTCTCTTGACTTCGGGGGCCCCCACCAATGCTGATTTGGCAGACTGGTTAAACCGGCCCTGATTTTGGATTTCCAGATAAGGAATACTCAACCTGTATATACTTTAATAAAGCCAGAACAATGAAAAAAACAGTCACTTGATGAAAAGCATGCAATCTGATATGGACCTGCTCATGATAGTATCTCCTACTATACCTTATAATCTGTGATACCTTTGTACTTGCCTTACTTTGCAAGGGTACGGCTAACGTTTTTCCTTTCCCCCATATCAATAATAACTTAGAAATTATTCATTTGTCTTCTGAAGCCCACTCTTTCCCTGTTTATCATTTTTTTAAAATATAAAAACTATACCTTCCCCAGGAGCTTTTAATAGTTTGATCTGCAAAAATACTTTTTCAGCTGCAAAGAGCAGTGAGAACAGAACGGACACAAGAAGGTGCAAATGAGAAAAAGGGCCCAAGAGAGGGTGAAGAGAGCTGGGTGGGGGTGTACAAGGAATAAAACAAGGGTGACTAAAAAGGCTGGTCAAAAGAAAGTAGGAGGCCAATGCTGGAAGAAAACCCTGGGTAGCAGAGGCAGGAACCTAACAAATGGAAGATCTATGCTGCTTTGAATCAATCAGCTAAATATTTCAATATATGCTTTTATTATCTATTAATTTTAATGCTGCTACCCAAATTACTGCAGCTGAGAACCTTCAGTCTCCATTCAGTTCCTGTCAAATAGTTCTTACTTCTTTCAAAAAGACAGTCATGACAATTGAAGTCAACAAAGTTGCTTGTAATTTGAAAGCTGATGATTGCAGGATACAGAACAAAAGATCCTGAAATGTGGATATCATAGTTTGATACTAATTATATGTCTTATTTGGAAGCCCCTACAATATACTGTGTTTTCACATGACTTATCAAGCAAGGTTGCTTTTCCTCTTTCCCCAGACAAACTACAAAGAGAAAATCGAGATAGCCATATGTTCTCTTTTGCTCTATTCTCTTAATTTCTCTTCTGACATGGCCCAGCCTCTGAAAGGCATCCTCTTGTAAATCCTTGAAAATAAAATCATGGGTATTTGAGCACAGCAGCAGCACGAGTCATATGAGAGGAAGAGACTTTGCTTTCCTGCAATTTGCACATTCAGTGTAGGCTTATTAAAGGGTAAAGATAAAAACTGGACAGAAGTGTTCATTTACATAGAGTATGCAGCAAGACTTGAGTTTTGAAGGAACAGTGCACTAATCTAGATTAGCAAATTAACCTTTTCTTCATTGCATCTCAATGTACATCTGCAGCAGAAGTTTCTTTTTGGCTTCTATGTTTTTAGAGGAGACCTTTCTTTTGTTTCGCTAAATACCATGTGTTGTAGGCTATATTTTAGAGAAAGGAACTGGCAAAACCACATCTGAGTATTCCTTGCCTAAGAAAACCCTATGAAATTAATGGGGTCACCATAAATCAACAGACAACTTGAAGGCACACACACACTTTAAATATGGGAATCAGTTTGCTGGAGGAAGAATACAAGAGGACTTTAGAAGTAGAACAAATTATAGCTTTTATCCTTAGCAGGAATTTATAAAAGTCAGACAGAGCTGTTAGGCAATGGAACACACTCCCTCAGAGCGTTGTGGGGTCTCCTTCCTTGGAGGTCTTTAAACAGAGGCTGGATGGCCATCTGTCAGGGATGCTTTGATCAAGATCAAGATTTCCTGCATGGCAGGGGGTTGGACTGGATGGCCCTCGTGGTCTCTTCCAACTCTGCAATTCTATGATTCTATGATCTTTCCAGTGACTCTAGATGTAGTTTGGGGATTCAATTCAGCATCTATACACAACATTAGAAAGTACATTGGTGGATCAACCCAAGATATCCGGGGCTGAAAATCCAAATGGCACCTCCCCTTCACACAAATGTACTTGGGCCACAAGCCCTGTGAAAAGAATGGGCTTAATTTCAATAGGTTCAGATTTTGAATCAATGGGGTGTGCTTAGAACTTCCTGATAGACAAATGTAACCCCTTAAGCACAATTTATCTTTCATGTTGCTGCACTTAAAGTCTCCATGATACAACTCCTTCTGCCCTCACCATTCTACTTCAGTTCTAGCAAACCACAAACCTACAGTTCTGTGACACTAAATGATGCAATTGAAACACACACATACTTGGCAGGAAGTGCCTCAGTAGTCCTTATTAAGAAGCTAGGAGTGTAGGATGCTGTTATGTTAGACAGAAATGTTGTGGTTGCTTTGAAAAGTTGCAACCGCACCAGTGGTTCACTGAATACCAGCCAGGTCTTCAGTCTCATCTTAGGTAAGCTGAAAGTTTGCTGAGGTTTCTGCCTATGCTGCTTCAAAGGAAGGAGTGTTAGAACCATAGAGGAATGTTGGGAGGTTTGTAGCCAGCCTGGAGGCAATCATCATATTTTCATTAAATATAAGGATTTAAGCACTGGATCCTGCCCCAAGTCTTCAGGATGAGGCAGGCTAGAAAACTGAAACAGATAATAGTGTATTATCAGCACCTGTGGACAAAATCAGAGGAACAGAATCTAAAGGAGATTAGTGACACAACATGAAGGTTTGCTTTGAGAACTGAGCCAAGTTTCAGTTGGGTCCTGGGTAATGGAGGTTCCTGAAGCCATAATTTCTGCTAGTTAGATAGAGTCATCAGTATCAGTCAAAATAGTTACCAGCAAGGAGGTGGTTTGGGGATTTTTTTTATGCCTAGGAATCAGATGAGGAAGACTTATTAACATGTCAGGAGAGTAATAAAAATAATGTATTTTTATCTCTCCTCAAATTCCTCTTTGGCAAGACTCACCTCAAAAGCACTAGGGGTACTGAATGCAGAGGAAGACTGCAGTCTGCATTTGGGGTGGGGGGGGGAGGTGAGGAGAGCTGTATCAAAATTTATAGCAAAGCCACACCAATCTACATCCAGTGCAACAAAATTACTTGAGTGGCCATTTACCCCCATTTTTTAAAAAAGCAAAACCCAAAGAAGTTATCCACAGAAGTTACCAGAAACTTGGTTACTTTTGTATGTGCCCTGCCTTTGAAGATTGTTTAGAAACTTCAGCTGAACTTAAATTCACCACTGAGACAGTGAGCTGCTTTTCAATATTTTCTCTAAAGCTACAGAAGCACCTTTAACCAGGACAACTGGCATCCATAGTGCCTCTTAAGGCCCCATCTTTCCTGCCAGAGCCACAAAACAGGCAATATCTTGATATTAAAGACTTTATCAAAGAAGTGTGTGATATTGGAGTAATGCTGTGTAAGCAAACGGGAACATACTGGTTTGAAAATACTCCCTATCACACTTCCTCTTCAGTCCTGTGATTATTGTCCTTTGGCAATCCATGGTTGTGCACTCAGTCTTCTGCACTGGCTTTCCAGCACTGCCTCCCTCACCACGTATTCCCTCCCCAGCACATGGCAAAACAATAGAATTTTTAAAAGAAAAGAAATAGTGAAGAAAAAAACAAGAAAAAATTACCTCTGACCATATCTCATAGAGAGATGTCTCTCTCTTCACCTGTCACTAAGGGCTCATCTACATGGGCAATTTACCCCATCTTGCCCCCATCTTAGAGCCCTTTAGCCCTGACAGTGCAGAGTTTTTGCTGCATTCTTCTCCCAGGAAGTTCTCGCCACTCCCAGGGCAGATATGGGTCTCAAATGCAGAGAAGATGGGGTAGGGCCCTTTACAGCACTTTTTTAAAATACCGGTACCTGGTTTCATCTGTTCCCACCAGGAAGAAATGGATCAGACCCTACATGCCTGCAGGCGCCCTTCTCATCTCTGCAGCTGCCATTCTGCCTTGCTCTTCTGGATGCAGGAAGGGGTCCCAGAGCATGTGACCAAGGCGGGTCACATGCAGGGGGCCTTGATCACATGTTGCAGACCAGCTTCCTCACTTCTGGGAGAGCCAGGGAGATGGTGGCAGTGGCTGCAGTGATAGGCCAGTGTGCCTGTCTGTACTTTGGCCCATTTTGTAGAGATAACGGGTGAGGAACAGGCCTGATCCATGGACAGGATTCTCCGGTGGGGAACCGGCATATCCTGGCTCATGTAGATAAAATCTAAGCCTTAAATTCAGGGTTACTGGATTTATGCCTACCAGGAAGTAAGAGAGGAAAGTTGGCTGGTTGCCTCATGGTTGGGAGGTTTAAATCTGGGCACAGGATCTTCCCCAGGCATATAACTATCTTACAATTCTATAATTCTGCTGCTTCAGCGTAAAAGAGAAAGGAATGGTAGCAAGCAATTGATTAAGGAAGCACTTGGCCCACTGCAAGGCAGGGACTGAAGCATGTAGTCATTCACAAGAACCTTAGTTGTTAATGGATGCAAGCTTTCTCCATAGTGGCACCTCTCTTGTGAAATTCTTTTTCAGTGGAAACATGCTCATGCTCTCCTGCCTTTAAGCAACTTGTTCAGACCACCAAAGCAAAAAACCAACTCCAAAACAAAAGACTTGAGGGAGTGGGAAAATTTGATTTTCATTCTGATCTTTATTGATGATTATGCGTTTTTAAATGTGACTTTTCTTGACAATTCTTTTTAATTTTATTGCTGTGTTAACTGTTACTACATCATTTTTTGATGTTTTGTTTTATAGTTATGTCACTGGTTGCTTCCTGGGCTTTGTCATGGACTGAAAGGATACAAATTAAGTAAAGTGAAAGGATACAACTTAAATTAAGTGAATAAAATAAGGTTTTTAAAGGAAGCAAGGCACAACTCTATCCCATGCATAAAAGATTAGTCATCCACCCTAGTCATAATGTGGTACTGTGATGTCATGGTGTCAGGAATCCTGTCTAAATCAGGCCTCACTTAGCCTGAGTCCAGCCAGGTTCCTGTCATGCAGTAGTAGATGTCTGGGTATTGTTTATGTGTTGAGGGGGCTGGAATGTGAGTACCTTACAGCTCCCAGGCCTGGAGAAGTCACAGCCTATCTCCAAGGTCACACATCTGCTGAAGGCTTGGGAATGAAAGGGAGGGGGTGTTGGTAAGAGGGGGGAGTGAGTAAAACCTCTGATTTTAAACTGTACACTTTCTTTCTGCCAGCCAGTTCTAGCAATGATTCTGGACCTGTTCACTTCTTTACCTCTGCAATAAAACACTTTGACTAGTGACTGTTGTCTGAGTGAAATCAAGTTTTGACTGGATCCTTACAATGGTATTAATTATGGGTCATGATTGGTGGTAGTATCTTCTATGCTACTAGAGAATTGCCTATACAGGTGTTATGATAATTGAGCGTTTATCAAGAAAGGGGGAAAGTCTCTGGAAGTATTGAGACTTTCCAGTTCTTTTTGTTTTGATTTAACCTGATTTTTAAAAATTGGTTTTTCATCCAAACTCTTTCTTTAAAATCCTGGGTTTTCCTTGTGTTCTTCCCCCTCCCCTTCCCACTGATTGTGTATCACATCTAGGAGATTTTCACGTGGGCTATATATCCCGTGGCAGGAACAGAACAGGGTCAGGAAAGGTTTTCCCTTTCGGACGACGTTGACCCTGTTCTGCCCTGCATCCATCCTGCTCCCATTACTGTTCCGGAACAATGTAATCATGATTTTTCATCATGAGTAGACCTCCCATTCCGTTGCTATCATGCAATCACGGGTGTGTGAACAGGAGCCCCATTCCTGTTCTGAAATGACAGCCACGGAGGGGAGGTCTGTTCCGAGCACTTCCTGGTACAATCTGGACATCCAGGTAAGTGGCACCCTTTATTTTACCCTCTCTGTTTTGATTGTGTAATTTAAAGGGTGTTTTTGTGCTTGGTGAACTGATTTTATGTTTGGGGGAGTTTTATTTGTTAAATTTACCACCAAGCCGTTATCACACGATAATGTGATAATGTTTCAGACGGCTGGTTGTAAAAGCAGCCTTACAACGGCTGCATTTACGGCCGGCCAGCGAGGGGAGGGGGACCCTGTTGCTGCCATGGAATTAAGGTAAGTGTGTGAAAGATTTACGTTATTCCGTGGCAGGAACGGGAGAGGAGGTGGCGGGGCAGTAACAGGGTATTTTGGTCCCATGTGAAAATTTCCCTAGACTCAGGCAATGTTTCAGAAATGGTCTTTTGCCAATTTCCACTGAGTCCTTTTTAATTATTATTCAGGAGTTATAGTCAAAGTATTAAAGTGCTTTAGGAATATTACACTAATTAAGTATTGAGCACATTTTCTTTTATTGCTGGCATTCCTCTTTCCCTTACTTGATCTCTGTTGATTCTGCTGTCCTGGAAACAGTCACTGTGTTTCTTGGCAGCAGTCATTTTAGCTTGTTCTGGGCAACACAAACAGGCAGCCAAGGAGAGGTACATTTCATTTCAGGAAACACTGGGTCAATTTAAACTGACATGGGGAGTGGGAGTAAATAAATAAATAAATAAATATTGGAAAGGACAGAAACAAAAACATGGTCTTTCTGTTTTTCCAGTCCATTTGATTGGGCCCTGAATTGACTGCATAAAGAAAGGTTCTTATAAAGTTTGAGGGGGAGGTGAGAGTTCTGTTGTAGTGCCTACTTCAGAGTCTCTGGAGCAGCAGAAAACAAGCCTGCTCCATCCTCAACGTGACACCCCTTCAAATACTTAAACAGGGCTATCATTTCACCTCTTAACCATCTTTTTTCCAGGCTAAACATACCCAGCTCTCTAAGTCTTTCCTCATAAAGCATGATTTCCAGACCTGTCACCATTTTAGTTGCCCTTCTCTGGACATGCTCCAATTTGTCAATATCCTTTTTGAATTGTGGTGCCCAGAACTGGACACAGTATTCTAGGTGAGGTCTGACCAAGGCAGAATAGAGTGGCACTATGACTTCCCTTGATCTAGACACTATCCTGTGGTATGTTTGTCTTCTTGCCTGGGCATATGCAGAGCTATACCTGCAGCAAGTACAAGTTGGTTGTGTTGCTGGAAGAGAAGGTCCAGCAACATGAGGCCCAATTAGACACTATGCAGCATATTAGGGAGTAGGAGGTATTCTTAGACAGAGCAGAGCAGAAGGTTCTGGTTGGGGAACACACATGGGATGTCTCTGTGGAGGAGGTTAGGTCTGATACACAGGAGGTCAATGTTTGGAAGAATTTGACTTATAGAAGGAGAAGGAGAAGGGGCCGTTTTACAAGTTTGGTGCTACAGAACTGGTTTGAAGCTCTCTCCCTTGTCAGTGATGACAAGGAACGAGAAGGAGAGCAGCAGAGCCAGGCCTCAGATAATGTGCATGAGGCCTTGGAACGTTCAGCACAGAGATTGGCCCCTGCCAATTCTCAGAGGTGGTGTGTGGTGGTAGGAGACTCTCTGCTGAGGGCTACAGAATCAGTAGTTTGTGGGCCTGGTAAGATGTCTCAAGAGGTGTGCTATCTCCCAGGTGCAAAAATATGCAATATAATGGAGAGGCTGACGAGACTCGTGAAGCCCACTCACTGTTACCCCTTTCTTTTTGTCCACGTGGGAACAAATGATAATGCAAGTCATAGCCTCCAGAAGATCACAAGGGATTATGAGGCTTTGGGTAGGAAGCTGCAGAACCTGGATGCACAGGTAGTCATTTTGTCTGTCTTGCCAGTGGAAGGGCATGGCCCAGGAAGGGAGAGAAGAATAGTGGAGGTGAACAACTGATGGTGCCGCCAGAAATGGTTTGGCATCCTGGACCATGGTGTGAGGTTTCAGGGAGGTGGACTGTTGGCAAGGGATGGGTTGCACCTCACAGCAGTTGGCAGCAATGTTTTTGCTAAGAGTCTTAAAAGTCTAATCAAAAGGGCTTTAAACTGAGTTGTGTCGGGGAGGGAGGGAGTATTCTTGAGGACAGGAGTTCATCAAGTGCTGGAGATAATAGCCCAGATGTTATACAGAGAACAAGGCAAATAGTTCAAGAACCAACAGTGGGAGGAATAAAACCTTTAAAAGGAAGATGGGAAAGTGGCCCGTGGTCTTAGATGTTTCTATACAAATGCACAGAGTGTAGGAAATAAACAGGATGAACTTGAACTCTTAGCACACCAAAGGAAATATGATTTAATAGGCATCACTGAAACCTGGTGGGATGAGTCTCATGACTGGAATGTACTAATAGAGGGGTATAACCTTTTCCAGAGAAATAAACCAAACAGAAAGGGTAGTGGAGTAGCATTATATGTTAAGGATGTGTACACCTGTAAACAGATCCATGACTTAAATCCTGGGATCCAGGTTAAGAGCATCTGGGTAAAAACCTAGGGGGAGAGAAACAACAGGGATGTTGTTGTGGAGGTCTACTACCGACCTCCAAGCCAAACTGAGAACTTGGATGATGCCTTCATAGAAAAGATGACCGCACATTCAGAAAGGAGAGATGTAGAGTAATGAGGGATTTCAACTATTCTGATATTTGTTGGAAGTCCAACTTTTTCATTGTCCAGAAGGTGGAAGAGCCAATAAGGAGATCAGCTATTTTAGATCTGATCCTAATGGTTAATGGGGTGGAAGTGGTGGGATCCTTAGCTGGGAGTGATCATGTTCTCCTGGAGTTTGTTAAAGGGAGGAAAGGGGAAGGCAAGCGTAGTCAGACATGCATTCTAGACTTTAAGAAATCTGATTTCAAAAAACTTAGGGAATTACTGGGGGGATCCCATGGTCAGAAATACTAAAAGAGAAGGAGTACAGGATGGATGGAAGTTTCTAAAAAGTGAGATATTGAAGGCACAACTTCAGACAGTTCCAATAAGGAGGAAAAATGGCAGGTGTCTGAAGAAACCAGTATGGATGTCTAAAAAACTTTCAACTAAGCTAAGACTTAAAAGGAACATGTACAAGAAATGGAAGAAGGGAGAAATCACCACAGAAGAACTCAAACAAATAACGAGCTCATGTAGGGGGGAAGTCAGAAAAGCAAAAGCACAGATCGAGCTCAGGCTATCTAGAGAGGTTAAAAACATCAAAAAGTGCTTTTTGGGATATTTCCATAGCAAAAGAAAGAACAAGGAAGTGGTAGGACCACTGCAGGGAGAAGGTGGCAAAATGTTAACAGGGGACAGAGAAAAGGCAGAGCTTCTGAACACCTTCTTTGCCTCTGTCTTCTCCCAAAAGGAGAACAGTGCTCAACCTGGAGAAAATTGAGCAGATGATGCAGTGGGGAAATGCAACAGGAAACAGGTAAAGAGGATGTTCAGGATTATTGACCAGTATAAATGAATCCAAGTCTCCAGGACCAGATGAACTAAAAATCAACATGGGTTTTTGAAAAACAAGTGATGTCAGACTTATGTCTTTTTTTTATCGAGTTACATACTTGATAGATGAAGGGAATGCTGTGGTTGTAGTGTACAGTATCTTGATTTCACTAAGGCCTTTGACAAAGTCCTTATGATATTCTTGCAAAAAAGTTAGTAGCATGTGGGCTAGACAATGCAACTGTTAGGTGGATTTGAAATTTGTTGATGGGCCGAATCCAAAGGGCTCCTCTTCATCCTAGAGAAGAGTGATCAGTGGGGTGCGACAGTGTTCTGTCCTGGGCCCAGTGCTACTCAACATCTTTATCAATGACTTGGATGAGGGAAAAGAGGGTATGCTTATCAAGTTTGCAGATGACACCAAATTAGGAGGGGTAGCTAATACCACAGAGGACAGGATTAGAATTCAATATGACCTTAACAGATTAGAAAGCTGGGGCAAAACTAACAAAATGTATTTCAACAGGAAAAAATATATGATACTACACTTGGGCAGTAAAAATAAAAAGTACAGGTATAGGATGGGTAACACATGGCTCGATGACAGTACATGTGAAAGGGATCTAGGAGTCTAAGTGGACCACAAGCTGAACATGAGTCAGGAGTGTGATGCGGCAGCTAAAAAAGCGATTCTAGGCTGCATCAATAGAAGTATAGTGTCTAGATCAAGGGAAGTACTAGTGCCACTGTATTCTACTTTGGTCAGACCTCACCTGGAATACTGTGTCGAGTTCTGGGCACACCAATTCCAGAAGGATATGGACCAGCTGGAATGTGTCCGGAGGAGGGCGACCAGAATGGTGGGACGTCTGGAAGCCATGCTGTATGAGGAGCGGCTTAGGGATTTGGACATGTTTAGTTTGGAGAAGAGAAATTTAAGAGGGGACGTGATAGCCATGTTTAAACATTTTAAAGGATGTCATATTGAGGATGGAGCAAGCTTGTTTTCTGTGGCTCCAGGGACAAGGACACAGAGCAATGGACTCAAACTATAGGAAAAGAGATTCCATCTAAATGTTAGGAAGAACTTCCTGACAGTAAGAGCTGTTTGGAAGTGGAATGCACTGCTTTGGAGTGTGGTGGAGTCTCCTTCTTTGGACTTTTTAAAGCAGAGGCTGGATGACCATCTGTTGGGAATGCTTTGATTATTTATTCCTGCATGGCACGGGTACCTGAAGAAATTCATTATTAAAGGTCTAAAAGGTCTTTCTTCCTTTGTGTTTGGTGTTTGTATACCAGACAATAGAAATGTTATGGATCTGTAAAACTGCACCATCTGTAACATTGCACCAGTTACAATGTGTAACTAAGGTTGCCAAATTTCATGTCCTGGCCCTGTCTCTAAGAGCCTGGATCCTCTTCTCTGGTTTTCAGGATGAGAAGAAATCTCAGGGTGAAACAGCTGCCTTGTAAAGAAAAGATTTTTTGGAATAGCTGGAAACACTACCAGATGGATCAATAATTGGTTGGAAGACTGTTCTCAAAGAGTTATCATCAGTGGCTGAACTTCAAACTTGGAAGGGGGTCTCAAGTGGAATGTTGGAATGAGACCATAACACTTCAACAATTTTATTAATGATTAGATGATACAGTAGAGAGAATCCTTATTACGTTTGCAAATGATACAAATACTGCTGTTTAATGCAGATTATAGAAAACTTAAGTTTTCAACCAAATAAATATTTTCTTATTTGTTAAACATTGTGTTTTTTATTTGAATGACATGCTCTGAGCAATTGTAGTTAATACTTAATGATATTGTCTGACCTGCCCCATGTGACATCACCAGGAGCCCGTTCCTAGATCTTAGGCCTTAGCAAATGTATAAAGCACAGGGGGTGAAGGGGGAATGATAATCTTTGTTTTAAGATCAATCAAAAAATATCTTCAAAAGGCTTATTGTTTCCATTAACTAGATTCTATGGACTTTATCAGACTAACCCCTTAGAACGTTCTTTTGCCAGCATTAAAAAAAACATTTTTATGCCAGCAAAAGAACACTCCCCCCCCCCTGCACTTACCTCCTTTCCTGCCAAAGGCAGCTCTGGCAATAAAGAAAACCGACAAGAGTTCATCTCACAGGAAATTAAAAAATAAAAATACAAATAAATCATTTAAAGTTTAAAAAAGTGCGCACACACTTTAAAATTCCAAGTGACCCAGGGAGGGTCATAAAAAGGGTGAAACTTACCTGGATGTCCCAGTCTCACCCGGAAGTGATAGTGCCGTACCAGCCATTGTCAGGGTACGTACAAGACTGAGGTTCACATGCCGGCAATGCCAGGACAAAAATGGCAGGGGGATCTATTGACAGCTTAAGCCATCAATTAAAAGGTACAGGTTTCTGGCTGATTTTTACTGCTAAATGGCAACGTCATCTGATCTGTGCGCCCTTTCACAGTTATGTGGCATTGTTATGACAACATACAGTAGGACCCCTGTACCCCCTGGGGATTGGTTCTAGGGGGGGCGTGGATACTGAAAACCATGGATAATAATGAACGTCATTAAAAATAATGAGACTTCCAGATTAAAATACCATAGAGTTGCTTGAAGGACCTAGAAAATGGCTAGAGAGGACACATTTTCTAGGAGGACTATATGGTAGGTGTGCTGTTTTGTGTCCCATAGATAATTGAATCAGTGGATAATAAATCAGTGGATACAGGGGTCCTACTGTATTTTGAGTCTCTGATAAAGTCACACCAGGAGGGATTCTTTTTTAAAAAAATATGATTTGTAATATGATTTTTCATAAAGTGCAGAATTTTCTCTATTCTGCCTTGGTCAGACCTCACCTAGAATACTGCGTCCAGTTCTGGGCACCACAATTCAAAAAGGATATTGACAAATTGGAGCGTGTCCAGAGGAGGGCGACTAAAATGGTGAAAGGTCTGGAAACCATGCCTTATGAGGAGAGACTTAGGGAGCTAGATATGTTTAGCTTGGAAAAAAGACGGTTAAGAGGCGATATGATAGCCCTGTTTAAGTATTTGAAGGGGTGTCATGTTGAGGATGGAGCAGGCTTGTTTTCTGCTGCTCCAGAGATTGGAACATGGAGCAATGGATGCAAGCTCCAGGAACAGAGATTCCGCCTCAACATTAGGAGGAATGTTTTGACAGTAAGAGCTGTTCGGCAGTGGAACGCACTCCCTCGGAGCATGGTGTCTCCTTCCTTGGAGGTCTTTAAACAGAGGCTGGATGGCCATCTGTCAGGGATGCATTGATCGTGATTTCCTGCGTGGCAGGGGGTTGGACTGGATGGCCCTCATAGTCTCTTCCAACTCTGCAATTCTATGATTCTATGATTCTATCATCATTCATTAACAGTTTACATTTGTGGCTTCTTAACATTCTTACATTCTTGCATTCTTACCTTTTAAACATCTTTTACCATTTACATACCTTAATTCCTGTCCTCCTCATTCAAAACACATTCAAAAACACCCACCTTTTCCTATTAACTAAAATCCGTTACTTCCCATTAAGTCACATCATTAATGGTAATATTCTATCTATTATCAATCTCATCTCTCTTTTATGTCATCTTATTGTTCACAATGCTTTAATCTATCTTAATCTTTTCTGAAAATAAAACTTCCTATTATTCTTTATTCAAACAAGGAACCCCGTATCTATCCAAGTTCCCCATATTCCACTCAAATATTCCTTCATTTCCTTCCATTCTTTTTCAAATTCTCTAATATTCTTATTTTTAATAACAGAAGTTAATTTATCCAAATAAATAAGTTCGACCACCTTGATTATCCACTCTTCCCAGTGTCTAGCATATACGATTCTAGCTGCCACAATTAAGTTAAATAAGATTTTCTCTTTCTCTTCTTCCAAAGATTCATCAAATATGCATAACAGGTATTTTTCAGGTCTCATCTGAGATGATGCTTTTGTTATTTTCTCTATTGAGGAATGAATCATTATCCAAAATTTCCTTGCTTGGTTACAGGACCACCAACAATGATAAAATGTTCCTACTTCATTTTTACACTTCCAACATTGATTACTCAGTGTTTTGTAAATTCTTGACAGTTTGTTGGGGGTCATGTACCACCTATAAAACATTTTCCAACAGTTTTCCCTCAAATCTTGGCATATTGTTAAAGACATTGTTTGATTCCATAGTTTCTCCCACTGTTCAAACTTTATTGATCGTTTAATATTTTGTGACCATCTTATCATGGGGTCTTTCACCACCTCATCTTCACATTCCCACTTCAACAAAATCTTGTAGATCTTTGCTACAATTTTAGTATCATCAGATATTATCACTTCTTCCAATTCTGAATTATTTTGTTTTATACTGTATATTTTTATGTCCTGTTTCAGATTATCACAGACTTGCCTATGACAAGTGACGCCCTCTGCCTTTAACTCATCCTGTGTTCTAATCTCTGGCATGTTTCCTTTCCACTTTATCAGATCTACATATCTTAGCCATTCTTGGATCATGGGATGCGCTTCCATGAGGGGGGACTTCTAGCAAGAGATAGGGTGCATCTCACACCAGTTGGCAGAAACGTTTTTGCCTACAGTCTCAAGAATTTGATCAGGAGGGCTTTAAACTGAGTCATATGGGGGAGGGAGACAGTATTCTGGAAGGCAAAAGGGCTGGAGAAAATAGTCAAACTGTCATAGAGGGAACAAATGAAACAATGCAAGGATCCAACAGTAGGAGGCAAAAAAAAACTTGCACAGGCAGCAAGTAAAGGGAACAAATGGTCTTAGATGTCTCTACACTAATGCACTGAGCATGGGAAATAAGCAAGATGAACTGGAACTCCTAGCACTACAAAGCAAGTATGATATAATAGGCATTACTGAATCCTGGTGGGATGAGTCTCATGATTGGAATGTAGGAATAGAGGGGTACAACCTTTATAAGAGAAACAGGCCAAACAAGAGAGGAGGAGGAATAGCATTATATGTCAGGGATATTTACCCCAGTGAAGAGATCCACGACATCAATACTGGAAGCCAGGTGGAGAGCATCTGGATAAAAATTAAAGGGGAGGGAAACAACAGGGATGTTATTATGGGACTCTACTACAGACCCCCAAGTCAGATGGAGGAATTGGATGATGCCTTTCTATAACAGATGAACACACACGCAGAAAGGAGAGATGTAGTAGTGATGGGTGACTTCAACTATCCTGATATTTGCTGGAAATCTAACTCAACCAAAACTTCAAGGTCTTGCAAATTCCTTACTTGCCTGGAAGACAATTTCATGGTCCAAAAGGTGGAAGAGGCAACAAGGGGGTCAGCTATTCTAGACCTGATCCTAACCAACAGGGATGACCTGGTTAATATGGTGCAAGGGGTGGGATCCTTAGGTGAGAGTGATCATGTTCTCCTGAAATTTGTTATAGAATGGAAAGGAGAAGCCAGGCATAGTCAGACACGCATTCTCGACTTTAGGAGAGCTGATTTCAATAAACTCAGGGAAATACTGGGGGTGATGGTATTCCATGGTCAGGAATACTAAAAGAGAAGAGACCTCAAGATGGATGGGACTTTCTCAAAAGGGAGTTACTGAAGGCACAATTTCAAACAGTACCATTGAGGAAGAAAAATGGGAGGTGTCTCAAGAAACCAGGATGGATGACTAAAGAAATATCAACAGAGCTAAGTTTTAAACGGAACATGTATAGGAAATGGAAAAAGGGGGAAATCACCAAAGAAGAATTCAAACAGATAGTGAACACCTGTAGGAGTATAGTCAGAAAAGCTAAAGTGAAGAATGAGCTCAGGCTTGCTAGAGAGGTTAAGAACAATAAAAAGGGGTTTTTGGGATATGTCCGCAGCAAAAGGAGGAAGAAGGAAATGGAAGGGCCACTACGCGGAGAAGATGGCAAAATGCTAACAGGGGACAGAGAAAAGGCAGAATTACTCAACACTTTCTTTGCCTCAGTGTTTTCAGAAAAGGAAAGCATGACCAACCTGAGGATAAAGGAACAGAGGACACAATAGGAGAAATCCAGCACAGAATAAGCAAAGAGGTAGTACAGGAATACCTTCTTAACCTAAATGAATTTAAATCTCCAGGACCAGATGAACTACATCCAAGAGTATTAAAAGAGCTGGCAAATATAATCTCAGAGCCATTGGCAATAATATTTGAGAACTCCTGAAGAACAGGAGAAGTCCCAGCAGACTGGAGGAGGGCAAACATTGTCCCCATCTTCAAAAAGGGGGAAAAAGAAGATCCCAGCAATTATCGTCCGGTTAGTCTGACATCAATACCAGGGTAGATTCTAGAGCAGATCATTAAACAGAGAGTCTGTGAACATTTAGAAGGCAATGCCATAATCACAAAAAGTCAACATGGGTTTCAGAGAAACAAGTCATGCCAGACTAATCTGATCTCTCTCTTTTTTTTTTTTTTTTTGATAAAATTACCAGCTTGGTAGATGAAGGGAATGCTGTGGATATCGCATACCTTGATTTCAGTAAGGCCTTTGACAAGGTTGCCCACGACATTCTTGCAAACAAGCTTGTAAAATGTGGGGTAGACAAGTTAACTGTTCAATGGATTTGTAATTGGTTGACTGGCCGAAACCAAAGGGTGCTCCGCAGTGGCTCCCCTTCATCTTGGAAAGATGCGACCAGTGGGGTGCCACAGGGTTCTGTCCTGGGCCCAATGCTATTCAACATCTTTATCAATGACTTCGATGACGGAATTAGTGGCATACTTATCAAATTTGCAGATGACACCAAATTAGGAGGAGTAGCTAATACCCTGGAGGACAGGATCAAAATTCAGAATGACCTGGATAAACTGGAGAGCTGGGCCAAAGCCAACAAAATGAAATTCAATACGGAGAAATGTAAGGTACTGCACTTAGGGCGAATAAATGAAATGCATAGATATAGGATGGGGGAGACCTGGCTGAATGAGACTACGTGCAAAAGGGATCTAGGAGTCCTAGTAGACCACAAGTTGAACATGAGTCAACAGTGTGATGCGGCAGCTAAAAAGGCCAATGAGATTTTGGGCTGCATCAATAGAGTATAGTGTCCAGATCAAGGGAAGATGCTTTGATCGTGATTTCCTGCGTGGCAGGGGGTCGGACTGGATGGCCCTCATGGTCTCTTCCAACTCTACAATTCTATAATTCTATGATTTAATGTCTTGCAATTTTTCACACCTATAAAAGGCTTCATGTGGAGATATCCACACTGGGGTCTTTAGAAGGCATCTGCTTTTATACTTCTTCCAGACCCTGAGGAGTGGTTTCCATATGAAATGATCATTGAAATCTTTATTAACCGTCTCCTTATTATACCATATAAATGCATGCCATCCAAATCTCAGTTTATCACTTTCAACGCCCAATAAAGTTTCATCTTCCAGAACACACCACTTCTTAACCCAACTTAAACAGCAGGCATGTAAATACAACTTCAGGTTTGGGAGACCCATACCTCCCCATTCTTTTACATCTTGTAAATATTTTAGCTTTATCCTTGGCTTTCAGACTGCCCATATAAACTTGCTCAATTCCTTCTGCCAATCATGCAAGATGCCATCATTATTTATTATAGGGATCGTTTGGAATAAGAATAAAAATTAAGGAAGAATATTCATTTTTATAGATGCAATTCGGCCTAATAACAAAAGCTTCAGATTGGTCCATCTTTCCATTAACCTCTTTGATTCTTTCCATATTTTATCATGGTTATTTTTAATTAAGTCACTGTTATTTTTGGACAATACTATTCCCACATATTTCATCTTATTTTCCCATTTAAACTCAGTCTTGCTCCCTATGTATTCTTTCTCTTGCCCACATAAATTAAATGGGAACATTGATATTTTATTCCTGTTTATCTTTAAACCTGACACTTCCTCAAAGTTTCCTAATATAGTTGTTATTCCATCTTTTGCTCCTCTGACAATTTCCTATGCAGATTGTCATTTATAAATTTTATCATCTTACTCTCGTTGACTTCTTTAAATCTAAATAATTGTGAATAAAATTTAACAAAGGCCTTTTTAATATTATCTTGGTCATTATATGCTATGCCATTTATCTTAATGCCATTTATTGCATTCCTTACTCTATTCTCTCTTAGTTGTTGTGCTAACCACTTCCCTGGTTTATTAGCTTGCTCAAACCAATTTTGTTTATTTTGTCTTGATTTTTTCCCCAGTTCTTCCACCAAAATTGTATCTAATTGTTTTTGTAGTATCTGTATTTCATTATTCAATTTTATATTTGTTGGATTTTGTCTTAGTTCTTCTTTATTTTTAATCAATCGATTTATCTTATTTACTTTTTCTTGTTATTTTCTTTTCTTTATAATGCTCTGCTGGATAAGAAATCCTCGCATGACAACCTTTCCTGCCTCCCAAATCACTCTTAAGTCCATGCCTTCAGTCCAATTCTCCTTAAAGTACAAATCCAATGTTTCTTTGGCTTTTTTTAAAATTTCACTGTCATCTAAGAGAGTATCATCTTTCCTCCAGTTCATATTCATTTTTTTCCTGTTTATAGTCAAAGAGATTGCATTGTGATCAGATAAGTTTCTGGGAAGGATGTCCACATTCTTTACTCTTGTTGCCCACTCTTTAGATACGAGAAACATGTCTAACCTAGCTAATGACCTATGTCGATTAGAGTAAAATGTGAACTCCCTTGCACCCTTATTTGCCACTCTCCATATGTCTAATAATGCTAATTCTTCCACAATTTTGAAAAACGAGTTCGGGAGTTTACCTTGCTTATCCTTAATTCTTTTATCTGAATGTCTATCTAAGGGAGGATTTATCATTCCATTAAAATCTCCCATCACTATAACATGATTAAATTCACATTGTCTAATTTTGGTCGTTAATTCCCTGTAGAAGTCATTTTTATTTTCTAATGGTACATACAACCTAACTATTAAACATACTTCTTTTTCTATTCTAACCTCTACTGTGACCCACCTCCCTTTGTTGTCATTAAATATTTCTTTGGATTGAAATATCTTATTAATATATAATATTACCCCTTTCTGTTTTTTATTTACTGAAGATACAAATTCATTGCCAATTTTTTTATTTTTGATAAGATGTTTATCCGATGCTTTGATTTTTTATTCCTGTAAACAGACAAAATCCCATTTTTGTTTATTCAAATAATGAAAAATCTTACTTCTCTTCTGTGGAGAGTTGAGACCTTTAATATTCCAAGATAAGAACCTCATACACTTCATAACTGATATTCTTATTCTTTATTCACTTATTTACTTAGTTTAATTTCCCTCTTCCCCGTTTTCTTCTTCTTCTTTTATCTCAACTGATTCGTCCTCTGTGTCCTCTCTATCACCCACTCCCTCTTTCCTTTCCGAACCTTCTTTTTCACTTCCTATCTGATCCGCTTGTTCTAATTATTCTAATTCTTTTTATTTCTAATTTTTCTCTTCTTATACTGTTGGGTCTCTGTTTCTTGGATCTCTTTATCCTCATTTAAATCTCCATCCCCTTCGTCTTCCCTTTTTTCTTTCTTATCTACCAAATCTTTTTTATGTTTTTCCCAAAATTCCTGTACTTCCTCCAAATTATTTAATACAATATTTCTTTGCTTATATCTAAATGACAAACCATCTATTCTGATCCATCTATATCTTATATTTCTTTTTCTTAAATGTACAGTCAAACATTTATATTCCTTTCTTCTTCTTAAAATTTCTCCCGGTATATCCTTCATTAAAAAAGCATTTTCCCCTTCAATCTGAAATTGGTTTTCATAATTTCTTTGAATAATTTGGTCTCTAACCTTTTTTCTGACAAAAATGATTATGTCCCCTGGAGTTTTTCTTTGCATCAATTTTCTATTTTTTAATCCTATATATCCAGTCCACTTCTCTTTCAAAATTGTCTATATTTTCCTCTAAATATTCATCTAATGGTTCTATTATTCTTTCAATTAAGTCCTCATCTCGTTTTTCTGACACTCCTCCTATCTTAATATAGTGCTCTCTTTGTTTCATTTCCATCAATAAATTTTCATCTTCCTGTTGATTTGCCCGCTCATGAATTTTCCCTATTTTTTCTTCTATTTTCAGTGTTTTTTCTTCCACCTCTATTAATTTCTGATCTGTTTTCTTCACCCGATTTGAGATCTCATCTATATTCTTCCTCAACTCTCTAACCTCCGTCCTAATTTCTTGTTTTATTTCTGCTTTCAAGTCCCTCATTTCCTTTCTAAGGTCTTTTATCTCATCTCTGAGGTCCTGACCGATCTTCCTAATTTTGTCCAATAATGTAGATTGGTCAATAATCTTAATTGGCATCTCAAGTGAGGGTCTTCTGAAAAATTGCAATTTTGTCTGTTCAGTTTTTTGTCTTGTTGATCTAGACATTTTATTTATTTACTCCTCTGCTTAACTATAATCCTTTCTTTCCCTTCCCCCACTCTGTTTCTTGGTTTTCTATTTTGCTTGTGTTTGTAATATTAAATTATGATTATACTTCTTGCCAAATTAGTACTTTTCTTCAATTTCCTTCTCTATTGGCTATTATATTATTGGATCACTCAATCTCTCAATTACTATTTTTTGAGTGAGTTGTTCTATATATCTTAAATAAATTTCATATATATCTAATCAATATTCCAATATACCCTTTAACCTGCTCCAGATATTTCAAAACATATACTCTCTAATTTTTAGTCATATATATATATATATATATATATAAAATTTTTAACTATTTCTTGATCAAATCTATACAGCCAAATCACCTTCAATATCAAACTCGCATTCTATATCCAGCAAATCATCTTACAGGTTACAAATTTTATATATATATATATATATATATATACACATATACCCATGCACAAACACATACTTATACTTGAGTATATATGTATACATACATACACACACACACACATATATATGCATGCACACCTACACACACATATACACACGTTCTTATGTATACCAATGAATATACTTAGGCACATGCATATATTTCTCACTCTGCCTTGATTATTTGAATTACTTAAATTAAGCAACAATTATTTAAATCAAACAATAACTTATCAGTATGTGTCCATGTTCAATGTCCACTAGGTAGTCCTTGACCTTTTTCTTCTGTGCTCTGTGTTCTGTGTTCTTTTGTAACCTGTAATCCTTTATTTTAAGTCTCTGGCTAGATTTTACATCTTCTCTTTTCTTTCTTTGCACTCCGAGTCTTCTACAGCAGTCTTTGTCCTCTTCCTGCTTTCACAATGCTTGCCCTTCTCCAACTCCTGGAATAGGCTTCAGACTTTCTATTCCACAGACATTTCTATTCCATATAAGGATGAAGCTTACCTCTTACAATATACAGACATTTTCCTGCACATAGTATTATCTTTGACAGCCAGTGTAGATTCAAATCAAATGGAAAGGATTTAAACATTTTAGCAAAACTTCTAACCAAGTATAGCAACTTCCTAATTACATTGTAGCCATTTAACCTATGGCCCAGATTTCTCCCTTCCACTATGAAAACCTATCATGGCTGAAGTGGTAAATTACAAAAAGCTGGTAAAATCAAAATATTCATTTAGACCCTTGGGGTTTTCTTTAATTCTAAACAAAATATCCAAAACGCCTCCTGTTGTTGTAATGCCTTTTGGAGAGAGCCATTGAACAAATAAAACATGGCCCTCTTGAGAGCCATTGAACAAATAAGAACAAATAAGACATGGTCCTTTTAACACAGACTCTCCAAAAGGTATTACAACAACGGGAGGCATTTTGGATATTTTGTACTACTACTAACAGAACTATGAATGAAGAAGACGGTGAGAGGTAGGGAGCTACTAAAGAACAAATACAATTGGAAATAATTATAGCAGAAGGTGACCAGCAAAACAAGGAAGGAACTTCAGAAGGAGAAACAGCTGAGGTAGGAGATAGATGAGAGGAAGAAGAAGCAGCAAGAAACTTCAGGGTGCACTGAGGTGAGAGATTCCTGATATAAACCAGGAGTCCAGTCAGCCACAAGCTTGCTGACTTCCTGTGAGGAAATTGGAGGTTGGTCCTTCATGAGGTTGGTCACAAGAGGTCTCTGAAAACCTCCTGGTTTTTCAGTTACAGCATGAAAAATCTCTTAAGTTTGTTCAGCAAGTGAAAAGTACTGCAAACATAGGAGCTGCCTGTGCCTAGTGGCATGACAGGGGATTCTGTGACTTCTGTGTTCTCCCAAAGATCTTGGTTTCCTTTTGATGAAAGAATGATAATTTGGATCATGCTTTTTAATTCCCCAGCTTAGTTTTAATGTTAGATCTGAATGCACCACATGTGGGAATGGCTTTAACATTGAAAATTGAAGAAGAGGAAGAAGGTATGTAGAACAACAAAGAAAAATAAAGCAGCAGGCTTAACCAGAATGCTAAGGATATCAGTTAAAATTGGTTCATGGGACATAAAAGTTTAAACTCAGCTTTTAAGAGAAGATAAGTGTTTCATTACCTTGAGAAATCAAAACATGACATAATTTCACTTCAGGAAACAAAAATAGGAATAAACGATTGCAAATATTTGAGAAATCCAAAGCTTGGACAAACATTTATTTGTGCTGCGGAAAGAAAGAAGGAAGTAATCATTTACATTAATCAGAAATATCCAACTGAAGAAGTATTTACTGAGAAAGATGGTCATTATATTGGATTGGAGGTGCAATTACAAAACTTTAAAATGTTAATAGTTGGTATATACTCCCCAATTGAAAAAAGGAAAGTTTTGATTGAAAAACTAGAGACTGTGAATGCAAAAGTTGAAGCTGAGAACACTATTATGTTGGGAGATTATAACGGAGTTATTAACCTTCAATTTGACAGATGCTCACAAAGAAAGATTGGGAAAAATCAAGGTAAACTTCCTACTTCTTTCTTTGAATTAACAGGGAATTATGCTCTAAAAGATGCATGGAGACATGTAAATAGCGAAGCTAAAGGATTTACATTTTTCTCGGATCCTCATAATGTATATGATAACAACTACCTTGCTTCTCAAAATTAAGAATATGGAAATGATACCTAGAACTTGTTCAGATCATAATATGATAACACTAGAACTGTGGCAAAAGAAATGTGAATTTAATTGGAGATTAAATGAAAACTTATTGAATAATGAAAATTTGATAAAAGAAATTAAATCAAAACTAAAGTTTTTCTTTGAAACAAGTATGACAGATGGCCCTGCAAAAAAATTCTATATGGGATGCATCTAAAGTCTTTATAAGAGGTATTTTAATTCAAAAAGGATCAGAAGTTAAAAAGGCAAGAATGGAGAAGATATCTAAAATTTTCAATGAAATAAAGAAGAAAAAATTGAAACAGAACATTTCAAATCAAATAATCTTAAATGAAATAAAACTACTCCAAAAACAATTGAAAGAAGAAATGACAATACAAATAAAAAGGAAACTACGTTGTATTAGACAAAAACATTTTGAACAAGCTAACAAAACTGGGAAGTGGCTAGCTTGGAAGCCGAAAAGAGAAAGAGAAAAAAGGAAATTTTAAAGCTAAGAGATGGAGATCAAAACTACATGAATCAGAACAAAATTAATGAGATTATCTACAAATACGTCTCTAAACTGTTTGATTATAAAAGTTTCAGTATTGACCAAAATCATAAGATTGGAAATTATTCAGATAAACAGAATATAAGGAAATTGTCAAAAGAACAAAACAAGCTACTTAATCGACCAGTTTCAAAAACAGAGGTAATGGAAGTGATTGAAAGACTGAAAACTGCTGCAGCACCTGGCCTGGTGTATTTATGGCTAGATACTATAAACTTTTTAAGGAAGAATTGTTGATCCCATTCCAGAAAATGATAGATGAAATTTTAGAAAAAGGCAAACCAGGTTCTTGGAAGCTATCAAATGTTTAATTAATTCTAAAAGAGGACAAAGATGCCACTGACATAAAAAATTACAGACCAATTGCCTTATTAAACCAGCACTATAAAATCTTTACATCTATATTAGCAGAAAGGCTGAAGAAAATTTTGAATGAAATAATACATATTGATCAGAATGGTTTTTGCCTAAAAGGAAATCAAAGGATAACATAAGAACAGTCATAGATATAATCGAATGTTATGAAAAGAACAATGAAAAAAAAAAACTGGCAATTTTGTGTTCGACAATCAGACTTCCTGATAGAAACACTTTTAAAAAATTAACATCGGTAGTTTTATCAAGTTCATGGAAAATATTTTAAAAGACCAAAAAGCACAAATAATAGCAAATGGGGAGAAAACAGATATAATTGGTATTTATAAAAGAATGAGACAAGGGTATCATCTCTCCCCTCTCCTATTTATAATTATAATGGAAGTTGTAAATACAAATATAAGGGACAGCACCTATTAAAATAAATATATTGCCAAGATTTAATTATCTATTTCTGAATATGTCTATAATAACTAATGAAAAACCGTTTGAAGAATGGAAAAAAAGAAAAAAAAATCATTTGGCAAGGAAAAAACCTAGGTTAAGATGGAAGAATTTAACAGAAAGAAGAGAATGTGGAGGATTTGGAATGCCCGAACTTAAACTTTATTACTACGCTAGTGCACTTATGTAGATCAAAGATTAGATTCTGTTAGAGAAAAAAATATTGTTAAATCTTGAAGGCTTCAATGGTTGCCATGTCTACTTACGGTATGGCAAATTAAACTAAAACAAAAAAATGTGGTCATCACTTTGTCAGAAAATCTCTTAAGAATTTGGATTATGCAGAGGAAGAAATATTATGGGAAGATTCCATTATGGTTATCCCCTCATGAAGCCTTATTTGGCAGATGGAAAGAATCAGGAAAATGGATCTGTTATAAGCACCTACTATTTAAGAATCACCCAAACGAATTTGTAATAAAGTCAAGAAAAGACCTAGAAGCGAATGGAATTAAGATTCAATGGTTTCTATATTTACAGATGAGAGAAAGATTTGAAATGGACTTGAGATTAGAGGGATCTGAACAAAAAGAAAATGAATTAGATAAAACTAGCTGTACCTAACATAACATACGCCGGTAGTGCATTAAGGGTGAGTTGCTCTATTGCCCTGCCCCCTCTGCTGCTGTCACTGCCACCAGTTGACTCCCTGGGTCTATTTCAGTGGCAGCAGGGGTGGCAGGGCGATGCTGTGATCCTCTGGGTGCCAGGCAATATCAAAAACCCCATATTAAAAGTTGGTCTAGTTCTATAACAGAGTAAATAATTTCTATGATTCCAAAAAACCAACTAATTAGTTGGGAGGTCCATCTTCACTGACTCAATTCTTACAAAATAAACCATAAGGCTTGTGTATGTTTCCTTTCCCAGTGTGCTGATTGGCGGCTTAGGAAACATACCCAACCAATCCCCTCACTTCCTCAGCCAATCACCACCCACATGCAAATTCCTTGTCCACCTCACAATCCACTCCTGCCATTCAATCTGTATTTCCACCCCCAGCCTCACAAGGGCCCCTCCGTCCTCTCAGCCAATCACCACCTACATGGAAAAAAGTGCAATATTTGTTTCCTAAAATAATACCATGTAGTTGAACCCTGTGAAAGGAACACTGCTACTCCATGCTCCATGCTGAAACCACCCCTTGAAACCCCAGCAGGGCACATAATGGTGTATGTTAACACCGGGCATACCAATACTAATATTAATACAATTATGCCAGTGGCTCTTAAACTTTTCTTTACCAGGGACCCCCTTTAAATATCTTTTGTTGCCATAGGCCCCCAAGATTTAACATAAGATTTAAAACCCTAGCAACAACAAAAACAACACCTGATAACAACAATAATAATACAATTACAACAATGCCTCTTAACCTTTTCTTTAACAGTCGCCCCTTTAAATATCTTTTGTTGCCATGGCCCCCCAAGACTTTAGATTTAAAACCCTAGTAATCATAATACTGAAAAACAACAATAATAATACAATTACACCATGCATGAAATCTTCCCTCAGAGGCACTGGAATAAAGGGGGAGACTTTTCTCCTGCTTCTTCCTGCACATTTGTGGCTGGAGTGGATTGAATGGCAATGTACAGGCCAAGCCAGCCAGCTTTTGCCTTGGCTCCTGTCACATGGTCATTCCACTGCAGGAATACAGCTTTCAAGTCTTCATGGACCCCCTGTGAGGACATCATGGACCCCTGGGGGTTCCTGGGCCCCAGGGTAAGAACCACTGGTCTAGATACTTGGCAAAAGCAGAATGCAAAAGCTCTGCCTCATTTAGAGAAGAGGGGGTCCAGGGACCCTTGTCTACCACTTGCTAAAACAGAAATTAATAGAAAAGGGAGTGAAGGAGTCTCTCCAGCAAGGGGTGGAATGGTCACCTCTAACTTTTTTGTGAGTCTTTGGGCTCACCTTTGCCCTGCCCGCAGACTGTGGAGCTTCAACCTTCCGCTCTGATACCAGCTGCCCTTTGAACTCAGCGTGCTGGATTCCCACTGGGGGGAAGCTGGTGGCCAATGAGAGCCCACTTTGCTCCATTCTATTCCACCTCCCTTGATGGCTTTGGTTCCCACCCACCAGCTGGAGGGTTTTTTTTAGCAGGCAGCAGCCCGTCCAGTGCAGCATTTGTAAAGAAAGTCTTTCTCCCACGGGAAGGAGAACCAGGGGTGGCCAGAGGATCCCAAGGGTCTCCTAAGGAGGAAAAAGAGGGCCTGGAACCCCAGGGCAGCCTCCCACCTCCTTTCCAACCCTTTCCAGGCTTTTTTTTTTCAGCCTTAAGTTCCTCGGAGCAAAAGGTGTCCACTCAGTATAGGCTCACTGAGAGGCACCTGGCACAGCTTGGGGACAAACTAACCCAGGAGTAGCCAAAAGAGCAGAACTGCACAGCAGAAAGGGCACAAAAACAAAGGTGTCAGCTAGCAGTTGTTCCACAGCTCTGACCCACTTTCACACACAAAAAGACTTACAGACAACAAGATTCATCCAAAAATATCTGGAGGCCTTTATCTTCAGTTTCACTATAAGCAAACACAGTATATACATAGGAAACCACTTTAACAACCTCAACAGCAACACTGCTCTTTCTCCACAATACCAATCCAAACACAATGCATTGTGTGCTTTGGCTATATAGGAGTGTTTGTTAGTCATCCCTCTGCTTAGGCACAGATGTGAACAAACCCAGTTCAGCTGTGCTAGCAGTCTGTGGTCTGTTGCGCCAACATTTTTCCTTTTGTGCTTAAAGCAATATTACCCTGACAGAAGGAGGGGGGAAAGGGCTCAAGTTTTTGGGTGCAGAAGGGGTGAAAAGTGAAGGAAGGGGGAAAACTTATACCCTGCAAGGTAGGACAGGAGGGAAAAGAAGAAAGTTGAGGGTGGGGGACACATAGAAAGCAACATTATTTTCCCCATGCATGCATATTAAGACAGCAAGGGGAGCTGACTGAGTATTCAGTTACTGCAGCTCAACCGGCAAAGATGTGGCTGTAGGCCAGGGTGGTGGTGCTGAAAAACACATTCAAGCTGCTGATAAGCCACCCAACAGAACTCTACGATTGGTTGGGTATGTTTCCTAAGTGGACAATCAGCACACTTTCAGCTAAATGGTATTATTTTAGGAAAAATTGCATTTTTTCCCATGTGAGTGGTGATTGGCTGAGGGAGTGAGAGGAGGGAGGGGACCTTGTGAGGCTGGGGGTGTAGATGCAGATTCAGTGGCAGGAGTAGATTGTCAGGTGGACAGGGAATTTGTATGTGGGTGGTGATTGGCTGAGGGAGTGAGGGGATTAGTTTGGTATGTTTCCTAAGCCGCCAATCAGCAAGGAAAGGAAACATACACAAGCCTCATGGTTTATTTTGTAAGAACTGAGTCAGTGAAGATGGGCCTTCTAACTAATTAGTTGGATTTTTGGAATCGTAGACATTATTTACTCCGTAACAGAACTAGACCAACTGTGATGACTCTGCTAATGCTCACACACTGAGACAATATCCATTGATCAGAAATGGTTTACTGGATCAGAAGTATTCAGGTTTATTGCATAGACAGTTCTAGCATTTCGTGCCAGAACTTAGAAGATAATAGGAAAGCTAAGTTTCGATTACATCGTCCACACCTGCAGTGTTCATGAGGACATTCCATGCTGTACCATCCTCCCAACCTCCCTCCGCACTTTCCCAAAACATAATTGGCCAGACAGCCTTGAACACTCCAGCAACAGATAGCACACTCAGTAGCTCTAACCCAGCATCTTAGCTCCCAGCATGCTCTCTACTCATGTCAGGGCCTGACATGCCAACTACAGCCTAGCAGCAACAGTACATTTGAGCTAACTATCTATATAGAGCCCATGCCAGAGTCCTGACACCAACTTTTGATATGGTTTTTGATATTGCCTGGCGCCCAGGGGGTCACATCATCACTCTGCTGCCCCTGCTGCCACTGCGATGGAACCCAGGGAGTCAACTAGTGGTGGCAGCAACAGTGGGGGTAGGGCAACAGAGCGACTCACCCTTAACGCACCACCAGTGTATGTTACGTTGGGTGCAGTTAGTATCTCATAATACTTGAGAAGAATATACCTGATCTTGGATAGTATAGCACATGTGAAATTCATGGGTGCCCAACATTATTTTTTAATTTCAACTTCCAAACAAAAACAAATGAAGGAATAACACAGTTATGCAGACTGCAAATTTAATATATTACAAATTTAAGATGACAACATAGTTTAAACCAAGAATACAGATCGAATATACAGATAGTATTTCATAGTGTACATATATTAAAGGGGGGGGAGAGGAGAAGAACCTTCTAGAGATAAGTTTGTTTGTTTTTACAATGGAAGCAACTATTGCTCTTCCTTACCATTCATCATCAATCCACTGTTGCTGTCACGATCCAGTCAGAACTTCAGTTTACTCAGACAACAATCACCAGTCAAAGTGTTTTATTGCAGAGATAAAGCAGTGAACAGGTCCAGAATCATTGACAGAAGTGGCTGGCAGAAAGAAAGTGTAGGGTTTAAAATCAGAGACTTAACTCACTCATTCCTCTTACCAACACCCCCTCCCTTTCATTCCCAAGCCTTCAGCAGATGTGTGACCTTGGAGATAGGCTGTGCTTTCTCCAGGCTTGGGAACTGCAAGGTTCTCACATTCCAGGCCCCCCCTCCAAGCACATAAACAATACCCAGACACAGACTGCTCATGGCAGGACCCTGGCTGGGTCCAGGTTGTATTTAGGGGTCTCCTCTAGACCAAGGCTGGAGATGGTTGCCAGCCACTGCCACGTCTCACTCAAGACCTCACTTTGGCTGTGGGATGGCAGTGGTGGGACAGCAGCAGCAGCTGCCACCACAGCCACTGCTTCTGCAAAGTTTGGCCTCCTACTCCTCTCCTCTCCCCCAGAGGCAAGAGAGACAGAAGAATATGTGCCTGGTGGCTGGGGCTTACCGTTGCCTCTGCTGCTGCCCTACACCATTTTTTATACAGGTACCTGTGTTGTATTCCAAAATCTGAAATACGAAATGCTTCTGGTCCCAAGCACTTCAGATAAGGAATACTTAACCTGTATTCTCTTGACTATTTCATATAGTCCATTACAGAATCTATACATTCTGTACACTAAGAATATAGTCTAAAGACCTTAACAAATACTATAGTCATGACAAAAAAAAACCCTGTACATTTCAGACTAAAATTAAGCAATATTCAGACAGCTCTCAGTCGTCTTAGTAAGCGTTCCCATAACTGAGTTACATTTCTGATAACTGTGGACTTTATCAGACGGACCTCCCAAAATGTCTCTTTTACACCATATTTTGCAGCGTTTTTCCTGCTGGCAAAAGAACCCTTTTTATCAGACCTACCTTCAATACCTTGAAAAGGCAACCCCAGCATTACTGGAGCATGAACAGAGCTCTGTTTTACTTCCACATTCATGATCTCAGTGATTCTCACGAGAAGACACAAGTGTTGTAAAAATTTAAAATACAGCAAAAGAAACACACAAGCACAGAAGCACTAAAAAAGTTCAAAGTAAACCAGGGAGGTTCATAAAAAGAGCATCCCCTACCTGGCTTTCACATTTTCAACCAGAAGCGTTCTGCCCATTGACACTGTATTCACAAGATCAAAATGGCGTGAGGTTTCAAAGGCTCTCAATACCGGCAGAAAAATGCCAAGCCAATCTATTGCTGGCTTGGCCCATCCATAAAAAAGAATGCCTTATTTTCAAGACATAATCATGAATGCACAAGGTCATTTGGTATGTACGCCCTTTTGTGTTCATTAGGCATTGTTATGATGCCATATTTGGTGAGTCTGATAAAGTCCTGTGTGTTAGAATCAATTCTTAGTGAACATTCCTTGAGGTGTCCAATAAATTCAAAATAAGAATTTCTGTTGTATTATCCTCATTTTGTGATCTCTTTGACACTACAGAATTATAGCATTTTGACTGCCATTGCTCTATCCTATGAGATCCTGGGATCTGTAGCTTTGAGTTAATTAGAATTTCCTGCCACAGACTTCTAGTGCCTGCCTCTAGAGAATTCTAAGTGCCTCACCAAACTATAAATTCCAGGATTCTATAGAATGCACAATGGCAGTTAAAGTGGTATCAAAGTTCTGTAACTGTGTATTGTGAAAGATACCCAAGATAAAAAGAAACATGTTTCACTATTTTCTAAACCATCTGTGATTGATTTAAAAAAACAGGATATTCATTGTTTTTCATCACTGGATACTCATAATTGTTCATCAGTAAGGATGAACACTGTACTCTACTCATCATTGCTCATCAAGTTCATCTTTGAAAAGATTTTAAAGATAATTGATATCAAATTAATATGCATCTTTGAGTTCTTGATAAAAATAAATTATGGGCTACATCCAATGAAATCTTCAAAGCCAATAACAAAAGCAGAGGTTCAGGAGCTGCAAATACACTGGAAGCAAAAGCATCTGCTTATTAAAATTTCAGTGACAGGATAGTAGAAAGATACATACACTTCAGATTTGAAAATGCTTTCAAGCAAATAATCCCCATGAACCTCAGGTGGTGCAATTGCTTAGTTAACCATGTGACATAGCCACTGATACATTTCAACTGACTTCCTATAAATTGCTGTTCTCTCACACATCAAGGGACTATAATGTATATATGAGGAGAATACCTTTTCTTTTTCAGATGTCTATGTTCCTACTTTCACCAGGAAAAAAACAGCAAGAGAGAAACAAGTAGATGGAAATAAATCTACTTTTCCATTTTTTTGTTTTCCCAGAAGGAACACTAGAAAGAAGAATGAGACTGAGGTTAATCAGCTGCTCCCTTTCCCTTCTGCCTTTCAGATAGTTAAAATCAGAAGAGATTCAGGGCAAAATCAAGACCATTATGGTTCCTGGGCTGGCAGGTTGTTATGGGCCCTCTCTCTTCCCCCAACAGTGAACTTACCCAAGATACTTGCATTTGTGTTCATGGACATTTGAAGTGGGAGTTAAAGAAAAACTACATCCAGGTTGTGTACATATGTAACACAGGTAGCAAGGGGAATTACAATTTAGTTATATAATGTCCTTATGTGCATGCACAATTTCTTACTAAGAGTCACATTCCATGACATTTTGATGCCCATAAAACTTGTTGCTAGCCAGGATGGTAATCTATGCAAGGAATGTAGTACTGAGAGCCACTTGTAATGTATAACATTTATTGCAATCATTTGGATTTTTGGCTTACAGAACAATCCTAAATGGGTTGTGAAGGACTGGAATAGCTGAGCAGATAGAACACTTGTTCTCTAGCCCTGGTGGCTCATTTTGGGCAGGGCAAGAAGATGTTTGGGGATAAGTGATCTTGCTAGGCTATTTATGCCAGCAGATCTGTGTATCCCTCATTGTGTAACCATCAACAACAATGGGGAGATAGCTGATGAGCCCATCTGGAAGAATGGAAAGGCTTTGGATCTAGCAAATCATCCCTATACTGCATCCCCATTTCAGAGACCAGCAGAAGGGCACTAATGCACTAAAGTAAACCCCTACCAAGCCATCAACATTCACTAACTAAGATCTTAGATTAGATTATTTTGTGGGGGAGGGTGGCTTGGTTTGTCTTATATCTTTAACAAATAAAAAAAAATACTTTAAATAAAAATGTTCAGTTCACATTAGATGAAAAAACATTGATTCTCTCCCCTGACTCATAGATTTAATCATCCTTCAAGGAGGAAAAATCTGTTTAAAAGTCTGCTTGTAAGGAGTCTGCCAGGAAAACAGACGTAGAGACTATTGAATGGGTCAGAGAAGGTAAAAAAAGGGATGTTGATTGATGAGTCTGACATCTAGTAATTTGCAGAGCAGCAGCTACTGGATGTGTCATACAGTGTGTGTGAAAGGTGCAATTATCAGTGTATTCATCTCTTTTCAGTGTTAAGCTTTCACTTATCTGAAATTCACAGATAAGTCCAATATCTATTGGATGCATTATATTTAAGGTTGCCAGGTCAGGAACATCCCAGTCACTGAGCTTTTGGGAACAAAACCGAAGAACCTAAAGTCCTGCTCATATCACATGTGGACGGCCCTGGTGATTTCACAGCGCATGGCTCCTGGTGATATCATTAAACATTATACTTAAGCATCAATCACAATTGCTCATAGCATGTCACTCAAAAAACACAAAATATAAAAAATGAGAAAATATTAATCCCATTAGACGTTTTCCCAGCTCTGCATGAAGAGAGAAAAAAGCCAAACTTTTCTCAGCTCTCTTTTAAACATCTTTTCAGGCATTTCTTTTGAAAACATATAGCAGTTGTAGTCCAACACAAAAAAATATTTTCTAAGCTCCACTTTGAACAAAAAACAGAAAGACCATAAAATTACATCAAAGTTGTAATTCAACCAAACAAACTTTTCTAAGAAAAAGAAAAGTTTACCGAACTTTGGTTACTAATAGTCACTAGGTGTTTGCAGGAGAGAAAGAAGATGACAGTGATAGCTTTAGCCACACACCAACAGGGCTATCTTATCAATGGATGAGTCTACACCATGGCTCTGTCCCAGCTCCAGCATCAATTATTTTCGTTCCAGTTTGACTCCTCTCAAGTCATATGTGTTCCTTTTGACCTAACTTGGAATCAGGAAGACAAGCCAAACAAGTCCCTTATCATGAAGGCAAGTCAACTTACAGGGGTGTAGCCACTGTGGCCATGTGTTGGTTGTTTCACATTATTTTAGCCCACATGGTAGTGGAACTTGCAGCTGCTGCTTTGGGTTTTTTGTTTGTTTGTTTATTTGTTTTCCCCAAAGTGTATGCACTTATTTGCATATCCTCAGGGGCTACCAAAAAAACAACATGGCATGCTTTGCAGCCTTGTTTTGTTTTCCCACAGTGCCGACCACGCGGGCGGGCCCGGGAGCGGGGTGTCACTGGCCGCAAAAGCAGCCGCCAGTAAGTCCCCACCGGGCAGCCGGCTTGCGGCCGAGTGACATGGTGCCCCCGCTCCCCGAGCCCTGCTCCAAAGATGCACACAGTATAATATGCACAAAATGTTTATTGTACAGATAAGATGAAAGGATAGTTGGTAGAAAAGGCCACAACTTTCTGTTTGGTGATAGCTGTTAGAGGTTGGCCTGGGCATGGGTAGCCAATGGGCAAGGCGAGAGCCCTCACCTTGCTCTGACACAAAATGTGGGCCCGCCCCCCATAGGCGGACCCACTGTCTAGGTCACGTGTCAGGCACGTGACCGATCACGTGGATAGGAAATATCACGAGATGAGACCCCGTGACTGATCCACATGACCCAATGGCCTCCGGGGGTGGGGAATCACTCAGGAATGATCCTGACCCTGGACCCAGCAAGCCTGCCTAGGGCCAGCTGGGAACTCCCAGCCCCCCCAGCCGAGAACAGAACCCATGCCCACCGCCAACAAAGCCGAGTGTAGAAATATTCGGCTTCCGCCAACCCCTACAGCTATCACCAACGAGAAATACCTCCTGCCTGAAGGGATCCGCCGTTTGGACCTAGCCGTAGAGCAGATCAAGTTCCGGACGTATGTAAGCAGAGTACGCCCTGGACTGCCATCAACCCAGGCGCTGGATGTCTGTAGCCATCATGCCTTCTGCTGCCGCTGTAGTAGCTGCGCCGATCCAGAAAGAGTGTCTGCTAAAGTCATCTGCTGGGCATCCGAGGTGCCTCAAAGTGGCTTGAAGAACGCTGATGAACTGGAAGCGGGTCAAAGAAGACAAGTCTTTGTGGATGAACAGGGGGCCAGGGACATCTGCACGCTGCTTGAGGTATTGCTGTAAGAGGTGTACTGGACAAGCTGGAGATCCCTTCAGAGCCTGTAGCCGGATGACAGCCCCCCATCCACACTGGTCATTTTTGGATCGTCGGAGCCGCAGATGAAGAATCCCATCTCTCAGATCAACGTCTGACCGCTGTAGAGTACGCCCCGTCCTGGATGCCTTGGCTCTGCAGACCAGCTCCCCAATGCGCAATGCTGCAAAGAAAGCAACCGAAAAGGCAGAACGGAATAGAAGAGTTTCATACCTGGATCGACATATAGCTGAGAAGGCTGTGATGATGTCGCATAGAAGTCCATATGAGACTGGTCTGCGAGTGTCCTGCTTGCCTCCTTCCATACGGTGCCATCCTTCGACTGCTTTGCGGATCAAGAAAGTGCCGCATGGATCACCGTGTCCTGCCGCCTTGCTGAAAAAGGAGATGGCTGCCAGGTGGAGAGATATAGTCCTGGGGGCAAGGCCATTCTCCTTTAACATCCCAATGTAGTGGAGGACCTCTCGTTCCATGGTTGGCCAGGAGCTCCTGTATCCATGGCGCATTCTGAAGCCGCCAAACTGCCAGACCGCCCGGGAGTAACTGGCCCGGGTGGAAGGTGCCAAGGCGTTGAAGACCCCCCGGCGCACCGTTCCTTCCCAAGTAACCAGAGCTCGACCGGGAAGGTGGTTGGTGTGGGATCTGCCTCCGGAGCCAATTCCTGAAATCTGCCATCCTGGAATCGAGATAATCCATCTGCTATTTCATTATTCACACCTGGGACGTGGCGTGCAGTGAAAGAAATGTTAGCTGCCAGGCAGACCAAGACGAATTCTCTGACAAGTCACATGACCCTGTCAGATTTAGAGGATTGTGAGTTAATGATACGGACCACCGCCTGGTTGTCGCACCAAAAGCACACCCGCTTGTCTCGGAACTCGTCTCTCCAAAGATAAACAGCTACTAGTATAGGAAAAAATTCCAGCAAAGTTAGGTCCCGTATAATATCGGATTCCCTCCAGGCAGGAGGCCATGGCTGTGCACACCAGTGCCCATTGAAGAATATCCCAAACCCCAAACCCCCAGCTGTGTCCGAGTGGACTTGCAACCCATCCCCGAGTGCTGCCTCCCCTTGCCAAAATGTCACCCCATTGCAACCTTCCAAAAATCTAAGCCACACCCTCAAATCCTCTTTAACCCCCCTGGTGAGTCGGATGCGGTGGTGAGGGGACTTAATGCCCACGGTGATTCTAGCCAATCTACCACAGAAGGCCCTACCCGGGGCCACCACCCTGCAAGCAAAGTTGAGGTGACCTAGCAGGGACTGGACTTCCTTCAGGGAGGTTTGCTTCTTCTCTAGGAGGAGCAGCAGCTTCTGCTTGGTCCTGGCCAGCTTGTCTTCAGGCAGCCATGAGACTTCTGCTACAGAGTCCAGTGTGATCCCTAAGTAGGTGATGCTGTTGGCTGGCCCCACCGTTTTGTCTGGAGCCAAGGGAACGCCTAGCTCCTGTGCCAAATCCTGAAAAGACTTAAGCAGAAACCTGCAATCCGCCACCACCTCCGGGAGCTCCGAGGCAGACTTGAGGTTACCGGACTCAGTGGCAAACCTTGGGCCCATGGCTGGGATCCTAAACCCCTTGGAGAACCTGTCCCTAAGGTACAAGGCAGCCTGTTTGTTGGGATAGAGTGCCAGGAGAGGGAGGAGGGCCTGTAGCCTCACAGGTGTGAAAGCCAGGCAGCCTCTCCCTCGACTGTCACTGTTGTTTTCCACTTCCCTGCCCGGCACTGTTACCCGACCCTGATTCCTTCTTGACGCCGGAGGAAGCAGGGCGTCCTGAGCGAAAGGGCTGGTCGGTGTTGCCGGGGCGTGGGCAGCTGGTCCTGGGGTGGGATCCATAGCAGTTCTCGCAATAATGCTCAAACTTGCAGCGGGATTGCTGGCATTTACCTGCATTGTATTCCCAGCATACCAGCCGCTGGGCATCCTTCTTACGAGGCTGCTTGGCCACCTCGGGCTTGCCCTTGATGTGGGATCCCACAATGACAAGCCAAAGTTTGTCGTTGATGAGATCCCATCTGGCCCTGGGGTTGCTAGACGCCCTCTTGCGTAATGCGGTGTTATAATCGATGGCAGCCGCCTCCCCAGCCAAGGACTTGGCCTTGAGCACATTGCTCAGGAGATTGGCCAGGTGCCACCCCCTATCTGGGTAAGCCATACCCACTACCCCCATGAAAACAGTATACCCGGCCAACCAGTTGGGGAACGAACGCTCCACCGGGTCAGGTTTGCCCTTGTCCGAGGCTTTCTCAGACTTAGGAGTGCTGCCCACTTCCCCCTCAGGTTTTAAAAGGGAAAAGACATCCACATAATATCCCTTCAAGATATTATCGTGGGTCTTTTTGTCCAGGTGGATCCCAGGCAGGTCCTCGTGGTCCTGAAAAAGACTGGGTGTGGGGGGGCCCGCAGTGGCTGCCCCATCCCGCCAAACCCTGGACAGCCCAGCAGAGCCAGGCTCCATGGTGGCCCTGGCCTTAATGGCCCAGGCGGGCAACCCAGGGACCAGGGCCACAGCCGACCAGTAACCGGCCCAGTCCATATCCTCATCGGAGGACTCACCTGAAGATCCCTCGCTGTCTGAATCCCTCCTTCTCTGCTAGGTCCATTTTTTCCTTTTGTCCCTCTTATCCTTCTTAAGTTCCTTCTCCCCCGAAGTGCTGCTCCCCCGCACTGGGGAAGAGCCGTCTGAGGACACCAAGCTGACCTCGCTTGGTGAAGGTGACCTGCGCTTCCCGCGCCATCCCGCTGTCCTGGCTGACTGCTGAGAAGCCTTCCCCTCAGCCTCGAGGTCAGCTACAGGGCCTGGAGCTGGTGTAGCGGCCCCTGCTTCCTGCCCCCTGTTGGACCTTAGCTCCCCGACCTGTTCAGCTAGGAGCATGAGTGCTCGGGTCAGCTCCTGGAGGTTGGTAGCTGTTGTGCCACTCAGGAGGTGCTCAATGGCCTCGGTATTGCCTACTGCCCCCCGGGGGATAGCCTTACGTGCTTGCGGTGCCAGTGCCGACCAGGACGTAGGCGTCTGGCCAAACTGAGCCCGCATCACAGGCCTGTTGGGTGAAGCCTTCTTTTTGGGAGGCATGCCCCCCAAAAAGGAGTGATTTCAGCTCTATAGATAGTAGGTTGGCCTGAAATGGCCTGAAAGTGAATTCAGCATTAGCCCTGGCTTGTCTGCCCTTGCCAGGTAGGATGTTCCCTTTGCTGCTGCTCCCTGGCTGGGAGAGTCTCTTTCTCGGCTTGTCCGCCCTGCTGTTAGGGTGCCCCCTCAGTGCTGCTCCCTGTTGGGAGAGCCTCTCTCCTGGCTTGTCCGCCCTGCAGGGGAGGTGCCCCTTTATATGCTGCTCCCTGGTGGGAGAGCCTCTCTCCTGGCTTGTCCGTCCTTTGCTGGAATTCCCTTGGCTTGTCCACCCTGCTGGGTCGGGGTGCCCCCTTTTGCTGCTCCCTGGCTGGGAGAGCTCCTTTCCTGGCTTGTCCACCCTGGGTAGGCCACCTGTAGTCCCCCTAAGAGGGCGGGTCACCCACTGACCCCCTCCTGCATGGCTCGGGCCTCAGAGCCCCACGAGCCTCAGGCTGGGCGTGCCTGTTGGGCTGCCCCCGCAGGCCCAATCTGGCCGCCGCCCGCCCAAGACTCAAGAGAGTCCCCCCTAATGGCCGCCCATTGGGCTAGCAGCTCTCACTAGTCCTGTTGCTCAGACGCTGGGGACAGCCCGGCACCAGCTGTTGGGTCCACGGCCTGCCTGGCTGCTCCCTGTGGGCTCTCAAGTCCCCTTCAGGCCTCCATAGCCTCGGCCTTGCTGCAGCCGCCGCCGCTGTCCCTTCGGCCTACTGGCCCCACCGCTGCCGCCTTCTCGGCCTTCTGGCCCTGCCGCCTCTTCAGCCTCGAGGTCCTGTCGCCTCTTTGGCTTCTCAGCCCTGCAGCCTCCCGGCCACCACCGCTCGCCACTGCAGCCGCTGCTGCTGCCGCCGCCGCCTCTTCAGCCTCTCCCCGACCTCACCGCGGCAGCCTCCACTGGGTCTTCTTTGGAGCTCCCCGAGAGCTCCTTCCTCTTTGGCTCACAAGAGCCAACTGGCTAGGGCTAGAATTTATTCCCGGCTGGCGGACCGCACTGGGAACTAGCCCCGCCTCCCAGCCAATCAGCGGCCATGCCAAGGCGTCGGTCCTGATTGGCTGGGGAGAGGTAAAACCAGCCAATCGGGTGAGAGCTGCCTCTTCCCGATTGGCTGATTTTGGATCCTCTTCCCCAGCCTGCCAGAGCAGGCTGGAAAGAAGATGAAGGACGGCTGGCATGGTGGCACCCATGCCGACCACGCGGGCGGGCCCGGGAGCGGGGCATCACCGGCCACAAAAGCAGCCACCGGTAAGTCCCCACTGGGCAGCCAGCTTCGCACTGGAACGAAAATAATTGATGCTGGAGCTGGGACAGAGCCATGGTGTAGAAAAGCAACAGGAGAGCAGGAACATTCCATCTTCCATGCTGCCTTACAGCATGATGTTGTCATTCTTTCGTTTCAGTCCTGTGGGGGACTGAAGTAAAACTGTGTCTTTTTGCTAACAACAACAACAACAAATTAACAAAAAGATGCAGTTGTACCTTGGTCCCCCACGGGGCTAGAATGAAAGAATGCTGGAAGAACAATGACATCATTTGGTAAGACAGCACAGAAGATGGAACATTCCTGTTGTCTTTCCACTTTTCTTCGGAGTGCAGTAAGGCCCAAAGTCTTTAGGCATGTAGAAGATCTGATTTCAAGCTGAATTGGGAAGAACATCATCTGGCATGCCAGGACTGAGATCAGGGTAAGGTTATTTTTCCTGTGTAGATTCAACCTATGCATGTCTGTTGAGAAGGAAGCCCTATGTAAGTCTTGCAGCTTTAAAATACTAAGTATCTGACATACTGTATGCCAGTCATTTTTTTCTGTGGGGAGGCAAACGAGAAAGAATGGGAGAGACTGAACAGGAGGAAAGGAGAAAAAAGATGGTGAGAATAGCTAGGAGCTAGGAGAATTGGGGATAGAAAAAGTGAGAGGATGAGACAAGAGAAAGAAAATGTTGGGGAAGGAGAAAAGTGTAGCCTACAGAACTGAGGAAGTGCGGGGGGAGTAGTTGAGAAACAGGCAAGGGAAACAACAAAGAATACAAGTACAACTAGGAGGTGTGTAGAGGAAGATGAAGTAGAAAGAATAAAGGGTAGAAGATGTTTACCCAAGAGTTGTACATGGAGGAGGAGAAAGCAGACAAGAAAGAGAGGGATTAGGAAATAAGGCATAAGATGGCTCTAGGAAGGATTACTGTACAAAGGAGGAGGAGAATTACAGAAAGAGTGGGAAAGGAGAAAAAAATTAGACAAGAATTACTGGGTAATGGTAGAAGAAAGGATGAGAAATGGAGAAAAGAGATCCCAATCAGATTTTTTTTAAAAAAAATGGATTTTAAAAATAGAAATACAAAGAAAGAATTCAATAAAATAGAAATACAAAGAAAGAATTCAAAGAAAGGAAGGAATAAAAGAGAAAAGGGGGAGTACATAGAATATGAATGTGGGCTAGGTATAAACATTAATATGAACTGACTGTATGTTCAAAAATACATTTTCTTGAAGTTGACATCTGTAAAATAAACATGTGGCACACTAAAGGGGATTCCCATGTTATCGCTGATTTATAAGCTTCCTTCTGCATGGAGAAAGTTTAAATGAGCTGGGGGGAGGAGGGAGAGAAGGCCTAAAGTGTTTGTTTTTTATTTATGTGATTTTGGTGTGTTTAAACAAAGCCACATCTTCTTGTGAGAACAGCCGAAATCTCGCCCATACAAAATTACGGAAGCAAAATCCCATTCTTAAACTGTTAGTTGTGGTTGTATGATGATTCTGTGGCAGTAGGATTGGGCGATTAAGGCAACATATGATAATTACTGTAATCATGCCACTATGGAGATTATCACACATGATAAATATGGCATTACCATGATGCCAGGAGATCTCTAGAGGGCTTCCTTTTCAGAAGACATTGTTCCCATCTCATCATGCACCCATGCTGCTGCCATTCCATCAGCACTGCTTTTTATTGATGGGCTAAGCCGTCAATAGATCCCCCATCCTGCTTCTGTAGTGAAATGTCCTACATCTGAAAAGGTGCCTCGTTATGCTGGCGCGATCCCAGCATCAATGGGAGGTCCATGCCAGAACACTTCCGAGTGAGATTGGGACATCAAGGTAAGTGACACACTTTTTTGTACCCTTCTTGGGTTACTTGTTATATTTTAAGTATGCTTAGGTGGTTGGTGTAAATTTTTGTGTTTTATCTTACATTGTATGTTTGAATTTCCCACTCTCTTGTCTTCTCACAAGAACGGCCAGGATTTGAAACCAGGAATTTAAAGGAGCTCCATTCGAGCTCCATTCACTCCTGGGCTGCCCTGCCAAGAGAATGACATGCAATTAACTTTTTTTTCCATTACAGGGACAGGAGAGATTGCGAGATGGGACCACTTTTTTTGTTCCTGTCTGATAATCTCCTATGTTTCTGTTTTCCTCACCAGTGGAATTACAGCATTTTTAGACAGTAGTCTGATAAAGTCCTGAGAGAAAGAAGTTGGTAGCATAGGCTTTCACAGACTTAAGTCTACTTCATCAGTTGCAAAGTTGCTCAAAAGTGCTACATACTGATCTAGACTGTGGACTTTATTAGACATGGCAAAAATGGCATCATAAGGATGCAAAATTAACTGAAAAGGGCGTGCATACCAGACGACATCATGCTTTCATGTTTTCATCTGATCAAAAAGCCGTTCTTTTTTATTGCCGGGCCAAGTTGTCAATAGATCTGCCATGGTGTTTTGTTCCTGGTATTGCCAGTGTTTGAAACTGCGCACCATTTTCTGTTGTGATTACAGCATCAATGGGCAGAACACTTCCGATTGAGAATGCAAAAGGCAGGTAGGGGACACTCTTTTTATGAACCTCCCTGGTTTACTTTGAACTTTTTAAGTATGTTTCTGTATTTGCGTGTACTTTTTGTGTGTTTATTTTTCTATATTTTTAATTTAAACTGTGCTCGTGTCTTCTCACGAGAATCGATGGATCATGAATGTGGAAGTAAACAGAGTTCGCATTTGTGCTCCAGTAATGCTGGGGCTGCTCTTTCTTGCAATTACAGGTCAATTTGATGAAAATGGTTATTGTGCCAGGACAAGTACACTGCGAAATATGGTGCTAAAGAGATGGTTTTGGAGGTTCATCTGATAAAGTCCTAACACAGCTGCGTCTTTGAATTCTACAGCTATGTCCCATAGTGCTGAATTCATCCTGGTGGCCATGCAACACCTGGGACCAAAAAATGGTTCCCTATCCTTGTTGTAAGAGCCAGCATGCTGTAATGGTTTGAGTGTTGCACTAGGGCTCCAAGAGACCTATATGCAAGGTTGATAATGAATAACTGAAAATACATTTTAAAATTATGCTTTTCTGATATATCTTTAATCAACACAACAAATACACTCTCTTAGTTTTTTAAATCAGTGCTGGACACACTATTCCAGCAGAAGTTAAGACAAGAAGCAGAGAAGAAAGTTCAGAAATATTTAATAGGGGATCTGTAGGTTTTGTGTTCAGGCAGTGCTACTTGCCGTGCAAATCTGAGAGTTAGAAGACTGTAAGATCATCCTGTTATCATCTGTGAAATGTTGGTCTTGGGTATGTTGCTTTTGATACCTAAAAAGAGGCCTTACTGGAAAGTGCTTAAGTGAATGCCATGCATGAAATATCAGCTGGCTTTAATTTCCTGATGTAATTACAATACTATTACGCCTCAGAGAGATCCAAGACATATATGTATAGCTTTTTGAAAGAGAAAAATCCAGTCCATGTCTTTCAGTTTGCCTGTAGTGTCTCTTAAACCCAATTTCTGCAAGAAGGAGTAAGTACTTTGATCAAGTAGAGAATCCACTCCGGATTTTCTATCTGCACTTCACCTGCATTTCTCTGTACTGTGCTAGTGTGTGTATGTTACTATTAGCTGCAATCAGACAGCAGGAACTCCTCTTGCCAACAAAAGGAGAGGTTCATGAATAGAGGGGCCTCAAGTTTGGCACTTCCCTTTCTCTGCAAAGAAGGAGGAATTACCTGAGGACACAGTGAACAAGAGGATAGAATAGGTAAGCTGTATGGGAGATTATTATTCTGAGACATCACTGGAATGCAAGGTGCTTGCCTCTTCTCTTCTAGTCCTAAGGCGGTATAAGGAAAATGAATACAGGTTGTTTTAGTGCTGTTGTCCATGTATTACTGAGCTTTCCTTGTTTAAACTCTTTTGTAAGCCTTTTCAAAGACTCAGTATGAGGTGTTAATTCTAGCTAGTATGTTTATTTCCTTTTGGTTGCTTATGGGTTAGTCCAAAGGCTGTGGCCAGAGGTTCTGTTTTACCAGCTTTGCTACTAATCATTCCAATTCGAAAAGGCTGTCAGTGTCAAGCTCTTGTTACAGATCTGTCCAATGAGACCTTAAATGTATTGTTTGGGGAGCTTTTACAGAATTGAATAAGCTACAGCTACACCTTCTGTCTCAACAAAGCTGAATCATCTAGGAATCAGCTGTATCAGTGGGATCTCCAAGCTGTCTCTGAATTCATTGCTTAAGATTTTTTAAAACCTCGATCAATTTTTTTTAGCAGAATCAAGCATATAAACGGGAAACAAAAGGAGTTAGTGCATGATATACTTCACTGTGGGTGATCAACGGACACCTGTAATATTTCTCCCTGTGTGTGTGTGTACATGCCTGTATATGTATGTGCTTTACATGGGAGTGATGACAATTTAAAAAGAAACTGACAGGCTCATGCTAGTTTTTCCAGTTCTTACCAAGTAGGACATTTAAACATAACTTAAAGCAAAACATACAAAGTGAAGAATGGACCACACACTACTGAAGGCATGCAGACAAAATCAGATAATTCTAAGCCCCAAGCTTTTTGAAATCAGTCTGTTTTGTGTTGTTAAGAATGTTTTACTTGAGGCTCAAACCAGTACCACTAGATTTGGAGATGGCCACACTTTTGGATAGTCCTACAAATTGAGCCTACCTGATTAGAGAGAATGTACCTCTGAAGGCTGGCCAAACAACAGGAAATGTCAATCACATCCTTCTTGTGCTTCTGAGCTTTCCAGCAGCATCTGTTTGGCCATGATTGGGGATAGAACACTGGATTAGCTGAAGGTACAGTCCAACTAGGTAGTTCTTGTATTATTAAATTATATATTGGTATTGTGTCCCTGCAAATTCTTTTCCACATGGCATCTCACATGCTACAAATGAATCACTAAGAGGATAAAAGAAGCATTTAGGTCTTTGTGTATGAAACTGACCCATGATGAAGCCAACATCACCAGCTCATCATCAGTTAATAACTGACCCCACATTGGGAAGAAAATGTCATTTTATATGCCTTTACTATGGCAAAAAAGTGAATTATAAGGTAGTCTGCAAAGATCACTCACTCATTTATTTTCCTAACTCTTGATTTTCCCCCTCACTTGAATTTGTATGGTTGGTTCTTCATTTCTTTATCTACTCCACCCCCTGTAGCCCTTCAAGATGTCTAGACTTTATAATGTGATTCCTGTATAAATAAGGCAGGAAAAGATGAAGTCTTAGTAATAACCACATAAGTAACTAAATACCTTATTTGCAATGTGTGATATTTAAATAAAATTTAGATTGTCTGTTGTAGGAACCCTTTGTTCTGTAGATGGGATCTGTGATTTTTTCATATTATAAATTACACTGATTGTCAGCAGCCTACATCAAATATTTTTAAAACCACAATTCAGATTTCTTTGCAATAATAAGTCCGTCATTGGAGAAAACAGAGTGGTAAGTATATCTTTTCGTTATGCCTCAAAATATTATTCTGATAGTACAAATTTTTCTTCTTTCCTATAAATAAACTTTTTATCAACATCTTCTCTATCTGGAAGAGAGGGTTGTTTTTTTTAAAGACAGATAGGAATAGCACACAAATAAATGATTATGAGGTCTCCCATCACCATTAATAGATTTGGTACAAGGCTGCTTTCATGGGAAAAAATGGAAATCAGGAAGAGCATATTGTAGAGTCTGAGAAATTCAAGTTGATAATGGAGCAATGTATTTTGCAATTTGTTAACATATGCATTTTCACAAACCCAATGGTACTGACTAAGTGTGAAGTCTTAAATCTCATCCAGAGGTAGCTGGAAGGCTACATATTTTTCCCTCCAAAAACATGCTTCTAAGTCTTTAACAACTTGCTTTAAACTTTTGGGTAGAAATTGCTTAATAAAGAAATGTAGCAAAATCCGAAAGCCACAAGCAGCAATACCTTTATTGGGAAACTATGAAGCATAAAATATATTATGCAAGCTTTTGAAGGTTCACTGGTGTCTTCATCAGGCAAAGATGTGAAAAATCATACAGGAGCAAAATGGTGATGATGTTAGAGTCACAGGCCTATATTCTGTCTGAGATGTTGTCAGCAAATGAAGGATTTCAATGCTGGCAGAGGCCACTCCTCTTTTGGGCCATGTGAGAACTAGGGACAAAGGACTTTATCAGATGAACCTCCAAAAACGTTTCTGACCCACCGTATTTTCAAGCATAATTGTCCTGGCACAATAACCCTTTTTATCATACATAATAGTGACAAAAAGCAGCCCAGCATTACTAGAGCACAAATGCTAGCACTGTTTACTTCTGCATTTGTGATCTTGGCAGTTCTCGCAAGAAGACGTGAGTGTGGTTAAAATTAAAAAAACAGTAAAATTAAAATACAAAACATACACACAAGCGCAGAGAAACACCTACAAACTTCCAAGTAAACTGGGGAGGTTCATAAAAAGAGCATCCCATACCTGGCTTTCGTGTTCTTACCCAGAAGTGCTCTGGCGGGACCACCCATTGATGCTGTATTCACGAGAGAAAAATGGCACACAGTTTCAAACCCTGGCAGTACTGGGACAAAAATGGGACAGCAGATCTATTGATGGCTTGGCCCATTCATAAAAAAGAATGCCTTGTTAATAGCAGTGGAACACTAAAGGACAACTTCATGAGATATGGGCACCCTTTTGTGTTCATTAGGTGTTGTTATGATGCCTTATTTGCCGCATCTGATAAAGTTCAAAGAGCAATAAAATACAGGTAATAAAATTTCAACTCCATTAGCAACAGAAAAGTAACTTCTCTTGAGATCCAGATGTCCCTGTCCTGTGTGAACCTAACTGCTCCTTTCTTAGGCAGAGAACATTGCTGAAGGAATCTCTGTACTGTTACATCTGTAAGAACTTTTACGTGCTTTGATTGTGTATTCCTGCATAGCAGGGGGTTGGACTGGATGGCCCTCGTGGTCTCTTCCAACTCTACAATTCTGTGATCCTATGATTCTATATAGGTAACACTTTGCAAATTGTAGTTCCAAATTTTAGCTCAATGAAATAGTTTTACTTTTGTTGGAAGTAGAAAACCCCAAAGAGGTTTTATTTGGGGGGGGGGTTGGAATATATGGAGTTGAAATTTTATTTTATTGTTCTTAACTGCCCTCAAGTCGACCTCAACTCATGTGAATGAAACATCTCCATGATACCCTATCCTCAACAGCTCTCCTCGGGTCCTGAATACTCAGTGTTGTGACCTCCCTGATGGACTCTACCTATCTGGTATGTGAGCTTCCTCTCTTGCTTCTGCCTTCTACCTTTCCAAGTATTATAGTATTTTCTAGTGAGTCATGCCTTCTCATGATGTGGCCAGAGTATGATAACTTCAATTTAATCATCTTGGCTTCTAGGGAGAGTTCTGGCTTGATTTGTTCTAGGACCTATTTGTTTGTCTTTTTAACCATCCACAGTATTTGCAGAACTCTTCTTCAGTACCACATCTCATAGAATCATAGAATTGCAGAGTTGGAAGAGACCACGAGGGCCATCCAGTCCAACCCCCTGCCATGCAGGAAATCTTGATCTTGATCAAAGCATCCCTGACAGATAAGTTGTTTTTCTTTCTGTTAGTGTCATATCGCCCCTGGATTCTGGGAGTTAGAGTTGAATCCAGTGCAGGCCTGACATGAGTTTGTTTCTTGGATTGATTTCCCCCCTGAGCCTCTCCCTCCAGGAATGGATCTTGAGAATGTTTGGATGTTTTTTTTTTTGCTGTTTTCTCTCCCATGTAACTTTATGGCTGGGGCCATCTGGTTCCCAATCTCACTCCCTCTCACCCATCCCTTCTATTCTCCCCCCTTGCACAGCCCAAGGGTTATCTGTTGTGTATTCTGAGTGTTTGCCTCGGAACTAGCTTTGCTATGTTACTAGAACTACACTGCCTTGCTGAATGAAGATTTTCTTATTGAGCTAATGTGAGTGGGTTTACTGGTGCATCACAGTTAGCTTTTTTCACCATCCAGCTCTCACATCCATACATAGTAATGGGAAATAAGATTGCATGGACAATTCTAACTTTGGTGTTCAGTTGTTATATCTTTACACTTCAGGATCTAATCTAGTTCTCTCATAGCTACCCTTCCCAGTCTTAGTCTCCTTCTGATTTCTTGATGGCAATCTCCATTCTGATCAATGATTGATCCAAGGTATGGGAAATCATTAACTATTTCCATTTCCTTATCTACATTGAATTTATGTAAATTGTCCGTGGTCATAGTTTTTGTTTTCTTAATGTTCAACAATAAACCTGCTGTAGCACTTTCTTCTTTGACTTTCTTTAATAGTTGTTTAGTAGTTATGGTTATTTTTTGCTGGTATTGTGTCATATGAATATCTTAGATTGTTGATATTCCTTCCTCAGATCTTCAGTCCTCCTTCCTCTGAGTCTATACCTGTCCTGTGTATGATATTTTCTGTACAAGTTGAATAAATAGGGTGATAGAATGCAGACTTGCCTGACCCCCTTTCTGATTGGGAACCAGTCTGTTTCTCTGTATTCTGTTCTAAAGGTAGCCTGTTGCCCTGAGTACAGGGTTTGCATCAGGACAATCAGATATGGTGGGACACCCATTTTTTTTAGGAGCAATCTGTAGTTTTTCATGATCTATGCTGCCAAAGACCTTGCTATAGTCTATAAAGTGCATGATGAATTCTTTGGTGCTCTCCATTACTCAATGTATGTTTGCAATGTAATCTGTAGTCCCTCTTCCTTTCCTGAACCCAGCTTGCACCTCAGAAATTTCTCACTCCATATATTGTAGGAATCTTTGCTGTAGAATTTCCAGCATGACTTTGCTTGCATATGAAATTAGTGCAATGGTCCTGTAGTTACTGCAGTCTTCTGTGTCTCCTTTTTTGGGGATGGGGATGTATATTGATAGTTTACGATCTGTGGGCCATTGCTTTGTTTTCCATATTTGTTGGCAGATTTTACTTAGAACTAAGGTTGATTCTGTTTCTGTACATTGCAGCAGTTCTATTGGTATGTCACCTGTTCCTGGTAATTTATTCTTCCCCGTTATTCTTCCCTTCTGAGTGCAGCTTTCACTTCACTTTCTAAAATTTGAGGTTCATCTTCATATGATTCTTCTTCCCTTGTATCATTCATCCGTTTATCTCTTTTATATAGCTTTTCTGTGTATTGTTTCTATCATCTTTTTATTTTATTTTGGTCATGTATTATGTTCCTCTGCTGAGTGTAGAGCATCCCAGTGCCTGGTTTAAATTTCCCTTTGATTTCACAGATCTTCTGGAAGAGGTCTATTGTTCTTCCCTTTTCTTCGTTACTCTCTGCTATTTCTCTGCAACGATTATTATAGTAATTCTCTTTGTCCTTGTGCACTGATCACTGAACAGTTGAATTCATGGTTCTGACTCTATTCCTATCCCCCCCCTTTCCTCCCTCTTGTTTGTCCTTTACTGCTTGAAGCATTTTGTCTGTCATCCATTGATTCTTCTTCTTCTTCTTCTTCTTCTTCTTCTTCTTCTTCTTTTTTGGCTACAGAAATAATCTTTCTGCAGTCCTCCTTGACTGTGTCCCTGGCTTCTGTCCATAGTTTATCTGGGTTCATGGTCAATTAGGCTTAATAGTACGTTGATTATTGTAATCTTGTTCGACTAGTCTTCCATTATCTCATTTTAGTCCTCTCATTTCAATTCAACATTCTGCTGCTAAGATTATCTTTTTGGCCCATTGTTTTGATCATGTTACCCCATTTTTGATATCTCTTCATTGGCTATCCATTCCTTCTAGGATGCTAGACAGTGCAACTGTTAGGTGGATTTGTAATTGGTTGACTGACCAAACCCAAAGGGTAGTCACCAATGGCTCCTCTCCATCCTGGAGAGAAGTGACCAGTGGGGTGCCACAGGGTTCTTTCCTGGGCCCATGCTATTCAACATCTGTATCAATGACTTGGATGAGGGAATAAAGGGTATGCTTATCAAGTTTGCAGATGACACCAAATTAGGAGTAGTAGCTAGTACCCCAGAGGACAGGATCAGAATTCAAAATGACCTCAAAATGAACAGATTAGAAAGCTGGGCCAATATTAACAAAATAAATTTCAACAGGGAGAAATGTAGGATACTATACTTGGGCAGTAAAAATGAAATGCACGATAGAGGATGGGTGACACATGGCTTGAGAGCAGTACATGCAAAAAGGATCTAGGAGTCTTAGTGGACCACAAGCTGAACACGAGTCAGCAGTATGATGCAGCAGCTAAAAAAGCCAATGCGATTCTAGGCTGCATTAATAGGAGTATAGTGTCTAGCTCAAGGGAGGTAATAGTGCCACTCTATTCTACTTTGGTCATACCTCACCTGGAATACTGTGTCCAGTTCTGGGCACCACGATTAAGGAAGGATATTGAGAAGCTGGAACGTGTCCAGAGGAGGGCAACCAGGATGGGGGGAGGGCTGGAAGCCATGCCCTACGAGGAGCAGCTTAGGGAGCTGGGCATGTTTAGTCTGGAGAAGAGAAGGTTGAGAGGTGACATGATAGTCGTGTTTAAATATTTGAAGGGATGCCATACTGAGGGTGGAGCAAGCTTGTTTTCTGATGCTCCAGGGACTAGGAAACGGAGCAATGGACTCAAACTACATGAAAAGAGATCCCACCTAAACATTAGGAAGAACTTCTTGACAGTAAGATCTGTTCAGCAGTGGAATGCACTGCCGGAATGTGGTAGAGTATTTTATTTTTTTATTTCCCCCCCCCTCTTCAGTCACAAGGCTATCAGAGCGGCTTACAAATTGTTTTAAGCAATAGCTATTTACACATCTAACTGCATTAAACAGTTTCCAATGTGTGTCTTTCTTTGGAGGTTTTTAAACAGAGGCTGGATGGCCATCTGTTGGGAATGCTTTGATTGGGCAGGGGGTTGGACTAGATGGCGCTTGTGGTATCTTACAACTCTATGATTCTATGGAGATTATCAAATGCAGCAAATGTGGCACCAGCAGAATGCAAAAGGATGCTGATATCAGACGACAACGTCCTTTTGTGTTCTGCTGGCATTATGTGGGTGTTTCTTCTTCTTGGTGGCTGAAGCCGTCAATAGATCCCCCAGTTCTGTTTGTCAGGTTAGTGCACTGAACCTCTGAGCATATCAAGAGGATCAGGGAGCAAAAGCTTTGTAGCAGAGTTTTCATCCTCCTGGCAAAAGAATAAACACAGAGACACAGGTTTGTGTCTCTTTACTATAGCATAATAACGGTATTTACAGTATTACAGCATTCAACAGAAAAACATCTTTATAGTGCAGAGATCCAAGATAGAACTAAAACACATTTATACAGGACAGTTTACTCAGTTCACAATAACTTTGTTTTCTTTAAAGATAACAAAAATTCTTTCTCTTTCCGACAGCAAGGCTCCGGGCTTCTAGCTTCTAATTGTCCAAGGCCATTAATCTTGTCAGGTCATTAATCTTAATCTACAAACTAGCTCCAGGAAGCCACTGTTTGTACTCACTGTTGCACACTGTAGGCCATTTCAGCTCTTTACAGCATAAATCTATTGTATTGCATGTCCCAACATCCTGACACTGTTTTGGTACTGGCATTGCCGGTGTGCAAAACCTTGGGCCATTTAAACTTTTCACTGCAATGAGAATGGCCTGCCCAGCACGAACACTCCTGGGTGAGATCGGGACATCCAGGTGAGTTTTGCTCTTTTTATTACCCCTCCTGGATTACTTGGGACTTTTAAAGTGTGTGTATGTGCTTGTATAATTTTTGTGTCTTATTTTTCTTTTCTTTTTTGAATTTCCCATGGAATGAAGTCTCGCAAGAATCTGTGGGACTTCAAAGGAGGAAGTGAATGGAGCTCTCTTCACTTCCTCTTCATTGCCTGGGAAGCCTTTGGATGGGAGGGAAGGTAAGTGCAGTGGGGAGCATTCTTTTGCCAGCATAAAAATTGGGATTTTTTATGCCAGCAAATGAACGTTTTAAAAGGGCTAGTCTGATAATCTCCTATGATTGCTAGTAACTGGAAAGAAAAGAGAACATGCTGCCTAAAATATTGTAACTGATTTATGGAAACCCTTGGGACCCTAGCCCTTTTTCACTTCAGGATAGTGTTAAAAGGGCGGGAGTAGGGTAGAGTGTTGGTGATGGGGTGCCTTATGAGGTTGATAGCATGAGACCAACCATGTGTGAATGAAGGCACCATCACGCAAGATCTGCCAATATTTTCACCACATCTTGTGACTACTCCAGGACTTTGGTCTCGGTGTCAACCCCAAGAAGTCCATCTTGGAACCAACAAGAGTGATCAACCTTAAAGGGGCAATATTTTCAGGGGAGGGCTTATTTCCTACTCAGCAGGGCAGAGGTACTCAGAGACAAGGTTTGAGCGTTGTTGTCTCATCCTTACTACTCTGCTGTTACAATGCGAATGCTTCTGGGACCCTTGGCTGCCACTACAGCGGTTACATATCTGACATGTTTTAGGCTCTGACCTCTCTAGCATTGGTTCCTCAGGCACTCCAACTCTCTTGAGATCACCAATATAAGAAGTTAGCCATACCTCTGCAGGTGCTTCCATCTGGTGGACAAGGCCTCCAAATCACCTTTCCAGTATACCATTTTGGCTTCTAGACCCATCCTGCATGGTCACTACAGATGCCTGGCAAAGTGGACATTAAAGACTATACGGCTGTCCAATAAACTGGCCAAGCAGCTTATTCCCGTTGGCCTTAGAGCCTGTTATACAAGAACAGTGGCTTCCTCCATGGCTCTACTACGTGGCATACCATTGCCACCATGTGGTCTCAGCCATCTACATTTATCCAATACTAAAAATTAGACTGTTGAGTTTGGGTGGATGCTCAATTTGGATGTCTGCCATTCTCCACTGACCTAACCCACCATCTTTTGGTAAGCTTTATAGTCACCGATTTGTGTGAATTCACAGAGACCACAAAGAAGAAGAACAGGTTGAGTGCCTGTAACTGTGGTTCTTGAAGTGGTTATCTGTGTCCTCACGCAATCTGCTACACCTTCCCTGTCTTTCAGGTCTCTGTATATTTTCTCAGCAGATTTCAAAACTGAGAGGACAGTAGCTTTGGCGAGCTAGGATATGTGCCGTAGATGCGAGGGTGGGGGGAGGACTCCTGCCAAGCTGCTCAGCTCTGGAACATTCTGATTGGGTCTCTGCATAGGCACATAAGCTCAGATGACCATTTCAATAACCACAATTACATGTAATAACCTGTTCTTTCCCAGCCTTCACATCTTACATGTTTCCAGAATTTAAGCTAAGGTGGAAAAAATGTGGACTGCTGCCAGATATTTTTTGGCCTGCTGCCAGATATTGGTAGATTTAAACTCCCATCAGCCTAGTCATTATGGCCAATTTTCAGAGATGATGGGAGCTGCAGTTCAGCAAGACCAGAAGCACATAGACTCCCCACCTCTGCTATAAGTGTTCCGCAGTCTTTTTTTCTTGTTAGGTGAACTGGGACTGAAATATGCATATGCATTAAATATGCATATGCATTAAATATGCAATATGCATTGCTGCTTGCAGCAAAGCCACAAAGGCCCTTTATGGAGATTTTTGCCCACATTTTCCATGCCAAAGGACAAGACTCCCTTTGATAGATTTCATTATATTAATGATAATATCTATTTGCCTGTCTGTCTGTCTGCAAAAGTGAGCCCAAAGACTCATGAAAAAGTTAGAGGTGACCATTCCACTCCTTGCTGGAGAGACTCCTTCACTCCCTTTTCTATTCATTTCTATTTTAACAAGCGGTAAACAAGGGTCCCGGGACCCCCTCTTCTCTAAACAAGGCAGAGCTTTTGCATGCTACTTTCTAATTGGATAGTCCATTTAGGTCAGCAGTAAGTCCTTCCAGAAAGCATAAGAGGAGGATGGTGACAGACTTCAGTACGTATCTTCTGAGCAAAATCGCTTAGATGTAACAGGACTGGCATGTGATCACTTTCAAGTTTGGGTATAACTTTTAAATCCTTGGTAAAAGGGAGGAGGTTTCCAGAAATTATCATGTAATCAATGACACTCATTCTGAATCCAGAGATGTAAGTAAATTCAGCTGGGTGGTCATTCTCCATTGTACCGTTTAGGATAAAGAAATTTAGTCTATGCACAGCTTGCGCCAAGCAGAGGCCTGCAAAGTTTGATTTCTTATCTTTTGAAGTGTGTTTATTGTACATTTGAACAAGCAACTTGTGCATCAACCATTTTTTATTTTTTCTGTTAATCCATCTGCAATCACAATGCTGCCAGATGATGATGGTAATCCTGATGCCCATTAGGTATCTCCATCAATGAGAATGCTCAAACCTTTGATCTCCCCAAAGGCCTAAATAAGCCTGGCCATGAATGGATCATCATCCAGTGTGATTTGTTTGCTAAACTGTTGCCTGGTAGATGCAACTTCATTTCCCCCCCCCACTTCACACCTAGGTGCCAGTGGGTGGCTTTTCTATTAAACAATAAATATATTTATATTTTGTTAATGTGGTAATGAATGTCTAGTTTCTAGGTGCAAATGTGTTTTTCTGAGTTGCAAATTTGTTTTTCTGCCCTTGAAATGTCTACCTTCTGTAGACCATTTTTAATGAGAAATCACATTAGCACATTCATCTCCATATGAAAATGAGAAAAAGTCATTGCCAATGGATTCTTGCAGGTTTTCTCTGGTTCTGTGATTGTCACAAGCGTAATCTATCACCCTGACTTCTGTATCTTGGAAATTGGAATTTTAGCTGTCTACCGATTGTTCTGAGGCTCAAACAAGTTAATGATCATAAGGCTATTTGCATGTTTTTAGTTTTGTATACATGATTAATCATTGTCATAAAAGCAAGTCACGGGAAAACCCATCCTAGCTTCTATTTCTCTCCCTTTCTTTCTTTCTTTCTTTCATTCTTCCCCCCCTGCTCTGAGTTTTAAACAATCTGAATGGGACAAGAAGTTTCTAGATGCTATTTTTTGTTTGAACTCACCTTGTTGGGAAACAATTTAAACTTGTCCCATTTGAGACAAACATAACATTTTAAGTACAGCAGGGTCAGTTTGAAGATACCTGAAAACATCTCTGTGTTATTTTCCCCCAGAAGAAATTAGACAGCAGGGGAAATAAACCAGACATACAAATGTCTAGACCAGGGAGGGCAACTGTTTTGGGGGCAGTGTCCATTTTTCACATACCCCAAAATTTCTGGTAGCCCATACTACCACACCAAGTTGAAATCAGAAGTGATGTGACCTTTTCAGATGGAGAGGGGGGCTTTAATGGTGTAGGGTGAGTTGTAGGGGGTGAAAAACCACTGCATTTTATGTTTGGGAGCCGTTTGATGTGAACACCAATCTGGGGGGAAAATTTGAGGGGTCTTAGAAGATGGCTGGGGGGATTGGAGGGGCTGCAAAAAAAACCAGTTATGGACAACTTCAACATGTCATTATATTCATTCTTATTTAAAGGAACTTTCCAAATTTAACTTGTGCTATAGTTGCTGTTGGTTTAACATTTTCAATTAAGTGAAAAGGGAAATTAAAAACTCAACTTTTTTTTTACTTCATTGATGCTCCCCCACAAACATACACTTCATTAAATTCTGTTAAAGACCTTGTTTTTCCTTCCTACTTTTAGAACTTGGAAAGATTGATCAAGAGATCCGTAAATATAACACACCAGGATTTTCCGGCTGCCTGTCCCGAGTGCAGTTCAACCACATTGCCCCACTCAAGGCAGCTTTGAGATCAACGAACATCTCCTCTCATATCCACACAGAAGGAGAACTTGTAGAATCCAACTGTGGAGCAAATCCGCAAACCATTCAACCAATGTCTTCAGCAACAGATCCTTGGCATTCAGACTCTGGTAATGTTGACCTTAATTTCTGACATTAATATAATTTATTAATTTTATTTATCTTTAAATATAAATAAGTCTTCTGGCAACTAAAGTTGGCTACAAAAGTTATAGTTAAAATAGAACTCCAGATTATAGTAAGATAAGACTAACCATTCTATGTTTGTATTTCTAATGGCTTATATATGCTTTATATTTATCATTTTCATTGCCCTAAAATTTTATTACAGCTACATTTTACCATCATATGCTAGTTTTACCATCATATTCTAAGCAGTGATAGTTTTATCTGCTGATCATCTTGTGTATATTTTTCCTTGTTTTGAACTTTGTAAATAGGATTGTCAAGGGAGGAGTTGGGCAAGCCTGGTTGATGCGAGCCAATCACAGTTCAGGGAATGCTGTGAAGGGGAGCCTCCTGCATGGCAGGGGGTTGGGCTGGATGGCTCTTGTAGTCTCTTCCAACTCTATGGTTCTGTGGGGGAGAAAGGAAACAAAACTGAAGCTAGTCTCTGACATGAGGCAGGTAGGGAAATGATTGCACCGAGATAGGGGAAAGATGGCACAGAGATAGGACAGTCAGCCAGGGGGAATAACTAAATAGAGTTTTGGGGAGCTATGAACAATTAAATAGTTCAGGGATTAATGTGCCATCTAACTGCGTATTAATAAGCTTCTGCTTGTTTATTCTTTTTTTAACAACTGTTTCTGGCTGTTCCTGTTACGTTTTTTATAGAGACTGGTCATGCTTACCATAGTGAACATCCACTGGTCAATATAAGGATCACCTTGAGACCCAAAAAACCCTATCCAGGGAGGGATCTTGAGGGGAAAGGGGGCAAAGTGAGTGACCAGAGCCCAAGGGTTTGGAATTCCAGGGCCAGCATAAAGAGGGAATCATAGAATCATAGAATTATAGAGTTGGAAGAGACCACAAGGGCCATCCAGTCCAATCCCCTGCCATGCAGGAAATTGATTCTATAGTGGTAAGGAGTGCCACTGATTATCAGAGACTATGCACAATTTCCCACTGGATCCCATCACATATATTTCGTGCCAAGTGACAGGATGTTATGGGAAGAGCTGTTTGGTTAAAAGAAAGCCAAAGAGAGGTCTTAAGTGGGTCATTGGCAGAGTTTTGCTAAAAGTGGTGTGTTGAGTGGAAGAGTTGAAGTACGGTAATTGAAGAGGTACAATAAAAGTTTAGAGGAGGAGGTAAAGTGCTGAGATAAAATGGGGGATTACAAAAGGAATGCAGTGAAAATCCACAAGCTGTCAGGAACCCTGATCTCATTAAAATGATTTCTGAGATAAAAGTTAGAAGTAAAGTAAGAGCCTTATCACACTATACAGTTATAGAACTATTATTCCACTTTAACTGCTCTAGACATTTGTAGGTCTTCTGCCATGATTCTATGGTCTTTGGTGCTTGCCTACCAGGGTGGAGAGGCTGGAAAAAGCCCTGATTCCCTTCATTCTATCAACTGTGGTGGCAGCTCTTCTGTGGCTTCCCTGCCATGGTGGGGAGGGGAGCAAATGGGGCTCCTTTCAGGCTTCCCTGGCATGGACTAAGTTCTCGGATCTTACTCTGTTCTGGGAGAGGCTGCAGGAAGGAACAACCACTGCTCTCTCTTCAACTGTGCTTTTGGGGTTTCACTGCCATGGTGGGGTGGGAGCCTGAAAGAAGTCCCATTCTCCCCACTCCCACCCCATCATGGCAAGGAAACCTTGAAAGCGCCACTAAAGAGAGAGCAATGGCCATTCTTTTCTGAGCCTCTCCCAGCCCAGAGTAAGCACTGAGAGCTTCGTCCATACCAGGGGAGCCTGAAAGAAGCCCTGTTCACCCTCCTCCCTCCACGTCATGGTAGGGAAGCAGTGAAATGCTGCCAAAGAGAGAGTGGGAGCATTCCTTCCTGCAGGCTCTAATTGCACAGAGTAAGTTCTAAGACCTTGCTCCATGCTGTGAGAGCCTGAAAGAAGCCCCAAAGATCTCTGCTCTCTCCACCATGGCAGAGAAGCCTCAAAAGAACTGCCACCACAGTGGAAAACTTAGAGGAAATCAAGTCTTTTCCCATGTTTTCTCAATTCCTTCTAATTCCCCTGCCCTGGCCAAGTGCCAAACAGCCACTGCTGCTGCCATTTTTTCAAGTACTTATTACAAAAGGCCAGAAGCAGCACCATGTCAGACTGACCTGGTGTAAGTTGACCCAGGCTTTGGGTGGTTTTTTTGTTTGTTTCTTGCACAAATTTTTATTTGAAGTTTTTCAGTTTCATGGGGGTCTTGCATCCAAAACCCCCATGAAAGCAGAGGGCCAGCTATAATATGAAATTGGAGGAACTGGAGTTGACAGCAAGTTTGACTCTTAAGGATACTAACATCAGTGGTTCCCCTCACCCTCATGTGAACAGGTTCCTAAATATTATAAAGATTAGAATATGTTCCTAAATATTATAAAGAAGACAATATTGATTCATTTTTCACTAATTCTGAAAGGGCTTGTGTTGACATGGGGGTGAAAGATGAGGAGAAAATGGGATATTTAAGGTTTCAAATTTGTGGAGGTGTGGCAGAAATTTAGCAAGAGATGAGACTGGAAGAAGCAAAGGACTATGAATTATTTAGTGAAAGGGTTAAACAAAGATTTAGTTAACACCAAAACGTCACAGAAAAGAGTTTAGAGGATTAAAAAAGAGCAAACATATACAGCAGGCCCTCAGTATCTATGGACTCTGGATCTATGGATTTAACCATACAAAGAGTGAAAATGCAGAAGTCATCCCTCCACATTTGCAGGTTAAGCATTAGCGGATTTCATTATTCACGGATTACCGTATTTTGCAGTGCCATCCTACACTATTTTTAATGTGGGCTTTTATAACACCAGTGTTGCTGGAATGGCTGGGCTCGTGGGCAGGAAGGTAGGGAGGAAGTGGATGGGAGGGAGAGGAGGAAGTGTGCATGCATTCTCTTGTTCACTCACTCAGGCAGAACGGCAGGCTGGGGGGAAGGGGATGGGATGGGGAAGCGCAGGGATGGAGGGCATGTGTGCTCCCTCACTCACTCACTGGGGAAGAGGATGGAATAGGGGAGTGTGAGGAGGGAGGGCACACATGTTTCCTGACTCATAAGGGCAGGGGGGCGGGATGGAGGAGCACGAGGAGGGAGAGCACAGCATTCACTTGCTCGTTCATGTGGGGGGGAGGAGGAAAGGGGATCGGACAAGTGTCCCCTTTCCCCCACCTGCACTCCCATCCACACAAGCGAGTGAACCCGCACATCCTTTCTCTTCATGCTTCCCCATTCCCATCCTGTGTGAGTGATTGAGGGAATGCATGTGCTTTCCCTCCTCACACTTCCCCATCCCCTTTCCCATGCAAGTGAACCCACGCACCTTCCCTCCTTGCACTCCCCTATCCCACCGACCCACCTACCCATGCAAGCGAACAAGGAAAATACACACACTCCCTCCTTGTGTACCCCCCATCCCCCCTGCCTGTGTGAAACAAGTGAATGTGCACACAGCCAGACCCAGCCACCCCGCTGGTACAAGTACAAGTACAGGTACCAGGTACTTTTTTGTGGCTGTTAAATTCAGTGTGGGAGATAGTTGTGTTTTTTCCACTTTCACGAGGGGACTGTTCCCCTAATCCTTGCGGAAAAGAATAAAAAGCCTGGTGGCCAGGACTTGCCAGCACCTCCCCTGCTGCTCTGGGATCACCTCTCAGCCTGGTTGCACTAAATCTCAGGTATAGTATTTATTTATTTATTATTTCTGCATTTATATATTACTGGAGGCAGGCGACCCCAAAGAATGTGTGCCTTATGGTGTGCTTACCAGCCAGAGCTTGCCACTAGCTCTGCTGCTGCACTTTTTTTTGTCATTAATAGGGACTTGATCACCCATGGTTTTTTGTATTGGGCAAGGGTGGGTCCTCAAGCCAAACCACCACGGATACCAAAGGCCCACTATACACAATTAGGCTGTAGACTGGACAAGTTGTTGGAAAGCTGGATTGTTAGGTCCAAGACTGAAACTAAGGAAGATGTAATAAATTTATTTGGACTGGAGAAGTTTTATAACATCTTACCTCAAGATTTTAGATGGTTAGTGCAAGACAAACAGCCAAAAACTGTGGCTAAAGTGGCTGAACTCATGGATTCATTGGTATTCATAAGAGGAGAAGTGGGAAAGAAACCTCTCTTCTCGGACTCAAAATCAGCCTCTTATGAGAGAGAGGCCTACAGAAATTGCCAGTCCTCTAATATTGAAGCACCTGAGACAAAAGCTTTTGGTAGTAGTAAGGAGGTAGTTCTCAAAGCAAACCCACAAACCAGGTCCACCCAAAACATCTAAAAGTGCTATGGCTGTAGGGGTATGGATTTGAACACATAACTTGTGTATCATCCTGTTTTAAATTTAAATCCCATGGAGGGATCTTGATGGAAAGGGGCAAGGTGTGTGACAGGAGCCTAAGGGTTTGAAACTGGGGCCAGCCTGGAGAGGGGATTCATCACAATGATGAATGCAGGTTCAGAAAATCAACTCTTTTTTTTCTTTATTTTTTTTGGGGGGGGGGTCTCTACACTGACACTAGCTATGAGTAGCAGCCATGGAAATGATAAAAGAGGAATTTCCATTTTCTAACAAATCCAGTGCTAGATTTGGAGGTGGGTGGGTGGGTGGAGAAGAGGTCCTTGAGACTTGTGACCCTTCACCACGTATTTGTTAAGCACAAAACCACAGAGATTTCAGGCATGGAAAAAACAGGTAGAGTTCTAACCAGCAGCAGCTTTTATTTTTTAAAGTAACTTGTTTCCTCCTCAGCCTCTTGGTCCTTTGTTTTTCATTTTGTTGTGATTTTTGCTAGAAGAATAAGCAGAATGTGAATTGAAGATGTGCTGCTGCACCAAAATATAAACAATAGCCAAATATAAAGAGGAAAATTACTGAACATTTCCTTCCAATCAGATAAAGATCTAATTACTATATATTCAATCATGATTCAATTAATCATCAATTTTGAAGTATCTTAAGTAAAAAAAATTGCATCTGTTCAGTGGATGAGTTAGGGCGAAAGCATAATATAAAAGCAAGTCACACCATAAATGACTAATGTGCATATTAATGAATCTAATACTTGCCAAGTTATCAATCTTGATGTCACACACACACATACACATGTTTCAGGTAAGCTGTCCTATGTTTTAAAGACACCACATAAATATTCATGCATCTATTTATTAACCACCTTATGATTTAAGGTTGTTTTTAAAATAAAAAATTGCTCCAGATATTGAGTGAAGGAGCTTGATGCTGGGGGTGGGCAGTGAGTATCACCCATGGCTACATTCCCTTTCAGATATAAGAACTACAGTAAGACCAGCCTTGGAGGAAAAAAATGATACTGAATGCAGTATTCTGCTTTCAGAATAATGTCTCTGTTGTTACAAAAAAGTGTCAACATATTTTGGTTAACAAAATAGCCCTATATGGAGCAGGCTAATTGTCCACCTAGCCCAATGTGTCTACTCTGACTGTGAACAGCTCTCTGAGGTTTCAGAGAAAGACCTTACTGCTCTACAGCAGCAGAAGGCCAAATGTGGCCCTAAGGGTGCATGTGCTACTTTTTCAGTCTCTGCTACTCCCATACCCTGTTGGATTGCCCTTTTCTATCAAAAAGGAGGTGTGAGTTGCCTTCCCCACAAGCTTCCAGGAGTGGTGATTCATTCTTTTAAATAAGTTACATGAGTCCTTTGCAGTGCATAACAAACAAAACAAAAAATACACATTTCTCAAAACCATAGGTTCTAGCTACTTCTGGATCATTCCCCCCACCTTCTTGTTTGTCATTTTTGGCAGTATCTGTGGTCACCCAGAGAGTCCCAGGAACAAAACATTGGTTCACAGAACCACTGAGTTTGCCCACCCTTGCTTGAGTGCTATAACTGTACAGCGCTGTAGAAATATAACTCTGCAGAGTTCCATCTCATCATGTTGCCAGAAATTCTATCATTAGTACTTCTAGGAGGCTTCCCAGAGTATCATTATGCTTTGCAAGAAGCCATGCTTATTCCACACACTTTGGATTTTGGAGTTCAAAGAGAAAGTAGCAAAGATCACTTTTCAAGGCAGGGGTGGCCAGCTGCAGCACCCATTGAGTTGGGACCATTGTGTTTTGTTTTGTTTAAATTTTGAAAGCTGGAAACATGAACAGCAACATGATATTAATACATAATGCAAGTTGCTTTTGCAAAGCGGGTAACAGTAATGTCCATGTGATCTAAAACAACAAGTAACAACATGAGTTATTTTTTAAAAAGCAATGTTACAGGATGTGTTTTCAGCAAGAAAACATAGGAAGGGTAAAATTAAAAAGCACCTTTTTCTCTGTGGGTGATTGAGTATCCCATGCAATTAGACCCCTGTTATTTTTAAAAGTGTTATCTTGTTATTTGATTATCTACCCTTAATATGAGAACATACATTATTCAGTAAGGAAAAATAAAGTTCAATTTATCAGTGGATGAGCATATGCTTTGCACGCAGAAGACTAATTGTTACACAAAACCCTCATGTCTGTGGAAAAGCCCACATGTGGCAAATGGCAAAGTGAGAGGTTATGTAACTTTCGGAATCTTGTGCCTTATGTATATGGGTGGAGCCAGGAAGAACATGGAGTGAGAGGCCCAAAACAACTGATGAAACTATTAAACTGAATTAGAAAACATTCACACATCAATGCATTCGTTATCAAGCTGTCATGGGCTAAACCTGGGTTCACTTCCCAGGACCCCCAGGTTAGCCCTCCTGTAGGGGTAATCCTGAGTTGCCTCACTCCAGGATGCTCCCTACAGACCCAAAAAACAAAGAAACCATCCAGCTGCCACCACCCATTGAGTCAAACTGGGGGGAGTCCTTTCCTTTGGGACCCCCCCCTTTCTCATGCACAATGCAGTGGGAAATTGTGCATAGTCTCTGATAATCAGAGGCACTCCTTACCACTATAGAATCAATTTCCTTCATGGCAGGGAGTTGGACTGGATGGCCCTTGTGGTCTCTTCCAGCTCTATAATTCTATGATTCTAACTAACTCCCTCCTCCTAACCCCAGAGGAGGCTCACAGTAGCATAGTCAAGAGCAAGGCACATGGTAAGCATCAGTTGTAGGAAGATTAATAAAGTTACTTTATTCAAGTGAAAGCAGTCATGCAATCTCACATGAGGCAGGGATCTCCCATACCTCAGGCAGGCTTAAAGTTATAGCAGTCACAGAATATCAAGATCAAAGCATTACATTACTCAGGTTATATTCAGTTACTAATTTAACCACTTTCAACTAAAGTAAAGAAATTAAAAAGAATTCCCTAACGTGGCTAAACATGCCCTAATCTCTACTAAATACTTGCAGTTTGTTACCTTAAGATGTTATGAAGGCTGTTGGGAGCTAAGCCAGAGATGGGATGGCTTTGCTCTACCAGCATAGCAGTCCTTGTTCTCCCTCTCACATCTCTTTCTAGAATCTCTCCAAAACTCCCCAAAATGGCTTCAAACAAAAGCAGTTAAATCTTCATCAGATTTCCCGGGCTTAAAGCTGTAATTGGTCAGTCTAGGTCACATGGTGTCATGGTAATGATGTCATCTCATTAGCTCTGTGGAGGTGGTGTTTTAGACCCTCCCTTCCATTAAACCTCTTCTTACCTGATACTATGCTGGCAAGACAATCTGTTTACAGACAAAGGGGTTTATAGTTCTCTAGCAGAATGATGGGAGTTGCATCTTAAGGCAGCATGATGGGACTCCATCATGGCACACCCCCCAAATCTCTGACGGTCTGGGACGCTGAAAGCAGGACCAAACAGTCTGGGATTTCAGCCTGTAAGATAAAGTAAAAGGAAAAGGTTAACATGTAAGAAAATAACCAGTACAGTGAAATCAGAAGCACAGACAGTATGTAACAGCACCCCTAGAGAGTCCAAAACTGAGTTGGAGGTGCCTGCAACATGCTGAATATCGAAGTCAAAGTCTTGCAGGGATGAGCTCCACTGGAGTAACTTCTTAGCTTCCTGGACAGTGTTGAGCCATCAAAGAGTAGCATGGTCAGTCTGGAAATTGAAGCACCGTCCCCAGAGGTAAGGTCTCAGCTTGTCCAGCACATACACAATGGCGTAGCACTCCATCATGACACAAGCAGACAAGACTATCAGAGTAACGCAGAAAAAAGTTAGAAATGGATTTAGGCTGAGGCTTTTGGAGTGATGCTGCAGCTGATCCTGAAGCTAAGCTCTCCTCATGAGAAGCGGAATTACTCTTGAGTAGCAGCAGCGAGCAGTTGCATCAAAAGTGCAAGGGAGAAATTTAGGAAGGGGGGTTAGTATTATTGGAGCAGGAAACAGAGCGCCTGAGTTGGCTGGAAGCCATCCAGGGGTCAGGGAAGCATTAGCAGGTATTCAGAAGGAAGGAGAGGGAGGGTGAAATCAAGGGACAGAGTGATGTGGATTCAGGAAGAATTAGGATCTGAACCAAAGGAAGGAGACTTTTGAAGTGTTTTTGTAAGAAAATACTCCTTTGAAGGTGCAATTCAAATAAAAAGACCATTTGACTTCAGATAGTTTCCAGTGATTTCCCCACCAGTCAGGAACCAGACCAGGTGATCTGGTATTTGGTGATTGACAGGCAACCCTCCTTTGACGTGCGGATATATGAGTGATACCTATGATTTGCAAAGCAATAAATCTACCAACTATACCAATGAGTGTCAGTCTTTCCCAGAAATGAAGCTTCTGCATTACAGACCTGTGAGGAAGGCAGAGCCTACCCCTGGATTCACTGGAAAATTCCAGGTAGATGGGGCTCAGGTGAATTATACATGGGACTACCCCCATCTGGTATTATTCTTGAAGAGGTGCCTTACGGGCATGCTAGTTTCCAAAAACCAGACCTTATTTACAGTAAATCTACAAAATGTCTTCAAAATAAAAAAAGCATTACTAATCATTAAACAGAACAGAGAGTGGTGAACAATGGGGCTTGACAGAGGCAGCTATGACTGATAAAAATGTTGGAGTTAAATGTGGAGAGATCTGAGGAGATGTAGTGGTCAGACTGAGGTGGTTCAGTGCTCCAGGGCCAACCTGTCCCCCCTCCTCACTCATGTGCACTTGTATGTCATGTTCTGATCCCATAAGTTGCCTCCGTTTTGAATTCCCCTCCCCCAAAACTTACAGTTTCCTAGTTATTTTTCCAATTCTCCTCTCCTCTAACTCTCCAGCAATGAACCACCTCAGTTTCAGGATCACTGGAAGGTGATCCCCTACAAAACAAATTAAAGAACAGATCCTGGCATCTATCTCTTAACAGCATCAAATAGTCAGATTTAACCTGGCTCCAATCTCCCATCTCTTTCAACAGAATGATTTGCTGGTGCACCCAAAAGAGTTAATGCAGCCAAACATACTACCAGCATAATTTGGAACACAATTATGGCCACGATTGGATGTAGCATTACATGAAAAGTGGACGAGGTGTTGTGAGACCATGCCAACAAACTCTCCTACCAACTGTGTTTTCCATCCACCTTTTTGCATAACTGGGATATGATTTTTCCATTGTGCACCACTACCAAAGGGCTTTGCCTGCAAAATTTTTGCTATCAGCTGTTTGGTTCTGTAGTGCAGGGTGCATTAGTGTTTTGTACAGCAAATCCAGCCCCAAAACCAAAAACATGGGAGTAAAAGAACTGTACAGGCAGAGGGATAGCTCTATTTCTTGCCTAGTCTAGATTGGCACTGAGTAATTAAAATCACAGCTTTTCACAGTTGTTAGGTAAAAGAAGCAGTGATTGATCATTGGCAGCATAGGTTGTAGTGATTCCTCATTTATGATTATAGCTGGACACTTAGGACTTTTTCGGACGTCTCAAATACAATGCAAGCAGCCTCGTCGCGTTGCGAGGCTGCTGCGCTGCAGGGCATCACTTTCGGATGACGCTCTCCCCTGCTGGTACTGTTGCGGTACTGCGGGGACATTTGAGCGTTATATTTCGCTGGTTTTTACTCACAAAAGTTGATCGTGATTAAAAACCAGTGAAATATAACACTCAAATGTCCCCGCGGTACCACAACAGTACCAGCAGGGGAGAGCGTCATCCAAAAGCGATGCCCTGCAGCACAGCAGCCTCGCAACGCAACGAGGCTGCTTGCATTGTATTTGAGACATCTGAAAAAGTCCTTAGTCCGAATGCACGCACAACTGTTCCCTGTGTATACTATCATGAAGCCATCCTCCTGAATGATGTCATAAGAACATTTTCCCTCCATCCCTTCCTTTGGGGCTAGACAAGGATGATGGGCTTACAGGGTTTGGGAATCACACACAAAACCAAGCGCTTCCTGGTGCCTACATCACTGGTCACTCACTGTCTTCCAGTTGGGCCCTGAGATGGTTGCCCATTGGTTGTGATCCTTGGAATACAGGATGTCTCCTTTTTCTGTTTGTATGCCTAGAGGGACAACAGGGTGAATGGTCATGGCAGTTCTGGCAGTGACTGTGACCACATACAATTTAGGCTGCTGCAGGTGGGGAAAACAGGTAGAATTTACAAGTCGCCACTATTCTTCTAAATCTCTTTCTCCTGGGGTAACCTTTGGACACTTCAGCTCCCTAATTTCCTGTGGAAGGTGTCCCTCATTGGTGTGTCTCAGCTAATCTTGAGTCGTCATCTCATTGATTGCCTCCAGCTGTGTGCATGCTAAAGCCATGGTGATATTCCTTTGGAAAGATTTAAGGCTTGTTGCCATTCTGAGGGCATCCTTCTGGTATGCAGGGCCCCAGTCTGACAAAAGGGTGCTGATGGAGTGTTGGACCTTGGCTAGACTTGTTACTGGCTGTTTGATAGGTTCCCCCATGTTAGCCACATCTGTGGTCACACAGGATAACTTCTTTGTCATGACCACAGTGTTGGCAGTGCCTAGTAAAGAAAATCCTGCGACAATGGAGGGGGGGAGGATGATGAAATCAGACCATGCTCTAGTGTTTCTGGACAGAAGTTTGTATCCTTGCTACAGCCTGAGCCATGCTTCCCATACAACTCAGCTTGGGGACAGGTAAGGTTCACATTCTGGCACTTTGTGTGACATATCAAATTGCCCTAAATCCACCCGAATTTCCTTCGAAGACATGGCGGGTTGAATAAGTAACATCTCTGCTATGTCCAACTTGATTACATGAGTCCCCACTTTCAGATATTCTGCATGTGTCAACGTGTTAACATCTTTAATTTTAGGATCAAATTCTAAAGTAATTGGTCATTGGTGACTAAAATGTAATTTATACAGTCCCTCTCGGTATGTAAGGTTTTCATTTAAGACACCAAGGGACTTGAATGTAAAGACCTCCTTACTGACATTGCATGTTTCTGGGTGTAATTCAACCATCTATTGGGGCAATCCACATTGTGCCATGTCCTTTTTCTTAAAAGCCCAAGTATTGGCTTCCCAGTCTTGCATTTCAAGGGTTTGCTTGTATCCGTAAGGAGTTTCAAGCACTATCTCAATGGGAGAAATGTATCTTCCTTCTGTGCCAATCAAAATGGACAGTGAGAACAAATTGCCTGTGCCCCATGTGGCTGCTGAAACAATGGCAATGTCACAGGTAGGTGGGGCTAGGTTATTGTTTCATTGCCATTGTGAGGCTTACATTCAACTACGTGGCCATTGTCCTGATTAGGCACATTGCTTCTACAAAGCTGTTCTATGTGGCCATTGTCCAGGTGCATGCCTGTCTTTGTTCTCACTACTCTTTATCGAGGGAGCATGTAGGTGATGAGACACATCTGCCTCAATTTCTCCTGATTTTGTTTCAAATGGTGCCAATCTCTCAACTCTGGATTTACTCTCACTACTGAGAGAGTAGCAAGTTAGGTTCAGTGGCTCCGCATCCAGCAGGTTTGGGGCTTCGTGCACTAAATGGCTGCATTTCTCTCCTTCAATGGGAATGTTACCCAAAATGCTCCTTGGAAAATTCAAGAAAATATCAAGTTTCTAATATGTTGGGGAAATTAGCAGCAACTCGACTTTAGCTATGCAAGAGGGGGTAACCGGGGAATCTTTTAAACCTGTTATACCAGTACTAGTTTGGATGGAATACATACACATTTAAAATTAAGTATGTTTTTTATTAATGAGTTCAAAAATAACACCAAACACACACCCATTCACCCAAAGAAAGCATTCACACAAAGCTATAGAAAGAAACAGCAGGAAAACTTGGGATAGAGGGTTGCAAGAGGGTTTTGCTGGGGTACATAATACAACCTGTCCTGTCATCAATCTGGCAGAGTGGATGGAGTAATCTTGATTGGCTAACACAGAGTAACAGAGTTTCCCCCTATTACTAACTGTGCGCAACGAGGCATATTTTGGGGATGATATTTATACCTCCAAATACACCTGAGGGGAGTGGTTGCTTCATGGGTTGAAACAATGATTTCCATGAGCCTTCATGGATTGCACAATGAGTTTCCTGGTCTTGACAAAAGGTGAGAAAGATGCTAAATGTGTTTCTTAATGTCCAGTGATTGGATTTTAACAGCTTTGGGCAGCTTCTTTTAGGTTGGGAGCTGAGGAGAGGAAATTTCACAATCAGCAAATACAAAAGGGTTTCTCCATCCATTAACCTCCCATTTATGTGGAATGTGTCTTCTTTTGGCCCATCAGCCCCAGCCTTCCTTTCCAGGGAAAAACAAAAATGACCTTTTCTGAGACCATCCTGTATTTTACCCTTGTAAAAGGCCACATTAATGAACCAAACTTGGTCCGTCTCTGAGGCCTGTGAAAATGGGGTGTAGGGCAATGCTAACATTCCAGGAGTGGGGTAACTTGGAAGTGGGGTGCAAGCTTATGCTTACAGGAGGCACTTTGGGGTTCTTGGGTACTACTGGAACTACTGTGTCTACCAGTGAGTAAACCTTGCAGGGTCGGGAAGCACTTGTGCCACTCCCGCATTTAACAGCCTTTTGGAGTTTACTTCAAGACACTGGGCATCTGAGTCTGAATGAAAGCTTCCAGCTACATCATCCCTCTCTTTCCCCATTAAGAGGTGTTTTAGCTGGAATTCTAACTGGGAATGTAGGAGGATATCTACTAGATGTACAACAGTCCCTTCTATCCCCATTGAGGGGCGATTTAGCACAGTTTGTGACTGGGGCCGCGGAGCTGGATTTTTTGATTCAGCGCTTTCCAAAATTGTTTTGTTCGCAACTATGGAGTGGAGTAGCTTTAACACTTCTCTCCTCTCCTGTCTTTGAACATCTGGCAGTGGGGTGAAACTTCCAGTCATTTGATTTGAGGTCTAGGGTTTGGGCTGAGTCCAGAGGGAATTTGTGCCCCTTCAGCTCCTGCATTTCCCTCCAATGCATGCTTCACATTCCGATTGAACTTGGTGGGAGTCCCCTCTGAATACAAAGCCTGGAACCGAGGGCACACAATGGAGTGTTTTCTGACTCCTGATTCTGAACTGGTTGGTTTCTTTGTGAGTTGGGTGCACCAGGTTGATGGATGCTGCTCTACAATCGTGACGGGGGGGGGGGGAATCACTTTTAAACAAAAGGACATTGCTAGAAATTCTGCATTCATGTAATTGTCAGCAATTTCAGGGGGATGATGGGGTGTTGCACCATCATGTCTATCAATTCTGGTTAGGGCTGGAAAAAATCTTGCCTGAAATGAGAACTTAGAAAAGTTACTTTTTGGACTACAGCTCCCAGATTCCTTCAGCCATTCTTTGAATTGTAATCCAACAACAATGACATTCCAGCAAATTGGGAGGAGTAGCTAATACCCTGGAGGACAGGATCAAAATTCAGAATGACCTGGATAGACTGGAGAGCTGGGCCAAAGCTAACAAAATGAAATTCAATACGGAGAAATGTAAGGTACTGCACTTAGGGCAGAAAAATGAAATGCATAAATATAGGATGGGAGAGACCTGGCTGAATGAGACTACGTGCGAATGGGATCTAGGAGTCCTAGTAGACCACAAGTTGAACATGAGCCAACAGTGTGATGCGGCAGCTAAAAAGGCCAATGCGATTTTGGGCTGTATCAATAGAAGTATAGTGTCTAGATCAAGGGAAGTCATAGTGCCACTCTATTCTGCCTTGGTCAGACCTCACTTAGAATATTGTGTCCAGTTCTGGGCACCACAATTCAGAAAGGATATTGACAAATTGGAGCGTGTCCAGAGAAGGGCAACTAAAATGGTGAAAGGTCTGGAAACGATGCCTTATGAGGAGAGACTTAGGGAGCTGGGTATGTTTAGCCTGGAAAAAAGACGGTTAAGAGGCGATATTATAGCCCTGTTTAAGTATTTGAAGGGATGTCACGCTGAGGATGGAGCAGGCTTGTTTTCTGCTGCTCCAGAGACTGGAACACGGAGCAATGGGTGCAAGCTCCAGGAACAGAGATTCCACCTCAACATGAGGAGGAACTTTTTGACAGTAAGAGCTGTTCGGCAGTGGAACACACTCCCTTGGAGCGTGGTGGGGTCTCCTTCCTTGGAGGTCTTTAAACAGAGGCTGGATGGCCATCTGTCGGGGATGCTTTGATCAGGATTTCCTGCGTGGCAGGGGGGTTGGACTGGATGGCCCTCGTGGTCTCTTCCAACTCTGCAATTCTATGATTCTATGAAAAACAAAAATTGGATAGCTGCTGCCAGTCACTGTTGACAATATAGAACGAAGAGTTTGGCTCACTCTTCCTGTATTCCCCACACTTCATTCAATATAGCAAAAGGGCACACATACTAGAATTCTGGTAGTAGGTGAAAATTTATTAATTATATGCCAAAAATGAATCAGCAAAGGTTATTGAATTAGTTGATGACCCTAGTTTTCTTGCTTCTATGAATAAATGAAAGCAAGTCTTATTTCTGGCTGAGGTTTAACAACTCCATTCTTTGATTCCCAAATGACTTAATGATGGTACTTAATTTCTCATAAATCTTCTGTAATGGAACATAGGGTTTTTTTGTTTTTTTTAAAAAGATCTTGCCTGATTCTTGACATGTCCCTGCACATCCTTGCCCCTTCCACCCAACTTAATTACAATCCATACTCCACTGACACTTCATCAGAAGCTACGCAAAGTTGATGTGCAGCCCTCTGCCAAAATCATAAATGCTCATGGCACAGCCTGAAAAGACCCTGCATTTCAAGCTGTTCTGTGTATCAGCCTGAGTAGAATTTTAATGCTGTAGAAAGATAAAGAAGATTCCAGCACAAAGAAAGGTTCTGCTCTACAATGGTGAGGGAGGGGAATCACTTTTAAACAAAAGGACATTGCTAGAAATTCTGCATTCATGTAATTATCAGCAATAATATCAGAAGAGGCACACAATCACACATTAACCCCACCACACTCCGAGGGAGTATGCAGGGGGTTGGACTGGATGGCCCTTGTGGTCTCTTCCAACTCTACAATTCTATGATTCTATGATTCTTGGAAGATGCCTCCAAGCCAGCTAAAGGAAGGAGCTAACATGGGAGGAATGGAGGGGGGAGGGAAAAGGGAAGAGAAGTAGCTGCTTGGAACAATAAGAGAGTCAGAATAATAAAAGCATAGACTTGGAAGAGACCTCAAGGGCCATCCAGTCCAATCCCCTGCCATGCAGGCAATCATCATCAAAGCATCCCTCACAGATGGCCATCCAGCCTCTGTTTAAAGACCTCCAAGGAAGGAGACTCCATCACACTATGAGGCAGTGTATTCCACTGCTGAACAGTTCTTCCTAATGTTTAGGTGGAATCTCTTTTCCTGTAGTTTGAACCCATTGCTCCGTGTCCTAGTCTCTGAAGCAGCAGAAAACAAGCTTGCTCCATCCTCAGTATGACATCCCTTCAAATATTTAAACATGGCCATCATGTCACCTCTCAACCTTCTCTTCTCCAGACTAAACATGCCCAGTTCCCTAATCTGCTCCTCATAGGGCATGGCTTCCAGACCCTCCAACATCCTGGTCGCCCCCCTCTGGACACTTTCCAGCTTCTCAATATCCTTCCTGAATTGTGGTGCCCAGAACTGGACACAGTATTCCAGGTGAGGTCTAACCAAAGCAGAATAGAATGGCAGTATTACTCTCCTTGATCTAGACACTATACTCCTATTAGTGCAGCCTAGAATCGCATTGGCTTTTTTAGCTGCTGCATCACACTGCTGATTCATGTTCAGCTTGTGGTCCACTGAGACTCCTAGATCCCTTTTGCATGTTCTGCCATCAAGCCAGGTGTCACCCATCCTCTATCGTGCATTCCCTGTTGAAATTCATTTGTTAGTTTGGGCCAGGCTTTTTAATCTGTTCAGGTCATTTTGGATTCTGATCCTGTCCTCTGGGATATTAGCTACCCCTCCTAATTTAGTGTCATCTGCAAACTTGATAAGAATACCCTCTATTTCCTCATCAAAGTCATTGATAAAGATGTTGAATAGCACTGGGCCTAGGACAGAACCCTGTGGCACCCCACCAGTCACTTCTCTCCAAGATGAAGAGGAGCCATTGGTGACTACCCTTTGGGTTCGGTCAGTTTTATTTTGACATGTGAAACAGCATTAAAGCCATGGCACTAATTGTCATTCATTCTCAGTTTCTGTCAGGGCTAACTAGTTAAGTGCAATGGTGAAAGGTCTGGAAACGATGCCTTATGAGGAGAGACTTAGGGAGCTGGGTATGTTTAGCCTGGAAAAAAGACAGTTAAGAGGCGATATGATAGCCCTGTTTAAGTATTTGAAGGGATGTCACGCTGAGGATGGAGCAGGCTTGTTTTCTGCTGCTCCAGAGACTGGAACACGGAGCAATGGATGCAAGCTCCAGGAAGAGAGATTCCACCTCAACATGAGGAGGAACTTTTTGACAGGAAGAGCTGTTCGGCAGTGGAACGCACTCCCTCGGAGTGTGGTGGGGTCTCCTTCCTTGGAGGTCTTTAAACAGAGGCTGGATGGCCATCTGTTGGGGATGCTTTGATCGTGATTTCCTGCATGGCAGGGGGTTGGACTGGATGGCCCTCGTGGTCTCTTCCAACTCTGCAATTCTATGATTCTATGATTCTAATGTGGTTTCTATGTCTTTCCTCCTGGTTCTGGATTCCATATTATCTGGTTAGTCCATTTTCCTGATATTCTAGGCCAATTTACAAGGACTACTGTGATGACCATTTCTACAATCAGGTGGCCCAGAAACAGTTGCACCTGCAGACACACACCTGCAACTCTTGCCTTCCTTATCTCTATAATAGTGCAAGACCTGCCCACTGACCTGAGATTTTGGCCCAAAAATCTCAGACAGTGGGATATTGTTGGCTTTGCAATCAAAATTCATATATATGCCCCTTTCATAAAAGGGACATGGTTCTGGCTAAATTTCAGCTGGGATACCATGTGAAAGTGCAAGTCTAGTTGGGCAGTGCTTTCAAAGCACTCAGCTCATCCTACTCAGGTAGGAGTTAAAGGGGAGGGATGCTAAAATGGAAGAATTGGGCAGCATATAGCTTATGGCTGTGTGTTCCTTGCTTAGTGTTATGGGCACATGTACAATGATATAGAGGTGCGCATCTACAAAAAAAAAAATGAATGTCAAAAAGTGTTACCCAAAATGCTCCTTGGAAAATTCCAAAAAAAATTGAGTTTCTAATATGTTGGGGAAATTAGCAGCAACTCGACTTAGCTATGCAAAAGGGGGTAACAATGGAATCTTTTTAAACCAATTATACCAGTACTAGTCTGGATGGAATACATAGTACACATTTAAAATTAAGTATGTTTTTTTTTTATTAAGGAGTTCAAAAATAACACCAAACACACCCATTCACCCAGAAGAAGCATTTACTCAAGGCTATAGAAAGAAACAGTAGGAAAACTTGGATAGGGGGTAGCAAGAGGATCTTGAGGTGATACAGATCTGTCCTGTAGTCAATCTGGCAGAGTGGATGGAGGAAACTGGGTGTGGCAACACATAGCAACAGTGTCCCCCTGTTACTGGCTGTGTGCAAAAAGGTGTATTTTGGGGGGTCTTTTATACCTCCAAATACACCTGAAGGGATAGGTTGCTTCATGGGCTGAAACAATGAATTCCATGAGCCTTCATGGATTGCACAATGTGTTTCCTGGTCTTAACAAAAGGTGAGGAAGATGCTAAATGTATTTCTTAATGGCCAGTGATTGAATTTTATCAGCTTTGAGCAACTTCTTTTAGGTTGGGAGCTGAGGAGAGGAAATTTCACAGTCAGCAAGTACAAAAGGGTTTCTCCCATCCATTAACCTCCCATTTATGTGGAATGTGTCTTCTTTTGGCTTTGCAGCTCCAGGCCTTCCTTTCCAGGGAAAAACCAAAAATGACCTTTTCTGAGACCATCCTGTCTTTTTCCCTTGTAAAAGGCCACAATAATGAACCAAGTTGGCCAGTTTCTGAAGCCTATAGCCAATGCTAACATTCCAGAAGTGGGGTGCCTTGGAAGTGGGGTGCAAGCTTGGTTACAAAAGCATGTTTGCAAACTTGTGTACCATACAAGTGCAATGGTCGGGGATGCTGGTTGGCTGAGTAGTGGCCAGCCAAGATATGCTCTGTGCAATATGTGAAACACCCTCAATGGACTCCCTTTCTGCACTCCTTGCTCCTCCATAAAGGGACAACCAAGGTTTACTGACAGGAAACATCCTCTGAAGAAAACTATTTTTTTTGTGTGTCTGCATAATTGTGTATAAATGCAGCCATGTCATTATATGCAACTATGCTCATTGTGTCATCTAAACAAAAATAACATAAAGAACTGTCATTGGAAATAGATTCATGTGCACAGCCTTCCCATAAAAATGCTTTTAATGCTTTCAAAGCAGTTTTACACAGGTGCACCTTTTGGTCCATTACTGATGACTGTATATCTTTACTCTTGGGTGTGCATTTCACTTCATAGATTATCTGAGAGCACTGGTGCACTTTATACTCCCTGTTAATTATGAAGATACTTCCTTTCTTTCCTTTAACAGGTGAAATGTAAACTTGGCTCATAAAATTTTCATAGAAGCAATAACTTAGGCAAGCATACCCAATAAATCAGCCATCCTTGTCTGGGGTCATGGTAAGGAGGCAGTGAGGCTCTAGCTGTCATTTCATCAAAAGACTGATAAGGGAGAAGAGAGCATTTGAGAATGTACTATAAATTTGGTTTTGAAACGTTGATAGCCAAGGATGGTTGTGCAAGAAGAGCTACTGCATAGTGGCTGCCAAGAGAGGAATTATGGAAAACAAACGAGCCCTGCCACAATGTGTACTTCTCTCAATGTTCATCATTCATGATTTTAAAAAGTAAGCTTCTGGATCTTTCCTTTTTTGCAAGGGTGGAGAACATGCCCTTCTAGATGTTGGATTGCAATTCCTAGTATCCCTAATCAGTCCTGATTTCTGATTAATGCTCAGCACTGCAGTGTGTGTGTGTGTGTGTGAGAGAGAGAGAGAGAGAGAAAGTGTTACCCAAATTGCGAGGGGTCCATGAGGATTGCACTAGTGTCCGACTGTTAATATGGGGAATATTTAATTGTCTCAAAATGGCAGCAGAGGCTGGGTAACAACAGGGTTTGTTGACCTATGTATACTGGTACTAACTGAAGAGCTCCAAGCCAGAATGTACAATTAAATTATCTTTATTGGAAATTAATCTTACCAGCATTCATTTAAACACTCAGGCTTCTAGCAATCACACAAGGCTATCGAAGAAAGTAGGAAGTATTTCAATAGAGGAACAGAGTAAGGAGATTGTGGGTTATACTATACTGATCCTGGATGGCTGAGATTGTGAAGTAAACTGACACTGAGGAGGTCTGAAAGACAGAATCGTATCACAGACTGACATGGAGTCGGAAGGAAGGGGCTCTGTGTACACTTTGGTGGTGTTTTGAGGTAATATTTATAAGTGATAATTCCCCTGAAGGGATGAGATTTAGAGTGGAATACAATGTCACTTAGAGTTTCTCATGACTAAACCAAGGGTTCTCTGGAAGAGTTAATGATTGTTAATGGGCAATACATTTGGAATTGAATAGGAGCAGGCAACTTCTATTGTTGAAGAGAGGAGAAAAGGAAAAACCCATTTTGCAACCACCGAAAATTCTGCTATCTTTGAGTGGATTCATGAATGACTCATCTCCAGGTGTTCTTTAGGAAGAACTCTGACCTGGGTATGACCTGTTTGGGAAATTTCCAAAGGCTCCTCCCTAGGTTGTGCATAACTCCAGCCTTGGTATCTGAGGCTCCCTGGTTTACTTGCCAGGGAAGGCCACAGCAAGCCAAATTATTAAATATTACCAGTTGTGCAATATTCCAAGATGGGGGCTGTCAAGGTAGGTAATGAGAGAAAAAGAGAGTACAGTTGTCCCTTCATATTCACTGGGGTTTGGTTCCAGGATCCCCCATGGATACCAAAATCTGTGAATACTCAAGTCCCATTATATAAAATGGCATAGCAAAATGGTGTCCCTTAGATAAGATGGCAAAATCAAGCTTTGCTTCTTGGATTATTATTTTTTTAAGAATATTTTCAAGCTGTGAATACTTAAATCTGTGGATACAGGGGGACAACTGTATAATCTCAGTCCAGAACCAAAACTTTTTTTAAAAAACGTATTTTAAAAAGTTTTTTACTTCAAAACCTAGGATTGTCTGCCACATTGACCTGGAAAGTTCATACTACCCACTAAAATGATTTAGTGCTTGTTGAAATATCAGTTTTTGCTTAGCCAATAGGAATGCCACAAAAGAGGTAATTTGGCCATGACTATCTTACAGAAGGCACATGAACCTACCTACCATACAATTTATTATTCAGTTGTCCGCTTTCAAGAGAAGAGTCTTCTTGTTCCAATGCATGGCATGCAGTTAACAGGGGAGTAGCAACAGCCCTGCAGAGGAAAGGAAAACCATAACTAGTGTAGTCACTAGTCTGCAATACTAAATGAACAGGCCTCAACATTTTCTTTAAAACAAATTGTGAATGTTTTCATATAGTTTTAGGCTTCAAATCTATGGTGAAATATATAACTAGAACTGAACATTCAGTGGGTAAGAACAGAGATGAGTTTTCCTTTCATCTGTTGTGCTCTTCATATGCTAAAATGTTATAAATCCTTTCAGAGATAGCAACTGAAAAAGCACAGCAGTGGAGTGTAGATGGGTTTTGACTAAAAGGAGAAGAGCATTCGCTGTATGCGGCAATACAGTGCTGTATGATTTGCATCCTTATCTTTTAATCCTTTGAAAAAGAGGATTTTAACTGGAAATATACTCCCTAGCTTAACAAGTAATAAATATTAAAATTTAGAGGTATATACCCCTTCCTTTGTTGTCTTTGTAAATTGTTGGATTTCAAAGAACAATGCAATGCATCATTGCTACACAATTATCCTCTGTTTTACGTTAAAATGAATGCTTTCTTCTGCTGAGAAATCATCAACAAACTATTATGTATTAGCATGCTAAAGACATGCTTCCATTATAAACCCATACAAACTCTTACAGCATGAGAAAAATAGGCTATCTTTTATTTATTTATTTATTTATTTATTTATACCCTGCTCTTCAGCCACAAGGCTATCAGAGCGGCTTACAAATTGTTTTAAGCAATAGCAATTTACACATCTACACTGCATTAAGCAGTTTCCAATGTGTGTTAGCTAATTGCCCCCCACAAGCCAGGTACTCATTTTACTGACCTACGCAAGGATGGAAGGCTGAGTGAACCTTGGAGCCCTCTGGAATTGAACTTGCAACATTGTGACTTTGCAAAACTGGCATTTAACCATTGCACCACCAGGGCTCCTTTTAGAAGATGCTGAGTCATGTTTCTTCTCCAATTCCAAGACTTCTCCAATTCTTGTAATTGTTATTTTAAATTTAGAAACCTTTATATTTGAATAGACTGTTTTCAAGTAAGTAAACAAAACCAGTGTAAATGAAGTTTTTTTTTTAAAAAAAATTATCAATAACAATGCTGACCATGCTGAAAAGCATTGTGATGGCCCTGTCTTAGTACAACTCATCATTTGCCAGAACTGAGCTGGCAGAAGCCAATGGAGGTCCTGTGACTTTTGCACCAATAAACTGAAAACAGAGGGCTTGTCTATGTCAGGGGATCATAGGCCACTCAATCCCCAGCAGAAGCCCAAAAAGCCTGTCTTAGTAGACTCAGTAGCAACCCGCTGCCAAGAATACTCACACACAGAGTGTTTGACGTCCAAATAAGCAAGAGGCACTTTTATTTTCAAATTCAAACAGTTGCAATATATACAAATATTTACAATCCCAGAAGAAACTGCTTCACCAGGCCTCAGCACTCACAGGAAGAAGAGTGAGCTCTGCTCTGAGCCCTCCCATATACACCGTCACAGGGCATTGGCTTACTCAATCACATGATCTTATACAGCAGTAAGAACCCTCCTTCTGTAGCTAAGGAAGACTAGGCAGTTCATGGAGTCAGCCATTTTGAGTAGGCATGACTCTGCAGTTTGTTTGGCCATTTTAAAATGGAGTTCTAACTCCTGACAGTTTACACAGGCAATTTACCCCCTCTTGTCCCCATTTTGGAGCCCTGCAGTCCTGACAATGGAGGGCTTTTGCCCTGTTGTGCCCCCAGGTAGTCCTCACAACTCCCAGGGCAAACATGGGGCTAAGATGGGGGGGGAGATGGAGTAGTGCCCGATAAAACATTTTTTTAAAAAAAATACATTTAAAATGCATTCCAGCTAAAATAAAATGGATCAGTCCCTGCATGACCACAGGAGCCCCTTGCAGCATACTGGCCCATCACTGTGGCTACTGGCTGCCTCGCTTTCCAGACACAGAAAGGGGGGCCACAGCACGTGACCGGACTAGTCATATGCAGGGCTGGCAGAAAGATATAATAACATAAACAGTTTAAATAAAATTATGAAAAGAAAAGGGTTAAAAGAAGTCTGGAGAACATTAAAACAAGAAACAAAATTTACTTATTACTCACCTGTGCATAAAAATTATTCTAGAATAGACATGTTTTTCATATCTAATAATTTGCTTTCAAGGGTATTGAATACAGACATTGGCATTATTAAAGTAACGGATCATGCATTAGTCAATATGGATATTATAATTAAAAAGATTAAAAAGAAGCAAAGAGATGGAGGTTGGATGTAAACATTCTTAATTATCAAAACATTGTCAACAAGATTGGAAAAGAATGGCAAGAAATGTGGGATATTAATAATACAGGACAATGTTCGCAAGCTGTACTTTGGGATACGATGAAAGCGGTAATGAGAAGAATCTGTATTAGAGAAGCACATACTTTAAAAAAGCAAAAGGAAAATAATGTGAAGAGATTAGAATTGGAAATAAAAGAATTAGACAATATATAGAGTTTAGAGAGAAACAAAATTATATACAACTACAAGCAAAACGAAGTGAATTGGAAAAAATAGAAATAGATGAAGTGCAAAGAAATTTGATATATTTAAAAAGGGAATTCTTTGAATACAGTAATAAGAACTCAAAAATGCTGGCCAGATCGGTACAATCTAAAAAAGAGAGGAGTATGATAGGAGCAATTAAAGTCATATGCAGGGGACCTTGCTCATGTGCTGTGGGCCTCCTGATTGGATCCGGAGAGGTGGGGTGCAGGTAGTGGCAGCTGCAGGAACAGGCTGGCATGCCTGTTTGGATTCCACCCATTTTGTCCAGGTAACAGGGAAGGAACGGGCCTCATCTATGGCAGGATATTCCAACGGGGAGCTGACATATCCTGCCCCATGCAGATGAGCCCATAGATTCTTTTGTCCCTGCCCGCAAGTCTTGAGGGGAGACACTGGCTGGCTGGCCATTAAAGGGGATACTCTAAGATGATCCTGGATCCTGGTGTAAATGTAGAAAGTCTCTGGGACAAGTATCTTGATGTTTCCAATACTCAAGACTTCCGCCAAGAATGGGTAGGGAGATTATTGGTAACAATGTCAGTATAATCTCTACTCTGTACAAACCAACTGGCACAGATCAGCAGCATGGCCACAGCTAGTCCTCTGCATTCCCAGTTTCTCAACTGTCATTTAACCATCCCAATCCCCACCATCATTAGTTACAGTTGCTGCACACTGACTTCAATGTGTGGGGGTCTACTACAGACCTCCAAACCATACTGAGGACTTCTATGATGCCTTCCTGGAACAAATGACCGCACATTCAGAATGGAGAGATGTAGTAGCAATGGGGGATTTCAACTATTCTGATATTTGTTGGAAGTCCAACTCTGCCAAAAATTTAAGGTTCGTCACTTGCCTTGCAAACAACTTCAATGTCCAGAAAGTAGAAGAGGCAACAGGGGGATCAGCTATTTTAGATCTCATCCTGTCCAACAGAGATGATCTGGTCAATGGGGTGGAAGTGGTGGGATCCTTAGGTGGGAGTAAACATGTTCTCCTGGAATTTGTTATACAGAGGAAAGGGGAAGCCAAGCGTAGTCGGACATGCCTTCAAGACTTTAAGAAAGCTGATTTCAGAAATCTTAGGGAATTACTGGAGGTGAAAGGGAGTTCATGATGGATGGGAGTTTCTAAAAAGTGAGATATTGAAGGCATAACGTCAAACAGTTCCAATGAGAAGGAAAAATGGGAGGTGTCTAAAGAAACCAGGATGAATGTCTAATGAACATTCAAAATGAGCTAAGACTTAAAAGGGACAAGTACAAGAAATGGGAAAAGGGAGAAATCACCAAAGAAGAATTGAAACAAATAGCCAGCTTGCATAGGGGAAAAGTCAGAAAAACTAAAGCACAAATGGAGTTCAAGCTTGCTAAAGAGATTAAAACCAACAAAAAGGGCTTTTTTGGTTATGTCTGTAGCAAAGGAAGAACAAGGAAATGATAGGGCCGCTGCGTGGAGAAGATGGATGACACCAAATTAGGAGGAGTAGCTAATACTGCAGAGGACAGATACAAAAAAATGACCTTAACAGATTAGAAAGCTGGGCCAAAACTAACAAAATGTATTTCAACAGGGAGAAATGTAGCGTACTACACTTAGACAGAAAAAAATGAAATGCACAGATACAGGATGGGTGACACCTGGCTTGATAGCAGTGCATGCAAAAGGAGTCTAGAAGTCTTAGTAGACCAGAAGCTGAACATGAGTGTGATGCAGCAGCCATAAATGCCAATACGATTCTAGGCTGCATCAATAGGAGTATAGTGTCTAGATCAAGGGAAATAATAGTGCCACTCTATTCTGCTTTGGTCAGACCTCACTTTGAATACTTTGTCCAGTTTGGGCACCACAATTCAAGAAGGCAGTTGACAAGCTGGAGTGTGTCCAGAGGATGGTGACCAAATGGTAAAAGATGTAGAAACCACACCCTATGAGGAGCAGCTTAGGAAGCTGGGGTGTCAGTTCGATGGTAATTTTTGTTGCGGCGCATCCTGGGATTTCTTGATCCCATATTCGTCCCTGCCTATTTACACGATTTTTGTCTCTGAACTGGATATCCTGGGAGATCCCGGGACCATTGCTTACATGGCATCCCGTCCCGTGATATGTACCTTCTCCCACTATATACTATCCCAGGTTTTTTTTTGTTTACACGAGTTTACGGTATTGGGATATTTGTTTTTAGCTGTCAATCAAGGATGCAATTACTCGTTTTTTCACAACCTCAGTGACTTACTTCCTTTAGAGTTCTGCGCCACAAGCGATGCTATTGGATGGCTCAAATGTTTGTTCAGGCTTCTGGTTGGGGATGAGGGGGTGAATGAGTGTTAGGAGCGATCAGTGGCTAAACCCTGTGCTTTCCTTTAGAAATGAAAGATCACCATTTAAAGCCAGCTAAACTGGGGAGGAATGAGCGATCAGTTGGTGCTGGGAGTGTGAGAGAGATCAAAAGCCAGTACAAGCCGAGTGCAGGGGCAGAGGCTTGCGGTTGTCCTGTCTCTTTAAAATGTTAACTCTTTAAGCAGAGGCAGCTGTGGAATGAAGGTTTCAAGCCAGTGCAGGTGATCATAAGAGGAGGACACACAAGGCATTTTGAAAGACCCAGACGCTGGCATTTTTTACTGTGCCTTGTGGGAAGAATGAATGAATGTGTGATCATCCACTCAGACACTGGCATTTTTTACTGTGCCTTGGGAGTGGGTGGGTGAATGTTTGATTATCCATTCAGACCCAGGGAGGGGATCCAGGCAGGGAATGAATGGGTGATCCTCTGCCCATGATCTCCTAATAATTTACTCACTCTAAAATTTAAACCCAGCATGCAGTTGAGGAACAGGATAAAGCTGAAGGGTTTGCAGTGTAGAAATCCATTGAACAGGATGATTTAGTACACGCGCGCACACACAAACCTTCGTGCAGCTTTGAGGGATGCCTTTGTTTTCAGCTGGTGAGGCTGAATCTGTTGCCCAGGTGACTGACCCCTCCTTTTTTGGTCGCTGATTTCTGAGCCCGCCCCCGGTCACCATTTCTGGTCATCACCTAGTACCGAGATAGCTTGTCCTGGGCTGTTTACATTTCCAATTTTCCGAATCCTCCTGTGACTTTTTAAAAAACCGCCACAAACCGCGGGACTGGAAGTCCTGCAGGTTGTGGGATAAAAGGTGGCCCCCCTTCCAAAAATCATGTGCCCAACCCAATGTACATGTAAACAACCAGGGTTCGACACGAATTCTTCCCACTACATTTTCATTGTGTAAACGGCACCTGGGTTTGTTTAGCCTGGAGAAGAGAAGGTTAAGAGAGGACATGATAGCCAATGTTTAAATATTTGAAGGGATGTCATATTGAGGATGGAGCAAGCTTGTTCTCTGCGGCTCCAGAGACTAGGACACAGAACAATGGGTTCAAACTATAGGAAAAGAGATTCCATCTAAACATTAGGAAGAATTTCCTGATGGTAAGAGCTGTTCTGCAGTGGAACGCACTACCTCATAGTGTGGTGGAATCTCCTCCTTTGGAGGTTTTTAAACAGAGGCTGGATGGCCATCTGTCAGGTGTGCTTTGATGGTGTTTTCCTACATAGTAGGGGGTTGAACTAGATGGCCCTTATGGTCTCTTCCAACTCTATAATTCTATGAAAATGTACACTTAGCACAAAGGAAGCTGCATTCCAGAGAGGCGGGGGGGGGCAGTCTTGACTTTCCCAGTAGGGCCACGGAAAAAAGCAAAAGCATTAGTTGCAGCAGCCATTTTGATCTTTAGAGCAGAACAGCCTGTGCTGTGAGATCCCTAATTGCTTGCAATAAGCAAAAGGAATAAGCACAGTTTTGAGTTTTCTGACACCCAACATTCTCTCCTTCCCTTCTGATTCCAGGGAAGCTGTCTCATTACTGAACCAAAGTCTGTTGTCACTAATAGACTGGATGTGGGTGAATAGATTGAAACTTAATCTAGACAAGACAGAGGTGTTCCTGCTTAGTCAAAAGGCAGATCAGGGAGAAGGGACCCCACCTGTGCTGGATGAGGTTACACTGCCTCTGAAATCTCAGGCCCACAGCTTGGGTGTTCTCCTGGACTCAACTGGTGCTCAGGTTTCAGCAGCGGCTGGTGGTGAATTTGCACAGCTAAAACTAGTGTGCCAGCTGTGCCTGTTCCTTGAGACATCAGATCTGGCCATGGTGACACATGCCTTGATTACATCCCATTTGGACTAGTGTAACACACACTATGTGGGGCAGCCTTTAGAAACTGCTCAGAAACTTCAGCGGGGCCAGAATGCTGTGGCCAGAATGCTGACCAGGGCCAGTTATAGGGAACATATAACTCCGTTGTTAAAACAGCTCCACTGGCTGCCAGTTCATTTATTCACACAATTCAAGGGGCTATTCAGGACCTATAAAGCCTTATATGACTTGGGTCTAAACTATTTGAAAGATGGTATCTCCTGATATAAACCTGCCAGAACTTTAAGATCATTGGGGAAGGTTTTCTCTCAGTCCTGCCATCATCACAGGGTCGTTTGGTGAGAACATGCGATAGAGCCTTCTCAGTGGCTGCTCCCACCCTTTCAAACTCCTTTCCTTGGGAGGCTAGGCTGGCTCCCACCCTGCTTTCCTTTCATTGACAGGCAAAGACATTTTTATTCAAGCAGGCTTTAAGCATCTAAGCAAGGGTGATTTTTTAATGGGGATGTTTTAACTGTCTTTTAAAATTTGTGTCTGTTTTTAAAAGGTGTTTATACTATTGTCTAATTTTACTGTTTTTAGTATTGTTTTCAGGAGCCACCTTGGGTTTTATTTTGCGAGGAAAGTGGCATACAAATGCAATTAAACAAACAAATAAATAAAATATTAAAAAAACAGGGCAAGCGGACAACCCTATCAACTAAGAGGGGCTTTCTTTGAGAAGATCCCCTTTGACTTACAACGCCGCCGCCCCTGGAACTGCACCAGGTTCTCTCTCACTCACTCTCTAAACAAACACACAGATTTCCCCCCTTAATGGATTTTAGACTCCATTTCCAACTCTAATTTCCCTAAAATAGGGTCAGTATTGCAGAGAAGCATTCATGATTTGAAATGCTTTTCTCCTCTCTTCAGTTTTGATTTGTGTTTGTTTAGAGATTTGCATAAATCTTATATATTCAGGTTTTGTTTTACTGATTGTCTTCTCTCCACTCTCCTTATTTTGTGTGTGTTTGTGTGAGAGAGAGCATGTGTGCACACATGCACATGCATCAGAGATGTGCAGTTCCATAGGGGAAAATGTAACTTTTATGTGTGCAGCAACAGGAAGGATTTATTGGCTGCTTACTTAGAGTCTTTCTGCAGAGTGGTTTCTATTCCTATTAGCAGTGCAATCATACATATACATACTCAGAAGAAAGCCCCAATGAGTTCAGTGGGGCTCACTCCTAGGTAAATGTGATTATAGCCTAAGTGAGACATTCTAAAAAGCCATTGGAATGCATGGGTTTCTTTATGACAATCATTTCTTTTCAACTATATCTTTTTGTTTGTTTTTAAATATTCTACATAAATATATCTTAATTTTGTTCCATTTATCACCTGGAGCTAAAAGTATTGCACATTATTTTCCCTCATCCTCTTTCAACCCCATTTTTATCCTCACAGCAACCTTGTGAAGTACGTGTTGGGAACACTGTGCCTTTAAACCAAAGTAGAAAAATAATTTGTATGGCTGTGAAGGGTGTAGAGCACCAGGTGCTAGCCCAGCATAATCACCACTGTATATCAGTCTACTGAGACCCAGTGTTTGTGTGGGTTGTAGAAGGTGAATTGTAGATAGTGCATGTGTAGTAGTGAATTGTCTATGTTTACAGATTGGAGTTACTATTTACTGTTGGAGAACGTCAAAGGAGTGTTTGTATATCTTGTATATCTGCTGTAACAACAAGATAAAGCACCTCCAAGGACTTTGGAAGAATCCAACAGTGTCTGTGCTTCATTCCAAGGTTGGTCAGTGCCAGATTGCCAAATACAGCTGGAGGGTTCTGTGCTTCTGCACTCTGTTGGTTTTAGCTACTGTTGGGGACAAGCACCTCAGACAGTGCTGTTAGTTAGCATCTCTGTGGGTCTAGTTATTACATTTTTCACTGCACGTTTTGCATGACGCACAAGAGAGCCAACACTAGGTTATGTTGAGATACTATGATTATCTCAAGGTGACCACGTGAGAGTTATAGGGAACTTGGAATTTGACCTCATAGAGTATTTATTGTGCATTGGGTAGAGAGGCTGGGTGAAAACTAGAGTGACCAGGAATCTAAAAGAAAGCTATAATTGTAAGTGATATGTAAATAAATATACATAGTTGTCAACTATTCAGCAAACTCAAATGCAAACAAAATACATCCAGATTTACAGAATGAAATCTGTTTACATTTTCAGTCAGATTACCTTATCAGAATGAGAAGGTGGACAAAAGAACTGTGAAAGCGAGTGTGGTTTTATTCCATGCATTATTTGTTTTTAACTGTCCTCGATTCAGCTTCGACTCATGTCAGCCCTATGGATGCGACATCTCCAAGACTCCAAGATCAATTGGAAAAGAATCTACCATCAGCTAATAGAAATCTTAGAAATTAATTTACAAAGAACTCCAGAAATTTTTCTACTAAACATGAATAGCAAACTAACTATGGAATAACTATGGAAAAGTATTATTTTTTTATTAACAGTGGCAGGAATACTTTTTGCACAATACTGGAAAGATAAAGAAATCCCACCAACAATGGCTTTCCAACATTTTAGATATGTTAGAAATTGATAGGCTTATGATACTAATAAGAGACAGATCTTTAAAGAGGTACCATGCTGATTGGATCAAAGACCTAAGATACTGGAAAGAAAATAGAGTTCAATTGATGCTATAAATTGAGGATATTATTAATATTAACTGGAAATCAACTTAAAGTATGTTTTTCAGAATATATCTATTTAATAGGGCTATATCTATTCAAATCAAGGATTAGAATTTTCCAATTTAAAATAAGATAACCAGTACAACATTATTTTTTGGAAAAAATACTTCACTTCATTAATTGACAATTTGTACAATGATATGACTAATTTTAAGGGATTTTGGTAATTACATGAAAATTCAGAAACTGACTTGAGGAAGGTATTTCAGAATGAAAACAATTCATATGTGGATTCTTGTTAAATCAAGATTAAGATATAGATTGTATTTGGTCTAGGATGTACAGTACATAAATTTGAAATCGTTTTTCCTTCTCTTTATTTCTACTTGTGAGAATTTTATTCAGTATATATAAAAATGTTTTCAAATGAGTTGATTCTCTTACTATCAGCTTTCTTCACTGTCCAGCTCTCACATCCATACATGGTGATTGGAAATACAATGGTTTGAACAATTCTGAGTTTAGTGCTCAGTTTTATATCTTTGCATTTTATGATCTTGTCCACCTCTTTCATAGCTGCCTTTCACAGTCCCAGTCTTCTGATTTCCTGGCTGCAGTCTCTGTTCTGGGCTCTGATTGATCCACGGAATGGGAATTCTTTCACTATTTCAATTTCTTCATTGTCTATTTTGAATTTGTGTAGATATCTGTGGTCATTATTTTTGTTTCCTTATTGTTTAGCATTAAGCCTGCTTTTGTGCTTTCTTCTTTGACTTTCCTTAGTAGCTACTCTAAGTCATCATTTTCTACTTGTAGTGTAGTGTTGTCTGCATATCTTAGATTGTTGGTGTTCTTTCCTCCCATCTTCACTTCTCCTTCTTCTGAATCTAAACCTGCTCTATGTATGATATATTCTGCATACAAGCTGAACAAGTAGGGTAACAAACACAGTTACACATCAGGAAAATCAAGTGTGTTCATACACCCATGGTATGATCCATAGTTTCTAATGGCCTATGCAATCAAATGCTTTGCTGTAATCTATAAAGTACATGCTGATTTTCTTCTGAAATTCCCTGCTGTGCTCCATTATTCAACAAATGTTTGCTATGCAATCTCTATCTTTTCTATGTACCTCTACCTTTTCTAAACCTGGCTTTCACCTCTGAAATTTCTCTCTCCTTATACAGTAAGAGTCCTTGCTGCAGTATTTTTAGTATGATTTTGCTTGCTTGGGGAATTAATGTGATGGTCCTGTAGTTACAGCAATCTTTTGTGTCTCCTTTTTTGGGAATGGGGATATATATGGATCATTTTGAGTCAGTTGGCCACTGTTTTATTTTCCATATTTATCAACAGATTCCTGTTAGTACTGTAGTCGATTCCTCTTCTGTGTATTGTAGCATCACTACTGGAATGTCATCTGTTCCTGGTGATTTATAATTTCTGATTGATTTGAGTGCTGCCTTCACTTCACTTGCCATAATTTGTCGTTCTTGATATGGTTCTTCTTCCCTCTTTTCATCTGTTTTGTATGCTATTCTGTGTGTTACTTCCATCATGCTTTTATTTCAGCTTGGTTATATATTATGTTCCTCTGCTGTTCAAACAGCATCCCCAAGATGGTTTCAGGAAGGAAAACAAGGACACAACCTATTATGCAAACAAGAAGAACATCAGTGGACCAACCAATATCTACTGCAATTCCTGCTACTTCTACCATCAAATCAGGAGAATTGGCAACAATATTAGAGGAGATTTGTCATCTAAGACAGGAGACAGTATCAGAATTTTGACAATTAAGATCAAAAATGAAAGAGATGAAGGTGGAAATAAAGAAAGTCTTGAGAAAAGAGTTGAAAGATGTCAAGAAATCGATAGAGAATTTGACTTCTAAATTAATCAATGTGAATGTGAAATTGAGGAAACTAAAAGAAAAGACTCAAAAACTGGAAGAAACCTTGGAGAGACTTATAAATGAACATGAGCAAGAACTGGATGCAATTGCATTGCTTGAACTGAAAGAACATGAGAAATATATTAGAATTAGAGGCGTGCCAGAACAAAGAAGAGGCTTTTACACATTTGAAACCAGCGTTGGTGGAACTGATAGGAGAATTTACAGACTTACTTGGAGAGGTGACAGATAACAATTTCATATTGGGTTTCCAAATAGCAAGACAAAGAAATCTTCCAAGGCTATTAGTCTATTTTGTGAGGAGACATTGGCACTGGAGTTCTTCTTCTGTTACTTCATTGTCAGCAAGACAGATGGGGGCTTGCATCCCATCCTGGATATTCAAAACATCAACTTTTACATCCAGCTGAGATGTTTCAGGATGGTCACACTCAGTTCCATCCTTCCCCTGATGCAGGGCGGTGGTTGGTTCACCATGCTGGACATGAAGGATGCATGTTTTTGCATTTCAGTCTCACAGGCGCTACCCCAGCTTCATGGTGGAAAGATGTGCATACTGGTTTGGAGTTCTACCCATTGGCCTTTGCACTGACCGACGGGTGTTTATCAAGTCCATGACTGTGGTGGCTGCTTAGCTTCACCAGCAAGACATCTTTCCCTTTAATGATTAACACATGAAATAACAAGTCAAGACAAAAAAGTTGGGTTGAAATATGGGCCAGTTTATTGAATAGCAGCCACTAGCTCAGTATAACTGCTGCTACAGCCTTTCCAGGTTAATCCTGGAAAAGCAGCAGAAGATGAGTGGTGTGTGAAGGGTCAGCCTTCATTTTTCCACTGTCTTTTTAAAGGCACAGAGGAAGGCACAGAGGAACAGAGTTTATTTTTTGTTTGCTCTCCCTGAACAGATTGTCAGTGGGGGCAGGGCATCTAATTCCACAGTTAGACTAAAACCACAGAGAGGACAAAGGTTAGTCTTAAAAGAGACTTTTGCTGAGCCTGGGGGAGATGTTAGCAGCCAGTAACTCTATATAACTGCTATTACAGCCTTTCCAGATTAATCTTGGGAAAGCTGTGGAAAAGCAGCAGTTTAACATAACAGGGGCATAGGAGCTCCTCTGAGAAAGATCAACAGGCATTGGGTAGGGGGGGTACCAGAAGAGTTTGGACAGGAAAGCCCAAAGTTCTCTTTCAGTGACTACTTAAGAAGACTGAATATGGGCAGTAAGGGAGCTGCTGCAGTTACCTTCAGTACCTGTGGAATGTTTGTCTTCTTGCCAGAGGATGTGGTGAGCTATATCTGCAGCAAGTGCAAGTTGGTGGCGCTCCTGGAAAAGAAGGTCAGGCATCTTGAGGACAGGGTATCTACTCTTCTGAATATTAGGGACTGAGTAGCTAATACCCTAGAGGACAGGATCAAAATTCAAAATGACCTGGATAGATTGGAGAGCTGGGCCAACGCTAACAAAATGAAATTCAATACGGAGAAATGTAAGGTACTGCACTTAGGGCGAAAAACCAAAATGTATAGATATAGGATGGGGGAGACCTGGTTGAATAAGACTACGTGCGAAAGGGATCTAGGAGTCCTAGTAGACCACAAGTTGAACATGGTCAACAGTGTGATGCAGCAGCTAAAAAGCCCAATGCGATTTTGGGCTGCATCAATAGAAGTATAGTGTCTAGATCAAGGGAAGTAATAGTCCCACTCTATTCTGCCTTGGTCAGGCCTCACCTAGAATACTGTGTCCAGTTTTGGGCACCAGAATTTTAAAAGGATATTGACACATTGGAGCGTGTCCAGAGGAGGGCAACTGAAATGATGAAAGGTCTGGAAACCATGCCTTATGAAGAAATACTTAGGGAGCTGGGTATGTTTAGCCTAGAAAAAAGACGGTTAAGTGGCGATATGATAGCCCTGTTTATGTATTGGAAGGGGTGTCACATTGAGGATGGAGCAAGCTTGTTTTCTGCTGCTCCAGAGACTAGAACACGGAACAATGGATGCAAGCTCCAGGAACAGAGATTCTACCTCAACATTAGGAGGAACTTTCTGACAGTAAGAGCTGTTTGGCAGTGGAACACACTCCCTCAGAGCGTGGTGGGGTCTCCTTCCTTAGAGGTCTTTAAACAAAGGCTGGATGGCCATTTGTCAGGGATGCTTTGATTGTGTATTCCTGCGTGGCAGGGGGTTGGACTGGATGGCCCTCTTGGTCTCTTCCAACTCTGCAATTCTATGATTCTATGATTCTATTTAGATATGGAGATTAAAGAGGAAGAAAGAATGGTTTATACCAGATTACAGGTATGTGAGAGCTTAGCAGAAATATATGACGAAATGAGGTTAGAAGGCATCAAAGATTATGACTTATTCAAAGAGAGAGTGAAACAGAAGTTTGGTCTAATGCCAGAACATCATAGGCAACAGTTTAGAAATAGGAAGAAAAAACTTGGTTAAACATATACCCAGTTGGGATCTCGTATGGACAAAATGTTAGAGAGGATTCAAGGTTCAAAAGCAGAAAATAACGAAGTAATTAATTTAACCAAGTTAGAGACGTTTTGTAGTATACTACACCAACAACATAGATAGTTGGTATAAGATTTTTTTAAAAACCCAGAAATGTAGCTGTAGCAGCCCAGATTATGGATAACTTAGTTACCATAAGGAGAGAAAATGAAAGAAAACCTTGGAACTCAAACTTAAAATCTCAGTATACTGAGAAAAACCCTTCACATGACCAGGAACATTACAATAATGAGTACAAACACTGGAGGAGTGACAGGGGGGAAATTCCTGAGAGGAAAAAAGAATTTACCAAAGTTAATCAATCAAATCAAGTGAACAGGGGAAATAAAATATGTTACAGATGTGGTTGGCATGGACATGTTCAGTTTCATTGTCCTAACCAAGGGGGCAAAGATATAAATTCAAAAGTTAAGTCAGTGTGCTCTGTGAGAAAGAGTCTTCCCTCAGTGTTGAATAGTTCAGGGATGGTTGAAAAAAACAGGCAGATTGCCATGAAGACAGAGCTGAGGAGAGAGAACAGAGACACAGTGTTACAGGGAAATGAGAGCTTATGTATGTTTCTAACTATGGGTCCAATTTTTGATATTGAGTATCGAAAAAGTTTGTTGATACAAGGAAGAAAAATATGGGGATTGAGAGATACAGGGTCTCAAATCTGTGTAGTCAAGTCAAATTTAATATCACCTTAAGACATAATACCTAAAGAAAAAAAAATATTGAAAGGGTTAGGTGGTCCTGCTTTCTATGTGCCAGTGGCTGAAGTACAGATTCAGTATAAAGACTGGCAAGGCATGTGGAAAGTGGCAGTTTATTCTGACATACCAGCCCCATGTTTGGTAACAACAGAGTTAGAAATATTAAACACGTATGTGTGAACAATTGTCAGCACAAAAGACAGGAATATTCTAATACATCCAATACAATAGCAGAAGATCAGTCTATTAGTGACAGTAGTGACAGTACTGAAAGACAAAATGACGCTGTCACACAAGAGGATGACATAAAAGATTTGATGGCCATATTTGTTTGAAAGAACTGTTATCATTTTCTTTTACATATAAAGTTTCTTCTTGCTGGAGTAGTGCATTGTTAAGTCTCCCTCTGTACTGCATAAGTCATAATCTAAGAGTGGTAGATCTCTCTCCTGCCAGAGAGAAGGAGAGCAGCTTCTGGACAGCAAGTTTCCTGCCAGTTTCCAGGCCAGTTTCCTGCCAGGGAGAAGAAGGAGAGCAGCTTCTGGACAGCCATTCTGACTGGGGAGATTGATTTTTTTAAAAAACTGTTGGGAGAGGCTGCTTGTTGCTGAGGCACGCGCCTAACGACCGCACGAATTTCAGTAACCGAACAAAAATACAGCATACCTAAAAGTACAGCTTAGCATTCTCAGCATTAACTAAGAGTTCTTAGATTACCTAAAAGCTCTCACCATGGACACTGAGGGGACTGCAGCAGTCACTTGCAACACTTGTGCGATGTTTGTCTTCTTGTCTACAGACGTGGAGAACTTCACATGCACCAAGTGCAAGCTGGTAGCCCTCTTGGAGGAGAAAGTACAGCAGCTGGAGACACGGGTAGCTACACTTCCAACAGATTTGCGAGCAAGAGGTTTTCCTGGACAGAACAGAACGAACAGTCTTGGATGGGGACCGCACAGAGGAAGTGGCTGTGGAGGAGAGGTTCACTTCACAGACACAAGAAGTAGACAGCTGGAGGAATGTCACACACAGAACAAGAAAATCCAGGGATTCTTTGAGCAGCTTGCAGCTACAGAATCGATTCGAAGCCCTTTCCCTTATCAAGGACAATGAGGAAGAACAGCATGGACAGACTTCAGGGGTAGAGCAGGGGACCTTGAGAGGACCACTGCAAGGAACAGCAGCTGCAAAGCCTCGGCGGAGGCGTGTGGTGGTGGGGGGGGACTCCTTACTACGGGGTACAGAAGCAGTGGTATGTGGGCCTGACAAGATTACTTGGGAGGTGTGTTGTCTCCCTGGGGCAAAGATCTGTGATGTGACTGAGAGGCTGACAAGACTTGTCAAGCCTACGGATCATTACCCCTTCCTTTTGGTCCATGTGGGAACCAATGATACTGCAAGGCACAGCTTTCCCAAGATCAGAAGAGATTATGAGGCCCTGGGGAGGAAGCTGAAAGAAATGGATGCACAGGTTGTCATATCGTCTCTTCTGCCAGTTGAAGGGCATGGTCCAAGAAGGGAGAGGAAAATAGCCACTGAGGATGGAGCACGCTTGTTTTCTGCTGCTCCAGAGACTGGAACACGGAGCAATGGGTGCAAGCTCCAGGAACAGAGATTCCACCTCAACATTAGGAGGAACTTTTTGACAGTCAGAGCTGTTCGGCAGTGGAACACACTCCCTCGGAGCGTGGTGGGGTCTCCTTCCTTGGAGGTCATTAAACAGAGGCTGGATTGCCATCTGTCGGGAATGCTTTGATCAAGATTTCTTGCGTGGCAGGGGGGTTGGACTGGATGGCCCTCATGGTCTCTTCCAACTCTGCAATTCTATGATTCTATGATTCTATGATTCTAATAACAGGATTGTCATCTGGAAAGATCTTGGTAATATGTCTACCTTGTATAACTTGTTAACAAGATGTTTAGAGATCCAGATCATATAAATTCTAGACCACGATTGGTGTCTATTAGAATAAAACATAAAATCTTTAGCTTCTGGATCTTTATATCTCCAGCTATCAATTAATTGTAATTCTTCTATTAATTGTAAGAATTCTTTAGGTAATTTACCTTGTCTTTTCTTCACTGTTGAACTGTTGTCCCTATCAATGAAAGGATCTACCACACCATTCCAGTTACCAAGGAAGCAGCATCTTTCGTAATGGTAATTTGCTATTGTTCTCTTCATATCTTTAAAGAAAGCATTACTTTCTCCACATGGAACATAAATTCCGACCAAGAGCAGGAACTTCCCTTTTACAGTAATTTCCAGTCCTATATAATGACCATACAGATAATTAAAAATTAATTTTGGTGAGAGGATGGATTTTACATAGACGGCAATTGCTGATTTTTAACAGATGCGGTAGATATAAACACTTCTCCCAGTTGCTCGTTAAATAACAATCAGACATATTTTGTCTGTATGTAGATTTCTTGTGAACAGCAAACATCCCAATGTTTTTCCTTAGGTAGTTATATATTTTCTTTCTTTTGACCAGGGAGTCCATTACATTTACATTTCATGTCAATATATTACAGGTCCTCATTTTTTTATTGATAACAATTTTTATTAGTTTAACATGCAGTAAAAAGACATTGAATACTTAAGACAGTAACACAGCCACTACAGTTATCACACACACACTATATATACTATATGTATACACACACACACCTAGACACACATATATACCTATACCTACATAGATACCTACATACACACATACATACAAACGTGCTAAAATAGATTTCCAACCTTCCCTCCATATACTTTCTAACATCATAGTTTTCTATTTATTTCCTCTACATTGCTAATACATCACTAAATACCTATAATTTATTACTATATCTTATTTCTTATTATCATCAGGGAAAAGACAAAATAACTCCTGTTATTTCACATGCCTGTCAACAATGTACAAAGGTCACATAATACATCTTTAATTTATTCAATCTAAATTCTAGTATTTGTTGTTAATTTTATCGTAACTTACTTATTAAATCCTTTCATATATATATTACCCCTTAGTTGTTTTAAGTAGGCTATAAAAGGTTCCCAATTATTTATGAAATCATCTATGGAGTTTCTTTTAATGAGATTTGTCAATTTGTACATTTGTACCAATTCTGATACTTTCTGTATCCAATCCATCACAGTTGGAATGTTCTTGGTTTTCCATCATCTGGCGAAGCCCAGTCTAGCTGCTGTAACCAAATAATGTATTAGCTTTCTATGTTGTATTTCTTTCTTATTCTGTAAATCAATCATATTTAATAAATATAACTTAGATAGAAAGCTTAAATCCTAGAATTTTTGTCATTTTTCTATTAATTTTGGACCAATATTTTTGAACTTTCTTACAGTTCCACCATATGTGATAAAAAGTACCTATCTGAGTTCCACATTTCCAGCAAAAATTTGAGGAGTTTTTGTACATTTTGGCCAGCCTATCCGGGGACAAATACCAGTGATACATCATTTTGTAGAAATTTTCTTTCAAATTGTAAGAGCAAGTAAATCTTAAACTTCTGTTCCAAATATCCTCTCATTGATTCATATAAATAGTATGTCCTACATTTACTGCCCATGTTATCATACATTGTTTAGCTGTTCCTTTTCAGTGCTCAATTTTAGTAGTAATTTATAGATTTTATTAATTAAGTGATTTTCCTCCGAGAATAGAATTTTCTCTAGTTCTGATATTTGTCCACTATACTGCCAATTCTTTAGATCATCTTTCACTCTTTCTTTAAGTTGAAAGTATCCAAACCAATGCATTTTGAACCCCTCACTTTCCAATTCTGACCTCTCTTTAATTTTCCAATCTCCTAATTTCTTTATCACTATAGCTTTATAAGTTAGCCATGAATCTCCTCTTACCTTGCGTTTACAAAAAGGTTCTTGTGAGGATGACCAACATGGAATATAGGGATACAATTTTTCTTTATATTTTTGTCAAATTTTTATTAGGGATCTTCTTTCAATATGATTTTTCAATTCCACATTTATTTTAATTTTTCCATACCATAAATATCCATGCCAACCTAGTCTAAGTTCATGTCCTTCTAGTTACAAATTTCTTGTATCTTTTAGAATTGTCCATTGTTTTATCCATGATAAGCTAGCTGCTTCAAAATATGATTTCAGATCTGGGACTCCTAAACCTCCTCTTTCTCTAGCATCAATTCATAAATTTCATTTCATTCTAGGTTTTTTGCCTGCCCAAATAAAATTTGATAGTTCTTTCTGCGAATTTTGAAAAATCTTATTTGAGAATATTATCGGGATAGCTTGAAAGAAGAATATAAGTTTGGGTAGTATATTCATTTTAATTGCAGAGATTCTCCCTAAAAGCGATAGATAAATTTTCTTCCATTTAATTAAGTCTTTCTTAATTTCATGCCAAGTTATAGCATAATTATTTCCATACAATTGTTGCGTTTTTCATTAAGTTTACTCCTAGAATAGAATAGAATCCTTATTATGGTCATAGACCAGCACAGGTAAAAAGGGGATACAGAATAAAGGTAAAAACACAGGATAAAAACAGGCTAAAAGCAGTATTTAAAATGTTAGCTCCAGTATAACAAGACTAGGTTGATAATATTCTACTGCTGAGGACATTGTCTGTCAAATTTTAAACGCAGCTGCACAGAATCTGGCAACATTATAAGTTGTTCCTGGGTTGGTGTCTGAAAGCAACAAGTTTATGTAGAATTGTCCAGTGTGCCCTTGATATTTATGCAACAGGGGTGAAATTGGGCTGAGACATATGTTCCTGTAGTATAAGCACTGGAGTAATACATGCTCTGTTGTTTCTATTTGGCCCGAGTTGCAGGGGCACAGTCTGTCTGAGAAGGGGATCTTCTTGTATTGGCCTTCAAGGACAGCTGAAGGGAGGGCACGACACCGTGCAAGAGTAAAGGCCCTCCGATGTTTAGGTATTTCAAGTGTTGCTAAGTATGCCAAAGGAGAGGCCAGATATCTATTGGAGTCACTAGCAATGAAGGTTGGAGTACTGGCGAGATCCAGTTGTCTCTCTATATCTGCTACCCGTTGTTTGATGGTAGCTTTCGCCCTATCATATCCCAGGCTAAGCAGAAGATCTGGAGAAAGGCCCAGCGTTGAAATTTTAGTCATCTTTCTGGATTGGAAATCATCACTTAAGGTTAGTGGAGCAAGGCCAGTAGGAAAGAGGGATAGTCTGAGCCAGTAGCTGAGTATGATCACCCACACTCTGGCCTCCACTTTAATAAATCCTGACTCCAGTCTCAGAGCTGCGTTAGAGACACATTTTGGAGTTTGGAAAGCTGCACTTAAAAATTTGGATTGGACAAGTTCTAATGGAGCAGGGTTGGGGAAGGGTCCCAATTGGGATCCGTAAAGCAGTTGTGCTACTGGTTCGGCTTCAAAGAGTTTGAGCGCTGCAGGAAAATAGTGGCCTCCTATCTAGGCTGTCTGCAACCTCCCAGAGGGCCTTTTCAGTAATCGCCCCCAAATTGTGGAATGGCCTGCCGAATGAGATCCGTCAGCTGACGAGCTTGAGTAGCTTTAAAAAAGCACTAAAGATGGATCTCTTTCGGCAGGCCTTTCCTGATTAGATCCCGGCCTCAGGAACTCAGTCTCCTGGCTTTTTAAAAATTATGTATATATTTGTTTTTAATGTGTTTTTTTAGCTAGAAGGTTTTAATCTTATTGTGTTTAATGTCTTTTTATGTGGGAGGGTGGGGGTGGGTGGTGTTTTTAGTCATTATTATAATGTTTTATTTGTTGGAAGCCGCCCCGATTGTTTTTAGCAGAGGGGCGGGGTATAAATAAATTTTATTATTTTATTATTATTATTATTGTCTTAACAAATTTGAGAATGGCTGTTGTACTCCTCTGCGCATTGCAAGCAGCATACACCCCATGCGCTTTCCTACTACCAGTGGCTTGAAAAATTACCCCCAGGTATTTGAAGCAAGACACCTGCACAATCTTGTGGCCATCTATATTCCAGTTGTAGTTCTTAGGCCTTTTAGCGAATGCCATGATTTTAGTTTTTTGATAGTTGAGTTCTAGCTGTTCCGCTCTGCAATATTGTGTTAGTGCTCTTAGGGCTCTTTTTAGTCCAATGGGAGTTCTTGACAGTACTGCTGCATCATCCGCATAAAGCAGCGTTGAGATATGCCTTCCCTCTAATTTTGGGGGGTGGAGGTTGGTGTTGTTGAGGTGATCCACCAAATCATTGATGTAGAAGTTAAACAGGAGTGGAGCTAGAATGCAGCCTTGCTTGACACCCTTCTCAGTGACAATGTCATTGGTGAGATGTCCCTGGGGGTTATATCTTAGAATCATAGAATCATAGAATCATAGAATCATAGAATTGCAGAGTTGGAAGAGACCACGAGGGCCATCCAGTCCAACCCCCTGCCACGCAGGAAATCACAATCAAAGCATCCCCGACAGATGGCCATCCAGCCTCTGTTTAAAGACCTCCAAGGAAGGAGACCCCACCACGCTCCGAGGGAGTGTGTTCCACTGCCGAACAGCTCTGACTGTCAAAAAGTTCCTCCTCATGTTGAGGTGGAATCTCTGTTCCTGGAGCTTGCACCCATTGCTCCGTGTTCCAGTCTCTGGAGCAGCAGAAAACAAGCCTGCTCCATCCTCAGCGTGACATCCCTTCAAATACTTAAACAGGGCTATCATATCGCCTCTAAACCGTCTTTTTTCCAGGCTAAACATACCCAGCTCCCTAAGTCTCTCCTCATAAGGCATTGTTTCCAGACCTTTCACCATTTTAGTTGCCCTTCTCTGGACACGCTCCAATTTGTCAATATCCTTTCTGAATTGTGGTGCCCAGAACTGGACACAGTATTCTAAGTGAGGTCTGACCAAGGCAGAATAGAGTGGCACTATTACTTCCCTTGATCTAGACACTATACTTCTATTGATACAGCCCAAAATTGCATTGGCCTTTTTAGCTGCCGCATCACACTGTTGGCTCATGTTCAACTTGTGGTCTACTAGGACTCCTAGATCCCTTTCGCACATAGTCTCATTCAGCCAGGTCTCTCCCATCCTATATTTATGCATTTCATTTTTCCGCCCTAAATGCAGTACTTTACATTTCTCCGTATTGAATTTCATTTTGTTAGCTTTGGCCCAGCTCTCCAGTCTATCCAGGTCATTCTGAATTTTGATCCTGTCCTCTAGGGTATTAGCTACTCCTCCCAATTTGGTGTCATCTGCAAATTTGATAAGTATGCCCCTAATTCCCTCATCTAAGTCATTGATAAAGATGTTGAATAGCACTGGGCCCAGGACAGAACCCTGTGGCACCCCACTGGTCACATCTTTCCAAGACGAAGAGGAGCCACTGCTGAGCACCCTTTGGGTTCGGCCAGTCAACCAATTACAAATCCATTGAACAGTTAACTTGTCTAGCCCACATTCTACAAGCTTGTTTGCAAGAATGTCATGGGGAACCTTGTCAAAGGCCTTACTGAAATCAAGGTATGCGATGTCCACAGCATTCCCTTCATCTACCAAGCTGGTAACTTTATCAAAAAAAGAGATCAGATTAGTCTGGCATGACTTGTTTCTCTGAAACCCATGCTGACTTTTTGTGATTATGGCATTGCCTTCTAAATGTTCACAGACTCTCTGTTTAATGATCTGCTCTAGAATCTTCCCTGGTATTGATGTCAGACTAACTGGACGATAGTTGTTGGGATCCTCTTTTTTCCCCTTTTTGAAGATGGGAACAACGTTTGCCCTCCTCCAGTCTGCTGGGACTTCTCCTGTTCTCCAGGAGTTCTCAAATATTATTGCCAATGGCTCTGAGATTATATTCGCCAGCTCTTTTAATACTCTTGGATGTAGTTCATCTGGTCCTGGAGATTTAAATTCATTTAGATTAAGAAGGTATTCCTGTACCACCTCTTTACTTATTTTCAGCTGGATTTCCCCTATTGTGTCCTCTGTTCCATTTTCCTCAGGTTGGTCCTCCTTTTCCTTTTCTGAAAACACTGAGGCAAAGAAGGTGTTGAGTAATTCTGCCTTTTCTCTGTCCCCTGTTAGCATTTTGCCATCTTCTCCACGTAGTGGCCCTATCATTTCCTGCTTCCTCCTTTTGCTGTGGACATACCCAAAAAAACCCTTTTTATTGTTCTTAACCTCCCTAGCAAGCCTGAGCTCATTCTGCACTTTAGCTTTTCTGACTTTACTCCTACACGTGTTCGCTATCTGTTTGAATTCTTCTTTGGTGATTTCCTCCCTTTTCCATTTCTTATACATGTTCCGTTTAAAACTTAGCTCCATTGAAAGTTCTTTAGTCATCCATCCTGGTTTCTTGAGACACCTCCCATTTTTCTTCCTCTTACTTTTAATGAGGTCCCTTCATGCAGCAGGCGTATTAGATGGAGTAAACGTCGGTCGATCGAAGAAGCCTCCAGTTTTTTCCACAGTTTGGTTTGGGATATACAGTCAAAAGCTGCTTTAAAGTCTATAAAGGCAGCATAGAGAGAAACTGTGCTGCAGGTGGAGTACAAGGCACTGATTTATGGTGGAGCGGCCTTCCCTAAAGCCAGCTTGTTCTTCTGCAAGTATGTTTTCTTGTTCCAACCAGGTCTGAAATTTCCACTGTAAGTGTCTTGCATAGAGTTTGCTGATTGTACTGAGGAGACTAATCGGTCTGTAGTTGACAGGATCATCCTTGCTTCCTTTTTTATATATGGGGACAATGATTGCAAGACCCCAATCCTTGGGTGCTCGACCATATTTGTCGATACAGGTGAAAAGTGAGGCCAGGATAGGGGCCCAAAATTCAAGGTTGTTTTTAATGGCTTCTGCAGGTATTAAGTCTTCTCCTGGAGCCTTCCCCATTCTCTGCTGGGCTACAAGGTTCTTGATCTCTGTCGCTGTCACTGGTGGCCACCCTTGGATATTTTCTATATTTTGGCTAGTGCATCCACCTTCAATGTAGTTGTCCTTATAAAATGCTTGAAAGTGATCCTCCCATATCCCTGGAGGGATGTGACAATCCACTGTAGCTGGCCCATTTCTCTGGGAACTTGATGTAATATGCCAGAATAGAGCTGTGTTATTGGATCTGACTGCCTGGATAAGTTGTGTCCAGTCATTCTTCGTGGCTTCTTTTTTCTTGTTCATCAGCAGCTTTTTGTAGTCTCTTTTCTGCTGAAGCAGCATTGGTGTAGCATCTGGAATGTTATTAGATAGGTAACCCTGATAAATATCAATGAGGGCTTTTTTTAGCATTAACACATTCCTTGTCAAACCATGGTTTGGAGTGGTGCTGTTGTTGTTTCCACTGATGTACGCTATTTTGACGGATTAGATATTGGTGTAGAGCTTGGGTAAGTGTATTGTAATTTTCCAAGATTTCATCAGGAGACTCAGCTGATATCAGGGCAGTCCTAAGATGCTGAAGTTGGTCTGAAGCCAATACTTATTGTTTGGTTTAGTTGGGGGGGCATTTAGCTCGGCGATAGGTCCTTCCTGCTGGTGTCACAGAGAGATGATAGTGCTCCCTGGTGTGTGTCTCCTGAGTGAAGTCGCTAAGATGTAGCCGAATTGGAAAATGATCACTTTCAAATCTGGGCATAACTTCTATTTCCTTGGCATAGGGAAGAAGGTCCCTGGAAATGATTATGTAATCAATGGCACTCATTCTGGACCCAGAGAGATAAGTGAATTCAGCTGGGCAGTCATTTTTCAGGGCACCATTTAGGATTTGAAGGTTCAGCCTGAATGCTGTTTGATCCAGACAAAGTCCTGCAAAGTTTGATTTCTTGTCCTTTGAGCATCGGATGAGGTGGGATCCACCATCTTCAAAATCAGGAGGAGGGCATTTGTGCTGGGCATATAGGGTATGATTTTTGGGGCCCAGGCTGGCATTCAAATCACCCCCCCCCCAAATTACAAATGCATTTGGGTTCTGCAACAAGAGATTAGCAGTGTATGATTCCAGTTCAGCCCACAGGCATCTGATTTGGAATTTCTTCTTCATTGGAGGCATGTAGGCATTTATTATCAGCAAAGTGCAATGGTTAAATTGAATTAGCACTGCCATAGCATATGTTTTAAAAGTGGAAAGAGGCCTTGTTATGGCACGTAGGGTGGTGGAAACCAGGATGCCCAGGCCGCCTCTAGCTCTTCCATGCTTTTCCCCTGGCTCTGCCAGAATTGAGAATGAGTGAAAGCCATTTAATAACAGATCTTTACTAGTCCATGTTTCCTGGATCATATTGGGTGAGGAAGTCATTAGGACAGGGATCTCTGTGGGCCGTCGGCCACCCAGCGATGTTCCAGGTCATAAGGGTAACCTTGTGCTGGTCTGTTGAAAGTCAGGCAGTCGCATTGCAGGCCACAGGCTGAATGGGTAATTCATCTGATGGCAGTTGGTTAAATGACTGGGTTGACTCTGGCTGTGTCCTCCTCTGTGGATGGAGGGGTGGAGAATCACATTCCTGTTCTTCCTGCCCTGCCTGTTCTGGAAGGGAGATTGGAAGAACCAATGCAGCATGGGAAGCGAAATGAGGATCACAAGCAAGCAAGGATCCTATCTCTTTAGTGAGGGGGACATTCTTTGGCTTAGGAGATGAGGTAGGTGGCAGTGAAGACTGTTTTTCCCTTGAACTAGGTTTGCATAGGGATGTTTGAGTCCCCTGGGGTTTAATTGTAGATGGGGGTGCATCTGCAGTATATTGCATTTTTGAAAGGGTGTTGGCTACAACTCGGGATTTCAAGGCTTCCTTGATTGTAAGTAGAGAGTCATCACTTTCGCTTTCATTGTCAGAGAAATCAGAGAAATGCACTGACGATTTTCTGCAAGGGGGGGTGATTTCAATGGGGCTGGATTGCTGTTAGATTGACTCAGGATGGTATCTCTCATCAGCTGTATTGTGGGAGTGTGTTCCCAAATTTCTGTGAGTTTTTCTCTCAGTTTAATTACTTCTTGATTTATAGCCTGAGCTTCTTCCTTTGAGGTGTGTTTAGGTTCTGTCTCTTGGTGTGCGAATTATTGCTTCTTTGTGTTATTGTTGCTGTTTTCCCTGTGATGAGGTCACGGATTATCTCATCCTTAAAAACTCTGTTAACTTCTATACAGTGTGCATTCCAGAGGAACTTTCTTTTCCGTAACAGCCTGTTAGGAATATTTGCCTGGCTGAAGGTCAGAAAAATTTGCTTAGTAGCTCTTGAGCTGGGTAAAAAGTAGCAGTCTAGTAAATCAATTGTTCTGCTGTGCATGTTTAAAAGTTGGGAAAGATATCTGACAACTGATGTCTGTTGGTTCCACATATGACTGTTGTGATGTATTTGCAGCTGGAGCTGATTTTTCTGTAACACTCTGCAGTGACTAACTGCATCCTGTGAGGTGGCAGGGCACATTTCTTCCAAATCTGCTACATTTTTAACCCCCTGTGTACCATATGGGTTTTGCCTTTGAAAATCTTGTTGGGAAAGCTTATTTGTAATGTCGTTTAATCTTTGCAAAATAAGAATCAATGTCTCTATGGACAGTTTGCAGAAATCATAAAAGAGCTGAGCACTGTTATTGTAGGGAATGCTGCCAAGCTCCGGGAGTTTGACTTTGTTATCAACTTTGTTATCAACTTGCTCTGGCCCATAATTTATATTTTCACTTTGAGGAATTGAGGAGGCTGTTTTGTTTAGTTCAAGTGTCTGTGATGGCTTAGGAAGTAAAGAAGGAACTGTTGTTACAGTTCTGTTACTCACGGGCTGTGTTGTCTCTGCCGCTGGGAAGAGTGAGTCAATCCTCATCTGTTTTTCTGCTTTGAAGGATTCCTGATTGTCATTATTATTACAGGGGCTTGTCCGATTTCTTTTCTTGCCTTTGGATGGCATTTTTGAGGTATATGTAGGTGGTAATGCCAGAAGTTAGTGGGAGGACAGTTCACAAGTTGTTAGTCCGTCGCCATCTTGCCCCTCCTCCTACTCCTAAATATTTTACCTTTTTAGCTATCTCAAAACCTGTTTGTTCTCTTAAATATGTTTTCATTAATATTTTAGTCTTCTCATTATTGATTTTGAAGCCTGCATTTAGTCCAAATTCTTTTATTTTTTGCAGTAATCGTTCAATCCTTTCTAATGGGTTTTCTAAGATTATTACTAAATCTGTCAGAGGATGATAGGATATTTAGTCCCCAGCATAAGCCAAAAACTGTCTCAGCAAACTAGGTAGCAACCCTTCCCAAAGAATACTCACGCACACACAGAGTGTTTGGCATCCAGAAAACAGGAGGTGCTTTAATCTTCAGCAGTTTCAATATGTACAAAGTGCTAGCCAGGCATCAGAGGATCATAGGAAGAGAATAAACACTGATCTGGCTTTCTTATATACATCTCAGCCCAGCATTGGCTTACCCAAGCACATGGTTACATTGCATCAGATTTCCATACTACATGGCTTACTACTCTAGTAACCCTTCTTCTGATGCAATCCTTCTCATGCAGCTGTAGCATGATTAGCATGACTGGCAGTTCATGGAGTCATGGAGTCTGTCATCATGACTCAGCATGATTTCTGCAGTTCTTTGGCCATTTTTAAACTTAGGGTACACTAACCAATTCCTGACAAAGTCATCTGTAAATGTTTTTATTTTAAACTTCTCTTTTCTTATTTTAATACTTTTTATTTCCTTATCAACCCTTATTTTGTTATTTAAAATCTCTAGAGCTAAGATAAATAATAGGAGGGACAAAGAGCAACCTGGCCGAGTTCCTCTTTCAACTGAGACAAGTTTAGATGGGCTCCCATTAATAATCTCTTAAGCCAATTGATTTGAATAAATTGCATTAATCCATCTAATAAATTTCTCACTCAATTCCAATGTCTCCATTTTTTTTAAATGTCCAATTTAAATTATCAAAAGCTTTTTCCGCATCTAGGAAAATAAGGGCTCCCTTTATTTCATTATGGAAATTTAGATATTCAATTACATTTATTACTAATCTAATATTATGCTTTATCTGTTGTCCTGGCAAAAAGCCACTTTGATCTTCATGGATAAAGTCTTGCAGAAATGACATTACTCTATTTGCTAATATTCTAGCGAAAATTTTATAATCTTCATTTAAGAGCAAGATTGGCCTATAATTTTTTAGTTGTAGTGGATTCTGGTCCGCTTTGGGTATTAGTATGATACTTGCCTCTTTCAAGCTATTTGGGATGTTATCATTTTTGAGAATGTCATTAATTACTAATAAGAGGGGATTAACTAATTCCTCATAATTTTTTTTATAATATTCTGCTGACAGTCCATCTGGCCCTGGTGGCTTCCCCTTTTTCATCTTTTTAATAGCACTAATTAGTTCTTCTTTTGTTATTTCTTTGTTCAATTTATCTCTCTGAATCTCTGGAATTTTGTTGAGTATGCATTTATTTATATAATTATTTGTTTTTGTGGGGGTTTATTTTTTTATATAATGTTTCAAAATAGTTTTGAAATAGTTATTGTATCTCACCTTCATTTGTTATAATTCTATCTCCTACCTTTAATCTTAGAATTGTTCTATTTGCTCTCTCTTTTCTTAAATGATACACCAACCATCTCCCTGGTTTATTCCCCCATTCGAAATTCCTTTGCTTTAAATAATCCAATTTTTTCTTGATCTCCTCAGATGTTATCATATCTAATTGATCATGGAGTAATTTTAGATACTTTTTTACTTTTTTATTTGTTGGAAATTTTTTCAGTTCTTTCTCTTTTAGTCTAATTTCCGTTAATATTTTGTTATGTTTCCTGTTTTTTTCTTTTCCAATAAGTATTCAGTTGTATAAAGATACCTCTTATCACTAACCTACTAGTGTCCAAAACCACATTCTTTCCTACCTCATTTCCTAAATTTAATGTAAAATATTCATTCAGTTTTTCTTTACATTCTTTCACTATTTCCTCTTTTCCTAATAAAAGAATTATAGAATTCTAGAGTTGGAAGAGACCACGAGGGCCATCCAGTCCAACCCCCGGCCATGCAGGCAATCTTGATCAAAGTATCCCCGACAAATGGCCATCCAGCCTCTGTTTAAAGACCTCCAAGGAAGGAGACCCCACCATGCTCCGAGGGAGTGTGTTCCACTGCCGAATAGCTCTTACTGTCAAAAAGTTCCTCCTCATGTTGAGGTGGAATCTCTGTTCCTGGAGCTTGCACCCATTGCTCCGTGTTCCAGTCTCTGGAGCAGCAGAAAACAAGCCTGCTCCATCCTCAGTGTGACATCCCTTCAAATACTTAAACAGGGCTATCATATCGCCTCTTAACCATCTTTTTTCCAGGCTAAACATACCCAGCTCCCTAAGTCTCTCCTCATAAGGCATCGTTTCCAGACCTTTCACCATTTTAGTTGCCCTTCTCTGGACATGCTCTAATTTGTCAATATCCTTTTTGAATTGTGGTGCCCAGAACTGGACACAGTATTCTAAGTGAGGTCTGACCAAGGCAGAATAGAGTGGCACTATTACTTCCCTTGATCTAGACACTATACTTCTATTGATACAGCCCAAAATTGCATTGGCCTTTTTAGCTGCCGCATCACACTGTTGGCTCATGTTCAACTTGTGGTCTACTAGGACTCCTAGATCCCTTTCGCACGTAGTCTCATTCAGCCAGGTCTCTCCCATCCTATATTTATGCATTTCATTTTTCCGCCCTAAATGCAGTACTTTACATTTCTCCGTATTGAATTTCATTTTGTTAGCTTTGGCCCAGCTCTCCAGTGTATCCAGGTCATTCTGAATTTTGATCCTGTCCTCTAGGGTATTAGCTACTCCTCCCAATTTGGTGTCATCTGCAAATTTGATAAGTATGCCCCTAATTCCCTCATCTAAGTCATTGATAAAGATGTTGAATAGCACTGGGCCCAGGACAGAACCCTGTGGCGCAGCACTGGTCACATCTTTCCAAGATGAAGAGGAGCCCCTGCTGAGCACCCTTTCGGTTCGGCCGGTCAACCAGTTACAAATCCCTTAAAAAGTTAACTTGTCTAGCACACATTTTACAAGCTTGTTTGCAAAAATGTCATGGGGAACCTTGTCAAAGGCCTTACTGAAATCAAGGTATGCAATATCCAAAGCTTTCCCTTCATCCACCAAGCTGGTAATTTTATCAAAAAAAGGGATCAGGCCAATGTAGGATACTACACTTGGGAACAAAAAATGAAATGCATAAATGTAGGATGGGTGACACATGGTTGAGGGCAGCACATGCGAAAAGGATCTAGGAGTCTTAGTGGACCACAAGCGGGACATGAGTCAGCAGTGTGATGTGGCATTTAAAAAACCAATGCAATTCTAGGCTGCATTAATAGGAGTATAGTGTCTAGATCAAGGGAAATAATAGTGTCACTCTATTCTGCTTTGGTATGACCTCACCTGGAATACTGTGTCCAGTTCTGGGCACCACAAATAACAGATAATGCATAATATTAGATCAGTAATAAATGTCCAGTTGTGGGCACCACAGTTCAGGAAGGGTATTGAGAAGCTGGAACATATCCACAGGAGGGCAACCAGGATGGTGGGAAGGCTGGAAACCATGCCCTATGAGGAGTGGCTTAGGGAGCTGGGCATTTTTAGTCTGGAGAAGAGAAGGATGAGAGGTGACATGATAGCCATGTTTAAATATTTTAAGGGATGTCATACTGAGGACATTGTTGCTTTTGAATTAAGTAGAGTTACCTTGTGTGAGCTGAGGAGTTGTTATACATACAGTTTCCCCTCCACATTCGCGAACTCGACATTCGCGGTTTTGATTATTTGTGGTTTGGGGAGGGCCCCCCGGGCCCCCCAAAACCATGACACGGGGCCTCCGGAGGCCCCATGAAAACCCTGGAAGGCCCTAAGAGGGAGGGCCGCAGAGGCCTTCACGGAGCCTTCCAAGGCTCCATAAAGGCCTGGGGAGGGAGGGGGAGGGCCGCGGGGGCCTTCACGGATGGGGAGGGCTGAGGAGCCCTTCACGGAGCCTTCCAAGGCTCCGTGAAGGCCCCAAGGAGTGAGGGGGGAGGCCTTGGGAGGCCTTTACGGAGCCTTGGAAGGCTCCATGAAGGTCCCAGGGAGCAAGGGGGGGCCGGGGAGGCCTTCACGGAGCCTTAGAAGGCTCCGTGAAGTCCTGGGGAGAGAAGGGAGAGCCGCGGGGGCCTTCATGGAGCTTTGGAAGGCTCCGTGAAGGCCCGAGGGAGCGAGGGGGAGGCCTGAGGAGGTATCAGGAGGGCTGAGGAGGCCTTCACAGAGCCTTCCAAGGCTCCGTTAAGGCCCCAAGGAGCGAGGGGGCATGCTTTGGGAGGCCTTCACGGAGCCTTGGAAGGCTCCGTAAAGGCCCCAGGGAGCGAGGGGGGTCTGTGGTGGAAGAGGGAGGGCTGAGGAGGCCTTCACGGACCCTTGGAAGGCTCCGTGAAGGCCCCAGGTAGCGAGGGGGGAGGCCCGGGGAGGCCTTCACGGAGCCTTCCAAGGCTCCATGAGGGCCTAGGGAGGGAGGGGGCGGGCCGCGGTGCCTTCACGGAGCCTTCCAAGGCTCCGTGAAGGCCCCAAGGAGCGAGGGGGAGGCCTTGGGAGGCCTTCACAGAGCCTTGGAAGGCTACGTGAAGGCCTGGGGAGGGAGAGGGAGGGGGGCAGCGGGGGCCTTCACGGAGCCTTGGAAGGCTACGTGAAGGCCTGGGGAGGGAGAGGGAGGGGGAGGGCAGCGGGGGCCTTCACGGAGCCTTGGAAGGCTCCGTGAAGGCCCTAGGGAGTGAGGGGGAGGCCTTGGGAGGCCTTCACGGAGCCTTGGAAGGCTCTGTGAAGGCCCCAGGGAGCAAGGGGGAGGGAGGGGATGGGCCGCGGGGGCCTTTACGGAGCCTTGGAAGGCTCGATGAAGGTCCCAGGGAGCAAGGGGGGAGGGAGGGGGGCCACGGGGGCCTTCACGGAGCCTTGGAAGGCTCTGTGAAGGCCCCAAGGAGCGCGGGGGGGTCTGGGGTGGGAAGGGGAGGGCTGAGGGGGCCTTCACGGACCTTTGGAAGGCTCAGTGAAGGCCCCAGGTAGTGAAGGGGGAGGCCCCAGGTAGTGAGGGGGGAGGCCCCGGGAGGCCTTCAAAGAGCCTTGGAAGGCTCCATGAAGGCCTAGAGAGGGAGGGGGAGGGCCGCGGGGGCCTTTACGGAGCCTTCAAAGGCTCCATGAAGGCCCCAAGGAGCTAGGGGGAGGCCTCAGGAGGCCTTCACAGAGCCATGGAAGGCTCCCTGAAGGCCTGGGGAGGGGGGGAGGGCCACGGGGGCCTTGGAAGGCTCCTTGAAAGCCCCAGGGAGCAAGGGGGGAGGCCTGGCGAGGGAGGGGAGGGCTGCAGAGGCCTTCACGGAGCCTTGGAAGGCTATGTGAAGGCCTGGGGAGGGAGGGGGAGGGCAGCGGGGGCCTTCACGGAGCCTTGGAAGGCTCCATGAAGGCCCTAGGGAGCGAGGGGGAGGCCTTGGGAGGCCTTCATGGAGCCTTGGAAGGCACTGTGAAGGCCCCAGTGAGCAAGTGGGGAGTCCTTCACAGAGCCTGGGAAGGCTCCGTGAAGGCCCCAGGGAGCAAGGGGGGAGGCCTGGGGAGGGGGGAGGGCCACGGGGGCCTTTACAGAGCCTTGGAAGGCTCCATGAAGGCCCCAGGGAGCAAGGGGGAGGCCTGGGGAGGGAGGGGCATGGGCGCAGGGGCCTTGGAAGGCTCCATGAAGGCCTGGGGAGGGAAGGGGAGGGCCGCGGAGACCTTCACGGAGCCTTGGAAGGCTCCGTGAAGGCCCCAGGGAGCAAGGGGGGAGGCCTGGGGAGGGGGAGGGCCGCGGGGCCGCCTTGGATGGCTCAGTGAAGGCCCTACGGAGTGAGGGGGAGGCCTCGGGAGGCCTTCCCGGATCCTTGGAAGGCTCCGTGGAGGCCCCAGAGAGCAAGGGGGGAGGGAGGGGGTGGCCACGGGGGCCTTCATGGAGCCTTGGAATGATCCGTGAAGACCCCAGGGAGCGAGGGGAGAGGCCCGGGGAGGCCTTCACGGAGCCTTCCAAGGCTCCGTGCAGGCCCTAGGGAGCAAGGGGGTGGCCTTGGGAGGCCTTCACTGAGCCTTCCAAGGCTCCGTGCAGGCCCTAGGGAGCAAGGGGGTGGCCTTGGGAGGCCTTCACTGAGCCTTGGAAGGCTCTGTGAAAGCCCCAGGGAGCGAGGGGGGAGGCCCGGGGAGGCCTTCACGGAGCCTTGGAAGGCTCCATGAATGCCTGGGGGGGAAGGGGAACGGCCGCGGAGGCCTTCACGGAGCCTTCCAAGTCTCCGTGAAGGCCCCAGGGAGGGAGTGGGAAGGCCGCGGGAAGGGAGGGTGGAGGGCCGTGGAGGCCTCCACGGGGCCTTGGGAGGTTCTCCAGAGGCCCCGTGAAGTCCTTGGGAGGGAGTGGGGAGTCTGGGGAAACCGACTATGGGGTCTCCGGAGGCCCCATGGTCGCTAGGGCGGGGGAAGGCGGGGCAATCAATATTTGCGTTTTTTTGACATTCGCGGGGGTCCGTGGAACCTATCCCCCACAAATGTGAAGGGACAACTGTATATACATTTTGAATGCTTGTTAGGCCACTGAGGAAGACTCTTGTCAAAACCCGTCTGGCCTTGAGTTTTTATTATTCACTATTATTATATTTTATTTTTAGCATTTGCACACTTTTCAGTGGGGTATTGTTACCCTTTTAGAAATTTAACTTTATTGGATTCTCTGCTCCAGGGTTTAGTTATCCTTTTATTTCTTCATATTGTTGCCTTTTCATGATTGGAAGTGGGATTAATTTATCGTGGTTATTTTTTGGCAGAACCCTTCAGTTTGGTTTTTGGTTATATGTCTTGGGTTTTCTGGCTGTAGGGACTTTGGTTGGAATACTGAGGATAGAGCAGGTTTGTTTTTTGCTGCTGCAGAGACTAGGACACGGAGCAATGGGTTCAAACTACAGGAAAAGAGATTCCACCTAAACATTATGAAGAATTTCCTGACAGTAAAAGCTGTTTGGAAGTGGAATACACTGCCTTGTAGTGTGGTGGAGTCTCCTTTGGAGGTTTTTAAAGAGAGGTTGGATGGCCATCTGTCGAGAATGATTTGATTGTATATTCCTGCATGGCAGTGGGTTGGACTGGATGGCCCTTGAGGTGTCTTCCAACTCTATGATTTTGATTCTATGATTCTATGAATCTTTACAGTTCCTCAGAATTCTTGTTGGTATTTCACATAGCAGAATTAAAGACCTTCCTTGAAGTTTAAATGATTTTTATTGTGTTTCTCAATGATCTTATCTCTTATACTCCTTTTTTTATTGTTATTTTTTTAAAAAAAGGAGAAAACAGAATTGTAAGCCAAGATATATCATTACATCTTCAGAATGATATTGCATCGAAGTATACATCAAATAATTTTACTTTGACTTATATTACTAACTCTTAAAACTGAATATAATTATTTGATGTATCTCTTATACTCCTTTTAGTGAATTGCACCACAACATCTCTTGGTAATTTTTAATGCTATTAAAGAATTGACCTAATAGGTCATATCTATCTCATTATTTATATAATCTTTTTCTACTTCTAACAATTTTGCCAGTACGTCTGTTATTCTTGTCATAACGTTCTCTTTTTCCTGTTCATTTTGGCCCCTTATTCTCAAGCATGATTCCATTTGCTTCTGTCAGAGTAATGTTAGTCTGTCCAAATGTTTTCCACATCAGAACTAGATAGGTCTGTTTTGGTTTCAATATCTGTATATCTTTTTTGTTAATATCTATATCTTTTTTATTTATGCTAAAATCTTTCTTGACTTGTTCCAGTGATTCCTTCATCTCACTCATTCGAGATTTCATCCCTGATAGATCTTGTTTAATTTCTACCATAAGTGATCTCATTTCCTCCATACTTTTTTATGGTATTCAGGTGGGTCCTCAATAGACTCCCTCCTTCCTTGGGGTTCCATCACTCTTACTTTTCCTGATCTCAATTTGGATAGCAATAGATGGGGATAATTAGTTAGCAACTCTTACAAAATTCCTTAAACAATTAATTCAATTAATAATTAATAATTTAACTAATAATTTCATATCTCTGTAGAGTTTTTAGAAATAGCTTAATTGCTAATTTTAATAAGCAACCCACTTTAATTATTCAAACAGACTTACAAATTATGAGGGTTTTTTAAATTGTTTACTTAGTAATATTCCCTTAAACATAAAATAAACCACCTCCACAACTCTTAATTTAATTAATTAAATCAAAACTCTTAATAAGTAAATTCTTCAATTGATTAAATTCCTTAAGTAAATTAGATTTTGGTTAATTTAGGGCTTTTCTTTTCTTCCCCTCCCTTTTATCCTAAAACGTTTTCTGTATTTGTTATTAATTTAATCTAATATTGTAGCATTATAGAGTTAATAATAATAATAGTTAATTGATATGATAATTGATAATAGATACAATTTGACTTACTATATTTGTGGATCTAGCTTACAATTCAATTACAATTCAATTAATTTCAATTAATTAATTAATTACAATTAGTTACACTTCAATAACAATTTATATGCATATACAATTAATACACAATCAGTAAACCTTCATTCCATTTATAAAGTTCATCTTAAGGTTATCTTAACCCTTAACACTTCTATATCTGATACTAATGATATCTCCCTTCACATGTTCAACTTCACTCTCATACTAACTTAGACTTTGTCTTAAGTAATCCTAATAACCCTTTCAGTGTTCCTCTCTCCACTTCTTATCTTCTTTCTTGGCTCTTCTCTCTTCCTATCCTTTTCTTTCCCTATTTTTCTTTCCTTCTTCTCTCCCCCTTTTCTTGAACCTGTTTTCAATCGACCAACTGAAAACTGAAAACAACACCAATTCCTCTTCCTCATTAGAATCCTTCTTCCAGAGTCCAAAAAGCAAACACATCTTTTCAAATGGAACTCAACTTATTTTGCATGTAACAAATGTAACTAACAGTGTCTGACTCAATTCAACGCCACTTAAATCTTCTCCAACTTCCCAGCACAATTGTTTGTAACCTACAGTCAGTGCAAATGATGGGGAAATGTGAAAGAAGAGAGCGAGGAGGGGGGGAAACCCCCAAAAGCCAAAAATCAATTTCAGAGATATCTCTTCATAGCTATATAAGTCCTTCCAAAGGTTCATTGCTCAATTAAAGGCAAACGTTAAAGCAGAAAAGTCAAAAACAGTTCAATATCCACTGTTATTGTGGGGGGGGGGGGTAAGAAAAAAACAGAGAAAAAAGAGGCAGAGGGGGGAAAACCTTCCTCCGCTGATTATTAATGTTTTCTGTTTATGATTGGTGTAGAAAGGAAAAAAACTCACTGTCTCTCAGTATAAGCCTTAGTTTCAAAGAAATGTTCATTTAGCATAAAAACCTGTTGTTCATACAAAGGTGTCTGTTTCTCTGGCAGAGAAATAGGAACAAGGTGGGGACCTTAATCCTCCTCACTGTTGCGGCAAAACCTTCAGCATCTTTCACTCTCATTCGTAGGGAGAGAGTCATCTTGGTGTAGTTTCTCTGTCCAACTCTGGCTGTCTCCCATAAGATCCGGGGTACAGACAGATCCCAGCAAAGATTTTCATATTTGCAGGGTAACTGCTAAATGGCACGGGCAACTCACAACAGGGATGGTTTCCAGTGTGGTGCTCCAAAAAAAACCTTTATCTCCACTCTTGCTCCCAGACCGGATGGCAATAAAGCTTTCTGATGAACCCTGAAGCTTGTGCTCTTTGAGTTTGGCAATGCTAATACTTGACATTTTGCTGAGACTCCTTTACCAGCACATCTAGACACAGCAACCATGTCTGGTGAAGAGAGAAACATTTTCCTCCTGGATGGGGGAGACTTGGAGGAGATAGCCCCAAGAGAGAAAACTAGGAGCAGCAGCAACCTGGAGAGACCTAGTGGAGATGGAAGAGCAATCCACAGGAGAGGAGGATTTGGGGATGGCTACAGCATGGGGTGCAACCCCTCATCAATCCCTGCAACAGTGGAACATGCTGAGCCAGCAAGTCATGGGGGATAGTGATTGGGAGACCTAGGCTTGAAGCTGGACAAAGAGGATGTCCAGCAAAAGGCCAGGACAGTGGAGCTGAAGAATTTCAGGCTGCAGAGTGATCTGGAAGAGTTTAAGATCTGAGTGCAGCTGATGATGATGGAAAAGCAAGCTGGGGACCACTGTGAGGGATAAAAACAACTAAATGCTCCACCATTGGCTCCTCCAGCAGCACCGGTTTCTCAGGTGGTCCAGGTGGAGCTGCCAGATGGGAATCAGCCACCTGCTCCAGGGGGAGTACCAGCAGTTCCTTCCCTACCAGTGCAACTGGAGAATCAAAAGTTGGCAGTGAGTCTAAATGGGGATCCAGAGAGACTGTCGTTTTTCCTGATGCAGGTGAGAGGGTCATAAAGGAATGGGGCATGATATTCCCAAACAAAGCAGTGATTATCTGGTGCATCACCCTGTGGTTGGAGGGTGACTAAGTGGATTTTGATGCTGCATGACCTGGATGCCCTGGTGCTGCAGGAACTTCGGGTTTTTCTGAACAGCCTAAGGTTGCAGTTGGAGGACCCATTTTGTTGAAAGAAAGCCCACAACTTTCACACTATATACCAGGGGTTGAGGATGGCCAGCGAATATGCCAGCAAGTTCCAAAGACTCATGGCTCTAGTGCTAGGCTGGATGGAAGAGATGAAGATCCAGCAGTTTCGCAGAGGACAAAGGAGATTTTCAGACATGATTTTCGGCAGGATATATTGCAAAACATCTCCGTTGCTGCCGCGCAGCAGGGAGCAGTTTCGGACAACGCCGTCCCTCTGCCGAAACCCTCTGTGTCACTTCCGTGACAGAATGGAGGAAACCGCATCATATTTCATTTACGATTGTTGCCCGTGAGTGAAATACGACGCGGTTTCCTCCATTCTGTCACGGAAGTGACACGGAGGGTTTCAGCAGAGGGACGGCGTCATCTGAAACTGCTCCCCTGCCGCGCGGCAGCAACGGAGCTGTTTTGCAATATATCCTGCTGAAAATCGCATCTGAAAATCTCCTTAATCTCAAAATTCTGGAGTGGTCTCTGGTGCATGGGAACCCTGGCATGGTGATAGAGTGGATAATAATGGGTGGTGACATCAAGATGAGAAGGCAAGAGGTTCAATTGGTCAAGCACAGCCTGGGACCCCACACAAAGATGGGGTCCCAAAAGACCGGCAGCAAGGTGAAACCATCAGAGACCCAACATTGGGACTCAGCAGAATGGGAGTGTCACCAAAGAGATGGGCTAAGTCTGCGGTGTGGCAAGTACATCTGGCAGCTTCCTGCCCAGAGGAAAAGGCTTCATTGAGACAAGCAAAAAACAATGTGTTGGGGACCCACAGGAAGACCAAAGTGAAGAGGAAGGCAAAACTACTGGTGTTGGCAGCCGATTTACAGGAGCTGATGCCTTTATCAATCTGCAATTGAGGCTGAGCCAGTGGGAAAAGAGATGAGCCTTCCCTAAAAAGCCACAGGGTTGGGGCTGCAGTGAGAATTGCTGCCAGTTCATATCAATTTTGTTCTAATAGGTGGCAGTGACGTAGGGGGGGTTGGTTCACCACCAGACCTCCTGGGTGTACTCAGAGTGGAGGAACACAGGAAACCAATTAAATTTGTATTAGCACCCACCAAGGACTATCCAATGATATTGGGTCTGAACAGGCTGTGATTCCATGACCCCAGAGTAAGTTAGAAAAAGGGAGTGCTAAGTTTTCATCCGAAGAATGCTGAGCAAACACCAAGGCTGTGTGCCAGCAAGGTGAGCTTCCCCAGAAGGGACAGGGGATGCCCCTACCACTGTTGGATGTGGCTGGTGGAAGAAGGACTTGGGTGGGTTCCTTCAGAGCATTGGGAAGTCCAAGAGATGTTCTCAGAGAAAGTTTGATTTGTTACTTCACCATCACAAAAGAGGCTGTGGCATAGAGCTCTTGCTGGGAGTGCCTTTATTTGTTATGACCAATCCCCAAAGAGATGGCTGCACAGAGCAAGTTTTGGGACAAAAACTTGGTATGAGGGTTCATCTGGCTGGCCACTTCCCTCATGGGGGGCCCTGTGTTTTTCAGAGAAAAGAAGGATGGCTTTCTGAGATTGGAGACTGGTTTCAGAGGCTTGAATGCTATCAGCACTGGCAACAAATATCCCATCACTTTGATCCAGGACGTGTTCAGCCAGTAGGCAACAGGCAAGATTTTCATGAAGTTGGTTCTTAAGAGATGCTTACTTTTGAGTAAGAATCTGGGAGGGGGATGAGTACAAGACAGCATTGAACTGCCCTCAGGGATAGTTTCAGTACTGTGTGATGTCTTTTGGACTGGCTGGCTCTCCAGGGGTCTTCATGAGTTTTATTAACAATATGTTACATAAATTTCTGTACAAAGGGGTACTGGTGCACTTGGATGGTGTGTTGATCTATTCTCAGGACTATGAGTCCAATGTGAAATTGGTGAAAATGATGCTCTCAAGGTTGTTGGGAAATCATTTGTTTGTAAAATTGTCAAAATGTAAGTTTCATAGTGAGAGCTTGGATTACTTGCGTTACTGAATTTCCACAAAGGGTATTGAAATGGACCCTGCCAAGGTGGAGGGGGTGGTAAAGTGGGACCCTCCCCAAAATGAGGCAGCAACTCCAGTCCTTCCTGGGTTCTGCTAATTTCTACAGAAATTTAATCCCCCAGTTAGCTCAAGTGGCTTTGCCACTAATTAATCTGTTGAAAACAAAGAAACCAAACAAATAACAGGCAAAGGGGGAGTGTCTCAAACTCAAGTCGTAGTCTGGGATGACAGATGTCAAGAGGCTTTTGACAAACTCAGACGACTTGCTTTTACCTTAGAGTGTATCCGTTAGGTTCTCACTCTGAGCAACAACTTTGTATTGTATGTTTCCTGGATTTCTGGCAATAAAACTTTCTGATGAAGCCTGAAGCTTGTGCTCTTTGAGTCTGGGAATGCTAATACCTGACGGAATGCTCCTATCTTTCACTTTAATTTCTTCAGTCCCTAGTGGCTTGAATTAAAGACTGAGCTTGAATTGTTTCATGTAAAAGGTGAGCATCACACTGATTCCTAGAATTCAATACACTTGCTCTACTAATTACCCCTTATTTGGTTGTGGATTAGGATATATAAAATCTTTCCATATCACCTCAAAGAAAAGGTGCAGTATATTCTCTTCTTTTTAAAAGCATGGTATAGGTGAGTACTCCTACAGATCATTGTGTTTCATATATAGGTAGCTATATTATATATTGATTACACTGTTTATATAATTTACAGCAGGGAGATTAGCTTCTGGCTTCATAAGAAAATCCTTTGATTCTGGAAAGCATGAAGAACATTCATTCTCTCATTAGTTGAGAAGCTTGGAATACGTGAATAAAACCATGCAGCTTAGTGTGTATCAAGTGTTCGAAAATATCTCATGAACTTACTGTATATTATTTATATTATTTACATTAGGGTGCCGCTTACACAATGAAAATGTCCTGGGAAGAATTCGTGTCGATCCCTGGCAGTTTACACGTACATCGGGTCGGACACGTGGTTTTCGGAAGGGGGGCCACCATTTGTCGCTCGACCTGCGGGACTTTCAATCCCGCGGGTTGTGCCGGATTTTAAAAAAGGCTCGGGGGGAAGTGGAAAATCAAAAATGTAAACAGCCCGTGACAACATATCCCGGGTACAGGAGATGCCTGGAAATTGCCCTGTCCGTGGGCGGGCTCTGACCAGTTGGTAGGTGGTGTACCTGCCCCCTTTTTGGCCATCCCAGAATTTGAAGTTGATACCTCTCCATTGTTCTCCTGGCCGTTTACTGGTGAGCAGTTACAGCTATGGACGTAGAAAGTGCACCTCATCCCAGGAAAGGTGGGCGCGGGATCTCGTGGTCCTACAACGAAACCATAGATCTTTTGGCCATATGGGGCGAGGAAAAGGTGCAGGAGCAGCTGAGGGGATCCCACAGAAATATAGACTTGTTTGAAAAGATTGCTGCCAAAATGAAAAGAAAGGGCATGACCGCACCGCTGAAGAGTGCCGAACGAAGACGAAACTGATGCACAAGAATTATCGCCAGGTAAACAACAACTCAAAAAGGGGCAACAATGCGGCTACAATGCCCTTTTATAAAGAACTGCATGCCATTCTGGGCGGTGATGCCAGCCACCCAAAGCGGCTCGGAAGCACCATCGGCATTGTGCAGGTTCCATAAGGGTCAGCAGTTCCCCATCATGCCCCCCTCATCGAAGAAGAAGTGGGATTTCCTCCATCATCACAAGAGATGCTGCAGGGGTTCCCTGAGGAACTGTTCTCGCAACCCCTGGGTGAGTTTTTTTTTTTTGAAAAAAACATGTTAACAGTTTGTGAAAAATCGATTAATCCTGTACTCGAATTTTAGTATTGTGCCACTTAAATTTCTAATTGTTCAAGGCTAACCCATTGCTGATATTCATTCTTTGTGTCTGTACTGTGTACGTCACTAAATTTACAGCTGTTGTTTACGGCTTCTATTAGTGGAAATGTAAGGCATCTAAGTGAAAACTCGGATGTTTAATTTTCCATTTTCACATCTCCAAAAAAAATTGTTAACATTCACTTTCTGCGATGATGATCAGATGCTTTACTGCTTTTAATTCTACCAGTACTAACTTCGCCATGTTTAAAACTATGCCCTGAAGTGTAGATGTGCTGTTATGAGGTTTCCTCTTTTTTTATGTTAATGATGGCTGTAAAAACCAAATGGCGCACTTTCGTTTCTGTGCCCTGGGACTGAGAAGTGATGCGTGCACCTTGGCACGTTTGAAATGGCGTCCCCTGAACTAGCCATAAACAAGGAAGCATAGTACTTGTTTCCCACTTCCACTGGCAGCTAGGCACTACTGCTGATTATGTAAAAAGCATACCTTTATTCTACTGTATGACACTGCTGTTTTCCTTTACTTTTCTATTTTATCCAGATGTATCTCCCACCCAGGAATCTGATGATGCTACTGTGACTGTAAGCGTTACTGAGGAGGATGAGGGAAACGTGGTAGTCAATGAAACTCAGGTTAACAACACAGTGGTGGTTGAGGAGATTGAAACTGTGTGGTCAACCACACCTGCCCGTAATGGTATGCCTCCAAGCACTATAGGACTGGATATTCCTTACACCTTTCTCTGTACTGAAAAAAGGAACAATTCATTTAATTTCTTTTTCCTATTTCCTACAGCTGCAGACTTGAGTAATCCCACAGCCACATTGTCCCCCATGGAGAGATTGGCCTTATTTTGTAGAAAAAAACGTTCTTCGGATGTGTCGGAAATGATGGCAAATACAAGATCAGTAGCTGATATGTTTGCGTCTAGAATAGAAAAAATATCAAAAGAACAAACAATGTCTTTGCAAGGTTACCTAGAAAAATTCTATGAGCATTCCGTTGATGAATCAGAGAGGATGCTGAAAGAAATTCAAAGGCAAAATGATCTATTTGGGGACTTGGTAATTCATATTAGGTCAATGGGTAATGTAAAAAAATGTGCTGTTGAGAGAAGAAATAATACTACTAACAATGTTAATGTGGAAGATAAGGAGAATTCTCATGTTGAAAATCATGCAACACCCACAAAAAGTTTTTCCGAAAGTACTTTAAATGCAAGGCGACCGGCCAGGGTAATTAAGAAAAAAAAATCCCCTGTCACTGTAGGTGTACTACAAAAAGCAAGATATATCTGTAATTGTAGGGGGGGAAAGTTACATTTTTTCACTGTTTCCTTGTGTGTCTACTGCAGTTATCTACCTCGTAAAGGAACCTACTGTTACACATAAATCTTTACATTGTTGTTGTTACTCTTTATAACAGTTTAGTTAAGGAAGTTTAAGGGAAAGAATCAGACTTTATGTTGTGCAAACAGTAAAAAAATATTTTTAAAAAACAATATTAAAATATTTTTTTCCGTTCTTTAAACATATTTACATTTTTTTAGAAATATACATATTTACATTTAGATATTTACATATTGACATGGGATCATTATTTACATAATTTTCAATGGAAGGCGAATCGGAACGGGATAACAAAACATTTGCCATGGGGGTGTTTTTTAAAACAATGTTTACAATATTTACAAAGGAAAGCACAAATTATCAAACATACAGAAATAACTATATACAAAAAGACAATACAATTATTTACAATATTACACGGCAAGCCTTTCCTCCAAGGCTTGCACCCTCCTGCCAAGGTCCCGAATCTCTTCCCGCAGAGTCCTCCCTGTAATGGAAAGCAGATCACATTATGCATTTGATGCTACTGATATATGTGAATAGCACATTGCCCTAACCTTCATTTTAAGCAATTAAAATTATTTACCTAGCTCCTCTATCCTAGCAATTATATTTAGCCCAGCCGGCTGGGCCGCTGCCTCCTAGGCATCTTGGGGACCTTTAAAGGAAAAAAACCAGGACTTAAATATATCTGCAGAAAACTGTACAATTAGTTTTTCCACGGCCCCCATTACTATGGAAAAATGGAAATGTTGCAAAAATTACCTTGGGGGGTGCAGCCGGTGCTGGGCCTGCCTGCTCCTCCTCATCTGATGAGGGTTCAGACACGGGCTCCCCAGCGTCCTGTCTCTGGATCCGGACTGCTGTAATAAAATATAGAAGGGAAAACATTAACTGTATCCTGAAGAGGAATCTCTCACACACACTTACATGGGTACACATACAAATTTTACCATATATGTCTGGGAGGTGCTTACCTCTGGGGAGCCTGTCGCGCCAGCTTGGCCGTCCTGCACGGACCCACATGTTGTGCAGGACGGCATAAAACGCCGGCTGCCTTCGAGGGGGGGGCTACCGTCACTGGCCTCCAATGCCGCAAAAAAATTACCCTTCAGGGTCTTAAATTTTGAGCAGCATTGGGGGCCAGAGCGTATGTAGCCCCTCAACCGGAGGAACTGTGCTGCCTCCTGAAAGAAGTTGCAGTTCCTCCGGTTAGAGGACCGCATCAGCCGGTCCAGTGCACCGGCCTGCTGGGCCAGGGATTTCAACAGCAAGTTGGTCTCCCTGGTACCCCAGTAGGCGATGTGCCGATCCGGTCGTACATGTCCTCTCCCCACTTCGGCCATCATAATGCCATGTGGCATTAAACTCGAGTTTATAACTTTGCGCGTTGACCGTTTCATTTTTGAAACAAGCCTATGGAGTTTGGAGCAAGCAAAACTATTCAAAATTTAAGTAGTTTGGGCTAATCGATTGGTTAATTAGTGGAGGATACTCTCTGAGGGTATTAGGCAGTGTCTGGATCCTTTACCAGAAAGAGTAATCCCTGGCAAAAGCCCGCCAATTCCTGTAACCGCCTAAACTGCAACAATGTATCGGTTCTGGCTGCTTGCTTTAAAATTCATTTGTATCAAGTGTGACCTACTTTCCAGGGTTAATTTCCACTCCTGTTACACAGCATTTTATACATTCCAAACTCAATTGTAAAAAGACAAACGTATTTCAGCATTTGAAAAAGCTAGTAATAAATAAGGTCAGGAAAAGGGAAAACAGGAACTTAAAGGAATGCAAACAGTTTATCGTGCAGAGGAAGAAGTAATCCAATACATTGAGAACATAGCAAACCATTCATAACTTTACTCCCCGTCACCACGGTGATGTTTGCGCCAAAAATATTCTTTTAAAGCATTCCGTACTGCCTCCCCCCGCTCCTTCTCCACAGCATCATTATTTACCATCGGTGCTCCCAGCGTGTCAAGGACAAACCTCTGCACACGCCGGTTAGGATCATCAAGGATACTGCCTTTGGTTTCACATATATTGTGTAGAATAACACATGCACATATTACAGAACATACATTCTCCTCAGCTACCTCTATACAGTATTTTAATGCCCTCCATCTCGATTTCAAATGGCCGAAGCACCTCTCCACCATCGATCTAATTTTGTTATGGTACCTATTGTACAGTCTCTGTTTGGGATTCGTAGTCCCCCGAAATGGTGTCAGCAGCCAATTCCTTATTGGATATGCTCCATCTACAAGAGTAAGTGGTACTACCTGCTTCCCCATAATTGTCAGTGTTGGATTACCAGGCACAAATATCCCAGCCTTCATAGTCTCAAAAAAACCAGAGTTCCTTAACATTCGGGCATTGTGATTCTTCCCGCTCCAACCGATCTCCGCGTCAATAAAAAAACCCTGGTGGTCACAAGTCCCTTGAAGAAGAACGCTGTATCTGTTCTTCCTGTTGATAAATTCGTCTCCTTGGCGTATGGGGGGGATATTAAAATGGCAACCATCCAGGCAAGCTACCACTTGTGGGTATCCCATTGCTGCAAAGGAATCCATCACCTAAGAAATGAATAATTGAAAAAAAAGGAAACAGTGAGACGTCGGAAGGAGGATTTTCCGATTAAACATATCTGTCCCAAAAGTAAACATTCCTATATCCTTTGGCATGCTCTACATGTCCTCTAGATATCAACGTAGGAGGAAGCTTACAGAACTATCAGTACATTATCATAAACGTGTACTCCATGCTACGTTTTTTAAAAGTCTTACAGTAAATGCGATTACATGATTTATCAAAACCATAAGAAATGTAAAAAAAAATACCTTTCTGTGATCTCCGAGGAAGACTGTCTGCTTAAGAAGTAACTTTTCCATGGCGAGCACGACCTCAACAAAAATCTTGCACACAGTTGCTCTTCCTATGCCAAACAACTGGGAAACTGCACCATATGAGCACCGGTGGGCGAGAAGGAAAACGGCAACAGCTAATCTCTTCTCAACAGGGATGGCTTTTCTCATGTTCATGTCCGACTTCGCAATCTCTGGGCGTAGTAGCTCTGCAAGGCGCATAAATAGGAACCATGGCATCCTGAAGTACAGTATCCACCATTCGTCCGACCAGATGTTTATCAAAAATTTCTCCCACCACTCGTCCGTTTTCAGGTACACCCACCACCGTTGCTTCCTCCGGTCTGGGCGAACATATCTCAGAACCTCTGGGGAATCGACGGCAGCAAAGTACATAACCTGTGGTCTTAAAATGGCTGTTTCCATTGCTTGGGAATGGAGAAGAATAAGGAAAATAAGAAGCATCCTTCTTCTATGCCTGATTATTAAGCGCCTCTTAAGAGCTAAAAGAGATAATCGCAAACGGGCAGCGGTGGCCAGAGCTGCCCAAGTGGCCGCCTCCATGTTGCCATCCAGAAGAAGATGAGGTGCATGAAAAGCACATGTGACGTCCTTCTTTGTTTAAACTTTGGCCAATCGCTGCATCCATGGCGGGAAGAAGGACCAGAAACATGTAGACCAAAGTTTGAAAAAATGAGTAATCACATCTTTGATTGACAGACAAAAAAAAACACGGTACATCTCACGCGTGTAAACAATAAAATCACAGGATAAAGCATCGCGGAATCAAAAATTAAAAACAGAACTTTGTACGTGTAAATATCAGACACGGGACCAACCGGGATATCCATAATAGTGACAAAAATCATATAAACAGCGGGGGACGGATTCGGGATCACAATAACATGGTAAGCCCCGCTACATTTTTTGTCATGTAACTGGCACCTAGGTATTAGCCATTTGGGTTAGCAAGAAGAGTGCTTCAGGCTGATGAAGTAGAAAGGAATAATGAAGATACATTGCAAAGCAAATAGCTCTACCTTTTTTGACTAAGGAGGAACTACCCTTAGACTAAGGAAGACCTATTATGTTGAAATGTCCTGCATGTTCCTGGTACAGAAGTACCATTGTAGTTCCCTCTCATTCAGTATTATTCTATTATTTCATTGTAGTTGTCTCCAATCTATTGTAGTTCATTATCATTTCATTGCAGACCCAGACAGTACATTCCCGATCCTGCCCCACTAACAAAGACACACACTAATACAAGCTGTATTAACCAAATGTATTGAGTACATGATAAATTTAAGAGATTAGGTGTAGATTAGTATGTTGAGTATTGGCAATAAAAAGGCTGCAGCTTGCTAATGGGTGCAAATTGTTTGCACTATGGCATGGATCTGGATCCCTTCATTGCCCAACCCTGTGTTGGCCAATGGACTGCTGTCAGTTGTTACCAACCCACTCTTGGAGGAGAGAGTCTGGGCTGAGCCACCCTACTCGACACTCTCTCCTCCCCTGCAACAAGATCGTTAAAGTGTGGGGGAAGGGTCTCGGTGAACTTGAATTTGGATTTGAACTTGATAGAGACCCCATATCCCTGTTTACCAGGATCCATGCCATCCACCTGGCAAATTGTGACTAAAAGATACATGCATAAGATACACATAACCTGATCCCTAAAGGGAGGGTGGGCAGTCTTCAGTTCCTCAGAGCCAACTGTGGAGTCTGTGTCAGGGGCCAGCTTATATAATGGCCCCCTGACTAAGAGCCCTCATCATCCAGCCATGCCAAAAGCGCAGCCGGAGGTCCCTCCCTCACCAGGCAACAGCCAATTGGTGAGGGAGGCTCGCCCTGATTGGTCCACTGTTCTCGTGCTCTTCTTCCTGGCTGCAAAGCATGCCAAGAAGAAGAAGCGAAGATGGCAGCCCCCATGCCGGGCCATGCGGCTGCGGGGGGACACCGCCAGGATTCAGGGTGGTGGCCGGGCCGCAAAAGGCCAACTGGGGAAGGCCGATAAGCCCACTTGTAGTTTATTATTATTAATGCCCATTGTGGTAATTTATGTTGGCTTTAGTTTTATAGCATATAGCAATTTACAGTGTAGTATACAGCAATTTAGTAACCTTAACATCTTACTTTTTATATATGGAACCTTTAGATTGCTGTACTGACAACTGATTATGTCTTACTGTATTTGGTAAATGTTCTTCCAGTGTAATTCATTATAGATGCTTATTATGGTGGATTTAGTTTTACAAGTTTACTGAGAGAAAAATCACATTGACATCAATAAATCACTGTACACAACTTAATTGTTTTGTGTCATTTCTTATTCATCAACACTTGCAACAAACAATTTGCAATTTATCACCAATTGTTACATGTAGTTGAATACAAGCATTTTCATACTGATGTCAACCACATCACATTCCCAAGTGTTTTAATCTGTATTGTATTTATGTTTGAAATCTCTCTATGTTAGAACCAAATGTTAGTTTTGAAGTTCTTTGTGCCTTATTAAAAATGCACTACTTAAGTTAGCAACTTGAACTTTATGGGAATTGTAGTTACACACGTGTTGAAGTTGAAATCTTTTAAAGGTGTATGAATGAATTTATGCTGCTATGTGCCTCCAGTGCATGATTCCTGGATGCCAGTTACCCTACATTGGCTGCCTAGCTGCTGTGTCTTTCAGCCTGATATTTTCTGGACACCGTCCATTTTGCTGATGGTCTGATTATGGTCCTAGACTCTTGAAGTTGCATGCTATACCTGCTCACTGCCAGTAGAAACATAATGTTGTGATTTTGATATTGATTTCAACACCTTTGGATATGAGTGGAATTTTGAAGTTATGTTTGGATTACCAAATGTATTCTATTTATGTTTGAAATCTCTCTGTGTTAGAGTCAAATGTTAGTTTTGAAGTTCTTTATGCCTTATAAAAAATGCACTGCTTAAGTTAGCAAATTGAACTTTATGGGAATTACAGTTACACACCTGTTGAAGCTGAAATCTTTTAAAGGTGTATGAATGAATTTAATAGTTGTATAATGACTGTAATGTGTTACTAAGAATCTCCTGTTGTTTGATGTAAATTGGAGACAAATTGCAACTGTTTCATAATCACAAAAAGTCAACATGGGTTTCAGAGAAACAAGTCATGCCAAACTAATCTGATCTCTTTTTTTTTTTTTTTTTTTTGATAAAATTACCAGCTTGGTAGATGAAGGGAATGCTGTGGATATCGCATACCTTGATTTCAGTAAGGCCTTTGACAAGGTTCCCCATGACATTCTTGCAAACAAGCTTGTAAAATGTGGGCTAGACAAGTTAACTGTTAAATGGATTTGTAATTGGTTGACTGGCCAAACCCAAAGCATGCTCAGCAGTGGCTCCTCTTCCTCTTGGAAAGATGTCACCAGTGGGGTGCCACAGGGTTCTATCATGGGCCCAGTGCTATTCAACATCTTTATCAATGACTTGGATGAGGGAATTAGGGGCATACTTATCAAATTTGCAGATGACACCAAATTAGGAGGAGTAGCTAATACCCTAGAGGACAGGATCAAAATTCAAAATGACTTGGATAGACTGGAGAGCTGGGCCAAAGCCAACAAAATGAAATTCAATACGGAGAAATGTAAGGTATTGCACTTAAGGTGGAAAAACAAAATGCATAGATATAGGATGGGGGAGACCTGGCAGAATGAGACTACGTGAGAAAGGGATCTAGGAGTCCTAGTAGACCACAAGTTGAACATGAGTCAACAGTGTGATATGGTAGCTAAAAAGGCCAATGTGATTTTGGGCTGCATCAATAGAAGTATTGTTGGGGATGCTTTGATCAAGATTTCCTGCGTGGCAGGGGGTTGGACTGGATGGCCCTCGTGGTCTCTTCCAACTCTGCAATTCTATGATTTTATGATTATATGATTCTAAGTATTGTGTCTAGATCAAGGGAAGTAATAGTGCCACTCTATTCTGCCTTGGTCAGACCTCATCTAGAATACTGTGTCCAGTTCTGGGCACCACAATTAAAAAAGGATATTGACAAATTGGAGCGTGTCCAAAGGAGGGTGACTAAAATGGTGAAAGGTCTGGAAACCATGCCTTATGGGGAGAGACTTAGGGAGCTGGGTATGTTTAGCCTGGAAAAAAGACAGTTAAGAGGCGATATGATAGCCCTGTTTAAGTATTTGAAGGGGTGTCACATTGAGGATGGAGCAGGCTTGTTTTCTGTTGCTCCAGAGACTGGAACACGGAGCAATGGATGCAAGCTCCAGGAACAGAGATTCCACCTCAACATTAGGAGGAACTTTTTGTCAGTGAGAGCTGTTCGGCAGTGGAACACACTCCCTCGGAGCGTGGTGGGGTCTCCTTCCTTGGAGGTCTTTAAACGGAGGCTGGATTGCCATCTGTCGGGGATGCTTTGATCATGATTTCCTGCGTGGCAGTGGATTGTACTGGATGGCCCTTGTGGTCTCTTCCAACTCTACGATTCTATGATTCTATGTTATTGAACAGACACATTAATATAGAACATGTAATAGACTACACCACGGCCAACTGAGAGATTGTTTTAAAGTTAATTCTGAATTAGCAATATATTGTAGATTCAATTTGGATTACTTCACATACAGGTTAAAACACTTGGGCGCGTGATGTGGTTGATATCAGTATGAAAATGGTGGTATTCGACTACATGTAACAATTGGTGATAAATTGCAAATAGTTTGTTACAATGGTAGATGAATAAGAAATGACACAAACCAATTAAGTTCTATACAGTGATTTATTGATGTCAATGTGATTTTTCTCCCAGTGAATTTGTGTTACTACTTGGGGACTTTTGCTTTGGTGTGTTAGGATTTAGTTTTACAGCATACAGTGATTTAGTAACCTTAACGCCACACACTTCCAATGCACTGGAGCTATTGGACTGCTGTACTGACAATTGACAATATTTATATTGTATTTGGTAGATGTTATTTCATATCATCAATTAGAGCTATTTGGTATATTGTAACTGATCTGTACATAAACCTTTCATGTCATTTACTTTGTTTCCATATGTTCATTGCTCATTTTGTGATTATCACACCTTTTTGTACTTAGTTCAACCCACTTGGCTCTGTTGTTACCTATGACTCAATAATGACAAGGCTGTCCTCAGACCAGATTGTCAGGGGATGATAGGACACTCAATCCCCAGCAGAAGCCAAAAAACTATTTCAGCAGACTCAATAGCAACCCATTCCCAAGAATACTCACACACAGAGTGTTTGACATCCAAATAAGCAGGAGGCACTTTTATCTTCAAAATCAAATGGTTGCAATGTATACAATTATTTACAGTTGAAGGAGAAACTGCTTCACCAGGCCTCAGTATTCACAGGAAGAGAAGAGGAAGTGAGCTCTGTTCTGAGCTCTCTCTCTCTCTCTCTCTCTCTCTCTCTCACACACACACACACACACACAGGACATTGCCCTCTAGTGGCCTGACTAGGCATGGGTTGGTATTTTATGGAGTCAGCCATTATGACTCAGCATGCTTCTGCAGTTGTTCAGCCATTTTATAATGGAGTCCAGTCTCTAACTCCTGACAATCCCCTCCAAAATGGTCAAACTAATGCGCAGGACACATGTTATCATCAGAACATAACATCATTAACGTACATTGTTAGACATCAGTCGTCTGTCGGTTGACCTTCCCTTTTGACACCTTTCACTTTACACACTAATGACAAGGCCCAGCCTCTTTGCCATCTCCTCATGGCTTCCTGCTGGAAGGGCTTTTGTGAGCAGGTCTGCAACATTGTCCTCAGATGGACAGTACTTCAGACACAATACACCTTCTTGTATTAACTGCCTCACATTTTGGTAGCATACCGCAATGTACTTTGTCCTGCATTTCAGATTTTCTGCTTCTGCCATAGCTGTGCAGGCTTGTGAGTCCTCGTGCACCTCAACAGGCATTTGGCACAGCTCCCCAAGCTCTGCAAGCATCTGCCTTACCCATTGTACCTCACTTGCCATCTCAGACAAGGCTGCGAATTCAGCTTCAGTGGTACTAATGGCCACACAGTTCTGCTTTCTTGATCTCCACACTATGGGGCTCTCTGCAAATCTGATGACTGACCTAGTCACTGACTTCCTGTCTGAAGTCTCAGCTGCAAAAGAGCTGCCCACATAGCACTCCAGGGTCACCTGACTTCCTCTCATCTTCAAATGCATGTCCCTGGTTCCCTTGACAAATCTAACTACCCTCTTCAGGGCTTCCAAATCTGCCCTCCTTGGCTTGGAGACTCTTCTGCTGAGCACCCCAACTGCAAAACTGATGTCAGGCCTTGTGTTGTTTGCAATAAACAACCGACTGCCTACAACTGAGTGGTACAGGTCTGGCCTTTCAAATACCTGTTCTGCCTCCAGGTTCACAAAATCAGTGGTCATTGGTGTCCTGACCTCTTTTGCCTCACTAAGCCCACACTTGGCCACAAGACTGTCAATTTTCTTCTTCTGACTTAAGAAAAAATCTCCAAGACTGATTCTTTCTACCCCTACGCTTAGATAACATCTCAGGCTGCCTAAGTCCTTTAACTTGAAGCAGCTTTCTAACTCCACCTGCACTTTCTTGACATCACTGGCACACTTTGCTGCCACACAAAGGTCATCCACATGGATAACTAGCATGACAGCACTATCACCCTCCCCCTTGGTGTACACACAGACATCTGCGATGCTCCTTGTGTAACCTAGTGACACCAAAACCTGGTGTATGCACTTGTTCCAGCAACGTGTACTTTGTTTTAAACCGTAGAGTGCTTTGTGTCACAAGTTCACCTTGCTCACCTGCACAGTCATACGCTGGTGTCTATTCCATGAACACTGTCTCTTCAAGATCAGCATTCAGGTATGCTGTTTCAGAGTCAAAGGGTTGCACAACCATCTGCCTCTTGGCTGCTACAGCTAACACTAACCTAAGACTTTCTGGCTTTGCTGTGGGTGAAAAGGTTTTGTCAAAATTGGTGTAGCGCTCCTTCAAAAAGCCTTTTGAAGCTAAGCGTGCCTTACACTTTTGTGTCACATCAGGCATGTCCTTAAGCTTGTACATCCACCTGCAACCAACAACCTTTTGGTCTTTGGGCCTCTTAGATACCTGGAACATTTTCCTCTCGACTAGTGACTCAAACTCAGAATCCATGGCTGAGTTCCACTCCTCCTGCTCTTCCTGGGGAAGTTTTAGGAGATCCTGAAAACTTGCAGGTTCCTCTGCCATGACATTGCATAGCCTGGCTTCCTGAACAACAAATCTGTCAGGAGTCTTTCTGACCCTCCTTGACCTTCTGGGGATGAGCACCCTAGTTCTGCCTGACTCATCCTCACTTACACTGCTGCTGCTTTCTCTCCCCGTGTCAGGCTCAATGCTTGTTTGTGGTGGTGGTGTGTGTTGGAGTGGCATGTGAAGTGTCAGGCTTTTGTTCCTGTGCCTCTCCATCATCATCATCAGGCATAACCACCCCTCCATTTGTGGGATTTGGGGGAATTGTTAGATCCCTGCCCAAGGGAACAAACACCTCCTGATTGCAATGCAATCTGTCCCACCCTGAGTACATTTCAGTGTTTGCACTCCTGGAGAACACCACCTTTCCAGGATGGAGAGAAAACATGTACTTATTACCCTCATAGCCTAGGAAATGCGGCCTCCTGGTTTTAGGCTGCCCAGGCTTCCTTAGGCTCAGGTGAATCTGTACATTGCATACTGTCCAAAAACCCTCAGGTGCTTGAGGTTTGGTGCTCTACCATATAGTAGACAATGTGGGGTCTGGTTGACGCTAGACGTCCACAGTCTATTTAAATGGTAAGCAGCAGTCTTCACTGCCTACCCCCACAGCCCAGCTGGGGCTTGTGCATCTTCCATCATGCACTCCAACATCCACTTCAACATCCCAATTTTCCTTTCTGCAAACCCATCCTCCCCTGGAGATGCTGGGTTTGTGGTCTTGTGTCTAATGCCCCCTCCTACGCATCCAAGTCTGCAGACTGTTGGATAAGAATTACCCTCCCCTATCCGTCCGGAATACCTTATGAGAATTAAATTCACGTTCCACCGTGTTCACCCACTCATGGGACCTGTCTGCAGCCTGATTTTTCTTCTTCAGTAAATATATGTAGGTGTACCTAGTGTGTCTGTCCACTATCACAAATAAATAGCCATTACCCCCATCAGTGGGCTTATAGGGGCCTGCTAAATCAGCAAGGACAACTTCAAAGGGTCTCTTGGTGACACATTGGGTCTTTTTGGCAATAGGGAAAGCCTTCACCTTAACTTTCCTTCACACTGCACATTATAAGAATCTTGGATAGTGTTTCATGCTTAAACTTTTGCTAGCTCCTTTAACCCTTTGTAACTAGCATGGCCCATTAGACTGTGGTAGTAATGAACACACTTAACATGTAGAGGTACATTGTCTGCAGGATTCACATTTGCCACCTTCCCTTTAGGCAACATGTAATACAACCCATGTTTCTTTATCCCTTTTGCACAGACATTATTCATGTTATGCCTTTCTGTTACTGTACGGTGTTCCCCCTCAAATATCACTTTATAACCATCAGTAGTCATTTGGGACACACTTAATATGCAGTTCTCTAGTTTGTTAACACAACGTATTTTCAAAATCTTTATCAAAAGATGGCACATATGCAGTGCCCATTTTCTGCACCTTGCTGGGAGCACCATCTGCAAGGGTAATATTGGTTATAGAAGCATTTTTAACATTGCTTCACAACTGTAAAACATTAACCATATTGTGCGTGGCCCCAATATCAAGTAACCAAATTCTTTCTTCCTTACCGTCAGGATGGTGCTGTGCTATGAAGGCATGGCTTGCCGCCTGAGAGGATGCTCCCCTCTTATCCAGTGCAGGCATCTTACAGTCCTTCTGAAAATGTCCAGGCTTTTTGCATCTAAAACAGGGTTTCACGTAGCTGCAGGCTCCCTCCTCCACATCAGATGCCTCTGTTTCAGTGCTCTCCTGATTGTGTCTGGTAATTTGTGGCTGTTTATTTCCCTTCATCCGGGAATCAAATTGCTTGCATTGGACCTCTTCCAGAATACGCCCAGCTACCAGATCTACAAACAAATCACTCTCCCTGGTGGTCTGCAGACTGTACATTAGGAAATCCCATTCCTTTGGCAAACTGCCCAATAAAATAAAACACTTATGGGCTTCTGGAATGTCCACCCCTCTATTGGCCACCTCTTGAAAAAGCTGCCTCATTTCCTCCAAATGGGCTTTCATGCAGCCTCCGGTAGACAGCTTTGTGTTATAAGGTATCTTAGTCCATATCATCTTTGAGAGGCAGGACGAATTCTGATGAACTGTTTTCAAAGCTGTCCAAAGCTGAAAGGCTGTCTTTGCTGGGGCTGCATGTATTAATTGGGAGGGGCTGAGTGATAAGAGAATTGCAGCTCTAGCCTTCTAGTCTGCTAGCCTGAATGCTGCTATTTCATCTTCTGAACCCTCTGGGATCACACTTTCTCCTTCCAAAACATGCCACAAATTGTCCTTAATTAATAAAGCTTCCATGGGATAGTTTGGGGATTCTACTAGTATACTGACCACCCCGTTGTCTAGCAGACTCCCTAACCGAGCTGACACAGCTGGTCTCAGAGTTGCTGTTGGAGTCGCCCAGACTTTTAGTTTTGGGCGACTTCAACATTCCACTCGAGACCAGCTTAACAAATCTGACTGGTGCAGCTCGGTAGTTCATGGAAACTATGACAAACACGGGCGTATCCCAAATGGTCGTCAGGCCCACACATTGTGTGGGTCGTACCCTCAATGCGGTCTTCAATACAGAACAGGAATATCCATGGGCGGAGGTTATAAAAACCACCCTATTGCCATGGACGGATAATTTCCTGGTCAAGACTGAACTAAGAGTCTCTTCCCGCCCCACCGGGGGTGGTGGACCCATTAGAATGGTCCGCCCCCGAAGGCTAATGGAACCAATAAGATTCCAGAATGCCTTGGAGGGTTTACTGGTTGGTAACGCCGGTGACCCTGTCGAAGCTTTGGTTCATACCTGGAACACCAGCCTTACCAAGACTATCAACATGATTGCTCCCAAACGTCCTTTCCAACCCGCTTCAAACCATAAGCCATGGTATACAGCAGAGCTTAGGAAAATGAAGCAAGTTGGACAACGACTAGAGCGCAACTGGCGGAAAACTCAACTCTTATCCGACAGGACTCATCATAGGAACTTTCTTTGGTCGTATCGAGAGGCAATACGTGCAGCGCAGAGATCCTTCTCCTCTGCACGTATTGTGTCTGCAGAGTCCCGTCCAGCAGAGCTGTTTAGGGTGGTAAGGGAGATGACGCAGGTTATTCCTGCGCAGAACCTGTTGCTTAACCCAACGACGGCCTGCTGTGATGCATTTAACAACTTCTTTGCAGATAAAATCTCTCGGATAAGAGCCAACTTAGATGCCAGCAATTTGACAGAAACAATTGACGAGGTATCCAGCAACTCCATTGATGTAAATTTACTGGATGATTTTCAATCCATGAGTACCGAGGACGTGGACAAGCTACTTGGTAGGGTGAGGAAGACGACCTGCCCTCTCGATCCTTGCCCTTCATGGCTGGCCATCCAGGGGGTGGTGCCTTGATGGTGTTCCTTAAGGACATCATCAATGCATCCCTCAGAGAAGGGTGTGTTGCATCTTGCTTAAAGGAAGGGGTGGTTAGGCCGCTCCTGAAAAAATCTTCCCTTGACCCCCTGGATATGAACAACTATAGGCCCATTTCTATGTTACCATTCTTGAGCAAGGTGATCGAGAGGGCAGTTGAGCTTCAACTCCAAGTGGTCTTGGGTGAAACCGATTATCTAGACCCATTTCAAACTGACATTAGGGTGGGATTTGGAGTTGAGACTGCCATGCTTGCCTTGACTGACGACCTGTTTCTAAGCATCAACAGGGGTAGTGTGACCCTGTTGGTGCTTTTAGACATCTCAGCAGCTTTCGATACGATAGATCATAGCATCCTCTTGGATCGCCTGAGAGGGTTAGGAATCAGAGGCACTGCACTCCAGTGGTTCCGGTCCTTCCTCTTGGGCAGGTCCCAGAGGGTGTTGCTCAGGGACAGCTGCTCCAGCAGAAAGGAGCTTACTTGTGGTGTTCCGCAGGGCGCCATCCTGTCCCCGATGCTGTTTAACATCTATATGAAGCCGCTGGATGAGATTATTCGGAGTTATGGGGCTGGGTGTTATCAGTATGCGGATGACAACCAGATCTATTTCTCCTTGTCCCGAGCATCGGTCTCAAATTCTGATAGCATCTCTCCTCTTAATGATTGTCTTAAAGCAGTAATGGGCTGGATTAGGAAAAACAGATTGAGATTAAATCCAGACAAAATGGAGGTGCTCACAGTAGCGGCCCCAAAACCAGGAGTTGGGTTGCAACCTCCAGTCCTGCTCTCCGTTAAGGACTGTGTTCGCAGTCTCGGGGTGCTCCTTGATTCATCGCTACAGATGACTAGTCAGGTGAATGCGACGGTCAGGAGTGCCTGTTATCAGCTTCGGCTGATACGCCAGCTACGCCCTTTCCTGGAAGTAAGGGACCTTGAGACTGTGGTGGACACGCTGGTAACCTCTCGTCTAGATTTCTGCAATGCGCTCTACATGGAGCTCCCCTCATGTTTGGTCTGGAAACTTCAGTTGGTACAAAATATGGCAGCCAAAGTGGTCCCGGGAACATCTCGGAGAGACCAAATAACTCCAGTATTAAAATCTTTCCACTGGCTGCCTATCAATTTCCGGGCCCAGTATAAGGTGTTGGTTATTATTTTAAAGCCCTAAATGGCTTGGGTCCAACTTATCTCCAGAACCGCCTCCTCCCATACAATCCTCCCCATGCACTCCGGTCCTCTGGGAGGAATTTGCTTCAGCCACAAAAATCTAGGCTGTCTGCAACCTCCCAGAGGGCCTTTTCGGTAATCGCCCCCAAATTGTGGAATGACCTGCTGAACGAGATCTGTCAGATGACAAGCCTGAGTAGCTTTAAAAAAAGCACTAAAGACGGATCTCTTTCGGCAGGCCTTTCCTAATTAGATCCCGGCCTCAGAGGCTCCTCACCTCTTTTAGTCTGCTGGCTATTTATTGTATTTATTGTTTTTAAATGTGATTTTAGATAGTTGCTTTTAATTTATATTTGTTCAATATCTTTTTATGGGGAAGGGTGGGGTGGGTGGTGTTTTGGGATTTTTATCTGTATTGTATTTTAATTATTGTAAGCTGCCCTGATTGTTTTAACAGAGGGACAGGGTATAAATAAATAAATTATTATTATTATTATTATTATGTATAAACTCCATGCTGAATAATTTCCATCAGCCACCTTTTCAAAGCGGATGAGACTATTATCTGCCATTCTGCTGATTGAGTGAACAATTCTACACCTATGAAAACAGAAACAGCTGGCAACTGGCAGCACTTCAAGGTTACTTGAAGATATTACAGGCCCTGGCTGAAACTTAACTGTTTCTCAGCCAACTACCCAAAAACACTCAAAACAAAAGAGTTTCTGAGAATTTTTCCGGGTGCACCTTATCCAATCTGAGATCAATCAGCTGGGCCCATAACCACTGTCAGGGGATGATAGGACACTCAATCCCCAGCAGAAGCCAAAAACTATCTCAGCACACTCAGTAGCAACCTGTTCCCAAAAATACTCATACACAGAGTGTTTGATGTCCAAATAAGCAGGAGGCACTTTTATCTTCAAAATCAAATGGTTGCAGTATATACAAATATTTACAATTGAAGGAGAAACTGCTTCACCAGGCCTCAGCATTCACAGGAAGAGAAGAGAGGAGGAAGTGAGCTCTGTTCTGATATATATCTATTGGACATTCTCTAGTGGCATGACTAGGCATGACTTGGTAGTTCATGGAGTCAGCCATTATGACTCAGCATGCTTCTGCAGTTGTTTGCCCATTTTATAATGGAGTTCAGTCTCTAACTCCTGACATAGATGCCCCCTGCATCTTTTTTACCTAAAGTTGTGAAGCATCCCACACCAATCAGGACATTGTTTTGCCTTCAGTGATGCAGAACCCTACGTCAGACTTAGAGCAGAGCCTACACTGCCTTGGCATAAGAAGGGCCCTTACCTTTTACACTGACAGTACAGGAATTCTCAGATGCCCTTTGTTACTCTTGGAAGAAGAAAGGACTGCCAGTTTCTTTGCAGTGCTTCTCAATGTGGGTAGTATCCATAATTCACCTTGCTTGTGAACTGGCTAAGAAAGACCCTCCACCCCATGTTTGTAGTCATTCTACATGAGCTATAGCTACATCCTCTGCCTTTCTGAGGGTGTGCCTCTAGAGGATGTGTGCAGAGGTGCTATGTGGCCACAGCCTTTGACCTTCATCTCCCACCACAGGATAGATGTGAGATCTAGGGCTGATCCTGCCTTCAGGAGAGCCATGCTATATTCCTGTCTTGTATGATAATTCTAGGAGGGCTGTGCTGTATTCTTTCCTGGCATGATACTCCCTCCTCCTCTGGTTATTAGCTTGTTAATCTCCCATTTTTGTGGGTCACAGAGACCATGAAGATGAAGGACAGGTTGCTTACTTGTAACTGTAGTTCTTCAAGTAGTGATCTGTGAATTCACACAACACTGCCCATCCTCCCCTCATTGTGTCCTGCCTAGCCTTAGATTCTGGGCTGCTACTCGGCATCCTTGGAACTGAGGGTTTTGGTGGGAAGCACACTGGATAGTCATGCAGAGGGTGGGTGGGGCTACCACCAAAACACTTATATAATAGTTCTAGAAGGTTCTGAATGATGCATTGTGTAGGCATAGATAAGCCATTTGTGTGATTTCACAGATGATCACTCAAGGAACTATAGTTAAGGTAAGCAACCTGTCCTTCTATTAAAAATCTGTATCCATCCCATGAACATGCCTCATCAGTAGATATTTCTTAATATTCATTTCTGATGTTCTTGCGCGCGCACATGCACACACACACACTTTTGAATACTTCCAAAACTCATGGAGAAGTTTTTCTAAATGTCTGCAGTGTTATTGATATGTGTCTGTATGTAGTTCATACAGAGAGAAAGAGAATATGTACTCTGAGTTTTGCAGTTCTTCTCAGAAATACTTGCCACTGTGGCATGGCATATTTTCTGTTGCACCAGCTATTTCAAACATCTGTGTACTTTTTTGGAGTTAAAAATTTGTGATAGCATAAGAAAGTGTGCCTCCTGCTGACACAACAAGGATATTACCACAGTTAATGCAGTATTTCTTCTGCATTGATGAAGTCTGAACCTCTGGCATATCTTGCTACAGCTTAAATAGTTACGGGTAACTTGATAGAATCACCAGAGGAAATTAATACCTTTAACACTTAACTTCTTTTAAGGACACAAATATGTGAGCATGGATCCCCTCAAACATATATCCTACCATAAAAAAGAGAGAGTAATTGCTATTTAACTTTTCCTCTGGAATATCTGCTTTACTTTACTCCTGATATATTATGCTAAGAAGACATCTGTATTGACAATTAGTATAAATGGAGTTAAAAATAAAAGCATTGATATTTTTAAGGATGGAAATAAGGGACTAAATAATGTGGTTGTGTTATGACTAGAGTCTAATGCCCTTCTTTCTACAACAGGTGCTGATCTCCCTTATAATGGTCAAGTGATAGGAGGTGGTGTTAACAGGAATTCAGCAATTATTGGAGGTAAGAAAGCTGCATGCACCTTTTTAAGGTGGGTGTAGATCTGTGTATTGAGAAAATGCAATGTATTCTGTTACCTTTGTTTCATGTAAATCTTTTTTCTTTATTTCTAATTTTTACAATTATTCATTTAACAAGTATACTCCTGATACATACAATAATTCCTTCTCCTTATATGGCTATCATTTTTTTAAAAAAAAAATCTACCTATATCCCTCCCTTCTACCCTTCCCTCCCCTCCCCTCCCCTCCCCCTTTTTTATATAATAATTTTATTAATTTTAAAAATTAAAGAAAAAAACCCATACAATTACTACACAAAACTTAACAAACATATATAACAGCGATTCCCTCCACCGAGGGACTTCCCTTTACATTCATCCCTCTTTCCAGAAAATCATTGTTTCCAACTCAGGTTTGCTTCCTCTCCCCTTTATTAATACAAATTCTAAAAATTTACTCCATTTTTTCACCAAAAACATTCTTATTTAACCCTCCTTTTTTTTCTTTAACCATATTTGTTAATTTCTCATTTATAGCTATATTCCATACTTCATCATACCATTCTTCTATTTTATATTCACCTTGTATTTTCCATTTCTTTGCTATTATTAACCTTGCTGCTGTCAGCAAGTTTGTTAGCAAATCCTTAACAATTTGAGATTCTTGTATTTTTTCACAATATGATAATAATGCTATTTCAGGGCTTAAAGGTATATTTATCTCCAGTATTTCATTGATTTCCTTCATTACTATTTTCCAAAATTTCTGTACATATTTGCAATTCCACCACATATGCATATACGTTCCCAATTCTTGGCAACCCCTCCAACACTGTGCTGAATACTTTTTATCTATTTGATTCAATCGTACTGGAGTTAAATACCACCTCCATATAATCTTATAGTAATTTTCTTTTATTCTTACTGATAATGTTTTCAAATGTTGCATATTCCATATTTTTCCCCTCTTAGATTTGTCTATTACAGTTGCTACATCTGTTTCCCAGACATCTTTTAAATAATCTTGTACTTCTTCATTATCCATTAACATTTTATATATTTTGCTTGTAATACCCTTTTTAGTCTTTTTCTCTTGAATAGCTTTTGTAATTAATTCCTCAAATTTTGTACTTTTTCTACAACTACCCTCCTTTAAACATTTTTTTGTCCATCTTTCTAACTATCAGTTTAAACCATGTAAATCCTTGCTCCTTTAATATTTTTTCCATATAATTTTTATTTTTCATTTTCCCCATCCATTCCTTCAACCTTATAATTTCTTGTCCTCCTAATTTTGCTTCCACTTCATTTCTTAAATTTGCTGGGAAACCCTCTAACAATATTACTGGCATTAATGGTGATGTTCCTGGAACTAATACTTTTTTATATTTATTCCATATATCTAATATATTTTTTAAAGAAACAGATTGTATTGTTTCCCTATATTTCTTTTTTAGTTTACAAAAAAAATATATTTCTTAATTTTAACTCTATCTCTTGTTTATTTATTTCCATCCATTCCATTTCCTTCACCTCCGCAACACTATCAATTATATATCTCAATTGATTCACTACGTAGTATAGCTTTAGATTAGGTAAGCCTAAACCTCCTTTTTTTTTTAGATTTATACCATCTATTTTTATTGATTCTTGATCTTTTGCCTCCATTACAATAATTATTTATCATATTTTGCCACTTTTTTAATTCCATTTCTGATACTTTAATAGGTAGCATTCTAAATAAAAAATTTATTTTTGGTAATATTTTCATTTTAACAAGCGCTATTCTTCCAAACCATGACAATTTGATTTCCCCATATTTCTCTATTCTTTTCTCCATATCTTTCCTTAGCATAGTGAAATTTTTTTCCTCTAGTTTTTCCAGTTCTGCCACAATATTTATTCCTAAATATTTTATTTGCTCTTTTATTTTAATACATTTCTTACTCTTCATATTTTTTTCTCTGCCTCTGTATAATTAAATATCATCATTTCTGATTTATTCCAATTTACTTGTAAACCTGTCATCTTCCCAAACGTTTCCAAATGTTTCTCTATCTCTTGCATTTTTCCCACTGGATCTTGTATTGTTATTAAAGTATCATCTGCAAACATATTCAGTTTAATCTCTTCAATATTTCCTATCCCTTTGATATCTTCATCGTTTCTAATTACATTAGCTAATATTTCTATTACCATAGCAAATATTATTGGGGAGAGTGGGCAGCCTTGTCTCGTTCCCCTAGTTAGGTTTATTTGTTCTGTCATACCATCATTTATTATTACTGTTGCTTTATTTTTTTTATACAATTGGTCAATCACACCCCTAAATTTTTCTCCAAATCCAAATGTTTTCATTATGTTTTTTATTGCTGGCCATTCCACACAATCAAAAGCTTTAAATATATCTATAGCTATAAGCCCTGCTTTAATTTTCCTTCTTCTAATTGTTTCTATTAAATTTATTACTCTTCCAGTTAAATTAGCCATCTGTCTTCCTTCTATAAATCCACATTGGTCTTTTTGTAGATATTTGTACATAAATTTATTCATCCTTTTCACCATTATTGCTGTTAGTATTTTTGCATCTTGATTTATTAGTGATATTGGTCTGTATGATTCTGGGTCTGTCAAATCTTTATCTGGTTTTGGGATTAATATAATCAGAGATTGTTTCCATGATTGTGGGATCTCATCTCCTTTTAAAATGTTATTATATAATTCTTTCATTCTAGGTATTAATATATTGTTAAATATTTTATCATATTCAGTTCCCAAACCATCTTCTCCTGGAACCTTCCCTAGTTTCAATTTATTTATGATATCTTCTATTTCCTGTTCTGTTATTGGTTTTTCCATTAATTCTTTCTCCTCCTCACTAATTATATCCTTACAATTTTCCTGTATATATTTCTCTTAAGTTTTTCAGTGAAACGCCTGCTGAATATAATTTTTGATAATATTCTTGAAATATCTTTAATTTATCTTTCATCAAGTTACTTTTTTCCCCTTTTTCATCTTTAATAATTCTAATCAAACTTTTAGATTTCTTTGTTTGTGTGGCTCTTGCTAACATTCTAGAATTTTTATTACTATATTCAAAAAAATCTCTTTTCATAAACAACAGATTTCTTTTTGCTGTTTCTATATCTTCCTTTTCTAACTCTTTCCTCTTTGCTCGTATTAATACATGGATCTGTTTATCTCTGTTTCTAAAATATGCTTTTTCTAGACCCTTAATTTCCTCTTCTAGTTTCTTCCTACTTTTTTCCCGTTTTTCCACAATGTATGTGCTTCCCTAATAAATATTCCCCTTGCTACAGCTTTCATTGAATCCCACAATAATGCTTGATTGCTTTGTCCTACTCTGTTTATTTCCCATATTTCTTTTAATTCTACCTGTATTTTCTCTACTATATTTTTATAACCCAAAATTTTTGTATCCAATCTCCATCTTTTTGCTAATTTATAATCTTTTGTAATCTTTATATCTGCTGTAACTATTGCATGGTCTGAGACTTTTATGATCCCTATATCTGTGTTTACAATTTGCAAGACCAGATTTTTTGATACAAAAATATAATCGATTCTAGAATAATTTTTATGTGTTGGTGAATAATAGGTGTATCTCTTTTCTTCTCCTTGCCATTCTCTCCATACATCTCGTAGTCCATTTCTATTTATAATTTTGTTCAAACCAGTTTCATACATTTTCTTGTCCTCTTTAGTAGGATTAGATTTATCTTTCTGCTTATCCATTACCATGTTAAAATCTCCCACCATTATTATAGATCCTTCACTTATTTCATTTGTAGCTTTAATAACTTCTTCATAAAATTCTATTTGACCTTCATTTGGTGCATACATATTAACTAAAGTGAGATGTTCCTTACCCCTAATTCCTTGCATAATTATATATCTTCCTTTTATATCTTTTTTAATTTTCTTAACAATAAAATCGCATCCTTTCGACAAAATAGTTGCCACTCCTCTTGATTTTGATGTTCCAAAAGCTTTTTCATATATATTTGCCCATTTCAACTTCAGTTCATTCACTCCATCTTTATTTTGATGTGTTTCCTGAAGGAATATTATATCTGCTTTAGATTTATTTAGTAAAGATTCTATTCTTTTTCGTTTTATTACACTTCCTAACCCTTTAACATTTAAAGTCAATATTCTCAATCTACGTTCCATATTATGTATAATAAATTTCTACTTCTAATAGTCCCCCATAGTGCATAAATACTACAACACTCAAATAAACAATAAACAATAACAATAGCAATCCCCCCTGCACCCCCCTCCACCTTCCCCACCTTCCCCCCTCCTCCCTACCCCTCCCACATACACATTTCATCTCCCCCCTCCTACTCCCAGTGATTGCCATCCCCACCATAGCTACAAATGTAGAGGGGGGGAGGGGGTGTCACCCATCACCGATGTCACCTTTGATCCCATCTCTCTCATTTTTTTCCCAGTCTCTTATCTTTATATCTTCATTTCTCTTCTCCTCCTGTTGCTCCTTTCAGCTCCCCTTGGTCTTTTGCTGCTTCTTGTTCTTCCTCTCTCAATCCCAGCGTTGTCAGCAGTTGTAATCCTTCTTCCAGTGTTTTTATTTTGTAAAATTTCCCAGCATACTTAAACTTTAAAAATATTGGGTATCCCCAATTGTAGTTAATATTGTTTTTTTTTTCAGTATGGCTATAATGGGTTTGATACCTCTCCTCCATTCCAATGTTTTCGCACACAAATCATTGAAAATCATCACTGGTGTTGACTCAAAAAGTATTTGATCACCCAGTTTCCTAATTTCTTTCATAAAAGTCTCTTTTTTGTAGTAGTTAGCCACTTTTACCAATACATCACTGGGAGTTGTCTTCCTGAATCCGGTTCTATGAATTCTCTCAAAGTCTTCTTGCACCCACTGTAACTGGGGTGTCAGTTGTTGGAACCAGTTTATTATTTTAATTCTCAGCTGGGTTGGAGTTTCTTTTTCAAAATGTGGAACATTTCGAATCCTGATGTTCATCCTTCTACTCTGATCCTCCAAAGCTCTAATTTTTGTTTGTATCTCAGCAATCTCTTCATCGTGTCTTTGAAGCCTGTTCCTGTTGTCGTTTACCATACGATTCACTTTTTAAATTTCTTTGCACACTCCTGCCATCTCCTGGCTGATTTGCTGCATTCCCCTCCCCTCCCCTCCCTAGATCATGGAGTCATAAACCTTATCTCTATCAGTCACCATAAATATAGACTATATTCGTAATAGTTTTTTACATGTTAATCATAACTGTCAAAAATCATTTTTCCAAAATCTGTCTTGATCCAAAAGAGGTTTAAGTCCAATATTGCCTTGATTAATATAAGCCATAAATGGCTTCAAATCTTCTTTTTTTGTCTTCTCTTGCTACTCTTACTTTGTATGTTAATTTTTCTGAAAGAGCTGTGGACCATCTCCTGTTTAACCACTTTTATATAGATTTTTCTAATGTTTTCCATGCTTTATTTCTAGTCTTGCAGCATTTATCAAATGTTATAAGGCCCTTTTTGCCTACACTGTGGGAACGCAATCCTTAAGCTGGGTGTTGCTTCTCCCATGCACTTCTAAGGCAGGGCTTCTTAGAAATGTCAATCATCTAAATCACCCTAAGTGAGAGAGCTAGCCCCTTCCCCTAGTTCCATCCTGCCTTGCTACAATCAAGACAGAGCTTCACAAAGCTCTTGCCTTCAGAGCCATTTCAAAGGAGATTTGTGAAGAATTTTTTCTCCATGTTCTCTTTTAAGAGAAAGCAATTCTATTCCCCAACTTGCCAACCTAACAGGAATAATTTGTTCTGGGAAAGATAATACACACAGCTGTGATCTCTCCTCTGATGAGGAGTCTGACAGGGCAATGGCCGAGGCACAATCTGGCTGAGCCCATGGGACTGAAGTACCCTCACTGGGGGCTTGGATCTGGATCCAATTTGCACCACGGAGGCAATGGAGGTGCATGGCAACAGTGTGCCACAGGCAGAATCAGGCATGCATTCTGGATGACGCAGCTTCAGCTGCATGAGTGAGTGTTGCCAATTTGGTCGCTTCCCTCCCACCCTTCATGATTAAAGGAGAGGCCTCTCATTATAGAAGTTATTTTAGGTACAAACTTTTTGGTACCAAAAGCAACACAAGCCTGACAAGGAGCTAGCTGCACAGCTGAGGCCCTCTAGAGGACAAAAGCATGCAAAACAGGTACGGAAACTGCACTCTTCTGATTCTTCCTCTGATTCTAAGGAGAGGGTGGGGGGGCAAGATGGAGGAACTTCAGTAGTGGATTCTTCCTCTCACAAGGCTAAAAACAAGGCATCTTTCACCTGTTTCTTCTATGAGGGGCTCTGAGTCTTCAGTCTCTCTGATGGCTTCAGATAAGGAAGAGTGAGAGTACTCTCCAGATAAGGGGAGATTTTCTTCAGAGCTTGTTCTTATTTTTGTATTTGGAAAATTGGAGAAAACTCTGGAATTGACTTCTAAGAGCCAGGTGTCTGCTGGTATGGCTGAAGGGGTACCAGAAATCAGATATAAGGCTAAGCGGGCATCTTGTATTATACGTTTTCCAGCTGTTATTGCTTATGGCATGGAAGGGGAATGGTCTTACCCAGCTGTGGCTAGGGTGATGCCTATCTATACTAAATGTCTCTATTCTTTTCCTGATGAGGTCATGAAGGAATTGAAATTACCCCTCATTGATGCCCCTGTGGTGCGGTTGGTTTTGGGAACTCTTTGCCCTAAAGACGCAGATGACAGCCCCCAAAATCCTAAAGATAGGAAGTTGGATGCTTTCCTGCTCAGGCCTTATAAGGCTAATGGTCTGGCTATCCGAACGGCTTTGGTTACATCATTATTTGCCAGAACCACTATTAGGTTGTTAAGAGCAGTGCACTAAATTTACTGGTTTGGGGGGAAAGCACCAACTCTCTGCAGGACCTTACAGGCTAAAGGTTTTTAAAATGGGCAATTAACCAGAGTGACTCCAAGTAATGTTGAAGCAGAAGGGAAGAAATCAGGTTGAGGACAAACTGATTTTGCAGCAAAACAATTATTTGTTTTTTTAAAAAAGACAGGAAAAGATAGTAGAAACCAACAGAACAGTCTTCTGGAAGAGAGTGGGGAGATTCTCTCTCTCCCTCCCTCCCTCCCTCTCCCCTTTCCTAACTTGGGGCCTGTCATCTGGAGTGAGGGATACTTCTGGGAAGGGAATGTTATTCTGCTGGAGGCTTCGAGAGGCCCTATGTGATGAGTGCAAAGGGGTTTTTTTGGTCTGTGTGCAAAGTGCAGATGTGAACATGACCTCTGCCTTTCACCCTCTTGGCACTGGTAATAAATCTTAGCTGGTCTGGGGAAATGGACAGTGGAGATGCACACATGAGATAATCACAATCAAGTGTAGACCTTTGTCCTCCTTCTAATCCAAATAGGATTGCTGGAAACTGCACAATATTTTACAATGGGGATTACAAATCCACCTAACAGTCTGAGCCAGGTTGGCAGGGTCTCTACTCAGTGGAGGTAAACAAAACAATTCAACACTGATTGCTCTCAATGAGACCATTTCCTTGTCAGCAGAAGGGAGGGAAATTCCAGTTTGTACTTTAAAATGAAGCCTGGGTTCTCCAAGATGAACAGGGATACAGGCTTTTCACCACCCTACCCTTTTAATATATGCCTCTTACAATGCATATAGGCTCTGGCAAGAGGCAACTCCCTGTCTTAAGTGTCTACTTCGTTTCATATTTATTGAGCATAACTTGTAACAAGGTGTCCTAAGCAACAGCTGCCACTGATCTCTGGGGAAGAAATGAAATTCAAATAAGGAGTTAACAAGTTGGCAAAGGCTTTATGGTGAATGCCAGTCTGGATTCAATTTAATTTACCCGCAGGACTATGGTGGCTGATATTCCTACCAGGTGTTGATTATTGCTAACAAATTGGAATGTGGAAACCAAATCTAAGACAAATTTGGCCACCTGTCCATATAAGGGAGCTAAATTGTTTGGGGATGCCCTGTATGATGTCTTGGTGGAAACCAAAGATAAAAAGAAATCTCTACCATCATTGGCTAAGAAGAAAGAGAAGACATTTCATTCTGGGGCACAGCCCTCATAGAATCATAGAATCATAGAGTTGGAAGAGACCTCAAGGGCCATCCAGACCAACCCCCTGCGATTCAGGAATACACAATTAAATCATTCCCCACAGATGGCCATCCAGTCTCTGTTTAAAAATCTCCAAAAAAGGAGACGCCACCACACTACAAGGCAGTGTATTCCACTTCTGAACAGCTCTTACTGTCAGGGAGTTCTTCCTAATGTTTAGGCGAAATCTTTTCCTGTAGTTTGAACCTGTTGCTCCATGTCCTAGTCTCCAGAGCATCAGAAAACAAGCTTGCTCCATCCTCAGTATGACGTCCCTTCAAGTATTTAAACATGGCTATCTTGTCACCTCTCAACCTTCTCTTCTTCAGACTAAACATACCCATCTCCCTAAGTCATGCCTCATAGGACATGGACTCCAGACCTCCCACCATTCTGGTTGCCCTCCTCCGGACACGTTCCAGCTTCTCAATATCCTTCCTGAATTGTGGTGCCCAGAACTGGACACAGTATTCCAGGTGAGGTCTAACCAAAGCAGAATACAGTGACACTATTAATTCCCTTGATCTATACTCCTATTAAAGTAGCCTAGAATCGCATTGGCTTTTTTAGCTACTGCATCAAACTGCTGACTCATGTTCAGCTTGTGGTCCACTAAGACTCCTAGATCCTTCTCACATGTACTGCCCTCAAGCCATTTGTCACCCATCCTATATTTATACATTTCATTTTTACTGCCCAAGTGTAGTATCCTACATTTCTCCCTGTTGAAATTCATTCTGTTAATTTTGGCCCAGCTTTCTAATATATTCAGGTCATTTTAGATTCTGATCCTGTCTTCTGGGGTATTAGCTACCCCTCCTAATTTGGTGTCATCAGCAAACGTGATGAGCACACCCTCTATTCCCTCATCCAAGTCATTGATAAAGATGTTGAATAGCACTGGACCCAGGACAGAACCCTGTGGCACCCTACTGGTCACTTCTCTCCAGGCTGAAGAGGAGCCATTGGTGACTACCCTTTGGATTCGGTCAGTCAACCAATTACAAATCCACCTAACAGTTGCATTGTCTAGCCCACAGGTTACTAACTTTTTTGCAAGAATATTATGGGGGACCTTGTCAAAAGCCTTACTGAAATCAAGATACACTACATCCACAGCATTCCCTTCATCTATCAAGTTTATAACTCTATCAAAAAAAGAGATAAGATTAGTCTGGCACAACTTGTTTTTGCAAAATCCATGTTGACCTTTTGTGATCACGGCATAACTTTCTAAGTGGTTACAGACTGTCTGGATCTGCTCTAGAATCTTTCCTAGTATTGATGTCAGGCTGACTGGGCAGTAATTATTTGGGTCTCCTTCCCCCCCTTTTTTTTTGTAAAGATGGGAACAACATTTGCCCTCTTCCAGTCTGCTGGGACTTCTCCTGTTCTCCAGGATTTCTCAAAGATGATTGACAGTGGTTCTGAGATTACTTCTGCCAGTTCTTTTAATACCCTTGGATGAAGTTCATCTGGACCTGGAGACTTGAACTCATTTATACTGGCCAGGTATTCCTGAACTAGCTCTTTACCAATTCTGTGCTGTCTTTCTCCTACTTCACCATCTGCTCCACCTTCCCCAGGTTGAGCACTGTTCCCCCTTTGGGAGAAGACTGAAGCAAAGAAGCTGTTAAGTACTTCTGACTTTTCTCTCTCCCCTGTTAGCCTTTTGCCATCTTCTCCACGCAGCAGCCCTACCATTTCCTTGTTCTTCCTTTTGCCACGGACATAACAAAAAAAGCCCTTTTTATTGTTTTTAACCTCTCTAGTAAGCCTGAGTTCCATCTGAGCTTTGGCTTTTCTGACTTTTCCCCCTAGATGAGCTGGCTATTTGTTTGAATTCTTCTTTGGTGATTTCTCCTTTTTTTCCCTTTCTTGTACATGGCCTTTTTAAGTTTTAGCTCAGTTGAGAGTTCTTTAGACATCCATCCTGGTTTCTTTAGACACAGCCCTTTTTCCTCCTCATTGGAACCGTTTGAAGTTGTGCCTTCAATATCTCACTTTTAAGAAACTCCCATCCTTCATGAACTCCTTTATATTTTAGTATTTCTGACCATGGGCTCACCCCCAGTAATTCCCTAAGTTTTCTGAAATCAGCTTTCTTAAAGTCTAGAATACATATCTGACTATGCTTGGCTTCCCCTTTCCTTGTATTCTTGGCAGAGTTGGACTTCCAACAAATATCAGGACAGTTGAAATCCCCCATTACTACTACATCTCTCCATTCTGAATGTACGATCATCTATTCCAGGAAGGCATAAACCAAGTCCTTTTTTGGTTTGGAGGTCTGTAGTAGACCTCCAGAATTATATCCCTGCTGTTTCTCTCTCTCCCTTAATTTTTACCCAGATGCTCTCAGCCTAGCTCCCAGGATTTAAATCATGGATCTGTTCACAGCTGTACACATCCTTAATGTATAATGTTACTCCACCACCCTTCCTGTTTGGTCTATTTTTCTGAAATAGGCTCTACCCCTCTATTACTACATTCCAATCATGAGACTAATCCCACCAAGTTTCACTGATGCCTATGATATCATATTTGTTTTGCTGTGCTAAGAGTTCAAGTTCATCCTGTTTATTTCCCATGCTCTGTGCATTAGTATAGACACATCTAAGACCATGGGCCATTCCCCCTATCTGTCTTTTAAAGGTTTTATTCCTCCCTCTGTTGGTTCTTGTACAATTTGCCTTGTTCTCTGTATAATATTTGGGCCATTTTCTCCAGTACTTGAGGAACTCCTGTCCTCATGAATACTGTCTCCCTCCCCCACAGAACTCAGTTTAAAGCCCTCCTGATAAGTTCTTCCAGTGTCTTAGCAAAAGCATTCCTGCCAACTGCTGAAAGGGGCAACCCATCCCTTGCCGGAAGCCCACCTCCCTGAAACCGCACCCCATGTTCCAGGAAGCCAAATGATTCCCAGCGGCTCCATCTGCGCAGCCAGTTGTTCACCTCCACTATTCTTCTTCCCCTTCCTGAGCCATGTCCTTCCACTGGAACGACAGACCAAATGACTACCTATGCATCCAGGTTCTTCAGCTTCCTACCCAAAGCCTCATAATCCCTTGTGATCTTCTGGAGGCTATGCCTTGCAGTATTGTTGGTTCCCACGTGGACCAAAAGGAAGGGATAATGGTCAGAAGGCTTGATGAGTCTTGTCAGCCTCTCTGTTACATCTCGAATTTTTGCCCCAGGGAGACAGCATACCTCCCGAGACATTTTGTCAGGCCTGCAAACTACTGCTTCCATTACTCGCAGCAGGGAATCCCCTACCATCACCTTCCTCCTTCAAGTCTTGGCAGAGGCCACTTCATGTGCTGGATCTACTAAGGTTTCCTCCGTGTCCCCTAAGGCCTGGCACTGCTGCTCTTGCTCTTCTTCTCTGGAAAGAGAGAGAGCTTCAAATTGATTCTGTAGCTTCAAGCTGGCCGAGTGATCCCTTGCCCTTCTACTTCTCTGTGTCACATTCCTCCAAGTGTTCATTTCCTGTGTATGGGTAATGTCCTCCTTCATAGACACCTCCCTAGTATGTTTCGCTTCCAGGATGATCTTCTCCACTCTTTCCAAGAAAACTTCTTGCTCCCTAATATCCATAACAGTAGATATCCTGTCCTCAAGATGCACCTTCTCTTCCAGCAGGGCCACCAGCTTGCACTTGCTGCAGATATAGCTCCCCACATCCTCTGGCAAGAAGACAAACATCCCACAGGTGCTGTAGGTGACTGCAGCAGCTCCCTCACTGCCCATAGTCAGTCTTCTTAAGTAGTCACTGAAAGAGAACTTTAGGTTTCTCTGTCCAAACTCCTCTACTATCCCCCCTCCACCCAATACCTGTTGGCCTTGTTTCTCAGAAGAGTTCCTGTGCCCATTATGTTAGAACGGCACATGCCGCAAGGCACTTTCTAGATTAACCTGGAAAGATTGCAGCAGCCCTTCTACAGAGCTTGTGGTTGCTAACTCTGCCCCCAGGTAGGTCAGCAGCTCAGCAGAAGCCCTTCCCCCTCAGAAAAGAACTGTGCCTCACCCTCAAACTCCTGCTAAACACCCCTGTTGTCATCTCCCCTGTTCACCTCGCTCCTGTACACCAAGCTCCAGAGTCTGAAGCTGCAGCTATAGACAGAGCGAGAGCTACTGGCAGCTAGCTTCTCCCTCTGCCTCTGACCTACTTCTTAGCTCCTCCCTCTGCCTCTGACCTACTTACCTACTTCCTTTTAGCAATCTCTATGACTCACTTGCTCTGAAGAGAAGCAGCTCACCAAACAAATGCTAATAAGCCCCTCTCCCAGGCAAGCCTACACTCAGCCCAGACAAACAAACAGCCTTGACCCAAGCAAGTACACTAGTGTTAGCCCAACAAACTCTCCGGGACTGAAGAAGTTTAATTCAACAGCCACAAGCTTACCTTATGCTATCTTTTCCACCACACCCACACCAAACACCCCTGTTGTCCTCTCTCCTGTTTGCCAAACTCCTGTACACCGAGCTCCAGAAACTGAAGCTGTAGCTATAGAGAGAGAGAGAGCCCTTTTGAACCTAGTTCAGACAGTGGGAGTTCAGATAGTACAGATCTAACTGGAATTATCCCAGGCCTCAGGCTAGACAGCGACAGTCCTCAGGGTTGCCAGAGCTGCTATTATTCCTCTCCACTATCCTTACATTTACATTATTCTTTTCCACTCTATTATTCTCACAGAGTCAATCAATTCATGCTCAAGTTGAAGTTTTGCATAGAGACCCTTTGGTGAAGTCTGGAAGGGATGTGAGAGGGGGTTTATTTGGCATCTCTCAACTCCCAGGATGTGTATTTGCACATCCTGGCTCACGCTGCTCACAGGAAGTACCTCAGGCTTGCTTATGTAGAGGATCACTACCAGTACAGAGCTCTGCCCATTGGTCTCTCAGCTTCTTCTTGGGTGTTTACATAAAGGTTAGTGGCTCTGGTGGCTCAGCTGAGTTTGGGGTGAGTGCATGTTCACCCATATCTCAGTGATCTTTTGATACATTCACCATGCCTGAACAAGGCAAGGAAGGATGTTTGAGCCACAATGGATTGTTCCCATCCATGGAGTTTAATGGGTTTGTGATCAACAGAGAGAAGAGCTACCTGGGTTTGGTTCAGAGGATCCAGCACTTAGGAGTCATCATAGATATGATGCAACACAGGTGTTTCTGCCAATAGACAGGAGGGAGAAGTTTTAGTCCTTTGTAAGTGTAGTGTTGAATATTACACTACCCAATGGTGTTGGCCAGGTTGTTAGGACTGATTATGGTGTGCATCAACACTGTCCCTTGGGCCAGGTTCCATCTGAGGGAGCTGTAGTGGGTTCTCTTGTCCTTTCAACACAAGTTTACTATGACATGTTGGTTGAGTGTGCAAATCCCCCTGCCTGTGAGGTTGTCTCTAAATTGGTGGCTACCCAAAGTACTCAGGGTGGGTATGCCCATCAGAGAGCCAGGGAAAGTAGTGATCACCACCATTGCCAGTCTGCAACAATGGGGAACACACTGCAATGGGCAGATGTCACAGAGCTTGTAGTCACCCAGTGAGAGGATACATAGTACCATCTGGCTGGAGCTATAGGTGGTGCATCTGGTGCTATTCAGTTTGCAGGTGGATGTTCAGGGCAAGCATGTGTTGGTCTAGATGGACATGTCCACCAAAGCCCACATAAACAGGCAGGTGGGCATGGTCATGGGCCCTTGTGCAAGAGGCGATGCTCCTGGTCCTATTGGGAAGTCTCATCTTCAATCTCTGAGAGGGCAGTATACCAATGCGCAGCTGAATCACCAGGCTGATTGGTTGAGCAGGGAGTGTGTGGATCAGCGAGGGTGGGCCCTGAACTCACTGGTCTTTCACAGTGTAGTCCAAAGGTTTGGTGGATATTTTTGCTTTGCAGGAGAACCACAAACCCCCACAATTCATATTGAGGTTTTGGACAGAGGGGGCATTAGCCTTTGATGCTCTGACAATCATTTGTCCAAGGGTGTTGTGCTACACCTTTCCTCCAGTGGTGCTTCTTTCCAAAGTGCTGCAGAAAATAAGGATGATGTGATTTTGATAGCACCCCGGTGGCCTCATCAGCCATGGTTTTCAGAAATAGCATGCAGGTTCAGGAGAGTTGGCCTCTACCAGCTTGGCCAGACCTGGTACATCAAAAAAAGTCTTCTACATTTCAACTCAGGTGGGTTACAGTTACACAACTGGAGGTTCAGCAGGAAAGGTTAGTGGCTGAGGGGTATGATGAGGATGTTATTCAGACCATCCTCTCAGCTAGGAGACTTTCCACTAAGTGTCTGTATGAGTCTACCTAGAGGACTTTTTATGGATGGTACAGAAGTAAAGTGGTACATCCTCAATAAGGTCAGTTTTGGCCTTCTTGCAGGCAGAATTGAATAAGGGTCTCAGGAGACATATGTCTGCCTTAGGTTCCATCTTAAAAGGGAAGTAGGAAAATACTGCTTGCATCCCATCCGCATGTGCCAAGTTTTTTGAAGTTTTTGAAATCATCCTTGTTTCAGCTGAAGACAATCCATCGTTTTCCTTCTTGGAATTTGCACATGGTATTGCAGGCTTCATTGAAGGTTGCTTTTGAATCTTTGAGACCAGTGGACTTGAAATTCCTTACATTGAAAGCTTTGTTTTTGGTTGCGATTATGTCTGCTCACAGTCTCTGAGCTGAGGGTGTTATCAGTTTGTAAGGAGTTGTGCATTTTTCATAAGGATTCAGTTGTTCTCTGGTTAGATCTCTCTTGTTTCTAAAGTGAATTTAGGAAATGGGCCAGATCCAAAAGCACTGCAGGAGAAAGGGGACGCAGACTGAATGTGTGTAGAGTGAACAGAAGACATTTGATAATCCGACTTTTTGTTTGTCTCTTTTCAAGAGAATGCTAAAGAACAGCGGGTGTCCTCTTCCACCTTGTCTCATTGGTTAAGGATTTGTATTGAACTGGCCTATGTTCATAGTTACATGGCAGTTCCAGAGGGGATTCAAACACATTCCTCTCTTAATGCTGCCACATCTGTGGTTCTGAGTATGTCAGCATCATTGGTAAGATTTGCAGAACGGGCATCTTTTGTCAGCCGTTTGACAAATTTGCTTCAGCAGTCTCAGAATCTGCCTCTCCTCGCAGACTAGGCCCCTGGCTGCAAAACCCAGCACAGCCTCTGCAGACTCAGGCCCTGGCTGTTGGGAGTCTTGGAAGAATCAGGGCCCAGCTGTCAGACACAGCCGGCTGCAATCACACAGCACATCTGAAGCAACCAGGGGAACTGCTATTTAAGAGTGGCATTCGGCCCTCAGTCTTTGCTACAGTAATATGGTGTTCTGTGCTGTTGTAGCTGCTCCTTGCTCTTGGACCTTGATCCCTTGCTTTGCCCTGCCACTCATGTTCAGACCTTCGCTTGCCTCTTGGACCTGCCTCTGGCCCCTGGATATCTGGTACCTGCTCTGATCTTGGACTTTGGCTTGCGTCACCTCTGATTCCTGTGTTCCTGATCCAGCACTCCCTTCCTGGACCTCACCTTGCCTCTGGACTCCTTAGTACATGCTCTGACCCTGGATTGTTTTTGGTTTTGGCTTGTCTTTGACCCTGCCTGGACTTTGGACTCTGTCTCTTGTGTTCCTGACCCAGCCCTGGCATCTCTGCTCCTAGACCCTGCTACCTATGCCCCGGATACTGACAAGCAGACACATCTTTTGGCAGTTGGGTTCTATAGCAGGTCTTTGTAGTTTGATTTGTTGCCTGCCATTTGGAGGGGGGACCGCTTCTTTATGTCCCAGCATAAGGATTACCTTCCCATACTGAAGGAAAATGGACCATTGGTGCTTACCATGAAGGTTCCTTTCCTCCAATAGTGGGAAGGGAATCCTTCCCACCCTGGTTGGTGGGTTTTTTATTGGTTACATCCACTGGTGGTTTGTTTTGTATCTGATTGGAGCTTGTTATTCCATAAAAGGGAGGGGGTAGCTCTCTCAAAGAGGTTAAGATGATTGACATTTCTAAGAAGCCCTGCCTCAGAAGTGCATGGGAAGAGCAAGACTTAGGATAAGGATTTCCTTTCCACTACTGCAGAAAAGGAACCTTCATGGTAAGTACCAATGTTCTAATGTGAAAAGTTTTCATTTTCACTTTCACATTCACATGATGCAGCAGCTAAAAAGGCCAATGCAATTTTGGACTGCATCAATAGAAGTATAGTGTCTAGATCAAGGGAAGTCATAGTGCCACTCTATTCTGCCTTGGTCAGACCTCACCTGGAATACTGTGTCCAGTTCTGGGCACCACAGTTCAAAAAGGATATTGACAAATTGGAGCATGTCCAGAGAAGGGCAACTAAAATGGTGAAAGGTCTGGAAACGATGCCTTATGAGGAGAGACCTAGGGAGCTGGGTATGTTTGGCCTTGAAAAAAAGACGGTTAAGGGGCGATATGATAGCCCTGTTTAAGTATTTGAAGGGGTGTCATGTTGAGGATGGAGCAGGCTTGTTTTCTGCTGCTCCAGAGACTGGAACACGGAACAATGGATGCAAGCTCCAGGAACAGAGATTCCACCTCAACATTAGGAGGAACTTTTTGACAGTAAGAGCTGTTTGGCAGTGGAACACGCTCCCTCAGAGCGTGGTGGGGGTCTCCTTCCTTGGAGGTCTTTAAACAGAGGCTGGATGGCCATCTGTCAGGGATGCTTTGATCGTGATTTCCTGCATGGCAGGGGGTTGGACTGGATGGCCCTCGTGGTCTCTTCCAACTCTACAATTCTATGATTCTATGTAGAAAGTAGTAATAGTCAATTTTTTTTGGCCCAACATTTGACTTCTCCATTTTAATACATCATCCAAGAATCTATGTATTTTTGGACACATTAGCCATGTATGATTTCAATCACATATTTTGCCACAACATTTCCAACATAACTTCAGTACTTCATTATAAATATTATGGAGTTTAAGTGGGTGGTAATACCATTTATGAATAAATGTATTTTAATGCATTTTTCTAATCTGAGGAGATACAAGGCATTTTCCAAATTGAATCAGAGTGTGGTAGGGTCTCCTTCCTTGGAGGTCTTTAAACAGAGGTTGGATGGCCATCTGTCAGGGATGCTTTGATTGTGATTTCCTGCGTGGCAGGGGGTTGGACGGGATGGGCCTTGTGGTCTCTTCCATCTCTACAATTCTATGATTTTATGAGTCCCATTGTTGTTTTGATATTTTTAGCCACAGATCTAACCCCCAAGCAAGTCTCATCCCTTTAGATTTGCCTAATTTCGCCGCTTGTATTATTTGATATAGGGTTGTGGGGGTTTTTTTTGCAAATATTTTATTAGTGAAATAGAAAGGCTATAAAACAGCATAGGTTAACATCTCTCTCTCTCTCTCTCTCTCTCTCTCTCTCTCTCTCTCTGGCTTTTCTTTGCAAACGAAGATTCAGGAAGGACTCATCCCACGCTTTCTAATACACAAACAAAGAGCAAAAAAAAGCAAAATGAAAAAGTACAATCTTAACATAATGAGAAAAGTTATCAAAACAGATAAAAGGAAAAAACAATACACATACCCCAAATCTCTCTCTCTCTCTGTCTTTTCTTCGCAAACGAAGATTCAGGAAGGACTCATCCCACGCTATCTGCAAGCGCGCTGCTGACTAAAAAGGCCAATCCAGGATAAACAAGTCCAGTTGCAGATAGCACAGCAGAAGGTCTCATTGGGTAATGTTTCCGGGTTGTGATTCTTTCTGCGTTGCCATTTCTCTTCAAGACTTGTTCGGTGTGAGTTCTCAAATAAGGCTGAAACATTGTGGATAGTACGTCTCCATGCATCCCAATGTGAGGCCAGGGCGGACCATTGTTGGTGATCAATTTGGCTGAGCCTGAGATGTTGTTTCAGGGAGTCCTTGTATCACTTTTTTGGAGCTCCGCTCTTATGCTGACCCATGGCGAGTTCACCGTAGAATACTATTTTGGGGATAATATACATATAAGTCGTTATACCAAAGTGTGAAAAACACTTCCCATTTGTCTGTACTGCTATTTCATTATTTACCCTCTTCGTACACCTCACATCAAACACTTCTTTCAACAATTTTGGCCCCCCATTCTTTTTTTTCAATTTTATTTTTTATTTAATCTTATATTTATAAACCATGAAAGTTAAAATGCACACAGCATATATATTAAACATCTCCACACTTATACACTTATATCCTTTGTGTATTTCCAGTCTATATTTCCCATTTTTTCATTCCTTCTTACACTTTTACTATTCTTACCATATTAGGTAAGATGGAAGTCGCTAACATTTTGCACATTCAGATGAATTCTATCTATATCTCCATTCGAGGTACTATCGTATATTCCGGCGTATAAGACGACTGGGCGTATAAGACACCCCCCCAATTTTAAGTTAAAATATAGTTTGGGATATACTCACCGTATAAGACTACCCCCCAACCTGCCCTCCCCAAAGCCACGATCAGGTTCCTGATCATGGCTTCGGGGAGGATGGGTGGTGGCTGGAAAGCCTCCCCCCTCCAGCCAGCCACCCTTCCACCCTCCCAAAAGCCCGATCGTGGCTTCAGGGAGGGCGGGTGGTGGGTGAAAAGCCTCCCCCCTCCAGCCAGCAATCCTTCCACCCTCCCCGAGGCCACCATCGGGAGCCTGATTACGGCTTCAGGGAGGATGGGTGGTGGCTGGAAAGCCTCCTCCCCTCCAGCGAGCTACCCTCCCACCCTCCCTGAAGCCTCCCCGAAGCTGGCTAACTGGGAAATCGTGGGACTGGGGAATCTCCCCAGTCAGCATCCACCTCCCATGATTCCCCAACCCCCGAGGAAGCTGGTCAGCCTCCTCGCAGGTTGGGGAATCGCGGGGGATGGCTGGCTCGCTGGTTGGCTGGCTGGGGAGAGGCTCAGCCACCTCCCGCGATTCCCCAACCCCCGAGGAGGCTGGCCAGCCTTCTCGCAGGTTGGGGAATCACGGGGGCTGGTGGGCTGGCTGGCTGGGGAGAGGCTCAGCCAACTCATGTGATTCCTCAACCCCTGAGGAGGCTGGAATATCTTTAAATATAGTAATTTCATTTCCTTCTATTTCTGGCTTTTTTTGATAGCTTTCCATAAGTATCATATCTCTCTAGGGACCTTCTTTTCTCTTGCCACCAGAGAGTTAATTCTAAAGATTTTTCTCCCACCTCTTTCAAATTCTGGCTCTTCCATGTTTATGTAGTTTGCAGGTATTGGTACCAGTATTTCCACTAGGTTTTCCTTTGTTCTCTCTGGGATCCCTCTCATCTTTAAACATCTTTCTCTATAATGTAATTCCTGCAGTAAAATTGGATTGTCTTCCTGTTTTTGATTTGTCTTTAAATCTTCAACTGTTTTCTCTACCATTTGTGTTCCGTCTTTTAGATTTTTCATCTCCTCTTTCACTGTATCCAGTTCTTTTGTAATTCTTTCCATCTGGGAGCTTAATATATCTGTCTCTCTTTCAGTGTCTTTTTTCAATTCTCTTCTTAGTTCCTTAAAATCTGCCTTGCTCTCTTTCTTAAAATTCTGTAATTCTTCCAGGATTTGCACCAGCATATCCAGTATTTTTGTTGGCAGTTCTGTGGATCCTCTCTTTGCAGTCTGAGATTGACTTTGTATGGCTTTCCTCGTGGTCATTGTCAAATTACTTTTCATCAATTTCTTCTGTTAACTCAATTCTAGTGTCTAATCTGAACTGTAAGTATTAGTTATACAGCAGTTAAAAATTTGTTATTAATAAAGACACAAAATAGGTCTAGATTGATGAAGTAAAGTCTTAAGTCAATGAATCACCCCAATCAATATTCCCTTCTATACCGCTGTAACTCCAGAATTGTATATCTTTTACCCCAGAGTTATAAGAGCCCTATACCAAATTCTACTTACCTGATGAGCTAATAAGACTGATGTATTTCTCCTATCTTAATTTATCTTCTCCTCTATCAATATCACCAATATCAGGGTTTTCTTTTATTTCTCTGTTAATCTATTAATCTCTTAATCTGTCAAAATAATTTCAGACAATTAATCTGTCAAAATAGTTCCAAACAATTTCCCCTCCTATTCTTATGAAGCTCACTAACCTTTATACTAACTCCTTTTTCTTCCCTTCTCCTCCTGCTCCCCTTTCTCTCTTCTCTCCCCTTCTTCCTTCCCTCCCTTCTCACTCGTTCTTTCTCTTCCCCTCTCCCTCATTTTCCCCCTTTTACTGCTTCAATGTGTCACTTCCTTTCTCCCATCCACTCTATCTCAGTTATTGCAACACCTTATATTCCAAGTTTTTTTAACTTATAATTCCCACAACCACTCTGTATTCTTTCTTCTGCAAGACTATCCAGTTGCTATCTTATACTTATATCCCTTGTTTATATTTTATATAGGATCCTTGTACTTTCTTCTACTTATTCCACAAAAAGCATGAACTTCATACAATCCAATTTTTCCCCTTTGCTCCCCTCACTCCATTCCCTTACTCCCCTTTTTTAATTCCCAGTCTTTATTCTTACACCAGAATACATCCCCTATTCGGTTCTTCTGCTCCTTCTTCTTTCCCCACTCCCTCCTTTTTTCCCTTTCTCTCCCCCTTTCTTCTTTCTCTTACTCCTCTTATATTTTCCTTCTATTTATACTACAATTTAACAATCATGAACTAAGCCTTCTAGAGGACCAAATTTTTCCCCTGTCTTAATTTCAATATCAGATCCTTACTTCCAATTCTTCTCTGCCAAATTGTTATTGTATTATATATATATCAGTTTCCCCCTTTAGCCCTTACTTCTTTCCCCTTGTAAATAGCAAGTAATAATAATAATAATAATAATAATAATAATAAAATTTATTTATACCCCGCCCCTCTGCTAAAAACAATTGGGGCGGCTTCCAACAATTAAAAGATTATAATAATGACTAAAAACACCACCCACCCCCACCCTCCCCCATAAAAAGACATTAAACACTATAAAATTAAAACCTTCTAACTAAAAACACATTTAAAAACAAATATATACATAATTTTAAAAGCCAGGAGACTGAGCTCCAGAAGCCGGGATCTAATCAGGAAAGGTCTGGCGAAAGAGATCCGTCTTTAGTGCTTTTTTAAAAGCTACTCAAGCTTGTCAACTGACGGATCTCATTCAGCAGGCCATTCCATAAATTGCGGGCGATTACTGAAAAGGCCCTCCGGGAGGCTGCAGACACCCTAGATTTTTGTGGCTGAAGCAGATTCCTCCCAGAGGACGGGAGTGCATGGGAAGGATTGTATGGGAGGAGGCGGCTCCGGAGATAAGTTGGACCCAAGCCATTTAGGGCTTTAAAGGTAATAACCAACACCTTATACTGGGCCCGGAAACTGATAGGCAGCCAGTGGAGAGATTTTAATACTGGAGTTATATGATCTCTCAGAGATGTTCCTGAAACCACTCTGGCTGCCATATTTTGTACCAACTGAAGTTTCCAGACCAAGCACGAGGGTAATCCCATGTAGTGCACATTGCAGAAATCTAGACGAGAGGTTACCAGCACGTGCACCACAGTCTCGAGGTCCCTTACTTCCAGGAAAGGGTGCAGCTGGCGTATCAGCCAAAGCTGATAACAAGCACTCCTGACCGTCGCATTCACTTGACTCGTCATCTGTAGCGATGAATCAAGGAGCACCCCGAGACTGCGAACACAGTCCTTAATGGAGTGTGTGACCCCATCCAGGACTGGCGGTTGCAACCCAACTCCTGGTTTCGGGGCCGCTACCTTGAGCACCTCCGTTTAATCTTAATCTGTTTTTCCTCATCCAGCCCATTACTGCTTTAAGACAGTCATTAAGAGGAGAGATGCCATTAGAATTCGAGGCTGATGATCGGGACAAGGAGAAATAGATCTGGGTGTCATCAGCGTACTGATAACACCCAGCCCCATAACTCCGAATAATCTCACCCAGCAGCTTCATATAGATGTGAAACAGCATCGGGGACAGGATGGCGCCCTGTGGAACACCACAAGTAAGCTCCTTTCTGCTGGAGCAGCTGTCCCCAAGCCGCACCCTCTGGGACCTGCCTGAGAGGAAGGACCGGAACCACTGCAAAGCAGTGCCTCCGATGCCTAACTCCCTCAGGCGATCGAGAAGAATGCTGTGATCTATCGTATCAAAAGCCACTGAGAGGTCCAGAAGCACCAACAGGGACACATTACTCCTGTCGATGCTTAGATGCAGATCATCGGTCAAGGCAACCATGGCAGTCTCAACTCCAAATCCCGTCCTGAAGCCAGTTTGAAATGGGTCTAGATAATCAGTTTCATCCTATACTACTTGGAGTTGAAGAGCAACTGCCCTCTCAATCACTTTGCTCAAGAATGGTAACATAGAAACCGGCCTATAGTTGTTCATGTCCAGGGGGTGTAGGGAAGGTTTTTTCAGGAGCGGCCTAACCACTGCTTTCTTTAAACAGGATGGAACACACCCTTCCCTGAGGGATGCATTGATGATGTCCTTAAGGAACACCATCAAGGTACCCCCCCCCCGATGGCCAACCATGAAGGGCAAGGATCAAGAGGGCAGGTCGTCTTCCTCACTCTACCCAGTAGCTTGTCCACGTCCTCGGTACTCAGTAGTAGTTATATTTTTATTTTTGTCTGGTAGTGAAATAAAGATTTTTCACTTTCCTATATCTTAAATCACTTTTATATTACAATATTGTCAAAGAAGAAAAGAAAAAAGTTAATAGTTCCAATTTTTCTTTTATTCAGTAGTTCCACTATGTCTTTTCTGAGCTAACAGTCTTCTATTTAATTATTAATTTAAGACTGGTGAAGAAACAGCAAATAAAATGAGATGTGTTAGATGTCAGTCTCGGTGTAGGTGAGCTTCAAAAGTCCCAGATAAGATAAATCCAAGTGTGCAGCTGGGCTAGAATACTCCTTCTTTTGATAGCTTTGGCTGCCATGGAGTAGATGCAGTGGGAGGTATAGAGAAACACAGAGTTTACTGAGAGGAAATTATTTCTATTTTAGCAATATTTGTCTGTCTGTAGCCTTTTATTTCACCTAATTCCCTATTGAGAGCTTTTAATTCTCAGAGTTTAATGTGTTGTTTTCCGTGGTCCTGTCTTTTCCCCAGCTGAACTATTGTTGCCCCTTTACAAAGTCAGTTCTGTGAAGTTATATCTTTCTGTTTATATTTGGAGACACTGAAGTGCAATCAATTATAATTAACTGCAGCGCTCTCCATCAAGCTGTCTGTTCTCTGATGAAACCATATAACAGTTCCTCCCCAAATAGATCATCCAGCTGTCCTCCCAGTTTTTAGCTTTCGCTTTTAAAGAGAAGGAAGAAAAAGCCACGGAGTAGAAAAAGTAATTTTAAAAAATGGAAAATGAAAGATGTAAAATATCTAAAATGCCAAAAGATCAAAGATCCAAAAAATATATTTAATTATAAAAATGTAATGACTAAACCCAACCCCAGTCGTACCAAAAGTAACACGTGTGAAAAAAAAGAAAGAAAAGAAAAGGCAACTAATATGTTGTCACTGCTTTGCAGTTTAGATGACAAGACTCCTCAAAAAAAGGCAAATGGAAAGAAATCCAGAGTGAGTTATATAAAAAGAAAGTCCCAAGAGTTAGTGAGCAGAGAAGGATTGTTCTCACATTCCACAGTTACCATATTTAGTTTTCCCTGTCCTTCTCTCCAACTCAGATTGCTGGGTAAAGAAAACTTCTGCTCACATAAATCGTTAGTTTTTGTCCCCTCCGGAATACTTCAGTTGTCATCTTTCAGTTTATCTTTTACTGAACGGATCCCTGTTCAGTATAACAAATCAGATATAGTCTAAAGCTGGTCTTAAAGAGAAATTACTTTCTCTAATCTTCTTCTTTTAAAAGTCTTATATGGTGGTAGTCAAGACTTGCACCCCACTGGCTACTCCCACGGCATCGGCTGCTCTTCGGTCAAGCTTCCTCAACTCTGCTCACTGAAGACCTCCATCTCCAGTGATTCAGAGGAGAAAGCATCCGACCCCCTGCAAGCCCCTTTGCACCTCTTTTCTTCATGGAGAGAGATTCCCAGGGATCACGACTGCAAACCCTGTTTCTGCCGCGTTCATAGACTGTTAGTTACCCAGCTCATCACTTCACCGCCATTCATCTCGACGCCACCACCGGAAGTCCGTATTATTTGATATCGCTTTGAAGATTGTCCTGTTGTTTTATTTGTGCAGTCATTACAATTATGTTTCAAATAGATCTAAAACTCTCAGGGCATCACCTGTTCCATTTAGTTTTGCCTGAAAGGATTTGCATTAGTTGCAGCCATAATAGGTCTATTGGTTTAAGTCTATTTTTAAGTTGTTCTGCTTGTATAAATTTGCCATTCAAATATAAGTCCTTTATTCTATATACTGCAGCCCCCACATTTACAGGTTTAACCTTGGCGGATTTGATTATTCATGGATTGTTTGCCGCTGCCACTGCTGTTCCCTTACAGCATTTTTAATAGGGTCTTGGATAACACCCGTGCCCATCTTGAGCTGTGTTCAGTTAAGTCAGGCTTAGTCATTGGTGAAATCTTAGATCACTTGGAGGAAATCAAACTGGCAGAGTGGCTGGGCCCAACCATGCACTCATTAACTCAGGCAGGGGGGAAGGGGAGGGAATGGGGGAGCAGGAGGGGGAAGGGTTGTCTCCGGACCGGATGGAGGGACCAGGATGGAGGAGGGGGTGAGGAGAGAGCTGGGGGCAGGATGGTGGTGACAATGAGAGGAGGGTAAGGGCAGTGGGAAGGGGCTATGGTAGCTGATCTTGCGAATCTGGGCTTAATAGGGACTTAATAAGGCTCACCTCTAAGCCAGGCCTGTCAAGGCCACTGCCATAACAACATCTACTGCTGCCTCTTCCTACTGCTCTTGTCTTCCTCCCACCGCCATCCCACCCACCTGCCTCCTCTCCCCCTCTTTTCCTCCCCTCTATGCCACTCCCTCCATCCTAGCCTCTGCCCATCCTCCTGCCCAAGCGGGTGAGTGAGGGAATGCACACACAGCCAGGGCCAACCATCCTGCCAGTTTGATTTCCTCCCAGCAACCAAAGATTTGACCACTGACTAAGCCTGAGTTAACTGACCATAGCTCAAGATGGACACCAGTCTTATTGTAGTTCCTATAAAAAATGGGGGAGAGCAGCAGTGGAGGCGATGGCAAATAATCCGCAGATCATATAGGTACTTTTTGTGTTTGTAATATGGTTTGGGGGGCATAGAGATAGGACCCCCACTAAAGTGGAAAATGTGGCTATGTCTCTAATCCCCACAAATGTGGAGGGAAACTGTATTTCTTTCTCTTTCCACCCCTTGGATTGGTTCTACATGTCATTCCGTTTTAAAAAGTGATGTTCTAAGAGAAGGCAGAGGGGTGATGGAGCTGGTCCCAGAATGTTTTTATAGCTTCTGTGAACATATTTGCTATTTTATCTTGTAGGTTTTTAAAAAAAAAATTAGCTAAATATATACCATCCTCATAATGTTTTTGGTAACATATCTCTTTCTATTCAATTCCATGCAACTGAGTTATCAGCTTTTACGAATTTAGTAATTTGGACCAACTGGAAAATATAATAGAGTTCTAAATTTGCTAGGGCTAAACCTCCTTGTGATGTGTGGCTATATTTATAGTATTTATGAACCTTCGCAATTTCCTCCATGCTATAAACTTCTCTAAGATTTTTTTTTTTTGCCATTTTGTAAATTTTGTCTTATGTATTGATAATGGAATAGCTTGAAACAAGAATTAAAATGTTAAAAAAAAAGTGGGCTTTGACAATAGCTAGCTTGCCCAATAAAGAGAACTGTAATTTAGAGTACTCCATTAGGGGTTTTTTATATATAGCTAATTTTTTGTTTTTAATTCCTGTACACAAAATGTGACAAGTTTTTAGATATAAGAATGCCAAAATATCTAAATAAAAAAAACCCTGATACATTGGATATTCTCTTTTGTTCTTCTTCGTGGTCTCTGTGAATCACACAACTGGGTTATTCCTGTGCTTGCACAATGCACTTCAGAATCTTCTAGAATAGTTATATAATTTTTTTTGGCAGTAGCTCCACCCACCCCAATGGTACCCTCAGGAGTTCCTGCTCATTTACCTCAGTTCCTTTTCATCCGCCGCACTAGCAGCACCTAGGAACTTTCTCCCTGTGCTCATTTCCCTTCTGATTTGGATAACGTTTTTTGACTCAGACTGTTCTTGGATTACAAATTTGGCCTGATTTCCGGTGTGCTTTGACTCAGACTGTTCTTGGATTGTGATTTTGGACTTTTTGTGTGTGTGTTCTGACTCGGACTATTTTGACTTCATTTTTGGCTGATTTTCTTCTACATTTGATGTGGACTGTTTTTGGATTTCTCTTGTCTGACCCTTCAGCTTTGCCTCTCTGGTTACTGGCTACAACTTTGGTCTGTCACGACTCTGATTTGGCATTTCCTGTACTCTGGTGGCTTCTTGTGGCTCCTCCAACCTGCTTCAAGCAGTGTGCAGAGTCTGGGGCCAAGTTACCAGGCTCCAACAGCCACGCCTGCTGTTGTGCCTGGGCAAGCCGTACAATGTCTCATCTTGCCTTCATTGTAAGTCTTTTACACTGCAGGTCCATAAGAACCAGCTATCGCACCTGAAATCTCTTCTCTATGAGCAGGCCCTGAAGCTGTCTGTACCACCTACTGCAACGATCTCTGTGCCGCTGAAGGATTTGGGTGAGTCGACACATAATCATTCTCCGACCCGCAGAAGAGCTCACGCCAGCTCTTCAAGCCCCGACAAATGTTGTCAGTTGGATTTGGGTTCTTAAGGCGATCCCTCGAACCTCAGGGTTTCTTCTGAGTGGCCTCAGCCACAGACCACCCCCTCGAAGCCAAGTGGGGATAAGAGAAAGAAGAGGCACACCAAACATTCTTCTGATCATGGTTCCTCCTGCCACTCTGCACCATCTGTGGCTTCAGTGGTCCAGGTCCTGATTCCAATTCGGGATTGTTCTCTCAATGCCTCCATGGAAATAGTGAATGTCAAGATGGCTTTGGTCTCTGAGAGTGAGATAGTTGAATCTTCTCCAGCCTGGGATTTCCCTCTAGTTTGACATTCATCTTCCCTGGCAGTCTCCCATGCTGAACTCCTTGGGTTCCAGGATGCTGGGGTTGCCGCCCCTCCATGTTGGGGCATATTGGGTTACCCACTCTCTCAATCTTTGGTTATGAATAGGTCCAGATCAAGGTCTCTGTTCCCACAGATTCCATTGCGCCCTTCTTCCTGCTTGGCACATGAGGGGTCCCTTGATGCATGAGGTACAGCCCGGATGAATCCAGTGGTGTTCTGTCCCCTCCTCCGTACCGTCTCCATAGGAACTTCTGGTTTGATAAGATGAGGGGCTACTATTTTGTGGATAAGGATACTGTGTATGATGCCCAGACTCATTCAGATCTCCTGGATTTCCATCCCAGACCTTCTCTCTTGCAGGCAAGGTCTTTCATCCTCCTACCCAACCCGACTTGGATTCAGCCTCTCGAGCCTATTTGGCCTGTGTTTAAGTATGTGATGATTCAAGTCACACTTGACACCCTATGCCCGAACCCTCATGTCCTCTCCTGGAATACCCTCCTCTGGTTCTTCCTCACTCGTATTCTCTTCTTCCTAACTGGCATGGGTGGAGCAGATCTCCTTCATCCACTCCATCTGAGGGCTCCTTGGTGTTTGATGTGCCTCACTTCCCATCCCCACCATCTCGGTTACTGGATGATGATTCGTCCTCTCCAACAGATGACGTGTGTGTGCCTTTTCTGAACAGATGATTCAGCTCTCCAATGCTTTGGATTTGAAAACTGCCCAGAAAGAGTCCAATCCTATGGATGTAATCTATAACAGGATCAAATTGAAGGCCCCACTGGTGGTGACTCTACCTATTCTACCTTCGCTTTTGAGGCTGTCAAAGGGCTTGTGGGAGAATCCTTCTTAGCTTCCATCCACTTTGAGGTGGATCGACTGTATAGGGTGTCTGGCAACAAATCAACTGGCTCCTCGAACATCCAAAGCCAAACTCTGTGATTGTTGAGGCATCCCAATTCTGGACACAGGAATGCTCCCAGGTCACCCCGATTGACAAAGAAGGTTGGAAATTGGTCATGTTGGTGAAGAAGTTGTATTCCTCAACTGCCCTCAGTTTCCCCATCTCAAATTATGTTGAATGCATGGGGGTATATCAGCAAGTGCTGTGGGATCAGATATCACCCTTCCTGGAGCATCTTCCTGAAGAGGAGAGGAGAGGATGGCCCATGCTATCCAGGCTGAAGCTCAGTCTCTGGTTGGGCAGCAGATCAACTCCTCCTGCCATGTGGCTGACTGTTCCACCAAATCTATCGCAGGCTTAATCTCCATCAACATGTGTGGCTCTGATCATCTGGCTTGTCTCCTCAAGCCCAGGCCAAAATAGAAGACATGCCCTTTGACCACTCAGGCCTTTTCCACCAGTTGATGGATGAAAAGCTGGAGTTCATGCAAAAAATGCAGACCATGGCCAGGAAGTATGGCATGCATTCTTCATCATCTTATACTCCCAGGAGTCACTATGGCTGGCAGGGGACCCCCTCCTCACATAGGCAAGGGTTCAGCCCATCCTCCACCCACAGGTTGCATTACCCCTTGCAGTCCTCTGCATCCTTGGGCAAGCATCAATCCTCTGCAACCCATTTCTGGCAGCAATTCAAGCCAAGGGGCAAGGAGCAAACCAAATGGCATCTTTGACTTTTTCCATTGTGAGGAAAAGCCAAATAGAGTATTTGTGGATAGTGGGCTGAATTGTGGCCAGACATGTGTGTGTAAGAGAGGTAAAAGATTTGGTAAAGTAGGGGATTAGTAATAAACAGCAGAGAGCCTTCATATGAGTACCTAAGGAAGAGGTGCTACACAGTTTGAAATGAATACATTTTAATCCCTGAGGTAAATGTTGTGGTAAAATAAGGGGGTAACAGAACATTAATACAGTAACACTCCCAGAAACAAAGCAAAACTGTGACAGGTTGAAAGTAAAATAAAGGGTGATTCCTGAGGTAAAAGTTATTGATAATGCAAGGGATCACCTAATTAATAAAGAAATCAGTGTTTCCTGAGGTTAAAGTTGTGGGTAATGTAGGGAAATACTGACGCAGTATGCCTCCTATGAAAATAAAACCAGCAGTCGAGACTCCTTTAACAGAAAGAGAAGAAATGTATGAGGAAATAGTGGAAAGTTTAGACACTACCATCCCTGAAAACACAGATAGTACAGAAATATAGAAAATAAAAGAAAGGATTGAAATGGCTAGGCTAGAAAAAGAGAGGTATGAAAGACAAAGACAACATGAATTAAGAGAGAATTGCAGCTTGAAAAAGAATTAAAAGAGAAGGAAATGCAGAGTGAGAAAGTATTAAGAGAGCAGGAACTGAAAGCAAGGAAAAGAGAAAGGAAATCTATCATCTCAAATTAAATGAAATAGAAATCTATCATCTCAAATTAAAGGAAATGGAGTCAACAGCCAATTTGAACCCTAGGATTATTAATACAATTAGTTCTCCCATTGATGTGAAAAGATTTCCAAGAAATTACAAGGGAGATAGTATAACTTCCTTTTTTACTCATCCTGAGAAAGATTGTCAAGATAAGGGGGTGAAGAAAGAATGGATCATAAATATGTGGAGGTTTGGCAGAGATATATAGAGAGATGAGGTTGGAAGAAGCAAGAGGTTATAATTTATTTAGAGAGAATGAAACATAGATTTGGTTTGACTCCTGAACATCACAGAAGGCAGTTTAGAAGTCGGGGGGGGGAGCCTGAGGAAACTTATATGCAATTGGGATGTAGAATAGATCAGATGTTGTATAGATGGATTAGATCAAAGGCTGAAACTAAGGAGGATGTAATAAACCTGATGGGATTAGAGCACTTTTACAACATCCTGCCCCAGGAGTATAGATGGCTTGTTCAAGGTAAGAGGTAAGAATGTAGCTAAGGCAGCCCAGATTATGGACAATTTGGTTACCATAAGGGGAGAAAAAGATAGGAAACCTTGGACCCCAAATTCAAAGCCTCAGTATAATGAAATGAATTTGTATAAAAAATGGACAAACTTCCCATGACAAGGAAAATGACATGACAAATTATAAACCCTAGAAATGTGAAAAGACAATGGTTCCTGAGGGGGAGAAGGAATTTAACAAGGGCAGTCAAACCCATAAGGAGAACATGGGAAACAAGGCATGTTAGAGAACTGGGACATTTTCAGTTTCGTTGTCCTAATCAAGGAGCCAAAGAGAGGACTTCAGTGGCTAAGTCAGTGTACTGTGTGAGAAATATACAGCTGCCAGAGTTAAGCAGTTCTGTCAAGATGATTGGTTGCCATGGAAACAGAGTTCAGTGCAGAGTCCAGAGTTACCTCAGAATACCAGCTTTTGTCTGTTTGTAACCATGGAGCCAGGAATAGACACAGAGTACACACAAAGAGAGAGAGAGACTACATATGCAAGGAAAAACTATATGGGGTTTGATAGACACTGGATCCCAGATATGTGTAGTCAAGCCACATTTAATATATCCAAAGGATAATACCAGATGAACAAGTTCTGTTAAAGGTCCTGCATTTTACATGTCAGTGGCTCAAGTGTCTATTAACTATAAAGACTGGTGAGGAGAGTGAAAAGTGGCAGTCTATTCTGATATACCAGCACCATGTTTAGTTAGTTGGTAATGACCTGGCCAGACATAGCAACTATGTATGTGTAACTAGTCACCAACAGAAACAGCAAGAACATTTTAATCCACCTAATATAGTAAGAGAAGATCAGTCAAATGGAGAAAGTCTTAATATCACTGAGAGTCAAAGTGACAGTGTTGCATTAGCTGAGGAGCCAAGTGAACTGATGGCCATTTGTTCCTATAGTGAGAGAGACATGTCTGAGTTTGGAAAAGAACAAAGATAAGATGAAAGCTTAAAGCCATCATTTGAGACAGTGATTTCAAATTCCCAGTTAAATACACAATGATACAAGACAAGCTATATATAGAATTTTTAAAGAGAAAGCATAAGAGGCAATGGGAAATACATCATCAGCACATGGCACCTATGAAGTATAGGTAAAAGGTAATGGAAATGGCCGATGCTACTTCATTTGGAGGGCATCTGGGCATAACTAGAACTAGCCATCGTGTGACACAGAATTTTTATTGGCCAAAAGTGGGTCAGCAAATAAACCAGTTTTGTAAAACCTGTGACATTTGTCAGAAAATGGGAACTAGTAGTGACAACAATAAAGCACAGCTATGTTCTATGCCTGTGATAGAAGAACCATTCAAATGTATAGGAATGGACATTGTGGGTCCCTTACCAAGAGGGATGCGAAGAGGAAACAAATATCTCCTCACCATAGTAACTATGCTGCAAGATATCCTGAAGCAGTTGCTTTGAGTAATTTATAGAGCTCTGTGATTGCAGATGCTTTGATGACATTATTTTGTAGAGTGGAATTCCCAAGTGAAGTAGGGTTAGATTTAGGAACATCTTTCATGTCCAAAGTGATGCAGAAGCTATGGGAAGTCTATGGAATAAAACATCTTATGTCTATGCCTTATCATCCTGCAACAAACAGATTGGTGGAGAGATTTAACAGAACCTTGATTAAGATGCTGAAGGCATATGTAGCAGATCACCCAAATGACTGGGATGTTAAATTGCAACATCTACTGTTTGTATAAAGAGATGTACCTCAAGAAAACCTTGCCTTTCACCCTTTTAAATTAATATATGGAGAACAGTTTGATGATTTTTAGACATTGTGAGACAACACTGGGAAGGAAAGACTGGAAAAGATCCTGAAGCTGTTGTGGCCTACATGGAAGATTTATTAACATCATTAAGATCAGCGTTGAGTATGGCTGGAGAAAATTTGAAAAAAGCACAGCATAAACAAAAGACCTGGTATGATTAGAAGGCATGAGAAAGAATGTATGACCCAGGAAATGAAGTAAGTCTAGATCCTGCAACCTATGAAGGAGAACAAATTACAATTTGCAGGGACTGGACCAGTTAAAATATTGACAAGATGTGAATTATGTAATCGATCTAAGAGGAAATGGTAGTAGCAAAATAGTACATGCAAGCATGTTAAAACCCTATTATATAAGAAAAATTCTGGTTTTATTTGCAATATCTGAGATGGGGAAGAGGGAATATACCTACCTCATTCGGAAAAACTGAATTCCACCTAAAGTAATGTAAATGAAATCAATGTAGATGAATCCCTTAATGGAAAGTAAAGGGATGAAGTAAATGCATTATTGGGCAACTATAGAAATGTATTTTCAGACACTCTTGGGAAAGTAAAAGGGGTGCAACATTATACAGTTGTCCCTTCACATTCGCTGGGGTTTGGTTCCAGGACCCCCCGTGAATACCCAAATCTGTGAATACTCAAGTCCCATTATATGCAATGGCATAGCAAAATGGTGTCCCTTATATAAGATGGCAAAATCAAGGTTTGCTATTAGGATTATTATTTTTTTAAGAATATTTTCAAGCCGTGAATACTCAAATCCGTGAATGTCAAATCCGTGAATGTGGAGGGACAACTGTATTAAAACCAGAGATGCTGCCCCAATAGCAACTTCACATACAGAGTAACTGGGAAGTATGCAGAGAGTGTGGCAAAAGAAATCGAAGGGATGCTAAAATTGGGAATAATCATGCCATCAGAAAGCCCATGGGCATCACCAGTGGTATTAGTAGAGAAACCAGACCACAGAATGAGATTTTGTGTTGATTATAGAAAGTTTAACAAAGTAACATAGGCAAACACATTGTCAAGACAAAAAGGGTAAAGAAATGTGCCAGTAATGTTATTACACAATTGTTGTTTATTTGTTATGTGCATGTAACAGTAGTATAAAGAATGATATTTATGTTGGAAATGTGGTAAGTATGATAGTTAATGTGATATGAGGTTTGGAATGTTGCAAGGTGCCAGACCTCATTGCTCTGATTGATACCTGTAGAGGCCTCAGTACAGCAATGATATCTGAAAGGGGAAGGTGTGATGAACTAGGTTTAAAATTATGCATGAGAGGGAGCCAATACCAATGTAGGAAGCTATTATGGGAGGGGTCTCTCTGAGAGTGACCTGAGAGAATGTCAGTTGAGAGAAAGCCGTTGGATGAGTCAGATGTATGAGAGATAGTGGGAGTGAGCTGTATGAAAGAAAATTGTATGAAGCAGTTTCCTGCCAGGGAGAAGAAGGAGAGCAGCTTTATCAACCAAGTAAAAGTACAGCACAGGCAGCAAGGGAGCAACGAACTTTGTTTTGGAGGTTCTCCTTTACAAATTTTTATTTAAAAAAAAACTTTTAAGGGTTTCTTGCTTAGAGGAAGTGAAGCAGTAACTTGCCTTCAGAACAAGCTTGCAACCAACAGATCTCTATAAAGTTATATTCTCAGTAGATTGAGCTCACTGACAAAGATTGGTGAATACCAGAGGATTTTTTTGAGGAGGAAGCCCACAGTCCTGTTTCTCTACTTAAGACTTCTCAGCATGGACACTGAGGGAACTGCTGCAGTCACCTGCAACACTTGTGGGATGCTTTGTCTACAGATGTGGGGAACTTCACATGCACCAAGTGCAAGTTGGTAGCCCTCTTGGAGGAGAAAGTCCAGCAGGTGGAGACCCGGGTAGCTACACTTCAACAGATTCATGAGCAAGAGGTTTTCCTGGACAGAACAGAATGAACAGTCTTGGACAGGGACCACACAGAGGAAGTTGCTGGGGAGGAGAGGGTCACTTCACAGACACAGGAAGTAGACAGCTGGAGGAATGTCACACACAGAAGTAGAAAAAACAGAGATTGTTCTGGCAGCTTTCAGCTACAGAATCGATTTGAAGCTGTCTCCCTTATCAAAGGCAACGAGGAAGAACAGCATGGACAGACTTCAGGAGCAGAGCAGGGGACCCTGAGAATACCGCTGCAAGAAACAGCCACTGCTAAGCTTTGGGGGAGGCGTGTGGTGGTGTGGGGGACTCCTTGCTGAGGGGTACAGACGCAGTGATTTGTGGGCCTGACAAGATGTCTCGGGAGATGTGTTGTCTCCCTGGGGCAAAGATTCGTGTTGTGACGGAGAGGCTGACAAGACTGGTCAAGCCTACTGATCATTATCCCTTCCTTTTGGTCCATGTGGGAACCGATGATATTGCAAGGCACAAGTTTCCGAAGATCAGAAGAGATTATGAGGCTCTGGGGAGCAAGCTGAAAGAAATGAATGCACAGGTTGTCATCTCATCCCTTCTGCCAGTTGAAGGGCATGGTCCAAGAAGGGAGAGGAAAATAGCTGACGTAAACAACTGGCTCCGTAGATGGTGTCGCCGAGAACAATTTGGATTCTTGGATCATGGGCTGCAGTTCCATGATGGGGGACTTCTGGCAAGGGATGGGGTGCATCTTACAACAGTTGGCAGAAACATTTTTGCCAACACTCTCAAGAATTTGATCAGGAGGGCTTTAAACTGAGTCATATGGGGGAGGGAGACAATATTCTGGAATGCAAAAGGGCTGGAGAAAATAATCAAACTGTCAGAGGGAACAAGGCAAACAGTGCAAGGACCCAACAGTGGGAGGCAAAAAACCTTGCACAGGCACAAATAAAGGGAACACATGGTCTTAGATGTCTCTACACTAATGCACAGAGCATGGGAAATAAGCAAGATGAACTTGAACTCCTAGCACAACAAAGCAAATATGATGTAATAGGCATTACTGAAACCTGGTGGGATGAGTTGCATGATTGGAATGTAGGAATAGAGGAGCATAACCTTTTTAAGAGAAACAGGCCAAACAGGAAAGGAGGAGGAATAGCATTATATGTCAGGGATATTTACATCAGTGAAGTGATCCATGACCTCAATACTGGAAGCCAGGTGGAGAGCATCTGGATAAAAATTAAAGGGGAGGGAAACAACAGGGATGTTATTGTGGGACTCTACTACAGACCCCCAAGTCAGACAGAGGAATTGGATGATGCCTTTCTAGAACAGAAGACAACACACGCAGAAAGGAGAGATGTAGTAGTGATGGGTGACTTCAACTATCCTGATATTTGCTGGAAATCTAACTCTACCAAAACTTCAAGGTCTAGCAAATTCCTTACTTGCCTGGAAGACAATTTCATTGTCCAAAAGGTGGAAGAGGCAACAAGGGGATCAGCTATTTTAGATCTGGTCCTAACCAACAGGGATGACCTGGTTAATGGGGTGCAAGTGGTGGGATCCTTAGGTGAGAGTGATCATGTTCTCCTGGAGTTTGTTATACAATGGAAAGGAGAAGCCAGGCATATTCAGACACGCATTCTTGACTTTAGGAGAGCTGATTTCAATGAGCTCAGGGTTTATTGTTACTGTTACTGTTACTGGGGGTAATCCTATGGTCAGGAATACTAAAAGAGAAGAGACCTCAAGACGGATGGGACTTTCTCAAAAGGGAGATACTGAAGGCACAATTTCAAACAGTACCGTTGAGGAAGAAAAATGGGAGGTGTCTCCAGAAACCAGGATGGATGACTAATGAACTTTCAATGGAGCTAAGTTTTAAACGGAACATGTATAGGAAATGGAAAAGGGGGGAAATCTCCAAAGAAGAATTCAAACAGATAGCGAACACATGTAGGAGTAAAGTCAGAAAAGCTAAAGCGCAGAATGAGCTCAGGCTTGCTAGGGAGGTTAAGAACAATAAAAAGGGTTTTTTTGGTATGTCCGCAGCAAAAGGAGGAAGAAGGAAATGATAGGGCCACTATGTGGAGAAGATGGCAAAATGCTATCAGGGGACAGAGAAAAGGCAGAATTACTCAACACCTTCTTTGCCTCAGTGTTTTCAGAAAAGGAAAAGGAGGACCAACCTGAGGATAAAAGTACAGAAGACACAACAGAGGAAATCCAGCACAGAATAAGCAAAGAGGTACTACAGGAATACCTTCTTAATCTAAATGAATTTAAATCTCCAGGACCAGATGAACTACATCCAAGAGTATTAAAAGAGCTGGCAAATATAATCTCAGAGCCATTGGCAATAATCTTTGAGAACTCCTGGAGAACAGGAGAAGTCCCAGCAGACTGGAGGAGGGCAAACATTGTTCCCATCTTCAAAAAGGGGAAAAAAGAGGATCCCAACAATTATCGTCCAGTTAGTCTGACATCAATACCAGGGAAGATTCTAGAGCAGATCATTAAACAGAGAGTCTGTGAACATTTAGAAGGCAATGCCATAATCACAAAAAGTCAACATGGGTTTCAGAGAAACAAGTCATGCCAGACTAATCTGATCTCTTTTTTTAATAAAATTACCAGCTTGGTAGATGAAGGGAATGCTGTGGACATCGCATACCTTGATTTCAGTAAGGCCTTTGACAAGGTTCCCCATGACATTCTTGCAAACAAGCTTGTAAAATGTGGGCTAGACAAGTTAACTGTTCAATGGATTTGTAATTGGTTGACCGGCCGAACCCAAAGGGTGCTCAGCATTGGCTCCTCTTCGTTTTGGAAAGATGTGACCAGTGGGGTGCCACAGGGTTCTGTCCTGGGCCCAGTGCTATTCAACATCTTTATCAATGACTTGGATGAGGGAATTAGGGGCATACTTATCAAATTTGCAGATGACACCAAATTAGGAGGAGTAGCTAATACCCTAGAGGACAGGATCAAAATTCAGAATGATCTGGATAGACTGGAGAGCTGGGCCAAATCTAACAAAATGAAATTCAATACGGAGAAATGTAAGGTACTGCATTTAGGGCGGAAAAATGAAATGCATAAATATAGGATGGGAGAGACCTGGCTGAATGAGACCACGTGCGAAAGGGATCTAGGAGTCCTAGTAGACCACAAGTTGAACATGAGCCAGCAGTGCGATGCGGCAGCTAAAAAGGCCAATGCGATTTTGGGCTGTATCAATAGAAGTATAGTGTCCAGATCAAGGGAAGTAATAGTGCCACTCTATTCTGCCTTGGTCAGACCTCACTTAGAATACTGTGTCCAGTTCTGGGCACCACAATTCAAAAAGGATATTGACAAATTGGAGCGTGTCCAGAGAAGGGCAACTAAAATGGTGAAAGGTCTGGAAACGATGCCTTATGAGGAGAGACTTAGGGAGCTGGGTATGTTTAGCCTGGAAAAAAGATGGTTAAGAGGCGATATGATAGCCCTGTTTAAGTATTTGAAGGGATGTCACTCTGAGGATGGAGCAGGCTTGTTTTCTGCTGCTCCAGACTGGAACACGGAGCAATGGGTGCAAGCTCCAGGAACAGAGATTCCACCTCAACATTAGGAGGAACTTTTTGACAGTAAGAGCTGTTCGGCAGTGGAACGCACTCCCTCGGAGTGTGGTGGGGTCTCCTTCCTTGGAGGTCTTTAAACAGAGGCTGGATGGCCATCTGTCAGGGATGCTTTGATCATGATTTCCTGCATGGCAGGGGGTTGGACTGGATGGCCCTCGTGGTCTCTTCCAACTCTGCAATTCTATGATTCTATGATTCTAGGACAGGATCAAAATTCAAAATGACCTGAATAGACTAGAAAGCTGGGCCAAAGCTAACAAAATGAAATTCAATACAGAGAAATAGGTACTGCATTTAGGGCGGAAAAACGAAATGCATAGATATAGGATGGGGGAGACCTCGCTTAATGAGACTACACGTGAAAGGGATCTAGGAGTCCTAGTAGATCACAAGTTGAACTTGAGTCAACTGTGTGATGCGGCAGCTAAAAAGGCCAATGAAATTTTGGGCTGCATCAATAGAAGTATAGTGTCCAGATCAAGGGAAGTATTAAAGAAAGAGAAAAGGGAGAGATTAAGAAGGGAGTGAAGTAACTGTGAAGAAAGACAGGGGAAGTTGAAGTGGAGAGAGGAGGCAGAAGGAGAGAGGAGATGAAGAAGGAGATATAATTGGAAGATTATAAGAAAAAATATGGCTTTGGGTATAAGAAATAGAAATAAACAACTTGAAGTACAAAACACACAAGGAAGAAGAGGATTGACAGAAGATGGAGCACCTCAATACATGTTAAAACTTTATGGAAGAGATGAGGAATTTTAGAAGAGAAACAACTACCTACCTAGATGATATGAATACCAAATCAATGCTCTTCATAGGCTATTAACTGTGGTAAAAAGGAACTCAAAGAAATTAGTGAAGACGTCCAAATCCTGAAAAAAGAAAATGAACTTAATACAGACTTAGACAAAATATGAGACCAACTGCCGCAACAAAGGGGAAAGAAAATTTGATTCAGTTGAGAGGAATGAAGGCACAACCAAAGGAAGACACTAGAAGGAAGGTAACTGAAGACCTAGTGAAAAATTTGCACTGGGAAGAAAACCAAGCAGGGAAAGAGCTGGACCAAGTTTATAGACTGAACTCAACATATGCTATAAGAAAGAACTTGCCAAGGGATATTATTATTCACTGTATGAAAAAACTAACAAGGGACTGTGTTCTGGAGGTCAACTACAATAAAGGGTTTTAGATTCATGGAAAACTGATGATATTGATGAAAGAAATCCCAACAGGATTATTATAGTAAGGAAAAGATTATGGCTTCCTTGTAGAATTTTTTTAAAAAAGAAAAAATGCCCTTCAGCTGGGATAGATTGGAAGGAGTGAGCTTTACATTCAAAAAAGAAAGACATATAATAGATTGCATTGAAAACGCCAAGGACTTCATCAAGAGGAACAGGAAAGAACTTGGACAGGCACAAAGAAGCAGAGAAGAGGAGAATGTGGGTGCAAATGTCTATCCAGAAGTCCAGGAAGATGCTAACCAGGAAAAAGAAGTAAGAGACCTGATAAAAAGAAGCAAAGCAAGAACTTTTTCTTGTGAAGAAAGAAAGGGAAAATTGAAATGGAGACAGGAGGAGGAAGGAGAGAGGAGATGAAGAAGGTGATAGAATTGGAAGATCACAAGGAAAAATATGGCTTTGGATCTGAAGAAGAAAGAACAAGAAAAAGAAAAAAGGATAAGAAAGAACAAGAAGAAACAAGCTTACTTGACCTACGTGTTTCAGAGTAAAATAAGAAGAAAAAGACAACAAAGAACAAAAGTGGCAGGGGCGGAAAATGGGGAGGAGGGGAGGACTAGCAATTCAACTTGTTTACAAACTGTTTGTAACTTAATGATAGGAGATAAATTGGTTACATAGAACATTAAAGGGTTACATTCAAATAAAAAAAGAAAACTGGTTTTCCACTGACTCAAAAAAAAAATCAGTGCTGAATGGCTCCATGTGAACATCAAACATGGATAGCTTCATATACCACTGATTTTTTTAAAAAAAAACATGGTGAAAAATGAATATTGCTGAAAATGTGCATTAATGTTCAGAAATCAGCATTATATCTCTTCGTCTAGACAAGCCCTAAGATTTGGAAGGGCAGCTATGTTGCAAGTAGATAAGATCCTCAAGTGGGCTTTCTTTTAGTCCAACCCCCTTAACAGACATGTTCGGTGAGGACATGGGGGAGAGCCCTCTCAGTACCTGCTCCCTTGCTGTGGAACTGCCTCCCCTGGAGTTGGCTCCTTCTTTGCTCTCTTTCTGCCAGCAGGAAATGGCCTTTTCATTTAGACAGGCCTTTGGCACTTAACTCACATGGCAGAAGGGGGGTTTAATGGTGTGCTTTGTGCTTTTATCTTTTATACTGTGTTTAAATGTGTTTTAAACCTTTTTAATTTAATTAGTTTTTTTAAACTTTTGTATAACAAAAGTTTAGCTGTACTTTGTTTTAATTTGTTGTCAGCTGCCTTGGGTCCTATACCAAGTGAAAGGAGGGCTATAAATTAAATGAATAAATAAAAACAGCAGAATGCCCGTAAATCTATACAACTTCCTCATAAAATCACATTTACAGAATATTTTAAATCTTCAGCTTATTTTACTCTTTGTTGTTGTGTGCCTTCAACTCAACTTATGGCAACCCTAAGGTGAACCTGTCACAGGGTTTTCTGAGGCTGAGAGTGTGTGACTTGCCCAAGGTCTCCCAGTGGGCTTTCATGGCCAAGCAGGGATTTGAGCCCTGGTCTCCAGACTTACAGTACAACACTACAACCACTACACATCATGCTTGCTCTTATTTCACTTTAAGTCTGTTATATTTTTATATGACTCACCTTAAATATTGATTTCTTCTGTAAAAAGGTCAGCAGCTCTTCGTACAGGTATATGCCCTAGCAAAACTACAGGTATTGTGGTACACAAAAACTATATCTGTATACAGTTGTCCCTTCATATTCGCTGGGGTTTGGTTCTAGGACCTCCGTGAATACCAAAATCCGTGAATACTCAAGTCCCATTATATGCAATGGCATAGCAAAATGGTGTCCCTTATATAAAATGGCAAAATCAAGGTTTGCTTTTTGGATTATTATTTTTAAAGAATATTTTCAAGCCGTGAATACTTAACTCCATGAATACCAAATCCATGAATGCAGAGAGACAACTGTATGTGTATTTAATATCAGTAGTGTGAGTGTGTGTGTACATGAAAAGGAAAGTACAGGAAGCCCCTGCTTTTTGACTCCCCATTATCTGACATCTTGCTCTTTCTATGCTTGCAAATGAAGGAAAGTTCCATTAAGTTGAGGAGGGATCCACTGTTTCATCAATTCTTCTTGCCTACAGAGGTTTGCTTGGGACCAGCCAAGCAAACCTCTGTTTGCTGTGTATGCTGCTTGCAAAGCAAGCTGGGGTTGGGGGGCACCAAGCCGGCTGGGAGACTTTGCAAGCAGCAGGCAATCCCAAGCAAGCCACCATAATTCCCTCATATTCCCTACATGGGTTCTGCTTTTTGACCAATTCTGGTTTCTGACAATGCTGCAGTCCCTAACCTGTTGGAAAAGTGGGGATTTCCTATATGTGAAAGAGGAATAATTAATTGAGAGAAGGTATCCACTACATTTGTTTAAACCTACGTTCACAAATTCAGCCTTTAATTGCTCTTTCTGTTTCTTATGTGACATGTTAGCAACATAATTAGAATTAAGAATGTCATGAAGTTACTAACCTAATTAGGCCCTGGTGTAGCATAAAATCCTCTGTAATATTATTTGCACAAATGCAACCTGATGAGTTGCTAGTTAACTTATATACATGAAGAACTGAATAGCAGCAATAAGATTTCCCTATTACAATAAAAATGATTACAGAGAAAGTCTGGTGGTAAGTAAATATTTTAGGTCCATCAATTCAGACAGTAATATTTGAAAAAGAACTTTCATCCTTGGTTAAGTTCATGAACCATTGAAGAAAGATTTCTCTATTTCTCAATTTGCTAAAATCTCTCTCTTTTTCTTTCACTGACTCCCAGGTGTGATTGCTGTTGTGATCTTCACCATCCTCTGCACCTTGGTTTTCCTCATTCGCTACATGTTCCGCCACAAGGGAACCTACCATACTAATGAAGCCAAAGGGGCAGAATCTGCTGAAAGTGCTGATGCAGCCATCATGAACAATGACCCTAATTTTACAGAAACCATTGATGAAAGCAAAAAAGAGTGGCTTATCTAAATGGGATGAGAGCAGCTGGTTTGGAAGTAGAGATGGGGTGAGACTGGGAAGACTTTTTCAGCAAGGAGAAGGGATCTCTCTTATGGACATGAGCAAATCTAATTTTAAAACAAGGAGATCAGCACAACTGTAGGAGCAAGTGACAAAGCCTGAGACTGGAAACACAACAGCATTTCAGAAAAGTACTTCTGAATATTTATTTACAGTGAATTGCCCCTTTTTGTATCCATCTAAACCAAGACCTTAATTTAAGAGGTTCAATATTAGTTCACACTTGTCAACAACCACTTGTCTTCTTTGTCTGTGGCTAGGGATGTTCAAAGATGCCTGTTATAACAGGGGCCACTTTTCTATATTTTTTTAGAAGCCTCTTAAGATGTAAATATTTCTCTCCCAAGAACAGCAAATTAGTCTCTGAAACCTGGGACCATTCTTCTCTAGTGTTCTTACATAGTTCATTTCATAGAAAGGAAGCAGTAACAGCTGGGTTGTGCTTACTTAATGTTTCAGTAATTGTCATCTTAATGCATGGTTTAAAAGGTTCAAACTTAGGCTTATCTGGCTACACAACAAACTTAAAATGGTTATTCAGTCATCCCAGTAAATTGTGCCAACAGTCATTCTGTAATGGAAGCCCTGTGATGTCACCTTTTAGTGGTGTGAGAGTAGCTGCATCATGACCTGATCACCTCTGATATTGGAGGTAACGTGGGAAAAACCCACACCAGCTTCACCCCCGTTCTCCAGAGGTTTGAGTCTGGAATTTTAAGGTGTGTATTCCTCCTATGTGACATGGATTTTCCATCATTACTTAATCAAGAATGAAAGACCCAGGATGGCAAAACTGCCACACCATTAAAAATAATATTGGGAAAGCCCTAACAAAGAATTCTCATCAAAGTACAATTCCCATGATTCTTTGGGAGGAAGCCATAGCTGTTAACTAGCTTAAAGCTGATGTAATATAGATCTGCCCTAGAGAACAAGAAATCTAGATTATAGGAGAGAAAAAAAACCATATTCATCTGTTTTCAAAAACCCATCAACCTGTGCCAGCATTTTGAAATGTGTATCTGATGTGGGCACATGATCACGACTGTGTACAGTATAGTACTTATAAATAATGTAAAAAAAAATCTTATTATCATTTCTGTCATTGTCAGAGAGAGGTATATTAAAACATAAGAAGCCTTATCTCTTTTCTTGCTTAGATCAGAGCATTCCATTTAGCTCTGTTACAACTTTGCTGACCACATCATGGCACATCAGTTCTACCTGTGACATATTGGCATATGCTGTACGTATGTAGACATATAATAGGGAATTAGAACCAGATTTTACAAGTCTGTTTGCTTCTGTTTCATATATATACGCTGTTGCAGAAATATTACTACAATTTTTAGCAAACATGTTTGATCCAGGAAATTTCAATGTAATACATGGCATATACAGTAACAAATTTTTTCTCCTTTTAATCTCTCACTGAAATCTTGTTGTGAAGGATATGTGTGAAGCCATTTACTTTCAGGCTGAAAGGCAGAAACAAAGAAATAGGATACTCCTGTGTGTAGAGAAAGCTGCAAAACTATACAGTCCCAGAGCATGGCTTTTCTTTAATGCACAGATTTGCCCATTTTTTATCATGATTTCTTCTCAATTAAGGCAATTTGACGGCAGATAAGGCAATAACAAATGCTTCAGGGATAAGAGTCACATTAGTTTATATTTGCACATCACTAAAGTGGAGAGATCTGGGACCAATTCACACACCTTACATTTATCCATGTCCTTGCAAGCCATGGTTGTGTGAAAGGGGTGTCTTAAATCAAATATTGTGGCTTGAGCTTTCTTATAATATGAATGCCATCCCAACCAGTGGAGTTGTGCTTATTAAATTATAATAGAGGCCATTGCTCTGCACTGCAAATCTGAAATTGTTTCAAACTGGCTGAGCCACCAGAATTTCCCCAAAGAATCCTGCAAAATTGTTGTTCTATGAGTGTGAATTCTTAGTTGTCTGTTTCTAGTCCTTTCACTCAATTGATTTTTGTGTTACTTGACTCTGTAGCAGTTAAACATGTATGAATCTGGTTTATATGTAAATTGTGTAGAAGACTCATAACCCTTCATAACAAACCCTTCACATGATCTTGGGAAGAGACCCTTCCTTACAGTAAAGCCAAGATCACACAGTGTTCTTTGATGGTCAGGTTTATGTCTTTTTAAGAATTCCCATTGCTGATTAAGAAGATTCTCCACTAACAAAGCCTTATGGAAAGTTGTATAGTGCAACTTAATGATGATATATCAATTTTATGGTCTCTTGCTTGTTTTACAAATTGAATTATTTCTTGTGAAAAGGTTTTATGCCTATGATGGCTGTGGATCCATGTAACCCATCTGCTCACAATTTTGTTATGCACAGCTTTGAAACATTTCTATTCTCAATTACTTCTCAGAAAGGTTGACTGGAAATCCAAAATAACTGTAGGTCAATGTACTAAAGACTGCTATTCTCTTTTAGCTGAGTCCTCACTTTTTTTGGCGGGGGGTGTTTTGTTTTTGTTTAGATACTGCAAAAGCCTTGCAAACTGAAGAAAGAGAAAGAACTTCATTTCAGTGGTGTACCAAGCATAGGACAGTGGGTGCAGTCTGCCTGGGGTGAAGCAATAAGGGGGTGCACTTAGGTGTGCTGTTACCCAAATTACTGAGGTCTATGGAAAATCCACACATGTCTACCAAAAATCACTATTCCTATGGGGAATTTTAATTTGCTCAAATGTGGCAGTGAGAGGCTGGGTAACGGTGGGATCTTTTGACCTATGTATACTGGTACTTACTGATGAGACTCACAGCCAGGAAATAGAATAAAAATGGGTTTTATTGAAAAATAATCAGGGGAATGCACACTTACATACACTCAGGCTTCAAGCACTCACACAAGGCTATCAAAGAAAGTAGGAAATATTGGGATAGAGGAATAGAGTTTGGGGTGATGGGTTATACTGTACCTTTCCGATGAGCAGAAATTCATGCAGAGATAAAGAAGGACTGGAAGCACCAGGTGACCCAGCGAACCAACAGAGTAATGGCGTCTGGGAAACTGAACACACTTTGGTGGTGTTTTGGGGTGATATTTATATTTGATATTCCCCCTGAAGGAATGTTTTGAGTGAAATGCAATGTCTGCTGAAGTCTCCCAGGGTTAAACAATGGATTCTCTGGATGTGTTAATGATCACTATTGGCTGAAACATCAAAACTGATGGGGCTCAGGCAAACTTCTATTGTATTTGGAAATGTGAGAGGAAAAACCAGTTTTGCAAGGCAATGAGTGCCCAGCTACCTTGATTGCATTAGTGAATGATTCACTTCCATGTATGTGCAGGAGAATCATAGAATTGCAGAGTTGGAAGAGACCACGAGGGCCATCCAGTCCAACCCCCTGCCACGCAGGAAATCACGATCAAAGCATCCCTGACAGATGGCCATCCAGCCTCTGTTTGAAGACGTCCAAGGAAGGAGACCCCACCATGCTCCGAGGGAGTGTGTTCCACTGCCAAACAGCTCTTACTGTCAAAAAGTTCCTCCTAATGTTGAGGTGGAATCTCTGTTCCTGGAGCTTGCATCCATTGCTCCGCATTCCAGTCTCCGGAGCAGCAGAAAACAAGTCTGCTCCATCCTCAACATGACACCCCTTCAAATACTTAAACAGGGCTATTATACCGCCTCTTAACCGTCTTTTTTCCAGGCTAAACATACCCAGCTCCCTAAGTGTCTCCTCATAAGGCATGGTTTCCAGACCTTTCACCATTTTAGTCGCCCTTCTCTGGACACACTCCAATTTGTCAATATCCTTTTTGAATTGTGGTGCCCAGAATTAGCCCATTTCCTCCCTAACTCATCAGTTCCAGGGGGGGATCACTTAATTACTACCTGGGTGTGTCTTTTAGGAACTTGGGCTGGCTACTTCCTTAGTTTTTCTGAGCAAACCTTGATTTCTTGTACTTGGGAGTCCCTGTTCTACTACCAAGCATGTGGAATGCCAATAATAAGCCAATTTATGAAATATATAGCCAATTAATGAATTATTGAAAGAGTGTGGGTATCAGGACAGGAAACAACCCCCCCCAAAAAAAGTGGAATTCATTTGCAGAATGGATTTAATTTTTGAACAACAGAGAGGCTGGCACTTAATTGTCTGCAAAAGTTAGGATTGGAAAGACAGCATTTAGAGAATGAGGTTGCCTTAGTCCCTCAGTCACCAGGCCAAATTGAGGTGAAAAGGAACAATCTTGCACTAAGAAAAACCTTATCTTTCAATGGAGACAGAAACATAACTAAATTCTATGACTTAATTCTAAGAGGATCCTAATTCTATGAAGATGTGGGCATTTTACAGTATAGGAAAATTTTTGCAAAGCATTGGAAATTAGAAGAGCAACTGGAAATGCATGGAAATAGCAATGGAAATTACTTTCACAAAAACACACACACAATAGCATAAACCTTATAAGCAACAACAAACAAGTTTGTAAATGCAATGCAATGCAATGCAACAATATACAGCAGGGTTTCTCAACCAGGGCTCCCTAGAAGCCTAGGGTACCACAAGAGGTTGCTAGGGGTTCTGCAAGATATTGAGATTGAAAAAAGTAAACTTTTTTTTAAGCTGCAGATATAATAATTTTTAGGCAGGGGTTCTCTGAGACCTGGAAATTGTTTCAAGGGTTCCACCAGGGATAATGGTTGAGAAAGGCTGATACAACATGACAGTATTCATATGAAATAGCAGTGGCAAGTGAAATGGCAATTGTAAAACAATAGTACATGGATTGCATGAAATTATTACATTTGTGGCAGCCGGAGAGGAAAATGTGTTTCTCTCCACCACCACCACCACCCAGTAATTTAGATAAACGGGAAATTTTAAAGTCCAAAAGTCCTTTTCAATAAACAGTTCTGAAAGCATAGAATTGCAGAGTTGGAAGAGACCACGAGGGCCATCCAGTCCAACCCCCCTGCCACGCAGGAAATCACAATCAAAGCATCCCCGACAGATGGCCATCCAGCCTCTGTTTAAAGACCTCCAAGGAAGGAGACCCCACCACGCTCCGAGGGAGTGCGTTCCACTGCCGAACAGCTCTTACTGTCAAAAAGTTCCTCCTAATGTTGAGGTGGAATCTCTGTTCCTGGAGCTTGCACCCATTGCTCCGTGTTCCAGTCTCTGGAGCAGCAGAAAACAAGCCTGCTCCATCCTCAGCGTGACATCCCTTCAAATACTTAAACAGGGCTATCATATCGCCTCTTAACCGTCTTTTTTCCAGGCTAAACATACCCAGCTCCCTAAGTCTCTCCTCATAAGGCATTGTTTCCAGACCTTTCACCATTTTAGTTGCCCTTCTCTGGACACGCTCCAATTTGTCAATATCCTTTCTGAATTGTGGTGCCCAGAACTGGACACAGTATTCTAAGTGAGGTCTGACCAAGGCAGAATAGAGTGGCACTATTACTTCCCTTGATCTAGACACTATACTTCTATTGATACAGACCAAAATTGCATTGGCCTTTTTAGCTGCCGCATCACACTGTTGGCTCATGTTCAACTTGTGGTCTACTAGGACTCCTAGATCCCTTTCGCACGTAGTCTCATTCAGCCAGGTCTCTCCCATCCTATATTTATGCATTTCATTTTTCCGCCCTAAATGCAGTACTTTACATTTCTCCGTATTGAATTTCATTTTGTTAGCTTTGGCCCAGCTCTCCAGTCTATCCAGGTCATTCTGAATTTTGATCCTGTCCTCTAGGGTATTAGCTACTCCTCCCAATTTGGTGTCATCTGCAAATTTGATAAGCATGCTACATAAGCATGTAGCAGTAAAAAGTTCAATAAAATCTGGAAACAGCTCAAATTGTGGTGTTGGTGGTAAAAGTCCAAATAAAGTTCCAGAGGCAATAGTTGAATGCAGCAAGTCCAAAAGCGGTAGCGGAGAAATGACAGTTCATGAGATGTTCTGGGGGGAACAGGTTTCACACACATACTTCACGGTAGTATCTGAGAAAACTGGCAGTGGCAGGGACACATGTTCATCTGCAGTTTGGGGTGGCTGCTTTGAAGAAACCAAAACTGGAAAAGTTCTGTTGAAATAGAAACTGTGACGCCAAAAAGTATACATACTATGGGGTGCCTGTAGCCAAGAGCAAAGCCTTATGGACATTACAATTACCAAAACAAAACTTCTATAAACAACCTCTACACATAAACAAGCAATAAACACAATATTCACTATCCCCTCCCATCTTGGTTCTTGGGAGTGGGGTTTCAAAACTTCACTATATCCAAGAGAGGAAAGGGAGATAGAGGGGAGTCCAGAAAAATGAGCATGTGCACATGCTTAAGGAGCACTGCTCCCATCTGTCTTTTTCCCCTTTACATACTTAAAGCTCATGTGGCTTAACCCTTTCCTTTCATTCTCCATTTTAGAAGGAAAGCTGGAATCTGGAAGTAGGAACTTTTGGAGGCTTAGCAACCTCTTTAAATTTATTTAGGGCTGATCCCTGTCTGCTGATTAGAATAAAAAAAAGAAAAGAAAGTTGATTGCTTACAGGCAGTTTGGCACTGTTCAGTCATATGCTTCTTAATTCATCAAGACAGTCCCACTGGTGTTGACTACCTGGTTGATGTGCACTGGAACTGAGGACCTTTAAAATCCAAAATGAAAAGAACCAGAGCTTGTAGTGTGGAAGGAAGATCTTCACCAAATCAGATTTAGACCAAAATTAGTTAAGAAGTCAAGAAAGTGATACACACATTGGAAAACCTCAGCATGTTCAGGAAGGGAAGGAGGGTCCTCTGTTGGGGAGAATTTATATGTGAAAATTAAATTAGTTTAAAGTTTAGAGGACCACCATGTAGCTATTCAAGCTAGCAAGGCATTATTCTGTCATCATCATCATCATCAAAATTGTAATTGACAGCAAGATTCTTCTTATTCAGATTATTAGAGTGAGGCCATGAGGCTTACTTAGAAGGGCGTTCAAATGAAATTAAGATGGTATACCAGCATGATGTTGGTCTAGGACTCTGGAAGACTAGGGTTTGAAGCCACAGGCAGTTTCTTGTCAGGCTCATACCTGAATTCTGGGAATTGGAGTGGAATTCATGGAGGAGCCTGACATGAGGCTGCTTCCCTTGCCTAGGCTTCTGGAGTTTTGGAGAGAGGCCAGCCTGCCTTGTTGGCCTGGGAACGCTTCTCTCCACAGCAGCTCAAGGTCAGATCGTCCAGGTGCAAGCCGCCCTGAGAGGGAGACATCTTTCCTCCCTAAATGCCATTCTCACGCTGTGGGGGTTTATCTGGGGGTTTGTTCTAGCTGTATTCAGTTTCGGCTTTGTTCCATGTTCCTGACACACGAATGCTTGCCAATAAAGAAATTTATTGATGGAATGTGAGCGTGTGTGCTTGGTACATCACAGTAAGCCAAAACTCTTCTTCAACACCTAATCCTTTTGAGAGGTTCTACCTGCAATGTCGGAAGATGTGGAGGCTTGAACCCAGACGGAGAAAGACCTGGCTGCAAGCGGCGACCAGGGAGCCGGTGCCCCAGGGGAGGGGGCTGGCACGTCGGAGGATGTTACAGGAGGTTCTGAAGAAGACGCTAGCCGGACCCGCTGGAGGGCTGGAAGGTATACGCATCTCCTTCGACCTGATGGAGCTGGGAGCCAAACAAGCCCTGGGGAGGGGCAGCCTGCTGCTCTCCGGCACTCCAGAGTGGGGAGCTGGAATGGCCCTGGGGGCCAGCTGGCCCTGGCCAGGTGACCGAAGCTGGGAGGAATGTCGTTCCTGTCGTTGGGACAAGGCCCCTGGCCGAGGGGTACCGCGAGCCGGGGGGTGTGGTTTTCGCTGGCAGAAGTAGGAGCTGAGGTCCAGCAGTTGAAGCAGCAAATGGGGGTGATGCAAATGAGCCTCCTACAGATCCTGCAGAGGTTGCCACCACCACCACCCGCCCCTGGAGGGACCCAGCCTCCCCAAGATCAACCAGCGGCCACCCCAGCACCCGAGGCAGGGGACCCTGCCCTGCCTGCTGAGGTCCCTGGCCTGCCAGCTCCTGGACCAGCTCCCCCGGAGGGGCTGGACTGGTCAAGCTGTGGGAAAGACCCCAGGGCCTAAAGCACTGAGACTTAAAGGCGACCTTTGATGGAGATGCGGCGAAGCTTCCATACTTCCTGACCCAGGTAGTGGGGTTTATGTCCCAGTGGGATGAGGAGTTCCAGATGGAGGCTGAGAAGGTGCAGTATGTGTCCAACCAGCTAGGGGGAGAGGCGGCACAGTGGTTGGTGGGGCTATTTGATATGGGAGCCCCAGAACTAGGAAACTTCCATGAGTTCCTGCTAGCTTTGCGGGCCCAATTTGAAGACCCCCTGAGAGTGAGAAGGGCCCGGGCGGATCTCAGGCAACTGAAGCAAGGTTCAAAGACCGTGGGAGAGTATGCCACTGAATTCCGCCGCCTGGCCAGTCAGGTGCCCAACTGGTCTGAGGCCATAAAGGTGCAGTTTTTCCAGGATGGCCTGAACACAGACATCCTCAAATGGGCATTGTTCCAGGGGAACCCCGAAACCCTCTTGGGGTGGGTACGGCTTGCCAGAGAAGTGGAGACGCTGAGACGGAGCGTCAAGCTGGTTCGGCGCCAGCAAGGATCCAAGGGGAAGACCACCGGGTCTACCGGAAAGAAAGGTAAAGTGGCCTGCCTATGTGGAACCTTGACAGGAGAGGCAGAGAGGGAGCGAAGGATGAGAAAAGACTTGTGCCTGCACTGTGGAAAAGGAGGCCATCGCATAGCTGAATGCCCGGAGCGGAGCCCTCGAGAACCAGCTGCAGCCGAGAAGCCCCAGTGGAGTGAAGGGAGGTCATTTACATCGAGGACCCCACTCAAGCCCAAGCCTAAAGCAGCAGTACGGGCCTTGATACCAGGCCACGCGGTGGGGGAGTCTTCAGAAGACCCAGATGACAGCGGATCTTACTCTTCTGACATAGAGCTGGCGGGAAACAGCTCCAGCCCACCCTACTAAGCGCCCGAGGGCGGGCTAACCCCCGAAGGGCGCCCGGATGCTGTGATGAGTGGGTTGAAAGGCCCTTTCTTTATAAAAACCAAGTTAGGGGTTGGAAAAGGGGGACCACCCGAAAAGTAATGTTAATGGTTGATTGCGGATGTACCCAAGTCCTAATGCACCCCTCCCTGGTCAGTGAACTGGACATTAGCACTATTAAGCTGGACAAGCCAGTGTGGCTGTCAGAGATGGATGGGGGATGATGAAGGGGGGCCCTGCCAGGCGAATGACTGGTCCAATATGCATGAGAATGGGGAATCATCAGAAGGAGCTTCAATTTGTGATAGCCCCAGGTTTAGTTCCCGCTCAGTGGTGGGATTAAACTGGCTAAAGTTCCACAACCCCATCATAGACTGGGTAAAAGAGACAATGACTTTTGGAGATCCTGTGTGTGTGCAGGAGCACGGGGTGGGGGAAGCTTCCCCAGGGGGAGGAGTCCCTCTAGAGGCCAATTCACGGAACTGCACAACCGCTTTAGTCCAAGGGGAGCTGAAAGGATTGCCAGTGGAATACAAGGCATGGCAATATGTTTTTGAGGAGAGGGCTTGCGACATTTTGCCACCCCACAGACCCTTTGACTGTGCCATTGAGATACTTTCTGAGACTAAACTACCCAAACCCAGGATTTATTCCATGACGCCAGCTGATATGGATGCCCTCTGGGAGTTCATAGACAAAAACTTGGCTCGGGGGTTCATCAGGCCCTCGACCTCACCTATGGGGGCCCCGGTGATGTTCAGGCGTAAGTCAGATGGGGGTCTTTGTCTAATCCAAGACTACTGGGGGTTGAATGCAATCAGCGTTTCAAATCAGTACCCCCTGCCCTTGATGAAGGACATACTAGCCCATTTGTCCAAGGGGAAGATATTTACCAAACTGGACCTGAGGGAGGCTTATTCCAGGGTATGAATCACGGAGGGGACAAATGGAAAACTGCTTTGAATTGCCCCCTGGGGGCTTTCGAATTCCTAGTAATGCCTTTCAGGTTAAGCGGAGCTCCAGGCATTTTTCAGAACTTGATCAATGATGTATTGAGAGAATTTCTGTACAAGGGGGTCTTGGTGTATTTGGATGATGTATTGATTTATTCTGAGGACTATACGTCCCATGTGAAACTGGTGAAAAAGGTGCTTGCTGGACTGGGGGAGAACCATCTGTATGCTAAGATGTCAAAGTGTGAATTCCACCAAAGCTGCTTGGACTACTTGGGGTACCGCATCTCAAATAAGGGGATAGAAATGGACCCGGAAAAAGTCAAAGGGGTATTGGCATGGGAGGCCCCTAGAACCAGGAAGCAGCTGCAGAGCTTCCTGGGATTTGCTAAGTTTTACCGGTCCTTCATCCCTGACTTTGTGATGGTAGCCCTCCCTCTGACTGATCTATTAAAACCAAAGATGTGGGGAAGAAAACCCGAAAGAGAACGGGGAAGGCGGAGAAACCTCCCCAAAATATAGTGTGGTCTGACCAATGCCGACAGGCGTTTGATAAGTTGAAGAAACTCTTCACATCTGAACCAATTCTCAAACACCCCGACCCCTCCCAACCTTTTGTAGTACAAGTTGACGCTTCAGATGTAGCGATGGGTGGGGTGCTGTTGCAAAGGGGGGAGGAAGGAGAGCTCACGCCGTGTGCATACCTATCCAAGAAATTCAATGAGACTGAGCAAAATTGGCATGTGTGGGAAAAGGAGGTGGGTGCAATCAAACTGGCCTTAGAAACTTGGCGCCACCTGTTGGAGGGATCCTCCAAACCTTTTGAAGTTTGGACAGATCACAAGAATTTGGAAGTTTTAGCCACCCCAAGGCGGTTGAGCCCCAAGCAGGTTAGGTGGGCCAGTTTCTTCTACCAGTTCAACTTCACCCTGAAATTTATCCCAGGAAAAAAGAATTTCCTAGCTGACGCTTTGTCCAAATTTCCCCAACATGACAGCAAATGAAAAGAGGTCATTGACACAGTCTTCTCCCCCTCCCACTTGGGACTGGCAGTCAGTCCTACCACGCAGCAAGGCCAAGCGTCAGGAGACCCAAGCCAGCCCCTCTTTGGGGCCAGGGCCTGGTCCTAAGGCAACCGATGTTGCCGTCCCACCAACTGTAGACGCTGGCCCTGGTGAGGCCCCTGCCACGCCAGAGCTAGCTCCTCCTTCCCCCTCCTCCCGGAGTGATGGGGGTGGGTGGTAATCCCAAATGGCGTCGGTCCTTCCCAAGGACCCATGCTTTTTGGCCTACCCCGGGGAGGTGACCTTTCGGGAGGGCCTGGCTTGGAAGGGGGAGCATCCATATGTCCCAGAGGCCATGAGATTGTCCATTCTCAAACAATGCCATGATGTAAAAAGTGCTGGGCATTTTGGGTATGTAAAAAGCTTGCACTTGGCCCAAAGACAGTTTTAGTGGCCAAAGATGAGAAAGGAGGTGGAGGAGTATGTAAAAGGGTGTTCCACATGTGCAGTGGCAAAAAGGGGGGGCAGGAAAGCCAAAAGGCCTGCTACAGCCTTTGCCTACCCCATCCAAGCCTTGGGAAGTCATCAGTATAGATTTTATAGTGGAGTTGCCGGAAAGTAGGGAAAAGACTGTTATTTGGGTGGTGACTGACATGTTTTCAAAACAAGCGCATTTTGTGGCCTGCAAGAAACTCCCAACAGCCTCCCAGTTAGCCAGGTTGTTTATTCAACACATTTACAGACTACATGGGATTCCTGTTAAGATTGTGTCTGACCGGGGGCCTCAGTTCACTTCCCAGTTCTGGAAGGCGTTCACAAACCTTCTGGGAGTTGAACTAGGGCTCAGCAGTTCCCATCATCCCCAGAGTGATGGGCGGTGCAAATGTTATAATCAGGTTCTTGAACAGTATTTGAGGTGTTATGTGAACTTCCAACAATCTGACTGGGTGGACCTCTTGCCTTTTGCGGAGGTCACCTATAACAACGCCACTCACCAGAGCACTGGCTTCTCCCTTTTTAAGATTGTTTCAGGGAAAGACTTTAATCCTCTACCACTAGGGGAGGGGACCTCCAAGGACCCGGTCTCAGTGACCCAGTGGAGTCAAAAAATTAGAGATGCCTGGCCAAAAGTTGTTTCGGCCTTGGACTTTACAAAAGGACAATACAAGCATCATGCTGACCAAAAAAGGGACCCCACCTCAGAGTACGCCGTAGGGGACTTAGTATTTTTGTCCACCAAGTTTCTTAAAAGTCCCCAACCTTCAAAGAAGCTGGGGCCCAAGTACATAGGCCCTTTTCCTATTGCTCGGGTGATAAACCCGGTGGCTTTTGAACTGACGCTACCCAAACTGTACCGTAATATTCACCCTGTGTTTCATTCTAGCTTACTCAAGCCGGCGTGCCATCCAGACCATCATCATCCAGACCCGGGACCTGCACCCCATCCTATCCTGGTCGACGACCACCAGCATTTTGAAATTTCTGACGTGTTGGACTCTCGGGTTCACAGGGGGGGGCTTACAATACTTAGTAAAATGGAAACATTTGCCATTAGGGCATGCCAAGTGGGTTAGCTGTGAACATGTGAATGCTCCACGCTTATTACGAAAGTTCCATGCCCGCTTTCCTGATAAGCCGGGCTGAAAAGTGGGGATTTCTCTTTGGGTGGGCGGTATGTCAGGATCATCCCTGAATTCTGGGAATTGAAGTGGAATTCATGGAGGACCCTGACATGAGGCTATGCATGCCTTGCTGGAACTGAGGTGGGCAACTGTAACCTTCCAGATGTTCATGGCTTACATCTCCCATCCACCCCAACCAGCATAGCAAGCTAATGTCCCCCTTTCTAAGCTATCCTACACAGGATCCTACACAGGACTGCACTCTAATGATTTTTCAATAGAATTTCACCTCCAGATAAGCCTGTTCAGATTTCAAGACAGCTGAAGCCTACACTCCTGTCCACACCTACATAGCATTAAGGAGATTTTCACATGGGGCCAAAATGCCCCGTTACTGCCCCACCACCTCCTCTCCTATTCCTGCCACAGAATAACGTAAATCTTTCACACACTTACCTTAATTCCACAGCAGGAACAGGCTCCCCCTCCCCTTGCTGGCCGGCCGTAAATGCAGCTGTCGTAAGGCTGCCTTTACGACCGGCGATCTGAAATGTTATCCCGTTATTGCGTCATAACGGCCAGGTGGTAAATTTAAAAAATAACCCCCCCCCAAACATAAAATCAGTTCACCAAGCACAAAAACACACTTTAAATCACACAATCAAAACAGGGAGGGTAAAATAAAGGATGCCACTTACCTGGATGTCCAGATAGTACCAGGAAGTGCTCGGAATGGACCTCCCCTCCATGGTTGTCATTTTGGAACAGGAATGGGACTCCTGTTCACACACCCGTGATTGCATGATAGCGATGGAAGGGAGGTCTATTCACGATGAAAAATCGTGGTTACATTGTTCCAGAATAGTTATGGGAGCAGGATGGATGCAGGACAAAATGGGGTCAACGTCATCTGAAAGGGAAAACATTTCCCAACCCTGTCCTGTTCCTGCCACGGGATATATAGCCCGTGTGAAAATCTCCTAAGTCTGAGTTCAGAGGGACTTACTTCTGAGTAATTATGCAGAGAGAGGTTCACTTCAAGTACCAAATGTTAAGTATACTTGATAACTTGGAAGTAACCTTCACTGTGTTCCACAGTGTTCATTTTATTCAGTGAAGCTTACTCCCAGGAAAGTGTGCATAGAGCCCAGTGTTGCAGTCCTAACCATATTTGCCTGGAAATAAACTACACCCTGATCTACAGCTCCCAGCATCCCCCAGCCACTATGTTCATTGGCCACACTGGCTGCAGAATTGTGCATGCTATAGTCCTCTTCCAAACCGATTGCACCCAGACATGTGGAATTTTTTTCAGTAAACATAATCACCCTATAATTGGTATCCATGGTTCCACAGATGGTGAAGCAAGCATGAAACCTGCCTTCACGAGTGTTTGAATTAGACCTCACCTGGAATATTGTGTCCAGTTCTAGGCACCACTATTCATCAAGAATATTGTCAAGGTGAAACATGTCCAGAGGAGGGTGACCAAAACAGTAAAAGGTTTGGAAACCATGCCCCATGGAAACCAGCTTAGGGAGCTGGGAATGTTTAGCCTGGAGAAGGGAAGGTTAAGAGGTGATATGATGGCCGTGTTTAAATATTTGAAGGTATGAAACTTCACTTTTCGGGATCCCTTAAAACTGCCACATAGCCTTGCTGATAAATTCGTGTGGTGGTGTCTCTTGCTCTTTTCACCAGGCACTTCATTTGCTTGCCTGTACGTGCTCACTCCTTTAGCCACGTTTCGCTATTAGTCACAGCAGCAGTTAGGAATCTCTTGTGATGCTTGGGTGCATGACATCACTTCTACAGCTCAGAGTGGTGCCATTTTGGGACAGACTGCAACTGGAGCAAGAGTTAGTATACATGGTAGCAGAGGAGAAGCTGTGGCAGGGAAAAGGAGCTTTCAAATTTGGACCACACTTAAGATTTGTTAGCTTTGCTAGGACTTGGATGGCAGGCTGGAGCTGCACTGGTGCTCCTACTTTCCCTCATCAAACAGGCCAAGAGCCCAGCTATTGGAAGAAAAAAATGTTTGTGCATGGGGCAGGAGTGGGGGGAGAGAATGGCTTCAAATTTTATGTTGCTGTTTCTGCAATCTTTTCCTCCTTCCTGGCTGTCCAAGTGAGCTAACACCCACTCTCCTGCCTCACAATCCCCTCATCCTACTGCCTGCCTGCCTGCCTGCATGAGCAAGCATACACACACACACACATGCACCTCCCTCCTCATGATCCCCTCATCCCATCCCCTTCCTGCCTGCCTGAATGTGCAAACACCTACACTGACTCTCCTCTTGATCCCCTCATCTCATCCCCTTCCTTCCTGCCTACACATGCAACTGAGCAAACACACACACATACCCTCCCTCCTCACAGTCCCCTCATCCCATCCTCTTCCTGCCAGCCCATTTGAGTGAGTAAGCAAGCAAATGTACAAACAACCCATCCCATCCCACCCCCACCCCCAAGAAAGTGCACCAGTGAGGGAAGGCATGTGGATCCAGGCACAGCCACCATGCCAGTTTGATTTCCTCCCAGCAACACCAGTTTGTCAAAAGTGGTAAAAACGGCATAGGGCAGCAGTGTAGGCAGGGCAAATAATCTGTGAATAAGCAAATTGGCAAAAGTGAAATCCGCAAACATGGAGGGAGGACTATACATACTTTTATGTACTCTCTACACATAATTTTGCCTTCTAGTTTACAAATTCTATTCTAAGAAAACATTTTATGATTGCTGTATTTTATGATTTTATGATTCACCATTCAGATGAAGTAATAAGCAACATTTCTGTTATCACTGCACACATCTGTAGAGCAATGCAAACTGTATCTATGGTAGTCCTCCTGTACCAAAAGTGTCACCCTATTGTGAACTACAGTAAAGATACTAATCCTCATGGTTTAGGTTTAATTACAGCCCACTGATCACAATACAGTACTGGAAGGGCAGGCATTTATAGACCCCAATAATGCTACAGGGGAAAAAAACCTTCTCCAGTGTAATCATGCCACAAAATTTTGCTGTTCAACTTTTACACCTGGCCACCCAGGTAGATATTTATGTGTATCCACAAGTTTTAATTGGTCTTGTAGCCAGCCAAGATTTTTGGACACCATATTGTGTCCCTCTTCCTCATGGGAGTCCAGGGATTTGTCAGATGTCATTTTGAGCTTTGAAGGCATGGAGACCATTTCTGATAAGCACCACAACTCTGAAAACAATTCCCCAGCTCTTTGTTTACTCTATCTAGTACCATCATAAAGAAGAGGGATGGGACTCAGCTGGGCAGGGAATACACACCATGACAAATTTGTGGAAGACTGCTTCCACATAATGGTTTGGGAAGCCCAAGTCAAACATTTTTGCTAAATGTAAAGTCTGATTTCTCTAAGGACACTAGCATGAATATTACCTCTTTATAACACAGAAATCTTTTCGTCACCTCAATACAGTCGGACCCCATATCCACTGAACCAATATCTGTGGTTTCAGTTATCCAGGGGACATAAAGTAGGGGACACATACCATAGAGTTGCACTGGCAAATGCTTAGAGAGGCATCCTCTCTAGGCATCTTCCAGGTCCTCCAATGCAACTCTATAGTATGTTTTTACCATAATTCCTTTATTTTAATAGGTTTTCCTGTTATCCATGGTTTCTGGTATCCGTGGTAAGTCTGAGAACCAAACCTCCATCTGAATATCAACACTTTCCACATAAGAAATTACTAAACGTTTGGTTTTTGGTGCTTCAGAATGGAATTTTTCATGGCTAATTTCCAATAGTAAAAAGTTTCCTCCTTCCCCACTTTATCCCCTCACCCCCCTCTCTCTAGCTAGCCTTGACTTAATACAGTCAGCCCTCTGTATCCATGGATTTACATCCACACATTCCACCATCCATGGCTTGAAAATATTTTTGTAAAAATCCAAGAAGCAAACCTTGATTTTGCCATTTTGTATAAGGTACACCATTTTACTACGCCAATGTATATAATGGGATTTGAGCATCCATGGATTTTTAATAATCTTTATTGACTTTTTCTTTAAATAAAAAGACAGAACTCACCTTGTTAACAAAAAGTAATTAACATTAAACATGGACATATAACATACAAATGCATACAAATGTCATTTAATCACCTCCCTCCTATATTCCCCCTTCCCTATCAACTCTAAAAGACTTCCCACCTTTTTCTGAAAGCAGTATGAGCACACATTTTTATACTCCATGTACACCCACCTATGCAATTCTAATTATGTTATATACTATTTGCTTAAATACTATTTCTCATTATATTAATTACCAAATTACACTGTTGTTACTAAGTTCTAATACTTAATAAATAATAATAATTCATAATATATATTTCACATCCAATCTCTTATTAAACACATAATAATATCTGCAAGACTTTCTAATCTGACCATCTTACTACCGTGGCTTCATCATTTAACATTCAAAGCCTAAAAGACTTGTCTCCCCTCACTGCTCCTTCATAAAATATATAAATGGTTTCTATCTATCTAAAAAGCAGTCTAAAGATTTTCCTTTAATAAACTGTGTTAATTTTTCCATTGTAGCTATTTCTGTTACCTTCTCTATCCATTCTTTGCAGTGTGGAATTCTATTTACTTTCTAATCTTGGACTGGAGAGCCAAGCCCCGAGAAAGCAGGGAGTTGGGTGCTTTAGACCCGATCTCCCTGTCCTCTCGGGGCTTGGCTCTCCACTCCAAACAGAGCAAAGCCCAGGGAGAGTGGGGAGTGCAGGTTAAAAGCACCCACCACCCCTCTCTCCTGGGGCTTGCCTCCATTTGGACTGGAGAGCCAAGCCCCGAGAGAGCAGGGAGTTGGGTGCTTTAGACCCAATCTCCCTGCTCTCTCGGGGCTTGGCTCTCCAAACAGAGCCAAGCCCAGGGAGAGTGGGGAGTGCAGGTTAAAAGCACCCACCTCCCACTCTCCTGGGGCTTGCCTCCATTTGGACTGGAGAGCCAAGCCCAGGGCCGGTTTAACCAGTCTGCCAGATCAGCATTGGCAGGGAGCCCCAAGGTCAAGGGCCCCCCCCCTGCTGACCTCCTTATCTGACAAAGGAGACAGCCAGGAAACAGCCGGGAGGAGCCGCTGCTTTGTAGCCCCCTCCTACCCTCCTCCTCCAAAAACTTCCTGCTGGCTTTCTTAAAAAAAATAAAAAAAAAACCCAGCATCTCCCAAACTAGAAAGAGAAAGAAGCAGCAGCCCTCCTGGCAGAAGCTGGAGGGAGTTTGCTGCTGCAAAAGGAAGCCAGTCAGGCATGTCGGAGAGGGGTGAGTATGTGTCTATGAGAGAGAGGGGGAATTTGAGGGTTGTCTCTTTCCCTCAGAAAGGGTTTCTTTCTTTCTTCCTTCCTTCCTTCCCTTTCCTTCCTTCCACATAAATCCCCTCCAGTCCATCCTTCCTGCTGCTCTTAACATGCCCTGGTTCCTCTCCCCTCCCTTTCCCCCTTGGTCTTCTTCATCTTCCTCCCCTTGCTACCAACTGAGTTCAGCCTGCAAAAGAAATTTGTGTGTGTTTGCCTATGTGCCTTCAAGTCATTTCTGACTAAGGTGAACCTACCATGGGGTTTTCTAGGCAAGGTTTGTTCAAAGGGGGTGTGCCTTTGCCTTCCTTTGAGGCTGAGAGAGTGTGACTTGCCCAAGGTCAGCCAGTGGGTATTCATGGCTGAGTAAGGATTCAGACCTTGGTCTCCATAGTCATAGTGCAATGCTGAAACTTCTACAACACTCTAGCTCTTTTAACAGAAGAATATAAAGAATATAAATTAAAAATTTGGAGTAATATTACTGAGAACAATGGTTTTATTGTTGTCACTAAAACACCAGTATCCCATTAGTGTTATATGAGAGACATTGGCCTAGAGCAGTGGTTCTTAACCTTTTCTTTACCAGGGACCCCCTTTAAAATATCTTTTGTTACCCCAAGACTTAACTCAAGATTCAAAACCCTAATAATAATAGCTAACAACAACAACAACAATACAGTTACACCATCCATTAAACTTTCCCTCAGAGGCACTCTTGCTTCTTCCTGCAAGTTTGTGGTTGGAGTGGATTGAATGGCAATGTGCAGGCCAAGCCAGCCAGCCTTTGCCTTGGTTTCTGTCATGTGGCTGCTCCACTACAGGGAGGAGGTGGGCCAAGAAGCCTTCAAGCCTTTGTGGACCCCCTGTGAGGACATTGCAGACCCCAAGTTAAGAACCACTGGGCTAGAGAATGCTGGAAAAGGAACAATGCAACCAGACCTTGAGAAGGGTGCTGGCAGGGGGATTCTGGGAGGTGTAATCCAAGAGTAACTTTCCCAGGCTCTGTATGCAGCCTAGAATCATAGAATCATAGGGCTGGAAGGGACCCCAACAGCCATCCCATCTGATCGGCTTCTGCCCTGCAGGAACACACAATCCAAGCATTCCTGGCAGATGGCCATCCAACCTATGTTTTAAAAAAGCCAAAGAAGGAGATTCCACCACACTCCAAGGCAGTGTATTCCACTTCCAGACAGCTCTTACTGTCAGGAGGTTCTTCCTAATATTCAGGTGGGATCTCTTTTCCTGTAGTTTGAACCCATAGCTCCACGTCCTAATCTCTGGAGCAGCAGAAAACAAGCTTGCCCCATCCTCAGTATGACATCCCTACAAATATTTAAACATGGCTATCATGTCACCTCTCAACCTTCTCTTCTCCAGGTTAAGCATGCCCAGCTACGTAAGCCATTCCCCATACGTAAATTATTTAATACAGTAGGCCCCTCTTATCCACGGGGGATTGGTTCAGGGGGGCATGAATTCTGAAAACCATGAATAATAGTGAACGCCATTGAAAATAATGGGACTTCTGGTTTAAAATACCATAGAGTTGCCTTGGAGGGCCTCAAAAACGGCTAGGGAGGACACATTTTCTAGAAAGACTCTATGGTAGGTATGCTGTTTTGTGTCCCATGGATAATGAATCCAAGGATACAGGCGTCCTACTGTAATCTGAGCATCCTGTATTGTGAATAGGTTAGGTTATATTGACCTGAGATAAACATATGGGGGCCCCAAAATAAAGCACTGCAGGGGGCCCCAAAATTCCTCAAACCGGCCCTGGCTTTAGGACAGGCTTTAGGACAGGCTTTAGGACAGGCTTTGGGGTTGAGACTGCCATGGTTGCTTTGACCGACGATCTGCGTCTGAGCATCAACAAGGGTAGTGTGACCCTGTTGGTGCTCCTAGACCTCTCAGTGGCTTTTGATATGATAGATCACAGCATTCTTCTGGATCGCCTGAGGGAGTTAGGCATCGGAGGCACTGCTTTGCAGTGGTTCCGGTCCTTCCTCTCAGGCAGGACCCAGAGAGTGCTGCTCGGGGACAGTAGCTCCAGTAAAAGGGAGCTTACCTGTGGAGTACCACAGGGTGCTATTCTGTCCCCGATGTTATTTAACATCTATATGAAGCCGCTGGGTAAGATTATCCGGAGTTATGGAGCTGGGGGTTATCAGTACGGTGATGACACTCAGATCTATTTCTCCGTATCTCGTTCATCGGTCTCGAATTCTGACGGCATCTCTTCTCTCAATGAATGTCTTTGGGCAGTAATGGGCTGGATGAGGAAAAACAGATTGAGACTGAATCCAGACAAGACGGAGGTGCTCACGGTAGCGGCCCCGAAACCAAGAATCGGGTTGCAATCTCCAGTCCTGGATGGGGTCACACTCTCCTCCAGTGACTGTGTTCGCAGTCTAGGGGTGCTCCTTGACTCGTCACTCCTGATGACAAATCAGGTAAATGCGACAGTCAGGAGCGCTTGCTATCAGCTTCGGATGATACGCCAGCTGCGCCCTTTTCTGGAAGTAAGGGATCTTGAGACTGTTGTGCACGCGCTGGTAACCTCACGTCTTAATTTCTGTAATGCACTCTACATGGGGCTACCCTTGTGCTTAGTTCGGAAATTATAGCTGGTACAAAATATGGCAGCCAGGCTAGTTTCTGGGACATCTAGGAGGGACCACATTACTCCGGTTCTGAGGTCCCTCCACCGGCTGCCTATCAGCTTCCGGGCCCAGTACAAGGTATTGGTTATCACCTTTAAAGCCCTAAATGGCTTGGGACCAAGCTATCTCAGGGACCGCCTTCTCCCTTATAATCCTCCCCGTGCTCTCCGGTCCTCTGGGAGGAATTTGTTGCAGCCACAAAGACCTAGGCTGGCGACCACCTCCCAGAGGGCTTTCTCAGCTGTTGCCCCCAAATTGTGGAATGGCCTGCCGGATGAGATCCGCCTATTGACATCATTAGACAGCTTTAAAAAGGCTGTCAAGACGGTTCTCTTCAGGCAGGCTTTTCCAGAATAGCTAACCCTGGCCTCAGGAACCCCCTCTGGAGGTTGCTTCTGGACCTCCAAACTGATGCTGCTTGCTCGAAAGGGTTTTTAATAAACTGTATTATATATTGATTTTAATTTGTATTAATTTAATAATGTTTTAAGGGGGGAAGGGATTTTGAGCTGTTTTATACTGTGTATTATTTTATTGTTGTAAGTCGCCCCGATTGCTCGCAGAGAGGCGAGATATAAATAATTTATTATTATTATTATTATTATTATTTGGCCAAGCCCCAAGAAAGCAGGGAGTTGAGTGCTTTAGACCCAATCTCCCTGTTTTCTCCGGGCTTGGCTATCCACTCCAAACAGAGCAAAGCCCAGAGAGACTGAGGAGTTGGGTGCTTTAGACCCAATCTCCCTGTTCTCTTGGGGCTTGCTTCCGTTTGGACTGGAGATCCAAGCCCCGACAGAGCAGGGAGTTGGGCGCTTTAGACCTGATCTCCCTGTTCTCTCAGGGCTTGGCTCTCCACTCCAAGCAGAGCCAAGCCCAGGGAGAGTGCGGAGTGCAGGTCTAAAGCACCCATCTCCCCACTCTCCTGGGGCTTGCCTCTGTTTGGACTGCAGAGCCAAGCCCCCAGAGAGCAGGAAGTTGGGCACTTTAGACCCGATCTCCCTGCTCTCTCGGGGCTTGGCTCTCCTCTCCAAACAGAGCCAAGCCCAGGGAGAGTGGGGAGTGCGGGTCTAAAGCACCCAACTCCCCACGCTACTGGGGCTTGCCTCCGTTTGGACTGGAGAGCCAAGCCCCGAGAGAGCAGGGAGTTGGGCACTTTAGACCTGATCTCCCTCTTCTCTCAGGGCTTGGCTCTCCACTCCAAACAGAACCAAGCCGAGGGAGAGTGGGGAATCCAGGTCTAAAGCACCCACCTTTCCTGGGGCTTGCCTCTGTTTGGACTGCAGAGCCAAGCCCCGAGAGAGCAGGGAGTTGGGTGCTTTAGACCCAATCTCCCTGTTTTCTCGGGGCTTGGCTCTCCACTCCAAACAGAGCAAAGCCCAGGGAGACTGAGGAGTTGGTTGCTTTAGACCCAATCTCCCTGTTCTCTCAGGGCTTGCCTCCATTTGGACTGGAGAGCCAAGCCCCAAGAGAGCAGGGAGTTGGGCGCTTTAGACCTGATCTCCCTGCTCTCTCAGGGCTTGGCTCTCCACTCCAAACAGAGCCAAGCCCAGGGAGAGTGCGGAGTGCAGGTCTAAAGCATCCATCTCCTCACTCTCCTGGGTCTTGCCTCTGTTTGGACTGCAGAGCCAAGCCCCCAGAAAGCAGGGACTTGGGCGCTTTAGTCCCAATTCCTCTGTTAGTTCAGAGCTTGGCTCTTCACTCCAAACAGAGCCAAACCCAGGGAGAGTGGGGAGTGTGGGTCTAAAGCGCCCACCTCCCCACACTCCTGGGGCTTGCCTCCATTTGGATGGGAGAGCCAAGCCCCAAGAGAGCAGGGAGTTGGGCAGTTTAGACCTGGGTGCCATTTACATGATGAAAATGTAGTGGGAAGAATTCGTATCGAACCCTGGTTGTTTACACGTACATCGGGTTGGACATGTGATTTTCGGAAGGGGTGGGCCAACTTTTATTCCACAATCTGTGGGACTGCCAGTCCCGTGGTTTGTGGCAGTTTTTTAAAAAGTCACAGGAGGATTCGGAAAATCGGAAATGTAAATAGCCCGGGACAAGATATCTTGGTACTAGGTGATGATCGGAAATGGTGACGGGGGGGGGGGGCTCAGAGATCAGAGATCAGAGACCAGAAAAGGAGGGGTCAGTCACCCGTTTAATAGATTCAGCCTCACCAGCGGAAAAAAAGGCATCCCTTCCAGCTGCACATAGATTTGTGTGTGTGGCTTTGGGAAGGGCTGGGTGGGGGTGGAGGAGAGTGGCCGAGAGTTTTTTCAGCCACCCCCCACCCTCCCAAAGCTGTGACAAAGCTTGAAAAGCTCCATCGTGGCTTTGGGAAGGGCTGGGGGTGCTGAAAAGTGCCTTTGCCTGAACTCCCCGCTCTCCTGGGACTTGGCTCTTAACCCCAAACAGAGCCAAGCCCTGTGAGAGCGAGGAGTTGGGTGTTTGGTTTTCTTTGGGAGCACTCTGTTTAAATCGGCTCCCATCCCTTGTGTACAAGGAAGAGAAGCTGATTTAAACGTAGTGCTTGCTAAGCAAACCGTGAATAGACGGAACCACGAAAGTGAAAGCCGCGAATGTAGAGGGGAACTGTAATTTATATATTTTACTTATCAGCTGTTTCTATCCATTGCTGAATGATTTTTCAAATTCAGATTTAACTCCTTTGTTTTACCATTTCTTCAAATCCTCCTTTGTCTCTAATTTACTAATTGACTAGCCATGAAAGCTTGATTCCTTCCTTTTCTAATTTGTTGTTTTTCTTTATATCTGGTCGAAATTCTAAATAGAGATCTCCTTATTATTTAAATTCTGCATTGATTTTAATTTTATCGTGCCATAAGTACCCATGCCAACCTGTTTTTAAATTGTGACCCTCCAGTTCTGGTTCCCTCTTGTTTTCTAAGGTGATCCATTGTTTCAATCCTACTAGGCAGGATGCTTCAAAATATCCTTTCAAGTTAAGTATGCCCAAACCTCCCCATTCTTTTGCATCTTCCAGAATTTTCCATTTTATCCTCAGTTTTGACAACTTTGACAACTCTTTCAGCCATTTTATGAGTGCGGAGTGCAGGTCTAAAGCATCCATCTCCTCACTCTCCTGGGTCTTGCCTCTGTTTGGACTGCAGAGCCAAGCCCCCAGAAAGCAGGGACTTGGGCGCTTTAGTCCCAATTCCTCTGTTAGTTCAGAGCTTGGCTCTTCACTCCATTTGAGAAAATAATCAGAATCATCTGAAACAAGTACAATAGCCTGGGTAAAATATTCAGTTTAATTACCAAGATTTCCCCTAATGTTGATAGAGTCAAATTTTCCCATTTAACCATATCTTTTCAAATATTATCCCATACTTTTGTGTAAATATTTTCAAATAATTATTGAGTTTTCATAATAATATTTATTCCCAGATAATTAACCTGATTTACAATTTCAAATTCTGTTTCTTTAGCTTATTTTCCTTTCTCTACAGCATCCATATGCCATTCTGACATTTTCGTCTTATCAGAATTTATTTTAAATCCCGCATATTTACCATATTCCTTCAATTTATCATTTAATTTTCTTATACTGCCAATAAGGTTCTCTAATATAATCACTAAGTCATCCACAAAGGTTTTTAATTTAAATTCTTCTTTTATGATTTTCACCCCTTTAATTTCTTTATCCTTCCTGATCTCTAAATTTAATACTTCTAATGCTAGAATAAATAAGAATGGGGATAGTGGGCATCCCTGCCAAATTCCTTTCCCAAATTCCTTTATATTTGAATATAATCTATGATATTTCCATTAATAACTAATCTCGCATTTTGTTCAGAGTAAATTGCACCTATCAGTCTAAGATAATTATCCCCCACATCAATTTCCCTCATAACTTTAATCAAAAAATTACCAGCTCAAGTTGTTGAATGTTTTCTCTGCATCAAAGAAGATAAGGGCACTTTGGTCTCAATATGATAATTCAAATATTCTATTATATTAATCACAGTCCTAATATCTCTAATTTGTCTGTTAGGAACAAATCCATTTTGATCTTTATCAACATATTCATGAATATATTTCTTTAGTTTATTAGCCAGAATCATTGCAAATATTTTGTAGTCTTTGTTTAATACCGAAACAGGCCTGTAATTTTTAATATTCACCGGGTCTCAATTCTCTTCATGTAAAAATACTATGTTGGCCTCCCCCCAACATTCTGGAATAAAGTTGTTTTGCAGAATACCATTAATAACCATTTGAAGTGGCTGAATCAGGACCTCTGAGAATTTCTTATACTAAAGTGGCATTAAGCCATTTGGGCTAGGTGATTTTCCTATTTTTGATCTTTTGATAGCCTCCGCAATTTCCTCTAACAAAATGTCTTTGTTTAAATCTTCTTTATGTTTCTGAGGTACCTTTATAAAAATTCATTCTGGATATATTCATTCAGATTCTCTAATGGCGCATCCTGCTTTTTATATAACACTGTAAAGTAGTTATGGAATAGTTTTTGTATTTCTTTTTCCCTAGTAATGATCCTTTCTCCTTCTTTTAATTTTGTTATCATTCTCCTGGCCTTTTCTTTCTTTAATCTATATGCTAGCCTCCTACCAGGTTTATTTGCCTCCTCAAAGTTATTTTGCTTGATATAATCTAATTTCAATTTTATCTCATCTACCATCAACATTTTTAACTGCTCCTGTAGTATTCTCAGTTGGTTCAATATCATTTTATTCAAGGGCATTTTAGTGAGCTCTAATACCTTTGCTTTTATCTCATCAGTAATTTTGTTCATTCTTTCTGTTCTTTTCCTTTTCCAAATTGTATTAATTTGCATAAATATTCCCCTTACTTCTGTTTTTCCAGCATCCCATACTATGCTATTTTCTACTTCTTTATCCAAATTCAAATCAAAATATTCCTTAATTTTTTTTCAGTCCTTCACTATTTCTTCTTTGTATAATAGTCTCTCATTTAATTTCCATATGTAACATGTAATCTGTTTCCTCCCCTTAAATAACATCACTACAGGATTATGGTCTGAGAATCCTTTGGCTAAGATTTCCATTTTTCTTAAACAACCTGTCAAATCACTACAGATTCAAATCATATCAATCCTGGATAGCGATTTATGGACATCTGAGCAAAAAGTAAACTCTTTTTTATCATTTTCTTTAACCCTCCACATATCCACTAATTGTAATTATTTTATCACATCAAAGAGGTCCTTCACTAATTTCCCTTGCCCCTTTTTAATAATTTTCTGATCCAAAAACCTGTCCAATTGGGGGTTCACCACCCCATTAAAATCACCTAATAAACACCATTTTTATATTCTAATTGCACTACTGTCCCTTTCAATTCTTTAAAGAATATGCTTCTTTCACTTATTGGGGATTTATCCATTTCACTTATTGGGGCATATATCCCAATCACCAACATTTTAATCTCATTTATATTTATTTCAACCACAACAAGCCTTCCTTTATTATCCGCTAGAATCAGTTCTGGTTGTAATTTATCCTTTACATAAATTACCATTCTGTTTTTCTTAGTGTTACCAGGGAGAAAAATTCTTTCCCTAAGCTTTTTTCAACTAATAGATGGGCATGTTTTTTTCCTCACTCGCACTTCTTGTAGACAAATAATATCTGGGTGTATCCTTTTAATATAATGAAATATTATTTTCCATCTATTCCCTAAATTTAATCCTTTCACATTCCATGTAATAAATTTCTTTTCCATTATATTGCTTTAAGTAATAAATTCAACTTTATTTAATTACTTATTAATTTGCATTTATACTCCAATGTAATCCCTTGAAAGAAAGAAATAGATTTTTTTCTGCCATCCTCTTCTCCCCCCTCCCTTTCTATCAATCTCTCAAGACTAAGCAATCCATGGATGCTCAGGGAGACTGTCTTGAGCATCCATGGATTTTGGTATCCGGGGGGGGGGTGCTGTACCAAACCCCAGTGAATACCAAGGGTCCACTGTATCATCATTTTCAAATTGATAAAAATATTATATAAATTGTTTTTTAAAGTTAAGTTTCATTTGTAAAATACATACACTTGTTTAACTTTATAGTGCTAGATTGTTTCTTTTGAAATTGCAAGAGAACACTAGACCTAATATCTAAAAAGCCAGGATTGTGCTGGTTGCCTGGGGGCATGTGAGAGGCCCCAACCCTCTGCAGGAATGTCTTGCATAGACATCTACGTCCTCTCTTGCAGGTCCTTTCAGAGACTAGAACACGGAGCAATGGATGGAAGCTCCAGGAACAGAGATTCCACCTCAACATTAGGAGGAACTTTTTGACAGTAAGAGCTGTTCGGCAGTGGAACGCACTCCCTTGGAGCATGGTGGGGTCTCCTTCCTTGGAGGTCTTTAAACAGAGGCTGGATGGCCATCTGTCGGGGATGCTTTGATTGTGATTTCCTGCGTGGCAGGGAGTTCGACTGGATGGCCCTCGTGGTCTCTTCCCACTCTGCAATTCTATGATTCTATGATTCTATGTCAACAGCTGAGGTCGATCCTGAGTTCTGGTGGTAGGAGATCCAAGAGTGGCTTTACCATGAAATTCCCTGAAAGCTCAAAGAATGCCAAAAATATTGCTGGAGAAACTCCAGACTCTGCAATGCCATTTTACCTGGAACATTAAGTTTTAGCCTCATGTGGATGTGAACATCTTCCTGACATATCTGACCCATGAGGGGAAACACACACCCGATTGTAATTGTGGCCTCTCCATTACCATGAAGGCCTTCCTGTACTATCTGCAGTGGCATTATGCTGAAGTTTTAAGCACTCTCCTAGAAGCAGAGAGTGCTAATGCAGGACCATCCCACCAACTTCCTCATCCACTGCCTGGTGACTTATGGGGACTATGCTTGGATTTATTACCACTTGGCCAATCTGCCCAAGGTGGAGTTTTACCTGTCTGAAATTCACAGAGTCTGCCAATCCCTGAACAGTCCTCAGCCATACTTGGCCATGACTCCAGAAACTATGGGCCAAAAAGGATGGTCCCTCCTGGTTGGGAGCCCTCAGGCCAGAGTGAAGGCCATGAGGTGCTTCTAAATGACCCATCCAACAAGGAATTCAAAGGAGGTCTAGCCAGTTCTCTGTATGCCTCATGGGAATGCTTTCAAGTGGCTTACTGTTGGGATATGGCCATTTTGAATTTTGATCCTTTCCTCTAGGGTATTAGCTACTCCTCCTAATTTGGTGTCATCTGCAAATTTGATAAGCATGCCCCTAATTCTTGAATAGGAGTTGAATAGGAAAAAGTCAAGGTCTTTTGTTGGAAGGGAGCAGGAGAGGAGAACTCAGTTTCACAAGCAATAAGGTCTCTTGCTATCACTGAGTGGATTTGTGATTGATTCACCTCCAGGTGTTGCAGTGGGGTGCCACAGGGTTCTGTCCTGGGCCCAGTGCTATTCAACATCTTTATCAACGACTTGGATGAGGGAATTAGGGGCATACTTACCAAATTTGCAGATGACACCAAATTAGGAGGAGTAGCTAATATCCTGGAGGACAGGATCAAAATTCAAGATGACCTGGATAAACTGGAGAGCTGGGCCACAGCTAACAAAATGAAATTCAATACGGAGAAATGTAAGGTACTGCACTTAGGGCGAAAAAATGAAATGCATAGATATAGGATGGGGAAGACCTGGCTGAATGAGACTACGTGCGAAAGGGATCTAGGAGTCCTAGTAGACCACAAGTTGAACATGAGTCAACAGTGTGATGCGGCAGCTAAAAAGGCCAATGCAATTTTGGGCTGCATCAATAGAAGTATAGTGTCCAGATCAAGGGAAGTAATAGTGCCACTCTATTCTGCCTTGGTCAGACCTCACCTAGAATACTGTGTCCATGTCTGGGCACCACAATTCAGAAAGGATATTGACAAATTGGAGCGTGTCCAGAGGAGGGCAACTAAAATGGTGAAAGGTCTGGAAACCATGCCTTATGAGGAGAGACTTAGGGAGCTGGGTATGTTTAGCCTGGAAAAAAGACGGTTAAGAGGCGATATGATAGCCCTGTTTAAGTATTTGAAGGGGTGTCATGTTGAGGATGGAGCAAGCTTTTTTTCTGCTGCTCCAGAGACTGGAACACAGAGCAATGGATGCAAGCTCCAGGAACAGAGATTCCACCTCAACATTAGGAGGAACTTTTTGACAGTAAGAGCTGTTCGGCAGTGGAACGCACTCCCTCGGAGCGTGGTGGGGTCTCCTTCCTTGGAGGTCTTTAAACAGAGGCTGAATGGCCATCTGTCGGGGATGCTTTGATCATGATTTCCTGCATGGCAGGGGGTTGAACTGGATGGCCCTCGTGGTCTCTTCCAACTCTGCAATTCTATGATTCTATGATTCTATGACTTGAGACTGTTTTAGGGAATTTCCACAGACCCCTTCCCTTGGTCTTGCATGAATCCCACCTTGGTATTAGGGGGTCCCTGGATTACCTGTAACCACGTGGATGGCCACTTTAGTCAAATTATTAAATATAGCCTATTATCTGATATTCCAAGATGGAGGGTGTCAGAGTAGGTAACAATCCCCCCACCAAAAAATCGAATTCGTTTGCAGAAAAGGATTTCATTTTTGAACATTTTTGGACAACAAGAACTTAACTGCTTGCAAAATGTAGGGTTTTCGGGAATTTGGTAAGAGGGGTAGGGATGCCTGTTTCCCTTCAAATGCTAGCCGAATATAAGTAAGGATTACAGTACTTACTCTAATGAGCATGTGGGCAGTAAACTATTACCAAACAAAACTTTTAGCTTACTGGAACAAAATGCAGGCATAAGTTGCAGTATCACAATAGTTACAATGTGGACAGAAAAAAAAATGTTTGCTCTTCTTAGGCTGCGGGTGCAATTATACACCTAGAACTCGGGGTTGCTCCGGAATGCAGGCACAATATTTTACACACAACAAGGAAATACCACTGACATGCTTTCACAGATGCTAATATAGCAGAAGGTAATAGACACAGTATAGGAATACATGGCAACAATACAATATTCTTGTCCTAACACATACACACTCACATATGCATAAACAAAATCTTATATACGATACTCTGTCTGGCTTTTCTTCACAAATGAAGATTCAGGAAGGACTCATCCCATGCAAAGAACTTCTTCCTGAAAGCCAATGTGGCTTCAGAGCCAATAGGAGTACTACAGATATGGTATTTGCCTTTAGACAACTGCAAGAGAAATGTAGAGAGCAGAACAAGGGTCTCTATATACAATACTAGCAAGTTAATAATAATAATAATAATAATAATAAAATTTATTTATATCCCGCCCCTCTGCGAGCAATCGGGGCGGCTTACAACAATAAAATAGTACACAATATAAAACAACTCAAAATCCCTTCCCCCCCTTAAAACATTATTAAATTAATACAAATTAAAATCAATATATAATACAATTTATTAAAAACCCTTTCGAGCAAGCAGCATCAGTTTGGAGGTCCAGAAGCAACCTCCAGAAGGGGTTCCTGAGGCCGGGGTTAGCTAATCTGGATACAGAGGAATGACCTTGGTGAGAGGGGAGGAAAAATGTTCCAACACCCCCCCATACCAATGAAACAGGGGTTCTATGTGGTTTGTGCAGGCATAGAAAGTCCATAACAATTATAGAAGGTACAGCAAAATAGTTCAATAGGGGCTAAATGTGGTTTAAAAGCAAAGAAGGTCTGGGGTGCCAGCCTCAGTAGCAAAAGTCCAGGATCCCACTCTGGAAACAGTTCAATGGTTTGTATTAGCAGTAATAAGTCCAAAGCAGTCACCTTGACAAACGTTGAATGCAAAAGTCCACATAGTAGCTGGAAAAGCAGCTGTTTGCTTCAGCGGAGGAATTGACTTCTTTCCTCCTCAGTACTGGAATAACAATAGCGGTGGTTTGTTGAAGACTTGGGGGGGTCACTGTTGCATTCACACACACACACACACACACACCGGATATGGAGAAAGCCTGCAGCAATGAGAATGCATGTCTCTCCACCAATGCCTTGGCTTCATCTATGGTTTGGGGTGGCTTCTTTGCAGAAACTGAAGCTGGAATTTCTGTTGCCTTAGAAACTGAGGCCCAGTGAGTCTTCATACTCTATGTCAGTGTTTCTCAACCAGGGTTCCCTGGAACCCTAGTGATCCCCAAGAGGCAGCCAGGGGTTCCTCAAGAGATGGTAATTGGGTGGGGGGTGTAATAGCACTATATATAGAACAATGTTTATGCAGGGGTTCCCTGAGACCTGAAAATTATTTCAAGAGTTCCTCCAGGATAAAAAGGTTGAGAAAGGCTGCTCTAGGTTGTCTGGATTATGGGAGGATCTTAGACATAATTATTCACAAGTCCACCTAGTCTTTTATTTATCAAAATAAAACTTAACCTTACAACAACCAAAGCAAATAAACAAGCATTTAAAACTGACATTTGTTATCCCATCCCAGGCTGATTCTTAGGATTGGGTACCCTTAACTATAACAAAAAATGCACACACAGAAATAGTGGGGGCCTCCGAGGAAATTGGTGGGAATTCAGCTGGTGAGTGTTGGGCACTCCAGAGTCAAATTGCCCCTCTGGCCCCCTGAGATAGCACCATTGATTCCTCACCCAGTCCCCTTGACTCTCTATCCATATTTCCATTGCGTTGGTAGGGTTTCTCCCTTGGGATTGTATTGCAGCACTGGGCTCTGGTTGCTACCTACCTCAGCATCTCTGGGAGCCAGGGGTGTTTACATGCCCCAACTTGTATGGTGAAAGAAAAGACACATAAAGCTATTTACAGGTGTGTGGATTGTCATGACTTCTCACCTTATCCACCAAGGAGAAAAATTACTATCTTGACCCTAGCAAAAAGGAAAACTGCATACATGTGTGAGACCTGTCAGCAGCTATGCTTCATGGAGGTTGCCACCTCCCACAAAGTCTTGCTAGGTCCACTTTTGGTAGGGCACTTCTTCATTCTAGGGAGATCTGCCAAGCTATTACAGTCATGAACAGTTACACTGTCTCAGCTTCTGGCATCTTAGAAGAGGCTCAGGCAGTCCCATTTGGAGGTCTACATTTCCATTCATCTAGCTTCTGGGGGACAGGGCCGGTTTAAGGAATTTTGGGGGCCCCTGCAATGCTTTACTTTGGGGCCCCCATATGACTTGAAGGCACATGGGCAAGAAAGAAAGAAAGAAAGAAAGAAGCCCTTTCTGAGGGAGACCCCTCAAATTCCCTGTCTCTCTCTCACACACACACACTCACCCTCTCCGATGTGCCTCTCCCTCCAGCTTCTGCCACGGAGGGCTGCTGTTTCTTTGACCTCGGGGCCCCCTCTTGACCTCGGGGCCTCCTGCCAATGCTGATTTGGCAGACAGGTTAAACCGGCCCTGCTGGGGGATGGCAGGGAGGAAGTTAAACTTCTCTGCCTTGGCCTCCATTAAGTTTCTGAGAACCTCTGGGGTTTCCAATATGTTATTGAGAGGAGGAACATTCATGGGTGCAAGAGGTCTGGAAATGATTTCCACACCTTGTGTTTCTAGTGTCCTGTCTGGAGTTCTCAAAACCCAATCTGTGGGATCTCTGGCATTTGCAGCTACTGCCTTTAGCATTGTGCTGCAACCGGCCAATACAGGGGCAGCTGGAGGTCATGGCATTAGGCGCATGGCAATCTAAGATATCTCTCCCCATAATTAATATACTGCCCTTATTGGGCAGTTTTGCAGTTTCCCTGTGCTTTTGCCCATAGCAAAGAAGGAGACTACACCACACTACAAGGCAATGTATTCCACTTCCAAACAGCTCTTACTGTCAGGAAGTTCTTCCTATTGTTTAGGTGGAATCTCTTTTCCTGTAATTTGAACCCATTACTCCGTGTCCTAGTCTCTGGAGCAGCAGAAAACAAGCTTGCCCCATCCTCAGTATGACATCCCTTCAAATATTTAAACATGACTATCATGTCCTCTCTCAATCTTCTCATCTCCAGACTAAACATACCCAGCTCCCTATGCCACTCCTCATAGGGCATGGCTTCCAGACCACCCACCATCCTGGTTGCCCTCCTCTGGACACATTCCAGCTTGGCTGTGCTAGCGACGGTGTGTGGGGCAACAGCCAAGGCCTCATCCATTGGGACCGCACAAGTGACTGGTGCCTCTGGTGTGGGTCTTCAGGTTCATCCTCACTGCCTTACTCATCAGAACTCTCCCATGTCCTCAAAGTCTAAATCTTCCCAATTGTCTACCCCATAATCCATGCAAGACTCATCCTTTCCTTTCCTGCTTGAGGATAGGTCTAGATGACTTCATATACTGACTGACACATACTGTACTGACTGTACAGGTCACTCAGGGACCTCCAGCTGCCGTCCAGTGATGCTTGCCCTGCTATGGAGCAAAGGAGATTCAAAACCTTCTTTCTCTCCTGTTCTGTCTCTTGGGTTCTGGGGGTTTCATCTCTACCTTCCAGGATTTCATCCTGGGTTTGGGGACTGGTTTGGCAGCGATTTGTGCCCTTTTGGTCCTTGCGTCCACCTCTGCCATAGGCTTCCCTCCAGAGTTGAGCTTACTTGGAGCTACGGACCCTGGTGGGGTGGCTGCGGACAGCAGGCACCTCTGAAAAGTACTGCCTAGAACAGGTTGTGTTCCCTGAACCTTTTTTGCCTGGTTCTGGTACTAGATTTTCACTAGAGTGTCTATGAGCTCCATTGTGGGTCTCAAGTGAAACGGAGACATATCCACGCCAGTTTGTCTAAGCTGCTCCCAGACATGGCTGTGCTCCTTACTACCTTGTTACCGTCTAGGTTCATACCCTCCTGGGGGTGCAAACTGTGATTGGTTTAATATGCCTGTATTTTGTTGTGAGGCAGGGGCTGGCTGCATTTTGGCCCCCTTGGTTGGCATGGTGTTGGGAAGGGTACTTCCCTGCTGGTTACACCAGCATTGCTATCCATTCCTGTTACTATCCTGGTTATTAGAAGTGCCCTTGGGTGCTTGGCCATTCTGCTCACTAAATTTCTTATACTGTGAGTGGGGGTCGTGGTTACTGTAAGTAACCGGCTATATGGGCTCCCAGGAGTTATGTTTTTTGCAGGGACCTTTAACACTTTTAATGACTGCTGATTCCCTGAAAAGATCTACCACAGTTCACAACCTCATTAGAAGTTCCCACATGGTGTCACTTACTTCTATTGGCTACAGTGCCATTTTAGTTTCGGCATTCAAACCTCCATAAAAGAGCTCCTTGACTTCATCGTTGTCAAAATCATACTCATTGGTGATTGTGTATAAGGTGATACTCTGGGCTAGGATAGCTAAAAGCTTTTTCTGGGCAATAAAATCCTCAGGGTTCTCACCGGGGTCCTGTTTCTCCATCACATGCAACACATTAGCAGTCTGTCCCAGCCAGAGGAGCTTACTTATCTCCCTCATCCATTCATACATGGTGAGGTGGGTTAAATCCCTGGCTGCTAGTGTGAGTTCTACAGTGGGGAGGTCTGCTGTGGAGACAAAGAGCTTTGCCAACTGGGTAAGGTCTTGACTATTCGCTGAGGGATGTGTGTGTGCAACAGCATTCATCTACATGATCCCAGTTTCTATATTGAGAGGTCCCATCTGTTCTGCCATGGCTTTAGCCTCAACAACATTCCAAGGGACTCTTTCCTCCTCCACCACCGTGCTATCTTGCCTGCCGTTTGCTAAGTTCCTAGTTGTGGTCTTGGTCCTAAAGGGGTGAAGCAGCATGGGCTCCTCCCAAACTGGGTTATATGGGGCATTCTGCATCACATCCTCTGGTAAAGCCTCTTCTAAAGCAGGGAGCAGGGGAAGTGTCTCGGAGCATGCTGTCAAAATTAGTACCTCTCTAGTATTTAATCTCTCAGTTAATTTGGTTATTTTCCTGGAGCTGGCATCATGGTTCATGTTAGGGTGTTGCACCTGGCCAGCTTAATATTGTGCAGCATGCTGGGCCTTTCAGTACTCTTCTTCTAGGGTGGTGAGTTTACATTTAAAGGTCTCTAGTTGAAAAGCTATAGCTTCAAATTTGGTGCAGGCTTCTTGCACTGCGGATGAAAAGGCAATTTTGTCTGCCAATAAGGTGCCATTCTGAGCCCAGAGTTGTTCCAATTCCCTGTCCTGCCTTTCTACTTCCTCCCTCAACTCATGGATGGAACTTGTGGCATTTCATAAGGCCATCCATAACATCCAGGCTGCCATAGTGTCATTGGAGGGGCGGAAAAAGGAACTTCTCCTTGCACTGTGTGTGGAATGTTCCATGCAGGGTCTTGAGAAGGTCAAGAGTATTAAATAACCCCTTCTTCCAAGGGTTCTCGCCCTGGCTAATGATCCATTTCTCAAGTTTGTCCATCTTGAAACTGCTCTCGAACATTTCTTACCTTCCTAAAATGTTTCCTCTCTCTTACTTACAAATGTGGACATGCCTCTTAAAAGCATTCCTGCACACTCAGGGCAAAGCAAGTTGTGAAGGTGTCCTCCAGACACCCCCTGCAGGGTTCTCTGAGTAACTGCAAAGTTGTTTCTCTCTAAACACCCTGCAAGCTATGGGCAAAAGCACAGGGATTAGCTAACACACATTGGAAACTGTTTAATGCAGTGTAGATGTGTAAATAGCTATTGCTTAAAACAATTTGTAAGCCGCTCTGATAGCCTTGTGGCTGAAGAGCGGGGTATAAATAAATAAATAAATAAATGGGATGTCTTTTTCTACAAAACAACTCCACAAAACCAAACAAGTCACTGGTGAGGACACACCCTCTCAACCTGGGATGTGGCAAGTAGAATCAGGGGCAAGGACACCTCCTGAGATCCTTTTGGGGGAAACCCTTGCATCTTGCACCAGGCAGAGCTACAAGGAGGGACATGAACTCTAGGGAACTTGGTCTCATTTGACCAAATGAGAGAGGGAAGAGGGCTTCAGAGTGAAGCTAATACTTTTTTTGGAATGAGGGGGTACCTTCCTCCAGACCCGGGCAAGGTTCTAAACTCTAATTATTGGCCTGCCTCCACACCTAGTTGCACAGTCTACAAATTCTCATCCCCAGGGGGCTTCCGGTTGGCAATGGAGTTGCGAACGACTGCTAGTCGTGTCTCGGGAACGCTAGCAGTCACCTTGTGGGAGGTTTTTAGCAATTAATAACAACCTATTAGCCAAACTTTCTTCTGGAATAAGAAGAAACAGAGTGGGCTTGCAGAAGACTCAGTTCCAGTGAAATAGCCCTCCTTTCTTTTCTCTCCAATGGAGAGGGAAGAGGAGGGCAGAAGACACTGAGGGAGTTGGTGAGCTGACAACGCTCTTAGCAGGGAATCCTCTTGTTGGGGAAATAAGCAACTCCACTGATTTTAATATGGACTACAAATTAGGCTGAAGAAAATAGCTGTTGAACAGGTATTTTTGAGCTCTTAAGACTTTTATGATTTAAAATCCACACTTACTGCAAGCTGTGATAAGCGCTAGCACTGCTGAGTCGGCGTCAGAAGTGGAGGGGGAGAGGTTTGAGCAAAAAGCAGAAGAGATACCAAGTTAATGAGAAATTAAACTAAGTGTAAGACTGAAGTGTTGGTGGAAGAGGAGAAAAGCAGTAAACAAATAATCCATAAATAAGACAAGGGGAAAAAAAAGAGAGAGAAAGAGATTGAACTGGAAGGGGTTTGGTGACGCTGAGGAACAGAGTGGTGAAGGAGAAGAGGAAGAGGACTGTGGAATAGTGAGTAGAAGGAGGAGGAAAAGAAAAGAAAACAAGGACTGGGCTTAAACAAAACATACAGGAAGCTTGGGGGCACTGTGGAACAGAGAGGTGAAGGAGAAGAGGGAGAGGAGTGTGGAACAGCGTGCAGAAGGAGGAGGAAAAGAAAACATGGACTGGACTTAAATGAAATATACAGGAAGCTTGGAGATGCTGAAGAACATGAGGTGAAGGAGAAGAGGGAATAGCAAGTAGAAGGAGGAGGAAAAGAAAAGAAAACAAGGACTGGGCTTAAACAAAATATACAGGAAGCTTGGGGACACTGAGGAACAGAGAGGTGAAGGAGAAGAGGGAGAGGACTGTGGAACAGTGAGTAGAAGGAGGAGAAAAAGAAAACATGGACTGGACTTCACTGTGGGATTTGGGGAATTAATAACTAAATTTAATTGTATGTAGTGCCTGACAAATAAGAGAATTCTGCTGGTTGGAAAAGGGGAGAGAAGATAACAAGGTTTAGGGAGTACAAGAAATATATAGACTTAAGAAGTAAAATAGTCTTGAAATTTACGACTTCCAGCAGGGGGAGCGAGGACGTCGGACAGGCTCTAACGGGGTTCCGTGGGGACCTGTTGTTCAGAAGCAGCAAAGGGGGGTCTGAATAAAGGACCACCCCAACTACATGCCTGGGAAGGTATGTTAATATTGGGGCTCGCAGTAGCTGTCTAAATTGGATCTTGGGGGGGAAAGGGAAGATTCCCACCCTCAAGTACAAGTTGGCAGGCTGAGCAGCCATTGCTGCCTCTGAAGCTGTAAGGCATTAGTCCTCATTTCTCCACCCTACTTTTGTGCGTGACATTGTTAAATAATACAAATGTGGTGGAAATAACCCAAAGAAGTCAACTTTACCTTCAACAATTGGCTCTCATCTAGAGTCTATTAATGAAAAGCCTCTGGTCAGAGGAAAGTACTTGTATAGTGGATATTTATAAGCTTTCTCCTCTTCCAAGTTTCCTTTTCTTGTAACAGGAAATAAAATAACAGGCTGGTATATTAAGCAATATTGTTCAAAACAGGATAGAGATAAAAGGGGAAAGGAGAAGATAAAGGGTGATAAAATAAAACAATAAAATAAAGGGGAAAAGTAATAGAACTGCGTCATGGCTTGCTAATTAACTGCAAACAGCTGTGGGAAAGAGAAAGAGGAGGAGAAGGAATGGACAAGGAGGATAAGAGAAAGCAAAAATCTGGAGTGGAGAAGGGAGGAGAGTGCTGTGACTGAGAGAAGGTTCTAAATCGTGGACTGGATTATAACTGTGAACTGTGAACTGGATTATAAACATTGTGGAGTACACTGAGTGGGAAGTGTAGAGACCAGTTGGTACACAAGCTTTATATGTACAAAAGCACTGATTGCCACAGAAACTTCGGCATCCAGGTTCAAAGCTGAGTCCAGGAGTACACTCAAACTGTGAATTTGTGTCTTCAGGGGGAGTGCAATCCCATCTAATACAGGCTGAATCTCGAGTCCCTGATCAACCTTTCGATTGACCAGGAGCACCTCTGTCTTTTCTGGATTAAGTTTCAATGTCAGTCTCTCCTCACTGCCACCCCTGCCCTGCCTAGTGTTCTCTTCTCCAAATTGAGGGTATGCAGTTCCATCAGCCATAGGTCTGGAACGAAGAGAGTGAAATGGAGCAGACGGAGGCTGGTGAGAGTGGCGGAGTGATGGAGGCAGACGGAAGGATCTAAGAGCATGGGATATAGCAGACGGAGGCTGGGGGGAGCGGAGGAGTGACATGGGCAGACGGAGAGTGCTGGGAGCATGGGACGGAGCAGATGGAGGCTGGTGGGAGCTGAGAAGTGACAGAGGCAGACGGAGAGTGCTGGGAGCATGGGACGGAGCAGACGGAGGCTGGGGAGAGCGGAGGAGTGACGGGGGCAGATGGAGAGTGCTGGGAGTATTGGACGGAGCAGACAGAGGCTGGTGAGAGCGGAGGAGTGACGGAGGCAGACAGAGAGTGCTGGGAGCATCGGACGGAGCAGACGGAGGCTGGTGATAACGGAGGAGTGATAGGGGCAGACGGAGAGTTGAGAGTGTGACTAACAGCTCCGGGACTAAGATTAAGACTTTGATAGAAGACCAACTAAAATAACATAACAAAAAAAAACCCTTCAACTTAAAATATCAACAATAATAGTAATAGTAATAGTAATAAAATTTATTCGGTCTTTGACCAGTATAAAAACCAAGTCATACAATCGTACAATCATACAAATGGTGTATCAATAATGCAATACCAAATTAAAATATAAACTAATAATGGACTGTATATGTACAGTATTCAAACAAATCTTACTGCATAGTGATAGAATGTCCATTTGTCAATTGAGGGCGCAGTTTACAAACGATGTAACAAAATTTAGCCACCTTGTGGGATACTGTGGGGTCAATGTTATCCAATAGAAAGTGCAAATAAACAGAGTCAGTTTTACCTGGAGCAACAATAATAAATATATTTATATATAGAACATATATATATATATATATATATATATTTAAAAGGTTAAGGAACGGTTAGCATATTAAAAGCAAAGGGATCTGTATGTTGATTGGTATGTATAAGATCATTATTAAGGTTTAAGTAACCCCATAGTTACGGGAAATTTGTGTAAGGAAATACAAAGATAAGGAAGCATTGATCATAAAGAAGTATCATTATAGGCACATTCAGTAGAATCATAAGTATATAGTATAAGTATATAGATCCACGGATGGCCTCTGGTTTGAGACCAAGAGCATACACTACCTCCCAAGTGTCAACAGTAAGAAAAACTTCTATAGACATGCCGCCCAAACAAACAGATATAAATGTCCAGATCTTGGAAGAACTTAAATCTTTTAAACGAGAGATAAAGGAAGAAATTAGGAATCTGAAAAAAGATATCAAGTTAGATTTTGATAGAATAGAGAAGAGGCTGGATAAAATGACAATGGAGATAAAAGAAATTAAAGGGGAGGTAGAAAATGTGAAGAATAGAACTACAAATTTAGAAAACGAAACATCAATTATGAGGAAAGATTTGGATAGTGTAAAACAGACCAACCTCTCCCAAGAGATAAGATATAGAGAGAAATGTGTTAAGCTGAGAGGCCTACCGGAAATAATGTATGAAAATTTACAAGAAAGACTAATACCGGCGTTGGCAAACTACATGGAAGAACCAGAAGGGGTTTTGGAAAGTGAGATTGACAGGATGTTTAGAGCCAGCACAGCAATTGCAAAAGAAAAGAAACTGCCTAGGGACATTGTAATCTCCTTTACGAGGACGAGGTATAGAGAGAAAATCATCCAAACAAACTACATGCGAAAATTAATGATTGAGGGACAAGAGATTCAGATATATAAAGATATTCCAGCAGAGGTTCTTAAAAGACGATATGAGTATAAACATCTCACTCAAAAACTGACAAGGCTGGGCGTGAATTTCAGATGGGACAAAATAGAGGGAATCTCCTTCACATATAAGCAGAAAAGATATAGAATAAACTCAACTGATAAAGTAAAAGAAATGATGAGTAGACTTGAAGAGGAGGAAAAGAAGGATGAAGATAGGAGAAAGAGGAAAAGACACAGAGAAGGGGGAAGGCAACATCCAAAAAATAATGAGGAAGCAGAAGATCTAGAAGACAAAGAGGAGAGCGATAATAGCTCAGAGGAAGGGAAAGAAGTGTCACAACAAGAACCTGATAAAGAAAGAGATAAGGAGGAGGAGGAAAAAAATGGGAAAGCTGAAGGAGGAAATGAAGAAGAGGATGAGGAGGAATAAAAAATGACATTAAACATAATATCATGGAATGTGAAGGGCCTCAATACATCAATCAAAAGATGGAAAGTATACCATTATTTGGAAAAAAGCAAGGCAGACATTACTTGTCTCCAGGAAGTTAGAATACACCAAAGTGAGAGCAAATATCTTAAAAATTTTAAATTAGGCCAAGAATTTGTGTCTCTATCACCTAAGAAGAAAAAGGGGGTGGTAATATATGTAAATAAAAAATATGAAGTAAAGCAAATACTTAACGATAATGAAGGGCACCTGGTTGGAATAGAGTTAAATTTGAATAATGAAAAAATATACATAATTGCAATCTATGGACCATTAGAGAGAAAAGAAAGATTCTACAGGGAACTACATATGCAGATGACCAAATTTGAAAAAGGGCTGATAATCTTAACTGGAGATTTTAACGGCATGTTAGATGCAAGAAGAGACAGATCGGGAGAAGATACGAGGAAGAACCAGGGCAAACTTCTAAGGTATGCCTAGACTTAATGGAAGAATTCCAACTAGCAGATTTATGGACTGCCAAGTATTCGATGGAGAAAGGATATACATACTACTCGGAAGCCCACAAGACAATGTCGAGGATTGACATGTTTTGGACATCGAAGACTTTGCTGTCAAGGATAAAGGAGATGGTGATAATGCCAAAAGTGATATCTGACCACAATCCGATAAACCTGAAAATGACACTTTTCAAAAGAGAATACTCTTGGAGGTTTAAAGAGGACCTAATGAAGGATGAAGAGTTCGTGGTAAAAATGAAAAGAAGGATAAGTCAATTCTTCGAGGAAAATAAAAAAGTAGGCATAAAAATGAAAATAGTGTGGGATGCCTTTAAAGCCACTATTAGAGGGATACTCTTGCAAAAGGGCGCAGAAAAAGCTAGAACTAGGAAGAATAGAGATCAGGAGCTCCTACAAAAATTGAAGGAAAAAGAACAGAGACTGAGAGAAAGACCGCAAAACAAAGTACTAATAAAAGAAATAGAATTGATAAAAAGATCTATTCATACAACGATGGTAGAAGAAATTGGAGAGAAGATGAAAAAAATAAAGCAGCGGACATTTGAACAAGCTAAAAAGATGGGGAGATGGTTATCCTATAGACTGAAAAAGGAGAAAGATAAGAAGATGATTAATAAAATAAGAGTGGAAGGAGAAGTCTTAACGCTCCAGGAGGATATTAAGAAGGCCTTTGTAAACTACTATGCTTCATTATATAAAGAAGAAAAACAGGGAGAAGCTTGGGTTAATAAGATGAATAATTATATAAAAGAAAATAGCTTTTCTCGACTACCGGAAGACCATGAGCTGAAACTTTCCCAGCCCTTTCCAGGATTTAATCCAGGATTTAAAAAGGGGCAAGGCGCCGGGACCAGACGGTTTTACAGATACGTTTTATAAGATGTTTGAGCAAGAAATGGCAAGTCACCTTCTAGAAACGATCAACCTGATCCATAGAGAAGGGATGCCAGACACATGGAAGACGGCAAATGTCACTGTAATTTGGAAAGAAGGCAAAGAAAAAACTGATCCCAAAAACTATCGCCCGATATCCCTTTTGAATGTGGATTACAAAATCTATGCCAGTATGTTATCAAATAGAATAAAAGGTATATTAAAAGAACTAATTCACACTGATCAAAGCGGTTTCCTTCCAGGAAGGTTGCTTTCAACTAATATCAGATATATAGTTGACACATTGGAATTTCTGGAGAAGAATAATGATCGCAAAGCGGCTATAATATTTGCAGATGCGGAGAAGGCTTTTGATAACATCAATTGGTGCTGCTTGATCAGAACAGTGGAGGAATTGGGATTCGGGCACTTTATGACAGCCAATATAAGGCAAATATATATGGAACAAAGAGCCTCGATTCTTATAAACGGTGAAAAGATGCAAGAGATCCTAATACAAAAAGGAACTAGGCAAGGATGCCCTCTGTCCCTGCTGCTTTTCATAACAGTGCTTGAGATTCTATTGAATAAAATTAGGGATGACAAAAAGATACAAGGACTAAAAATTAAGAACTATGAATATAAGGTCAGGGCATTTGCCGACGACGTAGCGATCATATTAGAAAGCTGCTATACACAAAGATTTCGCCAATCGTATTGTACGAAGAGCATTACTTTGGGAAGATACCGAAATGGATATCGCCGGTAGAGGCCTTTCTTGGAAGATGGAGTTGTTTAGGCAAAACAGATAAATGGATCGTCTACAAGGAACTGTTTAAGAAGGAAGGAAAAGGAAAGATGGGAATAAAGACGAGAGAAGAATTACAACAGGAGGGATGGCAATTTAATTGGTTCTCGTATCAACAAGTATACAGCAGGTTCAAGAAAGATGAAGGTGAACACGGTTTTATGGAGGAGGAGATGGATTATGAAAAGATCATATGGGATGATAGAAGAAAGAAGATAGCAAGACTATATAATTGCTTCATTACCAGACAGCTTGAAACAGAAACAATAAGAGAAGCTATGATAAAGTGGGCTAGAGATGTTGGAGAAGAAATTCATTTGGAAGAATGGGAACAAGCATGGAGGCAAACAAAAAAGTTCACAGCATGTCAAGACTTGAAAGAAAACTGTTTCAAGATATGCAACAGATGGTACTTAACCCCAAGCAGGATACATAAGATGTATGGACAGAAAGGGAAGGAATGTTGGAAATGTGAAAAAGAAGCGGGTACACTCAGACATATGTGGTGGGCTTGCTCGGTTATACATAAATTTTGGCAGAAAGTACACAAGATAATACAGAATATGTTTAATATCAAATTTGAATTTAGTCCAAAGTTATACCTCCTGAACATGACTTCAATGTTGGCAACACGAGAAGACAGAAAGTATTGGCGAATAATACTGTACTTATGTACGGCAGCTCGGTTGGTCATAGCGGCGAAGTGGAGAAATAAAGAAGAACACTTAATAGAAAATTGGCTGACGAAGGTACTAATAATGAGAGAAAACGATAAACTAACTAGAATATTAAACCAGGAATTAGTAGAAAAGACAGAAATAGAATGGCAACCTGTGATTAGTTATTGCAGGAAAAGATGGAATATTGATAGAGATATAGAGATATAAAATATAAAATAAAATTATAGCAACATGGAATATAGATAAGATGTATAAGGGAATAAGACACGGATGTAGGAAACGAGAAAGGAAGGGAAGAGGAATTAGGAGTGGGAAGAGAATTACAGAAAGAGATGAGAGGAGATTAACATAAGAAAGAAAAAGAAGTTACAATTGAACGACGCTATTATTGGGTTTAGGAAGGAAGAAATTTAGCTAGATATAGAACAAAATCTTGGTGTTATTTCGTACGGTGGAAGTCATTCTGTTTTTTATCTTTTAAATTGATAGAATAATAAATGTAGAATGATGTTAATGTTAAATGTATATGTATGAGTCTCGATGAAATAATAAAAAGTAATATATATATATATATATATATATATATAAAAGAAATTTAGAATCAGTAGCTTCATAGTAAGGCATCAACCTCTGAAATTATTTGTTTTGGTATCTGAGTGTTCTTATAATTGGTTTATTAAGTAGTTAAGACCAAGACGGTTGAAGATTTGACCAGATTGAGTTTATGATTGGGTGTCTGGTGTTGGGAAAATATAAAGAGGAGGGGAATTATAAGAGCCTGAAGGAAAGTGAAGAGTCAAAGGAGAGATTGACAAATACAAAGGTATAAACATACAGGTTGATATAAAGTAAAGTATAAAGTAACAACGGGAGCTATTGTAAATCAAGGTTAATATAAGATAAGGCTGATAATAACTTTAAAAAAAGGGAAAAGTAAGAGTAAAATTGAAATTAAAGGGGGGAAAATAAAAATATAATTAAAGATGCCAGTGGAAAAAAAATACGTAAATACAGACATTAACGACAACAAGACAACACTCAATAGAAACACCAGAGATACAACAAGTCTTACTACAAGAATTTAGAAAATTTACAGAGGAAGTGACATCAGAAATGAAAGAAATAAGAAAAGATATTAAGAAAGAATTAGAAGATTTTGGTAAGAAATTAAATAAAATAACAGCAGATGTGGAACAACTAAATGTAAAAGTGGAAGAGTTAGACATAAAAACGAAAAAACTGGAAAAATCAACAGAACACTGGAAATTAGAACATGAACAAGAGCAGGTGAAAGATCTGGAATTTGAGATGAGATTAAGAGAAAAATGTTTAAAAATAAGAGGTTTGATTGAAATGGAAGAAGAGGATTCATATGAAAGATTAATACCAGGGCTGGCGGATTATATTAAGATTCCTTTGGAAAGGATGGAAGTGGAGGTGGATAAAATATTCAGAATAAATTCAAAGGTAGCTACGCAAAAGAAATTGCCTAGAGATATAGTGATCTATTTTACAAGAGGAAGGGTAAGAGATAAAATATTACAAAACAACTATGAAACAAAATTAAGGATAGAAGAGAATGAAGTTGAGATATATAAAGATGTTCCACCCCGAGTATTGAAAAGAAGGAAAGATTATCAGTTTGTTACTTCTAGACTACAAAGAAAGGGAATACAATATAGGTGGGAAAGAGTAGAGGGAATATCGTTTACATATCTTCAAAGAAGATTTAGACTGAATACGATTAAAAAGGCAAAGGAATTTCTTGGGAAATATGGAAAGGATTTGAATGGAATGCAAAGAAAGGAAAGAGAAGAAGAACATCCAAAAAATGAGTCACCTAAAGAAGGGAGAAAAAAGCAGAGAGGGGAAATTGAGAGAATGAGAGGGAATAAGGAGGAGGTAGAAGAGAGCGAACAGGAAAACAGAAGTGAAGAGGAGGAAGAAATAGTAGGAGAAGAATAAGAAATAGAGGAAATGTAGGAAGGAGAGGAAGAAGAAGAAGAACTGGTGGCAACAGAAGAAGAAGAAGAGGAGGAGGAGGAGGAGGAGAATAAAAGGAAGAAAGAGATAAGTAAACATAAAATAAGATAAATTAATAATTATAGGATAAAGAATTTATTTTAAAAAAAGTAATAAAAAAATTAATCTCAAGATTATTTCATGGAATGTAAGGGGGATGAATTCCCAATACAAAAGAAACCAGATATTTCATTACTTAGAAAGAAATAAAGCTGATGTGATTTGTATTCAAGAAACGCATATAAAAGAAAAAAATAAGAATTTATTAAAAAACAGAAAATTAGGACAAGAATTCATAAATTCAATTGGGAAAAAGAAAAAAGGGATAGTGTTATATGTAAATAGAAATTTATCTACAAAAGAGGTATTTAAAGACATAAATGGAAGATACATAGCGGTAGAAACAATAATAATGGGGGAAAAGACTCTGATATTGGCAGTTTATGCACCATCAGAAAATAGAGACTGCTACTGGGAGTTATTGAAGAAGATGATGGAGGAAGAATATGACAATTTAATATGTCTAGGAGATTGGAATGGGGTTCTAGACCCTCAAAAGGATAGGATGTCTAATAGAAAAATAAAAGAAAGACAAAGTAAATTACCTAGATCATTCACAGAGTTCATGGAAGATCTGTCATTGATTGATGTTTGGAGGTATTTGTATGATAATTCTAGGGAATACACATATTATTCAGAGAGTCATAAATCTCTCTCTAGAATTGACATGATTTTTGTTTCAAAAAATATGGCAAAAAATATAGTATCTATGGAAGTGGCACCTAGAACAACTTCAGATCACAATATGATAAAAGTGAAGATAAAAAATATCGAAAGGAAATATAGTTGGAGATTAAGAGAATCTTTGATATTAGAGGAGAAAGTACAGCACAGAATCAAAGAAGCTTTAAAAATTATTTCAAGGAAAACAGAGAAGGAGATGTTGCAATGTTTAACATATGGGACGCAAGCAAGGCAGTAATTAGAGGTTTGCTAATGCAGATAAATTGTGAAAGAAATAAAAGAATAAAAGAAAAAAGAGAGCAACTTCAAGATGAACTGAAAGTGAAAGAAATGCAACTCAAAAAAGACCCAAAAGATAATAAAGTGCTTAAAGAAATTAAAATTATATGAGAATATTTGAATAGAGAAACAGCGCTAGAAATAGAAACAAAAATGAGATACGCAAAGCAAAGATTTTATGAAAACAGAAATAAAATAGGAAAATGGCTGGCTTTCAAATTGCGAAAGGAACAGGAGAAACAACAAATCTTGAAAATAAGAATAAAAGGGGAAGCGATAACAAAACAAGACAGAATAAGAAAAGAGTTTCAAGAATATTATAAAAATCTATTTAAAGAAACGGATGTGAATGAAAAAAATAGTGAAATTATGAGAAGATATTTGAATGAGCAAAAAATTATGGAAATAACGGAAAAACAAAAGGAAGAACTAAATAAAAGCATAACATTAGAGGAAGTAGAAAAGGCAATCAGAGCAATAAAGAGTAATAAAACTCCTGGTCCTGATGGATTTCCATCTAGTTATAAGATTTTTGAGAAAGAATTTAAAATACCATTGTGGAAGACATTTAATAAAATATTATTAGGAGAAGAAGCACCAAGATCTTGGAATAATGCCAACATTGCTTTGATATTGAAGGAGAATAAAGATCCAGAAGAGGTTAGAAATTACAGACCCATTGCACTGTTAAACACGGATTATAAGATTTTCACATCAATTATGGCAGAGAGACTGAAACTAGTTTTAAATGAATGGATAAACATAGATCAATCAGGATTCTTGCCAAAAAGACATTTACAAAATAATATACGGAAAATCCTAAACTTAATAGAATACTTTGAAAAACATCCAGACAGGAAGATGGCTTTGATTTTCCTGGACGCGAAAAAAGCCTTTGACAGTCTTAAATGGCAATACATGATGGATGCCATAGGTAGAATGGGTCTGGGAAGTAACTTCACACGTGGAATTCAGGCAATTTATCAACATCAACAGCCCAAATTATAATAAATGGACAGAAAACAACAGAAATAAAGTTCCAAAAAGGAGTCAGGCAAGGATGTCCACTTTCACCCTTACTTTTTATAATAGCACTTGAAACACTTTGCAAAACAATAAGAAGAGAGGAAAAAATACAAGGGGTGAAGATTAAAAAACAATTATATAAGATAAGTGCATACGCTGATGATATGGTGGTATGCTTAGAAGACCCGTTAGAATCTATAAAGAATTTACAAGAAAGGCTAGAGATCTTTGGGAGAATATCTGGGATTAAAATCAACAAAGAAAAGACAGTGATGTTGACAAAAAAATTAGATAAGAAAGAAGAAGAGAATTTAATGAAGTTATCAAATTTTAAAATTGAAAAGAAAATAAGATACTTGGGAATAGTGATAACAAAAAACAATTTAGATTTACTAGATAATGATTATAATAAGAAATGGAATGAAATAAAAAAAGATATAGAAAGATGGAAGAGGTTAAATCTATCACTGTTAGGGAGGTTGGCTGCTATTAAAATGATGGTGTTGCCAAAAATGCTTTTTTTATTCCAAAATTTACCGATACTAAACAATAATAGATTATTTAAAATGTGGGATAAAGATTTATCGAACTTGGTTTGGATGAATAAAAAAGCAAGAATAAGATGGAAAGTCCTAATGGATGAGAAAAGCAGAGGGGGATTGGGGTTTCTGAATTTAAGCTTGTACTATAAGGCATGCGTGTTAGCATGGTTGCAAGATTGGTTTAAGCTGACTAATGATAGAATGATTACATTAGAAGGGGCTGATTCCAGATACGGTTTACACGCATACCTATGGTATGAAAACGAAAAGATGGATAGAAACTTTGGAAATCATATTATCAGAAAAGCTATGTTAAAAACCTGGAAAGAAAATAAAAAATGTATATATATAAAGTTACCAACCTGGTTTCACCGCAAGAGGCTTTTAGAAGGACAGAAATGATTGAAACAACTAAATGGTGGATATATAAAGATTTACTAAACTTTCAGGAAGGGAATCATAGATAAGCATTACTGAAACCTGGTGGGACGAGTCTCATGATTGGAATGTAGGAATAGAGGAGTATAGCCTTTATAGGAGAAACAGGCCAAACAGGAAAGGAGGAGGAATAGCATTATATGTCAGGGATATTTACACCAGTGAAGTGATCCACAACATCAATACTGGAAGCCAGGTGGAGAGCATCTGGATAAAAATTAAAGGGGAGGGAAACAACAGGGATGTTACTGTGGGACTCTACTACAGACCCCCAAATCAGACGGAGGAATTGGATGTTGCCCTTTTAGAACAGATGACCACGCATGCAGAAAGGAGAGATGTAGTAGTGATGGGTGACTTCAACTAGCCTGATATTTGCTGGCAATCTAACTCAGCCAAAACTACAAGGTCTAGCAAATTCCTTACATGCCTGGAAGACAATTTCATGGTCCAAAAGGTGGAAGAGGCAACAAGGGGGTCAGCTATTTTAGATCTGATCCTAACCAACAGAGATGACCTGGTTAATGGGGTGCAAGTGGTGGGATCCTTAGGTGAGAGTGATCATGTCCTCCTGGAGTTTGTTATACAATGGAAAGGAGAAGCCAGACATAGTCAGACACACATTCTTGACTTTAGGAGAGCTGATTTCAATAAACTCAGGGAAATACTGGGGGTGATCCCATGGTCAGGAATACTAAAAGAGAAGAGACCTCAAGACGGATGGGACTTTCTCAAAAGGGAGATACTGAAGGCACAATTTCAAACAGTACCATTGAGGAAGAAAAATGGGAGGTGTCTCAAGAAACCAGGATGGATGACTAAAGAACTTTCAATGGAGCTAAGTTTTAAACAGAACATGTATAGGAAATGGAAAAGGGGGGAAAACACCAAAGAAGAATTCAAACAGATAGCGAACACGTGTAGGAGTAAAGTCAGAAAAGCTAAAGCGCAGAATGAGCTCAGGCTTGCTAGGGAGGTTAAGAACAATAAAAAGGGGTCTTTGGGTATGTCCGCAGCAAAAGGAGGAAGAAGGAAATGATAGGGCCGCTACGTGGAGAAGATGGCAAAATGCTAACAGGGGACAGAGAAAAGGCAGAATTACTCAACACCTTCTTTGCCTCAGTGTTTTCAGAAAAGGAAAAGGAGGACCAACCTGAGGACAATGGAACAGAGGACACAATAGGGGAAATCCAGCTCAAAATAAGTAAAGAGGTAGTACAGGAATACCTTCTTAATCTAAATGAATTTAAATATCCAGGACCAGATGAACTACATCCAAGAGTATTAAAAGAGCTGGCAAATATAATCTCAGAGCCATTGGCAATAATCTTTGAGAACTCCTGGAGAACAGGAGAAGTCCCAGCAGACTGGAGGAGGGCAAACGTTGTTCCCATCTTCAAAAAGGGGAAAAAAAGAGGATCCCAACAATTATCGTCCAGTTAGTCTGACATCAATACCAGGGAAGATTCTAGAGCAGATAATTAAACAGGGAGTCTGTGAAAATTTAGAAGGCAATGCCATAATCACAAAAAGTCAACATGGGTTTCAGAGAAACAAGTCATGTCAGACTAATCTGATCTCTTTTTTTGATAAAGTTACCAGCTTGGTAGATGAAGGGAATGCTGTGGACATTGCATACCTTGATTTCAGTAAGGCCTTTGACAAGGTTCCCCATGACATTCTTGCAAACAAGCTTGTAAAATGTGGGCTAGACAAGTTAACAGTTCAATGGATTTGTAATTGGTTGACTGGCCGAAACCAAAGGGTGCTCAGCAGTGGCTCCTCTTCGTCTTGGAAAGATGTGACCAGTGGGGTTCCACAGGGTTCTGTCCTGGGCCCAGTGCTATTCAACATCTTTATCAATGACTTAGATGAGGGAATTAGGGGCATACTTATCAAATTTGCAGATGACACCAAATTGGGAGGAGTAGCTAATACCCTAGAGGACAGGATCAAAATTCAGAATGACCTGGATAGACTGGAGAGCTGGGCCAAAGCTAACAAAATGAAATTCAATACGGAGAAATGTAAAGTACTGCATTTAGGGCTGAAAAATGAAATGCATAAATATAGGATGGGAGAGGCCTGGCTGAATCAGACTACGTGCGAAAGGGATCTAGGAGTCCTAGTAGACCACAAGTTGAACATGAGCCAACAGTGTGATGCGGCAGCTAAAAAGGCCAATGCAATTTTGGGCTGTATCAATAGAAGTATAGTGTCTAGATCAAGGGAAGTCATAGTGCCACTCTATTCTGCCTTGGTCAGACCTCACTTAGAATACTGTGTCCAGTTCTGGGTACCACAATTCAGAAAGGATATTGACAAATTGGAGCGTGTCCAGAGAAGGGCAACTAAAATGGTGAAAGGTCTGGAAACAATGCCTTATGAGGAGAGACTTAGGGAGCTGGGTATGTTTAGCCTGGAAAAAAGACGGTTAAGAGGCGATATGATAGCCCTGTTTAAGTATTTGAAGGGATGTCACGCTGAGGATGGAGCAGGCTTGTTTTCTGCTGCTCCAGAGACTGGAACACGGAGCAATGGGTGCAAGCTCCAGGAACAGAGATTCCACCTCAACATGAGGAGGAACTTTTTGACAGTAAGAGCTGTTTGGCAGTGGAACACACTCCCTCGGAGCGTGGTGGGGTCTCCTTCCTTGGAGGTCTTTAAACAGAGGCTGGATGGCCATCTGTCGAGGATGCTTTGATTGTGATTTCCTGCGTGGCAGGGGGGTTGGACTGGATGGCCCTCGTGGTCTCTTCCAACTCTGCAATTCTATGATTCTATGATTCTATGATTCTAAGCGAGGAATTGGAAAAAGATAATATAAATATGAATTGGTTTCCATATAGACAACTAAGGGAACGATTTAATATGGATAAAAAATTATATGACATAACAAACCAACAGACAGAATTAGATATACTGACAATGGAAAATAAAGATTTAACAGTATCAAAAATGTATCTCTCTCTCTCTGGCTTTTCTTCGCAAACGAAGATTCAGGAAGGACGCATCCCGTGCTTTCTGCAAGCGCGCTGATGACTAAAAAGGCCAATCCGAGATAAACAAATACAGTTGCAAAAAGCACAGCAGAAGGTCTCCTTGGGTGATGTTTTTGGGTTGTGATTCTTTCTGCGTTGTCGTTTCTCTTCAAGACTTGTTCGTCGTGAGTTCTCAAATAAGGCTGCAGCATTGTGGATAGTGCGTCTCCATGCCTCCCGATGTGAGGCCAGGGCGGACCACTGTTGGCCGAGCCTGAGATGTTGTTTCAGGGAGTCTTTGTATCGCTTTTTTGGAGCACCCCTCTTACGCTGACCCATGGTGAGTTCACCATAGAGTAGTATTTTTGGGAGGCGATGGTCCTCCATCCTAGAAACGTGCCCTGCCCAGTGCAGCTGCGTTCTTAATATCATGGCCTCAATGCTGGTGATCCCTGCTTGCTCAAGGATAGCAACATTCGTCACATAGTCAGTCCAGTGTATATTTAGGATTGTGCGTAGACAGCGCTGATGAAAGCGCTCGAGGAGTCGTAGGTGGTGGCGATAGGTGACCCATGTTTCAGATCCATAAAGGAGGATAGACAGTACGATGGCTCTATACACACTGATTTTTGTGCTTTGCCTCAGGTGTTTATTGCTCCAGAATCTTTTGTGAAGTCTTCCAAATGCACTATATGCCTTTGCTAATCTGTGATCGATCTCTTTGTCAATCTTGGCATCTGAGGAGATGATGCTTCCCAGGTAGGTGAACTGCTGAACAGACTTAAGCACAGATTTGCCGACGGCAATGTGGGGATGGTGGTGTTCGTCCTGTGGTGCAGGCTGGTAAAGAACTTCTGTTTTCTTCAGGTTGACTTCTAGCCCAAACAGCTCTGCAGCTGTTGCAAAGCAGGACGTTAGGCGCTGCAGAGCTGCTTCTGTGTGGGCAACAAGGGCAGCAGCATCAGCGAAGAGCAGCTCACGGACTAGATAGTTTAGAGTCTTAGTGTGAGCCCTCAGATGGCTTAAGTTAAACAAGCTACCATCAGTACGGTAACGTATATAGATGCCGTCGTCTTCTTCAAGCTCTGCCATAGCCCTTTGGAGCATCGTGCTAAAGAAGATTGTAAATAAAGTTGGTGCAAGAACACAACCTTGCTTCACTCCATTAGTTATTAGAAAGGGCTCTGAAAGAGCATCGCCATATCTGACTTGACCACGCTGGCCCTCGTGTAGCAAGATAATCATTTTAAGGAATTTGGGGGGACATCCTAGTCTTTCCAGGATCTGCCACAGACCTTTTCTACTTACAGTGTCGAAGGCTTTGGTGAGGTCGACAAATGTTACATAGAGACGCTTGTTCTGCTCCCTACATTTTTCTTGCAGTTGTCTAAGGGCAAATACCATGTCTTTAGTACTCCTATTGGCTCTGAAGCCACATTGGCTTTCAGGGAGAAGTTCTTCTGCAATAGCAGGAACTAATCTGTTCAGGAGTATCCTTGCAAGGATTTTTCCAGCAATAGAGAGCAGTGTTATGCCTCGATAGCTTGAGCAATCGGATTTTGCTCCTTTTTTCTTGTACAGGGTGATGATGACTGCATCTCGGAGGTCTGATGGAAGTTCCCCTTTTTCCCAGCAATTCACAAGGAATTCGTGGAATTTTTCGTGGAGTGCATGACCTCCGTGTTTCCAAACTTCAGGTGGGATTCCATCAATCCCAGCTGCCTTGCCATTTTTCATCTGCTGTATGGCCTTAAGGGTCTCTTCCAAAGTGGGAGCTATGTCCAATTCATTTTTCATTGGTTTTTGTATCATATGTTGGATAGCTGAGCCTTGGACTACTCGGTTGGCGCTAAAGAGACTTTGAAAATGTTCAGCCCATCGATTCAGGATGGAGGCTTTATCAGTAATTAATGTTTGACCATCTGTACTGTGTAAGGAGCTTTGGACCTGATAAGTAGGTCCAAACACTGCTTTAAGAGCTTCATAAAATCCTCTATGATCACCCAGATCTGCACAGCGTTGTGTCTTTTCTGCTATATTGATCCACCACTTGTTCTGCATGTCTCGGAGTTTTTGTTGTAGTTTACTACATGTGAGGCGGAAAGCTGCTTTTCTTACATGGCAGGTTGGCTGGGCGAGGTATGCCTGGTGAGCAGCTCTCTTCTTTGCCAACAGCTCCTGGATCTCTTTGTTGTTTTCATCAAACCAGTCTTGATTTTTCTTGTGGGAGAACCCGAGGGATTCTTCTGCAGACTGGAGGATACTGTTTTTGATATGTTGCCAAAGCACTGTAGGAGAAGGATCTGTAGGATGGTCTTCAAGTTTCAGTTGTAGATTTGCCTGGAAGTTGTCTCTCATGGTAGCTTGTTGAAGATTGTTGACTTGGAGTCTCTTCTTTAAGATGCCACCCCTCTTAGGTTTGAACTTAAGATGAAGATTTAGTTTACATCTGACAAGGCGATGATCTGTTTGGCATTCTGCACTGGGCATCACTCGGGTATGACGGACATCACGAATGTCTCTCTGACGGACTAGAACATAGTCAATGAGGTGCCAATGTTTGGATCGGGGATGCATCCAGGTTGTCTTCAAGCTATCTTTCTGCTGAAAGATAGTGTTTGTAATAGTCAGCTGTTGTTCTGCACAGAACTCTAGCAGGAGGTGTCCGTTATCATTGCAATTTCCAACACCATGCTTGCCTAAGACACCTTTCCAGGCTTCGGAGTTCTTTCCTACTCTGGCATTGAAGTCACCAAGGATAATAATTTTATCTTCTACAGGGACTTTTTGTATGAGTTGGCTTAGGTCTGTGTAGAATTTTTCTTTCTCTACAGGGTCGGCTTGCATAGTTGGGGCATATATACTAAAGAGAACAACATGTGGGAGGCATAAGGAAATAATGCGATCAGAGTGTCCTGTTGGCAAGGTTTTGAGTTTGGAGGCAATGGAGTTTTTAATCATAAAGCCTACTCCTGAAAGATGTTTTTCGGTTTTGGGTTTGCCAGACCAGTAAAGTGTGTAGCCAGCGCCATGTTCTTTAAGGCTGCCTTCCTCATGGAAGCGAACTTCACTAAGAGCAGCGATGTCAATATTAAGCCGTGATAGTTCATGGGCTATTAGGGCAGAACGACGCTCAGGCCGTCGTTCGAAGGACAATCAAAACGACGCTCGAAGGAAAATCAAAAATGTATAAGCTGCTATTAAAATTAGATTTAGAACCGATAGTGATAAAAGATCACATGATCAAGTGGGCACAAAATATCGGACACAATATATTGTTAGAATACTGGGAAAATTTATGGAAAAGTGATTTGAAATTTACACCTTGCATGGAACTAAAAGAGAACTGTTACAAGATGCAATACCAGTGGTATATGACACCACAAAAACTAGCTAAAATGTATAAGGGTACGGGATCAAGTTGCTGGAAATGTGAAGAAGAATCGGGCACATTCTATCATATGTGGTGGTCATGTAAAAGAGCAAAAGAATATTGGACAATTATTCATAATTAGATAAGGAAAATATTGAAAACAAATTTGAGGTTTAAGCCTGAAATATACTTATTGAGTATCATAGATCAAGATTTTCCAAAAGAACTAAGGAATATTATGCTATACATTACCACCAGAGAGAATTATTTACACAAGGTATTGGAAACAAAAGGAAATCCCAAAAGTAGAGGAATGGATCGCAAAATTGTTAGAGGTTGCACAGATGGAAAGATGTACTTGCGGGATCAAAGATAGATCGCCGAATAAATTTAAGCAGGATTGGGGGAAACTGATAGATTTTTGGAAAACTGAGTGGAATAATAAAGTAATAACTTAGTTAATAGATTAGGATGAAATATGATAATGGTTGAAAATGGTGAAAAGTGTTCCAAAAGATAGCATAAAGAGGTGATTAAGCAGCATTGTTAGAACAGTTAAGAGCGGATGTAGTTTATGAATGCATAGGAGAAAATAGGTTTTTTTCTCTTAACTGATATAAAATGGTGTGGTAGCAATTAAAGAGTCAAATAATTTATGATAATATGAACAAGTAATATATAGTATTATAGGTTGAAAGAAAGTTTGATAAGCAGAAAGGTTTGAAAAGAGGACAACGAAACAAGTTCAAAACCTGTTGAAAGGAAGTACTAATACATGTATGATTTTTATTTATTGTACGGTATTGTTTTGTTTTTGTTATTATGTTTTATTATGTTTGTGTTGTTTGTCTTATATATGTGATTTTATATGCTGGAAAAATAATAATTTAAAAAAATTCTCATCCCCAGGAAGCTACCCTGCAAGGACCTATACTTCCTTTCTAGCAAAAACAAGCTAACCCTAACAATTTTCCCTATCCTGTGGTGTGTCCGTGTTTTGTCCTAGCCCCTGGCTCTCAGCTCATACACAACAATAGACCCAAAATACAGGAGAGATTCCTGGGTACAGTCAATGTCCAGCCCCTGCTATCTAATGCAGCTCATGGTTGATGAACAAACTCATGACCGGCTAAGGGTGGCTACCAGACACAACCAAAACAGAAAAAGGGAAAAGATTCCTGTCCACAGTAGCCCTGTGGCTCCAAACACTCAATTCCACACTCATGCAACTTCCACATGTGAAAAGCCTGCCTGAAGTCTCACTCCGGTTTCCCCGTGTCTGTCTTGCCTAGCTCTGTGGGTCAACTCCATGACAATTCCATATGCTTGAGGACAGGATCTGCCCATGTTGCTCCACCAAAACTTGTTACCTGAAATGCTGGGAGTTTGTGATGACCCTCTGATGTACTAATATAGGGAATTAATGTACTTGATTTGGCAATACGAGAGGTGAGTAAAGAAGAGGATCTTGGAGACCTATGTATACTGGTACTAAGGAGGAGACTAAGCCAAAAAGTACAATTAAATGATCTTTATTGGAAATTAATATCAACAGCATTCACGTAAACACTCAGACTTCAGATACTCACACATGGCTAATGAAAGTAGTAGGAAGTATTTGGATAGCAGAATAGAGTGAGGGGATGATGGGTGATATGACACCTCTCCTAGAGAGTAGAGATTCCTATGGCAGAGGTGCAGAGTTCTAGCATTCTAGCTAGTGCAGAGTTCTAGCATTCTGAGGGTCTAGCAGCAAACTGGCAGCATGGATGTAGGAGGAGAAGCTGCAGACCTGGCATGGAGTCAAGAGGAAGAGGAATTGTGTGCAATTTGGTGGTGTTTTGGGGTGATATTTATATGAAATAATTCCCCTACAGGGATAGGAGTTGTGGGTGAAATAGAATGGTTCTTGGAGGTTCCCAGGCAAAACAAAGGTGTACTTCAGAAGAGTTAATGATTGTTTTTCACCTCCAATATTTATTTAAAATTTGATAAATTTGTTAAATAAAAACATTCATCGTACATGCATATAGGTAGCATGAGTAGACCAAAGTAATTATTATATGTGGAACCAATCCCCTGTGGATACTGGGGTCCTTCTGTACTGCCAAACAATCTCCACTATTAATTCCGATAACTGACCTCCCTCCACCCAGTTACTAGGTCACAATGTACTTTTAAAAATTCCCTTATTTTTTACTTTCTCTAGTTTTGCGCATTATTCTTATTACTCCTCCAAATTTATCACCATATTCTCTTCATAAATTTTCTTCATCTAATCTTTGTTCCAATCTTTGTGAAAGTTTTAAAAATAATTTTCTTTTAGCAATCTTGTGATATTTACCTTGCAGGGAAGATACCATGATGATGATCATTAATGATTGATACTTTTGGAATTGACTAACGAAACAGGCAAGGTCTTTCATTGGAAGGGAGCAGGAGAAACCTCAGTTTCACAAGCAATAAGGTCTCCTGCTATCACTGAGTGGATTAGTGATTGACTCACCTCCAGGTGTTGAGTCTTATTTGACAGTGTTTGTTTTTGGGGATTTCTACAGGCTGTTCCCTTCGTCTTGCATGAATCCTACCTTGGTATTAGGGGGTCCCTGGTTTACCTGTAACCACGTGGATGGCCACTTTAGCCAAAATATTAAATATAGTCAATTATTTGATATTCCATGATGGAGACTGTCAGGGTAGGTAACAGAATCTAGTTATTACTCTCAGTCTATTCTTACAGTATTATTCTCAGCTTCCCTGAAACACTCAAACCCCTTCACTGTTAAAGTGTGCATCAGAGAAAGAGAGAAAGAGGGGGGGAGCTTTCAGTGATGCTGTGATGGTTGTTAAACAAAACTGCATTATTATTTAGAAGAGCTCTAACTGGTGTTACTACTAACAGAATAGGAAGGATGCAATTTGATTTGCTGTTTGAACTGTGACACTTGCATATTCATTAAGAGAGTTATAAATGGGAAAGAAAGCTCCTGTTTTCCTAAACTATTCTATTCTGACATCATGTAAGAAAAAAACTGTTCAACAGAAGGTCTGGACTACACGTTACATTCATAGTAACTTTGCATCTCTTCCGTTTCGTCCCCTGAAAACATATTCAGGGGTAGCCATGTTGGCCATGCAGCAAAATACAACAAAATGCAAAATCCACATAACAGTGTTACCTTTACTGGGCCAACTAAAAAGCACAAAATACACAATTCAAGCTTTCAAATCTTCACTGGTTTCTTCATCAAGCCTAGAATTTAAAAATCATGGAGAAGACAAGCAATGATGTTGGGGTCACAGGCCTACATTTGGTCTCAGGTGTTAACTTCTGTTCTCAGTTAAGATGGTCCAGAGGTGTATCAATGCAGGCAAAGGCCACTCCCATACCTGGCCATGTGGGGTCTGGGGACAAAGGGCAGTTAACAACTGGCAATAAAATTTTAAATCCATTAGCAGCAGCAAAGTAACTTCCATTGTGATCCAGGCTAACTCCATCCTGTGTGAGGCTGACTGCCCCTTTCTTAGGCAGAGAACATAGAATATCTCAAGTCTCTGTACTGTTACATCTGGAAAAACTTTAAGGTGCTATATAGGTCAAACTTGCCAATTATAGTCTAACTGAAAGAGCTTTACCTTTGCTGGAGGCAGAAACCTTAAAGAGTTAAGTGCTAGTCCATGAGCTCCTTCTGTTGTTGCTCAATCTGATATCTTCAAATCCAGGAAACACACATTCAGGATTAGCCATGCTGGCCATGCAGCAAAATACAACAAAATCCAAAATTCACAGAATGGTGATACCTCTATTGGGCCAGCTAAAATCTGCCCCACTTAGCAAGGGAAATGCATGAGCTGTCACTTTGTTATGAAATTCCCTGAACCTGTTTTACAGTTGTCCCTTCACATTCGCTGGGGTTTGGTTCCAGGACCCCCCATGAATACCCAAATCCATGAATACTCAAGTCCCGTTATATGCAATGGCATAAAAAAATGATGGCCCTTATATACAATGGCAACATCAAGGTTTGCTTTTTGGATTATTATTTTTTAAATAATATTTTCAAGCCGTAAATACTTAAAACTGTGAATGCCTAATCTGTGAATGTGGAGGGACAACTGTACTTCATTAGTTGTCACTAGCAAAGATATGGAAACTCACTTAAATTTTTGTCTTACTAAATATTATGGGAGACTGAGCAGGAAGACATATGATGGTGCTGCTCTTTCAGTGGCATGGACAAATGTGTGTGTTTCTTCACGTCACTTGTTGACTTATGGAGACTCCATGAATTTCATGGGGTTTTCTTAGGCAAGGAATACTCAGAGATGGTTTTGCCAGTTCCTTCCTCTGAAATATAGCCTACAGCACTTGGTATTTGTTGGTAGTCTAACAAGAGCTGACCCTGCTTAGTTTCCAAGACCAAACAACAGATTCTGGTGCCTTTACATTAAGGCCCTGCTAGATACTAAATTCATTTTAGCCTGTTAAACTTCAAAAACAATCCACTAGATGGAGTCTACTTCCTATAAGTGGTACTCTCATTTTTATGCATCTCTACTCACAAGTCAGTCCTATTCAATTCAATGGGACTTACAGTCAGGTTGATGTGTATAGGACTGAACCCTAAAAATATTACCATATTAAAATACCTTATTTAGAGTGATGAATGCAGAAAACAGCCTCAGAATTAAGCCTAAGAGTAAATCTTGAGCAGAGCTGTTGGTTGGTTCACAACAATCATTTCACCAACCTCTTACATGCTTTGACGATTACTTTTTTGATTTCAGCCATCTGTATCTTCTGATCAAGACCCATTCTAAAAATTCTAACATTCTAAACATGTATGTAATTATTTAAGGTATGGACATACCAGCTTTTACTGATATTTTCAAGAAGACTGACAAAAATTAAATCAAATAAAACAACATAAACCCTCTCCAAGCAAGCAGTAGATACAAGCCAATTAAGAGAGCAATCCTATAGGAACAGAGAAGGGGAATTCATGCCAGAAGATGCAATGGCTGCCCAAAACAGAAGGTGTGGGAAGTGTGGGTGTATGTTTACAATTTAAAACTTTTTCCCCCCATCTATAATACAACAAAATCCAAAAACCACAAACCAGTGATATCTTTATTGGGCCAACTAAAAAGCCCAAAATACAACAAGCAAGCTTTCAAAGCTTCACAAGCTTCTTCAGGCAAAGGTGTTAAAAATCATACAGGAGAAGAAAAGTGATGGTGTTAGAGTCAGGGCCAAATTTTGTCTCAGATGTTCCTTCTGTCATCAATTAAGATAGTCTAGAGGGGTTTAATGCAGACAGAGACCACTCCCCTTCTTAGCCATGTGGTGACCAGGAACAAAGGGCAGTAAAATACAGACAATAAAAATTCATATCTATAACCAGCAAAGTAACTTCCATTGCCTATGTATCTTTTCCCTTCTTCTCCTGTTGGCTCCAGTGACTGAGAAAATAGTGATGCCGACTGTAGAAGAGACTTTTGATTCAGTAAATTTTAATTATGGCTCCTCAATCATGAAGAAGCACTTGGGATTTTCCTGAAGGTGTTTTTTCCTTGTTTTTTAAAAAATGTATTCATCTCAGTGTTCCTTCATAAAGCCCAGTGTGACCTATGGGAGTCTTCCAGGCAGGCACTGGCCTGCAATTTTTTCTGTAGCATGAGAGCATCATGTGCCATCACAACACTATCTAGTTCATGGAACTTCTATTACTTTGCATGTATTTCTGAAGCAAATACTAACTCTAGAACTAAAGCTCAGATTTACTGCAGCCCCAAAAAACTTCCCTTGAAAGCAGTAAAAATAATCAAGTTGCCAAATGAACATCTTTTTGGAATTACAGTTGTCCCTTCATATTCGCTGGGGTTTGGTTCTAGGACCCCCCGTGGATACCAAAATCCGTTAATACCCAAGTCCCATTATATGCAATGGCATAGCAAAATGGTGTCCCTTATATAAGATGGCAAAATCAAGGTTTGCTTTTTGGATTATTATTATTTTTTAATTATTTTCAAGCTGTGAATACTTAAATCCATGGATACCCAAATCTGTGGATACAGAGGGACAACTGTATATTAAAAACCTGGGTGGCAACCATATACTATAGTATAATTATTGGATCGCAGCTGGCTGCCCTTGAATTTCATGGACTGTGATTCTATTTCAAAAGGCAGGAGTCAGCAAAAGTGCACCCTACTGGCAGTATGCCAGAAGTACACCTTCTTAGTATTACAGTGAAGAGGACAAAACTGGGGTGAGGAGGTTAGCAGAAGTGCACTCTACCAGCAAATAGGCTGGATGGTAGGGCTCTGGTTTCATTTTAAAATGGAAAGGGGTTGCTGAAAGTGTGCCTTCCTGGCATTACAGTAGAAAAGGAGACAAAAAGAGAGACTTAGCAGAACTGAGTTCTACTGGCAGTATTAAAGCTAGGTGGCAAGAACATATGCACCAAATTTTGCAGGCACAGGTTCTGTTTCAAAATGGTGAGAGGCTGCAAAAAATGTACTTTTCTCACATAACTATTACAAAGGAGTCTGGCAATTGAAATAGGAGAGTTACCAGGAGTGTGTAATTCCATTGTTTCCACAGAATCTTAGGGCTGCGTGAAACCACAAGGGCCTTCTATATTCTCTCCTTGCTTTCTCCACCTTTTGTACAATGAAATTGTAAGGCTAGTGAAAAATTTGTTGGACTTTACTTTTTTGGCAGAGTGCGACTTCCAACAAATATCAGGTTGGTTGATTGTATGTAGCCTGTTTGCCCTGGAAGAGTGGGAATGATCCCACCATAGGGGCAACATGGATCCTGAAAACTCCCTTACCCCCTGTTGATAAACTATCCTCAAGGAAGGTTGCTTTGTGTACATCTAGGCTCAAGAGATACACATTTAGGAATACACATCTCTGATCTTAATCCTGCTAGAACATATTGTAAACAGCTATGGTGGCTCACACTCTCAGATATGTGTTGATTCAGGTAATGAATATGTCTGTATGTATCTTGAAACCCTTCTTGTATATTTAGGTCATTAGTATGTCTGTATGTACTCCTGTGTACCAACATAATCCTTACCTAATGACTAACAGTGTATATGTGATCACTAGACTATATAAACCAGCCTGTTGTACCAATAAAATATGCTCTATCATGACAATCCCAGAGGGCATTTGAGCATTATTACTACAGTTGATGTCTTCCAGTTCTATTACATCTCCCTCTTTTGAGTGTTTAGTCATTTTTTTAAAGAAGGCATCATCCAAATCTTCAGTTTGGGGAGTGCTATAATAGATGCCCACAATGAGGTCAATGTTGTTTCTCTCCCCATTAATTTTTACTCAAACAGTCCTAACCTCTTTTCCATGTTCTAAATCATGGATCTACACACAGGTGTACACATCCTTGACATATAATGCTGCTATTCCTCCTTCCCTGTTTGGTCTATTTCTTTGGAATAGAGGATACCCTTCCATTACTATGTTCCAACAATGAGACTCATCTCACCATGCTTCACTGATGCCTATTAAATAGTATTTGCCTTCCTATGTTAAGTGTTCAAGTTTATCTTGTTTAGTTCCCATGCTCTGTGCATTAGTATACAGATATCTAAGACCATAAGTCATTCTCTCCATCTGATTCCTTGTTTTTTCTGCCTGCTGTTGGCCTCTTCTACTATTGTCCCAATTGCCTCTGTTTTATTGAGGCTATTGTCCTCAGTACTTGGTGTTCTCCTGGCTTCTAGAATACCTTCCCCTTCCCCTATTTATTTTTTTGTTCATTTCCCACCTTTCTCCCAAAATTGGGTGGATTATATTTTTTTCAAAATACAGCTAAAAACTTACAAAGGTGAACATTAAAATGGAATTAAACTATTCACAATATGAAAATGATTTGAATAAAGCTTTCCTGATCAAATTTGTGAGACTCCTAGCAATTACATTCTTTCCAGCTGCTGTGCAGTGGAACCCATCTCTTGACAGAAGTCCTTCTTCATGAAAGGACAGGCCACAGTCCAAGAAGCCAAATTTTTCTTGATGGAAATATCTGTGGAGCTAGTTGCTCACTTCTAGTATTCTTCTCCCTCATCTTGGGACATGTCCTTCAATAAGAAGTAGTGATGAAATAATCACCTGTCCCCCAAGGTCCCTTAGCTTTGAGCCCAGAGCCCGATAGTCCCTTGCAATATGTTGAAGGCTGTATTATGCAGTCTCATTCATTCCAGCATCAATCAGAGGACGGGGTAATGGTCGGTGGGCTTGATGAATCTTGTCACTCTCTCTGTTATATCATGGATTTTCACGTCTGCAAGACAGCACACTACTTGAGACATTTTATCTGGCTGACATGCCACCACATCTGTTCCTTGCAACAGGGAATCACCAACTACTACCACACATCTCTTCTTCTCTGGGAATTGACAGGAGCCCTTCCACCCAAGATTGCCTCCATGCCTTCAAATTTACGAGATTCTTGTCCCTGTTCCTATGTCTTATAATCATTGATAAAGATGAGAGTTTGGAAAATTACTGTGTAGCTCCAAGCTTGAAGAATAATTATTGATAGTTCTGCCTCTGTGTGTCATATTCCTCCAAGTATCTCCTTTTTGTGTTTGTCACCCTCCCTCGGGGTATCCCCCATTTCTTGCCGTTCCAGGAAAGTTTGCTCCACTCTTTCCAAAAAGCTTCAACTTCCTTGATTAGTTGAAGTATAGGCCTCAAGCTGCTGCACCTTCTCTTCCAACAGGGTAATTGGCTTGCACTTGCTACAAATGTAGCAAGTTTGGTACCTCTGATAAGAAAATAAACATGCAAATGTTGCAGGTCACTGCAACAAATCCATGCTCTCCATCCTATATATGTAGCAGTTCAGTTATCCAGGCTCTCCTCTCAATGTCCCCTGTGAACTGCCCATAAAAAAATGCCTGTTTTCCTTTTCCTGTTTGCTGAATTTTAGGGACCAGGGACCTAAATATCCTAAAGGCACGAGATCCCATCTAATCTTGGAAGCCAAACACGGTCAGCTCTTGATGGAGAAATTGAAATATTCTGTGCTGGAGTCCAAGGGGAAATTGATCTCACACTCAAATAGGATACAATGATGATCATAGGCAATTGGAATGCAAAAAGTAGGAAACAAAGCAGAACCAAAGATGGTTGGAGAATTTGGCCTAGGATCAAGAAATGAAGCAGGAGAGCAAATGACTGGATTTTGTGGGGTCACCAGTTTATTCACTGTAAACACTTTCTTCAAGCAACCAAAGAAATTGTATACATCACCTGATGGCCACTATAGAAACCAAACAGACTATATAATTGGAAGCAGAAGATGGAGTAGCTCCATTCTTTCTGCAAAAACAAGACCATGAAGGAGCAGCTGTGGCACAGACCATGAACTGCTAATATCAACAGTTGGAGTAAAGCTAAAGAAGAACACTAAATCATCATGCCAAAACACAACCTGAAAAACATCCCTATAGAGCTTAAAAATAATAGTAATAAAATAGATATGCACTACGAGTATTAAGCCTAGTTGACTGGGAGCCAGAAGAACTCTGGGCTGAAGTCAGGGACATTGTGATGGAAGAATGCAAAAAGATACTATCTATAGCCAAAAAGAAAGAAAAGCCTCATTGGATGACAGATGAAACTCTTCAAACAGTTAAGGGTAGACAAGAAGCAAAAGTAAAAGGTGACAAAAATAGGATCAGAATTCTGAACGCAACTGTTCAGCAACTCGTGTGCAGGAACAAAAATCCTACTACAGTAGTCAATGCAGAGAAATAGAAGACAACACAAAGGTATAACCTTTTGTTAAAGGCATTTGGGACAAGTTAATCACCAGGAATAGATGGCATAGTAACAGAACTCTATAGAGACAGAATCCACTCAAATTCTAACTAAAATCTGCCAACAAATATGAAAAATAAAGCAATAGCCCACAGACTAGAAACACTCAATATACATTCAAGTCCCAAGAAAGGGGACACCATCAAGCCATTGCATTAATTTCCAATGCAAGTAAAGCAATGCTTTTTAAAAAAAGACAAGATTTTGACCAAATATGGAAAGAGAAATGCCAGATGACCAAGCTGGATTCAGAAAAGGAAGAGGAACTAGGGATAATATTGCAAACATATATTTGATAATTGAGTGCATGAAAGAATTTCAGGGGAAAAAATCTATCTGTGGCTTATAGATTAGAGTGGGCCTGCCATATCCACGGGCTCATGATCTGTGGAGTCAACCCCCCACAGATTCAAATGTGCACAATACTGTACATTTGAATCTGTGGTGGGGAGCACACCAGCCACACACTTCTGCTTTCAAGGTAGCGGGGTTCCTTTGCAAGGCAGGTAGCTGGCGGGGCTTTCCGCTGACTCCACTGCTGCCCTATGCCATTTTTAAATGAATGCATTTTCAGTCTCTCTGCAAACCTTGTGAGCAAATGCACTCACTCTGTGATGCTTGCAGAGAGACTGAGAACACATTCACTTAAAACTGGCAAAGGCAGCAGTGGAAGTAGAATTCTTCTCCAGGCCAGTGTGCTGAGGTTCTGAGCAGCCACTCTTTCTGCTGACTCTAAAAAGGCTCTCTCTTGCATACATTGTTTGGGGACCAGCCACCCAACCAATCGGCAAGTAGAGGCTCCCCAGGACTGGAAGTCCACCACATGCAGCCAAGCTTGACTACTGGGGGAGCAAATATATTAGTGGCACTTGGAGGAGCTGCCACCACCAGCTAGAGCATGTTGATCTCCACCTAGTTCCTGGACCAGCCCGGACCAGCCCTGTAGGAGGGAGCATGCCCAAAGCACCCACCCACCCACCCACTACTAGGAGCAGCAGCATGAGGTTTGTGCAAACTGGTGTGTGAGCCTTACCAACCCGAGTCTGTATGAACAGCTCTCTATTCTTCTCCAGCAAACTGGCATGCCGTGCCCTACTCTGGATGCTGGGATTTGCAATAATCCAGAGTAGACCCTGACATGGTTTGAACATGGCCTAGCAGGGGTTGATCCTCTTGTGAACATTCCCAGAACACCTTAACTCCTGGAGTCAAGTCAGCCCACCTTAAATGCTAGAAACCTTCCCGCCTGGCAGCCAAGGTCACTGGCTGCAAGAGTCTGGAATGTCTCTTCCTTTTGCCTCCCTTCCCTCCCTAACGGTTCCCAGGCTGCCCAGAGAATCGAAACTCAATGGGGGCTTTATCTGTCTGCTTTATACTGAGGCCAGTTAGAACTGGCTTTGGAATGAAACCGTACGCATATCCTTGATCAATAAACCATGCTGCTGCTACATGTGTGTTGATTCAGCGTGTGTGTTACTTGGTGCATCACAGTAAGCCAGCTCTAACTGGCCTCAGTACAAAGCAGACAGATAAAGCCCCCGTGGAGTTTCGATTCCCTGGGCAGCCTGGGAACCACTAGGGAGGGAAGGGAGGCAAAAGGAATCCAGACTCCTGCAGCCAAGAGGACATTCCAGACTCCTGCAGCCAAGAGGACCAACCCCTGCTAGGACATGTTCAAACCATGTTGGGGCCTACTCTGGATTATTGCAAATCCCAACATCCAGAGTAGGGCACGACATACCGCCCTCCCTAAGAAAAGCAAACCTTGCTGACATAAAACCCCAAATGAAACCCTCCAGAACCATACCTCAACCCGGCTTGTCAGGGAAGCAACAAGCGGGGGGCATGGATGTGGTCATAGAATCATACCTCCCGCCAATGCCTAGAGTCCAGAATGTCAGAGATTTCAAAGTGTAGATCATTGTCAACCATGATGAGGTTGGACGCATCAGCCACCAAACATAGCGGTTCTGGGGGAGCCGGTGGGAAACGGATCCAGCCCACCCTACTAAGCTCCCGAGGGCAGGCTAACCCTGAAGAGCACCCAAGTGCTGTGGTGAGTGGAGTCAAAGCCCCATTCTTTATTAAGGCTTAAATAGGAGTCAATGGGAAGGGGGACCCTGCAAGGTCATGGTGATGGTAGACTGTGGGTGTACGCAAGTACTAATCCAGGGAGATAGACCTGGGCACAATAAAGCTGGATAAGCCCATATGATGGACAGGGGGAATGATGAAGGGGGCCCCCGCAAGGTGCATGACTAAGTCAGTGAGAATGAGAATGGGGGATCATCAAGAAGAGCTCCAGTTCATAATTGCCCCGGGTTTGGTGCCTGCAGCGGTGGTCGGCCTGAATTGGCTGAAATTCCACAACCCCTCCATAGACTGGGTCAAAGAAACTGTCACCTTCACAGATCCCTCCTGCATCCAAAAACATGGGTGAGGTGGGGAGAGGAGTGGAGGGGCCTTGTGACAGAGGGGGGTCCTTAGGCGAAAGCCCCCAATAATCTTTAGTAGCCTTGGTGGGGGGGAGGTAAAAGACCTACCCATGGAATATAAACAATGGTGCATTGTTTTCGAAAAGAAGGAATGTGACATCTTATGCCCCCACAGGCCTTTTGACTCTGCTATTGAACTTCTCCCAGGGGCCAAACTGCCCAAGCCCAAGATTTACTTCATGACACCGGCAGAGATGGATGCTTTGAGGGAATATATAGACAAAAATTTGGCACGTGGCTTCATTAGGCCACAACCTCCCCCTTCGGGGCCCCGGTTCTGTTTAGGTGCAAACAGGATTCCTCTCTGAGGCTGTGCCTGGACTACTGAAGCCTAAATGTGGTCAGTGTAATGAATCAGTACCCCCTGTCTTTGATGAAGAACATGCTGGCTCATTTAGTGAAAGGCAAAATCTTCACCAAACTGGACTTGAGGGAGGCGTACAATCAGGTGTGGATTAAGAAGTGGGAAGAATGGAAAACTACTTTCAATTGTCAGCTAGGGACATTTGAGTTTCTTTTTTAAAAATTAAATTTTATTATATATAAACAATCATACTGAATACTAAATAGTATATACAATATCTACAAATATACAAAAAGAGAAAAGAAACAGACAGACAATTAAAACAAACAATGTCAATACAAAAAGGAAAGAGAAAATACAAAACTCCAAACCTAGGACATATAACCTAACTCATATAATATCACATATATACTAAATATATAAGGTAGTTCATATACAGGGAAAGCCTTAATTGTAGCCTTAATATGCACGAATTTAATTAGCATAATTTATTTGACTAACATATTCTGAACCTTTTTTTTTTTTTTTGGTATCCATGATTCCATCCTTCTTTAATCTACTCCATTACCTTGTTATTGTCATTTCCCGTTTTATGTCCAATACTTTCCTCCTAAACATTAAACAATACAACACAACCACATGATTGACTTCCTCTACTGTCAAGTCTTAGTTTAGTATCAATTGTTTCCACGTCCTGCAAAACAATAAACTCTTCTACTAAGAAATTAAGATAATTCTTTTGAATACCCCCCCCAAATTCCCATTTCCACGAAACCCCACTATTTTATTATAACTCCTTTTGTCTCATCCTCTTTATCTTTTACTTATTCCTTCTCTTTCATTTTCATTTCCATATACGCCATAAAAGGATGCCATACTTCCCTAAATAAATCCTTTGACGTATTTTCCAGTAAATAAGTTCTTCCATCTCCGCCACTTCTATTAGTTTCTCTAGCCACTCTGCTTCTGAAGGGATCATTTCCTTTCTCCAATGTCTCGCGTACACTATTCATGCTGCTGTTATCAAGTGCCAAATCAGTCTTCCTAGTTTCTCGTTTGGAATTGTATTACAGTCATAAATGCCCAGTAAAAACAGTTCTGGGAACATCTCAATATTAATTTTAATAATCTTTTGTATTCTGGATCTAATCAGATACCAGAATTGTATTGCTTTTACACAGTCCCACCATAAATGGAAAAAGGTGCCTCCTTTTTCATGACACTTCCAACAACCACTAGATTTATTCCCTGTAATTTTTGCTATTTTCATTGGTGAGAGGTACCATCTAAATAGTACCTTCAAGGCATTCTCTTGTAGGCTATATGATCTTATATATTTAGCTGCTCTATTCCAAACTTTTTTCCCATTCTTCTAGCCTAATATTGTGACCAATGTCTTCAGCCCATTTTATCATATATTCTTTAACTATTTCAGTTTCCATATATATCATAACCTAACAGCAATTGATATATTCTGGAGAAAAGACCTTGGTTCCCTTTATTCAAAATTATCTAAAATTTAAATTGTGTTAGGTCAATTCCTCCTTCAACCATATCTCTTTTAAACCTTTCTTTTAATTGAAGGTAGGGGAACCAGTGCATCCCCTTACCTTCTTGTTGTAATTGTTCCCTTTCCTTTAATTGCACCTCATCTTTATTTAGACGGATTAGATCTCTATAAGTGAGCCAAACCGTTTCTTTTCTAAGGCTGCTTATAGCTAGTGCCTCTACTGGAGATGTCAAGGCTGGTAGTTTACTAAACAAGTATCTCTTATACTTTTCCCAAACCTTAAATAAAGATCTTCATATGATATGATTATTAAATTGGTTTTGTGCTTTAATCTTATTATACCATAGAAAAGAATGCGAACCAAAAAGAAGTTCATGTCCTTCAAGAAGTAAGATTCTTGAATTTTCAAATGTTAACCATGTTTTTGTCCACATCAGACAGCTGGCTTCACAGTAAATCTTTATATTTGGAAGACCAAAGCCTCCTCTTGACCTGGTATCTGTCAACAATTTAAATCTTATTCTAGGCTTTCTTCCCAACCATACTAAATTGGATAAATCCTTATTACCATCTCTGAACCATTTTGTAGGAATTGTAATTGGTATCATTTGGAATAGGAATAATAGTTTGGGGAGAATGCTCCTTTTGATAAGAGACATTCTTCCCATTAGTGATAATCCTAAATTCTTCCAAATTTTTATTTTCTCACGTATTTGTCTCCACGGGGCCACATAATTATTTTGCAATAGTTGGCCATTTTTATTAGAAATCATAGTACCTAAGTACTTTACTTTTTCTGTACATTTTACTCCCGATAACCTTTCTAGTTGAATCTTTTCTTCACTGTTTAAGTTCTTTGTCAGGAAATTTGTGTTTTCTTTGTTAATTTTAAATCCTGCTACTTGGCTAAATCTATTTAGTATTTCATTGATTTATGTCAATTGTTTAAAAGGATCTTCCAGATATAACACTACATCATCTGCAAAGGCCTTATACATGTACTTCTCTTTCCCTACTTTGACACCCCTTATCTCCTCTTGAAGGCATATATCTCTCAGTAAAATTTCCAATACTAGAATAAACAATAGAGGAGAAAGGGGGCAACACTGCCTTGTTCCTTTTTTTTTATTAATCGTTTTCAAACATACAATTTCCTCTTATTTTATACATGATTGCCATAAAACATTTTTTATATTTCACAGCTTTAAAAAACAAGTTCATGAATTATTACACTAATTCTTTTCAAAGTTAATCACATCTCAAAAAGATTCCACCAGTCAATAATTCAATCTAGCTTTTCCTCTTCTTCTTCACTAACTTCCTATTTTGTATAGTTTTGGTACAGGAAGATAGTAACTGCACATTATCATTATTCTTGACTTTTGTTTTTATTTCCCCCCCCCCACATATTCTTACCCTCTTGTTCACCTTTGCCCTGATTTCTACTTTACCATACTTCCCTATAGGTTCTTCCCCTGGGATTTCCTATGTTTTATCATAGTAAGCTAGCTTATAGTTCCCCGTTTATACCCCAGTAATCTATTACCTGCTTCCAGTCTTATTTCCATTTTGACTGCTTCCAATTTCGTAGTTTATTTGTAAGTATATCCAATTCATACATATCAATTACTTTATCTTTCCAATCCTCAATACTGGGGCATTCTTTCAATTTCCATTTTCTGGCTATGACAAGTCTAGCCACCGTAATCAGACACAATGTGATTCTCCAATTTTTGTTTCCCTTCCTATTCTCATCACTTTTAATAATATTTAACAAATACAATTCCAGAGTGAAGTCTAATTCCACTTGCAGGATTTGTTTTATTATCTCATGTACTTGATTCCAAAATGTATTAATCTTTTTACATCACCACCACATGTGAATTAACATTCCCTGATTTTCCCCACATTTCCAGCACGAACTTGGTATTGTTTTGTTATCTTACTTAGTCTTTTTGGTGTATAATACCACCTTAACGCCACCTTTACATAATTCTCTTTTAATAACTGACATGCTGTAAATGTGAAAGATCTCTTTCTTGCCATCTCCCAATCCTCTATGGTAATAGGTCTCCATATGTCTCTTGCCCATTTTAACATATATTCTTTTACATATTCTTGTTCTGTTTGTCTCTTTAACAATATTTTGTAAATTTTCCCAATAGCTTTTTGCCTATTTTCCACTCTAAGAACCTTATCCAATTCATTTTCTACAAGTTCAAAACCATCTCTTTTTTGATCTTCTATGAAACATTCTTTTAACTGTAAGTACGCAAACCAATTTATATTGTATCTTTCTTGTAATTTTTCTTTTGATTCCAATGTTATCAAAATATCTCTTCCTTTCTTTATAGCTCCACATATCTTATCCACTCGTCTGCCTTATACCACCTAGACAAGAAGGCCTCCTGGGGTGAGACCCATAATGGAATTTTAAAGTAAAATGCTTTTTCCACTTTTCCCCATATCCTCAGTAGTCCTTTTCTTGTACAATGGTTCGTGAATCTTTTGTTGACTTTCTCTTTCTCATAAAACAGATAAGCGTGCCAACCATATCTAATATCGTGCCCTTCCAGATTCAATAATTTTTTGTCATTTAGATTTACCCAATCTTTAATCCATACTAACGTGGATGCCTGATAGTATAGCTTGAAATCTGGAAGATCACAACCGCCCCTGAGTCTTGTGTCTGTAAAATATGTCCATTTACACCTTGATAGTTTATTCCCCCATATAAATTTCCGCAAATCTTTATTCCAGTTGTCAAATATCTTGTCATTATTCACTATAGGTAAATTTTGAAAAAGGAATATAACTTTGGGAAGTATCACCATTTTTATTGCAGCGATTTCCCCCATTAATGACAAGTTTAATTTAATCCATCTTTCCATATCTTTATTTATTTCTGTCCAAACTTTTTAATAATTATTGTCAAACAAATCAGCATTTCTTTTAGTTAGCCATATTCCTAGGTATCTTGCCTTATTACCTATGTTACAACCAGACTTATCTCTCAGTTTTTGCTCTTCTTTATCGGTCATGTTTTTCATGATTATAATTGTTTTATCTTTATTGATTTTAAATCCAGAGTGTCCTCCAAATTCAATAATTAGATTTAAACATTTTTCCATTTGGTTTTGAGGTTATTCCATAAATATAATCACATCATCCGCAAAGGCTTTTAATTTGTAAGTAAAGCCTTTAATCTTTATACCTGGGATCTCCTTGCAAGCTCTTAATCTTCTAATTAACACCTCAAGTACTAGAATAAACAACAAGGATGAGATGGGACAACCCTGTCTAGTACCTTTATTTATTTTAAATGTGTCAGAACTCTCCCTATTAATAATAAGTTGTGCCATTTGCTCTGTATATATTTTTTCTATTCTCTTGCAGAATCTTGTTCCTAATCCTGATCTTCTCATTGTTTCCATCATAAAGTTCCAGTCTACACTATCAAAAGCTTTTTCGGCATCTACCATCATCAAACCTAATTTTTTTCACTATGCACTTCATAGTATTCCAATATATTTATGACAGTTCTTATGTTGTCATTTATTCTTCTCCCAGGTATGAAGCTATTCTGATCTTCACTCACTATTTCAGCAATTATCTGTTTTAGCCTGTTGGCTAAGATCATAGTGTAAATTTTGTAATCTATATTTAATAGTGAGATAGGGCGGTAATTGCCAACTTCTTTGCCATCTTTTCCTTCTTTCAATATTAAAGATATATTAGCATTCTTCCAAGTTTCGGGAATTCCCTTGGCTTCAATCTGGTTAAACAATTTCTATAATGGCATAGCAAGTTCGTTTTCGAATTTTTTTATAGAACAGAGCTGAAAAACCGTCTGGCCCTGGAACTTTATTCTGATTCAACTCTTGGATTACTTTTGAGATTTCCGCTATTGCGATTGTCTTATTCAAGTTTTCCAAGTCTTCTTTTTTTCAAATTCTAGAAATCTTGTTTATCTAAATATGCTTTCATCTTCCGCATTTCCTCCTCACTCTTTACTTTACGGCTAAATAGTTTGTTATAATATTTCTTGAACTCTTCTTTAATCTCATTTTGATTTGTTATGACTTGTTCCCCACATCTTATCTCAGTAATTATTTTTTTCTCCAATTCTCTCCTTAGTCTATGTGCTAGCCACTTACTTGACTTATTTGCATACTCAAAATTAGTTTGTCATATTTTTCTCATTTTCTTTTTAAGTGTCGACCATGTTTCCATGTTTAGTTGTGTCTGAATTAATTTATTTGGCATGCTGTATTCTCTTTAGTTGGATCTTCTCTCAATTCTTCTTCTTTCCTTTTCAACTCTCTAATCAAAAAATTGTACCTCTCTGTATTTTGTTTCTTGACTACTGCGCCTCTTTTAATCAACAGCCCTCTAAAAACTGCTTTGCCAGCATCCCAAATGGTTTTCCATTTACACTCTTTGTTGTCATTTTCTTCAAAATATAAATTGATCTCCTTCTTCAATTTTTTGACATAATCTTCATCTTTTATTAAGTTCTCATTCAGCCTCCAGTTCATAGTTGTTTTAACTATTTTCATTTTTAATTTAATTGAGTTATGATCCAAAGTTGTCCTCGCCATAATTTCCATGTCTAGAATGTAAGGCAGCAACTCCTTAGATATTAAAAACATGTCAATTCTAGACATGGATTTATGTCTGTCCGAGTAGAACATGAAAGCCTTTTCATTATTATGTATCTTGGTCCTTACATCCTCTAGAGTGTACTCTTCTTTGATATCAAAAAAACTTGTTGGTAGCTTCTTCTGAAATCCTATTTTCTTTTTAAGTGATCTCTCCATTTTTGGGTCAAGGACTCCATTGAAATTTCCTAATAGGATCATAGGTCCTTTCACGTGCTTCTCAATTTCTTGGTATAGTTTTTTATAAAATTTTTCTTGACTCAAATTAAGTGCATAGACTACCACTATTACTATTTTAACACTCTGAAAAACTGTCTCTACACCTATGTATTCACCTTCCTCATCTTTGAATAGTTCTTTTACAGGATATTTATGATTTATGTATAATGCTATTCCTCTTTTTTTCTTTTTACTGTTGGCCGAATAAAATAATTGGCCCAACTTAGTATTTCTAAAAAATCTATAATCCTCTGTTTTTATTTTAGTTTCTTGTAGACATACTATATCATTTTTCTGTTTTTCTAAGTCATGGAATATTTGTCTTCTTTTGTATTCAGAATTTAAACCTTTTATGTTCCAGGAACATATTTTAATTGCCATTTTAAATTTCTTTATTTTATGCTTGTTCCTCTTCGTCTTCTATTTCTTCTCCAGAATCCTCTTCTTCTTTGTCTTCCTTTTCTGGTTCCGCGTCCACGTCCTCTTCGTCTGTGTGATCCTCTTCCTCTCTCTCTCTCTCTCATACACCTCTGATTCCAGTTGTTTTCTCTCAATTAAATGTTTTTCCATTTCCTTTCTAGTTTCTTCTTCTTCCTGATCTGTTCTTCTGGGCTGTTTTCTATGTTGTTTTTCCTTTTCAAATTTTTTACACAATTCTGCATTTTTTTATCAAATCTATCCTATATTTTTTTGTCTATACATGAACAAAATCCCCTCTATTTTGTTCCATTTATAATAAATTCACTCTTTCATAAGTAATTAAGTGATCTTTTTATAATTTTGTCTCCTTTTCAGAATAGCAGTTGGAATATCTTTAAAGATTTTTATTTCTTCTCCTCCTACCTTCAACAGATCTCTGAAACTTTGTTGTATTATTTTATCTCTTATTTTATTTTTGTTGAATTGGATCACAATATCCCTCGGGAGTTTTTTTCCCCTGGCTATCACAGAATTTATCTGAAACATTTTTTCAGTCTCTTCTTCCACATACTCTTCATCTAATTCTACAAATTTCGTTAATTCTGGAATTACCCTCTCAAATAAATTTTCATTTACCTTCTCAGATAAGCCCCTTAATTTTAAACATTTCTCTCTATATCGCATTTCTTGATTCAACATGTACTCCTCCCCTTTATTTTGCTTTTCTTGAATCTTTGTTGAGATCTTTTCAGCTTCTTGGGATTTTTCTTTCAATATTTCTATGTCTTTTTTCATTCCTTCCATTTCTTTATTTATTTTATCTAATTTTTCCCTAATATCTCAGTTTCTTTTTTATAGCCATGTTTAATTTCTTTTCGGATATCTTTCAGTTCATTCCTAACTTCTTGTTTGAAGTTCCTAAGTTCCGTTCTTAACTCTTCCAGTATTAGGTTTTGAATTTCTGGTAATTTGGGGGCTTCTTGTGATCCTCTCCTGGAAGTGAGTGTTTGAATTTGAAGTTGTGCCGTTGTTTTCCTAGTACTATATGCCATTTTCTTTTTACTATTTGTTATTGTTATAGTTGTATTGAATAGTAATTACTCTTGCTTATTGTTGATGTTTATTAATGGCTTCTTCCTAAATTCCCCTTGGCTTCTTTCCTATTACACAGTTTGACCCTTGAGAATATAAATTTTATAACTCAAACCTCCTACTTCACACAATTAATTTCCATCCCTCTGTATCCACGGTATCTGTCTCTTGAACCCTTGTATCAGTTCATCTTCTAACTTTGCCTCAATTCTGGCTATTACATCTAGACTGGCAATCTGTGCTTCTGCCTCCTGTAGCTCAAGTTGAGCTACAACATGATAAGACATCTCTATTAGTGACCCCATCTCAACATACATTCTACAACACTGTATCACATTACTGCTGATTAGACTTCTCTCTCACTTTGTTGTGGAGGAGCAGCAGCAGCAGCATGTTCAACCTCCTCTGACCTGTCCGAGTAGGAATCTGAGAGGGCAGCAGCCAACCTCCTCCTTCTCCGTACCCCTATATATTAAAAAGGGAGGTTAAATGTTTCTATAAACAACTCATGACAGAGACATGTACTTCTATGTGTGGAATGGTTAATTCATGGAGGATGTCCTATCTGCTGGCTGGCAATCTCTCCAGCTGGGTCTTTCTGCTCTGACCCACATGTCATGGAGCACAGAAAAGAATGGTGACCTTCTTTGGGGGGGCTACTGCCATTAGCCTCCAGTGCCTCAGAGAAATGGCCCTTTAAGTTTTTAAATTTGGACTGGCACTGGAGGCCCATCTGATTGTAGCCCCTTCCCCAGAGGAACCGGGCAGCCTTGGCAAAGAAGTTGCGGTTCCTCTGATTCGAGGACTGCATCATCCAATCTGGCACACCAGCCTGCTGGGATAGACTCTGTAACAAGAGATTTGTCTTGTGAGTCCTCCAGTAGTTGATGCCCTGGGCTACTTTTGCACGTCCCCAAACACCCTCAGCCATCGTAACTCCATGACAAAGTTAGCACAAAATTGAATATTTATAGTTTTGAAAAAACCGTTGCTCTGCTGTACTCTCCACCAATTAGGGATGGCTCTGAAAGTTTTCAATATTTTAAAAACATAATCTGTCTTCCTGATTGGTATTTTGGCATAGGTACACATCTCCCAGCACTTTGCTGCCTTGCTGAAACCTGTAGATGTTTGCAGCAGCCTGGAAAAAGTTCCCTTGCCAATTTAAAAACTTCTTTGCACCTCTGCTCTGCCTATTTAAATACTCTTAAATCCAGAAGCATTTCTTATGCTGAAAAGGCGTGTATTGTAGGCTAAGGAAAACCCCACACTCCACCAGATGTAAATGTGATGATATTCCTAAGTTTGTTGCTTCGTTAATTTTTAAGGTATAGCTACTACGAAATGGCCCCCCAATGCTTCCCCCCAAATATTCCAGAAAGGAAGGGTAACAGAGTCATTCATAAGTTATAAAACTTTATTTGCAAAGGGATCCATTTCTGGGTGAGCAAGTTGTGCAATGGTAAAAGTGAACCCCATGAAAACATTTTGACAACTGAATAGCTTTTCCTGCTTAGGTTTGATGCTCCAAACACCAGAGATACTCCTTAAGGGTATTGTGCACCACCTCACCCTCTGCTTTTTCTGTGTCTCATTATTAATTAGAGGTTTGCCCCATGTATCTAAAATATATCTGTGAACCCTCCTAGGATTGTCCTCTAATATTTTTCCCTTAGTTTATCAAATATTGTGTAAAATTACACAGGAAACTATTACAGAGCATACCTTCTCCTCCGCAATTTCCAGAGAAGCCATAAGGCAACACCATCTGCTCTTCAGTCTCCCGAATGACCTCTCAATGATACTCCAGACTTTATTATGATATTTATCGTACAATCGCTGCTTTGGAGTTGTCGTACCCTTGTATGGTGTAAGCAACCACTTACTTGTTGGGTAAGCTCCATCAACTAACGTAAGAGGTCCTATCTGCTTCCCCAAAATATCAATACTGGGAGTACCCAGAACGTAAATGCCAGCTTCCATTGTTTCAAAAAAATGCAGAGTTATGAAGCATACATGAATCATGTGTTTTCCTGCGCCAACCAATATCCACATCAATAAAAAAACCCTTGTGATCACATGTTCCCTGAAGTAATACACTGTAACTGTTTTTTCTATTAATGTATTCATTCCCCTGGCACACAGAATGGACAATAGTTACATGACATCCATCTAATACAGCGATCACTTGAGGGTATCCAAGTTCTGCAAAGCCATCCAAACTGGAGAAAAAGGAGATGTAAGAGAAATAGAACAGATTAGCAATGAGAAGTAGTTATTTCAAACACAAACATTCATGTGCAACAAACACAAATGTGCACACACAGGCAGATATTCATTCACACAGTCAGCAACAAGCACATGGCATGCATTCCCTAGTAGATTCTGTAATATAACTTTCAACAAAAGATGTGATTTTTCATGTTAACACAAAAAAAGTTAAGTAAGAGTAAGTTGAAGTTGAAAGTATAGATTATGTTCAGTATAACTCACATACATGCTGCTGCATCACAGAATGGTAGAGCATGCTATGGTTTAGCATTTAGCAAATCAGCTTCATGAGAAAACAAAATCATATAACTTTTCATGAACCCAAAAGTACTGTAAGATACATGATGTACCAGACACATGTTCGCATTAACTCAATAAGATTTCTTTATTAAGCAAGAAACGCAGACCAGTAATATAGGCAAAGCCAGAACTGAAACCAATCTAGTACAGACACCAGATAAACCCTTACAGTGTGAGAATGGCATGTAGGGAGGGCTGTAGGGGTAGCAGCTACCTCCAGGTGCTCTGGCCTTGAAACCGCCATAGAAACAGCATTCCCAGACCCAATAGGTGGGCAGGCTGCCGTACAGAGATAGAGAGGCCCAGGCAGGGGGATCAGGCCAGGAACCAAACTCATGTCAGGCCTAAAAAACCAAACTCATGTCAGGGTCTTCCATGTTCCTACTCTAATACCCAGAATCTATGGATGAGCATGACTTACCACCCCCCTTGAGGAGAAAACCACCCTCCCCAAATCCAAACCAGTAGACAAAGGAAAGTACCAAGCAAAACACAGGAACCCCCCTCCATTCAGCCAGGCTTATCAGGGAAGCGGGCATTGAACTTCCTCAATAAGTGTGGAGACTTGACGTGTTCAACATTGACCCATTCAGCATGACCCATAGGCAAATGTTTCCATTTTACCAGGTACTGTAACCCCCCCTGAACCCGAGAGTCCAGCACATCAGAGATTTCAAAATGTTGATCATCGTCCACCATGATAGGGCAGGGCATCTCAGGAACTCAGTGATGTTGATCTGGAGGGCACACAGGCTTGAGCAAACTAGAATAAACACAGGATGGATGTTACGATATAATTTGGGCAAGGATAGTTCAAAAGCCACAGGGCTGATTTCCCTAACAATAGGGAAAGGTCCAATGTATTTAGGCCCCAACTTTTTTGAGGGCCGCGGGCTCTTCAGGAACTTAGTGGAAAGATATACTAAGTCTCCCACAGCGTAGCTCGGGGCAGGGTCACGCTTCTTGTCCACATGCTCTTTGTAGCAGGCTTCTGCATACTCTAGGGCCGACACAACTCTTGGCCAGGTGTCTTTGATTTGAGTGCTCCACTGAGTCACAGGAACCAGGTCTCTAGAATCCCCCTCTCCCAAAGGCAGAGGGTTAAAGTCCTGTCCTGAAACAATTTTAAAGGGGGACAAGTTTGTACTTTGGTGTATGATGTTGTTGTACGCCACCTCTGTGAAGGGTAATAGATCAACCCAATCAGACTGCTGGAAGTTGACATAACACCTTAAATACTGTTCCAATATTTGGTTCAAATGTTCAGTCTGGCCATCACTTTGTGGATGATGAGAGCTACCCTGGCTCAATTCCCAACAGCCTTGTAAACGCCTTCCAGAACAGGGAGGTGAATTGAGCACCCCTATCTGAGATTATTTTGGTGGGAACTCCATGTAGCCTGTATATGTGTTGTACAAATAGCTTGGCCAGCTGTAAGGCGGTCACAATTTTCTTGCAAGCAACAAAGTGAGCTTGCTTGGAAAACAGGTCAGTCACTACCCAAATAAATGTCTTTTTCTTACTTTCTGGCAACTCAACAATGAAGTCCATACTAATTTCCTCCCAAGGTTTAGTGGGGGTAGGCAATGGTAGTAAGAGGCCTTTTGGTTTTCCACTGGCTCTTTTTGCCACTGCACACATATGATACCCTTTTACATAATCCTCCACTTCCTTTCGCATTTTGGGCCACCAGAATTTCCAAGATAGAGCTAGAGGTCCAGAGTGGACTGTGTGGACTGGATCCCACATAGCCTTACCTTGTCCAGAGATAGAGAGGCCCAGGCAGGGGAATCAGGCCAGGAACCAAACTCATGTCAGGCCTAAAACCAAACTCATGTCAGGGTCTTCCATGGAGTTTACTCTAATACCCTGAATCCATGAACGAGCATGACAACTGAATACAGAATTACCTGCCGATGGTCACCCAGGTAAGTAGTACATCATAGAAGAAGCTTATCCATCACCAGCACCACCTCTATGAAATCCTGGACACTGTAGACCAGCCAACGCCAAACTGATTGCATGCTCCTGCATACGACCCTCGGTGAGTGAGGAGCCATAGAGTTGTCACAACATGCTTCTCTACAGAGATAGCCTTTCACATATTGGTTTCCATCCTTGCGATCTCTGGATGTAAAATTTCCACTAACTTCATAAACAGGGTCTTCATAAAGTACATATACCACCGTTCATTTGACCATACAGATATAAGAAATGTCTTCTACCACTCTTCTGTGGTGGGGTAAACCCACCATTGTCTGTAACAGACTGAAGGATGGCACAACTCCAAAAGCATTGCTGAAAGAATGGTATCACTTCCAGACATTATCCTTCTTCATAACTGGAAGGATTTCTCTCCCATTCGTTGCATGAGAAGTAGGAGATGAGCCAGTCTGGCATGCTGAAGACATTTTCTTCTGCTCATCAATTGCATAGTTGCTCATATGAGAGCAATGATCACCATGCAGTACTCAGTAGAGCTCTCCATGATGCAACTTTTTGAAAAGAAATGGTGGATCACTGCCAGTAGGGACCTAACAGATGTTTTCTGACCAATAGTACAACTTCCTCACAGCTGTTGGGCTATCATGCCCCATGAGCCTGATGAGGCTGTAGAGTCAGAGGAGGAAGTGGACATGGCAGAGAACGGTCCTAGGGACCCTGACACAGGTTTATCTACACCTGTGCCAGCAAGGAACCCTGCCAACCTGGAGGCTGAAGCAGAAGAACCTGGTCCGAGTGGGTTGGCATCAGGTCCAGCAGAGATCCCTTCCCACTCAGATAGGGAAGAAGAAAAGGAGAGGGACTTACCTCCACCATTGTATACCCAGCAACGAGCTCAAAAGGAGGCTCAAAGGAGGTCTCTGAGAATTTATGAGAAGAGCTTGCTCATTAAGAAACACCTGGCAAAGCCTTAATTGCTTTATATAGGCTGGAAGAGGCAATGGAGGCTTTGTCAGAGATCAACTGATCTCCCTGGAGAAAGCTTCCTGCTGACTTCAATGCCTGAATCCTTGCTGCCTTGACTAGTGTCTTGACCTTGGACTGTTCCTGACCACTCTGTTGCCTGATCCTGCTGACCCACGGACCAACCACTGCCTTCTGTAAGCCTTGACCTTTGGACTGTATTCTGGACTCTTCTCTGTGTGCCTTCTTGCCTGTATTGCTGCTTCTCCAAGAAACGGAACCTTGTTTGTTCTGAACTTTATCTGGCTCTCTCTAATTAACTATCACTGGGGCTTGGCTGCTTTCTCAGCCCTTGTTTATCCTGCTGGCAATTTGAACTGCTTTTCTGGACATGGGCAACCAATAGTGCTGAGAATCTTTGCAGAAAGTATATCAAAAAGGAAGTGAAAACATGATTAAGTGCATCCTTGATTGACAGCCAAAAAAAAAAAATCCCAAAAAAGTGACCATGGGAATAAAAAAGAGAGAGAATTTGTCATGGGCTCCATCTTGGTTTTTTTTGTTTGTTTGGTTGGTTGGTTGGTTGGTTTTTGGTTTTTTTGCACAAAACAATGTGTTTAAACAGAAAATGCAAGATGCTTTACTACCCGGGACAAATCGTGGGTTCAGTATGAGACAGAGTCGAGCTGTCGATTTTTCGAATCTCCCCGGGATAAAAATTGCCATGTAGCTGAGCCCTTGGAGAACAGGTGAAGTGCCAGAGGGCTAGAGACAAGCAAACATTGCCCCTCCCTTCAAAAAAGGCCAAAAAAAAAAAGAATCATAGAATAAGAGAGTTGGAAGAGACTACAAGGGCCATCCAGTCAAATCCCCTGCCATGCAGGAATGCACTATCAAAGCACCCCTGACAGATAGCCATCCAGCATCTGTTTAAAAGCCTTCAAAGGAGACTCCACCACATTCAGAGGCAGCATATTCCACTGTAGAAGAGCTCTTACCATCAGGAAGTTCTTCCAAATTTGAGATGGAATCTCTTTTCCTGTAGTTTGAATCCATTGCTCTGTGTCCTAGTCTCTGTAGCAGTTGAAAACAAGCGTGCTCCTTGTTCAATATGATATTCTTTGAAATATTTAAACATGGCTATCATGTCACCTCTTAACCTTTTCTTTTCCAGGCTAAACACACCCAGGTCCCTAAGCTGGTCTCCATGGGGCATGGTTTCCAGACCTTTTACTGTTTTGGTCACCCTCCTCTGGACTTGTTTCACCTTGTTAATATGCTTTCTGAATAGTGGTGCCTAGAAATGGACACAATATTCCAAGTGAGGTCTAATTCAAACACTTGTGGAGGCAGGTTTTATGCAACAGAGCTTGCCACAAGGCAGATCTAACCTCCCCCTGCAAACCCAGTCCAATTCTTCCTTATTTTGCTTGAGTGTGTGTGAAACACAGCAAAGGGGAAGGGTAGAAATTGTAGTGTATGGGCTCTTAAAGGGCCCACTCCCGCCCTGACAGAGACTGGGAAATTCAGCCATGGACTGGCAAGTGCAGAGGGGTCTAGAAGAGCAAAGCACAGAGCAAAACCACTGCAGAGAAAGCTAGAGAATTTAGGAGGGAATCCAAGGGGTCATCTAGACCAACCCGCCACTTCTGATTTTTAAAATGTGAGAAGAGGGGACTGTAACTCATTTAGAGAATGAATTTCTAAGCAACCCAATCACCCCTTTTCTTGTGGACCCAGTAAAATAATTAATTTTAGAATACATGTCCCATAATTCCCATTAACGGCCCGCATGCTGGCTTTGAAATATTTTTGCCAAAATATTGCTGTACAGGCTCATTTCCTTTGTTGTGAAATACAACTCCTAGCTTGTAAACAGAATATCCTGTATTGTGTGCCACCAAATTACTTTTTTAAAAATAATAATTATTATATTTCTTCATATAACAAAAATATAAAGATACTTGCAAAAGGTTACCATTACATCTTCTCATTCAGTTTCAAACAGTTCTTCCTCAAATAAACAATTACATGCTAAACACCTTTCTTCATTGTGGTCATATTTAATTTTCCAACCTAACCTCTATATACTTTCTATGTACTTTCTATTGAAATTTCTCTTCTCTTCCCCTTTGACTACCTTATGCTTCCATTACTCAAAGAAACTTTACATTTCTATTACATTTGACTTTGTATAGGTGTTCTAACAATTTGAAATCTATAACATATACAAATTATATTTGTTCTATTACTTGTTTGAACCCCTGTTAATCAGTCCAATATTCTAAACAGAAATAACTACATGATTTCCCAGGTGAGTATTTTGAATATTTTAAAACATGAAACTTATATTTATCAATCTTTGTGCTTTTTTTTTTGCTTCTCTACTTCCCCCTCTGCCACCTTCTGTCATATGAACCTTATTTTCTTCTGTTTTTTTACTATTTTTCCTTAATAATTGGTCATTTTACCTCCCATCTCTTTCTAAAAAATTCTATTATTGGTTCCCAGTCTGTTTTTAAGTTTTGTGTAGATTTTTCTCTTAACTCCATAGTGAGTTTATCCATACAGGCCACATCCAGAATTTTCTCTAACCATTCATCTAATGTGGGAATTTCCTTTTGTTTCCATCTTTGAGCCAATGTTAATCTTGCAGCCGTTATCAAATATAACAATGTTCTCCACCTTGTTTTCCCCCATCTCTTTCCCCACCACTTGTATCATATTCAGTAAATAACATTCAAGTTTCATAGGAAAATTAATATGAAATATTTCTTCTATGGCTCTATGTATGCTTCTCCAAAACTTTTTAACATGTTCACAGTTCCACCACATATGGTAGAGCGATCCTGTACTGTTTTGGCATTTCCAACAGTTTTTATTTGACATTTCAAACATTTCCCCTAATCTTACTGGTGAATAGTGCCATCTATGCACTGTCTTAAAGTAATTTTCTCTGAGGTTTTGACACGCAGAAAATTTGTTTGATCTTTCTCTTGCTTTCTCTCAAGCTTCTAACTCTAAATTGTAGCCAAAGTCCGAAGCCCATTTCAACATTGTATCTTTTATTTTGTCTCCTTCTAAGTCTCTCGTAAGTAAAATTTTGTAAAGTTTAGAGATTTTGTTTTTGACTGGACCCCACATAGCCTTACCTAAATAATTTTTTTTCTTCAAACCCCCTTTCCTTCAAATCTTGCAAGAATCTTTGTTTTATCTGTTCATAAGTAAACCAATGTAGTTGACGTTCCTCTTTTGCATTGATCTTAAATTCTCTCCCTCTTTCTTTTGCCAACAGATCATTGTATTTTATCCAGCCTTCTGTGTTTTTCCATCTATTCAAAAAGCTTCTTGTGGGGAAGTCCATAATGGTATTTTCATATAAAATTTTTGTTTTACCTTTTCCCATTCTTGTTATAATGATCTTCTACTAACATAATGATTGCTTGAAAATATATTTTGAGATTTGGAAGATCTGTGCCACTTCTGGACTTGGTATCTGTCATAGTCTTCCATCTTTATTCTAGATTTTCAGCCACCCTGAACATATTTACTAATTTCTTTATGTCACTCTGTAAATGGTTTTTCATTTGTTAAAATTGGGGTGTTTGAAATAAATATAAGAATTTTGGTAGAATATTCATTTTTATCATTGATAACCTTCCAAAAAGTGATAGTTTTAATTTCTTTTTTTAAAAAACATATCTTTATTGAATTTTAATTGAATAGAATAAAAAAATCAAACAATAAACCTATTACATACAATTGACACAAAATAAAAAAAGAAATATACAAAAACATAACAAAGCAAACAAACACATACATACCGTATATTCCGGCGTATAAGACGACCCGGCGTATAAGACGACCCCCCCAATTTTTAAAGTAAAATGCAGAGTTTGTGATATATTCGCCCTATAAGACGACCCCCCTCTTCCAACGCATAGCCCCCGCATGCCCCTCCTGGGCTCACTTCCAGGAGGGAGCGCAGGAGGAGGATGCGGAGGCTGTGCGCCCAAAGGGGGCACGTTCGCCCCTTCTCCCCACCTTCCAGGAAGGTGGGAAGAAGGGGCGAATCGCGGTTTGGCCACGCAGCCTCCGCATGCCCCTCCTGCGCTCCCTTCCAGGAGGGAGCGCAGGAGGGGGATCCGCAGGCTGTGCGGCCAAACGGGGCTTTGGGGGAGGGGGGAGGCTAGGGGGAGGCTAGGCGGAGGGTGGCAGGGGGGAAGGGGCTTCACAGCCACCCCCCCTCTCCAAAGCGAGCCTTTGGGGAAGGGGGGTGGCTGGGCGGAGGGTGGGAGGGTGGCAGGGAGTAGGGGGCTTCCAAGCCCCCCTCCCTTTCGGGAGGGGGGTGGATGCGCAGGGGATGGGTGGGGGGAAGGGAGGAGGGGGCTTCTCCGCCACCCCCCTCCCTGAAAGCGCGTTTCTGCGGCTTTCAGGGACGGGGGTGGATGCATGGGGAGTGGGAGGGGGGAAGGGAGGAGGGGGCTTCTCCGCCACCCCGCCTCCCTGAAAGCAGCGGTTCCGCTGCTTTCAGGGACGGGGGTGGATGAGCGGGGGGTGGGCGGGGGGAAGGGAGGAGGGGGCTTCTCCGCCCCCCCACTCCCTGAAAGCAGCGGTTCCGCTGCTTTCAGGGACTGGGGTGGATGAGCGGGGGTGGGGGTGGGGGGAAGGGAGGAGGGGGCTTCTCCGCCCCCCCACTCCCTGAAAGCAGCGGTTCCGCTGCTTTCAGGGACGGGGGTGGATGAGCGGGGGGTGGGCGGGGGGAAGGGAGGAGGGGGATTCTCCGCACCCCCACTCCCTGAAAGCAGCGGTTCCGCTGCTTTCAGGGACGGGGGTGGATGAGCGGGGGGTGGGCGGGGGGAAGGGAGGAGGGGGCTTCTCCGCCCCCCCACTCCCTGAAAGCAGCGGTTCCGCTGCTTTCAGGGAGGGGGGTGGATGAGCAGGGGGTGGGCGGGGGAAGGGAGGAGGGGGATTCTCTGCCCCCCCACTCCCTGAAAGCAGCGGATCCGCTGCTTTCAGGGACGGGGTGGATGAACGGGGGGTGGGCGGGGGGAAGGGAGGAGGGGGATTCTCTGCCCCCCCACTCCCTGAAAGCAGCGGATCCGCTGCTTTCAGGGAGGGGGGTGGATGAGCAGGGGGTGGGCGGGGGAAGGGAGGAGGGGGATTCTCCGCCCCCCCACTCCCTGAAAGCAGCGGTTCAGCTGCTTTCAGGGACGGGGTGGATGAACTGGGGGTGGGCGGGGGGAAGGGAGGAGGGGGATTCTCCGCCCCCCCACTCCCTGAAAGCAGCGGTTCCGCTGCTTTCAGGGACTGGGTGGATGAACGGGGGGTGGGCGGGGGGAAGGGAGGAGGGGGATTCTCCGCCCCCCCACTCCCTGAAAGCAGCGGATCCGCTGCTTTCAGGGACGGGGTGGATGAACGGGGGGTGGGCGGGGGGAAAGGGAGGAGGGGGATTCTCCGCCCCCCCACTCCCTGAAAGCAGCGGTTCAGCTGCTTTCAGGGACGGGGTGGATGAACGGGGGGTGGGCGGGGGGAAGGGAGGAGGGGGATTCTCCGCCCCCCCACTCCCTGAAAGCAGCGGTTCCGCTGCTTTCAGGGACTGGGTGGATGAACGGGGGGTGGGCGGGGGGAAGGGAGGAGGGGGATTCTCCGCCCCCCCACTCCCTGAAAGCAGCGGTTCCGCTGCTTTCAGGGACTGGGTGGATGAACGGGGGGTGGGCGGGGGGAAGGGAGGAGGGGGATTCTCCGCCCCCCCACTCCCTGAAAGCAGCGGTTCCGCTGCTTTCAGGGACTGGGTGGATGAACGGGGGGTGGGCGGGGGGAAGGGAGGAGGGGGATTCTCCGCCCCCCCACTCCCTGAAAGCAGCGGTTCCGCTGCTTTCAGGGAGGGGGGTGGATGAGCAGGGGGTGGGCGGGGGAAGGGAGGAGGGGGATTCTCCGCCCCCCCACTCCCTGAAAGCAGCGGTTCAGCTGCTTTCAGGGACGGGGTGGATGAACGGGGGGTGGGCGGGGGGAAGGGAGGAGGGGGATTCTCCGCCCCCCCACTCCCTGAAAGCAGCGGTTCCGCTGCTTTCAGGGACTGGGTGGATGAACGGGGGGTGGGCGGGGGGAAGGGAGGAGGGGGATTCTCCGCCCCCCCACTCCCTGAAAGCAGCGGTTCCGCTGCTTTCAGGGACTGGGTGGATGAACGGGGGGTGGGCGGGGGGAAGGGAGGAGGGGGATTCTCCGCCCCCCCACTCCCTGAAAGCAGCGGTTCCGCTGCTTTCAGGGACTGGGTGGATGAACGGGGGGTGGGCGGGGGGAAGGGAGGAGGGGGATTCTCCGCCCCCCCACTCCCTGAAAGCAGCGGTTCCGCTGCTTTCAGGGACGGGGTGGATGAACGGGGGGTGGGCGGGGGGAAAGGGAGGAGGGGGATTCTCTGCCCCCCCACTCCCTGAAAGCAGCGGTTCCGCTGCTTTCAGGGAGGGGGGTGGATGAGCAGGGGGTGGGCGGGGGAAGGGAGGAGGGGGATTCTCCGCCCCCCCACTCCCTGAAAGCAGCGGTTCAGCTGCTTTCAGGGACGGGGTGGATGAACGGGGGGTGGGCGGGGGGAAGGGAGGAGGGGGATTCTCCGCCCCCCCACTCCCTGAAAGCAGCGGTTCCGCTGCTTTCAGGGACTGGGTGGATGAACGGGGGGTGGGCGGGGGGAAGGGAGGAGGGGGATTCTCCGCCCCCCCACTCCCTGAAAGCAGCGGTTCCGCTGCTTTCAGGGACGGGGTGGATGAACGGGGGGTGGGCGGGGGGAAAGGGAGGAGGGGGATTCTCTGCCCCCCCACTCCCTGAAAGCAGCGGTTCCGCTGCTTTCAGGGAGGGGGGTGGATGAGCAGGGGGTGGGCGGGGGAAGGGAGGAGGGGGATTCTCCGCCCCCCCACTCCCTGAAAGCAGCGGTTCAGCTGCTTTCAGGGACGGGGTGGATGAACGGGGGGTGGGCGGGGGGAAGGGAGGAGGGGGATTCTCCGCCCCCCCACTCCCTGAAAGCAGCGGTTCCGCTGCTTTCAGGGACTGGGTGGATGAACGGGGGGTGGGCGGGGGGAAGGGAGGAGGGGGATTCTCCGCCCCCCCACTCCCTGAAAGCAGCGGTGCCGCTGCTTTCAGGGAGGGGGTTGGATGCACGGGGAGTGGGCAGGGGAAAGGAGGAGGGGGCTTCCTAGCCACCCCCCCAAAGCCGCGGTTCCGCGACTTTCGGGAGGGAGGGTGGAAGCGCGGGGGGGGCGGGTGGCAGGGAGGAGCACTTTGCTTCACCCCCTGCCCGATCTCCTGCCTCTTCGCTCCGTTTGCGAAGAGGCAGGAGATAGGCAGGCAGGTGAAGCAAAGTGTATCCGGCGTATAAGACGACTGTCAATTTTGGAGGGCACTTTTGAGTGCTCAAAAGTCGTCTTATACGCCGGAATATACGGTATACACAAAAAAGGCAAAATTAATTAAACTTTTAAAAGACACATTTTAAAAAATGACTTCCAAGTTAACTGGCTATACAGTCTTAATTAAATTTCAATTCCTCTCTCTAATTTTTTAATCTCTTTGATATATTACCTCCCTCTATTTTTTAATAGGTTCTCTTACAAGTCAAAACCTAAACTTATCCAGTCTCCATTGAGTTGTTTTACATGATCTGTAAACGGTCTCCATATTTTTATATATTTTTCTATTGAATGTCCTTTTACTATATTTGTAAGTTTATCCAATTCTGCCATCTCAAACACTTTTGTTACCCATTCCGATATTTTAGGGATTTTATTACATTTCCATTTTTTTGCATATACCAACCTTGCTGCTGTTATAAAATAAGTTATCAAAATGTTATGTTTTCTCTCTTCTTTATTTTCTAAATCAATCATGCTGGGAGAGGCTGCTTGTTGCTGAGTGGGGTGGAGCTTTTGTGAGTTTGAATTTTTTTTAAACTGTTGGGAGACGCTGCTTGTTGCTGAGTGGGGTGGAGCTTCTGTGCGTTTGAATTTCTTAAAAACTGTTGGGAGAGGCTGTTTGTTGTTGAGTGGGGTGGAGCTTCTGTGAGTTTGAATTTTTTAAAAAACTGTTGGGAGAGGCTGCTTGTTAAGTGATCAAACAAAAGTACAGCATAGAGTTCTCAGCATTAACTAAGAGTTCTTAGATTACCTAAAAGCTCTCACCATGTACACTGAGGGGACTGCTGCAGTCACCTGCAACATTTGTGGGATGTTTGTCTTCTTGTCTACAGATGTGGGGAACTTCACATGCACCAAGTGCAACTTAGTAGTCCTCTTGGAGGAGAAAGTCCAGCAGCTGGAGACACGGGTAGCTACACTTCAAAAGATTCGTGAGCAAGAGATTTTCCTGGACAGAACAGAACGAACAGTCTTGGACAGGGACTGCACAGAGGAACTGGTTGGGGAGGAGAGGGCCACTTCACAGACACAGGAAGTAGACATCTGGAGGAATGTCACACACAGAAGAAGAACATCCAGGGATTCTTCCAGCAGCTTGCAGCTACAGAATCGATTTGAAGCCCTCTCCCTTATCGAGGACAACAAGGAAGAACAGCATGGACAGACTTCAGGGGCAGCGCAGGGGACCCTGAGAGGACCACCGCAAGGAACAGCAGCTGCAAAGCCTCGGCAGAGGCGTGTGGTGGTGGTGGGGGACTCCTTGCTGCGGGGTACAGAAGCAGTGGTTCGTGGGCCTGACAAGATGTCTCGGGAGGTGTGTTGTCTCCCTGGGGCAAAGATCCGTGATGTGACCGAGAGGCTGACAAGACTCGTCAAGCCTACGGATCATTACCCCTTCCTTTTGGTCCATGTGGGAACCAATGATACTGCAAGGCACAACTTTCCGAAGATCAGAAGAGATTATGAGGCTCTGGGGAGGAAGCTGAAAGAAATGGATGCACAGGTTCTCATCTCGTCTCTTCTGCCAGTTGAAGGGCATGGTCCAGGAAGGGAGAGGAAAATAGCCGACATAAACAACTGGCTCCGTAGATGGTGTCACCGAGAACAATTTGGATTCTTGGATCATGGGCTGCGCTTCCATGAGGGGGGACTTCTGGCAAGAGATGGGGTGCATCTGACAACAGTTGGCAGAAACATTTTTGCCTACAGTCTCAAGAATTTGATCAGGAGGGCTTTAAACTGAGTCATATGAGGGAGGGAGACAGTATTCTGGAAGGCAAAAGGGCTGGAGAAAATAACCAAACTGTCATAGAGGGAACAAGGCAAACAGTGCAAGGACCCAACAGTGGGAGGCAAAAAACCTTGCACAGGCAGCAAGTAAAGGGAACACATGGTCTTAGATGTCTCTACACTAATGCACAGAGCATGGTAAATAAGCAAGATGAACTCGAACTCCTAGCACTACAAAACAAATATGATATAATAGCCATTACTGAAACTTGGTGGGATGAGTCGCATGATTGGAATGTAGGAATAGAGGGGTATAACCTTTATAAGAGAAACAGGCCAAACAGGAAAGGAGGAGGAATAGCATTATATGTCAGGGATATTTATACCACTGAAAAGTTCCATGACATCAATACTGGAAGCCAGGTGGAGAGCATCTGGATAAAAATTAAAGGGGAGGGAAAAGTAATTTTTTTAATCCATATTTAGTAGGGAAATAGGCCTGTAGTTCTTAATATCAGCACAATCTTTTTCAGGATTAATACAATATAAGCATTATTCTATGAGGTTGGTTTCCCAAAAAATTCCATTTCATTTAACATTCTCTGTAAAGGTAAAATTAATTCATCTTCCATATGTTTGTAAAATCCTGCCAAAAATCCATCAAGGACTGGGGCTTTCGCCTTCTTCAATGGAAATTTTAATTACCATTGAAATTTCATCCACTGTCAATTGTGCATTTAATATTTTCTGATGTTCTTTAGAGAGTTGATATATTTGTTGATTATTCAGATAATTGTCTATTTTGATTTTTTTTGCTCGCTCCTTTTCTCTTCCCCATATAACCCTTCAAAAAAAATAACAAACTCTTTCTTAATCTCTTGTTGGGTGGTGTAGGACTTCCCCTTATATCTTATCTCCAATATTAGCTTCTTATTGCTTTCTTTTTTCAGTCTGTGAGCCAGCCATTTCCCCAGCTTGTTTGAAATATGTTCGAAATATATTTGATGAAATTTTCTAAGTTTATCTTTGACTTCATTAGTAGTTTCTAGATTCAATTGATTTTGCAATAATTTAATTTCCTTCATTACCTTCTTGTTTTGTGTATTATTTCCTAATCTTTCCTCTTTTTTACATCAGTTCTCATTAAATGTTTTGAATTTTCCCTTGCTTCAATTTTTTAATTTCACTACCTCTTTGGATGCAAAGTCCTCTAATTACTAGTTTACTGGCATCCCAGGTCGTTTTCATTGGTATTTCTCCTGGCTTGTTTTCTGAAAAATAGTTTTACTGCTTTTTTCATTTTCTCTTTAAATTCTTTATCTTCTAATAATGTTTCATTTAATCTCCAATTATAACCCTTCTTTGCTATTTGATATGTTAAGGAAATGGGTTATGATCTTTCAAATGCTTTGGTAGAATCGACATATTCATAATTTTTGTCTTCAGATGTGGAGATGCAAGGCATGAATCTATTCTCAACATTGTTTTGTGTCTGTCGGAAAAAAAGTATATCCTTTTGCATCCTTATATTTGTATGTCCATATGTCAGTTAGGGCTATGTTGTCCATTACCTTGAAGAAAGCCAGAGGTAGTTTGCCCTTGCTTTTAGATTTGTCTGCTCTGTCATTCTGTGGATTTATAACCCCATTGAAATCTCCCATCATCAAAATATTTTCTTTGTCTACTTTTTCAATTTCCTTGTTGACTTTTCTATAAAATTTCTCCTTCTTTTCTACTGGTGAATCTATTCCAATTATTAGCAGTTTTTGATTTGGTATTGTAACCTCGAGTCCAAGGTAGTAGCCTTCTCTGTCATTGAAGAGTTCTCTTACAGTATGCTTCTTATTAACATAAATAACCACACCTTTCTTTTTCTTATTAGTTGCCAAAATAAATGTCTGTCCTAATTTGGGGTTAATCAAGTACTTATTTAGAGTTTTCTTCTTTAATGCAGGTTTCCTCAAGGTATATTATGCCACTATTAGTTTTCTCCAGATAGTGAAAGATATTTCTTCTTTTATACTTTGAATTTAAGCCCTTTACATTCCAGATAATTACTTTTAAGGATATATTATTGATTTTAATCTCTCACTTTCTTCTTTTTTTCTTTCCTCCTCTTTTATTCTTCTAGTTTTTGTTTTCCTCTAGTTCTTATCTCCCTAATATCCTCTCAATGTCTCCTTCACATAGCAATTCCAGTTGTCCTTTAAACTGTTCTTATGCTCTGACTCCTATTCATCATCTTCCACTTGTCCTCCTCCTTCTTCCTCTCCTCCTCCACCTATATCTTCTTTACGTTGTTCATTTTGAATTTGTTTCATTTTTACTTCTTTTCTATTTTTTTCTCTTTTCTCCCCCTCATTGTTGGAGTCTTGCTGGTCTTCCTCTGGATCTCTTCTCCTCTCTTGGGTTCTATTTAAGTCCTTGATTAGTCTTTTATGAAACTCTCACTTTTTCAATTGAGTTTCTTTTGTGTCTTCTTTGTCTGTATATAAGAGATAATCCTTCTATCCTTTCCCACCTGAAGTTCACTCCATTCTTAGTTAAGAGTTGGGTTAGGAACTTGTAATCTTGACTTTTTTTCAAAATTTGTGGGGGAATGTCCTTAAAAATTGCTATTTCCTTTCCATCAATTTCTAGTTTATTTTGATAGCTTCTCTTTAGTATTTCATCCCTCATCTTTGGTCATATAAAACAGATTACAACATCTCTGGGGAATCTTCATTTTTCTCACTGCTATCAGGAGGATTCTGAATATTTTTTCAATTTCTCTTTCCAATTCTATCTTTTCAACTTGTAAATATTCAGCTAATACTGAAACCATATAGTCCATCCTATTTTATTTTTATTTTTCTGCAATACCTCTTATCTTAAGTCATCTCTCTCTGTAGCATAATTCCTGTAATAATATCAAATTTTCTTCCTGTTTTTGATTCAATGATAGTTCTTCAACAGATTTTTCGATAGCTCCAGCTTTGTCCTGCAGTTTTCACATCCTCTTTTACAACATCTAGGTCTTTTGTGACCTTTTCAATTTGTTTGCTTAATATCGCTGTTTCTCTTTCAATGTCTTTTCTCAGTTCTCTTCTCAACTCTCTAAAATCCATTTTTACATCTTTTTTTTAAAAAAAATTCCTCAATTCCTCCCAAATTTGCATTTGCACTTCTGGTATTTTTGTTGTCATTTCCAGGGATCCTCTCCTTGTTGTGGTACCCTGTGTTAGAGTTTGACTGAGGCCTTGGGTAGTTTTTCTAGTTGTCATTGTCATTGACATCTTTACAATCATCTTATTCTAAAGTTGTCTAGTATAAGCTTTTTGTTTACTTGTCAAATTAAACTTGTGTATTACAATATAGTTTAAACATCCAATATCCTGCTTATTTATAGTGACTTTAAGTATCTTTAGATTACCAAGATCCCACCCAAGAAAGAAACAATCCAATAGTTAATATTTAATATCAATCAACCTAGTCTCTGTGATGCTCCAAAGACTAGGACATGGAGCAATGGGTCCAAATTACAGGAAAAGAGATTCCACCACCTAAACATTAGGAAGAACTTCCTGACAGTAAGAGGTGTTCAGAAGTGGAATACACTGCCTTGTAGTGTAATGGAGTCTCCTTATTTGGAGATTTTTAAATAGACGCAGGATGATCATCTGTTGGGGATGTTTTGATTGTGTATTCCTGCATGGCAGGGGGTTGGACTGGATGGCCCTTGAGGTCTCTTCCAGCTCTATGATTCTATGAACCTGTCAGTTCCTGACCCCTCTCAACACTTAATCAGCTATCAATTATTGCCCTTCATCCAACTGTAAATTCAATAAGAAGTATAGTAACTAACTTGACTAGTTTCCCAAAGTTATTATACAATTATACAATTGAATCAGCATCAATAATCAGTAGCCTAAGTATTAATTATTAACTATTAAGTATTAACATTCTATTAACACTTCTTCACACTGTTATTGACAATTCATGGAAACATCTCTTGTTGTAGCAAGGACTCCCCTCCGATATGTAGACAACCATATATAGTATATGTCAGGCCCATCCATGTAGTCTGTAGGTTATCCAGGCTTCATGGATGAGCCTGTCATGAAATTGGTGGAGGCCTAGGCCTAATGCCCTTGCTTGGGCCTCTCAGCATTTGGACAAGGCCCAGCCCACCCTTCCAGGCCTGGGAACATTGTTCTCCGAAGCAGCTCAAGGACGAGCACCTGCAGATGCCTGGCACCCCCTCCCCCAAAACCTCCCTGCATGCCATTCTCACGCTGTGAGGTTTTATCTGGGAATGGAATTGTGTTACCCTCAGTTTCAGCTTTAGAAATGTTCCTGACTTGCGATTCCTTGCTGAATAAAGTTTAGCTTATTGAGTAAATGTGAGTGTGTGTTCTTGGTACGTCACAGTAAGCTGAAACTCACAAATCACCTCTAATCTTGGAGTGCTCCCCATGATGGCTGACAACACGGGGAATAGATCCCAGCCAGAGAAAGACATGGCTGCAGGCAGTGGCCAGGGAGCAGACCTGCCGGAGGAAGGGGGCAGCGGCCTGGAGGAGGATCAAAGCTGAGGAGCCCGGCGGAGAGCTGGAAGGCTGACCCTTACCCTCGACTTCATGGAGATGGGGCCCAGGCAAGCCATGGGCAGGCCCAGCCTACCCTTCTCCGGGACTCCAGTGTGGGGAGCTGGGATGGCCATGGGAGCCAGTTGGCTCTAGCCAGAGGAACGTGGCTGGGAAGAGCGCAGGTCCCGATGGTGGGACAGACCTCTAACCAAGGGGTATCAAGAGCCCGGGGGAAGGCCCCCATGTCCGGAACTGGAGGAAGAAGTGCAGCATCTGAAGCAGCAGATGGAGATGCTCCTGCAGAGACTGCCTCAGCAACCAGCTGCCCCAGGAGGAGGCCAGCCCCCTCAGGAGGAGCAGCTACCAGCCCCAGCCCCAGGAGGGGGTTCCTGGCCTGCCAGCCGGGGCCCTAGCCTCACAGGCTCCTGGTCCAGCACCTCCTGGAGGGGTTGGGCTGGTTGAGCCACAGTAAAGACCTCAGGGGCTAAAGCGACGGGGCCTGAGAGCCACCTTTTATGGGGATGTGGCAAAGCTGCCATATTTCCTGACCCAGGTCATGGGGTTTATGTCCCAATGGGAAGAGGAGTTCCAAAATGAGGCTGAGAAGGTGCAGTACGTGTCAAACCAACTGGAGGGAGAGGTGGCATAGTGGCTGGTGGCGCTCTACGACAGGGGAGCTGCAGAGTTGGGGAACTTCTACGAGTTCATGATGGCCTTGCAGGCTCAATTCGAAGACCCCCTGAGGATGAGACAGGCACACTCCAAGCTCCAGCACCTACAACAAGGGTCAAGATCCATGGCTGAATATGCCTCCAAATTCCGCTGCCTGGCCAGTCAGATTTCGGACTGGACCGAAGCCACTAAGGTGCAGTATTTCCAGGATGGTCTGAATGCCGACATCCTCGAGTGGTCATTGCTCCAAGGAAACCCCCAAACCCTCATGGGATGGGTCCGGCTGGCTGGAAAAGTGGAGACCCTGAAACAGAGTGTCAAGCTGGCTCGGCAATGCCAGGGGCATGGAGGGAAGGCCACGGGCTCTGCCGAGAAGAAAGCTAAGTCATCCCGATCAGGTGGAGGCACGGCTGGGGAGTCAGAGAGAGAACGGAGGATGAGGAAAGGTCTATGCCTTCACTGTGGGAAGAGTGGACACCGCATTGCCGACTGCCCAGAGAAGCAACCACGGGACACCCAGGTGGAGAGGAAACCAAAGAAGGCGGAGGGAAGGACACCAGCACCCCGGACACCTTTCAAGACCAAGACCAAGGCTACAGCATGTGCTGTGATTCCCAACCACGTGGCAGGAGAGTCTTCAGAAGAACCGGATGACAGTGGGTCCTCCTCCGATGCAGAGCTGGCAGGAAACAGCTCCAGCCCTCCCTACTAAGCGCCTGATGGCAGGCTAACCCTGAAGGGTGCCCAAGTGCTGTGGTGAGTGGTGTAAAGGGCCCTTTTTTCATTAAAGCCAGAATAGGGGTGGCAAACAAGGGGGTCCCCCAGAAAGTAATGTTAATGGTTGATTCTGGGTGTACTCAAGTACTAATTCATCCCTCCTTAGTCAAGGAACTGGCAGTAACCACCAGAAAGCTGAGCACGCCTGTGTGGCTGTTGCAGATGGATGGGGGGATAATGAAGGGGGGGCCCACAAGGTGGATAACTAGCCCAGTGCAGATGAAGATGGGGAACCATTAAGAGAAGCTCCAATTTTTAATAGCCCCAGGGTTGGTTCCTGAGGCAGTAGTGGGTTTAAACTGGCTGAAGTTCCATAACCCCTCCATAGACTGGGTGAAGGAAACAGTGACTTTTACAGGCCCTGCGTGTGTGAGAAAACACGGGGTGAGCAAAAGTTCGCTGGACGAAGTGAGCCCTCTAGAGGCCAAGACACAGAACTACGAAATTGCTTTAGTGCAAGGAGAAATGAAAGGGTTACCGGTGGAATACAAACAATGGCAGTATGTGTTCGAGGAAAAAGAATGCGACATACTACCACCCCATAGACCCTTTGACTGTGCTATTGAAATAGTTTCTGAGACTGAGCTGCCCAAACCTAAGATATACTCTATGACACCGGCGGAGATGGATGCTCTCCGGGAGTTCATAGACAAGAACTTGGCCCGGGGGTTCATCAGGCCCACGACCTCCCCCTTGGGGGGCCCTGTGTTGTTCAGGTGCAAGTCAGATGGGGGTCTTCGTTTATGCATAGACTATAGATCCCTAAATGCTATCAGCATGACAAATCAATACCTCCTCCCCTTGATGAAAGACATCTTGGCTCATTTGGCCAAGGGAAAGCTCTTCACCAAACTGGACTTGCGGGAGGCGTACTACAGAGTACAGATTAGGGAAGGGGATGAGTGGAAAACTGCTTTTAACTATCAACTGGGGGCTTTTGAATTCCGTGTAATGCCTTTCGGGCTCAGTGGAGCCCCAGGAGTCTTTCAAAACTTGATTAATGAGGTGCTGAGGGAATTCCTGTACAAGGGGGTACTGGTTTACCTGGATGATGTGCTAATTTATTCTGAGGACTATACATCCCATGTGAAACTGGTAAAGAAAGTGCTCACTAAGTTGGGGGGAAACCACCTGTATGCTAAGATATCAAAATGTGAGTTCCATCAAAGCTGCTTAGATTATTTGGGGTACCACATCTCCAGCAAAGGGGTTGAAATGGATCCAGTGAAAGTACAGGGGGTCCTGGCATGGGAGGCCCCCAGAACCAGGAAGCAGCTTCAAAGCTTCCTCGGGTTTGCTAATTTTTACCGGTCTTTCATCCCTGACTTTGCTGAAGTGGCTTTGCCTTTAACTGATTTGCTAAAGACAAAAGGGGTGGGCCCAAAGAAGTCTGCTGAGAAGGGGAAGCCAGGGAAGCCTCCTGAAAATATTGTCTGGACTGACCAGTGCCAAAACGCTTTTGACAAATTAAAGAAGCTTTTCACCTCTTACCCCATCCTGAGACATCCTGACCCCTCCAAGCCCTTTGTAGTGCAAGTGGATGCCTCTGATGTGGCAATGGGGGGGTGCTGTTGCAACGGGATGAAGAGGGAGGGCTCAGACCCTGTGCATACTTGTCTAAGAAATTCAATGAGACTGAATGAAATTGGCCAGTGTGGGAAAAGGAGGCAGGGGCAATCAAATTTGCTTTAGAAACTTGGTGCCATCTGCTGGAAGGACTGCCCAGCCTTTTGAAATCTGGACAGATCACAAGAACCTGGAGGCTTTGAAAACTCCACGGCACCTAAGCCCTAAGCAAATTCGATGGGCCAGTTTGTTTTACCGGTTCAACTTCACCCTGAAGTTCCTTCCAGGAAAAAACAATTTTCTGGCTGACGCTTTGTCCAGGCTTCCTCAGCATGACAGTCAGCAAAAGGAGGTGGTAGACACAGTCTTCTCTCCCTCCCATTTGGGATAAGCAGTTCTCACACGTAGTCAAGCCAAACAGCGGGCCGCCCCTACACACACCCTGGTGGGGCCGGACACCTGAGGTGGGGAAGAGCCTGATGGCTCGCCAGCCACAGCCCAGACCCCCTCCTTGGCCTCGGTTCCCCCCTCCCTGACCCCATCTCCTCCAGTCCTGATGGGGGAAGGGGGTGGATGGCAGGCTCAGTTAATGGCAGCCCTTTTGGAGGACCCGTGGTTTCTGGCTTACCACCAGGATGTAGTTCTCAGGGACAGGCTTGCTTGGAAGGGTGACCACCTATATGTTCCTGTAGCCATGAGAGCGGCCATCCTCAAACAATGCCATGATGTGAAAAGTGCAGGCCATTTCGGGTATGTGAAAACATTGCAGTTGGCTCGGCGACCATTTTGGTGGCCCATGATGCGGAGGGAGGTGGAGGAGTATGTGAAGGGGTGTCAAGTATGTGCAATGGCAAAACATGCTGGGGAAAAGCCAAAGGGCCTACTACTGCCTTTATCTACTCCCACAAGCCATGGGAAGTTATTGCCATGGACTTTATTGTTGAATTGCCGGAGAGTAAGAAAAAGACTGTTATTTGGGTTGTGACTGACTTAGTACTTTTTCGAACGCAGAAAAATAACGCAAGCAGCTTCTCCAGCTTGTGAGGCTGCTGCGCTGCAAAGCACCCCTTTCGTATGACGCTCGCCCCTGCCGGTACTGTTGCGGTACCGCAGGGAGAGCTGAGCGTCATATTTCATTGATTTTTACTCACAATCAACTTTTGTGAGTAAAAAATCAACAAAATATGACGCTCAGCTCTCCCTGCAGTACCGCAACAGTAACGGCAGGGTTGAGCATCATACGAAAGGGGCGCTTTGCAGCGCAGCAGCCTCGCAAGCTGGAGAGGCTGCTTGCGTTATTTTTCTGCGTCCGAAAAAGTCCTTATTCTCCAAACAAACACACTTTGTGGCATGCAAGAAGCTACCAACGGCAGCGCAGCTTGCCAACCTGTTTTTGAAGCACATCTATAGGTTACATGGGGTGCCAGCTAAAATTATTTCAGATAGGGGGGCTCAGTTCACCTCGCAATTTTGGAAAGCCTTCACCAAACTGTTGGGGGTGGAGTTGGGACTGAGCAGCTCGCATCATCCCGAGACTGATGGTCGAAGTGAATGTTCGAATCAAGTTCTTGAACAGTATTTAAGATGTTATGTAAACTTCCAACAGTCTGATTGGGTTGACCTGTTACCTTTTGCTGAAGTTGCATATAACAACGCAGTCCATCAAAGCATGGGACTGTCTCCTTTTAAAGTAGTTTCAGGGCAAGACTGTAATCCGATGCCTTTGGAGAAGGGGACCCCCAAGGACCCAATCCCAGTGGCACAGTGGAGTGCCCGGGTGAAGGAGGCCTGGCCTAAGGTGGTTGCGGCCCTGGACTTTGCAAAAGCTCATTACAGAAACTATGCTGACAAGAGGTGGGCCCCTACCCCTAAATATGCTGTTGGGGACTTGGTATTTTTGTCTACCAAATTTTTGAAAAGGCCGCAACCCTCGAAGAAATTGGGGCCTAAGTACATTGGACCGTTCCCTATTGTAAGGGAAATTAATCCTGTTGCTTTTGAACTTGATCAGCAGGGCTTTAAACTGAGTCAAATGGGGGAGGGAGACAGTATGCTGGAAGGCAAAAGGGCTGGAGAAAATAGTCAAACTGTCATAAAGGGAACAAGGCAAACAGCGCAAGGACCCAACAGTGGGAGGCAAAAAAACTTGCACAGGCAGCAAGTAAAGGGAACACATGGTCTCAGATGTCTCTACACTAATGCACAGAGCATGGGAAATAAGCAAGATGAACTTGAACTCCTTGCACTACAAAACAAATATGATATAATAGGCGTTACTGAAACCTGGTGGGACGAGTCTCATGATTGGAATGTAGGAATAGAGGGGTATAACCTTTATAGGAGAAACAGGCCAAACAGGAAAGGAGGAGGAATAGCATTATATGTCAGGGATATTTACACCAGTGAAGTGATCCACAACATCAATACTGGAAGCCAGGTGGAGAGCATCTGGATAAAAATTAAAGGGGAGGGAAACAACAGGGATGTTATTGTGGGACTCTACTACAGACCCCCAAATCAGACAGAGGAATTGGATGTTGCCTTTCTAGAACAGATGAACATACATGCAGAAAGGAGAGATGTAGTAGTGATGGGTGACTTCAACTAGCCTGATATTTGCTGGCAATCTAACTCAGCCAAAACTACAAGGTCTAGCAAATTCCTTACATGCCTGGAAGACAATTTCATGGTCCAAAAGGTGGAAGAGGCAACAAGGGGGTCAGCTATTTTAGATCTGATCCTAACCAACAGAGACGACCTGGTTAATGGGGTGCAAGTGGTGGGATCCTTAGGTGAGAGTGATCATGTTCCCCTGGAGTTTGTTATACAATGGAAAGGAGAAGCCAGGCATAGTCAGACACGCATTCTTGACTTTAGGAGAGCTGATTTCAATAAACTCAGGGAAATACTGGGGATGATCCCATGGTCAAGAATACTAAAAGAGAAGGGACCTCAAGACGGATGGGACTTTCTCAAAAGGGAGATACTGAAGGCACAATTTCAAACAGTACCATTGAGGAAGAAAAATGGGAGGTGTCTCCAGAAACCAGGATGGATGACTAAAGAACTTTCAATGGAGCTAAGTTTTAAACGGAACATGTATAGGAAATGGAAAAGGGGGGAAATCACCAAAGAAGAATTCAAACAGATAGCGAACACGTGTAGGAGTAAATTCAGAAAAGCTAAAGCGCAGAATGAGCTCAGGCTTGCTAGGGAGGTTAAGAACAATAAAAAGGGGTTTTTTTTGTATGTCCGCAGCAAAAGGAGGAAGAAGGAAAATGATAGGGCCGCTACGTGGAGAAGATGGCAAAATGCTAACAGGGGACAGAGAAAAGGCAGAATTACTCAACACCTTCTTTGCCTCAGTGTTTTCAGAAAAGGAAAAGGAGGACCAACCTGAGGACAATGGAACAGAGGACACAATAGGGGAAATCCAGCTCAAAATAAGTAAAGAGGTAGTACAGGAATACCTTCTTAATCTAAATGAATTTAAATCTCCAGGACCAGATGAACTACATCCAAGAGTATTAAAAGAGCTGGCAAATATAATCTCATATATCAATAATCTTTGAGAACTCCTGGAGAACAGGAGAAGTCCCAGCAGACTGGAGGAGGGCAAACGTTGTTCCCATCTTCAAAAAGGGGAAAAAAGAGGATCCCAACAACTATCGTCCAGTTAGTCTGACATCAATACCAGGGAAGATTCTAGAACAGACCATTAAACAGAGAGTCTGTGAACATTTAGAAGGCAATGCCATAATCACAAAAAGTCAACATGGGTTTCAGAGAAACAAGTCATGCCAGACTAATCTGATCTCTTTTTTTGATAAAGTTACCAGCTTGGTAGATGAAGGGAATGCTGTGGACATTGCATACCTTGATTTCAGTAAGGCCTTTGACAAGGTTCCCCATGACATTCTTGCAAACAAGCTTGTAGAATGTGGGCTAGACAAGTTAACTTTTCAATGGATTTGTAATTGGTTGACCGGCCGAACCCAAAGGGTGCTCAGCAGTGGCTCCTCTTCGTCTTGGAAAGATGTGACCAGTGGGGTGCCACAGGGTTCTGTCCTGGGCCCAGTGCTATTCAACATCTTTATCAATGACTTAGATGAGGGAATTAGGGGCATACTTATCAAATTTGCAGATGACACCAAATTGGGAGGAGTAGCTAATACCCTAGAGGACAGGATCAAAATTCAGAATGACCTGGATAGACTGGAGAGCTGGGCCAAAGCTAACAAAATGAAATTCAATACGGAGAAATGTAAAGTACTGCATTTAGGGCGGAAAAATGAAATGCATAAATATAGGATGGGAGAGACCTGGCTGAATGAGACTACGTGCGAAAGGGATCTAGGAGTCCTAGTAGACCACAAGTTGAACATGAGCCAACAGTGTGATGCGGCAGCTAAAAAGGCCAATGCAATTTTGGTCTGTATCAATAGAAGTATAGTGTCTAGATCAAGGGAAGTAATAGTGCCACTCTATTCTGCCTTGGTCAGACCTCATTTAGAATACTGTGTCCAGTTCTGGGCACCACAATTCAGAAAGGATATTGACAAATTGGAGCGTGTCCAGAGAAGGGCAACTAAAATGGTGAAAGGTCTGGAAACAATGCCTTATGAGGAGAGACTTAGGGAGCTGGGTATGTTTAGCCTGGAAAAAAGACGGTTTAGAGGCGATATGATAGCCCTGTTTAAGTAATTGAAGGGATGCCACGCTGAGGATGGAGCAGGCTTGTTTTCTGCTGCTCCAGAGATTGGAACACGGAGCAATGGATGCAAGCTCCAGGAACAGAGATTCCACCTCAACATTAGGAGGAACTTTTTGACAGTAAGAGCTGTTCGGCAGTGGAACGCACTCCCTCGGAGCGTGGTGGGGTCTCCTTCCTTGGAGGTCTTTAAACAGAGGCTGGATGGCCATCTGTCAGAGATGCTTTGATTTTGATTTCCTGCATGGCAGGGGGTTGGACTGGATGGCACTCATGGTCTCTTCCAACTCTGCAACTCTATGATTCTATGATTCTATGATAAAGCACTGAAATAACCCTGATTAGAATTTATTAGGGCATGGACTGCTGCTGCTCAGTTATCCCAGTCCAGAAAAGACATAGCTGTCAAACCAGCCATATATGGTCATATGCGGGAGGAGGGGCAAGATGGCGACGGACTAACAACTTCTGAATTGTCCTCCCACTAACATCTGGCATTACCACCTATATATACCTCCAAAATGCCATCCAAAGGCAAGACAAGAAATCGGACAAGCCCCTGTAATAATAATGACAATCAGGAATCAGGAACCCTCCAAAGCAGAAAAACAGATGAGGATTGACTCACTCTTCCCAGCGGCAGAGACAACACAGCCCGTGAGTAACAGATCTGTAACAACAGCTCCTTCTTTACTCCTTAAGCCATCACAGACACTTGAACTAAACAAAACAGCCTCCCCAATTCCTCAAAGTGTAAATATAAATTATGGGCCAGAGCAAGAATATAACAAAGTTGATAACAAAGTCAAACTCCCGGAACTTGGCAGCATTCCCTAAAATAACAGCGCTCAGCTCTTTTATGATTTCTGTAAACTGTCCATAGAGACATTGATTCTTATTTTGCAAAGATTAAACAACATTACAAATAAGCTTTCCCAACAAGATTTTCAAAGGCAAAACCCATATGGTACACAGGGGGTTAAAAATGTAGCAGATTTGGAGGAAATGACATGCCCTGCCATATCACAGGGTGCTGTTAACCACAGGCGAGTGTTAAAAAAAATCAGCTCCTGTTGCAAATACATCACAACAGTTACATGTGGAACGGAAAGAAGGCTGTTGTGAGATATCTTTCCCAACTTTTAAACATGCATAGCAGAACAATTGATTTAACAGTCTGCCACTTTGTACCCAGCTCAAGAGCTACTAAGCGATTTTTTTTTACCTTTAGCCAGGCAAATATTCCTAACAAGCTGTTACAGAAAAGAAATTTCCTCTGGAATGCACATTATATAGAAATTAACAGAGTTTTCAAGGATGAGATAGTCTGTGACCTCATCACAGAGAAAACAGCAACAATAACACAAAGAAGCAATAATTCTGCACACCAAGAGGGAGAACCTAAACACACCTTAAAGGAAGAAGCTCAGGCTATAAATCAAGAAGTAATTAAACTGAGAGAAAAACTCGCAGAAATTTGGGAACACACTCCCACAATACAGCTGATGAAAGATACCATCCTGAGTCAATCTAACAGCAATCCAGCCCCATTGAAATCAGCCCCCCCTCGCAGAAAACTATCAGTGCATTTCTCTGATTTCTCTGATAATGAAAGCTAAAGTGATGACTCTCTACTTATAATCAAGGAAACCTTGAAATCCCAAGTTGTAGCCAACACCCCTTCACAAATGCAATATACTGCAGATGCACCCCCATCTACAATTAGACCCCAGGGGACTCAAACATCCCTGTGCAAACCTAGCTCAAGGGAAAAACAGTCTTCACTGCCACCTACCTCATCTCCTAAGCCAAAGAATACCCCCCTCACTAAAGAGATGGGATCCTTGCTTGCTTGTGATCCTCATTTCACTTCCCATGCTGCATTGGTTCTTCCAATTTCCCTTCCAGAACAGGCAGGGCAGGAAGAACAGGAATGTGATTCACTACCCCTCCATCCACAGAGGAGGACACAGCCACAGTCAACCCAGTCATTTAACCAACTGCCATCAGATGAATTACCCATTCAGCCTGTTCCCTGCAATGCGACTGCCTGACTTCCAACAGACCAGCACAAGGTGACCCTTATGACCTGGAACATCGCTGGGTGGCAGACGGCCCACAGAGATCCCTGTCCTAATGACTTCCTCGCCCAATATGACATTATACTGATCCAGGAAACATGGACTAATAAGGATCTGTTATTAAATGGCTTTCACTCATTCTCAATTCTGGAAGAGCCAGGGAAAAAGCATGGAAGAGCTAGAGGCGTCCTGGGTGTCCTGGTCTCCACCTACGTGCCATAACAAGGCCTCTTTCCACTTTTAAAACACATGCCATGGCAGTGCTGATTCAATTTAACCATTGCACTTTGCTGATAATAAATGCCTACATGCCTCCAATGAAGAAGAAATCCCAAATTAGAGGCCTGTGGGCTGAATTGGAATCATACACTGCTAATCTCATGTTGCAGAACCCAAATGCATTTGTAATTTTGGGGGGTGATTTGAATGCCAGACTGGGCCCCAACAATCATACCCTATATGCCCAGCACAAATGCCCTCCTCCTGATTTTGAAGATGATGGAACCCACCTCATCCGATGCTCAAAGAACAAGAAATCAAATTTTGCAGGACTTTGTCTGGATCAAACAGCATTCAGGCTGAACCTTCAAATCCTAAATGGTGCCCTGAAAAATGACTGCCCAGCTGAATTCACTTATCTCTCTGGGTCCAGAATGAGTGCCATTGATTACATAATCATTTCCAGGGACCTTCTTCCCTATGCCAAGGAATTAGAAGTTATGCCCAGATTTGAAAGTGATCATTTACCAATTCGGTTACATCTTAGCGACTTCACTCAGGAGACACACACCAGGGAGCGCTATCATCTCTCTGTGACACCATCAGGAAGGACTTATCGCCGAGCTAAATGGACCCCCCAACTAAACCAAACAATAAGTGAGGTATTGGCTTCAGACCAACTTCAGCATCTTAGGACTGCCCTGATATCAGCTGAGTCCCCTGATGAAATCTTGGAAAATTACAATACACTTACCCAAGCTCTACACCAATATCTAATCTGTCAAAATAGCGCACATCAGTGGAAACAACAACAGCACCACTCCAAACCATGGTTTGACAAGGAATGTGTTAATGCTAAAAAAGCCCTCAGTGATATTTATCAGGGTTACCTATCTAATAACATTCCAGATGCTGCACCAATGCTGCTTCAGCAGAAAAGAGACTACAAAAAGTTGCCGAGGAACAAGAAAAAAGAAGCCATGAAGAATGACTGGACACAACTTATCCAGGCAGTCAGATCCAACAACACAGCCCTATTCTGGCATATTACATCAAGTTCCCACAGAAATGGGCCAGCTACAGTGGATTGTCACATCCCTCCAGGGATATGGGAGGATCACTTTCAAGCACTTTATAAAGACAACTACATTGAAAGGGGATGTACTAGCTAAAATATAGAAAATATCCAAGGGTGGCCACCAGTGACAGCAACAGAGATCAAGAACCTTGTAGCCCAGCTGAGAATGGGGAAGGCTCCAGGAGAAGACTTAATACCTGCAGAAGCCATTAAAAACAACCTTGAATTTTGGACCCCTACCCTGGCCTCACTTTTCACCTGTATCGACAAATATGGTTGAGCACCCAAGGATTGGGGTCTTGCAATCATCGTCCCCATATATAAAAAAGGAAGCAAGGATGATCCTGTCAACTACAGACCAATTAGTCTCCTCAGTACAATCAGCAAACTCTATGCAAGACACTTACAGTGGAAATTTCAGACCTGGTTGGAACAAGAAAACATACTTGCAGAAGAACAAGCTGGCTTTAGGGAAGGCCACTCCACCATAGATCAGTGCCTTGTACTCCACCACCTTATTGAAGAATACTCCACCTGCAGCACAGTTTCTCTCTATGCTGCCTTCATAGACTTTAAAGCAGCTTTTGACTCTATATCCCGAATCAAACTGTGGAAAAAACTGGAGGCTTCTTCGATCAACCAACGTTTACTCCATCTAATTCGTATGCTGCATGAAGGGACCTCATTAAAAGTAAGATATAACCCCCAGGGACATCTCACCAATGACATTGTCACTGAAAAGGGTGTCAAGCAAGGTTGCATTCTAGCTCCACTCCTGTTTAACTTTTACATCAATGATTTGGTGGATCACCTCAACAACACTAACCCCAAAATTAAAGGGAAGGCATATTTCAATGCTGTTTTATGCGGATGATGCAGCAGTACTTTCAAGAACTCCCATTGGACTAAAAAGAGCCCTAAGAGCACTAACACAATATTGCAGAATGGAACAGCTAGAACTCAACTATCAAAAAACTAAAATCATGGCATTCGCTAAAAGGCCTAAGAACTACAACTGGAATATAGATGGCCACAAGATTGAGCAGGTCTCTTGCTTCAAATACCTGGGGGTAATTTCAAGCCACTGGTAGTAGGAAAGCACATGGGGAGTATGCTGCTTGCAATGCGCAGAGGAGTACAACTATTCTCAAATTTCTTAAGACAACAGGAGGCCATTATTTACCTGCAGTGCTTAAACTCTTTGAAGCAAACCAGTAGCACAACTGCTTTATGGATCCCAATTGGGACCCTTCCCCAACCCTGCTCCATTAGAACTTGTCAATCCAAATTCTTAAGATCAGCTTTCCAAACTCCAAAATGTGTCTCTAACGCAGCTCTGAGACTGGAGGCAGGATTTATGAACATGGAGGCCAGAGTGTGGGTGACCATACTCAACTACTGGCTCAGACTATCCCTCTTTCCCACTGGCCTTGTTCCACTAACCTTAAGTGATGATTTCCAATCTAACTGGAAACAGACAGTGATGACTAAAATCTCAATGTTGGGCCTTTCTCCAGCTCTTCTGCTAAGCATGGGATATGATAGGGCGAAAGCTACTATCAAACAACAGGTAGCAGATATAGAGCGACAACTGGATCTAGCCAGTACTCCAACCTTCATTGCTAGTGACTCCAATAGATATCTGGCCTCACCTTTGGCATACTTAGCAACACTTGAAATACCTAAACCTCGAAGGGCCTTTACTCTTGCACGGTGTCATGCCCTCCCTTCAGCTGTCCTTGAAGGCCGATACAAGAAGATCCCCTTCTCAGACAGACTGTGCCCCTGCAACTCAGGCCAAATAGAAACAACAGAGCATGTATTACTCCAGTGCTCATACTACAGGGACATACGTCTCAGACTTATTTCACCCCTGTTGCATAAATATCAAGGGCACACTGGACAATTCTACATAAACTTGTTGCTTTCAGACACCAACCCAGGAACAACTTATAATGTTGCCAGATTCTGCGCAGCTGCGTTTAAAATTCGACAGACAATGTCCTCAGCAGTAGAATAGTGTCAACCTAGTCTTGTTATATTGGAGCTAACATTTTAAATACTGCTTTTAGCCTGTTTTTATCCTGTGATTTCACTTTTATTTTGTTTCCCCTTTTTACCTGTGCTGGTCTATGACGGTAATAAAGATTCTATTCTATTCTATGGTCATATGCATACCTACCACTGAGGGTACTAGGACCATCTGAAAGTATCTGCTCAATTGAGTAGAATGGTGTCCTCATCTAAAATAGGCTGACTCCCAGTTAACAAACCTGGGAACCATTTCCCCTTAGAGCCTTCATCTTATCAGGATTTTATTGGCTCACATCCAGCCCACCACTGTTTCTAAGTGATTCAGCTTTTGACACCATTGACTATAGTATCTTCCTGAAAGAGTTCAGTGGGTCAAGAAGAGGAGGCGTTATGTAAAGTTGGTTCTACTCCCACCTACTATCACAAAGAAACATTGGGAAACCTCTGGTCAGCAGTTTTATCATGCAGTCCTTCACATTTCCATTTTGACTCCCATGCTGTTCCAATTATAGGAAGCTTCCAGAAAGGACATTTGTGGAATCTGGAGCACAATGTCACCAATGAGATCACACACATCTCTGCTTCTTCATTCTAATTAGCCAAATTTGTCTAGAAGGCTCATGAGTGCAGGGCATGATGACATTTGACTTCTATTGTTTGTCCTCAGAACCTGAACATGGAGGTTCAATATTCTAGAGTTTGTAAATGTAATTTTACCTCAAGCATACTGATAACATCCACAAAGACTGCACGCTATGTATTTTACAGGGTCCATAAGTAGCTGAATGAATTACTCAAGGGTCTAATATATTATTTATAAAACAATACAATGTTAGTTTATTAGTTATGGAGAGTTCTACTTCTCTCTTTAAAATAAATGTGTGTGGAAGAACAGTCCTTTCTAAGTGACTACAGTTTAAATTAAAAGCTATGGTTTATATAAATAAGCAACAACAATTAATATGTTTCAAATATTTTTAAAAAAAACAAAAAACAAATCAAAGATACATAGCATGTGCCTTCTTCTGGAAGTTCTTTCTGTTTCTGGAAGGTAATTGCTGAGAAAATGAGGCAGACCTCCCTTGGGAGGGAGATTTACACACAGTCTCCAAAAACTAAATTCCAGAGTCTTGGGAGATTATACAGCAGTTACTACAGGCCCTTTCCTGATCCCATATGCATCTATCTCAGGGGTTGAGTAGATGTACAAGAGAGCTAGAGATGATCTCAATAGGCAGACAGAGTTATAGGGAAAGCAGTACTTTAATCATCCTGGTTCTAAACTATTTAGGGCTTTAAACATTGTTACCTGTATTTTAAATTGTATCCAAAGCCACACTGGATTCCAGTGATTAACAAGGGTGTGAGATGCATGGTATCTATCATGTTAACAGCTGGACTGCAGCATTATGGACCAGTTTTAGTTTCTAAATACAGTATTCTTCAAAGACACATTGCAATAATCAAATTGTAATGTAATTGTAACTGTAACTGTAATGTAACTACAATATATGTTACCCTGGCTCAATATGCATTCTCCAGCATATTGAGAACCAGCCTCAACTTGGCAAAGCCATTTCATGTGCAGCCTTCATAAGTGTATGTATAGTGCTTGGGTATTTTTATAAGCATACAAAATCCTAAGCCATGAAATTTATCAAAGGTTTGATCTGAGTCAGGGCTCAGTAAGCCACTGTTTTCACATAACAAAATAAGGGGACTGTTTACATGGCAAAAAAAAAAAAATGTCATAAGAATTTGCCCAGATACCTAATAGTTCACACTACTTTTGGGTCAAAGTCACCATATTCAGAAGGAGGGGGGGCCAAAAAACCCATAAGTCATGCGGTTACAGCTTTTTCTATTTTCCCCGACTTTTAAAAAAAGTATTGGAAAGTTGCGCAGTATTGGCTGCGTGATCTACCTGCAACCTTTTCAAAATAGGGACTCAAGGCAGAGCTGAGTTGTCATTGGTCCGACGTCAAAGGGGTCGGGCTTGCAAGGGATGCAGGATCCACCTTTTTTTTTTAATGACAGATGCCCCAGTGCTTTCCCTGTCCACGATCACCAGAGCAGTCCAGCTTTTCCTGCTGCCTCCTGGCTTGCTCAGCCTCCGTGACTGACTGACAGGCAGCCAAGCCCCCAGCTGCAGCAGCCTGTACTGCCCTGTGCCCGCCCTTGCCCTTGGCACCTTGTACTGCCTTGCACACATCCTAGACCTCTCAGTTGCTGCCACCCTTTCCACCCTGTGCCTGTGCCGGCCCTTGGCAGCCCGTACTGCCCTGTGCAGTGGCTGAGAGGTCTGAGACATGCACAGGGCAGTACAGACTGCCAAAGGCTGGCATGGGCACCACTGCAGCGTCTTCCTCCCTGTCCCCCCCTTCCCTGTTCACCCCAGCAGCTGGCGAATGGGGAAGAGAGGGGGACAAATGGAGGAAGAAGCTGCAACAGCAGACAGGCAGGCCTACCAGTCCAATTGCACGCCTGTCCACCACTGAAGCCTCTTCCTCCCTGCACCCCCATTCCCCATTCCCCAGCTGAAGGGGACCCCAGACCTCTCTGTTGCTGCCACCCTTTCTGTCCCACACTAGAGGTAGGCCTCCGTGACTGTCAGTCATGAAGGCCATGCCCCCCATGTGAACTGCTTTATTGGGATTTATCAGATTGCTACTTTATCGGGATTTATCAGAATGGCCAAAATTGTGTAAACTGCTCAGCTCTGAATCGAAATGGAGGTAAGCTGGCATTTTCTGCATTAAAAATGGCCATGTAAATGACCCCCATGATTGAGCTCTTGAACATTTCTGAAGATCTTTATTTTTTACAATAGCACTACTGTACATGGCACTTTACACAGCAACATATATGAAAGACAATTCCCTGCTTCCAAAATCTTACAATATCTAAATGTAAGCAGGTAAGTGAACAGAAAGAGAGAAAGGTAAAAAAGATACAAAAGTAATATAAGGCATGGTTATATGGGGAATGCTGATAGCCACTTGGTTTCAACTTTATTGTTGTTAAATGCCATCAAGTTGACTTCAACTTATGGTTACCCGATTGTTACCCAAAGAGATGGGGGGGTCAGTGGGGAGCCCACCTGTGATCTATTATTAGCTTGGGGTATTATTATAGCTCAAATGAGAGGCAGGTAACTTTGGGATCTTTGCACCGGTGTATACCAGTACTCATTGCAGAGAGCTCCAGGTTAAAGTAAAATACATGGTTTTTATTGGAAAACACCACAGAAAGCACTCACACGCGCAACGCACACCAACAAGAACCACACAAGGCTCACCAAGAGTTTAAGGGAGAAATGTTGGATAGAGGAATATATTCAGGAGATGGGACTGTAGTTACCAGTCTTGAGAGTAGAGCAAAACTCAGATGGAAGTCTGAGGGTGACACTGGAAGCTTTGATCTGGGGGTGCGCCAACAGAGATAGTGGCAGGGTCTCACCCACAGTGACACACTTTGCTGTTGTTTGGGACTAATATTTATACTATATTTCATGTCCTGGAGGGGTATTTGGGCTTAGAACAAAGCTTAGATGAGTTTCCTACCGAATAAACAAAGGAAACTGAATCTTTGATGATTGCTGTTAATGGCTGAGAGATAGAAATTGATGGGTTTATGACAACGTTGCATTGTAGGACAGGAAGGAGTGCAGAGGGATATTTCCTGGGAACTGATTGTTTAGGTCACTTGTTTGTTTATGATGTGTGACTCATAGCTAAGGGAGCCCAAGAGAACATACCTCCATGATGGTGTTGTTTACTAGAGGCTCCGCTTAATCCTGTAATGGGTGTGTTTGCTAGAATTTCCAAGACACCTTCCCAGGTCCTTGTGACCACCATCTGACCTCCTTTTGGGTCCACCTCAGTCTACTAGACCCCTTGAAGTTATATAATATTGCCAATTATGAGATCTTATAGGGAGGGGGTGTAGGGCATGGTAACACTATGAATGAGAGATCTCCAAGATCCTTGGTCATCAACTGCACTGCTCAGATCTTACAAACTCAGGGCCATGACTTCCTTTACTGAGTCTATCCAACTATAATGTGGTATTCTTCTTTTCAATTAAGAACAGATGAGAAGCAAAAGTAAATGTGAAAGAAGTAGGGTCAGAATCCTGAATGCAAGTATTCAATGACTTCTGTGCACGAACAAGGAAAACTAGTATAATAACAAAGGCAGAGAAATAGAAATGACAGCAAGTAAGGTAGAACAAGAGACATTTCACAAAAGATCTAAGAAATTAGAGGGAAATTTAAACCAACAGTGGGGAGGCTATATGCCCATCAAGGGAACACTCTTTATGATCAAGAAGAAATAAAAAGGTAGTGGAAACAATACTGTACACTGAAGAACTTTGTAAAAGAGATGAAAGGATGATAGATTCATTCAAGGAAGAATCATTTGAAACTGAACCCACAGTTTTTGAAACTGAAGTGGAAGCTGCACTCAAAGCACTTGGAAGATATAAATCACCAAAAAGAGATGATACCAATAGAGCTGTGGCAGAATCCATGGAAATTCTAAGTAAAATCTGCCAACAAATATGGAAAACAAAACAATGACCCACAGATTGGAAACACTCAATATATATTCAAGTCTGCAAGAAAGAGGACACCAGGGATTGCTGTAACCATAGAACCATTGCATTAATCTCCCATACAAGCAAAGTGATGCTCAAAATTCTACAACAAATAATTTTACCATATATGAAATGAGAAATGCCAGATGTCCAAGCTGGCTTTAGAAAAGGAAGAGGCACTAGGGGTCATATTACAAACACGCCTTGGATAATGGAGTGCACAAAATATTTCAGAAGAAAATCAGCCTGTGCTTTATAGATTGTAGCAAAACCTTCATTATGTAGAATAGGTCATGAAAAACTATGGCTTGCTCTCAAAGAAACGGGTATGCTACAACATTTTATTGTCCTGATGCATAACCTATAATCAGGACAAGAAGCCACTGTCATGAGATAATATGGAGAAACAGAATAGTTTATTCTTATTTGAAATGTGGTACTAGAAAAGATTTCTACAGACTAGCTGTACCCGGCATAACATACGCCCTGCTAAGATTTCAAGTGATGGTTGTGGCCTGGAGCTTGCAGCTGGTGTTTGGCACATGTGCCCTGCTGGGCTTTCAAGCAGTGGTTGCAGCATGGAGGTTGGAGTGGCAACATTCCATGTTTCTGCACTACATCTCCCAGAATCCTGCAGATGGTTCTGGTGTATGTGCCCTGCTGGGGTTTGAACCGGTGGCTGTGGTCTGGAGCTTGTGGGTCGTGAGTGGCTGAGGGAGTGAGAGGAGGGAGGGGCCCTTGTAAGCCTGGGGGTGTAGATGCAGATTGAGTGGCAGGAGTGGTTTATGAGGTGGAGAGGGAATTTATATGTGGGTGGAGGTTGGCTGAGGGACTGAGAAGAAGGAGGGGATTGGTTGGGGATGTTTCCTAAGCAGCCAATCAGCACACTGGGAAAGGAAAGCAAACATACCCAAGTATTTTACAGATAGATGGGTAGGTAGGTAGATAGATACCATATACTGCTAAAAAAGATATATCAATGGTCCTAGAGCAACTCAAACCATAACTCTCTCTAGAAGCCAAGATGACTAAACTGAAACTCTTGTACTTTGGAGGTATCATGAGAAGATATGACTTACTAGAAAAGACAACTATGCCTGGGAAGGTAGAAGGCAGCAGGAAAAGAGGAAGACCACATTACAGATGGATAGACTCAATCAAGGAAGCTGTGGCTCTGAATAAGACCTGAGCAGGGTTGTTGATAATAGGGTGACTTGGACATTTCTCATTCACATGGTCACCTGTGATGTACACAGAACACAAACTCTGATATCTTCAATAAAGTTCTTTATTGGAATAGAAGCATGTGTAAGGAACAGTGTCAAAGCTGCATACTGAAGACCAAGCTTACAATCAGGACAGATAAGGTACACCCAGCGTGAGAAAGCAGAAAAGGGAGGGTAGAACTTCAAAGCACACTTCGGAGGAGCGAGACCTGCCAGGCCATCTGGCCGGCCTTGAGCTCCCAGGATGAACAGCGTTCCCATGGTAACCAACATCTCCCAGACATTCCAGAGGCCCAAGGCAGAATCAGTCCCAAACCATGAAACTGTCAGGATCCTCCATGAACTCCACTCTATGCCTTAGAATTCATGGATGACCCTGACATACTGCCCCCCCGAAGATCAAAACCCCCCCTCAACCAGGCTTATCGGGAAAGCGGGCATGAAACTTTCGCAACAAGCGTTTGGCATTGACATGCTCAGCAGCAACCCACTCCGCATGGCCCAAAGGCAGGTGTTTCCACTTCACCAAATACTGCAACCCTCCCCGGTGAAGTCTAGAGTCCAGGATCTCAGAAATTTCAAAATGTTGGTCCTGATCCACCAGGATCAGCTGAGGAGCAGGTTCTGGAGCCGGATGGTGTTTGTCCGGAGGGTTCACGGGTTTGAGCAGGCTGGAATGAAACACAGGATGCACATGACGGTACAACTTAGGCAAGGACAGTTCAAAAGCCACAGGATTTACCATCCTAACAACATGAAAAGGCCCAATGTATTTGGCTCCCAACTTTTTAGAGGGTTGGGGACACTTAAGGAATTTGGTGGACAAATAAACCAGATCTCCCACCTCATATCTAGGGGAAGGGTCCCGCTTCTGATCAGCATAATGTTTGTAGCGTGCTTTGGCAAAGTCCAAGGCCGAGATTACGTGAGGCCACACATCCCTGACCTTTTGACTCCACTGGGAGACCGAAACGGGGTCAGAGTTGGGGGACCCCTCCAGCAAAGGGAGGGGACCGAAATCATGCCCAGACACAACCTTGAACGGTGAGAGTCCAGTGCTCTGGTGAGTGGCATTATTGTAGGCCACTTCAGCAAAAGGCAGAAGATCAACCCAATCAGACTGTTGGAAATTCACATAGCATCTTAGGTATTGTTCAAGAGTCTGATTCGTTCGTTCCGTTTGCCCATCCGATTGGGGATGATGGGAGCTACTAAGACCGAGCTCCATCCCTAGAAGGTTTGTGAAAGCCTTCCAAAACTGCGAGGTAAATTGTGCCCCCCGATCAGACACAATCTTGGTCGGAATGCCATGAATCCGATAAATATGCTGAATGAACAATTTGGCTAATTGGGAGGCCGTGGGGAGTTTCTTACAGGCCACAAAATGCGCTTGTTTTGAGAACAAATCAGTAACCACCCAAATAACCGTCTTTTTCCTACTCTCTGGTAATTCCACAATAAAGTCCATGCTAATGACCTCCCAGGGCTTGTTTGGGGTAGGTAGAGGTTGGAGCAAACCTTTGGGCTTCCCTGACCCCCTTTTTGACACTGCACAAGTGGTACACCCCTTCACATATTCCTCCACCTCCTTCCTCATTCGGGGCCACCAAAACTGTCTCCGGGCCAAATGCAAAGTTTTGAGATACCCAAAATGACCAGCACTCTTGACATCATGGCACTGCTTGAGAATGCTCGCTCTCAAGACCTCAGGAACATACAGGCGATCCCCTTTCCAAGCCACACCTTCCCTCACTGTCACCTCATTGGGGTGAGCCAGGAACCACTGATCCAGGGGTAGTTCTGAGGCCAATTGAGAATGCCACCCCCTTTCTCCCCTTGAGAATCTGTGGGCGTGGCAGAACTATCTGCCGTAGGGGTCACTGCCCGGGGCCCCGGGTCTGGGGGAGGTGGGCCGGGGTTCAAGGGCTGGGGCACAGGTCAAGGCGCCAAGGGCGAGCCACCATCAATTTCAGTTGGACCAGGCTCCTGAGCAGGGCTAGCAGTGGATTTCTGTTCTTTGGCTTTGCTCCGTGTGAGGACTGCTAGCCCCAAGTGGGAAGGAGAAAAAACGGTGTCAATGACCTCCTTGCGCTTACTCTCATGCTGTGGTAGCCTGGACAAAGCATCAGCCAGAAAATTCCTTTTCCCCGGGATAAATTTCAGAGTGAAATTAAATCGGTAAAAGAAACTGGCCCACCTGATCTGCTTGGGGCTCAAACGCCTAGGGGTAGCCAATACTTCCAAATTTTTATGATCAGTCCAAACTTCAAACGGTTTGGGTGAGCCCTCCAGTAGGTGGCGCCACGTCTCTAGTGCCAACTTGATAGCACCTGCCTCCTTCTCCCACACCGGCCAATTTTGTTCCGTGTCATTGAACTTTCTGGACAAATAGGCACATGGTCTCAAATCCCCTTCCTCCCCCTTTTGCAACAGAACACCACCCATCGCTACCTCAGAAGCGTCCACTTGGACCACGAAAGGTTGGGAGGGGTTGGGGTGTTTGAGAATAGGCTCAGAAGTGAAAAGGGATTTCAATTTGTCAAATGCTTGTTGGCACTGTGGTGACCACACAATTTTTTGGGGAGGTTTGTCCCCTTTACTGTGCTTGGAACCTTTGCCTTTCCCATCTTTGGTTTTTAACAAATCTGTCAGGGGAAGGGCTACCGACGCAAAGTCAGGGATGAAGGACCGATAAAAATTAGCAAATCCCAGGAAAGCTCTGCAACTGTTTCCTGGTTCTAGGGGCTTCCCATGCCAAGACCCCCTTAACCTTTTCTGGGTCCATTTCAATCCCTTTGTTTGAGATGCGGTACCCTAAATAATCCAGACGGCTTTGGTGGAACTCACACTTGGACATTTTTGCATACAGATGATTTTCCCCCAACCTGGTAAGCACCTTTTTCACCAGTTTCACATGGGACGTGTAGTCCTCAGAATAAATCAACACATCATCAAGGTATACCAACACCCCTTTGTACAGAAAATCACGTAACACATCATTAATTAAGTTCTGAAAAATGCCAGGGGCCCCTTTTAGGCCGAAAGGCATGACGAGGAACTCAAAAGCCCCCAAGGGGCAATTAAATGCAGTCTTCCATTCATCCCCTTCCCGAATCCGTACTCTGTAGTAGGCCTCCCGCAGATCCAGCTTCGTGAAAATCTTCCCTTTGGAGAGATGGGCTAATATGTCCTTCATCAAGGGCAGGGGGTACTGGTTGGAGACACTAATCGCGTTTAGCCCTCTGTAATCCTGAATCAAACGAAGCCCGCCATCTGCCTTGCGCCTAAACATCACCGGAGCCCCCACAGGCGAGGTTGAGGGCCTAATGAACCCTCGGGCTAAGTTTTTGTCTATGAACTCTCGGAGCGCCTCCATTTCAGCTGGTGTCATAGAATAAATGCGAGGTTTAGGTAGGCTGGACTCCGAGAGTATCTCAATGGCACAGTCAAAAGCCCGGTGGGGTGGCAAAATGTCACACTCCCTCTCCTCAAACACATATTGCCACGCCTTGTACTCCACTGGCAGCCCTTTCAGCTCCCCTTTTACTAAGGCAGTCGTGTAATTCTGTGGCTCACCCTCCAGGGGGACCCCGTCCCCTGGGGATCCTCCCCCCACCCCGTGCTCCTTGGTACACAATGGGTCTGTAAAAGTCAGTGTCTCTTTTATCCAGTCTATGGTGGGGTTGTGGTACTTTAGCCAGTTCAGACCCAAAACTGCCGCGGGGACTAAACCTGGAGCAATCACAAACTGCAGTTTCTCCTGGTGGGTTCCCATCCTCATGTTCATGGGACCAGTTATGCGCCGGGTGGGGGCCCCCTTCATCATCCCCCCATCCATCTGAGACAGCCACACGGGCTTGTCCAGCTTAACAGTATCAACCTTCAGTTCACTGACTAAGGAGGGGTGGATGAGTACTTGGGTACAACCAGAGTCAATCATTAACATTACTTTGCGGGTGGGCCCCTCCAACCCCCACTCGAGCTTTGATAAAGAACGGGCCCTTCACTCCACTCACCACGGCATCCGGGCGCCCTTCCGGATTAGCCCGCCCTCGGGCGCTCAGTAGGGCGGGCTGGGCCCGTTTCCCGCCGGCTCAGCATCGGAAGAGTAGGACCCACTATCCTCGGGATCATCTGAGGACTCCCCTGCCACATGGCCAGATGCCAGGGCCCTGGCCGTCGCTTTGGTCTTGGGCTTGGAGGGAGTCTTGGCAGGCCCGATTCTCCCCTCGTTCCGCGCTGGCTTGGCGGCGGCGGGTTGCTCCCGAGGGCTCCTCTCTGGGCACTCCGCTATGCGGTGTCCGCTCTTCCCACAATGCAGGCACAGACCCTTTCTCATCCTTCGCTCTTGTTCGGACTCTCCGGTGGTGGCTCCCCCCGAGCGTACCGCCTTGGTCTTCTTCCCCGGGGCCCCGGCGGACTTCCCCTCCGTCCCTGCCTGGCGGCGCAACATCTTGATGCTGCCCTTCACCGACTCCACTTCACCAGCTAGCCGTATCCACCCCATGAGGGTTTCGGGGTCTCCCTGGAACAGGGCCCACTCTAGAATGTCAGGGTTCAGTCCCTCCTGGAAAAACTGCACCTTGACCTCCTCTGACCACTCAGGCACTTGGCTGGCTAGGCGGCGGAACTCAGCTGCGTACTCTGCCACTGGCATCGTACCTTGCTTCAGGCTCCTAAGCTTCCCTCGAGCCCGCTTCCCCCTTAAGGGATCTTCGAACTGGGCCCTGAGAGCCATCAGGAACTCTTGGTAATTACCCAGTTCAGGGGCTCCCATATCATAAAGACCCACCAACCACTGGGCCGCCTCTCCCTCCAGTTGGTTGGACACATACTGCACCTTCTCAGCCTCGGACTGGAACTCCCCTTCCCACTGAGTCATGTAACTCACCACTTGAGTCATGAAGTAGGGTAGTTTTGCTGGATCCCCATCGAACTTCGCCTTCAGGTGCCGGTGTTTCCAGCCCCGGGGTCGCTCCTGCGGCTCAACCGGGCCAGCCCCCACTGGGGGAGCCGGTCCAGGAGCCGGCAGGCCAGGTACGTCAGGGGGCTGAACGGGGACCCCATCCCCGGGTGCCTGGGCAGCCGCTGGTGGTGCTGGGGGAGGCTGGGCCCCTCCAGGGGCTGGTGGAGCTGGAGGGGTTCTGTGCAGGAGTTCTAGGAGTACCTCCCGTATCTCACCCATTTGCTGTTTCAGTTGAAGAACCTCGGTTCCAACTTCTGCCAGGGAACACTTTGCTTCTGGCTCTCTAGGCCCCTCACCCTGGGGTCTGTCCCACCGGGACCTGCGCTCTTCTCGGCGACCGGCCCCTGCCCATGGCCAGGCAGGGCCCAAAACCTCTCGCACCGGAGTGCCGAAGCTTGGCAGGCTGCCCCTCCCTGGAGCCAGCTCGATCCCCAGCTCCCAGGGCTCAGTGGAGGGTGGAAATCTTGCAGCCCTCCGGCGGTCTTGGTCTCGGCTGGTGCCTCCAGCTGCGACGGCTACAGCACCCCCCTCTGCCCCAGTCTCCTGCTTCGAGGCATCGGCTTCTTTGGCGCTGGCCACAGTCAGATCTTGGTCCGTCTGCGTGCCAGTCTCTGCATCCTCAGACATTGCAGGTAAAGGCTCCACAGTTTCAGGACAGAAAAATAAAAAAAAGGGAGTATGCAGCTTTCTGTGATGTACACAGAACACAAACTCTGATATCTTCAATAAAGTTCTTTATTGGAATAGAAGCATGTGTAAGGAACAGTGTCAAAGCTGCATACTGAAGACCAAGCTTACAATCAGGACAGATAAGGTACACCCAGCGTGAGAAAGCAGAAAAGGGAGGGTAGAACTTCAAAGCACACTTCGGAGGAGCGAGACCTGCCAGGCCATCTGGCCGGCCTTGAGCTCCCAGGATGAACAGCGTTCCCATGGTAACCAACATCTCCCAGACATTCCAGAGGCCCAAGGCAGAATCAGTCCCAAAACATGAAACTGTCAGGATCCTCCATGAACTCCACTCTATGCCTTAGAATTCATGGATGACCCTGACACACCATATGCAGAAGCCGACTTGATGGCAGTTAACAACAAAGCAAATCTATACTTTTGATCTTTATATTCTATAGGGATGTACTTCAGGTTGTATTTTGGCATGATGATTAATTTATTGTTCTTCTTTAGCTTTATTCTAATCTTTTATATTAGTAGTTCATGATGTGTGCCACAATTTATTCCTAGTCTTGTTTTTGTAGAGAGGATGGAGCTTCTCCATCTTCTACTTCCAACCGTGTAGGCTATTAGATTTCTATATTGGCCATCAGGTGACATCAAGGCATAAAGTCATCTCTTTGGTTGCCTGAATGATGTGTTTGTTCATTGCAAACTATTGGCCTCATAAAATTCAGTCAGTTGCTCTCCTGCTTCATTTCCTGATCCAAGGCAAATTTTCCAACAATATTTGGTTCTGCTCTGTTTCCTAATTTTGTGCCTATCATTATTAACATGTATTGTTTTGGTGTATGATTAATTCCCTCCTGGACTCCAGGACAGAATCTTTCAATTTCCTCCTCTTCTGTCTCTGTAGCTGAAGCATAAATATGGATTATAATTATACTGATGAGTTTTCTCTGATGTCCTATTGACATTATTTGGTTAGACTTTGCATTATATCCCTTGCCTGCTTTTTCTACAGCTCTCCTCATTATTAATGCCACCCCATCTCTTCTTAGATTTTTTCCCCCTAAATAAAATTGTGTAATCATCTGACTGAAAATGTCCCATTCCTGTCTACTTTAGCTCACGTATCCCTAGTATTGCAGTGTTTATACATTCAATTTCTTGTTTTACAATTTTTATCTTCCCATGATTAATGCTTTTCACGTTCCGTGCTCCTATAATATGTGTTATGCAGCTTCGGACTTTTCTTTCACCTCTGAGCACATCAATTGCTGAACACCCTTTGGGCTTGAGTCATTAACCACAGTGCTACTCATACTTGTTCTCTGCTCTTCCCCAGTAGCTAATTGAGTGCCTTCTGACCTGGGAGTCTAATCTTCTGGCACTATCTATTGCTTCATTCGGGACTGTTTCTTCGAAGGGTTTTCATGGTAACAGACATTCAACAGTGATTTACTCGTGCCACTTTCTGTGCAGTACTAACAATTGTCAACTATGGTGACACTGCTGTTGTCTGTGAGAGATGTTCCGACAGTGTTACTCTGCACTACTGTTGCTGCCCAGTAGCTGTTTGGTACATTTAGTCTAGCTCCTAAGCAAAAGCCCGTCCAATGTGGGGTGCCCCATCAGCAGCAGTGCTACCAGCAGCATAGCCTCTTACCTCATAGGAGCATGCAATCCCACGACCAAAGAAACATAGTGCCATGGTGGGGAAATTCTTATTTCAACCAGGGGAAGTTAAACAATCAAGTCAAAGGGTTTTATCAAAGGCTAACTTTGAGATGGGGACTATGAGGGGTACAGTGGTCCCTCAGTATCCATTTGGGTTTGGTTCCAGGACCCCCATGGAGAACAAAATCCATGGATGCTGAAGTCCCATTATATACACTGGCCTAGTAAAATGCTATCCCTTATATAAAATGGCAAAATTAAGGTTTGCTATTTGTAATTTTTTTTTGGGGGGGGGAATATTTTCAGGCTGTGGATGGTTGAATTCATTAATGTAGAATCTGTAGATATGGAAGACCAACTGTATTAGTACATGTATTTATGTGTGCATATATATATAACATGTACTCAAGTCAGTTGGTGGTGCTTGTCCTGTGGTACAGGCTGGTAAAGAACTTCTGTTTTCTTCAGGTTGACTTCCAGCCCAAAGAGCTCTGCAGCTGTTGCGAAGCAGGACATTAGGCGCTGCAGAACTGCTTCTGTGTGGGCAACAAGGGCAGCATCGTCAGCAAAGAGCAGCTCACGGACTAGATAGTTTAGAGTCTTAGTGCGAGCCCTCAGATGGCTTAAGTTAAACAGGCTACCATCAGTACGGTAGCGTATATAGATGCCGTCGTCTTCTTCGAGCTCTGCCATAGCCCTTTGGAGCATCATGCTAAAGAAGATTGTAAATAAAGTTGGCGCAAGAACACAACCTTGCTTCACTCCATTAGTTATTAGAAAGGGCTCTGAAACAGCATCGCCAGCCTGCACCACAGGACGAGCACCACCATCCCCACATTGCTGTTGGCAAATCTGTGCTTAAGTCCATTCAGCAGTTCACCTACCTGGGAAGCATCATCTCCTCAGATGCCAAGATTGACAAAGAGATCGATCACAGACTAGCAAAGGCACATAGCGCATTTGGAAGACTTTACAAAAGAGTCTGGAGTAATAAACACCTGAGGCGAAACACAAAAATCAGTGTGTATAGAGCGATTGTACTGTCTATTCTCCTTTATGGATCTGAAACATGGGTCACCTATCGCCACCACTTACGACTCCTCGAACGCTTCCATCAGCGCTGTTTACGCACAATCCTAAATATACACTGGACTGACTATGTGACAAATGTTGCTGTCCTTGAGCAAGCAGGGCTCACCAGCATTGAGGCCATGATATTGAGAACACAGCTGCGCTGGGCAGGGCATGTGTCTAGGATGGAGGACCATCGCCTCCCCAAAATAGTACTCTATGGTGAACTCACCATGGGTCAGCGTAAGAGGGGCGCTCCAAAAAAGCGATACAAGGACTCCCTGAAACAACATCTCAGGCTTGGCCAAATTGATCACCAACAATGGTCCACCCTGGCCTCACATTGGGAGGCATGGAGACACACTATCCACAATGCTGCAGCCTTATTTGAGAACTCACGCCGAACAAGTCTTGAAGAGAAACGGCAACGCAGAAAGAATCACAACCTGGTAACATCACCCAAGGAAACCTTCTGCTGTGCTTTCTGCAATCGGACTTGTCTATCTCGGATTGGCCTTTTTAGTCATCAGCGCGCTTGCAGAAAACGCGGGATGAGTCCTTCCTGAATCTTCGTTTGCAAAGAAAAGCCAGAGAGAGAGAAAAAAGACCCCCCCCCAAAAGAAGAAGAAACAGGGGAGGGGAGATGAAATGTTTGGGCATTGGACACACAATGTCACAATAATTGGGCACTGTCTCTAGGCTATGGAGCACGTATTATATACAATGGCATAGTAAAGTGGTGTCCTTGATATAAAATGGTGAATAGCAAGGTTTGCTTTTGGGAATTTTTTGTCAGATTAGAGCACACACTGAGAACCAACCCAAATAGGACTCAGGCAGCAATAAATTGCTGCAGAATTGTTCCTTCAGGCACCAGAATTAAAGGCTCAGATATACAGGCTTGTGTCTAAAAACATTCTTGTTCTTTACTTGAACATAATAAAGAATATAATTACAAATATATACAGCTTTTAGAAGAAAAACACATCTTCTCAACATGAGATCCTAAAGAACACATCCTCACATTGTAAAATCCAAAGTAGAACTGCTTAGATCTCAGTCCTGCCCAGCTTAGCTCCTGGGCCCATTCAATAATGATACATTTGCTAGTTTGCAAACTGCTACATCTCAGCCTCAGCTCTTTAGAGAATAAATCGACAGTACTTAGACTGCATGTCCCAAAATCCTGACATTTTTTGAGGGATAAGGGTAATATTTTCAAGCAGTGGTTGGTTGAATCTGTGGATGCAGATTCCATGGATACGGAGAGCTTACTGTATAATATAATATGGGGAACATGTGTGGTTGGAATGCAACTGCACCTACCAACCAATGGCAATGGAGTAGAAGTCTAATCATAGAATTGGAAGAGACCACAAAGGCCATCTAGCCCAACCCCCTGCCATGCAAGAATACCCAATCAAACCACTCTTGACAGATGGTCATCCAGCCTGTTTAAAAACCTCCAAAGAGGGAGACTCCACCACACTCCGAGGCGGTGCATTCCACTGCTGAACAGCTCTTACTGTCAGGAAGTTCTTCCTAATGTTTAGGTTGAATTTCTTTTCTTGTAGTTTGAACCCATTGCTCCATGTCCTAGTCTCTGGAGCAGCAGAAAACAAGCTTGACCCATCCTCAATATGACATCCCTTCAAATATTTAAATATGGCTATCATATCACCTCTTAAGCTTCTCTTCTCTAGGCTAAACATACTCAGCTCCCTAAGTCACTCCTCATAGGGCATGGCATCCAGACCTCACACCATTCTGGTCACCCTCGTCTAGACATGTTCCAGATGGTTAATATCTTTCTTGAAATGTGGTGACCAGAACTGGACACAGTACATTTGTCCCTTCATATTCACTGGGTTTTGGTTCCAGGACCCCCCATGGATACCAAAATCCATGAATACTCAAGTCCCATTATATGCAACAGCATAGCAAAATTATGTCCCTTATATAAGATGGCAAAATCAAGGTTTGCTTTTGGATTATTTTTTAAAGAATCTTTTCAAGCCGTGAATACTGAAATCTGTGGATACCAAATCCGTGGATACGGAGGGACAACTGTATTCCAGGTGAAGCCTGACCAAAGCAGAACACAGTGGCACTATTACTTCCCTTGATCTAGATACTATACTCCTATTGATGCAGCCTAGAATCACTTTGGCGTTTTTAGCTGCCACAACACACTGCTGACTCATGTGCAGCTTGTGGTCCATTAAGATTCCTAGAGCCTTTTAGCATGTACTGCCCTCAAGCCGTGTGTCACCCATCCTATATCTGTGCATTTCATTTTTACTGCCCAAGTGTGTAGTATCCTACACTTCCCCCTGTTGAAATTCATTTTGTTAGTTTTGGCCCAGCTTTCTAATCTGTTACGGTCATTTTGAATTCTCTTCCTGTCCTCCAGGGTATTAGCTACCCCTCCTAATTTGGTGTCATTTGCAAACTTGATAAGCATGCCCTCTATTCCATCATCCAAGTCATTGATAAAGATGTTGAATAGCACTGGGCCCATGACAGATCCCTGGGGCACTCCACTAGTCATTTCTCTCCAGGATGAAGAGGAGCCCTTTGAGTTCAGTCGGTTAGCCAATTGCAAATTCACCTAACAGTCACATTGTCTAGCCCACATGTTACTAACTATTTTGCAAGGACGCCATGGGGGATCTTGTCAAAGGCCTTACTGAAATCAAGATACACTACATCCACAGCATTCCCTTCATCTACCAAGTTTGTAATTCTATAAAAAAAGAGATAAGATTAGTCTGGCATTACTTGTTTTTGAGAAATCCATGTTGACCTTTAGTGATCACAGCATTCCTTTCTAAGTTCTTACAGACTACCTGTTTAATGATCTGCTCTAGAGTCTTTCCTCGTATTGGTGTCATGCTGACCGGGCGGTAATTACTTGGATCTTCTCCCCCTCACTTTTAAAAGATAAGGACATTTGCTCTCCACCAGTCTGCTAGGACCACTTCTTTTCTCCAGGAATTCTCCAAAATTATTGCCAGTGGTTTTGAGATGATTTCTACCAGTTCTTTTAATACCCTTGGATGTAGTTCATCTGGCCCTGGAGTCTTGAATTCATTTATACAGGCCAGGTATTCCTGAACTACCTCTTTACCTGCTCTGTGCTGCATTTCCCATACTGATCATCTGCTCTATTTTCCACAGGTTGAGCACTGTTCTCCTTTTGGGAAATGAATGAGGCAAAGAAGGTGTTGAGTAGTTCTGCCTTTTCTTTGTTCCCTGTTAGCATTTCTCCATCTTCTCCATGCAGCAGCCCTATTATTTCCTTGTTCTTCCTTTTGGTATAGACAAACACACACACACACACACACAGAGAGAGACACTTTTTATTGTTTTTAATCTCTCTAGCAAGCCTGAGCTTCATCTGTGCTTTGGCTTTTCCGACTTTCCCCCCACATGAGCTGGCTATTTGTTTGAATTCTTCTTTGGTGATTTCCCCCCTTTTCCATTTCTTGTACATGTCCCTTTTAAGTCTTAGTTCAGTTGAATGTTCTTTAGACATCCATCCTGGTTTCTTTAGACATCTCCCATTTTTTCTCTTCATTGGAATGGTTTGAAGTTGGGCCTTCAATATCTCTCTTTTAAGAAACTCCCATCCCGCATGAACTCCCTTCCCTTTTGGTATTCCTGACCATGCGATCACACCCTGTAATTCCCCAAGTTTTCTGAAATCAGCTTTCTTAAAGTCTAGAATGCATGTCTGACTATCCTTGGCTTCCCCTTTCCTCTGTATAACAAACTCCAGGAGAACATGATCCCACCACTTCCACCCCATTAACTGGATCATCTCTGTTTGTTAGAATCAGATCTAAAATAGCTGATCCCTTTGTTGCTTCTTCTACCTACTGGACAATGAAATTGTCTGCAAGGCAAGTAAGGAATTTGTTGGACCTTAAATTTTTGGTAGAGTTGGACTTCCAACAAATATCAGGATAGTTGAAATCACCCATTACTACTACATCTCTCCTTTCTGAATGTGTGGTCATCTGTTCCAGGAAGGCATCATCCAACTCCTCAGTTTGGCTTGGAGGTCTGTAGTGGACCCCCACAATGACATCCCTGCTGTTTCTCCCCCACTTGATTTTTATGCAGATGCTCTCAACCTGGCTCCCAGGATTTAAGTCATGGATCTGGTCACAGGTGCACACATCCTTAATGTATAATGCTACCCCACCTCCCTTCCTGTTTGGTCTATTTCTCTGAAATAGGTTATATCCCCCTACAGTTGTCCCTTCATTTTCGCTGGGGTTTGGTCCCAGGACCCCCTGTGGATACCAAAATCCGTGAATACTCAAGTCCCATTCTATGCAATGGCATAGCAAAATGGTGTCCCTTACATAAGATGGCAAAATCAAAGTTTGCTTTTTGGATTATTATTTTTTAAAGAATATTTTCAAGTTGTGAATACTTAACTCCATGGATACCAAATCCGTGGATACGGAGGGACAACTGTATTCTTCTTCAAGGTTTCTGTGAATGCACACAAACGGGTTTGTGCACCTGCGCAGAAAGAGCATCGCAACTTTCAAGAATCTTACATAAGGCTTTTTTGGCAGTAACTCCACCCACTCTCCAGTGCCCTATATAAGCAGGCTTCCCACCTAAAAAAACCCAGTTCCTTTTCCCCCCACTGTGTCAGCAGCAGTTAGGGGTGTTCTGTGCATATCTTACTTTTACCTCATAACGACTAGGCCTGTTTTCTCAACTACTCTTAAAGATTTGCCCTTTTGACTTGTTCTGGATTTTACTGGTTTGACTTGGACTGTTTGTTATCTCGTCAGATGTCCCTCAGGTTTTCCTGTGGATTGGGTTTTTTTCTCTTTCACACAATGTCTTCTTCTGGATTTTTTAAAACACTGCATAGAGTGTTCTGCCAAGATACCAGACACTGATGGTCACAACAAGTGTTTACTTTGACTTGGCGAGGATCATAATGTGGTGTCTTGTCACCACTGTAAGGCTTTTACTCATCAAGCGTGCCATAAAAGAGAAACCCAGCTTAAAGCCTTACTTTACAAGCATGACCTTTCAGCTAAACCATGAGAGCCTTCCCATGGATCGCAATTGGTATGTAGAGCCACTTCTTTACCAAAACCTGGGCCTTCCTCCACTTGATTGAAAGCCCATTCAGTTCAGTTGGTAAACCAGGGCTGTTCAAGTTCTGCTCGGGCCGGTACTGCATCTGGTACTGCTGTCTTGGATCCATCTGAGTACCATGCCGATACTGTGTCATCAATCCTGGACAAGGGTAAGGAACCTTCTAAGAAGGATAAGAAGAAGAAGCACTGGGAGGCTTCTCCACCCCCCTCGACACCAGGACGCCATTCCGTTGCCTCTGTTTATGTGCCCCAAGAGTTTGTCCCTACAGTGGATAGAGACTGTTTGGGCCCGATCCCTGTGATGGCACAGTCATTCACCACTCTTTGCGCTTCACCTGAGTTGGAGTTGGTGGAGGTCCTTTTGGGAGGAGCAACGCCACCACCAGATTATGGTCAAGCAACTGACTATCAATCTGATGCCGAGCTCTCTGATATTCAGGTGATCCAAGTCTCCTGAGACTCTTCAATGGTACAAGGGTATTCACATAGAATCATAGAGTTGGAAGAGACCTCAAGAGCCATCCAGTCCAACCCTCTGCCATGCAGGAATACACAATCAAATCATTCCCGACAGATGGCCATCCAGCCTCTGTTTAAAAACCTCCAAACAAGGAGACTCCACCATACTACGAGGCAGTGTATTCCACTTCCGAACAGCTCTTACTCTCAGGAAGTTCTTCCTAATGCTTAGGTGGAATCTCTTTTCCGTAGTTTGAACCCATTGCTCCGCGTCCTAGTCTCCAGAGCAGCAGAAAACAAGCTTGCTCCATCCACAGTATGACAGTCATTCAAATATTTAAACATGGCTATCATGCCCCCTCTCAACGTTCTCTTCTCCAGACTAAACATACCCAGCTCCCTAAGCCGCTCCTCATAGGCCATGGCCTCCAGACCTCCCACCATCCTGGTCACCCTTCTCTGGACATGTTTCAGCTTTTCAATCTTTCCTGAATTGTGGTGCCCAGAACTGGGCGCAATATTCCAGGTGAGGTCTGATCAAAGCAGAATAGAGTGGCACTATTACTTCCCTTGATCTAGGCACTATACTCCTATTAATGCAGCCTAGAATTGCATTGGCTTTTTTAGCTGCCGCATCACACTGCTGACTCATGCTCAACTTGTGGTCCACTAAGGAGATTTTCAGACAACACTGTTATAGTGTTACTATTCCACTTTATTTGCTATGGCTGCCTCCTCTTGAATCCTGGGATTTGCAGTTTAGGGAGGGGCATTTACAACTCTCAGCCAGAGAGCTCTTAGGCCTCACTAAACTACAAACCCCAGAATTCCACAGGAGGAAGCCAGAGCAGTTAAAGTGGAATAGTAACACTATAACAGTGTAGTCTGAAAATCTCCTAAGACTCCTAGATCCTTTTCACATGTACTGCCATCAAGCAATGTGTCACCCATCCTATACCTATGCGTTTCATTTTTACTGCCCAAGTGTAGTATCCTACATTTCTCCCTGTTGAAATTCATTTTGTTAGCATTGGCCCAGCTTTCTAATCTGTTACGGTCATTTTGGATTCTGATCCTGTCCTCTGGGGTATTAGCTACCCCTCCTAATTTGGTGTCATCTGAAAACTTGATAAGCATACCATCTATTCCCTCATCCAAGTCATTGATAAAGATGTTGAATGCACTGGTTCCAGGACAGATCCCCGTGGCACCCCACTGGTCACTTCTCTCCAAGATGAAGAGAAGCCATTGGCGACTACCCTTTGGGTTCAGTCAGTCAACCAATTACAAATCCGTCTAACAGTTGCATTGTCTAGCCCACAGGTTACTAACTTTTTCGCAAGAATATCATGGGGGACCTTGTCAAAAGCCTTACTGAAATCAAGATACACTTCAAGATACACTTACTGAATTCAAGATACATCCAGCGGCTCTGAGTGATTCGCATCTGGAAAAGCCTGTACCTCTGCTTCCAAGAAAGCTCCCATCCAAGCCTCTTCCTCCGGTGCCAAGACATCTTCTGGATCGTCAAGTTCATGCACAAGATCGTCGGGACTCCTGCTCCCAGTTGGGGTCTCACTCTTACCGTGAATCCTCTTATGCTTCTTCTACCCACTCTTCCAGATGGAGGTCACCCTGGAACCGGTCCTAGTCTCTGTCAATGCCCCATCTCTACTAGCAGGACTGGGACTATGTCTATGCAGGTTACCCCCATTGTGGTGGCTGCAGGCATTTTGACGGTTGTGATTGTGGACTTTTTCATTGAGTTTGGTACTGCGATTCTCACCAGCACTGATTTTCTAGGGACCGCTCTGTTTCCCACTCCCATCAACACCGCCAGTGTCAATCCCATGCCAGGGAGCACCATTATGATTGGGGCTCCTTGCGACCTCGCACGGGGACTCCAGTCCCATCAGTACCAGTTCTGGAATCCCGTCCAGTGCCAACTAACGTTGTTCCCACTCTACTGGACACATCAAACAAGGAATGGCCTTGTATTCTGGACTAGCTCCTAGGTCCGTTGGGTGCAGGTGACGGTACTGGGTCTATTGTGCCACATGATGTGATTCGTCCACCTCCCAAGATGCCATGGAAGCATACACCCTCTGCTTCTTCTACGCATTTGGACTCATCCACTTCAGAGGCATCTATGTCGGGCCATTCTCCTCCTGTTTGTGTGGGCAATCCTGACCCTCCTTCACCTACTGATGACTCTAGATTGTTTGCTGATCAGATGGCAAGGATGGCTGGTGCACTGGGTTTGAAAGCTTCTCTTCCAGAGCCCTAGGCGGATGATCCTGTATTTAGACAACTGCATAGGGAGGCACCTACAATTCCTTCTCTTCCCTTCCTGCCTCACCTATCTCAAGTTGTTAAAGGTTCATGGTCCATTCCTTCTTCAGTGGCACCTACTTCGAAGAAATTGGACAATCTTTACAACATGTCTGACGATGATATCATGTGGCTTATACAATACCCTAAGCCTAATTCTATTGTAGATGACACTGTTCAATCTAGGTTATCAAAGAAGGTGCATTCAACTCCATTGGATAAGAATCATAGAATTGTTGAGTTGGAAGAGACCACAAGGGCCATCCAGTCCAACCCCCTGCCATGCAGGAATACACAATCAAAGCATCCCTGACAGATGGCCATCTAGCCTCTGTTTAAAGACCTCCAAGGAACGAGACCCCACCATGCTCCGAGGGACTCTGTTCCAGTGCCAAACAGCTCTTACTGTCAGAAAGTTCCTCCTAATGTTGAGGTGGAATCTCTGTTCCTGCTCCATGTTCTAGTCTCTGGAGCAGCAGAAAACAAGGTTGCTCCATCCTCAGTGTGACACCCCTTCAAATACTTAAACAGGGCTATCATATTGCCCCTTAACCGTCTTTTTTCCAGGCTAAACATACCCATCCTGTGTCTCCCCAGCATTTTTCTAAGTGGGGTGTCCTCTGCCATTTGTCTGGTGGAGCCATTCTGCAAGGACAGTTGCTGCCTCTACAGCCTTTTTCTCTGGAGTTCTGATCCCAGATATTTGTTGGGCAGCAACTTGGGCCACTTCTCTCATCATTGTTTCCCACTACAAAGTTGAAGCTGCACTCACCTCTGCAGCTGCGGTTGGCCATGCAGTTTTGAGTTCATATGTCCCTTGACTGTGCCCTGTTGATGTGTACTTGCCCACTCTATTTGTTGTGGTCAATGTGTTCTACTCAGTGAAATTTTACCCTGAGAAAGCAGTGGGTTTTTTTCCCCCCTGATGCTTTTTGTGAGGGAATATAGGGTATGCTTATCAAGTTTGCAGATGACATCAAATTAGGAGAGGTAGCTAATACCCCAGAGGACAGAATCAGAATCCAAAATGACCTCAACAAATTAGAAAGCTGGGCCAATATTAACAAAATGAATTTCAAGAGGGAGAAATGTAGGATCCTACACTTGGGTAGTAAAAATGAAATGCACAGATATAGGATGGGTGACGCATGGCTTGATGGCAGTAGATGTGAAAAGGATCTAGGAGTCTTAGTGGACCACAAGCTGAACATGAGTCAGCAGTGTGATGCAGCAGCCAGAAATGCCAGTGCAATTCTATGCTGAATCAATAGGAGTATAGTATCTAGATCAAGGGAAGTAATAGTGCCACTCTATTCTGCTTTGGTCAGACCTCACCTGGAATACTGCGTCCAGTTCTGGGCACCACAATTCAGGAAGCATATTGAGAAGCTAGAACGTGTCCAGAGGAGGGCGACCGGGATGGTGGGTGGTCTGGAAGCCATGCCCTATGAGGGGCAGCTTAGGGAGCTGGGTATGTTTAGTCTGGAGAAGGGTATGTTTAGTCTTGAGAGGGGGCATGATAGCCATGTTTAAATATTTGAAGGGCTGTACAAACTACAGGAAAAGAGATTCCACCTAAACATTCGGAAGAACTTCCTGACAGTAAGAGCTGTTCAGAAGTGGAATACACTGTCTCGGAGTGTGGTGGAGTCTCCTTCTTTAGAGGTTTTTAAACAGAGGCTGGATGGACAACTGTTGAGAATGATTTGATTGTGTATTCCTGCATAGCACAGGGTTGGACTGGCTTGCCTTTGAGGTCTCTTTCAACTCAATGCTTCATAGGTTTCTATGATTCTATTGGGGTCATTTCTTTGATCTGTTCCCTTATTTCCTTCTTCCAGTTGTATGCTAATACACTACTATTCGCCTCAACTGTGTGTTGGTTTTTCTTGGCAGTTGGGGGATTGTGTTACTTTCCTGGGGTATTCTGAGTAGCACACCCCACCTCCTGTGTACATAGCTCTCTAGTCTCCCATTTGTGTGCCTTAACAGAGACTACAAAGAAGGGCAGGTGTAGTTCTTTGAGTGGTCTTCTGTGAATTCACACCCTGCCCATCCTCTCCTCGGGTGTCCTGGTTCTTGGTAGACTGTCATGAAGCGTCACAGGAACTGAGATGTTTAGGTGGGAACCCCACCAAGAACAAAGAGCAGGGCCCCCGTATCCTAATTATCCACGGGACACAAAACAGCATACCTACCATAGAGCCTTCCTAGAAAAGTGTCCCCTCTAGCCATTTTCTAGGTCCTCCACGGCAACTCTATGGTATTTTAAACTGGAAGTCCTGATATTTTCAATGGCATTTGCTATTATCCATGGTTTTAAGCATCCACGGCCCCCCCGCAGAACCAATCCACAGTGGATATAGGGGTCCTACTGTACTGTCTCCCTCCCTCACAAAACTGTTTAAAGCCCTCCTGATCAGATTTTTCAGACTCTTAGCAAACACATTCCTGCCAACTGCTGTGAGATAAAACGCATCCCTTGCCAGTATCATAGTGTGATTGACCAGAAAGTGGGGCTGTGATTAGGGCTTTTAAATCAAGTAGCCTTTACATTTTGGAATTGCCTCCTGGCTGAAGTGAGAGAGGGAATGGTCTCCACTGCTCTGTCCTTTTTGAAAATGCTGCATGATTTTTTCAGTTTCTGTAAGGAATTGGCCAGACTGGGTACTATGAGCATGTCCCCCCCCCATCTTTTCCTGCCAAAAGGGCTGCAGTTCTGTAGATCAGGTTTTCTTTCTTTCTTTCTTTTTGATAATGCAAGTATCTTCTTATTTTATTAGAAGGAGCTTTCCAGCAGGGTTTGAGAACATAAAAAGGCTACAAATTATATTATAAACCTGGGCTGTGGAGTCAGTCTGAAGCAATGTACCAATTCTGACTGCAAGATAAAAACATATTATAACAATATGTAGTAAATATATCATTTTATACTTATATTTTGCCTTTTAAAAATGATTAAATGCCTGGATTGTTGCATATTTACTTTCATAAGAATTTAAGAAAGTTTTCCAGTACAGACATTTTAATCCAATGCATATATTTTATGTTCTATCAATCTAGTAGCCTGATGACTCGCGTGATGATGATGAGGAGGAAACGCTACCATTTTCCTACAGTAAATCTGTTATTACTAATTAATATAAATTCGTCATTTATGAAGGAGTCGGAAAGCAGAAAAACAGAGAAGCCGAAGGCTTGGCGCGCCGAGTCCACCACAGCCCTGGGACCAACGAGGCGGCCGTGTGGGCTAAGCCCAGAGCATCGGGGCGCCCGTCTCGCTGCCTCTCCCCCGCCTGCGTTTTCAGTGACCGAACGGGCGAAACGACTACGCAGGGCACGGTTGGCTGGAGGGAGGAAAAGACATATTTTGAGGAGGAGCCTTTCCTCTTTCCTCCTCCTCCTCCTCCTCCTCCGTCAGCCCTTTCCTCAGCCGGGGGCGAAGGGAAGCCACGCCAAAGCGGCGAGGGGGCGGGTGACACTTGCTTGGCGGATCCGGAAGGGGAGGGCTTCGCGTGAGGGACGAGGCTACCGGGGCCTGCCCGCCCGCCCGCCCGGATGACTGACTGACTGACTGACTGACTGGCTGCGGGAACGGGCGATGTGGTGGGTGAATCCTCTCACCCTGTCCGAGAATGGGGAGGGCGACGAAAAAGGCGGCGAGGCGCTTGAGCGGGGACTCCCGGCTACAGCCAGCTAGTGCGGGCCGAAGGACGGGCGGGCGGGCGGGCGCGGCAGGCCTCGTCCCGGGTTGTGGCGCAGCGAGGCCAAGCCGAGTCAAGCGGGACTGAGGGGGCCGAGGAGGCTGAGGGCGCCGTGGGCCACCGGGAGCGGTCGCTTCAGCCGTAGATAAAGCGGGCGGGAGTGACAGGGAGGGCGACGGAGCCCGGCCATGGCCGCCGCTCCCAGCCGGGGCTTCTTCCCTGGTAGGCCCCTGGCGCGTAGGCCGGCTTTGCCTGGCGGCGGGGCGGTCCGAGCGGAACCAGCACAGCGGCACTTTCTCCGCTGTGCGCCGCCTTCTCGGCCCGGCCCTTTGGAGCTTGTCATCATCGCCCGGCGAAGAAGCCTCGGCTGCAACTAGCCTCCGCTCCCCGCCCGGCCCTCCTATGTCTTTCCCTCCTGCGCGCCCGCCCGCTACTGTATAAGCCTTCCGCTCCTTGGCTTTGTTTACAGGATGTTTTATTTCGCTTCGCCGTACCTACCTTTTCTTCTCCTCGGTTATTGCCCCCTAATGGCACACTTTAATATTTTCTTCGTCCCCAGAGCCCGCTGTTCCCTTCAGTTGTTCTTGACCTGACACGTAATTTGGTGGTATATGGGAACACACACGTGGGCGGTGGCTTGTTTGGCTCTGGGTTCTGCACTGGTTTGGCCTGAAAGAAATTGATATTACAATCCAGCTGCTTAACAAAGTTGTCTAACCGTTTTTCTCAACGGGCTGGTATTTCCCATCTAGTTTAATCAGTGTTGGTGGTCATTGGGTGTGTGTTTGGAAGATCTATCTATAGTAATTATTCATAATTAAATTAGGTAGTGCACAAGGATATGTTTTTATGTATGAAGAAGGGTGACTACGTCCTTTGCCTCCTCATTAGACCCTAATCCCAGTAGTAAATCTGTTGTGTTGCCTCACTCCTTCACTATTTCTAATTTAAATTGTCATTGTTCTCATCAGGTCACTTGATCTTTCAACACTCAACTAAGTTTTGCCTCTTATGCGACCAACCCACCCTTGGTATCAACCTTGATAAATACATTGCTCTATCTTAATTTAATTTCAAAGGTACTTTTAATATCAGTTCAGACTCTTTCCATATGACCATGTTATTCTGTTGCATTAGAAATAGTGAAAACACTTGTGGCTCCTTAAAGACTAAAAATAAAAAATAAATAAAAAAACAGCATAGTTATATGCTTTCATAGCTTGCACTCTGCTTCATCAGGTACAGTTTTTAAATGTCAGTTATTCCATGAGATACTTTAATCAAGAGAGAGGCTGATAGGTTGTGTTGTCAGCTTTTCTCTTTTAAAATATTTTGCATAGTCCTGTATGTTCTACCTATGGTGCATTAAAATTTTAGTACACAGTCCTAAAATATAGTAGGATGTTCAGTAATGAAGCAAAATTAACTAGAAAATATGGTATATATTTATTTACGTAATTAGGTAGTATGGAAACATTGCAAGGTTGACATCATAGTCCCACTTCCACTACCAAAAGTTTGAACCAGCACATTCAACCAGCAGAGTGAAGGAGGCTGTTATCTGGCACCTACAAAATCTTACTTCTTGACACCCACTGCATATTAAATTTTTCAGCAAAAAATAGTTTTACAATAGAGATGTGACTAATTTTTTTTTAATCTAAAATGAGTACTTGACATCAAAGTTACTATCTGTTAATTGAGACATGGCCCTCAATTAAAAGCAGATATACTTACAATGAAACTCATACTTTTTTTTCTATTCATGTTCCTCTTTGGTTATACAGCCTTTCATTCTTTAAGTGCTGTAGACTATTCTCATTTATTTATATTTTGCATCACCCACTTCAGTTTGAAGAGCATTGACTTTTGACACCCTTCCAGTGTTTGTTTATGAATTCAACAGTTCTCTTTTCTTTTTTTTTAGTATGGTTGAAGAGGTTATAAACATAGAATCATAGAGTTGGAAGAGACCTCAAGGACCATCTAGTCCAACCCCCGCCATGCAAGAATACACAATTAAAGCACACCCAACAGACGGCCTTCCAGCCTCTGTTTAAAAATGTCCAAAGAAAGAGGCTCTACCACACTCCGAGGTAGTGCATTCCACTACTTAACAGCTCTTATTGTCAGGATGTTCCTCCTAATGTTTAGGTGGAATCTCTTTTCCTGTAGCCTGTTGCTCCATGTCCTAGTCTCTGGAGCAGCAGAAAACAAGCTTGCTCCATCCTTAGTATGACATCCTTTCAGGTATTTAAACATGGCTATCACATCACCTCTTAACCTTCTCTTCTCCAGGCTAAACATACGCATCTGCCTAAGCCGCTCCTCATAGGGCAAGGCTTCCAGATCTTTTATCATTTTGGTCACTCTCCTCTGGACACGCTCCAGCTTGTCAACATCCTTCTTGAATTGTGGTGCCCAGAAATGGACACAATATTCCAGGTGAGGTCTGACCAAAGCAGAATAGAGTGGCACTATTATTTCTTTTGATCTAGACAGTATACTCCTATTGATACAGCCTAAAATCGCATTGGTTTTTCTGGCTGCTGCATCACACTGTTGACTCATGTTTAGCTTATGGTCCACTAAGACTCCTAGAACCCTTCCACATGTACTGATATCAAGGCAGGTATCACCCATCCTATATCTGTGCATTTCATTTTTTCTGCCTAAGTGTAGTATCCTACATTTCTCCCTGTTTAAATTCATTTTGTTAGTTTTGGCCCAGTTTTCTAATCTGTCAAGGTCATTTTGAATTCTGTATTTGTCTTCTGGGGTATTAGCTACCCCTCTTAATTTGGTGTCATCTTCAAATTTGATAAGCATGCCCTCTATTCCATCATCCAAGTCATTGATTAAGATGTTGAATAGCACTGAGCCCAGGACAGAATCCTATAGTACCCCACTAGTCACTTCTGTCCAGAATGAAGAGGAGACATTGGTGACCACCTTTTGGGTTTGGTTGGTCAACCAATGCAAAAATCTACAGTTGCATTGTCTAGCCCAAATGTTACTAGCTTATTAGAAAGAATAATTCCTGAATCTTTGTTTGGGAAGAAAAGCCAGAGAGAGAGATTAGCGAGAATATCATGGGGGACTTTGTCATCAAAGGCCTTACTGAAATCAGGATACACTACATCCGCAACATTTCCTTCATCTACCAAGCTTGTGACTCTATCAAAAAATGAGATAAGATTAGTCTGGCACAATTTGTTTTTGAGAAACCCATGTTGACTTTTAGTGATCACAGCATTGCTTTCTAAGTGCTTAAAGACTACCTGTTTAATGATCTGCTCTAGAATCTTTCCTAGTATTGATGTCAGGCCGACTGGGTTGGATAAAATCATAGAATCGTAGAGTTGGAAGAGACCACTAGGGCCATCCAGTCCAACCCCCTGCCACGCAGGAAATCTTGATCAGAGCATCCCCGACAGATGGCCATCCAGCCTCTGTTTAAAGACCTCCAAGGAAGGAGACCCCACCACGCTCCGAGGGGGTGTGTTCCACGCCGAACAGCTCTTACTGTCAAAAAGTTCCTCCTAATGTTGAGGTGGAATCTCTGTTCCTGGAGTTTGCACCCATTGTTAGCAAAACTTTGACAATACAGTTGTCCCTCCATATCCACGGATTTGGTATCCATGGATTTAAGTATTCACAGCTTGAAAATATTTTTTTAAAAAGAATAACCCAAAAAGCTAACCATGACCATCTTATATAAGAGACACATTTTGCTATACCATTGCATATAATGGGACTTGAGTATTCACAGATTTTGGTATCCATGGGGGGTGGGGGTTCTGGAACCAAACCCTAGCAAATATGAAGGGACAACTGTAATATAAAAGAAGATACTAGCAGGCGTTAAGGTGATCTGGGAAACAGGTAGAGACTTTAAATGAAATTCAGTACTCTCAAAATATACTGTTGGGTGATGAAACAGCTTGAGTTTGAGTCACTGCATGTATATATATATTCAGGGAGAGCTTTGGCACATATGGTCACAAATTAGTTGAAAAAAACGGTAGCTAGAAAGTGTGAGGTGCTGCTACCTGTGCTCTCTATGTTTGGATGAGGATTTTTTTAGATAAAGTACCTGTATGTACAAGTAATAAGTTACAAATTTTAAAGTACTTTCGTTTTCCTATCTATAGTAATGAAATGTAGGCCACTGTGACTTCTTTTGTTCTTGCCAGGTGTTGCACCTCTTTCCCCCTCTTGGTTTCTTCACGGGGACATACGTTGGAGGGGGGAAAGAAAAATAAATCATATGTGATTTATGAATCAATAAAATCTGCATACAGTACATTTTATTATACTGAAGTAGGAAAAAACTCTTTGACATTAGATGAAACATGAATGTCTTGCTTCAGGCACCATCTTATAGGTGGCATTCTCACCTGTAGGAGACAGAAGGTATGTTTTCCCTTCTAAGATGGCACCTCGAGTTTTTGCAAGTACTTTAAAAATACTCACTAATATTTACATAGTGATTGCCTGATATTAACAGGGGGCATATTTTGTCTTGATTAAAAACTTTTAAATGTATTAAGGTGATTCAGTTAATAGTTGTAGCTGAATATTTAAATTTTGGTTTTAGAGTCTGTGGGGCTCCTTTGTTGCAGTGTGGCATCTTAAATAATGCTAATAGAATTTTAAGATACTACTCTAGTTATGACATTAACACATTTTATTTTGTGCATGTGCATATCTTGTCTCCTGCAAAATGTCATATTTTTTGGTCACCTGGAGGAGGGGCTGCAAGCTAGTCTGAATGTGTTTGAAGCAATTCTACAATGCCAAATGAGAGCAAGGTCAGACACCCAGGAACTTATATTCACATGGAATGAAAAGCCAGAATTTGGAAGAACTCTGGCTTATTGTGAATGAATATTTTTGCTTCTGCTTTGCTCTTACCTGCTAGTGTGACTGCTAAATAAGTTGGAAATTGTCATCCCTATCACGACTCCTGGCTTACTGTTTCCTTGAATCTCAGACTGGGGATTGTGCTTGGTTTTGATTCCTGGCTTGAATCAGAGGGACAAAACAGGACCTGTAATTTGGATAGGCAGTCTAGCACCTTCACATGTTGTTGAACTACAGCTTCCACAATTCCTGACTATTGGCCATGCTAAAGTTCTTAAGGGACGTACAGTTGAAAACATCTTGCTGTACTTTGCTGGTACTGGAAAGAGCAAAGAGGGAGCAGATGGACCATATGTACCCACATACACATTTTTTATTGTAAGCTAGAACTCTTTAGACTTATCATTCAAATTGTTCCATGTAAACATAGTCATAGGGTTAGATCCTGAGCAGGTTAACTGTAGTTAGGTCCCATTCAAATCAATATTTGCCACTATCATGGCTGAGAGGTTAAAGAGAATGTTAACTGAATGGATAGATAAAGATCAAACAGGGTTCCTTCTGAAGAGATACCTAAGATTCAACATCAGGAAGATATTGAACCTGATAGAACACTTTGATAAACACCCAGGGAAAAAAATCGCTTTGATAGCTTTAGGCACGGAAAGGGCATTCGACAGCGTAAATTGGGAATTTATGATTGAACTCTTAAGCATAATGGGTATAGAAGAAAGATACCTAAATGGTATTAGAACTATATGCAAGAAATAGACGGCACAGATTATAATTAATGGACAACAGACTAACATAATAAGCTTGGAGAAGGGGGTTAGGCAGGGCTGCCCCCTCTCCCCCTTACGCCTTATAATAGTTTTTGAAGTGTTATGTACCAGGATAAGATTAGAAAAGGAAATTCAGGGGGTTAAGATTGAAAATCAAGTATATAAAAATTGTGCATATGCTGACGACTTGGTAATCTGTTTGGAAGACCCACTGAAATCCATTCCAACCCTACACAAAATCCTAAAGGAGTATGGCGTGCTTATGGGGATTAACATTAATAAAGATAAAACAGTGATATAAACAAAGAACTTAGATAGTAAAGAAGAAACGAAACTTAACAGTCTGTCAGGGTATAGAGTAGAGAAGAAGATAAAGTACCTGGGAATTACTCTTACAAAAAATAATATAGATTTGTTGGATGATAATTATAAGAGGAAATGGTTGGAAATCAAGATGGACCTGGAAAGATGGAAATACCTAAATTTATCCCTTTTGGGAAGAGTAGCAGCAGTTAAGATGATGGCACTCGCCAAAATGTTATATTTGTTCCAAAACTTGCCTATATTACTTAATAACGAACTTAACTTGCCTATATTACTTAATGACGAAGATGGAACAAGGATATATCTGCTTTTATATGGCAGAATAAAAAAAAACTAGAATAAAATGGAGGATCTTGCAGGAGCATAAAGATAAAGGAGGGCTGGGCTTACCAAATTTGAAATTGTATCATCAAGCATGCACCTTGATATGGCTTTATGATTGGATCACACTCGAAGATAGCAGGCTTTTGACCTTAGAGGGTTCTGATATGAGGTTCGGTTTCCATGCGTATATGTGGTATGAGAAAGAAGGGGTGGATAAAAGCTTTAATAATCATTTTATCAGAAAATCTCTCCTAAGAGCATGGAAAACGGTCAAACAGAAAATCTTTTTAAAGCTTCCTACATGGGTCTCTCTCCAGGAAGCTTTTAGACATACAGAAATGATAGTCTCAGAGAAATGGTGGACCTACAAAGACTTGTTGAGTTTTCAGAAGGGAGGCTGCAAATTTAAAACAAAGAATGAATTAGAGCATGAGCAGAAAAAGTGTAATTGGTTTCAACAGTGACAACTCCTCGAAAGGTTTAATATCAATAAGAAAACTTCTGGTATAGAAAACTTAAAAACAGAATTAGACATTTTAGTTACTGATGAGAAAGAATTTAAAGTCTCAACAGTATACAAATTACTTTTAAAGATAGAAGTAGAAGCGGAAACCATTAAGGAGTACATGATAAAATGGTATCGAAATATAGGGAATACCATTTTGTTAGAAGACTGGGAAGTATTATGGAGAAAAAACATAAAGTTTTCAGTTAATGATGAGTTAAGGGAGAATTGCTATAAAATGCACTTCTGATGGTATCTAACGCCTGTAAGATTGGCAAAACTACAAGGAAGTGAAAAGTAATTGCTGGAAGTGTGGAGATTCAAATGGTTCTTTCTTTCATATGTGGTAGTCATGCAAAGCGGCAAAAGAATTCTGGATAACTATACACAATAAGATAAGAAAGATAATCAAGACAGACTTCAAATTTAAATCTGAATTATACCTATTAAACATATTTGACACAGAATTCCCACAGAAATTCAAAAATATTATGCTTTTCATGACCACCACTGCCAGAATTGTTTATGCCAGATACTGGAAACAAAAAAGTATTCCAGGTTATGAGGAATGGATGTTGAAAATGAGGGAAGTGGCACAAATGGAAAAGCTTACATGTTGTGTTAAAAATAATTCAGTTGAGAAATTTAGAGAAGATTAGAAATCGGTAATTGAATATTGGAGCACGAAATGGAATGGGTATATGGTCATGCGGCTCAAAGATTGAACTTAAATAATCAAAACTGGTTTAAGATACAATGAATTATATTTAATATCTGTCGGTAAATGCAGATCGATAAGACAAAGATTAGGGTGGAAAAATTAATAGGAATATTTGGGTGTGTAAAATGAAGCAAATGAGAGAACCTGTATTATTATGTTAACGGTATAGTAACTTTTTTTTTCAGAATTGTTGGATATCGAAAGTCAAAAGGGTTAGCTTAAGCTGATTTAAACTGTTGAGTTGGAAGTTGATAGATTATGATTTGTTGATTTATGTAATTTTTGTGGAAAACCTGCTGTAAAAATAATAATAATAATTTTAAAAAAACACAAATCAATATGAAGAGTTAGCTATGGCTAACTTGGTAGCTTTTGAAACTGGTGAGTCTTAAGTGCAGCAACATTTTTCTTGATCCAATACATTTTTCTAGCTCTAACTGTACTTTGACATTGCCACATAGCCAAATGTGTTTGTCAGTATGTCGTTTCATTTCATCATATTTGTTGCATGTGTCGTGATCACGTAGCCAGCAAGATGGCACAAGAATTCCAACAAAAACGTCTGTGACAGGACACCTACCAGAAGAGGTTTTATATAGCATTAAACAACTATTGTAAAAGCTGGATATTTGAGGGGAAATGTTAGGACTTAGCTCCACATTTCTACTGAAGTTGTTCCTTTGTGAGCTTTTTGGTGCAGATTGCACACATGAAGTTTTTAAAAGCATATTACATCTTTAAAATTGCAAAATATTAGGTTTCAATAATATGTTATTATTTGCACCACTTGCCTCATGTGTCTCTGTTTTAAAAGTCTCAGCTGTATTACTGCTTTTGTTTTTCTGTTTAGTTAAATTACATGGGAGGAAGAAGCCGGAAACAGTAAATGGTTACGGTACAGAGGGCCCTCCTGATCTATGGGCTTCAGATTCACTATTTTGAGTGACTGCAGATCATCATGTCCTTTGCTTAAATGGCAGTGACATGAATGTGGATGCTCTGGAGAATCCACACGCACATCACCAGTATTTAATAATATGGGACACAATCATCCACATATTTTATCATCTGTGGTGGGGGAGGGAGGTGTCCTGGAACTGAACTTCTGCAGATCTGGAGGGCCCACTGTATAGGTGTTCTAAAGAGGCATACCGTATATATACGGAAGTCAAACTGCATCATCATAAAATACAGACAAACAAATCAGCAAAAACACATAACAGTTATTTTAAAAATGCAATTAAACAATGTTTAAAATTAAAATCCTTTAAAAATTCATTCAGAGACAGAAGATGAAAATCAACAAGAGCATACCACTGAAAGCCCATTGCAACAAGTCCCTGAAAGCTTGTTGAAATAGAAAGGTTTTCCCTTGCTGACAGAAGGATAGCAAGGAGGGAGTTCCACAGCCTGGGAGCAGCTTACTGATAAGGCACTCTGCCTTATTCCCAACAAATGTGTTTTGGAAGGTGGCAGGACTGAGGGAAGGCTTTCCCTGAACTTCTTAGAAACCTAGGCAGGCTCATATGAACATGTGTTCCTTCAGATAGCCTGGACCTGAACTGCACAGAGCTTTATAGATCTTAACCAACACTTTGAATTGTGCCTTTTTAATATAGCCTGTTCTGATGAGTGCATTTTCACTGTTACAGTGGAAGTAATCTGTAGTACTTTTCAGTAACTAAGATTTTAGAATCATAGAGTTGGAAGAGACCTCAAAGACCATCCAGCCCAACCCCCTGCCATGCAGGAATACACAATCAAATCATTCCCGACAGATGGCCATGTAGCCTCTGTTTAAAAACCTCCAAAAGGAGACTCCACCACACTACAAGGCAGTGTATTCCACTTCCGAACAGCTCTTACTATCAAGAAGTTCTTTCTGATGTTTAGGTGGAATCTCTTTTCCTGTAGTTTGAACCCATTGCTCCATGTCCTAGTCTCTGGAGTAGCAGAAAACAAGATTACTTCATCCTCAGTATGACATCCCTTCTAATATTTAAACATGGCTATCATGTCCCCTCTCAACCTCCTCTTCTTTTGTTTCATACATTACAAAATTCTGCCATGAAAAATATTTGTACAAATTGGTGTGCAGCTGATGTATAAGTAGCTTGTCATAATCTGGGAATCTAGTTACAGGAAGCCCCTGCCTTTCAGCAGCTCATTATCTGACAACTTGCTCTTTCAATGCATGCAAATTAAGAAGTTCCATTTATTTAATGAGGAATTCACTCTTTCAGCAGTTCTTGCCTACGGAGGCTTGCTTGGGACTGACTGCGCACGCTGCTTGCAAAGCAAGCTGAGAGGGGATGGGGAAAGTCACTAAGCCAACTGGGAGTCTTTGTAAGCAGTGTGTGGGCAGGTGGCAGGCAGTCCCAAGTGAGCTACCATAATTCCCTCGTGTTCTCTACATAGACTCATAGAGTTGGAAACTGCTTTTTGACTAATTCTGTTTTGTGACACTGCTGCAGTCCCTAACCTGTCAGATAAGTGAAGGTTTTCTGTACTTTGACTTCCTAGAATGTTTATACTTGATAAAATCTGTATATGATAAGTTAATACAAAAGGTCATATAGATATTGTGCTTCTGCACTGAAAAGTTTAGCCTATAGGAGTTAGAAACTATTAAATTAGGTACAGTGGCTAATTTTGAGGTACTATTTATTATAAGGTAGCAGTTTGTCAATTCATTTTTACTGTGCAGTTGTACCATGGAGTTCTATTAGCATTTTCTTCCTAAGATATCAAAATGTCTTAATATTGTCTCTATAATGTTTGTTATGGTCCGATGAATTGGATCCAGATTCAGATGCATGCAACTGGTAATGCAAAAATGGACTTCCTTGTCCCTTCTTCCCCATGGCAGCCCCTCCAGTTCCATGAAAATGATATACTGACTGTCAGAGGGCCCTGCTAAATGGATAGGCTGTAGTTTGGGGGCTGAAGGAGAAGAGATGTCCCCCAAATTGGACAGAGCCTGCTTCCATGAGTAGAGCTTCACTTGCAGAAAATGCTTTTGCCATTGTTGAGGTCCATCACTGTGGAAACATATTTTTAAGACACATCAGGAAATGTTCCTTGACAATTTCCCATTAGATGTCAAATGAAATGTGTTATAGTTTCATAGCAGTTTGCTTTATTCCTGGTGAAACTAAGTGGGGGGTTGAATAAACATTATCCCTTCTTTTCCCTCCCTCAACAGGGTGTCTTGTGAAGCAACAACAGTTTTCCTGTGAAAAGAGCATCTCATTTGAGTGACCGTGACAGAAGTGAGAATGTTGGTTTATTTCTGTCTCTGATGGAGAAGTAACAAGATCTCTTACTGCTGCACTGGAAGTTTTCGTGGGAAATACAAAATGTCATCAAATAGGAGTCAGAACCCTCATGGACTTAAACAAATTGGTCTTGACCAAATATGGGATGACCTCAGAGCTGGAATTCAACAAGTTTATACAAGGCAAAGTATGGCAAAATCCAGATATATGGAGCTCTACACGTATCCTAGAATGCACAACTAAATGATCAATTATTGATGTTTATGTTAATGTAGAATTATTCTCTTACAGGTAGATCAGTGAACATCTTTATATCTTCAGGGAGGGTGTGGGAGTCTAAGATATTTGCATAGGGAGTGGATAAGGTCTATCAAGCTCACTTAATGTCTCCCTCCCCTGATTTTTTTTATAGATTTGGTGGTTTGAGCTAAGGTCAAAATGGGAGAGCCAAAAGTCCCTGTAAACATCATTGCCTCCTACTCACCTCTTTCACATTCTAGAATTAAACTAGAAGTGGTGGGATACCCATTCCTGGTATAAATTTCCTTCATTAATTATTGGATGCCCATGCTATTACCTCCCAACCCAGGAGTACATTTTAAGGTAGGTAAGGGGTAGTTATCACAAAATAATCTTTCCCCCCTACAGATTCTGGATTACCATTTTTGTACACAAGAACTATGCTTCATAACAAGAACCAATCACCTTGAAGTTTAGAGTAGGGGTCCACTTTTTTCCCTTGGTTTTTATATTTTTCTAGCTAAGTCATTTTTGTTGTTCTGTTCTCTTTTGTGGACAAAACAGAACGTACATCCTGTGCAGACAAGGTTCTAGAGCAGTGGCTCTTAACCTTTTCTTTACCAGGAATACCCTTGCTGTGGACCCCCAAGACTTAACTCAAAATTTGCAACAACAATAATATCAATAATACATGATGATGATGATGATATGATGATACAGTTACATCATCCATTAGACCTTCCCTCAGAGGCACTGGAGAGGGAGGGAAGAGTTTCCTCCTGCTGCTTCCTGCAAAATTGTGGCTGGAGCTGATTGAATGGCAATGCGCAGGGTCTGCCAGCCAGCCACCCAGTCTTTGCCTTGACTTCTGTCAGGTGGCCACTCAACTGCAGGGAAGAAGTGGACCAGGCAGGCTTCAAGCCTTTGTGGACCTATGAGGACATCATGGCCCCCTGGAGTTCATGGACCACAGGTTAAGAACCACTGTTCTAGAGCATTACTAATGTAGGTGGTACTTTATAGAATGACAAGCAAAAAGGATAAATGCCTGCTTGATGGAATTTTTATTTTTAGTATGTTTAGATCACAGTACCTGTATATCAGGTACGTATAGATCAAGTATAGTTCATATGAAGTCTCTTTATGCCTGCAGTTGACTTGGAATTTTTTAAATTTTACAATGTTGGTAGGATCTTATAACTGAACACAATGACTTAAAAAAGATTAGTGGAATAAGGAGAAGGATATGTAATGTGATTTTGTGCTTAATTATAAAATAATTAAAGATATTCACATTTGAATTCTGAACTTCAACATTTAGATTTCAATTTCTTGGGGTACAAATTATTTGTATATTTGAGTAGATCTTTACTGTAAAAGTTTAAAATTTATAGAATCTATATGGTATCCTGCAGTCTGATCCTCTGTGTGCGCGCTCAAAAGTAACCCCCCTAAGTTCAGTAGCTCTGACTTGAAATTACTCTTTATAGGATATAGAGGTATAACATTTCTGAAATATTACAGCTACTTTAAAAAAAATTTGGGGAATGGAAAGTTTGTGGAAAACAGTAATATAGGCAGTACTTAATTTCAAATTAAACCTAAATAAATTTAACTGTTTTAGTCACACAGAATATTCTATTCATAAATTAGTTAGCTTATGACATTGTATTATTTGGCATTTAAATTTAAAAAATTAGAAGCCATAAAGCCTAAATTGTATTGTGAGTCCCAGCTAGAATAGACTCCTTTGATAATCTGGTATGTCAGTATTTATGTAAGTTCTGTTGATTCAGTGGGTCCGCTGTAGGTGTGACTAACATTAGAATTGAGGCCTCATTTTTGCATAGTCAAAATATACCCTGTACTAAAGCAAGAAATACAAAATGCTGCACATTGTATGTTTTGGTTTTAAACAGAGAGTCAGGGTGCTGTAATGTTGGACTTGGACCCTGGGGACCCTGCTCAGTCATGGAAACCCACTGGGTGACCTTGGGCAAGTCACAGCTCTTAGACCTTATGAAGGCATAGGCAAACTCTGAACAAATAGTGTCAAGAAAACCCTGTGATAGGTTCACCTCAGGGTTGCCAGACGTCAGAAACAACTTGAAAGCACATCACAACAGTAATTTTGGTTTTGGCCATATGAAAAGTAGCAGGGACATGAATACAGAAACCACAGATTTTCTAATAAAATTAAAACAGATTTGAGCAGAAGCAGTCTTGTAAGACTCCATTTTAAGGACTTAGGCTAATTGCATATATGAATACTGTATAGAGTTTAAGTTACCATTGAAAATATTGAACTTTTCAATGGTATATTATCACACGTAATGAAAGTACGTGTGTATGCTTCTCTCACACAGATGGTAGCACCCACACTAGGTACTTAAATGCATATTGGATTTCAGTGTTTTATATGTCTAATATATTTTAGTTCTGTAGATTCCCCCCCCCCCCAATATAGATCTTCAAATGCAGTTCCTGGCATTTTGAGTGAATAAAAACTTCTGTTAAAAACGTTTCATTCTTTGAAAAAAAAAACAAAAAAAGCCCATTTTCATCAGCATTTTTTTCTGTTCACAAAAGAACCCTGATTTTTTCATTGAAATAAAAAGCCTGAAAATATATCATTGGGGGGAAAAATGCAAAAAATCCTTTTAAAAAAATCTCCCCCCGCCGCTCCCCCAAGGCCTTCACATCTCTAATACAGCCTTTATAGTCAGGTATGGATAAGATGTGTTTTGGCTGGTTTGTAAAGGAACAATGCTAAATTTAGGTTGTTTAACATCTTGCATCAGAGGTAGAGGTCAGTGTGTGCTGTTTTCCTGGCACACACTGCTGCTTACTGTAAAGCGACAGCTTTTATAGAACTGTTCTTGTGATTTTTGGCTTAGTTGCAGTGTACTTCATTGCAGCACTACAGATTTCATGCTCTGCATGTTATGTATCATTTTCAGTCAGTCCTTGTAACATTAGCTGGGATGATGGAGCATATGACAGAAGACAGTAAACATCAATTGCACAAATAGCATGAGGGGACACAATGTTTATTAAAAGAACTTTATGGGGCCAATATTCTAAAAGAATTACAGAAGTAATTCTGTATGCCATAATTCTGGATTTGTATCTGTTTACAATATTACGTTGGAAATGAATAAGGTTAAACTTGATTGGTTGATTGACTTTTTATCTTATGTATTTTCATGCGGATTTTGGACATGAAGAATCTTTTCATGCTTCCTTGCTGGAAATAGTGACTACAATTCAGGTTATTTTTTTTTTAAAAAAACCTTAATCTTAGCATTGGCTTTGTTTAGTGATATTACAGCAAAGGTGAGCTTTAATATGTGCTGGTGTGCATGTTAAATAGACAGATTGCTGGATAGTATTGTAATTAACCAGTTAATTTGGCTGGCTGTAGCAACTAAGAACTGTAGCCAGGTGAATCCCCAGTTTCACTTTTACTTATAAAAACTACTAGGTCTTCAAGATAGCCCTGTATTAACCAAAGCTTCCCTCTGAGAGCTGTGAGATATTAAGCAATAATAATAATAATAATAATAATAATAATTTATTTTTAATCCGCCCCTCTGCTCGGCAACCGGGGCGGCGTACAACAAGGTTAAAACAGAGCAGTTAAAACAATCCTTCCCAATCCTAACCCTCCCACCCTTTAAAACTAAATTAAATTAATAGAGAATTAAAACAAAGATAAAATACAATACAATATACAATAAATAAATAAATAAAAAATAAAAAATGGTAATAGCTGCAGGGGGGCGGGTAAGCAATCAGCTCCACTTGAGCCGGAAAGTTATTCTGGGAAGGGCTGCCAGAAGACTGCCCTATTAGCTAGTCTCCAGGGCTGATATTCTGAATTCCGGTGTTGGGGAAAGGGTGTGATGTGTTTTATGGAACCTGCACCTACTAAGTAGCCATGCTATTTAGTAAAATGAAAAAAGAGAAGAGGAGAATAAGGGGGAAGGGAAGTGTTAATCCAAAAGATATGCAAGAAAAAATTGTCTAGTGGAAAAGAAACCAAGCTGAAATCTTATACATCACTTGGGAGTTAACTCTTTTTAACTGTGGCATTTACTTCTGAATAGACTTGTATTGGGTTGTACTGTTAATGAGGTTCAGAAACATAGTCAGAAAATAATAAAGAGATGGGTTGAAGTCTGCACATAGAGTCTGTTTGTCCCAGAGTGCTGCTTACAGCTAGTTGAGAAAAACCCCATAACAGTTCCTTCTGAAGCATCCAGATATCTCGAATTCTGAGGAAATTTCTTGGTCTTCAGGACAGGAGAGGTAAATTGGAGCAATCTGCCACAAACTGCCAAAAGTCACTGTTTTTATAGAAGAAATGTGTTAATTTGGAAGCTTCCTTAAAGTGTGTTTTTACTAACAGATTGGCTGAAACTTTATTGTTTATGTCTATAGTGTGTAGAGAACTATCTTACTGGTAGTTCCTCAACAAAATTCTAATATAGCATTTGTGGTTGTGCAATAAAAACAGCAGTTCTTGATCAAATATTCTTCCCAGAATAGATCATCCTTCCCCAGCATCATCTATCCAAGAATTCTAAACACTGGGATGCATCCCCTGGACAACCAACCTAGTCCTCCCCCTTATTAAAACCTGATAATTCATTCTTTTTATGAATATTTGAGAGCAGAAACAGTGTAGTCCAGTGGATCTTAACCTTTTCTTTACCAGGGAACCCCTTTAAATATCTTTTGTTGTCGTGGCCACCCATGACTTAACTCAAGATTTGAAACCCTAATAATAATACCTGATAATAATATAATTACACTATTTATTAAACCTTCCCTCAGAGGCACTGGAGGGGTGAGGAAAGACTTTTCTCCTGCTGGTTGTGGCTGGAGTGGATTAAATGGCAATGTACGCCAAGCCAGCCAGCCAACCAGTCTTTGCCTTGGCTCCTGTCACATGGCCACTCCACTGCAGGCAGGAGGTGGGCTGAGCTGCCTTCAAGCCTTTGCAGACCCCCTGTGAGGACATTACGCCCCCCTGGGGTCCCCGTACCACAGGTTAAGAACCACTGGTGTAGTGGGTAAGGCTGAGCTACACATGGGGAAGTCCATGTTCATATCTTGCCTCTGCCATGAATCCATTTGTCTGGATCCCTCAGTCCCCTCCATTATAAGGATGAACATCCTGATTTAACTTTCATATTGCAAAACAAAAACAACAAAAAAACAAGTACCATTTTATTTCAGTGGGCCTACTCTTTAAGTATAGCTAAGTCTGGCTCTTACCCAACATAATGGTACTTTGACCGTTTCTGAGTGATATATAGATACTAAATATGAATTTCATACTCGATCATTATTTTATTATATTCCTTAACTATTCTACAGTCATGTTTATAACTACTGTACTAGTGTGCATCAATCTAATCAAGCACGAGGAGCTGGTGTACCTACTTCTAAGTCTAAAAAAGGCCAAACACCTGGAGGAGCTCAGTTTGTTGGTTTGGAACTCTACAAGCGGCTTAAAGAATTTCTAAAGAATTACTTGACAAATCTCCTTAAGGTAAGATAGCAATTGTATCACCAAAAAAGTTTCAGTTGTTACCAAATAATTGAAAAATCTGCATTGTCATTTAAAAATATGTGTAGTTATAAAGGAGAAATCACATGTTTGAGATGTTCAGTACAGTTCTACGATCTACCTTATAGCATTGTTTTAAGGAATTTTTAGGCTGACCTGTAAAATCCAAGGCAATATACATTAAAATTCTCTCTATATAATTTTCTTGGGTATATTGCCTTTCCCAGTGTGCTGATTGGCTCCTCAGGAAACACCCAACCAATCACCACCCAAATTCCCTCTCCACATCAATGCAAATTCCCTTTCCACGTCACAATCCACTCCTGCCACTCAGTCTGTGGCCCAGATTCCTGCCACTCAATCTGTGGCCCAGATTGGCACCCAGATAGTCAACTGGCGGTGGTGACAGGCCGCCTGCAACAGGACCCATGCAGTCAATTGGAGGCGGCAGTGGCACTACTGCTGCTGTGATGGGACCCAGTCAGCTGGTGGCGGTAGGGCAACAGAGCAAGTCAGCCTCAACAATTCTGGGAAAAGTGTGGACCACTGAGAAGGGGGAGGAGGAATTTAAAAATCCACCGGCCTACCTTACAGGGTTGTTGTGTGGTCTGCTGGGTGTTTTGGGGGGAGTTTTTTAATGGTGTATGTTACATCAGGTACAGCTAGTAATTATAATACCAAGAATGCTATATAAGGAAGTTTACAGGTAAAATACTTGAGCTTTTAAAACTAATATTTATTTTAAGAAACTAGTAAAATTACAGAAATGCATTACAGTCACTAAAAATGGCAGAGCTTGATGCATACTGTCAGCAGATGGGATTGAAAGAATACTTTCAATTATTCAAAGTAGTATAGAATAGCAAATTGTTGAAAACTGCTTGAGACCAGTGGAGAAGACACATAGAATCATAGAATTGCAGAGTTGGAAGAGACCACGAGGGCCATCCAGTCCAACCCCCTGCCATGCAGGAAATCACGATCAAAGCATCCCCGACAGATGGCCATCCAGCCTCTGTTTAAAGACCTCCAAGGAAGGAGACCCCACCACACTCCAAGGGAGAGCGTTCCACTGCCGAACAGCTCTTACTGTCAAAAAGTTCCTCCTAATGTTGAGGTGGAATCTCTGTTCCTGGAGCTTGCACCCATTGCTCCATGTTCCAGTCTCTGGAGCAGCAGAAAACAAGCCTGCTCCATCCTCAGCATGACATCCCTTCAAATACTTAAACAGGGCTATCATATCGCCTCTTAACCGTCTTTTTTCCAGGCTAAACATACCCAGCTCCCTAAGTCTCTCTTCATAAGGCATCATTTCCAGACCTTTCACCATTTTAGTTGCCCTTCTCTGGACACGCTCCAATTTGTCAATATCCTTTTTTAATTGTGGTGCCCAGAACTGGACACAGTACTCCAGATGAGATCTGACCAAGGCAGAATAGAGCGGCACCACTACTTCCCTTGATCTAGACACTATGCTTCTATTGATACAGCCCAAAATTGCATTGGCCTTTTTAGCTGCCGCATCGCACTGTTGGCTCATGTTCAACTTGTGGTCTACTAGGACTCCTAGATCCCTTTCACGTAGTCTCATTCAGCCAGGTCTCTCCCATCCTATATTTATGCATTTCATTTTTCCGCCCTAAATGCAGTACTTTACATTTCTCCGTATTGAATTTCATTTTGTTAGCTTTGGCCCAGCTCTCCAGTCTATCCAGGTCATTCTGAATTTTGATCCTGTCCTCTAGGGTATTAGCTACTCCTCCTAATTTGGTGTCATCTGCAAATTTGATAAGTATGCCCCTACTTCCCTCATCTAAGTCATTGATAAAGATGTTGAATAGCACTGGGCCCAGGACAGAACCCTGTGGTACCCCACTGGTCACATCTTTCCAAGACGAAGAGGAGCCAATGCTGAGCACCCTTTGGGTTCGGCCGGTCAACCAATTACAAATCCATTGAAAAGTTAACTTGTCTAGCCCACATTTTACAAGCTTGTTTACAAGGTATGCGATGTCCACAGCATTCCCTTCATCTACCAAGCTGGTAACTTTATCAAAAAAAGAGATCAGATTAGTCTGGCATGACTTGTTTCTCTGAAACCCATGTTGACTTTTTGTGATTATGGCATTGCCTTCTAAATGTTCACAGACTCTGTTTAATGATCTGCTCTAGAATCTTCCCTGGTATTGATGTCAGACTAACTGGACAATAATTGTTGGGATCCTCTTTTTTCCCCTTTTTGAAGATGGGAACAATGTTTGCCCTCCTCCAGTCTGCTGGGACTTCTGTTCTCCAGGAGTTCTCAAAGATTATTACCAATGGCTCTGAGATTATATTTGCCAGCTCTTTTAATACTCTTGGATGTAGTTCATCTGGTCCTGGAGATTTAAATTCATTTAGATTAAGAAGATATTCCTGTACTACCTCTTTGCTTATTCTGAGCTGGATTTCCCCTATTGTGTCCTCTGTTCCATTCTCCTCAGGTTGGTCCCCCTTTTCCTTTTCTGAAAACACTGAGGCAAAGAAGGTGTTGAGTAATTCTGCCTTCTCTCTGTCCCCTGTTAGCATTTTGCCATCTTCTTCACGTAGTGGCCCTATCATTTCCTTCTTCCTCCTTTTGCTGCGGACATACCCCCCAAAAAAACCTTTTTATTGTTCTTAACCTCTCTAGCAAGCCTGAGCTCATTCTACTCTTTAACTTTACTGACTTTACTCCTACACGTGTTCGCTATCTGTTTGAATTCTTCTTTGGTGATTTCCCCCTTTTTCCATTTCTTATACATGTTCCGTTTAAAACTTAGCTCCATTGAAAGTTCTTTAGTCATCCATCCTGGTTTCTTGAGACACCTCCCATTTTTCTTCCTCAATGGTACTGTTTGAAATTGTGCCTTCAGTATCTCCCTTTTGAGAAAGTCCCATCTGTCTTGAGGTCTCTTCTCTTTTAGTATTCCTGACCATGGGATCACCCCCACTATTTCCCTGAGTTTATTGAAATCAGCTCTCCTAAAGTCAAGAATGCGTGTCTGACTGTGCCTGGCTTCTCCTTTTCATTGTATAACAAACTCCAGGAGAACATGATCACTCTCACCTAAGGATCCCACCACTTGCACCCCATTAACCAGGTCATCTCTGTTGGTTAGGATCAGATCTAAAATAGCTGGCCCCCTTTGTTGACTCTTCTACCTTTTGGACCATGAAATTGTCTTCCAAGCAAGTAAGGAATTTGCTAGACCTTGAAGTTTTGGTTGAGTTAGATTGCCAGCAAATATCAGGATAGTTGAAGTTACCCATCACTACTACATCTCTCCTTTCTGCGTGTGTGTTCATCATCCAATTCCTCCGCCTGACTTGGGGGTCTGTAGTAGAGTCCCACAATAACATCCCTGTTGTTTCCCTCCACTTTAATTTTTATCGAGATGCTCTCCACCTGGCTTCCAGTATTGATGTCATGGAGCTCTTCACTGGTGTAAATATCCCTGACATATAATGCTATTCCTCCTCCTTTCCTGTTTGGCCTGTTTCTCTTATAAAGGTTATACCCCTCTATTCCTACATTCCAATCATGAGACTCGTCCCACCAGGTTTCAGTGATGCGTATTATATCATATTTGTTTTGTAGTGCTAGAAGTTCATCTTGCTCATTTCCCATGCTCTGTGCATTAGTGTAGAGACAACTAAGACCATGTGTTCCCTTTACTTGCTGCCTGTGCAAGTTTTTTTGCCTCCCACTGTTGGGTCCTTGCGCTGTTTGCCTTGTTCCCTCTATGACAGTTTGACTATTTTCTCCAGCCCTTTTGCCTTCCAGAATACTGTCCCCCTCCCCCATTTGACTCAGTTTAAAGCCCTCCTGATCAAATTCTTGAGACTGTTGGCAAAAATGTTTCTTCCAAGTGTCGTAAGATGCACCCCATCTCTTGCCAGAAGTCCCCCCTCATGGAAGTGCAGTCCATGATCCAAGAATCCAAATTGTTCTCAGCGACACCATCTACGGAGCCAGTTGTTTACGTTGGCTATTTTCCTCTCCCTTTCTGGACCATGCCCTTCAGCTGGCAGAAGGGACGAGATGACAACCTGTGCATCCATTTCTTTCAGCTTCCTCCCCAGGGCCTCATAATCTCTTCTGATCTTGGGAAAGCTGTGCCTTGCAGTATCATTGGTTCCCACATGGACCAAAAGGAAGGGGTAATGATCCGTAGGCTTGACGAGTCTTGTCAGCCTCTCCGTCACATTACGGATCTTTGCCCCAGGGAGACAACACACCTCCCGAGTCATTTTGTAAGGCCCACAAACCACTGCTTCTGTACCCCGCAGCAAGGAGTCCCCCACCAGCACCACACGCCTCCACCGAGGCTTCGCAACTGCTGTTCCTTGTGGTGGTACTCTCAAGGTCCCCTGCTCTACCCCGAAGTCTGTCCATGCTGTTCTTCCCCGTTGTTTTTGATAAGGGAAAGGGCTTCGAATCGATTCTGTAGCTGCAAGCTGCTGGAAGAATCCCTGGATTTTCTTGTTCTGTGTGTGACATTCCTCCAGCTGTCTACTTCCTGTGTATGTGAAGTGACCCTTTCCTCTGCAGCCACTTCCTCTGTGCGGTCCCCGTCCAAGACTGTTTGTTCTGTTCCGTCCAGGAAAACCTCTTGCTCACGAATCCAGCTTGCACTTGGTGCATGTGAAGTTCTCCACGTATGTAGACAAGAAGGCAAACATCGCACAAGTGTTGCAGGTGATTGCAGCAGCCCCTTCAGTGTCCATGGTGAGAGCTTTTAGGTAATCTAAAAACTCTTAGGTAATGCTGAGAACGCTAAGCTGTACTTTTAGGTATGCTGTATTTTTGTTTGGTCACTGAAATTCGCGCCTAAAGGCACGCACCTCAGCAAGAAGCAGCCTCTCCAAACAGTCAAAATGGCTGTCCAGAAGCTGCTCTCCTTCTTCTCCCTGGCAGGAAACTGGCCTGGAAACTGGCAGGAAACTGGCTGTCCAGAAGCTGCTCTCTGTGATGTACACAGAACACAAACTCTGATATCTTCAATAAAGTTCTTTATTGGAATAGAAGCATGTGTAAGGAACAGTGTCAAAGCTGCATACTGAAGACCAAGCTTACAATCAGGACAGATAAGGTACACCCAGCGTGAGAAAGCAGAAAAGGGAGGGTAGAACTTCAAAGCACACTTCGGAGGAGCGAGACCTGCCAGGCCATCTGGCCGGCCTTGAGCTCCCGGGATGAACAGCGTTCCCATGGTAACCAACATCTCCCAGACATTCCAGAGGCCCAAGGCAGAATCAGTCCCAAACCATGAAACTGTCAGGATCCTCCATGAACTCCACTCTATGCCTTAGAATTCATGGATGACCCTGACATACTGCCCCCCTGAAGATCAACCCCCCCCCTCAACCAGGCTTATCGCGAAAGTCGGCATGAAACTTTCGCAACAAGCGTTTGGCATTGACATGCTCAGCAGCCACCCACTCCGCATGGCCCAAAGGCAGGTGTTTCCACTTCACCAAATACTGCAACCCTCCCCGGTGAAGTCTAGAGTCCAGGATCTCAGAAATTTCAAAATGTTGGTCCTGATCCACCAGGATCGGCTGAGGAGCAGGTTCTGGAGCCGGATGGTGTTTGTCCGGAGGGTTCACGGGTTTGAGCAGGCTGGAATGAAACACAGGATGCACATGACGGTACAACTTAGGCAAGGACAGTTCAAAAGCCACAGGATTTACCATCCTAACAACACGAAAAGGCCCAATGTATTTGGCTCCCAACTTTTTAGAGGGTTGGGGACACTTAAGGAATTTGGTGGACAAATAAACCAGATCTCCCACCTCATATCTAGGGGAAGGGTCCCGCTTCTGATCAGCATAATGTTTGTAGCGTGCTTTGGCAAAGTCCAAGGCCGAGATTACGTGAGGCCACACATCCCTGACCTTTTGACTCCACTGGGAGACCGAAACGGGGTCAGAGTTGGGGGACCCCTCCAGCAAAGGGAGGGGACCGAAATCATGCCCAGACACAACCTTGAACGGTGAGAGTCCAGTGCTCTGGTGAGTGGCATTATTGTAGGCCACTTCAGCAAAAGGCAGAAGATCAACCCAATCAGACTGTTGGAAATTCACATAGCATCTTAGGTATTGTTCAAGAGTCTGATTCGTTCGTTCCGTTTGCCCGTCCGATTGGGGATGATGGGAGCTACTAAGACCGAGCTCCACCCCTAGAAGGTTTGTGAAAGCCTTCCAAAACTGCGAGGTAAATTGTGCCCCCCGATCAGACACAATCTTGGTCGGAATGCCATGAATCCGATAAATATGCTGAATGAACAATTTGGCTAATTGGGAGGCCGTGGGGAGTTTCTTACAGGCCACAAAATGCGCTTGTTTTGAGAACAAATCAGTAACCACCCAAATAACCGTCTTTTTCCTACTCTCTGGTAATTCCACAATAAAGTCCATGCTAATGACCTCCCAGGGCTTGTTTGGGGTAGGTAGAGGTTGGAGCAAACCTTTGGGCTTCCCTGACCCCCTTTTGACACTGCACAAGTGGTACACCCCTTCACATATTTCTCCACCTCCTTCCTCATTCGGGGCCACCAAAATGGTCTCCGGGCCAAATGCAAAGTTTTGAGATACCCAAAATGTCCAGCACTCTTGACATCATGGCACTGCTTGAGAATACTCGCTCTCAAGACCTCAGGAACATACAGGCGATCCCCTTTCCAAGCCACACCTTCCCTCACTGTCACCTCATTGGGGTGAGCCAGGAACCACTGATCCAGGGGTAGTTCCGAGGCCAATTGAGAATGCCACCCCCTTTCTCCCCTTGAGAATCTGTGGGCGTGGCAGAACTATCCGCCATAGGGGTCACTGCCTGGGGCCCCGGATCTGGGGGAGGTGGGCCGGGGTTCAAGGGCTGGGGCACCGGTCCAGGCGCCAAGGGCGAGCCACCGTCAATTTCAGTTGGACCAGGCTCCTGAGCAGGGCTAGCAGTGGATTTCTGTTCTTTGGCTTTGCTCCGTGTGAGGACTGCTAGCCCCAAGTGGGAAGGAGAAAAACCGGTGTCAATGACCTCCTTGTGCTTACTCTCATGTTGTGGTAGCCTGGACAAAGCATCAGCCAGAAAATTCCTTTTCCCCGGGATAAATTTCAGAGTGAAGTTAAATCGGTAAAAGAAACTGGCCCACCTGACCTGCTTGGGGCTCAAACGCCTAGGGGTAGCCAATACTTCCAAATTTTTATGATCAGTCCAAACTTCAAACGGTTTGGGTGAGCCCTCCGGTAGGTGGCGCCACGTCTCTAGTGCCAACTTGATAGCACCTGCCTCCTTCTCCCACACCGGCCAATTTCGTTCCGTGTCATTGAACTTTCTGGACAAATAGGCACATGGCCTCAAATCCCCTTCCTCCCCCTTTTGCAACAGAACACCACCCATCGCTACATCAGAAGCGTCCACTTGGACCACGAAAGGTTGGGAGAAGGTCGGGGTGTTTGAGAATAGGCTCAGAAGTGAAAAGGGATTTCAATTTGTCAAATGCTTGTTGGCACTGTGGTGACCACACAATTTTTTGGGGAGGTTTGTCCCCTTTACCGTGCTTGGAACTTTTGCCTTTCCCATCTTTGGTTTTTAACAAATCTGTCAGGGGAAGGGCTACCGACGCAAAGTCAGGGATGAAGGACCGATAAAAATTAGCAAATCCCAGGAAGCTCTGCAACTGTTTCCTGGTTCTAGGGGCTTCCCATGCCAAGACCCCCTTAACCTTTTCTGGGTCCATTTCAATCCCTTTGTTTGAGATGCGGTACCCTAAATAATCCAGACGGCTTTGGTGGAACTCACACTTGGACATTTTTGCATACAGATGATTTCCCCCCAACCTGGTAAGCACCTTTTTCACCAGTTTCACATGGGACGTGTAGTCCTCAGAATAAATCAACACATCATCACGGTATACCAACACCCCTTTGTACAGAAAATCACGTAACACATCATTAATTAAGTTCTGAAAAATGCCAGGGGCCCCTTTCAGGCCGAAAGGCATGACGAGGAACTCAAAAGCCCCCAAGGGGCAATTAAATGCAGTCTTCCATTCATCCCCTTCCCGAATCCGTACTCTGTAGTAGGCCTCCCGCAGATCCAGCTTCGTGAAAATCTTCCCTTTGGAGAGATGGGCTAATATGTCCTTCATCAAGGGCAGGGGGTACTGGTTGGAGACACTAATCGCGTTTAGCCCTCTGTAATCCTGAATCAAACGAAGCCCGCCATCTGCCTTGCGCCTAAACATCACCGGAGCCCCCACAGGCGAGGTTGAGGGCCTAATGAACCCTCGGGCTAAGTTTTTGTCTATGAACTCTTGGAGCGCCTCCATTTCAGCTGGTGTCATAGAATAAATGCGAGGTTTAGGTAGGCTGGACTCCGAGAGTATCTCAATGGCACAGTCAAAAGCCCGGTGGGGTGGCAAAATGTCACATTCCCTCTCCTCAAACACATATTGCCAAGCCTTGTACTCCACTGGCAGCCCTTTCAGCTCCCCTTTTACTAAGGCAGTCGTGTAATTCTGTGGCTCACCCTCCAGGGGGACCCCGTCCCCTGGGGATCCTCCCCCCACCCCGTGCTCCTTGGTACACAATGGGTCTGTAAAAGTCAGTGTTTCTTTTATCCAGTCTATGGTGGGGTTGTGGTACTTTAGCCAGTTCAGACCCAAAACTGCCGCGGGGACTAAACCTGGAGCAATCACAAACCAGTTCCTCCTGGTGGGTTCCCATCCTCATGTTCATGGGACCAGTTATGCGCCGGGCGGGGGCCCCCTTCATCATCCCCCCATCCATCTGAGACAGCCACACGGGCTTGTCCAGCTTAACAGTATCAACGTTCAGTTCAATGACTAAGGAGGGGTGGATGAGTACTTGGGTACAACCAGAGTCAATCATTAACATTACTTTGCGGGTGGGGCCCTCCCCTCCAACCCCCACTCGAGCTTTGATAAAGAACGGGCCCTTCACTCCACTCACCACGGCATCCGGGCGCCCTTCCGGATTAGCCCGCCCTCGGGCGCTCAGTAGGGCGGGCTGGGCCCGTTTCCCGCCGGCTCAGCGTCGGAAGAGTAGGACCCACTATCCTCGGGATCATCTGAGGACTCCCCTGCCGCATGGCCAGATGCCAGGGCCCTGGCTGTCGCTTTGGTCTTGGGCTTGGAGGGAGTCTTGGCGGGCCCGATTCTCCCCTCGCTCCGCGCTGGCTTGGCGGCGGCGGGTTGCTCCTGAGGGCTCCTCTCTGGGCACTCCGCTATGCGGTGTCCGCTCTTCCCACAATGCAGGCACAGACCCTTTCTCATCCTTCGTTCTCGTTCGGACTCTCTGGTGGTGGCTCCCCCCGAGCGTACCACCTTGGTCTTCTTCCCCGGGGCCCCGGCGGACTACCCCTCCGTCCCTGCCTGGCGGCGCAACATCTTGATGCTGCCCTTAGAATCATAGAATTGCAGAGTTGGAAGAGACCACGAGGGCCATCCAGTCCAACCCCCTGCCACGCAGGAAATCACAATCAAAGCATCCCCGACAGATGGCCATCCAGCCTCTGTTTAAAGACCTCCAAGGAAGGAGACCCCACCACGCTCCGAGGGAGTGTGTTCCACTGCCGAACAGCTCTGACTGTCAAAAAGTTCCTCCTCATGTTGAGGTGGAATCTCTGTTCCTGGAGCTTGCACCCATTGCTCCGTGTTCCAGTCTCTGGAGCAGCAGAAAACAAGCCTGCTCCATCCTCAGCGTGACATCCCTTCAAATACTTAAACAGGGCTATCATATCGCCTCTAAACCGTCTTTTTTCCAGGCTAAACATACCCAGCTCCCTAAGTCTCTCCTCATAAGGCATTGTTTCCAGACCTTTCACCATTTTAGTTGCCCTTCTCTGGACACGCTCCAATTTGTCAATATCCTTTCTGAATTGTGGTGCCCAGAACTGGACACAGTATTCTAAGTGAGGTCTGACCAAGGCAGAATAGAGTGGCACTATTACTTCCCTTGATCTAGACACTATACTTCTATTGATACAGCCCAAAATTGCATTGGCCTTTTTAGCTGCCGCATCACACTGTTGGCTCATGTTCAACTTGTGGTCTACTAGGACTCCTAGATCCCTTTCGCACGTAGTCTCATTCAGCCAGGTCTCTCCCATCCTATATTTATGCATTTCATTTTTCCGCCCTAAATGCAGTACTTTACATTTCTCTGTATTGAATTTCATTTTGTTAGCTTTGGCCCAGCTCTCCAGTCTATCCAGGTCATTCTGAATTTTGATCCTGTCCTCTAGGGTATTAGCTACTCCTCCCAATTTGGTGTCATCTGCAAATTTGATAAGTATGCCCCTAATTCCCTCATCTAAGTCATTGATAAAGATGTTGAATAGCACTGGGCCCAGGACAGAACCCTGTGGCACCCCACTGGTCACATCTTTCCAAGACGAAGAGGAGCCACTGCTGAGCACCCTTTGGGTTCGGCCGGTCAACCAATTACAAATCCATTGAACAGTTAACTTGTCTAGCCCACATTCTACAAGCTTGTTTGCAAGAATGTCATGGGGAACCTTGTCAAAGGCCTTACTGAAATCAAGGTATGCAATGTCCACAGCATTCCCTTCATCTACCAAGCTGGTAACTTTATCAAAAAAAGAGATCAGATTAGTCTGGCATGACTTGTTTCTCTGAAACCCATGCTGACTTTTTGTGATTATGGCATTGCCTTCTAAATGTTCACAGACTCTTTGTTTAATGATCTGTTCTAGAATCTTCCCTGGTATTGATGTCAGACTAACTGGACGATAGTTGTTGGGATCCTCTTTTTTCCCCTTTTTGAAGATGGGAACAACGTTTGCCCTCCTCCAGTCTGCTGGGACTTCTCCTGTTCTCCAGGAGTTCTCAAATATTATTGCCAATGGCTCTGAGATTATATTTGCCAGCTCTTTTAATACTCTTGGATGTAGTTCATCTGGTCCTGGAGATTTAAATTCATTTAGATTAAGAAGGTATTCCTGTACCACCTCTTTACTTATTTTGAGCTGGATTTCCCCTATTGTGTCCTCTGTTCCATTTTCCTCAGGTTGGTCCTCCTTTTCCTTTTCTGAAAACACTGAGGCAAAGAAGGTGTTGAGTAATTCTGCCTTTTCTCTGTCCCCTGTTAGCATTTTGCCATCTTCTCCACGTAGTGGCCCTATCATTTCCTGCTTCCTCCTTTTGCTGCGGACATACCCAAAAAAACCCTTTTTATTGTTCTTAACCTCCCTAGCAAGCCTGAGCTCATTCTGCACTTTAGCTTTTCTGACTTTACTCCTACACGTGTTCGCTATCTGTTTGAATTCTTCTTTGGTGATTTCCTCCCTTTTCCATTTCCTATACATGTTCCGTTTAAAACTTAGCTCCATTGAAAGTTCTTTAGTCATCCATCCTGGTTTCTTGAGACACCTCCCATTTTTCTTCCTCAATGGTACTGTTTGAAATTGTGCCTTCAGTATCTCCCTTTTGAGAAAGTCAAAACCGTCTTGAGGTCCCTTCTCTTTTAGTATTCTTGACCATGGGATCATCCCCAGTATTTCCCTGAGTTTATTGAAATCAGCTCTCCTAAAGTCAAGAATGCGTGTCTGACTATGCCTGGCTTCTCCTTTCCATTGTATAACAAACTCCAGGAGAACATGATCACTCTCACCTAAGGATCCCACCACTTGCACCCCATTAACAAGGTCGTCTCTGTTGGTTAGGATCAGATCTAAAATAGCTGACCCCCTTGTTGCCTCTTCCACCTTTTGGACCATGAAATTGTCTTCCAGGCATGTAAGGAATTTGCTAGACCTTGTAGTTTTGGCTGAGTTAGATTGCCAGCAAATATCAGGATAGTTGAAGTCACCCATCACTACTACATCTCTCCTTTCTGCATGTATGTTCATCTGTTCTAGAAAGGCAACATCCAATTCCTCCGTCTGATTTGGGGGTCTGTAGTAGAGTCCCACAATAACATCCCTGTTGTTTCCCTCCCCTTTAATTTTTATCCAGATGCTCTCCACCTGGCCCTTCACCGACTCCACTTTACCAGCTAGCCGTATCCACCCCATGAGGGTTTCGGGGTCTCCCTGGAACAGGGCCCACTCTAGAATGTCAGGGTTCAGGCCCTCCTGGAAAAACTGCACCTTGACCTCCTCTGACCACTCAGGCACTTGGCTGGCTAGGCGGCGGAACTCAGCCGCGTACTCTGCCACTGGCATCGTACCTTGCTTCAGGCTCCTAAGCTTCCCTCGAGCCCGCTTCCCCCTTAAAGGATCTTTGAACTGGGCCCTGAGAGCCATCAGGAACTCTTGGTAATTACCCAGTTCAGGGGCTCCCATATCATAAAGACCCACCAACCACTGGGCCGCCTCTCCCTCCAGTTGGTTGGACACATACTGCACCTTCTCAGCCTCAGATTGGAACTCCCCTTCCCACTGAGTCATGTAACTCACCACTTGAGTCATGAAGTAGGGTAGTTTTGCTGGATCCCCATCGAACTTCGCCTTCAGGTGCCGGTGTTTCCAGCCCCGGGGTCGCTCCTGCGGCTCAACCGGGCCAGCCCCCACTGGGGGAGCCGGTCCAGGAGCCGGCAGGCCAGGTACGTCAGGGGGCTGAACGGGGACCCCATCCCCGGGTGCCTGGGCAGCCGCTGGTGGCGCTGGGGGAGGCTGGGCCCCTCCAGGGGCTGGTGGAGCTGGAGGGGTTCTGTGCAGGAGTTCTAGGAGTACCTCCCGTATCTCACCCATTTGCTGTTTCAGTTGAAGAACCTCGGTTCCATGGAAAACTTCGCTTCTGGCTCTCTAGGCCCCTCACCCTGCGGTCTGTCCCACCGGGACCTGCGCTCTTCTCGGCGACCAGCCCCTGCCCATGGCCAGGCAGGGCCCAAAACCTCTCGCACCGGAGTGCCGAAGCTTGGCAGGCTGCCCCTCCCTGGAGCCAGCTCGATCCCCAGCTCCCAGGGCTCAGTGGAGGGTGGAAATCTTGCAGCCCTCCGGCGGTCTCGGTCTCGGCTGGTGCCTCCAGCTGCGACGGCTACAGCACCCCCCTCTGCCCCGGTCTCCTGCTTCGAGGCATCGGCTTCTTTGGCGCTGGCTACAGTCAGATCTTGGTCCATCTGCGTGCCAGTCTCTGCGTCCTCAGACATTGCAGGTAAAGGCTCCACAGTTTCAGGACAGAAAAATAAAAAGAGAGTATGCAGCTTTCTGTGATGTACACAGAACACAAACTCTGATATCTTCAATAAAGTTCTTTATTGGAATAGAAGCATGTGTAAGGAACAGTGTCAAAGCTGCATACTGAAGACCAAGCTTGCAATCAGGACAGATAAGGTACCCCCCAGCGTGAGAAAGCAGAAAAGGGAGGGTAGAACTTCAAAGCACACTTCGGAGGAGCGAGACCTGCCAGGCCATCTGGCCGGCCTTGAGCTCCCGGGATGAACAGCGTTCCCATGGTAACCAACATCTCCCAGACATTCCAGAGGCCCAAGGCAGAATCAGTCCCAAACCATGAAACTGTCAGGATCCTCCATGAACTCCACTCTATGCCTTAGAATTCATGGATGACCCTGACACTCTCTTTCTTCTCTCTGGCAGGAGACTCACCCTTCGCTTCTCCCCAGGGCAGAATCACTATCAGTTCAGGGCCCTACCCTTCAGTCTGGCTTCAGCCCCGAGGGTCTTTACGAAGACACTGGTGGCGGTGGCGGCACATCTCAGAGTCCAAGGGGTGCATATCTACCCCTAATTGGACGACGTCCTTCTACGGGATCCCACCTTGCAGAGGGCCTAGGATGATCTAGAAGCCACGATAAAGTGTCTTTAGGACCATGGGTTTTGATAAACTTTAGGAAAAGTGTCCTAGAGCCGTTACAGTCAATCACCCACCTAGGCACGAGGTTGGATACTCGAGTGGGAATGATTTTCTAGTCCCAAGAGAGACAGGGCACCCTGGGACAAGAGGCCGGGCGCATTGCGACTCAGCCACAATCCTCCTTGATGGGTCTGGGTGGTTGCTGGTCTTGATGATTTAAACGATCCTAATAGTGCCTTGGGCCAGATTCCATTCCAGGGTTCTGCAGACCTACCTTGATCAGTTTCAGGAACAAATGTCCATGAGATAGGAACGAATGTTGCGTGTTCCTCGAGAGATCAGGAATTTGCTGCACTGGTGGACGATGGAGAGCAACATCACAAAGGGGTGCCTCTGGTCTCAGATGACAGAGATCACAATAACATCGGACGCCAGTCTCCTCGGCAGGGGAGCACACTGTCAGGATCAATATGTAGAGGGAACTTGGAGCCAATCCAAGTAAACACACAGCATAATTTGGCTGGAACTTCAGGCAGCTTGGTTGGCTCTCCTGCACTTTCAGGACATGGTCATGGGGAAGCACGTCCTGGTTCTCACTGACAACACGACGGCCTGCTCATCATTGCCAAGCAGGGCGGGACAAGGTCTAGGTCCCTCCAGAAGGAAGCAGAGCTCTTCAGGTGGGCAGAGGAGAAGATAGAATCCCTATCCACTCGATACATTCAGGGCACAGTCAACATCAGAGTGGATTACCTGAGCAGACACGAGGTTCTGCCGGGAGAATGGTCTTTCTACCCTCAGGTGTTTGACCAAATTCAGCAATGTTTCAGTCGCATGTTGGTGGACATGTTCTCCTTGCCACTCAATTGAAAGACACGCAGATTCTTTGTGAGGTTCCCGGAGCAGGAGGCGGAAGGGATAGATGCTCTCCAGTCCCCCTGGCCCAGAGGCCTACTATACCTGTTCCCACCCATCCTGCTGATTTCCAAAGCAATCAGGAGGATAAGGGAGGAAAGATCTCAGGTAGTTCTGGTGGCCCCCTTTTGGCCACGGAGGACATGGTTCTCAGACCTTTGTGACCTGGCCTTGACTCAGCGGTGGCTTCTACCACTCAGAGCGGACTTGCTGTCACAGGGGCCACTGAGACATCCCAACCCCATCTGGCTTTGTCTAGCTACGTGGAGATTGAGTGGAGAGCTGTCTATGCGGATACAATGAGTTGGTGATAGCCACAGTGCTTTTGTCCAGAAGATAGTAAACGTCTAGGATATACGAGGCCACTTGGAGGGTATTTTCGAGGTGGTGCAAAGCTAAGCGTTTAGACCAATCCCAGGCTTCGGTGAAGGAAGTCCTCACCTTCTTGCAGAAGGGCCTCAGCCTTGGGCTCAAACCCAACATAATGAAGTGCCAGGTGGCAGCCCTATCTTTGGTCATCGCTCTGCCAAAGGGACAATCCTTGGCTTCTCACCCTCATGTTAGGCATTTCCTGAGAGGAGTGCCCATCCTCTCCCCACTGGTGAGACATCGTTTTCCCACCTGGGATCTTCCCCTGGTGTTGAGACAGCTTTCCAGACATCCTTTCGAGCTCCTCAGGGAGGTTTCCCTTAGGATGCTGATGCTTAAGGTGGCCTTCCTAGTAGCAATAATGTCTGCAAGACGGGTCTCAGAGTTGTCGGCATTGTCAGTGAGGGAACACCTTTGTTCATTCAGTGAGGACCATGTGGTACTTCGCACAGATTCTTCCTTTCTCCCAAAGGTTCTCTCCTCGTTCCATGTTGCAGAGGAGTTGGTCCTCCCCTCTTTCTGCCAGAACCCGAGCCCCCCCAGGGGGAGGGAGTGGCATAAGCTGGATGTGAAGACCTATATTTATAGCCTCTAACATGAAAAAGAAGAAAGGAGTAGCTTTATATATACACAAAAAATTTGAACCAAAGTTACAAAGAACCAGAAGGATCTTACATAGGAGTGACAATAAATATGGCAAATAAACATGTATTAACAATAGGAATATACACACCTATTGAGAAGAAGGAAATCTTTTTCAAAAGACTGATTAAAGAAATAGGAAATGTAGGAACCGAGAATCTACTGTTGTTAGGGGATTGGAATGGGGTCATTGACCCAACAATAGATAGATTATCAACAAGGACTATAAGAAAAAACCAAGGTAGGCTTCCTAAGAGCTTCTTCGAGTTGATGGAAGAACAAAGATAAATAGATGTGTGGAGTTGGAAGTATCAAGATGCTAAAGTTTACACTTTTTATTCGGAAGTACACCACACACATTCCAGAATAGATATGTTCCTAGTGTCAAAGAACCTACTTTTCAATAGTGAGAAGCATGGAAATTCTACCAAAGTGGATCTCGGATCATAATCCGATCCAATTAAAATTATTGGATAGGAAAAGAGAGTTCAGTTGGAGATTAAATGACAATATCCTAAAAGATGAAGAAACACTAAGGAAAGCTGAAGAAACATTGAAATTATACTTCCTAGAAAATACAACGGAAGATATAAGGTTAACTACTATCTGGGAAGCAAGCAAATCAGTTATGCGTGGCTTTTTTATAAAACAAGCAACAGAACGTAAAAGGAAAAAAGGGAAAAAGAACAGATGCTCTTGAATGAAATAGCAGCAAGGGAAGAGAAGTTGAAAAATTCCCCAGAAGACAAAATCGTGAAAGGAGAAATTAGATTGCTAACCAAACAAATACAAGCATTACAGACTGAAGAAATAGAAACCTCAATGAGATTGATACGACAGAAGCACTTTGAGACAGCAAACAAAGCTGGGAAATGGATGACACATAAACTCAGATGTGTTAGAGAAAAGAAAGTAATAACTGAGATAAAGTATAAAGGGAAAACAATAACAGACTGTAACTTGATTAAAAAAGGGTTTCAAGAAGTATATGCTAATTTGTATAATGATCCATCTATGAAAAATATTGGCATTGATAAAATAGATCTATATTTGGAAAGTCAGAAGATAAGGAGGTTAACACTGGAGCAGAAACAAAGCTTAAACAGCAACATAACAATGGCAGAAGTGGTGGAAACCATTAGGAAAATGAAAACGGGTAAAGCTCCTGGTCCTGACGGATTTACTTCTCTATATTACAAATTATTGGAAGATGAACTAGCAATGCCCCTATAAAAAATGTTCAATAAAATAAAAAATGACAGGATCCCGAACACCTGGAAGGAGGCACATATCGCAATGATACCAAAGGAGGATAAAGATCCAAAAGACCCCAAGAACTACAGACCTATTTCTTTATTGAATTGCGATTATAAAATCTTTGTCTCAAACCTAGCCCAAAGATTAAAAAAGATTCTTTCTGAGATTATACAAAACGATCAGAATGGCTTCTTGACTAACAGACACCCCAAAAGCAATATAAGAACGATAATTGATCTTCTTGAGTTTTATGAGGTCCACAATGAAAAAAACATAGCCATGTTCTTCATAGATGCCAAAAAGACATTAGATAAGATAAACTGGAACTTTATGAAAAGAGTGATAAAAAAATGGATATGGGGGAAACTTCACAGAATGGATAAATCAGATATACAAAGATCAAGAAACCCAGCTGCTAATAAACGGGGGGAAAACGGAGAAAATCCAGATTAGAAATGGTACAAGACAAGGTTGTCCGCTTTCCCCCTTACTCTTTATTCTTGTTATTGAAATACTGATTAATAGCATTAAAAATAATGAAAATCTCCAAGGAGCAAAGATTAAAGGCCACGAGTTCAAGATAAAAGCCTCTGCGGATGATCTTGTAATCTTCTTAGAAGACCCTATAAAACAACTTAAGGAGCTAGGCAAAACCTTGGAAGAATTCTCAAGGATAGCAGGTTTTAAGGTAAACAAAGATAAAAAGATGGTCCTAACTAAAAACATCTCTAAATTACATGAAGAAACATTATCTAACGAGACAGGGTTTAAAATTGAAAGAAAATAAAGTATCTCGGGATCTGGATCACAAAAAGAAATATGGACCTGTTTGAAAATAATTACAATAAATTATGGAAAGAGATTAAAGCTGAGTTAATTAAATGGGCTAAATTAAATCTATCATTTCTAGGAAGGATAGAGGCAATTAAAATGAATATCTTACCTAAATTTATGTATCTTTTTCAAAATTTGCCCATTATATACAATACTAAATGTTTTAACACCTGGCAAACTGAAATTTCAAAATTTCTATGGAGTGGGAAGAGACAAAGAATAAAATGGAAACTTCTAATGGATAAAAGAGACAGGTGGCTGTGCGCTCCCTGAACTAAGATTATATTTCCAGGCATGTCCACTATCCTGGATAGAAGATTGGATCACCTTAAGAAATGACAGATTGTTAACTTTAGAAGGATTTGATCTTCGGTTCGGGTGGCACGCTTACCTATGGTATGAGAAGAAGAAAGAACACAAAGGATTTGACAATCATATATTAAGAAAAGCATTATATAAAACATGGGCAAGTATAAAAAAGCAGTACTATAGAGAAATACCTTTGTGGAGCTCACCTGAAGAGACCTTTTTTGGAAGAACTAAACCCAAAAAAGAACCATGGATAAAATATCAAGATCTACTGAATAAGGAACTTAAGGGACACATTCAAATATTTACAAGAGAAAAATTAGAAATGAAAGGATTGAGACTGAATTGGTTCTCCTATAAACAAATATATGAAAGGTTCAAAATGGACCACAAAATAGAGAATTTCGATTTGGGAAAGAACGATTTAGATAAAATCATATTCGATGACAAAAAAATCACATTGCAAAATATTATAACACCCTTTTAGGAAGAGAACTAGAAGATGAAACTATAAAGGAACAAATGATTAGGTGGTGCCAAGTTATAGGAGAATCAATAGCAATTGAAAAATGGGAAAAAGCGTGGAGGGATATCCAAAAATTCACCTTTTCTCAAAACTTAAAACTATTTGAAGATATTCTATAGGTGGTATCTCACTCCCGTTAAACTGGATAAGATTTACAAAACTGGAAAACAGAACTGTTGGAAATGTGAAAGTGCTAAAGGAACTCTTTTTCACATATGGTGGAATTGCCCCAGAACCAAAATCTACTGGAGAAAAATACATAATAAGATTTCTGAAACACTAAACTTAAAATTCTCATTGAAACCTGAAATATATCTACTAAACATGGTGGATGAAATAAAAGAGAAGATTAAAGTAGGCTCTTGGAGGGTACTTTTATATATGATTACAGCAACGAGACTACTATTTGCTTCAATGTGGAAAAAGAAAGAACTCCCAACACTTGAGGATTGGACAATAAAATTTTGTGAAATGATGGAAATGGATAGACTAACGGCATTATTAAAAGATAAGACTAATAAGATAATAGAAACTGAATGGGAACCTGTTAAAAAGTTCTGGAAACGAAACTGGATTAACATGAATAATTTGGACTTCTGAACTGAGAACTATACAGATTGGATATGTAGATGTATGTATACAAATGTAGACAGACTTTTCTATTCAGGTAGAACAACATCAAATATAGTTCAAATTAACTTGGATTGTACATGAAATTTAGAAGATACATTGAAGGACAAGCAAATAAGGATTCTTGAACCTATATATTTATACATTTATATATAAGTATATATGCGTGAATATAAGAACAAGGAAATGTATCCCTGTTCATTCTATGGGGAGAATATATGGAAGTTGGAAAATAGGGAAAAGAGACAATTGTAATTACCTAATGGATTGCTGTAATGATGATGAGAAAAATGTGGAGTGAAAATAGGTAATGATATGTGAAAAGATACAGTAATTCTCTGATTAAAATTCTTTATGTTTTTTTTAGCAATGTAATAATAAGGTTACATGTATTATGAGAAAATACAAGAAAATTATCTATTTTTATGTTTTGGTTAAGCTCATCAAATGTAACTGCAATAAAAAAAAGACATATTAGGTGCACACGGGACATTAGGAGATGCGATTCCGTTTTGTGTCCTTTGCCCCAGCATCACGGCGCATGAAGGCTTCCAAGTGAACCATCGCATCTTGGATAAAGGCCTGCATCTGCACTGTGTACGACGAAGCGAGGGTTCCTCGGCCCATGGGGGTGACAGCACACTCGACTAGATCGGCAGCCACCTCGGCGGTGTTTTCTTCCAACGCACCTATTGCAGAGATCTGTAAGGCAGCGACATGGAGCATGCCATCGACATTCATTCACCATTGCAAGATCAATATGTTCTGGGCCACGGAGGTTACCTTTGGTCAGAGGGTCCTCAAGGAGGTCATTTATCCTTGAGCCAGTTCAATGCAGTTGTCCCACCCAGTCATCGGTGGAGGGCTTGGATACGTCTGTTATGACCACATAGAGGTCCTTTTAATCAGGTAGTGCTTAAGATTTTCCCAGACAAGTGACAGGCAAAAAGGCACAGAGAGACCAAATTTGATTTTCAGTCACTATGCATGTAACATTTATTTAGACATAAGACATTAAACATTCAGTTAACTATCAAGAGCTCTTTTCCATTCACACACACACTCACATCACATACTCACAACGATCCTTCCCTGAACAGTGATCAGACATCCATGAAGGCATGGATGGTCTGTTGCCGCGGATACAGGAACCATGAAAGCAAGGCCGAAAATGTCCCTGCTGTTATACCTTTTCCATCTCCTTCCTTGAGAACTGCATGCTTTTCGAGCTGGCATGATCTCATTACAGTTCCTTAGACAGTTCCTTAGGCAGATCAAGGTGTGTTCCATGTTCACTCAGAACTTCCTCAATCATACCGACAGCTGGTATTGTCTCTGTCATGCCTGGCCAGCAGTCCACTTACTTGTACAGAATGCTCCCAAACTAGGTTATCAGTTTCCATTGTGTTTGGTTATGCTTGGTCAGCACCTTATCTCAGCTTCCAAGTTTTCTCCTTTCCTCGGTCCGGTTTCCAAGTTACGCCTCAAGCAATGTTTTGCGCGGCATCCATTTTCTTGGTTCATTTTAAGGCCTTGTTTTACCAGGAACCCATACATGCACACAATCATACATACAAGCATACTCTCACATATTCCCCCTCTTGATACTTAATTAATTCTATAATTGAGTATCATTGGTAATAATATGATAAAAAATTCAGAATAAAAAAGGAATTAGTATCCTTCAATAGTCAAGAATAACCATAACCCAAACAATAAATGAAAAGGTTATGACAATGGTATAGATATCAAGAAAGAATAAAATCATAAATGACAACTTTGGTTATATATCTCTAGAGCTTAAAATTGAATATTTATAGGGAATTCATAGTCATATAGGAATTCTCATCTTCCTTTGTATCAGACAAAATTGAAATAACGCTACTACGACACACCTGAAAAAGAATAAGAAAACAACAGCATATTATAACAATTATAACTATGATCATAACTGTGATATAAAGTATTTCCTTTATCCAAGTAGCAGAAGGCTATAGATCCCTAAGCCATCCAAAAAATAAAAATAAAATGATCAATCCCCCACCGTTTCATGAAAATTATGTTGGATCATATTCCTCAACTTTTCCATTTCATCTTCAATTGATTGATTTAAATTTTAAAATTTAACAACACATTAGCTCCCGATCATATTGCAAAATCCCCCCTTTTGCAACCAACAAATAATACAAAGCTAACCTTTGTTGCATTATCATTTGACTCAATTCTTCTATTTCAGATTTTAATATACAATTTTCCCAGTAGCATTTATTGACTTTTCCAATCTGCATGTAAGTCCTAGTATGCTCCTGCATTTTTCTTGAGCAATAATCCCTGGAAATGCCCCCAAAGTTAATACCCCAAAGATAGACCCTGCCGCCAACCGGCTCCCCAAAGTGTCTGAATATTGGACATCAATTATAACTTCATCTGAACATGCGGGCCCCAGAGCACCAGCAGATGATGCTCGTTACGCCTAGTTTGTGGCATCTCGGACTTACATACCTGGACTGGAAATGTCAAATATCCCACCCTGACTATAAGTTCCATACAAGTAAAATTTATCTCTACAAAAAGATTACTTATTTTTTTTAAATCTTTATGTTTTGCATAATCCTTCCATTTAGTATTCCAAGTCCCCCTATGTATACCGTAAAAACACATTCCCACTGTGGTAGTAGTTTGATATCTCATCCTCCAAAATCGAGTAGTGTCAAGTCCATCTGGTACCATAGAAAATAACGTGGGAGGGCCCTCAGCTGTTTTTGATAATCCCAATAAAATGACATCAGGGTCTTCAGTTAGAGCGGGCAAAAGGGCATATGCCTTACTGATTGTGGATGGGCATAAACTAATGTTACATCTTTCCCATGATATTCAAATATGTGCTCAGCATGTCACCTAATCCAATTCCCTTGTGTCTTTTTACAAAATAAAATTCCAAAAAGGACAATTTCTACCGACCACCTCTTCATTTTTGTGGATGTCGCCATTTCATCCTCTTACCGTTATTATCCGGGGGATCTCGAACCCAATTAATACAAAAACAATCCTCTTTCCAACTAAGGTACCACCTCAAATATTTTCCTTCTATTATGTATATAAAAACTGGGTATCTTCTCACTAGCGCAAGAGCCTGTGAAATATAAACATATCTGTTAGATCCAAAAAGGGGCTAGGTCCGATTTTCCTCCTGGGGGGTCCTCCCATCGATTCATCTGGCATGAATTATTCCTAAAAAAAATGTAACACTTATTATTCATCAACTTTTACAATTATACATATATTATAATTTACAATTATATTTGGTTATGGTGAACCCACTTTGATTTTTCTTCCTTTCTGATCAAATAACTAGTGGGCCATATTTGATCCATGACTACATATGGCCCCTTCCACTTGGGTCTCAAAGCATGTTCCTTTGGACCCAAGTAGAGGTACAAAACTTGAGTTCCAATCTATTCATTTAAAAGGTATCATTTCCTTTTCTGGCTGAGTGGAAATTTCACTGCTATTAATCCCAGATTCATTTCATTACCAAACATTATTTCCTATCACATGCAAATCCTTTAATATTTCGTGTTGAACTATTTTGGTTCCCTCTTCTTTAAACATTTTTATTTATTTCTTACTTTGACCAACTGGTCTACATATGTATTACCTTGTTGTTGCCATTCTATTTTATTTTCACTTTTCTTATCTTGGTGGGCTTTGATCCATGCCAATTTTATTTTTGGTAATTCTTTCATAAGAGTCCAAATCTGTTTCCACTGATTAATATGCTTTAAATCTTTATTGTCTGCATTCTTAAAACCATCTTTAGCCCAAAATTGGATAAACCTCGTACACCCATTGTATACGTACTCACTGTCCATAATAATTACAGAGTCCTTCCCTTCCCCCTCTTGTTTTCAATAAGGAAAGAACATCAACAACAGCTTGTATCTCTGCCTCTTGTGCCCCCAGCCCATTGGGGATGACATCTCTTTTCCCTTTTTTTCTATTATGGTTATACCAAGCCCAAGCAGTAATCCTTTCACCCTTTTCCCATCAAGAACCTCCATCTGTTAAAAAAAAAATGTCCTGGGTTTCATTCATTGTATCAAGTGAAACAGCCCTGTCATTGCCTTCTACATTTATCTCATCACAATCATGTGGGTCCCCCTCCCTTAAAACATTTATCATCAAATCAGGTTGACTTAAGGTCTCAAAATCAACCCCCTTTTGATTCAACTTAACTATCTATTGATTAAGTTTAGTAGTACTAATAGAAGGTGCTTTGCCCTGCAGAATGTATTTCAAAACCCCATGACTTGATTGTATTATAATGTTAGATAACCCTATCAAGTATTCCCATTCATCTAGTGCCCACATAGTCGCTGCTGCGGCTTTTTCGCACTCGTTATATTTTTGTTCAGCTCCTTTTAATAATCTACGTGAATAAGCAATGGGTTGAAACTGCCCTTCAATATTCTTTTGGTATAAGCCTGCTGACATAGTTTCTTATGTCCATCCTGGTCTAATATAAAAAGCTTGCCCCTCTCTTGGTTGCCATAACTTAATTCACCTTTGAATCCTAAGCTTCAATAATTCCAAGTTATTCTGACATTCTTTTGACCAGTTCCAGGGTTCATTCCCCCACCCAACAATTTATACATTGGTCTGGTCAACAGAGCATACTGAGGTATATAAGATCTAACAAAACCAAAAGCACCCAACAGCATCCTCAATTGTTTAATATTTTCTGGGGGCTGGATCGCATTCAAAGATCTGATACGATTTTCCTCTATCACCCGTCCACCCCCCGGAGGGTGATTCCTAAGTATTTTACTGTAGTCTTAACCAGTTGAGCGTTTTCCAAATTCACCTTAAAGCCAGTATCCCTAATTAATTCGAAGACCCTAATAGTCCTCTCTCTGGTTTCCCCCTCAGTCTTCCCCGTCACCAAAATATCATCTACGTAGGAAATCACCGCCTCCTGATCTTCTGCACTTAGATTTTCTAACATTTGCTACACATAATGGTAGGCTATGCTGGGCGAATTGTGGAATCCCATGGGTAACCTGGAAAATGTGTATTGTTGACCCCTAAAGATGAAGGCAAAACGAGGTTTGCTTTCTTCTGATAAGGGCAATGCAAAACAAAACAAAACAAAGCAAAAAAACTATTTGCCAGGTCTATTACAGAATAATATTGTGCTTCAGCAGACACTTTCCCCACTGTTTCCACAATATTAGCCACCGTAGGAGCCATGAGGGGGTGTTCCTTGGTTTATTTTCCTAAATTCTATAACTAACCTCCAAGACTTTCCATCACTCTTTTTGACAGGCCACAATGGTGAATTATATGGATTTACAGTCTTTTCTATAATCCCTAGTTGTTCCATTGCCTCTATAGTCTCAACTATCCTTTTCTCGGCTTCCCGAGCAAGAGGATCTTGTTTCTGGGGTGGTACAAATTTTCCCTCAATTACAACCTCTGCATCTTTATGTTTTCTTGCATCAAATTTAGACTGAACTTGTACCCCTGGGACAATTTTATCCCAGTCCTCTTTTTGTTGTATAGTTTTGGCCACATACTGATAAATTTTCATCATTCTTTTAGGCTTTATGTCTTTTCTTTGCACAATGATGTCCTCATATGGATCCATCCACAATCCATATTTTGACATAGCATCCATCCCTAAAATTACCTCCTCTGTTCCTTCTTGATCAAATATGAATTCAGTCTTTATGGGTCTGCCTGCAATCCATATAGTAGCTAAAATCAGTTGTTTTTTCACAGCGGGTCCTAAAGCAGTTTCCAATAATACAGGTCGAAGGGGCTTACATCCAGGTAGCCACACATTAGTCATACTAACATTGGCACCTGAATCCATTAAAGTAACATATTCCCTGCCCCTTTGATCAGTAACTATTGAAAATTTTCTATTATCGCCAGGTTTTCTAATTAATTTCCCCCAATACTGCCATATTCCTGGCTTTGTCTATGTTCTGTGGCAGTGGGGCAGCCCTAACAGAGCTCCCCCTCTTCTTCTCCTTCCCCTTGCATCTCCCTTAGTTCTCCCAGTTCCTGAGTCAATCAATGCCTGATAGGTTATCTCTTCAGGGACCTCTTATCCCTGCCAATTTTCTTTAATTGTTTTTGTCCCTTTTTCTCCTCCTGCATGGGTGCAGAGGAACCCCTTTTTTCTTCCTTTTCCCTTCCTTTCTTTCCCCCCTTTTCTGCTAGCTGTCTCAGACAATCAGTGTTTAAGCCATCTAGTTTTTCCATATCCCATCCCTGTTTCCTTAACTTTCTCCACACAAGTACCCTTTCAGAGGGGACTGATTTCTCCTCTTCTATGGGTTTGATTCTTTTTGGCATCCACTTAGAGGAGGAGGTGACTTGTTTAACCCCAACTTTAGCAGGAATTTGAGCCCTTTTTACTGCTCCAATTCCTTGCTTCTTCAGATTAGAAAACAGTATTTTTAATTTTTCCCACGTACAATCCTCTTTAGCCTCCTTTTATAAGGCAATAAGCAAAGCTAAATTTGATTTCCATTCTGGGAGTAGCCCCTCATAAGGTGCCAAAAAGACACTAGTATCAATTTCCATTATTTCTGATATGGTCCCTGAATCTACAAATCTTATTTTTGTACCTGTCCCAAAGGTCTTTTTTTTAGCGACTCTGGTCCCCTGTTCTAAAACCCAATCTTGCAAAGCCACCGCTACTCCATTATCTTGGGCTTTGCTTATATACGGTGTCATGCCAGGAATTTGTTTAACTAGTCTAGTTATTTCTTCCAGAGTCATATCATTTTTATCTGCTGCCTTCCATACTTTAATAACCCACTTTATTTTCCTGCTCCCTGACTGTCCCAGAGATTCTTTTAATTTCCTCATTTTTCTAGTTAACATAGGATCATCTGAGACAGAATATCTCACCAGCTTGTCCTTTTCCTGACAGCTTTTATTTTAGGATTATCATATTGACAGCCACACTCACTTGGCCATTTTTGCTTCCTTTTCCCTGTCTCCCCTAAAGGACTGCAATCAGGACTATCAGGACAGGTTCTTTCCCAACAACAATCATAATCATTTTCCAGGCTCTAAGAAACCTGTTTTACATAAACATTATTCCTTAGTTGGGATTTGCCCTGATCATTTTTTTATATATATATAAGGACTTCTTTTAACAGTTTAACTTTTTGTTTAACTTATTTTGTTTTTTGTTTTCTTTTTTTTCCCTCTGTCTGCTAACTCTTTAATATTTCCCTCTAAGAGTTTCTTTTCTTTTCTTAGTGCATTGTTCTCATCCTCAAGCTTAATATTTTCTTGCAACCTACTAATATTATGTAGTGTTAAAACTCAATTTTTCAGTTTCCCTCATCTGTTTTGCCCTTCAACTCATTGGGTTTTAAATAACATTGGGTTATTCCCTTTAAAGCTAAAAGTGTCATGACTTTAGTCTGTTCCCATTTTCTCTGCATTGCCAGCTTCCTGATAAAATAAAGCAACAGCTTTAAACAATTTCGCCTCACTCCTTTAAGTATCTTCCTCTAGTTGTTCCTTAAAATACTGCAAAGCCTTTTACAGGCTTCTTCCATTTTAGTGTTAGTTATTATACTGTTAGACAAATTTATTCTCCATTCTCCTGCCTTATTTTCACAATCCTCATCCAAAGGATCCTTCAATTGAACAAAAAGGGTTCCCATAAATGGATCCAAACCTCTTCATTTCCCTTATTGTCCTTTTTCCTACCAAAAAGAGCCATATTTCCTTCTGACCCTTTATCCAGTTACTCAGTTACTCAGTTATACCCAGTCAGGGGCTTCCCTCTGTTTTCCACCCTCTGACCTTAACCCTGTCAAAAGTCCCAGAAATCTCACACTTTCCTGATCCTGTTCATGACCCAAATATGTTATGACCACATAGAGGTCCTTTTAATCAGGTAGTGTTTATGATTTTCCCAGATAAGTGACAGGCAAAAAGGCACAGAGAGACCAAATTTGGTTTTCAGTCACTATGCATGTAACATTTATTTAGACATAAGACATTAAACATTCAGTTAACTATCAAGAGCTCTTTTCCATTCACACACACACTCATATCACATACTCACAACGATCCTTTCCTGAACAGTGATCAGATGTCCATGAAGGCATGGATGGTCTGTTGCCGCGGATACAGGAACCATGAAAGCAAGGCCGAAAATGTCCCTGCTGTTATACCTTTTCCATCTCCTTCCTTGAGAACTGCATGCTTTTCGAGCTGGCATGATCTCATTACAGTTCCTTAGACAGTTCCTTAGGCAGATCAAGGTGTGTTCCATGTTCACTCAGAACTTCCTCAATCATACCGACAGCTGGTATTGTCTCTGTCATGTCTGGCCAGCAGTCCACTCACTTGTACAGAACACTCCCAAACTAGGTTATCAGTTTCCATTGTTTGGTTATGCTTGGTCAGCACCTCATTTCAGCTTCCAAGTTTTCTCCTTTCCTCAGTCCGGTTTCCAAGTTACGCCTCAAGCAATGTTTTGCGCGGCATCCATTTTCTTGGTTCATTTTAAGGCCTTGTTTTACCAGGAACCCATACATGCACACAATCATACATGCAAGCATACTCTCTCACACGTCCCAAGTGGATTCCTCCTCTCACCACACAGAGAATGCCACACAGGTACTTACTGTGAATGTGTATTCTTGAGGTGGTAGAGAGGAGGAATCCACCCCTCCCTATACTGCCCTGTACCTATAGTATTCCTGCTTACACTCAGGTTCAGCTTGCAAACAATTGATCAACAAAGGATGGGAAAAGGGAGGAACCAACGGCCCTAGTGGCCATGTGATCAGTTTAAATCTCCTGCTTCTTCTCTGGGTGGTGGAGTGGCATACCCAAGTGTAAGGATTAAGCTGGATTCCTCCTCTCTACCACCTCAAGAATGTACATTCATGGTAAGTACCAATGTGGCATTCAGGACAATTGATGATTGTGCATACATGCATAATACCAGATTATAAATTTAATGTGAAGATTTACTTCTCAGTAGTTGGATTTCTTTCTTTTTGTAGATTTTTTAAAAAGTCCTGGAATTATAGCCTGACAGTATGTTTCTAATGATATGGGTGTGGTGTGAGTATGATGTTCACCCGCCCCATGCTAGTGCTAACCTACCATATCAAAAACCCACAGGAGAAATAGGATTTGGAATGCTGAGCAGGGAGTTGTCCATCTAGTTACATCATTTCTCTGTCTGCTTCCCAGAGTCGTTGGGTGTTACTCTGCATAGATCCTTCATCAGAATAAGGCCAAAGATCTACCATGTACAGTGTCCTTGGATGCTGACTTCTAAATTCCAGATATGCTGGGGACTTGCTCCCTCAAACCTTAGGACAGATCCTGGGTTTATGCTTCATACGGTTGCTGTTCTGGAATATGATGTTAAGCTATAGTTTAGCCCTTTGTGCATTAGCAACAGTGAACCTTAGGCAATAAGCTGCTGTCTTCCAATTGTCTTTTCATGTGACTGAGGAGGAAAAGATTAAAAGTTTTCACTTCCTGTTCTAAACTAACCAGAGTTTCTCAGTGTCCAAACTAGGGGTGACAAGGCACTGTGTCCTGAATCTTCTTGCTGCCAATAAAAGATGACTTATGTTGCCCATATTTGGGTGCCTGGTATATAATTCCACTCCTCCTATGACATGTGGCCTCCTATTGGTTAGGAGCACAGGGAAAGCTCTATCATACTGTCAGCCTCCTTCCTTGACCTCCTGTGGCTCTCCCATCTGGATCTCTTGTGTAATTCTGCTGCTGAGCTTTATATTCCCACCAACATTAAAGTGGATCTTGACCTGCGGTTTGTTTGGACAGCACAGAACTAAACTATCGTGTGTTATTGGCTTGATAACAAACCATGGTTTAAACTCCTCAGTTGGGACATATAGAGAAGATATGGCTAGTCTATAAGCAAAAATAGATGATTTTGATCTCCTCCTCATGGCTCGGGGAGTGAGGAGTGTGTGAACCAGAAGGGAGGGAGGAATGCTTGAATGAGAGCATTGCTGTTACTGGTGCATATAACTCTAACCATGTTGCAGCATTATGTTTGAACTGGGCTTATTTCTTTCTTATTGGTTTAGATGCCAGTCTCTGAAATGTCAAGCTTTGGATTTCAGTTCTTGGGCATCCTTAGTTTAATCCAGAGACTGCTCAGTAAAGATTCTGTTGACTCACATAAAATAGGTACTGCATTTTTTGCACATGGCAAAAACCAATTCAACAAGAAGAACATCCATTGCTAAACTTGAATAAACTATCTGCTTTCCCTTTAGATTAACACTGGGAACAATTAATTCAGTAACTCTTAGATGAGGAAGATACAGGGCTCTAACCAGTGTTGCAAAAAAAAAAAAAAGGATAACTTGTTTTAATTTCTAAGTTTGGGACTTTGCAGGAAACATGTGGGCATTTTCACAAGCTATGACAAGATGGTAATTATTTGGGTCACTACTGTGGAGGAGAGCAAGGTGAGTGACAATGAGTAGGGTTCCATTCAGCAAGCAAACAAGCAGGAACAATTGAAAGGTTTCTTTGGCTCCAGCTGTACGTCTTACTCAGGGCACATACAGAGGAACAACAAATCCTGCTTGTATTTTACATTATGTCCCTTCTGTGTTTGCCATTTGTCTTTTTCAGGATGGTGAAGACTTGATGGATGAGAGTGTGTTGAAATTCTACACCCAACAGTGGGAAGATTATAGGTTTTCAAGCAAAGTGCTAAATGGGATTTGTGCCTACCTCAATCGACACTGGGTTCGTCGTGAGTGTGATGAAGGTCGCAAGGGAATATATGAAATCTATTCAGTAAGTATGCATAAAAGAAAGAAAGATCTTATATGTTTAATGTAAGACATAGAAGTCTTTATAAAGTTTTTTTTTATAATCGGTACTTTGTTTTTATGAAACATAATATGCACTGTTTACTTGAGAGAAGCACTTGCATTTTTTGTCTTCTAGACCATTCTGTGTCTTTCTATTTGGATATCAGTGAGATGTATCCAGACTTGGTAACGCTTCATACAGTTACATTGAAATCAGTGAGATAGCTAATTTAAGTCCCATTGATTTTAGTGAGTCTTGTTCAGGGATGGGCAAATTGGGCAAGGCTTGGGCCCAGTTTTCACCAGCTGGAGCCCTCTCTGAACCACACCCATGCCTTTTCCTCCATTTTTTTTCAGACTGGAAGTAACTAGTTTTTTTAAAAATGCAAACCACATCTTTTCAGCAAAGCAAGGCTGTGGCCCTCTCTTTAGTGTGGCCTCACACTTTTTGAGGAATGAAGGAGAGCAATTCTTATTTTATCTCCCATTTTTTCCAGTGATGGTTGAGAGTGATGTCCCACGAATTGGGGTGGGTGGCACAAAAATGGCCTGTTTAAAATTGCCACTGATATTTTTTAATTGTGTACTATTATTCAGTAAAATGCAGAGTCATGTTAATTTGAATTTAAACAGAAGAAATTTGAATTAGCCACCTCTGCCCTAAATATTAGCAGTTTGTACTCCTTCCCCTCCGCCCCCCCCCCAGTCTATCTTTGGATTTTCAGAGGCAGAAGAGCTAGCACTGAGGAATGAAGAGCCATAATTGTCTTCTGTCTCCTGTAATGTGATGACTCAGAAAATATTTGGGAGTGTCTTTTGCATGTAAATAGTAGGCTGAAAAAATATTTATATATGTACAAAATATCTTAGTACAGACAGTGTGCTACACGTTCTTATTCTTAATACAGGGGAGTTATTAGTGTGAATTTAGGATTTTAGGAATAGGTATAATCACAGAAGTGTACCAGTATTAGGCTTTTGCAACAATACAAGTTTGTGGCACTCTAACAGACTGACAGATTGTGTTAAATGCTAACAGATAAATAGCAGTGAGGGACAAACTTACCTGAAAGGGCGCCTCCCTGCTGTTTATCTACCTTTGCAGTGTACATTCATAAAGGATATTAGTTGAAGGCTCAGTAAGTTGGGATCTGCTGTTAAATCTTGGTTGATTTGCAGTAGATTGCCAAGTGTTTCTGAAACTAGTTCTTCCATAAGAGCAACAATTAAAAGGCTCTTTCCAATAAAAAGGAAGAAAATGCAGCTAGAACAGTGTGTTTGGGGTCAGTCAGGTTGTGGGGTTGTTGTTGTAGGGTTTTTTTGTTTGTTTTTTTACTGGGGAGCGGATTGCACACTCATTTCTGGTAGTACTTGGAAATAAATTCCTCATCTGAGTATATGCCCCAAGGCACCCTGTTCTGTAATTCTAAACATACTTGCAGAGGACTTGCTTTGTAATAAATGTGTACTGGCTTGCATAAGACCACTCTCCACTCTGAGCCATTATTTTGCATCTGATGCTGGCAGGTGACATACAGGTTCTAATTAAACAAAAAGAAAACAGAAGTAATTTCAGCAAGCCTGAAGTCTGCTCACCCCATATGAGCCCCAGTAAATGTAGCTAGTGGCAACACCCCTCCCCCCAGTTTCCCGGGATTCCATGGCAGATGCCAAATCATTCAGAAGACATGAACACATTTGAAAAAAGTTTCCTGAAGAAAAAAGAGTTCTGCAAGGTTCATTGCATTTAATAATGCAGGTTTCATATTATATTAATAGCTTTTTTTTCTGTTAAATTCTAGCTTGCACTTGTGACTTGGAGGGACTGCTTGTTCAGACCATTAAATAAGCAGGTATGTCTTTCATTGATTGCTATATTGCTTTATAATGTTTGCATTAATATGTCATAAATGAATATTATAGGGCATGTCGCAAATAAGTTAAAGTGAATGAACCTTCAATTTTAACAACAACCAGAAAAAGAGTAAAATACAGTATTAAATATAAACCCAGAATATTTAGATTACAACAGTATAATAGAAGTGAAAGTTTTAATTTTCCAGAGAACAGGCAAAAGATACATGTCAAATAAGGTTTCTGAGCCTCTTATTCTCAGCCTCTTACTCTGTATTAATGTTGGATTGTCATTTAAAACTAATTTTTTTTATTCTCTGGGTTGGTGAGAGGAGGAATCCAAAGACTCATTACTCTTGGGATATCCCTGTCACCACCCAGAGAAGAGGTAGGAAGAACCACTTAAATCTCTTGACAGCTGGAGATTGTGAGGCTCTGCCCCCTCTCAAGTCATCATGACTCCAGTTCTTTTCCTGCCTCACACAGAGCAGAGCTTTGTCTCTTCTCAGATCCAAACTTACTGATCCACAATTTTTCACCTCTTACCCCTGAATTCTTTCCTTCCTTGTTACCCTCTTTCCTTACCCTCTTTGTCTCACCTATTCCTTAAAAAAACCCTCCTTTCAAACTCTTAACCTTCTCTCCTTCTTTAGTTTTGTACCCCACCCCCACTTGGGTGATGGCTCCCACGGAACCAAAGGAACTTAAAAAGAAAAACTTAAAAAAGGAAGACAAAGCCGTGTGTGATCTCATGGCAAAAGATCCCCCCAGCCTTCTAATGCTTCCCTGCTGCTGGTGAGAACTCAGCAGGTGCTGGAGGAAAGCTGATATGCAGAAGGGGCCTCCCTGCTGCTGGTCCTCCTCCAGCAGGCACTTGAGGAGAGCCGAGCAATCGACCTGATTTCCTCCTCCAGTAGAGGACACCTCCTGGATGGGAAAGGAGGAAGGACAGGGCAGCTGCCAGGAAAGGGTGGTTGACCAAGGAGCCAGATTGCCAGAAAGAGAAGTAGTTGTGGCAGGGGCTCAGCTGGGGGGGGGGAGGACGGGGGATGCTTCCTAGACCGCGGGGGGGGGCCTCACTCTCCACTCACAATCTCCTCCTCAGTTGAGACTTGGAGGGAGCTAGCGGCAGAAGCCTTTGGCACCAAGTGTCCCTTCCTACCTGGCCAGGGGGAAAGGGAGGAAAGCTCTTTGTGCTGTGACAGCAGCCATCTGGGAAATGGAGTCCGCGGTCGCCATTTTGGAGAGGGCTCTTTGTTTGGAGCAGTATCCACATGGGCTCTGAAGATCATGATTGCCCTCCCTCCCACCCAAATTCCTTCCAACCCTTCAGGATAGCTTCCGGAGCACTGAACAGCATGTGGTCCAGGTGGCCTCAGAGACAGACGCCAAGACCCTAGCGTCCCTTACCTGCGCCTCAACAGGGTCATATGGGACGGAACCACAACACGTACATTTCCACCCACAAAGGGGGGCCGAGGCAATTGCCTCCGCCCGCGGGAGATAGGAGGCCAAGACCAAGGCCATCTAGGCTGGGGATCTCACAAAATCAGCGCCAACCCCCCCACCATTCCCCAGGAGGATGGGGAGTCCAATGACCTCATGCTGCAGCTTCTCCACATTTTGGAGAAAAAAATTAAAGTGCAGTTGAATGGTTTGGACAAGGCCGGTCCCTCAAGTGGCAAAGGGCAAAAGGAAAACCCTTACCCCCGCACACTCTTTGGCTGAATCTGAGGGCAGCTTGGGGGATGAAGTGATCCCCTTGGGTGACCTGCACCAGATTCCAAAGGATGATGATGGGCAGTCAGATAAGGAGGAGGGAGAGTGTTCAGACATGGAACCCAACCAGGGGAAGGGTCCAACAGATTGTTTCGGATTGAGGAATTTCCCTCAATGGTGACAAAGGTCTCCATGCTAGGTCTCTTGGACAAGCAGTCTTCTCAACAACAGGCACCCACAGAGTTTAGTGAAAGGGCTGCATCCGTCTTGAGACTGCCAAAACCAGTGGGCAAAGGAGTCACTTTTCCCTCTCTTGTTGAATGTCATGGATAAAGAATGAGAAAAGCCCCTTTAGGGGAAGAAGGGGTCCCTTCTGACCCCAAAGCTCTACTTCATATCCAGACAGGTCTTGGACAAGCTCACGGTCCCTGTGGTTGACCCTCCGGTGGCATCCCTTGTTTCAGGATCTCTAGCACCTAAAGAGGGTGAAGGGTTCCTCAAGGACCCCAAGGAGAATAGAATGGAGGGAGCCCTTAAGAAGACACACGAGGCCTTCAGGGCTTCAGCAATGGACTCCTTGTTCAGTAGGGCCTCTCTCTCATGGATAGAGGACATTCTACAAATCGAAAGCTTCCATGATACTTCGCAAGGTGTCTGGATCCAGAGGCGGAGGGGACAAACATTCTACGATCCCCTTGGCTGAAGGGTCTCCTCTATCTTCCCCCCTTCCTCTGATCAGCAAGACGATCAGGAAAGTGAGGGAGGAGGGAGCACATGTGAGCACATGCAGTCATAATTGCCCCACACTGGCCAAGATGGCCCTGGTTCTTAGACCTAATGAACCTGACTCAGGAGGAGCCAGGGTTCCTCCTACAGAGGTGCAGTTAAAGGCATCGCCCACATGGAAGTGACTGTCAAACACGCTCTTGCCTTTTTGCAGAAAGGTCTGGAGCTTGGCCTCAAACCTAACACACTAAAGAGACAAGCAGCAGCATTGTCCTCAGTCCTGTTGCTATCAAAAGGACAGTCACTATCTTCACATCCACACTTTAGGAGGTTCCTTAGAGGGGCTTCAGTCATTTCATCTCCAGTGAGACACCGTTTCCCAACATGGGATCTTCCTCTCGTCCTCAGGCAGCTGTCCGATCCTCCCTTCGATCCACGCCAAAAGGTCTCCCTCCGTTTCCTCTCTATGAAGGTGGCCTTCCTGGTGGCCATAACCTCGGCAAGGCGGGTATCAAAGCTAGCGGCTCTTTCAGTGAGGGAACACATATGTTCCGTCAATGAAGAATATGTCACCTTACACATGGACTCCTCTTTTCTTCCCAAGGTTGTCTCTTCTTTTCACATTTCACAGGACTTGGTCCTACCCTTCGTCTGCCCTAACCCATCTCACCCCAGAGAGGAATTATAGCACAAGCTCAACATCCGTAGGGCACTAAAAATCTACATCAAGAGGACAGAGTCTTTCAGATGTTGCAACTCACTCTTCATAGTGTTCAACCCATCCATGCTAGTTTCCAGGGCCTCCAAGCAAACCATCGTCAACTGGATTAGAGCCTGCATTCTTACGGTGTACGATGCAGCCAAGAGGCTGTGACCTGCCAGGGTCCAAGTCCACTCCATCAGATCAGCGGCTACCTCGGCGGTCTTCTCATCGAACGGAAATTGCCAGGCAGCCACCTGGAGTATGCCTTCCTCCTTTATCCGCTATTATAAGATTGACAAATTCAGGGCAGTGGAGGCCACCAGAGGGTGCTCCAAGAGGTGGTCAAGGATTAATTCTCCTAGCAGTCAGCCCTCCCTAGTAAGAAGGGGCTTGGGTACGTCCCAAGAGTAATGAGTCTTTGAATTCCTCCTCTCACTAACCCAGAGAATGCCACATTGGTACTTACTGTACATTTGCATTCTGGGGTTGGTAGAGAGGAGGAATCCGCCCCTCCCTGGTGACTGCCATGCCTTTTTCTTCTAACCTCATTATCACTATTTTCATCAATATTGTTAGTATTCATGTATATCCCAACTTTTCCCCTATATTAAGATTCAAGATGGCTCACAAATTTTATTTTATAAAAAACAGTACAAATAAAAAACATACAAACAGCAACACATATACAAGTAATTTACAAGACAATGAAACGATCTATAGAATTAAAGCTATTTAACATTTGTTTAAAGACAGACAAAAAAGAATCAACAAAATTTACAAAAAGCATACCATTAGAAGCTCATCACAGTCAATTCCTGAAAGCCTGATGAAATAGGGAAGTGTTCACTGGCTGGAGCCCTGGTGGTGCAGTGGTTAAATGCTGGTACTGCAGCCACAACATTGTAAGTTCAATCCTACAGGGCTCCAAGTTGATTCAGCCATCCATCATTCTGAGGTTGGTAAAATGAGTACCCAGCTTGTTGGGGCACTTAGTGAACACATTGTAAAATGCTTAGAGAGTGCTTAGCACTATAAAGAGGAATAGAAATGCAGGTGTTATTGCTATTGCTATTGTTATCTTAGAAGTTCCAAAGCCTGGAAGGAGTCACTGAGAAGGCTCGGCCACGTTCAAACATGGCTGGGAATGTTGTGGGGCAGAGAGAAGGGTCTTCTTCAAAGATCTTAGAACTCAAACAAATTCATATAGGAGGATACAATCCTTCAAATAGCCTGGAATCGAGTCTTATATGCCTTATGAAATAAGTCATAACCGGCTCTTTTAATTGTGCCTAGCAACAGATGGTCAGCCTGTGGAGCTGTTCCTACAAGGGAGTTATTTGCTCTCTGCAGCCAGTCCCAATTAACAACTGGACTGTAGCTCTTTGGGCTAATTGAAGTTTCTGAGCAGTTTTCAAAAGCAGGTCCATCTAGAGTGCATTACAGTAATCCAAACAGGATGTAACCAAGGCATGAGTCAGTATGGCCAGATCAAACATCTCTAGTAATGGGCACAGCTAGGGCACTAGGGCACAAATGCATTCCTGACCACCTCTGAAACCTCGGCCTCCAAGCTCAGGACTAAATTCAGGAGTACACCCGAACTGTGAATTTGTGTCTTCAAGGCAATGCAACCCCATCCACCCTTATCTGCCTTTTGACAGACCAGGAGCACCTCTATCTTTTCTAAATTACATTTCAGTTTGTTTGTCCTCATCCAGTCCATTACAGATGCCAGGCACCAGTTTAGGATGAAAACAGCTTCCTTAGAACCAAGTGGAAAGGAGTACTAGAGCTGAGTGTTATCAGCATGTTGGTGACACCCGAACACCTCCAGTAGTTTGATGTATATGTTAAATAGCATGGGGGACAGAACAGAACCCTGGGGGATGTCACAGGTTAGTGGCCAAGGAATTGAACAGGAATCCCCCGGCTCCCTTATAGGAAGGACTGAAAATCCCACCGCAGTGGGCCTGCCCACAAAGGTTTCATTGTTAATGGTATTGAAAGGCTCTGAGAGGGCCAGCTGAACCACTAATAGAGGGCATGCTTATCAAGTTTGCAGATGACACCAAATTAGGAGGAGTAGCTAATACCCCAGAGGACAGGATCAGAATCCAAAATGACCTCAACAAATTAAGAAGCTGGGCCAAAACTAACAAAATGAATTTCAACAGGGGGAAATGTAGGATATTGCACTTGGGCACTAAAAATGAAATGCACAGATATAGGATGGGTGACACCTGGCTTGATGGCAGTACATATGAAAGGGATCTAGGAGTTTTAGTGGACCATGAACTGAACATGAGTCAGCAGTGCGATGAGGCAGCTAAAAAAGCCAAAGCAATTCTAGGCTGCATCAATAGGAGTATAGTGTCTAGATCAAGGGAAGTAATAGTGCCACTCTATTCTGCTTTGGTCAGACCTCACCTGGAATACTGTGTCTAGTTCTGGGCATCACAATTCCAGAAGGATATGGACAAGCTGGAACATGTCCATGGGAGGTCTGAAAGCCATGGCCTACAAGGAGTGGCTTAGGGAGCTGGGTTTGTTTAGCCAGGGGAAGAGAAGGTTAAGGGGGGACATGATGGCCATGTTTAAATATTTGAGGGGATATCACACTGAGGATGGAGCAAGCTTGTTTTCTGCTGCTTCAAAGACTAGGACACGGAGCAATGGGCTCAAACTACAGGAAAAGAGATTCCACGTAAACATTAGGAAGAACTTCTTGCCTGTAAGAGCTGTTTGGCAGTGGAATGCACTACCTTGGAGTGTGGTGAAGTCTCCTTGTTTGGAGGTTTTTAAGCAGAGGCTAGATGGCCAATCGGTCAGGGATGCTTTGATTGTGCATTCCTGCATGGCAGGGGGTTGGACTGGATGGCCCTTGTGGTCTCTTCCAACTCTATGATTCTAACAGATACTCCCCTAGCCAGTTCTTGGTGTAGGTCATCCACTAAGGCAACCAGAGCCATTTAAATCCTATAACTAGGTCTGAAGCCAGACTAAAAAGGATATAGATAATCTACCTCATCCAGGAATCTCTGAGCTGAGAGGCCATCACACATTCCAGTACTTTACCCCAAAATGGAATATGGGCAACTGATTAATGGTTATCTAATATAGTAGGATCTAATGTAGTGGGATCCAAGGATTTTTTAAAATCAATATAGGTTTTACAGCAGCCTCCTGTGGGCATGTTGGGAATTTACCTTGCTATTAACCATTCCCATTATCCATTTTGCCAGTCATCTTCTGTCCTGCTTAATAAGTCAGGATGGGTAAGGGTCTAGAACAGAGGTGGTGGCTCTTGCCTCTCCAAGGATTTTGTCCATATACTCAGGGTGCATAAATTGAAAAGTACCCATTATCACTGGGCCGGAGTTACATCCATCAGAGAAGTATCAACTGTAGCTTCTACGTTGAAACGAATCCACACAATCTTATCTGCAGACTTCCAGACATTTTATTAAACATTTTTTACAAATACATTAAACATTACAGAAATTACATAGATTAAAGAAAGAAAGAAAATACAAGAAAAAAGTAAAAGGAAAAAAGAAAGAAGAAAAATGATGACTTTTGGCAGTTATATACCTCACTCTAAAAACTACAGCATATTCTTTTCCTTCAATAACCTATTCATTCTAATCAAAACCACAAATTCATTTTCTCCCCCCCCCTTTTTTTTTCAAAAAGTCAACTAAGGGGTTTCAGATCTTTAAAACTAAATCTCACAAACAACCTTTCTCTGATCATACAAAATAACATATCCATTTCTACTAAATTTATCTGCTTTAGTGGCCATTCCTCCATTGTGAGTAGTGTTGAATTCCTCCTTCTTACACCGTGTTCATATACTATAGGAATCTTTGATACCTTTTCTCCAACTGTACATCCATCATTCCAAAAGGAAACAGTTCCAAATTTAATTGAGTATTAATCTTTAGATCCTTCATGTTGCCTATATTTCCCACAGACATTAAGCATACACTAAAAATCTACTTATACATTCTAAGCAATTATTCTAACATCTTATAGCAACAATACATTATTTAATAGGAATTCAATTCATAAAAATTCTCTTTAAAATCAAAATAATCTAAATCTCAATCCCTTTGAGACTACACATTTTCCCAGTAACCCATCCATGTTATCACCAAAATTTTAACCCATTTCTAACCTACGTTCTTCAACTTATTCTTCACTTTGTATTTAACTCTTGGCCTTTCCCCCCATCTTGCACATTTGGATATCTCCCCCTGCCATTGGTTAAGTGACACATAATTGTCAAAACAGTTATCATCCGGAATAGAAACATCTTCTTGGGAAAGATATTCTTTTTCATCACAGAAATTCTCCCCAATACTATCAAATTTGGTCTTTCTCATCCTAACATGTTCTCCTCAGTTCCATTCCATATCTTAATATAATTATTTTGAGACAACAGACAATTCACATTCATCTTAACAACACCCAGTATTCAACTTTCTTCTCAATTTTGAAAGCTGATGCATCCATCAACTCAATCTGATCTTCTGTATTTATATTTTTTTGTCGGTACACAAGAACATTTTAACCATGCCACATCATCCCGATCTTTTTTCATCTCTTTAGCTATCATTTCAAATTTACTTTCCAAAACTACCCCTTTATCATGACTTTATTTTGCAGTGCAAACCAGTTGCTTTATTGATTCTTTCGTTTCTTTAAAGCCCTTCTTCAAATCTTATTTCAAGCTGTTCAAGCCTTCTTTCAACTTTTCCATGTCCTCGTTCCTCAAAGATCTGATCTCATTAAACAATTTTTGCAGACTTTCTGTAAATGCTACTTCATCTTCAGTAAATCCAGAGTAAAAATCTAGCACTTGCAGAGTTAAGAACAGAAAGCCAATCTCTCAGATTTCCCTGTAGTTTTTCTCCTTGTCCACTTGTTTTATGGTAGTGTTACACCGTAAAACGCAGCCAGTTATTTACAAAAGAAGACAACTCATTGAGGTTTTTAGTCTCACCACTGATCAAAAGAACTCTCTTCACTTTTTTTTAAATTTAATTATTTATACCCCGCTCTTCAGCCACAAGGCTATCAGAGCGGCTTACAATTTGTTTTAAGCAATAGCTATTTACACATCTACACTGCATTAAACAGTTTCCAAAGTGTGTTAGCTAATTGCCCCCCACAAGCTGGGTACTCAATTTACCGACGTACGAAAGGATGGAAGGCTGAGTGAACCTTGGAGCCCGCTGGAATCGAACTTGCAACGTGGTGGCTTGCAGGACTGGCATTTAACCACTGCGCCACCAGGGCTTGCAAATTGGGTGCTTAAAGGTGATTAAGAAAGTAAGATTTTTGCAGGTTCCAGTGTCCAGTAAGGCTCACAGACAGATTCTTCACATTGTGCTGTCGAGTGGTTTAAGTTATTCTGTGGTCCCTGACTAGTTGGAACGGCTGTGCTGGATGGCTTTTTGCAGATGCAATGGTGGCAGAGAATAAAAGGGGGGATTTTTACTCTTCACATTGCCACATTGTAGGTCTTCAAAAGGTTTTAAGCCTGTATTTTATTAGACTCACTCCAAGTGTTGCTGAAGTTGCTATTTCATTCACTTCATTGCCACCAAGAACCTCAGGGGGCTGGTTTAGTTTAACTCTGTGAGAAGGGATGCTTAGGAGTGATTGTGTCCACCACTCTGATATTTTACCCATTCCAGAGATCATACAGGCCTTCACCAGAATGGCCTGCAAAGGCAGCAGGAGGATCCCAAAGAGCCATCAGGAAACCATTGGGATCTCTGTGTCAGCTAGGGTCCCCCATCTTAATCAGTCCCTCAGCTCTACAGAGCCTCTGAATCCCAAGAAGTTTAAACTTGATGAAGAAGTGATGTGACCATGACAAAAGAACAGTAGAAAGCTGTTCCATTCCCATATCATTATCATCCCATCCATCACAGAAGACAAGGTCTAAAGAAGTCTTTCTCAGTTCTTGGAGGAGCCCTTGAAATAATTTTCAGGTCTCATGGAATTACTGTATAAAAATTATTATAGCTACAACTCACATTATATTAGCATGATCAGTAAGTTGTACATATAATAATCTAATAATAATTGTCAGTGCTCTTTTAAGTAGAGAATTATATTTTTCTGTGGATCTTTTTATTTTGGCCAACCTTTTAGCATATTCTTTTTGTGTGGTTCCTTCTCCCCAGAAATAATATCAGCTCTAATGCAAGTCAGTATTGTAAGAAGAGGAAGCTTCAATTTCTCTTTTATTAAATTTCTTTCTTGGTTTTTTTTTTTTACTTTATCCAAGTAGGCCTAAAAGTCTTATTACAAATATTCTACAAGATGCTAATCAGGTATAATATGTGCAAAGCTAGTTTTTTCTGTTTAAAACTAAACATGACTTTTTAATCAACCTCTCTTTTAAAAAAAACAGGTAATTAAGTTTAGCTTACCTTTCTTGAAATTAATCTTTATTTCTTTTTCATAAATCTTGAAAACTCATAAAGCAAACAGTAAATTTCAGTTAAATAACTGGCTTTAGATTTAATTTAAATAAAGGTGATAAATTATTTAAAACTAATTATGTTTACAACATGAAAATTTATTGACAATATATTTATTTCTTTATTTATTTATACCCCGCTCTTCAGCCACAAGGCTATCAGAGCAGCTTACAAATTGTTTTAAGCAATAGCAATTTACACATCTACACTGCATTAAGCAGTTTCCAATGTTTTTCAATATTGAATAGTATTGAATACTAGTATTGAATAGTATTGAATTGTATAATCTTGAATTGAATATTGAATATTGAATAGTAGGGCTACTAAGCCCACAAGCCAAAGCAATATGAAAAAATTATAGCCTTAGACTCAATTTTATGCAATGACTTGAAAAAACATTTTCTTACTGAGTGACATGATCAGGCTCAAATATAGGTCTAGCAGTTACAAAATAATTATACCCATATTGGTTTCTTGATCTCTTTGATAGGGTGATATATGTGTTAACAGTTTTATTTTTGAAAATAAAACTAAAAAAATTGCTTCCCCTCCCTTCACAAATACTCAATTCTTGGTTGAACTTGAGACAAGTAGACATGGATTTCATCTTCAGCTTAAATGAGATGACTTCTGTCTTTGCTCTGGTTGCTTGCTAAACTATCTGAGGGAATACATTCCATAACCTAGATGTCATCTCTGTGAACCCCCTGTTCTCAAGTCTTGCTCCTCACTTCTGTGGGGACAAAGCAAGATTACGGATGATCTTAATACATAAGCAGTTTCGTAAGGGAGCGAGTAATCCTAAAAATACTATGGGGCACAGTCTGTTAGGGGCTTAAAAGGCAAGCACTAGCCTTTTTTATTTATTATTCTCTTTATTAAAAAAGTTTTATACACAAATATTCCATTTACCCACCAAACAAACATTTCCCAGCCATACATACAAACAAAAACCAACTATACTTCCAACATCATTTACATCATACATACATACAAAACAATGATAAAATACATAAATTACACTACAAAAAACATTTAATTACTTCCTATCATACTGGATCGAGGACTTGCTCTTTCCTCTCTTTTAACCTTTCTTTATCACAGGAAATAAATTCCTTCATATCCCTGTTTCAATACAGCATATATGTAATGACAGGCCATATTTCCATTTAAGCTTCTATCTGTCAAATCAGAAATCCTGTATTTACTTCTCCAAGGATTAGACACACCCTCTGCCATGTAAATATGTATCTGACAAAATATATCTCTACCTATATAAACCTTTATAACTGACTTCTACGCTCCTTTTTGTTTTATTTACCTGTTATGTATATTAGTCATTTTTTTTATTCTAGTCAGTGAGCCATGTTACTGCCATTTCATTCCATTCCGACTTCAAAAACTCAATCCATCTCTCCCACTCTTTTCTAAATTTATTTTTTGTTTTATATTTAATCCACGAAGTGAGTTCCTCCATTCTTGCAATTTCCTCCATCTTTAATAACCATTCCTCTATTTTTGGTACTTCCTTTACCTTCCAGTATTTAGCGAAAACTATCCTGGCTGTTGTGGTCATAAAAAATGACAAGGATCCTCTTCGTGGTCTCTGTGAATCACACAGTTGGGTTTTATTCCTGCGCATGCGCAGTGCATTCGGAACCTTCTAGTATTGCTAGGTAGAATGTGCATAGATACATTTTTGGCGGTAACTCCGCCCATCCTAACGGTCCCTTATAAGAGGCTTCCTGCCTAAATCCCCTCAGTTCCTTTTTTTCCACCGTGCTAGCAGCTCTAAAGGAACCTTTGCTCGCTCTTTAACTACTTTCGCTTTTGGTTTTTGACTCGGACTGGCTTTGGATAACGATTTCTCTCTGATTGTGTATTGGCTATTGGCGATTTTCTGGTTTGACTCGGTACTCTTGACTACGATTTTGGCTTTCCCCCGGACTTGGAAACAGCTTCTGACTCACGGTTTGACTCTGAGCTCTCTTGACTACGGCTTTAGGATTCTCATTATGGCTGCGAAAACCGGCTTCAAACGCTGTGTGGTATGTCAGGCCAAGCTTCCCAGTTCTGATGGCCATTCGCGGTGCCTCATCTGTCTTGGTGAGGCGCACAATGTCGATGCGTGCGTCTATTGTAAGGCCTTCACGCCTCAGGCGAGGAAACATCGCTCCTCCCAGCTGAAGTCTTTTTTATATGAGAAGGCCCTCATTCCATCGACCTCTTTGACTCCGGCTGTGGGCGCAGGGGTTTCTCCGTGGGGAAGGTCCCCTATTGCGACGTCCCCCCAGTCACCGCACGCCAAATGTCGTCGCTCCCGAAGCCCTTCCAGGAGACGATCGGTGGCATCGGACCCAGAGGCAGTGCTACACTCCCACAAGCACGCGAGGTCAACCCCGGCTGGGGATCGACCTTCTTCGGATTCGGGAGCTGTCGGGTCCAGGGATCATCCTCGGGACCAACCGGGCTCTTGGGATGGAGATCGGGCCCGAGGGTCATCGGAGTCTTCAAAGACTAAAGCCCCTAAGAAAAAGAAGGCAAAATGGACGCACACGGAAGAGAGACAAAAAGAGAGCTCACGAGTTCGAGAACCCTTGCCACCTTCTGTTACGGCTCCATCTACATCTGGAGGCCAAATCCCCTCGCAGCGCCAGCCCTCGCCTCGGGATCGAGATGTGGGCATCGGGGAGACCCGTCCTAGGACCCTGATCCCGACCCCCTCATTGGAGATTGTAGAGGTGGAGGTTGGTTCGGCTGAGGAGTCGGAAAGCACCCTGCAGGCTCGTGGCCTCTCTCCTTCTGCTTTCGAGATCAGAGTTGCTCCGCGATTCCTCCACTGCGATTCGAGGAGGTCAGGATGAGCCCCTCCTTCAAGATGAGCCCCAGCCTTCGACGTCCAGGGCCCGTGAGGATGAGGAGGCATACGGTGCCTACGAGCTGGCAAGATCAGCGTTCACCACACTGTTAACTCTGCCTCTAACCACTGATGCCGCAGCGGAACGGGTATTCCATCTCACCTCCGAGGCTGCTACCCTGCACTCCGTTGCTTTATCCCCTCCCCATTTGTCTTTCCACAGGCGGGATAAAGAGGTCCTCCTTTCTCGGGAGCCAGCAAAGCCAAAGCTTAAGGACACAAGCTGCCAGGTGTCCCCTTTCCGGCCCTTGCCTCCACTGCCTCCTATTCCTCCACGAAGAATGGCATCCCTCCACGATCGACGTCGATCTCCATCTTCGACGTCCGACTCCTTAGCTTCGTCTGAGACTTCTGAGGAGTATCAAGCCTACATACCGTCACCCCAACCTGATCTTCTGGATGAGGACTCTTCCTCCCCCACGGATGATGTCCGCTCCTTTGTGGAGCAGGTAGTTAGGATGTCCCACACTCTGGATTTGAAGATCACAGAGAAGGAGTTGGAGCCTGTTGACCCGATCTACCAGAGGATCAAGTCAAAGGCTCCCCCGACTGCCAACATCCCGGTACTGCCATCCCTCTTAAAGTTGACGCAAAACTCATGGGAGAACCCTTCGTCTATCCCGTCAACTTCTAAGAGGTTTGACAGGCTGTACCGGGTTTCTGGGTACGGTATCGACTGGCTGAGAGAACACCCGAGACCCAACTCGGTCGTTGTGGAGGCGGCTCAACCACGAAGGCAGCGTCGTGCGCAGTCCACCCCTGCTGATACTGAGGGCAGGAAGCTGGACATAATTGGCAAGAAACTATACTCTGCTGCTGGACTTAGTTTACGCATTGCCAATTACTCGGCCTGCATGGGGGCTTACCAGCAGGTCTTATGGGAAAGAATGCTACCCCTTATTCAGGACCTGCCGGAGGAACGAAAGAGGCTAGCAGAGGCTATTCAAGCAGAAGCCCAGTTGCTGGTGGACCAGCAGATGAACTCCGCAAGGCACGTCGCTGACTGTGCAGCCAAGACGGTGGCGGGCTCCATCGCCCTGCGGTGCCACGCCTGGTTTCGCTCGTCTGGTCTTTCGACTCAAGCAGCTGCGACCATCGAAGACATGCCCTTCGATACCTCGGGCCTCTTCAATGCGTCCACAGATGAAAAGCTTGAGTTCACGCAGGAGATGAGGACCACCGCGAGAAAATACGGTATGCCATCGACCTCATCTTCTGCTTACTGTCCCAGGCACCGTTCCGGATGGAACACTTACTCCTTTGGCCAACCTTACAGAAGAGGGGGTACGCCTCAGTCATCCAGGCACTCCCGATTTCAACAACCAGTGTCCTCTGCATCCTCGGCGAGGAGTCAGGGCTCTGCCTCCCGGTACCGTCTGCCTTCAAAGCAGAGATCTAAAGATCAAGGCAGGAAGAGGTTTTAATTGTCGGTCCTCATTTTGATGTTTGCATTTTCTTTTAGAACCCCCTGTTTGGAGACCGCCTGTCATCGTTCCAGGAAGCCTGGTCCTCCATAACATCGGACCGCTGGGTGCTCCAAATTGTACGTCAGGGCTACTGGATCGAATTTGACGAACTGCCTCCGACAGGCCTGATCCGCTCCATGCCCCTCTCCCTGCCCTTGATCGAGGAGGTGCAGACCTTGCTTCAGAAGGGAGCCGTCGAACTTGTGCCTGACGACTGCCATCACCATTGTTTCTTCTCCAGGTATTTCCTGGTACCGAAGGACGACGGCCTCCGTCCCATTCTCGATCTCAGGGGAGTGAACTGCTACATCACCCCGAAGAAATTCAGGATGACCACTCTTGCTCTCATCCTTCCGCTCCTTCAGCATGGAGATTGGTTTGCGTCCCTATACCTCAAGGACGCTTACTTCCATATCGGGATACACCCTGCTCACAGGAGGTTCCTAGCGTTCCAGATCGAGGACGAGACCTACCTGTTCCGTGTCCTCCCTTTCGGACTTACCACGGCACCGAGGGTCTTCACAAAGTGCATGGCACCAGTGGCGGCCTTCCTTCGACAGCAAGGGGTCATCGTCTTCCCATACATCGATGACTGGCTGCTCATAGCGGATTCAACGTCGCAGCTCGAGAGGAATGTCAGCTTCACCCTAGTTGTGCTGCAATCCCTGGGACTTGTCAACACGGACAAGTCCCAACTAAACCCGTCACAGACGATCCAGTTCATCGGTGTCCGCCTGGATTCGATCTCGGCAGCAGCCTACCTTCCCGAAGACTGATTCGACACACTACAGTCCCTGATTCAAGGATGCCATCGGTCCCGTCAGATTCGGGCGCGGGTTGTGCAAGTTCTCCTGGGCCACATGGCAGCTACTACATTGGTCACCCCTTTGGCCAGGCTTCGTTTCCGCCCACTTCAACATTGGTTTCTCAGTGTCTTTGACCACCTCAAAGACCCACCGGAAACGCTTCTGACAATGCCCCGCTCTGTTCAACGCTCCCTGGACTGGTGGCTGGACCCGACCAACGTCCTATCGGGCATCTCATTCGAACCCCACAAACCGGATGTCTCCATCACGACGGACGCATCGTTGCAGGGGTGGGGAGCCCATCTCGGATCCCACAAGATACAAAGTGCCTGGTCCGACAAAGAGAGGGTGTTGCATATCGATGTACTGGAGCTTCTGGCAGTTCAGAAAGCTCTTCGCTCCTTCGAGGTCTTGGTTTGAAACAGGACTGTCCTCCTCCTGATGGACAACACATTGGTGATGTACTACCTAAACAAGCAAGGTAGTACCAGATCCCCCCAGCTGCTCCAGTTAACACTGCAGATCTGAGATCGTTGCGTACAACGGAACATCTCCCTCCAATCCATCCATCTCCCTGGGGAGAATAACATTCTTGCAGACGGACTGAGCCGTTCCAATTCCAGCGTTCACGAGTGGATGCTCCACCAACACGTGCTGGCAGATCTCTTCCATCGCTGGGGGACTCCCTTGATAGATGTCTTCGCGACTGCCCAGAACAGACAGTGCAACCAATTCTGCTCCAGGGAAAGGCACAAGGACTCGAGGGGAGATGCGTTCCTGTTCAAATGGAACGGACCGTTCCTGTATCTCTTCCCTCCGATCCCGTCGCTGACAAGGGTCGTCGCCAAGCTGCGTCGAGACCGGGCGAACGTGATCCTCATCACGCCGTGGTGGCCTCGGCAACTGTGGTTTGCCCCGCTTTTGCTCCTGTCCAATAGGTGCTTTCTCCACCTTCCGGATCGACCGGACCTGCTTACAATTCAATAGGGCAGAGTCAGACACCCAGACCTCGACTCACTCCGCCTGATGGCTTGGAGGATCCGGCCATGAACCTACGTCCGCCGCAGACTCTTTCTCCTTTGCCTCGAGAGGTTCAAACTATTGTTGATGCTGCTAGGAAACCCTCCACTCGGAAAGCCTACCTTTACAAGTGGAATCGTTTTGAGAAATTCCTAGCGGACAAGGGCTTGAACGTCGAATCCTGCTCGGTGTCTACAGTCCTTCAATTTCTCCTCGACCTCTCGAAGGCAGGTCTCTTGGTGTCTTCTCTCCGGGGCTATCTAGCTGCTATCTCCGTGGAATTCCAGGCTTGGAATTGACCATCTCCCTTCCAAGACCCGATAGTTAAAAGGTTCTTAAAGGGATACATCAACCTTTATCCTCCAGTGCACGGTCCCATACCGACCTGGAGCCTCGAACTCGTCCTCTCTCAGTTGGTGAGACGACCCTTCGAACCCATGGCGTCGACCGACCTCCGTCTACTCACCTGGAAGACTGTCTTCTTGGTTGCTATTACTTCTGCTCGTCGAGCTGGAGAACTCTGTGCCCTTCGCTCAGACCATCCATATACTTGCTTCCACAAGCACAAGGTGGTCTTGAGACCGGACATTTCCTTTCTACCAAAGGTGGTTTCTAGTTTCCACCTTAACCAGCCCGTTGTCCTACCCGCCCTGATGCAGGACCCGAAGGACGAATTCGAGCGCATTCTTCACGCCATGGATGTACGGAGGGCGCTCGCCTTCTACATACAACGGACTGCTTCATTCCGGCAATCACCCCAGCTGTTTGTCTCCTATGCCAACTCCAAGAGGGGTGCGCCAGTTTCGTCGCAGCGTCTCTCAAAGTGGGTGACGTCGATGATCGCTCTCTGCTATGAACTGTCCAAGAAGCCGTTGCCTTCATGAATTCCTGGACATTCTACGAGAGCTGTCTTCACTTCGACTGCATTCCTCTCCGGGGTACCTTTGGAGGATGTCTGCCGCGCTGCAACCTGGTCCTCACCATTAACATTCATTTCACATTACAGGCTGGACTCTCGTTCAAGGGACGAGGCTGCATTTGGAAGGGTAGTCCTTCTATCCTCCATTCAATAACTGACTGTACTTCATATTGATTTGCCTGATGTTGGCCCTTTCTGTTTTAAGGTACTACTTCTATGAAAGTTGATTAACTCAATACTTGTGGAATGTGCAAAAAAAAATTGGGGAGATTTAGAGAAACCCCTCTTAATGTGGTTGTAAAAGGTATGGGTCTACTGATGTACAGGACATACCCTCCTCCAGTGAGGAAGCTAGCTAGTCTACCCAACTGTGTGATTCACAGAGACCACGAAGAAGATGGACAGGTTGCTTACCTGTAACCATAGATCTTTGAGTGGTCTTCTGTGAATTCAAACAGACCCGCCCATCCTCCCCTCTATGTCCTGCTATCACTTATGTGCTTAATGTTCCTGATGCTGCTTATTGCGGCCTCATTTAAGGAACTCAGGGGATTTAGGCGGGAAGCCTCTTATAAGGGACCATTAGGATGGGCGGAGTTACCGCCAGAAATGTATCTATGCACATTCTGCCTAGTGATACTAGAAGGTTCCGAATGCACTGCACAGGCGCAGGAATAAAACGCAACTGTGTGAATTCACAGAAGACCACTCAAAGATCTATGGTTACAGGTAAGCAACCTGTCCTTAACTCTTTTGGTATTTCATTATTCGCTAAATTTAATAGAAAGATCTCTGGAATAAACCTAAATTCAATTTTTAAAATGTTCTTAATCCAATTGTAGACATTTAACCAAAACTTTTTTCACAATTCTACATGACCACCACATATGATAATAGGATTCTTCTTGTCCTTTACATTTCCAGCATTTTGAATCTTTTTCTTTATAAATTTTTGCTAGCTTTTGTTGCATCATGTACCAACAATATATCGTTTTATAACAATTTTCTCTTAATTCCATGCTTAATGAAAATTTAATATTTCTTTTCCACAATTCCATCCAGTCCTCTAATAAAATGTTATGTCCGACGTTCTGCGCCCATTTCACCATATATTCCTTGATAGTTTCTGATTCTAATTCCAAGTCCAGCAATGGTTTGTAGAATTTTGAGATTTTTATTTATTTGTGTTCTAATAGAATCTTATCTAAACCCGTGTAGTGATAATCTATTCCAATTAGATTATTACCCATTTTAAATCTTTCCACTAACTGTCTATATTGGAACCAGTTGCAGTCTATCTGATCTTCCTTTAATTCTTCAATTGTTTTAAATCTTACCGTACCTGGTTGTATTTTGATCAAATCTTTATATGTCTGCCATTTTCCTCTATTTATCATTGCCGTTCTCCTGAAAGCTTCTTGGGGTGAAACCCATAATGGCAATTTAAAGTATACCTTTTTTTAATCTCATTCCAAACATACAACATTGATTTCCTGAGAATGTGATTTTTAAATTTTTTATCTATCTTATCTTTCCCATACCAGAGATATGCATGGAAGCCAAATTGTATATCCACTTTTTCTAACGTTAGTATGTTATCGTTATTTAATACAAACCATTCATGTAGCCAAGCTAAAACTGATGAGCCTTTTGAATTGCACTCAGAAATGAAATGGTAACCAGTAACATTTAAGAATGGCAAGATGTGAACTTCTGTAGGAAGTGCTCAGCAGTCTGCCCACTCTATTTTTAACCAATTCTAGACTCAGCTAGGCTGAGTAGAGGAAGTGGCAGAGATGGGGAGAAAGGAAGAGACTCATCCTTTGGCAAGGGCAACACCTCGTTGGTTGGAGGAAATGGAAGCAGCAAACATGTGAAGAAAGGCAGTGACTCAGTCCTTCGCAACTTGTGGTTGCTGGTGCACAGCAGTGACCGCAGGCCAGTAGTTGCTGGTCCCTCCTCTTGTGGGGTGTGAGGCAAGACTTGAGCAACCTGGGGCCTGTGGCTAGTGGTGCCATTGCTGCTGCCATTGCCTTCCCCCTTGGCTCTTTCTCATGCCCAAGAAGAATGGCACCTGGAGGGCCACCTTGAACCTCAGGAAGTGAACCATAGGAAGATGCTAAAGCACTTCCTAGAGGCATCCTAGCCGGGGCACTTCTTGTGTAGATCCCAGGTGGGGAAGTGGTACACTGTGGGTGGCAGAAGATTGGTGAGGCCCATAAGGAAATGATACACATGGGGGTGTGAAGAGATCTTTGTTGCTTGAGCAATGCTTCCCTCAAGGGTTCAAAGGACAGTATTGTCAATGCCTTCAGAATAATGTGTAGGTCCCAGGTGAGGAAGTTGTGCACTGTGGGAGGGGTGTGGTTGGACAGGTCCTTAAGAAAACTACTGACTTGGGCAGAGACTCACCTGCCATCTCTGGAGGCAGAAGCTGCTCCTCTCTTGCCTCACATCTGGGAAGAGGAGAAGGAGGAAGTGGCAGCCATCAGTTGTAGACCCTCAGCAACAACAAGTTGCTAATGTCCAAGTAGTTCCTTTTCTTCATTTCTTTGCCACTTCTGTTTCCTCTATCTGGCAAGCCATTGTCCTTGCTGAGGGACAACTCTCCCCCTTGTCTCTGCCACTTCTATCACTCAACCTAACTGATCTCTTGTGGAAACCTTGGGTTCCATGGAACCCCAGTTGAGAAACCCTGGTTTAGGGTGTGCCAAACAGCATGCGTGGGCCTGATTTTCCAAAATGATGCACATGTTGTCAGATTCCATGCTCTTACCAGCCCACCAAGACCTACTCACATAGGGTAGAATGTAGGAAGTAGCTATAGTGGAGAATTCTGCATTTAGAGCTTCCACTTTTGGTTATTCAGCAGAGTTATTTCCTTAAACCCTTCCTCATATGTTTTGTTCTCCATACCTTTTATCATCCTTGTTGCCTTTCTCCAAACCCACTCCAACTTGTTTATATCTTTCTTAAAATGAGGCACCTAGAACTGAACCCAGTACTCCCGATGAGGCCTGACAAATGCAGAATATAGAGTGGGACTGTTACTTCCCTTGAATTGGAAACTATGCTTATATTAATGCAGGCTAAAATAGTCTTCTTGGCTGTAGCATCACACTGCTGGTTCATCTTCAATTTCAATCAACAATAATCCCAAGGTCCTTTTTTGCATGTACTGCTGCTGAACCGTGTATCCCCTATTCTATACCTTTGGTTTTTGTGGCCTAAATGTAGAATTTTGCATTTGTCTCTGTTGAATCTCATTGTATTAATTTCAGCTTGTAAGTTCTAGTTTATTAAGGTCTTATTGAATTGTGCTGCTATCTCCTAATGTGTTAGCCACCCCCCTCAGTTTTGTGTCATCTAAACTTGATTATTCCCTCTGCCCTGTCATCTGCGTCACTAATAAAAATGTTTTAGTTATAATATTTTTATTATACATTTTAACAACACATAACCCTGTGGAAAAGATGTATAGAACAAAGAAAATGTGAAAGGAGAAATAAAATAAAACAGAAGACTTATGATCTTCCTTATAGCAGGTTCTAAATGTACAGTTGTCCCTCCACATTCGCGGGGGCTAGGGTCGCAAGACCCCCGCGAATGTGAAAAAAATGCAAATAACAACCACCCACCTGCAACCTGCTACCGCTCTCCCCCCACACCCGGCCTCCCAAAGTGGCGAGGGTGCCTCAGAAGGCCCCCTCGCCGCCTCTCCCACCCCTGCCTGGCCTCCTAAGGTGGCGAAGACACCTCGGAAGGCTCCCTCACCGCCTCTCCCACCCCCGCCCGGCATCCTAAAGTGGCGAGGGGGCCTCAGAAGGCTTTCTCGCCGTCTCTCCCACCCCCCGCCCGGCCTCCTAAGGTGGCGAGGGGCCTCAGAAGACTCCCTCACCAACTCTCCCACCCCCTGCCCGGCCTCTTAAAGTGGTGAGGGGGCCTCGGAAGGCTCCCTCGCTGCCTCTCCCACCCCCGCCCGGCCTCTTAAAGTGGCGAGGGGGCCTCGGAAGGCTCCCTCGCTGCCTCTCCCACCCCCGCCCGGCCTCCTAAAGTGGCAAGGGAGCCTCGAAGGCTCCCTCTCTGCCTTTCCCACCCCCGGCCTGCTTCTCTCTCCCCCCCACCCAGAAGCAGCCACAGGGCTTCTAAAGGCCAGTTGCTGCTTTTGGGAGGGCAGGGGGAGGCCCTCCCAAAACCACGAATACTCAAAACCGCGAATGCTAAATTTGTTAATGTGGAGGGGCAACAGTATACAGAAATACATAGCTCACTATCTGCAAACATAACTATTTTCTTCTTCCAGTAACCTAATCTCATTAATTATCAAAATCACAAATCACCAATTCACATTGGGTTTTAGATCTTAAGACTATCAGTAACAACCTTTCTTTAATCAAATCCGAAATTATATCTTATTTAGTGTTAAAATCTTCCATCATCTTCTTTGACCCTTTCCAATGAAACACTCTATATACCCCCGTTTCTACTACATATAATAAAACACACATATTCCCACCAACATCTAAAACCCCTTTGTTTGTTATAAGCAATTTATTTCCCTTAATCCAACCACATATTATAGCCAGAACATTCTATATCAACTGTATATCATTTTATAAAAAATCATTTTATGGCATAATTCCAATCTCAGTTTCTTTAAACATATGAGGTCTATCTATTAAATAATGAGACTGATACAATAAGCGAGCTTTATTTATATGTATTACAATTCTTATGCTTGTCCCCTTCAATATCCCCCCGTTCACACTCACATACCAATGCAGTCTTGTTTTCCGCTGGTTGAAGGTGTGGAGCAGATCAGTTTCTGTCAGCTGTGTCAATACTTCTGCCATTTTCTTTGTACTGCATCAGTTGACTCAAAACGTGTTCCTTTAAGCATTGATTTCACTTTAGGGAAAAGAAAAAGATCACATGATGCCAAATCTGGCGAATATGGAGGATGTTCAAGTGTAGTAATGCGTTTATTGGCCAAAACCTGCTTCACTGAAAGTGTTGTATGAGCATGTGCATTATCCTGATGAAGAATGGAACCATTTCCCCACAGTTCTGGCCTTTTATTCCCTGACTCTTTCTCTCAGCTTTGTCAAAACTTCCTTATAATAATGCTGGTTCACTGTTCTGCCTTCTGGAACCCATTCTGCCAAAATTACACCATTGATGTCAAAAACCCCAACGAGCATGGCTTTGAATGTGGACTGGCTTTGATGTGCTTCTTTCTTTATTGGTGATGATGGTGTTTTCCAGTGCATTGACTGTCATTTTGTCTCAGGATCATACTGGAAGATCCAGGTTTCATCAGAAATGATGATTTTTTGAAAAAGGTTTGGTCTCCCTCAAGTTGCTGCAGAATGTCCTGTTGCTTGACTGTTAAACTTAGCATTTTTCCAGCACACAACAGACAACGTAGCTGTTTTAGACGATGACTGACAATTAACTGAATGGCCAAGAGTGTTGATGTTTGTCATGCAGGTTCAGATATGCTCAAGTGTTCACAGTCAGTTCTCTCTGATTTGTCTGAAAGGTAGAAACACAGTCCCGTGTATGCAGATGTGCTCTCCAGCATCTGGCTTAGAGCAAAGGAATTCAGAAAACTTAAAAGTCTTTTGGTCAGATCTCTGATTGGTTCTGCATTACCAAACCTGATTGGCTCTCCAGTCAGGTGATGTAATGTCATGTTTAGGAAAGGAGTGTCCCACTCTCCATCATACCTGTTGCTATGGAAACCAGTGAATGGAATTTTCCAATGCTGACCTGTAGGTTTTTGAGATGTACTCCCCATGATGATGCCAGGCCATCATGACACTGTGTTAGTCTGAATTAGTATGCAAAGGGATTTTGTAGCATCTTTGAGACAGAGCTGAAGAAGTTTGTAGCATAAGGTTTCATATATTGAATGTACATCTTTTTTTGTGGGGATTTTCCCCCTGGGCTGTGAGGCCGTGTTTTGGAAGAGTTTATGACGTTTCGCCTGCATCTGTGGCTGGCATCTTCAGAGAATGGTGGTGTAGGATGTGTGTGAGTCCCTGTTGGAAATGATATGTACCTTTGTGTATTTGGATGCTAGTTCCTAGGGTGGGAGGATATGCAAGGAGGATTAGCTATTCAAATATAAATAGGGATTATATGGGAAAGAACTTTTCCTCATATTTGACAGTGTCTGGCACCACCTCAAGTTCTTAGCTACTTTCCTGCACATGTTTCCGTTTGCTTCTTATGCTTTTGATGCTTCTCTTCCTAATGCTCCACAGTTTTTTTTTATTCCTGTCAGTTGACTCGTTTCTTGTCTAGTTATTAAAAACAATTCGAGAGAAATCAGATTTGAGCAGACTTTAGATCAGTAGCCTCTTAATGGTTATGGAGGTTCTCATTTGAGAAAATCTGTGTGAGACTGCCCTTGAGAATAACATAGAACATTCAGCTAGCGTGGTATGTGGCACCTAGAACTGTAATTTGTATAGCCAGGCAGAATCATATAACAATTGAAGGAGGTGCCTGTCTCTGCTTTTCAGACCCATTCAAGATGTAGGTGCTTAACTTTAAAGTTCTAAACAACTTGAAACTGAAATATCTGTATGAACATCACTCTTTATATCATTTTGACTATGACTTAAGATTGGGGTGGGGCTCTACTTCAAGCACCCTAGCTCTGAGATGATTCTCAACTGTACCTTGGGGATGGGGGAGGTTGTGTGACTCACATCCATCTTATTGCCAAGATGTTTTCATTGGCTAATGCACTTTGTTTTTGGTTTGTTTACTGATTTTTTACTTTGATGATATGCTGGAAATTTAATTTTTATAATTTGAAAAGCAAAATATAATTAAATCTGTACATTGCCCTGATTCCATAAGCATGAATGTTTTAATAAAGAAACAACTTTTCTTTTAAAAAAAAAAAATCAAACCAGATAAAGTATTTTAACCAGTCTTTATTTTTGCTGGTGGAATAATATTTGTCATCTTTCAGTATGTGGCCTCACCTCTCAAATATGTGCATAGGTGTGATAAATAATACGATATGGGTAGCTAGTTCATGTCTTCACTTACCCCCATATTTTCAAAGGTAACAAATGCTGTGCTGAAGCTGATTGAAAAGGAAAGAAATGGTGAAACAATCAACACAAGACTGATCAGTGGAGTTGTGCAATCTTATGGTAAAATTAATTTCCATTGCTTAATATCCTTATATGAGTTGTGCATAAGGCTATATTGTAATCTACTTCCCAACTATTTGGGAATTTCATGGAATTCAAAATATCCCTTATTTGTAGTTCTTTCCCATTCCTTCTGGGAGCATTTAAGGCTTCCCCAAGCCTAGCAGAAGTAAGGAGGTGAGTGAAAGTTTGTGTCACCACATTAGTTTTACTCTTTCTTCCTTAGATTTCGAGGTGTTTAGTAGAGTTAATGCCACAACACTCTTTTCATTTGCTGCCAAAACGCCTTCAGTGTATTCTGTATTTGCAACAAGTTTTTGTGTGATACATTAAGCCCTGAATATCACTGTGCCCTAACTTCATTATATAGCCCCTACACTTGGGCTAGAAGACTCAAAACACTGTATGCTTTTGTCATTGAGCTCAGGAGAGGTATAGTAGGACCCCTGTATCCACTGATTCATTATCCACTGATACAATTATCCACGGATCACAAAACAGCACACCTACCATAGAGTCTTCCTAGAAAATGTGTCTTCTCTAGCCATTTTCTAGGTCCTCCAAGGAAACTCTATGGTATTTTAAACGAGAAGTCCCAATATTTTCAATGGCGTTTGCTATTATCCACGGTTTTCAGTATCCACGCCCCCTCCGAACCAATCCCCAGTGGATACGGGGGTCCTACTGTACTGGAATAGAACGGCAATGAACAATAAATAAATAAATATTGAAGAAAAAATTGTAAATGGAAACTGTTGGTGAGAGTTGTATACTTTTGTTCTAAGCCTTGTGGAAGACCTTCCACTGTGACCTAGAAGCAATAGCGACAAGTTGTTCTGTAAACAGTTGAGTTGACTGTTAACACCTTCACAGGCTTGCCTTACTTATGATATGGAGCAATGGTTCTCAACCTGTGGTCCGAGGACCCTCAGGGGTCTGTGATGTCCTCACAGGGTGTCTGCAAAGGCTTGAAGGCTGCTTGGCCCACCTCTTCCTTACAATAGAATGACAGGAGCCAAGGCAAAGTCTAGTTGGCTGGCTTGGCCTGCGCAGTGACATTCAATCCATTCCAGCCATAACTTGCAGGAAGAAGCAGGAGAGAAGTCTTCCCTCCTCCTCCAGTGCCTCTGAGGGAAGGTTTAATGGAATGTGTAATTGTATTATTAGTATCATCAGGTGTTGTTGTTACCATTATCATAATTATTATTAGGGTTTTAAATCTTGAGTTAAGTCTTGGGAGTCCATGGCAACAAAATATATTTAATGGGATTCCCTGCTAAAGAAAAGGTTAAGAGCCACTGATTAGAGTACAGTAGGACCCCCGTATCTGCTGGGGATTGGTTCGGGGGGGGGCGTGGATACTGAAAACCGTGGATAATAGTGAACACTATTGAAAATTATGAGACTTCCGGTTTAGAATACCATAGAGTTGCCTGGAGGATCTAGAAAATGGCTAGAGAGGACACAATTGTCTGGGCTGGTGTGAGGAGGAATCTGAGATTCATGATAGATGGGCTACCTCCTCCATTACCCAGAACATACTTTAGATTTTTAAACTTGGTCACATGAGGGCTGAGCCGTTGGCCCCTCCCTCCCTTCCGCCCTCACATAGCCAGTTCTTTCCTGCCTAGCCCAGAGAGAAGCATTTTTCTTTGTCTCTTGCCTTTTTATCTTAGTTTAGCCCCTTCATAACTTTGCCTGGTTGCATTCTCTTGCTTCTTCTTGTCTTTGCTCCCTTGGATTCCATTCCCTCTTCCACTCTGCCTTAAACAAAACAAAACAAAAAACCCAAACCTGCTTCTCCTGCCGCTTTCCTCCCTGCTTCTCTGTTCACCTTTTCCACTCCACGGGTTCAAGGATGGCCCCAGCGGATCCGAAGAGGAAGGCTAAACAGGCCCACTCCAGCATGCAGGCCACAGAGAGCAATCAATCTACCCTCCCATCGCTGGATTCAGTCTAGCAGGCACAAGAGGGGGATGAGACTCTGCAAAGCTCTGCGTTGCTAGACATCGACCAGCAGATGCTAAGGGACCACGCTGATGACAGTGCTAGAGAAACCACTCCCCCACTGCTGGGCAGAGCCCAGCAAGCGAGGGTTGAGCAAGAGGACCCAGCAGCTGCCCAGGTGATCGATCCCCAGGCCGACTTCCAATTGTGTGAAGACGCACAGGAAGCCCTCAGATGCTGCAGGGAAGTAGACGCGTCTCTTTTTTGGTCGGGGGGTTTGAGGGTGATGGTGGTCAGCAGGGAGGGGGCATTGAGAAGGGAGCCCCTTCTTTCCCCAGCAACCGTGGGCCGGAAAGGGGGCTTTGGCGGGGCGGGCACCCTAGCGGATGCCTTGCACGATCACATGGCCACGTTTGGAAACGATCACCAGGATTGCGACTGGGAGGGCTCTCCTGAGGCAAGAGGGAGACCCTCAGAGCGCTAACGCAGAGCAGCCGCAAATCATGTGTTCCATGTGGCCATGGAGGCCTACTCCCTGGCCTTAGAGGCCTATGGGGAGGAGAGCCAAAAGGGGGCAAAGTGAGACCTAAGAAGGTCCACTTTACAGAGGAGGCCTCAGACCCGCTCGAGGGCACATCATCTGCCAGCCATTGCTTACCCCAGTCCAAAAAAGGGCCCTGATCCGATGGCAAACCAGGGGCTCTCCAGAAGGCATCTGTGGCCTCCCTGCTCACTCAGGTAGTCCACCTCCTACAGGTGAAAGAGAACAAGCCCAAAGACAAGTTCTCTAAGCCCAGACCAGCCCCCTGCAGCACCCAAAGGTCTAAACAAGTTAAGAAAAAGACCCCCCCTCCCCCCATTCTTCAGCTGAGTCTCAGGGAGACTTGGGAGATGACCTAGGCCTTATTGATGATGAGGATGTAGAAGAGGATCTTTCTATGCATCTGGATGACAAAGAGGAAGGGGAACGGTCAGATGAGGACTCCCTCCACCCTGAAGGCTCAGAGCATCTTTTCCTTTTGGAGGACCTCTCCTCCTTGCTGGTGGGAGTGTCCTTAGTCATGGGTCTAGCCTCGAGCCAAGACCAAGATTCCCAAGCGTAAGTCAATTTTAATGAAAGGGCCGCCACAGTTCTGAAACTTCCAAAACCACATGGAATGGAAGTTCCCCTCCCATCGCTCTTCATGAGAATCATGGAGGTGGAATGGGATAAGCCCATGGAATCTAAAAAGGGTACTCTACTGGCCCCAAAGCTTTACAAGCCTCAGTCCTACATGGACAAGCTTCGGGTCCCGATCGTCGATGCACCAGTGGCATCGCTCGTTTCGGGATCTGTAGCACCAAAGGAGGGCAAGGGGCTCTTCAAGCACCCTGAGGAAAAAAGGATAGAAAACTCTCTAAAAAAGAACCACGACGCAGCAGCACTCTCGTTCAGGGCCTCAACAGCTGCTCCCTTCTGCACGAGAGCAACCTTGTTGTGGATTGAGGACATCCTGCACGTTTGATCCCTGGATCACCAATCGTTGGAGAGGGAACTGTCAAAGGTGTATGTGGCCCTCCAGTTCATCACGGACACAACTATGGACACAGCCACTTTTACTTCCAGAATCATGGCCTTGGCTGCAGTTGCCAGGAGGTCAAACTGACTTCGCCACTGGAATGTAGACACCCATGCCAGGGCAAATCTCTCCACCAAACCTTTCTGTGGCTCTTCCCTATTTTGGAGAAGAAGATTTGAAGGACATCCTAGTCGAGATGAAAAGTAAAAAGAAGGCCATGCTCTCCTTATCGAAGTCTGACAAAAAGAGCCCAAGGAGATTTTTTTTCAATCCACCCGTTCCTTTAGAACCCCCAAAGGTTTTCCTTGGCAAAGGGAATTTTGCCACTTTTGTCCCTCTTGGCCCAGACAGCCCTCCTCCAAGCAGTTCGGATCCACCCACCCACAATCCAACCGTAAAGGAGGCTCCAACTTCCAGAGAGGTGGGGGACAACAGCAGTTCTGACTGGCAATCAGCCCCAGTGGGCAGTCGCCTCCAACTTTTTCATCAAAGGTGGTAGGCGACAACCTCAGACAAATGGGTTCTTTCCACTATCTCTCGAGGTTACTGCCTACAGTTCGACTCCCTTCCAACAGGCAGGTTCGTCCCATGAAGTTTCTCATATGACCCTGCAAAGCGAAAGATTCAGACGACTGCAATAGACCACCTTCTTCAGTCCAGGGCCATAGAGTCAGTTCCACCCTCGCAGAGATTTTGCGGCGTCTACCCCATCTTCTTCACAGTTCCAAAAAAAAAAAGGGGGGGGGAGACGCCTGCTCGATACTCGACGTGAAACACACCAACGAGAGCCTCTCTTACAAACATTTTCGAATGGAAACTCTCTTCCATAAGGGAAGCATTGCAGTTAGGAGACTTCCTGGTCTCAGTGGATCTGGCGGAAGCCTATCTACACATTTTGATCATGGAGGACAGCAGACAGTTCCTTAGGTTTGCAGTGGACCAACACCATTTCCAGTTTAGGGCCTTCCCCTCTGGGCTCACCTCAGCCCCGAGGGTGTTTACAAAGGTTCTGATGGCCGTGGTTGCCCACCTCAGGCAACAGGGCACCCACCTCTACTCTTACCTAGACAACATACTTCTTAGGGCACCTTTCAGGCAGAAGGCAGAGGAGGACCTGAGAATCACGGTGCGCAGTCTGCAGGATGACGGCTTCCTGATCAACTTCAAGAAGAGCCCTTTGAGTCCCTCTCAGACCATCACCTCACCTAGGGACAATGATAGACTCCAGAACGGGAATGATATTCTTATCAAAAGAAAGGCAACAAGTGATCAGGAGAGAAGTCCTCCTCGTCCTTTCAAAACCCAAGGTCCCTCTCATGGATCTCTCCTGTCTTCTAGGTTTCATGACATCAACCATCATGATCATTCCCTGGGCCAGATTCTACTCTCGCCCCCTTCAGTCTCTTCTGAACCTATACCAAACACAGTTATCCCTCAGGACGCGAATGATTATTTGCCTGCCTCCAAGAGTCAGATCCTCCATTCAGTGGTGGACAAGAGCACAGATCCTAAACAAGGGATCCCCTTGGACCCTGTCTCACCAAATCACAGTCGTATCCAACGCCAGCCTGTCCGGATGGGGCGCCCACTGTAAGGGATGTCTGGCACAGGGAAACTGGAGTCCAGAGGAAAGTTCTCACAGCATAAACTGGCTGGAACTAAGAGCAGCCCGGCAGGCTCTTGTGCATTTTCAAGATCGGCTAAGAGGAAAGCATGTCAGACTTCTTACCGACAACACCACAACGTTCTCATACATAACCAAGCAAGGGGGCACAAGTTTGCGGTCCCTGCAGACAGAGGCAGACCTTCTTTTCAGTTGGGCGGAGAAGACAGTGGCCTCCATTTCAGCCCAACTCATCCAGGGGTCGACCAATCTCCAAACCGATTTTCTCAGCAGGCACAAGGTTATTCCCGGAGAGTGGTCATTACATCAGGTCTTCCATCAGTTGGTAAGCCAAGTTTGGCGAGATGGTGGCGGACATATTCGGCTCTCCAAACAATGCAAAGATGCACAGGTTCTTCACCCGCAAGCAGAGTATCACCAGCAAGCGGAGGGGACACTTCAGGTCCCCTGGCCTCGAGGTCTCTCGGACCTCTTCCTTCCTTTCCCTCTCATAGCCAAAGTCATCAGGAAAGTGAGGGAGGAAGGTGCTCAGGTGGTAATGATCGCACCCTAATGGCCGAGAAGTCCATGATTCTCAGATCTGATGGAGTTGTCCCAGGAACAGCCCTGGCGTCCTCCTCAAAGACCAAACCTGCTGACACAGGGACCTCTGCTACATCTGGACATCAAGTAGCTAAACCTAGCTGCCTGGAGGTTGAGCGCCAAGCACTCAAAGGATGCGGATACGAGGAGCCCGTAATTTCCACCATCCTGTCCCCCTGGTGCAGTTGACCACCAGGATTTACGAAGCCACTTGGAAGGCATTCCTAAGATGGTGCACAACAACGAAGATCAACCCGGAGAACGTCTCAGTAAAACATGTGTTAGCCTTCCTACAAAAGGGCCTCGACCTGGGTCTCAGACTGAACACTGAAGAGGCAGGCAGTGGCCCTGTCCTCAGTAATTCCAATGGCAAGAGGCCAATCTTTGGCCTTGCACCCTCATGTGAGGAGATTCTTGTAGGGGGGCTTCTACGTTGGCCCCCACTACCAGGCGCCGATTCCCTACCTGCAGCCTTCCGCCAATGAACAATTAACAAAGGAACCTTTCAAGCCTTTTTGAAAGGTATCGCTCAGGATCTTGGCAGTGAAGGTCACCTTCCTGGTGGCGATCACTTCAGCCTGCAGAGTTTCAGAGCTTTCAGCTTTATCTGTCAGGGACCACCTCTGCATCTTCAACAAGGACCATGTTATCTTGAGGATGGATCCTTCCTTCCTTCCAAATGTGATCTCGCCTTTTTGTCTCTCCTAGGACCTGGTTCTACCCTCGTTCTGCCTGAAACATTCTCATCCCAGGGAAAAAGCGTGGCACAAACTCGATGTACGAAGAGCTCTGAAGATCTACACTAAGAGGACCAGCTCCTTCAGGCGACATGACTCACTCTTTGTCTCTTTTGCACCAACATCAATGGGGCTGAAGGCCTCCAGACAGACCATTGCCAGCTGGATCAGAGCCTGCATCTTGACGGCTTATGATACAGCAAAACTCCCTCGCCCTACCAGCGTATGGGCACACTCAACCAGATCAGCTGCCACCTCGGCAGTCTTCTCCAATGCCCCAATTCTGGAGGTCTGCCGAGCCGCTGCCTCGTTCTTTCCTTTGACCTTTATTAGACACTACAAGATAAGCAAGTTCAGAGCTGCAGATGTGGTCTTTGGTCGAAGGGTTCTCCAGGATGTAATCCAAGAATAGGATATTGGGCAGTCATCCCACCCCTGTTCTTGGAGGCTTGGGCATGTCCCATCTGTCATGAATCTCAGATACCTCCTCTCACCAAACCAGATAATGCTCTATGGTAGGTGTGCTGTTTTGTGTCCTGTGGATAATTTAATCAGTGGATAATGAATCAGTGGATATGAGGCTCCTACTGTATTCATTTGTTAAAAGGATGACTGTAGATATATAGCAGTGGAACTGCCACATGTAAAAGCTATTCAGTCTGTTTTCTTTAAACTACTGTGTCTGCAGTCCTAGAGACTTATACTTGTGAGTAAATATATTGACTGTGATGTAAATCTGATTTAAGAATATATAGAATTGGGCTGTATTTATTGAAATAAAAACCACTGCTTGCATTTTGGCTTTGCTTGAAGGGCATATACTAGTTTCCCACATTGTATTCTGCATAAAAAATTAACTTGTAGAAGAAAAGGATGTGAAAATAAATTTAAAAGGGCTTAAAATCATGAGACTGCCTTTATAATTTGAGTCATCAATGCATGATATGTTAAAACACTTGTGTATGTAGCTTCTTGGGCAAACCTCACAAATGTTCACTTTCTTAGGTAAAATTGATTAAATCATTTTGAATGGATTGCTATATCTGTGTAGTTTACTTGACATGGGTGTAGCATGGACTTTTCCAATCAGATGAAAACTATATTATTCAGTAGAATTTGTCTTGAGGAGTAGAAAGCATTAAATTCATTCATATATTTTCAGTGGAGCTGGGGCTGAATGAAGATGATACCTTTGCTAAGGGGCCTACACTGACAGTTTATAAAGAATCCTTTGAATCTCAGTTTCTTGCTGATACAGAGAGATTCTATACAAGAGAGAGCACTGAATTTTTGCAACAGAATCCAGTTACAGAATACATGAAAAAGGTATGTGAGTTTATAGTGTCTGCTCCTGGATCTAGAAATGGTTTTATAATATTTTGAAGTACAGTTGTCCCTCCGTATCCACGGATTTGGTATCCACAGATTTAAGTATTCACGGCTTGAAAATATTCTTTAAAAAATAATAATCCAAAAAGCAAACCTTGATTTTGCCATCTTATATAAGGGACACCATTTTGCTATGCCATTGCATATAATGGGTCTTGAGTATTTATGGATTTTTGGTATCCACAGGCGGTCCTGGAACCAAACCCCAGTGAATATGAAGGGACAACTGTAATAGATTAAGATGGAATTTGCATAACTGAGGCTGAACAGTGTATTTTTTCTAGGCAACCTCAATTACTCATTTACCATTTACAACTCTGCAGTTCAGTTTTTTGGTTGATTGGCTTTTCTCTTGCCTAATTTAACTAAAAATGCTTGGTTTAGCCTCCATTACTGAGGAATGAAAGAATTTCTCTAATTTGTTTTTTAGACATTTATCTCAGTCAGAGTTGCTGACTACATGACACAAACAAAAACCATTTAAGGTCACTGCAGATATATCAATAATAGGGAATTTATAGTAAGCCAGATAACTTTTTACAGTGTCTAAAGAAATATTAAGATCCCTGGTGGGGAGGAAAGTGCTAACAGTTTTTTCATGCTTCCCAATTAGGAATTCATTACAAGAATTTAATGATTTTATAGTTTAACCTTTTTAAAAAAATAAATATGGAATTCTCAGGCTAGCTGCAGGAGCACTGCACAATTAGTGAGTTATTCCCTCATGCCAGCTGATCGAGTCATGAAAATTAAAACTAACTCGATCAGCTGGTATGAGGAAATAACCCACTAGTTGTGGATTGCTCCTCCAGCCTTCCTAGAATGATCATTTATGGAATGTGTCCACCTCTCATTCATTAGTCACAGTACTTTATCCAGCATCTGTGTGATGGCTGTTTAGCTCTTTTTCAGTCCCTCTGACAAAAATAGTGCCCAACAGCTCACATCCCCTCTCTTAAACTCTCATTTACATTGTGGTTTGGAGACAGTAGTATATAATAGGAACCTCTTGTTTCTTATTTTTACTGTACTGCAGTGCAAATGAAATAAATCCCTGTATTTTCCCCCCAGCCCTTCTCTGCATGCCAGAAAACTTGAAAAGGTTGTAATGAACAGTATAAGTATAGCTAATATGATAAGACCAATACATATGGAGTGCATATTGTACAAAAATGTGGAAAAGGAGCCCCACGCTTTGGTGGTAGAATTTATTTTGTGAAATATGTGAACTTTTTAGACATTACCTTAAAGTGGAATTTGCTTATTTGTAGGCGGAAGCTCGTCTTCTGGAGGAACAGCGTAGAGTTCAGGTATATCTACATGAGAGCACACAAGATGAACTAGCACGAAAATGTGAACAAGTTCTTATTGAAAAACATTTGGAGATCTTTCACACTGAATTTCAGAATCTGTTGGATGCTGACAAAAATGAAGGTAAATTGTCTCAAACTCAACTTGTAGGCATTTGTTATTGATTAGATGTACTTCCTTAAATTTGCTTTTGGTGGCCATCTCTTAAGAAATACGTACATCTAATTTGTGAAACACATTATTGAAGGCAAAAGATTTAAACACAAATTTGTAAACCATTTTAAAGTATTAAAACAGCAGGATTTAAACTACACTAATTGAAATATCCATTTTTAATTGTAGTTATAAATAAGATCTAAAATTAAATCTTAATTTTCATATTAAGGTGATAGTACATTAAGCATCACTTGACATTAGTGGACCAATTATCACATTGGCTAGTTGTAAATACTGATAGACATTATGGGTAAGAGAAAGAAAAAGGTGAGATGTTTAAAGAAGAAAATAATCACATACCCAGTTTTTGTCATATATCCCTCTATAGTACCTAAAGGAAGGGTGTGCTACTGTGGAAGGCTAGGAGCCCTCAGGAGATCTTGGAGGGCTGCACCCTCCCTGCACTGACAACTACCAGAAAATGGGGGGGTTGCCCACCAATGCCCTCCTGGTGGAATTGGAGCACATTTCACCCGGTTTTTGTGCTTTCCTGGGTCATTTTAGGCCCTGAAGATGTCTTTTTTTTTTTTTTTTGGCAACAGGAAGTGAGCAGCAGTCACTTTCTATTCACTTCCTGTTTCTTTTTTAAAAAAAAACTTCTTCAGAGCTTATCTTGGTCGGGGGGGGGGGCAAAACATGGAAGAAATGCCCCCCAAATCCCCTAGAGGACATTTTGTGGCAAAAATGCAATTTTTTGAGCCGGGGGTGGCTCCATACATGGTAGAAATGTCCTTCACACCCCTAGAGGGCATTTTGAACTCCTGGTGCCCACAAAATCAGCCCTGGGGACTGTGTGTGCTTGTGAGCTTCATTAGCCAACCTCTGATCTGAACCTCTCCAGTTGTTTCAAATATTTTAGCAGCTGTTTTATTGCCCTGTGATGGAATCCTCTTCAGACTGGCCCTGCATTCCAACCCTTGGGCCCCCATCACTCATCTTGGCTTTTTACCCCCAAGATTCCTCCCTGGATCTGGTACTCTGGCCTATTATGAATAGTTGACCAGCCGAACCCAAAGGGTGCTCAGCAGTGGCTCCTCTTCCTCTTGGAAAGATGTGACCAGTGGGGTGCCACAGGGTTGTGTCCTGGGCCCAGTGCTATTCAACATCTTTATCAATGACTTGGATGAGGGAGTTAGGGGCAGGCTTGTTTTCTGCTGCTCCAGAGACTGGAACACGGAGCAATGGGTGCAAGCTCCAGGAACAGAGATTCCACCTCAACATTAGGAGGAACTTTTTGACAGTAAGAGCTGTTCGGCAGTGGAACACACTCCCTCGGAGCGTGGTGGGGTCTCCTTCCTTGGAGGTCTTTAAACAGAGGCTGGATGTCGGGGATGCTTTGATCGTGATTTCCTGCGTGGCAGGGGGTTGGACTGGATGGCCCTTGTGGTCTCTTCAAACTCTACAATTCTATGATTCTATGATTCTAAGTGTCTGTGTGTTCTAATGGGTTCACTGTGGTAAGCGTGAGTTGTCCGCTTACCAGTTCATTAATGGAACATACTCACTTATAGAAGATTAACAAGCAAAGATTTATTATATAACAACGTGAGTTAAACAAGAACTGGTATGGTGCATCAGGCTTAGAATTCTATGCTGTGAGCATACTGTTAGGTTGGTTGATGCATCTATGACCATGATAGAATCAATGATTTGCAAGTCCTTGGGAGTTCTGAAAGTTCTCTCAATGCTCGGCTTGGCTGCCATGGTGCAGATGGAAGTGATGCATCCTTAGTATGGTGCTTGACTTCAGAGCAGCAGCTTGTATCAAGCCCTGCAACTTCTCCACTCATAGACAAGCTTTGTAAAGGTAAAAGGGCTTGTCCTTCAGGTAATTGTGAAAATAAAAGGAAGCACAAGAAGTCTTCCAGTGAACTAGTTGAGGAAACTTTGGTTCATAGTGTCCTTTCACAATGTCTGATGGTGCCATCTGAGATTTTTGATCCTGAATTCCTCTTGTGCCAATCCCCTCATCATGGAATCAGTCAAGCTGTGCAGATTATTGGTTCCACCTTGTAAAGAGAGTTTCAAGACACATCGGTTCACAGTGAGATCCACTTCCAACATTCCTCCCAATCACACCTAAAGAATAACCTCATCCTCAGTACCAAGAAGCGTCTCAACCACAAGTTGCATGAAGAACATTGATACTTACACTATGGACTGTGCCTATTACCCCCTTTTTGAAGCATAGAGAATATCATTGGTTCCTGTACCAAGAGTATATAGGTCTTGATCCTGAGAATCTTCCTTGTACGTCTGTTCTTGAGAACTGTATGCTAGTGTTCATGATCCATGTTTTGTGTACTACTCCGGAGAATATCAAGAAGAGTCTATATTGTATGCTCACGTCTGAAACTCTAGAAGTCCATCCTGCTATAGATGCTCACCTCAGTATTACTCAGCTTTGCAGTATGTTTTTCCTACCTGGAACTCACTTTCCAGAGCTCATCCTACCCATCATGTTTCTCATCTTAGTGTCTTAAACTTCAGTGTCATGTTGCACTACCCATCACAAATCTCCATATAGCTCCTGCATTGACTGCTTCAGTGGTGAAAATTTCTTTGATATCAGTATCATCAGTGGCACCATCATCTTTAATATTGACATGTTTGATACCGTTGATACAAACTGTCAGTGATAAAGTTCTTTTGTTCATCACTCTTTTTGTACTAACAATTATATTGCGGCCACCCTTTATAGTTTGCTCTCTGGTGCTTCCATTCCTGTTGCCTCTTCCTCCTTTGCTACTGCTTCCCCTGTTCTTGAGTCCACTTTAGGAGACCTTGTTAACAGACACCCCAACATCAAGAGCTTGTTTGTTGGAGGGTCGTTCAGAAAATGCTTTTACACTATACCTGAAATCTCAGGTTTGCAGCTTAGGCATATTCCTGAATTAATAATGAGCCTTTGTGGGCAAAAGGAAAAGTGCTTGCTTGCTCATTACTAATACCACTGCTGCTTTGAGTTCTCCACCTTCTCACTTCTTCGGTTGTACAGAGTTGATTTATAAGATAATTTTTAAAGTTTACCAGTCATACATGCTAGAGAGCTGCAAGGAGGATATTTATTTATTTATTTGTTTGTTTTTACTGTAATATAGTTGGCTATTGTTTATTTCAGGGGTAGGTGTACTGCAGAGCTCAAAAGACACTACACAATTTTTGGCTCTTCTGAACAACCATGGCACATTTTTTCAGCCACCATTTTGGTGAGCAGAAGTAACATTGCATCACTGCTGTTGCCTTTTGGGGCTGTTTTGGGGCATTTTGTTTGTTTGTTTTTGTTTTGAAGGGGGCAGCATTTTAAAGCACCATGGAGCTTTTGCAGTGGGGAATGGGCCTAAAAGTTGGGGGATGTGGAGTGCTGGGGGTGTTCAGAGGGGATCCCAAGTGAAACACTTGCCTCCTCCAGGACCACATGTGGTTAGCAGCCTGCATGACTTCTACCCCTGATTTAATAAATTGTTGAATTTAAATAAGTTAAAACCTTTTCTAAAAGTTCAGCCTAGAAAAAGTGCCTCTGCCTCTACTACCAATGCCTACTTTGGCACTGCACTGATTGCTGATAGCTCATTCCAGATGTCACCTGTATCAGAGCCAAGATACGTCTTGGAAAGATGTGACCAGTGGGGTGCCACAGGGTTCTGTCCTGGGCCCAGTGCTATTCAACATCTTTATCAATGATTTAGATGAGGGAATTAGGGGCATACTTATCAAATTTGCAGATGACACCAAATTAGGAGGAGTAGCTAATACCCTAGAGGACAGGATCAAAATTCAAAATGACCTGGATAGACTGGAGAGCTGGGCCAAAGCTAACAAAATGAAATTCAATACAGAGAAATGTAAGGTACTACACTTAGGGAGGAAAAATGAAATGCATAGATATAGGAAGGGGGAGACCTGGCTGAATGAGACTACGTGCGAAAGGGATCTAGGAGTCTTAGTGGGCCACAAGTTGAACATGAGTCAACAGTGTGATGTGGTAGCTAAAAAGGCCAATGCGATTTTGGGCTGCATCAATAGAAGTAGTGTCTAGATCAAGGGAAGTAATAGTGCCACTCTATTCTGCCTTGGTCAGGCCTCACTTAGAATACTGTGTCCAGTTCTGGGGACCACAATTCAAAAAAGGATATTGACAAATTGGAGCGTGTCTAGAGGAGGGTGACTAAAATGGTGAAAGGTCTGGAAACAATGTCTTATGAGGAAAGAGTTAGGGAGCTGGGTATGTTTAGCCTGGAAAAAAGACAGATAAGGGGTGATATGATAGCCCTGTTTAAGTATTTGAAGGGGTGTCACGTTGAGGATGGAGCAGGCTTGTTTTCTGCTGCTCCAGAGACTAGAACACGGAGCAATGGATGCAAGCTCCAGGAACAGAGATTCCACCTCAACATTAGGAAGAACTTTCTGACAGTAAGAGCAGTTTGGCAGTGGAAGACACTCCCTCCGAGCATGGTGGGGTCTCCTTCCTTGGAGGTCTTTATACTGAGGCTAGATGGCCATCTGTCAGGGATGCTTTGATCGTGATTCCTGCGTGGCAAGTGGTTGGACTGGATGGCCCTTGTGGTCTCTTTAACTCTACAATTCTATGATTCTATGATTCTCTGTCATTCACTGTCATTCAACCTGAAAAGCCTCTGCAACTATTCAAGACATCCCCTTCACCGGTGCACTGTTATACTTTTTTCTGCACAAGTTGTATTGGCAAGGAACAAGCCACTGCATATAGCCTGTCTTGCGGTTTACTGGAGAGAAATGACTGCATCTATTGAGTCTCTTGGCATTAATAATCAAAGTTATGTTATTTGCCTGTCTCCATAAAGTCATTGCAATTCTGTTTCATTCAATGCTACAGTACTGAGATGGAAGCCAGGTCCATATTGCTAACTCTACCATCACGTTTGCTACAGTTTTTGTTGAAGAACCAAATTTTCTTATCTGTTGAAGGGAAACTTGCCACTGCCACCACAGACATCTCCAACTGGGTTGGGGGTGAACATTGTTGGAGTGTTTGGATTCAAGTAGGGTTGGCTCTAGTTAGGTCTCTCTGCCCTAACAGTGCATTAGAGCTACTGGCAATGATTAGGGTATGCCAAGCCTTTCTTACACTGATTCTGGACATAGTAGTACATGTTGCATTCGGAAATACAGTGGTGGTGTGGTATTTAACTATATGTCAAACATTTTCTAAAAGGCTTGCAGTATTTATCCCCTTGGACTTTAGCATCCATTCTATCATATTGTAATGTATTTATGTTTATCATATTGCACTGCTATTTTGTTGAAGTAAACTAACAACTTGTTTTTTAAAAAATTACATGTAGCCCATAGAGGATGTGAACCCATTTTTCATGTTCTGTCCACACCTTCAGACAATGCAAGAGGTAGCATGATTATATCCACTGGCTTTGCTGATCTTCTGTGCATTCAGTAAAGAACAACCCGTTGGGTTTTACAAGTGTGACTGATTTTATGTGTGGTCAGGAAAGACAAGTTATTTAACTGTAACTGATGTTCTTTGAATGATCATATGTTCATTCGTACACAAGTCTTAACCTGTGTAGAGCAAACCTTCAGAATGTTCTAGATTGTAGAATAAACCTGTCCCTCCTCTCTTGTGTGTATGCCTCAATTGTCTCACTTTCAGTTCAGCACTGGATGACAGAAACAGAGCCACAGGGTTTGAGTTTTCGACTATGATTTTGGAGTCCATAATGCAGATTCCTTCTCAGTCATGGAAACCCTGAGTGACCTTGGGCATGTCAAACTCTCTCAGCCTCAGAGGAAAGCCAAATCTTCCTCTACCAAGAAAACCCGGTGATAGATTCACCTTAGGGTCGCCATAAGATGGAAATGACTTAAAGGCACACAGCAATAATAACCGGATGACAGAGTATTAGCCCAGAACTTAAACCATGTGTGCCACCATGGGGAGAAAAGGCAGGTTATATAAATGCACAAATGTACACTTGACTATGATAAAAATACTATTTTTTAAAAAAAACCCAAGGTATCAGTAGCTTTTGACCACAGTCTAAATATGTTTACTCCCTTGTCAGTGAATGATCCTGAACCTTCAGTTTCCAAAATATAAAGTATCAAAGATCCAACAAGGGGATCAGCTACTTCCTCTGTATAACAAACCCCAGGAGAACATGGTCACTCCCCCCTAAGGATCCCACCACTTCCACACCATTAACCAGGTCATCCCCATTGATCCACCTTCTTTGCTTCTCTTTGCTTTGCTTCTTTGCTTCAGTCTTCTCCCAAAGGTTGATCAGTGCTCAACTTGGGGAAAATGGAACAGATGATGCAGTAGGGGAAATACAGCACAGAATTGTTAAGAGTTAGCTCAGCGATACCTGGCCAGTATAAATGAGTTCAAGTCTCCAGAGCCAGATGAACTTCATCCAAGGGTATTAAAAGAACTGGCAGAAGTAATCTCAGAACCACTGTCAATAATCCTGGAGAACAGGAGAGGTCCCAGCAGACTGGAAGAGGTCAAATGTTGTCCCCATCTTTAAAAAGGGGAAGAAAGAAGACCCTAATAATTACTGCCCAATCAGCCTGACATCAATACTAGGAAAGATTCTAGAGTTGATCATTAAACAGACAGTCTGTAAGCAGAATGGAATGCTGTGATCACTAAAAGTCAACATGGATTTCTCAAAAACAAGTCATGCTAGCCTAATCTTACCTCTTTTTTTTGATAAAGTTACAAACTTGATAGATGTAGGGTATACTGTGGGTGTAGTGTATATTGATTTCAGTAAAGCTTTTGACAAGGTCCCCCATGATATTCTTGCAAAAAAGTTAGTAACCTGTGGGCTAGACAATGCAATTGTTAGGTGAATTTGTAATTGGTTGACTGACTGAACCCAAAGGGTAGTCACCAATGGCTCCTCTTCATCCTGGAGAGAAGTGACTAGTGGGGTTCCACAGGGTTCTGTCCTGGGCCCAGTGCTAGTCAACATCTTTATCAGTGACTTGGATAAGCATAGAGGGACGGGTGGCTAATACCCCCAGGACAGGATCAGAATCCAAAATGACTTTAACAGATTAGAAAGATGGGACAAAACTAACAAAATGAATTTCAACAGAGATAAATGTAGGATACTACACTCGGGCAGTAAAAATGAAATGCAAAGATATAGGATGGGTGACACCTGGCTTGATGGCAGTATATGTGAAAGGGATCTAGGAGTCTTGGCGAACCACAAGCTGCACATGAGTTAGCAGTGTGATGCAGCAACTAAAAAAGCCAATGTGATTCTAGGCTGCATTAATAGGAGTATAGTGTCTAGATCAAGGGAAGTAATAGTGCCACTCTATTGTGGTTTGGTCAGACCTCACCTGGAATACTGTGTCCGGTTCTGGGCACCACAATTCAGGAAGGATACTGAGAAGCTGGAACATGTCCAGAGGAGGGTGGTCAGGATGGTGGGAGGTCTGGAAGCCATGTCCTGTGAGGAGTGTCTTAGGGAACTGGGTTTGTTTTGTCTAGAGAAGAGAAGGTTGAGAGGTGACATGATAGCCATATTTGAATCATAGAATCATAGAATTATAGAGTTGGGAGAGACCACAAGGGCCATCCAGTCCAACTCCCTGCCATGCAGGAATCATGAGGAGATTTGCAAGATGTCATACTGAGGATCCAGCAAGCTTGTTTTCTGCTGCTCCAGAGACTAGGACATGGAGCAATTTGTTCAAACTACAGGAAAAGAGATTCCACCTAAATATTAGGAAGAACTTCCTGACAGTAAGAGCTGTTTGCCAGTGGAATGTACTGCCTCGTAATGTGGTGGAGTCTCCTTGTTTGGAGGTTTTTAAATAGAGGCTGGATGGCCATCTGTTGGGAATGCTTTGATTGTGTATTTCTGCAGGGCAGGGGGTTGGACTGGATGGCCCTTGTGGTCTCTTCCAACTCTATGATTCTATGAATCTATGATTTTATGATCCTGTAACACATCTTTTCAATATTTGTTCTGAAACCCTGATAGTCTTGGGATGTCAGGTGCATTATTTACAAAAGCAATAAATGGCCTCCATATCCAAGTAAACTTGTCTGTCCTAATTTCTCCTCTGAGAACTTCACGCTTGGTTGTTAATTTTTCATTTAATACCAGATCCACTGGCAGCACCCCTTCAACCTGTTCAAAATTGACATAAGAAAGGGAGTATGGCTCATCACTCTCATTTGTCCTCACACCATTCATCTGAAACCTCTCTGTAGACTGTGGAACCATCTGTTTGGATGGTGGCAAGACAGGCTTCTCTGCAGATCCCTATTGGGTCTGAGCATTCTGTGGAGCGGAGGGATGCCCCTACTGCACCATTTTCTCAGCTGGTGGAAGTGAAAGCAGCCTCTCATTGGGAGATATGAGATTCTCCTGAACCTGAGCCTCCTACCATTTCGTTAGAACAGTCTTCTCTTATGATGTCTTTGGAATCTCAGAACCAGCCACTTCCTCCTGTACTGTCTTCACGTACTAAGACTGCACGTAGAAAGCATCAGTCTCGCTCTCCGTCTCGACCTCAATGACATCTGTCTTGTTCTCCATCCTGATCTGCTTCATCAGTTTCATGGAGATGTCAGTCTTGTACTCTGCCTTGGTATGGCTGGTCCCAGTCCTGTCCACATTATCAGTATAGATAGGAATGACGGGAACACGGACAGTACAGAGACGATTCACCGTACTACCATTATGACAGATCTCCAATCCCATGCTGTTATTATTGGGGTTGTGATTACCCTTATATTTACAATGTGCATGAGCCATGTCACCATTGACACTGGGAGTCCATTTCAAAGTTGGCTCCATCGGCTTCAGTTTTGTGTCCTTCTTGGTCTCCTCCCCAACAAATGACAGCTCAACCATTTCTTCCTCTTCAGGACTCTTCACCACCATTTTGTTTGCCACCAGAACAAGATCACAAGATCATAACAAGTGACTGGCTAAGGCATTAGACTTGCAAGTGGATGGCCCTTGAGGTCTCTTCCAACTCTATGATTCTGTGATCATTCTCCTGCTCAGATTCTGTACCACTTGGTCTCAATCTCCATCTCAAACTTCCACCTTGAGGCTTGTGCTCCTGGAAGATGACTGGGATTGTGCACTTGAGATGTTATCACTGTTCCACCTTCTTGACTGTCACCTACAGGTCTGTCTAGCACTTCTGAAGAAGACTGATTGTTCCTCCAAGCACCTGGTTGCAGTGGCTAGAAAGTCCCTTTCAGATCTGGTTGATGAGTGTGACCCCACATCACCCACCAATTATGTTACATCTTCTGTGGACCAAATGCTTAGAATGGCTGAGGCATTAGACTTGCCAAGTGAAGCCAGCAGGGACTTTAGTAATGGACCTTGCTTTCCAGAGGGTGCAATGACAAGCTCCTGCTCCAGCATTGATTCCATTGTTGCCTTGCATCCTCCAGGTCATACAGAAATCTTGGGCTAACCCACTGTCAGTTCTGTCAACCTCTAAAAAGTTGGAAGGCTTGTACTTCTGTCCAGATCCAAATGGCTTGTGCAGCACCTGAAACCCAATTCCATTATGGTGGATACTGCCGAAAGACCTCCCAAAAGCTATATTCTACTCCACATGATCAGGAAGGGAAAAAGAGATGCCATAGGGTGTAAGTTTTATTGTAGCACTGGCCTTCTCTTTAGGATCGCTAATCATGGAGTGTGGGAAAATGTGGCCCCAACAAGCTACCAGAGTACCAGAGGAAGTGACCTCAATTTTGAAAACAGAGACTGACAGGTTCACAGGGTAGCAGATTACAGCCATCCCTTCACATTCGTGGGGGTTAGGGGCAGACAACCCCCGCGAAAGTGAAAAAAACGCGAATAAGAAATGAGCCTGCAGGCGAGAGGCTTTCCATCCCAGTCCCTTCCCAAGGCAGCGATGGGCTTCGTGAGAAGCCCCATGTTGCCTTGAGAAGGGGCTGGGGTGGAGAGTGGGCGCGCAAGCTGCTTTCCACCCCGCCTTCCAAAGGCAGCGACAGGTTCATGAGAAGCCCCTCGCTGCCTTGAGAAAGGACTGGGGTGGAGAGCGTGCGTGCGAGCGGCTTTCCACCCTGCCTTCCCAAGGCAGCAACAGGCTTCGTGAGAAGCCCCTCACTGCCTTGAGAAGGGACTGGGTTGGAGAGTGGGCGCGTGAGCGGCTTTCCACTCTGCCTTCCTAAGTCAGTGACGGGCTTCATGAGAAGTCCTTTGCTGCCTTGAGAAGGAGTGGGGTAGAGTGCGGGTGCGCGAGCGGCTTTCCACCCCCCTTCCCAAGGCAGCGACAGGCTTCATGAGAAGCCCTTCACTGCCTTGGGAAGGGAGTGGGGTGGAGAGCGGGGGGGGGCAGGCGGCTTTCTGCGAAAAATCAAACCCACGATTGTGAAAGTCGCGAATGTGGAGGAGCAACTGTACGACATTGCCGCATGTGGCAGAGGGAGAGGTTCAATAGGAGCTATTGTGCTACGCCAGCATGCCTAGCTCAGGTCTTCTAGCCTCTCGGCCTGAGCTAGGGCAACTGTCAAGGACTTGCCTTTCAAAGAGGTGGGCCTTTTTAATGCTGAAACCTATATGAAATTAGACACCATACTAATAAGATGAGAACAAGAGCCAAAAAATTCTGTCTTCATTCCCAGCAACAGTCTGCAACTAGATCTCAGTCCTATTGGTCGCGGTTTACCCCTTCATACCATTGCCAGTATAGTCCTGAGAGTACTCATCAAGCAGAAATTTACACCATTGCCTGTGTCCTTGTTCCATAAGGGTTATAGAACAAGCTACAAGATCACGTGATGTACGTTTATTAACCTCATGGTCTTAGATCTTTTATGACTCTTTCATAGAATCATAGAGTTGAAAGAGGGCTGGTAGATTTAGGCAACAGTTCCAGAAAAAGTCTCATGAATCATTTTAGCGGCACCTTTGGCTCCTCACAGGACAATGACCTTGCAGTTATTCATCCACCATCTCACCTTAAACCCTTCAAAGACAGGCTCCAGAGGTTCCCTCATGCCTGGGCCTCATCACCTGAGCCTTGTGGGTCTTCAGCATCATCAGAAGAGGGTACACTATAGAATTCTGGAAGATTCCATGTACTGGGATTTTTCATGTCAATCCTTCCTGACCCACGTTCAAAAAGGAGATCAAGACCTTGCTCCTCTAAGGAACTATAGAGCTTGTCCCTCGCTCCCATCTGCATTGCCGTTTCTTCTGCTACTTCATTGTGTCCAAGAAGGACAGAGGACTGCGTCCCATTCTGGACTTTCAAAGCATCAACTTCTATGTTCAACCATGATGGTTCACTACTGTTGGCTCCAACCTGCCCCTGATACAGAGGGTGATCGGTTGTTACCCTCGACCTGAAGGGCACCTATTTTCACATCACAATCAGTATGTCTTGTAGACATTTCTTCTGCTTCGTGATGAGAAGGTGAGCGTATCGCTTCCATGTCCTTCCCTTTGGCCTGTGCACTGCCTTGTGTGTGTTCACCAAATGAATGGTGGCTGTGGCTGCTTGGCTTAAAATTATGGAAACATAGAGTTGAAAGAAACCACAAGGGCCATCCAGTCCAACGCCCTGCCCTTCAGGAATACACAATCAAAGCATTTCCAATAGATTGCCATCTAGCCTCTGTTTAAAATCCTCCAATGAAGGTTGTGGTGCCCAGAAGTGGTCACAGTATTGCAGGTGAGGTCTGACCAAAGTGGAATAGAGTGGCATTATTACTTCCCTCGATCTGAACACTATACTCCTATTGGTGCAGCCTAGAATTACATTTGCTTTTTTAGCTGCCACATCATACTGCTGACTCATGTTCAGCTTGTGGTCCACTAAGACTCCTAGATCCCTTTCACATGCACTACTATCAAGCCAGGTGTCACTCATCCTATATCTGTGCATTTCATTTTTACTTCCCAAGTGTAGTATCATCCATTTCTCCTTGTTGAAATTCATTTTGTTGGTTTTGGCCCAGCTTTCTAATCTGTTATGGTCAGTTTGAAATCTGATCCTCTCCTCTGGGGTATTAGCTACCCCATCTAATTTGGTATCATCTGCAAACTTAATAAGCATGCTTCATCAGCAAGGCATCATCCTCTTCCCATATATAGACAACTGTCTCTTCGCTCTTCTACAAGGTGTTCCTATCAGTACAAGTGGAAGAGGTTTGTAGACTTCCTGACGGAGAGGGGCCTCACCCCAGCTTCTTCTTCTGTACCTACCATTCTTCAGTTTTTGCTACACCTGTCAGATTCAGGACTCTCTATGGCATCGCTGAAATGTTACCTTACTGCGATTTCTGTGGAGTTACAAGGAATGGATTGACCCTCTCCATTTCGAGACCCCTTGGTTTAGAAGTTCCTGAAAGGGTACGCCAACCTTCACCCTCGGGTGGTTGAACCCACCCCGGGTTAGAGCCTGGAACTCGTTCTCTCACAGCTCTCGAAATGGCTCTTAGAACCGATGACCACAGCGGAGCTTCATCTTCTCTCCTGAAAGACAGCCTTCCTTGTAGCTGTGACATCTGTAAGGCATGCGTGTGAGCTCTGTGCTCTTTGCTCTGACCCACCTTACCTGGTATTCCACAAGCACAAGGTGGTGCTGAAGAAACATGTTGTTTCTGCCTAAGGTTGTCTCCAGTTTTCACCTGAATCCATCCATCATTCTCCCTGTCTTCATGCAGAATCCGACTGATGAATTTTAATGTGCCCTGCATTCCCTGGATGTCCACTGCATGTTGGCATTCTACATTCAACGAACTGCTCTGTTCCGCAATTCGAATAGACTCTTTGTCTCCTGCACTGTGTCAAACTGCGACTCTCCGATCTCTCCACAGCGTCTATCCAAGTGGGCTGTTTCTGCCATCACACTTGCCTACGAACTGGCTCGGAAGCTGTTACCCTTTTGAATTCAAGCTTATTCTACCAGGGCGGTAACTGCATCCTCTGCCTTTCTCTCCGGGGTTTTCCTGGAGGATGTCTGCAGAGCAGTGACTTGGTCCATTTTGGAATAGATATCTTGCTCATACCAATATTCTAACAACTTCATATAATTCTGTACTATTTTCTGGATCTCTACAGTTTCTGTTACGTTATAATCTAAGCCTTATTTCCTTTATCCTTCCCCTCTTTATCCCATTAATAACAAATTATCTTCATCATAACACCCTCCTCTTCTTTTCCAATACTTTAAAACTGGTATCCATTTCTCCAATGATTTCCTCTTGGGGAAATTATGAATTTTAGATGTCAGTTTATCCATTTCTAGCAAATCTTGGGATTTCCTTAGGCATTCTGCTATTGTGGGAGCTTTATGTGATTTCCACATCTGTGCTATTGTCAATCTAGCTGCTGTGATTAAATACAGTATAATCTTCCAATTTTTTCCAACCACTCCCTTTTCTAATCCATCAATCATATTTAACAAGAATAATTCAGGTTTAGATTCAAAGTGGAATTGAAAGATTTCTTCCAAGGTTTTATGTATTCTGCCCCAAAATTTCTTTACTACCTTACAACTCCACCGCATATGTAATAGATTTCTAACATTTTCTCGACACTTCTAGCAACTGTTGCTGATAGAGTTGTTAATCTTATTAAGTCTTGCCAGGGTGAAATACCACCTGTGGGCTACCTTCTGATAATTCTCTTTCAGATTTTGACAACGTGTAAATCTATAGGTTCTATTTCTACTTCTAAACTTCTACTTAATAATAGATTGTAAAACTTACCAACCTTTCCCTTTTCTTTTTCCCCCATAGAAGTTTAATGATTGACGCAGAAATGACGAGACCACACACATAAGATTGGGTTAAAATACGGGCCACTTTATTGATATATTGCCTATTTACTGTAATTTCTTGTGGTATGCCGAATATGGAAAAGGGGGGGAGATCCCTCATGGGGGCACGCGCATGGGCGGTTGGTCACCCCCGACCTAACCCCCAGCGCCCCTGGGCGACTCACCTGAGCCCCAAGGGGGATCCCGGTGTCAGGGGTTCCCTTTGGGCGCCATCAGCTGGAGGGCCCCGCATCGGGAAGGAAATCCCTAAGCCACATAGCTTCTGAGAAGGATCTCCCCCCCGAGGCTGGCCCCAAGGATATCCTGCCTCCCTGTACCCTATCCGTTAAGGACGCCGGTACAGTTCAGTGAAGGATATCCTACCACTCAATTTGAGGTTGCCATAGGTGAACGCCAATTTATCATCTCCCCGCTCCCTGCAAGTGACCACCTATTTAAGAAACCGCACCCGGTGCCAATTGTCAACGTCCAAAGCGACAGTATGGGGTAGGCAAAACACCCCTCGGAAAAGAGCAGGTAAAAATTCCTACCCGGCCCAGAATGCGACCAGAGATGTCATACTGTGGCAGAGGCAGGGTGGGTGGGTTTTCGAACCGATGGAAAAGAGGAGGGGACCAGGGGAGGCCGTGGGTAAAATAGGCCCTGCCTTGGTGCCTCCCCTGACTCCTCCCGGCCGGGGCGTGTCCACGCCCAGGCCAGCCCATGGCTCGCCTCCCTGCTCATCATTAAAACACCTCCCCCGGATCCACCATTCTTCAGGATCCGGGGGGGTGTCTGTTAATGATTGACGCAGAAATGACGAGACCACACACATAAGATTGGGTTAAAATACGGGCCACTTTATTGATATATTGCCTATTTACTGTAATTTCTTGTGGTATGCCGAATATGGAAAAGGGGGGGAGATCCCTCATGGGGGCACGCGCATGGGCGGTTGGTCACCCCCGACCTAACCCCCAGCGCCCCTGGGCGACTCACCTGAGCCCCAAGGGGGATCCCGGTGTCAGGGGTTCCCTTTGGGCGCCATCAGCTGGAGGGCCCCGCATCGGGAAGGAAATCCCTAAGCCACATAGCTTCTGAGAAGGATCTCCCCCCCGAGGCTGGCCCCAAGGATATCCTGCCTCCCTGTACCCTATCCGTTAAGGACGCCGGTACAGTTCAGTGAAGGATATCCTACCACTCAATTTGAGGTTGCCATAGGTGAACGCCAATTTATCATCTCCCCGCTCCCTGCCATAGATAGGGGCAAGTGTCCACTTAGCCCCTATCCCCCATGAGGGAAGCTAAAACAGCCCTCACCCCCTGTCGCATACCCTCAAGAAAGAGCTGGATCCCCACATCAGACAAGTGAACCCCGTCAACCCGATAGAGTTCCGGGCGTTTATATGAAATGCCCGGGTACTGTATAAACTGGCCAAGGCCTTCATTAAGAGCCCTGTGAACCGCCTTGTTCACTTTCTTTCGAGCTATGTCCAACAGCTTGGGGGGACCGTCACCGGGATAGGAGAGTCGTGGAATGATGTCAGACCAAACCAGAGAGGTTTGTGGCCATGCCGCCTTTATCCGTCGCATGTCTGCCAAAGCCTGTATCGTCAAAGCTTTGCCCTTCAATAGGCCGAGATCATTGCCGCCAAGGTGGATGACCAGGACATGCGGAGGAGGTCCACGACGCTCCTGCAACAGGAAAGAGATTAAACCATTCCACCTCAAACCCCGTTTGCCAAGCCATTCGATAGAGGCAATCTCTCCCAGACCCAGCTGCGGACCCAACGGGCTCCTCTTGGCATGTCTTGCTGCCCAATACACAAAGCTGTGGCCACAAATCAGTACCCGGTACCTCATATCTGGAAAAGAAAGCATAAACAATCAATTGCATAACGGACGGACGTAGCCCTTGTAGGCAGCAGATTTCCAGCGTCCCAATTGTTTAATAGCCTCGGGCTGCATACCCATGGCGGCAGCCGTAGAAGCAGCCCCAATCCTGAAGGAGTGCGAACAAAAACGCACGCCTCCCAAGCCTAGGCGGGTCAAGGCTTTGGTCGTAATCGACCAAAACTGGTACCGGATCCACCATTCTTCAGGATCCGGGGGGGTGTCTGTTATCTAAGTCGTTTTCTTCTCTCTCTATGTTACCTGTTTTCATGTCTTCCTGAAATCTCGCTTATAGCTGAAGATAAGTGAACCAGTTAATTCTACATTTTTCTCCACTTCTTCTATAGATTTCAGAATTGTTACCCCCTCTCCATTTTCTTTCAATAAATCTTTATATTTCAACCAATAATTAGTAGTTTTCCACTTGTTTTGAAATGCCTCCCTCTCCATTGATTCCCCCTTGTCGTGGGAGAGAGGCTTGCGTACCCTAATGAAGTTTTGAGCTATGCTGGTGGTGGCATAATAGCCACCGGTAGGGTCTCCTATGCCAGACAGGTCAAAACCGAAGGGTTTGACAAAGAGCGCCAAAGGGCAGGATGGGCTCTCTAGCCTTATGGCAACCATCCTAGGAGAAGGAAAACTCTAATCCCAAACCCGGGCAGATGGTGCTTGTCCAACCCTGTAAGGTCAACCATGTAAGAGAAGGAAACTCTAATCAAACCTACGACCCGAGGACCTCGCTGCTACCGTCCATGCTTGCAAGGCCACAGCAGATGAACCTTTGGTTTAAAGGGTGAGGCCAGTTCTGTGCATGCTGCGCTCCACCAGAAAAATCCATTGCACAGGCTCGAAGGACAAATCCAATTCCAAAAAAGCCCTGTAGTGATAGGCGAGGGACAAAATGGCAGGTGTAAAGATGCACTGGAAGCCTCAGATCCAACCCTGCATGCAGGCGGCTCAGGACTTTTTGGTTGCTCGAGGCTGACCCGGGAGATGACAGTCTTGTTCAGCAGCATCCTGAACGACTAAACAGCCATTTTTAAGGAGCGCACTGCTTGGTCTATATGGAGAGGGACCTAGAAAAGGTGGCCTAATGAAAGCTCATCCCCATCTACCTGCTTGGCTAGCTGCGGCCAATGAGCATCTTCTGATGCGGTCAAACCAAGGCAAAGAAACAAAGGCACACACCGGCCTCCAAAGGTGTAAGTAAACTGACACTTGCATGCTGGAACATCAGAACCGTGCGAGACTCTGCAGATAGCGGATGGCCTGAGCGTCGCTCTGCTCTAATAGCCCATGAGGTATCACGACTTAATATTGACATCGCTGCTCTTAGTGAAGTTCCGTCTCCACGAGGAAGGCAGCCTTAAAGAACATGGCGCCAGCTACACACTTTACTGGTCTGGCAAACCCAAAACCGAAAAACATCTTTCAGGAGTAGGCTTTATGATTAAAAACTCCATTGCCTCCAAACTCGAAACCTTGCCAACAGAACACTCTGATCGCATTATTTCCTTACGCATTCCACATGTTGTTCTCTTCAGTATATATGCCCCAACTATGCAAGCTGATCCTATAGAGAAAGACAAATTCTACACAGACCTACGCCAACTCATACAAAATGTCCCTGTAGAAGATAACATTATTATCCTTGGTCTTGTTCACTTATGGGTCTTACGAACCAGACTTGCTTTATGCTTGCTTTTTCATCAGTGTTATGGTTATATTGATCAAGATTGGTTTAACTATTTTTAAATTGTCTGTTTTAAAATTGGGAAACTATTTAATACATTTTTAATCTTTTTAAACTTTGTAATTATTTATTGTTTTATGTTGATTTTATTGTAGGCCTCCCTAGATCTTCGGATAAAGGGTGGGATATAAATCTTTTAATAAATAAATAAATTGTACGCTCATTTTCAAATGGTTCATACTTTATCTATTTCTGTTTCCCAAATTGATTTGCATTGTATCCATTAATTAGTAATTTGTTTTGTGAACAAATTTATTTCTAAAAATAGAATGTTTTTCTGCAAAAAGCTCTTCCATACCACATCTTTGGCTATAAGCAATTAAAAGCATAATTAGATGTCTTTGTGAAATGCTGCTTTAAGACATCTTTTAAGAACCATAGGGTAACCTCCCATTTCTATAGGGTACCAAGCAACTCTTCATATTGTAATTGTTGCTGTGTGCCTTCAAGTAGTTTTTGGCTCTAAGGTGAACTTATCACAGGGTTTCCTTGGTAAGATTTGTTCAGAGGGAGTTTACTTTTGCCTTCCTCTGAGATTGAGAGGGTGCGACCTGTCCAAGACCACCCAGTGGGTTTCTGTGGCTGTGCAGAAATTCAAACAAACCCTAGACTGCAGAGTCGTAATTCCATGCTCAAACCACTACAGTAGGACCCCTGTATCCACGGGGGCTTGGTTCCAGGGCCCCCGCGGATAATGAAATCCACGGATAATATCACATACCCTCCGTCGCCATTCCCATCACGGGAGCAATTTCGAGGGGCATCCCAGGGGAGAAGGGAGGTGAGCTCTCCTCCCCTCCCCTGCCTCCTCCCCTGTTGCCATTGCCATTCCCGCCATGGGAGCGATCCTGAGGGAGAAGGGAGGTGAGATCCCAGGGGCTAATCCCAGGGGTGAAGGGAGAAGGGAATGGAGATCTTTCCTCCTCCCCTGTCCACCCCCCCCCCCACTGTCGCCATTTGTGTATAATCAGCGGATGGCAAATCAGCAGATACGGAGGTGCTGCTGTACACCACACTGGCACTCACGTATGTAATAATTATCCATAGTTTAATCACTGGAAGTTGTGGGTGTACTGGATTTTATTAATCTTGCTTTATAACCATGGAACTTGAGTGTTTAAAACCTGAGTTCATTTTTGAAAACCAATTTCAAAACAGACATACTGTTATTTTTGTGAAATTCTGTTGCTCAATTTATAGATCCTGAATTTGATCAGAACTCCAGCACACAGTTATGATAAAATCTTATCCTCAGTAAACCTGTTCCTAAATTGATTAGTCATCAAATTAAAATTCTGTATCCTAGAAGTGAATTTATCATTTTTGTCTAGTTTAGTAATGTTTATATGAATGTGGATTATAAAATTCTGTTTAACATTCAGTCAAAAATGCTTAAAGTGTCCTTTTGTTCTTTAGGTAGAGCTCACAGTTGTTTGCATTGTTTTAGTGCATTTGCTAATGTATTACTTTCTTCCTCATAAATTCTCAAATGAAGCAAGGAGATGTGAGCTCAAATGGTAATACAAATAAAAATATATGCTTCCTTTTCTTCCAGACTTGGGACGCATGTATAATCTTGTATCTCGAATCCAGGATGGTCTTGGAGAACTGAAAAAACTATTGGAAACACACATTCATAATCAGGGTCTAGCTGCAATTGAAAAATGTGGAGAAGCTGCACTAAATGCAAGTATTACTTCAAAAGTAGCTTGTGTTGAATTATTCCAAATTCATAATATATTCAATAGCTTCAAAACTGCCATCAAGTTTACAAAACATGCCGGTATGGACTGTTCGTAGACGATCAGGAATGCCACAAAGTAATGTCAAGATTTGGTTGATCTCTTTAGATACTGTGTCCACAGTAGGTAATGCTAGCATATGTAAGCAAGGAATCAAGAGTATATATATGTCATGTTGCCTTTTGGTCTGCTTTCAGGGCTTTCATTACATCCTGTTTAAAAGTCCATTTGAACCCAGAATTTTCAGAGTATTCCAAAAGTGATTTCATGTTATTCTTTTCGAATGGTTCGGGGCATCTGTTTTGAAAGGCCTCAAAGGAACTCTCAATTTTGTTAGTTTTCAAGTTATCTGAGGAACAGAGAAGGATGATTGCAGTAACCATGGGAAAGACAAATGGTACCTATGATGGCTTGTGGCAGTTGGGGATTTATTTATATGTGTTAGACAAAACTCACTGTATATAGACATTTGAAAATATTATCTGGCAACTCCAAGGCAGAGACCGTGGGCCCATGATAACCACAGTTTGGTTCTAGGAGCCCCCTTGGATACCAAAATTTGTGGGCGCTCAAGTACCATTATATACAGTGGTCATAATAAAATAGTGTATATATAAAATGGCAAAATGAAGGTTTGCTTTTTGGAATTTTGGGGAATATTTTCAAACAGTGGATGGTTGAATCAATGGAAGCAGAATCCGTGGATATGGAGGGCCAACTGTATTGTTTTTTTGTTTTGTTTTTTCACATCAAAGATAAGAAAATCAGGAAATTTAGCAGGCAATGACAAACCCACAAAGCACCAAATACTGAAATAGTACCCCTAATATGAAAAGAATAACCCTAAAATAATGACCCAGCATATAGTACAGCTGCCATATAACACTATGATTAACTAATTCAAAACTCAAGCTTAAAATATGTCTAATCAGCAAGAAGGACCTATCTTGAGAAAAAACCACATTGACCTGTGAAGTGTATTTCACAGGACAGTGACATCATAAGCAGACAGAACCATTGGGAGCTGGTTTGCCTGTTAACATCTGTGTTTGTAGAAACTTTCTGCATCTGACTATTTCATGTTCAAAGTGGATGCCATGGACAGAACTCTGCATAGAAAACCTTATGCCAGCTTGAGGAATTCTAGCCTAGACTACTTAATTCGTTGCCTTTTTATCTTGGGAGTTTTCTCTGTGTGGAAGAGACTACTTGCTGACTGAGTCAGAATAGTCAGGCCCTGGCTTATTGTCTCACAGAACTGAGGCTAAGTTGCTTGGTAGACAGGGCCAGCTTAACCAAACTGCCAAATCAGCATCTGCAGGGGGCCCCACACAGGCAGGGGCCCCCATCCCGACCTAACCCTCCTCCTGAAAAAACCTTCTGCTGGCTTTAAAAAACAACCACCAGTGTTTCCCAAACTAGGAAGCTAAAGTGAAAGAGAAAGAAAAAGACAGAGCTTTCTTGGTGTGGGTGATTCTGTAGGGAGTTTGTTGTTCCCTCCCCCCTCCTCCCTGATCATCATCGTCAAAAGGGGTAAGTGTGAGTGTGTGTGTGTGTGAGAGAGAGGGGGGGAGGGAAGGGGGGTCATCTCTTGTTCTCCCCTGCTCTATCTTCAGAAAGGGCTTCTTTCTTTCTTTCTTTCTTTCTTTCTTTCTTTCTTTCTTTTTCTTTCTTTCTTTTTATCCCCCCCCTCTCCCTCCCTTCTTTCTTTGCCTCCCTTCTTTCTGACTTTTTGTTGCTCTCTCCTTCCTTCTTTCCTTCCTTCCTTCCTTCCTTCCTTTCTTTCTTTCTTTCTTTCTTTCTTTCTTTCTTTCTTCCCTTTCCTTCCTTCCACATAGATCCCCTCCAGCCCATCTTTCCAGCTGCTTTTAACCTGTCTTGGTTCCTCTCCCCTCCCTTTCCCCCTTTCTCCTCAGCTTCCTCCCCTTCCTGCCAACTGAGTTCAACCTGCAAAAGGAATTTGTGTGTGTTTGCCCATGTGCCTTGAAGTGATTTCTGACTAAGGCAAACCTACTATGGGGTTTTCTAGGCAAGGTTTGTTCAAAGAGGGTCTGCCTTTGACTTCCTTTGAGGCTGAGAAAGTGTGACTTGCCCAAGGTCAGCCAGTGGGTATTCATGGCTGAGTAAGGATTCAAACCCTGGTCTCCACAGTCATAGGGCAATGCTGAAACTTCTACAACAGTCTGGTTCTTTTAACAGAAGAATATAAAGAATATAAATAAAAATTTGGAGTAATATTACTGGGAACAATGGTTTTATTGTTGTCACTAAAACACCAGTATCCCATTAGTGCTATGTGAGAGCCATTGGGCTAAGCAGTGGTTCTTAACTTTTTCTTTACCAGGGACCCCCTTTAAATATCTTTTGATGCCCCAAGACTTAACTCAAGATTTAAAGCGCTAATAATAATAGCTAACAACAAAAACAATAAAATTACACTTTCTATTAACCTTTCTCTCAGAGGCACTCTTGCTTCTTCCTGCATGTTTGTGGCTGGAGTGGATTGAATGGCAATGTACAGGCCAAGCCAGCCAGCCTTTGCCTTGGTTCCTGTCACATGGCTGTTCCACTACAGGGAGGAGGTGAACCAAACAGCCTTCAAGCCTTTGTGGACCCCCTGTGAAGATATCATAGAATCATAGAATTGTAGAGTTGGAAGAGACCACAAGGACCATCCAGTCCAACTCCCTGCCATGCGGGAAATCACGATCAAAGCATCCCTGACAGATGGCCATCGAGCCTCTGTTTAAAGATCACTGGGCTAGAGAATGCTGGAAAAGGAACAATGCAACCAGACCTTGAGAAGGGTGCTGGCAGGGGGATTCTGAGAGGTGTAATCCAAAAGTAACTTTCACAGGCTCTGAATGCAGCCTAGAATCATAGAATCATAGGGCTGGAAGGGACCCCAACAGCCATCCCATCCAATCAGCTTCTACCCTGATGAAGACACAATCAAAGCCCTCACGACAGATGGCCATCCAGCCTCTCTTAAAAACCTCCAAAGAAGGAGGCTCCACCACACTCCCAGGCAGTGCATTCCACTTCTGAACAGCTCTAACCATCATGAACTTCTTCCTAATGTTTAGGTGGAACCTCTTTTCCTGGAGTTTGAACCCTTTGCTCTATGTCCTAGTCTCTGGAGCAACAGAAAACAAGCTTGCTCCATCCTCAGTATGACATAGAATCATAGAATCATAGAATTGCAGAGTTGGAAGAGACCACGAGGGCCATCCAGTCCAACCCCCCTGCCACGCAGGAAATCACAATCAAAGCATCCCTGACAGATGGCCATCCAGCCTCTGCTTAAAGACCTCCAAGGAAGGAGACGCCACCACGCTCCGAGGGAGTGTGTTCCACTGCCGAACAGCTCTTACTGTCAAAAAGTTCCTCCTCATGTTGAGGTGGAATCTCTGTTCCTGGAGCTTGCACCCATTGCTCCGTGTTCCAGTCTCTGGAGCAGCAGAAAACAAGCCTGCTCCATCCTCAGCGTGACATCCCTTCAAATACTTAAACAGGGCTATCATATCGCCTCTAAACCGTCTTTTTTCCAGGCTAAACATACCCAGCTCCCTAAGTCTCTCCTCATAAGGCATTGTTTCCAGACCTTTCACCATTTTAGTTGCCCTTCTCTGGACACGCTCCAATTTGTCAATATCCTTTCTGAATTGTGGTGCCCAGAACTGGACACAGTATTCTAAGTGAGGTCTGACCAAGGCACAATAGAGTGGCACTATTACTTCCCTTGATCTAGACACTATACTTCTATTGATGCAGCCCAAAATTGCATTGGCCTTTTTAGCTGCCGCATCACACTGTTGGCTCATGTTCAACTTGTGGTCTACTAGGACTCCTAGATCCCTTTCGCACGTAGTCTCATTCAGCCAGGTCTCTCCCATCCTATATTTATGCATTTCATTTTTCCGCCCTAAATGCAGTACTTTACATTTCTCCGTATTGAATTTCATTTTGTTAGCTTTGGCCCAGCTCTCCAGTCTATCCAGGTCATTCTGAATTTTGATCCTGTCCTCTAGGGTATTAGCTACTCCTCCCAATTTGGTGTCATCTGCAAATTTGATAAGTATGCCCCTAATTCCCTCATCCAAGCCATTGATAAAGATGTTGAATAGCACTGGGCCCAGGACAGAACCCTGTGGCACCCCACTGGTCACATCTTTCCAAGACGAAGAGGAGCCACTGCTGAGCACCCTTTGGGTTCGGCCGGTCAACCAATTACAAATCCATTGAACAGTTAACTTGTCTAGCCCACATTCTACAAGCTTGTTTGCAAGAATGTCATGGGGAACCTTGTCAAAGGCCTTACTGAAATCAAGGTATGCAATGTCCACAGCATTCCCTTCATCTACCAAGCTGGTAACTTTATCAAAAAAAGAGATCAGATTAGTCTGGCATGACTTGTTTCTCTGAAACCCATGCTGACTTTTTGTGATTATGGCATTGCCTTCTAAATGTTCACAGACTCTCTGTTTAATGATCTGTTCTAGAATCTTCCCTGGTATTGATGTCAGACTAACTGGACGATAGTTGTTGGGATCCTCTTTTTTCCCCTTTTTGAAGATGGGAACAATGTTTGCCCTCCTCCAGTCTGCTGGGACTTCTCCTGTTCTCCAGGAGTTCTCAAATATTATTGCCAATGGCTCTGAGATTATATTTGCCAGCTCTTTTAATACTCTTGGATGTAGTTCATCTGGTCCTGGAGATTTAAATTCATTTAGATTAAGAAGGTATTCCTGTACTACCTCTTTACTTATTTTGAGCTGGATTTCCCCTATTGTGTCCTCTGTTCCATTCTCCTCAGGTTGGTCCTCCTTTTCCTTTTCTGAAAACACTGAGGCAAAGAAGGTGTTGAGTAATTCTGCCTTTTCTCTGTCCCCTGTTAGCATTTTGCCATCTTCTCCACGTAGCGGCCCTATCATTTCCTTCTTCCTCCTTTTGCTGCGGACATACCCAAAAAAACCCTTTTTATTGTTCTTAACCTCCCTAGCAAGCCTGAGCTCATTCTGCGCTTTAGCTTTTCTGACTTTACTCCTACACGTGTTCGCTATCTGTTTGAATTCTTCTTTGGTGATTTCCCCCCTTTTCCATTTCCTATACATGTTCCGTTTAAAACTTAGCTCCATTGAAAGTTCTTTAGTCATCCATCCTGGTTTCTTGAGACACCTCCCATTTTTCTTCCTCAATGGTACTGTTTGAAATTGTGCCTTCAGTATCTCCCTTTTGAGAAAGTCCCATCCGTCTTGAGGTCTCTTCTCTTTTAGTATTCCTGACCATGGGATCATCCCCAGTATTTCACTGAGTTTATTGAAATCAGCTCTCCTAAAGTCAAGAATGCGTGTCTGACTATGCCTGGCTTCTCCTTTCCATTGTATAACAAACTCCAGGAGAACATGATCACTCTCACCTAAGGATCCCACCACTTGCACCCCATTAACCAGATCGTCTCTGTTGGTTAGGATCAGATCTAAAATAGCTGACCCCCTTGTTGCCTCTTCCACCTTTTGGACCATGAAATTGTCTTCCAGGCATGTAAGGAATTTGCTAGACCTTGTAGTTTTGGCTGAGTTAGATTACCAGCAAATATCAGGATAGTTGAAGTCACCCATCACTACTACATCTCTCCTTTCTGCATGTATGTTCATCTGTTCTAGAAAGGCAACATCCAATTCCTCCGTCTGATTTGGGGGTCTGTAGTAGAGTCCCACAATAACATCCCTGTTGTTTCCCTCCCCTTTAATTTTTATCCAGATGCTCTCCACCTGGCTTCCAGTATTGATGTCATGGATCACTTCACTGGTGTAAATATCCCTGACATATAATGCTATTCCTCCTCCTTTCCTGTTTGGCCTGTTTCTCCTATAAAGGTTATACCCCTCTATTCCTACATTCCAATCATGAGACTCGTCCCACCAGGTTTCAGTAACGCCTATTATATCATATTTGTTTTGTAGTGCAAGAAGTTGAAGTTCATCTTGCTTATTTCCCATGCTCTGTGCATTAGTGTAGAGACATCTGAGACCGTGTGTTCCCTTTACTTGCTCCCTGTGCAAGTTTTTTTGCCTCCCACTGTTGGGTCCTTGCGCTGTTTGCCTTGTTCCCTCTATGACAGTTTGACTATTTTCTCCAGCCCTTTTGCCTTCCAGCATACTGTCTCCCTCCCCCATTTGACTCAGTTTAAAGCCCTCCTGATCAAATTCTTGAGACTGTTGGCAAAAATGTTTCTTCCAACTGTTGTAAGATGCACCCCATCTCTTGCCAGAAGTCCCCCCGCATGGAAGCGCGGTCCATGATCCAAGAATCCAATTTGTTCTCGGCGACACCATCTACGGAGCCAGTTGTTTACGTCGGCTATTTTCCTCTCCCTTCTTGGACCATGCCCTTCAACTGGCAGAAGAGACGAGATGACCACCTGTGCATTCATTTCTTTCAGCTTCCTCCCCAGGGCCTCATAATCTCTTCTGATCTTGGGAAAGCTGTGCCTTGCAGTATCATTGGTTCCCACATGGACCAAAAGGAAGGGGTAATGATCTGTAGGCTTGACGAGTCTTGTCAGCCTCTCGGTCACATCACAGATCTTTGCCCCAGGGAGACAACACACCTCCCGAGTCATCTTGTCAGGCCCACATACCACTGCTTCTGTACCCCTCAGCAAGGAGTCCCCCACCACCACCACACGCCTCCGCTGAGGCTTCGCAGCTGCTGTTCCTTGCGGTGGTCCTCTCAAGGTCCCCTGCTCTACCCCTGAAGTCTGTCCATGCTGTTGTTCCTCGTTGTCCTTGATAAGGGAAAGGGCTTCGAATCGATTCTGTAGCTGCAAGCTGCTGGAAGAATCCCTGGATTTTCTTGTTCTGTGTGTGACATTCCTCCAGCTGTCTACTTCCTGTGTCCGTGAAGTGACCCTCTCCTCCACAGCCACTTCCTCTGTGCGGTCCCCATCCAAGACTGTTCGTTCTGTTCTGTCCAGGAAAACCTCTTGCTCACGAATCTGTTGAAGTGTAGCTACCCGTGTCTCCAGCTGCTGTACTTTCTCCTCCAAGAGGGCTACCAGCTTGCACTTGGTGCATGTGAAGTTCTCCATGTCTGTAGACAAGAATACAAACATCGCACAAGTGTTGCAAGTGACTGCTGCAGTCCCCTCAGTGTCCATGATGAGAGCTTTAGGTAATCTAAGAACTCTTAGTTAACGCTGAGAATGCTAAGCTGTACTTTTAGGTCTGCTGTATTTTTGTTTGCTTACTGAAATTTGCGCGCCGTTAGGCGCGCGCCTCTGGCTCTTGAGGGTAAAAGGGCAAGATCCCTTCAAATATTTAAACAAGGCTCTCATGTCACCTCTCAACCTTCTCTTCTCCAGACTAAAACATGCTCAGTTCCCTAAGCTGCTCCTCATAGGGCATAATGGCTTCCAGACCTCCCACCATTTTGGTTGCCCTCCTCTGGACACATTCCAGCTTCTCAATACCCTTCCTGAATTGTGGTGCCAGAACTGGACACAGTCTTCCAGGTGAGGTCTGACCAAAGCAGAATACAGTGGCACTGTTACTTCCCTTGATCTAGACATTATACTCCTATTAATTGCCTAGAATCGCATTGGCATTTTTTTGCTGCTGCATCACACTGCTAACTCATGTTTAGCTTGTAGTCTACTTTGTGTTTTTTTTTTTTTGAGGAAATCTACACCATTACGTTAATTGCTAATAAACAAAAAATATTTTATTAGTGCCTATAATATTGTTTTTAAACTAAATTATTGGTGGCAAATTATGTAATACAGTAGGTCCCCCTTGTCCACTGGGGATTGGTTCTATGTGGGCATGGATTCTGAAAACTGTGGATAATAGTGAACGCCATTGAAAATAATGGGACTTCTGGTTTAAAATACCATAGAGTTGCCTTGGAGGGCCTAGAAAACGGCTAGGGAGGACACATTTTCTAGGAAGACTCTATGGTAGGTGTGCTGTTTTGTGTCCCATGGATAATGAATCCGTGGATACGGGGGTCCTACTATAATCTGAACATCCTGTACTGTGAATAGGTTAGGTTACATTGACCTGAGATAAACATATGGGGCCCCAAAGTAAAGCATTGCAGGGGGCTCCAAAATTCCTTAAACCAGCCCTGTTGGTAGAAGAAGCTCTTTAAATATTTTGCTCTGAATTTGCTTGTTACCTATAGCTGCTTCTATAACTGAGTAAAAGGAAAGCAAATCGGCATGAGATGATATATAGTTCAAAATGATCATAAAAGAAAAGGTGACATCAGCAATAAAAATAGAAACAATGTTGGCAATATATATTTTATCTTTTTTATTTTTGTGCTTCAGCACAAATGTTTTAAGAAACTAAGGAGACATTTTCTAAGTTCTGAAAGGGAGAAAAACAGGCTTATACTTCAGTAGATGTTCTTTGTAATCAGTAGATGAAGGAATATTGTTATGCAGGTTTAATCATTTGTGTTAGATTAGTTCTGGGAAAATCCAGGATCAAGTCTACTTTCAGCCATAAAGCTCATGGGTAGCTTTGTTTCAATAATTTTCTCCATCCCTGACTCGGTAACCTTCACAGGGTAGTTGTGAACAACAAAGGTTAAGTCTAGGAAGAGAGATGCAGAGCTCCAGGGAGGAAATGAAAAGAAATAAAACATCTTGTGAAATGGCATACTGCATACACTATTGGTTTTAAAGCAAAACCCTTTGTGTATTATTTATTATTATGGTGAGGGGGCAAGGAAAGTTGAGGTAAACACATCTGGTCAGTGTTATGGGATCAGTGTGTTCAGTATGAGACAAATTTGAGCCATAGCTTAACCCTAGTTTATCATTGTTAATAGCAATATTTTTAATGACGATATTAAAGATAAGCATATGTTTCATGGTATTATGCCCTGGGAAGAAATTAATTGAGTTATATGACAGAGTGCTAGTTAGTAGTATGAAGTCACATGATGAATATACTGATCTTCTTCGTGGTCTCAGACCTAGAGGAGAGGATCAAAATTCAAAATGACCTGGATAGACTGGAGAGCTGGGCCAAAGCTAACAAAATGAAATTCAATATGGAGAAATGTAAGGACTGCACTTAGGGCGGAAAAACGAAAAGCATAGATACAGGATCGGGGAGACCTGGCTGAACGAGACTACGTGTGAAAGGGATCTAGGAGTCCTAGTCGACCACAAGTTGAACATGAGTCAACAGTGTGATGTGGCAGCTAAAAGGACCAATGCGATTTTGGGCTGCATCAATAGTAGTGTCTAGATCAAGGGAATTAATAGTGCCACTCTATTCTGTCTTGGTCAAGCCTCACCTAGAATACTGTGTCCAGTTTTGGGCACCAGAATTTTAAAAGGATATTGACAAATTGGAGCATGTCCAGAGGAGGGCAACTAAAATGGTGAAAGGTCCGGAAACCATGCCTTATGAGGAAAGATTTAGGGAGCTGGGTATGTTTAGCCTGGAAAAAAGTCGGTTAAGAGGCAATATGATAGCCCTGTTTAAGTATTTGAAGGGATGTCACATTGAGGATGGAGCAAACTTGTTTTCTGCTGCTCCAGAGACTAGAACACGGAGCAGGAACAGAGATTCCACCTCAACAAAATTAGGAGAAACATTTTGATAGTAAGAGCTGTTCGGCAGTGGAACACACTCCCTCGGAGCGTGGTGGGGTCTCCTTCCTTGGAGGTCTTTAAACAGAGGCTGGATGGCCATCTGTCAGGGATGCTTTGATCGTGATTTCCTGCATGGCAGGGGGTTGGACTGGATAGCCCTTGTGGTCTCTTCCAACTCTACAATTCTATGATTCTATGACTGTTCCAGATTTATTCAAGTGATAGTTATTGTATATATACGAAGAGATTGAGAGAAAGTGATTTGGGGGGGGTGATATTTTGGTACAGGGGAAAAAAATCTTTAAACTTTGTGGGATTTGGGGTGCTTTACCCCTAGTACGGTTAACATTGCATTACTAGTAAAGTAATAAAGAATTTTCTATTGGAAGAAGTGTAGTCACATTCTGTTGAAGTAATGAGGTATTTAAGCTAGTAGTCAAGCTGTGTGTTTCAAAGACTCGTTTTTACAGTTGAACACTGAAGAAGTTACCCTGAACTATATAGATGGGATAATTTAGGAAGGTCACTGAATTTGTTGATTTATTTTATTTATAGGATCCAAAAATGTATGTACAAACAGTATTGGATGTCCATAAGAAATATAATGCACTGGTGATGTCTGCGTTCAATAATGATGCTGGCTTTGTGGCTGCACTAGATAAGGTAAATAGATTTAAGCTCTGTAGTCACCATTGACAATTACTGATTTTGAAGGCATCTGAAAGTTGCACTTTCTTGTGTGTTTCATAGGCTTGTGGTCGATTTATAAATAACAATGCAGTGACAAAAATGGCCCAGTCATCCAGTAAATCCCCAGAGCTGTTGGCACGGTATTGTGACTCTCTGCTTAAGAAAAGGTATGCATTCTGGGGGAGTTTTACAGCCTTTAATTTTCTAGAGGTTAATTCACATATCAGTGTAAAATTTAACAGCATTCCAACTTTTGATCAGAGTGCTGTCCATACTTTTCATATCTCCTTGTATTGAGCAAAATAGCTAGCTAGTAGGTATGTGTGGTTCTGAAACAGTTGTACTCTTTGGTACTGATTGGTAGACTTGTGAAGATATTGGAGTCATGAAGTTTTATGTTAAACTTATAATCACTGTGGGCTAGAAAAGAAACTTTATGGAAATGGAATGGGAATATTTGCTGTTTGGGTGACAGATTTTTAAGAAGAGAGGCAATGTTGTGACTTCCACTTCTAAAAACAGGCCAACACATACATAGAGGTATTTTATTTTTCTCTTTATATCTTTTTACTGAACAATTTATCACAAAAAAAATTGTAACAGAACTGACAAAAAATAGACAATAAAAACAGTAATCACAATACAAGATCCCTTTCTCTCTCTGGCTTTTCTTTGCAAACGAATATTCAGGAAGGACACATCCCACGCTTTCTGCAAGCCCACTGATGATTGAAAATGCCAATCCGAGATATAACATCTACAAATAAAACAACCCCTGCACCCCCATTAAAAAGACTTCCCATATATATTCATTTTTATTTATATATTAGTTATTTATACCCAGCTCTTCAGCCACAAGGCTATACTCTCCAGTTACTTCCTAATACATTATTCTTCATTTCTACCTCTATTTTGTACTAATTTTCTTAACTAATCTAATTAGTTATAATAATATTAATAACATTCCTACCTATATTCTAGGCAAAGGAAACAAATACATAAAACAAAACAAAACCCTTCAAAAGTATTGTTATATAATATAATATATAACATAATAATAATAATGTAACACTTATACAATAGTAACATTAGTAATAATGGTCATAGCAGTAAAAACAATCACAACAGCAACAACAATAAATAATAATGCCAATCTTTAACTTAATTATTAAACCCAATAACATAGGTATCTCCTCTTAAACTTTTAACATATAATCTATTAAATTCCTATGTTCCAATTCTTTCTTGTTCTCCAAATATACCATATTTAATAAATATAATTCTCTGGATTGGTGAGAGCAGGAATCCAATTACAATTGGGAGACTCTGTCACCGCCCAGAGGGAGGCAGGAATTTGCATCATGGTCTCATGTAAATTTAAAGTTTGCTTTGTCTTCTCTTCCTTGGACCACCACGAGGCCAGTTTTCAACTTCCTGCTGTCGCCCAGAGCAGAGCTAGGTCTATCTCCTCCTTTCTGATCCTGTGTCTTTTGTCTTTCATTGGTGTATTCTTCTTTCCTCCCTTTCTCCTTTGTTTCCCCCATGCTCCCTCTTACTTTTATCTCCTTTAAAAAAAACTTTTTCCTTCTTTTCCCCGGTTCCTTTGTTCTGTCCATGTGAGCCTGATTCCCCCCTCTATCCTCCTATACCCCTCTTTACACTCTGAGGCATGGTGCCAGGAGACAAGGAACAGGGAAAACACAAAAAGACATCTACTAAAAATCTCCAAGCAGCAAAAGGGAGAGTAGCCCAAGGCTGCATAGGGAGCGTACCTAGGGGTTCCAAGCCGGCAACAGAAGAAGGTAGTCCCTAGAGCCACTCTGGGAGCACTCCAAAGGCTGCTGAGAAAACAACTAGAAGAATAGATGCCCAGAGCCATGCTCAGAGCATGCCAGGGGCAGTTGGTATGGTGGTGAGAGGCACTCAAAATATGAGCCGCATAGAGGGCTTGCAGAGGCCAGATGAAAGGGATCAGCCCAGCAGGACACAGGCTGCCCAACAAAAGGGCTGAGCTGAGCCTATTCCAGTTGCAAATGCTCCCCCCCCCAGCCACTGGCGTCTCAGCACGTGCATGGGGAGCCAAGGACGTCTGAGGGTCTGGAACAATGGAGCTGGAGGTACCAGGGAATGGCAGAGGGAGAGGGGTTCCTAATCACGTGGCTGCCTCCTCTGCCAGGTCATGTTCTGAAAGCCCCCCCATCCATCTTAGTCAGATCGGACAGGGATGGCACCTGCCCCATTCAGCCAGCACCAAAGACCTCACCCCAGGTGGTGTTGGATCAACGGGGAGGACTCTGCGGCGGCGGGAAGATGGAGACTGTGGGGACAAACACAACAGGTGCCGTGGAGGGAGATACAGTGCCATAGGAGTTGGGGCGTGAGCAGGCCATTAGGACAGCCCTTCAGTTGCTCTCCAGTGCTCTCCTGAGCACTGACAAGGTCGGGCATGGAGACCAGACACCTACCACAAGACCCGGCCCATGGCTAAACCTGCAGCAAAGGGCAACAGCAGCGGGTTCCCTTCCTGGGCCATCCCTCACCTTCCAGGAGGTCAGCAGGCAGTACAGTTGTCCCTTCACATTGGCGGGGGTTAGGTTCCATAGACCCCTGCGAATGTGAAAATTCCGCAAATAATGACAGCCCTCCCCAAGCAACCCCCAAGGCCTCCGGAGGCCTTGCGGTCGCTCTTCCCGGCTGCCCCCCGCCCTCCCCAAGCAACCCCGAGGCCTCCGGAGGCCTCACGGTCGCTCTTCCCAGCCTCCCTCCGCCCTCCCCAAGCGACCCCGGGGCCTCCGGAGGCCTCGTGGTCGCTCTTCCCGGCCTCCCCCGCCCTCCCCAAGCGACCCCGGGGCCTCCGGAGGCCTCATGGTCGCTCTTCTCGGCCGCCCCCCGCCCTCCCCAAGTGACCCCGAGGCCTCCGGAGGCCTCGCGGTCGCTCTTCCCGGCCTCCCTCAGTCCTCCCCAAGTGAACTCCGGGGCCTCCGGAGGCCTCGCTGTTACTCTTCCTGGCTACCCCCCGCCCTCCCCAAGCGACCCCCGAGGCCTCCAGAGGCCTTGCGGTCGCTCTTCCCGGCTGCCCTCTGCCCTCCCCAAGCGACCCCGAGGCCTCCGGAGGCCTCGCGGTCGCTCTTCCCGGCCTCCCTCAGCCCTCCCTAAGTCATGCCCAAGGAACTGCCAAATCATGCTAGCCTTGAGGCCACAGCTGCACAATTGCAGTGCATTGCACCAGGATATGGTCTGGTGTGCAAAATCTGATGTAATGCACCCATGTGGTTGAAGGAGCCAGTGCCCTCTAAATTGCATAGAGTTTGACACAAAACAGTTTCTTTCTGCCCCAATTCCCAAGAATCCACAGAAAACAGTCTCCCATCTCTCTGCCAGACACCACTTGCAGAAGATCAGGGCAATTGAAGAAGTCCCAGCACAACATTTCTCAGGGGTGTACTCCTTCACGGTACCCAAGAAGGGAGGCGATTCTAGGGTGATATTGGACCTAGAATACACAAACTCCTTCATTACCTACAAGCGTTTTCACATGGAGACCCTATCCTCCATCAGAGAAGTGCTGCAGAGAGGGGACTTCCTAGCCTCCCTAGTCCTAGCAGAAGCCTATCTGCACATCAACAGAGAGAGCAGGAAGTTCCTCCGTTTCGCCTTTGGAAAACAACACTTCCAATTCAGAGCCCTTCCCTTCGGTCTGGCCTTGGCTCCCAGGGTAAAAATCCTGGGAGCCCTAATATTGCACTCCTGAGGGCTCACGGGATCCACCTGTACCCTCACCTAGACAATGTGCTATTGAGAGCATCATCGTTCAAGAATGTGCAGAGAGACCTACAGACAATGATCCAATGCCTCCAGCATCACAGATTCATAATGAACTTCAAAAAGAGCCACCTAGTCCCAGCTCAGACTATCTCCCATTTGGGAACCTGGATAGAAACGAGGTGAAGCAAAATCTTCCTCTCCCAAGAGAGACAACAGGTGGTCCGGAAGGAGGCACAGGGGATGTGAACCCTGTCACTCACTCCCTTGACTGTCCTGGCCAGACTATTAGGTCTTATGATTTCTGCTATCCAGGTGGTCCCATGGGCCAAGTTCCACTTGAGACCTCTGCAGTCATTTTTGATGCAGTTCCAGCAACAGATATCCTTACGATAATTCTTCCTACTTCGTTGCTCATTTTGGTCAGAGACTCCCTGATCTGGTGGATGCGAAAGGAAAACATCGCCAAAGTCTCCCCCTTCTCTCCGATCCACCAGCTCACTGTGACATCGGATGCGAGTCTGAGTGGTTGGGGAGCCCAATATCACGGAAAGGTAGTGCAAGGCTTCTGGGGTCAACAGGAAAGAACTCACAGCATAAATTGGCTGGAATTCAGAGCTGTTTTCGCTGAGACGCACTTCGCACCTATGGAACTATCAGCTACTGTACTGTTTCTTACTTGTCAACTTACTGCTCCTCCACCATGTTTCCACTAGTTGATGTTCTGTCCTGTAGATCGGAGCCCCAATCAGCATCGTCATAGGCAAGCAATCGTTGCTGGTCACAGGCTGGCAACATCAGTTTGAAGTCTGCAGTCCCTCTCAGGTATCTGGCAACTCTCTTCACTGCAACAGGATCTTTGAGAGTAGGAGAGTTGATCATTCTGCATAAGATGCCAACAGCATTTGCAATATCAGGTCTGGTGAAATTAGCTATAATACAGAAGATTTCCAATTGCAGTTCTGTACTTTTCACTGTCTCTCAAGGATTCAGATGCCACATTGTTCTTTAAGAAACCTACTTCCATTGGAGTTCGTGCATCTCTATCATCCTTTAAGGCAAGACAGTCAAGAAGATCTATTATCTTTTGCTTTTGATTAAGGAAGCAACTTCCATCATGGTGTCTTTCAATTTGTACTCCAAGATAGTGTGAGATGTCTCCAAAGCTTTTAATATCTATTTCTTTCTGGAGATTCAGAACTATCTCTTCACTATCTGCTTTGTCTTCATGCACAGAATCAAAGTTATATTGGTCTCCATCCAGCTATTTGGGATTTGGTGGCTTCGTAGAATATCATTCATTACTTAGCAGAGAGGATCAACCAATTCTAAATAAAAAAATATATATAATATTCTGCTGTTAGGCCATCTGGCCCCAGTGTTTCCCCCTTTTTCATTTTCCTAATCGCCTTAACAATTTCATCATGTGTTATTTCTCTATTGACTTTTTCCTTCTGATCTTCAGTTAGTTTCCTGACAACATTTTCTAATATAATTGTCAATTTGATCCTGCAGAGTATTGTTTTTTATATATAATGTCCCAAATTAATTATAACATAATTTTTGAATTTCATCTTCATTTGTTGTAAACCCAACTTTAGTTTTGGAATTTTTTTTTTTACCTTTTCTCAGTCTAGAAGCCAACTTGTTTCCCCATTCAACATTTTTCTGTCTTAGATAATCTTACATCCTTTTAATTTCTTCTGATGATATCATTGATAATTGACCCTGTAATAATTTTAGTTGGTTCTTTATCTTTTTATTTATTAGAGATTTCTTAAGTTCTTGTTCTTTTTGTCTAATTTCTTCTGATATTTTGACTACTTCCTGTTTTTTTCTTCCATCTTATATTCAGTTGCATAAATATTCCTCTAAGCACCGCCTTACTGGCGTCCCAAACAACGTTATTTTTCACTCCTTTACCTAAATTCAAGTTAAAGTATTCTTTCAGTTTTATTTTATAATCTTCTATTATATCTTTTTTTCCCAATAAAAATCCATTTAGTCTCTATTTAAGGGTCAGATTTCTTTTCCTGATCTTTATCATGACAGGGTTATGGTCAGAAGGGGTTTTTAGTAAGATTTCTATTTTCACAATATCATTAATTAAGTCTTGGGGAACTCAAAACATATCAATTCTAGAAAATGAATTTTGGGAATCAGAAAAGAAAGTATATTCTTTCTTATCATTTTCTTTGAGCCTCCAAACATCTGTTAATTGTAATTCTTCTGTAATGTCAATTTTTTTTTTACAAATTTCCCTTTATTTTTCTTTATTTTTTGTTTCTGAATATCTATCTAATTGTGGATTTACTACTCCATTAAAATCACCAAATAGACAGCATGTATCATAATTTAAGTCTAGAATCTTTTTTTTAATTCTTTATAAACAGTATAAAACAGTATAACAGAGGGAGACAGTATTCTGGAAGGCAAAAGGGCTGGAGAAAATAGTCAAACTGTCATAGAGGGAACAAGGCAAACAGCGCAAGGACCCAACAGTGGGAGGCAAAAAAACTTGCACAGGGAGCAAGTAAAGGGAACACATGGTCTCAGATGTCTCTACACTAATGCACAGAGCATGGGAAATAAGCAAGATGAACTAGAACTCCTTGCACTACAAAACAAATATGATATAATAGGCGTTACTGAAACCTGGTGGGACGAGTCTCATGATTGGAATGTAGGAATAGAGGGGTATAACCTTTATAGGAGAAACAGGCCAAACAGGAAAGGAGGAGGAATAGCATTATATGTCAGGGATATTTACACCAGTGAAGTGATCCATGACATCAATACTGGAAGCCAGGTGGAGAGCATCTGGATAAAAATTAAAGGGGAGGGAAACAACAGGGATGTTATTGTGGGACTCTACTACAGACCCCCAAATCAGACGGAGGAATTGGATGTTGCCTTTCTAGAACAGATGAACATACATGCAGAAAGGAGAGATGTAGCAGTGATGGGTGACTTCAACTATCCTGATATTTGCTGGCAATCTAACTCAGCCAAAACTACAAGGTCTAGCAAATTCCTTACATGCCTGGAAGACAATTTCATGGTCCAAAAGGTGGAAGAGGCAACAAGGGGGTCAGCTATTTTAGATCTGATCCTAACCAACAGAGACGACCTTGTTAATGGGGTGCAAGTGGTGGGATCCTTAGGTGAGAGTGATCATGTTCTCCTGGAGTTTGTTATACAATGGAAAGGAGAAGCCAGGCATAGTCAGACACGCATTCTTGACTTTAGGAGAGCTGATTTCAATAAACTCAGGGAAATACTGGGGATGATCCCATGGTCAAGAATACTAAAAGAGAAGGGACCTCAAGACGGTTTTGACTTTCTCAAAAGGGAGATACTGAAGGCACAATTTCAAACAGTACCATTGAGGAAGAAAAATGGGAGGTGTCTCAAGAAACCAGGATGGATGACTAAAGAACTTTCAATGGAGCTAAGTTTTAAACGGAACATGTATAGGAAATGGAAAAGGGAGGAAATCACCAAAGAAGAATTCAAACAGATAGCGAACACGTGTAGGAGTAAAGTCAGAAAAGCTAAAGTGCAGAATGAGCTCAGGCTTGCTAGGGAGGTTAAGAACAATAAAAAGGGTTTTTTTGGGTATGTCCGCAGCAAAAGGAGGAAGCAGGAAATGATAGGGCCACTACGTGGAGAAGATGGCAAAATGCTAACAGGGGACAGAGAAAAGGCAGAATTACTCAACACCTTCTTTGCCTCAGTGTTTTCAGAAAAGGAAAAGGAGGACCAACCTGAGGAAAATGGAACAGAGGACACAATAGGGGAAATCCAGCTGAAAATAAGTAAAGAGGTGGTACAGGAATACCTTCTTAATCTAAATGAATTTAAATCTCCAGGACCAGATGAACTACATCCAAGAGTATTAAAAGAGCTGGCAAATATAATCTCAGAGCCATTGGCAATAATATTTGAGAACTCCTGGAGAACAGGAGAAGTCCCAGCAGACTGGAGGAGGGCAAACGTTGTTCCCATCTTCAAAAAGGGGAAAAAAGAGGATCCCAACAACTATCGTCCAGTTAGTCTGACATCAATACCAGGGAAGATTCTAGAACATATCATTAAACAGAGAGTCTGTGAACATTTAGAAGGCAATGCCATAATCACAAAAAGTCAGCATGGGTTTCAGAGAAACAAGTCATGCCAGACTAATCTGATCTCTTTTTTTGATAAAGTTACCAGCTTGGTAGATGAAGGGAATGCTGTGGACATTGCATACCTTGATTTCAGTAAGGCCTTTGACAAGGTTCCCCATGACATTCTTGCAAACAAGCTTGTAGAATGTGGGCTAGACAAGTTTACTGTTCAATGGATTTGTAATTGGTTGACCGGCCGAACCCAAAGGGTGCTCAGCAGTGGCTCCTCTTCGTCTTGGAAAGATGTGACCAGTGGGGTGCCACAGGGTTCTGTCCTGGGCCCAGTGCTATTCAACATCTTTATCAATGACTTAGATGAGGGAATTAGGGGCATACTTATCAAATTTGCAGATGACACCAAATTGGGAGGAGTAGCTTATACCCTAGAGGACAGGATCAAAATTCAGAATGACCTGGATAGACTGGAGAGCTGGGCCAAAGCTAACAAAATGAAATTCAATACGGAGAAATGTAAAGTACTGCATTTAGGGCGGAAAAATGAAATGCATAAATATAGGATGGGAGAGACCTGGCTGAATGAGACTATGTGCGAAAGGGATCTAGGAGTCCTAGTAGACCACAAGTTGAACATGAGCCAACAGTGTGATGCGGCAGCTAAAAAGGCCAATGCAATTTTGGGCTGTATCAATAGAAGTATAGTGTCTAGATCAAGGGAAGTAATAGTGCCACTCTATTCTGCCTTGGTCAGACCTCACTTAGAATACTGTGTCCAGTTCTGGGCACCACAATTCAGAAAGGATATTGACAAATTGGAGCGTGTCCAGAGAAGGGCAACTAAAATGGTGAAAGGTCTGGAAACAATGCCTTATGAGGAGAGACTTAGGGAGCTGGGTATGTTTAGCCTGGAAAAAAGACGGTTTAGAGGCGATATGATAGCCCTGTTTAAGTATTTGAAGGGATGTCACGCTGAGGATGGAGCAGGCTTGTTTTCTGCTGCTCCAGAGACTGGAACACGGAGCAATGGGTGCAAGCTCCAGGAACAGAGATTCCACCTCAACATGAGGAGGAACTTTTTGACAGTCAGAGCTGTTCGGCAGTGGAACACACTCCCTCGGAGCGTGGTGGGGTCTCCTTCCTTGGAGGTCTTTAAACAGAGGCTGGATGGCCATCTGTCGGGGATGCTTTGATTGTGATTTCCTGCGTGGCAGGGGGTTGGACTGGATGGCCCTCGTGGTCTCTTCCAACTCTGCAATTCTATGATTCTATGATTCTATGATATTCACCTATTTTTAAAATTCTTTTATAAAAAGTATACAGCTGCCCCTCCACATTCGCGAACTCAGCATTCGTGGTTTTGATTATTCGCGGTTTTGGGAGGCCCCCTTGGCCCCCAAAAAACCGCGACAAGGGGCCTCCAGAGGCCCCGTGAAAGCCTTGGGAGGGAGTGGGGAGGGCCGGGGAGGCCTCCGCGGGGCCCTGCAAAGGCCTTGGCGGAGTGGGGAGGGCCAGGAAGGCCTCCGCGGAGCCCCGCAAAGGCCTTGGGGGGAGTGGGGAGGGCCGAGAAGGCCTCCGCCGGGCCTTCAGAGACCTTCTGGAGGCCCCGCGAAGGCCCTGGGGGGGACTGGGGAGGGCCGGGAAGGCCTCCGCGGGGCCTTCGGAGACCCTCCGGAGGCCCTGCGAAGGCCTTGGGGGGAGTGGGGAGGGCCAGGAAGGCCTCCGCGGGGCCTCCGGAGACTCTCCAGAGGCCCCGTTGAGGGCTTGGGCAGGAGGGGGGAGGGCTGGGGAGGCATCCACGGGGCCTCAGGAGGGTCTCCGGAGGCCCCGGGAAGGCCTAGGAAGGGAGTGGGAGGCGGGGGAAAGCGACTATGGGGCCTCCAGAGGCCCCATGGTCGCTATGGCGGGGGAGGGGAGGCAAACAATATTTGCGGATTTTTCACATTCGCGGGGGTCCATGGAACGTAACCCCTGCGAATTTGAAGGGACAACTGTATTCACCTATATTAAAAATAATACTTTTGTATTATTTAAATAAGTCTCCACCACAGTAAATCTACCTCTCTCATCTGGTAGAATTGAACTTGGTTTAAGGTTTGGGTCCACATAGAAAGCTTTTTTCTTTCTCTGACCTGATGAGTTAAATTTTTCTCCCAATTTTTTTTGGTTCAATAAATGTTCTTGATTTTTTTTAATTCGGCTTTCTTGAAACCATATAATTTTAGCGTTGGTCTTTTTAAGATAATGGAAAACCAAATTTCTTTTTTTATTTGAGTTTAGACCTTTGACATTCCAACTAACAAAGTTGATACCTAACATTCACGATAAGTAGCACTTTATTATTTTTAATGAATTAACTTGACCAATTTAATCAAAACACACAGAATCACCTGTTTTCCACCCCTCCCCTCCCCACCTGAGTCTCTTTCCCCTACCCTAAATCTTCCTGTTTTTCCTTTCTTCCTGTATCACTCAGATATGCTCAGATCAAGTAGGCTTGTTTCTTCCTGGTCTTTTTTCTCCTTTCTTTTTCTTGGCTCTTCCCCCACCACCCACCACCCTGATTTCTTGTTTCTTCAGTCTGAATAGGTTGTTCCTGGTCTTTTTGAACTGTTTGTTTCTCATTTTTCTTCTTCTCTTTTCCTTCTTGATAGTCCCAGTTCTTTTCTATTTCTTTTAATAACTCCTTGGCTTTTTCTAAAGAGTTTATCTTATATCTTTCTCTTTTGAATGAGAAGTTGATGTCTTCCAACGTATCCCAGATGAAAGCCCATCTTTTCTTTTTTTAATATTTCTACCAGAAAGTTATAGTCCTTTCTATATTTTCTTTTTTCAAAAATTGGATGTGCTCTTTATTTTCTTGAACTTCCTTTTTAGACACTGCTAGCAATCTATGAAGACCATTGAATTTAGTATTCATATCGTCCAAATAAGTGTCTCTAAATTCTCTAATTTCAGTCATGAATTCTTTCATATATCGAGGTATTCCTTCTAAGTTGAGCTTCTTCTACTTAGTGTATTCTGGGTTTCCAGTAATTTATTCCTATTTCTTAGACCAGATGCCATCTTAGTTCTTTTCCAGTTTTTTTCCTTTCTTTGTCTTTTAATTTTCTTCTTTCTCCTTCAATTTCATTTTTCCTTTCCAGTTCACTTCAATCTCTCTCTTGGATCTCTGTAATGTCACGAGTTTATATGTATATGTATGTGTATGTGTGTATATATATATATATATATATATATCTCCACACACACATACATATATACATACACACACACACACACACATACACACTGTCATCCCTCCATATTTGTGGGGGTTAGGGTCTCGAGACCCCCGTGAATGTGAAAAAACCGTGAATAAAAAAAGGTCTCTCCCATCCGCCCACAATCCCCCCGCTCTTCCAAAGTGGCAACGGGGCTTTTTGAGTCCCATCACCACTTGGGAATGTGTGGGGTGCCCCAAAAGCCTCCCACCTGCCTGACTGCCACCCCCCTGCTGCCTGCCATGTTTCCTGAAACAGCTATGGGGCTCTGTAGCCCCATACCCATTTCAGGAAGGTCGAGGTGTCGCAGCTGGGAGGTTGGCCAGTCTCCCCCGGCCTTCCTGAGGTGGGTCTGGGACTTTTAAGCTCTGGAGCAGTCTCGGGAAGGCTGGGGATGGTGGTGGACAGGCAGACAGGAGGTTTGCCAGCCTCTCTCCTGCCTTCCTGAAGGGGCTCTGGGGCTTTGAAGCCTCGGAGCCATCTCGGGAAGGCCGGGGACAGCGACGGGTGGGTGGGAGGCTTGCCGGCCTTTCCCTGGCCTTCCTGAGGGGGCTCTGGGGGTTTGAAGCCTCAAAGCCGCATCGGGAAGGCTGGGGACGGCAGCGGACGGGCAGGAGGGAGGCTTGCTGGCTTCCCCCGACCTTCATGAGGGGGCTCCGGGGCTTTGAAGCCTCAGAGCCACCTCGGAAAAGCCGGGAACAGCAGCAGGAGGGAGGGAGGGTGTCTTGCTGGCTTCTCCCCAGCCTTCCCGAGGGGGCTTCAGGGCTTTGAAGCCTCAGAGCCACCTTGGGAAGGCTGGGGACGGCGGCGGGAGAGAGGGAGGCTTGCCGGCCTCTCCCTGGCCTTTGCGAGGGGACTCCAGGGCTTTGAAGCCTTGGAGCCTCCTCAGGAAGGCCGGGACGACAGAGGGAGGGAGACTTGCCGGCCTTCGTGAGGCGGCTCCGGGGCTTTGAAGCATCGGAGCCAGCTTGGAAGTCTGGTGACGGTGGCGGGTGGGAGGCTTGCTGGCCTCACCCTGGCTTTCCCGAAGGGGCTCTGGGGATTGACAGCCCCATAGCTACTTCGGGAATGTTGAGAGGGGTGGAGGGAATACAGCCTTGAGGCTTTTCAGCCACCCCACATCCTCCCAAAGCCGCGACAAGGCTTGGAAAGCTTAATTGTGGCTTGGGAAGTGTGGGGGGCTAAAAAGTGCCTTTCCCGCCAACTCCCCGCTCTCCACCCCAAATGGAGCCAATCCCCCAGAGAGCAGGGAGTTGAGCACCTGGTTTGCTCAGCAAGCAGTCCATTTAAATTGGCTGCTCTTCCTTGCATACCAGGGAGAGAAGCTGATTTAAATGGGGTGCTTACTGAGCAACCCGCGAATAATCAAAACTGTGAGAGTGAAAGCCGTGAAAGTGGCGGGGCAGTTGTATATATTCCTTCTACTTGTTTTTCCACTCTTCAAAAGTTCAAAAAAAAATCTTTATTTTTCTTTGAACTTCTTTTCTTTAATCTAGTCTTTGGGGGGGCAGAAATGAAGGGAAGTAAAAAAAGGGGGAGGAAGAATAAAAAATGGGGGCTAGGTGGGGATAGGTACAAAAATTCACATGTAAAAATAAAGTACTTTACTGGGGAAGAGAAAAAAATGCTCACAAAGTGAAAAAATGAGAAAGGAAAAATAAGGGTCCCAGAAAAGACTAAAAAAAAAAAAAACAAACATAAAAAAGGAATAATTAAAAAAAAAAGAAATTAAAGGAAAAATAATAAAAATGAAAAATATGCATAGAAGGACATAGATTAATAGTTTCTATATATTGCTTTGTGTTAAGGGAGAGTAATGTTCTTTCTGTTCGTTATAGTGCAAACTATATAATATAAATGTCTGTGTGCTTCAAATCAGGTCTTCCAGTTTAATCTTCTCAACTAGATAGTCAGGCAGCATTCTCAAGGACACTTCATTGGGAAAGTTCCCAATGAAGAAAAGAAAGTGTTCTTTTCTCTCCAATTCTGCTATCATACATTTAACATAACAGCCTCCTCTGTCTCAAATCTGTCCTTATTGTCTAGTTAATTACAAGTAGACAAGGGAAAAAAAACAGAGCTCGGGGGGAGGGGAATCCCCTAAAAATATAATTAAGGAAAACAATGGGAACAAAAAAAAAATCTCCAATAAATAAATAGAATAACAGATTATAGTACATGTATCAAAACATTTTAAATGTATTAACTTCTCTTCAGGAATACTTTCCAGTCAATGCAGCAATGTATCAATATATCAAAAGCACATCAAAAACAAGAAAAAAAAACTATGTACAAAAAAAAAGAGAAAAAAAGAAATAATTAACTGTAATTAATTAACAAGGAATGTAAGATCAGAGGAGTTAGCTAGTAATTGAAGAGTATATTTTCCAAGTACAAAGATCACCTTGGCTTCACAATCTTTCAGAATGTTTGGCAGCTTAAGGCAGATGAGGTGACCTAAAAGCTCCCTCGTTTCTTTCAGAGGCTGTTGTAGTCACCCGGCATTATTCGACCGGGAGTGCTGCTTCCCAGCACTCATTTCAGTAAATCTTCCAGTGCATAGTTCTTCTTTCTCCGCTAGATTGAAGCACCCAGCTGGGTCTCCTGGAGTCCCCTAGTTGCTGGGAACCCACTTGTCAGGATATTTTAAGTGAATAATCTCCTGAAAACAGCCTTGGTGCAAGAGCTCTGCTCTGCTCCTCTCCTGTCTGCTCTCATCCAAACAGGAAGTTTCAGAGATATTTTATTTTTTACATGTTGGTGATGCAAAAGATGGCAAAACAGAAGGACTACCACCCTTTGTAACAACTAAGGGAAACTTCAGGGTAAGTGGTGGATAGGAAGCACTTAAAGTACCATGTACAATAATAGCAGTATATATAAATTGATGGTGCTGGTGATGATATAATTCGGCAGTCAGCATCCAACACTGGAACACATTAGGATCCATCCAGTATTGTTCCTCAGTTTAGATAGTTATGTCTGTCATAGCAGTGAGGGGTAAGTAAGAGAACATGTGACCCAGAGAATGTCAAGGCTCTGTCTAGTGAAAATAATAATAATAGTAATAACAACAACAACAACAACAACAATAATAATAATTCTATTTTGGGGGGAATTATTGCATGCTGCTTAATTACCCTGGCCTAAAAGAAAGTTTTTGGTTGTGTAACAAACTGAACTAAAGTTAATAAAGCCTTTACTATTGTGCTAAAAAGTAAAGGAAAGTGAGTTGCATATGGTAAAAAGGATCCATTACAACAGTGTACTTTTGACTGCAGCTCGAAGAATCCAGAGGAAGCTGAACTTGAAGATACACTGAATCAAGTGGTAAGGTTCACTCATGCTGTATTGTTTTCTGAATTTAAGTTTTTAAAAATTTTTATGGACTGCTTAAAAGTGAAATTTGAAGATAGAATAAAGAGAAAAACTTGTAAATTGGGGTACTTATATTTTGCCATGAGAGCCAATGTGGTTTGTGTTTCAGTCTAAGAATCTGGGAGACCAGGTTCAAGTTTCTGCTTAGCCATGGAAACCCACTGAGTGAATTTGGGCAAATCACACTCTCTTAGCCCCATCTAAATAAATTTTGGCAAGAGAACCTTGTTTCAAAAATTCTATGCCAAATAATAATAGGTAATTGTGGATCATAATCATAATTAGGATCGCCCATATATCAAAAACAACTTGGAAGGCACACTACAGTAAAACATTTTGACCTAGTTTTTTTGCTGGTTGATACTCATAATTATGTAAATCTAAATTAGTATACACTCGTGTGAAAAAGAAAGTACACCCTCTTTGAAGTATGTGGTTTTACATATCAGGACATAATAACAATCATCTGGCCCTTAGCAGGTCTTAAAATTAGATAAATACAACCTCAGATGATCAACAACCCATAACATATTACATGTGTCATGATTTATTCAACAAAAATAATGCCAAAATGGAGACGCCATGTGTGAAAAACTAAGTACACCTTATGATTCAATAGCTTGTAGAACCACCATTAGCAGCAATAAGGACTTTTTCGGACGCATGGAAAGTAATGCAAGCAGCGTTGCCAGGTTGCGACGCTGCTGCGCAAGAGGGCGCCCGTTTCGGACGACGCTCCTCCCAGCGGTACTGTTGCAGTACCGCTGGGACATTTGAGCGTGATTTTTTTCATTCCCAGCATCATATTTTACTCGCGATCGCTGATCGCAAGTAAAACATGACGCTGGGCAGGAAAAAAATCACGCTCAAATGTCCCAGCGGTACTGCAACAGTACCGCTGGGAGGAGCGTCGTCCGAAACGGACGCCCTCTTGCGCAGCAGCGTCGCAACCTGGCGACGCTGCTTGCGTTACTTTTCATGCGTCCGAAAATGTCCTAAGTTGAAGTAATCATTTTCTGTATGACTTTATCAGTCTTTCACATTGTTGTGGAGGAATTTTGGCCCACTCTTATTTACAACATTGCTTCAGTTAATTGAGGTTTGTGGGCATTTATTTATGCACATCTCTGTTAATATCCCGCCACACTTTGACTGGGCCATTGCAACACCTTTATTGTTTTCTTTTTCAGCCATTCTGTTGTAGATTTGCTGGTGTGCTTGGGATCATTGTCCTGTTGCATTGACTCAATTTCAGCCTAGCTTTAGCTGTCGGACAGATGGCCTCACATTTGACTCTAGAATACTTTGGTATACAGAGGTGTTCATGGTCAGCTCAGTGACTGCAAGGTTCCCAGGTCCTGTGGCTGCAAAACAAGCCCAAATCATCATGCCCTCCACCACTATGCTTGACAGTTGGTACGAGGTGTTTGTGCTCATATGCTGTGTTTGGTTTTTGACAAATGCGTCGCTGTGCATTATGGCCAAACATCTCCACTCTGGTCTTCTCTGCCCAAAGGTCATTGTTCCAGCTGTCTTGTGGTTTGTTCAGATGCAACTTTGCAAACCTAAACTGTGCTGCAATGTTCTTTTTAGAGAGAAGAGGCTTTCTTCTGGCAACTCTTCCAAACAAATAAAACTTGTTCAGTCTTCTAATTGTACTGTCGTGAACTTTAACATTTAACATGCTAACTGAGTCCTTTAGAGGCTGAGATGTACAGTTGTCCCTCCAAATTTGTGGGGGTTAGGGGCGTGAGTCCCCCGCAATGTGAAAAATCCGCGAATAAAAACTAGGTCACGCCACCGCCCTCCTGCCACTCCAGGAGCAGCGACGGGGCTACCCAAGGCTTGTCGCTGCTTCCAGGCCCCCTCCCACCCACCCCTCAGGAGCAGCGACGGGGCTACCCAAGGCTCGTCGCTGCTTCGATGCCCCCTCCCACCCCCCCAGGAGCAGCAACGGGGCTACCGAAGCCTCGTCACTGCTTTCTCCCCCCCCCAGGAGCAGCGACAGGGCTACTGAAGCCTCATCGCTGCTTCCCCCCACCCCCAGGAGCAGCGACGGGGCTTGGCAAGCCTTGTCACTGCTTCCTCCCACCCTCTTCCGTCCCCCCCGGAGCAGCGACACGGCTACCCAAGCCTTGTCGCTGCTTCCACCCACCCCCACCCACCCCCAAGAGCAGCTACAGGGCTACCCAAGACTCGTCACTGCTTCCTCCCACCCTCCCCTCCCACCCACCCCGGAGCAGCGACGGGCTACCCAAGACTCGTCGCTGCTTCCACCCAGCCCCTCCCACCCCCCCTAGGAGCAGCGACGGGGCTTGGCAAGCCTCGTCGCTGCTTTCTCCCACCCCCTCCCACCCACCCCTGGAACAGCGACGGGGCTACCCAAGCCTCATTGCTGCTTCCTCCCACCCCCCACCCCCATGAGCAGCGATGGGGCTTGGCAAGCCTTGTTGCTGCTTCCACCCGCCCCCTCCTGCCCCCCCAGGAGCAGCGACGGGGTTACCTAAGGCTCATTGCTGCTTCCTCCCAACCCCCACCCCCAGGAGCAGCGACGGGGCTTGGCAAGCCTCGTCGCTGCTTTCTCCTACCCCTTCCCACCCCCCTCCGGAGCAGCGACGGGGCTAGCCACATCTCATCGCTGCTTTCTCCCCCCCCCTCCCACCCCCCCAGGAGCAGCGACAGGGCTACCCAAGTCTTGTTGCTGCTTCCTCCCACCGTCTCCCACCCCCCCAGGAGCAGCAACGGGGCTTGGCAAGCAGCGTTGCTGCTTCCTCCCACCACCACCTAGGAGCAGCGATGGGGCTACATAAGCCTCGTCGCTGCTTCCACCCACCCCATCTTCTTCATGGTCTCCGTGAATCACACAGTTGGGTTATTCCTGCGCTTGCGCAGTGCATACGGAACCTTCTAGTATCGCTAGGCAGAATGTGCATAGATACCTTTTTGGCGGTAACTCCGCCCACAATAACGGTCCCTTAAAAGGCTCTCCCGCCTAAATCCCCTCAGTTCCTTTTTTTCCGCCGCACTAGCAGCTCTGACGGAACCTTCGCTCGCTCTTTATACTTTCACTTTGGATTTGACTCGGACTGTTCTTCTGACCACGATTTCTCTGACTCCCTGGCTGTTGTATAGATCTTGAAATTTGGACTGGCTTTGATGACTAAGTCCAAAGACAACAAGAAGAAAAAGGCCAAACGCCGTCATACTGATGAGAGACCGAAGGCCGTCCCGTCCCACAGCTTCAGCAAGCTCTACCAGTTGCTTCGACACCGGGCACTTCTGCCGCTCCATCCCAGCGCTCGCCTCGGGATTGAGCAGTTGGCATTCAGCTTCCACGCCCGAGATCTCCCTCCTCGACGCCGTCGCTGGAGATTGTAGAAGTCGAAGTGGGTTCCGCTGATGAATCAGAGCACCTTCCACATGTCCGTGGGCCTTCGCCTACTCTGCTCGTTTCACGATCGGAATTGCTCCAACCTTCGGTTCCAGCGGGAGAGGTGCTTGATGAGCCCAGACCCTCCACCTCCACACTTCGGGAGGATGAGTTGGCATATGGTGCCTACGACCTGGCCAAGTCGCTGCTTGCAGCTCCGTTGGTGGGACATTCAACTACTGAGGCTGTTTCGGAGCGCGTTTTCCAGTTGACCTCTGAGGCTGCGACTCTTCAAGCTGTGGCTCTATCTCCACCCCAGATTTCCTTCCACAGGCTGGGTAGGGACTCCACCCTCCCGAGAGAACCGACAAGGCCGGTGTTGAGGGATGCAGCATGCCAGGCATCTCTGAATCGTCTCCTACCTCCGCTGCCTTCGGAGCTATGACCACCTACGCCACCGCAACGCTCCACATCCATTGCTGGCCGACAATGATCACCATCACCGTCATCTGACTCCTCTTCTTCTTCCGAGTCCTCTGAAGCATACTTACCATTCTTGCCATCTCCTCAGCCGGATCTTCTGGAGGATGACTCTTCCTCGCCAACGGACGATGTCCGTTTGTTTGCGGAACAGGTGGTCCGTATGGCGCATGCTCTCGATCTGAAAACCACCAAGGAGTCTGAGCCCCTTGATCCTATCTCTCAAAGGCTCAAATCTAGAACTTCTCCGGCTACGTCTCTGCCTGTCCTGCCGTCCCTCCTCAAATTGAGCCAGGGTTCGTGGGAAAACCCTTCTTCCATTCCGTCCACCTCTAAACGGATAGACAGATTGTATAGAGTGGCAGGTGATGGGATCGACTGGCTTCAAGAGCACCCAAAGCCTGACTCTGTTGTTGTGGAAGCTGCTCAGCCTAGAAGGCAGCAACGTGCGCAGTCCACTCCCTCCGACCCCGAAGGAAGGAAGCTGGACATTATGGGGAAGAAGCTGTATTCGGCTGCTGGCCTCAGCTTCCGGATCGCGAACTATTCGGCGTGTATGGGCGCATACCAGCAGGTCCTGTGGGAGAGAATGCTACCACTCATCCAGGACCTGCCTGATGAATGTCAACGACTCGCCGAGGCCATCCAAGCAGAGGCTCAACTGCTGGCGGGGCAGCAGATGAACTCTGCGCGCCACGTTGCTGACTGCGCAGCCAAGACGGTGGCGGGTTCTATCGCTCTTCGGAGGCATGCCTGGCTGCGATCCTCGGGGCTGTCCGCACAGGCATCAGCTATGATAGAGGACATGCCCTTCGACAACTCCGGCCTCTTTCACTTCAACTGACAAGAAGCTGGAGTTCACGCAGAAGATGAGGACCACCGTGCGAAAGTACGGTATGCCATCGGCCTCATCTTCTGCGTACCGCCCCAGACATCGTTCGGCCTGGCATGCCTCTTCCTACAGCCAGCCGTTCAGGCGAAGTGGCATGCCTCAGTCCTCTATGCGTCCCTGGTTCCAACAGCCCATGTTCTCCACCTCATCGGTGAGGAGCCAGGGGTCCACTTCTAGGTACCGGTTGCCTTCAAAGCAACGGCCGAAGGATCAGGGCAGAAGGAGATTTTGAGTACCTCCCTGTTGTTGATTATGATGTTTCCCTTTTCTTTTAGACCCTCCTGTTTGGAGATCGCCTGTCGTCGTTCCAGGATGCCTGGTCCTTGATAACATCGGACCGCTGGGTTCTGAAGATCGTACAACAGGGCTACTGGATCGAGTTCGACGAACAACCTCCAACAGGTCGGGTCCGTGTGACACAGCCCTCCCCTCCTCGAAGAGGTTCAAACCCTACTTCAAAAAGGAGCTGTGGAGCCTGTGGATCCCGAACATCGCCACCTCTGCTTCTTTTCAAAGTACTTTCTGGTCCCGAAGAAAGATGGTGGTCTTCGTCCTATCCTCAACCTGAAGGGAGTGAATTCGTACATCAACCCGAAGAAATGCAGGATGACAACACTTGCTCTCATCCTTCCTTTTCTTCAACACGGAGATTGGTTTGCGTCCATAGACCTCAAGGACGCCTACTTCCACATCGGGATCCATCCTGCCCACAGGAGATTTCTGGCGTTCCAGATCGGGGCCGAACCCTACCAGTTCCGCGTTCTACCCTTCGGACTCCCCACGGCACCGAGAGTCTTCACAAAGTGCATGGTGCCGGTGGCAGCCTACCTTTGGCAACACGGAGTCATAGTCTTCCCGTATATCGACGACTAGCTCCTTGTAGCAGACTCGATGGCCCAACTCGAGAGGAAAATCAGCTTTACCCTAGATGTGCTGCATACCCTGGGACTTGTTGTCAACATGGAGAAATCCCATTTGAATCCTACGCAAGTGATTCAGTTCATCGGAGCCCGACTGGACTCCGGCTCGGCGGCAGCCTATCTTCCAGAGGACCGGTTCAACACCCTACGGTCCCTGATTCACGGTTGCCGGCGTTCACAACGGGTCCGGTCACACGACATCCAGGTCCTCCTGGGCCACATGGCAGCGACTACGGCCGTTACCCCTCTGTCCAGGCTTCGATTCCGGCCGCTCCAGCACTGGTTCCTGACGGTCTTCGACCATCTGCGGGACTCTCCGAAAAAGCTCCTGACGATGCCCCGGGCTGTCCGGCGTTCCCTCGACTGGTGGCTCATACCTCGGAATGTCCTCTCCGGCCTTCCTTTCGACCCGCCGCAGCCGAGCGTCTCCCTCACGACGGATGTGTCCCTACTCGGCTGGGGGGCTCAGCTAGGTTGCCACAAAATTCAGAGCCTATGGAACGACGAGGAGAAGACGTTACACATCAACGTTTTGGAGCTCCTGGTGGTCCAGAAAGGTCTCCGAGCGTTCGAGGTGCTGGTTCGGAACAGGACTGTCCTTCTAATCACGGAAAACACCTCTGTGATGTATTACATAAACAAGCAAGGTGGTACCAGGTCTCCTCAGCTTCTTCAACTCACTCTACAGATATGGGATTGGTGCGTGGAAAGGAATGTCTTCCTGCAATCTATCCATTTCCCCAGGGAAGACAATATTATTGCCGACGGACTGAGCCATTCCAATTCCAACGTCCACGAGTGGATGCTGCATCGGCACGTAGTGTCCGATCTTTTCCATCGTTGGGGGACTCCTCTGCTGGACCTCTTCGCGACTGCCCAGAACGCTCAGTGCGACCAATTTTGCTCCAGAGTATGGCACAAGGACTTGAGGGGGGATGCGTTCCTGTACCAGTGGAACGGACCTTTCCTGTACCTCTTTCCTCCAATTCCGCTACTGACAAGGGTCGTCGCCAAGCTTTGCCGGGACCGGGCAAATGTGATCCTCATCACACCATGGTGGCCTCGACAACCGTGGTTCGCACCACTGCTACTTCTGGCCAGGCGCCGGTTTCTTCACCTTCCAAGCAGACCGGACCTACTCACCATCCAGCAAGGCAAGGTCAGGCATCCTGACATCGACTCACTCCACCTGACGGCCTGGAGAATCCATCCGTGACCTTGTGTCCATCTCAACCTCCCCCTCCTCCTCCCTTGCCTCGAGCAGTTCAGGCGATTATTGACGCTGCCAGGAAACTCTCGACACGGAAAGCCTACTTCTGTAAGTGGAGCCGATTCAAGACGTTCCTGACAGATAAGGGACTGACTGTCGAATCCTGTTCGGTATCGACGGTCCTTCAGTTCCTCCTAGACCTATTGAGGGCGGGACTCTTTGTATCGTCTCTTCGGGGTTACCTGGCTGCTATCTCCGTCGAATTGCAATCTCGGAATCGACCATCCCCCTTCCAGGATCCGACGGTTAAGAGGTTCTTGAAGGGATATGTTAACCTCCATCCTCCGGTGCTCGAACCCATACCGGCCTGGAGCCTTGAACTCGTCCTCTCTCAGTTGGTGAGACAACCGTTTGAACCTTTGGCATCAACTGACCTCCGACTGCTGAGTTGGAAGGCTGCCTTTCTGGTTGCCATCACCTCTGCTCGTCGGGCTGGAGAGCTATGTGCCTTACGATCAGACCCTCCATATCTGTTTCCACAAGCACAAAGTGGTCCTGAGACCGGACATTTCCTTTCTCCCTAAAGTGGTCTCTAGCTTCCACCTCAACCAACCTATTGTCCTACCGGCGTTGATGCAGGACCCGAAGGACGAATTCGAGCGTACCCTACACTCCACGGATGTTAGGAGGGCGCTTGCCTTCTACATACAACAAACTGCTCCATTCCGACAATCACCCCAGCTCTTTGTCTCCTATGCTGATTCCAAAAGGGGTGCTCTGATCTCGTCGCAGCGGCTTTCCAAGTGGGTGACATCAACCATCGCTCTCTGCTATGAGCTGGCCAAGAAGCCATTGCCTCCACGAATTCGTGGACATTCTACGAGAGCTGTCTCTGCTTCGACTGCTTTCCTCTCAGGGATGCCACTAGAGGACGTTTGCCATGCTGCGACTTGGTCCTCACCATTGACATTCATCTCACATTACAGACTGGACTCTCGTTCTAGGAATGAGGCTGCTTTTGGGAGGGCAGTGCTTCTGTCCTCCATACATTGAGTGAGTGTATTCAGGTTGACTTTTTTTGCTGTTGATTTATTTCATGGTTGGTCTACTTCTGTATTGAAATGTGTGTATTGCTATGATGACAATAGTTAATAATTGCAGAACGTGCAAGAACACACAAAAAAATTGAATGAGAGAAATCCCTTTCAAGGCTAGGGTGAAGGGTCCTTGTATGTGGTGCAGGACATACCCTCCTCCAGTGGGGAAGCTTGTGAGTATCCAACTGTGTGATTCACAGAGACCACAAAGAAGATGGACAGGTTGCTTACCTGTAACCATAGATCTTCGAGTGGTCTTCTGTGAATTCACACAGACCCGCCCTTCCTCCCCTCTATGTCCTACTATTGCATATATGCTTAATGTTCCTGATGCTGCTTATTGCGGTGTCATTCAAGAAACTGAGGGGATTTAGGCGGGAGAGCCTTTTAAGGGACCATTATTGTGGGTGGAGTTACTGCCAAAAAATGTATCTATGCAGATTCTGCCTAGCGATACTAGAAGATTCCGTATGCACTGCGCAGGCGCAGGAATAACCCAACTGTGTGAATTCACAGAAGACCACTCGAAGATCTATGGTTACAGGAAAGCAACCTGTCCTCCCCCCCCGCCCCCGGAGCAGCGATGGGGCTACCCAAGCCTCGTCGTTGCTTCCACCCCCACTCCCACCCACCCCCAGGAGCAGCAACGGGGCTACCCAAGCCTCGTCGCTGCTTCCACCACCCCCCTCCCACCCCCCAGGAGCAGCGACGGGGTTACCCCAGCCTCGTCTCTGCTGCCACCTACCCCCTCCAACCTCCCCAGGAGCAGCGATGGGGCTACTCAAGCCTCGTCACTGCTTCCACCCACCCCTCCTGCCCCCCCCCAGGAGCAGGTACCCCCTTGCAGTTTTTTCGATGGCGGGGGGGGGGCGCTCCCAAATCCACAAATAGTCAAAACCGCAAATCTTAAAGCCACGAATGTGGAGGGGTAACTGTACTTCTTGGTTTTTTTGCAATTTCTCTGAATATTGCGTGGTCTGACCTTGAGGTGAATTTGCTGAGAGGTCCACTCTTTGGAAGATTGGCAACTGTCTTGAATGTTTTCCACTTTTGAATAATCTTTCTCACTTAAGAATGATGGACTTTAAGTTGTTTGGAAATGGCCTTATAACCATTCCCAGATTGATGGGCAGCAACAATTGCTTCTCTGAGATCATTGCTGATGTCTTTCCTCCTTGGCATTGTGTCAACATACATCTAAATGCTCCAGACCAGCAAACTGCTAAAACTTTGGCTTTTATAGAGGTGGTCACACTTGCTGATGAACAATTAATCAAGGGCATTTGATTAGCAGCACCTGTCTGCTACTTAACATCTTAATTGTTATGGAAGCAGTAAAGGTGTACTTAGTTTTTCACACATGGCTTCTTCATTTTGGCTTTATTTTTGTTTAATAAGTAAATTATGGCATGGTATAATATGTCATGTGTTGTTCATCTGAGGTTGTATTTACCTAATTGTAAGACCTGCTAAGGAACATATAATTGTTACTATGTCCTAATATGTAAAACCTTAGGCCCCCTTTTACATTAAATGAGCTGTGGTGCTAAAACACCTGCCCTTTTCAATAAAAGTTGAGATTGCGTATGAGTATTTGGTTTTAAACATCAATACTAAAAATACATGCTCTTTCCAGATGGTCGTCTTCAAATACATTGAAGACAAAGATGTGTTTCAAAAATTCTATGCCAAAATGTTGGCAAAGCGACTTGTACACCAGAACAGTGCTAGTGATGATGCAGAGGCAAGCATGATCTCCAAACTGAAAGTGAGTTGTTTTTCCTTTTCCTTTGTTTCCTTAATCACCTTTGCCAAGAGAGTATGAGATAATGCTGGTTAATGCATAAATATGCTGTGTGCTGACTAAAAATGTCTCCATAAACATGTCTACTTTGTTCAGCAAAATCAAAAAACAAAAACAAATTAGTACTGGGTTTTTTAGAGTTTCAGTTTCTTACTACCAAAATCCAATGGCTGTAGAACAATTTAATTTTCTGTGATCAACCTCCAGACCTAAGGAAGGGCTTGTTAAAATGGGTTTTCTTACTAATTTTCTATAGATAAAATGTATGTGAATCACTAAAGCTAATATATTAAACACCAAGCAATTGAACATCCTGCTGTGTGGCAGTCTCTGTCAATTCTGTCATGCAGCAGTTCCATTAGTGAGCATTAGCTGTCACTGTTCCATTACTGTGTATTAGCTGTCACATAAAGAAATGATTTTTTTCCCCTGCATTACTTCAAAGGTGTGCAGTGGTGCACACCATAGCACAATTCTAAACAGTTTTGCAGATATGAAATGGCTGTATATGAAGTATGACAATTGGTTTAAGTAATTTAAGATGTAAACGCTTACTGACATTGGATTTCCAAATCGTAAGCAGATATCTTTGCCACTTGAGATCTTTTAATTGAATGTGCTAGGTACTGAACCTGGAACTGCCTGCACAAAAAGTTTGTGTTCTAGCACAGAGCTAACATTCTCCCAGATAAACGTACAAAATTAAAAACTGGAAATTTTGTTCAATAGCTTTTTTGCCCTTGAAAAAATGATCCATCAGTTCAGGGGGATCCATCCTAACTTTTCAGTGTGACATATGCTTTCTCTTTAGAACAGTGGGTCCCAATCGTTGGTCCTGCAGGTGTTTTGAACTTCAGCTCCTAGCATTCTTAGCCAGCTTGGCCAACAGACAGGAGTTCTGGGAGCCAAAGTCCAAAACATCTGGAGGACCAAAGTTTGGAAACCACCTTTAGACAATGACTTGAAGTTCCTGAAGGTTAAATATGTAGTTCCTGTTCAAATGTTAACTTCATAGTGCTTCTATTGGAATAATTCTAAGTAGAAATTCTCTTTTTTTGTTGTTGTTGAACAAAAATATTGTTAAGTATTATGACTGCAGGTGTAATCAGATTTTTTTTCTTTAATTGCAAAATGTGGTCAAAAGACAGCAGTGATTGGCTTTCAAGTCTGTACCAGTATTTTATTTAAATGTATTTTTATTTCCAAATATTTTGCCCTACTTTTCTAGTTTGAAAGACAATGCCCAATTCATTCCATAACCCTGCAGTACACAGAGCAATATAAAACATCACAATTAAAAAATGTTTCATTAAAAATATGCAGCAGAAAAAAAACATTAAATATCAATCTGTTAAAAAAAATTCTAAAACCACAATGGAGTGAGTGCATATTACTTAACAGTGTTCTGACTAACAGTAATAGCTAAAAGACCTCTGGTCTCAGGTGCTGAAAACTTTTTTAAAGGGGCTTTTTTTTTATCCTACTCAAGACCTCCCAGGTAATGAGCTGGTTGGTTTTTTTTAGCATTTTTGTAACATTACAAGCAGCCTCTGGTTTTGGGGAATTTGGAAATTGGATCCTCAATAGAAGTGTGCAACCTTACAATACTTTTCTATGATTCATTGCAGCAAGCTTGTGGCTTTGAATACACTTCAAAGCTTCAGAGGATGTTTCAAGATATTGGTGTAAGCAAAGACTTGAATGAGCAGTTCAAAAAGCACCTGTCCAATTCAGAGCCATTAGATTGTAAGTAAACTACATATAACTAATTTCTTTCAAACATGAACTGTTGAATAGCTGAAATAACATAATAAATGGAACAGTTGATGAAGGAAAAATGAAGGGCTTGCTTTTTGTGTTACACAAGTGTCTATGTCTTTGTTAACAGGTGGAGAGCTGGGTCAAGGAATACACATTGGATACACTAGTTGTACACATGTACCATTTATTGTTAGTGGGTTTCATTGAAAAAGATCTGATTTCAAAAATGAACTCTTATATCCTAATTTCAAAATACATAGTTATTTAATTTTTTCCAATAATTTTTTCTCAGCTCAAAGCACAGAAGCCATTTAGTTTTTTTTAAATACCAATTTCAAGCATGTTTATTCTGTTGCTATATATAGCTAAATAATTCATTGTTTTTGTTTTTTCCAGTGGACTTTAGCATACAGGTGCTGAGCTCTGGGTCCTGGCCCTTCCAAATGTCCTGTGCATTTGCTCTCCCCTCAGAGGTGAGGCTACCTTAATCTTTAAACTTGTGTTTTAGTTTATAGCGATTCTGTAACATTATGGAAGGCTGTGGCAAAAGTGAAGTCTTGTTAAGCCGAGATTATGACTGGCAAAGTATTTTAAAAAGCAGATTTGTGTTTGATGTCCCCAGTGTATGAGGTTACCTTTCCTGTCCCCCCAACCCATTGTGCGGTTGTCTGGTTACTTACTGTGATGTGTTTCACTGAGTTTTCTCATTTCATAGAAATAGAATCATAGTGTTGGAAGGGGCCCAGTGGCTCCCACCTCCTGCTCAATGTAGGAACTCACTAGAGCATCCCCAACAGGTAGCTGTCCAGCCTTTTTTTTAAAGATCCAGAGAAAGAGACCCCACCACCTCTAGGCAATTGGTTCCATTGCTGAACTCTCTTACTGTCACAAATTTCCTTCTAATCTAAGGTTCTAATGTTCAATTGGAATCTATCATCCTGTAACTTAAAACCAGTAGAAATGGTTTTATTTACCCTTCGAGACAGCAGAGAACAAACCTCCACCCTCCTGTCTGTGACATATATATATTTAAAGAGTGCAATCATCTATGAATTGAGAAGATAGTCTGTGAATTGCTCTTTAAATGCTTGAAAATAGTGGATTTATTCATTTTGTTTCAGATATGTCATTACATATGTGTAATGAAAAAATATGTTGCACTTGAGAGAAGTGTTAACATTTATAACTACAATATTATTTGTCCAAATGTTCTGGAATATTATAGTTCCTAATGACACCAAAGCCAGTTTCTGACACCATTCATGATTTTTCTAATTGCAGCAAGTTGTTCTGTACACTAAACAGAAAAGCACCTCTCACATTAGATTTCACTAATGTTAGTTAGTTAGTTAATATATTATTAATCATAATGGTCATTAAACAGACAGTCTGTAAGCACTTAGACAGGAATGCTGTGATTACTAAAAGTCAACATGAATTTCTCAAAAACAAGTTGTGCCAGACTAATCTTATCTCTTTTTTTTAATAGAGTTACAAACTTGATAGATATAGGGAATATTGTGGGTGTAGTGTATCTTTATTTCAGTAAAGCTTTTGACAAGGACCCCCATTATATTCTTGCAAAAAAGTTAGTAACCTGTGGGGCTAGACAATGCAACTGTTAGGTGGATTTGTAATTGGCTGAACCCAAAAAGTAGTCACCAATGGCTCCTTTTCATCCTGGAGAGAAGTGACTTCTGTCTTGGTCCCAGTGCTATTCAACATCTTTATCAATGACTTGGATGAGGGTTTAAGGGGCATGCTTATCAAGTTTGCAGATGACACCAAATTAGGAGGGGTAGCGAATACCCCAGAGGACAGGATCAGAATTCAAAATGACCTTAACAGATTAGAAAGCTGGGTCAAAACTAACAAAATGAATTTCAACAGAGATAAATGTAGGATACTACATTTTGGCAATAAAAATGAAATGCACAGATATAGGATGGGTGACACATGGCTTCATGGCAGTACATGCGAAAGGGATCTAGGAGTCTTAGTGGACCACAAGCTGAACATGAGTCAACAGTGTGATGCAGTGTGATGCAAAAAAGCCAATGCGATTTTAGGCTGCATTAATAGGAATATAGTGTCTAGATCAAGGGAAGTAATAATGCCACTTTATTTTGCCTTGGTTAGACCTCACCTGGAATATTGTGTCCAGTTCTGGGCACCACAATTCAGGAAGGGTATTGATAAGTTGGAACATGTCCAGAGGAGGACGACCAGGATGATGGGTGGTCTGGAAGCCATGCCCTATGAGGAGTGACTTAGGTAGCTGGGCATGTTTAGTCTGAAGAAGAGAAGGTTGAGAGGTGACATAATAGCCATGTTTAACTATTTCAAAGGTCATACTAAGGATGGAGCAAGCTTGTTTTCTGCTGCTCCAGAGACTAGGACATGGAGAAATGGGTTCAAATTACAGTAAAAGAGATTCCACCTAAACATTAGGAAGAACTTCCTGACTGTAAGAGCTGATCGACAGTGGAATGCACTGCCTCGGAGTGTGGTGGAGTCTCCTTCTTTGGAGGTTTTTAAACAGAGGCTGGAATTATTTGATTGTGTATTCCTGCATGGCAGGGTGTTGAACTAGATGGCCCTTGTGGTCTGTTCCAACTCTATGATTCTATGAATCTGTGACTCTATTACTATATAAATGCGAGTGGGAATGTCATATTCTACCTTAATTTGCATTCTCTAATAAGTGTTTTTAGTATTTTGGTTCTATAATGTTACCATTTTGGAAATACTTGAAATTACTTTTAGAGACACTTTCTTCATAATCTTCGAATTCTGAATTTGGCACTTTAATATCAGAGGATTTTGATGTAGAATCATAGAATTGTAGAGTTGGAAGAGACCACGAGGGCCATCCAGTCCAACCCCCTGCCACACAGGAAATCATGATCAAAGCATCACCAACAGATGGCCATCCAGCCTCTGTTTAAAGACCTCCAAGGAAGGAGACCCCACCATGCTCTGAGGGAATGTGTTCCACTGCCGAACAGCTCTTACTGTCAAAAAGTTCCTCCTAATGTTGAGGTGGAATCTCTGTTCCTGGAGCTTGCATCCATTGCTCCGTGTTCCAGTGTCTGGAGCAGCAGAAAACAAGCCTGCTCCATCCTCAACGTGATACCCCTTAAAATACTTAAACAGGGCTATCATATCGCCTCTTAACCATCTTTTTTCCAGGCTAAACATACCCAGCTCCCTAAGTCTCTCCTCATAAGGCATGGTTTCCAGACCTTTCACCATTTTAGTCGCCCTTCTCTGGACACGCTCCAATTTGTCAATATCCTTTTTGTATTGTGGTGCCTAGAAATGGACACAGTACTCTAGGTGCGGTCTGACCAAGGCAGAATAGAGCGGCACTATTACTTCCCTTGATCTAGACACTATGTACTTTATTAATTTTTTAGGATCCATCTATTGAGTGCTTTAAAATATCTTGGATCTGTTTAAATTATCCAGAATTCTACTTTATTGTCAATGAGGCTGCATTGACAGTTGTCTGAAGAATGACAATCCACAATTCCTGATTCATATAAACCATGGATGGAAAGTCTGCAGTTTATTTACCTACTCCCATTTGCAAATGGATTCAAATAGGAACAATTAAAAAGCCTGCCAGCAGTAAGCATTCCATGTGCATAACAGGCCAGAATTTATTTGAATTCTGAACCAATATTGATGGTTTCTGTTATCCATGGGACACAATACAGAACACTTACGATAGTGTCTTCCTAAAAATTGCTTAGAGGGGCATCCTCTCTAGACATCTTCTAGGTCCTCCAGTGCAACTCTATGGTATTTTTAACCAGAAGTCCTATTATCTTAATAGAATTCGCTGTTATCCATAGTTTCTCATATCCGCGCCAAGTCCGGAAATCAAACCTCTGCGGATACGGGGGTCCAACTGTACTGTATAATGGTGGGCTGGTCCATAATAAGACTGATAATCCATGTGTTAATTGCAGATTAATCCTGCATATAAAATTGGATTAAGATGTCTGTGTTCCTGGAGTAATTCCAAAAACATCGCCCTCCCACTGTGCAGGTGTGCAACTTCTGCTCTTATGAGTGCTTGTTTTCATGCTGCAACAAATAATACTTGGCAGTTCTGCCAGGCAAAGAGGACCTCCTCACTCCCAAGTCAGGCCAGTCCTATTCTGGTCTAAGGGAGGGGTGGCTTTCAACATATCCCTGTCTGTCCTGACAACAACTATCCCTAACCACTCTGCCAGCATTAATTTTCACTTGTTTACCCAGGCAGACAACTGGTTAGCAGACAGATCCAATCTAATCCACCCACGTTACTAGGACACCAGTCCACTTGACTATAGTTTGTAGTATATCTGGTGTTTGGTCAGAGACATATATTGGCAGTTTTGCATATACTGACCAGGTTATTGCCAGTCAGTCTTCCTGTGTGAGTAGGCCAGTGATGGGCAACCATTTGAGCTTGGTGTGTCAAACTTTGCCAAAAAACTGAGCATAACTCGGGTGGTGTGTCACTTTGAGGAAAAAACATTATTTTGCAATATTTATAGTTTAAATAACACAAGTATTTAATAAACCCCAAACTAATTATTTAACTTACCTGCTTAGTGACATCTTTGTTCATCCGTCAGTGATATTATTTGGTCTTGATATTATTTAGCTTGCTATGGCTGCCGCTATTTCTAATAGCGGGAAATGGCACACATAGAATGCCACAGGCCCTTGCCTCTCTCACAGACATCTGGCACAGAGTGTCTAATAGGGGAGGATGAAACATTTTCGACTGGAGTGTTAGGACATTTTCAGATACAAATAAGTCGTCCTGAGGGCTCAGGAGAGGTACCCGCCTGTTTTGCAGCAGGGGGCCAGTTTCTGATGACGCCGTCCCTCTCGCATTACACTCCGTGTTCCTTCTGTGTCGCATGGAAGGAAAAGGCACCACTTTTTACTCACGGAAGTTCTTCGTGAATAAAAAGTGGCGCTTTTTCCTCCCGATCCCTCAGGATGACTTTTTTGTGTCTGAAAGTGTCCTTAGAGTTAGACTCTAACTCCAAGACGCTAGTTGCAAATGCTTCATCCTCAGAAGTAGCAAATGTTTCATCCTCAGCTACTGCACTTGGCCATGCAGGAGCCGAGGATGAAACATCCTTCTCGACATGCGGCTGCCTCAGCAGCTGCGTGTCATCAGAAATGACTACGTGTGTCATAGGTTCGCCATCACTGGAGTAGGCTGAAGTCACCTTGAATATGGCATACTTGGGGGGAGAGATCATTGACACACATTATAGTCATGGAGTTGCCTCAGGACATCCTTGGCCAAATGTACTTCATAGATCACATTCAAGAACTGATATTTTTAACTGAACTCTCTCTCTCTGTGCATGTTCTATGACTGTATTGTACTGGTCAGAACACTTTTTGATGACATCTAGATTGTCAATGGCAAATAGCTTCTGCTCATGCATTGGCCTATTAAAACAATCTGCCCTCCTGGAGACACTGATTATTTGCTTTTGGCACATCTGGCACTTCTGTCCAAATCCTGGGGCTTTTCTAAACGAGAAGATGAAATGTGGATTAATGCAAATTCACAGCAGTGTTTATTTGTCTTCATGGTCTTTTGGAAAAATTGCTGGTATGCGAAGCTATCAATGTTTAAAGTTCACACGCAGCCAAGCCTGCAAATCAAGATGATGGTCAAGAATGAATTACTCAAGTTATTATTCTCCACAAGTTGTCGCCACTGTACAGTATTTTTTAAACTGGAAATCAGAGGTGTGCAAGTATGACCTTCCACTTAAAAAAGCTCTTTGTTCACCTCAGTGCAGCAAAAGAGCGCATGATCAGCAACAAAGAACTTCAAAATGGTGTTTCTGGCCACTTCTTGGTTGGCAAGCCTGTACCCCATGCATGTCTGACCAATAAGCTTTCTACTTCTGCCCTTGCCAAGAATGTGCTGTGTTGCAAATCGGTTGTCCAAACAAGTGGTAATGCGCATTTCTACATGTTATTTAAAAAATCTCAGGAAAAGCCATAAAGGCTCCCCCCCCCCAGTTTTCAGAGTTTTTGGGCACCCGCCTTCTAAATAAGGTGAAACACCACAGGATCTCATTGGGACAAAAGGTATTCTCTGCAAATTCTATTAGGATTATTTTCATTGTATAGACAACCCCCTGATCTTGCTATAGATTTTTTTTTAAGCTGAAGAAAGCTGTTGACATGATTGCTACAATGTAGAGTTCTGTTAGACCCTTGTTTTACTGATGAGCTGCAAACTGTGAAGGACAAGGTTGTGGCTGGAACAACTCATGTCTCCACTCTGACAAAACAAAAGCGTAAGCAAATTTTTGTGTCTCTTCTGTCCTGGTGATGTCAGTGAAGTGCTCTTAGTTCATTGCCATCATTACACACTCACATAGCCATCCAGTGTATCTATTTGGGGTAGATAAATTAGTTATTTATTGGATCCAAGTGAGAATGCATGGGAATTATATTCACGCTAACCTTGACACCATTCATGTTGAAATTACTCTAGAAATGGCTACATCACTGTCTAACATGTTTTAATGGGATTCTTAATGGAATATGGATGTAGTGTTTGGAGGATTCAGCCAATTAGCTATATTTTTTAACCATTGCTCATTTTAGTTGTCAAACCAGAGGAGACTGAATGGGTAGGTACAAGAGATGGCCAGTGCTTCTTTGTAAGAGGACATGGTGCAAGCTTCCTTGAAGGGGGTCTCTTTAAATGCTGTGTAGGCCAGGAAGACTGTAGCAACTCTTGCTCCATCACAAATATCCCTTTTGGGGTAAGAAGCTTGAGAGGATGATAACAGTTCAACTCTTGGTGGTTTTGGATGAAGCAGATTATCTGGACTTCTGGCTTTGGCACTGAAAAAGCCTCACTAAGCCTGGTTGTGATCTTCATTGGGAGAAGAATTGAGGAGAACAACTCTGTGAAGACACTTTGGTCTCTTAGTGGCTTTAGATACCAAGAAAATGATACTTTGTAATGACTCTGTGAGATGGGTATAGGAGTCATAGTGATAGGGCAGTTCCACTCCTGCTTTCAACACCAGTTTCAGAAAGCCCTGGGAAGGGATTCTGCTGCTACCCAGCATAGCCAATGATGTTGAATGCTGGGAGTTTCATTTCAGCAACATCTGGAGGACAGCATTTTACCCACTGCTGATCTATAAGAAGATTAGACATGCAAAATTTCCAGAAATTTTGAAGCCATGGAAAAAACTGTTTCCCCCCCCCCATTTTTTCCAGAAAAAATGGATTTTTTGGAAAAATTGGGGAAAGGCAACATTAACACTTTTTACAGATTGAAAGTCACTCTGTTACTTTAGGAACATAAAATATGACATGTACAATTTGATTTGGCATAAAATCATCACAATTGGTATATTAAGGATTTTATTGTCTTAAAAGATTTTATTCATCATGCTAAGATAAAACATTCCATAATTGATTTTCTTCCTTTTTTCATTTTTCTGGGGGGGAAAAGGCTTCAGGAAAAAAACCACGTTTTTAATTTTTTCCGTGGTTTTGTGGGCCTTCATATCTTTAAAGAAGATGCAAGGTGAGGTCACCCCTGGGCTAGGAGTTAAGTGCCATTGATGCACTGATGGCACTCATCTCTGTCATCTTGAATAGGACATGGCAGTGCAGGTGTGGACCGTTGCTGGAGTCACTGAATGAGTGCCAGGAAATGAAATCTGCAATTCAGCAAGATAGAGGTACTATGGATAGCTGGTTCTCATGGCTAGGAATTAGATGTGCAACCTGTTCTAGAATGGGATACATTCCTCCTAAAATATTGCTCTGAGATATTTCTGGATCCATTATGGTCACTTGAGACTTTGGTGGCCCCGTTAACATAAAGCAACTTTTACCAGCTTTTGTTGCTTTGCCAGCCATTACCATTTCTGAGCAGGTACTCCTGCCATAATGATCCTGTGCTGGAAACCTCACAGCTAGTTTTTCTTTGTGGTCTCTGTGCCTCACACAATTGGGATCTTGCACAGTCACACACCGAGCATTTTCAGAGCTGAGTAGCTTTTTGATGGTAGCCATGCCCCCCCCCCAGGGCGCTATTATAAATAATGCCAGAAAGCCGCTCCCCCTCAGTTCCTTTTTGTCTGTCATGTAGTTCACCTCGGAACGTTTCTCAGTGGTGTACCTTTACTTTCTTTCGATTTTGACTTGGGACCGTTTTTTGTCTTAGTTATTGGATTTCTCTGATTCTACTGGGTTTTGACCTGAACTGTACAATTACAACTACTTCTACGGCATTTGTACGTCCGCAACCTCTGCCTCTTTTGCCTCAAGGAGAACTGGAAGACCTCATGTACCATCTGCAAAGGCTTCACTCATCAAGACCTTAAAAACAGGCTCTCCCGACTTTGCACCCCCTTGTGGGAGCAATCTCTTCGAGCAGCCAACATTGCACCTGAAAACCGGACATAGCATCTGCACAGGTCACTCCATACTTTCAGTTCTCAGGCTTGGCTTCATCCAACTCCAAACATTCCCAGTCCCGACCTCACTGTGGACACTGACACTGGAGACACCACCACCATGAGCACTGAGGGAACCGAGACCGGAGGAACCCATCGTCTCTGGCTACTCGGATGAGGGCCACAACCACTCTGACTCTCCTTCGGATTTGCCACACTACCTGTATGAACCCACCTGGTTCCACAGCCAATCCCACTACTACCTGCATCCGGACCCAAGGTACTTCCTGTACCCTATCCATCAGTCCTACACCTGGTAATCCAGGGCTCACAGACAGGTCGCCTCACAAGTGTTCCCATCACTTGCACAAAGACAGTCCTCACACCAACAAGGACCGACCACATGACAGACCAGCCTCTCCCCAACCGAAGGCTCCATCGCCTCACCATGACCAGGGTACACTTCCCATCAATCCATCACAATGGTCCCCCCCCAGCATGACTCATCTGTCAAAAGGGACGCGGACCAAGAGGTTCTCACTCAACTATCTATGTCACCTGAGACCTCTACTCGGGATGACCTGACAGAAACTTCACCAATTCCATCTTCAGAGGACCTCCGCTCTTATGCGGATTTCATCCAGCTGGCCAAGTCCCTTAACTTGGAGCTGTAAACCCAGACTCCTTCCTCTCTGGATCCCATCTTCCAGTATATAGAAACCCCCGAGCAACATGCCAGCTAAGCTCCCGTTTCTACCTACAGTCCAAGAGGTAGTCAGACATTCCTGGCTGAAGCCCACATTGGTTCCTCCAACAGCACACCGCTTGGAAAACTGCTATAAAATACAGAGGAAGCTCCCTTCCTCTCCAACCACCCAACTCCAAACTCCATCATTGTGGAAGCAGCACAGGTGAAACCCACCTGCTGATCAAACTCCTCGCCACCAGACAAAGAGGGCCATTTTGACATCCTGGGCAGAAAATTCTACTCATCATCCTCTCTAGGCATCTGAGTAGCCAACTACCAAGTATGTATGGCAGACTACCAACAATTTTTATGGGAAAAGATGGCACCATTCCTCCCATATCTCCCAGATGACCACAAAAATATTGCAACTCTCTTCCAACAGGAAGCCTACCGTCTTGCTAGCTGCCAAATCAAGGCACACTGCCGATTGTGCTGCTAAATCAATGGCAACATCAGTAGGCCTCCACAGATACACATGGCTCTGTTCTGCGAGCATCACAGAGGATACACGCCAGCGAATCAAAGGCCTCCCTTTTGATGGCAAGTGTCTTTTCAGTGGCAAAACAGATGAGACAATGGTGATACTTATTAAGGCACGAACAACAGTCAAAAAGATGGGTCTTACTCAGCCAATCTGTTCACACCGCCCCTATAAACCTTACTGGAGATGGCCCATCTTCACCTCCACCTCTCATTTCCCTTTCCGCCACCCTCGCCTGCTTCCCAGACAACCTCCCCAGTGCTCTGGCAAAAACCAACACCATCAGCCAGAAACCACATACCTCCACCAAACTAGGTACCTTTCAAGCATATCTCTCCAACTTCCTCTGCCACCACCATACTTCACCCTCATCCTCCAGACCTATCTACCCATTCTGGGACCTGGGAAGCCATCTCATCAGACAACTGGGTGAATGCCATCATCCGTATCAGGTATGCCATAGGATTCGCCCACACTCCACCTTCAGGTGTCTTCCACTCCACTCCATCCTCTGCTATCCTCCGCCAAGAAGTCACAGCCCTTCTGAAACAAGGGCGCCATACAGCACCTCTCAGCCTGAGTGGTTTTGTCAGGATTCTCCCACCAATACTTTACTATCCGTATCATGGACCTCAGGACAGTGAACCATTTCATCAAACCCAGGAAATTCTGCATGGTCATGCTAGCCGCTATTCTCCTGCTCCTAAGAAAAGGAGACTGGTTCGCTTCCGTAGACCTCTGGGATGCTTATTTCCATATCTGTATCTGCCCGCAACACCAGAAGTTTCTCTGTTGGCTCCTGCCTCTTCCAATGCAAAGTCCTACCCTTCAGGCTATCCACAGCTCGCATGGTCTTCACAAAAGTCATGGCAGTGGTGATCTCCCACCTTCGCACACGAGGAATAAGAATATTCCCCTACCTGGACAACTGGCTGCTGGCAGCCCCATCCAAGGCCACTCTCTGTCACCACGTTCATTTGACACTCCTCCTCCTGGCAGATCTAGGCCTTTGCTTTAACCTGGCGAAGTCCCACCTCCAGCCGACCAAAACCTTTCCATTTATTGACACCATTCTGGACTTGATCTCAGCTCATACTTTCTTTACACTGTCATGGGAGGAAATGCTAACCTCACTCATTATATATTGCATGAGCGAGCAGTGCCAGTGCTATCAGCTATCTAGCCGTGGTGGTTCCTTATGCCAAGCTGAGGACATGCACTCTCCATCTATGGTTCCTCTGTCCAGACCAGGACTTACCCAACAGGGTACTTAGGCCTCCTCCTCAGGTTTGCCTCTCCCTTCTTTGGTGGCTACACCCACCCAACCTCCACAGGGGAATGCCTTTCGAACCAACTTGCCCTACCACCATCAGATGCTTCCCTCCACAGATGGGGAGCCCATTGCACAGACCACACCATTCAGAGCACTTAGGCCCATTACCATCATCATCTCCACATCAACGCGCTGGAGATGATAGTGGTTTGGAAAGCCCTCCAGACATTCGAGGATCAAATTCACCACACAACCATTCAGATCGTGTGCAACAACACAACCATGGTCCACTACATAAACAAACAGGGAGGCACTCACTTGACCACCCTCACTCGCATCATGTCTCACCTTTGGAATTGGTGTATCTCCAGACAGATACTCCCCATTGCAGTGCACATCTCCAGAGTGGACAACATGCTTCCCAACATCCTTAGCAGGACGATGGGACACCCCCAGGAATGGAGCCTCTCAGATGAGGCATTCCAGCTGATAACCAGACAGTGGGGCTGTCCTTCTATAGACATATTTACTTCACCCCTGAACCACAAATGCGCCCGCTTCTGCTTCCATGGCGGGAGAGGTTGCTGCTCCCTTGGCAACCCCTTCTTGCACCACAGGTCAGATCTCCTTACCTACTTGTTTCTACTTCCTCTGATAACAAGGACACTGGGGAAGATCCAGAACAACAACTCCAACTGCATCCTCCTGACCCCATGGTGGCCAAGACAGCCATGGCTTCCTGTTCTTCTCAACATGGCCCAGGGAGAGACCTACTCAGGCTCCCCTTCTCCCCTGCTCTCCTCACCCATGCTTCAGGCTCTCTGAGACACCCCAACCCTGGTATTCTCTGCCTCTCTGCCTGGCGGATTTGGAAATCCTGGCTGCTGCACAAAAGCTATCAACCCGCAAATCCTGTGCAGCAAAATGGCACCTCTTCTGCTCCTTCACCCAGGTCTCCTCCTTGCCATTCCAGCCTACGGACACCCACTCAGCCATGTCTTTTCTCCTTCATCTCAAAGAACAAGGTCTAGCCCTCTCCTCTCTGAAGGTTTACCTCTCTACAATTGTGGCCTACCAACTAGAGGCCCCCCCTCAGCCTCTCTTTTTCAAGCCCCTACTATAAAATGTTTTCTCAAGGGCCTCTCAAACCTCTGCTCTCCTGTGCGAGACCTGGTGCCCTCATGGTCCCTCTCACTGGTACTCTCCCAACCCATGAAAAAAAAAAAAAACATTTGAAACCATGGTCACAACTGACTTACGCCTTCTCACCTTAAAAACAGTTTTCCTCATGGCAGTCACCTCAGCAAAATGAGCCGGTGAACTCTGCACCCTGCGAGCTGAGTTGACTGACCCTACCTGGTTTTTCACCAGGACAAGCTGACACTCGGTTTCGACCCTGCATTCATTCCCAAGGTTGTCTCCACCTACCATTAATCAGGACATAGTCCTACTCTTCTTCCCAAACCCTGCCTCGGCCATTGACTACACTCTGCACACACACTTTATGTCCGTCGGGCTTTGCCCTTCTATACATCCCACACAGCTCCCTTGAAGAAGTCCTCCTGCCTCTTCATCTGCTACAGGGGAAGGTACCCTGTCTTACTCTGCTATAAGGGAAGACACAGCGTTCTCCCAGAGAATCTCTCACTAGGTAGTTGACCTCATAAACCTGGCTTACCAGCTTGCCAGGAAACCTCAACTGCTACACGTCCACTCTCGCTCCACCAGAATCATTGCTACTATCCAGGCATGTCACGGAGGCATTCCTCTCCCAGAAGTTTGTAGAGCAGCCACCTGGTCTCAACTGTCGACCTTCATTCACCACTACCGCCTGGATTGCAGAGCCAAAGCAGACGTGGATTTTGGCAGAGTGGTTCTGTCCTCTATCCTGTGCTGACCTGCACCCTCCTTCACAGGTAAGCTCGTTTCTCTCCCAATTGTGTGAAGCACAGAGACCATGAAGAAAGGACAGGCTGCTTACCTGTAAAAAGGACAGGTTGCTTACCTGTAACTGGTTCTTCAAGTGATCATCTATGCCTCACACAAACCCACCCTCCTTCCCCTCTTCTGGCAGGTCCACCAAGCATTTTTTCACGACGGACTCCAGAACTGAGGGGAGTAGCGCCCCATGAGTGGGGCCTTCCACCAAAAAGCTACTCAGCTCTGAAATGCTCTGTGTCTGATCTGCGCATGCACGAGATCCCAATTGTGTGAGGGCACTGATGGCCAGTTGAAAAACCACAGTTACAGACAGATAAGCAACCTGTCCATTTCATCTGCTCTCATTCATGCGATCCAAAGACAATTCTTTCTGTTGTGAAGGAACTTAGTGAAAAAATATGTTGGTTGTGGCTATTAGCTGCATATTGCAAGTGACAATTGTATGTACATGGAAGTTTGCAAATCATCCAGGAAACACAGAGTCCCAAGTAAATACAAGTAAAAGGTCAATGAGAATGTTTGTGAGTATATTTGTATAGATGCATCTTTGTGGTATAATGGTTCTGTCAGATGTGGATATTCATCAAATGTATCATTTAAAAAATATAGCTACATGGGCCAGCAGATCTCATCACTGATTTGGCCTATCAATTGCTGAAATCCTGTGCTATTGCTAATCGCTTTTCAAGTGAAAATAGTGAAATGCTGGCCCCTGGGAGAAGTACTCCTGAATAGTTTCATTGCTATGAATGCTAGTTCTGCATTGCTCCCACTTGTTTTAATAGAGCTTGAGCAGGAGAACTTGGTTGATTGTGCTATTTATTTTTCTTCTATTTCCTGTGGAGGCGCTTCTTGATGCAAGATTTAATTGGTTTTAAAGTTAGATTGGTAGAACTGAAATATGAGATTTTTAACATGGGCAGTGGTCTTTTGTTCTCTTCCTGAATTACATAGCTGGAGCGCAGTTATCAGAGATTTACTGCTTTCTATGCTAGTCGCCATAGTGGAAGAAAATTGACCTGGCTGTATCAGCTATCCAAGGGGGAACTGGTTACCAATTGCTTCAAAAACAGATATACGTTACAGGTAAGGTACACCTAGTGTTTGCAGAAAGATTCTTCAAATATAAGGTTAAGCTACCTGTACTGCCCTTGGAGTTATATTTTGCACATAACAGGCACATGCTTGTTGAGTTTCTGTTCCTCACAGAACAGACGAAATGTTGAGGGAGCATGGTAAATAAAGATGGATTTGGAAAGAGCTGCAGGTCTTGCCCACTTTAGGATTTATTCTCTGTGTGTATATGTATATGCCTTAAAGTCGCCTGTTGACTTATAGTGACCCCATGAATTTCATAGGGTTTTATTAAGCAAGGAATACGCAAAGATAGTTTTGCCAATTCTTTCTTCTGAAATACAGCCTATAGCACCTGGGATTCTGTACATAGGAGTTTGATGTTCCCACTTCCTTCTATTGTTTCCATCTACTGTTTGCCCTTCTTTTATGTCCTTGCTTGGACGTGGTTTGTCAAGTTGTATTTAAATGGGGCTCCCTGAACATACACATTAAATATATGTGTGTCTACTAAAGGTCTTCCTGTGCCCTTAATATAAGCATGTTTTATAAATCAAAATAGGTTGTTGCATTTCCAGTAAATCAACTTTTGTTAAAAGCATCTGAGAATTGGTCTGCTTCATAAAAGGAACTCATTGGTTGTGTACCTTAAGGCCCTTCAAGCACTCTACTGTGTTTTGGCAAATTCCACCATTTCACTTTTACTTATAACCCAGACATTTGTAAGGAGACTTTTTTCAACACACACACAGGAAACAAAGAATGTCTTCATCCAGAATATTAGGCTTTGTTCTGCTCTTATTAGCTCTGAGAGTATATGAAGCAGATAAATTGCTTTAAAGTCTTGCTTCCCTAGGGACTTTAATTTAAAAATGTCCCTCTTTTATTTTAAGGCATCTACATTTCAGATGGCAATCCTATTGCAGTATAACACAGAAGATGCCTACACTGTTCAGCAGTTGACAGATAGCACTCAGATAAAGATGGTAAGCTTTTGTCATGTTAACTGTTGCTTTAGTTAGCCAGGAGTCTGTTATTTTTGCTCTATGCCACAAGAAAATGTATGGCATTCTTGCTTCTCTTGCTTTCCTGGAGTCTTCAGTGTATCTTTTTCCTGTATCTTCAGTGTTGTGTTGAGGGCAAAATATAACATTGCAGAAGATCTTGGCTTTAATTTTTAAAATGGGATATTTTTGTAGCCTTTATAACCAAATAGACAATTGAAAAGCATTATTAATACATTGAAATCTTCAAAACTAAAGGACTCTGCACGAGTGCCCTAATGTCAACTCTTTCAGTATCTAGCAGAAGTAAAGTTTTATATGCTGCATAACATAATTTTTCTTGAAGCTGAGTTTGATTTAGAATTTTTGCTTTTCTTACATTTGGTGTATCTACAGCCTTATAAATTTCCAGAATCATCAGTCTTAAGTGCAGTGAAGTTTCTCCTCCCCCCCCCCGCCCGTCAGATGCAAAGCATATAGGTCTGAATTCTTTTATTAGTCTCAACTAGAGTATACACATTGAATTAGTGGGATTTACATAGGTATTGCTTTACTACTCAGTAAATTATTGAATGTGTCTATTCTAGTTTGGGCTACTGATAAGATTCAGGTCATAGTATGTAAACTTACTATGAAAAGCATGAAGAATTCATTCTGGTTTTACCCTTCTGAATTTAGGACATTTTGGCACAAGTTCTACAGATTTTGCTAAAGTCAAAGTTGCTGGTAAGTGCTCTTTGTTTGTGGGTGGGGCTTGAGAGAAGATTTGTTAACATTTTCTTACATGGAATATCTTCTTTGTTCCTAGGTTTTAGAGGATGAAAATGCAAATGTTGATGAGGTGGAGTTGAAGCCAGACACCTTAATAAAATTGTATCTTGGTTACAAAAAGTAAGGAGAAAAAAATTAGTACAAACCATCTTTCAGATCCGTGATTGATTTCCAGAGCCTATTCTCAGGATTGTGGGGTAGACAGTTGAAAAGGTCTACATTGACAGCTTAATGACTGAAATACCAAGTTCACATTATGAGCTTCCTCTTGGAATATCCATTCAGCCACAGACACTCAGTTCCTTCCCAATATTATTACCATTGCAAATAAATAAACATTTCACTTGAATTACACCTAGATCAGATATATTTATTTGGCCATCATGGGGCACAATAGTGAATTGCTTTTTTGACCATAGTTAGGGCTGAAACACAAGACCTGTTACTGATGTGTTGGCCCACTTACATTCTGTGAACAGGTTATAAACTGTGCAAAAGAAATGTACTTGTTGCAGTGTTTTTAGAATGTTTATGCAATGTTTATGTCATGGTTAATTAGTTTGATGCGTTAAGGAAGGAAAGCTTGTGAAGTTTGAGGACTGCAGGATTCCCTGATCCTCCCCCTCTCTTCCAGTGTTTTCTCAATTATCAGTAGCCTTTGAAAACTCCCAGATTGCATTGAGCTCCCTGTATACATCTGATTTGCTGCATGTGTAAATATGCCATGCCAGCTATGAATGCTAGAAACATGCATCTTTCAAAGCTATTCTGCATCTACTGTGGTGAGTTCAAGTAAATTGTGTGACTCCACAGTGCAAGCTTTATGAAAGGTTATGATGGTGTACAGAGTCCTGAATTGTTCTGTTGTAAAAACAAACCTTTTAAAAAGGAAATTTTAAATCTTTAAATTTTAAAGCATCCTTAGCAAGAAAATAACCAACTTCGTCACAAATAAGACATTTAAGACATTTTAACACATTTTCCATACTAACGTACTGTACTGTAAAATGAAAAGGGATACATCTTTTTAGGATCAGCTTGGACTGTGGTATAATCATGCAACATCTTGGATTACTCATTAAGTAAGCTAGTGTGATAAGAAATTTTCTCCAAGCCAAAAAAGTTAGTTTTAAAAGTATACTCTTCCCTTTTTGGAAAAAAAAATCCTCAATGTGGAGTTTGATGTCAGAATGGGAGCTGGTTACAAGACTGTAAAGCATTAAAATATGTATTAAAAGTCTTGTAAATAGTAAATTCAGGTGGATTAATATCACTGATAAATGTTAATTTTAGCAACTGTAATCCTTCAGAGTACTGATTGTCACTATTTTCAGTCAGCTTTGCAGGTTATTAGGTGAATATTGTGATTGTAAATGGCTATTTTGTAGTTGACAGTAGGAAACCAGTGATAGTTTCTGGCTTAAAAGTAGCGTAAGGATTGCTACCACTCCATCCTTTTCCTGGGAATTTTTTTCCAGTAAAAACTGAGCAATATTACTCATGCTGAGAAGAGACCATATTGAGCCTGAGGGCCTTACTGATTGGTCTCTGTATGCTGAGATGTTAATTTAGAAATGTTCAAAAATGAATAGTGTTTTATGGTTTAAATTAGAGGTAGGCAACCTGCAACCCTAGCCTAATCTTAAAACCCTCTGCAAGTGATAATTTTAAGAATGTTTTTTCTCTTCCCCTGGCAGCATGCTTGGGGAATGGGAGAGAAGTGGCCCTGCCCTGAAAGGTTACTCCGGAGGGAATCCAGTACGTGGTGTGTGTGTGGGGGGGGGGATTCCACCTTCCTTTGTTTATTTACACCCAGAGGCAAGGCAAATATATGAGGTAGTTATCGTATGTTTTATGTCACTATTGAGCTGCTCAGGAATTTCTATCTTTTATTTATGTCATTAGACCAAGGATAAGCAAAGTGCAGCCTGCAGGCTCCATGTGACCCATCAGACCCAAAAGTGTAACCCCTCCAGGCTTATGGAGCCCCCCTCCAAAGTGGATACTGAACAGCTAATAATGTTTGCTGTGCCTTGTCATGAAAAAAAAACTCTGCTTCCTGCAGCAATCAAATGCTGTGAAAATAGTCCCTCCCACTTCTTCCACCCACCTCACTCATTCCAGTCTCAGTTTAAAATCTAATCCCTTGCAAATGCTCTCACCCTTTCCTTCCATTCACCTCCCTTCAGTCTTGGCTTAAAATCTCTTCACAAACACCCATTCCCATCTTCCATCCCCTCATTCACTCCTATGCCAGCTTAAAATCTTGTCCCTTGCTTGCAAACACTTCCACCCTCTCCTTCTAGCCCCCTTACTCCTGGCTTAAAATTAATTACTCTATAAATGGTTGGAATTATTATTTTTTTAAATATATTTTTTTTAAAAAAAGTAACGACCCCTGAGTTAATTCCAGATGCCTGAATGCAGTCCCAGACCCACTGTGGTTGCCCACCTCTGCTTTAGAATAAAGCTGATTTGCCTTCCTTCTTCACAGCAAAAAACTGCGAGTGAATATAAATGTGCCAATGAAGACTGAGCAGAAACAGGAACAGGAAACTACACACAAAAATATAGAGGAAGACAGGAAACTACTGATCCAGGTAACTGAGCAATAGGTGGCAGAAACTCAGTCCATGAGCTGAAATTCTTATTATTGTTTCTGTGTGGCTGGCAGGATTCTGTAATAATTTTACTTTAAATAGAGAACCTTAGTACTTCTCTGCAGTGTATATTACTGATTAGCAGCCCTCTTGTTACAAATATTAGGGAACATGGCAAGGACTTTTATGGCTTGAAATTCCTTGCCCTCTGTATATATGCTACATAATAGGCATCTCTTAAATACAAACACAGTATTTTAACAGTAGATGGGTTGATGCCAAAAATGGAATGACTATTTATATGGATTTAAACTGAGAATGAAAATTCCAGAGTTGGACCATTATTATGTAGTCCATTGTAAAGGCCTCAGGGCTGGAAAAGTCCTAAGTGTGCCTGGAATTGCACATGGGTCCTGTGTGCAAAGTATGTTTGCAATTGGTGATTTTTACCCTAAGGGAGCAGATTGGTTACTTGTAGCTGGAGAGACAGGCTTTCCTGGTACAAACGCTACTGTTAACCTCTCAACCAGCTCTTCCACAGCTTATGGTGCAGAAACTTAGAGGGTGGGGGGCTTTCTTAGACTATAGATTTGAGGGAATTAAACACTGTTGGCAATTTCTTTACTAGAATTCAAGCATTGTAAAGCTGGATATGAAGTTTATATAATCCAAATTACATTGCATTTACTAGGGCAGCATTCTGCCATCAACTTTTTAAAAGGTTTTCTATGTCATAGCTATCTAAATGAGCCAGGTTTGAATCAAGCATGCAGTTGGTGGGTTATTTTGCTGAAAATCCATATAACCAAATAGACTATGACCAAGTATACAGTGGCCCTTTGTATCTGCTGGGGTTTGGTTCCAGGACCCCACCCCCCGACTCCCCATGGATACTAAAATCCATGGATGCTCAAGTCCCATTATATATAATGGTGTAGTAAAATGGTGTCCATTATATAAAATGGCACAACCAAGGTTTGCTTTTTGGATTTCTTTTCAAGCCATGGCTGGTGGAATCCATAGGTGCCGAATCTGTGGATACTTCACTAAGTAACCCCTCCTGCGTGTCTTACTTGTCTAAACCTGACAGAAGCATCATTCACTCCATGCTCCAATTGCAGACAGAATGTGACAGGTGATAGTGTATGCTGGGAGACTAAACAGGTCCCAGGTAGCATAAAATAGACAGCAGTGTTGTTCCTTCAGGCATAAGAATAAAGTTATAGACACAGGCTTCTATCTAAAATAAACTTCTTCTTTACTTGGGCATAATGAAGAGTATTTACAAATATACACAGCATTCAGAAAAACGTATATTCACTCTGAGCCCTGTTGGCGCAGTGGTTAAATACCAGTACTGCAAGTCACCATGTTGCAAGTTCGATTCCAGCCGGCTTCAAGGTTCACTCAGCCTTCCATCCTTTCGTAGGTCGGTAAAATGAGTACCCAGCTTGTGGGGGCAATTAGCTGTTTAATGTAGTGTAGATGTGTAAATAGCTATTGTTTAAAACAATTTGTAAGCCACTCTGATAGCCGCTCTGGTAGCCTTGTGGCTGAAGAGCAGGGTATAACTAACTAACTAACTAACTAACTAAAAATGTGAAATCCAACACAGAACTGCTCAGTTCAACTCTATAGGACAAACTAAATACCCAGATCTGTAGAGTTCCTAGCACCTCCCCCAGTCAGCTCTGCACCAGCTCAGCTCCTGGCCTCAGTCAATATTGATACATTTACCCAGCTAGCTCTGCAGCTTGTTTGCAGCTTCTCAGCTCTTTACAGGATAATGTCCTAACAGAATTGACCTTCTGCTCCCCATGCAGCTGATGCCCAGTAAAGTTGGGGGACAGTTGTGATTGTAGCAATAGCATCCATATGGAACAATTAAGGATGAGTAAATCTAGGTATATGAATATGGAATGTGAGAAGCAGGGATCAGGAGAAGCTAGACACAGTAAAAACAAGAAATGGAATATATTAACATTGCAATACTTGGGTTGAGCAAGCTAAAGTGGACAGGAATGGGACATACTGAGTCAGATAATTACACGGTGTTTTTACTCAGGAAATGAAAATGTAAGAAGAAATGGCATGGCATTTATAGTGAGGAGAAATGTAGCAAAAGCAGTCAATGTATATAATGCAAAGTCTGAACGAATCATGTCAGTAAGACTTCAGGGAAAACCCATTAATATAAACTTATGCTACAGCTACATTTGCAAGATTCTATGCTGGAGTGCAGGAGGAAATTGATCATAGACCAAAACATGACTTCTTGTTAATCATAGACAATTGGAATGCAAAAATAGGAAAAAGAGCAGATTGTAGGAAAATTTGACTTAGGATCAAGAAATGAAGCAAGAGACCAACTGACTAAATTTTGCGAGGCCAACAGTTCGTTCATTGCAAACACATTCTTCAAACAACCCAAGAAGCATGCTGGGTATTTAGTTTACATGGACATACATAGTATACATGGACATCACCTGATGGTCAATATAGAAATCAAATAGACAGCATCATTGGAAATAAAAGATGGAGAAGCTTCATTGTCTGTGCAAAAACAAGACCAGGAGCAGATTGCGGCACAGACAATGAACTACTAATATCAAAAATTAAATTAAAACTAAAGAAGAACATTAAACCAACCATCATGCCAAAATACAATCGTAAGAACATCCCCATAGAATTTAAAGATAATGTAAAAAAATAGATCAGCACTATTAAGCTAATTAAGCCAGAAGAACTCTGGACTGCAGCCAAGGACATTGTCAGGGAAGGATGCAAGAAAGAGAAGCCTCAATGGAGGACAGATGAGATACAAAAGTAAAAAGTGACAGAAATAGTCAGAACCCTGAATGCAACTGTTCAATGACTTGTGTGCAGGAACAAGAACTACTATAATAATCAATGCAGAGAAATAGAAGGTGACAACAAAAAGGAAGAGACCTGTTCCACAACATCAAAGGGAAATTTCAACCAAGAGTGGGGATGCTCTACAAACAGCTGGGGAAAAACATTACATGGCCAAGTCAAAATAAAAAGGCAATAGAAACAATACACAGAAGAACTATATATATTAAAAAAAAGATGAAAGGGTGACAGATGCATTCAAGGAAGACCCATATGAATCATAGAATCATAGAATTGCAGAGTTGGAAGAGACCACGAGGGCCATCCAGTCCAACCCCCTGCCATGCAGGAAATCACGATCAAAGCATCGCCGACAGATGGCAATCCAGCCTCTGTTTAAAGACCTCCAAGGAAGGAGACCCTACCACGCTCCGAGGGAGAGCATTCCACTGCCAAACAGCTCTTACTGTCAAAAAGTTCCTCCTAATGTTGAGGTGGAATCTCTGTTCCTGGAGCTTGCATCCATTGTTCCGTGTTCCAATCTCTGGAGCAGCAGAAAACAAACCTGCTCCATCCTCAGCGTGACATCCCTTCAAATACTTAAACAGGGCTATCATATCGCCTCTTAACCGTCTTTTTTCCATGCTAAACATACCCAGCTCCCTAAGTCTCTCCTCATAAGGCATGGTTTCCAGACCTTTCACCATTTTAGTTGCCCTTCTCTGGACATGCTCCAATTTGTCAATATCCTTTTTGAATTGTGGTGCCCAGAACTGGACACAGTATTCTAGGTGAGGTCTGACCAAGGCAGAATAGAGCGGCACTATTACTTCCCTTGATCTGGACACTATACTTCTATTGATGCAGCCCAAAATCGCATTGGCCTTTTTAGCTGCTGCATCACACTGTTGGCTCATGTTCAACTTGTGGTCTACTAGGACTCCTAGATCCCCTTCGCACGTTGTCTCGTTCAGCCAGGTCTCCCCCATCCTATATCGATGCATTTCATTTTTTCGCCCTAAGTGCAGTACCTTACATTTCTCCGTATTGAATTTCATTTTGTTAGCTTTGGCCCAGCTCTCCAGTTTATCCAGCTCATCTTGAATTTTGATCCTGTCCTCCAGGGTATTAGCTACTCCTCCTAATTTGGTGTCATCTGCAAATTTGGTAAGTATGCCCCTAATTCCCTCATCCAAGTCATTGATAAAGATATTGAATAGCACTGGGCCCAGGACAGAACCCTGTGGCACCCCACTGGTCACATCTTTCCAAGATGAAGAGGAGCCATTGCTGAGCACCCTTTGGGTTCGGCCGGTCAACCAATTACAAATCCATTTAACAGTTAACTTGTCTTGCCCACATTTTACAAGCTTGTTTGCAAGAATGTCATGGGGAACCTTGTCAAAGGCCTTACTGAAATCAAGGTATGCGATGTCCACAGCGTTCCCTTCATCTACCAAGCTGGTAATTTTATCAAAAAAAGAGATCAGATTAGTCTGGCATGATTTGTTCCTCTGAAACCCATGTTGACTTTTTTGATTATGGCATTGCCTTCTAAATGTTCACAGACTCTCTGTTTAATGATGTGCTCTAGAATCTTCCCTGGTATTGATGTCAGACTAACTGGATGATAATTGTTGGGATCCTCTTTTTTCCCCTTTTTGAAGACGGGGACAACGTTTGTGCCCCTCCAGTCTGCTGGGACTTCTCCTGTTCTCCAGGAATTCTCAAAGATTATTGCCAATGGCTCTGAGATCACATTTGCCAGCTCTTTTAATACTCTTGGATGTAGTTCATCTGGTCCTGAAGATTTAAATTCATTTAGGTTAAGAAGATATTCCTGTACTACCTCTTTGCTTATTTTGAGCTGGATTTCCCCTATTGTGTCCTCTGTTCCTTTATCCTCAGGTTGGTCCCCTTTTCCTTTTCTGAAAATACTGAGGGCCCTATCGTTTCTTTCTTCCTCCTTTTGCTGCGGACATACCCAAAAAAACCCTTTTTATTGTTCTTAACTTCCCTAGCAAGCCTGCGCTCATTCTGCGCTTTAGCTTTTCTGATAGGAAGAAAATCAACTCATTTGAAATGTGGTGCTGGAGACTGCTAAAAAAACAAAAACAAATCAGTGTGTCCTAAAGCAAATCAAGCCTGAAATCTCCCTAGAAGCCAAGAAGGCTAAACTGAGACTGTTGTACTTTGGCCATATCATGAGAAGACACTAGGAAAAACAATGTACAAGGTCTATTCAATAACAAGACTGTGTTTCTACTTTTCAGGCAAATCAGGGAGAACTGATTGTGAACAGTTGAGTGGTGACCTTGAACATGCCAAAGCTAACAAAATGAAATCCAACACGGAGAAATGTCAAGTACTGCACTTAGGGCGGAAAAATGAAATGCATAGATATAGGATGGGAGAGACCTGGCTGAACGAGACTACGTGCGAAAGGGATCTAGGAGTCCTAGTAGACCACAAGTTGAACATGAGTCAACAGTGTGATGCGGCAGCTAAAAAGGCCAATGCGATTTTGGCCTGTATCAATAGAAGTATAGTATCTAGATCAAGGGAAGTAATAGTGCCACTCTATTCTGCCTTGGTCAGACCTCACCTAGAATACTGTGTCCAGTTCTGGGCACCACAATTCAAAAAGGATATTGACAAATTGGAGCATGTCCAGAGAAGGGCAACTAAAATGGTGAAAGGTCTGGAAACCATGTCTTATGAGGAGAGACTTAGGGAGCTGGGTATGTTTAGCCTGGAAAAAAGACGGTTAAGAGGCGATATGATAGCCCTGTTTAAGTATTTGAAGGGATGTCACGCTGAGGATGGAGCAGGTTTGTTTTCTGCTGCTCCAGAGACTGGAACACGGAGCAATGGATGCAAGCTCCAGGAACAGAGATTCCACCTCAACATTAGGAGGAACTTTTTGACAGTAAGAGCTGTTCGGCAGTGGAACACACTCCCTCGGAGCGTGGTGGGGTCTCCTTCCTTGGAGGTCTTTAAACAGAGGCTGGATTGCCATCTGTCGGGGATGCTTTGATCAAGATTTCCTGCGTGGCAGGGAGTTGGACTGGATGGCCCTCGTGGTCTCTTCCAACTCTACAATTCTATGATTCTATGTCTGAACCTGCATGACAAACATCAACACTCTCGGCCATTCAGTTAATTGTCAGTTATCATTTAAAGCAGCGGTGTTGTGTGCTGGAAAAATGCTAAGTTTAAAAGTCGAGCAACGTGACATTCCGCAGCAACTTGAGGCAGACCCAAACCTTTTTCAAAAAAATCATCACTTGTGATGAAACCTAGACCTTCCAATATGACCTTGAGACACAACGAGAATCAGTGCATTGGAAAGCAACATCATCACCAAGAATGAAAAAAGCATATCAAAGCAAGTCCACATTCAAAGCCATGCTCATTGGGTTTTTTGACATCAAGGATGTAATTTTGGCAGAATGGGTTCCACAAGGGAGAACAATGACCCAGCGTTATTATAAGGAAGTCTTAATAAAGCTGAGAGAGACTCAGGGGGAAAAAAGAAGAAGACCAGAACTGTGGAAAAATGGTTTCATTCTTTATCAAGACAATGCGCCTGCTCACACAGCACTTTCTGTGAAGTGATTTTTGGCAGATAAATGTGTTACTACACTTGAACATCCTCTATATTTGTCAGATTTGGCACCATGTGGTTTTTTTATTTTCCCTAAAGTGAAATTGGTGCTTAAAGGAATACATTTTGAGTGAATTGATGCAGTATGAAGAAAACGGCAAATGTGTGGACACAGCTGACAGAAACTGATCTGTTCCACACCTTCAACCAGTGGAAAACAAGACTGCATTGGTGTGTGTGAAGGGGGAGTATATTGAAGGGGACAAGCATTAGAATTGTAATACATATAAATAAAGATGGGTTATTGTATCAGTCTCGTTACTTAAAAGATGGACTTTTGTACTCATCTTTGGTATAGTAAAGTAAGGTAGGAGGCTGTAGGAGAAGAGGCAGACTGCATTTCAGATGGATAGGCTCAATCAGGGGAGTCATAGCCCTGAGGCTGCATAACCTGAGCAAGGATGTTGATTATAGGATGACTTGGAGGTCTCTCATTCATGGGGTTGCCAGAAGTCAAAGTTGACTTGACAACCATTAAAAACAAAATATAGGTAACTGTTCCGTATTCACGATCGTACTTCATCACAATTGTGACACTATGGCCCATGATTCCCCCTAACCTACTTTACTGAGCATCAGCTGCCTGGAGAGGTGGTCTTTCAGTGCAGCATGGATGAATGATATTTCCACCATGTTTGGGGAGGTCAGTCCAGGAGAAGTTACTTATTTAAGTATACTTAACTAAGTAGCTGATGAAGAAAACTGGCCCATGTTTTACTATAAGCACCAGTTCTCCAGTGGAGAAAGAATACTTCTGTACAGATTTGATACGCAGTCAGGTATCTGTGGTAAACATTAATCCGTATAAGATGTCACTATATTTCTAAAGATCACTCCCCCTTTCCCCCCCCCTCTTAGGCTGCTATTGTAAGGATTATGAAGATGAGAAAGGTCCTTAAGCACCAGCAATTGCTTGGAGAAGTGCTTACACAGCTGTCCTCACGATTCAAGCCACGAGTACCTGTAATAAAGGTTTGTTTAAAGTACAGTCTAACAATAGCAAGAGCAAACTCTTGCTCTCAGTTGTGCAAATCTTGAAGTGCACATTTCTGTAGTACAAAAAAACCCAAAGTATTACTGTAAATTAATGCAATGTTTATGTGCAGAGCCAGGAGCAGTTTTAAGAAATTTTATTATGTTTTGGTGTAAAACATTGTGCAACATTTTAAAGCAGGAATGGACAACTGTGGAAGCCGGGGGGGGGGCTACATTACACACACACCCAAGACGTCCACAGCTCTCCACTATACCTGACTCCATCCAGGACACAGGAAACACTGCACAGACCAAATATAGTGCTTGCTTTATACTGTCAAGCTCTATTCATTCTCCATTTATTTTTATCCAGGCTTGTGGTAGTATAGGGACATACTACACATCTCCTAGCCTGTCTCTCCTAACTTCCACCTGACTCCTTTCTAAATCACATTTACTAGGCGCTGACATTTAAAAAGCAGACAACTGTCAAAAACATTGAGGCCCTTATCCTGTTAGTGGCATTCAGAAGCATTAAGTCCATTTTACTTTTTCATATATATATTTTCTTATATTTGTAGTTCATTGTGGAAGTTGATATGCTCATCCTCCTTCCTTGCAGTGTCTAAAAGTCCCTTCCCAACATACAATTCCTGATGGAGAACAAGGGGGTTTGGGAAGGTATCTTCTGGCTATATCCCAATAGCTGGATGCAGACTGATGGCATACTCCACTGACACCTCTGGAGGACCAGCAGATCTTTTAATTTTTAATTTAATTTGAATCTTGATGGAATATATCCTTGGTCTGCATCTGGCTATGGAGACATAGTCAAATGCTCGCTCCTCTGATCCTCACAGTCCTCCGCCAGAAATTGAATGGCTAAGTGGGGAGCTGTCACAGCACAACAGTGAGTTCTGGGGGTGATGATGGGAGCTGAAGCAAAGTTCCACGTGTAGAACCCTTATGCTGTGCTCAACCACAGAGGATCTTAGCCTAAGCTTTTAGGGATAAGAGGCTAATTTCTCTGCAGAAATTTAGTCAGAGTGGAAAGTATGTACATAGCAGCTCTTACATGTTTTTTCTTTGGCTTTTCAGAAATGTATTGACATTCTAATAGAGAAGGAATACTTGGAGCGTGTGGATGGTGAGAAGGACACTTACAGTTACTTGGCTTAACAGTTTTTAACAACTGTGTGGTACTCAGATAGTTATGCGATTGAGAGTGAGAACAGAACTTGGTGGCCTGCTGCTGTCTGGACCTCCATTTTTATAACTGAGACCAGGACTTATATCCACCAGTCTTGGAATTACATCAGACTTGCTCAGGATTGATACATTTCAAGTTATGTAAATATGGACACCAATGCCATTTAACCTAATTTAAGAACAGAATGGAATCTGAAGCCTTCTCCACTGGAGGTTGCATGCTACTGCATTTAAATCAATACATTGGCTATACAACGAAAAGCTATTGCTCCAGGCAGCACTTATACATGTTGGCAGCACTTCAAGAGAATTTGATTTGGGCCCATGTGTAATCTGCTATGAAAAATCATTTGTATAGTGTGTTTCATTTTTTAATGTGTGATAAATAAAAAATAAAAAATTTCTGTACAAGTTGCATTTGGTTTTATTGTTAGGTTCCATGAGTTATCTTTCTTAAATGTAAATAAAAGGTATAATGATTATGAAAGCCAGATGCACTGGGTAATGTTTTGCTTTCAGAATTATAATGACTTCAAAGCAAAACACATTCCTGATCTTAAAATGTTTGCCCATCACTACTCTATGCAGTTGGAAGGAAAACATCAGCTTATTATGCTAACATTAGTTGAATATTCTACATGTAAGAGTGTGCCCATATATAGCCATTTTGGTAAAATAGATTATCTCTCCACTACACCTATTAGCAAGTTACACATAGTTGAATTTTAATTTAGACACTTGTGTGTCTGCTATGGGACACTCTCTGACATAAGCAGCTGCATTAAGCACTTAAGTGCACTTCAGAGCGAAGCACCCCATTTCCTGATAGTGGGTCTTGGTGCATGCTGGACTAAGGAGTCCTCTGGGGAAATTAATATAGCAACTGACAAGCCAGTGCTTGGCTTTGCAGTGCAATCTGCTTGCCAGGTTTTAATTTTTTTTTTTCAGTTGAAAGAGTATGTCATGCTGAAGACCTTTAGATTTAAGCTGAGCGATAGTGGCTAAAGAAAGGTTTGAACACAGAACTCACAAGAACACACTGGCTAAAATTTACCTCAAAAGTACCCAGCTGTTCTGGCAAGTATTTGTTTGCCAGAAAAGTCATCACTTGTAAGAGGTAAGGCAGTTCATTAGACTAATAACAGCTTCAAGAGACAGTAATAGGCTCGAAACAGCCCTAACTTTCTTCAATAAACAAATTGTTTTGATCTGTCATGTTTGTATACTGTACTCAAGCAGCGAACTTTCATAAAGAATACATGTTCAAAACCACATTGTGAAAATATTTCTAAACTTTCATTCCAGCCGAGTTTAATAATAGAGATAGACTTTCTGAATTCAAAGTTCAAGTATCCTTTATTATTCAAGGTTCAAAAATGTACCACACTGCATTATTGCAAAACTTCAATGGTACAAAAAGTATTGCAGCTGGTGAGAAGGCAATAAATTTGTTATTTTTTTTAAAATGTCACTATAAATTACAGTTACAGTACATTGCAAATTTTGCATTCCAAATTGCATCAGTCTTCAAAGAAATTGCCCACAGCACTTGAAACTCTTGAAAATAAGGCAGCTGTTTTATAGGAGGTAGCTGGTATCAAGGAATTTCCATTTCTCTTTCAATGCCTACATACTTGAGGGCATCAGCCTGACTGTATCTGAAAAAAACAACAAAATAATTTGAATATCAAGCTAAAGAGCCTAAAGAATCCTTCTAGATCAAAAGATAGTATAAAATGAATTTGTCTTACAGCCAACGATTCTATGATCTAACCATCATGCTTCTCTGCATTTTTAAAAAAAGAGAATGTGGAAGACAGTGAAACCCACGACCTAATAAATGCCTCAGAGAGTGGTGGACTCCCCATTTTTGAAGGTCTTTAAGCAGAGGCTAGATGGGCATCTTTCAGGAGTGCTTTAGTTGTGTATTCCTGCATGGCAGGGCGTTGTATGTTGTAACGTACCGGTAATCAAAAAACAGCTCTTCACCAGTCTGAATGGCTCTCTTAGCAAATATGCCTATTCTGTGATCTCCATTAACCATCATTACTGCAAAAAAGAAGAGTTTTATTTTAAAATCAACTTATACGACTTATTTTGCCGAACTGCTGTAAAATGTGTAAATGTTCGTTCACCTTTTGCATAGCAGTTGGGATTGACCGAATGGTTGGCAAATCTTATTTTGTTACCTTTCCGTGTTGCATCAACCACAAAATCTAAATAAAAATAACAGCAATTAGAATATTTCCAAAAGACTGACAACATTTACTTAGCAGGAAAAGCTTTTCAGGTGTGTTACTTCAGTTAATATGTTCTAGTTACTGGTTTGATTTGTAGTTAGTGTGGACTATAGCAAGAAACAGCTGCTGTTTTTTACAACATAAAAATGGTTTCCTTGTACCATCATATGTTTCTATTGAAGCTTTTCTTGCTAGTTCCTTTGGGATTACCCAGTCATCAATAAACACATATCCTGTTTTCCTTGCTAACCACCTGTAAAAGCTGCCAGGGTTTGTTTTGACTTTATATATGGCTTCCTCAGTTCTTGCTCAAAACTGCTGCTGTCTGCCATCAAGGCAGATAATTAAAAAAAAACACAAAAAACAAAAACCCAGGCCCAAACCCATATTCAAGTCTTGGCAAGAATATTAAAGTCTTGGCTAAAAATCATGTTAGCACTATACACTAACTCATGGTATATATTAAATGGACGAATGCAATGCAGAGGGATTAACAAAAGCATACATACCATTATTCAAATTGAACAGAAAGCTGCACATGTATTTGTCATACACTTTTCCTCTTCTATCTGCTTCATCCTGTGAAATAATCTGAAAGTAAAATTAACTTAAATGATGGCTTTGATAACCTATTAATACAGATTCCCCCTCTCCACTGCCCCATCTATCTTCAGCTGATTTTGCGGATGAGCAAAAAACAACTAGGTGTTGGGTATTAGGCCAAAAATTGGTTTTTGCACCTTCTGCTGTGCTTTCTGCAACCAGACTTATTTATCTCGGATTGGCCTTTTTAGTCATCCAGCGTGCTTGCAGAAAGCATGGTATGAGTCCTTCCTGAATCTTTATTTGCGAAGAAAACCCAGAGAGAGAGAGAGAAAATCTCATATGGCTTACAATTACACAACTGCCTTGTGCAACCACTTGAGGTGGCTCTACCTCACTAAATCAAAAATACATTCCAAAAAGCCTCTCCTATGCCCCTGAAATAAAAGTGGCAGGAAACACCTTGGTGAGGAACTGGGGGAGTTCGAGTACTTACTTTTTCAGAAGACTTATTGGACCTGCCTCTTTCCGTCAAAACAACTGTCTACTAAGGTAAAGAAAGAATTCTAGCACACACACACACACCGCAGAATACTTCTTTTCTTCTGACAGGAAGAATTTTCAGGGAGGAGCAATTGGTCCTTGCAGCATTTCAAAATAGATGGACAATCTTGTGGCAATGTTAACAAATTGATTTTATAATAATTGATTATATGATGCTACAAATAACAAATGTATAAGAGGAAGGCCTGTAGAGAACTGTCCCCATCTTCAAGCCCTACTGAGAGGCTTAGCATTATCAATGGCAACAGCAGGAGAGCCTGTTGGCTCCTTTATATGGCTACAATTCTTTAAAAAAACACACATGACTGAGGAATACAGGCATTTCCAATGCTTCTCAGTCTATCTGATATGGGGGACCAACAATTTTTTTCCCCAATGGGGCAGGACCAGCACTATGTGCCCGCTGGATACAATTGTTTCTTTCCTGGAAACTTGACAGGGTCTGACAGTCAATGGCTCAGTGACCAGTACCACTACAGGGATCATCATTTTGAGTAGCACTGTCCTAGTTCAGTTCATTGGCCTAGCAAACACCTGAAACCTACACCTCAGCAAAACTTAATTTTCTAGCATTTCATCATGTTAGTTAAGGATCTGTCCATAATTGTCATCACAAGATTATTCAGTATACATTTCTGACCCCATCCTGATAAAAGATATATTTTCATTAAATGTGCAGTCGTTCTATACAGTGTACTTTTCAGGGTCCAGTTTGGGTTTTTTTCTCTGCCTTTTCTAACTCACATATTTTTTCTGTGAATAAGAAACAAGGAATGCTTCATTGTCTATTCTCAATATAGGAGTCTCTATAAAGGAGTCTCTATAAAGACAAGGAGTCTCTATAAAGGAGACTCCAAGCCCCTTCTTAGTTCTTTATGACACTTAGGAAGCAGTTAAGTGAAGGGATTGTAAGACTTGCTCAGATTTCAGTAAGGAGGCCCATTTTGTCAGTAGGGGTTCAAAACATTTTCAGCTATCTGACAAAGTTTTCTACCTCACAGAATCATAGAGCTGGAAAAGGCCACAAGGGCTGTCCAGTCCAACCCCTTGTCCTGCAGAAATACACAATCAAAGCACTCCCAACAGATGCCCATCCAGCCTCTGTTTAAAAATCTCCAGAGAAGACTTCACCACACTCCAAGGTAATGAATTCCTGCCCAACAGCTCCTACCATCAGGAAGTTCTTCCTAATCTTTAGGTGGAATCACTTTTCCTGCAGTTTGAGTCCATTGCTCTATGTCCTAGTCTCTGGAGCAGCAGAAAACAAGCTTGCTCCATCCTCAGTATCACATCCCTTCAAATATTTAAACATGGCTATCATGTTAACCTTCTCCAGGTTAAACATACCCAGCTCCCTAAGCCGCTCCTCATAGGGCATGGCTTCTAGACCTTTCACCATTTTGGTTGCCCTCCTCTGGACAGCTTGTCAATCCAGCTTGAATTGCGATGCCCAGAACTGGACACAGTATTCCAGGTGAAGTCTGACCAAAACAGAATAAAAATGTACTATTACATTGTTCAATTTAAGACACTACTCTTATTGATACAACCTACATAATTAACTTTAAGATGTTTCAGTTGTTGCTGTAAATAGTTAGACAGGCATTCAACTTGCATTCAAGAACCTGCTCTCGAACAGTATAGAGAACACTTCTTGTTGGACATAGTGGCAATAGTAACTCAAGCTTTAGTTACTATTAGTTCAAAAGCCTGACTCAAGAGCAAACACTGGTGTTGAAAAACACAGGCCCAACTGAGTGTATCTGCCAACATAGTGTCTGTTCCTCCTAGGTGGATAGCAACAGGATGGATTTAACTCCTGGTGCACCTGTTGCAAAGCATGATCGTGAGCTCAAGGAGAGTAGATGAGTGTCTCCTTGTCTATTTATATAACACAGTGGTAGTGTTGTCCGAAGTGGTCTATACCACCTTGAATGAGGTGACATTCAAAAGTGTGAAATGTATAATGGCTAACATCCCCAAGGCGTTAATGTGGAGACGAACCTCTTAGGAAGCAGTCATGTGGCCTTACACTTTCATGTTTGCACACTGTGCACCGCAGCCCATGAGTGGTTACAAAATGAGATGGATTGGGAAGACAAAACAGCGTTCCTGACAACAGGTTCGAACAATTCGTCCACCTGTGTGGATAGATCAGAATGCAAGAAGGCAGAAGTAACTTTTTGCATTGGGGATACCACAGAGGACTAAAATGTCATAGGAAACAATGTTGAAGAGGATGAAACTTGAGTCAAGTCAGGTAAGTGTTTCTGCCATGAGTCCCCAAAAGCCTTTGTATAATGAGAGCTGACCAGTACAGACATTCCAGGATAGCACACACTATGACTTGTAATATACTGTATATTCTGACGTATAAGATTACTTTTGAGCACTCAAAAATGCCCTCCAAAATTGGGGGTCGTCTTATACGCCGGATATACTTTTGTGTCGCCTGCCTACTTATCTCCTGCCTCTTTGCAAACGGAGCGAAGAGGCAGGAGATTGGGCAGGGGGGGTGAAGCAAAGTGTTTAGCAGTTCATTTGCCCCCCTCCTCTGCCTTCTCCCCCTTTGGGGAGCAATAGAAGACAGAGGAGGGGGGCAAACGCTGCGGTTTGCTGGCGGCCACCGCTCAACCGCCTCTGCAGTGGCCGAGGCAAACCGCTAGATTCACTCTTTTCATCCACCTTCCTTGAAGGTGGGGGGAAAGGGCGAAAATGTCCTATTTTGCTCCGCGGCCCTGATCCCTCCTTCTGGGCTCCCTTCCGAAGTGAGCCAAGGCAGGGTAAGCGGGGCCGCTGAGCCAAACTGCTAGATTCGCTCCCTCTCCCCACCTTCAAGGACTCTAATTTTCGAGACTTTAGACGTTTCAGGAACAACTAGAAATATTACAGACAATTTAGACCCGCCTGGGGTTCTTCAAAGAGTCAGCCCTCTTTCAGAAAAAGACCAAACCAATTCACCAAGGCGTCCACCACTCAGCCCCCCCAAGTAGGGGGGTAAGGGCGGTCAGTCACTCTATGTGGAGATTCCAGTGGGTGGCAGACTGGCCAATTTTGCTGGGATCTGGGGAAGTACCTTGTCAGATGCCTGGATACTCAGAACGGTCAGTCTGGGGTACACCATAGATTTTATGGTAAAGCCGCCCATGCATGTCGTGCAATCTTGCACGACTAATTCACTGGAGAAGCAACAACTGATGGAGACAGCCATCCAACATCTACTACAGATTCAAGCAATAGAACTGGTTCCAACAGAGGAAAGGTTCACAAGGATCTATTCCCTTCTGTTTCTGGTACCCAAGACGAACAAGGATTGGAGGGCCATTCTAAACTTGCAAGGTGTCAACCTTTGGGTGACGAAACACAAATTTCGAATGGAAATGCTACGTTCAATTCTGGAAGGGATACAGGAAGGCGATTATCTGGCATCACTGGACCTCCAGGAAGCGTATCTCCACATTATGATTCACACAGCCCACTGTATTCGCATACATTATGATTCATACAGCCCACTCTGATTCGCATAAAAGAAGAGTCACTATGGCTTTTCCATTCGGTCTATCATTGTCACCCAGTTTTCACCAAGGTGCTGGTAGCTTTGATATCACATCTGAGGACACAGGGGGTACACCTGTTTCCGTATCTCGACGATATCCTGATAAGGGCCCCATCACGCGAAAGAGCGGTACGGAACGTGATCAGGACCATTCAGTGTCTGGAGGCGCATGGGTTTGTAGTGAACAAGGAGAAAAGCCATTTGGAACCGGCGTAGAGGCTACATCATCTGGGGAGTGTGTTCAACACTGAGAGCTATAGGGTCTTTCTTCCAGAGGACAGGAGATTGAAGATCCAGGAACTGGTGGAATTGGTACTGATCCAGCCAAAAACACCATAGATGGTCCTTAGCAAGATTACTGGGACTGAGGATAGCATGGATAGATTCCGTTCAATGGGCAAGGTTCTACCTCAGGGACCTTAAATGGTTCTTGCTTCCTTTTCAGGATCTAATTGCCTGGAGGGTATGCAGGTTCTTAAAGGTTCCACCCGAGGTGAAGCTCTCACTGAGGTGGTGGCTGTCGGACAAGCTACAGGAAGGACTACCGATAGTGGAACCACATCGGGTCATTGTGACAATGGATGCATCTGTGATGGGCTGGGGAGCTCACTGCCAAGATCAGATGGCACAAGGGATGTGGTCCCCACAGGAGCGGGAGTGCAGCATAAACATCTTACAGATGCATGCTGCGAGGTTGGCCCTGAATGAGTTCATACAATTGGTGATGGGGAAACATGTTCTGATCAGGACAGACAACATATCAACCAGATATCACATAAACAAGCAGGGGGGACCCATTCTTGGACCCTCATGCAAGGGACCAAGATGTTGTTCAGATGGGCAGAGGAATATCTTTTATCGATAAAATGGGAGTACTTGCAAGGGAAACTGAACTCTCAGGCCGACTGGTTGAGCAGACATACTGGCACACAGTGAATGGAGTCTAAACAACATGGTGTTCCAGATGATTCTGTTTTGCTTCGGGGAACCGGTAGTGGACCTGTTTGCACTGGAGGAGAATCACAAGGTCCCTCGATATATGTGTCCTGGTTTTGGACTCAGGGGGCCTGGGCCTTTGATGCATTGACCATAGAGTGGCTTCTGGGATTGTGTTACGCCTTTCCACCGACAACACTTCTCGCAAAGGTGTTACGAAAAAAAGAGAAAGAGCAGAGGTCATTCTGGTGGCACCCAGGTGGCCAAGAAGACCGTGGTTTCCGGATCTGATCCATCTGCAGATTCAGGACCCATGGCCTCTTCCACCATGGCCGGATCTACTGTCACAGAATGGGCTTCTACATCCGGACCCAAACTGGTTACGACTCCACATTTTGAGGTTGAGCGGGCAAGACTGTTAGAGAAGGGTTATGATCCAGAAGTAGTTGAGACATGCTGGCGGCTAGGCGCCCCTCTACCATCCGTCTATATGAAGTCACTTGGAGATCCTTTTGCAGATGGTGTCGGAGCAGAGGGGTCAAACCCTTGTGGCATCTGTGGGATTGGTTTTGGCATTTCTTCAATCAGGATTGAAGAAGGGATTAGCAACAAACACGTTAAAGAGAGATGTGGCAGCTTTGGGTTCTATCCTGAGAGGGTTAGGAGGGAAGCCTTTAGCTTTCACACCCTCATGTGCACAGTTTTTTGAAAGGGGTGGCGTCTTTGCGTCCTCCTGTGATTCATAGGTTCCCTACGTGGAAACTGAATGTGATATTGAAGGCCCTGACAGAGCCCTTTTGAACCGCTGAAGACGGTAGATTTGAATTACCTGTCTTGGAGGGCAGCCTTTTTGGTTGCAATTACGCCTGCTACACGGGTATTGGAAATCAGCGCACTGTCAGTGCGTCAGGAATTGTGCGTGTTTACAAAAGATTCGGTCACCTTGAGACTGGACCCATTCTTTGTGCCCAAGGTGAACTCAGTTTTTCACAGGGCTCAGGAGTTGGTGTTGCCGTCTTTTTGCCCGAAACCGGGAACAGAAGTCATGGCACACTCTAGATGTTAGAAGAGTGTTGAAGGTGTATCTCAAGAGAACAGAAAGTTTTCAGAAGACAGATGCGTTTTTTGTAGCTTACACAGGTTGGTTCAAAGGGAAGAAGGTATCTTCGTCAACAATTGCTCGTTGGTTGAGGTGCTGCATTGAGCAAGCTTACGTCACCAGTAAAGTTGCCGGTACCGGATGGTATCCAGGCACATTCAACACGCAGTGCATCCACTTCAGTGGCGTTGGGAAGTTTTCAGTCCATTATAGAGATTTGCAAAGCAGCAACATGGTCGTCAGCTTTGACCTTTACTAGGCATTATAGGATTGACGCTTACGCGTCAGCAAATGCAGCCTTTGGGTGAAAAGTGTTACAGCAGATTATTCAGTTAAAAAGAAGAAGAAGAAGAAGAAAAGTTCCCACCCTATCTGGACTGCTTTGGTACATCCCATGGAAGGAGTCCCTCCCCACGCTGCTGGAAAACTGAACATTGGAACTTACCGTGAAGGTTCCTTTTCAGCAGGAGTGGGAAGGGAGTCCATACCCTCCACAAAAAAAAAAAAAAAAAAAGAGGAAGAGAAAGATTATGTGATTATGTACAGAGGACAAGAGTTGTTGGGATTGCAGATCAGGTGATACCTGAATTTTGTGTTAGCTTTTTTCTGTGTTTAGATATGTTTTGATTGTTCTGGAGCTATGGAACCATACCTGGGGAGGTCGGGTTGGCTCCACCTCCAAGGGGGATGACTCTTCTTCTTTTGTTATAGTTTACCCTACGTGTGATTGGTCGGAGGTGGAGCCAATACCCATGGAAGGACTCCCTCCCCACTGCTGCTGAAAAGGAACCTTCACGGTAAGTTCCAATGTTCCATTTGTGTCTGCTGAGACAACTGAATTTCTGTCTGGAAAAACAGGTTGCCCCCCCCCATATCCACCGGGAATAAGTTCCCAGGCTTACTGTGGATATGAAAAACCGTGGATAATAGCAAACCCTATAGAAATGAATGCTTTCCAGGCACTATAGGCGGCATTTCAGAAGCAAACCACCTCTGAACATTTCTTGCTTAAGAAAGCACTGTCTCCTCCCTCTCCATCCACAATCCCAGTCAGACCTGGCAGCAAATGCTTCCTCTTTCTAAAGGACCTCCTGCTTTATATCCCTTGTTTTCCTTGAAGAACAGGATGTGTGTCAGGATGGACTCTGATAAGAATGGTCTTGATGCCTTATTAAACCAAAAGAGTCCACAAAAGGATCCAAGCATTCTATTCAACAGTGACCAGCCAAATCTTGCAGGGAAACTCAAGTGAGAGAATTAACTGCACCCTGCTCTTCACCACCACCACCACCCACACAGAGAAAGATGGAGAGAGACAGAGAGAGAGAGACTACTTCTAGTACTGGAGGCTCCATATAACCATATCCTAAAAGGCTGGAATGCTCCACACAGAACCCAACAGATTTAACTCACTTTAAACACATGCGCAGTTAAATCCTGATCCTGTGGGGTGAGATTGCAGGCTGTGCAACCTCATGCAAAACCCCCTCCTTCTCCGATGTGTCTTCTTTTCTTCCCCACCCCAACTTTTCAGTCTGAATCTCCTTTCAAGGGAAAAGCCGAGTAGAGCCGGAGCTGCAGTGACAGAAAGGCACTCCGAGGAGCTGGTAGAGGCGGTTCGGACAGAGCTAGGTCCTAAAGCCCAACTTAGTCTCATTAATATTTCTCGCGGAACCCCTAGCGCTGTCTCACAGAACCCTAGGGTTCCGCGGAACCCCAGTTGAGATACGCTGGTCTGCTGAGTGGTGAGCAGACTGGCTCTGCTGTGCTACTAAGCTGGTTGCCTCATGCTGTAATTGGAAGACATCAGCCCTCTGTTTATCTGGGAGCGAAGGAATCAACATCCTGTCCCATAGAAAACACTGATAAGCCGCCATAGAAGCTTACAGGTTGGCTACCCTGATGCCCAAAACTGCCAACGAATAAAATTGGCTCCCCAAAATATCAAGGCTCTAGCCTTCACAATCTGGTGGCATGGAGTGTGTCCTCCTCTCTCCTTTAGTCTAGGAGGCTTCAACTATTATTGAATTAGGCAAAGGCTGAGTAAACAGATAAGCCACTCCTTGCTTCCAATAGGGCTGGTAACAATGGAATGGTTGCAGGTGTGGGAGTCTGAGTGTCAACTATTTAGTAGACTCGGCTGGAGATAGGTGGTGGTGGAACAGTTATGTCTAAACCTATAGCTTTTTCCATCCGCATCACTATGTCAGCAAAAAGCTTAACTCTTCAGGGGTAGTGTCCTCAACTATTGCCAACAGACAAAAAGTCCCAGGTGATGGTGACTCAGGAGAGGAAGACTCCAACTCATACTCCGAAGTTGATTTGTCTTGTTGAACTGGGGCAGAAGACAGTGCCACAGCAGCTGTCAGTACTGAGGAGGCGGAAGCTGAAAGAGTAGTCAAAGCACAGATGGTGCAGATGTCACTTGTACTACTGGAGGTACAAGAGGCAAAGGCAGACCTGGTAGAACCAATGGAAGCAGGTCTGAATGGATTATGGATGTGATAAGGGTGGTCAAAACTGAAATGGTTACCAGCAGTGGTAAGGGTAGAGGCCTTGAAACCGTGGCAATTTGTGGTGGTGGAGAAGGAGGATACCATTTTGGTCCCAGTAACCTATGTACATATGGTATTGGTGGATGTGGGGGAGAGAGATGCCTGAGTGAATAAGAACCAGATCAGCTTCGGTACTGAGAAGGTGGCCATCTAGGAGATTGATAATTAGGGTCATGTATTTGATGCCCATCCCTGTAGAAAGGGGAATAAAAACGGTAAGATTGAGATTTCTCCCATTCCGGTGATCATGACAGTGGCATTGGGGCATGATGGATCAGTGAAGTCACTGTTGGTACTGGTGAAAAATGTCCAGAATCAGGTTGCAGTTGCATTGGTACATGTTAATCCCCTGAAGACCACTCGTCAGGTCGATGACTACGCAGGTAAGGGTACCAACGTCGAGGAGCCAGAGGGAGCAGGATCAAGGTCAATCACCAGTACTGTGATTGACACAGTACCAACAGCTGGTGTTCATGCCTAGACTTCTTTTTCTTCTCCTTCAACTGATGTTCTCACGGTACCAGAAGTGCTGGAGAAGACAACTTATGACTGGATTCTGAGTCATGAGTCTCAGAGGACTTGGACTGATGACATGGAGATGCTACTGGAATCAAGTCCCCTGCTTCCAATAAAGCTGGAGCATGTGTGGATGGCACTTGTGGGCCTAAAGCCAGCGTGGGCAATGAGTCTAAGAGTCCATGTCAGTATTAAAACTGCCAGTGCTGAGGTCGGATGCAACAAATCAGAAGAAGCCAATACCAAAGGTTCTTTAGCCTTGTGGTATTTCAGTGGTTTGGATACTGGCACAGAAAAAAGAGGCTGGTTTGAGGCTGCTTTCTCAGTCTTTTTCTAAGCAATATGACTTGAGCCTCACTGCTCAATTCTTTAGAGCTTGAGAGGTGAGCCCCGTGCACTTTGAGCACTTCTGAACATTGTGTGCCTCACCAAAACAGAAGAAACACTCTGAATTGGCATCTGATGAAGAAACATTGTGCCCACAAGTTACACAAAGCTTAAAGATGAAGAAGAGGCCATAAGAAGGGGAGGAGAGAAGGGAAGAGACTCTCAAGAGGATGATTTTTTTAATATATAGAAAGTCAAGAAACAGGAAAAAAGATATACACTACGAAAATTATAATAGAGGCCAAAAAAAAAAAAAAGCTACTTGGAGAAAGTCCCGAACAAAGTGTCTCTTGGCAGAAAGAAAGAAACAGAGGGACCACTACCTTGGCAGGCTAGGACATGTGTGTTATATATGGAGGGGGAGAGGCTCCCGCCAAGCAACCAGCTCTAGAAAGGAGGACTATTGTGCAGGTGCAAAACCCATGTGTGTGAAGCACAGGGGCCACAAAGAACACTGTTCTCTTTGCCAAGGACTTGTAGAGGAGTCACTACATTTTTCCCATTATGAGTTCCAGACCCACTCAGGGAGGAAGAAACTGTTGGCATTCTCAACTGTTAAACTCTTTAGTTTCAGCAGTGAGCGCATGTAGTCTGTTCCTTTAATCAGACAAAACACTATTAGACCAAGGGTTTTCCTTGACTCCCATGACTTTTACTGGCCTCTCTGAAGAGTCTGCAAGCTGTCTCAATGCATGGCACTTTTGAAATTCCTACAGTTCATAGACTCCCAATTACAACTCAAGAGTCTTAAACCTCTTGATCAGTCTCTATTTGAGTCTCTGAAGATTTCCCACAATTCCTATTCTGCGAAGTTCCTTTCTGAGTAGCCATCCTGCTTCTAATCCAGAAAAAAACAAGTATTTCCTCCTGTAAACAGATAGGATGCTAAAAAACAAAGACAGCAGTTCTGATGACCTGTTGCTGTATACAGGGGAACTCTCTAGTTCTTTAGAAATGGGACAGAATTCCATTATGGTCACATATATTGTACTGAACATTCCAAATGTCTCAATAGAAAATTCCTCCTTCAATAGTCCTCCTTCAATAATTAAGATATCCGTAGTATTTCAAACAATTAAGCAAAACTAGCATATGGAGGCAAATGATAAGATGCCTGAATATCTGTGTACCTTTAAGGAGAACACAGTCATAGCTGCCTCACTGTCTGTTCTATGCCTAAACTTTACTCTTTCTTGCCTGTAAGAAATCATTTTTCCTTCTTTCTGTCTGAAGCCTAAATACCACTCAGAGGCAACTAGGTGTAACTTGAACATGCTTAAGAGTTCTTAGAGGGAGTATTTATAAATCAAGTACTTCAGACTGTCTGAATCCTTATTTGTGTTATTCCAAAACATTTTTTTACATGTAACAGCTCATCACATTAGTAGAGCTTTTCTATGAATTTCCCTTTACTGGGCTTCCTTCTGTTACATTTACATAAAATTACAGACAGACAAGTAAAAATCAGTTCATGCTGCCTTGGCAAAATGTTATTTGAGTGTAGTTCCAGTTCTTCACCACAACCTATCCTTAAAGTCGTCTGGGTAGTTTTGGTATGTCCCAAACTGTGTTGACTCCCTACACCAATGGATAATTGAATCCTTATCATGAAGATTTATTCTGGGTTGGTACAGAGGAGAAATCCACTCTACCTAGGAAGTGGTGAATTTTGTATACACTCGATGCAGTTTATCCTCTTCCAAAGGGGCTGTTATTCTGTTACGTGTATAGTTTCAGCTTATTTGTTACTGTCTGTACTCATTGGTATTTCTCCTCTACTTACTTAATTCTTTAGCTTGGCCATGAAAGGAAGGAGGGGCCAGAGGAGGGATTTGGCAGAAAAGCTTTAGGTCACGTGATTCTTTGCCTTTGTTTGGGCATTGATGGGCATAATCCAAACTCTGCACCACACAAATCCTGTGTAGATTCCTCTGCTGTACCAACCTGGAATTGACCTTCATAGTAAGTATCTGATGTTCCATTAAAATCTTTTCTATGGATGCACAGCATTATTAGTTTTATCCTCCATTGTCTCCCATCAATATTATCAGTAATGAAATGTATCCCAAAATTGCTTGGCTGGCATCCTGTTGGCTACTCCCACATACAATAGAATTATTCCATCAATTATTGAATGGTGAGTCAACACGTAGGTACATCTTATTGACTGAATGAGCGGCTGGCAATTACCATGAATGTTCTACTACCCCCTCATTCTCTGGATGGCACACAATTCACACATCCATGGGATTTATCCAAGCCCTGAATCGTTAGCATGGGTGTTTCTGCCACTACTCTACCTTAAAGTCTGAAGAATAAAGCACCCAAACCATGCCTTTGCTGATTTGTATTTATTATTTTTTGCAATGGCTTATAAATCTACCCGCTGTACTACAGACCTCCTCCAATGATGCTGAGACCACATATGTTGTGCTTGTCACCATGGACCAAGTTGAATGCGACCATACATTTTATAGTCTTGGTGTTTTGGTGTAACTGCAGCATAGAAAAATGCATACCTTTAACCAACATGCTATCATTACCTTTGATTCCCTCTTGTCTAAGGTGTTAGGGTGAAAGGAGGTAAACAGTGACTCTGTGCGCATAATATGACTGGTCTTTTTATGTACACCTTTACTGCTCTCCTTACCTTCAGTGTGTGGCATTTTCTTTCAAGTTGGTGTGATGGTCTAGGACAGCAGTTAGGAAAATGTATAGTCAGATATATCCCTTTACTTGTGAAACATTTTGGTAGAAAGGTTGGCTCTAATATCTATATTAACTTCTCCTGGTCAAAGGGGCACAAATTTGGATTTATTAATAGCACTGTCAGTTCTCACTGATGCTATTGCTACTAGGAAAGCAACCTTAAAAGTAAGTAATATTAAGGATGCTTCCTTGATTGGTTTAAAAGGAACATTTGTCAGCACATTTAAGACCAAATTCAAATCCTATGAGGGATATTGGGAGCATGAGGTTTTCTTAGGCAGAGCAGAGCAGGCTTTCCTGGATGAAGAGCACACAGGGGAGGTCTCTGAGAGAGAGATCAGTTCCCAAACACAGGAGGTAAACATTTGGAGGAATATGACACATATTAGTAGGACTAGGGATCATTCTGTAAGTTTAGAGCCACAGAATCACTTCAAAGCTCTTTCCCTTATCAGGGATTACAAGGAACAGGAACAAGAGCAACAGTTCCAGTCCGCAGAAAATGTGCAAGAAAAGAGGACCCAAACAATTATTGCCCAGTCAGTCTGACAACAATACCAGGAAAGATTATAGAGCACATCACTAAACAGTGTGTAAGCACTTAAAAAGGGATGCAATGATCACTAAAAGTCAACATGAGCTTTTGAAAAACAAGTCATGCCAAACTCATCTCCCTCTCTCTCTCTCTCTCTCTCTCTCTCTCTCTCTCTTTTTTTTTTTTCTTTTTTTTTATAGAGTTACAACCTTGGTAGGTGAAGGGAACACTGTGGACGTAGCATATCTTGATTTCAAGAAAGCCTTTGACAAGGTCCCCAATAATATTCTTGCAAAGAAGCTAGTAAAACGTGAGCTAGACAATGCTACTGTTAGGTGGATTTGTAATTGGTTGACGTGCCAAACCCAAAGAGTGCTCAGCGATCCTCCTCTTCATTCTGGAGAGAAGTGACTAACAGGGTGTCATAAGGTTCTGTCCGGAGCCCACCACCATTCAACATCTTTATCAATGACAGATGATGGAAGAAAGGGCATTCTTATCAAATTTGCATATGACACCAAATTAGGAGGGGTAGGTAATACCTCAGAGGACAGGATCAGAGTTCAAAATGACCATAACAGATTAAAGAGCTGGGCCAAAACTAACAAAATGAATTTCCACAGGAAAAATGTAAGATACTATACTTGGCAGAAAAAAATGAAAAGCACAGATATAGGATGGGTGACACCGGGCTTGAAAACAGTATATGTGAAAGGGATTTATGAGTCTTAGTAGACCACAAGCTGAACATGAGTCAACAGTATGATGTGGCAGCTAAAAAAGCCAATGTGATTCTAGGCTGCATCAATAGGAGTTTAGTCTAGATCAAGGGAAGGAATAGTGCCACTCTATTCTGCTTTTGTCAGACCTCACATGGAATACTGTGTCCAGTTCTAGGTACCACAATTCAGGAAGGATAGAAGCTGGAACATGTCCAGAGGAGGGCGACCAGGATGGTGGGAGGTCTAGAAGCCATGCCATATAAGAAGCAGCTTAGGGAGTTGGGTATATGTTTAGCCTGGAGAAAGGATGTCATACAGAAGGAGCAAGCTTGTTTTCTGCTGCTCCAGAGACTAGGACTGTGATTCAAATTATAGTGGACTCAAATTACAGGAAAAGAGATTCCACCTAGACATTAGGAAGAACTTCCTAACAGTAAGAACTGTTTTGACAGTGGAATACACTGCCTCAGAGTGTGGTGGAATCTCCTTCTTCGGAGGTTTTTAAACAGAGGCTGGATGGGCATCTGTTGGGAGTGCTTTGATTGTGTATTCCTGTATGGCAGTGAGTTGGACTGAATGGCCCTTGTGGTCTCTTCCAACTATATGATTCTATGAGTTCCCCTTCTGTCAAATAGAACATTAAGATAATAGACATAAATGCAAATGAAACAGACAGTATGCTGTCAATTCTGCTGTCAGTCACCTCCAAGAGTCAGGTGCACCCCCTCTCACCTGCAAGAATCTTTGCCTTTTGTGTCAAAATCCTATTCTGTTCCACTGTGTCCTATTATTTCTAAAATTGCTTTTAATGACAAAACATTTTCCTCCTTGAAAGGAAGAGCAGTTATTTCTGAGTGACCTCCTTTCTGATTTCCTTTCTGGTACTGCGGGCATTACCTGTTACTCATCCTTGCTGTTGTGGTCTGCCTTCAAGTCATTTCCAACTTATTGCAACAGTAAGACAAACCTACCACAGCATGTTCTTAGCGAGATTTGTTCAGAGGGGGTTTGCCTTTGCCTTCTGCTGAGCAAATGTTATTTGGCAATGTCACCCAGTGGGTTTCATGGCTGAGTGGGAATTCAGACCATGGTTTCCAGAGTCACAGTCCAATGCCCAAACCACTACACCACCCTTACTCTCTATGAAAATTTTTCTTTCTCTCCAAATTGGAGCTCCCCTTTAAATGGTATGTATGCTAGGCTATGTTTTACAAAGCTCTTTAAATTCTTCCTATTTCTCTGTACAAGGTGCACAAATACATGTTACAATATATATGTTACAATATGTTATGAATGTGATGTATGGGCCTTGAAGGCTGAAGATAAACAGGCTACCTAAAATGGAGATTCTCGCAATGCATGATATGTGACCCTTGAAGCAAGGAGGCAAAGAAAGCAAGAACTCTGTCTGATCTTTCTTTACTGCTAAAAGTGGATGTGACAAGCAGAATTGACCAGATCAATAACAGTTCCATCTCTGGTGGAAATGGCAGGAAAGGCAGACCTGATTAACATCAAAGGAACACCTGATTGCAGCCTGCAAGGAATGTGGTGGGCAGGTTTTGGCCAGATGACAGCCCAGAGGTGATTCAGCTGAAAAGGACTATAATAACAAGAGACTTTTCGACCACTGATCATGCAAGTTTAAGTGCTAAACTTGCATCCGTAGCCCTATGAAAATCTAATTTTCATGAGGTGCCTGTTTGTGAGTATAGTGTGTGAATGAATGAAATTCTTGGTACCAAAAAGTCATGTGGGTTTGCATAATAAATGTTACATGTGATAAATGTCTGATACCATGTTTAATGTATGTCTAATAAATGTTACATGAAAGGAGTGTTTAAAACCAGATCTGGTGTCCAAGTAATGGTCTTTTCCTATAGTCCTAGTGGTTGAACCTTATTCTCTCTCTCTAGATCAAAAGAACCTTGTCACAAAACAGTAGTTTTATTTATTTGGCGTAGTCGGCAATTCTAAGAGAGATGGATAGGATGATATCTTAGAAACTAGGTGAAGGACAAAGTACTGTACTTGTGACTGGAATCTGGGGGACGCCCTGAATACAACTGTGTATTGCTGAACTGAATATTTTGAGTAGAATTGAAAACCCTGAGAAAGGAAGTAGGACAGGGTGAATGTCTTTCTTCAAGGGAAAGAACTGGATGCTTGAGCAAAAGGCTCATGTCTGGATATCCTTTTCTATGGGCAGGGAGAAATGAAAAAGCAAGAGGGTCTGCCTAGGTTGCTAGGTATTGGATCCTAAGGGTGGAGGATGGTTTCAAATAAGGAACAGATTATTTACTGAATAAAGGATTGAGGGAAGCTAACTCTTTAGAGGAATCCCTATTGGAGGTTACAGGGATAGCTTGTAAGAAATGAAATGTGACAGGGATTATTAGCCAAGGAAGGGTGGTTATTTTATTACAATTAGAAACTTTGAAAGTTTAATGTGGGTCATGCTAAACATTACCCACGCCAAAGAAGTATTCTCCAACAAAGTGGGATTTATTTTGAAACTGAATTTAAATTAAAACTGAATTTAGTATGGGGGGACTTATTTTAGGAATAGATGCTATGTTATAAATATGGCTTGTGATATGGCCCCTGGGATATTGTTGTTTTTTTTCAAAAGAGGGACAGTAAAAAAAATGATGGGAATAACAAGGATTTGGTTTGCTAAAATTACAGATTTCAGTGTAGAGGAAGAATGGGATAAAATTGTTCCTGGGATTTCTGCTCAATCTATCTATATATGCTGAGTGTAAAGGCTGCTGCTGCCACCATGTTGGCAGTGGTAGAATGGGTAGATATAATTGGAATGAGGAAAATTACTATCCAGTTTTAATTATTCATTTTGGGGGGGGGGGATTGAGGAAGGAGGAGTTATAGGTGTATTGCAGGTTTTTGGAATTTCTAAGACAACAAGAGGGGGAGACAATTGGGAGAAGTTTGTTGTCTTAATGTAATATGTTTATAAGTAATATGTTTATAAAGGCATAACAAGATATCTACTTTTTTTGGTCAAAAGATGGTTTTCAAATTGCTGATGGAAAAGAATTAAAATACAAGGAACAATGACAGAGGATTTGGGAACTCTTACAGGAGTTACCCAATGTTCAATTGATTGGATTAAGGCACACCAGAGTAAGGGAACTGATTGGGTTATTATAGGAAGTAATTATGTAGATGAATTAGTAAAAACTACTAAACTGCAAATAAAAGTTTTAAGTATCAGTATCAACTGTTAAAAGACTTACTCAAATAGAACATGAAGAAACTGAAAAGGTTTTTAAAAGGTCAGAACCCTTTGGGGAATGGAAGGGAAAGAAACAAATATACTGATATACTTGAATCTTGTGTACTTTGCAATTTGGTTAAGTGAGAATATGAGAAACAGGAGGAAATACTAGTGCCAGTAAAAGAATGGGTACCATGGGGAATTGTTTATATTGCCTATATTGATAAACTGCCTAAGACTAAAGAGGGATATTAATGTTTGTTGGGGGCAATTGATAATTTTAGCAATTTTATTAAAGCATATCATACAAGATCGAATGATGCTAAAACAACAGTAAGGAAGTTGTTTACAGAATGATTTGTGAGAATGGGAGTTCCAAGTATTATTCGTTCTTATCAAACAATTAAAAAAAATATGTTGAGAAAATTACTTAAAACCAATGGGAAGGATTGGACAGAGAAATTACCCCTTGTTTTAATGAGGACTAGCCCTATTGGGAAATTTGGATATAGCCCGTACCAAATACTTTTGGGGAATGAAATGAATCTTGGAACTCCCCATAATTTTGAGGAGGGAACTGGGGACCATTGGTTACAAATTTTGAAGGACAGAGAGGAAACCAGAAACAGAATTAAGGAAGATTTGCAAAGGACTGAGAATGTAAAGCCAGAATTGGAAAAAGTAATGTTTCCTATAGGAGCACAGATAGGGTATTTGCATCTGGGCCAAAAGAACATGCACTAGGACCAAAATGGAAGGGACCCTTTGTGATCATTGATAGGATGTATCCTGTGAGTTATCTTATTGCAATAGGAGATAAACAGAAATGGGGCCACAGAAATCAGATAAAATTATGGAATGCGAACAAGATTGATTAATTGTGGGTTTGTTTTTTTCTGGTCATGGGTAAACCACCACATGTAGGAGAAAGGTGATCCACAGTGAAAGACTTTGTTATGGTGGCAAAAGAACAACCAGTTCACATGATGCTAATGAAACTGGAGGGTATTAGAGGGTATTTGCAACAGAATGACCTCCAGAAGACTAGGGGGTATGATTTGAGGATGAAAATGCTGAATGACGAGGGGAATTTTAAAAGTGATCTTATGGAACTGTATATGTTTTTGTTTTATAGATAGTACTCCTGATATCCTTGCTCTTTGTGCTTCTACCCTATGCTGTGGAAAGGTACCAGGTTGGTTTAAACCCTTGATCGGTTTTGAGAAAGCCACAGGATTATACCATTGTAATTTGAGGAGGAAACACAAATAGCAATAATGCAGCTGACTATTTATGGTAAGGTTTTCCACTCCCATAGTTTAGATTTGTCCTTGTTTAATGTTTCTTTTATGAAATTTGAATGTGCAAAATATACCATCTCTTATTATGGATAGCTCTGAAACTAAATAATAGATTTGGAAATGGCATAAATGTGATTTGCTGGATACCATACTAGGGGGCATTGAAACTGGCGTGGGCATAGCTAATTCATGGGACATTGAAAAGAATGCTAATAAATTGGCTGCCCTAGGGGGCTTGCAATTTAAGGTGTTACATTTAATGGGGTATTATCTGGTGAACTCTTGTAAACATCACTTAGTTTCAGCAGGACTTTCTGTTTTAATGTTTGAAAAACTGAATGCTTCTTTATATGCATTGACTTCATTAGATAGCCAAATATTGACTGAAGTGAGCTTGGCCTTTTCTTGTTTAACTATACCATCCATGATGCTGAATTGCAAAGAAGAGATTGGGATGGCATTGTGGGGCAATCATGGACACATGTTGGTTAAGGCGGCTGGATTAGACCAATGGATACCTGTAACTGGAAAATGGGTTCACCTTCTCTCCTATAATTGTGATGCTGGATATGACATTTGGACAATTACCCTTATGTCTGTAATGAAATCTGAAACTACTGATTTTAATATGCTTTGTGATGTTCAGATGATTCCTGTTAAAATAGCTCCTTCATATTGGATGCCTTATTTGTTTTCACAATAAAACTCTGTGTAATATTTCAAAATTGTTGTTAAATGAAACTGTTGCTATGGCATGATGTGAAAAGTAGTATAACAAAAAGAGCCTTGTGCATTTCAAACTGATGGAATTTGTAGACTACAGAAAATGGGGCAAGTGCTTCAGTATTATGAGTACTTGTTTTGGATTTTGACTTTAGTTTTGTGGCACAAGTTGAATGCTTGGCTTCTTTTTAGGAATTGGAACAAACGTGTACATAGTGGCTGCTTGAGTGGAAGCTAAATTCAAACCCTGTTTCAAACAAATAATTTTGGTCATGGGATGCCAGACCTGCTAAAGATCCCTGGCTCAACATTTTGTCAGACGGAGGAACTTCAGGGCTATGTCACAGGGTCACTTTGATTCAAAATCTACTTGTGCAGAACATGGCTATACTTGAACAGGCAAATGCCTAACCACTAATAGTCATGATCTTCTGCTTGCAAGATCATGCTTCTGCTCAGTTAGCATTTGGGGAAACCTAATAACTATAATTTGCTTTAAATATTGATAGCAACTGACTAACTTCAACTAGTGACGGGGTTCTTAAAACATGTTTGGTTCATTTTAGGCAGCTTTGTAGGGTGGATGGGTTAGGAAACAGGATTTTGAATTATGTTTGAATTATGTTGATAATGGTTTGGGGTGTCTTTGTGTTATTACTATTAATAATGTTCTTTGGTCTGAGGGTGATATACAACCTATGGATACAATTAAATGTTAATGTAATATTATGTATGTTCAAGACATGATAACTGGAAAAATTATATTTGCAATGGAAATGCAACATTCTGAATTGGCTAATCCTGTAGTAGATATTAATGTTTCTTTTGCGATTGATTGACATGTCTTGAATCAGGCTTTGTTGACTCATAATGTAGTTCGGGAACATTTGTTATATCATTTGGCTGACTCTAAAAGGGATTTTGTTAAGACTGAATTTCATAATTGCGAAATACAACGGATTGCTGATGAGGAAAGTTCCCTGACAGGACGTCATTGGTGGAACATATTTAAAGGATATTCTCCAAATGCTTCTATGTTTTTACATTTGCTTATTCATCCTATAGTGATATTGCTTGTAATTATGTTGGTTATGATTATCTGGTTATTATTTTGGTTACAGAAGTTTAAGCGTGTCCAGTGTCAACTTAAGTTGTTACAAGATGATGTTAGAGGAATACATACTCTATTATGATTCCAAAAAAAAAAAAATGTTATGATTTTTGGTATCAAGAGGGGGAATATGTTACAATATATACGTTACAATATGTTATGAATGTGATGTATGGGCCTTGAAGGCTGAAGATAAACAGGCTACCTAAAATGGAGATTCTCACAATGCATGATATGTGACCCTTGAAGCAAGGAGGCAAAGAAAGCAAGAACTCTGTCTGACCTTTCTTTACTGCCAAAAGTGGATGTGACAAGCAGAATTGACCAGATCAATATCAGTTACGTCTCTGGTGGAAATGGCAGGAAAGGCAGACTTGATAACATATCCAAAATATCTTATGCCAATAGTACTGCAGACCTTTCAAAAACAGAAGTTGCAATCAAGGATCTAGTGCTAAAGCCTCATGTGCCTTTTTAGTGTTGCATCAGCCCTGCACTTGTCAACTTCTTTCAATACCGTGTCCCCCTGGAAACAACTGCCTCTGAAATTGATGCTAAAATTTACCTGTCCACTGAAGGTAATTTTATATAATATATATAAATATTTTGGCATATTTCAGATTTCTGGATAAGGGATAGTCAACCTGTATTTTAAATTGGTTTGCTTTTGTAAGCTTCAAAATTAAAATGCATTAATTGGAGGTTATTTTGTCATTACCTATGAAAACATTTTTTCAACACAAGCATCTTTTCTAGTCAGTGATGCCCCAACCATTCTTTCCCCCAACCCATTATAGTCTCTGCAACCACAGTGTAAATTGTCTGGCTATACCTCTGATCTACTAGAGTACTAGAGTCAATACTAACAGGATTTAGGTCTATTGTTGAAAACTTGTAGTTCAATGCTTCATAACGATGCTATAAAATAGTAATTATCTGAACAAGTTAAGATTTCAGCATATAATTTGCCATATTTTATTTTAGCTTTACATTGTCCATCAATGTGTACTATATGTCATCTTTCACTTATGTGGAAATGAAAATGGGATTTATTTTTCTTTACTAATGAAAGGAATACAAAGTGCTATCTGAAAACGCTCAGTGTAGGCAAAGTTTTGTTTCTTACCTCCCCACAATATTCAGAGATGAATTCATTTTTCTGCACTGGATCCTTAATGAAAATCCCCCAGCCTGCCACATCAGAAGGTGCTAGCAGCAAATGCTAATAGAATGAAAAAGCAAGTGCTTTACACAAACTATTAATGCTGATGATTATTAACTCTAGCCAAATACACACCATCTGTAGCAAAGTCAAAGCAGACTTACTTCTGCAAGTAATGGCCAAGATCCTCTTCTGGGGCTGGTAGCTTTCAAGTCCTGGGAGAAGCTATTGCTGCTGCTGTTACTTACTGGCAGAAGTGAGGTGGGGGGCAATTCAAACAATGAAGTATTAAATGGACTTGGTTCAGAGGGGGAAGAAACAAGGGTACATTCACAGACAGAGTGCACCCTCCTTTTTCTTCCCTTCAGAGATCTTCATTGTCTGAACTACCTCCCCACCAATAAGCAGCAATGGCAGCATCTCCTGGAACTTGACAACTGCTAGTGGGGGATCAGTTTGTTCATGAAGCAGTATAAAGCTGAAGTGCTGGGACACAGAATGTACTTAGAAAATACTGGGCAAATTCACAAAATGTCAGCTAATCTGTTGTGTTCTCAACAAACAGATACACATACACATGCACCTCCTCACCCCCACTGCTACATAACCCAACATCCAAGATTTGTACTTGCGTTCTTTCACTAGGAGAGAACAAATCAGAGAAGGGAAACTGCTAAAGAACACAATAAACAAAACTCCATGGCTTTACTTCTCATCCATATTGTCAGAATTCCTGTGACTCCATAGTTTAACCACGTTGAGCAAAGTAGGCCCATTTTAGATCAAATAAATTGCTACAACAATCTCCGCTAGTTATGAAGCTTTCATTTTTATAATCAGTCCTTTAAAATATTTGCTCCACATTCCCCAGAATGGTGTTTTTATACTAGCTCTAACAACTTCCAGCTGCATGCATATACACTGCAATCTATTTCAGAACTATTTTAGAAGTGTATCAAATTAGAAACGCCTAACCATTGCTCTAACCCAAGACAAGTGCAGCAGCATAAAAATGTAGTATATAAGCGTTAAATGAAAGAACTATCAATTTTAATGTTATGCTATGAAGGAAAATCAACAAGGAAATTATGCAGGCCACAGAGACATGAATGCATCACTCCAGCAGCTTGCACAGAAGGACAGGTTGCTTACCTGTAACTGTAGTTCTTCGAGTGGTCATCTATGAATTCACACATTATGGGTTTTATCTGCGCCTGCGCAGAGCACTTCAGATAGTCGTTAGGCTTTAAACTGAGTTTTGGCAGTAGCTCCGCCCACCCTCCTTCAGCCTATATAAGGCCCCTCCCTGCCTGCCTCCTCAGTTCCGAGTAGCCACTAGAAGCAGCATGTGTATTACAAAATGAGGTCAGGTCAAGTGGGGAGGATGGGCGAGATTGTGTGAATTCACAGATGACCACTCGAAGAACTACAGTTACAGGTAAGCAACCTGTCCTTCTTCTTCGTGGTCTCTGTGAACCCACACATTATGGGTAGACTAGCAAGCTCATAACAGGAGGCGGGAACCCTGACCACAAAGAAATAGGTTGATTGTGATATCCTGTCAAGAAAAACACTTACGGCATTTCAAACTCAACTGGAAACAAACTTTATTGAACATTTGGCTTAGGCCTTCCGGTGACCGCAGAGAAGAGAACTGCTCTGCCCAGAGCGACATCCTTTCGTGACATAACGTCTAACTTGTAAGCCTTCACGAAGGTCAGGAGTCGACCATGTTGCTGCTCTACATATGTCCTATATGGGGACTCCATTCAGGAAGGCGGTCGACGTGGAGGTAGCCCGTGTTGAGTGGCTTCTGATCATGGTTGGAATGCTTTTCCCTGAGAGTTGGTATGCCAGTCTTATTGCAGAGGCTACCCACTTTGAGAATCGTTGGGAAGACACTGCTTCGCCTTTACGGTGACCTCCATAACAGACGAACAGTCTTGTCGTCTTCTGAAAAGGTGCTGACCTGTCAATGCGAGTGAGCGTCTGACATCCAAAGCATGGAGGCGACGTTCCAGAGGAGATGTCGGTTCTCTAAACAGTGCTGGAAGAATAATGTCCTGATTAAGGTGGAATGATGAGACTACTTTGGGAAGAAAAGAGACATCTGGTCTCAGCACCACTTTATCTTGGTGGAAGCGAATGTATGGAGGGTCAGCTCTGAGGGCGCACAGTTCGCTCGCTCTACAGGCTGACATTATAGCTACAAGAAAGGCTGTTTTGATTGTGAGCAAATGGAGGTCACAAGTCGCCAATGGTTGGAAGGGTGGGCCAGCCAAGCAGTTAAGGACTAGTTCTAGGTTCCAAGCCGGTACCGGGCCTTTGACAGGAGGGTTCAAATTCTTGTACCCTTTTAAGAAATCCTGGACTAACGGGTCCTTGAAGCAGGAGGGTTTTCCCTTCCTCTGGAAATACCATGAAAGGGTCGCTACGTAGCCTCTGATCGATGATGGGATGAGTCCTCTCAAAGATGAGAAAGCTAGGAAATTTAGTAGATCTGGGATTCCTGGAGAGCTATCCCTAGGTGGGTGGTCTTTCAGGAAAGAAAGGAATCTCTGCCATCTATACTTATATGCCTTAACTGTATTAGGACGCTGTGCTGCTTGGATTATTGTCTTTACTGCTTGTGGTAATGTGCCTACGGTGTTATAAACCAAGCTGTCAGTCTCATGTTGGGCAGATCTGGATGATTCACAAGACTGTTGTGCAATGTTATGAGATCTTCCCGTATCGGGAGCTTGATGTACCGTCACTTCGACATCAGAAGGAGCGGTTCAAACCACACTTGTCTTGGCCACCAGGGTGTGATTAGAATGCACCTGGCCTTGTCCGCCTGGAGTTTGAAGATAACTCTCGGGAACAGAGGTAACGGTGGGAATACATACAGCAGCGGACAGCCCCAATGGAACAGGAAGGCGACCCCTAAGCTGACCTGTACAGGTTGACCACTTGAACAATAGGAGTGGCATTTCGTGTTGTCTCTCGTGGCAAAAAGGTCTATGGAGGGGGTGCCCCATCTGTCGAAGAGATCGTCGGCAACTAGTTTGTTCAGGCCCCACTCGTGAATAGTTGTTTGCATTCTGCTCAAGACATCTGCCACTGAGTTCTGTACTCTCGGCAGGTGTATAGCGGTCAAGTGAATGCCCCTCTGAATACACCATTCCCAAACCTGAAGAGTCAGGTTCAGAAGCGTCGGAGACATGGTTCCTCTTTGTTTGTTGATGTAGAACACCACTAAGGTGTTTTCTGACGCAATCTGTACTAGGTGACCTGTTATGCTTGGTTCGAAGGCCTTTAGCGCTTTGAAGACTGCTATGAGTTCTAATTCATTTATATGTTTTTCCCCTTCCGCTGACGTCCACTGGCCACTGATCTGCATATCCTGGAGATGCACTCCCCACCCTTTCAGAGAAGCATCCGTGGTTATTGATCTGGTTGGCCTCGGTTGATGGAATGGCATCTCTGCCTGGACCGTTTCTGGCATCATCCACCATGTGAGGGTTTTGCGCACCGGCTGTGGGATGGTCAGCATCCTTCTGGGGCTGTGTCTGAATGGGTCGTAATGAGCGATAAACCAAGACTGTAGAGGGTGCATCTTCAGTCTGGCAAGCGGAGTCACGGACGTGGTTGAAGCCATGTGTCCTAATGTGCGTTGAATGGTATGTACGGTTGCTCGACAATGGTTCATGCATCGAGCTACCATGGTACGTAATGTCTGGAACCTGTCGTCAGGAAGATAGGCGGCAGCGTCCTGTGAGTCTAATGTCGCTCCAATGAAGCGTACCATTCGTGAAGGTTCTAGGTGGGATTTTTCCTCATTTACAGTGAATCCGAGGGAGCTCAGTATTATAAGAGTAAGTCTGAGGTCTCTTCTCAACTTTCTTGCTGTTTTGGCCGTGAAAAGCCAGTCGTCTAAGTACGAGAACACCATGATCCCTTTTTGGCAAAGCCATGCCACCACGACTGCAACACATTTTGTAAAAACCCTTGGGGCTGTGCAAAGTCCGAAAGGGAGAACTTTGAATTGGAAGGTGCAGTGATCGACCGCAAATGCCAAGAAGTGCCTGTGGGGCGGTGCAATTGGGATATGGAAATAAGCGTCTTTTAGGTCTAGCGTGGTGAACCAGTCTCCTTTCTTGAGATAGGGAAGAATGTTGGAAAGTGACACCATTCTGAACTTTTTTGGTTGGATGTATGTGTTTATATCTCTGAACTCTAGTATAGGACCTTTTTGTCCACGAAAAAATAACGGGAAAGATAAGTTTTTCGAAGTAGATGAGGGCGCACGGGTTCTATTGCTCCTTTGGCTAAACGTGTATTTACTTCTTCCTCTAGAGGTATAGCTGTTGGCGTATTCCGGTACAGTCCTTGAGGTAGAGGCTGGTTGAACTCTATAAAGTAACCTTTTTGAATCACGCTGAGTACCCAGCCGTCTGATGTAATTTTGCACCAGTATGGCAGAGATGCTGTGAGATGGTCGGCTGGTGAGGCAGGGGTTTTGGCCCCAAAACATAGTCAAACCCGCTGTTTCGTTTGATCCGACTTTTTCTTCCCGTACTGGGTCTTTTGGCGGAAGCCTGTTGGGAATTTTTTCTGTGCTGGGTAATTGAACCTCGGCGCACAGGAATGGGAGGTGGGTGGACTAATCCTCTTCCTCTATGAGGATGGGTAGCGCCTCTGGTTGAACCTTGGGTGATGTGTCTGATACACTGTGGGGAGACCAAACTTCTTGGCAGTCGTGCACATTTTTTGGGTATGTTCCAATTTGGAATCGGTATCAGCATGAAACAAACCCAGTTCGTCAAATGGTAGGTCTTCGATCAGCATCTTTGCCACGTGGGACAGGCCGGATGATCTTAACCAAGCATGCCGGTGGACAGCGATGGAGCTCGCCACAACCTTGCCTGCGCAGTCAGCTAAATGTTTGGGTGCCTGACGTTGGTATCCCGCTAAGGACAGTCCTTCTTCACTGAATGAGTGTACGATGTGTTGGTCTTGTTCCGAAAGTTTGGCAAGGTGTGGCGCTAAAGCGTCCCAGAGAAACATCTGGTAAGCACCCATGCATACTGAATAGGCTGCAATTTTGGTGAGCAGGCATGCCAAAGAATAAAATTTTCTACCAATGGCTTCAAGCTTTTTACCCTCTTTATCTACAGGGGTATTAAGCAGTCTCTGGGAAGTTCTTGTTTGTGCTGCATCCACCACAATCGAATTGGGTTTCGGGTGGTAAGTGAGCCATGGTGCCGACTGCGTAGATACTCTGTATAGGTGGTCTAATTTCCTTGAGGTTGGTGGTACAGAAGATGGGGTGGTCCAGGAAGCCTTGAGTGTCTATAGAAGGTACGGTGAAATTGCCATCGATGGAATTGGTGGTGACCACCTTTGGAGGTCTTCTAATATAGGGTCATCCACATGTGTTTCTTCCTGGTTCACCTGTATGCCTAATGCTCCTGCCATTCTCAGCATCATGTCTGCAAAGGCCTTCATGTCATCTGTTGGAGATTGTGGATCTGGGTTAGCTCCTCTCGGAGTCGGAGACTTTTGGTCAGGGAGATTTGGTGTGCGTGGATGTGTCAGTGGTTGAAGATGGTGTTGAACTCGATCGTCGCACCCTTATACGTCCCCTCAGTACCGGGCAGTGTGGTACCTCCTTCTCGGGGCTCCTTGGCTTCTTAGGGTGCTTAGGTGGTGGAGATGTTTCCTTTGAGAGGGAGCGTCTTAAATGTTGTGATCCCGACGGTGATCTTGGTCCTCTCCGAGGAGATCTGACGTCTTCCTGAGGTTTCGGTCCTGATACCGGTGAACTTCGATGAGTGGGTGTCGGCGACCTCGGCACTGGTGATGACCGACGCCTGGCGTCGCCCTCGGTGTGGTTTCCCATGGCTCATGAGGACGTACTCGAGCCGTGTCAGGAGAGTATTCCCATGGGGGCCTGGGTCGTGGTTCTTCATGGCGGTACCGTTCACAGTCTCGCTTCCTGTCGTGCCTGTCGACTCGGTACCAATGACACTTGAATGGGGTCGTGTATGGGTCCGTGTGATGATGGTACCGTGGGTCCCTGTCCCATCGGTCCCTGTCCCATCGGTCCTGTGGATCGGTACTCCAGCGGTCCCTTCGGTACCGTGGGTCTCTCCCGTAATGTGAGCAGTAAGGCATATCATAGTCCCAGTAATAGTCATAATCATCTGGGATGGTGTCTTCAGAAGAGTAGAAGGTATAGACGGAAGCAGGCGACCTCGAGTATCGTGAGGACCGGGATGAGTAGGACCATCATCTTGACACCGACGTTTACCTTGATCTCGATCTTCTCGGAGATCTATGCTGTGACGGGGACCTGGCGCGATCCATCCGGTGCCTGGATGTGGAGCGGGACCGTCTGTCCCTTGGTCGTGGCGGAGACCTTGATTGGGACCTGGATCGAGGAGAGTCAGGTCGTCTAGGTGTCGGTGGCGTCAAGGATCGAGATCTACTTTCTCTTGGTAGATTGTCCGGTACTGGGGACCTCAAGGCAGATCGAGGTTGGTGTGGGAGCTTCTCTGGGGAGATGCGGACAATCTGTAACTCCGTTGACGATTCCCTGACTTCTCCCTCAGAAAGGGAAGCGATACCGTATACCGTGGATCGTGTCAACAGGGGTTCGTCTCCAGAGTCACTTGTTTTCCGCGTTGGTATTTTAAGTCTTAGAGGAGATACCACTTGCTTTTCTGTGGTCATCTGTGCTGGTTGATTTTCCTGTATTTCGTCGACGCCAGAAGGAGGGGATCGATCTCGTGGTTCGGTCTTTTTCTCCTTGTGTTTTGCGGACTTTGATGCCGAGGTCAAGCTTCGTACGGAGTCTGAAGGAGAGGTAAGGCGTACCATCTTTTGTCTGTCTTTCGATGGTCCTTTGGCCTCTCTTGATGAGGTCGCTGATGTGCCCTTATCTCGGTGTTTGTCTTTTCATGTTGAGTCCGACTTTGGCTCGGTCCCAAGCGAGGACTTAGTAGCAGTCTCCTTGCTCTTTTTTAGCTTGGTGCCAGTAGCGGTATGGGAGGATCCTGTTCCCGATGGTCTCGGTACCGTATCTGACGGTTTATGTCCTCTCGACACCGGGGACGATACCATCAATGCGTGTTCATACAGGAGCGCTTTAAGATGCTTGTCCAGATTCTGTCGGGTTTGATGGGTGAACGCCTTACAATGCCGGCACGCGTGGGTGTCATGCGTCTCTCCCAAGCACAATAAGCATTTGGAGTGCCCATCTGATTCAGGCATTTTTGCCGAGCATATCACGCATTGCTTAAAGAAACCTGTAGAAGAGGATGAAGCCATCTTCTGAGGAAAGTAGCGCACAGTACCGTATAGTTATGGATAGTCAAAGTCCAGTCCAGGTCGTTATCAGTATATCCAAGGGAAAATCGTCAAGCCCAAATAGTCATCCGTTAATCCTTAGTCCAAAATCAGTCCAGAAGTAGAAGAAATCCGTCAAATCAGCCCTAACTCAGTTATTCACCTAACGAAGTTCCTCCGTGCTGCTTTCGCGGTGGAAAAAAAGGAACTGAGGAGGCAGGCAGGGAGGGGCCTTATATAAGCTGAAGGAGGGTGGGTGGAGCTACCGCCAAAACTCAGTTTAAAGCCTAACGACTATCTGAAGTGCTCTGCACAGGCGCAGATAAAACCCATAATGTGTGGATTCACAGAGACCACGAAGAACTCCTTTTTCATATGTCCACCCAAAGACATACAGCTCATGTATCCACTTTTCAACTATACCGTTTATTTCATTAAAACTAATCCACTTCTCATATTTGCATTCAAAATGCACTTTATTTTTCCAACAAAATATTTAGAAACAATAAAATGTCAGTATATTATTATTGTTGCCGCTAATCTCATCTTCTACATGAAACTGTAATTATGACAACACTATAAGCCTTCCAACAAACAATATGGCAATATGACAACTGTAATCCATTCAATCCTAAATCTGAAAGCAATGCTAACTGCTCTATTCTAAAAATATTGAATGGCTTATTTCTCTTGAAATGAATATATCAACTTCTAGAAACATGCATTTCCTGCCTAACAAGACAACATTTGTACTGCCACTAACCTAAATTCTTCTAACACTGCCTGAAATTATGTGTGGATTTTCTTGGACCAGTTTAACACACGTCTAACATGGTAGTATATTGGTTCTGCTCGACTGTAAGTAACAAATGGCTAATCACACAAACAGGAATAATCATTCCAATTACAGTGGTATTGGTAAATTATCTATTGAGATTACTGCACTTAAAATGATATGCAATATCACTACACATACACGTGCTGCTGCACTAAATAGTTAATAGAAGTGTAAATCATCATCAGTTTGAGAGAGAAAAATAGGATTCATCACCACAAAAATGAAGGAGCCCTGGTGGCACAGTGGTTAAATGCCAGTACTGCAAGTCACCACGTTGCAAGTTCGATTCCAGAGGGCTCCAAGGTTCACTCAGCCTTCCATCCTTTCGTAGGTCGGTAAAATGAGTACCCAGCTTGTGGGGGCAATTAGCTAACACACATTGGAAACTGCTTAATGCAGTGTAGATGTGTAAATTGCTATTGCTTAAAACCATTTGTAAGCTGTTCTGATAGCTTTGTGGCTGAAGAGCAGGGTATAAATAACTAATAAATAAATAAAAATTCTCAAATAAAATAGTGTAACTCAAACTGCCAGGTTAAGGAGAAACTGATTCCCACTTTCTTGTCAAAGAAAGCTCTAGGGCATCCTTGCTCTATAAAACATATACTTATTAGATTTTGGCGTATTAACAAGGATAAAGCACGTCTGCTATGATGTACCACCTTTTTTGATCCTCGCTGAATGCTGCAATTCTTGCAAGAGACATTTTTGCTATCCCAGTGGTCAGCTGCTCCACAAGTTAAGCAGAGGTCTGGATCACATTCCCGTACAGCCAAGTAACAAGGGCACTGCTTTGTGTTGCATTGAGCTTTGCATCGGCATCCAGGAAACCTGTTTTGGCCTTGATGGAGAAAATAAAAAGCAGAAATATGAAAACTGAACCAACTTTATGTTTTCAGTGAAACAAGTCTAATACATAGCCAGTTGCTTACTGCTAGTTTGCCGTAATTGCTAGTTTCCCATACAAGCCTTTATTTTGATGTCTGAGAAAAACTCTTGAAGTGTTGAACTCCTGCTGAAATTATGTAGAGACATCAAAATGAAGAACACATCTTAAAAATTATAAATCTCAATTAGCTCCAACAACAGATCCTCTTAGCAGACTGTGACTTTATTTATGTATCACTGAACAAAACCACCATGGGGTTTCAGTTATTTCACTGTTTGCTCTTTCTTTCTTTCTTTCTTTTACAACAAACCACTGTCTTGAAATAACAGGCCTACGGTCCAAAAGAGCTTCCCAGGCACTGGGGTCGCAACTAAATCAACTAGAAAATAGCCATACTAAAGGTGCAGACAGCCTCTTATCTTAGTTTTACAACTCCACAGTGCGCTCCAAACTTCTCACTTTCTGCAGACCTTTCCCACATTTGTTGTGGAACACTTGTGTGTTAAGAGATGATTTGGGGACATTTTGTAGGCCACTAGTCACATTAATTATGCTGAAGTGACAACCTGTATGAACTGAGAATACATCTTTGAATATGTTTCCATCTTTCTTTGCTGCAGCTATTTGGCTGCAAAGGAATACCAACAGAAGCCGGAAAGCTTTCCATAAAAGAACTTGTCAATCACTTGTGATCTTAATGAAGACCTACAAGCTTCAAAGGAATTCCACAATCCTTTGTAATGAAGTTCAAAAACCACTGTACTGAAAAATGGGTATATCCCTAGCTGCCATTATTTTCCCAGTGACATCTTCTTAAAGGAGTTTTGGGATGTGCTGACCAGCTATTAAAACATAACAGGCTACAATTTTATATGGACTTATGCCAATGCTAAACCCACTGGATCCAAAATGACTTACTTCTGAATATGCATGCATTGATTTTCCAGTCCTGGAGGTACTCCCCTCTTTACAAGGCCTAACTGGATATTATAGTTGTCATGTGGTTTGAACTTCTTTTTAATAGCTGGCATGGCTAAGGGACAATGGCAAGAGAGGAGAAGGAAAGAGCTTTAACCCTTTGCCTTCATTATAGCTTCAATCAGAAAAAACTATGCATACAATGGGCAGGGGAATACACTGGAACCAATGCCACCTTTCCTTCCTTTGCAAACAGAAGTCAAGATGGGATTTCCAATCAGGATTTTGGTGGGGTGCTAAGAGTTCAAGTGCCCTCCCCAGTAACACAGGCCCAATTCAGTTCACCAATATTTGGAAAAAGTAAACCCATGGAAAGCCAAGCATTATGTGAAATATGTCAAGCTTGGCTTTAGCGCTTCATAAGGAATACATGAAACTTTCCACAATGCTTAAATCCTACTTACTTGACTTCTTCGAAACAGAAATACAGAAACATTATTTTCTTAAATCACTTACATTCTGAACTGCACTGACAGAATTTCTCGCAAAAGTTCTGAGCAATGACACAAGGACACGAGCTGTCACAAGGCTGACGTGGGTGATCACATGGCTGGTAATTGTAAACATGATTGGATGACCCATCTGAACAAAAATAATATTTAGAATACTTTAGGAAGAAGAAACTTGACAGACTACCTTTGAATAAATTCAAAGTTAGGATGCTCATCTCCCCATTAAACCTACCTACCAAACTTCATAGCATATCTTCCAGGGTATTAAAACTGGCAATGGATACAAGAAGAAAACTAAATACTGAGCATTTTCATAACATTGTTTTATTCCAGCTGTTCCCCAATCTGATGGTCCTTGAAAGGGTGACAAAGGGGCCATCAGACAGTGCAGATTTCCTTCTCTAGTTACACAGGGTGAGTTTCATGCTCCGTAATTTCCTCTGTGTGGTGGCAAAAAGGTCACCCAACATTTGTTCCACGACCAGAACAGGATAAAATACCATTTGCTTACCAATTTTCTTCCTGACTGCTCATCTGTGCATTCACACATATGAGTCTTCACCTGCATGAAGACACTGGAACTTTATAAATGTGAGATTTTAGCACCAATGTGAATCTTTCTCCTTTACATGCATTCTCACACAACCATCCTCTCAGTTCAAATAACCATCTGACATGGCAGGAGAAGAAAGTACCCACCAATGTGCTGCTGGAAGAGGAGGGATGGTTTGTGTAAACAAAAATGACCACTGAGACAAAAACAGTTACAGGTAAGCAATCTGTCCTCCATGGACTGTGTGTCATGGGTGGCATCCTGGATGGATGGTTCAGCATAGCATAGTAGTTCTGCATGTGGAACTACACTAAAGCTGGCCATTTACCAAGCCCTGGAATTTCCATAGAGCTGCTCTATGTCTATACCATAGAGCTGCATGTGGAAGGACAGGTTGCTTACCTGTAACCATAGATCTTCGAGTGGTCTTCTGTGAATTCACACAGTTGGGTTACTCCTGCGCAGAGCTTCGGAAACTTCTAGAATCGCTAGGCAGAACATGCTTTGATACATTTTTGGCGGTAACTCCGCCCACACTAACGGTCCCTTATAAGGACTTCCCGCCTAAAATCCCCTCAGTTCCTTGAATGACGCCGCAATTTGCAGCATCAGGAACATTAAGCATGTTTATATGATGTGATAGGACATAGAGGGGAGGATGGGCGGGTCTGTGTGAATTCACAGAAGACCACTCGAAGATCTATGGTTACAGGTAAGCAACCTGTCCATCTTCTTCGTGGTCTCTGTGAATCACACAGTTGGGTGTAGACTGGCAAGCTTCACTCCTGGAGGCGGGTATGTCCTACACCAAATACACCATATGTGCATACACTTGAAATTGAAACATTAACCACATGCCTAATAAAGGTATCAAAGCACTTATACGAACAGTAATACCTGAACAACAGTAACTTGGCACATGTACACTCATTCACTGAATAGAAGGTAACAGTACAGACTTTCCAAAGGCTGCCTCGCTTCTAGAGCGAGAGTCCAGTCTGTAGTGAGAAATAAAAGTCAGAGGAGATGACCAGGTTGCAGCTCTGCAAATGTCCTCTAGAGGGACTCCAGAGGAAAGCTGTCGAAGGGAGACAGCCCTTGTTGAGTGTCCTCGAATCCGTGATGGCAGAGGTTTCTTTGCCAGTTCGTAGCAGAGAGCAATGGTCGATGTCACCCATTTCGACAGTCTCTGTGAGGAAATGGGTTCACCCAACTTCGAGGCAGCATAGGATACAAACAGTCAGGGTGACTTTCTGTGTGGCGCAGTCCTTTGAACGTAGAAAGCGAGAGCCCTCCTAACGTCCATGAGATGGAGGGTGCGTTCGAAGTCGTCCTTCGGGTCCTGCATCAAAGCAGGGAGAGTGATGGACTGGTTGAGATGGAAACTGGATACTACCTTCGGGAGGAAGGAGATGTCGGGACGGAGGACCACCTTGTGTTTGTGGAAGGCCGTGTAGGGAGGATCGGACCTCAGGGCACAGAGCTCACCAGCCCGACGCGCCGAAGTGATTGCCACAAGGAACGCAGTCTTCCAGGATAGCAGTCGGAGGTCCGTGGAAGCCATGGGTTCGAAGGGCTGACGTACAAGTTGGGAGAGCACCAGTTCAAGGCTCCAAGCCGGAGTCGGCTCCGTCACTGGAGGATGGAGGTTTGCAAACCCCTTCAAGAATTTCTTCACCATCGTGTCTATGAAGGGGGAAGGAAGACCTTTTTCCTGGAATTCGACGGAGATGGCAGCCAAGTAGCATCGAATGGAAGAGAGCGAAAGGCCCGTCGAGGATAGATGAAGGAGAAACTCCAAAACTGTAGAGATGGAGAACTTGTCAGGGATTGGATGCTGAGAAGTCAGAAACGCCTCATACCTTTTCCACTTGTAGTGATAAGATTTTCGAGTTGAAGGTCAGCGTGCGGCTTCAATGACTGCCAGCACGTCAGGATGGAGAGGCGTGAGGAGTCTCAATGCAGACGTCGAACCCGAGAGTGTCGAGCCCGAAGGGAGAGCTACGGGATCAACCTCCAGGCTGTCAGATGGAGAGTGTCCAAGTCGGGATGTCTGACCTTGCCTCCTTGAATAGTCAGTAGATCTGGACGGGATGGAAGGCGGATGAAACGTCACTCTGACATCCGAAGCAGGGTTGCAAACCACGGTTGTTGAGGCCACCATGGTGCGATGAGAATGGCGTTCGATCTGTCTCGGCGGAGCTTGGTGATCACTCTTGTTAATAGTGGGAATGGGGGGAACAGGTAAAGCAGTGGACCTGACCAGTGGAATAGGAACGCATCCCCCCTCGATCCCGTGGCTCGGTGCCTTGAGCAGAACTGACGGCACTGAGCGTTCTCTGGAGATGCGAAAAGATCCACCTGCGGAAACCCCCAGACTCGAAACAGGGTCAGAGTGACCGATCTGTGCAGATGCCACTCGTGGATGGATAGACTGGAACAGCTGAGTCCGTCGGCAAGAGTGTTCTCCTCTCCCGGAAGATGTATAGATTGGAGAAGTATCCCCCTCTCGACGCACCATTCCCATATATCCAGCGTGAGCTGTAGGAGTTGAGGAGACCTCGTGCCTCCCTGCTTGTTTAGACAGTACATGACAGAAGTGTTGTCTGTCAGTACTAGCACAGTCCTGTCTCTCACTAAGGACTCGAAGGCTTTTAACGCCTTTCGCACAGCTAGGTGCTCGAGGACATTGATGTGCAGTGTCTGCTCCTCATCATTCCATGATCCTCGGATCTCGTAGGAGTCCAGGTGCGCTCCCCATCCCAGCATCGAAGCATCCGTTGTCAGAGATACGTCCGGTTGAGGGAGGTCGAAGGGCATCCCCGACAATACGTTGTCTGGTACCAGCCACCAGTCCAGGGACCTTAGTACCGCCCTCGGCATCGTGAGCATCTTTCGTGGGGAATCGTGGAGAGGGTCGAACACCTGCAGGAACCAGTGTTGAAGCGGACGAAATCGGAGTCTGGCAAGTTGAGTGACGTAAGTCGTCGCTGCCATGTGTCCCAGAAGCACTTGGATCGAATGAGCTGCTACTCTTCGGGATCGGCGGCAGGTATGAATTAGGGATCACAGGTTGTCGAAGCGGTCCCGTGGTAAATATGCTGCTGCAGTTGGAGTCGAGACGTGCCCCGATGAACTGGATGGCCTGTGTCGATTGGAGTTGGGACTTCTCGATGTTGACAACAAGTCCCAGGTAGTCTAATACATCTAAGGTGAGGCCAATGTCGAGTTCGAGCTGACTCTGAGATTGTGCTACGATCAACCAGTCGTCTATGTAAGGGAAGACCTCCACTCCCTGCTGACGAAGAAAGGCCGCCACTACCGCCATACATATCGTGAAGACACGAGGAGCGGTGGAAAGACCGAACGGGAGAACTCTGAATTGGAACACTTCTGTCCTGATCTGGAACACGAGAAAACGCCTGTGGGCTCGGTGAATCCCAATGTGGAAATACGCATCTTTCAAGTCTATGGAGGCAAACCAGTCGTACTGCCTCAGGAGAGGAAGGATCGAAGCCAAAGTGACCATTCTGAACTTCTTTGGTGTTATGTACTCGTTCACCCCACGGAGGTCGAGAATTGGACGTAGACCGCTGTCTTTCTTGGTGAACAGAAACTACCTCGAGAAGAAGCAGAGGTGATGGAGGTCGGGGTCGACAGGTTCGATCGCCCCTTTCTGAAGTAAAGTCTCCACCTCCTCGAGGAGGGGAGGGAGGGGGGCGTTGGGCGAGCCTTTCCCATCGGGGGCAAAGTGTCAAACTCTATCCAATAGCCTGTCTTGACGATCTGGAGCACCCAGCGATCTGAGGTCACCGAAGACCAGGCGTCTTAAAAGTTGGACAGTCAATCCCCGAAGAGAGGCGTCTAAGGAGAAACAGAAAAGAGATGAACATAGGGAATGGAGGCTCAGAATTTCTTGCAGCCCTGATCCCGAGACCTTTGCCTAGGTTGTTGCCGGTGCCTGGAACCCGAGCCCTGGCTCCTCACCGAAGAGGCTGGAGAAGTGGAGGGGGTGAAATGGGATCGACGGTAACTCTCGCCAGAGTAACCTCGTCGGAACGGCTGGCCATAAGAGGGAGCTTGCCAGGAGTACCTCCCCCTAGGACGGTACTGGCCGCTGGATGCAGGTCCCATACCATATTTCCTGGCCGTCGTCCTCATCTTCTGTGTGAATTCGAGCTTGTCGTCGGTAGAACCGTTGAACAAGCCTGATTCATCAAACGGCAAGTCTTCAATGGTGGCGGATGCCTGGGGTGTGAGGCCGGAGGAGCGCAGCCACGCATGACGGCGGAGGGCTATCGAACCCGCGATTGTTTTAGCCGCACAATCTGCCATGTGACGAGCCGAATTTATCTGAAGCCCCGCGAGGGATTGTGCTTCAGACTGAATGGCCTCCACCATCTGGCGCCGCTCTTCTGGAAGGTCCTTAATGAGATGGTTCATCCGTTCCCAGAGGACCTGTTGGTAGGCCCCCATGCACGCCGCGTAGTTCGCCACGCGGAAACTGAGACCAGCCGCGGTGTACATCTTTTTTCCCACAATATCAAGTTTCCTTCCTTCGGGATCCGGCGGGGAGGACAGAGGCCGACGTTTCCTGTTCTGGGCCACCTCAACAATCACAGAATTTGGCTTGGGATGTGATTGCAACCAGTCAACATGGTCTCCCGCAACTCGGTACAACCTGTCAATCTTTTTCGATGTCGATTGGATCGACGACGGGTTCTCCCAGGACCCTTGTGCTAACTTCAGCAAAGAAGGCAGAACTGGGATGACGGCTGAAGGTGGTGCTTTAGACTGGATCCTTTGGAAGATCAGATCCACGGGATCGGCTGGGCGGTCCTCTACCTTCAGGTCCAGGGCATGGGACATCCTGATCATCTGTTCTCCGAAGGCCCGAACATCGTCCGTTGGAGAGGTGGAATCATCATCCATGAGTTCAGACCTCGGAGAAGGCAGGTAGGGTCGATAAAGATCCCAGGACTCCCCCGACGAAGAGGATGAAGCAGCCGGTGAAGGGCTCCTGGGCCTCATGGGTGTAGGGGAGCGCGGTTGTGGTGTCGAAGGCATACGTGGCAAGGGTCGTAGCTGGGGGGTTGAGACCTAGACAGTAGCATCTCTCCGTGAAGCAACATCCAGGATTATAGGAGACGAAGATCTAGGTCTCGAGTGACTTGAGCGGCCGATTTCAACAGGTTCTCCTCTCGGGTTCAATACTTGCGATCCCGACGGGGATCCCATGTCCACCTGACAAATAGACCGAGCCAAGTCGTACGCCGTGTAAGAGGGGACGTCATCTCTGATGGAGAGGGAGCGGTCCCGAGGCAACACTTCCCTTTCGACCACTTCCACGTCGACGTCCGAGGAGTGGCCTTCGAGTAATTGGTGTCGAGAAACTACCAGAGCCGGTTAAGACTCGACCCGCTTAGCAACATCCATCCTTGGGGATAACTCAACTGTAACCACTTCAAGTGGCGGGGTCTGAGGAGGACGGCTCCCAACGTCAGCAGTGGATACCGGTAAAGGGCGTAGAAACTTTCCATCGGCATCGGAAAAGAGGTGAGGAGGGACCTCAGGGGCAATATGCTCCGTGGGTTTGGACTTTTTAGGCTTGTCCTTTTTTCCCTCAGTATGTTTGGAGAGGTGCTTCTCCTTCCTCTTCTTTTTCACCGGTTCGGCCGATGCAGTAACATCTGCAGGCTTTGGTAATGCTTGCGCTGAGGTCGAGGGGGTAGACTCGACAACACGCTCGGGGCAGCCCTGGGTCGAATCCGATGGCGGATGTCTGCGCTCGGAACGGAGGGCCTCGGGATCAGACACTGTCGAGCGCCTTCGGGATGGACTCCGGGACCGACGTCGCTTCTGCCCAGAGGATGGCGGAGAACGGGAGCGTGCACGGCCTCTAGACTCAGACAGAGGGGCGAAAGCAGAGGTTGGTGGAGCAGCCGAGCCTGGGATTAGAGCCCTCTCATACAAAAAGGACCGCAGGCGCGAGAGCCTCTGCTTACGGGCCTGCGGGGTAAACGCTCTGCAGTGGACGCAAGCGTCGATATTGTGCGACTCCCCGAGACATATTAAGCAGCGGGAATGGCCATCAGCACTCGGCAACTTGGCCTGGCATATCACGCACCGCTTGAACGCTCCTTTTCCAGACATTGAAGTTATCAATCTCACCACACACAGTCGAAGTCAAGCCGGTCCAAGGTCAGTAACACGAGTCAGATGTGTCGTCAAGCCAAAACGAGAAGCAAAGCCGTATCCAAAGACAAAGTCCGTAGGTCAAAGCCAGAAGTCAGAGTTCAAATGCCAAGTCAGAAGGGGAAAGCCAAAATCGTAGTCGAGAAACCGAAAGCAAGTCGTAGCCAGTAGACAGAGAAAAATAACCTAGCGCACAGAAGTTCCTTAAGCTGCTAAACGCGGCAGAAAGAAAGGAACTGAGGGGATTTTAGGCAGGAAGCCCTTATAAGGGACCATTAGGGTGGCGGAGTTACCGCCAAAAATGTATCAAAGCATGTTCTGCCTAGCGATTCTAGAAGTTTCCGAAGCTCTGCGCAGGCGCAGGAGTAACCCAACTGTGTGATTCACAGAGACCACGAAGAAGATCCATACTATAGCTGGCCATTCACTGAGCCTGGAATTCCCATAGAGCTGCCCCACAACAGTCATTCCATGTCTGCTGGGAGTGGTGGGATGGGGAAAGAAGTGTCTAGCCAGACATAAAATGATCATATCATCTGCTGAGGTCTGTCAGAAGCCTTCAAAAGTTTCACAGGTAACTTAGACATCTAATAGATTAAGAAGATAGTACAAGATCTGTCTATTAAATAATGAGGGGTGTTGACACAACCTTTGGTGGGAATGTAAAATATGGCTGGATCACTACCTTACCCATACATGAGATTAAGTAAGGTTGATCCTCCATAAGACTGCAGAGTTCGCTGACTTCCCAAGTTGTAGTGACAGCTATCAAGAATGCACGAGAGAGGAAATGTCCCATGCATAAGAGGGGAAATGTTGTAGCAAGAGTCTCAAATAACCTATTAAATTTGGAGAGAACAAGCTGACTCATGAAGTGGTTTCTCTTGATGAAGATTCCCAAGACCATGAAGAAAACACTGAACTTTCAGCAAGGTAAACAAGGAGCCAGGTGACTATATGGTGTTAAGTGTGCATTAAGGACAGCCAAGTAAATTTTTTATGAGTGGAAACATACCTTTCGGCCTAAGAAAAGAAAAACAGCTAAAGTGTCAATACCATGGAGAAGGGCATGGTTATAGAAACCACAGATTTGAGTTGATAGGACTTTAGGGTTGAGGGCTTACATGCATTTTATGCTAGGATGGATAGGATCCAGAAAAGTATAGAGTTGATAGAGCTGTTAACTTAAGAGTTGCCATGTCTGGGTAAAGACCAAACAAACAGAAAGATCACATTAATCCAAAGGGGAATCTGTAGAATTTTCAATGGGGCATCCAAAGGAACACCAGAAAGCACTTTGTCTCAACTAAATGAGGCTATGAAGAGTCTGCCTTGCCCCACCAGATCTTGGCAACAACCTTAGTCTTTGCAGAAACCTGTAAAGGCACCTCTCTGTTCATTGGAGAAGGTAGGCATCCCCCAGTGATGCATGGCCGCAGCATGCCTGTAGCTGTACAGGAGGATGGGAATTGCTTGTTCAATGTGGACTACAGTATCACAAAATCAGAGTTGGAAGGAACCACAAGAGCAATCTAGTACAAGCATCTGTATGTAGGAATACACAAGTAAAGCAAGCCTGAAAGATGCCCAACTTTAAAGATCTGTTTAAAGATGTCTAAAGAAAGACAGCCCTCCACCATCCAAAGCAATCTTTTCCAGTGCTTAACAGCTCATACAGTAAAAACATTCTTCCTAATGTTTAGGTGGAATCTCTTAATCTAATCTCTGGAGAAGCAGAAAACAAACTTCTTCCATCTCCTACATGGTATCCCTTCAGATATTTAAAGACAGCTATCACATCGCTTCTCAGCCTTTTTTTTCTCCAAGCGGTTGTCTAGACAGTAAAAAAAATCCTCATAGAATGTGAAGAGAATACCTTTTGTCCCAGAGAAGATGAGGAGGGCAGCCACCACAAGGAAGAGAAGAGCCACCCTCCATTCACCCATCCCACTGGAGGTGGGGCGGTGGCCTCAGATTCTGACTGCAAAGCGATAGTAAGGAGTCGTCTGGCCAGCCACTAGGAGAAGGAAGAGGAGGGCTGTTCTTTGTTGCTCCAGCGGAAGGTGAGATGAAGCTTCCTTCTCCCAGTGACTGGACAGGTGGCTCTTCCCATCCCTTTGCAGCCAGAATGAGAGGCCATTGCTGGGATGGGTGAAGGACGGGTGGCTAGCCTCCTCTTCCTCATGGTGGCTGCCTTCCTCATCGTCTCCAGGTGCTGCCAGGTCCCCTTCACTTTTCTTGATCCTCCGTGCAAAACAATGACACAGCCACCATCTTGATTTGCAGCCATGTGAACATCAGAGAGAAGAGGTTCGCATGCTATCATTTTTGCCTAAATGACATGAAGACAAAGGAATGCTGTTGGAAATTGGTCTAATAACTAATGGAGTGAAGCAAGGTTGTGTTCTTGCACCAACTTTATTTACAATCTTCTTTAGCATGATGCTCCAAAGGGCTATGGCAGAGCTTGAAGAAGACGACGGCATCTATATACGTTACTGTACTGATGGTAGCTTGTTTAACTTAAGCCGTCTGAGGGCTCACACTAAGACTCTAAACTATCTAGTCCGTGAGCTGCTCTTCGCCGATGATGCTGCCCTTGTTGCCCACACAGAAGCAGCTCTGCAGCGCCTAACATCCTGCTTTGCAACAGCTGCAGAGCTCTTTGGGCTGGAAGTCAACCTGAAGAAAACAGAAGTTCTTTACCAGCCTGCACCACAGGATGAACACCACCATCCCCACATTGCTGTCGGCAAACGTGTGCACAGGTCCGTTCAGCAGTTCACCTACCTGGGAAGCATCATCTCCTCAGATGCCAAGATTGACAAAGAGATCGATCACAGATTAGCAAAGGCATATAGTGCATTTGGAAGACTTCACAAAAGAGTCTGGAGCAATAAACACCTGAGGCAAAGCACAAAAATCAGTGTGTATAGAGCCATTGTACTGTCTATCCTCCTTTATGGATCTGAAACATGGGTCACCTATCGCCACCACCTACGACTCCTCGAGTGCTTTCATCAGCGCTGTCTACGCACAATCCTAAATATACACTGGACTGACTATGTGACGAATGTTTCTGTCCTTGAGCAAGCAGGGATCACCAGTATTGAGGCCATGATATTGAAAACACAGCTGCGCTGGGCAGGGCACATTTCTAGGATGGAGAGACTTGACTCTGCATCCTTCCTCGTAATGGCACGAGGCTCCTCCAGTTGGAATCGCCAGGGTGAGCGACACACAGACTGGCCGGCATATACATCCCTGAAGTCATCTCCTCGGGAAGTCAGGATCTGAGAGCCTGTGGGCGACATGATCCCAGCTCGACAAACAGACCATGCCAGGTCGTAGTCTGAATAAGCAGGAATGTCCCCATGAATGCCAGCTGAGAAAGGTCAGGTTTAAGTTAAGAGCTCGGGTTCGACAACATCAACCTTGACGTCAGATGAGGAGTGCTCAAGAAGTTGGGCTCTCGAGATGGCAAGCGGTGGCGACTGGCCCAGCCGCTGAGGCGACATGTCCGTGTCAGCACCAGAACGGATTTCTACAGCCACGATCTCTACTGAACCCGAAGGGGTAGGAGCACGTCGCGACACACCAGTCTCTGTAGTTGGTACTGGAGAAGGTCTGGTGAATGTGGCCTCAGTCCCGGCGGCAGGTTGCGACTCTACGGTCTTGACAGGCCGTGACGCTTTATCTGGAGAGGCTGCAGATGGAGCGGCCGTCAACATCGACTTCTTAGACACCTCCTTTGGCTTGCTGTTAGATTTTGAGTCATCATCACGCTGAGAGGTGTGTTTCTCTTTCCTCTTCTTCTTCAGAGACTGCAAGGCCTCTGCAGAAATGCCCAGCCGGGCCATGGATTCAGAGGGTGCCTGGTCCCGAGGGACGGCCGTCGAGGTGGAAGGTTCCTGGTCCCGAGTTGACGTCGAAGGTGTCGAGCGGGCTCGATGCAGAGGCGAATCTGAGGAAGCATGCTTGTGCGAAGTACGCACAGCCTCTGGGTCCAAGGTGACCGAACGGCGTCGGGATGGGCCGTTTTGAAGGAGCGGACGCAGAAGTAGCGGTCGGAATCGATGTAGAGGCCGGAGTTGAAGCCAAAGTCGGAATTAAGGCTTTCGCATATAAGAAAGATTTCAGCTGAGATAAGTCTGTGCTTGTGAGCCTGAGGTGTGCCGAAGACTGCCGCCCTTCTCATTCACGATAAAATACCTCAGAAAAAGGCATCAGTGAAGAGATGGTTGAGGTATTGGCTCGATGGCCCCCTTTTCTGGGAGAGTATTGAGTTCCTCCAGGAGGACAGGTGATGGAGATGTTACATGAATAAAACTGATCAGAGTACTTCTTGAATTCTACAATGTAGCTGTGCCAAATGATGTTCAGAACTCATTGGATGGTCATGATGGTGGCCCAGGTGAAGTAGAAATGAGGATGCAATCAAAGATACCTCTTATATTGGTCCTAAGAGTGCTTTTTGAATTGCTGGTGTGGATCGCTGATGGTTCCCAGAGAAGGCAGAGGATTCGGATGGGTACCGTGGTCTGTGTGATGAAGGAGTACTAAAGACACAGTGACACCCATAGGAAAGCCCTTGCCAACTCGAATGGCTTCATGGTATTTATTGAGTCTTTCTAGCTGTTATACACATCTTTTGCATGAATTCAGACTTCTCATTGGTAGTTTTATACCTGTGTGGAAAGGCCAGAAGACCTTAGCCATGCGTGCCTCCGAAGGGCCACATGGTAGAACAATCAGCAATGTGACAAGATGAATTAATTTGCTGACCAGCCAGAGAATGTGCCTTAGTATGGACGGCCATGGCAAGCCATTTCTCTTCCTCAGGGAGCTTATCGAAGAAAGGTGAGACCTGGTCCCAAAGATTCTGCAAGTATGCGCCCATACAGTCTGAGTAGTTAAGAGTTATAGAGACTCAATGCTGCCGAAGAATAGAACTTCTTCGCCATGATCCAGTTTGCATCCTTCTTTATCCACCGGTGTAATGTGCGACCGTTGGACAGTGCAGGACTGCAAGGTCTCCACTATGACAGAGTTGGGCTTTGGATGCTCAAGAATTCATCCAGTCTCCTCCCTGGTTACTCTATAAGATTATCTATCTCCTTGGAAGTGGAAGGAATAGAGGAGGGTGTGTCCCAGGAACTCTGTGAGATCTTTAGGAGAAAAAGCAAAACTGGAAGAGAAGCTACCAGTGGAGCTTTCCACTTGATCCTGTGGTAAACAGCATCAACCAGATTGGATTCTTTCAGTTTCGTTTGGAGTTCCAGAGCATGAGCCATATAAAGCATTTGTTCAAAAAATGTTCCAATGTCATCCATAGGGAAAGATGAATCGCTATCTACTAGATGGCTACACAGGGAAGGACAAAAAGGCAAATCTGAGGATGTGGATTCAGTGTCCGAACGTGAAGGTGACTGCGATGGAAACCTATGGGCCAAGTCACCCCGGGGAAGCACCATAGGACGAAAATGTCCTGGAGGGACTGGCACTTCGGAACAAAGACTGACTTGCACCATGACGACTTTCAAGGAACACTTCAGCAGCTCTTCTGGACATAGGTGAGGGAGAAGTTTGTATGGCCGTTGGGCAGGATTAGCCAGAAGAATAAGAGATCGGGTAGGAGAATGGCTGGATCTAGCAAAGTCCAATAGATCAGGACTAGCTGGACCCAGTGTACCATAAGCCATTAAAAAACTCCCCCCAAAATGCCCAGGAGACCTAGTGACAACCCTTTGAGGTAGGCTGGTGGGTTTAACCCATTCTGCCCCCTGCCGTCCCCCACCACTCATTCTGCCCCCCACCACTCGTTCTATCCCCCCACTCATTCTGCCCCTCCCTCCCCACCCCCTGCACTCCAGAACACACACACCACATTCACCCCCATGTTACTCACTGTCCCTCTCCAGCGGCCATGTTTGAGGTCGACATGGTCCCGCCCCCACTGTGCTGATTGGCTGCCCAACAGACCTGTGATTGGTTGCTCAGTTTCCTAAGCAGCCAATCAGCACAATGGAAATGGCAACATACCCAAGATAATTATAGATATATAAATGATGAGGCACATCATAGATTTTGTCATTGTTGATCACATGAAATCCTTTGTAGTGATCGAAATGGAGCTCCCCCTGATATGGTAAGTGATACAGGGAGAGATGGTCTCCTCAACTGTCATTGTCAAGTGCAAGTTGTCTATGACAACATTCATCAGCAAAGCTCCCTTCACATTCAACTGCCCAGTTTGAAGACCTCTCCCTATATTGTGGAGATGGAGAACAGGATGTCAAAATGGAATACTGAACAATCTCTTGCCGACAAGGGGAAGGGATTCATAGTAGAATCCTGGAACCAAGGAGCTCGGCTCTTGAGATTGCAAGTTGAGGGGAGCCGCAAGTAGGACCTGCAGGTTGTCTGGGCTGAGAGACAGGGAAGTTGACTATTTCTCCTTCAGAGAATGATCCCCCATCCACTTGAACAATTCGCACCAACCCAAACAGAGATGGTTACTTATAAGGGGTTGGTATATGCACAACGGAAGATACTGTAATAGTCCATAACTTATGAGGGTCAAACTTCTCAGAAGGGTGTTTCAAGTGCTTTGTCTTCTTTTTATTCTTCTCTCCAGGGCATTTCTACTGGAGAAAGTGCCTGTCAGGGGCTTCGAACTGGACAATGTAGAGGGTCCGACCAAATGCGGCCTAGAAACCGAGGTAGAATCCTTCAGGTCTGACTTGCTGGGTTTGAGAGACAAATACAAACGTCTTTGCTTTTGTGGAATTGGAGCAGCTGGATTGGCATGCTTCTTAGTTGGAGAATGCCCTAGGGTCGACTCACTCTGATCTTTAGGTGGTACAGATATTGTGGCTGATGGAGGCACAGAAGGTTTCAAGGCCTGTTTGTATAACAGAGCCTTAAGGCATGACTGGTGATTTTACACACCTTTGAGGTGAATGCCTGGCAGTGGACATAAATATTCACATTATGGCCTTTACCCAAGTAAAGGAGGCATCGGAAGTAGTGTCATGTCCCAGTAATTTAGCCCTGCACCCCACAGAAAGATTAAGCAAAGGAATATCCATAAACCAGTTCAAGTTGAAAAGCCAACTGTAAGTATTAGCAATCCAGAGGGGTGAAGAAGGAGTTGTACTCAAAAAAGCCAAACTGCGTAAAGTAACTATGAAGTGAGTCAAAAGGCTAGAGAGGTTCATTAGATGCTGCTGACATGGCAGACAAAAAAGAACACCTGAGGAGACTGTTTGGGTGGGTGGGTGGGGCTACCTCCAAAAAGCCTTACAAAACTATTCTAGAAGGTTCCTAAGATGTACTGCACGGGCGCAGGAAAACCCAACTGTGTGAGTCACAGAGACCACAAAAAAGAACAAACAAGACACACACCCACAAAAGCCTCAAAACAGTGCAGGCAAACAATCTATCAACACTCGCCCCAAAACACAAACATCTAAATATAAACATATAAACACAAATATATCTATGTCTGTGTTTCGACATTACCAGCACAGCCTGTTTTGAAGGACAGACCTGATTGTCCACTTGTGACTCTTAGCAGACTTGTGACTCAGTTGATGTGTCAGCCCAGTGACACATATGTTCACAAAAAGATCTGATGATTGGTGTGTGTCCCACTGCCAGAAATCCAGTATGAATGACAGAAATCTGGTGGTGGTGGTGATTATTAATACTATTAATAATGCCCCACCTTCCTCCCTAAATTTGGACTCAAGGTGACTAAAAGTTCTAAAGAGAGTGGTAGAATCAAGTGCATCACAGGTGATGTCAAAGCAACTGACATTAACATTTGACAGCACTGAAGCTTCTGGTACCAAAACTGTCTACACTGAAAATCTTCGTACCAAGTATGAAGATTGCCAATAGTAATGATGATGATGATGATGATGATGTGTGTGTGCATAACTTCAAGTTGCCTGTAGACTTATAGCAACCCCATTAATTTCATATGGTTTTCTTAGGCAAGGAATACTCAGAGGTGGTTTTGCCAGTTCCTTCCTCTAAAATATAACCTACAGCACCTAGTATTTGTTGGTGGTCTCCCATTCAAGTATTAACCAAGATTAATCCTGCCTAGCTTCCAAGATCAGACAGAATCCAATGTACTTCTATTAAACATAATGATTAAATAAAATCTTCCGCATTAGTGATCAAAAGCATTAAAATTGAGTCCTTTCTGATTTAAATCAATCTGATTTAACTGAAATTAACCCCGGTACCACAAATACCTTGAGACTGGACCTCCTTAGGAGGAGGAAAAGTATAACTGAGATAAGTGAGAACAAATGGAGTACAACTTGGAGACTGATAGATAAATGTAATTATGTAACACATAGAAACTATAATATGACAGATGACAATTATTTAGTAAATAAGCACAGTAAGACAGTCCAGGATCAACTATAACACTCATCACAGTGAAGGAGAATGCTCATGATATTCTGTATAATAGCGAGAAATATGAGGGACTTGAAGCTGAAGGAGAAGCTGATTCCTCCCAATAGTGTGACCAAGCTTACTTTCCTCTTGGCACCAGAAAAGTTGCTGAGATTGAGGAGTCAACAATTCAGCTATTGATGTAGTTGAAACAATGACTCAATGACTCTACCCCTAGACCTCAGGAAGATCCTCACATTACATGAAATGTGTAGTGGACAGCTCCAGATCAAATAACTCAGAGGGCTGAATTAAGACTAGTGTTGGTAATTTAATAGCTATACAGTCATTACTGAGCTGGTCAGAAGATGATTTCTTCTGCTGATTCTTTTTAGGCTACAGCTGCTCCACTGAGTGAGACCTCTTACTCTTATGAGGCTGAGCTTCAGGCACTAAAGCAGGAGAGCCTGTACCTATCAACAACATGGTGGTGCCCGTGGTATCAACAATCATGATACCAACAACAGTATGGGCCCAGCAAAAGCTAGAAGACCTACACATCAGAAAGTAGGTCATGGTCTGCCTGGAGGTGGGGGATGAATTCACCATGCATTCCCAGACCAAGACTCTCATTCAGGCCACACAATTCCAACAGTTCTGACCAGTAAAACCCTGGCAAAAATGACAGAAATCAACAGTGAATTTAAGTCTGAAACACAGGAGGCACTTAATGTAGCCATCAACAAGGGGAATCATTCCCTTGCATCCAATACAACATTTGAAGAAAATCCAAGAGGTCATAAGCCCTTTGGGCAGAAATGTTGCTGATGACTGGTAAAAAGCAACTATCATGATGATAATGAATTATCTCTAATGCTTAAAGAATGGAATAAAGATGGAAAATGTCAGAAATCTCAAAGATAAGGAGGGAGGATTTACTGATGAAGTATAGAAAAAGAGCAGTGCACATATGGGAGACAGTTGGGTTACCACCAAAATCTGTATTCTAAAAGTTTGCAGTCGTCTCTGCACAGGTGTAGACTTGTGACCCACAGATATCAAAATGAAGAATGAGACATTTCAGAACAGATTAGCTGACATACTTTATTTCCCTTCCACTAGGAGAAAAAAGTTCAGGGGCAACAGGAGAAAAAAGTTCAGGGGCAGGGAAATAAAACCAAAACAGCTGTGGAGAAGGGAGAGGAAAAAAAATATACCCTCCACTTCTAGTTCTAGAGTGAGCTGTGGCTAAATTATCAGATTCTCTCTGAACAGCTCTACGCCTCTCAGTAGTAAAGTTTAACAAATCTTTAATTTTCATCCACTGATATCTCCATATGTTATTGTCTTAATGGTTCAAAAATTGACAAAGTAATTGAAAGAAATATATGTACATACAATGTATTGGGCAGGCTCTATATTTTTTTTAAATACAGCAACAGTTCTGGGGGGAAACTGATTAAAAATAACACCATCAGATCTTTTTCTAGATGTACTCTAAGAACACTCTTAAACTTTATTATTCAAACAGAAATTAGCTATAGATTACTTTGTCCTCTAACAAGTGAAACAATTTACACTACGTCTTTTAGGGCAAGCTCTGTGTAAAAGGGGGAGGAGAGACTGACACAGCTTTTGTTTTGAATTCTAACATTTTGGCTGGTATTGTTTGTAACAGGTGAGTTTTAAAGAGGATCTGTGAGTTTTAAAGGGAAATATGAAAGTGGATCTGGAATTAATTTATTACATAGGTCTGTGACTTCTTAACTGGGCTCAGATGAAACTGGTTTATGAAACCCATTTCAATCTGGCTTCAGACCTGGGTTTGACACCAAAAGTGCTAAAAGTAGATGACGTATATAAGGAGAAGGAGACAGGATGTTCAGAACTTAGAAAACTATTGTTAAGAATCATTATAATGACATGTCAGAGCTATCCATAACTGACTCAGAGCAAACACTGCTTAACACTTCCTCACCATTCCATCTAAATCAGGTAACGATGGTGCAAGTGATGGGCCAGTAGTGAGTTGTTAGACAGTTCCCAAATCGGGTATCTGGAGAGATACTCTGTTCTTAATGCAGTGATATCCCCCTCCAAGAACCACACGCACAGTTTCCCCTGATCAAGTGACTTCGGGAGCTACAACTACCACATCCAGTTCCAGCCTTTTCTGCACCAGAATAGCTTGGCACCTTGACTGCTGTTGTGTGTTTCAAGTAAGCTGCTGCACAGGATAGTCTGAAGGGTTTAGCTAGAGCAAAATGCCACTGCTTGGCTATTGATAAATGGTATTTAAAGGTGCAATCATATAATACTATTCTCCATGGTTATTTGTTCCAAGCTGAAGAGAGAGACAATGAAAGGTTCTGGCTGGTAAGGCAGGAAAATGCCACATTGGTACTTACCCTGAAGGTGCATTCTGGGGTTGTTAGACAGGAGAAACCCGAAACCATTACACTTGGGACATCCCCTTCACCACCCAAAGAAGAGACAGGAAGAACTACAATTCTTGCAATAGCTGGAGAGGCTCCTTGACTCCACCCCCTCCAGCAGCCATGAGGCCAGTTCACTGACTAGCAAAGCCCTGCAGAGAGAAGACTAAAGTAAAAGAACATAAGATAGTGAGAAAAAACTGAGGTAGGAAGACCAGGAGGCAGTCACCAGGGTGGGGTGGATTCCTCCTCTCTACCAACCCCAGAATGCACCTTTACGTAAGTACCAATGTGGCATTCTCTGGGTTGGTGAGAGGAGGAATCCAAATCATAGAATCACAGAATCAAAGAATCACAGAATCGTAGAGTTGGAAGAGACCACGAGGGCCATCCAGTCCAACCCCCTGCCACGCAGGAAATCACAATCAAAGCATCCCCAACAGATGGCCATCCAGCCTCTCTTTAAAGACCTCCAAGGAAGGAGACCCCACCACGCTCCGAGGGATTGTGTTCCACTGCCGAACAGCTCTTACTGTCAAAAAGTTCCTCCTAATGTTGAGGTGGAATCTCTGTTCCTGGAGCTTGCATCCATTGTTCCATGTTCCAGTCTCTGGAGCAGCAGAAAAAAAGCCTGCTCCATCCTCAACGTGACACCCCTTCAAATACTTAAACGGGCTATCATATCACCTCTTAACCATCTTTTTTCCAGGCTAAACATACCCAGCTCCCTAAGTCTCTCCTCATAAGGCACGGTTTCCAGACCTTTCACTATTTTAGTCGCCCTCCTCGGGACACGCTCCAATTGGTGTCATCTGCAAATTTGATAAGTATGCCCCTAATTCCCTCATCCAAGTCATTGATAAAGATGTTGAATAGCACTGGGACCAGGACAGAACCCTGTGGCACCCCACTGGTCACATCTTTCCAAGACAAAGAGGAGCCAATGCAGAGCACCCTTTGGATTTGGCCGGTCAATCAATTACAAATCCATTGAACAGTTAACTTGTCTAGCCCACATTTTACAAGCTTGTTTGCAAGAATGTCATGGGGAACCTTATCAAAGGCCTTACTGAAATCAAGGTATGCAATATCCACAGTGTTCCCTTCATCTACCAAGATGTTAATTTTATCAAAAAAAAGAGATCAGATTAGTCTGGCATGACTTGTTTCTCTGAAACCCATGTTGACTTTTTGTGATTATTGGCATTGCTTTCTAAATGTTCACAGACTCTCTGTATAATGATCTGCTCTAGAATCTCCTGAGCCATGCCCATCAGGTCTGAGAACCAGGACCTCCTTGGCCAGTGACAGGGGTGGAATGAGAACTGCCTGTGCTCTCTCTTCCCTCACCCTTCTGACTGCCTTGCCGATCAGTGGGGGGAGAAGGTAGAGCAGAACGTCTGGGCAGGGGGACCGGATTGAGTCCATCCCCTCTGCTCGTGGGTCTGGGAATCTTGTGAAGTACCTTGGCAGTTTCTGATTGACCGGGGAGGCAAACATGTCTGCTTCCATTGGCCCGAAACTAATTTGCAGCTCATGGAACATCTGTGAATGCAGGGACCATTCCCCTGGAAGCACTTCATGCCTACTCACATAATACACTTGGAGGTTGGTTGTTCCATGAATATACTGGGCTGATACTGAGGCCACTGTCCTCTGCCCAGAGAAAGAGGAGGGTAGCCTCCCTATGCAGGGAGCAGACTTCACTCCTCCCTGCCTGGCTATGTAAGACCGGCCATGGTGTTGTCTGTGTGCACCAGTATGTGCTTTCCTTTGACCTTGTTTGCAAAGTGGCTCAGCGCTAGGCGCACTGCCCTTAGTTCTAGCCAATTCATACTGTGGGACTTCTCAAGTGTGTCCCATATTCCCTGCGCCATGTGACCCTGACAGTGGGCCCCCCATCCTAGGAGGCTGTCATCTGAAGTCACAGTGATTTGATGCCTCTGGGTCCAGGGGCCCCTTTGGACAGGTTGGTTATCTTGGTCCACCAACGGATGGAGGTTCTGACATCAGCCAGGACACATAGGAGAATACACTTGCGAAGAGTTATCTGCTGCTAATATTGGTGGAGGAAAAGTTGGAGTGGTAGAGCATGTAACCTGGCCCAAGGAATCACGAGCACTGAAGAGATCATGAGGCCCAGGAGAGGGAGAGGTCCATGAGCCGCATGAGGGAGCATGATAGATGGCTGAATACTTCCTTCCTGATTGTGAGTTGTCTTTCTTCTGAAAAAAAGATAATCTCTTTTCGTGTGTCTATCACCATGCCCAGATGTGTGATGGTTCACCCTGGACACTGAGGCCAGCCCAAAGGGAAGGGCCCCGAACTGAAAATGCTTTTGTCTGAAGGTGAATCGTAGAAATCTTCTGCTGTCCTCACCAAAACATGTAGAAATGCTTCTGCCAGATCCAGGGACACTAGGAAATCCCCTTTTAAGTGCCTCCCTGATGGAGGACATGTTTCCATGCGGAAACGCTTGTAGTTGAAGCGGGAGTTGCTGTGTTTTAGGTTGAGGATTGAATGGGCGTCTCCTGCCTTCTTCGGGACTGTGAAGAAGACGGGTTTAACACCTGAGAATCACTGGGAAGGAGGTACCTTCTCTATCGCCTTGATATGAAGGAGGTGGTCAACTACACTGGTTTGGATTCTGTTTTTTAATGGATCCTTGGACAGTATGGAGGGTATGAACCTGCTTGCAGGGATTGTGTCAAATTCTATGTGATAACCATGGGAGATGGTGGAGATGACCCAGCTGTCTGTCGTGTTTGCTTCCCATGCTGCCTGGAAATGCTGCAGTCTGGCACCCATGGGAATCAAGCTGATGTCAGAACTGCTGGCAACCACCGCCCTTCTGGAGTTGGTGGCCTCCTCTTTGTCCTGCTTGGGACTGGGGGGGCAGGGGGCAGAGCTGCCTTGAAGTGAAGTTAGACCTAGTCCATGCAGGGTGCAAGGACCAAAAATCCATTTGCCTCCCAAACCCACTGGGGGCTCTGAAGGAGGAGGTTGATGGAAAGGTTCTCTTCGAACCTCTCCTGTCTCCTTTCCTGACCATTACAGGCATAGCCTGCTTCTCGTCTCTTGTCTCCACAAGAATGTCCTTAAGGGCTTCCTCTCCAAGGAGGCTGGAGCCCTTGAATGGTATTGAGAGACTGACCCTGGAATGGGCGTCTACCTCCAAGTGTTGTAGCCATGTGGACTGCCTAGCCACCAGTGCAGACGCAATGGCTCTAGATGCAAAGGTGACAGCGTCTTGGGTGGTGTCAGGTACGAACTGAACAGCTCTGCAAATCTTGGAAACAGATCTATGCAGGGAGATACAGTCCAGGTCCCTGTCCTGCAGAATGTCCTCTATCCACAAGATAGATGCTCTAGTGAACAGGGAACCTGATGCTATGATACTGAGGGCTGTCACCTTGTGTGTCTTTTTTAGGGCTCCCTCAGACCTCTTTTCCATGGGGTCCTTGAGGAACCCCTCACCCTTTTGGTGGTAGAGATCCTGAAACAAGGGAAGCCACTGGAGGGTCGACCACACGGACCTTTATCATGACTTGTTTACAGGGGCTATAGAGCTTTTGAGTTAAGAGGGAGCCTTTTTCCCCTTGAAAGGGCTTTTCCAGTCTCCATCCACAATATGCATCAAGATGGATGGAAACGGAATCTCTTTGCCAGTCACCTTGGGGGGTCTCAGTACTAAAGCCACCCTCTCATTGAACTCTGTGGACATGTGGTCCTGAGGAGGCTGTTGCTCGGAGAGACCTAGGGTAGATGATAACTTGGCCAGTAAAGGGGGGAAATCGTCAAGGTGAAAAAGCCTATCAGACCCTTTGGACGGAGTGGTCTTGGTGTCTGACCATTCCCCCTCCTCCTTATCAGTTTGCCTATCTTCGTCACCCTGCTCTAGCATGGTGTCCCTGTGGATAGTAGAATCCTCCCCTGAATCGACTTCTGATTTGCAGGTGTGGGGAAAGCATGGCCTTTCTCTTGCCCTGACGGGCTCCCTTGATGTTGCTACAGCCTACCTTACTCCCTTCATTAGGCTGTGATGGCCCCCCTGTGGGGAAAGAGAGGGGACTCTGGTTTCGAGAAGTCGCACTACCTGCAATAGGAGGAATCTATTGTCCCCCTCCCCATAGGAGGTTGGATGGGATGGGAGCTCCTCTTGAGGAGACTCTTGCCATGTCATGCGAGCCCTGTCCTCCTCAGGCTCTGGATGCAGAACACAGATGTGCCTGGGTGTTGCCATGGGAGTAGCTGCACCTGCGCTACTCAGACTTGCTAGGGTTTGAGAGTAAGCCTCTGTTCCACATTAAAAGCATGCTGCTCTGCGGCCCTAAAATCCTTGGCCAAGAGGCCAGGTGGGGGCGGGTTTCAAACTGCTGTCCTCGGCCTTCACCAACCACGTGAAGAGCTTTCCCCCTCATCCTCAAGCATGGAAAGAAAATGGAGTGAGGTGCCCGCTGCTTCTGCCTCCAAACATGGTTTCCTGCAAGGTGCCTCGGTCCTCGCTAGGGGATTGGTGGTCATTTGAGGACCCAGGACAACCCAGGGATCATCCCCTACATTCCCCCCTCAAGAGATTTCCAGTCACGGCTACTTCCCTGCCTGGCGACCAGCGTCCTCCTCTGGCCTGCGGATCTGTCTTGGATGAACGAAGCATTGGTCCAACAGTCCCCTTCGGTCTGCTCTGCTCCAACCTACAGAATGGTCACCAGTGGTGCGGGAACTGATCCAGGCGATAAGCGCTTCTCCTGCGCCTGTTGGAGAAGCTCCAGCAGCGGGGGAGCCCTCTGTTCTTGGGGGCAAATTGTGTGATGTGCAGCCTCGCACTGCCGTTTCCCCTTGCAACTGTTTGCCTTTCCGTTTGGACTCCTTTGAGTCCACTAGAGCCATCGCGGGGAAGGGGGTGGGGGTTTGAGATAGCAGAGAAAGAAAAGAGGAGGAGAAAAGGCAGATGAAAAGCAGGGTTTTATAATAGGCAAATGGGGGCAGAATTTGGGAAGAAATGGTAAAAGAGCGAAGAACTGGCTTCGTGGCTGCTGGAGGGAGTGGAGTCAAGGAGTCTCTCCAGCTTTTGGGAGACCCTGCCACTTCTCTGGGTGGTGAAGGGGATGTCCCAAGTGTAATGGATTCAGACTCCTCCTCTCACCAACCCAGAGAATGAAAACCAAGAGAGAGAGAAAGATGAGGAAATTGAAAGTTAACAGAAAGAAATATTATGGGCTCCTTCATGCTGAACAAGCACAAGAGGATCATAGAATCATAGAATTGCAGAGTTGGAAGAGACCACGAGGGCCATCCAGTCCAACCCCCCTGCCACGCAGGAAATCTTGTATAAAGCATCCCCAACAGATGGCAATCCAGCCTCTGTTTAAAAACCTCCAAGGAAGGAGACCCCACCACGCTCCAAGGGAGCGTGTTCCACTGCCGAACAGCTCTTACTCTCAAAAAGTTCCTCCTCATGTTGAGGTGGAATCTCTGTTCCTGGAGCTTGCACCCATTGCTCCATGTTCCAGTCTCTAGAGCAGCAGAAAACAAGCCAGCTCCATCCTCAGCGTGACATCCCCTCAAATACTTAAACAGGGCTATCATATCGCCTCTTAACTGTCTTTTTTCCAGGCTAAACACACCCAGCTCCCTAAGTCTCTCCTCATAAGGCATCGTTTCCAGACCTTTCAGGAATAAGGAGACAAACCTTATTATGTGGATTGCTCCTCTGCACTATCCAAAGAATGATTTGGGTATAAATACTTCTTGGAGCACCTCTCTCAATAGGCGCAAGCCCAGCACTTCAGATCTTTGGAGGGGCCATTCTCACGATCCTGCCTATAACACCCAGGAAGCAGTGATACAAGCAAGGACATTCTCAGTAGTGGCACCTTCATTATGAAACACCCTGCTTTTGGAAGTTCATCAAGAATCTTTGGTAACTCATTTTGTCTGATTGTTTTAGATACTTCATACAAACCTTTAGGTCATTTTAATGCTGTCTGAGGAGAGCTTTGAACCTTTTGTGATATACATTTGATTTTGTAACCAGTACTAGCCTTTTAGTTTTTTAAAACATTATTTTACAAGTGTCTATGCTTTGTATGCTTGAGGTTTTTCTATTTTAAAATGAGGAACAGTATTGAAATTGAATAATAGATCTATAAATGTAGGTTGTGTAATCTATCGCTAGCAGACTTTGGATTTTGGGGGTGGGGGCTAGAAACTGGTTGGCACAATATGCCAAGGTTAACTGCTCATTCTGCTGCCAGTATTTTTATATGGTTGTGTAAGAGGTTCCAGTTTGAAGTCGAAGGCTTTCACGGCCGGCATCCATAGATTTCCTTGGTTTTTTTCCAAGCTGTGAGGCCGTGTTCTGGAATAGTTTCTTTCTGACATTTTGCCTGCATCTGTGGCTGGCATCCTCAGACAATGGTTGGGTTAGGTGTTTGTGTGTAGTTTACATGCTGTGAACCCCTGTTGGGAAGTATATGTAAATTTGTGTAATTGAATGGTTAGTTTCTGGGTATAGAAATGCAAGGCTCATTAGTGTCTGTTTAGCTAATAGTTGGTTGATGTGCCATTATCTGCTGGGAATCCCCGTCCCTGGGTGGAATTCTTTTGTAAGTGTTGAGTTTTGATTATATTGTATTTCAAACCTGGGAGCCAGATTTTGTTTACTTTTAAGGTTTCTTTTTTCCTGTTGAAGTTGTCCAGGTGTTTGTGGATTTCAATAGCTTCTCTGTGCATTCTGACATGATAATTGTTGGCCTGGTCTAGAATTTCTGTGTTTTCAAATAGCATTTTGTGTCCAGGTTGGTTTATAACATGTTCTGCTACTGCAGATTTTTCTGGCTGGCCCAGTCTGCAGTGTCTCTCATGTTCCTTGATTCGTGTTTGCACACTGCATTTCGTGGTCCCTATGTAAACTTGTCCATAGCTGCATAGTATGCGGTAAACTCCTGCAGCTGTGAGGGGGTCTCTTTTGTCCTTCACTGAGCGTAGCATTTCTTGGATTTTTTTTGGTTGGTCTATAGATTGCTTGGAGGTTGTGTTTCCTCATCAGTTTCCCTATTCTATCTGTGACTTCTTTGATGTATGGTAAAAATCAGATATCACAAGAGCAGCCAGACCCAGAAAAAACCACAGGAATGAAAAAAAAAAAAAAACAGCCACCCAAAGGGAAGGTATTCTTACCATACATCACAGACAAAATAGGGAAACTGATGAGGAAACACAACCTCCAAACAATTTATAGACAAACCAAACAATTCCAAGAAATGCTACGCTCAGCAAAGGATAAAAGAGACCCTCTCACAGCTGTAGGAGTTTACTGCATACCATGCAGCTATGGGCAAGGTTACATAGGGACCACTAAACGCTGTGTGCAAACACAAATCAAGGAACATGAGAGAGATACTGCAGACTGGGCCAGCCAGAAAAATCTACATCAGAAACGTATTCCAGAACACGGCCTCACAGCCCGGAAAAAAACCAAGGAAAATCTAGAGGTTCCACTTGTAGTGCCTACAAGTCATTTCCAACCTATGGTGACCCTAAAGTGAACCTATCATGCAGTTTTCTTGGCAAGATTTGTTCAGAGGGGTTTTGACTTTGCCTTACTCTGAGGCTGAGAAAATGTGACTTGCCCAAGATCACCCAGTGGGTTTCCATAGCTGAGCTGAAACCCTGGTCTCCAAAGTCCAACACTCAAACCACTACACCATACAGAGCACCTCTGCATTTGTCCACAATACATGCTAAATTAAATGCCAGTTAGTGCACAGGCAGATCCACTAGACGCAGAACGGCCACTGGAATGTTTCTGCTGCCTTATCCTGCTTGTGAAACTTTATGCCCTACCAGAACTGAATAGGATCTGGGCCATTAATTTCAATGTTCTATCTATTTCACATTTTTCTATAGTTTTAATAACACAAAATATTCACTCACAGATGCACAAAAAGGGGAAATATGTCGACTACATTCTCTTATGTTGTCCTAGATCCCCAACTGTACTATAAACATAAAATATCTGCAAGATCACCAGGACTTCCCCATTCACTCAAGAGGATGTTCTGTGCCCATGTCACTTTGTATGAGTGTTACGGTCACTTTACTGGAAGTGAGTAGGGAAGCCCTGATAGACAAGGAATCTCTGTATATACAATGGAGTCCACCTGGCCACAAAGATTTACTGCATTGGATAATTTGTTGACTCTGGGTCCCGATTTAGTTCAGCATTTTTGTTCATTCTTTTTAAAAAAAGAGAACACTTGGTTTTCAGGTCACAAAGCTGAAAGATACTAACCCTTCTTCAGCTGTATCTTTCTGCAATGAGCAGCCCACAACCTGTAGAAACACAAACACACAGTAAGGCTGACAGGGTGTATTGAATTAGAGTATTTTGCTATCATTTTCAAACCCAAAAACTAAAAAAAAAAAAAAAAAAAGTCAGTCCTTCAGAGCAGATATTAATTGAAATGCACTGATCTAGTAGATAGACTAGTAGTGGTGATAGACAACAGATATCTTTGTATGAATTTCCCTTATTTCAGTCCTTGATTCTACCCTATCAAATGGAAACACTTGTAGCGATTCATAGCAATGGAACAGGAAGGGGGAAGGACATTGATTCTATTACCCATCATTTTACATACCCTTTTATCTTAAAAACCCTTCAAAATGGTGGGGGAGCACATGACTTATTAAAATTCAAAATCACACTGATAGATGTAAAAACACTGAGAAGTGCATTAAAGTGAATAAGGAACTTTGCACACGTATAATCTCTTTGAATAATGACTAGAGCTTGAAAATATTCAATGGCATAAAGGGGGATTATTGCTGAATACAACAGTAACCATTCTGTTTGCATATTTTTTGTCCTCCTAAATGTGCATATCAAAAAATGGGCCTGTTTGCATTAAGCAGAATAAGTATTGTGTGGACTGGTTCTGCAGTGAATAAAAATGAAACAATTTTGTACAAAAAGGAAAGGAAAGAAAAAGCTTCTCTGTTCATTGAAACACTTTCTGCTGGTTCATTAACTGAAGCGTTTATGCTTTGAAGTTGTGTCATTCATTTGGGGGAAATTCATACATACAGTCATATTCCTTAAACATGTAAACCATTTCATTTGATCTAGCAAAAGTTAACTTTTTGGAAATACTCTCCACTACAAAATATTGAAAGAGACTGGGGAGGTATTTGTTATCAACGTTGGTCTTACCTGTGAAACGTTCGTTTCCAGTAGATCATTCCCAGAGGGTGTTGACTTTTATTTATTTACTTATTTATTTTTCTGCGATAGACCAGTAGCACATCTTTGCCCAATGATTACAGTGGGCAAAGATCCTGCAACAGAAGACATAGCTACAGAAACTTAGCTATATCTCCATAGCTATGTCTCCCAATGCCACCTTCCAGAACCTAACTTTTCATCAGTGCATGGCCACAGCATGGTCATATCTGCATTGCCAGGGAGCAGAAGGGATGAGCTGAGTTGTGTCCAACTCTCTTCCTCTAACTTGCAATGGTTGCATAATACTGTATTTGTAATTTTGAGGGCTGTTTGTGACCATCTAGGGCCCTATAATCAGATATAGGAAGTCTTGCATTCAAATCACAAAGCATGCAACTAAAAAACAGCAACAAAACACATTCTCTACAGTGAAATGTAGTACTGGTTTAGTCTTTCCCTAGTTCCTTTACCTGTGACACTCCTTTTATTGGTATGCATTTAATCCTCTATTTCAAAATTTAGAAATGTTTCACTGTAATTCCCACAATGCTCCAGCTAGTACATACAGTGGGTGTAGTCAAAAAAGATTTATTTCCAAGTTCTGCTATCTCTCCCCTTAAAAAAGATGTAGAGCTTCTTTTCCAAATCAAGGGAAAAACAGTCCCAGTATATTCTGCACTGGTCAGGCCTGATCTGGAGCATTGTGTCCAGTTCTGGTTGCCTCATTTAAGGATATAGACAAATTGGAGCAGGTTCAGAGAAGGGCAACAATGATGAAGAGAAGACTGAGGAGTGATGTGATTGCACTCTTCAAATACCTCAAGGGCTGTCATACAGAGGAGGGTACAGGTTAATTTTCTGCTGTCCCAGAGTGTAGGACCAGGTCTAATAGTTTGAAGTTACAGGAGAGTACCATATATTCCGGCGTATAAGACAACCCTTGAGCCCTGAAAAATAGGCTCCAAAATCAGGGGTCGTCTTATACGCCAGATACACTTTGCTTCACCCCGACATTGGATCTCCTGTCTCTTCGCTCCCTTCACAAATGGAGTGAAGAGGCAGGAGATCGGCTGGGGGGGTGAGGCAAAGTGTTTTCCGGTTCATTCACCCTCCTCCTCTGCCTTCTCCCCCTTTGGGGAGCAACTGAAGACAGAGGAGGGGGGGAACATTGCTGGAAAGCCTCCCCTCAAGCCACCCTTCCACCCAAACGCAGCTTCGGGGAGGGGGGGCTGGCTAGGAAGTCCCCCCTCCACACACCCTTCCACCCTCCCCAAAGCCGCGATCGGGCTCCCGTTCAGGGGTTCGGGGAGGGTGTGGGTGGGTGGCTGGAACACCCTCCCCGAAGCTGTGATTGGGCTCCCGATCGCGGGTTCAGGGAGGGTGTGGGTGGCTAGGCAAAGGGAACGAAGACTGAGGGAATGGGCAGTGGCCGAGGCAAACCAAGTTGATTCAGCCCTCTCTTCTGTCTTCACCCCCTTTTGGGGAGCAACCGAAGGTGGAAGAGAGGGGCGAATGTAGCGGCTGGCTGCCTGGCTGGCTGGGAGAGCCCTGCCAGCTGATCCTGTTCGCTTTCCCAATTTGGCTGGCTGGCTGGCTGGGAGATCCCTGCCAGCTGATCCTGTTTGCTTTCCCAATTTGGCTGGCTGGCTGGCTGGCTGGCTGGGAGAGCCCTGCCAGCTGATCCCGTTCGCTTTCCCAACGCACAAGGAGATCCTCGTGAGTTGGGAAACAAAGAGGACCAGCTGGCAAGGCTCCGCAGCCAGCCAGCCAGCCAAATTGGGGGGTGGTCTTATACGGTTAATATATGCCAAATTCTAGATTTTTATTGGAAAATTGGGGGGTCGTCTTATATGCCCAGTCGTCTTACACGCCGGAATATGCGGTAGATTTTGATTGAACATTAGAAGGAACTTCTTGACAGTAAGAGCAGTTTGGCAATGGAACCAATGGCATAAAGAGGTGGTAAGGTCTCCATCTATGGACATCTTCAAAAACAAGTTGAGCAGCTACCTGCTGGGGATGATATAGCTGGAGGGGGTTGGACTCAAGGGCGTTTGAGGCCCCTTTCAACTATATGATGCTATGCCAGATAACTGTTATTCAACTGGTTTACCTGTGTTTCCTCTTCTTCTTTCTTGGAGGAGTATCAACATCTTCAGCAGGTGCAGGAGCAATAATACTAGATTCCTTTACTCTAAACTCATATACCTGTAAAGAATTTAACATCCATGTAAGTATAAGTACTTCATCACTGGCAAAAACCAGTCACTTTACACTAGGATATATGTATTTCTTTCAAGCATGGATAAGTCTACCTGTATGTAAAGCAACATGTCTGCTATTAATACAACAAACTCATTTATCTGTACTTTTAAGCCAGTGTCTAGTAAGGACAGGTTGCTTACCTGTAACCATAGATCTTCGAGTGGTCTTCTGTGAATTCACACAGTTGGGTTACTCCTGCGCCTGCGCAGGGCTTCGGAACCTTCTAGAAACGCTAGGCAGAACATGCTTTGATACATTTTTGGCGGTAACTCCGCCCACCCTAACGGTCCCTTAAAAGGGCTTCCCGCTCAAATTCCCCTCAGTTCCTTGAATGACGCCGCAACATGCAGCACCAGGAACATTAAGCATGTGTATGTAATGCCTCAGGACATAGAGGGGAGGATGGGCGGGTCTGTGTGAATTCACAGAAGACCACTCGAAGATCTATGGTTACAGGTAAGCAACCTGTCCATCTTCTTCGTGGTCTCTGTGAATCACACAGTTGGGTGTAGACTGGCAAGCTTCACTCTTGGAGGCGGGTATGTCCTACACCATATAAACAAATATATCACCCAAGTAAACTTAACATTAAGAGCACCTTGCTAAATAAAATGATCAAAGCATATTACAACAACAATGACTTGGCAACAGATCAACACTCACTCATTGAATGGAAGATAACAGTACAGCCTTCCCAAAGGCCGCCTCGTTCCTAGAACGAGAGTCAAGTCTATAATGAGAGATGAAGGTCAAAGGCGATGACCAAGTTGCAGCTCTGCAAACGTCCTCTAGAGGCACTCCAGAGAGAAAGGCTGTCGAGGTGGAGACAGCTCTCGTACAGTGTCCTCAAATCCGTGAAGGCAAAGGTTTCCTTGCAAGTTCATAGCAGAGCGCGATGGTCGAAGTCACCCATTTTGACAGTCTTTGTGGTGAGATGGGCTCGCCGAGCTTAGAGTCAGCGTAAGACACAAACAGTTTGGATTACTTTCTATGAGACGCAGTTCGTTGGATATAGAAGGCTAGAGCCCGTCTGACATCCATGAGATGAAGGGTGCGCTCGAATTCATCCTTCGGGTCCTGCATCAGAGCAGGGAGAGTGATGGACTGGTTGATATGGAAGCTGGAGACCACCTTCGGAAGGAAGGAGATGTCAGGATGGAGGACCACCTTGTGTTTATGAAAGATTGTGTAGGGAGGATCAGACCGTAGGTCGCAGATCTCACCAGCCCGACGCGCCGACGTGATTGCCACCAAGAAGGCTGTCTTCCAGGAGATCAGTCGGAATTCAGTGGAAGCCATGGGCTTGAAGAGTCGACGGACCAGTTGAGAGAGCACCAATTCGAGGCTCCAAGCCGGGGTCGGTTCCGTCACTGGAGGGTGAAGATTTGCAAAGCCCTTCAGAAACTTCTTCACCGTTTTATCCACAAAAGGAGAGGTAAGTCCCTTGTCTTGGAACTCGACCGAGATGGCTGCCAAGTAGCACCAGATGGAGGAGAGTGACAGGCCCTCCGAAGACAAATGAAGAAGAAATTCCAAAACTGTTGAAGTGGAGAACTTCTCCAGGATCGGATCTCGAGAAGCCAGAAACGTTTCATAACTTTTCCATTTGTACTGGTAAGACTTTCGGGTCGAAGGTCGGCGCACAGCGTCGATAACTGTCTGGACATCGGGATGGAGAGGTGTTGAACATCTCGGTGCCGACAGCGAGCCCAAAGGTATCGAGCCCGAAGGAAGAGCTATGGAGTCAATCTCCAAGCTGTCAGATGCAGAGTGTTCAAGTCGGGATGTCTGACCTTGCCGCATTGGATGGTCAGTAGGTCTGGGCGGGGCGGAAGGCGGATGAAACGGCGATCCGACATCCGAAGAAGGGTCGCGAACCATGATTGTCGAGGCCACCATGGAGCAATGAGGATTGCGTTTGCTCTGTCCCGGCGAAGCTTGGCAATTACTCTTGTCAGTAGTGGAAACGGAGGAAAGAGGTACAGTAGCGGTCCCGACCAATGGAACAGGAATGCATCCCCTCTCGAGCCCGGAGCTCGGTGTCTCGAGCAGAACTGACGGCACTGGGCGTTCTCTGGAGATGCGAAGAGATCCACCTGAGGAAACCCCCAGGTCCGGAAAAGGTCCAGGGCGACCGACCCGTGCAGGCACCATTCGTGGATGGAAAGGCTGGAACGGCTGAGTCCATCTGCAAGGGTGTTCTCCTCGCCAGGAAGATGGATGGATTGAAGAAGAATTTTCCTCTCGACGCACCAGTCCCAAGTGTCCAGTGTAAGTTGAAGGAGTTGCGGGGACCTCGTGCCTCCCTGTTTGTTCAGATAGTACATGACAGATGTGTTGTCTGTCAGTACCAGTATCGTCTTCCCTCTCACCATGGATTCGAAAGCCCTCAGCACTTTCTGCACAGCGAGGAGTTCGAGGACATTGATGTGAAGGGCTTGCTCCTCGGCAGTCCAGGATCCCCGGATCTCGTAAGAGTCAAGGTGTGCCCCCCATCCCAGCATTGAAGCGTCTGTTGTCAAAGAGACGTCCGGCTGTGGAAGGTCGAAGGGCATACCCGACAAGACGTTGTCTGGTACCAGCCACCAGTCCAGAGACCGTTGAATTGCCCTGGGCATCGTGAGCATCTTGTGTGGAGAATCGTGGAGATGATCGAACACCTGCAAGAACCAGTGTTGGAGTGGCCGAAACTGTAGTCTGGCGAGTTGAGTCACATATGTTGTAGCTGCTATGTGTCCCAGAAGTACTTGGATTGAGAGGGCTGGAAGCCTTCGGCATCGACGGCAAGCATGAATTAGGGAGCGTAGGTTGTCAAAGCGGTTCTCGGGCAAGTATGCTGCTGCAGTAGGAGAGTCAAGGCATGCTCCAATGAACTGGATAGCTTGAGTCAGCAGAAGCTGAGACTTCTCGATGTTGAGAACAAGTCCCAGGTAGTCTAAGACATCTAGGGTGAGGCCAACATCGAGTTCTAGCTGACGTCGAGATTGGGCTACGATCAGCCAGTCGTCGATGTACGGGAAGACCTCCACTCCCTGCTGTCATAGAAAGGTTGCCACTACCGCCATGCATTTCGTGAAAACACGAGGAGCGGTGGAAAGACCAAATGGAAGAACTCTGAACTGGAACGCTTCGGTCCCGACCTGGAAGGCGAGAAAGCGCCTGTGATCCTGATGAATCCCGATATGGAAGTAAGCGTCTTTGAGATCTATAGAGGCAAACCAGTCGTTCCGCCTGAGGGGGAGGATCGATGCCAGGGTGACCATCCTGAATTTCTGTGGAGATATGTACTCGTTCACTCCCCGGAGGTCGAGGATCGGGCGCAGACCACCGTCCTTCTTGGTCACCAGGAAGTACCTCGAAAAGAAGCAGAGGTGATGAAGGTCGGGGTCGACAGATTCGATAGCCCCCTTCTGCAACAGAGATTCCACCTCCTCGAGGAGGGGAGGGGAGGGCGGTGTTGATTGAATCCATCCCATCGGGGGCAAAGTGTCGAGCTCTATCCAATAGCCTGTTTGGATGATTTGAAGTACCCATCGATCTGACGTGATGGAGGCCCAGGCATGATGAAAGTTGGACAGTCGATCCCCGAAGAGAAGTGTCCAGGAAAAAACAGAAAAATCATGAAAGTGGAAGGAGAGGATTAAAACTTCTTGCGGCCCTGATCCCGGTACCGTTGTCTGGGCTGTTGCCGGTGCCTGGATCCCGAGCCTTGGCTCCTCACCGAAGGGTCAGGAGAGGCAGAAGGAGCGAACCGGGAGTGTCGATAACCTTGGCCTGAGTACCCTCGTCGGAACTGTTGGCCATAAGATGGGACTTGCTAGGAATACCTTCCTCTAGGTCGGTACTGGCTGATGGAGGCAGAGCCCATACCGTATTTCCTGGCAGTGGTCCGCATCTTTTGAGTGAACTCCAACTTGTCGTCGGTTCCGCCGTTAAACAAACCCGACTCATGAAATGGGAGATCCTCGATGGTGGCCGATGCCTGCGGGGTAAGGCCCGATGAACGCAGCCACGCATGTCGACGTAGGGCTATGGATCCAGCGATGGTCTTGGCCGCGCAGTCCGCTACGTGTCGAGCCGAATTCATCTGAAGCCCTGCTAGCGCCTGCGCCTCAGACAGGATGGCCTCCGCCATCCGGCGTCGTTCGTCGGGGAGGTCTTTATTTAACGGGACCATCCTGTCCCATAGGACCTGTTGATAGGCGCCCATGAACGCCAAGTAGTTGGCCACTCTGAAACTCAAGCCCGCAGCAGTGTAGATCTTCTTACCCACTATGTCCAGCTTCCTGCCCTCGGGATCAGGCGGGGAAGACAGAGGTCGGCGCTGCTTCTTATTTTGGGCCACCTCAACAACCACCGAGTTCGGTTTCGGGTGGGTCTGCAACCAGGCAGCGTGCTTGCCTCCCACACGGTACAGCCGGTCGATCTTTTTAGACGTGGGCTGTATCGAGGAGGGGTTCTCCCATGACCCCTGTGCCAGCTTCAACAAGGAGGGCAACACTGGAATGGTGGTCGACGGGGGCGCCTTGGATTGGATCCTCTGAAAGATTGGATCGAGAGGCTCGGCCGGCTTATCCTCCGTCTTCAGGTCCAGAGCATGCGACATCCTCAGCATCTGCTCCGCAAAGGCTCTGATATCATCAGTAGGGGAGCTGGAGTCATCATCTATGAGCTCTGCCCTCGGGGATGGGAGATATGGTCGGTACATATCCCACGAGCCTGCTGACGAATAAGAGGATTCGCTGGGAGATCGACCTCTAGGCCGTTCCGGTGTTGGGGACTGAGGCTCCGGAGTCGGAGGCGTACGCGGGAGTGGTCGATGCTCGAAGGGAGAGACTTGTACCGTGGCATCTCGGTGTGAAGATGCTCTCAGAAATATAGGGGAGCACGAGCGACCCCTCGGAGGTAGAGGCCTGGAGGATCCGATCAATTCCCCCCTTGGGGTGAAGACTTGCGACCCCAATGGGGAATCCAGCTCGGCTCTTCATACGGAGCGGGCGAAGTCGTAGGCAGAATACGCCGGAATATCACCGCTGATGGAATGGACAGGGCTCGTTGATGGATCCTCTGGCTCGATCACAGACACCTCCACATCAGGGGAACGGTGTCTCAAGAGCTGGTCTTGAGAGACAACTAGGGCTGGAGAGGAGTGCATTTGTCCAACTGGCGGCACGACATCGACAGCTGGAGAGAACTCCACAGTCACCACCTCCAGATCGGTCTGCGGAGGTAGTGGACAACGGGTTTCAGTATCCCGTGCAGATGGTGGTGGAGGACGGAGAAACTCCTCACCCTGCTCCCTCTGATCTCGAGGGGGGATGCATGGAGCAGGACGCTCTGCCGTCTTGGCCTTTTTCTCCTTCTCCTTCTTATCCCCAGTGTGCTTGGAGGTATGCTTTTCCTTCTTCTTCTTCACTGGCTCCGAAAAAACAGCAGCAGAAGTGGATGGAGTAGGTTCAGCCTCTTTGGATGTCGAGGGAACAGGCTCCTTAGCTCTGGCTGACCAGTCCCTAGCCGAATCCGAGGGTTGATGTCGATGGGCAGAGTGCACAGCCTCAGAATCCGAAGCGGTCGAACGACGTCGAGAAGGGCTACGGGACCGACGGCGTTTGCGATCTGCGGAAGGCGGAGATCGAGACCAGCCTCGGCTTCGAGGTTCGGATGGAGGAGCAGACACAGAAGTTGGCTGCATAGTCGGAACCAGGGCCTTTTCGTAGAGGAAGGACTTGAGGCGTGAAAGTCTTTGCTTCCTAGCCTGTGGGGTAAAGGCCCAGCAGTGGATACACAAATCCACATTATGGGATTCCCCCAAGCAAATTAAACAGCGGGAGTGGCCATCCGCACTTGGGAGCTTGGCCTGACATACCACACAGCGCTTAAAGGCCCCTTTGGTGGACATCATAAATCACAATTGTCAGCACAGTCCGAGGTCAAAACACGAAGATCAGAGGCGGCGACAAACCGCGGGAGCGAGCCAAGAATCGTAGTCAAAGAGCCAAAAGAGTGAGTCGAGAGCCAGAAATCAGAGTCAGATGCCAAATCAGGGGATAGAGATAGCCGTTGTCAAAATCAAAAGCCAAGTCAAAACCGTTAAATTCACTAAAGCACTAGCGTACAGAGGTTCCTTAGCTGCTAACGCGGTGGAAAGAAAGGAACTGAGGGGAATTTGAGCGGGAAGCCCTTTTAAGGGACCGTTAGGGTGGGCGGAGTTACCACCAAAAATGTATCAAAGCATGTTCTGCCTAGCGTTTCTAGAAGGTTCCGAAGCCCTGCGCAGGCGCAGGAGTAACCCAACTGTGTGATTCACAGAGACCACGAAGAAGATCCAGATTAGAGATGTAAAATTTCCAGAGATCTGGAAACTATGAAAAAAATGTTTTTCCATGTGTTATACTAGCACCCTTTACTGATTGAAAGTTCTTCATTCCTTCAGGAAAATAACATCTATTGTGTAAAATTTTGTTTGGCACAAAATTATCATGTCAGACAATAATTAAAAATTTAATTTCCTTCTTAATATTTTTATTTTTTCTTACAATTAGAGCTACAAGTTGCTGAACTGTAAGGAACCTCTTTGGTTTTGCCAATTTATTAAATACAGGCAAAAGACTATAGAAACAGAAGAAACCATCAACAGCATTCAAACTGCGGAAATTATTTTCTCCTCTCCCTGTCTCCATAATGTCAAGCAAACATAAAACACTAATTCCCATTTAAAACGAAACCAAAAACAATGCAGAAAAGTAAACCAAGACAAGGAATTGAAATTATCTGATACTATACATTCTCTTACATGAAAGTCTTCCTGTTGTATTTTTTTTAGAAATAATATTGGGGAAGTTAAAAAAAAAGAGTAAAGATAAGAACAGTTGGTATTGAACATTTTTATTAAGCATTCTAAGAGAAAATATATTAAATGCTTTTTAAAAAATTAAAGAAAAAATAAAATACATCAAACCATTTTTTCATTTTTTTTCAATTATCATTCTTTTCAAGAAAAAAATGCCTATGGGAAAAAACGTTGCAGGGGGAAGGAACGCTGGCCTATGATACGTTTGTTTACAACAGATAAAAGAATATCCTGGGCACATTAGATTGAGCCACTCACTCCTGGCAGGACAGAAATTGGCCTTCTGTCTAGTCATGTGGGAGGAGGCAACCCACCAGAAGACCAGTTTATACTAAACCCAAAGTAACGCACTCCAGAGCACAAAAAAGGAAAGGAAAATATCAGAGGAAAATTACCACCACAGTAACCGGAAGCCAGGTAGATTCAGAACCCTAGAAGTGACCACCTAGACTGCCATGTCAACATCCTCTGGGAGGGGTTGATGATCTTCACCTATCTACTGGAAACGAACGTATCACAGGTAAGACCAACATTCCTTTTCCCAGTAGACAGGACTCAGAACATCCTGGGCAGATTGGGACATGCAAGAGCTTCCCTACAGAAGGGTGTGTATGCTGACAATGGTTTAGTTAATGACCAGTTGCTAAAGGACTCTCCTCCCAAAAACATAATTTATCCACAGTCTGGAATTTATCTAGCTTATAATGTAGGGACAAAAGTAAGGGAGGATTATCTCCTGGGACCTACTGAAGGTGGAAATGACCTTGAGCATGAAGGAAAGGTCCAGGCGTAGGATGACAGAGTTTGATCTGAGAATACACAGGTCTTCCTGGACTGACAGAGCTCCCAACTGAGACCCTGCGTGCTAAGGTAACTGCGATGAGCAGAAGTACCTTCCATGAGAAATGTTTCAGAGATGCCTCCCTCACGGGCTCATACAGTGATATTGTCAAGGCCTTAAGTACTTTATGTAGGTCCCAGGAAACAATGAGCTGTGGGTGACGCCAAGTTTGCAAACCCTTCTGGAACCTATGAAGATGTGGATGTGAATACAACCTGGTGGCCCTGGACAGAGGCAAAAATGAGCAATTGCTGCCACCTGGCTTTTCACTGTATTTGGGTGCAGGGTGCAGTCAATGATCTCCTATAAGAATTCCAAGAGGTAAGAAATGGTGACAGACATAAAGTCCAACTTCTAATGCCTGCACCATCTGTGGAAGACCTTGAAAGTATATTCTTAGATCCTGATAGTTGACACACTCCCAGATGCCAGGTTAGTGTCAATAACCCTGTGACATAGCCCCAAGAGGTCAGCATAGCCTGCTCAACCTCCAGGTATGAAGCTGCAGCCAGACTGCGTCTGGGTGGCACACCTGCCCCTATGATAGCAGGTCAGAAACCCACGCCTTCCTCAGCTAAGCTGAGACCACTAGGATCACTGTTGCCTCTTCCCTGCGAATCTTACCCCCAAATCTTGGAAATCAAGGGGCGGAAAGAAAAGCGTACATGAGACCTGAGAGCCAAGCAGTTGTGACAGGCCTTGGCTTCCTCTGACTGGAAACTTGAGCGGAATCTTAGAAGGTTGGCAGTCACCAGGAAAACAAAAAGATCCATCTATGGCTGGTTTAGGGCTCTCGCAAAGAGACTGAAAATGTCCAGATGGAGACTCCTCTCCCCCTGGTTGATATCAATTCTGCTGAGCCAGTCCATCCTGGTATTCAGAGTGCCCAGGAAATGTTCCGCCTTCAGGGAGAAGAGGTTCTCCTCTGCCCATCTCAGCAATAACTGGGCCGCTGCCATGAGGGATCAGGATCTTGCGCCCCCCCTCCCAGTTTATATGGGTCTTAGTTGTACTTTTGGTCCTAATTAGCACTGTCCTGATCCAAATCTTGCCCCTGAATGCCCAAAGGGCTGGCCTGATGGCTCTGAGCTCGAGCCAGTTGATGCTATGAGAGAGGTCCTCCTGTCTCCACCTGCTCTATGCCAGGTGATTTCCACAGTGAGCTCCCCAAACCCCTCAAGCTGGCATCCATGGTGATCTGGATTCTTTCTGGCTTCCAGATGGGCACCCCTGTAGATCGCTGAGGGTGTCCACCACCTGAGCGACCTGACCACTGGTCTCGGGATCCTGACTTGACAATGACGCTTGGCTATAAAGTCTCCCTGAAAGGGCAGAAGGAACCACTGGAGGAGTCTGAAGTAGAAATGTGCCCAAGGTAAGCACTCTTATCGAGGATATATTAGACTCTATAGCTGGGCCAGATGCATCAAGTCCAACGAGGCTGATTGCTAGATCCTCTTGATTGGCCCCTGGATAGTGCTGATCCTGTCTTGTGGAAGGGAAGTAAGCCCCGCTACTGTGCCCAACCTGGCCCTCAGGTGCAGAATCTGCTGGTAAGGCTTGAGGGAGCTCTTTTTGCTGTGCACCTAGAACCTATACTACTCCAGGGATTCGAAAATCTATTGGACATCTTTCCATCCCCGCTGCAGAGAGGCCGAATTAACCAGCAGGTTGTCTAGGTGAACATAGACATGTAGGCACACTGTCCTCAGTGAGCCACCACTGCCACTATGATTTCTGTGAAGACCCTAGGGGTTGATGATGGACCAAAGGGCAGTGCCCTGTACTGAAAACGACTCCTGCCATACGTGAAATGCAGGGAGCGGTGGTGACTTAGAAGGACTAGCATGCAACTGGGAGAAAAAGCCACACTAGTGTTAATAAAGTCCTATAATCCACTCATGTGTTTTATGTCATTTATTGCTTGACATATACCAACTATTTAATATTTATGAAATTTATATGAATCTCACTTACTAAAGAATGTGGTGAAGTGTAAACACACTATAACATACTCATATAGACCACAACACGTGCCAACATAACTATGTTATAGTATGTTTCCACTTCACCATGTTCTTTATTTAGTAAGTGAGATTCATATAAATTTCATAAATATTAAACAGTTGATATATGTCAAGCAAGAAATGAGACAAAACACTTGAGTGGATTATAGGACTTTATTAACACTACTGTGGCTTTTTCTCCCAGCTGCGTGCTCATTGACGCTTGGGGACTTTTCTGTGTTAGACTCGGAAGGACTGGCATGTGAAATTACGCATCCTGAAGATCCAGGGATGACAGGAAGTCCTTCGTTTGAATGGCTTCCAAAATGTGTTTCAATGTTTCCATAGGAACTTTCTCTTCTTCACAAATTGGTTGAGACTTCTCAGATTCAGGATCACTCTCCAAGTGCCGTTCTTCTTGGGCACAAGGAACAGATTGGAATAGTACCCCTTTCCCCTCTGGGAAGGGGAAACCCTCTCGACAGCTTCAATGCATAGAAGGTTCTGTATGGCTTCAAGTAGGAGGCAGTGCTTGATTGGATTGCTGGACTTCGGGGTGGGGACAAAATGTTTATAAGGTTTCTGAGAAAGCTCTATCCAATATCCCTGTTGCATAGCTCCAGAACCTATTGGTTGGAGGTGAAGTTCTCCCATGCTCCAATGAAGTCCTGAAGTCTGCCGCCTACTGGAGCCTCCCTGTCATGCCTGATGGTTCATGCATTGTTCTTTGTTGTTATTGCTGGATTGGGATCTGCCTGAGGCCCTGAAGGCCCTTTGCTGGAACCTGTCATCTCCCTAGTGTTGTTTGAAAGGCTTGGGCTCTCTAGATTGAAAGCAAGAATTTGGGGTCAAAGCAAGGTGGGGTATGGGAGCACGAAAAGAGCATCCCTGGCTAAAAAAATTCCTTTCATCCCTCTTCTTCCTGATACCAAGGTCTTCTTCTTATCTCTATCCTCAAATAAGGCAGGCTCTAGGGATTCACCAAACAATTTTCCCCTAAAAAGGGGGTGAAGTCCAGATTCTGTTTGGACTTGACATCTGCAGACCAATTCTTGAGCCAGAGCTTGTGTCTTACTGTGACAACCACTGCTTGGTCCCTAGCACAAAACAGCCATGTCCAAGGTACCATCTGCTATATATGCCATGGCCCTCAAAAACTTGTTGAACCTGGGATAACCTTGACCTCACCCCCTGGTACCTCGGCTAAAAGCTCTCTGGTCCCCTGGAGGGTGGCCCTGGTCACCCTGGATGATGAGGCTGTGGCCCTAATAGCCAGGGACATCATCTTATAAGCCCGCCTGAGGGCAGCATCAGATCTCCTGTCCTCTGGAATCTTGACGTGTCTTCTCCATTCCAACAAAACATGGTGGAGGAGACTAGGGCAGAGGAATCTGAAGCTTAGTCATATCACTATGGGGGAAGCTGTAAAGTTTCTTTGCCACACTAGGTCAGGAACTAATGAACGCCGGACTACTCCATTCACCTCCAATAACCTGCATGAGATTAGCAGGGAAAGGCATTTCCAGCACAGTCGGCATTGCCATAGGAAAAACACCTTTGTTAGATCTGTATCTAAGGAGGGCTCCTGACTAGTAGGTAGAGACAGCCCTAAAGATTTGACAGTCTTTCTTTCCAGAGCAGGAAGAACCTCCACCTTAAAAAGGTGTGCAGATGGTTAAACAGACTCCTTCCCCTTCCCCCCCACACCTGAGGACAGCTCGCCCTCCTCTGACTCCAAAAGGTCAGAATGCAAGAGGGCTTCCCCTCCTCCCCATCAGAGGAGTGCTTGGAAGCCACCTCCTTCCCCTCCAAATAATCCACATACACTTCCCAGAGATTGCAGCTTTTCCAAAGCACCCTCCGACTCGGAGGCCCACACCTCATTATCCCTAGCTATGCACCCGGTTTCCGGCTCCTTCACCAAAATGTGGCCAAGATGGCAGGCAGAGGAGCCCAAAGATGAGGTATTGATCTCTTCTCAGCTGACACAAGCAGGTCCCTGCCTTCTGCTGGCTCAGAGCCTGCAGGTCTAATGGTGAAATCTCCCTTGTTCAAGAGAATGCACAGTTTGGGGGAGGGAAGTGGGGAGGGAGAAACAGAACATTGGCCTTACCGAGAAGGTTCCTTCTCAGCAGAAGTGGAGATAGAATCCTTTAGCCCGGGTTTGGCTCCTCCCACATGAATAACAGGCAGGGCAACCAGCCGATAGAAGAATACACACAGTACTAGAGGAGGAGAGCCGGCTCCCACTCCCCAGTGATAGAAAACCGAACTCCAGCGAACACAGTATCAACCATCCATAAAACAAAAATCACAGAATACAACAATAAAACTAACTAGAAGGGTAGGAAAGGATTCCCTCCTCATTTCTGCTGAGAAGGAACCTTCACAGTAAGTCCAATGTTCCGTTCTCCAGCAGAGTGGAGAGGTACTCCTTTAGCCTGTGAACTACCCAAGCAGTCCTCAGAAGGGATTGGCCTTTACTTTTTTAGCACCTGTTGCAGAACCCTGCGTCCAAAAGACGGCTCAGCAGATGCAAATTTATCAATTTTGTATTGATGCAGGAATGAAGACTCCAAAGACCAAGACAAAGAAGCCAACGTAGACAAGGCCGCCAAAGTGGCCATACTTCTGGTGGAATGAGCCAGGACCCCCTCTGGGACTGGCAAAGAACTATGCGTGTACGCTAACTGAATACACAGTCGGAGCCAATATGACAAGGTGCTAGCAGAAACCTTCCTCCCCTTAGATTTCTCTGAAAAGGAAACAAAGAAAGTCAGATTTCCTAAAATCCTTAGTTCTTTCCAAATAAAATTTAAGAGCCTGTCTCACATCCAGTCTGTGCCACTCCTTTTCCAACGGAGTAGAAGGACAAGGACAAAAACACGGTAATAACAGTTTTTGAGCTCTAGGGAACACGGAATTTACTTTTGAAGAAAAGACGGGTCCAACCGTAAAAAAACATAGTCCTTATGAAAAACACAACTCTTCTATAACTCAGAAACTCTTCGAGTCCAAGTGATAGCAATTAGAAACACTACTTTTAAGGTCAGAAACTTAAAGTCTACTGACCTCAAAGGTAAAAAGGTACCTTAATGATCGCATTCAGAACAACATTCAGATCCCAGGTGGGAAGCCTATGAACGACAGGTGGTCTCAACTGAGACACCCCTTTGAGAAAACTCCACATGAATCATACAATCATAGTTGGAAGAGACCACAAGGGCCATCCAGTCCAATTCCTGCTTTGCAGGAATACACAATCAAATAATTCGACAGCCATCTAGCATCTGCTTAAAAACCTCCAAAGGAGGAGTCTCCACCACTCTCCGAGGCAGTGTATTCCACTTCTGAACAGCTCGTACTGTCAGGAAGTTCTTCTTAATGTTTAGGTGGAATCTCTTTTCCTGTAGTTTGAACCCATTGCTCCATGTTCTAGTCTCTGGAGCAGCAGAAAACAAGCTTGCCCCATTCTCAGTATGACATCCCGTCAAATACTTAAACATGGCTATCATGTCACCTCTCAACTTTCTCTTCTCCAGAGTGAGGTGAACAGGAGAGTTCTGGGCACTGCAATTCAGGAAGGATACTGACAAGCTGGATTATGTCCAGAGGAGGGCAACCAGGATGGTGGGTGTTCTGGAAGCCATGCCCTATGAGAAGCAGCTTAGGGAGCTGGGTATGCTTAGTCTGGAGAAGAGAAGATTGAGAAGGGACATGATAGGGGATATGATTCTATGATTCTACTCCAGGTGAGGTCTGACCAAAGCAGAATAGAGTGGCGCTATTCCCTTGATCTAGACACTACTCCTTTTAATGCAGCCTAGAGTCACATTGGCTTTTTTAGCTGCTGCATCACACTGCTGAGTGTTATGAACCAGGTCACGCACACATATTAACTCAACACGCATGTAAGATTAACATGGTTTATTGAGCAAGGATATGCATACGGTCTCACCTCAAATCCAGTTCTGGCCAGCCTAGTACTAAACAGTAGATAAAAGCAACATCTTATTTTTCGATATTCCCCAGCCCCTGGGAAAGCAAGTAAGAGGGAAAAGGGAGGGGGTGCCAACCTTGAAGGCTATCCTTGAAGGCTGGACAGAAGATTCTCTTTCCCAGCCTTCAAGGCAGGCTGGATGGAATCCAGTACTGAGGGGCCTGAAAGCATGGGAAGCACCAGGCCTCTAGAGGAAACCAAACTCATGTCGAGGCCTAGCCTGGATTCTAGGAGACTTGACTCTAAAACCCAAAATCCAGGGGAGGACACAACACTGACTCATGTTCAGCTTGTGGTCCACTAAGTCTCCCTCCCCTGGCTGCATCACGACTTCCCTGTCAACAGGGGTGCTCTTCACTGGTCTGCACTGGCTTTCTCCAGCTCCAAAGGAGGGGAGTTTAGCCAAGGGGGAGGCAGCATTGTTCACTAGGATGGATGACATGTCCCCTTTCTTTGCCATGCCTCCCTACAATCCACTACTGTTTGTGCTCCCAGGAAAGAAGAGCGGCGGGAGGAGGGAGGAATTGGGGAGGAAGATTGAAGGAAGGGGGATAGACTAATGGAGGGAAACAAAGCACAAAGAAAAGAAGGGCTTTTTTGTAGACAAGACAAAAGAGAAAGAAGGTAAGGAAGAACAAAAGGGGAATTGGCTCTGGAGATGTACACATGAATAAAAAGCAGGAGCTAAACTGCGTGCATCATACAGGAGCATAGGCAGGAATGAAACTGGTCTTGGGGTCGCCTCCTCCCACGTGACTAGCCGGAAGGCCAATTTCTGTCCTGCCTATGAGAAGTGAGTGGGAGAAGCTCAACCCAATCTGCTCTGGATGTTCTAAACCCTACCTACTGGGAAAGCTGGGCTTCTAACCAAAATTTCCAGTATTTTCCCCAGGCCCCCATATATCTAAATCAGACAAAAATATGTTAATAGCAATCAAGTGTAGTGCAAAGAGGAATATTTTATGAAACAGGTGTTTGCATTCCTCCATGAACACTGAGAACTTGAAAGTAGTAAGAAAAGAGATTTTAATATTGCTACACTATTCGTATTTTTAAAAACATGCTTCAGTTGTCATTATACTCTTACCTGCCTACATGTTTTGGTCCCAATTAATCTGGCAATTGCACAGAAATTGTCATAGTAGGTACCAATGAGAACTCTGAACATTGATGCTTCTGCACCACTCCACTCAACATTCTCAGGAGGCTCCGCATTTGGTTTCATCTTGATTGGTGTCTGGCATCTTGAGTTTGCTTCTGCAATATCAAGAGAGAACACTGAAGCAATTTTTCCAAGGCTTTTGAAATAACCAGCAGTGTACACTGTTTGAAGATATATTTTTTTTATAAAAAAGGGTACTACATTACGTTATTTACTTTCCCTTTACAGGATCCCATGGGATCCTAAAAGTAGTTTAGCTGTGTGTTCCCCTCACAGCTAACATAAAATCTATTTCATTTTTTAAAAAATAAACAACATACTTAGAGGAGTGACATATGCAAAGAAATAGTTTGTAATTTAATTAGAAGGCAAGTAAGAATTACATACCTTCAAGCAAAACCGATTACATCTGGAAATCTTGACAAGTTTTAAGTCAGGATGACAATGGACCAAGATGGTTTCAATCATCACCCCAGGCACTGCTGTTCTGGTCCCTATCCAACTTAGAATCATAGAATTATAGAATTGCAGAGTTGGAAGAGACCACGAGGGCCATCCAGTCCAACCTCCTGCCATGCAGGAAATCACGATCAAAGCATCCCCGACAGATGGCCATCCAGCCTCTGTTTAAAGACCTCCAAGGAAGGAGACCCACCACACTCCGAGGGAGTGCGTTCCACTGCCGAACAGCTCTTACTGTCAAAAAGTTCCTCCTCATGTTGAGGTGGAATCTCTGTTCCTGGAGCTTGCACCCATTGCTCCGTGTTCCAGTCTCTGGAGCAGCAGAAAACAAGCCTGCTCCATCCTCAGCGTGACATCCCTTCAAATACTTAAACAGGGCTATCATATCGCCTCTTAACCGTCTTTTTTCCAGGCTAAACATACCCAGCTCCCTAAGTCTCTCCTCATAAGGCATCATTTCCAGACCTTTCACCATTTTAGTTGCCCTTCTCTGGACACGCTCCAATTTGTCAATATCCTTTTTTAATTGTGGTGCCCAGAACTGGACACAGTATTCTAAGTGAGGTCTGACCAAGGCAGAATAGAGTGGCACTATTACTTCCCTTGATCTAGACACTATACTTCTATTGATACAGCCCAAAATCGCATTGGCCTTTTTAGCTGCCGCATCACACTGTTGACTCATGTTCAACTTGTGGTCTACTAGGACTCCTAGATTGCTTTTGCATGTAGTCTCATTCAGCCAGGTGTCCCCCATCCTATATTTACGCATTTCATTTTTCCGGCCTAAATGCAGTACTTTAAATTTCTCCGTATTGAATTTCATTTTGTTAGCTTTGGCCCAGCTCTCCAGTCTATCCAGGTCATTCTGAATTTTGTTTTTTATCAAGTCATTCTGAATTCATTCTGAATTCTTGTTTTTGAGTAGCTTTTTCACTGTATTAGGGTGCCCAATAATCTTTAGGGATGAAACTACACCACTGTAGAAGGTAACCTCAACCCCAAAAAAGTAGATTGCCTCCCTGTAACTGTAGTTCTTTGAGTGGTGATCTGTGCACTCACACATATGGGATTCTCTGCACCTGCCAAGACCATCTTTGATATTTTTAGAGCTAGGTCTCTTTGGCTGAATACCTCCCCTCACTCTATATTGCACATGCTCAGTACAGTTCCCACTTAAATCCCCTCAGTTTCATGTCCGCCAAAGTGGCCAGCAACCAAGGAATTCGAGCACAGTAAAAGAAGAGAGGCAGGTGGGTTGTGTGAATTCACTGACAAAACACTCAAAAGAACCACAGTTAAAGGTAAGCAATGTGCTTTTCTTTTTTGTGTTCTCTGTGACGCACACATATGGGAGACTGGCAAGCTAGACACACTACGACGGAGCGTATATATGCCTCACCTGGAATCCTGTGTCCAGTTCTGGGCACCACAATTCAGGAAGGATATTGAGAAGCTGGAATGTGTCCAAAGAAAGGTAATCAGGATAGTGGGAGGTCTAAAAGCCATGCCCTACGAGGAGCAGCTTAGGGAGCTGGGTATGTTTAGTCTGGAGAAGGTTAAGAGGTGACATGATAGCCATGTTTAAATATTTGAAGGGATGTCATACTGAGGATGGATCAAGCTTGTCTTTTGCTGCTCCAGAGACTAGGACATGGAGCAATGGGTTCAAACTACAGGAAAAGAGATTCCACCTAAACATTAGGAAGAACTTCCTGACAGTAAGAGCTTTTCGGAAGTGGAATACACCGCCTTGTAGTGTGGTAGAGTCTCCTTCTTTAGAGGTTTTTAAACAGAGGCTAGATAGCCATCTGTCGGGAATGATTTGATTGTGTATTCCTACATGGCAGGGGGTTGGACTGGATGGCCCTTGAGGGCTCTTCCAACTCTATGATTCTATGATCGACACAAAGACATGCCAAAAGATGTAGAGTCTTTGGCCCAACCATCAAATCTGTACAATCTGAGCCCAAGTAGCTGCATGACAGTCTGAACAGCCACACCAGCCAAGAATACAGATGAAGTGGAGACAGATCTTGTCAGATGAGAATAGACAGAGGAAGACTTCGGCTTCCTGGCAGTCTAATAGGCTAACGGGAAGGTAGAAGAAACTCATTTGGAAATGCACTGTGAGGAAGCTTAACAATCCTGCTTATGAGTCCCACAGCAGACAACAAGTCTACACTTCCTGAAATGCTTTGTCACATCGACATAGAAGGCAAGGGCATCTCTGGCATCTTTTTAAAAAATTATTTTTTAATTACACAACAGAAAAATCAATTTATCATTGTTTTGTTTACAATACATAATCTTTTTTCAAACCTAAATTAAAATAACAAATCCTTCCTTATTTACTTCCCTTTATTTCTTATCCAGCCCAATAGCTTATTCCCCCTAACCTTTTTTTAGCATCCTCTTTTCATCACACTTAAAACAGTAATCCCCTCACTCTTTCTAAACAAATTATGTTACTTCTAAAAGTTTTTAATCAGAAGTAGAAAATTCTTATATTTATTTACCACTTTGGTTATCAATTCTATATTTGTCTTATCCATTTTTGCTCCATGAATTCTATTATTTTTCCCATGTTTGTTCATATCTGGTTAACGAGTTATTTTTAATAAGTGCCATTAATTTATCCATTGACATCATTCCCATTATTTTAATTAACCAATCATCAATTGTAGGTATTTCTTGGTTCTTCCAATTTCCTATGTACATAATTCTAGCTGCTGTGATCATGTAAAGCATTATTTTCTTTTGTTTCCCTCTGAAGTTTTATCTCTGATATTTAATAGATAGAGCTCTGGTTTCATTACAATGTTTAACGTCAAAATTTCTGTTATTGTGTCATGAATTTGTTTCCAGTACCTCTTTGCTTTTCCACACGTCCACCATAAATTGAATAATGTTCTTCTTTGTTCTTGAGACTTCCAGCATTTTCATTCCTGTTGACTGTTCTTCATTTTGTCTATTATGATTAGTGTAATATACCACCTGTGTAGCACGTTATAATAATTTTCTTTTACATTATTACTTAAAGTGAATTCCAGGATTTTTGCCAGTCTTCATATTTGATTTTATATTCAATGTTTTGCATCCATTTTATTGTGCATTCCTTTATTACTTCTTGCTCCATTTCTCTTTCCAAAAGTAATTTGTAAAGTTGGTTATTAGGCAGTGCTCTTTAGAGAAAATGATTTCATCTAGGTCAGTGTTTTCACTTCCAATACCTTCTAGTTTTATATTGATCTTTGTCTCTGGTAAAGTTGTCTATGGGTAAACCACTGGCATTTAATACTTTCAGTCAAAAGCTCATTTCTGGTCTTTATTCTTGTTTCAATATTTTCCCAATATAATAGCTTTTTATGTCAGCCAATTTGTTTGTTTCATCATATCAGTCCTTAACAAAGCCTCATGAGGGGAAAACCAATTGAGGTATCTTCCTGTAAAATTTGTTTTTATATTTGAACCAGGCTTTTAAGAGGGCTTTTCAAATAGCATGGTTGTGAAATTCCTTATTCACCTTTTTTATTATACCACAAACAGGCATGCCAGCCATATCTTAAGTCTGGGCCTTCTAGTTGTAAGAGTTTTTTGTCTTCTGGTGTTATCCAGTCCTTTAGCCATGTGAAACATGTAAAAAAAAATAGTTGTACATTTGGCAATCCTAATCCTCCTCTCTCTGGCTTATTGAAGTAGTTAACATTTGATTCTCAATTTCTTCCCTGTCCACACACATTTGGATAAGTCCTTCTGCCACAATTTATAAAGTTTTTCATTTATTAAGATCAGTACTTTTGAAAAAAAATCATTCTTGGAAACATATTCATTTTGATGATTGAGATCCTGCATATCAATGATAATTTTTAATTTCCCCATCTTTCAAGGTATTTATTTCATTCCAGGTCGTATACTAATTGCTATCAAATAAATCAGAGTTTTTCTGATTTATACCTAAGTATTATACCTAAGTCAAATTTATACCTGAGACCTCACCTAGAATACTGTGTCCAGTTCTGGGCACCACAATTCAAAAAGGATATTGACAAACTGGAGCGTGTCCAGAGGAGGGTGACTAAAATGGTGAAAGGTCTGGAAACCATGCCTTATGAGGAGAGACTTAGGGAGCTGGGTATGTTTAGCCTGAAAAAAAGATGGTTAAAAGGCAATATGATAGCCTGTTTAAGTATTTGAAGGGGTGTCACGTTGAGGATGGAGCAAGCTTGTTTTCTGCTGCTCCAGAGATTGGAACACGGAGCAATGGATGCAACCTCCAGGAACAGAGATTCCACCTCAACATTACGAGGAACTTTTTGACAGTAAGAGCTGTTCGGCAGTGGAACGCACTCCCTCGGAGCATGGTGGGGTCTCCTTCCTTGGAGGTCTTTAAACAGAGGCTGGATGGCCATCTGTCAGGGATGCTTTGATCGTGATTTCCTGCATGGAAGGGGGTTGGACTGGATGGCCCTGGTGGTCTCTTCCAACTCTGCAATTCTATGATTCTATGATTCTTAAGATGTAGAAAAATTGTAGATGGTGAACAAGATTACTGGGCAATCTGAAGGAGCAAAGGCAGAAGAGAAATAGGAGGAGTCAGAACTCTCATCTGGATTCGACTGTAAACCAATTTATGGGTTCATCTCCTGAACGATTAATTTTCAAGACCATAGCATTGGCCATATGAACTATATTCTCTGCAAAAGCTGTGACACCATGTATCAAAGAAGCAGATTCACGATCCCTGAGAATCTGGGGAGAAGAGAGAAGGTGATGGGACATTTAGGTTTCGACAGAAGAGGCATCTGTTGAATTGGAGGAGAAATGCCAATGCTGGCATGTACGATACAGGTCAGATCAATGAGCAAGTCGAGGTGGCAGAGATGCTGAAGCCACAGCCAAAACAGTGTTGGTGTCAAGTGGCACTGGTCAGTCAAAAGGATGAATAATAACAGAATGGGCAACTGAAGAAAAACAAGGAGATCTACGCCTCTTCCTGGCAAGAGAATGTCACTTGGCAGGAGAACATCTGTGGTGGGGAAGATGGTACCAACAGCAATAATATGGATCATAGAGATAGAGATAAACGGTCTCTGGACTATTGCAGTACGAATCATATGACGAGGAGCGTCGGCATTGGTGGTGCCAAGTGCAAATGGTAACGTTAGTCCTGATATTGATGATCATCTTGCCTATGCCAACACTGCCCACACCTTGAGTGGCTCCTCAAGCTGGAAGAGACAGACTAATCTGATCAACTTGATACTGAGGAGTCAAAAAGCGAGAGTGGGGTCTAGGAGTGCGATGCCTCTCAGAAGGTAAAGGAGGAGCATGGTACTGAGGTTTAGGGTGAATGACGCAGGGGAGGGTCTCGTCAATAACCAAAAGTGCAGGTTCCTGTATTGGTTCAGCAGGAAGATTCAGCATTTTCTCCCGTAGGTTCTTGAGGAATATCATTATGAATTATATTCAAGGTTCAACTGTTGAAAAAGATAACTTGGGATGGAGAAGTCGACACTGGAACTGGAGGCCATCATATTGATGTGATGGCAGGAGGTAGTGGGTTCTCACCTGGAATTGGAGGTAGAGGAGAGTAAGAACAATCAGCAGACTTATCCTTCTTTTTCTTGGTTCTTCTTTTCCTCCGAACTGGAAACGATTCCCTGTCAGGAGTTAGAGACTGAACTCCATTATAAAATGGCCGAGCAACCAAAGAATCGTGCTGAGTCTTAACGCCTGACTGCATGAACTACCAAGTCATGCCTAGTCAGGCCACTAGAGGGCAATGTCCTATATATATATATATATATATATATATATATAAAAGCTCACAACAGAGCTCACTTCCTCTCTTCTCCATGTGAATGCTGATGCCTGGTGAAGCAGTTTCTCCTTCAATTGTAAATATTTGTAAATATTGCAACTGTTTGACTTTGAAGACAAAAGTGCCTCCTGTTTATTTGGATGTCAAACACTCTGTGTGTGAGTATTCTTGGGAATGGGTTGCTACTGAGTCTGCTGAGATAGTTTTTTGGCTTCTGCTGGGGACTGAGTGTCCTATCATCCCCTGACACTGTCTATGGGCCCAGCTGATTGATCTCAGATTAGATAAGGTACAGCCTGAAAAGTTCCCAGAATTTTTTTTTGTTTTTGAGTGTTTCTAGCTAGCTGGCTATGAAACAGTTAAGTTTCAGCCAGGCTCTGTGTAAGAGCTATCTTCAAGCAGCCCTGAAGAGTTGCCAGCTTCCAGCTCCTTGTGTTTCATAGCTGGAGATTTTTTTTTAATTCAGACAGCACAATGACAGATACTAGCCACGTTCGTTTTGAGAAATTTGCTGATGGAAATTATCCAGCCTCGAGTTTATATATGGAGGCTTTATCAATTAAGGACAATTTGTGGCATGTTTTGGAAAATGAAAGTGCGATCCCAAAGGGTTCAGAAGATGAAAAAGCAGCATTCAGGCTAGCAGACAAGAAGGCTAGAGCTGCAATTCTCTTATCGCTCAGCCCCTCCCAGTTAATACATGAGGCCCAAGCAAAGACAGCCTTTCAGCTTTGGACAGCTTTGAAAACAGTTCCTCAGAATTCGTCCTGCCTCACAAAGATGGTATGGACTAAGAGACTATAACAGAAAGCTGTCTACTGGAGGCTTCATGAAAGCCCATTTGGAGGAAATGAGGCAGCTTTTTAAAGAGGTGGCAAATACAGGCATGGACATTCCAGAAGCCCATAAGTGTTTTATTTTATTGGGCAGTTTGCCAAAGGAATGGGATTTCCTAATGTACACTTTGCAGACTACCAGGGAACGTGATTTATCTGTAGACCTGGTAGCTCGGCACATTCTGGAAGAGGTCTAAACAAGCAATTTGATTCCCGGATGGAGGGGAATAAACAGCCACAAATTATTAGACGCAATCGGGAGAGCACTGAAACACACCCAGAGGCATCTGATGTGGAGGAGGGAGCCTGCAGCTACATGAAACGCTTTTTCAGATGCAAAAAGCCTAGTCATTTTCAGAAGGAATGTAAGATGCCTGCACTGGATAGGAGGGGTGGTACAGCTACAGGGCAAAGGAGGGGTGCATCCTCTCAGGCTGCAAACCATGCCTTGGTAGCAAAGCACCATCCTGGTAGTATTGAGGGAAGAATTTGGTTACTTAATAGTGGAGCAACACACAATATGGTAAATGATGTTAAGCAATATTAAAAATGCTTCAATAACCAACATCACCCTTGCAGAAGGTGCTCCCAGCAAGGTGCAGAAAATGGGCAATGCATATGTGCCATCTTTTGGTAAAGATTTTAAAAATGTGTTACGTGTTAGCAAACTGGAGGATAGTATATTGTGTGTGTCCCAAATGATTACTGATGGTTATAAAGTGATATTTGAGGGGGAACACTATACAATAACGGAAAGGCATAACATGAATAATGTCTGTGCAAAAGGGATAAAGAAACATGGGTTATATTACATGTTGCCAAAAGGGAAGGTGGCAAATGTGAACCCTGCAGACAATGTGCCCCTACATGATAAGTGTGTTCCTTACTACCACAGGCTAAAGGGCCATGCTAGTTACAAAGGGGTAAAGGAGCTATCAAAAGTGTGCCCTGGTCTAAGCATGAAACACTGCCCAAAATTCTTAGAATGCGCTGTGTGCAGGAAGTTAAGGTGAAGGCTTTCCCTATTGCCAAAAAGACCCAGTGCGTCACCAAGAGACTCTTTGAAGTTGTCCATGCTGATTTAGCAGGCCACTATAAGCCCACTGATGGGGGTAACTGCTATTTATTTGTGATAGTGGACAGACACACTAGTTACACCCATGTATACTTACTGAAGGAGAAAAGTCAGGCTGCAGACAGGTTCCGTGAGTGGGTGAACTAAATGAAACGGGAATTTCCTTCTCATAAGGTTATCAGTCTAGTGACGAATAGGGGAGGAAAATTCTTATCCAATAGTCTGCAGACCTGGATGCATAGGAGGGCACAAGATCACAAACCCAGCGCCTCCAGGGGAAGATGGGCTTGCAGAAAGGAAAATTGGGATGTTAAAGTGCACAATGGAGTGCATGATGGAAGATACACAAGCCCCAGCTGGGCTTTGGGGGGAGGCAGTGAAGACTGCTGCTTACCATTTAAATAGACTGTGGATGTCTAGCGTCAACCAGACACCATATTGTCTAGTGTATGGTAGTGCACCAAACCTTAAGCACCTGAGGATTTTTGGACAGTATGCAAATGTACTGATTCACCTAAGCCTAAGGAAGCCTGGGCAGCCTAAAACCAAGAGGCTGCATTTCCTAGGCTATTAGGGTAATAAGTACAGTTGTCCCTCCACATTCGCGAACTTGACATTCGCGATTTTGATTATTCGCAGTTTTGGGAGGACCCCCCGGGGCCCCCCAAAACTGCGACACGGGGCCTCTGGAGGCCCCGTGAAAGCCCTGGGATGGAGCGGGGAGGGCCGGGGAGAACTCCACGGGGCCTTCGGAGGGAGGGAGAGGGCTTGGAAGGCCTCTGCGGGGCCTTCGGAGACCCTCCGGAGGCCCCGCGAAGGACTTTGGAGGGAGGGGGAAGGACTGGGGAGGCCTCCGTGGGGACCCGCGAAGGCCTTGGAAGGGAGGGGGAGGGCTAGGAAGGCCTCCGTGGGGCCTTCGGAGACCCTCCGGAGGCCCAGCGAAGGCCTTGGGAGGGAGGGGAGAGGGCCGGGGAGGCCTCCGCAGTGGCTTGCGAGGCCCCACGAAGGCTTTGGGGAGGGCCGGGGAGGAGGGAGAGCCGGGAAGGCCTCCACGGGGTCTTCGGAGACCCTCCGGAGGCCCCACAAAGGCCCTGGGGGGGAGTGGGGAGGGCCGGGAAGGCCTCCGCGGGCCTCCGGAGACACTCCAGAGGCCCCGCGAAGGCCCTGGGGGGAGTGGGGAGGGCCGGGAAGGCCTCTGCAGGGCCTCCAGAGACCCTCAGGAGGGCCAGCAAAGGCCCTGGGGGGGAGTGGGGAGGGCCGGGAAGGCCTCCGTGGGCCTCCGGAGACACTCCAGAGGCCCCGCGAAGGCCCTGGGGGGAGTGGGGAGGGCCGGGAAGGCCTCTGCAGGGCCTCCAGAGACCCTCAGGAGGCCCAGCAAAGGCCCTGGGGGGGAGTGGCGAGGACTGGGAAGGCCTCCACGGGGCCTTCAGAGACCCTCCGGAGGCCGCGCAAAGGACTAGGGAGGGAGGGGGAAGGACTGGGGAGGCCTCCGTGGAGCCTTGCAAGGCCCCACGAAGGCCTTGGGGAGGACCAGGGAGGCCTTCGCAGGGACCCACGAAGGCCTTGGGGAGAAGGGGAAGGGCTAGGAAGGCCTCTGCAGGGCCTTCGAAGACCCTCCGGAGGCCCCGCGAAGGCCTTGGGAGGGAGGCGGGAGGGCCGGGAAGGCCTCTGCGGGGCTTTTCAAGGCCCCACGAAGGCCTTGGGGAGGGCCGGGGAGGGGGGAGAGCCGGGAAGGCCTCCACGGGGTCTTCGGAGACCCTCCGGAGGCCCCACGAAGGCCCTGGGGGGGAGTGGGGAGGGCCGGGAAGGCCTCCGTGGGCCTCCGGAGACACTCCAGAGGCCCCGCGAAGGCCCTGGGGGGAGTTGGGAGGGCCCGGAAGGCCTCTGCAGGGCCTCCAGAGACCCTCAGGAGGGCCAGCAAAGGCCCTGGGGGGGAGTGGGGAGGGCCGGGAAGGCCTCCGTGGGCCTCCGGAGACACTCCAGAGGCCCCGTGAAGGCCCTGGGGGGAGTGGGGAGGGCCGGGAAGGCCTCTGCAGGGCCTCCAGAGACCCTCAGGAGGCCCAGCAAAGGCCCTGGGGGGGAGTGGCGAGGACTGGGAAGGCCTCCACGGGGCCTTCAGAGACCCTCCGGAGGCCCCGCAAAGGACTAGGGAGGGAGGGGGAAGGACTGGGGAGGCCTCCGTGGGGCCTTGCAAGGCCCCACGAAGGCCTTGGGGAGGACCAGGGAGGCCTTCGCAGGGACCCACGAAGGCCTTGGGGAGAAGGGGAAGGGCTAGGAAGGCCTCTGCAGGGCCTTCGAAGACCCTCCGGAGGCCCCGCGAAGGCCTTGGGAGGGAGGCGGGAGGGCCGGGAAGGCCTCTGCGGGGCTTTTCAAGGCCCCACGAAGGCCTTGTGGGGAGGGTCAGGGAGGCCTCGGCGAGGACCCACGGAGGCCTTGGGGGGAAGGGGGAGGGCTAGGAAGGCCTCCGCAGGGCCTTCAGAGACAGTCTGGAGGCTCCACGAAGGCCCTGGGGGGGAGTGGGAAGGGCCGGGAAGGCCTCCGCGGGGCCTCCGGAGACTCTCCGGAGGCCCCGTTGAGGGCTTGGGCGGGAGGGTGAGGGCTGGGGAGGCATCCACGGGGCCTCGGGAGGGTCTCTGGGGTCCCTGGGAAGGTCTAGCAAGGGAGTGGGGAGGCGGGGGAAAGCGACTATGGGGCCTCTGGAGGCCCCATGGTCGCTATGGTGGGGGAGGGGGGGCAAACAATATTCGCGGATTTTACACATTTGCGGGGGTCCGTGGAACGGAACCCCCGTGAATGTGAAGGGATGACTATATGTGTTTTCTCTCCATCTTGGAAAGGTGGTGTTCTCCAGGAGTGAAAACGTTGAAATGCACACAAGCTGGGACAGATTGCATTGCAATCAGGATGTGTTCCATCCCTGGGGCAGGGATGTGCTAACAACTCACAAAATGGAGGGGTGGTAATGCCTGATGATGATGGTGAGGCACAGGAAGAACTTCACATGCCACTCCAACACACACAACACCACAAACAAGCATTGAGCCTGACACAGGAAGAGAAAGCAGCAGCAGTGCAAGTGAGGATGAGTCAGGCAGGACTAGGGTGCTCATCCCCAGAAGGTCAAGGAGGGTCAGAAAGGCTCCTGACAGATTTGTTGTTCAGGAAGCTAGGCTATGCAATGTCATGGCAAAGGAGACTGCAAGCTTTCACAATCTCCTAAAACTTCCCCAGGAAGAGCAGAAGTAGAACTCAGCCATGAACTCTGAGTTCGAGTCACTGGTGGAGAGGAAAGTGTTCCAGGTAGTTGAGAGGCCCAAAGACCAAAAGGTTGTTGGTTGAAGGTGGGTATACATGCTTAAGGACATGCCTGATGGGACACAAAAGTGTAAGGCATGCTTAGTTGTGAAAGGCTTTTCGCAGGAGAGCTACAAGAATTTTGACAAAACCTTTTCACCCACAGCAAAGCCAGACCCTGGAGTGCTATGTGGACAGCTCTTTTGCTTCTGAGACTTCAGATAGGAAGTCAGTGACCAGGTTGGTGGTCAAGTATGCAGAGAGCCCCACAGTGTAGAGATCAAGAAAGCAGAATTGTGTGACCATTAGTACCACTGAAGCTGAATTCTCAGCCTTGTCTGAGATGGTAAGTGGGGTACAATGGGTAAGGCAGATGCTTGCAGAGCTTGGGGAACTGTGCCAAATGCCTGTTGAGGTGCACGAGGACTTACAAGCCTGCATAGCTATGGCAGAAGCAGAAAATCTGAAATGCAGGACAAAGTACATTGTGGTACGCTACCAAAATGTGAGGCAGTTAATACAAGAAGATGTCTTGTGTCTGAGGTACTGTCCATCTGAGGACAATGTTGCAGACCTGATCACAAAAGCCCATCTAGCAGGAAGCCATGAGGAGATGGCAAAGAGGCTGGGCCTTGTCACTAGTGTGTAAAGTGAAAAGTGTCAAAAGGGAAGGTCAACCGACAGACGATTGATGTCCAACAATGCATATTAATGATGTTATGTTGTGATGATAACATGTGCCCTGTGCAGTAGTTTCACCATTTTGGAGGGGATTGTCAGGAGTTAGAAATTGAGCTCCATTATAAAATTGCTGGAAAACTGCAGAATCATACTGAGTCATAATGCCTGGCTGCATGAACTACCAAGTCATGCCTAGTCAAGCCACTAGAGGGCAATGTCCTGTAGATATAGATATAGATATAGATATAGATACAGATATGAGAGCTCAGAACAGAGCTCACTTCTCTTCTTGTGAATGCTGATGCCTGAAGCAGTTTCTCTTTCAATGATAAATATTTGTTCATATTGTAACTGTTTGACTTTGAAGATAAAAATGCCTCCTGCTTATTTGGATGTCACTCTATGTGTGAGCATTCTTGGGAACAGGTTGCTACTAAGTCTGCTGAGATAGTTTTTGGCTTCTGCTGGGGACTGAGTGTCCTATCATCCCCTGACATGGCCTACACCAACTTTCCCGGGGTAGGCGGATTCACAATTGAAGTTTCCTGACCCTTCAAACAAAGAGGGGTCATAAATTGTTTTGACATCGACAACATAGGCTCATCTCGAGATCGCTTCACAGTGGAGGGGTGGACATTCGCCTCACCATGAGAATCCTTGAGGTTCCACGAAGTATCGAAGACGAATCCAACTTCAAAGGCCAAAGAGTGGATTCATGTAAAGATTGTTTAGAAGCATGCCGGGAGGAATCCTTCGAGGACATAGGAATCGACACCGATCAAGCCTTGGAATCATGTTGAGACTCTGAAGGCTTCAGATGAGACTGAGAAGATGAAGGAGTGCCAGGTGCTTTTAGGTATTATTCACAGAGAAGTGCCTAGAGCCTCAATTTCCTGTTTCAGCTGGCCTATGAGGTGAAAGCCTAGCAGTGAGGGCATGAAACAATGACATGTAATTTACTCAAGCAGAGGAGGCATTTCACGAATCTTCGCATTATAAACCGTGCAGCACTTGAAGACCAAGGAGAAAACTTCTGCGTCACAAGAGAATGTTCTGTAGCTGCTAGCACGGCCGATGAAAAAGAACTGAGATGCTTTTGGTGGGTTTGCTATTTATATACCATATGGAGATGGGCAAAGCTACCACCAAAAATCTTGCCTAACTGCTCTAGAATGTTCTGAACGATTTTCTGAGAATGCACAGTTACCAAATTTTGTGAATTCACAGAAAGCACGAAAAAGAAAAGCTGTTTATCTGCAAAAGTGACTAGTTCACTGGCCCTCCTGAAAGAGGTTATGGCCACAAGGAACACAGTCTTCCATGTGAGGATGCATAAATCACTAGAGGTCAGAGTTCAAAAGGATGTTTCATCAATTGGCAGATGAAGTGATGGAAGTTTGAGAAGGAAAGGTTTTCTTGAAACCTTTCAAGAAGAGTTTAACCAAAGGGTGAACAAACAAGAAAAATATTTCAGGGTTGTCAAACAGGGGAAACACCCTCTCCCAAGGGTGCTGTTGAAGGCTGGGAGAACCGCCATGTAGACCCATATAGAAGAGAATGAAAGGCCCCTGTGATGCTAAGGAAGAAAGGAACTGAAGAATGTGGTTAATAGAAACTCAGTACCAGTCCAAATGAATCTTGTGGAGAAAAGAGTGGAAGTGCTACCACTTACAGCAATACAACTTCCTAGTTGACCGTCTAACGACAGAGTGAAGAATGGCTAATGCCTTCAGTGGGATATTCTCTAAGCCATGAGGTGAAGGGTTTGAAGAACTGGGTATCGAATTTGTCATTTGGCTGGGGTGAGGAGATCCCGAGCCAATGAGAATGTGTGAAAGTGAGAACAAGACAAGTGCAAGAGCATGATGAACCGTGGCTGATGAAGCCACCAAGGTGTAACCAGAATGCAGTCCCCATCTGTGTCCCTGAGCTCTACCAGGACTCTGGTGATGAGTGGAAAGGAAGGGAAGGCATAGAGGACCATTCCAGCAGAAAAGAAACACATCACATAGCACAGAGGGTTCTTTGCACTCGCAAACAAATCCACCTCCAGATGGCACCAACAGTCAAAACACATTGTAGAGGATTCAAGGGTTGGGTGGGAACTGTATTAAGCATGTGTAATATGGGGGGAGGGGGGGCTTCAGCTGAAGACATCTAGCTCTACAGGTTTCTGAAGATGGTCTATGCAGGCAGAGAGAATCCTGTGTGTGTGTGTCACAAAGACCACAAAGACCTTTTTGTAGCCATTACCCCCCCACACACAATTTGGGTGGAAAAGTTTAGGAGTCAAGAGTTGCACAGGACTCCTCCAACGGGTGCATGTGGCTTACAGAAAGCACAGTTCTACCAATTTTAAGTAAATGATTAAATGGCACATTTGTGGTTTTAAAGTCAAACAAACATGCTTCAACACAACATCAACTAGCTTCTTTGACAAACCCTCCTAGGCATTAACAGTTGCTTTTGTCCTCTTATAATGCAATGATCTTTACTGCTGAATAGCAGTATCACAAGAAGAGTTGTTTGTTCATGCAAAGTAAGGATACACACATAGTTGCATGTGTGCACACAGAGAATACATATTTGGATCTAATTCAGAAACTCTTTGAATTAGAGTTTCTAATTCTAATTTATAGAATTAGAATTTCTATAAATTCTGTTTATAGAATTTATAAATTCTGTTTATAAATTCTCTCAGAACTAGGTGTTCTGTCAGTGGCTACCTCTCATGTAAATTCTGTTCCAATTTATAAATTGGAATTTGGACACCATTACCCCTCCAACTCTTCTTTGCTATAGCAGGATGGGGAAACTACAGCCCTAAGCCAGATACCAGACCACTCAAGGCCCCCTGAAAAAAATGAGTACAAAAAAATCTCCCTGAAAATAGCAAATTTGGTAACTGTATGCCATGCACACAAGAACCCCTCAAACACTGCTGCTTCTTCCCTAAGAATAATGGTTAGAAACCCAAACCAGAAATACTTCTTTTGTTTTGCTTTGCAGAGTGCAGTGTGGAAGTTGACTTGGGGACAGAAACAGCCTGGGCAAAATTTGGCCTCTGTGCCCTCTGGACTTGACCACTAATATTTGATAGAAACACTGGGTGCACTCTCACAACACAACAAGCTAGGCACTTGCAAGAAATCAAGCTTTTCATGAATGACCAGCATGCTGGTGCTCACTGCTGGGTTGTTCCCGCTTGCAGCAGGAGCAGCTAACCAGAGAGATGTAAACTATGGCCTTGGAATCACATGTAAACCCTTCAGTCTATTTTTACAGTCCTAGTTCCCTGACTTTCTAGATCACGCTTTTTTCTGGACAAAAAAGGCGTAAATAGCAGCCTCTCCTAGAAGGCTCGAGGAGCAGCAATTCATTTTTTTAAAACAGATTGCAAGGGGGGGGGGGCTGCACTGTTTAACTTTTTTTTTAAAACAATTTTCAAAATCATAAGTTGACTTCCAGCCACTTTTTTGTGTTCCAGCATTTAGGCCAATCTGTGTGGCTCCTCCCTACGAGAGTTCCAGTAGCAGAAAACTAGTCCCAGACTTTCCACAGATGCCCATCTGGGGCTAAACCAATAATTGAAGTTCATAGTTAAGCTGGTTTACTATATAATCTTTTCTTCACTGGTGTGTTGCCACCTGCAAACCAGAGAAAGAATACAGACTTTGTACTTGGCGTCTTTCTTTCGTTTGTTAGAAGGGATCAAGCCAGAGAAGCTGCTGATTGCCAGACAATACAATAAACAAAGCATGGAGTGAAGAGCACCACAATCTGTTTAGCTGCTCCTAAGCAATGCACCAGTATTGGTTTAATTGCTCCTGAGCAGTGTGCACCAGTATTTTGTTCATTTGTGACAAGCCAGAACCGCTTCATATCCCTCACCTGTCATGTCATATACGCTACAATAAGATAATTCAAGAAATCAGAGTTGTGGAAATTCAACTGAGTTTTCACAAACAGGTCCTCAGTAAACACAGCTTTGGACTCTTGATCTTTTAAAAAGAAATGCCATTATATATAGATTGTATGACCAGATAAAACAAGGATTTAAAATATATCCAGTCCCAGAGTAAACAATTTTTTTAGTAAACTACTCGGTAAATCAACTATTTTAAGTTACACCAGCAACATTCTACTTTTGTCTCACCAGAAGAGCTTGAAGTCTCATCCTTCTTCTCCTCTTCCTCTTTGTCATTATTTTCACCTCCAGTTTCAGTTCCAGCTTCTCTATCGCTGTCTGTATCCTTCGATTCCAGCACATTTATAGTTGGAGTACTAGGTCTGCTAGTGTTATTTGGGAGCCTTCCCCTTCGGCGACCCCCTGGGCGCTTTGGTGGTGTTTTTATGCGCTCGGCTGTTAAAGCAGCTGCAAACTCTTTGGCTCCTTCCTAAGTATGAAGAAAAACACTTGCAGGGAAATTGTTTTTAAAGAAATCATGGTCACTACAACCCAGCTCAAAATAGCACACTGGAAAACTTACTGTGAAGATTCATTTTAGCCAAGGAGAAGGAGCCATCCAAGTATGATTCTTCTCCTTTTGCCACCCAGGCAAGGCAAAGGATATGTATTCTTGGACAAGGTCTTTTCTGTTGGATCCCTAGCTCCACTTTCAGTTTGTTTCCCAGCCAAGAGTACAGGAAGTGAGAAAGGAGTCATCAGAGATATAAGATATAAATAAAAGTACGTCCACCTTATGGTGGATCTTGATGGCTCCTTCTCTTTGGTTAGAATGGGCCTTCACAATAAGCCCTCCAAAATGTGTCACTCTGAGCTGGTGGAGAAGAAGCCATCCCTGTATCAGAATTACTCTAGCAAAGAAACATGGAACAGGTGGGAAGTTGACAAGTGGGGGGAAAATGTCATAAGGATCTGTTGTTGAACCCTGCAGACAAAGGAACTCCTGGCTAAGTGAATTTATCTGGTTGTAGTGTTTAGTGAAAGTAGAGGGCACAGCCTAGGTTGCAGTTCTGCAAATTTCCTCTAGAGGAGCATTAGTAGAAAAAGCTGCTGATGTGGCCACCAACTTGGTTGACTGTGCTATCTTGTTTTTTGAGGTGTGGGAAGCCTTAGAAATTTAGAGGTTAGGAAGATGCACACCTTGATAGTTAATGTGGAGGAGGAAACTTTTCCCCCTAAAGTAGTACGGAGGAAGGCTATAAAGAGAGCCTCTTACCTCCTGATGGGGTTGTTACAATATGTATGTTAAGTGCCTTTCTAATGTCTAGCCTGTGTCATTGTTTTTCAAATGGATGAACAAGACATGGGCAGAGTGATGGCAGATGTTATCAACTGTGGGACAACTTTACTTTGGGGAAGAAGCTAGGATCTAGCCAAGGAGACCAGATTGGTGTTGAACCTGCCATGAGAGGTAGCCACTGACAGAACACCTAGTTCTGACAGTCACCTCACTGAGGTGATAGCAAAAAGGAAAAAGAACCTCAATGGAAAGGAGATGTAAGGGCACAGGCCTCAAGGGCTCAAAAGGAGGCTTCGTGAGAGAGTTGAGTAGCTTGTGAAGGACCCAGGTTGGAAAATGATGAACATCTAGAGGGCTGAAGAGAGAAGCGCCTCTCAAAAATTTCTTTATGTGTGGGACATAATATACATATGAAACAACGGAAAGATATTTGGACTAAGGGTTTAAAATTTACTTGCTCCTATAGTGAAGAAAACAGACTGTAACAAAAAAATTTCAGACAGTTGGTCATGGAACCACTTTATCTACAATTTAATCATTTTGCTAAATATCTTTCTACCCTTGGAGCAGAAACAGGGAAGCTTGTTACTCAGCAAACATTTCTGTAACTTCATGTCCAGAGGAAGGTGACCAGGATGGTGGGAGGACTGAAAGCCATGCCCTATGGGGAGCAGCTTAGGGAGTGTTTAGTCTGGAGAAGAGAAGGTTCAGAGGTGACAGGATAGCTATGTTTAAATATTTGAAGGGTTGTCATGCTGAGGATGGGGCAAGCTTGTTTTCTGATGCCCCAGAGACTAGGACATGGAGCAATGGACTCAAATTACAGGAAAAGAGATTCCACCTGAACATTAGGAAGAACTTCCTAACAGTAAGAGCTGTTCAGAAGTGGAAAGCACTGCCTCGGAGTATGGTGGAGTCTCCTTCTTTGGATGTTTTTAAATAGAGGCTGGATGGCCATCTATCGGGAATGATTTGATTGTGCATTCCTGCATGGCAGTGGGTTGGACTGGATGGCCCCTGTGGTCTCTTTCAACTCTATGATTCTATAATTCATTAGTCTTAAAGATTTTTTTCTCTTCATAAAATGATCTATAAATGGTGTATGTTGAAAGCCAGTGTGGCATAGAGGTTTGAGCAGCAGACTATGACTCTGGAGACCAGGGCTTAAATCATACATGGACATGAAAACACACTGGGTGACCATGGGAAAGTCATCCTCTTTCAGACTCGGAGGAAGACAAACAGTTATAATAACTAAAAATATGACGTGGGAAGAAAAAAAAATGATTCAAAAATCCAACTACAAAGTGGTAAAAAAAGCACAGCATTTGGGTATCAACAAAACTAATAAGAATTCAGAATTGTTTCAAGATAACTATAACAAAGTATAGATGGAAGTTAAATAAGAAAATTTTAAAAATTGGCAAAATTTAAAATTATCATTTTTGGAGAAAATAGTAATAAAAATGAATATTCTGCCTAAATTATTATTTTTATGCCAAACAATCCCTATCATCTCCAAAGAAGAAATTTCTAAAGACTGGCAAAAGGACCTATCGAAGTTCATTTCGTCCGGAAAAAAACCCAGAGTTAAAATGAAAGTCATACAAGATTCAAGAAGAGGAGGAGGACTCGATGTTCCAAATTTGAAATTATATTATGAAGCCAGCTGTTTGACTTGGGTAAAAGAATGGACACATCTAGAAAATGGGAATTATTGAAATTGGAGGGCTCTAATATCCGATACGGATGGCACACATATTTGTTTTACAATAAAGAATTGGTTAACAGAGAAAATTAATAATTGTATGGTTGATGTATTGTGTTTATGTTATTTTGAATTTTTGATGATTTTATATACTAATAAAAGATTGGGGGGTGGAAAGACTCAAGAAGAAGGCAATAATAATAATAATAATAATAATTTATACCCCGCCCCTCTGTTAAAACAATCGGGGCGGCTTACAAAAATTAAAATACAATACAGATAAAAATCCCTAAACACCCCCCACCCCCACCCTCCCCCATAAAAAAATATTAAACAAATGTAAATTAAAAGCAACGGTCTAAAATCACCTTTAAAAACAATAAATACAATAAATAGCCGGCGGACTAAAAGAGGCCAGGATCCCCTGAGGCCGGGATCTAATTAGGAAAGGCCTGCCGAAAGAGATCCGTCTTTAGCGCATTCCTCTGAACAAATGTTGCTAATAACAAATGTTGCTAATAACCTGTGTTAGAATCATCATAAGACAGAAATGACTTGAAGGTACATCACCACCACCACCACCACAATATTAAACGGTATATAACTAAATTGGTTACAAAGGTAAAACAAATTTATACTGGAAATGTAAGAACAAGTGGGAACACTCTTCCACCTATGGTGAAAGTGTAAGAAAGTAAAGAAATATTGACTTAAAATTAATAAACAAATAGAAAAAATGTGGGAATTTAAATCACTTTGAGAAAAGAGGTGTACAAATCAACCGCCTCATATCTACGGGCGGGGGGTCCCCAAGACACACACCCTGGTAGATACCTGAAACTGTGCATAATAGGGAACCCTATTATTTTGAATAAGATGAATACCAAAAGTTGACCATAAAATAACAATGGGGGATGTAGAAACGCCTACAGAGAGAACATATCTTTTAGGACATGAGTAAGTAAAATTGTGGATTCATGGATATAGGAGTCGACCTGTACCTATTAAATATGATAAAATTAGATGAGAAAAGAGAAAGAGAACACAGAAATTTGATAAGCTACTTAGGAACAGCAGCAAGACTTTTTTGCGAGAAAGTGGAAAACTAACAAAATACCAAATGTATGAATTGGCTAGAAAAAGTAATGGAATTGGCTCAGTTAGATAAATTAATGAATTTAGTGAAAAGTACTTGTAATCCAACAGAGGTTTTTATGAAAACATGGAAATCATTTATAGAATATGCTAAAAACATACACACACATGCACAAGAGGGGATAGTAGTGTTGCTGTGTTTGACAACTAGAAATTAGGATTTTCTTTTCTTCTTTGTGTGTTTGTTTGCTAATGAATGTGTATTGTTATTGTAAACAGGTTAGATAAGGAAGACAGTAGATATGAGAGGTGGAATTAATATGATTAATTTAAAAACAGAGTATGCAGGAAGTCTTATTTTATTAGGGGAGAAAGAAAGAGGATATTGTGTTGACTGTTGTGTGTCTGTGTGTTTAATTATTGAAAAAAATATTTTAATAAAATAAAATATCTCTGTGTGTGTGAAGAGATGGACTTACCAGGGGTGTTTGGGATAGAAGCTACTGTTGTGGTTTGCCTAGGGAGTATGTTTGGGCTTAGACCTGTATCAAAGCCTGATTGGAGGAAATCTATGACATTTTTAATGTTTGCAGTGTCGAATAAAAGGGACTGTTTGTGGAGCCATCTCATAAAAGTCTGGAAGATCACCTGGAAGCTAGAGGCATTTTCATACTCTCCCTGCATTCAGGTATGATTGCCATTCAGATGCCAGGTGGCTAGGTGTAGTCAGGCTGGATCTGGGTGGAAATTAGGGCCCCAGTACAATAAATGGGGGATGGGGAGCATCAAGGTCCCTGGACTGAAAGAATGGGTGTCTTGGCCAATGAAGAGCCATTGGGATTACTGATGCCCATTCCTGCTGCACCTTCCTCAGGACTCCAGAGAGGAGGAGAACTGGGGAAAATGTGTAGAGGAGACCTGGAGGCCAGGGGGCTTGCAGCGCACCCTGGGCCTCTGCACTGTTGGAGTCAAATCATGTGAAGTCCTAGGGAGTTTGTGGTCTGAATCTGACGCAAAGAGGCTGACCAGGAGGTTGCTGAAGTGGGCTTAATGCTACTGAAGGACGGTTGCATCTAGGCTCCCATTCTTCCAGGTCTGTGTGATAGCTGAGAAAGTCCACCTGTTTGTTTAATGTGCTGCTGTGTTGCATAGAGGTTCTTTTCTACCCAAGCAAGGAGTACATGGGCCTCCCTGTGAAGTGAGGTTGAGATTCCCCCTGGCTTGAGAATGTATAATTTGGCTGACATTGGTGGTGTAGACTAGAATATGGGTTCCCTTGAGTGTTTTCTGGAAATCTAAGACAGCTAGCCTTGTCAGCCTCAGCTCCAGCCAACTGACACTGTGAGGACATTCCTGTGGGCTCCAAACCCACTGAGCTAAGATTCCTTTGCACTGGGCTCCTCATCTCATGAGGCTGGCATCTGTGGTGAGACTTATCCTGAGAGGCTCCTGAAGAACAACTCCCTGGGACAGGTTGAACTTCCTGTACAGAGGATGAATAGGAATGTGAAGGGATGCTGAATGTCTGGAAAGGTTTCAGTAGCCACTGGATAGGACAACAGTGGAACTTCCCCCATGTGGCCAGATCGATGTAGGAAATCATGACTCCCAGTAGTTGTGCTAGGGCCATCAGGTCTGTGAACTTCAGCTTGGCGAACAGGCATGATTACCAACTGATTTTTACAACTCTTTCTGGAGAGGGGTCAATGAGCCCCTTCTTTGTGCCTATTAGCATGCCTAAGTGTACACATCTTTTGAGATGGCTGTAACTGACTCTTCCCTTTGTTAACTATGAGACCATGCTGCCCAAGGATTGACAGAGCTGTGATAAGAGCCTGCCTGGCACTTTGAAGAGTAGATTTTAGAAGTAGATCTTCCAAATAAGGAAAAATATGTATGTGCTGCAGTTTGAGATGGGCCACAGGGGCTATCCTGAGCTTTGTAAAGATGTGGGAGGCTTAAGCCAACCCAAAAGGCAGAGCATTAAATTAACAGGGAGCATTGTGGTAACAGAAACAAAGGTAATTGCAGAAGGAAGGAACGATAGGCACATGCAAATATGCTTAGCAAAGATCAACGGGAAGGACATAGACCCCTGGGAACAGTTGTTTCTGGATGGTCTGAAGATTCTCTATGTTGAACCTTCAATACCTGGTAAACTTGTTATTGAATATGAGATCCAAGATGGGGTGAATACCATCTCCTCTTTTGGATACCATGAAAAAAAATGAATACACCTCTAAGAACCTTTTACTGGGTGGTACAGGTTCTATTCCTCCCAGATTTAGGAGACAAGAGATGGCTTGCTGAACCTCTTAGGTTTTTTGTGGGGGCCTTTGAGACAAGAGATTGAAGGAAGTTGTGCCTAGAGGGGGGAGAAATTCTACTGCATAACTTTCACTTACTGCTCATAATACCAATTAATCTGGGATGGAATTTAACCAGGAAGGGAGGAAGCAAGAGATTCTTCCCCCTATTTTGGAAGTGGGATAGTCATATATTTGGTTTATTTCTCATGGCTTGTCCTCCAGAAGGAGAATTACAGATCTGCCCTCCCTAGGGCAGGAAGGAAAATTTATATCTTACTCATGCAGGCTTGAAGGGCCTGAAATCTCTGGAGCAGGAGAAGCTACAAAAAAGGTTGGTTGTCCTTTTTAAAATCTTTCTTTTGAATGGAGAGAATAACCTTCTTTTATCCTCAATTTCAATGTGGATATCTTTGAGTGCCTTCTCACTGAAAAGATTGCCTCCAAAGGGAACAATTGTTAGGCTAAATTTGGAGTGAATGTTTGCATTCCAATACTTTAGTCAGATAGACCTTCTGTCTTCTACTACTGCTACTGAAGCTACGGAATATGAGAGAATTATAAGGGAATCCTTGTTGGCATCAACCACAAATGCTAGAAACGTGTAAATTTTTAGGAATGATTTGTGAAGGGACTTCACATCTAGGTCTTGGTTATTAAAGATACCTTGAACCCATAGCATGGCTGCTCTTGGAAATGAGAGAGGCCATGAAAGAAGCACAGATTGTCAGGGCAGATTATTCATGTGACTATTAGAGTATTTTAAGGAAGAATCTCACTACTGTGGAGTGATGGTTCCTGTAAGGAGGGATGAAATAGAAGCATTGATGAATGAGGACTTAAGGAGGTTCATATCTAAGGGGCTACACTGTATAGATTTTGTGCCACATTAACATATTTCCACCACTATGGGGACGAGTGTCATTTTACTCTTATCAGTTCATTGAAATCTGTTCAGAAGGGGGAAACACACGAGGAGGCTAATGCTGAAAGAGCCTGGGGGTTCTCTTGAAAGCCCAAAGTAGTCATTGCTTTGGACGGAAGAAGAATAAAATTATCTGGGTTAGTGACTCTCTACATATGTCCTCTTGTTCCCTCTGGTCTGATCAGCCCCTTTCCCCTACTTCATAAAATTTCTGATGGAGGAGGATTGCAACGATGTGATATCGGTATCCCCTAGGGAGACCGCTGGAGCTGAAGAGAAAAAGTCCCTGTTTGTCAAAGAGGCAGATTTCGTTCAAGGGATGACTATGGTCTGCCTCTAGAGGTAGATGTAAGTTGTGTCTGCCTATGATGTTCCTTCGTGGAGAGATGGGGAAGGTGCAGGTAGGGTTGTGGTAGAGAACCTAGATAGTTTCATTGATTTTCTACTGTAGGAGAGGGAGAATGGTTGGATTGACCCCTTGAGTTGTATTGCTGCCAGAGTAGAAAGATGCTGTGGCCATGAATCCTGCTCCAAATTAGGTAAGGGAAAGGACACAGACAGGAAAAGGGTAATGTAAATGAAGGAGGTACTTGGCTTCCCTGTTCAAAAGGGCAGGTGCCATGTTCATGGGTTTTAAAATGTCCACTACAGACTAAGTGATTGTGTGTGCATACACTGGGCAGTTCTGGTTTGGCACCTTTTGTGGTATCAGAAATTACCTCTGGGACTGTAATGGCAGGCACGAAGTTAGAAATAGCAGAAGTAACCAGAAAAGTGGCTCAGCTTCCACCCCCTCCTCATTAGCCCTATCAGAGTGTTTGTCTTAGCTGGGCAACTTGGAGATAGCTACCTCCAAATCTCCAGGCTGGAAGGTTGAAGTGATCTCTGGGGCTTGAGCCTGTTCTAGGGCAGAGGCTGAACTGAGAGTTGTTTCAAAGGGGGAAAATCCCATGATGCATTTATTTTATCAGCAACACAGGCAGCTCTGGAGAAGGCAGCCGTGGTGAAAGGATGGTAAATGGTGTGCATGGTAGCACACACATGGTCTGGATGAACTGGACATGGTTCAGAGCAGCTTGGGGTTAGGCAGTGAAGCCACCTCTGAAGGATTTGAGTTTGCTTTCTCCATATCCAGAAATGTGCAGTTGAGAGGAAGAGAAAATACGCAATGGGGGTCAGGGACTTGAAGCAAGAAGGGAAGAAACATAATGCCACCAAAGAAGAGACAGGAGGGCAGATTTAAAAAAAAAATGGGGCTGGGGGAATGAGGAAAGAAGACTGAAGTGGGGAAATAGCCTAGCAAAAGGGAGCAGTAGAGATACAAACTTTTCCTGGACAAAGCAAGGTAAAAAACATGAAGGAGGAGCCAGGGATCCTACAGAAAAGACCTCATCTAAAGAGAATGTGATCCCTTGCATTGTCTGGGTGGTCACAAGAGTTAATCCATACTTGGCTTCTTTTCTGCCAGCTGGGAATAGGCTAGAAAAAATGTTCGACAGATGTAAAGAGATTGCTTAGGCTTTCCTAAGGTCTTTACTGCTCAGCAGAGTTTTGGTTTGTTTCTCCTTTGAACAACAGGTATTCCTCACAACATATTACAAGTCAATTTTAAATTTCCCCTTACCCTTCAGAGGAAGATTATCTCATGTCACAGGGGGCTGCTTTTCAACAAATCCAAGTATAAATCTTTCTTAATGCACAAAGTGCTAGTCAATTCTTTTACACCTGTTCCATTAGTAGTATTTAGACAAGGAGCATCAATTTAAACCAATAGTATGCAAAAGCTTTTTCATGTTCGCAAGCTATACTCTCCACAAGACAAGTTTATAAAGTATTTCATTCTTTTGGTTTTCATATTACCAATCTATTTCCATTCTCTCTTTAGTCAAATTGTGAGACTTATAGCCTTATCACATTACACTGTTATAGCACTATCATTCCACTTTAACTGCTACGGCTGCTTCCTCTGGAATTCTGGGGTTTGCAGTTTAGTAAGGCCTAAGAACTCTCAGGCTGAGAATGCTAAGTACCCCTCCCTAAACTGCAAATCCCAGGATTCCACAGGAGGCAGCCATAGCTGTTAAGGTGAAATAATAGTGCTATAACAGCATAGTGTGATAAGGCCAATAATAAGACAGACAAAACTCCAGCATACAGGCAATTCATATGAGCAGTCACAGAGCACTGTTAGTATTACTTACAGTTTGTTCATCTGACACTTGGGGTGAACTCTTACATAGATAGGTGAGGTATTTCAAGAACAACCCAATCCAGTCATACTAACTTAAGAGTTGTAAACCTAAGAAACATTTTGACAGTAGCACATCTCAGAAATTATCATGGGCTCAATCATATAGAGCTTCCAGTAAAAGAACCACCAAACACTGGTGGTAGGATATCCCTATCACCATGGTGGGTATGGTATGGCAGAATTCAGCTAGCTACATTCCCTAAAATTGACTTCCAGGGTTTTTGTTTCTTATTCTAGTTTCTGTGTTCCAGTCACAAAGATGGAAGCGTGAAAAGCAGCATCTTTCTTATAGATGACAGGTATAATAGGTGTGAAATCCTAACTACAGCACCAGCTTCCCAAAGACGTATAGGTATTCAGCATCAATGCATCACCCTCTTCATCATCTATTCATTTATACCACTGTGCTGTTTTTTTTTTCAAATACCGTAACTCATGGAAGCTTACGAATATTAAAATATTATTAAAATAACTTACTAAGACATAAAGAAAAGCATTAAAAAGACATTGTTAAAATGAGATGCTGATACCTACCATGAATGCTCATTCTAGGGAGGCTGGAGGAGCAATCCACAAACAGTGGGTTAATCCCTCATGCCAACCTGATCAAGGCTCCTGTCCCCAAAATTCCAATCCATTGAGACTCTTTCCCTTCAGTTTGATTTCATAGCCTTGCTAATCAGAGAAAAACACTGAGCAGAGCAAGAACAGATACAATATGGAGTGGGTTGTTTTTTTATCCTCGGGGGGGGGGTGGATTGTTCATTCAGCCTCCACAGAATTACCATCCACAGTAGGTATCAACCTCTCATTTTCAGGTAGGCTGAAGGAGCAATCCACAACCAGTGGGATATACCTAGGCTTCTCACTTCTGGGTGACCCTAAATACTACAGATGCCCCCTGTTTATCTGACAGGTTAGGGACGTCACCTGTTTATTTGACAGGTTAGGGAAGAGGGCATTGTCAAAGAGCAGAAATCATAGAAATGCAGAACCTATACTGCTCTGGTCCCTAACCTGTCGAATAAGCAGGGGACACCTATGCACAAATATAATATGAATAAAGTACCTGCTGCTCAGGAGAGATAGCAAGGCAGCTAGCCACCGCACTTTACTATGGGCTGCTTCTACAAAGCAGTCTCTGCTTCACCCAGAGCTTCTACTTGGCACCTGCAGATATGGCTGCCGCCATGCCTGACACACAAGTAGAGGAGACTGTTGTTTCCAAAAAAAGTAATTCATAGAATCATAGAGTTGGAAGAATCACATAGAGTTGGAAGAATCACAAGTACCAGAAACATCACCCAAGGAGACCTTCTGCTATGCTTTCTGCAACCGGACTTGTTTATCTCAGATTGGCCTTTTTAGACATCAGCGTGCTTGCAGAAAGCGCAGGATGAGCCCTTCCTGGATCTTCATTTGCGAAGAAAAGCCAGAGAGAGAGTTGGAAGAGACCTCAAGGGCCATCTAGTTCAACCCCCTGCCATGCAGGAATACACAAATCATTCCCAACAGTTGGCCATCCAACCTCTGTTTAAAAACCTCCAAAGAAGGACACTCCACCACACTACGAGGCAGTGCATTACACTTCCGAACAGCTCTTACTGTCAGGAAGTTCTTCCTAATGCTTAAGTGGAATCTCTTTTCCTGTACTTTGAACCCATTGTTCTGTGTCCTAGTCTCTGGAGCAGCAGAAAACAAGCTTGCTCCATCCTCAGTATGACATCCCTTCAAATATTTAAACATGGCTATCATGTCACCTCTTAACCTTCTCTTCTCCAGACTAAACATGTCCAGCTCCCTAAACCGCTCCTCATAGGGCATGGCTTCCAGACCTCCCACCATCCTGGTCGCCCTCCTGTGGAGGCTGGATGGCCATCTGTCAGGGATGCTTTGATTGTGATTTCCTGCGTGGCAGGGGGTTGGACTGGATGGCCCTCGTGGTCTCTTCCAACTATGCAATTCTATGATTCTATGTTCCAGCTTCTCAGTAACCTCCCTGGATTGCCGTGCCCAGAACTGGACACGGCATTCCAGGTGAGGTCTGACCAAAGCAGAATACAGTAGCATTATTACTTCCCTTGATCTAGGCACTATACTCCTATTAATGCAGCCTAGAATCGCATTGGCTTTTTTAGCAGCTGCATCACGCTGCTGACTTATTTTCAGCTTGTGGTCCACTAAGACTCCTAGACCCCTTTCGCATGTACCGCCATCAAGCCAAGTGTCAACCATCTTATATCTGTGCATTTCATTTTCACTGTCCAAGTGTAGTATCCTACATATCTCCCTCTTGAAATTCATTTTGTTAGTTTTGGCCCAGCTTTCTAATCTGTTGAGGTCATTTTGGATTCTGATCCTGTCCTCTGGGGTATTCGCTACTGCTCCTAATTTGGTGTCATCTGCAAACTTGATAAGCATACCCTTTATTCCCTCATTGATAAAGAGGTTGAATAGCACTGGGCCCAGGACAGAACCCTATGGCGCCCCACTGGTCACTTCTCTCAAGGATAAAGAGGAGCCATTGGTGACTACCCTTTGGATTTGGCCCATCAACCAATTACAAATCCACCTAAGAGTTGCATTGTCTAGCCCACAGGTTACTAACTTTTTTGCAAGAATATTATGGGGGGACCTTGTCAAAAGCCTTACTGAAATCAAGATACACTACATCCACTGTGTTCCCTTCATCTATCAGATTTGTAACTCTATCAAAAAAAGAGATGAGATTAGTCTGGCATGGCTTGTTTTTGAGAAAAACATGTTGACTTTTAGTGATCACTGCATTCCTTTCTAAATGGTTAGACTGTCTGTTTAATGATGTGCTCTACAATCTTCCTAGTATTAATGTCAGGCTGACTGGGCGATAATTATTTGGGTCTTCCTTTTTTCCCCTTTTAAAGATGGGAACAACATTTGCCCTCTTCCAGTCTGCTGGGACCTCTCCTGTTCTCCAGGAATTATCAGAGATTATTGACAGGGGTTCTGAGATTACTTCTGCCAGTTCTTTTAATACCCTTGGATGAAGTTCACCTGGCCCTGGAGACTTGAACTCATTTATTCTGGCCAAGTATTCCTGAACTACCTCTTTACCAATTCTGTGCTGTATTTAACCTACTGCATCATCTGCTCCATCTTCTCCAGACTGAGCACCGTTCCACCTTTGGGAGAAAACTGAAGCAAAGAAGGTGTTAAGAAGTTCTGCCTTTTCTCTCTCCCCTGTTAGCCTTTCGCCATCTTCTCCACGCAGCGGCCCTACTGTTTCCTTGTTCTTCCTTTTGCCACGGACATACCCCTAAAAAGCCGTTTTTAGTGTTTTTAACCTCTTTAGCAAGCCTGAGCTCCAGCTGAGCTTTGGCTTTTCTGACTTTCCCCCTACATGAGCTGGCCATTTGTTTGAATTCTTCTCTGGTGATTTCTCCCTTTTTCCATTTCTTCTACATGTCCTTTTTAGTTTTAGCTCAGTTGAGAGTTCTTTCAACATCCATTCTGGTTTATTTAGACACCTCCCCTTTCTCCTCCTCATTGGAACTATCTGAATATCTTCAAAATGCCTTCAATATCTCACTTTTTAGAAACTCCCATCCTTCGTGAACTCCTTTATCTTTAAGTATTTCTGACCATGGGATTATCCCCAGTAATTCCCTACATTTTCTGAAATCAGCTTTTTTAAAGTCTAGAATGCATGTCTGACTCTGCTTGGCTTCCCCTTTCCTCTGTATAACAAACTCCGGGAGAACATGGTCGCCCCCCCCCAGGGATCCCTCCACTTCCACACCACTAACCAGGTCATCCCCATTGGTTAGGATCAGATGTAAAATAAGTTGATCCCCTTGTTGCCTCTTCCACCTTCTGGACAATGACATTGTCTGCAAGCAAGTGAGGAATTTGTTGGACCTTATATTCTTGGTAGAGTTGGACTTCCAACAAATAACAGGATAGTTGAAATCCCCCATTACTACTACATCTCTCCTTTCTTAATGTGCAATCATCTGTTCCAGGAAGGCATCATCCAAGTCCTCGGTTTGGCTTCAAGGCCTGTAGTAGACCCCCACAATGACATCCCTGCTGTTTCTCTCTCCCTTAATTTTTACCCAGATGCTCTCAACCTAGCTCCCAGGATTTAAATCATGGATCTGTTCACAGCTGTACACATCCTTAACATATAATGCTACTCCACCACTCTTCCTGTTTGGTCTATTTTTACCCCTCTATTAGTACATTCCAATCATGAGACTCATCCCACAAGGTTTCAGTGATGCCTATGGTATCATATTTGTTTTGCTGTGCTAAGAGTTCAAGTTCATCCTGTTTATTTCCCATGCTCTCTGCATTCGTATAGAGACATCTGAGACCATGGGCCATTTTCCCTATCTGCCTTTTAAAGTGTTTGTTCCTCCCATTGTTGGGTTTTTGTGTTATTTCCCTTGTTCTCTGTATAACATTTGGGCTATTTTCTCTAGCACTTGATGAACTCCTGCCTTCAAGAGTACTGTCTCCCTCCCCCATACAATTCAGTTTAAAGCCCTCCTGATGAGATATTTCTTTTTTTTAATGTATATTTTTATTAGTACATTTTCTTATACATTTTCTTATACACACACAAAACCTTACACAGTTTAACATACACGCTTATCTCATGTCAGCAAGTGTACCTCAAATCCTAACCAAATAAAACAAAGTTATATGTCTCTTATCTTATCTATGTTCCACTTTCTTTATGCCTTCTCATTTTATTTCTCCTTCAATCCCTTAAAATGTTCCTCTAGTCTTTTGCTCCCTCTCTTTTCATTTTTCTCCCACTCCTTCTCAATTCTTTCCAACACTTTCTCTAACCTTCTAATCACATACTTTATCCTCTACTTTACTATACAATCTTTGTCATTTCATACATTCCATAGTTCATCCTTTCCTAAAATTCCCTCTCTCAAACGCATACATTAACTTCCTATTTACATAAATCTCTGACTGAATCATGTTAATATGCATATTTCACCTTGTTACCTCTTCTCAATCTAAATCTTTGCAATCTTATTTCAATTATTAAGTACGTATGTCTATAATTTACGAATTATGCACAAAATTCCATATTCTATATCTGTGAAGATTTTGTATCTCCTTTAGTATATTGTTCTCAGCTTTATCTGGTTTCTCTTCAGATCGTATAAATCTTTCGCCTTTTACTCCTGATGATATCTTTCAGACTCTTCGCAAAAACATTCCTACCAAGTGCTGTGAGGTGCAGCCCATCTCTTGCCAGAAATCAGCTTCCCTGAAACTGCAATCCATGGTCCAGAAATCCAAATTGTTTCCGGCGGCACCATCTGCATAGCCAGCTGTTCACCTCCACTATTCTTCTCCCCTTCCTGGGCCATGCCCTTTCACTGGAAGAACAGACAAAATGACTATCTGTGCATCCAGGTTCTCTTCAGCTTCCTACCCAAAGCCTCATAATCTCTTGTGATCTTCTGCAGGCTATGCCTTGCAGTATCATTGGTTCTCACATGGACCAAAAGGAAGGGATCATAGTCAGAAGGCTTGATGAGTTTTGTCAGCCTCTCTGTTGCATCTGTTAATTTTTGCCCCAGGCAGACAGCATACCTCCCGAGACATTTTGTCAGGCCTGCAGACTAAAGCTTCTGTTCCTCGCAACAGGGAATCCCCTACCACCACCACCCTCCTCCTCCTCTGAGTCTTGGCAGAGGCCATTTCATGTGCTGGATCTACCAAGGTTTCCTGTATGCTCCATTCCAAGGCCTGGCACTGCTGCTCTTCCTCTTCTTCTTTGGAAAGAGAGAGAGCTTCAAATCGATTCTGTAGCTTCAAGTTGATCGAAGGAGCCCTAGCCTTTCTAGTTCTCTGTGTCACATTCCTCCAAGTGTTCATTTCCTGCGTATGGGTAGTGGCCTCCTCTGTAGACACCTCCCTGTTGTGTTCTGCTTCCAGGATAGTCTTCTCCATTCTTTCCAAGAAAACTTCCTGCTCCCTAATATTCAGAAGTGTAGATACCCTATCCTCAAGATGCTTGACCTTCTCTTCCAGCAGGGCTACCAACTTGCACTTGCTGCAGATATAGCTCCCCACCAACTCTGGCAAGAAGACAAACATCCCACAGGTGTTGCAGGTGACTGCAGCAGCTCACTCACTGGACATATTCAGTATTCTTAAGTAGTCACTGAAAGAGAACTTTAGGGTTCCCTGTCCAAACTCCTCTAGTACCCCCCCCTTGACCCAATGTCTGTTGGCCTTGTTTCTCAGAAGAGCTCCTATGCCCCTGTTATGTCAGAATTGTGCATGCCACAAGGCACTTGCCACTGATTTTCTAAGATTAACCTGGAAAGATAACAGCAGCAGTTATATAGAGCTAGTGGCTGCTAACTCAAACCCCAGGCAGCTCTGTAGCTCAGCAGAAGCCCTTCCCCCTCAGAAAAGAACTGTGCCTCCCCCTCAAACTCCCCCACTAATCAAACACACCAAACACCCCTGTTGTCCTTTCTCCTCTTTGCCTCGCTCCTGTACACTGAACTCTAGAGACTGAAGCTAGAGTTATAGAGAGCAAGGGCTACTGACTGCTAGCTCCTCCCTCTGCCTCTGACCTACTTTCCTTTCAGCAGTTTCTACGACTCACTTGCTCTCAACAGAAGCAGCTCAGCAAACAACTGCTAATGAGCCCCTCCTCCAGGCAAGCCTACAGTCAGCCTGCTGGGGGCTGCCCAGTTGACAGTATGATCCCCCATTGATCAGCTGTTGTGCAGTGTAAGGCAAGGAAGAGCAGCAGTGGAGGTGGGGTCGGCACCCAGAGTTACGCTTCCTGTTGCTCAGAAGAGGCAGGAAAACAGCCAGCCACCTGCTCAGCCCAGGCTGCTTTGCTGGCCAGTCGCTCCCAGCAGCAGTTGTAGCCATTGCTTCCCCTGCTTCGGGCGCACTGTTAGTCCCTGCAAGGGCTCCATGCACCTGCATGGCTTGGGAGTAGACATCAGGTCAGCGTCATCCCCAGTACCAGCTGCAGCAGCAACTCTTGTTATCAGTTGTCAGGTCAGTTCTCCAGGGCTGGCAGAAACAAATACTTCTTTCTTTGTTAGCCTTTGGGAGGGGAGGAGCACAGACAGGCAAGTGGCTCAGGGAAAAAGGCACAGAGGCAGGTAGAGAAGGGCTCTGTAGCTTCAGCCATGCCACATTAACAACACCCCCCGCCTGCCCAAAAATTGAGAATGGGAGGCAGACTGAAGAAGTACTGCCCACAATCTGGCTCAACGATCAAAGACTGAATAAAGAATGAAAGCTCAAAGATGGCATATATTCACAGGGGGGGGGGAAGCTGACTGACACTTTGCGAGCAGTGCTCGCACAATCCTAAGCCTCTGTAATTGGCTTGGCACCTTTTCTCCCTTTCAGCTTACTTTGCAAAGAGTGCTCATGCACTAGGGTCCCAAGTGAGCCTCCGTAGGCAAAATAACTGATAAGAGATCAGACCTGTCATCGAATTAATGGAACTAGCATGCAATTTGCAAGTGTCAAGACAGTGGAACATAGTTGACAAAAAGTAGGGCGTAGCTGTATCTTATTGCAAAACTACTTGAAAAATTGTCCTTTCAAAACCTGCCTGCCCCAATTTATACAGTTGGCCTTTGATATCCACAGGGGTTTGGTTCCACAATCCCATGGAGACACAAAAATGTGAATGTTCAAGCTCTATTAAAAGGGGTGTATGGCAGAAGCAGTGGTGGTGGAAAGCCCTGGCCACCAGGCACTCCGTGATGCATGCATTCTTTGGGTTCCTCGAGCTTCAGGGAACCCGCCAGCTGCCTTTTTCCACCCTGAAGCATCTTCTGCAGAGACATGACAATTGGAAGTGGCAGCAGAAATCCCACTCACTCACGAACGAGCAGGAGCACCACCACCAACACAAATCACAGGGTATCGAGAACCTTCCACAGGGGCAGCGCTATCAGCAGGGGTGGGGTACCCCTGTCCACCCACAAACAAACGAGCAGGAGCACTGCCACCAATCATTGGGAGGAGAGCAGCCTCTGCAAGGACATCCCAATTGGTAGCAGTGGCATCCCCACTCACCTGCAAATGAACAAGCAGGAGCGCTGCCACCAATCATAGGAAGCTGACCTGCCTCTGTAGGGGCATGGCAATTGGTAACGGTGGTGCTCCTGCTCACCTGTGAACAAATGAGCAGGAGACCAACACCTCCAACCACAGGGTGGTGAGTAGCTTTCCCAAGGATATGGTGACTGGTGGCAATGCTACCCTTGCCTGTGAATAAAGAAGCGGGAACGTTGACACTGCCAATCATAGAATGGCGAGCAGCCTCCACAGGGACATGGCGACTGGCGGCACCCCTGCCTGCCTGCAAACGAACAAGCAAGAGCGCCACCACCAATCGCCACACTACTGTATTTTTTATTGTTCGTATTTTGGTTCCATGGTTGGTTAAACCAATGGGTGGCAGATCCACTGTATTTGTCAACTTCATAATGGCAGACAAACGTGGATGGCTCCTTCCATCTCAGCACTCTGCAAACATCTTCTAACAAAGCTGTCACCATAATAGTAGTCACCATTCATCGTGTATTGACATGCTGTGGTCTCGGCCTCTTAGCAAAATCGTAGCTTGCATAAATACCATTTTTATCCATTTTGATATTGTCTATTTAGATACTACATTGCCCATCATTCTAGAGCAAAAAGAGACAAACAGGGCTTCTGATTTCCTAAACCATTTTGCCCTCTGAACACAGTTGTTTCTCTGTATTCACAGGTTTAAGTGTTCACGGCTTGAAAACATTCATTAAAAAATAATAATCCAAAAAGCAAACCTTGATTTTATTATCTTATATAAGGGACACCATTTTGCCTATAACGGGACTTCAGTATTCATGGATTTTGGTATCCACAGGGGTCCTGGAACCAAACCCCAGCAAATATGAAGGGACAACTGTACACACTTTTATAGCCCTTCTGATGTCCAAAGAACGCAACTTTTTCTCTGGTGGATGAACTGGATTTGGACAGAATGTGGGCAATTCCAAAGTGTGAGCCCCAGCTCTCAACCACAATGACCCTGGCACAAACAAAAGATCTATAGTCAACAATAACTTTTCCCTTTCAAACTTGCAGAAATTTCAATACATGAACAATAATGCCAGCTCAGAGAACCTTCTACTAACAAAACTACTTTGAAAGACAAAAGACACAATGAAACCACTTTTAATAGTTCAAAATATGTGACTTAGTCAACATATTTAATATCAGATTCAAATTTTACAAAGGGACTCTATGAACTGTTGGTGCCTGCAAGATCACACTTTGAAGAAACCTTTTCACATGAGGGTGAGATGATAACAAATTCTCTTTACAATCTGAAATTGTTCATAGAGCTGACACTAGCTTTTTTTAGTATGCCAGACCTCAAACTTTTCACCAGATAGACTGCAGAAAAGTCAGTACATCATTGACTGTTCCTGATTCATACAGCACAGAATTGTCCACACACCACTTTCCAAAGGCTTTCCAGATGTTCTCATAAATCTGAGAGAATTGTCTTTTAGATGCTAAAATAGTACTTGCAACTGGATCAGAGTAATCTTGACTTGGCAAATCCCTCCACGCAATCTCCAAATGGTTAATTTCAACCTGCATGGATTGGGGTGGAGAACTGGACACAGTGCAACAAGTCCTCCACTAACAGCAGATGTCATGGCTTTTCCACTGGCATACTCATCAGCACTGGAAACTAAGGTCTGCAAGGCCAGTAAGTGATGATCAAAACTACTTCTGCTTTTTCCAACTTTATCTTGGTTAAGACCCTTTGAATTATTGGCAATGGTGGAAACGCATAGAACAGGACTTCCAGCCATGGTTCTGAAAAGGTATATTGATTCTAGGCATTTAAACTTCCACCTATGGGGTGGGTGAATGTTTTTTTTAGTTTCTAATTCTTGCCAGAGGTGAGCAAGTCTAACAAAAATCTTCCAAACTTTGCTTGCAAGGCAAGAAATGTCTGCTTATGTAAGCTCCATTCTCCTGGAGATCTTCTGTGCCTGCTCAAAAACCCTGCTATTCAATGCAATGACCCATTTATATAAACTGCTGTCAAGGATTTTTAGCTGCCTCCTAAACTACATAAATATTTTATTCCCTTATTAGTTGTTGCACCCAAGAACCCCCTTGGTTCAACAAATATGCCTTCACTGACACATTGTTCGTGCACATCTGTACATGTTCATTTTGAATTATTGGAGCAAAGTGCAGCAAAGCCAGTCTGATCATCCTTATCACCAATGACCTGCTGCTTATAGAACTTTCCATTTCTGACTACAGTCGCCCCTCCACATTCGCAAACTTGACATTCACGGTTTTGATTATTCGCGGTTTTGCGAGGACCACCCCGGGCCCCACCAAAACCGCGACACGGGGCCTCCGGAGGCCCCGTGAAAGCCCTGGGAGGGAGCGGGGAGGGCCGGGGAGACCTCCACGGGGCCTTCGGAGACCCTCTGGAGGCCCCGCGAAGACCTTGGAAGGGAGGGGGGAGGGCTGGGGAGGTGATCATGGGGCCTCCGGAGACGCTCTGGAAGCCTCATGAAGGCCCGGGGAGGGGGTCGGGAGGGCCGGGGAGGCCTCAATGGAGCCTCCGGAGACGCTCCGGAGGCCCCACGAAGGCCCAGGGAGGGAGGGGGGAGGGCCGGGAGAGGCCTCCGCGGGGCCTTGCTAGGCCCCACGAAAGCCCAGGGAGGGAGGGGGAGGGCCGAGAGAGGCCTCCACGGGGCCTTGCTAGGCCCCACAAAGGCCCGGGGAGGGAGGGGGGAGGGCCGGGGAGGCCTCCATGGAGCCTCCGGAGACGCTCCGGAGGCCCCATGAAGGCCCAGCGAGGGAGGGGGGAGGGCCGGGAGAGGCCTCCGCGGGGCCTTGCTAGGCCCCACGAAGGCCCAGGGAGGGAGGGGGAGGGCCGGGAGAGGCCTCCGCGGGGCCTTGCTAGGCCCCACAAAGGCCCGGGGAGGGAGGGGGAGGGCTGGGAGAGGCCTCCATGGGGCCTCCGGAAACGCTCCAGAGGCCCCATGAAGGCCTGGGGAAGGGCTGGGGAGGGCCGGGGAGGCCTCCATGGGGCCTCCGGAGACGCTCCGGAGGCCCCATGAAGGCCTGGGAGGGACCAGGGAGGGCTGGGGAGGCCTCCATGGGGCCTCCGGAGACGCTCTGGAAGCCCCATGAAGGCCCGGAGAGGGGGTGGGGAGGGCCATGGAGACCTCCATGGGACCTCCGGAGACGCTCCGGAGGCCCCATGAAGGCCTGGGAGGGAGCGGGGAGGGCCGGGGAGGCGATCATGGGGCCTTCGGAGACGCTCCGGAGGCCCCATGAAGGCCTGGGGAAGGCCTGGGAGAGAGCGGGGGGGGCCGGGGAGACCTCCATGGGACCTCCGGAGACGCTCTGGAGGCCCCATGAAGGCCCGGGGAGGGGATGGGGAGGGCTGGGGAGGCCTCCATGGGGCCTACAGAGACGCTCCAGAGGCCCCACAAAGGCCCGGTGAGGGAGGGGGGAGGGAGGGGGGAGGGCTGGGAGAGGCCTCCGTGAGGCCTTTCTAGGCCCGTGAAGGCCCGTGGAGGGAGGGGGAGGGCCGGGAGCGGCCTCCGCGGGGCCTTGCTAGGCCTGCAAAGGCCCGTGGAGGGAGGGGGGAGTGCCGGGAGAGACCTCCACGCGGCCTTGCTAGGCCCCACAAAGGCCCGGGGAGGGAGGGTGGAGGGCCGGGAGAGGCCTCCGCGGGGCCCCGCGAAGGCCTTGGGGGGAAGTGGGGAGGGCCGGGGAGGCCTCCACGGGGCCCCCGGAGACTCTCCAGAGGCCCCGTTGAGGGCTTGGGCGGGAGGGGGAGGGCTGGGGAGGCATCCACGGGGCCTCGGGAGGGTCTCCGGAGGCCCCAGGAAGGCCTAGGAAGGGAGTGAGGAGGCTGGGGAAAGCGACTATGGGGCTTCCGGAGGCCCCATGGTCGCTATGGTGGGGGAGGGGGGGAGGGCAGTCGTTATTCGCGGATTTTTCACATTCGCAGGGGTCCGTGGAATGTAACCCCCGCGAATGTGAAGGGACGACTGTAATTTCCTTGCAAAAACTGGTCCTTGCAATGGGCCCCCAGCCAAAAAGGCTTGCATCTATTGTTATCACTATTTTCTCATTTGAAATGAAGAAATTGCCTAATGACTTCTCCCTCATCTATCACCTCAACTCCTTTAACACTTGATAGGGCAAAGTCAGATTGAAATGCCTCTTTTTTTATTGAGACTTGATAAGATCTCAGAAACAGCTAAAAGGGCTTGGTATGAAATCTTGCCCAAGGGACTATATGGATTGCCAGTATTAAAACTCCCAATACCTTTGCTAGAAACACCAAATCTGTCTCCTTCACTCAATGAAACTCTGACCCTATATGCTGTATCTTTGTTTTTCTTTCCTCCAAAAGGAATACACAAACCTTCACTGTATCTAACTTTGCTCCCAAATGAGTCAGCTCATGGTTGACAAAAAATTACTCTTCTTGTAGTTCTCCATTAAGCCATTATGCTCCAAACATTCCAATGTCTTCCTTAGATCTGACTCTGCCTTCATGCAGCTCCCTGCCTTTGCCCAAAATGTCATCCAAATATGCAAACAAATACATTTCCTGTTGTCTCCTATTGGCTATTACTGGAACCAACACATTAGTGAATACCCTTGGAGCCAATGCCGGGCTAAAAGGAAGAGCCCCTAACTGATAGTCATGGTTTTGCTGTACTAGACCTGAGAAATGGATTGCATTGCTGTTCCATGGGAACATGCAAGTATGCTTCTCGCAAATCTACTGAAAGCAAGTAACCTCTTGCTCCAACTTGTCCAAAATAGTTTGCAAGGTCTCCATTTTGAACAATTTGTACAAAATAAACCCATTAAGGTATTTCAGATCTAGGATAAGTGAGAAACCCCATTATGTTTCGGCATGGTAAAACGTAGAGAATAACCCCCCCTGAATCTCTGCTCCTGTGCACTCACTCTAGTGCCACTATTTCCAATAGGTAACAGATTTCCTTTCAGACTGTCACTCTCTTTGAAACTTCCTTTGATACCAGTGATTAGAGAAATCACCAGGGATTGGAGAAACCTCTCCTTTAGTCTTCTGCAGAATTGAATTTTGCATCCTGATGTAACTACCTCGAGGACCCATTTGCCATAGTTATCAAATTCTACAAATGACTAAAACAAGAAATTCTTCCTCTTATTGGTATCTTCTCCAAGTCAATACTGAGCCCTTCCACGCCTACTGGAGTGGTAAGGTCCCCTTTCTGGCTGCTGCTATCCCTACTGCTTAAATTAACATCTGGATTTATTCCATTAAGACCTATATCCTGTGAAGTCCCTTCGTCTTTGAAACCCTCTTCCTCCTGGAAAGAAGGAGTCATTTCTAAAATATTTCCTATCTACTTTCTTCCACTGAATAAGAACTTACTTCTTATATTTTTCTTCTACTAAAATCTTTTCTAAATGCTTTCTCGCCAAATAGTTATTTCCCTTTAAATGGTGCATTCACTAAATTGGACTTTGACTTCTGCTCTGCCTACCAATGCTTAAGCCACAAAGATCTTCTGCTGATAGTGGTCGCTGAAATTGATCCAGCTGCAAATGTTGTTGCACCATAACCCAAATCAGCCACAAATTTGAAACATATTGCCTAACCTGCATAACACCTTCTGAAAAGTTCAAGCATTTATATCTTGAGTGTAAGATTACCTGGACCCACAGCATACAACCAAAGCCCTTATTGCTAAAGCTGAAGCCTCATGAGCCTCAGCACTGTATCCTCCTCTTTCAGGAGAATCGAGTGCGAAACCAGAGCTGAAATGGGACCATCAATTAATGGAACCAATAATTGGTCCATCATCTCCTTCTCATACACATTTAATTTCTTTCCAAAAATTGTAAACCTCTTATTATTTAGAAGAGCGTCCCACTCTGAATCAATTAAATCTTTGAACAATCCTGGCATCGGAATTAGATTATCTTGCATTGAAACTTGCTGCAAAACTGCAGGAATCTGCTAGCTTTCTGCAGTTCCTTAACACTCTCCTGACCTGAATTGCCACTTGTGTCCAGACGCAAAATAGTAAGCACCTTCTTAAGTACTTAAGACTGGGGGATATGGCACCTGGACAGGGGGGTGGAATCTCATTAACCTCTGCAACTCCTCTTTCCCTCCCACTCCCAAGTTTCACCCGCTGCTGCACAGAAAATCCCTGCAAACAAAGCTGAGAGAAATTAAATTCCCGCAGTCTCATCCAACCAGGATTGTGTGGCACAGGCCAGGTTGGCTTGCTCAGCCAAAGGATTAAGTCATGGCTGGCTGCTGTTTTACTGTTCATCAACCTGGCATTCACCAACATCACTTTCAACCCAAAGGAGGACAATCACCATGGCTACCCATGCTATTTGAACTATGAGGCAGTTTGGGGGCAAGAAACTTCCTATACTAAATTCTCTGTCCAAAACAACACAACTGTCTCCTCTTTCTGTATCTCCCTCTGCCCTCTTTCATGTTGCCCCCTTTGGAGGGCCCCCCCTACATCTATATCACATATATTTCCCAGCCCATGTAACTCACATAATAAAGCTTGGAAACCTACTGGCTGTGTTTCAGTCCTGCAAAGAGGCACTCACATGTAGCTGAAGAGTCCCAGAGTGAAGGAAGAGGTAGCAGATGACAAACAGGCAGCGAGCTGAGAAGCTCCCTCTGCTTCACCCACAGATAGTCTTCAAGGTCCTCCTTCTCTCTTCAGGTGTGCTGTACAATCTGAAGCCCACAAGAGTCCCACTTATATCCCCCAGCCCAAAAAGCTGACATACAGTAAGTAGCACAGCTAGAGAACCTGCCTTGCAACTGCTGGCTAGGCCTTAGTTTTGGAAAGAGGCACTTGTGTAACTGAAGGAGTCCTCTGTACTCTGTAGAGGTGCAAGGCATACTATTTGGTAACTGAAAGAGGGCATTGTATATCTCACTGTATTAGATTTCTCTGACAGGAAAGCATGAAAACTACCGCGTAATTGGTAGCATCTTTGCCAACCACTTGATTTCCCTGTATAGAAGAGAGGAGGTTGTTTCTCTGTATAAAATAAGAGCCTAAATCACAGCTCTGAGTTCAGCACATACAAAATCTAAAAGGAGATGGCTTTCAGAGATGTGAGATTATGAGGCAAAGGGAACACCTTGTCGAAAGGGAAAGATCAGAAGCGATCATCCAGAGAGTTAAGTTTCTGAGCTTCAGGAATCTTTATGTCTGAGGTTCCTTAATATGCCATGGACAATGAGATTCAACAAGGCAAAAAAATAACTGCTGGTCAAATGAAAGTGGAAATGAATGAAAAGCCCCAAGTCCTACCTTAACAGTGCAAGAATATCCATATTCCCCAAAGTTGTGCTAATTTCTGAAAGTCAACAAAATTACTATAGAATGTTGTTCCAAGAGAAAAGAGTAACAAAAAGATGCAAACCAAGTTCTTTTTCATGTGTGATTTCAATACATTTAACTTCTCCCATGGACTGGTGCACTTTCCTTACAAGCACACTTACTGCATCTTTTTCCTTCCTTGCAAAAATAGTCAGTTCCTTGAGAAAATGCTTCCAGAATTCTATAATAAAACTTATTATCAGAACTATTTATCTCAACACATTCCAGTTATGTACACTGAATTTAAAATTTAAAATGATAGTGTCCATGTTTTTGTTACAGAATTCATAATTAGCTTGGCAAGAGCAGTTGCAGCAGCGTGACATGATCAGGAACAATGGTGCCAGTTTGTTCAGCTCATCTCCAGCCAAATGAAGCAGACAAAACAGCCAAAGCTGCAACAGAATAAGCCAAGGTAGCTGTTCAAAGCCAGCTGTAACTTTCTGGCCATATTTAGGAATTGCACTGAAACTCTCCCAACGTTCTTTTCATCCCCAACAATTGACCCAAACTATCCAATACAACTAGTGGAAAAAATCTTGGCCCCTCTTTGTACTGCAGACAAAGAAGTGACAGAGAAAAGTACACTGGGTGAATGACAGTGTGAGTGTGTTTTCCTCTAGCTTGTATACAGCACTTTAGCATTCTGTAAATCGCAAGTTATTTGATTCAGATGTTTCTTTCCTGAGACATCTAAATAAAATCTATTTTATCTTTAGATGTGCCTTTCCTTCCATCCTATTTTTTTAAAGCCAGAACTCTTAAATCAAGAAAACAAAAGTCTTACCAGATGCTGATAACAGTGTGGCCCGCAAGGTTTATTATCTATTGCAGTTTCTGTATTTTTCCGTTTGTAAGTATTAGGAGTTGCATGAAATGCTATGGAAAATTTTAAAAAGAAGCAAAATAAGCATGGTTCTAAGAAATATTTACCAAAAACCCCAATCTCCTAAAGTTTTAGTACATGATACCCATAGAACTGAAAATGTAATAATAATAAATCTTCATTTAAAATGGGGGGGGACATGGGACCCACAGGCTGCATGCAGCCAGAAGGTGGTTTCTGTGGCCCACAAGTGCCACCCCATTTTTTTATATATTTTTTTCCACCCAACTCTCCTTAAGGGACCTGGAGGTACTTTCCTCATATTTTTCATCCCTCTGCAGTTTTAAGCCTAAGAGAGGCCCTTTTCCAACAGGAAGTGACCTACAAGATGATTTCTGGGTCTCTTCCTATTGAGAAAAGGCCTTTCCTGAGATTAAAATGGCCAAGAAAGCAAAAAATTCACTATCTCTCATGCCCTCTACAGGGTGTTGGAAGCAAAGTGGAGACAAAACATTTCAAAAAAATTATCAGGGGGTTCAGCTCCCCCAAATCCCAACAGTTGTCCATCTTAAGAAGCAAGAAATAATTTTAAACAAAAAGTTATAAATTATAGATCATCATAGATTAGCGTTGCCCAATGGTATGATGTAAATTACAGCAGATTTGAGTAGTCAATGTCTGCAGTACAATTTTTAAAACCATCACTAATAGTCCTGATAATACACATGGCCCTCCTTTCTACACAAACCTCCCCACCCACATCATACAAAGGTAGCCTTTATTTAATATATTTTATGACACCGTTCATCTTGTAGAACCAGACAGTATACAAAACAGAGTCTTAAAAATCCTAGCAAAATCACATACAACAACAATAAAAAAGCAGAAAATACATAAGACAGAAGTTACAATACCTGGCTTCATAAAGCAATTTAAAACACTAACAAACTAAAAAACATGATGTTATTTTGTAACTGAAAATTAGATTGGCTGTACTAATTACAATCAGGATCACTACAATCTGCACCAGTGGAAGCTTCTTAATCATCTTCAGGGGCAGCCCCATCATGCAATGCATTACAGTGATCCAACTGGGAAGTTAACAGAGCATGAACTCTGTTGCCAGGCTACCCTTATCTAGGAAAGGTCTTGGCTGGGCACGGTATTCCTGGCCACAAGGGTCTCAAATGAGAAAGCTGGATCAAGAAGTACCCTCAAGCTACGAACCAGCCTGGTCAGGGGAGTGCACCTACGTATAGAGCCTTCATCTTGTAAGGGTGCCATTTCAGTTTCATATTGACTGGCCAGATCCCCACATCTCTGGGAACACCAGTTTTCAAGAAAGATCCTACCAGTGGTATTCTGGTGAATATTTTATAGTACTTGCTGTTGGGATGCTTCTTATGTATATAGGGGCCCATTTGGATGTGACCCTTCATGTGCAGAAAATTGTCAGTTTTCACCTTCAGCACCTCCCAAGACCTTGTTCACTTCTCAGGGGTGGGGCAGGCATGCTTATCTGTATTGCATAATGTAACACTACCCAATTGTTCTGCATTCCATCAATATATGCTAAGTGCTACATATACAATTATCCTGCAGAAACAGAAACATCCAGATATCTCAAGATCCTATCAGAATTCATGTCCATGTTGCTCAAGAAGATACTAAAGAACCCCTAAGGGATACTTCTGGTGGATAACATTTTAAAATGCTAAGGAGGGGCATTTGAGCATGTGGAAATATTTTCCAGGGACATGTTAATTGGCACTACTAGCTATTTCATGATGCATATAGCCAGTGCTCCCAGAGTATCATCTCTGAAATTACAGACCCCCTTGTTCCACTGATTTCCTCAGTTTATGGAATGTTCTGTGGATGGAGAAGGAAAGGTTACTTACAGCTTACCTGTCAGTGGTTCTTTGGGTAGTCATTTGTTAACTCACACATATGGGTAATTCTGCTCATGAACAGCTACATGTTTGGAAACCTGTAGAGCTAGTTAGTAAGTACTTTGGTGGGAACCCACCACCCTGTTCATAGTGTCTTCCTGCCCAATCTCCTCAGTTCCAGTCTATGATGCATGTGACAGAACTAGAATGAGGCAAGGCAGGACAAAGAGAAGGGAGGGGCAGGGTTTGTCAGTTCACAGATGGCAGCTCAAAGAACCACAGTTACGTGTAAGTAACATGACTTTCTTTATGTTACTTTATGTGTGACACACATATCAGTGACTGGCAAGCTGCTAATCAGGACGGGGGGAACCAGTCCTACCACAGCCGGTTATAATGCTGCTCTGCTGAAGGATGCACGATTATGACAGCATAAGTCTAGCCTATGGTGAGAGACAAATGTAAAGGCTGCAAGCAGGTAACAGATCTAAAGATGTCCTGCAGATGTATCCCAGCCAGAAAGGCATAAGAAACTGCAACTGCCGTTTTTGAATGACTTCTGACAAGAAACGGCCATTCAAGATCAACAAGTTGGTAGATCAAATGTATAGTAGAAGCTATTCACTTAGGTAATCTTTGAGCACAAAGTGGTGAGCCTTTCTTACAACCTCCACAGGTGACAAATAATTAAGGGGTGTAATGAAAGGATGCAGAACATTGAATACAGACAGCTAGGGCCCTTCTTATGTCTAATACTGCAAGGTCTTCTCTTTGTCCAGCAATAGATTAGTTAAAAAAGATAGGTAACTCAATAGTTTGTAGCATGTAAATGAAAAACAACTTAAGCCAAAAAGGAAATATCAAGGCATAAGGCCACTCAGTCAGGATGGAATTAAAGTGTGTGGAATGAATTACACCGAGTGGCAACATTGGTCAACAAAGTGTCCCGCTTTAAAGTTCAGGTGTCCAGAGCCTGTGAGCTGGGGTCAGAAGGAACCCAAGTTTGAGTATCAGAAAGTTGTAAGTAGCAAGAGATAAAGCAGGGCAAGAATAAGGTTAATACAGCCTGAAGTTCAGGGGTTATCTGTTGTCAAGTCATTCAGTAATCCAAGAGTCATATCTCTGTGAACAACAAGGGAACTACACAAAGAACTGACAGCCAAGAACAATGTTGTTCTCAACAATGAGCTGCCATTCTTATCTGCCTTTTATAGGTAGAGATGCCCAGCCCAGGCTCATATTCACAGTTGTATTTAATGGCAGAATTATTCAGTTGTGTTATTTTTGAGACCTTGATTGCAGCCTCATACTGTGCCTGTGGGAAAGAGTCTGGGCCAGAAGCTTGAGACTCTGCCTTTCCCTGCAACTATTGAAGGATGGCTTGGTTGGTCTTCAAGGATCTGCTGAGTCTCTTCCACTAACAAATCTGCTTTTTCTTCCTTCTCTTCAGAACAGCTCTCAAGGGAGATGTGACATGAAGGGGGGGGTCTTATCTGTGAGCCATGAGTTCAGTCACTCTCCTTCGAGATGTGATTGTATCAAGAAAGGCAACCCTGAAGGACAAAGCAAATATCACAACTTACGAGAGACTCAAAATTGAGCTGAGACAGGACAACTGGCTGTCTCCAGATGGTATGATCGGTGTGACTAGGATGAAGGTTGAGCAACCCCTTGAGAAAATTCTTATCTACACCAAGACGTGAGAGATGAAGTTTGAACATGAGCAGAAACAACTATTATGTAAACAATGGAGAGAAGAGCAAGCAGGAAATCAAAAACATGTTGTACTCACATTTGCTTATGTGGTATTGAACAAAGATCCAGAAAGTGAAGGAATTTTTGCCACTTGAGTTTTTAGGATCACCTCATAGATTTTTTTTTCTTGCTGCAGACAAGACAATGCTCACTTGACTGGAAAATAAAAAGAGGGCTTTATCCTCCATGCCAGTCTTGCCACATCCAGTTACTGCATGACGCTCTCTTACTGACTGAGACGTACTACCCTCAGCAGACTGGGAAAATGGCCTCCTCTGGACAAGTTGAGCAGGGTCAAGAACCATGACCGATATGGCCACCATGGATCTATGAGGATTTAGCTGGCATTGTTGTCCATAATTTTAGCAAGAACTATGGCGAATGGTGGAAATGGGGAAAATATTCCATTCCACACACCTATCAGTCTGTGTGATTTTCTCAGTCTCAGGCCGAACCAATGGCACTGTGCATTCAGCTGACTGATGAAAGAGATATACAGCTGGAAAATCTCACTCACAAAAGACAATGAAAAGAAAAATCTAATTAATGGAAGGACATTTCAATTCCACTCAGAGCATTTGTCCAGTCACTGTCTTGACCAGAGATGAATGGCCAGAGGTTTTCTGTGATGAGCTATGCACCAGTCCCAAAACATCAAGGTGAGATGTAGTGGATCCAACTGTGTCCCTCCTTACTTATTCAGGTAGAGAACAACAGCTGTATTGTCAGAAACTACTTGGACAACTCAGTTATGGAGGATGGATTCAAATACTTGAAACCCCTTCATGACTGCTAGGAATTCAAGGATGTCAATGTGTAGTTCCCATTCTTTGGAAGCCCCATTTCCCTAACAGAGTAAGGGCTGCAATGAGCTCCTCATCCTGACAGGGAAGCATCAGTGGTCACTTTTACCAATAGCCTCAGCAAACTGAAGGGCATCTTGTTCATAAGATCGTGTCGACAGAACTAGCTGGTGATATATGGAAACACAGTGACCTCCTTCTGACAAACTAAGCAGCCATGACAGCTATACACTTTGTGAAGGCCCTCAGGGCTGTAGCAAGTCCAAAAGGAAGCACCCTGAACTGGAAGCACTTGGTTCCAAGTGCAAAATGCAAACACTAACAATGGGACAGTTGGATTGTAATGTGAAAGTAAGCATCTCCCAAATCGATTACTGCAAACCTGTATCCCATAATTTATTTGTTTGTTTATTTAGGTATTTATATCCCACTTTTCAGCCACAAAGGCTCTCAGAGCAGCTTACAAATTGTTAAGCAACAGCATTTTATACATCTACACCACTTTATAGCACGCTATGCACTAAGCAGTTTCCAATGTGTATTAGCTAACTGCCCCCACAAGCAACAGGATGATCGAAGCAAGCATAACCATTCAAAACCACATCAGATGAATGTACAAATTCACTCTGCAAAGATCTAGGATGAGACATAGATAACTATCATTATTTGGTACTGTAAAGTATCATGAGTAGAAGCCATTTAGTGTTTGAGATTTGGATATGGGCTCAATGGCTTCCTTGGAGAGAAGAGTGGAAATATCTTCCCTGAACACATCTGATGATGGTATGCTAAAAAAAATCGTGTTGGTAGGATGGCTTTGAATTCAAACGCATAATCACTATCCACAGTGTCCAGTATCCAGGGGTCTGAAATGACTGTCACGCAAGCTGCAGGAAAATTCTGGACCCAAAGGCCAATGCAGAGGAAGGAAAGCTAAGTGTGGATGCAGATGAGGTGGTAGAAAGCGAAGAGTCAGGGCCAAGATTTAGAAAAGTCAGAATGCTGATGTTTAAAAGAGGACTTGTATTTGCCAGTTCTGTATGACTTCTTTGAAGAAGAAGAGGGGGCTCAGATGAGGAGCCAATGAATGTCAAGACCCAGATACATACAACTGAAGGTAGCTGGATTGTTTGTGTTTAGGAAGGTCAGGTTGCTTACCTGTAACCATAGATCTTCGAGTGGCCTTCTGTGAATTCACACAGCTGGGTAATTCCTGCGCCTGTGCAGAACACTCAAAACATTCTAGAATCGCTAGGTAGAATTTTATTGGTAGCCCCACCCACCCCAACGGTCGCTCTGAGCCGTTACCAGTCATTCCCCTCAGTTCCATAAAGGACGCCACAATTAGCAGCACCATATTAATATAAAACACAGCTAAACATTGAGGGAGGATGGGCTGGTCTGTGTGAATTCACAGAAGACCACTCGAAGATCTATGGTTACAGGTAAGCAACCTGACCATATTCTTTGTAGTCTCTGTGAATCCACACAGCTGGGTAGACTAGCAAGCTTCACCTTCAGGAGGTGGGAATGTTATGCTAAATACATATCTTACTAAGTTACTACTACCCAAATAAATAATATAAAGACACAAATATTAGTGTCTCAACCAAATAACTGTGTATTACATAAACACCAGGCATGAAACTGATTCAACATTACCATTAATAAACTTAATATGAAGGTTGAACATCAAATTTCCATGTTCATCGAATGGTAGACAGCAAAACAGCTCTCTCAAAAGCAGTGTCAGTTCTGGATTTGTGGTCTAATCTGTAATGAGATATAAAGGTTAAAGGCGAAGACCATGTAGCCACCTTACAGACAATCTCAAGTGAGACACCCGACATAAAGGCAGTTGATGCAGCTACTGCTCTAGTGGAATGTGCACGTATTCTGGATGGAAAAGGTCTCTTGGCCAGTTCATAGCACAGAGAAATCGTAGACACCACCCATTTTGATAAACACTGTGGAGAAATTGGTTCACCTTCCTTCTTCGCCAAATAGGGCACAAACAGTTTGGGTGATTTCCGAATCCCAGCAGTTCTTTCAGTATAAAAGGCCAACTCACCGAACATCTAATGAATACATAGCTCTCTCAAATTTGTCTAATGGGTTCTGTATCAAGGTTGGTAATACAATTGATTGTTTGAGATGAAAACTTGAGACTACTTTTGGTAGAAAAGAATGTCAGGCTTCAGAACCACCTTATGCTTATGGAAGACAAGATAAAGTGAATCAGCTCGTAACGCACATAGTTCATTTGCCCATTGCGCTGAAGTAACAGCTATTAGAAACGCAGTTTCCCAAGACAAAATTCGAAGATCAGAGGTCACCATAGGTTCAAATGGCGTTTTTCTCAGTTGAGACAACACAAGTTCTAAACTCCAAGCCGGTGTAGGCTCATGCACTGGAGGATGAAGATTAAGATGACCTCTCAAAAACGTCTTCACTAATGGGTCTCTAAATGGAGATGGATGACCCACTGCTTGGAACTCTACTGAAGACATTGATATGAAGTTGATTCTCTGGTACTGACCACTTTCCTTGAATTACAAGCCGTCTGAGATGAGCACCCCAGCTGGTCACAGAGGCATCGGTGGTGATGGTTACTTGCGGTTGTGGAGATTGGAATGGAAGACCTTTCAGTACATTCTCTGGATGGAGCCACCATCCCAACGACCGCTGCACTGTCCTTGGCATCGTTAATAACCTGTCTGCACGGTCGTTTAGAGGACAGAAAACTGACAGAAACCATGCTTGAAGAGGTCAGAACAGTAGTCTTGCTACAGGAGTAACCACTATTGTAGACGCCATGTGGCCCAACAGAACTTGTACTGTATGTGCGGAGACTCTTCGAGATCGACAGCAACTGTAAATGAGACGCTGAAGCGTCGCAAAACAATCCTCTGGAAGTCGTGCACTGCAAGTTCTCGAATCCAGTAGAGCTCCTATAAACTAGACAGACTGTACTGGATCCAAATGGGATTTCTCCAAGTTCACCACCAGACCAAGATTATCGAGGAGCTCCAAAGTGAATGCAATTTGTTTACGGACAAGAAAACGGGAGTCTGCTACTAACAACCAATCGTCTATGTATGGAAAAACAGTCACACCTTGCTGCCGAAGGAAAGCAGCAACAACCGCCATGCATTTGGTGAAAACACGTGGAGCAGTTGCCAGCCCAAAAGGGAGAACACGAAACTGGAATAGAGTGTCCGCAACTTGAAATGCCAGGAAACGTCTGTGATGTGGATGTATACCCACATGGAAGTACGCATCCTTCAGATCTATAGTTGCAAACCAATCGCCTTTTTGCAGTAGAGGAAGGATACTGGATGTCACCATTCTGAACTTTTTTGTTAAAATGAACTTGTTTACATTTTGAAGCTCTAGTATATGATGAAGACCTCCTCCCTTCTTCAACACCAGGAAATATCTTGAAAAGAAGCACTGGTGTGTCACTCTTGGATCCACTGGCTCGATGGCTCCTTTTTGAAGTAACATTTGAATCTCTTCCAGCAAAGGCTGAGATGGGGGTGTTACTGGAATTTGACCTGTCAGGGGGTACTCCTCAAACTCTATCCAATACCGGATGGATCGAACTGAGGCAGCTGTGCAAAAGTCAGGCTGTGGCTCCAGGAGGAGAAAGGAAGGGAAGGAGCCTTCCTAGTTGCCTCCTGTGATGTAGTTTCAGTGCTGACCATAACAGTGTCTGTACCGAGGAGCTTGTCTCGGGAGACCAGGAGCACAGGGCATCGAGCCTGAACCACAGGGGAGAAAGTCCTTACCCCTTCAGAGATCTCTCATTCTCCAGTTTGAACAATCACCAAGGATGGAGTAGGAGTCACCTCATGCGATGGATCACAGACAGTGGTGACATCTCCAGTTTAGTAGGCGGAATCGGTACCGACATCTGGTTTGGATCCAAAACAGCCGTAGTGTCAGTAGCCGGCTGTTGTTGCTCCTCAGGCTCCTGTGCCAAAGTAGCCACTGCAGTGACAAAGGGCGCTCTGTGCCATAGTGGCAATAACCGGCTGTTCTTGCTCCTCGGGCTCCTGCACCAAAGTAGCCACCGCAGTGGACAAAGGGCGCTCTGTGCCATAGTGGCAGTAGCCAGCTTTTGTTGCTCCTCGGGCTCCTGTGCCAAAGTAGCCACCGCAGTGGACAAGGGGCACACTATTGGTCTTGGAGAAGAGTGTTTGGTCTTCTTTTCCCTCTTCTTAGTCCTGGCCCAGAGGAGGCAGAAGAATCACGGTCTCGACTTGGATGTATGGTGATGAAGATCGATCAGACGAATGCAAGGAAGATGAGGAACGTGACCTGGGTCGACTTCGGTCCCTATGGTGTAAAGAGGCCGTACAACGTGGCGGCGGAAGAGGGAAGGATGACGGATGACTATTGGGGAATCAGGTTCATCATGCACTTGCTCAATGTACTTCCCATACAAACTGCCTCCAGTTAAGAGCTCTGCTGACACAATGGAAGATGGTGAAATTATTTTCTTTGGAGGTGGACAAGATTTCTCCTTCTGACAATTGCACTGTGTCTACATTCACCAGTTCTACAGGCGGAGTCGGGGTCGGTTCACAAACTGGAGTTTGTCTTTTTTCCAGGTGATGCTGTTCGAGACGGAACAGGTGTTTTCGATGGTGGAACATCTCTCGGTGTCTAACGCTGAGGAGAGGTGTGCTTAACTTTTTTCTTTTTCTTCTTCTGTTTCTCTGCTTTCGAAGAAGATGAAGATTCCTTGTCCCGGTCAGAGCCAGTGCGTTTAGACATTGAGGGTTCACCAGAATCAGACAGCAAATGAGATCGTAGTTTTTCCACCGACTTCAAAGTCTTACGATCACGATCCTGTGCCATCGATACTGAAATCTCTCGATCCTGATCCCTCGAAACTGAAGATTGGGATATAGTCTCAGTGTGGAGTACACATCTCTTAGAAGGTGATATCTGCGCTTCGGTATCAGATGCAGTCACCGTATGTCTCCTTCAGGATGGACTCACGGATTCCTTTCTATGGCGTTTAGCTGGACTTTTTGAACCCAACCTTCCGCTTTTTCGGGTTGACCTTTCCTTCGCCAGTTGAGCCATAGACACCGACGCTGTTGAAGAAACCGTTGAAGCGGAGTACGGCACCAAGGCTTTTTCATATAAAAAGGATTGAAGCTGGGACATTCTTTGCTTTCGGGCCTGAGGTGTAAAGGCCCTACAATGGGAGCAGTTCTCCACATTATGAGATTCTCCCAAGCAAATTAAGCATTTTGAGTGCCCATCAGCGCTCGGCAATTTTGGTTGGCAAATAACACAGAGCTTACACGCTGCTAATTTAGGGGCCATTTTACAATACCTATACAAGCCAAATCCAGTTAGGTTGAAGAGAAGAGTAGTTGATCAGTCCAAGGTGAAAACACGAAAGAATCAATCCAAAACCAGTCCAAAATCCAGAAACGTCATTGAGTACACAAATCCAAAGTCCAAATCCAAGATTAGTCCATATTTTACAAGAAAAAGCGATCCTAGACAGGAGTGGTGTTCCTAATGTGCTGCTTGCGCGGCGGACGAAAGGAACTGAGGGGAATGACCGGTAAACGCTCAGAGCGACCATTGGGGTGGGTGGGGCTATTGCCAAATTCTACCTCACGATTCTAGAATGTTCCAAGTGTTCTGAGCAGGTGCAGGAATTACCCAGGTGTGTGGATTCACAGAGACCACAAAGAAGATCCAGCAAAAGATGAGCCTAGATGTCATATTTCTTAACTGTGGTCTTCATCTTCTGCATGTGCTCAAGTTTATGATCAGTAGATAAGTGGGAGGGGGAACCTCCTCAAAAGTCAAGTCTCTGATGGTAGCTTTCACATCCAAAGAAAACCCAGCAGAACAAAGTCAGGAATGTCTTTAGAATGGCATAGCACCTGCTCTAATTATTTAGCAATACAATCCACTACATGTCAAGCAGCCTTAATTTGTTGCACCACAAAGTGATGTGCCCCCAATTAAAGACATAGGCTAACTTTTTATCCTTGTCTAATAGAGGATCAAGAAAAGGCGCCAATTCTCCCTATAGATTCTGCTAATAGCTGCTTGTACACATGAAAATAAGCAGTGCAGAATTGCAAGGAAACTGTTGAAAACAGGATTCCTGTACCTTCACCACTAACTTCCTACCCTACTTATTTGTCAGAGATGAATGCAGTTTATGAGGGCAGAAACCAAGAAGCCTCAACAAAAATTGAGTTAGCAGGGGATACAAGAGAGCACATTAATCTTCGTGCAATCTTGTTTAAAAAGTGTAAAACTTGTATAAATTTTTCAATGCGTCTGGACATTGGTGGTACAGATGCAGGAAATTTCTAGGATTCTCTGACTATTTGTATCAAACAAGGCAGCATCGGTAGCAGGTGGTACCGATTACCCTTGAACTCTTTTGAAGACAGGATCTACTGTAGGTTGTTCAGACCATTTTAGGTTGAGTTCAAAGGCCACATGCATGATTTAGTCAGTGTATGGTCAGAGTTCATCAGACAGGGAGAAGGGATTCTGATCCCTACCTGCATATCAGGGGACAAAGTGGATGGAACTGTACAAACTGAAGAGGTCCCTGAACCATTTGACTCAAAATCCAGTTCTAAAGAGGATGAAGCAGAATGCACAGGCAGAGACACTGGTGGCACAGTAGTTGGATCAGAGGGGCCACCTAACAGAAGAGAAGGAGAGGACCTGCAAATGGCAAAGAGATTTGGAGTAGGAGCCTGGCTAGAGCATAGGTAGCCAGAGCCAAAGGTTTGGAGGGCTGCTGGCCCACCAAAGCAGTGTGAGAAGGAAGAATCAATAAACAAAGCTGAGGACAAGGTGGGTGCCTTAGCACCATAGCCAAAGGGGGAAGATGAGTAAGCCTACAGGGAGAATATTCAAACCCTATCCATATGGGGACAGATGAGCCCATCAGTACTAAGGAATATTATCTCAGTAGTAATCATGACAAGACAGATACCAAAAAGGTGGAGAGAAGTGTTCAATGTAGAGATGATAATGTCAGGATGAAGGAGGAGGCTCCAGCCATAACCCCTTGAAACCCTGGAGTTTGGGGACTGTGAATACCTCCTACACTGCTGACATGAACAGTCAGCGGCCACTAAAGGGGAGTAAGATTCACAGGTATTGTGAATATGTTGCTGAAGGAAGTCACAAGTAGCATGATCAGAGGAAGCCCTGATGATGGTAGAGGACCTTTCCATAATCTTACCCTGCACATCTGAAAATGCTGTACTAGCTAAACTTTGGCTAAATTCTGAGCATTCGTGCCAATCTCCTCACAAGCATGCTCCAATATAGCAGCAGGAGAGGCAAGAGCAGCAGGGTGGGACTGAGGGGGAACAGACATGAACAGTGGAAGTTCAGGCTGTTCCATGGTACCATCAACTATTGCAGTAGCAGGAGTACCAGGTCAAGCAGACAATGGGTTGGAAAGAAACAAGAGATAAAGAATCTTCTTGTGAAATCCAAATTTCTGCATCCTTAGCCTTCCACTTCTTAGCCTTCTTCAGCATGGCCTTGATGCTCTTCCTGAGAGTTCTCAGAGCAATACCAGAACAGATTCATAAACCAGGAATCGCCCAACCAAAACGATAGAAATCAGGTGACAGACAAGTCCCTGCAAATCCAAAATGGACAAGTTGCATACCTGTAACTATAGGTCTTCGAGTGGTCATCTGTGAAATCACACAATTGGGTTTTCCTGCGCCTCTGCAATGGATCTTCAGAACCTTGCAGAATAGTTATGTAAGACTTTTTGGTGGTAGCTCTGCCTACCACAATGGCCCCCCTCAGGCATTCCCACTCATTTGATCTCAGTTCCAAGGATGCCACAAAAGCAGCACCCCAATGTACCAAAGCAGGACACAATGGGGAGGATGGGTGGGTTTGTGTGAGTTCACAGATGACCACTTGAAGAACTACAGTTACAGGTATGCAACTTGTCCTTCTTCGTGGTCTCTGTGACTCATACAATTGGAAGACTAGCAAGCTTCCTCTAGCTACATGAGGAGGGAGTGTCATGCTACACTAAGCACTTAACAGAGGCAAAGTAGGCATTATTGCAGTAAACCAAGAGAACACCTTTATTGTAAGGTAGACAACAAAACAGACTTCCCAAAAGCTGCATCAGCTCTATACCTGTTGTCAAATCTGTAATCATAGAATCATAGAATTGCAGAGTTGGAAGAGACCACGAGGGCCATCTAGTCCAACCCCCCTGCCACGCAGGAAATCACAATCAAAGCATCCCCGACAGATGGCCATCCAGCCTCTGTTTAAAGACCTCCAAGGAAGGAGACCCCACCACGCTCTGAGGGAGTGTGTTCCACTGCCGAACAGCTCTTACTGTCAAAAAGTTCCTCCTCATGTTGAGGTGGAATCTCTGTTCCTGGAGCTTGCACCCATTGCTCCGTGTTCCAGTCTCTGGAAAATTAATGAAAAATAAAGGTCAATGTAGTAGACCATGTGGCAGCTTTACAAATGTCTTCTAGGGGAATCCCCAAAAGAAAGGCAGAGGAGGCAGCTACCACTCTGGCTGAGTGAGTTCAAACCTCAGCCAGAGGATCTTGGTGAGCCAACTCATAGGCTAAACAGATAGTCGATACAACCCACTTAGAAAACCTTTGGGGTGAAACAGGGAAGCCTAGTTTCAAATCTGAATAACAAACAAACAGCTTGTTGGACTTTCTCAGCGGAGCATTTCGTTGTGTGGAGAATGCAAGGGACCATCTGACATCCAACACGTGTAAGGAGTGCTCAAATTCATCCATGGGATTTTCCATCAGCGCCGGTAACACAATGTCCTGATTGAGGTGAAAGAAGGATATTACCCTGGGTAGGAAGGAAACGTCAGGATGAAGCACAACCTTGTATTTATGGAAGTTGAGGTAAGGCAGGTCCGCCCTGAGGGCACACAACTCACTAGTCCTCCTAGCCAACGTAATAGCAACAAGAAATGTAGTCTTCCATGTTAGGATTTGAAGGTCAGACTTCACCATCAGCTCAAAAGGGAGTTTCGAGAGCTGGGAAAAGACCAGATCTAAGCTCCCTGCTGGGGTCAGATTCATTACTGGAGTATAGAGATTCAGGTAGCCTTTTAAGAACTTTTTAACAAGGGGATCCTGATAACAGGAAGGATGTCCCAAACGTTGACACTCAGAGGAAACTGCAGTAAGATAACACCTCAGTGAATAGGACAGTCTAGCATCTGAAAGGGAGAGAAAGAACTGTAACACATGGATGGCCGTCGCCTGGGAAGGTTGAAGGCCTTGCCCAGCTAGGTAAGTGCTGAATTAGTTCCATTTGTGTGAATATGATCGACATGTAGAAGGCCTGAGACAGGCATTCACAATCTCCAGCATGTTGGGTGGCAACAAATTCTAATCTGAGATAGGATTCACAACAGAAGACGAATTCAAAAGGGGGATCAAGGCTGAATCCTCCATGCAGTCAGGTGAAGTGTGTACAAGTCCAAGTGGTGAATTTGACCACCCTGGATGGTCAGGAGATCCAGGCGAGGAGGCAGATGGAAGTACCACCGCTCCACAAGCTGGAGAAGCAGTACAGACAAAGGCTGGCATGGCCACCACAGAGTCACCAGAATCGCATACAACCAATCTTCACACAGTTTGGAGACTACTCTGGTGATCAACGGAAATGTAAGGAAAATGTAGAGAAGGGGTCTGGTCCACTGGAAGATGAATGTGTCACCCTGTGAACCCTTTTGGCAAGACCTGGAGCAGAACTGATCACAGAATCATAGAGCTGGAATATGTGAGGCAAAGAGATATATGGCAGGAGTCCCCCACTGGTGAAAAAGTTGTAGAGCCACACCGCGGTGAAACATCAACTCATGAGAGGAGACAGAGGAATGGCTCAAGTCTGTTAGGAAGAGTATTGTACTCCCCTGGAAGATGGATTAACTGAAGGAAAATATTCCTCTGTATGCACCACTTCCAGATGGCAATCATGGCTGAAAATAGGAGTGGAGGACTTTGTTTCCCCATTGCTTGTTGAGGTAGTACATTACGGATGTGTTGTCCGTAACAAGAACATTCTTGCCCGTGAGGACGGATTTGAAAGACTGCAGAGTCTTCTTTACAGCAAGCATCTCCAAGACGTTGGTGTGAAGGAGACGCTCTGACAAGGACCAGTTGTGGTTGATGAAGAAGTTGCCGACATGAGCTCCCCCACCATGACGGGGTGTGTCTGTGGTCAGAGTGATGTGTGGACGCAGAGGTGAAAAGTCACCATGTCAGAGATCTGCTGACAGAACATGGCATGGTTAGGCCTTTTAACCGTAGGTCGGTAAAATGAGTACCCAGCTTGTGGGGGCAATTAGCTAACACACATTGGAAGCTGTTTAATCCAGTGTAGATGTGTAAATAGCTATTGCTTAAAACAATTTGTAAGCCGCTCTGATAGCCTTGTGGCTGAAGAGCGGGGTATAAATAACTAAATAAAAAAAAAAAAAATAACAGGGAGTCCATCAGAGGATTGAACACCGACAGGAACCAGGCTTGATGAGGACAGAACTGGAGCCACGTGAAGGGCGTCACTGCTGTGGTAGATGCCATGCGACCTAGGACCACCTGTATGGACCTGGAGGGCAAACGTGAATGCGTTGTCTCAGGGTCTCAAACCTGTCTTCCGGGAGGTAGGCAGTCATCAAGGTCAAATCCAGCATTGTTCCAATGAAATGGACCGTCTGCGACGAGGAGAGGTGGAACTTTTCACTTTTGATGACAGGGCCAAGAGAGTCCAGCAAAAGGAGCCTAAAGTTGATGTCAAGACAGAGCTGGGTGACAGAGAGCCAGTCATTGATATATGGAAATACTATCACCCCCAGTTGTCAAAGCAATGCTGCTACCACCAGCATGCATTTGGTAAAAACACAGGGTGCAGTGGAGAGGCTGAAGAGAAGGACACAAAACTGGAAGGCAGCCACACTGACCTGGAAAATGAGAAAGCACCTCTGAGATAGTTGAATCCCGACATGAAAATAGGCATCTTTTAGGTCTATCGTAGCAAACCAGTCTCCGCATTGGAGAAGCGGCAATACTGAAGAGAGTCACCATCTGAAAGCATTTGGGGACGATATAAGAGTTGATTTGCCAGAGATCCAAAATGGGCCAAAGACCTCTGTCCTCCTTGTTGACAATGAAATACCTCAGAAAGAAGCATCACTGGACAGATGGTTGAGGTATTGGTTCGATAGCCTCCTTCGTTAGGAGCATCAGCAATAGAGAGGTTACGTAAATAAAATTTGACCAGTGGATGCTCCTTGAATTCTATCACATCTCTCTCAAATGATGTTCAAGACACATTGAACGGTAGTCATGATGGCACAGGCAGTGTAGAAATGAGCCAGACAGTCCCCAAATGCTCTCAAATTCAGATGGGATGGAAGAGGGAGGCAGTCAAAGATCCCTTTTAGGCTGATCCTGAGGGCATTTCTTGAACTGTTCACAATACCTCAATGTCAAAGTTTCACGTTTCACAGAGGAGGTAGAAGACTGGGACGGGTACTGTGTCCTGCGTGATAAAGGAGGATTAAAGGCATGGTGATGCCCATAAGAAAAGCCTTGCCAAATGGAGCAACTACAAGCGGTATACTGAGACTAGGACAGCATGCTATACTTGCGGGCTGTCATTCACATTTTCTGTGTGAATTCGAGCTTCTCAATGGTGATCTGGGTGAAAGAGGCCTGATTGGTCAAAAGGCATATTTTCGATCTTTGCTCATGTCTGTGCCAAAAGGCCAGAAGACCAGAGCCACACGTGCTGACAAAGTGCCACAGATCCTACTAATGTTTTCGCAGAATAATCAGCACAGTGGCAGGACAAATTAATCTATTTAATCTCCTTAGCTGGCCAGCTAAGGAGAAGGTTTCAGCCCCGATAGCCATGGCTAGGCACTTTTCTTCCGGGGGGGGGGGGTTCCAAAGAAGACCCATTCCCACAGATTCTGTTGGTGTGCACCCGTACAGGCTGAGTAGTTGGGAGATAATGAGATTCAACACAGCCAAGGATTAAAACTTCTTGACCATGATGTCTGGCTTACGTTCCTCCTTATCCGCAGGTGTGACATGCAACCGTTGGACAGTTCATGACAGAGAAGCCTCCACTATAATCGAATTGGGCTTTGGATGTTCAGGAAGCCAGCCAGTCTCCTCACCAGTCACCCTATACAGGTTATCTATTTTTTGGGAGGTGGAGGGAATACTGAAGGGTGTTTCCCAAGAGCTCTGTGAGATCTTCTGCAGTGAAGGCAGAAAGGGAAGCTACCAGAGGAGCTTTTGACTTGATCTGGTTCAGAATCCTGCTGCTTTCGCTGGAGTTCTAAATCGTGGGCCATACAAAGCATCTGCTCTGAGAAAGCTCAAATGTCATCCATTGGAGATGATGAATTGCTGTCCACAGCCAATTAGGTGGTGAAGAATAAAAAGGCATATCCGAGGTCAAATCAGTGTCATCAGGCAATAGTGATGGAGACCAATCTGATACTGGAGATCATGGAGATGGGGGCAGTGTGAGAACTCAAGAGGTACAGGAGGTGGGACATCTGCTGAAGGATCTGGTCTCCTGGGCTCTGGCACAGTTTGGATGACCTGTACTGTGATGTCCCACAACCTAGGCCAAGGCAGATCTTCCTGATGAAAGCAAGGAACTGCGTCATACATCCGATGAAACAAGTTGGGAGGCAGAATCAATGACCTGACAGGAGAGGTGCCGGAGCGAGTGTAAAAGTCTAGTGGATCTGAATGCTGAGGTGTATCATAGTACAGTTGTCCCTCCGTATCCACTGATTTGGCATCCACGGATGTAAGTATTCACAGCTTAAAAATATTCTTAAAAAAATAATAATCCAAAAAGCAAACCTTGATTTTGCCATCTTACATAAGGGACACCCTTTTGCTATGCCATTGCATATAATGGGACTTGAGCATTCACGGACTTTGGTATCCACGGGGGGTCCTGGAACCAAACCCCAGCGAATATGAAGGGACAACTGTATCTGTCATAATTACCATAGTATTATTCCCTGAACCTACTGAAACGGAGCTCTCCCTGATACTGGCAGTGTTCCTCACAATGTGAGGGAAAGCTGTCCATCAGGTCTGATGCTCCTCATGCCCCACTACCCAGAGTGGAGACATATCCCTGTGTTATGGGGAAGGAGAGTGCAAGGTAGAAATTGAATAGCTGACAATGTCGTGTCTCTTGGGAGAGCAAATTCAAGCAATTGTTCTGAATTCTTGGAGTTCAGCCCTCAATACTACAAGCTGAGTAGAGCCCTGCGGAGTCCCAATGGCATGTCTAGGGCATGAGACAATCTCACCCTCGGAAGCAAAGCCTGCTTCCACTTGCACAATTGTACAGAGCTGGATAGAAATGGCTCTTTACAAGGAGTAGGAACGTGGACGACACAAGACACCGAGGAGTCTTCGACCTGAAAGAGGCATCTTTCTCATAAGGATGTTTAGAATGCTTCTTCTTTTTCTTTTTCTCCATGACGTGCTTGAATTGGAGAGAGCTGCCTGACAAGAACTTCAATGCAGCCAAAGTAAAGGGATTGGCCAAGATCAGATCTTTTGGATTCAAGGTGTCCAATTCGAGCGGCGAATTCGACCACTTTGCTTTCCCAGGATGGGAGAGCCTGTATCAGCCCATTTTTCCATACAGAATGACAAAGAAGTGACTCACTCGGTTCCTTAAGAAGCATGGATACTGTGGCAGATGGTGGCACAAAGGGCTTCAAGGCCTGCTCATACAACAAGGCTTTAAGGCGTAACTGACAAGGACAGGTTGCTTACCTGTAACCATAGATCTTCGAGTGGTCTTCTGTGAATTCACACAGCTGGGTTACTCCTGTGCCTGCGCAGAGCTTTGGAAACTTCTAGAATCGCTAGGCAGAATGTACTTTGATACATTTTTGGCAGTAACTCCGCCCATCCAAACGGTCCCTTATAAGGGCTTCCCGCCTAAAATCCCCTCAGTTCCTTGAATGACACCGCAATATGCAGCATCAGGAACATTAAGCATGTTTATATAGTGCAGTAGGACATAGAGGGGAGGATGGGCGGGTCTGTGTGAATTCACAGAAGACCACTCGAAGATCTATGGTTACAGGTAAGCAACCTGTCCATCTTCTTCGTGGTCTCTGTGAATCACACAGTTGGGTGTAGACTGGCAAGCTTCCATTCAGGAGGTGGGTATGTCCTACACCTATGTACCATACACATCAACCATTTGAGATTAAAGCACTAAAGGCACATCAATAAGTAACTGATCAAAACATAATAGCAACGACTTGGCAACATAAACAGACACTCATTGTATAGAGGATAACAACACAGCCTTCCCAAAGGCCGCCTCGCTCCTAGAACGAGAATCAAGTCTATAATGAGATATAAAGTCAAAGGTGACGACCAGGTCGCAGCTCTGCAAATGTCCTCTAGAGGCACCCCAGAGAGAAAAGCTGTCGAGGTGGAGACAGCTCACGTAGAGTGTCCTTGAATTCGAGACGGCAGAGGTTTCTTGGCCAGTTGGTAACAAAGAGCGATCGTCGAGGTCACCCACTTCGACAGTCTCTGCGAAGAAATGGGCTCTCCCAGTTTCGATTCAGCATACGACACAAACAGTTTAGGTGACTTTCTGTGGGATGCAGTCCGTTGAATGTAGAAAGCCAGAGCCCTTCTGACGTCCATCAGATGAAGGGTGCGTTCAAAGTCGTCTTTCGGATCCTGCATCAAAGCAGGGGGAGTGATGATCTGATTGAGGTGAAAACTAGAGACCACCTTCGGTAAGAAGGAGATGTCGGGACGGAGGACCACTTTGTGCTTGTGGAAAGCAGTGTAAGGAGGATCCGATCTCAAGGCACAGAGTTCACTAGCCCTACGCGCCGAACTGATGGCCACAAGGAATGCAGTTTTCCAGGAAAGCAGTCAGAGGTCGGTGGAAGCCATCGGCTCAAACGGTCGACGGACCAGCTGTGAGAGGACCAGTTCAAGGCTCCAAGACGGTGTCAGTTCAGTCACTGGGGGATGGAGGTTTGCAAAGCCCTTCATGAACTTCTTCACCGTGGCATCCACGAAGGGGGAAGGGAGACCCCTTGTCTGGAACTCAGTGAAGACGGCAGCCAAGTAGCACCGGATTGAAGACCGCGACAAACCAGCAGAAGACAGGTGGAGAAGAAATTCCAGGACTGTCGGGATGGAGAATTGGTCAAGGGTTGGATCCCGGGAGGCCAAGAAGTTTTTGTACTTCTTCCACTTATAGTGGTAGGATCTCAAGGTGGAAGGCCTCCTTGTTGCATCAATGACGGCCTGGACGTCTGGGTGTAGAGGTGCAGGTTGCCTCGTTACCGAGGACGAACCCGAGGGGGTCGAACCCGAAGGGAGAGTCACAGGGTCAACCTCCAGGCAGTCAGGTTTAGAGTGTCCAGGTCGGGATGTCTGACCTTGCCCTCCTGAATGGTGAGTAGATCTGGACGTGATGGAAGGCGGATGAAGCGGCGGTTCGATAACCGAAGCAAAGCTGCAAACCACGGTTGTCGAGGCCACCATGGTGTGACCAGGATGGCGTTCGCTCTGTCCCGACGAAACTTGATCACCCTCGTCAGCAACGGGAATGGAGGGAACAGGTATAGCAACGGGCGCAACCATCGAAACAGGAACACATCTCCTCTCGAGCTCAGAGCTGGACACCTCGAGCAGAACTGGGGACACTGGGCATTTTCGGGAGATGCAAAAAGGTCCACTTGAGGAAATCCCCAGGTTCAAAACAGGTCCAGAGTGACCGATCTGTGGAGCTGCCACTCGTGGATGGAAAGACTCGAACGGCTGAGTTCGTCGGCAAGAGTGTTTTCTTCCCCTGGTAGATGGATGGATTGGAGAAACACATTCTTTTTCACACACCATTCCCATATGTCCAGCGTGAGTTGGAGAAGTTGCGGGGATCTCGTGCCTCCCTGCTTGTTTAAGTAGTACATGACCGATGTGTTGTCCGTCAGTACCAGTATAGTTTTGCCCCTCACCAGGGTCTCCAAGGCACTCAACGCTTTCTGAACCGCAAGGAGCTCCAGGACGTTGATATGGAGAACTTGCTCCTCTGTGCTCTAGGAACCTCGGATCTCATAGGAGTCGAGATGCGCCCCCCATCCTTGCATCGAAGCGTCCGTTGTCAGAGAGACGTCCGGTTGGGGGAGGTCGAAGGGCATGCCCGACAAGACATTGTCCGGTACCAGCCACCAGTCCAGTGACCTCTGAACCGCTCTCGGCATAGTGAGCATCTTGTTTGGAGAATCGTGAAGAGGATCGAATACTTGCAGAAACCAATGCTGGAGAGGATGGAACCGAAGTCTGGCAAGCCGGGTCACATAAGTCGTAGCTGCCATATAGCTCAGGAGCACTTGGATAGAATGTGCCGGCAGCCTTCTGGACCAACGGCAGGCATAGATGAGGGAACTGAGGTTGTCGAAACGGTCCCGAGGCAGATAAGCTGTCGCGGTTAAAGAGTTCAAACGTGCACCAATGAAATGAATCACCTGTGTCGGCAGGAGTTGGGATTTCTCGATGTTGACAACAAGTCCCAGGTAGCCTAAGACATCTAAGGAGAGGCCAATATCGAGTTCGAGCCGATGACGAGTCTGCGCAACAATCAGCCAGTCATCGATGTAAGGGAAGACTTCTACACCCTGCTGCCGAAGAAAAGCCGCCACCACAGCCATGCACTTTGTGAAGACCCGAGGAGTGGTGGAGAGGCCGAATGGAAGAACTCTGAACTGGAAGACATCGGTCCTGACCTGAAATGCCAGGAAACGCCTGTGAGCCGGGTGGATCCCGATGTGAAAATAGGCGTCCTTCAGGTCTATGGACGCAAACCAGTCGTCTTGCCTCAGAAGTGGAAGGATCGAAGCCAAGGTGACCATCCTGAACTTTTTTGGAGTTATGTACTTGTTCACTCCGCGAAGGTCGAGAATCGGACGCAGCCTGCCATCTTTCTTGTTGACCAGAAAGTACCTCAAGAAGACGCAGAGGTGATGGAGATTGGGGTCGACGGGTTCGATGGCCCCCTTCTGCAGCAAAGTTTCCACCTCCTCGAGGAGGGGAGGGGAGGGCGGTGTTGAACGAACCCGTCCCGTCGGAGGCAGAGTGTCGAACTCTATTCAATAGCCTGTTCGGACGATTTGGAGCACCCATCGATCTGAAGTCACTGAAAACCAGGCATCTTGGTAGTTGGACAGTCGATCCCCGAAGAGAGGAGTCTAGGGAGAAACAAAGAGATCATCAACAGGAGGGTTAGAACTTCTTTCGACCCTGGTCCCTGGGTTGTTGCCTGGGCTGCTGTCGGAGTCTGGAGCCCGAGCCCTGGCTCCTCACCGAAGAGGCAGGAGATGTGGAAGGAGCATAACGGGAACGCCGGTAGGCCTGACCAGAGTATCCCCGATGGGATTGTTGGCCATAAGGTGGAGCCTGACATGGATACCTCCCTCTGGGCCGGTATTGGTAGGTAGAGGTGGAGTCCATACCGTACTTTCTGGCCATATTCCTCATCTTTTGGGCGAATTCGAGCTTGTCATCGGTAGAACCGTTAAACAAGCCCGACTCGTCAAAAGGAAGGTCTTCAATTGTGGCTGACGCTTGGGGCGTGAGGCCAGAAGAACGTAGCCAAGCATGTTGTCTCAGGGCTACAGAACCAGCGATGGCTTTTGCCACGCAATCTGCCACATGTCTGGCCGAATTCATTTGAAGGCCCGCAAGAGTTTGTTCCTCAGCTTGGATAGCCTCTGCCATTCTGCGCCGTTCTTCAGGAAGATCTTTGATCAAGAGGTTCATGCTTTCCCACAACACTTCCTGGTATGCTCCCATGCACGCCGAGTAATTAGTGACACGGAAGCTCAACCCAGCTGCCGAATATATCTTCTTGCCCACGATGTCGAGCTTCCTACCCTCAGGGTCTGGAGGGGAAGACAAGGGCCGGCGTTGTTTCCTGTTCTGGGCTACTTCCACAACTACCGAGTTCGGCTTCGGGTGATTTTGCAACCAGTCGACATGATCTCCGCCAACTCTATACAGCCTGTCAATCTTTTTGGACGTGGATTGTATCGAAGAGGGGTTCTCCCAAGACCCTTGCGCAAGTTTCAATAATGAAGGTAGTACCGGGATGGTAGCAGACGGTGGTGCTTTGGATTGTATCCTCTGAAAGATGGGATCTACCGGGTCAACAGGCCGATCCTCAACTTTCAAGTCCAGGGCGTGTGACATCCTCACCATCTGTTCCCCGAAGGCTCGGACGTCGTCAGTCGGGGAAGTGGAATCGTCCATGAGCTCTGACTTTGGAGACGGCAGATAGGGTCTGTAGAAGTCCGAAGAAACAACTGAAATCAGATGAGGATGCGTAAGGCGAACGACTTTTAGGCCGGGTTGGCGTGGGACAACGGGGCTGTGGGGTCGGTGGAGTTCGTGGCAGAGGTCGGTGTTCGAGCGGCGAGACCTGTACAGTAGCATCCCGCTGTGAAGCAACATCCAAAATCACAGGTGAGCGAGAATGCGGTCTCGGAAGTGAAGGTTGTGATACGTCAACAATATCCCCTCTGGGGTTGAAGATCTGCGACCCCAACAGAGCCCAGATGGGTTCTGCAAATGGAGCGGGCCGAATCATAAGCTGTATAAGCTGGCACATCTTCTCTGATGGAAGGAATGAGAGGCTGAGGCAGGTCTTCAGATTCAACAACCTCCACGTCGACGTCCGAAGAATGACGTCGGAGAAGTTGGTCCCGTGACACAACTAAAGCTGGTGATGATTCCACACGCTTCGCAACATCCACGGCAGGGGAAAGCTCAACAGTCACAACATCCAAAGATCGAGGAGGGGTCCGCAGATCACGGGCTGCCACATCTGGAGTGGACGGTGGTGGAGGGCGGAGGAACGTATCATCAGAGCCCTTCAGATCTCGAGGAGGGACTTGTGGGACATCGCACTCCATTGGCTTGACTTTCTTATCTTTATCCTTCTTGCCCTCTGAATGTTTGGAGAGATGCCTCTCCTTTTTCTTTTTCTTAGCCGGTTCTGAGGACGAAGCAGAAGCAGTGGAAGAGGGCTCCTTTTCCCCCATAGCCTGCTTCGAGGTCAATGGGGTTGGCTCTTCAGCCCTCGCCAAACGGTCTCGAGTCGAATCCGAGGATACACGTCGATGGGCAGAATGTAAGGCTTCGGGATCCGATGCAGTGGAACGACGCCTCGAAGGACTCCGAGACCGACGGCGCTTCTGACCAGAAGACGGTGGGGACCGAGTGTTCAAGGCCTCGAGACTCCGATGGAGGGGCCGAAGCAGAAGCAGGTGGTGCGGTCGGGAGCAAGGCCTTTTCATATAAGAAAGATTTAAGGCTTGAGAGCCTGTGTTTCCTGGCCTGTGGGGTGAAAGCTTTACAATGGACGCAAGCATCTACATTGTGGGATTCTCCCAAACAGATCAAGCAGCGGGAATGCCCATCCGCACTTGGGAGTTTCACTTGGCAGATCACGCACCGCTTAAATGCCCCTTTAGTAGACATCATAAACCACAATACCGCAGAAGTCGTCAAGGATAGAATCGTCATCAAGCCAGTCCAAGGTCAGTACCAGAGAGCAGAAGTAGCGACAAGCCGAGGGAGCGAGCAGAAATTGTAGTCAAAAGCCAGAAGAAGTGATCAAAAGCCAAAATACCAGAGCCAGACACCAAAACCGTAGGGAATAGCAAAAAACCGTCATCGAAAGAGAAAGCTAAGTCAAAACCAGTAAAATCTCAAAAACACCTAGCACACAGAAGTTCCTTAAGCTGCTAACGTGGCGGAAAGAAAGGAACTGAGGGGATTTTAGGCGGGAAGCCCTTATAAGGGACCGTTTGGATGGGCGGAGTTACCGCCAAAAATGTATCAAAGCACATTCTGCCTAGCGATTCTAGAAGTTTCCGAAGCTCTGCACAGGCGCAGAAGTAACCCAACTATGTGATTCACAGAGACCACGAAGAAGATTTCTTGTGCGCATGTGCCTGATGGGTGAATGCCTTACAGTCAGCACGGGCATTTATATTATGTCCCTCACCTAAACAAAAAAGACAGCAGAAATGGCCATCTCAGCCAGGCAGTTTTGCCCCGCATTCCGTGCAACGTTTGAAAGAGAAGCCATAACAAAGTCAATAACAAGCCAAGGTCGCAATCAAAGGACAGAAGCCAGGAACAAGCTGAATGAAAAACCAGAAGAATAGCCAAGAAACAGTCCGAGTCAAAAGCAGCCGTGAGACGTAGTAATCAGAGGATGATGACAAACCGTAGTCAAGAATAAAAATCCAAGTTAAAAACCGTGAAGGGAAAATTGGCAATAGAGAGGTTCCTAGAATGCTGCTAACACGGTGGACAAAACGGAACTGAAGTAAAATGAGTGGGGGACACCTGAGGGGGCCGTTCGGGTGGACAGAGCTACTGCCAAAAAGTCTTACATAACTATTCTAGAAAGTTCCAAACATGCACTGCGCCTGCACAGGAAAACCCAATTGTGTGCATCACAGAGACCACAAAGAAGAAACAGGGATCCTCAGCAGGGCATGGCTCTCTGGGCTGAAGAAATACTCATAGAAGACACATACAATGGTTTGTTTGGGGCAGACAGTTTGGAGGCATTTATAGCTATTTATCACAACAGTGCCTTTAATAGAGAGGTCCAGTTTTTGCAGGCCTGAGGTGTAAACAACCAGAAATGGATGCAGCTGTCAATAATTTGAGTCTCACCCAGGCAGAGGAGGCAACAGAAATAGCCATGAGATTGGGGGATCTTCTGGTCACACCCATGGCACTTCTTAAAGAGACCCACAGAGGCCATGAAAAATCAGGTCTAAGCTCCAAGAAGTAATTCCATATGATCCTGACAGCATAGCAGATGAAAAGGAACTGAGATCAGATGGAAAGGCGTTAGTATTAGAAGTGGCAAGGAGGGGACAGGGTTCCTGCTAAAATCACTAACTAGCTCTAAAAGTTTCCACGTCTGTAGATGAGCAACTGTAGAATTACCCATATGTGTGAATCACAGAGACTACAAAAAAAAATAGTTAGGCACAAGAAGGTCTTCCACTCTGGGAGGCTGGGGCCAACTACATGGATATCATGAGACTGTCCTTAGTTAGCAAAACCACTGGAAAGACCACAACTGAAGCTTTAACTCTATCCCAGGAAGTACGTCAAATATGACAGGTTACATTACAAAAAAGGATGGATCTAGATTACATGCCAACAGGAGGTTATGTGTACTCAGTGGGAGCAGAGGGTTACATGTATATTAATTACACAATGCATACTGTAAAACCTAATGTTCAAGTTACAGTGGAAATAGCAAGGAGCCAACAAAGTGAAACAAGAAAGTCTAGCTGGCATAGTTTGGACTGGCGGGCTACAAAATACTGGTGGGTGGGTGGGCAATGTGTTAAGAAGCACGCTGAAGTGGCTAGCCATTACATTAATAATGGTAATAGCACTTTATGCATGCATCGATATAAACGTAGAATGTATTGAGTTGTGTGTTACTAAAACTACTGAAAAGTGCACATGCACTGAAGTTCACGAGATGCTGTTCACTTTGCAGGAACAAGAAAAAGCCAAAGAAGCAGCTTGTGAAATGGGTTGGAAAGACCAGGCAGACACTGCATTGACATAGCATACTATACAGTGTGCTAAACAGGGGACAGAGATGTCAGCACGGGGTAGCCAAGAACCAGTTTGGTTCAGATTTGAAGCTAGGTCAATAAAGCAGGCGTCTTGTCCAATACAAAACTCCAGAATCCTTAAAAACTTAGCAAAACAAGCTATTGATATGGAATGTGCCAGTACATGCTGTTCTGTCCCTTCAGATATGTAACATATTGGAGACGGAGAAGGCTAAAGTTACAGATCATCAGTAGGCTCCAAAGATTTTTTTAAAATATCCATAACAAAGTCTCAACATATACATTTTTGTCTGGCAGCATAAGAATTACTTGGCTATGAGCATAAGTTATGAGCATAAAGTGTTCTGTAAATGACAGTCAGGCCTGCCAATTTCTGACTAAAATATTTGTCAATGAACTGCTTTGGATCCATTTACTGCTTTTCCTTTCACTGAACCTGTAGGGGACTTTTAAGTTTGGAGGTGAACAGGAAAAAGGACAGGTTGCTTACCTGTAACCATAGATCTTTGAGTGGTCTTCTGTGAATTCACGCAGCTGGGTTATTCCTGCACCTGCGCAGAGCATCGGAACCTTCTGGAATCGCTAGGCAAAATGTGCTTTGATACATTTCTGGCGGTAACTCCGCCCACACTAACGGTCCCTTATAAGGCACTCCCACCTAATTCCCCCTCAGTTCCTTGAATGATGCCGCAACCAGCAGCATCAGGAACATTAAGCATGTTTATATGATGTAGCAGGACATAGAAGGGAGGATGGGCGGGTCTGTGTGAATTCACAGAAGACCACTCGAAGATCTATGATTACAGGTAAGCAACCTGTCCATCTTCTTCGTGGTCTCTGTGAATCACACAGCTGGGCAGACTGGCAAGCTTCACTCCAGGAGGAGGGTATGTCCTATACATATTGACACTAGTACCATGTTGCACAGTCAAACATCAGTTGGATTTTGTGACAGCACATTCTTAAGCAAAAACTAATGAACCATATACACTTATCATATCAAGGATATCATCAAATGACTTGGCACACATTAACACTCACTCATTGAATAGAAGACAAAAGTACAGCTTTCCCAAAGGCAGCCTCATTCCTGGAACGAGTGTTAAGTCTGTAATGGGAAATGAAAGTCAAGGGTGATGACCAAGTTGCTGCTCTGCAAACGTCCTCTAGAGGCACGCCAGAGAGGAAAGCTGTCAAGGTGGAGACAGCCCTCATCGAGTGTCCTCGAATCCATGGTGGCAGCGGTTTCTTCACCAGTTCATAACAGAGAGCTATGGTCAATGTCACCCACTTTGACAAGCATTGTGGAGAAATAGGCTCTCCAAGTCTTGAGTCGGTATAGGATACAAACAGTTTAGGTGACTTCCTGAACGGACCAGTTCTCTGGATGTAAAACGCAAGCGCCCTCCTGACATCCATGGAATGGAGGGTACGTTCGAATTCGTCCTTCGGATCCTGCATCAAAGCAGGGAGAGTGATAGACTGATTCAGATGGAAACTTGACACCACCTTCGGCAGGAAGGAGATGTCGGGATGAAGCACCACCTTATGTTTGTGGAAGGTAGTGTACGGAGGGTCCGACTGCAAGGCACAGATTTCACTAGCTCGACGTGCTGAAGTGATGACAATAAGGCAGTTTTCCAAGACAAAAGTCTCAAGTTGGTGGATGCCATGGGTTCGAAGGGACGGTGAACCAGCTGTGAGAGGACCAGTTCGAGGCTTCACGTTGGGGGAGGCTCGAGTACCGGAGGATAGAGATTGGCATAGCCTCTCAAGAACTTATTGACTGTCGGATCTGTAAAAGGGGACGGATGACCTCTAGCATGGAATTCGACAGATATGGCTGCTGAGTAGCACCGGATCAACAAAATCGAAAGTCCTGTGGAAGACAAGTGTAGAAGAAAATCTAGGACAGTCGGGACGGAGAACGGCTCCATAACCAACCCTCGACAAGATAGAAGGGCTTCAAACTCCTTCCCATCCCAGCATTGAGGCGGTCTGTTGTCAGAGAAATGTCCAGCTTAGGAGGGTCGAAAGGCATTCCCGATAGGACGTTGTCTGGTACCAACCACCATTCCAGCGACTGATGAACCGCTCGAGGCATCATGAGCAGTTTCTTTGGAGAGTCGTGTAGAGGGTCGAACACTTGTAGAAACCAGTGTTGGAGTGGGCGAAATCAGAGCCTGGCAAGGCGGGTCACATAGGTAGTAGCTGCCATGACTGAGAAGTACCTAGACTGAATGGGCAGAGAGCCTCCGGGAGCGACGGCAAGTATGGATTAGATACCTAAGGATGTCGAATCGGTCTCGCGGCAAGTAGCTGCAGCTATACACAAGTCCAGTTGAGCTCCGATGAACTAGATGTCTTGAGCTGGTTGGAGTTGTGACTTCTCTATGTTGACAACAAGTCCAAGGCCATCTAATACATCTAAGGTGAGGTTGATATTGAGTTTCAGCTGACGTCGAGAGTTTGCCACAATCAGCCAATCATCGTTACAGGGGAAGACCAATACCCCACATTGGCGTAGAAAGGCTGCTACCAGTCATGCATTTCGTGAGGACTCTTAGTTGGGTCGAAAGTCCAAACGGCAGGACTCGGAATTGGAACACCTCGGTCCCGATCTGGAACGCCAGGAATCATCTGTGGGATGGATGAATCCCGATATGGAAATAGGCATCTTTGAGGTCTATGGAAGCAAACCAGTCGTACTGTTGCAGGAGTGGAAAGATGGAGGCCAAGGTGACCATCCTGAATTTCTTTGGTTCTATGTATCTGTTCATCCCACAAAGGTCAAGAATGGGATGGAGACCACCGTCTTTTTTTTGTGACCAGGATGTATCTCGAAAAGAAGCAGAGGTGGTGAAGTTCGGAGTCCACGGGTTCGATGGCCCCCTTCAGCAGCAGTGTCTGCACCTCCTCAAGGAGAGGAAGGGACAGCGGTGTTGATTGAACCCAACCTGTTGGGGTTAGAGTGTCAAATTTGATCCAACAGCCGTTCTGGATGATCCTAACTACCCAGCGGTCTGATGTTATCAAAGACCAGGTTTCTTTAAAGTTCGACAGTCGATCTCCAAACAGTGGGGTCTAGAGGGAAGAGAAAGTGTGAAGTGAAAAATCAAAATTTTCTCCTGGTTTGATCTTTAGACCGTTGCCTTCCCGGTGGTCAGTATCTCGAAGCTGACCCTTGACTCCTCACCGATGAGGTTGGTGAAGGAGAGGGCAAGTATCAGGAACGTCTGTAAGATTGGCCAGAGAACCCCCGTCTGAAGTGCTGGCCCGATGAAGAGGTCTGCCAATTGGTGAGGCCCCTGGAATGGTATTGAGAAGATGAAGAGGTGGCCATACCGTATTTTCTGGCGGTTGTCCTCATCTTCTGGGTGAACTTCAGTTTTTCATCCACGGAGCCGCTGAAGAGTCCAGATTCATCAGAAGGCAGATCCTCAATAGTAGCCGAGGCCTGGGGGGTGAGGCCCGATGAACGGAGCCACACGTGTTGATGCAGAGCGATGGATCCTGCAAACGTCTTAGCAGAGCAATCAGCAACATATCAGGCAGAATTTATTTGCTGCCCTGCCAGTAATTGCACCTCCGATTGGATTGCTTCACCCATTTGTCACTCCTCTGGGAGATCTTGGATGAGGGGCATCATCCTTTCCCACAGTACCTGTTGATAGGCCCCCATGCAGGCCTGCCGCAGAATAAATCTTTTTGCCCATGATATCGAGCTTTCAACCCTCTGGGTCCAGCGGGGTTGATTGAGGCCGGCGTTGCGTCCTGTTCTGGGAAGCCTTGACCTCCACTCAATTCGGCTTCAGATGAGTTTGAAGCCAATCGATGTGGTCACCTCCAACTCGATACAGCCTGTCGATTTTCTTAGAAGTAGACTGGATCGAGGAGGGGTTCTCCCAGGACCCTTGCATGAGCTTCAGAAGGGACGGCAAGACGGGGAGAGTAGCCGTAGGAGGAGCCTTCCACTGAATCCAATGAATGATGGTGTCCACCGGTTCAACCTCTATCTCCACCACCTTGAGGTCCAGAGCGTGGGACATTTGGACCATCTGCTCCGAGAAAGCACGGATGTCATCTGTTGGCGATGCCGAGTCATCCACGACCAGGTCGGATCACTGCAATGGCAAGTAGGGCCTGTATGGATCCCACGATCCTGACCAAGATGATGTCGAATCCTCGGGTGACGGGCTGCGATCGCCATGGAGCAGAGGTGGTGCGAGGAGGTGGTGCTGGAGGAGTCGGAGGCAGAGGACGTTGTTCAGGACGCGGATACTTGACTCTGCATCCTTCCTCGGAATGACACGTGGCTCCTCCAGATGGAATCCTTGGGGTGAATGACATACAGATCGGCCGGCATACATATCCCTGAAGTCATCTCCTAGGGAAGTCAGGATCTGAGAGCCAGTAGGTGACATGATTCCAGTTCGACAAATAGACCATGCCAGGTCGTAGGCTATATGGGCTGGTGCATCATCATAGATGCCGACTGAAAATGGTCGGGTGCAAGCCCCGACCTCAGGTTCGACGACCTCGACTTCGACGTCCGAGGGTGTACGTTCAAGAAGTTGGGCTCTCGAGATGACAAGGGTCGGCGATTGGCCCAACTGTTGGGGTGACACGCTCGTGTCGGCACCGGAAGGCACATCCACTGCCACAATCTCCACTGAACCCGTAGGGGTAGGAGCACGTCATGGCAAACTAGCCCCTGCAGTTGTCACTGGAGGTGGCCGGGTGAATGTGGCCTCGGGTCCAGCAGAGGGTTGCGACTCAATGGTATCGACAGGCTGCACAGCTTTTTCAGTAGAGGCTGCAGATGGAGCGGCCATCAACGTCGACTTTTTAGACAACTTTTTCGGCTTGCTCTTTGATTTGGAGCCATCGTCATGCTGAGAGGTGTGTTTTTCCTTCCTCTTTTTCTTCAAGGAATGTACGGCCTCTCCAGAGATGCCAGCCCGACTGGTAGATTCAGATGATGCCTGGTCCCGAGGGGCGGCCTTCGAGGTGGAAGGCTCCTGGTCCTGTGTCAATGTCGAAGGTGGCGAGTGAGCTCGATCCTGAGCTGAAGCCGAAGAAGCATGTTTGTGCGAGGCACACAAAGCCTACGGGTCCGAGGCAATCAAACAACGTTGGGACGGGCTACAGGACCGATGGCGCTTCTGGGGCTTGGTTTTCGGAGAAGGCGAGCAGCCACGTTTTTGCGGTTAGGACGCTGAAGTAGAGGCCGGAGTCGAAGTAGGGGCCGGACTTAAGGCCTTCTCGTACAAGGACTTCAGACGGGACATCCTGTGCTTATATGCCTGAGGGGTAAAGGCTCTACAGTGCATACAGGAGTCGACATTATGGGTCTCTCGGAGACAAATCAGGCAGTGGGAATGACCATCCATGCTAGAAAGTTTGGTCTGACAGATCACACATCTCTTGAAGGCCCCTCGTCCAGACATTTTACTCACAGAGTCGCCAAATCCAAAGGGAGAAACACGGAGAGTAGAGAAAGACAATCCAGGTCAACAATGAAATTCGGAGATAGAATGCCAAATCTAAGGGAGTGAGAAAAAATCGTAGTCAAAACTGCAAGCCAAGTCAAATCCAAATCAAACCAAAGATGAAAGAGAAAAAACTAGCGAACAAAGGTTCCTTCAAGCTGCTAATGTGGCGGAAACAAAGGAACTGAGGGGAATTAGGCAGGAGTGCCTTATAAGGGACCGTTAGTGTGGGCGGAGTTACCACCAAAAATGTATCAAATCACATTCTGCCTAGCGATTCCAGAAGGTTCCGATCCTCTGCGCAGGCGCAGGAATAACCCAGCTGTGTGATTCATAGAGACCACGAAGAAAATCTATGAGATCTCTTCCACAACTGTCATAAGACTGAGTAGAAATTCTTCTATGCTGTTTCTTGTACCCTGCAGGTAGGACTGCAACCACTTTGCCTATCACATCCAATCTACAAAGTCAATACAGTCAATGGTATCGGAAGTAAAAATGATAGTCCCACATAAGCATCAATGTTAGTTACATAAGCCAGGGCATCATAAATCACAATTCAAAAATGGCTTGCTTAGAAAGTAGAACTAATAGTCAGTGGAAGACAGGCTTGTATTATACAGAAATATATAAATTCAAGCAACCAATTTTGTAATAATTCTACTGAAATTAAGACGGTTAGAAACAAGGTTACAAAGGTTTCACCTTTACCCTACATTTAGTTTTGTTAGTCATGTAATCTTTCTTCCATTCCCACCCACCCCCATATATACAGGTGTTATGTGTCAGCAATTAAACAGTTTATTTAAACAATCATTTTTTGAGGGTTTGCATGCCAGTCCATGTGTTTTCAGCTTCGGCTAGGCTGGTGTAGGCATCCACCCTGAACATCTATGTTGACTGTGTGGCTGTAAGTATGCAACTTTCAGTTTTGATTTACTCATCTTCGTTGTAAATCCTCATAGCATGTATGTTACTTGTTATTTACAATTTAAGATAGCTGAGGAAATCTAATGATGAAATGGGGACTATAAAATCCCAGGGTCCTCCATCCTACTACTACTACTACAGAATTGTGAGATTCACAGCTTCAGCATTGCTGCCACTTCATATAGGAATCTACCAGGCAGTTGTCTGAGGGATTTATAGCTATTTCATTTACTAATTGGATATAGGAACTTTTTGTGAGAGCACACTATGAATTTGATTGTTGGATTTATAGCTTCAGCATCTTTGCTACTAGATTTAAAAATTATACAAAATAACTCTCTGTGCGATCACAGCCTGTGCATTATTGTTTTCAGTAATTCTATTAGTGTGTATAAAAAAGTGTGTATATGAACTGTATGAAACATTTTCTTATAATTTTCAATAGAATTGTTATGAAATTGATTGTTTGAATTTATTTCTGTATAATACAAGCTTCTTTTCTGCTGACTATTAGTTCCAGGTATTAGGGAATCATAGTGGTTTGGGGTTGCATACTTGCTTAGAAAGTGACCAGCTTCTTTTAAATCAGGATATCCAGTAGAGATGTACATGAATGTAAAGACCAAGGGTGGGGGGAGATAGGAGTGGTGGAGCATAAGAGCCCAAGGTTTTGCTTATTGTGCCATGCAAAGCAGGCAAAGGGGAAATTAGGGGCATACTTACCAAATTTGCAGATGACACCAAATTAGGAGAAGTAGCTAATACCCTAGAGGACAGGATCAAAATTCAAAATGACCTGGATAGACTGGAGAGTTGGGCCAAAGCTAACAAAATGAAATTCAATATGGAGAAATGTAAGGTACTGCACTTAGGGCGAACAAATGAAATGCATAGATATAGGATGGGGAAGACCTGACTGAATGAGACTACATGCGAAAGGGATCTAGGAGGCCTAGTAGACCACAAGTTGAACATGAGTCAACAGTGTGATGTGGCAACTAAAAAGGCCAATGCGATTTTGGGCTGCATCAATAGAAGTATAGTGTCTAGATCAAGGGAAGTAATAGTGCCACTCTATTCTGCCTTGGTCAGACCTCACCTGGAATACTGTGTCCAGTTCTGGGCACCACAATTCAAAAAGGATATTGACAAATTGGAGCGTGTCCAGAGAAGGGTGACTAAAATGGTGAAAGGTCTGGAAATGATGCCTTATGAGGAGAGACTTAGGGAGCTGGGTATGTTTAGCCTGAAAAAAAAGACGGTTAAGAGGCAATATGATAGCCCTGTTTAAGTATTTGAAGGGGTGTCACGTTGAGGATGAAGCAGGCTTGTTTTCTGCTGCTCCGGAGACTGAAACACGGAGCAATGGATGCAAGCTCCAGGAACAGAGATTCCACCTCAACATTAGGAGGAACTTTTTGATAGTAAGAGCTGTTTGGCAGTGGAACACACTCCCTCGGAGCGTGGTGGGGTCTCCTTCCTTGGAGGTCTTTAAACAGAGGCTGGATGGCCATCTGTCGGGGATGCTTTGATCGTGATTTCCTGCATGGCAGGGGGTTGGACTGGATGGCCCTCATAGTCTCTTCCAACTCTGCAATTCTATGATTCTACGAAATATCCCAACATTCTTGAGTGCTAAAAACGTATATTAATCCTCAGTCGTTCACCTAAAAACCTTGATGTAATCTGGATATTTTCTGACCCCAGTGGGAATTTCAATATATTGCAGGGTATAAAGATTCTCCATGTGCACAGGAGTGTTTGTGAAAGATTAATGGAATCCCACAACACTCAAACACTCAGAGCCAGGAAATTAATAAATTAATTAGATGTATATGCTGCCTTTCTCCCTGTGAAAGATCCAATACAAGATATGTTCATATGAAATGGAATGTCTCTTTTGAGTAGCTGTCATCATCTTCTTTTGTAAAGGAAAAAATGTAACCAAAACAATTTCTGTGTTTTACTATTACAGTCGACCCTCTCTATCAATGGATGCTGTATCCACAGATTCAACCAACCACAGCTTGAAAATATTCAGGGGAAAATCTCCAAAAAGAAAACCTTGCTGTATACCATTTTATATAAGGGACATTTTACTATGCCATTATATATAATGGGACTTGAGCATCCACAGATTTTGGCATCCACTGGGGTTCCTGGAACCAACCCCCAGTGGATACCTAAGAGCTCACGGTACTATTTTTTGTCCACTAAGAAAAAGTATTTACACTGCAGGTGCTGAAATGGAGATACATTGTTTACAACTCTTAAGATGATAATATTATTAAAAAGCAGAGGGTGCATTCTGCAAAAATTGGCTAGTGGATTTATAATATCCCATGCTCCTGGATGAAGGTTAAAAACTATTTTTGCACTTACGATGTAAGAAGCAATCATATTTGAAACATCGTCTACAGAAGAGAGTATGAAATGAATGCAGACTCTGCTCCCTCTGAACAGATTTGGCATTTGGTCCATCAATGTTTGGTGTGCACTCAGGAGGAAGAGCTCCTGGAAGCTGCTGTTCTGTAAGTTCTTTGTATCTGCAGGAGAAGTAAAAACTCTAGCTCTTTTACATGAAAAAATATTAGTTTTAACGTTCTTTTATGAAGTTTTCAGTAAATTCTGCAAGTAAGCTTTAGCGTCCTTCCGTACTGAGTACACTATCTGCACGAAAGTAAACATGCGTACAAAAATAATTCATTTGACATGTGGTTGAAAAATGAATTCTATACAAACATGGGCAAAACAACTCCACACAGAAATCATCTGTGGATTTCCTAGTTCAGCAACAGTTATTATCATCAGTAACAAAATGTCAACAGAACAAAATACACAGAGAGCAAATTGAGAGTCAGCAAAAGGAAGGTCACAACATCCCCACATTATACCACTCCATTGTGAACATTAAACCTAACTACTCTAGGTGTTACTCTATCTATGAATATTGCTATAGCCATCTCTGCAATCTCCAGATGTAATTCCAAAAATAAATATACTGTATATTCCGGCCTAAGACGACCTTTGAACCCCGAAAAATATCCTCCAAAATCATCGTCTTATACGCCGGCTACACTTTGCTTCGCCAGTCGTCTGATCTCCTGCCTCTTTGCTCGCTTCGCAAACGGATCAAACAGGCAGGAGATCGGGTGGGGGGGGTGAGGCAAAGTGTTTACTGGTTCATTCTCCCCCCTCCTCTGCCTTCTCCCCCTTTAGGGAGCAACCGAAGACAGAGGAGGGGGGCGAACGTTGCAGTTTCAAAGGGAACAAACACACAGGAGATCGAGCGGCGGCCAAGGCAAACCGGGTACATTCGCCCCTTTCTTCCACCTTCCTGGAAGGTGGAAGAAAGGGGCGAATCTTGCGGTTTGCCTCGGCTGCCCCCGCTTCCCCCCGTCTTCATTCCCTTCCAAAGAGAATGAAGACGAAGGGAAGGGGGAGCGGACAAGGCAAACAGGGTACTTTCGCCCCTTTCGTCCACCTTCCTGGAAGGTAATAATAGTAATAATATTTTTTTTATTTTTAACCCACCCCTCTGCTTGGCAACCAGGGCGGCATACAATAGGATTAAAACAGCAGCAAGTTAAAACAATCCTTCCCAATCCCAACCCCCACCCCACCCCTTAAAACTAGTTTTAATCAGTAGAGAATTAAAACAAAGATAAAATACAATACAATATACAAAAAAAATGGCAATAGCAGCAGGGGGGCGGGTAAGCAATTAACTCCACTTGAGTAGGGAAGTTATTCCGGGAAGGCCTGCCGGAAGAGATCCATCTTTAGCGCTTTCTTGAAGCTATCAAGAGTAGTGGTAAGACGGATCTCATCCGGCAGGCCATTCCAAAGTCTGGGAGCCGTAGAAGAGAAGGCCCCCTGGGAGGTCTGCCTAGTTTTCATAGACTGCAGCAGGTTCCTCCCAGAAGACCAAAGTGCGCGGGGGGGATCATATGGGATGAGGTGGTCCCGGAGATAAGATGGACCCAAGCCATGTAGGGCTTTAAAGGTTAAAACCAACACCCTGTACTGTGCCCGGAAACTTACTTCCAACTAAAGGTGGAAGAGAGGGGCGAATCCCGCGGTTTGCCACAGACGCTGCCCATCACCTCTGTCTTCATTCCCTTCCAAAGAGAATGAAGACGGAGGCTAGGGGGGATGAGGCAAACCAGGTACTTTGCCCCCTGTCGTCCAACTTCCTGGAGGGAGGAAGAGAGGGGCGAATCCCACGGTTTGCCACGGACGCTGCCCATCCCCTCCATCTTCATTCCCTTCCAAAGACAATAAAGACGGAGGTTGGGGGGGGGGGCAGACGAGGCAAACCGGGTACTTTCGCCCCTGTCGTCCACCTTCCTGGAAGATGGAAGAAAGGGGCAAATCCCGCAGTTTGCCACAGACTCTGCCCATCCCCTCCGTCTTCATTCCCTTCCAAAGAGAATGAAGACGGAGGTTGGGGGAAGGGGTGGACGATGCAAACAAGGTACTTTCGCCCCTTTCGTCCACCTTCCTGGAAGGTGGAAGAGAGGGGCGAATCCCGCGGTTTGCAGCTGCCACTGCCCATCCCCTCCGTCTTCATTCCCTTCCAAAGAGAATGAAGACAGAGGTTGGGGGGAACGGACAAGGCAAACCGGGTACATTCGCCCCTTTTGTCCACCTTCCTGGAAGGTGGAAGAGAGGGGCGAATCCCGCCGTTTGCAACAGCCGCTGCCCCTTCCCTACGTCTTCATTCCCAGGTATTTTTGCCCCTTTCGTCCACCTTCCGAGTCAAGTTTCCAAGTCTATTGCTTTCTAAATGGATGTGTACAACTAAGCTGTAGGCAGGAGAACATGGTGGTGTTCCAGTGTTGTTTTTCCAATGTATGTTCACCAGGCCTCCCCCTGCCCTATGCACAAGGCTCTCCACTTGGAAGTCTTAAAAGCATGTGGTGCTCTTGATATGTAACCTTGAACAATGGACAAAATTGTTCTTATACTAGAAAGGAATTGAGACTAGTGCAGAGAGTGAAAGTTTATTATATTAGTGAGCAATGAAGCTGTAATAATATGCAACCATCAATAAATGTAGATTTATTGTGCAGCACTTGATTCAGTTGGAATGTAAACTGCCATTCCAGTTTTCAGTGAGAACTTCTATTAGTTTTTGAATGTTTAATTTCTTTTCCACATTTTCAATTAGCCTCTCCATTTATATTCAGGATGACACTATTAAGAAGCCCCTCAAAAACCTAAACCCTCCAATTTAAAGAAAGGTGGTCCTTGAGGTATTCTCTACTAATAGTGCTTTAAACACCAAGTTGTTTATTGAGCCATATTCTTTCTTATGTATATGCAGGGAGTTTTAATGGAAATCTGGCCTAAGGGAAATCTTAATTCTTTGAACTACGAAAGATCAGCAATTTGTTTTCATTCCAGTTCTTTCTTACATTGAAAAGCAGTATCGTTAATAATCACAAACATTATCCAAGATCCTCGTGAATTGGGGAACAAAGAGGATCAGCTAGCAAGGCTCCCCCAGCCAGCCAGCCAAATTGGTGTGTGTGTGTGTCTTATATGGCGAATATATGCCAAACTCTATATTTTTACTTGAAAACTGGGGGGGGGGGGTTCGTCATCAAGTAAATGTCAACAAAATAGGCACAATTTGTGGACTAACTATCCAAACACAGCTATCAGCCACGTTGTGACAGCCAAGTGCTTGACAACATGTAGTTAAGAGTAAGTTTTATTGAACTACCGCACACTGTCTGCTGGTTGTATCACAATTTTTAACACTGCTATACTGTTTTTCCAGGAACAGACATTCACTTTAAAAAACAGCATCTTACTTTTCTTTCAGTTCCTCTGCTGTACCCTTATCTGGAAACATGGAGGAAATGGCTTCAAATATCTTGTCAGAAGGAAATTTCCGAGGAGGATGACTCTCTTTGTCTAAATCAAAATGCAAACAGAGACACCAAAGACATGTTTTCTAAACAAGTATCTTAAGATTTTTGACATTTGCTATTTCTCAAATGGTGAAGAAGGAAGGCAGGTTGTGACTGTGTCAGGAACAATATCAAGGCACAACATTCAACACTGCGCTTATCTTTTCCACATCAATAATGTTTTTCTAACTTCCTCTGATCACAGAGATCTATAAGGCACTAATTTTTTCTCTGCCCTAGAAACTCAAGAGCAGTGTGTTAGAATGTATGACCTTGCCTCTTCCCATTTTCCTTTAACCGGTCATCCAAGAAAAAAGGAAAAGAAACAAGTAAATCTTATCAAATAATCTGACTTTTCTTGTTACAAAATAATTCTTAAACTACACTTACATCCTGGAAATATGTCTAGTTTAACCAAAATAGAGAAGCACTTGTTTTATAAATTTATCATCTTAGTAAATATGTTTATAACAACATTTTGGAACTATTCCAAGATATTATGTTATTTTACTGCTTCATGGAGACAGAATGAAAGTGAAGTATCAGGAACAATTTGACTACATTGTTGTTCTTTGATGAAAGCTGATTGTTAGTCAAAACATGAAAGCAGATGACCCTAACTCTGCTTTCATGTTTTGACTAACAATCAGCTTTCATCAAAGAACAACAATGGAGTTAACAGGTTTATATCTATACCAGCTCGACCCAATGTAATATACATCGCTGATGCATTAAGGGTGAGTCGCTCTGTTGACCTGCCCTTGGTGCCACTGCCGCCACTGCCAATTGACTGCACGGGTCCTGTTGGAGCGGTAGCAGCAGCAGCATCCCGCTGCCGCCACCAGTCCCACAACCATCGCCAGCTGACTGTGTGGGTCTACAGTCAACTGGCAGTGGCGGCACCGGGGGAGGTCAACAAAACAACTCACCCTCAACACACCACCAACGTATGTTACATCGGGTATAGCTAGTTGGAGCAGTAGGAGGTGTCCTGCTGCTGCTGCCATTCCCGCCACCACCGCCACTGAGTGTGTGGTCTCTTTTGGAGTGGCGGTGGCAGCATCCCACCACCACCACCATTCCCAATTCCACTGCCAAGTTCACTCAGCGGCGGCAGCGGGGCCATGGCCTCCCCACCCCTTTTGGCCTGGTAAGGCCAGAGCTTGGCGGCAGCAGCAGAACCCTGACCTCCCCCCAATTCAGCCTGGGAAGTCCGGAGCTTGGCAGCAGCTGGCCCTAACCTCCCCCACCCCGTTTGGACTGGGAAGGCTGGAACTCAGCGGCAGAGCGAAGACATCACCCTCTGTAGACCAAGGAAGTGCTGCTGAGAGCTGATTGGTCAGCCAAGGAGCACTTAAGCAGCCAATCAGCACACTGAAAATAGCAACATACCAAGAGAATTATATATAGAGATATTAGGAATGGGCATATAGACATGCAGCAACTAATGATCACTGGGAGCTGCCCTTAGCAGTACACTATCAATATGCAGCTTTATTTTTAAAAAGTTATTAGAAAGAACAGAGACTAATCACAATCAAGAGCTTTTCATATGAATCAGATTAACAGTGGAATATAAATAAGTATATACAGCTACTACAAGGAATGCATTTTTCAAATATTCATATCCATAGATTATAGTAAGACGATCACTACTATTTCTACTTGTACTAGCCACTCAATAAATGGAAACCAAATTGCACAAAATACATTGTTATTTTGGTTATTTCGTAAGTCTCTCAGCTGTGAAGTGAACTTCTCAAATTAATGCTACACCAGAGTTCCATAAATTGAACTGGGCTTTGCACAGCTGCCTAAGAGCAACTGATCTGTACTTTCTATGTTTAGTGTGAAAATGATCAAAATTATAATTACATTTGGCCCTTCCCATTTTGCTTTAGTGCCACATACTCTCTCCTTGGCCCTGCTTTGTGCTCTTTGTCCCACTAACTTCTGGAATGTGACCCCCAAGGATCTTCCCAAACTGAAACATTGCCTCCAAGTTTAAGATAGCACCCCATCGTAACAGAAATCATATACAGTTGCCCCTCCACATTTGCAGCTTTCACATTCGCGGTTTTGATTATTCACGGAAAGCCACCTGCCCCCCCCTCTCCACTCCGTCCCTTCCCAAGGCAGCGAAGGGGTTCTCAGTAATCCCTTCGCTGCCTTGGGAAAGGGGGAATGGAAAGCCTCCCTCACTCCACCCCAGTCCCTTCCCAAGGCAGCGAGGGACCCCCTACGCCACTCTGGGAAGGGCGGGGGGAGTGAGGGAGAGTGGCGGTGGGGGCTTCAGAAGCCCCCCTCGCCACTCTGGGAAGGGCGGGGGGGGGGGTGAAGGAGAGTGGCGGTGGGGGCTTCTGAAGCCCCCCTCGCCACTCTGGGAAGGGTGGGGGGTGAGGGAGAGTGGCGGTGGCGGCTTCAGAAGCCCCCCTCGCCACTCTGGGAAGTGCGGGGGGGGGGGTGAAGGAGAGTGGCGGCGGGGGCTTCAGAAGCCCCCCTCGCCACTCTGGGAAGGGTGGGGGGTGAAGGAGAGTGGCGGTGGGGGCTTCATAAGCCCCCCTCGCCACTCTGGGAAGGGCGGGGGGGGTGAGGGAGAGTGGTGGCGGGGGCTTCTGAAGCCCCCACCGCCACTCTGGGAAGGGCGGGGGGGGTGAAGGAGAGTGGCGGTGGGGGCTTCTGAAGCCCCCCTCGCCACTCTGGGAAGGGTGGGGGGGTGAGGGAGAGTGGCGGTGGGGGCTTCAGAAGCCCCCCTCGCCACTCTGGGAAGCGCGGGGGGGGTGAAGGAGAGTGGCGGCGGGGGCTTCAGAAGCCCCCCTCGCCACTCTGGGAAGGGTGGGGGGTGAAGGAGAGTGGCGGTGGGGGCTTCAGAAGCCCCCCTCGCCACTCTGGGAAGCGCGGGGGGGGGTTGAAGGAGAGTGGCGGCGGGGGCTTCAGAAGCCCCCCTCGCCACTCTGGGAAGGGTGGGGGTGAAGGAGAGTGGCGGTGGGGGCTTCATAAGCCCCCCTCGCCAGTCTGGGAAGGGCGGGGGGGGTGAGGGAGAGTGGTGGCGGGGGCTTCTGAAGCCCCCACCGCCACTCTGGGAAGGGTGGGGGGGTGAAGGAGAGTGGCGGTGAGGGCTTCAGAAGCCCCTCTCGCCACTCTGGCAAGCGCGGGGGGGGGTGAAGGAGAGTGGCGGCGGGGGCTTCAGAAGCCCCCCTCGCCACTCTGGGAAGGGCGGGGGGTGAAGGAGAGTGGCAGTGGGGGCTTCATAAGCCCCCCTCGCCACTCTGGGAAGGGCGGGGGGTGAGGGAGAGTGGTGGCAGGGGCTTCTGAAGCCCCCACCGCCACTCTGGGAAGGATGGGGGGGTGACGGAGAGTGGCGGTGGGGGCTTCTGAAGCCCCCCCCGCCACTCTGGGAAGCGCGGGGGGGGGGTGAAGGAGAGTGGCGGTGGAGGCTTCATAAGCCCCCCTCGCCACTCTGGGACGGGCGGGGTGGTGAGGGAGAGTGGTGGCGGGGGCTTCTGAAGCCCCCACCGCCACTCTGGGAAGGTTGGGGTGTGAAGGAGAGTGGCGGCGGGGGCTTCAGAAGCCCCCATCGCCATTCTAGGAAGGGCGGGGGTGAAGAAGAGTGGCGGCGGGGGCTTCAGAAGCCCCCGTAGCCACTCTGGGAAGGGCGGGGGGGGGTGAAGGAGAGTGGCGGCGGGGGCTTCAGAAGCCCCCATCACCACTTTGGGAAGGGCAGCGCAGCCTCCTCCCCACCCACACGCTGCCTTCCCTGGCCTTTCTCAGCGGGGTCCGGGGCTTTGGAAATGCTGGGGAGAGGCAGCGCAGCCTCCTCCCCACCCACTGCTTATATATAGAGATATTAGGAATGGGCATATAGACATGCAGCAACTAATGATCACTGGGAGCTGCCCTTAGCAGTACACTATCAATATGCAGCTTTATTTTTAAAAAGTTATTAGAAAGAACAGAGACTAATCACAATCAAGAGCTTTTCATATGAATCAGATTAACAGTGGAATATAAATAAGTATATACAGCTACTACAAGGAATGCATTTTTCAAATATTCATATCCTTAGATTATAGTAAGACGATCACTACTATTTCTACTTGTACTAGCCACTCAATAAATGGAAACCAAATTGCACAAAATACATTGTTATTTTGGTTATTTCGTAAGTCTCTCAGCTGTGAAGTGAACTTCTCAAATTAATGCTACACCAGAGTTCCATAAATTGAACTGGGCTTTGCACAGCTGCCTAAGAGCAACTGATCTGTACTTTCTATGTTTAGTGTGAAAATGATCAAAATTATAATTACATTTGGCCCTTCCCATTTTGCTTTAGTGCCACATACTCTCTCCTTGGCCCTGCTTTGTGCTCTTTGTCCCACTAACTTCTGGAATGTGACCCCCAAGGATCTTCCCAAACTGAAACATTGCCTCCAAGTTTAAGATAGCACCCCATCGTAACAGAAATCATATACAGTTGCCCCTCCACATTTGCAGCTTTCACATTCGCGGTTTTGATTATTCACGGAAAGCCACCTGCCCCCCCCTCTCCACTCCGTCCCTTCCCAAGGCAGCGAAGGGGTTCTCAGTAATCCCTTCGCTGCCTTGGGAAAGGGGGAATGGAAAGCCTCCCTCACTCCACCCCAGTCCCTTCCCAAGGCAGCGAGGGACCCCCTACGCCACTCTGGGAAGGGCGGGGGGAGTGAGGGAGAGTGGCGGTGGGGGCTTCAGAAGCCCCCCTCGCCACTCTGGGAAGGGCGGGGGGGGGGGGTGAAGGAGAGTGGCGGTGGGGGCTTCTGAAGCCCCCCTCGCCACTCTGGGAAGGGTGGGGGGTGAGGGAGAGTGGCGGTGGCGGCTTCAGAAGCCCCCCTCGCCACTCTGGGAAGTGCGGGGGGGTGGGTGAAGGAGAGTGGCGGCGGGGGCTTCAGAAGCCCCCCTCGCCACTCTGGGAAGGGTGGGGGGTGAAGGAGAGTGGCGGTGGGGGCTTCATAAGCCCCCCTCGCCACTCTGGGAAGGGCGGGGGGGTGAGGGAGAGTGGTGGCGGGGGCTTCTGAAGCCCCCACCGCCACTCTGGGAAGGGCGGGGGGGGTGAAGGAGAGTGGCGGTGGGGGCTTCTGAAGTCCCCCTCGCCACTCTGGGAAGGGTGGGGGGTGAGGGAGAGTGGCGGTGGGGGCTTCAGAAGCCCCCCTCGCCACTCTGGGAAGCGCGGGGGGGGGGGTGAAGGAGAGTGGCGGCGGGGGCTTCAGAAGCCCCCCTCGCCACTCTGGGAAGGGTGGGGGGTGAAGGAGAGTGGCGGTGGGGGCTTCAGAAGCCCCCCTCGCCACTCTGGGAAGCGCGGGGGGGGGGGTTGAAGGAGAGTGGCGGCGGGGGCTTCAGAAGCCCCCCTCGCCACTCTGGGAAGGGTGGGGGTGAAGGAGAGTGGCGGTGGGGGCTTCATAAGCCCCCCTCGCCAGTCTGGGAAGGGCGGGGGGGTGAGGGAGAGTGGTGGCGGGGGCTTCTGAAGCCCCCACCGCCACTCTGGGAAGGGTGGGGGGGGTGAAGGAGAGTGGCGGTGAGGGCTTCAGAAGCCCCTCTCGCCACTCTGGCAAGCGCGGGGGGGGTGAAGGAGAGTGGCGGCGGGGGCTTCAGAAGCCCCCCTCGCCACTCTGGGAAGGGCGGGGGGTGAAGGAGAGTGGCAGTGGGGGCTTCATAAGCCCCCCTCGCCACTCTGGGAAGGGCGGGGGGTGAGGGAGAGTGGTGGCAGGGGCTTCTGAAGCCCCCACCGCCACTCTGGGAAGGATGGGGGGGGTGACGGAGAGTGGCGGTGGGGGCTTCAGAAGCCCCCCCCGCCACTCTGGGAAGCGCGGGGGGGTGAAGGAGAGTGGCGGTGGAGGCTTCATAAGCCCCCCTCGCCACTCTGGGACGGGCGGGGGTGGTGAGGGAGAGTGGTGGCGGGGGCTTCTGAAGCCCCCACCGCCACTCTGGGAAGGGTGGGGGGGTGAAGGAGAGTGGCGGCGGGGGCTTCAGAAGCCCCCATCGCCATTCTAGGAAGGGCGGGGGGTGAAGAAGAGTGGCGGCGGGGGCTTCAGAAGCCCCCGTAGCCACTCTGGGAAGGGCGGGGGGGGGGGGTGAAGGAGGAGCCCCGGAGCCCGCTGAGAAATGCTGGGGAGAGGCAGCGCAGCCTCCTCCCCACCCACTGCTGTCTCCGGCCTTCCAAAGCGGGTGCCTGGGCGCCAAAGCCCCGGTGCCCACTTTGGAAGGCTGCAGAGAGGCAGCGCAGCCTCCTCCCCGCCCACACACTGCCTTCCCCGGCGGGCTCCGGGGCTTCTAAGGCCTGGAGTCCCCTCAGAAAGGCCGCGGAGAGGCCAGCCAGGCTGGCCAGACACCCTCCCGCTGCCTCCCTCCCTCGGGGGGGGGGGGGGGCGCGGGAGCAGGATCTGTTATTCGCGTGTTTTCCACATTCGCGGGGGTCTCAAGAACCTAACCCCCGTGAAAGTGAAGGGACAACTGTATTTAGTTATTTTACAGATTTATACTGTGCCTTGCAATCAAACAATTCTACCTTGTAAGGCAGGTTGAACTGAGATAGCGTCAGGACTAAAAAACCCATGGTCCAATCTTTTATCCATCACAATACACAGACTTCCTCTGAGGGTCAATGCCCATCTTACATTTTATTAAAGTACTAATTACTTTAATGACCATTACAATCTCTGATCTGAGAAGGCTTAGATCCAGGCTATGTGACACACTTTATCTCCCCATATCTGCCCAGGACCTGAGATCCTCAAAAGAAGTCCTTCTCTCAGTTCCACCATCTTCACAGGCACAGCTTATGGACATGTGAGATAGGGCCTTCTCAGCTGTTTCCCCAAGGAGGCTACAATGGAATACAATGCATATGTCAAAGAGATTTGAACATACCTATTACCATACCTATTCGGTTGCTCTCCTGATTTTTCTGCTTTTCATCTCTCCTGACAAGACTGTCATCATCATCTTCATCATCTTCTTCTTCATCGTCGTCGTCATCGTCGTCATCATCATCATCACTATATTGACCAAGAGCATTGACCAGCTCCACAAATATCTCATCATTGATAAACCCACATTCTGAAATTAAACACATCCAAAAACTCAAGAGGCAAGTTTTTCTCCAAAACAAGGATGTGTGTACCTCAACAAATATAATCTATCATGCAAAGAGAAAGAAATTGGACATTTAAGTACATTAATGAAGGAAACATAATTATTGTGAGAAAAGTGTAATTGTTTCTAGCTATTGCTTTATGATTCTATTTTTCAGTTATTCAAAGTATGTGTTACGGTCCAGATGGTCTAAGGACAGGGCGAATTAAGGATGTGTTACTCTTTCCTTAAAGCTTGCTATGTGCAATAATTGCAGGAAACATACCACTACCTGGAATGAACAGGCTTGCCATGTTAGAGATTCATTAAGACCTGTTCTGTAAATGATACAGGACAACGGAATTTATTTAATACTTCTCTTCTTAATACTCAAGTCCCATTCTATGCAATGGCATAGCAAAATGGTGTCCCTTATATAAGATGGCAAAATCAATGTTTGCTTTTTGGATTATTATTTTTAAAGAATATTTTCAAGCCATGAATACTTAAATCCCTGAATGCCAAATCTGTGAATATGGAAGGACAACTGTAAAATGTTTAGGCTGCAATCCTCTCTCTACTTAGCATGGAGTAAGCTCCACTGAATCCAATGGGAGTTGAGTTCTGAATGCAATTTAAAACAAAGAAAATAAACATAGCAATGTTTTCCCTGTATTTTGCTGAGGTTTTCTGAACAGCTAGGCAGAAGATAAAAGTAGTATCATTTTGTTTCATGCAGAAACAAGTGATGCGGCAGCTAAAAAGGCCAATGCAATTTTGGGCTGTATCAATAGAAGTATAGTGTCTAGATCAAGGGAAGTAATAGTGCCACTCTATTCTGCCTTGGTCAGACCTCACTTAGAATACTGTGTCCAGTTCTGGGCACCACAATTCAGAAAGGATATTGACAAATTGGAGCGTGTCCAGAGAAGGGCAACTAAAATGGTGAAAGGTCTGGAAACAATGCCTAATGAGGAGAGACTTAGGGAGCTGGGTATGTTTAGCCTGGAAAAAAGACGGTTTAGAGGCGATATGATAGCCCTGTTTAAGTATTTGAAGGGATGTCACGCTGAGGATGGAGCAGGCTTGTTTTCTGCTGCTCCAGAGACTGGAACACGGAGCAATGGGTGCAAGCTCCAGGAACAGAGATTCCACCTCAACATGAGGAGGAACTTTTTGACAGTCAGAGCTGTTCGGCAGTGGAACACACTCCCTCGGAGCGTGGTGGGGTCTCCTTCCTTGGAGGTCTTTAAACAGAGGCTGGATGGCCATCTGTCGGGGATGCTTTGATTGTGATTTCCTGCGTGGCAGGGGGTTGGACTGGATGGCCCTCGTGGTCTCTTCCAACTCTGCAATTCTATGATTCTATGATTCTATGAGAATGGGAAGAAACCTGTAATTTAGTCCAATAATTATCTTTCCGAAGCAGTATCAATTGTGGTGCTATGAAAGGCAAATATACACCACATAACTCACCTCTGTCACCATGTACCTTTCCATCATAGTTTTTGATTAGTTCTTCAATAAATGTTCCATCCTGGTCAAGTACTTCATCCCCCATGTAAGGAATGTTATGTAAAACTGTCTCATCCTCTACCTAACCACAAAGTAAGAAACAGGTTTTTTCTAAGCAATGTTTCTTTACCATAAACATAAAGTAAATCTTTATAAATATTTAGAGCACATTCTTTCATCTTGCCCTTACTGCAAAGCCAAATAGCAGAGGAAGATTCTCACAATCCAATGGCAGCTGTTTCCTCAGTGTCATAAAAATGTGACTTGACCCCATTTGCTTCTACTAACAAAGTAATCTAAAAATAGCACCTTATCTACAGTTTAGAAACAAAACCCCCCTAACAATTTAGCAAAATTGTATGGGTGAAAGGGCTCTGGTTCACTCAAGGAACTCTCTCACCTGTAACTGCTACTCCATTAATTTGAAGGTTGCAATTGTTCTCTTTTCAATTTTGGATTTGCTGCTGGAATGTTTTCAATATTTGATATATTTTAATATATTTAGTATATTGAAAACAAGTTTTAATTACTTCATGCTGTTCATACATTGTTTATATATGCATTGTAATGTCAAAATATTTTAGTAGATTTTTGCACAAGTTTAATTATGATTCAGACTTAATCAATTTTATCATTGTGTACTTAACACACAATGAAGACTGTCAAGCTCTTTAACAATATGGTGGCAATGTCAAAGTTACAATACAGTGAAAATATAGAATCACATTATTTAGCTACAGTGTCCTGCAGAGCATGTTCATCTGCTGTTTTCCATTTCAGTAAATTTGAGTCCACATTTCACTTACCATAAAATTCTGCTGAAGGGGAGACCAAGAATACATTATGGGTACAGAAGCAACAGCATTCAGAGTCTTGAGAGGGATCACTTGCTTGGGAAAATCTAAGTCACTGGTGACAGAACACTGAGAGAAAAGATAACATTACACAACTGGTAGTAAAGTGTTTTTAAACTTGAGAAAATAGCAGCAAAAACATTAAGTTACAGATCTTCAGGGGGTTAGATGAACAGTTATTAAATAACAAACGTAACAGACTTAAGAATAGCTAACCAGAAGTTTGCTTCCATTGTGGCTTTTTCTTTGTGGTCTCTATGGCTCACATATATGGATTACCAGCACATGCGCAGTGCATCTTTTAGAACCTACTAGAACTGAGTGAGCATTTGTTGGTAGCCCCTCCCCTCCCCAGCTGACATGTCTAGGAGTAGTTACCACCTTATTCCTTGGTTCCTTTTCATTCACTGCAGCAGCAAGAGGAACATGCTCTTCCAAGTTTTCTTCACAAATTTCCCTTTTTGGTTAAGTGGTTTCTTTGGCTTTTCTACTTAGAAGTGTATTCAGATTATTCTTCATTTTACTACTTTTGCTTTTGGTAATTTTCAGACACCTTTGTCTGAAAGCTTATGGCCCCGACCTTTTAAAAGTGCCACAGAAAAATTCCTGAAAATGACAGTCATTCCAAACATTTCTTGTGTTTAGGGGAGCAGCATATTAGCTAACACACATTGGAAACTGCTTAATGCAGTGTAGATGTGTAAATTGCTATTGCTTAAAAACAATTTGTAAGCCACTCTGATAGCCTTGTGGCTGAAGAGCGGGAGATAGATAGACAGATAGATAGATAGCAAGCATAATATTGGAACCTGTTCATATCACATTGTAATGCAATCAATAATTGTTTTAGGCTGAAAGCTCATCTTTGAGAGAAAACTCTTCAAGCCACTGAATGTACTACTGAAAACAAACCATGCTACTCATCTTCTGTCTCAATTTGCTACAGACCCCCTCCATCAACCATGCTTCTGCTTGGAAGTTCATTAGTACCATTGCCACTGATGTCGGGCTTGGGATCAAGTGACGCAGATCCTATTACGTACCATCCTACCTCAACGTTTCAATCATAGGGACCAATGTAGCCTCCCAGACTCTGGGAAATTCAACTGAGTAAGGAGTTGAGTAACATCTCTACAGACACAAGGAAAGACACAGAGCAGAAGAAGCGCAAGAACAAGAGGAGGCAACACAGCTTGAACCTAATCCCCCTTCCCAGGTGGAACAGGTCTCTGAGAAGATGATGTCATCAGCTCCTCTGTCCCTTTGGTCCTTGGACGCTTCACCAATCAGAACTCTGACAGCTCTACATTCTACCTCAGGAGCTGCAGTATCAATTACCACCCTTTAAAAAGTCACCACAAAATGTTCAAACAAATTCAGTTTCATTCTGATAGTATGACCCTATAGGAAATTCTTTTTGTGGATATCTTCTGTGGGGGTGACATTGTGGGGGCTTTATCTGAGTGTGGTATGCACATCATCCTCAACAATGCATACTCACCCTCTAGCCCACATTTACAATCATGTATTGAGACAGACCTCTGGATAGGCATCTTGAAAGGTCCCTTCTTTGTGGGACACATGACCAGTGATCCTGCTCAAGGTCCTGGCACTCCCGAATGCAATGCCCGAGACCAGGGGTGGGGAACCTCTGGCTTTGGACTTCAGCTCCCACAAGTCATAGCTAGCCTGGCCAGTGGTGTGGAATTATGGAAAATGTAGTCCGAAACACCTAGAAGGCCAAAGGTTGACCACCCTTGCCCTAGACTGAGGTCATTCCAGTCCAGGTCACAGAGCCCATAGTCACAGAGGTCTCATTCAATACATGGCAGACAAACACTTCTTTCATGAGAAAGGGCTTATCAGTATTGAAAAGTGGACTTCAAAAGAGAATGCACATATTACTTTTACGCACATCTCAAAGATATGGAAGATGGCCCCCATTTAGAGGGTCACAAAACTACCATGATTGTGCAGATCACTATCACCTGTATGATGATCCTGAAAATGTTCAAGAAGAGTACCATTCTCACAGGTTGCCATTTCACATGGTGATACTGATCCTTAAACCAAAAGTTACAATCTTTTAAAGGACACTGTTAGCTAGTGCTCTACAGTATGTGCAAAATGTAAATGCCCCTAACTCTGTTCCATCTTCAATCTGGTTACAGTCCCAAACTTGTGGATTCTATCCACCTTGGAGGCACAGTGAGGAAGGTACCTCGCAATCACTTCAGAAGGAATTTCTGGAAGCTCACCACATGGATTCTGCTATGTCAGAAGATAAGTAGGATTTATCATCTGTCTCTTCCAAAGGTCCCTTGTCTATCTCACTAGAAGCAGCTGTAGATGACCAGACCCACTTTCACCAACTGATAACATTGGGCTCTTTGCAGACCAAATACTAATAGTAAGAAAACTTGATATCAAACAGCTGGAACCATCAGTCACCAATCTAGTGTTTGAAGGAATACAACACCAAATGCCAACACAGCAGCAATTCCATTGCATCTACCTCTACTGTATGTCTTGGAATGCACTATTGGCAGTACTCCAACTTCAGGCAGGTGCACCTGGTGGAAGACCCAGTAGCATTCTTAAGAAATGATTCTGTATTGACTCTAGAGAATATTTTCCTATAAAGCATCATATCTCAGCCCCATATGTAATTTGTTCCACACTTATCAGAAGGTGGGCAGTGGCCATCTCTACATCCTTTAGGAAAGGAAGTACCATTAACTAATATTCATACGGCTGCTACAAGGACTCAGCCTTCCATGTTAATTCACCATTACAAACTTGACTACAGATCTAAGGCAGATACCGTCTTCAAGAGAGCAATTCTATTCCTTGACAGCACAACAAATTCATCAGCTTGCTAATCTCCTTTATGTGTGAGTCACTGAAACCAGGAAGAAGAGGTTGCTCACCTGCAGCTGTGATTCTTTGAGTCATCTGCGAACCCACACAACCAGCCCTCCTACCCTTTATAGTGTCCTGCCTGTCATGCCTTGGCAGCCAAGGAACTAAGGAATAAGGTGGGGACTGATCCCAGGTATGCATACTGGGGAGGGAAATCGCTGCCACCAAAACACACACAGAGTAGATATACCTATTTCTTACTTACGTAAGAAGGTGAATTCTATTAATCTTCCAAGTACACTAAGATGATAAAATTTTGGTACAATATGAATTAAGCTAAGCAGTACCCTGGATAATTTGTTTTATTTGGGAGGAAAGAGATGCCACAGTGCAAGCAAGAATTTCTTCCAAGGAGCTTACAAACCACACTTTCTCTGCCACTCTGAGAAGGGAGGCTAATAAGTCTACCATGCTTCACATTCTACTCCCCCTCCACAGAAATTGAATAACTACCTAGCTCTTTGTGAAAAATGTGATGGTACTAGTAGTCCCTAAATCAGGAAGTTGCTTTTCTCCCTCCCTATGATAAGAGCAATGGAAAAGTGATGGAAAATATCTTTCCCCATTAAGATAAGTTGAAAGACCACACAACAAACTGGCAATCAGGTCAAATGGGGAATTATATTTTGAAGTGAGGATATTTTGAGTAACACTGACTTTGTCAATTGGCTCACTCCTATGTGAACCAGGGCATGGGCAAAAAGTTAATCTCTTCCTCACTACTGTGAACAAAGGCTCCTTCAGACAGCTCTCCACGCAGCCTATTCACTTCAATAATTCACAAACATTTGCCTATGTACTGACTTGCATAACAAGTCAGCAGCCAAGTTTTTTAACAAGAGTAGAACTTGGTCACAGTTTCTGTCACTGGTCATGCTAGGCAGTGGTTCTCAACCTGTGGGTCCCCAGATGTTGTTGTTGGACTACAGTTCCCAGGAGCCCTCTGAGGTCTCACCTTGACAGCCAGGTGGTCCTCACAGTCATTAGTGGGGTTGTGAGTTCAATCCTACAGCCTCACTAATGACTGGGAGAACCACCTGGCTGTCAAGGTGAAACCTCAGAAGGCTCCTGGGAACTGTAGTCCAATAACATCTGGGGACCCACAGGTTGAGAACCAGTGTGCTAGAGGGAGAGGCAGGTAAATTATTATTGTTATTTTTGTTATTATTAATGAGGAGGCAGAGTTAAGTAGCCTGTTCTTTCACTGCAGTTTGCACACAAAAAGGTTGCCATGGTGCACAGTGAAGGGGATTAATCTTGGATTCGGGAGCTATGCTGAGAGGGAATCCCATCCCAAGTACTTTGTATATGTCAAATATTGAATCTTTTTTTTAGCCATTTGCAGCTGGATTTCTACAGCACATCATGTTAACCAACCTCCCTGGTCCCACGCAATGAGCTCACAGAAGTCATGATGTGTACAGGTTGTATCCGGCGTTGTTTCCATTCTTGATTTAAGATTTCTGTTCTTTCTTGTATCTTCTGACGGTTAGAATTAAACATACTCTGAAAATAAAATAAGTTTTAAAGCCAGAATTTAGATAAGAATCCACACATATTTATGGAGTTCTGTGGTGATCATTAAACAATACTCATCTGACTGTGGAAGACTAACTATATACCTATATCTATACCCGATAAATATTTCATGAACAATTAGCCTGATATAGATTTTGTGAACATAGAGTTCAGTAGTCAAGAATATTTATTTTATCATGTTTTTTTTTTTAAGTTCTTACATTGTAATCCACAGTATATTTTTAGGAGGCTCCTCAAATTTTAACCAGAAACAGACATTTATCTGTAACTAATTCTTCAAGTGTATATTAAGACATACAGATTCTGTGCCTATGCAGAAGTTCTCTTGGAATGTTCTAGAGCTGTGTTTTGGCAGGAAACCTGCCCCTACCACTATAGCACACACAGGGCATGATTCTCACCTTTGAAATCTGATCTTTCAAACACCACAGCAGAACAAACTAAGCACCTCTAGCAGGCCCGCTCGACAGTTTGTGCAAATGTACAGATATTAACTTGAAGAACATTTTGGTATAACTTTTTTGTGGATATTATATGTTGTTTTGTTTTGTGTAAGGCCAACACGGCTACCCCTGAATACGTTTCCTGGATTTGATGATACCGCATTTGCCGCAACAGGGGAATCCTAAACAAAACAGAACTACGGACTGGGACTTAACTCTCTGAGATTTCTACCTCTAGCAAAGGGAAAACTTCTCTTTTGTACTGTAATTGGCAAAGTTTTACCTACATAACACCTAAACGTTTTTCCAGATGTACCACTAGAGACTTGCTGAGAAATCCAATTAACTTTGCCTGAAAAAGGAGCCTGGCTGTGGCCTTACAAAAGGACAGGGACATTCTGGATCCCAAGAGGAGGTGCTTTACTACTGCTAACAGAGTTAAATTTTACTGCCTTTTGTCTCCGTCCCCACATGGCCAAAAAAGTGGGTATGGCCTCTGCCTGTATGAGCTCTCTCAATTTAACAACACAAGCAAAATGTAAGGAGATTATCAGATGCGTTAAAAGTGGTTTACAGGAACGCCAGGAGATCGCAAAAGGGATCCCTTTTCAGACGACGCCATTCCCCCCTCATTATGCAACCGTTCTGCTGCCATTCCACCAGTGCTGCTTTTTATTGATGGGAGAAGCCATCAATAGATCCCGTTCCATTCCTGTCACGGATGTCCCTGCGTGCAACAAGGTGCCCGTCATGCTGGCAAGATCCCAGCGTCAATGGGTGGTCCCTGCCAGAACACTTCTGGGTGAGATTGGGACATCCAGGTAACTGACACACTTTTTATGACCCTCCCCAGGTTACTTCTATCTTTTAAAGTATGTTCTAGTGTTTGCTGTCATTTTTTTTGTGTGTGTTCTTTTCATTTTTATTTTTTAATTTCCTGAGCTTGCGTCTTCTCGTGAGAATCTGCGGGATTTTGATCCAGGAAGTGAAGGGAGCTCCATTAGAGCTCCATCCACTCCTGGGCTGCCGGAACAACAGGAGAGGAGGTAAGTGCGGTGGGGGAGTGATTGTGGCGTGACAGAGCGAGTGTGGAGATTGTGGAACAGGAACTTTTTTTTTTTTTGTTCCTGTCTGATAATCTCCTAAGACAAAATGTAGGCCTATGACACCAACACCATGGCTTTTTTTTCCGTTATTTTTAACATCTTTTTTGCCTGATGAAGGAGTCAGTAGAGTTTTAAAAGCTTGCATCATGTGTTTTTTTTGCATTTTGGTTGGCCAATAAAGGTATTTTTTTGTTTGTGGATTTTGAATTTTGTTTTGTTTTGCTGCATGGCCAATAAGAAAATATGTTTTCTGAAGAACCATAATTACAGCCAAGCAACCTATTGCAGCAGCAGCAGCAACGTGGCTTGGAATTGGGAGTGGGCAGTGAGTGCTTTGGCCCCCTCCTCCTCCCTTGGAACACCTGGCCTTTAAAGCCAGCTCCAGCCAGACCATCAGCAGCAGCAGCGTGGCTTGGAACTGGGAGTGGGCAGTGAGTGCTTTGGCCCCCTCCTCCTCCCTTGGAACGCCTGGCCTTCAGAAAGCCTTTAAAGCCAGCTCCAGCCAGAGTATCGGCAGCAGCAGCAGCATGGCTTGGAACTGGGAGTGGGCAGTGAGTGCTTTGGCCCCCTCCTCCTCCCTTGGAACACCTGGCCTTTAGAGAGCCTTTAAAGCCAGCTCCAGCCAGACCATCGGCAGCAGCAGCAGCGTGGCTTGGAACTGGGAGTGGGCAGTGAGTGCTTTGGCCCCCTCCTCCTCCCTTGGAACACCTGGCCTTTAAAGCCAGCTCCAGCCAGACCATCAGCAGCAGCAGCGTGGCTTGGAACTGGGAGTGGGCAGTGAGTGCTTTGGCCCCCTCCTCCTCCCTTGGAACACCTGGTCTTTAGAGAGCCTTTAAAGCCAGCTCCAGCCAGACCATCAGCAGCAGCAGCGTGGCTTGGAACTGGGAGTGGGCAGTGAGTGCTTTGGCCCCCTCCTCCTCCCTTGGAACACCTGGCCTTCAGAAAGCCTTTAAAGCCAGCTCCAGCCAGACCATCGGCGGCAGCAGCAGTGTAGCTTGGAACTGGGAGTGGGCAGTGAGTGCTTTGGCCCCCTTCCTCCTCCCTCGGAACACCTGGCCTTTAGAGAGCCTTTAAAGGCGGCTCCAGCTCAACCACTGGCAGGACCCCTGGCAGCAAACATCTAAGTTGGTGATTGGGGACAAATTGTTATATTGGACCTGATGTTGATGTAGGTTGATATAAGACTTGTATTATTAAGCCATTCGGTCTCTTATCACCTGACCGCTATAGGAATTGGATTATGGGACTGGTGTTGGTCTATCCCCCAAATACCCCTTTTTTCCAGTGCCTTTAAACTTTACTGTTTCCCTTGAGGCCGGGAATGAGGTGGGGGCGGCTATAGGAGTTGTGCAGCAGAATGGGAGGTATGGCTGGAACAGAGCAAACAAATGTTACAAAAGAAGACGGGATCGCTGTTTGAAAGCTATCCCACCTTCAGTTCCCTGTTTCCCAGAATGGCTTGGAGAGCAGGGCAACCATTCCACAGAACCTTACTCTGCTCCTCTGCAATGCCAGATCAGTCAAGAACAAGACCCATATCATCCATGATCTCCTCATGGATGAGGATGCCGACCTGGCTGGCTTCACAGAGACCTGGCTGGGAGAGGATAGCGCGGTTACCTGGGCCGCAGGCCCTCCCAGCTGGGTACTCTGTCAGTAAGCAGGTGAGGGGAAGTGGGCGTGGGGGCGGAGTTGCTCTGGTTCACAAGAATAGTCTGATCTTGACCAGGATACCTGTCCGGAACACAGTCCGCTTCGAGTGTATGCACCTTAGGCTGAGGACCAGGGATAGTCTGGGGATTCTGCTAGTCTACTGCCCACCCCGTGGTCTAGCAGACTCCCTGAACGAGCTGACACAACTCGTCTCAGAGATGCTGTTGGAGTCCCCTAGACTTTTAGTTTTGGTAGACTTCAACATCCCGCTCGAAACCAGATAAACAGGCGCGGCTCGGGAGTTCATGGAGACCATGACAAACATGGGCCTATCCCAATTGGTTGTCGGGCCCACACAGGTCATACACTCCAGAAAGCCTTGGAGGGTTTAATGGTTGGGAATACCAGTGACCCTGTCGATGCTCTGGTCAATATTTGGAACACCAATCTTGCCAGGGCTATTGACATGATCGCTCCCAAGCGACCTTCTCAATCCGCTTTAAACCGTAAGCCATGGTACACACCAGAGCTTAGGAGAATGAAGCGGTTTGGACAACGACTAGAGCGCATGTGGCAGACAACTCGACTCTTATCTGACAGAACTCGCCATAGAAACTTTCTTTGGTCCTATCGGGAGGCAATACGTGCAGCGCAGAGATCTTTCTCCTCTGCACGTATTGCGTCTGCAGAGTCCCGTCCAGCAGAGCTGTTTCGGGTGATGACGGAGCTAACACAGGTACCCCCTGTGCCTGATCCCTTACTTAACCCGACATCGGCCTGCTGTGACGTGTTTAACAACTTTTTCACAGATAAAATCTCTCAGATAAGAGCCGACTTAGACGCCAATGTTTTAACAGAAACCATAGGACAGATGTCCAGCGACTCTGTCGATGAAGTTATTCTGGATCAGCTGCAATCTGTGAGTACCAAGGACGTGGACAAGCTGCTTGGTAGGGTGAGGGAAACAACTTGCCCTCTCGACCCTTGCCCATCATAGCTGACCATCCGGGGGGGGAAGCATTGAGGAGATTCCTCATGGATATCATCAATGCTTCCTTCAGGGAAGGACATGTTCCATATTGTTTGAAGGAAGCGGCTGTTAGGCCGCTTCTGAAAAAACCTTCCCTGGACCCCCTGGTTATGAGTAACTACAGGCCTGTTTCTTTATTGCTATTTCTGAGCAAGGTGATCAAGAGGGCGGTTGATCTTCAACTCCAAGCTGTCTTGGATGAAAGCGATAATCTAGACCCATTTCAAACTGGCTTTAGGACAAACTTTGGGGTTGAGACTGCCATGGTTGCCTTGACCAACGACCTGCGTCTGAACATCGACAGGGGTAATGTGATCCTGTTGATGCTCTTAGACCTCTCAGCGGCTTTTGATACAATGGATCATGGCATCCTCTTGGACCGCCTGAAGGGGTTGGATATTGGAGGCACTGCTTTGCAGTGGTTCCGGTCCTACCTCTCGGGCAGGTCCCAGAGAGTGCTGCTCGGGGACAGTTGTTCAAGCAAAAGAGAGCTCACCTGGGGAGTTCCACAGGGAGCTATCCTGTCCCCGATGTTATTTAACATCTATATGAAGCCGCTGGGTGAGATTATTCGGAGTTATGGAGCTGGATGTTATCAGTATGCTGATGACACTCAGATCTATTTCTCCGTATCTTGTTTGTTGGTCTCAAATTCCAATGACATCTCTTCTCTCAATGAATGTCTTTGGGCGGTAATGGGCGGATGAGGAAAAATAAATTGAAACTGAATCCAGACAAGACACAAGTCCTCACGGTAGCAGCCCTGAAACCAAGAATTGGGTTGCCACCTCCAGTCCTGGATGGGGTCACACTCTCCTCCAGTGACTGTGTTCGCAGTCTGGGTGTGCTCCTTGACTCATCACTCCCGATGATAAATCAGGTAAATGCAACAGTCAGGATCGCCTGTTATCAGCTTCAGCTGATACGCCAGCTGCGCCCTTTTCTAGAAGCAAGGGACCTCGAGACCGTCGTTCACACGCTGGTAACCTCGCGCCTAGACTACTGTAATGCATTTTACATGGGGCTACCTTTGTGCTTGGTTCAGAAACTATAGTTAGTACAAAATATGGCGGCCAAGCTTGTTTCAGGAACATCTAGGAGGGAGTACAACACTCCGGTTTTAAGGTCCTTCCACTGGCTGCCTATTGGTTTCCGGGCCCAGTAAAAGGTGTTGGTTATCACCTTTAAAGCCCTAAATGGCTTGGGTCCAAGCTATCTCAGGGACCATCTCCTCCCTTATAATCCCCCCCACGCACTCCGGTCCTCTGGGAGGAATTTGCTGCAGCCTCAAAAGTCGAGGCTTTCGGCTACCTCCCAGAGGGCTTTTTCTGTTGTCGCCCCCAAACTATGGAACGGCCTGCCGGATGAGACCCATCAATTGACATCTTTGGACAGCTTCAAAAAGGCTGTCAAGATGGATCTCTTCCGGCAGGCCTCTCCAGAATAGATTATCCTGGCCTCGGGAACCCCCTCTCCTTCAGAAGAATCCCCACAGCCTCCTTTGTTAACAGAACTGAATATCACTGGGGACCTACTGTTATTGCCAAATGTAGGTATGTGTTTTTATCAAATGTTTTAATTGTTGTTTTAATGTGTAATTGATTTAATAACCTTTTAAGGGGGGAAGGGAGTATATTGATTTACTGTATGGTTTTTTAATGTTGTGAACTGCCCTGATTGGATTACCAAAGGGCGGTATATAAATACATTTTATTATTATTATTATTATTATTATTATTCCTTGTCACAGGTATGGCTGAACTAGGTGTATCTGGCATAACATATGCCCAATCACTCTTCTCTTTTTGTAATGTTCTCTGTTTGGTCTTTTTTGTCATAATTTTTCATTTCAATATCTTAGTCTATTTGATCTGTCTTCTAATGTTTCATTATGATTTCTTCTATGGTTTCTCAGAGTTCTTTCACACAGTTCATCCATTTTTACAAATTTTAAAAAATTAATAAATTGTTTTAGGTGTTTTTTTCTCAGAAGTCTTTCACACGGTTCAGCTACATGGTATTAATTTAGGAAAAAATATTGCATTGTTTTATGTGTGGGTGGTGAGTGGCTTAGGAAGTGAGAGGATGGTGGGGCCCTTGTGAGACTGTGGGTGTAGATGCAGATTGAGTGGCAGGAGTGGATTGTGAGGTAGAGAAGGAATTTGCTTGTGGGTAGTGATTGGCTTAAGGAGTAAAAGGAGGGAGGGGATTGGTTGGGTATGTTTCCTAAGCGGCCAATCAGCACACTGGGAAAGGAAGCATACCCAAGTGTTCTATATATATATAGATAGGGAGCTGTGTCACATAGCACAGATGGACAGGTGCTTTACAAACACACATATTAAACTAGTACCCTGTCAAAAGAAGTGTCATTCCTGCTTCATGCATGCAGTCTATAGTGTCTGATAAAGACAGATGACTGGGATCCTGTTACTACATTGTATAAACCCTGCAGGGAGACACCCGAGGGAAAGCAGAGATAGTATGAATGCTTGTGGACTCATGATGTTCACAGAAACTGAGACAAGAAGTAATTCAGATCAACAATCTCTAGGACAATATCACCCATTCAACAGGTCCTGTAAATTTGGCTGAAGATGCTCCTGTCAACTTTGCCAAGATATGATGGTGGAATTAGCTGGAAGGGGAGGGGACAGGTGGGAGTGGGAGGAGGGAGAATGAGTAGTGTGCAGTTATCTGAGGTGACTAAGCAACAAGGAAGGCTTCACTAAATACAAAAAACAGCTAGGTAAGAGGTAACAGTGTATTAATTCTACTGTCTAAATCCAATGAAGACTACTATGAATATCTACTGTAATTTTACAATAAATATTTATTAACAGTAAGTCCCCAATCTGTGTTTGCTTATTGTGAATAAATGATCTATGAACTAACACAAGTACCGTATAGGCGTATAAGACGACTGGGCGCAAAGGACAAACCCCCCCCCAATTTTTAGGTTAAAATATAGACTTTGTCCAGCCAGCCAGCCAGCTGGAAAGCCTGCCCCCCACCAGCCAGCCAGCTCAGTGGCTGTAGATGATGGAATAGTCTGTGAAATTAAACGACTGAGAACAGCTAAAAAAAGCATGGGATACTTTGAAAAATCTCTGTGGTGTTCAATCTTTGGAAAGTAAGGTTTCATTAATAATGAAGTTGGTTAATATGAAGCTATCAAATCCCAAATTTTTGAATGAGCACATTAATCATTTTAGAGCCACATTGGCAGACTTGCAAACTCCTGGAGAGGAAATCTCCAAAACTATGCAAGTGGAAATCTTCCTGGCAAGTTTACCAAAATACAATCCCTAAATGGAGGGCAATTAACACTTCAAAGGCAAAGCAGTCATTCTCACAGCAGGGGGAAGGATCTGCTGGGGAAACTGCCCAGGGAATTTACCACTCAAAAACAAGGCAGTCATTCTCACAGCAGGGGAAAAGATCTGCTGGGCATATAAGACGACCTCCCACTTTTGAGATTTTCAAGTGTTAAAAACCAATTTATACACAGGAATATACGGTATTTTATAACTCTGAATATATAAAGTGCTGTGGTACAGAATAGTAAAGTGCCTATTTAACATATACAACTATAACACATTCCCCTATTTTATAACATAAATATTTTACAGTACATATACAATCATTTTTAATACAAGAAATACTATTATGTTGTTGAAGACCCAAGTGGCTAATTGCTACTGGCGAAGACTATTCCTCTGTCAGGAGTTGGAAACTGAACTCCAGAGAAAATGGCCAAACACCTGCTGAGTCATGATGGCTGAGGCCAAGGAACTGCCAAATCATGCTAGCCTGAAGCCACAGTTGCACAAGAGGGTTACTAGAGAGCATAGCTTCTGGAGTACAATATCTGATGTAATGCCCCCATGTGGTTGAGTAAAACAGTGCCTGTAAATGTGTATAAAAGAAGGTTCAGTTCAGAGCTCATTCTCTTCTTACGATTCCTGGATGTCTGGCGAAGCAGTTTGTCTACCGAGTATAAATATATGTATATATTGCAACTGCTTGAACTTGAAGATAAAAGCACTGGTTCCTAGGTTCCACAGGCCAGCAGAGATGGTGGCGGAGTGCAGATTCGGCTCCTCTTCTTCTTCCTTCTGCAAACCATGGGTATCTTTGTCAGCCTGGGCTGCAACGCGCAAGGCTTAGGCAGAAATGGCACTGGCCTGAATGACTGTTAGAAGGGTGGGGGAATGAGGCATGGACCATTCATGCCTTAGTTTCCTCCATGCTTCACTTACTTCCAATGCCCTCACCTGCCTCCCCCCACATTTGTCTACTGAATCAAGGAGGAACCATAGAATCACAGAATTATAAAATTGGAAGAGACCACGAGGGCCATCCAGTCCAACCCCCAGCCACGCAGGAAATTACAATCAAAGTATCCCCGACAGATGGCCATCCAGCCTCTGTTTAAAGACCTCCAAGGAAGGAGACCCCACCACGCTCCGAAGGAGTGCATTCCACTGCCGAAAAGCTCTTACTGTCAAAAAGTTCCACCTAATGTTGAGGTGGAATCTCTGGTCCTGGAGCTTGCATCCATTGCTCTGTGTTCAAATCTTTGGAGCAGAAGAAAACAAGCTTGCTCCATCCTCAATGTGACACCTCTTCAAATACATAAACAGGGCTATCATATCGCCTCTTAACCGTCTTTTTTTCAGGCTAAACATACCCAACTCCCTAAGTCTCTCCTCATAAGGCATGGTTTCCAGACCTTTCACCATTTTAGTCGCCCTCTTCTGGACACGCTCCAATTTGTCAATATCCTTTTTGAATTGTGGTGCCCAGAACTGGACACAGTATTCTAGGTGAGGTCTGACCAAGGCAGAATAGAGCGGCACTATGATTTCCCTTGATCTAGACACTATACTTCTATTGATGCAGTCCAAAATCGCATTCGCTTTTTTAGCTGCCACACCACACTGTTGACTCATGTTCAACTTGTGGTCCACCAGTACTCCTAGATCCCTTTCACACGTAGTCTCATTCAGCCAGGTCTCCCCATTATATATCTATGCATTTCATTTTTCCGCCCTAAGTGCAGTACTTCACATTTCTCTGTATTGAATTTCATTTTGTTAGATTTGGCCCAGCTCTCCAGTCTATCCAGGTCATTTTGAATTTTGATCCTGTCCTCTAGGGTATTAGCTACTCCTCCTAATTTGGTGTCATCTGCAAATTTGATGAGTATGCCCCTAATTCTCTCATCCAAATCATTGATAAAGATGTTGAATAGCACTGGGCCCAGGACAGAACCCTGTGGCACCCCATTATTCACATATTTCCAAGACAAAGAGGAGCCACTGAGGAGCACACTTTGGGTTCGGCCACTCAACCAATTACAAATCCATTTAACGTGGATTTGTTAACGTGGCTAGCCCACATTTTACAAGCTTGTTTGCAAGAATGTCATGGGGAACCTTGTCAAAGGCCTTACTGAAATCAAAGTAAGCGATATCCACAGCGTTCCCTTCATCTACCAAGCTGGTAATTTTATCAAAAAAAAGAGATCAGATTAGTCTGGCATGACTTGTTTCTCTGAAACCCATGTTGACTCTTTTGTGATGGTGGCATTGCTTTCTAAATGTTCACAGACTCTCTGTTTAATGATCTGCTCTAGAATCTTCCCTGGTATTGATGTTAGACTAACTGGATGATAATTGTTGGGATCGTCTTTCTTTCCCTTTTTGAAGATGGGGACAATGTTTGCCCTCCTCCAGTCTGCTGGGACTTCTCCTGTTCTCCAGGAGTTCTCAAAGATTATTGCCAATGGCTCTGAGATTACATTTGCCAGCTCTTTTAATACTCTTGGATGTAGTTCATCTGGTCCTGGATATTTAAATTCATTTAGATTAAGAAGGTACTCCTGTACTACCTCTTTGCTTATTCTGTGCTGGATTTCCCCTATTGTGTCCTCTGTTCCATTCTCCTCAGGTTGGTCACCCTTTTCCTTTTCTGAAAACACTGAGGCAAAGAAGGTGTTGAGTAATTCTGCCTTTTCTCTGTCCCCTGTTAGCATTTTGCCATCTTCTCCGCATAGTGGCCCTACCATTTCCTTCTTCCTCCTTTTGCTGCGGACATACCCAAAAAAACCCCTTTTTATTGTTCTTAACCTCTCTAGCAAGCCTGAGCTCATTCTGCACCTTAGCTTTTCTGACTTTACTCCTACACGTGTTCACTATCTGTTTGAATTATTCTTTGGTATTTTCCCCCTTTTTCCATTTCCTATACATATTCCTCCATCGAGATTGCCTCTGCCATCCTTTCTTTCTTTCTTCCGGGAGGTCCTGTATAAGAGGGGCCATTCTCTCCCACAGGACCTGTTGGTAGGCCCCCAGACATGCCGAATAATCAGCTATGCGAAAGCTAAGACCGGCAGCCGAGTAAAGCTTTTTCCCAATGATGTCAAGTTTCCTGCCCTCAGGATCAGAGGGAGTGGAGTGTGCTCGGTGTTGCCTTCGGGGTTGTGCTGCCTCAACCACTACCGAATTCGGCTTGGGGTGCTCTTGCAGCCATTCAATGCCATCGCCGTCAACCCGGTACAGGCAGTCAATCCACTTAGATGTAGATGGAATCGATGATGGATTCTCCCAGGAGCCCTGTGACAATTTCAGCAGGGATGGGAGTACCGGGATGCGGGCCGTGGGTGGAGCTTTCGATTTGATCCGGTGATAAATCGGGTCAAACGGGTCAGAGTCCTTCGCAACTTTCCGTTCGAGCGCATGACACATCCATACCACCTGCTCGGAGAAAGAGCGCACATCGTCAGTCAGCGAGGAAGAGTCCTCGTCCAATAACTCAGGCTGAGGTGATGGCAGATAGTGTAGGTATTCCTCAGAGGCCTCCGAAGAGGATGACGAATCCGATGAGGGGGAAGGGCGGCGGTGTCGTCCCGCCAGCAAACACGTGCAAGGAGGCGGGGGGAGGTAACGGAGGCAATGGGCGAGAAGGAGAAACCTGGCAGCCGGTATCCTTGACCAGAGGTGCAGGTGGGAGCCGTGGAGAAGCGGGCATTCCCGATCCATGGAAGGAGATGCGAGGTGGAGGCATCGATAGGACATGACGGGTGGCAGCTTCCTCAGTCATGTAAAATACCTTCTCGGTATCCAGCTCAACGGCGTGCTGTGTGGGCTGGTGTGTGCTGAAGACCACCCTGGCTAGATCGTAGGCCACATACGCCTGGACGTCCTCCTGGATCCGAGAAGTGGATGGCTAAGGTTCGGTGTCCTGGCCCTGTTCCATCGAAGGGTCCCACAGGAGTTCCGAGCGGGAGACCACCAGCGCCGGCGATCATGGGGAGGCTGTGTCAACACTTGATGGGTCACCCACTTCGACCTCCACGATTTCGAGGGAGGGAGTTGGGGTGGATGCCCTTGACCGCGACTGCTCGGTAGTCGTGCCTCGGTCCTGAGGAAGGACTTGGGACTGAGGGACCTCCAACACAAGCTGAATAGGCGGTGCAGTCGCCACCGACACTGATGCCGAGGATGTTTTCTGTGTCCCTGCCTCCTTCTGCTTCCCATCAGAGTGAGGACGCTTCTTCTTCGTCTTAGGGGCCTTGCCCTTAGAGAAGGAAGCCGAGCCCCGGTTCCTGCTCGATCTGAGCGATCCCCATGCTTCCTTTTGGGTTCGATCGCCGCCGAATCCGATGAGGCTCAGTCCCCAGCCAGGGTCGGCTTCGACCCATGCTTGTGGGAGTGGAGCACGGCTTCCGGGTCGGAAACGACTGAGCGGCGGCGAGACGGGCTCCGGGATCGGTGGCATTTGGCGTCAGAAGGCTTCAGAGAGAGAGAGATCTCCCCCTTTTCAGAGGGGATCCAACAGCAGGTGTTGAAACTACAGAAGGGATCAGAGCCTTCTCATAAAGGAAGGACTTTAACCTGGACGAACGGTGTTTTCTCGCCTGAGGGGTGAAGGCCCAGCAATGTACACAGGCTTCCACCTTATTCACCCAAACAAATTAGGCAGCGGGAATGGCCATCGGAACTGGGTAGTTTCGCCTGGCAAACCACACACCTCTTAAATCCAGTTTTAGTTGCCATAGCAGGGAGTAGACGTAGACCAAGTCGAAGACAGGCCGAGTCACACCAAGGGTCAGAGAGCCGAGACAAAGCCAAAGGGACGCGAAGAGACAAGGTCAGAAGTCCGAGTCAAACCAAAAAATCACCGTGAAGCTAAGTTAAAGGGAAGAGCAAATCCGTAAGCCAAAAAACAGTCCGAGTCAAAAACCAAAGTCAGAGCACTAGTGAGCGAAGGTTCCTTCGAGCTGCAAACGCGGCAGAAAAAAAGGAACTGAGGGGAATTGGGTGGGAACGCATTTTAAGGGACCGTTAATGTGGGCGGAGTTACCACCAAAATGTATCTATGCACATTCTGCCTAGTGATACTAGAAGGTTCTGTATGCTCTGCGCAGGCGCAGGAATAACCCAACTGTGTGATTCACAGAGACCACGAAGAAGAGCTAAGCAGTTCTATTTTGGATCTCACTGTGTGAAGACATTCTGTGTTGGATTTCATAGAGGGAAGATGTTTTTCTTTTGAATGCTGTGTACTGTACAGTAGCCCCTTCATATTCACTGGAGTTTGGTTCAAGGACCCACTGTGGATAGCAAAATCCATGAATACTCAAGTCCCGTTATAGGCATTGGCATAGCAAAATAGTGTCCTTTATATAAGATGGCAAATTCAAGGTTTGTTTTTTGATTATTATTTTTTAAAGAATGCTTTCAAGCCGTGAACACTTAAACCTGTGAATACGGAGGGACAACTGTATTCAGAGGGCAAAATGGTTTAGGAGATCAGAAGCCGTTTGTCCCTTTATGCTCTAGAACGATGGGCAATATGGCTCTGCAATCCAGGTGGTAGTGGCATATGAAGGTGAAGAGGGAGGTTGCTGCCGAGGCTCTGACGGTAAGGGCCGACAACTCATGCACCTTCTTAAGGGCTCTATCTGCTCTTTTCTCATACGGGTCCTTGAGGAAACCTTAGCCCTCCTTGACCACCAGCAAATTGGAAACCAGCGAGGCCACCAGCTGGTCGACTGTGCATACCATTAGGCTGTCGAGGATCTGCTTCCTAGGGAAGCAGAGTGTCTGCACTACCATGGTGCCCTTCTTTCCATGCATGGGCTTTTTCCATTCCTCCTTGATCAGCTGGCTGAAGGGTGAAGGAAACGATCATTCCTTCTTTTGGATCCTAGGTGGCCTTACACCATGGCCGCCCTTTCATTTATCTCTTGGGTTGACTTTTCTGTCGAGTCTTGATGGGTTGTCTTTTAAGACAGGCCCAGCGTTGTTGCGACCTTAGTCAACAGGGAAGCAAAATCCTCGCAGTGGAACAGTCCGTCCAAGGGTTTGGAGTCGATGAAGCCTGGATTTGACCATTCCCCTTCTTGCTTTACTGTGTGATACTGCTCGGTCTCTTTGTCAAGGTTCTACGTTTCTGTAATGATTTCATTCAGTGGCGTCTCATCTGCTGAGTTATAGGTGAATCCATCTGATGAATGTGGGGAGGAAATTGTCTTTTCCCTTCTTGAGCTGCAGGGGGTGCCAGGGGCCTCTAGGGCCTAACTGCAAGGATGGCTTGTGAGTATTTGTGGCCCCTTTTCTTGTGGCCCCTCTAGGGCATTGAGCTGCATGATGGTTCTGATGCTCTAAACCATAATGTCGTGCATGCTCATGCATCCCCTCCCTTTCTGCCAAGCTTCAGGAGGCCCAGAACATTTCCCCTATTTCCTGCCTTTTCAAGGGGGTTTCTACTGAGACTCCTTCCGTCACGGTCTATGCATGTGAGGCTTCGTGGAGGCCTCATTGGCTTAAGGTCTTTGCCCTTGTTTGCTTAAACCATGAGGGATCAGGAATGAGCACCTTGGAGAGGAGTTGTAGCACTGCCCTTATCGCCTGCTCCCTCCCTGAGGCATCTGCCATAGCTCAGAGCAAGGAAAGGATAAGCAAAGATAGGGGGAAGCACATGGAGAGCTAAGGATGCAGGAGCGAAGAAGAGAAAGCTTTTTTTTTCTAAATAGCAGGAAACAGATGAGTGGATTAAGATGAAGCAAGAGAAAAGGAGGAAAGGAAATGAACAACGGATGGAACAAAGAAAAAGGCAGAGGAGAGGATCTGGAGCTCTGCTCAGCATGAGGCAGAAAGAACTGGTCTCATGGAGAGTGGAAGGAGGAGAAGCCAAGGTGATCATTCAGCTATTCAAGAGACTCTAATTCTACTTCCTGCCTCTCTCTGGGCAGTGAGGAGAACTATCCTGAAAGTTATGGATTCCTCCTCTCACCAAGCCAGAGAATGACGGGATCCTTAGGAGGGAGTGCCCATGTTATCCTGGAGTCTGTCATACAGAGAAAAGGGGAGGCCAATCAGATTCAGACATGCATGCTAGACTTTAAGAAAGCTGATTTCAGAAAATTCAGTGAATTACTGGGGGTGATGCAAGTAAAAGAGAAGGGATTCATGATGGAAGGGATCTCAGTAAAAGAGAAGGGAGCTCATGATAGATGGGAGTTCCTTAAAAGTGATATAGTGAAGGTACAATTTCAAACAGTTCCAACAGGAGAAAAAAATGGAACGTGTCTAAAGAAACCAGGATGGCTATCTAAAGAACTTTCAACTGAGCTAAGACATAAAAGGGACATGTGCAAGAAATGGAAAGGGGGGGGGGGAATTGAAACAAATAGCCAGCACATATAGGAAGAAAGTCAGAAAATCTAAATCACAGAATTAGCTCAGGCTTCCTAGAGAGGTTAAAAACAATAAAAAGGGCTTTTTTGTTATGTCTGTAGCAAAAGGAAGAACAAAGAAATAGTAGGGCCGCTGCACAGAAAAGATTGTGAAATGTGATCAGGGGACAGAGAAAAGGCACAGCCACTCAACACCTTCTTTGCCTTGGTCTTCTCCCAAAAGGAGAACAGTGCTCAAACTGGGGGAACAATCAAATTTGCTTTTTTAGCTACTGCCACATCACACTGCGGACTCATGTTCAGTTTGTAGTCCACTAAGACTCCTAGATCCCTTTCACATGTACTACCATCAAGCCAAGTGTCACCCACCTATATCTGTGCATTTCATTTTTACTGCCCAAGTGTAGCATCCTACATTTCTCCCTGTTGAAATTCATTTTGTTAGTTTTGGCCCAGCTTTCTAATCTGTTCAGGTCATTTTCTGTATCTGTCCTCTACGGTGTTAGCTGTTGGGATATGCAGTTTGCAATCCAATAAATTGAGATTTTTTGACTGCTAAAGAGTTAACTGATAGAAGCAAGCAGGGTGCTTGATGTAACTTCCTGCTGAAATGTAATTGGGTTTCCAGAGAAAGAGGTGTGTCGAAGTGCTTCTCATTGTCTGGAAACTACCACGAGGTGCTAGTCACCATGATGCCTTTTTAGAGACAGGATTTGCACTGCAGTAGTCCTCATAGAATCATAGAATTGTAGAGTTGGAAGAGACCACGAGGGCCATCCAGTCCAACCCCCTGCCACGCAGGAAATCTTGATCAAAGCATCCCCGACAGATGGCAATCCACCTTTCAACCTAGGGATCCCCTCCCTTCTGACAAATTATACTGCATTGCAAACATTCCTGGTAACATCTTACAGGTGTAGGACTCTGTAAGTACAGTAAAAGTGGAGCCCTGCTAGTGCAGTGGTTATATGCCAGTACTGCGAGCCACCACGTTGCAAGTTCGATTCCAGCGGGCTCCAAGGTTCACTCAGCCTTCCATCCTTTAGTAGGTCAGTAAATTGAGTACCCAGCTTGTGGGGGCAATTAGCTAACACACATTGGAAACTGTTTAATGCAGTGTTGATGTGTAAACAGCTATTGCTTAAAACAATTTGTAAGCTGCTCTGATAGCCTTGTGGCTAAAAGCGGGGTATAACTAACTAACTAACTAACTAACTCTGTTTAAAGACCTCCAAGGAAGGAGACCCCACCACGTTCCAAGGGAGTATGTTCCACTGCCGAACAGCTCTTACTGTCAAAAAGTTCCTCCTAATGTATATCTTTTGTTTGTTTGTAATCATGTAGTAGTTAGTCCTTTTTACCAGTTTAGACTTCAATCATCATAATGCTGCCGATGTTCTGTAAGAAATAATCTGAGAATGTGAGAAAAGACATTTTTATACTTTTAACTACTTTTAAGTATTATGCTAGAACCATAATTTGGGGAAATTGGGTGGTCAGTATCTTAAGCCTACATGCTGGAATCAATACCCGTCTGCTGCATATGTATTTTTAAACAGTTACTTTACTGTGCTTCCTAAGGAGGTTAAATGCTATCAGTTTTATAGCAGCCTGTCTTGTAAAGGTCTCTTCCAGTGAAGCACGGTGGGGGAACATTGCTGAATGTTCTATATCTCCCAATATTAGCTACTACAGTTGTCCCTCCACAATCACGAACTCGACATTCGCGGATTTGATTATTCGCGGTTTTGGGAGGGCCCCCCAGGCCCCCCCAAAACCGCGACACGGGGCCTCCAGAGGCCCCGCGAAGGCCCTGGGGTGGCAGTGGGGAGGGCGGGGAAGGCCTCCGCGGGGCCTCCGGAGACCCCCCGGAGGCCCCACGAAGACTCTGGGGGAGGAATGGGGAGGGCGGGGAAGGCCTCCGCAGGGCCTCCGGAGACCCTCCAGAGGCCCCGCGAAGACCCTGCGGGGGGAATGGGGAGGGCGGGGAAGGCCTCTGCAGGGCCTCCGGAGACCCCCCGGAGCCCCCGCGAAGGCCCTGGGGTGGCAGTAGGGAGGCCGGGGAAGGCCTCCGCGGGGCCTCCCTACTGCCACCCCAGGGCCTTCTTCCCCGGCCTTTCCGAGGCGGCTCCAGGACTTCGAAGCCTCTGAGCCCCCCTCAGCAAGGATGGGGAGAGCCTGAGCAGAGTCCCACCCGCCCGCCGCCTTCCCCAACCTTTCCAAGGCAGCTCCAGGGCTTCGAAGCCTCGGAGCCCCCTCAGGAAGGCTGGGGAGAGGCCAGACAGAGTCCCGCCCACCCGCCTGCCGCCCTGCCCAGCCTTTCCAAGGCGGCTCTGGGGAAGCATGGCAGGCCTCAGAGTGGGTGGCCAGGTGGGGGGGAGGCTCCACCCCGCCGCCTCCCTAAAGTGGCGATTGCCCGCCACTTTCCTCCACCCTCCCACCATCCCTAAAAGGAGGGGAGAAAGACCTTTTGGGGGAAAGACATAGCACAAGGTTGGGGGAAAGACATTATTGGGGGAAAGACATAGCACAAGGTTTTGTGCCACGGTATCATGAGAGCATCAAATGCTAATGCTCCCCTTGCTGAGAATCTCAACACAAAGTGAAGCAATTTGTGATTTTCCTATGAAACAAAAAGGACAATTCACAGGAGAACCAATTGTTCCCCTACCATCTGTAAAACTAGATAGTTCAGCCCCATTCTCCCTGATCCAGCATTTGTCTGCTTAACCAATTGGCCTGGTAAGTCATCTGCCCTTTGAAGAATTCTCCCCTCAGCGAGAGGAGAAACTCTCCCCACTGCAACAGAAGAAATGACTCATCCATCAGTGGACAGGAGCACGCTCCTCCCTTCTATGTGTGATCTGGTTGGGATATTGTCAGCCCTGCCCAACACATGTTTGTGCAACACCACAAACTTCAGGTTGAGAAGGATTTAACCTGTCAGCCACAAGTTCCAATCAACTGATACTGTGCATACTCTCAAGAGAAAACCACAGACCCTGGAACACCTGGGCATTGTTATGTGCCCCCCCAGCCTGTCAGACAGGCATAGGTTGTGATGATCCCAAAAAGGGAAGCCATCCTTCAGTACATCTGTCAAGCACCAATTGAGAGACTTCTGCGTGTCTTCGAGAATCCTCACGGATATGCTGCTCTTTGCACTATCTCTTCCTGAAATGGTGGTAGGAAACACTGCAGAGCTTTGGCCCGCAGAACTGAATCTTAGAAAGCTTGTTCAATATTAACAAAATGAATTTCAACAGGGAGAAATGTAGGATACTACACTTGAGCAGTAAAAATGAAATGCACAGATACAGGATGGATGACTTGAGGGCAGTACATGTGAAAAGGATCTAGAAGTCTTAGTGGACCAAAACTGAACATGAGTCAGCAGTGTGATGCACCAGCTAAAAAAGCCAATACGATTCTAGGCTGCATTAAGGAGTATAGTGTCTAGATCAAGGGAAGTAATAGCGTCACTCTATTCTGCTTTGGTCAAACCTCACCTGGAATCCTGTGTCCAGTTCTGGGCACCACAATTCAGGAAGGATATTGACAAGTTGGAACGTGTCCAGAGGAGGGCGACCAGGATGGTGGGAGGTCTGGAAGCCATGACCTATGAGGAGCGGCTTAGGGAGCTGGGCATGTTTAGTCTGGAGAAGAGAAGGTTGAGAGGTGACATGATAGCCATGTTTAAATATTTCAAGGGATGTCATACTGAGCATGGAGCATCTTGTTTCCTGCTGCTCCAGAGACTATGACATGGAGCAATGGGTTCAAGCTACAGCAAGAGATTCCTCCTAAACATTAGGAAGAACTTCCTGACAGTAAGAGCTGTTTGGAAGTGGAATACACTGCCTTGTAGAGTGGTGGAGTCTCCTTCTTTGGAGGTTTTTAAACAGAGGCTGGAAGGCCATCTGTTGGAAATGATTTGATTGTATATTCCTGCAGGGCAGGGGGTTGGACTGGATGGCCCTTCAGGTCTCTTCCAACTCTATGATTCTATGCAAGCCACCATCAGGTCTAACAACTTGGTCAATAACATGAAGAGAACTGTGTCCTGACTCAGAACTCCCCTGATCAGCAATTGTAAATTCAGACACCAGTCCTCCAGAAGGGATACCTGGTAAAGTGTAGTGTCTAAGATACTTCCTAGATGATGAAGCTGCTGAATGGGCTCCAGATGGCCCCTGTCCTTGTTGATCACAAACCCGTGGAACTCCAGACAATGAATGGTCGTCTGAACGTCCCTCCTTGCCCTCTGAAGAGAAGGCACACGAATCAACAAGTCGTCCATACAGGGATGGACATGAAACCCACCCCCCCATAACCTGAGATGTATTACCAATGCCACTAAGACCTTGGTTAACACGCAGGCCAAAGAGCAAGACCCTGTAGTGATAGTGGTTGTCTTGGTAACCAAACCTGAGAAAGCAGTAGTGAGCAGGATATGAACAGATAAAGCTTCCCTCTCACAGCCCTCCAGAATTGACCAAAGGGTGCCCATGCAGAACTTCTGCTTGGCCACTCGTCAGAAAACCTGGAGAAGATTGAGAATGGCCCTCCAATCCTTGTTTTTCTTAGGGACTAGGAAGACTAGTAAGAGGACACGAATTTCTAAGACAGAAAAACCAGTTCTATGCCTGTATCTGCAACAAATGGCGTATGGCAGTGGTTCTTAACCTGTGGTCCACAGACCCCCAGGGGCCACGATGTCCTCACAGGGGGGTCCACAAAGGATTGAAGGCTGCTCAGCCCACAAGACAGGAAACAAGGCAAAGGCTGGCTGACTTGGCCTGTGCACTACTATTCAATCCACTCCAGCCACAAACTTGCAGGAAAAAGCAGGAGAAAAGTCTTTCCTCCCTCTCCAGTGCCTCTGAAGGAAGGCTGAATGCATGGTTGAATGGATGGTTAGCTAACACATATTGGAAACTGCTTAATGCAGTGTAGATGTGTAAATTGCTATTGCTTAAAACAATTTGTAAACTGCTCTGATAGCCTTGTGGCTGATGAGCGGTGTATAAATAAATAAATAAATGGTGTCATTGTGTTGTTATTATTATTATCAGGTATTATTGTTATTATTGTTAGCATTTTAAATCTCAAGTCTTGGGGGTCAGCAGCAACGAAAGATATTTAAGGGGGGGTCCCTGCTAAAGAAAAGGTTAAGAGCCACTGACCTATGGCTTTTAACCTGAGGGAATGATATTCCACCAACCTGGGTCTGAGAATTGAACGAAAACTGGAGGAGGCCTGGTTATGAAATCTATGGTGTAACATTGGCTGGTTGTTCTGAGCAACCAGGCATTGGAGGACGTATTCCTCCAACTATGAGTGAACAACAGAAGACAGGCCCTCACTGGCACGTGCTCTTAGGTTGTTGCTTGGGGTTCCCCCAATTTGTCCTGAAGAACCTGAGGTCCATCTGATGGGACTGAGGTCTGTAAGCTTGAAAGGACTAAGCTCCAGAATCAAATGCCTTTTTTTCATCCTTCTTTGGCAAAGAAGGAAAGGCCTTCTTTTTGTCCTTGGAGTCAACCAGAACCTCATCTAAGGACTCCCCAAATAACTTTCCCCCTCCCTTAAGGAGACTACCATTAGACTGGACTTAGGGATTTCTTGCCCGTGTTACAATTCTTTAATCAAAGCTGCCACCTAGCAATAACATTGGCAGCTAACTCATGAGAAGTGAATTGGAACAAGTCAAGACTGAGCAATGAAGACAGATGCCTTGGGTAATTTGTTGAGTCCCTATCTGGATTTAGGGCTCCTTTTTGGCATCTCCAACAAAAGGTCCTTGGACCATCTAAAGGCTGCCCGGACACATCAAAGTGGCTGCTGCAGCTCTGTTGACCAGAGACTATGCCACATGAGCCCTACTTAAAAAATACTCTTTTATCTTCGGGACTCCTAAATTTATCTTCCCCATCCTGGAGAAAGAGCAAACCTGAAACCAAGCCAGCCACTGGGGGTAATATTTAGCTTGCCCATTACCACACTAACAATATGTACAAGGTTTTTGACACTGATGGAAAAGCATGGGGAGCCAAATCCATTCCTCATGCAAAACCTCTGAGAAGAACATCTCAGGTGATGGCACAACAGAGTGGCCTGACCTTTTCATACATTTGCTTTCAGGTACCCTTCTGGGAATGTCATCAGGGGACTGAACCGTGGAAGACAAGTTGAGAATTTTCCACCTTACACAGGAGGATAGAAAAATAGGAGGCCTCAAAGTCTCTCCGTTTTTGCTAGCCTTACATGTGTGTATGGGGGGGGGGGTGTCTAGTCCCTCCAAATCCCACCTGAGTGACTCTTTCTCCAAAAAGGCTGGTCTGTGGCCTGCCAGCTATGCTCTCCCAGGCCCAGTCTTGAGTTGGCAGAGGGATGTGCCAACGACGACACTCCGCCTACACACCTGTCTTTTTGGCATGAACACGCTCCATCATCTTGTGGGGAGGTCAAGCAGGCTGCCACCCCTGCAACTGCCTGGTGAGCAATGAGTGAAATTCACTCACAGTGCCGTGGCAGGAGCTCACTGCCATCAACAATGAGGAAGGGGCGTCGGAATCACTCACCCCTGCAGCTGAATTAGTCGCCTCGACCGCCACCACCTCCACATGGTCCATCCCAACAGGCAGGACCCCCATCATGCATTGCCACCTCTGCGGCGGCTCCCAAAGAGCCTGACTTAACACCTCCAGAGAGGTCCGAGCAGCCCCAATCCCCTGCTCAGGTGGACAGAGGAAGTTCCGTGCCCAGTTTCAAATCCTCTTCAAAGAGAGGTCTGAGTTACGAACACTAGTGCAATCATCCAGCCTAGCCATCCTAGTAGGAAGGTAGCTCTCCTCCCCAAAATGGAGAGAGAGAGAGAGGAAAAACAAGAAAGGTTTGGAGCTAACAGCCCCAATCTGTTCAAGCCACGAGGCAGGACAGAACTGGGGAGGTTGGGCTGGCTCTCCTCCTTAAGGTGGTAAAGTGGACTTATATAATTGGTTTATAGCCCTGCCTGTCAAGTGTGAGAAGATGCCAAACCCCGATTGAAGGATTGCCTCCCCACACTGCTGGAAATATGTCTGGAAACTTCAATGGGTCCAGATGGCCAGGCTGCTGATGGGGATGGTTACAGGGATCACATAACTGCTTTGGTCCAGATTATCTAAAAGACTCTATCTCCTATATGAGCCAGCTCAAGTTCTAAGATCTTTGGGGGAAAGGCTTTCTCTTGGTCCTACCACCATCACAGGCATGTTTGGTAAGGACACAGGAGAGAGCCTTCTCAGTGGCTGCTCCCAGGCTGTGGAACTCCCTTTCACAGGAGGACCAGTTAGTAGTTTTGTTGCATTTTTGCCAGCAGGTTAAGATCTTTTCATTTAGGCAGCCTTTGATTTTTAATGGCATGGCAGAACAGTTTTTGAAAATGGTGTGCTGTATTTTACCTTGTATGTTTTCAATTATGTTTTAAATATATTTTAAATATTTTTAACTATATGCTTTTAACATACTATTGCTTGCTTCTCATTTTTTTAAGTATAGTATTTTAACAAATTATTATAAGCCATCTTGGCTCCCATGGTAGAAGAAACAAACAAACAAACCCTTTAACAGCTAAACATTTTACTTCAAAAAGTCTTGTCTACCAACAGAAAGAGAACAGGGAGGGGACTAACAATGCTTTTGGGGGAGGGCCTTTGGGATTCAAAGTCATAAAGCAACCACTAAAGTTTTGTCCAACATCCTCACCAAATGTGCTCAGTAACATTGAGTATCTTCTGTGTATCAAGTGCTAATACCAGAAACATTCATTTCAATTCCAGGTTGTAACACAACAGAATGTGGAAATGTCAAAGGATGTAAATATCTCTCAAATATTAAGAATTTTTTTCCAGTACCAAGAATTCGTCTTTCTAAAAAGGAAGGCACTATTGAATGGCAAACAACTTAAATACGGTAGCTAATAAAATGAGAGACTGATGAAATTCAGCTACAAAGAAGTCTTAACCTTTTGCTGAAGGCTATCATGGTGGCTTCTCCCCAGAAACAGTATGTTTGTAGAGTGAATTACAAAACTATTCATATTAAATAAAAATTATCTTAATGTCTTATTATTGGGATCAGGTGTTTTGGTTACCTTGACTTCATCTGCTCGTCTGAATCTCTTGAGCTGCCGCAGTCGCATATATTCTGATTTTACACGTTTCCTCCAGCAAATTGGTCCTTTCTCAGATTTCTTTCCGGTTTGGCCCATGATTACCCTGGAAGAAAAACAACCTGGATATAAGATCAAACACAGTGAACCCTGTCTGACTGATATTCACTACTACAAAAGAAGCTAATTGTCTACATTCGACTTGAATCAATTGGGACTACATTAAGTACTGAATAACTATTCAACAACTTATTCAGTGGATCTACTCTAGTTGGAATTATAACTGCATTTAGCTCTGTGTATGCCTGCATCTGCCCCATAATTACAGTGCCATTTTCCCACTTTGGAAGTTCAAATGGCAGGATAACCTAGAAAGAGACTGCCATTATTTATCCAGTAATTCAGCGCCTGGATACGTCTGTGGCTTTTCAAATCCAAAAGCCTGGAGGTCTCTCCCACATGTATATTCTAACAGCTTTGTTTTGTGTGTGTGTGTGCCTTCAAGTTGCCTGTCATCTTGTGGCAACCCCATGAATTTCAGAGGGTTTTCTTAGCCAAGCAAAACTTGTACGTGGCTTTGCCAGTTTTTCTCTCTGAAATACAGTATAACCCCCGTATCTGCAGGGGATACGTTCCTGGACTTACTGTGGATAGCAAAAATCATGGATAGTAGCATACCCTATATTTCTGGTGGAAGTTGACCATAGAGTCACACTGGAGGACATCCAAAGGGCAAGAGAGGTGTTGTCTCTAGGCATTTGAAAGTCCTCCAGCATGACTCTATGGGAAATTTCTGCCAAAAGTTGACCACAGACTTGCACTAGAAGGTCTAGAAAATGTCTATGGGGAATGTATTTTTTTGGACACAGTTAAGTGAAACTGTAGGTCCCACAGATATCAGGGTCATACTATATAGTCTGCAGCACCTGGTATTTGTTGGTGGTATTCCATCCAATACTAACCAGGGCTAACACCGCCTAATCCGAGATCAGACCAGATAATGCAAATTTAAGGAACAGGCACCTAATTTTCATTTTGCTTGGCACTACACAAGGGATTGTATTGCAGGCATATGTTGGATAATAAGTGCACCAAAGAATTATAGATTATAGCAAAGACTTTGATTGTGTAGATCATGAAATCTATGGATCACTCTTAAAGAAATGGGTGTACCATAACATTTGATTATCCTAATATATCAGGCTAGGCTGCATTTTTTCACCCTATCAGTTTAACTTGTACGATGAACGTATCAAACACAAAACTGGATTAGACTTTTCAGGAAGGAGGAACAAATATTGGAGGAAGGAATATAAACAATTTAAGATACACAGATGACACCATACCACTAGCAGGAAATAGCAAAGACTTGGAAATGACTACTGAAAAATGTCAAGAAAAAAAGTCCAGATGCAGGTTTACACTTCAACATGAATAAAACAAAAATAATCACCACAGATGATCTACGTAGTAAACAATGAAGACATTAAGATAGTGAAAGACTTCCTATACCTTGGCCCAGTCATTAATCAAGTGGAAACTACAGTCAAGAAATCAGAAGAAGACTAGAACTTGGAAGATCAGCTATGAAGGAACTAGACAAGATCCTCAAGTATCTCATTGAATATCAAAGTCAGGATTTTCCATACCATTGTATTTCCAATTTCTATGTATTCTTGTGAAAATAGGACAATTGAGAAAGCTAATAGGAAGAGAATGAAATCATTTAAAATCTGGTGCTTGAGGAGATTTCTGCAGATACAGTGGACTGCCAAAAAGACAAATCAGTATGTCCCAGAGCAAACCAAGCCTGAGCTGAGGTGGGGGTTGCTTTGAGAACTACCCATGATACCAAAAATCTAGATGAAATAATCCGGATTTCAGATGCCTGGATACTAGTATCCAGCATATTTCAGATGCTGGGGTGGGGGGGAGCACATCTCCCGCTGAAAACGTGTTGGACTGTTGTATATCATTTGGAGTATTGGCTTCAAGATACCACATGGACTGTTATTACCAAGACATTTTTTGGACTACTGAATTCCTGATTATTTCAGTTACTTTGGGGCAGGGGGAGGAACCCCTTTCTCCTCTCCCACCACACCAACCTCGTAGGTAGTTTTACAAATGTATTGGTATACCTGCTCATGTTGTATCACGCTATATATGTACTGTTGCTCTCAGTTATTGAGACAATGTTATGCCATTTTGCCATGTAACATTTACAATCTTGCTATTTTGTTGAGCAGCCTTTGTAATTTAACGTATATTGGAACACTGTTGTATCATTTTGCTATGCCACTGGGTGCATGTGTGTGTTCTGACAGTAAACCACACCACTGCTCCAATTGCTATATTTGCTGCACGCACATACTTATCTCTCTCCCTCTTTCACACACAAGAGCTCTCGAAACATTTATCTGTAGAGATTGCATGTAATTCACAAGCAGAAGAGTATTTAATGTGTAGTCGAAGGCTTTCATGGCTGGCATCCATAGATTTTCCTTGAGTTTTTTCCAGGCTGTGAGACCATGTTCTGGAATAGTTTCTTTCTGACATTTCGCTTGTATCTGCGGCTGGCATCCTCAGAGAATGGTTGGGTAGGTGTGTGTGTGTGGAGTTTGTATCCTGGGAACCACTGTTGGGGAGTATATGTACATTTATGTAATTGAATGGTTAGTTTCTGGGTATAGAAATGCAAGACTCGTTAGTGCTTCTTTGGATAATGGTTGGTTGATGGCCCATTATCTGCTGGAACTCCCCCTGTCCCTGGGTGGAATTTCTTTGTAAATGTTGAGTTTTGATTCTATTGTTCATCAAAACTGGGAGCCAGATTTTGTTTACTTTTAAGGTTTCTTCTTTCCTGTTGAAGTTGTCCAGGTGTTTCTGGATTTCAATAGCTTCTCTGTGGATTCTGACAATGTGCATTCCGTGCATTAGCCAAACACACACTAAGGAGCCTTGCATTTCTATACCCAGAAACTAACAATTCAATTACACAAATTTACATATACTCCCCAACAGGGGTTCACAGCATATAAACTCCACATACACTCCTACCCAGCCATTCTCTGAAGATGGCAGCCACAGATGCAGGCAAAACATCAGAAAGAAACTATTCCAGAACACGGCCTCACAGCCCGGAAAAAAACCAAGAAAAATCTAAAGAAGAGTGTTTCTTTCCATTAACAGTTCCCAATTTATTAATAGAGAGATGATTGAATCTTGGAACATCAGACAGACTTTGAGAGGACTGCCTTATGGGCTCAACCATTTTCGTAATGTCAGTAGTGATGTGAGACTGCAAGGGCCTCCACATTAGCCACATCTATTAACGACATGCCTGCACCAATGCGTGCTATCCCATCTTTCCAGCCTCTCTTTACTCTGGAAGGCCAGTTTGTTCATTACTATAATTGTAGCCACTTTTGCCAGCCTACCTCACTAGGCTGTAGGTAGGGTGCACACTCCAGTAACCTAGCAGAGGTATTTAAACTTTGCTGGTTTACCCTAAATTCCTTCAAAGACAATTCCTTCAGTTGGATAAGCATGGTCTCTCTCACATCTGTTTTTACCATGTGTGAACCTACGATGGGGTAAACTGCATGAAGCAAAGTTGCAGCATTTTTACTTAATGGACTAAAATTTGCAATTAATCACCTGTGGCCAAACATGAGGTGGTAATTGCCACTTTCATGTGTGATATTTAAAATCAGCGTTCCTATTGATTTAAACCAAATGTATCCTTACTTGTATTCCACACAGTTTTGTGTAGAGGAATGAACCAGTGAGGGGGACCTTGGGTTAAAAGGTCCCTTTTCTTTACAGTCCAGGTTTTTGCCTTCCAATCTGTAACTTGCACATGGTGATTTGTAGCTAAATTGACCTCAATGGGAAATGTGTGTCCTACTGCTGTGTCAAGGAGAACTGATAGTAAAAAGTGGTCGCCTGTATTCCAAACTGCAGCTGTGATTATGGCTGTGTCCCAGGATGGAGGTGGTGGTGGTGTGGGTTGTCTAGTGGTGGCTGTGACAGCAGTCTCATTTTTACGGAGAATACATGTAGTAATGTCGGAAAGAGAGTAAGCTTTTGTGTCATCCTGGCAGAGGGTTTCAGTTACTCCATAGCAGGGTAAATGCAGGCAACAGCCAGACACATCCTTACTGGCCAATGTATTTTAAACCAATCTCAGGAGTGCGTAAATGAATAAACCCATAGTGAGTTACTAATGGAACTGTCTGGGCTATTACGGAAGAAAGGAACGTTGGTCTTACCTGTGATACGTTCTTTTCCAGTGGAGAAACGAAGAGCATCAAGTTTGCTTGGGTAGTTCCTCCCCATTTGCTCCTAGTAGGCAGGGAACAACTTTTTTAGGACTGCCTACTGGTGAGGTCATCTGGGAGGGATGACCCCCAGCAAGCCAGTCAATGTCACAGCCTCACTACCTGCCCTCTGTCGTGGGAGAAAAAACAGGAGACAACAAACATTTTGAAAACTTAAAGATCCACTCAAAGAAATGAAACTGAGTGTCTGTTCAAATGACCCACAGCCTGTTCCACTATCGCCAGCGCCTCGGGTGGGTCTGGATGCTCTTCGTCTCTCCACTGGAAAAGAACGTATCACAGGTAAGACCAACGTTCCTTTTCCCAGTGGGGAGGACTTCAGAGCATCCAGCTTGCTTGGGACATACAAAAGCAACGACCCTGTGAGTGGGCCTGGCGGTGGCTTAATCCCTCAGGGACTGACGGCATGCTAGAGGACTCTTCCACCAAAACACTGCTCAAGCAGACTGCAACTTGTCAAGTCTACAGCGTCTGAGGAAAATTGATGAAGATTTCAGGAGATGGCCCTGCAAATTTTTCTCTAAGGAGGCATCCTTATTCCAGGTCGCCGTTGGTGCCGCAGTTCAAGTAGAGTGTGCCACAATAAGATCTGGCACTAGCATGCCCACATGCTTGTAGTACGCCACAATACATGCTCGGATCCAATGCCCCAGTGTTGGCAGCAAAAACCTCCAGCCTAGGGACTTGACATGGCCTCCGATGGCCAACGCCTCTGAGCACCTGCTCGAACTTGTTCATTTTTCAAAAAAATATATCCAGATCATGTCTCTTCCAGCAGCACAGGGGATTGGCCTTCAGACTAAAGCCGGGTGCAGATGAGGACTTACTGAATCAGGTCTACTAATACAGAGATCCCTCCGAACAGGTAATGCTGCTATTTCTGACATCCTACTAGGAGGTGCACTCACCACCAAGAAAAGGGTTTTCCAAGATAAAAAATTTTAGAGGGCCACTGAGAGGCTCAAACGGTGCCCCTGTCAAAGCCTTCAGGAGTGTATGACGGTCCCAAAGGAGGGTTCTATGCCCTGGTGGGGATGCAGGATCACCCAACCCCCACAGAGCTCTTGGTACGTGTGGGTGAGCGACTGCCTGCGACACTCCTAATGGCTTTAGGTCGTAGACCCACCTTCACACTATCCTGCAGGGAAATAACGAAGGGTGACCCCACCAGAAAAAACACAGCCTCTGCATTTACACCATCTCCAAGACACTTTGACTGTGGATTTCTACATGCTCTGTGCTAACTCTCACCAGGACACCAGGATGGTAAGCACAACTGTCTGGGAGTGTCCCCTTGAACTTAGCATCCTCCGCTTAACCTCCAGGTGTGGAGCTGCATCCAATTCGGGACCGGACGCTGAACTTGGCCTGGGACAAGAAGTTCCGAAAAGTCCAGGACTTGGATTGGGTCCATCGTCAAGTCAAGGGATGTCTGAGAACCACTGCCGCCCAGCTCACGCCGGGGTCAGTAGAATCAGATCTGCCCTTTCGGACCTGGCTCAAGCAGGGACCTTAGAAATCTGCTGATTTGTTGGAAGGACATACCAGACTTCGCGGCCAAGGTGCCAACAGCACATTTATGGCCTCTGCTCCCTCCGTCAGAAAGAACGGGGAAAGGAACTGGGGAAACTTGGTGATCATTGAAGGTGTGGATCGGTCCGGGAGTGGCCCAATGCCCTTCTGGTCCATGTCGGTGTAGCTGAGTGAATCGGCCTTGAGTTTGAGGGATCCCTGTAGATGTTCCACCTTCAGGGATGTGAGGTATCCCTCCGCCTATGAGTTGCTTCTGCCATGATTGTGCAGTGCCTCGTATCTTCCTGTCAATCTGTTTAAGCCTCCATCGAGACAAGGCCCGTGCAGTGTAGGACCGCCGTGTGACAAACCAGGTTCTGAAACACTACCAAGCCCAGACTGCCCCCCCCCAAAGTTCATGCCAGCTTCTACTGCGCTCGCATCCCACCAGCGCCCATCTGCCCTGTGCCAGCTGGGGGCCGTAGTCTGCTCCCCAGCCTCATAGGGCTGCATCTGGGGTGATCTGTATCTCATCCGTCTACCGAAAGAGGACTTATGTGAAGAACTGATGAGGACCCCCACCGGAGTCACTGTGAGAGTTCCCTAGGCACTCTGAGGTGCCTGTGCCATTGAAAAGGTCAGTCTTCTTGGACTGGAGGCAAGAATCCACTGCAACGTCCTGGCGTGAGATCTCGCCCACAGCAGAGAGTCTCTTGCTGCCGTTTTGCGACCCTGCAACCACGTCAACTGCATAATAGCCAGTCGGGATGTGTCTCGCTTCCTGAATTGCCCTGTAAGAAATTGATTCTCTCCTAAAAGGGAGAGATCAGAACCCCCACTGGGCCCAGGGTAGCACCGAGCTGTCGCATCTATTACCTTGAGAACAGCGAGCTCTTTGCAAGACACGCTTGGATCCCGTGGGCTCTAAGTGAGTTGAGAACCCGAAACAAGCCCCTCTCTGTCCTCAGCCTGGATGGAGAGCAGATTAGCAGGCTGTCCAAGTAATGATGACTATGCAGACCTGAACCCCTACATTGTGGTACAAAGCTCGCCCTAATCTTGGCAAAAACACCCTGGGAACTGAAGAGAGACCAATGAAAATACTTGTAATTGGAGTGACGGTTGCTGTACACCAAGCACAGACAACGTCGATGCCCCAGGAATATCCAGACGAGAATACATGTATTCTGGAAGGTAGAGTAGTCCCCCAGGGGGGACCGCACCTTGCTCCTCAGCCACCAGGCCAACAGAGCAGCCTCCAAACCATTTTAAGCAATTGCAGTTTACACCTAACACTGCATAAAGCAGTTGTCAATGTGTGTCAGTTAATTGCACTCACAAGCTGAGTACTCATCATGCCAGGACTCAGAGAGGACACAGTCTTCCTCTTGATCTGGTGGCTTGTCCCACTGCTGCTGGGGCCTGCACCACTCCCTGGTTCCACCTGAAAAAGGCCCTGGTCTCCAGGGGGTACAGTACCCGGAGGAGAAAAGGTGCTGACGCCCCCCCCCCGTGAATGCGGAAAGGCGAGTGGACCCCCCATGTGGAAAGTCCTGCCTGAGGGGGGGTATCCCCCATCTCTGCTGGGAAAAATAGGATTGATGTAGGGTTTAGCCCATTCAAAGGGGTCCCAGTCCTAAAGAGGTTCATCAAGGCCTGAAAAGACCGTCCTTATCGCTGCAGGACTGAAGCCCTCCTACGGTAATCCAGAGAGGACAAGAGGGAACTGCGTTCGCAAACGTTGTCCCCCCCCGACCATGTGGGCCTCGGTCATGTGACTGCCCACAGATTCCTCCTTATCTGTGATCTCGGCCTCCTCAACGAGACGCCTCCAAAACTGGAGGATCGCTCATGAAGCAGTCAGCGCTTCCTGCTGGAATCGAGCCCCCGAGCTCCCTGAATGGGATGCAGCAGCAACTGCTTCCCGGTTGGGTGTTGGTTGCGCTGCGCCTCTCCGTGGTCTGCCCAGCCACCTCGGTGGACTGGTCGCCATCCCTAGTGTCCTCTTCCCCTGCCTGTGGAACTAAGTTCCGCTGCAGAGAGGCTCACGTAGGTTCGGCGCGGAGGGGGGATAGCCAAGGCTGCTGTGGGTATCCCCGGTGATTGGTGTGGTGCGGTGAGGACTTTGGGAGGTGAGGGTGGGGGGATGAGACTGGAGACTCCTTTGTGTTGCATACCATGCAGGGCAGCACAGCAGGTGATGCAGGTGGTAGGAGGGGAAAAGGGAGATTGGTGGCTCCCCAGAGGCTAGTGATCCCCTTGTGTTTTCCCGGGGGGTGGGCTGGACTAGGCTGACCACCGGCAAGCCCCACCCTTTCCCTGGTCACCGAGTCATGCACCCATTGCCTCCCCTTGGTTGCTGAACCTGGGGGGCCCTGGCACACTCACTGCGGCCTCCGCTTGTGGAGGCAGAGGCATCCATCCATCTCAGGAGTCGTTGGGGTGACCGGGAGCACCTGCAATTAACGTCGGAGAGGTCCCCTGTTTAAAGGAGCACTCTGTATCTCCTCCTCCTGGAGGAAAGGGTTAGCAGCTATAGCTGGCTGGCTCCTAACCTGGCAAGGGGGAGTGAAGCCAGGGAAGCTGGGCTCAGAATTCAAAATGGAGAGCTTGTCCTCCTCATTCGCCCCATGGATCCTCCTCCTTGGAGGGCAGCCGCAATAGCACTGGAGAGATCCTCCCATAAAAGGGGGCGCTCCGCGACTCCTCCTCCTCCTGGAGGGAAGGAATCACGGCTGCACCTGGCTGGCAGAGCGATCTAGGAGCGACCTGGACATCTAGGGAGCAATCCTTCCCTCCATATATTCCCAGGAAGGAAAATGAACTCCCGCCCAAGCTCTGTTGCCGCTTGTATGGTATGCAGAGCAGAACAGCAGGCGATGGAAAAAAAAACCCTCCTTATTGCTTTCTTTCTTTCTTCCTTTCTTTTTTGCTTTTAATATGAAAACACAACAAGAGTTATCACATGGTGTTTGCCTCACCCCTGAAAAAAGGAGGGGGGGAATGAGGCTCTGCGGCAAAGAGAGCTCAGTGGGAGCATTTGCTCCAAGTACAGAGGGAGGGGGAGTAAGGCACCCAGCCTTGTGGCTGGTGGGGTATGGATTCAACCTCCCCTGCCCCCGCGTCATCGCCCCAGTATCAGCTCCATGGGGAGTCCTCTACCCTTCCTGGAGTCCCCCGTCGCCCCTGCACTACCTCTATGAGCAGGGGGGAAGGTTGTTTCGGCCGCGGCGCCAATTGTGGCGGGTTCGACCCCGGTTCCTGCGGGGTTCTCCTGAACGCTTCCCAGCGTTGCCGCCAACACCATGCTGAACGCCCGTGGCACGCTCTCTGAGCGGCGCTGGACTCTCTTGGTGCCTCTGACCACACTGGCTCGCTCCAAGAGCTGCTCTGGTGGATCGGCTGGTGATGCTTCCCCCCACTGCCCCATTCCCCAGGGCCCGTTGTCACTCACTGCGGCTGCCTCCCTGGTAGCAGTTGGGGCTCTGGTCCTTCAGTGTTTGGGGGGGTAGCCCAGCAACACCAACGCGGCGGATGGCTTCCTGCTCCTGGGGGCGTTCCGCGCCGCCTCCTCCTGGAGAGGCCGCGTGGTGGCCTCCTCCCAGTCAGCTCCTAGCCCATCAGGGTGGAGCAGGACTGGGGTGCTGACGGTGGCTGCCGAGGCGGGTGTCTTCTCACCCTTTTTCGGCTTCTTTTTACTGCCTCCGTACTTGCCGCTTCTGGCTTTGCTGCTGTACTATTGCTGCTGCTGTTGCTCATACTGCCTCCCTCCCTTCCATGGCCACAAATGCTGTTGTTGTTGTTGTTGTTGTTGTTGTTGTTGTTGTTATTATTGGATTTCCCCCCTTTTTTTTAAGAGACAAAAAAAGGATCCAAGATGGCTCTGGCCATGTGGAGGGAGGGAGGTCAGGAGAAACAAAACCACATGTCCTACCAGGAGCGTAGGCAGGAAACAGACTGGGTAGCTGGGGGTCGTCCCTCCCAGATGACCTCACCAGTAGGCAGTCCTAAAAAAGTTGTTCCCTGCCTACTAGGAGCAAATGGGGAGGAACTACCCAAGCAAGCTGGATGCTCTGAAGTCCTCCCCACTGGGAAATAAATGTTCGCCTGGAGCATGGGGCAGTTCTTCAGTCAAGCATATCCAGGGATAGTCTAGCATAGAGGGTTTCTCAAAGGGCTCCGAAAATACTGTCACAACAAAGACATCAAAAATCCTACTTACCGATCTTGGGTATTCTAGTTCTAACACACAAAACAGAAATATAGTATTTCAGTGATATTTCTTCAAGGAGGTTTCTACCTCCCAAAGATGCTTACTAAGTTCACCTTCAGTGGAGCATCTGGAGTGTGGAGGCACTCCAGGGAGATCTGCCAGGCAATTACGGTTGGGGTTGGTGACGCTGTCTCAGCCTCTGACTGCTTTCACAAGGATTGAGCAATCTCATTTCTAACAACATCTGGGGGACTGCATGGAGAGAACAGGATCTCTAACCTATGGCCCCAACCAGGTCTCTGCTAACCTCAGCAGTTTCTGACACATCTTGGAGAGGGGAAACTTTCAAGAATGTGAGAAGTCTGGAGTCTGCCCTTCATACTTCTGGTGTCCTATCCATGGGTTTCAATGTCACACCAAAGTAGTATTTGGCGCCTGCTACGATGACCTTCAGGGTCGTAATGAGGATTGTACTGTAGTTGGCCACTACAAGGGCAACAAGAGAGGTTGTATCGTTAAGAGCGCAAAAGTCGAACAGTCATGTGCCATGTCTTTCTATCTGCTTTGAGGCCAGGCCATAGGGGCACATTACAGATGGATTGCATGGGGGTGACAACGTCCTGTTTTAACAGACCCACTATAGTTTTAACCTATCCCTTCCTCACTTTCAGCAGGTATCTGTACTGTTTCTGTGGAGGAGGATCTTTTCCCTCAATTGGCACACAGGCATCCTTAACTAGGCCACACTCTGCCTTATCCTGGAATCAGATTTCTGGCAACTCTAGCATCCAGGGATAGTTTGCAACAGGGAAAATTGACTGTGGTGCCTTAAGGGCAGTGCACCTGTGAATGGCAGAATTTTTTTTTGGGGGGGGGCACCTTCAAGTTGCCATGGGAAGCCATTTGCTAAGTCTATACTCAGTCAGAGGAAAGGAATGCCTAAAATGCCATTATCTTCTTTCTGATTTTCACATGCGCTTTTTGCAATTTTAATCTTTCCTACATCTTTTTTAAATTATTTTATTTTCCACACATAATAATAAATAAAACATACTAAAAAATAAAATAACTTCCTCCTCCAGCTGTGTTGAACATCATTACAGACTTCCTTAGTCAATTAAGCATTTTGTTACTGCACAATAATATACATCCTCAATTGAAGACATATCATATTTAATTTAACAGACATTTCTTTTAATCTGTTAACCATATTACTGACCTTTCCCCACAATCTGACTTCCAGAAAGCAATTAACTCTTTCCACTTTTCTCTGAAGTTTGTTATAGATTGGTTCTTAATCCAACAAGATAGTTGTTCCATTCTCACCATTTCTTGTACTTTCAAAATCCACCCATCTATAGTTGGGATCTTAACTTGCTTCCAATATTTAGCATAGGTTATTCTTGCCACAGTGGTCATGTAAAGCCATTTTATTAGGAAATGGAAAATGTTTATTGCTTATTCCAAAGACCACTGCAAAGAACATTTTATTAGAAATGTACCGTATTACTAAAGATATGGATGAAGGTTAAAGCTAAATTGTACAGTAAACTCCCTTTATGGGTATCTTCACAAGAAGCCTTCCATAGAACAGAAATTATTCATGAAGAAAATTAGTGGACATACCAAGGATTTACTAATATTTTTAAAAGGTATAAATAGATTTAAAACAAAAGAGTTAGAGATGAAACGATAAAAAGCTAAACGGCTTCAGTACCAACAGTTACAGAAAATATATAAAATAGATCTTAAAACAGAAGGTACAGAACAGTCTAAAACAGAACTTGATTTACTATTAATGAACAAAGATAACATTACAATCTCAAACGTCTATAAATTACTATTAAAATTGGAATTAGAACAAGCAACTACTGTATAAAGGAAAATATGATTAAATGGTCCCAAAATATCAGACATAATATATAATTAGAGTGGTGGAAAATGTGGGGGGAAAGATCTAAAATTCACTCCTTGTAGTAAGCTTTCAGAGAATTACTAAAAACTACAGGAACAGAGATTCCACCTCAACATTAGGAGGAACTTTTCCCAGTGGAGAGATTTCGGAGCATCCTGTAGATCATTGGGTTAGCTCCACCCACTCACTCCTGGTAGGCAGGTAACAAAGGACCGTTGGTAGGCCCCTTCCTCTGATGTCATCTGGGGGGAGCGGCCCACCTCTGGCCAGTTGTTTCCTGCCTACCGCTCCTGGTGGTCGCAATTGTTTGCTCTCTGGCGGCCACGTGGCCGCTGTACCCAGCAGAACAAAGAACAAAGAGGAAGGGATCCGATCAGGAGGGCAAGACCTCCGCCATTTTGGATGGATTCCCAGTCGAGTGAGGGGGAGAAGCCCCCAGTATCGACCAGCGAGGTTCCCCGGCCTGCACCCCAGCTCATTATGCCGGGAAACAGCCAGGATGCAGCCACTAACCCCCTGGAGGGGGACGCGGCCTTGCAGATGGGGACGGAAGGGACTCCCCGCGCTCCAGTGGCTGTCGCGGACCCTCCCGCAGGCACAGCGGAGGTAACCGTGAGTACTGCGGGACCCTCGGGGCTGGGACCAGAACCACCCGTGGCTTTAGCCACTTGGGTGAAGGATTTAGTGGCCAGGGAGACCTTGGGCGTTCTAGCCGCTGGCCTCGCCCAACCAGCCCTCCTGGGGCTATCAGGTCGATGGCAAGGGGGGGTGTCTACCAGCCCTGGGAACCATCACCTTAACCCTCCTCCGGCTACTGCCAACTGGCCTTGTTCCCTAGCCCGGCTCCCGACGCCCACACCAGGAGAGACCTTCCAGGCAGTAGGCGCGCTCCTCCTGCCAACCCTCCAGGGCACCCGCGCCGCGTTCACGGAGCAGGCTCTGCAGCCGCCTCTCCCCCAACCATCCCTCCTCACAACCCAGCCGTCTACCGCTCAAGCACCCTCCCTCCCAGACCCATTGTGCCAGCAACCGGGCGGACTAAGTCAGGCTCTGCTTCCCGTGCCCCCGTTGGCACTCCCGCTGCAACCGTCAACCCTCCCCCCACAGTCAACCCCCCTACCATCTCAGCTACTAGACGGGCGACAGCGGAAACGGCCCAGGGCGAAGGAGTCGGCCGGTGGGGTTCCCAACCGTGCTCGCGAGGCCGCTAAGCGCCGGGTTGTTCCGGAGCTGGCTAAGCGGGGAGGCAAAAAGGCTGCCGCCAAAACGTGGCATGGAGCAAGCGGAGGGGAACCGAAGAGGTCCAGGAAAGACAGGAGGTGCTCGCACGAACAGAGCCTGAGGGAGAAATCAAGAGCGAGCAAGAGCCATGTGGAGGATTGAGGGGAGGAGGAGGAGGAAGACCAGGACTGGCGTTCAGGATCGGATGCTGAATCAATGGGGAGGGGGCATGGGTCGGAAGAGGAGGAGGATTATTCTGGTCAATCACAGAGTGAGGAGGGGGAAGTATCAGAAGGAGCCACAGATCAAGAAGGGGAGAAGGCAGAGTACTCGGCTGAGGAGGGCACCACGGATAAGGAGAAAACAAGAGCTTCTGCTCGCCTTTTCAAACTGGAGGAATGCAACCTGTTGTTCAGAAAGACAGTTAAGACTTTGGGACTCCCTCTTGTGCAAAACCAGGAACAACCAGTTGACCCTGATTTGCCCAGTGTTTCCTCTGAATTCTTTCCATCGTCAGCTCCAGTTTCTATTGAGATGCCAGTCCCAGCCAAGATTATGCAGGTGCTTAAGGATGAGTGGGCCACACCAGCTGCTAGCAGACCTCAGACCTCTTTTGCTAAGAAGCTTTACTCTTTACCCAAGAAGGTTATGAGTAAGCTGCAGACCCCTCTCGTTGACGCTCCTGTTTCCGCCTTGGTGTCTTCTGCTGTTTTTTGTCAGGACGGGGAGGACACTCTCAAGGTCCTGGAGGATAGACACAAGGACGCAGCCTTGAAAAGGACCCATGAGGCCTTAGCGCTTGCTATCAGGGCAGCTGTTACTGCTACAATGGTGGCCAGAGCATCATTACAGTGGTCAAAGGAGCTGTTGGAGGAGGTCCCTACATCCAACACGAAGTTACGTCAGGGGCTTAATAAGATATCCCGAGCTTCGGCCTTCTTAGCGGATAGTTCCTTGGATGCAGCTCAATTTTCGACTCGGGCCCAAAGTGCAGCAGTGGCGGCTCGTTGCCTGGTATGGCTCAAGGGATGGCACACAGACTTTAAGTCAAAACAGAACCTGGTTTTCTCTCCCTTTTCTCCTGGGGAAAAGTTATTTGGGGAATCTTTGGAACCCGTCCATGTGGAGGGCAAAGATAAAAAGCAAGCTCTGATTTCTGCCAAAAAGAAGGATGACAGGAAGTTTTCCAAGAATTTTCATCCTTACCGTTCAGACAGATCCCGCTTGGAGCCTGCCTCTGGTTCCAGTTTCCAACCTAGAGACAACAGAGGTTTCAAGCAGTGCTGGGGGGAATCCAGACAACAGTGCAAGGGCCAAGGAGGATCCTCTGGCAAACCATACCAGAATTCCGGACCGAGATCCCATGCAAAGAACCAGCAGGCATGACTCGGGGGGTCTGGTGGGGGGCAGGCTACAACAGTTTTACAAGGTATGGGAGGAGTCTACAACAGACAGATGGGTACTTCAGGCTGTGAGTCAGGGGTACCAGATCGAGTTCTCCCAGCTGCCCCCCCAGTCTTTTCGACCCACTCCGAGGTCCAAAGACCCAACAAAGCACCAATTAATGTTGGACACTATCTCTCATTTGGTCTCATTGGGCGCAATAGAGGTCCCGAGTGCCCATCGGACCCACGGCTGTTACTCCAATATTTTCCTAGTGCCAAAGAAGAATGGAACATGGAGAGCCATTCTCAATCTACGAAGCCTCAACAAGTTTCTGAGACAACGCAAATTCAGAATGGAAACCTTGAGACACATATTGGAGGCACTCAGACCAGGGGATCTCCTCACATCTTTGGATCTACAGGATGCTTACCTGCACATCCCTATTCGGCCGGAGCACCGTCGCTTTTTACACTTTGCATACAACAAGAGACATTTCCAATACAAAGCTCTCCAGTTTGGTCTGTCTTTGGCCCCAAGAGTTTTCACCAAGATCATGGTCGCACTGGTGGCCTATTGGAGACGAAGGGGCCTGCATGTGTATCCATATCTGGACGACTTGTTAATAAGATCTCAATCACGGGAACAAGCAGTGAAAGATGTCAATATGGTCATGAGATCTCTGCAGCAGCACGGTTTTCTGGTAAACCGCGAGAAGAGCTCCCTAGTCCCAAGCACAAGGATACAACATTTGGGAACGATATTGGACACTCACCAAGGGCTGATATCGTTACCGCAGGATCGGGTGGCAGCCTTACATCGCTCAATCCAGAAGGTCATGGGAATGAGACGTCCGGATATAATGCGGTTGGCCAAGCTGCAGGGGCTGATGATAGCCGCGATAGACCGTGTTCCTTGGGCTCGGTTCCACGCCAGACCCTTACAGTGGTTCCTACTTCCTTGGCAGCACCTCATATCAACGAAGAGCCACAAGAGGGTTCTACTGTCCAGACTGGTGAGGGAATCGTACCAGTGGTGGACGTCTGCAGCAGTGCGTCAGGGGAGACTCATTTGGCCACCACAACGAGTTCAGATCACAACGAACATGAGCCTCAGGGTTTAGGGAGCCCACTGCGGGAATGCCTGGGCCCAAGGCAGGTGGTCTCCAGAGGAGGCTCAACACAGCATCAATTTTCTGGAACTACGCACAGCACGCCTAGCACTCATGGAGTTCTTACCAATGATCCAGAACAGGGCCGTGCTGATCAGAACGGGCAACACCACAACGAAGGCGCACATAAATCGCCAGGGAGGTACGAGATCCAAGACCTTGATGAGCAAAGCGTCCCTGCTGTTCCACTGGGCCAAGGAAAATCTTCTATCGCTGGAGACGGAACACCTTCAGGGCGAACTCAACTCAAAGGCGGATTGGCTCAGCCGGAAGGACATCGACCAGGGAGAGTGGGGCCTTCATCCCGAGGTGTTTCAGTTGATCACGCGGTCTCTGGGGAACCCCATCCTGGACCTATTCACATCTCCGGCAAATGCCAAGACCCCAAGGTTCATCTCAAGGTATCAGTCCGAGGGGGCAGAGGGCATAGACACGCTGACTCTGCCTTGGCCGGCCGGCCTACTCTACACCTTCCCGCCCATTCCACTGATGTCCAGAGTCCTGAGCAAGATTCGACAGGAGGGGGCCGAAATTATCCTGATTGCCCCGGCGTGGCCAAGGAGAGCATGGTTCTCGGAGATAGTGACCTTGGAGATAGCGTCAATGCCGCTTCCAATTCGCCCGGATCTCCTGATTCAGGGGCAGGTCTTTCATCCGGACCCCGAGTGGTTGCAGCTTCACGCATGGAGATTGAGAGGGAGATGCTGAGGTCGAAAGGGTACTCCCCGGAGGTGATTGAAACCATCCTATCTGCCAGACGGGAGTCCACTCAAAGAATCTATGAGTATAGTTTCAGGCTCTTTCGCAGATGGTATAGGAGAAAGAAATTTAATGAGTTAGACATTACAATTCCCATGTTGTTGGGGTTCTTGCGGGATGGGGTGGAAAGGGGCTTCAGACCTAATACCATAAAGAGACAGGTAGCGGCCATTGTATCCATTCTTCCTCCGGAGAGGGCATCACGGATCTCAACCCATCCTGACTTATGCAGTTTTATTCGGGGCCTATCTAATACAGTCCCGCCCGTGGTTCATCGTTTTCCATCCTGGGACCTTCACACAGTTCTGAAGGCCCTGACGATTCCTCCCTTTGAACCGCTCAGGAGGGTATCCTTGAAGCATATGTCATGGAAGATACTCTTCCTGGTGGCGATCACATCGGCCAATCGAGTGTCCGAGTTGGGAGCTCTATCATTACGAAAGGATCTTTGTGTTTTCAGACCTGACTCTGTGGTGTTGCGCACCCATCCTAACTTCAGGCTGAAGGTGAACTCGGCTTTCCACATCTCTCAGGATATAGTTCTCCCTTCTTTTTGCCCCAAACCGTCGAGGGAGTTACAGAGGATATGGCACACCTTGGATGTCAGGAGTGCTATCAGGATTTACTTGAAAAGAACCAGTACTTTCAGGGTTTCGGTGGCGTTGTTTTGTCTCTGTGCATCAGAGGTATTTAGGACGTAAGGAGCAGGTGGATTAGAGCTTGCATAGTTGCCTGTTATGAGTCCATGAATACACTGGTTCCTGAGGGTATACTGGCGCATTCAACCAGAAGTGCAGCGACTTCAGCGGCTTGGGATAGGGAGGCTTCCCTGGAGGAGATTTGCAGAGCCGCCACTTGGAAGTATTCATCCACTTTTCTCAGACATTACAGATTGGACAAAGTGCAGTCCGCTGAGGCCACTTTTGGCAGGCAGGTGTTGCAACAGATTGTGAAGTCTTAGGACATTTGACAGCATGCCAGCCCCACCCATTGTTTGTAAGAGGGCTTTTGTAGATCCCAATGATCTACAGGATGCTCCGAAATCTCTCCACTGGGAAAAGGTACATTGGTCTTACCTATGATACATCCTTTTCCAGGGGAGAGATGAGGAGCATCCTGGCCACCCGTTTTTTGCTGGCATGTCGATATTATTTGATAAGAGTTATGTATGCGTTCTTGTTACAATTTGTGTGATAAGCTTGTTTACAATATATAATATGTCAGTGGTTACCACAGCCTTGTTGTATTTCTGTCTTGTAGTATTTTCTCAGTGTTTGTAGGAGCGGCTGAGAAGGCTATGGTATGAACTGGCCAGAGGTGGGCCGCTTCTCCCAGATGACATCAGAGGAAGGGGCCTACCAAAGGTCCTTTGTTACCTGCCTACCAGGAGTGAGTGGGTGGAGCTAACCCAATGATCTACAGGATGCTCCTCATCTCTCCCCTGGAAAAGGACGTATCACAGGTAAGATCAACGTACCTTTTTGACAGTCAGAGCTGTTCGGCAGTGGAACACACTCCCTCGGAGCGTGGTGGGGTCTCCTTCCTTGGAGGTCTTTAAACAGAGGCTGGATTGCCACATTGGTTACTTACCGTGAAGGTGCATTCTTGAGGGAACGGGGTGATACGGGGCCTTCACATCTGGGTTTCGTCAGTCACCGCCCAGGTGTAGCAGGAAGTTACATCAAGCCTCTTGATATTCAAATTTCTTTGTCTTCATCTCCTCCATCCTGGAGCCACGAGGCCAGTTCACTGACTAGCAAAGCCCTGTAAGGACTAAGGAAATCGATTAAGTAACATAGTATTAAACAGAACTGTATGCTAAGAATACCGCCATGAGATAAAAACATGCGCAGTCACCGGGCGGGGGAAGGCCCCGTATCACCCCGTTCCCTCAAGAATGCACCTTCACGGTAAGTAACCAATGTGGCATTCTCTGAGGGAGGGGTGATACGGGTCCTTCACATCTGGGACGTGCCCAAGCTTACTCATTAGGGCGGGAGTGACTGCGGAGGTGGCGGAATCAGTCTTTTAGTACCTCCTGGAGCACCCTCCGACCGAAGTTAGCCTCGGCAGAGCGGAATTTGTCCACCTTATAGTGTCTGATGAAGGTGGACGGTGTGCTCCAGGTTGCTGCCCTGCAGATTTCTGTCAGAGAAGCGTTAGTCAAGAAGACCGCGGACGTCGCGGCTGACCTAGTCGAATGTGCCGTGACCCCTGACGGTCTGGGAAGCCTAGCTGAGTCATAGGCCTCGAAGATACAGGCCTTGATCCAGCTTGCGATGGTTTTCTGTGAAACTCTAGACCCTAAGGATGTCTGAGAGAACGAGACGAACAAGGCGTCGGAGCGCCTGATGGAGGCCGTGCGCCTAATGTAGACCTTTAGGGCCCTCCTAACGTCCAGGTTATGCCAGAGTTTTTCCTTCGGATGTGAAGGATTCGGGCAAAAGGAGGGCAGAATCAAAGGTTGAGAAACATGGAACTCAGAGACAACCTTTGGTCTGAATGACGGGTCCGGATGTAGAGTAACCACGTCCTTGTTGAAGGAGCACAGGTGGTCCCTAACAGACAGAGAGGCTAGCTCTGACACTCTTCTCGCTGAAGTGATGGCTACTAGGAAGGCGACCTTGAAAGAGAGAATTCTCAGAGGAATACTACGGAGTGGCTCAAACGGATGCTTCATAAGTTGTCTGAGGACTAGAGAGAGATTCCACGAGGGGAACCTGTGCCTCACCGGGGGAGAGACTATCGAGGCGCCCCTCAGGAATCTTCTGATATGGGGGTGCGAGGAGAGGCGGACCCCATCCTGCACTGTAAGGAAGGCCGAGAGTGCGGCCACCTGTCTCTTCAGGGTGTTCGGGCGTAGGCCCGCTTCGAGGCCTTTCTGTAGGAAGGCTAGAATGTGCTTTACCGAAGCTTCCTCAGCGGTCAGCTGCCGCGGTGTGCACCATCTCCTGAAGGCTTTCCAAGTAGCCTCGTAGATCCTCCTAGTGGAAACACGGCGAGAGGAAAGAAGGGTGCTGATAACTGACTCTTCGTATCCGTGCTCCCTTAGGGCTTGCCGCTCAATCTCCATGCTGTCAATTGCAACCAGCTTGGGTCTGGGTGAAGAATCGGTCCCTGGTGTATTAAGTCGGGTCTCTGAGGTAGCCGCCACTGTTTCTGGACCCTCATGTCCATCAGCTCGGAGAACCAGGGGCGTCGTGGCCAGTGGGGCGCTATCAGGACTACTTGTGCTTTCTCCTGGCGAATCTTCCGGCAGACCTTCCCTATGAGGGGAAGCGGGGGAAACAGGTACAGTAGACCGGCCGGCCAAGGGGATCGCAGGGCGTCCAAGCCCTCGGCATTGTGGTGGTAAAACCTGGCGAAGAACCTGTCCAGTTTGGCATTTGACCTTGTTGCGAACATGTCCACTGCCATCTGACCGAACTTGGCCTGGACCTGGTGAAATACTTCGTTGTTCAGTTCCCATTCCCCGGGCAGAACTGAGTACCTGCTCAGGTAGTCCGCTTGCTGGTTGTGTTCCCCCTGTAGGTACTGAGCCGTGAGGGACAGTACCGTCCGTTCGGCCCAGAGGAATATGAGATCCGCCTCCTGTTGCAGGGACCTGGATCTTAATCCTCCTTGTTTCGCTATGTACGATCGGGCCGTAGTGTTGTCCGTCATTACCGTGACGTGTTGTCCCTTCAGGATTGGAGTGAAGTGCTGTAAGGCCAACCGGGCCGCTCACAGTTCCAGCCAGTTGATGCTGTGTGTCTTTTCTTGTGGGCTCCATATCCCCTGCGTCACCTTTCCCTGGCAGTGAGCTCCCCAACCTCGTAGGCTCGCGTCCGAGGTAACTAGGATCGCCTGGGGCACTGTGAAGGGGGAACCCCTGCTTGTCGATCTTGCCTGGGACCACCAGGCCAGCGAGTCCTTCACGCGCTGGGGTAGGAGAAGGAGTGGAGACTTCTTGGATGCAATGTCCTCTTGGTAAGGCAGCAGGAAGCTCTGCAGAGGTCTGGAGTGGAATCGTGCCCAGGGCACGACCCCGAAGGCCGAGATCATAAGGCCGAGGAGTCTGGCCAGTAAGGACAGTGGAACCTTCCTTAGGGAACGAACTGAACATACCACCCGTCGGAGGACCTCCTGTTGTTCCTTGGACAGAGTGATCTCGAATTTTATTGTGTCTATTTCCACGCCCAGGTGGACAATGGTGCGGGCAGGAGACAGGCTGCTCTTTCTGAAGTTCACCAGGAAGCCGTGGGCCTGCAGGTAGCGTATTGTGGCCTGTAGGTCCCTCTCCGCCTTGTCCAAGGAGGAAGCTCTGAGAAGGATATCGTCCAGATACGGGTACAGGTGAATTCCCTGACCTCTCAGGTTGGCAATTAGGATTACCAGAACCTTGGTGAAAACCCTTGGTGCTGAGGCCAGACCAAAGGGGAGGGCCCTGAATTGGAAGTGTTGGTCCCCGAAGGCAAAGCGGAGGTACTGTCTGCTGTCCTCGTGGATCATGATGTGCATGTATGCATCTGAAAGGTCGAGGGAGGCTAGAAAATCTCCTGGCTGCAGTGCCTCCCTGATCGATGTAAGCGTCTCCATCCGGAACCTTCTGTACGTAACATGTCTGTTTGTGTATTTTAGGTCTAGGATGGACCTCTGACTGCCATCCTTTTTTGGTACCGTGAAGAAGGAGTACACCCCTAAGAAGCGTTGAGAGGCTGGTACTTCTTCTATGGCGGCTAAGTGTCTTAAGTGAGTTATGGCCGCTTTCAGATCGTTTGCCTTCTTTGGGTCTCTGGGTATTGGGGCTGGGAGAAATCTGCCCCTTGGCCTTGAATCGAACTCGATTTTGTACCCGTGGGTGATCGTTGAGACGACCCACCGGTCCGTTGTCGAGTTCAACCAAGGCTCGAGGAACAGACTGAGTCGGCCGCCCACTGGGGGCGACCCCGAGTCAGGATTGTTGTCTGGAACCTCCACGTTGAGAGTTAGAGCCTCCTCTTCTGTTGCCACTGGGCTGTGATCCAGTGTTCTGTCTAATGACGAAGTTTGGCTTAACCCAGGGGGGACGAAAGGAGTTGTAGTTTCGCTGCTTCCCAAATCCCCTAAAGGAACGAAAGGGGCGAGGAGATTGGAAGGGACGCCTGCCACTCTTCTTATCTGACTTCTTAAGAGTAGAGGGCATAGCCATCTTCTTGTCCTTTGTTTCAACGAGGATGCCCTTCAGGGCCTCCTCCCCGAATAGTTTAATGCCCTTGAACGCCGCTGAGGCAAGAGCTGCTCTGGTGGGGGTATCTACTTGCCAGTGTTTCAGCCAGATCGATCTCCTGGCCAGCGTGAGGGCTCCAATCGCGCGGGCAGAAAATATCATGGCGTCCTGGGCTGCGTCTGCTACAAAGAAGAAGGTTCGCAGGAACCTAAGCAGGGATTTATGCAGCACGCTTGGGTCCAGTTCCTGAATCTCCATGAGCTCCTGTAGCCATACTATCGCCGCTCTGGAGAAGAGAGAGATGGCTAGCGTGGACCTAACCCCGCATGCCGCGGAGTCGTGGGCCTTCTTGATGGCTGCATCGGTTCTTTTCTCGTCCGGGTCCCGCAGAGAGCTGTCTCCCTCCTTAGGGGCCAGACAATTAGAGACAAGGGAGGCGACCGGATTGTCGACCACTGGGGGCTTTAGGAGATCCAGGAAGCGCTGGTTGGTACTGTAGTACTTTTGTGCTACAGTGGTGCCCCGCCTCCCCATGGATGGTTTTTCCCACTCGTCCGTTACCAGGGACCAGAAAGCCTCTGGGAAGGGTAGTTCCGGCTTCTTTGGGCGTGAGGTGCGCATCACTGCCGCGACCTTCTCGTTAGAAGATGATGTAGACGGAGCCTGATCCGTGTCTGGAGGTGAGATTTCTAGGGTCGACATCACTTTGGAGAGGAGAGGGACGTACCACTCCCCTTGGAAGAGGCGATCCGAGTAGTCCTGGTCCGCTGACTCGGAGTCAGTGATCTCGCCCTCCTCCTTGTCAGACTGGATTACGTCATCGTAGGCCCCAGGGTCATTAACGACCTCTAGTAGGGCGCGTTCCTCATCCGAGGGGGGGAGGGACTCAGCAGAGGAATGGTTGGAAGGGGGGTCCTTCCTCTTCCTGGACAGGGTGTCTGCACCTCGCATGGCAGTCTTGGTGCCCTTGGACGCAGATTTGGCTTTTGCCTTGCCCGGTCCCGTGGGCTGGCGAGGTTGCGCGTTATTCGCCTGGTCCTTGGGGGGAACTCCCGAGGTTGAGGCACTGGTGCCAGGCTCTTCGGATGAGTCCTCATCTGAAAGTAGCGCCTTTGAGAGCAGCTGCAGAGCCGCCTTGATGGCACCCTTTCGCTTTTTGCGACCACCCTGCTGTGTGGGCCTGTTTCCCCTAACCTTGGGCACCTGAGGGGCGACCCACTCGAAGTCGGACTCATCCCCACTGGAGTGGTCCAGGAACACCGGAATGCCTTGATGGTTTACGTTGCTATGGCGCATAGGGGCCTGGAGGGCCGGGGCCTGGTAAGCCTGTGTCTGGTACCCCATGACCTGGAAGGATTGTGGCTGGGTAGCAGTAGAGACGTAGGCCGGGACCTGGCTAGCCATTCCCAGGGGCTGGCTGGACGGGCCCTGTTGTGGCAAGGCCTGGTACACCATTGGTTGTTGGAATTGGTTAACCAGTGCCTGCTGGGGTATGGGTGGGGGCACCAATGGCTGCTGGGGCTGTTGCGCCTGTTGGGTCAAGGATTGGGGTACCAAAGGCTGTTGGGCCTGCTGTGGAACCTGGTCCTGCGCAACTGGGGGGAGGGGGGGCTGCGCAACCCGGACATTTGCAGTCGTGTCCTGCGTGGCCAGGGCCTGGGGGGTGGGAGCTTGGGGGGTTGGGGCCTGTAGGGCCTGTCCCTCCGATCCCGAGCTCTGTGGAAGGTGGCATGGCTGGTTTGAGGCCTGGTTCCCTTCCGGATCGGGGCCAGCCGTCGCTTGGGCGCGCGCTGATTGCTCCCCCCCCATACCGGTGGCGGCGGGCGCTCCCTCGGGTGGGGAAACTTCCATGGGTGAGAGTGGGTCCCCGCTCCCCCCGTCCCCCTCCGGTGTCCCGCTTGGTCTCCAAGGGGGTAAAAAGCGTGCTGTTCCCAGCCGTAGGGAGGGCACGATGCGTGGGGGAAGGGGAAATTCGTCCTCGCTCCCCCCAAGGGTCCCCTTTACCTTCCCAGGGGCTCCAGCCCCCGTCCAAGATTGGCAGCAAGGGCCTGGAGCATGCCACGCGTTCCAGAGGGACGGAGGATCCATCGCAGCCCTTTGGAGACGTCGGAGGCCGGCTTCTTCTTGGGCTGAGTTGGCCTCTTCCGCGGCTTGAGAACCGCATGGCCGTCGCCAGCCCGCCCGGCCGTAATGGCCTGGTGTGCCTTCCTGGCCGCATCCCTCTGCGGGACGCCCGCTTGGGAGCCGGCAGCGGCAGCCATGGCGACCGCGGCTCCCGCGGCAGCGCTGGCAGCACTCTCGGTGCTTGCCGCACTCTCGGAGTGGCCGTGGCCGGGGACCGACCCCCCCGCCACTCCGGAGTCCTTTCCCGCCTCTTGTTGGTCCTCCCGGGCCTGCATGGCCGTCCGGTAGCTAAAGGAGGAAGGAAGAAGGGGGGGGCTAGGAGAGAGCAGGCTGAAGCAGCTCTGAGCAGCCGCAGAACGAAAAAAAGGATTTTTTTTTAAAGAGGCGGGAGATTCAAATCAAGAAAGAGGGAAAAGGTCTAAAGAAAACAGAGCAAAGGAAAGGAACAAAGAAAAAGGCGAAGGATAGACGGAGGAGATTTCTCAGCTACCTACTGGGCGAAGCAGGAAGTTAGAACTGGCCTCGTGGCTCCAGGATGGAGGAGATGAAGACAAAGAAATTTGAATATCAAGAGGCTTGATGTAACTTCCTGCTACACCTGGGCGGTGACTGACGAAACCCAGATGTGAAGGACCCGTATCACCCCTCCCTCAGATGCTTTGATCAAGATTTCCTGCGTGGCAGGGGGTTGGACTGGATGGTCCTTGTGGTCTCTTCCAACTCAACAATTCTATGATTCTATGATTCTACTTTCATTGGTACAATGGCACCTCTAAAACTTGCTAACATGTATAAAGAAAGGAAAAGACTCTGTTGGAAATGTGGAGAAATGAATGGATCATTCTTCCACATGTGGTGGTCAAGTAAAGTGGAAAAAACAACTGGAATACCACATGATAAGGAACATGATAAGGAAAATATTACAAAATAAACATTAAATGCACACCAGAACTATATTTACTAAACATGATCGATAGTGAAATCCCTAAAGATTTTCAGTGCAGCAGCAGGCAAGGGCTGGGGGGAGAGGTAGAGTTGCAATGGTCTATAAGGATAATATTCCCCAGACCAGGTACCCCATCCCTCAGTTTGAAGGGTTTGAAAGTGTTTATTCAAAGGTGGGTAGCCAGGACAGATTAGGGACCCTGTTTGTGTACAGCCCACCCCACTACTCAACAGTCTCCCTTCCCAGAATCATAGAAATGGAAGAGACCACAGGAGTATCTAGTCTAGTCCAACCTCCTGCCATACAGGAATACCCAATCAAAGCACTCCCAACAGATGGCCACCCAGCTTCTGTTTAAGAACCTCCAAAGGAGACTCCACCACACTCCGAGCAGGACATTCCACTACCAAACAATTCTTACTGTCCTGAGGTAGCTGGGGTGGTCTGGAGTGTTGGAGTCTCTGCAGCTGATGCTGCTAGGGGGCTTTAACGTCCATGCTGAAGCAACCCTATCAGGAGTGGCTTAGGATTTCATGTCCACCATGGGTCTGTCCCAAATGGTATCTGGCCCCACTCATGTTGCTGGGCACACTCTAGACCTTATTTTCTATACAGGGGTGTGTGATGGTGAACTGGGAAAGGAGGAACTTTGTACTGTTCTGTCATCATGGACAGGTCACTACCTGGTCAGGTTTAGACTTACTGAGCCTCTGGGGGGGGGGGCATTAAGATGGTCCATGCCAGGAGGCTTATAGATCCTGATGGATTCCTGACAGCTCTTGGGAAATTTCCTGCTGCCTCGGCAGGTGATCCTGTTGTAGCCCTGGTTGATCTCTGGAATGGGGAAATTACCAGGGCCATAGACATGATTGCTCCTAAGTGTTCCCTTTCTCAGAGTGGAGCTAAACCTGCGCCTGGCAGCAATGAAACGAACAAGACGAGGCCCAGAGCAACACTGGCAGAGAATTCAGTGTTAATCCAACTAAGAACAGGCTTATCTTTATCTGAAGACTTATGCTAGGGCAATAAAAGCAGCAAAGACCGCCTTTCCAGCCAAAAAAAATCATCTCTGCACAAAACCGATCAAGGCAGCTATTCAGTGTGGTCAGGGATCTGTTGCAATCTAGTTGAGGAGAGAAGGTAAATCCTTCAATAACACACTGAAGAATTTGCCTGCCATTTTTCAGATAAAATTGCTTGGATTCGCACTTAGATGCCAAAGTTGATACAGCTCCTGTGGATGTAACCCTGGCCCCTGCTTATCCAGTATTGATGGAAACTTTTCAGTTTGTTCACCCTGAGGATGAATGCAGACAGGATCCTTGGACAAGTGAGAGCCACTACATGTGTACTAGACCCTTGCCCCTCCTGGCTGATGAAACAAGACAAAGGAGGACTGGTTGAATGGGTAAGGGAAGTGAAGAATTGTTCCAAGAGAATCCCAATTTTTATTTTTAAAACCCCTTTCAACAAGCCATGTTTGTTTTATTTGTTTAAAATAAGCCTAACAAAATGTAGAACTAAAATATTACCAATAGTGTAGTAAACATTTCTTTGAAAAAAATAATTAACTACATGTTTACAAATAATGTTGTTCTTACAAAAATACTGCTTGATAAGTAATTTCCTCCTCTTGCACCTTTCTTTGGCCACTCAGTCTGACACCCATCACAAACAAAAACAATTTATCCAGAGCATTAGAGCCATGGGAGCCCTTCCACTTTGCTGTTATCAGCTAACTAAGCTGCCAGTCTGTGTTTTAAAAAAACACATTTTCTTTACCCAACTCCACAGATGAGACAGTTACTTTGGTTCTCCATCTCCTTATATATCTGTATATCTCATTTGACAGGACTAAATACTCTAAAGGCACCAGATCCTGACTGATCTTGGAAGCTATGCAGGGTCAGCCCTGGTTAGTAATTGGAAGGGAGACTGTCGACAAATACCAGATGCTGTATGCTATACAGTAGGACTCCCATATCCACTGATTCAATTATCCATGGGACACAGAACAGCATACCTACCATAGAGTTTTCCTAGAAAATGTATCCTCTCTAGCCATTTTCTAGGTCCTTCAAGGCAACTCTATGGTATTTTAAAAAGTAAGTCCCATTATTTTCAATGGTGTTCGCTATTATCCATGGTTTTCAGTATCCAAGGGAACCCCAGAACCAATCCCCAGTGGATAAGGGGGTCCTACTGTATTTCAGAAGAAGGAACTGGCAAAACCACTTCTGAGAATTCCTTGCCTAAAAAAACCCTATGAAATTCATAGGGGCACCAAAAGTCAACAGATAACTTGAACGGACATATACAAACTTGCTCCATCTATTTTAGTTTTCAATAACCCCAAGCATATTTTATGACAGAGAAAAAGGAAAATCCATTAATACTACATCAACTAGGTTTCAACGATTTAATTGAAAGCTACATCCTGGAATTTATGTATAAACTTGAATAAGGAACCCTGTAAGCATATCTAAAGATGCTACCATGCAATAGTCTTTCCAGATCAACAAAATAATAATTAATGTTGTCAAAATCTCTCAGGCATAGAGTGTGGTGTGAGTAAAGGTGCTTAAGATAATCCATATCAACTGAAACTAAATGCAAGTTTTTTTTACAGCTGGCAATCCACACATATTTGATTTTGTGATGATTTCACACACTCTCGCAAAGCATTTGAAAACATTCAAATAAATGTTTGATAAATGCACACAAATCTCCATGCAGAAAAAAGAAGGACAATGTAATGTGGACCCAAACCAGAATTAAATCAGCATTAGAAATAGAAGAATGTTGATAAAATCAAGCTTGACAGACTTGCGTGCCCCCACAATTACTACAGTTGCCCATTCTTAACTTTAGAAAAGAGATACTCAACTTAGGACCTCCAAATCAAAAAACTGCAGTACATCAGCTATGGATAGCAATCCACCAGGATCTCAATAAACCTTTTGGGCTGTCAAAATAAAGCATGAGCATTTAGCACGGAATAGGCCACAAACATGGCTGACAGGCTGCACTCAGTCTGGAGAGTCACAAGTTGTGCAGGCCTCTTTTTCAAACATAAATACTTACATAATAATGAAAGATCTACACTGCTTTCATATACAATAAGACCCCAGCACCCGCTGATTCATTATACACTGATTCAGTTATCTGAAGGACACAAAACAGCACACCTACCATCCTCTCTAGACATTTTCTAAGTCCTCCAAGGCAAGCATTATGGTATTTTAAACTGGAAGTTCCATTATTTTCAATGACGTTTGCTGTTATCCGCCGTTTTCCATATCCACGGGGGGGGGGGGCGGGGAGCGGAACCAATCCCTAGCAGATACGGGGGTCCTACTGTACTGCTAAATTGGTGGACTGTGCAAGAATCTTTAAGATCTCTTTCAGAGACATCAATTTTACTTCAATTTTATTGTGTTATTAAGGACAATATCATGCACATTTTAAAATCAAATTTTAAAAACTCATTTAAAATAAAACCTAATAAAGGTGCAAGGGGAAATGGTAGATCAATGGATGGGATAGAAAGAGTTGCAAAGCAGCTATCTAATGCTAAGGAATACTACAATAAAGGCATTGGTATCTTTTTGCAACATATGTTTGTCTGACTTTTGAGCATAGCATACAATTACAAGACTTTGTGTCCTAAACATAAAAATATTACATACATATATTAGATCAAATAATGCAATAACTGATTATGCCTGTTTGATTAATACGCATAAAACTAATTGTCTTCCCTCCTCACAGAGCAGGAAATGCCTTTACTGGTCTGGTACCTACTATCTAAAAAATGTGTCCACTAATAAAATCAAGTATTTGAGACAATCTGTAACTGCTAATCAGACATCAGTGTGGCTACAGAAATTAAGTACTTGGATTCAAGCCAATTTAGATGCAACTCCCACACTAATGGGAATAGAACTTAAATTCATGCTTCAAGGTTCATGAATGTGCTGAACTTACTCAAAACATTTTTATTAATCATTGCTACCAATATTGCATCACAGCACAACATTCCACAAATTCAATTTTGGAATAAGCCTCCAATGAATTTTACTGGACTTACTTGTACATAAGTGGGTACAATATAAACCCTGTACCTGCAAGACCCATATCCGCAGATTCATTTACCCACATCATAAAACAATGCTCTCTCTAGGCATCGTCTAGGTCCTCCAGCCTGACTCTATGGTATGCTGAAGCTGACCATAAAATTGTGCTGGAGGACGTAGAAGACACGTAGAGGTATTCTATCTAGGCATCTTCTAGGTCCTCCAGCAAGACTCTATGGTACGCTTGAGCTAGGAGTCATTCGTTTTAATAGTGTTTGCTATTATCTGTGGTTTCCAGTATCCACAGTAAGTCTGGTAGCATACCCCCCATGAATACAGAAGTCACACTGCATACAATTGTAAGCTTGATATGCCAGACTTTCACAAACAGAACTAAGATGTAGTTTTGTTTATGAACAGAATCAAAACTTCCTCACTGGCAACTCATCATGCATCATCACACACTCTGAAGAACTAGAGACATAGGAAGCTTCAGAAGGTTTAAACAGCTCTCATCTAAAAACACCCTCTGTGTTCCTTTTCTTTGTTACCTACAAATGAGATTTATGTTCTATTTTCCAATTAACAATTTTTGATACACAAATATCTCTTTCAAATAATCCTTGCATCCTAGAGTAGAATCCACTGAAGATTATTTTGTTTATACTGCACATAATGCATCCCATCTCTAAAAATACAACCTGTTCTCCCACCTTCTTCTACAGTGGATTTCCAACTCCTGCTCAGCTTCTATCTAGTTCAGTAGCTCCACTGTGTATAAAGGAGATCTGTGTACTCCTAGGAAGAACCCATCTAGACAGGCTGGACAGCATCAATTTAAACAAAGGAGAGTTCATATAACATTTTCTTCCACCTTATATTTATACTTAATACCCATCTTAAGTATTTGCATCTCTAAGGCCCCATCTAAAAACACTCTTGTGAACACTTAAACCACAATGTTCACTAAGGTATTTAATCCTACGTGGACGGGTTCAAGCTCACCCTCTATTTCAAACCTCGTTATGCCCCACCACTGGAAGGCTAGCAACTTGTCCATCTTCCCAGTCACATATGAAATCCAAACCATTATTTCAAGAAAGCCGAAAGGTGGGCAACGTCCTGAACAAAGGAAGAAAATGGCATGCGCCTGCCCATGCCTACAATCTGCTCAACTCCCCAACGGTCCCCCTGGGAGCCTCCAGCTCCTCACTAACCTCAAGGTTTCCCCCATGGCATCGCTGCTGGGCTCGTCGGGCATCCTGGTCGCGCCACCCCCCGCGCCACGCGCCCCCTTCCTCTCTCCCGCCCCGCCCCACACCTGCTCCGGCGCCCTACCGCCTCGCCTCTTCCTTCCCATTCAACCCCAGGGGCGGGCAGGCGGGCCGGCCGGGGAGGCGCCCCTCGAGGCCCCGCCCACGCTGTCCTTGGCAGGAAGCCCCGCCCCTCCTGGCCATGGCGCCCCCCGCAGCTCACTCGCAGGCGCCCCCGCCCCCGCCCCGAGGCACGACAAAGAGCCCGAGGCGGGTAGGCAGGCGGGCGGGCCCCCTCGCTCGCTTCCGTCCCCGGTGCCCGGACGCTCACCCCGCCCTGACGGCGCCAGACCGCCACCCGCGCGCCCCTTCCTCCGCTCGCCGTCCGCCCCTCGCGCCGCCTGCCTGCCTGCCTGCCTGCCTTCCGCAGTCGGTCTCCGCGCGCGCCGCTGCCTGCCTTTGCCTTCTCCCGTCCTTTCTCCTCCTTGTCTTCAGCTCCGGACAACAGAGCGCCAAACCCGGCGGCAGCCAAATGGCCACCGCGCTCATTGGAGAAAACCTGCCGTCGTCCGGATTGGAGGAGCCGTTCTCTCTCCGCCCCCGGGACTGGAATCCACCAATGGCCGGCGGCCGGAGGCGGTGCCGTGCCCTCGCGGGGTGGGGAGTCCGCGCGCCCCCCACGTGCGGGGCGGGAAAAAGAGGGGGAAGTTCTTTGTTCTCGCGCTGTTTAGAAGGGGGAGGGAGGTTCCTCTGGTCTCCTTTTAAATGCCTTTTCTTAGCCGTGCGCGGTTACGCTTTTCATTCCCTTCAAGTTTCCTGGGGGGTGGGGGACGGGAAACGCGTGAAAACTCTCCTTTGGGCTTCTGTCAGGAACGGGAGAAAGAATGAAAGTTCCTTCCTTTCCGCAGCGCGCGGGTCGAGTGCCCGCCTGCTCAGTTTCAAGGCGGGCAGCCGTTAACGGTTGTAACCGCTGTGCTTGCCTTTGCGCGCGCGCGGGGAGGGAGGGAGGGAGAGAAAGACCGGCCGACCGGACCCCCCCCCCCGCCTGTTGCTGCCTTAAGGCTGCTCAGTCGGCTCCCGCTCTTGATAAGGACCACTCGTAGGGCTTACTTAGAAGTCGCAGGGTTTAGGTGCGCCCCTCTCTGTGCTCAGATCGAGCATTATTATTTTGTGATATCTCGAAGTTGAGTTATAAGAATACCAGCGGTCCTAACCATCTTAAATCCAACTACTGTACCAAAGAGAAATACTAACAGCGAAATGGCCCTAAATGCGATGCCATAGGAATTCATTGGATTTTCTGGCTGATCTTTTGTTTTCAACTCAACGGTAACTAAACAACACGGCGTTTTGTGCAGCGACATTCTGAAAGAAAACCATGGAACTACCATTCTGTACACCTTACCTTGGAATGGGTCCCATTAATTCAGTCGGAGTTATTTCTGAGTAGGAACGCCTAGGATTGCATTGGTAGAAATATAACAGTCACCTACAAAAAGGTTATTCATAACAAGCTGCTTTATAGAACAGTTTTTAAGGAGAAGACTGTTGTTGAATACCTTCAAGTCGACTTCCACCTATTGCGACCCTATGAATGAGACCTCCAGGTCACCTCAACAGCGTTGCACAGGTCTTACAAACTCAAGGTTGTGACTTCCTTGACTGAGTCTACCTGTAATGAGCTCTTCCTCTTTTGCTATTGCCTTCTGCCTTGCCAAACATTACTGTCTTTTCTAGGGAGGCATATCTTTTCATGATATTGCAAAAGTAGGACAGTCTCATTTTAGTCAACTTGGCTTCTAGGGAAAATTCAGGCTTGATTAACTCTATGACCCATTTATTTGTCTTTTTTGGAGGCCCATGGTATTCACAGAACTCTCATCCAGCATCACTTTTCAAGTGAGTTGATTCTCTGGTTGTGTCTCCACTGGGGGCAAAAATCCAGATGGAATTCAGACTACTCTGGCCCAGAGACACCCCAGATTCACCCCATTAGCCCCACACCTAATTGGTTTATGCTGAAGTGATATCATATTGATGTCCACACGTCCCATGGCCAAAACCCAAATCCTCAGTTTTGTTGCTGCTGGTCCCCTTCCCTTTGATCTGCTGATGCTGCCTTCCTTGCCAAACAACTCCATGGGAGAGTTTGCTGGTGTGCAGTCACTTGCTCTGAGGTCAGAACAAGGTGCCCAACCATCAAACCATGAGATCAACAATGAGGGAATGGATTAGGCTACCCCTTCTCACTGTTGATTGCATGGCTAGGTGCCTCATTCTGACCTCAGAGCAAGCAACTGTACGCTAGTGGGGATCTGCCTTCCCTGCCTTGTCACTTGCTCGAGGTCAGGCACCCAGCCATGCAATCAATGGTGAGGAGGTGCTTGGTGGGCAGCGGTAGCAGCCCCAAAAAGAAGCAGACATTTCTTTTTCATGGCTAGGCTTAGTTCAGGAGCAGATGGCAGAGCTGGATCATTACTGCTAAAAAAAAAAAAAAAAACCAGCAACTACCACTGAACATCTAACAAAACATGGCAACACTTGCCATCCAAAAAAAACCCAATGCTACCCTGATCCAAATGGCCACATGTACAAAACACTGGTAAAGACCGGTTTTTGCTGGAAACTGGAGCAAGATATTAGGGTTTTAAAATCTCTTTAAGGGCTAAAAGAAGCATTTTGGGCTGTGAAAGGGGCCTTTCATTCTGCGTTCCTATAGCACCAGATTCATAGAATCATACATTTGGAAGAATCCACAAGAGCCATCTAGTCCCAGCCCCACAGGAATACACATAGTATTCCTGACAGATGGCCATCCAGCCTCTGTTTAAAAACCTCTAAAGAAGGAAACTCCACCACGCTCTGAGGCAGCACATTCCACTAACAAAGTGCGCTTACTGTTGGGAAGTTCTTCCTAATGTTTAGGTGGAATCTCATTCAAAGTAGGTAAGGATTTTTTTTCCTTGTGTGATCAAGCCTTACTATCAGTTTCACTGCCTAGCTTTCATTACCATACATAGAAATTAGGAATACGCTGGTATAGACCAGTAGTTATTAACCTGTGGTCCAGGGACACCCAGGGGGCTGCGATTTCTTCACAGGAGGTTCATGAAGGCTTGAAGGCTGCTCAGCCTAGCTGCAGTAGAGTAACCATGTGACAGGAGTCAGGGCAAAGGCTGGCTGGATGGCTTGGCCTGTGCATTGCCATTCAATCTGCTCTAGCCACAAACTTGCAGGAAAAAGCAGGAGAAAAGTCTTCCCTCCCCCTCCAGTGCCTCTGAGGAAAGGTTCAATGGATGGGGTAATTGTATTATTATTGTTATTATTATTAGGTGGTGTTATTAGGGTTTTAAATCTTGAGTTAAGTCTTTGGGGTCCACAGCAAAAGATATTTAAAATGGGCCCCTGGTAAAGAACAGGTTAAGAGCCACCAGCAATCCTAACTTTGTTATCCAATGAGATATCTTTAACCATAGGTGTGATCTGCCCTGGCCTCAGTGTGTGTGCGCGCACAGCCCTCTGAGAACTTGGCTGCCCTTCCGTGATACAGCTCGTGGGTTCTTCTGCCTAGGAACCCCTAAGCTGTCCCTTAAGACACAATCTTGGGAATTCCTCTGCCTGGGAATTCCCCTAAATTGTGCCCCCTTTTGGTATGCTGCCACCACCCTTTGAATTCCACCCATTTTTACACAGTTCAAAGGGAGACTGAGGTTCATTTTTCTACTCCCTGCCACTTGCAGAAATACACCACCCCCTCCCTTCTTCCCCAAAGAGAGAGAACAACCGAGCAAAACAAGGCATGTGAAGCATCAGCTGAAGAAAGACAGAAAAACTTATTTATTTTAAGCAGAGTTCATAACATACAAATAATGTTCATGGAAGGGATCTTCCTTCCAGGTATATTCTTAGAGTTACAGAGATAGTAAAGCATTCAGCAAAAAAGGAAAATAAACATAATCCCTAATGCAATTTAGCTAATACATTTCTTATCTACTCATACACTATGCAGTTCAGTCTGTTGGATTCAGAAGGAAGCTGGAAACACGTGTGTTCAGACCAGTTTCAAAACAGCCTTCCTCCAGGGCAATGTCCGGATTCCTAAGATGGCTGCCAACTAAGGAGAGAGCTCCCAAAGGCTTCCTATTTTAACTAAACTTATCGAAGCAACAGAGGTGTTTAGCAGACTGCAATAAAAATATTAATGTTTGGCAGTAAGAGGGGGATCGAAAGGACAATCTTGGACTATTGCCAAGCAAAGAAAGAGAGAAAAACCACTCCATCACAAAGCAATGATGAAAGAGAAGGAGAAATGGCACCCACACCAAACAAAGCAAACGGGTGGAAGAGAGAGCCTGCTGAAGCAAGATTCTCAACCCTTGCCAGACAACCTTGAAAAGCTATGAGAAAATACAGTTTCCGATCTCCAGAAGGAACTCTGGCCAGTTGCCCTTGAGCACCTACATGCTAAAATAGATGGCTTAACTGAAAAGATTGAAGAAGTTGCAGAAACATCAATAGAGGCCCAACAAACAGGTCTCCACCATGAACGCAGACTGTAACAACTAGAAGAAGCTAATGAATCTTTGAACAACAAACTGGAGAATTTGGAAAACAGAGGGAGGAGATTAAACATGAGATACCATAGATTTGTGGAAGGAATTGAAGGTAAAGATACTTTAAATTTCATAGTGCAGTGGACTAATGAACACTGACCAAATCTAAACCTAACAACAACAGACCTCAAACGGGCACATAGAGCCTTAGCCCCCCTCCACCTGCGCCAAATAAACCTCCTTGGGACATTATAGTGTGTTGTGCCCACTTTCTAGTAAAGTCTCAAGTGTTTATTCAAGTTTCAAAGCAAGCCCCAATAAAATATGATGATGCTCAAATATCAGTCTATCAAGACCTCTCTGCTGAAACTTTGCATAAAAGAAAACTATTCAAGCCTCTAACATTGCTGCTGCAAAGAGAAAAATTGTGGTATAAATGGGGCTTTTCATTTAAATTGGTGATTTTCTACAAAGACAAAACAATGATTGAAACCACCAGAATTCAACTACTGGACATTTTAACAGCACTAGACATGACAGCGCCCAGATCCTTGGAACAAGAGGTAAGAAATGAAGTGGAATCCAGTGCATCGAGAGCCACCAAAATAGAAGCGTCATCATGGACTTTAGTCTCAAAGAACAAGAAGAAAGGATCTACTGCATAAGACTCCATACTTCAGACAAGTTTAGTTTTCACAACAACATCGCTGCCTGGACATCCTTTGAATTCCTGATAGCTGCAACGAACCCAGACAGACACACAAAGAACGTCATTGAACAAATAATTAACATCACCATTGATAAGTATATGAAATATGTTTGTATCTTGGTAACTATAATTTTGTTGGTACTTAGTAAACCATAAGGCACATGCTATATTTGTTAAATCAAATTGAAAAGTACTTTATTAACCCTACTGTATTGGTGTTGAGAAATATTAACATTAGTACCAAGAAACCTTGATTAGACTTTCTAACTTTAGTATAATTTTGCTGGTAGTTAGTAAACTACAACACACATGCTATATTTGTTAAAGCAAATTGAAAAGTACTTTATTAATCCTATTGTATTGATGATGAGGAATGGTTTGACTTTCTAACTTTAGTATAATTTTACTGGTACTTAGTAAATTGTAATGCGTATGCTACACATGTTAAAGCAAATTGAAAAGAACAGTTGTCCCTTCACATTCGCGACTTTCACATTCGCGGTTTTGATTATTTGCGGAAGGCTGCTTCCCCCCCCCCCCCGCTGCTCAACACACCCTCCCTTCCCAAGGCAGCAAAGGGCTTAGCCCGTCGCTGCCTTCGGAAGGAGGGGTGGGGAGGAGCTGGCGCGCTGCCTCTGCGCCCCACTCCCTTCCCGAGGGAGCGAAGGGCTTCCTCAGAAGCCCTTCGGTGCCTTGGGAAGGAGGAGTGGAGAGTAGCTGGCGCGCTGCCTCTGCGCCCCACTCCCTTCCCAAGGCAGCCAAGGGCTTCTGAGGAAGCCCTTCAGTGCCTTGGAAAGGAGGGGTGAGGAGTAGCTGGCGCGCTGCCTCTGCACCCCACTCCCTTCCCGAGGCAACCAAGGGCTTCTGAAGAAGCCCTTCAGTGCCTTGGGAAGGAGGGGTGGGGAGTAGCTGGCGCGCTGCCTCTGAGCCCCACTCCCTTCCCGAGGCAGCCAAGGGCTTCTGAAGAAGCCCTTCAGTGCCTTGGGAAGGAGGGGATGGGAGCAGCTGGCACGCTGCCTCTGAGCCCCACTCCCTTCCCGAGGCAGCCAAGGGCTTCTGAAGAAGCCCTTCAGTGCCTGGGGAAGGAGGGGTGGGGAGCAGCTGGGGCGCTGCCTCTCTGCCCCACTCCCTTCCCGAGGCAGTGAAGGGCCTCTGAAGAAGCCCTTCGGTGCCTTGGGAAGGAGGGGTGGGGAGTAGCTGGCGCGCTGCCTCTGCGCCCCACTCCCTTTCCGAGGCAGCCAAGGGCTTCTGAGAAAGCCCTTCGCTGCCTCGGGAAGGAGGGGTGGGGAGCAGCTGGGGCGCTGCCTCTGCACCCCACTCCCTTCCCGAGGCAGCCAAGGGCTTCTGAGGAAGCCCTTCGGTGCCTTGGGAAGCGGGGTGGGAAGCAGCTGGGCCGCTGGTTCTGCGCCCCACTCCCTTCCCGAGGCAGCGAAGGGCTTCGGAGGAAGTCCTTCGGTGCCTTGGGAAGGAGGGGTGGGGAGCAGCTGGAGCGTTGCCTCTGCGCCCCACTCTCTTCCCAAGGCAGCGAAGGGCTTCTGAGGAAGCCCTTCGGTGCCTTGGGAAGGAGGGGTGGGGAGCAGCTGGCCCGCAGGCTCATATCTTATTCACGGTTTTTTCACATTCGCGGGGGTTGTCTGCCCCTAACCCCCGCGAATATGAAGGGATGACTGTACAGTACTTTATTAATCCTACTGTATCGATGAAGAGGAATGTTACCATTAGTAGCAAGACACCTTGTTTTGACATTCTAACTTTAGTATAATTTTGCTAGTAAACTGTGATGCATATGCTATATATGTTAAAGCAAATTGAAAAGTACTTTATTAATCCTATTGCATTGATGTTGAGGAATGTTACCATTAGTACCAGGAAGCCTTGGTTAGACTTTCTAAACTTAGATTGCCTCCTAGAAAGAGATACAGTTGCCCCTCCACATTCGCGAACTCAGCATTCACGGTTTTAATTATTCGCGGTTTTCCACAAAAAGGGGCCTCCGGAGGCCCCTTGAAAGCCCTGGGAAGGAGCGGGGAGGGCCAGGGAGGCGTTCATGGGGCCTTTGGAGACCCTCCAGAGGCCCCGTGAAGGCCTGGGGCAGGTGGGGGGAGGCCGCGGAGGCCTTCACGGAGCCTTCGAAGGCTCCGTGAAGGCCCCGGGGAGGGAGGGGGGAGGCCCCAGGGAGGGACGGGGGAGGTTGGGGGGAGGCCTTCACAGAGCCTTGGAAGGCTCCGTGAAGGTCTGGGGAGGGTGGGGGGAGGCCGCGGAGGCCTTCACGGAGCCTTCGAAGGCTCCGTGAAGGCCCCGGGGGGGAGGGGGGAGGGTTGCAGAGGCCTTCACGGAGCCTTGGAAGGCTCCGTGAAGGCCTGGGGAGGGTGGGGGGAGGGCAATCAATATTCGTTGTTTTTTGACATTCGCGGGGGTCCGTGGAACCTAACCCCCGCCAGTGTCAAGGGACAACTGTATTTCCTGAACAGGCTGGATAATATGTTCTTAGCCAAAGTTCCATATGCTCCATTGAACTTCCTTTTCAGGTCATTTGTTATTGTTCTAGAATTATTATTATATATTGTTGATTTTATTTCCAACTCTCCGCTAAAAAAACTTCAAAAAACTGGCTATAATTTTAAGTTTGGTGGCCTATCTTGCCTTTAATAGCGATTACCTGCAGAGACTTCCACAAAACAACACTACAGACTGATTAATTATGAATACTATTAAATTTCTTTCATTTAACGTTAGAGGCTTGGGATCGCCCTCTAAGAGATTTAAAATATTGAAACAGATTAAACCTTTACGTCCCAGTATTATTTTGGGACAGCAATATATAGCTGGAGGCAAAGGCAAAAGGGACTGCAATTATTATAGACAATTATATAGGCAATTATTATAGACAAGCAGACTCCATTTACTTTGCAAAATATACTTAAAGATCCAAGGGGTAGATATGTTATAATACAGTGATGGCGAACCTATGACATGCGTGTCAGCACTGACACGCCTAACCATTTTGGGTGACACGCAGCCGAAGGCCTCCTCCTCCCCCGCCCACAACCTCACCACCCTCCCTAAAGTGGTGACCAGGGCTTTGAGGCCCCGATCACCACTTTAGGCAGGCAGGGGGGTGGAGGAAAGTGGTGTCCGGGGTTTTGAGGCCCTGATTGCCACTTTAGGCAGGCAGGGGGTGGTGGTGAAGGCCCTAGTTGCCACTTTCGGGAGGCCAGGGGAGCAGGGAAAGTGGCGATGGGGCCTTCGGTCTCTATGACTCACATAAAATGAGTAAAAAACTAATTTACCAGATACAGGTCCATGTCAAGTGAAAAAACAGGGAACCATTCAGCTAAAAGAGGTATCAGCATGGGTCCCTGCTTCAAGACAGTAAAAGGTATTGTAGGCTGTGATAACACTGCCATGCTGTAGTTTGGGAATTGGAATTCCATGGACAAAGGCACCCAAGGGAGATAGAGCTCAAGTAGAGTAGCTACAAACTCTTTAAGGTAAAAATATATGGGTGAGTTCACTGACCAGCCTGACAGAGCCCTCAATCATCTTCTTCCTCTTGTTTGTTGGAAAGATGGAAAGAGATTGGCCTATCTGCATAGAAGGGCAATGCTTGTCAAAAGTTCTAAGAGCAGAGAGAGCTCTCAAATGCAGAAGACAGATTCTGCATGAAAACCAGCTAAGTAATATCCTTATACATATGAAACTGTGAAGGTACTTGTGACAACTCATTAATTATCAGTAAACAATTAATAACATTATTAATAATTAATTAATTAAACAATTAATGATATTGTTTATTAAACAATAAATATCATGAAATAATGTTTTTTCCTCAGTGACACACCACCCGAGTTATGCGAAGTTTTTTGGCGAAGTTTGACACACCAAGCTCAAAAGGTTGCCCATCACTGTTATAATACAAGGTTTCCTCATGAACAAAGAAGTCACTCTAGCTAGCTTTTATGTTCCAAATACTAATTAAAAATAATTTTGACTTCCTTTTTCGACGCTCTTGAACACATGACAAAGGGAGAAGTTACAATAGCAAGAGATGCAAATGCAGTTCTAAATCCCTATCTGGACAAATCTTCCTGCAAAGCTAACCTGCAACAGTTAACACCACAAATACCATTGAACGCTCTTAAAAAATTAAATTTAACAGATCCATGGTGAACAGTAATTGTACAACTAAAGATTATACTTTTTTTCTAAAACCCAACTCTTATTCAATAATTGATTACTTTTTTGTTAATAGGAACAATATAGCTCAAATTGAAATGGTCATGATTCACCCAGCTCTTTATTCAGACCACACTCCTCTTACTATGGGGTGGATTTTAGAAGAAGAAATACAAACAACTAAAATTTGGAGGTTCAACCCCCATTTGTTCTTAGATGAAAGATTTAAAACACATACAAAAATCAATACAACAGTTTTATAAGGAGAATAGAAAAGAAAACACCACAGAATCATTATTATGGGATACCTTGAAGGCAGTTGTAGGGGGTTTATTGATTCAGGAGGGAGCAAAAAAAAAAAGAGAGAGAGAGAGAGGCAAAAAGACATGCCCTATTGCAAGATATAATAAAACTAACTCAAGATTATAAAATTAATCAGAATGACCAAAGATTAAACTTATAAATGGGGAAAAAAATCAGAATTAGAGGAATTGGACTTTTAAAAAAATACAAACAGCCATACAATACACAAAAGCATTTTATTACCAGCATGGAAATAAAAATTCAAAGCTATTAACACGATTAGTAAAAAAAAAATGCACAAAGATTTATTCCACAAATTAAATACCAAGATGGCAAAACCATATCTAAATTCACTGAAATATTGCAGAAATTTCACAAATTTTACCAGGATTTATATACCTCAGAACAATCTTCATCTTTAAATCTTGCATGATTTTTTAAAACTCTTAAAATACTTAAAATAAAAGAACAGCATAAAAACACCATAAACTCACCTATTACACCACAAGAAATTGATCACATCATCACCCAACACAAAAATTGGGAAATCTCTGGCCCCTGATGGCTATACAACGGAATTTTATAAACAATTAAAAACTGACTTAATGCCATATTTACATAATCTTTATAATGAACTTCTCAACAATGCTCTACCTCCAAGCAGTTGGAAGAGATTCCAATACCAAAGATGGGAGAAAACATACCCCCAGTGTCAGCATTTAGGCCAATAGCCTTGATTAATAATGACATCAAAATAATGACATGCATTTTTCTAAACGACTTAATACTTTTATTACTGACTATATGCATATTAACCAAAAAGGATTTATGACAGGCCAATGCCTAGCAGACGCTATTAGAACGCTCAACATCATGCATCACTGTAAAAAAAATCATACATCATTAGCCCTGATTCCATTACATGCACTAAAAGCATTTGATCGTGTGGTTTTGCCATATCTTTTTGGATTACAACATAAAATGGGCATGGGACATTGTTTTATAACATTCCTTAAAAATTTATATTCTAATTCGGAAGCAACAATTTATATAAACAGACTAGACTCCCAATCCTTTCAACTTAATCGTGGAACTAAACAGAGTTGCCCACTTTCCCCTTTATTATTTGCACTTGCTATTGAACCTCTTGCAGAAGAAATCAGAATATCACAACAAATTGAAGGATCTGTGATACACGAACAAATGCACAAAATTGGCTTGTTTGCAGACGATATCTTGTTATACATCACTAAAAGCCTTTCCTTATTTACAGCAAATACTAATTGCCCCAACCTGTGGGGGCAATTAGCTAACACGCATTGGAAACTGCTTAATGCAGTGTAGATGTGTAAATTGCTATTGCTTAAAACAATTTGTAAGCTGCTCTGATAGCCTTGCGGCTGAAGAGCAGGGTATGAATTAATTAATTAAGTAAGTAAGTAAGTAATTCATTAATTACTATGATATTTATATGGGTTTTAGAATTAATATACAAGAATCTAAATTATTATGTCTCAATACACCAATACAAACACAACATAGATGGCAGCAATTAACCAAGTTACATCTCCAGCCTTCGAGTTTTAAATATCTAGGTATATTAATCACAAAAGACCTCGTACAATTATTATCAAGAAATTATAAACAAGTTACTCCATGGATCAAACAAAAAATAAAACATTGGAAAACATTTAATCTTTCCCTGCTAGGGAGGATAGCATTACTGAAAATGTTTGTACTCCAAGGTCTTTTACTTTTATTTTTTACAATCCCACTAGAACCTCCCTTGTCATATTTTAGTGACTGGAAAAATATATTTTGATCATTTCTTTTTATAGCTAAAAAAGCGAGATTCCCAATAAAAAATTTATACCAAAAAACCCAAATGGGAGGCTTGGGAATTCCAAATATACCTTATTAATCTTCTTCGTGGTCTCTGTGAATCACACAGTTGGGTTATCAGAGCATACAGAACCTTCTGGTATCGCTAGGCAGAATGTGCATTGATACATTTTTGGCGGTAACTCCGCCCACACTAACAGTCCCTTAAAAAGTGCTCCCGCCTAATTCCCCTCAGTTCCTTTTTTCCGCCATGTTAGCAGCTCGAAGGAACCTTCGCTCGCTAGTTTACTCGCTTTCGCTTTTGGTTTTGACTCGGACTGGATTTTTTGACGACGATTTTATCTCTCTGCCCTTGACTCTGTTCTGTTGATGACTTTTTGGCTTGACTTGGATTTCTGACAACGATTTTTGTGCTCCTCTTGGCTTGGTTCTGATCTCTGATTTTGGCTTGACCCGGACTGTTTTGACGACGACTCTCCGCAGTGCCTGCTATGGCCGCTAAAACTGGCTTCAAACAATGTGTAATCTGCCAGGCGAAATTGCCTAGCTCCGATGGGCTCTCACGTTGTCTCATCTACCTGGGTGAGTCCCACAATGTGGATGCTTGTGTCCATTGCAAGGCCTTCATGCCTCAGGCACGGAAGCACCGATCGTCCCGGCTAAAGTCTTTCCTTTATGAGAAGGCTTTGATTCTTTCTGCGGCCTTAACCCCTGCCGTGGGATGTCCGCAAAAACGGGGACGTTCCCCCTCGCCAAAGTCCTCTCAAGCGCCAACCAGTCACGGAGCCCTTCTTGGCACCATTCCGTGGCATTCAATCCAGAGGCTGTGCTCCATTCGCACAAACATGCCACCAGGCCGGCCCCGGCTGGGGAACAAGCCTCCTTGGATTCATTGGCTGTCAGATCCAAGGAAAAGCCTAGGGATCAATCGGGATCGAAGAATGCAGGCCGAGACCGGGAGTCCTCTGCATCTTCTAAGCCCCTAAGAAGAAGAAGGCTAAGTGCACACACACTGAGGAGAGACTGAAGGAGGCTAAGCAGGGCACTGAGCACACTGTGGCCATGTTGCCAACCCCTGCTCCACCTGTACCACAGCCTGCTCCTGCCGTACTGCAGCCCCAACCCTCACCTCGGGACCGAGACATCGGTACCAACCAGCCACAGTCTGCAGCTGCCACCCCAACTCCCTCCTTGGAAATCATGGAGGTCGAAGTGGGTGATGCATCAGGTGAGGAGGTGGAGGTCTCCAAGGGTTCGTGGCCTCTAAGCGCTCTATTGGTCTTCCGTTCGGAACTGCTGCGGGACTCCTCTACTGTTCGAGAGCAGGATGATGAACCTCAACCATCCACCTCTCGGATCCAGGAGGATATTCAGGCATACGGGGCTTACAACCTACCTAGGTCTGTCTTTAATGCGCCCTCGGCTAAACCGCCGGGTGCTGATTGTGATACAGACTGGGTATTCTATCTCACAGAAGAGGCGGCTACCTGTCATGTTATGTCAGTGCCTCCACCCTGTCTCTCTTTTCACGAACCGGACAAGGCTTCATCTCCTCCAAGACATCCACCGAAGCCGATGCTGAAGGATACAGGCTGCCAAGTCTCTCTGTTCCGTCCACTTCCTCGATTGCCTCCCACTCCGCCACCTCGTACATCCTCACTACTAGGCCACCACCGTAGTCCATCTCCGTCGTCAGATTCGTCCACCTCATCTGACTATTCTGACGGGTATCTCCATTATCTACCATCCCCTCAGCCAGAATTACTGGATGAGGACTCATCCTCCCCTACTGATGATGCCCGCTCCTAGAGCTCAAGGTCACAAAAAAGGAGTCAGACCCGGTTGATCCCATCTACCACCGGATCAAATTGAAGGCTCCACCGGCGGCTCGCATCCCGGTCCTCCCGTCTCTTCTGAAGTTGACACAGGGTTCATGGGAGAATCCATCTTCGATCCCATCGACTTCGAAGAGGATCGACTGTCTGTACCGAGTGGATGGAGATGGCATCGAATGGCTGCAGGAGCATCTGAAACCCAACTCTGTGGTGGTTGAGGCAGCTCAGCCTAGGAGACAACGCCGGGCACAGTCCACTCCTTCTGACCCTGAAGGAAGGAAACTGGACATAATTGGCAAAAAGCTATATTCGGCTGCTGGGCTCAGCTTCCGGCCCCCATACTACTCGGCGTGTATAGGGGCCTACCAGCAGGTCCTATGGGAGAGGATGGCTCCCCTCATACAGGATCTGCTGGAGGAGAGGAGAAGAATGGTGGAGGCTATCCAGATGGAGTTTTCCCCTACGTAGATGTCTGGCTAATTGTGGCAGATTCCAAACACCAACTCGAGAGGGACATTGCCTTTATCCTAGATGTTTTACACACCCTGGGACTTGTTGTGAACATGGAAAAGTCGCAGTTGAACCCTACTCAATCGATCCAGTTCATAGGAGCTCGACTGGATTCGATCTTGGCAGCAGCGTACCTTTCCGAGGATCAGTTCAATACCCTTCGATCCCTGATTCACAAGTGCTGACTGTCCCAACGGGTTCAAGCACATGCCATCCAAGTCCTACTGGGACACATGGCAGCCACTACGTCAGTCACTCACCTGGCCAGACTTTGGCTTCGACCGCTTCAACACTGGTTCCTGGGAGTCTTTGACCATCTACGGGAGTCCCCCAGGACACTACTGACGATGCCCCATTCCATCCACCTCTCCCTGGACTGGTGGCTGGTGCTATCCAATGTATTCTCCAGCATTCCTTTTGACCCTCCCCGACTGGAAGTCTCCCTCATGACGGATGCATCTCTTCAGGGTTGGGGAGCCCACCTGGGGCACCAAGAGATTCAGAGTTCTTGGAGTACCGAAGAGCAGGAGCTGCACATCAACGTCTTGGAGCTCCTTGCTGTCCAGAAGGCGCTTCGGGCCTTCGAGGTGTTGGTGCGAGGCAGGACGGTACTTCTCCTCATGGACAACACTTCAGTGATGTTCAGTGACCTGAACAAACAGGGAGGTACAAGATCCCCCCAACTCCTTCAACTCACTCTTCAAAAACACTCATTAGGCCCTTTTTAACATACCCTAAATGATCGGATCAAAGTTACGACTTATTCAGGTTGGGACATGAGAGGAATATATATGTTAAAAGACTTATATAATAACAATAAACCTAAAACAAAAGATGCAGTCATCATCACCCTGTACAAGAAAAAAGGAGCAAAATCCAACTGCTCAAACTATTGAGGCATAACACTGCTCTCTGTTGCTGGAAAAATCCTTGCAAGGATACTCCTGAACATATTAGTTCCTGCTATTGCAGAAGAACTTCTCCCTGAAAGCCAATGTGGCTTCAGAGCCAATACAAGTACTACAGACATGATATTTGCCCTTAGACAACTGCAAGAAAAATGTAGGGAGCAGAACAAGCGTCTCTATGTAACATTTGTCGACCTCACCAAAGCCTTCGACACTGTAAGTAGAAAAGGTCTGTGGCAGATCCTGGAAAGACTAGGATGTCCCCCCAAATTCCTTAAAATGATTATCTTGCTACACGAGGGACAGCGTGGTCAAGTCAGATATGGCGATGCTCTTTCAGAGCCCTTTCTAATAACTAATGGAGTGAAGCAAGGTTGTGTTCTTGCACCAACTCTATTTACAATCTTCTTTAGCACGATGCTCCAAAGGGCTATGGCAGAGCTTGAAGAAGACAACGGCATCTATATACGTTACCGTACTGATGGTAGCTTGTTTAACTTAAGCCGTCTGAGGGCTCACACTAAGACTCTAAACAATCTAGTCCGTGAGCTGCTCTTCGCCGATGATGCTGCCCTTGTTGCCCACACAGAAGCAGCTCTGCAGCGCCTAACATCCTGCTTTGCAACAGCTGCAGAGCTGTTTGGGCTGGAAGTCAACCTGAAGAAAACAGAAGTTCTTTACCAGCCTGCACCACAGGACGAACACCACCATCCCCACATTGCCGTCAGCAAAACTGTGCTCAGGTCCGTTCAGCAATTCACCTACCTTCAGCAGTTCACCTATATTGATAGAATTTATAAACAATAATTTAAACCAAAAACGACCTCCATCTATATATATGGGACTATGGAAAGACATTTTAGAAGACTGAGAACCATTTCTGTTTAGACAATTGTATGTACTATACTAGACCCATACAGTCCATGACTTTGTGATTTAAATTATGTTTCATATATTAATAGCCTGAATGTATCTCTCTGGCTTTTCTTCGCAAACGAAGATTCAGGAAAGACTCATCCCGCGCTTTCTGCAAGCGCGCTGATGACTAAAAAGGCCAATCCGAGATAAACAAGTCCGGTTGCAAAAAGCACAGCAGAAGGTCTCCTTGGGTGATGTTTTTGGGTTGTGATTCTTTCTGCGTTGTCGTTTCTCTTCAAGACTTGTTCGTCGTGAGTTCTCAAATAAGGCTGGAGCATTGTGGATTGTGCGTCTCCATGCCTCCCGATGTGAGGCCAGGGCGGACCACTGTTGGTGATCAATTTGGCCAAGGCTGAGATGTTGTTTCAGGGAGTCTTTGTATCGCTTTTTTGGAGCGCCCCTCTTATGCTGACCCGTGGTGAGTTCACCGTAGAGTAGTATTTTTGGGAGGCGATGGTCCTCCATCCTAGAAACGTGCCCTGCCCAGCGCAGCTGTGTTCTCAGTATCATGGCCTCAATGCTGGTGATCCCTGCTTGCTCAAGGACAGCAACATTCGTCACATAGTCAATCCAGTGTATATTTAGGATTGTGCGTAGACAGCGCTGATGAAAGCGCTCGAGGAGTCGTAGGTGGTGGCGATAGGTGACCCATGTTTCAGATCCATAAAGGAGGATAGACAGTACGATGGCTCTATACACACTGATTTTTGTGCTTTGCCTCAGGTGTTTATTGCTCCAGACTCTTTTGTGAAGTCTTCCAAATGCACTATATGCCTTTGCTAATCTGTGATCGATCTCTTTGTCAATCTTGGCATCTGAGGAGATGATGCTTCCCACGTAGGTGAACTGCTGAACGGACTTGAGCACTGATTTGCCGACAGCAATGTGGGGATGGTGGTGTTCGTCCTGTGGTGCAGGCTGGTAAAGAACTTCTGTTTTCTTCAGGTTGACTTCCAGCCCAAACAGCTCTGCAGCTGTTGCAAAGCAGGATGTTAGGCGCTGCAGAGCTGCTTCTGTGTGGGCAACAAGGGCAGCATCATCGGCGAAGAGCAGCTCACGGACTAGATTGTTTAGAGTCTTAGTGTGAGCCCTCAGACGGCTTAAGTTAAACAAGCTACCATCAGTACGGTAGCGTATATAGATGCCGTCGTCTTCTTCAAGCTCTGCCATAGCCCTTTGGAGCATCGTGCTAAAGAAGATTGTAAACAAAGTTGGTGCAAGAACACAACCTTGCTTCACTCCATTAGTTATTAGAAAGGGCTCTGAAAGAGCATCGCCATATCTGACTTGACCACGCTGTCCCTCGTGTAGCAAGATAATCATTTTAAGGAATTTGGGGGGACATCCTAGTCTTTCCAGGATCTGCCACAGACCTTTTCTACTTACAGTGTCAAAGGCTTTGGTGAGGTCGACAAATGTTACATAGAGACGCTTGTTCTGCTCCCTACATTTTTCTTGCAGTTGTCTAAGGGCAAATACCATGTCTGTAGTGCTCCTGTTGGCTCTGAAGCCACATTGGCTTTCAGGGAGAAGTTCTTCTGCAATAGCAGGAACTAACCTGTTCAGGAGTATCCTTGCAAGGATTTTTCCAGCAATAGAGAGCAGTGTTATGCCTCGATAGTTTGAGCAGTTGGATTTTGCTCCTTTTTTCTTGTAGAGGGTGATGATGATTGCATCTCGGAGGTCTGATGGCAGTTCCCCTTTTTCCCAGCAATTCACAAGGAATTCGTGGAATTTTTCGTGGAGTGCATGACCTCCGTGTTTCCAAACTTCAGGTTGGATTCCATCAATCCCAGCTTCCTTGCCGTTTTTCATCTGCTGTATGGCCTTAAGGGTCTCTTCCAAAGTGGGAGCTATGTCCAATTCATTTTTCATTGGTTTTTGTATCATATATTGGATAACTGAGGCTTGGACTACTCGGTTGGCGCTAAAGAGACTTTGAAAATGTTCAGCCCAACGATTTAGGATGGAGGCTTTATCAGTAATTAATGTTTGACCATCTGTACTGTATAATGAGCTTTGGACCTGATAAGAAGGTCCAAACACTGCTTTAAAACCTCTATGATCACCCAGATCTGCACAGCATTGTGTCTTTTCTGCTATATTGATCCACCACTTGTTCTGCATGTCTCGGAGTTTTTGTTGTAATTTGCTACATGTGAGGCGGAAAGCTGCTTTTCTTACATGACAGGTTGGCTGGGCGAGGTATGCCTGGTGAGCAGCTCTCTTCCTTGCCAACATCTCTTGGATCTCTTGGTTGTTTTCATCAAACCAGTCTTGATTTTTCTTGTGGGAGAAGCCAAGGGATTCTTCTGCAGGCTGGAGGATACTGTTTTTGATATGTTGCCAAAGCACTGTAGGAGAAGGATCTGTAGGATGGTCTTCAAGTTTCGTTTGTAGATTTGCCTGGAAGTTGTCTCTCATGGTAGCTTGTTGAAGATTGTTGACTTGGAGTCTCTTCTTTAAGATGCCACCCCTCTTAGGTTTGAACTTAAGATGAAGATTTAGTTTACATCTGACAAGGTGATGATCTGTTTGGCATTCTGCACTGGGCATCACTCGTGTATGACGGACATCACGAATGTCTCTCTGACGGACTAGAATGTAGTCAATGAGGTGCCAATGTTTGGATCGGGGATGCATCCAGGTTGTCTTCAAGCTATCTTTCTGCTGAAAGATTGTGTTTGTAATAGTCAGCTGTTGTTCTGCACAGAACTCTAGCAGGAGGCGTCCGTTATCATTGCAGTTTCCAACACCATGCTTGCCTAAGACACCTTTCCAGGCTTCGGAGTTCTTTCCTACTCTGGCATTGAAGTCACCAAGGATAATAATTTTATCTTCTACAGGGACTTTTTGTATGAGTTGGCGTAGGTCTGTGTAGAATTTGTCTTTCTCTACAGGGTCGGCTTGCATAGTTGGGGCATATATACTAAAGAGAACAACATGTGGGAGGCGTAAGGAAATAATGCGATCAGAGTGTCCTGTTGGCAAGGTTTCGAGTTTGGAGGCAATGGAGTTTTTAATCATAAAGCCTACTCCTGACAGATGTTTTTCGGTTTTGGGTTTGCCAGACCAGTAAAGTGTGTAGCCAGCGCCATGTTCTTTAAGGCTGCCTTCCTCATGGAAGCGAACTTCACTAAGAGCAGCGATGTCAATATTAAGCCGTGATAGTTCAAGGGCTATTAGGGCAGAACGACGCTCAGGCCGTCCACTATCTTCAGAGTCTTGCATGGTTCTGATGTTCCAGCATGCAAGTGTCAGTTTATTTACACCTTTGGAGGCCGGTGTGTGCCTTTGTTTCTTTGCCTTGGTTTGACCGCATCAGAAGATTCCCGTTGGCCGTGGCTAGCCAACCAGGTAGTTGGGGATGAGCTTTCTTTAGGCCACCTTTTCTAGGCCCCTCTCCATATGGAGTAAGCAGTGCTCTCCTTAAAAAAGGCTGCTTGGTCGTTCAGAATGCTGCCGAACAAGGCTGTCATCTCCCGGGTCAGGCTTGAGCGACCAATGTCCTGAACCGCCTGCATGCAGGGTTGGGGCTGCGGCTTCCAGTGCATCTTTACACCTGCCGGTTTCGTCCCTCGCCAGTCGCTACAGGGCTTTTTTGGAAATGGATTTGTCCTTCGAGCCTGTGCAATGGATTTTTCTGGTGGAGCGCAGCGTGCACAGAACTGGCCTCACCCTTTAAACCAGAGATTCATCTGCCGTGGCCTTGCAAGCATGGACGTGGCAGTGAGGTCCTCGGGCCGTAGGTTTGATTAGAGTTTCCTTCTCTTAGATGGTTGACCTTACAGGGTTGGACGAGCACCATCTGCCTGGGTTTGGGATTGGAGTTTTCCTTCTCCTAGGACGGTTGCCACAAGGCTAGAGAGCCCATCCTGCCCTTTGACGTTCTTTGTCAGACCCTTCGGTTTTGACCTGTCTGGCATGGGAGACCCTACCAGTGGCTATTATGCCACCGTCAGCATAGCTCAAAACATCATTAGGGTACGCAAGCCTCTCTCCCACGACAAGGGGGCGTCAATGGAGAGGAGCCTGAATGTATAATACTTTATGAAATAGTCAAAAAGAGGGGGAGAGGTTAAATTTTGAGATATTTCATTTTATGTTATTTTGTTTTGCAATATTCTATGCATATGTAAATGCTAATGTTGTTCTTTTATGATTTTTGAATGTGGATGAATATATGTATTTCATTATTAATTGTTCATAAAAAGGATTATAAAAAAAACAGCCTTCCTTCATTTTAGGGTCCTCTGTTCTTCTTCAACCTGAGATGTGATGTTGTTCATCTCAGGGCTTCATTTCCTGAGTAAAATGCTGTGTACACTACAACCCCCCGACAATCCATGAGGGATATGTTCCTAAGGCTTCCCATGGATACCTGAAACTGTGGATAATAGCGAACCCTATTAAAATGAATGACTTCTGGTCCAAGCATACCATAGAGTCATGCTGGAGGACCTAGAAGTTGCCTAGAGAGAACACCTCTCTAGGCATCTTCTAGGTCCTCCAGTACGACTCTGTGTTCAGCTTCTGGTGGAATCATGCCATAGAGTCATGCTGGAGGACCTAGAAAATGCTTAGAGAGATCATACTTTTTTGGATGCAGTTAAATGAATGCATGGATGGGGGTGGTCATACTGTAGTTATCAGTCTGAAAATGTTCCATTCCTTTTTTCTTTTTTTTTTTAATCTTTTTATAGTGCATCTTGTTATCTGCTGGGGTTTGGCTCCATGACCGCCCATGCATACCAAAATTCATAGAAGCTCAAGTCCCATTATATACAATGGTGTAGTAAAATGGTGTCCCTTACATAAAATGGCAAAATCAAGGTTTGTTTTGGGGGGATTTTTTTTACTGGAATATTTTCAAGCAGTAGATGGTTGAATCCTTCCGCTGCTGCCTGGGGGCCTCCTTGCCACAGATGATGCCACTGAAGTAGGTAAAGAAGACAGCCCCATTGGTTTTGCTGCAAGGAGGTAGAAAACAATAAGCTATGGATGCCATTCAGTCTCCTAGATTCTACAGCTCTAGAGGAAGTTAATAATTCTGTGCAACCTGATCTAGAGAATGTGGTCTTGAGTACTGATGGAGGATGTTATGATGTTTATCTCTACGACCAATTAAGGAAAGATGTGTATGGGGAAGAAGAGCAATCTGAATGAGACGGTGTACTTGTTTTTATAAGGGAGACAAAGATAGCAGGTTTGTTCCTTATAAAGAGGATATCAATGAAAAGCTGGAGGCAGAATATAAGAAAGCTGTTACTACAAATCAGTGGCATCGAAACTGGAATTTCCAGGTGGTTAAATGGTTGTTATGCATAATCCTAAGGTTACAAGGTCTGTTTTGTTTTCCACTGGTTGAAGGCATGGAGCAGATCAGTTTCTGTCAGCTGTTTCAACACATCTGCCATTTTCTTCTTTACTGCATCAGTTGACTCAAAACATGTTCCTTTAAGCACTGGTTTCACTTTAGGGAAAAGAAAAAAGTCACACGGTGTCAAATCTGGCAAATATGGAGGCTGTTCAAGTGTACTAAGGTGTTTATCAGCCAAAAACTGCTTCACAGAATGTTCTGTGTGAGCAGGCACGTTTTTCCACAGTTCCGGCCTTTTTTTTTTCTGACTCATTGGAGATTTTCACACGGGCTATATATCCTGTGGCAGGAACAGAACAGGGTCAGGAAAGGTTTTCCCTTTCGGATGACGTTGACCCCGTTCTGTCCTGCATCCATCCTACTCCCGTGACTGTTCCAGAACAATGTAATCACGATTTTTCATTGTGAATAGACCTCCCGTTCTGTCGCTATCACGCAATCACAGGTGTGCGAACAGGAGCCCCATTCCTGTTCTGAAATGATAGCCGTGGAGGGGAGGTCTGTTCCAAGCACTTCCTGGTACGATCTGGACAGCCAGGTAAGTGGTACCCTTTATTTTACCCTCCCTGTTTTGATTATGTGATTTAAAGTGTGTTTTTGTGCTTGGTGAACTGATTTTATGTTTGGGGGAGTTTTATTTGTTAAATTTACCATCCGGCCGTTATCACGTGATAACGTGATAACGCTTCAGATGGCCGGTTGTAAAAGCAGCCTTACGACAGCTGCATTTTCGGCCGGCCAGCAAGGGGAGGGGGAGCCCGTTCCTGCTGCGGAATTAAGGTAAGTGTGTGAAAGATTTATGTTATTCCGTGGCAGGAACGGGAGAGGAGGTGGCGGGGCAGGAACGGGACATTTTGGTCCCGTGTGAAAAATCTCCTTTCTCTCAGCTTTGTCAAAACTTCCTTATAATAGTGCTGGTTCACTGTTCTGCCTTCTGGAAGCCATTGTGCCAAAATGAGCATGGCTTTGAATGTGGACTTGCTTTGACGTGCTTTTTTCATTCTTGGTCATGATGCTGTTTTCCAGTGCATTGACTGTCATTTTGTCTCAGGATCATACTGGAAGATCCAGGTTTCATCACAGTGATGATTTTTTGAAAAAGGTTTGGGTCCGCCTCAAGTTGTTGCAGATTGTCAGTGCAAATTTCCTTGCAGCACTCTTTTTGCTCTGGCGTGAGAACCCTAGGGACCATCTTGGCACAAACTTTTCTCAAGTTTAGATCCTCATGCAAAATTTTCCACACAGTATCTTTGTTAATGTTCACAGCTTCAGCTATCATTCGGACACTGAAACGGTGGTCTCCTTGAACAATCTGGCTGATTTTTTCCACAATTCCTTTGGTTCTTGAAGTGGAAGGTCATCCAGAGCATTCATTGTCTGCCACATTCTCACATCTTTCTCTGACTTTTGTGCCACTCAAACACACATGAACGAGACATGCAGTCTTCCCTGTGGGCCTCAGTAAGCATTTGAAAAGATTCCATTGGGGTTTTGTTCAATTTTATTTAAAAATTCAAATTGACATGTTGCTTGACTTTTAAACAGCATTTTTCTTTCACCCAACAGACAACACAGCTGCTTTAAATGACAAGTGACAATTATCTGAATGGTCGAGAGTGTTGATGTTTGCCATGCAGGTTCAGACATGTTCAAGGTTACCACTCAAGCATTTACAATCAGTTCTCCCTGATTTGTCTGAAAGGTAGAAACACAGTCTTGTTATTTGATAGCCAGACCTTGTACATCCCACTGAGTTCCAGAAAGCTTATTCCACTTATATATGCATGGGTTTACCTCAGGAGCAGAAAACATCAGTCTCTAGATGTTGGATTACAACTTCTATTAGCCCTAGCCAGCATAGCCAATTTATGAAGGAGATACAGTCCAATTGGAGGATGACCCATCTACTAACCCTGATTTGCTGCTTGACTGTAACTGAAGCAGAAATGTTTTTGGAGAACATTTATTCCGTCCTGATCCACACTGCAAAGGAACAGTTACAAACTATCAAACTAATTATGAGTAAGCACCATATTCCACTCTGAATGAATTCAGAAAATTGGAAATTGTTGTTCTCCCCTCACGTGTGTCATTCTAGAAGCAAAATCCACCATATGCTGTGTGTGTGTCAGACTGTGCCTACATACCACTTAAAACCTACTTAATTTTTAAAAATAGCTCCATGATATTTGATTTATTTTTCATATCTTAGTGTTTGGAAACAAGGGCTTACTCCTAACCCTTTGCCCATTTCTAACACTATTGATTGGTCTGGCATTACTCCCAGTTTCTCTTGAGACTCAGAATCAAGCCCAGCAAGTACAGATGACTAATTCAATGGAGTGAATGAATCAGGGGCTAATTATGTAAATAAGCTACTGTGCTATTGTGTGATTCTGTAATCATTTTTATGCATGAGTGAATGACTAAGTCATTTATTCAACACACCATACACTTGTGTGGTCCTCTCATCACCTCCAGAGATTGTGGGACAAATTATTATGTATCCTATTTGTAATTAGGCCTTCATCTAAGGAGCAAACGGCAGCATTCATATGGTTATATCATTTTGTCTCCTTACTCACCCTGCATGGGACATTCGATTGCCCAATGGGCTTCATGGCAAAACTGGGATTTTAATTCAATTTCCCCAATCCAAGACCAATATTTGAAAGACTGCACTGTCACCATCTAAGGCTGCACTACTGTCTTCAATTTGCACCATGTTTGCAAGTGGAATCCTATCAAGGACTAGGACCAAACCCCTATTAAGCATAATGAAAGCGCATTCCTGAAAATATTCAGTTCACAGTTGGACTAGACTAGTAAATATGGTCTAACTGTGCATAGGACTATACTGCAAATCTGCTGTCTGTAGATATTCAAAGTATCAGAGCCTGTGTTCAAAGAGGGACAAGATCTGACAATGAGTAAAAATTACAGGCCTATCTCATTATTGAATAATGATTATAAGATTTTTTACAATGATTTTGGCAGAAAGACTGAAGATTATTTTACAGGATTTTATTCAGGCCCAGTCTCTCACCTTTTGTTTATTTTATCTTGGGAAGTTTTGAACAGAGTTATAAGAAAAGATGAGATAATTACTTGTAAAGGTATAAAAATCAAGAAAGGAACAAATTAAAGGCATTTGCAGATGACTTAGTGATTGTGTTGGAAAACCCTCTGGACAGTATAGATGCATTGTTGGAAGCATTAAAAGAATTTGGAGAATTGGCTAGATTTAATATCAATAGGCCAAAGATAATGATGTTAACAAAAACATGAGAAAAGAGGACCAAATACAATTGATGGAAAGGTCACATTTTAAAATTTAGAAAAAGGTGAAATACTTAGGTATTACTCTGAGAAATATGAATTGTATGCTACTGAAGAACAATTATGTTAAGACATGGAATGATACTAAATACTTACAAAGATGGGTGAAACTTATGTTGTCACTTTGGGGGGAAAATATCACTGATAAAAATGAATGTTTTGCCAAGAATGTTGTTTTTATTCCAGGCAATACAGATTTTGACCAATCATGAGCCATTTAAGCAATGGCAGAGAGATTTATCAACATTTATATTGCAAGGGAAGAAACTGAGAGTTAAAGTTTTACATGATGCAAAACAAAGAGGAGGACTGGGGCTACTGGATTTGAAAATGTATTTTTCTGCATGCTGTTTAGTTTGGTTCAAAGATTGAATTGTGTGGACTAATAAAAGGTTATTGGATCTAGAATGGCATGACCTGAGGTTTGGGTGGCATGGAAATGTATGGTAGAATAAAGGTAAAGTGAATGTAGATTTTTATAGTCATTTTGTGAGATGTGCCTTGTTGAGAATATGGAATAGATACAAACCAAGGTTGTGCCCTAAGATGCCTGTATTGGTTTAAACACTATAAGTCTTCTATAGCAAGAAAACATAAGCAAAGGAAGAGTGGATAACTTAGTATGACCTTTTGGAATTTGATAGTAAACAATATAGAAGTCAAATGAAAAAATTGTTGACAGAGCGTTACAGATTTCAATGGTATTCTTAGAGCAATATTTGAAAGATTTAAGATGGAATAAAAAGTATGCATTTGAAAAGAACAAATCTGAATTTGAGATCCATTTAGGTACTAACAATGAGCATTTGATTGGTAAGATGTACAAACTTTTCTTAAAACTTTGGACATAACATACAGATGGAACAATGGGGAAAATGTGATGTAAGGGAGTGAAATTCACATTATGTTATGATCTTAAGGAGAATTTTTATAAAATAATTTATCATTGGTATTTGACTCCAGAAAAATAGGCTAAAATGCATAAAGGCGTTTCCAATGTATGTTGAAAATGTGAGCAATAGGTAAGGACATTTTATCATATGTGGTGGAAATTTTGGAAACAAATATAGTCTGACACTAAAGATGTTGAAATTTAATATTCAATTGAAACGCAAACTGTTTTTATTGGGACTGATGGGTGACCAGATAGAGAAGAAATATGGAAAATTATTATGTTATATGACCACAGCAGCAAGATTATTGTAAGTATAGAAATGGTAAAACACTGAAATACCAACAAATACAAATTGTTGCTGACCTAGCTGAAATGAACAAACTATCAATATTGATTAGAGAAAAATCATTGGTGACATTTTTGAACGCTTGGGAACTCTTGATTGTCTTCTTGCAGAAAAATGAAAACAACATGTTAACTGTGGGTTTTGATAATTAATAGGTTTGGTTAAGTCAAAGAAGTATATGAATAGTACTATATCTGGAGAAGTTATTTTCTATAGTAAGATGTATAACTATCATTAGGAAAGTTGGAAGTCAGTGTAAAATCTTTCTCTTTTTCCTGTCTCTTCTGGCTTTTTCTTTTTGACTTTTCCCCTTCTTTTTTTCTCTTTCTTTAATGAAATTCTTAATTTTTTTTAAAAAAACTAACATGAATGGAAACCTGTTTCTAGAAATTCTTATCTCTTGAAAAGCAAAGTCTGGGTGCTATGAAACATCCATATGATCCTATTTGGTGCAAGGTTCATGTATGTATGAATTATTTTACTGAATCGGTTTCTTTGTAATGAGAGTACTGGATGTTTGTGTTTTTATTTCTGTTTCTTTACAGATACAAAAGCAAAACATATCAGAAACAAACTGCATCAAATCACATTAACAACAACAACATGAAACTCCCACAGCCACCAAGTCTTTTTCTAATTGAGCTAACTCCAGCTATAAACTGAGCAGTCTGAGTATCTATGTAGCTCTATCCAGATTCAAAACTGTTACAAAGTGTCTCCTTAGGGTTGTCTACATGTTAGTATATAATACAAATTGCTGCAGATTTTTGCAGATTCTCACTGGCCTTTAATTGACTTCACTGTCATGTGCAAATTTAAATCTATTTGAATTAAGTGGACACACGCAACCCCCAATGTGATGTTACTGTTGATTAAAATGGTGCCCAGAAAGGAAGTTTCTCCAAATTATTTGCAGCCACACATAATGGCCACTGTGCATTTTTTTAACCTGTCAATCACGGATGCACACCTGTATTCTTCTGCTTCTGTTGTCACTTTTTTCTGGTTGCGTCATCATTCTGCCATTGGCTTGTAGATACAGGGAGGGTGGAGACAGGTGATCTGAGAGCCCATGTTCAAGTGCCAGGTGCAATTGCTGTGCTGGTGGTCATTGCATACAGTCTCTGGCTAGCAAACAACATGGAGGGTGCTTTGGAGTGCTGCATGGCTCTTTTGGCCTTGTTGCAAGCCATGGTCACGGCTTGTGATATGCTTGATATTGCCCAGCATAAAAGACTTGCACATCAGCTTTGTGCACTGGCAGGAGAGAGGGGGAGAGACAGGGAGGTGGAAAAATCTAGATCCTGATCTCACTCTCTGATGGCAGCTTATGAAGTCCTGTTTGCTCTACACAGGGCCAGAAGAGGTTGTGGTCCCACACAGGATTGTCATTGGTGGGTTTACCCAGCCAGCAATGACTGGTGGGAACACTTCATGATGACAATGTGGTCAGTTCAGAAGTGGCAGGAGAACTTCAGAATGCGCAATCTGATGGATGTGCTTTGTCCTGAGATTGGGAAGTGGGACATGTGCATGCAGAGGGCTAGCCCTGTGGAAAAGTGAGTAGCCATTACTCTGTGGCTTCTTGCACACCACTGCTCCTATTGTTCTGCTTCCAATCAGTTTGGAGTCGTTGATTCACTATGGCAGACAGTGTCATTGAAGTTGTCCACCATGGGGTTGGTGCTTCTGCCTCAGACAATATTCCTTGGAGATGCACAGAATGTATGTATGTATGCATAATTGTGTATGGGTTTTTGGCGGGGGCTGGGATATTGCATGTGTGCAAATATTTTCATTTTTTATATTTTCCAAGTTGGTGATATGTTCACAGCACAGCTTATATTGTTCTCCTCAGGTCTGCATTATTTCACAATATCATATGCAATAAGAGCTGACAGTAAGAGCTGTTTGGAAGTGGAATACACTGTCTCATACTGTGGTGGACTCTCCTTCTTTGGAGGTTTTTAAAAGAGGCTGGATGGCCATCTGTCGGGAATGATTTGATTGTGTATTCCTGCATGGCAGGGGTTTGGACTGAATGGCCCTTGTGGTCTCTTCCAACTCTATGATTCTATGATCCAATGGAAATAGTTGCATATTCATGTATATATATGTGTGTGTGTATGTGAGTGTGTGTGTGATCATACTTCCACATTAATTGCCATTTTCATCTTTTCTACCACCCCCTTTCTTTGCTCTTTGCAGATAATGGATGGCTTTGCAGAACTGGGCTTTCCGCAGGTGGTTGGCACCGTGGATGGGTGCCACTGTGAAATTGTGTTGCTGGTCCATCAAGGGAGAGAGTTCATAAACTGCAAGAACTACTACTCCATCCTTCTTCAAGGGACATGCAACCACAAGGGTTGTTTTGTGGAGGCAGAGATAGGGTGGAGTGGCAAAAAACATGATGCAAGAGTGATAAGGAACTCAGTCATCTATGAGACCATGGAGGCAGGGGCCTTTGTACCAGGGAACCCTACTGTGACTTTTGTGGGAAGCAGATTGGGCCACTGATGATATCAGGTAGTACATATCTGATTTGGCATTGGCTCATGAAGCCCTCCTGGGTACATTGACTCCAAGGCAAGTAGTCTTCAATAAGTGCCTCAATTGTGCCATAAATATGGTGGAGAGGGCATTTGGGCAATTGAAGGCATTTTAGAGGTGCCTGAGGAAAATGTGCCCTCAGTCATTTCTGCTTGTGTTATATTTCACAATACATGTAAAACACAGGGAAAGTTGCTGAAGGAGGGCATGCAGCATATTCAGGCAAATGTGCTGGACACCCTCAGGGCTCCCCCAATGAATGATGAGGAGCAAAAGAAGGAATGAGGGATGCCTTGGCTGATTATTTCTGGTAGCAAGTGAGGTAATATTCCTCCATGTAATAGAATCATAGAATCATAGAATTGTAGTGTTGGAAGAGACCACAAGGACCATCCAGTCCAACCCCCTGAAAAATTTAAATCTATCCTTAATAGGAAAAATTGCAGTAATTAAAATGAATGTATTGCCAAGGCTATTATTTTTATTTCGAACTTTACCAATTATAATATCAAATGAAGTATTTAAGAAATGGCAAAGGGAATTATCAAAATTTATCTGGAATAAGAAAAGACCTAGGATTAGATGGAAACTATTGATAGATGACAAAGAAAGGGGAGGGCTGGGTCTAACCAGATCTAAATGTATATTATGAAGCTACATGTATAACATGGATTAAGCAATGGATTACACTAGAAAACAAGAGAGAATTAGATTTAGAAGGACACGAAATAAGAATGAGATGGCACAGATATCTTTGGTATAATAAAGATAAAGTTAACGCTGAATTTACAAATCATAGTATTAGAAGGTCACTAATAAAAGTTTGGAATAAATATAAGAAAAGAGTAAGTCCTAAATTACCAGGTTGGCTATCACCACAAGAAGTGTTTCGCAAAAAAGAATTAAGAATAGAACAATGGTTGAAATATAGAGATATAATAGAAAAAAGAGAAGGGCGTTGGAAAATGAAAGATAAACAACAATTGGAAAGTGAAGGAATAAAGATGCAATGGCTGAACTACTATCAATTAAGAGAAGGGGTCAAAGGAGACTTAAAACAATTCCAGTATGAAGATGAGAAATCAGAACTAGAAAAATTGCTATGCTCAGAAGACCGTTTGATTAGTAAGATTTATAAAGTATTGTTAAGCTACAATACAGGGGAGGAGTCAATTAAAAAGTGCATGGTGGATTGGGCTCAAAATGTGGGACATTAAATCTAGAACAATGCGAAGAAGTTTGGATTAAAGGACTTGCTCAAACAATGTCAAAGAAAATTATTATAAAATGATGTAAATGGTATATAACTCCTCAAAAATTGGCAAAGATTTATAAAAATAGTTCAAACAAGTGTTGGAAATGCCAGAAACAATTAGGTACATTTTTTTTCATATATGGTGAAAGTGTGATAGAGGAAAGAAATACTGGTTTAAAATTAATAAATGAATGGAGAAAATATTAAAAGTTAAAATAAGAAAAAGGCTGAAATTATATCTCCTAAATATGTTAGATTATAAAACAATATAGAACTAAAATATAGTAAATTAATTAATTATCTGATTACTGCTGCTAGACTGATATATGCAAGGAAATGGAAGACCAATGAGATACCAACATATGAGGAATGGATGGGAAAAATTATGGAATATGCACTGTTAGATAAACTAACAAACTTGATAAAAAATAAGACAAATGAGAATTTTATAAAAAAAATTGGGAACCACTTATAGAATATTATAAAAACAATTATGGAGATGTTAATACTTTGGGATTTACAATGTGATTATTAAATAAGTAACAATTAATGTTAAATAAGAGGAATGTTTGGAATCTATTAATATTATATCTGGACTATGTGTATTTAGGAATATGATCAATAAAAAATAATAGAAGAATTAGTTAAATAATTATTATTATGAGAGGGGTAAATTGGAGAAAATATTTAGAAAAGTAATTAGAGTGATATGGGAAGTCAATTTTAAAGGGGGGGAGGGAGGGCAATGTTAGATGTTTTTGTATGTATCTTTGTATATGTCTTGGGTGTTTGATATTTGTGCCTGTATGTTTTTGAAATTTATATTGAATAAAAAATAGTTTTTTAAAAAGAGTACAATCATTTGATGCATTAATCTATAACCTTTCAAATCAACTATAATAGCTAGTTTCATGTTGAGAGCCCTGCCGCCGCTGCAATGCAACCACACAAACACACAGACAGAGGAGGAAAAACAACATACCTGTTTTCTGTGAGATGGCAGGTGAGGTGTGGAATTTATGGATTATTCCTCTGGAATTTTTTTTAAAATCCTATACTTTGGAAACCTAGACCATCAGGAGCGAAATATTCAGGGCTTTTTCTCCCTAACAACTTTTTATTTTAACCACTCTTTCTGTCAAGAAGTTCCTTCTAATGTTCAATTGAAATCTACCCTCTCGTCACTTAAAACCACTAGACATGGTCCATCCCTGTGGGGCAGCAGAGAACCAACCTGCACCCTCTTCTCTGGGACAGTCCCTGAGGTATTGAAAGATGACAATCATGGCACCCCTTGCCAGTTTGCTCAGGGCCCGTCATAACCCTCCTCCTGCAAAACCATTATTAGTAATAATCTGAATCTCCTGTACTGTGAATAGGTTACGTTAGGTTACATTGACCTGAGATAAACATATGGGCCCCCCAAAATAAAGCATTGAAGGGGGGCCCAAAATTCCTTTCCTGCTTCTGCGCATGCTCAGTGGCTCCTTTCCATCCCCTCCTTCCCTCCTTTCTTTCTTGGCTGCCTTCCATACAAAAAGATGGCGGCACCCACATGAGAAAAAGGAGGAGAAAGAGGACCGATGGGGTCACGACAACCTGCTGTGTTGTACATTTCTCGTCCCAAATTACATCTGCAACCCACACACGCAAAAAATAAATAAACTTTAGTAAATTAAATTGATTAAATAAATACAAAATATTTAAAATTAATAAAAAATATATTAAATATAAAAACAATATAATAAAAATAATAAAACAAAAATAATAAATAAGATAAATAAAATAATAGAATAAAAATAAACATAAAAATAGTTAATTAATTTTTTAAAAGTGACCCCTGAGTTACTCCTCCTTGTGTTTCTCTCCCAATTTCTACTTTGAGTGGCTTAATGATCCCAGAAACTTGAGGATTGTTTACCTCTCTATCCTTTCTTATCTCTATAACTGGCCACCCCCTCATTATCACCCCCTCCCTTTTTGTGTTTCCTTCCTGCACATGCTCAGATTGGTCCTGGCCACAAAAGTACAGTAGAACCCCTGTATCTGCTGTAGATTGGTTCTGGGGGAGGCATGGATACAGAAAACGATAGATAATAGCGAACACCATTGAAAATAATGGGACTTCCACTTTACAATACCATAGAGTTGCCTTGGAGGACCTAGGAAATGGCTAGAGAGGACACCTTTTCTAAGAAGACCCTATGGCAGCTGTGCTGTTTTGTGTCCTGCAGATAACTGAATCAGTGCATAATGAATCAGTGGATATGGGGGTCCTACTGTAGTTGGACTCTCTTTGATTGCAAAAACTTTAGGGGTCTCTTCAAACTGTATGATGCTATGATGATATCATGTGTGTTCCTGCAGGACAGGGAGCTGAACTAGATGGCCCTTGGGGTCTCTTCCAACTCTATATCATGCATATTCCTCCATGGCAGAATGGGGTTGGACTGGATGGACTTTGGAAGTCCCTTCCAACTCTAGGATTCTATGATTGAAAGGAGGTCTCAAGTGCACTTCTGTCCTAGGGCCATTAGGTTTGAAGATGCCACAAAACTTGGAGGAGTGGCTAACACACTGGAAGAGAGGGACAGAATTCAAAAGGACTTGTGATGGGTATAGCTGCATGGCAGAAGGGGGTGGTCTAGATGGTCCTTGGGGTCTCTTCCAACTCTACAGTTGTCCCTTCACATTCACTGGGGTTTGGTTCCAGGACCCCCCCCCCCCCCGTAGATATCAAAATCCATGAATACTCAAGTTCCATTATATGCAATGGCATAGCAAAATGGTGCCCCTGATATAAGATGGCAAAATCAAGGTTTGCTTTTTGGATTATTATTTTTTAAAGAATATTTTCAAGCTGTGATTACTTAAATCCATGGATACCAAATCCGTGGATATGGAAGGACAACTATATATATAAACTAGAAATTGGGACATCCGGCACAGGGCTACCCCTGGCTACTGGTCAGGCTGGCTCTCTCTGGCCTCCTGGCTGGGATCAGAGACAGAGGCGGTTCCTCTCCATACCAGCTGCTGGGGAGGATGGGCAATAGAGTGTGTGGACAGATTTCACACGTATGACCAAACAACACCAAAGTGTGGCCAAGAGGGTGAAAGTTATTAAAACAGAAGAAGACACAAGTGAGGAGAGGCGGCATCAGTTTGCTTTTGCCTGAGCCTGAGCCTGGGGAGAAAGGGGAAAGATAGGACCCTCTCCTCTCCTCTGAGTTAACCAATATAGTAGGACCCCGGTATCCGTGGCCCCCTAGCTGCCCCGGGAATGTTCCAGAGCTCAGAGAATAGGTAGGAAGGAAGGAGGCAGGAAGCGAGTGTAGAAATATCCTAGACCAGTGGCTCTTAACCTTTCCTTTACTAAGGACCCCCTTTAAATATATTTTGTTGCCATGGAGCCCCAAGACTTAACTCAAAATTTAAAACTCTAATAATAATAACAATAATATGGGATAATAATAATAATACAATTACACCACCCATTAAACCTTCCCTCAGAGAAACTGGAGGGGGGGAAAGACTTTTCTCTTGTTTCTTCCTGCAGATTTGTGGCTGGAGCAGATTGAATGGATAGACTGGAGAGTTGGGCCAAAGCTAACAAAATGAAATTCAATATGGAGAAATGTAAAGTACTGCACTTAGGGTGGAAAAATGAAATGCATAGATATAGGATGGGAGAGACCTGGCTGAACGAGACTACGTGCAAAAGAGATCTAGGAGTCCTAGTAGACCACAAGTCGAACATGAGTCAACAGTGTGATGCGGCAGCTAAAAAGGCCAATGCAATTTTGGGCTGCATCAATAGAAGTATAGTGTCTAGATCAAGGGAAGTCATAGTGCCGCTCTATTCTGCCTTGGTCAGACCTCACCTAGAATACTGTGTCCAGTTCTGGGCACCACAATTCAAAAAGGATATTGACAAATTGGAGCATGTCCAGAGAAGGGCAACTAAAATGGTGAAAGGCCTGGAAACCATGCCTTATGAGGAGAGACTTAGGGAGCTGGGTATGTTTAGCCTGGAAAAAAGACGGTTAAGAGGTGATATGATAGCCCTGTTTAAGTATTTAAAGGGGTGTCACGTTGAGGATGGAGCAGGCTTGTTTTCTGCTGCTCCAGAGACTGGAACACAGAGCAATGGATGCAAGCTCCAGAAACAGAGATTCCACCTCAACATTAGGAGGAACTTTTTGACAGTAAGAGCTGTTCGGCAGTGGAACACAATCCCTCGGAGCGTGGTGGGGTCTCCCTCCTTGGAGGTCTTTAAACAGAGGCTGGATGACCATCTGTCGGGGATGCTTTGATCAAGATTTCCTGCATAGCAGGGGGTTGGACAGGATGGCCCTTGTGGTCTCTTCCAACTCTGCAATTCTATGATTCTATGATTCTATGAATGTCAGTGGGTAGGACTAGCCAGCCATTATTTGGGAATAGAAGCACTTAATAAATATTAACATTTATCCCAATCTGGTGATTCAAAGTAAACTATAAGGAAAGAAACAGCAAGGAAGGAATGAAAAATAATTCTTTGCTGTAAGAGAAGAAGCAGCTCTTTGTTCTCCTTTTGCTGCTTTCATCCCCAATCCTGCTTAGAGTAGACTCCTTATAGTCAATGAGACGGACTGACGTCTCACCTTTCAGGAGGAGCCAGTTTTTAGGGTGAACTCCTGTACACACCTTTCTGGGAGAAACTCCCAGAAACCATCCAAGAAACAACCTTTGGTGAATTACACAATAGGTCCTCACTGTAAGACAAGGTGGGATTTGGCTCTCCTTTGGAGTCCTTTCACTGTTTGCATGCTTGCTTCCCTCCTTGCTTCCCCCCATGGTTTACTCTTGACTTTCACAAGAATTAGCAAGTGTCTAAAGCTGGCCCTGAGGCTGCTGTTAGCATTGCCAGGTTTTCAAAACCATAACAAGGGATAGTTGAAGTTCAGGACACGCAGGGTGGGCAGCTAGGAAGTTGGTGTTGTACTTACACACCAAATGGAAGTATGGATTTCAAATCACTTTGCCATGTATAGGTTCACTTTTTTCATATTTGCTATGTTGTTGTGAAACTCAATCAATTGCTGTTTAAAACCTTGATGAATTATTTTTCAAATCCTCTTATATTGTTTGTTGATAATTGATGAAATAAATTTCTACTGCTGTGCTTGTAAATAAATATGTTATAACTTCTGAATTAAATACAGTACACTAAATAGTGTATGTCTTTTCTCTCACAACAGTAACAATTGGGAACCCTTCATTGGTCTTGAAATAAACCACCTATGAACTATTCTTCCTGTCCCTTCCCAACAGGTTGGCATGTTATTATTATCCAATCATTATCTAAAAACAAAATTTATTTCATGTCAGTTCCCCCATGTGCCAGCTCTTTGATTAGTTTCTGTTGTAAGGAGTTCCATTATGTTGTACATTGGCCATCGTTCTCAGCCCCTTCCCACAGTTGCATCACTTCTATTTGGCTATCAATAGCAACTTCCCCGCTGCCCAGATGGTACTGAGATAATAGTGAAGGGAGGAGTTATGTTGCTAAATTTTCCCCAATCCCCTTTGGGCATTCGAAATTTGAATTATATATTGGTCGTCCTTACAGTTTAGCAGAACATCTTCCCTATCACCACCAAAGTATTCAACTAGTTACACTAAACAAAAGGAGGGTTCCTGACTGTAATGCACCACAAAAAGGAGAAACTCAAAACTAAATGCATGTTTTAAATCAAATGCTATATTCAATGAGAATGAGTTTTTTTATTGTTATATATCAAACAAATACATAACCATGATGTGGAATAACAGATTCTTATGACTGTTCAATGAGAAGTCCAGGGTGACAGCTGAGGTAATGTAATAATCCAAGATAATCCAAATATAATAGTCCTTTTCTTATTCTCCCGATGTGAATACAGAGTAGATTAAATCCAGTTACCATACGGATTGGACCAGTAAATTCTAGATCCATTTCAACATACTTCTTCAGTGATAATTCTGTATAACTAACAAGTTAACGTACTGTTAGACATATATAAGAAAATTATAATTATACAAAAGTTAATGCTCAAAGCTGACATATCTTGCCTTAATTACATCAATTAGCATTTTGAGAGATACACATTCTAGCTATATGTTTAACATAGGCCATGCCGGGTCATATCCGCTCAAAATGATGGTCCCATTGTGTTCTCAAAAGTGGAGCCCTTGGTAGACCATGGAAATGCCCTTTCCCCCTTCCTTTTGCTGCAAGCTCTGGGCTTCTGCCATTCCTTTTATGTCAATAAGAACAAAAAATAGGAAAAAATTGCTGTAAAAAGCCCAGAAAAATTGACAAGTCCAATATGCTTCTACCTAAAAATATTCCCCCAAAACAAGCTTTTTAAAAAGCTGTTGTGTCTAAAAAACTATTTTAAAAGCTGCTGGTTCACAAAAAAAAGGAAAAAAAATGCCTACTACGAGCACTATATGAACAATTCCGCGGCTCTGCGCACACACACTAAAGCTCAAAAATGGCACTCCCACCAACTCACAGACACCTGGGAAATGATGTTTCCTTGTGGAAGTGATCATGTGATATTCTGTCCCACCAATCTGGCCTCTTGAGCCCTCATAGAATCATAGAATTGTAGAGTTGGAAGAGACCACAAGGGCCATCCAGTCCAACCCCCTGCCATGCAGGAAATCACAATCAAAGCATGCCTGACAGATGGCAATCCAGCCTCTGCTTAAAGACCTCCAAGGAAGGAGACCCCACCACGCTCCGAGGGAGTGTGTTCCACTGCCGAACAGTTCTTACTGTCAAAAAGTTCCTCCTAATGTTGAGGTGGAATCTCTGTTCCTGGAGCTTGCATCCATTGCTCCGTGTTCCAGTCTCTGGAGCAGGAGAAAACAAGCCTGCTCCATCCTCAGCGTGACATCCCTTAAAATACTTAAACAGGGCTATCATATCACCTCTTAACTGTCTTTTTTCCAGGCTAAACATACCCAGCTCCCTAATGCACTGCTATGCAAAGTAATTCAAATCAGCCAGCCACACATCTAAGAATGCACATTTTCATGGAAACTCTGGATAAAGCTGCAAATCCTTTTTCCAGAGAGTATATGGAGTCCTGCCCCCAAAAGCTCCAATACACTGCAAATCACATGTGGCTGGATCACAGTCTATTCGAATTGAAAGAGGAGTATTTTAAATGTGTAGACAAGCCCCTTGTTCCTCCCACAAATTTTGATAAGTGTAACATTCCAAAGGCTGGAGAGACATTTCCAGACATGAAGGATCAGTATGCTAGTTTATCTACTGCCACATGTCAGGTTATCTCTCTCTCTCTCTCTCTCTCTGGCTTTTCTTCGCAAACGAAGATTCAGGAAGGACTCATCCCGCGCTTTCTGCAAGCGCGCTGATGACTAAAAAGGCCAATCCAAGATAGACAAGTCAGGTTGCAGAAAGCACAGCAGAAGGTTTCCTCGGGTGATGTTACCAGCTTGTGATTCTTTCTGCATTGCCGTTTCTCTTCAAGACTTGTTCGGTGTGAGTTCTCAAATAAGGCTGCAGCATTGTGGATAGTGTGTCTCCATGCCTCCCGATGTGAGGCCAGGGCGGACCATTGTTGGTGATCAATTTGGCCAAGCCTGAGATGTTGTTTCAGGGAGTCCTTGTATCGCTTTTTTGGAGCGCCCCTCTTACGCTGACCCGTGGCGAGTTCACCGTAGACTACTATTTTGGGGAGGCGATGGTCCTCCATCCTAGACACATGCCCTGCCCAGTGCAGATGTGTTCTCAATATCATGGCCTCAATGCTGGTGATCCCTGCTTGCTCAAGGACAGCAACATTCGTCACATAGTCAGTCCAGTGTATATTTAGGATTGTGCATAGACAGCGCTGGTGGAAGCGTTCGAGGAGTCGTAAGTGGTGGCGATAGGTGACCCATGTTTCAGATCCATAAAAGAGAATAGACAGTACAATGGCTCTATACACACTGATTTTTGTGCTTTGCCTCAGGTGTTTATTGCTCCAGACTCTTTTGTAAAGTCTTCCAAATGCGCTATGTGCCTTTGCTAATCTGGGATCGATCTCTTTGTCAATCTTGGCATCTGAGGAGATGATGCTTCCCAGGTAGGTGAACTGCTGAACGGACTTAAGCACAGAATTGCCGACAGCAATGTGGGGATGGTGGTGTTCGTCCTGTGGTGCAGGCTGGTAAAGAACTTCTGTTTTCTTCAGGTTGACTTCCAGCCCAAACAGCTCTGCAGCTGTTGCGAAGCAGGATGTTAGGCACTGCAGAGCTGCTTCTGTGTGGGCAACAAGGGCAGCATCATCGGCGAAGAGCAGCTCACGGACTAGATAGTTTAGAGTCTTAGTGCGAGCCCTCAGACAGCTTAAGTTAAACAAGCTACCATCAGTACGGTAACGTATGTAGATGCCATTGTCCTCTTCGAGCTCTGCCGTAGCCCTTTGGAGCATCATAGAATCATAGAATCATAGAATTGCAGAGTTGGAAGAGACCACGAGCGCCATCCAGTCCAACCCCCTGCCATGCAGGAAATCACGATCAAAGCATCCCCGACAGATGGCCATCCAGCCTCTGTTTAAAGACCTCCAAGGAAGGGAGACCCCACCACACTCCGAGGGAGCCGAACAGCTCTTACTGTCAAAAAGTTCCTCCTAATGTTGAGGTGGAATCTCTGTTCCTAGAGCTTGCATCCATTGCTCCATGTTTCAATCTCTGGAGCAGCAGAAAACAAGCTTGCTCCATCCTCAACGTGACACCCCTTCAAATACTTAAACAGGACTGAAGAAGATTGCAAATAAAGTTGGCGCAAGAACACAACCTTGCTTCACTCCATTAGTTATTAGAAAGAGCTCTGAAAGAGCATCGCCATATCTGACTTGACCACGCTGGCCCTCGTGTAGCAAGATAATCATTTTAAGGAATTTGGGGGGACATCCTAGTTTTTCCAGGATCTGCCAGAGACCTTTCCTACTCACGGTGTCGAAGGCTTTGGTGAGGTCAACAAATGTTACATAGAGACCCTTGTTCTGCTCTCTACATTTCTCTTGCAGTTGTCTAAGGGCAAATACCATATCTGTAGTTCTCCTACTGGCTCTGAAGCAACATTGGCTTTCAGGAAGAAGTTCTTCGACAATGGCAGGAACTAATCTGTTCAGGAGTATCCTTGCAAGGATTTTTCCAGCAATAGAGAGCAGTGTTATGCCTCAATAGTTTGAGCAATCGGATTTTGCTCCTTTTTTCTTGTACAGGGTGATAATGACTGCATCTCGGAGATATGATGGCAGTTCCCCTTTTCCCCAGCATTTCACAAGGAGTTCGTGGAATTTAACATGGAGTACATGACCTCCATGTTTCCAAACTTCAGGTGGGATTCCATCAATCCCAGCTGCCTTGCCGTTTTTCAACTGCTGTATGGCCTTAAGGATCTCTTTCAAGGTGGGAGCTATGTCTAATTCATTTTTCATCGGTTTTTGTGTCATATGTTGGATAGCTGAGTCTTGGACTACTCGGTTGGCACTAAAGAGACTTTGAAAGTGTTCAGCCCATCAATTCAGGATGGAGGCTTTATCAGTATAGAATCATAGAATCATAGAATCATAGAATCATAGAATTGCAGAGTTGGAAGAGACCACGAGGGCCATCCAGTCCAACCCCCCTGCCACGCAGGAAATCAAAATCAAAGCATCCCCGACAGATGGCCATCCAGCCTCTGTTTAAAGACCTCCAAGGAAGGAGACCCCACCACGCTCCGAGGGAGTGTGTTCCACTGCCGAACAGCTCTTACTGTCAAAAAGTTCCTCCTCATGTTGAGGTGGAATCTCTGTTCCTGGAGCTTGCACCCATTGCTCCGTGTTCCAGTCTCTGGAGCAGCAGAAAACAAGCCTGCTCCATCCTCAGCGTGACATCCCTTCAAATACTTAAACAGGGCTATCATATCGCCTCTAAACCGTCTTTTTTCCAGGCTAAACATACCCAGCTCCCTAAGTCTCTCCTCATAAGGCATTGTTTCCAGACCTTTCACCATTTTAGTTGCCCTTCTCTGGACACGCTCCAATTTGTCAATATCCTTTCTGAATTGTGGTGCCCAGAACTGGACACAGTATTCTAAGTGAGGTCTGACCAAGGCAGAATAGAGTGGCACTATTACTTCCCTTGATCTAGACACTATACTTCTATTGATACAGCCCAAAATTGCATTGGCCTTTTTAGCTGCCGCATCACACTGTTGGCTCATGTTCAACTTGTGGTCTACTAGGACTCCTAGATCCCTTTCGCACGTAGTCTCATTCAGCCAGGTCTCTCCCATCCTATATTTATGCATTTCATTTTTCCGCCCTAAATGCAGTACTTTACATTTCTCCGTATTGAATTTCATTTTGTTAGCTTTGGCCCAGTTCTCCAGTCTATCCAGGTCATTCTGAATTTTGATCCTGTCCTCTAGGGTATTAGTAATTAATGTTTGACCATCTGTACTGTATAAGGAGCTTTGGACATGATAAGTAGGTCCAAACACTGCCTTAAGAGCTTCCTAGAATCCTCTAGAATCACCCAGATCTGCACAGCGTTGTGTCTTTTATGCTATATTGATCCACCACTTGTTCTGCATGTCTCAGAGTTTTTGTTGAAGTTTACTACATGTGAGATGGAAAGCTGCTTTTCTTACGTGGCAAGTTGGCTGGGCGAGGTATGCCTGGTGAGCAGTTCTCTTCTTTGCCAACAGCTCCTGGATTTCTTGGTTGTTTTCATGAAACCAGTCTTGGTTTTTCTTGTGGGAGAACCTGAGGGATTCTTCCGCTGACTGAAGGATACTGTTTTTGATATGTTGTCAAAGCACTGTAGGAGAAGGATCTGTAGGATGGTCTTCAAGTTTTGTTTGCAGGTTTGCCTGGAAGTTGTCTCTCATGGTAGCTTGTTGAAAATTGCTGATTTGGAGTCTCTTCTTTAAGATGTACCCCTCTTAGGTTTGAACTTAAGATGAAGATTTAGTTTACATCTGACGAGGCGATGATCTGTCTGGCATTCTGCACTGGGCATCACTCGAGTATGATGGACATCATGAATGTTTCTCTGGTGGACTAGGACATTGTCAATGACATGCCAATGTTTGGATCGGGGATGCATCCAGGTTGTCTTCAAGCTGTCTTTCTGCTGAAAGATAGTGTTTGTAATAGTCAGCTGTTGTTCTGCACAGAACTCTAGCAGGAGGCGTCCGTTATCATTGCAATTTCCAACACCATGCTTGCCTAAGACACCTTTCCAGGCTTCGGAGTTCTTTCCTACTCTGGCATTGAAGTCACCAAGGATAATAATTTTATCTTCTACAGGGACTTTTTGTATGAGTTGGCGTAGGTCTGTGTAGAATTTGTCTTTCTCTACAGGGTCGGCTTGCATAGTGGGGCATATATACTAAAGAGAGCAACATGTGGGAGGCGTAAGGAAATAATGCAATCAGAGTGTCCTGTTGGCAAGGTTTCGAGTTTGGAGGCAATGGAGTTTTTAATCATGAAGCCTACCCCTGAAAGATGTTTTTCGGTTTTGGGTTTACCAGACCAGTAAAGTGTGTAGCCAGCGCCGTGTTCTTTAAGGCTGCCTTCCTCATGGAGAAGAACTTCACTAAGAGCAGCGATGTCAATATTAAGCCATGATAGTTCGTGGGCTATTAGAGCAGAGCGACACTCAGGCCGTCTACTATTTTCAGAGTCTCGCATGGTTCTGATGTTCCAGCATGCAAGCGTCAGTTTATTTACACCTTTGGAGGCCGGTGTGCGCCTTTGTTTCTTTGCCTTGGTTTGACCGCATCAGAAGATTCTCGTTGGCCGTGGCTAGCCAACCAGGTAGTTTGGGATGAGCTTTTGTTAGGCCACCTTTTCTAGGCCCCTCTCCATATGGAGCAAGCAGTGCTCTCCTTAAAAAAGGCTGCTTGGTCATTCAGGATACTGCCGAACAAGACTGTCATCTCCCGGGTCAACCTCGAGCGACCAAAGTCCTGAACCTCCTGCATGCAGGGTTGGGTCTGCAGCTTCCAGTGTATCTTTACACCTGCCGGTTTCGTCCCTCGTCTATTGCTACAGGGCTTTTTTTTTTAATTGGATTTGTCCTTCGAGCCTGTGCAATGCATTTTTCTGGTGGAGCGCAGGGTGCACAGAACTGGCCTCACCCTTTAAACCAGAGGTTCATCTGCCGTGGCCTTGCAAGCATGGACGTAGCAGCGAGGTCCTCGGGACGTAGGTTTGATTAGAGTTTCCTTCTCTTAGATGGTTGACCTTACAGGGTTGGACAAGCACCATCTGCCCGGGCTTGGGATTAGAGTTTTCCTTCTCCTAGGATGGTTGCCATAATGCTAGAGAGCTCATCCTGCCCTTTGACACTCTTTGTCAGACCCTTCAGTTTTGACCTGTCTGGCATGGGAGACCCTACCGGTGGCTATTATGCCACCACCAGCATAGCTCAAAACTTCATTAGGGTACACAAGCCTCTCTCCCAAGACAAGGGGGCGTCAATGGGGCTAATTTACAAGACAGCCAAATGGTTTCCTTTGGTTATTAATATTTAGATTATTTCTGCTAATGTTTTCCTTAGGGTGGAGCAAGAAAATAATGTTTGTATCTATTTACACATTCATTTCATAAAAATAGCTGAAAACAACATAGAATATTTTTAAATGCTAAATTAACAGCATAGTTTTAAAAAAAATCAACAACAAATAGGAACAAAACAAAACTGTAGCTGTCATAAAAATACCTTGAGCAGCAGCAACAGATTTCACCCCAAAAAAGCTTTTGAGAACTAAAATGCCTTGCTGTAAAAGATATTGCCTCATGTTAGGGGCCTAGAGAACCTCTCTTGTTTTACCATTTTATACAATTTGTTCTTAATGGAATATATATCAGAAAACTGGTGGCCTAACTACGAATGAGGTCAATGGTGATAAGGAAGGAATGTTGCCATCTGGCAGCTGTTCTCTGTCTTATATCATCATATTGCCCTAGTTTCTAGAGATATAGCAGCAATCAATCTACAAGAGTATTTTCTTACAGAATTGACTGTAGAGATGGAAGTTAAATTAATAATCATAATTTCCATTTATACAGATGTTTATAGTATTCAAATCACTACCCTTGGATTATTTAACATCCCTGTAAACTGAGCTCGTATTCTAGTATTGTTGAAAAGGGGGTCGTATCTGCAGAAGGCTTCCACCTTTGAAAACTCTCTGAGGTACTCTGGATGCTAAATGGGAAATTGTAAGAGCCTTGGATAATAGAGATTTGTGGGTGGCAGCAGTTACTACAAAAACAAAAAACAAAACAAAAAAAACTTGCATATTTGATCCATGTACACAAAAGCATTCAAGTTCAGTTTTGCTATTTTTCATTGCGTCTCTTTGGACACAGTACAGAACCGTATTTGAATGTAAATTAAAGTAAACATAAACTATGTGACTAGTTTCACACCAAGGTTCAACTGGAGATTCTAGTTTGGGCACCACCCATCTGAACTGCAAAAGCCAGGGAAAACACAAATCATTTCTGTAGACCATAAGTAAAACCTGAAAAATACCATTATCACAAGACTATAAGTAAGGTCACAGGTTATGAAGTTATTTCTACTCATTATTTACTTCAGCCTGATCATTTCAGCAATACACAGGCTCAAGGGTTCTGTGATTTGCGGACCCAGACCGGACAGCCCCCACCACCCTCCTGAATAAACACAGACACACAGATACGATTAACTTTGTATTGATTACAAATATAAAACTTCAGAAAACATGGTTAGGTACAGGTTAGTAAATATATGCACATGTTGAGGTAGATAAGAGTATGTGTTGGCAATAGCTGGCCGCAACTTGCAAGCTAAATGGTTGGCGGCAATGTATGGGTCGTGAACACAACGCTGCCCACGCATGTGGGCGGCACAAGGACCGGTCCATCCCGGTTCCTTTGCGTGAAGGAGAGAGACACTGGCCGAGCTGCCTGCTCGACACTCTCTCCCCCCCTGTAAACAAGCAATGTTAACAGCTACTAGGGGTCTCCCTTGAACTTGAACTTAACCTTGGACTTGAACTTGAACTTGCACTTGAACTTGACGGAGACCCCTGAATTCTTACAACTTCTCACGACCCAATACACCCTCCACTAAGGCGTTCCCATGGAACCGCCTTCCGCCAACCATTACCCCATCAACAGGCAGGCCTACCGGTCCTCATGGGCCCCAGGCTTGGCAGGCAGTGCCCTGCCAGTCCTGATGTAAGCAGCATAGGCCCTGGAACGCCAACGCCCCAAGCGCATGATGGACTCTGCGGACATGCCGGCTTCCGCTGCCATGGTCGCCGCCCCTATCCAGAAGGAGTGACTAGTGATGTCCTCAGCCAGCAGGCCCAAACCTCTGAGGGCCATTTTTAACACTCTCACAAACTGGAATCTGGTGAGAGGTATCCCATCCGGTGCCGCAACAAGGGACCTTGCCCGAGCCCCTGTGCTTCCAAAAACCTCTTCATGCTCGCTACTGGACACGGGGAAGAACCTTCGACCTTCCGTAGGTGCAGGGTGGCCCCATGACGATGGGGAGAAGAAAGGAAAGATAGCGGCGTGCATGGCGTGCCATGCAGCCAGCCTCCCCCCACCTCTCCCCGCCCCACTGCGGACATGTCTGGCGTGTGGGGCGGGGCCAAAGGGCTGGTGTTTGGGGGCTGCTGGCCGGGCCGCAAACAGGCCCACTGGCCAGCAGCAAGCCCCCTTGTTGCGACACTAACACTTTCATACTTGCATTTTAGACTGAAATTACACATTACTTACCTACTTGGATATTCTATGCCAACAGCTGCTGTTTCTCTCTAAAGCAATGTTTGAAGAGGGTTACTGCAGTGGAATAATATTGAGAAGAAGCAGGCACTTTTGCAAAAATACATTCAGAATTCCATAGTTGGAGAGAGTTGTAAGGGGAAAGTAGTGGGTGGGGGAAGAATTAATCTCCCTCCCACCTGCCATCCAAGGGATAACATCCATCTTCCTTGAAGAGATGTCTCCCTGAAACCCTCGTTCTTTGGGACTGAAAAAGAGCCATCTCCATGGGATTGGAAAGGGCACCACGTTCACATCCCTGAAGGTCTTGATCATCCCCCTTGAAGCAACTTTGCAGATATAGAGCAGCTTTAAGGGTTTTTTGTTCATATGCTATGAATTAAAAGCATACATAGGGGGAAAGACTGTCAGAATCAGTCCTCAATTATTAAGTTGTTTAAATCATATTGAAACTATGTTAGTAAAGACTGTGTATGAACTCTTTGGTGTAATTCCATTGCTCAAGGCTGTTGGGTGTTTGCAAAAAGAAAAAAATGCAGATAACTAGAGTTTCAGAAAGCACTCTTCATTTTGCGGAAGCACATGAATCACTTTATCCAGCCGTCTTCCTGTTACACAGCCACACAGTGATGTTGGTGAATATCATCTACTGGACTATATCCTCTCTACAAGAAAAACGAAACCACCTACTTCAGTTTATCTCCAGTAAAAATTGTAAAAATAATCCTGATGGAAGCATTTAGAATTCATGACTGCTTACTTTTATTTTATAAAAACAGATTAATTAGCCTAAAACCTATCAGTTTATTGATTTATTAATGCTTAAACAAGACTACCATTCATAGCATCTTAATGATGGAAAAATAACCTTTTCATTTTGACAAATTTTACCTACTCAAATTAGCAATAACCACTTATTCTGTTATTTTTTAATCATATCTCAAAACCTAATTTTGGATTTTCTTAGGCAAGGAATATTGAGAGATGGTTTTGCCAGTTTCTTCCTTTGAAATATAGCCTACAGCACCTGGTATTCCCGTCCAAGTACTAACTAGAGCTGATCCTGCTTAGCTTCCAAAATCAGATGTGATCTGGTGCCTTCAGGATATTTAGGTTGCAACTCTATTAGATGTAGATTCTTGCCAATTGGCAAGAAAAAATTGAGCCCTTCCCTTTCCCCCCACATATCTTGTCAAGTACAGATGTGCTGTTATTGTCAGGATCATCCATGAATTCTAAGGCATAGAGAGGAGTTCATGGAGGTTCCTGACAGTTTCATGGTTTGGGACTGGTTCTGCCTTGGGCCTCTGGAATGTCTGGGAGATGTTGGTTTCCATGGGAACGCTGTTCATCCCGGGAGCTCAAGGCCGGCCAGATGGCCTGGCAGGTCTCGCTCCTCCGAAGTGTGCTTTGAAGTTCTACCCTCCCTTTTCTGCTTTCTCACGCTGGGGGTACCTTATCTATCCTGATTGCAAGCTTGGTCTTCAGTATGCAGCTTTGACACTGTTCCTTACACATGCTTCTATTCCAATAAAGAACTTTATTGAAGATATCAGAGTTTGTGTTCTGTGTACATCACAGAAAGCTGCATACTCCCTTTATTTTTATTTTTCTGTCCTGAAACTGTGGAGCCTTTACCTGCAATGTCTGAGGACGCAGAGACTGGCATGCAGACGGACCAAGATCTGACTGTAGCCAGTGCCAAAGAAGCCGATGCCTCGAAGCAGGAGACCGGGGCAGAGGGGGGTGCTGTAGCCATCGCAGCTGGAGGCACCAGCCGAGACCGAGACCGCCGGAGGGCTGCAAGATTTCCACCCTCCACTGAGCCCTGGGAGCTGGGGATCGAGCTGGCTCCAGGGAGGGGCAGCCTGCCAAGCTTTGGCACTCCGGTGCGAGAGGTTTTGGGCCCTGCCTGGCCATGGGCAGGGGCCGGTCGCTGAGAAGAGTGCAGGTCCCGGTGGGACAGACCCCAGGGTGAGGGGCCTAGAGAGCCAGAAGCGAAGTTTTCCCTGGCAGAAGTTGGAACCGAGGTTCTTCAACTGAAACAGCAAATGGGTGAGATACGGGAGGTACTCCTAGAACTCCTGCACAGAACCCCTCCAGCTCCACCAGCCCCTGGAGGGGCCCAGCCTCCCCCAGCGCCACCAGCGGCTGCCCAGGCACCCGGGGATGGGGTCCCCGTTCAGCCCCCTGACGTACCTGGCCTGCCGGCTCCTGGACCGGCTCCCCCAGTGGGGGCTGGCCCAGTTGAGCCGCAGGAGCGACCCCGGGGCTGGAAACACCGGCACCTGAAGGCGAAGTTCGATGGGGATCCAGCAAAACTACCCTACTTCATGACTCAAGTGGTGAGTTACATGACTCAGTGGGAAGGGGAGTTTCAATCTGAGGCTGAGAAGGTGCAGTATGTGTCCAACCAACTGGAGGGAGAGGCGGTCCAGTGGTTGGTGGGTCTTTATGATATGGGAGCCCCTGAACTGGGTAATTACCAAGAGTTCCTGATGGCTCTCAGGGCCCAGTTCGAAGATCCCTTAAGGGGGAAGCGGGGTCGAGGGAAGCTTAGGAGCCTGAAGCAAGGTACGATGCCAGTGGCAGAGTACGCGGCTGAGTTCCGCCGCCTAGCCAGCCAAGTGCCTGAGTGGTCAGAGGAGGTCAAGGTGCAGTTTTTCCAGGAGGGCCTGAACCCTGACATTCTAGAGTGGGCCCTGTTCCAGGGAGACCCCGAAACCCTCATGGGGTGGATACGGCTAGCTGGTGAAGTGGAGTCGGTGAAGGGCAGCATCAAGATGTTGCGCCGCCAGGCCGGGACGGAGGGGAAGTCCGCCGGGGCCCCAGGGAAGAAGACCAAGGCGGTACGCTCGGGGGGAGCCACCACCAGAGAGTCCGAACGAGAGTGAAGGATGAGAAAGGGTCTGTGCCTGCATTGTGGGAAGAGCGGACACCGCATAGCGGAGTGCCCAGAGAGGAGCCCTCGGGAGCAACCCGCCGCCGCCAAGCCAGCGCGGAACGAGGGGAGAATCGGGCCCGCCAAGACTCCCTCCAAGCCCAAGACCAAAGCAACGGCCAGGGCCCTGGCACCTGGCCATGCAGCAGGGGAGTCCTCAGATGATCCCAAGGATAGTGGGTCCTACTCTTCCAACGCTGAGCCGGCGGGAAATGGGCCCAGCCCGCCCTACTGAGCGCCCGAGGGCGGGCTAATCCGGAAGGGCGCCCGGATGCCGTGGTGAGTGGAGTGAAGGGCCCGTTCTTTATCAAAGCTCGAGTGGGGGTTGGAGGGGAGGGCCCCACCCGCAAAGTAATGTTAATGATTGACTCTGGTTGTACCCAAGTACTCATCCACCCCTCCTTAGTCAGTGAACTGAACGTTGATACTGTTAAGCTGGACAAGCCCATGTGGCTGTCCCAGATGGATGGGGGGATGATGAAGGGGGGCCCCGCCCGGCGCATAACTGGTCCCATGAACATGAGGATGGGAACCCACCAGGAGGAACTGCAGTTTGTGATTGCTCCAGGTTTAGTCCCCGCGGCAGTTGTGGGTCTGAACTGGCTAAAGTACCACAACCCCACCATAGACTGGATAAAAGAAACACTGACTTTTACAGACCCATTGTGTACCAAGGAGCACGGGGTGGGGGGAGGATCCCCAGGGGACGGGGTCCCCCTGGAGGGTGAGCCACAGAATTACACGACTGCCTTAGTAAAAGGGGAGCTGAAAGGGCTGCCAGTGGAGTACAAGGCGTGGCAATATGTGTTTGAGGAGAGGGAGTGTGACATTTTGTCACCCCACCGGGCTTTTGACTGTGCCATTGTGATACTCTCGGAGTCCAGCCTACCTAAACCTCGCATTTATTCTATGACACCAGCTGAAATGGAGGCGCTCCAAGAGTTCATAGACAAAAACTTAGCCCGAGGGTTCATTAGGCCCTCAACCTCGCCTGTGGGGGCTCCGGTGATGTTTAGGCGCAAGGCAGATGGCGGGCTTCGTTTGATTCAGGATTACAGAGGGCTAAACGCGATTAGTGTCTCCAACCAGTACCCCCTGCCCTTGATGAAGGACATATTAGCCCATCTCTCCAAAGGGAAGATTTTCACGAAGCTGGATCTGCGGGAGGCCTACTACAGAGTACGGATTCGGGAAGGGGATGAATGGAAGACTGCATTTAATTGCCCCTTGGGGGCTTTTGAGTTCCTCGTCATGCCTTTCAGCCTAAAAGGGGCCCCTGGCATTTTTCAGAACTTAATTAATGATGTGTTACGTGATTTTCTGTACAAAGGGGTGTTGGTATACCTTGATGATGTGTTGATTTATTCTGAGGACTACACGTCCCATGTGAAACTGGTGAAAAAGGTGCTTACCAGGTTGGGAGAAAATCATCTGTATGCAAAAATGTCCAAGTGTGAGTTCCAGCAAAGCCGTCTGGATTATTTAGGGTACCGCATCTCAAACAAAGGGATTGAAATGGACCCAGAAAAGGTTAAGGGGGTCTTGGCATGGGAAGCCCCTAGAACCAGGAAACAGTTGCAGAGCTTTCCTGGGATTTGCTAATTTTTATCGGTCCTTCATCCCTGACTTTGCGTCGGTAGCCCTTCCCCTGACAGATTTGTTAAAAACCAAAGATGGGAAAGGCAAAGGTTCCAAGCACAGTAAAGGGGACAAACCTCCCCAAAAAATTGTGTGGTCACCACAGTGCCAACAAGCATTTGACAAATTGAAATCCCTTTTCACTTCTGAGCCTATTCTCAAACACCCCAACCCCTCCCAACCTTTCGTGGTCCAAGTAGACGCTTCTGATGTAGCGATGGGTGGTGTTCTGTTGCAAAAGGGGGAGGAAGGGGATTTGAGGCCATGTGCCTATTTGTCCAGAAAGTTCAATGACACAGAACGAAATTGGCCGGTGTGGGAGAAGGAGGCAGGTGCTATCAAGTTGGCACTAGAGACGTGGCACCACCTACTGGAGGGCTCACCCAAACCGTTTGAAGTTTGGACTGATCATAAAAATTTGGAAGTATTGGCTACCCCTAGGCGTTTGAGCCCCAAGCAGGTCAGGTGGGCCAGTTTCTTTTACCGATTTAACTTCACTCTGAAATTTATCCCGGGGAAAAGGAATTTTCTGGCTGACGCTTTGTCCAGGCTACCACAACATGAGAGTAAGCGCAAGGAGGTCATTGACACCGTTTTTTCTCCTTCCCACTTGGGGCTAGCAATCCTCACACGGAGCAAAGCCAAAGAACAGAAATCCACTGCTAGCCCTGCTCAGGTGCCTGGTCCAACTGAAATTGACGGTGGCTCTCCCTTGGCGCCTGGACCTGGGCCCCAGCCCTTGAACCCCGACCCACCTCCCCCAGATCCGGGGACCCAAGCAGTGACCCCTACGGCAGATAGTTCTGCCACGCCCACAGATTCTCAAGGGGAGAAAGGGGGTGGCATTCTCAATTGGCCTTGGAACTGCCCCTGGATCAGTGGTTCCTGGCTCACCCCAATGAGGTGACTGTGAGGGAAGGTTTGGCTTGGAGAGGGGATCGCCTGTATGTTCCTGAGGTCTTGAGAGCGAGTATTCTCAAGCAGTGCCATGATGTCAAGAGTGCTGGGCATTTTGGGTATCTCAAAACTTTGCATTTGGCCCGGAGACAGTTTTGGTGGCCCCGAATGAGGAAGGAGGTGGAGGAATATGTGAAGGGGTGTACCACTTGTGCAGTGTCAAAAGGGGAGTCAGGGAAGCCCAAAGGTTTGCTCCAACCTCTACCTACCCCAAACAAGCCCTGGGAGGTCATTAGCATGGACTTTATTGTGGAATTACCAGAGAGTAGGAAAAAGACGGTCATTTGGGTGGTTACTGATTTGTTCTCAAAACAAGCGCATTTTGTGGCCTGTAAGAAACTCCCCACGGCCTCCCAATTAGCCAAATTGTTCATTCAGCATATTTATCGGATTCATGGCATTCCAACCAAGATTGTGTCTGATCGGGGGGCACAATTTACCTCGCAGTTTTGGAAGGCTTTCACGAACCTTCTAGGGGTGGAGCTCAGTCTTAGCAGCTCCCATCATCCCCAATCGGACGGGCAAATGGAACGAACGAATCAGACTCTTGAACAATACCTAAGATGCTATGTGAATTTCCAACAATCTGATTGGGTTGATCTTCTGCCTTTTGCTGAAGTGGCCTACAATAATGCCACTCACCAGAGCACTGGACTCTCACCGTTCAAGGTTGTGTCTGGGCATGATTTCGGTCCCCTCCCTTTGCTGGAGGGGTCCCCCAACTCTGACCCCATTTCGGTCTCCCAGTGGAGTCAAAAGGTCAGGGATGTGTGGCCTCACGTAATCTCGGCCTTGGACTTTGCCAAAGCACGCTACAAACATTATGCTGATCAGAAGCGGGACCCTTCCCCTAGATATGAGGTGGGAGATCTGGTTTATTTGTCCACCAAATTCCTTAAGTGTCCCCAACCCTCTAAAAAGTTGGGAGCCAAATACATTGGGCCTTTTCATGTTGTTAGGATGGTAAATCCTGTGGCTTTTGAACTGTCCTTGCCTAAGTTGTACCGTCATGTGCATCCTGTGTTTCATTCCAGCCTGCTCAAACCCGTGAACCCTCCGGACAAACACCATCCGGCTCCAGAACCTGCTCCTCAGCCGATCCTGGTGGATCAGGACCAACATTTTGAAATTTCTGAGATCCTGGACTCTAGACTTCACCGGGGAGGGTTACAGTATTTGGTGATGTGGAAACACCTGCCTTTGGGCCATGCGGAGTGGGTTGCTGCTGAGCATGTCAATGCCAAACGCTTGTTGCGAAAGTTTCATGCCCGCTTTCCTGATAAGCCTGGTTGAGGGGGGGGTTGATCTTCGGGGGGGCAGTATGTCAGGATCATCCATGAATTCTAAGGCATAGAGAGGAGTTCATGGAGGTTCCTGACAGTTTCATGGTTTGGGACTGGTTCTGCCTTGGGCCTCTGGAATGTCTGGGAGATGTTGGTTTCCATGGGAACGCTGTTCATCCCGGGAGCTCAAGGCCGGCCAGATGGCCTGGCAGGTCTCGCTCCTCCGAAGTGTGCTTTGAAGTTCTACCCTCCCTTTTCTGCTTTCTCACGCTGGGGGTACCTTATCTATCCTGATTGCAAGCTTGGTCTTCAGTATGCAGCTTTGACACTGTTCCTTACACATGCTTCTATTCCAATAAAGAACTTTATTGAAGATATCAGAGTTTGTGTTCTGTGTACATCACAGTTATAAACCATCCCAAATTGGCATATGTTATAGATTATTTATTTATTTATTTAAATCCTGCATTTTTCCCAATATGGGATACAAAGCACCTTATAGTATAAACAAAAAACCAAAATGCATCTAAGGCAGTATTTAGTACAAATATTTTTTTTAAAAAAATAGACAAATTGGATAGGTAATTTCATAGTCTGGGCACAGCCATGGAGAAGACTTCCTTCTGTGTCTTCACCCTATGATATTTGGGTGACCTGTGATATTGGGGGGACCAAAAGAAAATCCTCCCCCCAAGATCTTAAAATCTGGTCACATTCAATAGGCAGATGTGGTTCTTCAGACAGTCTGGACACAAGCTGTACTTTGAATTCTGCCTGAAAATAGACCAGTAGTCTGTGAAGTTGATTCAATAAGGGAATTATATGTTCCCTATAAGCAGCCTCAGTCAGCAATCTGGTCCCAGTATTTTGGATCTGCTGAAATTTCTGAAGAGTTTCCAAAGGTAGCCCCATGTAGAATGCATTACAGTAATCCAAATAGAACGTAATCAAGTGTCGGGATGATAGGACACTCAGTCCCCGGCAGAAGCCAAAAAACTATCTCAGCAGACTTAGTAGCAACCCGTTCCCAAGAATACACACAGAGTGTTTGACATCCAAATAAGCAGGAGGCACTTTTATCTTCAAAGTCAAACAGTTGCAATATGTACAAATATTTACAATTAAAGGAGAAACTGCTTCACCAGGCCTCAGCATTCACAGGAAGAGAAGAGAGGAGGATGTGAGCTCTGTTTTGAGCTCCGCCATATATACATCTACAGGACATTGCCCTCTAGTGGCCTGACTAGGCATGACTTGGTAGTTCATGGAGTCAGCCATTATGACTCAGCATGATTCTACAGTTGTTTGGCCATTTTATAATGGAGTTCAGTCTCTAACTCCTGACATCAAGTCCTGTGTTACTGTGGCGAAAACTGATGTGTACTAGGGCTCAACTATACGGCAAAGTACTCCTCATAGAATTTGAGGAGAATACCTTTCGTCCCAATGGGATCCCTCATCATTTTGCCCTATTTGGAAGGAGAGTGGAGGGCAAAAACTCCAAATACTCCCCGGGAAAAGTCTTTGCAGCTTTTCCCATATTTTTAAAAAACCTCTGAAGGAAATGTGCATTCCTGCTCATTGGGACAACTGATTCACTTTGCTGCACATTCCCAATAAGAGCAGAAGTGAAAAGCTGATTGGTCAGACATGTGTAGAGGGCGGATCTTGCTGGAAAGGCAAGTGCCCAGAACTGCCATGTTGGATTTTTGCCATAGCAATCATGCGCTGATGTGACAAAACAGCCTTTGCAGGGGGGATTCTGTTTATTTAAGTGAAAGATCGCACTTCCTCACCTTGGATTTGTTTTTTTTTTTAATATATTGTTTGGTGGTGGCAACTGGTGACAATAAAAATGTGAGTAATTCATTTGCACCATCTTGATTCACAGGCATGCACGTTTGAACAACAAACATGTTTGACCTTGCATCCCTGCAATGAACAGATCATGTGAGACACTTTGTCATGAAAAAATAAGAAAAGATTGCTTACCTGTAACTTTGGTTTTTCAAGTGCTCATTTGTGCCTCACACAATTGGGTCTTGCGCCTGTGCAGAGACTAAATTTGGAATGTTCCAGAGTTGAGTAACTTGGCAGGAAACCGTACCCTCCCTCCCATCTACTGTGCATGTACCAACCCGCCAAGCTACCTTCCCCTTAGAATGATAGTACAGTTGGAATCTCTCCAGTTGTAGAGTTGGAAGAGACCACAAGGGCCATCCAATCCAACCCCCTGCCATGCAGGAAATCACAACTAAAGCATCCCTGACAGAAGGCCATCCAGCCTCTGTTTAAAGACCTCCAAGGAAGGAGACCCCACCACATTCCGAGGGAGTGTGTTCCACTGCCGAACAGCTCTTAGTGTCAAAAAGTTCCTCCTAATGTTGAGGTGGAATCTCTATTCCTGGAGATTGCATCCATTGCTCCGTGCTCCAATTTCTGGAGCAGCAGAAAACAAGCTTGCTCCATCCTCAATGTGACACCGCTTCAAATACATAAACAGGGCTATCATATCGCCACTTAACCATCTTTTTTCTAGGCTAAACATACCCAGCTCCCTAAGTCTTTCTTCATACGGCATGGTTTCCAGACCTTTCACCATTTTGGTTGCCCTCCTCTGGACACACTCCAATTTGTCAATATCCTTTTAAAATTCTGGTGCCCAAAACTGGACACAGTATTCTAGGTGAGGCCTGACCAAGGCAGAATAGAGTGGCACTATTACTTCCCTTGATCTAGACACTATACTTCTATTGATGCAGCCCAAAATCGCATTGGCCTTTTTAGCTGCCACATCACACTGTTGACTCCTGTTCAACTTGTGGTCTACTAGGACTCCTAGATCCCTTTCACATGGTCTCATTCAGCCAGGTCTCCCCCATCCTGTATCTATGCATTTCATTTTTCCGCCCTAAGTGCAGTACCTTACATTTCTCCGTATTGAATTTCATTTTGTTAGTTTTGGCCCAGCTCTCCAGTCTATCCAGGTCATTTTGAATTTTGATCCTGTCCTCTAGGGTTTTGGCTACTCCTCCTAATTTGGTGCCATCTGCAAATTTGATAAGTATGCCCCTAATTCCCTCATCCAAGTCATTGATAAAGATGTTGAATAGCACTGGGCCCAGGACAGAACCCTGTGGCACCCCCACTGGTCACCTCTTTCCAAGACGAAGAGGAGCCACTGCTGAGCACCCTTTGGGTTCAGCCCGTCAACCAATAACAAATCCATTTAACAGTTAACGTGCCTAGCCCACATTTTACAAGCTTGTTTGCAAGAATGTCATGGGGAACCTTGTCAAAGGCCTTACTGAAATCAAGGTATGCAATATCCACAGCGTTCCCTTCATCTACCAAGCTGGTAATTTTATCCAAAAAAGAGAGAGAGAGAGAGAGAGATCAGATTATTCTGGCATGACTTGTTTCTCTGAAACCCATGTTGATGTTTTGTGATTATAGCAATACATTCTAAATGTTCCCAGACTCTCTGTTTAATGATCTGCTCTAGAATCTTCCCTGGTATTGATGTCAGACTAACTGGACGATAATTATTGGGTTCCTCTTTTTTCCTCTTTTTGAAGATGGGGACAACGTTTGCCCTCCTCCAGTCTGCTGGGACTTCTCCTGTTCTCCAGGAATTCTCATAGATTGTTGCCAATGGCTCTGAGATTACATTTGCCAGCTCTTTTAATACCCTTGGATGTAGTTAATCTGGTCTTGGAGATTTAAATTCATTTAGATTAAGAATGTATTCCTGTACTGCCTCTTTACCTATTCTGTACTAGATCTCCACTATTATGTCCTCTGTTCCATTATTCTCAGGTTGATCACCCTTTTCCTTTTCTGAAAACACTGAGGCAAAGAAGGTGTTGAGTAATTCTGCCTTTTCTCTGTCTCCTGTTAGCATTTTGCCATCTTCTCCACATAGTGGCCCTACCATATCCTTCTTCTTCCTTTTGCTGCAGACATACCCAAAAAAACCTTTTTATTGTTCTTAACCTCTCTAGCGAGCCTGAGCTCATTCTGCGCTTTAGCTTTTCTGACTTTACTCCTACACGTGTTCGCTATCTGTTTGAATTCTTCTTTGGTGATTTCCCCCCTTTTCCATTTCCTATACATGTTCTGTTTAAAACTTAGCTCCATTGAAAGTTCTTTAGTCATCCATCCTGGTTTCTTGAGACACCTCCCATTTTTCTTCCTCATTGGTTACTGTTTGAAATTGTGCCTTCAGTATCTCCCTTTTGAGTAAGTCCCATCATCTTGAAGTCCCTTCTCTTTTAGTATTCCTGATCATGGGATCACCCCCCGTATTTCCCTGAGTTTATTGAAATCAGCTCTCCTAAAGTCTAGAATGCATGTCTGACTATGCCTGGCTTCTCCTTTCCATTGTATAACAAACTCCAGGAGAACATGATCACTCTCACCTAAGGATCCCACCCCTTCCATCCCATTAACCAGGTCATCCGTGTTGGTTAGGATCAGATCTAAAATAGCTGACCCCCTTGTTGCCTCTTCCACCTTTTGGACCATGAAATTGTCTTCCAGGCAAGTAAGGAATTTGCTAGACCTTGAAGGTTTGGTTGAGTTAGCTTGCCAGCAAATATCAGGATAGTTGAAGTCACCCATCACTACTACATCTCTCCTTTCTGCATGTGTGGTCATCAGTTCTAGAAAGGCATCATCCAATTCCTCCATCTGACTTGGGGGTCTGTAGTAGAGTCCCACAATAACATCCGTGTTGTTTCCCTCCCCTTTAATTTTTATCCAGATGCTCTCCACCTGGCTTCCAGTATTGATGTCATGGAGCTCTTCACTGGTGTAAATATCCCTGACATATAATGCTATTCATCCTCCTTTCCTGTTTTGCCTGTTTCTCTTAAAAAGGTTATACCCCGCTATTCTTACATTCCAATCATGAGACTCATCCCACCAGGTTTCAGTAATGCCTATTCAAACTCTCAGAAGCTCCACCCATCTCAGCAACAAGCAGCCTCTCCCAAGAGTTTAAAAACATTCAAACTCCCAGAAGATCCACTCCCTCAGCAACAAGCAGGCTTTCCCAAGAGTTTTAAAAAAATCAAAATCCCAGAAGCTCCACCCACCTCAGAAAGAAGCAGCCTCTCCCAAGATTTTAAAAAAATTCAAACTCCCAGAAGCTCCACCCCTTCACCAACAAGCAGCCTCTCCCAAGAGTTTGAAAAAAAATAAACTCCCAGAAGCTCCACCCCCCTCAGCAACAAGCAGCCTCTCCCAAGAGTTTTTAAGAACTCCCAGAAGTTCCACCCCTCAGCAACAAGCAGCCTCTCCCAAATATTTTTTAAAAATCAAACTCCCAGAAGCTCCACCCACCTCAGCAACATGCAGCCTCTTCCAAGAATTTAAAAAAATTCAAACTCCCAGAAGCTCCACCCCCTCAGCAACAAGCTGTGATATACCAAGCACACACACTCGCATTCACTCAATAAAACTCTTTATTGGCAAGGAACCGTGTGTCAGGAACATGGAACAAAGCCGCAACTGAATACAGCTAGAACAAACCCCCAGATAAACCTCCACAGCATGAGAATGGCATTTAGGAAGGAGGAACGGCCTGGCTTGCACCTGGAAGATTTGACCTTGAGCTGCGGTGGAGAGCAGCATTCTCAGGCCAACAAGGCGGGCTTGGCCCCTCTCCAAAACCTCCAGAGGCCTAGGTAAGGGAAACAAGCCAGAGTCAGCCTTATGTCAGGGTTCTCCATGAATTCCACTCCAAATCCCAGAATTCAGGGGTCAGCCTGACATACCGCCCACCTGAAGAGAACCCCCCCTCTCAGCCCGGCTTATCAGGAAAGCGGGCATGGAACTTTCGCAATAAACGTGGAGCATTCACATGTTCTACACTGACCCACTCAGCATGCTCTAAGGGCAAATGTTTCCATTTCACCAAATACTGCAAGCCCCCCCCTGTGAACCTGAGAGTCCAACACTTCAGAAATTTCAAAATGCTGATGTTTGTCGACCAGGATAGGATGGGGTGCAGGTCCCGGGTCTGGATGATGATGGTCTGGAGGGCATGCCGGCTTGAGCTAGCTAGAATGAAACACAGGGTGAACATTACGGTACAGTTTGGGCAGCGACAGTTCAAAAGCCACAGGGTTTATCACTCTAGCAATAGGAAAAGGACCTATGTACTTGGGCCCCAACTTCTTCGAAGGTTGGGGGCTTTTAAGAAACTTGGTGGACAAGAACACTAAGTCCCCTACGGCATACCCCGGGGTGGGGTCCCGTTTCTGGTTACCATGATGTTTCTATCGTGCTTTTGCAAAGTCCAAGGCCAGGCATCTTTAATTTTTTGACTCCACTGGGTCACTGAGACTGGGTCCTTGGAGGTCCCCTCCCCTAGGGGTAGAGGATTAAAGTCTTGTCCTGAAATAATCTTAAAAGGGGAGAAGCTGGTGCTCTGGTGAGTGGCATTGTTATAGGCGACCTCCGCAAAAGGCAAGAGGTCCACCCAGTCCAATTGCTGGAAGTTCACATAACACCTCAAATATTGTTCCAGAACCTGATTATTACGTTTGCTCTGTCCATCACTCTGGGGATGATGGGAACTTCTGAGCCCCAACTTGACTCCCAGAAGGTTTGTGAATGCCTTCCAAAACTGGGAAGTGAACTGAGCCCCCCGGTCAGACACAATCTTAGTAGGAATCCCATGTAGCCTGTAAATGTGTTGAATAAACAACCTGGCTAACTGGGGGGGCAGTTGGGAGTTTCTTGCAGGCCACTAAATGTGTTTATTTCGAGAACATGTCAATCACCACCCAAATAACAGTCTTTTTCCTACTCTCCGGTAATTCCACTATGAAATCCATGCTGATAACTTCCCAAGGCTTGGACAGTGTAGGCAAAGGCTGCAGCAAGCCTTTTGGCTTTCCCATCCCCCTTTTTGTCATTGCACACGTGGAACACCCTTTTACATACTCCTCCACCTCCCTTCTCATCTTTGGCCACCAAAATTGCCTCCGGGCCAAATGCAAGGTTTTTACATACACAAAATGCCCAGTACTTTTAATGTCATGGCATTGCTTGAGGATGGATGCCCTCATGGCCTCTGGGACATATAGGCGCTCCCCCTTCCAAGCCAGACCCTCCTGGAGGGCCACTTCCCCTGGCTGAGCCAAAAACCACAGGTCATTGGGAAGGGCCGACGCCATTTGGGATTGCCACCCACCCCCATCACCCCGGGAGAGGGGGGAAAGGAGCCAATGCCGGCATGGCCGGTGCCTCACTGGAATCTGCGCCTACAGCTAGTGGGACGGCATTTCCAGTTGCCTTAGGGTCAAGCCCAGGCCCCAAAGAGGGGCTGGCCTGGTCCTCTTGACGCTTGGCCTTGCTGCGCGTTAGGACTGCAAGGCCCAAGTGGGAGGGGGGAAGATTGTGTCAATAACCTTCTTTCGTTGGCTGTCATGTTGGGGAAGTCTGGATAAAGCGTCAGCTAGGAAATTCTTTTTTCCCAGGATAAACTTCAGTGTGAAATTGAACCGGTAGAAGAAACTGGCCCACTGAATCTATTTGGGGTTCAACCGCCTCTGGGTGGCCAAAGTTTCCAAATTCTTGTGATCTGTCCAAATTTCAAAGGGTTTGGAAGATCCCTCCAATAGGTGGTGCCAAGTCTCTAAGGCCAGCTTGATTGCATCCTCCTCCTTTTCCCACACAGGCCAATTTTGCTCAGTCTCATTGAATTTCTTGGACAGGTATGCACACGGCCTAAGCTCCCCCTCCTAACCCCATTGTAACAGCACCCCTCCCTTTGCTACATCTGAAGCATAAACTTGGACCACAAAAGGTTGGGAGGGGTCGGGGTGTTTAAGAATTGGTTCAGAGGTGAAGAGTTTCTTCAGCTCATTTCAGCACTCCCCCTTCCCTTTTGGGTTTTCTCTCCCACCCTTTTGGTTTTTAACAGGTCAGTCAGTGGAAGGGCTACCATAGCAAAGTCAGGGATGAAGAATAGAATAGAATCTTTATTACCGTCATAGACCAGCACAGGTAAAAAGGGGATACAGAATAAAGGTAAGATCGCAGAATAAAAACAGGCTAAAAGCAGTATTTAAAATGTTAGCTCCAGTATAACAAGACTAGGTTGACACTATTCTACTGCTGAGGACATTGTCTGACGAATTTTAAACGCAGCTGCGCAGAATCTGGCAACATTATAAGTTGTTCCTGGGTTGGTGTCTGAAAGCAACAAGTTTATGTAGAATTGTCCAGTGTGCCCTTGATATTTATGCAACAGGGGTGAAATAAGTCTGAGACGTATGTCCCTGTAGTATGAGCACTGGAGTAATACATGCTCTGTTGTTTCTATTTGGCCTGAGTTGCAGGGGCACAGTCTGTCTGAGAAGGGGATCTTCTTGTATCAGCCTTCAAGGACAGCTGAAGGGAGGGCACGACACCGTGCAAGAGTAAAGGCCCTTCGATGTTTAGGTATTTCAAGTGTTGCTAAGTATGCCAAAGGTGAGGCCAGATATCTATTGGAGTCACTAGCAATGAAGGTTGGAGTACTGGCTAGATCCAGTTGTCGCTCTATATCTGCTACCCGTTGTTTGATAGTAGCTTTCGCCCTATAATATCCCAGGCTTAGCAGAAGAACTGGGGAAAGGCCCAGCATTGAGATTTTAGTTATCACTGTCTGTTTCCAGCTGGATTGGAAATCATCACTTAAGGTTAGTGGAGCAAGGCCAGTGGGAAAGAGGGATAGTCTGAGCCAGTAGTTGAGTATGGTCACCCACACTCTGGCCTCCATTTTCATAAATCCTGACTCCAGTCTCAGAGCTGCGTTAGAGATACATTTTGGAGTTTGGAAAGCTGATCTTAAGAATTTGGATTGGACAAGTTCTAATGGAGCAGGGTTGGGGAAGGGTCGCAATTGGGATCCATAAAGCAGTTGTGCTACTGGTTTGGCTTCAAAGAGTTTGAGCGCTGCAGGTAAATAGTGCCCTCCTCTTGTCTTAAGAAATTTGAGAATGGTTGTTGTGCTCCTCTGCACACTGCAAGCAGCATACTCCCCATGCACTTTCCTACTACCAGTGGCTTGAAAAATTACCCCCAGGTATTTGAAGCAAGAGACCTGTTCAATCTTGTGACCATCTATATTCCAGTTGTAGTTCTTAGGCCTTTTAGCGAATGCCATGATTTTAGTTTTTTGATAGTTGAGTTCTAGCTGTTCCACTCTGCAATAATGTGTTAGTGCTCTTAGGGCTCTTTTTAGTCCAATGGGAGTTCTTGAAAGTACTGCTGCATCATCCGCATAAAGCAGCGTTGAAATATGCCTTCCTTTTAATTTTGGGGGGTGGAAGTTAGTGTTATTGAGGTGATCCACCAAATCATTAATGTAGAAGTTAAACAGGAGTGGAGCTAGAATGCAACCTTGCTTGACACCCTTCTCAGTGACAATGTCATTGGTGAGATGTCCCTGGGGGTTACATCTTACTTTTAATGAGGTCCCTTCATGCAGGATACGAATTAGATGGAGTAAACGTCGGTCGATCAAAGAAGCCTCCAGTTTTTTCCACAGTTTGGTTCAGGATATAGAGTCAAAAGCTGCTTTAAAGTCTATGAAGGCAGCATAGAGAGAAACTGTGCTGCAGGTGGAGTATTTTTCAATAAGGTGGTGAAGTACAAGGCACTGATCTATGGTGGAGTGGCCTTCCCTAAAGCCAGCTTGTTCTTCTGCAAGTATGTTTTCTTGTTCCAACCAGGTCTGAAATTTCCACTGTAAGTGTCTTGTATAGAGTTTGCTGATTGTACTGAGGAGACTAATTGGTCTGTAGTTGACAGGATCATCCTTGCTTCCTTTTTTATATATGGGGACGATGATTGCAAGACCCCAATCCTTGGGTGTTCGACCATATTTGTCGATACAGGTGAAAAGTGAGGCCAGGATAGGGGCCCAAAATTCAAGGTTGTTTTTAATGGCTTCTGCAGGTATTAAGTCTTCTCCTGGAGCCTTCCCCATTCTCAGCTGGGCTACAAGGTTCTTGATCTCTGTCGCTGTCACTGATGGCCACTCTTGGATATTTTCTATATTTTGGCTAGTGCATCCACTTTCAATGTAGTTGTCCTTATAAAGTACTTGAAAGTGATCCTCCCATATCCCTGGAGGGATGTGACAATCCACTGTAGCTGGCCCATTTCTCTGGGAACTTGATGTAATATGCCAGAATAGAGCTGTGTTGTTCGTTCTGACTGCCTGGATAAGTTGTGTCCAGTCATTCTTCATGGCTTCTTTTTTCTTGTTCCTCAGCAACTTTTTGTAGTCTCTTTTCTGCTGAAGCAGCATTGGTGCAGCATCTGGAATGTTATTAGATAGGTAACCCTGATAAATATCAATGAGGGCTTTTTTAGCATTAACACATTCCTTGTCAAACCATGGTTTGGAGTGGTGCTGTTGTTGTTTCCACTGATGTGCGCTATTTTGACAGATTAGATATTGGTGTAGAGCTTGGGTAAGTGTATTGTAATTTTCCAAGATTTCATCAGGGGACTCAGCTGATATCAGGGCAGTCCTAAGATGCTGAAGTTGGTCTGAAGCCAATACCTCACTTATTGTTTGGTTTAGTTGGGGGGTGCATTTAGCTCGGCGATAAGTCCTTCCTGATGGTGTCACAGAGAGATGATAGCGCTCCCTGGTGTGTGTCTCCTGAGTGAAGTCGCTAAGATGTAACCGAATTGGTAAATGATCACTTTCAAATCTGGGCATAACTTCTAATTCCTTGGCATAGGGAAGAAGGTCCCTGGAAATGATTATGTAATCAATGGCACTCATTCTGGACCCAGAGAGATAAGTGAATTCAGCTGGGCAGTCATTTTTCAGGGCACCATTTAGGATTTGAAGGTTCAGCCTGAATGCTGTTTGATCCAGACAAAGTCCTGCAAAGTTTGATTTCTTGTCCTTTGAGCATCGGATGAGGTGGGTTCCATCATCTTCAAAATCAGGAGGAGGGCATTTGTGATGGGCATATAGGGTATGATTATTGGGGCCCAGTCTGGCATTCAAATCACCCCCCAAAATTACAAATGCATTTGGGTTCTGCAACATGAGATTAGCAGTATATGATTCCAATTCAGCCCACAGGCCTCTGATTTGGGATTTCTTCTTCATTGGAGGCATGTAGGCATTTATTATCAGCAAAGTGCAATGGTTAAATTGAATCAGCACTGCCATGGCATGTGTTTTAAAAGTGGAAAGAGGCCTTGTTATGGCACGTAGGGTGGTGGAGACCAGGACGCCCAGGACGCCTCTAGCTCTTCCATGCTTTTTCCCTGGCTCTGCCAGAATTGAGAATGAGTGAAAGCCATTTAATAACAGATCCTTATTAGTCCATGTTTCCTGGATCAGTATAATGTCATATTGGGTGAGGAAGTCATTAGGACAGGGATCTCTGTGTGCCGTCAGCCACCCAGCAATGTTCCAGGTCATAAGGGTCACCTTGTGCTGGTCTGTTGGAAGTCAGGCAGTCGCATTGCAGGCTACAGGCTGAGTGGGTAATTCATCTGATGGCAGTTGGTTAAATGACTGGGTTGACTGTGGCTGTGTCCTCCTCTGTGGATGGAGGGGTAGTGAATCACATTCCTGTTCTTCTTGCCCTGCCTGTTCTGGAAGGGAGATTGGAAGAACCAATGCAGCATGGGAAGCGAATCAGAGGATCAGAAGCAAGCAAGGATCCCATCTCTTTAGTGAGGGGGGTATTCTTTGGCTTAGGAGATGAGGTAGGTGGCAGTGAAGACTGTTTTTCCCTTGAACTAGGTTTGCATAGGGATGTTTGAGTCCCCTGGGGTTTAATTGTAGATGGGGGTGCATCTGCAGTATATTGCATTTGTGAAGGGGTGTTGGCTACAACTCGGGATTTCAAGGCTTCCTTGATTGTGAGTAGAGAGTCATCACTTTCACTTTCACTGTCATAAATATCAGAATAATGCACTGACAGTTTTCTGCGAGGGGGTGCTGATTTAAATGGGGCTGGATTGCTGTTAGATTGACTCAGGATGGTATCTTTCATCAGCTGTATTGTGGGAGTGTGTTCCCAGATTTCTGTGAGTTTTTCTTTCAGTTTAATTACTTCGTTATTAATAGCCTGAGTTTCTTCCTTTAAGGTGTGTTTAGGTTCTCCCTCTTGGTGTGCAGAATTATTGCTTCTTTGTGTTATTGTTGCTGTTTTCCCTGTGATGAGGTCACGGACTATCTCATCCTTGAAAACTCTGTTAATTTCTATATAATGTGCATTCCAGAGGAAATTTCTTTTCCGTAACAGCCTGTTAGGAATATTTGCCTGGCTAAAGGTCAAAAAAATTCGCTTGGTAGCTCTTGAGCTGGGCAAAAAGTGGCAGTCTGTTAAATCAATTGTTCTGCTGTGCATGTTTAAAAGTTGGGAAAGAAATCTGACAACAGCCTTCTTTCCGTTCCACATGTAACTGTTGTGATGTATTTGCAATAGAAGCTGATTTTTTTTAACACTCTGCTGTGGTTAACTGCATCCTGTGATGTGGCAGGGCATGTCATTTCCTCCAAATCTGCTACATTTTTAACCCCCTGTGTACCATATGGGTTTTGCCTTTGAAAATCTTGTTGGGAAAGCTTATTGGTAATGTTGTTTAATCTTTGCAAAATAAGAATCAAAGTCTCTATGGACAGTTTGCAGAAATCATAAAAGAGCTGAGCGCTGTTATTGTAGGGAATGCTGTCAAGCTCCGGGAGTTTGACTTTGTTATCAACTTTGTTTTCAACTTGCTCTGTCTCATAATTTATATTTACACTTTGAGGAATTGGGGAGGCTGTTTTGTTTAGTTCAAGTGTCTGTAATGGCTTAAGGAGTAAAGAAGGAGCCGTTGTTACAGATCTGTTACTCACGGGCTGTGTTGTCTCTGCCACTGGGAAGAGTGAGTCAATCCTCATCTGTTTTCCTGCTTTGGAGGATTCCTGATTGTCATTATTATTACAGGGGCTTGTCCGATTTCTTTTCTTGCCTTTGGATGGCATTTTGGAGGTATATATAGGTGGTAATGACAGATGTTAGTGGGAGGACAATTCAGAAGTTGTTAGTCCGTCGCCATCTTGCCCCTCCTCCTCAGTCAGGGATGAAGGACCGGTAAAAGTTAGCAAATCCAAGAAGCTCTGCAGCTGCTTCCTGGTCCTAGGGGCCTCCCATGCCAAAACCCCCTTTACTTTTTCCAGGTCCATTTCTATCCCCTTATTTGAGATGCGGTACCCCAGGTAATCTAAACGGATTTGGTGAAACTCACACTTTGACATTTTAGCATACAGATGGTTCTCCCCCAGTCTAGGTAGTACCTATTTCACCAGTTTCACATGGGACGTATAATCCTCAGAATAATTCAATACATCATCTAAATACACCAAGACCCCCTTGTACAAAAATTCTCTCAGTACATCATTGATTAGGTTTTGAAAAATTCCTGGAGCGCCACTTAATCCAAAAGGCATTACTAGGAATTCAAAAGCCCCCAGGGGGCAATTGAAGGCAGTTTTCCATTCGTCCCCCTCCTTGATTCGCACCCTGTAATAAGCCTCCCTCAAGTCGAGTTTGGTAAATATCTGCCCCTTGGACAAATGGGCCAGTATGTCCTTCATCATGGGAAGGGGGTACTGATTAGAAATGCTGATTGCATTTAACCCCTGGTAATCTTGGCATAGACAAAGACCCCCATCTGTCTTACGCCTGAACAAAACAGGGCCCCCCAAAGGTGAGGTCGAGAGCCTGATGAACCCCAGAGCCAAATTTTTGTGTATGAACTCCCGGAGGGCATCCATCTCAGCCGGCATCATGGAATAAATCCTGGGTTTGGGTAGCTTAGTCTTGGAAAGTATCTCAATGGCACAGTCAAAGGGTCAGTGGGGTGGCAAAATGTCACACTCCCTCTCCTCAAATACAAACTGCCATGGCTTGTATTCCACCGGTAACCCTTTCACCTCCCCTTGGACTAAAGCGGTTGTGCAGTTCCGCGAATTGGCCTCTAGGGGGACTCCCCCGGGGAAGCTTCCCCCACCCCATGCTCCTGCATACACACAGGATCTGCAAAAGTCATTGTCTCTTTTACCCAGTCTATGATGGGGTTGTGGAACTTTAGCCAGTTTAATCCCACCACTGCAGCGGGAACTAAACCTGGGGCTATCACAAATTGAAGCTCCTCCTGATGATTCCCCATTCTCATGCGTACTGGACCAGTCATTCGCCTTGCAGGGCCCCCCTTCATCAGCACTCCGTCTATCTGAGACAGCCACACTGGCTTGTCCAGCTCACTGACCAGGGAGGGGTGCATTAGGACTTGGGTACACCCGCAATCAACCATTAACATTACTTTTTGGGCAGCCCCCCCTTTTCCAACCCCTAACTTGGCTTTTATGAAGAAAGGGCCTTTCACCCCACTCACCACAGCATCCGGGCACCCTTCAGGGTTAGCCCACCCTCGGGCACTTAGTAGGGCGGGCTGGAGCCGTTTCCTGCCGGCTCCGCATAGGAAAAGGAAGATCCGCTGTCATCTGGTTCTTCCGAAGACTCCCATGCTGCATGCGCCTGCTATCAAGGCACCTACCACTGCTTTGGGCTTGGGCTTGAGTGGGGTCTTCAGTACGGACGACTTCCCCTCACTCCTCTGGGGCTTCTCAGCTGCTGCTGGTTCCCGAGGGCTCCACTCTGGGCATTCAACTATGCGATGGCCCCCTTTTCCACAGTGTAAGCACAAGCCTTTCCTCATCCTTCGTTCCCTCTCCGACTTCCCCATCGTTGTTCTGCCTGTGCGGGCCGCTTTACTTTTATTCCCGGTGGACCCCTTGGTCTTCCCCTTGGATCCCTGCTGGCGCCGAGCCAGCTTGACGCTCCGCCTCAGCGTCTCCACTTCTCCAGCAAGCCGTACCCATCCCAAGAGGGTCTCGGGGTTCCCCTGGAACAATGCCCATTCAAGGATGTCTGCATTCAGCCCATCCTGGAAGAACTGTACCTTTATGGCCTCCATCCAATCGGGCACCTGACTGGCCAGGCAGTGAAATTCAGCAGCGTACTCAGCCATGGACTTCGAACCTTGCTTCAGTTGCCAGAGGTCTGTGCGGGCCCTTCTCACTCTCAGGGGGTATTCAAATTGAGCCCGTAGAGCCAGCATGAACTCATGGAAGCTTCCTAATTCTGGGGCTCCCATATCATAAAGCCCCACCAACCACTGCGCCGCCTTTCCCTCTAGCTGGTTGGACACATACTGCACCTTCTCAGCCTCCGTCTGGAACTCCTCATCCCACTGAGAGATAAATCCCATCACCTGGGTCAGGAAGTATGGTAGCTTCGCCGCATCTCCATCAAATTTCAAAATGCTGATGTTTGTCGACCAGGATAGGACGGGGTGCAGGTCCCGGGTCTGGATGATGACGGTCTGGAGGGCACGCTGGCTTGAGCAAGCTAGAATGAAACACAGGGTGAACATTACGGTACAGTTTGGGCAGCGACAGTTCAAAAGCCACAGGGTTTATCACTCTAGCAATAGGAAAAGGACCTATGTACTTGGGCCCCAACTTCTTTGAAACAAGCCAGATGCAGCCTCATGTCAGGGTCCTCCATGAATTCCACTCCAAATCCCAGAATTCAGGGGAGAGCCTGACACAAGCAGCCTCTCCCAAGAGTTTTAAAAAATTCAAACTCCCAGAAGCTCCACTCCCCCTCAGCAACAAGCAGCCTCTCCCAAGAGTTTAAAAAAATTCAAATTCCCAGAAGCTCCACCACCCTCAGCAACAAGCAGCCTCTCCCAAGAGTTAAAAAAAATTCAAACTCCCAGAAGCTCCAACCCCCTCAGCAACAAGCAGACTCTCCCAAGAGTTTTAAAAAATTCAAACTCCCAGAAGCTCCAACCACCTCAGCAACAAGCAGCCTCTCCCAAGAGTTTTAAAAAATTCAAATTCCCAGAAGCTCCACCCCTCAGCAACAAGCAGCCTCTCCCAAATATTTTTAAAAAATCAAACTCCCAGAAGCTCCACCCGCTTCAGCAACAAGCAGCCTCTCCCAAGAGTTTAAAAAGATTCAAACTCCCAGAAGCTCCACCGCCTTCAGCAACAAGCAGCCTCTCCCAAGAGTTTAAAAAAATTCAAACTCCCAGAAGCTCCACCTCCTCAGCAACAAGCAGCCTCTCCCAAAAGTTTAAAAAATTCAAACTCCCAGAAGCTCCACCCCCCCCTCAGCAACAAGCAGCCTCTCCCAAGAGTTTTAAAAAATTCAAACTCCCAGAAGCTCCACCCCCTCAGCAACAAGCAGCCTCTCCCAAGAGTTTAAAAAAAATTCAAATCACCCACTCAAAATGGCTCTCCAGAAGCTTCTCTCCTTCTTCTCCCTGCCAGGAAACTCTATGCAAGAGCTATGCAAGAACCAGAGACAAGGACCATGGCAGAGTAGGTGGTCGAATCAGAGGGTAAGATGAGTGAGACCTTTGAGAAATCTCTTGACCACAGGATTCTCATATACAGTAGAAGGAGTGGTGGAAGGAAGCTGGTACACCACTAAAGCAGCCAAGTATACCTTCAGAGAACTAAAGGCAAGTCCCTAGTCTTTCAAATGAAGGAGGAAATGTAGCACAGTTGAAAGTTGGACTGGAGAGCATGGCACTGAATGTGATATTGCAAATGCACAGAAATAGTGCCATTTGTAATGGTAGGGCTTCCTAGTCAACACCTTGCATGAAGAGGAGAGGATGGAGAGAAGTCTAGGTGAGGTCACCATTGAATCCTTCAAGCAATCAAGCATAGCATTCTGATGTCTGGATGGAGAATTTGACCTTGACAGTGAGAGAGGAGATCTGAGCTGTATGGAAGGTGGAGGAGATCCTCTTTGGACAGATGGAGCAGCGGAGCAAAGGGTTGCCTTGGCCATAATGGGGCAATGAGGATCACATACACCTGGTCCTTGGCCAACTTCACCATGACCTTGCTGAGGAGAGGGAGTAGGGGAAATGAATAAAGGAATGGGTGAGACCACTTGCGTAGAAAGGCATCCCCTAGCAAGGCATTGCCTTTCTGGAAAAAAGACAGTTAAGAGGCGATATGATAGCCCTGTTTAAGTATTTGAAGGGATGTCACGCTGAGGATGGAGCAGGCTTGTTTTCTGCTGCTCCAGAGACTGGAACATGGAGCAATGGATTCAAGCTCTAGGAACAGAGATTCCACCTCAACATTAGGATGAACTTTTTGACAGTAAGAGCTGTTCGACAGTGGAACACACTCCCTCGGAGTGTGGTGGGGTCTCCTTCCTTGGAGGTCTTTAAACAGAGGCTGGATTGCCATCTGTCGGAGATGCTTTGATCAAGATTTCCTGCATGGCAGAGGGTTGGACTGGATGGCCCTCGTGGTCTCTTCCAACTCTGCAATTCTATGATTCTATGATTCTATGATTCTCCACCCTAGTGCAGAAACAGGGACACTCTGCATTGTCCAGAGATGTGAACATATCCAGGCAGGGAGTCCCCCCCAATAGACTGGAGGAGGCAAAAGGCATTGTCAGAGAGGGACCATTAGTGTTGTAGGAACCTCAGCCTGCTGAGGATGTTTGCAAGAATGTTGTCTTCTCCTACATGGTGAATAGCAACTGGGTGAATGTAGTGAGCAATGCACCATGTCCAGAGGCTCATAGCAAGGTCAGGAGGGCCATGGAGTGGGTCCCCCCTTGCCAGTTTACGTAACAGACCATGGTGGTATTGGCTGTTGCTATTTGTAAAACTTTGTCCTGGATCCTGCTCCAGAAAGCCTGAATGGCCTTTAGAACAGCAAGGAGCCCCAAGGAGTTGATATTGAGACAGCGCTCGTGAGGTGTCCAGTAGCCCTGCCCAGTGGGCTCCCCATCCTGTTCTGGAGGCATCTGTTGTCACCAGGCAAGAGGGGTCTGGTACCCAGAAGGGCACTCCTGATAGGAGATGAGCAGGCTGTTAGCCACCACACCAAAACTGGAGGACATGACGTGGAACAGTGAGTTGCCGAGACTGGTGGTCACGGAGAAGGTTGAAGCAGGAAAGGAACCAGCGTTGGAGAGTGTGGAAGCAAAGCTGAGACAGGTACATGACAGCAGTGGTTGCAACCATGAGGCCAAGGATGTTGCGGGCTGGGCAATGTGGTCATCAGAAAAGGAGTTGCACTGCCTGTGTTAAGTCCTTTGCCTCTTGAGGGGCAAGAATGCCCTGCTAGAGCGGGAGTCCAGAGTGGAACTAATGAAGTCTATCTGCTTGGTGCGTTCCAGAACTGACTTCTGGGTGTTCACATTCAGACCTAGGCTGTGGAGAAGATGTAAAGTCCTGAAACAAGTAGGTTTGAGAGGACAACAGCATCAACCAGTCATTAAGGTACAGGAATATTTGTACCCCACGAGTCCTCAGATGGGAAATAATCACTGCCATACACTTTGTGAATACCTGTAAAGCTGTCGACAAGCTGAACAGAAGTACTTTGTACTGGAAGAGACTGTCGCCTATCACAAAGTGGAGAAAGTGGCAATATTGAGGCCTGATTGCGATATGGAAATACACATCCTTGAGGTCTATGGAGGTGAACCAATCTCCTCTCCAAAGGAATGGCAGAACAGATTGTAGAGTTACCATCTTGAATTTCTGGGGCCGGATGTAATGGGTGATGCACGGAGGTGCAAGATGAGGTGAAGGCACTGCGAAATACCAAAAGAAGCTGGTCCACATCACAGAGGGAGGTACCTCCTCTATTGTGTTTTTGTGAAGGAGGGTTGACACCTCTTCCAGCAACACTGCGGATGGAGTAGTACAAGGTAAAATGCCAACGGGCAGTGTATTTGAGAATTCTACGGCGTAGCCCATGTGGATGATTGTAAGAACCCAAGAGTCTGTCATAATGGAATGCCAGGCAAAACAGTGGTGAGACAACTTGGGTGCCCAAGATGTTGAAGTGCAGGGGCTGAGTGATGGTGGGATTTGTATTGGTGTCATTCAGATGAAAAAGTCAAAAGCACAACTTGGAAGCAGAGGAGGACATCTTAAAGGTAGCGGACTGGTAGTGTTTCTGGTTATAAAAACATTTTAGGAAAGTGGAGGAGTGATGAGATGATGAGTGAGAGAACCACTAGGGAGACTTGGAACCAGAGGCTTGTGTGGATGTTAGGCGATGCCACAAGGGCCTGAAAGCTCGTTGGTGTTGCTTTTTAAAAAAATATATTTTAATTAATTTTATAATCATACATTATATTGTCCAATCAATACTTAGTTATTATAACACATAAAATTACTATAAACATCACAATTTTTCTAGTAACTAATTTCAAAAGTTAACATAGATTCTTTACTATAATTCTATTCAAAAATATTAATTCCCCTACCCCCCTCCCACCTCAGTGCTCCCCTTCACCGGAGCCATTATCCCTTACCTAATCTTTCCAGAATCTCATTTCTTCTCGTGGAGGTAACCTCCCATCTTTTGTCTGTAATACTTTTTTGACAAATGCTTTCCAAATTTTATCAAAGTCACTTTCTTTCCAACTTCCTCTTCTTACTTTAATTCTACATGTTAACGTATCATTTATTGCCATCTTCCACATTTCTTTATACCACTCCTCCACTTGTACATTTATTTGCATTTTCCAATGTCTTGCTATAATTAATCTTGCTGCCGTTAATAAATTTGTTATTAAATCCTTTTCTGCTTGGTTCCCATTCTCTCCATTATAATTGACATCAATGCTATGCTTGCTTTCCTTTCTATATTTCTATTCAGAATATTCTCTATTTCTATGAAAACCATTTCCCAAAACTGCTGTACAAATTTACAATTCCACCACATATGCATATATGTACCTATTTCTTGACAACCTCTCCAACAATATTTAGAGTTATTCTTATCTATATTGTGCAATCTTGCTGGTGTCAAACACCATCTCCATATTATTTTATAATAATTTTCTTTTATCCGTATCGACATATTTTTTAGATGTCTTTGTTTCCATATCTTATCCCATTCATGATCTCCATTTTTTTGTTTCAAATCTTCCTCCCATATTCTCCTTAAATATTCCCCTTTGTCTTTTTTCCCCTTATTTTTTATCAATATTTTATATAATTCACTTGTAATACCTTTCATACTTTCATTATCATCCCTCTTTTCACCTTTTCCCACCAAATTTTCAAATTTTGTAAATTCCCTTGTTTCTTTATGATTCTTTCCCAATTTTTAATCCATTGTTCTAACTGTATGCAATTAAACCATGAAATTTTCATTCCACATAATTTCTCTCTTATACTCCCTTTCTCATTCATCCATCCTATCCATCCCTCTATTTTATCTAGTCCTCTTTTCTTTAATTCCTTTCCCATTTTTTCCTTCAAATTATTTGGGATTTTCCCCCCCGTTATAACCGGTGTTAATACTGAATCAATAGGCAAAAATTTTCTCTTATATTTATACCATATTTCCCATATATTTTGCAGAAATGGGTTCTCAATTCCTTTAATTTCCTTTTTTGTAAAATTATCAAAAAATATATTCCATATTCTTTTTTCTATTCTCCCTGTTTCTATCTCTAACCATTCTAAATCCCCCTGTCCTACAATTCCTTCTATAACATATCTCAATTGATTAGCTTCATAATATCCTTTTATTTTGGGAAGACCAATTCCTCCCTCCTTCTGTGATATATACCAGAATAATTTATTTAATCTTGTCCTTTTCCCTCCATTACAATACTTATTCAGCATATTTTGCCATTTTTTCAATTCTACTTCTGATACTGTTATTGGTAACATTCTAAACAAAAAATTTAGTTTAGGTAATATTTTCATTTTAACGAAAGCTACTCTTCCAAACCATGATAGTTGAATATTTTTATATTCTTCCAACTTCTTTTCCATTTCTTTCCTTAGTACCACAATATTTTTCTCTTCTAGTTCTTTTAAATCTTTTGTAATATTTATTCCTAAATACTTAATATTACTTTTAAATCTTACTTCTAATTTTTTTCTCTTTTACTAATATATTTTCTTCTTCCTTAGTATAGTTAAACAACATCATATCTGATTTATTCCAATTAACCTGTAATCCTGTCATCTCCCCCAAATACTTTTAAATGTTCTTTAATTTTTTCTATTCCGTTAATCAGTTCCTTAATTGTTAACAATGTATCGTCAGCAAACAAGCTTATCTTATGTTTTGTTTCTACTCCAATTCCTTCTATACTATTATCATTTCTTATCACATTTGCTAGAATTTCTATTACCATTGCAAACAATATTGGAGAAAGTGGGCAACATTGTCTTCTTCCTCTCGTTATTTTTATTTCTCTTGTTATTCCATCATTAACCATCACTATAGCTGTATTATGGGAATACAATTGATCTATTAATCCTCTAAACCTCTTCCCCATTCCAAATTCTTTCAATATTATTTTTAATGTTGGCCATTCCACACAGTCAAATGCTTTAAATATATCTAATGCTAATATCTCTGCTTTTACTTTTGTTTTGCCAATTATATGTATTTTATTTAACACCCTTCCTATTAAATTTGACATTTGTCTTCCTTTCACAAATCCACATTGGTCCTTTAATATATATTTATACATACAACTATTCATTCTCTTTGCCAGTATTGCTGATAATAACTTTGCATCTTGATTTATCAATGATATAGGCCTGTATGATCCAGGGTCCAACAAATCCTTATCTGGCTTTGGTATCAATATGATCAATGATTGTTGCCATGATGAAGGGACTTTGTCTCCCATTATTATATTATTATATAATTCTAGTAATTTCGGTATCAACTTCTTTTTAAATACTTTATAATAATCTGGTCCTAACCCATCCATTCCTGGAGCTTTCCCGCTTTTTAAATTGTTTATTGCTTCCTCTACTTCCATTTTCGTAATTGGTTTTTCTAATAAATCCCTATCTTCCTCTTCTATTTTAATCTTCCAATTTTCCCGTACATATTTTTCTATTTGTTCCACTGATTTATTCCCTGACTGGTACAGGTCTTTATAAAACTCCTCAAAAATTGTTAGTTTTTCCTTCATTGTTCTACACATTTTACCTGTTTTATCTCTAATCCCATTTATCATATTTTCCATTTTCTTCTTCTGTGTGGAGCTAGCCAACATTTTTGAATTTTTATTACTAAATTCAAAATACTCCCTTCTTAAATAAATTAAATTTTCCTGTACTTCATCTACTTCCATTTTATCCAATTCCTCCCTCTTTGCTCGTAACTCAATATAAGTTCGTTTTTCCTTGTTTAATATATATTTATTTTCCAATAATTTTATTTCCCTTTCTAATTTCCCTTTTCTTTCTTCTTGCCTTTTTTTAAGTTAAAGGTTTCTTTTATGCATATCCCCCTTGTCACAGCTTTCATAGTATCCCACAAAATTCCTTTTGATACTTCTTTATCATTTAATTCCCATAATTCTTGCCATTCATGCTCAATTTTTTCTACTATTTCTCTATAATTTAAAATATTTGTATTCAACCTCCACCTTTTCACCTGTACATAATCTCTTTTCATTATAATCTCCACATTGACCAAGGCATGGCCTGTTACTTTTATATTTTCTATCTCTGAATTTATGATTTTATCAATCAAATTTTTTGATACAAAAATATAATCAATTCTTGAATAACTCTTATGTACCATTGAAAAGTATGTATATTTCCTTTCATCTCCCTTTACCAATCTCCACACATCTTTCAACCCCTTTCTTTTTATTATTTTATTTAAATTTGTAATATTATCATATTTATCCTTTAATGAATAATTTGATTTGTCTTTTATTCTTTCCATTTGCATATTAAAATCTCCTGCTACAACAATATTTTGTTCTTGCATATTCTCCATTTCTTTAAATACTTTCTCATAAAATTCCTCTTGTTTTTCATTTGGAGCATATACATTCATTAGAACATTTATCTTCTTCCATTTCACCTTGCATTATAATATATCTACCATTTTCATCTTTTTTCACCTTTTTAATGACAAAATTACATTTTTTGCTATTAATATTGCTACCCCTCTAGCTTTTGAATTCCCATATGCTTTTTCATAAACTCTTACCCAATTCAATTTCAATTCATTTACTCCTTCCCTTTTTTGATGTGTCTCTTGCAAAAATATAATATCTGCTTGATCCTTCTTCAATAGTGCTTCAATCCTTTTTCATTTTATTACCGTGCCCAGGCCATGAACATCTAAGGTTGATATCTTTAATTTATTAACCATTATATTCCTTATTACATTTTGTATAAGATCTTCTGGCTCCAAAAAGTGACCTCCCTTCCCCATACCCACCCCTTCCCAATTCTTCCCCATTCCCTTCCCCCTCCCCCCTTTCCCTTCTTTACCTCCCCACCTTGTCTTCCCAAGGCAAACTGCCTTGCTCATGGCCCCCAGGTCTTCCAGGTGAGGAGTGGTGAAGAGATCATCCAATGGCCCAGAACAACTCCCTCCCCCCAAGTGCTCATAAAAATAAACAATAAAAACATTTCCCTTTTTTTCCCCTGTAATTTTTTTCCCTTCCTTCTGCTTTCTTCATCTGTCTAAACTTTTCCTCCTCCGCTGTCCACTCCTCCATCAGCTCCATACTCCTTCTTATATACTCCCAACTCCTCCAACAATCACAGTCCATCTTCTGGCGTTTCCATTCTATATCTTTTTCCTGCCCATTCAAATTTCATAAACACTGGGTATCTCCAAGCATATTTTATACCAGCTTTCAAAAGAGTAGCAATACAAGGCTTTGTCGATTTTCTCCAAATTACTGTTTGTGGACAATAGTCATTATATAATTCCAGGGACTTAGAGTGGGAGGCTTCCATCACAATAGAGTTGGGAGTAGGGTGGTAAAAGAGAAAGACACCTCCCTCAGGCTGAAGCCAAAATAGGTTTTCCAGGCACTTAGATACAGGAGGCAGAGAGGATGGCTTTGCCCAAGATTGCTTGCCTATCTCAGTGAGGGCTGGAAACAGTGGTATGAGAGCTGGAAGCAAAGGATGAGAGTCCACCAGGTGGAATACGGAATCATTGAGTGGAGCTGGAGGTGCCTTAACCTCAATGCTGAGAGCCTTAGCCATGTAGAGGATGGCATCCATGAGTAGCTTAGCATTCTCTGTGGGTAAAGATGGGCCTGCATCTTCAACCATACCCAAGGGAAACAAATGGAGCAGAGAGGAGGAAGAAGAGGACTGAATCATGGTCGGAATTGGCTGGTGTAGGCTCTTTGTGAGGCAGTGAAGGATTCACAGAGACAGCGGTCGTAACCACTACCGGTACTGGAAAGGGAGCAGATGGTGTTGGAATGGTGATAGGCAATGTGGCAGGTACCAGAGGTTGAATTGGCTCCAGATTGAGCAGTAGGATCTGTACGACTAGAAGAGTCTGAGAGATGGCAACTGGACAGGGAAGAATGCTCGTTATCAGAGCCGGTACTACTACTACTACTAATAATAATTTTTTATTTTTAACCCGCCCCTCTGCTCGGCAACTGGGGCAGTGTACAACAAGATTAAAACACAGCAAGTTAAAACAATCCTTCCCAATCTTAACCCTCCCATCCCTTAAAACTAAATTAAACTGATAGAGAATTAAAACAAAGATAAAATGCAATACAGTATATGAATAAATAAATAAATAAAGGCAATAGCGTTAGGGGAGCAGGTAAGCAATCAGCTCCACTTGAGCCGGGAAATTATTCCGGGAAGGCCTGCTGGAAGAGATCCGTCTTTAGTGCTTTCTTGAAGCTATCAAGAGTAGTGATAAGATGGATCTTATCTGGCAGATCATTCCAAAGTCTGGGAGCCATAGAAGAGAAGGCCCTCTGGGAGGTCTGTGACAGCCTAGTTTTCATAGGCTGCAGCAGGTTCCTCTGAGAGGACCAAAGTCAGCTAGTGAGCAGTTCTTATAGCTCCAGGGTGAAAGAAGGGATGTGGCTCCCAAGCAAAAGCTCACCCTTCCCAGCTAGGTCTTGACCCTCAGTTAGTGAGCAGTTTTTATTGCTCCAGGATGAAAGAAGGGGCGTGGCTCCCAAGCAAAAGTTCACCCTTCCCAGCTAGGTCTTGACCCTCAGCTAGTAAGCTGTTCTTGTAGCTCCAGGGTGAAAGAAGGGGCGTGGCTCCCAAGATGGTGAGTATCATTGAAATTGGAATTGGTACTGAGGAGGTAGGCATGGTTGGTACTGGGATAGTTCTGGAGACCAGAGGAGGAGGTGGGGGCCTTGAGACTGTGGCAGTGATCCTAGGAGGTACCTTCATAGCAGGAAAAGGAGTCATTAACTGATTATTTTCAGCATAAAAAAAAAACCATGATCTTCGTGGTCTCTGTGAATCCACACAGTGGGTTACACCTGCGCCTGCGCAGAGCAGTCGGAACCTTCTGGAATCACTAGGCAGAATAATTTTTGATACATTTTGGCGGTAGCTCCGCCCATCCCGGTACTTTCCTTAAACGGCCACCCGTCTAATTCCCCTCAGTTCCTTTTCGTCCACTGCATAAGCAGCAGTTAGGAACGTCTATCACTAGTGCTCTTCGATTGCCTCACGTTTTTCGATTCGGACAGTTTTGGATTTCGCTTGTTGGATCTTCCTTTGGCTCTGGTTATGTTCTTCTCAGATTTTGACCCTCAGACTGACTGACTTTGCCTGCGTTGTTCCTCGGATTGTTCTCGGACTCTGCTTTTGGTTTTGACTCAGACTGGTTGACTATTCTTCGGCTACGTCCCCCTCAAAAGATGATGGTGTCTAGATCTGCTGCCTTCAAAAGGTGTTCTGTATGTCGACTTCCGGCTGGCAATGGTGTCGTGGATGGACTCTCACTGAGGTGCTCTCTCAATTAGAGTTAATAGCACAGGGTTGCAAGCCTGGTTTTTGTCAACTAGCAGGCTAGAATTTCCCTCCCGGCACGGAGGGAACTGAGGGGCTCACAGAGATCCAGTGCCTGCTTTGAATCTTCCTGAGGATCTGACACCTGATGGTAAATCGGAGGGGAGTAGGAGCAGAGGGGATCGGAGCATAACCACCACTGCGTGTCTGTAGCTGAGTGATCTTCACAAATGCCACCGCCAGCTTTTTAAATAATCCAACAGACAACAAAAACAGCTATAAAAGATCCGACTGTTTTCATGGACAGTGTTTTCTTTCATCTATTTTTCACTTGACAGCCAAAAAGCAGTGAGAAATTGCAGACAGTGAGTACAGACAGCAACAGACTGTAATATAAATGCTACATAGTGTCATTGCATCGTTATACTTATAAATACTTTTTACTATATTGCCTTAGCATTACTTCTACATATTATTAGATATAACAAAGGACAAAACAAAGGAAAAGAGTGGATGACTTTGGATTAGACCGGATTGTTTTGGTTTACTGAAAGCGACCACGTGGGACAGTAGTATAAAGAATAATTAAATGGCTTTAAATTGAAACTTATCTTAGTTTAGAACTGATTGAAGAAACTATTTGACTTAACCAGATTAAAATAAAATAAAAGAGCTAACTGGACTGTAACAACCTATTAAGACACGGAGAGGAAGAGAAGGAGAGTCCCAGACGTGACAGAGGACAGCAGAGGAGGATACAACATGGTGACATCTCGAACAGGACTTTGAAGGAGACTGGTAGAGGGAAAGAAAAGGAAAAAAAAGAACAGGGGAAAGAGAGAGAAAGAGGAATTATAGATTAAGAGGATTGATGCAGAAAATTGAGGATTAAACATTACAAATTAGATGAAAAAGACATTTAACATGACAGCATACCTGACTAGACTGGACGGAGAAAGAGGAGGAAGGAGAAAAAAAAGACGAAGAAGATGCTGACAAGAGGGAGACAGCAGAACCTGGGTTGTGTGAAGTTATAAGCAAAGACTGTTCCAGTAATAAGCAAACTTAAATATAATATATAAAGTAAAGAACTGGGACAATTAAAAAAAGTGGGTGGAAATTTGGGGCAAAGGTCTAGAGGGGAAAAAAGGAAAATAAGTGAGAGGATTAGAGAGGGATAAGAAAATAACGTTAGATAGTATTGTGTAAATACAAATATTAAATTAAGTGTAAATACAAATATTAAAGCAAGAACACAAAGGTAGATTAGGAAATATTCTAGAAAGGAAATAGGGTAGGACAGGTGGGGAAGAAGAAACTGAAAAGAAGCAGAAGGGTTTAACGAAGAGTTTTAAGATAAGTGGATCCGGGGGAAAGTGGGAAAGGTTAATTCGGAGAGGAAGTAAGTTTCGGAAGGGGAATATAAGATATAGAGACATATAAAGAGGGACAGGGGGAAAAATATAAAAATATAAAGTAAATAAATTATACAGATACATACATATATATATATATATATACAGTTACAGGAGGGAGGATGGGCGACTGGGAGGCAGGAAGGGTCTGGAAGGAATTTCGGGAGTAGGGTGTAAACTGGGAGGCAAAACTGCCTTTGGAAAATAACATATTTCAATACAACAAATACATTGCTACAGACATTATAAGCGGTGTACATAAACAGTAGTGACTGGTTTGAACATAGTGATTGGTTGGGACAGGGAAAGGGGGAGGAAGAGCTGTGTTTGACGGGCATATAGAACGAAAGGAAAGGAGAAAGAAGTAAAAGGGAAAGGAGAGAAAGGAGGGGGAAAGGGAGAGTGATAGAGGATTAAAGGAAGTTGACGAAGGTGGGGGAAATGACTACAGAGAGGGGGAGTGAAGAAGGGATAGAAAGAAGAATAGAGGGCTGAATACAAGCAAGGTGTAGCTACATATTGACGATTTGGGACATATATAGAAAATAGATAGAAAAAAGGGGGGAAGGGGAAGGGGGGGAAAGTATAATAGAAGGCAATGCCATAATCACAAAAAGTCAACATGGGTTTCAGAGAAACAAGTCATGCCAGACTAATCTGATCTCTTTTTTTGATAAAATTACCAGCTTGGTAGATGATGGGAACGCTGTGGATATCACATACCTTGATTTCAGTAAGGCCTTTGACAAGGTTCCCCATGACATTCTTGCAAACAAGCTTGTAAAATATGGGCTAGACAAGTTAACTGTTCAATGGATTTGTAATTGGTTGACCGACCAAACCCAAAGGGTGTTCAGCAGTGGCTGCTTTTCATCTTGGAAAGATGTGACCAGTGGGGTGCCACAAGGTTAGGTCCTGGGCCTAGTGCTCTTCAACATCTTTATCAATGACTTGGATGAGGGAATTAGGGGCATACTTATCAAATTTGCAGATGACACCAAATTGGGAGGAGTAGCCAAAACCCTAGAGGACAGGATCAAAATTCAAAATGACCTGGATAGACTGGAGAGCTGGCCCAAAGCAAACAAAATGAAATTCAATACGGAGAAGTGTAAGGTACTGCACTTAGGGCGAAAACATGTAATGCATCGATCTAGGATGGGGGAGACCTGGCTGAATGAGACTACATGCGAAAGGGATCTAGGAGTCCTAGTAGACCACAAGTTGAACAGGAGTCAACAGTGTGATGTGGCAGCTAAAAAGGCCAATGCGATTTTGGGCTGCATCAATAGAAGTATTGTGTCTAGATCAAAGGAAGTAATAGTGCCGCTCTATTCTGCCTTGGTCAGACCTCACCTAGAATACTGTGTCCAGTTCTGGGCACCACAATTCAAAAAGGATATTGACAAATTGGAGTATGTGCAAAGAAGGGCGACTAAAATGGTGAAAGGTCTGGAAATGATGCCTTATGAAGAGAGACTTAGGGAGCTGGGTATGTTTAGCCTGGAAAAAAGACGGTTAAGAGGCGATATGATAGCCCTGTTTAATTATTTGAAGGGGTGTCACATTGAGGATGGAGCAGGCTTGTTTTCTGCTGCTCCAGAGTCTGGAACACGGAACAATGGATGCAAGCTCCAGGAACAGAGATTCCACCTCCACATTAGGAGGAACCTTTTGACAGTCAGAGCTGTTAGGCAGTGGAACACACTCCCTCGGAGCGTGGTGGGGTCTCCTTCCTTGGAGGTCTTTAAACAGAGGCTGGATGGCCATCTGTCAGGGATGCTTTGATCAAGATTTCCTGTGTGACAGGGGGTTGGACTGGATGGCCCTCGTGGTCTCTTCCAACTCTGCAATTCTATGATTCTATAAGGAAAAAAGAAAGAGAACTTCAAGTTGACCCATCAAATAAACATATACTAATGGAAATAAAAATATTACAACAGCAATTATCAATTGAAACAATGGAAGAATTTCACAAAAAATTACAATACATAAAACAAGCACAATTTGAGCATTCTAATAAACCAGGCAGATGGCTAGCAGTGAAATTGAGGAAAGTAAAAGAAAGGAATCACATTGCAAAGGTTAAGGATGGAGCACAGATATACACAGACCAAGACAAAATTAAAGCAATATTCAGGAAATATTACGGATCATTATATAAAAAACAAGAAACTCCAAGAGGAAACATACAAGCTTTCTTAAAAGATCATTCACTGCTAGAAATTACCGATGAACAGAGGCAAAGATTAAATCAGCCAATAAAAATTGCAGAAATTTCAGAGGTGATTAAAAGATTGAAGATAGGAAAATCACCAGGCCCTGATGGGTTTACACCAAAATATTATCAAGTAATGGAGGAACAACTAATCTTACCTCTGAAAAAAACTTTGGATAAAATAAGGAAAGGATCCTTACCCAATTCCTGGAAAGAGGCAAATATTATATTAATACATAAAGAAAACAAAGACCCACAAGATCCCAAAAATTACCGACCAATTTCATTATTAAACGTAGACTATAAAATTTTTGCATCAATTTTGGCCCTCAGATTGAAAAAGATACTCACAGAGTGGATACATGCAGATCAAAGAGGTTTTATCCCTGGAAGATATAAAAAAGATAATATACGACATGTTCTTAATTTGATTGAATATTATGATCGCCAGGTAGATAAAATTTGCCTTAATTTTCTTGGACATCGAAAAAGCTTTTGATAATGTGAATTGGGAGATAATATTTGACATTCTGAATAGAATCAATGTTGAGAAAGAATTTTCAAAATGGATAGAAGCAATCTACGATGATCAGAAGGCAAAACTAGTAATAAACGGGGGGAAAAACAAAAGATATATTGATTCAAAAAGGTATGAGACAGGGATGTCCACTCTCCCCACTGTTATTTTTATTGGTAATGGAGATTTTAAGTATAAGAATAAGAGAAGAAATCAAAATACAAGGAGTTAAATTAGGTAAATATAACTACAAAATAAAGTTATATGCAGATGATTTATTGATATCATTGGGCGATCCAACAGAGGAAATTACAACACTAATAACAATACTCAAAGACTTTGAGTCATTAACGGGACTGAAAATAAATAAAGATAAAATGGTAATAATAACTAAAAATATGACACAACAAGAAGAAAAGATACTGACACAAAAATCAGAATATAGAATAGTAAAAAAAAGTAGGGTATTTAGGAACAGATGTCACAAATAAGAACTCAGAACTGTTTCAAAACAACTACGAGAAAACATGGACAAAAATTTAAAAAGATTTGAAAAAATGGCAAAATTTGAAGTTATCCTTCCTTGGCAGAATAGCGGCAATCAAAATGAACTGTCTGCCTAAAATGATATATCTATTTCAGATGATACCCATTATACATAACAATACAGTATTCACTAAGTGGCAGAGAGACATTTCCAGATTCATTTGGATGGGAAAAAAACCTAGAGTAAAAATGAAAGTCCTACAAGATACAAAGAAAAGAGGTGGCCTAGATGTACCAAATTTAAAATTATACTATGAAGCTTGCTGCCTGTCATGGATTAAAGAGTGGACAACATTAGAGGATGCGAAATTATTAAAACTTGAAGGAATAAACAATCGATTTGGTTGGCATGCGTATTTATTCTATAACAAAGAGGCAGTGAATAGATTTTAACAATCACTTTATCAGAAGAGCCTTAATAAAAGTTTGGAAAAAATATAAGAAATTAACCGATGTGGATGTCACCTCATGAAGCACTATTTAGCAGAGAAAAGATACAGTCACAGAAATGGATAACATATAAGGATATCTTAAAGGTTAAAAATGGACAATACATAATTAAAACACAAGAAGAAATGGAAGAAGACGGAGTAATATGTCATTGGTATTTATACAGACAAATTAAAGAAAGATTCAAAATGGATATAAAATTGGAAGGTATGGAAAGTGCAAATTCTATATGGGACAAAATTGTTAACCCTGGAAACAAAAAGATGATTGCAAGATTTTACCAAACTTTGCTAGAATGGGAAACTGAAGAGGAGGTAGTTAAAGAGAACATGACAAAATGGGCACAGAATGTTGGACACCCAATAGAATTGGAAAAATGGGAGATATTGTGGACAAAAAAAATGAAAATTACTCTAAGTCAGAACATTCGAGAAAATTGTTATAAAATGTTCTTTAGATGGCACCTCTCCCCACATAGGTTATCTAAAATATACAAAAACATGAGTAGCAAATGCTGGAAGTGTGAACAAAAATCAGGAACATTCTACCATATGTGGTGGAGTTGTGAAAAAGCTAAACAATATTGGATGCAGATTCAAAAAATTTGTAATGAAATATTAGATTGCAATATCTCACTTAAACCTGAAACTTTTCTACTGGGCATACACGAAGAGAAACTAGACCAAGGAAAAGAAAAAAAATCTATTTTACATGCTTACTGCAGCAAGATCAACATATGCATTAATGTGGAAAAAACCAGAGATACCTGCAGTAGACCAGTGGCTGACAAAAACATGAAATGATAGGAACAGATCACTTAACTATGCTTATAAAAGGTAAGTACATAGATAAGAATCAACAAATTTGGACTAAATTCTCTAAATATCTAGAACAAAGATGGGGAAATTTTGCAGCAATTCCCACATAAATTAATATAACGAGAGAAGCCAATCATACATAACATCCACGAAGGGGAAAATAAATAAATAAATAAATAAATTTATAAACACAATGGAGATGAGGAACAAACAATGCAAAACAAAATAAAACAAACAAACAAAACTCTCAATAAACTGAAAGCGGGAAAAATATAAATAATATAACATAAATAAAGCATTTGGACTTGATAAAACACATATATACAAAAAAACAGATAAGGAAATAAAGGAATCTGACAATGACATAGTGAAATAAGGGTATATATCGTAAAGACTGTTAAAGATATAAGAAAGAGAATATACAAGAGCAATTAACCATGGGTAGTCGGAAGGAAGTGCAATGTAGTATGATTGAGCGATATGTTAGAAGTAGAATGGAAGAATGAAAGAATGAAGAAAATGAGAACTACACCAATTGATTGTAAATGTTTAGTACACACAAGCAAACAATATATGTATGTATATTGAATGTACAACGTTTGATTTTAATGTTTTATAGAGAAATACAATTTAAAAAAAAGGCGTTCTGTATGTCAAGCCAAACTACCGGCTTCTGATGGTCACTCAAGGTGTCTCATATGCCTGGGTGAGGCCCATATGTTGATGCCTGTGTTCACTGCCGCGCCTTTACACCACAGGCTAGGAAGCAGCGTTTATCTCGGCTGAAGTCCTTCTTATATGAGAAAACTCTCCTTCCTTCATCAGCCTCTACAGCGGGTGACCACTCCTCGACTTCCAAATGTGGCCATTTGCCTTCGGTGAGTCTGACTTTGAAACGCCATCGGTCCTGTGCTCCGTCCCATCACCGGTCAATAGCATCCGATCCAGAGGCGACTACTCTTTCTCATAAGCATGCGAAGTCATCCAACCCTTCTTGGGATAGAGACTATTCGAAACGCTCCGACTCCTGCAAGGACCGTACTTCTCCTCGGCCTTCTTCTGGCCGTGATCAGGCTTTGGTGAAACATCTACCACTCGGGAGCGTGATTCTTCAACCTCTTCGAAGGAGAAGAGTAAGAAGAAAAAGAAGGAGAAACACACTTCTACATTTTCATCAGTTCAGCCTTTATCCAAGGATGTGGCCGCTGTGACACGCGAGCCCGAAATGCAACAACTAACTGCAGTGAAGGCGGTTTTGGTGCGGGAGTCCACCCCGAGTATAGTTACGGCTACGGCTGCCAAATACGGCCGATACTCAGGTATCGGGCCCAATCTCGTACTCTGTGCCGGGAGGCTTCTTCGGCACCCTCTCTGAAGATTGTTTGGGTGCAGGTTGGCGACGTGTCTGATGAGGAGACTTTCTCTGCCTCAACAAGTTCAATCACCCACCTTGATAGTTTCCTAGGACAAGCTTTTGGTGAAAGAATTAGACACTGGTCATTTGGAATCAAGGTGTCCTGATGTGGAGATTGAAGGCCACTCTGAAGTGGTGCTGGATAAACCAACAACTCTGTCACCTTTTGCTTTGGCCTTTGAGAATCAGTATGGCGCTTTTGATATCATCTGCTCCACTCTGAGTCGAGCTCAAGGTTTTACTCTTGCCCATCAACTGCAGTTTGATGTTTTGGGCCGGGAACAGTTTGCTTCTCCTCCACAACTGCACGTTACCAAGCAGCCACTGATAAGAGACTACCACCTTCCAAAACCTGTTACTAGAGAAGCGGGTAGTCAAGTGTCTCCGGTTCAAGTGGAAACTCAGCCTCTGCCACCGTTACTGGCTTCTCCACCACCTCGCTCGAGCCCACGTCGATGTCTAACTCCTTCTCCATCATCATCTTCTTCATACTCGTCAGATTCTTCCAGCCCCTTGGTGCCCAGACTTCCATCACCTCCACTACTTTTGGACGACGATTTGTCTTCGCCAACAGACGATGTACGGTCCTTTACTGAACAAATGGTGAGAACTGGTCATGCCCTGGACTTGAGGGTGCAAGAGAAAGAGTCTAATCCCATAGACCCTATATTTCAGAGGACTAAGTCTAAAGCTTCACCAGTCACCAGCATTCCTGTTCTACCGTCACTTCTGAAGCTGATGCAGGGCTCATGGGAGAACCCGTCATTGATACCGTCCACATCCAAGCATATAGACCGCCTGTACCGAGTGGTGGGCGATGACATCGACTGGCATCGGGAAGCCTCGCAACAGCGGAGGCAACGTCATGCACAGTTGACACCGTCTGATCCAGAGGGGCGGAAGGTTGATATTATTGGCAAGAAGTTGAACTCTGTGGCTGGCTTGAGTTTTCATATCGCCAATTATTCCATGGGCATGGGCGCGTATCAACAGGTCCTCTGGGAAAGAATGGGCCCCCACTGCAGGACTTAGCTGATGAAAGAAGAAGATTGGTGGAGACCATTCAATCTCAAGCTCAGCTACTAGTGGGGCAGCAAATGAACTCCTCCCACCACATAGCTAACTGTGCGGCCAAAATCATTGTTGGTCCCATAGCATTACGGAGACATGCGTGGTTGCGTTCATCGGGTCTGTCGCCTCAGGCCTCTTCAACTATAGAAGACATGCCATTCAACCATTCGGGCCTCTTCAATGCAGCTACAGATGAAAAATTGGAGTTCACCCAGAAGATGAGGACTACCACAAGGAAATACAGTATGGCATCATTTTCATCTTCTGGGTTCCATCATAGAGGCTGCATGGGAAGGCATTCCACCTCTTACAGCCACCCGTATAGAAGAGGATACCTGCCAGGTGTTCCCAGTTCCAACAGCCTGCCTTGACCACTCCATCGGTGAGGAGCCAGGCTTCTGCCTCATGGTACTGGGCTCCATCGAAGCAGAGATCAAAAGACCGGGGCCAGTGCCGGATCTAGATGATTGACCTCTCCCTGGTTATTTTTCCTAGACTCCCCTGTTCAGAGAAAGTTTGTCCACCTTCCAGGATGCCTGGTCCTCAAAAACAACGGACCAATGGGTCCTTCACATCATCCAGTCTGGCTACTGGATTGAGTTCGAGACATTACCTCTGACAGGTCGGAGTCGAAAGACACTGCCTTCTCCTCCCCTCTCAAGGAAGTATGTACGCTGCTGCAGAAGGGAGCCATCGAAGCCGTCGACCCAGACCGACATCACCTCTGCTTCTTCTTGAGGTACTTCCTTGTCTTGAAGAGGGATGGTGGACCCCGTCCGATTCTTGACCTCCGCATGGTGAACAAGTACATCATCCCAAGGAAGTTTTGGACGGTCACTTTGTCCTCCATTCTGCCACTCCTGCAATAAGGGGACTGGTTCACATTGATAGACCTCAAGGATGCATATTTTCATGTGGGAATCCATCCAGCTCATCGACGGTTCCTGGCTTTTTAGATCAGAGAAGATGCCTTCCAATTTCGTGTTCTCCCCTTCAGTCTTTCCATGGCCCCAAGGGTCTTCACAAAATACATGTCAGTAGTAGCTGTCTTCCTCCGTCAGCGCGGTGTGATTGTGTTTCCCTACATCGACGACTGGCTGCTGGTTGCCAACTCCCAGCTTCAATTGCTCCAGGATGTACACCTGGCTCTGACATTGTTGGACACCCTAGGGCTAATTGTGAACTTAGAGAAATCCCATCTCGATCCGGTTCAGGTGATCCAATTCACTGGAGCTCTTCTAGACTCAATGGCGGCAAGGACTTACCTTCTGACAGATCGTTTCGATGTCATGAGAATTTTGATCTCTTGCTGCCTCCTGTCCTGACGAGTCTCAGCTCATCTAGTGGAAGTCCTGCTGGGCCATATGGCTACCACAACAGCAGTCACGTTCCTTGCCAAGTTGTGTTTCCACCCGTTACAGGCCTGGTTCCTAGACATTTTCAATCCGGTACAGGACTCTCCCTGCAAACTCCTGACTATGCCCCAAGCGGTCCGCCAATCTCTGATTTGGTGGCTGCAGCCTCCCAACATTCTCTCCGGTATGCCGTTCGAGCCCCCGCAGCCCGATGTCAAGATCACCACAGATGCATCCCTGATGGGATGGGGAGCACACCTCAACGGGTTCAAGATTCAGGGTACTTGGGATGCCAACGAGAAGGACCTCCATATCAACGTCCTTGAACTCATGGCTGTTCAAAAAGCACTTCAAGCCTTTTAAAGTCTGATAACAGGGAAAATGGTGCTGCTGGTAACAGACAACACAGCAGTGATGTTTTACTTGAACAAACAAGGCAGGACAAGGTCATCTTCCCTGCTGTCACTGACGATGGAAATTTGGGACTGGTGCATGTTGAGGAATGTGCTTCCATTCTCATTCACCTGCTGGGAGAAGACAATATTCTTGCCAATGGACTCAGCTGTTCATGTTCCACCGTCCACGAGTGGATGTTGCACCGCAGCATGGTACACGATCTGTTCCATCGTCGGGGCATCCCAGAAGTGGACCTGTTTGCGAGCCCTGACAACAGGCAGTGCCGCCAATATTGTGCATGGTTTCGAGCTTCGGAGTCGAGGGGCGATACCTTCCTATTTCATTGGAGCGGTCCTCTCCTGTATGTGTTCCCACCGTTTCCGCTCTTGACTTGGGTAGTCTCCAAGTTTTGTTGAGACCGATCGAACGCAATCCTGGTAACACCGTGGTGGCCCTGGCAGCCGTGGTTCACCCCTCTTCTGCGGCTGGCTTGAAACTGTTTCGTCCACCTACCTTACTGACCGGACCTGCTCACCGTCCAAGACGGCAGGGTCAGACACCCAGACTTACAGACACTGAGGTTAACCACATGGAGGATTCAGCACTGATCCAACCCTCAATACTGACATGTTGGCAGCCGATTTTGTTGCCGGATGACATCCAGGCTGTGGACGATGCCTCTCTCCGCCTGGCTACTCGTCGGTCTTACTCTTATAAGTGAAATCATTTCAGGGATTTTCTCTCATCTAATGACCTCACGGTTGATTCTGCCACCACTGTTTTGGTGCTTCAGTTTCTCTTTCAAGTTCCGGGCTGTCCATTTTGTCACTGCGAGGCTATCTTGCTGCCATCTCTGTTGAACTTCAAACTCGGAGTCGACCCTCTTCATTTCATGATCCGGTCATCAAGAAATTCCTGAAAGGTTACACCAAACTTCATCCTCCAGTGGTTGAACCCACTCCGGCCTGGAGCCTCGAATTGGTTCTATCTCAACTTTCTAGGTGACCCTTCAAACCCATGGCTACTGCAGACTTGAGACTCCTCTCGTGGAAGACAGCCTTTCTGTTGCCATCACCTCAGCCCAGTGGGCTGGCAAAATTTGTGCTCTACGTTCTGATAATCCATACCTGACGTTTCATAAGCATAAGGTGGTCCTCAGACTGAACTTGTCTTTCCTTCTGAAGGTGGTTCAAAGTTTTCATCTCAACCAGCCCATCGTTCTTCCAGCTTTGATGCAAGATCCGAAGGATGATTTTGAACGGGCTCTCCATTCCCTCAAGATTTGGAGGGCTCTTGCGTTCTACACTCAGTGGACTGCTCCAATTCGAAAGGACCCATGTTTATTTGTGTTCTATGCAGATTCCAAACAAGGTGTTCCGATCTTGCCCCAACACCTGTCAAAATGGGTAGTCTCTACGATCAAGATGTGCTACGAAATGACTTGTAAACCTCTGCCCAAATGGATTCAGGGTCACTCTACCAGAGATGTTTCATCCTCAGCTGCCTTTCTTTCAGGTGTTTCCTTGGAGGACATTTGTCAGGAAGCTACATGGGCTACACTTTTGACTTTTATCTCTCACTACAGACATGACACTCATTCTCATGGTGAGGCTGCTTTTGGAAGGGCTGTGCTTTTATCCTCCCTTCTGTGAGTACATATGGTTATTTGAATTTACTGTTAATAAATCTGGTTGATTTTTGAGCACTACACCTGTCCTCATCTTGTGTGCATAACATACCCACCTCCTATTTATGAAGCTTGCTAATCTACCCACTGTGTGGATTCACAGAGACCACGAAGGAGAGGGTCAGGTTGCTTACCTGTAACCATAGATCTTTGAGTGGTCTTCTGTGAATTCACACAGACCCGCCCATTCTTCCACTCTATGTTCTGCTATGAGATACATGCTTGATGTTCCTGATGCTGCTAATTGCGGCGTCCTTTATGGAACTGAGGGGAATTAGGATTGAGCGCCTTTTAAGGAAAGTACCGGGATGGCACTTTCCTTACCTATACCACTAAATACCACCAAAATGTATCAAAAACTATTCTGCCTAGCGATTCCAGAAGGTTCCGACTGCTCTGCGCATGCACAGGAGTAACCCACTATGTGAATTCACAGAAGACCACTCGAAGATCTATGGTTACAGGTAAGCAACCTGACCTTCCCAATGACTGTACAGCACAACAGCACTGGAAGAAGCACAACATTGTGTGATAAGGGTGAGCCAAAGGTAGGACCAAACCACTGCTATGATGATATAATGTCTTAGTTTGATAAGGATCCAAGTTTGACCATAGTGGGGAAAAAGAGGGGGGAAATTAATCTGGTTTGAAATCAGCCCAAAATAAAGATTGGTGAAGCAGCACTAAAATTAGGCTCAAACAAGAAATTCAGATTTTAAATACTTGAAATTTCATTGCCATTTTGTTTCCCTTTTGACAGGATTTTGATTGACACGACCTTTTGGTCAGACCTCATCTGGAATACTGTGTCCAGTTCTGGGCACAACAATTCAGGAAGGATATTGAGAAGCTAGACCACATCCAGAGGAGGGTGACCAAAATGGTAAAAGGTCTGGAAGCCATGCCCTATGAGGAGCGGCTTAGGGAGCTGGGCATGTTTAGTCTGGAGAAGAGAAAGTGAAGAGGTTTCATGATAGCCATGTTTAAATACTTGAAGGAATGTCATACTGAGGATAGAGCAAGCTTGTTTTCTGCTGCTCCAGAGACTAGGACAAGGAGTAATGGGTTCGAACTGCAGGAAAAGAGATTCCACCTAAACATTAGGAAGAACTTCCTGACAGTAAGAGCTGTTCAGCAGTGGAATACACTGCCTCGTAGTGTGGTGGAGTCTCCTTCTTTGGAGGTTTTTAAACAGAGGCTAGATGGCCATCTGTTGGGTATGATTTCATTGTCTATTCCTGCATGGCAGAGGGTTGGACTGGATGGCCCTTGAGGTCTCTTCCAACTCTATTATTCTATGATTTTGAGGCCTTACATGTTTAACATTTTAAACATTTTTAACATTGTAGAGTGATACATTGATCTCTGTACTGCACAAACACTGCAAATGTGGTCACACTACATGACATTGCTATCAAAGGGTTAAAGTCACAACCTTCAACTTCGAATGCTAGAGCAGCTCATACATTTTGTAAGGGAAAGTGATAATGGGTAGCAGCTTTTTGTATTTTGTAACTGAATTTTGCCAAAGTGGAAACAGAGAGGGTAAGGTATGTCTGTGTGAGCAAACAGAAGGAGGAAGAGCTGGTAACATGTTCCCATTGAATACAGTCATTCTCACACAATGATCCCACTCTTTCCATTCCATTGACGAGTTCTTCCTTATGAGGATCAAATCGAAATAATCAACCCCCTGTTGCCTCCTCCACTTTCTAGACAATAAAATTGTCAGCAAGGCAAATGATTTTACTTGGATATTACATTCTTGGCAGAGTCTGAATTCCAGCAAATATCGGAGTGATTGAGCTTTCCCGTCAGTACTGTATGTCTCCTTTTTGGAATGTTTGGTCATCTGTTCTTAAGAGGGCATCATCCAAGTCTTCAGTCTGACTTGGGGGTTTACAGTGGACCCCCCCACAGTGATGTCGCTGTTTTTCCTTCTTTAATTTTTATCCAGATGCTCTCAACCTGTTTTCCATAGTTTAAACCATGGATCTCTTCACTGGTATATATAGAAGACTGTGCCTCCTTTTCTGTTTGGTTTGTTTCTTTGGAATAGGTTATACTCTTCTATTAGTACAGTCCAATCATGAGACCCATCTCACCAGGTTTCTGTGATGCCTATTAAATAATATTTGCTTTCCTGTGTTAAGAGTATAAGTTAAGCTTGTCTATTTCCATCTTTTTTGCATGAGTATCGAAACATACTCTGTCTAGCTTCTGTCTAGATGCTTGCTTATTGTCCCCTCCACCCATGCTGAGGATAATAGCCTCAACTTGTACTATTGCCCCAGTTCCCCTGTATAATTGAGGCTATTGTCTTCAGTAGTTGGTGTCCCATCTGAAATGCTGTCTCCCACTTCTGCACAGTTCAGTTTAAAGCCCTCCTGCTCACATTTGTGAGACTTCTAAGAAATACATTCTTGTCAACCACTGAGATGACCCATCTCTTGCCAGAAGTCCTTCTTCATGAAGGCACAGACCAGGATCCAAGAAACCAAAACTTTCCTGGCAATACCATCTGAAAATCCAGTTATTCACCTCCAGTATTCTATTCCCTCTTCTTGGGCCATGTCCTTCAACAGGAAGAAATGATGAAACCACAACCTGTGCACTAAGGTTCTTCGGTTTCCTACCCAGAACTGCACAGTCCCCTGCAATAGGCTGAACAATGTACAGTTGGACTCCCATATTGGTAAAACCAATATTCGTGGTTTCAGTTATCTGCAGGACACAAAATAGGAACAGATACCATACAGTCAGGCTGGAAAATGCCTAGAGAGGCATCCTGTCTAGGCATCTTCTAGGTCCTCCAACACAACTCTGTGGTATGTTTTTACTGGAAGTCCTGTATTTTAATGGAGTTTACTGTTATCTGCCATAACTGGTATCCATGGTAAGTCCAGGAACTGAACCCCTGTGGATATGGGGGTCCAACTCTATCTTTTAATATTATTTGTTCCCACGTGGACCAGGAGGAAGGGCTGGACAAGTCTTGTCAGCCTCTGTTACATCATGAATCTTCATCCCTGAAGGACAGCAGACCTCAAGACATCTAGTGCTCTCAACAGGGAATTGCCTTCCACGCCCTATGCCTCCTCTTCCTCTGGGAACTGGCAACAGCCTTTCCAACCACAGCCCTTCCCATGCTCTCTGAGGACTGAGATTGCTTCCCTTATTCCTGTGCCTCTTAACTGCTGATCAAGGAGAGAGCTTGGAATTGATTGTGTAGCTCTGAACTGACAGCACCATTCCTGATAGTTCTGTTCCTGTGTGTCACATTCTTCCAAGGGTCTGCCTCCTATGTTTTGGAATTTCCCTCTTCTGTAGAGGCACTCCCAGTGTGTTGTCCTTCCAGGAGAGTCTGCTTTGCTCTGTGGGTTTCAGGCTGTTGCATGTTACTTTCCAGAAGCACAACCTGATTCCCCTTTTTTGCACCCATAGCTCCCCATATGCTCAGGGGGAAAAAACAAACATAGCACAGACATTGCAAATCACTGAAACAGCTCCCTCACTAAGGTGGTCAAAAGGTGATAAACTGATGAAAGGCCCTCCATCCATCCTAACAGCCACTGCTGTGGCCTCCAAAAGGAGAGGCAAACCAGCAGACATGGCTCCATCATGCCCATCAATTGAGGAAAGGCCTCCTTCTAATCCAACTGTCACTGCTGTGGCTTCAGAAGGAGAGAACAGCAGCCAGCATCTGCTGGACTTACCAGTAATCCCCTTCCCCACTGCCATCCCCCTTTGCTTATGTGTCCTCTCTTGTTAGATTGTAAACCTGAGGGCAGGGAACTGTCAACATTTTAACTGCTCCTGTAAAGCACCATGTACACTGATTGTACTGTACTGTACTATCGAAAGAAAGGAAGAGGGAAGGAAAGAAAGAAAGATAAAGAAAGGGGATTATGGGAGTACACAGAACATCTTGAGTTACATGTTGCACACCCCTGCATTAAATGCAAAGAATCTAAGAAAACCCAACCTTCTGTTTCCAATCTATACAGAGAATTCATTTGAAATGAGTTTTTCTGCGTGGGAAATTACATATGTGCTCTGGTCAACACTTTCATGACCCACCTTTCTCCAGAGATATAGTTTTCTATCTAAAGGGATCTTTTCTTTTCTTTCTTTTCTTTTTCTTCTTTCTTTTTTGTACAGAGGAAACTTCTATTACCTACAACCAAGCACAGTGTTAGGTAATATGTAACTTGACCTAAAGTTAAATTATACTGGACACTCCTGATCTGTGGGGCTCTGAAGTGCAAGTTTCAACCACCCATGGATCATCGCATCTCATACCTAAAATGGTGGTGATGCACATGCCAAGAATACTACAGCAACAATTGAGTTTTTCTTATGGTGTGATTTTATCAAGATGTATATCAAGATGTTTGTCCATTTCAAGTACACCTTGCACCATTTCAAAGTTGTTTGAAACCATTTTATTCTTTCAAATATGCTGTTTTCAGGAAACCCATTCCATGGTGATTTACTAATTGAGAAATCCTTCCTAAAGCTCTGAATTCAGTTATTACTTCCAGTTAGAGTAGAGCATTGAAGTAATGAGAACTCAATAAGGCAACAATTATTCAAGTTTCATTGATTCAGTGGTCTACTCTATTTGATAATAGCATTTAGTTTTAAACCATAATAACTAGTCTTTCAATAACACAATTTTTGCATCCCTGTTGTGTAGATGAGATTGCCCTTCAAATTGTAATGGTTAGACTTAGAGGGTGGAATGTTATTTTTAAAGAGTAATTAGTAACTGTTATAATTCAAAGACCCCAAATAGTTAGTTATTATTTGTTATTTTACTTTTCTGTTTCTCAAAAGTAACCAAAATTTAAAATTTTAGTTACTTTTGAGAAACAGAGAACAATTAACATTTTAGTTGCTAAATGTTAAGTTACACTGCTAAAAGGGCTTTGTGAGTAACAAGCAAGAACAGCTAGGGATGGGATTTTTCTTTGTACATTACTGCCATCTGCTGTATTTTGACATCAGAAACTTTTGATGTCATGACCAGTTTCTGTGGAGACAGAAATATGGAAACACACCCTGCCTCCGGTTACACAGAGACAATGTCTGTGGTTGGAAAATGAAAAAATAAGAAGTCTCCTTAAGACTATATCTTTTTACATTGCCTTAACTTTCTGTTTATTTAATTTGGCAAGCAGCAGTCTTTGTTGTATTGTCTGCAGAAATATTTCAATACATAAAAGTGAAGAGAAACGGCTGTTCAGTACTTTGCTTACATTTCCCATCATGCAACTTTCTAAAATAAAAATATCTTTATGTTTCTTGATTTTGCTAGCAAATACAAGCTAATCCAGTCAATTGGTTTAGTTTCTGACACACTGTACAAATCCACCTTACCAATAGTACTTCTAACTGGCTTGCTACAAATTAATCATCCTAACAAGAGAAAACCTTAAAGTGCAAGCTATATATATAAGCTGAGCAAGCTGTTTTGCTGGCTGGTCCGAAAGTAGTGGGTTACCACAGAAATTATTACAGTTAGTTTCACTAACCTTTCTAAGTTCCACCCCACTGCTAACCTTGACTGGCCTTTTTTTTTTTTTTTTAAATCCAATTCCCCCCCTGGTTTCACCTGCCACTTTTGCCTGGAACCTAAGCTAAACTACATGTTTGCCCTATCTGATATAATATGATGGTGGAGCATCTGCCTTTTAAGCAAAAAGAGATTTTAACTGTACTAATAGATAGAAAGCCCAAAATAAAGTAAAACTCAATTCAAATTGTGCAGTGTTTAGGGATTGCACTTCTTCTAAAACAGGGGTGAGCAACTGTGGAAGGCTAGAGGGCTTCATTGCCATCCTCAGCAGACCTCCATGGGCTGTACCTCCCCAGTGCATCCACTCCCACCAAAAACTATAAACATTTCCACCCCAAGTGCCCCCATATTTGGAGCTTTCCTGAGTTCCTACAGAGCATTTAGGGGGCAAAAAAAATTCTTCTGAAAAATTTTGCAAAAATTTGTGTTGACCCCTGGGGGAGCCAGAAAGGACCCAAACATGGTGGAAATGCCCTCTACACCCTGTAGAGGTCATTTTGGGGCATTATGGAGCCAAAAAACGGGGCAGATTTTGCCTACATCTTAAGGGACTAGGCTCATGGCTTGGGGTGATAGTTGATCCAGTATATTCATTAGCAGTACAATTGATACCTTCTGCCAATTCTGTCTGATAAGTCATCTACAACCCTACATAGGAAGGGGAAAAAGACTTATTTCATGGATACTGCATATGTGTTGTACATGTGTTTGCCTCTAAAATGGTCTGGAAACTTCAGCCAGTACCAGGGCTGATGCTATCATTAGGTCAACTAGGCAGCTGCCTAGGATGCAGACTTCATAGGGGTGTGGTACTGACATGTGAGGAGCACAACATTTGTAAAGGAAACATCACGGAAACTGAGAATTTGATGTGTCTGAAACTTACATTTTAATATCACAATTCACAGCGTTATTCAAAATTACTTGTATACAAAAACATTTCCTTTGTATTTGAGAAAGATAGTCAAAGATTACTCATGCAATTTGAAATACAGTACATTTAGCACTTTCAAGTTTGAGATTTTGTTGTTGTTTCACAAGACATCTGTTTCTGAAAACTGACAATAGCAGTTTTTTGAGGGGGTGAAAGTAGTTAGTCTTCCCTAGGGTGCAAAATAGTTTGGCAGCAGCACTGGCTTATACAGAATATAAGTCAACTGGACTATGTCATATTATGATCACATTGTGTCAAGAATTTGGCAGTCCAGTTAGTATGCTTACAACCTTTTTTTGAGATCTAAATCAAAGCCCTGGTTTAGAGAGTCAGACCCTTCATTGATTAGATTAGGGTGGACAAGCTCTGGAGATCCAGGAGCCAATTTTCCACCCATAGGACCTACTGCAAGCTGCACTAACCCCACCTCTGGGGCTTGGAGTAGCAAAACAAAGTGCAGGGAGGCTCAGGCACTTTGGCTTAAGGACAATCACTGCAATTCTCCTTTATCACCTGGATTGTATTTTTTTCCCCAGTGAGTGACACCTAGGAACCATAGAACCTGAAAAAACATGGAAAGAACATACAGACTGCTGGACTGCAAAATATAGATTGGAGTGCATATGACCCATTCCTGGTCTAGGATCTTAGAATCATAGAATTATACAGTTGGAAGAGGCCACAAGGGCCATCCTGTCCAACCCCCTGCCATGCAGGAATACACAATCAAATCATTCCCGACATATGGCTGTCCAGCCTCTGTTTAAAAACCTCCAAAGAAGGAGACTCCATCACACTTTTTCTTCAGCCGCCCCCAGACTCTGGAATGGCCTGCCCGAAGCGATACAACAGCTCAATATGCTGTCTGAATTCAAATCAGCACTCTTCACACAAATTCAAACCAGCCTCTTCTGGCAGGCCTATCCAGATGCTTTTAAAGTGTGAAGTTTAAATTGTGTGTTGATAATTTTAATATGTCTTGGTTTTACTTGTTCTTTTAAATTGATATATGTTTTTAATTTTCGACATCCACCCTAGTTTCTTTAGACACCTGTCATTTTTCCTCCTCATTGGAACTGTTTGAAGTTGTGCCTTCAATATCTCACTTTTAAAAATCCCTCATGAACTCCCTTCTCTTTTAGTATTCCTAACCACGGGATCACCCCCCCAGTAATTACCTGTTTTCTGAAATCAGCTTTCTTAAAGTCTAGAATGCATGTCTGACTACTCTTGGCCTTCCCTTTCCTCTGTATAACAAACTCCAGAAGAACATGGTCACTCCCACCTAAAGTTCTTGCCACTTCCATCCCATCAATGTTGGCTAGGATCAGGTCTGAAATAATTGATCCCCTCATTGCCTCTTGTACCTTCTGGATGATGAAATTGTGTTCAAGGCCAGTAAGGAATTTATTAGACCTTATAGTCTTGGCAGAATTGGACTTCCAACAAGTTGTAATCGCCTGTTACTACTACATCTCTCCTTTCTTAATTTGTGGTTCAAAGAATCCATTATTCTGATGTGTAACCATCCAAATGCTGAGATCATCTACAAGCCACATGTTTCCAAACATGGTTCAAGATCTTAGCATCCAAAAAAAGCCCACCCAGTTTTCACATGTGCCTGCCCAGACTGATATCATCACCTGAGACTGTGCTCCCAGTACTCTTACCAACTAAGCTAGAGTAAATCACTCCAGTTGAAAGGAGTTGGCTCCAACTGTGGAAAGTTCTTCTTAGAGAGGCTCACCTATTTTCATGAATCTCTGGTAGAGGCAAAGATCTTATTTTTCCAGACATTTAAAATTATGTGACAATTTCTTCCTCTTTCTTATTTCTTATTCTGTTTCAACTGAGTTAGTGATTTTGTTCTGATGTGGTCTGTTCCTGATGTAATGGTTGCAGTTTTCATGTATTCCTACTGTAAATTTTCAGTATTTCTACTGATCCAGAACCTGTCTTCTGTGGACTGAAGGGCTCCATTCACTGAAAAATCCCTGATTTTTAGGGATTCTTCCCTTGCACAACAGCTCACACCATTAAGCCATATACTCTATGTAGCATTTTCTGGGGACTGATGGTTGTGCTCCCATGGAGAAGAGAAGTGGGGGGAGGATCCACTTTAACTAAATTTGGATCCAACCCAAGTAAACAAAATATAGAGAAGCAGAGAACAAAATCAGGTCAGCAGGTCAAATTCCTGTTTAAATAAAACATTTTTGCAGGCTGATGGTGTGTTTATTTGTTTATCTTGTAAACTGATGAGAAATTTCATAGAATCTTAGAGTTGGAAGGGAATGGATTACTATACTGTAGTCTATAAAATGATCAACTGACTGACTAAATTTAAAAAAGACTATTTTATTGTACTTTGCTGCTTTAAAACAGTTTCTCTGCCAATCAGCTCTGATATTAGAAGTAAGTCAGGCTGGGAGAAATCCCACTGCAGAATGCAAACTATGGCAGATGGTGAGTTTACTGGTACTGTTCCCTGCCATTACCAATAATGGAAGAACACCCATTGCATGGAAAGGTGGGGAAGAGAAGTTGGGCTATGGCCAATTCATAAACAGTTCTTATGAAAGCAAAATATTTTTAAAAATTAAGACACCTGTTTCAATGATGAAAAACTCATGGATACAGATATTGTGCATGGTTTTGACAGCCAACATATGTCTAAACCCCTGATATGAAGACTTGTGTGAGTCACTGTTTCTCTCCATTCCCTACAATGAGATGCAAAGAAGGGAAAAGTATATCCAAACAGCTCTGAGAGCAAAGTAACAATGTGTGGGATGGGCACATGCCTGAAAGTATCTAATTCCCATTATCCTTCTGCCTTAAAATGTGTTGGAAAGCTGATGGGAATTAGGTAATTGCTCATGGGGAAGTACAAACATTCATTTATATCACAAGATGTGCTATTTTGCTATAGCTCCACCTCATGTGGCCTTCTGGTGAAGAAAGCCTACATGACAGCAGTGGACAAAGCAAATATTTCGTGCATAGTATTATGTGTTCTCACTGCAATATTACTTTAAATGATTGGGAACTGGCACCAGAGAAATAAATCATCAGCGGGTGATACCCGTCTCATCAATTTTAGCTTGTCACCCATGTTAAAAAGCACAGGAGCCTTGTTAAAAGGAAGATCAGTGACGGCTTTCAACAGAATGAAAGAAATACACTCATTCAAGACAAGACTATTCAATATTTTTCCATCCCTGAGTTTGTTTTAGACAAGGTATAGTTGTATTCCCAGTTCAGAATTCAAGCCAGGACAACCTATGGATGCGGGGACGGGTTCAAGAGAGTGTTAAAAGCAACGAAAGAACGTGCGCTTTGAGCGGAAAAGCCCTCGAACGCGTTTGCTTTGGATTCTGCCGGGCGGCTCTGCGGCACGCGAATGGGCTGTCAGGGAGCGGCCGAATGAAGTTGGGGAGACGGTTCCGGCTCGGCGTTTGTTTCGTCAGCCTGTCGCTGCCGGCCCTCACTTAACACTCGGTAAGAAACTGTCAGCTTCTGGGAGTGTTAATCAACAAATCGCCGCACGCATTCTCTGCAGTTTATTTCTTTACCACCGTGTTGTGCCCTTTGAAGAATATGTGGCTACGAAGTCGGCAGCGACTGTCAGGCATCATTTTTTAAACTTGAGGGAGTCGTATTAATTTGCATGAAACATACCCACAATGCAGTGCGCCTTCCTCGTCATCTCAGGGATAAGTACTAAAGAAAAAAGTGGTTTTTTTATAATGGCTAGATATTATGCTATAATATTAGTGGCAAATGATCACAATTTTATTAAGTGTCATATAACCCCCAAAAATGTCCACCATAATGTGTAAGAACTTAAGTTTTACAGCTTTATATAGCAAATGAATGAGTAGGTTGTCTTGGCTGGTCCGATTGCAGTGGTGCTTATAATTAATTGATCACAGTCAGTTACAGGTTTCTTTGTTCTTTCTCCACTCCCACTGCTTCACTTGACTAGTCTTTTGCTACAGGCAGGAAGACAGAGGGACACACTTCTTCTTTTAAACCATGCTGTAGCCATTTCTTTTACAAAGGAAAAATAAACAACCCCTCCCTCATGCTCCATAATTTAAAAAATCCATGAAAGACCACATAATGCACACAATCCAACTAAAGATAAGTCCCATTGACTTCAATACAAGAGCAAAGCTTGCCTTGGCAATTCTGCAATAAAAATAGAAAACTCTTATATCTCTATGACTTTGGCAGAATGCTGCTGCTGTTATTTTGTAAGCATTTTGTAAACATGGCATGATTGCTCTGTGTATATACTGTATTCTGAGATTATTGACTAACATTTCATTATTAGTTCTGAACAGAGTAGACCGCAATAATAATGCTGTAAATGAAATTATTATTCCCAACAATTTATTTATTTAAAGTGTTTTTAACCCACCTTTCAGGCAAGAAGGTTCCCAGAGTGGCTTAATTTGACAGTTCCCTAGAAAATATTGATTGACCAAATGCTTACTGATTCTAGTTGGCACTAACAATTGGATTTAGGCCATGATGATGACGACGACGATAATGATTATGCACTCTTCTTGCCAACCTGAAGTTTAACAATACTGGAAATAAGGCCTAAATACCCCACAGGCACCAGATCCCATCTGATCTTGGAAGCTTAACAGGGTCAACCCTGATTAGTACTTGGATGGCAGGTGCTAAAGGCTGTATTTCAGAGGAAGGAACTGGCAAAACCACCTCTGAGTATTCCCTTGTCTAAGAAAACCCTATGAAATTCATGGGGTCACCATAAGTTGACAGGCAATTTGAAGGCACAGACACATACTATCGTAGAAATATAGGATGGAAGAAGGGAGGGAAAATTAAAAGGGGAGGCTGGATCCTCCTTCCCAACAGAAGTGAAGCCTGAGAGCATGGAACTGGCTACACCCATCACTGCCTGCATTTGTCTCTTGCGTCTTTTGCCTCTCCAGTCATCACCACCTCTTGGATGTTTTCTCCCCCGTGCATGTAAATGTAGACCCTTTCATCGATTGGGTAGCAAAGGCAGATGAGGCGTGCTAGTCTACGGTTCACTGTGTTATCCAATGCCCAGTGCAGCCATGTGTATTATTCACAGTTCCAATAAAAGTGGATCTATTCTTCACCCAGACAGCCTGTCACAGGACTCGTCATAGTGCAAGTGATCATAGAATCATAGAATTGTAGAGTTGGAAGAGACCACGAGGGCCATCCAGTCCAACCCCGTCACGCAGGAAATCACCATCAAAGCATCCCCGACAGATGGCCATCCAGCCTCTGTTTAAAGACCTCCAAGGAAGGAGACCCCACCACGCTCTGAGGGATTGTGTTCCACAGCTGAACAGCTCTTACTATCAGAAAGTTCCTCCTAATGATGAGGTGGAATCTCTGTTCCTGGAGCTTGCACCCATTGCTCCGTGTTCCACTCTCTGGGGCAAGCATGCTCCATCCTCAACGTGACACCCTTTCAAATACTTAAACAGGGCTATCATATCGCCTCTTAACTGTCTTTTTTCCAGGCTAAACATACCCAGCTCCTTAAGTCTCTCCTCATAAGGCATCATTTCCAGACCTTTCACCATTTTAGTTGCCCTTCTCTGAACACGCTCTAATTTGTCAATATCCTTTTTGAATTGTGGTGCCCAGAACTGGACACAATATTCTAGGTGAAGCCTGACCAAGGCAGAATAGAGTGGCACTATCACTTCCCTTGATCTAGACAGTATACTTCTATTGATGCAGCCCAAAATCACATTGGCCTTTTTAGCTGCCGCATCACACTACTGACTCATGTTCAACTTGTGGTCTACTAGGACTCCTAGATCCCTTTCACACATAGTCTCGTTCAGCCAGGTCTCCCCCATCCTATATCTGTGCATTTCATTTTTCTGCCCTAAGTGCAGTACCTTACATTTCTCCATATGGAATTTCATTTTATTAGCTTTGTAAGTGATATACAGTATGACTGGAATCCAGTCAGGGCCCTTGACCCCAGTATCCATGGGGATACATTCCCAGACTTACCACGGATACCAGAAACCATGGATATTAGCAAACCCCATTAAAATGAATGACTTCTGGCCCAAGCATACCATACCAAAAAGTCACACTGGAGGGCCTAGATATGCCTAGAAAGACTATTTCTTTTGAATGTGGGTAAGTGAATCTGTGGATACAAGGGTCAGACTATATCAAACCTCCTAGTGTCAAGGGCCCTGACTGGATTCCAGTCCCCCAACCCATCCCCGGTGGCAGGGGAGTTATTAACAAAAAAAGCAGCTGGGCTGCAAACTGTTTTTTAGCCTCTCATTCTGGTTAGCTTGAAATCTTCTCATTCTTGCACACTTTTGTATTGAGCAGTTATAGTGAGTTGGGCCTCTGCTGCCAGAAAGATGGGTTTTCGAGTCCTTGTAGGCATCATGGCTAACAGACATAGAAAAGGCTGGTTTGTATTAGTAATTTTAATATATGTATATATTTTTTCACTAGCTTGTCAGCTTGAGATTGGGAAAGATCTGCAGGCTGAGAGCAGACTGGGGGAAAATGAATTTTCCTGTTACTAACCTATTTGTACAGTTCCTGTAGCTATGGTGGGAGAAATGGGGCACACTTTGATTTTCTTTCTATGCTTCTGCACCATATAATCTGTGGGAGCCCATCTTCCGTTGGGCTTTTGGTGGATGCACACCAAGCTGGGACTCCCCATAGCCAGGCAGAATTAAATTGCAAGCTGGGGATAGCAAGGGTAAACTTAGTTCCTTAGTGGCCCCATTTCTACCACTGTCTGTGAATGGATGCTGGATCCCATAATCAAAAGGGCTGATATGCTTCTATGCTGTGTACCATGTGCTGCATTATGTACCACCAATAAAGTTTATCTTTATTGTTCACACTATCTGCATACAATAACACCGAAGTATGAAAGAATATGAAGCTATGTTTTTGCTTCATTTATTTATTTAGGATGGTATGAGACATGCTGCTCTCACTACCTTTCTGTGGTGGTGGGACTGCATGTTCTTGTGAGGGAAGAGGGTATGCTGATGGCAGTAATGCTGCTAGTAGGGTCTCCCATGTCAGTTAAGCTTTTGCTGAGGAGCAGGACTAAACATACCAAACAGCTACTGGGCAGCAGCAGTAGTGTGTGTGTGGGGTGACACTGGTGGAGGATCTCTCAGAGACAATGGCAGTGGCACTATAGCTAATGCTTGTTAGTACTGCTCAGAAGAAGGCAATGGTAAACTGCTCCTGAACCTTTTTACCTTGAAAACTCTTTGATGATAGTCCAAATTGAAACAAGAGATAGTACGAGAAGATAAAACTTCCAGGTCAGAAGGCACTCATCAAGTTACCGGGGAAGAGCAGAGGACAACTACGAGTAGCGCTATGGCTGATGATGCAACTGGACTCATACCAAAAGGATGTTCAGCTGCTGAAGTGCTCAGAGGTAAAAGGAAAGTCTGAGGCTGCAGAACACATATTATAGGAACATGGAATGTGAGAAGCATGAATCAGGGAAAGCTAGAAATTGTAAAACAATTGTAAAATGTATAAACATTGCAATACATGGGGTGAACAAGTGGATAGAAATGGAACATTTTGAGTCAAAATAGTGTTTTGCTCAGGAAATGAAAAATCTAAGAAGAAATGGGGTGGCATTAATAGTGAGGAGAGATGTAGACTTCAGGGAAAACTCATCAATATAACCATAATCCAAGTTTATGCTCCACCTACAGAGACAGAAGAAGAAAAAATTGAATGATTCTGCAGTGGAGTCCAGGATGAAGTGGTGTGATCACATACCAAAACATGGCTTCTTGTTAATCATAGGTGATTGGAATGCAAAAGTAGGAAACAGGGTAGACCCAAAGTTTGTAGGAAAATTTGCCAAAGGATCAAGAAATGGAACAGGAGAGCAACTGATTGAATTTTGTAAAGCCAACAGTTTGTTCATTGCAAACATATTCTTCAAGCAACCCAACAGGCAACTGTATATATAGACATCACCTGGTGGCTAATACAGAAAGCAAATAGATTACCTTACTGGAAGCAGAAGATGAAGAAGCTCCACTGCAAAAACAAGACCAGGAGCAGATTGGGGCACAGACCATGAATTGCTAATATCAAAAATTAGAGTAAAGCTAAAGAAGAACACTAAATCAATCATTATGCCAAGACACAACCTGAAGAACATCCCTGTAAAATTTAAAGATAATGTAAAAAACAGACTTGCACCATTAAACCTAATTGACCAGGAACAAGAACTCTGAACTGAAGCCAGGGACATTGTAAGGGGAGGATGCAAATAGACACTATCTGCAGCCAAAAAGGAAAAAAAGTTTCACAAGATGGCAGATAAAACTCTTCAGTTAAGGACAAATGACATGCTAAAGTAAAGGGGAACAGAAATAGGGTCAGAACCCTAAATGCAACTTATGGACAAAGAGAACTACTATAATACTCAGTGTAGAGAAATGGAAGGTGACAACAAAAAGATAGAACAAGAGACCTCTTCCACATGATCCAAGAAATCAAAAGGAACTGTAAGTGAAGATTCAGGTTGCTGTATGACCAGCAAGGGAATACATTGCATGACCAAGTAGAAATTTTTAAAAGAGGGAAACAATACACTGAAGAACTGTATAAAAGAGAAGAAAGGATAACAAATCCATTCAAGGAAGATCCATTTGAAGATGAACCTCTAGTTTTAGAAACTTAAGTGAAGCTGCACTCAGAGCACTTGGGAGAAATATACCAATAGAACTGCTTCAAGCTACAGAGACAGAATCTACTCTAGTTCTAATTAAAATCTGTCAGCAAATATGGAAAACAAAACAATGACCCACGGATTGGAAATGTTCCATATAGAATCCACTCTCCAAGAAAGGGACACCTGGGATTCCAGTAACCACAGGACCATTGCATTAATCTCCTAAAGTGATGCTCAAAATTCTGCAACAAAGACTCTTACTATATATGCAGTGAGAAATGCCAGCTGTCCAAGCTGAGTTCAGGAAAGGAAAAGGCTCTAGGGGTCATATTGCAAACCTACATCGGATACTGGAGTGCTCCAAAGAATTTCAGAAGAAAATCAGCCTGTGCTTCATAGATTATAGCAAAGCCTTTGACGGCATTGATCATGAAAAGCTATGGATTGCTCTTAAAGAAACGGGTGTGCCACAACATTTGACTGACCTGAAGTGTAATCTGTACTTATGACACAAGGCTACTGTTAGTACAGAATACAAAGAAATTGAATGGTTTCCAGTAGGCAAGAGGGTCAAAACAGGGCTGCATTTTATCACCCTATCTAACTTGTACGCTGAACATATAATATGTAAAGCAGGATTAGACATGGAGGAAGGCGGTGTAGAAAACAAGGAACATCAACAATTTAAGATATGCAGATGACACCATATCACTTGCAGAAAATAGCAAAGTCTTGGAATGATCACTGAAGAATATCAAGGAAAAAAATCCAAAAGCAGCTTTATAGTTGAATATTAAACCCCCGGAAAAATGATGACCACAGAAGATTTACTTAATGTTAAAAGTAGACGATGACAACATTGAAATAGCTAGAGAGTTCCATACCTTGGCTCTGTCATTAATCAGACTGGAGCCAAGAAACCAAAAGAATACTAGGACATGGAAGGGGAGTTATGAAGGAACTAGACAAGGTCCTGAAGTATAAAGATATCTAATTCAATACTAAAGTTAGGATGCCCATGCCACCATACTTCTAGTTTTTATGTATGGTTGTGAAAGCCACTAAACTTGACACTATCCTACTTTGGATATATCATGAGAAAACATGACTTACTAGAAAAGACAATCATGCTTGGCAAGGTAGCAGGTAGTAGGAAAAGAGGAAGACTGCACTGGTGATGGAGAGATTCCATCAAGGAAGACACAGCTTTCTGTCTGCAAGAACTGATAGGGCTGCCGATGACAGGGTGACCTGGAGGTCTCTCGTTCATAGCGTCCTTATAAGTCAATATTGACTTGACGGCGGCTAGGAACAAGTACGAGACAGCCTGCTACCCAATTCCAGGTAGGTCATACGGCCAAGTTCCGGATTACTCCACTCAACATATCCTCAAAACCCGATTTTCCAGGTGTCCCGGACAGGGCAAGGAGGCAAAGGGGAGCGGGGCGGCCGGAGCCAACGCCCCTCCAGCGGGCGCCTGCCTCGACTGCCCGGGCGAGGCCCCTGAGCCAAGCGGCCGCCTCCAAGGCCGGCAAGCGCCACCTGCGGGCCGAAGGGGTGCAAAAGCAACAGGTCTTGCGGGGCTGCTGCTTCACATCAGCGACCACGGCTGTCGACAGGTAACGCCCCTAGCAAGCCACAGCGTGGCGCCAGCAGACCCACCCTCTATTTAGTGGGGCTGTACTTTGCACCGCCCCCACCGGAACTATGCTCTCTGCTTTGTTTTGCATATTCTGTTCCCAAAATGCATCAGGGTACAAAAACGGCTCAATTTGCAAGATGTGGAAAAAAGAAGATTAATGTATTTTGTTTCCTTTTAACTGACAGTAAAACATCTTTAAAAGTACTTGAAAATAACATTATTATGTTTTCACTATGCTCTAAAAAAGTTGAATACACAATATATATATATATATAAAAGGGACATGTGCATAAAGTGCCGACTGGTCCGAAGGTAGTGGGTTATCTCAATTTCAATTGATTGTTCACAGTCATTTACAGATTGATCTCCTTGTTCTTTTTTCCCCCCTTCCCACTGCTGCATTTGACTAGTCTTTTTTAAAACACTTTCAACTGCATTGCTATTGGAAGATCAAACAAGATCAAAATGTCAAAATATAGCATTCCTTAAGAAAGCCCTATGAAATTCATGGGGTCACCTTAATTTAACAGGTGGCTTGAAACACATTCAGGGTAGCAGTGTTGGCCATGCAGCAAAACAAAATCCCCCCCCCCAAAAGTGATGCCTTTATTAGCCAACAAAATGCAAAACACATGATGCAAGCTTTTGAAGCTCTACTGGCTTCTTCATCAGGCAAATATGTTTTTTTTAAAGAAAGAAAGGTGACAATGTTGGAGTCACAGGCCTACATGCTGTTTCAGATGTTACTTGTGCTTTTCAGGTGAGGGATCTCATGCTGTACACATATAACATTCTCTGGTTCTAAAGGGAATACTCTGTCAGTATCTTATACAGTTGTCCCTCCATATCCACAGATTTGGTATCCATGGATTTAAGTATTCACAGCTTGAAAATATTCTTTAAAAAATAATAATCCCAAAAGCAAACCTTGATTTTGCAAAGTTGAACATGAGCCAACAGTGTGATGCGGCAGCTAAAAAGGCCAATGCGATTTTGGGCTGTATCAATAGAAGTATAGTGTCTACATCAAGGGAAGTAATAGTGCCACTCTATTCTGCATTGGTCAGACCTCACTTGGAATACTGTGTCCAGTTCTGGGCACCACAATTCAGAAAGGATATTGACAAATTGGAGCGTGTCCAGAGAAGGGCAACTAAAATGGTGAAAGGTCTGGAAACGATGCCTTATGAGGAGAGACTTAGGGAGCTGGGTATGTTTAGCCTGGAAAAAAGACGGTTAAGAGGCGATATGATAGCCCTGTTTAAGTATTTGGAGGGGTGTCACGCTGAGGATGGAGCAGGCTTGTTTTCTGCTGCTCCAGAGACTGGAACACGGAGCAATGGGTGCAAGCTCCAGGAACAGAGATTCCACCTCAACATGAGGAGGAACTTTTTGACAGTAAGAGCTGTTCGGCAGTGGAACACACTCCCTCGGAGCGTGGTGGGGTCTCCTTCCTTGGAGGTCATTAAACAGAGGCTGGATGGCCATCTGTCGGGGATGCTTTGATCAAGATTTCCTGCGTGGCAGGGGGGTTGGACTGGATGGCCCTCGTGGTCTCTTCCAACTCTGCAATTCTATGATTCTATATACAGTACAGATGGCCAAACATTAATTACTGATAAAGCCTCCATCCTGAATCGATGGGCTGAACATTTTCAAAGTCTCTTTAGCGCCAACCGAGGCTCAACTATCCAACATATGATACAAAAACCGATGAAAAATGAATTGGACATAGCTCCCACTTTGGAAGAGACCCTTAAGGCCATACAGCAGTTGAAAAACGGCAAGGCAGCTGGGATTGATGGAATCCCACCTGAAGTTTGGAAACACAGAGGTCATGCATTCCACGATAAATTCCACAAATTTCTTGTGAATTGATGGGAAAAAGGGGAACTGCCATCAGACCTCCGAGATGCAATCATCATCACCCTATACAAGAAAAAAGGAACAAAATCCGATTGCTCAAACTATCGAGGTATAACACTGCTCTCTATTGCTGGAAAAATCCTTGCAAGGATACTCCTGAACAGATTAGTTCCTGATATTGCAGAAGAACTTCTCCCTGAAAGCCAATGTTGCTTCAGAGCCAATAGGAGTACTACAGACATGGTATTTGCCCTTAGAAAAATGCAAGAAAAATGTAGGGAGCAGAACAAGGGTCTCTATGTAGCATTTGTTGACCTCACCAAAGCCTTCGACACTGTGAGGTCTGTGGCAGATCCTGGAAAAACTAGGATGTCCCCCCGAATTCCTTAAAATGATTGTCTTGCTACACGAGGGCCAGTGTGGTCAGGTCAGATATGGCGATGCTCTTTCAGAGCCCTAATAACTAATGGAGTGAAGCAAGGTTGTGTTCTTGCACCAACTTTATTTACAATCTTCTTTAGCATGATGCTCCAAAGGGCTATGGCAGAGCTTGAAGAAGACGACGGCATCTATATACGCTACCGTACTGATGGTAGCTTGTTTAACTTAAGCCGTCTGAGGGCTCACACTAAGACTCTAAACTATCTAGTTTGTGAGCTGCTCTTCGCTGGTGATGCTGCCCTTGTTGCCCACACAGAAGCAGCTCTGCAGCGCCTAACATCCTGCTTCGCAACAGCTGCAGAGCTGTTTGGGCTGGAAGTCAACCTGAAGAAAACAGAAGTTCTTTACCAGCCTGCACCACAGGACGAACACCACCATCCCCACATTGCTGTTGGCAAATCTGTGCTCAAGTCCGTTCAGCAGTTCACCTATCTGGGAAGCATCATCTCCTCAGATGCCAAGAATGACAAAGAGATTGATCACAGATTAGCAAAGGCATATAGTGCATTTGGAAGACTTCACAAAAGAGTCTGGAGCAATAAACACCTGAGGCAAAGCACAAAAATCAGTGAGTATAGAGCCATTGTACTGTCTATCCTCCTTTATGGATCTGAAACATGGGTCACCTATCGCCACCACCTACAACTCCTCGAACACTTTCATCAGCGCTGTCTACGCACAATCCTAAATATACACTGGACTGACTATGTGACAAATGTGGCTGTCCTTGAGCAAGCAGGGATCACCAGCATTGAGGCCATGATATTGAGAACACAGCTGTGCTGGGCAGGGCACGTTTCTAGGATGGAGGACCATCGCCTCCCAAAAATACTACTCTATGGTGAACTTGCCACGGGTCAGCGTAAGAGGGGCGCTCCAAAAAAGTGATACAAAGACTCCCTGAAACAACATCTCAGGCTTGGCCAAATTGATCACCAACAGTGGTCCGCCCTGGCCTCACATCGGGAGGCATGGAGACGCACAATCCACAATGCTGCAGCTTTATTTGAGAACTCACACCGAACAAGTCTTGAAGAGAAACAACAATGCAGAAAGAATCACAACCCAAAAACATCACCCAAGGAGACCTGCTGTGCTTTCTGCAACCGGACTTGTCTATCTCGGATTGGCCTTTTTAGTCATCAGCGCACTTGCAGAAAGCACGGGATGAGTCCTTCCTGAATCTTCATTTGCGAAGAAAAGCCAGAGAGAGATAAGGGACACCATTTTGCTGTGCCATTGCATAGAATGGGACTTGAGTATTCATGGATTTTGGTATCCACAGGGGGTCCTGGAACCAAACCCCAGCGAATATGAAGGGACAACTCTCTCTCAATCTCTCTCTCTCTTTGTGTATATATATATGTGTGTATATATATATATATATATATATATATATATATATATGTGTGTGTGTGTGTGTATGGGTATGTTGCCTTTCTCAGTGTGCTGATTGGCTGCTCAGGAAGGAAACACACCCAACCAATCACTACCCACATGCAAATTCCCTCTTCAACTCACAATCCACTCCTGCCACTCAATCTGTGGCCCAGATTGGGACCCATACAGTCAAGTGGGAATGATGGTGGGCTGCCTGTGACGGGATCCAGGCAGTCAAATGGCAGCTGCAGTGGTGGAGCACTGCTGCCACTGCTGCTGCAACTGGACCCACTCAACCAACTGGTGGTGGTGGTAGCAATAGGCCACCTGCAACAGGACCCAGGCAGTCAAGTGGTGGTTGCAGTGGGCCGTCTGTGACAGGACCCAGGCAGTCAACTGGTGGCGGCAATTCTGGGAAGTATGGAATACTGAGAAGGGGGAGGAGGAATTTAAAAATCCAACCTACCTTACAGGGTTATGAAGTCTACCAGGAGGTTTTGGGGTTTTTTTGAGTTTTAAAATGGCATGTTACGCTGGGAACAGCTAGTTGTTCCTTTAAAATTCTTCCATGCTTCCTTATAGGCCAGATTGGCTACATTTTGGCCCCACGTTAAAACATGGCTTTTGATTACAGCTTTTAGGATGCAATGTTATCATCCAGTTTGTACACAGACATGGATTTAACTCTTAATGTGTTTGTTTTCAATCTGTGCTTTGACCTCGAGATCTTCAGTTGAGGCCCTGCTCTGTTCCACCTCCTCCATCTGCTTATGGTAGGGGTGCTAGAAAAGGCTTTTTTAGTTATGTGGCCCAGGATGTGCATGGCCCCCATTTTGCTCACATTTAGACAGAGGGCCCATTTGCACTACACAGTTACAGCACTGTGATTCTGTTTTAACTGCCATGGCTCCATCCTATGGAATCTTAGGATTTCTAGTTTGGTTGGAGGCACTAGAGGAGCTCTCTGAGAATTTTAAATGTCCCCCTTAAACTACCAATTCCAGGATCCCATAGGACAGAACCATGGTTGTTAAAGTGGGTTATAGTGTTATAGTTATGTAGCATTAATGGGGCCCTGGTTGAGACACCATATATGCCTTTAGCCCTTAGTGCATGAAGGTGTCTCTCTGGAGTTGGCAATATTATTGCAGCTAATGTAATGTCCTAGTTTGCTTCTATTGTGGGTATTGGTGTATTACTATGTGAACCATTGTGGCCAATGACAAAAATATGGGTGCCAGTCTCTGGCACATTGAGGAAAAATGGTCAGCCTACCATATCAGATTGGTCGACAAGCAGCATCCTAAGGTAACTGCTTCACTCTGCATAGCAGCAGGGCTTGGCTAGTAAAAAGAGTGGTGCCACCACTGCAGTTAGAAGAGAACAGATAATACAATGGTCTTGTGTTATGAAAGCTTATTTTTCCATTAATTTACTTCCAGCGTATACAAATTAAATTATGAAGGGAGCTTTCTTTATTTGTGCCTTTACGTTTCATATAAAATTGGTGTGTGTATTGAGGGAAGACACAGGTATGGAATTAAACACCTGAGACATATGGCATTTAAGAGAGTTCGGCACTATTCTCAGTGAAAATAGGCAATGGGGTACTTAAACTATTAAAACCCCATCTCCCTAAAGATATTTTCCGGAAGAGCATCCTAGGACTACTGTTAAAGGAAGCTGCTATTTAGGAAAATGAGGAAGACAACATTTATATTTTTAAAATTACTTCAGTCCCAACTCTTCCACTCTTTCGGAAACTATCCAAACAGAATTTCCACCAGCAGTGGAGATTTGTGTATTCATTTCCTCTTCTTTTCCCCTTGAACATATTGCTACATGTTATTTTATTAGAATTCAGAACTTTTTATAACAGATTTTATCTTTGACAATTTTTGAAAAGCTTATGCTTTTGTGTGTGTTGTTTTTACTATCTCTCATTCCAGAGATTAAAAAAATCAAATCATTCCTTCTTTTAGTTAATGTGAATATGCCCAGGGAAACAGCAAAGGCAGACCTAATAGTTATTCTCAGAGGGATTCTTATAAGCTCCAATGTGATTGAAGGTCAGAAAGAGAGGCGTTAGAAGATGCTAAAGCATGTATTTGTGGATCTTTCAAATGAGTGAATGAACATTACTGAGAACTTGGGTATGTTATGTTTATCACATCAAAAGCAGACATGTGTAAATTAAACTGGTTAACAAGGTTGTGGTGAAATTATATTTAACACAAATACTGATTATTATTTTGATAAATTTAAACACTGGAATGGACTACAAATCTTTTAAGTTAAGAAAATAAAAATCTGCAATATATAGCTATGAAAAAGCCATTACTCACAGTGGCAGAGAATTGTTCATACCTTCACCAATTCAAGTAAAAGGGACTTTGCCCCTCACTAACTTATCCTAAATGAAGTTATTTTTGGATTTATTATCTGAACTTTAAAGTAACACGTGGAATATGAAATCTTCAGTTACTATATATAGATGTGAGAGAAAAACATTCACCACACATTAAATTAGCAAGCTCTTAAGGTGGGTTGGGGTAGGATTTTCACCACAGAGAATCATGGTGAAGCACAGATTTGTATACTGTATATGGTATTCCATTTTAGCTAGAGAACATCTGCAGCTTGATTGCTGGTCTGCCTGTTTAGCATTTTTTCCTTCAGTAGGAAGGCAAAGAAGACATCAGTGATACCAGATTTTGGGTGTGCGTGTGTGTGGAGAAATCAGGCACAGTTCATAATCTTGGGTACAAGCAATCTGAGTTTTGTCTTGATTGCATTTGGCCTTGGATATTGCATGCAAAGTGTGATAGCACTGATAGAGAACTGGTTGTCTGCAAGTCTTGGGATTCTGCTATCCTACAATCCAAATCTGAGGAAAATAATGCCTGGGGAAGGGGAGATAAAATTGAAATTGGAAGAGCTTCAGCACAAATATCTTTTAGGTGGTAGGAACCATTGTATATGCCTTATTGTATAAACAAGTGAAGCTAGATGCATGTCTGCAGTATGTTCCTTCTCTTGAAGGGGAGCCATCTCAGGTGGCCTCAAAACAAAATATAGCACGAAGGATTATTAATGTAAAACACTTCCTGATTCCTAAAGTCTTAACACAACAGTAACATATATGCAATTAACTCCTAACAGTGCTGATTCCAAGCATGTTTGATTATTTGGGAGAATCCTATCACAATACAGTATACATATGAAAGAATGTCCTACTACTGTGGAACTCAATTTCTATGTAAGAATTTCTCTCCAATTCTTAGTTATAAAGGGTTTGATATGCTGTTATAGTATGTTGTAGCCTAACTTAATACCTTTCTTTCTATTATGCTTTAACTACCGGTATGGACACTCCTCACAATAAAGAAAAAATAAATATGCAAGCTTTCAGTTCTCAAAGTTATTCATTTGGCTATTGTTGAACTATGAAACAAACATTTCAGAAAGACTGAAAACTATTATTATAGTAGTTCAGTGTGTTTAAGTTGTAAACATGGGCAATTTTAATTTGAATTAATGTTGATTCATCTTTATAAAATATTTGCATTGTAATAGCCAACAACTGACCTCCTCTTGATCAGCTGAAGAATGCTACTCAAAATTGGTGGAAGGTGCGTTAAAAACAAATCTCCCAGGAACTGATTGTGGTTGCTGGAAAATCAGTGGCTAAAATAAGGCACAGACACACTCTCATTTAGGACTATTCTTTTGTTCTATAGAAAGATATACAAAGTACTAGACCTGAAACTATCAGTTCATGTTGCCACATGTATGGCCAAGAACAAGAGAAGTCATCCTATTCAGAAAAGAAACAACCTCTTCGGGGGAGAACTTTGATAGCTCTCAAAGCATTTTTAATCTTTCTTTTGAAGTGGGAAAACTCAAGCTCATTAGTCACAAAAAATTTTTTTTTAATCAGATCAAACTGGTTAAACTAATAAAAAAAATTCACATCAAAAGTTATGTTCAGATTTGTTTGCTAATACAAAAAAGTTCATACTGCATTGTTTTACTATCCCAAATCCCATTTGCTCCAAATGATGCAGAACCCCTCATAACAATCTTTTAATAGGATTCAGTAACTGTTCACTGTGCATAAACCATCTTCCACTTAAAGTTCTTCTCTTGTTCTGCTTAGTTTGGTGGCATGTTCTTCTACAAATTTAGTCAAGTTCTCTAGATCTCTTTCCCCACTTTCAAATTTAATAGGATTCGTCTTCTTGCTGCTGGGAGCAAAATAGATGGTAGGAAATCCTTCCACTTTGTAATTGTCATTGGGGACATCATTGGCAGTAGCATCCATTTTGGCAATGAGCAGATTTTTCTGATTCTTGTACTTTTTACCCAGTTCAGCATAGATGGGCTCAAGTTTCTTGCAGTGTCCGCACCAGGGAGCATAGAACTCTATGAGGACATCTGTTTTTGGATCCATCACTATGGACTCAAATGTTTTACCAACTACAATCTTCACTGGACCTTTGTTATTTTTTGGTATAGGTTGGGATTTCACAATGGGTTTCAGTTCACCTAAAGAAAGGAAAAAGGAGAAATACTAGCATATAGAGAGAATGTGTCTGCTATGACTTACCCTATCAGAATTATCCCACTTTATTTGTGACTAGCTAGCTTTATTTGTGACTCTAATCCACATAATACAGTCCCAACTTTTGTAAAAATTTCCTTCCTGATCACCAAAGGATGATTCCAAGCTGCCAGAGGCAATTATGCAAGCAGCTATGTACAAGTCTAGATAATAAGCCTCTTGACAAAAAAATGCTTTTCACAGCACTGACACGTAAAACCTCTTGGTCTGTGATGCAGAAATCCCAAAAGCATGGTGTCTCCCACTTTGTGCTCAACATCTAGCCTGGTGAAGAGTTACAAACAACTAAAATTTTTAGTTTTTAGCCCACTATTTTATGACATTTTAGCTGCATCTACTAGAGGTAGTGCCCTACCATTTATTTATTTATTTATTTATTTATTTATTTATTTATTTTATATGCAACCTTCTCCCAAAGTGGGACTCAAGGTTGTTGTTTTTTTAAATAAATAAAAAAAAAAGTGGGACCCAAGGTGGCTTCCAAGACAACATAGTAACATAAAACATGAAAAGAGAAGGCTTGGTATTCCAAGGGATTTTTTTTGTGAAATCTAATGGACTCCATCCATCTGATGCTCAGAGTCAGTACCCTTGTGTTACACGATATTTTCTCCCTTAACTTTTAGGAAAGAATGTACCAGTGGCTAAAGAATTTCATATGGGCTACTCATCCTACACTCAGATCTAAGAAAGAAGACTGTCCACAGCACAAGCAATTTACCTTTTTTGAATGACAAAACAAATTGCCTCAGCACATCAGAATCAAATTCTTCTGGTTCCATTGCATATTTCTTGCCACCTTCATCAAAGATGGCAGCATTAACATCCTCTCCACTGTCAATAAGTCCCAGGTCCTTTATCTCTGAAGAATAGTCATCTTCATCAGCAACTGCAAAAGTATATTCTGGGAAGTCCTTAGCTACTTCTAAAACTTTGTTTCGCCAGTACTGAGTAGCTGAAGACAAACACATAATGAAGTTAGAGATTTCTGGTTTGTTCTGTAACATCTCTTTAAATATGACATTTACCAATACTTACCAACACGATAATCAAAGCTGAAGTCTACTGCATAATAAACTATCACCAAAGGTTTCTTATTGTATCTCTTAGCATCATTAGCAGTCTTACGATGGCCCACAAGAGGTACAGCATGTTTCACCACATGGCTTTTCACTTCCCCAGCATCAGTAGATTCCTGTTTACAGCAAGAAAAAATAGATACAGAGGATGTGATGCTTGGAAGAGCTTACAGTTACACTGTTCAGTATATCATTTATGCACGGATCCTAACTGAAAGAACACCTGAAGAACCTTACACTCTATACAGGATATTGAAGATATTTTATACTGATGATTTTCAGGAAGCTTGAGTGAAAATAAGTTTTCCAGCAGGGGAAACCTCCAACCCAAATGCTGCACACAAGACATCTCCATTTGGCCCACAGCACCCACACCTCCTCCATCCCCATAAGCAATGAGGCTCTTAGAAAACTTCTACTGCTCTGTTGTATAGAGAAATGATTTGTAGATTTACCTTCCCCTCCCTTACACTGATACTAATGGAGGGGGAGGAAAGGGAAAGCGTGTGAGCAAGTGAAGGAGACAGAAGATGTTGTTTTCTAGCCCTGCTCACTTATTTCCAACTGGTATGCTCTGTTCAATTTCCAGGTGAGTAATGTGGCCCCATTGCTACAGAATACTTTGGGTGCCATCTGGTAGTAACACTGTGGAAGTCATTGCTAAATAAATGATGAATGCAAACCAGCTGATTCCAAAACAAAGCTGTATGTTGTTTTAAGTGGTGATACTTTTTTTATTGACATAGTTTAACTTACCTGCTTTTGTGTTTGAATTATTTTTATATATCTTATATTTTAGTTTAATTAGCTACCTTTAATGTTGTATGTCATGGAAAGAAGAGTACAGATTTAATCAAATATAAGTTCTCTACCTTCAAAATAGATTTCTATGCCCTTCTCTTCATTTCCATTTTTCCTTACTGGATGCTAGCTTGGAGCCATTTACTATGTTCTTAGCTTGTTCTTTTCTGCAAATAATGAATGCATATTCTGTGTCTCAGTTGCCGCCTCATCTCTAGATCTGATCTGTCCTTAAAAGCAACTCTTCCACTCTTATTTATAATTATTTTAAAGCCACTTTTAAGAGTGGGACCCTCTCTCAAAGCAGCCCACTTAATAAAAAACAAAACAGTAAAGAAAATGAAAGCAAAATTGTAACAACAAGTGATAACTAATATCAGGAGACAAAGAATATAGTTAAACAAAATGCCGATGAAAACAAATGGGTTGTCAGAGCTTTCCTGAAGGCTTGCAAAGGAGGAGCCTGCCCCCCACTCCCTGCATGGAAGCATTCCTGAGCTGACCTGTACAATCCCCTTGGTAGCAGGCATTCCAGCATACATGGAATATAAGGAGAAGTTTTGACTGAATATTTGTTTTTTCACCATAGCCCCACAGAATACTTCCATGTAAGTTGTAGATCGAGTCAGCAAAATCCAATCAGGAAACTTATTGTTTATATGCACAGTGGAGAAAAGGTCAGAAACAGGATAGATAAGATAGTCCAACATGAAAAAGCAACTGCAGCTAAGGGCCATTGCTTGTAAATTACAGTCACTATAAACAAACTTCTACACTTAATGGAAACAGTCCACTAAATTTAAAATGCAACCTGGAATATCAAGATACAACAGGCAAAATGGCACATAATACAGCTCTCTAATACAGCTTTGACATAACTACTCACATTAATATCCAAAACATGCATTTTAGGCTCATATTTTGACCGAAATTTTTCAGGTTGCATCACCACCAATTTTCCAGGATCCACTTTCAGAAAACTTGAAATTTCTTTGCTGAAGGTATGATGGAACTTGTAATCTTCTCTTAGACCGTTAGCTGTAAGATAAGAAAAAAGTTGGGATGCATGATTTCTGATCCAGCAATCTGTTTATACAGCACTATCATCCTGTTAGCCTAAAGCTCTATAATGTATTACAGAAAAAAGCTTTCCAAACTGTACTTGCAAATGTAAGAATGAAGGACACTTACAGTTTGTCTCCAGCATTAGTTATCAAAGTTTACTCAGAATTTGGAGTAGTTATTTTTTTTAAAAGTAATTTGTTACCCACTGGGCACTGGTTTTTGGTAGCTCATTGTATTGCTTGTTTAAGAGTGGCATTCTAATAACACATTACTAATACATTACTTTGCATTATATTATACATGTATGACTAAAAATCTTCCCCTAAGTAATGTTGCTCATTACACCGAGAAGTAACACTACTACCAGATGTTATCTTAGTTTGCAAAGACAAACGATTGTCACCTTGTTACCTCCAAAAGCAAGACATTACAGATAATGTTACTTGTAATACATTCAGAATATAATGTCTCTTTATCAGAAGATTCATAGAATCATGGAATTGTAGAGTTGGAAGAGACCACGAGGGCCATCCAGTCCAACCTCCTGCCATGCAGGAAATCACAATCAAAGCATCCCCGACAGATGACCATCCAGCCTCTGTTTAAAGACCTCCAAGGAAGGAGACCCCACCACGCTCCGAGGGAGTGTGTTCCACTGCCGAACAGCTCTTACTGTCATAAAGTTCCTCCTCATGTTGAGGTGGAATCTCTGTTCCTGGAGCTTGCATCCATTGCTCCGTGTTCCAGTCTCTGGAGCAGCAGAAAACAAGCCTGCTCCATCCTCAGCATGACATCCTTCAAATACTTAAACAGAGCTATTATATTGCTTCTTAACCGTCTTTTTTTCAGGCTAAACATACCCAGCTCCCTAAGTCTCTCCTCATAAGGCATGGTTTCCAGACCTTTCCCCATTTTAGTTGCCCTTCTCTGGACACGCTCCAATTTGTCAATATCCTTTTTGAATTGTGGTGCCCAGAAATGGACACAGTATTCTAGGTGACGTCTGACCAAGGCAGAATAGAGTGGCACTATTACTTCCCTTGATCTAGATACTATACAGTTGTCCCTCCACATTCGCGAACTCGACATTCGCGGTTTCGAGTATTCGCGGTTTAGGGAGGGCCCCCCAGGCCCCCCCAAAACCGCGACACGGGGCCTCCAGAGGCCCCGTGAAAGCCCTGGGAGGGCTGGAAAGGCCTCCGTGGGGCCTCCGGAGACCCTCCGGAGGCCCTGGAGGGGAGTAGGGAGTGCCGGGAAGGCCTCCGCAGGGTCTCTGGAGACCCTCCGGAGGCCCCGCGAAGGCCCTGGGGGTGGATTGGGGAGGGGTGGGAAGGCCTCCGCAGACCCTCCGGAGGCCCCGCGAAGGCCCTGGGGGTGGATTGGGGAGGGGTGGGAAGGCCTCCGGAGACCCTCTGGAGGCCCCGCGAAGGCCCTGTGGGGGAGTGGGGAGGGCCGCGAAGGCCCTGTGGGGGGAGCGGGGATGGCTGGGAAGGCCTCCGGAGGCCCCGCGAAGGCCCTGTGGGGGAGTGGGGAGGGCTGGGAAGGCCTCCGCGGGGCCTCCGGAGACCCTCCGGAGGCCCCGCGAATGCCCTGGGGGTGGATTGGAGAGGGCCGGGAAGGCCTCCGCGGGGCCTCCGGAGACCCTCCGGAGGCCCTGCGAAGGCCCTGGGGAGGCGGGGGAAAGCGACTATGGGGCCTCCGGAGGCCCCACGGTCGCTATGGTGGGGGGGGCAAACGGTATTCGCCGATTTTTCACATTCGCGGGGGTCCGTGGAACGTAACCCCCGCGAATGTGAAGGGACGACTGTACTTCTTTTGATGCAGCCCAAAATCGCATTGGCCTTTTTAGCTGCCGCATCACACTGTTGACTCATGTTCAAGTTGTGGTCTACTAGGACTCCTAGATCCCTTTCGCACATAGTCTCGTTCAGCCAGATCTCTCCCATCCTATATCTATGCATTTCATTTTTCTGCCCTAAGTGCAGTACCTTACATTTCTCCGTATTGAATTTCATTTTGTTAGCTTTGGCCCAGCTCTCCAGTCTATCCAGGTCATTTTGAATTTTGATCCTGTCCTCTAGGGTGTTAGCTACTCCTCCTAATTTGGTGCCATCTGCAAATTTGATAAGTATGCCCCTAATTTCCTCATCCAAGTCATTGATAAAGATGTTGAATAGCACTGGGCCCAGGACAGAACCCTGTGGCACCCCACTGGTCACGTCTTTCCAAGACGAAGAGGAGCCACTGCTGAGCACCCTTTGGGTACGGCTGGTCAACCAATTACAAATCCATTGAACAGTTAACTTGTCTAGCCCACATTTTACAAACTTGTTTGCAAGAATGTCATGGGGAACCTTGTCAAAGGCCTTACTGAAATCAAGGTATGTGATGATTCAATGCTGTTATCATAAGTCTCTGGCTTTTCTTCGGAAACGAAGATTCAGGAAGGACTCATCCCGCGCTTTCTGCAAGCGTGTTGTTGACTAAACAAGCCAATCCGAGATAAACAAGTCCGGTTGCAGAAAGCACAGCAGAAGGTCTCCTTGGGTGATGTTTCCGGGTTGTGATTCTTTCTGCGTTGTTGTTTCTCTTCAAGACTTGTTCGGCGTGAGTTTTCAAATAAGGCTGCAGCATTGTGGATAGTGCGTCTCTGTGCCTCCCGATGTGAGGCCAGGGTGGACCATTGTTGGTGATCAATTTGGCTGAGCCTGAGATATTTCAGGAAGTCCTTGTATCGCTTTTTTGGAGCGTCCCTCTTACACTGACTCGTGGCAAGTTCACCGTAGAGTACTATTTTTGGGAGGCATAAGTACTGTTGTCTCAACTACTCTCCAGCATATTAGGAAGCAGGAGATTTTCTTAGACAGAGCAGAGCAGGGGAACACACAGGGGATGCCTCTGTGGAAGAGAGGTAGACAGGAAGTAGATATTTGAAAGAATGTGACACGTAGAAGTAGAGGGAGCAGGGGTCATTCTATGAGTTTGGTACTACAGAATCGGTCTGAAACTGTCTCCCTTATTAGTGATAAGGAACAGGAAAGAGAGCAGCAGAGCTGGCCTCAGAGAATGTGCATGAGACCTTGGAGGGTTCTGCACACAGACTGGCCTTTGCCAATCCTCGGAGGAAGTGTGCGGTGGTGCTAGAGGACTCCCTGTTGATGGGTACAGAATCACTAGTTTGCGGGCCTGATGAAGATGTCTTGAGAGGTGTATGGTCTCCATGGGGCAAAAATCCACAATGTAAGAGAGAGACTGATAAGACTCGTCAAGTCTACTAACAGTTATCCCATGCTTTTGGTCCACATGGGAACCAATCACACCACAAAGCATAGCCTTCAGAATATCACAAGGGATTTAAAGGACTTGGATGTACAGGTAGTCATTTCATCTGTCCTTCCAGTGGAAGTAGCTTCCTCAACCATGGTATGCAGTTTCATGGAGGTGGACTTCTGGCAAGGGATGGGTTGCACCTTAGAACAGTTGACAGGAGCGTGTTTACTAAGAGTCTGGAAGATCTGATCAGGAGGGCTTTAAACTGAATTATGTGTGGGAGGGAGATGGTATTCTTGAGGGCTGGAGTTCATCAAGTGCTGGAGACATAGCCCAAATGTTACAGAGAACAAGGCAAATAGTACAAGAACCCAACAGTGGGAGGAAAAGAAAAAAACAGTGGGAGAAAAATCTTTAGAAGGCAGATGGGGGAATAACCCATGGTCTTACGATGCCTCTATACTAATGCACGTAGCTTGGGAAATAAACAGGATGAACTGGAACTCTTAGCACAGCAAAGCAAATATGATTTAACAGGCATCACTGAAACCCGGTGGGATGAGTCTCATGATTGGAATGTAGTAATAGAACGTATTTCAGAGAAACAGACCAAACAGGAAGGGAGGTGTAGTAACATTAAAGATGTGTACACCAGTGAGGAGATCCATGACTTAAATCCTGGAAGCCAGGTTGAGTGCATCTGGGTAAAAATCAAGGCGGAGAGAAACAACAGGGATGTCATTGTGGGAGTCTACTACAAACCTCCAAGCCAAATAGAGGACTTGGAGACACCTTCCTGAAACAGATGACCACACATTCAGAAAGGAGAGATGAAGCAGTAATGCGGGATTTCAACTATCCTGATATTTGTTGCAAGTCCAACTCTGCCAAAAATTTAAGATCCAACAAATTCCTCACTTGCTTCGCAGAAAATTTCATTGTCCAGAAAGTGGAAGAGGCAACAAGGGGATCAGCTACTTTAGATCTAATCCTAACCAACAGTGATGATCTCGTTATGAGGAGGAAGTGGCAGGATCCTTAGGGGGAAGTGATCATGTCCTCCTAGAGTTTGTTATACAGAGGAAAGATATGCATACTAGACTTTTAAGAAAGCTGATTTCAGAAAACTTAGGGAATTACTGGGGGTGATCCCATGGTCAGGAATGCTAAAACAGAAGAGAAGTAGTAGTAGTAGTTTATTTATTGAATTAGTCTATTGACCGTTTCAGACAACTACAGATATTAAAACAGTAAAATTATAGCTACAAAGATACAATTACAATAAAACCAAATTACTAACACTCATTGTATCTTCCCCAAATTATCCTCCCCTGATGCAACTAAAATTTTGCAATGGTGTAAAATAGCACCACTCAAAGACTAGATGGACAAAACTTTTCAGAAAAAAGTTTTTAAAAGAAGGATCAAAACCAAGCATTTTTAAACCACCTATTTTCTCCAGCTATTTTCTCCACCCCTTTTGCCTTCCAGAATACTGTCTTCCTCCCGCACACTGAGTCATATGGGGAAGGGAGACAGTATTCTGGAAGGCAAAAGGGGTGGAGAAAATAGTCAAACTGTCATAGAGGGAACAAAGCAAACAGCGCAAGGACCCAACAGCGGGAGGCAAAAAAACTTGCACAGGCAGCAAGTAAAGGGAACACATGGTCTTAGATATCTCTACACTAATGCACAGAGCATGGGAAATAAGCAAGATGAACTTGAACTCCTAGCAAAACAAAGCAAATATGATATAATAGGCATTACTGAAACCTGGTGGGATGAGTTTCATGATTGGCATGTAGGAATAGAGAGGTATAAACTTTTTAAGAGAAACAGGCCAAACAGGAAAGGAGGAGGAATAGCATTATATGTCAGGGATATTTACACCAGAGAAGAGATCCATGACATCAATACTGGAAGCCAGGTGGAGAGCATCTGGATAAAAATTAAAGGGGAGGGAAACAACAGGGATGTTATGGTGGGACTCTACTACAGACCCCCAAGTCAGACGGAGGAATTGGATGATGCCTTTCTAGAACAGATGAACACACACGCAGAAAGGAGAGATGTAGTAGTGATGGGTGACTTCAACTATCCTGATATTTGCTAGAAATCTAGCTCAACCACAACTTCAAGGTCTAGTAAATTCCTTACTTGCCTGGAAGACAATTTCGTTGTCCAAAAGGTAGATGAGGCAACAAGGGGATCAGCTATTTTAGATCTGATCTTAACCAACACGGATAACGTGGTTAATGGGGTGCAAGTGGTGGGATCCTTAGGTGAGAGTGATCATGTTCTCCTGGAGTTTGTTATACAATGGAAAGGAGAAGCCAGGCATAGTCAGACATGCATTCTAGACTTTAGGACAGCTGATTTCAATAAACTCAAAGAAATACTGGGGGTGAGTCCATGGTCAGGAATACTAAAAGAGAAGGGACTTCAAGACGGATGGGACTTTCTCAAAAGGGAGATACTGAGGCCACAATTTCAAACAGTACCAATGAGGAAGAAAAATGGGAGATGTCTCAAGAAACCAGGATGGATGACTAAAGAACTTTCAACGGAGCTAAGTTTTAAACGGAACATGTATAGGAAATGGAAAAAGGGAGAAATCACCAAAGAAGAATTTAAACAGACAGTGAACACGTGTAGGAGTAAAGTCAGAAAAGCTAAAGCGCAGAATGAGCTCAGGCTCGCTAGAGAGGTTAAGAACAATAAAAAGGTTTTTTTGGCGGTATGTCCGCAACAAAAGGAAGAAGGAAATGGTAGGGCCACTATGTGGAGAAGATGGCAAAATGCTAACAGGGGGCAGAGAAAAGGCAGAATTACTCAACACCTTCTTTGCCTCAGTGTTTTCAGAAAAGGAAAAGGGTGATCAACCTGAGGATAATGGAACAGAGGACACAACAGGGGAAATCTAGCACAGAATAAGTAAAGAGGTAGTACAGAAATACCTTCTTAATCTAAATGAATTTAAATCTCCAGGACCAGATGAACTACATCCAAGATTATTAAAAGAGCTGGCAAATGTAATCTCAGAGCCATTGGCAATAATCTTTGAGAACTCCTGGAGAACAGGAGAAGTCCAAACAGACTGTAGGAGGGCAAACGTTGTCCCCATCTTCAAAAAGGGGGGAAAAGAGGATCCCAACCATTATCGTCCAGTTAGTCTGACATCAATACCAGGGAAGATTCTAGAGCAGATCATTAAACAGAGAGTCTGGGAACATTTAGAAGGCAATGCCATAATCACAAAAAGTCAACATGGGTTTCAGCGAAACAAGTCATGCCAGACTAATCTGATCTCTTTTTTTGATAAAATCACCAGCTTGGAAGATGAGGGGAATGCTGTGGATATTGCATACCTTGATTTCAGTTAGGCTTTTGACAAGGTTCCCCATGACTTTCTTGCAAACAAGCTTGTAAAATGTGGGCTAGACAAGTTAACTGTTCAATGGATTTGTAATTGGTTGACCGGCCAAACCCACAGGGTGCTCAGCAGTGGCTCCTCTTCGTCTTGGAAAGATGTGACCAGTGGGGGTGCCACAGGGTTCTGTCCTGGGCCCAGTGCTATTCAACATCTTTATCAATGACTTGGATGAGGGAATTAGGGGCATACTTATCAAATTTGCAGATGACACCAAATTAGGAAGAGTACCTAATACCCTAGAGGACAGGATCAAAATTAAAAATGACCTGGATAGACTGGAGAGCTGGGCCAATGCTAACAAAATGAAATTCAATACGGAGAAATGCAAGGTACTGCACTTAGGGCGAAAAAACGAAATGCATAGATACAGGATGGGGGAGACCTATCCTGTACATGACTGAACAAGACTAGGTGCGAAAGGGATCTAGGAGTCCTAGTAGACCACAAGTTGAACAGGAGTCAACAGTGTGATGCGGCAGCTAAAAAGGCCAATGTGATTTTGGGCTGCATCAATAGAAATATAGTGTCTAGATCAAGGGAAGTAATAGTGCCACTCTATTCTGCCTTGGTTAGGCCCACCTAGAATACTGTGTCCAGACAATTCAAAAAGGATATCGACAAATTGGAATGTGTCCAGAGGAGAGCAACTAAAATGGTGAAAGGTCTGGAAACCATACCTTATGAGGAAAGACTTAGGGAGCTGGGTATGTTTAGCCTGGAAAAAAGACGGTTAAGGGGCGATATGATAGCCCTGTTTAAGTATTTGAAGAGATGTCATACTGAGGCTGGAGCAAGCTTGTTTTCTGCTGCTCCAGAGACTAGAACACAGAGCAATAGATGCAAGCTCCAGGAACAGAGATTCTACTTCAAAATTAGGAAGAACTTTCTGACAGTCAGAGCTGTTCGGCAGTGTAACACACTCCCTCAGAGCGTGGTGGGATCTCCTTCCTTGGAGGTCTTTAAAAATAGGCTGGATGGTCATCTGTCAGGGATGCTTTGATTGTGATTCCTGCATGGCAGGGGGTTGGATTGCATGGCCCTTGTGGTCTCTTCCAACTCTACAATTCTATGATTCTATGAATGAGTTTTAATTAGCTTCTTAATTACATTCATTCACTGTGTAAACTCAAAAGTTACTTCTTATGAAACACTTATAAACAATATCATTCATACATAAACATTCATAATTCAACTTATACATGCAATTTTTGACATATACTTTATGCTTAACTAATAGGCTTTTCCAATATATATTGAACATAAATGTTTAGCACAATAACAACTCAATGATGTAAGCTGGTGTCACCAAAGTAACTATTACGTTAACAGAGTGGTTTTTTTTAAATAAGTTTTGTAAGGACAGATATCAATTGGTGTCACCAAAATAACAGGGTATTTTTTTCACAAGGTTTTGTAAGGATATAATGTCCACAACTCAAAGATTTCAAGTTCAACATTCCACACAGTGTGTTTTTCCCCACAAAGTTTTACAAGGATACAATATCGACAACACCACACAGTTTCAAAGTTCTGCCCTCCGATATCAACACAATTTCAGGTCCAAAAATAAATATTAAATTATTCAAGAAGCACACTATGTGCAAAGTGGAGGTTGCAGCTGGATGTTAAAGTGTGGGTACAGTCTTGGAGAGGTGAGCGATCTCCCGTCCCAGAAGATGACCCAACATGGCAACATAGCAGACAAATGCATTTGTTTCAAATTTTCTCTTCATCAGTGGTAACTATTGTTGCTGCCTGGTTTAAAATTCTAGAATGCAGCTTGTTTAAATTTTGCTACAATAGATGCATGTGTTTTTTCATGCCTTTTCCTCACAACACTGTCCTCTGATTTGTCTAGCAGTCTTCCTACTTTTGGTCTGGAGCTGGAAGGTGGATTGTGCTTCCCCATTCCAAGAAAGCAGCAGGTAGTCAGAAAACAAAGGTGGGCAATATGTGAGAGCCAACGTAACAAGTAGTTACAAGAAAGTGACCGTAGTAATGTTGATGCTTTGTATTTACATGTTGAAAGACCTTCTTCCCAAACTCTGCTCCCAGATTCTCTTAAGACACTTTTCCATGCATAGTTATTAAACATGTTTTCATAAATTATCTATTAAAAAGGCTCACCAGCATCTTGATAAAGTTGGTAGGCTAGATCTTGGTCTCCTTTGAACACCCCTATGATGATTACATCATCTCCATCTTTCACGAACTCTTGTACCTGTTTGGTAGCCTGTATTTGTTTGGATGGAGGACCAGCCTGTTCGGTCATATAGTCAACAATTCCTGTTAACAAAAGACCCAGTCTCTTGATATTGGTTGGGAAACAGGATAATAGAAGGTCATTTCAAAATCAAAATTAATTAATATTTAGTGCTTTTAAAAAAAAGATAGGCACTTAATCTGGCTGCCCACCAATTCAAACATGCATTTGTTCTTCTAGAAAAGTGATTAAACTTACAGTATATGAAAGGCTGTGTGATTAAGTGCTTTGGAACTGTTGTATTTTGAAATTCCTTTTGTTTGAATAGTCGTATTTTATACACGCTCGTCTACTCTCAGAAACACCAACTGAGACTACATACACCAGGGTCAGGCAGCATTTGGCCCTCTATGGTTGTTTAAACATGCCTCACTGTAATATGAAGTCGAAGGCTTTCACGGCTGGCATCCATAGTTTTTTCATGGGTTTTCTCTGGGCTGTGAGGCCGTGTTCTGGAAGTTTATTCCTGACATTTTGCCTGCATCTGTGGCTGGCATCTTCAGAGAGTGGTGGTGTTGGGTGTGTGTTAGGGATTTATAGAAACATAGAATCATAAAGTTGGAAGAGACCTCAAGGGCTATCCAGTCCAACCCCCTGCCATACAGGAATACACAACCAAATCATTCCCGACAGATGGCCATCCAGCCTCTGTTTAAAAACCTCCAAAAAAGGAGACTCCACCACACTCTGAGGCAGTGTATACCACTTCCGAACAGCTCTTACTGTCAGGAAGTTCTTCCTAATGTTTAGGTGGAATCTCTTTTCCTGTAGTTTGAACCCATCGCTCTGTATCCTAGTCTCTGGAGCAGCAGAAAACAAGTTTGCTCCATCCTCAGTATGACATCCCTTCAAATATTTAAACAGGGCTATCATGTCCCCTCTCAACCTTCTTTTTTCCAGACTAAACATACCCAGCTTCCTAAGCCATTCCTCATAGGGCAGGGCTTCCAGACCTCCCACCTTTTTGGTCACCCCTCCTCTGGACACGTTCCAGCTTCTCAATATCCTTCCTGAACTGTGGTGCCCAGAACCGGACACAGTATTCCAGGTAAAGTCTGACCAAAGCAGAATACAGGGCACTATCACTTCCCTTGATCTAGACACTATACTCCTATTAATGCAGCCTAGGATTGCATTGGCTTTTTTAGCTGCTGCATCACACTGCTGACTTATGTTCAGCTTGTGGTCCACTAAGACTCCTAGATCCTTTTTGTATGTACTGCCCTCAAGCCATGTGTCACCCATCCTATATCTGTGCATTTCATTTTTACTGCCCATGTGTAGTATCCTACATTTCTCCCCATTGAAATTCGTTTTGTTAATATTGGCCCAGCTTTCTAAATCTGTTGAGGTCATTTTGGATTCTGATCCTGTCCTTTGGAGTATTAGCTACCCCTCCTAATTTGATGTCATCTGCAAACTTGATAAGCATGCCTTCTATTTCCTCATCCAAGTCACTGATAAAGATGTTGAATAGCACTGGCCCCAGACAGAACCCAGTGGCACCCCACTGGTCACTTCTCTCCAGGATGAAGAGGAGCCATTGATGACTACCCTTTGGGTTCAGTCAGTCAAACAATTACAAATCCACCTAACAGTAGCATTGTCTAGCCCACAGGTTACTAACTTTTTTGCAAGAATATCATGGGGGAACTTGCAGCATAGGGACCACTAAATGCAGTGTGCAAACACGAATCAAGGAACTTGAGAGACACTGCAGACTGGGCCAGCCAGAAAAATCAGCAGTAGCAGAACATGTGATAAACCAACCTGGACACAAAATGTTATTTGAAAACACCAAAATTCTGGACCAGGCCAACAACTATCATGTCAGAATGCACAGGGAAGCTATTGGAATCCACAAACATTTGGATAACTTCAACAGGAAAGAAGAAACCCTAAAAGTAAACAAAACTTGGCCACCAGTCCTGAAAAACAGCAAAGTCAAAACTCAACACAGGCAAATAGAACTCCACCCAGGGACAGTGTGATTCCCAGCAGACAATGAACCATTAGCTAAATAGACACTAATCCTCCTTGCGTATCTCCCCCCAGGAACTAGCCATCCAAATACACAAAGGTACATATCTTCTCCACAAGGGATTCACAGTATATAAACCCCCCCCACACACACACCCTACGCCACCATTCTCTGAAGATGCCAGCAGCAGATGCAGGCAAAATATCAGGAATAAACTCTTCCTGAACGTGGCCTCACAGCCCAGAAAAAATCTCACTGTAATGTTATGGACTTTGAAGAGGAAATCTTATTGTATTTATTAGAGAAACTAAGGTAAAGTATGGTTATTATGTGATACATACAGTAAGGTAACTGATCAATTGGGAAGGGGTGAGAGCATGTCAGGAATAACTGTATGGATGGGATTTTTGAAAGGCTAGGTTAACATCAGTCAGTGAGTGAGAGATATGAGTCAGTCAAAGTTAGGAATATAAGGGAGAAATGGGAGTTAGAGTCAGTCAGGATTTAGATGCATTAAAAATAAGCAATCTTTAATTGTATGTTGAACTTCTTTTTAATAAATTAATTTTTGTATTATATGTTTGTGCCTCTAAGAATGCTATAATGGCATTATTGGTGTGGATGAATTCAGACACATGGTATCTGTGGTTCAAGGATGGCAGTGTCCAGTGGTAAGATTATACAAAAGTCATGTACAGAAACCACTACGGCATCTAGAAAGTCACTACATTTGATGCCAAAGCTCTTGTGGGACATATTTGGATAACCCTTCACACCCACTCCATGTGTTACTACTGGAAACTTGATGGTAAGACAATAATCTCTGCACTTCTCTTGGGAAAGAGGGTGTACAGCAGTGGTTCTCAACCTATGGGTCCCCAGATGTTGTTGGACTACAGTTCCCAGGAGATCTCTGAGGTCTCACCTTGACAGCCGAGTGGTCCTCCCAGTCATTAGTAGGCTGTGAGTTCAATCCTACAGCCTCACTAATGACTGGGAGGACAACCTGGCTGTCAACATCTGGGGACCCACAGGTTGAAAACCACCAGAGTACAGGAAGGTTGTGCCTTGTCCTCCAATATTATCAGGGCACTGACAACAAATTTGTGTTGTCCACAAAAATGACAGCCACTGGGATTAGCATGGGTGTCCCCCGAAGGGTTCTGCTGAGCAATGCAGGCCCACAACCCTGTCTCTGACATAGCTATTTTTGTCTTTTAGGCACCAGGCAGAGATTTTTGGTTTGCTGGGCCTTTTCGACTGTAGAATTCATTTCATATTTGCTACCTATTTAATGTTTAATGTAGTTGATTATTGTATTTTAATGCTATCCTGTGAATATTTCTGAATGTTTTTGATTGAAAGGAGGTACTAAAGCCTTTAGAAGAAATAAAAGTCAGTACAAATTATTTAAGGACAAACATGATAGGGCTAACCAGAATTCAAACTAGTTTGTAGAAGGCTACTATGGCTACTATTCTACACAGTGGTGTTTACCATTACTTAGTCCTGATTCTAGATTATACTTCTCTGATGTAATTAACATCCATGTGAGGTTTGTTCCCACAATGCTTTGCAAATGTTTTTTTTCAAAATCATGCAAATTCTCCAGTTAAGGGGTTGGAAACATTTGGCCCTCTAGTGGTTGTCTACAACCTGCATAATCCCTTACCCCTGGCCATGCCTACTGGGGGTTCTGGGAGCTGAACTCAAAAACATTTGGAGGGGTAGAGAATAATTAAGGTCATGTAAGTATTCCCACACCTGAGTCAGATAACCTGACAGGAGTAGAATGGAGGGAAGATACTTTTCTGAAAAGCACTTGTGTGATGCAGAACTCAACATGATACTAAAAGCAACAGAGACAGTGACTATATGAAGAAAATTTAACATCAAAACAGTTAATTACATCATCCTATTGAGCAAGCAAGATCGTTTTTTATTAATATACACCATCCTGCCGATCTACAAACTCAAAAGTAATAACATTAAAGCTATTGACAAAGGCAGTTCCAAAGTCATGCTAAAACTTCATCAAATTTGCTCTTACCTGTGCTCACACAATCAAACTGCTTATTCGGTTTTCTATACTGTACACTTTTGAATGAAACCATACATTCTATTTAACCACACAGTTTTGCAAAAATATCATTTAGAAGTGGGTAAATGCAGACATGGCTACCATGATTAAAACTGCTGAGACAATGCACATTCCCATACAAAAGTGCATGGAAAAGACGAGTGTCTGAATGCATGAGCATGAAATGTATTCTGTCAATCATTGTGACACTGTTCTGGAGAAACCTAGGATTCTTACAAAATTAACTTCAGCATTCCTCAGTGAGAACACCAGCGGCTGGTGGATCAATTTTTCAGAACATGCAAACAGGATCCATCTCAAGACTTAATGCAAAGATGAAAAAGAAAGGTACTTCACCATACCATACTTTTCTCTTGGACCATTGTACTCAAAAGATTTGCCTTTGCGGAAGATCTTGAGAGTTGGGTATCCTGACACATCAAACCTCTTTGCAAGGTCTGTTTCAGCAATAGCATCAACTTTTGCAAGGGGAATAGGAGGAGTACGCTTCCTAAGCTCCTTAGCTGCTTTCTCATATTCTGGAGCCAATCTTTTGCAGTGTCCACACCTAAATCGGGGAGGGGAGAAAAGGAAGGAAGAGACCAAGTAAACAACCCAGTACTGTACACTGTCATATGCTTGCTCCCAAATTAAAGAACATAAAACAGAATGAAGAACAGCAGAGAATTGAAACTAACAAGCACAGTCATGTTGATCACCCTCTACAATTTTGGATCCATACCAGGAAAGCGTAATCAGTACCAGGAAACCACAATTCCTCACTGGAGGTAAGGGATTATGGGCACTGCAGTCCAATACATTAAACCAGTCAAAGGTTTCTAAACTCAGTCTTCATATTTGCATGGAAGTCTTTTCATGCTTCTTTATCAAAGGAACCAACACATGGGAATTGTGAAAATCAGAAGGCAAGACATGCTGTTCCATCTTACCATGGTGCATAGAATTCAACCAGAATTATGTCAGCCTCATTCACTGTTTCATCAAAGTTATCTTTGGTCAACACTAATGTTGCATCTGGTGGAGGGACCCAATCAGGTTCTGAAACTTCTTTCACTTTAGCCACAATTTCTAAAAAGAGAATGCGAAGAGGCACAAAAAATATTTGTTCTTGACTAGAAAAAATACATCCTATTTTGATGTGTTGCAGATATTTAGAGGGATAGCTTGTGTGAAGCAAGGACCTCTATAGACTGAATGCATGCTATCTCTCCCCATCCCCTTCAAATCCAGGACAGAGGGGACCCAGTCATTCTTTGGAGTTTGCCCATCACCACAACCATGATCTCAAATGGAGCACTTCTCACTCCAATGACAGAAAAGCTGAACAACTATTCTCTTATGTGGAAGTAGAGGGGTGTATCTGAGAAGATGGCTTCAGTACACAACTGTCTTTTGACACTGCAGTGCAGCTACTCCTTTGCCATAAAAACACCCGCTCAAAATTGTCAAACACTTTTGAGGCCATCTTTTTTTACAGAAATAAACAATATTTACAAATATGAAAATTGAGTCTGCTTTTTGCCTATGATCTGTAAATAAAATTGGTCAGGCCGCATATATTTTAAAAGTTGCAATGCAAGGTACACTTGCTTTAGGATTACTCTGCACACTCTAACAATGCTTACAAGTATTCTGTACATCCCTTTCCAATCTTTTATATTAAGGGAAGATGAAGATAATTGTTGTGTTGGCAAAGCCTGCACATCTCACTGTAGAAAAACTGTTAACACTTAAATGCACAGACAGATGGTATGTAAATCATTTAGAGAGTTGTATAAATGTATCTTTGAAACATGCAAAGCAGCCATTGATCTGTTTAAGAAAATAACACTCAAGAAGGTCTTATATATTGTGATGCAGGTTGTAGCACAAAATGCAAAAAAAATTTTAAAAATGTAAAAATGCAACCTACATTTAAAATAGCAAGATTCCACATCTCTATTTACAAAGACCTAAAAAGTGATGTGTCAAGATTGGATCCTCTGGCTCCTGTTCCTACCATTTTCACTCATTTTCCTGTGGCCTTGGTGTATAATGGGCCTAGCAGTTTATGTGGGGGGTGTATGTGTATATGTTTGGATTTTACCTGGGAGAGATAATGATGCAGCTGCAAATAACAGTTTTCTAAAGCCTGGGAAGAAGGTGGTTTTAGTTTAAGGAATATTTGTGTAAATGGAGGATGGATGACCAATGATCTTGTAGCCCGCCAGATTTTGGTGATTATAAAATGCTTTTAATTTAAAGTGCATCTGTTAGGCTTCCATTCACAGCAACAACTTTGTATTGCATGCTTCCTGAATTTCTAGCAATAAAGTTTCTGATAAGACTCTGAAACTTGTGCTGCATGAGTTTAGGAAAGCTGATGCCTGACAATATGTAGCCCAGCTTACCTGCTTCTGTTCTTGAGCCTTCATAATCCACAGGGTGCCCCTTCTTCAAAATTTTGATGGTTGGGTAACCACTAACATCAAAGCGACCTGACACAGTAGAAGCTGATGTAGCATCTATTTTGGCAACTGGGATTGGGGGATCATTTTCTTTCAGTGTTTTGGCTATTTTTTCATATTCTGGAGCAAACTGTTTGCAGTGCCCACACCTAGAAGGAAGGGGTAAGAAGGTGAGAAAAGAAAATTCAGTTACGGTAAGTTTTTAACTTTGCTATTCAATTTCTACACCTCATCAAGGAAACATCTGAGTAAAAACACTGATTTTTATTTCAATACGCTGCTTGGCTAAATAGCACACCTACTCAAGAGGTATGTTTTGGGGTCACTCAAATATTTAATCTTCGTAGGTGCCAGATATTACTGAAGTTGTACCTGTCCTCTACCCCTAAATCAGTGACGGGTAACTGAGGTAGCATTGAGCCTGCCCCCCATACCACATGCAGGTTGACATGACCAAAAGAGAAGCAGTGTCAATTCTACTTCTGGAAATCAGCCAAAACAGAACTGATTCCTATGGGGGCAAAGTGGGAGACAAGGAAAAACTGTCATATTTTGTAGTGATTTCATTGGTTTTAAAAAACATTTTTCAGCCTTTTTTTTTTTGAGCTGAAGAAGTACTACATTGGGAGGTTTAGTTTATAAATCACACTTTCCCAACCCTTGTTCTAAACTGATGCAAAGGATCTATTCCCACTACCGCATTCTTACACGTGATCAGGTATTCAGCTACAGAACTACATGAAGCAAAGCATAGGTGCAAAGTAGATTTTTGGTTTTTGAAATCAATACCAACTGAACTGCTAATTGAGGTGAGCTGTCAACCATTCCTTGTGACTGGTGTTGGAAACAATGAAGTCCAGATTCTGATAATTCTTTAAGAAAGAGGTAACAGAATAAACATAGCCCCAGATACACTGTTCAAGCTGAGCACAGAAATTAAAGGCAACAAACAGAAATCCTCTCAGATGTGACGTACACATTCAGAAGAGTCATATGGTAGAGATCTCTTGGGACTTTATCACTTACAATGACTGCAATCAAATGTTCCTTGCCTGCAGAAAAGCTGGTTTATCAAGCACCCAGCAAACAAATAAAGTAGACATTGTCTGACTACAGTTAACTGCAGGACTGTGTGCACAAATTTTCCTTGCCATCTAACATGGTTTAGCATTAAGAAGGTGCCAATTATATCAATGTCGCTCCCTCTTTTCAACATTCCATTGTCTTTTTTCCCTATAGATGGGAGTATAGTATTAAGAAGGGGCCAACCCACTGCAGCACGGCTGGAATCCTATTGGTAACATGTCTGAATAACCTGTGGTTATATAAACATATGTTATTTTGGGAATGTTGTGGCAGCAGGTATTAAATACCTCATTGTGCAATATACATGCATACCCCTCGCACTGGCGGGCAGCTTCAAGGGCTGTAGCATGCTCCTTTGCCCCCACTGAATGCCATCAGTGACTGGGAGGTGCTTGGGCCAATCACAGCTCAGGGAATGCTGTGGTGAGGGGGCCTACAAAGGATACAAAATTGAAGCTCGTCTCTGACAGAAAGGAAATAGGGATAAGATTGCAGGGAGATAGGGGAAAACAGCTTAGTGATAGGGAAAGGACTGTAGAGAGATAGAGGAAAAATGACACAGAGATAGGGAAAAGCTGTAACAGAGACAGAACAATCAGGCAGGAGGAAGAACTGAATGGGTTTTGGGGAGTCATGTATTATCAAATAGTTCAGTGGTTAAATCATAGAATCATAGAATTACAGAGTTGGAAGAGACCACGAGGGCCATCCAGTCCAACCCCCTGCCATGTAGGAAATCACAATCAAAGCATCCCTGACAGATGGCCACCCAGCCTCTGTTTAAAGACCTCCAAGGAAGGAGACCCCACCACGCTTCGAGGGAGTGCGTTCCACTGCCGAACAGCTCTTACTGTCAAAAAGTTCCTCCTAATGTTGAGGTGGAATCTCTGTTCCTGGAGCTTGCATCCATTGCTCCGTGTTCCAATCTCTGGAATGTATCCTAATAAATGTTTCCCAATAAGTATCTACAGTTGTCCCTTCATATTCACTGGGGTTTGGTTCCAGGACCCCCTGTGGATACCAAAATCTGTGAATACTCAAGTCCCATTCTATGCAATGGCATAGCAAAATGGTGTCCCTTATATAAGATAGCAAAATCAAGGTTTGGTTTTTGGATTATTGTTTTTTTAAAGAATATTTTCAAGCCATGAATACTTAAATCAGCAGATACAAAATCCATGAATACGGAGGAACAACTGTACTTGTTTATCCTTTTTTACAACTATCTAGATGTTCCTGTTAAGTTTTGATAGAGAGTCTGGCCACACTTACTACAGTGAACCCGCTGAACATATAGGGATCCCCTTGAGGCCTAAATACCCAATCCAGGGAGGGATCTTGAGGAGGCAAGATGAGTGACAGGAGCCCAAGGGTTTGGAACTGCAGGATCAGCCTGGAGAGGAGATCCATCACAGAGAGCATACTGCTGTCCTTTCAATATGCCTTCGGACAGGATGGGGTGGAAAGGCCATAAGAACCATATGAAGGAAGTGCTACACTCTCTCCTCACAACGTAAGATTGTACCCATATTACATTGATTCAAAAAACTCAGCAACATCACATTTTGCTAATGTTCAAAGAGATTTCTATAAAATGTAACAGATGTAATGAAAGGACAGGTTTCCCCGCATTCCTGGAAGATACATTCCCATACTGTTTATAAGCAAAACTACGGATAATAGTGAATCCTATTTAAGAAAAAGACTTCCGATACAAGCATACCATAGAGTTGTGTTAGAAGACTTTGATATCCTAGACAGGATACTTCTCTAGGCATTTTCCAGCACAACTCTATGGTATGTGTCACAATTTCCCCCCACTGCAACTGTGGATATTAGTTCCCTGGATATGAGGGGCGGGGGTGGTATCCCGTACACTCAGGACAATACGAGAACAGAGTTAGAACCAGGTTAGGAAAACCCAAGAAAGAAGGAACCAGGTTACTATAAACCTTGTCAATGCCAGTGTTGACATCATCTTTATCTGTGCCTAAGGCTGATGATGATTCGTAGTGGGGAGAAGAGGAAATGATACACAATATTCAGCATGGTAACCAACAACATACACATGGCAGATCTCTCTCCAGGAATATGCGTATATAGATTTCAAGAGCTTACCATGGAGCATAGAACTCCAGAAGCACAGTATCTTTGCCTTCAACAAAAGTATCAAAGTTTGCATCATTCAGCACCAATACACCATTTTCCTCTTTTACTTCTGTATCGTCATAGTCACCGTCGTCGTCGTCATCATCATCATCAATCTCCTCTTTGAAAACAGACTCTGCTCAAAAGGAGAAAAAAAATTATTTTAATACATGAAATCTGGCATCTACAGGAAGTCCACAGAAACCATCCTATTTCAATAAAATCCAAATGTTTGAAAGGAAATTATGTGACCAATACAGATAAGTTATCAGGATACGCAAAAGTGTGCTATGAATTCTGCCACACAGACATTAGTAAGTAGTGGCCTCCTGGTCAGTGACTGGATCTACAGCACAGCAGTCAAAAGATTCAGCTCGGTAGCTGAAATAATGATGTGAAATTCAGCTCTTGGGCCCTATAGTCCCTACCTGGGCTTTCAAGTGTCCACGACATATTCCTCCCCCTTCCTGTGATGTCTCCATATCTTTCCCTCAAATTTTCAGTTATAACAGTGCAAAAAAGGGAAAAGAGGAGGTCGGGAAGCAATCTAGCAGCACCTTTAAGACTGATTTATATCTTAGCATGAGCTTTTGTGGCTATCTAAGGAAACGGACTGATATCCATGAAAGCTCACGGTAAAATATTAACAAATTAGTCTTAAAGGTGTGGTTCAGTTCCTTTTTTTTTCCTTACCTCCCTCTTTTTTTTTAAACTGCAACAGAATAACATGACCATTTCTTCAAAAATGGTTTTGTTAAATCAGTGAACTCTTGGCTTGCACAAAATAAGCCACCATAAGACTTCCTGCTTGCTTGCTGCCTGCCTGATTAGAATAAATTAAATAACAAAAATAAAAGCTTGAAATGCACCAGGCAGGCCATAATTAATAGGGTAGTGGGTGGAATCTGGCTTGGCAGGCCACATGTTGTGCAAGCAGATTCTAGTAAAAAAGAAGAGATAAATATTTCTGATAAACTGTGGTGCTTTCCCCCTTCACTCTCCAGGTCCTTTCCCCCCTCCCCCCCCCAAGCCACACTTTATCAAACAAGGAAACTGAATGATTGGTCTAAGTATTACTTTAACCAAGAAGATCAAGAGTTATTTTCTTTGAATAGAGGGCAGTACTGTGCTCTTTCCATATGTTACCTCTATTCACAATTTAGGGTTTTTCCTCTCTAGGAGATGGATTATCTTTGCAAAACAAACATTGCTTTCTCCAATTTTTCTGTTAATGGCAAAGAACGGAATGGTGGGAACAAACAAGTGTACTTTAGCATACAAGGAAGTGACAAAATAAAAACAGTCATTCATTCTCTGTATCAGGCTAGAGAATAGTGCAGCCTGCTATGCTGATCAGGGCTATGGGAATTGTAGTCCACCAAGATTTTAAAATTGTGAGCCGCTTTGGGTCCCAGCCTTGCGAAAAAAGCGGGTTATAAATTATTATTATTATTATGATTATTATTATTATTTGGAGTACCCCATTTGCCTCAGCCCTGCACTAGAGACACTGTTGCTGAACTATTGTGCTTGACATAAATAAGCACACTGATCAAATCATACAACCTAAGTTTCTCCAGTCTCAGTATGTTTAATTTAATGCTTGTAACCTGTATAAATGGAAGCTTCCAATACCTATTATATGAAGGAGAAAGTTGAAATCCCCAACCAACAGTAAATTTATGTTGAAAGGTATGTATGGCTACCTTTTTCAGAACTTCATACATAATGCTTATATTTAGTTCATCTATCCTGAAGATTATAACCACACTTTAAGCTATTAACTTCTTTAAAAAGTGTTTGAACAATAATGAGCTAACTGAGAAAGAAATGACTGAGATCAGACATAAATACTTGCCTTTAAAGATGGCTTTGATCCCAAGTTCTGTACAGAAGATGAACTAATTATTGGGTTTAGACTGATTTAATTATATGTATTTAAAACTCATACAGTTAAAAACAGGAAACAGTGCCTCTCCAGAGAATTTATTTGTACAATAGAGCAAATAACCAACACAAAGTAGCATGAACCTCTAGAGTACAAAGGCAGTAAGTAAGCCAGATGTATGCAGTGTAATACATAAAACTGTTTCTGTACTCTATGAAAAGCCCTGCACATATTTAATATGTATGCTGCCTTTCTCTCAAAGTGAGACCCAAGGCTGCTCACAAAAATCAATATAATTTTAAAGCAATTAAAATCAAAACCATTACAACAATTTAAAATTACTTAAACATACAAATGTTATAAAATAAAAATGAAAGAAAAACACACCCTAATAAAAAAGGCTTGGTGGGCATAGTTACACATTAAAAGCCTGTTTACACAAAAAGGTTTTTGCCTGCAGGTGAAAGGAAAGCAGGGAGCAGATATACCTACATAAAAAGCTGCTTTCAAGTAATCAGTTCAATGTGCACACCAACTACCAGCAGCTCTCCCAGATTTTAGGCTGGAGTCTTTTTTTTTTCTCTTGTCTGGAGAGGCCAGCAACTTTTTTTCATGAGCTCTAACTCATTCACTAACATCCACCCATGTCACCAGTTATTGAAATCTACTATCTTCTCTTTATGGGTAAATCCCAATATTTATGGAAATGTGTGTCTGATTATTCCATTAATCAGGCTTTTACTTTTTCTCACTGCAAAAATTACATGCATAAACATTTAAGATCCATCTTGCTAGTTCAGAATAGTACAGTATCTCACTGTGGCTGGATATCACCGGAAAGTTACCGTAAAAACTCAGTTTCTTCCCTGTTGCTGGTCTCAAAGAGTTGCACCCAAAGAACAAATTGTATCTTAAAACAGAGGCTCTGAGTACTGAAGGGACTCTTCAGTCAATTTTAGAAGCATTTAAGTATTTCAGAGTGAGATCACACTTTTATAGAACACATCTGCCTACTTTACCAAGTACTTTACCAAGTACATGCTACACAGTTAAGCAACATGCATCTGTTCACACAGAGGCAGCAGTAAGGCCTTTGTCAGCACCAAAACACAGAGAGCATTATTTCCCCAAGTATGTCGAAGAAGAGAACGGCTGCGTATTCCTGCAGGGCAGGGGGTTGGTCTAGATGGCCCTTGTAGTCTCTTCCCGTTCTAGGGTCCTATGCTGGCGATTCCTTGTTACTGAGTGGGCTTAAATAAAAAACCCTTCAGCAGCGGTTCAGACTACAACACTCCAGCCCTCAGCCGCCCCCGGCTTGGCTTCTGTTTCCCCTGGTCGAGGCCCCTCCCTGCCCTTCCTCTTCCGCCTTTGCCTTTTCTTTCCCCTCAGGCAGCCGTTGCGCCTTCCCGACTGTGGCTCTCCTCCTCCCTGCAGGGCCGGTTTAACCAGTCTGCCAAATAAGCATTGGCAGGGGGCCTCACGGTCAAGGAGGGCCCCCTGTTGACCTCCTTATCTGATGAAGGAGACAGCCAGGAGGAGCCGCTGCTTTGTAGCCCCCTCCTACCCTCCTCCTCCAAAAACCTCCTATTGGCTTTTTTGTAAAAACAAAAAAACAGCGTCTCCCAAACTAGAAAGAGAAAGAAGTAGCAGCCCTCTGTGGCAGAAGCTGGAGGGAGTTTGCTGCTGCAAAATGCAAGCCAGCCAGGCATGTTGGGGAGGGGTAAGTGTGTGTGTGAGAGAGAGAGGGAGAATTTGAGGGTTGTCTGTTTCCCTAAGAAAGGGCTTCTTTCTTTCTTTCTTCCTTCCTTCCTTCCACCCCTCTAGCCCATTTTTCCACCTGCTTTTAACCTGCTTTAGTTCTTCTCCCCTCCTTTCCCCCACTTGAACCTCTTCTGCTTCCTCCCCTTGCTGCCAACTGAGTTCAGCCTGCAAAAGAAATTTGTGTGTGTTTGCTTATGTGCCTTCAAATCATTTCTGACTAAGGCAAACTTATCATGGGGTTTTCTAGGCAAGGTTTGTTCAAAGGGGGTCTGCCTTTGACTTCCTTTGAGGCCGAGAGAGTGTGACTTGCCCAAGGTCACCCAGTGGGTATTCATGGCTGAGTAAAGATTCAAACCCTGGTCTCCATAGTCATAGTGCAATGCTGAAACTTCTACAATACTCTAGCTCTTTTAACAGAATAATATAAAGAATATAAATTAAAATTTGGAGTAATATTACTGGGAACAATGGTTTTATTGTTGTCACTAAAGCACCAGTATCCCATTAGTGTTATGTGAGAGCCTTTGGGTAGAGCAGTGGTTCTTAACCTTTTCTTTACCAGGGACCCCCTTTAAATATCTTTTGTTGCCCCAAGACTTAACTCAAGATTTAAAACCCTAATAATAATAGCTAATAATAATAGCTAACAACAACAATACAATTACACCATCCATTAAACTTTCTCTCAGAGGCACTCTTGCTTCTTCCTGCAAGTTTGCGGCTGGAGTGGACTGAATGGCAATGTGCAGGCCAAGCCAGCCAGCCTCTGCCTTGGTTCCTATCACGTGGCTACTCCACTACAGGGAGGAGGTGGGCCAAGAAGCCTTCAAGCCTTTGTAGACCCCCTGTGAGGACATTGCAGACCCCAAGTTAATAACCACTTGACTAGAGAATGCTGGAAAAGGAACAATGCAACCAGACCTTGAGAAGGGTGTTGGCAGGGGGGTTCTGGGAGGTGTAATCCGAGAGTAACTTTCCCAGGCTCTGAATGCAGCCTAGAATCATAGAAGCATAGGGCTGGAAGGGACCCCAACAGCCATCCCATTCGATCGGCTTCTGTCCTGCAGAAGCACACAATCCAAGCATTCCTGACAGATGGCCATCCAACCTTATGTTTAAAAAAACCCAAAGAAGGAGACTCCACCACACTCCAAGGCAGTGTATTCCACTTCTGAACAGCTCTTACTGTCAGGAGCTTCTTCCTAATATTCAGGTGGAATCTCTTTTCCTGTAGTTTGAACCTATGGCTCCGTGTCCTAATATCTGGAGCAGCAGAAAACAAGCTTGCTCCTTCCTCAGTATGACATCCCTTCAAATATTTAAACATGGATATCATGCCACCTCTCAACCTTCTCTTCTCCAGGCTAAGCATACTCAGTTCCCTAAGCTGTTCCTCATAAGGTGTAATGGCTTCCAGACCTCCCACCATCCTTCTCAGTATCTTTCTTGAATTGTTGTGCCCAGAACTGGAAAGAGTATTCCAGGTGAGGTCTGACCAAAGGAGAATGGAGTGCTACTATTACTTCTCTTGATCTAGACACTACTCCTATTAATGCAGCCTAGAATCACATTGGCATTTTTTGCTGCTGCATCACACTGCTAACTCATGTTCAGCTTGTAGTCCACTCTTTCTTTTCTTTGAGGAAATCTAAACCATTACGTTAATTGCTAATAAATAAAAAATATTTTGTTAGTTTTTAAACTAAATTATTGGTGGCAAATTATGTAATACAGTAGCCCCCCCCCTTATCCACTGGGGATTGGTTCTGTGCGGGCATGGATTCAGAAAACTGTGGATAATAGTGAACACCATTGAAAATAATGGGACTTCTGGTTTAAAATACCATAGAGTTGCCTTGGAGGGCCTAGAAAACGGCTAGGGGGACACACATTTTCTAGGAAGACTCTATGGTAGGTGTGCTGTTTTGTGTCCCATGGATAATGAATCCGTGGATACGGGGGTCCTACTGTGATCTGAACATCCTGTGTGGTGAATAGGTTAGTTTACATTGACCTGAGATAAACATATGGGCCCCCCAAAATAAAGCACTTGCAGGGGCCCCCCTAATTCCTTAAACGGCCCTGCCTCCCGGCCCTTCCTCCCTAGCCGGGGCAGGAGCGCCGCCAAACCTCCGCGGCCGGGGAGCGCTTTCTTCGGGAAGGGCGAGCACTTACCTTGGCCTTGGCCCTCCTCGTCCTCCTGCTGCTGGCACCTTCCTAAGACAGAGAGCTTGGCCAGCGCCAGGAGCAGGGCCAGCAGCCACAGCCGCCCGCGAGGCGTCATCCCTGCCTCTGGGCCCTCGCCTGCCGGAACTCGCCCTCAGCCTCCCTCAAGGAAACCCTTTCTCCCAGCAGGTCAGGGCCCAGGGAGCCGGCCTCCTGATTGGCTGGGCAAGGGGGCCCCAAAGGGGAGAGCAGCCAATCAACGCCGGCGGGCGCCCGCCTTCCCCTCTCTCGCCTGCCCTTTCTCTCTCTCTCTCTCTCTCTCTCCCCACTGCGTCGCCGCTCAACTAGCTCTTCGCCCCGCCCTGCTTCCACATCTGCAGCAGGCCCGCCGCTCGTAAACTAAAGACTTTCAACCCGCGACGCCCTCCTCGCTAGTCTGTATCTGCTATTCTGCGCCTCTCTTGATTAGGAACAGAAAAGGCGCTGCACGTGCTCAGGAGCTCCGTCCGCGGTGTGCGCGCAACATGGGCAGGTTTTTTAAAAACTCAGGCTCGCTCTGAGGTGCATTTCTCTGATTGGCCAGCCAGAAAGCCACCAATCAGGGCCTGCCACTCGGTTGGAAACGCAAACAAATTCGAGGCCGAAAGAGACGTGGCCGCCCCGCCTGCTTGCCCGCGAGGCCACCTTGCGCGCCAGGATTGGTCGGAGGGAGGCTCGGCGGGCGGAGTCACGAGGAGGCCGGAGCTGCGTGGACGCTTCCATGTCAGTTGGGGTTGCGGCGGGCGGGCGGGTCTCGGAAGGAAGCCGTGTTTGCGCCGTTCAGGTGAGGTGTAGCAGAATCGGGCGATACCTTAAAGAGGCTCATTGGAAGCCGTTAGTGGAAATGGGCGCGAGGAACTGCCGAATCACCGAATTGTGAGGTTTTTGTCACGTTTCCCTTTAAAGAGGGAAGGGCTGAAAAGCAGACCGACAAGCGAAGAATGACTGGCGTGCAAGTTGTGAGGACGTTTCATGCCGCAGGAGCTGGAAGAGCAAATGAGCTAGCTTGAGAATAAAAATGGGGTGGGTCTTCACTTTGTATATTCCTTTGATCAGTAAAACTGTCTAAAAACTGTGCTTCTGCAGACTGAATTTTCTGAAACTGTTCTTTGAACATTGTTATGGCACTATGAAGGTAGTATCAGGCAGAATAGAGAGATATGGATGAAGAGCAGGCAGCTCAAAAGTCAGCTATTATTTGAGACTGTCAAAGGGAGAGGGCTGCAGGAGAAACATGGAACAGTGTTTGCCACCATGGAAAGCATGCAGGCTAGTAGGGGAACCTGAGACACCACCTGCAAGTAGGAAAATCACACTTACTAAGAAGGAACATAAAGCAGTTTATGCCAGTAGGGAAGGCCATGCCTGGCCTTGTGGGAAATGCATCTGTATGGGATACGTGGTAGCAGACAAACAAGACATTTGAAGAATGAAATGATAAGAGTGGCCTCAAAATGTGTCTTTTTTCACTTGCTGGACTGTACCCTGGAGTTCTTCCACTATCACTGCTACCAAAAGCATTGCCTACATTCCCCAGTTATGGTCCCATAGATGGACCACAAAGAACAGGAAAAGGGGAGGGAGACTGAAGAATGAAATGAAATGAGAAGTGGCAGTTTTAAATGAGGGATAGTGGGCATGATGAGGGGTGTATATATGGCGTGGAACATTAAAATAGAGAAGCAAGACTATAGATATGGTGTACCCAAGTAACAACTTGGCAAAACATTGATGCAAGTACTGAATTTATCTAACTGCACACAGCAGACCACCAGGAACGTAATATGTTTGAACTTACGTCTGTTATAGTTAAGACACTATTTCCTAACATACCTATACCCTTTGTCCACATGATCTGCAGACGCAGGAGATTTTCATACCAGGGCTAAAAGCCCCGGTTCTGTCCCGCCACCTCCTCTCCCATTCCTGCAACAGAATGGAGGTAAATGTTCACACACTTACTTCCATTCCACTCCAGGAATAGTGCAGCCGTCATAAGGTTGCTTTTACAACTGGCTGGGGGAAATCCCGCTTGTTCTCATGAAATTTAAAGTTTAAACCCCTCCCAGCTGTCAAAGTACAAAACAAAATGAAAAAATAAATTAAAAAAATATATAAGGAACCTGGGGAGTGGGGGGGGGAAGGGTGGCACTTACCTGGCTGTCCAGATTGTAACAAGAAGTGCCTGCCACGGAGCTCCTCCCCCGTCCCTGTCATTCCAGAACAGGGACAGGGTCCTGTTCACACACCTATGTTCCATTACAGAAACGGAACCGGGTGCTTAATAATGACTTCTCCCTGTGAATAATATATCATGGGGAGAAAACTGAATAGTGACAATTTGGGCACGGAACAGGGTAAACATGTCTGAAAGGAAAATCTTTCAGCAACCTTGTTCCGTGCTAGTAACGGGACAAATTGCCCGTGTGAAAATCTCCACAGACAATGGATATTGTGTAGAACTGGAAGCAAAGAAGTCATATGCAGTATTAAACCTAGTAGTATGAAAGAAAAAACTCAAAACCACACCAGGGGTGACCACATAGTTTTTAGAAGCTTTAGAAAGGCATTTTGTACAAAAAATAAGCAGCATTCTGATTGGAAGTAGAAGAGATCCTAAAATGAGGCAATTCCAGTAGTGCTGGGGAAACAGCAGTGGTTGCTACGGAAGCACCAGTCTTTTACCTAGTACAGGTAAAATGACTGTTGGCTATAGTATGGCTGTGGAGGAGATCTGAGGCTCTTGTTAACATAAAAGGGGAGTGAGATGTGTGCATGGGCTGACCTCCAGATACCCACTTCTGCTGCTCTTCTGCTGCTCTTTCTGGCACTAGCAGAAAGTACTGGGAATGGCAGGTGTCAAACCTGTGCAGGCTTCAGAAGGAAGGACTCGGCTTTCTGTGGCTGTTATTCTCCCTGTGCCTTCCCCACTGTGTTGTCTGCTTCAGCCACTCTACTTTTGATCACCCCCTTTTTTGCTGAATCAACAATATTCAACAATTTGGTGCTCAGTATCAAACACATCAGTACTAAAAGACTTCAGGATGTGTCTTTGTTAAGGACAGCATTAGCATCAAGGACATTTTAGAAGACAAACATACTACCTTACACATCTATATAAGTATGTTCCTTCTTTTCCTCATGTGACATTTAAAAGTAATATGTGTGTGTATCAATTTTTCTGTGCATCACATTGACATCTGAGCAGCAACAATGTAGTATTATTACTCTGTACTCTATGCACTTTCAGCACCTTCTGCCAGGAGAGAGAGACCCAGGAAGATGTGCCCAGGAGAGTTAATGAAAGGCAAGACATCCTTCCATCCAGCTACTGCTGCTGTGGTTGCCACAGCCTGGTTGTGCTCTATATCTAAACTGTGGTGGGAAGAGTAATCTTTCCTACGTCCACCACAAGCAAGTCTCTCAGCAGATTCTGCCAGCCAGTTCCTATCCACCCGAGAGCTGTAGAGTTGAGGTAGCTGCCAGGTAAAAGCAAGAGTCCAGCAAGACTTGAGAAATTCAGCACTTTCTGCTAAGGAGGAAGCCCCAGGAAGATCTGCCCAAGAGAGTCAATGAATCCTGTTGGTTCTGCAGGACCTCTCAGTGGTTTTTGATACCATCAACCATGGTATCCTGAGTTGTCTCTCTGGGATGGGGCTTGGAGGTACAGTAGGACCCCTATATCCGCTGGGGATTGGTTGTGGGGGGGGGCATGGATACCAAAAACCATGGATAACAGTGAACACCATTGAAAATAATGGGACCTCTGGTTTAAAATATAGAGTTGCCTTGGAGGACCTAGAAAATGGTTAGACAGGACACATTTTCTAGGAAGACTATGGTAGATGGCTGTTTTGTGTCCCATGGATAATTGAATCAGTGGGTAATGAATCAATGGATACGAGGGACCTACTGTACTGTTCTACAGTGGGTCCACTCTTTCCTAGAGGGACTCTCAGAGGGTGGTGTGGTGCTAGAGGATTCCTGCTCAGCACCTGTGGAGTCCTTCAGGGTTCAGTCTTATCCCCCTTATGCTATTCAAAATCTACATGAAACCTCTGGGAGAGTTTGTCTGGAGTCGGGTGTTACCAGTATGCTGATGATACCCAGCTGTATTACTCCTTTCCACCTAATTCCAAGGAAGCTGTGCTAAACCGGTGCCTGAATGAAGGAAAACAAACTGAGGCGTAATCTAGACAAGACAGAGGTGCTTCTGGTCAGCTGTAAGACAGATCTGAGAATAAGGATTTAGCCTGTGTTAGACAGAGTTATGCTCCCCTTGAAAACACAGCTTCGCAGTTTGGGGGTGCTCCTGAATTCAGTTCTGAGCCTGGAGACTCAGGTTTTTAGCAGTAACCAGGAGTGCTTCAGAAATTTCAGTTGACCCAAAGAGCTGCAGCCAGGTTTTTAACTGGGACTGGCTACAGAAAACCACAACTCCCTTGTTGCAACAGCTCCATTTGTTTCTGGTCCATTTCCAGGCACAACTCAAAAGTGTTGGTTTTGACCTATAAAGCCCTATGAGACCTGGGCCCAGGTTATTTGAAGGACTTTATCTCCCTGGATGAGCGCAGTAGAGCTCTAACATCATCAGCCCTTTCTGTCCCATCACCTTCTCAGGCTTGTTTGGTGGGAACAAGGGAGAGGGTCTTCTCACTTTGGATCTCCCTCCTCAGAGAGGCCAGGATGGCCCTGTACTTACTCTTCTTCTGATGGCAGGTTAAAACATTTTTGTGCCACCAGGTTTTTACAAACTGACCAAGGCTGGGCTTTTTAAGGCTGTGTGGTGCTGTTTTTAAGATTTTTAAGGGTCTTTAGAGTTTTTTTAATGCATTTTAATATTTTAAATGTTTAATGGTTTAACTTATAAATGGTTTGGTTTTTTAAAAATTTTATATACGGTTGTTTTTACTTTTGTATTGTTTTATATTTTTAAATTTTAAAATTGAGTCCCATTATTGGGAGAAAGACACGAAAATAATAATAATGATGATGATGATGCATATTATAGGTGAAGTTGTAGTGCTTCTTGAATAGCATGCCCTGGTGGGCGTGCTCTATATCTAAGATATACTGAAAAGTGTGGCTCTTGTGCTGGCACACATTGTTCTTGATATATAATCTTCCAGAAAACATGACAGCTGTCCTGTAGTCAGCCTTCCTTAAACTGCACGGCCACATGTCTAGGTGGGGCTGCTTCTTCTTCTTCTTTGTTAGCAAACAGCCCCCCTTTCATCAAATAACAGTGGGGTTTTTCCTTCTTTGCCTATTATTCTTCCAGTGAGGAAGGAAAATGGGATGCAGGAAATCCTGCTTGTTTTCTGCAATGGGAACATTCCACTTGGTAATGAGTAAGGAGGGGTAGGAATGCCCTTTTCTCTGATCTCAAATAACAGATAGAAAGCAAATTTTCTGTGAAGAAAGAGGTATGGAACTCAGTGCATCTCTTCCCCCAGAAAGGAAAATCACATTAGGACAGGAACAGGAATTATGACATTGTTGAGCCTGCTGGCTTCATCCTGGGGGATCAGTCTGCTTTGGGAACAAAACAACATTCCTAGAAATAGACTATGGAAGAAGGAAACTAAAGGAGAGGGCCCCTGTGTGAAGAGAAAGGCTGGGCAAGCCTGGTTAAAGCCAGCCAATCACAGCTCAGGGATTGCTGTGAGGCGGACCTGTGGGGGAAAATGGATACAAAATAGAGGCTTATAGAATCATAGAATTGTAGAGTTGGAAGAGACCACAAGGGCCATCCAGTCCAACCCCCCTGCCACACAGGAAATCACGATCAAAGCATCCCTGACAGATGGCAATCCAGCCTCTGTTTAAAGACCTCCAAGGAAGGAGACCCCACCACGCTCCGAGGGAGTGCGTTCCACTGCCAAACAGCTCTTACTGTCAAAAAGTTCCTCCTAATGTTGAGGTGGAATCTCTGTTCCTGGAGCTTGCATCCATTGCTCCGTGGTCCAATCTCTGGAGCAGCAGAAAACAAGCCTGCTCCATCCTCAGCATGACACACCTTCAAATACTTAAACAGGGCTATCATACCGCCTCTTAACCGTCTTTTTTCCAGGCTAAACATACTCAGCTCCCTAAGTCTCTCCTCATAAGGCATCGTTTCCAGATCTCTCACCATTTTAGCTTGTCTGCTAAAGGGAGAGAAGAGGAGTCAGGGAAAAGATGGAAAGGTAGTCAGAGACTGGGAAAATCTGAATAGAGTTTTGGGAGCTGTGAATGAAGAAAGAGGTCAGATTTATGTTTTGACTCATTTTGTTATATGATGAGTCTTTATTTTCTACAACTGAGTCCAATTGTTCCATTTAACAATTGATATGGAGGCTGGTCTTGCTACCACAATGAACCCACTAAATATTACAGCCACTTTTCCGTAATAAGGATTACCCTGAGGTCTGAGTACAAGATCCAGGGAGGGACATTGAGGGTAAAAAGCCAAGGTAAATGATAGGAGACCAAGGGTTGAAACTGTGGGGCAAGTCTGGAGGGGGATTCCATCACATATTTGGTGCCAAGTGGTGTGATGTTGTGAATAGCCTTCAAGGGCTGTTAAAAGGCTGGAAAAGGGACAACACATATGCAATAATAATTATAAGCTAGGTATAGACTTATGGAATGCAAAATTTATATGTGCACATATGCATGTATGAATAAGCCAGCATGGCGTAGTGGTTTGGATGTTGGACTAGGACTCTGTAGACCAAACCCCTCTGAAGAAATCTTGATCAGAAACCCCCATGATAGGTTCGCCTTAGGGTTGCCTTAATTTCATAGAGAATAAATTAAGAATATAGTGAATTAAATAAAACTTTGTACATATAAAACAGTACTCTGTATACTTGCATCATTTTCAAAATCAGCCTGCAAGGATTTCCAAAGATTATTTGTGGAAACTGATAGTTCTCAGAATAAGAGCCAAAGCCTTATACTTTTGCAATTTCTTTCTTTCTCTGCTTAGCAAGGTCATTCTGATCATAACAACTTGGAATCAGAAAAGGAAAGAGCTTAGGTAATGTGTAGAGTGACCTGTGTTCTAAACTAAGGTGATAAAGCCAAAATTTACATTTGACCATAGGGAGTAGTATATCAACCCTCAACATCTAAACTCCATGCCAACAAAGTTACAGCATTCTGGGAAGAATGTTTTTTCTTCATGGTCTCTGTGACTCACATAAATGGCTTATCCTGCACCTGTGCAGTGCAGCTTTCAGAACCTGGTGTTACACAAGCTTTTGGGTGATAGCCCTGCCCAGCTGCAGTGCTGCTATATAGGGCCCTTCCCGCCAAAACCACATGCTCTGCATTGGTGGTTGGATGCAACCCATGTCCAGAGTGGTATCCCCTTCTTTTCCCCTCAGCATCAAGCTTTCATCATCACGGATATCTCAATGATGGGATGGGGGTGGGATCTTGACAGTTTCTCCATACTAAGGACTTTATCACACTACACTGCTATAGTGCTATTATTTCACTTTAAATGCTAAGGTTGCCTCCTGTGGAACTCTGGGGTTTGTAGTTTAGTGAGGCCTAAGAGCTCTCTGGCTGAGAATTCTAAATGCTGCTCCCTAAACTGCCAATCCCAGGATTCCATAGGATTTAAATAATAACTCTATAAGAGTATAGTGTGATAAAGTCCAAAGTCTGTGGTTGTCCACAGAACAAACCCTTCACATCAATGTGTTGAATAAATTTATGTACAAATATATACAAAAAGATCAATGTGGATTTATAGAAGGAAGACAGATGGCTAATTTAACTGGAAGAGTAATACATCTAATAGAAATAATTAGAAGAAAGAAAATTAAAGCAGGGCTTATAGCTATAGATATATTTAAAGCTTTTGATTGTGTGGAATGGCCAGCAATAAAAAATATAATGAAAACATTGGGATTTGGAGAAAAATTTAGGGGAGTGATTGACCAATTGTATACAAAAAATAAAGCAACAGTAATAGTAAATGATGGTAAGACAGAACAAATAAATTTAACTAGGGGAACAAGACAAGGCTGCCCACTCTCCCCAATAATATTTGCTATGGTAATAGAAATATTAGCTAATGTAATTAGAAACGATGAAGATATAAAAGGGATAGGAAATATTGAAGAGATAAAACTGAATATGTTTGCAGATGATACTTTAATAACAATACAAGATCCACTGGAAAAAATGCAAGAGATAGAGAAACATCTGGAAACGTTTGGGAAGATGACAGGTTTACACGTAAATTGGAATAAATCAGAAATGATGATATTTAATTATATAGAGGCAGAGCAAAAAAATATGAAGAGTAAAAAGAAATGTATTAAAATAAAAGAGCAAATAAAATATTTAGGAATAAATATTGTGGCAGAACTGGAAAAACTAGAGGAAATTTTTTTTACTATGTTAAGGAAAGATATGGAGAAAAGAATAGAGAAATATGGGAAAATTAAATTGTCATGGTTTGGAAGAATAGCGCTTGTTAAAATGAAAATATTACCAAAAATCAATTTTTTATTTAGAATGTTACCTATTAAAGTATCAGAAACGGAATTTAAAAAGTGGCAAAATATGATAAATAATTATTGTAATGGAGGCAAAAGACCAAGAATCAATAAAAATAGGTGGTATAAATCTAAAAAAAAAGGAGGTTTAGGCTTACCTAATCTAAAGCTGTATTATGTAGCGAATCAACTGAGATATATTATTGACAGTGTTGCGGAAGTGAAGGAAATAGAATGGATGGAAATAAATAAACAAGAGACAGAGTTAAAATTAAGAAATATATTTTTTTGTAAACTAAAAAAGAAATTTAGGGAATCAATACAATCTGTTTCTTTAAAAAATATATTAGATATATGGAATAAATATAAAAAAGTATTAGTTCCAGGAATATCTCCATTAACGCCGGTAATATTGTTAGAGGGTTTCCCAGCAAACTTAAGAAATGAAGTGGAAGCAAAATTAGGAGGGCAAGAAATTATAAGGTTGAAGGAATGGATGGGGAAAATGAAAAATAAAAATTATATGGAAAAAATATTAAAGGAGCAAGGATTTACATGGTTTAAATTGATACAGTTAGAAAGATGGACAAAAAAATGTTTAAAGGAGGATAGTTGTAGGAAAAGTACAAAATTTGAGGAATTAATTACAAAAGCTATTCAAGAGAAAAATGTTATAAAGGGTATTACAAGCAAAATATATAAAATGTTAATGGATAATGAAGAAATAGAAGACCATTTAAAAGATGTTTGGGAAACAGATGTAGCAATTGTAATAGACAAATCTAAGTGGGGAAAAATATGGAATATGCAACATTTGAAAACATTATCAGTAAGAATAAAAGAAAATTACTATAAGATTATATGGAGATGGTATTTAACTCCAGTACGATTGAATCAAATAGATAAAAAGCATTCAGCACAGTGTTGGAGGGGATGTCACGAACTGGGAACGTATATGCATATGTGGTGGAATTGCAAATATGTACAGAAATTTTGGGAAATAGTAATGAAGGAAATAAGTGAAATATTGGAGATAAATATACCATTAAGCCCTGAAATAGCATTATTATCATATTGTGAAAAAATACAAGAACCTCAAATTGTTAAGGATTTGTTAACAAATTTGTTGACAGCAGCAAGGTTAATAATAGCAAAGAAATGGAAAATACAAGGTGAATACAAAATAGAAGAATGGTATGATGAAGTATGGAATATAGCAATAAATGAGAAATTAACAAACATGGTTAAGGAAAAAAAAGGAGGGTTAAATAAGAATGTTTTTGGTGAAAAATGGAGTAAATTTTTAGAATTTGTATTAATAAAGGGGAGAGGAAGCAAACCTGAGATGGAAACAATGAAATTTTGGAAAGAGGGATGAATATAAAGGGAAGTCCCTCGGTGGAGGGAATCACTGTTATATATGTTTGTTAGTTTTATGTAGTAATTGTATGTTTGTTTGTTTTTTAATTTAAAAAAAATTAATAAAATTATTAAAAAAAAAAGATGGTGGTGGAAAAAGCATTCCATTCCTTTGCGGCAAAGTGGTGCAGTTGCTGACTGACAATGCTACAGTCATGCGTTACCTGAATTAGCAAGGGGGTACCAGATCCATCACTCTCCTCCATCTTACTCTATGACTTGGGAATGGTGCAGCGAGAGAAGTATTATTGTCTCAGCAGTCCATCTTCCCAGGGAAGATAATGTCCTTGCAGAAACACTCAGCAGGATGTCGACCTTGTCCCATGAGTGGATGCTTCATCCTGACATCTTGATACTGATCTTCCATCACTGGGACACACCGGTAGTGGACCTGTTCACGTTTAAGATGAATGCTCAGTGCGTGGAGTTCTGTTCTTAGACTTGTCAGGAGGTCACACAGCAATGCCTTCCTTTTTCACTGGAGAGGCAGTGCCGCGTATGCTTTCCCTTCCTTCCTGCTCCTCGCAAGGGCCATAGCCAAGCTTCATCAGGACAGAGCAAACTGCATCTTGATTGCATCATGGTGGAATGGTTCACCCCTTTTCTCCATCTGTCTTGAAGTGTTTATGTTTGACTGCCACACAGACCAGATCTTATCACTCTGTACTAAGGTCTGGTCAGGCATCCTGACCTCGACATCCTCAATCTCATGGCATGGAGGATTGTTCATTAGCTGCCTTGCCTGATGCTATGAAAGACATCATCTCAGCACTACATTGACTGTCAAAAAGATGTTCCTACGCCTACAAGTGGAAGAAGTTCCAGGAGTTCTTGACCCGTCTACATTTCTCCATCCTGAGCCAAGACTATGTCCTGCAGTTCCTGCTGGCATTGTCTAACAAGAGCTTGTCTCTTTTGTCTGTCCATTGTTACTTGGTGCCTATCTCTGTGAACTTTCAGCTAATCAGAAGGGTTTCCGGCTTTCACAATCCCCTGGTGAAGAGGTCCTTGGAAAGTTATAACAATCTCTATCCTCCGGTGTTGGGACCAACCCTGAATTGGGGCTTAGAACTGGTGTTTATCTCAACTCTGTAGGAAACTTTTCAAACTGATGGCTACCCGCGCTCTCTGGTTGCTGTCCTGGAAGCCTTCCTGATAGCTATTGTAATTAGCTTGATGGGCTGGAGAACTCTGTGCTCTCAGGGTGGACTGTCCATACCTGACCTTCCATGTTGATTGTGTTGTTCTGTGACCCGATGTTGTGTCTGCTTTCCCTATCAACCAGAACATTGTTTTTCTGGCTGTGATGCAGAATCCGACTTCTGCATTCAAGAAGAACTTGTACCGTCTCAATGTTTGGAGGACTTCGGCTTTCTACGTTGACAAGACTTATACGTTCAGGACTTCCAAGACTCTTTGTTTGGTATTCTGTGGTGAAGAAGGGACTCCCTGTTTCATCGTAACTACTGTATTTTCGAAATGGGTAGCTTTGGCTATCCATCTCACCTATGAACCTAGAGGGCATGCTTATCAAGTTTGCAGATGACACCAAATTAGAAGGGGTAGCTAATACCCTAGAGGACAGGATCAGAATCCCAAATGACCTGATTAGAAAGCTGGACCAAAACTAATAAAATGAATTTCAACAGGGAGAAATATAGGATACTACACTTGGGAAGTAAAAATGAAATGCACAGATACAGGATGGGTGACCCCTGGCTTGATGGCAGTACATGCGAAAGGGATCTAGGAGTCTTAGTGGACCACAAGCTGAACATGAGTCAGCAGAGTGATGCAGCAGCTAAAAAAGCCAATGCGATTCTAGGCTGCATTAATAGGAGTATAGTGTCTAGATCAAGGGAAGTAATCGTGCCACTGTATTCTGCTTTGGTCAGACCTCACCTGGAATACTGTGTCCACTTCTGGGCACCACAATTCAAGAAGGATATTGAGAAGCTGGAACGTGTCCAGAGGAGGGTGACCAGGATGGTGGGAGGTCTGGAAGCCATGTCCTATGAGGAGTGGCTTAGGGAGCTGGGAATGTTTAGTCTGGAGAAGAGAAGGTTGAGAGGTGACATGATAAACCTGTTTAAATATTTGAAGAGATGTCATACTGAGGATGGAGCAAGCTTGTTTTCTGCTGCTCCAGAGACTAGGACACGGAGCAATGGGTTCAAGCTACAGGAAAAGAGATTCCACTTAAACATTAAGAAGAACTTCCTGACAGTAAGAGCTGCCTCGTAGTGTGGTGGAGCCTCCTTCTTTGGAGGTTTTTAAACAGAGGCTGGATGGCTATCTTTCAGGAATTATTTGATTGTATATTCCTGCAAAGCAGGGGGTTGGACTGGATGGCCCTTGTGGTCTCTTCCAGCTCTATGATTCTGTGAACTGGCTAGTGTGCCACTTGAGGACATTTCTTAGGCAGCTACTTGGTCACAGCCTTTGACATTTATAATTTATTGCTGAGTGGACTCCAGATCCCAGACTGATACTGCCTTTGGGAAATCTGTATAACATGATTGTATTTTGAGATTTCAGATTCATTCTGTCTTCTGATATTTGTTTTATATTTGCATTTCCTAGTTTGTGTCAGGGGTATTCTGCTCATCCTTGATGTGTTTGTATTGACTAATACTTAGTAAAGTTCTGCTTGGTGTGCAGTGACACTCCTGTCTCCTATTTGTGTAGCTTGCTAGTCTCCCATTTGTGTGAGTCACAGAGACCACAGAGGAAGACAGGATGCATACCTGTAACTGTTGTACTTTAAGTGGTCATCTGTGAACTCACGCAACCCTGTCCATCCTCCTCTCAACATGTCCTGCCTGTCTTTTGGATTGCTGCATAGGCATCCATGGAACTTGTGGTTTTGGCAAAAAGACTTCTATATAGTGGCACTGGAGGTGGACAGGGCTACTGCCAAAAACCTTATGCAGTACTCTAGAAGGTTCAGAAATATGCACCGTGCAAGCACAGGATAACCCATTTATGAGTTCATAGATGACCACTTGGAACAACTACAGTTACAGGTATGGAACCTGTCCTTCTCCACCACCCCAAAATACTGGTTCTTAAAAGCATTATTATGTTCTATAAAAACCACCAAAGGAGCATCTGTTCTCCCCTGACCTGCAGTATTGGCCTATGATTATGAACAGCATGTCTTCTCAAGGTTGCCTCATTTCTGGTGTAAGAACATGCCCGCTATTATAGTTTTGCATGCAATAAAGGAAAAAAACAAACAAGTGCTGCAAGTGCTAGATCAGTTAGAAAAAAATATAGCAAAGATATTAAGATACAGTACAGTATTTGTAGCAAAGGAATAGTGACATCTCCTGTATCAACTGTATTTTTATATATATAAGGAATTAAAGTTGGAATTATAAGACCACCTGCTATATGGAAATGACTTGTGATCAAATTAAAAATGAAATTTGTTGAACTAATAGTGACACATTACATTGTGGGGGAGGTTGCTTTGTGACTGAAAATGTATATCCTAAATTCATAATTTTGGGCAAGATAAAAGATATACTAAAAACATCAATAAATCATTTGCTGATGCTTTCTAGTAACTGAGGTATTTACTGCACCGTGACTCTACAAATAATTATTTTTGTATTTTTCGTATTGATGGCTTATATCACCTTTGCTTCTGTATTATCCTTTGAATATCATAGTGTATGTTACATTCATGGTTCTTTATATAATAGTTTAGATGTGTGAAATCAATTACAAATATTTACATGATGGGAGCAAATAAAAGACTTTGGGAACCAGATTTCTTGGGACTGAAGCAGGACAAAGCTTCAAAAATGTTGGTAGTGATTTTTGTTTTGTGTTTTTAATCATGAAGTTGATGGAAATACTGTAACTTCTTCCTGGAGAGACATTAAAATGGAAGATCCCTTGAGTTTCACGTAAACACAAAGAAAATGAACAGCGGATCATCTTCTCGGAGCTTGCCAGACAAGAAAAGGAGGAGGAGCTTTGTGAAATGCAGCGTGACCTTTGAGGCATATTCAATGAATGGTTTATTTTCCTTTGGGAGGCGGGGTATTTCTTTTTGTTTTATTTTAAGTGTGTCACCTAAAATTATCATGGCTTGTAAGCTTTAGTTGTACTTGCTGTCTTCCTTATAAAATTATCAGCATTTTTTCTGAAGCATGCATATGTGCAGAGTACATATACTTCACTGAATAAGCAAATGCATATGCAATCAGGGGATGTAGCTCAGTGGTAGAGCGCGCGCTTCGCATGTGTGAGGTCCCGGGTTCAATCCCCGGCATCTCCAAAAAAGAAAAAAAAAATACTTTTCCAGGCCTGTGCATTTTTCCCCTGTGGTTTTAAGTTGTGCTGTGCTCTAATATGTAATAAGCACGTTATAACTTTGCACGGGTTGCTGGATTTTCACAACTGTTTAAAGCACATTTCTAGGCAAAAAGCCCATATTACTGTTATTTCTTAATTACAATGTTGTCTGTTCCCCACAGGTCAAAATATAATAAAAAACAACACTGTTGCATTGGCCGGGAATCGAACCCGGGCCTCCCGCGTGGCAGGCGAGAATTCTACCACTGAACCACCAATGCAGCTACTTTAAGTTGTTTCCCAAAGGCTCCTTCTGAAAAGAGTTTTTTTGGTTTTTTTTTTTTGTAATACACTGAGAGGATACACGTTTGTCTTCAAGTTGTTTACTGACTTATAGCAGCCACATGGAATCAGAGTTCAAAGAGACCACAAGGGCCATCCAGTCCAACCCCCCTGCCCTGCAAGAATATGCAATCAAATCATTCCCGACAAATGGCCATCTAGCCTGTTAAAAAACCTCCAAAGGAGACTCCACCACACTGAGGCAGTGTATTCCACTTCTGAACAACTGTTATTGTCAGGAAGTTCTTCATAATGTTTAGGTGGAATCTCTTTTCCTGTAGTTTGGGTTCATTGCTCTGTGTCCTACTCTCTGGAGCAGCAGAAAACAAGCTTGCTCCATCCTCAGTATGACATCCCTTCAAATATGAATTTCTTAGGCAAGATTCTTGCTCACAAAGGCAATTGTTGTCTGGTAATGACTAAGGCATTCTGTTGATGCTGGACTACATTCCTCACATAACCTGCTGAAACCAGTTAACTCAGTCATGGATAATACTTCCCCTTGACTTTAGCTGCACTCAGATCCCATTAATCTGGATCTATTTATTGTGGCATATTTTGTAGTCTAGCATATGCTTTATTAGGGGCATGAAGTATTATGCCTCTTAATATTTAGGCATGTAGGTTTTGCTGTATATGTATAGCTGGAGTTAGAAGAGTGCAGCCTATGAACTGCATTCAGCTCCCAGAGCTGCTGTGCCTCCCCAAGTCTGTCTGTCTCTGTCCCAAATGGCCAATCAGGCCTTTTGGGGGTTGTGATTGGTCTTTTTGCCCCTCCATACTGTTTTAATCATTGCCAGTTTTGAAAAAAGGCCCTTCCACTTTCTCTGCCCAATACCAGCCCTGGTGGTGGAACTACAGTGACATATGCTTTGATTACATCCTGTTTGGACTACTGTAAGACACTCTATTTGGGGGTGCCTTTGGAAACTGTTCAGAAACATCAGCACGTCCAGTTATAGGGAGCATGTAACTCCTTGGTTACAACAGCTCCACTAGCTGCTGGTTTGTTTCTGGGCACAATTCAAAGTGCTGATCATGACCTATAAAGCCCTATACAACTTGGGTCCAAACTATTTGAAAGGCCGTATCTCCTGATACAAACCTGCCATAACTTTAAGATCATCAGGCAAAGGCTTTTTCTTGGTCCCACCACCATCACAGGCTCTTTTGGTGAGGCCGAGAGCGAGCCTTCTCAGTGGCTGCCGCCACCTTCTGGAACTCCTTTCCTCAGAAGGCTAGGCTTGGCCCCCTCCTGGCCCTCTTTCGCCAAGAGGGAAAGACATTTTTATCCAAGCAGGCTTTAACATCTAAGCAGTGGAGCTTTTTATGGGGATGTTTTCTTTATCTTTCCAAACTTTGCTCATTGTTAAAATGATTTTAAATTTTTTAAATCTGATTTTAACAGTTTTAGATTTTATTGTAACTGTTTTCAGTTTACTATTTCTGGAAGCTGCTTTGGGTTCCATTTTGGGAGAAAGGTGGCATATAAATGAAATAAATAAAATACTGCAGTGACAGAACGCAGGGAAACATTAAAGAGGAAATGAGGAAGGGAGCAAAAAGTTTTACATGACTAGCTAAGTATCCATGGATGCTATACTTGAGGGAAGGATACTTTAGGGCAGGTGTAAGAGTCATGTCTCCCCCACTCCTGGCTACATATACTCCCCAGGGCTATTTTCCCCCCAATTTAATAAATCTGATTTTGTTAGAATCCGGGAAATAGCATGAAATGTTATTGTCAAATGTAATTCCTCAGTGTAATACTCAAGGAAGGCTTTATGCCAATTTCTATTAAATTTCCACACCTTCCCCGTGTAGCAGTTCTGAAGTTAGCCTTGGAAGACTATCTGTAGTGTACAGCTTGATCTTACACCTTATGTTTCCAGACAGAACATGCCATTTCAATGGATGTGATTCTAATACATTACTCTCTCTTGGGGAAAAAACAGACCAAAGTATTTAGAATACCCTTCTCATTGTCTGTCACTAATCTCACATTTTTTGAATCAAACTTCATTATTTGGACACTCAACGTCTTATCATTGTCTTCCTTTTTGGTATTGTGTATTATAAACATGACAGAAATTAATGGTGATATTGTAAAAAGCTCATTTTAAGCAATAAAGTTGACTAGCAGAATGTCATCTATTTGCACTCCCCAGAAACAGTGACCAGAAGTTTCAGAGTTGATAAGAAAACTTTATTGGCAGAGAAATTCAGAAAGCATACAAGGCTGTTGCTTAGAATTGAAACTTAGAGGGTAGACAGTATAATAAAAGAACACTGCAATCTGTTAAATGTGGTAGGCTTCAATACTATTGGTTATCCATCATCCCCTGACTACCTTTTCCCATACAATGACCATCCCATTTTTCCCAAGCCAATTTTTCAGCTGCAGGCTTATCTCCCCATTCCCATTAGCAACCATTATATTTCCCTCCACAGTTGCCACAGAACTCTCATTAAAAAGCACAAAGAGATGAAAACATAATTAACAGTAAGGTTAAAAAGGACAGAAACAGGTCATGCCAGGGAATGATCCTGACATTGAAGTCACCAAGTTGAAATATTAGGTCATAAGAACCTTTGGCAAGTTCCATTTGGGAAAAAGCAGTATATAAATAAAATAAAATAAGTCTGTATATTTTGCCTTAGGGTCGTTATAAGTTGGAAACTACTTGAAGGCACACAACAACAACAACAAATATAATGGTATAGTTTTTTTTTTAAAGTCTTAATAACCTTTAATTCCAGAACTAAAATCTCAGTGTAGGGTAAAAGGAAACTCATAGCTGAACCCTTAAGGAGTTCAGTGAATGCATATATAATGTTATATAACCATTACAGTGCATACGTTAAATTGTAGGCTCCTTGCAGAGCTGTTCCTATATTTTAGAAAGTTTAGTTGTTGTATCCAAAATTCACAGCTGACGCAAGAATACTGATCACAACACTATCATTTTTTTTTCTTGGAGGAGAGTCTTTAAAAAAAAATATAATGATATATATATATATATATATATATATATGAATGAAATGAATCCCACCACAAGGATTAATAATGTCTTAATTAACACTGAGTTAACACTTCATGAGCTATTTCCACAGTAAATGAATCGTTTCTTCAAAAGTATATGACCAGACTGGGAATTGTCCTATGGAGATTTAGAAGTACAACCCAGAAATTTTAGAAGAATTAACTTATTTTTTTATCTCCTCCTGAACTAAAGGGAAAGATTCAGATGTGTGGTAACACACAAGACTTGAAGTGATTACTTTTCCATCACCAGTTTGGATAGCTTCTGAACAAAGTAGCCATAACATTCTTTTCTACCCCAGCTTGTAACACCTTAAAGAAACAGAACACTAATGTTATAGTTTCATGTTCTACCATAGCGACCAGAGAAGTTAAACATAAATATAGAGAAGTAGAAACTAGAACCTTGATCCAGGACAGACTACTCCACAAATTTATTTCAGATCAGTACAACTATAGTTCTTGGTTACTAACACAAATCTTCTTATCTGTAAGGTAGCACAGTATGAGACAAATTGTTCATGCTTTTATCCAAGTAGTGCCTATGCAATTCCAAATATTCTAGGATGCAAGCGGGTAGGAATCTGAAATTCCCAGCTGTCTGGCACACCGGACATATCATGGAAGCTTCACACTTCCTTTGTTCCTACCTTTATTAATTGGGTAATAAACATCTTCAAAGTAATCTCAGGAAGGCTCAGGAAATTAGCTTAAGTTTTCACAAGCCAGTGTTATCCTTGTATCTATAGTTTCACATGGTAGCTTGCTTTGAAGTTTCTAGCTGCACCTCTTTGATCCCAGTGATTAAGTGTATCACAGACAGATGGCTAGTAAATGGTTAACACACAAAGGTTGGGATTCTGCTCATTTTCCATCATGCCTCTCTTTCACTTGCATTTCTTGAGCCTGCCTGCATATGCATCCCCAAAGCACAGCCTCCATTGTTCTCTCCTAATGTCTTTCTGTTAGCATGCAAACCTCTGAATAAAATCACATTAGCATTTTGCCTCTGAGTCTCATGCTTCTGTGTTACTTGCTGTAACACAACCGAGCTAAGCTTCAAGATAGGATAAATCAGAACATTTTCTGTGTCAATACACACACAATATAACACTTTGAAAAAGTGTTAAGAGTGAAGCATTTCATAATGAGAAAAAGAACAGAACCATGGGTGTGCCACAACATTTGATTGTCCTAATGGTTAACCTGTACTTAGGACAAGAGGTCACCATAGGAACAGAATATGGAGAAAGAGAATGGTTTCCAATTGGCATGAGGGTCAGGCAAGGCTGCATTTTACCACCCATTCTGTTTAACCTGTATGTTGAATGTATCATATGTAAATCTGGATTAGACTCTGAGGCAACAGGTCGAAGTATGTCAATAGAAGTATAGTATTACTTCTAGATCAAGGGAAGTAATAGTGCCACTCTATTCTGCCTTGGTCAGGCCTCACCTAGAATACTGTGTCCAGTTCTGGGGACCACAATTCAAAAAGGATATTGACAAATAGTCCTGTTTAAGTATTTTAAGGGGTGTCACATTGAGGATGGAGCAGGCTTGTTTTCTGCTGCTCCAGAGACTAGAACACGGAACAATGGATGCAATCTCCAGGAACAGAGATTCCACCTCAACATTAGGAGGAACTTTTTGACAGTAAGAGCTGTTTGGCAGTGGAACACACTCCCTCGGAGCGTGGTGGGGTCTCCTTCCTTGGAGGTCTTTAAACAGAGGCTGGATGGCCATCTGTCAGGGATGCTTTGATTGTGTATTCCTGCATGGCAGGGGGTTGGACAGGATGGCCCTTGTGGTCTCTTCCAACTCTACAATTCTATGATGCTAGGTATTATAACTGGACTAAGTAACACCAACAATTTAAGATATGCAGATGACACCATATTACTATTGAAAATCAAGGGTAAATGTGCAAAGGCAGGTTTACAGATGAAAATGAAGATAATAAAAATAATGACCCCAGATGATTTATATAACTTTAAAGTAGACAATGAACACATTGGCCAAATCCACATTACATAATCCATTTTCAAACGGAATTATTTATTTACCATGGCTCTGTCCTATTTAATCCTGGAATTTGTAGTTTCACAACGTCTTTAGCCTTCTCTGCTAAAGTGTGCTGATGCTTCACCAAACTACAAATCCGAGGATTCCCTAGGAAGAAGCCATGGCAAATAATCCCGTTTCAAACTGGATTATTTGTGTAGTGTGGATTTGGCCATTGAAATAGTTCAGTGGTTCCCAAACTTATTTGGCCTACTACCCCCTTTCCAGAAAAAAATATTATTCAGTGCCCCCTGGAAATTAATTTTTAAAATTTTTTAATAGCAATTAAACAGAAAGATATATGTATTAATGTTTCTACCTTTTTCGTAACATATAGTAAAGAAAGGTGTAAATTAGAAACATTGAAGTTTGAAATTATGAAACTATTTATTGAACTCAGAATAGAAAGTAATACAAAAAACATTAAAACATTCGAAATAATCTTAATGAGAAGGATGAACCTGGTATGCTGCTACCAATTTAGTAATCCTCAGCTCCATTTCCGTCAACAGTAATCTTAAATCACCTTGATTGACTATTTGCAATCGGTTTCTTTTTTTTGTTTTGTTAATAAATAGGTTACTGCACTGAATCCACAGTCTACTAAATATGATGAAGGAAATGCAATTAAGAACTTTTGAATTACAGCCCATATTTCAGGAAAAGCCGTAGGGATCTCCTTTTGCAGCCAGAATTGTTGGTAGCCGCTTTTGAATTTAAATTTCAATTCATCATTTGTAGTTACTTCCATCAGTTCTTGTAATTGTGGAGATTCTTCTGTGTTTGCACTTGAAAAAGGATCCAAAATCCAATCAGGTATGTTCATTTTCAAAATATCATCAAATCGTTGATTAAAATCTGAATGGAGAGCATCCAAGGGCTCATAATAAGAAAGTATGTCTTCATCTTTTTTTTCTGCTCCTGATACATTTGGGAACTGGATGAATTCCCCTCGTCCAAAATTTTGTTTGTACAGAAGAAGTTTTGTCACAAATGCAGAAATAACAGATTTTGTTTTTATTAAATTCAGTCCATCACCTTGAAGCTGAAGATTGCTTTCGTTAAATTTTTGAAACAAGTCAGTCAAGTAAGCGATGTCACTTTTGGATGGATTTAAATTGGATCGTAAAGCATCATTTTTATCTTTCAAGAACTCCAGCACCGAGTTAAACAGCTTATAAAACCTATCTAAACAGGCACCCTTTGACAACCAATGAACTTCTGTATGAAGCAGCAAACAATTAAACACTTCATCATTTTCAATACAAAGCTGTTTAAATAATCTGCCATTCAATGATTTGCTTCTGATTGTGTTGATAGCTTTAATTACATACTGTAATGAATTATGTAGGCATGCACTTAAATTTTTGGCAACGAGATGTTGATGATGGATGATACAGTGTACTGTGAATGCATTTGGCACCTCCTTTTTTAAATATGCAAGAAAACCACTGTAGTGTACTACCATCGCTAGAGCACCATCTGTGGCCACTGATAAGATATTACTCAGAGGTATTTCTTTTTCTTTAAAAAACTCATCCAGTGCATGAAATATAGATTCTCCTTTAGTATCAGTTTGCAAATATTTAGTAAATAATAATTCTTGGCAAATTTGTTCTTCCTTTGTGAACTGCACATATGCTAAAATTAAAGCTTAATTTCCTAACAAAGTTGACTCATCAAGTTGAATAGAAAACTGAGATGTTTTTAAATAACCACACAATGAATTTTCAACATCTTGAGCCATTTCATCAATTCTTCTTTGCACTGTATTATTGCTCAATGAAATTTTCTTCATTGCTGGCTTGGTGTAGCACAGTATGTATTACTTCACTTATAGCTGGTATAATTAGTTTTTCACCAACAGTATGAGGTTTTCCCGATTTGGTAATCATTAATGAAATATTGTAAGAAGCAAGCCAGCCATCGCCATCTTGTATGGTTGCGATTGAAAACAGTTTTGCCAATGTTGGTTGTTTGATAAATTTTTCTTTTAGTGTTTAAAAATAAGATAAATCCTTATCTTTTTTATCACCATGAATTTTAGTCAAATGTTCTTGTAGTCTGGAAGGCTTCATAGCTTCATTTGATAAAACTTTCTGGCAAATCAGGCACATTGGTAATGTATTGTTTACAGGCAACTCAATAAAGCCATATTTCAAATATTCAATATTATATTGTCTACATTTTTTCTTTGGTTGAGCCATTATTATCTAGAAAAAATATTTTTTTATGGAGGTATTTTTAAGTAATATTTTTTTTGGTAATTTTTTGAAATATTTTTGTAAAAAACAAACTAAAATAAATACTAATGAAAGAAATAAACATGATATTATTAACTGTAAAGCGCATATAATTATTACAAAATAAATAAATAATATTCACAAATTATAGTCGCACTATTTGTTAGTTAATTATAACTTCTCACAATATCACAATAATCTAATTTAGGACTTTTTCGGACGGAGAAATACACCACAAGAAGGGTCGTCCCTCTTGCGACGCTGCTGCATGGCGGGGGGGGGGCATTTCGTATGATGCCCCCCCTGCCGACTCTGTTCCGGTACAGATCACAGCTCCAGCGTCGTATTTGGCAGTTTCTTAATCACAGAAGTTGACTGTGATTAAGAAACGGCCAAATATGACGCTGGAGCTGCGATCTGTACTGGATCAGAATTGGCAGGGGGACAGCGTCATATGAAACGCCCCCCCTGCCTCTCAGCAGCATCGCAAGAGGGACGACCCTTCTTGCGGTGTATTTCTCCGTCCAAAAAAGTCCTCAGAGTTATATTTCGCCATAATTTTCCTGTAATAATTATGGGAAATCACCTGATTCATAGGATGCTCCAAAATCTGCTGGTAGTACTGCCAGTAGCCAGTAGTGCCGCTGCCGTTCCAGGCTTTGGCCTTGCGATTGACCAATTGCACGAGTGGCAGTTGCCCGCAGCAATGCTTGTAGTGCTCACATGTTTTGGAACGGCAATTCAGTGGCACCACATGAACAGTAGCAGTGTGCGATTGCACATACCTCAATGCAAGTGAGGGAGTATGCGGGAACCGATGCACCTGAGGCCATCACCACCCCCCTGGATCGCTGCAGCACCCACGAGGGGGTGGTAGTGCCCACTTTGGGGATCACTGAAATAGTTCAAGATTTTCCATACCGTAGCTCAGTCATTAATCAGAGTGGAGATTGCAGGCAAGAAATCAGAAGATGACTAGGAAGGGCAACTATGAAGGAACTAGAGAAGATTCTAGACAAGTGTAAAAGTATATCATTGACTACAAAAGTCAGGATTCTCCATGCCATTGTATTTCTGATTTCTGTGTATGGTTGTGAAAGCTGGAAAGTGAAAAAAGCTGACAGGAAGATAATTAACTCATGTGAAACGTGTTGCTGAAGAAAATCTGTGGATACCATGGGTTTTTAGTGTGCATTTCATTTGTGTTTTAATATGTAAATTGTCAGTTTGAACAAACTGCCACAAAGATGAATGGCACATAAAACAACCAGTTAAGCAAACAAAACAGGCACAGCACCGGCTTTTAGAAGAGGAGCAAGCCTGGGGCACATATGCTAAGTAACAGTTCACCTGCAAACTCAGTGGAGAAACTATATACTACGAGAATGTATTTTTGTATTTAGGTAAGTATGTTTCCTCATACATTCTGAATGAATAATGTCATCTATTGATATTGGTATCAGCAGGGATCACAGACACTTAAATCAGCTTTGTAGGGAATGACCTTTGTCGTACCTACAACAGGGGACTAGGATTTGCCTAGTCAAAATTTATACATTTGCCTGCCCAGTAGTGACAGATGTGATGTGGCAGATGATACACTTCTGCTTAAATAAGTACAAATATGACTTCCTACTAGATACATCCAAAATATGTGGAACTCTGCATTCTGTATCTAAGAAAAAAAAGAAGACTTTAGGGAGAAGCTTATTCCAACTAGGCAGAAGATGAAAAGGAGAAGGAAAGTTAGGCAGTGTATAGAACTATCAAAAAAGGATCTTCTTTGATAGTTTTATTAACTGAAGTATGCCTATAGTCAATCCAGAGGAGATGCACTGTGCTGCTGCCACTGATTTCTGATTTTTTAAATAAATTTTATACATTTAATTTATATCCTGACTTTCTACTGACATGGGATCCTACCTAATGACAAAATTTTAAAAAAATAACTACCATATTAAAAACATCAGTAGCTGAAAACAGTGTAAAATCATTTTAAAATATGATAACGACAATAAAAGTACTGCATAGGCAGTTGGTCACCAAATATCTACTCAAAGAAAAAGCTCTTCACCTGCTGGCAGAAGGAAAGCAGATAGGGTGTGATTCTAGTGCCCTGATAGCCTCTGACCATGTCAAGAGAGTCAGGCAGCAAAAAGTCACAGCAGAGTCTTCATCCTCCAGCCAAAAGAATAAACACATACAGACACAGGTTTGTGCCTACTAACTACTTGTCTTTACTATAGCATAATAAAAATATTTACAAAGTTACAGAGAATCCTCTCTGAGAACTACCGTATATTCCGGCGTATAAGACGACCTTTTCAGCCTGTAAAATCAGCTGAAAAATCAGGGGCCGTCTTATACGCCGGATACCAGTCTGAGATGGGGCTGTGTCAGCCCCATCTCAGACTCGGAATGACGGAGGTGGATGGCTGGGGGGGGGGGAACCTTGCTAGGCACCTTATCCCCCCCCTGCCCAGCGCAGCTGCACTGGGGCGAGAGAGCCTTGCTGGGTGGGAGGGGATCTTCTCCATGACTCAGAGTCACGGAGAAGATCCCCTCCCACCCAGCGAGGCTGCACGGGGGGTGGGGGGCAGGGAAGCCTTGCTGGGAGGGAGGGGCTGAGACTTTCTCCAGCCAGGCAGCCATCCCCTGTGATTCCCATCTCGTGTGGAGGCTGGGCAGCCTCCTCGACAGTTGGGGAATTGCGCAAGGGGACTGAGCCTCTCTCCAGTCAGGAAGCTATCCCCCGTGATTCCCAACTCATGAGGAGGCTGGCCAGCCTCCTCGTGGGTTGGGGAATCGTGCGAGGGGGCTCGGCCTCTCTCCAGTCAGGAAGCCATCCCCCGTGATTCCCAACTCGTGAGGAGGCTGGCCAGCCTCCTCGTGCGTTGGGGAATCGTGCGAGGGGGCTCAGCCTCTCCCCAGCCAGGCAGCCATCCCCCGTGATTCCTCAGCCAGCTTCGGGGAGGCTTCTGGAAGGGTGGCTGGCTGGAGGGGGGAAGCTTTCCAGCCACCACCCGCCCTCCCCAAAGTCGTGATGGGAGCCCAATCGCGGCTTCAGGGAGGGCGGATTATAGGGGGGTCATGTTATATGGCGAGTATACTCTATATTTTGACTTAAAAATTGCGGGGGCCATCTTATTCACCCAGTCGTCTTATACGCCAGAATATACGGTATATATTACAGCATTCAGCAGAAAACCATCTTTTTACACTGCAAAGCAGAAACTGAAACACAGTTGTATAGGATTGCTAATTACACAGTTCACAGTATCCTTTTTCTTATAGAAAAAACAAACGTTCTCTCTAGCATTATCTCTATCGATAATAATCTCTCCAGACTCCAAGCCTCGAAGGCCATGTTTGTCAGGCCATTAATCTTGTCCTACAGGCTAGCTGCAGCAATCTGCTGTTAGCTCTCTCTGCTGCACCGTGTAGGCTACTTCAGCTCTTTACAGCATAAATCTATTTAACTGTACGCCCCAGCATCCTGACATAGGGGACTACCTTGTCTCTGGTGGGAGAAATTTCTGCAGCCTGGGAGCAGCCACTGAGAAGGCTATCTTCCATGTCCTCACCACATGTAATTGTGATGTTGGTGGGACTGAGAGAAAGCTCTCCCCCATGAATCTTAAAACGCAGGCAGGTTCACATAGGGAAAGCTATATAGGGATAGAGCGAGAGCTATATAGGTTTTTATAGATCACTTTACCTGCTCATGTTGTTTGTTATCAAAAAGAGGGAAAGGCAACATCCACGGACAAAAAGTTGTAGCACTTCAAGTATTAAAAGGTGTTCTGAGTTTGTTGCACTTGTGGCACACAACCTTCAGGTACAGACTGGGAAAAATGACCTGGATTTTACTTCATCTGAAAACATGTAAAAGGGCAACTGTTATTAACCTGGGCATGTTCAGTTCATAAAATATACTGATGTGCTTTAGAAAACAGATATGTGTAGCAGTTTTTAGTGTTCAGCAAAAATGTTCAATTTACTGAACAATATCTCACAGCAAATTTATTCTCACTGTTGATAGATGGATAATGACATTGAGATGATCATTATCTCCGTGGCAACAGTATTAGTTGTGTCAGAGGAACATTGCACATGGAGCTGTTGTTACTTTTTACAGTCCTGCCTCGGCTTCCTCAATCAGATACTCTTTCTGCAAAGCCAACATGCCCAGAGTACAAAAACAACTAAGGACAGTTCCAAGGCTGCAGACTTATTGGAACAGATAGTTTAGGATGTCATGGAAACACTGCAAGAGTTCTGTGACACCTTGACAATAACATTACTATAGGGATACTCCTACTAATATTTACGTAGTCTTTTGTTAAAAAAAAATTCATAGCACAAGTGCTAATTTGTTAAAATGATGCAAGAATTTGATAGGTCTATGGACTGTATGAATAAATTGATTGATTTCTTCCTCTTAGGCCGAGAAAGTATGACTTGCCCAAAGTCACCCAGTGGGATTCCACAGCTGAGAGGGGGTTTGAACCCTGGTCTCCAGAGTCAGCCAACCCTCAAACCTTAACACCATGCCGGCTCTTGTATGTTATACCAGTTTCTAAGAGCATACACTTCTTGTGTTGCCAATAAATCCTTCATTGAAGAAGTTGCTAATGATACCCAACTCTATCTCTGCTTTCTACTTCAATCTGAGGAAACTGTTTTGTTGCTAAACCAGTGCCTGTCAACAGTAAGAGACTGGATGAGGGTGAACAAATTGAAACTCAATCCAGACAAGACAGAGCTGCTCCTGGTTGGTTGAATCAGGGAACAGAGAGTTAGCCTGTGCTGGATGGGGTTACAATCCCCCCTGAAGATGCAGGTCTGCAGCTTGGGCATGCTCATTAATAAAAATATTGAAGAGTGTCAGCCCTAGGACAGCACCCTATGGTACTCCACTTAAGACCTCGTTCCAGTTTGAAGCACAGCCACTTAGGACAACTCTTTCAACCTGAAAGCACAAGCCTCAGAGTTGGCCAGGAGTGCATCTGCACAGTTAAAACTCATGCACCTGTTCTTTGGGATGCCTGACTTGACCACAGTGATATGTGCCTTCGTTACATCCCACTTGGGATGTAACTAACACTCTAGATGGAAATGGTTCTGAAGAGTGTTCAAAAACTTCAGCTGGTTCATCTGCAGCAAGTTAGGTGGGGCTGGCTACAGGGAATTTGTAACTCACTTGTTGAAACAACTCCACTGGCTGCCAGTTTCTTTCGTGGCACAATTCAAAGTGCTGATTATGACCTATAAAGCTCTATGTGGCTCCAGTCTAGGATATATGATGGACCGGATATGAGCCAGCCAGTGCTCTAAAATCTTTAGGGGAGGCACTTCTCTCAATCCCACCTCCTTCATAGGCAAGTATAGTGTGAATGTGCGAAAGAGCCTTCTCCGTGGCTGTTTCCAGACTTTGGAACTCACTTCCAAAGGAAGCCAGGATGGTTTTCTTCTTTACTGTCTTTTTAGCAGCAGATGAAGGCATTTGGGAATTGTTTTTATGCTGTTGTTCTACTTTCCTTCTTTGTTTTAAAGAGTATTTTAAATGTTTTAAATTTTGTTGCTAGTTTACCACTATCCTAACCTCATCTTTTTGTATGTTTTTAACCATATGTATTTTTATTGTAATTCTTTTTTGATAAGCTGCTTTGAGACCCACATAAATAAAGTGATTGAGAGATGGAACTTACTGTAAAATAAGCTGGACAAGCCTAGATGGAGCCAGCCAATCACAGCCTCTTGTTAAAGTTTTCTCTGCTGTGGCCCTTTGTCCCTGGTCCCATGTAGCCTAAAAGGGGACTGGCCTCTGCCTATACCGATATCCCTCTAGACCATCTTAACTGACAGCGGAAATAAACATCTGAGACAAAATGTAGGCCTGTGAGACTAACCGTCATGTTTCTTGTGTATGATTTTTACATCTTTGCCTGATGAAGAAGCCAATGAAGCTTTGAAAACTTGTATGATGTATTTTCTGTATTTTGGTTGGCCAGTGAAGGTATAACTCTTTTATGGATTTTGGACTTTATTGTATTTTGCTGCATGGCCAATATAGCTACCCCTGAATATATTTTCTGTGAGTCATGGTGCACAGAAAATTTTCCTATGTAGTCATTCATCTCAAGACATCCACCAGCTTGATCTCCTACTACTTGGAAGCCAGGTATACTTAAATGCACCTCACTATTCTAATATACCTCACTATTCGAAAGCACAGGAACCTAGTCACATCCAATGCAGCAAAAAAGAGAGAAGACTGTGACTGAGGTAAGCTTAATATCCATACCCAAAATTTTACCATTTCCTTTTTCAAACAGAAGCAGTTCAGATGCCAAAAAGTGGGAGGCAGGAAAGAACAATTCTGCACTGATGTCCTGCAACAAAAACAGAGTAAGAAAAGAACTTGAACCACACAGAGTAAGAGTGAGATGGTGATTTCCAAATTTCCCACTATGTTTCCAACATATACAATCTTTCCCAGGGCAAAGTATTTTTAATGAGTATGATTTCAAATTGTTCTATTGATAGTTTTAATTTTTCTATGTTTTTAGTCATGTGACCTTTTATTTATATCAGTTATATTACAGTACTTTCATTTTTTTGCAGGCTACCTTGGAAATGATTTAATGTACCTAATCTGGTAAATCCTAAGGATGCCCCATGTCTGTTTGTTATCGCAAGATTCCACTTAGTATCCGCTTTTGTGGATTGCTGCCTATAAAAGCTTTTGCCAAATAAATCTGGTAATCTCTAAGATGCCAGAGAACTTTTGTTGTTCCAAGGAAAATGAAAATTATTTTACCCAAATAAAATGTGAGGACCAGACAAATTACACATTTTTGAGAATGCTAGATTTTTCTGTCTACTAGTGCAGTGAGATACAGAAACCCCGGGAGGGAGAGGAATGGAGCAACATAAGGGCCAAACAATCCAGTATCGTGAGCTAATATGGTTTAGCATCTGAGACTTGGTAGCAGAGCCTCTTACATGATGATGATGATGATACATGTCATACCATGTTCAAACCTCTTAGGTAATGACTCTCAGCCTCAAGATTCGTAACACAATATGAAGAACAATAACACCCACTTACCTTGCAAGGTTGTTGTAAAATCAGAATTACATAATACACATAAAAACAAAGTGAACCATTGGAAATGCTATACAGTTGCTAAATACAGTAGTACTGTGTTCTCTCTGGCTTTTCTTCGCAAACGAAGATTCAGGAAGGACTCATCCCGCGCTTTCTGCAAGCGCGCTGATGATTAAAAAGGCCAATTCCGAGATAAACAAGTCCAGTTGCAGAAAGCACAGCAGAAGGTCTCTTTGGGTGATGTTTCTGGGTTGTGATTCTTTCTGTGTTGTCATTTCTCTTCAAGACTTGTTCACCGTAGAGTCCTATTTTTGGGGCGGCGACGGTCCTCCATCCTGGAAACGTGTCCTGCCCAGCGCAGCTGTGTTCTCAATATCAGATCCTGGAAGTACTGTGTTACCAAGAGGAAAAACAGGCCTTCCTTTCCGCCGCTCTTGCTCCCCCGCCCTTCCCCCGCTCTCCATAAGCTTACGGAGACGTCGCCCACGCGCTTCACGTCCCCAAGACTCCCCCTGCCGGTCGTTTGAGAGAACCTGACGTGAGATCCCACCGAAAACAGCCTCAGTACCGAAAGCCTTCTCACGAAAAAGACAAGACGCCGGCCTAGAGAGGGAGTTTAAAGGCCCGAAATGGGGCGGTTGCAATTGGCTGGTGAGATAAACCAATTGTAACCCAAACATAGAATTCGCCATTGCTGATTGGTCTGGAGATGTGCGTGATTGATGGCGTTGTCTACCTCTCGCGCAGCGACCTTCGAAGGGGGCGGGCGCCCAGGGACGTCGCTAGGAGGGAAGGGGTTCGCGAGGCCCTCAGTCCGCCGAGTCGCCTGAGCGGAATTTGGTTGCCTGAAGAGTGGCGGTGGCGCCTGTTTTGGAGGCGATGAGTGGGGGTTTTTGCCGTCTGCCGGCAGCCTTGTGGCTGTTGGGCGGCCGGCGGCCCTTGGCCTCCTTCGTTCGGCCGCTGAGTCAAGGCGGCGGCGGGGGGGCTCCCCCGAGCAGCGGGTCGAAGGAGGCCGTGGAGCGTCTGGTGCGCGCCCACCCAGTGGTGGTGTTCATGAAGGGCAGCCCGGCCCAGCCCCAGTGCGGCTTCAGCAACGCCGTGGTGCAGATCCTGCGCCTGCACGGCGTCAAGGACTACCGCGCCTACGATGTCCTCCAGGATCCCGACCTCCGGCAAGGTAGGCGCCGCCCTCGCCGCCCCGAGGGGCCCGGCCGAGCTCCGCTCCGGGTGACCTTCAGCGCACGGCTAGCCCGCCGGCTGGGCAAGCAGGGCGCCCCGTTCCTCTCACGCTTCTTCAGCGCACGACTAACCTTGTCCGGTGCTTTTGTTTTGAAAAGCGCATCGCCCTTTCCTGCTTCCCAAGAGCTCCCGGTGATGCATGAGGGGTTTCTTTTCCCTCTCGCATATCTTGGCTTTTAATCCCAATAGTTTTGGGAGGAGGTGGTTTGGGCTGAAAAACTGGCGACTGCGCGGCCATCGACAATTTTTTGGTTGCGCTGGTGAACCAAACCAAAAGTTAGGCACATCAGCCCCTCCTCGCTTTTCCCGACCTTTTCTGTGTGGAAAGTCTGGGAGGCAGCGGAGGCTTCTGCTCTCGCCAGCCTTTCGCTCCGTGTCGGAGCCGGGGAAGGGGCGGGAATCTGCACAACTGCTGGGATGATCCTGCCCCGTTATTTTAGTTTCAGGATTGGAAAGAAGGCTGCCCAAAAGTTAGCAGTGTCGCAGTCCAGTTGAGCTCGGTAGGATTTATGAGTACAGATGAGTAGGGTTGTGCTGCCAGTAAACTCTGTCTTGTATCCTGATTGTTTCTGGACAGCTAATATCGCTCAGTAAAGTTCTGTTTCTCTCCCCCTCTCCTACTTTTATTTCCATAAAGTAAATGGCAGTAGGAGAAATAAAATGGTGATACCTTTTAAGCAATCTAATTTAGGTCAAGATATACCGATCAGTTAAGAGTGATTTATAGAAGGTATGTTGCTTCCCCCTCACTCACTTTTAGCCTCTTTTTAACAGTCTTGTCCCCTTCTCCATTGACTCCTTGTATTCAGGACTAAGTGTAGATTTACTCTGGCCACATAAACGGAAGTATTTTGTTCCTAAGAAAATTGTTTTCACTCGCTCTGTCAAAGCCCACATGTAAGGGATATATACACAGTATTTGCAGTTCTAGGGAATTTGGTTGTACGAGTTAACATATATTGAGTTGATATTGCATGTACTGAGTGATACAGCTTTTTTTACTCATCCCATGGGGACTGGATGGGCAATCAGCTTTAAGGCTGTGTTATTAATGTATGACTTCTTAAAGTGTGTTTGTGTGTGTGTGAGAGAGAGATACAGTGTATGTGCAGGGGGAGGAGAGAAGGAGGAGAGAGGCTGCACAATAAAATGGTTTCACCTTGAGGCCTTTGCATTGAAGAAATCCCAAACTCATCAAGAACGTTTAAAAAATGGAATTATTTCATATTTTCAATTCTATTCCCTGATGTTTCCCTGAAATGTTTGTACATGTCTGAAATGCCCTCTATATCTGTGGGTTCTGCATCCATGGATTTGACCAACCATGGTTTGGAATTAATTCTATAAAAATATTTTCAAACAGAAAACCTTAATTTTGCCATTTTATATGCTATACCAGTGGCTCTTAACCTTTTTTTTTTTTTAACCAGGGACCCCCTTTAAATTTTTTTTGTTGCCATGGCCCCCCAAGACTGGACTCAAGATTTAAAACAACAACAACAAAGGGAGCCCTGGTGGCACAGTGGTGAAATGCCAGTACTGCAAGCCACCACCTTGCAAGTTCGATTCCAGTGGGCTCCAAGGTTCACTCAGCCTTCCATCCTTTCGTAGGTCAGTAAATTGAGTTCCCAGCTTGTGGGGGCAATTAGCTAACACACATTGGAAACTGTTTAACGCAGTGTAGATGTGTAAATAGCTGTTGCTTAAAAACAATTTGTAAGCCGCTCTGATAGCCTTGTGGCTGAAGAGCGGGGTATAAATAAATAAATTAAAATAACAACAAACCTGAAAATAACAACAATACAGTTACACAATCTATTAAACTTTCCCTCAGAGGCACTGGAGGGGGAGGAAGGACTTTTCTCCTGCTTCTTCCAGCAAGTTTATGGTTGGAGCAGATTGAACAGCAATGTGCAGGCCCAGCCAGCTTTTGCCTTGGCTCCTATCACATGGCTGCTCCACTGCAGGGAGGAGGTGGGTTGAATAGTCTTCAAGCCTTTGTGGACCCCTGTGAGGACATTGCAGATCCCTGGGGGTGAACAGACCACATGTTAAGAACAAGTGTACTACACCATTGTATACTATGCCGCTGTATATAATGGGACGAGCATTCACAGATTTTGGTATCCATGAGGGGTCCTGGAACCAAGCCTCAGTGGATACCGCGAGTCCACTGTGTTGGGTTTGAGGGTCACTAGTTTCTGGAGTGGCATTCTGATTGACCCATTTAGAGCTCAGAAGTAGCTTAGCAGTACTTCTTGAACTCTTACTCTCAAAAGTTAAGTTATGGGACTACAGCAGGCTTTATACTTCTGTGGCTTACACCACTCCCTGAACTTGCAAGATCTGTTAGGAAGAGATAAAGACTTTGGACGGTTAGGTCTTCATAAAAACCCAAAACTTCTTTAAGCATTAGCTAGCAATTTATATAGTTCCTCTTAATCTCTTTCTAAAAGTTTTTTTTTTATTATAACAAATATCAAATACATACACATAACAGTCAAAGTGAACTGAGCTAAATTACAACGTAAAATTCCTATAAAGAAACCATGAAAACAGGAGGACTCATTTCCATTTGTTCAGTCGCTCAATACTGTTGGAAGTAACATGCAGAATGTCAGATCAGAGTGGACTCTGTGACAGAAGGATTTGTGGTGAGGTGTTGTTAATATAGTCAATGAGGACAAATAATTTTCCAGCAAAGTGTGACCAGCTAACATGGCTGTTTGTTCTTCTTATGGAATCTGAAAGTTTCTCCATTGTCCATATATCCCACATCCTGTGCTGCAAGTCGTCCACAAAAAGAGATCTGGTCTTCCAGTTTTTGGTTATTTCAAGCCTAGTTATTGCCAGTAGAAAGGTGATCACATTTTTATGTCCTAATTGTCTATTTTCATTCAAAAATAAAGATAGTAAAAGAAGGGATGGATATAGTTTAATTGTTTGTTTGGTAATTTTTGAGATTCAACTCAGAATTGTAGACCAAAATTGATAAATGGGTGGACAATCAACCCACGTATGAGTATATGTTCCTTTGTTACTATACCCTCCAGCACAAGGGAGTCATATTTTTTGTACTTCTGGCTAAATGAATTGGCATCAAATACCATTTTTGAATTATCTTTAAAACATTTTCTTTTAAGGCTATTGATTTTGATTTTTAAGGTGGGCTACTCCATATTTTATCCAATCATTGTCTGGTATTATCAGTTTCAAATCACATTCCCAAACTGATTTATGACTAAGGCCTCTTGCAAAAGATACTTCATTCACCCACCTATATAAACTAGTTGTATGGCCTTTATTTGATGTCTCAGAAGAGGTACAGAAATATCTAAATAGAGTCATGGTCATGGGGCCTCCTGATTGCATCAGATAAGATGAAAAGGATGTAACTTGGCATATGGAAAGCCAACTAGGAGACAAGGGTTCCAAATTATGTAATAACTCTTCTGCATTTTTTGGTTTACCATTAAAAAACATATCCTGAACGGTATAAATACCTCTGTCTGCTCAGAGTTGAAATGGAGCTGAGTTAGTTAGACATTTAAGTGGATGTTTTATAAAGGGTCTAATAGGGGAGGGAGCAGCTAAATGTGACCATTTCTGCCAATTATACATAGTAATAATAATAATAATAATAAAATTTTATTTATATCCCGCCCCTCTGCAACGCAATCGGGGCGGCTTACAATATAAAAACCCCATACTCACAATACCTAGCCCACCCACCCCTTAAAATAATATTAAATTACAAAGGATTAAAAACATGCATTAATTAAAATATATATAAATTAGAAGAAGAAAAAATTAAAACATACAATCATAGCCCAGAAAGGGCAGCTGAGTCTTGGGCCGGGATAATTATTCAGGAAAGGCCTGCCGGAAAAGATCCGTCTTGACAGCTTTTTTAAAGCTGTCTAAGGTGGTAATAAGACGGATCTCATCCGGCAGGCCATTCCATAATCTGGGAGCAGCAGCAGAGAAGGCCCTCTGGGAGGTCACCGACAGCCTTGTTTTCATAGGCTGTAACAGATTCCTCCCAGAGGACCGAAGTGTGCGGGGAGGGTCGTACGGAAGGAGGCGGTCCCGGAGGTAAGTTGGACCCAAGCCATGTAGGGCTTTAAAGGTCATAACCAACACCTTGTACTGTGCCCGGAAACTAATAGGCAACCAGTGGAGAGCTTTTAGCACCGGTGTTATATGCTCTCTTCTGGAAACGCCAGAAATCAACCTGGCTGCCATGTTCTGGACTAGTTGAAGTTTCCGAGTCAAGCACAAGGGTAGCCCCATGTAGAGTGCATTACAGAAATCCAGACGGGAGGTTACCAGTGCATGTACCACAGTTTCGAGGTCCCTAGTTTCCAGGAAAGGGCGCAGCTGGCGTACCAGCCGAAGTTGATAACAGGCACTCCTGACCGTTGCATTAACCTGATTAGTCATCTGGAGCGACGGGTCCAGGAGCACCCCCAGACTACGAACACAATCCTTGGAGGAGAGTGTATTCCCAGACCTGGTTTTGGGCCTTTAACTGTTAGTACCTCCGTTTTGTCTGGATTCAGTCTCAATTTGTTTTTCCTCATCCAGTCCATTACTGCTTTAAGACAATCATTCAGAGGAGAGATGCCATCTGAAGTCGAAGCCGATGACCGAGACATGGAGAAGTATATCTGGGTGTCATCCGCATACTGATGACACCTCATTCCATGCCTCTGAATGACCTCTCCCAGCGGCTTCATATAGATGTTAAATAGCATCGGGGACAGGATGGCACCCTGAGGAACGCCACAGTTAAGCTCTATTCTAGTAGAGTAACTGTCACCAAGCCTCACCCTCTGGGATCTGCCCGAGAGGAAGGAACGGAACCACTGCAAGGCAGTGCCTCCAATACCTAACTCCCTCAGGCGATCCAAGAGGATGGAATGGTCTATTGTATCAATATATTCTATGTAACATAGAAGTTTAGAGAAAAAGGTTTTCAATAGATATAAGCCTTGATCTTGTCAATTTAGAAAGAAATCCAATTCTCCGATATTTTTAATATCTATTTCTATATTCACCCAGTTAATAAAAAAATCTCTTTTAAGTATCAAAATGATTTGGTTCAATTGAAATACTGCAAAATAATAATCAAGGTGGGGTATTTCAAGGCCTCCAGCTTGTGTTGCCGCATACCTAATATGTTTTGGAAATCTAGGTCGTTTCCTTCCAAATATATACTCATCAATTAATGTTTGCCAAAATTTAAAACAATGTGTTGAGGGGATTAATGGAATTGTTTAGTATAAAAACAAAAGATGTGGTAGGAGAAACATTTTAAGGAAAGCGATCCTGCCCAATAGGGAAAGGTGAAATGACTTCCAAAACTTCAGTTTAATTTTATCCATTTATTCAGTGGTTTGTAATTGGGTATGATCTGATTGATATGTTTAGCGATCATTTCGCCTAGGTACTTGAAATCAGAAGGATGCAAGTGCAGTCCCATTGCTTATTTCCATTTTAGTTGCAAATTCAAGGGGATATTTAGATTTTTGCAAATTTATCCTAAAACCAGCCCAAACATCTAATTTGTCCACAATCTGCTTAAGTATTCAAAAATAAGAAACTATATCATTAAAATATAACAAAATGTCATCGGCACAGGGATTAATTTTGTGCTCCTGGTGATTACTCACTGGGCTGTTTATACCGAGGTTTTCTCTGATTGACTTCGAAAGCAGTTTGATCGCTATAGCAAACAACAGAGGGAAAAGGGGGCATCCCTGTTTGGTGCCCCAATATAAAGAGATTGGAGGGGAGTCCTTTCTGTTTACATGTACTATTGCTGTTGTACCACAATACGTGTTCCTCAAACCCCCCACAAAATTTCTCCCAAAGCCCATTTTGTCCAGAACGCCAAACAAGTAATTCAGTTTCAGCCTTTGAATCTTGAGCAGGTTGCCACTTAAACCAGATAGTGTTCCTCTAAAAGCAAACCCAGCTGGTGAGTGCTGCAAGGATTATTGCCAAAAAGTGGCTACCGAGAGGGAAAAAGTAACATATTTATGTGCTCTAATAAGCCCTGTGACTTAATTGTATGTGGTGTAGTGAGAACATAGTGCATCTTCTAGGTCCTCTAGTGCAAGTCTACGGTATGCTTGGGCTGGAAGTGATTCATTTTAATAGTGTTCATTATTATCCACAGTTTTCAGTATTCATGGTAAACCCGGGAATGTATCTCTCGTGGATATGGGAGTCATACTATAATTTGGTTTGGGGAGCTGGTATGCTTCCAGCAGAAGCATACCATAGAATCATGCTGGAGAACCTAGAAGATGCCTAGAGAGACCATATTTTTCAGATGCAGGTAAGTGAATCCACAGATATGGGTCCCACGTATACAGGGGTCATACTGTAACCGAACACACAGTCCTTCCATGTAAAAAATTCATGGAACTGCTAGTTATCTTTTACTTTATTTTAGCAGTATAATTTAGGGTGGAGGGAGAGTAATTTTGTTAAATAATTGGGAACAAGAAATCTGTGGATCTCCTAAAATTCACTGAGATGTATGCATATATCCAGATACCCCTTCTGCCTTCTTGTTCTATACAGAATAATGGAAGTAAACAGTCAGATCCTGTCCTCTGCTGGAGGAAAGTAAAAAAAGGGTAATGAAAACTCTGTGTTTTTGTTTTGTGTTTTTGTTTGTTTAGTTACAATATTGTCTTAACCCTTCATGGGCCTGCAAAAAAACACTGTTACATGATGCCTAACATGTGTGGAAATAAACAGCTAACACACAGGTTTTTTTTTTATTCAGGAATTAAGAACTATTCCAACTGGCCTACTATACCTCAAGTCTTCCTCAATGGTGAATTTGTGGGAGGCTGCGACATACTTCTCCAGATGCATCAAAATGGAGATCTAGTGGAAGAGCTTAAAAAATTGGGAATCCAGTCTGCCCTTCTGGATTCAGAGAAGGACCATGACAAAAAATAAACAAGGTGATGTGACCTTGACAAAGACAGATTTGGATAATTTGGTACCAGAACAGCCTTATGTAATTTAGCTCAAAAAGGCAACTTTTTGAACTAACATGATGTTTATCATTGAATATTCTGTTCTCTATTGTACAATATGATAGACTGATATGTGAATATTCTGTGTTGAAATTTTTAAAAACCACAGCAGATGTTTTGCAATCAAAGTAAATAAGCAGTTCACTTCTATTTTGCAGTGCTTTGTATCTTGCTTGAGTCAAAAATTTGGAGAAACTTTTTCTGGATGCTTCCACAGATACATGTCTATTCCAGAATAAGTGTTCATTGTTCAGTCACTTCATAGGGCATCAGCATGGTATAGTGATCCATCTTGCTGTGTTCTCCTGGTATGAATTTTGTCTTTTCTCATATTGTAGGAAGCATGACTTTTTAAAAACAAATGAGCAGCACTAGCTCTGTAGGAACAGATTACCCTCTAGTTTCCTGGGTGTGTGTTTGGTTTTTTGAAGAGCCAGGGTTCTGACACACACAATGATATTTTTAAACCCTATACACTCCCTCACCGATACATTTTCCTTTTCCTTTCCTGAGTACTCCTTTATTTCTGCCAGAGCTATTTTAGCATCATGGGGGTGTTTTTAAATTAATTGGCTCTAATGTACAAATACTATTAACTATAATTTGCATTATTTCAGTTAAAAATGAAAAAGCAGCTGAAGTTCAACTAACATTGCAAACTGTAGTCCTTCATTAACATTGTCCACCTGCCTATTTTCTTTTCACTGGTGGCTCCATATGTACCTGTAGTAATCTTGAACTCCCTGCCTTGTCTGCTCTTACAAATTGTGGTTCCCCATTCAACTCCCCCAGCAAGTGCTGGTGTAGCACTCCTTTTTAAAAAAAATCAATTAGTGCTAATATACTTTTAATGAAATTACACAGATTAAATATGTTATTAAATGTGGAAGGGAAGTAGGAAGAAGGTACTGATGGAGAATGGAAAATCCTGTCCCTGAAACTGATTGAGGAACTAATCAACTGAATGTGAAGTGCTGTAGTTGCTTGGGCCACTTGCAAGAATTGTTGAGAAGAAGTCAGTAACTATTTAAAGCTGATCTGCATACCTGTAGTGTAGAAAGTCAATTATAACTCAGCTTGTAACTAATAGTGGGAGAGCTGTGCTGGGTAATGTTAGGAGCTGTTCTCTTGGAAGCACCACAGATCATCTTTGAATCTTACCAGCTGTGTTCTTTGTATAACCTAAGCACTTATTATTTGGATTTTCCTTGCCTCTCAGTGGAATATGGTGGAAGTAAAGAATAACTTGCCTTTATTTGTGTGGGATTTTTAAGGCTCGAATCAACCTATGCTTATAAGCATATATTAGCACTGCATTAAATATATTAAAATGTTGACTTTGCAGCTTAGAAAAAAACCCAATGGTCATTACTGTTTCGCTTCCCAAGTTTGTTAGTTTTGAGGAACACTGAATTGTTTGGATTAAAAGTTATTAAGTAACTTCTACCTCTGCCTACAAAACTGACTCAGCTAATAACACATAGCTAAGTTTTACTGTGTCCATGATCAATGCTTTAATATAGCTGTGATGTACCAAGCACACACGCTCACATGCATTCAATAAATTGCTTTATTGACATGGATTCATGTGTCAGGAACATAGGAAAAGCCGAAACTGAATTCAGGCACAACATCCTTCCAGATAAACCCTCCCAGCGTGAGAAAGCATTTAGGGAGTGAGAGAGGTAGGCCTGCACCTGGCCGCCTTGACCTTGGGCGTCTCTGAGAGAGGAGCATTCCCAGGCCAACCAGGCGGGCTGGCCTCCCTCCAAAACTCCAGAGACCCAGCCAGGGGGAAAACCACCTCATGCCAGGGTCCTCCATGAATTCTACTCCAAATCCCAGAATTCAGGGGTGAACCTGACATACCGCCCACCCGAAGCAAACCCCCCCCATTCCCTAACCCGGCTTGTCGGGAAAGCGGGCATGGAACTTTCGCAACAAGCGCGGGGCATTCACATGATTAGCATTAACCCACTCACCATGGCCCAATGGCAAGTGTTTCCATTTCACCAAGTACTATAAAACACCCCTGTGAACCCGAGAGTCCAACACTTCACATATTTCAAAATGTTGATCTTGGTCAACCAGAATAGGGCAACCAGGTCCTGGGGCAGGGTGGTGACGGTCTGGAGGGCACGCCAGTTTGAGCAAGCTGATTAACGTGTTCGCTCTGTCCATCACTCTGGGGATGATGGAAACTGCTGAGTCCTAATTCCACTCCGAGGAGGTTCGTGAAAGCCTTCCAAAACTGGGAAGTGAGCTGGGCAGTCTTGGCAGGAATTCCATGTAGTCTGTAAATGTGCTGAATGAACAACCTGGCCAATTGGGAAGCTGTTGGAAGTTTCTTGCAGGCCACAAAATGTGCTTGTTTTGAAAACATATCAGTAACCACCCAAATAACAGTCTTTTTCTTACTTTCTGGTAACTCTACTATAAAGTCCATACTGATGACTTCCCAAGGCTTGGTCGGGGTAGGCAAAGGCTGGAGCAGTCCTTTTGGCTTCCCTGCCCCCCCTTTTGCCATTGCACACGTGGAACATCCTTTCACATACTCTTCCACCTCCTTTCTCATCTTTGGCCACCAAAATTGTCTCCGGGCCAAATGTAAAGTTTTAATATACCCAAAATGCCCAGCACTTCTAACATCATGGCATTGCCTGAGGATAGTTGCCCTCAGGGCCTCAGGGACATACAGACCGTCTCCTTTCCAGGCCAGGCCCTTCCTCATGGTCACCTCCCCGGGGTGGGCTAAAAGCCATGGGTCCTCGGGCAGGACCGACGCCACGTTGGGACTGCCACCCACCCCCATCACCTCGAGGAAGGAGGGGCTGTGGAGTGGGCTCTGGCTCGGGCGGGGCCTCACGGGGTCCAGCGTCTGCCGGTGGTGGGACGTTATCTTTGGCTGCCTTAAGCTCAGGCCTTGGCCCCTCAAGGGGGCTGGCTTGGGTCTCCTGACGCTTGGCTTTGCTACGTGTTAGGACTGCTAGCCCCAAGTGGGAGGGGGAGAAAACTGTGTCAATTACCTCTTTTCATTTACTCTCATGTTGTGGGAGTCTGGACAAAGCATCAGCTAGGAAATTCCTTTTTCCAGGGATAAATTTCAGGGTGAAGTTGAACCGGTAAAACAAGCTGGCCCACCTAACCTGCTTAGGGCTCAATTGCCAAGGGGTGGCTAAAACTTCTAAATTCTTGTGATCTGTCCAAACTTCAAAAGGTTTGGGAGATCCCTCCAGCAGGTGGGGCCAAGTTTCTAAGGCCAGTTTAATTGCACCCGCCTCCTTTTCCCACCCAGGCCAATTTCGCTCAGTCTCATTAATTTTTTTGGATAGGTAGGCACACGGTCTGAGCTCCCCCCCATTTGCAACAGCACCCCTCCCATTGCAACATCAGAGGCGTCCACTTGGACTACAAAAGGCTGGGAGGGGTCGGGGTGTTTGAGAATTGGTTCAGAGGTGAAGAGTGTTTTCAATTTATCAAAAGCCTGTTGACATTGGTCAGTCCACACTTTCTTTTGGGGAGGCTTTCCTGACCCCTTTCGAGCTTTCTTCCCCACATCTTTGGTTTTTAACAAATCAGTCAGAGGAAGGGCTACTGTCGCAAAGTCCGGGATGAAGGACCCGTAATAGTTAGCAAATCCAAGGAAGCTTTGCAGCTGCTTCCTGGTTCTAGTGGATTCCCATGCCAACACCCCTTTGACCTTTCCCGGGTCCATTTCTGTCCCCTTATTTGAGATGCGGTACCCCAGATAGTCTGAACGGCTTTGGTGGAATTCATACTTTGACATCTTAGCATACAGATGATTTTCACCCAACCTCGCAAGCACCTTTTTCACCAGTTTCACGTGGGACGTATAGTCCTCAGAATAAATCAATACACCAATACCCCCTTGTACAGAAAGTCTCTCAAAACATCATTAATTAAGTTCTGAAATATCCCGGGGGCCCCTTTTAACCCAAATGGCATGACTCTGAACTCGAAGGCCCCCAAAGGACAATTGAACACAGTTTTCCATTCGTCCCCCTCCTTGATTCGCACTCTGTAATACACCTCCCTTAGGTCCAACTTAGTAAATATCTTCCCTTTGGACAAATGGGCCAGTATGTCCTTAATCAGGGGCAGGGGGTATTGATTAGAGACACTGATCGTGTTTAACCCTCGATAGTCTTGGATCAAACGAAGACCCCCATCTGCTTTTCGCCTGAACATCACCGGAGCCCCACAGGTGAGGTTGAGGGCCTAATGAACCCCCGCGCTAGGTTTTTGTCTATGAACTCCCGGAGTACATCCAGTTCCGCTGGCGTCATGGAATAAATCCGGGGCTTGGGTAGTTTAGTCTCAGACAGTATCTCGATGGCACAGTCAAAGGGCCTGTGAGGTGGCAGAATGTCACACTCCTTCTCCTCAAAAACATATTGCCATGGTTTGTATTCCACCTGCAAGCCTTTCAGCTCCCCTCTGACTAAAGCAGTTGTGTAGTTCCATGACTCAGCCCCTACGGGGACCCCCTCCCTTCGGGAAGCTTCCTCCACCCAATGCTCCTGTACACATACGGGATCTGCAAAAGTCAGTGTCTCCTTCACCCAGTCTATGGAGGGGTTGTGGTATTTTAGCCAGTTTAGACTCACCACTGCCGTGGGAAGGAGCCCTGGGGCAATCACAAATTGAAGTTCCTCCTGGTGGTTCCCCATTCTCATGTGTATTGGACCTGTCACTCGCCTGGCGGGGGCCCCCTTCATCATTCCCCCATCCATTTGTGACAGCCACACTGGCTTGTCCAACTTAATAGTACTAATGTCCAGTTCACTGACTAGGGAGGGATGCATTAGGACTTGGGTACACCCGTAATCAGCCATCAACATTACTTTTCTAGTGAGCCCCCCTTTTCCAGCTCCAATCCTAGATTTTATGAAAAAAGGGCCTTTTACTCCACTCACCACAGCCTCCGGGCACCCTTCGGGGTTAGCCCGCCCTCGGGCGCTTAATAGGGCGGGCTGGAGCCGTTTCCTGACGGCTCTGCGTCAGAGGAATAAGATCCACTGTCATCGGGGTCATCCAATGATTCCCCCGCTGCATGACCTGGTACCACAGCCCGTACTGCTGCTTTGGTCTTGGGCTTTGAAGACACCAGCCTCCCTTCAGAACTCTCACTCAAGACCAAGATGGCTTACTGTGATGTACCAAGCACACATGCTCACATGCATTCAATAAATTGCTTTATTGACATGGATTCATGTGTCAGGAACATAGGAAAAGCCGAAACTGAATTCAGGCACATCCTTCCAGATAAACCCTCCCAGCGTGAGAAAGCATTTAGGGAGTGAGAGAGGCAGGCCTGCACCTGGCCGCCTTGACCTTGAGCGTCTCTGAGAGAGGAGCGTTCCCAGGCCAACCAGGCGGGCTGGCCTCCCTCCAAAACTCCAGAGGCCCAGCCAGGGGGAAAACCACCTCATGTCAGGGTCCTCCATGAATTCTATTCCAAACCCCAGAATTCAGGGGTGAACCTGACAATAGCTACACTTTAAAAAACGCTGGCTTCAAAGAGGGTGGGGAGATGAATTTTAAAACAACAAATGTAGTTTTTCTCTGCCCCTTTTATAAAAGCTCATAGATCACTTGGGATGCTGATCTTTGACGCATTTATCAGGTATTTAACATACTGAAGTATTGTTACAACATTATGCATAGACTCATGTTTTCAAGATCACAAGTAATTATGCTTTTCTGATAATTCCTGTCATCAAGCTGAAATGAGTAGATAAAACTGTTTCATGTTAGAGACTGTAAAAAAATGTGAAGGGACAGAATAATTGCTGTAATGTCTTTTGAAACCTGCATGTATCAGGCTCCTAAAAATTTCTGTTTCGAAGCAGAAAAATACTTTTAGTTTGAAAACATAGATGTTGTACTGTATATCCCAGAGGAATTAGGTTCATCACACTTTTAAAATAGCACCACTGGATGTAAACAAATTTTCTGAGAAACTGTTACTTCGTGACTTATAACCATTTTTTTTTTGAGGTAAATGGCATACACGAAGAATTAAGGATCTTGTGTGTTTAAGTTTCTTAATTTTTTCCCCAGCCTTCAGTATAATGGAAAGTTTTGATTGGAACTGGTAAGTGATAAGGACCAAAGAGAAGTCTTTTTCAAACTGAAACTTGACGTTTCATGGAGGATCCACTACCAAATATCTATAATTTTAAATGGTCCTTTTGAGTAAAACTTTTCAATAGGGTTCTCTCTGTGTTGCTTTTCTGCAGAAGCATAGAATCTAATGGTAAGTGCAAAATTAATCTTCCTGAAAATCTCTGCCTATGTTTCTAAGTAGTGGAGCTGTGCCTGGCTTTTCTTCTCTCCCTCACATGCCAGAGCAATGGCAGTTGAAATATGGAGGGAGGTGCTCTTACTAGCCACTGGGGACAAGGTATGATGGAACTGCCCCGGCTGCTCTTTTCATCAAGATGCCAGAGCTATGGCAGTTGAAATATGGAGGAGGGACTTTTACTCTAACCACTGGGGACAAGGCATGATGGAACTGTGCCTGGCTGCTCTTCTCTCCCTTAGAGGCTAAAGCAATTGCAAATCATACTTGACTGGGAATGGGGAGGCAGAAAGATAAAGTGATTCAGTTGTTTAAATGAGTGTTCTGCATATGCTCAGAGACTCTCTTTTTGTGGTTACAGATTTATTGCTATGCTTGTAGTGGTCTGTGCCCCTTAAATGAAACCACTCCTTATCAACCTTTAATAAACAAAACATTTGGAAAGTGAGTGAGGTGTATGTATTTGTGGGATGGAAAGAAAAGAGAGATGCAGATGAGTGGGAAACTGAATGGAAGAGCCTAGAGGATGAGAGCCCATGCTTTGCAACAGGCTACCCCAAGCAGACAGTTCTCAGATATGCTAGACTTCATTTTGTAGTCCATGTAAGGAAGAAGTCCATATTAGAGAAAGGCAACTTTGGAAGGACAAAAAGAATTGTTTTGAAGGCACCAAGAATAAAGTGTGCTTCCTTAAGGTCAATAATGACAATGCCTATACCATTGTCTAGGTATGGCCTAACCCTAATGCTTTGATCAATCAGTTGTTTAATGATAAATCTGTGAATTATCAGTGTTTATGCTAGTGAATTGATTTTCTGATGTCTAAATTTTAACATTATCAAATTAATTTTCAAACATAACATTCCAAGCTTTGGTTTAAACCAGTGTTTTTAACCTGTGGTCTGCAGACCCCCAGGGGCCTAGATCAAGGGAAGTAATCATGCCACTGTATTCTGCTTTGGTCAGACCTCACCTGGAATACTGTATCCTGTTCTGGGTACCACAATTCAGGAAGGATATTGAGAAGCTGGAACGTGTGCAGATGAGGGTGACCAGGATGGAGGGAGGTCTGGAGGCCATGCCCTATGAGGAGTGGCTTAGGGAACTGGGCATGTTTAGTCTGGAGAAGAGAAGGTTGAGAGGTGACATGATAGCCATGTTTAAATATTTGAAGGGATGTCATAGAATCATAGAATTGTAGAGTTGGAAGAGACCACAAGGGCCATCCAGTCCAACCCCCTGCCACATATGTCATACTGAGGATGAAGCAAACTTGTTTTCTGCTGCTCCAGAGACTAGGACACAGAGCAATGGGTTCAAATTACAGGAAAAGAGATTCCACCTAAATATTAGGAAGAACTTCCTGACAATAAGAGCTGTTCAGAAGTGGAATACACTGCTTCGTAGTGTGATGGAGTCTCTTTCTTTGGAGGTTTTTAAATGGAGACTGGATGGCCATCTGTTGGGATTGATTTGAGTGTGTATTCCTGCATGGCAGGGGGTTGGACTGGATGGCCCTTGAGGTCTCTTCTAACTCTATGATTCTAGGGGGTCCACAAAGGCTTGAAGGCTGCTCCTCCCTGCAGCGGAGCAGCTATGTAACAGGAGCCAAGGCAAAGGCTGGCTAGTTGGCTTGGCCTATGCATTGCCATTCAATTGGCTTCAGCCACAGACTTGCAGGAAGGAGCATGATAAAAGTCTTTCCTCCCTCCAGTGCCTCTGAGGGAAGATTTAATGGATGGTGTAATTGTATTATTGTTGTTTTAAATCTTGAGTTAAGTCTTGGAGGGGCCGTGGCAACAAAAGATATTTAAAGGGGGTCCCTGATAAAGAAAAGGCTTAAGAGCCATTGGTCTAAACCCATCCTCATGGTCTGGTTGTGTTAGCAGAATAGCTACATTCAAAAACATTTGCTGTCTAGATGATTGCTTCTGGAGTGGGGTAGTAGGAAAGAAAAACTGTTTGGTAGCCATAATGCATATGTTATACAATGTGAGGGCACATCTGTGCTTACAAACAGAAAATGTGGGCTTTCCTTTGTCTAACCCTAGGAATCAGCTGAAGGAAATTTAATATCTTGCAAGTTAATATCTCTATGAGCAATAAAATAAACCAGGCTGAAATTTTATGTTTACAGCTATGCCCTGACATTCTCCAACTTTCTCTCCCATCAAGCATGTGAAATGTTGTTAATCCCCAGATCTTCTCCAATCCTACAAATCATGCAACCACATTTGATCCTGTTCATCCTCTCTTACTTTTTCCTTTCTCTTTCCTGTGTTGGTTGTCTCTCTTATCATTTTAAAAAAAGTCAGTTGTAACCTTGTTGAGGCATGGACCTTCTTCAGTGCCTTATTGTGCATGGTTAAAAATGCTCACATGGAACACGTGGAAGTTTATTAAAACAAGTATTTGAAGGGATGTCACGCTGAGGATGGAGCAGGCTTGTTTTTTGCTGCTCCAGAGACTGGAACACAGAGCAATGGATGCAAGCTCCAGGAACAGATTCCACCTCAACATTAGGAGGAACTTTTTGACAGTAAGAGCTGCTTGGCAGTGGAACACACTACCTCGGAGCGTGGTGGGGTCTCCTTCCTTGGAGGTCTTTAAACAGAGGCTGGATTGCCATCTGTCAGGGATGCTTTGATTGTGATTTCCTGCGTGGCAGGGGGTTGGACTGGATGGCCCTCGTGGTCTCTTCCAACTCTACAATTCTATGATTCTATGAAATGTAATCAATATATTAATGCTTGAACTCTGTGTCAAATACACCTCCCTAAACCCCCAGTCAGTTCTCCTATCTCTCTGACTGACCTGTGTCTATACCATGTGTTTATCATCTCTCAAATCCAAGCCCCATCTCCCTAGTATCTTTTCCCTAACTGCCCTCTGATAGAGGCAAGCCTCTGTTTTGTAACATTTCTTCTCCACAGCCCCCCCCCCGCTTCACAGCATTCCCTCTGCTGTGATTGGCTGCCTTCAGCCTGGCCTGCCCAGCTAGCTCCTCCTTCACAGGGGCACTTCTGGACACTGTGCAGTTCCATCCAAGAACTAATGTGTGCCTAAGCTACTCTTGTGTGTCACTAGCAGGATTCTGGCCAGTGATGGTTTGTAAAGATTTTAGGGGAAAAACTTGTCACAAGCCTCTCAAGAACTCTTTTACTCTCAAATACTCTAAATTTATCTCAGCCAAATTCAGTTTTTGTCATATCAGTAAATTATACTTACCACATTTATCAACTTCCAGCTTTTAATCTGTCTTGTTCTACATGCCCATATACAACCCATCCCACTTCTAACCTCAGCTTAACTCTCAAATATTTCCCTGTCAAATTTCATAACAGAAGGGTAGTTTAAAAAGAAAAAATGGGTAGAACCTTCAGCCAATCAACATTTAGTATTTCTTGGATAAATCAAAATAAATTTAGGTGGTCTGCCTCCCATTTAGAAATATTAATCATATCTTTTCAGAATCTGTCATCAAGCAGTTGTTTCTACAGATTTGCCATGTAATAGCAACATAAGTTCTGCATAGTATTTGTACATATTATGTGTGATGGATTCTGATCCAAGAAAGATCTTAAAATTATTAAAATTAAAGATGTCAAAATAAGTCTTGCTTTTCCATAAGGAAAGGTAATATATTTGAGGCTTTTTAATTTAGAAAAAAATTACTTAAGTACTTCTAAGTACCTATTGATCTTTAGACTTCCAGTTAGTAACCAAAATAAATTGAGGAGCTGGATCAGTCAAAACATGGCAATTGAAGCCAGATTGGATAACTAAAGTGCTTTCTCTTTAGTTGAAGCTAAAGGAAAAGTTATCCAGTTTGTCTCCTATTGACATATTTTGCCTTATCCAGCACTCAAATTGATTTCCAGCCCGAACAATATAGAGAATTGCTGAGTCTTTCTACAAAGGAGTCTGTGAGCTTTATACTGGACAGACAGGTTTGAGTTTTCAGTTAAAAAATCAACTGTATTGCTCTTGTTTTGTTGCCTTTGTTGTTCCCACTGAACTTGGAGCCATGGGGGAGGAGTGGCCTAATACGGTAAATCCAATTTGATAGTCTGCACAGACCTGTTCTTTGTACCATCTCGACAACATGCAGACTAACACTAAGATACTCTAGTTTCTCTTCAGATTGTATAAATCTAATGCTAACATGTCACTTTCCGCCATCCCATGAAATGTAAGGCTTATATGCTTTTTAAAAACTCTCTTTGCCTGATGAAGAAAACAGTGGTTTCTGGTATACAGAATTTTGTGCCTTTCGGGTTGGTTTAATAAAGATATTGCCAGAATATGAAGTTTCAACTATTCCAAGTGCTGAAAATGAAATAAAGTATAAGCGCTGAGAATTTTCTACTTTTACCTGTTTAAGTGTAATTTTGTCTTTCCTCTGAGCAAGGTAGTTTGAACAGAATCAACAGGCAGATGTTCTTAGGGTGAATAAATAAGGGGATTGCTCCTGGCTTACTGGTTTAGTGACAGAGTTCTAGTTCTCAAAATCTTATTCTGTGCTGATGAAGGAAATACAGAAAATTAAATATAACTGCATCACAGAGACTACAGCATCAATTGCTTATATGATCATCATTTTCATGCAGAATAATTTGTGAACATCTATGTAGTTTAGCATTTTGGCTAAATAATCCAGTCAATTTACAATGCTTACTGAAGCAACATAGAGGTATTACTTACTATATTGAGTTAATGGGGTATCCATGGTTACCATGGTGGATACAAGTATTAAGGTCATCCAGAGTAAAACTGCAAATTACAGTACTCCCTTTGAATTTGCAGGGGTTAGAGGCGGAGCACCACCACGAATTTGAAAAAAATGCAAATAACATGGTGCTCCCCCCCCCCGCGCTCCTCCAAAAGCACCCCAAATGGAGCCAGGTCCCAGCAGAGCAGCAGAGCAGGAAGTTTGGGGCAAAAACGCTGAACTGCCCACTCTCTTGGGGCTTGGCTCCATTTGGGGTGGGCAGCCAAGCCCCAGGAGAATGGGGAATTGGGCGCTTTAGACCTAAACTCCCTGCTCTCCCGGGGCTTGGCTCTCCACTCCAAACAGCCAAGTCCCAGCAGAGTGGGGAGTTTGGGTCTAAAGCGCCGAACTGCCTGCTCTCCTGGGGCTTGGCTCTGTTTGGGGTGGGCAGGCAAGCCCTGGAAAAGTAGGGAGTTGGGCGCTTTAGACCCGAATTCCCCGCTTTGCTGGGGCTTGGCTCCCCACCCCCAAAGGAGCCAAGCCCCAGGAGACCGGGCAGTTGGGCGCCTTGGCTGCCCACCTGAAATGGAGCCAAGCCCCTGAGGTGGCTGGAGTTCCCTCGCTTCCCTACCACCGTATTGCTGCAGTCCCTGGGGAGAGGGAGGAGAAGGAGGACAAACTGCGAACACTCAAAACCGTGAAATTCAAAGCCCTGAATTCAAAGGGTACACTGGAAGATGCAGAATGATGAAGATTTTGAGATGAGGTGTTGTTTCTGTGCAAAGAAGAAAAAAGATTAAGGTGTATGAGAAGGCTAACAGGCTCACCACAAACACCTTCAATGCTACAGAATCTTTTGAATCTTTAATATCACCACAGCAGTCTAAAAAATGGTCAGAAATCAGTATGGTTTGGAATCATTCAGATGTTGATCACTACTTTCTGTGCAAAGGGCAGAAACCTGTTAGAAAAAGAGAACTTGAAATTATCAAATAAAATTAAAAGGCTGTATTGCCTCCTATCTTAATATAGCCTTGCAGGTGCCATATATATTTAGGCATACCCAGATTAAGTAAAGTATGTGTGAAAGAGAAATACTCTGGCCTCAGAACTCTCACTGTTCTGACCGATTCTGCTTCCCATATGTTTGTGGCTTTCACTCAGTACTGCTAAACAGAAATTCTGTCTTCTTGATTCTGAGAAAACATCTGAAAATATGTGGTATGAGGAATACTTGTTAGAACGCATTATTTGTCCTGAATCTATGTGGCTACAGAGCAGTGGAATTTACACTGTAGGATCTTTCCTTATAGTAAGCCAGACAGCTTTCATACAGTTGTACATACTCCTCTAATTCTCTATTGTGGTGTGAGATCTGAGAGTTGGGTACTAGGACCCCCCCCACACACACGTTAGAGACAGGAGCTCCCCAGCTACGGTTACGGAGGGTGTAAGAAGCAGAACCTCATAACTTTGGTTTGTGCCACCATGTCAGGTTGTGCCTTTAAATTCCCCAGCGAGGAGAGCTGGCAGGGCCAGAGGAAACCTGTGCATCTTTGTAGGTCCTTCAGGGTAGCTCCCTGGAGAAGAGCTGTTTGTGTGTTGGAGGTGGCAACAAACCACTGTTGGGTTTTAGTGCTTTGCCCGGATTTGGAGGAGGCGCCCCTCACTTCCAAAAAAGTAGCTTATAATTGGTGGAACTCTCTTTCCGCTACCACTGAGCCAAGTGATAGTAAGTTCCTTAGAGTACATCACCCCCCTTGCAGCTCTGCTTGGTGCAGACACAGGGAGTTTCCCCAAAAGCACCCTGGTGGTCTCCCCAATCACCACGTATCTGGGCCACTTCCCCGGGTTGAGAGGTGTAGACCTTGCAGGAAGCTGTGTAGGAATCACGGGGATGTTTAAAGAGAAATGTCTTCACATTTAGAGCCACAGGAGCATTGTGGGGGTATTTTGAGGAAAGCACCTTCACACTTTAGCAGTCAGAGACAGAGTGAGTTATATTTTGGAGAGCAATATGTTTGAGAGCAGCCCGGAAATGGATAAACTGTGGAAATGGGTTGCCAGTAAGGGTAGGAAACCATGGCAGAAAGGGTCTCTTAAGACATCGGGCTCGTTTGAAATCCTATGTGATGTCTTTCGTACACAGTGCAAAGAGAGGTCACTTTTTGGCCCCTCCAAAGAGTCTGTGGCAGCTTGGGGGTTCTGGGTGGCCCTAAGTGATGCTTCAGGCACCATCCAAGAACTCAGCAGTACGGCTGAAACCCAGGCCAAAGAGTTAGAGCAATTGTGGGCACAAAATAGTGCCTTGCTGGTGAACGAATTGGCATTTTCCTCTGCAGCACAAGGAGCCTGTGCTAAATTAGATGAGGCTAATATACAGGAGCAGGCACTACAGTGTAGGCTAGCCACACTTGAGGACAAATATGCCAAGGTGCAGCACATTGCTCAATATCTGGCTAGCCAAGCTAAAATACAGCATGCCAACACTAGCCACGAGGCATGTAATAAGTTTGCAGAATTAGTTCAAAGGTTAGAGACAAAGGAGGCAATCATCTCCACCGTTTGCCCTGAGATACTACTACCACTCCTGAACTATACTCTAATGGGAGTCCCTACCAGAGGAAGTAATCCCTCACCCCGCATATAATCCCGACTGGGAAGAGCCCGTGCCGCTTTGCCCCATCTGGAGTAAGACTGTCACTAGGCACCTCGCCAATGGCCAAATTGAAAACCAGCATACCAAGGAAACAGTCACTTGGACTGCAATAGAGGCCAAAGCTGTTGCAGACCAGTTAGGTCCGCTGAATAAAGAGACTGGGATTATGTGGCTGAATGCTGTGGCACATACACACTCCACCATAAACGGCCAAGACGTGACACAGATCGCCAGGTTGTGCATTTCTGCGGCAGATCTGCCAGCCCTAGAATCCACACTAGTTGCCTGAGATCTGGCAACCTTAGACTTGTATATATAGATGGGGGAGCTAATCCAATTTATGTGGCCAGGACAGATAGCAAACGTCCTGTATGTAATGGAGCAGCAGGCTCCGGGAGAGAACCCTGAGGCTTTCATAGCCTGAAATTACTGCCTCTCCTGGCACAGAAAGTAGATTTCAGTCTGGCACTAGGAAATTACAACTTTGATGACAATGTGTTCAAGGCACTTCTTTATGGAGGATTGAACTCCCAAACTAAGATGGCCCTTGGCTCCGTAGATATGGAATTCTATTCTTCAAGTCTAGTAACTCACCCTATATTCCCAAATCTCTCCCTCTGTTTAATCTCTCTGCCTTATTCTGCTAAAGCCCTGTGTGGTTCTTAAGCACGTGGGTTGTATGTGAGTTCCCATTGTATTATTTCCAGTAAAAATATTTATTTCACCTTAACTGGAGTGCTCTGTACAGTTAGTATTGTTATACATAGGTGAAAAGATCCCCAAAGTTACTCTTCTCTCGCAGGCTTCTGTTTGAGCTAATAATTCCTCCAGATAATAATAAAGATTTTGGCATCATGGGTGGGGCTCTAAAACTCCCCCCACCTCTTAGGGTAACATCCTACCCAGTAAACTGGCAGGAGACAGATTGTTCTTGTCAGAGATTTGAACTGATTGCAAATGGGGCTTGTGAGGTTAGCCTAAGGGCTTCCATGTGTTCCTTTGGCTGCAGATTGTTCAGCTCTGAAAGGTATTGGTTTGTCTACCATGTCATGAAAGAGGCCTCCTCAGATTACAAAAGCTGTGTTGCCCTTGTTATATTTTAACTCACACGGTCAAAATTAGAAGCAAAATGTCCATGTAAACGATTACACACAAACTTTATTAAAATTCAGATAGCATTTAAACATTTGTGAACCATTTTGTCCACTCTCTTTCATGTTTAAAAACAAAATATAACGCTGAGAACACCATATGCATGTAGATAACATAAACATAACTTTTCTCCAGCAATGCCCTTATGAAATCAGGTTTTCTAGCTTGCTAAATACACTGTAAATGTTACCTATCAAGTCATTTTTGTTATAAGATCATGAAGATACTAAATTTTAATACATTGGCAAATAAAACATATATTTAGAGAGAGAGGGAGAGAGAGAGAGAGAGAAAAGACAATAAGATAGTACACTGCCAAACTACTGCATCAAGGAATGTACAAACCCTATTTGAACCAAGAGTATACAAAGCTTCCAATTATTTCAGATGTATGTTATACAAACACACACACACCCCTATCCTTTCTATTTATTAACTATAAACAATATAATACAACAAAAATAATATTTTCTTACATTTCAGATTATCTAAATGTTTTGGTTGTCACGCAGACCAACTTTCAGTTTTCCTATACTGTATTTTGCATTTTTTCCCTATGCAAACTTGACACTTTAAAATTAAACTCTGCACTCCATAAAGCTCAGACAAGGTCCAGTGAACACAGTGGGGCTTAATTTCTCAGTAAACACTCATAGCATTGTCCTGTCAATTCTAAAGGGCCTAAACACCCTAAAGGCACTAGAACCCATCTGATTTTGGGAGCTAAGCAGGGTCAACCCTGGTTAGTACCTGGATGGGAAACTGCTAACAAATACCAGGTGCTGTAGGCTATATTTCAGAGGAAGGAACTGGCAAAACCACCTCTGAGTATTCCTTGACTAAGAAAACCACATGAAATTCACGGGGTTGCCGTAAGTCAACAGGCAACTTGAAGGCACATACACACACGCCTTGTTTCATTTTAAGGCTGGCACTTAGACTGTTGTGCCACTCCAGTTGTCACAGCCTACTCATTATGGTTGCATTATTTCACACATATTTCATATGCAAGTACAAATGTTTGGGATCAGAACTTTTTAATCATTTTTGTTAAGTTGTTATTAAATAAAGAAAACAGTATTTGACTTCTAACTCAATCATATCCATGCTTCTCTGAAGGTAAGGCCACTGAACTGAACAGAAATAGCTTCCAGAATTTCAAGCATATATGGCTAAATCCAGTTAATCCCAAGTAAAGTAGACCCGCTGAAATAATGGAGTTTGTTAGCAACTACTTATATAAATCTCATTGATTTTTGTAAGTCTAGAATAGTTGGAACAAACATTAGATTTAGACCATAGCTAGTTATATACCTGAAATTCTGGATAATACCATGCATTTCATGAAGAGGAAACATATTCAGGGGTAGCTGGGTCGGCCATGCAGCAAAATACAACACAACGTAAAACCCACAAAACAGTAATAACCTTTTTGGGCCAACAAAAAAAGCCTATACAGCATCTAAAAGTTTTTTTTTTCCCCAGATGCAGCAGTACACAGACTTCTTGAAAAAAAATCAATGTTCTCTATCTAAGAAAGGGGCCTGTGGCCTCACCAATGACAGAGAAAACCTGGATCCCATGAGAAGTTACTTTAACCCTGCTAATTAAATTTTACTGCCCTTTGTCTCAGTCCCTATATGGCCAAGAAGGGGAATTGCTCTCTGCCTGCACTGAGATTCCTCCAGAACAGCATAACTACAACAGAAACAACATCTGATACAAAATGTAGGCTTGTAATTTTAACATCATTGCTTTTCTTCTGTTGAGAAGCTTTGAAAGCTTGCATGATGTAACTGTCAGCCTCAATATCTGTACATGACCAATAAATAAAAATAACAAATGTAATTTTAGTTTAATACTGAAATAAAAATAGAAACAGTATAAAATTATTGTCCTCATGTGACAGCCCTATTTGCCATTGAGTTGAGACCCACTACACATATGCAAAGGGATCTTGTAGCACCTTTGAGACTGACAGAAAGTAGTTGTAGCATAAGCTTTCATAGACTTGATCTGTTTCTTCAGATGCATGGATGGCACAACTTACTTGTAGTTTATGCTACAACATCTTTCTCTCTTAGTCTTAAAGATCCTACAAGATCCCCTTGATTACTGATATTCCTGACTAAGACAGCTATGTCTTTGAATTCTACAAATATGTAGATACTCGAGCACTGTTCACAAATTACCTGGTTTTTCTATTGCAATCCCCCCCCCTCAAATTTGACTGTCCTGCAGTTGATACTCTTGTAACTATATAAAAATGTTTTCCTCCCCGAAAATATACAAAAAATTCAAAAACAGTATTGTGCTTCATTTAGCACCACATATACATATTGCATAAAGCTATTTTAATGTAAAGGCAATATATATAGCAAGGCATTTACAGTTGTCCCTCCGTATCCACGGATTTGGTATTTTTGAATTTAAGTATTCACGGCTTGAAAATATTCTTTAAAAATAATAATCCAAAAAGCAAACCTTGATTTTGCAATCTTGTATAAGGGATACCATTTTGCTATGCCACTGCATATAATGGGAATTGAGTATTCACGGGTTTTGGTACCCATGGGGGGGGCGGTTCTGGAACCCAACCCCAGCGAATATGAAGGGACAGCTGTAATGTCATTAGTGTTTAAAAAAGGTATAGTAAATTGCATAAGATAAAACTTGCTTTACAGTAGAAAAGTTCACTGTCTGCAAAATTCAGTTGTAATATTTGGAAGAGAGTAAGCAAACAAAGAGAAATCCAAGATGTATTTTGGAAATAGTTCCTTTATAAGCCCCCTTGGAATGTTACACAAATAATAATGCAGAATTTCAGGAGTCACTGGTTTATACCAGGTTTGCCGTTCGGGGAAGTGTATAAAAGAAGGTGCTTGAACCCTTTCAAGAACATAATTGGCATCTTCCTTTAATCTTTCATAAGATCCAATGAAATCGTACCTCACTGCACAGGGCTGGCACAAGTTGTAAACGGGCATCCAGTGTTCGTTCATTCTCTCCACCTCTTCATCTAACAGGTACCGGAGAAATTCAGAGAAGGTGACATCATCTCCTGTGCTTTCTCCAGGGTTTTTCCTATATCTTTTGATTATTTCCACACCATACTTTAACTGGTATTCTTTGATCTCTCCGAACTTATTCCTGTAAGCAGATAACAGTCGTTCCATTGGGTCCCGAACAAATATAAACTTGAAATAGTGTTTTAAGCGGAAACGGATCTCATCTGGCTTCATATCACTTAGGAATACCAAGTCCTTTTTGTGGTCCATTTTCAGCTTCACTTCTACATTCTCCAGTGTGCCATCTAAAACTTTAAGAATTCGTTTCCAGTTAGAGCAAGCAACTTTAGGAACGTAGCAGTACAAAAAGCGATGTTTATCACTAACCAGGATGTGCTTCAGCAGAGTCTTCCTCTGGCCTGCAGAGAGATCCCAAATACTCTGAGGCATGTTTTTTTGCCCGCACATGGTACGGATGGTCCTGTTACGGATATCCTGCAGCACCTGGTACTCCGCATCCTCCCTTGCCACCGTTGTCCTGGCGCTGCCAACTCTCCTCCGGGACAGCTCTCCGTGTGAGGGATGTAGCGGGAGAGGCTTCACCTCGGCCAGAATCCCCTTCTCAATCATAAGGAGGAGGCCGCTAGAGGCCACAATCACGCCGAACATCAGCATGGACGGCAACAGCACGGGGCTACTGGCGCCACGGGAGCGGGTCCGGGCGCACACGGTGGCTCGCCGCCCAGGAGCCTCGCCCCTCGCTTTCCCTCTGGCCAGCAAAGGCAGCAGCGGCTGCGGAAACATCCCGCCCGGGCCGGTGGGGGAGAGGCCAAGGCTGGGAGGGAGAAGGGCCGCCCCTCGACTCGCTGCTTCTAAGCCGCGGGGGCCGCGAGCTCTCCGGCGGCTGCCTTCCCTGCGGCGATGCCAGGGGACTCCCGGGGCCGCTTGGGCTGAGCCCGCAGGAGCGCCGCAGGAAGGGACCGGATGCGCCGCCCGCTCGCCCCCAAGCGCCGGGAAGAGCGCGGCTCCGGCAGTGACGACTGGCTGGGAGGGCTTTTGCCCCGCCGAGAGCTCCCGCTCCTCCCGCCCGCCCTTCCCGGGCGGTGCTCGGGGAGCCTGGCGGGAGTTTCAAGTCGCTTATTTTGATGGAAGTTGGTCAGGGGCTCAGGAGGTGGAGTCGTGCGCATTGTAGGCTTTTGTTGTAGGAACAGCTTTGTGGGACGGAGGGAAATTCTGTCGACCACCCCTATGCGCACGTTGGAGCGGCAGTCATCTGGGTCCTACAGCTGCCGGCAGGCCGACCGCCCCACCCCGAAGGGGCAGCGAAGCAAGGAGCGGAGGGCTAGGCTAGGCGCACCCGGCCCCCCGGCTCTGCCCAGAGAGGGCAGTCGTTGCGCAGCGGCTCCTGCGTTGCCTCCGGCCGGGTGCCACGAGGAGGACTGAGTCCAAAGTCCGCTCACCGCCTTGCTGGGAGGGGAGGCGGGAGAACTCCGGTGGGTAAGCGAGCCAGCGCCGGTGGAGGCGCCAGAAGCCGCAGCCCTCCGCCACTAGCTCAGGCCCCGGCGCTCTTCCTCTGGGCGGGAGGAGCCCTGGGTACAGCAAACTTATCATGAGGTTTTCTAGGCAAGGTTTGTTCAAAGGGGGTCTGCCTTTGACTTCCACTGAGGCTGAGAGAGTGTGACTTGCCCAAGGTCACCCAGTGGGTATTCATGGCTGAGTAAGGATTCAAACCCTGGTCTCCACAGTCATAGGGCAATGCTGAAACTTCTACAACACTCTAGCTCTTTTAACAGAAGAATATAAAGAATATAAATTAAAATTTGGAGTAATATTACTGGGAACAATGGTTTTATTGTTGTCACTAAAACACCAGCATCCCATTAGTGTTATGTGAGAGCCTTTGGGTAGAGCAGTGGTTCTTAACTATTTCTTTACCAGGGACCCCCTTTAAATATCTTTTGTTGCCCCAAGACTTAACTCAAGATTTAAAACCCTAATAATAATAGCTAATAATAATAGCTAACAACAACAATACAATTACACCATCCATTAAACTTTCCCTCAGAGGCACTCTTGCTTCTTCCTGCAAGTTTGTGGCTGGAGTGGATTAAATGGCAATGTGCAGGCCAAGCCAGCCAGCCTTTGCCTTGGTTCCTGTCATGTGGCTACTCCACTACAGGGAGGAGGTGGGCTAAGCAGCCTTCACGCCTTTGTGAACCCTCTGTGAGGACGTTGCGGACCCCAAGTTAAGAACCACTGGGCTAGAGAATGCTGGAAAAGGAACAATGCAACCAGACCTTGAGAAGGGTGTTGGCAGGGTGATTCTGGGAGGTGTAATCCAAGAGTAACTTTCCCAGGCTCTGAATGCAGCCTAGAATCATAGAATCATAGGGCTGGAAGGGACCCCAACAGCCATCCCATCCGATCATAGAATCATAGAATTATAGAGTTGGAAGGAGAACCCACCAAACTCCACTGCCAAACAGCTCTTACTGTCAAAACGTTCCTCCTAATGTTGAGGTGGAATCTCTGTTCCTGGAGCTTGCATCCATTGCTCCGTGTTCCAGTCTCTGGAGCAGCAGAAAACAAGCCTGCTCCATCCTCAGCATGACATCCCTTCAAATACCATTTTAGTTGCCCTTCTCTGGACATGTTCCAATTTGTCGATATCTTTTTGACAAATGTTTTTGACGATTGGCTTCTGCCCTACAGGAACACACAATCCAAGCATTCCTGACAGATGGCCATCCAACCTTATGTTTAAAAAAACCCAAAGAAGGAGACTCCACCACACTCCAAGGCAGTGTATTCCACTTCTGAACAGCTCTTACTGTCAGGAGGTTCTTCCTGATATTTAGGTGGAATCTCTTTTCCTGTAATTGGAACCCATGGCTCCGTGTCCTAGTCTCTGGAGCAGCAGAAAACAAGCTTGTTCCTTCCTCAGTATGGCATCCCTTCAAATATTTAAACATGGCTATCATGTCACCTCTCAGCCTTATCTTCTCAAGGCTAAGCATACTCAGCTCCCTAAGCCATTCCTCATAGGGTGTAATGGCTTCCAGACCTCCCACCATCCTTCTCAGCATCCTTCTTGAATTGTGGTGCCCAGAACTGGAAACAGTATTCCAGGTGAGGTCTGACCAAAGCAGAATGGAGAGATACTATTACTTCCCTTGATCTAGACACTACTCCTATTAATGTAGCCTAGAATTGCATCGGCATTTTTTGCTGCTGCATTACAATGCTAACTCATATTCAGCTTGTAGTCAACTCTTTCTTTTCTTTGAGGAAATTACACCATTACGTTAATTGCTAATAAACAAAAAAATATTATGTTAGTGCCTATAATATAGTTTTTAAACTAAATTATTGGTGGCAAATTATGTAATACAGTAGGCCCCTCTTATCTACTGGGGATTGGTTCGGGGGGGGCGTGGATTCTGAAAACCATGAATAATAGTGAATGCCATTGAAAATAATGGGACTTCTGATTTAAAATACCGTAGAGTTGCCTTGGAGGGCCTAGAAAACAGCTAGGGAGGACACATTTTCTAGGAAGACTCTATGGTAGGTGTGCTGTTCTGTGTCCCATAGATAATGAATCCATGGATACAGGGGTACTACTGTAATCTGAACATCCTGTAGGGTGAATAGGTTAGGTTACATTGACCTGAGATAAACATATGGGGGCCCCAAAATAAAGCATTGCAGGGCCCCCCAAAATTCCTTAAACTGGCCCTGCCTGACAGATGGCCATCCAGCCTCTCTTTAAAGACCTCCAAGGAAGGAGACCCCACCACGCTCCGAGGGAGTGCGTTCCACTGCTGAACAGCTCTTACTGTCAAAAAGGTCCTCCTAATGTTGAGGTGGAATCTCTGTTCCTGGAGCTTGCATCCATTATTCCATGTTCCAGTCTCTGGAGCAGCAGAAAACAAGCTCCCTCCATTTTCAATGAGACACCCCTTCAAAAACTTAAACAGGGCTATCATACTGCCCCTTAACCGTCTTTTTTCCAGGCTAAACATACCCAGCTCCCTAAGGCTTTCCTCATAAGGCATGGTTTCCAGACCTTTCACCATTTTAGTTCCCCTCCTGTGTACACGATCTAATTTGTCAATATCCTTTTTGAATTGTGGTCCCCAGAACTGGACACAGTATTCTAGGTGAGGCCTGACCAAGGCAGAATAGAGTGGCACTATTACTTCCCTTGATCTAGACACTATACTTCTATTGATGCAGCCCAAAATTGCATTGGCCTTTTTAGCTGCCGCATCACACTGTTGACTCCTGTTCAACTTGTGGTCTACTAGGACTCCTAGATCCCTTTCACACATGGTCTCATTCAGCCAGGTCTCCCCCATCCTGTATCTATGCATTTCGTTTTTCCACCCTAAGTGCAGTACCTTACATTTCTCCATATTGCATTTCATTTTGTTAGCTCAAATCAACAAGTACAATTTATAAATATATGTTGGAAAGCATTAAATTTATTGTTAGTAGAGTTAGAATGAGCGGAATGGTTAGATTCCCCTGTGCAAATCAATCAATAGGAAATTGTGTAGCTTCAACATCTGAAATTTTTGAGATTTGAAATGTCTGATTCAGCAAAAAATGTTTTGAGTATATTTAAGAACACTGTGTCTTTTTGAAAGAAATTGTCTACTTCAGTTAATTATTAGAAATGGAATAAGATAATGCTTTCTTGTGGAATATGATGCTGGAATGCTCATTGGTCTCTCTTTCTAACTGGATGATTAGAAAATATTAATTTTGAATTCAAAACATCTTTGATATTTGTAGATGTCTATATTAAATTATATACTGGCAACCTGAAATTTGACTGATAGTCATGGTTGAATCCTATGCACTGTTGCTTTCCAGTTCAAAGCTAGAAAGAAAGACACTCCATAATTCACTGGTCAGGGAGTCTTAATGTTTCAACTATGCAGGAGTATGTATTCTCAAGACATCAACTCATCCAACAATGTGTTTTCTGACATACAGACATCTGTAAAGTCGAAGGCTTTCACGGCCGGCATCCATAGATTTTGCTGGGTTTTTTTCTGGGCTGTGAGGCCCAGAAAAAAAAAAAAAAGGAAAATACAGACATCTTATTAAATTAACATATATGCCTAGCCCATATCCATATCTTGTGTACTTCTCCACCCCCTTTATTTTCTTTTTTTAAAAAAATTATCTTTCCTTTGTATTTATATTTTTTTAAATCTAGTAAAATACCGTACATAAAAAATACAATGATAATGATCCAAAATCCACAAATTGGTTATACCTTTATTAGCCAACCAAATGCAAAACACATGATGCAAGCTTTTGAAGCTCCACTGGCTTCTTTATCAGGCAAAAGATGTTTAAAAAAGAAAAGTGGTGAGAGGAAGTGAGTCAGAGAGGAAACGAGTAAGAGACAGAGGGAGAAGCTAGCAGCTGCTAGCTCTCTGTATAGCTGCAGCCCCAATACCTGGAGTGAGCTGTACAGGAGCATCAAATGGTCCGATCCGCTATATAAATCTATAAACAAGATGTTCCACTTGAGCATCCTGTTATGTTGTCTTCTTAGAGTGCTTCCTCTTCTTATGTTCTTCAATGACATCAACAGACACTCCAAACAAAGCCACACATCTGTTTCAAACACAGATTGCATCTTTAAAACACCCTTTGACTCTCAGATTTTCTAATAGAACCCATAAAGCTAGTTATAACTCCAAACCCTGGTTTGATCATGAATGTGTTCTCATGAAAAATGCCCTAATTGCACAGTACAGGTGGTACAGAGAACAGAACTCACTGACTCTCCCTAAGGACTGGTTTTTTTTTCTGAAAAAGAGGCATAAAAACCTAATAAAAGGGAGAAAGAGGCAGTTTCAGGAGGAAAACTGGCAATGTCTAATCGTAGCATCTAGGATGCACGATTCAACCACATTCTGGAGAATAGTAACAAGAGGCCTTTGCAACCCTGGCTCTATTTCAGCTAATAATATTCCAGCATCCTCATGGAAGCTCACTTTCGTAACATCTACGCCAAGGAGCATATACATATGTGTGAAGCCAAAGCCGATGTTAGTAATTTACCAGAAAGGCCACCGGTCACTGAAGTTGAGGTGTCCAAATTAATCTCACTGTTAAAGCCAGGTAAAGCTTCAGGGAGTGACAACATTCCTCCACAACTCCTCAAAAGAAATTCAGCCTGGTGGACTCCTTTAGCCCAGCTTTTCACTTGGATTGATCATTCAGCCATTTTTCCTGCGGACTGGGGGCTATCAGTCATTATTCCAATTTATAAATAAGGTAGTCGTTTGGACCTGGCAAATTACAGACCAATTAATATGCAAACCATCTGCACTTAAATGTCCAGATAAGCAGCTCAAAATGCCAGCAGGATAAATAAGAGTTGGGAAAGCAGCCAAGCCCCAGTGATAGCTGATTAAGGAGAGCCAGATAAAGTTCGGAACAAGCAAGGTTCCTTTTCTTGGAGAAGCAGCAATACAGGCAAGAAGGCACCCAGAGAAGAGTCCAGAATACAGCCCAAAGGTCAAGGCTTACAGAAGGCAGCGTTGTCCAGAAATTGGTCAACAGGATAGTCAGGAATAGTCCAAGGTCAAGGCACGAGTCAAGGCAGCAAGGATTCAGGCACCGAAGTCAGCAGGAAGCTTTCTCCAGGGAGATCAGTTGATCTCTGACAAAGCCTCCATTGCCTCTTCCAGTCTATATAACACAATTAAGGCTTTGCCAGGTGTTTCTTAATTAGCAAGTTCCTCTCATAAATTCTCAGAGACCACCATTGAGCCTCCTTTTGAGCTCGCTGCTGGGTATACGATAGTGGAGGTAAGTCCCTCTCCTCTTCTTCCTTATCTGAGTGGGCAGGACTCTCTGCTAGACCTGATGCCAACCCACTCAGACCAGGCTCTTCCTCTGCTCATGCTTCTAGGTTGGCAGGGTTCCCTGCTGGCACAGGTGTAGATAAACCTGTGCCAGGATCCCTAGGGCCATTCCCTGCCATGTCCTCCTCCTCCTCTGACTCTATAGCCTCATCAGGCTCATAGGGCATGACATTAAAACTGCTGGACTGGTTAGACCAGGACAACATATTAGATGAGGAACAAGCAGGTTTTAGACGAACATACTCTACAATAGATCAGGGGCTTATTCTCCAACATTTGGTGGAAAACTATGCATCCCCACCTGGAGGATCTTTCTATGCGGCCTTTATCAATTTCAAGTCAGCCTTTGATTTAATCCCCAGGGAAAGGTTATGGAAGAAATTAGAAGACACCATCATTGATAAAAGGCTGCTCACTCTTATGTGTGGCTTATACAAGCATACCCATCTCTGGGTAAGATGCAACCACTTAAGGTACCTTTCGAATCTAGTCCCTACCTTCAGGGGAGTCAAGCAGGGTTGTATCTTAGCACCTACACTATTTAACTTTTATATTAACTCACTGATCAAAAGTTTAGCAGGTACTAGTTTTCATCCTGATCTCAAGAAACCAGGATGGATGACTAAAGAAATTTCAATGGAGTTAAGTTTTAAACGGAACATGTATAGGAAATGGAAAAAGGGGGAAATCACCAAAGAAGAATTCAAACAGATAGCGAACTCGTGTAGGAGTTAAGTCAGAAAAGCTAAAGTGCAGAATGAGCTCAGGCTTGCTAGAGAGGTTAAGAACAATAAAAAGGGTTTTTTTTGGGTAGTCCGCAGCAAAAGGAGGAAGAAGGAAATGGTAGGGCCACTACGCGGAGAAGATGGCAAAATGCTAACGGGACAGAGAAAAGGCAGAATTACTCAACACCTTCTTTGCCTCAGTGTTTTCAGAAAAGGAAAAGGGTGACCAACCTGAGGATAAAGGAACAGAGGACACAATAGGGGAAATCCAGCAAAGAATAAGCAAAGAGGTAGTACAGGAATACCTTCTTAAAGTAAATGAATTTAAATCTCCAGGACCAGATGAACTACATCCAAGAGTATTAAAAGAGCTGGCAAATATAATCTCAGAGGCATTGGCAATAATCTTTGAGAACTCCTGGAGAACAGAAGTCCCAGTGGACCGGAGGAGGGCAAATGTTGTCCCCATCTTCAAAAAGGGGAAAAAAGAGGATCCCAACCATTATCGTCCAGTTAGTCTGACATCAATACCAGGGAAGATTCTAGAGCAGATCATTAAACAGAGAGTCTGTGAACATTTAGAAAGCAATGCCATAATCACAAAAAGTCAACATGGGTTTAAGAGAAACAAATCATGCCAGACTAATTTGATCTCTTTTTTTGATAAAATTACCAGCTTGGTAGATGAAGGGAACACTGTGGATATCGTATACCTTGATTTCAGTAAGGCCTTTGACAAGGTTCCCCATGACATTCTTGCAAACAAGCTTGTGAAATGTGGGCTAGACAAGTTAACTGTTCAATGGATTTGTAATTGGTTGACCAGCCGAACCCAAAGTGTGCTCAGCAGTGGCTCCTCTTCATCTTGGAAAGATGTGACCAGTGGGGTGCCACAGGGTTCTGTCCTGGGCCAGTGCTATTCAACATCTTTATCAATAACTTGGATGAGAGAATTAGGGGCATACTCATCAAATTTGCAGATGACACCAAATTAGGAGGAGTAGCTAATACCCTAGAGGACAGGATCAAAATTCAAAATGACCTGGATAGACTGGAGAGCTGGGCCAAAGCTAACAAAATGAAATTCAATACGGAGAAATGTAAGGTACTGCACTTAGGGCGAAAAAATGAAATACATAGATATAGGATGGGGGAGACCTGGCTGAATGAGACTACATGCAAAAGAGATCTAGGAGTCCTAGTAGACCACAAGTTGAACATGAGTCAACAGTGTGATGTGGATACTAAAAAGGCCAATGCGATTTTGGGCTGCATCAATAGAAGTATAGCGTCCAGATCAAGGGAAGTAATAGTGCCGCTCTATTCTGCCTTGGTCAAACCTCACCTAGAATACTGTGTCCAGTTCTGGGCACCACAATTCAAAAAGGATATGGACAAACTAGAGCGTGTCCAAAGAAGGACGACTAAAATGGTGAAAGGTCTGGAAACGATGCCATCTTCTTCGTGGTCTCTGTGAATCACACAGTTGGGTTACTCCTGCGCCTGCGCAGAGCTTCGGAACCTTCTAGAAACGCTAGGCAGAACATGCTTTGATAAATTTTTGGCGGTAACTCCGCCCACCCTAACGGTCCCTTAAAAAGGCTTCCCGCTCAAATTCCCCTCAGTTCCTTTCTTTCCGCCGCGTTAGCAGCTAAGGAACCTCTGTCGCTAGTGCTTTATTGGATCTAACGGTTTTGACTTGGCTTTCGATCTTGACTACGGTTATCGCTACTCCTCTGATTTGGCATCTGACTCTGATTTCTGGCTCTTGACTCACTCTTTTGGCTCTTTGACTACGAATTTGAGCGGGAAGCCCTTTTAAGGGACCGTTAGGGTGGGCGGAGTTACCGCCAAAAATGTATCAAAGCACGTTCTGCCTAGCGTTTCTAGAAGGTTCCGAAGCTCTGCGCAGGCGCAGGAGTAACCCAACTGTGTGAATTCACAGAAGACCACTCGAAGATCTATGGTTACAGGTAAGCAACCTGTCCTTATGAGGAGAGACTTAGGGAGCTGGGTATGTTTAGCCTGGAAAAAAGATGGTTAAGAGGCGATATGATAGCCCTGTTTAAGTATTTGAAGGAGTGTCACGTTGAGGATGGAGCAGGCTTGTTTTCTGCTGCTCCAGAGACTGGAACACAGAGCAATGGATGCAAGCTCCAGGAACAGAGATTCCACCTCAACATTAGGAGGAACTTATTGACAGTAAGATTTGTTCGGCAGTGGAACACACTCCCTCGGAGCGTGGTGGGGTCTCCTTCCTTGGAGGTCTTTAAACAGAGGCTGGATGGGCATCTGTTGGGGATGCTTTGATCGTGATTTCCTGCGTGGCAGGGGGTTGGACTGGATGGCCCTTGTGGTCTCTTCCAACTCTGCAATTCTATGATTCTATGATCCCCCTAAATTGGATAAGCGGCCCTTATCAGTCCTCCTATACTTAGATGATGCTGTGCTCTTATCGTTTTTGGCAGTTGGTCTAAGGAGACTCCTGAACGAACTTGCCAATTATTGTAATAATGCATTTTTAACTATAAATTATGATAAAACAAAGGTGATGGTATTCACCAGGAAGAAGACCATCCACAAATGGCAAATAAATGGAACTCCTATTGAACAGGTCACAAATTAGAAGTACCTTGGGGTATTTTTGAATCTTCTGGGACATGGAAGATCCAGAAGGAAAGAGCAATAGAAAACACACAGAGGACAACGTTGAGATTTTTCTGTACACAAGGGGGGCAGCACATCCCTTCTGTCACCCAAATGTTCACAGCCAAGGTTTTTAACACAAATACTGTATGGCTCACAACTGTGTACTTTGAATCATTTGAAGCAGTACAAACAAAATTTCTCAGAAGCATATTTGCTACTCCTTGTTGTGTCTCTAATGCAGTGTTGCGCCTTGAGGCAGGCTTGATCCCCACTGAGGCTCGTGCCTGGATCCTAAAGATCAATTACTGGCTAAAACTTATTTTCTGCCCTGTCGGGCTGGCCCCTTTAAAATTAGGAGATGGATTTCAGTACACATGGAAACAAGAGTTACATAAGAGGCTTTTAATATATGAGTTTACTCTGAATGCCCCGAGAGCCCTTGGCTTTAGTGGTTCCAAAATTGCCATCAAATAGCGTATTTGATGCCTAACTATTAAATATGCTACCTTAGGAATTGCTGCAAAACCCTTTACTTGCCCTAATTATCTTACTAACTTAACAAATCCTAAGTATAGGAAAGCCTTTACCCTGGCACGGTTTGATGCTCTTCCATCTGCTGTACTTGAAGGAAGATATAAGAAATCCCCATATCATGAGCACATATGCCCTTGTGATACTGGGGCAATAGAATCTCTCAATCACGTACTTTTATACTGTCCTTTTTTTTACCAAGGGATGTGTCTTGCATTAATTACGTCAATTATTCAGAGTATTCCTGTAGATCAGAATCACCTTACAAATAAAGTTGCTAGATTCCTTGCATCTGCCATTATGATCCGCAGACAGATGACAAGCAAATAGTAGCGCAAGACAGCACAGACCCAATTAGCTGAGGGAGCCAAAATGAAGTAGGGTCAGGGTCAATATATGGATTTAGATAATGTACTAGCCTATATGTGGAATTACTTTGACTAGTTTTAGCATTATTATCATTATGATTAAATTTTTATATTTTAATATTTTAAATGCTAAAGTATCTTAAATATTCAAGTTTTTAAGTACTGTATCTGCTGTACTTCGTAATGATTTATAGTATTTTTATTTGCACTTATATTTCATGTATTTAATGGTGAAACTTGTTGTTTTTGATTATTCTGGTCATGACCGTAATAAAGATTGATTGATTGATTGATTGTACAGGAGCAAGGCTCACAGGCAAGGTCAACAGGGGTACTTGATGTGGGTGTTTAATGGGGGAGTTTGATGGGGAGGTCCAGGGTTCTGTTATAGTGCCTACTTCAGATTCCTCAATATGGATAGTGAGGGAGCTGCTGTAGTCACCTGCAACAGCTGTGGTATGTTTGTCTTCTTGCCAGAAAATGTGCATAGCTACACCTGTAGCAAGTGTAAGTTGGAAGAGAAGGTACAGTAACTTGAGGCCTGTTTATCCACTCTCCAGCATATTTGGGTGCAGGAGGTTTTTATAGATAGAGCAGAGCAGATGGCCCTCGTTGAGGAACACACAGGGGATCTCTCTGTGCAGGAGGTTAGTTCAGATAAACAAGAGGTAGACATTTGGAAGAATACCCAGGAAGTAAGAGTGGCCTCTGCCTGCATGGGACCCCTCACTTGAACCACACAAGTAACATCTGAAACAGTATGTGAACCTGTGACTCCAACATTGTCACTTTTCTTTTTTTCTTTTAACATATTTTGTCTGATGAAGTCAGTAGAGCTTCGAAAGCTTACATCATGTGTTTTGCATTTGGGTGGCTAATAAAAGTACCATATCACTTTTTTTTGTAGATGTTGGATTTTGTTTTGCTGCATGGCCAATATGTCTATCCCTGAATGTATTTCAGTGATGATCGTACTGCACAAAACCATACAAAAGCACTTCTTTCGGGTCACATTTTTCTACTGAATGGCGAAGGAGCTAGAATTAAGTGATCTTAAGGCCATGAGGTCAAAAGATCTCATCTCACACTGACTCATATTTCCTCAGGGAGCAATCCATTCACTCCAGGAAATTCCTATGCTCCACACTTAATGTGTATGCACACATATTTTGCCATCCCATTCACACAGAAGTACACATACTCAGCTCCCCTAGAAGAGACAAATATAACACACACACAATCTTGAAATAAAACATATCTAAATAAACCATCCCTTCTCGGTTCAGCTTCTGTGCACTCCAACCTTTTACAGATGGAAAGCACGAATAATGTAGCCAAGCAACATTGGAGTGTGGCCAAGATGGCAAAAGTTATTAATGAGGAAGAAGGTGGGAGATGCTGCAGCAGTTTGCTTTTGCCTGAGCCTACTGGAAATGGCATGAACTGTGCCCCCTCCTCTCCTCTCTTTGAGTCAATGGAGTGCAAACTACTTTTGCATTTTGAATTTACTTTGCACCAGTTGAAGTAACCTGAGGATTCAGCAGCTAAAAAAGCCAATGTGATTCTAGGAATATAGTGTTTGACTCTAGATCAAGGGAAGTAATAGTGCCACTCTATTCTGCTTTGGTCAGACTTCACCTGGAATACTGTGTCCAGTTTGGAATGTGTCCAGAGGAGGGTGACCAGGATGGTGGGAGGTCTGGAAGCCATGCTCTATGAGGAGCAAGTTAGGAAGCTGGGCATGTTTAGTCTGGAGAAGAGAAGGTTGAAAGGTGACATGATAGCCATGTTTAAGTATTTGAAGGGATGTCATACTGAGGATGGAGCAAGCTTGTTTTCTGCTGCTCCAGGACTCAAACTGCAGGAAAAGTTTCCACCTAAACATTAGGACCAACTTCCTGACAGTAAGAGCTGTTTGGAAGTGGAATATGCTGCCTCAGAGTGTGGTGGAGTCTCCTTCTTTGGAGGTTTTTAAATGGATGGCCATCTGTCAGGAATAATTTGATTGTGCATGGCAGGGGGTTGGACTGGATGGCCCCTGTCATCTCTTCCAACTCTGTGATTCTATGAGGATGAAAGGGGAAAGTAGGAGCAGAGAAAAAAGGGGACATTTTAAGAGTACCTGAAAAAGTAGGAGGACAGAGGATTAATTGGGACAGTTGAAGGCTATGAACTTTCACTGCAGCTTCCTATGTCCTTGGCTCAGTCAACTAAGATGCTGCCTGCTGCTGTTTCTGTAACCTTCTGAAGAACAAAGCAAGCAGCAGAGAGATGGATGTGTTTTAATCAAAAGCTTTGTCAGGATTTGCTATAGGCAGGCTCTATGGCTGCCTATTTCACAAAATAAATCCTGTGTCTTGCACAGCTGCAGGAGACTCCAAAATATAAATTTATGAAAGGCAGCATGGCCATCCTATCCTGCTGCCTTGCATTCCCTGTCTCTTCTGCATTCAGCTGCTGAGCTGGAGGAAAGTTTTGAGTGTGTTCACTTGTCACCCTGCCAGGAATAGAAAAAACATTCTGAGGATAAAGACTTCAAATTGGCATTATCCCAGAAACCCACAGCTTTATTCAAGTAGTTTATTATTATTAAGTAGTTCTCTACCCAGTAATTCTACCTGAGTTCTCTACTCAGCCAGCCATCCTTTCATAGGTTGGTAAAATGAGTACCCAGCTTGTGGGGGCAATTCATTAACACACATTGGAAACTGCTTAATGCAGTGACAGTAAGAGCTGTTCGGCAGTGGAACTCACTCCCTCGGAGCGTGGTGGGGTCTCCTTCCTTGGAGGTCTTTAAACAGAGGCTGGATTGCCATGCTTTGATCAAGATTTCCTACGTGGCAGGGAGTTGGACTGGATGGCCCTCGTGGTCTCTTCCAACTCTACAATTCTATGATTCTATGATTCAGTGTAGATGTGTAAATTGCTATTGCTTAAAACAAATTGTAAGCCGCTCTGATAGCCTTGTGGCTGAAGAGCGGAGTATAAATAAAAAAAGAGGAATCAAATTGCAGTTTTTTCTCCTTCAGTATTGGGCATCTATCTACCAGTGAGGGTCCTGGAGAAATTATGCTAATTATGCCTTGCCTCTTAGTTCTTGTCCATCAACAATTTATTGGCAAAACAGCTGTGTATATATTACAAAGCTGTCCATTTTCATCTCTGAAATGTTGGAGGATAGCGTTATTTGGAACATTTGGATCTTTTTGGATATTGCAGTACCTTTGAGACTGAGAGAAAGAAGTTGGTAGCATAGGTTTTTGTAGACTTAATTCTATGGTGGTTGTGTGCCTTGAAATCATTTCCAACTTACAGCAATCCTAAGGCAATCCTATCATGGTGTTTCCTTGCCAAGATTTATTCAGATGAGGTTTGCCATTGCATGCACTGTTTTCCTTCCGTACACAAATTTATTCTCACAACAATCCTGTGAGGAAACTCAGGCTGAGAGAGTAAGTAGCTGAGTTTCATGGCTCAGTTGAGACCTGGAACTCCCCTATTCCAGGCCAACACTGTAATCTCTGCAGCAGTGTGAAAAGGCAAGGAAAAAGGAGGCAGCCCAATATAAAAGCTTAGCTGCAGCTGCAGGGGATTTCCTTAATATACTTAAGGATTAGTTGTTTGTGTAGTTTCAAGTTACTTCTCACTTATTGCGACCCTAAGGCAAACTTTTCATAGGGTTTTCTTAGTAAGATTTGTTCAAAGAGGGGTAGCCACTACTGTCTTCTGAGGATGAGAGAGTGTGACTAGAACAAGGTCAGCCAGTGTGTTTTCAACCAGCTGAATGGGGATTTGAACCCTGGTCTCTTTGGGTCCTGGTCCAACTCTCAAACGCCCACAACACACTGGCTTTCTAAAGGTTAATATCGATTAAAAGGCGAGCGGGAGAAACTCATCCGCCAAATAATACTTGAGGAGTGAAGGAAAAGCTGGCCAAAACACAAGTTTTAAACATTATTATGCTGCTGCCCACCCAATAAGAAAGGAAACTTCCCAAATTTGCAGGAAAACAAGGAGGAAGGAGGGGAGAAAAAAAAAGAAACATGGCAGCACCTTTAAACTAGCTGTTTCTTATTTTAGCATGAGGCGTCAAGGACGTAGACACACTTCTCCGGGGGCAGCAATCGGCGGCAGGAAGGCCTCCCACACACGTCTACAGGCCCGTGGGCGAACCTCAGCTAGCGCCGCCAGTTTCCTTTCAGGGCGGCTTCCCGATTCTTCCCACAAGCCTATCGGATGGCTCTTCTGAAATCACGTGGTCGGCCAAGGCTCCTCTAACTGGCTAGGCCGTTATACTGCTCGAAGTCGCGAGTGGGCAGTGGGCGGGTCCTGAGCTGACGGAAGAGCCGGCTGGGTGCGTAGACCCCCCCTGAAGCGAACCCGGAAATGGGAAGGATGGGCGGGAGGGCCGCGGGCGGGGCAGTTGGGGCAAGAGAAGGTAGGACGCCCCCCCCCCGTGCCGTTGGTTTTTCTTGTGAGACGCTCTCCAGCGAGAATGAGGAAGAGTGGCGTGTTTTCTCAGTACGTTGTGCTAGCGAAGAGTGAAGCAGCGCGCTGAGAGAGAGACAGAGACAGAGAGTGTTTCTGTGTGAGAGAATTCTGGTGCTTACCCCCTGACCAAGATGACCCAGGTCTTTGTAATCCCCACTTTATATAGTACAGTACTGCTTACTTGTAAGTAAGTATCCATCCGATTGTGCTGTTTGAGATTGATATTATCACTGCCCTGTGGTGGTATCTGTTTGACTCCTAGTTAATAAGGATCTAAAAAGTCTATGGCAGAAAAAAGTTACATTCTTGTGTGTGGTAAAGAATTTACTAAAACGATTGTTTGCTTCCCAGCTGATGCTGTAATTCTAAGAAGTCTTGACTAGTCATACTTTGAGTAAGCCCACCTGAATGTCAGATGCTCTTGAACAGGGTGTGGCATACTTCTGAATAAGCATGCATAGGCTTGTGCAGTAAAATATTGCTACTTTTACATGAAGATATCTGTGGGATTTTTGAGTCTTATCATGTAACATGTATTTTCTTCTGTTTACTGTCACAGGTAATGAATGGGGTCCATTCTTCATACTGAAAGGCTGTCACATAGACTGATTGCTAATCTAATATGGCCAGTAGAAGGGGAGGAAATCACACACAGTTTCTCTCTTCCACATCCTCTTCCACTGTGAACTCTCATAAGTCTTCAGCACTCATCTGTCAAACTCATAGTATATGCATGGTATCTGACTTTTTTTATCCCAACATGGGAGGAGTAGAAAGCCACATCTACCAACTGTCACAGTGCCTGATTGAAAGAGGACACAAAGTTATTGTAGTCACCCATGCTTATGAAGACCGTAAAGGTATTCGTTACCTCACAAATGGATTGAAGGTCTATTATTTGCCATTAAGAGTCATGTACAACCAGTCTACAGCAACAACTCTGTTTCATACCCTGCCTTTGCTCAGGTATATATTTGTGCGGGAAAGAGTCACCATTGTCCATGCCCATAGTTCATTTTCTGCTATGGCTCATGATGCATTGTTCCATGCCAAGACAATGCAGCTACAGACAGTTTTTACAGACCATTCCCTTTTCGGATTTGCTGATGTCAGTTCAGTGCTTACAAATAAACTCTTGACTGTATCGCTATGTGATACAAATCACATAATATGTGTTTCTTACACTAGCAAGGAAAACACTGTGTTGAGAGCAGCACTGAATCCTGAGATAGTTTCCGTTATCCCTAATGCTGTTGATCCTACAGACTTCACTCCAGATGCATCTAGATGGGACAGTAACACAATAACTGTTGTTGTTGTCAGCAGGCTTGTCTATAGAAAAGGTAACAAGATTTATAAGCTACATCAAAATGTTGTTTCTTTTTCTCTGACATATTATGTAATTGGTCAAAAATTACTCTCATTCAGATTTGCATTTTAAATGCCTTTAAGTTTTCTGCATTGTATGGCAGTTGATTTTAAGGCATTACAGTCGTCCCTTCACATTCGTGGGGGTTATGGCAACAAGACTCCCGCGAAAGTGAAAAAAACACGAATAAAATCAGCCTCTGAGGGTTTAACGAGGAGCCCTTTCTAAACATACACACAGGGAAGGCGTGGGTGGCATCTGAAGTCCCAGCAAGCAACTGACCTAGCCTCTGAGCATTTAAGGAGGAAAGAAAAGCACAGCCCCATGCTGTGAGCACGCAAACAAAGTCCCCCCCCTTGCCACTCTCCTCTCTGTGTCTTAACAAACTGAATTGCTTCTTTAAAACTCACATTTCGCCCCATGTCTCCTCATGGCCCAAAGAAAAGCACAGCCACATGCTTGCCACCCCTTCTCTGTGTCTCAACAAACTGAGTTGCTTTTTTAAAACTCACATTTTGAACCATTCCTACACACATTCACACACAGGGAAGGCACAGGTGGCATCTCCCAGCAAGCAACCGACCCAGCCTCTGAGCATTTAAGGAGGAAAGCTTGTGTTCTGACAGTATGGGGCTGTGTTTTTCTTTCAGCCAGCAGGAAGTTTTCCTCCTTAAATGCTCAGAGGCTGGGTCGGTTGCCACCCACGCCTTCCCTGTGTGTGAATGTGTGTGTGAAAGGTTTGAAATGTGAGTTTTAAAGAAGCAATTCAGTTTGTTGAGACAGAGAGGGGGTGGCAAGCATGCGGTTGTGCTTTTCTTTGGGCCATGAGGAGACATGGGGCGAAATGTGAGTTTTAAAGAAGCGATTCAATTTGTTAAGACACAGAGAGGAGAGTGGCAAGGGGGGGACTTTGCTTCTGTGCTCACAGCATGGGGCTGTGCTTTTCTCACGAAAGTCAAAGCCGCGAATGTAAAGGGACAACTGTACTTGATTATAAGTCCTAAGTCTAAGATTCTGCTCAGATCTTTGACTGAAACCATGCAGTCATCTGTGGAATAGCATGCAGTTAGGCCAGAATCATGGTATGGTTGTATGAAATGAAACTTGTATGGGGGGCTTATGTATAGATCTTGTGATTTCATATGATCATGGTGATTTGAGAGTGGCCTGTTTAGTAACACAGTAGTTGTATGTCGAAGCCATAGAATAGTGCTGAGTGATTATTTTTTTTTGGCTGTGAAGGCCACTGTGCATTCCAGTGATTCTGATCCTGTCCACTCTTTACTCAATGCAATGGTAGGAGAAAAGAAATCTGTATGAGAATAATTGAGGAAGGACTTTGTCTTCAGCTTCTCCTCAGTGATGTTGATACTGCTGGCTCTCCATTGCTGTTACAGCTATTTGCTCCCCACCTTCCAACGGATGGCTGTTTAGTTGGGCAGTGGGAGCCAGTGGATGGGTCACGGGAACATTCCAGGGGCTACACAGACTACTAGAGAGAGAGAAAGAAGGAAAAAAAGCAAGCCCAGAAGTTGTTCAGCCACAAGGTTTTTTTTATGTTAAGCAGTATGTATGTGCTTCTTATATGCCACCAAATTGGCTTTGACTTACAATGGTCTGTGAATGAGAGACTTCCAAGAGCCTCGGTCATCAACAGGCCTGCTCAGGTCTTATCCAAACTCAGGGCTTTGGTTTCCGTGATTCTGTCAATCCATCTGTTATGTGGTCTTCCTTTTTTCCTGCTGCCTTCCACTGTATTGAGCTTTATTGCCTTTTCCAATGAGTCATGTTTTCCCATGATATGTCCAAAGTATGATATCCTCAGTTTAATCAGTTTTTGCAGAGAGGATGGAGCTTGTGAAGTCGAAGGCTTTCACGGCTGGCATACATAGATTTTCCTTGGGTTTTTTTCTGGGCTGTGAGGCTGTGTTCTAGAAGAGTTTACAGTCGTCCCTTCACATTCGCGGGGGATAGGTTCCCCAGACCACCGCGAATGTGAAAATTCCACAAATAATGACTGCCCTCCCCCTCCCCCGCCAAAGCGACCATGGGGCCTCTGGAGGCCCCATAGTCCTTTTCCCCCGCCTCCCTCCTCCCTTCCAAGGCCTTCACGGGGCCTCCAGAGACCCTCCCGAGGCCCCGTGGATGCCTCCCCAGCCCCTCCCCTCCCTCCTAAGGCCTCCCCGGGGCCTTCGAAGGCTCCGTGGAGGCCTCCCCGGCACTCCCCCCTCCCACCTAGGGCCTTCACGGGGCCTTCGAAGGCTCCGTGGTGGCCTCCCCGGCCCTCCCCCCTCCCACCCAGGGCCTTCATGGAGCCTTCGAAGGTTCCGTGGAGACCTCCCCGGCCCTCCCGTCCTCCCACCCAGGGCCTTCACGGGGCCTTTGAAGGCTCTGTGGAGGCCTCCCCGGCCCTCCCCCTCCCTCCCAGGGCCTTCACAGGGCCTTTGAAGGTTCCGTGGAGGCCTCCCCGGCCCTCCCCCCTCCCACCCAGGGCCTTCACGGGGCCTCGGAAGGCTCTGTGGAGGCCTCCCCGGCCCTCCCCCCTCCCACCCAGAGCCTTCACAGAGCCTTCGAAGGCTCCGTGGAGGCCTCCTCAGCACTCCCCCCTCCCTCCCAGGGCCTTCACTGGGCCTCGGAAGGCTCCGTGGAGGCCTCCCGGCCCTACCCCTCCCTCCCAGGGCCTTCATGGAGCCTTCGAAAGCTCCGTGGAGGCCTCCCCGGCCCTCCCGCCTCTCACCCGGGGCCTTCATGGGGCCTTCGAAGGCTCTGTGGAGGCCTCCCGGCCCTCCCCCCTCCCTCCCAGGGCCTTCATGGGGCCTCAGAAGGCTCTGTGGAGGCCTCCCCGGCCCTCCCGCCTCCCACCCAGAGCCTTCACGGAGCCTTCGAAGGCTCCGTGGAGGCCTCCTCAGCGCTCCCCCCTCCCACCCAGAGCCTTCACAGAGCCTTTGAAGGCTCCGTGGAGGCCTCCTCAGCGCTCCCCCTCCCTCCCAGGGCCTTCACTGGGCTTCAGAAGGCTCCGTGGAGGCCTCCTGGCCCTCCCCATCCCACCCAGGGCCTTCACGGGGCCTTCGAAGGCTCTGTGGAGGCCTCCCCGGCGCTCCCCCTCCCTCCCAGGGCCTTCACTGGGCCTCGGAAGGGTCTGTGGAGGCCTCCCCGGCCCTCCCCCCTCCCACCCAGAGCCTTCACGGAGCCTTCGAAAGCTCTGTGGAGGCCTCCCCAGCCCTCCCCCCTCCCCCCAGGACCTTCACGGGGCCTCGGAAGGCTACGTGGAGGCCTCTCTGGCCCTCCCCCCTCCCACCCAGGGCCTTCACGGGGCCTCCGGAGGCCCCTTGTCGTGGTTTTGGGAGGGCGGGGGCCCTCCCAAAACCGCAAATATGCAAAACCGCGAATGCTAAGTTCGCGAATGTGGAGGGGCAACTGTATTTCTGATGTTTCGCCTGCATCTGTGGCCGGCATGCCAGCCACAGATGCAGACAAATCGTCAGAAATAAACTCTTCCAGAACATGGTCTCAGAGCCTGGAAAAAAACCCCAAGGAAAATCTAAGGATGGAGCTTCTCCATCTTGTGCTTCTAGTTCCATAGAACTCTAATGCTTTCATAATGGTTATTTGTAGAGGTTTAACATTTTAAACAAAAGGAATATACTAACACTATGGCATTTTGATGTAGTATATACCTGTATTAACACATGGTTCTTTCTTATAATTAATTAAGAAATATAATTAAATTAATTATGATTAATCCCTTCATATATAAGACTGTTTTAAAAATTCTACTGAAATAAAAATAAGCTTTAAATATTATGCCTGCAGGTATAGATTTGCTTAGTGGTATAATTCCTGAGCTTTGTCAGAAGTATCCGAATCTACATTTCTTAGTTGGAGGAGAAGGGCCAAAACGAATTATATTAGAAGAGGTACGGGAAAGATACCAGCTACATGACAGGTATGTGCTTTTGACTTGTTTCAGTACAGCTATATTAATTGAAGGGATAGGGGAAATGGGAGTGGGGTGGGATTACAGTTACAACGTTAAGGAGCATACGGTGCATATACATTTCCACAGCTGCTGCCTCAAAGGTGGAAGTGGGCAGCTGGCAAGCTCCCCGAAGGTGGGGGAGCCTGAAGAGTGCGCACCTTGCAGCCATGACTTCCCATCACTTCAGCTGCTGCCCTATGCCATTTTATAAATAAGCTTTTAAAAGTTTTGGATTTCTGGATTAGGAATGCTCAATTTGTTATTTCATTTCTCTGTACCATGTTAGTGGACAATTAGGTCATAATCCACCAGAAATTAAGCATTTTAAAATTCCTTTTAATGCAACAAGAAAATTGATACTGAAAAAATGTTGGATGCTTGATCATAAGCATTTTGATTTGTAGTATGTAGGAACTTTGAAACTGTACAGCTCACTTTATTACTTGGTGCAATCCAATCATAGTTGAACATTTTAAAGACCTAAAAACACTAGCAGTATAACTAGCTATGCATATTCACAAATCCATTGCATTAATAGGAGTTAAACAAAAAGTGTTTAACTTTGGCTGTGATCATGTTCCATGTCAGGAAGACTTTTGTAAAGATAACTTTTAAAACTTGTTTTCCATAACTGTATGCAGAGTTCGTCTTTTGGGAGCTTTGGAACATCAGGATGTTCGGAATGTCTTGGTCCAGGGACAGATATTTCTAAACACTTCTCTCACTGAAGCATTTTGCATGGCAATTGTGGAAGCCGCCAGTTGCGGGTTACAGGTAAAAACCAGTGTCCTTATTTCATAGAGTTTAGTGTGACCATTCTCTTAAAGATATGTTATTAACAATTTTTTTTGTTGGATTAAATTTAGTAATGCTTATATCAGAGCCATTGAAATAAATGAGACTTCAGGTAACACATGACAAAGTTTAATTGGACCGCCATAGGAGCAGAATTTACTTATAACTGCAAATTTGCTGGAAATGGAGATTGGCTTTTCTCTGTATTATGTAGGAATTTTATTTATTGGCTTACTTGTTTCTGGTAGTGCCTCCCTAAAGACTGGATTTGACTGAAGTAGTTCATGGCTTAGTTATCTACTGATTAGACTGCTGTAATGCAGTCTGCATAAAGCTACCCTTGAAAAGTTTTCAGAAATTACAGCTAAGGCAAAATGCAATGGCCAGACTGTTCGGTGTGCACTTCAGAGACCATAGGTCTTGTACCAACTGCAATGGCTTCTGGTTTGCTTCCAAGCTCAGTTCACTTTTTTACTGGTTTTGACCTACAAAGTCCTTAAATGTCCTGGGACAGAATATCTGAAAAACCATCTTTTCCCATATGTATGTGCCTGGAGTTTGAGATATCCAGCAGAGGCCCTGTTATATGTCCCAATATCCCAAGAGGCCAAGTTGATGAATACACATGATCGGGCAGAGTAGCGTCTTGATTGTTGAAGGGAAGTCAGACTGGACCTCTCCCTAACAGGCTTCTGTCAGATAGCCAGTATAGCCTTTGATTTTAAAAACCATTTTCGGCTCTCTTTTGAGACTTTTAAAACTGCTTGGTTATTCAAAAGTGGTTTTTAAAAAAATGTTTCAAAGAATGTCATTGAGTGGTGGGGAGGGAGGCTGGGAGGTGATTGAAAAAATCCTTCTAATGAATGAGTATAGGGTGTGTTGAACACCCTACTCTTCTTTCTGTATAGGTCAGCAGTTCATAAAGACAACCAACAATTTAGCCATTCTCCTAATGACATTCTCTGGCTTCTGGAAACATTACATTACCATATTTTGTGTCTGGTCAAGGAGTTTTATTTTGCATTTCAGTACTATGAGAGAATTGGGGGAGGAGAGATGAAATTTACTCTCAAGTAGTCTTGAGAGACTGCTGGAGAGCCAGTGTGATATAGAGGTTTGAGTGTTGGATTAGGACACTGGGAAACCAGGGTTCAGTTCTCCAATCCACCCGGAAACCTACTGGGTGTCCTTGGACAAATCACACTCTCTCAGCCTCAGAGGAAGGCAGTTGCAAACCCCTCTGAACAAATTCTGCTAAGAAAACCCCATGATACATTCGCCATTAGTTTAATTTAGTTTTAAGGGGTGGGAGGGTTAGAATGGGGAAGGATAGTTTTAACTTGATGTTGTTTTAATCTTGCTGTACGCCGCCCCGGTTGCCGAGCAGAGGAGCGGGTTAAAAATAAAAAATTATTATTATTCATAGAATCATAGAATCATAGAATTGCAGAGTTGGAAGAGACCACGAGGGCCATCCAGTCCAACCCCCTGCCACGCAGGAAATCACAATCAAAGCATCCCCGACAGATAACTGTATTATATTACAGTTGCCATAAATCAGAAATATGAAGGCACACAACAACAAAAATTTTGAGAAGCTGTGTGGGGTTGGGGTGAGGTTAGTTGGAAGAGGATCATTTAGTTTGGATTCAGGTTTGGTTCAAGTGAAAAGTCATTTTAACTCTGAATATTGACTCTGAAGTGGTTTCTAAGAATGATAATTACTGCTGATCCTGAACAAATGGAATTATGGCCTCCCTTGTGACTCATTTTGTTCCTGTTAATTGGCATAGCTCAAGGTATTTGAATTAAAATAGTGTTTGACAGTTCAAATTCTATACTTAGAGACTATAGAAGTTCATGTTGCTCAGGGTTATGCCATGAATTGATCTGTTGGCAGGACTTAACTAAATCTGCGGACTCAGGCCGGACTTCTCCCTGCACCCTTGTAACACAAGACACTTACACAATGTATGTTCACAAAATTGTATCGAGTACATGATGATTAATATAGATAAACATACAATATATGAAAGAGTGATGATTATGTATATATATAATTCTCTTGGGTATGTTGCTGTTTCCAGTGTGCTGATTGGCTGCTTAGGGAACTGACCAACCAATCACAGGTCTGTTTGGCAGCCAGTCAGCACACTGGGGGTGGGACCATGTAGATCTCAAACATGGACGCTGGAGAGGGACAGTGAGTAACGTGGGGGTGGATGTGGTGTATGCATGTGTGTTCTGGAGTGCAGGGGGTGGGATGGAAGGGGCAGAATGAGTGGGTGGAGGGGCCGGTCACCGTTGGCAGGCCCTATTGTGCCGCTGTGGTGACAACCCCATACTCCTCCAAACTCCTCTGCCGGCAAACCTAGCCGCCACAATGCAGCCCTCAGCACACTGACAAACTGAAACCTCATCAGTGGAGTCCCATCTTTGTGCAGGAACAGGGGGCCTTTCCTAGCGTGGCAGTGGCGCACCTCTAGGAACCTGCGCATCATGTCCACTGGGCATGGTGACATGCCCGCAGCTGCAGAGTTGCCCCTCTGCCACGCTGGTCACACTTGGAACGCCGAACCCGGATGACTGTGTGTCATCCCCCAGCGATATGTTAGTGAGTTGCAGAGCCCTGCCCATCCTTCTTGGAAAAACACACCAGCTCGCCAATCCTCAGGGCCCCATAGAATGCCATCATAAATGCCGAAAAAGCAGGGCCTCATATGAAGACCTGCAAACTGCGCGGCACAGGCATCAGCCTGGCCAGTATGTCATATGAAATTGGATGCTTGCCATTGGCTGTCTGAAGGCATGTCCTCTTCCAGCCTTCCACAGCCCTCCAGATGAGGAAGGTGGCACAAGGATCACCGCGTCCCGCCACTTTGCTGAAAAAGGAGATACCAGCCATGTGAATGGTGATGGTATGCGGAGCCAGTCCCTGGTCCTTCAGGGCCACAAATTAGTGCAGCACCTCGCGCTCCAATGCCGGCCAGGAGCTCCTATAACCATGTCTCTCCCTGAAAGCAAAAACTGGTCAACTGTTCATCTGTATCTCACTCGTGTGGATGAGGCCAAAGAGTCAACGACCCCTTGGATCACTGTTCTTTCCCAAGGTGCCAGAGGTCTGCGGGAAAGGTGGCCGGCTCTGGATTTGTGTCCGGGGCAACGTATGGAACCGCTCATCCTGGAAGCAAGACAATGCATCCGCAACTTCATTAGCAATGCCAGGAATGTGCCAGGCGAAGAAGCTGATGTCTGATATCAAGCACACCAGCACGAACTTGCGGACTCTCTCCGACCTGGATGACTGTCTGTTGATAATCCGCACCACTACCTGATCGTCGCACCAGAAACATACTTTCTTGTTTTTGAACTCCTGCCATATGACCACTGCTGCTAATATTCGGAAAAATTCAAGGAAGGTTAGATCCCGCACAATCCCAGTCTCCCCCCATTCAGCCTGCCAGTGTTGAATGCACCAGTGGTCATTGTAGTAGATCCCAAACCCCAGGCTACCCACAGTGTCAGAGTGCATCTGCAGCCCTCCCTCCAGCACCTTGTGCCCCTGCCACAAGGTGATTCCATTGTAATGTTCCAAGAAATCCAACCACACCTGCAGGTCATTCTTGACCCCCCCCATGTAAGCCGCATACCCTTCATGAAGGCCCTGCCCAGTGGCCACCACTTGGCAGGCAAAATTCAAGTGACCCAATAGGGACTGCACTTCCTTGAGGGTGGCCGTTGAATGCGGCATGAGGCCCTGAAGCCACTCCCTAAGGCCCGTCAGTTTGTCCCCTGGCAAGCAGATCTCTTTCAGAATCCAGCTGAATCCCCAAGTAAACTAATGACATTGTAGGTCCCACCGTCTTGTTCAGCACCAAAGGAACACCGACTTCCTCTGCCAGGGCCTGGAACAAGGAAAGCAAAGACCCACACTCCAGCCCCCCAGCCCATCATTAAAAAATCATCCAAGTAGTGAGTGACAAATGTGGACCCCGCCCTGTGCTGCAATGCCCATTCTAAGAAAGTGCTGAAGGTCCCAAAAGCTGCACAACTGATGGAACGTCCCATGGGCAGTGCCATGCCGTAGTACCACATCCCCTGGAACTTGAAGCCCAATAGACAGTGGTCATCCGGGTGAACCAGGAACAGCCAGAAAGCGGACTGGATATCACATTTCACCACAAGTGCTCCATGACCACATGCCTGGGTGAGTTTGACTGCATGGTCCAGCGACACATACTTCACAGAGCATAGCTCTGGCGGTATGGCATTGTTGACCGACGACCCTTTTGGGTATGAAAGATGGTGAATGAGCCTGTACTCACCTGGGCTTTTCTTGGGTACTACCCCCAAATTAAATTAAATTAAATGCATAAATTGGGCATGGGAGGTTCGGAGAAGGGGCCAGCCACTCTCCCCACCTTGCGTTCTTTGTCAGTTTTCCTGGCCAGTACCTCGGACAATCCTGCCGTGGATTTCAAATTGCCCGAGTCCATGGCCCATGAAGGGTATCCTGAACCCGTGTTTGAATCCCTCCACCAAGTAGGCAGCTGTCTTCTTGTTTGGATACATGTCGAGGAGGGGGAGCATGGTATGAAGCTTCATGGGGGGTAAACACCATACTCCCTCCTTGTACCCAAGGGACTAGTTCTGCTTGGCACCCTCTTGTCTGGCATTGGTTTCCGTCGCTGCCTCCCTGCTGGCACCAGATGAGGCAGAGCGGCCGGATCTACAGGACTGCTTCCCTGACTGCCTGGTGCAATGGACCCTGGGATGCGTGCCAAATTAGGATTCACAAATGTGATCAAACTGGCTTCAGGACCTGCTGCACTTACTTGCGTTGAACTCCTAGCACACCATGCACTTCTCCTTCCACCATGATGCCTGGCTGAGTCCCCCTTTCCCCTGGCACTGGGCCCCATGGTGACTAACCGAAGCCCACTGTTGATGACATCCCACCTGTAATTGCCATTACGGGAAGCCCGTTTCCAACACTCCTCATTGTATTCAATGGCAGCTGCCTCCCTGGCCAATACCTTTGCCTTGAGCACATAGCACAGGTGGTTGATGTGGTGCCAACCTCGATCCAGAAAAACCATGGTGACCACCCCCATGTAAGCCATGTACCCCATCAACCAGTTGCTGAATGTGCGCTTGACGGGGTCTGACTTCCACTTGTCAGAACTCTTCTTGTCACTTTTGTTGGTCCTTACTGCCTCCTCAGCAGATTTTACCAGGGAGAAACATCCACGTAATAGCCCTTTAGGATCTTGGATCTCACCTTCCTATCTAAATGAATGCCCATAGGGTCCTCCTTGGTCTTGAAGAGTGAGAGTTCCTCCCCGGGTGACCGCCCTTTGTCTCCTTTTCTTCCTGGGGAGCACTTCTCTCCCTGGCCCCACCCAGAGTGCAGCCTGATCACCCAGCAGGGCATCCCCGGCTTCCTGGCTCCTGTCAACCAGTACTTGAACTTGCCTGCATCCTCCTCTTCAGGTGACTCACCTGACGTTGTGTCGGTATCCGAATCCGATTCATGTCAGTGTTTTGAGCATCGCCTCTGCTTCTTCTGGGGACACTTCTTGTCACTGTTCTTGTGCCGTCTTGAGTCAGGTTCAGCCGAGGTGGAGCAATGCGACTCACCAGATGGACTGCGGCTATGTGATGGGAAACGCTGGGGCCGATCCCTTCTGCTCCCCCCATCCAGCAGCACACTGGGACCCTTGTTCTTTGAGAAGTCCCTGGCTCACTGACTTCTGCAGAACTGTGTCGCATGGTAGAAGGCCTTGAACCCCCAGGCCGTTGCTTCCCCATCTCGTCCAGCTTCTTTACAACATAAGAAACTATCTGAGAGAGTCTCAAAACAGGTTATTGGCCAGGAAAGGATGCAACGGGATCCTGTTAGCAGGTGACCCCCCCCAGATTTGCACCAAACCCCCAGGCCTGGGTCCTTCCCTGATTCAGGGGTCCCACCTGACTGGCCCTTGGAGTGAGCTCTGGCTGGGGTGCCCCCCTTTTTTGACGGCATGGCCACACTCCGGAAAAGCTCCTTGCCACCCCAAGCCGGTAGCCTACCCAGTGGCCGTGGGTTCCTAGTTAGCCCAGCGGGATATCTAGTGAATTGATGGAAATCCTGGCACCTTGTAGTGTCCCTGGTGGCCCAGTGGTGTCTATTGGTGGCCTAAGGTGCCCCCTGATGGACCAGTGGCTGGTGGCACCTTCTCCTGGTGTTCCAGAGCTGCACCTCCCCTGACGTTCAGTTGCCCCCCAACTGATGGCCCCCCCAATGGCTGCCCCATCGGCAACAATGCTGGGCAATTGCCCCAGGTGGCAGGAGGGCCCCTCCCAGCGTTCCCCCCTAAGCTTTATTGGATGCCAGCTGCTGACCTGTGGCTTGAGCACCAGCCCCCCCAACCGTTGCCCACCTTGCAGGCCCAGCCGCCCCTGGAGAACTGGTCAGTGCCGCAGCTGTTGCAGCAAGTGTGCTGCTCCATGTCGCTGCTGTTCGCCTGGAGCCCGCCTGGCTCCCACAGCCGTGCAGTCCAGGGCCAGGCTTAGGCTGCTTGCTCAGCCTAAGCTTGGCCCCCATCTCCTCTTCAGGCTTTCTTGCAGCCCTCTGGCCTCTTTGGCTCCAAATGAGCTAATGAGGCCTATGACACTGGGGCCGGCTGATATACTGCTCCCAACATTGTAAAGCGACAGCTATAAGGTGGCTGTTGCAAAAGCCAGTAAAGGGGCAGTGTCATCCGGCTGCGCTGGCTGGAAGATCCGCCCCTCCTGCCTAGCTGGCCAATTGGAGCGGGAGTGGCCTGCTCCAGTTGGCCAGCTGCTTTGCGCCCTTTTCCTGGCCCACAAGGCAGGCCGAGAAGAAGAGGTCAAACTTTGATCTCTTTAATTGCTTTGATCAAGATTTCCTGCGTGGCAGGGCGGTTGGACTGGATGGCCTTCGTGGTCTCTTCCAACTCTGCAATTCTATGATTCTATGGCGGTCCCCATGCTGGCCCACATGGCTGCGTGTGTCCAGGGTGGCACCCCTGGGTACTCAGGAGTCGGCTAGGCCGCAATTTGGCTGCTGGCCAAGCCCGGCAACCCCCTTCCTGTTTCCATTGCTGTGGACAATTTCCTCCTAGTTTGAGGCAAATCATAGGAACTAGTTCTAATGTGTGAAAACAATCAACATTTTTTAACTGTGTTGAATGGAGCACTTTAATTGAGACAACACTTCTTATGAGTTACAACAATCTGTATCTGACATGAATGTCAGAAATCTGCTTTTGGAAGAATGGCATTTGTAGTTCCCTCTGTGGTAGATCTTTGTAGTGGATGTTTACAGGGTGTCCTCCTATCTCCATGGAAAAGGAACACCTGTGCTAAATCCACTCTTTTTTTCTACCTTGGAGCAGAAGGTGCTCCTTCACAGGGATGTTTAATAATAAAACCCTCATTTTGAGCATTCTGAAAACTAATTTTAGGAATAAGGAGAAAAGTCCGTGTAGGAATAAGATACCTTTAGATGACTGAGGGTAGTGGAGCTGAATGAGCAAAAAATTACAGACAGTAATGATCGTAATCTAAGAGGAGAAATAAGGAGAGGCAAGGAGAAGACACTTGTATAGGATCCAGGAAAAGATAGGAATCCAACTTAGGGGTTAATGGATGGACATAGTGTGATCATAGCAATAAGAGATGTAAATAATTTTGGCAGTAGAGTATAAGTTGATGTTAATGAGAGGAAGGGGACAGACAGTGAAAGAGGAGATGATTGAGGAGAAGTGCATCCAGGATAAGAATCAGATTTTTTGTGGAGGAGGAAGAAATGGATAAACTGTGTTGTTCATCGCAAACAAATGCTTCAAGCAACCCAAGAAACAACTGTATGCATGGACAACACCTGATGGCCAATGTAAAAATCAAATATTGTAGACTACATGATTTGAAGCACAAGATGGGGAAGCACCATTCTCTGAAAAAACAAAACCAGGAGCAGATTGTGGCACAGACCATGAACTACTAATATCAAAAATTAGAGTAAAGCTAAAGAAGAATATTAAACCAACCAACATGCTGAAATACAACCTGAAGAACATCCCTGTAAGAGTTAAAGATAATGTGAAAAAATATTTGCACTATTAAGCCTAATTGACCAGGAGTCAGTTGAACTCTGGACTGCAGCCAGGAACATTATCAGGGAGGAATGCAAAAATACACTAACTGAAAACAAAAAGAAAGAGAAGCCTTGATGGACGACAGTTGAAACACTTCAAGCAGTTAAGGACAGATGAGAACCAAAAGTAAAAAGTGACAGAAATGAAAGTCAGAACCCCGAATACAACTGTTCAATAACTTGTGTGAAGGAACAAGAGCTACTATAATAATCAATAAAGAGAAATGGAAGATGACCAACAAAAAAGGAAGAATAAGAGACCTCTTCCACAAGATCCAAGAAATCAAAGGGAAATTTAAACCAAGAGTGGGGATGCTCTACGATCAGCAGAGGAACACACAACATGACTAAGTAGAAATAAAAAGACAATGGAAACAATACATGGAAGAAAGATACAAAAGAGATGAAAGGAAGACAGATTCATTCAAGAAAGACCCATATGAAGATGAAACTCCAATTTTTGAAAGTGAAGTAGAGGCTGAACTCAAAGCACTTGGAACAAATAAATCACCAGGAACAGCTGGCATAGCAATAGAGATGCTTTAATTTACAGAGACAGAATCTACTCTGAGTCTAAATAAAATCTGTCAACATATATGGAAAACACAACAATGATCCACAGATTGGAAGCCTTGAATATACATTCCAGTTGGGGACACCGGGATTACAGTAACGACAGGACCATTACATTAGTCTTCCATGTAAGCAAAGTGATGCTCAAAATTCTACAACAAAGACTTTTACCATATATGGGGCAAGAAATGCTTAATGTCCAGCTGGGTTCAGGAAAGAAAGAGGTATTAGGGATCATATTGCAAACGTATGTTGGATAATAGAGCACTCAAAATTGGCCTGTGCTTTATAGATTATAGCAACGCCTTTGACTGTATAGATCATGAAAAACTATGAATCGCTCTTAAAGAAATGGGTGTACTGTTGCAGGAACCAGACTCAGGACCACAGAGAAGTTGAGAAAGTGAGCTTTATTCCCAATTATGTGCGGGCCCTTGGTGGAATAATTTCCGAAAGTCCAAGGCGCCTCGAGCCACATTGAGTGTAACTTTTTATAGAAAGTACATTGTGTTATGAAATACAAACAGGAGCATTTCCCTCCTCCCATTTTGTGGTTTCCGTATCCATATTTGGCACTTCCCTTTCTTGCAATACTGTTTACATTTCAGGAAATCAGTTACAGACTAAAGCAAGATAAGCATTTGCTATGACTCCACTGAGGTCTCTGTGACCACTTGGATATTGACCTTGACAGTGTTTGGCAGCTAAGCATCATCTCAGACACTGTTTGTTCTCACATTGCAATTTCAGCACATCTTATTATTTGTTAGCAATTAGCAATATAGCATATGAAAAGGCATATTAAAATAGACTTTTTGCAAATTCCTTAATATGGGTACCACAGTACCACAACATTTGATTGTTTTGATTTATAACCAGTACTTAGGACAAGAGGCTACTGTCAGGACAGAATGCTGAAAAACAGAATGGTTTCCAATAGGCAAGGGGGTCAGGCAAGACTGCACTTTATCACCCTATCTGTTTAACTTATCCTACGTAAAGCAGGATTAGACTTTGAGGAAGGAGTGTGAAAATTAGAGGAAGGACATCAACAGTTTGAGATATGCAGATGAGACAATACTACTAGCAGAAAATAGCAAAGACCTGGAACATTTGTTGAAGAAAATCAAGGAAGAAAGCACACAGGCAGGTCTACAGTTGAACCTTAAGAAAACAAAACACAGTCATCCCTTCACATTCGCGGGGGTTAGGGGCAGCCAACCCCTGCGAATGTGAAAAAACCATGAACAAGAAATGAGCAGGCGGGTGAGAGGCTTTTCACACCCCCTTCCCACGGCAGCGATCTGTCCTGGGAAGGGAAGGGATGTGTGGGAGGGAGGCTTTTCACACCCCTTCCCAAGGCAGCAATCTCCTTGGGAAGGGAAGGGATGTGTGGGAGGGAGGCTTTTCACCCCCCCTTCCCAAGGCAGCAATCTGCCTAGGGAAGGGAAGGGAAGGGAAGGGAAGGGAAGGGAAGGGAAGGGAAGGAGTTGGGAGAGAGAGCAGGCTGGTGGGAGGCTTTTCACCCCCCCCTTCCCAAGGCAGCGATCTGCATAGGGAAGGGAAGGGACGGGTGGGGGGGAGCGGGCAGGTGGGAGGCTTTTCACCCCCCTTCCAAGGTAGCGATGGGCTTCATGAGAAGCCCATCAGTACTTTGGGAAGGCCAGTGTGTGTATGTGTGTGTGGCTGAAAAGCGCCTTTGCCCCAAACTCCCCACTCTCTCGGGGCTTGGCTCTCCACCCCAAACAGAGCCAAGCCCCAGGAGAGCTGGAGTTAGGCAACACGGTTTGGTCAGGGAGCACTCCATTTAAATCAGCTCCTCTCCCTTGTGTGCAAGGGAGAGAAGCTGATTTAAATGAGGTGCTTCATGAGCAAACCACAAATAGTCGAAACCGCGAATGTGATAGCCGTGAAAGTGGAGGGGGAACTGTAATGACCACTGATTGATATCACTTTAAAGTAGATGATGAAGACACTGAAATAGTTCAAGAGTTTCCTTACCTTGGCTCAGTCATTGATCAGAATGGAGGCTGGAATCAAGAAACCAGAAGAAGACTAGGACATGGAAGGGCAGCTGTGAAGGAACTAGACAAGATCCTGAAGTGTAAAGATATTTCATTGAATACTAAAGTTAGGATTGGCCATGCCATTGTATTTCCCATTTCTTATGCATGGTTGTGAAAGCTGGACAGTGAAGAAAGCTGATAGGAAGCAATCAACTCATTTGAAATGTGGTGCTGGAGAAGAGTTCTGTGTGTACCACGGACTGCTAAAAAGACTAATAAATGGGTCCTAGAGCAAATCAAGACTAAACTCTCCCTAGGAGCCAAGATGACTAAAGTGAGACAGTTGTTCTTTGGCCATATCATGAGAAGACACAACAGTCTAAAAAAAGACAATAATGCTTGCTAAAGTAGAAGACAGTAGGAAAAGAGGAAGAACGTATTCCAGATGGATAGACTCATTCAAGGAAGCCACAGCCCAGAGTCTGCAAGACCTGAGCAGGGCTGTTAATTCTAGGGTGACTTGGAGGTCTCTCATTCATAGGGTTGCTATAAGTTGAAGTTGACTTATGGCAGTTAACAATGACAATGTTGGACCAGTGACATTAGAGTTTTATCCTTAAAAGACATCCTAGAAAGAGAATGTAGTGACAGATTGAAAATTTGTCTGTGAAGGAAGAGAGAGATAGAAAAGCTAAAAAAAAAAACAATAGCATTAAATTTGAGGGTCAACTTCGGGGTGGACATCCTGTGACCCTCCCATGATCCTTGACCATCGACTGTGCTAGGTAAGACTGATGAAAGTAGTAGTCCAATAACACCTGAGGTACGTTGCCTGCTTGATCTTGTCATAGACCAAATAGCTGCTCTGTTATGAAGCTTATTGCATTAATGTTGGCCAGTTATATAATGTCAAACTAGCCTACTTCTCAGATTTGTTGTGATGATTAAGCAAAGCCATTTCTGACACCCAGATAAAGATTAGGATCACATTTTTGTTTTAAAAATATCCTTCTTGGGGGTGTGGCCAATTGCTCAAGATGGAAGATGTCTAAATCTTGAGTGGAGGGAGATCTCTTTATTAATCAAAGTCCTGAAGCATTAAAAAGTAGGAAATCCAAGGTTATATATCTCCCCTCTAATGCAAGGCTAGACCAGCCGATTTCGAGTTTTTGCCTACTAGCAAAAGAACCAAAGGCCTCAGCTGAAGAGCTGGACATACTTAATGAAGCCAACATGACATGCGGCTCGAGCAAAGAGAGCAAAGGAGGTAGACTAGACCAGCCTCCAATGTTGGATACCCAGCTCCTGGCATTACTAGAGCAGCTGTGTGAGATTGTAGTGAAAGATCTGCAAAGAGATTGGGCTTTTGCCCTAGAACCAGTAAATACCAAGAGCCATCTTGGAGAACAGGTCCACCACCACCCAAATGGTGGTACAGCCTGCAGAAGTGGGCAGGTCCGTGATAAAGTCCATCGAGACGAGTTTCCAGGGCCCTGAAGGTGTCGGCAGAGGAAGCAGTAGCCCGCAGGTCGCCCTGGATGATCCTTAGCATGGTGACACACAGGGCAAGTGTCCACATACTGGGCCACCTCCGCACGGACCTGAGGCCACCAAAACTCCCAGGTGAGGATGTGCAGGGTCTTGCAAAATCCAAAGTGCCCCGCCGGTTTAGCATCATGGCACAACCGCAGGACCGCCTCCCAACATGGGCCAGCTGGTACATAGAGGCAGCCCCGGTGGTAGAGCAGGCTGTCTTGGACCTCAAAAGGAGAGGCATCCCCCTCTGCCAAATGCTGGGTCACGAATGGGTCCCAGCTCTGGAGGTCACGAATCTGGTCCAGCAGTGTAGCCTCCCTTGGAGTGGCAGCAAAATTCTCTGGGTGCAGAATGGGCAACCGAAGCTCCCCCTCTGGTTCCGTGGCGTACTCTGGTTTCCGGGAGAGAGCATCGGCCTGCTGATTCTGGGCCCGAGGAATGTACTGGAGCTGGAAATTGAAGCGGTCAAAAAACAGGGACCACCGCTTCTGCCTCTGGGACAACTTCCAGGCCGTCTAGAGATGCTCCAAGTTCCTGTGGTCGGTGTGGACCCGGATGGGATGAGCTGCCCCCTCCAACAGATGCCGCCACGTGTCAAAGGCAGCCTTAATTGCCAACAGCGGGAGCTGATCTGCCTCCTTCTTGTCGAAGACATTGGCGAAATCCCGGTATTTCTCGGGCAGCGTCACTGAGCACTCCTTGGCGTCTGTTGCCATGGCCGCCGTGATCTGCTCCGGCCAACAGTGCTCCTGGCAAAACTCGGAGGCGAACAGAACCTCCCACCCAGCCCACGAGATGTGCGGATGATGCTTGGAGAGCCAGGCCATCCCTAGGACCAAAGGGAAGTGAGGCACCTCGGCCAGCAGGAACTGGATCTCCTCAACGTGGCCCTGGATCTCCAAGTGAAGCAACGGGGTCTGTTTGTTTACAGGACCGGACCGCAGGAGCTGCCCATCGATAGTCTCTATGGGTCTCGGCTCAGCTAGGGCCTCCAGCGGTATCTGATGACTGGTGGCAAATCCTAAGTCCATGAAATTTTTGGAGGCTCCCGAGTCTATCATGGCTCCCAGGGGAACAAGCTCCATGGAAGGCAGTCTAAGGTTAGCCGCCACCAACAATGGGTCTTTGCTGCAGGTCAGGTTGGGGGTAGCAGGTTCCAAGGATGCTCCCAGGTGATGAACCTGCTCTACACCTGGGACTGCCCGTTTCCCGGCAGTGGTGCTCAGTGTCCCTTGGCCGGGCAATTTCTGGCAAAATGCCCTGAGAGGCCACAGTACAGGCAGAGCCCCTCTCTCCTTCGTTCCTTCTCAGCCACGGTGAGCTGCGGCCGAGCCCCTCCCAGCTGCATTGGTTCTTCTGCAGGCGGGGCAGCCATAGGGGAAGTTGCCGGTGTCTGGGGTGCAACCACTGGGGAAGAGGGCGGGTTGGAACGCCTGGCCTGCCTGCGAGCTGAGAGGCGGCAGTCTATGCATGTTGCTTGAGTCATCAAAGCAGCTAAGGTGTCTGGAGGCTCTGAGCGGGCCAGCTCATCCAAAATAGGGTCTGCCAACCCCCAGCAAAACTGGGCTTGCAAGGCACTCTGGTTCCAGGTCAAGTCCTGGGCTATGAGATGGAAGGCGGTGGCATATTCAGCCACAGAGCCTTTGCCTTGCTGGAGGGTCTTAATCCGGTGCTCGGCAGTTTCAGTTTTTACAGGATCACCCCAGGTAGCTCTCATTTCTTGCAGGAAGTCCTGCAAGCTGTTGAGGACTGGACTATCCTCATTCAGGTAGGGAGTAGCCCATTTACTTGCAGGACCAGCTAACAGACTGATAATAAAAGCCACTTTGTGAGTGTCTGTGGGGAAATCATCCCCTCTTATTCTGAAATGCAGCTTGCAGTTTGCTATAAAACTGTCCAATAATGCTCTATCACCAGCAAACGTTTCAGGCAGAGCAATGATAGATTTCCCCTGGGGCTGGGGTGGGGGTCGATTCTGTAGTGCAGCCAAGCCTTGAGTTAATTGTGCCAGCTGGGCTGCTAATTGCTGGTTTTGAGATAACAGTTCCTGGATCAGAGCAGACTCGGCCATCTTATCAACTTAATTGGGTCTCAGGCTATTCTGTCGGGAAGGCCGCAAAGTCAAATAACTGATAAGACGGCCCAGCTCGACAACAACTCAGTTGCAAAGCACAGTACCTGGTGTTGTCAGTAGCAATCCTAGAGGGTCAGGAGTCCAGAGAGAGTGAAGAACGAAGAGGCAGTCCGAGGTCAAAAGGATTCCGGCAGGTTGGTCAACGAAGACAGTCCAAGGTCAAGATATCCGAAGTTTCAAGATAGCAAGGTTCCAAGAGCCAGGAGAGTCAAAGGCAGAGGCTTCCTCCTGGAAATCTAGATAGCCTGAGACAAGGAAGTCAGCGTCCCCCAGCTGCTTATGTTCGCCCAGCTCCTACTCACAGCTGCTGGGTGATTGATGACGTCTTTCTCTTAATCTCCGGGAACGATGAAGCCACGCTCTCTCTGCTCTTCTTTGGCTAAAGGTAGGTACCTGCTCTTCTACCTCTTGCTGTTGCTCCACTATGTCTCCCAGGCTTGGACCCTGTGCTGGGGGAGGACTAGGCTGCTGAGCCCTGGGTTCTAAAGGGCTAGACTCAGACTCAGCCAGCTTTTCTGCAACTGGCTCAGCCTCCTCGCCTTCTGAGTCCTCAGAGTCCTGGCTGACCATAACATTGATCTACTGTAGGGCATTCTTTGTTCTTCCACATTTTAGAAAAGATTATTCTAGCTGTCGCCAACATGTAAAAAATTGTTTTTCCATGTTCCTTTTCTATTGTCTTCTCTATCATTCCTAACAAATATACTTCTGGTTTCTATTGTAATTTGATGTTCAAAATGTCTTCTATTATTTGTTGGACTTGTTTCCAGTATTTAGTTGACTTTTTACAATTCCACCATAAATGGTAGAAAGTACCATTTTTATCTCCGTATTTCCAACAAAGACTTGGTATTCCTTTATACATCAAAGATAATTTGTGAGGTGAAAAGTACCATCTAAAGTACATTTTGTAAACATTTTCTCTTATACTTTGACTCAATGTACATTTTGTTTTGTTTTGTCCACATTGTTTCCCAGTTTTCTAAGTCTATTGCGTGTCCAATGTTTTGTGCGTGTCCAATGTTTTTAATTGTTTCATCCTCTGTATCCCATTTTAGGATTAATTTACAAAACCTTGATATCATGTGTTTACAGTTGCCCCTCCACATTCCTGACTTTCACATTCGCGGTTTCGATTATTCGCGGAAATCTACCTGCCCCCCCGCCATTCAACACCCCGTCCCTTCCCAAGGCAGTGAAGGACTTAGCTCATCGCTGCCCTGAGAAGGTGGGTGGGAAGCCACTGGCGCACTCGCGCTCCACCCCACTCCCTTCCCAAGGCAGCGAGGGGCTTCTTATGAAGCCTGTCGCTGCCTTGGGAGGGCACGGTGGGAAGCAGCTGGCGCCCTCCCGCTTCAGCCCACTCCCTTCCCAAGGCAGCGAGGGCTTCTTGCGAAGCCCGTCACTGCCCTGGGAAGGCGGTGTGGGAAGCAGATGGCGCCCTCTCACTTCAGCCCACTTCCTTCCCAAGGCAGCAACGGGCTTCATGAGAAGCCCCTCGCTGCCTTGGGAAGGGGGGTGGGAAGCCTCCTTCCCACTCTGCACCTCAATCCCTTCTCAAGGCAGTGAGGGGCTTCTCATGAAACCCATCGATGCCTTGGGAAGGGACTGGGGTGGAAAGCCGCTCGCCCGCAGGCTCATTTCTTATTTGCGGTTTTTTCACATTCATGGGGGTTGTCTGCACCTAACCCCCGCGAATGTGAAGGGATGACTGTTTTTCCTAATTCAGTAATGGTTTCCCAATCTGTTTTTTTAGCCATGATTCCTGTTAATCTAATGTTCATTTTATATATTTCTTTCATTTGCATATATAAATACCAGTGGCATTCTACATTAGAATCATAGAATCATAGAGTTGGAAGAGACCACAAGGGCCATCCAGTCCAACCCCCTGACAGATGGCCATCCAGCCTCTGTTTAAAGACCTCCAAGGAAGGAGACCCCACCACGCTCCGAGGGAGTGTGTTGCACTGCCAAACAGCTCTTACTGTCAAAAAGTTCCTCCTAATGTTGAGGTGGAATCTCTGTTCCTGGAGCTTGCATCCATTGTTCTGTGTTCTAGTCTCTGGAGGAGCAGAAAACAAGCTTGCTCAATCCTCAATGTGACACTCCTTCAAATATTTAAACAGGGCTATCATATTGCCCCTTAACCATCTTTTTTCCAGGCTAAACATACCCAGCTCCCTAAGTCTTTCCTCATAAGGCATGGTTTCCAGACCTTTCACCATTTTAGTTGCCCTTCTCTGGACACGCTCCAATTTGTCAATATCCTTTTGAATTGTGGTCCCCAGAATTGGACACAGTATTCTAGGTAAGGCCTGGCCAAGGCAGAATAGAGTGGCTCTATTACTTCCTTTGATCTAGACACTATACTTCTATTGATGCAGCCCAAAATTGCATTGGCCTTTTTAGCTGCCGCATCACACTGTTGACTCCTGTTCAACTTGTGGTCTGCTAGGACTCCTAGATCCCTTTCGCACATAGTCTCATTCAGCCAGGTCTCCCCCATCCTGTATCTATGCATTTCGTTTTTCCGCCCTAAGTGCAGTACCTTACATTTCTCCATATTGAATTTCATTTTGTTAGCTTTGGCCCAGCTCTCCAATCTAACCAGGTCATTTTGAATTTTGATCCTGTCCTCTAGGGTATTAGCTACTCCTCCTAATTTGGTGTCATCTGCAAATTTGATAAGTATGCCCCTAATTCCCTCATCCAAGTCATTGATAAAGATGTTGAATAGCACTGGGCCCAGGACAGAACCTTGTCATGGGGAACCTTGTCAAAGGCCTTACTGAAATCAAGGTATGCAATATCTACAGCATTCCCTTCATCTACCAAGCTGGTAATTTTATCAAAAAAAGAGATCAGATTAGTCTGGCATGACTTGTTTCTCTGAAACCCATGTTGACTTTATGTGATTATGGCATTGCCTTCTAAATGTTCCCAGACTCTCTGTTTAATGATCTGCTCTAGGAATCTTCCCTGGTATTGGTGTCAGACTAACTGGACGATAATTGTTGGGATCCTCTTTTTTCCCCTTTTTGAAGATGGGGACAACGTTTGCCCTCCTCCAGTCTGCTGGGACTTCTCCTGTTCTCCAGGAATTCTCAAAGATTGTTGCCAATGGCTCTGAGATTACATTTGCCAGCTCTTTTAGTACTCTAGGATGTAGTTCATCTGGTCCTGGAGATTTAAATTCATTTAGATTAAGAAGGTATTCCTGTACTACCTCTTTACTTATTCTGTGCTGGATTTCCCCTATTGTGTCCTCTGTTCCATTATCCTCAGGTTGATCACCCTTTTCCTTTTCTGAAAACACTGAGGCAAAGAAGGTGTTGAGTAATTCTGCCTTTTCTCTGTCCCCTGTTAGCATTTTGTCATCTTCTCCACATAGTGGCCCTACCATTTCCTTCTTCTTCCTTTTGCTGCGGACATACCCAAAGACCCCTTTTTATTGTTCTTAACCTCTCTAGCGAACCTGAGCTCATTCTGCACTTTAGCTTTTCTGACTTTACTTCTACAGGTGTTCGCTATCTGTTTGAATTCTTCTTTGGTGATTTCTCCTTTTTTCCATTTCCTATCCATGTTCCGTTTAAAATTTAGCTCTGTTGAAAGTTCTTTAGTCATCTATCCTGGTTTCTTGAGACACCTCCCATTTTTCTTCCTCAATGGTACTGTTTGAAATTGTGCCTTCAGTATCTCCCTTTTGAGAAAGTCCCATCCATCTTGAGGTCTCTTCTCTTTTAGTATTCCTGACCATGGGATCACCCCCAGTATTTCCCTGAGTTTATTGAAATCAGCTCTCCTAATGTCTAGAATGCATGTCTGACTATGCTTTGCTTCTCCTTTCCATTGTATAACAAACTCCAGGAGAACATGATCACTCTCACCTAAGGATCCACCCCTTGCACCCCATTAACCAGGTCATCCCTGTTGGTTAGGATCAGATCTAAAATAGCTGATCCCCTTGTTGCCTCATCTACCTTTTGGACAATGAAATTGTCTTCCCGGTAAGTAAAGAATTTGCTAGACCTTGATGTTTTGGTTGAGTTAGATTTCCAGCAAATATCAGGATAGTTGAAGTCACCCATCACTACTACATCTCTCCTTTCTGCACATGTGGTCATCTGTTCTAGAAAGGCATCATCCAATTCCCCCGTCTGACTTGGGGGTCTGTAGTAGAGTCCCACAATAACATCCCTGTTGTTTCCTTCCCCTTTAATTTTTATCCAGATGCTCTCCACCTGGCTTCCAGTATTGATGTCATGGATCTCTTCACTGGTGTAAATATATCTTTATCTTTCTTCATTATTTTTCTTCATTTCTTCTTGAGTTTTCAATAGATAGCGATCTCCTTTAATTACTAATATATCACTATATTTCAGCCATTGCTGTGTTAGAATTCCTTCTTTATTATGAAAATGCTTCTTGTGGAGAAGCCCAAATTGGTATTTGAGGGAGTAATCTAATCATAATTTTTTCCCAGTTTTGGATTAATGAATTTCTATTAGTATGATTATGAAAGTCTTTGTTTACTGAATCCTTGCTATAAAAAAGATATGCATGCCAGCCATACTGAATTCCATCTCCTTCCAGTGCCAACAATTTTTCATTTTCTAATGCGGCCCATTCTTTGATCCAAGTCATGCAACAAGTATCATGATATAGTCTCAAATTTGGTAAATTTAAACCTCCTCTTTCTCTACCATCTTGGAGGATTTTCATTTTAACCATCAGTTTTTCCACGGACCAAATAAATTTAGATATATCAGCTTGCCATTCTTTAATAATCTTCTGTGATCATTTGAAACAGGAAAATCATTCTTGGTAGGATAGTCATTTTGATTACACTTATTTTGCCTAAAAAGGAGAGTTTCAAATGTTGCCAGTTATTTAAGTCTTTTTTCACTTGCATCCACGTTTTTTATAGTTATTATGGAAGAGATCTGAATTCTTGTTTGTAGTATTAATACCAAGGTATTTCGCTGTCCTCGCCATTTTAAATCCTGATTTCTCAGTTAAGTCTGTCTCTTCTTCCTTTGTAAGATACTTCGAAAGTATGTTTTATCTTTATTTATTTTGAGCCCAGATAATCTTTCAAAATCGTCTGCATAATTTTTAATTTGAATCTGTATTTTTTAATTTTAATCCCTTTTATTTTTTTCTCTTCCTTAATTTTTATGCTCAACATTTCCATTATTAGTAAGAATAAAAGTGGTGAGAGAGGACATCCTTGATGTGTGCCTTTCTATATTTGAATATCTCCTGTTTTTTCGCCATTGATTATTAATTTCACTATCTGTTTGTAATATATTGTTTTAATCCAATTGGTAAATTTTTGGCCTAAATTTATTCATGCTAAGATTTCAAACACTGTATTCCAATCCGCTTTATCAAAGGCCTTTTCAATGTCCAGGAATATCAAGGCCAATTTCTTAACTTTGTGATTTTCGTGATAATCAATCAAGTCCAAGACATGCCTGACATTGTCTTTCATATCTCTCTCTGGTAGAAAACCCCTTTGATCTTCGCTGATCCAGTCTTTTAGAACTTTTTCAATCTATCCACCAATATTAACGCAAAAAATTTATAATCAACCTTAAGCAGAGATATTTCATTCATTGTTAAAGTTCTAGTCTCAGCCCCTAAATGGTCATGCATCACCAAATACTTGAAACAGATAAAGCCCAGCATATCTCTCTAGCAGAAATGCACAGGAGAGGCACAAACCCCATCTTTTCTCTGTCTCTATTTGGAACACAATATGCTGCTGGCGATTCTAAAACGTCTACGGGGGTAATGATTTTGCTAGACACCTCCTGTCCATAGAAGGTAGAAAAAAATAATTCAAGACCCAAAGATCATTATTAGAGAAACCCCTCACTCTTGCCACGTATTATTCCCCTACCTCGAATCAAAACCAATTTATGTCTTTTCTTCAAATCCTAAACAAGGAAGCAATAGGTGAGGTAATAATAGGGGGAGGTGCAAATTATGTCATGGATAAGTCCTATTGCCCCCCTGCCAAGAAATCCCAATTAAAAATAATAATATCCAACACCAATTTAGTTTACCCTTGGAGAGCTCGCTACCCATTTGACAGGAACTATACTTTCTACTCAAACTCACACCATTATACTCTAAAGTAGACTAAAGTCGTCCCTTCACATTCGCGGGGGTTAGGTGCAGAAGACCCCCGTGAATGTGAAAAATCTGCGAGTAATACCAGCCCCCCACCCTCCAGAATGTGACAGGCCTTCAGAGGTCCCATCACCACTTTCCTCTCACCCACCCACCTGCCATCCTGAAAGTGGTGACGGTCCTTCAGAGGACCCATCACCACTTCCCCCCCCACACTCCCCAGAGCAGCAAACCATGAATATGCAGAACCACGAGTGTGGAAGCCACAAATGTGGAGGGAGGAGTGTAATTCTTTATTTTGAAAACCCTTCTCCATGATATTCAGGAAACATCGATTGATCCCATATTAAATCCTGTTCCTTCATTTCACCAACTTGGCGAATCAGTTCAGACATCCTGAGAGCTAAAATATGGAGATTTAGCCCAGCTCTATTATTATGTGACCAATTTAAAAAAATGAATGCAGGATACCATAAGATTATACACATTGGAGACCTCAGAGGTGGTCCTATGGGATATGCTGAAGATAGTCCTCAACAGCCTCTTTATCCAGGAAGGGGCTAGGAAAAAAGGATGAAAGAGACAGGATAGCCCTGCTTCAGGAGATAACCCAATTAGAATTATTACATAAGAATATGTCAAGTCAGATATACTCCTCTCTTACAAAAAAAGCGGCACTGACAGAAGAACTATGCCTTGAAGAAAACTCACAGATTGTTGTGGCAAATATTTACAAACACTCCCAAAGACCTATGGTGACAGATGCGAGTTGGTCCCCCCTCTTATACTTCTAGATTGGCAGCTACCAAAGAAAGATTGCTCAAGCCATACATAAATAGTATTTTATAGCAATATAGCTTTCCTGCACAGCAAAGACCATAACACCAAAGTGCTGGAGGGGTCCCAGGCTCATACATAGAATCATAGAATCATAGAATTATAGAGTTGGAAGAGACCACGAGGGCCATCCAGTCCAACCCCCTGCCACGCAGGAAATCTTGATCAAAGCATCCCCGACAGATGGCAATCCAGCCTCTGTTTAAAGACCTCCAAGGAAGGAGACCCCACCAAGCTCCAAGGGAGTGCGTTCCACTGCCGAACAGCTCTTACTGTCAAAAAGTCCCTCCTAATGTTGACATATGTGGCTTGATTGTTCCAAAGTTTAAAGTTTTGGGAATATGATTATTCACCAAATAATCACCCAACAAAATGTACATTTTTGCCCATCCTTTCTGTTGTTGTCCAAATACACTGAAAATAACAGTCAGTTGAGATATAGAAAATGGTAGCTTTCTTTGTCACTGTGGCTAAGGTGGAAGAGGCACAGCACTGGAAGATGGGAACACCCACCATAAAGAACTGGTAGCAAAGGATTTGGAATACCTGGTTGTTGAAAAAACCTTCATATAAAATGAGGGGGTGCCTAAAGGACACAAACCACACCACACATTTCAGGCAGTCTGGTTTATCTATATTTATCTGGTTTGTCTATATTAATAAACACTTAGGACTTTTACAACTTACAGTGGATCAACAGAATTTTTGGAAAGATGTTTTATCCTCCATTCCTGCATCCCCCAGTCAAGCAAGTTTATTTTGCAGCATCCCAAAACCCAAACCTTACACCCACTGTTACTTTTTTCCTTCTATTTTTTTGATTAATACCTGTATTGTGTTATTGTTATAAGTCTTTGTTTTTAATATTTCAGTAAAAATAAATTTTAAAATCCTTCTCTTAGATGAAACAAACATTTCTGTACAGTCTTATTGATATTTTTAGATATCTTTACTCTGAACATAAGGACACTTTTCTTTCTGTCTTAGGTGGTAAGCACAAAAGTTGGTGGGATCCCTGAAGTGCTGCCAGATGATCTTATAATCTTGTGTGAACCTTCTGTGAAATCTCTGTGTAATGGATTGGAAAAAGCAATTAGCCAGTTGAAGTCAGGATCACTTCTGTCTCCTGAAATCATACATAGCAAAGTTAGAACTTTCTATACTTGGAGAAATGTGGCAAAGAGAACGGAAAAAGTAGGTAAACTTTCATTTTTTAAACTCATACAGCCTTTACATCTTTTCGTGCTTCATTTTAGTGAGTTCAACAAGGTCCGCTGAGTGTTTTTCAGACTGGAGGAGAAATTAGGTTATAAATGTTACCCATTTTCTGTAATACCTTTGTTTTAACATAATGAAACTAAAGTAAGTCTCCCAATTCATTGCATTGATAGCATAACTTTGTAACCCTTAGTGACACTTCCATACTTGGAAACGTCTTGATTTTTCTAAGTAGCTTCTCTGTGTACTTTCTGAGTGTGGAAATTTCTTTATATGTGTGTATCTTTTACTAAATTTGCTTAGCTTACAGTCAGATCCCACATGTACCATTGTGTGCTGTAGGATGAGGAATACGTATATAGCTCTTTCAGTGCAAAGTTCTTGAGAATCAAGAAGCTGTCTTCACAAATTGTGTGTATGTGCTGTGCTATGTTATGTTGTGTGTTATGTTGTGTGTATGTGCTAGTGCTGTGGGCAGGGACAATTCTGTATGTAAACTTCTTCCTGAGACTTCCTCTCAAGCACCACAGATACACAAATGCTCTTTACCTAATCAGTATTAAGAGTGGGTGTCTCTGTTAGATAAGACAGCCTAACCATCACAGAGAAGTCTTATACGTATTTTTCTTTCTTAGGTGTATGACAGAGTGGGAAGTGAAACTGTATTACCAATGTCCAAACGGCTTGACAGACTTATCTCTCACTGTGGCCCTGTGACCGGCTGTATTTTTGCTCTTTTGGCTGTGTTCAGCTTTCTTTTCCTTGTATTCTTGAGATGGATGACACCAGATGATCTGATTGATTCTGCAATAGATGCCACAGGTCTGAATGGAGCATGGACACAACACCATTTTCCCAATAAAAATAAGAAAGGAAAGATTTCAAATTCCTAAAGGTGGTACAATATGAAGAAAGAATTTGGTTCCCCTGCAGTTTTAGCAGTGACCATTGGACTGACATTTACTAAGCGAAAATATTCATAAATTATTGGACAGCTTTCCTAAATGATTTGGAGGAAATTTGGTAAGATGTTCTACCTCAAATTAGGATAGTCTAAGATGGTTTAGAATAGACATGCTTGCCAAGATTTGGAGCAATAGCTGTTCACTCTTATTTCAACTTTAATTATTTTGTATAAATTGGCAGAATAATTATTGTGCCTGCTGTGAAAGAAAAAGTGGGAGAAATAAGAAGAAAGTAAGGGAGCAGATCTGTTTTTAGTGCTGTCCCTATTTTTATTTTCCTGTGGCAACATTCATCGTAGGTCTTCCATTCCATCATAATGCAACAGAGGATCAGAACTGTAAGTCTGGATATCATGTCTGCTTCTACAATATAGGGCACTAGAAGGATCAAACCCAAAGATGAGATGCATGTCCCATACAACTGGTCAGACCTTATCTGTATTTAGGCATGTTATGGTCCATATTCCAACATATATATGATACTTTTTGAATACTCCACTGTGTTTATACTTGAAATCCATCTTTTGGGAAAAATTGCTTCTTGCTGATTTTGTATGAGGTTTGTCTATTAAATAATGGGACTGATACAATAACCCATCTTTATTTATGTGTATTATAATTCTAATGCTTATCCCCTTCAATATATCCCCTGTTCATACACACCGATGCAGTCTTGTTTTCCACTGGTCAAAGGCATGGAGCAGATCAGTTTCTGTCAGCTATTTTAACACATGTGCCATTTTCTTCTTTACTGCATCAATTGAATCAAAATGTATTCCTTTAAGGACCAATTTCAATTTAGGGAAAAGAAAAAAGTTGCATGGTGCCAAACCTGGTGACTATGGAGGATGTTCAAGTGTAGCAATGTGTTTATTGGCCAAAAACTGCTTCACAGAAAGTGCTATGTGAGCAGGTGCATTGTCTTGATAAAGAATGAAACCATTTCCCCACAGTTCTGGCCTTTTCCTTTTTCTGACTCTTTCTCTCAGCTTTGTCAAAACTTACTTATAATAATGTTGCTTCACTATTCTGCCTTCTGGAACCCATTCTGCCAAAATTACACCCTTGATGTCAAACAAACAAACAATGAGCATGGCTTCAAATGTGGACTTGCTTTGATGTGCCTTTTTCATTCTTGGTTGATGATGGTGTTTTTCAGTGCACTGACTGTCATTTTGTCTCAGGATTATACTGGAAGATCCAGGTTTCTTCACAAGTGATGATTTTTTTGAAAAAGGTTTGGGTCTGCCTCAGGTTGCTGCAGAATGTCAGCACAAATTCCCTTGCAGCACTCTTTTTGCTCTGGTGTAAGAACCCTAGGGACCATCTTGGAACAAATTTCTCTTATGTTGAGATCCTCATGCAAAACTTTCCATGCAGTGTCTTTGTCAATGTTCACGGCTTCAGCTGTCATTCGGACACTGAGTCGGCTGTCTCCTCTAACAATCTAGCTGATTTTTTCCACAGTTTCTTTGGTTCTTGAAGTGGAAGGTCATCCAGGGAGTTCATCGTCCTCCACATTCTCACGTCCTCCGAATCTTTTGTGCTACTCAAACACACGTGCACAAGACATGCAGTTTTCTTCGTAGGCCTCAGCAAGCATTTGAAAATATTCTGTTGGTGTTTTGTTCAATTTTACTAAACATTTCAAATTGACAAGTTGCTTAACTGTTAAGCTTAGCATGTTTCCTTCATGCAACAGACAACAAAGCTGCTTTAAACAATGACTGACAATAAAATGAACAGCCAAGAGCATTGATGTTTGTCCTGCATGTTCAGACTTGTTCAGGGTCACCACTCAAGCGTTCACAATCAGTTCTCCCTGATTTCTCTGAAAGGTAGAAACACAGTCTCATTAGAGTTGTCCCTTCACATTCGCGGGGGTTAGGTTCCACAGACCCTTGCGAATGTGAAAATTCCGCGAATAATGACTGCCCTCCCCCTCCCCTGCCAAAGTGACCATGGGGCCTCCGGAGGCCCCATAGTCACTTCCCCCTGCCTCCCCCTCCCAAAACCACGAATATGCAAAACCGCGAATGCTAAGTTCGCGAATGTGGAGGGGCAACTGTATTGTAGTCATAGTCTGTTTTTTGGGATTGGTTCAAATATAGTGAAACCACAGTATCCTACTACATGAAGAAGCTCCAACAAGCCATGAGCTCAATTAGTTGCCCTCACCTTCTGCCCTGTTTTTTTAGTAAAGTTTTATTGATTTAACAAATAAAAAGTTGTACAGTTGTTATTTTGTAAGAGAGAGAAACAATACCAGGAGGACTGGAGTTGTAGATGGCAAAACAAGTATACAAAACAAAATTAAAACATGACGAACACAGAGAGAAGGGGCATACAATTCGTCAGGAAAGCAGTTGGTGGCATATTTTTTTTTAAAGTAAGGACATCAGGGGGAGTTGGGGAGGACATCCTTCCACATCTTACCATGATGTGGTGGAGGTGCTATTGCAAGGATCTGTGTTAGAAAGATACGTGATTATCGGGAACCATTTTTCAATAAAGGATTCAGAATCAGCATGGACAGCCGTGTGTCCGCTGATGTCCGAAAGCTTCTCCATAAACCACACATCCCAAAATTTGTCCCACCAAGCAGTCGCAGCAGGTATTTCGTTCTTCCAATTTTTAGCAATAACAATCCGAGAGATAGCAAGCAGGAAAACAATCTTTTTATGTTTAAGATTTCTGTTAGACTTAGTAAAAAGTGACAGCAAGAGCAGCTCTGGAGAGGGGTCTATAGGTTGTACAGTAATGGCGTTAATACCGTATATTCCTGCGTATAAGACTGCTTTTTAACACTTGAAAACCTCCTCAAAAGTGGGGGGTCGTCTTATATGCCCAGCAGATCTTTTCCCCTGCTGTGAGAATTGCTGCCTTGTCTTTGAAGTGGTAAATTCCCTGGGCATTTTCCCCAACAGATCCTTCCCCTTCTGTGAGAATGACTGCTTTGCCTTTGAAGTGTTAATTGCCCTCCATTTAGGGATTGTATTTTGGTAAACTTGCCAGGAAGATTTCATCTGCATAGTTTTGGGGATTTCCTCTCCAGGAGTTTGCAAGTCTGCCAGTGTGGCTCTAAAATCATTAATGTGCTCATTCAAAAATTTGGGATTTGATAGCTTCATATTAACAAACTTCATTATTAATGAAACCTTACTTTCCAAAGACTGAACACCACAGAGATTTTTCAAAGTATCCCATGCTTTTTTAGCTGTTCTCAGTCCTTTAATTTCACAGACTATTCCATCATCTACAGCCACTGAGCTGGCTGGCTGGTGGGGGGCAGGCTTTCCAGCCAGGTGGCTGGCTGGCTGGGTGGGTGGGGGGCAAAGTCTATATTTTAACTTAAAAATTGGCAGAGTTGTCTTATGCACCCAGTCGTCTTATACGCCGGAGTATAGGGTAATATGTACGATTAAGGACCAAAACCTCTCAACACTCAGGCACTCTAACCACATATTGGTGAAGGTGCTCCTAGCAGAGCATCCCCTCCAGCAGGTAGAGGGAGCGGCTTTTGTCATCCGGGCAAGCTGGATCGGTGTGAGAAGCCATTTATAAAGGAGTTTAAGCAATGTGTCCTTCAGAGCAATCGAGCAAAATTTAAAAATCAGGAATGTCCATAACTTAGCCATTCCGCTTCATGTATTTGGATATGGAGATCATTTCCCCAGCTCATCTTGAAATTTAGATTACTCCCAAAAGTGTCCTCAAGCAACTATCTGTAGATACGAGCAGCTCTGCCTTTCACTGGAGAAGTGGTTGAAGTACAGATATGCTCATATACTGTGTGGGAGCACAAAGTAAAATGGGAAGTCCTCAGATGCTCCAAAAAAGACCGGATCTGGCAGAGTTGGAACCAATTGGGGACATGTGGAGAGAGAGCCCTAAGAAGTTCATCTCTGGTCTTTGGTTTGGAATTATGAAACAGATCTTGCAACCTGTATACATCCCTTTCTTCCCATAGGCAAAACTGGTTTACTTTATCAGGATCGAAGAAAAGTGGGTGGAGGGTAAATGGCTGTATGGGGGAAGGTGGTGGGGCAAGGATATGCTGCCATTTGTTCCAGATGAGTAGGGATGTGCGAAAGAAAGGCTCCAAAGCGCTCAGCTGATAAGGAGGTTTTTGAGAAAAATATTTTAGGGCTATTGGACTCTCAAATTGAGCTCCGGCACAACCCATAATAATTTTTTTTCTGGAGGAGAGGGATAGTTTGGGTTTGCTGGAATGTGGCAAAGTACAATTCCAAATTGGGGACACCTAAACCTCCAGAGTAAGGAGTAGTAAACCATATTCGCTTTGGGAATCGGGGTCTCTTTCCATCCAAGACATAATCATGCAACATTTGTTTCCATACTTTGAAGTAAGAAGGCAGAGGTGACAAAGGAATACTCTGGAACAGAAATAGTAATCTGGGTAAGGCAAACATCTTAATCAATGCTATTCTGCCTAAGAGGGAACGTCGAAGTTTTCCAAATTTTCAACCTGGATCTTAACCACCTCGTGAGGGCTTATAATTCTGAGGAATCAGTTGTTTTAAGATCCTTTGTGATCAGAATCCCCAAATATTTAAACATAGATGGGTGTAAAGAAAGTTGGGTAATTTGTTGCCATTTCATTTGGGGGGAAGTGAGACATTAAGGCAGAATAATGCAGATTTGGAGAGGTTAACCCGAAACCCAGCATACCTGCCAAAGTCCTCCAAGACCTGTTGCAATGCGGGGAATGACTTGTCAATGTCATGTAAGTAAAGCAGAACATCGTCCGCATAAAGGGACAGTTTATGTTCCCTCCCATTAATCAAGGGGCCTTTGATGCTAGAGTTTAAACGGAACATGTATAGGAAATGGAAAAGGGGGGAAATCACCAAAGAAGAATTCAAACAGATAGCGAACACGTGTAGGAGTAAAGTCAGGAAAGCTAAAGCGCAGAATGAGCTCAGGCTTGCTAGGGAGGTTAAGAACAATAAAAAGGGTTTTTTTGGGTATGTCCGCAGCAAAAAGAGGAAGAAGGAAATGACAGGGCCGCTACGTGGAGAAGATGGCAAAATGCTAACAGGGGACAGAGAAAAGGCAGAATTACTCAACACCTTCTTTGCCTCAGTGTTTTCAGAAAAGGAAAAGGAGGACCAACCTGAGGAGAATGGAACAGAGGACACAATAGGGGAAATCCAGCTCAAAATAAGTAAAGAGGTAGTACAGGAATACCTTCTTAATCTAAATGAATTTAAATCTCCAGGACCAGATGAACTACATCCAAGAGTATTAAAAGAGCTGGCAAATATAATCTCAGAGCCATTGGCAATAATATTTGAGAACTCCTGGAGAACAGGAGAAGTCCCAGCAGACTGGAGGAGGGCAAACGTTGTTCCCATCTTCAAAAAGGGGAAAAAAGAGGATCCCAACAATTATCGTCCAGTTAGTCTGACATCAATACCAGGGAAGATTCCTAGAGCAGATCATTAAACAGAGAGTCTGTGAACATTTAGAAGGCAATGCCATAATCACATAAAGTCAACATGGGTTTCAGAGAAACAAGTCATGCCAGACTAATCTGATCTCTTTTTTTGATAAAGTTACCAGCTTGGTAGATGAAGGGAATGCTGTGGACATTGCTTACCTTGATTTCAGTAAGGCCTTTGACAAGGTTCCCCATGACATTCTTGCAAACAAGCTTGTAGAATGTGGGCTAGACAAGTTAACTGTTCAATGGATTTGTAATTGTTTGACCGGCCGAACCCAAAGGGTGCTCGGCAGTGGCTCCTCTTCGTCTTGGAAAGATGTGACCAGTGGGGTGCCACAGGGTTCTGTCCTGGGCCCAGTGCTATTCAACATCTTTATCAATGACTTGGATGAGGGAATTAGGGGCATACTTATCAAATTTGCAGATGACACCAAATTGGGAGGAGTAGCTAATACCCTAGAGGACAGGATCAAAATTCAGAATGACCTGGATAGACTGGAGAGCTGGGCCAAAGCTAACAAAATGAAATTCAATATGGAGAAATGTAAAGTACTGCATTTAGGGCGGAAAAATGAAATGCATAAATATAGGATGGGAGAGACCTGGCTGAATGAGACTACGTGCGAAAGGGATCTAGGAGTCCTAGTAGACCACAAGTTGAACATGAGTCAACAGTGTGATGCGGCAGCTAAAAAGGCCAATGCAATTTTGGGCTGTATCAATAGAAGTATAGTGTCTAGATCAAGGGAAGTAATAGTGCCACTCTATTCTGCCTTGGTCAGACCTCACTTAGAATACTGTGTCCAGTTCTGGGTACCACAATTCAGAAAGGATATTGACAAATTGGAGCGTGTCCAGAGAAGGGCAACTAAAATGGTGAAAGGTCTGGAAACCATGCCTTATGAGGAGAGACTTAGGGAGCTGGGTATGTTTAGCCTAGAAAAAAGACGGTTTAGAGGCGATATGATAGCCCTGTTTAAGTATTTGAAGGGATGTCACGCTGAGGATGGAGCAGGCTTGTTTTCTGCTGCTCCAGAGACTGGAACACGGAGCAATGGGTGCAAGCTCCAGGAACAGAGATTCCACCTCAACATGAGGAGGAACTTTTTGACAGTAAGAGCTGTTCGGCAGTGGAACACACTCCCTCGGAGCGTGGTGGGGTCTCCTTCCTTGGAGGTCTTTAAACAGAGGCTGGATGGCCATCTGTCGGGGATGCTTTGATCAAGATTTCCTGCGTGGCAGGGGGGTTGGACTGGATGGCCCTCGTGGTCTCTTCCAACTCTGCAATTCTATGATTCTATGATTCTATGATTCTACCTGATCATAGTGGCTAAAGGTTCAATAGCCAGGGCAAATAGTATTGGGGATAAGGGGCACCCCTGCTTGGTTCCCCGTTGCAGGAGAATAGGCAGTGAGTCCATCCTGTTGACATGAATGACTGCGTGAGACCCAGAATACACACCCTTCAGGTAGTTAATGAATTTAGAACCAAAAGGCATTTCATTCAGGATGCCAAAAAGCTAGGGGCAATTTACACAGTCAAACACCTTAAGGAACGCCTCCAGGGAAATCAAGAAAGTTGGATGAGAGAAAAGTTTAGAGTGGTGTATAATGTTTAATGTCCTACCATTTTGCGACCAGGAATGAATCCTACCTGATCCGGATTTGGGTAGGAGGAAATGAATGTGTTAATTCTGTTTACCATTATGGCAGATAAAATTTTAAAGTCTTGATTGATTAATGATATTGGTCGGAAAGCTGCTGTAGTAGGGCTAATCTCTGCAGATTTCAGGATGGGTATAATATGGGATTGCTTCCATGAATCCAGGGGATGAGAAGTGTCCAAGACTTCTTTGTATAAGTCATTCATGTGGGGGGGGGGGTCAAATCCTTAAGGAGTTTATAAAATTCTGAATTAAAACCAACTGGGCTGGGGGCTTTCCAGGATGCAAGTTATGAAGGACCTGAGTCAATGTAATAGGGCTGTTAAGGTTGCTGCATGTTTTGGGCATAGCTTTTTCAGGGAGAGAGATTTCACAAATGCAAACCTGTCATGGCCAGGTTGCTCTGCAGTGTATAGGTTAGTGTTAAAGGATTCAAATTCTCCCAAAATTTCTTTTAAAACAGATGTCACCGTGTCCCTTTTGGTAGTGATGCTGGAAATTAATTTTTTTCTGTCCTTTTTTTAACTAACTGAGCCAGTAATTTAGAATTTTTGTTATTGTGGTCATAATAGAATCATAGAATCAGAGTTGGAAGAGACCTCAAGGGCCATCCAGTCCAACCCCCTGCCATGCAGGAAAACATAATCAAATCATTCCCGACAGATGGCCATCCAGCCTCCACCTAAAAACCTCCAAAGAAGGAGACTCCATCACACTACGAGTCAGTGTATTCCACTTCTGAACAGCTCTTACTGTCAGGAAGTTCTTCCTAATGTTTAGGTGGAATCTCTGCCATAGTCTCTGGAGACTCTGAGACTCTGCCATAGTCTCTGGAGATCTCTGACATAGTCTCTGGAGACTCCAGAGACTCTGTCATAGTCTCTGGAGCAGCAGAAAACAAGCTTGCCCCATCCTCAGTATGACATCCCTTCAAATATTTAAACATGGCTATCATGTCACCTCTTAACCTTCTCATCTCCAGACTAAACATACCCAGTTCCCTAAGCTGCTTCTCATAGAGCATGGCTTCCAGGCCTCCCACCATCCTGGTTGCCCTCCTCTGGACACGTTCCAGCTTTGGTATATAGAAGGGCTGTTTCAATCTGATAGGTGTCTAATTCCTGGAATTCTGCTCTTTTCTTGTTGAGTAAGAACAAATCATTATCATTTTGTGTGTTTCTATGAATCCTGGACAATTCTGCAATCTCCATCAATAGTGAGGTTCATTTAACAGTTTTAAGTTTTTTCTGCTTCGCACCCTCCTGAATAAAGAGACCACGGAGTACTGCCTTCATAGTGTCCCATAACAGGATTTCTGAGGTGTCCTGCTGTCTATTCTCTTTGTAAAATAGTTTTAAACTGTTTTGAATATTGGTTTTAAATTGAGTGTCTAAAAGCAGTCTGGGGTTAAACCTCAAGATTCTAGTGGGGAAGGCATCTGGGTCCAGCATCCCTGTCAACAGGAGGGTGCATGATCAGAGTGGAGGATATTCTCTATGGATACGGCTGCAACCTGAGCTAGGATCGATTTGTTGATGAAAAATGATCAATTCTAGAATAAGATCTATGCACGGAGGAAAAAAAGGTATAAGATATTTCCGTTGGGCAAAGTGCCCATTAGGGATCAATCAGTCCCATGTGTAGTAGGGGTGCTTCGGGAACTAGAGGTGGCAGAGAAAATCTTTTAAGAACTTGAGGGGACCTATCTAGAGTAGGGTCTAGAACTGCATTAGAATCTCCTCCTGTGATTACAATGCCTTTGGCAAAACTGGACAGCTTCTGGAAATATGATTCCAAAAATTCTGTCTGGTTGACATTTGGGGCATAATAAGTGGACAAGGTAACCAAGTGGTTATGTAGCAGACCTTGCACCATTATATATCTACCTTTCTTATCTCTTATCAGATCATGAAGTTGGAAAGGGGTGCCCTTGTCCAAAATAATCGCAACCCCTCGGGATTTACTTGAACCGCCAGCGACATATTGGTTGCCAAGTCTAGAGGAGGGGAATACTGATTTGTTTGACTGATTGTGCATCTCTTGAAGAAAGAGAACATTGGGCTTATGAGGGTGAATTTCTTTAAGGATTTTTTGGCGTTTCAGTTGAGATCCTAGCCCTTTGACATTGAACGACAATATCCGAGTATCACCCATGGCTAATTATAATGGAGGGCTGGAGATTATGTTCTTGCTGAAACCCAAATCTAGTGACCTGTCGCATCAGTAGGGGCCAAAGACATGTAAAAGATTCCACAACCCATACAAACACAATTAGTTTAAAGCTGACATACCCCTTCTCCCAACAACTTAAAATCTAAACATACATAAACAACACAGAAAAACAACAATAATGTAACCAGAAGGAGGGCGGCCACTGAGACGATCACCTCCCGATCGGACATCCATATTGGTCCAATCACCTTCAGAGTGCCAAAAAAGGCAGCGGGGGTGGCATAAAGTTGAGCTGCAACTTCAGTTCTTGCAAAAATGGTGGAAAAGTAGCATAAGTCAGAGTAAGCTTGAGCGTGATTAGAACAGTATAAATTTGGGTACTTGACAACCCTGCAGCCATTCTTTAAAGCCTAGCAGAGAGTGGTAGAGAGAGGCTGCACCAAGGGCGAGAGAGAGCTGTCAAGATTCCCAGTCTCTCGAGCGATGATTGGTAACAAGTAGAAATAGCGATGTGTCCAAAAGAGGGTGGATTGGATAAGAAGCCCTTGGTGACCCAGCAATGGTGGCAATCTTGTTTGTTAGAAGATGGTGACAGTGGAACAGTATGGCTGCCAATCCCTGTACGGGAACTCGGTAGGGTAGCAGGGGGGTAGAATCACTCTGAAGAGTTGTTTTAAAGGGGGAGGAGAGCTGCCAGAGCTCCCAGGTTGCCAAGTGACGGTTGACAGTTGATGAAAGTATTAACAAAGTATCTAACTGAACTTGAAGAAAGGTTCCTGAAGAGCCAGCAATGGAGGTGTTCTTGTCATTTAGCAGAGGGTGATGACAAGATGACAGTATTGCCGCCACTCTCCATCCAAGAGCCCATAAATATATCAAAGGGGAGGGGTCCCACAAATACCATCCTCAAGGGGTCCTCTGTTCACGTTGAGTAGGTCTCTTGTCCTTTTTCCGCTGGGCATCTGTCCAGTCTGCCTCATCCCAAGTAGAAGAGGCTGATTGTTCCTTCCTAATTTCTGATTCCAAGGAATTAGGAACCTGGATGTCTAGAGCAAGTAGTATGTCTAGGAGCTGTATTTTCGTAGTGGCAGACATGACAGAGTTCCCTTTCATGACTGTGATCCTAAATGGGAATCCCCAACGATATTTTATGCCAGCCTCCACCAAGAGAGAGGTAAGGGGTTTGAAGGCTCTGTGTTTTCGTAGGGTCTCTGGGGAGACATCCTGGAAGATCAAGATGGGTTTTCCGTTAAAGGTAAGGGGAGATAGGTCATTTAGCTTAGAGGTTACCTGCATCTTCTTAGAAAAAGAGGAAAATCTCAAGATAATGTCTTGGGGAAGTCTTCGGACCAATGGGGGGAGGGAACAAGTGCTCTCTCAATATCATCTTCTCTAATATTCAGGCTGGGACACAGATAATTAATCCAAGTGATCAAAAAGCTTTTGAGGTCCGTCTGTTCTGTCCCCTCCTCAAGCCCATGAAGGTGGATGTTAAGACGCCTGCTCCTATTTTCCAGGTTATCAACCTTGTCTATTAGATATCGATTAGATTCCTCTAAACCTTGAATATGAGGGTCTACTGCTGATGTTGCCCGTAGTGCTTCAGAGGCAGTGTTCTCTATAGCCATGACTTTACCTGTTAAATCTGACAGTTTTGCTTTCACTGGATCAAGCGCTGAAGCTAGCTCCCTGTGAAGGTCTGCTACGAACAGTTCTCTCTGGGCCCGTCTACACAATTTTAAAAATACGTACACCGTGCGGAAGTTTGCTCTCCGGTACACACAGCCGTTCAGATTCACACGGCTCATTGGGAAGAGGGGCTAGCTTTTCCACCCTGTAATACGCAAGTGTGGCATCTGGGATGGAAAATGGATCACAAGGAAAAATCCGTTTGCCGTCTGCATGACCGATCGTGTGTACCGCCCGTACAAACTTGTACGAATGTCTAAACATACGGAAGGGGAGGGATGAGATTTCCCGCCATTCACTTGATTGACAGTTTGCAGTCCACTCAGAGTACCTGTCAGTTGGCGAGCTGCGAGCTATCCTTCAGATGTATCTTTGAGTCTTACTTTTTCCTCAAATTTTCGATCTTTATTGTACTTCTGTTTATTTATATATCCACAGAGTTGTATTTATTGCTCTATATTTAACTTAATATATTTATATATTTATTTATACATAAATATTTATATATTTATTTATTTACACACACACACCCTGACATTTAATATATTTATTTCTTTATTTATCTATCTATTTATACTTATTTATTTATTAATATACATTCTGGAAAATATGGCAGGTGCAGAAGGGCGTCTATGCAAGGGTGGCCATGGAATTGCCTGGTCACATGCTGAGATCCTGGACCTCCTTGCCCTTTGGGGGAGGAGAAGGTCCAGGACCATCTCAGGGACTACCATCATAACATTGATATTTTTGAGCAGATTGCGGCCCAAATGAGAGTGAAGGGACATGACCCTCTGGCAGAAGAGTGCAGAAAAAAGACCAAGGCCCTTGGCTAGATATATCGCAAGGTCGTGGACCACAATCGAAAAAGTGGGGCTGGGGCAGTGACCATTCCATATTTTGAAGAGCTGGACACCATTTTGAGAGGGGATGCGACCATCCATCCTAAAAGGGTAGCCCGTAGCACTACCATAGTGCGAGTGCCTGTGGGACAAGGTTCCCATGCAGTAGATGGACCAGTACTGGCCCAAGAGATGCCAGCTTCACCATCACTGTTCCTGAATGCACAAGGTAATAGGAAAGGGACTGCGTATCAGTAGAAAGGATACCTTTAGCATTGTTCAGAGGACTCTTTATACAGAAATGTACATAAATGTGTATATATGTGTTTGTCGGTGTCTGTGTGCATGTATATGTTGAGATTATTTTTATAGCTTGGATTGTTATGCTTTTTATTTTAGTTTGGATTATGACAGGGATGTAGATATGGGCTTCTAGGGAGCAAGGTTTTTTTTATGAGGTTACTGGAGGGGATGCAGAGAGAGTAATGTTGAAGGTTGTATGAAACCTCATGTTGTCATACTTTTCCTTGTTTTTCTAAGATCAAATGGGTTCACCTGAACTTATCACCGAGGCTGAGGAGCATGCCATACTTGATCTTGAGCCCGTGGACTTCAGTATGTTGCAGGAAGAGCAAGAGGAAGCTACCCAGGCCAGTCTGATTCCTGCAACAGGAGAGGAAGCGGAACAGCAGCAGGGGGAGTAGCCAGTAATGATTTACTCCTCGAGGAGGCCAAGAAATGGTGATCAATGTCCCCTAGTCACATCTTTACTGCAAAATGCCTAATATGTTGATGTTTGCTTAGATAACTGTCTTTACTACTATCATAACCATAAATTTATGTTGATGTTTGATTACATAACTGTTATTAGTACATAGAGCCTATCGGAACTATAGATGCATGTTGATATTTGATTAGAGAACTGTCTTTGCCACATAAAGCATATCAGAAACATGGATTCATGTTGATGCTTGATTGGATAACGTATATGTACTGGTTACTAATTTTTCCATTTTCCATCTCTTTGTGCAGTTGATGAACTAGCCAATCCCACGGCTGTGATGACCCCCGCGGAGAGGTTTGTTGTGAACAAGCGAAGACGGGATCGCAGGGCTAGAAATGTCATGGTTTCTAGCCAGGTGGAAAGACTCCTCTCAACCATGATAAGGAGGCTTGAGTCAAGGGAAGAGAGGGCGGAAAGGGACTGAGCCCTTGAAGAAAAATGGTTGGAGCAGGCAGCTACCCTCCAGCAGATGGAGGAGAGAGCTGCTGCTGATCGGAGAGAGATGCTGGATCTTCTCCGATCACAAACCAACATTTTATAAGATTTCGCAAGACCAATTGCGTCTAAACCACCCACCAGGCTGGTAAAAAGAATTGTACGTAGGTCATCCCCACCTGGTGAAAGTGCTAGAGTCTCGGATTCTAACACCACCAATATTGTCCCACATATCACACCGCCAACTGATAACATCAATGTCCCACAGGGCACTCAGGTACAGACAACCCCCTTGCATAACCAGGTGGGTGTTGTAAAAAGATCCAAGAGGCCAATAAAGAAGCCCTAGCCTCTATCACCATGAATTTTTGTACACCTCCTCAACAGAACTGCCTGCTGCAGTTCTTTCCTGGGTAATCCCCTGAGTTTTATCTATTTTAATTTGTCTTTTGCTCTCCGTCTTGGTATATGACAGAGCAGACAGCCGACCAGTTAAAAACCACCTTTCTTATGGATGCAGTGGAAGTGGCCAACACAGGTTATCCAGTTTCTGATTGAAAAGTCTCTGTTCGGTGTGGCTGGCAATCTGCTGGATTGCACTATGAGCTGGAATGGTTAGTAATGTACCTCTGAGCTGTACCATGTGTTTTTGCAATTCACAAGGCTATGCCTTTTAATATACTGCCTGTTGCAGGATCATGTGTTCATGTAGAAATTAATTTTTTGGGGGTACCATACCTCTCTGCTATTCTGTTGCAGTCTGAAATCTCTCTCAAAGGAGAGGATGCTCTGGACTGGAGTATGAGTTGGTATGGTTTGTTAGGTGCCTCCAAGCTGCACCATTTGTTTTTGTAATTCACAAGGCTATGCCTTATAAATAATATACTGCTTGTTGCAAGAAGATGTGTTCATGGAGAAATTACTTTCTCAATAGGTTAAGCAAATAAATTTCTGAGCAAAAAAAATTGTGTTATTTATTTTTTTTCTTACTTATTTACTTACCTACTTACTTACTTGTGATATCATTGTTTCCCTACTACATAGAAATGCCATCTGAATTCCACATGACCATCATACCTATATTATACTCACATGTTTGTAGTTCAGAGTGCTATGCTTGCCCTTAAAAAGTAATGTATTATAACTTATCTGCTGAGACCATTGAAAAACATATACGTTACTGTTAAAAAACTCTTTCTTATAGCTATATGTTAATATGGGTTTTTTGTATTTCTGAAAGTTACTAGAGTATAATCTAACATTACTTTTCCTAGTGTTATTAGGAAAAAAAATGTTATCACTTCATTCGAACATTTGGAAAATGTGATAACAGTCTATATTTGTAGCTATTGATATCTAATATTGATTTTAGAGTAATAAAAGCAATTACTATGTCATGTGCCTGGATAACAGTACAGATAAGTAAAACTGAAGAAAGAAACCATAGTTGGTCAATGTTGCATTCCCAATGTTTTTATTTTAACAAGTTTCGCAATATAACTTCTACTTATGAAATAATTTCTATAAAACTATTTATATATTTTACATAGTCCTTGAGCATATATGAGTTTGAAAATAAATTTTTATTAACCATATTAACAATATAGTAAAAATTAGTATATCTGTAAGAATTACCAAAGTACCATATATTCCTGCATACAAGACTACTTTTTAACCCTTGAAAATCTCCTCAAAAGTGGGGGGGGTCTTATACCCCAGTAGATCTTTTCCCCTGCTGTGAGAATGATTGAAGTGTTAAATGGCCTGGCCAGTTTTCCCAGCAGATCCTTCCTCCTGCTGTGAGAATAACTGCTTTGCCTTTGAAGAGTTAAAGGGCCCTCCATTTAGCTCAGGAGAGTCAAAATGATGTTTCTTTTCAGGACAAGTTAGCCTAAAATTAGAATTTCTGGATTTAAACTTATCATTTTGCATCAAGTTTTGTCTTTGGTGAAATTCTCTTGTCTGCCAATGTGGCTCTAAAATCATTAATGTGCTCATTCATTAATGTGCTCATTCAAAAATTTGGGATGTGATAGCTTCATATTAATCAGCTTACAGTATTAATGCAACCTTACTTTCCAAAGATTAAACACCACAGAGATTTTTCAAAGTATCCCATGCTTTTTTAGCTATTCTCAGTCCTTTAATTTCACAGACTATTCCATCATCTACAGCCACTGAGCTGGCTGGCTGGTGCGGGACAGGCTTTCCAGCCAGGTGGCTGGCAGGCTGGGGGGGGCAAACTCTATATTTTAACTTTAAAATTGGGGGGTTGCCTTATGCGCCCAGTCGTCTTATGCGCTGGAATATACGGTAAAACAAAAAGTACAGTATAATAAAAAACAGAATTAATTAAAAAATAGAAAACAAATGTTATGACATGGTTATAATGCATACATAAATAAATTATATTTCAATATTAAAGTTCTGCAACTGCATAAAAATAAAGAAAAAATCAATTCAAAGCAATATAAATAATTTTTTTAGTGATTCCCTGAGAAGTCTCTCTACTGCAAAGTAAAACAGAATAGACAATGTTATTTCAGGCAACAAAATTACAGATCTATCTATCTATCTATAGATATACACACATATATATACAGTTGTCCCTCCACATTCGTGAACTTGGCATTTGCGGTTTTGATTATTCACGGTTTTGGGAGGGCCCCCACGGCCCCCCCAAAACCACGACACGGGGCCTCCGGAGGCCCCGTGAAAGCCCTGGGACAGAGCGGGGAGGGCCGGGGAAGCCTCCACGGGGCCTTCGGAGACCCACTGGAGGCCCCCTGAAGGCCTTGGGAGGGAGGGGTGAGGGCTGGGAAGGACTCTGCGGGGCCTTCAGAGACCCTCTGGAGGCGCCGCGAAGGCCTTGGGAGGGAGGGGGAAGGACCGGGGAAGTGTCCGTGGGGCCTTGCGAGGCCCCACAAAGGCCATGGGGAGGACCAGGGAGGCCTCCGTGGGGGCCCATCGAAAGCCTTGGGGGGAGGGGGGAGAGCTAGGAGGGCCTCCGTGGGGCCTTCGCAGACCCTCTGGAGGCCCCGCAAAGGCCTTGGGGTGAGGGGTGAGGGCCAGGAAGGCCTCCGCGGGGCCTTGGAAGACCCCATGGAGGCCTTGGGTTGCACCAGGGAGGCCTCCGCAGAGCCTGGCGAGGCCCCGCGAAGGCCTTCGGGGCGAGGGCCGGGGAGGTCTCTGCGGGGCCTGGCGAGACCTGCAAATGCCTTACGGGCAAGGGGGAAGGGCCGGGAAGGCCTCCGCAGGGCCTTGCGAGGCCCCACGAAGGCCTTGGGGGGGGAGAGGGCCGGCAAGGCCTCTACGGGGACTTACAAGGCCCTGCAAAGGCCTTGGGGGATGGGGGAGGACCGGCGAGGCCCCCACAGGTCCTGGCGAAGGCCCACAAAGGCTTTGGGAGCGAGGGGGAGGGCCGGGAAGGCCTTTGTGGGGCCTGGCGAGGCCCCGCAAATGCCTTGGGGGCAGGGGGAGGACTGGGAAGGCCTTGTGGTGGACTGGGGAGGCGTCCGCTGGGCCTGGTGAGGCTGCGCGAAGGACTTGGGAGCGAGGGAGAAGGGCTGGGAAGGCCTTTGTGGGGCCTTGCAAGGCCCTGCGAAGGCCTTGGGGTGCACCGGGGAGGCCTCCGTGCGGCTTGTCGAGGCCCCCAAAGGCCTTGAGGGCAATGGGAGAGCCGGGAAGGCCTCCGAGGGCCTGGCGAGGCCCCGCGAAGACCTTGGGGTGCACTGGGGAGGCCTCCGTGGGGCCTGGCAAAGCTCCACAAAGGCATTGGGGGAGAGGGGGGAGGGCCGGGGAGGCCTCCGTGGGGCCTGGCAAGGCCCCGTGAAGGCATTGGGGAGAGGGGGAGGTCTGGGAAGGCCTCCACAGGGCCTTGCAAGGCTCCGCAAAGGCGTGGCGTGGACCGGGGAGGACTCCGTGGGGCCTTGCAAGGCCTCATGAAGGCCTTGGGGTTGAGGGGGGAGGGCCGGGAAGGCCTCCACAGGGCCTTGTGAGGCCCCGCAAAGGCCTTGCGGTGGACCAGGGAGGCCTCCGCAGGGCCTTGCAATGCCCCGCGAAGGCCTTGAGGGTGAGGGGGAAGGGCCAGGGAGGCCTCTGCGGGGCCTTGTGAGGCCCGGCAAAGGTCTTGGGAGGAGGGGGACGGGCCGGAAAGGCCTCTGGAGGGCCTTCCGAGGCCCCGCAAAGGCCTCGGGGTGGAATGGGGAGGCCTCGGCAGGGCCTTGCGAGGCCCCGCAAAGCCCTTGGGGAGGACCGGGGAGGCCTCTGTGGGGCCTGACGAGGCCCCACGAAGGCCTTAGGGGTGAGGGGGAGGGCCGGGAAGGCCTCCACGGGGCCTTGCGAGGCTCCGTGAAGGCCTTGCAGTGGACCGGGGAGGCTTCCGCGGGGCCTTGCGAGGCCCCGTGATGGCCTTGGGGGCGAGGGAGGAGGGCCGAGAAGGCCACCGCAGGGCCTTGTGAGGCCCCGCGAAGGCCTTGTGGAGGCCCAGGGAGGCCTCCGCGGGGCCTTGCGAGGCCACGCGAACACCTTGGGGAGGACCGGGAAGGCCTCCGCAGGGCGTTGCGAGGCCCCGTGAAGGCCTTGCAGTGGACCTGGGAGGACTCCACGTGGAATTTCAAGGCCCCGTGAAGGCCTTGGAGGGAAGGGCTGGGAAGGCCTCCACGGGGCCTTGCGAGGCCCCATGAAGTCCATGTGGTGGACTGGGGAGGCCTCTGCGGGGCCTTGCAAGGCCCTGCAGAGGCCTTGGGGGCGATGGGGAAGGGCTGGGAATGCTTCCGCGGGGCCTGGCGAGGCCCCACGAAGGCCTTCGTGGGGACGGGGAGGGCCAGGAAATCCTCCGCAGGTCCTTGCGAGGCCCCACGAAGGCCTTGCGGTGTATCGGGCAGGCCTCCGCGGGGCCTTGCGAGGTCTTGCGAAGGCCTTGGGGTCGAGGGGGGAGGGCTGCGAAGGCCTCTGTGGGGCCTTGCACGGCCCCGCAAAGGCCTTCGGGGCGAGGGGGAGGGCCGGGGAGGTCTCTGCGGGGCCTGGCGAGACCTGCAAATGCCTTACGGGCGAGGGGGAAGGGCCGGGAAGGCTTCCGCAGGGCCTTGCGAGGCCCCACGAAGGCCTTGGGGGGGGAGAGGGCCGGCAAGGCCTCTACGGGGACTTACAAGGCCCTGCAAAGGCCTTGGGGGATGGGGGAGGACCGGCGAGGCCCCCACAGGTCCTGGCGAAGGCCCACAAAGGCTTTGGGAGCGAGGGGGAGGGCCGGGAAGGCCTTTGTGGGGCCTGGCGAGGCCCCGCAAATGCCTTGGGGGCAGGGGGAGGACTGGGAAGGCCTTGTGGTGGACTGGGGAGGCGTCCGCTGGGCCTGGTGAGGCTGCGCGAAGGACTTGGGAGCGAGGGAGAAGGGCTGGGAAGGCCTTCGTGGGGCCTTGCAAGGCCCTGTGAAGGCCTTGGGGTGCACCGGGGAGGCCTCCGTGCGGCTTGTCGAGGCCCCCAAAGGCCTTGAGGGCAATGGGAGAGCCGGGAAGGCCTCCGAGGGCCTGGCGAGGCCCCGCGAAGACCTTGGGGTGCACTGGGGAGGCCTCTGTGGGGCCTGGCAAAGCTCCACAAAGGCATTGGGGGAGAGGGGGGAGGAGATAACCCCCGCGAATGTGAAAAAAACGCGAATAAGATATGAGCCTGCGGGCCAGCTTCTTCCCACCACCACCCTTTCCAAGAGGCAGTGCGCCAGCTGCTCCCCACCCCTCCTTCCCAAGGCACCGAAGGGCTTCTTCAGAAGCCCTTCGCTGCCTCGGAAAGGGAGTGGGGCGCAGAGGACATGTGCCAGCTGCTCCCCACCCCTCCTTCCCAAGGCACCGAAGGGCTTCTTCAGAAGCCCTTCGCTGCCTATGGAAGGGAGTGGGCACAGAGGACACGTGCCAGCTACTCCCCACCCCTCCTTCCCAAGGCACTGAAGGGCTTCCTCAGAAGTCCTTCACTGCCTTGGTAAGGGAGTGGGGCGCAGAAGCAGCGCCCCAGCTGCTTCCCACCCCCCTTCCCAAGGCAGCGAAGGGCTTCCTCAGAAGCCCTTTGCTGCCTTGGTAAGGGAGTGGGGCCCAGAGGCAGCGCGCCAGCTACTCCCCACCCCTCCTTCCCAAGGCCCCGAAGGGCTTCTTCAGAAGCCCTTCGCTGCCTTGGGAATGGAGTGGGGCACAGAGGCAGCGCACCAGCTGCTTCCCACCCCTCCTTCCCAAGGCACCGAAGGGCTTCTGCAGAGGCAGCGGCCCAGCTGCTCCCCACCCCTCCTTCCCAAGGCACCGAAGGGCTTCCTCAGAAGCCCTTCACTGCCTTGGGAAGGGAGCGGGGCGCAGAGGCAGCGCGCCAGCTACTCCCCACCCCTCCTTCCCAAGGCCCCAAAGGGCTTCTTCAGAAGCCCTTTGCTGCCTTGGGAAGGGAGTGGGGCGCAGAGGCAGCGCGCCAGCTACTCCCCACCCCTCCTTCCCAAGGCCCCGAAGGGCTTCTTCAGAAGCCCTTCGCTGCCTTGGAAGGGAGCGGGGTGCAGAGGTAGCGCGCCAGCTGCTTCCCACCCCTCCTTCCCAAGGCACCAAAGGGCTTTCTTAGAAACCCTTAGCTGCCTCGGGAAGGGAGTGGGGCACATAGGCAGCGCGCCAGCTGCTCCCCACTCCTCCTTCTGAAGGCAGCAATGGTTTAAGCCCTTTGCTGCCTTGGGAAGGGAGGGTGTGTTGAGCAGCGGGGGGGGGAAGCAGCCTTCCGCGAATAATCAAAACCGCAAATGTGAAAGTCGCGAATGTGGAGGGGCAACTGTAATATCAAAGAATAACTTTGCTGTAATAAAGGATATATTAAGGGAAATTCTTGTAAAAAAGGAAGTACTGGAAAGGTTGTCTCATTTGGGGATAGAGCTGTGTGTTATGCTGCTCCACAGAATAGAAAAAAAGGGACAAAGGATGAAAGCACCATGGACAGAGATATCTTGCCCCTTGTATTCTCTGCGTACTATGATTGTATGACCTTATGTATATCACTGTAACTTATTTCCCTTATTTTTTTTCTTGTTTAAAGGAAGTAGGTGTTGTTGTAGAATATGTAACATACCTGTTTTTTCCTTATGGCCTTCAAATCCCTTAGCTGCTTTGGAGTCTCCTGCATGCGGAACTTCTCTTTCTTGAAAAAAACAGTTAGAAAACATACATTAGCAATCTTAATTCCAATGATAATATTTGCAAACTTTCCCACAAGAGTTACATCCATAATTCAGTTGCCCAGGTAACTAGCATAGAGGCATTTAGTTCAACATCCGTAATGCATCTAAGTAATGACCTATTTAGAAATATCTAGAAAATTAAGTCATGTAAAAAAATTATTTCATATTATTCTACCTACCATTCCCATGTGATGGTCCTGCTACTTCCTCCAACAACACTGAGAAAAAAGAAGTAATAAACAGTATAATACATAAAGTATGCTGTCAATTCATAGAGTTGAATAAAATTTATTAACCAAACTTTATTATCAATGTTATGCCAGTACAGCTTTTACACAATGTATTTCAAGATCAGCCAAGACATTATAAAATAAGTAATTTCCGTATCATGGCAATTATTATAAATGATTTTTTTAACACCGGTTGGAGGAAAAAAATGGTGTATGTAACATTACCTGGAGCTACCTGGACTTGAACAACAACTGGTTCTTCTATTTCCACCACTTGCTGGTTTTGAGGAGACACTCGTGCGGCCTCTCTTGCCCGGCGAACACCTGTTTTACAAATAGTCAACACTTTGTCAGATCATTTTTTTAAAAAATTAATATGGTGTTATACTTTGAAAAAGTTTTGTTACCTGCAGGCCTCCTATCCAAGACGCTGGGATTTCTGGCTGCGACATGGCATGTAATTTATTGGAAAATGGGGGCTGTCTTTCAGGAGGTGGATTTTCACCATATGCCTTCTATAGCATTAAAAAATGCCCCTTTCAAGATCTTGAACTTTGAGCGACATTGCTCAATTGTCCTGAGAAATCCTTTCTCCCTAAGCTCCCTTGCTGCCACAAAATAAAAGTTTTTATTCCTTATATTGGATGACCTCATTATCCTCCTTGCAGCACCTGGTTGCCTAGATAAACTGTCTAGTAAAACATTAGTTTCCTCATCACGCCAATAGGTGATTCTGTGGTGTGGGAAATTTGCACTTGCCATCATTTATCCTTAAGAAGATTCCTACTAGTCTACAGTCAATGCAGTCAATGCGGCATGCTGGAAAAAGGAGCAATAAAAAGTCAAAATAACCGAACTTTCTATATTACCAAGGTAAACTCAAGCTCCGGATACCAAAAAATTACATCTTTCAATTTTTTTTTGAATATGCCACCACTAAGATATTTAAATTACAGGAACCGCTCAAGAATTGCGGAAGTTTCCCACGCTGCTTGAACTCACAAGCAAACTTTCTTCACCCTGTCATAACCAACGTTACTGCAATCTTAAGTTTTTCTACAACTCAAACCATTCCTTTCTCTTCTTAACTGACAAAATATCTACGATCAGCTTTTTAATTTGATGACATTTACATATTTAGCTATTTGCATATTTTTCTTCTTCCTCATAGAAAGTCTGAATGTTAACAACTTTATTAATGTGTAGAAATGTTGAATGGCAAAGTTCTGTTGAAGACTAGTGTGACACTTAATCTACATACTAAAACAAACTTAAAAGGAGGTTCCTAAACTGACTAAGAATAGGGTAGGAAAGACTCACCAGCCCACAACGATAGAAGGCTTCATGGTGAAACATCATGGCATTGTTTCAGAAAAGCTTAAGATGGCTAATATACCTCCATCCTCATGGAGAGTCAGACTTAGAAGGGAAGTTACACAAAAGCAATAAAATTCAAATTAGGTCATGTGTTGAATGACCCAGCACTTCCAGTTGGCTGGAAGTGCCCAGTGAAATAAGAGAAAGGGAATTTTGGGAGAACAAATGCATGCAGGGAAAAACCCTAGACTTATCTAAGATTGTGAATGAGGTACACAAGATTGCTTTTACATTACAATGATTATTTCCCCACATACTACAGTCCCCTTCTCAATCATAGGGTACTTCAGGAACAATCTTCATTCCTTCTCATAGTCTAAGGAAACTGTCCTTAGGGAGAGGCTTTGTTAAAACATCAGCTATCATTTCTTCTGAGTTGCAGTACTCCAGTTGAACAAGTTGACTCTGGCACATTTCTCTCACCCTGTGGAAAGCAATGTCTATGTTCTTCTTCAGAGGCTTGTCACTCTGAGAAATCTTGATACAGCTTTGATTGTCTTGCATCAAAATGGTTGGCTTGGGTTCCTCTATCCCAAGATCCAGAAGCAAATTCTGCAGCCATTTGATTTAATCACAAGCTGTTTTCGCTGAGACGCACTCGGCACCTGTGGAACTATCCGCCACTGTACTCTGCTTCCGACTTGTCCAACTTACTGCTCCACCACCGTAAAAGATGATGTTTCCACTGGTTGATTTTCTCTCCACCAAATCACTGCTCCAATCAGCATCTGCATAGGCAATCAGTCGTGGCTTGTCATATGCTGGCAGCATCAGTTTGAAGTCAGCAGTCGCTTTTAAATATCTTGCAATTCGCTTCACTGCAGTAATATCTCGAAGAGTAGGAGAATTAACCATTCTACATAAGATGCCAACAGCATTTGCAATATCAGGTCTAGTGAAATTCGCTATGTACAGAAGTTTTCCAACTGCAGTTCTGTACTTTTCACTGTCTCTCAAAGGTTCAGATGCCTCATTGCTCTTTAAGAAGCCCACCTCCATCAGAGTTAGAGCATCCTTGGCATCTCTTAAGCCAAGACAGTCCAAAAGATCTACAATCTTTTGCTTTTGATTAAGAAAGAAGCTTCCATCACGGTCTCTTTCCATTTGTACTCCAAGATAGTGTGAGATATCTCCCAAACTTTTAATATCTATTTCTTTCTGGAGATTCAGAACTACCTCTTCACTATCTGCTTTGTCTTGACTGCACAGAATCAAATCATCAACATAACTTGCAATGTAAGTCCATCTATTATTTCTGAATCTTTTGTAAACACATTGGTCAACAGTGCCTGGAGTAAATCCTTCTTTGATAAGGAGCAGATTTAGCTTTTCGTGCCATTTCTTGGCAGCTTGTTTTAATCCATACAAGCTTTTCTCAAGTTTACATACTAGATGCTCCTTTCCAGGTACTACAAATCCTGAAGGCTGTTCCATGTACAGTTCCTCATCTAGATCTCCATAAAGAAATGCTGTTTTCACATCTAGTTATTGTACATGCATTTTCTTGGAAGCTGCAACAGCCAATAAGGTTCTAATAGCTGTGTGTGTAACAACTGGGGAGAAAGTCTCATGAAAATCTTCTCCAAATTGCTGATTGTAACCTTTAGCTACAAGTCTGGCTTTATATCTTTCAATCTCCCCTTCTGCATTTTGCTTTGTTGTAAAGACCCATCTGCAGCCAATTGCCTTCTTGCCTTTTGGCAGTTCTGTCAAAGTCCATGTTTTATTTTTATATAAGGATTCCATTTCCTCTATTGCTGCTTTCACCCATTTCTCAGAATCAGACTTTGGCAGTCCTTTGATCTTCTGCCAGTCAGAGGGTTCCAGAAGGCTTTCCCCTGTGGCTAGGTAGGAGAATCTCAAAGGAGGCACTCCCCTGTTACCCCTCGCAGATTGTCTCACCTGGACTTGAGTTCCTGGCTCTGCCCGTGGCACATCGTCTGGTCCTCTGTCCTCTGGTAAGTCCTGGGCTGAGGGAGCCCCTTCTGGATGCGAAGCACTTGCAGGAGGGTGAAAGAGCTGCACACGCTGTGGCTGCCACTGAGAATCAGGGTCAGGGTCTTCTTCCACTGCAAACACATCTGAATAGAAATCTTTGTTTGGATTAGAATTAAATTGAGGTCTTTCATCAACATAAACAGCACTTGTTATTCTCATTGTGCGTCCATCAGGGTTTAGGATTTGTAAGCACCTTTGGCATAGCCAATAAAAATTCCCTCTTCACTTCTACAGTCCAGTTTGTCTCTTTTCTGTTTGGGAATGTATGTATAAGCTTTTGATCCAAAAATCCTTAGATGGTTGAGTCTGGGTTTCACACCATGCCACAATTCAAATGGAGTAACATCTCTGGATCTGGTTGGAAGTCTGTTGTATAAGTATGTGGCTGTGAGAATTGCCTCAGACCAATAGGCTTTAGGCATGTTAGCCTGCAAAAGCATTGCAACTGCCATTTCTTTTAAGGTGCAGTTCATTCTCTCCAATAAACTGTTTTGTTGAGGACTATAAATCCCAGAAGTCTGGTGTCTGATGCCATGTTCCTTTAAGAATTCATCAAATTGATTATTGACAAACTCAGTCCCATTATCCGTCCTCAAATTTTGAATTTTATAATTGAATTTATTAGTGACATAATTAAAGTACTCTTTGAACTTTTCAAAAGCTTGACTTTTCTCCCTTAGGAGATAGCAGTGGGTATATCTGCTGAAATCATCTGTGAAGGTTAAAAAATAGAGGTTTCCACCAACTGATTTCTGTCTAAATGGCCCACAGATGTCAGAGTGTATCAATTCAAGAGGTTTGGTAGATTGCCTTTCTGTGAGAGGCTTGTGTGAAGGTGCAGTAGCCTTGACTTTAATGCATTCCACACACCTTTCATTCACACAACAGTTCTTGAAATGAAAGTGTCTTGCTAGCTCTTGATTAGCCAATTTCTTTATGCATTCAACATTTCTATGAGCAAACCTTTTATGCCATAAATTTATGCAGTCTTTGTGTTTACACTGAGTGGCAACATTGGCATTTGAGTCACTGATCTCCATGTGATAAAGGCCATCATCCTTTAGAATGCCTTTAAAAATCAACTGTTTGCCATGAAGACCATAACATGCATTCTTTTTTAAACTACTCTGTTGCCTCTAGAGGTGCTCATTTTGACTGAATAGAGGGAGCTCTTGAGCTGGGGCGCATAGACTGCGTCCATAATTTTCAATATCTCTGCACTAGCTCCCAATTTCATAGGTAAGTACACAGTTCCAGTTCCTTGTACTGAAACAGAATCTCCATTGGCTAGAAATACAGGGAATTTTACTTCTTCATTAAGATCTTGGAAATATTTCCTTTTATTGATAAATGTGTTGGAGGCTCCGGAATCTACGATGAAACAATCTTTATATTGATTTCCAGAAGCTTGCATTACTTTTTCATAAGCCAATCCAATGTGAAATGCCTGTTTAGTATCAGCTTTTCTATCTCTATAGCCTTTTGCATTTTGTTGCCTCTGGCCAGTCATCCCTTGCTGTGAGAATGACTGCCTGTTTCCCTTTGAAGCCTTAGAGTGCTCCCCATTTGGCTCAGAAGAGGAGGGGGGCTGAGAGTGGGTAGCATTTCCTTTAAAATATTTCTTTTCTTTTCCAGCCAAATTTACTTGCTGGTTAAAGTTAGAATTTCTGAATTCAGCTTTCTCATTTTGCATCAAATTTTGTCTATGCTGAAATTCCCGTATTTGAATATAGGCTTCTGGTAGGGTTATATCATTTTTCAATTGCAAAGTATTTATGATGGGATTGTATAACTTTGGTAAGCTTGCTAAGAAAATCCCAACTTGCATAGCCTTTGGAATCTCTTCTCCAGGAGATTGCAATTCTGCTAATGTAGCTCTGAAATTATCAATGTGTTCATCTTGGATTTGATAATCTCATGTTCACAAGTTTAATCATCAATGCAATTTTACTTCCCATGGATTAAACAACACATAAATCTTTCAAAGTGTCCCAAGCATCTTTTGCTGTTCTCTTATCTTTGATTTCAGGAATTAATCCCTGATCTGTTGTTAGAATTATGTAGGCTAATACTTTTTTGATCAATCCTATCAAAATCATTCCTCTCTCTTCCCTGAGGAGGTCTGGGATTGTGTAAAACATCAATAAATCCCATGGCCTTCATGTATGTTTCAAAAGAAAATGACCATTGTCTATAATTCGGCCCACATAGCTTTTCCATGGCTAAAAAGGCAGAGAGGTTAGCTTCAGATGCAGCCATAATTGGTTTATAGCTTTATTGCTTTACTGCCTTTGTCTTCAAGCCGAGAGAGACCAAAAAACAGCAACTCTGAGGTGATCAGATAAAAGGAAAAATAAAACTTTTGCAAAAACAAAAATTAAATTGAGCTTTTAAGTCTTTAAATCTGGGAACCAGAACCCTTTTTGTGGGAAGGTAATGAGTCTAAAAATAAAATTGTATTAAAAAATTCCAGGATCTAGTCCTTTTAAAAACAACAGGAATTATTTCCTTTTAAAAAGAGTTAAAATCATTCAGTCACTTTTGATTTTGTGTTCATGCAGAATGCGCTTAGGAAGCAGACTTAAGCTCAATTATCATCAGAGGTCTGGGATCCCCCAGTTAAATTAGACTCATTACAAAAACAAAGGAGTCAGTTTAAAATGCAAATCAAAGTTTCCTGAAGGTATATCAATCTCAATCTACATACTAAAACAAACTTAAAAGGAGGTTCCTAAACTGACTAAGAATAGGGTAGGAAAGACTCACCAGCCCACAATGATAGAAGGCTGCATGGTGAAACATCATGGCATTGTTTCAGAAAAGCTTAAGATGGCTAACATACCTCCATCCTCATGGAGAGTCAGACTTAGAAGGGAAGTTACACAAAAGCAATAAAATTCAAATTAGGTCATGTGTTGAATGACCCAGCACTTCCAGTTGGCTGGAAGTGCCCAGTGAAATAAGAGAAAGGGAATTTTGGGAGAACAAATGCATGCAGGGAAAAACCCTAGACTTATCTAAGATTGTGAATGAGGTACACAAGATTGCTTTTACATTACAATGATTATTTCCCCACATACTACAGTAAACTTTGATTTGCATTTTAAACTGACTCCTTTGTTTTTGTAATGAGTCTAATTTAACTGGGGGATCCCAGACCTCTGATGATAATTGAGCTTAAGTCTGCTTCCTAAGCGCATTCTGCATGAACACAAAGTCAAAAGTGACTGAATGATTTTAACTTTTTTTTAAAGGAAATAATTCTTGTTGTTTTTCATAGGACTAGATCCTGGAATTTTTAAATACAATTTTATTTTTAGACTCATTACCTTCCCACAGTTCTGTTGAAGACTAGTGTGACATTTGGATAGAAAGCAATTTGGGTGCCCAAATTATAGAAAGTCCGATAATTCTAGCTTTCCTACTTCCGTTTCTTGCTGCCGCACAGAATACAGGGAAGCGCGACTGTTCTCTATAGACGACCTCATCATGGCTCAGGCAAGATTCCCACACCAACTTGCTTACTGGAGGGATGAGGAAACCAATATCCTACTCTCCATTATAGGAAGCTAGGTGGGAGGAAGCTCTCGAGTCATAAGGTCCTCTAATGTGGTACATTGGGGCAGCTAGGTGCTTAGAAGGCATGGTTTTTTTAGGTCTCTGCAGCAATGCAGATCCAAATTCAAATTACTAAAGGGGGCATTCTTCACTGCTCTAGAGGCATATGGAGAGAACCCCCCCAGAGAAAGAATGCCCCCATTTTTTGAAAAAATGAGGGCCCTCTGGGAGGATGCTGGAAGGCCCTCACACCTTGATCATCGTCCGGCTGGTAGGTGATGCACATTTTTGATGTTTTATAAATTATTTTAAACAGTGAATATGGATTAGTAATTTAATTTAATTTCTCTCTCATAGGTGTTAGGTGTGCAAGGGAGGTGGCATGATTGTCCCCTCCCCATCTTGTTGGAGGACAAGGTAAAAACCTTAATTTTACATGTCATTACATCTTTAGTGCCACTTACCTGAAAAGTGTTTGTGTTTTATCATTACTATTAATTGTTTTTTGAATGGGCGTATAATCTAACTAAGGAGGCATGGGTATTCACGCGGTTACTTTGGAATGCAAAACACCTCCATAATTTTTTAATGTGGTCCTCCTCTTGAAAATTAAATGTATCGTTAAAGGCATCCATGCCGGGCATCCATAGATGTTACTGAGGTATTTTTCCAGGTTGTGCTGCTGTGTTCCTGAAGAGTTTACTCCTGATGTTTTGCCGGCATCTGTGGCCAACATCTACAGAGAATGTTTGCATAGGATTGTATCAGGGAAGGATACGTTAATTTGTGTAACTTTGTGTAATTTCTAGTTCAGCTTTAAAAGGAGGATTATGGTCTGTTTGGCTAATGGTCCATCATCTGCTTGAAATCCCCCTGTCCCTTGGTGGAATTCCAGGCCGACTACTATCAGAATGATATGATAGAGGAAAAGATAAGAAAATAAAGGAATAGAAAGAAGGAAGCCTTAAAGTAAACACAGACAGGCTTTCAGATTTAGATAAAATATTGATGTGTTCACTTGTACTCATTATTACTTCTGGCTTCCTTTCCTGCAGATCCACAGCCCCGATAAAGGGCGGAAGAGGAAGAGATGGCGGTGGAAGAAGAGGCAGCGGCCTCACTGGAAACAGGTTTTTTAAATAATATATATTGTTTCTATCCATTGCTAGTGTACACCTTTGTTTAAAAGGATTATCCCACTACATAACTTGCTTTTTGTGCTGTTGCCTTGATCTGGTTTAGACTACAGAAAATCACTTTTTCAGGTTAACCAATTTTGGTAAAAAAAGGTTTAATGTCTTCCTTGCTTCATTCCTTGCAGAGCCACAGGTCCAACAAAGGGCAGAGGAGGAAGCCGTCCCACCAGGTGAGTATCTGGATCAACCGTACTTTTTTCAATACAGATGTTAAAACATTCCTGGCCTATGTGTTCCCCATCTTTTTATATATATATATAAAGGATATTCCTACTACGTAGCCTGCTTATGTGTTGTTGCACTTACCGGGTCTAGATTTAGAATAAATATTTCATTCATTCTTTCTTGCAGAACCACTGCCCCTTGCAAGGGTGGAAGAGGAGCAGCAGGAGGAAGAAGGTAAGCAATAAAAGGATTGTGGTGCCATGTCTATTGAGAACAAGTATCCGGTTTGAACATCAACAATTAAGACCTGAAAGTTACTTTAATATTTTTTAAAGTGGTTTAATTCTTGGCAATCATTTAACTAATAGATGTAAAAGAGCATGCATATGTGTATTGGCACACACAGCATTAGTTACAAAGGACTAGATGTTAACTTTCAAAACCTTTTTATTTCAGTCTTAGAAAACAGGCTTGATAATACTGAGACAAGGCTGTCCAGACTGGAAAACCTGGGTGAGGAAAAATAGAACATTTTTGCTTACACTGTTTATTATTTTATTTGACGTGTTGAGTAATGCACCAAACAATTCTGATGTGGTCTCTTTTTCCTAATCCTACAGTGGAGAGGATCCTAGAAATTTGGGAGAAAAAATAGAGAAGTAAAGAATGAAGATTTTTTTTAATTCCCAAGGTAATCCCTGTATATATTTATTTATTTTTAATGGTATTGGCTAATTTTTATGTTTGATACTTTTAGATCGTATACTTCTTATTTATGCTATTTTATGTATATATATATATATATATATATATATATATATATATATTATTTATAATTTTTATACTGTTACATTCAACTTTGTAAATTTAATATAACATTATCTTTCTGAAATCTTAATTCCAATGTAACTTATTACAGGATAATAAAATTTAAATGAAAATAATAGTAGTTAGCTTATTACATAAACAGATTCGACATCATATTACACATATTCTTAACGTATTCTAACATCTCGTGTCTACCATCTTCTTTTTTGTACATAATTTTAGAATCCTTTAACCTTTATTCCTTTTCCCCTACCCATACCTCCCTGATCTTGCAAACTTTTTCATTCGAACTTATATTTACAGAATGCCACAGACTTAAATTTGATCTGAATTCTACTAATCTAATCAGAACCTTAATGACTACTTGGACCTGCACATTTCTAGATTTGTATTATTTACAAAACTTTCCATAGATCCAAGTTGGCCAGATTTTTCCATTTTATTTCCTAGTATTTTTGCATCGGTAGCCATTCTATTTCTATCTTCTCTGTCGAAATATCTTTAAGCCTAGCAGTGAGCCAGTCCATTTCCATCATGTCTCTCATTCTGAGCAACCATTCCTCTACCGTAGGTATTTCCTTTCTTTTCCATTTTGCCACGAAGAGAATTCTAGCAGCTGAGGTCATGTATAATATTACTCTCCAATATTCCTTCATTATCTTTTGATCTGTTAAATCCAACATGTTCAGCAAATATAACTGGGGCCTCATTGGGAATCTAGTTCCAAAAATTTCATTAATCGTTGTGTGAATTGTTTTCCAATATTCTTGTGCTTTTTGACATGTCCACCATGTATGGTATAAGGTGCCCTTCGCTTGTTCACATTTCCAACATGTTTGTGGGCATGTCTTGTACCATCTTCCAAATGTTTTTATATAATTTTCTTTTAAGCTTTGAGCTGATGTAAATTTTTGAGTATTTAGCCAGGATTTTTCCCATTTTTCTAATTCAATGTTTTGTCCAATGTCTTGTGCCCATCTTATCATTTGGTCTTTGATTATTTCTTCTTCCAGTTCTCTTTCAAGTAGTATATTATAATATTTGGATATATGCTTCTTATTTTGACCAAAAATAATCTCATCTATTTTATTTGTCTCTAGTTCAAAGTTTTCTAATTTCAAATCCATCTTAAATTTTTCGTAGATCTGCTTGTATTGGAACCAGTTTAATTTAACACCTTTTTCCGCTAACTGATCTTTGGATTTTATTTGTATATGCCCATGTACATCTCTTTCTGTAATATCTTTATATTTAAGCCAAGCTTCTCCCGTTCCTTTAGTTCTTCCGAAAAAAGCCTCTTCTGTTGAGATCCACAATGGGATATTTTTGTAGAATTTTTTTCTTATATTTGTCCATGTATTCAACAGTGCTTTCCTTATACAATGTAGATCAAATTCTTTATTATCTTTCTTTTTATTATAGCATAGGTATGCGTGCCATCCATACCGCAACATTGTGCCTTCCAGAGCTAACAAACTTCTATTGCTCAGCGTTATCCAATCTTCGATCCAAGTTAGCACGCACGCCTGGTAGTAAAGCTGTAAATCTGGTAACGCACAGCCGCCTCTTTCTTTCCTGTCCTTTAATAATTTTATTGAGATTCTCGGTTTCTTGCCTTGCCATAAGAATTTCAGTATCTCTTTTTCCCAAATTTTAAAACACTTATTATTATGAATGATGGGAATGTTTTGAAACAGGTACATGAATCTTGGTAAAATGTTCATTTTGATTGCGGCAATTCTGCCAAGAAACGAAAGATTCATTCTGGACCATTTACTTAGATCTTCTTTTATTTCTTTCCATAGCTTTCTGTAGTTGTTATCATATAAGTCCAAATTCCTCTTCGTTACCCATATTCCCAAATATTTAACCTTTTTCTCTACTCTATAGCTTGTTATTTTTTGTATTTGCTCTTCCTCACTATTAGTCATGTTTTTTGTTAGGGCTATTGTTTTATCTTTGTTAATTCTGAAACCGGACACATTTGCAAATTCTTGTAGTATCTTTCCCAACTCTTCCAGTTGTTCTACCGGTTCCTCTAATATTATTACCAGATCATCCGCATATACCCTTATCTTGTTTTCGAAACCTTTAACTCTGGTACCTTTTATATTCGTGTTGGATCTTATACTATTTATCAATATTTCTATCACCATAACAAAAAGAAGGGGGGAAAGGGGGCACCCTTGCCTAGTGCCCTTTCTAATATTTATCTTTTCTGTCATGTCACCATTTACTATTATTCTCGCACTTTGATCATTATAAATTTGGTTGATCCTTTTTTGAAAGCTTTCCCCTACTTCCATTTTGTGCAGTACCGACTTCATGAATGTCCAATTTACATTGTCGAAGGCTTTTTCGGCGTCCAGAAAAAGCATTGCCATTTTTTTACCAATGTGGGTGTCATAGTATTCCATTATATCTAAGATAATCCTGATATTATGCTTTGCCTGTCTATTACTAAGGAAGCCATTTTGATCCTCAGGTATAATGTTGGAGAGGATATTTTTTAACCTTTGTGCTAAAATAGACATGAACAGTTTATAGTCGCAATTTAACAGGGAAATGGGTCTGTAACTCTTTGGATCCTCAGATTCTCTGCCTTCCTTGTGTATCAGCGATATGTATGCCTCCCTCCAAGAGTCCGGAATGCCGTCTTCAATAATTTTATTTAACGTTGTTTGTAGGGGGATTAATAATTCGTCTTCTATTTTTTTATAATAGAGTGCTGAGAACCCATCCGGCCCAGGGGCTTTCCCTATCTTCATCTTTCTGATTGCATCTGTTACATCCGCAACCGTAATTTTACTGTTCAATGTTCTCCTCTGTTCTTCTGAGAGTTTTAGTATATTTTGTTTTTCTAGATATTGATTGATTTTCCTGATATCTATTTGCCTGGTGTCTTCTCCATCGTAAAGTTTGCTGTAATACTCCGAGAAACTCTTTTTGATTAATTTATGATCTGTCACGATTTTCCCTCTGTATTTCAATTCCATAATTATCTTTCTCTCTTTTCTTCTTTTAAGATTCTGTGCCAGCCACCTCCCAGACTTGTTGGCTGACTCAAATTGAAATTGTTTCACCATTTTCAACTTTGAAGCTATTTCATCTATCATTTGAGATTGTATTTGTTTCTGAATCATTTTAATTTCTTCTGCTAATTGCCTGTCGTGTGGGTTTTCTATTAACTTTTTTCCCTTGATTCTATTTCTTTCTGTAAAAGTTGTAACTTTTTCTCTTTCTCCTTTCTCCTTATGCTCATCTGTTTTATAAAGAAACCCCTCATGACAGCTTTACTTGCCTCCCATACCGTTTTCATCTTTACGTCCCCTGTGTTGTTTTCTATTAAATATCGCTTCAAGGTATATTTTGCTTTCTTTACAACTTCCTTATCTTTTAATAATATTTCATTGAGTCGCCAGTTGTATTTTTTATGTTCGCTTTGCAATATTATCTGTATTGGGTTGTGGTCTGAAATCCACTTTGTTAATGTTTCCATCTTTTTGACTTTAATGATGACCTCTTTTGTTGTCCAAAACATATCAATTCTTGATGAGGTATGATGTACATCTGAGAAGAAAGTAAAGCTCGGGTCATTTCCGTATTTCCCCCTCCAAATGTCTATCAAGCCGAGATCTGATGTCTTTTCAAAGAAGATCCTCAGAAGTTTCCCTTGATTTTTCCTTATTAGCTTCCCTGACGATCTGTCCAGTTGAGGATCGACCACTCCGTTCCAGTCTCCCATCATTATAATCTTATCCATTTCTGTTTTTTCAATCTCTATCTTTAACTTCCTGAAGAAGGCATCTTTATTTTGTAGGGGCACATATATCCCCACAGCTAATATTTTTAAGTTCTCCAATTTTACCTCCACTCCTACATAGCCTCCATTTAAATCCTTAAATATTTCTCTTGCAGGATATTTTCTGTCAATATACATAACTACTCCATTTTTCTTCTTGTTTCCTGCTGCAATGATGTTTTGTCCTAATTTGGGATTCTTTAGATACTTCGTATCCCTCTCTTTGATGCGAGTTTCTTGTAAACAGATAATCCCTGCTTTTAGCTTCTCAAGATAATGAAAAATCTGCCGTCTTTTAGTATTTGAATTTAATCCCTTTACGTTCCATGAGACCATTTTACAATCCATTTTCTGTTTATATATTGTTTATATATGTTTATGTGTTTTATCCTTAAGCTTCATATTTTATGTATATTTTTTAAAAGAATTATGTAATGTCCATCATTTTTACTACTCATTGTCTGTATTGTAAATATTTTTGTATATTAATAAATAACATTGTTACAATGTGTTGTGATCTTAATTGTTTGGATATTCATGTAGTGATATGTTTAGGTACTGATGCAGCCAACCGTTACAAGGTTTAACCAAGCGTATAACTCAAAAGATATTTCTAATTATTTTTTTTTTCAGTTGTTAACTTGTAGTATGTGTCAAACATAGGGAATGCAATCATTTAAAATTCAATCAATATTCAGAGCCCCATTTGAAAACCTCTAGTCTATCAGAAGTTAAAAACTACTGAAAAATGTAGATAGCAATCTATCCTTTTATTCCCTTCACCTAACCTTTTCTCAGAAGAACATATCTATAAGCAGTTTGATTTTTACATTCTTACAACTGTTTAACTACAAGCAGTTCCCAGACAAATTACAGCTGTGAGGATGAAATATCAAATCTCTCAAGATGGAATTCCAGGCTTTGCTAAAAAGAAGAAAACAGTAGTAAAGTTGTCCCTCCATATTCATGGATTTGGCATTCACGGATTTAAGTATTCACAGCTTGAAAATATTCTTTAAAAAATAATAATCCAGAAAGCAAACCTTGATTTTGCCATCTTATATAAGGGACACCATGTTGCTATGCCATTGCATAGAATGGGACTTGAGTATTCATGGATTTGTGTATTCACAGGGGGTCCAGGAACCAAACCCCAGCAAATTTGAAGGGACAACTGTATACAGTAGTTCTTTTGGCTGGTGTGGAAAGCTGGGTTAGGGTAATGCCTGAGACTGAGCTAAAAGACTTGCTTCTACCTTAGCTGGGGTGTCAGGGAGGGGCAAAATGAGGATATTGCTACTCAAATAAGAATTCTGCCTCCCCCCCACCGAAACTTTCCTTCATTCCCCAAATTTTAAGATGAACCTTTTCCGCCTGGCTGCAATTAAAGAGATGGAAGAGGTTCATCTCATCTTGCCTTCCTGGGTGGACAGGCAATCTCCTGCGGGGCTGGGATATCCCTTCTCCTGTGCGAGAAAGAGCAGCCCAGCCAGGGAAGGCAAAGGCAAGCCCCTCCGGAGCTGGGATACCCCTCCTCCCATGCCTTTTCTCAGAAGCTCCTCCAGTCCACTGTTTTACACTCTGTAGAACACAAAACACAAAAGGGAGGAAGGACAATGAAGCAAACCTTTAAAGGAAACATGAGTGTGTATATGTATAAAACTTCAGAGGTCAATACTAGTACAGTTGTCCCTCTGGATCCACGGATACAGAGTATTAAATCCATGGTATTAAATCCATGGATTTAAGTATTCACAGCTTGAAAATATTCTGAAAACAATAATAATCCAAAAAGCAAACCTTGATATTGCCATCTTATATAAGGGGCACCATTTTGCTATGCCATTGCATATAATGGGACTTTAAAGAAGGTAGGTGAGAAATTAGAGGAAGGAAACGAGTAGCACAAATGGTCAGTGTGTGTGTGAGAGAGAGATTTGCAGTTTAATGCTGGTTGGCAAGGATGATGAGTCAGGCGGAGGACCGCCTTACCCTGTATAAAGTGAGGCAAGTGGTGGATGAAGCCCAGTGCTTTTCTGCCTACTGACAGCAACTGGGGGGTAAGGGCTCATTCGCTCTCTGTTATTTGAGCTCCTGCTACAGCTGAACCATCCGAGCTCCCCACAACAGCAGGTCATGGCCTCCGACAGCAATCCCAGCCCAGGCAGCATGAAAGAACGTGGGGTATTTGGCAGGAATGTCAAGAACACCCGACACGGACACATTTCTCTGTGTTTGGGTGGGAGTTTCTGGCTAGTTTTGCTTTGCATGCTAATTTGCACAGTTTGCACCTGCTTGCTGTTTGCATAGAAAGTTTAGCTAGCACACTTCCAAAATGGGACAAATTTGACATTTCTATGAAAACTACAGGGTGGTTGGGAAATATGAAAAAAAGGGACTGTCCCTTTTAAAATCGTACATATGGTCAGCCTAATTAACAGATATTTGAAAGAATAATATCTCTGTACAAGACTGTGCTCTAATATTCCTTTTGTGTCCTATCCCTCTTGCTCCACTGTATTCCTTCAATTATTTTTTTAAACATTTCTCTCTCTCTCTCTCTGGCTTTTCTTCGCAAACAAAGATTCAGGAAGGACTCATCCCGTGCTTTCTGCAAGCGCGCTGATGACTAAAAAGGCCAATCCGAGATAAACAAGGCTGGTTGCAAAAAGCACAGCAGAAGGTCTCCTTGGGTGATGTTTTTGGGTTGTGATTCTTTCTGCGTTGTCGTTTCTCTTCAAGACTTGTTCGGCGTGAGTTCTCAAATAAGGCTGCAGCATTGTGGATAGTGCGTCTCCATGCCTCCCGATGTGAGGCCAGGGCGGACCACTGTTGGTGATCAATTTGGCCAAGCCTGAGATGTTGTTTCAGGGAGTCTTTGTATCGCTTTTTTGGAGCGCCCCTCTTATGCTGACCCGTGGCGAGTTCACCGTAGAGTAGTATTTTTGGGAGGCGATGGTCCTCCATCCTAGAAACATGCCCTGCCCAGCGCAGCTGTGTTCTCAATATCATGGCCTCAATGCTGGTGATCCCTGCTTGCTCAAGGACAGCAACATTCGTCACATAGTCAGTCCAGTGTATATTTAGGATTGTGCGTAGACAGCGCTGATGAAAGCGCTCGAGGAGTCGTAGGTGGTGGCAATAGGTGACCCATGTTTCAGATCCATAAAGGAGGATAGACAGTACGATGGCTCTATACACACTGATTTTTTAAACATACTCTTGGAACATATTAACTGGATTTCTTTCCAAATCAAATGCTTAGTATTGTTATGTGTTTTGATTTTATATATATGTTTATTGTGTGGTAGCCATTTGCATTCTAATGTATATTTGCTGAATGCTGTTACTTACAATAACTATTTGGGGTCAGACTAGATAGCCCATGAGACTCTAGAAGTCTGCAAAGTCTTTTCAATGTTCCTTACTAATCAACTCTATGTTCCAGAAACATATGATAAGCTGAGGTAAACAAATTCTTTCTATAATGACGGTCGAACTGTACCTAAATGTTCCTAAGCTATTTTGCCTTGTACTTTCTGAACTATCAACAAACTGTCTCAAGGGAAACTCAAGGGAAACTGCTTTCCTGAAATGTAAACAGTATTTCAAGAAAGGGAAGTGCCAAATATGGACACCAGATGGGTGGAGGGAAGTACTCCTGTTTGTATTTCACAACATACTGTATTTCTCTATAAAAAGTTGCTTTCAGAATGACTCGGGGTTCTGACTCTTTGGAAGATATTCCAGTCAGGCCCACCGGTGTAATAAAATTCACTTTCCAATCCGTGGGTCTGCTGTTCCATGATTTCTGCATCAATTGTACACCAGTTCTTCATTTATGATACAAGCATATTTCTGTAGCATCTCTATCAATTTCCATAAATTGCAATTATTATACTTCTTGTTACATATTTTACATCTTGTAACTTTTATCTAATGTATACATTCATTCTAATATATTACATTCATTCATATAATCCTATCTCCACTCATCAAATAACACATTCCCTTCCCTTCCCATCTTTCCATCCTTCCATCCTTTCGTTTCACTTTTCCTACTCACTTCTATACACTCCCCCATCCTTTCAACCTCTCCATTTCTCATTTCCTCCCACTTATAAACCTACTCATACCCTCTCACATACCACCCCATCTCTTTATCAACTTCCGACCATTTTCCCCAATTGACTTCCCTTGTACCTCCTCCCGTCTGGATTGCATTAGTGCTCTCTTCTTTTCTTTCTCCTCTATCGATTCTAATATTGTGTCATCATTTCCCATATCTTTACCTTGATTTAATTTAAATATTTTGTTTCTAAATAAAACATGATTATAATATCTTATATCTTAGCTTATACTTCTAAGTCTCAGTGCCGTATATTTTAGGTATGGTTTCTCTTTTCTATTCTTCTCTTAAATGTATCTTATTTTATAGTTGTTTAATCAAGTCTATTTAGTCATTTTTTTATATTCCATCTTTTTGTCCAATATTTTAAAATTGGAGACCATTCTTCTTCCAGATTTCCTTTTTTTCTGTATTCAGTATACATGTTAACTTGTCATTTTCATGCATCTCATTGAGTTTGACCAGCCAGTCATTTATTAAAGGTGTCTCTTTTTTCTTCCAATTTGTCGCTACCATCAACCATGCTGCCGTTATTGCATATAGTAAAGTTCTTCCATGTTGTCTTGTAAAATTCCTTTCCAAATCAGAAGTGATATTTAACAAATAAAGTTTTGGGTTTAAGGTGAATTGAGTATTATATATTGTTTGAATCGTTTTATGCCGTTTCATCCAAAATTTTTGAATTTTTGGGCAACCCCACCACATGTGGTAAAGTGTTCCAATGTCCTTTTCACATTGCCAGCATTTATTGTTGTTTGTTTTGTTAATTTTACTAATTCTTACTGTTAAATACCATCTGTTTACAATTTTTAGGTGGTTTTCTTTTAAGGTTAGGCATGCTCATGCTCTCTCCCATTCTTCCAAATTTATTGTATCTCGAAGATCTTGAGCCCATTTAATCATAGCTTCAGATATTGTTTCACTTTCTAGTTCTTTTTAATAATAATTTATAAAATTGTGAAATTTTTTTGCACTCCTTTCCCCAGATTACTTTGTCCAATTCTGATTCCATCCTCTCAAAATCAAAATTTTCTTTGTCTTCTTGAAAACTGGATTCCGCTCTGCTCCGCAGGGCATGTGGAGTGGAATCCACTATTGCAGCCAGGGAGGAGAGAGACCGGCCCTTGTGTCACCGGCAAGCACCGGCGATGCGAGCAGAGGGTCAGGGGCCAGGAGGATATAAAGACGACCCACCCCTCTGCTCACCCTCCTTGCTTCGGCAAGCCAGGAGAGGAGGAGCGACCCGGGCAAAGAGGGAAAAGAGCACCTTGCTCTTCACACTAAGTTGGAGAGGCTGCGTTTGTTGCTGTCGCTTTGAGGATCCTTGGACAGTGAATGAGCAAGGAGGCTAAGTCTTTGCTGGGCCTGGTTCCCAGTGGGTGGGGGAGTTTGCCCGCCCACCCTGTGGGGGCTAGTGGCAGCCGCCGAGGCGGTCTCTGTGCAGCCAAGTAGAGGAGAGGGTTTGGCGATTGGGGGGCGGCCCCATGTGTTGGGCTCGGGGGATGGAGCGGGTGGCTCCCCCCAGCCCTTGGGAAGGGAGGGCAGACCCTACAGTGTCATGCAGGAGCTGTGGCTGGGAGGTGGGGTGCCTGGAACCCCACTGTCGGGGAGCTGGATGCAATCCAGGCCAGTGCTCCACAGCGAGGCCGCACGGGGTGTCCAGGAGGGGTTCAGCCATCCCACCAGTAGGGCCTACTGCCATGTGGCACCCCAGTCTGGGGAATTCATAAATTGGCTGTACGGCGGTAGTTTGGCCTGTGAATAAGGGCCTCCTGTAATGAGGAGGCCTTCAGGCCCGGGAGCCTTGAAGCGATACCACCACCCCCTTAGAGCTGATAAAACGTTGTTAGCATATAAAAGGCCTTTGGGCCCAGCAAGGCCTGTCTGGGGCTTTGGGCCTAGTGAGCCTAATTGGGGGCGGGATCAGGGCCTGGTGGGCAGAAAGGGGCTTTGGGCCTAACAGGCCTAATTGGGGCCTTTGGCCTAGTGGGCCTAGCTGGGTCTTGGGCCTTGTCGGCCTAACTGGGCTTTGGGCCTGGTGGACCACGCTGGGTTTGAGGCCTAGCAGGCTTTAGGGTATAGTAGGCCCTTGTGTGGGCCCAACTTTTGTGTTGGCTTTCATCATCCCCAATAGCAATAATAATAACAATAATAATATAGCAATATCAAGTAGCCCAAAAAATAGTGGTGCACATAATTGGGACACTTGCTGGGGATTTTCTACCCCTACTGGGGGGGAGCAATGGGACCCTTCCTGGTATGGGATTGCAGTGGATTGTTTTTCCATTTCCATAGAGGATGAATTGGCACCATAGTAATAATAATAATAATACCCATAGAATTCTACTAAAGCTATCATACTAAGGAATTTTAGTGTGTGAATTGGGGTGTGAATTGGGGCAGGGTATTACTTGGAAATGGCTCCCAAGAAGGGTAAAGGAGGCAGCAAGGGCAAAGGGCCTGCCCCAAAGCGCCCTACTGCACCCCTCCCTGCCCCTTCATCCAGCAATGAGGAGGAAGACATTCCCTGGAAGGCAATCCTGGATAGGATTCAACAATTGGAAAGAGTGCAGGGATTGGGAGTATAAGAAATTCCCAGGTCACCCTAAACACCCACCAAAACAAGGAAAATTAACTAACCAAATTCTCACACGCTTAGATGCCTTGGAAAAACGGATCCATGGGGACGAGGCTTCAGGGACTAAGCCAACGGGAACAGATGTAATACCATCTCGCCCTGATGAGGAGCATGAGCCTGGTGATGTACAGAGTCCATCTGGTGAGTTGCATGTTGATTCACCCTCACACAACATGACATTTTATTGGCCCTGGGCAGGTTGGCCTTCGGCTGCACAGAACACCATGGTACAGGGGGCGGGAGTACAGGGTGTGCACACTGGGTGGCCCATGTCTTCATAAGCTGTTGAATGGGGAGGACCTCAATGGTCACCCTGGGGTCCTTGTGCCTTCCCTGGGGGTAATACACTATCTTGTGGCATCCCTCCAGCCCCAATAACCACCCAAACCCCAGGATATGATACGGTAGCTTACTCAGCAATCCCTTTTGGAGAGATGTCTCTCCCCCTAGGTGATCACTTACTACAGTATACTAGGGATAATATATTTAAAGGGGAAAACCTCCTTGCAGAGGCTTTCCAGGCCAGTTTCCTGCCAGAGAGAATGAGAACAGCTTCTGGACAGCCAGTTTCCTGCCAGTTTCCAGGCCAGTTTCCTGCCAGGGAAAAGAAGGAGAGCAGCTTCTGGACAGCCATTTTGACTGGGGAGATTGAATTTTTTTTAAAACTGTTGGGAGAGGCTGCTTGTTGCTGAGGCTGAATTTCAGTGAACAAACAAAAATACAGCATACCTAAAAGTACAGCTTAGTGTTCTCAGCATTACCTAAGAGTTCTTAGATTACCTAAAAGCTCTCACCATGGACACTGAGGGGACTGCGACAGTCACTTGCAACACTTGTGCAATGTTTGTATTCTTGTCTACAGATGTAGAGAACTTCACATGCACCAAGTGCAAGCTGGTAGCCCTCTTGGAGGAGAAAGTCCAGCAGTTGGAGACACGGGTAGCTACACTTCAACAGATTCGTGAGCAAGAGGTTTTCCTGGACAGAACAGAATGAACAGTCTTGGACAGGGACTGCACAGAGGAAGTGGCCGCAGAGGAGAGGTTCAGTTCACAGACACAGGAAGTACACAGCTGGAGGAATGTCACACACAGAACAAGAAAATCCAGGGATTCTTCGAGCAGCTTGCAGCTACAGAATCGATTCGAAGCCCTTTCCCTTATCAAGGACAACAAGGAAGAACAGCATGGACAGACTTCAGGGGTAGAGCAGGGGACCTTGAGAGTACCACCGCAAGGAACAGCAGCTGCGAAGCCTTGGCAGAGGCGTGTGGTGGTGGTGGGGGACTCCTTGCTGCGGGGTACATAAGCAGTGGTTTGTGGGCCTGACAAGATGACTCGGGAGGTGTGTTGTCTCCCTGGGACAAAGATCCATGATGTGACGGAGAGGCTGACAAGACTCGTCAAGCCTACGGATCATTACCCCTTCCTTTTGGTCCATGTGGGAACCAATGATACTGCAAGACACAGCTTTCCCAAGATCAGAAGAGATTATGAGGCCCTGGGGAGGAAGCTGAAAGAAATGGATGCACAGGTTCTCATCTCGTCTCTTCTGCCAGTTGAAGGGCATGGTCCAGGAAGGGAGAGGAAAATAGCCGACGTAAACAACTGGCTTCGTAGATGGTGTCGCTGAGAACAATTTGGATTCTTGGATCATGGACTGCACTTCCATGAGGGGGGAGTTCTGGCAAGAGATGGGATGCATCTTGCTACAGTTGGAAGAAACATTTTTGCCAACATTCTCAAGAATTTGATCAGGAGGGCTTTAAACTGAGTCAAATAGGGGAGGGTGACAGTATTCTGGAAGGCAAAAGAGCTGGAGAAAATAGTCAAACTGTCATGGAGGGATCAAGGCAAACAGCACAAGGACCCAACAGAGGGAGGCAAAAAACTTGCACAGGCAGCAAGTAAAGGGAACACAGGGTCTTAGATGTCTCTACACTAATGCACAGAGCATGGGAAATAAGCAAGATGAACTTGAACTCCTCACACTACAAAACAAATATGATATAATAGGCATTACTGAAACCTGGTGGGATGAGTCACATGATTGGAATGTAGGAACAGAGGGGTATAACCTTTATAGGAGAAACAGGCCAAACAGGAAAGGAGGAGGAATAGCATTATATGTCAGGGATATTTACACGAGTGAAGAGATCCATGTCATCAATACTGGAAGCCAGGTGGAGAGCATCTGGATAAAAATTAAAGGGGAGGCAAACAACAGGGATGATATTCTGGGACTCTACTACAGACCCCCAAGTCAGATGGGGGAATTGGATGACGCCTTTCTAGAACAGAAGAACACACATGCAGAAAGGAGAGATGTAGTAGTGATGGGTGACTTCAACTATCCTGATATTTGCTGGCAATCTAACTCAACCAAAACTTCAAGGTCTAGCAAATTCCTTACTTGCCTGGAAGACAATTTCATGGTCCAAAAGGTGGAAGAGGCAACAAGGGGATCAGCTATTTTAGATCTGATCCTAACCAATAGGGATGACCTGGTTAATGGGGTGCAAGTGATGGGATCCTTAGGTGAGAGTGATCATGTTCTCCTGGAGTTTGTTATACAATGGAAAGGAGAAGCCAGGCATAGTCAGGCACGCATTCTCGACTTTAGGAGAGCTGATTTCAATAAACTCAGGGAAATAGTGGGGGTGATCCCATGGTCAGGAATACTAAAAGAGAAGAGACCTCAAGACGGATGGGACTTTCTCAAAAGGGAGATACTGAAGGCACAATTTCAAACAGTACCATTGAGGAAGAAAAATGGGAGGTGTCTCAAGAAACCAGGATGGATGACTAAAGAACTTTCAACGGAGCTAAGTTTTAAACGGAACATGTATAGGAAATGGAAAAATGGGAAAATCACCAAAGAAGAATTCAAACAGCAAACACGTGTAGGAGTAAAGTCAGAAAAGCTAAAGCGCAGAATGAGCTCAGGCTTGCTAGGAAGGTTAAGAACAACAAAAAGGGTTTTTTTGGGTATGTCCGCACCAAAAGGAGGAAGAAGGAAATGATAGGGCCACGACGTGGAGAAGATGGCAAAATGCTAACAGGGGACAGAGAGAAGGCAGAATTACTCAACACCTTCTTTGCCTCAGTGTTTTCAGAAAAGGAAAAGGAGGACCAACCTGAGGAGAATGGAACAGAGGACACAACAGGGGAAATCCAGCTCAGAATAAGCAAAGAGGTAGTACAGGAATACCTTCTTAATCTAAATGAATTTAAATCTCCAGGACCAGATGAACTACATCCAAGAGTATTAAGAGAGCTGGCAAATGTGATCTCAGAGCCATTGGCAATAATCTTTGAGAACTCTTGGAGAACAGGAGAAGTCCCAGCAGACAGGAGGAGGGCAAACGTTGTCCCCATTTTCAAAAAGGGGAAAAAAGAGGATCCCAACAATTATTGTCCAGTTAGTCTGACATCAATACCAGGGAAGATTCTAGAGCAGATCATTAAACAGAGAGTCTGTGAATATTTAGAAGGCAATGCCATAATCACAAAAAGTCAACATGGGTTTCAGAGAAACATGTCATGCCAGACTAATCTGATCTCTCTCTTTTTTTTTATAAAGTTACCAGCTTGGTAGATGAAGGGAACACTGTGGACATCACATACCTTGATTTCAGTAAGGCCTTTGACAAGGTTCCCCATGACATTCTTGCAAACAAGCTTGTAAAATGTGGGCTAGACAAGTTAACTGTTCAATGGATTTGTAATTGGTTGACCGGCCGAACCCAAAGGGTGCTCAGCAGTGGCTCCTCTTCGTCCTGGAAAGATGTGACCAGTGGGGTGCCACAGGGTTCTGTCCTGGGCCCAGTGCTATTCAACATCTTTATCAATGACTTGGATGAGGGAATTAGGGGCATACTTATCAAATTTGCAGATGACACCAAATTGGGAGGAGTAGCTAATACCCTAGAGGACAGGATCAAAATTCAGAATGACCTGGATAGACTGGAGAGCTGGGCCAAAGCTAACAAAATGAAATTCAACACGGAGAAATGTAAAGTACTGCACTTAGGGCGGAAAAATGAAATGCATAGATATAGGATGGGAGAGACCTGGCTGAACGAGACTAGGTGCGAAAGGGATCTAGGAGTCCTAGTAGACCACAAGTTGAACATGAGTCAACAGTGTGATGCGGTAGCTAAAAAGGCCAATGCAATTTTGGGCTGTATCAATAGAAGTATAGTGTCTAGATCAAGGGAAGTAATAGTGCCGCTCTATTCTGCCTTGGTCAGACCTCACCTAGAATACTGTGTCCAGTTCTGGGCAGCAGAATTCAAAAGGGATATTGACAAATTAGAGCATGTCCAGAGAAGGACAACTGAAATGGTGAAAGGTCTGGAAACCATGCCTTATGAGGAGAGACTTAGGGAGCTGGGTATGTTTAGCCTGGAAAAAAGATGGTTAAGAGGCAATATGATAGCCCTGTTTAAGTATTTGAAGGGATGTCACGCTGAGGATGGAGCAGGCTTGTTTTCTGCTGCTCCAGAGATTGGAACACGGAGCAATGGATGCAAGCTCCAGGAAGAGAGATTCCACCTCAACATTAGGAGGAACGTTTTGACAGTAAGAGCTGTTCGGCAGTGGAACCCTCCCTCGGAGCGTGGTGGGGTCTCCTTCCTTGGAGGTCTTTAAACAGAGGCTGGATGGCCATCTGTCGGGGATGCTTTAATCAAGATTTCCTGCGTGGCAGGGGGTTGGACTGGATGGCCGTCATGGTGTCTTCCAACTCTACAATTCTGTGATTCTATGAATATGTGGATGTTTTTTCCTTATTATATAGGGAACTTGAGAAAAAAGATAAGGACGATTTGGATGAGAAAGAGAAAGAGAAATTAAAGAAAAGGAAAGTCGAGAAGACTTGGACCAATTGGCTGTCTGGGTTCTTAATTTTGGCAGGTGTTTTAGTGAAAGCTCAGCCGCATTGGGTAGCGCCCCTGTTGCAGTACCTATGTCAATTTTGCTGGCCCCACATGGCTTCTATATGATGAAGCGTTTTGCATGCGGCCCACAATATACCCGTCTCTGCCGTGGGACATGATGCATCCCCAATTGTGGATGCAGCTAATGACACCTGCACGACCAATTCAAGGTGAGCGTACCCATAGCAGTCACTTATTGAGGGCTGCCCCTATTGGGGACCGAAACCGCCCACTACTAATCCCAGTCAGAAAATGCTTTGCTGGGAATTCAGTTCACATGGTAATTGCTCACGGAAACCATGCAAATTTGCCCATGAATGCACCATATGTGGGGCATCCCATTCCTTTTGGAATTGCCCAAGAGGCAAGGGGCAGTTTTGGGGCTCCAGAGGAGGACAAGGGTCAGGCAGAGAGGGTGGATATTCCTCCCAGCCTCAAAAAGAGACCCAGTCCAATTAAGTTAGCAGTGTTAGATTGATGGCTGGCCGTATACCCTGACAGGCAGGCAGCCATTTATTTGTCTCAAGGTTTTCCTTTAGGTTTTAGCATCCCGTACAAAGGGGCACGGCACCCCTTTTGGGCACGGAATTTGCAGTCAATTAAAGGTAAAGAACATATAGTTAGGGAGAATATACGTAGAGAGGTATTTGAAGGCAGGGTGATTGGCCCCTTTGACAAGCCCCCTAACCCCAAGAAGGCACCGGGAGAATTTAGATTAATCCATCATTTGTCCTATCCAAAAGAGGAGTCAATGAATGACTCCATTCCCCCAGAATTGTGTACAGTATAGTACACTTCTTTCGATGCAGCCATACATGTGGTACAGAGGCATGGCATAGGGGCAGAGATGGCAAAATGCAACATTAAATCAGCATTTCGCCTTTTCCCCAGGATCTAAACGTCTAGATCCTCGCGAGTTGTGCGCCTTGTCAGGGGCCTTCACCTACAATGTCTGAGGAATAACATCTTATTTGTAGCGTGACATGTGGCCGGCGTAAACAATGAGATTGCTGATGCTTTTTCCTGCATGCAGATGGAGCGCTTCAGACAGTTGGCTTCAGATGCACAGCAGGAGGGCAACAGGATGCCGGAGGGCCTGTGGAAACTTGGGAGCCTGAGAACTGGAGGGCCTTAGGTATGACTGCTGCAGAAAGTACTAGGAAGGGATACGCAAGGGCAGTTAAAGAGTTTTATCAGTTTAGAGAACAGGAGGGGCTGCAACAAGGGGTTCACGTCCCGGTTATGCATTTTTGTGTCTTCCTTCATAGGAAAGGCTTGGCACCACAGTCTATAAGCAGCCGCCTTGTGGCCATATCATTTTGGCTTAAGGAGCAAGGTGCCAACAATAATACGGGTGACTTCCATATTAGGAGAGCTTTGGAAGGATGGGCTAGAGAAAGGGGCAGGAAGGCGGACACGAGAGCCCTCCTCGCCTGACATACTGAAGGGCTTATGCCAGATATGGGTGGAGATATGCACATCCCCCTACGAGGCATTGCTTTTTCATGCAGCGGCCTTGATGGCCTTCTTCGGGGTGCTGCGTGTAAGTGAATTAGTCATGGCATCTAAATTTGATAATTCAGGAAGGGCTCTACAGTTTGGGGATGTAAGGATGGTAAACCAGCAGGTCGTGTTCACCTTACGCTTTTCCAAGAGAGACTAGTGGGGAAAAGGTAAGACATCTTCCTTAAATTGCTGTAGCGATCAGGAAATCTGTCCAGTTTCTTCATTGTAGGAGTACCTGTCCCTGCGGGGAAATTTTCCAGGCCTGTTATTTGTCCATGTGGATGGAGTGCCCCTCACTAAATACCAGTTCTGGAAGGTAACCACCAGGGCTCTGGAAAGGCTTGGACTTGCAGATGTCCGGTTTGGAACCCACTCTTTTTGAATAGGGGTGGCATCTACAGCTGCAGCAATCGGTATGCCACCGGTGGTGATTCAATGGATTGGGCAATGGAAATCCTCCATGTATCGGAGGTACATCCGCCCTCTAACCTACTAGCCTCTCTCCCTTCCCCTTTTTGTCTTCCAGGTTTTAGACCCCTGATGGTGAGACGCTGGGTGCTGATTTGTGGCCACAGTATGGTCTACTGGGCAGCCCGAGAGGCCCGTTTAAGTCATTTCAGACCTCACCTCAGCCTTGAAGATGGGGCAACGATTGAGTGGTTGGGGAAGAGGGGACTCCGTTGGCATGGCCTGTTGCCAAGTCTGTTTGGGGAGTTTAGGGGGCCTCCGTCAGACATTCTGGTTCTCCATCTTGGTGGGAACGAACTGGGCTTGCTAAAGGGCAAGGCCTTAGTGATTCAGGCATCCCAGGATATGGACATAATGAAATCCAGATGGTCCTCTGTCATCCTTGTATGGTCTGCCATTCTTCCTCGGCAGGTATGGAGTGGGGAGGGGAACCCCTGTCTGATTGACAGAGCCAGACGGAAAGTCAACAGGCAAATTGGCAAGTTTTTGGGAACAAGGGGGGTCATTACCTGTTACACCCACTAATAGTGTTTGAGAGGCCCAAGTTCTACCGAGCAAACAGGGTGCACCTTTGGACATTGGAAACTTAATTTTTCTGGAGGATCTTCAGCGGGGGTTGAGGGACTTGTTGGACAAGCTAGTGGGGGATTAAGGGACAAAGCGGACGCTTGCCCCTTATCCATGGTGGGAAAGGGGGGAGGCGTAGATGACAGTGTACACCTTTGGCACTGATTTTGGTGAAGGGATGGTCTCTGAAAGGGTCTCCTTAGATTTCACGATCTGGGAGAACAGAAGGAGACCTATTTAATCTGTATGGATTGAGTGAGGGTCTTTTGGGTTGACCTTCCAGACACAGGCTGGCTGGAGAGCAACCCCACGTTTGTGGTTACTCAACATGGCTCAGGTGTTCGCCCGGGGAAGCTGGGGGGCATAAGTCCAGGAGGGACGATCTGCCCCAGCTGCTCCCACACTAGGTTGCCTCCTTCCGCTGAAGATTTAAAGGGAAAATAAACAGGTAGGGTTATAAATAAAGCCCATTTTATTTCAACCCATATTTGGTGTGCGGTCTCTTTATTTCTTCGAGTCTGTCTGCAAACTGGATTCCGCTCTGCTCCACTCCGCAGGGCGTGCATAGTGGAATCCACTATTGCAGCCAGGGAGGAGGGAGACCTGTTGAGGCGTAGAAAAACGCTCTATGTCCACCACGACCACCTGCAGAGTTGTTCCACGTCGACAGGACACCAAGGAGAAGGTTTCTGGAGAGACTTCTGCAAAAGACTTCAGGCTGAGAAGGAAAAATTCCTTCACCCCAGCACACTGCCTTGAGCTCTGGCTTGCCAAATAAAGACAGCAACAAGGCCAGCCTTCACTCAACTTGATGGCTTTAATCTTTGTTTGCAGTATATATACAGAGTATAGGACAGCCGTCTCTAATACTCATAAATCTCTCTCAAACCAACAAACTACTTGGCCAACCACCATTGATAACAAACCCACACTGGTGATAATTCCCATCTCCTTTTTATAGGCAGTTAAACAATGCCTGTTACATCAGGCATCTCAGATGTGCATACTCTCAAGTGCTAACTCACACACACACCTGCCACTGGAGATTAACTACTTTCATTACTAAGCTTACAGCTCCATCTTGTGGTCACATCCATGTAATTTCCTGACATTCCCCTCCAAATGGCATGTGGTGTGTCCCATGTGTCATTTACACCTAGCCTTTTATATATTGTGACCTTACTCACTGATACCTATAGAGTCTGAGACTCCGTTCCCATTATTTACAATGTCACAGTGTTTTCCTAGACCTTGATAGCCCATGCTACTGACCCACCTGGCTCTGGCTTCCCTGGTGCTATCATTTGTCAGTTTCCTTTTACTTACAGGCCTGACCATCCCACCAAACATATCCTGGCTATACTCTGCCACACGCACCAGAGCTTTGGTTTTCTTCCACCCCTTCTGCTTAGTGCATGTTCTCCTGGCTCTTTCTGGAGTGTTTTCAGTTCTTTTTACTGCTGCCACAGAAGAGGCTTGTCCCTACTTTACTATGAAGAACTTTCCTTTCATTGCTACTAACACTGGTCTGAGAGTCTTGCCCATGAGTCTCAACTTGTTGTTTCACAGTCACTATCTCCGGTTTTGGTTGCAAGTCTAATGAAGTGCTAGGCTCTTCTGGAGTACCAGGCACCTTCAAAGTCTCTTTATTTCTCCAAGTCTGTCTGCAATCTATTTTTAATTTGTAGATATTTAAACAAATTCATTTCACTTTCTAGTTCTTTTTAATAATAATTTATAATTTTTTATAATTCTCTTTAAGACAAAAGACTTTTATACACAAATATACACAAGTATACCCAAATCTACCCGACACAATAATTCTCACAAACACTACATAGGCTCAACTTTTAACAATATATACAATATAATAAAATACATAAATTACACAACCACAAAGACATCATGTTACTTCCTATCTTGCTGGGGCGGAAACTTGCTCATATTCTCTCATTTAACCTTTCTTTAACATCAGGACTTATTTTCCCTTCCTATCTCTGTTTCATTACAGCAAGTATGTAAATACAGGCCTTATTTTTAGTTGCAATTCTCACAATCCCATAAAACAGGCCTGTATCAATTTTTCCAAGGAATTGACACACCCTCTGTCATTCAAAAGTAAGTCTACCAGCAAAAACATACATATCAACCTGCATAAGCCTATATATTTAATTTTCACCCTCCATATATTTTGATTACCAATTGTATTCACTAATCATTTCATTTTTTAAATTATTATTCTTATTAATCAGAGGACCAGACTACGGCGTATTCTTTCCATTCCAGCTCTAAAAATTTAATCGATCTCTCCCACTCCTTTCTAAATTTATTTTTTGTTTTATATTTAATCCGTAAGGTAAGTTCTTCCATTTTCGCCATTTCCTCCATTTTTAATATCCACTCCTCTATTTCTGGTATTTCCTTTCGTTTCCAGTACCTAGCCAGTACTATCCTGGCTGTTGTAGTCATAAAGAATAACAGGTTTTTTAATTCTTTCGGTATTTCATTATTTACTAAATTTAATAAAAAGATCTCTGGTAGGAATCTAAATTCGATTTTCAAAATTTTCTTCATGTAATTATATATCCTTAACCAATTTTTTTGACGATTTTACATGACCACCACATATGATAAAAGGACCCTTCTTGTTCTTGACATTTCCAACATTCAGAATCTTTTTCTTTATATATTTTTGCGAGCTTTTGTGGTGTCATGTACCATCGGAACATCATTTTATAGCAGTTTTCCCTTAATTCCATGCTTGATGTAAATTTGACATTCCTTTTCCATAATTCTATCCAGTCCTCTAATAAGATATTGTGTCCGATATTCTGAGCCCATTTAATCATATATTCTTTAATTGTTTCGGACTCTAATTCCACATTCAGTAAGATTTTATATAATTTTGAGGTTTTTATTTCTTTGTGTTCTATCAAGATCTTGTCTAATTTTGTATATTGATAGTCTATTCCGATTAAGTTGTTGTCCATCTTGAATCTATCTAATAACTGTCTGAATTGAAACCAATTACAATCTATCTTATCATCCTTTAATTCCTCTGTTGTTTTAAATCTTATTATACCAGCTTGGATTTTAGTCAGATCTTTATATGTCAACCATTTTCCTATATTTATCATTTCTGTCCTCCTAAAAGCTTCTTGGGGAGAAACCCACAGTGGTAATTTGAAGAATAGCTTCTTTTTTATCTCCTTCCAAACTTGTAACATTGATTTCCTGAAGATGTGGTTTTTAATTTTTTTATCTACCTTGTCCTTACCATACCATAAATAGGCATGAAACCCAAACTTTATATCCACTTCTTCTAGCGTCAAAATATTATCATTATTTAATAGAAACCATTCATGTAGCCAAACTAAGACTGCTGAGTTGTAATATTGTCTTAGATTTGGTACTCCGAGACCCCCCTTATTCTTTTCATCCTGTAGAACCTTCCATCTGATCCTCGGTTTTTTGCTTGCCCATATGAACTTTGATAAATCTCTGTCCCATGATTTAAATAGATTTTTGTTATATAGCACTGGTAGATTTTGGAAGAGGAACAGCATCTTTGGTAATATTACCATTTTAACGGCCGATATTCTACCCATGATTGATAATCTTAATTTTTCCCATCTCTCTAAATCTTTTTTAATCTCTTTCCAAGTTTTATTATAGTTATTTTCTATTAGTTTAAGGTTATTATTCGTTATTGTCACACCTAAATATCTTATTCTCCTTTGTAGCTTATAATCCATTATCCTAGTTAGTTCTTCTTCCTCTTTTGTTAAGTTTTTTGTTAAGATTATCGTCTTTTCTTTATTTATTTTTATACCTGATATTTCCCCAAATTCCTTCAATTTTTCCTGTAATTTACCAATTGATCTTACTGGATCTACCAATGTTAAAGATATATCATCAGCAAACGCTGGTATTTTATACTCTTGTTTCTTAATTTGCACACCAAATATTTCTTTTTCCTCTCTTATATTCCTACAAAGTATCTCAAGGGACAATATAAAAAGTAGAGGTGATAAGGGACACCCTTATCTCACTCCCTTCTCAATTTTTTTCTCAGAAGTCTTTTGTCCGTTGATTATAATTTGGGCAGTTTGTTTCTTGTAGATTGCTTTCACTCCTTGTATAAAGTTCTCCCCTAGTTTGACGCTCTCCATTACTGCTAACATAAATTGCCAACTTACACTATCAAATGCCTTTTCGGTGTCCAAAAATAACAAGGCCAATCTTTTTTCAGGGTGCATTTCTCCATATTCAATAATATTTAATATTCACCTGATATTATTTCTCATATACCTGCCTGGCATAAACCCTGTTTGGTCTTGGTTTATCCAGTCATTCAGACTCTTCTTCAATCTCTCTGCCAAGATTGTCACAAATATCTTGTAGTCTGTATTTAGCAGGGAGATTGGCCTATAGTTTCTCATCTCCTCTGGATCTTTGTTTTCCTTCAATATTAAGACTATGTTTGCATTTGTCCAGGAGTGAGGTATCTCCTCCCCTTTCATAATTCTATTAAACAAGTTATACAGCGGTAACTTTAACTGATCTTTAAAAGTCTTATTATAACCGGCTGAGAAACTATCCGGACCTGGGGTCTTCCCAGACTTCAATGCTTTAATTGCTTGTTCAACCTCTGTGATCGTAATTCTTTTGTTTAATTCTTCTCTCTGTTGTGGATTTATTTTGGAGATATTTTGTTCATCTAAATACTCTCTTATTCTTTCTTTCATTATATGTTCAGATTGCGTTTTTTTTTAATAAGGCTGTGTAGAATTCTCGAAAGCATCTCCTAATTTCTTGATCCTTTACCACGAGGTTGTTTTTATCCTTTATTTTCAATATTAGTTGTTTCTCCTGAGCCTTCCTCAACCTGTAGGCTAACCATCTTCCAGTTCTATTACTTTACTCATAGTATTTCTGCTTCATGAATCTAATCTTCTTCTCTGTTTCTTGTATTGAATCCATTTTCATCTGGTTCTGTACAATTTTTAATTCATTAATCACTTTTATATCCGTTGGGTCATTTTTCAGTTCCATTTCTTTCCGTTTTGCTATATCTTGTAATATTTGCATTTTTCCTTTATTATTTTATTTCTCTCACAGCTTATCTGCATAGACTCATCTAATAACAGTCTTACTTGCTTCCCACATGTTCTGAATTGAGACTTCTCCTTCTTTATTTTCATTAAAATAATTTCTTATTGCCATCCCTACTCTTTCCTGAATTCTCTCATCTTGTAGTAGAATTTCTTTAAGTCTCCAATTATAATTTCTTCTCTTATTCTTCATCTTTAAGCTTATCATATTGTGATCCGATATTGTTCTTGGGAGTACTTCCATTGAGTCTACATAACTCATCATACTTTTTGATGCTATAAACATGTCAATCCGTGATAAAGAGTTATGCCTATCAGAGAAGAATGTATACTCTCTATCATCATTATATAGGTGCCTCCATATGTCTACCATAGAGAGATGTTCTGTAAATTCAAAGAAGGATCTAGGAAGCTTCCCTTGTTTTTCCCTTATACCCTTACCCGATGCTCTATCTTTGAGTGGGTCTAAAGCTCCATTCCAATCCCCCAGGCAAATTATATTTTCACACTTCTTCTCTAATATAACTTTCAATAACTCTTTATAAAATCTGTCTCTGTTCTCTGAAGGTGCATATTTTTTTTTATTTAGTTATTTATACCCCGCTCTTCAGCCACAAGGCTACCAGAGCGGCTTACAAATTGTTTTAAGCAATAGCTATTTACACATCTACACTGCATTAAACAGTTTCCAATGTGTGTTAGCTAATTGCCCCCACAAGCTGGGTACTCATCTTACCGACCTACGAAAGGATGGAAGGCTGAGTGAACCTTGGAGCCCACTGGAATCGAACTTGCAACTTGGTGACTTGCAGTACTGGCATTTAACCATTGCGCCACCATATACTCCCAAAACTAGGGTTCTCTTATCCATGATATTTAGTTCCACTCCTGGGTATCTTCCTTGAGCATCTTTTATTGATTCTATTGCATTCAAATCTCTTTTCACATAAATCACAATCCCTCTTTTTTTCTTATCAATTGAGTTAATGAATTCTTGACCTAATTTTCTATTTCTTAGCAAATTTTGGTTTTTCCCTCTTATATGCGTCTCTTGGATGCATATTAAATCTGCTTTAGTTCTTTCTAGGTGGTAAAAGACTTGTTTCCTTTTACATGGAGAGTTCATTCCTCTCACATTCCATGAAACTATTTTAATTGCCATTCTTTTTTAATTTTAAACTTTAAATTTATTATGTTTATAACCTTTTTCTTATTCACTATCTAATTCTGATTCTTCTTCTTTTTCTATTTCCTTTTCCCTTTCGTCTTCTCCCTCTGTTCCTGTATATTCAGCTTCTTCTTCCATTTCCTCTTCTACCCCCTCCTCTAATTCTGATTCTTCTCTATCTTCTTTTTCACTATTGAATTCCTTATGTCTGAGTAGCACCTCTTCTCTACATCCTCTCATTTCCTCAATCTCCTCTTCCTGATCCTCTTGCTCATCTTGCCCCTTCAGTTCCCTTTGTAGTACCTTATTTGATTTTTCCTTATATTCCTGCAATGTCTCCCTGGATGCTATCTGATCATTGTCATTTCTCCCTTTTTCTTTCTCTTTTCCCTCTAGATCTTTCCCATGTTTAATTAAAAAGTCTTTCGCTTTCTTTATTGTATTCAATCTATATCTCCTCTGTTGATAAGTAAAAGAAATTCCTTCTATCTTTTCCCAACGATATTGTATTCCTTTTTTCTGTAATATAGAGGTAACAAATTGGTATTCTTTCCATTTTTTAATATTTGCACTGGAATATCTTTATAAATTGCAATTTCATTTTCTTCAATAATTATTTTTTTTCATATTTTTTCTCCAATATTTGATCTCTAATTCTCCCTCTTGTAGAATATATTACTATATCTCTCGGTAGTCTTTTTTGAGTGGCAATCCTTGAGTTTATCCTGAAAATTCAATCAGTTTCCATTTCCATCCTAGCCAAAGGCACATCAATGTATGCTGCTAAACTTGGTATTAGTCTCTCATATAGATCCTCTTCCTCCATTTCCATCAAACCCCTCAATTTCAAACACTTCTCTCTCAATCTCATTTGTATTTCTAGGTCCCTCAATTCCTCAATTTTATTTAATTTTTTCCCAAAATCATCTAAGTCTCTTTTAATGTCCTTTCTTATTTCTTTCATTTCTAAAGACATCTCCTCTCTAAATTTTCTCAGTTCTTGTAACAGTACTTGTTGTATGTCTGTGTTTTCCATCGAGTGTCTTCTAGTTGTGATTGTGTGGACTTGTGTATTTCTCTTAACTGGCATTTTGCTTCTAATTATTTATGCTTTTATATCTTATTTCCTCTACCTCTCTATCCTGGATTATATTATGCAGTTTCCAACTATAACCGCTATAACTGCCAAATTCAAGTTCTTCAATGTTACCTCCTAGCCCCGTTAATAACAATATTTCAAGAAATTCCAAAATTCCCAAATATTAATTTGAAAACCCTCTAAATCATTCCAAAATTCTCTTAGCAATGCCTGGATACACTTTCACAAATAATAGATTTCAATTTATATACCATTTTGTTTTCAAGATGTAGTAGTTTAACAATATCTGACTTCCTTTTTTTTTAAAGACTTATTAACTCCCCAAGATTGGTTTATTTTTGCTCCCACTTCTCTTATCTATTTGCCAAATTCTATTACCGTCAATCTTCTTCTTTACCCAGATCTATACCAGTATTTCTTAATATTCCCTCTATACTCCCCGTTTTTGTAGCTTAATATCTTCCAATATTTCAAGTTCCCCTAGCTTCTCACCTTCAACCCAATCCAACCCAATTTAACCCTATAACCCACATTCCACAATTATACTCCACTCTAGAATTTCTGTTCTCCTGCTGGACTCCTTCTAATCTCCTCCTTTACTCCTTGTCCTTCAGTCAGCTCTCTGGTCTCCGTTCTCCGTTTTCGTGCCTATTTTCAGTCTGCTTTGCTCCGCTTCAGTGCTTGGTTTAACTCTCATCCAGTCAACTCCCCCTCACAGTCTCAGGAGGCTATGAAGCATACTCTTCTAGCCAACTGAAGCAGAGTTGCTACCCAGTTACCCAGGCTGTAACCGTGCACTACAATTCTCCTCCTTAGTATTCATTCCGTTCTAAACCCCACCTTTGCTCCAAATCAGCCAAATGCAAACGCTCAGTCCATGCTCCTCTACTCTGCTCCACTCCATTGGCTATGTTATTTTGGCTATATTATTTTGATCTCCTCTACCTCTACTCCTCTTACTCACACCTCCGCTCTCCGTTCCACTCCGTTTCAGTTTGCTTTGCCCTGGATCATGGCGTTCTTTCTCCTCTCCGCTCTACTCGTTGCCACCTTTCACTCCACTCCACTCTACTCTTCCCAGGGCGTGGGTAGCCTCTCCGTTCTCCACTATCACTTACTTTCTCCTCCAAACCTTCCACTATTCAGTAAAGCATCGTTCCATTTTTGTCCACTCCACTCCTTACTCTGGTCTCTGGTCTCTGATCTCTTCCGCTCCAAACTCATCCACTCCAACTCTTCAGAATGATCCTGGGTGGTAGCATGCACACTCAAGCAAAGACGCCAACCCCACCGAGTGGCTTTACAACTCAGTCTGTTTATCCCCCAGCGTTATTTCACAAGCAGGTTAGTTCAATTCTCTTCCGTTGCTTTCTGTTGTTTGTTCTTCAAGAGGGGCTTAAAATCAATCCTTGGCTTCTCCAGCAGTAAAGAGGTAATTGTGAAAAGTCTTACCAGTTCCGTCTCCAGCAAGTTGATTATCAATTATTCACCAAAAAATTATTTTAAAAAAATCAGTGGAGTTGCTATTCCCCTTTCAAAGTTAAACTTAAGGGGTTCCCAGCCAGGGATGTTGAAGGCTTAATGACCTGCCGAGCTGCCCTCTACCTCACCCCTGAAGAGGGTGAGGAAAAGGGGGACAGAACCCTGCCTTTGGTCAAAGCAAGCCCACTCAGTTCCCTCTTATACAAGAAGAAACTCTTTTCTGGAATTGAGTGTAAATTTTATCCAGAAACACTCCCTGGTTGGTGACTACAAGCTCTCCCACCAAGCTGCTTGCAGCTGCTCACAACTCCGTCGCTGACCGGAAGTGATAATAATTTATAAAATTGTGGAAAAAAATTTGCACTCCTTTCCCCAGATTACTTTGTCCAATTCTGATTCTGTCCTCTCAAAATCAAAATTTTCTTTGTCTTCTTGAAATCTATTTTTAATTTGTAGATATTTAAATCAATTCATTTTCATTCCTTTTCCTTCTAGTTCTTGCTGTGTATGTAACTTGATGCCTTCTCCTTTTTTCCATGCCTTGTGATCGATTAAATCTTTGTATCTTATCCAGGTTCCAACATTTTCCCACCTTCCCAAAAACACTTCATGTGGGGAAAGCCAAATCGGTAATTTAATATAAAATTGTTTTTTTAAACTCTTCTCCCACATTTTTATCAGTGCTTTTCTAATACTGTGGTTCTCAAATTCTTTATTTACTTGGGTTTTCCCATATCCCAAGTATGCATGCCAGCCAAAACATAGAGAATGTCTTTCCAGTGTCAATATTCTAGTATTGTGTAATTTGAACCATTTCGTTTGGTAAAGATGCTCCACCTGCCCTTTTATCCACCATTAATGTTGTTCCCTTAATCCTGGCTTTTCTTCCTCTCCAAATTAATTTGTTGAGTTCAAATGTCCATTCATGTAATATTTTTTCATTGTGCAATATTGGTAAGTTTTGAAATAGAAATAAAACATTTTGGCAGGACTGACATTTTAATTGCATTTATTCTCCCAAGCAAGGATAGCTCCAAATTATTCCAACGTCTTAAATCTGTTTTGATTTTATTCCATGTTCTTTTGTAATTATTGTCACAGAGATTGATATTCCTTTTACTAATCCATACACCTATATATTTAACTTTCTTTTCAATTTTACATCCAGATTTTTTCTTCTAATAATTTGTCTTCTTCCAATGTCAGATTCTTTGTTATAATTGCAGTTTTATCTTTGTTCATTTTAAATCCAACCAGCTCTCTGAATGGTCTGATTAGATCAAATATCTTATTACTAAACAATGGGGAAAAAAGGGATTGATTTATGATATCGAATACTTGAAGTTGATGGGATAGAAGAAGAGATTTTAAGAATTAAAAGAATTAGAAAGAATTGGCAGACAGATAGAGAATCATTCTGACAGAACAGATAAGACAACAGAGAACGGAAAGAAGATAATGAATAGAAGGTCATATATTGGTATTGACTGAAAGAGATATTGTTGTTCCAACAATACCTAACATATAGGAAGTCTGTTGTTGATTTATGTTTACTGTAACATTACGGAAATCATATGAATATGTATGTTATGTGATTATATACATGTATGCTTTTGTTGTTTTGTTGTGGTTGCTATAAATAAAAAAATACAAAAAAATATAAATTTACAGTGCTTTCACCCGTGTCCTTGAAAACGCTGACTATCTCTGTTCCCTTGCACACTGTCTCCTCTTCCCCCCCTCTCCTAGGTTTTCTTAAAGCACCCATTCCTCTATATTGTTTTCTTAAGGGTTTCCTCCTTCTTATATACCCCAGTTTCTAAATTCCTCCTCCTCGGTCTTCTCTACCTTTCCCCAAATGTGTCTGCTATTTCAAGGTAAGTGTTTAAAATATTTAAAGCTCTGTGACCTGCCTGATCTCCTGCTTCTTCTGCTTCTGCTTCTTTTCGCTCCCACCCCCTCCCTCTTTGTCTCTGTCTATCGTCTTCTGCCTTCTGCCTTCTTTCTTCCTTCAACCCTCTTCTTGGGTCTAATCCGGGGGGAGGGGCAAGATGGTGACGGACTAACAACTTCTGAATTGTCCTCCCACTAACATCTGGCATTACCACCTATATATACCTCCAAAATGCCATCCAAAGGCAAGAAAAGAAATCAGACGAGCCCCTATAATAATAATGACAATCAGGAAACCTCCAAAGCAGAAAAAAAGGTGAGGATTGACTCACTCTTCCCAGCGGCAGAGACAACACAGCCCGTGAGTAACAGATCTTTAACAACAGCTCCTTCTTTACTCCTTAAGCCATCACAGACACCTGAACTAAGCAAAACAGCCTCCTCAATTCCTCAAAGTGTAAATATAAATTATGGGCCAGAGCAAGTTGATAACAAAGTCAAACTCCCGGAGCTTGGCAGCATTCTCTACAATAACAGCGCTCAGCTCTTTTATGATTTCTGCAAACTGTCCATAGAGACATTGATCCTTATTTTGCAAAGATTAAACAACATTACAAATAAGATTTCTCAACAAGCTTTTTAAAGGCAAAACCCATATGGTACACAGGGGGTAAAAAATGTAGCAGATTTGGAGGAAATGTGTCCTGCCACGTCACCTTCTACAGTAGCCCCTTCCCTGCCAATGCTGGTGTCTTACAGATGGCTATGCTGCTTGGTGACAATGGGTTCTGTAGTCTGAAACATCTGGAGGCTGACAGTTGGGGAAAACTGCTTGAGGTTTCTTCTTTGACAGCAGAAGAATATTGAGAAGCTGGAACATGTCCAGAGAAGAGCGACCAAAATGGTGGGAGGTCTGGAAGCCATGCCCTACGAGGAGCGGCTTACGGACCTAGACCTACCAGCCAGCCAGCCAGCCAGCCAGAAGACTCTACAGGGCTGTGAGGAAGCTTCCTTCCCCTTTACACCGGGGTAAGGGCAGCTGAGCAGGGAGTTGGGGTGTGGCCAGGAGTTGCTGGCCTTAAAAGTCACTCCACCACCCCCACCCCAGGAAGACCTACCAGCCAGCCAGCCAGCCAGCCAGAAGACTCTGCGGGACTGTGAGGAAGCTTCCTTCCCCTTTACACCGGGGTAAGGGCAGCTGAGCAGGGAGGTGGGGTGTGGCCAGGAGTGGCTGGCCTTAAAAGTCACTCCACCACCACCACCCCAGGAAGACCTACCAGCCAGCCAGCCAGCCAGCCAACCAGAAGACTCTGCAGGGCTGTGAGGAAGCTTCCTTCCCCTTTACACCGGGGTAAGGGCAGCTGAGCAGGGAGGTGGGGTGTGGCCAGGAGTGGCTGGCCTTAAAAGTCACTCCACCACCCCACCCCAGGAACACCTACCAGGGGCCGGGAATGATCTGGGAGCGGGAATTGAGGTTGTGTGGGGGAAGGGAAGTTATGGTGGCAACAGAGTGAAAAATTGTTACAAAAGAAGGCGGGATCGATGTTTAATACCTATCCTGCCTTCAGTTCACTCTGTTTCCCAGAATAAATTGGAGAGCACACCAACCATTCCACAGACCTTTACTCTGCTCCTTTGCAATGCCAGGTCGGTTAAAAACAAGACACATATTATCCATGACCTTTTATTGGATCAGGCTGCCGACTTGGCATGCTTTATGGAGACCTGGCTGGAAGAGGCCAGTGCTGCGACTTGGGCGCAGGCACTCCCGGCCGGGTACTCAGTTAGTGAGCAGGTAAGAAAAAGTGGGTGGGGGGGGAGTGGCTCTGGTTCATAAAAACAATCTAACCTTGACCAGGAAGCCTATCCGGAACACAGTCCACATCGAGTGTATGTACCTAAGCCTGAGGTCCAGGGATAGCTTAGGGATTCTGTTAGTATACCGGCCACCCCGTTGTCTAACAGACTCCCTAACCGAGCTAACACAGCTGGTCTCAGAGTTGCTGCTGGAGTCGCCCAGACTTTTAGTTCTTGCCGACTTCAACATCCCACTCGAGACCAGCTTGCTAAATCTAACTGGCGCAGTTCGGGAGTTCATGGAATCCATGACAAACATGGGCCTATCCCAATTGGTTGTTGGGCCTACTCACTGTGCAGGTCATACCCTCGATGCGGACTTTAGTACAGAACAGGAATATCCGTGGGCGGAGGTTATTGAAACCTCCGCATTGTCATGGACGGATCATTTCTTGGTCAAGATGGAGCTAAGAGCCACTGTCTGCCCCACCGGGGGTGGTGGACCCATTAGAATGGTCTGCCCTCGAAGGCTAATGGAACCAATTGGATTCCAGAAAGCCTTGGAGGGTTTAATGGTTGGTAACGCTGGTGATTCTGTTGAAGCTTTGGTTAATATTTCGAACACCGACCTCACCAAGGCTATTGACACAATCGCTCCCAAGCGTCCTTTCCAGCCTGCTCCTAACCGTAATCCCTGGTACTCAGAGGAGCTTAGGAAGATGAAGCAGGCTGGACAACGACTAGAGCGCACCTGGCGGAAGACTCGACTCTTAGCCGACAAGACTCGTCATAGGAATTTCCTTAATTCTTAGCAAGAGGCGATACGTGCAGCGCAGAAGTCTTTCTCCGCTGCACGTATTGCATCTGCAGAGTCCCGTCCAGCAGAACTGTTTAGGGTGGTGGGGGAGCTGACGCAGATTCCACCTGTGCAGAACCCCTTACTTAACCCAACAACGGCCTGCTGTGATGCATTTAACATCCACTTTGCAGATAAAATCTCTCGGATAAGAGCTGACTTAGATGCCAGTGTTATGACTGAATCTATAGACGAGGTGTCCAGCAACTCCGTCGATGAAATTTTATTGGATCAGCTTCAATCTGTGAGTACCGATGACGTGGACAAGCTCCTTGGTAGAGTGAGGAAAACAACCTGTCCCCTCGATCCCTGTCCATCTTGGCTGGCCACCCAAGGGGGTGACGCATCGAGAGTACTCCTTAGGGATATTATCAATGCGTCCTTCAGGGAGGGGTCCCTTCCACCTTGTCTGAAGGAAGCGGTGGATCTTCTTCGTGGTCTCTGTGAATTCACACAGTTGGGTTTATTCCTGCGCCTGCGCAGTGCATACGGAACCTTCTAGTATCGCTAGGCAGAATGTGCATAGATACATTTTTGGTGGTAACTCTGCCCACAATAACGGTCCCTTAAAACGCTCTCCCGCCTAAATCCCCTCAGTTCCTTTTTTTCCACCGCGCTAGCAGCTTTGAAGGAACCTTCGCTCGCTCTTTATAACTTTACTTTTGGATTTGACTCGGACCGTTCTTCTGACTACGATTTCTCTGACTCCCTGGCTGTTCTGTTGATTTTATAACTTGGACTGGCTTTTGACGACAACTCTCATGCCCCCTCGGTTCCGGTAACGATCTCTGATTTCACGGCTTGACTCGGACTGCCCGACAACTCATTTATTATGGCCTCAAAATCCAGCTTTAAGAGGTGTGTTGTATGCCAGGCAAAGTTGCCCAGCTCGGATGGTCACTCCCGGTGTCTCATCTGTCTGGGAGAGACCCATAATGTGGACTCGTGTGTTCACTGTAGGGCCTTCACGCCTCAGGCAAGGAAACATCGCTCTTCTCGCCTGAAGTCCTTTTTGTATGAAAGAGCCCTCATACCATCGACCGCATCTACCCCAGCTGCGGGTCAGGGAGTGTCCCCACAGCAACGTGGGAGGTCCCCCTCATCGAGGTCTTCAAAGTCTCCACCAGCCAAGCGCTGCTGTTCATCCAGTCCATCCCGGAGACGGTCGGTAGCGTCTGACCCCGAGGCGGTGATACACTCTCGTAAACACGCTTCCAAACCGACCTCGGCTTCGACTCTAGCCCCTCCGGCATCGACGGTGAGCTCCAAGGATCGTGCTCGGGACCGAGCTGATCCTAAGGATTCGAGCAAGGATCGAGAGTCGTCGGCTTCTTCTAAAAGCAAGGATCACAAAAAGAAGAAGGCCAAACGCCGTCATGTTGATGAGAGACGGGAGGCCGACCCACAGCTTCAGCAACCTCTACCACTTGTCTCGACACCAGGCGCTTCTGCCGCTCCGTCCCAGCGCTCGCCTCGGGATCGAGCTGTTGGCATTGAGCTTCCATGCCCGAGATCTCCCACCTCGACGCCGTCGCTGGAGATTATAGAGGTTGAAGTGGGTTTGGCTGATGAGTCGGAGCACCTTCCACAGGCCCGTGGGCCCTCTCCCACTCTGCTCGTCTCCCGTTCGGAATTGCTCCAACCTTCGATCCCGGCAGGAGAGGTGTTTGATGAGCCCAGACCCTCCACCTCCGCACTTCAGGAGGATGAGTTGGCATGGTGCCTATGATTTGGCCAAGTCGGTACTTGCCGCTCCGCTGGTGGGACACTTGACTACTGAGGCCATTACGGAGCGCATTTTTCAGTTGACTTCTGAGGCTGCGACTCTTGAAGCTGTTGCTCTATCGCCACCCCGGATCTCCTTCCATGACCTAGGTAGGGATTCCACTATACCGAGACAACCTACGAAGCCGGTGTTAAGGGATGCAGCATGTCAGGCATCTCCAAGTTGTCCCCTACCTCCGCTGCCTTCTGAGCCACGACCACCTACGCCACCGTGATGCTCCACATCCATTACTGGCCGACAACGATCACCATCACCATCTTCTGGCTCCTCTTCTTCTTCTGAGTCTTCTGAAGAATACCTACCATTCTTGCCATCGCCTCAGCCAGACCTCCTGGAAGATGACTCCTCTTCGCCAACGGACGATGTCCGTTCCTTTGCGGAACAGGTGGTCCGTATGGTGCATGCTCTCGACCTAAAAACCATCGAGAAGGAGTCCGAGCCCCTAGACCCTATCTTGCAAAGGCTCAAATCTAGAACTCCTCCAGCTGCGTCTCTGCCTGTCCTGCCGTCCCTCCTGAAATTGAGCCAAGGCTCGTGGGAAAATCCCTCGTCTATTCCGTCCACCTCTAAACGGATAGACAGACTGTATAGAGTGGCAGGTGATGGGATCGACTGGCTTCAAGAACACCCGAAGCCTAACTCAGATGTTGTGGAAGCTGCTCAGCCTAGAAGGCAGCGACGTGCGCAGACCACCCCCTCTGACCCTGAAGGGCGAAAACTGAACATTATGGGGAAGAAATTGTATTCGGCTGCTGGCCTCAGCTTCAGGATTGCGAACTATTCGGCGTGCATGGGCGCATACCAGCAGGTCCTGTGGGAGAGAATGCTACCACTCATCCAGGACCTGCCTGATGAACGTCAATGGCTCGCCGAGGCCATCCAAACAGAGGCTCAACTGCTGGCGGGGCAGCAGATGAACTCTGCACGCCATGTTGCTGACTGCGCAGCCAAGACGGTGGCGGGATCTATCGCTCTTCGGAGACACGCCTGGTTACGATCCTCAGGCCTATCCGCGCAAGCGTCTGCTACAATAGAAGACATGCCCTTCGACAACTCCGGCCTCTTTAACTCCTCGACTGATGAAAAGCTGGAGTTCACGCAGAAGATGAGGACCACCGCATGAAAGTACGGTATGCCAACGTCCTCATCTTCTGCCTACCGCCCCAGACACCGTCAAGGCTGGCATGCTCCTTCATACAGTCAGCCTTTTAGGCGAAGTGGCACTCCTCAGTCTTCTAGACGTTCCCGCTTCTAGCAAACGATGTCCGCTACATTGTTGGTGAGGAGCCAGGGGTCCACTTCACGATACCGGCTACCTTCCAAACAACGGCCGAAAGACCAAGCCAGACGGAGATTTTGAGTGCCCTTTCTGATGACGTTTTGATGTTTCCCTTTTCTTTTAGACCCCCCTGTTCGGAGATCGCCTGTCGTCATTCCAGCAAGCCTGGTCCCTGGTAACATCGGACCGCTGGGTACTGAAGATCGTACAACAGGGCTACTGGATCAAGTTCAACGAACAACCACCAACAGGTTGGGTCCGTGTGACACAGCCCTCCCCTCCCCTCCTCGAAGAGGTTCAAACCCTGCTTCAAAAAGGAGCTGTCGAGCCTGTGGATCCCGAGCATCGCCACCTCTGTTTCTTTTCAAAATACTTTCTGGTCCCGAAGAAAGTTGGTGGTCTTCGTCCCATCCTCGACCTGAGGGGAGTGAATTCGTATATCGTCCCAAAGAAATTCAGGATGACAACGCTTGCGCTCATCCTTCCCTTCCTTCAATGTGGAGATTGGTTTGCGTCCATAGACCTCAAGGACGCTTACTTCCATATCAGGATTCATCCTGCCCACAGGAGGTTTCTAGCATTTCAGATCGGGACCGAGCCTTTCCAGTTCCGTGTTCTCCCCTTCGGACTCTCCACGGCACCGAGAGTCTTCACAAAGTGCATGGCCCTGGTGGCCACCTACCTTCGACAACAAGGGGTCATAGTCTTCCCATATATCGACGACTGGCTCCTTGTAGCGGATTCGAAGGCCCAACTCGAGGAGGACATCAGCTTTACCCTAGATGTGCTGCATACCCTGGGACTTGTTGTCAACACGGAGAAGTCCCACTTGAATCCTACGCAAATGATTCAGTTCATCGGTGCTCGACTGGACTCCGTCTCAGCTGCCGCCTATCTTCCAAAGGACCGATTCATCACCTTGCGGTCCCTGATTCACAATTGTCGTCATTCACGAAGGGTGCGAGCATGCAACATTCAAGTGCTGTTGGCCCACATGGCAGCGACTACGGCTGTCACTCCTTTGTCCAGGCTTCGATTCCGGCCGCTCCAACACTGGTTCCTGACGGTCTTCGACCATCTGTGGGACTCTCCCGAACAGCTCTTGACGATGCCCCGCACGGTCCAACGTTCCCTCGACTGGTGGCTCATGCCTCGGAATGTCCTCGCCGGCCTTCCTTTCGACCCCCCGCAACCGACCGTCTCCCTCATGACGGATGCATCTCTACTCGGCTGGGGAGCTCATCTAGGCTGACACAGAATTCAGAGCCTATGGAACAACGAAGAGAAGACGTTACACATCAACGTCTTGGAGCTCCTGGCAGTCCAGAAAGCCCTTCGAGTGTTCGAGGTGCTGGTTCAGAACAGGACTGTCCTTCTGATCACGGACAACACCTCTGTAAAGTATTACATAAACAAGCAAGGTGGTACCAAGTCTCCTCAGCTCCTTCAACTCACTCTGCAGATCTGGGATTGGTGTGTGGTAAGGAATGTCTCCCTGCAATCCATCCCTCTCCCCGGGGAGGACAATATTCTTGCCGACGGACTGAGCCATTCCAATTCCAACATCCACGAGTGGATGTTGCATCGACAAGTAGTGTCCAATCTTTTCCATCGTTGGGGGACTCCTCTGCTGGACCTCTTCGCGACTGCCCAGAACGCTCAGTGCACCCAATTTTGTTCCAGAGTATGGCACAAGGACTCGAGAGAGGATGCGTTCCTGTATCAGTGGAACGGGCCGTTCCTGTACCTCTTCCCTCCAATTCCGCTACTGACAAGAGTCGTTGCCAAACTTCGCCGGGATCGGGCGGATGCGATCCGCATTACGCCATGGCGGCCTCGACAGCCGTGGTTTGCGCCACTACTACGTCTGGCCAGGCGTCGGTTTCTTCACCTTCCAAGCAGACCGGACCTACTCACCATTCAGCAAGGCAAGGTGAGACATCCAGATATCAAATCACTCCGACTGACAGCCTGGAGAATCCATCCGTGACTTTGTCTCCACCTCAATCTCCCCCCCTCCTCCATTGCCTCGAGAGGTTCAGGTGATTATTGATGCTGCCAGAAAACCCTTGACACGTAAAGTCTACTTCTATAAGTGGAGCCGATTTGAGAAGTTCCTGACAGATAAGGGCCTGACAGTCGAATCCTGCTCGGTATCGACGGTCCTTGAATTCCTCCTAGACCTATCCAAGGCAGGACTCTCGGTATCGTCTCTTCGAGGCTATCTAGCTGCCATATCAGTTGAATTCCAGTCTCAGAATCGGCCATGCCCTTTCCAAGATCCGACGGTGAAAAAGTTCTTGAAGGGGTATGTCAACCTCTATCCTCCGGTGCTCGAACCCGTGCTGGCCTGGAGCCTCGAGCTTGTCCTCTCTCAGTTGGTGAGACGCCTGTTTGAACCTCTGGTATCAACCGACCTCCAACTGCTGACTTGGAAGACTGCCTTTCTGGTTGCTATCACCTCCGCCCGTCGGGCCGGAGAGCTATGTGCTCTACGATCAGACCCTCCTTACCTCTGCTTCCATAAACACAAGGTGGTCCTGAGACCGGACATTTCCTTTCTCCCTAAGGTGGTGTCTAGCTTCCACCTCAACCAACCTATCGTCCTACCGGCGTTGATGCAGGACCCGAAGGACGAATTCGAAAGGACCCTCCACTCCATGGATGTTAGAAGGGCACTTGCCTTCTACATACAACGGACTGCTCCATTTCAACAATCTCCCCAGCTCTTCGTCTCCTATGCTGACTCCAAACGGGGTGCTCCGATTTCATCGCAGCGGCTGTTGAAGTGGGTTACGTTGACCATCGCCCTCTGTTATGAACTGGCTAAGAAGCCGTTGCCTTCTCGAATTCGTGGACACTCTACAAGAGCTGTCTCCGCTTCGACTGCATTCCTCTCAGGAGTGCCCCTAGAGGATGTTTGCCGTGCCGCGACTTGGTCCTAACCATTGACATTCATCTCTCATTACAGACTGGACTCTCGTTCTAGGAACGAGGCTGCCTTTGGGAGGGCAGTACTTCTGTCCTCTATACATTGAGTGACTGTATACATGTTGAATTTTTTCACTGCTGGTTTGTTTCATGGTTGGTCTTCTTCTGCATTAACATATGTGTATGGCTATATTTACAACTGTTAATAATTGCGGAATGTGCAAAAAAAATTGAATTGAAAATTAATGAGTAAATGAGACATACTCCCTTTTAAGGCTAGGGTGAAGGGTCCTCGTTTGTGATGCAGGACATACCCTCCTCCAGTGGGAAAGCTTGCTAGTCTACCCAACTGTGTGATTCACAGAGACCACGAAGAAGATGGACAGGTTGCTTACCTGTAACCACAGATCTTCGAGTGGTCTTCTGTGAATTCACACAGACCCACCCATCCTCCCCTCTATGTCCTATTATTGCATATGTGCTTAATGTTCCTGATGCTGCTTATTGCGGTGTCATTCAAGGAACTGAGGGGATTTAGGCGGGAGAGCCTTTTAAGGGACCGTTATTGTGGGCAGAGTTACTGCCAAAAATGTATCTATGCACATTCTGCCTAGCAATACTAGAAGGTTCCGTATGCACTGCGCAGGCGCAGGAATAAACCCAACTGTGTGAATTCACAGAAGACCACTCGAAGATCTATGGTTACAGGTAAGCAACCTGTCCTTAAGCCGCTCCTGAAAAAGCCTTCCCTGGACCCCTTGGACAGGAACAACTATAGGCCAGTCTCTTTGCTGCCTTTTCTAAGCAAAGTGATTGAGAGGGCCGTCACTTCCCAACTCCAAGCTGTTTTGGATGAAACCAATTATCTAGATCCATTTCAAACTGGCTTTAGGACGGGATATGGAGTGGAGACTGCCATGGTTGCTCTGGCTGATGACCTCTGCTTGGGGATCGACAGGGGTAGTGTGACCCTGTTGGTGCTCTTGGACCTCTCAGCGGCCTTTGATACAATAGACCATTCCATCCTCTTGGATCGCCTGAGGGAGTTAGGAATTGGAGGCACTGCCTTGCAGTGGTTCCGTTCCTTCCTCTCGGGCAGATCCCAGAGGGTGAGGCTCGGGGACAGTTGCTCTACTAGAATAGAGCTTAACTGTGGCGTTCCTCAGGGTGCCATCCTGTCCCCAATGCTATTTAACATCTATATGAAGCCGCTGGGAGAGGTCATTCGGAGGCATGGTGTGCAGTATCATCAGTGTGCTGATGACACCCAGATATACTTCTCCATGTCTCGGTCATCAGCTTCGACTTCAGATGGCGTCTCTCCTCTTAAAGCAGTAATGGACTGGATGAGGAAAAACAAATTGAGACTGAATCCAGACAAAACGGAGGTACTGACAGTTACAGGCCCAAAACCAGGTCTGGGAATACAAACTCCAATCCTGGATGGAACTACACTCTCCTCCAAGGATTGTGTTCGCAGTCTGGGGGTGCTCCTGGACCCGTCGCTCCAGATGACTAATCAGGTTAATGCGACAGTCAGGAGTGCCTGTTATCAACTTTGGCTGGTACGCCAGCTGCGCCCTTTCCTGGAAACTAGGGACCTCAAAACTGTGGTGCATGCACTGGTAACCTCCTGTCTGGATTTCTGTAATGCGCTCTACATGGGGCTACCCTTGTGCTTGACTCAGAAACTTCAACTAGTCCAGAACATGGCAGCCAGGTTGATTTCTGGCGTTTCCAGAAGAGAGCATATAACACCAGTGCTAAAAGCTCTCCACTGGCTGCCTATTAGTTTCCGGGCACAGTACAAGGTGTTGGTTATGACCTTTAAAGCCCTACATGGCTTGGGTCCAACTTACCTCCGGGACCGCCTCCTTCCGTACGACCCTCCCCGCACACTTCGGTCCTCTGGGAGGAATCTGTTACAGCCTATGAAAATAAGGCTGTCGGTGACCTCCCAGAGGGCCTTCTCTGCCCTCTGGAATGGCCTGCCGGACGAGATCTGTCTTATTACCACCTTAGACAGCTTTAAAAAAGCTGTCAAGACAGATCTTTTCCAGCAGGCCTTTCCTGAATAATTATCCCGGCCCAAGACTCAGCTGTCCTTTCTAGGCTATGATTGTATGTTTTAATTTAATTTAATTTAATTTAATTTAATTTTTTCTTCTAAGATATATATATATATATATATATTATTGCATGTTTTTAATCCTTCATAATTTAATATTATTTTAAGGGGTGGGCGGGCTAGGGTATTGTGATTCTGGAGTTTTTATATTGTAAGCCGCCCCGATTGCATTGCAGAGGGGCGGGATAGAAATAAAATTTTATTATTATATTATATTATTATGTTTAATCTGGAGAAGAGAAGGTTGAGAGGGGACATGATAGCCATGTTTAAATATTTGAAGGGGTGTCATACTGAGGATGGAGCAAGCTTGTTTTCTGCTGCTCCAGAGACTAAAACACGGAGCAATGGGTTCAAACTACAGGAAAAGAGATTTCAACTAAACATTAGGAAGAACTTCCTGACAGTAAGAGCTGTTCGGAAGTGGAATACACTGCCTGGGAGTGTTGTGGAATCTCCTTCTTTGGAAGTTTTTAAACAGAGGCTGGATGGCTATCTGTCGGGAATGCTTTGATTGTGTATTCCTGCAAAGCAGAGGGTTGGATTGGATGGCCCTCGTGGTCTCTTACAACTCTATGGTTCTTTGATTCTTTGCTTGCTTTTCCTTCTTATGACTGGGAGATTTGCAAAGGTAAAAAAAAAAGGAGACTTGGATATCTCAATCTTTCTTCTGTTTGCATCCACATCTTTGTGAGCACTGGCATTTTGTTTTGCTGTTAAGAACAGTCACTTTTGGTGACAGCAGGGAGTATCACTTATGCACCACCACATGCAGCCCATTAGAGAAAGAATTGCTCTAGAGCATAGTCATCCCATTGTGGAAATTAGTTATCATATCCTTGCACAGCCAGCTCTGGATTTGTAGTCCTCCTAAATTGATTGTTTTCCACATTGGTCATGTTCTTTGATCTCATTAGCCTGTTTCAATAAGCTCTGTTCAGTTGCTCAGATGTGTCTTCTACTCCAGTATTATGCTAAGTTTCCTCACTTGGTTAGCTTGGAAACCAGAGGATGGAATGGTTTACATGTTATGTAAGTCAAAAATCGACTAAAATGGTGAAAGGTCTGGAAACCATGCCTTATGAGGAAAGACTTAGGGAGCTGGGAAGTAATAGTGCCGCTCTATTCTGCCTTGGTCAGGCCTCACCTAGAATACTGTGTCCAGTTCTGGGCACCACAATTCAAAAAGGATATTGACAAATTGGAGCATGTCCACAGGAGGGTAACTAAAATGGTGAAAGGTCTGGACACCATGCCTTATGAGGAAAGACTTAGAGAGCTGGGTATGTTTAGCCTGGAAAAAAAGACAGTTAAGGGGCAATATGGTAGCCCTGTTTAAGTATTTGAAGGGGTGTCACATTGAGGATGGAGCAAGCTTGTTTTCTGCTGCTCCAGAGACTAGAACACGGAGCAATGGATGCAAGCTCCAGGAACAGAGATTCCACCTCAACATGAGGAGGAACCTTTTGACAGTAAGAGCTGTTTGGCAGTGGAACACACTCCCTTGGAGTGTGGTGGGGTCTCCGTCCTTGGAGGTTTTTAAGCAGAGGCTGGATGGCCATCTGTCAGGGATGCTTTGATTGTGATTTCCTGTGTGGCAGGGGGTTGGACTGGATGGCCCTTGTGGTCTCTTCCAACTCTACAATTCTATGATTCTATAAATCCAAATTTTGAAAAAAGAGAATCTAGATTTAAAAATGGAAATGGAGAGACAATTTGACCGACAAGCATTGGCAGAATTAAGAGAGGAGAATTGGCTAAGGCTAAAAGGACTACCAGAACTACCAAATGAACATATTAGAAACAGAATTGTTAAAGAACTTTCAAGAAATATAGAATGGAAAGAAGTAGACCTTGACCAAGAACTGGATCGTATTTATAGAATTGGCTAAAAGGAGAGGGCTACCAAGAGACATTATAATACAGTGTGTTAGGAAAAATACAAGGGACTTCATCTTGGATGTTCACTACAACAAAGGCATTGAAATAGATGGGAAAATGATTATATTATTGAAAGAAATACCAGCAAGATTATTAAAGAAAAGGTAAGACTATAATTTTTTTGGTTGAGGTTTTGAAAAAAGAAAAGATTCCATTCAGTTGGGACAAGCTGGAAGGAATAAGTTGTACATATAGGAAAGAAAGACTGAGAATTGATGCAATGGAAAAGGCAAGAGACTTGTTGAAAAAAATAAAAGAGATTTACAGAAAACACCAGGAAATCATGAAGAAGATCATAAAGAGAGAAATACTGAACAGAGAACCCACGAAGTAAGGAAAGAAGAAAAAAGAAATAAAGAACAAGAAGTACGTCTCCTGGACCTGGATATTTCTAACAAGGAATAAAGAAAGAACTAACAGGAAGAAAAGTAGAAAGGAAGAACCGAGAGGGAGGAAAAGGGTTAGGGAGGGTTAGGGAGGAAAGGCAGGGGAGGGATAGGGAAGAGTGAAGGAAAAAAATAAAACAAAAAACACATAATAATAATTAATGGATTACAGGTATGCAACATGGAATGTAAAGGGTCTTATAGAATAAAGTAACAAAAGTTGATTTATCATTATTTGAAAAAATTGAAAGCTGACATAGTCTGTCTTCAAGAAATTCGGATTAAAAAGAAATATACCAATCTGCTAATACAAAAAAGCTTAGGGGATGATTTTTTTTTCAGTTAACCAAAAGAAAAAGAAAAATGGAGTGGTATATATTAATGGTAGATTAATGCCAAAACTGATTATATTTGATAATAAAGGTAGATTTGTGGGTGTGGAAGTTAATCTGAATGATACTAAATTATTAATAATGGGGATATATGCTCCGATAAATGAAAGAACCACATTTTATAGGGAATTAAAAGAATACTATAGTAAAATTGAATTATGAAGATTGGTTACTTCTAGGAGTTTTTAATGGGGTTGTAGAACCACAATTAGATAGGCAATCAAATAAAAAAATTAAGGCCAACCAAGGTAAATTATCTAAAGACTTTTGAAATAATAGAGGAACTACAATTAATTGATGTTTGGAGGAACAAGGAAAATAATAGAAAAGAATATAATTTTTATTCCGAAGTTCACAAATCCTGGTCGGGAATAGATATGTTTTGGCTGTCAAATAATTTAATACAAAATATTAAGAAAATAGAGATTATTGAGAAAGTTTTGTCAGATCATAACCCAATAACAATGACTTAGAAAAAGTGATTTCATACTTTTAAATGGAAACTGAATGAATACTTATTGAACAAGCAAGATGTAATAGAAGAATTTTAAAAGGTTCTTAATGAATATTTTGATTTAAATATGGATAAAGGTATAGAAGATGCAATAGTATGGGATGCCAGTAAAGTGGTAATAAGAGGATTTTTTTTGTGCAGAAAAATATTGAATGGGGGAAAAAAGACAAGAAAAAATCAAATTAATCACAGAAGAAATCAGGGTAAAAGCACAAAAATTATTAACTTCCTCAAAGGATAAACATTAAAAACAATTAAAATTGTTGCAAAGAGAGTTAATAATATTAATGACAGATGAAATAAAGAAAAAATTAGATTATGTGAAACAAAGAAATTTTGAATTTGGAAATAAACCAGGGAGGTGGGTAGCCTATAAATTAAAAAAAGCAAAAGCAAAGAGGATGATTATAAAATTAAAAGGAGATAGAATAATAAGTAAAGAAAAAGAAATTAATACATTATTTCAGAATTATTTTGATTTACTATATAAAAAACAGGAAATATCAGGAGAAAAGATAAAGGAATATATTCAAAATCAAATAATTAAAAAGTTGTCAGAACAACAACGAGAAAAGTTGAATCAGGAAATTACAAAAGAGGAAATTATGGAAGCCATTAAAAGAACTAAAAAAGACATGCCCCCTGGTCCAGATGGCCTAACTGCGATATATTATAAGAAATTTAATGAAGAATTAATTAAACCATTACAAAGAGTTATGAATGAAATTATTTAAAAAATGATATTCCAAGTACATGGAAAGAGGCCAATATAGTGTTGATACCTAAGGAAGGATGTGACCCTCAACAACTTAAAAATTACAGATCAATATTGTTATTAAATGATGATTATAAAATTTTTACAGCAATTTTAGCCAATAGATTTAAAAAATTTCTTAGTGAATATATCCATAGAGACTAAAATGGTTTTTTTTACCAGGCAGACAAATTAAAAACAATAGTAGAACAATAATTGATATAATTGAATATTTAAAATATCATAACGAAATTAAGGGAGCTCTAGTGTTCATTGACATGGAAAAAGCTTTTGATAATTTGAATTGGGAGTTTATGTTTAACAATTATGAAAGAAATGAATTTTGGAGACAATTTTATCAATTGGATACAGGCAATTTCTAACTCCCCAAAAGCTAAATTAATAATTAATGGTAATGAAACTGAAATAATAAATATAGAAAGAGGAACCATACAGGGATGCCCAATATTACCACTATCATTTATTTTGGTATTGAAAATATTAAATAGGGATTTAAGAGCAGATAAAAAGTTAAGAGGAGTGAAAGTAAGGAAAAAAGAATTTAAATTAAAAGCATTCGCTGATGATATAGTACTAATATTAGAGAATCCTCTTGAAGATTTAGAATTAGTGATGGAAAAAATAAAGAATTAAGGAAAAGTAGCTGGTCTTAAAATATAGATAAGAAAAAACATTTAGCAATGCATATGACATCTCAAGAAAAAGCGGAAATTGGTAACAAAACAAGTAGTTAAATATTTGGGTATAAATTTGATGGCTAAACCTCAACAATTGTATGAAAATAATTATGTGAAAGTTTGGGAAAATATTGAAAAAGATTTGGTTAGATGGCAAAAGTTAAACCTTTCATTATTAGGAAAAATATCCTAATATTAAAATGAATGTATTACTGAAATTCATGTATTTATTTCAAATAATACCAATTATTTATTCAGCTAGCCCTTTCAACGTATGGAGGAAAAATTGTCAAAATTTCTTTGGGGAGGCAAAAGAATAAGATGGAAACTGTTAACAGATGCAAAAGAAAGTAGGTTTAGGACTCCCAGTTTTAAACCTGTATTTTGAATCCTCATATATATCTAACTTTAAAAAATGGATTTTATTAGATGATAGATGATCATTGGAATTAGAAGGCCAAGAGCTGAAATTTGGGTGGCATGTGTACCTGTGGTACGGAAAAGTTAAAATGAATAAAGAATTTACAAATCATATTATGAGGCAAAATTTTTTTAAAGTGTGGAATAAGTATAAAAACAGATTTGGTTTTTAAAAACCCCAATGGCTTTTCCCGCAGGAGGCGTTTTATAGAAGAGAAATGGGATATCAAACTAGGTGGATTAGATATAAAGATCTTTTAGAAAAAAAAGAGGGAATATGGAAGATGAAGGACCAGGATCGTTTGAAGGAGGAAGGAATAGAATTACATTGGCTCTCTCATACATGCAGTTAAATGAAAGATTTAAAGAATATTATAAGAAACACAACTTTGAAGATGAAAAAAAGAATTAGAGAAAATATTCTACATGGGTAACAATCTATTAATATCAAAGATTTATAAATTACTATTACAATATAATACAGAAGATGAACAAATCAAAATTGTATGATTGATTGGGCGAAATATATTGGACATAATATATAATTAGAAAAAATAGGCATTAATATGGAAAAAGATATAAAATTTACATGTTGTTATCATCTGCAGGAAAACTTCTATAAAATTATTTACAAATGGTACATGACCCTGAATAAATTAGTAAAAATATATTAAAACGTAAATAATAAATATTGGAAGTGTAAATGACAGGTTGGGACTTTTTATCATGTTTGGTGGAAATGCAAGAAAATTTGTTGGTACTGGTTAAAAATTAGAGAAATAATAATAATAAAAAAATGAAGATAAACTTAGAACTTAAACCAGAGCTGTTCTTATTAAACATGATTGATTTAGAAAATAAAGAAAACATAAAAATTTGATAACTTATTTTATAACAGCAGCAAGATTGGTATATGCAAAAAAAAAATAAAAAATGGAAAAGTAATAAAATTCCTAAATTATCGGAATGGGTAATAAAAGTGTTTGAGATGGCAGAATTGGATAAACTTACAAATATAGTGAAAGGAAATTCAATAGAAAAATATATAAAAATATGGAGACCCTTTACAGACTGTAAAACAACTCAATGGACACTGGATAAGATTAGATTTTGACTTGTAAGAGAACCTATACAACAAATAATAGATGGAGGTAATATATCAAAGAGATTAAAAAGTTAGAGAGAGGAATTGAAATTTAATTAAGACTGTATAGCCAGAGTTAACTTGGAAGTCATTTTTAAAAATGTGTCTTTTAAAAGTTTATTTAATTGTGCCTTTTTTGTGTATGTGTATGTGTTTGCTTTGTTATGTTTTTGTATATTTCCTTTTTGTTTTATTTTGTGTCAATTGCATTTAATGTGTTTATTGTTTGATTTTTTATTTTATTCTATTCAATTAAAATTCAATAAAGATATATAAAAAATAATGAAGAACCACAGCTGTTTCTCTAAGGCCAGATGCAATGTGTATTCCAAATAAATTTCTAGTAGTAGATTTACTGGCACCCCATATTCTGAAAGATGTTGCCCTTGCAGCAACATGGAAGCAGAGTCCTTGAACCATATTCTCTTGCATTGCAAATTCTATACCCAATTTCGTGAAGATATAATCTATCCCCTGGATCAGAAATTTTACATAGAAAAATTTGTAAATATGTAAAATTTCTGATGGAAGACAAATGCCCAAAGGTTACTAGCTGTAGCCAAATTTCTCTCAGATGCTGCCAAGATTAAAATTCTTTATGTACAAAGAAATGGCCAGTGTAATTTAGAAACTTTATATGTTTCCATCACATGTGGGCTCTATTGTGATTGTTCTTATTGTCTGTATGTGTTAACTTTGGGTCTATGGACCACAATAAAGGAAGACTGATAAATTAATTAAACCCTTTTGAACTAAAATACTTTTAAGTGTATATATTGATTATCATATGTTTATAGGAACTCCATAAATAGACATAACTCTAGGTACATTTCTCCATGATTATGAAGTGTGCTTTGCCAATTTTTATGACACCATATCCTAAAAACTTCTCTAGTCATGTGTAATTAGCAGTTGCCTATTTCTTTTCCCAGCTCCAAATCTGAGATTAAACATGACAGTAACATGAGTTAGCTGTAATATGTGTATTTGTATGTTTTTCAGTAAGTCTGGTTTTTGGGTATTGCCATTTCTAATGTCAGATTTGTGTCCATTAATCCTCTGGCACAGAGACTGCCCTCAAAAACCTCTCCTTGTCCTTCATGTGCCAGGATGGGTTCCAAAGGGAGATGTTTAAGCCCAACCAAAACTCTCTCAGGCTTCCCTCTTTGCCTTGCTTCTGGCCAACCTTCTCTGCTGTGTGGAGGCCAGAGGCCAAGGCTTCATTTCTGTCTGTCCTCCTCCAGAAGCGGGCCAAGAAAAGGAGCCAAGGAAATGGCCCGACAGGGAGCTAACCAGCCCTGGCTTGACAGGGTCAATGTAGCCCAGACATTCAGAGTGGGAAGAGGAGGGACAGACAGAGAGGCAGAGAGTAAGGCATGATGCTGGCCCTGCAAGTTCAGAGAGCATGCTGCTCATGTAGGGGCTGGCCTCTTTGGCAAGCGAAACGTCCATAAAGGCTGGATCATTCTTCCCCAATTCACCCCTCCCTGTCTTGGCTTTGAGATGTTGTTTCTTGCCTGCTCTCTGTTTGTACAAATTTTTGGTTTCCTCTTTCCATTTTCCTGTCTGTTCAGGATAACTGGGTGGGGTTTCCCCCCCTTTTTGGTTGGTTTTTCTTTGTAAATAAATAGCCGTTTATTTCAGGGAAGGAGGAGTGGGCACATAAAAATATTATTCTACAGATATTGACTGGAATTTGGGTTTCTTCAGCATAAGCAGTTCACCCATTTGCGTGCATCAGGGGAAATGGAGCCCCCTTTACCTTCTTCCAGGTAGTTGTTTTATCCATTAAATCACTCAAAGAACATTCTTTTTTGGTTGCTTTTAATTAAAAGTCTCCCCCTTTAATAACAAAAAAAAAACCCTCTCCTTGAAGGTACACACACACACACCTTGCTACTGCACATACAGTGGGCCCTCTGTATCCACTGGGGCTTGGTTCAATGACTCCTCCCATTATATACAATGGCGTAGAAAAATTGTATCCCTTATATAAAATGGTGAACACCAAGTTTGCTTTTTGGATTTATTGGGGGGGAATATTTTCAAGCCATGATTGGTTGAATCTGTGGATGTACAATCTGTGGATATGGAGGGCTGACTGTATAACAGAAAGAATCTTCTCAGAGTTTTGGACCCTGGGAAACTGGCTTTTGGTAAGGTGATTTATTGCTTTCACACTTAAAGACTAATTGACCACTGTAAAGATCTGAACGACCTGCATCACATTATGCAGCCCTATAAAAATTTAGGGCAAGGGTCATGATTTACATCTTTCTGGATCCTATTACATTTCATCCCACTTCTACAACTGTGTACATATGCTTTACACCTGAGTGTTTATTATCACTTTGTACTGCATCTGAAGAAGTGGGTTTATATCCATGAAAGCTCATGAAAAATAAAAACCAGTCTTAATAGCCACATTTATGTTTCTTTGTCCCCTCCCCCTCCCTTCTTCCTTTTTATGGTGCAAGAGGCTAACACCACTACTTTTTTAAAAAATCTCTGAAGTTCCTAGATCAGAAAAAAAAATTGGGGGGAAAGGTGCTTATGTCATTTTCAATCAAAACACAAAACAGCAATGATGAATATTAGACTTTGAAAGGAAGATGGGAAATTTGAAAACAATGTTTTTCAGGTAAGAAGAGGCAGGTTTAACTTGTCTTTAAAACGATGTTATAAATGCAGAATGGAACTATTGTAAGAACATTGGCTTGACTGTTGATTTCAAAGGAATTATCTTCCAAATCTTTAGGAATAAATACTATTGCATATGAAAGCTGGGTAAAGGCTAGTTTTACAGGTTAGATTCTACACTGCAGAATCTACTAAAATATGGGAACCACAGAAAGTGGTTGCTCTTAAAGAAAATAACTATTGTGAATTATTCCTTTGCTAGTCTACGTAAAAATATACAATTAATTAGTGTAGTTCAAATGTTTCCTGTGAAACAAAAAGCAGGAACTAAACTATATTGTGTTCTTATGGTGGGAACATAATCTTTTTGATATATAGCCATTAGAAAGCAGTTTCTGCTGTAAAATACTGTAGAAGACTGGAGGAGAAGTCACCTGGAACATTGAGCAAATAGCTTCTCTCTGTGTGTATGTGCCTTCAAGTTGCCCAATGACTTACGGTGACTCCAGGAATTTCATAGGGTTTCCTTAGTCAGATGGTTTTGCCAATTCCTTCTTCTGAAATATAGGTTACAGCACCTGGTATTTATTGGTCTTCTCCCATTCAAGGATGAAGTAGGCCTTAGCCTTGCTTAGCTTCCAAGATGAGACACAATCTGGTGTCTTTAGGGTATTTGGACAACGCTTGACCAGATTTTGAATTTCTGGGAGATTTGAATTGTGATCCACATCATGGCACACTGAAAAGCCTTGTCTCCTGTGCTTTTATTTTCTGTGAAAAATAAAAGTCTAGTAATGGGATGACTGAAATAATGTTAGGATGGTTCTTGAACTGTAGAAGTACTCTGACTTAGTGATTTGTGGAATACACAAGTATTCATGTGCAGTAGAAGGGAAGGGAAGAGTATGATACTGATGTAGGCAGAGCCTTCCTTCTCTCACCACTTGTGACATGAATGAGGGGAGTTGATCAGAGACAATTGAAGGATCCTTATTGGTTCATACTGGGTTTGTGGAGGCTGCTTCTTCTTCACTTGCTGTATTGCCCAACCTGATTTGGAAAAAGTTGCTGTCCTATGTGACTTATGGAGGGGAGTAGAGGTGACCTGTTCTGTCCTTTTCTAATGTGATTGTTGGATTTATGCTCTGGGTGACAAACCTTTTCCATATGACAACAGACTGTATCTTGGCTCCTGCATACAAGGAGCTCAGTATGCTCTGTAGTATGCTAGTTGGAAGCCTCCAAGAAGACAGAATAAGTGTGTTCATAGAATCATAGAATTGTAGAGTTTGAAGAGACCACGAGGGCCATCCAGTCCAGCCCCCTACCATGCATGAATACACAATCAAAGCATCCCTGACAGATGGCCATCCAGCCTCTGTTTAAAGAACTCCAAGGTAGGAGACCCCACCACGCTCCGAGGGAGTGCGTTCCACTGCAGAACAGCTCTTACTGTTAGGAAGTTCCTCCTAATATTGAGGTAGAATCTCTGTTCCTGGAGCTTGCATCCATTGCTCCGTGTTCCAGTCTCTGGAGCAGCAGAAAACAAGCTTGCTCCATCCTCAATGTGACACCCCTTCAAATACTTAAACAGGGTTATCATATCACCTCTTAACCATCTTTTTTCCAGGCTAAACATGGAGGAAGGGAGGAGCTCAAACTTTGAAGAAACATTTTGATGTTGAACTGTTATGTAATGTCAGTATTGTGTCATATGATAAGATTATTTTTTTAAAGGAAACACTTAAAAAAATTTCATAGCCCATTTAAAGCATAGTGTTTTGTGTCTCTCTCCTCAGCCTGCCATGTGTGGGCTGGACGGTCTATGAATGAGTGAATTAATACAGGCTGTTTCTGTTGTCTTGATATTTCTGCTTATGCCTGTTTCCCCCCTCAAATATTATTTTTTTCAGATGCAGGCTCCTTCACACTACCCATGCATGGGCCTGCATAATCCTACACTGGAGTTATTTATTGCAATGGAAGAAGCATTTTACTTGGACTTGGAAGTGTTTTAATATTACATGAAGGACAGTGATGAAACTTTTAAATAAGTATGAACAGCTTCTCCAAGCAACTTATGTTTACAGCAGCTGTTAGTGGGTAATCCAGCTACAACAACTGAGATTTTTATTTCATAGAATCATAGAATTGTAGAGTTGGAAGAGGCCACGAGGGCCATCCAGTCCAACCCCCTGCCACGCAGGAAATCTTGATCAAAGCATCCCCGACAGATGGCAATCCAGCCTCTGTTTAAAGACCTCCAAGGAAGGAGACCCCACCACGCTCTGAGGGAGTGTGTTCCACTGCTGAACAGCTCTTACTGTCCAAAAGGTTTGTAGGTGAAATCAAAGCTGTAAATACCCCATACAAATAGAAAAATTCAAATTTAAAAATACTGTTTCCCCTGACTTCCAGAGATTGGTGATCCATCTTTAACTATTAAGCTGGCTGCTTAGGGCAGCCTGAGGGGAGTCAGTCCACTGAGGGAGAAGCAAGACCAGCACCTTCAGGGAAGACAGAGGGCTTGCTGCTGTGGCTACCTGCTGTTGCCTCTCTCCCTGTTGAACTGCTGCCTGCTGGTCATCAGTCTCCTCCAGGACTGGGCCCTCTCAGGTACTGAGTAGTCGCTAGCCAGGTTACCACCTGTTTCTTGCGTGCACAGGGATATAAGGTAGCAAGGTTGCTGCAAAAGAGGGTAACATCAAAAGGGGCTGTTCCTTTGGCAGAGCCACTGGGGAGAAATGAGGATCATTTCCAGTCCCCTGGGGGAAGTCTTTTATGTGTTTTGTTTTAGTCTTTAATGCCTGCAGAAATAATGCCTGATGTGGAGAGTAGGTGTGGGTGAGTGTCATGATCATCCATGGATTCTGGGTACTAGAGTAGACTCCATGGAAGACTCTGACATGAGTTTGGTTCCTGGCCTGATTCCCCTGCCTGGGCTTCTCTATCTCGGGACTGCAGCCAGCCCGCCTTGTGGTCTGGGAATGCTGTTCCTCTGAGAGCTTCAAGGCCGTAGCACCTGGATGTAGCCTCTACTCCTACTGTCCTCCCTACATACCATTCTCATGCTGTAAGCGTTTATCTGGTGCCTATATTGTATTGGTTTCAGTTCTGGCTTTGCCTCATGTTACTAGCATGCATTTCCTTGCTTAACAAAGAAATCTTATTAAGTTAATGTGAACGTGTTTCTGGTACATCACAGTAAGCCAGAACTTACAATCCTTCATAATTTCTACCTGTGATGTCTGACGACACGGAGATTGGAACCCAGATGGAGAAAGACCTGGCCACAGGTGATGACCAGGGAGCCGCCTTGCCAGAGGACAGTGTAGGCGTGCCGGAGGAAGAGCTGAGCCGAGCCCGAGGGAGGGCTGGGAGGCTGATCCTTCCCCCTGACCTCATGGAGCTGGGAGTCAGGCAGGCCCTGGGGATGGGCAGCCTACCCTTCTCCGGGACTCCAGTGCATGGAGCAGGAATAGCCATGGGAGCTAGCTGGCTCTGGCTGGATGAGCAAGGTCGGGAAGAACGGAGATCTCTATGGTGGGATAGGCCCCTAACCAAGGGGTTTCGGGAACCTGGGGGAAGACCACCTCATGCAGAACTGGAGAAGGGGGTGCAGCAGGTGAAGCAACAGATGGAGGCCATGCAGACAAACCTCCTGGAAATCTTACAGAGATGTCTCAGCAACCTGCAGCCCGGGGGGGGGAAATAACCACCCCAGGGACCCCAGCTGCCAGCTCCTCCAGGAGGTGGGGTCCCAGCTCCCCCGGTGGGGTCCCCACGGCCCCTGATGGAGGTCCGGTCCTGCAGCCTCCTGGTGGTCAGTACTCCCTGCAGGAACTGGCCCAGTTGAGCCACGAGAGAGACTGTGTGGTCTCAAACTCCAGGACCTGAAGGCCACTTTTGATGGGGATGCCACGAAGTTGCCTTGCTTCTTAACCCAGGTGATGGGATTCATGTCTCACTGGGAGGAAGAATTCCAGATGGAGGCCAAGAAGGTGCAGTATGTCTCCAACCAGCTGGAAGGAGAGGCGGCACACTGGCTGGTGGGGCTCTACGATATGGGGGTTCCAGAATTAGGGAGCTTCCACAACTTCATGATGGCCCTCAGAGCTCAATTTGAAGACCCGCTGAGATTGAGGCGTGTGAGCATGGAACTTCAACGCCTACACCAAGGTTCGAGACCCGTGGCCGAATACGCTTCTGAATTCCGCTGCCTGGCCAGCCAGATCCCTGACTGGACCAGGGCCACTAAGGTGCAGTATTTTCAGGATGGTCTCAATGAAGACATCCTGGAATGGGCCTTGGTCCAAGGGAACCAAGAAACCCTCCTGGGGTGGGTGCAGCTGGCTGGGGAGGTGGAAACCCTGAGACAGAGCATGAAGCTGGCCCGGCAGCATCAGGGGCTAGGTGGGAAGCCAAGTGGGCCCACAGGGAAGAAAACTAAGGTGGCACTGCCAACTGGAAGCACCCCAAGAGAGTCAGAGAGGGAGTGGCGGATGCGGAAGGGCCTATGCCTGCGAAAGGCGGCCACCGCATAGCCAAGTGCCCAGAGAAGCAACCCCAGGACAACCCCATGGAAGAGAGGCCCAAGAAGGCAGATGGGAGGCTGACAGCACCCAAGACGCCATTCAAGCTGAAGCCCAAAGCAGCGGTACACGCATTGATCCCTGGCCATGCAGCGGGGGAGTCTTTGGAGGAACCGGATGATAGTGGGTCCTCTTCCAATGCTGAGCTGGTGGGAAACGGATCCAGCCCACCATACTAAGTGCCCGAGGGTGGGCTAATCCTGAAGGGTGCCCAAGTGCTGTGGTGAGTGGAGTAAAAGCCCCATTTTTTCTAAAAGCCAAGATAGGGGTTGCAGATAATGGGTTCCCCCCAAAAGTAATGGTAATGGTGGACTGTGGATGTACCCAGGTGCTAATTCACCTCTCCCTAGTCAGTGAAATCTCTGTCAGTACTATTAAACAAGCTGATGTGGCTGTTTCAGATGGATGGGGGGATGATGAAGGGGGGCCCCATGAGGCAAATGACTGGCCCAGTACAAATGAAGATGGGGAACCACCAGGAGGAGCTCCAATTTGTGATAGCGCCAGGCTTGGTCCCGGCCACAGTGGTAGGCTTGAACTAGTTGAAATTCCACAACCCCACTATAGACTGGATCAAAGAAACTGTGACTGTTTCTTTGAACACTCCATGTTCCCACATGTGCGTGTGGGAACATGGAGTGTATGAAAACCAAGTGAGGCCTCACTGGGGAGGGGATCCCACAAGGAACCAAACCTCAGAATTTTAAGGTCGCTATGGTGCAAGGGGAAGTGAAAGAATTACCGGTGGAGTATAAAAAGTGGCAGTATGTGTTTGAAGAGAAGGAATGTGACATTTTACCTCCCCGCCACACAGGCCGTTTGACTGTGCAATTGAAATAGTCTCAGAGGCAGCACTGCCCAAGCCTAAGATTTACTCCCTGACCCCGGCAGAGATGGATGCCCTCCTGGAGTTCATAGATAAGAACTTGGCTGGGGGTTCATCAGACCTATGACCTCCCCCTTGGGGGCCCCAGCGTTATTCAGATGCAAACATGATTCATCTCTCCATCTCTGCATAGACTATAGATCCCTAAATCCCATCAGGGTTACAAATCAATACCCCCTCCCATTAATGAAAGACCTCCTGGCTCATTTAGCCAAAGGGAAAATATTCACCAAGCTGGACTTGCAGGAGGCGTATTACAGATTGTGGATCAAGGAAGGGGATGAATGGATCAAGCAAGGATCAAGGAAGTGGGTGAATGGAAAACTGCTTTTAATTGTCAGTTGGGGGCCTTTGAATTCTGCGTGATGCCATTTGGGTTGGCGGGAACCCCAAGAATTTTCATGAACTTGATTAATGATGTACTTAGAGAGTTTTTGTACGAAGGGGCACTGGTGTATCTGGATGATGTGCTCATCTACTTGGAGGACTATACGCCTCATGTTAAGTTGGTCAAGAAAATGCTTAGTAAACTGGGGGAAAACCATTTGTATGTTAAATTGTCGAAATGTGAATTTCACCAAAGCCGCTTGGATTATTTGGGGTACCGCATCTCTAGCAGGGGGGTTGAAATGGACCCTGAGAAGGTTAAGGGAGTCCTCACATGGGAGGCTCCCAGGACCAGGAAGCAGCTTCAAAGCATCTTGGGGTTTGCTAACTTTTACCAGTCCTTCATCCCTGACTTTGCTGAGGTGGCCTTACCCCTTACCGACCTGCTGAAAACCAAAAGTGTGGGGGAGAAGAAACGAACTGGGAAAGGGAAGGGAGAGAAGCCTCCCCAAAAGATTGTGTGGACTGACCAATGTTAAATGGCATTTGTCAAGTTGAAAAAACTCTTCACCTCTGAGCCTATCCTTAAACACCCCAACCCTGAGCAGCCTTTTGTAGTTCAGGTGGATGCCTCAGATGTGGCAATGGGGGGGTGTTACTGCAACGGGACGAGGGAGGGAGCTCAGACCCTGTGCATATCTACCAAGGAAGTTCAATGAAACTGAACAAAATTGGCCAGTGTGGGAGAAAGAGGTGGGGACGATCAAAGTGGACTTGGAGACTTGGTGCCACCTGCTGGAAGGACATTCCCAACCTTTTGAGGTTTGGACAGATCAGAAGAATTTGGATGCTTTGAAAACCCCACGCTGCTTAAACCCCAAACAAATTTGGTGGGCCAGTTTCTTTTACTGGTTCAACTTCACACTGAAGTTTCTCCCTGGTAAAAAGAATTTCCTTGCTGACACTTTGTCCAGGCTCCCTAAACATGACAGCAGACGAAAGGAGGTAGTAGATACAGTTTTCTCCCCCTCCCATTTGGGGTTGCCAGTTCTCACATGCAGTCAAGCCAAACGACAGGAGGCCATTGCACACCCCGCTTTGGCCCAAGACTGAGACTTAGCCAGGGTGCCTGAAGGGCCGCCCTCAACAGGCGTTGACCCCAACTGTGGTGCCAGCCCTGACATCCCTGGAGACTTCCCCCCTCACCCCAAGAGACATTGGGGATGGGTGGCGGGCTCAGATGGTGGACACTCTTTCTCATGACCCCTGGTTCCTTTCTCACAAAGGGGAGGTAGTACTGCGAGGGGGTTTGGCTTGGACGGGAGAATGGATGTACGTCCCAGAGGCTATGAGGGCTGCCATCCTTAAACAGTGCCATGGTGTGAAAAGTGCAGGTGACTTTGGGTATGTGAAAACATTGCATTTAATTTTGGTGGCCTAAAATGCGAAAGGGAGTGGAGGATTACGTAAAAGGGTGTCATATGTGTGCTATTGCAAAAAGAGCCGGTGGGAAGCCAAAAGTCCTGTTACAGCCATTGCCTACCCCGACTAAACCTTGGGAGGTCATTAGCATGGACTTTATTGTTGAGTTGCCAGAGAGTAAGAAAAACAATTATTTGGGTGGTAACTGACCTGTTTCCAAGCAAGCTCATTTTGTTGTCTGCAAGAAAACCCCGACTGCCCTACAGCTGGCTAAATTAACCTTTCCAGAGGATCCCTTTGGTCCCAGAGGACATATGTCATGATAAACTTAGATGCCAGCCTCCTCGGCTGGGGTGCACATTGCCAGGATCTCTTCATTTAGGGGTCCTGGAACCGAACTGAGAAGACTCACAGCATAAACTGGTTGGAACTGCGAGCAAACAGACTAGCTCTCCTACACTTCAAGGACCTCCTCATAGGAAAGCACATCCTGGTGTTCACGGACAACAAAACAGCCTGATCATACATTTCCAAGCAGGAAAGCCGATCTCCTCTTCAGTTGGGCAGAGAGGAAGGTCACGTCCCTGTCAGCCTGTCACATACAGGGCACGGAAAATGTGAGAGTGGATTATCTAACCAGGCATGCGATTCTGCCTGGGGAATGATTTCTTCACCCACAGGTGTTCAAGCAGATTCAGCAGACATTCAGAACCATGTCAGTGGACATGTTTGCCTCATTGATCAATCAGAAACTGCACAGTTTCTTTGTGAGTTTCCTGGAACAGGAAGCGGAGGGGATAGATGCCCTTCAGGCCCCCAGGCTACTCTACCTGTTTCCTCTTCTATCACTGATTGCCAAAGCAATCAGGAGGATAAGGGAGGAGGGATTCCCAGGTAGTGATGGTGGCCCCACACTGGCCAAGGAGACCCTGGTTCTCCAAGCTCTGGGAGATGTCCCTGGCCCAGCTGTGGCTTCTCCTTCTGAGGCTGGATCTTCTGTCCCAAGGACCCCTGAGACATCTGGACCCCAGTTGGTTGCACTTAGCTGTGTGGAGGTTGAATGGAGAGCCCTGTGCCTCTGTGGGTACGACGAGGTGGTAATATCTACGATACTTTCATCCAGAAGACAGTCAATTACTAGGATATATGAGGCTAAGGCTTTCTCCAGATGGTGCATGGCCAAGCGGTTAGACCAGTCATGGGTGTCAGTTAAGCACGTCCTTGCCTTTCTGTAGAAAGGCCTGAACCTAGGCCTTAAGCCTAATACACTGAAGTGTTAAACGGTGGCCCTATCCTTGGTCATCGCACTTCCGAAGGGTCAGCCATTACTTTCTCATCCACATGCCAGATGGTTCCTGAAGGGAGTCTTCATCCTCTCCTCACTAGTGAGACACCGTTTTCCCACCTGGAGCCTGCCCTTGGTGCTCAGGCAACTCTCCAAACACCCATTCAAGCCTCTCATGGAGGTGTCCCTCAGGATGCTGAGGCTGAAGGTGGCCTTTCTAGTGGCAATAACATCGGCCAGATGAGTGTCAGAGCTGTTGGCGTTGTCAGTGAGGGAGCACCTCTGCTCATTCAACAAGGATCACGTGGTTCTTCACACAGACACTTCTTTCCTCCTGATAGTTCTATTGTCATTCCATGTTGCACAGAAATTAGTACTTTCCTCTTTCTGCCAAAACACGGCTCACCCGAGGGAGAGGGAGTGGCATAAGTTGGATGTCTGTAGAGCAGTGAAATTCTATATCAGGAGGACGCGGGCGATTAGGAGATGCAACTTCCTGTTTGTGACCTTCACCCCGGCATCAATGGACATGAAAGCCTCCAGACAAACGATCGCAAGCTGGATAAGGGCCTGTATCCTAACAGCCTATGATGAGGTGAGGGTCCCTTGCCCCACACGAGTAACAGAGCATTCCACCAGATCAGCAGCAACCTTAGCAGTTTTTTCCTCCAACTCACCGATCGCTGAGATCTGCAAGGCAGCGACGTGGAGCATGCCGTCATCATTCATCCGCCATTACAAAATCAATAAGTTGAGATCCACAGAAACCACCTTTGGTTGGAGGGTCCTCTAAGAGGTTATTCAAGATTAGTTCCTCATCAGAGCAGTCAATCCCATCCAGAAGTCAAATTTGGTACATCCCAAGTGTAAGGATTAGAATTGGATTCCTCCTCTCACCACCCCAGAGAATGCCACATTGGTACTTACGATGAATGTTCACTCTGGGGGTGGTAGAGAGGAAGAATCCACCCCACGCAACGACTGCTCCAAGGGGTCCCCCCCCTCATATTCAGGGTTTGGTTAGTAACCAACTGATCAGACAAGGGTTGGGAAAGCGGAGGAACCAACAGTCCCCAGCGGTTATGTGATCAATTTAAATCTCCTGACTCTTCTCTGGGTGGTGGAGGGGCATACCCAAATGTAAGGATTAGGATTGGATACCCCCTCTCTACCACCTCTGGAATGCACATTCATAGTTAGTACCAATGTGGCAACCTATGGTGAGTCCCCAGGGTTGTAAGAGAGGGAACCCATCATATGTTTTTGATGAACATACTGTTCTGCTAAATAACTGTACTTGTCATTTTGCAATGACTATTAAGCAACACCCAATGCTTTTGGTTGCAGGACAGAGTTCTTCAGGTGCTCTTGAGGCAATACTTGGTTGAAGAAGAAGGCCACACTGTCATGGTAAGTGAATAGTCTCTAGAGGGTGTTCTGGGATGGGTTCTATGGATACACTACAACACAGCACGAAAAGTATTCTATTCCCTCCCCTTTGCAGCAAGGCCTATTGTTGAGGAGGAGGTGGAGCAGGATGACACATCTGTATCACCTGATCCTGCAATGGATTCTCCTCATCAGGGATCACCTACTCTGCTGGATGAACATGTATCAGGAAGTGAGAGCCCTGTGGAGCAGGCCATAGAGGAGCACTTAGGGGTACCAGAGCACTCACCATCTAGCACCCCCTCATGGAATACCATGGTGCTGGGGATGTCGTGGATGAGGAGGTGGGTCCGTCTAAGAAGTTGGATGGTATGTGGAACTCATGAGCCTTGTTTTTATACCATTTTAGTTGGTGCGATATCCCCCTTCTACTGAACATGCCAAAGCAACATGTGCAAGGTATTCCTGTGCAAAACATCTCAGCAGTACATAATTCCATTTTTAATGGTATTTTGTTTTGCAGCGTAAATCTCTCACTTGAAAGGGTGTTTCCAGTAGCCAACAGCCTAATTTAGCTGTGCGCCTCCAACACGTTTACCAAATAATGTAAAAATATCCAGCCTTTTTAAATGTGAAATGCTCATGAAACCAAAGAGCGTCCATAATTGGGATGCCCAGAATTACCCATAGGGGTTGTGTACTACTACTGAATACAGTTTTCCTCCCATTTTCCACTGTCTTTGCAGTGTACACAGCACAAACCATGGACCGCGGGGTCCAAACTGAGGTTGTGTTGGAAGAAAGGGTGGCGCACACCACGGAACATTGGGATGCAGACAGAGGCTGGAATGGACGGAAGACTGACCAATTTATGGGAGGCAGTGGAGATGCTCACAGCAGTGAAAGTGGAAGGTGAGTTGGCTACAGTGAAATAGGCCCTATAATAATGTCAATGAAATAGGCCCTATAATAAAAGGTGTCAAAGGATGCTGTCCAACACTGCGAGGGCTACTTGTTTGGTACTGGGAATTGTCAAATGTCACAAAACACGCCAGCACACATTGTAACCACCACTGCAACAGTGTTTAGTCATCTTCCACATTGCTCTGTAATGAAAACTTGCTTAAACTATGTAGTTAAATGGTTCTGATTGATTGTTGTACTTACTCTTTATATTACAGTGGGCAGACACTCAAGGCAGCAGGAGGCCCACTTCAGCAACACAGACAGATGGCTAACAGAGGTGACCGCCAACCACAATAGTGCCTGGATTGAGCCACTACAGCAAATTGCTCATAACTAGCTGTTTTATGAAATTGTATAGTTATCCTTCCAGTTTCGGGTAGGAGCGGGCAGAGGACGCTAGAACGGGGCTCCGGCTCCAAAGATCGATCTAAGCGGCTGTTGGGGATTAAAAACTGTGAAACACCACTGGGTAAGTCCCCGAGAGCGACGGGATCCCAGGATCGTCATAGTTGCTGCAAAAACTGGGGTGCGGAGCTCGCAAAGTGCGCAAAGGAGAAAGGAGAAGCTGCAAAGGCACCCTGGGCGGCAAGGTGACAGGAACGGCTGCTTAGTCACTGTGAAGTGGGGTTGAGAGAAGCACTCCCCACCAGTCCTGCCAGCAAGCCGCCGAACCTCACCAAAAGAAGGAGAAAAAAGAAGGTGATATATATAAAATTGGGAAGCTTTTGTCCAGTTGTTTGAATTGCTCCCTCAGAAATTAGAAACATTTCATTCAAGGGAAGAGACCCAAGTGATCTTTGGATTTTTTTCTTCTCTACTTTTTATTTTTTTTCCTCTCACAATTATATAACTATAAATAAATAAGTGGATTGAGAATGAAAGTGAATATATAGAGGAGGAAATAGTTTGCTTTTTGCTTTGTTTTTTGGGGGGGGTCATATATTTTTAAATTTTTTCCCCCTTTCCTTTTTCTTTCATTCTTTCTTTTCATTAATATATATGTGTGTGTGTGTGTGTATATATATATATATATATATATATTTCCCCATGCTTTGAATGATTTTGTTATTTTTTGTTATTTTATAGCTGGAAAATATAATTGACTTATTTTCTAATATATTTTGTGCAAATGAGTACCAGTGAAAGATTAAAAGTGGCAATGTTGGTGATTTAATAGAGAGAGTGATAAGTCCAACAATCCAGCAGCTGTGTGGTGACCTTGAGAACGCCAGCAGCAGAAGTTGATTAGAGACACAGCACTGAAATACTCTCCCTTTATTGATATGATTTTTTTCTTCTTTTTTTTATTCTTTTGAACAAGAGATTTTTTCCCCTTCAAGATATCTTTTACATATAGTTATATACTTTTGATATATATATATATATATATATATATATATAATTCTTCTTATTTTTTTCACTTTTGAGAAATTTGAATTTTGAATTTTGAGTTTTGGTTTCTATTTGGAATTTGAATTTTTGATTACACATTTTTCTCCCTTTTTTGGAAATCTTGATTTAATTTTGGAATTTTTTTTTATTTTTGATTTCATTTTTTTTTGGTTTTTTGGTTTATTTTTCTTCTTCTTTCCTTTTTCCTGATCTCCCTTCCCTGGCTCACCATCTGTTATTGCTGGAACATAAACTGAAGAAGGCCTGAAGAAAGGAATAAGAATTGAGAGAGTTAAAGAAAGTTGAGGAAGGTTTAAGGAAGTAGTGGAAGGTTGGAGAGGGTAGAAGAAAATAAAAGAAGAGAATAAAAGAACGTGGAAAAGGAGTGAGAAAGTAGTAAAAAAAGATTAGAAGGATTGCCAAAAGTGAGAGTGAGGTGTTAGAGAGGAGAGGGAAAGGAGGAAAGAGAAGGAGGTGGAAAGAGAAGAAAGGAAGTGAAAATTAAAGATATAAGAACTGAGAGGATAGGAGGGATGGACAAAGGAACGAAGAAGAACGTATAGAGTGAGTAAGGGGAAAGAAAGGAAGATAAAGAAGAGTTGAGAGATGAGTTCAATAGAAAAATGGCCACAGGTACTAGAAATAGAAACAGAATGAATGAGACCCAAAGCTCTCTAGGTAGAGGAGGATCCACAGAAGAAGGAATTCCACAGTACATGCAGAAATTTATGGAAGAGACAATTCAGGAAAGAAACCAGTACGCTTTTTGAGGACATGAACACAAAATTCAATAAATTGCATAACTTATTTGAGCAAGTTAAAAATGAAGTTACAGAGAGAAGATATCCAAATGCTGAAAAAAGAAAATGAGGAATTGAGTATAGAACTGGAAAGACAAAAAGATCAAATGGCGCTGATGGAACAAAGAGAAAAGGAGTCATGGATTCGTATACGGGGATTGAAGGAACAAGCAAATGAAGATATCAGAGCCAGAGTTATAGAATTGTTAGCAAGGAATCTAGAGTGGAAAGATGATCAGCTGGAAGAAGGATTGGATAGGATCTACAGATTAAGCTCTGTTTTTGCAAAGAAAAGAAACCTACCAAGGGATATAATTGTACAATGTTCCAAGAAATCACTAAGAGATTATATCCTAGAAATTCATTATAATAAAGGAATAAGCTATGAAGGGAAAACACTGATCTTCATGAAAGAAATCCCAATGAGGATCTTGAAAAGAAGGAAGGAATACAGCTTCTTAGTAGAAATACTCAAAAAGGAAAGTATAAACTTCAGTTGGGACGAATTGGAAGGTGTGAACTTCACTTACAAAAATGAGATATATAAGATTGATACTGTGGAAAAAGCTAAAGACTTTATAAAGAAAAATAAAAGAGACTTTGGGATGACGCGTGAAAAGAGAGAAGAAAGAAATAGAGAAGAACCTGTACAGAGAAGTGAAAACAGTGAATTAGAAGGAAAACAAAATGCTTCAGGAAGAAGAGAGAGGAGAATGGGGGGGAGGAGGAGAGAGGAGAAAGGGAAGACCAGAGTTGAATGGACTTGAGACTTTTTGAATAAGAATAAACAGAGGACAGAAGACCAAAAAAGAAAAGACCAGGAGGGGGGAGGGGGAGGAATGGGGGGGGGGTAAAAAGGGGAGGGGGAGGGTTTTAAGAGAGATTTAAGAGAATAAAGTAAATAAAATAAGTAAAATTTGAATATGGAAAAAAAATACTTACATGGAATGTAAAAGGTCTAAATGCAGAAAAAAGAGGAAATTAGTATTCCATTTCCTTAAAAAAACCAGTCTGGATATTATTTGTCTACAAGAACTCTGAATCAGGAAAAATCAAGCATATTTACTAAAACAAATATATATAGGAGAAGAATTCTTATCATTGAATCAGAAAAAGAAAAATGGGGTAGCGATATATATTAGAGATAATTTGGACCCAAAATTAATTAAATCAGATGACAAAGGAAGATATGTTGCAGTGGAAGTCAGTATAAATAATAGAAAAATATTAGTCATTGGAATTTATGCACCGGTCATGATAAGACATATCTTCTATAAAGAGCTAAGAAATGAAATAACGCAGTTAAATTATGAAAACTGGTATTTAATGGGTGACTTTAATGGAGTAACAGAGCCATTTATTGATAGATATTCAACTACTAAAAAATAAAGAAAAATCAAGGTAAATTGGCAAGAGAGTTTTTTGATTTAATAGACGAATTGCAGCTGGTTGATACCTGGAGATATAAAGAAGGGATATAAAGATATAAAAAAGAGTACACATTTTTATCAGATACTCATAATTCCATGTCTAGAATAGACATGATTTGGATTTCAAAAAATATAATTGGTAGTGTGGAAAAAGTAAAGATCCTACCTAAGCCAGTATCTGACCATAATCCAGTATTAGTAACAGTAAAGAATAACATATATGGGAAGAGATGGAGATCAAATGAATTATTATTGGAAAAGGAAGAAATGGTAACTGAAGGGAAAAAGCATTAAAAGAATATTTTGAGATCAACTTTAATGGAGATGTAGAAAGTAAAACAGTGTGGGATGCTAGTAAAGCCATTATTAGAGGAATACTTATAAAAATGAATAGTATATGGAAGAAAAAAAGATTAGAAACTATGGAGAAATTGTTGGAAGAATTTAAACAAAATGAACAAAAATTAAGCAAACCCAGCAGATAAATAAATAAATAAATAAATATGTTACAAAAGCAACTAGAAATGAGTATGATGGAGAATATGAAAAGAAAGTTAGATTATATGAAACAAATTTTTTTTGATAATGCCAACAAACCAGGTAGATGGCTGGCTTACAAATTAAGAAAAGAAAGATCTAAAAGAAGAATTTTAAAAATAAAGTTAGGGGAAAGAGAAATAACAAATGAATTAGAAATTAAGAAAATATTCAAGAATTATTTTGAAACAATATATCAAAAACAAAAGATACTACAAGGACCAATAAAAGAATATATTCAAAAATGAAAAATTGGGAAATTAAAAGAGACACAAAAAGAAAATTTAAATAAAAACATAATAGAAGAGGAAATAATAGAAGCAATTAAAAAAATAAAATATGGGAAAGCTCCAGGGCCGGATGGTCTAACAGCAATATATTATAAGAAATTTGAAAGCAAATTGGTAAAACCCCTACAGAAAGTAATGAACGATGCCCTACAAAAGAAACAAATTCCTAATAGCTGGAAAGAGGCAAATATAGTTTTAATACACAAAGAGAATAGAGACCCTAATTTAATTGAGAATTACAGACCAATTTCCCTTTTAAACGAAGATTATAAAATATTTGCGTCTATATTGGCAAATAGGTTGAAATTAATATTGAAGAATTATATACATAAAGATCAAAATGGGTTCCTACCAAAAGGACAAATAAAAGAGAATACTAGGTCAGTCATAAATGTATTAGAATATTTGAACTATCTTAATGAAATTAAGGGGGCACTATTTTTTTTAGATGCAGAAAAAGCCTTTGACAAGTTAAATTGGGAATTTCTGATAGAAGTGATGAATGCTATGGAAGTAGGAGAAAACTTCGGTAATTGGATAAAAGCAATTTATACAAATCAGGAGGCAAAATTAGTTATTAATGAGAGTATGACAGAAGCAATAAAAATAGAAAAAGGCACAAGGCAGGGCTGCCCACTATCTCCATTATTGTTTATTATGGTTTTGGAAATTATGAATTCGGAAATAAGAAAAAAATGATAGAATTAGGGGAATTAAAATTAGAAAGAAGGAGTATAAACTAAAAGCATTCGCAGATGATGTAGTTACAATGTTGGAGGACCCACAGAAAAGTATTGACCCAGTAATAGAAACGATAGAGAAATTTGGGGGAATATGCAGGATTTAAGATAAATAGAAAGAAAACTAAAATAATAACAAAAAATATGTGTAAAATAGAAAAAGAAAAATTGAAGGAAAAAACAGGCTTTGAAATTACAAAAAAGGTAAAATATTTAGGGATAAATATTACAGATAAAACACAACAATTATTTGCCAATAACTGCGAAGAGATACGGAAAGAGATTAGATGGGATTTAGTAAGATGGAAAGATATAAAGTTATCACTATTGGGTAAAATTTCAGTAATTAAGATGAATGTGCTACCAAGGTTAATTTATTTATTCCAGACTATACCAATAATAACATCAAATGAAATATTTACAAAATGGCAAAAGGAACTAGCTAACTTTATTTGGAATGGCAAGAAGCCCAGAATTAAATGGAAGTTGATGACAGATGTACAAGAAAGGGGTGGTCTTGGACTGCCGGATTTAAAGACCTATTACGAAGCAGTAGGTTTAACATGGATAAGACAATGGATAGTATTAGAAAATAAGCGGGAGTTGGAACTAGAGGTTCACGAATTAAGAATGGGCTGGCATGGTTATTTATGGTACAACAAAGTGAAAGCAAACGCTGAATTTAATTTAAAAATCATATTATTAGAAAATCATTAATTAGAATCTGGAATATACCCTGGTGGCACAGTGGTTAAATGCAAGTACTGCAAGTCACCACCTTGCAAGTTGCAAGTTTGATTCCAGCGGGCTCCAAGGTTCACTCAGCCTGCCATCCTTTTGTAGGTCAGTAAAATGAGTACCCAGCTTGTGGGGGCAATTAGCTAACACACATTGGAAGCTGTTTAATGCAGTTAGATGTGTAAATAGCTATTGCTTAAAACAATTGATTAAGCCCGAATATACCAGGGTGGTTGTCACCTCAAGAAGCCTTTTGCAGAAGAGAATTAAGAGAGGAGAAATGGCTGAAATATAGAGATTTACTGGAAAACAAAGAGGATAAATGGGAAATAAAAGAATAACAGCAATTAGAAAAAGAGGGTATAATAATACAGTGGCTAAATTATGATCAGTTGAGAGAAAGAATAAAAGAAGATCTAAAACAGTTTCAGTACGAAGGGGAAAGATCAGAATTTGAGAAATTAATATGTACAGAAGAAAACCATTTGATTAAAAAGATGTATAAGCTGCTATTAAGATCTGTCACAGAAGAACAAGTAAAGCAATGTATGGTCCAATGGGCACAAAATATAGGACATCAAATACAATTAGAACAATGGGAGGAAACATGGAATAGAGGTATGAAATTCACAAGCTCGTATAATATAAAAGAAAATTTCTATAAAATGATGTACAGATGGTATATCACACCTCAGAAATTAGCAAGAATATATAAAGGATATTCAGAAAATTGTTGGAAATGTCAAAATCAAATAGGGTCATTCTACCATATGTGGTGGAAGTGTGAAAAGGCAAAAAAAAAAAAAAACTGGTTCCAGATTCATAAAGGAATGGAAAAAATATTGAAAACTAAAATTGAAAGAAGACCGGAATTACACTTATTAAATATGGTGAATTTGAAGGATGGTAAGGAAAGGAAATATAGAAACTTAATTAGCTATTTGGTGACTGCCACAAGACTTGTTTATGCAAGGAAATGGAATACTTATGATGTGCCAACACATCATAAGTGAAAACTGCCTGGAGAAGGTTATGGAGCTAGCGACACTAGATAAACTCTCAAACTTAATGAAAAATAAGTCAAATGATGAATTTATAAAAAATTGGGAACCTTTTATAGAATATTTTAGACAAAGTAATGGGAAAAATAGTATTTTGGGATTTGGAGCTTAATGAGAAAATTTAGATGTGGAAACAAAATGATAAAATATTTGTAATAGTAGTAGTTTAAGTGATATGAAAGAAATGTTAATAAATATAATTGGTATAGTTAGAAATTGCTATGATTGGTATAGTTAGTTAGAAACAGTGATATGGAAAGTTAGAGGTATAGGAGAGGGTTACTAATTTAAAGTAAGAAATAAAACAGCCAGGATAAAGCGGGAAGCCTTTTTTCAAAGGGGGGGAGGGAGGGGAAGGGGGAACTGAATAGTGATTTATGTATTAGTCTTTTTATAGTCACTTTTTTATGTGTACTATGTGGTGTTTTGTTTTTGTTTGTTTTTGTTTTTATTCTTGCTTTTGTTTTTGTTTCTGTTTTTATTGTTGCTGTTTTTTGTTTTTGTATTTGTCAATCTGTGTCTGCTTTTAAAATTTTCTCAATAAAAATTATTATAAAAAAAAGAAATTGTATAGTTATGTCTTAAACTGTTTGCTTTACCCATGTCTGTTTGTAAATATTGTAAAAGCAATGATTCCCTGTGTAAATATATACCTCTCAAATGACAAGTTAATACAGAGATGTTCCTTGGGTTTCTTCTGGGCTGTGAAGCCGTGTTCTTGAAGAGTTTATTTCTGACATTTCGCCTGCATCTGTGGCTGGCATAATTTCTTTAAAGATGACAGCCACAGATGCAGGCCAAACGTCAGAAATAAACTCTTCCAGAACACGGCTTTACAGCCCAGAAAAAAAAAAACAAGGAAAATCTATGGATGCCGGCCGTGAAAGCCTTCGACATCACAAGTTAATACAGCTTATCTAATTTGATTCATCACTTTATTTGTCCATTGTTGTTGTCTGTGAGGAGCACATAACACAGTTAGGCATGTATTATTTAGGAACAGGCCACATAACAATATCTTATAATATATAGCTGCATGTAGTCTACTGGCATGTCATTTTAAACTGGAATCAGCACACTGGGGAACTGTTAGTGGTGACGCTGGGTCACAGCATGCAAAATACTCACAGGGAGCAATTACACAGGAAGGTAATCATTAGTAAGTAATCATTACTATGCATGATGGGTGAGCCTAGTTTCTTGTCTAGGGGGAATACCCTTAACCTTGGGGGCATTAGCGGGTAGAACTCCTTCCGGAGACTTCCGGCGTGATGGCGTTGTGATTGGCTGCTAGGAGCGAAGCTCTAGCTCTGGCAGCTGCCTGATTTCAACCTCTGTGCCTTTGCTTCAAGGCGCAGCTGTCTCTCCTTGATAAGGGAGAACAGGCGAGGACTTGTGTGGAGACCCATGGTTCCAGCTTGGTGGTCTGCAAAACAATTACTCAGTCACAGAAGAGCTGAGGGGGTCAAAGAACCTGCAGTTGGGATCAAGCAAACCGTGACCAGGCGGCTTTAACAACGCTAGCACTTTTTAAAATAGGACGGGTGTTGGGCGTGCAGCGGAGTTGGTTTGCTGAAGCACAAAGGAGCCCGATGAGGAACAGCTTCTATATAGGGAAGAGAAAAGCAGCAAAAGGGGCAGAGAAGAGGTGAGGAGGAAAGCCCAAATCTGGGGGAATTCCAGGAAGAAACCAAGAAACCAAGAAACTTTGGTGGAGAAGAGACTTAAAGTAAGCAAAAGAAGAAAGTGAGAGTAAGAGTAAATAGTCACGGATAGTTGTAGTACGGAAAAGGAAGGACAAGGAAGAACTGACGGAGGTTTTGACTGGGACTTGGCTGTATAGAAGTTGAGTTGAGTTGAGTTGAGCTGAAAGAGTTTTGGAGTTTTGTAGAAAGGGACAACTCGACTTGCATAGAAGTGAAAGTGGTGAATTTAGAAGCGAAAGTTTGACTTGATTTAAAAGGACACGAAAGGACTTTCGATTTTGTGGGTAGGGATGACGGTAGACTTGCGACGACAAGAGGGAACCCTGGAAAAAGTAGAGGAGAGACAGGGATGAAGAACAACAAAGTTTGAAGGTGGAGTTTGAGAGCAGAGAAAGTGGAGGTGAGAAAGAGAGAAGGAGAAGGAGACAAGGAGGGAAGGCGGGAGCCCTTGAGAAAGTGGAGCTTGAAGAAAGAGACAGAGGTCAGTAAAACCTGGAGAAAGTGGAGGAGTGAAAGGAAAGGAAAGGAAGGAGAGAAAGTGAGGTTTGTTAGAGAGTAAACTGAGAGACAGAGGCGGAGTACAGACGAAGCTTGAAGATGGAGGGTCGCAAGAGAGTAAAAGTGAGAGACAGAAAAGGAGATAGAAACGCAGGACAGACGAAACTTGAAAGTGGGGCCCGCGAGAGAGAGACATTGAGAGATAGAGACGGAGGACAGACGAAGCTTGAAGGCGGTGACCAGCGAGAGTGTGAAACCAAGAGATAAAGAAGGAAGACAGCTGCTGGCCATTTCGCTACTGGAGAAAGTTGAAGAGAAGAAAGAAGGGAAGAAGAGAAGAAGGGTAGAGAAGATTGAAATACTTAATATAATTTGAGTAGGTGGTTAAAGAGAGCAGACAAAAAGGGATTACAGATAATTATTGGCAGATTTTCTTTTTTTCTGAGTTCTTGGAGTGAGAGACAACTGACTGGGGAGAATAGGGAACCAGACTGTTTTTTCTTCTGTAAAAACAAATAAGACCTAGAAGGGTAAATTGGGTAAGAAAGTTTGTATGAGAACCTATTAAATGACTGCAAAGACATAGGAGATAAAGGGAAATTAGAGCAATTAAGTGTTATAGGTGGTGGGATTGAGAGACATCTGATTGGGTTGAGAAAGACTGGCATTGGTATCAAAGACACTTAAAAATATCAACAATAATCATTTCATGTAATTGCAAAATACGGTAATTTATATAAACAACATAAAAACTGCAATTTTGTTGTATGGAATACAATATAAATATATAACATATAATTATATATATTATATTGCAATTTACAATATATGGAATAGAGGACTAGAGAACAAGCAGGATTGGGCAAATTTGATAAGGAGTACACTAAGGAATATAGCATATATATATATATATATATATATAAAATATATTTACTATATATAGCTTATAATTGGTACTAAGCTATATTATAATTACAAATAGCTTATAATTGATACTAAAAAAGATTTAATTTTATATTGGAAAAAGTATACATATATACATAGCAGACCGAAAGGAGAGAAAATGGCAGTAGGAACTGGAAAAGCTACGCAGGCCCTGAAACAGGTTCTAACACAAAGATGACCATCTTTGGAGGGGCCAACTAACTCTTCAGATTTCAGTTCGATCATATTAGAAGAGATGAGGAAAGGAATGAAAAAGATAAGACTTGAAATCCGTGAGGAGATGAGAGAGATAAGGGCTGAAATGAAAGTGGATTTAAAGAAAGAACTACCGTAAATAAATTTGGAGAAAAAATAGATAAGTTGACAGCAGAAATGGATCAAATTAAAAAAGAGGTCAGTGAAGTTCAAACAAGAACTAGGAAATTGGAATTGGAAACTACTGCAATATTGCAAGAACGGGAGATAGGAAAACAAACAATGTTGTTAAATGAGCTGAGATATAGGGAGAAATGTTTAAAGATAAGGGGTCTCTCTGAAAGAGAAAATGAAAATTTGGAAGCCAGATTGATCCCGTCATTGGCAAGTTATATCAATACAACGTATGAAAATTTCAAAGCACAAATCGACAGAATGTTTAGAATTAGCTCAGTAGTGGCAAAAGAAAGGAAACTACCCAGAGATGTGGTGATATGTTTCACAAGAACAAAGATACAAGATAGGATAATTCTTAAAAATTATGACGAGAGTCTGAAGATAGATGGAGAAGAAGTTAACATATTTAAAGAAATACCACCACAGATCTTGAAAAAAAGGCAAGAATATAAATTCTTGACCCAACTTTTGATGGAAAATAAAATCAACTACAGATGGGAGAGAGTGGAGGGAGTATCATTTTCCTATCAGCGTAAAAGACATAAAATAAATTCAATACGGAAAGCAAAAGAATTTAGGAAGAGACTGCTTCAAGAGAAGAAAAGAAACAAAGGAAACAGAGATGATTTAAGGAAAGGAAATGGTGATAAAGACAAAAAGGAGGAAGAGGAGCAGGATGAACAAGAAGAAGAATGAGAAGAGGAGGAGAAGGAGAAAGGAGAGAACTTAGACCTAGAGGAAATTACAAGCGAGGTAGAAGTTGAGGGGGAATCAGAACTAGAATCAGGAGAAGAAGAAGAAGAGGAAGGAATAGGGGAAATTTAACCTAACAAAAGGATAATTGGATTAAATTTATTCAGTTCGTGCAAAATGGATTCAAAAGTTATATCCTGGAATGTCAACGGTTTAAATTCAATCTACAAGAGAAGACAAATTTCCCACTATCTCGAGAAACTGAAACCAGACATATTATGTTTGCAAGAGACACATATTAGAGAAAAAGATGTCAAACTTCTTAAAAAACCAAAATTAGGCCAGACTTTTACATCATTAAATGCCAAGAAAAAGAAGGGGATAGTTATTTATATTGTCAAGAAACTCCCAGCAAGAGAACTATTCAAAGATCAAGAGAGGACGTATGTAGAAGTAGAGGTGGACATATTGGACTCAAAGATACTTGTGGTGGGGGTTTATACTCCAAACCAGAAACAAGAAAGCTTCTTTAAAAAATAATGGAAGAGGTGGAGAATGTGAAGAAATATAAAATCCTATTCTTGGGAGACTGGAATGGAGTTATAGACCCCACCAAGGACAGAGCATCAAACAAAAAAATCAAAAAGAACCAAGGGAAACTACCAAAAACATTTTTCGAGATGATGGTAGAATTTGACTTAATTGATGTCTGGAGATGGAAGAATAGAGAGGGAAAGGATTTTAACTTTTATTCACATGCTCATTTAACCTGGTCAAGAATTGATATGTTTTTGATTTCGAAAAATCTGTCCAAGTATGTCAAAAATACAGAAATAATGCCAAAATGGACATCTGACCACAATCCAATATCACTTACTCTATTGGGGAAAAAGAAAGATAGAAGCTGGTGGCTAGATAAAAATCTTCTAAATGATGAACAAAGAGGCAAAGAAAACTTTAGAACAATATTTTAAGGAAAACACAACTGAAGATGTCAAGATGAAAACAATTTGGGAAGCTAGTAAGGCGGTAATGCGTGGCTATTTCATAAAGAAAGCATGCGAGAAGAGAAAGGAAGAGACCAATCAGATGAAGGAACTACTACGAGATATTAAAGACAAGGAGGAGAAGCTGGGAAAGCAACCAGACAACGTAAGATTGAAATATGAAATCAATATATTAAAGAGAAAGGTTCAATCTCTAACTATAAAAGAAATTGAACAAAAAATACGCTATGCAAGACAAAGGCATTTTGAGTCATCAAACAAACCAGGTAAATGGTTGTCCCATAAGTTTAAAAAGATGAGAGAAAATAAAACAATTACAGAAATAATTTATAGGGACAAGATAGTGAATGAACAAAAAATGATTAAAAAGTGTTTTCAAGAATTCTACACAGAATTATATAAAGATGAAACTACAAACTACTCAATCAAAGAAAAAATAACCAACTACTTAGAAAAACAAAATGTAACTAGGCTAACAAATTATTAAAAAGAGATACTAAATAGAAATTTTACACTTATGGAAATTACGGAGGCCATTAAGAACTTAAAATTGGATAAAGCACCGGGGCCGGACGGCTTTACCTCAACCTATTACAAGAAACTAGAAGAGGTTTTACTACACCCATTGCAAAAAACTCTAAATAGGATAAAAATAGACGGTATACCTAATACACAGAAGGAAGCATTCATTACTGTAATCCCAAAAGAAGGGAAAGACATGAATGACCCAAGAAATTATAGGCCGATCTCTTTATTAAATTTAGATTCCAAGATATTTATGGCAATATTGGCCCAGAGATTGAAGAATATTTTGAAAGAGATCATTCATGAAGATCAGAATGGTTTTCTGCCTAATAGACATATGAAAACAAACTTGAGAACAGTAATAGACACCCTCGAATATTATGAAAATCACAATGAAAGGAAGATGGTGATGGTATCACTAGACGCGGAAAAGGCATTTGACAATGTCAAATGGACATTTATGAAGGCAGTAATAAAGGAGATGGATATAGGTGAAAAATTCCAAAAATGGATAGACAGTATATATGAAGAACAGAATGCACAAATCCTGATCAACGGGGAGAGGAGTGACACAATTAAAATAACTAAAGGCACAAGACAAGGATGCCCGTTGTCCCTGTTACTTTTTTGTATAGTTATTGTGCTAAACAACAAGATCAGAAGTGATGAGAAAATTAAAGGAATGAGAATAAAAGGAATGGAATTCAAAATGAAAGCTTTTGCTGATGATATAATGATATTTATGGAGGACCCCCTTGTACAAATAGAAGATCTAGGTAAAATTTTGGAAGAGTACAGAACAGTATCAGGGTTCAAAGTCAATAAAGGAAAAACAGTAGTCTTGACAAAGAACATAACAAAGAAAGAGAGGGAGTTAGAAGGAAGGTCAGGATACAAGGTTGCAAACAAAGTTAAGTATCTAGGGGTATGGATCTCAAAATGCAACGCTGACTTATTTGAAAATAACTATGGTAAAATGTGGATGGAGATAAAGAAGGACTTAGAGAGATGGTCAAAAATTCATCTATCCTTTTTGGGTAGGACTGCATCAATTAAAATGTCAGTTCTCCTGAAATTCATCTTTTTATTTCAAAATATACCAATTATAATAAATCTAAACTGCTTTAACAAATGGGACAAAGAAATATCCAAATACATCTGGGGAGGAAAAAAGCCAAGAATAAAGAGAAAGGTATTGATAGATTGTAAGATGAGAGGTGGTTGTGTGCTTCCTGATCTTAAGCTGTACTACTACGCTTGTGTGATGTCATGGGTAGGAGACTGGATACCTTTGAAGAATACAAAACTACTAGCCCTTGAAGGACATAATTTGATTTTTGGATGGCACGCGTATCTGTGGTACAGCAAAAAAATCAGAAAATAAAGAATTTGACAACCACTATGTTAGGAGAGCTTTGTTAAAAGTTTGGTTGATAATAAAAAGATCCTTCTATAACAAAATTCCATGGTGGGTTCCAACACAAGAAGCCTTCTTTGGAAAATGGAAATTGCCAGAACAGAAGTGGTTAAGGTATAAAGATCTAATAATACAAGACCCTCAAGACACGACAAAAGCAATAATAAAAACAAGAGAACAGCTAGGGAAAGATGATGACGAAATAAATTGGTTCACATACAAACAAATATATGAGAAATTCAGAATGGATTGTAAATTGGAACAATTTCAAATGGACAAGAATGAAATGGATAAAATCATTTTTGACAAAACAAAACATCAGGTAGCAAATCTCTATAAGCTATTGGATAGAGAATTGGAGAAAGAGCAAGTCAAAGAAAATATGGTGAAATGGCTGATAGATATAGGTCACACTATTGATTTCAACAAATGGGAAAAAGCATGGAAGGATACACAAAAGTTTACATTGGTGCAAAACTTGAAAGAGAACTTTATAAAGATGTTTCATAGATGGTATCTCACACCAGCTAGGCTTGATAAAATGTATAACATAGGGAAAAGGGAATGTTGGAAATGCGAAGCTGCAGTAGGGTCATTGATGCATATGTGGTGGAGGTGCCCGTTGGCACAAGTGTACTGGAAAAAGATTCATAATAAGATTAGAGAAATCCTTGATATTAATTATTCTTTAAAACCAGAGATTTATTTGTTGAACATGATAAGTGAGATAGAAGTGAGAGAAGGTAACAACTTGCAGAGTCAATGGAGGATCATATTATATATGTTAACACTAGCCAGGATCATATATGCTAAAAAATGGAAGGAAAACACAAACCCTACCACAGATGAGTGGATTTCTCAGTTATGGGAAATGATGGATGCCGATAGACTGACAGCTTTACTTAAGGAAAGGAATATAGAAAAAGCGGAGAGAGAATGGGAACCAGTTAAATGCTTTCTGGAAAGGGGAAGTGATAAGGGGTGAATAAAAGCTTAATGGGAAATAGAAGAAGAGGATCTAGTCAAGTAGAAGATGAAAAAGAATTACAAAGAAAGAGACTTAAATTAGAAGCTAGCAAGTAAAGAGGTCAGACAGGCGGGCAAGGGAAAAGGAAATTGAGGAAAAAGCCAAAGCAATATAAATAAGAGGAAGGAAGAAAAGAAGATGGGAAGGGGGAAAAAAAGGGGGGGGACGGAAATTTCTTGGGAATTCTTAATTGGAATCAATTGGTTAAAAAAGAAGTTACAGATGTCAAGACGAGGTTTGTAAGAATAAATTATGAATATGGATAAAAACAAAAATAAGAGAAAAGATACATGAGGATGTATATGAAAATCTGTTTACCTGTATTGTAACTGAATGTAACTGAATGTAACTGGGGAAAAAAAAAAGAACTTCCATTCTCTTTCTTGATAAATACACAGGTTGTGTCACTCTCAATGGAGACTGACATATCCAGCAGATGAGTGCTTCCATCATTATTCATACAACCAGCACACCAGGGACAGATGCAAGGTGGCCTTTCTACCACCTTCCACAGAGAATCCAGAGCTTGCGAGAGTGCAATTATGACCTCTGTGTTTTCAGACAGAATATGGAAAACACTGGAGAAGAAATCAGTCTTACTTTCACTGTCTGATACTACCCCTTTCACCTCTCTGGACAGGGTTCTCTTCTCTTCTTTGCTCCAGGGGCAGTTTGCATCACACAGCAGCACACAGCTACGTTGGTCACATATTGCAGTAGAAGGAGCAAAGTAAAGTAATCAGGTCCAGTTTTCCTCACAGTTAAGCAAAACAATTCCTGTTATTATCACCAGGGAGGGCAGATGCGCATCAAGAGAGCATCAACCCACTGCCTCAATTGCGACAACGTACATTAACATAATAATCAAACTTGCCATCAGTCTTAGGTGAGTGGTAACACAGTCTAAGCCGCAGATATATCTGTTTTTCCTCTCAGAGTTTGGGAAAATAATATTTACGCTGAAGAAAAACCATACCATTTATAGGGGAAACCAGAGCCGTAAGACAGACGTGTGATTGGCCCTCTATGCAATGAAACATCCCAATGCTACATGTAGATCTGTAAAGATTAATCGGAGGAAGGAGTCCATGAGTAGAACAATTAAAAGTACTTACCTGCAATGCCAGAAACATATCTTGCACTGGGGGAAATGCACCCAGACCCCATGCAAACAGGCTTCTCAGCAGATAATCTAGGGCAGCAATGGAAGCTGACTCCTTGGTTTGACAAACAGCATTTAAAGGTATCACCTCCATGGTGATGGCAGAAGAACATACGTTTCCCTGCAGTCAGAGCATAGGGAAAACCTTTTAAATGGTAACTAATAAATAACATGGAATTTCTGATGCCAATGGTCGCCACCCCCATACCCACACTCCTCACCAGAGAGGAGCAGAAAAACCTGCTATTTAAGCTTTTTTTAAAAAAATGCGGCAGGTTTAAGGTGCAGTGCTTACTGATATATCTTGTAGGATTCCCGTTTCCACTGGAACACAACATTGCCCAAGCGATAAGTGGGATCAGTCTGCTTGCAGAAATAATGTAGAAGGATAAGAAATACAAAATCACATGTTCATATGTCTCCAGAGTAGTAATTGGAAAAACAGCAGCTGCTGTACCCAAAAGGAACAGTAGCTAATACTAAAAGCTTAACTGTGTTTTTGTGCACATGCATGAGAGAGAGAAAATGCTCTATTGGCTACACAAGGTAAGTGAAACAGGGCACATATCAGGCAGAATTACTCAGAATGGCCACTCGCCCACCCATGTAAGAAGAAGAAAATGTAAACCTCACATCAGTGTTACAAATATGTGGCAGGTCACGGCATGACCCAGCACCACCAATGAAATTTGAAGCATCAATGGCACAAATTTAAAAGCTTAACTGCATTTTTGCGCGTGTATGCAAGAGAGAAAATGCTCTATTGACCACCTAGGGTAAGTGAAACATGGTGATGAACAGCACAGCAAACAATCATAGTCATAGAGGGAACAAGGCAAACAGCGCAAGGACCCAACAGTGGGAGGCAAAAAAACTTGCACAGGCAGCAAGTAAAGGGAACACATGGTCTTAGATGTCTCTACACTAATGTGTATGGGAAATAAGCAAGATGTACTTGAACTCCTAGCACTACAAAGCAAGTATGATATAATAGGCATTACTGAAACCTGGTGGGATGAGTCTCATGATTGGAATGTAGGAATAAAGGGGTATAACCTTTATAAGAGAAACAGGCCAAACAGGAAAGGAGGAGGAATAGCATTATATGTCAGGGATATTTACACCAGTGAAGAGATCCATGACATCAATACTGGAAGCCAGGTGGAGAGCATCTGTATAAAAATTAAAGGGGAGGCAAACAACAGGGATGTTATTGTGAGATTCTACTACAGACCCCCAAGTCAAATGGAGGAATTGGATGATGCCTTTCTAGAACAGACGACCACACACGCAGAAAGGAGAGATGTAGTAGTGATGGTGACTTCAACTATCCTGATATTTGCTGGCAATCTAACTCAACCAAAACTTCAAGGTCTAGCAAATTCCTTACTTGCCTGGAAGACAATTTCATGGTCCAAAAGGTGGCAGAGGCAACAAGGGGATCAGCTATTTTAGATCTGATCCTAACCAATAGGGATGACCTGGTTAATGGGGTGCAAGTGATGGGATCCTTAGGTGAGAGTGATCATGTTCTCCTGGAGTTTGTTATACAATGGAAAGGAGAAGCCAGGCATAGTCAGGCACGCATTCTCGACTTTAGGAGAGCTGATTTCAATAAACTCAGGGAAATACTGGGGGATCTCAAGATGGATGGGACTTTCTCAAAAGGGAGATACTGAAGGCACAATTTCAAACAGTACAGGAAGAAAAATAGGAGGTGTCTCAAGAAACCAGGATGGATGACTAAAGAAATTTCAACGGAGTTAAGTTTTAAACGGAACATGTATAGGAAATGGAAAAAGGGGGAAATCACCAAAGAAGACTTCAAACAGATAGCGAACACGTGTAGGAGTAAAGTCCGAAAAGCTAAAGTGCAGAATGAGCCCAGGCTTGCTAGAGAGGTTAAGAACAATAAAAAGGGGTTTGGGGGATATGTCTGCAGCAAAAGAAGGAAGAAGGAAATGGTAGGGCCACTACGAAGAGAAGATGCCAAAATGCTAACAGGGGACAGAGAAAAGGCAGAATTACTCAACACCTTCTTTGCCTCAGAGTTTTCAGAAAAGGAAAAGGGTGACCAACCTGACGATAAAGGAACGGAGGACACAATAGGGGAAATCCAGCACAGAATAAGCAAAGAGGTAGTACAGGAATACCTTCTTAAAGTAAATGAATTTAAATCTCCAGGACCAGATGAACTACATCCAAGAGTATTAAAAGAGCTGGCAAATATAATCTCAGAGCCATTGGCAATAATCTTTGAGAACTCTTGGAGAACAGGAGAAGTCCCAGCAGACTGGAGGAGGACAAACATTGTCCCCATCTTCAAAAAGGGGGGGGGGTGAAACATTTATACGATCTGAAGAGAAACCAGAGAAAAAGGGGGAGCAGAGGGATCAGCGGTCTTGAGTCGGAGTTCCGACCAAGAACCCCCCCCAGTGCTGTAAATTTGGGGTATCAACCCAAACCGAGGTCAGATTCAGGAAGGATCAGACCCAGTGGGGCTTGCGATCTCTTGGTTGCGAACTCCAACTCACCCGAAGTGGAGGTTTCGGAGGAGCTGGGGAAGAGCAACAGGAGAGAAGAAGCAGCCATTACAGAACCGTGGCTGTCTAAGGACACAACCCTCAATGCTTGCCAGCTATACAGAAGATGAAGGGAAGGATCTTAAGAGACCATCTTGATCGTGCTGGATCACAAAACAAACCTCTCCAGGAACACAGTACCAACGGGTAGAGAAAGCAGAAAGCAGAGGAAGAAGCCTTGGTTACCCCCAACCCCCCCTTAAACTGAGGTGGAGATCATAGAATCATAGAATCATAGAATCATAGAATTGCAGAGTTGGAAGAGACCACGAGGGCCATCCAGTCCAACCCCCCTGCCACGCAGGAAATCACAATCAAAGCATCCCCGACAGATGGCCATCCAGCCTCTGTTTAAAGACCTCCAAGGAAGGAGACCCCACCACGGTCCGAGGGAGTGTGTTCCACTGCCGAACAGCTCTTACTGTCAAAAAGTTCCTCCTCATGTTGAGGTGGAATCTCTGTTCCTGGAGCTTGCACCCATTGCTCCGTGTTCCAATCTCTGGAGCAGCAGAAAACAAGTCTGCTCCATCCTCAGCATGACATCCCTTCAAATACTTAAACAGGGCTATCATATCGCCTCTAAACCGTCTTTTTTCCAGGCTAAACATACCCAGCTCCCTAAGTCTCTCCTCATAAGGCATCGTTTCCAGACCTTTCACCATTTTAGTTGCCCTTCTCTGGACACGCTCCAATTTGTCAATATCCTTTCTGAATTGTGGTGCCCAGAACTGGACACAGTATTCTAAGTGAGGTCTGACCAAGGCAGAATAGAGTGGCACTATTACTTCCCTTGATCTAGACACTATACTTCTATTGATACAGCCCAAAATTGCATTGGCCCTCCTAGCCGCCGCATCACACTGTTGGCTCATGTTCAACTTGTGGTCCACTAGGACTCCTACATCCCTTTCGCATGTAGTCTCATTCAGCCAGGTCTCTCCCATCCTATATTTATGCATTTTGTTTTTCCGCCCTAAATGCAGTACTTTACATTTCTCCGTATTGAATTTCATTTTGTTAGCTTTGGCCCAGCTCTCCAGTCTATCCAGGTCATTCTGAATTTTGATCCTGTCCTCTAGGGTATTAGCTACTCCTCCCAATTTGGTGTCATCTGCAAATTTGATAAGTATGCCCCTAATTCCCTCATCTAAGTCATTGATAAAGATGTTGAATAGCACTGGGCCCAGGACAGAACCCTGTGGCACCCCACTGGTCACATCTTTCCAAGACGAAGAGGAGCCACTGCTGAGCACCCTTTGGGTTCGGTGTGACTGGCTGGTTGGGGTGAGTGGTAACTTATTCATATATAAACAGACTATTGACATTTAATATTATACCACCCATCTATTGCCGCCAGAGAAGGCAGGGAAATAGGAAGATATTTGGGAGGTTTTCCCTTGCAACAATCTCTGGTGTTAATCTAATGTCGGGGGTATAGTGACGTGACATTTGGCATAAAGAAATAATTCACAGTGAAAATTGGATCCCTACCCCCATTTGGTGACTGGCGTCTGGTAGTTGATAGGAGCATCAACTCTCCTGGGATTAGTCCGTGAAGAGGGCGAAGATTGGGACAGAGGATTTAAGATTGGAATGGCAGTCTAAAACATTAATAGTCATTTTCAGGACCCCTTCATTTGGGAGAATATTTGCTTATGGATTAGACCCAGGAAGAGGGTTGAAAAAGAGAAGGAAGAGACAATGAGGAGAGAGGACGACTGGAACAAGGAGACAGTGGGGACAGCAGAGTTAATGGAGGAGGAGTTCGTGGAGATGGACTGAGAAAGACGGGGTGACAGAAGATAGAAAACAGACAACAGATGACTGAGGCCAGCTACTGAAGAAACCTAAGGGAATCCCAAGTTTAAATTAAAACAATGGATTGAAACAAATAAATATATAATTGATAAAATATCTATTGGGGAAAAATAGAGAGAGAGTTGAAAATAACAAGGTGTGTGCTCACTAAGGCAGGAGGAGGAGGAAAAGCAAAAATAGTTGGGCATACAATTTAAAGTCTAAATATTATTAGTTCTAGAACATTTTAAAAGCTAGACCAGACCTTGAGAGAGGCAATATATCCAAAACAAAACACGGAGACAGCAGCTGTTCCAAGGACACAGCCAGCCAGGTGCTTTTCCTCCCAAAGTTGCAACAAAGGCTGAAGTTTTGTGGCTTAGAATTTAAAGCTACAGTGTGCATAAATTTCAAAAGGAAGGTAAACAGCGACACCTTGTGTACAGATAGCAGAATTAAATAAGGTTAAAAGAAGCCAAGCTCATTTTTTCCATGTGTAGTAACTTATATTAACATTGGAACATTATGAGCACATGAATTTAGGTAATTAATTATATACTAAAAACAGATCAAATAAAAAGATTAAAATTAAATGTTACTTTAATATAAAGCAAATTAATTTAAAAAAAGCTTGACTGAGTATACTCTATTTGGATCCCAACTGCTCTGGTCAAATAAGGAGGAAATGAGCATATAGTGAATCTAAGTTCTAAGAGAGCAAATAAAAACAGACAAATAAATAATTAAATCAATATCAAGACCAAAAGGGAAAATATAACTCAGAGGAAGAATCATGGCAACAGGTACAAGAGCAAAAACAAGTGGTCAACAAACTCTGACACAAACCCTGGGACAGAGAAAAGGTTCCTCTGAGAATCCATTGAAGCAAGCAGATATTGGAACGCAAATTCTGGAGGAACTGAGATGTTGTAAACGGGACTTGAGGGAAGATTTCCAAGCACTCAAGAAAGAACTACGGACAGATATAGACAAAATCAATATAAAACTGGATAATATGAAGTTGGATTTGAAAAATCTAAAACTGAACGTTGAAAGCAACCAGACTAAGATTGTAAACCTAGAAGAAAATCTCTCCTCAATTACAGAAGAACAAGAAAGGGAGAAAAATGCAATTATGACCCAAGAATTGAGATACAGAGACAAATGTGTAAAAATGAGGGGAGTACCCGAGTCAGATAAAGAAGATTTGTGGGAAAAAGTACTCCCTAACTTAGCTAAATTTATAGATATTAATGAAGAATGTTTAGAGCAATCAACAGATAAAATCTTTCGCATAAACTCATCAATTGCAAGAGACAGGAAGTTGCCAAGAGACATAATAATCTCATTTACATGAGAAAGAATAAGAGAAAGAATAATTCAAGCTACTTATGCAGGAAGACTAAAGATTGATGGAAATGAAATAAAATTTTTTAAGGACATACCAGCTGAAATTTTATGATGACGCCAAACTTACAAGCCCTTGACACAAAAGCTAAAAAACATTGAATATTTTTTTATAGATGGGAATGAATTGAGGGGGTCGCATTTACATACCAACAAAGAAGGCACAAAATAAACACAACAGAAAAAGCAAAGTAATTTTTGAACAGACTAGAACAGGAAGAAGCGAGAAGAGCAGAAACTAAATTCAAAAAGAAATGGAAGGAGAAAGGAGAACAAACCCCCCATTCTATTGAAACAGAAAATGATAAACATAATGATGAGGAAGGAAAAGATCGTGATGACAGCAAAGAAGACTTGAGCGTGAAAGAACAACCAGACGAAGAAGGAGAAAGAGAAGGGAGCTTAGAAGACAAAGAGGGAACAGACTCATAAATAAAAATAATAATAATAAAGCTGTCAATAAAAATAAAGTCATGGCATGTAAAAGGCCTTAACAACCCAAAGAAACAAAATCAAGTATTTCACTTATTGGAAAAAAGTAAATCTGATATTATTTGCCTCCAAGAAACTAAAATACGTGATAAAGATACCAAATTATTACATCGGAAAAAGCTAGGACAATATTTTTTTCTCAACTTCAAAAATAAAAAGAAAGGCGTGGCAATATTTGTAAACAACAAATACCCAGCAACAGAAATAATAAATGATAATGAAGGTCATTATGTGGGGGTGGAGATCAATCTCATTAATTCCAAACTAATATTAATCGGAATCTATGCCCCAAATGATAAGCAAGAAAGCTTCTATAGAAAACTTTATCAAGAATTGGACAAGCTGGATAAGGAAAATATTATTATTGCAGGCAATTTTAATGGCGTCCTCCATGAATTCAGAGACAGAATACCAGAGAGCAAAAAACAATTGGGTGTTCTTCCAAAAATTTGTTGTTCTATATTAGAATACTCCAACTTAAAGGACATATGGTCGACAAAATTTGGTGACAAGGCAGGATTTACATTGTATTCGGAAGCTCACAAATCCATGTCAAGAATAGACATGTTTTGGACTACAGCTGAAATTATGACAAAAATTAAAGATTTCTATATAAACGAAAGAATAATCTTGGATCATAATCCCATAGAAATTCAATTGAAAATGACAAAAACAGAATATCAATGGAGATTGAATGAAAATATGCTAAGGGACAAAGATTTCGTTCAGAGGATTAAGAAGGAAATAAGACTTTTTTTGAAGAGAACAAAGAAGGAGAAATACAGGAAAAAACAATATGGGATGCATTTAAAGCAACAATTCGAGGAACCTTCCTGTTAAAGGAAGCTGAAATAAAAAGAGAGAAAAGGATCTACAATCAAAAACTCGTACAAGAATTAAAAACAAAAGAAGAAATTCTAAGGAAACAACCAAAAAACTTAAAGATACAAACGGAAATAAAATTAATTCAAAGCACACTGAAAGCAGATATGGTCGAAGCTATTGGCAACAAACTGAAGAGAATGAAACAAAGACATTTTGAGAACGCCAATAAAGTGGGGAAGTGGTTGTCATACAGACTAAAGAAGGAAACTGAAAAGAAACTAATAACAGAAATAAAAATGAAGGGAAGAGCTACTCCACACAAGAGGATATTAAGGCTGCTTTTAAAACTTTCTATGGGAATCTTTACAAAAAAACGGACATGGATGAGACTCAAAAGATTGAAATGGAAAAATTTATAAAACAAAATGCACATGGGAAAATCACAGAAGAAACAAAAATGAAATTAGAGCAACCTTTCAAAGAAGAGGAAATCATACAAGCCATTAACCAAAGGAAGACAGGGAAATCGCCAGGACAGGATGGCTTTATAGCAGAATTTTACAAAAAGTTTCAGGAAGATTTGGTAACTCCGATGCAACAAATGATGAATAAAATAAAAAAGGAAGGAATCCCAGACTCCTGGCAAGTTGCCAAATATAATTTTAATTCCTAAAGAAGGAAAGGAGGAAACAAATATAGCAAATTACAGGCCAATATCATTACTTAATGCTGATTATAAAATCTTTGCTACAATGCTAATGAATAGAATAAATACAATAATTAAAGATCTAGTGCAGGAAGAACAAGCGGGCTTCATCAAGGGCAGACATGTTCTCAAATATTAGGACAATGCTTAATGTGATTGAACATTATGAAAGGGCAAATAATAAAAAGGCAGCAATTCAGAGAGCTCACATATTGGTAAACGGACAAAGATCAGGAATGTTTAACATTGAGAAAGGTACACGTCAAGGTTGTCCACTATCCCCGATACTGTTCATACTAGTTCTGGAAACATTAAACAATCGAATAAGGAACGATGAAAGGATCCCAGGAATAAAGATTAAAGACTATCAATACAAAATCAAAGCATTCGCAGATGACCTGGCAGTTATGTTATAGGAGCCAGCAGAACATGTTCTAAACCTATTGGATATATTAAATAAATTTGGTGAATTCTCTGGTTTTAAATTAAACAGAGAGAAAGCAACAATCATAACTAAGAATCTATCAAAGATGGAAGAAACAGAACTTCAAAACAAATCAGGATGTAAGATCACAAAGAAGGTTAAATATTTGGGGATATGGCTAAGTAAAAGAAACATTGACAAAAGACTATGGTCTGAAATTAAGAAAGATTTACAAAGATGGGAAAAATTAAACCTATCCCTATTGGGGAAAATAAATGCAATAAAGATTAACATCCTACCTAAGTGCCTATTTCTCTTTCAAAATTTACCAATCCTTCATAACGACAAAACAATTCATCAATGGACTTTTGAACTAAATAAATTTATCTGGGGAGGAAGAAAATTGAGAATCAAGTGGTCAACTTTGATAGCAAACAAGAAGTCCGGAGGCGCCTCATTACCAAATTTTAGCGTATATTATCTAGCTAGCGGCATGATTTGGATGCTGGACTGGGTTAAACTAGACAATGATAGACTTTTGACATCAGAAGGATACGCCTTAAGATATGGCTGGCATGCGTATCTGGCTTAAGAAAAAGTACAAGTAAACAAAGACTTTGCAAACCATATTGTGCGAAAAGCATTATTGAGAAGATGGAACATACTTAAAGGGAAATTTTACACCAAACTTCCTACTTGGATATCCCTCACGAAGCTATATTAGGAAGATGGAAAACAACCAAAACATGGAACAGAAAGATGGGGAAGACTTAAAGCTAAGAACCCGGGAAGAAATTGAATCAATGGGATTCCATATGAATTGGTTTAAACTGCTGCAACTCCAAAAGAAATTTCAAGAAGATAACAAAAAATATGGTTTTGAATTAACAGAAAACGAATTGGATAAGATATTATGGCAAAAAGATAAGAAGCAAATAACAAAACTATACAATCTATACTAGAAAGAGATCTAGAAAAGGAAGTGGTGACAGAAGCAATGTTTAAATGGGCGATTGATATAGGAGATAAAATAGAATTTGAAGAATGGGAAAGATCCTGGGAGAAGACAAATGCATTCACAGCATGCATTTTGTTGAAGGAAAATCATCTGAAGATGGTAAATCGGTGGTATATGACACCGACAAGAATTAGTAAAATCTATAAAACCAAAGAAAACCATTGTTGGAGATGCGCCAAGGATTTAGGTTCCCTTTATCATATGTGGTGGACCTGTCCAAACGTTAAAAGATTTTGGACAAAAATACACAAAAGAATACAAGAAATATATGGTATTCAATATGAAATGAGCCCCAAGTTATCCTTAATAAACATATTAACACCTATTGATAAAACAACGACAAAACAACATTGGAGAACAATATTGTATTTAATAACAGCAGCACGATTGGTAATTGCTGCAAAATGGAGGAGCAAGGAAACCCCCAAAATCATAGACTGGCTACTCAAGATTAAAGAGATGCAAGAGAATGACAAATTGACTTGTATTTTAAATAAAACAAAATATGATAAAATTGAGGAAGAGTGGGACCTAGTACAAAAATTTTGGAAGAAAACTTGGGACATAGACGAAAAGCTTTGGTAATATGGGATCAAACCTATCTCGTTTGGGGGGGGGAAGGGGAGTTCTTGGAAGTATGGGGAAAAAAAGAAAGATGAGACAGGAGATACTGAAGAAGGGAAGCAAAATCGTGTTATTCAGAAAATACAATTATACTATACTGGAAAAGATTTAAGTGAACCAAATAATAGAATGTTTAATGTTTAATATTGATAAACGCATACTAAAAACACTATGTTTATTATACAAGTATATTATTATCAATTATATATAATGTCAAGTTAAACACTTCTCTATATTGTTATACAGGACCTGCTTTTACAATTTCAAATAGCAAATATACTTGTAAAAAGTTATACAAGATATGCATAAACATCATTAGACATAGTAAGAGATTTCTAACATTACAACATTTCTAACAGCTTACAATTAGATGATCCAAATTGAGATGAGTGCTATACGAAGTTGATTTTATCGTATGGGGATGTAGAGATAGGATTCTGATATAATGTCGGTTACGGCAAAGAGAAAACAATGCAGAGAAAACAATGCATGGAATATAAATGATAAAGGGTAGAAATAAGATAGACAGAGGGTAATGTATGTGAGAGAATGTATGAGTAAGTAGATGAGGGGAAGAAGGGAAGCAAGAGTGTGAAATATGATAAAGAGAAGAAATAAAACGGATTAGAGAACAAAAGTATGTATGAGAAGGTATGTGTTCTAGATGTGAGGAAGAAAGGGCGAAAGAGTGGGAAAGTAGATAGTAGGGTATACAGATGTAAAAGAAGATTGTTCGAGAAGATGGTGTAAGGAAGTACAAAGAAAATGAATACAAGAAGGGATGAAATAAAAGGAAAGGGAAAAATGACAAACAATATTGAATGATGGAAAATGTATCTTTACTACCAATAGTTAATGTACGAATTGGGTATGTATGTAAAATGTTTATGTAGACAAAAAAAATCTTTAAATAAAACATTTTTAAAAAGGGGAAAAAAAGAGGAGCCCAACAATTATCGTCCAGTTAGTCTGACATCAATACCAGGGAAGATTCTAGAGCAGATCATTAAACAGAGAGTCTGTGAACATTTAGAAGGCAATGCCATAATCACAAAAAGTCAACATGGGTTTCAGAGAAACAAGTCATGCCAGACTAATCTGATCTCTTTTTTTGATAAAAATTACCAGCTTGGTAGATGAAGGGAACGCTGTGGATATCGTATACCTTGATTTCAGTAAGGCCTTTGACAAAGTTCCCCATGGCATTCTTGCAAACAAGCTTCTTGCAAACAATGTGGGCTAGACAAGTTAACTGTTCAATGGATTTGTAATTGGTTGACCGGCCGAACCCAAAGTGTGCTCAGCAGTGGCTCCTCTTCGTCATGGAAAGAGGTGACCAGTGGGGTGCCACAAGGTTCGGTCCTCGGCCCAGTGCTATTCAACATCTTTATCAATGACTTGGATGAGGGAATTAGGGGCATACTCATCAAATTTGCAGATGACACCAAATTAGGAGGAGTATCTAATACCCTGGAGGACAGGATCAAAATTCAGAATGACCTGGATAGACTGGAGAGCTGGGCCAAAGCTAACAAAATAAAATTCAATACAGAGAAATGTAAGGTACTGCACTTAGGGCGAAAAAATGAAATGCATAGATATAGGATGGGGGAGACCTGGCTGAATGAGATTACATGCGAAAGGGATCTAGGAGTCCTAGTAGACCACAAGTTGAACATGAGTCAACAGTGTGATGCGGATACTAAAAAGGCCAATGTGATTTTGGGCTGCATCAATAGAAGTATAGTGTCCAGATCAAGGGAAGTAATAGTGCCGCTCTATTCTGCCTTGGTCAGACCTCACCTAGAATACTGTGTCCAGTTCTGGGCACCACAATTCAAAAAGGATATTGACAAATTGGAGCGTGTCCAAAGAAGGGCAACTAAAATGGTGAAAGGTCTGGAAACCATGCCTTATGAGAAGAGACTTAGGGAGCTGGGTATGTTTAGCCTGGAAAAAAGACAGTTAAGAGGCGATATGATAGCCTTGTTTAAGTATTTGAAGGTGTGTCACATTGAGGATGGAGCAGGCTTGTTTTCTGCTGCTCCAGAGACTGGAACACGGAGCAATGGATGGAAGCTCCAGGAACAGAGATTCCACCTCAACATTAGGAGGAACTTTTTGACAGTAAGAGCTGTTCGGCAGTGGAACACACTCCCTCAGAGAGTGGTGGGGTCTCCTTCCTTGGAGGTCTTTAAACAGAGGGTGGATGGCCATCTGCCGGAGATACTTTGATCGTGATTTCCTATGTGGCAGGGGGTTGGACTGGATGGCCCTCGTGGTCTCTTCCAACTCTGCAGTTCTATGATTCTATGATTCTATGAATTATAGAATAAAAAAAGGGGGTATCCCAACTTGTACCCAGACCAAATCAACGCTTTCTTTTGCACTCAAATATCTTAACACATACATACATGCAGCGAAAGTATGCTGCTTTTACCACTCTTTCGTGAAATTATGCGAAGGCAAGTAAAAAAAAAGAATATGCTTGGACCCTTGAGAAATGGCCACCTGACATTTTTTTTATTCATTTTTTTCCCTAACTCATTTATGCAACATTATATTATATATTTTTTCCATACTTACTATATTTTTCCCTTCTGAAAAATAAAGAAATGATAAATCACAACATCGAACATATAGACAACATTATAAACACACATTAAAATTTAAAAAAATCAACAAGGAATCATATTATATCTTTCTTAATTATTCATGCACTTTCCATGTTCTTCCCTTTCCTCCTCTTCCTTCTGTCTTGATAACCATCCATCATTGTCCGCTATTGATATTTGTACTCTTTAACTTTCTTTTATATATTATGACTTTCTATGCTCATAAGTCTTTATTTGTTTTATACTTATAACGGTTGTACTTTCTATGAATTACCTATATTTCTCTAAATTACTCAGGGCATCATTTCCTTACGCCATCTCACCTTCATAAACTTTATAACTTCTTCCCATTTATTACTTATCTTTTCTACTGATTTCCCTTTTATCACCTTTGTTAATTTATCCATTTGTATCACCCCTAGTATTTTTATTAGCCATTCATCTGTTTTGGGTATAATATTTGTTTTGCAGTAGCTGGTGAGCACTATCCTTGCTGCTGTTAGAAAATAAAGTAAAACAATTTTCTTATCTTTGTCCATTTTGGTCCTTATTATATTTAACATGTAGAGTTCAGGTTTCATTTCCATTACTTAATTTTGGATTTTCACAATTATGTCATGAATTTCTATCCAGTATTTTTTGATTTTTTTTTTACAAGACCACCATATATGAATCATATCATAGAATCATAGAATTGTAGAGTTGGAAGAGACCAAGAGGGCCATCCAGTCCAACCCTCTGCCACGCAGGAAATCACGATCAAAGCATCCCCGACAGATGGCCATCCAGCCTCTGTTTAAAGACCTCCAAGGAAGGAGACCCCACCACACTCCGAGGGAGTGCGTTCCACTGCCGAACAGCTCTTACTGTCAACAAGTTCCTCCTAATGTTGAGGTGGAATCTCTGTTCCTGGAGCTTGCACCCATTGCTCCATGTTCCAGTCTCTGGAGCAGCAGAAAACAAGCCTGCTCCATCCTCAGCAAGACATACCTTCAAATACTTAAACAGGGCTATCATATCGCCTCTAAACCGTCTTTTTTCCAGGCTAAACATACCCAGCTCCCTAAGTCTCTCCTCATAAGGCATGGTTTCCAGACCTTTCCCCATTTTACTTGCCCTTCTCTGGACACGCTCCAATTTGTCAATATCCTTTTTGAATTGTGGTGCCCAGAACTGGACACAGTATTCTAGGTGAGGTCTGACCAAGGCAGAATATGGTATAGTGTGCCCTGATGTTCCTGGCATTTCCAGCATTTCCCACCCTCTTGTTTCTTACTCATTTTAGCTATTTGTATTGGTATCATATACAATCTATATGGTACCTTACAGTAATTTTCTTTTAGTTCATTGCTTAATGTGAATTTTATATCTGTGCTCCATGATCTCTCCGAGTCTTCTAATTGGATTGTATACCCAAAATTCTGCATCCATCTTATCATATGTTCTTTAACTCCTTCTTGTTCGATTTCTCTTTTCAATATTAATTTATACACCTTTGTTATTGTCTTATCCTTGCCATTTAATAATATATCATCTAGTTCTATATTTGCCCTCTCTATTCCCACTGTTTATATATCTTTCATTATCTTTGCATAGATTTGTTATGTAAACCAATGACATTCATGTTTTTCCTCACTCAATTCTTGTTGGGTCTTAATTCTTACATCATTATCTTTCCAATATATTAAATCCTTATAAGTCATCCATCTCTGTTATTTCATTGCTACTCTGGCAAATGCCTCATGTGGGGAAACCCGTTGAGGGATCTTATAATAAAATTTCTCTATATTTTTCCCAGATTTTGATCAAAGCTTTTCTTATGATGTGATCTTCAAATCTTTTATTCTTCTCTATTTGATTATGCCACATATAGGCATGCCAACCATAGCTTTTATTTATACCTTCTAAGTCCAATAGTTTCTTATCTTTTAAGTCCATCCAATCTTTTATCCATGTTAGACAATATGCATGATAGTATAGCTGTAGATTGGGATACCCCAATCAGCCTCTTTCTTTGTTATCTTGCAATAATTTCCATCTAATTCTTGCCTTTTTATTTGACCAGATAAATTTTGATACTTCTTTATGCCATAATTTAAATGGCTTGCTATTAGTTATTATTGGCAAGTTTTGAAGCAAAAATAAAAATAAAAACGTTTGAACAGAAAGAGGGGGTGGACGAGAGCAGGATGTACTCTTGCCCATGGTAGAAGCATCGCAGAAGAGTGGCGGAATTTTCTACTGCATTTCAAATTATGATGGGAAAATAGTGTTGTCAATGAAAAGTTGCACTGTGGGGACAAAACAACTATGGAGAATACATTGTATAAGGACGGCATCGTGAAGTAGGAAAAATTGAGTCACAAAATAGACATGATTTAATGCTGCAAAAAACCCTTGTGTGGTCAACCTCCTAATCTCTGGAGCTGCAGGAAACAAGCTTGCTCCACACTCAGTATGACATCCTTTCAAATATTTAACAATGGCTATCATGTCCTCTCTTAACCTTCTCTTCCCCAGGCTAAACATACCCAGCTCCCTAAGCTCATAAGGCATGGCTTCCAGACCTCCCACCATTTTGGTCACCCTCCTCTGGTCATGTTCCAGCTTCTCCATATCCTTCTTGAATTGTGGTGCCCAAAACTGGACACAGTATTCCAGGTGAGGTCTGACCAAAGCAGAACAGAGTGGCACTATTCACTTGATCTAGACACTATACTCCTATTGATGTAGCCTAGAATCACATCGCTTTTTTAGCTGCTGCGTCACACTACTGACTCATGTTCAGTTTGTGGTCCACTAAGACTCCTAGATCCCTTTTGCATGTACTGCCATTAAGCCATCCTATGTCTCTGCATTTCATTTTTACTGCCCAAGTGCAGTATCCTACATTTTTCCCTGTTGAAATTAATTTTGTTCGTTTTGGCCCAGCTTTCTAATCTGTTAAGGTCATTTTGAATTCTGATCCTGTCCTCTGGGGTATTAGCTACTCCTCCTAATTTGGTGCTGCCTGCAAATTTGATAAGCACGTCCTCTATTCCCTCATCTAAGTCATTGATAAAGATGTTGAATAGCACTGGGCCGAGGACCGAACCTTGTGGCACCCCACTGGTCACATCTTTCCAAGATGAAGAGGAGCCACTGCTGAGCACACTTTGGGTTCAGTCGGTCAACCAATTACAAATCCACCTAACAGTTGCATTGTCTAGCCCGCATATTACTAACCTTTTTGCCAGAATATCATGGCAGACTTTGTCAAAGGCCTTACTGATATCTCTCTCTCTCTCTCTGGCTTTTCTTCGCAAACGAAGATTCAGGAAGGACTCATCCTGCGTTTTCTGCAAGTGTGCTGATGACTAAAAAGGCCAATCTGAGATAAACAAGTCCAGTTGCAGAAGGCACAGCAGAAGGTCTCCTTGGGTGATGTTTCCGAGTTGTGATTCTTTCTGCGTTTTTGTTTCTCTTCAAGACTTGTTCGGCGTGAGTTGTCAAATAAGGCTGCAGCATTGTGGAATCCCACCTGAAGTTTGGAAACATGGAGGTCATGTACTCCAAGATAATTCCACAAACTCCTTGTGAATTGCTGGGAAAAAGGGGAACTGCCATCAGATCTCCGAGATGCAGTCATCATCGCCCTGTACAAGAAAAAAGGAGCAAAATCCGATTGCTCAAACTATCGAGGCATAACACTGCTCTCTATTGCTGGAAAAATCCTTGCAAGGATCATAGAATCATAGAATCATAGAATTGTAGAGTTGGAAGAGACCACAAGGGCCATCCAGTCCAACCCCCTGCCATGCAGGATATCATGATCAAAGCATCCCCGACAGATGGCCATCCAGAAGGAGACCCCACCATGCTCTGAGGGAGTGTGTTCCACTGCCAAACAGCTCTTACTGTCAAAAAGCTCCTCCTAATGTTGAGGTGGAATCTCTGTTCCTGGAGCTTGCATCATTGCTCCATTCTCTAGTCTCTGGAGCAGCAGAAAACAAGCCTGCTCTATCCTCAACGTGACACACCTTCAAATACTTGAACAGAACTATCATATCGCCTCTTAACCATCTTTTTTTCCAGGCTAAACATACCTAGCTCCCTAAGTCTCTCCTCATAAGGCATGGTTTCCAGACCTTTCACCATTTTAGTTGCCCTTCTCTGGACATGCTCCAATTTGTCAATATCCTTTTTGAATTGTGGTGCCCAGAACTGGACACAGTATTCTAGGTGAGCTCTGACCAAGGCGGAATAGAGCGGCACTATTACTTCCCTTGATCTAGACACTATACTTCTATTGATGCAGCCCTGAACAGATTAGTTCCTGCAATTGCAGAAGAACTTCCTGAAAGTCAAAGTGGCATCAGAGCCAATAGGAGTACTACAGATATGGTATTTGCCCTTAGACAACTGCAAGAGAAATGTAGAGAGCAGAACAAGAGTCTCTATGTAGCATTTGTCGACCTCAACAAAGCCTTCAACACTGTGAGTAGAAAAGGACTGTGGCAAATTGTGGAAAGACTAGGATGTCCCCCCAAATGCCTTAAAATTATTATCTTGCTCCTGAAATCAGTGCCATCTTAAACCCCAAAGATAGAGCAAGAGTGAAATGACTGCTAGTGTCAGTTGAATCACCTTTCTTTCAGTCAGCCTTATGTAAAATGTGTATACTTTGTAGTGTCTGAGAGTGTGGAGAGAGAACCATGATTAAACAGTCCAGAAAGTTCCAACCCCCAATTGTTCTTCTTCGTGGTCTCTGTGAATCCACACATAAAGGGTTAATCCTGTGCCTGCGCAGTCGCATTCAGAAGTCGTTAGAGTCAATAGCCATTTAATTGAATTTTTGGCGGTAATCCCGCCCACCATCCCCTCTAGGCTATATAGGCCCTCCTCGAGCCCGCCTTCTCAGTTCCTTTTTTCCCGCCGCGTTGGCAGCACGAGGAATGTTTGTTGGAGTCTTTAGCCTTAGTTCTTTCGATTCTCTACCCCCCCCCAACGGATTGCATCCCCGGATTTGGACCTTGGACTGTCTTCGGTGACCCATCGGATTCTGGACTGGTTTCTTTGGCGATCTTCTCAGTACTGTCGTGAAGCCAACTCAATAGCTGATAAGGAACCTGGCTCGGCAACAACCCAGTTGAAAAGCACAGTACCTGGTGTTGTCAGCAGCAGTCTTACAGGGTCAGAACTACACAGAGAGAGAGAGTGCAGAACGAAGAAGCAGTCCAAGGTCAAAAGGGTTCCGGCAGGTGGGTCAATGAAGGCAGTCCAAGGTCAAGATATCCAAAGTCTCAAAATGGCAAGGTTCCAGAAGAGTCACAGGCAGAGGCTTCGTCCAGGTAACACAGACTGCTTGAAACAAGGAACTCAGCCTCCCCCAGCTGCTTATGTTGGCCCAGCTCCCACTCCCAGCTGCAGGGTGATTGATGAGCTTCTGTCTCTTAATCTCTGGGAACGACGCAGCCATGCCTTCTCTGCTCTCCTTTGGCTAAAGGTAGATACCTGCTCTTCTACCTCTTGCTCTTGCTCCATTATGTCTCCCAGGCTTGGACCCTGAGCTGGGGGAGGGCTAGGCTGCTGAGCCCTGGGTTCTTCAGGGCTAGACTCAGACTCAGCCAGCTCTTCTGCTACTGGCTCAGCCTCCTCGCCTTCTGAGTCCTCAGAGTCCTGACTGACCATGACAGGTACGACCTCGGACTTGACCGCGGACTTCGAATTCGTGAGCGCCCTTACTGTTGTTGATGATGGCGTCGACAGGCTTCTTTAAGACCTGTTTAACCTGTGGGGCGAAAATGCCTGAGTCAGATGGGCATTATAACTGCTTGATGTGCCTGGGCGAGAGACATGATATCCGATCCTGTCGCCACTGCAATGCCTTTACCCCTCAGGCAAGGCGTAACAGAGATAAGAGACTGAAGGCCCAACTGTATGAGCACGTGCTGTCGGGCTCAACCTCCTCTTCGGCCCAGAGAGCCTCGGTACCATCAGGTTCATCACAGGCCCATAAACAACCATCGAAAGAGGCTTCCAAACCCAAATCCTGGGACCGGGATAAAGTGGGGGTTAAGAGCTCGTCCTCGAGACCGAGGAAGTCGGATTCTGATACTGCGGACGGTACCGTTCCGAAAGACGCCTCCGGTACCGCTACGCAAGACCGACCGAGAGAGAAACACAAGGCGGTGAGGCTTACCTCTCCGAAGGCCATGCCGCAGGAGGAGCCCCTGAAGAAGAAGACAAGGAAGTCCGACGATACCCTCTCGAGTGGTACTCAAAGGGGTCGGACCCCAGAGCCGGACCGCTCCCCAGGCCAGAGATCTCCGGTGGTCTCCCCGCTTAGGCTCAGCGTCTCCAAGCTTCGATCACCGCCGAGGGAACCATCGCCGGTGTCTGTAAGGGATGATAAAGACCGAGAGTTATCGGAAGGCGAGCTCCACGAACCGGATCTAAAGATTGTGGAGGTATCGACAAGCTCAGTCGAGAGAGATGGCCGCCGCCGGTCCCGCTCAAAGTCGGTCACCCCGGCGTCGCATCGGTCCCGCTCACTCCAGACGATCCCGTCTCGATCAGCCTCGCAATCTCGGTCCCGCTCGTCACAGCCCCTCAGACCGCCCACCCCGAGTCGCTCTCCGCGTCGTTCTCGATCCCGCTCTCAGAAACCGCCCCGCTCTGCGGAGAGATCACCACGGAGGTCACGCACACCTCGGCGGTCCTGCTCGCCAAGGCGATCCCCACGTCGGTCCCGTACGCCGCGGCGATCCCGTTCACCTCAGCAGACCCGCAGGTCCTGCTCCCCAAGACGACGACGATGGCCCTGCTCACCGAGACGGCCTCGATCCCGATCTGGCTCTTCGGGTTTGTACATCTCCGACCTGGGGACATCGGAAGAAGAGTGGCTGTGGGATCGGTATGGCCATGTGTACTACGACCACCCTTCTAGATACCACCGGTATCATCCCTTTAGCCGCTACTGGGACCACGCCCCTCGGCACACCTACTACGAGAATGTCTTCGACCCCTCGCCACGCTACAGACACAGGAGACACAGGGACCGCCCCCGGTCCCCACCACGCACCCCGGAGAAGGAGCACCACTGACCCATCACTAGACCACCAACGGAGTCTACGCCCAAGTCGGGGACTGGTACTGTACCCACAGACTCCAGAAAAGGGACGGACCCACCCCTGTCGAGATCGGTATCCAGGTCACCTTCGGGAGAGAGGCCAGCCCCTCACAGGTCCCCCCCGAGAGGCTCACCGTCGGAAACCACGGTACCACCTAGACCGGTATCGCCGAGAAGACCCATATCGAGGACCCCCTCGGCTCATTCTTTGGACTCGGACTCGAGATCCTCTTCTCCATCCCCAAGACTATCCCCGGTTCCAGGGGGAGCCCGGCCGGACCCGCCATCCCCCTCGGACGATATGAAGGCTTTCGCCGATTTCTTGCACATGCTGGCAGGCACCTTGGGGATTAAGACCACCCCACCTGAAAAGGAAGTGGATGATCCCATATTTGAGGACTTGCAGCATAGGGCACCGTCCCTCCCCTCCCTGTCGATCTCTCCATACCTGCTGCAGGTGCTGAAGTCATCCTGGGCAACACCTTCCTCTACACCACCGACATCCAGACACCTAGATCATCTGTACCGTGTCTGCACTGACTCGGCGCCATGGCTCTTGCTCCACCCCAAGCCCAACTCGGTAGTGGTTGAGACGGCCCAGATGAAAACCTCCCAGAGGCTGCACTCCACCCCATCTGACAAAGAGGGCAAGAAGTTAGACGCCATAGGCTGCACGTTCTACTCATCTGCCTGCCTCCTCACTAAGATGACATCGTATGCGGCATGTATGGGGGCTTACCAGAAGTTTCTATGGGACGCGATGTCGGTCCATATCTCAAAGCTATCGGAGCAGGACCAAAGAATCGTCAACTCCTTCAGAGAAGAAGGCCTGGCACTGGCGGGGTACCAGAGACAAGTCACAAAACACATTGCAGAGTGCACAGGGAAGATCGTGGCCAACTCCATTGCAGTCCGCCGCCACACATGGCTCAGATCTTCAGGGTTGTCCCATACAGCACGTTCCATCATTGAGGACCTCCCCTTCGACGAGCTGGGCCTGTTCCATGCAGACATGGACTCAAAGCTGGAACACGCGGAAAAGATGAGATCAACGGCTAAGAAGTTTGGCCTGCCCGCCACCCACCACCCTCTGAGACCACAACTGCCCTTTCGCAGACCAGGCTCATCTTACCGCAAAAGGTTTAGCCTGCCACCCTCCCGACCACGACAATCCTCTTCTTACCAACCCCACAAGAGATTTCAGTCCTTCAAGCCCAAACCACAGTTTAACAAACGGAAGATGGAGTCATCCAAACAACGGGCTTGACTCCGAAGAGCCACTACCACCCTCAGGCATCATCACTTCCCCTTCACTCCATACTTCACCCTCCCTGCCAGCTGCCTCTTCGATGCATTCCACTCATGGCATCTCATCACCACAGACCGCTGGGTCCTAAACATCATAAGGCGAGGGTACTACATAGACTTTGAAGAACTTCCTCCTCCGGCTCCTCACAGGGTGACTCCACCATTCCCACCCATCATAGAGGAGGTCAACAGTCTTCTACAAAAGGGCACCATCGAGCGAGTTCCCCGCCCAGAAACGGGAGGCCTATTCCATTCCATATACTTTGTCATCGAAAAGAAGGACGGAGGCTTTCGTCCCATCCTGGACTTAAGAGACCTGAACTCATTTGTCCGCCCACGGAAGTTCCGCATGGTTACACTCCCATCTATCCTCCCCTTTTTGAGGAAGGGAGACTGGTTTGCCACCATGGATTTGAAGGACGCTTACTTTCACATCCCGATTGCACCCTCTCACAGGAGATTTCTTGCCTTCGTGGTCGGCGGCACAGCCTTCCAGTTCAGAGTTTTGCCATTTGACCTCTGTACAGCGCCAAGGGTATTTACAAAATGTATGGCAGTGGTAGTGGCTTGGCTCAGACAAAAAGATATCGTGATATTCTCGTATCTGGACGACTGGCTTTTTACAGCTCCCTCAGCCGAAAAACTGGACAGAGACATCAGTCTGGCCCTCACCTGGCTCGAACGCCTGGGATTGATGGTGAATTACGAAAAGTCGCACCTTCAGCCCTCCCGGAATGTCAGGTTTATAGGGGCCTCTCTAGATTCCACCGCAGGGAAAGTGTTCCTCCCAGACGACCGATTCCAGGTGCTGCGCGCAGCAGTACAGAAATGCATAAGACGAAGGAGATCCATGGTGCGAGACATACAACAAGCCCTAGGCCACATGGCCTCCACCACAGCAGTCACACCTCTCGCATGAGACCCTTGCAGAGCTGGTTCATCGCGAGGTTGAGACCATTTACTCACAGTCCACTCAAACTACTCACCATTACCCACCCACTCAGGAGGTCCTTCCTCTGGTGGACGGACCCGCAAGCAGTCCAACAGGGTTCACAATTCAAACAACTGAACCCCACAAGGACCATCATGACGGACGCCTCTCTGTCAGGCTGGGGAGCGCACTCCGAGGGACTGTCCATCAGGGGGCACTGGTCACGGAAGGAGGGAGCACTACAACGCCCTAGAGCTGCTAGCTGTGTTCAAGGCCGTGAGAGCGTTCGAACCCTCTCTGACGGGTCAGGTGGTACAAGTGGCTTCAGACAACATGGCGACAGTGTTCTACATAAACAAACAGGGAGGAATGCACTCGCGGACCCTCCTCCGCCTCTCCCTGGACCTCTGGGAGTGGTGTGTGGAACGAGACATCACCCTACTAGCCATACATGTCCCGGGCCAGACCAACGAACTGGCAGACGCACTCAGCAGATCGACCACCAACAACCACGAATGGTCGCTGGATCATCAGACCCTTCTCTCCCTCTTCTCGCAGTGGGGCACCCCAACAATAGACCTTTTTGCCTCCAAGGACAACGCAGTGCTTCCAGTATTCTGTTCAAGAGGCCGCCAGTCACGGGACAGCCTAGGGGATGCATTCCTATGGCATTGGGAGGGCCCTCTACTGCAACAGGACATAGCCAAATGCATCCTGATAACCCCATGGTGGTCCCACCAGCATTGGTTCGCACCCCTGCTCAGGATGGCACGAGGGCGATACCGGCGCCTCCCGCAGACATCGGACTTGCTGTCAATGGTGAACGGCCAGATCCTTCACCCGGACCTCAAGCTGATCAACCCAACAGCTTGGCTAATAACAGCGTGAACTGCCTTTCAGAAGCAGCACAGAGGATCATCAAAGCAGCTCACCGCCCATCAATGGTGAGAGCCTATAACTACAAGTGGAAAAAATTCTGTTCCTTCCTGGAGGAGAAAGGAATTCCGCTGAACCAAGCGGGCCCCTACAACCTGATGGACTTCCTGGCTTCTTTCTCAAACAAGAACTTCTCCATCTCTTCAATAAAAAGCTATGTAGCAGCGGTGTCCTGGCACCTGCAACGCCTGGGTAGACCATCGTGCTTCCGGGATCCCAGGGTCAAAGCCTTCCTTAAAGGCTACACCAACTTGCACCCCCCTACACTGGGACCCACCCCTGCATGGAGCCTTGAAATAGTCTTGGCAGCCCTGGCTAAGGCCCCCTTCGAACCGATGGCCACATGTGACCTCCGCCTCCTTTCCATGAAGACGGCGTTCCTAGTAGCAATCACATCAGCACGATGAGCCAGCGAACTGTGTGCTCTCCGGGTTGACCACCGTATACCTGTTTCCACAGAGACAAGGTGGTTCTATGGCCGGACATCGCTTTCCTGCCTAAAGTGGTATCCTACTTCCACCTCAACCAGGACATCGTACTGCCAGCCTTCTTCCAGCACCTGTCAGATGACCCTCCACCACCTGGATGTAAGACGGGCCCTAGCCTTCTACATAGATAGCACTTCACAGCTAAGGAAAGGCAATCGACTCTTCGTGTGCTATGCGGGTCCGAGGAAGGGCGAGCCAGTGTCATTGCAGCGGTTTTCGAAGTGGGTGACTGCAGCAATCAGACTAGCCTACCAGACTCTGGGGAAATGGCTACCGGACCCCATCTGCAGCCATTCGACCAGAGCTACCTCCACCTCTACGGCATTCCTGCATGGGGTGCCGATCCAGGACATCTGCAGGGCGGCCACATGGGCAACCCCCCTGACCTTTGTTAAAGTGTATAAGGTGGACTCAGCCTCTAGAGAGGATGCGGCGCTGGGCCGAGCAGTCCTCATGTCTTGTATTGCACAAGGATCCCAACAGGAATCATAATCATCAGACACCGGAGTTTGGTGTCTCTCAACTACCTCTTCCAGTGAATAAAGCAACCCTTGCGGGTTACTCTTGACTTAACCTAGTATACGGTGTCCCTTCTTTATCCTGCATTTTAGATAGGACACCCCTCCTCCTAGATATAAACTTGCTAATCTGCCCCTTATGTGTGGATTCACAGAGACCACAAAGAAGAAGGACAGGTTGCTTACCTGTAACTGTAGTTCTTCGAGTGGTCATCTGTGAATTCACACAATCCCACCCATCCTACCCTCTGGTGTCCTAGGCCATCTCCTCAAAAAAAAAAAGAGGGGGAAGGGGAAGTAAATTGCTCCTGACCGTAAGCTGCAACCGCGGCTATTCGGAACTGAGAAGGCGGGCTCGAGGAGGGCCTATATAGCCTGGAGGGGATGGTGGGCGGGATTACCGCCAAAAATTCAATTAAATGGCTATTGACTCTAACGACTTCCGAATGCGACTGCGCAGGCGCAGGATTAACCCTTTATGTGTGAATTCACAGATGACCACTCGAAGAACTACAGTTACAGGTAAGCAATCTGTCCTTTTCACATGTAGCTTGGTGGACATTAGTAGGTACTATACTTTTCCCCCACAGGTATGAGTAGAGAGCCAACATAATGTAGCGGTTTGAGTGTTGGGCTATGATTCATTGGAGACCAGGTTATGAGGAAAGACTTGGGGAGCTGGGTATGTTCAGCCTGGAAAAAAAGATGGTTAAGTGGCGATATGATAGCCCTGTTTAACTATTTGAAGGTGTGTCACATTGAGAATGGAGCAAGCTTGTTTTCTGCTGCTCCAGAGACTAGAGAATGGAGCAATGATGCAAGCTCCAGGAACAGAGATTCCTCCTCAACATTAGGAGGAACTTTCTGACAGTAAGAGCTGTTTGGCAGTGGAACACACTCCCTCGGAGCATGGTGGGGTCTCCTTCCTTGGAGGTCTTTAAACAGAGGCTGGATGACCATCTGTCAGGGATGCTTTGATTGTGATTTCCTGCATGGCAGGGGGTTGGACTGGATGGCCCTTGTGGTCTCTTCCAACTCTATGATTCTATGATTCTAAGAAGAGCATACTCACAAAAAACACCAAAAAAAAAAAAAGAGTAGAAACATCAATAACCAAAGGAAATCTCAAATTCATCCTAGGAAGAGGGTGAAGCTGAACTATCAAAAACTTTTCAATATCATGGGAAATGATCATAAGGCAGGAATCATAGAATCATAGAATCATAGAATTGCCTAAATAAGGGCAACATACAATTTAAAGATACTAAAATCAATTATGCCAGTATATGTCTTGCACAGATGGTGGGACGCCTCGGTCTTAGAATCATTAATGGAGACCCCAAGTTTGAGCCAAAAGGGAAATATACATATATTAGCTGGACCCGGTGTACCATATGCCATTAAAATAGTCTCCCCAAAATGCCCAGTCTACCTCATGACAACCCTTTGAGGTAGACTGGTGGAGTTAAATCACCCCCATGCCATTGCTCCTGCCCCCTACATGGCATGCCTGTCCTGCCCCCTCCCATGGCACTGGTCCTTCCCCCTCCCATGCTGCTTGTCCCACCCATGCCACTCATCCCATGACGGTGGTCCTGCCCCCACCACCCATCCCACCTCTTCCCATGTCTCTCATCCCCCCACACTGCCCGTCCTGCCCCCTACCACACCACCCATCCCCCCATGCTACCTGTCCTGTCCCCTCCCATGCCACCCATCCAGGCCCCTCCCATGCTGCCCATAGGCTTGTCCCCCCTCCCAAACCACCTGTCCCTCATGCTGCCCATCCAGCCCTGTCCCATGCCACCCATCCAGCTCCCTCCCACACCACCTGTCCCCCCCATGCTGCCCATCTAGCCCTCTCCCACACTTACAATAGATAACTGTGTCATATTAAACTTCCATGAGTAAAAAGTGGCTCCTTTTCCTTTGATCGAGCATGGAAGCAACACGAAGGATGACGGGAGGGGGACGGCATCATCCAAAACTGACCCCCTGCCATGGGATAGCCGCGTACCTCTTCTGATCTCCCCGGAGGTCTTTTATAGCATCTGAAAATCTCCCTAGGGGATAAAGACAAAAGGGTTACTGAGGAAGTGGCAAAATTCCTAGTATCCGCAATAAACACCCACAAAGCCATTCTACAAAACTTATATTGTAGCTCCCCCAGGACAAGAAGGGTCAGAAAACCATTCCACTTAGTAGGGTGCAGTTGAATATTTATGGGAAAACTAAGCAGACCCAGGGCCTAAGTGCTGCAACTGATTGAATTATGGACTCACCAATAGGTAGACTAGGGTTTAGATTATAATAAAGTTGTACTGATGAATTTTATACAAAATACCTGAAATTTTTGTTTTATATAATTTTATAACTTTATATAATAATATAATTTTATTATACAATTAAACATATAGTTATGTATCATAATGTATTTATAATATCAATGTGTTTTAATGTTTTTTACTTGCCTGATGATTTGTTAATCGTAATAAAGGTGAATGATGATGATGATGATATGTATAATTTCTTAGCTGAACACAAGAAACAAGAAAAAAATGAACAAAGCATCTTTCTAAAGTATAATAAAGTCTAATTGTATCATGATCTATTTTAGAACTGTAGTGCATGGGAAAGGAAAACCACACTGTGTACAAGGAATAGGTTACCTAATAAATTGCCTCACTGCTTACAATTCAGTCCTCAAAGACCTATACAAAAATCTGCAACATCCAATGCTAATATGGGAACATTTTATGCAAATATTTGTTTTATCTGAGGAGTTCACAGTCATTAAACATTTAAAATGTCCTCTCAGTTTCCAACACCATTAAACATTAGAGGCAGCAGAAAAACAAGGTACCAGCAATCAAAATATTTTTTTAAATGTGAAAAGCAGCAATTTAAAATTGTATAAAATATTTCCCTAAAAAGGAAGGCTTTGCCATCTTCTGGATAATTTATCATGAGGAAGTGAGCATGAGCCTTGGAGCCTAGGAGCAGCCACAGAAAAGGTCTTTACTTCCAACTAGATGTATTTCAGAGACCTCTGAAAAAAGTCTCAATGAGTAAGCAGGGTCAAATTAGGGGAGGTGGTTCTGTAGTTAAATTGGTCTAAAATCATGTGGGCATTAAAAGTCATCAGAACTTTGAATTGTAACTCAATACAATACAATACAACCTTCTCACAGCTGCAGGAGTTTACCACATACCATGAAGCTATGGACAAGTTTACATAGGGACCACTAAATGCAGTGTGCCAACACGAATCAAGGAACATTAGAGACACTGCAGACTGGGCCGGCCAGAAACATCAGCAGTAGCAGAACATGTTATAAACCAACCTGGACACAAAATGTTATTTAAAAACATAGAAATTCTGGACCAGACCAAGTTTATCCAAAATAAGTTTAGAATAATACCAAAAACCCTTAAGAATTCTGTTATAACTTGTTCTTCATAAATGTTCACTCCACTTAATACAAGTATTGTTTAAATTTCAGTTTAAAAGTGGCTATCTCTTTATAACAGAATTCTCTGAATGTCTTGAATACCCCCTGATGTTTTCCAAAAATTTATCACAGGTAACCAATTTGTCATAATTTGATTTTGGGGTTTGTTATGTAATCTGGAAGTTAAATTGTCATAGTATCATAGAATCATAGAACTGGGAGAGAGTACAGGGGCCATCCAGTCCAACCCCCTGCCTTGCAGGAATACACAATCAAATCATTCTTGACATGGCCATCCAGCCACTGTTTAAAAACCTCCAAAGAAGGAGACTCCACCACACTCCAAGGCAGTGTATTCCACTTTTGAACAGCTCTTACTGTCAAGAGGTTCTTCCTAATGTTTAGGTGGAATCTCTTTTCCTGTAGTTTGAACCCATTGCTCCGTGTCCTGGTCTCTGGAGCAGCAGAAAACAAGCTTGCCCTATCCTCAGTATGACATCCTTTCAAATATTTATGGCTATCATGTCACCTCTTAACCTTCTCTTCTCCAGACTAAACATGCCCAGCTACCTAAGTCACTCCTCATAGGGCATGGCTTCCAGACCTCCCACCATCCTGGTTGCCCTCCTCTGGACACGTTCCAGCTTCTCAATATCCTTCCTAAATTGTGGTGCCCAGAACTGTACACAGTATTCCAGATGTGGTCTGACCAAAGCAGAATATAGTGGCACTATTACTTCCCTTGATCTAGACACTATACAGATGTCCCTCCATATCCATGGATTTGGTATTCACAGATTTAAGTATTCACAGCTTGAAAATATTCTTTAAAAAAAAATAAGCCAAAAAGCAAACCTTGATTTTGCCATCTTCTATAAGGGACATCATTTTGCTATGCCATTGCATATAGTGTGACTTGAGTATTCATGGATTTTGGTGTCCATGGGGGTTCCTGGAATTAAACCCCAGTGAATATGAAGGGACAACTGTACTCCTATTAATGAAGCCTAGAATTGCATTGTCTTTTTTAGCTGCTGCATCACACTGCTGACTCAGGTTCAGGTTCAGCTTGTACTGACATCAAGCCAGGTTTCACCCATCCTATATCTGTGCATTTCATTTCTACTGCACAAGTTGTAGTATCTTACATTTCTCCCTGTTGAAATTCATTTATTAGTTTTGGCCCAGCTTTCTAATCTATTCAGTTCATTTTGGATTCTGATCCTGTCCTCTGGGGTATTAGCTACCCCTCCTAATTTGGTGTCATCTGCAAACTTGATAAGCATACCCTCTATTCCCTCATCCAAGTCATTGATAAAGATGTTGAATAGCACTGGGCCCAGGACAGAACCCTGTGGCACCCCATTAGTCACTTCTCTCCAGGATGAAGAGGAGCCATTTGTGACAACCCTTTGGTCAGCCAACCATGACTCAGCAGTACTACATGTAAAAAAAGGACTTTGGGATTATTGTTGATCATAAATTGAACATGAGCCCACCACTGTGATGCAGGAGCAAAGAAGGGAAATGCTATCTCAGCCTGCATTAATGGAAGCATGATTCTCAATTCCAGGGAAGTAATAGTCCCCCTATATTCTGCGCTGATTAGGCCTCACCTGGAGTACTATGTTCAATTCTGGGTGCCTCATTTTAAGAAGGATATAGACAAATTGGAGCAAGTTCAGAGAGGGGCAACAAGGTTGATAATGGAGAACAAAACATATGAGGAGAGGTTGAAGGAGCTGGACGAGTTCAGCTTGGTGAAGAGAAATTTCTGCCCACTATCCTGATCTGTGGAACAGAGTCAAGATATACTTTATTGCCTTCCCAAACATTATATTTAGTAGAGTGAGGCTTCAGTCACCCAGCTCGTTTCCAAGCAAAGAAAGAGACTGAAAATTACTGAATGCAGAGATTTAAGACTTCTTAGTGATTTCCAGCCTGAGGTTGAAAAGCTAATTTCCTTGCATCAAGCACATCCATCCCATTAAAAAAAAAAAAATATGAAGACAATGTTTTACAGATGAGATGTAAATTTATTTTTTCAAATTGGTAAAAAAACAATAAAAATGTTTTTAAAGCTTAAAACTTACATTTTATTTGTGAAATACATACGGTTGTTTAATTTTATAGTGCTAGATTGGGTTGTTTTGAATTTGCAGTAGAACAGTAGACCTAATGTCAAGAAATAGGTGCTGGGGGGAGTGCTAAGGTTGTTCCCTAAGAGGAAAGGGGGTAGTAGCCTGAAAAAGTTTGGGGACCACTGTTATAGACTATGACAAAGTCTTTGATTTTGTAAATCCTGAACAACTATGGATTGCTCTTAAAGAAATGGGTCTGCCACAACATTTGATTGTCCTGGTGCTTAACCTGTATTCAGGACAAGAGGCCACCATAGGAACAGAATATGGAGAAAGGAATGGTTTCCAGTTGACATGAAGGTCAGGCAAGGCTGCATTTTACCACCCATTCTGTTTAACCTGTATGTTGAATGTATGGTATGTAAAGCTTGATTAGACACAGAGGCAGCAGGTATTATAATTGGACTAAGGAACATCAACAATTTAAGATATGCAGTTGACACCATATTACTATTGAAAATCAAGGGAAAATGTGCAACGGCAGGTTTACAGATTAACATGAAGATAATAAAAACAATGATCCCAAATAATTTATATAACTTTAAAGTAGACAATGAAGACATTGGCCAAATCCACACTACACAAATAATCCAGTTTAAACTGGATTATTTGCCATGGCTCCTTCCTATTTAATCCTGGGATTTGTAGTTTTACACGGTCTTTAGTCTTCTCTGCCAAAGTGTGCTGGTGCCTCCCCAAACTACAAATCCCAGGATTCCATAGGAAGAAGCCATGGCAAATAATCCAGTTTCAAATTGGATTATTTGTGTAGTGTGGATTTGGCCATTGAAATAGTTTAAGATTTTCTATACCGTAGCTCAGTCATTAATCAGAGTGGAGACTGCAGGCAAGAAATCAGAAATCAGAAGATGACTCAGAAGGGCAACTATGAAGGAACTAGACAAGATTCTAGACAAGTGTAAAAGTATATCATTGACCACTAAAGTCAGGATTCTCCATGCTATTGTATTTCTGATTTCTGTATATGGTTGTGAAAGCTGGAAAGTGAAAAAAAGCTGACAGGAAGATAATCAACTCATGTGAAATGTGTTGCTGGAGGAGAGTTCTGCCAAACTCTTTTTGGGCTGCCAAAAAGATGAATAGGTCCAAGTGCAAATAAGCCTTGAACTCTTCCTAGAAGCCAAGATGATTCAATTGAGACTATAGTACTTTGGACATACCATGAGAAGACATGACTCATTAGAAAATACCATAATTCTTGATAAAGTAGATGGCAATAGGAAAAGAGGAAGACCGCATTACAGTCAAATACACTCTACTAAGGAAGCCATAATCCTGAGTGTGTAAGACCTGAGCAGGGCTGTTGATAACAGGGTGACTTGGAGGTCTCTCATTCATAGGGTCACCACAAGTCAAAGTCGAGCTGATGGCAACTATCAACAACAACAAACAACACACACTAGAAGCCATGTCTGAAAGCAGGCATGGCAATGTAAATTACTCTCCAAACTTTTCATGTTAAGAGGAATAGAGTCACTGGCTGTCATGAGCTGTCTTCTATAGACTCAACAGACATCAGCTTCAGATTTAAAAAACAGTAAGCTTTATTACAGATAAAGTCTCTACAGAGTTATTAGCTCAAAGTTGTCGCTTAGAATGAGGAACAAATGGAAATACAAAGATATAAAAGTATTTACAAACATGCAAGCCTGGCGTGGCTTTCATTCATTGGTCAGTTTAATCATTTTACCATCCTTTCTCACCTGTTGCCCCCGCCCCTTTGTTATTTTGAATTCTTTACCATTTGGCCTGTTTCTGGCCAGGGCCGGTTTAAAATCCGCCAAATCCACATCTGCAGGGGGCCCCCAACCAAAGAGGGACCTAGAGAGAGAAAGAGAGAGAGAGAGAGAGAGAGAGAGAGAGAGAGGAAAACCTCTTGCCTCTCCTGTCTCCCGACTGAAGAGTGAAAGAAAATGAAAGATCGTCTCCTTCCTCCTTCCTTCCTCCACCCTGAGCATGTGTGTGGCTGAAGCTGCTGGGGGGAGTTTGCTGCTCCCTCACCCCCTCCTCCCAGGGTATCATCAAAATTGTGAGGGGTGAGTGTGTGTGTGAGAGGGGGGGAAGTGAAGTGTGAGGGTCACTTCTTTCCCACTCTCTCTCCCCTACCCTCTCAAGGAAAGGGTTAGGGTTCCCTTCCCTCCCTCCCTCCCTCCCTCGTCTGATCCCTTCCAGCCCATCTTTCCAGCAGCTCTTAAAATGTCCTGGGTTCTCTCCCCACCCTCCCTTTCCCCTTTGGTCTTCAGCTTCACTTACTGCCAACTGAGTTCAACCTGCAAAAGATTTTTTGTGTGTTTGCCTATGTCCCTTCAAGTCATTTCTGACTAAGGCCAATCTATCATTGGGTTTTCTAGGCAAGATTCGTTTAAAGGGGTGTGCCTTTGCCTTCATTTGAGGCTGAGAGAGTGTGACTTGCCCAAGGTCACCCAGTGGGTATTCATGGCTGAGTAAGGATTCAAATCCTGGTCTCCACAGTCATAGGGCAATGCTGAAACTGCTACAACACTCTAGCTCTTTTAACAGAAGAATATAAAGAATATAAATAAAAATTTGGAGTATCTTGCTGGGGCAAAAATCCTGGGAAATTACTGGGAACAATGATTTTATTGTTGTCACTAAAACACCAGTATCCCATTAGTGTTATGTGAGAGCCATTGGGCTACAGCAGTGGTTCTTAACCTTTTCTTTACCAGAGACCCCCTTTAAATATCTTTTGTTGCCCCAAGACTTAACTCAAGATTTAAAACCCTAATAATAATAGCTAATAATAATAGGTAACGACAACAACAACAGCAACACAATTACACCATCCATTAAACTTTCCCTCAGAGGTACTCTTGTTTCTTCCTGCAAGCTTGTGGCTGGAGTGGATTGAATGGCAATGTGCAGGCCAAGCCAGCCAGACTTTGCCTTGGTTCCTGTCATGTGAAGACAGAGTGAAGAAATGTTACAAAAGAAGAAGGGATCGATGCTTAATATCTATCCCTTCTTCAGTTCACTCTGTTTCCCAGAATAATTTGGAGAGTGTACCATCCTTTCCACAGCCCTTTACTCTGCTCCTTTGCAATGCCAGGTCGGTTAAAAATAAGACTCATATTATACATGACCTCTTAGTGGATGAGGCCGCCGATCTGGCATGCTTTACCGAGACCTGGCTGGGAGATGCCAGCACTGCAACATGGGCGCGGGCTCTCCCAGTCAGGTATACGGTCAGCGAGCAGATAAGGGAAAGTGGGCGGGGGTAGTGTGGCTTTGGTTCATAGAAAAAACTTAAACTTGACCAGGAAGCCTATCCGGAAAACAGCTTGCATCGAGTGCATGTACCTTAGCCTGAAAACCAAGGATAGTTTGGGGATTCTGTTGGTATACCGGCCACCCCATTGCTTAACAGACTCCCTAACCGAGCTGACCCAGCTGATCTCTGAGTTGTTGTTGGAGTCACCCAGACTTTTGGTTTTGGGCTATTTCAACATTCCACTAGAGACCAGCGTATCGAATCTAACCGGTGCGGCTCGAGAGTTCATGGAAGGGGGCTTGCCGCTGGCCGGCGGGCCTGTTTGCGGCCCAACCGGCAGCCCCGGAAAGCGACTGTCCGGCTCTGCCTCCCCCTTCCTCCCGCGCACCAGGTGCTGTCTGGGGGCGGGGGGGGAGGAGCCAGCCGCATGGCACGCCATGCGTGCCACCATCTTCACTTTCTTCTCCCCAGCATCCTTAGCGGCAGGGGGGGAAAAGGGAGAGCGAACCAATCAGGAGCGAGTATGCTCGCTTCTGATTCGTGCGGGGATCGGGTGGAAAGGGGCATCACCAGGGACCTCACTTTTCTGGAGTTTTTTCCCATAGTGGTGGCCATCACATTGTGGGGCAGGCAATTCAGAGACAAAAAAGTCTGCTTCTGGTGTGACAATCATGCAGTGGTGAGGATCATCAACAGGCAGTCCTCCAGGTCAGACAGGGTCATGAGGCTGGTGCGCAAGTTTGTGCTTACCTGCCTGGGGGCCAACATCAGCTTTCACGCACGGCACATTCCCGGTGTGGATAATGAGATCGCAGATGCCTTGTCTCGGTTTCAGACGGACCGGTTCTGCATGCTGGCGCCGGACGCGGACGAGAAGGAGACCCAGTTCCCGGCAGACCTCTGGAGCCTTGGGAGCGAACCGTGCTCCAGGGTGTAGTGGACTCCTTGGCCCCTTCCATGCAGGCCAGCTATCAGAGGGCGGCGGCGCAGTTCGCGCAATTCAGGCAACAGCATGGCTACGGGTGTGCCAGCCCGGCGACAGAGAGGGAAGTCTTGCACTATCTGGCTTCCTTGAAAGACAGAGGGCTGGCGCCAAGGACAATAACAGGTCAGGTGGCAGGCATTTCCTTCGTCAGCAAGGCAGCAGGACACGGGGACCCTTGCGCCTCCTTCATGGTAAGGAAAGCATTGGAGGAATGGAGGAGGATGGCACCGAGGGCGCACGATGCGTGGCGCCCCCTATCCTACGTGGCGCTAGCGCAGCTGGTGGATCATCTGCCTGCCATATGCCACTCCAGCTACGAAGAGCTGCTCTTCGGGACAGCATACACGATCGCCTTTTTCGGGGCCCTAAGGGTGGGGGAGGTGGTGTGCTCCTCCAAGACGGACTCTTCGGGCACGGCACCGCAGATCGGCGATGTCTCGCTGGGGGATCACTGCTTGTCCATTTGCATCAGGCGCTCAAAGGCAGATCAATGAGGCCGTGGGGCCACCCTGCATCTTCGGAAGGTCGAGAGTTCTTCTCTGTGTCCCGTGGCGAGCATGCAAAAGTTTTTGGAAGTGGCCAGGGCACGGCCCCTTGTTCAAGCATCAGGACGGGATACCTCTCACCAGATTCCAGTTTGTGAGCGTGTTTAAAATGGCCATTAGGGGTTTGGGTCTGCCAGTCGAGGACTTCACCAGCCATTCCTTCCGGATTGGGGCGGCAACCATGGCAGCGGAAGCCGGCATGTCCTCAGAATCAATCATGCACCTGGGACGGTGGCACTCCAGGGCCTATGCGGCCTACATTAGACCAGGACGGGCACTGCCCACCGGGGCGGCAGCCCACGGGGACCAGTAGGCCTGCCTGTTGATGGGGCAATGGTTGGCGGAAGGCGATTCCATGGGAACGCCTTTGTGGCGGATGTATTGGGTCGTGAGAAGTTGTAACAATTCAGGGGTCTCCATCAAGTGCAAGTTCAAGTTCAAAGCCAAGTTCAAGTTCAAGGGAGACCCCTGTTAGCTGCTAACTTATGCTTGTTTACAGGGAAGGAGAGAACGTCGAGCAGGCAGCTCGGCCAGTGCCTCTCTCCTTCACACGAGGGAGCAGGGATGGACCGGTTCCTGCGCCACCCACATGTGTGGGCAGCGTGGTGCTCACGACCCATACATTGCCGCCAACCATTAGCTGGCGAATTGCGGCCAATTATTGCCAACATATATATCATTTTATCTACCTCAATGTATGTATATTACTAACCTGTACCTAATCATGTTTTCTGAAGTTTTACATTTGTAATCAATACAAAGTTAATCTAATCCGAGTGTCTGTGTTTATTCAGGACGGGGGGCTGTGGGGCTGTCCAGTCTGGGTCCGCAAACCATGACAAACATGGGCTATCCCAATTGGTTGACAGGCCCACACATTGTGCAGGTCATACCCTCGATGCAATCTTCAGTACGGAACAGGAATATCTGTGGGCGGAGGTTACAAAACCTCCGCATTGTCATGGATGGATCACTTCCTGGTCAAGATGGAACTAAGAGCCACTGTCTGCCCCTCTGGGGGTGGTGGACCCATTAGAATGGTCCACCCCCGAAGGCTAATGGAACCAATTGGCTTCCAGAAAGCCCTAGAGGGTTTAATGGTTGGTAACGCTGGTGATTCTGTAGAGGCTTTGGTCAGCATCTGGAACACTGATCTTACCAAGGCTATCAACACAATCGCTCCCAAGCGTCCTTTCCAGCCCGCCTCTAATCGTAAGCCCTGGTACACCGAGGAGCTTAGGAGGATGAAGTGAACTGGACAATGGCTAGAGTGCAAGTGGCGGAAGACTCGACTCTTATCCAACAGAACTCGCCATAGGAAGCATCTTGATTCCTATCGGGAGGCAAGACGTGCAGCACAGAGATCCTTCTGCTCTTCACGTATTGCATCTGCAGAGTCCCATCCAGCAGAGTTGTTTAAGGTGGTGGGGGAGCTGACGCAGGTTCCTCCTGCACCAAATCCCCTACTTAACCCGACAATAGCATGCTGTGATGCATTTAATATCCACTTTGCAGATAAAATCTCTCGGATAAGAGCCGACTTGGATGCCAATGTTCTGACAGAATCCATAGATGAGGCATCCAACAACTCCATTGATGGCACTTTACTGGATCAGTTTCAATCGGTGAGTACCGATGACGTGGACAAGCTCCTTGGAAGAGTGAGGAAGATGACTTGCCCTCTTGATCCCTGTCCATCTTGGCTGGTAGTCCGGGGGGGGGCATTGAGAGTATTCCTATAGGACACAATCAATGCATCCTTCAGGGAAGGTATTGTACCATCTTGTTTTAAAGGAGGTGGCGGTTAACCCACTCCTGAAAAAACCCTCCCTGGACCCCCTGGACAAGAACAATTACAGACCAGTGTCCTTGCTACCTTTTTTAAGCAAGGTGATCAAGAGGGCAGTTGCTTCCCAACTCCAAGCCATCTTGGATGAAACCGATTATCTTGATCCATTTCAAACCGGCTTCAGGACAGGATATGGAGTTGAGACTGCCATGGTTGCTCTAACCGATGACCTCCGCCTGAGCATCGACAGGGGTAATGTGACCCTGCTGGTGCTCTTGGACCTCTCAGCAGCCTTTGACACTATAGATCATTCCATCCTCTTGGATCGCCTGAGAGAGTTAGGAATTGGAGGCACTGCTCTGCGATGGTTCCATTCCTTTCTCTCGGGCAGATCCCAGAGGGTGAGGCTTGGGGACAGCTGCTCTTCCAGAATTGAACTCAATTGTGGCATCCCTCAGGGTGCCATACTGTCCCCGATGCTATTTGACATTCATATGAAGCCGCTGGGAGAGATCATCCGGAGGCATGGAGCTCGGTGACATCAGTACGCTGATGACACTCAGATATATTTCTCCATGACCAGATTGTCGGCTCAGACTTCAGATGGTGTCTCTCCTCTCAATGACTGTCTTAGAGCGGTAATGGATTGGATGAGGAAAAACAGATTGAGACTAAATCCAGACAAAACAGAGGTACTGACAGTCAGAGGCCCAAAACCAGGTCTGGGAATACAACTTCCAGTCCTGGATGGACTCACACTCTCCTCTAAGGACTGTGTTCACAGTCTGGGGGTACTCCTGGATACGTCGCTTCACATGACTAGTCAGGTGAATTCGACAGCCAGAAGTGGCTGTTATCAGCTTCGGCTGATATGCCAACTGCGCCCTTACTTGGATACAAGGGATCTGGAAACTGTGGTACATGCTTTGGTAACGTCACATTTGGATCACTGTAATGCACTCTACATGGGGCTACCCTTGTGCCTAACCCTGAGGCTGAGAGAGTATGACTTGCCCAAGGTCACCCAGTGGGTTTCTATGGCTGAACGGGGATCCAAACACTTACCTCCAGAGTCATAATCTGATGCTCAAACACTACACCACGCTGGCTTTCTCAGTGATGCCTATTATATCATATTTGCTTTGCTGTGTTAATAGTTCAAGTTCATCTTGTTTATTTCCCATGCTCTGTGCATTAGAGACATCTAAGACCATAGACGATACCCCAGCTGCTTATCTAAGGCTTTTCCCCCTCCTACTGTTGTGTTCCTGTACCATTTGTCCAGTTCTCTCTAAAACAGGTGGGTGCTCCTCAGTGGCTCCTCTTCATTTTGGAAAGATGTGACCAGTGGGTGCCACAGGGTTCTGTCCTAGGCCCAGTGCTATTCAACATCTTTATCAATGACTTGGATGAGGGAATTAGGGGCATGCTTATCAAATTTGCAGATGACACCAAATTAGGAGGAGTAGCTAATACCCTAGAGGACAGGGTCAAAATTCAGAATGACCTGGATAGACTGGAGAGCTGGGCCAATGCTAACAAAATGAAATTAAATAAGGAGAAATGTACCGTATATTCCGGCATATAAGACGACCCTGCGTATAAGACGACCCCCCCAATTTTTAAGGTAAAATGCAGAGTTTGTGATATATTCGCCCTATAAGACAACCCCCCTCTTCCAACGCATAGCCCCCGCATGCCCCTCCTGCGCTCCCTTCCAGGAGGGAGGCAGGAGGAGGATGCGGAGGCTGTGAGGCCAAAAGGGGCACGTTCTCCCCTTCTCCCCACCTTCCAGGAAGGTGGGGAGAAGGGGCGAATCACGGGTTTGGCCGCATAGCCTCCGGATCCGCCTCCTGCGCTCCATTCCAGGAGGGAGCGCAGGCAGGGGATCCGCAGGCTGTGCGGCCAAACGGGGCACGTTCGCCCCTTCTCCCCACCTTCCAGGAAGGTGGGGAGAAGGGGCGAATCACGGGTTTGGCCGTGCAGCCTCCGCATGCCCCTCCTGCGCTCCCTTCCAGGAGGGAGCGCAGGAGGGGGATCCGCAGGCTGTGCGGCCAAACGGGGCACATTCGCCCCTTCTCCCCACCTTTCAGGAAGGTGGGGAGAAGGGGAGAATCGCGGGTTTGGCCGTGCAGCCTCCGCATGCCCCTCCTGCGCTCCCTTCCAGGAGAGAGCGCAGGAGGGAGATGCGGAGGCTGTACGGCCAAACGGGGCACGTTCGCCCCTTCTCCCCACCTTCCAGGAAGGTGGGGAGAAGGGGTGAATCGCGGGTTTGGCCACGCAGCCTCTGCATGCCCCTCCTGCGCTCCCTTCCAGGAGAGAGCGCAGGAGGGGGATCCGGAGGCTGTATGGCCAAACGGGGCATGTTCACCCCTTCTCCCCACCTTCCAGGAAGGTGGGGAGAAGGGGCGAATCACGGGTTTGGCCGCGCAGCCTCCGCATGCCCCTCCTGCGCTCCCTTCCAGGAGAGAGCGCAGGAGGGGGATCCGGAGGCTGTATGGCCAAACGGGGCACGTTTGCCCCTTCTCCCCACCTTCCAGGAAAGTGGGGAGAGGGGGCGAATCGCGGGTTTGCCTCGGCCGCTGCAGAAGTGATCCAGCGGCGGCTGCGGCAAACCGCAATGTTCGTCCCCCTCCTCTGTCTTCCGTTGCTCCCCAAAGGGGGAGAAGGCAGAGGAGGGGGGCGAATGATCTTCAAAACACTTTGCTTCACCCCCCTGCCCCATCTCCTGCCTCTTCGCTCCATTTGCAAAGAGGCAGGAGATAGGCAGGTGGGCGAAGCAAAGTGTATCCCGCGTATAGGACGACTGTCAATTTTGGAGGGCACTTTTGAGTGCTCAAAAGTCATCTTATACGGTAAGCTACTGCACTTAGGGCAGAAAAAAGAGATGCATAGATACAGGATGGGGGAGACTTGGCTGAACGAGAGACTATGTGTGAAAGGGATCTAGGAGTCCTAGTAGATCACACGTTGAACATGAGTCAACAGTGTGATGTGGCAGCTAAAAAGGCCAATGCAATTTTGGGCTGCATCAATAGAAGTATAGTGCCCAGATCAAGGGAAGTAATAGTGCCACTCTATTCTGCCTTGGTCAGGCCTCACCTAGAATACTGTGTCCAGTTCTGGGCACCACAATTCAAAAAGGATATTGACAAATTGGAGCGTGTCCAGAGAAGGGTGACTAAAATGGTGAAAGGTCTGGAAACCATGCCTTATGAGGAAAGATGTAGGGAGCTGGATATGTTTAACCTGGAAAAAAGACAATTAAGGGGCGATATGACAGCCCTGTTTAAGTATTTTAAGGGATGTCACATTGAGGATGGAGCAGGCTTGTTTTCTGCTGCTCCAGAGACTGGAACACGGAGCAATGGATGCAAGCTCCAGGAACAGAGATTCCACCTCAACATTAGGAGGAACTTTTTGACAGTAAGAGCTGTTTGGCAGTGGAACACACTCCCTCGGAGCGTGGTGGGGTCTCCTTCCTTGGACATCTTTAAATAGAGGCTGGATGGCCATCTGTCAGGGATGCTTTGATCGTGATTTCCTGCATGGCAGGGGGTTGGAGTGGATGGCCCTTGTGGTCTCTTCCAACTCTTTAATTCTATGATTCTATGGATATTATCTCCAGTGCTTGATGAATTCAGTCCCTCAAGAATACTGTCTCCTCTCCCACATAGCTCCGTTTTAAACCCTCCTGGTCAGATTTTTGAGCCTCTAAGAAAAATGGTCCTGCCACCTGCTGCGAGGTGAAGCTCATCCCTTGCCAGAAGTCCAGCTGCATGATACTGCAAACCATGGTCCAAGAACCTAAATCATTCTTGGTGGTACCATCTGCAGAGCCAGGGGTAATAGTCAGTGGGCTCCACAAGTCTTGTCAGCCTCTCTGTTACATCATAGATTTTTGCCCCAGCAAGATAGCACACCTCTCAAGACATCTTGTGAGGCCTGCAAACCATTGCTTCTGTTCCCCTCAGCAGTGAGTCCCTTACCACCAACATCACACATCTCCTCTGGGAATGGCAAGAGGCACTCCATGTACTGAATATTGCAAAGTCAGCTGCACATTCTCTGCAGACTGGAACTGTTGCTCTTGTTCCTGTTCCTTGTCATGTCTGATAAGGGAGAGAGCTTCAAAGTGCTTTTGTAGCTCCAAACTCAAAGAATGATCCCCAGTCCTCCTGCTTCTTCTATGTGTCACATTCCTCCAAACATTTACCTCCTGTGTTTGGGAAGTGACCTTCTTCTCAGAGACTTCCCCTGTGTGTTCCTCATCCAGGACAGTCTGTTCCACTTTATCCATGAAAGCCTCATACTCTCTAATATGCGGAGGGGTAGATACACGGGCTTCAAGTTGCTGGATCTTCTCTTCCAACAGGGCCACCAAAGTGCACTTGCTGCAGGTATAATTACTCACATCCTCTGGCAAGAATACAAACATACCACAACTGTTGCAGGTGATGGCAGCAGCTCCCTCATGGTCCATATTCAGTAATCATAGGCAGGCACTGAATCCTAACTCTGGGCCTCCCCCTATAAACTCCCTCTCTAAACACCCACACAAAACTCTTGTCCTTGCTTGTGAGCTAACCCCTGTTTGCTGAGCTCTAGGGACTGGGGCTGCAGCTATATAGAGAGCTAGTGGCTGCTAGCTTCTCCCTCAACCAAGTGGCTGATAGCTCCCCCCTCAACCCAAGTGGCACCAGTCTTCCTTCTGAAGTCCTTTAATATTTTCTTCAGTGCTATGCTAATTTATATTATTTTTAATGATATAGATGAGGTTGGTGGGAAAAGCCTTCTAGGTCATCAATCCAGCGAAAATGATATTAAATATCTAGTATCCATTTTAAATATCTATTATCAATAATATCAATATCAACCATATCAATAATATAAATAAATACATATTCCTTCCTGCAGATCTTGCAACAAGCTAAGAACCCATCAAGATATAATAGTTCAGGAGAAACCCAAAGAAAACAGGTTGGCCATCAGAGTTTCCTAAAGACTTGCAAAAATGGGGTCTAACAGACCACCTGGTTACAAACCATTCCAGAGGCACATCAGAAAAGGGCTTTGGTCTCAATACAAATAAGTGCAAAGGACCTCCATTGCTTACTGTAGTTAGGGCATGCTAATGTAGGTGAAGGTGATACAAGTAATGATGATCAAAACTGCCCAAGCCTTGGAAAAAGTCAAAGCCACTGCCTGGAAATGTATTTGAGTGTGGTGCTGGAGTCTAGGTACCATTTGAGCTGACTGGTTTCTTCCAATATCAAAGTGGCTCTGTTATCTATCAAATGAAGTTGCTGAAACATCTCAAAAGGCATTCTCTTATAGAGAATATTTCAAGTAGTCCAGCCAGAATGTAACTAGTGCATGAATAGCTAGGACAAGACCAGGCATTTCTAGGTAAGATTGCAGCTGTCATATGATCCTAACCTGTGAATAATGTAGAAAGTACTCTGAAGCATAACTGGTGGGTGGTGAAGCAGACTGCTGCCAACCCCCAAATAATCATTTGTTGGTCTGTATGGCTTGGCAGGTGTCTGCCCTGAAACCAAACCAGCATGGGCCTCAAATAAACTGTGTAGTAAAACCCTTGATGTTATTAAAAAGAGGGTCCAGGCACAGTGTAGCTAAGGCCTGGGATTCATTGAGGCAGTAGTCTGCAGGCTAAGGAGGTTGTGCTACACAGGGTGTGAAAACCTGACATCGCTGATGGAAGATGGTGTTGACAAAGATCACCAGTGCATCTGATACAAAGGACACATAAGCTTTTTGTACATGTTAATAAGATAATTCTGGGACCACTGAAATAAAATTCCTTGTGCCAAAAAGTAGATTGGGGGGGGGGCTCAATCTGCTACTGAAATTCTCCCGGAAAAATAACCTGAGAGACCTGTGCCCCAAGGTCAGCAGGTACAGTACACAGGTCACTGGGAACAGTCTTCCACACTATTTAAATTTAAAAATGCATTTCTATTTAAATATTACATAGAATTATTCAAATTAAATTTCTGTTTAAATTATAACAATTATTCCTAAATTGGCATCTACATATTTTGCAAATGTTATGCCAATTCAATTCACTAATTTAAAAAACTTTGGAGATGTATAAGGTCACTGTGGTCACAGTCTACAGAGAAAATTTTATTTAAAAGGAATTATAGTGAAATACATTTTCATATAATGATACGGTGAGATGTTAATTTATAGAAAGATATTTATTTGGAAAAAAAGGAAAAGGGAAGAGAAGATAAAGGCTAGGCATCAAACCACACAGATCTGAAAGACAGGTTGTTACATTTTGCCTGCTTGAGCATGATGTAGACTTCCTTTCGAAAAAGATAATCTGGGAGACTCTGAGGGATCATTGGAATCCTCATATGTATGTTTCCCAGAGACAAAATGCAAACATACTCCATCTGTTTAAGGAAACCTGAGACCAGCAAAAGTCTGGCTCTTAACAGAGATGGGAAGTTGTTTTGTCCACTGAGGATACTACGTACATCTCTTATTATTGTATGTGGGCAAAATAGCCAATCAAAATTTTATTTAGGGGCTGTTATAGATGACAAAAAATATCCACAAAGAATGTGGGCAGAATACCTTTTGTTCAGACGAGCACCTGCTGGGATGGCATACTGGGAAGGATGGGGGAGCTGAAAACTCCAAATAGTTCATGATAACAGCATTCACTGTTTCTTGAGATCTTTTTTAAAAAGTACATGCAAACGCACATAACTGCATGTCTGAACAACCAGTTCGAATAGGGGCAGATCAAAGAACTCGAAGATGATTGGTTGGACCTCAGTGGGGGTGGGCTTGCAAGGGAGGAAGCAGTCAGAGCTGCCATTGTCCCCCCACCCTGGGGGAATGATTGTGTGTACTATCATTCAAGCAGCAGAGCAAACAAAAAAAGTTTTTTAAAAGCGGAAAATCACTCTTTTGCATCTGTCACTTATGTTCGAAGAAAAGGGGGAAATGGAGGGAGGTTTTCGGCAGGCAATTCACTCATGGCCACCATCTTTTCTTGGGGGCATGTTCCGTGTGAACTGCAAACTTGGTTAATTTTCCATGCCAGCAATCTTGCGAATGAGTTGTGGACACAAATAAACACTGCAGTGATAGGGAGGTAAGGCGCTCTTTTTCACTATTAATTCTCCCATCTAGCTGAGCCCTTAGAGTGTCTCTCTGCCTCCTTAGTGTTTCTGGATACATTTTAACCCATTTTGAACTAGCTGAGATATTGTTTAAAAATGAAAAACCACAGGATTTGAAAATAAAGTCAAATGTATTTGACTATTCAGGGGTTCCAGAGGGTTTGTCAGAATGCAGATACTCTCTAGCTAGGCTGCCATGATCATAATCTCATTGGCTTCTAACCTGATGCTTACTAAGAACATCTGCATGTGTAATTTCAATGGGTAGTGGCCAACAGATCTTGCCTTCAGCAGCCTGTTGGTTAGTTAGAGACCTGGGGTGGGGGCTTAAAATTTCCCCTGAACAATAGCACAGTTCTTTTGCCTGAATTGCACAAATTCAGATGATATCCCTCTCTTTTAGCCCACTTTTTCCTCTGTTAAATAATCTAAGGATTTGCTGTTGTTAATTGGCATCATGTTGACTTCATCTTATGGTGACCCTATTTGCATGCTGAGGTGAGATGGTTCCCCCACTGGTCGCCCTACCTCCCCTTCCCCAACAAAAGACAGACTTGAACTTCAGGCAGAATAATACATTGGTACAGAAGAAAAGGTGAGGTGACATAGTGTTGGCAATAAATGGCCACAACTTTGCTGGTGATAGGTGCCTGGTTGGCGCCTGAGCGTGGGCTGAAACCGGATATTGGCCAGCCCGCCTGCTGGCTGATGACTGCTAACTGATCACGTGATCCGGTCACGTGGGAAGATCACGTGAACCATATCCGAGGAAAAGGGGTGGTGGTGCCCTGGGGGTTCCCCCATCAGAGACCACCGGTGTCCACCCCCCCTGGGTCTCCGTGGCCAAGAACTTGAACAGGTCCTTGGACTTGCCTAGGTCTAGCACCGGAGACCCCTGACCCCAAGTCTGGATCCAAACCCTCCCATGCTCACTGCCACCAAAGCCGAGCTGCATACCCACCAACAGCTCAACTTCTGCCAACCCAGCAGCTATCACCCCCAGAGGGATGGCCTTCTGACGGGAGGGACTCTGAGACAGACCTATTAGGGAAGAAGGTTGAGTTCTGGACGAATGTAACAGGTGTAGGCTCTGGATCACCATCTGCCCAGCCGCTGAATGGTAGGAACTGCTAGACCTTCCCTTGCGGCCGTGGTGGCTGCACCTATTCAGAACGAGTGTCCTCCATACTCTCTTGCTGGGAAACCCAGCTGCCGCAAGGCCCCACAGCACGCTCAAGAACAGGAAGCGAGTCAGCACGGAATGGTCCTCATGGATAAAAAGGGTTCCCAGGACGCTAGGATGCCATTGCAGGTATTGTTGCATAAGGTGTACTGGGCAAGCAGTTGTCTCATCCAGCTTAAACAGACGCAGGTGAGCTTCTCTTCCCCACTGATGAGTCTTGGACTGTCGGATCCTTAACTGCAGGTTCACCTCTCCCACTGCCACGTCTCTAAGCTGGAGCGCACGCCCAGACTTGTCCCTCTTGGAGCTGCAAACCAGCTCTCTGATACGTAGAGCTGCAAAGAAAGCGGTGGAAAAGGCAGTGCGAAAGAGAAGAGTCTCTTACCTGGACCAGCAGATGTCTCACAGGGCAGCCATTAGGTTGCATAATAGCCTGTACGAAATGGGTCTGCTCTTGGGTTTTGCCATGGCGCCATCCTTTAACCGCCTTTTGAACCAGGAAAGAGTCACAGGGGTCGCCTTGCCCAGCTACTTTGCTAAAGAAGGAGATGGCAGCCAGATGTAACAACATGGATCTCGGTGCTAGGCCCCCATCCTTCAAGGATGTGATGTAATGCAGGACCTCTCTCTCAGAAGATGGCCAGGAGCTCTCATAGTTGTGTCTTTGTCTGAAGATGAAGAACTGCTGTACCACCCTTGAGTAGCTGGCCCGGGTGGAAGGTGCCAGAGAGCTGAGAACCCCCTGGATCACCGTTCCTTTCCAAGGTGCCAGAGCTCAACCGGGAAGGTCGCTGGTGTCTGATCTGCTCCTGGCGCCAACTCTCGAAACCTGTTGTCCTGGAACTGAGACAACGCATCCGCGATTTGTTATCCACACCCGGAATGTGTTGTGCTGAAAAGGTGATGTTTTCTGCCACGCAGATGAGCACGAACTCCCTGATGAGTCGCATGACTCTGTCAGATTTAGAAGACTGCTTGTTGATAATCCAGACCGTCGCCTGATTATCACACCAAAAGCAGATCCTTTTGTTACAGAACTCGCTTTTCCATAAACATACTGCCACCACTATGGGAAAGAACTCAAGGAAAGTTAGATCCCGAATAACTCCAGAGTCCCTCCATTCAGAAGGTCAACGCTGAGTGCACCAGTGGCCGTTAAAATACACCGTGAACCCAACGCCTCCCGCTGCGTCAGATCGCACCTGTAGTCCCGTCCCCACTGCCGCCTCCCCCTGCCAGAAGGTGACCCCATTGTACCCCTCGAGAAAGCGCAACAACACCCTAAGATCCTCCTTGACGGCCCTGGTGATGTGGGGACCGGACGCTTGCCATGATCCTAGCCAGCCTGCAGCAAAAGGCTCTGCCCGGTGAAATGACCCAGCATGCGAAGTTGAGATGACCAAGCAGCGACTGTACATCCTTCAGAGTGGCCTTGCTTTTTACTAGCAGGTGGCGTATCTTCTTCCTAACACTCTCCAGCTTGTCTTCTGGGAGGTGCAAGACCTCTGAAACAGAGTCCAGCTCGATCCCCAAGTACACCATGGTGCTGGATGGCCCTACCATCTTGTCAGGCGCCAGAGGGACACCCAGTTCCCGAGCCAGCTCCTGAAAGGAATCAAGAGGAAAACCGCAATCTGCCCCCCCGCTGCCCCTATCATGAGGAAGTCATCAAAGTAGTGGGGGACAGAGGAGGAAGCTGTCCTGTGTCGCAGAGCCCACTCCAGGAAGGTACTGAACGCCTCAAAGGCAAAACAACTAATGGAACACCCCATGGGGAGGGCCATGTCGTAGTACCACTGCCCTTGGAACTTGAAACCTAACAGGCAGTGATCCTCCGGATGGACAGGGAGAAGCCAGAAGGCTGATTGGATATCGCACTTGGCCATAAGAGTGCCCGGGCCACAGGCCCTCACCAGTTTGATTGCATGATCAAACAATGTGTACCTGACCGAGCAGAGCTCAGGTGGTATGGCGTCGTTGACTGACGACCCTTTTGGATAGGACAGGTGGTGGGTGAACCTAAATTCCCCTGATGCTTTCTTAGGCACCACACCCAGTGGGGAAACCCTGAGGTTGTCCATGGGGGAACTGAGAAGGGGCCAGCTACCCTCCCCGCTGCACACTCCTTAGCAATCTTGGCTGCTACTACCTCAGGAAGGGCCGCAGAAGATGTAAGATTTCCTGATTCTGATGCCCGCCTGGGGCCTGTAGCGGGAATCCTAATGCCCACCGAAAACCCTTCCCGGAGGTAAGCGGTTGCCTTCTTGTTGGGGTAGATAGCAAGGAAGGGAAGCATGGTCTGCAACCTGACTGGGGTGGAAGCCATGTGGGGGTTGCCCTGGATTTCCCTAGCTCTTGCTGCTTCCCTGCCTGGCGCTACCTCCCAAACCTGCTTCCTTCTTAACACTAGAGGATGCAGGGCATCCCGAGTGAAAGGATTGAGAGGATGAGCCTGCACGAGAGCAGCCAGTTCTGGGGTGGTTCCCATAACAGTTCTCGCACTGGTGCTTGAACTTAATGCGAGAACGGAAACATTTCCCAGCATTAAATTCCCAGCAAACCAGGCACTGGGGGTCCTTCTTGCGAGGCGGCTTGGCTGCCTCAGCTTTTCCCTTGATATGGGAGCCCACAATGACCAACCAAAGCTTGTCATTGATAAGGTCCCATCTGGCCCTGGGGTTGCGGGATGCCCTTTTCCGGAAGGCAGAGTCATACTCGATGGCTGCTGCCTCCCTGGCCAGTGCCCTGGCCTTCAGCACGTTGCCCAAATGGTTGGCCAAGTGCCACCCCCTGTCCGGGTAGGTGAGCTCCACCACCCCCATAAAGACAGTGTACCCAGCCAACCAGTTGAAAAAGGTGCGCTCAACTGGATCAGACTTGGCCTTTTCCGAGCTCTTCTCATTTTTGAGCGAGCTGCCTACCTATCCCTCAGGTTTGAGCAAGGTGAAAATGTCAACATAATATCCCTTAAGGATATTATCCCGGGTCTTCTTTCCAGGTGGATCCCTGGTGGATCCTCGTGGTCCTGGAACAGGTTGAGAGTAGGGGTGCCCAGTGAGATGGCTCCATCCCGCCAGGCCCTGGTGGGGCCTGACACAGAGGGATCCAGCTGGGTCCCAGCCTTGATGGCCCAGGCCAGCAGTCCCGGGACCAAGGCTGCCACCTTCCAGTAACCCACCCAGTCCAAGTCATCATCGGAAGACTCGCCTGAGGATCCCTCACTGTCTGATTCTCTACTTTTCTTGCGTTTGGAGTGCTGCTTCTTCCTCTCATGCTTTGCCCCCTTCTTCTCCTTTTTACGTGAGTTGTCCTTCACTCACTCTGGCAATGAGGTTGGTGAAGATGTCACATGCTGCCCTCGTCACCTCTGCTGTTGTCTTCTGCCGCCGGCCCGCACTGCCCATCGCTGCTGGCCCGCGCTGCCCGCCGCCACTGCCCCAGCCCACATCTCCACAGCTACACCTCCGCCGCTCTTCCCCGGAGGCTCCCAGGAGCTCCCAGGATAACTCCTCTGTCTTCGGCTCCTCGGAGCCAACTGCTCAGGTCTGGTGCCGGGCAGGGAATAAATCCCTGGCTGCTGGACCTGAGTGAAGACTGCGCTCGGCAGTCCCTGCCTCTCAGCCAATCAGAGACCCGGGAAGCCTTAGTCTTTGGTTGGGGGTGCCTCCAACCAGCCAATCAGGGGTGAACGACCTCTCCCTGATTGGCTATCTCTTGATCCTCTCTTCAGTCTGTGTGAGCCAGCCAAAGAGGGGATCAGTCCCCAATATGGCTGCACCCATACCCTGCCATGAAGTGGGCGAGCCGTCGGGGAATCTCCCAGCCACAACTTTGGGCACGGGGGCCCAGGTGAGTCCTGCAGCCTATGAATGAGAGACCTCCAACTCACCCTATCATCTACAGACCTGCAGTATTACAGACTCAGGGTTGTGGCTTCCTTAATTCAGTCTGTCTATCTGTAATGTGATCTTCATCTTTTCCTACTGCCTTCTACCTTACATTATTGCCTTTTCTAATGAGTCATATCTTCTCATGATATGTCCAAAATGGCAAGGGCATTGAGACAGGCTGGATCTCCGAAGGTCCAGAGAACCAGCCGCAAAACCCGGGAAAGGCCACCCAATATAACAAAACTGGGGTGGCAACTTTTGCCTATGGTATTAGGCAAGTGGAGGAGGTGATGAAGACCTTATTGTCCAGGTTGGTGGATTGAATTTTCCATGGATTACCTGTGAAGGCAGACGCCATATCCCCCCCAAGTGGAAGCTGCTGCTTGTGGTGTTAGCAACACCACCACTTTTAATGACTACTTTAAAATTTATGCTTGTGTCAGCTCCTATAAGCGAATTTCTTTTCTTTCCATTTAAAACACTTTTATATTTAAGTCTGTTATTTCTGATGAAGAAAGACTGAGACAATTGAGTGAGTGAGACATCAACTCGATTCGAAGGATTTAAGGTATGACCTTAAGAGTTAAAGGCACCGTGCTTGCCACAGAAGCTATGAAAGAAGAGTGAAACAAGCAGGATTGAGTGAGTTACAGAGTTTGCTAAAGAGAAGGTGGATGATATATAAATAAATAAATAAACAAAGAAGAATTGATTAGTGTAAATGCATGAAGTTATGAAGAGGAAATAATTTCTCGAGGGGGAGAGGAGAGAAAGAAAACTTGAGAGCTCAAGATAGTAGCAACAGAACCGGATTGTAACAGAGTGAGATGGAGAAGGTGGAGAGAAGAGAAGGAAAGCCTGTGAGCTAGAAAGAGTGATGATAGAGACAGATTGAAGCAAAGAGGAATAGAAAAGGAGGAGAGGAAAGAAAGAAAGCTTGAGAGTCCAAAATAGGGATGACAGATCCAGATTGAAATAGAATGAGACGGAGAAGGTTAAGAGGAGAGAAAGAAATAGAGAGAGACGGAGAAGGTGGGGAGAAGAGAAGGAAAGCTTGTGAGCTGGAAATAGTGACAAGAGATCCAGATTGAAGTAAAGAGGGACAGAGAAGGTGGTGGGGAGAGAGAGAGAAAGAAAGCTTTAGAGCCCAAAAAAGTAGTGAAGAACCAGATTGTAACAGAGGGAGATGGAGAAGGTGGAATGGAGAGAAAGAAAGTTTGAGAACCCAAAATAGTGGAGATGGATCTGAACTGAAACAGAGTGAGACGGAGAAGGTAGAGAGGAGAGAGAGAAAGCTTGAGAGCCCAAAACAGTGGCAACAGATTCGGATTGAAACAGAGCAAGACAGAGAAGGTGGAGAGGAGAGAAAGTAGCTTGAGAGCTTAAAACGGTGGTGATAGTTCCAGACTGAAATAGACAGAGATGAAAAAGATGGTGAGGAGGGAACAAAAGCTTGAGAGTTCAAAAGAGTGGTGATAGATTTAGACTGAAGCAGAAAGAGACGGAGAAGATGAAGAGGAGAGAAAGAAAGCTTGAAAGAGAGTGGCGATAGATCTGGACTGAAGTAGAGGGAGATGTACAAGAGGGAGAGGAGAGAAGCTTGAGAGTGGGAAAAAGTAAGATAGATTGAGGTGTAAGATTGGGGACAGGTCAGACAAGAAACAGAGAAAGACGGAGAAGGTGAGAAGGAGAGAAAGAAAATTCGAGAGTGGTGAAAGAGCGGTGAAAGAGTGCTGTCAGATCTGAATTGGAGTAGAGCAAGACGGATAAGAAGGAGAGGAGAGTAAGAAAGCCTGAGAGTTGCAAAAGAGCAGCGATAGAGCAGGATTGACATAAAGAGAGATGGAAAGGGGCTTTATAAATATTTGCATGATATATGTGGGTATGTAAAGATTGAAAAGGCACCACGAGAGAAAAGTGGGTATAAATTGGAATTCTTAGGAGATGATTTATTGTGAAACAGAATTCTAATATAAAGTGAGGGAGGGAACTATAAATACAGTTATAAAGAAAAATCTGTATTAGAAGGGGATAATTGAAACTCTATTGGATATTGGAAAAAAGGTTAGGAGAGAGTATCTTTGTGATTACAGGGTAATTTATATTCAGTTATTAGAAATAGAGGAATGGAAAATGCCAACATCCAGAAAAGCCTTGGCACAGACAAAGACATAGACTCAGGAAGTTAGAAGATCGTCTATAGAACTGACCACTAAAATAGGAGACACAAACTTGATGTTATTACAAGAATTTAAAAAACTAAATGAGAATTAAAATCAGAGATGAAAGATCTAAAGGGAGAAATAAGAGTGGATTTACAAAAACAATTAGAGAAATTTGGATCTCAATTAGAATCAGTGACTAAAAATATAAATAAAATTAGTAGTGAACTTCAAGAATTACAAGTGAAAACAGAGAATTTGGAAAAAGAACACAAACTAGAATTCAGAGCAGAAACAGATAATAATTATAAAATATTGCAGGAAATAAACAAAAGAGCCAAATGTATTAAAATTAGAGGTCTGCCAGAAACCCGGGATGAAGATATAGTAATGCGAGTAATTCTGGCATTAGCTGACTTTATCAATTGGGACCATGAGCAACTAAATGTTAAGATAGACAAATTATTTAGAATAGATTCCTGGGTAGCAAAGAAAATAAGCTACCCCGAGATATAGTTGTATATTTCATCAGAGAAAGGGTGAAAGATATAGTAATCCAACAGAGCCTAAAGACAAATTTGAAAGTAGAAAGCCAAGAGGTAAAAATCTACAAAGATATACCTCTACAAATATTGAAAAAAGAAAAGAATGAGTTCTTAACCCACATATTAAGAGAGAAAAAATAGGATATAAGTGGAATAAGTTAGAAAGAATTGTGGCCACCTATCAATCAAAAACATATTTAATTAATACAATACCCAAGGCAAGAATTTTTTTAACAAAGATACAAGAAGATCCAACAGCAAATAAAGAAACAGGGACAAAGAGAAAAGAAGGTAAGAAAGAGGGGGGGAAAAGAAGAATTAAACGATTCCAGCGGGCTCCAAGGTTCACTCAGCCTTCCATCCTTTCGTAGGTCGGTAAAATGAATACCCAGATTGTGGGGGCAATTAGCTAACACACATTGTAAACTGTTTAATGCAGTGTAGATGTGTAAATAGCTATTTCTTAAAACAATTTGTAAGCCGCTCCGATAGCCTTGTGGCTGAAGAGCGGGGTATAACTAACTAAATAAAAATAAATAAATAAACCGAACAGGAAATCAAGGAAGGAAAGGAAGAAGATTAGAGGAGGAATATAAACAAAAAGAACTATCAGATATGAAAAAAAAGAGAAAGGAATTCATGGAAGCACCAAGATCGGAATAGGAAAAAGGAGAAAGAGCTGAAGAGATAGCTCAGGACGTGTTAAGAGGAGGAGGAGGAGGAGAAGAAGAAGAACTTGAAGAGGAAGAGGAAGACGAAGAAACTGAAGAAACTGAGGAGGAAGAACTGGAAGCTGGAGGAACAGATGAGGATAACTTAAATTAAGAAAAGTTTATAAGACAAGGTTAGTGAAATGAAGGGGAAAATAATAAATTGGAATGTGAGAGGACTAAACAGTCCATACAAAAGGTGACTAGTATTCCATTATTTGTTAAAACAGAGACCTGATATAGTTTGTCTTCAAGAGACACACATTCAAGACCAAGATGAAAGATGATTGAAGAATAAGAATTTAGGAGACGTTTATGCAACTAATTATGATAAAAAGAAGAGAGGAGTGGCGATTTACGTAAGCAAAAGATATGAATCGAGAGAAATACTTAAAGATGAAGAAGGATTTTTCTTAGGCGTAGAATAAATTTGCAAAATAAAAAGATTTTGATAATTGGGATCTAAAGACGTCAAGAAAATAAAGGGAGATTCTATAAAAAATTTACAAGAAGTTTCAAATTTGATTCAACAATTTGATTTTTGCAGGAGATTGGAACAGCATTTTAGATACAAATTTAGATAGATCTCTGAACACATATAAAAAAATCTCAGGGAAAATTACTAAAAGAGGTGATAGAAATGATGGATCATCTTTCAGTTATAGATATTTGGAGGATAAGACTTGGTCAAGAAAAAGATCTCACATATTATTCGGATTGTTATAGATCATCGTCCAGAATAGACATGTTTATGGTATCAAAAAGTCTTTTTGAAAGATATAGGAAAGGTGGAAATAAAACAAAAAATAATGTCCAATCATAGTCCTGTGATCCTAGAAATTGGTGATAGAAATAAATTCTATAACTGGAAACTCAAAGATATATTATTAAATAAGATTCTATAGTAGAGAGCAGAAAAACAAGATTAAAATAATACTTTATAGAGATTTTAGACAAAGGAATGTTTATTGATATAGTCTGGGATACAGGGAAGGTGGTAATAAGGGGACATCTAATACAACAGGAAGCTGAATATAATAGGCAAAAAAAGGGAGAGAAAAGGAAATCATGGAGAAGATAATAGAAAAAGAAAAAAGATTGGAGGAAAACCCCACAGATGAGAAGATGAGGAAAGAGATAATAATTTTGAAAAAAACATCTGGAGATGAATATGACAACAGAAATAGCAAATAAATTGAAATTTGCTCAACAAAAATTCTTTGAACACTCAAATAGACCGAGCAAGCTCATAAGCTAAGGAAGGAAAGAGAGAAAAAATTAATAATAGAAATAAAATCAAATGAAATAAGATATACAAAACAAAAAGATATAATTAGAGTGTTTCAAGAATATTATTCTAAGTTATATGGGAAATACAAAATGACAGAAGAATATAACACCAAAATGAAAGATTATTTAGATAAAGAAAGAATACCCCAAATTTCTGAAGAACACAAACTGGAATTGGATAAACTAATCTCAAGGTTAGAAATCAGAGAAGCAATAAAATGGATGAAGACAGGAAAGGCACCTGGCCCCGACGGTTTCTCTACTTTGTATTATAAAGTTTTTGAAGAAGAACTAATAGAACCACTATATAGAGTATTAAATAACATAAATACAGGAAAATGTCCAGATTCTTGGAAAAAGGCAGACATAATTTTAATACCAAAAGAGGGAAAAGATCCAACACACCCAACAAACTACAGACCAATATCTCTGTTAAACATAGTCTATAAAATATTTTCAAATATTCTAGCAGAAAGATTGAAGAAAGTCTTAAGAAATTGGATGTATGAAGAAAGATCAAAGTGGTTTTTTAGGCAAACAAAACACAACCTGAGAGTGATCATGAATTTAATAGAATTTTATGAGAAACATAATGAGAAAGAATTATTGTTGATATTTGCTGACGCTGAGAAGGCTTTCGACAATCTAAGATGGGAATTTATGATTGAAGTTATAAAAAGAATGAACATCGGAGAGAAGTATTTCGATTGGATTAGCAAGATATACAAGGATCAAAAAGCTCACATAATAATTAACAGAGAAAAAACAAATTCGTGTAAGATAGAAAGGGGAACGCATCAGGGATGCCCATTGTCTCCGTTATTATTCATCATGGTATTAGAGATATTAATTAGGAAAATAAGAATAGATCAACAAATAAAAGAGTGGAAATGGCAAGGGCACGTATACAAGTACAAGGCCTTTGCTGATGATTTAGTGTTCATACTGGAAAACCCCAAAGAAAGCATTGAGAAACTAATAGAGATAATCGAAGAGTTTGGGAAATGGGCTGGCTTAAAAATAAATAAAGAAAAAATGGTGATGTTAACAGAATATAAGGAAACATGAAGAACAAGAATTAGAGAAAAATTCAGGTTTCAATGTAGTAAAGAAAACTAAATATTTAGGTATAACAATCTCTAAGAAGAATTCAGAACTATTTGAAAATAACTACTCAAAAACATGGATTAAAATAAGAGGATTTAAAGAAATGGGAGAAATTGGAATTATCATTATTGGGGAGGAGCATCAATTAAAATGAATATATTACTGAAGATGTTATACCTTTTTCAAAATATATCAATTATAATAAATGACACGGTCTTTAAATCATGGAAAAAGGATTTGGCAAGGTTTATATGGCAAGGTAAGAAACCCAGGATTAAATATAAAATAGCAACAGACACAAAAGAAAGGGGCTGGCTAGCACTACCAGATTTACAAACCTACTTTCATGCGAGTGCAATAACATGGGTTCTAGAATGGAAAACACTGGAGAACTCAAGATTATTGACATTAGAAGGGTTCAATGCCAGGTTCGGATGGCATGACTATTTATGGCACAATAAAGCAACAGTTCACAGAGAATTTAAACATCATTATTTAAGAACCTTACTAAGAATCTGGCTGAAGTATAAGAGGAAACTATGCCTCAAAGTACCAACATGGTTATCCAACCATGAGGCATACTTTAAAAAAGAACATATATATATATAAAGGAAGATGGTTATTGTATAAAGATCTACTAAAGAGAGAAAGGAATAAATATACAATGAAAACCCAAGAAGAACTTTGGATGGAAAGCATTGAATGTCACTGGTTTTTATATAGGCAGTTGATGGAAAAGTTTAAAATCGATCAAAAGCTGGAAGGAATAGAATTAGATAACACAGAATTAGACAGAGTATTACAAGACAGTAAGAAAAAAACTTTATCAAAAATATATAAAATATTATTAAAATTAAATCAGGAACAGGAAACCATCAAGCCATATATGATAAAATGGACAAGGAATTTTGGTTACGAGATATCCTTAGACCAATGGGAAAAATTATGGGGGGAAAATCTATCATTTACAAGGAGTTTTAACATAAAAGAAAATACCGGTATATACAAATTGATGACTAGATGGCATTTAACACCAGAGAGACTAGCAAAGATTTATAAAAATATGTCAAATCAATGTTGGAAATGTCAGAAGGCTTCAGGTACCTATTATATTTGGTGGAAATGAGGGGAAAAAAAACGGAAAGATACTGGGGGGAAATTCATTAAGTAATTACGAAGTTGTTTGACATAAACTATCTTTGTGATCCGGAGATATATCTTTTAAATATGTTTGATAAGATAGACACAGAGATTCAAAAAAGTATTGGAAAGTTTTGACATATATGACTGCCGCAATAATTGTCTTTGCAAAATATTGGAAAACTCGAGAAATACTATCAATAGAGGAATGGTTGCTGAAACTTATGGAAATGTATGAAATGGAAAGATTGGCAATTATATTAGACGAAAAAAACCATTGAAAGATATAGGGATATGGGAGATATTAAATCCACTTTGGAAAGACAAATGGGGGGAAGAGGTAATTAAAAAAGAAGATTATGTTTAATCAATTAGAACAAAACTTATTGTAAAGAAGTAGAAAGCAGAGATGAAAATAAAGAAAGATAAAATGAAGAAGGGGAAGATAAGAGTGAATAAAACAAACTGGAAAGAAAAGAGTAAAGGAAGTTATGTGGTTTGAGTGTAAATAAAGAAAGAGATTTGAGTGTAAATAGAGAAAGAGGCTTGTATAATGAGAAGGGGGATGAAAGAAAAGATGTATGTATACGTTTGTTTATGATAAGGAGTGTTGTATGGATTTAGTTTTATGGTACGTATTGTATAACAATGAATATATATATATATATATATATATATATATATGTATATAATGATATGTCCAAAGTACAACAGTTTCAGCTTTACTCATCTTGGCTTCTAGGGAGAGTTCAGGTTGGATTTGCTCTAGGATCTAGTTATTTGTCTGAGGATACTTGGTCAAAACTAAGCAATCCAAATATGACATCCCTCATAGAGACTAACTCAAAGTAATGGACTATCCTATTGCTGAGTGCTTCTTTCTTAATGAAACCCTATCTCTAGCAGTTCTTACACTTATCCAAGATTGAAAAGAGAGAGCCAAGAAGTGAAAACTGATCCTTATTCAGTCTTTCGCCCAAGAATAATACAAATAAACTAGCTGGACCATACACTGTTAAAAAATCCCCCTCCAAATGCTCGGTAGATCTCACGACAACCCTGTAAGGTAGGCCGGTGGATTTTAAAATTCCTCCGCCCCTTTCTCGGCATTCCACACTTTTCACGGAATCATTAAGGGTGACTCACTCTGTTGCCCTGCTGCAGCCGCCAGCTCACTGCCTGGGTCCTGTTGCAATGGCAGCAGTGACATTCCGCCACTGCTGCCAGTTGACTGTCTAGGTCCCATTGCAGCCCATGACTGGTGACTGGTGAGAGCAGTGAGGGGCCCTTATGAGGCTGTGGGTGTAGATACAGATTGAGTGGATTTTGAGGTGGAGAGGGAATTTGCACATGGGTGGTGATTGGTTGGGTGTGTTTCCTGAGCAGCAAATCAGTACACTGGGAGAGGAAACATAACCAGTCCTATTGTACATACCCAAGCCTTTTATTATTAGAGAGATTTTAGATAAAATATAAACTTTGCATTAAAAAGCCTGTTATTAAAATCACAGTGTTGTGGTCCCCATATATGAAGGCCTCTTTTTCTTTAGCTGGCTCATTGTTTATAAAGTAAATGGTTAACCTATTTTCACATTCATACTTATAATACTGTTTCAAATACTGTTTTTCTCTCTCTCTCTTTCTCTCTCCCCCCTCCCCCTTCCCTACAGGTGCATTCGCCACCAGTTTCTCTCTTCTCTAGGTAGGCTTAATCATCAGCAGATCAAAATAATCAGTCTTTTTCAGGCCGGCGGTATTATGATGACATCACAATGCGTAGTTGCTGTACTTCAGACAGGCAGTGCCCATGATGCCAACTATTGCATATAATTCCATACCTTAAAATTAAGATTAATCACATAAAAATAATTTATCTGGCTCCCAATCACCCAATAAGCTCTCGCATACACAAGTCCTATAATTTCAAAGCTATGACTACAGCTTCTAAAAACAATGATTAACAACAATTCAAACACACTTTAGCAATGTACGGTTATTATTTAGAAACTATTATTAGACAATTTCTTCAACTGGGACTTCCTGTTCAGAAGCTTCCAAGACTGATTTGCCTATTCAATTGGTGAAGTTTTGCCTCAGGTTAACCACAGTAGATCTTGGTGTTGCTTCCACTTGAAGACCTGGGGACTGGTCATCTTCATTGCTGACAGTTTATATTAGGTTAAAAAGAATTTGGGAATTTCGACTGGTTGTAACCTAAATTGCCCTGAGGACAAAGTAATGCACCAAGATGCACTTATGACTAGGACAATGTCCTCACAGACCCCCAAACTTTTTTTAAGGGAGGGAGGCGCAACACTGGCAGATTATTATTAATTTTGACTTCCTGAAAGTATGTCTTTACAAAACAGTGAAAAAAAAAATTATATTACATTCATCACTGTCATAATTGTCATCCAGCTGAAGGTTCAATTAAAACAATCTGAGTACCATGAAAGCAATAGCAAAATAATCATGATTTAATATATTTTTGATAGATAATTCCTGAAACTACATATGAGACTTGCTGATCCAATTTTGCCTGATCTTTTTTTTTGGGGTGTGTGTGTGTCAGCCCTCCCACCCTAGTCCATGACAAGTTAAGCCCCTCTCTGTCCCCCCTGTCTTGGGGTCTATGAATTGTGTGTATATACATGTCTTCAAGTTGCTTGTGGACTTATAGTGACCCCCATGAATTTCATAGGGTTTTCTCCTCTGAAATATAATTGCAGCACCGAATATTTGTTGATACTAACCAGAGCTGACCCTGTTTAGCTTCCAAGATCAGATGGGATCTGGTTCCTTGAGTGTTTGTTGTTGTTATTTGCCTTCTGAGTTATTGCATTTCTGAGTCATGATGACCCTAAGGCGACCCTACCTCCCAACCAATCTGTCCTTCACTTCCTGATTTAGAAAAAAGAAGGGTCCCACAAAAATGTGGCAAAATTGTCCCCACCCATTTCTGTTTTTTAAAGAAATCAATCAGGTGGGAGGAGTGTTGCTCTTTAAGGTCCCATGTTGTTGTTGTTGTTGCTGTTGCTATGTGCCTTCAAGTCACTTCTGGCCTATGGTGATACTAACGCAAACCTATCACTGGATTTTCTAGGCAAGAATTGTTCAGAAAGTTTGCTTTTGTCTTCCTCTGAGGCTGAGGGAGTGTGACTTCTCCAAGGTCACCCAGTGGGTTTCCATAGTCAAGCAGGGATTTGAACCCAGGTCTCCAGATTCACAGGTCTCGTCTATACGAGGGAAAAAAAATACTAACTCCTCTGAAAAAGCAGGGGCCAACAAGATGGCAGCTGTGAGTGATTTACTTGCACTTTTAAATCTGCTGCTGCCAATTTTTTTAAAAAAAAAAACAGTTTACCATGGTGTGCACGATGTTTAGAAAAAGGAAAGAAAAAAAGAAAGTATAAAAGATCGCCATTTTATTGACTTACTGGGCCCTCACTTAGCCAAAAATCCAACATGGTGGCAGCAGGCGTTTTCCCTGTTTGCTAGCTCTGCCCCCTGCTCATTTAGCCAATCAGATTATGCTGCCTGGTCACAGCAATGCAAATGCAACTGTTCTAATGACCGTACATTTGCATGCCATGTGGAGCTTTTTGAAAACTCAAAGCCCTGGAAGCTTCCCACACAGAGTTTAAGGTGGATTTGGCTGTCCCCTTCTGAATGAGACGTATTTATGTGAATGCCCATTTGTACAGATCGCCTTCTGTGTGATTGCCATTTGGATTATTTTTACCCTATAGCCAAGCCCATAGTCTCTGGAGCTCCGGAGCTTGAGTGATAGATCAAACCACTACACCACACTGGCCAGTACAATAAAAGCAGTATCCTTTTCCTTTCGTGGACAGGATTTCTAATCCTAAATACACAGTTAGATCAATTGATCTGAGTTAGTGCGTAAGCTCCAAATCTGGAAATGTCAGATATAGGCACTGGGATGAGCTCTTGAAGGAAATTCAAAGATCACACTGGGCTACAGGAAAACCTCTGCATAACTCTAAGTAGATCTATGGATCCTGATAATTTCAGCAGTTTAATCCTTCCTTGATGCATTCGATCTCTATCATGATGGAGGATCTCATTTCATATTTGCTATTATCTAGTGGATGGAAGCTGTCTTTAAATGGAGGAAAAGAGAGACATGTCCTTTGCTCATTATGGGATTGGGCGGGGAGATGATGAAAACGTTTAACATCCACCCAGCCACAGAGCCCTTCCCATGTTCCTTGCTCCTCCATGTGGATGAAAGGTGGTGCTGTCAGCACTCACTTGAGCTGGTTTATTGTAAAACTGCCGCTGCATGCCAGCTTCGTTTGAAGCAGTGCTGAAAGCCCCTCTGGTTATGAATCACGCGATTGCAGCAAGACTCCTGTCTTCACTCTCAGCCAAGCCATCTCCTTGTCCAAAGTTTACCTCACACCTAAGCTGACAAAAGTTATCAGAGAGTCTGTTATCTTTTGAGGAAGGCAGCGATCAAAAAGAGAGGCGAAACTGAAGCTTTTTTTTTTTTTTAAAAAACCTTTTGAAGGCAGACTTGATGCGAACTACGTGCCACCCGGGGAGATAATTTCAGAGTAAAATGAACGGGAAGAATCGAATCATAGGCGGACAAAAGGGGCAGGAAAGCAGACAAGAGCAGCAGGAGCATTTGGTCGCCCACGGCACACGCAAGGCCTTGACGAGAGGGACTCAGAGCTCCTCTCGCCGCCCTTTTGGCGCTTTTCGCAGACGCCTTCTGCCACCGAGGCGCGGCTCTTACCAAGGCCTTGTCTTCCCGGCAGCTTCCCTTGTCCCGAAAGAACGAGCCGAGATATCGCCATCCTCCTTCTCAGGGAGAAGCGGGCGGGGGAGGGGAGCGGAGAGGAGCGGAGGAGCCGGGCAGGAAACGGCATCGCCGGGGAGGGGCAGCGGCAGAGGCAGCCCAGAATAGGGTGGGATGCTGTGAAAGCGAGCCCCCCTGCCCGCCCACCAAGACGAAGTTCTTCCTCAGGGTTTGGTGCTGCGGAAAGAAGCATCGGCGCCGTGTGGGAGGCTGCGGCTGAGGACTCGGGTCCGCTTCGGCAGCGCCGCTTTCCCTTTGCCGTGTGAGCCGCCGCTGCCGCTGCTTCTCCTCCGCCTTCTCCCCAAAGCCGGTGGCTGCGCTCGCCCTGGGCTGCTCGCGAACCGTTCAGGATGGAGACTCGTGTTTTCTGGCTGGTGCAACTTTTCCTCTCTGTGTTGTGGGGTAAGTACATGCTGTTGTAGTTCTAGGATTATCTTCTGTTAACTGTCACCGAAAGGATTTCGAATTCTCTTTTGCAGCATTTTCTAAGAAGATAGGTACCAGAAATGTAAAATATACTAGAAAGGCACAGATGAGTAATAAACGAATTTTTTAGCAAAGAAAAACAAGAGTTTGACAAAGTTTCTCACATGGCTATTTTTTTTTTTTTACATTTTTCTCTGGTTACATTTTGATATATTTTTGATTAGACAAAGATTTTGTTATATACATTATGAACATTTCCAGCAAAACACAGTCAAACACATTCTCAGATTTCTGAGGGGTCTTGGAACCAAACCCCAGCAGATACCCAGGACCCACTGTATGTATTGACAGTGTTTGTAGAAGCCCATGCCTGCATTCTCAAGGGGTACAAGACTTAACCATTTGCTAAATGCAAAAGCAGGGAGCTGGATTTTCTAGATAGCTTCTAGTATCCATACTACTTTGAGATGTTGTTATAGCCATGATGTCCTACTACTAGAGTACACTACAATGGTTGTCTCATTTAACTTTTCATCAATTCTGGGAATTAATAAAGAGAAATACATAGTAGAAGCTGTGCTATCAATTTATCCTGTAAAGACTATCTGAAATGCTGCAGGAAGACTAGTAACTTTAGTTTGCCACTGTATATACACTCAACAGGGAGCTGTAACTCATCATAGGTTCCCAGCAAGTGTACCTGTTTGATACATATTGTATTAACAAGTATACATTTTCCTATGCCTTGCTTTAAATGTAGACGTAACCCGCTATGAATGGAATGGCTCTGACGGGTGGAACTTGAACTTAGCCTCTGTCTGTTTGGCCCCAGAATTACATGTGTTAATATGAAGTCGAAGGCTTTCTTGGCAAGCATCCGTAGGTTTTTTGTGTTTTTTTCCAGGCTGTGAGGCCGTGTACTGGAAGAGTTTATTCCTGATGTTTCACCTGCATCTGTGGTTGGCATCTTCAGAGAATGGTTGTGTAAGGCTGTGTGTGTGTGTGTGTGTGTGTGTGGGTTATATACTGTTGGAAAGGATACGTAAATTTATGTATTTGAATGGCTAGTTCCTAGGGTAGGAGGATATGCAAGGAAGATTAGCCAAACAGGCACTAATCCTCCTTGCATATCCTCCCACCCTAGGAACTAGCCATTCAAATACACAAATTTACATATCCAACAGGGATTCAGAGTATATAACCCCCCAGCACCCCTACATAACCATTCTTTGAGGACACCAGCCACAGATGCAGACGAATTGTCAGGAATAACTCTTCCAGAATACGGCCTCACAGCCTGGAAAAAACCCACAAAAAATCTATGTTAGTAGTTACATCCTGTATCTTACTTCTTTTTTTAAAATAAGAAACATGTACAAGTATTTTCATAATTATTTCAGTGTTGATTTTTGTAGGGTAGTCAAATATAGTGAAAGCTATTTTCAAAGGTTATTTATGGGAGGAGGAGGCTGAGATGGGACAGTTCATTTCCTACTAAGTAAGTCCTAAAGACAGGTAATAGAAATGATTTGGTTACAAAAACAACAGTGATTGATTTGTTCAAGTACAGGAATTTTCTTACAGCTCTCACCCTTTTCCTATTTCCTTGTGAGAGCAAACATCTGTTCCTAAAACTAGATAAGTATCTCTTGGCTTTGTAGCACATTGCATATATTAATAGGCTGACTTACATTACAGTTGTGTGTATAAGCAAACAATTTCTTCTCCAAGCAAAGACTTTAAGAGACCCAGCTTTCCTTAAAACAGAACATTTTGCTTTGACATTTCAGAGACAAATAATAGCCTAGCAGACCTGTATATTATTTTACAGATGCCAGGATGTTTATGCTAAACCAGTCCTTGGAAAGTTTATGACTGGTTTTAAAACTACAATTTTCTCCAAATACTAGGAATAGCCACGTAGACTATAAGAGAAATTCCAAAATCCATATTTATTAGGCTAACCAAAAAGGCACAATAATCTTACTCCTAGCTTGCGAAACCAAGAGTTTCTTCATCAGGCAACAATGTTTTTAAAAAATATGTAGGAGGGAATGGGAAGGTTACTGCCCCAGAGTCAGGGATTCTGTATGTTGTCTTCAGGACGAGTCTGCAGACTATCAAATTAGGTTAATCAGGCCACATCCCCAATGGTGTGGGCCAGTTGGCAGCAACAGCAATAAAACACAATAAAAGAAGAGCAATAGTATTTGCTTCTCCATTTGAGAATATAAAAGATCACCTAGAAACCTCAGAACTATATCTGTTGGATGCCCCAGATCCCTTTGTAGGAAGAGGGGTTTATTATAATTTTCTAGCTGCCATTTCACTCTGATCCCACCCCCAACTATGTATGTGTGCATGTGTATCTGTCTCCCCAATACTGAAGTTTTAGGAAATGGATTATAATCCACAAAAGCTCAACCTAAAAGAAATCACTTAGTCTCAAAGGTGCCACAAGATTCTTTCCCTCCATACTTTTCACACTGAAAGACTAACATTGTTGTCTCTTTGAAAATCTCTTCTAAAATGAGACTTTGCCCAGTTCAGTCCCTCCTCCTTATTTTCTTCCTCCCTCATTATCAGTTAGTTGCAGTATTTGATATTTGTTTCACTTAAAAGTTCGGTAGTGATATAATAATCATATAATGGGATCTGCTGCTGCATCACAAAGGTCTATAGATACAAATCTGAAACAGAATTAAAAATAAAGCCAAAATGTAGCTTTATAAAGATTATTAACACCAGTATGGTTGGCTTTTTCTCTTAAGTTTTGATATAGGACACAGAAAATATAAGTAACCACATCTGTCTATTTGGAAACACACATATGCCACAGTACCATAGTCCATAGTATCATTATTATGATCAGGTGAAATGTCACAAAACAGCAGAGCTTGGCTTTTGGGTATGTTGAAAAGGTTAACCTTTTATTATTCTCACTCTGGGCCATTTGACATACCAAATAAATAATATATCTGAGTTGTAAACCTAGAAAATAACATGCATACAAGACAAATACATTTAGAGACATACGGATCATACAGGTATATTCACTGGACAGCTTACTGGCAAGTGTACAATTAGAAAATCCAAGTTAGTTGCTATGTAGTGTGTGGATGGACTTCTAGGCTGAGGTGGATGCCATTTTAGTACCTTTATTGAGATATAATTTTTAAAAAATATTTGGTACATTATAGTAAATGTCAGACACACAGACAGACACTTTATTTTAGTCACTGACCAATAAAAATACAACCAATAAAACAAAAAACAAAATTAATCTCTAACATCAATGACTATTAGTGACCATTTGTGGATGAAGCTTACACATAATATAACAGAATTTTGCTACTTTTAAAGAAATAATTTCATTCTGATTATCCAGCGAATAATGTAAATAAAAATAATCAGAATGTCCCAGGAATTTAAATAATCAACTGGTGACGAGTATCCCTGTAAAACTGACAGTACAAAAGTACATGGGCTGTAGTTTCTATAGTGCCTGTGCCACAGGGACAGTATCGGATTTCATAGATTTTCCTGTATTTCCCTTCCAACACAGGTGTTGGGAGAACATTGAATCAGGCTAAAGTTAAAGTTCTCCTGAATTTAGGGACTGTAATATAGTATAAATATGTAGCAGGTTTAGAAATCAAAATTTGATTATTTGCAAAAATATTGTACCAAAAAGCAACAGTTTCTGATTGGCCTTCTATATCTAAAATCCTTTGTCTTAATATTGGTCTAGCTTGTTCCACTCCTAGAGTTAAGATGTTATCACTGGAAAAGCCATAATGGCTCAATTTCTTTTGGATAGCTATTTCCCAAGAGAATTTGAAATTATCTACCAATATTAGATGGGACAGTCCACCAGGATTATGGTGCAATTTTAGCCAATAGGTAAAAATGTTTAACCAGAGATTAGATTCGAGTTTACTAACTCCTGCTTCTTATTGAAGTACTGCATTGGGCTACCTACTATTATATGGCCCTAACTGAATCCATATAGCAGTTGTACCTGGGCTTTAGCCACAAATACCTAGCTTAATTACAGCAGGGATAAACCGTGCTCCTCTGGCAAAATGGTAAGTTTGAATAGCTGTTACAGATCTCTGTGCATTGCAGGAGACATAGTCTAAATGGGCATTTCTGCTCCCTGAACCTTGAAAGATGATCCCTAAGTATTTAAAAATCTTAACCTGCTCAATAGACTGCTCCCCTACTACATCTAGGCAGGAAAATTGAAATGAACAAATATAGGATGAGTTACATCTAGCTTGATAGCAGTTCATGCAAAAAGAATCTAGGAGTCTTAGTGAACCACAAGTTGAATATGTCAGCAGTGTGATGCAGAAGCCAGAAAAGCCAATGATGCTAGGCTGCATCAACAGGAGTACAGTATCCAGATTGAGGGAAGTAGTAATGCTATTCTATTCTGCTTTGATCAGACCTCACCTGTAATGTTCTGTCCAGTTCTGGGCATCACAACTCAACAAGTATATTGACAAGCTGAAATGTATCCAGAGAAAGGAAACCAAGATGATCAAAGGTCTGGAAATCAAGTGTTATGAGCAACGACTATGGGAGCTGGGTATGTTTAGCTTGAAGAAGAGAAGACATGATAGCTATCTTTAAATATCTGAAGGGATATCATATAGAAGATGGAGCAAGCTTGTTTTTGTTGCTCTAGAAATTAGTACATTAACAAATGGAGTAAAATTACAAGAAAAGAGATGCCACCTAAATATTAGGATGAATTGTACAAATTGTTCAGCTGTGGAACAGATTGCTGCAGTGGGTGGAGGACTCTCCTCCTTTGAACAGAGGTTGGATGGACATCTTTCAGGAGTGTTTTATTTGTGTGTTCCTGCTTGGCAGGGGGTTAGATTGGATGGCCCGTTCAACTCTAATATTCTGTGATTGTCTCAATAAATTGTGATGAACTGGCTCACTTCTCATTTTCCACTCATTGGTCATACTGTGACTTCAGCTTGTAGCATTCAATCTGTCATTATGGTTTGTTTTGTTAATGTAGAATTAGGGCCTAAACCATGCTCTGACTTTCCAAGGTCAGGCTTGACAGGGGTTTTCAATGTAAAAAGTGTATAACAGATGGAAAGTATATTTTCCTCACTATTTCAGTAATTACATGGCATCCACACACAAAAGGTTTTAAAGTGAAGGACTTCTAAAGTAGAGGGTGGTAACATGGAGAACTGAGTATTAGGTGTTCATTCATGCCCCCTTGGAGATTAAGCACTGGAATATGTTGCACTTTCACAGACACAGACAGGGGACATTTTGTGGTCTTCTAGTTCATCATTTGCTAAATCTTTATATTTGTAAACAGTTTTCACAAATTAACTGCAGATTAAACTATTTTATTCCCTTCAAAAACATACTGTATATCATAGTGAAATGTAATTATAGACCCATACATGTTGAAGATCATAGAATCATAGACTTGGAAGAGACCACAAGGGCCATCCAGTCCAACCCCCTGCCATGCAAGACTATACAATCAAAGCATTCCTGACAGATGGCCATCCAGCCTCTGTTTAAAAACCTCCAAAGGAGACTCCACCATACTCTGAGGCAGTGCATTCTATTGCCGAACAGCTTCTACCCTCAGGAAGTTCTTCCTAATGGAATCTCTTTTCATTTAACCCTTTGGTTAGGAATGCTTTATCTTAATTTGCTTTGGGGAAAGAGTGGTTAAATATTATCATTTGTTTGGTGCATACTGAAGCATCTAGATGGAAGGATTGTAAATCAGGGGTGGGAATAAAGCAGCCCTCCAAATGCTTTGGGCTGCAGTTCCAAGCAGCCCTTGTCAACATAGTGAATGGTGAGCAATGCTGGAATTTGCAGACAAGTATAAAATGGCCATATACAGATTGAAAAATAATTACTACAACTTAAATAGAAAAGTGAATCATCTTAGCACAGTTCTGAATATTGTGACTACATAACACATGTCAGTTGTCCAAGAGTTAATTTTTTTTTATACAATATATTTTATTCACATGATAAAATTATATTACACATACATTATTATCAGTGAACTTAAATATTCGTATATCATGCCTAGATTGTCTTCCCAATAAAAACATTAAAATCTGACTTCCTTTGTAAAAATAATCTAAAGTTTTTGCTCTACTTATGTATTCTTCTTCGATCTCCACTCCGTTCCTTTAAACCTGCCCTCTTATCCCATGGAGTTTCTTCTACATTGACTTTTACTAATTTCCTCTCATCCCTTCTTTCTTTTCGTTCTTTTCCCTTCCATTTCAGTTGTCCAAGAGTTAATTTTTAACATGCAGGTTTAAGGCCCCTTTCTTGTGATTCTTCATTTTTCAGATGAACCTGGACAGGATCCTCTGTAAAGTAGGACACAGTGCTATGCTATTTCCTCCTTTTTTGGGGTGTGTGCCTATTCAGACCTCCAGTTCCTCCTCCTCTCCTCAACCAATTCAATCAAACATTTGTTTGTTTGATTCTTTTAACAATCACCACCACCATGGCAAAGATTTTTTTTAATTAACTTAAAGCAATGTCAGAATTATTCAGAAATGGAAGGAAGCTGGCTTTGTGACAACCAGTCACCATCGTGCAAAAATGACTTCTGGGTGCTACACACATTGCTGAACAGAAACAGTTGGGTATGCTTCTGCAGTGGGCTCACTGTAGAAGTATGTAAATGGCAAAAATTAGCAAGATAAAAATTGAGATGAAATTAATAATACTTAATACAGGTAGGGTAGATAGACAGATATTTTATTACAGTCATAGACCAGTATGCAAAATCAGTTACAAATACAATTACAAACATTAAACGTTAAAAAGACCATAGACTTTGTGACAAGGACCAACCAGTCACCATTGTGCAAAAATGACTTCTGGGTGCTACACACATTGCTGAACAGAAGCAGTTGGGTATGCTTCTGCAGTGGGTTCACTGTAGAAGTATGTAAATGACCAAAAATAGCAAGATAAAAATTGAAATGAAATTAATAATATTTAATACATGTTTAGTGTCATGTTTGTCCATGGATTCTGGGTATTAGAGTAGATTCCATGGAAGACCCTGACATGAGTTTGGTTCCTGGCCTGATTCCCCTGCCTGGGCCTCTTTTTCTCTGGATTGCCATCAGCCTGCCTTTTGGTCTGGGAATGCTGTTTCTCTGGAGACTCCAAGGCCATAGCACCTGGAGGCAGCCTCTACTCCTACTGCCCTTCCTACATGCCATTCTCACGCTGTAAGGGTTTATCTGGTGTCTGTACTGGATTGGTTTCAGTTCTGGCTTTGCCTATGTTACTGGTGTGTGTTTCCTTGCTTAATAAAGAAATCTTATTAAGTTAATGTGAACGTGTTTCTGGTACATCACAGTAAGCCAGAACTCACAATCCTTCTTAATTCTTAATTCCTACCTGTGATGTCTGATGACACGGAGAACTCAGACGGAGAAAGACCTGGCCACAGGCGATGACCAGGGAGCCGGCTTGCCGGAGGATGGTGCAGGCGTGCCAGAGGAAGAGCTGAGCCTGACGAAGGGCTGGGAGGCTGACCCTTCCCCCGACCTCATGGAGCTGGGAGCCAGGCACGCCTTGGGGATGGGCAGCCTACTCTTCTCTGGGACTCCAGTGCATGGAGCAGGAATGGCCATGGGAGCTAGCTGGCTCTGGCCGGATGAGCGGGGTCAGGATGAACGGAGATCCCTACGGTGGGATCAGCCCCTAGCTGAGGGGTTTCATGAACCTGGGGGAAGACCCCTCTCGTGCAGAACTGGAGAAGGAGGTACAGCAGCTGAAGCAACAGATGTGGAGGCCATGTAGGCAAGCCTCCTGGAAATCTTACAGAGATGTCTCAGCAACCTGCAACCCCGGGGGGGGGGACAATCACCCCAGGGACCCCAGCTGCCAGTTCCTCCAGGGGGTGGGGTCCCGGCTCCCCCAGGCGGGGTCCCCACAGCTCCTGATGGAGGTTCTGTCCTGCAGGCTCCTGGTCCACTACCCTCTGTGGGGGCTGGCCTGGTTGAGCTGCAGGAGAGACGGCGTGGTCTCAAACTCCGGGACCTGAAGGCCACTTTTGATGGGGACGCTGCAAAGCTGCCATACTTCTTAACCCAGGTGATGGGATTCATGACTCACTGGGATGAAGAATTCCAGACGGAAGCTGAGAAGGTGCAGTATGTCTCAAACCAGCTGGAGGGAGAGGCAGCACACTGGCTGGTGGGGCTCTACAACATGGGGGCTCCAGAATTAGGGAGCTTCCACAACTTCATGATGGGCCTCAGAGCTCAATTCGAAGACCTGCTGAGGATGAGGCATGCACGCACGGAACTTCAATGCCTACGCCAAAGCTTGAGACCCGTGGCCGAATACGCTTCTGAATTCTGCCGCCTGGCCAGCCAGATCCCTGACTGGACCGAGGCCACTAAGGTACAGTACTTCCAGGATGGTCTCAACGAAGACATCCTGGAATGGGCCTTGGTCCAAGGGAACCAAGAAACCCTCCTGGGGTGGGTGCAGCTGGCTGGGGAGGTGGAAACACTGAGGCAGAGTGTGAAGCTGGCCCAGCAGCATCAGGGGCTAGGCGGGAAACCCAGTGGACCCGCAGGGAAGAAAACTAAGGTGACATGATCGACTGGGAGCTCCCTAGGAGAGTTAGAGAGGGAGCGGCGGATGTGAAAGGGCCTGTGCCTGCACTGCGGGAAAGGCGACCACCGCATAGCTGAGTGCCCAGAGAAGCAACCCTGGGACAATCCTGTGGAAGAGAGGCCCAAGAAGGCAGATGGGAGGCCGACAGCACCCAAGATGCTGTTCAAGCCAAAGCCCAAAGCAGCGGTATGCACATTGATCCCTGGCCATGCAGCGGGGGAGTCTTTGGAGGAGTCGGATGACAGTGGGTCCTCTTCCGATGCTGAGCTGGCGGGAAACAGATCCAACCTGCCCTACTAAGCACCCAAGGGTGGGCTAATCCTGAAGGGCACCCAAGTGCTGTGGTGAGTGGAGTAAAAGCCCTGTTTTTCCTAAAGGTCAAGATAGGGGTTGCAGATAATAGGGCCCCCTGAAAAGTAATGTTAATGGTGGACTGCAGATGTACCTAGGTGCTAATTCACCCCGCCCTAGTCAGTGAACTCTCTGTCAGTACTATTAAACTAGACAAGCTGGTGTGGCTGTTTCAGATGGACAGGGGGATAATGAAGGGGGCCCCCACAAGGCGAATGATTGGCCCAGTACAAATGAAGATGGGAAACCATCAGGAGGAGCTCCAATTTGTGATAGCACCGGGCTTGGTCCCAGCCACAGCGGTAGGCTTGAACTGGTTGAAATTCCACAACCCCACTATAGACTGGAAAAAAGAAACAGTGACTTTTACAGACACCATATGTGTGCAGGAACACAGGGTGTGTGGAAACAGTGAGGCCTCACTGGGGAGGGGGATCCCACAAGGAACCAAGCCTCAGAACTTTAAGGTCGCTATGGTGCAAGGGGAAGTGAAGGAGTTACTGGCGGATTATAAACAGTGGCAGTATGTGTTTGAAGAGAGGGAATGTGACATTTTACCACCCCACAGGCTGTTTGACTGTGCAATTGAAATAGTTTCAGAGGCAGCGCTGCCCAAGCCTAAGATTTACTCCATGACCCCGGTGGAGATGGATGGCCTCTGGGAGTTCATAGATAAGAACCTGGCCCGGGGGTTCATCAGACCTACGATCTCCCCCTTGGGAACCCCCGTGTTATTCAGATGCAAACACAATTCATCTCTCCGTCTATGCATAGAGTACAGATCCCTAAATGCCATCAGCGTCACAAATAAATACCCCCTCCCTCTAATGAAAGACATCCTGGCTCATTTGGCCAAAGGGAGAATATTCACCAAGCTAGACTTGCGGGAGGCATATTACAGAGTGCGGATCAAGGAAGGGGATGAATGGAAAACTGCTTTTATTTGTCAGTTGGGGGGATTTGAATTTCGCGTAATGCCATTTGGGTTGGCAGTAGCCTCCAGAATTTTCATGAACTAGATTAATGATGTGCTTAGGGAATTTTTGAACGAAGGGGTACTGGCGTATTTGGATGATGTGCTCATATACTCGGAGGTCTATACGTCCCATGTTAAGTTGGTAAAGAAAGTGCTTAGTAAACTGGGGGAAAATAATTTGTATGCTAAGTTGTCAAAATGTGAATTTCACCAAAGCCACTTGAATTATTTGGGGTACCGCATCTCTAGCAGGGGGGTTGAAATGGACCCTGGAAGGTTAAGGGAGTCCTTGCATGGGAGGCTCCCAGGACCATAAAGCAGCTTCAAAGCTTCTTGGGGTTTGCTAACTTTTACCGGTCCTTCATCCCTGACTTTGCTGAGATTGCCTTACCCCTTACTGACCTGTTGAAAACCAAAAGTGTGGGGGGAACGAAATGAGCTGGGAAGGGGAAAGGAGAGAAGCCTCTCCAAAAGATTATGTGGACTGATCAATGTCAAACAGCATTTGACAAGTTGAAAAAACTCTTCACGTCTGAGCCTATCCTTAAACACCCCAACCCCGAGCAGCCTTTTGTAGTTCAGGTGGACACTTCAGATGTGGCGATGAGGGGGGGTGTTACTGCAACAGGACGAGGGGGGAGCTCAGACCCTGTGCATATCTATCAAGGAAGTTCAATGACACTGAACGAAATTGGCTAGTGTGGGAGAAGGAGGCAGGGGCGATCAAAGTAGCCTTGGAGACTTGGCACCATCTGCTGGAGGAATCTTCCCAACCTTTTGAGGTTTGGACAGATCACAAAAATTTGGAGGCTTTGAAAACCTCACGCCGCTTGAACCCTAAGCAAATTTGGTGGGCCAGTTTCTTTTATCAGTTCAACTTCACGCTGAAGTTTTTTCTGGGTAAAAAGAATTTCCTAGCTGATGCTTTGTCCAGGCTCCCTCAACATGATAGCAAACGAAAAGAGATAGTGGATACAGTTTTCTCCCCCTCCCATTTAGGGTTGGCAGTTCTCACCCACAGTCAAGCCAAACGATAGGAGGCCATTGCAGATCCCGCTGTGGCTTAAGACCGTGACCTAACTATGGTGCCTGACAGGCCTTCTCCAACGGACATGACCCAAACTGTAGTGCCAACCCCGATGCACATGGAGCCTTCCTCCCTCACCACAAGGGACATCAGGGAGGGGTGGCAGGCTCAGATGATGGACGCTCTTTCTCATGACCCCTGGTTCCTTTCTCACAAAGGGGAGGGGAACGCATGTATGTCCCAGAGGCTATGAGGGCTGCCATCCTTAAACAGTGCCATGATGTGCAGGTCACTTTGTGTATGTGAAAACATTGCATTTAACACAGCAACAATTTTGGTGGCCTAAAATGTGAAAGGAGGTGGAGGATTATGTAAAGGGGTATCATACGTGTGCTATTGCAAAAAGGGCCAGTGGGAAGCCAAAAGGACTGTTACAGACCTTGCCTATCCCCACCAAACCTTGGGAGGTCATTAGAATGGACTTTATTGTTGAGTTGCCAGAGAGTAAGAAAAAGACTGTTATTTGGGTGGTAACTGACTTGTTTTCCAAACAAGTTCATTTTGTTGCCTGCAAGAAAATCCTGACCACCCTACAGCTGGCTAAGCTGTTTGTCCAACACATATTCAGACTACACAGGGTCCCCACCAAGATCATCTCGGACAGAGGGGCCCAATTCACTTCCCAATTTTGGAAAGCGTTTACGGGACTCTTAAGAATTGAACTAGGGATGAGTAGTTCCCATCATCCACAGACAGATGGACAGACTGAATGCTTGAACCAGGTTTTGGAGCAGTACCTAAGGTGTTATGTCAACTTCCAGCAGTCTGATTGGGTTGATCTGTTACCTTTCGCCAAGGTGGCTTATAACAATGCCATCCACCAGAGTATGGGCCTGTCCCCATTCAAAATTGTTTCAGGACAGGAATTTGACCCTCTGCCTTTGAGGGAAGGGAACCCCAAAGACCTGGTGCCTGTGACTTGGTGCACTCAAATTAAGCAGGCATGGCTGAAGGTTGTATCGACCCTAGAGTATGCGAAGGCCTGCTACAAAGAGCACATGGATAAGAAGCATGACCCCACCCTGAGCTATGTGGTGGGGGACTTGGTATATCTCTCCACTAAGTTCCTGAAGACCCCTCGCCCTTCAGAAAAGTTGGGCCCGAAGGACCTTTCCCTATTGTTAGGGCTATCAACCCGGTAGCTTTTGAACTGTCTTTGCTTAAACTGTATTGTAATGTCCATCCTGTGTTTCACTCTAGCTTGCTCAAGCCTGTGTGCCCTCCGGATCAGCATCATCGAGTTCCTGAGACTCCCTGCCCTATCATGGTGGACAATGATCAACACTTTGAAATTTTTGATGTGCTGGACTCTCAAATTCACAGGGGGTGTGTGCAATACTTTGTTAAATGGAAGCATTTGCCTATGGGTCATGGCGAATGGGTCAATGTTGAACTCATAAAGTCTCCTCGCTTATTGAGGAAGTTCCATGCCCGCTTCCCTGATAAGCCTGGTTGATGGGGGGGGCTTCTGTGTTCTGCTTGGTGTCTTCCTCTGTCTGCGATTTGGATTTGGAGAGGTTTCTCCTTGTGGGGGTGGTATGCCATATTCATCTATGGATTCTGGGTATTAGAGTAGATTCCATGGAAGACCCTGACATGAGTTTGGTTCCTGGCCTGATTCCCCTGCCTGGGCCTCTTTTTCTCTGGACGGTAGCCAGCCCGCCTTTTGGTCTGGGAATGCTATTTCTCTGGTGGCTTCAAGGCCATAGCACCTGGAGGCAGCCTCCACTCCTACTGCCCTTCCTACATGCCATTCTCATGCTGTAAAGATTTATTTGGTGTCTGTACTGGATTGGTTTCAGTTCTGGCTTTGCCTATGTTACTGGTGTGCATTTCCTTGCTTAATAAAGAAACCTTATTAAGTTAATGTGAACGTGTTTCTGGTACATCACATTTATTTTTTATTTATTTAGTTATTTATACCCTGCTCTTCAGTCACAAGGCTATCAGAGCGGCTTACAAATTGTTTTAAGCAATAGCAATTTACACATCTACACTGCATTAAGCAGTTTCCAATGTGTGTTAGCTAATTGCCCCCACAAGCCGGGTACTCATTTTACTGACCTACAAAAGGATGGAAGGTTGAGTGAACCTTGGAGCGCTCTGGAATCGAACTTGCAAAGTGGTGACTTGCAGTACTGGCATTTAACCACTGCGTGATAGATATTTTATTACAGTCATAGACCAGTATGCAAAATCAGTTACAAATACAATTACAAACATTAAACATTAAAAAGACTGTAACAAGATAAACAGGGTAAAAATACACATTGAATACATTTTAAAAGCAGATCCAAATAAACACTTAACTGGCAGAGGAGAAGCTGTACTTATCCTAAAAGGGGCCAGCACTATACTAATCCTTGATGTCAACCATTGTTCTACATATATTTATTTCGGTCCTTGACCAATAAGTAAAAATAAAGTAGTTAAAACACTGTAAAATGAATTAAAATGCACTATTAAATATAAAATTAAATTACAATATTAAGGATAAGAACAATGCTAAGAGTAATAATGTTAAAACAGGAAAACTACATTAAATATTAAAAATTTAGGATTAAGACAACATCCTCCACCTACAAACTATTGCTACTGCACAAAAACTAGCTACCTTGACTGTAATCTCTGGAAACTGGTGAGCCAGGAGGTAATCAGTATATAACAATTCAGATCATCCTAGAATATTTTATAAAATTGGATTGATAAAATGACACCGTATATCCCGATAGAAAGAACAGTGCCAAAGGACATGCCCCACACTTTCTACTTCCTCTGCTTCACAAGGGCACAAGCATTCATAGTGTTGTACATTATTATACTGACCATTCAGAACTGCTGATGGGAGCACATTGAATTTGGCCAGAATAAATGCCTTCCTATATTTTGGAACAGTCAGATTTATCAAATAATTGGCAGGAAGAAAAGCCCGGTCACTGTCTCTAAAAGTAAAATATATAAAGGCTAGACCTATGAGGCTTTACAGCTCAGTATTCCTGATATGTTGGTATATGTTTTCTTTAGCTTTTGCATAGCCCATAGCAAAAATGACATTTTGTGGAAGTCCCAAATGTAACACTTTCTGAATTACTATCTTTTCCCATCTTGACTGAAATATATCAGTGAGAGTCAAGGGGGCTAAGCCCTTAGGCATGAATAACAATTTTAGCTAAAAGTTTAATTTATATATCCAAATCTGGGACTCGATGGTAATTTGTCCAGTCTCCAAGCATAAAAATACATTGGGCACGCAACTTGGAAGGCTGAACACACTTCTCAATAATTTTGTTTGAACAGATTCTAATACCTTAAAACTATTAAACGTACATATTTGCAATCCATATAACATTTGTGGTAGAATCTTAGCATTAAACACTTGGATTACTGAAGGTACATGCTGGTGGCCCTTGGAGTAGAAAAAAGTAATGAGTGAGTTATAACTCTGTTTTGCATTTGCTATTGTATATGACACTTGAGCTTTCCAGGAACCAGTAGATTGAAAAATAACTCCCAAATATTTATGAAATTTAACTTGTTCAATTGGATGTCCATTGATTTGCCAGCAATATTTATGCTGTTTCCATGTAAAGACTAATACTTTAGATTTGACATAATTTATTTCCAGCTGTTCTGTGTTACAATAAACAGCCAAAGCTCTTAGTAATCACCTTAAACCTATGCATGTCAGTGACAGGAATACTACATCATCTGCATAAAGGAGAATGGTAATTGATCTCCCTGATAATTTAGGTAGATAAGAATTGATTTCAAAAAGCGACTTAACCAATGAATTGAGATAAATGTTGAACAGAGATAGAGCAAGGACACAACCTTGTTTTACTCCAATATGCATTAGCATTGATCTAGTCAAGTGTCCTTCGTGATTACATCTCACTTGCAAATATATTTTAATATAAAGATTGCTAATGAGAGTCAACAAATGCCTATCAATGTTAGTGGTCTCCAGTTGTGCCATAGTCTATCTCTTGGGATCTTACTGAATGCGGACTTGAAGTCTATAAAAGCTGTGTAAAGTGTCCCTCCAACGGGGTGGAATATTTTTCTGATAAATGCTGTAAAACTACACTTGTCCCTCCACATTCGCGAACTTGACATTCGCGGTTTCGGTTATTCGCGGTTTTGGGAGGGCCCCCCTGGGCCCCCCCAAAACCGCGACACGGGGCCTCCAGAGGCCCCGTGAAAGACCTGGGGAGGGGTGGGGAGGCCTTCACGGGACGCCCGGAGGCCCTCCGGAGGCCCCGCGAAGGCCTGGGGAGGGAGGGAGGGCCGGTGAGGCCTCCGCGGGGCCTAGGAAGGCCCCGCGAAGGCCTGGGGAGGGTGGGAGGGAGGACCGGTGAGGCCTCCGCGGGGCCTAGGAAGGCCCCGCGAAGGCCTGGGGAGGGTGGGAGGGAGGGCCGGTGAGGCCTCCGCGGGACCTAGGAAGGCCCCGCGAAGGCCTGGGGAGGGAGGGAGGGCCGGGGAGGCCTCCGCGGGGCCTAGGAAGGCCCCGTGAAGGCCCGGTGAGGGTGGGAGGGAGGGCCGGTGAGGCCTCCGCGGGGCCTAGGAAGGCCCCGCGAAGGCCCGGAGAGGGTGGGAGGGAGAGCCGGTGAGGCCTCCGCGGGGCCTAGGAAGGCCCCGCGAAGGCCCGGGGAGGGTGGGAGGGAGAGCCGGTGAGGCCTCCGCGGGGCCTAGGAAGGCCCCGCGAAGGCCCGGGGAGGGTGGGAGGGAGAGCCGGTGAGGCCTCCGCGGGGCCTAGGAAGGCCTCGCGAAGGCCCGGGGAGGGTGGGAGGGAGGCCCGGGGAGGCCTCCGCGGGGCCTAGGAAGGCCCCGCGAAGGCCTGGGGAGGGTGGGAGGGAGAGCCGGTGAGGCCTCCGCGGGGCCTAGGAAGGCCCCGCGAAGGCCCGGGGAGGGTGGGAGGGAGAGCCGGTGAGGCCTCCGCGGGGCCTAGCAAGGCCTCGCGAAGGCCCGGGGAGGGTGGGAGGGAGAGCCGGTGAGGCCTCCGCGGGGCCTAGGAAGGCCTCGCGAAGGCCCGGGGAGGTTGGGAGGGAGGCCCGGGGAGGCCTCCGCGGGGCCTAGGAAGGCCCCGCGAAGGCCCGGGGAGGGTGGGAGGGAGGCCCGGGGAGGCCTCCGCGGGGCCTAGGAAGGCCCCGCGAAGGCCCGGGGAGGGTGGGAGGGAGAGCCGGTGAGGCCTCTGCGGGGCCTAGGAAGGCCCCGCGAAGGCCCGGTGAGGGTGGGAGGGAGGGCCGGTGAGGCCTCCGCAGGGCCTAGGAAGGCCCCGCGAAGGCCCGGTGAGGGTGGGAGGGAGGGCCGGTGAGGCCTCCGCAGGGCCTAGGAAGGCCCCGCGAAGGCCCGGGGAGGGTGGGAGGGAGGGCCGGTGAGGCCTCCGCAGGGCCTAGGAAGGCCCCGCGAAGGCCCGGGGAGGGTGGGAGGGAGAGCCGGTGAGGCCTCCGCGGGGCCTAGGAAGGCCCCGCGAAGGCCCGGGGAGGGTGGGAGGGAGAGCCGGTGAGGCCTCCGCGGGGCCTAGGAAGTCCCCGCGAAGGCCCGGGGAGGGTGGGAGGGAGGGCCGGTGAGGCCTCCGCGGGGCCTAGGAAGTCCTCGCGAAGGCCCGGGGAGGGTGGGAGGGAGGGCCGGTGAGGCCTCCGCGGGGCCTAGGAAGTCCCCGCGAAGGCCCGGGGAGGGTGGGAGGGAGAGCCGGTGAGGCCTCCGCGGGGCCTAGGAAGTCCCCGCGAAGGCCCGGGGAGGGTGGGAGGGAGGGCCGGTGAGGCCTCCGCGGGGCCTAGGAAGGCCCCGCGAAGGCCCGGGGAGGGTGGGAGGGAGGGCCAGTGAGGCCTCCGCGGGGCCTAGGAAGGCCCCGCAAAGGCCCGGGGAGGGTGGGAGGGAGGGCCGGTGAGGCCTCCGCGGGGCCTAGGAAGGCCCCGCGAAGGCCCGGGGAGGGTGGGAGGGAGGGCCGGTGAGGCCTCCGCGGGGCCTAGGAAGTCCCCGCGAAGGCCCGGGGAGGGTGGGAGGGAGAGCCGGTGAGGCCTCCGCGGGGCCTAGGAAGTCCCCGCGAAGGCCCGGGGAGGGTGGGAGGGAGGGCCGGTGAGGCCTCCGCGGGGCCTAGGAAGGCCCCGCAAAGGCCCGGGGAGGGTGGGAGGGAGGGCCGGTGAGGCCTCCGCGGGGCCTAGGAAGGCCCCGCAAAGGCCCGGGGAGGGTGGGAGGGAGGGCCGGTGAGGCCTCCGCGGGGCCTAGGAAGGCCCCGCGAAGGCCCGGGGAGGGTGGGAGGGAGGGCCGGTGAGACCTCCGCGGGGCCTAGGAAGGCCCCGCGAAGGCCTGGGGAGGGAGGGGGAGGGGTGTAGTTATTCACGGATTTTTCACATTCGCGGGGGTCCGCGGAACGGAACCCCCGCGAATGTGAAGGGACGACTGTAATCCCTGGTCAACTGTCGAGCAACCAGCTCTAAAGCCTGCTTGCTCTTCCTCCAGGAAGTTTTCTTCCTCCATACAGCTTGTAAGTTTCTCTAAAAGATGGCTAGGATACAGCTTACTAATAATACCGAGAAGACTAATAGGTCTCTAATTGGCAGGGTCTGATCTTTTTCCTTTCTTATACACTGGAACGATTATTGCTAACCCCAAATCAGGTGGATGCAGTACAATCAGTGCATGTAAACAGGACAGCTAGAACTGGTGTCTACCAATTCAAATTTAACTTAAGCAATTCAGGGGGAATGTGATCACTGCCTGGGGCTTTACCCAATTTAAGATCAGAAATAAGCCCAGAAATTTCAGATGTTGAAACTGAGGGCCATTCAGGGAGTCCTTCAAGGTCTTGTGATATTGTTGTGGTTCCAAATTGCCTATCTGCATACATAGTGCAATAAAATGATTCCCATGTCTTTACTGGAATATGGGAATTTAAATCATGTATGCTGCCTTTACAAACTCTGGACACTATTTTCCAGAAAGGTAGCTGAATCATGAGTCTGTGATGCAACACTTACCTTCTGCCAATTCATTTTCATTACCTGTTTCTTTTTTTCCTTAATTAATTTTTTATATTTCTTTTTTAGCAACAGCTTTTCTGTAGGTAAAGATGCCTAACTTTTGAGATAAGTGATATTTTGCAACAAGAGCTTTTTCATCTCTATACATTCATGGTCAAACCAAGGTTTAGACATATAAAGACGGGTATATTTACTGGGGGCGGGGTTATTGCACAGCAAGGAAGTTTGTAAATATGCAATTAAGTTCTGATATGAAAGTGAAACATCTGGGTGTTTTGCAGATAGTAGGAGATTTCTTAAATAGATGCAGCTTAAATTGGATGAGGCTTGGTCTAATTTGATGTCCACTTAACACGTGAAAATCTTAAATCAGCCTCCAGTGTTAACCCAGGTTCTAACTCAGCATATAAACCTTGTGCCTCAAGATTTAATGTGGCAATTAAAGGTAGGTGATCACTTTCAGTATGTATGGTCACCCTAAAACTTGACACCAGATTTAACAAACTATAGGATACCATTATATAATCGATTGTTGATGGTGCTAGATATAAATGTGTATTCACCATATTTATCTCCCTCAACCCCTCCATTCAATATTACCAGATCTAAATTGTTTGTCATTTGTAAAAGACACAATCCAGAAAGATTACATATCTTATCCTTAGATTGCCTAACAGGTAACAGATGTCCTGCTTCAGATTCTGGGGAGTATTCACCAAAATAATTACAGTTCGACCCCGACATCCATGAGGGATTGTTTCCGGGCCCCACCGCAGATGGTGAAAATCATGGATAATAGAGAACACCATTTTCAGGGGTCAGAAACCTCTGCCCGCCCACCCAAACCCTCTGCCTGCCTGCCTGTACCACCCCAAGACCGCCTCCTTCCCTTGCACGATTGCCTGCCGCCGCCAAGCGCAAAGTTACTTTGTGCCATGCACAAGGTTGTGGCTCCACGCCACAAACCACCCCACAAAGTGGTGGCAGGTGACCAGTGTTGGGAAGGAGGGAGGCGGTGGCCTTGTGGGGATTTGTGGCAGCAGTGGGCGACTGGGCTCCCTGGCCTCCTCCACCACCACCTCCTGCACATGTGGAAGAAGGGGAGGAGGAACCAGAAGCTGAGCATGCACTGCCTGTGGCGAGCAAGCACATGTGCTAGCCAGCTAGCGAGGGAGACAGGCAACCTCGCAACACGGAGCCCGGTGGCAGCAGGTAAGTGTTAGGCTCATCCCTGAATTCTGGGTGTTGGAGAGGAATTCATGGATGAGCCTGACATGAGGCCGTTCTCCTTGTCTGGGCCTCTGGAGTTTTGGAGAGAGGCCAGCCTGCCTTGTTGGCCTGGGAACGCTTCTCTCCACAGCAGCTCAAGGTCAGGGCGCCCAGGTGCCAGCCGCCCTGAGAGGGAGGCATTTTTACTCCCTGAATTCTTTTCTCATGCCGAGGGGTTTATCTGGAGGTTTGCTCTTGCTGTATTCAGTTTCGGCTTTATTCTATGTTCATGACACATGAATCCATGTCAATAAAGCAATTTATTGATTGCATGTGAGCGTGTGTGCTTGGTACATCACAGTAAGGACAACAGGGATAGGGGGAGGAGGAGGAGGCACCCCTTACCCCTGTTGTTCTTACCTGCCACCTCCGGGATCCGCATGGCTGAAGCTGCCTGTCTCCCTTGCTGGCTGGCTCACTGGCTGGCAGGCATGCATGCTCGCTCACTTGCTTGCTCTGGGCAGGCGGCGCAAGCTCCGCTTCTGGTTCCTCTTCCCCTTCGTGGCTGCTATCATGCTTCAGAGGCCTCCCAGGCCTCCACTGCCCCATCCATGAGCCCCACCAGGGCCATCTCCCCTCACCCCCCGCCACTGTTGCCAACTGCGGATAATCAAATCAGCGGATGGCAAATCAGCGGATGGCAGAGTTGTACTGTATAGATAATTTCTTCATTTGGGCCCAGCCTGGTAGAGTAAAATGACATTCAGATCTGCAGAATTAGAAAGACTCACAACAAAGCCTCCAATGTTCAATTCTTGCAACCATTGTGTAATTATGGGAGATTTTCTTTTGGCTTCTGTTAAACTTTCCTGATCTTTGTCTCCCTACTATTTTACTGTTTAGCTTGTTATAGTGTGGCCCAGATGTTATTGTGCTGGCTGCATTGTTTTTTCTCCCTTAACTTATTATGTAGTGTTGTAAATATTAATATTTCACATGATGAAAGTACATGTGTTTGCTTAAGGTATTTTTGTTTGGCTGAGTGCCAGTTTGTATCATGAAAAGAATTAGTAGTGAAGCTTTTCCTTCTTGCTGCTTGATTCTATTGTTGTTATGTATTCTGACCCTGAAAGTGAGGAAAATGAAATGAAATTGTGGGTGGGGGGAACTGAGGAGTTTAGCAGATGTAAATCAAAGTATCAACTAGACAAGAAGAGAAGGAAAAAAGTCTTCTAAAAATTAGATGGCCTCATTTTGAAAGGGAACAGATAGTTGTAGCCACAAACTAGTCTCTCAGAACAAACCACTGGTTTTAGAAGTGTGTATTTTCAGACTACCAACTTAATTCATATTTGATCACCTTACTGCATATTTGAAACAAGCCAGACAAATACCATGGTTCTGTGTTTCCAAGTTAAGTTGTTTGGACCATGCATCCATCTTCTTCATTTGCATCATGAGAATTTTTGGAAAAACAGATCTATGTGTCTTAAAGTGAAAATGTGGTAAAATCTACAATGAACTATATACCTATGAGGTATACAGTTGAGGGCAGGAGAGAGTATCAGGTAGTCAAGTTGAAAAGCATGAGGATTAGGATTAAAACTGTTTATTAACTGTGAAAAAGAAAAGGGAATAGCAAGTGTATCAAGGGATGAACAGGAGCAGATGCACCTATGCTTCTGCAAATGAAATTTAAACTACAGATGAAAATTAAAAAGTTATCAGCATGCCGCCATCCCTCTTCTGAAATCATTGGTGTCACTTCGTGAAGGATTGGAAGTGGCTGTGCCATATTTTAATCACGGAAGTTGCCCGTGAGTAAAAAATGGCCAAATATGGCACGGCTGCCTCCAATCTGTCATGGAAGTGACACAGATGATTTCAGGAGAGGGATGGCGGCGTCCAAAACAGGCCCCCTGGTGCGCAGCAGCATCATTACTGTTACGAGCCTTCTTGCGCTGTAAGTACCCGTCCGAAAAAGTCCACAGTCTGAGCCATAATGATGATCATCCTGAGGGAAGGATGTTCAGGGAGCTTCCTTTTTCCAGATGCAGGAAAATTTCAGGAGGCTAAACAATGCGGGAAAATTAGGGTTTTTTTGGGGTGTGTGTGTGCTCATGCTTTAGAATGTGGTTCATACACAAGGTATCAAAATTTCTCTCTTGCAGTTTAAATGGTGTTTTCCTTGCTTTGATTTGTTCAACCCTCCTTCCCAAACAACAGCATTTTTAGCGAACTGCAAAAAGGCTAATAATTAAAAATAAGACAAGCCAATTTTATGCTAATGAGTCTGGAATTTTACCACTGTATGTTTGTAGCTCCCCTGGAATAATTGGCTCAGTCTAGATGACTAGTCAGGTGAATGCGACGGTCAGCAGCTCCTGTTATCAGCTTTGGCTGATACGCCAGCTGCGCCCTTTCCTGGAAGGGACCTCGAGACTGTGGTGCACGCGCTGGTAACCTCTCGTCTAGATTTCTGCAATGAGCTCTACATGGGGCTACCCTCATGCTTGGTCTGGAAACTTCAGTTGGTACAAAATATGGCAGCCAGAGTGGTCTCGGGAACATCTCGGAGAGACCATATAACTCCAGTATTAAAATCTCTCCACTGGCTGCCTCTCAGTTTCCGGGCCCAGTATAAGGTGTTGGTTATTACCTTTAAAGCCCTAAATGGCTTGGGTCCAACTTATCTCCAGAACCGCCGCCTCCCATACAATCCTCCCCTTGCACTCTGGTCCTCTGGGAGGAATTTGCTTCAGCCACAAAAATCTAGGCTGTCTGCAACCTCCCAGAGGGCCTTTTCAGTAATCGCCCCTAATATATGGAATGGCCTGCCAAACAAGATCCGTCAGATGACAAGCCTGAGTAGCTTTAAAAAAGCACTAAAGATGGATCTCTTTCGGTAGGCCTTTCCTAATTAGATCCCAGCCTCAGGAGCTCCTGGCCTCTTTTAGTCTGCTGGCCATTTATCGTATTTATTGTTTTTTAAATGTGATTTTAGATTAGTTGCTTGTTAATTTATATTTGTTTAATATCTTTTTATGGGGGTGGTGGGGGTGGGTGGTGTTTTGGGATTTTTATCTATATTGTATTTTAATTTTTGTAAGCTGCCTGGATTGTTTTAACAGAGGGGTGGGATATAAATAATAATAATAATAATAATTATTATTATTATTATTGTTCTGGGGGAAAAACCTCATGCCTTTTAACAATATAGTGTCTTATGTAATGCCAGACCCGATTTTGGAGATTGGAGGTAGAGAGAGAGAGAGAAGGAGGAATAATTGCTGCATTTGGGGGAACACCCCTACTATTTTAAAAGTTGGTTTCAAATGTTTCTGTGTTATGGCAGGCCTAAGTGCTGGACAGGATGCAGCACTTTTATACTACTATGGAACACCAGCAGCATGAGAGCAAAGTGCAGGGCAGGCAAAAGCCTTCATGGTATTAGGTGGTCTTCAGACTGAAGGGAAGCAGGTTATCTGCTGCTTGTGGCAGAGGTGCAAGTTATTCTGCTGCCTGAGACAAAAGGATGCCTGATGCTGCACCCCACCACCAGTGTGCCCTTCCTTCTATTGCCAACACCCACCTAAGGTCCCCCACAAAAGCATGACATTAGAGCCAGCTAGGCTCAAATGTAGGGTTCTGAGGGAGTCCTTTCTCATAGCCAGGCGTTCTGGATGAGGTATCTTAAAGAACACCTGTGTGGCTAGCATGGCTTTCTAGAGTGGTCTTCAAGGATGTTTTGCCCAGAATGCCAGCTCTGAGGAAGGCTTAGAATCAAGTATTTGGGCATCAGAGGGAAGACCCAGAACAAGATTTCATTGACAATGAGTGAGCCATCAGAGCAACACTTCATGTGGGATCTGTTCCACAGAATCCACTTACATGTTGCTCTGAGAACTACCTTTCAGTAGGTGATTCCACTAGAGAGCACTCTTGGGCATTCATGTCTCTCTTTTCTTTTGCTATAATGGGAGAGTAGAGCCCTATGGAAGACCTGTTTTGGTGATGTTTTTCTTCAATGGTGCAGTGTGGTGTGTGGGGGGGGGGGTTTGCAGGTGTGTGTTGGTGGGGAATGTATAATTTGCCACCCTACAGCTCTGCTGCTTGAGATATGGAATTCAGCATGTCTTACTGGAAGGCACGTCCTGGCTGTTTGCTTCCTTTCAACCTGGACCTATTGGAGGGGATGATGTGAGGGAATCTTGCAAGGGTATCATTTTGAAATAAATAGTTTCAGGATTGTGATGTTGAGTTGGCTTCAGTGATCAAGCTATGATTATGCCACAATGCTACATATGTGATCTTGTCTGATTTTGGAAACTAAGCAGAGTTGGTTCTGGCTAGTACTTGGATGGGGGACCACTATATAATATCAGGGATCTCCGGACAAAATCTTTTCTGAAACCCTAGAGAAATCCTGCCAGTCAAAGCTGACAATACTTGGCTAGATGTAGGAATGGTCTGACTCAGTACAAAGCAGCTTTCTATCTTCATATGGCCTAAGAATCTAGTGAAGGTTCGCCTTGGAAGAAGAAAGTACTTTCTCCAAGCCAAATTGTCCTTCATTTCCTGGTTTAGAAAAAAAAAGTCATGCGTCCCACAAAAATATGGGAAAATTGCCCCCGCCCAAGTTTCTATTTTTTTAACAGGGGGTTGGACTGGATGGCCCTTGTGGTCTCTTCCAACTCTGCAATTCTATGATTCTATGATTCTATGAAATCAGGTGGGAGGGGTGTGGCCCTATAAGGCCCCATGTTGCTGTATGTCTTCAAATCATTTGTGACCTATAACAACCCTAAGGCAAACCTGTCATGGGATTTTCTAGGCAAGATTTGTTCAGAAGGCACTTGTCTTTGCCCTCCTCTGAGGCTGAGAGAGTGTGACTTGCTCAAGGTCACCCAGTGGGTTCCCATGGCCAAGTGGGGATTCAAGCTCTGGTTTCCAGAGTCATAGTCCAATGCTCAAAGCACTATACTATGCTGGCTCCCAAGGTCCCCCCCTCCTGGGGTTTTTTGCTAATGCAGCCCCTCAAGTGCTGGCAGCTGCTCACTCCTGCTTTAAATTGTTTATGGGAAAGATGTCCAGATATGTTAAAGGACCCAGAGGGGAAGGATTGCAAACTGGGTTTGGTGCATATGCAGTGTTTGTCTCACATAACCCATACCTAGTCCTCTGGTGTTAATATCCTAAACAGAGGATTACTTAGTAACTTCTATTGAGTTAGGAATGCAATATTTACCATCTTCTTTAACTGTAAAATTATTTCTCAGGAAAGTTAATGTTCCATTATGAACATTACATGCTATTTGTAAAATGGGGATAAAATGTATAGTTACAAAACTATGTCCAAATTGCAGTTTCCTGCAGTATTCAAGTAAACGAATACAGTTGTCCCTTCATATTTGCTGGGATTTGGTTCCAGGAACCCCCCCCCCCCGTGGATACCAAAATCCGTGAATACTCAAGTCCTATTATATGCAATGGCATAGCAAAATGGTGTCCCTTATATAAGATGGCAAAATCAAGGTTTGCTTTTTGGATTATTATTTTTTAAAGAATATTTTCAAGCCATGAATACTTAAATCCATGGATACCAAATCGGTGAATAGGGAGGGACAACTGTACACTGTTACTCCTTGATTCCTACACTTCTATGCCACCCTGTCTCAATTATATCGACTGATTTTCACAGGAATGAGTCAAATTGTGATCACTCCTATGGATCCTTCTATTATTATTTCAATTTAATTTAAGCTGCTGCTGCTGATGACAATGATGAGGTGTCCAGTGGTGGACTGGCCAGGGTGTCAGCTTGCCCAATGGCAAATGGGCCCTGTGAGCCCCTGATGAAGTGGTCCCCCTTAAACATTAGGCAATATGTTTAAAATCTTAATGACTTTTTAGTAGCTTGAAAATATAATAGATGGTCCAATATTATTACTGTATGCAACTAAAATTTATGTTGTATTATGGGCTGCCAGGTGCGAGGCATCCTCCACGTGGAGGGTGTCTGGGTGTCCCTCCTCTCTGGGCAGGGACAGTGGACTGGGACTCCCAGTCGGACTTTGTCTCTCATGTGTGGAGGCCAGAGGGCAGACTGGGACCCCCATGGGACTGAGGCCTGCGTCGGTAGGTTGGGCTCCCTGCCGTTTCTCCCCTGCGAAGCAAGGGGTCACGATCGCTGATGCTGGTGAGCCCCCCACAGGGTAGAAGCAGCCCCTCCATTCCCAGACGGGTTGGGGAGACCCAGTAGATGGGGCTCCCCTCTGGTGGGTCCCATTTGTCTCCTCGCAACCGATATTTTTAGATCCAGTCCGCCACTGATGTGTCTATTCAATCAAAGTACAAAATGTTTGTCTTAATTAAGACATCAAGTCTAGAATGACACCAATGAACAAATATAATATGAAATATTTATCCCGAGGTGTGACATGATTGCACTCTATAAATATCTAAGGGCTGTCATGGAGAGGAGAGTGCAGGTTTCTTCTTTACTGCCCAGAAGGTAGGACAAAGTCTAATGGTTTTAAGTTACAGAAATGTAGAATTTGATACTCTGCTAGAACTTCAGACCATTAGACCTGGTCCTGATATAGTGGGACTATTCATAGAATCGTAAAATAATAGAGTTGGAAGAGACCACAAGGGCATTCTAGTCCAACCCCCTGCCTTGCAGGAATACAATCAAAGTGCCCCCGACAGATGGTCATCCAGGCTCTGGTTAAAGGAGACTCCACCACACTCCGCGGCAGTGCATTACCTATCTATATATATCACATTATTTATATATAATTATCTTGAGTATGTTGCCATTCCCAGTGTGCTGATTGGCAGCTTAGGAAACATACCCAACCAGTCGAAGCGCTCCATTGCCTGGCCAATGAGCAGCTTGAGGGCATTTATCAGCACCACCTCCTTGGCCTACAGCCACATCTTTGCCTGTGGAGCTGCAGTAACTACAGTTGTCCCTTCACATTCGCGGGGGTTAGGTTCCATAGACCCCCGCGAATGTGAAAATTCTGCGAATAATGACAGCCTTCCACCTGCCCTCCCCAAGCTACACAGAGGCCTCCGGAGGCCTCGCGGTCGCTTTTCCCTGCCGCCCCCACCCTCCCCAAGCGACCCAGAGGCCTCCGGGAGGCCTCGCGGTCGCTTTTCCCTGCCGCCCCCCGTCCTCCCCAAGCGACCCCCGAGGCCTCCGGAGGCCTCGCGGTCACTTTTCCCGGCCGCCCCCTGCCCTCCCCAAGCGAACCAGAGGCCTCCGGAGGCCTCGTGGTCGCTCTTCCCGGCCGCCCCCCCGCCCTCCCCAAGCGACCCAGAGGCCTCCGGAGGCCTCGTGGTTGCTTTTCCCGGCTGCCCCCACCCTCCCCAAGCGACCCCCGAGGCCTCTGGAGGCCTCCTGGTTGCTCCTACCGGCAACCACCCGCCCTCCCCAAGCGACCTCGAGGCCTCCGTTGGCCTCGCAGTCGCTTTTCCCTGCCGCCACCTGCCCTCCCCAAGCGACCCCCGAGGCCTCCGGAGGCCTTGCGGATGCTTTTCCCTGCCACCCCCGCCCTCCCCAAGCGACCCCCGAGGCCTCCAGAGGCCTTGCGGTCACTTTTCCCTGCCTCCCCCGCCCTCCCCAAGCGACCCTGAGGCCTCTGGAGGCCTCACGGTCGCTCTTCCCGGCCGCCCCCGCCATCCCCAAGTGACCCCCGAGGCCTCCGGAGGCCTCGCGGTCGCTTTTCCCTGCCGCCCCTGCCCTCCCCAACCGACCCCCGAGGCCTCTGGAGGCCTCGCGGTTGCTTTTCCCTGCCGCCCCCGCCCTCCCCAACCGACCCCGAGGCCTCCGGAGGCATTGTGGTTGCTCTATCTAGCTGCCCCCACACTCCCCAAGCAACCCCAAGGCCTCCGGAGGCCTCACGGTCACTTTTCCCTGCTGCTCCCGACCCTCCCCAAGCGACCCCGAGGCCTCCGGAGGCCTCGGGGTTGCTTTTCCCTGCCGCCCCCGCCCTCCCCAAGTGACCCTGAGGCCTCCAGAGGCCTCACGCTCACTTTTCCCTGCCGCCCCCCCGCCCTCCCCAAGCGACCCCTGAGGCCTCCGGAGGCCTGGCGGTCGCTTTTCCCTGCCACTCCCGCCCTCCCCAAGCGACCCTGAGGCCTCCAGAGGCCTCGTGGTTGCTCTATCTGGCCGCCCCCGCCCTCCCCAAGTGACCCCCGAGGCCTCCGGAGGCCTCGCGGTCGCTTTTCCCTGCCGCCCCTGCCCTCCCCAAGCAACCCAGAGGCCTCCGGAGGCCTCGCGGTCGCTTTTCCCTGCCGCCCCCCGTCCTCCCCAAGCAACACAGAGGCCTCCGGAGGCCTCGCGGTCGCTCTTCCCGGCCACCCCCGCCCTCCCCAAGCGACCCAGAGGCCTCCGGAGGCCTCGTGGTCACTTTTTCGGCTGCCCCTGCCCTCCCCAAGCGACCCCCGAGGCTTCCGGAGGCCTCCTGGCCACTCCTACCGGCCACCACCCGCCCTCCCCAAGCGACCCCGAGGCCTCCGGAGGCCTCGCGGTCACTTTTCTCTGCCGCCCCCCGCCCTCCCCAAGTGACCCCCGAGGCCTCCGGAGGCCTCGTGGTCACTCCTACCGGCCACCACCCGCCCTCCCCAAGCGACCCCGAGGCCTCCGGAGGCCTCACGGTCGCTCTTCCCAGCCGCCCTCCGCCCTCCCCAAGTGACCCCCGAGGCCTCCGGAGGCCTCGCGGTCGCTTTTCCCTGCCGCCCCCACCCTCCCCAAGTGACCCCGAGGCCTCCAGAGGCCTTGTGGTCGCTCTATCTGGCCGCCCCCCGCCATCCCCAGCGACCCCGAGGCCTCCGGAGGCCTCGCGGTCTCTTTTCCCTGCTGCCCCCTGCCATCCCCAAGCGACCCTGAGGCCTCTGGAGGCCTCGTGGTCACTCCTACCGGCCACCACCCACCCTCAAGCGACCTCGAGGCCTCCGGAGGCCTCGTGGTCGCTTTTCCCTGCCCCCCCCTCCCCAAGCGACCCCCGAGGCCTCCGGAGGCCTCGCGGTCGCTTTTCCCTGCTGCCCATGCCCTCCCCAAGCGAACCCGAGGCCTCCGGAGGCCTTGTGGTCGCTCTATCTGGCTGCCCCCGCCCTCCCCAAGCGACCCTGAGGCCTCCAGACGGTCGCTTTTCCCTTCCCCCCCACCCTCCCCAAGCGACCCCCAAGGCCTCCGGAGGCCTCGCGCTCGCTTTTCCCTGCCGCCCCCCGCCCTCCCCAAGTGACCCCCGAGGCCTCCGGAGGCCTCGCGCTCACTTTTCCCTGCCGCCCCCCGCCCTCCCCAAGCGACCCCGAGGCCTCCGGAGGCCTCGCGGTTGCTCTTCCCTGCCTCCCCCCGCCCTCCCCGAGGCCTCCACAGGCCTCGCGGTCGCTTTTCCTGCCGCCCCCCGCCCTCCCCAAGCAACCCCCAAAGCCTCTGGAGGCCTCGTGGTCGCTTTTCCCTGCCGCCTCCCGCCCTCCCCAAGTGACCCCCGAGGCCTCCGGAGGCCTCACGGTCACTTTTCCCGGCCGCCCCCGCCCTCTCCAAGCAACCCAGAGGCCCCCAGAGGCCCCATTGTCGCTCCCCTTTCCACTTTCCCTGGACTCCCCTCGCCTCCCTGGCCCTCCCCACCCCCTCCCCAGGCTGTCATGGGGCCTCCGGAGCGCCTCCGGGGGCACCGTGAAGGCCTCCCCAGCCCCTCCCAGGGCTTTCATGGGGCCTCCGGAGGCCCCGTGTCGCGGTTTTGGGGGGGCTCGGGGGCCCTCCCAAAACCGCGAATAATCAAAACCGCGAACATCAAGTTCGCGAAAGTGGAGGGACAACTGTAAATCCTCAGCCAGCTCCCCTTGCTGTCTTAATATGCATGCATGGGGGAAAATAATGTTGCTTTCTATGCATCCCCCACCCTTCTTTCTTCTTTTTCCTTCTGTCCTACCTTGCAGGGTAGGTTCCCCCCTCCTCTGCTCTTCACCCCTTCTGCATCTAAAAACTTGAGCCCTTTCCCCCCTCCTTCTGCCCCAAGGAACTTACAGGCTACAAGAAAAACTGCTGGATAGGGGTGGGAAGGAGATGGTAGGCTGCACTGGGGTTCTAGGACCACTTTTTCCTCCTTAGGGGACCCCTTGTGGTCCTCTGGCTGCCCTGGCTCTGTTTCCCATGGGGAGAAAGGCTTTCCTTGCAAATGCTGCACTGGACAGGCAGCGACATGCTAAAAAAAAACCCTCTGGCCTTTGGGAGGGGCCAAGGCTGGTGAGCGAGGGGGAATAGAACAAAGCAAAGTGGGCTGTCATTGGCCACCAGCCTTCCCCCAATGGGAATCCAGGATGTTACCCTCAAAGGGCAGCTGGTGTTGGAGCAGAAGGCTGAGGCTCCACAGTCTATGGGTGTGGCAGAGGTGAGCCCAAAGACTCGCAAAAAAGTTAGAGGTGACCATTCCATCCCTCACTACAGAGACTCTTTTGCTCCCTTTTCTATTCATTTCTGTTTTAACAAACGGTAGACAAGGGTACCTGGACCCCCTCTTCTCTAACTGAAGCAGAGCTTTTGCATGCTACTTTCGCCAAATATCTAGACCGGTGGTTCTTAACCTGGGGTCCAGGGGCCCCCAGGGGTCCACATTATCCTCAAAGGGGGTCCACAAAGGCTTAAAAGCTGCTTGGCCCACCTCCTCCCTGCAGTGGAGTGGCCACGTGACAGGAGCCAAGGCAAAGGCTGGCTGGCTTGGCCTGCACATTGCCATTCAATCTGCTCCAGCCACAAACTTGCAAGAAGAAGCAGGAGAAAACTCTTCCCTCCCACTCCAGTACCTCTGAGGGAAGATTTCATGGATGGTGTAATTGTATTATTATTATTATTGCTGTTGTTGTTTTAAATCTAAAGCCTTGGTGATCCATGGCACAAAAGGTATTTAAAGGGGTCCCTGGTAAAGAAAAGGTTAAGGGTCATTGTTGTAATTATATTATTATTGTTGTTATCAGGTATTTGTTGTTAGGGTTTTAAATTTCCTTCTTCCTCCTTTTTGGGTATGTCCGCAGCAAAAGGAGGAAGAAGGAAATGGTAGGGCCACTATGTGGAGAAGATGGCAAAATGCTAACAGGGGACAGAGAAAAGGCAGAATTACTCAACACCTTCTTTGCCTCAGTGTTTTCAGAAAAGGTAAAGGGGGACCAACCTGAGGATAAAGGTACAGAAGACACAACAGGGGAAATCCAGCACAGAATAAGCAAAGAGGTAGTACAGGAATACCTTCTTAATCTAAATGAATTTAAATCTCCAGGACCGGATGAATTACATCGAAGAGTATTAAAAGAGCTGGCAAATATAATCGCAGAGCCATTGGCAATAATCTTTGAGAACTTCTGGAGAACAGGAGAAGTCCCAGCAGACTGGAGGAGGGCAAACGTTGTCCCCATCTTCAAAAAGGGGAAAAAAGAGGATCCCAATAATTATCGTCCAGTTAGTTTGACATCAATACCAGGGAAGATTCTAGAGCAGTTCATTAAACAGAGAGTCTGTGAACATTTGGAAGGCAATGCCATAATCACAAAAAGTCAACATGGGTTTCAGAGTAACAAGTCATGCCAGACTAATCTGATTTCTTTTTTTTTTTTTTGATAAAATTACCAGCTTGGTAGATGAAGGGAACGTTGTGGACATCGCATACCTTGATTTCAGTAAGGCCTTTGACAAGGTTCCCCATGACATTCTTGCAAACAAGCTTGTAAAATGTGGGCTAGACAAGTTAACTGTTCAATGGATTTGTAATTGGTTGACCGGCCGTACCCAAAGGGTGCTCAGCAGTGGCTCCTCTTCGTCTTGGAAAGACGTGACCAGTGGGGTGCCACAGGGTTCTGTCTTGGGCCCAGTGCTATTCAACATCTTTATCAATGACTTGGATGAGGGAATTAGGGGCATGCTTACCAAATTTGCAGATCACACCAAATTAGGAGGAGTAGCTAATACCCTGGAGGACAGGATCAAAATTCAAGATGACCTGGATAAACTGGAGAGCTGGGCCAAAGCTAACAAAATGAAATTCAATACAGAGAAATGTAAGGTACTGCACTTAGGGCGAAAAAATGAAATGCATAGATATAGGATGGGGGAGACCTGGCTGAATGAGACTACGTGCAAAAGGGATCTAGGAGTCCTAGTAGACCACAAGTTGAACATGAGTCAACAATGTGATGCGGCAGCTAAAAAGGCCAATGCGATCTTGGGCTGCATCAATAGAAGTATAGTGTCCAGATCAAGGGAAGTAATAGTGCCGCTCTAAATCTATGATTCTAAATCTTGAGTTAAGTCTCAGGAGTCCATGGCAACAAAAGATATTTAAAGGGGGTCCCTGGTAAAGAAAAGGTTAAGAGCCACTGGAACAGAATCATAGAATCATAGAATTGTAGAGTTGGAAGAGACCACGAGGGCCATCCAGTCCAACCCCCTGCCATGCAGGAATCACAATCAAAGCATCCCTGACAGATGGTCATCCAGCCTCTGTTTAAAGACCTCCAAGGAAGGAGACCCCATGCTCCGAGGGAATGTGTTCCACTGCCGAACAGCTCTTACTGTCATTGTATTAAAGGAATTGTATTACAGTAGCACCCCCATATCCATGGGGGATTGGTTCCAGCCCCCCCCAAGAATAACGAATTCCATGGATAATAGCGGACACCCCCATCGCTATTGCCACCACTGAAGCCATGGAGGGGCAAAGGGAGAAAGGAGGTGAAAACTCAACTCTCCTCCCTTCCCTTCACCATTGCTGTCAATAGGAGCCATCCCAGGGGGGCAAAGGGAGAAGGGAGGTAAGAACTCTCCTTCCCTCCCTACCCCCCATCACCATTGCCATTAATGGGAGCCATCCTTTCGGAGGGGGCAAAGGTAGAAGGGAGGTAAGACCTCACCTCTCTTCATCCTCCCATTGCCATTACAGCCACCAGAGCCATCCGGAAGCCTCCTTCCCTCCCTCCCTCATCCATCCCCCTTGCTGTCACCGACCGCGGATAATTGAATCAGTGGTTGGTGAATCAGTGGATATGGGGGTGCTACTGTATTATTATTATTATTAGTAGTAGTAGTAGTATTGGTGTGCCCGGCGTAACATACACCGTTATGTGCACTGCTAGGGTTTCAAGTGGTGCTTGCGGCTTTGAGTGGCAGTGTTCCTTTCACACAGTTCAGCTACATGGTATTATTTTAGGAAAAAATATTGCATTTTTTTTACATGTGGGTGGTGATTGACTGTGGAGGAGGGAGGGGCCCTTGTTAGGCTCGGGGTGTAGATGCAGATTGAGTGGCAGGAGTGGATTGTGAGGTTGACAGAGAATTTGCATGTGGGTGGTGATTGATTGAGGGAGTGAGGGGATTGGTTAAGTATGTTTCCTAAGCCGCCAATCAGCACACTGGGAAAAGAAACATACACAAACGTTATAGAGAGAGAGATGGTTTATTTTGTAAGAACTGAGCCAGTGAAGATGGACCTCCCAACTAATTAATTGGATTTCTGGAATAGTACACATTATTTACTCTGTTATAGAACTAGACCAACTTTTGATATGGGTTTTGATGTCGCTCGGGTACCCATTGCCCTGCTGCCCCTGCTGGTGGCTGTGGCGGCAGCAGAAGCAGGGGCAGGGTGACAGAGCGACTCACCCTTAATGTACCACTGGCATATGTTGCGTCAGGTACAGCTAATTTAATATAACAAATTTCATGTATATCTCATATAACATTTTAAAGATTTCCCCCCAATATTACAAATCATCGTGTGAGATATTATCCTTACAATTTAATAAGCATTTTTAACCATAATTATTTTACTATCATATTACTAAATTACTTTATTATAATAGACTACTAACATTTAAAACATTAAACAGTATATGACTTCCTACCAACACTAGTTTATCTCAACTTTTCCACTTTTCTCATAAATCTTTATATTATTTATTCAGTGCATTGTTGTATTAAATTAGTTCCCCTATCTCTAGCCATCCGATAAATCTAACTTAAAATTATAATTATTTTTTAGAATTTTTTCCCCATTTGTTCCAGTCTTTTTCAATGGTTTGTTTTACCTTCTGCTTTATTCAGCAAGTAAGCTTGTCCAGCTCAAGTAATTCATCACCTTTCAATATCCAGTCATCAATTTTTGGAATTTTCTTGTCTTTTCCAATATCTGTCGAGGATTATCCTAGCAGCTATCATCATATATAATAACACTTTTTTTCTATTTCAGTTCTCATACTCTCTTCTGTAATATTTAGCAAATATACTTCAGGATTCATTTAAAACATTTTTCACAATTATTTGTATATTTTTATGTACTTCCTCCCAAAAGCATTTCATTCTTTTACACCCCCACCACATATGAAAATATGTTCCTACATTATATGAGCATTTGCAGCACTTTCCATTTGCTCCCACATATATCTGCAATTTTTTTCCGGTGATAAGTGCCATCTATATTACATTTTGTAGATGTTTTCTCCCTCTCAAATCAAATGCTAGAGAAAATTTATTTCCTTTCCCCTGTATGTATTCCCATTAGTCTTAATTCAATTGGCCTACATTATTGCCTATTTTATCATGTTTTCCTTAATCAATTCTTCCTCCATCTTAATGTTTAATAAAAAAAATTATATACTTTGCCAATTGGATCCCCCCTACATTAAATATTACATACCTATCAGGAAGTTCTTTCTAAAGAAGAAGAATCTTTATTACGGTCATAGACCAGCACAGGTAAAAAGGGGATACAAAATAAAGGTGAAATCACAGGATAAAAACAGGCTAAAAGCAGTATTTAAAATGTTAGCTCCAGTATAACAAGACTAGGTTGACACTATTCTACTGCTGAGGACATTGTCTGTCGAATTTTAACCGCAGCTGCGCAGAATCTGGCAACATTATAAGTTGTTCCTGGGTTGGTGTCTGAAAGCAACAAGTTTATGTAGAATTCTCCAGTGTGCCCTTGATATTTATGCAACAGGGGTGATATAAGTCTGAGACGTATGTCCCTGTAGTATGAGCACTGGAGTAATACATGCTCCGTTGTTTCTATTTGACCTGAGTTGCAGGGGCACAGTCTGTCTGAGAAGGGGATCTTCTTGTATCGGCCTTCAAGGACAGCTGAAGGGAGGGCACGACACCGTGCAAGAGTAAAGGCCCTTCGATGTTTAGGTATTTCAAGTGTTGCTAAGTATGCCAAAGGTGAGGCCAGATATCTATTGGAGTCACTAGCAATGAAGGTTGGAGTACTGGCTAGATCCAGTTGTCGCTCTATATCTGCTACCCGTTGTTTGATAGTAGCTTTCGCCCTATCATATCCCAGGCTTAGCAGAAGATCTGGAGAAAGGCCCAGCATTGAGATTTTAGTCATCACTGTCTGTTTCCAGCTGGATTGGAAATCATCACTTAAGGTTAGTGGAGCAAGGCCAGTGGGAAAGAGGGATAGTCTGAGCCAGTAGTTGAGTATGGAACCCACACTCTGGCCTCCATTTTTATAAATCCTGCCTCCAGTCTCAGAGCTGCGTTAGAGACACATTTTGGAGTTTGGAAAGCTGATCTTAAAAATTTGGATTGGACAAGTTCTAATGGAGCAGGGTTGGGGAAGGGTCCCAATTGGGATCCATAAAGCAGTTGTGCTACTGGTTTGGCTTCAAAGAGTTTAAGCGCTGCAGGTAAATAGTGGCCTCCTCTTGTCTTAAGAAATTTGAGAATGGTTGTTGTACTCCTCTGCGCATTGCAAGCAGCATACTCCCCATGCGCTTTCCTACTACCAGTGGCTTGAAAAATTACCCCCAGGTATTTGAAGCAAGAGACCTGCTCAATCTTGTGGCCATCTATATTCCAGTTGTAGTTCTTAGGCCTTTTAGCGAATGCCATGATTTTAGTTTTTTGATAGCTGAGTTCTAGCTTTTCCGCTCTGCAATATTGTGTTAGTGCTCTTAGGGCTCTTTTTAGTCCAATGGGAGTTCTTGAAAGTACTGCTGCATCATCCGCATAAAGCAGCATTGAAATATGCCTTCCCTTTAATTTTAGGGGGTGGAAGTTAGTGTTGTTGAGGTGATCCACCAAATCATTGATGTAGAAGTTAAACAGGAGTGGAGCTAGAATGCAACCTTGCTTGACACCCTTCTCAGTGACAATGTCATTGGTGAGATGTCCCTGGGGGTTACATCTTACTTTTAATGAGGTCCCTTCATGCAGCATACGAATTAGATGGAGTAAACGTCGGTCAATCGAAGAAGCCTCCAGTTTTTTCCACAGTTTGGTTCGGGATATAGAGTCAAAAGCTGCTTTGAAGGCTATGAAGGCAGCATAGAGAGAAACTGTGCTGCAGGTGGAGTATTTTTCAATAAGGTGGTGGAGTACAAGGCACTGATCTATGGTGGAGCGGCCTTCCCTAAAGCCAGCTTGTTCTTCTGCAAGTATGTTTTCTTGTTCCAACCAGGTCTGAAATTTCCACTGTAAGTGTCTTGCATAGAGTTTGCTGATTGTACTGAGGAGACTAATTGGTCTGTAGTTGACAGGATCATCCTTGTTTCCTTTTTTATATATGGGGATGATGATTGCAAGACCCCAATCCTTGGGTGCTCGACCATATTTGTCGATACAGGTGAAAAGTGAGGCCAGGATAGGGGCCCAAAATTCAAGGTTGTTTTTAATGGCTTCTGCAGGCATTAAGTCTTCTCCTGGAGCCTTCCCCATTCTCAGCTGGGCTACAAGGTTCTTGATCTCTGACGCTGTCACTAGTGGCCACCCTTGGATATTTTCTATATTTTGGCTAGTGCATCCCCTTTCAATGTAGTTGTCCTTATAAAGTGCTTGAAAGTGATCCTCCCATATCCCTGGAGGGATGTGACAATCCACTGTAGCTGGCCCATTTCTCTAGGAACTTGATGTAATATGCCAGAATAGAGCTGTGTTGTTGGATCTGACTGCCTGGATAATTTGTGTCCAGTCATTCTTCATGGCTTCTTTTTTCTTGTTCCTCAGCAACTTTTTGTAGTCTCTTTTCTGCTGAAGCAACATTGGTGCAGCATCTGGGATGTTATTAGATAGGTAACCCTCCTGATAAATATCAATGAGTGCTTTTTTAGCTTTAACACATTCCTTGTCAAACCATATTTTGGAGTGGTGCTGTTGTTGTTTCCACTGATGTGCACTATTTTGACAGATTAGATATTGGTGTAGAGCTTGGGTAAGTGTATTGTAATTTTCCAAGATTTCATCAGGGGACTCAGCTGATATCAGGGCAGCCCTAAGATGCTGAAGTTGGTCTGAAGCCAATACCTCACTTATTGTTTGGTTTAGTTGGGGGGTCCATTTAGCTCGGCGATAGGTCCTTCCTGCTGGTGTCACAGAGAGATGATAGCGCTCCCTGGTGTGTGTCTCCTGAGTGAAGTCGCTAAGATGTAACCGAATTGGTAAATGATCACTTTCAAATCTGGGCATAACTTCTAATTCCTTGGCATAGGGAAGAAGGTCCCTGGAAATGATTATGTAATCAATGGCACTCATTCTGGACCCAGAGAGATAAGTGAATTCAGCTGGGCAGTCATTTTTCAGGGCACCATTTAGGATTTGAAGGTTCAGCCTGAATGCTGTTTGATCCAGACAAAGTCCTGCAAAATTTGATTTCTTGTCTTTTGATCATCAGATGAGGTGGGTTCCATCATCTTCAAAATCAGGAGGAGGGCATTTGTGATGGGCATATAGGGTATGATTGTTGGGGCCCAGGCTGGCATTCAAATCACCCCCCAAAATTACAAATGCATTTGGGTTCTGCAACATGAGATTAGCAGTATATGATTCCAATTCAGCCCACAGGCCTCTGATTTGGGATTTCTTCTTCATTGGAGGCATGTAGGCATTTATTATCAGCAAAGTGCAATGGTTAAATTGAATCAGCACTGCCATGGCATGTGTTTTAAAAGTGGAAAGAGGCCTTGTTATGGCACGTAGGGTGGTGGAAACCAGGACGCCCAGGACGCCTCTAGCTCTTCCATGCTTTTTCCCTGGCTCTGCCGGAATTGAGAATGAGTGAAAGCCATTTAGTAACAGATCCTTATTAGTTCATGTTTCCTGGATCAGTATAATGTCATATTGGGTGAGGAAGTCATTAGGACAGGGATCTCTGTGGGCCGTCTGCACCCAGCGATGTTCCAGGTCATAAGAGTAACCTTGTGCTGGTCTGTTGGAAGTCAGGCAGTCACATTGCAGGCCATAGGCTGAATGGGTAATTCATCTGATAGCAGTTGGTTAAATGACTGGATTGACTGTGGCTGTGTCCTCCTCTGTGGATGGAGGGGTAGTGAATCAATGGATTTGTAATTGGTTGACCGGCCGAACCCAAAGGGTGCTCAGCAGTGGCTCCTCTTCGTCTTGGAAAGATGTGACCAGTGGGGTGCCACAGGGTTCTGTCCTGGGCCCAGTGCTATTCAACATCTTTATCAATGACTTAGATGAGGGAATTAGGGGCATACTTATCAAATTTGCAGATGACACCAAATTGGGAGGAGTAGCTAATACCCTAGAGGACAGGATCAAAATTCAGAATGACCTGGATAGACTGGAGAGCTGGGCCAAAGCTAACAAAATGAAATTCAATACGGAGAAATGTAAAGTACTGCATTTAGGGCAGAAAAATGAAATGCATAAATATAGGATGGGAGAGACCTGGCTGAATGAGACTATGTGCGAAAGGGATCTAGGAGTCCTAGTAGACCACAAGTTGAACATGAGCCAACAGTGTGATGCGGCAGCTAAAAAGGCCAATGCAATTTTGGGCTGTATCAATAGAAGTATAGTGTCTAGATCAAGGGAAGTAATAGTGCCACTCTATTCTGCCTTGGTCAGACCTCACTTAGAATACTGTGTCCAGTTCTGGGCACCACAATTCAGAAAGGATATTGACAAATTGGAGCGTGTCCAGAGAAGGGCAACTAAAATGGTGAAAGGTCTGGAAACAATGCCTTATGAGGAGAGACTTAGGGAGCTGGGTATGTTTAGCCTGGAAAAAAGACGGTTTAGAGGCGATATGATAGCCCTGTTTAAGTATTTGAAGGGATGTCACGCTGAGGATGGAGCAGGCTTGTTTTCTGCTGCTCCAGAGACTGGAACACGGAGCAATGGGTGCAAGCTCCAGGAACAGAGATTCCACCTCAACATGAGGAGGAACTTTTTGACAGTCAGAGCTGTTCGGCAGTGGAACACACTCCCTCGGAGCGTGGTGGGGTCTCCTTCCTTGGAGGTCTTTAAACAGAGGCTGGATGGCCATCTGTCGGGGATGCTTTGATTGTGATTTCCTGCGTGGCAGGGGGTTGGACTGGATGGCCCTCGTGGTCTCTTCCAACTCTGCAATTCTATGATTCTATGATTCTATGATTCTATGATCATATTCCTTTTCTTCCTGCCCTGCCTGTTCTGGAAGAGAGATTGGAAGAACCAATGCAGCATGGGAAGTGAAATGAGGATCACAAGCAAGCAAGGATCCCATCTCTTTAGTGAGGGGGGAATTCTTTGGCTTAGGAGATGAGGTAGGTGGCAGTGAAGACTGTTTTTCCCTTGAGCTAGGTTTGCATAGGGATGTTTGAGTCCCCTGGGGTTTAATTGTAGATGGGGGTGCATCTGCAGTATATTGCATTTGTGAAGGGGTGTTGGCTACAAGTCGGGATTTCAAGGTTTCCTTGATTATAAGTAGAGAGTCATCACTTTCGCTTTCATTGTCAGAGAAATCAGAGAAATGCGCGGACAGTTTCCTGCGAGGGGGGGCCTGATTTCAATGGGGCTGGATTGCTGTTAGATTGACTCAGGATGGTATCTCTCATCAGCTGTATTGTGGGAGTGTGTTCCCAAATTTCTGTGAGTTTTTCTCTCAGTTTAATTACTTCTTGATTTATCGCCTGAGCTTCTTCCTTTAAGGTGTGTTTAGGTTCTCCCTCTTGGTGTGCAGAATTATTGCTTCTTTGTGTTATTGTTGCTGTTTTCCCTGTGATGAGGTCACGGACTATCTCATCCTTGAAAACTCTGTTAATTTCTATATAATGTGCATTCCAGAGGAAATTTCTTTTCCGTAACAGCCTGTTAGGAATATTTGTCTGGCTAAAGGTCAGAAAAATTCGCTTAGTAGCTCTTGAGCTGGATAAAAAGTGGCAGTCTGTTAAATCAATTGTTCTGCTGTGCATGTTTAAAAGTTGGGAAAGGTATCTCAAAACAGCCTTCTTCCCGTTCCACATGTGCCTGTTGTGATGTGTTTGCAACAGAAGCTGATTTTTTTTAACACTCTGCTGTGGTTAACTGCATCCTGTGACGTGACAGGGCACGTCATTTCCTCCAAATCTGCTTCATTTTTAACCCCCTGTGTACCATATGGGCTTTGCCTTTGAAAATCTTGTTGGGAAAGCTTATTTGTAATGTTGTTTAATCTTTGCAAAATAAGAATCAATGTCTCTATGGACAGTTTGCAGAAATCATAAAAGAGCTGAGCGCTGTTATTGTAGGGAATGCTGCCAAGCTCCAGGAGTTTGACTTTGTTATCAACTTTGTTTTCAACTTGCTCTGTCCCATAATTTATATTTACACTTTGAGGAATTGGGGAGGCTGTTTTGTTTAGTTCAAGTGTTTGTGATGGCTTAAGGAGTAAAGAAGGAGCTGTTGTTACAGATCTGTTACTCACGGGCTGTGTTGTCTCTGCCGCTGGGAAGAGTGAGTCAATCCTCATCTGTTTTCCTGCTTTGGAGGGTTCCTGATTGTCATTATTATTACAGGGGCTCGTCCGATTTCTTTTCTTGCCTTTGGATGGCATTTTGGAGGTATATATAGGTGGTAATGCCAGATGTTAGTGGGAGGACAATTCATCAGTTGTTAGTCCGTCGCCATCTTGCCCCTCCTCCCAGTTCTTTCTAATGTTTAGGTGGAATTTCTTTTCCTACAGTTTTGAGTCCATTGCTCCATGTCCCAGTTTCTGGAGCAGCAGAAACCAAGCTTGCTTCATCCTCAGTATGATATTCCTTCAAATATTTAAACATGGCTATCATGTCACCTCTTAACCTTCTCTTCTCCAGACTAAACATACCTAGCTGCCTAAGCCACTCCTAATAAGGCATGGCTTCCAGACCTCCCACCATTTTGGTCAAACTCCTCTAGACACGTTCCAGCTTGTCCATATCCTTCTTGAATTGTGGTGCCCAGAACTGGACACAGTATTCCAGGTGAGGTTTGATGAGAGCACAATAGAGTGGTACTATTACTGTTGGGGTGTAGAAAGATGCGCTGTGTCCACCACGACCACCTGCAGAGTTGTTCCACATCGACAGGACGCCAAGGAGAAAGTTTTCTGGAGAGACTTCTGCAAAAGACTTCAGGCTGAGAAGGAAAAAATTCCTTCACCCCAGCACACTGCCTTGAGCTCTGGCTTGCCAAATAAAGACAGCAACAAGGCCAGCCTTCACTGAACTTGAGGGCTTTAATCTTTGTTTGCAGTATATTTACAATATATATACAGAGTATAGGACAGCCGTCTCTAATACTCATAAATCTTTCTCAAACCAACAAACTGCTTTGCCAACCACCATCCAAAACAAACCCACACTGGAGATAATTCCCATCTCCTTTCTATAGGCAGTTAAACAATGCCTGTTACATCAGGCATCTCAGGTATGCATGCCCTTAGGTGTGCTGACTCACACACACACCTGCCACTGGAGCTTAACTACTTTCATTACTAAGCTTACAGCTCCATCTTGTGGTCACATCCATGTCATTCCCTGACATTCCACTCCAAATGACATGTGGTGTGTCCCATGTGTCATTTACACCTATCCTTTTATATACTGTCACCTTATTCACTGATACCTATAGAGTCTGAGACTCCGTTCCCATTATTTACAATGTCACAGTGTTTTCCTAGACCTTGATAGCCCATGCTACTGACCGACCCGGCTCTGGCTTCCCTGGTGCTATCATTTGTCAGTTTCCTTTTACTTATAGGCCTGACCATCCCACCAAACATATCCTGACTATACTGTGCCACACACACCAGAGCTTTGGTTTTCTTCCACCTCTCCTGTTTAGTGCATGTTCTCCTGGCTCTTTCTGGAATGCTTTCAGTTCTTTTTACTGCTGTCACAGAAGAGGCTTGTCCCTGCTTTACTATGAAGAACTTTCCCTTCTGAGACCTCATGGGAATCAGGAATATACCTTGACCACCCTCAGTGTCACTGCTACCAACACTGGCCTGAGTGTCTTGCCCATGAGTCTCAACTTGTTCTTGTTTCACAGTCACTATCTCCAGCTTTGGTTGCAAGTCTAATGAAGTGCTAGGCTCTTCTGGAGTACCAGGCACCTTCAAAGTGCCCTGTTTACTCGAAATTCCAGGCTGTTGTGACACACCTGGTTTCTCATCTAAGATATCCCTGGATGCATGTACCCCTCCATTTCCATTGTTCTTATCTACCACACTGGCTTTCTGTTCTATAACAACATTCTGGTCAGGGTACACTCACTTCCACCCAGCATGAGTCTCAAACTTAGCACTCCTTGAATACAAAATCCTATTCCCATCCATCAGGAACCTGTACTTGTTCCCCTCATAGCCCACAAAACGCAACCTATGGCTTTTGGGCTTATTCTTTTTCCTGAACTGAGGCGGAATGTACACTGATGCAAATTGTCCAAACACTCTTAAGTACTTTAGGTTTGGTGCTCTTCCATACAATAAGTAGTATGGTGTTTGGTTTATCGCACTGCACCATGACCTATTTACAATATGACAAGCGGTTCTTGTTGCTTCTCCCCACAAATTAGCTGGTGCTCCAGAATCCTCTAACATACAATCCCTTATTTGGTTTATCATCCCAATCCTACGTTCAGCCAAACCATCCTCAGCTGGACATCCGGGATTTGTAGTTTTATGTTGGATCCCTTTCTGCCCAAACCACTGCTGCAAATTACTACTTAAGAATTCCCCACCTCTGTCTGTCACAAAAGTGCCAACTTTGTAGGGAAACTCCCTTTCAACAGAATTGACCCATTTTTTGATCATATCAGCAGCCTCACTTTTGGTTTTGAGCATTGCTACATAGGTAAATCTGGTATGCGTATCTACTATCAATAGGGTAAACCTACTACCCCCTATACTCTTTACTCGATGCGGCCCTGATAAATCCGCATGTACAATCTGAAAAGGCCTCTGGGTTATGCATTTGCTCACCTTTGCTACAGGGTGAGCCTTAACCTTTACCTTTTTGCAAATAGCACAGTCAAAGTAACTTTTACAGTTATCTACCTTGAACTCTGGGCAAACCTTCTCTAGGTTTCTCAAACCTTTGAAGCTTATATGGCTCATAACTCTATGAAGGTAATGAGCACACCCATCATGCAGTGGCTTATTTGTTACATTCCCACACTGCACCTGTGCTACCATTTGATAAATGTGATTTTTCTTTATGGCTTTACCACATACTACTCCCTCCTTGGACACAATCCCCTCATCTCCTTTGAAAAGGATTTCATATCCATCACTGGTTAGGGATGCCACACTTACAAGGCTGTTTTGTAGTTTTGGTGCACACAGTACATTATGAAATACCTTGTTTAAACCACGGATTAATACAGACCCTTGAATCTCTACACTGCCAGATTCACCATATGCAAATACCACAGTGTCCACTGGTGCTGGCTTTGGGTTCTGTAGTTTTTCCCTATCAGGGGTCATATGATGAGAACACCCACTGTCCAAAATCCAGACAGACTGGTCCTTTTTCGCATTTACAACTCCCTCTACAGTAGTAGCAAACCCCCTCCCATCTTGGAGCTTGTCTTTTTTTTTTTTTTGGTGAGTTCTGTCCTATCTTTGCTGCAGAGACCTTAAGGCAGTTCTTTATCCAATGTCCGGTCTCTCCACATGAAAAACATTTCCGTGTTCTGCAGACAGCAGCACTCCCTTCCTCAGACAAGGACATGGATTGGTTGGTTGGTTGTCTCCTCCAGCTGGTCCCTCCCTTGAAGCTCTCCTCTGAGTCTCTCCTCTGTGCCTCTTCCAATATTCTGGATGCCACGAGGTCGACATTTAAATCAGCTTCGGCTACTCCTTGGAGATTGTACATTAGAAACTCCCATTCACTGTTTAGACTACTCGGGAGTATAAAAGCTTTTTGGGTTTCTTCTATTTGGATGCCATGCTGCGCTCTGCGAAATTATCCTGCATCCTTTTTAAATGCACAAGCATGGATTCACTTTCCTGCTGTTTACAACAATACAGCTTTCTACTGCACAGCATTTTTGACAAGGCGCCAGCTGGTTGGTTGACATTCTCAAGAGCTTTCCAGACTTCAAACGCTGACCTCTTATCTCTTATATTATTCAGCTGATTTGGTTCTAAAGCCAAAACTATTGTTGCTCTAGCTTTTTCGTCACCTATTAATTCATATTTATTAGTAGGGTCAGGTTGTTTCTTTACATAGTTCCATAAGTCCTGCTTTATTAGCAAAGCCTGCATGTAAATTTTCTAGGAAGCATAGTTCTTCTCAGACAGCTTTTTAAACCTGACTGCTGTTTCCATGTTTGCACTGAGTCTGCGACTTAAACAGATGCAAACAAACACATCGATAACAGCCTGGGCAGGCTGCCAAAAACAATTAGCTTCCAAAGCAAACAGATAAGAGCAGAGTCCATGAGTAGACACACTTAACTCACTCCTTTCCAGGACTTTTCTCTTCAGCCCTTCAGGAACACAAAACAGCTCACCAATTGCAGAACTATATCTCCCACAGCTTCTCGAGCATTGTCCACGCGGACACTGGGCCCATAACCCTTGTTGGGGCGTAGAAAGATGCGCTGTGTCCACCACGACCACCTGCAGAATTGTTCCACATCGACAGGATGCCAAGGAGAAGGTTTTCTGGAGAGACTTCTGCAAAAGACTTCAGGCTGAGAAGGAAAAATTCCTTCACCCCAGCACACTGCCTTGAGCTCTGGCTTGCCAAATAAAGACAGCAACAAGGCCAGCCTTCACTGAACTTGAGGGCTTTAATCTTTGTTTGCAGTATATTTACAATATATATACAGAGTATAGGACAGCCGTCTCTAATACTCATAAATCTTTCTCAAACCAACAAACTGCTTTGCCAACCACCATTCAAAACAAACCCACACTGGACATAATTCCCATCTCCTTTCTATAGGCAGTTAAACAATGCCTGTTACATCAGGCATCTCAGGTGTGCATACCCTTAGGTGTGCTGACTCACACACACACCTGCCACTGGAGCTTAACTACTTTCATTACTAAGCTTACAGCTCCATCTTGTGGTCACATCCATGTCATTTCCTGACAATTACATCCCTTGATCTAGACACTACTGTATATTCCTCTTGATGCAGCCTAAAATCGTATTGGCTTTTTTAGCTGCGACATCACACTGTTCACTCATGTTCAGTCTGTGGTCCGCTAAGACTCCTGGATCCCTTTCACATGTACTGTTATCAAGCCAGGTGTCACCCATTCTATATCTGTGCATTTCATTTTTTCTGCCTAAATGTGATACCTCACATTTCTCCCTGTTAAAATCCATTTTGTTAGTTTTGGCCCAGCTCTTGAATTCTGATCCTGACCTCTGGGGTATTTGCTATCCCTCCTAATTTGTTGTCATCTGCAAATTTGGTAAGCATGTACTCTATTCCATCATCCAAGTGATTGATAAAGATGTTGAGTAGCACTGGGACCACAACAGAACCCTGTGGCACCCCAGTAGTCACTTCTCTCAAGGATGAAGAAGAGCCATTGGGTTCGGTCGGTCAACCAATTACAAATGTTAGTAGCTTAATTGCAAGAATATTGTGGGGGACTTTGTTGACGACCTTACTGAAATCAAGATATGATATATCCACAGTATTCACTTCATCTACCAAGCTTGTAACTCTATCAAAAAAGAGATCAGATTAGTCTGGAGTGACTTGTTTTTGAGAAACCTATGTTAATTATGTCATCCCTTTCTAAGTGCTTACAGACTGACTGTTTAATGATCTGCTCTAGAGTGTTTCCTGGTATTGATGTCAGGCTTACTGGGTGATAATTGTTTGTGTCCTCTTATTCCCCGCTTTTTGAAGATGGGGACAACATATGCCCTCCTCCAATCTTCTGGGACTTCTCTAGTTCTCCAGAAATTCTCAAAGATTATTGATAATGGTTCTGAGATTACTTCTGCCAGTTCTTTTAATACCCTTGGATGTAGTTCATCTGGCCCTAGAGTCTTGAATTCATTTATACAGGCCAGGTATTCCTCAACTACCTCTTCACTTATTCTTTGCTGCGTTTCTCCTACTGTATCATCTGCTCCATTTTCCTCAGTTTGGACACTGTTTTCCTTCTGGGAGAAGAATGAGGCAAAGAAGGTGTTGAATAGCTTTGCATTTTCTCTGTCCCCTGTTAGCATTTCACCATCTTTTCCATACAGTGAGCCCTACCATTTCCTTGTTCTTCCTTTTGCTCTGAACATAACAAAAAAATTGCCCTTTTTATTGTTTCAAACCTCTCTAGCAAGCCTGAGCTCATTCTGCATTTAGCTTTTCTGACTTTCCCCCTACATGTGCTGGCTAATCATTTGAATTCCTCTTTGGTGATTTCACCCCCTTTCCATTTCTTATACATGCACCTTTCTTGTACACGTGCAGGTAAAAGTTCTTTAGATATCCATCTTTGTTTCTTTAGACACCTCCCATGTTTTCTCCTCATTGGAACTGTTTGAAGTTTTGCCTGCAATATCTTACATTTAGGAAACTGCCATCCATCATGAACTCCCTTCTCTTTTATTATTCCTGACCACAGGATCACTCCCAGTATTTCCCTAACTTTACTGAAATCACCTTTCTTAAAATCAATAATATATGTCTAATAATGCTTGGCTTCCCCTTTCTGCAGTATCACAAACTCCATGAGAACATGGTCACTCCCGCCTTAGGATCTTGCCACTTCCACTACACTAATCAGGCCATCAGTGTTGGTTAGGATCAGATCCAAAATAGTTGATCCCCTTGTTGCCTCTTCCACCTTGTTACACTGTCAGCACCTCCCTGGCTTGGGGGCTCTGCTGGTTCAGGATATGAAGCAAGCAAAATGACCATGCACCAGTTCTGGGCTTGAAAAAGAAGGCTATTTTATTAATGACAGCAGATAGAAAAGCGAATAGGCATACTCTCATCAATCAAACAGACATAGAAAGCAAAAGGATACATACACAAATTATGTGTTCCTCTTATTGAATCTTTGCAAGCATGGTGGGGAGAAAGGAAAACTTTCTCAAAGCAATTAACAAGAGGAAATTTTCTCATGCCAGTTATCACACCAGGTGCCAGGATGTATTTTTATTTCCTTGGCCATAGGATGACATTCTCGTTCCCTCCTGGTGCATCTAGCTGTGGAGAGAAACCTCTCCTTGACCCATTCTATTTAAGGTAAAGCGGGCCTAGCATATCAAATGCAGCCTGAACCAATCTTCTGCTAGGCCATGCATGCAGGGCCTAACACACCTTCTGGACAATGAAATTGTCTGCAGGGCTAGTGCAGAATTTGTTAATCTTATATTCTTGGAAGAGTTCGACCTCCAACAGTGGATTCAATCTGTATACTGTTGCCCCTCTGTATCCATGGACTTGGTATCCATGGATTTAAGTATTCATGGCTTGAAAATTATCTTTAAAAAAATAATAATCCAAAAAGCAAACCTTGATTTTGCCATCTTATCTAAGGGACACTGCCATTACATATAATGGGACTTGCGTATTCATGGATTTTGGTATCCACAGGGGGTCCTGGAACCAAACCCCAGCGATTATGAAGAGACAACTGTAGTTGAAATCTCCCATTACTACTACATCTCTCCTTTCTGAATTTGTGATCATCTGTTTTAGGAAGGCATCATCCACTTCCTAAGTCTGGCTTGAGGGGAGTCTGTACTAGACACCCACAATGACATACATCCCTATTGTCTCTCTCCCACCTAATTTTTACCCAGATGATCTGAACCTGATTTCCAGGATTTAAGTTATCTCTTCACAGGTGTAAACATCCATGATATATAATGCTTCTCTTCTTCTTTTGCTGCTTGGTCTCTTTCTCTTAAATAGGTTATATTCCAGTATTACTACATTCCAATCATAAGACTCATCTTGCCAGGTTTCAGTGATGCCTATTGTATCATGTTTGCTGTGCTGTGTTAATAGTTCAAGTTCATCTTGTTTATTTCCCATGCTCTGTGCATTAGTGTAGAGACATCTAAGACCATGGGCCATACCTCCTAGATGCTTATTTAAGGTCTTTTCCCTTCCACTGTTGGGTTCCTATACTGTTTGTCCAGTTCCCTCTAAAACAGATGGGCTATTATCTCCAGCAGTTGATGAACTCTTGCCCTCAAAAATATTGTCTCCCTCCCCCACATAGCTCAATTTCAAGCCCTCCTGGTCTGATCTTTTAGCATCTTAGCAAATACATTCCTGCCACCTACTGTGAGGTGTAACTCATCCTTGCCAGAAGTCCACCTTCATGAAACTGCAGACCATGGTCCAAGAAGCCAAATCGTTCCTGGTGGCACCATCGGCAGAGCCAGTTATTCACCTCCACTATTCTTCTCTACAGTCCTGGGCCATGTCTTTTACCTGAGAGGAGAGATGTAATGACAAGCTGTGCATCAAGGTCCTTCAGATTCCTACCCAGAGCCTCATAATCCCTTGTGATATCCCGAAGGCTATGCCTTGTTGTGTCCTTGGTTTGCCCCAGGGAGACAGCACACTTCTTGAGACATTTTGTCTGGTCTGCAAACCACTGCTTCCGTTCTCCTCAGCAGTGAGTCCCCTACCACTACCACATGTCTCCTCTGGTGATTGGCTGGGGGAATTCCAAGTGCTGAATATTGCAAAGTCACCTGTACATTCTTTGCAGATTGGAGCTGTTGCTCTTGTTTTTTTTTAATTGTATTTATTAAAGTTTTTCATTTAAACAATACAAAACTGAGAGTATTGAACAGAATGGTGTCGGTTGAAATAATTGGTTACATATTAGGGGAACTCACAGTACAAAACACAAAGATAAACATAAAATTCCATGTAACCACAAAAGTCAAGTGAGCGTTAGGGTACTTAAAGTCCAGACAAGATTATCTGTCTGCTGCACTGTATGTGATTAGTCCAGTACGTCTTTCCATAATATGCCATGGTGACATGGGGGGTTGAGGTCGATCTTGGCAGCGTTTATATATGTTGTCTCCCTGGGGCAAAGATCTGTGATGTGACCGAGAGGCTGACAAGACTCGTCAAGCCTACAGATCATTACCCCTTCCTTTTGGTCCATGTGGGAACCAATGATACTGCAAGGCACAGCTTTCCCAAGATCAGAAGAGATTATGAGGCCCTGGGGAGGAAGCTGAAAGAAATGAACGCACAGGTGGTCATCTCGTCTCTTCTGCCAGTTGAAGGGCATGGTCCAAGAAGGGAGAGGAAAATAGCCGACGTAAACAACTGGCTCCGTAGATGGTGTCGCCGAGAACAAATTGGATTCTTGGATCATGGACTGCGCTTCCATGCGGGGGGACTTCTGGCAAGAGATGGGGTGCATCTTACAACAGTTGGAATAAACATTTTTGCCAACAGTCTCAAGAATTTGATCAGGAGGGCTTTAAACTGAGTCAAATGGGGGAGGGAGACAGTATTCTGGAAGGCAAAAGGGCTGGAGAAAATAGTCAAACTGTCATAGAGGGAACAAGGCAAACAGCGCAAGGACCCAACAGTGGGAGGCAAAAAAACTTGCACAGGGAGCAAGTAAAGGGAACACATGGTCTCAGATGTCTCTACACTAATGCACAGAGCATGGGAAATAAGCAAGATGAACTTGAACTCCTTGCACTACAAAACAAATATGATATAATAGGCGTTACTGAAACCTGGTGGGACGAGTCTCATGATTGGAATGTAGGAATAGAGGGGTATAACCTTTATAGGAGAAACAGGCCAAACAGGAAAGGAGGAGGAATAGCATTATATGTCAGGGATATTTACACCAGTGAAGTGATCCATGACATCAATACTGGAAGCCAGGTGGAGAGCATCTGGATAAAAATTAAAGGGGAGGGAAACAACAGGGATGTTACTGTGGGACTCTACTACAGACCCCCAAATCAGACGGAGGAATTGGATGTTGCCTTTCTAGAACAGATGAACATACATGCAGAAAGGAGAGATGTAGTAGTGATGGGTGACTTCAACTATCCTGATATTTGCTGGCAATCTAACTCAGCCAAAACTACAAGGTCCAGCAAATTCCTTACATGCCTGGAAGACAATTTCATGGTCCAAAAGGTGGAAGAGGCAACAAGGGGGTCAGCTATTTTAGATCTGATCCTAACCAACAGAGACGACCTTGTTAATGGGGTGCAAGTGGTGGGATCCTTAGGTGAGAGTGATCATGTTCTCCTGGAGTTTGTTATACAATGGAAAGGAGAAGCCAGGCATAGTCAGACACGCATTCTTGACTTTAGGAGAGCTGATTTCAATAAACTCAGGGAAATACTGGGGATGATCCCATGGTCAAGAATACTAAAAGAGAAGGGACCTCAAGACGGATGGGACTTTCTCAAAAGGGAGATACTGAAGGCACAATTTCAAACAGTACCATTGAGGAAGAAAAATGGGAGGTGTCTCAAGAAACCAGGATGGATGACTAAAGAACTTTCAATGGAGCTAAGTTTTAAACGGAACATGTATAGGAAATGGAAAAGGGGGGAAATCACCAAAGAAGAATTCAAACAGATAGCGAACACGTGTAGGAGTAAAGTCAGAAAAGCTAAAGCGCAGAATGAGCTCAGGCTTGCTAGGGAGGTTAAGAACAATAAAAAGGGTTTTTTTGGGTATGTCCGCAGCAAAAGGAGGAAGAAGGAAATGATAGGGCCGCTACGTGGAGAAGATGGCAAAATGCTAACAGGGGACAGAGAAAAGGCAGAATTACTCAACACCTTCTTTGCCTCAGTGTTTTCAGAAAAGGAAAAGGAGGACCAACCTGAGGAGAATGGAACAGAGGACACAATAGGGGAAATCCAGCTCAAAATAAGTAAAGAGGTAGTACAGGAATACCTTCTTAATCTAAATGAATTTAAATCTCCAGGACCAGATGAACTACATCCAAGAGTATTAAAAGAGCTGGCAAATATAATCTCAGAGCCATTGGCAATAATATTTGAGAACTCCTGGAGAACAGGAGAAGTCCCAGCAGACTGGAGGAGGGCAAACGTTGTTCCCATCTTCAAAAAGGGGAAAAAAGAGGATCCCAACAACTATCGTCCAGTTAGTCTGACATCAATACCAGGGAAGATTCTAGAACAGATCATTAAACAGAGAGTCTGTGAACATTTAGAAGGCAATGCCATAATCACAAAAAGTCAGCATGGGTTTCAGAGAAACAAGTCATGCCAGACTAATCTGATTTCTTTTTTTGATAAAGTTACCAGCTTGGTAGATGAAGGGAATGCTGTGGACATTGCATACCTTGATTTCAGTAAGGCCTTTGACAAGGTTCCCCATGACATTCTTGCAAACAAGCTTGTAGAATGTGGGCTAGACAAGTTAACTGTTCAATGGATTTGTAATTGGTTGACCGGCCGAACCCAAAGGGTGCTCAGCAGTGGCTCCTCTTCGTCTTGGAAAGATGTGACCAGTGGGGTGCCACAGGGTTCTGTCCTGGGCCCAGTGCTATTCAACATCTTTATCAATGACTTAGATGAGGGAATTAGGGGCATACTTATCAAATTTGCAGATGACACCAAATTGGGAGGAGTAGCTAATACCCTAGAGGACAGGATCAAAATTCAGAATGACCTGGATAGACTGGAGAGCTGGGCCAAATCTAACAAAATGAAATTCAATACGGAGAAATGTAAAGTACTGCATTTAGGGAGGAAAAATGAAATGCATAAATATAGGATGGGAGAGACCTGGCTGAATGAGACTACGTGCGAAAGGGATCTAGGAGTCCTAGTAGACCACAAGTTGAACATGAGCCAACAGTGTGATGCAGCAGCTAAAAAGGCCAATGCAATTTTGGGCTGTATTAATAAAAGTATAGTGTCTAGATCAAGGGAAGTAATAGTGCCACTCTATTCTGCCTTGGTCAGACCTCACTTAGAATACTGTGTCCAGTTCTGGGCACCACAATTCAGAAAGGATATTGACAAATTGGAGCGTGTCCAGAGAAGGGCAACTAAAATGGTGAAAGGTCTGGAAACAATGCCTTATGAGGAGAGACTTAGGGAGCTGGGTATGTTTAGCCTGGAAAAAAGACGGTTTAGAGGCGATATGATAGCCCTGTTTAAGTATTTGAAGGGATGTCACACTGAGGATGGAGCAGGCTTGTTTTCTGCTGCTCCAGAGACTGGAACACGGAGCAATGGGTGCAAGCTCCAGGAACAGAGATTCCACCTCAACATGAGGAGGAACTTTTTGACAGTAAGAGCTGTTCGGCAGTGGAACACACTCCCTCGGAGCGTGGTGGGGTCTCCTTCCTTGGAGGTCTTTAAACAGAGGCTGGATGGCCATCTGTCGGGGATGCTTTGATTGTGATTTCCTGCGTGGCAGGGGGGTTGGACTGGATGGCCCTTGTGGTCTCTTCCAACTCTGCAATTCTATGATTCTATGATTCTATGATTCTATGACTCCAAAACAACAAGGAAGTGTGATAATAAAATTTTTTTTAACTAGTTTGTTAATACAATGCTATTTTAAAGATTTTTCAATGTGATGAATTCAATTTAAAGCAATACAACCACAAAAGGCTTTTTTTTCAGCATGCAAACCCACTATGCCACTATGACAATTTTTACATACACAAATAGCTTAATACAGCATAAATGATCCTCACTAACTTAATACAGAATAATTATAACCAAAGACAGCTCTTTCTCAGCAATTGTTGACAATACCAACATAAAGTTTGACAAATATTTTTACATCCACAATTGGCTTAATATATTATAACCAAAAATAACTCTTTTACAGTAAATATTAACAATACCAGTATGAAAGTTTGACAAAATGTTTACACCCACAATTGGTTTAATACAAACAAACAACTTTTATCCAGATTCTTTATCCAGTTGTTTCGATCCTACTTGGATCTTCATCAGTGTCTTTATCACCAGGATATTTAATGACTGTAGTATTCCTTCCTACATTAATATTAAATGAATTATTTTAACTGGTTAAACCATTTAGCTGTATTAAGTATCTAACCATAAGTATTTCAGCTGTGCTTACCACTGTTTTTAAACTGCTGTGAGCCTTTTCCCCACTTCTGCAGCATGGACCTTGATTTTTACAGTCTGTTCATTTTTAAAAAAAAATTGTTAGTTATAATGCTCTAAAGAAATTTGCTTCTTATGTATTTTATATGTAATGGAAGTTAGGCTTACCTTGACTGCCCTGAGTATTTTTCTCTCAATGATGCAGTACCATAGTGACTGCTAACCCCATTTTTATGATGAACTGTGAAGCTTCTAAGCCTATAACTCACATTGTATTTAAAGGAACAGTGTCTTGTTTTACTTATAGTACTCCCTGCTTAGACACCCAATGATGGCAGTAAAATCAATATTTAGAGGAACACAGATAAATCCATTCTGTCATTCAAACCATCAGGTTGCATAGATTTTAATTTGTATATCCAAAATGCCTCTCTTCTAAGTAACAATATTTAGATTCATTCTTGGCACCTCTAGTAACAAAATCCGCATCTTATATAAAGGATACTAGACATTTCATAAAACAAATTGAGGGTATGACAATTACTGATAACACTTGCCTTGTTATTTTATTTTAGGTTTCAGTCACAATATTATTTACAGATTAAGGGAGTGGCAATGGGCAGCCCTGTGGCCCCATCTGTTGCAAACTTTTTCATGACAACATTGGAAGAGGAATACATTTACACTAAACAAAATCCTTTTTATAAATATATAAGGTATTATGGGAGGTTCATAGATGATGTATACATTATTTTTACTGAAAAATCTAAGATACATAATTTTTTTTTGAATGGATGAATAACATTGACCCCAATATCAGTTTTACCTGTCAGATGGATGTACAAGAAATTCCTTTTTTGGATGTGATGACATATGTGGAAAATAATAAATTAGGAGTCCGGTGTTATCAAAAGCCAACGGATCGTAATTCTCTCCTTCATTTTTCTAGTTGTCATCCACATTCATTGAATAGAAATCTTCCCTTTGCACAATTTTTACAACTCAGAAGAAACTCAACACAAGTAAATGATTATCAAGAAGCAGCTGACAAGTATCAAATAGCATTAAAAAATAGGGCATATCCCAGTGAAATCATTAAAGCAGCCAGGATACAGGCACTTGCAAAAAAATAGAGATTCTCTTTTTCAAGAAAAGGAACATTCCTCCTCAAGTCGAATTGTTGGAGTTTTTACGTTTAACCAAGCATTTCATGACATCAGGCAATTAATAGTAAAACATTGGCATTTGGTTAATCACATACCTGGATGTGAGCTTTCTCCTATTGTAGCATTTCGGAGAACTAAAAATTTGAAAGATGTATTGGTGCACACAGATTTATATACTAGGAGACCTACAGTATAGAAATACAGAGACCACTTTAAATGTGGACATTGTAATAGTTGTAATCAAGCATTAGAACTTAAAACATTCAAACATCCGAAAACAGGGTTGGAATATAAGTTGCACTCCTTTACAAATTGTAGTTCCACGCATGTCATTTATGTAATAATTTGTCCCTGCAATTTACTTTACATTGGGAAAACTGAAAGAAATCTTCGTACTAGAATCACAGAACACAGGAGCAAAGTCAAAAACAAGACTCCAGATAACCCATTAGTGGACCATTTTATCACATTAAATCACTCATCTGATTCCTTTAGGTTTTTTGTCATAGAGTCACTTCAGGACCAATCTACTCAAGGTACCATGATTAACACATTGTTACTTAGAAGAGAGGCATTTTGGATATACAAATTAAAATCTATGCAACCTGATGGTTTGAATGACAGAATGGATTTATCTGTGTTCCTCTAAATATTGATTTTACTGCCATCATTGGGTGTCTAAGCAGGGAGTACTATAAGTAAAACAAGACACTGTCCCTTTAAATACAATGTGAGTTATAGGCTTAGAAGCTTCACAGTTCATCATAAAAATGGGGTTAGCAGTCACTATGGTACTGCATCATTGAGAGAAAAATACTCAGGGCAGTCAAGGTAAGCCTAACTTCCATTACATATAAAATACATAAGAAGCAAATTTCTTTAGAGCATTATAACTAACAATTTTTTTTAAAAAATGAACAGACTGTAAAAATCAAGGTCCATGCTGCAGAAGTGGGGGAAAGGCTCACAGCAGTTTAAAAACAGTGGTAAGCACAGCTGAAATGCTTATGGTTAGATACTTAATACAGCTAAATGGTTTAACCAGTTAAAATAATTCATTTAATATTAATGTAGGAAGGAATACTACAGTCATTAAATATCCTGGTGATAAAGACACTGATGAAGATCCAAGTAGGATCGAAACAACTGGATAAAGAATCCGGATAAAAGTTGTTTGTTTGTATTAAACCAATTGTGGGTGTAAACATTTTGTCAAACTTTCATACTGGTATTGTTAATATTTACTGTAAAAGAGTTATTTTTGGTTATAATATATTAAGCCAATTGTGGATGTAAAAATATTTGTCAAACTTTATGTTGGTGTTGTCAACAATTGCTGAGAAAGAGCTGTCTTTGGTTATAATTATTCTGTATTAAGTCAGTGAGGATCATTTATGCTGTATTAAGCTATTTGTGTATGTAAAAATTGTCATAGTGGCATAGTGGGTTTGCATGCTGAAAAAAAGCCTTTTGTGGTTGTATTGCTTTAAATTGAATTCATCACATTGAAAAATCTTTAAAATAGCATTGTATTAACAAACTAGTTAAAACATTTTTTTTTATTATCACACTTCCTTATTGTTTTGGAGTGCCTTATTAGACACTCTCCATCAGAGTTATTTGGTCTATCAGAGGGAGCCATTTATAGATGAAGCTCCTGGAAGTGGGATGCCGAGATGCTCTCTTCATATTGTCTGATAATTTCTCCATTAGCCAGCTATCCAACAATCTCCCCCACCAACCTGATATAGTAAGTTCTCGAGTTTTCCAATAGTGGGCTATCTTCGCTTTAGTTGTAGCCAATAAAAATGTTAGTAGACTTTTGTACTTGAGAGATTTATTTTGTGCCCAAGAAAGGGAGAGCAGGAGTATTTGGGGGCAAGTGGTATGCTTTGCTTAGTGATTTTCATTATGATGTCTAGTGTTGAGGACCAAAATGTTAGTATAGGTGGGCATTCTAACCACATGTGTAAGTCCGTACCTCTGATAGCACAGCCTTGCCAACAGTTGGGGGACAGTTCTCTTTGTTACATGTGCTAGGTAGATCGGCATTAGGTACCATTTGTGTATTAATTTAAGTGATGTTTCTCTGAATAAAACAGATCTAAATTTATTGTGGGGTGAAGTCCAGATGGTAAGCCAGTCCAATTCCGGGATGGAAAGTTTAAGATCCACCTCCCAGACTGCTTTATGGATAAGCCCCCCTAGTGAATTCTCTATCATCCATTGTCTGAAATGTGTGTTGTTACACTCATTTGCTTGAACAGTGTGAGGGAACGGGGGTATTTTCAGTGTGGGCTAAATGTGTCATGAATGATAAGACCTGTCAGAGCTGTAACCAATTGGGACAAATGTGGTGCAGTAATTGTAGTAGATCTTCCTTTGTTTTGGGACCACTGGCGTTAAAGAGGTCCTTGATGGTGTAAAGCCCCTTGTACTCCCATGACTTAAAGGGCAGAAACTTGTCTTGATTGTAAAAAGAAGGGTGCAAGGTAAATGGTTGAATCGGTGAAGGACTGGGTGCTAACGTATGTTTCCACGCCTTCCATGCAGATGCTGTTGTGCATAGAAAGGGATTGGGGCTACTTCTAATATATCTATATGTGAGATCAGGGAAGAAAAAATGGAGTTCAAGGAGATTTTCAGATGGGGATATAACCCCCATGGAGATTGGGAGAGAAACGGGGCTGTTCCGCTGCCAGTGCTCCATTTCGCATACCCCCATCCTTCTTCCGATCTCCATTTGTTCTCCCTCTGTCCTGCTTTCATTTTCCTTCTGCTATTTTTTACTAATGGAATTTCTTCGTTAGTAAAAAATAGTGGAAAAAAGTGGAAGGAAAATGAAAGCAGGACAGAGGGGGAACAAATGGAGATCGGGAGAAGGACAGGGGTATGCGAAATGGAGCGCTGGCAGTGGAACAGCCCCGTTTCTCTCCCGATCTCTGTGGGGAGTATTTCCCCCATCTGAAAATCTTCCAAGTTAATTTCCAAATTTACCCAGTTGGTGTCAGGATTTCCCCCCAATATATGTGGAATTCTGAGAATTTGAAAGGCCTCAAAATAGAGGGTAAAATTGGTATGTTGAGGCCACCATGTTGGGGCTCGCTGGATTGGGTATGTTTGGGGAATCTTGGGCATTTTTTAGAAAAGATGAAAGAGGATATCAAAGACTGCCAAGAAGAAAATTATTTGTTGGGGTGTGTGTGTTCAAGGGTAGAGTCTGGAATAGAAACAAGAATTTGGGTAATATGAACATCTTAATGAGGGCTATCCTTCCCAAAAGTGATAAATGAAGTGATTGCCAGTTTTTCAACTTTAATCGTGTCCATTTAAGCAGAGGTTTATAATTACATGGTAACGTTTGGGACAGGTCTTTTGTAACCATGATGCCTAGGTATTTAAATCCAGATGGTTGTAAGGGAAAGTTCAACAATTTTTGCTTTCTTAGCTGTGTGTGTAAGGGAATATTCAGACAGAGAAGTGTTGACTTTTGATGGTTAATCCGAAAGCCTGTATAGGTGTCAAAGTGTGGCCAAGATTTTATTAAGTGCAGGGGAGGGAGGTTTGTTCATTGCAAAGGTATACCAAAACATCGTCTGCATACAGACTCAGGTCCCATCTACATTACATGATGAAAAAATAACATGTATTTATTCGAAAAATCAGCAATCTGTACAGACCGCCGTTTGAATAAATACGTGTTAATTAGAGGAGGGGCTGTAAAACAGACAGAGAGGAATCAGCAGCAGCCACCATTTTTTGAAAAGTAAGTAGTCCATGCGGCCGCTGCTCTCCTCTGTCCTCCATCTTCCGGACCCTTCCCAGCCCCACTGCCGCATCTCATCCTCCATCCTCCATCCTCTGGACCCTTCCCAGCCCCACTTTCCTCCTCCGTCCTCTTTCCTCTGGACCCTTCCCAGCTCCACTGTTGCTGCCACTATCCTCCTCCTCGCTCCTTCTCCCTCCTCTTCCTCCTCCAACAAGCCTTTCCCAGCCCCACTGCCACTATCATTCTCCTCACTCCTTCTCCCTTCTCTTCATCCTCTGACAAGCCATTCCTAGCCCCGCGCCGGGGCGCAGCAAGGGAAGGCTCTGAGGAGGAAGCTTGATGGAGGAGGAAGAGAAGGGAGGAGTGAGGAGGATGATAGCAGTGGTGACAGTGGGGCTGGGAAGGGCTTGATGGAGGAGAAAGAGAAAGGAGAAGGAGTGAGGAGGATGGTAACGGTGGTAGCAGTGGGGTTGGGAAGGGCTTGACAGAGGAGGAAGGCTCTGAGGAGGAGGTAAGGAGCTGGGGATGCAGGGGGGGGAACCCGGAGGAAAAGGAGGCCCAAGCCCCACTTATGCTCCCCTAGCCCCAGCTCATATTGGAGGCTTCCTCCTCCAGCTGGGGCTAGGAGTCATGCAGAGTTCAGGGGGACTTTAAAAACCATGTAGGCAGTTAGTATGCTTGCAAACACCTGTCTATCTGGATTTTAAACCTCCTGTACAGATTTTTCTCTCTCTCGTGTAGACAAGGTCTCAGTTTTGTGTTTCTGGTTGTTTATAATAGGGCCAGAGATCTCAGGGTTATTTCTGATGGATTCCACCAAGGATTCAAGTGCCAGTGCAAATAGTATCAGCAAGAGGAGGTAGCCGTGTTTGGTTCCTCTGTGTAGTATTATAGGGGGCGTGTCCTGTCTATTGACATGTATGTATGCCAAAGATCCAATATATGTGCCCTTAAGATATTTCAAGAATGTGTCCCCAAAGTCCATTGCTTGGAGGAAGCCGAACAGGTAGCCCCATCCAACCTGTCAAATGCTTTGAGTGCATCCACTGAGGCTAGGGAGACAGGGGAATAAGTTTTGGATGTGTGATAGATTATACTGAGGGTTCACTGAAACACATCTGCCAGTCTGCGTCCCAGTATAACTTGGTTGATGTGTATATATATTGAGTGATGAATTAGTTTATTCTTTTGGTGAGGATGGAAAACAGTATTTTGGCATCTACATTGATAAGGGCTATGGGTCTGAATGCTTTAGCTGTACGGTGGTCCTCTGTGGTTTTAGGAAAAGAGATTATTTGGGAGTACTTCCAACTGGTGGGGGTTTTTTTGTGAAAGGGTGAGTACTTCATTATAAACATTGAGCATATGGGGGGGGGTCAGCTCCCTGGACATGAGTTTGTAAAATTCATTTGAAAATCCATCTGGGCCCGGTGCTTTATTTGGATGGGGGTCATGAATGGCCCTTTCAATTTCTGTTATGGTTATTGGGCTGTTTAATTGTTGCTTGTGTTCTGGTGCGAGTTTTTTAATGTTTAAAGACTGGAGGAAAGTATCTAGGTCTAAATGCTCAGGTTGTTCAGCTGTAGAGGGCTGAATAGAACGATCTTATTCTTGTAGAATTTCAGTTGTTTTGGACTTTATCTTGCCATCTTCAGCTTTGAGGATGGGAATTAATTTTTTCTCTGGCCTTTTTTTGGCCATCCTGGCAAGGAGCTTAGAATTTCTATTTCCATACGCATAGACGTTGCCTTGGTATATTGCAGGGCTGACTGGATGCGAATGAGATCTAGTTCCTATAATTCTGCTTTTTTTGTTTTAGTAGGGTGAATGTGTGGTGATCTTGAGTGCATTTGTGGGTTGTGGCGAGGTCTGTTATCTCTGTTAGAATTGAGACTCTCTTGGCCTATCTAAGTTTTTTTGTCTGGTGTCTTTCTGAATTAGTAATCATCTGAGAACAGCCTTTAAGGTGTCCCAAAGAAGCGTTTCGTTGGCTCCAGTGGTTTTATTTTTGTTATAGAAGTGTTGGATTGCTTTTTGAATTGAGGATTTGAAATGTTCATCTAAAAAGAGTTTGGAGTTAAAGTGCCAGATTCTATCCAGAGTGGCATCCGGATCGAGTGACCATGTTAGGAGGAGTGGCGCATGGTAGGAATATAAAATTGAAGATATAGACACTTCTTTGATCTGATATAGACACTTCTTTGATCTGGTTTAGAAGATGTTTGTTGATAAAGAAGTGATCTATTCGTGAATAGGAATCATGTAAGGAAGAATAAAGGGTAAAGTCCTTAGCTGTTGGATTAAGTGTTCTCCATGGGTTGATTAAGCTGGCAGCTTCTAGCGATGACTGGGGGGGGGGGGAATGCTTGGCCAAGCTAGGTCTGTAGGATCTATCAAGGAGGGGATCCAAAACAGCATTGGAATCCCCCCCAGGATAACTTCCCCTTTGTCCATGTCTGTCAATATGTGTAGGAAGGTGTGAAAAAAGCAGATTGGTGTTTGTTAGGTGTGGTGAAAGACCCAAGGGTAACCAATCGACTATGCAGCTGGCCTTGTGTGATGATAAACCTCCCCTCCAGGTCTTTCTTGCAGCTATGCAGTTAATACAACAGATTTATCCATAATAATAGCAACCCCCTGGCTTTCCCTGAACCTCCCACCACAAATTGTTCCTCAAAGCATGGCTTTGAAGATTTATTATGCGTCTCCTGCAAAAAAAGGACATTGGGTTTAAGGGGTTTAATTTGTTTAAGAATTTTGGCCCTCTTTGCAGGAGACCCTAACCCTTTGACATTGAAGGAAACAAAACGGACACTAGACATGGTCAAGGGTGTCCTGGTATGAGCTTAGTCCCTGTCCCTCTTTCCTCTCTCTCATCCCACTGCTCAAGGATTGGGGGAACTGGTTAATAAGAGGAAAGTTCGACTGTACAGTGCTTTAAGTGTTATGCTTCACTTTTAAAGACATACAGAAAAAGACATACAAGTAACAATAAAATCAGCAAACATATCTACAAGGGGGAACAACATGACCAAGAGGAGGGAGTCTGCACCCGAAGACTTAACCCTGACTAGGTCCGTACGGACCAGTCTCCTCTGGTAGAACATTTGGAGGTGAGGACTGGCCTAACCATCGCCATTGGCCTCAACCTCTAGACCATTTAACTATCAACTTAGAGAGTGACCTGTGTGGAGGGGGGAATACCTGGCAGAGAAAAGAAACAGCTTCTATGCAAACCATTTCACGCCTTGCGCTGGTGGTTACAGTGTTGCCAACTCCAATTGTTTGTTCAAGATGGAGGATTTCACAAAGGAGAAAGTGAAATATGAGGAAGAAGGCAACATGGTGTCCTGTAACATCACCCAGAGGACTGCAGACTTCAAACCAGCAGCCTGTAAGTGCTGCAGCACCAGGTGCTGACAGCCCCGGTCAGGGAGAGGATTGGGGTTGTACTGTTGATCTTTTTTTCCCTTTGGACAGTCTTCCACTCAGATGTTGAGGGGTCCTCTTCATCTGGGAAGGAAGGGGTGGCCTCCCTTCGAATTTCCCTTTCCGGTAAGTTGTCTTTCCGTGGAAAGTAAGCTGATGCCCTGTTCACTTGTTCTATGTCAGCTGACAATAATTCCAGGTCAGGGCAGATCTTATTAATCCAGGCAATTATAAATTGCTATAGATTGCCTTTTTCCAAGCCCTCTGCTATCCCATGCAGGCAGATACTGAGATGTCTGTTTCTGTCCTCAGGGTCAGCAATCTTATTATTCAGGGTTGCTTTGGCATTATCTAGGCATTTGAGATGGGTTTCTTGGATTGTAGATAATTTCAGGGCCTCATTTGCAGTCTCCTTGATGGAGTCTATTTTATGCATAAGTGCTGTCAGTTTTGAATTAACATGGTCTAGTGCTGTTTTCAGCTGATTTTGCAGATCCATCAACAGGTCTTCCCATAGCTTGGCAAGTGAATCTGATAGTGATGCATCTGTAACTGGGGAAGCTTCTTTCCGATCATTCTTGCCGATTTTGCTAGGCCCAGGTGCCATGTTGGGATCTGTATTTAGCTGATCATCTGACAGCCCTTTGTGCTCTTTGGGTGCAGGATAGAAGTCTGTTATGGACTTATCTGCTGCCCTTTTGCTTTTCAGCATAAATGGATAGCCTGCCCAGGGACTGATTGTAGTGGGGTCACTCTGATTGCATTGGATTAGGTTGAGGCCTTTGAAAGTTCAGTCTCTAAGCGTCTGCCATCTTCAGCTGTCGGCCACGCCCCATGGAACTGTTTCTCTTGTTCCTGTTCCTTCTCATGTCTGATAAGGAAGAAAGCTTGAAATTTATTCTGTAGCTCCATACTCACAGAATGATCCCTAGTCCTTCTACTTCTGTGTCACATTCCTCCTATCACCATCCTAAATAGCTTTTAAAAAGCTCTTAAGATGGATCTCTTCCAGCAGGCCTTTCCAGAATAGATGCCTGGCCATCAAAAAGAAAATCTAACTTGTCCCAATTTCGCTACAGGCACTGTCTATTGTTTATTTTTGATATTTTTTAACGTATGTTTTAATTTTTGAATTATTTAATTGTATTTTAAGGGGGGTGGGATTGCGGGTGGGATGTATATTTTAAATGTTGTAAGTTGCCCTGGTTTGTGTTTTGTAGAGGAGCAGGATATAAATATTATTATTATTATTATTATTATTAGGGAAATGATATCCTCCTTAGAGACTTCCCCTGTGCATTCCTCATCCAGGACAGTCTGTTTCAGTTTATCCACGAAAGCCTCATGCTCTCTAATATGCTGAGTGGTAGATATATGGGCCTCAAGTTGCTGGACCTTCTCTTCCAACACGGCCACCAATGTGCAATTGCCGCAGGTATAACTTCTCACATCCTTTGGCAAGAATACAAACATACCAGAGCTGTTGCAGGTGGTGCCAGCAGCTCTCTCATGGTCTATATTCAGTAATCTTAGCAACTCCCCCTCTAAATACCCACACCAAATATGCATGTTGGCCTTGCCTGAGCTGAGCTCTGTTTGCTGAGCTTCAGGGACTGGGGCTGCAGGTATATAGAGAGCTAGTGGCTGCTAGTTTCACCCTCAGCCAAATGGCTGCTAAGCTCCTCCCTCAACCAAGTGGTTGCTAGGTCTTCTTGACCTGGAAATTATGCCTCTTACTTCCCTCAACTTGGAAATGATGATTCCATTAATGTAAGCTAAAATATTATTTGCCTTCTTTGCTGTAGTATCACACTGCTGGGTCATGTTCAATTTATGAACAACAATAATCCGAAGGTGGTTTTTACATGTGCTGTTGCTAAGCCAAATATCCTTCATCCTGTAAGTGTTATAAGTGTGTATTTTGTTTTCGTGGCCTAAATGTAGAATTTTACATTTGTTGTGAATTCCATTTGATTAGTTTCAGCCCAATTCTCTAATTTATCAAGGTTATTTTGAATCTGTTCCTATGTTTCAACGTGTTTTCTATTCCTCCCAGTTTTTTTATCATCTGCCAACATGATAAGGATTCCCTCTAACCCACCATCTAAGTCACTGATAAAAAATATTAAAGAATGTCAGCCTCAGGACAGAACCCTGTGATACTCCACTTGTGATTTCCCTCTAGTTTGAAGTACAGCTGTTGATGACGACTCTTTGAGCACAGTTTTCCAACCAATTATGGATCCATCTGACAGTGTTCTCATCTATTCTGCATTTAATCAGTTTGCTAATCTTATTATTATGGGGGACTTTATCAAATGCTTTGCTGATATTCAGATAAATGAGATCCACAGCATTCTCACCATCTACTAAATTAGTGACCTGATTGAAAAAAAAAAGATAGAACATTGATTTGACAGGGTTTGTTCTTGACAAACCCATGCTGGCTCCTACTGATCACTGAAAATCTCCTTTTTGTTGCTCCTTGCTTGTCTAGCCAATCTCAGGTCATTCTGAGCTTTAGCTTTCTTTGTACTATTCCTGCAAGCATTGGCTGCACATCTGTACTCTTCTCTGGTGATTCGTCATTCCTTCCATTCTTTATACATACTGTACTCTTTAAAAAAAATTATTTATTTTTTTTACTTCCTCTGCTGTGTGGCCACATTGGCTTTTTCTGATGTTTCCCACTTTTCTTCTTCCATGGTATTGTTTGTGATTGTGCTCTCCTCCTCCTCCTCCTCCTCCTTCAAAAACTCTCACTCTTACTGGATGTCTTTTTTTTTTCTTTAGCATCTCTAACCATGTAATTCCACCCGGTATTTCCCTGAGGTTGTTAAAATCAGCTTTCCTGAAATCCAGCATCTATGTTTGATGGACATGTCTTCTTTGCCCTGTCCCACAATTGTGAATCTTAGTGTTACATGGTCACTTCCCCCTAAAGGGCCAGCTACTTTGATTCCAATGATCAAATTCTCCCTTTTGGATAGGATTGCTGATTGCTGATCCCCTTGTTCCTTCCTCTATTTTTAAAGTAGGAAATTATCTGCATTTCAGGAATTTGTTGGAGAGCCTATGCTAAGCAGAGTTAGTCTTCCAGCAGATATCAGAGTAATTGAAGTCCCTCATAACTACTATAATCGTCCCTTCATATTAGCTGAGGTTTGGTTCCAGGACCCCCTGTGGGTACCAAAATCCGTGAATATTCAAGTCCCATTATATGCAATGGCATAGCAAAATGGTGTCCCTTATATAAGATGGCAAAATGAAGGCTTGCTTTTTAGATTATTATTTTTTAAAGTATATTTTCCAGCCGTGAATACTTAAATCTGTGGATATGGAGGGACAACTGTAATTCTTGCATCTTTGAGATTTTTGAGATTTGTTTTTGACAAGCATCATCCACCACATCTTCTTGGCTTGGTGGCCTGTAATAGACTCCTACTACAATGAACGTTGCATTTATTTATTTCTCCATTAATTTTTACCCATTTTTTTAAAAAAAATCTCCCTCTATCCCTCTGTTCTGCCCTCCGCTTCCCAAATCATAAAGTCATTAACTTTTTCACTGTCAATCATCATAAAGATGAATCATCTTCCAAATAATTACATGTTGTTTATATATTAATCATAACTGTCAATACTCATTTTTCAAAAATCTCTCGAGCCAAAGGAGGCTTAAGTCCAGTATTTCCTTGAGTAATATAAACATTAAATGGCTTCCAAGTAATCTCAGACATAACTTAATTCTGAAAGAGCTATGGACCATATCCTCCCCACTCCCCCCCACGCCTTCGCGGGGCCTCCGGAGGGTCTCTGAAGGCCCTGCGGAGGCTTCCCTGCCCCCCCCAGGGCCTTCATGGGGCCTCCAGAGGGTCTCTGAAGGCCCCGCGGAGGCCTTCCCAGCCCTCCCCACTCCCCCCCAAGGCCTTTGCGGGGCCCCGTGGAGGCCTCCCCGGCCCTCCCCGCTCCCTCCCAGGGCTTTCACGGGGCCTCTGGAGGCCCCTTGTTGCGGTTTTGGGGGGCCCCGGGGGGCCCTCCCAAAACCACGAATAATCAAAACCGCGAATGCTGAGTTCGCGAATGTGGAGGGGCAACTGTATGTGTAATTGTTATGTAGTATGTTCTTTGTTAGATTATGTTTGATGTTATTTTTATATTGGCTTAATCAAATATTTATAAAGATATTTTAATAAGAATCTACACATTTTTGGATAAGTTAGTCACATAAGATTCTAGTCACCTATTTTGCCACAGCGTCTCCAATAATTTTAGTGCATTTTCTCTGATCTTGACAGATAGTGATTTATAGGATGGCATTTTCCAAATTGAAAAGTTTTCCCATTATTTTTATGCTGAAATCTGACTCCCAAGCAAATCTCATCCCTTTAGATTTACTAAATTTTGTCTCTTGGATTATTTGACATAGTTCTGAAGCTTGTCTTTTTGTTTTGTTTATGCTGTCATCACAATACATTCCCCATAGAATTAAAGGTTTTGGGAGGGGGGCATCTGTTCTATTTAATTTTACCTTAAAGGAATGTATTTGCATTAGTCACAACTATGATGGATCTATTGTTTTAAATCTATTTTTAAGTTGTTCTGACTGTATAGGTTTACCATTCAAATATACTGTAAGTCATTAAAAAATATTTTTCTTTCTACCCCCTAAATTGGTTATATTTGTCTTTCTGTTTAAAAAAGTGATATTCTAAGAAAGGACAATGGGGTGATGGAGCTGGTGCTAAAATTTTTTTTGTACCTAGACCCTGTAAATGGGTTCACTATTTTGTATTGTAGGGTTTTTTAAAAAACTTTAGCTGAAAATATATCTGCCTCATTATGTTTTGGTAGCATGACTCTTTCTGTTTGGATCCATGCAATTGAGTTATCAGCTTTTATGTATTTAACCAATTGGGCTAACTGTAAAGCATCATAATATATTTTTGTAGGGCTAGGCCTCCTTGTGATGTATGGGTATATTGGGTACTATTTATGAACCTTAAAGATTCCACCCTCCTCTAAAAATGTCTCTCTTTTTTTGCCATTTTATTAATTTTGTTGTATGAATTGACAATGTAATAGACTGAAACAAGAATAAAAATTCAGGTAAAATGTGGGTTTTGACTATGGCTAGCCTGCCCATTAGTGAGAACTATACTTTAGACCATTTCTTTAATTGTTGTTTGATATAAATATTTGCTTGTAATTTCTGTATGCTAAATGCAATATGTTTTTTGTTATAAGAATGCCTAAATATCGAAATCCAGAAAAACTAATTTATAAATTAGATATTGTCTTCAGTTTTAATTTATATTCTTTTGTCAGATTTATAATCAATATTTTATAATCAATTGATTTATCATAATTTATTTTAAATCCAGTGGATATCTGGAATTTAGAGTCATTAACACACGCTATATGCATTGTGTTGAAATTGATATGAATCAAACATCATCTGTGAATACATTTCTCTTATGTTATACATTTTTGAGTTTTATACCTTTTATTTGAGTTTTTTCATATTAATACAGCTAACGGTTTTATTGCTAATGCAAATAAAATGGAGGAAGTGGGTAGCTTTGCCAATTTCCTCTAAGCAGAGGGAATGAATGGTTGAGAATGTATTCAATACACATACTACAGCATTTTCATTTTCATATAATTTATTTATAATTGAAATGAACCTATCACCCATATACATTTTTTTTAAAAAAATCCATCAAATAAATATGCTGAAGGCAGTCAAAAGCTTTCAGCACATCCAATAATATTATAGCTACAAAGTTATTATGGGATTGACTCACATGGATTATATTTAAAGCTCTTCTTATGGAGTCACATTGTGTTCTACCTGGCACAAAGCCAATTTGGTCTGGGTGGATTTATATCAATATGAATTTATTTAATCTTTGAGTTAAAGTTGATATAAATCTTTTTTGTCCTGACTAAGTTGTGTTATTGTTCTATAAGCTGATATAGATTGGGGTCATCCCCTGGTTTTAGGAAAGGTACTGTTTTTGCTCTACTCCAGGAATCTAGTATTTTTCTCTCTCTCCCAAGAGTATTTCATTAAATTATTTATGTAATTGTGAGATCAAATTATCAGAAAATATTTTGTTAACATTTTGTGTTAAAACCATCTAGACCTGGTGATTTATCGAGTTTTAAATTGTTGATTGTGTTCTTTATTTCTTTGCCAGCTATAGGAATATTTAAAATATCTTTGTGTACATTTTGGATCAGGTTGGATGTTCCCTTACAAAATCTTCTATATTCACATTTCTAGCTATTTCTGAAGAATATAGATCATAGAATTCCTTAACGATGTTACTTATTTCATTTGGGTTTGTAATACCTTTATTATTTCAATCTTTAATTAAACATATACCTCTTTTAGCAGTTTTTGAGAGCATTAGATAATAATTTTGTATTTTTATTACTAAACTAATAAGTCCCTTTTAAATATGATAAAGCAGAATATACTGTTTATTTTAAAATAACCTAGTTCTTTGGCACAATTCTGCCCATATTTTCTAGTTTCCTGATTGTTGGGGGGCTTGTGCTCTTTGGATAGTTCTTCAGTTCTTTTTTGTAATGTTTCCCCTAAATGAGATTTAGCGTTTTTTATCCTTGAACTTTCCATAATAACATTTCACCTGGTAACTGCCTTCATAGTGTCCCAAAGGAGATCAGAACTGCAATTAAGTCTAGTTCATAATTTTTTTTCATATGTTGTATCATTTTTTTTTTGTTAACTGCTTGTTCAAAAACAGGGTTCTGTTAAGCCTCCTAGTTGTGTTTTTATTTCTGAGCCCCATTTTGGGTGAATGATCAGAGCATAAAGCTTGGAGAGAAAATATATATATATTGGAATTCTGGGACAACTTTTTTTATATTAGTAAATGATCTGTTCTAGCATAGCTAGTGTGCCTGCCTGATTAATATGTATACAGTTGTCCCTCCACATTCGTGGGGGTTAGAGTCGCAAGACCCCCGTGAATGTGAAAAAACTGCAAATAACCACTGCCCTCCCGCAACTCCCTGCTGCTTCTCTCACACCCCGCCTGGCCTCCTCGGGTGGTGAGGGGGCCTTGGAAGGCTCCCTCGCCACCTCTCCCACCCACGCCCAGCCTCCTAAGGTGGTGAGGGGGCCTCGGAAGGCTCCCTCACCACCTCTCCCACCCCCACCCGGCCTCCTAAGGTGGTGAGGGGGCCTCAGAAGGCTCCCTCGCTGCCTCTCCCACCCCCGCCAGGCCTCGTAATGTGGCAAGTGGGCCTTGGAAGGCCCCCTCACTGCATCTCCCAACCCCCGGCCTGCTTCTCCCCCTTCAAGTGGCCACGGGACTTCAACAGCCCAGTTGCTGCTTTTGGGAGGGCGGGGGAGGCCCTCCCAAAAGCAGCGAATACTTAAAACCGCGAATGCTAAATTTGCGAATGTGGAGGGGCAATACTTTTCTTTGGGATGTAAAGTTCTCCATGTATCCACTCATGAGAAAATATTTTACATCCCTCATTAGCCCTTCTCTTTTGTCTAGGTGAACTATCTGTTTTTTAATCCATTATGCAGTTAATATCCCTTCCAAAAATAACAGGTCCCATTGCAAATTTATTCAATTTGTTTAACATTTATTCCATAAAAAATGCTTGATTTTTGTTGCATGCATATTATGATCCAAAATTTATAATGTTTCCTTTATTTTTCCTTCTACAAAAATGAATCTCCTTTCTTTACCTTTCAAATGTTCTATTATTTCTATACTGTAAGTCTTGGAAATTAATATAGCTGCTACCCTAGATTGTCCTTTCCATTCTGAGATAAATTAGTCTTAAAACATACAATTGTTGCAATACTTTTTTGCTTCCATTCCTTATATGAATTTCTTGTAAAAACAAAATATCAGGTCTCCATTTTTAAAAAAAAGTTATTAATTTTTTGACAGAATCAAATTTGCAACCAAAGTAATATACAACCAAAGTATAGCCAAGTATAGCCAATCTGTATATGGCAGATTTAAAATTCTCACATATCCACAATGCTGATGTAAACCTTTTTTGTACATACTTTAATTTTATGGCTGTTACATTGTCAGAGACATCCTGGGTATGTGTGCCAGGAAGACAGCACACTTCCCAATTAATCTTGTCAGGCTGCCACAGAGCTGTCTCTATACCCTTGAGCAATGAGTCTCCAACCACCAGCACCTTTCTTTTCTTCCTGTTGTGGTTGGTGGTTATCTTGACTCTTTCCTTGGCATGTGGTATCCCTCATTGCTAGTCTCCTTTTTGAGCATCCACACTGCTGCTATTCTCATGAAGATGTAAGAAGCAATTGCTTAGTTGGAGAGTTCTTGAATCTCTTCTGTATGGTCTGCTCCTGACAGTGACTGTCCTCCAGGGTGTTTCCTCTTCATTTTCCTTGGCAGTTTCTTCCTGCTGGTTCTGTGGGATCATTTCTTCCTCCGTTCTCTCCAGGAAGTAATCATGTTCTCTGATGCACTGAAGGGACTCAACATGTAGCTGTAGTGCATTGATCTTCTCTTCTAAGAGAGCTACTAATTTGCACATGTTGAAGGTGTAGATGGTGAGGTTTTTGGACTAGAAGTCAAAAGCTGCACATACATTGCAGCAGACATCTATGGATCCTTCTGCCTCTACCTCAGCAGTTATTTCCCTCCCATTCCTCCCTATTGTGCTGTACCAGGAACACACACTCTCATTTACTCAATAAGCAAAGCTTTATTCAGCAAGGACACGTATGTCATGAACATGGCCAAAGCTGAAACTGAATACAACACAACCCCATCCCCAGATAAAACCTCACAGCGTGAGAATGGCACGCAGGGAGGTTTCTGGTGCCCCAACAGCTCCCAGGTGGCTGACCTTGAGTTGTCTTGGAGAACAGTGTTCCTAGGCCGAAAAGGGCAGGCTGGCCCATGTCCAAGAGTTGAGAGGCCCACTCAAGGGAAACAGGCCCAAGCCCTTACCAACTGCATGTCAGGATCCTCCATGAAGTCTGAGTAACATGGATACTTCATGGATGAGCCTGACATACTGCCCTCCCAACAAACACCCCCCCCACAACTAAACCAGGCTTATCAGGAAAGCTGGCATGGAACTTTCTTAATAAGCACGGGGCATTGACGTGTTCAACATTAACCCATTCAGCGTGACCAATAGGCAGATGTTTCCATTTCAGCAAATATTGTACCCTTTGTGCACCTGAGAGTCCAAAATCCCAGAGATTTCAAAATGTTGATCTTGGTCCACCAGGATGGGACATGGCGATGACTCAGGAGCTGGATGATGACGGTCTGAAGGGCACGCTGGCTTGAGCAAGCTGGAATGGAACACAGGGTGGATGCTATGGTACATTTTGGGCAAAGACAGTTCAAAAGGCACAGGATTAATCTCTCTAACAATAGGGAAAGGTCCAATGTATTTAGGCCCCAACTTCTTTGAAGGTTGCGAGCTTTTCAAGAATTTAGTAGACAAAAACACCAAGTCCCCTACAGCATATTTCGGAGTACGGTCCCGCCTTTTATCAGCATAGCCTTTGTAATGGGCCTTTGCAAAGTCCAGAGCTGCAACTACTTTAGGCCATGCCTCCCTAATTTGGGTACTCCACTGGGTCACCGGGATGGGTTGATTGGAGGTCCCCTCTCCCAATGGCAACAGATCAAAGTCTTGTCCAGAAACAATTTTAAAAGGAGACAAGCCTTTGCTTTGGTGAATGGCGTTGTTATACGCTACTTCAGCAAAGGGCAGAAGGTCAACCCAATCAGATTGTTGAAAATTGACATAACATCTTAAATACTGTTCCAAAAGTTGGTTCACACGTTCTCTCTGACCGTCAGTCTCAGGATGATGTGAGCTGCTCAAACCGAACTCCATGCCCAACAGTTTGGTGAACGCTTTCCAAAATTGTGAGGTGAATTGAACCCCCCAATCCAAAATGATCTTAGCAGGCACCTCATGCAACCTATATATGTGCTGTTCAAACAGTTTGGCTAGCTAGGCGGCCATTGGTAGTTTCTTGCAAGCCACAAAGTGCGCTTGTTTGGAAAACAAGTCCGTCACAACCCAAATAACAGTCTTTTTCTTACTCTCCGGCAATTTAACAATGAAATCCATGCTAATGACTTCCCATGGTTTAGTGGGAATAGGCAAAGGTAGCAGTAAGCCTTTTGGCTTTTCCCCAGCTCGTTTTGACATTGCACACGTTTGACACCCCTCCACATACTCCTCCACCTCCCTCCTCATCTTGGGCCACCAGAACTGCCGCCGAGTCAAATGCAAAGTTTTCACATACCCAAAATGACCAGCAGTCTTCACATCATGGCACTGTTTGAGGATGGCAGCCCTCATAGCTTCTGGAACATACAGGCGTTCCCCTTTACAAGCTAACCTTTCCCATAAAACAACATCCCCCAGGTGAGCCAGAAACCATGGGTCCTCTGAAAGGGCTGCTGCCAAGTGAGTCTGCCATCCACTCCTCCCCCCCAAGACCGGAGGAGGTGGCTCTGTGGAGGAGGGGATTGGCGCTGCGGTGGGGGTCTGGGTCTTGGAGGGTGAGCCATCAGGCTTCCCCCCACAGCGTTTGTCCGGGCCCACAGGGTGCCTGTAGGGGCGACCCGACGCTTGGTTTGACTACGCGTGAGAACTGCCAATCCCAAATGGGAGGGGGAGAAGACTGTGTCTATTACCTCCTTTCACTGACTGTCATATTGAGGAAGCCTGGACAAAGCATCAGCCAAAAAATTCTTTTTTCCCGGGAGGAACTTCAGGGTGAAGTTGAACCGATAAAAGAAACTGGCCCATCAAATTTGTTTAGGGTTTAGGCGTCATGGAGTTTTCAAAGCCTCCAAGTTCTTGTGATCTGTCCAGACCTCAAAAGGCTGGGAAAATCCTTCCAGTAGATGGTGCCAAGTCTCTAAAGCCAATTTGATTGCTTCTGCCTCCTTCTCCCACACTGGCCAATTTCACTCAGTCTCATTGAATTTCTTGGACAAATATGCACAGGGTCTGAGCTCCCCCCTTCATCCCTCTGCAACAACACCCCCCATCGCCACGTCTGAGGCATCAACTTGAACCACAAAGGGCCTAGAGGGGTCCAGGTGCTTCAGGATGGGCTCAGAGGTGAAAAGCTTCTTTAGTTTGTCAAACGCCCTTTGGTACTGGTCAGTCCAAACAATCTTTTGGGGAGGCTTTTCTGCCTTCCCCTTCTTAGCATGCTTCTTTCCCCCCACCCCTTTTGTCTTCAACAGATCAGTCAAAGGTAAAGCCACCTCAGCAAAGTCAGGGATGAAAGACTGGTAAAAATTAGCAAATCCTAGAAAGCTTTGAAGCTGCTTCCTGGTTCTGGGGGCCTCCCATGCAAAGACCCCTTGAACCTTCGCAGGATCCATTTCAACCCCCTTGCTGGAGATGTGGTACCCTAAGTAACCTAAGCGGCTCTGATGGAACTCACATTTTGACATCTTTGCATACAAATGGTTTCCCCCCAATTTACTGAGCACCTTTTTCACTAGCTTCACATGGGACGTATAGTCCTCAGAATAAATTAGCACATCATCCAAGTAAACCAGTACCCCTTTGTACAAGAATTCTCTCAGTACATCATTAATCAGGTTTTGGAAAATCCCTGGCCCTCCGCTGAGCCCAAATGGCATTACACAGAACTCAAAAGCCCCCAGTTGATAGTTAAAAGCAGTTTTCCATTCATCCCCTTCTCTAATTCGTACTCTGTAGTATGCCTCCCACAAGTTCAGTTTGGTGAGAATCTTTCCCTTGGCTAAATGAGCCGGGATGTCTTTCATCAAAGGGAGGGGGTACTGATTTGTCAGGCTGATAGCATTCAAGGATCTGTAATCAATACAGAGACGAAGATTTCCATCAGATTTGCGCCTGAACAACACCGGAGCCCCCAAGGGGGAGGTCGTGGGTCTGATGAACCCCCGGGCCAAATTTTGGCCTATGAACTCCCGGAGAGCGTCCATCTCCACCGGTGTCATAGAGTATATCTTAGGTTTGGGCAGCTCAGTTTCAGACACTATTTCAATAGCACAGTCAAAAGGCCTGTGTGTGTGTGGGTAATATGTCACCTTCCTTCTCTTCAAACATATACTGCCACTGTTTATATTCCACCGGTAACCCTTTCAATTCCCCTTGCACCAAAGCAATTTCACAGTTCCATGGCTTGGCCTCTAGAGGGCTCCCCCTCCCCAGCGAACTCTTGCTCACCCTGTGTTCTCTCTCACACGAAGGGTCTGTAAAAGTCACCGTCTCTTTTACCCAGTCTATGGTGGGGTTATGGAACTTCAGCCAGTTTAAACCCTCTACTGCCGCAGGGACTAACCCTGGGGCTATTACAAATTGGAGCTCCTCCTGATGGTTCCCCATCTTCATCTGCACTGGGCCAGTTATTCACCTTGCAGGGCCCCCCTTCATCATCCCTCCGTCCATCTGTGATAGCCACATCAGCTTGTCCAGCTTGCTGGTGTTAACTGTAAGTTCCCTGACTAAGGAGGGGTGGATTACTACTTGAGTACTCCCAGAGTCTACCATTAGCATTACTTTCTGGGGAACCCCATTATTTGCCACCCCTATTCTGGCTTTTATGAAAAAAGGGCCCTTTACCCCACTCACCACAGCACTTGGGCTCCCTTCAGGGTTAGCCCGCCCTCGGGCGCTTAATAGGGCAGGCTGGAGCCGTTTCCCGCTGGCTCTGCATCAGAGGAGGACCCACTATCATCTGGTTCTTCTGAGAACTCTCCGGCCACGTGGCCTGGGATCAAAGCGCACGCTATTGCCTTGGTCTTGGTCTTGAATGGCGTCCGGGGTGCCGGTGCCTTCCCCTCTGCCTTCTTTGGTCTCACCTCTGCCGGGGCATGTCGCAGTTGTTTCTCTGGGCATTCGGTTACGTGGTGCCCACTCTTCCCACAGTGCAGGCACAAACCTTTTCTCATCCTTCGTTCCCTCTCCGACTCCCCTGCTGTGCCACCACCTGGTCGGGCCGTCTTGACTTTCTGCCCGGTGGGCCCCATGGCCTTCTCTCCAAGCCCCTGGCATTGCCGGGCCAGTTTAACGCTCTGTTTCAGGGTCTCCACCTCCCCAGCCAGTCGTACCCACTCCAAAAGGGTTGCAGGGTTCCCTTTAAGCAACGATCACTCTAGGATGTCTGCATTCAGGCCATCCTGAAAATACTGCACCTTGGTAGCTTCGGTCCAGTCCGGGATCTGACTGGCCAGGCGGCGGAATTCGGCGGCATATTCGGCCACACCTCGACCCTTGTTGTAGTCGCTGGAGCTCGGAACGTGCCTGTCTCATCCTCAGGGGGTCTTCAAACTGAGCCCATAAGGCCATCATGAACTCGTAGAAGTTCCCCAACTCTGGAGCTCCCATATCATATAGCCCCACCAGCCACTGCACCGCCTCCCCCTCCAGTTGTTTTGAGACATACTGCACCTTCTCAGCCTCGGTCTGGAACTCCTCTTTCCATTGGGACATAAACCCCATGACCTGGTTTAGGAAATATGGCAGCTTCGCAGCATCCCCATCAAAGGTGGCTTTCAGGCCCCGTTGCTTGAGCCCCTGAGGTCTTTCCCACAACTCAACTGGACCAGCTCCCCCAGGGGGTGTTGGACCAGGAGCCTGAAGGGCCAGGGCCCCAGCTGGCAGGCCGGGAACCCCCCTCTTGGGGCTGGGACTGGCAACGGTTGGTCCTGAGGGAGCTGGCCTCCTCCCGGGGCGGCTGGTTGTGGAGGCAGTCTCTGCAGGATCATCTCCATCTGCTGCTTCAGCTGCTGTACTTCTTCCTCCAGTTCCAAGCATGGGGGCCTCGTCCCGGGCTCTTGATACCCCTCAATTAGGGGTCTGTCCCACCATCGGGACCTGCGCTCTTCCCAACCATGCTCTTCTGGCCAGAGCCAACTGGCTCCCATTCCCATTCCAGCTCCCCACACTGGCGTCTTGGAGAAGGGTAGGCTGGCCCTCCCCAGGGCTTGCCTGGCTCCCAGTTCCATGAGGTCAAGGGGAAGGGTCAGCCTTCCAGCCCTCCGCCAGGCTCCTTGGCTCTGATCTTCCTCTTGGCCGCCGGCCCCATCCCCCGGCATGCCTGCTCCCTGGCCACTGCCTGCAGCCAGGTCTTTCTCCGTCTGGGTTCCAATCTTTGCGTTGTCAGCCATCACGGGTAGAATTCCAAGATTAGAGATTATTTGTGAGTTTCGGCTTACTGTGATGTACCAGGAACACACACTCTCATTTACTCAATAAGCAAAGCTTTATTCAGCAAGGACACGTATGTCATGAACATGACCAAAGCCAAAACTGAATACAACACACACCCAACCCCAGATAAAACCTCACAGTGTGAGAATGGCATGCAGGGAGGTTTCTGGTGCCCCGACAGCTCCCAGGTGGCTGACTTTGAGTTGTCTTGGAGAACAGCGTTCCCAGGCCGAAAAGGGTGGGCTGGCCCATGCCCAAGAGCTGAGAGGCCCACTCAAGGGAAACAGGCCCAAGCCCTTACCAACTTCATGTCAGGATCCTCCATGAAGTCTGAGTAACATGTAGACTTCATGGATGAGCCTGACACCTATAATATCTGTATGGGATATAACTGCCCAACTTGAGCAAAGGCTGATGGGAAGAATATACAATTGAGCTGTCCCAGAGCTTTGCCTTCACATCTCCTGGCTTGAAACCTTTCTGCCTCTCTCCACGTGGCTGTTTTTTTTGCTCACAGTGATTTCAGCAAAGGCTGATGGGAAAAAATATAAAATGAACAGCTAATCCCCAGAGCTTCACCTTCCCATAAAGGCAGAAATATGCGTATAATGTAATTTATGAATGTAGGCAATATTAATTTTACAGGAAAACATGTGGCTCAGTTAACTGAAATCAATACTTTCATTTCATTTTGGCTTTATTGTTGAATGAATCATGACACGGTGTTATATGTCATGTGTTGTTGTTCATCTGAGGTTGTATTTACCTAATTTTAAGAGTTGCTGAGGAACAGATTATTGTTATTATGTCTTGATATGTAAAACCATAGACTTCAAAGAGGGTGTATTTTCTTTTTCGCATGACTGTAGGTAGAACATGAACTTGCTACTAAGTTACTAAGCTACTTCCTTATTTTCAACCACACATGTCATGAATTTTAACTGACCCTTATTATTTTGAAAGTCTGAAAACACTGCATGGGCCACCGTTGTTCAGGGTGGCCTGGCACAGAGCAGCATGCAGCACTCTTACTGAGGGTGGATGGTGAGAAGATGCAAGAATCCCAGCAATTATGAAAAGTGTATGTTAGTTCTGCCCAGTGTACAAATGATGGGTAACCACCTCCACTATCTGCTTTCATGATATGGTAGAGTATGTTATTTTCTTCACAGTTTTACCCCTTATTTGCAATTTTACTCCAAGCTTGGATTCAGGAACCTATCTTAGTGCATCTGTTACAATTGTTTACGATAAGGATAGTTTAGGTCTTGTGGCAGCAACATCTAATATAGGAATGGAAAATATGTAGCCTTCCAGATGCTGGAGTAGAACTTTCATCATCTCTCACCACAGGCTAAGCTAAGCTTGCTAGGACTACTTTCTTACCCTGTTCTAATGGCAACTGGCCAAATCCATAAGTGGAAAACATAGTTCTCAGTAGCAGTCTGCCCTGTTGTCAACACTGAGCAAGAGTTCAAAGTGTGAAAGACAGCAGCTGTGGAAATAGGAGGTGTCTGGTGTCAAACAGTCCAGGGTCCAGAAAGCTGTAAATCAGAACATAGTCCAATGAGGCATGGTAGCAAGATTATAAACAGTCCAAATGTCATATTTGCAAGAGCCAGTACTTACAAGACCGAGGTTGAGAGTTGAACTGAAGTTGAATTCAGCAGTTTGGTTGGAGGAAGCTCCCTGCTCTCAGCCAATGTCCTCATTCCAGTATTTAAAGAACACATTTCAGAGCTGTTTTCTCCTTGATGCCTAGAATGTAGCCTTTCACTCTGTCTGCAGGGGATGGTCTGAGCCAGCTGCTGAAGCCTTTGCCTTTCTTGGGGGCTGGGTGTGTGTGTGTGTCTCCTCCAGTCTGCTCTGAATCTTGCTGAAGTAAAGGAGGACTCCGCTGGCTATCAGGCAGTTGGCTATGATTCTGGCATGTCTGCTTTGTCTTCTAAGGAAGACCAACTCTTAAGGGGAGGGGGAACACAACACAGCCTCCTTTTCTAATGATACCTGCATACTGTGTGCTGCCAGTACTAGTTATTGTCAGATCATTTAGCACCTGGATTCTTCTGTACTGAAGATGGATGGTGAGAAGGTGCAACTGTCTAAACCAGTGATTCCTGGTGGGCGCTGCAGCGATCCAGAGGGACGGTGATGGCCACAGGTGCATTTGGGGGTGATGAATAACTGTAAGGGGGTGGTGAAAGCATAAAAGAAAGAAAAGAACATTTTAAAAAAATGATTTATGTATTCCATTCGTTAACGCTTAATTTTTCTTTGAACAATTTACTGGACGTTGGCTCAGTTCCTGTATACTCCCTCACTTGCATTGAGGTATGTGCAATCACGCACTGCTACTGTTCATGTGGTGCCACTGAATTGCCATTCCAAAACACGTGAGCACTACGAGCATTGCTGCGGGCAACTGCCACTCGTGTGGATTGGTCGATCGCAAGGCCAAAGCCTGGAACGGCAGCGGCAGTACTGGCTACTGGCAGTACTACCAGCAGATTTTGGAGCACACTATGAGTCGAGATTTCCCATAATTATTACGGGAAAATTACGGAGTAATATAACTCTGAGGACTTTTTCGGATGGAGAAATACACCGTTAACTTCCATGATTAAGAAACAGCCAAATATGATGCTGGAGCTGCGATCTGTACCGGAACAGAATCAGCAGGGGGATGGCGTCATACAAAACGCCCCCCACTGCAGTGCAGCTGCGTCGCAAGTGGGATGACCCTTCTTGAGGTGTATTTCTCCGTCTGAAAAAGTCCTAAGTTAGATTGTTGTGATATTGTGACAAGTTAAAGTTAACTAACAAATAGTGCAACTATAATTGGTGAGTATTATTTATTTATTTTGTAATAATTATATGTGTTTTACAATTAATAATATCATGTTTATTTATTTCATTAGTATTTATTTTAGTTTGTTTTTTACAAAAATATTTCCAAGTAATTACAAAAAAAATATTAATTAAAAATACCTCCATAAAATTTTTATTTTTTCTACAGCTAATAATGGCTCAACCAAGGAAAAAAATGTAGACAATATAATATCGAATATTTGAAATATGGCTTTATTGAGTTGCCTGTAAACAATACATTACCAATGTGCCTGATTTGCCAGAATGTTTTATCAAACGAAGCTATGAAGCCTTCCAGACTACAAGAACATTTGACTAAAATTCATGATGATAAAAAAGATAAGGATTTATCTTATTTTCAAACACTAAACGAAAAATGTATCAAACAACCGACACTGGCAAAACTCTTTTCAACCATAACCACACAAGATGGCGATGGCTTGCTTGCTTCTTACAATATTTCATTAATGATTGCCAAATCAGGAAAACTCATACTGTTGGTGAAGAACTAATTATACCGGCTATAAGTGAAGTAATACATACTGCACTACACAAGCCAGCATCTGATATTATCAAGAAAATTTCGTTGAGCAATAATACAGTGCAAAGAAGAATTGATGAAATGGCTCAAGATGTTGAAGATTCGTTGTGTGGCTATTTAAAAATATCTCGGTTTTCTATTCAACTTGATGAGTCAACTTTGTTAGAAAATGAAGCTTTACTTTTAGCATACGTGCGGTTCACAAAGGAAGAACAAATTTGTCAAGAATTATTACCGTATATTCCGGCGTATAAGACCCCCCATTTTAAGTTAAAATATAGAGTTTGGGATATATCTGCCATATAAGACGACCCCCCCTTTATATGGCACGTATATCCCAAACTCCCCCCTCCAGCCTCCTTTTATGCACATTTGTGGACTGCCCATTCTGTTTTTAAATCTCAGTTGAAATCTTTTCTTTTTTCCAAAGCTTTTGGAATTTTAGTTTGATACTGTGTGTAATCTTGTATATTTTGTTTACATGTTTTGGTCAGTTTGATTTAATTACCATATATACACATATATATTGTTGTTTTATATTTGATCACATGTATTGGTCAGTTTGTTTTATGTTTATATTTTCTTGCTGTTTCATACTATATTATTGTTGTTGGGTTGGGTTTTTTTGTAGTTACCTGGATAATTTGTTTTGCAATTATATTTTATAGTCTTATGTTTATTATTTGTTCCCTCTGTGTGTGCTTATGTATACATTTATTTTAGAATGTACACCTTTGTCAGGACCCAGGGTTTTGTTTGCTTGTTTTTTTTTTGCTTGTTTTAATGCAAGTGCCATGTACGTAGATGATGCTATATAAATAAACAACAACAACAACAATATTAATAATAATAAATACTGACTGCAACATTATGCATTTCTGCATAGTCACTTCAAGTTCATGGAAGTAAACCAGATACTGAAAATGGCACTACCGTGTGCACTATGTTACAGAACTAAGTGCCTTGTCTGTGGTGCTTTAAGAGTCACATGAAGATGGGAGTCCAGTTCATCAAACACTTTGGTGCAGAATGGCAGCTTCTGGGATGAGGGACCTCCTGTGGTCAGAGACCTTTTAAGGCGAGGAAAATAAAACTGGGATTGGTCATGTTAAAACCCAAGGGAAGATGAGTCAGGAATTAGGCTGAGGGAGAAGAGAAAGGCAGTGTTAGGGCTGTCAGACTGAAAACTGGAGACAGTTCCTATGCCTTTCATGTCTGTGTAAAAGAGGAAATATCAGTATGTGTCACTTGCCACACAGTCAGGGAACAAGCAACACTGGTTGATATTCTGTCTTCCACACCAGTGGTTCTTAACCTGTGATCCGTGGGGGTCTGTGAAGACTTGAAGGCTGCTTGGCCCACCTCCTCCCTGCAGTGACAGGAGCCAAGGCAAAAGTTGGCTGGTTGACTTGGCCTGCGCATTGCCATTCAAAATACAAACTTGTAGGAGAAAAGTCTTCTCTTTTCTTCCAGTGAAAAGAGAGGGAAGGTTGAATGGATGGTGTAATTGTATATTATTATTATTATTATCATTATTATGACTTTAAATGTTGAGTTAAGTCTTGAGGAACCCCAGCAACAAAAGATATTCAAAGGCGGTCCCTGGTAAAGAAAAGGTGAAGAGCCCCTGCTCTACCCTACACCCACCATGAAAGGTCCATATAGGAGGAGCCCCCCCACCAATTTCCCCTAGGGCAACCGCGTCCAGCTGCTCTGCTGCACGGTGTGGGAGCGTTCACGTGGCTCCAGAGGCAGTGGGGGAAGCTGCGCGGAGTGGGTGGTGATCTTCTCCATGGCTGCCAGTCATGGAGAAGAATCCCCCCACCCCGTGCAGCTGAAGGAGAAGGGGGGAAGCCGCATAGGGAGGGAGGGCAGTCGGGCTTCTCCGTGGCTGCCAGTCACGGAGAAGACCCCCCACCCCATGCAGCTGAAGGAGAAGGGGGAAGCTGCGCAGGGAGGGCGGGCTTCTCCGTGGCTGCCAGTCACGGAGAAGACCCCCCACCCCGCGCAGCTGAAGGAGAAGTGGGAAGCCGCACGGGGAGGGAGGGAGGGCTTCTCCGTGGCTGCCAGTCACGGAGAAGACCCCCCCACCCCACGCAGCTGAAGGAGAAGGGGGGAAGCTGCGTGGGGAGGGAGGGCTTCTCCGTGGCTGCCAGTCATGGAGAAGACCCCCCCACACCCTGGGCAGCTGAAGAAGGGAGGAAGCTGTGCAGGGAGGGAGGGCTTCTCCATGGCTGCCAGTCACGGAGAAGCATCTCTCGCCCCACGTGGCTCCAGAGGCAGTGGGGGAAGCTGCGTGGAGTGGGGGGTGATCTTCTCCATGGCTGCCAGTCACGGAGAAGACCCCCCACTCCACGTGGCTAAAAGGGAAAGGGGGAAGCTGCGCGGGGAGGGAGGGCTTCTCTGCTCCCTGCTGGGTCTGGCTGGGTCAGGGGCACCACCGCTTCACCTGAGGAATCAGCCAGCGGGGCGCTCTCTTTGACCCAGAGCACGAGCAGGCAGGCGAGGAGATGGAGCAGCTCTACATTCGCACCTCTCCTCTGTTTTTGATTGCTCCCCAAAGGGGGAGAAGGCGGAGAAGAGGGGTGAATGTACCAGTACATGCTTTGCCTCACCCCCCCACCCGATCTCCTGCATCTTTGCTCCATTTGCGAAGGGAGCAAAGAGGCAGGAGATTGGGTGGCCGGTGAGGCAAAGCGTGTACCCGGCGTATAAGACGACACCTGACTTTGGAGTCTATTTTCCAGGCTTCAAAAGTCGTCTTATACGCCAGAACATACGGTATTTGCTAAGTATTTGCAAACTGATACTAAAGGAGAATAAATATTTCATGCATTGGATGAGTTTTTTAAAGAAAAAGAAATACCTCTGAGTAATATCTTATCCGTGGCCACAGATGGTGCTCCAGCGATGGTAGTACACTACAGGGGTTTTCTTGCATATTTAAAAAAGGAGGTGCCAAATGCATTCACAGTACACTGTATCATCCATCGTCAACATCTAGTTGCCAAAAATTTAAGTGCATGCCTACATAATTCATTACAGTATGTAATTAAAGCTATCAACACAATCAGAAGCAAATCATTGAATGACATTATTTAAACAGCTTTGTATTGAAAATGATGAAGACTTTAATTGTTTGCTGCTTCATACAGAAGTTCATTGGTTGTCAAAGGGTGCCTGTTTAGATAGGTTTTATAAGTTGTTTAACTCGGTGCTGGAGTTCTTGAAAGATAAAAATGATGCTTTACGATCCAATTTAATTCCATCCAAAAGTGACATCGCTTACTTGAGCGACTTGTTTCAAAAATTTAATGAAAGCAATCTTCAGCTTCAAGGTGATGAACTGAATTTAATAAAAACAAAATCTGTTATTTCTGCATTTGTGACAAAACTTCTTCTGTAGAAACAAAATTTTGGACGAGGGGAATTCATCCAGTTCCCAAATTTATCAGGAGCAGAAAAAAAGATGAAGACATACTTCTTGTTGTGAGCACTTGGATGCTCTTCCATTCAGATTTTAATCAATGATTTGATGATATTTTGAAAATGAACGTACCTGATTGGATTTTGGATCCTTTTTCAAGTGCAAACCCAGAAGAATCTCCACAGTTACAAGAAGAACTGATGGAAGTATCTTCAAATACATATATCCTTCTGTTTAATTGCTAAAATTTTATAAAAAAAATTCCAGGGGGCGCTGAATAATATTTTTTCTGAAAAGGGGGTGGTAGGCCAAATAAGTTTGGGAACCACTGGTCTAAACAATCTGTTTTTAACAGATCCAGCAGTTACTTCCCAACATGCATATAGTTTTTTTTCCAGCAGAGAGGGGAGGGCATCCTTCCTCTTGGGTATTGGCCCTGCCTCCAGCTTAACAGGCAGGGCAACCTACAAATCAAAATCAAACACAGACAACCCCCTCGGAGGAGGAGCCAACCCCAATCCCCCAGATTAGTTCTACCTGTTGGCGAAGCAGGTCAGGGCTTTTGTGTGCTCCAGCACTCGGCAGGGAGGAGGGAGAGGAGTAAGCCGGTGACTTGGAGGATCTACCGCTGCTGGTCCTATCGGGTAAGGAGCTGCCACCACAGCTTGCCGCGTGGATTGCTATGATTGCGCGGCAAGCTGTGGTGGCGAGCAGTGGCGGGAAAGGCCACCAAGGGGACGGGTCCGGGGGGGCGCCCCGGGACCCTTGAAGGCATGGCAGCAGGGCACGGGACCTGGGAAGGCCGCGGAGAAGAGGAAGCACACGGGCAGACAGGGGAGCAATCAAGCAGCCCAAACCGCATCCGAGGGGAATCAGGGGGGTGATGCGAGGGCACAGCCACCGCGGAAGAAGCCCCGCGTGGGGATGGAACACCTGGGCCTAAACGGGGGAAGGTCCCCATTATGGGATGAGGAGGAAGTTGCCTCCCTCAGAGAGGAGGGCGAGGAGGAAGAAGCAAGGGAGGAACATGCATCCCCCAGGCTCTTCGATTCTCCCTCCTTCCCATCATGCTTAGGAAGGTCCTCCAGGCACTGGGGTTGGAAGCGCCAGGCACAGTGGGAGGGGGATCCTCCCAGGGGTTGCCCGAGTTGAGGCCACTGGGGAAGGTCACAGGCAATCTCCTTCCATTCCCAGAGCTATTCAAGGAGGTAGTCGGAAGTGAGTGGGCACAGCTGGGTTCGGCCAAGTCCCAGCCATCTTATGCCAAGTCAATGTATGGTTTCCCTAGTGAGATCATGGAATGGCTAAAACTGCCCGCAATTGATGCTCCAGTGGCTGGGTTGGTCTCTGGATCGCTGTTTCCCCGGGATGGTGATGAGAACCTAAAGGCGCCTGAGGACAAGAGGATTGATATCTTCTTGCGCAGGTCACATGAGGCCTCAGTCCTGGTGATCAGGGCAGCAGCAGTGGCCTCGATATTTGCTAGGGCCATGATTAGATGGTCCAGAGACATCGCTGAGATTATTCCGGATGAAGACACAAGGGCACGTCAGGGCATAAATAAAATGGCTAAGGCATCCGCATTTGTGGCGGATGCAAGCTTGGATGCGGTACGATTCGCGTCCAGGGCAGTGGGCGTCAACGTCGCTGCAAGGCGACAACTGTGGTTAAGAAATTGGCACACAGATAACAAGGCCAAAGCAAATCTGTCGGTGTGCACCTTCAAGGGAGGCAAACTGTTTGGAGATACCTTGGAGCAGGTTCTGGTGGAAACTAAGGACAAGAAGAAGGCTCTACCATCCCTGCCCAAGAAGGAGGAACGAACGGAGGCCTTTCTGCCCTGGGAACCAGGGGTTCAAAAATTACAGGGCAGGTAACCAGGGATGTCCATGGTATCCTAAGAAGGACTGCGGTGCGTCCAAGGCCTTCAACAAGTCAAAGCCTAGCACGTCACCCAAACCGTCTACGTCCCAGAATTTCAAGCAGGGAGGCAAGCCTGGGCAGTCGCTTTGACTGTCCCGACCTGCCGGTGGGGGGCAGGCTGACCAAATTTGCAGGCAGATGGGAAGATACATCCTCAGATGCCTGGGTAAATCGCACGGTCAGCCAAGGGTACACCATAGATCTAGTTTCAAAACCGTGCCCCGCCTTCGTGCAGTCGTGCCGGACCTTGTCCCAGGAGAAACAAGGATTGATGGAAGAAGCGATATTGAATCTGATCAGGATGCAAGCAGTGGAGGTGGTACAGGAGATGGGGAGGTTTTCGGGAACCTACTCCCTTCTGTTTTTGGTGCCCAAAAAGAACAAGACATGGAGAGCTGTCCTGAAACTGCGGGGGGGGGGTCAATCGGTGGGTGGCCAGATGCAGGTTCAGGATGGAGACCTTCCGTTCCATCCTAGAGGGCATCCAGAAGGGGGACTTCCTGGCGTCTCTCAATCTTCAGGATGCATACCTTCACATTTTGATCCATCCGGCGCACAGATGCTTCCTGAGATTTGCGTTCAAGGAGAGCCACTTCCAGTACAGGGCACTGCCATTCTGTCAGGGATGATGGGAGTTGTAGCTCTTCACCTCTGGCTCAAACTCACCACCTTGTTATGCAGCAGAGCTGACCAGCTTAGATCAGTGGTTAATGCTTTCCTCCAAAGCAGCAGAGTTTCAGAGAATAGGCTGAAGATCCTGACAAACTCTCCAAGCCTTCTCACTCTTCTTCAGGTGTCTCCAAAACGTCTCCAGGATTCACTCAGGCAACTCAGTAGTTTCATATAAAACCTACTTTATTCTTCTATATAAATATACTATATGGTCAACAAATAACAATCTCTCTACACATTACTCCACAATATCTCCAAACTACTCAACCTCTACTCCACACAATACATTGGCAAACATTGCAATTTTATAGCCATTGTTTATCACCACCTACTAGTTAGTTTCCACCCAGTGGGTGTGTACTTCCATTCTGATTGGTCCATGTAGTTCCACCCATGCTTAAGACCAACCCATGTATTTCAACATTTCACCTTGTACACTTAATGATTCTCAGGTGTTTCCAATCTGCATTCAGTACCTCTGTCCTTGGCTCTCAGGCCTTCTAGATTACATTAGCAGTTTCACCTGTGTAGCCCCATAATTGCTCTTGCTTAGTCATTGTGACTTTCACATACATATTTTATTTCTTTCACTGTATGTCCCATGTTGCATTTTCCTTAACAATCCCCTCCGAAATAGAATATTGTATGTGTCTTACAATGTCATTCCAACCATTTGTGTCAGCCTTTCATGTTTTTCTGCTGTCAATGCTTTTGTGAACAAATCTGCTATGTTGTGTTGTGTTTCTATATATCTCAATTCTATTTCACCCTTCTGAACCATGTCTCGCACATTTTGACATCTTACACCAACATATTTTGTTCTGTTCTTCAAACTTTCAGTTTCAGCCATCGCTATGCATGACTGTGAATCTTCCAGAATTTCCACTGCTATCTTGTAACTTTCATTTAAATCATTTAGCAATTGCTTAATCCACTGTACCTCATTTACTATCTCATTCAAAGCAGCGAATTCTGCTTCCGTTGTGCTTAACGCTACATTAGTTTGTTTTCTACTTCTCCAAACTATTGGACTTTCACTATATTTAATTATCATTCCTGTAACTGACTTCTTGTCTCCTAATTCTGATGCAAATGAACTGTCTACATAACAATCTAGATCTGAACTACTGTTTCTTATAATCAATTTCCTATCTAAGGTTCCTTTCAAATATCTCAATAAATGTTTTACCGCTGTCCAGTCTTCAATTTTTGGATCATTAACCCTTCTAGACAATACATTTACAGCATAAGAAATGTCTGGTCTGGTGTGGCAAGATATGAATTGTAAAGATCCTATTATACTTCTGAATAAAGTCTTGTCCTCAAACGCTCTAGTTGTTTCCTCAGACACAAAACCAGTTGTCATTGGAGCTCTTACTATTTTTGCATTCTGTAATCCACACTTTTCAATCAGTCTTTCAATTTTATTTCTCTGACTTAATAAACAATGTCCTTCTTCTGTCCATTCAACACAAATACCTAAATAAGACTTCAATACACCTAAGTCCTTCAAAACAAACTTCTCAGACAATTCTCTTTTTACTGACTCAATTTCCTGTTTTGACTTTGCTGCTACGCACAAATCATCTACATAAATCACTAATACTATGTCTCCTTTTGTATATACACAAGCATCTGCAATGCTCCTTTTGTAACCTAGCTTAACTAGCTCATCATTGATGCACAGATTCCACGCTCTGGCACTTTGTTTTAAACCATACAACGCTTTCTTTAATTTATATACTCTCTGACTACCATTTTCTTCGAAACCTTGTGGCTGTTCTATAAATATTTCTTCATTCAAAACCGCATTCAAGTAAGCTGTCTCAAAATCAAAATGTTCTACAACTAAATTCCTTTTTGCTGCTACTGCTAGAACCATTCTCAGACTTTCTGGCTTTGCAGTTGGAGAATATGTCTTATCATAGTTCTCATACTGCTGTTGTGCAAAACCCTTAGCCACTAACCTAGCTTTATATTTGATACTTCCATCTGGCATTTCTTTCCTTTTGTATACCCATTTACAACCAATTACTTTCTTGTCTTTGGGTCTGTCAACAATTTCAAAAACATCTTTATTTACCAGGCAACCAAACTCATTATCCATTGCATCAAACCATCTTTCCTGTTCTTCACTAGAATAACTTTCCAATTCTTCAAAACTTTCAGGCTCCTCTACTGCTAAACAAGCTCTTGCCTTTGTCACAACAAACCTATCTGGAGGCTTTCTAACTCTATGACTACGCCTGGGAATAAAATCTGCTGTTCTGTCTCTTTCATCCTCACTTTCTCTACTGGGAGTTGTAGTTCTATGACTAAATCTCTTGTCTTCAGTCATTCGAGTAGTAGTAGGCCTAGATGCTATCTCATCATCAGAAGAACTACCACTGCTGCTAGGTGATGCTTCCTGCTTAACTGAAACCCCTCCGTTTCCTGAGGTTGGTTCAGTTTGTGCTTCTGGCTCATTTGAACTCCCTAATCTCAAAAACACTTCTTTATTGGCATGCAGTTTGTCCCAACCAGCATGTCTCTCAAAATTTGCAGACCTAGAATACTGCACTTGTTTTCCTCCCAAATGAAACTTGTAGCTATTTCCAGAATACCCCAAAAACCTAAGCCTTTTGCTTTTGGGTTCTCCTTTCCTCCTGAAACAAGCAGGTGTGTAAACATGAGCAAATTGTCCAAAAACCCTTAAGTACTTGTAATTTGGCATTCTCCCATACAATACCCTGTAGGGAATGTCTTCAATTTCTGAATGATACAATCTGTTACTGATATGTATTGCAGTCCAAGTTGCTTCTGCCCAAAAACTATCTTTCACCCCTGCATCTGCCATCATACAAGCAGTAATTCTTTTTATATCTTGTATTTTCTTCTCTGCTAACCCATCCTCACTAGGACAAGCAGGGTTTGTAGTTTCATGCCTTATTCCCACCTTTTGAAACCAGTTAAACAATTGATTATTTAAAAATTCTCCTCCTCTATCAGTAATAATGGTGCCTACTCTGCTATCAAATTGTCTTTCCACCATTCTTACCCATGCTTTTAAACTTTGTCCAGCGTCAGATTTGTTTTTCATTATTCTCACAAATGCAAACCTTGTATACCTATCAACAATTACTAGGAAATACTTGCTTCCCCCTAAGGACAAGCAATTAGCTTGGGCGACATCTGCATGTACATACTGAAATGGTCTTTGAGCAATTCTTTTTGTTTTCTTAGCTACTGGAAAAGCTCTGACCTTTACCTGTTGACATACCGTACAATCTAAGTGGTTTTTGCATTCAGTAACTTTTAAATCTGGACACATACTGATTAAATTCTTTAAACATTTGAAGCTCGCATGGCCGAACTTTCTGTGAAGCTCGTGTATGCAGTCTTTGTGGATTGGAATATTTTCTATGTTATTAGCTTCTTCAACCCTGTAGCTATCAATATTGTCCTCCAAATAATAAAGTTTGTCCTTTTTCAAACCTATGCCACGCAATTCCCCATTCAGTTTTATCTTACACATGTTCTTTTCAAATATGACTGTGTAGTCTCTTTCTGTTAATCTGCTTACTGATAACAAATTATTTTCTAACTCCTTTACATGTAAGACATCATTAAAATTCTCTTTTAGCCCTGGAATGTACACAGTACCCATTTGATTTACAGTACTTAGCTCTTTCCCGTCAGCCAAAACTACAGCATTTACATTAGCTGATTTTCTATTACTTATTAAATTTATATCATTACACATCAAAGATGTGGCTCCTGAATCTACTAGCCATTTAGAATTTGCATTTTGTTTTTCCTTAATCATGGTTGCAACCCCCTTTTTATTACCACTGTCCCTCAAAAATGGAGGTCTGGACTGTTTTTGATACTGCCGCGGCTGCCATCTGCTCTCTGCTTGCTTGCGTCTCTCAGCTGCAAAATGTTTACAATGTCTCTTCAGATGACCAATCTTCTTACAATAAAAGCACCTCCGTTGCTCCCTTGTAGAGGCTGCTTCCTCCTGCGTTCGCCAGTCAGGAGTTGTTTGTTGTTTTGGCACAGTCTTTAAGCTTGCTGAGTCACCCTGCTCAGATATTCTTCTCTGGTTCTCTTCCAGTATTCTGGCCACAATTAAGTCTCTATTAAGCTCAGCTTCTGGCAGGTTTTGCAGGCTGTTCGTTATGTTGTCCCACGAAGAGTCTAGCGATTCTATTAAAATGTAGCATTGCTGCTCTTTGCTAATTTGCACTCCCCTCAGTTCAGCTTGCACAAACAAATCTTGCATTATTTTTAAATGTTCTATCACACACTGTCCTTTAGCCATCTTTTGCCTGTATATTCTTTTAGACCATAGCATTTTTGCAAAAGCAGTTGAAGGAGTGTGTAATCTCTGCAAGGTATCCCACACATCCTTGGCGGACGTTTTATCTCTGACGTCATTAATTAAGTCTTCTTCAAGCATGAGATAAAGACAGGCTTTTGCTTTATTATCTCTCTCTTGAGTGGCTGCATCAGCATCGGCTGCCAGCCCTGTTTCAACTGTTGACCACAGACCTTCCTTTACTAGTAGAGATTGGGCATAAATCTTCCAGGTAGAGTAGTTGTTTCTATTCAATTTACTAAACTTTAGAAATTCCATCTTGATTTGTGCAGTGACTCAATTTGACTCAGTCCTTCTGAGTATGCACAACCGACCCTTCTGGGCTCAAGCAAAACACAAAATGATTTACTCACGAGGCTTATCAGTGCAGCACAAACAGCTTGCTCTGATCTATCGTCCACAAAGCTTTCTTCCACTCTCTGGAACTTTCAGCTTCTGTGGATGCTGGGTGCTCTAGTAACTGGGCCCATAACCCTTGTCAGGGATGATGGGAGTTGTAGCTCTTCACCTCTGGCTCAAACTCACCACCTTGTTATGCAGCAGAGCTGACCAGCTTAGATCAGTGGTTAATGCTTTCCTCCAAAGCAGCAGAGTTTCAGAGAATAGGCTGAAGATCCTGACAAACTCTCCAAGCCTTCTCACTCTTCTTCAGGTGTCTCCAAAACGTCTCCAGGATTCACTCAGGCAACTCAGTAGTTTCATATAAAACCTACTTTATTCTTCTATATAAATATACTATATGGTCAACAAATAACAATCTCTCTACACATTACTCCACAATATCTCCAAACTACTCAACCTCTACTCCACACAATACATTGGCAAACATTGCAATTTTATAGCCATTGTTTATCACCACCTACTAGTTAGTTTCCACCCAGTGGGTGTGTACTTCCATTCTGATTGGTCCATGTAGTTCCACCCATGCTTAAGACCAACCCATGTATTTCAACATTTCACCTTGTACACTTAATGATTCTCAGGTGTTTCCAATCTGCATTCAGTACCTCTGTCCTTGGCTCTCAGGCCTTCTAGATTACATTAGCAGTTTCACCTGTGTAGCCCCATAATTGCTCTTGCTTAGTCATTGTGACTTTCACATACATATTTTATTTCTTTCACTGTATGTCCCATGTTGCATTTTCCTTAACACATTCGGCCTGTCATCATCCCCCAGGGTGTTTACCAAAGTGCTAGTAGCTCTGGTGGCACATCTGAGAGCCCAGGGGGTTCACTTGTACCCTTACCTGGACGACATTCTAATCAGGGCGTATTCCCAGGTCGGGGCGACCAGGGACGTGGCAAGAACGATACAGTGCTTGGAAGACCACGGTTTCGTGGTGAACAAACAGAAGAGTCAGTTGGAGCCAGTACAGAGGATCCAGCATTTGGGAAACGTACTGGATACATGCTTGTTTCATGTCTTCCTACCCGAGGACAGGAGACAGAAACTACAGGATCCGGTGAGGTTGACTTTAGAACAGGAAAAGATGCCTTTCCTGACCTTGGCCAGATTACTGGGCTTGATGATAGCATGCATAGATGCAGTGCCTTGGTCCAGATACCACCTCCGGAGACTATAATGTTTTCTCCTTCCTTTTCAGGACTTGGTGGCGAGAAAAGCCTGCAGGTTTTTGAAGCTTCCAGCGGAAGTGAAGAGGTCTCTCTCCTGGTGACTGTCAGACACGCTTCTGAAAGGGGTTCAGATACAGGAGCCTCGAAGGATCGTGGTGACCACGGATGCTTCTCTATCAGGTTGGGGGGCCCACAGCGGGGACAGGATAGTGCAGGGGCTATGGTCTCTGCAGGAGCAATCCCTCAGCATCAATATCTTGGAACTCAGAGCGGTGAGACTGGCCCTTGTGGAGTTCCAGCAGTTGGTGGAGGACAACCACATTCTGATATGAGCAGACAACATTACAACAAGGGCTCACATAAACAAACAAGGGGGGACCCGGTCAAGGGCCCTCATGAAGGAGACAGATATGTCGTTTCAATGGGCGGAGATACACATTGCCTCAATCAGGGCGGAGTACCTGCAGGGGAAGCTGAACTCAAGGGCAGATTGGCTGAGCAGACACACTCTGGTACACAGTGAGTGGGAGCTCAACAGCCTGGTGTTTCAAATGCTGATATTCTGCTTCAGGAATCTGTGGGTAGACCTGTTTGCTTCGGAAGAGAATCACAAGCTACCAAGATTTGTATCCAGATTCTGGACCAAGGGGGCGTTAGCTTTCGATGCACTCACAATAGCTTGGCCACAGACCTTGTGTTATGCCTTTCCTCCGACAGCACTGATAGGAAGGGTCCTGCGAAAGATCAAGCAGGAAAGGGCTGAAGTGGTTCTCATTGCACCTCATTGGCCACGGAGACCACGGTTTCCGGACCTGATACAGTTGCAGATACAGGAACCATGGCCTCTACCTCCCTGGCCGGATCTTCTGGTGCAGAACGGAATTCTTCATCCCGACCCTGGCTGGTTATGACTTCATGCCTGGAGGTTGAGCAGGAAAGGCTACTGAAAAAGGGTTATGAGTCCGAGGTAGTGGAGACCATGCTGGCAGCCAGGAGGCCATCAACGATCAGATTGTACGAGGCCACATGGAGAGCCTTTTGTAGGTGGTGTAGAGGTAGAGGGGTTCATCCTGTGAAGGCATCAGTTGGTTCGGTCTTAGCATTTTTACAGGCTGGATTGAAGAAAGGACTGTCACCTAATACTATTAGACGGCATGTGGCCGCCTTGGGTTCAATTCTGAGAGGGGACAGGAACAAATCCTTGGCTTTCCATCCCCACGTGCATAGTTTCTTGAAAGGGGTAACAGCCTTGCGTCCACCAGCAGTACATAGATTTCCATCTTGGAAGCTGAATGTAGTATTAAAGGCTCTTACGATGGCTCCATTTGAGCCTATTTACAGTGTTGAGTGGGATTTTTTGACGTGGAAGGTGGCGTTTCTGGTGGCTATCACGTCTGCGAGACGAGTCTCTGAACTTGGGGCGTTATTGGTTCGTGAGGACTTGTGCATTTTTCAGTGGGATTCTGTTACCTTGTGGTTAGATCCATCGTTCATTCCGAAGGTTAATTCGCTGTTTCATAGGGCTCAGGAATTGGTTCTCCCGTCTTTCTGTCCGAAGCCCGAAGTGGAGCTGGAGAAGATCTGGCATACACTCGATGTCAGAAGGGCTCTGAGGGCATACATTAAGAGAATGCAGGAATTTCGGAAATCAGATTCCTTGTTTGTGGCCTTTGCGGGGAGATTGAAGGGCAAAAAGGTGTCAGCTTCAACAATTGCTAGGTGGTTGAGACAGTGTATTGAGCAGGCGTATTGGAGCAGTGGAGTGGAGGTGCCACAGGAGATTATGGCACGTTCGATGAGGAGTGCGGCCACGTCTGCAGCCCTGAGTAGTTCTCAGTCTATTTTGGACATTTGTAGAGCAGCGACCTGGGCATCAGCTTCAACGTTTACGAGACACTATCAAATTGATTCATATGCTGCTGCTGATGCATCCTTTGGCCGGAGGGTGCTGCAGCAGGTCATTGGTTAAACTGTTGTGTCAGTTTGTTCCTGCCCTAATTGGACCGCTGTGGTAGGTCCCAAGAGGAAGGATGCCCTCCCCTCTTTGCTGGAAAACAGAACATTGGTACTTACCGTGAAGGTTCCTTTTCAGCAGTAGAGGGGAGGGAATCTTTACCCACCCACCCCCAAAAAAAGAAGAAAAAAGAAGAAAAAAATGTGTATGAAGGGAATATATTTAAGAAGATGGATTCATGCTGCTGGTTAATGGTGTATTTTTTATGGAGCTATTCTAACCTTCTCTGGGGGATTGGGGTTGGCTCCTCCTCCTCCGAGGTTGTCTGTGTTTGATTTCGATTTGTAGGTTGCCCTGCCTGTTAAGCTGGAGGCGGAGCCAATACCCAAGAGGAAGGATTCCCTCCCCTCTACTGCTGAAAAGGAACCTTCACGGTAAGTACCAATGTTCCGTTTACAGTGATGAATCTTTAATTTTCCTAGGTGGCTCCCTTGTCCTACATACAGCTTGTGTTCATCTAATATGATTTAGAAATTATGACAATTATATCAGTGGAAGGCTTAAAAACATGGGAGATAGTGTTAAACTTGTTAAACATTAAATTATGTCAGTGTACGCATAATTGTCTAATGTGTCTCTTTTCTTTAATGAATAAAACATTTTAAACTTCAGTATTTTTCTACCAGGCAGTCACTTTCTGTGATATTTAATTTTAAGAGGAGGTTTATGGAATCTTGCATATGACTAGTTTATAATTGTCATTAATAGGATTTTTTCATTCTGCTTTCTGATGTTACATCCTACAGTGAGGTTAATGTTCTACGTTCTGGATCGCTACTTTGTACATAATTTTTCTTAATGAGCAACTAGCTTGTTTGCCTTAATAGGCTAAAAATGCATGTCCCCTTGCAATAATAGTACCTTTTATGGAATCAAGTCAATAGGCAGCTTGAAGGCACATGCACACACATATGTCTCATACTATCCTAGATTCATACAAACAGATTTCTTTGCAGGTAGTAAAGAGAGTTAGATAGCTTTTAAACAAGTGCCTGGACAGAAATACTCAGTTTTAGATGCACCTATATTAAGACATAGAAGCAGTGTGTGTATGTCTTCCAAGGTCTTTGAAACCTTTGGAACTCATCTATATACATTGTGGGAGAACTCCTGCTTCTTTTTCACATTAAAGCTACTGACATCTGTCTCCTTGCCTTCTAAATCCCAGGCTCATGCCAGTTTATAGAGTAATTTGTTTGGTGAAATGGTATGAGAGGTTGATTTTTTCTTGCTTTGTCAGTCATACTTGCAAGCATATGTGTTATAATAAACAGTACTAGGATTAAAAAAACAAACACCTGTACACTTTTCATATTTATGGTGTTTTCCTTTTCCACTGAGAATTGCAAGGCATAGAAATTATTACAACCAAAAAGTATTTGTGGTTGCAGAATTAAGTGTGTTTCACTCAAATACCAAGACAGAAATCACAAGGTGTAATAATATAAAATTAGATAAATTAAAAGATACACATCTCATATCAAGGGGTATTTTCTTACCAAGTGAATTCCAATGAGTGGCTGGTGTAGGGGACAACTTACTGATAACCAGAATATTTCATTTGAGCTTCTCTGCATCATGGTTTGCCCAAAAACATGGGGCATGGTTTTTTTTGTTTTTGTTTTTTGTCTGAGTACATTACATTTGTTGCATCAAAAAAGTATCACATATTATGAAATTTGATTCCTGCAAATGGATAAAATCTGAGGCGATTTAGTGCTCCTGTGAAGATGACAATGTCCTAGAGCACAATTTTGTAGGTCAACTGCTGTCTAAATTCTGCAACAAAAAGTGCATGAGTTAGAAAATTAGTCCTGTCATTATGTTGAGGGCAAAACCCTAGAGATGATCTAATCATAGGTCTCTGAATAGCTACTCTTGCCTTTAATGTCTGTTCCCTCCTTCCCTCCCCCATTCCTGTCACACACAGAGAAGAGGGTGCTGCGTTAGTTTCTTCTGTCTGGGATAGTTTAAAAATTATTTGCTGAATGGCTATCATTTAGAGTATAAGATCAGTATAAGTTTTGTTGTTTTAAAACTTATTCCACGTATTCAAAGGATTACACTACAGTTACATGAAGATTCAATATAGAATTAAAACACTAAGATGCATAGAACTATACCTTTCAAACTTGGTGTCTCTCACAGAATCTTCTACATCATTTTTTTAAAAGCATTATAAATCAGTTGTAGCCATTATAAATTGGTTGAGTAGAAACATTTATAAATCTATATTTTGGAACAGTGAGCAAACTATTTCTCCAGAGCTCTTCATCAGGTTAGATGTAAAATGGGTGTGGGCAATGAGAGCAGCAGAGGTGGAAAATTGTTTTAGGCCAAATCCACACTGCCAATTAATCCAGTTTGAAACTGCATTATTTGCCATGATTCCTTCCTATTGAATTGTTGGATTTGTAGTTTTACAAGGGCTTTACCCTTCTCTGCCAAAGAGTGCTGGTGTCTCACCAAACTACCAAATCCCAGGATTCCATAGGAGAACACCATGGCAAATAATCCAGTTCAAACTGGATTATTTGTGTAGTGTTGATTTGGCCTCAATGTATGCAAACTAGCACAATGTAAATAAAGTCTAATCTTATTAAGACTGAAATGTCCTCTAAATGCAATTTCACTAAATGCAGATTTTGTAGCTTCAAGTATCAAACTACAACTTGGCTCCAGCAACAGGAACTAATTAATTAAAATAAGTTAGAATTTTATTTATTTAATTTTCTAACATGAAGAGGGAGTTCAGTTAATATTTTTAACCTTAACTGAATGGCTTCAGTCAGAATTCCAGCATTAACCTAATTCCAGAATTATGTTATTAGTTAAGTTATTAATTAGTTAAATGAAAGATTGTGCCAAAGAGCCAACATATTTATTTCCCAGCTGGTTCTTTACCCAAAGCCTAGGTCTCTTGGATTTTAAAAAAACTATTTCTTGTTCTTTGCTAGTCTCATAAGGTTAGGAAATTATCATGTTTAGGTCACAAGATTCAAACCACTGCAAATACAAATATTTATAGGAATCTTTGTTTATTTTAGTTCATAATTAGAATATGGTACAGTATTTATTTCCAAGTATTTAATTCTATTTCCTACAACTTCCTGGCCCTGTTGTTTCCTGCTGTCCTCCCCATGTTTACCAGGAAGCAGAGGCTTCTCCCTTTCTTTTCTTCTTTAACATGGTTTAACAGGCAGGATCAGCTCAAGACATCTTGCTGCCTGAAGCCCTTCCATGAACATATAAAACATTACTAGCATGTGCTAGTATATATCATATCTGCTCTCCCCTCCCTCAAAGTTGCATTTAACTCCTTTTTTTTCTTGAATGACCATTTGCACCCTGTTTTAGTTTTTGTTTGGGCCAATCAGGTTTTCGTGCAGTATATGGGCTTCTGTTAATACCCTGCATCCTTTCTTTGTACCACATTCATTATTCCAGTCTCTAAATTTTGCTTGCCTCATTTCCATTATTTTTCACACAACAGGCTGTGCTGCTTATGAAGGTCAACTAACATAATGGCTAATTAGTAACATAACAAAAGAAAACTGTGGAGTAAACTGTGTGGTTTGCTTTTTGAAAATGGATGACCTAGATTCTTTGGTTATTTTAAAATAATTATTTTTGTTTGCATGCCTCTAAAGATAGGAGAATTTTGATATTAGTTTTCTTGCTAATGTTGCCTGAACCAGAACAAACTATTTAAAAGAACACAAAAGGAAGATATTTTTCTGAAGTAACTAGCAGAAGAGAATATTTTCATAGATTTAAGTATTCAGAGATGAAGAATATGTGGTGGTACAAAACATGTTTGTCTCTTAAGTGTTATTGCAAAATACAGTAGGACCCCTGTATCGTTTGGGGATTGGTTCTGGGGGACCCGTGGATACCAAAAACCATGGATAATAGCAAACGCCATTAAAAATAATGGGACTTCCAGTTTAAAATACCACAGAGTTGCATTGGAGGACCTATAAAATAGCTAGAGAGGACACATTTTCTAGGAAGACTCTATGACAGGTGTGCTCTTTTGTGTCCCGTGGATAATTGAATCAGTGGATAATGGATCAGTGGATACAGGAGTCCTACTGTATTGATATTTGTTGGACTCAGCCAAATTTATCAGTGGCTTTTTTTCACTACTATTTTTCATGTTCCTCTGACAACTAAAGTTGCAGTGCCTCAGAACTAAATGATAGTAAATATATAACATGGGTTATAATGTGCCAGATCTCGACTGGCAGGCCGTTCCATAATCTGGGAGCAATAGCCAAAAAGGTCCTCTGGGAGGTCGAGGTTTTTAAAGGCTGCAGCAGATTCATCCCAGTGGACCTGTGTGCATGGGGATTATACAGAAGGAGGTGGTCCCAAAGATAGGTTGGACCCAAGCCATTTAGGGCTTTAAAGGTGATAACCAACACCTTCTACTGGGCCCAGAAACTAATGGGCAGCCAGTGAAGTGATCTTAAGTTCGGTGATATATGGTCTCTTCTAGATGTACCCGAGACCAAGTCTGGCTGCCATATTCTGTACTAGTTGAAGTTTCCGGACCAAGCACAAGGGTAGCCCCATGTAGAGTGCATTACAGAAATCAAGACGGGAAGTTACCAGAGCATGTACCATGATCTCAAGGTCCCCAACTTCTAGGAAAGTGTGCAGCTGGCGGATCAGCTGAAGCTGATAACAGGCGCTGCTGACCGTTGCATTTACCTGATTTGTCATCCGGAGCGACGAGTCCAGGAGCACTCCCAATTTGCGAACACAGTCCCTGGAGGAGAGTGTGACTTCATCCAGGACTGGAGGTTGTATCCTAGTACCTGGGTTTGGGGCTACTACTGTAAGAACCTCCATTTCATCTGGATTCAGCTTCAATTTGTTTTCCCTCATCCAGTCCTTTACTGCACTAAGACAATCATTGAGAAAAGAAACACCATCTGAAGTCAGAGCCGAAGACCGAGACATGGAGAAATATATCTGGGTGTCATCAGCATACTGATAACACCCCGCCCCATGCCTCCGGATGATCTCTCCCAGTGGCTTCATATATATATATATATATATATATATATATATATGTTGAATAGCATTTGGAACAGGATGGCACCTTGTGGGATGCCACAATTAAGTTCTTTCTTTCCAGAGCAACTGTCCCCGAGCATCAACCTGTGGAATCTACCTGAGAGGAAGGAGTGGAACCACTGCAATGCAGTGCCTCCGATTCCTAATCTTCTCAGGCAATCCAAGAGGATGTCGTGATCTATTGTATCAAAAGCCGCTGAGAGATCCAGTAACAGGACAGGTTGCTTACCTGTAACCATAGATCTTCAAGTGGTCTTCTGTGAATTCACACAGCTGGGTTATTCCTGTGTCTGTGCAGAGCATTCGGAGCCTTCTGGAGTCGCTAGGCAGAATGTGCATTGATACATTTTTGGCGGTAACTCCGCTCACCCTTACAGTCCCTTAAAAGGCGCTCCTGCCTAATTCCCCTCTGTTCCTTGAATGACGCAGCAACCAGGAGCATCAGGGACATTAAGCACGTTTATATAATATAGTAGGACATAGAGGGGAGGATGGGCGGGTCTGTGTGAATTCACAGAAGACCACTCAAAGATCTATGGTTATAGGTGAGCAACCTGTCCATCTTCTTCGTGGTGTCTGTGAATCACACAGCGGGGTAGACTGGCAAGCTTCATCCCTGGAGGAGGGTATGTCCTATATATACTGACACTAGGACCATGCTGCATAGTCAAACAGCAGTTGGATTTATTGACAGCACATTCTTAAGCATGAGTAAATTGATCAACTATATAGACCCAACATATCAAGGATATCAATCAGGTAACTTGGCAACACATTAACACTCACTCATTGAATAGAAGACAAAAGCACAGCTTTCCCAAAGGCAGCCTCATTCCTAGAATGAGTGTCAAGTCTATAATGAGAGATGAAAGTCAAAGGTGATGACCAAGTTGCCACTCTGCAAATGTCCTCTAGAGGCACCCCTGAGAGGAAAGCTGTCGAGGTGGAGACAGCCCTCGTCGAGTGCCCTCAAATCTGTGGTGGCAATGGCTTCTTAGCCAGTTCATAGCAAAGAGATATAGTTGATGTCACCCATTTTGACAGGCGTTGTGCAGAAATTGGTTCCCCAAGTCTCAAGTGGGCATAGGAGACAAACAGTTTAGTTGACTTCCTGAATGGAGCAGTTCTCTGGATGTAAAAGGTGAATGCCCTCCTGACATCCATGGAATGGAGGGCGCACTCAAATTCGTCCTTCGGATCCTGCATCATAGCAGGGAGGGTGATGGGTTGATTCAGGTGGAAGCTAGACACCACCTTCGGGAGGAAGATGTCAGGATGCAGCGCCACTTTGTGTTTGTGGAAAGCAGTGTACAGTGGGTCCGAGCGTAGGGCACACATTTCTCCAGCTCAACGCGCTGAAGTAATAGCAACAAGGAAAGCAGTTTTCCAAGACAAGAGTCTCAAGTCAGTAGATGCCATGGGTTCAAAGGGATGTTGAACCAGCTGGGAAAGGACCAGCTCGAGGCTCCACGTCGGGGTAGGCTTGAGCATTGGAGGATGCAGGTTGACGTTCGTTGGTATCCCAAGTGCCTTGAATCTCGTAGGATTCGAGATGGGCTTCCCAGCCGAGCATGGAGGCATCTGTCGTCAACGAGGTGTCTGGTTGAGGTGGGTTGAAGGGCATCCCCGACAAGACATTTTCCAGGGCTAACCACCATTCCAGTGAACGTTGGATTGTGCGTGGCAGCGTGAGTAGTTTCCTTGGGGAGTCTCACAGAGGGTCAAACACCTGCAGAAACCAATGCTGAAGCGGGTGGAATCAGAGTCTGGCGGGATGGGTCACGGAGGAAGTAGCTGCCATGTGCCCAAGAAGTACTTGAATTGTATGGGCTGAGAGTCTTCGGGACCGGCGGCAGGCGTGGATCAAAGAATGAAGGGTGTCGAATCGGTCCCGAGGGACGTAGGTTGTTGCAGTCAACGAATCCAGCCAAGCCCCGATGAACTGGATCAACTGGGACGGTTGAAGTTGTGACTTCTCCATGTTGACAAGTTCCAGGCTGTCTAACACATCTGGGGTGAGAATGATGTCCAGTTCAAGCTGACGTCGAGAGTTTGTTACAATCAGCCAGTCATCAATGTAGGGAAAGACCACTACTCCGCGCTGCCACAGAAGAGCTGCAACAACCACCATGCACTTCATGAAAATTCTCGGAGCAATCCAGAGTCCAGAGGCAGGACCTGAAATTGGAACACCTCAGTCCCGATCTGGAATGCCAGGAACTGTCTGTGGGAAGGATGTATCCCGATGTGGAAGTAGGCATCCTTGACGTCTATGGACTCAAGCCAATCCCCCTTTTGAAGGAGCGGGATGATGGAAGCCAGGGTGACCCTCCTGAACTTCTTTGGTGAAATATACCAGTTTACTCTGCGAAGATCGAGAATGGGATGGAGGCTGCCGTCTGTCTTTGTGACTAGGAAGTACCTCAAGAAGAAGCAGAGGTGATGAAGTTCAGAGTCCACCAGTTCGATGGCCCCCTTCTGCAGCAACGTCTGCACTTCCTCGAGGAGGGAGGGGAGGGCGGTGTTGATTGAACCCGACCTGTCGGAGGCAGTGAGTCGAATTCGATCCAATAGCCATTCTGGATAATGTTAAGTACCCAGAGGTCTGATGTTATTGAAGACCAGGCTTCTTGGAACCTCGACAGGCGATCTCTGAACATTAGAGTCTAGAGAGAAAGATAAGAGAGTGAGGAAGTGGAGATTCAGAATTTTCTCCTGAGGCTGACGAGGAGGGCGGCAGGTAGCAGGAGCATCTATAGGATTGACCAGTGAACCCTCTTCTAAACTGATGGCCAGGGGTGGAGGCCTGCCAGTTGGTATGGCTCCTCAAGCGATACACAGAAGATGAGGAAGTAGCCATACCGTACTTTCTGACGGTGGTCCTCATCTTCTGATTGAACTCTAATTTCTCGTCCGTGGAACCGTTGAACAGGCCTGACTCATCGAACGGCATATCTTTGATGGTGGCCAATGCTTGTGGAGTAAGGCCTGAGGACCGGAGCCACACATGGTGACACAGGGCGATGGATCCAGCTATCATCTTGGTGGCACAATCTGCGACATGTTGGGCAGAGTTCATTTGTTGTCCGGCCAACAGTTGTGCCTCCAACTGGATTGCCTCCGCTAACCTTCGTCTCTCATCCAGCAGATCCTGAATGAGGGGAATCATCCTCTCTCAAAGAACCTGTTGATACGCCCCCATACAGGCAGAATAATTAGCAATATAGAAGCTCAGACCTGCGGTGGAATAAAACTTTTTCATGATTATGTCTAGCTTCCGTCCTTCTGGGTCAGGTGGCGTTGATTGCAGACGCTACTGCCTTCGGCTCTGGGAGGCCTCAACAACTACAGAATTGGGGTGAGAATGAGTCTGCAGCCATTCGATGTGTTCACCTCCAACCCGATATAGTCTGTCAATCTTCTTCGATGTTGACTGGATTGAAGAAGGATTCTCCCATGAGCTCTGAGTTAGTTTTAATAGAGAAGGCAGGACTGGGAGACTGGCGGTAGGAGGTGCCCTACACTGTATACGATGGAATATTGGGTCCATCAGTTCCGACACCTTTTCCACAACCTTGAGGTCCAGAGCATGGGACATACGAACCACTTGCTCGGAAAAGGCATGGACATCATCTGTTGGTGAAGCAGAATCCTCGTCCACTAAATCAGGTTGCAGAGACGGCAGATAAGGTAAGTATGGATCTCATGAATCCGATGAAGTGGAGGTTGAACTTGAGGGCGATGGACTCCGGCCTCTGTGGAGAAGAGAAGTGGTTCGAGCCAGTGGAGTAGGTGGCAGAGGATGTTGGTCAGGAAGTGGAGATACCTGACTCCCTGCATCTCTCTTTGTCGGAGCTGAAGAGTCATCAAACCCCAGACATGGCAGAGAATGATGCACACTCTGACCCGTACACGTTCCCATCAAATGAAAAGCCCAGGTGGTCAGGACCTGGGATCCCGTCGGAGAAGTAAACAGCATGGTAGATGGAACGTGCCAGATAGTAAGCTGAGTAAGCAGGCTTATCGTAATGGATCATGGGCGAAGAAGCATGGATCTGAGTTACATCCTCAGACTCAACGACATCAACTTCAACATCAGAGGCAGAGCGTCCAAGAAGCTGAGCTCTTGAAACAACAAGGGCGGGTGACTGGCCTCTACGTTGAGGTGACACATCCATATCAGCCCCCGAGGGTACTTCAACTGCGACAATTTCCACTGAAGTGGCAGAAGTTGGGGCACAAGATGGAGGCTTGTCCTCAACAGCCCTTGCAGGGGAAGGCTGAGCAGTAGTGATTCTGGGATCCCCGGCAGGTGGAGCTTCTGCACTCTCGACAGACACGGCGGCAATAACAGTTGGGACAACCAATTCAACAGATGTCGGTTTCAACCTTTTGGTATCATCCTTCAGCTTGCTCTTAGACTTAGAGCTATCCTCATGCCGAGAGGAATGCTTCTCCTTTCTCTTCTTCTTTAAGGATTTTGAAGAGTCTGAAGAAGCTTGGTCCCGACCTGTGGTCTCAGAAGGTGCTAGGCCCCGAGGGACAGCCTTCGATGTTAAGGGGTCCTGGTCCCTTGCGGAGCTGACAGTGTCAATTTTGCTCGGTCTTGACACGGGCCGGAAGGACCAGCATGTTTGTGCAAACCCCGCACTGCCTTTGGGTCCGAAGCAACCGAGTGACATCGGGATGGACTACGGGACCGATGTTGTTTTTGAGCCTTTCACGTTGGAGCAGAGGCCGGAGTTGAAGTAGCTGCCGGAATCAGAGCCTTTTTGTATAAGAACGTTTTTAGGTGGGACATCCTGTGCTTACGGACTTGAGGTGTAAATGCCCTACAGTGCACACAAGAGTCCACATTGTGGGACTCACCCAAACAAATTAGGAAGCGAGAATGGCCATCAGAACTCGGGAGTTTAGCCTGGCAGATGGCACATCTTTTAAAGGCCGCTCTTGAAGCCATGAGGTCATCAAATTCAAGGGGCAAATGGTAAGAGTAGAGAAAACAGTCCAAGTCAACACCAAAAAATCACAGAGAGAATGCCAAATCCAGAAGAGTGAGATAAATCATAGTCAAAAATCCAAGCCAAGTCAAAACTCCAATCAAATAAAAAGTGAGGAAAAAAACTAGCGAACAAAGGTTCCTTCAAGCTGCTAACACAGTGGAAAGAAAGGAACTGAAAGGAACTGAGATGGAATTAGGCGGGAGCGCTTTTTAGGGGACCATTAGGGTGGGTGGAGTTACCACCAAAAATGTATCAATGCACATTCTGCCTAGCGATTCTGAATGGTTCTGAATGCTTTGTGCAGGCATAGGAATAACCCAGCTGTGTGATTCACAGAGACTACGAAGAAGATTCAACAGGGTCACATTACCTCTGTCAATGTTTAGGCGAAGGTCATCAGCTAAAGCAACCATGGCTTTCTCAACTCCAAAGCCCATCCTAAAGCCAGTTTGAAATTATAGCACTATTATTCCATTTTAACTGCTTTGGTTCCATCCTATAGAATCCCAGGATTGCCAGTTTAGGGAGGGGCATTTAGCATTCTCAGCTAGAGTGCTCTAGTACATTACCACATCACAAACACCAGGATTCCATAGGGTGGAACAGTTAATTCAATCTTTATTACAGTCATTGACCAGAGCAATAATAAAAACAGGTTTCACCATTAAATGCATAACATATGAGTACAACAGGAGAAGTGCTACAAATCATTATGAAGTAAAACGGGTACTGTATTTAAAAGTTTAATTAGTATATTTTAGCATTTATGATATTAAAGTATTAAAACATTAAAATATAGTAAAATGTTAGAATATTAAAATATTAAAAGTTAGTCATACTGATGATAACGCTAAAACTAGTCATAATAATTCCACATATGAGCTAGCACATTATCTAAATCTGTATATTAACCCTACTTCATTTTGGCTCCCTTGGCTAGTTAAGTCTGTGCTGTCTTGTGCTACTGTTTGCTTGTCATCTACCTGTGGGTCTCAGTGGCAGATGCAAGGAATTTAGCAACTTTATTTGTGATGTCTGTTTCCTGGTCTGCAAGCAGGCAGGCACCATAAAATAGTTCTGATCTGCCAGGAATTCTCAGAATAATTGGTGTAATTAGCACAAGACACATTCCTTGGTAGAAAGGGCAATATAACAGCACATGATTGAGAGATTCTATTGCCCCATTATCACAAGGGCATATGCGTTTATGATATGGGGATTTCTTATATCTTCCTTCAAGTACAGCGGATGGGAGAGCATCAAACTGTGCCAGTATAAAGGCGTTCCTATTCTTAGGAATTATTAAGTTAGTAAGATAATTAGGGTGAGTAAAGGGTTTCACAGTAATTCATACGGTAGGATATTTAATAGTTAGGTTCAGATGGTTTTGTAGCTCTATTGCCCTTATACACTGTTTGATGGCAACTTTGGCACCAGTAAAGCCAAGGGCTATCAGGACATTCAGAGTAAACCCATATGTTAAAGGGTTCTTGTGTAACTCGCGTTTCCATGTGGATTGAAATCCATCGGCTAATGTTAAAGGGGCCAGCCCAGGTGGGCAGAAAATAAGTTTTAACCAGTAACTGATCTTAAGGATCCAGGCATGAGCCTCAGTGGGAATAAAGCCTGCCTCAAGGTGCAAAACTGCATTTGGAACACAAGGAGTAGCAAGTATGCTTCTGAGGAATTTTGTTTGTACTACTTCAAATGCTTCAAAGTTTTTGTAAGTACACAATTGTGAGCCATAGAGTATTTGTGATAAAATCTTGGCTATGAACACTTAGGATTCGTTTACACAAGCAAATATTCCCCTAAATATACCGCAAAGATAGCTCATTGTTCCCACGGATCTCACCACAGCATCGCCTCATTCAGAAGGGGGGAAGGTAAAACACCCAAATATAGTGTGACAAGGGATGTCGCTACTTTTGCTGAGTTATTTGCAAAGTAGTGCATTATTGCTAGTGTAAACAACCATTCCACTAAGGGCTGCAGCAGAGCTTCACTGTGATTGGTTGTTATGATGAAGGGGTGGGCTTAAAGAGGGGGAGTGAGGGAGGGAGATTCAGTAGCGATTAAGAAATTTTGAAAAATCCTCTCTGCTATTTTGCAAGTCTGTGTGAATCCAGTTTGCCAAGAAAAAGGATTCCCAAGTCCTTTCAGTCAGGGAATATCTGTTCCCCACATAAAGGAATTCCTTCTTCTCCTCAGCTGCGACTGATCGCTGTGTCTCTGCTTGGGGGAGAGAGGGTTCATTTACACAGCAGATTTAGAGAGAGAGAGAGAGAGACTTTTCTTTGATCTTCCCTCCTGCTATTTTGGCAGTCTGTGATTCTTTATTTAGCTAGAAAATGCAACCGTCCAATCCTTTCAGTCACGGAGGATCTATCCTCTTCCCCATAAAGCCTTCCTCTGCTTGCTCTCTGCTTGGGAGGCCACACCCCTGCACCTTTGCTAGTCTGAGCCATAAAGTGACATAATTAACAAAAAAAACCTGACTGGCACAGCTGCGGAAAAGAATTAAAGCACAACTTGCCGCAATAAATCTGCCATGTAAATGAACCCTTAGGTGACAGAAGGGATGTGCTGCCCCCCCTTGGGTGTAGAAAAATCTCAACAGTGCTAGCGTTGTCCTCTGTGCGTTCTCTACTGCTCTTACTTTCTGGATTTTCCATGCCCCGGAAGACTGAGGATGGAGCAGGCTTGTTTTCTGCTGCTCCAGAGACTGGAACACGGAGCAATGGATGCAAGCTCCAGGAACAGAGATTCCACCTCAACATTAGGAGGAACTTTTTGATAGTAAGAGCTGTTTGGCAGTGGAACACACTCCCTCGGAGCGTGGTGGGGTCTCCTTCCTTGGAGGTCTTTAAACAGAGGCTGGATTGCCATCTGTCGGCGATGCTTTGATCGTGATTTCCTGCATGGCAGGGGGTTGGACTGGATGGCCCTCGTGGTCTCTTCCAACTCTACAATTCTATGCTTCTATACCCCAAGGTACTTGTAATTTGTAACCTGTTCAATAGGGTGGAACAGTGGCAGTTGAACTGGAATAACACTGCCATTATTGTGTAGTATGACTGGACCCCAGGTTAAACTGGCTTCCTTTTAATTCTTTTTTTTTTTTGAAACCCACCTGTGATCAACTCTCTTCTCATTGACATAGGCATGTTAATCTTGATCAGTATGCAAAGGGATCTTGAGACTGAGAGGCAGAAGTTAGCATAAGCTTTCATAGACTAGGGGCTTGTCTAGACCTGCCAGAATATGCCACCTTCTGGCTGGCATATTCTGACCCCAAATATGGCCCATCCCCCCCATTACCTAGATGAAATGGGGTGACGTCTGCACACACATGCCGTCTAGCATTGGCAGGCACCTTCCCTGCTGTTGCATATTGCTCCCTCTGAAGCCAGGAAGGAGGCCCTCATCATGTGATCAAGGCTGGTAACATGCAGGAGGCCATGATGACATGGTGGGGGTCTCCTTCCCAGCTGCAGAGTGACTGCAGTAGTGGTGGTGGATGGCTATATGGGCTGGGTGTGCAGGTATGGACCCTTCGTTCCTATGCTGGCCTTACCTGAGTTTTCCCTCATGAAGCGGGTTTTCCTGGGTGTTTAAAATGTTTTAATGGGCTTTACCTTATTTTCCCTAGGCTTTGCCTCAAGCGTCATCAGGACTGCCTGGGGGCGAAACAGGGCAAGAGCCCTGCATTGCTTGAACTGCAAGGCTTCAGGCTGGGGGGAAGCTGGGGTAAATAGCCCATCTAGAGAAGCCCTAAGTCTACTTCATCAGATGCCTGCTTTCAGCAATCATAGACTCTGGGGTAGCTAGAAGGGATTGCAAGGGTCATCTAGTCCAACCCCTGCCATGTGGGAATGCCCAACTAAGAGCTTGTCTACACTGGGGGTAAAAATCTAAATGAAATCCAGACTATTTTGTCCCAGATCTGCATCAGATGAAATTTGGACTACTTTGGCCTGGATTTAAGCACCATGCCTTGGCCAAAGAACAAATCTGATTCATCTGGATTTTTACCCTCAGGGCAGCCACTTGCTCTGAGCTCAGAACAAGTGACTGCATCAGGACTCTGCCTTCTTGGCATGCGGTCATTCATTCTGAATGCAGAATGAGTGGCTGTACTTGGCACACTTGCTTACTGTGACCTCAGAATGAGCAGCCACACGCAGGGCTTCTCTTTGTCTTCCTGGCATGCAGCCACTCATTCTGAGGGCACTTGCTTGCTCTGATCTCAGAATGAGCTGCTACATGCAGGGCTCTTTCTTCCTGGTGTCCTGAGGTCAAAATGAACAGCCATGCGTCAGGAATGCAGAGTCAGCGGTAGTGGCACCAACAATGGGGGGGGGATGGTGGTGCCTGTCAGATAGTGATTGTCCTGCCTCCCCACCCCGCAAATGCAGTGTGGATCCTTTGTTCACGCTACAGTTTTCTCTGGAATTTCCAGCAAACTCTGGAGAAAACTGAATTTTCTAAAACCCAGGTTTAGGTGGTATATCCCAGGTCTGATGGGGTAGAGTGTTATGTCATGTGGCACTATTGCACCAGATTCAGGGATAAGGCCACACATACTGTGGCATGGACCAGATTCGGAGGGAGTTTGGGTTTTTTTCACTAGGGTAGATAAGGCACAAAGCCCCCACCCCCAAAGACAAACCAACTGAGCAATAGATGATGGGAAGAGATCATGAGGAAGATTAGTTTTTTACCTCATCTTCCTAGTAATCTTCCCCACTGCTTGGTTGATCACAAATAATGAGAACAACAAACAGCCAAGATGTAGGAAAAGCGGGACTCTTCCCTCTCTTCCCAGTTGTCCTACCCATGCTCAACTGAGCAGTATGGTTTTACTTTTATTTCTTTTCATCTGTAAACCATCTTGAGTGCGAGTCTTGGGGGAGAAGGCAGGACATAAATAAAGTGATTGATTGATTGAAGAAAGACTGCAGAAAGGGGAGTTTTAACTTCCTCATGGTTTCCTGTTGCTCAGCTAAATGGTAGGAAAAAAAGGAGAGTAGCCATGAAGTTGAAATTGCTCCATGGGGAGCTGTCACTTCAAGGCCCTTCAGACATCTTCAGTCTATAGGTTCCAATGGAGTAGGCTTCCATCTTCCTTCACCTTTTATATCAGGAAAAATGAAGGGAAAGGGAAGCCTTCAGTACCTGCTGCTTCAAGGTACTTCAGTGGGTGGTGGGCTCGTCCTGACAGAGTTGGCTTTTCTGCCTTTTCCTAAGGGACAGGGTTTCAGGGAGGGACCAGGGCCTTGGCAGGCCAGATAAGGCCTTGATAAGGAAACAGCGGACTGCAACTGGAAAATGGGATGGAATTTCCCTTTGCATTTTGTGTGTGTGTGTGTGTGGTTCATATTATTATTAAATATTTTTATTGGAATATTAACAATATTAAAATAGGACAAAGCAAACTAACAACATCACAGAAACAACAAAACATATCACAGAAACACAACTAAATAGACTTATTACTTAATACTAAAAAACTACCCCTTTACCTCCCCACTCCCAATACAAAAATGAAAGAGAAAGGCAGAAAAAAGAAAGAAAAAACCCCAACATATTTAAAAAGAGTTCCCGCTTGTTCTCTTAAAATCATAGAATCATAGAGTTGGAAGAGACCACAAGGGTCATCCAGTCCAACCCCCTGCCATGCAGGAATACACAATCAAATCATTCCCGACATATGGCTATCCAGGCTCTGTTTAAAAACCTCCAAAGAAGGAGAGTCCACCACACTACGAGGCAGTATATTCCACTTCCCCAAAAGCTCGTACTGTCAGGAAGTTCTTCCTAATGTTTTAGGTGGAATCTCTTTTCCTGTAATTTGAACCCATTGCTCTGTGTCCTAGTCTCTGGAGCAGCAGAAAACAAGCTTGCCCAATTCTCAGTATGACATCCCTTCAAATATTTAAACATGGCTATCATCTCCCCTCTCAACCTTCTCTTCTCCAGTCTAAACATACCCAGCTCCCTAAGCCACTCCTCATAGGGCATGGCTTCCAGACCTCCCATCATCCTGGTCGCCATAACTTAATTCGCCTTTGAATTCAAAGCTTCAATAATTCCAAGTTATTCTGATATTCTTTTGACCAGTTCCAGGGTTCATTCCCCCCCCCCACCAACAATTTATACATTGGTCTGGTCAACAGAGCATACTGAAGTATATAAGATCTAACAAAGCCAAAAGCACCCAACAGCATCCTCAGTTGTTTTATATTTTTGTTTGTTTTAAAGTTGCTTAAAATGTAAATGAAATGAAATAAAACAACAGAATCAAGGAAAGTCAGATTAACGATAAACAAACTTAATAAAACCCAGATAAATCCAAAATTGTTAAAATGTAAAAGAAGTGGCCGGAAATGCAACGCAGGAGGTACTAAATACAACGGATTCAAAAGTATTCAAAATTCAAAACTAAATACTACGAAATACAAATACTACTAAATAATGGGGGGGGAAAGTCGAAGAGAAGTAATCAAAATTGTCATTAAAGTAAATTAATTAAATGGAGGCCGAATTCAAAATTAAACTGAACGTATTCGAATTCAAAACAAAGTCAAAATTAAACTGAACGTATTCGAAATCAAAACAAAGTCAAAATAAAGGAAAAGTAACTGCCAGTTATCCAATGAACAGGAACTAAGCAAACGGTAACCCGAAGAAAAGGAAAATTAACACCAGTAATTCTGATAATTCGAATAATGAAAATCAAAGGAACAAGCAAATGCAAGCAAAGGTAACAAAGCTCCAAACAAAAGTGAGGGACAAAGCCACACGGCCACGCGGTGAAAGAGGAGGAGGTCAGGGGCGGCAAAGGTTAAATAATCCTGCTCAACTCTGCCCCTGCCCCCTCCCAGCCGGGGCGTGGCTCCGCCCCTGCCATTGCTTACCCTCGTTCATGCACGTCATTAAAACACCTTCCCCGGATCATCCATTTCTGCAGATCCGGGGGGGTGCCTGTTACAGAATTATATTGTGCTTCAGCAGACACTTTTCCCACTGTTTCCACAATATTAGTCACCGTAGGCGCCATGAGTGGTGTTCCTTGGTTTATTTTCCTAAATTCTATAACTAACCTCCAAGACTTTCCATCACTCTTTTTGACAGGCCACAATGGTGAATTATATGGATTTACAGTCTTTTCTATAATCCCTAGTTGTTCCATTGCCTCTATAGTCTCAACTATCCCTTTCTCAGCTTCCCGAGCAAGAGGATATTGTTTCTGGGGTGGTACAATTTTTCCCTCAATTACAACCTCTGCATCTTTATGTTTTCTTGCATCTAATTTAGACTGAACTTGTACCCCTGGGACAATTTTATCCCAGTCCTCTTTTTGTTGTATAGTTTTGGCCACATACTGATAAATTTTCATCATTCTTTTAGGCTTTATGTCTTTTCTTTGCACAATGATGTCCTCATATGGATCCATCCACAATCCATATTTTGACATAGCATCCATCCCTAAAATTACCTCCTCTGTTCCTTCTTGATCAAATATGAATTCAGTCTTTATGGGTCTGCCTGCAATCCATATAGTAGCTAAAATCAGTTGTTTTTTCACAGCGGGTCCTAAAGCAGTTTCCAATAATACAGGTCGAAGGGGCTTACTTCCAGGTAGCCACACATTAGTCATACTAACATTGGCACCTGAATCCATTAAAGTAACATATTCTCTGCCCCTTTGATCAGTAGCTATTGAAAATTTTCTATTATCGCCAGGTTTTCTAATTAATTTCCCCCAATACTGCCATATTCCTGACTTTATTTGTCTTTGTTCTGTGACAGCAGGGCAGCCCTAACAGAGCATCCGCTCTTCACTTGTTCCCTTAACTTCCTCCACAAAATTACTGTTTTAAAAGGGGCTGCTTTCCCTTCTTTCTTGAGTTTAATCCCTTTTGGCACCCATTTTGAGGAGAAGGTAACTTGTTTCACCCCAACTTAAAAGGGAATTTGGGCTTTCTTTATTGTCCCAACTCCTTGTTTCTTAAGGCTGGAAAATACCAATTTAAGTTTTTCCCAAGTGCACTCTGCTTTTGCTTCCCCTTGTATAGCTATAAACATTGCTAGATGTGTTTTGTATTCTGGGTTTAGCCCTTCATAGGGAACAAAAAAGACACTGGTGTCAATTTCCATTATTTCTGATATGATCCCTAGATCTACAAATCTTATTTTGGTACCTGTCCCAAATGTCTTTTTTTTTTTTTTAGTAGCTCTGCTCCCATGTTCTAAAACCCAATATCGCAAAGCCTCCCCTACTCCATTATCTTGGGCTTTGCTTATATATGGTGTCATGCCTGGAATTGGTTTAACTAGTCTAGTTATTTCTTCCAGAGTCATATCATTTTTATCTCCTAACTTCCATACTTTAAAAGCCCACTTTATTGTCCTGCTCCCTGGCTGTCCCAGAGATTCTTTTAATTTCCTCATTTTCCAAGTTAACATAGGATCATCTGAGACAAAATATCTCACCAGCTTGTCCTTTTCCTGACAGCTTTTTTTCTAGGATTATCATACTGACAGCCACACTCATTTGGCCATTTTTGCTTCCTTTTCCCTGTCTCCCCTAAAGGACTGCAATCAGGACTATCAGGACAGGTTCTTTCCCAACAACAATCATAATAATTTTCCAGGCTCTAAGAAACCTGTTTTACATAAACATTATTCTTTAGTTGGGATTTGTCCTGATCATTTTTTTTTCTATATAATGACTTATTTTAACAGCTTAACTTTTCGTTTAACTGATTTTGGGTTTTTTTCCCCTCTCTGTCTGCTAACTCTTTAATATTTACCTCTAAGAGTTTCTTTTCTTTTCTTAGTGCATTGTTCTCATCCTCAAGCTTAATATTTTCTTGCAACCTACTAATATTATGTAGTGTTAAAACTCCATTTTTCAGTTTCCCTCATCTATTTTTCCCTTCAACTCCCTTCAATTATAGATTTAAATCTTTCCATCTGTTTGTCTGTTTTAATTTCCTTTCATGTTTTATTATAATAATTTTGAAATTTAAGTTATCAAATGCTTTTTCTGCATCTAGGAATATCAGGGCACCTTAAATTTTGTTATGATAATGTAAATATTCAATCAAATTGATTATTGTTCTGATATTATCATTTTGTCTTTTAGGTAAAGCCCCATTTTCATCCCTATGTATAAATCACTGCAAGTACACTTTTAATCTATTTGCTAATATTGCTGCAAAATTTTTATAATCCTCATTCAACAGGGAAATAGGTCTATAGTGCTTAATTGCATTGGATCTCGATCTTCCTTTGGTATTAAAACAATGTTGGCCTCTTTCCAGCTATTTAGTTTTTTATTTTCCCCCAGGATATCATTTATTACCAATAAAATGAGACTTGTCAATTCTGCATAAAAGTTCTTGTAATATTCTGCAAATAAGCCATCTGGCCCTGGAGTTTTCTTTGCTTTCATTTTTCCTGTCGTCTCTATAATTTCTTCAATGGTAATTTTCTTATTTAATTCTTTTCTTTGTATCTCAGTAAGTTTGGGGCTATGACATTTTTTAATGTACTTATCCATTTGGCTTTGAGAGGTTTCAAAATTTTGATATATTGATTTAAAGAAATTGTGGAATATTTTTTGAATTTGAGTTTCATCAGTTATATCCCTTTTGCCTATTTTTAAATTTGATATCTTGTTTTTATCTTTCTTTCCTTAACCTATAAGTTAGCCATCTATTTGGTTTGTTATCCTCTTCAAATTCCCTCTGTTTTAGAAAATCTAAATTTTTCTTCATTTCATCTCTCATAATCATTCTTAATTGTTCTTGTAACCTATTAATTTGACTCTTATTTTTTATTTGTGTTTTTTATTAAATTTTGTTCATTTTGCTTAATTTCTTCCAATACCTTTTTTCCTTTTTTCTTGTTTCCTTCTATTTATTATTATATTCCATTGTGTAAATATACCCCTCATTACCACTTTACTCACATCCCAAACTATATTATTTTCTACCCCTTTGCCCAAATTCAAATCAAACCACTCTTTCAGTTTTTTTCTACAATCGTCAATCACTTCTTCTCTAAATAATAACATTTCATTCAACATCCATTTGTCCTAATTATTTTTACATTCTATTACCATCATTACTGGATTATGATCTGATAGTGACTTTGGTAAAATATATACTTTTCTGATGGAATTTATTATGTTACTACTGATCCAAATAATGTATATCCTGGAGAATTAATTGTGTGTATGTAAATAAAAGGTATACCCTTTACTATTTCCCTCTTTAAATTTCCAGGTATCTATTAATTGAAACTCATCTACAATTTCAAAAAACTCTTTTGCCAGGTTCCCTTGATTTTTCTGAATTTTTTTCTTATCCGAACACCTATCTATACATGGCTCCACAACACCATTAAAATCTCCTAAAAGACACCAATTTCTGTAATCTATTTGTATTATCTTCTTTTTAAGTTCTTTGAAAAATATGTTTTTCTTCAATTGGAGCATAAATTCCAACCACTAGTACTTTAACATTGTTTAAAGTTAGTTAACTATTACAAATCTTCCCTTTCCATCAGATAAAACTAAATTTGGCTTCAATTTTGGTTTTATATTTAGTACAACTCCTTTTTTCTTTTTTGGTCCTAGTGAAGTGAATTGTTCCCCTAGATTTTTTTGTAATAATAAATGTTTGTGAGGATTCTTTATTCTAATCTCCTGTAGGTATATAACATCCACATTGGTGTTTTTTGTTTTTTTTTGAGATGGTGGAAAACTAATTTTTTTTTGTTCAATTCAACCCTTTTACCCATGTCATAAATTTAATTCCTGAGATCAGATATGCAAATGAAACAAACTTTATTTAACTAACCCCCTCTTTAAAACTAATTTGCACTTATTATTGTTCTTCCGGTTCACTCAGGTCTAGCAGGCTTTCTTCTTCTTTCTTCTTCTTATCTTCTTTATTTCTTTCATCCTTTTCCCCTTCTCTTTTAAGTTCTTCTGTAGTGTAGTCTCTTGATCTTCCTTGTCTTCATTTTGTTCTTCATCTTCCTCTTGTTTCTTTCGTTGTAGTCCAAATTTTCTTATTTCTCCTGATAAAGTCTTTTGCCTATTCAATTCTACCTATCTTGAATCTTTTTTTTAATATGTGAAGAACACTCCTTCATGCTTATCCCAGCTAAAGGGATTTTTTCTATTTTTAATATCTCTACTAGAGATTGGTAATCTTTTCATCTTCTTGATATCCTTGTAGGCATTTCTTTCATAAAAATTAGTATTCTTCCATCAAATCAGATGCCTTTGTTGAAATGCACTTCCAGAATATAGTCTCTTATGTATTTTCTCAAACATTGTATAATAATATCTCTTGGGAAATTTTTTCTAACAGCATATGGTGATTTCAATCTCTATACAATTCTCTTCCCACTTGTTCTTCAGTACAGTTCAAACTTTTAGCAAATAATTCTATTATTATTTTTATATCTTCATTTGGTTGTTCCTTTAGTCCTCTGAATCTTATCCATGATTCTTTCTCTCTCAGTTCTGCTAGTACCAGTTGATACTGTCTTTTTTTCTAGTTCAATATTTAGTTCTTCATTTTCTCTTTTTAGAATCTGGATATCTTCTTTATTCTCTTTCCCTTCATTTTTAGTTCGAGTAAATAAAGTATGTGTGAGGCATTAAATTTGGTGTTCATATTTCCAAATTACACAGTCACATCTTTCCTAACGTTGCATATTTCCTCCATGAATTTCACCATACAGTATATTGTTCCTTCACCCATTGATCATCTCTTTCCTTGTGTATTATATAGTTCTGGAAGTTTCTATCTATTCCTCACTCCTGATGCAATATTTCTTCTTTCTCAGATGCTGTATCTCAAATATAAATACTTATTCTCCTTTATCTTAGTTTCTATTTCTTCCACCTTCCTCTCAATTCTTTCCCCCTGCTTTTTGTTTCCCTCCTTTCCAATTCCTTCTCCAAACTATCCCTCACTATTTTCTTTTCTTTCCCACTCTTTTCTTCTCCTGCTTTTCACTTTTTCCTTCTTTCCCTTCCTCTTCTTCATTTATCAGCTTTCTTGTTTTCCTTTATTATTTTCCACTTCACACCTCTTTTCCACTTACTCTAACCTTCTACTTTCTTTTCCTTCTTTAGTTCTCCTCTTCCGACTACTTTCTTTTTGGAGGTGTTCAAATTTTTATAAAGAGAGGAGGGAGAGGGAGTCTCAAATTTCAAGACAAGAGGAGGGAGAGGTAGGTTGCAGATTCAGTCTCTCAAATAAGTTGGAGAATAATAATGAAGAGTAAAAAAAATCACAAAAATGGAGAAGGTAATAAAAAAACAAGAAAAAAGAAGAAAAGAAGAAAAGAATTCAAAAAATTTCCAATAAAGTGTAAAAAAATCAATTTTTGTTAATTATTATTATTTTTTAAAGTAATTTTCCCAAAATTAACACAATACTAATTTCAAAATCACAGAAAAGATAGAAAAAATATAAATATAAATATATAAATATAAAGAAAAAAATCACTTATAAAAGAAAAAAATACATCAAAATAATAACAAAAGGGGAAAACAAAAAATCTAATTTTTAACAAAATTCAATAAAAAAGAAGAAAATAGAAAAATAAAACAATCAAAGTTCATTTATACAAAAAGGAAAAGACATAATACTAAATCAGGAGTGGCAAAATTAAATCTTGCAATATCTTTTAGTGTTGTTCCAATTTATTAATTTCTGATCTTATTATAATATTCTAATCTTGATTACTGTCCAGTCCAGCCCAAACAATCTCTTCTTCAGCTTATTAAATTACAGCTTTTCCAAGGTTACTTTATCTTGGCAACTCTCCCAACAATATGGAGGCTCTATCTCACATAGGCTTTTTCAAGGTCAATATATTGTGAGGACTTTCTTGATTCCAATATGTTCCGCAAAGTATTAAGTTAAGCAAGATCCATCTAGCTAACTACTTTCCTTGCAACAAAAGTAAGCAATATTAGAAATAACAAATAGGGAAAATAAAGGAAAAAAATATCACTTTAAAAAGTGGTGTTCAGTTCGAAAATAAAAATAATATTCAGTTCAAAAAAGAAAGAGGAGATGTCGAATGAGTGTGTCAAATATTGAATCATAGAATCACAGAATTGTAGAGTTGGAAGAGACCACAAGGGCCATCCAGTCCAACCCCCTGCCACGCAGGAAATAAAAAGGTTACACCCCACTATTCCTACATTCCAATCATGAGACTCATCCCACCAGGTTTCAGTAATGCCTATTTACAGTGATGGGCAACCTTTTGAGCTTGGTGTGTCAAACTTCGCCAAAAAACTGAGCATAACTTGGGTGGTGTGTCACTTAGAGGAAAAAACATTATTTCATGATATTTACTGTTTCAATAACAAATGTATACAGTTGCCCCTCCACATTTGCGACTTCGACTAATCGTGGAAAGCCTCCAACCCACACGTTTCCCCCCTCCCTTCCCAAGGCACCGACAGGCTTCTCATGAAGCCTGTCGTTACCTTGGCAAGGGGAGGGTGGAAAACCTCTCACCCACACGCTTTCCCCTCCCTTCCCAAGGCACCGATGAACTTCTCATGAAGCCCGTCTCTGCCTTGGCAAGGGGAGGGTGGAAAACCTCCCACCCACACGCTTCCCCCTCCCTTCCCAACTCACTGACAGGCTTCCAAGGCTTCTGCCTGCTGCCTTCTCTGGCATTTCCAAGGTGGCTCTGGAGCTTCAAAGCCCCAGAGCCCCCTCGGGAAGGCCGGAGAGAGGCCGGGAAGAGTCCCTCCTGCCCACCACCTTCCCTGGCCTTTTTGAGGTGGCTCTGGGGCTTCCCTGGGGAGAGGCCGGGAAGACTCCCACCCACCCTTCCACCAGCCCACCGCTTCCCCAACCTTTCCAAGGCAGCTCCAGGGCTTCAAAGCCCTGGAATCCCCTTGAGAAGGCAGGGAGAGGCTGGGCAGAGTCCTGCTGACCCGCTGGCCGCCTTACCCAGCCTTTCCGAGGGGGCTCTGGGGAAGTAGGCAGGCCTCAGGTGTGGTGGTTGCGATCAGGGCTTTGTAGCCCCACCCGCCACTTTCCTCCCCCCTCCCTAAAGTGGTGATTGGGGCTTCGAAGCCCCACCCACTACTTTAAGGAGGGTGGTGGGGTTGCAGGGGGAAGGGGGGAGGAGGCCTAGCCGCGTGTCACCTCAGATGGCTACGCGTGTCAGTGGTGACACGCGTGTCATAGGTTTGCCATCACCGGCCTATTATATCATATTTGCTTTGTTGTGCTAGGAGTTCAAGTTCATCTTGCTTATTTCCCATGCTCTGTGCTATTAGAGAGAGTAACAAAGAAGCATCGTGAAAGTGAGGAAACTGCTACATAGATTTATTCAGGGTTTCACGCTAATACAAAGACATTAGCAAAAGACAACAATTGAGGCTGCTCTTAGGGAGCTGCATCTTGGACAAAGGACATCAGGCAAAGCAATGCAGGCTCTGGAATGCAGACGGGCTCAAGAATGCAAGCTCTCTCTCCTTAAAGCAAGTGACAGAGAGGCATGAAGAAAATGAGCAGAATGCTAATGCTAATCCAGGGGTCTTAGTTTATATATGGTATAAGTCACGTTAAGTCAGTAGGCATAGTTAACCATTTGCTAACCATCTGTCTGTGATACACTCAGTCATTAGGGATCAAAGGAGTGCAGCTAGAAACTTAACTTAAGGATGTTGAAAATACATCAAAGCAACCTTTGATGTGAAGAATATAGATGGTGGGATAAACTGGGTTGTAAGTTAATTTCTGAGCTCTTCCAAAGATTACTTTGAAGATGTTTATTACCCAATTAATAAAGGTAGGAACAAAGGAAGCATGAAGTTCCCATAATGTCCCTTTGTGCCTAGACAGCTGGGAATTTCAGATTACTACACTGTGCATTAGTGTAGAGACATCTAAGACCATATGTTCATTTTACTTGCTGCCTGTGCAAGTTTTTTTGCCTCCCACTGTTGGGTCCTTGCACTGTTTGCCTTGTTCCCTCTATGACAGTTTGACTATTTTCTCCAGCCCTTTTGCCTTCCAGAATACTGTCTCCCTCCCCCATATGACTCAGTTTAAAGCCCTCCTGATGAAATTCTTGAGACTGTTGGCAAAAACGTTTCTGCCAACCCTATCCCTTGCCAGAAGTCCCCCCTCATGCAACTGCAGCCCATGATCCAAGAATCCAAATCGTTCTCGGTGACACCATCTATGGAGCCAGTTGTTTATATCGGCTATTTTCCTCTCCCTTCCTGGACCATGCCCTTCAATTGGCAGAAGAGACAAGATGACAACCTGTGCATCCATTTCTTTCAGCTTCCTCCCCAGAGCCTCATAATCTCTTCTGATATTTGGAAAGCTGTGCCTTGCAGTATCATTGGTTCCCACATGGACCAAAAGGAAGGGGTAATGATCAGTAGGCTTGACCAGTCTTTCTGTCCCATCATGGATCTTTACCCCAAGGAGACAACACACCTCCCGAGACATCTTGTCAGGCCCACAAATCACTGCTTCCGTACTCCTCAGCACCACCACATGCCTCCGCCGAGGCTTATCAGTGGCTGTGCTTTGCAGTGGTACTCTCAGGGTCCCGTGCTCTGCCCCTGAAGTCTCTCCATGCTGCTCTTCCTCATTGTCCTTGATAAAGGAGAGAGCTTCAAATCGATTCTGTAGCTGCCAGCTGCCAGAACTATCCCTGGTTTTTCTACTTCTGTGTGTGACATTCCTCCATCTGTCTATCTCCTGTGTGTGTGAAGTGACCGTCTCCTCCCCAGAGAAAAATAAAAATTAAAAAATAATACTCTGTATCCGGTAAGATATACACTGAGAAAAAAAAAGTTCCTGATAATGTAACAAGCAAAAAAGAAAAAAGTATCAAAAGAAGGAATACAAAGTAAACATAGACAAAGAGAATTGCCAAAAATAGCCAAAAACCCCCCACAAAGCACAAAATACAAAAGTGAAAGATAAAGAATTATTTGTTGCAAAGTCAAATACAATAAATGAAAGAGAAAGTCCTTTTTATCAAATTGAAAGGAATGCTTCTACATCCAAGAGGGACAGCTACTACCATTGGAGAACAAGCTTTACTATTATAGCACTCACCAAACCTTTCACTCATTTTGTAACATCTGACGGCTTCTTGGCGTTATGTTCGAGTCTGAGCTTTTCTCCACTCTTTCCTCCCTAAGACGGCTGTAGCTTGCAAGCCTCTAGCAGCCCGGTGTGTTCTGCTTTCCCCATCACTTTCACTCCTTCCTTCTCCAGCCGATGTTTTCTCTGATCGTGTCCAGGAATTTCTGCTTGGCAATCCTTGGGATCTCCCTTCCCAGGGGATCCTTCTATTGGGGTCTGGGGATATAATAGCCCCAATAGCTGGTTTTTTTGGGGGGGGGTTAGATTATGTTATAATCGTCCATCGCCCATTCGGACTCAGACCAGAAGTCTATGTGTGGTTGATTTTAAATTCCCATGTCTTTCTCTGTATGTAGAATCATAGACTTGGAATGGATGATCCAGTCTAACCTTTTGCTTAATGCAGGATCTGTAATGCAGGATTGTAACAATAGGATCCTCCACTGTTGTCCTTGTTACCTACCCTGGAATATTGCACAATTGGAAATATTTAATAATTTTGCTTGATGTGGCCTTCCACGTGGTTGGCAAGTTACCCAGGGACCCGCAAATACCACGTGGTTGGCAAGTTACCCAGGGACCTGCAAATAGGTTGGAGTTATGTACAACCTAGGGAGGGGCCTTTGGAAATTCCTCAAACAGGTCATACCCAGGTCAAAGTTCTTCCTGAAGAACACCTGGAGATGAGTCATTCACTAATCCACTCAAAGATAGCAGAATCCTGGATGGTTGCAAAATGGGTTTTTCCTCCTCCCCTCCCCTCCCCTCGACAATGGAAACTGCCTGCTCCTATTCAGTTTCAAATATATCACCCATTAACAATCATACATTCTTTTGGAGAACACTTAATTTAGTCCCAGGGAACTCTGAGAAACACTGTATTCCACTCTAAAATCTCATCCCTTCAGGGGAATTATCACAATAAATATAATCCTAAAACACACCAAAGCATGTACAGATCCTCTTCCTCTCACCTTCACCTCAGTTTGTGTAGCCATTCTGACTTCCAGACCTCTTTGCTGCCAGGTTACTTCATGATCTCAGCTCTCCAGGATTGTTATAGTATAATCCGGTGATGGCGAACCTATGACATGCGTGTCACCACTGACACGCGTAGCCATCTGAGGTGACACGCGGCTAGGCCTCCCCCCCTTCCCCCTGCAACCCCACCACCCCCCTTAAAGTAGCGAGTGGGGCTTTGAAGCCCCAATCACCACTTTAGGGAGGGGGGAGGGGGGAGGAAAGTGGCAGGTGGGGCTACAAAGCCCTGATCGCAACCACCACACCTGAGGCCTGCCTACTTCCCCAGAGCCCCCTCGGAAAGGCTGGGTAAGGCGGCCAGCGGGTCAGCAGGACTCTGCCCAGCCTCTCCCTGCCTTCTCAAGGGGATTCCAGGGCTTTGAAGCCCTGGAGCTGCCTTGGAAAGGTTGGGGAAGCGGTGGGCTGGCGGGAGGGTGGGTGGGAGTCTTCCCGGCCTCTCCCCAGCCTTCCTGAGGGGGCTCTGGGGCTCCGAAGCCCCAGAGCCACCTCAAAAAGGCCAGGGAAGGTGGTGGGCAGGAGGGACTCTGCCCGGCCTCTCTCCGGCCTTCCCGAAGGGGCTCTGGGGCTTTGAAGCTCCAGAGCCACCTTGGAAATGCCAGAGAAGGCAGCAGGCAGAAGCCTTGGAAGCCCGTCAGTGAGTTGGGAAGGGAGGGGGAAGCGTGTGGGTGGGAGGTTTTCTACCCTCCCCTTGCCAAGGCAGTGACAGGCTTCATGAGAAGCCCATCAGTGCCTTGGGAAGGGAGGGAAGCATGTGGGTGAGAGGTTTTCCACCCTCCCCTTGCCAAGGCAGCGACGGGCTTCATGAGAAGTTCATCGGTGCCTTGGGAAGGGAGGGGGAAGCGTGTGGGTTGGAGGCTTTCCACGATTAGTCGAAGTCGCGAATGTGTAGGGGCAACTGTATACATTTGTTATTTAAACAGTAAATATCACGAAATAATGTTTTTTTCCTCTAAGTGATACACCACCCGAGTTATGCTCAGTTTTTTGGCGAAGTTTGACACACCAAGCTCAAAAGGTTGCCCATCACTGGTATAATCCACAATCCCCTTACTCTATTCCTCTATTCAAATACTTCATACTTTCTCCAATAGCTTTGTGTTATTGCTTGAAGCCTGAGTGTTAGCATAAATGTGATTAATATTAATTTACAATAAAGATAATTTAATTGTACATTCTGGCTTGGAGTCTTCTCAGTTACTACCAGTATACATAGGTCAAAAGATTCTGCCATTACCTGGCTTCTCATGGCCATTTTGAACTAATTGAATATTCCCCATATTAAGATCTAGATAGTAACAGGATCCTCATGGACCCCACGTAATTCGGGTAGCATGTCTGGTGGAGTAACAGAGCAGACCCCGCACCCTTTTTCTTGTGACTTGATGCACATAGTTTTGGGGTGTCAGACATAGGGAAACCTGAGTGAGACTGAAGCAGACTTTGTCACATGAAAGTTTTGCAAGCATGGAATTGAGTGAGTGGGGCCACAGGGCTACTGTGGGTGGGAACCTTTCTTCCTTTCTTTCTTGGTCATTGCTTGGCAGCTGCCCCTACACCAAAAGGGTAGAATGATAGGACTGAGCAGTGACTGCATCTGGGAATTTCTCCCGTACTCTGGGCCTGTCATGGTGTGGGATCCGAAGGATAGGTGTTAGGACATGTACACATATGCACCACACAGCCAGGAATGCCAGTTGGTTCAGTTTGTTATTTTCAGTGCGAGCCGAGTGCCGTGACTTTGGAAGTTATATTTCCCTGCAGGGTAGCTCCCTGGGGACAAGACTTAGTAGGCTGAACATTGGTGGTGGTGGCAGGCCAATAATTAGGGTTTAGAACTTTGCCTAGGTCTAGAGGAAGGTATCCCTCATTCCTGAAAAAGTAGGCAAGAATTCAGTCAGGACCCTAGAACACTTCCCTCTCCCACTTGGCCAAGCAAGAGTAAGTTCCTTCAATTTTGTGTCCCTCCCCTTGTAGCTCTGCCTGGTGCATGATGCAAGGGTTTTCCTCAAAAGGACCTCGGTGGTCTCCCTGTACCTGAGTTCTGGGCCCCCATCCCAGGTTGAGAGGCTGTGACCTCACCGGTGACTTGTTTCTGTTGTTGCAGAGACGTTTGGTGAAGAAAATGACATCTTTGCGCTTTTGCCTGTAGTCATTGGGGGTGTTTAAAAGAGACGCCTTTGTGCTTTGCCCGTTATTAGTGGGAGTGTTTAATCTTTGCTCTTTGCCCCAAATTTTGTGGGAGTGCCTTTATTTATTTATTTATTTATATGCTGCCTTTCTCCCTGAATGGGATCCAAGGCGGCTCACAACATATAAAATACAATTTTTTAAAAAAAAACAATTAAAATTTTAAAACCATTAAAACAATTAAAAACATTTAAAATCATGATAATTTAAAACACATAATATAAAACATATAAAAGTTAAAAGAATAGCAATAGGAAACACCCCCAATAAAAGCCTCTGTGCCTGGAGTTACAAATTAAATGCCTGCTGGAATAAAAATGACTTTGCCTGCCAGTGAAAGGAAAATAGGGAGGGGACCAGCCTAGCCTCCTGTGAGAGGGCATTCCAGTGGGTGGGAGCAGCCACTGAGAAGGTTCTCTCTCAAGACCAAGAAGGTTCTCTCTCACAGACCAAGCAAGTCTGTGATGATGGCAAGACCAAGAGAAAGCCTTCCCCTGATGATCTTAAAATTCTGGCAGGTTCATATTGGGAGATATGGTCTTTCAGATAGTTTGAACCCAAGCTGTATAGGACTTTATAGGTCATGACCAGCACTTTAAATTGTGCCTGGAAATGAACTTGTAGCCAGTGAAGCTGTTTTAACAAGGGAGTTGTATATTCCCTATAAATGGCCCTGGTCATCATTCTGGCCGCAGCATTCAGGACCTGCTGAAGTTTCTGAACAGTTTCCAAAGGCAGCTGCATGTAGAGCGCAGTCCAAATGGGATGCAAGCAAGGCATGTGTCACCGTGGCCAGATCTGGCATCTCAAGGAATGGGTGCAGCTGGTGCACTTGTTTTAGCTGTGCAAATGCACTCCTGGCCACTGCTGAGACCTGAGCATTTTAAGAGGCACGTCCATGCTTTTAAGCAAAGGAAAGGCAACGTTAGCAGTAGTCAGTCATGTTTGAGAATAGTCCAAAGATGGAAAATTAGAGAAGTGGGTAACTAGCCAGGGAAAGAACCCTTGCAAGTAGGGGTAGTTTAACACTTCTGACCTATTTGAAACCCTGTGGGAGGCTTTCTGAACATAGAACAAGGAGAGGTCACTTTTGGGCCCCTCCAAAGACACTTATGGCAGCTTGGGGTTTTTGTATGGCCCTAGGTGAAGAAAAACCCCAAGGAAAATCTATGGATGCCAGCTGTGAAAGCCTTTGACTTCACACTGTCCACAAGCTTAGGGAGAAAACGGAAAGACAGAACAGGGAATTGGAACAGCTGGGGGCTCAAAACAGCGCCCTACTCACAGACAAGATTGCATTTTCTTCTGCAGTGCAGGAAGCCCAATCAAAATTAGACACGGCCATGTTGCAGTTAGAAACATTACAATGTAAGCTGGCTACTTTAGAGGGAAAGTATTCACAAGCCCAACATGCCACTCAGTATTTAGTGAGCCAGGCGAAAATACATCAAGTGAGCATGAGCCATGAGGATTGCAGTCGTAAAATAAAAGCTGACAGAGAAGTTAAACACACTTGAAGCAATAAATTCAACTGTTTGTCCTGAGACACTTCCTCCATTTCCCAGAGAGCCTCTACTGGAGGATTCAATGCAGAGTATCCCCTGTAATCCAGACTGGGAAGAGCCTACAGGCTCCACCCGCTCCACCCACTTTGGATAAAAATGGCGACTAAAACGGCAGCAAGTGGCAGGACAGAGAATCAGACAGTTGAGGAGTTAGCTTCCTGGACTGTCGTCGAGGCTAAAGCCATTCCAGAACAGTTGGGATCCCTCAACAAAGAGATGGGGATAGTATGGATGAATGCTGGGGCACCACAGCAAATGGCTGTCTTGGCACAATTGGTGAGACTATTTGTATCTGCAGCCGACTTGCCTACACTTGAATCTGCTTTAGCTTCTAAAGACTTAGCTCCTCTGGATACGTACTGCTGGATGAGAGCGATAATTAAATTAATGTTGCCAGGGCAGAATGTGAATGTTCTGTACATTATGGAGAAGCAGGCACCTGGAGAGAACGATGTGACTTAACTTATATAACAAGAAAAAGAGTTGTTAGTTATCCTTGCTCAGGAAGTAGATTTTGTGATCGTACTAGGTGACTATAATTTTGATGAGGATGAGTTCAAGACTCTCCTTTATGGAGGCTTGAACTCACAAACAAAAATGGCGTTAGGGCCAATAAAGGTAAATAGAGCCACGTGGAGCTGTCTCATAGACCAGCTTAGAAGGGTGGTGGATCTTTTAAGCGAATCTGACATCATTAAAAGCATGTAGACCAGCAGATTCCAAAAACTGGGAGCCAGTCCAATTGGTTATGTACAGTAACCATGGCCCTCACATGCAATACCAGAAATATGGCAACCAGAATAGCCAGGTACCTAAAAACAATTGGGGGAATCAGGAAAGCAGTAGTGCAGGAAACCAAGGCTGGCAAAACCAGTTGGAGAAGTAGTCTTCCCAATTTCTGTCAGGGAAAATAGATATTGTGAGTAAGTTTTTCACCAAGGCACCCAAGGCGCCAGCCGGCTTATCAGAAGCTCATAAATCTGTCTATTCTTGTTCTTTAGGAGTTTAGAATGAGAAATTGAAACTTGAAATTGGTTCTTTCGTTTCTCGCAAAGACTGGGTGTTCAGGGGCTATATAACTGGGAGGGGTTATTGGAGCTAGTATTAAGTTTCAAGCCTGTGTGTTTTCTCTTGCTTTTGGGGAGCTTTTTGCCTTAGCTCCAGAAGAATCTTGGACATATAGAAGATTGGGTGAATGTCTTCTAATGTTATTTTGTTCTCACTTGTTTATTATTAATAAAAGCCATAAAGGATTTTTCAGATGGCATTTTTCTTTGCACCAGAGGAGTACTTGTTTTGCTCAGAAAAGCTCACGCTATTTTGCTGCAAGTATCACTGTTCGGATGCACAGTGAATGACCGCGCTCTGCATATCAAATGACAATTTCGCTCCAACCAAGGCAGAGACGCAGTCCACTCCCGCCCTCAACAAGGCACAGACAAACTAAATAGAGCCCAGTTCACACCCTCAGGAGGGTACAAGTCTCACAAATATCCCTTTAGGGAGGAGCACTGCCATGTCTGTGAACAGCTCAGATGAGCCAGTGTAGATATGAGCCAGGAACTAATAGAAGGCCCACCATGGAACTAATAGACGTGCTAGTTAAGGTCCAGTGCCAGAACTAGGCAAATAAATCACTGGGTGCACAGCCAGTTCAGTTCACACAGTGAACCCAAGCAGTTCATACTAGGGGTGCCAATGGTCTGCAGCTACCCGGCCCAAGTTAGTGGATCCCATTGAGCCCAACAGGGGAGGGAAGCCTACAGCAGAGGTGTATGTAGGCACCTAAAGGGTAGAGATCCCTGCCAGGTAAATTCCCAAACCCAGGAAGAAATCCTGGAAATTAGGACTTAAATCCCCTGAACCAGAAAACCAACAGAGGGAACGAACAGACATTTTAAAATCTCCTTTATTCCATAGCTGGGCTGGCACAGCAATGGTCCCCAAGCAACCCCATGATGCCCCTAGATATGCAAGATCATCTAGACCAGCCTTCATCTGGGGAAGGAGTAGAGGAACCAAGTATGGACTATGGGATAGATAGTTATGAGGAATTAGACACAAGACACACTGGGCTAGAGAGCTCGGGTGAGGAAGAAAGTGAGGATGACACCAAGGGTCCCAGCACAGAGATCCCAGTCTCCTACATCATTCCTGTGCACAACCACTCTACTGTTAAGGAAACCTCCTGGGCCAATACACTTCTGCACGCCAAGGCAAAGGGGGCTGTTGCTGTTGCTGCTTCCCCCCCCCAGCACTCTGCCCTTGCCTCCCCCAGTGCGCCTTTGGCCCCCTCCAAGCCCAGGACTCGCCCCAGCCTCATCCCAGCCCCTCACCTGGCTCTGGATGATCCTCCCCGTGGAAGGGGCGAGCGCCATGCCCGGAGCCTGGGCCATGGTGAGTGAGTGGCAGGCAGGCAGGCAGGGAGGGGGCCAGGTGCCAGGCCACAGATGGCTCCCCCTGAGCCAGGGAGGTGGACAAAAGGTCCCAGCCAGGACACCAGGAAGGGAAGGGAAGAGAAGGAGGCCTCTGAGGGCTCACAGAGTGCCTTCCTCACTCCATCGGCTGGGAAGGAAGGGCTTTGGGACCAGGGGCCTAGAACCCCCTGGACCACCCGCCTCCCAATGGGCCCCCAAGCCCGGGCTGCCTGTGACTGATCCCGGCCTCTGTTGGCCTTCCTGCAGAGACCAATTTTTTAAAAACCTTGCATTCCCCAGATGCTGGACTATAGCTCCCAGAATCATGGTAGGGTCTCCTTCCTTGGAGGTCTTTAAACAGAGGCTCGATGGCCATCTGTCAGGGATGCTTTGATCGTGATTTCCTGCATGGCAGGAGGTTAGACTGGATGACCCTTGTGGTCCCTTCCAACTCTACAATTCTATGATTCTATGATAATCGCAAGGCTGAAGCTGGACTGCTGGAGCAGACAAACAGTTGCAGTACGTGTAGGAACTGAGCAGGCAGCCACCCCTGCTACTCTATTAGTAGCAGGGGTGTGCAACATCCAGATCTAAAGTGTGCAGCATCCAGATCTAAAGATCTAGCCTCAGAAGTATGGCCTTAACCAGCTTTGGAGGAGGTGTGCATTGGGCTAAGATCTGGGATGGGATCCCCATAGAGGTAGGAAAGGACAACCATAACAGCCTGTGAGAAATGAAAGGAGGAGGATGGTATCCTGGGGATACCCTTCCTCTGCGGACATCACATAACAATAGACCTGGCAAATAGCTTGTTGTGGCAACTGGAGGATGCCCCCCCCTGAAATTTCAGCCATCCACCTGTGTGCTGCCCTTAAGGTGCCAGAGCCGATCTGGCTGATTGAAGGATGCAAGAGTTCCTGGAGGTGCGGATTAAGGATAAGGCAGAGTGCGGGGTCATCAAGGACACCTGTGTTCTGATCAAAGGGAAAGATCCCCCACCCCAGAGGCAATACTGGTATCCGGCAACAGCTGTGGAAGGCATAGGGAAAACCATTGAAGGTAATCACCCCAATGCAGTCCATATGTAATGTGCCTTTCTGGCCCATTCTGAAGGCCAATGGAAAAACTTGGTGCAAGACAGTGGACTTTTGCACACTTAATGCGGTAACTCCCCCAGTATCACCACAGTCATGGCCAAATACCACAAAATGTTAACAGCTATAGCTGCAGGAGCAAGATATTATAGCATAATTGATTAGGCAATGCCTTCCATTCTATCTGGCTGCATGAGACGTGCTGGTAAAACTTCATTTTTACATTCCATGGCCAGCAGTATGTATTTAAAAGGATATCCCAATGCTTCCACTCCAATCCGAGTATATATGTCACACGCATGTGGTAACGATGTGGACCTGACTCAAACCTGAGTCTCGAGCATGTCATGTCCTATGTGGACAATATCTTAGTCCATTCAGAAGCCAAGACTAGGGCAATCACTAAAGAAGTCCTACATTTAATTCAGGACACGGGATTTAAGGTGAACCAAGAGAAGGCACAGCTAGTATCCACAGAAATTAAATATTTAGGGCTGGCACTAGGCACCAATGGCCAAACCCCAGATTAACAGCAGGTGGAAGTCATCATGAAACTCCCCACACCCACTGATGTCAACTTCTTAAGGGCACTGCTAGGCACATTCAATTTTTCAAGGGATTTCACAGAAACCTTCACTAAAAAGGCATGCCCCTTATACACACTGCTAAAAAGTAATGCAGAGTGGGAATGGCTTTCGCTGAGCTTGAAACCTGCTTGGTGCAAGCACCTGCCTTACACACCCAGACATGGCCAAGCCATTCCATATTCAGCTGGCCATGTCAGACAAAAGCATAGCTGCTACCTTAACCTAACACCAGGCAGGGAAGCAGAAGATCATAGCATATGTTTCTTGCAATTTAAAGCAGGCTGAACTAAATTACAGCCCTAGTGTGGAGTCTCACACACTGGGAGTTTATAATCGGAGGAGCCAGGTTTATAGTGCAAACCACACACACACACACACTCCTTTAATATATTATCTTGGGCAAAGTCCAAAATTGCCAGGTATCTAATGCCCGGATTGCCAAATGGACCTTAGCTCTTGTTAGCAAGGAAGTGGACTTCAAAAAGGAACAGCACGAGGCTCCCTCCCCCTATGGGCTCATAGTCACCGGAGCTCTGCATGAGTGCCCTCTGTCCCAATCAAACAATTTGGGTGGCCACAGTATGGGGAGGCCCATTGGAGGAACCATTAATGCAAGGGTTTGTCTGTTGGTTCTGTGATGGATCCTCTCTCCATGTGTTTGGCTCCCGTAAGACAGGTTTTGGAGCTATACAAGTGGATGATGCCTTCACCCTACAGGGAACAGTGCATCCTCAATGGAGCCAAGCAGTGAAGGTAGAAGCTCTGAGGGCTATCTTGGAGCATGAACCTCTTGACTGTCCCCTGACAATTTACAGATTCCGATTGGTCTGCTAAATCGGCTACTGTATGGCTACCCATTTGGAAGTATAATGAATACAAGACATCAGATGGGAAGCCCATTGCCCATCTTACGAAGTGGCTTCACATTGCCACTTTAATAGAAGAAAGAATGGCCCCCAACTGAGTCACAAATGTAAAGGAACACCAGAAAAATAGTTCTGACACATGCATGTGGAATAACAGGGCAGATGCGCTCACTAAAGAGGTGGCCCTTAAAAAAATAGAAGCCCCAGTCCATCTGATTAATGTTAAACCTAAACAGGTCTTTATGACCGCTTTCCTGGACCCAGCTAGTCTACAGAAAGGAGATCTTCAGATTAGGGAGCTGTCCAATGATGGACAACATAAATATCTTCACATCTATCTGTTTTTTTCAAATTACTGTATTACAGACTATAAAATTTTACCACAGTTTTAATTTATTTTGTCTTTTTGTTATAGAATCATAGAGTTGGAAGAGACCACGAGGGCCATCCAGTCCAAACCCCTGCCATGCAGGAATAAACAATCAAAGCATTCCTAACAGATGGCCATCCAGCCTCTGCTTAAAAACCTCCAAATAGGGAGACTCCATCACACAATGAGGCAGCGCATTCCACTGCTGAACAGCCCTTGCTGTCCGGAAGTTCTTCCTAATGTTTAGATGGAATCTCTTTTCCTGTAGTTTGAGTCCATTGCTCCATGTCCTAGTCTCTGGAGCAGCAGAAAACAAGCTTGTCACATCCTCAATATGACATCCTTTCAAATATTTAAACATGGCTATCATATCCCCTCTCACCCTTCTCTTCCCCAGGCTAAACATACCCAGTTGCCTAAGTTGCTCCTCATAGGGCATGGCTTCCAGACCTCCCACCATTTTGGTTACCCTCCTCTGGACACATTCTAGCTTCTCAATATCCTTCCTGAATTGTGGTGCTCAGAACTGGACACAGTATTCCAGGTGTGCTCTGACCAAAGCAGAATAGAGTGGCACTATTACTTCCCTTGACCTAGACACAATACTCCTATTGATAGAGCCTAGAATAGCATTGTCGTTTTTAGCTGCCGCATCACGCTGCTGACTCATGTTCAGTTTGTGGTCCACTAAGACTCCTACATCCCTTTCGCATGTACTGCCATCAAGCCAGGTGTCACCCAGCCTATACCTCTGCATTTCATTTTTACTGCCCAAGTGTTGTATCCTACATTTTTCCCTGTTGAAATTCATTTTGTTCATTTTGGCCCAGCTTTCTAATCTGTTAAGGTCATTTTGAATCCTGATCCCATCCTCTGGGGTATTAGCCACCCCTCCTAATTTGGTGTAATCTGAAAACTTGATAAGCATACCCTCTATTCCCTCACCTAAGTCATTGATGTTGAATAGCACTGGACCCAGGACAGATCCCTGTGGCACCACGCTAGTCATTTCTTTCTAGGATGAAGAGGAGCCATTGGTGACTACCCTTTGGGTTTGGTCAATCAACCAATTACAAATCCACCTAACAGTTGCATTGCCTAGTCCACAGGCTACTAACTTTTTTGCAAGAATATCATGGGGGACCTTATCAAAAGACTTATTGAAATCAAGATACATTACATCCACAGTATTCCCTTCATCTATCAAGTTTGTAACTCTATAAAAAAAAAAGAAATAAGATTAGTCTGGCATGACTTGTTTTTCAAAAACCCATGTTGACGTTTAGTGATTACAGCATTCCTTTTGAAGTGCTTACAGACTGTCTGTTTAATGATCTGCTCTAGAATCTTTCCTATTGATGTCAGGCTGACTGAGTGATAATTATTTGGGTCTTCTCCCCCCGCCCCGTGGTGAGGCCACTATTGAAAAAATTCTCCCTGAATCCCACTAGACTGGAGAACTATTGGCCAGTCTCTAGTGTCCCCTTTTTGGGCAAGATGTTGGAGCATGTGGTAGCCTCCCAGCTCCAGGCATTCCTGGATGAAATGGATTATCTAGACCCATTTCAATCTGGCTTCAAGCCTGACTATGGTACAGAGACAGCTTTGGTTTCCTTGGTGGATGACCTACGTAGGGAACTGGACAGGGGGAGTGTGTCCCTGTTGGTTCTACTGGACCTCTCAGTGGGTTTCGACACGATTGACCATGGTATCCTTCTGGGTTGCCTCACTGGGATGGGGCTCAAGCACACTGTTTTACAGGGGCTCCAGTCCTTGGAGGAATGGACCCAGAAAGTAGTGCTGGGGGGGGGTGCCTGTTTCACACCCTGGCCACTATCCTGTGGTGTCCCTCAGAGCTCAGTTTTGTCCCTTGTGCTGTTTAATATCTACATGAAACCACTGAGAGAGGTCATCTTGAGTTTTGGGGCTCAGTGTCATCAGTATGCTGATGACACACAACTCTATCTCTCCTTTCCATCCAACTCCAACAAAGCTGTTTCTGTGTTGAACCAATGTCTGTCAGTAATGGACTGGATGAGGGTGAACAAATTGAAACTTAATCCAGGCAAGACAGAGGTGCTCCTGGTCAGTAGAAAGGCAGATCAGGGAATAGGGATTCAGCCTGTGCTGGATGGGGTCACACTCCCCCTGAAATCTCAGGTTTGCAGCTTGTGTGTGCTCCTGGACTCAGATCTCAGCTTGGATGCTCAGGTTTCGGCTGTGGCTGGGAGTATATTTGCACAGTTAAAACTAGCACATCATCTGTGCCCATTCCTTGACAAGTCAGATCTGGCTACGGTGACACATGCCTTAATGACATCTCGTTTGGACTATTGTAACATGTGGAGCTGCCTTTGGAAACTGTTCGGAAACTTCAGCAGCTCCAAAATGCTGAGGCCAGGCTATTGGACTGGGGCTGGCTACAGGGATCATCATATGACACCCCTCCCCCCCCCCCGGTTGAAACAGCTGCATTGGCTACCAGTCCATTTCTGGGCAGAATTCGTTTTGTGCTGGTTTTGACCTTTGAAGCCCTAAACGGCTTGGATCCAGACCGAAAGATGGTATCTCCCTATACAAGCTGGCCAAAGTGTTAAGACTGGCAGGGGAGGGCTATCTCTCAGTCCCACCACCTTCACAGGCATGGTTGGTGAGGACTCAGGAGAGAGCTTTCTCCATGGCTGCTCCTAGACTCTGGAACTCCCTTCCACAGGAGGCCTGGTTCCCCCCCCCTCTCTTTTCATTGGCAGTTGAAGACGTTTTTATTTAGGCAGACATTTGAAATGTGAATTTTACTTGGTGTGCTGTTTTTAATGTATTTTTATCGATGTTATGTTTTGAATTATGTGTGTTAAACTATAATTTAATAATGGAAATTTAATTTAGTTCTTTTTTAACTTTTGTAACTTGTGAGGTTTTAGTTGTATTTTTTCACTATCATAATCCTCCTTGAGTCCCATCTTGGGAGAAAGGTGGGATATACATCCAATAAAATAAAATAAAATAAATAGTAAACTTTTAAACAGGAGCCAGTAAAATGTTGCTTCTTTTCACAAAAGACCTAGGGCTCATTCTCATTATATAACTATAGCACTATGGTTCCACTTTAATTGCCTTAGCAACATCCTATGGAATCCTGGGATTTGCAGTATAGGGAAGGTTATCTAGTTCCATGAGAGCCAATGTGATGTAGTGGTTTGAGCGTTGGACTAGGACTCTGTAGACCAAGGTCCAAATCCCCTCTTGGCCATGGAAACCCACTGGGTTTAATTTAAAAAAGTTAATTTTTTATCCTACCTTTCCTGCAGTGAGCTCAAAGTGGCATGCTGGGTTCTTGTCCTTCCCAAAATCTCTCAAAATGTGAGGTTTAATAATCCCTCCCTACATCATTGCTCCCCCAATTTACTCACATAAACTATATTGCTTGCCATAGTATACCTGCTATAGCTGCTATTACCTGGTGTAACATACACCGTTATCTACATATATAAAATGCTTCGGTATGTTTCTGTTCCCACTCTGCTGATTGGCCGCTTAAGAAACATGTCAAGAGTACAATAATTTGACGTATTACTATATAAACTTTCAAATCAACTATAATGGTGTATGTTATATCAAGCACAGCTAGTTTCATACCAAGAGCCCCTCCGCCTCTGCCATGCAACCGCACGCGCACACACACACACACACACCACTAGACAGACACATACACCACATGTGCAGGACGCGAGCACCCCTCCGTTGTCATGGAACTGTGTGTACACACACACAGACACCACGTTACAGACACACCAAACACGGCAGGATGTGAGATCCCCTCCGCCACCATGCAACTGCACATACAGACATACACACCACAGTACACATATACCACTCTACACACACACAAGTGCACACCACCTACACCAGGACGTGAGAGCCCCTCTGCCACCATGCAACCGCACGTACACACACACCACGCTACACCCTCACACATGTGAGGACATGAGAATTCCTCCACCACCGCCATGCAACCGCACACCCACCCACCATGAAACATGCACAGACACACATCACAGTACCCACACTACACCCCCACACCACACCCCCATGTTGCACGCACACACACACACTATGCTACACACACACACACACACACCATTCGCGCTAGGACACGAGAGCCCCTCTGCCACCACCATGCAACTGCACAAACACACAGAAACCTCACACTACACCCCCCATGCTACACCCCCACTCTACACCCTCCACACTACACCCCATGCTACACACATCCCCCACGTTTCTTCCCCCATGCTACACACATACCCACGCCATGCTACACCCCCACATTAGACACATCCATGCACCCCATGCTACACACACAGCCCTCACTACAGACACCCCCACCCTATGCCACACACACCCACACTACAAACACACCCAATGCTACCCCCATGCTACACACACAACCCATGCTACCCCCCATGCTACACACACTGCTACCCCCATGCTATACACCCACCCCATGCTACACCCCCACACTACAGACCCACCCATCCCATGCTACAGACATACACTCCCACCCCATGCTACATTCCCTCATGCTATACACACCCACACCCACTACACACACACCCGCTACACACACACACCTCTCGCTGGAGAGCCTCTCTGCCGCCACTGTGTTTAGAAAGGCCTTGAAGCTTTCCACATGTTTCCACCCCCTGTGTGCTGATTGGCTGTCCAAGGGAGAGCTTTGATTGGTTGGTTAAGTTTCCTAAGCAGCCAATCAGCACACTGCAAATGGCAACATACCCTAGGCAATTATATATATATATATATATATAATATTTAGAATTTTAATGCAAAGTACACCATTCCACAGTATTCATTACCCCTCCCATGCATTTGCTTTTATGCTTTTTTCCCCTCATCTCATTTCTTTTGCATCAGGCATACTCAATTAACAAAGCCTCTGACAGTGAAGTTCCTTTTTTACATAGTCTTCTCAGCCTGCTCATACCCCTCTTTCCCTACTCATGAGCAGTCTAGCTGGAAGTTTTAAAGTAGCACTGGCAATGGGGAGATGGTGAAAGAAGGCTGGAGAAACACAGACTTTTGGTGTTGGCTTGCAGCAATGTGTCTATAGTAAACAATGCAATGAAGATTGCCCTGAGAAAGAATGGGATTCTGCTCCAGCGGATCCTACTGTAGCTGTGTGTGTTTGCCTAGAACAATCAAGGTAAACAGCAGCTGCCTCCAGAATCCCTTACTGAGTATGCACAAACAGCAAAACACAGGAAAAAGGGGAAAGCAGATAAGCCTCCTCCCAACTCTCACCATGTTAAAAAAAAGCATAGATATATACGCTTGACCACCAAAATGGGATTTATAAGAAAAATGGAGGCCAGTGAAAGAAAATGTCATCCCTGGATGCATTTTGGAATAAGCTTTCCAGTGGTCTCCAGGAGGGTCAAAATGTTTTTGTTGACTTCTGCAAGGCTTATCTTGTTTTATTTCACATGTGCATATTGCTAGTTCTAGATAAAAAGTTTGCTGAAACATGTTGAATTGCTCTTCCTTTTTTGTGGCAGAGAAGCCTTTCCTTAGTCTTTCTATGTCCTCTGGGACCAAGTTTTCTGTTAAAGAAGTCATGCCAGGAATATGTTGAATTCATTAACAGAAGTGTACCTGTATACAAATGATTTGGGCAAATAGGAATGTTTTAAACTAGAGGCCTAAAAAATTTACAACACTGGGGACTTGAGTCTCAATCTTGTGGAAAAGGCAGGTTATAAATAAAGATGATTATGATTATGAAAAGTGTGTTCCTCAAGCAGAGAGACTGTGACATTAAAAACAGCCCACTTCCGTCATACCTTCTGAAAGGAATGAGTTCCAGTTTCCACTCATCAAAACCCAATTGAAAGTGGGAGGGATCTCAACTGGTCATTGTCCAAAATCAGTATTTGGCCACGGGTAATGATCAGCATGATAGAACAAGCGTCCTCCTCATTCATCCCTCAGCTTCAAATACTTGTTCAAAGCCCCCACTGGATACTAAGCCCCACTGATGCAATACCTTGTTGGACTTCAGTTCCCCATCCTCTTTGATTCATTTTCGACTGGTGTAATGTGAAGGAAATGCTGTCATGCATAAGGTGCATATCTCTCCACTCTAAACCCGTGCTTGAAGCCTCCATGAAGTCTCTATGAACTCATTCACAAAGGTTAATCAAAGAAGGCAGTGAAAATAGCTACATGAAACAGTAAGTGTTCAAAGAGCTGTTTTTAAGTATATGTCATGTACCCTGTAGGCCTCTCAGGATGATGAGTGAAATATGTTCCCATGTGTCCTGGACTTTGCCAACTTCTCTTGTCCAGTCTCCCAGCATCTTCCTCAGATAGAAGTCAATAGCCAAATCAGCATACCTCTTACAAAAGACCATACTAGCAAGTTACCCTCAATCATTACTTTGCAGACTCTTTGTCCTTACTTCAACTGGGAAGACTCTACATAACCTGTTATAGCTATTCCTGATTCTTTATCCCAAAGACAATAGCCCTTATGGAATCAGTCCACCAAGCAGCCACAGTCCTGCTGAAATCTGCACTGATATTGACCGGACTGCAAGAGTCATCTGATGAAATTGCTCCATCTGATTGTGAACAAGGTTATCCAAGTTGTATGTCTCACAGTGAACAAATTATACTGGAGACCTCTAACCGTGAAGGCTTGGACCAGGCACATGGCATGAAGGGATCTAGAGGTGAGCAAATTAATGACACTGACCAGAGTCATGTTTAACCAAAAATGGACTGATAGATTGTGAACTCAGCAGTCTACAACCAAACTGTTGCCACATTTGGAAAAATTCCAAGAGCTATTTCACATACCTAAAACATAACTAAAACAAACAAACCATGACACATTTTCCCTGTAAAGTAAACTGGTGTGTGAAAGTCTTCTGAAGCTCCCAGTTTACATTCAACATCATTCCTCCAGAAAGACACTTCATTAAAATGGAGTAGAAACTCACTCTAAACCTCCATGTTGGCCCTGTCCTTTGCCTCAGTAATAATCTTACGTCTGTGGTGGAATTTGTGAAACTCTGGCCTTGCACCATGAAAATGATGCAGGAAGGCCCTGCCAGGGCATGCAAAATTAGGATGACAAACCAGATCCTGCAACTCTTCTAGAGTGACTTTCCGTAGTTCCTACAATTTGCCATTTGTGAGATGGCAACATTGTTAAATGATATCAGTTTTTATACCTAAGCAGGTATGGTGGGTAGATGGTGCACTGAACTTTCCAAAAGCAGAACACGAGGCCAAACACCTCCCCCCCACCAGGGGTGCCTGGTCCATGTAGAAGCCACCATCCATTAAGAACCCCAAAAGTTCAAAATGTTTGGTGTGAACTAGGAAAAAGCAGAAGCCCAACTTAATGTCTGTCACCTTTTGCCAGTTCTGCCACCACTGCCATTTTTTTTAAAATAGTTTCCCATGGTGTGCACATTCGATATTTCATACTTTAAAAAAAAGAAAGAAAGAAAGAGTATAAAATCACTGTTTGATCGACTTACTGGACCCTCGCTTAGCCAAAAATCCAACATGGTGGCAGCAGGCACTTTCCCTGTTTGCTAGCTCCACCCCCATGCTCGTCTAGCCAATCAGATTGTGCTACTTGTTTGTATCTCTGCAAATGTGTGTGTTCAAGTGATGGCTGCCCCCCCTTCCAAATGATAGATATTTATGCACATGTCCATATGAACAGATCACTGTACGTTCGCATCCTGTTTGTATTATTTCACCATTTAGACAAGCCCTTACTAAATAAATAAATAAGCGAACATAAATAATAAATAGCACATTATTTAATAATAATAATAATAATAATTTAATAAATAATAACAATAATTTATTAAATGATATTATAATTTATTAAATATTATTTAATAAATAATAAATAAATAACACAGCATAAATAAGAAAACCTGGGAGCCAGGTTTTGGCCCAGATCTGATCCACCCAGGATGCAGTAACAACTGGCCTCTGACCATGGAGGTCATTTTTGTGAATTCATGTAAGCTATGACATGTCATCATATGTATAACACCTCTCTCTCTCTCTGGCTTTTCTTCGCAAACGAAGTTTCAATAAGGACTCATCCCGCGCTTACTGCAAGCGCGCTGATTACTAAAAAGGCCAATCTGAGATAAACAAGTCTGGTTGCAGAAAGCACAGCAGAAGGTCTCCTTGGGTGATGTTTCCGGGTTGTGATTCTTTCTGTGTTGTCATTTCTCTTCAAGACTTGTTGGGTGTGAGTTCTCAAATAAGGCTGCAGGATTGTGGATAGTGCGTCTCCATGCCTCCCGATGTGAGGCCAGGGCGGACCATTGTTGATGATCAATTTGGCCGAGCCTGAGATGTCGTTTCAGGGAGTCCTTGTATTGCTTTTTTTGGAGCGCCCCTCTTACGCTGACCTGTGGTGAGTTCACTGTAGAGTACTGTTTTTGGGAGGCGATGGTCCTCAATGCTGGTGATCCCTGCTTGATCAAGGACAGCAACATTCATCACATAGTCAGTCCAGTCTATATTTAGGATTGTGCATATACAATGCTGATGAAAGCGTTCAAGGAGTCGTAGGTGGTGGTGATAGGTGACCCATGTTTCAGATCCATAAAGGAGAATAGATAGTACAATGGCTCTATACATACTGATTTAATATATACATATATATATATATATATATATATATATTGTACATATATATAATACAATGTATATAGATATGCATATAGTACAAAATATATTCATTTTTGTATTATATTCTCACATGTGGCCTCTCATATTCTCCCAACATTGTTTGTAGCAGAAATGGATAAAAGCAATTCAAAATTATGATAATGTTCTCTAATATTGACCTTTTTCTCTTTCTAGTGAATGGACTGGTGACAATTGGATTAGTAGGTAAGAATTCTGATCTTTTCTATTTGCGTTGGTCATATTCCTGAAGTCTCTCTTAAAATGGCAGCTTTTAAAAGATTGATTTTTTTATACCCTCACTTAATACAGAAATACAGTTGATTGTCAAAAGGTAATTATAGTTCAGATTGCGCCCCAAAATGAAGTCTAAGGACTTTACTATATTATAGGTTTGTTGCAGTTCTGTGTTTGATCTTTCCTTATCACATGATGCCATGACTCTCCCATTGTTGCATTGCATTTCCCTCTTCATTGGATTGTATTTTTTCATTGATGGGAAAAACCCATTTATGACTCCAATATTGCTGCTGGTCAATTATTGTTTTCTATGTGATTGCTCCTTCTGCTGCCATTCTGACATTCTGGCAGTCATATGGTGTGAGGGTGTATGGTTCTCTTCTCTCCCTCCCTATCCAAGCAGGGTGAAGTCAGTCCACCTCCAGTGACTGACAAAGAGGACATCACAAAAACAATGTTGCTTTTACTCAGTTCCATTTTTTTTTTTTTTGCCTAATTTCACATTTGTGCTGCTGTGGTGAGTTGCCAGCATGCTGAAATTACACAATTATAGCAATGCCATCATATCATATATTAAAAACAATACAATTCAAAACAAAACAACTTCTGCTTTCCAGTATATTTACTCCTATATGGCATATATAGAAAAGCAGAGAAAAATAAATAAACAATTGGGCTGCTGTGGCAGGTCACCAGCATGCTGCAATTACACAGTTATAGCAGCACTCTCCATTTGTGTGAAGTGCTGAAACTGCACAATCGCAACATTTTAAAAAAGAAAAAAATATTAAACAGTGCACATGTGCTACGTAGGACAGACAAGGGCAGGAAGGTGGTGTCAAACAAGGCAGTGTGGAAGACTGATTGCGGGAATGTGCATCAGCAAAGTGGCACCATAGTGTTATTGGAGAGAGGAGGACTGTTTCCATACTGGTATATTTCTGTTTGCTTAAACAATGCAATTGCTATGAGACAACAGGTTAGTGTGATAAAGTCTTAAATGTTTGCAAGAGTTGCTGCATACTTGCTTCACACCTGACAACCAGAAAGATATTGCATAGAGGAAACCATGCATACCAATGTGGGTACTATGTCACAGCTGTTTGTTTTTCCTGTGAATACTCAGGTGAGAAGCTGACATGAATTTATGTAAAAGTAAAATGGGTCAGCCACACTTCACAAATGGTAGTATACACATTTCTGTATATGGCTTTATATAAATCCAGGGGTATAAAACTATTTTAGAGAAATAGACCAAACAGGAAGGGAGGTGGAGTAGCATTATACATTAAGGATGCGTACACCTGTGAACAGTTCCATGACTTAAATCCTGGGAGCCAGGTTGAGAGCATCTGGGTAAAAATAAAGGGGGAGAGAAACAGCAGGGATGTCATTGTGGGGGTCTACTACAGACCTCCAAGCCAAACTGTGAACTTGGATGATGACTTCCTAGAAGAGATGACTGCACATTCAGAAAGGAGAGATGTAGAGTAATGGGGGATTTCAACTTTCCTGATATTTTTTGGAAGTCCAATTTTTTCATTGTCCAGAAGGTGGAACAGGCAACAAGGGGATCAGCTATTTTAGATCTAATCCTAATGGTTAATGGGGTGGAAGTGGTGGGATCCTTAGTTGGGGTGATCATGTTCTCCTGGAGTTTGTTAAAGGGAGGAAAGGGGAAGCCAAGTGTAGTCAGACACGCATTCTAGACTTTAAGGCACTACTTCAAACAGTTCCAATGAAGAGGAAAAATGGGAGGTGTCTAAAGAAACCAGGATGGATGTCTAAAGAACTTTCAACTGAGCTAAGACTTAAAAGGGACATGTACAAGAAATGGAAAAAGGGATAAATCACCAAAGAAGAATTCAAACAAATAGCCAGGTCACGTGGGGGGGGAGTCAGAAAAGCTAAAGCAGAGATGCAGCTCAGGCAAAAGGAAGAACAAGGAAATGGTAGGGCCACTGTGTGGAGATGGAGAAATGCTAACAGGGACAGAGAAAAGGCAGAACTACTCAACACCTTCTGAACTACCTCTTTAATTCTTTGCCTTGCTCTTCTCCCAAAAGGAGAGCAGTTCAATCTGGGGAAAATGGAGCAGATGATGCAGTAAGGGAAATGCAGCACAGAGTAATTAAAGAGGTAGTTCAGGAACACCTGGCCAGTATAAATTAGTTTAAATCTCCAGGGCCAGATGAACTACATCCAACGGTATTAAAAGAACCATTGTCAATAATTTCATAGAATCATAGACTCATAGAGTTGGAAGAGACCACAAGGGCCATCCAGTCCAACCCCCTGCCATGCAGTAATACACAAACAAATCATTCCCGACAGATGGCCATCCAGCCTCTGTTTAAAAGCCTCCAAAGAAGGAGATTTCATCACACTATGAGGCATCGTATTCCACTTCCGAACAGCTCTTACTGTCAGGAAGTTCTTCCTAATGGTTAGATGGAATCTCTGTTCCTGTAGTTTGAACTCATTGCTCCGTGTCCTAGTCTCTGGAGCAGCAGAAAAAAAGATTGCCCCATCCTCAGTATGACATCTCCTCAAATATTTAAACATGGCTATCATGTGCCTCTTAATTTTTGAGAATTCCTGGAGAACAGGAGAGGTCCCAGCAGACTCGAGGAGGGCAAATGTTGTCCCCATCTTTAAAAGGGGTGGAGGGAATAATTAACCCAAATAATTACCGCCCAGTCAGCCTGACATTAGTACCAGTGGCCCCACTGGTGGCGCAGTGGTTAAATGCCAGTACTGCAAGCCACCACGTCTCAAGTTTGATTCCAGCCGGCTCCAAGGTTCACTCAGCCTTCCATCCTTTCGTAGGTCAGTAAATTGAGTACCCAGCTTGTGGGGGCAATTAGCTAACACACATTGGAAACTGTTTAATGCAGTGTTGATGTGTAAACAGCTATTGCTTAAAACAATTTGTAAGCCGCTCTGATAGCCTTGTGGCTGAAAAGCGGGGTATAAATAAATAAATAAATAAATAAAATACCAGGAAAGATTCTAGAGCAGATCATTAAACAATCTGTTAGCACTTAGAAAGGAATATTGTGATCATTAAAAGTCAGCATGGATTTTTGAAAAACAAGTCATGACAGTCTAATTTTATCTCTTTTTTTATAGAGTTACAAACTTGATAAATGAAGGGAATGCTGTGGATGTAGTGTATCTTGATTTCAATAAGGCCTTTGACAAGGTATCATTGCAAAAAAAAAGTAACATGTGGGCTAGACAATATGACTATTTGGTGGATTTGTAATTGGTTCACCGACTGAACCCAAAGGATAGCCACCAAAGTCTCCTCTTCATCCTGGAGAGAAGTGACCAGTGGGGTGCCACTGGGTTCTGTCCTGGGCCAAGTGTTATTCAACATCTTTATCAATGACTTGGATGAGGGAATAGAGGGCATGCTTATCAAGTTTGCAGATGACACCAAATTAGGAGGGGTAGCTAATACCCCAGAGGACTGGATCAGAATTCAAAATGACCATAACAGATTAGAGAGCTGGGCCAAAAGTAACAAAATGAATTTGTAACAGGGAGAAATGTAGGGTACTACACTTGGGAAGTAAAAATGAAACACACAGATATAGGATGGGTGACACCTGGCTTGATGGCAGTACATGCGAAAGGGATCTAGGAGTCTTTTTTAAAAAAAATATATTTCCATTTTTTAAAAAAAATAAACCTTGATAGCATTTTTTTATAAGGAACTTAACCCAATAAAATTACATACATTTGCTTTTTTCTTATAACACATAGTTCCTTATTTTTGTTTTACTGTTGTGTATACACCTTTCAAATTTAAATGAATCTTCTATGTAGTCCAAATAAAAAAAGAAATTATAGCACAACATATATTCAAGACTTTCCACCCTACCCCTTCTGGTGTGTTATGTTCACTTATCAACTCCGCCATTGTTATTTCACTTAATACAGATAAATTATTTCAAATATATTATATTTCAAGATTTCAGTAATTTTTGAGCTACTTTTTATAAATATATTTACCTATTTCCCTTTTACAACTATTTATCTTAATTGAGTGATAATTATAATTAACCCCATTTCTTTTCCATGTAGCTTATCACTTTTTTCCAGCTTTCATGATGTTTTGTTAATGTCCCCTCTTTTAAATAATAAGTACGTTTGTCCATCTCATACATATCTAAAACTTTGGTAAACTATTCATCCGTTGTTGGGATTTCCTCTGTGCTCCATTTCTGAGACTTACGGCCATTACCAAAAATATCAAGATTTTTTCTTTCTGTTTTAATCAATGATCTTCCAATATGTTTAAGAGGTAAAAGTCTGGTTTAAATTGTATATTAGTTTAGAATATTTCTGACATCAAAATATATTTTTTTTCCAGAATTTTTTGGTTTCATTGCACCACCACCATAAGTGGTAATAGGTACCTTTTTCTATGTTACATTTCCAGCATAAATTACTGTAATTGCCATACATTTTGGCTATTCTATCCGGAGCTAGATACCATCAATAAAACATTTTGTATAAGTTTTCTTTTATAACTGTTGCACTTATTATTTTTGTTCCTTTGATCCAATTTTTCCCCCATGGCCATAAATCAATAGGGTGTCCGATATTCTGGGACCATTTAATCATGTTGTCTTTCACTACCTCGTCCTCTGTCGTCATTTTCAAAATAAGTTGATACGTTTTGGCCAGACGGTGTTTTGCACTAGAAGTCCTAATTGTTTCAAAAAGGGATTTAGGAATCTTAGTGGACCACAAGCTGAACGTGATGCAGCAGCTAAAAAAGCTAATGCAAATTCTAGGCTTCATCAATAGGAGTATAGTGTCTAGATCAAGGCAATAGTGCCACTCTGTTCTGCTTTGGTCAGACCTCACTTGGAATACTGTGGAATTCCAGTTTTGCGCACCACAATTCAAGAACGATATTGAGAAGCTGGAATGTGTCCAGAGGAGGGTGACCAAAATGGTGGGAGGTCTGGAAGCCATGCCCTATGAAGAGCAGCATGGGGAGCTGGGTATGTTTAGCCTGGGGAAGAGAAAGTTAAGAGGTGATATGATAGCCATGTTTAAATATTCTATTATTCTTCTTTGTGGTCTCTGTGAATGCACACAATGGGTTAATCCTGTGCCTGTACAGAGCACTTACGGAATTTCTAAAAACATCAAATCAGACTTTTGGGTGGTAGCTCCGTCCCCTCACCTCTGGCCTACATAAGCCCCCACCTCTAACCAACTGCTCAGTTCCCTTTTTTCCACCATGTGAGCAGCACTGAAGGAACAGTCAAGGAAGCCTCAGGCCTCCATTGTTCTATATTAGTTCTTTTTACTGTTTCACATCCCTTTGGACTGGAATTTGGACTGTTCTTTGTTTGCTGTCTTGGATTTGGCTACTTTGGACTGGATTGCCTTGGTTTTGACCTCTGGACTGCACATGGTACTGTACTTTTCTCTTCTTCCCCACTTGGAAAATGTCTGGTGTAGGCTTCTTTAAGTCCTGCTCCCAGCGCTCAGCAAAAATGACCGAATCTAATGGTCATTCAAAATGCTTACTTTGCCTGGGAGAATTCCATTATGTGAAAACATGTAGGTACTGTAAGGCCTTTACTCCCCAAGCCAGGAGAAACCAGGATAAAACACTCAAGGCCCTTCTTGATGACCGGGCCTTGTCTGCTTCATCCCCAGTAAAGACCTCTGCTTCAGGGACCACTCCAAAGTCCCCTAAGGAACCTGCCAAGAAAGGTTCCCCTGTGGACCATCCTCCTCCAAGGCCATTGTGAAGCCCACTCCAATGTCTACTCAGGCCCGAGACAACGGTACTGCTAAGTCCCGCTCCAGCGATACTGGGGCTTTGAAGAGTGACTGAAAAATGGTACCATCAGGTAAGGTACCGGAATCCGGGCAACAGGAGAAGTTGACGAATGAGCCTTCATCCAAGAAGGCTAAGGCCAGTGGGAGTAAAGAATCCCCTCAAAGGGGACAGTCCTGAGAGAGGAAGTGGCCCCAAAAGCCAGATGGGAAGCCACACGACCCTAAGATGAAGAAGGCTAAGGTGGTTGTGGACAGAGCTTCTCCAGTATCACCTCCAATGAAGAGGCATTTGGCGATACCGTCACCAGAATGGCACCAAAAGGCTGAACTGGGTTATGTGTCGGACGACACAGCTGATGGTTCCTTGCCTGGTATCAGGATTGTCAGACTATCGGCTTGAAGTCACTGCCAGCTCTTGGTACTGTGGTGCAACATCTTGACTGGTCCCGGTCCCGGTCTTGGTCCTGGTCCCACTCTCGGTTCCAATCTTGAGCTCGGTCCCAGTCCCACTCAGAAGTTCACAGGTGGCCCTGACAATCCCGTTCGCGATCACTCTCATGGTCCCATTCACGGTCCTGCTCATGGTCACTTTTGTAGGGATGGGAAAAGCCACGGTCCCGCTCAACCTCTGATCAACACAGTCAGTCCCATTTCCCACTGATACCGCAGCCTAGGTCATGGTCCCGCTCAGGAGGAGGATCACCGCGTCAAACCCCACTGAAGGTGGTACCTAACAAGCTGAGGACACTGTCGCCGAGACCATGTTCCATATCACTGGTACCAAAGAGGTCTCGCTCTGACTCCAGGTCTCCTCTGCCTCACCCATGCCTGCGCCCTTCTCGTTTGGAGTCCTGCAGTTCACAGTATATGGATTATGATTCCTCCTGGAATGAAGACGACTGGTCCTGGGACAGATACAAGTGGTACCGCTACGAGGTTCCTCCATTCAGAGGGTTTCACTCGAATCAATACTACTAGGAGTCAGACCCAAGGTACTGTTACTTTGACGAGTCCTCGCCGAGGCCATATGGGAGATGGTACCACCACAGCGTCTCTCCACGCTACCCCCAGGATGGACGGGATAGGAGATGATACCGTAGTTATCCTGATGAGCCTTGATACTGGCACCCCAGGCTGTGCCAGCCAGATCATGCCAACTCACCTACCCAAGGACAGGATGGATGATGGCAATCCAGATCCCCACTAAAACCGGCTCCATGTTGATCTTCTCCGCGATCCCCACTGACACTTCACTGAACCTCTTGGTCACCTCATCAGCCGACTTCACCGAAGCCCACTGACCCTCATAAGCCAACATCTCCGGATAAGGCGGGGCAGCTACGCCACTTATACCACCACCGCTTCCTGAGACCCCGAACTGTGGGGCAGATGACTCGCGTTCTGAGATGCCATCTCTGAAACCTCCTTGCAGCAAAGATACTTATGCTGATCCCCCGTCTTCTACGGACGATGTTCATGCGCGGGCGTAGTGAACTGCATGGCAGAGTCACTTGACCTGATGATCACCCAACCAGACGTTCACGTGTACAATCCTATATTCCATGATCTCCAACGGCAGGCCCCTCCATTGCCTCACATCCCTATCTTGTCCTTTTTGACGCAGATTGTCAAGGCAGCTTGGACGACTCCGTCTTCGATCCCCCCACTTCCAAGAGGTTAGAACATCTTTATCGGGTGTCTGAGGCTGTGGCTCCATGGCTAACCTCTCACCCGAAGCCAAACTCTATAATTATCGACGCGGCACAGATGCACATGTTGCACAAGCTCCACTTTTCCCCCACGGACTGTGAAGGTAAAAAATTGGATGCCATTGGCCGTAAGTTCTACTCAGCCTGTCTCCTTACCAAGATTGCAAACTACAGCGCTTGTATGGGAACATATCTGAGGCACCTTTGGGACACTGTCTCTCCATACTTAGACAAGGTTCCCCAGCAGGATTTGGATCTGGTGCACAACATGAGAGATGATTGTCTTGCCCTAGCCAATTATCAACGACAATTAGGCAAACATGTGGCAGGCTGCACTGGGAAGGTTCTACCAAGTGCCATTGCAGTCTGTAGACATGTGTGGCTGCGTTCATCTGGCTTCTCCTCTACAGCTCATTTGGTGATTGAGGATCTTCCCTTTGATGAGGCTGACCTCTTCCATACGGAAACTGACATGAAGTTGGAGCATACCCATAAGATACGGAGAACTGCAAAGCATATTGGCATACTGCCACCTATTCAAGCCTCCCGATCGTGCTTCCACACCAAGCAGTTCCCCCCCGACCTTCCATAGGAGGTACAGGCCTTTGATGGCATGCTCCCAGCATGCCACTCAGGCTTATCCACAGTACCACAAGAAATTCTGAACAACCTCGAAATCCAAGTCTCAGTTCCAGAAGAAGAAGCCCAACTTGTCCAAGCAGTGGGTTTGACTACCTGCCCACTCTTTCCATACCTAAACCCCAAGCTCCAGCAGATGGGCTTCTTGCCGCTTTCCACCAATGGCACCGTATAACATCAGATTCATGGGTCCTCAGTATTATTCTCAAAGTTACTTTATAGAATTTGACAGCATCCCCCTATCAGGGTTTTCAAGCCTACTCTCCCTTCTGTGCACTTCAGAGAAGAGGTAAATATTCTGCTTAGGAAAGGGGCTATAGAGAGGATCACCCGGTGCCAAAGACAGGACCCTTCTTACACTACTTTCTAGTAAACAAGAAAGATGGTGGGCTATGCCTTATTCTGGATCTTCAAGGCATAAACCACTATATTATGCCCAAGCGGTTCAGAATGGTCACCCTCTCTTCCATCCTTCCATTCCTCCAGGTGGGAAACTGCTTCACGACGATTGACCTTCGCGACACGTACTTCCACATCACAATAGCTCCACATAGATGATTCTTGGCGTTTGTGGTTGGTTCCAATATGTACCACTTCACAGCCCTCCCATTTGGCCTTTGTGTAGCTCCGAGAGTCTTCACCAAATGCATGGCACCAGTTGTGGCTCACCTCCACACGAAAGGGGTGGTGATCTTTCCATACTTGGACGATTGGCTAATAACAGGCCCATCCAGATTTAGGACTGGTAGTCAACCTAGACTACCTGTAGCAGCTGCTCCAGGCATGGTTCCTCTGGGCCTTCAGTCCAATAAAAGATGACCCCTTCAAGCTTCTGTCACTACCTCGCCCCATACTCGCACTGTTGGAGTGGTGGACTCAACCAGGAAACTTCCAACGAGGTCTGCCTTTTGCGACTCATCCTTCCAGGTCCCTGATGACAGATGCTTCCACAACTGGGTGGGGAGCACACTCCCACAGTTTGAATGTCCATGGACTCTGGTCATTGAAGGAGAGCAAACTCCACATCAATGTCCTGGAGCTTCTAGCGGTGTTCAAGGCTCTGAAAGCATTCAAGTCGTCATTTCAGGGAAGAATGGTTCAAGTCGTATCAGACAATACCACCATGGTCTTCTACATCAACAAGCAAGGAGGGACCAAATCTCAGATGCTCCTAGACCTCACAATGCAGATTTGGAATTGGTGTGTTCCCAGGCGGATATCTATCACAGGTTCCCCATGACATTCTTGCAAACAAGCTTGTAAAATGTGGCCTAGATAAGTTAACTGTTAAATGGATTTGTAATTGGTTGACCGGCCGAACCCAAAGGGTGCTCAGCAGTGGCTCCTCTTCGTCTTGGAAACATGTGACCAGTTGGGTGCCACAGGGTTCTGTCCTGGGCCCAGTGCTATTCAACATCTTTATCAATGACTTGGATGAGGGAATTAGGGGCATACTTATCAAATTTGCAGATGACACCAAATTAGGGGGAGTAGCTAATACCCTAGAGGACAGGATCAAAATTCAAAATGACCTGGATAGACTGGAGAGCTGGGCCAAAACTAAAAAAATGAAATTCAATACAGAGAAATGTAAGGTACTGCACTTAGGGCGAAAAAATGAAATGCATAGATACAGGATGGGGAAGGCCTGGCTGAAAGAGAGTACGTGCGAAAGGGATGTAGGAGTCCTAGTAGACCACAAGTTGAACATGAGTCAACAGTGTGATGCGGCAGCTAAAAAGGCCAATGTGATTTTGGGCTGTATCAATAGAAGTATAGTGTCTAGATCAAGGGAAGTAATAGTGCCACTCTATTCTGCCTTGGTTAGGCCTCACCTAGAATACTGCGTCCAGTTCTGGGCACCACAATTCAAAAAGGATATTGACAAATTGGAGCATGTCCAGAGAAGGGCAACTAAAATGGTGAAAAGTCAGAAACCATGCCTTATGAGGAGAGGCCTAGGGAGCTGGGTATGTTTAGCCTGGAAAAAAGATGTTTAAGGGGCGATATGATAGCCCTGTTTAAGTATTTGAAGGGATGTCACGTTGAGGATGGAGCAGGCTTGATTTCTGCTGCTCCAGAGACTGGAACATGGAGCAATGGATGCAAGCTTCAGGAACAGAGATTCCACCTCAACATGAGGAGGAACTTTTTGACAGTAAGAGCTGTTCGGCAGTGGAACACACTCCCTCGGAGCATGGTGGGGTCTCCTTCCTTGGAGGTTTTTAAACAGAGGTTGGATGGCCATCTGACGGGAATGCTTTGATCATGATTTCCTGCATAGCAGGGGGTTGGACTGGATGGTCCTCGTGGTCCTCTCTTCCAACTCTACAATCTATGATTCTATGATTCTATATACACCTGGCAGGGAGCCAGAATGAGATTACAGATTCATTGAGCCTAACCAAGGGCAGTTGCCACGAGTGGTCCATGGCAACGGGTGTCCTGATGACCCTCTTCATGGAATGGGGCACACCGGCAATAGATCTCTTTGCGACACAGCAGAATGCCAAATGCCATCTGTACTGCTTGAGGCAACCCCCATCGCAGAGGAACCTGGGGGATGCCTTCCTGTTTAAATGGACAGGAACCCTGCTCTATGCCTTCCCTCCCTTTCCACTTCTCTCCAAGGTCGTAGCAAAGATGAGGTGCGACAAGTCCAGATGCATTCTGATAATGCTGTGGTGGCCCAGACAACCTTGGTTTCCCCCACTTCTTCTCTCCCAAGGGCAATACCGCCATCTCCCACCTCGATGGGACATCCTATCTCTGCAGAATGGCCATGTTTTCCACCCCGACTTGGAAACAATCAACCCGGCAGTGTGGCTCATCGGCCCATAATACCCTTTTCGGATTCAGCAAGATCCATCATACTGGTGGCCCAACACCCTTCCACCCAGAAGGCCTACCAATTATAAGTGGCAGAAGTTCTGCGACTTTCTTCATGACAGGGGCATTTCCCCCAGTGCGGCATCAATTCCGCTCCTTGACTTCTTGGCATCTCTCTCAACAAAAGGACTTTCCCTCTCTTTCATAAGGAGCTATGTGGTGGCAGCATCCTCAAACTTCCAGCAACTGGGGATGCAGTCTTGCTTTACAGACCCCCTTGTCTGCCTTTTCCTGCAGGGTTAAAAAAATTTGCTGCCCCGGTGGCCGGGCCTGTGGTCTCATGGGACCTCCAAATAGTCCTCCAAGCAGTGTCGTGCTCCCCCTTTGAGCCTATGGACTCAGTAGATGCACGCCTTCTGTCCTTTAAGACTGCCTTCCTGGTTGCCATCACTTCTGTGAGACGAGCAAGTGAACTGTGTACTCAGGGCGGATGCCCCCTACACCCAGTTCCATAGGGATAAGGTCATATTGCAACCAGACATGGTGGTTTTGCCCATGGTGGTCTCATCCTTTCATCTTAAACAGGCCAGAGTTCTGCTGTCCTTTGATGACTTACCCACACCAAACAACACCGCTCGCCACCCACTCAACATCTGGGCAACACTGGAACTTTACCTGGCTAGAATGGCGGCATTCTGACACTCCAACAACTTGTTTCTCTGCTATTCTGGCCCCCCAAAAGGGCTGGCAGTCTCATCCCAACGTTTCTCTAAGTGGGTTGCATCTACAATCCAGATCTCATATTAGATCGTGGGCAAGCCTCTGCCTTCCTCCATAAGGAGTCACTTTACTAGAGCAACAGCTACCTCAGCGGCATTCCTAAGTGGTGTACTGCTGCCAGACATTTGCAGAGTGGCCACATGAGGAATGCCACTCACCTTTGTGAATTGTGAAGATTGACTCTAACAAGCGTAATGGCTTAACCCTAGCCAGGGCGGTACTGATGCAGCCACCCACCTGTGGCTGATGCGCTACTATTATTATGTGTTTTTATATAACAGATTGATTTTATACCCTGTTGTTGTCTTGTCTTTATTTGTTCAGACACCCCCACCATCTGGACTCCTGAGCTTGTTAGTCTACCCATTGTGTGCATTCACAGAGAGCACGAAGAAGATATAATATTAATAAATAATAAAATTTTATTTCTATTCCACTCCTCTACAATGCAATCGGGGCTGCTTACAGTATAAAAACTCCATAATCACAATACTCTAGCCCACCCACCCCTTAAAATAATATTAAATTATAAAGGATTAAAAACATACAATAATTAAAAATATATAAATTAGAAAAAAAATTAAAACATACAATAATTTTTTAAAAATCCGATTGTAGCTCAGAAAGGACAGCCAAGTCTTGGGCCGGGATAGTTATTCAGGAAAGGCCTGCCAGAAAAGATCCGTCTTGACAGCTTTTTTGAAGCTGTCTGAGGTGGTAATAAGACGGATCTCATCCGGCAGGCCATTCCATAATCTGGGAGCGGCAGCAGAGAAGGCCCTCTGGGAGGTCACCGACAGCCTTATTTTCATAGGCTGTAACAGATTCCTCCCAGAGGACCAAAGTACGCGGGGAGGGTCGTACGGAAGGAGGCCGTCCCGGAGATAAATTGGACCCAAGCCATGTAGGGCTTTAAAGGTCATAACCAACACCTTGTACTGTGCCCGGAAACTAATAGGCAGCCAGTGGAGAGCTTTTAGCAAAGGTGTTATATGCTCTCTTCTGGAAACACCAGAAATCAACCTGGCTGCCATGTTCTGAACTAGTTGAAGTTTCCAAGTCAAGCACAGGGGTAGTCCCATGTAGAGCGCATTACAGAAATCCAGACAGGAGGTTACCAGTGCATGTACCACAGTTTCGAGGTCCCTGGTTTCCAGGAAAAGGCGCAGCTAGCGTATCAGCCGAAGTTGATAACAGGCACTCCTGACCATTGCATTTACCTGATTAGACATCTGGAGCGACGGGTCCAGGAGCACCCCCAGACTGCAAACACAGTCCTTGGAGGAGAGTGTAGTTCCATCCAGGACTGGAAGTTGCATTCCCAGACCTGGTTTCGGGCCTGTAACTGTTAGTACCTCCATTTTGTCTGGATTCAGTCTCAATTTGTTTGTCCTCATCCAGTCCATTACTGCTTTAAGACAATCATTGAGAGGAGAGACGCCATCTGAAGTCAAAGTTGATGACCGAGACATGGAGAAGTATATCTGGGTGTCATCAGCATACTGATGACAACACACTCCATGCCTCCGAATGATCTCTCCCAGCGGCTTCATATAGATGTTAAATAGCATTGGGGACAGGATGACAAGAAGAACAGGTTACTTATCGTAACTATAGTTCTTCGAGTGATCTTCTGTGAATTCACACAAATCCACCCTCCTCCCCTCTGGTGTCCTACCTCTCACATATTTTTTTAATACATGGCTATAAGGAACTGAGCAGTTGGTGAGAGGTGGGGGCTTATATAGGCCAGGGGTGAGGGGGTGGAGCTACCGCCCAAAAGTCTGATTTGAGACTTCTAGAAGTTTTTGAAGTGCTCTGCTCAGGTGCAGAATTAACCCATTCTGCGAATTCACAGAAAACCACTCGAAGAACTATAGTTACGGTAAGTAACCCGTTCTTCTACACAAGGTGCCTTTGCTGGCACATTTTCTCTCACTCCAGGCCATGCTAAGGAACAAAAAATTGATTTGTCACACACATTGAAGCAATTTTTTATTGTATTTTTTTAAAAAAATGTGAGATCATACTATTTAAAAAATGGATGTGATCTCTGGATTGGTAGGCAAAAACTGGATAGCACATAACACTGGGGCTTATTAAGCAGCTCCCTTCACTTGCATGGATCTGTGGGTTGAACTAAATGGCATCTCAGCAAAGATAGGTTCCCAAAAGAGAACCTATGAGGAGGATTTCTCCCCTTGGTGCCTCCTGGATATATTTTCCTCAGTTAGGTTTGCTTCCATACCAGCTTGGTTGCTTGATTTTCATTTCAGTCCCTTGCAGGTCTCTAGGTTGTAACTGACTAGGATGTAGAACTTTTCCAGATTTTTTTCTTGGAAAACTGTATCCATTTTCTTGACTAGAGTCTGAAATTTTATCATTCAGTTCCATCAAAGAGAAGACTCCTCCACCTGTCAATAAGATGGACTACACATTTCATTCTTTTCTATTACTACTTTCACACAAATTAATTAGGCCAGCGGTTCTTAACTTTTTCTTTACCATGAACCCCCTTTAAATATCTTTTGTTGCTGTGGACCACCAAGACTTAACTCAAGACTTAAAACCCTAAAGTGCATCAAATATTTATTTAAAGTTGCTCATTAAGGGACGTCAGATTTGGAGAGAAGGGAGAAATAAGTAAAAAAGTAAACTAGCTTTACCCAGTATAACATACGCCGTTAAATGCTCCCCCCAAAATGCCCGATTGAGCTCACAACAACCCTGTAAGGAAGGCTGGTGGATTTTAAAAATCCTCCTCCCCATTCTCAGCATTCCACACTTTTCCCGGAATTGCTGAGGGTGACTCGCTCTGTTGCCCTGCTGCCACTGTGGTCACCGACAGCTGACTGCCTGGATTCTGTTGCAGGCAGCCTGCCACCACCACCAGTTGACTGTGTGTGTCCCATTGCAGTAGCAACAGCGGCATCCTGCTGCTGCCAGTTGACTGCCTGGGTCCTGTGGCAGTGGTGGCATCCTGCCACCACCACCACTTGACTGTCTGGGTCCCATCACTGGTCCATGACTGGAGAGTGGCTGGAGGAGTGAGAGGAGGGAGGGGCCTTTGTGAGGCTGGGGATGTAGATGCATTTGAGTGGCAGGAGTGGCTTGTGAGGTGGAGAGGGAATTTGCACTTGGGTGGTGATTGGTTGGTCTGTGTTTTCTGAGCAGCCAATCAGCACACTGGGAAAGGCAACATACCCAAGAGTTTTATATATATAGATATTTTTATTGGAATAATTCCATACAGATTTAAAATCATCATCATCATCATCATACCTGAACACTGAACCATGGCCTAATATTACTTGTTAATTTTAGTTAATTAATTAATTAATTAGAAGGCTAGTGCACATTTCACTTACAAGCCTTGTTATATTGTGCTTAATAGCTGAAATTTTATTATGAGTTCTGACTACTTTTCTCAAATGGTTTCTATACTTATTTTTAAGATAAAAATGAGCAAAGAATGATTACAGAAAAAATGAAATGAAAAGCAACAAAAGGCTAGACACGACATCATGTGATAAGTACTGACTAAACATGCTAATATCTTCCTGTATGTGTGAAATACCAGCCTCATGTGATAAAGTCAAGTGTTGCATTCTTTTGTAGTATGAGTGGCAGAAAAGAAAAGCTAAATGATCACTGTAAGTCTAGTTGACTGTAAGACTAGTTGAATTGAGAAATTTTATATGCAACTGGCAACCTTGTTTCACCCATTCTTTATTAGCTGACAACTGCTTCTGAAGTGTTGCACAGATGTGAAATGCAGTGGTTCATGGTGTTTGAAACAATGCATATTTATTGCTACAGCCAAACACTGGGATTTTAATGCAAAGCATCTATTAAAATGTGTTAAATTTTTGTCTTGGCTGCAGTATTGCCTGAAGCCCAGTATATTTCATCATCATCAATTATTTAATGCCAGGTATAATTGAGTCACTGCACTTTTTTCTGCCTTTGTTAAAGTAAACAAAGTAAGACATGCCATAAGATAAAACTTATTGTCCTTGTGACATACTACAGAAGATTGTATCAGCACTGCTGAGAAGAAAGGTCACATGATTTGATTATATTGCTGTTTATTTGTCCCAGTTCATTGACTGCTGCTTGCAAGGTGGGCTGCCTTGAATATTATGTCATATTGTGTAGGATTTTTGTTTTCATATATATGAAATATTATGATGTCATATTATGTAGGGTTTTGTTTTCACAGAAAATCCCTATGCACAGAATTAAGGTGCATGAAAGGTTCTGAACAGATAATCACAATATGAACTATTTATGGTAGTGGCTGTCATTTAAAAGCATTGCATAAGTTGAACCCTTCTGGATCATCTGGATCACCAGAGGCAGAGTTGTGAGGTTGGAGCTCAGCTGGCTCCTTCAAGCACCACTAGACGACTTTCTGCTGCTGTTCCTCCAGCACCAGTAATAGAGAGTAGCAGTAAATTTATGTCCTCAGTTAAAGCCATGGGTAGAGAAATTCTGGGCAGGGACACACTCAAGAACCCTCCTCTGATGACTTCTAGCACAGAAAAGCAATTATCGACAGCCAACACTAGTTTAGTACAGAAACAGCTTCCTTGGAATCAAATGGAAAGGAAAGATACATAAGAGTTTTATGTCATCAGCATACTGATGATTTTTATTACAGTTTGGAGAGATCTAACCTTATTTGCAGAGATCTCAGAACCTTTTACATTTGAAACTGGGCCTGTAGAACCTTTCCGTATGAGCCTGTGTTATACTTAGTAAGGTCCATTGGCCTGTTTAACTCAGTATTGTATGCTTAGACTGGCAACAGTTCTCTAGTCCTGCTACTGAGGAGCCTTTAATTTGAGATGCTGGGGATGGAATCTTGGGCCTTTGTATGCAAAGCACATATTCTATTGCTCTACTGTGATTTATCCCAATGTAAAGAGCTTTTAAACAGCACCACATTCAACCATTTTCATGTCTCAGACTGCTCTGGGAGTTAAAGTTAGGTAAACAATCCTTTCAAAAACGTTTCTTCTCTTGATTAGTATTTTCTAAAAAGTTTATTATCTTACTCCTCTCAAAAAAAAAGGATCAAGAGAGCACTAATGTTTCTTTATTATTTGAAAGAATTTTATTTCCCCCCCCCCCAGGTGGACAACAAGGGATTGTCTGCAATGAATCCCTCATGTTACAAAACTTGCCAGTGTGTGGGAAATCCTTTGAAGAGATGATGCACAAGGTGGACTCCAAAAAATGGTGCAATCTAACAGAATTTATCCTGTAAGCTTCTCTCTTTTTTGTATATTGAAATATTAACTATTGAGAATGGTTACAATCCTCTTGACCCATAAACAGCCAGTCTGAACCATAACTAGCACAACTGGCACAGGTCACAGGAATATGTGAGACTCCTGTGTTACTCTGAATGTTCTGGGATCTTAGGGACCCTCTGAACATTGATATCAATTTGGGGGATTAATATACTCAGCTTGGCAATACAAGAGAGGGCAACAGATAGCAGTTCCTTTTGATCTATGTATACTGGTAATCAGGAGGACATGTTAAGCTAGATAATACAATTATTTGATCTTTCTTTGGGAAAAACAATAATAACAACATTCACACAACTCAGGCTTCAAGCATTCATGCAAGGCTAGTGAATAAAGTAGGAAATATTAGGATAGAGGAAGAGAGAAAGGAGGTTGTTTTCGGGTGATACTGTACTGATCTGAGGAGATGAGGTTGCAGACGAAACCAGCAGAGTATGAGTCCCATAGCAGGAATGGTTACAAAGATGGATGTAGTATCCATAGGAAGGGGATCTGTGTGCACTTGAATGGGGTTTTGGAAGGGTTTATATAGCCAATACTTTCCTTCAGGGAATGGGATTTAAAGACAATGCTTCTCAGAGGTTCCCAAAATAAGACAATGGACACTTGGGGTATGCTAACGATCCTTAATGTGCTGATGCTTTGTATTTGATTGGAGGAATTAACCTTCTTTTTTGGAGGGAAGGTAAAAGATATGAGGGTTCTTTACAGACTTGAGTGTCTCAGTTTAGACCGATGGGATTAGCCAGCTGTTCAGGCAAGAATTTGGGCTAGCCCCTCCTTAAGTACATACCTGACTGAGTCTCAGTGCTAGTCCTTTGGAATTCCTGAATTTTGGAATTTTCTACTTTTAATGACCACATTGAATGGAAGGGCACATTTGACCAAATAATTAAATATTCCCAGGGGCTGTCAGGGTAGGTAACACCTGTGGGCATAGTCAGACTAAAACTTATCTGCTAGGCTTTCCCCTTCGTCTTGATTCAGAATACCAAAATTAAAAGCATAACAAGGCATAGTGGAAGGCATGTGTACTGTACTATGCAATTGGACTTCTGGCAGTTTTGCCAAAAATGTTGGAGCAACAGACCACGTACTAGTATAGCTGATGTGGGTTTGATCATAGCTGTGGCTAGGCAGAGGACTGACCAACAAACACTCCTATATAGTCAAAGCACAGGATGCACTGTGTGTGGGTTGGTGTTGTGGAGAAAGAGGAGTGTTGGTATATGTTGGAGAAATTCCTGTTGAGTTTGTTAACGAGGTTTGATGTGTGTATACTGTGTTTGTTTATACTGCAACTGAAGATAAAGATCTCCAGATATCTTTGGATGAACCTCACTGTCTGTAAGTCTTATTGTATGTGAAAGTGGGTCAGAGCAGTAAAATGTCTGCTAGCTGAAGCCTTTGTTTTTGTGCCCATTCTGCTGTGCAGTTCTGCTGTTTAGCTACTCGTGGGTTAGTTTGTCCCCAGGTTGCGCCAAGTGCCTCTCAGTGGCCTATACTGAGTGGATAGTGGGTTATGGGCCCACTATAGGACAGTACATCCCAGTACAGAGTGGTGTTTTACTGCTGGGGTGTAGCCAGGGCTGAGACAAACTATCTGGCCAGCCAGCTAGCACTTGGCATGTTTTTGTTTCACTCTTGCCTAACAGTGTTTATCTTTCACTATCTGGTTTCTGGTGCTGTTTGGTAATTAGAATGCTGTTTGCTGTTTAGTGCTTAGGTTGCTGGGATATGCAATAGTTAACATTACTAGGCCTATGCTTCATACTACCTGTGACCTGATATGAGCAGAAGGGATTTTGGGAGCTGGGGCTGGTATCTCTTAGAGAAATGTCTCAGCAGTGTACCAAAGTCACTGGCTGCTGTAGAATGCTTGGGAATGTTTAAGGAGGTCTGCATAACTAAAGATAACTGTAATGGCCAGTTGGTAGGGGGGAAGAAACTGAAACTTGCAGAATGTATTAACAAAGACGTTTTGCCACCGAAGCCTCAGAACTGTCTATGCAGTGTTATCGTATGCATCTATATCCTGACAATAAAGCAATCTTAATCGATGCCTGTTGTACGTGTGAGTAAGTGTTAACCAAGTTCACCACAGTTAGACAGTTCTCTCCAAAGTCTCTGCCATGTTCCTTGGTGCAAAATGTCCCAGAGAAAGGACGAGCAGGTGTTGGACGCAGGAGCCAGGGGACCAGTGCCTGATGACTCAGATGGAGCGGCTGAAGGAAAGGCTGACAGGAAGAGAGAGCACCGTAAAGCGGGAGTCCAAACCTGGCAAGAAATGGACTGGTAAACCCAATGAAAACCTTAGGCATCGCTCTTTTTCTAGGATCGATTTTTTTATGTTATCTAGAAATATATGCAATATGGTACAGAAAGTAGAAATGCTTCTTAGAACTTGGTCAGATCACAATCCAGTAAAACTTGAGCTTAAAGAACAAAAGTCTGAATATAGCTGGCAATTAAACGATAACTTATTACAATGGGAAGAAGTGGTACAAAAAGCTAAATATGTGTTGAAATGCTATTTGTAAACAGATATAATTACCATCTGGGAAACGTCAAAAGTGGTGATGCATGGTGTTTTTTTTTTTTTTTTATCCAGCAGAGTGTAGAGATAAAGAAAAGAAGGACTGAGATAATAAATAAGATAAGACAAAGTCTAAGAGAAAGGGAAAAGAAATTATAAGAAGATCTAACAAAGACTTGATTATAGAAATTAAAACACTGCAAAAGCAAATATTTATGGATGCATTGGAAGAAATACAGAAAAAGTTACAGTATACAAAACAATTGTATTTCAAACATTCAAACAAGCCAGGCAGATGGCTGGCTTATAAGTTAAGAAAACTGAAAGAGATAAATCATATAGACAAGGTTAAAGATGGAAATCAGGTATATGCAGATCAAGAAAAAATAAAATGTTTTAAAAACTACTACACGTCACTATACAAGAAGCAAGAGAACCAAATAGGAAACAGACAAACTTTTTAAAAAGAACATCCAATGTCAGAATTGATGACGGAGCAAAGAAAGAGATTGAACCAACCAATTACAGTGGCTGAAATCACAGAAGTGATAAACAACTTGAAAGTGGGGAAAGAGCCAGGCCCTGGTGGGTTTACAGCGAGATTCTACAAAGTTATGGAACACCAACTACTCTTACCATTTAAAAAGAAACAGTGGAGGCTATAAGAAAAGGATCATTTCGAAAAACATGGGAAGAAGTTAATATAATATTAATCCATAAAGAAAACCGTGACCCTCAAGATCCAAAAAATTAACATCCAATTTCACTATTAAACGTAGATTACAAGATCTTTGTATCGATATTGGCATCTAGATTTAAGAAAACATTTAAGGATTGGATTGGAGAAGATCAAAGAGGATTTTTTGCCAGATAGATATATGAGGGATAATATAAGACATGTGCTAAATTTGATTGACTATTACAAAAATCATAAAGATAAAAAAATAGTGTTACTGCTTATAGATGCTGAAAAAAAGCATTTGACAATGTCAATTGGTCAACAATGTTAGAAATTTTGAATATAATTAATGTGTAAAAGAAATTCAGAAGATGGATGGAAGCAATTTATAATAATCAATCAACAAGATTGATAATAAATGGAGAAAAAACAAAGGACATTCATATTCAAAAAAGGTACACGGCAAGAATGGCCATTGTCTCCACTGCTTTTCCTGTTAATCACGGAAATTCTTAGCAAAAGAATCAATGATGAGCCCGGAATACAGGGGGTAAAGATTGGTAAATTCCAATACAAACTGAAAATGTATGCAGATGATGTGATAATTTCATTAGAAGATCCAACAGAGGAAATCTCAATTGTTATGAACATCCTGAAAGAATTTGAATTATTAACTGGCTTGAAAGTAAACAAACAAACAAAAAAACAGTTATAATCACCAAAAATATGACTAAAAAAAAGAGTTAGAACTAATAGCAAAATCTGGTTTTAAGGTGGTTAAGAAAACAAAATACTTGGGAATTAACATAACTAATAAAAATTCTGATCTATTTCAAAATAACAATAAACAGACATGGGCTGAAATAAAGAAGAATTTAGATAAATGGAAATATTTGAAGCTCTCTTTCCTGGGCAAAATAGCAGCAGTGAAAATGAATGCTGTCCCAAGATTTATATTCCTATTTCAAATGGTCCCCACTATTTACAATGGAATAGTTTTTAGACAATGGCAAGCAGGCATTTCCAAATTCATTTGGTTGGGTAAAAAGCAGAGAGTAAAGATGAAGGTTCTTGAAGATGCGAAAGATAGAGGAGGACTAAGTGTACCAAATTTAAAACTATATTATGAAGCTATTTGTTTAACTGGGATAAAAAAAAACTGGGCTACATTAGAAGATGAAAAATTATTAAAACTGGAAGGGGATTCAAATCCGTTTCGTTGGCATGCTTATCTTTTCTATAATAAAGAAACAGTGCATAAAGAATTCAACAATCATTTCATAAGGAGAGTGCTACTGTAAGTTTGGAAAAAATACAGGATCAGACTTTGTCCAAAAATTCCTATTTCTTTTTTTATTTAAATTTTTTATTCAGAGAAGTTTCAAACATACATATAAACACGTATAACAGACAAACAAATCACATACAAAAACATATAAGAACACCCTCCACCCTCCCCCATTTAAAAATAGACTTCCCGTATCTCTCTAACTACTTTTCTAAGTTTTTTCCCCTAAATATCCTCTCAACACTAATTCCTAAAATTATATTTATATAATCTATTATTAATCAAATTCCAATATACAAATCTTCCAAGTATAATATTAAATAATTAATTTCAATCATTTCTCTTATTTGTCACTAAACAATACTTAACTGTTAATTACATTACTAATATTCACATTCTAAACCCCAAAATGTTAACATTTCCATAGTTTTTTAAAATAATACTCTATTAGTGGTTCCCAATTTTTCATAACATTCTCATTTGTCTTATTTTTTATCAAATTTGTTAATTTATCTAGTAATGCAAATTCCAAAGTTTTTTCCATCCATTCCCCATATGTTGGAACCTCATTAGTTTTCCATTTCCTTGCATATATTACCCTGACAGCAGTAATCATATAACTAATTAGTATGCTATGTTTTCGCTCTATGCTATTTCTTAAGTCTAACATATTTAAAAGATATAACTCAGGCCTCTTTTTATTTCAGCTTTTAATATTTTCTCTATCCATTTATTGACTCTAAACCAATACCTCTTCGCTCTATCACATTTCCACCATATGTGATAGAATGAGCCTATTGGTTTCTGACACTTCCAACATTTATTTGAGCTGTTTTTATAAATCTTTGCCAATTTTTGCGGGGTTCTGTACCATTTATACATCATTTTATAATAATTTTCTTTAATATTATTTGAACATGTAAATTTTAATCCTTTAGTCCATACCTGTTTCCAATGTTCTAAATTTAGTTGCTATCCCACATTCTGTGCCCATTCCACCATACACTTTTTGATTTGTTCCTCTTCTGTATTGTATCTTAATAGCAATTTATAAATCTTACTAATCAAATGGTCTTCCTTTGAGCATATCAATTTTTGTAATTCTGATATCTCCTCTTCGTACTGGAATTACTCCTTGCAGAGGCTTTCCAGGCCAGTCTCCTGCCAGAGAGAAGAAAGAGAGCAGCTTCTGGACAGCCAGTTTCCTGCCAGTTTCCAGGCCAGTTTCCTGCCAGGGAGAAGAAGGAGAGCAGCTTCTGGACAGCCATTTTGACTGTTGGGAGAGGCTGCTTGTTGCTGAGGGGGTGGAGCTTCTGTGAATCACACCTGTGAGTCACTAGGGGGTGGAGCTGGGAGCCTAGCTGTATATAACTCCTTGCAGAGGCTTTCCAGGCCAGTCTCCTGCCAGAGAGAAGAAAGAGAGCAGCTTCTGGACAGCCAGTTTCCAGGCCAGTTTCCTGCCAGGGAGAAGAAGGAGAGCAGCTTCTGGACAGCCATTTTGACTGTTGGGAGAGGCTGCTTGTTGCTGAGGCATGCACCTAATGGCGCACGAATTTCAGTGACCAAACAAAAATACAGCATACCTAAAAGTACAACTTAGCATTCTCAGCATTACCTAAGAGTTTTTAGACTACCTAAAAGATCTCTCCATGGACACTGAGGGGGCTGCGGCAGTCACCTGCAACACTTGTGCGATGTTTGTCTTCTTGCCTACAGACGTGGAGAACTTCACATGCACCAAGTGGAAGCTGGTAGCCCTCTTGGAGGAGAAAGTCCAGCAGCTGGAGACACGGGTAGCTATACTTCAACAGATTCGTGAGCAAGAGGTTTTCCTGGACAGAACAGAACGAATAGTCTTGGACGGGGACCGCACAGAGGAAGTGGCTGCAGAGCAGAGGGTCACTTCACAGACACAGGAAGTAGACAGCTGGAGGAATGTCACACACAGAACAAGAAAATCCAGGGATTCTTCCAGCAGCTTGCAGCTACAGAATCGATTCGAAGCCCTTTCCCTTATCAAGGACAACGGGGAAGAATACATGGACAGACTTCAGTGGTAGAGCAGGGGACCTTGAGAGTACCACCGCAAGGAACAGCAGCTGCGAAGCCTCGGCGGAGGCGTGTGGTGGTGGTGGGGGACTCCTTGCTGCGGGGTACAGAAGCAGTGGTTTGTGGGCCTGACAAGATGACTCAGGAGGTGTGTTGTCTCCCTGGGGCAAATATCCGTGATGTGACGGAGAGGCTGACAAGAGTCGTCAAGCCTACGAATCATTACCCCTTCCTTTTGGTCCATGTGGGAACCAATGATACTGCAAGACACAGCTTTCCCAAGATCAGAAGAGATTATGAAGCCCTGGGGAGGAAGCTGAAAGAAATGGATGCACAGGTTGTCATCTCGTCTCTTCTGCCAGTTGAAGGTCATGGTCCAGGAAGGGAGAGGAAAATAGCCGACGTAAACAACTGACTCCGTAGATGGTGTCGCCAAGAACAATTTGGATTCTTGGAACATGGACTGTGCTTCCATGAGGGGGGACTTCTGGCAAGAGATGGGGTGCATCTTACAACAGTTGGAAGAAACATTTTTGCCAACAGTCTCAAGAATTTGATCAGGAGTCATATGGGGAAAGATAATAACTCAGCCATTGCATTTTTATCCCTTCACTTTCCAGTTGCTGTTTCTCCTTAATTTTCCATTGGCTTCTCTTTTTTTCTATTAAATCCCTATATTTTAACCATTGTTCTACCCTTAATTCTTTTTTACAAAATGCTTCTTGTGGCAAAAGCCAACCGGGTAATTTAAGACTTATTCTTTTCTTATATTTATTCCATACTCTTATTAATGACCTTCTTATACTATGATTTTTGAATTCAGCATTGACTTTAATTTTGTTATACCAAAGGTACCCGTGCCATCCCATTCTTAGTTCATGTCCTTCTAAATCTAATTCCCTTTTATTCTCTATTGTAATCCATTGCTTAATCCATGTTAAACATACGGCTTCATAGTATATCTTCAAATCGGGCAAGCCCAGTCCCCCCCCTTTCCCTAGTATCCATCAATAATTTCCATCTAATTCTAGGTTTATTCCAATTCCAAATAAATTTTTAATAGTTCTCTTTGCCATTTCCTAAATATTTCATTTGATATTATAATTGGTACCATTTGAAATAAAAATAATAATCTTGGCAGTATATTCATTTTAATTGCTGCTGTTTTTCCTAACAAAGATAACTTTAGGTCTTTCCATTTTAGTAGGTCTTGATTAATTTCCCTCCAGATTTTTTTCATAATTATTTGCAAATAATTGCTGAGTTTTATCTGTTATATTCACTCCCAAGGATTTTACCATTTTCACAATTTGAAATCCTGTTTTCCTGCTCAGTTGTTCTTTTTTATCCTATCCATATTTTTTGTCAATATCTTTGTTTTGTCTATATTTATTTTAAAGCCTGCATATTTTCCATATTCTTCTATTATTTGTAAAAATGGATCTATACTTTTAATTTAAAGGCTTTTAATTTAAATTCCTCCTTTCCAATTTTAATTCCCCTAATTCTTTTTTCTTTTCGTATATTCAAATCCAAGATTTCCAAGGCTAGGATAAATAACAATGGTGATATCGGGCAGCCCTGCCTAGTTCCCTTCTCAGTGTTTATTACTTCTGTAGATCTGCCATTAACTATTAGTTTAGCTTTTTGATCAGTATAAATTGCTTGTATCCAGTTACAAAAATTTTCTCCCAATTTTATTACATTTATCACCTCTAATAGAAATTGCCAATTTAACCTATCAAAGGCTTTTTCCACATCTAAAAATATTAACGTCCCCTTTATTTCATTATGATATGTCAAATATTCTAATACATTAAAAACTGTCCTAGTATTATCCCTTATCTCTCTTTTTGGCAGAAAGCCGCTTTGATCTTTATGAATATAGGTTTGCAATATTAATTTTAGCCTGTTTGATAGTATAATTGCAAATATTTTATAGTGTTCATTTAACAATGAGACGGGCCTATAATTTTCCTTGGAACTTTATTTTCTTTGTGAATTAGTACTATATTTGCTTCTTTCTAACTATTAGGGATTGGATTTTTTTATTATATCATTTTTTATTATATCATTCATAACTTCTCCTAATGGTTTTGATAACTCCTCTATAAATTCCTTATAATATGCTGCCGTCAGTCCATCTGGTCCTGGAGTTTTACCCCATTTTAACCTTTTAACTGCTTCTCGTATTTCTTCCTCTGTTATATTTCCATTTTTCTACCTGAGTATCAGATAACTTTTTTATTTTACAACTTTGTATACACTGTTTCATCAATTCTTGAGATACTTTCTGCTAAGAATATATACTTTTATAGTAATTTCTAAATACTTTCTGGATTTCAACTTCATTTGTTACCTCCCTATCTCCCAGTTTCAACTTTAGAATTTTCCTTTTTGTTCTTTCTTTTCTCAGTCTATATGCTAACCATCTGCCTGGCTTGTTAGCATTTTCAAAACTATTTTGTTTCATATAGTTCAGTTTTCTTTTCATTTCTTCCAGCATTGTCATTTCTAATTGTTTCTGCAATATATTTATTTGTTTTTTTACTTTTTTATCTTTTGGTGATTTCATTAATTTTTTTTTCATTTTGCTTTATCTCCGTTAATTTTTCCATTGTTTCTAATCTTTTTTTCTCCATATACTATTCCATTTAATAAATACTCCCCTTATTACGGCTTTACTAGCATCCCAGACCATATTATTTCCCACTTCCCCATTAGAGTTGTTTTCAAAATATTCTTTCAATACTTTTCTACAATCTGTTGTTACCTCCTCTCTCTCTAGCAATAGTTCATTTAATTTCCATTTTCTCTCATAATTATTACTCTTAAGTGACATTAAGACTGGGTTGTGGTCTGAGACTGGTTTTGCTAAGATTTCCACCTTTTTAACATTTACAATCAAATTATTAGAAATCCAAATCATATCAATTCTGGACATGGATTTATGAGTATCTGAAAAGAAAGTAAATTCTTTTTTTCTTTATATCTCCAGGCATCGATTAATTGGAACTCTTCAGTTATGGCAAAAAATTCTCTTACTAGTTTCCCCTGGTTTTTCTTTATCTTTTTCGAATCTGAATATCTATCTAAATGCAGTTCCACCACTCCATTAAAGTCTCCCAATAAAATCCACCTATCATAGTTTAATCGTACAATTTCATTCCTTAATTCTTTATAGAAAGTGTGTTTTTCTTGGACTGGTGCATATATTCCTATAACTAATATTCCTTAATTATCTATATTTTCTTCAACAATCACAAATCTGCCTTTGCTATCTGATAGGATTAGTTTGGGGTTCAGGTATTTCTTAATATATAAAACCATACCATTTTTCTTTTTTTTTGTCCCAATGACAACAATTCATCTCCCAAACTTTTTTGTTTTAATAAGTAATCTTGGTTCTTTTTAATTCGAATTTCTTGTAAACATATAATGTCCAATTTGTATTTCTTGAGGAAATGGAATACTAATTTCTCCCCCCCCCTGTATTTAATCCTTTTACATTCCAAGTGAGAATTTTTTTGTTCATTAATACTAATTATTTTTTTCACTTCTTATTTTCTTATTTCAATTCTCTCTTATTTTTCTTTTAGCTCCCCTCCCCTCCCACCACCCTCCTCCCCCTCCAGGACCAGATGAACTACATCCAAGAGCATTAAAAGAGCTGGCAAATGTGATCTCAGAGCCATTGGCAATAATCTTTGAGAATTCCTGGAGAACAGGAGAAGTCCCAGCAGACTGGAGGAGGGCAAACGTTGTCCCCATCTTCAAACAGGGGGGAAAAAGAGGATACCAACAATTATCATCCAGTTAGTCAGACATCAATACCAGGGAAGATTCTAGAGCAGATCATTAAACAGAGAGTCTGTGAACATTTAGAAGGCAATGCCATAATCACAAAAAGTCAACATGGGTTTCAGAGAAACAAGTCATGCCAGACTAATCTGATCTCTTTTTCTGATAAAGTTACCAGCTTGGTAGATGAAGGGAATGCTGTGGACATCGCATACCTTGATTTCAGTAAGGCCTTTGACAAGGTTCCCCATGACATTCTTGCAAACAAGCTTGTAAAATGTGGGCTAGACAAATTAACTGTTCAATGGATTTGTAATTGGTTGACCCGCCGAACCCAAAGTGTGCTCAGCAGTGGTGCCTCTTCGTCTTGGAAAGATGTGACCAGTGGAGTGCCACAGGGTTCTGTCCTGGGCCCAGTGCTGCACTTAGGGCGGAAAAATGAAACGCATAAATATAGGATAGGATAGGCTCTAAAATCTTCCCTGGTATTGATGTCAGACTAACTGGATGATAATTGTTGGGACCCTCTTTTTTCCCCCTTTTGAAGATGGGGACAACGTTTGCCCTCCTCCAGTCTGCTGGGACTTCTCCTGTTCTCCAAGTCCTTCTTGCATATCATCTCTAATTTTCTCTTAGACTCCAATTTTGTATGCATAGAGAGAGAAAGGAAAAAAATTATGTGGAAAGATAAGAAAAATAAATAAAAATAAAAATAAAAATAAAAAATAGAAAAAATAGAAAAATAGCAATGAAAAAAATAGAAAAAGGGGGTTTCAAACAAGAAGTTTAATTTAACAATAATAATAATAATCACAGCAGTAAATCAAAAGTAAGTCAAAAAAGATATGACTACTGTTAGCAAAAACAGAGGAAAAAGAAAGAAAAAGAAAGTAAAAAAATATTCAAAAAGAAAAAAAGAAGATAAAGAAAAGAAAAAAGAAAAAGAAAATCAAGTAGAAAAAATATATACAACAAATGTATATATAAGTTTTTGTTTTATATATATATATGAATATGGATACAAAAAAAAATTTAAAAAATTAGTAACAAAAATCAACAATATCCAAGAGTGGCCAGGCTTAAATTCTTCCAGGATTCAGAGACCCAAGAGAGAGAACAAGAATGGTTAGGATTCTTTAATATCTGTATTATCTATTACATGGGGTCACGCTGTTAGCTAGAGCAGCCTTCTTATAATCCAATGTAGTCAGCCGGCGTTTTCAAGGTCACTCTTATCTTTGCTCATGCCATGCTGTTCCCAACTCCATTTAACTCAGCTTCTAGAGACAGTCCTCAGCTTAACTTTAACCAACAGTTAATTGGAATGTCCTTTTATACAAAAACTGCTCTTATTATATATTTTATATTTCAAGGGTGAGGGTGAGAAATAATAAAGCCCAAAAAATCAAAAAGTAACTGAGGTAACTGAGGGAGAATAGAACCAAATAGAAAAGAAAAACAAAAAACAAATGGAAAAAATGAGAAAAAAATACAAAATTACAAAAATGCAAAGTGCAAAGACTAAAAAAGTATGAAGTAAAAATAAAAAAGAGACAAAGAGAAAATATGAATATGTGATTCCACTAAAGAAAAATACAACTCAGAATAGATACTGAGCCACTAAAGCTCCAAAAAAAAAGTAAGGAAAAAATATCAAAAACAAAAAGCAATGAAAAGCAATAAAGGCAGTAAAAAGATCACCCTCCCTCAAAAGAAATGAATCAAAGTATAGAAGAAATCGAAGTAGTTAGAGAGTACTCCCCATTTCTTTTAAGTTCATCCTTCTCTTCTTCTGTTATTTTGGGAGGCTCGGTGGCTTGACAGCTGGGCAAGTGGAGATCACCGCTCCACTTCAAGCCTTCAGGCGGTTGCTGCAGCCATTAAGTCGCCCAGCGCGTGTCTCGCTGCTCTACTCCCTGCTCTTTCAGCGAGTACACACTTGGTTTCTGCACTGTTGCAGCCACGCACGGGGTCCCCTCGATCTCAGGGATTGTTCTGCTGGGATTTTCAGCTGTTTTCCATTCTTATCACCACCTGAAATCTTAATTAAAGAGCCGGAGCTCTGATCTTATGCCTTCCGCTCTCTCTGCTCCGAAACCGGAAGTCTTAAAAATCTGTCCAAAAATTCCATTATGGGCTTTGTCACATGAAGCATTATTCAGCAGAGAAGGAATACCATCTAAAAACTGTATTACATATAAAGATATATTAATTTCAATAGGAGAGAATCATATGATGAAAACCCAAGAAGAACTAAGCAAGGATAATGTTATATGCTATTGGTATTTATATAAACAATTAAAAGAAAGATATAAGCTGGTTCTCAAGTTGCAAGGAATAGATACAAAGAAATCAGAATGGGAAAATATAATTCAATATGGAAAAAAAATTATATCAAGATTTTATAAATTATTACTAAAATGGGACACCGAAGACAAAGTAATAAAAGAAAATATGATATGCTGGGCACAGAATGTAGGACATCCCATAAAGTATAGGCAATGGGAAAGGATGTGGACAGTTCAGATAAAACTAACTTTATGTCAAAACTTAAGAGAAAATCTGTATAAAATGTATTTCAGGTGGCATTTGTCACCAGATCAACTGTCAAAAATGTATACGAATGTATCAAGCAACTGTTGGAAATGCGAAGAAAATAAAGGAACATTCTATCATCTCTGCTGGAGGTGTAAGATTGCTTAAAAATACTGGAAAGGTATTCAAAAAACAATTGAAAAAATACTAAATATTTATATACCCTCCAAACCAGAAGTATTCTTATTGAGAATGGTAGAAGAAAAAATTGAAAAAGTACACAGCAAACTACTATTTTATATGCTGACAACAGCAAGGACAACATATGCTAAATTCTGGAAAAATAAGGAACATCCAACGACAGATCAGTGGCTGGAAAAATTGTATGATGTAATCGGGTTGGACAGACTAACAATGCTTCTAAAAGGGAAAAGCATTGAAAGTCATATAGAAGACTGGAATAAATTGTCAAGATATTTGGAAAACAGATGGGGTAAATTTGCGGCAATCATAAATTAGAGGCAAAGAGTAATAATCTCATATAAGTTAATGAGAAAAGAATGAGAAAAGATAAAGAAAGGACAGGGGGAAAATACATACTGCGCTTGCAGAAAACGCGGGATGAGTCCTTCCTGAATCTTCGTTTGAGAAGAAAAGCCAGAGAGAGAGAGATTTCAGAGATAGGATAAAAATGTCTATACATTGGAAACATGAGGATTTAGGACATAAAATACATTTCTGAAAACAGGAATACATTGGAAACATGAGGATTTAGGAGGACATAAAATAAATGAAGCATACAAAAATAATTTTATTTTTAGAAAAGATGCATTGACCAATAAGAGTTGAATAAGCCAGGCACAAAGCCAAAGTGAATGGAAGAAATGAAAGAAGATTATATGAAAGAGACCAAGAAAGTAGAAGGACAGAAGTAATCCACATAAAGTTATATTATTATTATTATTATTATTATTATTAAATGAGTGTTAGAGGTCAGTTTGGTTGTATGTCTGTTGTGTTTTTTTTATTTATTCATGTTTGTTTTATGTTTTATGTATTTGATATAGAAAATTTAAGGATGACTAAATATGTTTGCATACTTGTAAAAGGAAACTGAGATGTAATAAAAAGATTATAAAAACAAACCTGGTAAAAAGCTCAAGAGACAGCCAAGGCGGCGATGGGCCCATTCACCTTGCTTGTTGTGACACCCATAAGAAAACTGGGAGTAGTGCCCAGAGATCACTGGGGTTAGTACCCGGGCCCTGACTAACAGAGCAGAGAGGCCAGAGGCTCCTAACGTTGGGACATTCCAGCAAGTGTGCAGTTTAGTGGAGGCAGTGACTGGACCAGTCTGCATGACCTGGAGAAGGATATGGCCTGCATGAAGCTGGAGATGTGAGGCATCCAAACCAGCCTAACCAAGATCCTGACCTGCTTCAGGCGGGGAGAGCCAGAACCGCAGCGGCCGCCAGATCGGGCGCTCTGGGGCCAGCGGTGCCAGCAGGGCCAGCAGCAGCCACAGTGCCCATTGATTGGGATGAAGAAGAGGAGGACCAAGCACCACTCATGCCTGGGCAGGTGCCTCAGGTTCCCAGGGCTGCAGCCACTCCTGCCCTGGTGGAGCCAAGGCCAGCACCCTGTATGCTGAGAGGACTGAAGGCAACATTTGATGGCAATGCCAAAAAGCTGCCGTACTTCCTCACTCAGGTGAACAGGTTTATGAGACAGTGGGAGACAGCCTTCCAAACAGAGGAAGAGAATGTCCTGTATGTATCCAGTCAACTCAAGGGAGAGGCAGCTGAGTGGTTGGTGGGGCTGTATGATATAGCCACCCCTGAACTGGGCAACCTAGGCGATTTTATGATGGCCCTGTGAGCCCAATTTGAAAACTCCTTCAGACAGGAGAGGGCCCTCACAGAGCTCCAGCAATGCACCAGGGCAGTTGGCAACAGAGTTCCGGAGGCTGGTGAGCCAAGTCCTGGACTGGACTGAAGCCACTAAAGTCCAGTATTTTCAGGATGGGCTCACCAACATCCTGGAGTGGGCACTGATGCAAGGCAACCCAGAGTCCCTGCTTGAATGAGTTTGGCTAGCTGGCGAGGTAGAGGCACTACAGCATAGTGTCAATCTACCCAAGCAATGGCAAGGGTGGGCCAGTAAGCTGGCCAGCGGGCAGACTAAGAAGCCAACCCACCCCTCAACCACCCCACTGGAGTCAGAGCGAGATCGGCAGATGTGGCTAGGATTGTTCTACGGTGTGGCAAGGGAGGACATTGGATCACAGTGTGTCCGGAGAATACCCCCAGTGGTGGAAGGAAAGAGGAGACCCCAAAGAAGGCAGAGGAACAACCTTCACCATGGAAGTCTCTGGGGAATCCCAAGTCCAAAGCCACTACATAAACAGTGGTCAGAGGCCACCCGGCGGGTGAGGCATCATGGGAGACTGATGAGGCCGATGTCTCATCTTCATCCAAGGGAGAGCTAGCGGGAAACAGGCAAAGCCCACTATAGTGAGCGCCAGAGGGCGGTCTGAACCAGAAGGGCCCTGGAGTTGGTGGTGAGTGGAATCAAAGCCCCAATGTTTATCAAACCAAAAATATGGGCACCAGGGAAGGGACCCCTTGTAGAATATTGGCTATACTAGACTGCAGTTGCACACAAGTGCTGATCCACCCAGCTTTAGTTTCAGAGCTGGAGTTAAAGACTCAGAAACTGGAATCCCCAATCAAATTCACTCAGATGGATGGTGGGCCGATGCAGGGGGGTCCCACTTGGCGCATGACCGAGCCCATTCAACTAAAGATAGGAGGCCATTGGGAAATTATTAGGTTTGTAATTGCCCTGGGTGCCATCCAAGCCATGGTAGTGGGACTGACCTGGCTGAAATATCATAACCCAGACATGGACTGGGTTAAGGAGATTGTCACATTCACTGACCTTGTTTGTGTGCAAGAGCACAGTGCAGGAGTGGAACTAGACAGGAAGGAGGAGGGGGGCCCTTCACCTGGTACGTGAGGGAATCCGAATAGACTAGCTCAGACAATAGATATGATCATGGGAGAAGTAAGTGACTTACCAGCGGAGTATCAGGAGTGGCAGATTGTGTTTGAGGAGAAGGAATCTGACATACTTCCTCCCATAGACCCTCGGACTGTGCCATTGAGTTGGTCCCAGGTGCAAAATTACCCAAGTCAAAACTGTATTCAATGACCCCAACTGAAATGGAGGCTCTTCATTATATAGATAAGAATGTGGCCTGAGGGTTCATCAGACCGATTACATCAGCGCTTTGGTTTTGTTTACCTGTTAACAACCAAAGATGAAGCATTTGGCAAATTTAAGGAATGGCTTGCCATGGTAGAAAGGAAGTATCCCTACAAAGAGTTTTCTTTTATTTCAGACTGAAGTGAGGAATTCCTAAGTAATGCATTCCAACAGTGGTTAAGGAAAAAGGGTATACAACACAAACCACAAACCTCCATAGTCCAGCAGAGAATGGTTTGGCAGAACGCAGAGTAGGCTTGTTACAGATCATGAAGGATTGTATGATGGTAGATGCGCAAGCTCCTGCAAACGTGGAGATAGGCAGTACAATGTGCCAATCATGTCTTGAATAGAATTTGGAGTTCTAGTATAAACCAGATGCCTTACTATAGGTTGTACAGCAGAGACCCAGATTTAAAATACCTGAGAATATTTGGACAATTCACCCATGTGTTAATTCCCAAATGCCTGAGATGTAAGGGAAAGCCAAAATGGAAAAGGCAGAGATTTGTGGCCTACAGAGATAACAAATACAGGTTTTCATTAGGCAATGGGCAAGTATTATTATCTAGTAGTGCTAATTTTGAGACACACACTGGTTGGAACAAGGTTCATGCAAACCAAGAACTGTTTGTACCTCCATTAAACTCAGAGGAATAAATATCCACAAATGGAGGGGTAGAGCCATTAGACACCACAGAACAACAGCAACCTAGCACATTCACAGGAAACATCAGCCATTTCAACACCTCAGGTGAAGAGAGAGGTAGTGCACAGAAGTGAAGATAGTAGTGATGATAACTGCAATAGAACCAAGGTGATCATATGAAGGAGAACTAGGAGAATAAGGAAAGGACCTGATAGGCTTGTTGTGCAGGATGATAGGGTATACAGTTTCATGTATGAGCCTGATAGTTTTCAGGAACTGCAAAAGTATCCTGAAGAGGAACAAGAACAGTAAGATGAAGCAATGGATAAGGAATTTGCAACCATGGTAAAGAAGAAAGTTTTTGAAATTGTAGACATGCCTATAGATGAGAAAGTAGCAGGGTCTAGATGGGTGTATAAGAGGAAAGTCATGTCAGATAGGAGTACCAAGTGCAAAGTAAGGCTTGGAGCACAGGGTTTATCTCAAGAGAAATATGAGTCATATGACAAGACTTTCACACCCACTGCAAAATCAGAAAGTCTAAAACTAGTCTTGTCATTTTTCTTGGTTGGTCTGTAGATTGTTTGGAGGTTGTGTTTCCTCATCACTTTCCCTATTCTGTCTGTGACTCTGATATATGGTAAAATTACCTTCCCTTTGGGTGGCTGTTTTTCTTCTTCGTTCCTGTGGTTTCACAGTCACCTAGGTGTTGGAATAAGTGAATTCATGAAGAATTATGTGCACTGGGTTTTTCCAGAAGCATGGCTGATGCTTGTGTCTACATCAGAGGAGCTGGTGATACTCGTAATTTATGTGGGTGACCTAGCTATAGCAGCTAAAGCCTAGATGTGATAAATTTGGTAAAAACACAACTAGAAAGTAGGTTCAAGTTAAAGGATCTGGGTTCTTTAAGGCACTGTCTGGATATAGAAATAGAGAAAGATCAGAATGGTGATATACCTTTAAGCCGAAAAAACAAAGATAGACTAGTTAGCAGTCAGATGTGGGTTGACTGATCCTAAGGGAGTAAAAATCTCTATGACTACAGACTTTGTGAAACTGACACTGAATGATATGTTTGATAACCCAGAGCTGTATCATTCCATTGTTGGAAGTTTATTGTACATTGCAAACCACACTAGACCAGACATAAGCTTTCCAGTTGGATTATTAAGTAGGAGAGTGTCAAAACCTAGCATACATGACGGGATAGCACTACAAAGAGTAGTGAGGTATCTGAAAGGTACACAACAACTGTGTCTAAAAATTGCCAAAAAAAAAAAACACCCTAGAAACAGAGGACTATGTAGAGTGCTATGCAGATAGTTCATTTGCAGAAGTCTGTAAGTGGTTTGGTTATAAAACATACTGGAAATGTAGTTGCATGGAAATCCAGAAAGCAGACCAATGTAGCACTTTCCACTGTAGAAGTAGAATTTGCTGCTCTATCAGAGCTAACAGGTGAAATACAATGGTTTAAACAACTGTTAATCTGGGATAAAAGTATGAGAGATGAATCAATCAATGAAGACTCCCAAGCATGCATTGCAATGGCTAAGACCGAGAACCTAAAGAGTAGGACTAAATACATAGGAGCCCGATACATGCATGTTAGACAGCTGATACAGGGAGGTATCATAAAGTTGCATTATTGTATGTCTGAATGGAATGTTGCTGTTGTTTTTATGAAAGCTTTAACATGTCAGAAACACCAAGAAATGGTGACAATGCCTGGGTTAGTAGCATGTACCAAAGACGATGTGAACTCTATACAATAACATGTATATAATGTAAATGTGTAAAATATATGGTCAGTTACAACATTTTGGAGGGGATTGTCAGGGTAATACTGCTTTAAGTGCAAAAGGCAAAATGTTAGAGCAACACACCACTTGCTAGCACAGCTGATGTGGGTTTGATCACAGCTGTGGCTAGGCAGAGGACTGATCAGCAAACACTCCTTTATAGTCAAAGCACAGCGTATGTTTAGCCTGGAAAAAAGACAGTTAAGAGGCGATATGATAGCCCTATTTAAGTATTTGAAGGGGTGTCACACTGAGGATGGAGCAGGCTTGTTTTCTGCTGCTCCAGAGACTGGAACACGGAGCAATGGATGCAAGCTCCAGGAACCGAGATTCCACCTCAACATTAGGAGGAACTTTTTGACAGTAAGAGCTGTTTGGCAGTGGAACACACTCCCTCGGAGCATGGTGGGGTCTCCTTCCTTGGAGGTCTTTAAACAGAGGCTGGATTGCCATCTGTCGGGGATGCTTTGATCAAGATTTCCTGCGTGGCAGGGAGTTGGACTGGATGGCCCTCGTGGTCTCTTCCAACTCTACAATTCTATGATTCTATGTTTCTATGATGTATTGTGTGTGGGTTGGAGTTGTGGAGAAAGAAGAGTGTTGGTGGATGTTGGAGAGATTCCTATTGAGTTTGTTAATGAGGTTTGTTGTGTATATACTGTTTGTTTATACTGCAACTGAAGATAAAAGCCTCCAGATATCTTTGGTCTGTAAGTCTTATTGTTTGTGAAATTGGGTCACAGTGGTGAAATGACTGCTAGCTCAAGCCTTTGTTTTTGTGCCCATTCGGCTGTGCAGTTCTGCTGTTTGGCTACTCCTGGGTTAATTTGTCCCCAGGCTGTGCCATGTGCCTCTCAGTGGGCCTATACTGAGTAGACTGGTTCCAGAGATATTTGTGTTTTTTTCACTTTCACAGGGATCCTCTGCCCCCAACCCCCACAAATGTGAAGGGCTAGCTGTATATTTAAGATGTAATTGAAAGGTGAGCAGATAAAACCAAAGCATACCATGTTCAAAACACCAATATGCCTCATAATTTAAATACCGAAAAGCTGCCTAAATAAAAAGTGAGCAGAAAGAGAACAGGATGGGGGCATCCAAACCTCTCATGGAAGAAAGTGCCATAGCCTGGGAGCAGGCACTGAGAAGGCTGTTTCCATATCTCTATGAAATTTGCCTATGGTGATTGTGGGATGAAGAGAAAGCCCTCCCCTGAAGATTTAAACTGCTCCAGGTTATTTTACTATCTGCCAAATGTTAACTTTAAAAACTTAGTACCACCTATTTCTCTTCTCCCACTCCCTTCTTCTTTATCTATATGGGATTATCCCTTTTCCAAGCTGTCAACTTCTTATCACTTTGCCTGCTAAAGAGCAGAGAACACAAATGAAAAATACATTTACAGTAGTGCTAAAAAATTGGTCTGTAGGAAATTGTCAAAGCTCATTTAATTTGTGATTTTCTCAGAATGAATTAAGCTGAAAAATCAAAGATTATTGAATTTGGAAGGAATAGATATGAAGATACGGGGGACATGCCTATCTTTGGTATGAAAAAAACACAAAATTAACAAGGACTTTAATAACCACTTTATATGAAGATCTCACCTTAGAATTTGAAGAAAAAATATTACATGAAAATTCCATTATGGATATCACCGCAAGAGGCCTTCTTAAGTAGATGGGAATCTATGGGTAACTTTTTGAGATACAAAGATATTCTGATTAAAGGACGAGATGGAAAATATAAAATGAAATCCATAGAAGAAAAAGAAAATGATAAGGTCAAAATTCATTGGTTCACTTATTGTCAACTAAAAGACAGATTCAAAGAAGATAGAGATAAGGAAGGATTTGAAGACAAAGAAAATGACCCAGACAAACTAATTTGGACTGAAGGAAGAAATACAACTGAATTTTTTAACAAATTCTTCTTAATGAGAGAACTCAAACAAAGTTCATTAAAGAAGTAATGATAAAGTAGGCAACTGAAATTGGATAAAATATTGAACTAGAAAAATGGGGAAATGCCTGGAGAAAAACAAATTTCTTCACAGCATCCCAAGACTTGAAAGAGAAGCCTCTAAAGGTCATTAATAGATGGTATCTTACTCCTGATAGAATAAGTAAAATTTAAAAGACAAAAGATAACAAATGTTGGAAATGCGATAATGCACCAGGATCAATGTTTTACATGTGGTAGAACTGTTCTATTATACAAAAATTTTGGCATAAGATTCACAATACAAAAGATCTTGAAAATTCAATTTGCATTGGACCCCAAACTTTATTTACTTAACATGACATCAGTTCTAAATAAAAAAGATGAAAAAAGGCATTGGAGAGTAATTTAATATATGATCACAGTGGCAAGAATAAACTTGGCTCATTTAAATCAGCTTCACTCCCTTGCACACAAGGGAGAGGAGCCGATTTAAATGGAGTGCTCCCTGACCAAACCGTGCTGCCTAACTCCCCACTTTCCTGGGGCTTGGCTCCATTTGGGGTGGAGAGCCAAGTCCCGGGAGAGCAGGGAGTTCAGGGCAGAAGCAATTTTCACACACACACACTGCCCTTCCCAAAGCAGCCATGGGCTTCTCCTGAAGCCCATCCTGCCTTGGGAAGGGTGTGTGTGAAGAGCCTCCCTCCCACCCCTCCCTTCCCTTCCCAAGGCAGATTGCTGTCTTGGGAAGGGGGGTGAAAAACCTCCCTCCCACCCCTACCTTCCCTTCCCAAGGCAGATCGCTGTCTTGGGAACGGGGTGTGAAAAGCCTCCCTCCCACCCCTCCCTTCCCTTCCCAAGGCAGATCACTGTCTTGGGAAGGGGGGTGAAAACCCTCCCACCCCCAGTTCATTTCTTATTCGAGGTTTTTGCACATTCGCAGGGGTTGGCTGCCCCTAACCCCCGCGAATGTGAAGGGATGACTGTATTTTGCTTTGTACTTTTGAATTTCCCGCACATTCATCCTCTTGCAAGAGCAGCCCTGAATTTCAACAAGGAAGTGAATGCAGCTCTGTGCAAGCTGCTTTCACTCCTGGGCTGCCGAGGGGAGGATGTGGCAAAGGTAGGTGTATGAAATGTTTCGTTACTGTGCCGGGACGGGGGTGGGAAAGGAGATAGTGAGACGGGGACACTGTTTTTGTCCCCGTCTGATAATCTCCCTAGTCTTCTCATTTCTTGACTGCAGTCTCCATTCTAATTAAAGATTGAGTCAAGGCATGGAAAATCTTTAGTCATATCAATGTTTTTATTATCTACAGTTGTCCCATCATATTCGCTGGGGTTTGGTTCCAGGACCCACCCACCCCCCAAAATCCAAAATCCAAGAATAATGAGGTCCTATTATATGCAATGGCATAGCAAAATGGTGCCCCTTATATAAGATGGCAAAATCAAGGTTTGCTTTTTGGATTATTATTTTTTAAAGAATATTTTCAAGCTGTGAATACTTAAATCCATGGATACCAAATGCATGGATACAGAGGGACAACTGTAATTTAAAATTTTGTAAATCATCTGTGACTATTATTTTTGTTTTCTTAATGTTCAGCTGTAAGCCTTTGCACTTCTTTCTTTTACATTCTTCAGTAATCGTTCCAAGTCTTTGCTATTTTCTGCTATTAGCATGGCGCTATCTGCATATCTTAAATTATTCATGTTCCTTCCTTCAATTTTTATACCTCCTTCCTCCAAGTCAAATCCTACTTTATGTATGTTCAATGTACAGGTTAAACAGATATGGTGATATAATGCAGGCTTGCCTCACCCCCTTGCCAACTGGAAACCATTCCATTTCTCTGCATTGTGTCCTGACAGCAACCTCTTGTCCTGAGTATAGGTTAAACATCAGGACAATTAAAGGCTGTGGCACAACCATTTCTTTAAGAGTGATCCATAGTTTTTTCATGATCTACATAATCAAAGGTTTTGCTATAATCTATAAAGCATAGGCTGCTATTTTATTTTGAAATTCTTTGGTGCACTCCATTACACAGTTTATATTTGCAATATGATCTCTAGTGCAACATGATCTCTAGTGAACCCAGCTTGGACATCTGGCATTTCTAGCTCCTTATATGGTAAAAGTGTTGTAGAATTTTGAGCACCATTTTGCTTGCATGGGAGATTAATGCAATGATCCTGTGGTTACTGTAATCCCTGGTATCCCCTTTTTGGGGGACTGAAATGTATATTGAGTTGTCAGAGTTTAGTTAGATTCTGTCTCTGTAGCTTGAAACAGATATGTTGGTATGCTATTTGTTCCTGATGATTTATTTCTCCCAAGTGCTTTGAGTGTAGCTTCCACTTCACTTTCTAAAATTGTAGGTTCATCTTCAAATGTTTCTTCCTTGGATGAATCTACTATCATCCTTTCATCTCTGTTATATAGTTCTTCAGTGGATTGTTATCCATCTAAAATCCCAAAAGGCCATTAGAATGCATCAAATTCTTTTTTGATAATTTTTTTCCAACTACAGTATACACTCATATTTGAACTAATTATATTCTATTTACTTCCTGGAACTGAAGGTGTTGTACACAATATTTCCTCATTCCCACCCCCATTTTTATCCTAACCATCTTGAGAAGCTGTGATTACTCAAGGTGACCACATGAGGTTTATGGGGAAGCTGGGATATATATACAGTAAATCTGGTATATAATATGTGTTGTGCAGCCTTACTAGATCTGAACAGAGAGGTCATAAAATGTGAGTGTGAGAAAAAACTCATCCAGGGTCTGATTGATATTACATTAACGTATAATATAATTGTTATAATCATGCTGGAAATAACAAACTTGCTACTGAAGGAGCAAACAGTTATATGTATAAACACTGAGGGGGCCAAATAGTGGGAAATTTGTGTCCTGTTTCTCTCCAATCAAAGGAGGAAAATAACTGGTATTCCAAATAATCCCGTAATTTGCAAAAATCTATACCTTTCAGCAAGAATATTTACTGTTGACACAATGGATATCAGTGCTAGTCACATTGCAAATGTAAGTGAAAAGTACTGTGACTAGACAGATATTCTATAAAACAGCTTCAGGACTCACCTGGTCCCGACGGCCAGCATTTGCGGCTGGGGGGGTCCCCTTCCAACCCCCCGGACCGCGTGGCGGCGGTGGGCGCCGCCATCTTCCCAGGCTCCCTCTCTCTCTGGCTGACCCAGGCCAGCCAGAGAGGGATAGCAAGCTGGCCAATGGGGAAGAGGCTGCTCTTCCCCGATTGGCCAGCTTAGAAGTATATTGTCCAATCAGAGACTCAGGAAATCCTGAGCCTCTGATTGGACGATCAGGGGAGAGACTGCTCACGCAGTCTCCACTCAGGTCCAGCAGCCGGGTATTTATTCCCGGCTCCTAGCCGGACCTGGCCAGTTGGCTCCCAAGAGCCGAAGCCGAAGGAGCTCCTTGAGAGCTCTGAGAAGCTCGCCGCAGGAAGGGAGCAGCAAGGCTGGGAGCCGGAGCGGAGGATGAAGGCGGCAAAGGCAGCGGCGTCGGAGGCAGCGGCGGCGAGGGCAGCAGCGACATGGGCAGCAGTGGTGGAAGCAGTGGCGGCAGCGGCAGCGGCGGGAGCAGCCGGGAGGCCAAGGTTGGCCAAGCGGAGGCCCCTGTTAGGGCGAAATCACTCGGGTTGGGGCAGACGAGGCGGCTCGTAGCCCCTCCTCCAAAGGGCTGAAATCACTTAGGCACAGGGCAGGCGAGGTGGCTCGTAGCCCTTCAGGACCGGTAGGTCCTGATGCCACTGGGGGGCAGGGCAGGCACACGAGGCGGCTCGTTCCCTCCCCCCCAGTTGGGACCCCGTTGGGGACGGCCCACCCGGTGACCGGAGGGTGGGACCAGCAGGCACCAGCAGAGGGTGGCCCCCTCCCCCGTGTCTCAGAGGAGCTGTGCCCAGCTGGGGTGCCCTGCTGGGAGTGAGCCAGCAGGCTCGGAGGGCCACGAAAGGGGGTACCCCGCCCGGGAGCCTAATCGGGGGGCCCAGCTCAGGGGCCTTAACGGGCAGGGAGCTGTTGGCCGGCAAGGCAGCTCACCAGGCGGCAGGCCCAGGAGGGCATGGGAAACTGGGCTAGTTACCTAGCAAGGGCAGCCAGAGACCAGAGGCTGACCATAGGGAAAAGGGAGGGTTAGACCCTAGGCCTCAGGGGGCTGCGGCACGTGTTGGCCAGCAAGGTGGCTTGCAGCAGCAGCAGCGACAGGCCAACAGGCTAACCCCCCCTAATCTCGGAGGGCAGATTTACCAGGGGGCCCCCACTGACACCAGGCAGCCTACTACCAGGCGGGTGCTGGTGGTAGGGGGCCTACCTTAAGGGTGGACAAGGCAGTTAGAGGGGTTATGCAACCACCCCTAACCATCAGGGCGGACAAGCCAGTGAGGGCCAACCAGGGGCCATCAAGCAACATGCCACCCAAGAAGAAGTCACAGCCCAACCGGCCGGTCACCAGGGCTCAGGCAGGAAAAGCACAGAAATCTTGGGCAGCGTTGGCACCCGGTGGGCGCAGGGCCAGAGCAACCAGCAAAAACAATGGTCCCAGGGCAGCCAACTCCGCTGAGGCCGTGCATGACCTCCTGACGGGGTTGGAGTCTCCAAACCTTCATGAGCTCACCCAGGCAGTCGCGCTCTTGGCCGAGCAAATGGGGGAGCTGAGGTCCAGCAGGGAGACCAGAGCAAGCACCACGCAGGCTACCAACAAGGACACCAGAGCACCACCACTGAGCAAGGCCAGGGATACATCTCAGTCAGCCAGGACTGCGGGAAGGCAGCACAGACTCCGCTCCCCCTCCGAAAGTGACATAAGTGTGGCATCTTCACCTGCCGCATCAGCTGACCAACGCAAGGAGGAGAAGAGAGATAAGAAGAGAAGGCGCTCTAAGCACAAGAGAAAGAGGGAATCGGATAGTGACGATTCATCTGGTGAGTCCTCGGAGGATGACATGGACAGAGTGGGCTATTGGGGGTCGGCAGCCCTGACTCCAGGGCTACCGACTTGGGCTATCAAAGCACGGAGCCGCGCAGGCTCTGCCGCTATTGGGCCTACCGGGGCGTGGCGGGAGGGGGGGTCCCCCTCCAGTGTCCCTAGTTTGTTTCAGGATCATGAGGATCCACCCGGGATCCACCTGGAGAGGAAGACAAGGGATAATATCCTAAAAGGATATTATGTTGATGTCTTCAGCCTCTTAAAACCTGAGGGGGAGGTGGGTAGCACCCCAAAACATGACAAGAGTGGGGACAAGAACAAACCTGACCCAGTAGAGCACACCTTCTCCAACTGGCTGGCCGGGTACACCGTCTTCATGGGAGTGGTGGGTATCGCATACCCAGACAGAGGGTGGCACCTGGCTAACCACCTGGGAAATGTGCTAAAAGCTAGGGCATTGGCGGGAGACATGGCTGCCATCGAATACGATGCGGCCTTCCGTAAGCGGGCATCTCGCAATGCCAGAGCCAGATGGGACCTCATCAATGACAAGCTGTGGCTGGTCATTGTGGGCTCTCATATTAAGGCAAAGACAGAGGCCACTAAGGCGCCTCGCAAGAAAGACCCCCGGCGCTTGGTTTGCTGGGAATTTAACACCAGCAAATGCGCCCACTCTCGCTGCAAGTTCGAGCATCTCTGTGAGAACTGCTATGGGAACCACCCCAGAACCGCCTGCCCCCGGCCCGGACCATCCCAGCCCTTTCGCTCGGGACGCCCTGCCTCCACCAGCGTTAAAAAGGAGGCAGGGTCGGGGAGCAGCGCTGGAGGCAACAAGAGCTAGGGACCCCCCGGCCACCCCCTGCATGGCATATACGCCTGTGCGGCTGGAGGCCATGCTCCCTCTTTTGGCCATTTACCCAGATAGGCAAGCTGCCAGCTACATCAGGGAAGGCTTCTCAGCGGGTTTCAGGATTCCGGCTACCGGCCCCCGGACGGCTTCGGTATCCGGGAACCTCAAGTCAGCTGCTGACATGTCCGAGGTCCTTGTGGCCAAGATCCAAAAAGAATGCGCAGCAGGGAGGGTAGCGGGGCCTTCCCCTTCCCCTCCCCCTCCCATGGACAACCTTAGGGTGTCCCCCTTAGGGGTGGTGCCCAAGAAGACCCCCGGGGAATTCAGGCTTATCCATCACCTCTAGTATCCCAAAGGGTCATCTGTCAACGATGCCATACCATCGGAACTCTGCTCCGTTAGGTATGCGTCGTTTGATCACGCAGTTAAGCTAGTCAGGGCTTGTGGCCCAGGCACCCTCATGGCCAAGTGTGATATTCAGTTGGCCTTCCGACTCCTCCCGGTCCACCCTGATGACCACTGCCTGCTGGGCTTCACATTCCAAGGGCAGTGGTATTATGACATGGCTCTCCCCATGGGGTGCTCCATTAGCTGCTTCGCCTTCGAGGCCTTCAGTACTTTCTTAGAATGGGCTCTACGTCACCGTACGGGTTCCTTGGCAGTCACCCACTACCTGGATGACTTCCTTTTGATAGGAGGGGTGGGGAGGGAGGATTGTGGGCTCCTTCTCCAGGCCTTCCAGGACTTGGCGCTTGAATTCGGGGTCCCGCTGGCACCACATAAGACTGTGGGGCCATCCAGCTCTATCACCTACCTGGGGGTTGAGTTGGATTCAGTGGCTCAGGTGTTGCGCCTCCCGAAGGATAAGCTTAGGGGCCTGGAAGAGAGGATTCAGTACTTGCTGGGGAGGGAGAAGGCCACCCTGCAGGAGGTACAGTCTCTGCTTGGCCACCTCAACTTCGCATGTCGGGTCATTTCTCCGGGCCGGGCCTTTTGCAGCAGACTTGCCAGAATCACCAGAGGCGCTCGGTCTTCACGCCACACCACCTGCGCATCACAAAGGCAGTCAAGGAGGATCTAAGGTGTGGCTTCGTTTTCTTGTAGGGTTCAACAGGGTTACTTTCTGGCAGGGGGAGGCAGCTCCAGGGGTGGGACTCCAGGTCCACTTGGACGCAGCGGGAGGTATTGGGTTTGGGGTTTATTTCAATGGCCAGTGGTGTGCGCAGCATTGGCCTCCTGACTGGAGGGACTCTGATATTATTCGGGACCTAACATTCTTAGAGTTCTTTCCCATAGTGGTTGCTGTTTGCTTATGGAAGAACGAATTCCAGAACAAAAGGATATGCTTCTGGTGCGATAATCAGGCGGTGGTCCGGATTATCAACAAGCAGTCCTCCAGGTCTGACAGGGTCATGCGACTCGTCAGGGAATTTGTGCTCATTTGCCTGGCCGCTAACATCTCCTTCTCAGCCAAACATATCCCTGGTGTGGATAATGAAATCGCGGATGCCTTGTCTTGGTTCCAGGACGACAGATTCCGAGCCTTAGCCCCAGATGCGGACCTATCACCAGTGGACTTCCCGGCCAAGCTCTGGCTCCTTGGGAAGGAACGGTGATTCAGGGGGTCATCAACTCCCTGGCACCCTCCACCCGGGCCAGTTACTCCAGGGCCGTACAGCAATTCTTCAGCTTCAGGAGAAAGCAAGGCTACGGGAGCTCCTGGCCATCTTCCGAACGCGAGGTTCTACACTACATGACCTACCTGAAGGAAAGAGGCATGACTCCGAGAACCATCTCACTTCACCTTGCTGCCATCTCCTTCTTCAGCAAGGTGGCGGTGCAGGGTGATCCTTGTGGTTCTTTCCTAGTACGCAGGCTGATCGAGGGATGGCGGCGAGGCAACTGTCACAGCAAGGACACCCGCAGGCCCATCTCCTATGAACTGCTTTGTAACCTGATGACAGCCCTGCGCAGCATCTGCAGATCCAGGTATGAAACCGCTTTGTTCCGCACGGCTTTTTCCCTGGCTTTCTTTGCAGCACTCCGTATCGGGGAAGCAGTATGCAGCTCCAGACAGGAAACGCCCGGACGGGCTATCCAGTTGGGAGACATGGTGATCAGCGAGCATGACCTGCAACTACGGATACGGTGTTCCAAGATGGATCAGCGAGGAAAAGGGTCACGCCTGCTCCTGCACAGGATAACTGGATCCCCAGCTTGCCCGGTCGAACTGATGAGGCAGTACCTTCTTACACGCCCCGACGTTCCAGGGACCCTCTTCATCCACAGAGACAGGTCCCCCTTGACCCGATTCCAGTTCACCAGCATCCTGAGATATACCCTTCAGCTACTGGGTCACCCCGCTATGGAATACGGAGGCCACTCCTTCCGGATCGGGGCCGCCACTACGACGGCAGGAAAGGGGCTGTCTGCATTGGACATTCAGCGGCTGGGCAGATGGCGTTCCAGGACGTTTACCACCTACATTCAGCCAGAACTCAATTTCTAGCTGGTCAGGTCCTAGTGAGTCCCTCCAGTCGGTTGGCCAACCCCGCACGGGAGGAGGGCTACCTGGGTTGGCGGAAGCCAAGAGGCCAGGTAGGCCACTCAGCTTGGTGGCGGTGAGCATGGGGGCGTGGGATCCAAACTCGGGGCTTGGGGGGTCTCCGGTGATGGGCCAAGGTCTTCTTGGTCATATGCCACCTTTGGATCACGGAAACCCAGAGGGGAACGGTCCCCATCTACCCATTGCGAGTTTGGATCACGTGACCCGGTCACATGACCATCACGTGATCAGTTAGCAGGCGGGCTAACTGATTAATCATTTAACCAACAGACGGGTTGGTTAATGCCAGGTGACCACCCATGCTCATACGCCAACCAGGCAACCATTCCTCATCGAGTTGTGGCCAATTTTTGCCAACTACCTTATTCTTCATTTTATGTACCTATCTTATCTTGTATCTACTTTATTACGTATCAATACATTTTTCTGAAAGTCAAAAACGGTTGTTGTTTTCTCTGGGGGAAGGGGGGTGTAGGAAGGGTGTGCCATCCCACCTCAGCACGCAACATACCCTCCAACTATCCTAATTTTACAGGGACAGTCCTTATTAATCCTCCATCATCCCACTTTTTCAGCTGCTTCTACCATGTCCCAGTTTCCCTCACCTACTTTCCGCCTTTGTCCAGTTTATTTCAACTGATACAAAAGCGATTTGCTTTCAGTTCAGCAGGGGGAAGGGAGATGGGGAATCTTGCTCCTTCCAGTAGGCTCAGGCAAAATCAAACTGCTGCAGCCACTTCTAGCTTGTGTGTTCTTCCTCATAAATAATCATAGAATCATAGAATCATAGAGTTGGAAGATGCCACAAGGACCATCCAGTCCAACCCCCGGCCATGCAGGAATACACAATTGAATCATTCCTGACAGATGGCCATCCAGCTTCTGTTTAAAAACCTCCAAAGGAGATTCCACTACACTACGATGCAGCATATTCCACTTCTGAACAGCTCTTACTGTCAGGAAGTTCTTCCTAATGTTTAAGTAGAATGTCTTTTCCTGTAGTTTTGAACTCATTGCTCCATGTCCTGGACTCTGGAGCAGCAGAAAACAAGCTTGTTCCATCCTCAATATGACATCCCTTCAAATATTTAAACACGGCTATCATGTCACCTCTCAACCTTCTCTTCTCCATACTAAACGTACCCAGCTCCCTAAGCTGCACCTCGTAGGTCATAGCTTCCAGACCTCCCACCATCCTGGTCGCCCTCCTCTGGACACATTCCAGCTTCTCAATATTGTTCCTGAATTGTGGTTCCCACAACCGGACACAGTATTCTATGTGAGGCCTAACCAAAGCAGAATAGAATGGCACTATTACTTCCTTTGATCTAGACACTATATTCCTATTGATGCAGCCTAGAATCTCATTGGCTTTTTTAGCTGCTGCATCACACTGCTAACTCATGTTCAGCTTGTGGTCCACTAAGATTCCTAGATCCCTTTCACACATACTGCCATCAAGTCAGGTGTCACCCAGCCTATACCTCTGCATTTCATTTTTACTGCCCAAGTGTTGTATCCTACATTTCTCCCTGTTGAAATTCATTTTGTTCATTTTGGCCCAGCTTTCTAATCTGTTAAGGTCATTTTGAATTCTGATCCTGTCCTCTGGGGTATTAGCTACCCCTCCTAATTTGGTGTAATCTGCAAACTTGATAAGCATACCCTCTATTCCCTCACCCAAGTCATTGATAAAGATGTTGAATAGCACTGGGCCCAGGACAGATCTCCGTGGCACCACGCTAGTCATTTCTCTCTAGGATGAAGAGGAGCCCTTTGGGTTTGGTCAATCAACCAATTACAAATCCACCTAACAGTTGCATTGCCTAGTCCACAGGCTACTAACTTTTTTGCAAGAATATCATGGGGGACCTTATTAAAAGCCTTATTGAAATAAAGATACACTACATCCACAGCATTCCCTTCATCTATCAAGTTTGTAACTCTATAAAAAAAGGAATAAGATTAGTCTGGCATGACTTGTTTTTGAGAAATCCATGTTGAGAAATGTTTGCCATCTTGACCACACTCTGATGTTGCATGGCCACATGTGTCCAGGTTTTCATCTATGAAATGTTGGAGGGTCATCTATGAAGTGTTGGAGGGTATAATATAAATTTGTTCCTATTTTGTTGAGTGATTTTATAATTGTGTTTTTACTATCTACTGTGAACTACTTTGGAAATCTTTGTATAGAAGAGTAGGATATCAAATGTGTAAACCAGGTGTTAGCAACTTGTGTCCCTCTAAATATTGTTGGACCACAGCTAGCAAAATCCCTGGACAGGTGGTCCACCCCTAGTCTCAAGTACCTACATTATTGTTCTAAGAAAGGCAAACAAGTGGGCAAAATCTGTGGCCCCTGGACAGTAGTCCCTGAAGCCCTCCCAACAGTTCCGAAAGGAGATTTTTAAATTATATTTCTGATAAAAGTACAAGATGAATAAAACATACAAAAAAACCAAACAAAATAACTTCCTCCTCCATCTGTGTTGAACTCAAACAATACATTATTATAGATTTTCCTGAACAGTTCATCATTTTGTTGTTCAGAATAATATTGTATCTTTGAGAGAAGATCTAATATATTTATAGTCTCGCAAACATTTCCATCTCTAGTCTATGAACCGTTTAACTCCTTTTTCACCCCAATCCATTTTCTAAAAATCAATTAACTTTTTTCCAATTTTCTCTGAAGTTTGTTACGGATTGGTACTTAATCCAACAAGTTATTTGTTCCATTCTTGCCAACTTTTTCAATTTGGACATCCATTCATTGGTAGTTGGGATCTGAGTTTGTTTCCAGTATCTAGTGTAGATTATACTTGCTGTGGTGGTCATGTAATTTAAAGTTAATCTTTAATATTCTCCTCATCATATTACGTATGCTAATCCAATTTTTTTTTGCTACTTTAAATGATCACCACATATGAAAAAATGATCCATCTACATCACCACATTTCCAGCAGAGGCTTTTCTTTTTATTATTATTATTAATTATTATTATTATTATTATTACCTCGGCCCTCTGTTAAAAACAATTGGGGAGGCTTACAATAATTATAATACAAATGCAGATTAAAATCCCTAAACACCACCCACCACCACCCACCACCATAAAAAGATAATAAACCAGTATAAAATTAAAAAAACAGCTAATCTAAAATCACACTTTAAAAAAATCGATAGCCAGCAAGAATAAAAAAGACCAGGAGCTTCTGAGGCTGGGATCTAATCAGGAAAGGCCTGCGGAAAGAGATCTGTCTTTAGTGCTTTTTTAAAGCTACTCAAGCTTGTCATCTGACGAATCTCTTTTAGCAGGCTATTCCATAATTTGGGGGCGATTACCAAAAAGGCCCTCTGGGAGGTTGCAGATAGCCTAGATTTTTGTGGCTGAAGCAAATTCCTCCCAGAGGACTGGAGTGCATGGGAAGGATTGTATGGGAGGAGGTGGTTCCGAAGATAAGTTGGACCCAAGCCATTTAGGGCTTTAAGGGTAATAACCAACACCTTATACTGGCCCCGAAACTGATAGGCAGCCAGTTTTAGCTCGTTTTTGAGGTGTCATAAACCAGCAGAAGAGCAATTTATAGTAATTCTCTTTAAGTTTGCTACATGGAGTGAATTTTACATCTTTTCCCCATGTTTTTCCCCATTTTTCTATTTGTATGTTATGACCAATGTTCTGGGACCATTTGATCATGTATTTGTTTATTGTTTCTGGTTCTAATTCCAATATAAGTAGTAGTCTATTGATATTTGATATTGTATATTTGTCTTTATTCATTAACAGTAAATCAAGTTCTGTTTTGGACTGTTCTATTCCTTCTGTCTTATGATGCATTTTATATCTTTCTGTAATTTGTTGGTACTGGAGCCAATTGCATTTCCTTGGTTCTGTCTCTGACTCTTCCCTTGTTTTCAATCTGCTTGTGTGTTTTTGAAATACTAATAAGTCTTTGTAAGTCCACCAATTTTTTTCATATATCATCTCAGTACAGTGAAACACTTCCTGTTTTGAGCATCACTTTGCTGTGGGAGTTTACTATAAATTTTAGATTTTACTTTTATCCATATCTTTTATAGTGCATTCCTGATCCAATGGCTGTTGAAAATCTTATCTATCTTAGCTTTAACATACCAGAGATATGCATGAAGGCCAAATCGCAAATTTGCTCCTTCTAAAAGGGTTACTCTGTTGTTTAATATAAACCAGTCATATAATCATGTCAAGCCACATGTGTAATAATATAATGTTTAAGGAGATTTTTAAAATGATGATGATGATGATGGAGTATGTAGAATCAATGTGGGGATTAAAGAGAGCTCTTCAGTGTTGGAAGTTTGTGTATTTTGATCTGTAGAAGTACTGGAGCCATCTGGGACTTTATTATCTTATACTACAAAATCTGGTAAAAAAAGAAGATGTAAACAGTAAAATGAATCCACTTCCCTGATGCCTTAAGAATGGCTTTTTTCTGACCTCACGGTAAGGTCAAAGTTAAGTGCCATTGCTTATAATGCATGTGAAGTGAGAGGGGGACATTTATGAGGAAAGAATTGATCTATGTGCTCAGTAGTTTATTAATTTCCTTAATCTTTCTTATTCAAGCAAAGCAGAGAAAAAATAGAAAGCAGCTGTAATTCTACTTGAATAATTTGGCTTTCAGTATTGTGAATTTATCTTGTGCTTTCACTTGTTCCTGAGCAACTAGGTAAATTAATTCAACCTATATAACAATAAGAGGCTGAGTTCTGTTATTTGTTAATGCTGAGGAACAAAATATGATAGAGAAGATTTTGTTAAAAACCTTATAAGAAATAATTTCAAGGTATAGAAAACCTTAGATTGTTTAAAGGCTAAAAGATTTATTGGCAATTCATTTTCAAGATGATGTGCTTATTTTATTTTTACAGCACCGTTGCAAAGAACAGTTCAGCTTCAACGTTCTGCCTTCCATTGAGCATCTGAGGGATATCCCTTTTATATATATATATATATATATATATCTATATCTCCCATTTCTTGATGAAAAGCAAAAAGCAGCCCAAAGTGATAAGATTAAATTCCACTTTTTCTTCATTAGGTAGAATAGTGAATACTTGTTCTTTTGTGTGAACAAAATTAGTTTCATGTTATATAAGCTAAATCTGAAGAAAGAGTAAAAGGGGAAAGATTTTTTTTTTGAGATGATTAAATTTTATGCTAATAAGCAATCTACTATGGAAATACAGTCCTCGTACTCATCTCATAGTCCCTGCATCATCAAGTTCTTGATTCTCTCAGAATGTGGGGTTTTTTTTTATGCCTGAGGACATTTAAGATTTTAAAGATTTTTTAAAAAAGAAGATTTTTTTAAAAAAATTGCTTTTTACTTCACACTGCCCTGGAAAATCTGGATAATCATATGTGTGGCTGGTCCTCTGAGACAGCTTCAGCGTGGAGCCGGGGTTTGGGGTATGGGTCACTTGATTATTCCTGCCAAGAATGGCTACTTCCTCTGTTTGTATTTATGTTTTGCTGGCATACAGTACAGTCACTATTATTTTTTGAAGGTGCTTGTACATCATTATTAGCACCCCTCTGGGCTTGTTTACACTAGGGGTAAAAAATCTGGATGAAATTTGGACTACTTTGGCCTGGAGCTGTGGTGCATGAAATTTGGACTACTCTGGCCCATATATAAGTGCCATACCTTACCTGGCCAAAGCCTGAATCTGCATCACTTATCAGCGGGCTTGTTTATATAATAATTCATTTGGATATTTACCTTCAGTGAAGCTGCAAGGTTCACTGCTACTGTCTAGCCAAACACCCCCACTGAGCCACTGCCTCTGGCATGGGCTGGAAGAGCAACAGGGCTCTGCCTTCCTGGCACACAATCAATCACATGGCTGGCCACTCGTTCTGACCTCAGAGAGAATGACTATGCACCAGGGGTCTGCTTTCCACTCTGAAGTCAGAAGGAAAGGCCAACCCTGCCATTGCAAGGCTGGCTGCACATTATGACCTCAGAGAGAACAACTATGAACCAGGGCTCTGTGTTCCTGCCATGATGGTGGGGGTGGATGCTCTTCTGACCTCAGAGTGGGCAACTAAGTACTGGGAGAGCAGAGCCCTGGCACATAGTCACTCTCTTTGAGGTCAGAACATGTGGCCAGGACCCCAGAGTGGGCTATTGTGCACCTGGGCTCTGCCTTAAGAATGAAGAAATGTCGCCAAGGAGGGGGGAAATGATGGCATCTCAGGCAGTGCTTATCCCATCTCCCCACCCCCTGAACTCATTATTCACACTACATTTTTTCCAGAGTTTGAAGCATACTCCAGAGAAAACCATGAGTTTTTAAAACCTAGATTAAGGTGGTATACTCCTAGTTTGGTGTGGACAGGGCTGTATGGTATGTGGACTTATCACACCAGATTTGGGGGAAAGGCCTCACGTAGTGTGGCCTTATCCGGCCAGATTCTGGGGGAGTTTGAATTTTTTCAATAGTGAAGACAAGCCCTCTGTCTATTTGCATATTGACATGCATGTTGCAAAGAAAAAAAGGAGAGCGTTTGGCTGTCATTGCTGTGTGGCTGAAAATAATGTGAAGTATAGGACGTGTAATCATTACAGGACCATCCTTTTACACTGAATGTGTGGCTAGTAATGCTGCTCTCACTTGCCTTTAACAAGATGTGTGTGACATTAACAAGATGTGTGCTGGGTCACTGCATACTATGAACATGCAATTTGAAGCAGAATTTTTTCACCTGTGTAGACAAGCCTTAGGCAGCAGTTATGTTGAGGTAGTGGCTGCTAGCTCCACCCCCAAGCAAGTCAGTGATTTACCAGAAGCACCACTCTCTTAGACCATGAGTTCAGGGAGAACATGTGGCCAAAAACAAACAAAATTCCTCTTTCCAGTCCTGCCACACAATCAAAAAGTCAAAGATGATCCCAAAATAGAGTTCACCTTCTGCTTTTCTCTTCAAAGAAATAAAAAATGCAATGGCATGGACAATCCTGACCTTGGTATTCAATGATATATATACACCTGAAGATCTTGTATAGTACTTTCATAGCTGCTCTTCCATATTCTAGTATTGTTCTGATTTCTTGGCGACAGTCTCCATTTTGATTTATGGCTTAGCCAAGAGGAAAGCCAGCATGGTGTAATGGTTTGAGCATCAGACTATGGCCCTGGAGACCAGGGTTCAAATCCCTGCTTGGTCATGGAAATTTGCTAGGTGAACTTGGGCAAGTCACACTCTCTCAGCCTCTAAAGAAGGCAAAGGCATACTTCTCTTTGTTCCTATGCACAAGTTGCTGAACTGTTGCATTCAGGATTCTGATCCTCTTTCTGTCACTTTTTGCTTCTGCTTCTTGTGTGTCCTTAACTACTTGAAGAGATTAATCTGTCATCCACTCAGACTTTTCAAAGATATTGTTTTTTTACATTCCTTCTTGACAGTACCCCTAGTTTCAGTCCAGAGTTCTTCTGGTTACCTGTCCATTAGGCTTTGGGCTTGTCTATACTATTTTCAATTTTTTAAAAATTGTAAAATATATTAAGTGTAACAAATCTTCAAACAGGCAATCAAAGTCACTAAAATGTTATAAATGTTATATATGAACATCATAAAATTAAAAAACTAAAAATCAATTAGGTTGTGCTATGTAGATGTTGCTTGTCGAGGAGTATAGCTGATATTTCTTCTTTCTTGGTTTGTCTGAAGGATTCAAAACTTGGAGGAACAGTTACGGAACAGGAAAAATCAGTTAGTTGGTTTCATTAGATCAGCCCAGACATTCAGATGGTCCTTAGATGGTTGCAGACATAGTCCATTTGCACTGATAGACAGTTGCCCCTCCATTTCCACGGATTTGGTATCCACGGATTTAAATATTCACAGCTTGAGAATATTCTTTAAAAAAAATAATCCAAAAAGCAAACCTTGATTTTGCCATCTTATATAAGAGACCTCATTTTGCTATGCCATTGCATATAATGAAACTTGATTATTCATGGATTTTGGTATCCAGGGGGGGTCCTGGAACCAAATCCTAGAGAATATGAAGGGACAACTGTATTCAATAAATGGAAACCAAAGTTGGATGAAGTTGTCACTGCTTGTATGTCCTTTGTTTGTGAGGGCATTGACTGACAATTTTTCCATTAGCCAGCAATCCCAAATTCTCTGCCACCACTTGTCTAAGAAAAATTCTCCTGTTATCCTTTTTTTTTTTTTTTTTTTTTTTGCAATTTTTATATGAGCAGTGTCATATCCCCCCTGGATTCTGGGAGTTAGAGTTGAATCCAGTGCAGGCCTGACATGAATTTGGTTCTTGGGCTGATTTCCCCCCTGGGTCTCTCCCTCCAGGAATGCAGCCTGAGACTGGATGTTTTCTCTTTGCTGTTTCTCTCCCATATAACTTTATGTCCGGGGCTATCTGATCCCCAATCTCAGTCCCTCTAACCCCTCCCTTCTATTCTCCCCCCTCACACAGGCCAAGGGTTATCTGTTGTGTATTCTGAGTGTTTGCCTCAGAACTAGATTTGCTATGTTACTAGAACTACACTGCCTTGCTGAATAAAGATTTTCTTATTGAGCTAATGTGAGTGGGTTTACTAGTGCATCACAGTAAACTAGTTATCACAATTCTCCATACAACCTGCCCGTGTACCAGAGGCATGATGTCTGAGGACATGGAGACTGGAACCCAGAAGGAGAAGGAACTGGTCCCAGATGAGGACCAGGGAGGTGGTGCAGATGTCAGTGCAGACTTAGCAGAGGGAGCGCTGAGTTGAGTACGACGAAGGGCTGGGAGACTGGACCTTCCTTTCAACCTCATTGAGTTGGGACCCAGGCAGACCCTGGGAATGGGCAGCCGTACCTTCTCTGAGACCCCCTTGCATGGAATGGGGGTGGCCATGGGAGCAAGTTGGCTCTGGCCGGATGAGCGAGGTCAAGACGAGCAGAGGTCTGCATGGTGGGACAGACCTCTAGATGGTGGTCTCCACGAACCGGAGATGAGAGGCACCCACCCTGAGTTAGAGAGAGAGGTGCAGCAGCTGAAACAGCAGATGGCGGTAATGCAGATGAACCTCATGGAAATATCCAGCAATTACCTCAGCCACCCTAGGTACACCCTCCCTAGTTGCCAGCACCTCCAGGGGAAGGGGTCCCTGGCGGGTGATCCCGGCTCCCCTGGCGGGTGGCCCAGTCTCGCTGGCTCCTGGCAGTCCAGTACCCCCTGCGGGTGCTGGTCTGGTCAAGCTGTGGGTGTGGCCACGTGGGCTCAAGCATTGGGACCTGAAGGCCATGTTCGACGGAGACACTGTGAAGCTGCCATACTTCCTAACCCAGGTGATGGGATTCATGTCTCACTGGGAAAGAGAGTTCCAGATGGAGGCCAAGAATGTGCAGTATGTCTCCAACCAGCTGGAGGGAGAGGCTGCCCAATTCCTTGGAGGTCTTTAAACAGAGGCTGGATGGCCATCTGTCGGGGATGCTTTGATTGTGATTTCCTGCGTGGCAGGGGGGTTGGACTGGATGGCCCTCGTGGTCTCTTCCAACTCTGCAATTCTATGATTCTATGATTCTATGATTCTATGACATGGGAGCTCCAGAGCTAGGAAGTTTCCATAATTTCATGATGGCCCTCCGAGCACAGTTTGAAGACCCGCTGAGGGTGAGGCGCGCCCGTACAGAGCTGCAACGTCTATGCCAGGGCTTGAGAGCAGTAACCGACTATGCCTCTGAATTCCACCACCTGGCAAGTCAGATTCCCGACTGGACCGAAGCCACTAAGGTGCAGTACTTCCAAGATGGCCTCAACATGGACATCCTGGAATGTGTCTTGGTCTGAGGAAACCCCGAAACCCTACTGGGGGTGGGTACGGTTGGCCGGGGAGGTGGAGACCCTAAGGCAGAGCATGAAATTGGCCAGGCAGTGCCAAGGGCTAGAAACCAAGTCTGGCAGAGCCCTGGGGAAGAAGACCAAGACAGCACGTCTGGCCAGCTGTGCAGCAGAGGAGTCGGAGAGAGATTGATGGATGCGAAAGGGCTTGTGCCTGCACTGTGGAAAGGGGGGCCATCACATTGTCAAGTGTCCAGAAAGACAACCATGGAGCAACCAGACTGAGGAGGGAGCTAAGAAGGCGGAGGGAAAGGCGATGGCATCCAAGACACCATTCAAGCCGAAGCCCAAAGCAGCAGCCTACTCCCTGGGGCCTGTCCACACAGCTGGGGAGTCGTCCAAGGAGACGGAGGACAGCAGGCCCTCATCTGATGCGGAGCCGGCGGGAAATAGATCCAGCCCACCCTACTAAGCGCCCGAGGGTGGGCTAACTCCGAAGAGTGCCCAGATGCTGTGGCGAGTGGAGTGAAAGTCCCATTTTTCATAAAGGCCAACTTAGGGGTCATAGGCAAGGGGGTCCCCTGGAAAGTAATGGTGATGGTGGATTGTGGGTGTACGCAGGTGCTAATCCACCGCTCCCTAGTTAGAGAACTCTCCATCAAGACAATAAAGCTATATAAGCCAGTGTGGATGTCCCAGATGGACGTAGGGATGATGAAGGGGGGGCCTGCGAGACGAATGACTGATATAATACAAATGAGGATGGGGAATCATCAAGACGAACTCCAGTTTGTAATCGCACCATGCCTAGTCCCTGCCACAGTGGTCGGCTTGAACTGGTTGAAGTTTCATAACCCCACCATAGATTGGATCAAAGAGACTGTGACTTTTGCTGACTCTGCGTGCCAAATCATGGTGTTTATGAAGGGGGGGATACCCCTCATGAGAGGGATCCCAATCGGGATGATGGTCACCAGTGTTGTGAGGTGGCTATGGTACAGAGAGAGCTTAAAGATTTGCTGATTGAATACAAGAAGTGGAGAATAGTGTTTGAGGGGAAAGAGTATGACATGCTGCCTCCCCACCAACCTTTGGACTGCACTATTAAGTTAATCCCCGGGGCAGAGCTTCCAAAATCCAAGTTATATTCAATGACCCCAACTGAGATGGAAGCCCTGAGGGAGTACATAGATAAGAACTTGGCCAGGGGGTTCATCAGGCCAACCACGTCGGCCCTAGGGCCCCCCATGTTGTTCCGTTGCAAAAAAGATGGATCCCTACGTCTCTGCAAAGACTACCGCAGCTTAAACACAGTGAGCGTGTCAACTCAGTACCCCTCCCCTTAATTAAGGACATGTTGGCCCATTTGGCCGAGGGGAAGATATTCACCAAGTTAGACTTACGGGAAGCATACTACCGAGTCCAGATCAAGGAGGGGGATGAATGGAAGACTGCGTTTAATTGCCAGCTGGGATCCTTTGAGTTCTTAGTAATGCCATTTGAGTTATCTGGAGTCCCTGGGATTTTCATGAACTTGATCAATGGTGTGCTGAAAGAGTTTTTGTACACGGGAGTCCTAGTCTATTTAGATGATGTGCTGATTTACTCAGAGGACTACACATCCCACGTGAAATTGGTCCAGAAAGTACTGAGCAAACTTACTGAAAACCATTTGTATGCCAAACTGTCAAAATGTGAGTTTCATCAAACCCGGCTAGATTATTTGGGGTATTGCATCTCTAGCAAAGGGATGGAAATGGACCCTAAGAAGGTTAAGGGAGTTCTCGCATGGGAGGCTCCCAGAACCAGGAAACAGCTTCAGAGCTTCCTGGGGTTTGCTAATTTTTGTTGGTCCTTCATCCTGGAATTTGCTGAGGTCTCACTGAGCTGCTGAAGACAAAAGGGGTGGGGGGAAAGAAACAATCAGGTAAGGGGAAGGTCGAAAAGCCTCCCCAAAAGATGTGTGGACAGATCAGTGCCAACGAGTGTTCGAGAAGTTAAAAACTCTTTTCACTTCTGAACCCATCCTCAAACACCCCAACCCCGAACAACCTTTTGTAGTTCAGGTAGACACTTCAGGTGTGGCAATGGGGGTGTGTTGTTGCAGCGGGACGAGAATGGAGAGCTTAGGCCCTGCACATACCTTTCCAAGAAATTCAACAAGACAGAATGAAATTGGCCAGTGTGGGAGAAAGAGGCGGGGGTCATCAAAGTAGCATTGGAGACTTGGCACCATCTACTAGAATGATCTGCCCAATCTTTTGAGGTTTGGACGGATCACAAAAACCTGGAGGCTTTGAAAACCCCGCACCGCTTCAGTCCCAAACAAATTCGGTGGGCCGACTTTTTTTACCGGTTTAACTTCACATTGAAGTTTCTCCCGGGTAAAAGTAATTTCCTAGCCAACGCATTGTCCAGGCTTCCCCAATATGACAGCAAATGGACGGAGGTGGTGGATACGGTGTTCTCCCCCTCTCACTTGGGCCTTGCAGTTCTCACATACAGCCAGGCCAAGCAGAGAGAAGTGAAGGGGGATCCTGCAGCATCCCCTCCCCTCACAGGGGATCAGACTCCAGAAGAAGTACACAATTTGTCACCCCAAGCAGACACGGACCCATGCACAAGGTCTGGTCCCGGAGACGCAGGAGCTTCCCCATCAGACATCGGGGGGCAGGAGAAGGTTGGCAGGTTCAGATGGCAGAGGCCCTATCCCAGAACCCTTGGTTCCTCTCCCACAGAGAGGACTTGGTAGTGAAGGGGGGTTGGCTTTGAAAGGGGAACGAATGTATGTCCCGGAAACCATGAGAGCGACTATACTAAAGCAATGTCATGATGTGAAAAGCGCAGGTCACTTTGGGTATGTAAAAACATTGCCTTTGACAAGATGACAATTTTGGTGGCCTAAAATGTGTAAGGAAGTAGAGAATTATGTAAAGAGTTGTCATACGTGTGCTATTGCAAAAAAGGGTGGTGGGAAGCCAAAAGGTCTGTTGCAGCCATTGCCTACCCCCACTAAACCTTTGAAAGTCATTAGCATGGACTTTATTGTTGAGTTGCCAGAGAGTAAGAAAAAGACAGTCATTTGGGTGGTAACAGACTTGTTTTCCAAGCAAGCTCATTTTGTTGCCTGCAAGAAGATCCCGACCGCCCTACAGCAGGCTAAGCTGTTTGTCCAGCATATATACAGGCTACATGGGGTCCCTACCAAGATCATTTCAGACAGAGGGGCCCAATTCACTTCTCAATTTTGGAAAGCGTTTACGAGACTGTTGGGAATTGAACTAGGCACGATTAATTCCCATCATCCACAGACAGACTGAATGCTTGAACCAGGTTTTAGATCAGTACCTTAGGTGTTATATCAAATTTCAGCAATCTGACTGGGTGGATTTGCTACCTTTTGCAGAGGTGGCATACAACGCTATGCACCAAAGTACTGGTCTATCTCCATTTAAGGTTGTCTTCGGACAGGACTTCGACCCTCTGCCCTTGGGGGAAGGGGATTCCAAAGACCCAGTTCCTTTGACTCAGTGGAGTACTCAGATTAGGGAGGCATGACCAAAAGTGGTGTTGGCCTTGGAGTTTGCAAAGGCCCACTACAAAGAGCATGCTGATAAAAAGCGGGACCCCACACCGGATTATGCTGTGGGAGATCTGTTCTATCTCTCCACTAAGTTCCTGAAGAGCCTTCACCCTTCGAAGAAGCTGGGCCCAAAATACATTGGACCTTTTCCTATTGCTAGAGTTATAAATCCTGTAGCTTTTGAACTGATGTTGCCCAAGCTGTACCGTAATGTTCATCTGGTCTTCCATTCCAGCTTACTCAAGCCAGTGACCCCTCCATATTGGCATCATCCTGCTCCTGAGACCCCTAACCCCATCATGGTGGATGATGGGCAACATTTTGAGATAGCTAAGGTGTTGGACTCTAGTTAGCATAAGGGGGTGCTTCAGTACTTTGTGAAATTTAAACATCTGCCTGTGGGTCATGCTGAGTGGGTCGATGCAGAATATGTCAAGGCCCCTCATTTATTAAGGAAGTTCCATGCATGCTTCCCTGATAAACCAGGCTGAGTTGCCTTTACATGTCTTATAGTATATGTTGGTTTGCTTTCTGTCTCTTGATTTTTGTATATAGTGGTTTGATGGGTTATGGGAGGGGGAAGTTTATCTTTGGGGGACAGAATGTCATATCCCCCTGGATTCTGGAGTTAGAGTTGAATCCAGTGCAGGCCTGACATGAGTTTGGTTCTGGGCCTCTCCCTCTAGGAATGCAGCCTGAGAATGTTTGGATGTTTTCTCTTCCATATAACTTTATGGTCGGGGCCATCTGATCCCCAATCTCAGTCCCTCTCACCCCTCCCTTCTATTCTCACCCCGCACACAGGCCAAGGATTATCTTTTGTGTATTCTGAGTGTTTGCCTCAGAACTAGATTTGCTATATTACTAGAACTACACTGCCTTGGTGAATAAAGATATTCTTATTGAGGTAATGTGAGTGGGTTTACTGGTGCATCACAAGCGGCTACTATGAGGAAGCCTATTAATTTGTTGTGTTTCAAGTTTTTGTTTTCATTCAAATACAAGGACAGTAGACCAGAGCAAAACTGAATTTTTTGCTTGGTGATTTCAGAAATTAACTCCAGAATAAGATGTCAAAAGTTATTAACTTTAGTGCAGTCAATAATAAATTCCCTTTGGCATTGCATCCTCTCCAGCATTTGGGGTTAACAGTATTGACATAACTAGCTATTTTAGTGGGAGTTAAGTACCACTTATGTACTATCTTGAGAGTATTTTCTCTAATTGCAACTGACATGGTTTTATAGGGAGCAGAGTACATATTTTGGTGCCAATCCTGTTCAGAGATATTTTTGTTTAATTCCATTTCCCAATCAGATCTAGAAATTTGCCTTTTATCATATTTAACCTCAATGAGACATTTATAGATCAGGGAAGTCTGACCCTTTAGTGTACTAGTGAACTGTTGACATAGTTTTTCCAAAGGCTGTTAATGATTGGGGCATGTCTCCTAGTGCAACCAATTCAGACATAAAAAATGATAATTGATATATTTGGAGCCAATTAAGTTTTACCTGGGAAAGCTCAGTAGCTATGTCTATGGGTTTTTTGGGCTGACCCCCTTGTAAATAGATCTTGTATTGTGAAAAGGTTGCTTCCCCCCCCATAATATTGGATCACAGTGGATTGCTAGAGCCATGTAAGAGAGGATGAAGAAAAAAGGATTGGATGGGGGGGGGTCTGGGGTCAGTAATACTTTCCATTTGTTCCACATTTTCAAGGATGTTTTCAGCCAGGGGTTGTTGACTTGATCATTATTCAATCTGGTGGTTTTAGTAAAAGAAAGGGGACAAAGTCCTTGGAAAGGTCATCTTGTATTTCAAGAGTCACCCATTTTGTTGATGGGTCTTGGGCAAGAATTTGAGCAACCTGTTTCAGTTGGAAGGCATCGAAATATAGTTCTCAATCTGGGATGGCTAATCTGCCATCGCTGATGGGAATATCTCTTACTCATTGCCTGAATCTGGGCTTTTTTAAAAAAATGAAAACAAATTTGTTTATATGTTTCTGACAAGTTTTAAATCTAGCATGGGAAGAAGTCAAGGGCATGGATTGGAAAAGGAAAAATAAGCGTGGAGTTAAATGCATTCTTACTAATGCAATTTTACCTAGTAGCGATAATTTTAAGGAGCTCCAGTTTTTCATTTTCAGTTTTTCATCTCATCCAATTGGTAATTTGATTACAATTTCTGGGAATGAATTGATTAATGTCTTCAGTTATATATGTAAAGCCCAAGGGGTTTAGTTGTAAATTTGTCAATTTGATTTCTGATAGCTTATTCTGAGTCCTGCTTGGGCATCAAAAGTGCTGAAAATATTCATTGCTGAGAAAGAATCTTCTGGTGTTTGTAAAAAGATCAGAATGTCATCAGCAGAAAGACTAATTTTGGGTTGCTTGTGAATTTCTGGGCTTCTGGTGATTTTATTTATATTTATTTATTTATTTATTTATTTATTTATTTTATATGCTGCCTTTCTCCCCAAAGGGACCCAAAGCAGCTCACAAAATATATAAAGTACAGTTTAAAAACAATTAAAAGTATCACAATATAGAAAATCTAAAATTAACATATATAAATATATAGAAGTTAAAAGATTACAAATAAAATGATGGAACTACCGGTGGCACTGGCAAGACAAATAGTGGCTAAGTGACATAGCTCTGTCACTAACCTCCTATAAACACAGTGAATCTAGGGATCGAGCACGGGATTCCTGGGAGCCTTTTCCTTGGGAAAGGAAGAGGCAAGTGGGGAGTCAGATACTGTCTCCTCTGAGTCATCAGGAACGGAGGTTCCTGAGGAACAGAGTTGAGATAGCTTAGACCAAAGAGCAGCCATAACCACAGGAATAGTCCTTCGGACACCAGCCTTATCTACCACCAATAACTTCTCGTGACAATCAATGAGAAAACTTCTATTGACAGACCAGCTTTTAAAGACTACTTTAAATTAACTTTGGCAAGGTTTTCTAGGATCCAGTCATGTTGAACATAACAAAAGAGTACATCATTGATCAGCCCCGGAGGGGAAAAAAGATGGTGGGTAAAGCTATGGTCCGTTCTACCCTCCCTGTTTTTCTGTCTCTGGGTAAGAAAAGGAAAGATAACATTACTGGACTGCTACACCTTTAATTTTTTTTCTTTTTCATCCTTCTTTTAAAAATTTATTTTTTAAGTTACATATCTACATAATTGTTTACATACTTATATATATTTACAAAAGTATATATACATACAAAGAAAGGTAAAGATTTCTTGAATATTACATCATGTAACTATAATTTTTTTAAAATAAAATCCACACTCTTCATACTTCTTTCGTTCTATTAGATACATTACTTCCTACCTAGTTTATCATTCCATCTTTTTCATCATCACCAAAAGTCTATTCCTTCTTCGATTTCTAAATTTAACAATTATTTTCAGTTCTAATTTCTTTCTTAATTTCCATATCTGCAATTATTTTGGTATGGCGAAATATTTTTAAAATAGGAGGTCTATCCTTTATGTTTCAGCTTTCTCAAAACTATTTCCCACTCTTCTTCTATCTTATCTAATGGCTTATATTTTAACCTCGCTGTAAATCTGTCAGATTCTATTGCTTCATACAAATTACTCTGCCATTCTTCTATGGTTGGGGTCTTTTCCTGCTTCCAGTATTTGGCATACGATATTCTTACGGTAGTAATCATATATAATAAGATCTTTTTCGTTGCACTCCTCACCCCACTTCCTATTCTATCAACCATATTTAACAAATAGATTTCTAGGTTTAGGCCAAAATTAATTCCCAGTATTTGTCTTATTTTAACATGGACTCTCTTCCAATACCCTCTTGCCATTTGGCACCTCCACCATAGATGACAAAACGTGCCCTCCGACTTCGCACATTTCCAGCATTGGGTTTTACCCATCTTATATATTTTATCCAGTTTAGTAGGTGTTAGATACCATTGAAAAAACATCTTATAGTAGTTCTGTTTCATTCTCACAGCCAGTGTAAATTTTTGTGTAATCTCCCAAGATTTCTCCCATCTTTCCATTTCTATCACCTGGCCTAAATCCTTAGCCCATCGAATCATAGTTTGCTTTACTGTTTCGTTTTCCAATTCTCTGTCCAGCAGCAATTTATAATATTTGGCTACATGATGTTCTTTTTTATCAAATATTATTTTATCAATCTCATTTTGTTCATGCTGGAAACCTTCTAATTTGGAATCCATCCTATATCTTTCACATATTTGTCTATACAAAAAGCAGCTTACATTGTATCCTTCCTCATTCAATTGCTCCTTAGATTTAATTGCGATGGGTACTTGAGTCACATTTTTAAGAATCTGTTGATAGGTAAGCCAATTATAATTTACTATTTTCGAAATTCAAAAAAAGGCTTCTTGAGGTGAAACCCATATCAGAATTTTTTGGTAAAACTTTTTTCTCAGCTCTTCCCAAACTTTAATGAGTGCTCTTCTAATATAATGGTGGGTAAAGATTTTATTATCCTTCTTTTTATTGTATATTAAATACGCATGCCAGCCATAAATTATATCATGTCCTTCTAAATCTAATAATTTTTTATCGTCTAATCGTATCCATGGTTCCAACCATGTAAGAACATTTGCTTGATAATATTTTAATAAGTCTGGCAATGCACATCCCCCTCTTTCTTTTCTGTCTGTTAACAATTTATACTTAATTCTCACTTTTTTGCCCATCCAAATGTAATCAAGTAATTCTTTTCTCCACATATTAAAGCATTTATTATTTATTATAATTGGCAAATTCTGGAAGAGAAACATAAATTTAGGTAAGATCGTCATCTTCACAGAGGCAATCTTGCCTAAAAAGGACAAGTTTAGTTTAGACCATCTAACTAGGTCTTTTTTTATCTTTCTCCACATAGAACCATAATTATTTTCAAAAAGATCTGCATTTCTTTTAGTCAACCATATACCTAAATATTTAATTTTTTTCTCAATTTAAATCCTGTTTTGATCTCAGGATCAAACTGGATCCTGAGTTTCTTCTTGATCTTTAATATTTTTTGTCAATACAACTGTCTTTTCATTATTTATTTTAAGTCCCGATACTACTGCAGTCTTCAAATATACTTTTAAATTCATCAAGCTGCTTCAATGGATCTTCCACTACCACCACCATATCATCGGCAAATGCCATTATCTTAAATTCATTACCTTTTATCCTACTACCTTCTAATTTCTTATTTCTTCTGACATTGTTAAGTAAGATTTCAATTGCTATAATAAACAATAGAGGTGACAATGGACAACCTTGTCTAGTTCCTTTAGTGATCTTAATTTTCTCTGTTTTTTCTCCGTTCACCAACACATAAGCAGTCTGTTCTTCATATATCAAATCAATCCATAATCTAAACTTATGTCCCACATTCATTTTTCTAACACCCTTTTCAAAAATATCCATCTCACATTGTCAAATGTCTTTTCGGCATCTAAGAAAAATAATGCCATTTTCTTTTCATTATGCTTATCATAGCCATGTTTAAGTATTTGAAGGGATGTCACGCTTAGGATGGAGCAGGCTTGTTTTCTGCTGCTCCAGAGACTGGAACACGGAGCAATGGGTGCAAGCTCCAGGAGCAGAGATTCCACCTCAACATGAGGAGGAACTTTTTGACAGTAAGAGCTGTTCGGCAGTGGAACACACTCCCTTGGAGCGTGGTGGGGTCTCCTTCCTTGGAGGTCTTTAAACAGAGGCTGGATTGCCATCTGTCAGGGATGCTTTGATCAAGATTTCCTGTGTGGCAGGGGGGTTGGACTGGATGGCCCTCGTGGTCTCTTCCAACTCTGCAATTCTATGATTCTATGATAGTATTCTAGTAAATCTAACACTGTTCTTCTATTAGTTCTCATATATCTTCTTGGAAGGAAACCATTTTGGTCCATATGAATTGTTTGACTCAAAATATTTTTAAATCTATTTGCAAGAATAGACATAAAAATCTTATAATCAGTATTTAACAATGAAATAGGTCTATAATTTGCTGGATCTTTTCTATCTTTCCCTTCTTTCGGTATTATCATGATATTGCTTTCCTTCCAAGAATCCGGTATACCCTCAGTTTTAATGGCATTAAATGTTTTTTGAAGAGGAGTTAATAGTTCATCCTTTAACTCTTTATAGCACCTAGATGTAAAACCATCCATTCCATGAGTTTTGTCTGGTTTCAGTTTCATTATTGTCTTGTTTACTTCCATCATTGTAATATCTTTGTCTAATATCTCTTTCTGAGTTTCCGTCAATTTTGTAACTTCTTGATTATCGAGATAGTTTTTAACCAGATCTTCCGTGTCTTTATGTGATTGGTCCTCATACAATTTTTTATAAAATTTTTGAAAACTTTCTTTTATTTGACTCTGTTCGCACGTAATTTTTCCTTTATAGTTAATTTCTGTTATAATTTTATTTTCCCTATGCTTCTTCAACTTATAGGCCAACCACTTCCCAGGTTTATTTGCGTGCTCAAAATGCTTTTGCTTAGCCATTTTTATAAATTTCTCTACACCTAATATATTTATTGATTGCATTTCCTTTCTCAGTAGTTCCAATTTCATCTCGACTTCTTTATTATTTGGATTTTGGTCTAGTTGTCTTTCCATCATTAGTAATTCTTGTAGGAGTTGCAGAGTTTTCTCTCTCTGTTGTCTCTTTTTCTCACATGCCTTTTTTTATGAAATACCCCCTCATTATTGCCTTACTAGCTTCCCAGACCATAATTTCCTTAACCTCATCCGATGAGTTTTCTTCAAAATACCACTTCAAAGTTTCTCTTGCCTCCTTAATGCTTACCTCCTCTTCCAACAAATTATCATTCAATCTCCATTGTATCTTCTTTTTCGCCTCTGTCAATGTAAGCAGAATGGCATTATGGTCTGAGAGCCATCTCGGTTCAATTTCCATAGATTTAATCATTGGTGCAATCTTTTTAGTTACCAAAAACTGATGTCCATAAGTCACTCTCTAGAATAGATATCTATTCTAGAGAGTGACTTATGGACATCAGAGTAAAAGGTAAAACCTTTCTCCCCTCTATGCTTCCACCTCCAGACATCAATCAATTCTAATTCTTCTTTTAGTTCAAAAAAGGATTTTGGTAATTTTCCTTGATTCTTTCTTATAACCTTATCTGATTTCCATTTTTTTCCTGGGTCCAACACCCCGTTCCAATCCCCTAGCAAGATCAAATTTTCATAAGTTAAATCAGAGTCTGATATTTGTTTTTTAAGTTTATTGAAAAAACTTTTCTTGGGCCTGTATTGGAGTGTATACTCCTATTATCAACATTTTTATTCCTTGAATTTTCATTTCAATCCCCACATATGATCCTTCTTCGTCTATCAATACCATTTTAGCTTGTAATCTCTTATTCACAAACATAACTACCCCTCTCTTCTTTTTATCATTAGCTGATATAAAGCATTGTCCCAGTCTGGGATTTTTCAATAATTTCTCATCTTTTTTCCTAATCCGTGTTTCTTGGAGGCATATAATATCCATTCCTGATTTTTCTAAATAATGAAAAATTTGTTTTCTTTTATATTACGTATTTAATCCTTTTAAATTCCAAGAAAATATTTTTATATCCATTTTTTCTTGTTTATCTGGTTATTGTTTATATGCTTATCCTCAATTTTCTCTTTGTTCAATTTCCTTTTCTTCCTCTTCACCTTCCCCTATCTCTCGTACTGTTTTGTCTTCAGAGTTAATCCCTCTGGCTTCTTCTTCACTCTCCTCTATTGATTTTGTTATACTCTCCTTATCTTCTCCTTCTTCCTCTTCCCCTTCTGTTTCATCCTTATTTCTATCTAATTCTTTCTTTGTCCTTTGTTCTTCTTCCTCTTTCTGCAATGTTTTTCCTTCCTCTTTTATTAACTCTTTCTGTTTTTTAATTTTTACCTTCTTATCCTTAAGTAGATTTTAGAAAAATCTTTTGCCTTCTCAACTGAATTAACTCTGTATCTTTTATGTTGATACGTAAAAGATACACCTTCTATTCTCTCCCAGCGATAGCTAATTTTATTCTCCACCAGCAATTGTGTAAGAAATTTATAATCCTGTCTTCTTTTTAAGATTTCAGGTGGGATGTCTTTAAATATTTTCACTTCTGATCCCTCTATGTTTTAAATTTTCATTGTAGCTTTTTTGAATAAATTGTTCTCTCAAATTAGTTTTTGTAAAGCATACCGCAATATCCCTCAGGACTTTCCTTTCCTTAGCAATAATCGAGTTAATTCTAAATATTTAGTCAATTTGCAAATCAAGCTTTTCCTCAGTTGTTTCATCCTTTTTCATTATTTCATAAAATTCTTATTCTAATACATCTGTTCTTTTTTTAATGATACATTAAAGAATCTCTTTCTTTCTTTGTTTGTGTACAGAGTGGGGCTTGCCTTCAGAATCCAGAACTTGTGGTTGAACTGTATAGAAGACAGCATTTTTGTGCATGAAACATTTTGTGAATTTGACTTAACAGACTTCACCAGAAATATTAAGTGGTTGGACTTATATTTTTATTTTCTTTATTTTATTTCATTTTATTTTTCTCTTTCTCTGATTTTTACCCTTACTTTGTATTTTCCTCTCCCCCCCCCTCGTGGACCTTTGCCTATGTTTCTCTTTGGAAAAATACATCCCTTTTTCCCTTTCCCCTTTTTAAGGACTAGTTGTTACGTAGTGTCTTTTGAGATTTTGACTTGGTGAAGGAAAAAAGAAGAGACTTTTGTTATGTTACTCAAAAGACAGAACTGGAAGATCACTGGTCTTTAGAACTTATAATCTGGAAAGTTTTTAAATATAGAAACGTATAGGAGTTAGGCAATAGAAAGAAAACAATAGAGAGGTGGAACTCTCACATTACTGTGTTATAAAATATAAGTTAGAGAATTGTGCCTTTACACCAGAATGGAAATTTAGCTTATAATTAGGTAAACTATCTAAATTAATTAAACTCTGGTGCAGAGTGTACCTTATTGGAACCAATATTTAATTAAGTTATAGGGCAAGTCTGAAAATATTTAAGTAATATATTCTTTACATTGTTCCTCAGTGGTGAAAGAATGTGAGAGGATGGATGAGGGAATTAGGGGCATACTTATTAAATTTGCAGATGACACCAAATTAGGAGGAGTAGCTAATACCCTAGAAGACAGGATCAAAATTCAGAATGACCTGGATAGACTGGAGAGCTGGGCCAAAGCTAACAAAATGAAATTCAATACGGAGAAATGTAAAGTACTGCATTTAGGGCGGAAAAATGAAATGCATAAATATAGGATGGGAGAGACCTGGCTGAATGAGACTACATGCGAAAGGGATCTAGGAGTCCTAGTAGACCACAAGTTGAACATGAGCCAACAGTGTGATGCGGCAGCTAAAAAGGCCAATGCGATTTTGGGCTGTATCAATAGAAGTATAGTGTCTAGATCAAGGGAAGTAATAGTGCCACTCTATTCTGCCTTGGTCAGACCTCACTTAGAATACTGTGTCCAGTTCTGGGCACCACAATTCAGAAAGGATATTGACAAATTGGAGCATGTCCAGAGGAGGATGACTAAAATGGTGAAAGGTCTGGAAATGATGCCTTATGAGGAGAGACTTAGGGAGCTGGGTATGTTTAGCCTGGAAAAAAGATGGTTAAGAGGTGATATGATAGCCCTGTTTAAGTATTTGAAGAGATGTCACGCTGAGGATGGAGCAAGCTTGTTTTCTGCTGCTCCAGAGACTGGAACACGGAGCAATGGGTGCAAGCTCCAGGAACAGAGATTCCACCTCAACATGAGGAGGAACTTTTTGACAGTAAGAGCTGTTCGGCAGTGGAACACACTCCCTCGGAGTGTGGTGGGGTCTCCTTCCTTGGAGGTCTTTAAACAGAGGCTGGATTGCCATCTGTCGGGGATGCTTTGATCAGGATTTCCTGCGTGGCAGGGGGGTTGGACTGGATGGCCCTCGTGGTCTCTTCCAACTCTGCAATTCTATGATTCTATGATTCTATGATTCTATGATAAGAGCAAACAGTTTCAGTTTCACTGCCCACAGTAAGTCAAGGGCATCTGGGAGCTGGGGAAAGTACTGTAAACAAACCTTGGAAACAAACAGCTGAATTCAAGTGCAAGTAATTGTAACAAAGTAACATTTTGTAGAAGTAAGGAAGAATTAGAAGGGTGCCTAGAGGGGAAATAGCAAAAAAAATCACAGTTAACATTTAAGGATTTCACTCTATACTAATAACTTTTTTAGTTTAACAAATTGGGGTTTATTTACAATATTAATGAAATCATCAAAATGGAGAGAAAAGGAAGAAAAAGAAGAAAGGAAGAAGAAGAGGAGGTGGGGATGGTGGAGGGAGGGGGAGAGAGGACTTTTTAGGGAGTTTAATTATATGTGCATGGGTATATACACACACACACACATGTCAGCAGGGCTGTGCATGTGTATCTATATATACACAAACATTTAATAATTAAGGCAAAACTATAATTTACTATTATAGATTTCTGCTATATGGAAAATTTGATTACTTGACTTAATTTGATTAATAGTTGAGCATTTTGATTATTTATTCAAAATCAAATCTGGTCTACATATTGAACTTCTCTCTTCTTTTCTTATATATAGAATATTGATGTAAAAGATTATAGTAGAATATTGATACTATCTAAAATACATAACATGTATAGATAACATTTAAATAATTAGAAGAGTGGGAACATAAAAAATAAGAGAAAATTGATACAAACTCTAATTCATTGTGCAAATACACTAATTCATTGTATAATACTTAATGTCCAACAGGGTCTATACATAAAAACATTATTATTAATTTAGAACTTTACTTTGGAACTGGTAAAATAATAATAATAATAATAATTATTATTATTTTAAAACCAACTAATCAAACAAACAAAACTTCCTTTTCATTTGTAATAGAATTTGAATTTATATTCTGGTTATTAAAAGTTATTGAAAGACACTTACACAGAAACAGGTAAGTATTGTATATGAGATATTATACTTTTGCATTGTATTATTTGTAAACATGGCAACTGGAACCAGGCAGGCTATCATCAAAAATACCAGAGATACAAATGCAAATTCTTGAAGAACTTAGACATTTTTTAAAAAAAATAAGACCAGATCTGAAATAACTAAAAAGAGAATTGAAAAAAGATATTGAAAGAGAGACAGATATACTAAGCAGGTAAATAGAAAAGACCACAACAGACTTGGACATAGTAAAAGAGGATGTGAAAACTTTAAAAAGTAAAGCTCAGATTGCTGAAAAATCAGCTGAAAAGTTATCAGAGGTACAGAAACAGGAAGAAAATCAATTCCTGCTACCAAAATTATGCTGCAGGGAGAAGTGCCTAAAACTGAGGGGAATCCCAGTAAAACAAAAATAATTTTTTGTTTATCTGCTGGTACCAATACTAGTTGACTTTATAAATGTCACTGAATCAGATCTAGAAAAAGAGATTGATAAGATCTACAGAATCAACTAGACTTTGGCAAGAGAACAGAAGCTCCCCACAGATGTGGTAATTTGTTTCACCAGACAAAAGATGAGAGATGCAATTCTTATAAAAAGCCATCAAAGTAAACCTGAGATTGAAGGGAAGGAAATAATGATATTTAAAGATACCCCACCACAGATTCTGAAGAGAAACATCAAGATTATACATTTCTAACTCAGATTTTAACCAAAAATGGAAAAAGTTTCAGATGGGAGAGACTGGAAGGACTATCATTAACTTACAGACAGAAGAGATACAGATTAAACTCAATTGAAAAAGCCAAATTTTTTACAAAAAATTAAATTAAACAGGAGAAGACCCAGAAGATTTGGACAGAGAAGGATGACAAAAGAGAGAAGAATAAAATACAAACATAAGAGAGGAAATAACAAAAACTCCAAAGAAGATACAGAGGGAGAAGAAGACGAGGCTGAAACAGATGTGAGACACGTGGGAAGATTAGACTCACTGGAAGCAGTAGAGAGAATATCTGGAACTGAAGAACTAACAGGGGACTAATACCGTGAGACTCAAAGGAACTTTAGGGGTATATAAGCAGTAAAAATGTCTATAAAACAATTTCATTGACTGTTAAAGGCTTCAACTCAGAATACAAAAGAAGTATCTTTCACGGTTTGGAAAAAAATCAAATTTGACATAATTTCTCTCCAAGAAACTTGAATAAAAGATAAAGACTGTAAATGCCTGAAAAATCCCAAATTAGGTCAAACATATATTTCAGCAACAAATAAGAAAAAGAAGGGAGTTGTGATTTATGTTAATAAAAACTATACAATAAGAGAACTTTTCAGTGACAAAGAAGGACATTATTTAGGTGTAGAAATTGCATTACCAAACCAAAAACTGATAATAATTGGAGTTTACTCATCTCTCAAGCAGAAAGAAAAATTCTACAGAAAATTATACGAAGAAATTGAAGATCTAGATAAAGGAAATATATTGATAATGGGCAATTTTAATGGGGTAATAAACCCACAAAATGATAGATCAGCATGTAAATCAAAGGGTCAAGGTAAACATCCTTTAACCTTCTTTGAATTAATGGAGAATTTGGCCTTAACAGATGTATGGACAGACAAATACAGACACAAAATGCTACACATTTTTCTCTGACAGATGTAAGACAATGTCAAGAACAGATCTATATTTGATATCAATGCAACTGAAGACAAAATTAAATATGTCAATTTTAACTAAACTACTTCAGATCATAATCCAATATCCTTAAAGCTACAACTAGCAAAAAGGGAATACAACTGGAGAGAAAATGAAACATTATTAGAAGATAAGTAATTTCAAGGAAAATTGAGAAAATCTCTCAAATTTACTTTTTGGAAAACAAACTGGGAGATACATCTATGAAAACTATTTGGCATGCTAGTAAAGCAGTTATTCAAGCACTTTGTATACAAAGAGTAAATGAAGTGAAGAAATTAAAGCAAGGGAAAATTCAGAATATTCTATCAGAGTTGGAAGATAAAGAAGAAAAATTGAGAAGAAACACACAAAATAAGAAGATACTCAACGAAATCAAATTACTACAAAATCAGCTTGATCTTGAAACCACTTCAGAAATAAAACAGAATTTTTTAAAAAAGTACACCAATCATACTTCAAAAACATGTAAGTAAAGAAGGGAAGTGCCTAGCTCATAGACTGAAGAAAGAAAGGGATAAAAAATTGATATCTGAAATAAAACATAAAGAAATAATATATACAACACAACAAGAGAACAGGCTTGCTAGAGAGGCTAAGAACAATACAAAGCATTTTTGGGGTATGTCTGTAGCAAAAGGAGGAAGAAGGAAATGGTAGGGCCACTACATGGAGAAGATGGCAAAATGCTAACGGGACAGAGAAAAGGCAGAAATACTCAACACCTTCTTTACCTCAAAGTTTTCAGAAAAGGAAAAGGGTCAGCAACTTGAGGATAATGGAACAGAGGAAACAATAGCGGAAATCCAGCACAGAATAAGCAAAGAGGTAGTACCTTCTTAATCTAAATGAATTTAAATCTCCAGGACCAGATGAACTACATCCAAGAGTATTAAAAGAGCTGGCAAATATAATCTCAGAGCCATTGGCAATCATCTTTGAGAACTCCTGGAGAACAGGAGAAGTCCCAGCAGACTGGAGGAGGGCAAACATTATCCCCATCTTCAAAAAGGGGAAAAAAAGAGGATCCCAACAATTATCGTCCAGTTAGTCTGACATCAATACCAGGGAAGATTCTAGAGCAGATCATTAAACAGAGAGTCTGTGAACATTTAGAAGGCAATGCCACAATCGCAAAAAGTCAGCATGGGTTTCAGACAAACAAGTCATGCCAGACTAATCTGATCTCTTTTTTTATATATAAAATCACCAGCTTGGTAGATGAAGGGAATGCTGTGGATATCGCATAACTTGACAAGGTTCCCCACGACATTCTTGCAAACAAGCTTGTAAAATGTGGGCTAGACAAGTTAACTGTTCAATAGATTTGTAATTGGTTGACCGGCCGAACCCAAAGGGTGCTCAGCAGTGGCTCCTCTTCATCTTGGAAAGATGTGACCAGTGGGGTGCCACAGGGTTCTGTCCTGGGCCCAGTGCTATTCAACATCTTTATCAATGACTTGGATGAGGGAATTAGGGGCATACTTATCAAATTTGCAGATGACACCAAATTAGGAGGAGTAGCTAATACCCTAGAAGACAGGATCAAAATTCAGAATGACCTGGATAGACTGGAGAGCTGGGCCAAAGCTAACAAAATGAAATTCAATACGGAGAAATGTAAAGTACTGCACTTAGGGCGGAAAAATGAAATGCATAGAATTAGAATGGGAGAGACCTGGCTGCACGAGACTATGTGCGAAAGGGATCTAGGAGTCCTAGTAGACCACAAGTTGAACATGAGTCAACAGTGTGATGCGGCAGCTAAAAAGGCCAATGCGATTTGGGGCTGTATCAATAGAAGTATAGTGTCTAGATCAAGGGAAGTAATAGTGCTGCTCTATTCTGTCTTGGTCAGACCTCACCTAGAATACTGTGTCCAGTTCTGGGCACCACAATTCAAAAAGGATATAGATAAATTGGAGCATGTCCAGAGAAGGGCAACTAAAATGGTGAAAGGTCTGGAAACCATGCCTTATGAGGAGAGACTTAGGGAGCTGGGTATGTTTAGCCTGGAAAAAAGACGGTTAAGAGGTGATATGATAGCCCTGTTTAAGTATTTGAAGGGATGTTAGGCTGAGGATAGAGCAAGCTTGTTTTCTGCAGCTCCAGAGACTGGGACATGGAGCAATGGATGCAAGCTCCAGGAACAGAGATTGCACCTCAACATTAGGAGGAACTTTTTGACAGTAAGAGCTGTTCGGCAGTGGAACACACTCCCTCGGAGCGTGGTGGGGTCTCCTTCCTTGGAGTTCTTTAAACAGAGGCTGGATGGCCATCTGTCGGGGATGCTTTGATCGTGATTTCCTGCATGGCAGGGGGTTGGACAGGATGGCCCTCGTGGTCTCTTCTAACTCTGCAATTCTATGATTCTATGAAATTCAAAACAGTTTTAGCCTTCTTCCTCTAAAACATTTTGAGGGGTATTTGGGTCCCTTTTCCTATTTTAAAAAGTGTATTCTTATCAACATAACATACCCTGATAGCCCCCATCTTGGAATATCAAATAATTGGTTATATTTAATAATTTGGCTTAGGTGGCCATCCACCTGGTTACATGTACACCAAGGACCCCCTAGTGCCAGGGTGGGATTCATGTATGCACCAAAGGAAAGTCCAGTGGAAATTTCCAAAAACAAACACTCTCAAGTAAGACTCAACACCTGGAGGGTGAGTCATCCGTAATCCACTCAGTGATAGCAAGAGACCTTTATTGCTTGTAAATGGGATTTTCCTCCTCCTTTTCCTCCAGCAATAGACCTTGCGTGTTTCCTATTCAATTCCAAAGTATTGATTGTTAGTGACCATTAACTCTTCCAGAGCTCCCTTTGTTCTAGCCTGGGAACCTTTGAGAACCATTGTCTTTCACCCACAACTTCTATCCCTATAAGGAAATTAATTCATATAAATATAACGCCCCAAACACACCAAATTGCACATAGTTCCACTTCCTTTTGACTCCACACCACACTGTGTAGCCAGGCCATTGTCTGAACCTCCCTGCTGTTGGTTTACTTAACGATCTCTGCTCTCCATAAAATAATTTAAAAGTTTCAAAAAAGTAATGATTTAATAACATGTTGCTTTCAAAATACAAAGCAACATATTTATTTTTAAAAATAACATTTGAGGTGTTAATTCTATTTGGGAAGACAAAGACTTTGCTCCAAATAAAGTTTGTAGTCCTCATATGCCCGTGCAACCAATGGAGCAAGTTAACTGTGACACAAATTAACTTCAAGCAGAGAGAATTCAGTATAACTAACTTTCTCTGGTTTTACTTCAACTGTATAGAATAACCTATACTACTGTGAAAGAAGCTAGGAAAGTGCTGTGTGCGTGTTTGGGAGGGTTATCATCATCTTATCATTTATATATCCTGCTATCTTTTGATGTGCATATGATACGATGGCATGAGCCATATAATTATAATAAACATATAATTATGGTTCATCACTAGTTTCCATGTTATCTGCCCCAGAAAAAAGAGTGGTGAATGCTGTGCTCATTTTTCTTTTTTGTAACTTTTTTTAAATTATAAGTTGAGTATCCCTTATCTGGAAACCTGAAATCCAAAATGCTTCAGATTCAAAAATTGTCCTCATGGTGGGTGACTGCGGTAGCAATACCTTTGCTTTCTGATGGTTCAATGTACACAAATTTTGTTTCATGCACTAAATGATTAAAGATATTTTGTATAAAATTACCTTCAGGCTATATGCATAAGAAACATAAATGAATTTTGTGTCTAGACTTGGGTCCCATCTCCAAGATATCTTATTATGACCCCCGTATCTGCAGAACTAATAGCTTTGGTTTCAGTTATCTGTGGGACACAAAACAGGGACACAGGCCATGGAGCCATCCTAGAAAATGCTTAGAGAGGCATCCTCTCAACACATCTTCTAGGTCCTCCAAGGCAAGTCTATGGTATGTTTTTACCAAAATCCATTATTTTGATAGGGTTTACTGTTATCCAAAGCTGGCAACCAGGCAGCAAAAAAAACTCAGCTGTTATCCATGGTTTCCAGTACCTGTGATAAGTCCAAGAGCCACCCCCCTGTGGATCCAGAGGCCCAACTATATTTGCAAATATTCTGAAAAAATATTCTGAAAAAATTTGCAAATATTCTGAAAAAATCCAAATTCCCAAACACTTCTGGTTCCAAGCATTTTGGATAAGTGATATTCAATCTGTATAACCATTATTTACTGATGCTGCAGTTACGCCCCTCAGTCCTGCCACCTTCTGACAGCAACACCTTTGCTTAATTGTACCTTTTACACAAGTGGACAATGCAAATTACCTTTTGTTATTGGTCATATGTTATGCATCTGAGACCGTAAAAATGAAAATAGGATGTTGAGTCAAACCATTGCTCCATATAGCTTAATATTATCAAATCTGAATGGCAGAGGCTTTCTAGGGTTTCAAACAGCATTTTTTTCCTAGTGCTATCTGGAGTTTCCTCACATTCCCAAGGGTCTTCCATTCAAGTACTAATATGGACTCCAGAGTAAAACTTTTAAAAATTAAAAATTGGAAGTGCTTATCTGGTAGATTCCAAAAGTATTTGGTGGATCAGGTTCAAAATCTTACTAGTCTTTTTTTTTCATTGCATTAGATTCCATGACATGTTTTGTGAGTCTGGATATTTATTTTTATTTGGCTTATTTTTATCTTTTAACTTTTATGTGTTTTATGTACTGTACTTTTAAACTTTTCTACTTTGATGTTTTTAATGGTTTTAAACTGTACTTTACGTGATTTTGTGAGCCACCTTGGGTCCCTTCTGGGAGAAAGGCAGGATATAAATTAATAAAATAAAATAAAATAAAATAAAATAAAATAAAATAAATCATACATATGGATTTCTTTAAGCATAACAGATAGAAACATTTAAAATTACAGTTGGACCCCTGTATCCATGGAATCAATATCCATGGTTTCAGTTATCTGTGGGACACAAAATAGGGGACACATACCATATAGTCATTCTGTAAAATGCCTAAAGATATGTCATCTCTAGGTGTCTTTTAGGTCTTCCAACACAACCCTATGGTATGTTTTTAGTAGTAGTCCTTTATTTTAATAGGGTTATTAGCCAATTATTCCAGTTTTTCTCAACCCTTCTTTGCCTTTAAGTTTTTCTTTATCATCCAATTCCTCTTTAGCCTTCTTCTCCATTTCTGTATACAACAGTGAAAATACATCCACATATTCGCCTTGCAAAAAAATTTCCCTAGTCGCTGGCAGATGATTGCCCAGTGGCAAGGGCAATTCCCCAAATGGGATGGCCTCATAAGGGACAGACTCGTAGCCTGTCACTTGGGACAATCCAGGTGGAGAGTAGGGAAACATTCCAGCCCCTTGGGCTGATCAAGGCGACCACTGTGTCTGTGCCACAGGCAAGCCCGCTTGAATTTCATGAGACCCCCCCATGGAGCCTGAGAGCAATCAGGCTGTGCATGTGATGTCAAGGCTTCCCAAGGCCAAGGGGGGCTGGACGGAGCACCAGTCACATCTTCAGTGGGCTCAGCTCCATCCCCCAGCGGGGGTCCATCTGTGGGTCTTGGTTCTCTGCAACAGGTGATTCACTCCCTCTGGCATCTTCAGAATGGCTAGATCCAGAAGCCCTGTCCAGATGGATATTCCACTCTATGGCATTAAGATATGCAATTATTTTGGTGGCCAATTTACATTGTTTACTATGTTTCTTAGATTTATCCACAGCCTTTGCCTTAGGGGCACATGGATCTTCTCAGTGTTCTGAATTCTATCCAAAATGGCCCTTCATGGAGCTTCCTCCTCCTCTTCACTGGAGGAGAGTGGAGGCCATTTATGAGGTGGTTTCTTAGCCAGCCCTTTCCCTTTGGCCCTTTTTGGGGCCATAAGTTATTCCTGTTCAAACCCTCTACCCAAATTAAAACAGAAACCCTCTCTCTGGCTTTTCTTTGCAAATGAAGATTCAAGAAGGACTCATCCCGCGCTTTCTGCAAGTGTGCTGATGACTAAAAAGGCCAATCCAAGATAAACAAGTCCGGTTGCAGAAAGCACAGCAGAAGGTCACTTTGGGTAATGTTTCTGGCTTGTGATTCTTTCTGCATTGTCGTTTCTCTTCAAGACTTGTTCGGCATGAGTTCTCAAATAAGGCTGCAGCATTGTGGATAGTGCATCTCCATGCCTCCCGATGTGAGGCCAGAGCGGACCATTGTTGGTGATCAATTTGGCCGAGCCTGAGATGTTTCAGGGAGTCCTTGTATCACTTTTTTTGAAGCACCCCTCTTACGCTGACCCGTAGCAAGTTCACCGTAGAGTACTATTTTAAGGAGGCGATGGTCCTCCATCCTAGAAATGTGCCCTGCCCAGCTCAGCTGTGTTCTCAATATCATGGCCTCAATGCTGGTGATCCCTGCTTGCTCAAGGACAGCAACATTCGTCACATAGTCAGTCCAGTGTATGTTTAGGATTGTGCATATACAGCGCTGATGAAATGGTTCGAGGAGTCGTAGGTGGTGGCTATAGGTGACCCATGTTTCAGATCCAAAACAATGGATAGAAAAAACTGCCTCAAAAGCTGCAACAAACCAGAATCAGCAGCTCCTGCAGGTCACCATGTGCTATTATTATTATTAGTAGTAGTATCAGTAGTATCAGTATTATCATTAGTATTGGTTGTTAAGACTCCCTATACCCCGCTAGGCCCCACCAGGTCTTAGAAGCCTGAACCCACCCACCTGGCTATGCCTTGTAGGCATCAATCCACCCACATGGGACTGTCCCTCAGACCCAGCCTGTCTCACCGCCAGGCCCCACTATGCTTTGGAAGACTCAAAGCACCCACATGGCTATGCTCCCTAGGCCCAGATTGTCCCCTCACTAGGCCCTGCTAGGCCTCGGAAGCCCCAATCCAGCCATATGGCACCAAAGTTCACCAAAGTTCCCCAATCCACCCATGTGGCATTGTCCCCTCAGCCCGACAAGGAGCTAGAGAGGGAGGGGGATTGGCCACAGGCAGCTGCCACCACCTGCAGCCTACTCACACTACCCCAGAACAGGCCAGGGGCACAGCCTAACAGAGGCACTGGGGGAAGCCTCAGGCCCAATGGCTGGGCTGCCTCATGACAACACAGCTGCCCAGATGGCCCAAATAGGCTCCGAGGACCAAGCAGACAAACAGAGGCATGGGGGGAGGTGGCTGAAGGTTCAACAGTCAGCTGCAAGCAGGCTGATCAAAGCTGGCAATCAGGCAGCAAAAAACCCAGCGCTTGATGCAAAGCCACTCTCCCCACAGGGAGGTGAGAAGCCGAAGGCCTCCCCATGGCCCCATGGCAGAGCAACCTCCATGCCAGTGAAAGCTAGGATCAGGAAACCACCCAGCACCCACTGCGAAGCTGCTCATCTCCAGGGGGCTGAAGGCCAATCAAACCCCCACCGCAAAGCCACTCATTCCTAGGGGGTGAAGGACGATCAGACCCCTGGCACCCACTGCAAGCTGCTCGTTCGGGGGGGGCCAAGGCGGATCAAACCCCCACGGTTGCCACAAGGCCGCTTGCTCCTGGGAAGGGATGGGGAAACCGAAGTCTTCCATAGCCCCAGCAGCTCAAGCTTAACGGATCAAACCCCCATGCACCACACTAGAGCCCCCACCCTAGGCCCAAGGCCTGCTACTCCCTTCTCCAATTGCTTCACTCTGCTCCTTCACTCTCCAACGATCCAGAACAAAGAGGCGGAGGTGAGGGGTGGCAGGGCCTTATATTGTCTCTGGCCCAATCCCTCCCTCCTTCGTCCATGGCGCATGCACCATGATGTCACCTTTTACAGCCTGCCTGCTTCCCCCTCGCACTCGGCAAAGGCCACTTCCTCCCCAACATGGCTGCACCAGTCAGGAGGTGAGGGGGTTCTTTCTTCATTTGATAATTCAAGAAGATGACTTGTCTTCTCATTTTGGAAAAATACTCTTTTAATTACTTTATGTGTGTGGGGTTTTTTATTCTGGAGATGGTGACCAAACATGATTCACTTCCTCTAACTAGGATTGTTTGGCAGCTGCAGTATTCTTTTCATGAGGAAAATGCTTTTGGGCTAATGCAGGCTAGCTCTCTTTCAAAAACCATTCAAATGCTTGAAAGCAAGACTGATTTAATTGCACTTCAACAAAGACTTTTCCATGAGGGCTTTTATATCTCTTCTGTTAATTCCTCTTAAAATGCCAACATACACTCTTTGACACTGTGACATTAATTTTGGCCTAGAAATCAGAAATTTAGCTGATGATCAATATTATTTTATGTGATTGCCATTGTTAAACCTTTAAAATAGATGATACAATAATTTTATTAGAATATTATATTTAGTTCCAATGTTAAATTGTATTGATAAACAATATTGATGGCCAGTTGATATCTCTAAGGTTTTAAAATGCTTGTACTCTTTATAATCTAAGGAGGCATTGAATTCTAGAAGCATTTCTTTTCTGCTCTACTCTGCCCCATGAGAGACCCTAAAATACATGACTGATTCTCCATCCAAGCAGAAACCAGCCCTATGCTCTTGACTGTGCCTTCTTGCTCCACCTCTGCACTCGTTCTCACTTCTGTCCCCCAGGTCCTGTCCCAGAGATCAGAATTTATTTCCAGAGTTAGCAGCCTTATATAACCAATATTAAACAAGTGGAGTTGAATAATACTTTCTGAAATTGTGGTGGAAACATGACAGAAGAAAGAACAGAGGTTAGAAAATTATCTTTTAAAACATTTCTATTAGGTATCAATGTGCATAAAAGGTAAGTTAGCTACCACTGCTGCTACCATCTCTCCTGGTCCTCCTATATATATATATATATATATATATATATATATATAATTCCTTTTTATTTATCAAAAACCCAAGTGGTGAGTTTCATGACCAAGTGGGAAGGGGAGTTTCAGACAGGTGCTGAGAAAGTGCAGTATGTGTCCAACCAACTAGAGGGAGAGGCGGCACAGTGGTTGGTGGGGCTCTATGATACGGGAGCACCCGAACTGGGAAATTTCCAACAATCTGACTGGGTGGACCTCTTGCCATTTGCCAAGGTAGCCTATAATAACGCCACTCACCAAAGCACTGGCCTTTCCCCCTTTAAGGTTGTCTCAGGACAGGATTTCATTCCCTTGCCTCTGAAGGAGGGGACTCCCACAGACCTGGTCTCGGTGACACAGTGGAGTCAAAAGGTCAGGGACACCTGGCCTCAGGTAATCTCTGCCTTGGACTTTGCCAAAGCACGCTACAAACATCATGCTGACCAAAGATGGGACCCCAGCCCGGGATACGCCGTTGGGGACCTGGTCTATTTATCCACCAAGTTCCTTAAGAGTCCCCAACCCTCCAAGAAGTTGGGGCCTAAATACATTGGGCCCTTTCCTATTACTAGAGTGATAAACCCAGTGGCGTTTGAACTGTCTTTGCCTAAACTGCACCATCATGTGCACCCTGTGTTTCATTCCAGCTTGCTCAAACCGGCATGCCCTCCAGATCAGCACCATCCAGCCATGGGACCTCCACCCCAACCTATTCTGGTCGACCATGATCAACATTTTGAAATCTCCGAGGTGTTGGACTCAAGGGTTCATTGGGGAGGGTTGCAATATTTGGTGAAATGGAAACATTTGCCTCTGGGTCATGCTGAATGGGTTGATTCTGTCCATGTTAATGCTAAATGCTTATTGCGAAAGTTCCATGCCCGCTTTCCTGATAAGCCAGGTTAAGGGGGTGATTTGTCTTCGGGGGGTGGTATGTCAGGCTCATCCCTGAATTCTGGGTGTTGAAGTGGAATTCATGGAGGACCCTGCCATATAGCTGGTTCAGGCCTGGCTCTTTCTCAGGCCAGCCCACCTGGTAGGCATGGGAACGCCAGCCCAAGGCCGTTGGGGCCCAGGTGCAGACATCTTATCCCCCCTTCTCCCTCCCCTTGCCTGTGGTGTCCTCCCTTTTCTGCATTTCTCATGCTGGGTGCTTTTATCTACAGCCCTGCCTGCCTGTAATTCAGTTTCGGCTTTTCCAATGTTCCTTTTGACATCATGGTACTGCCTGAGGATGATTGCTCTCAGGGCCTCGGGGACATACAGACGGTCCCCTTTCCAGGCCAGGCCCTCCCTCATGGTCACCTCCCCAGGGTGGGCCAAGAACCATGGGTCCTTGCGGAGGGCCGGCGCTAGTTGGGACTGCCACCCACCCCCATCATCCCGTGGGAGGAGGGGCTGTGGTGTGTGCTCTGGCGCGTGCAGAGCATCAATGGGCCAAGCCTCTGACGGGGGAGCACCATCCTTGGCTGCCTTGGGCTCATGCTTTGGCCCCACTGAGGGGCTGGCTTGTAATTCTAGCTGCTTGGTTTTACTACGCATGAGGGCTGCCAGCCCCAAGTGGGAGGGGGAGAAAATAGTATCAATGACCTCTTTTCTCTTACTCTCATGTTGTGGAAGCCTGGACAAAGCATCAGCCAGGAAATTCCTTTTCCCCGGGATAAATTTCAGGGTGAAGTTGAACCGGTAAAAGAAACTGGCCCACCTGACCTGCTTAGAGCTAAACCGTCTAGCGGTGGCTAACACTTCCAAATTCTTGTGATCTGTCCAAACTTCAAAAGGTTTGGGAGACCCCTCCAGCAGGTGGTGCCACGTTTCTAAGGCCAGTTTGATTGCACCCGCCTCCTTTTCCCACACAGGCCAATTCCGCTCAGTTTCATTAAATTTCTTAGACAGGTAGGCACATGGTCTGAGCTCTCCCTCTTCCCCCCTTTGCAACAGCACCCCACCCATTGCAACATCAGACGTGTCTACCTGGACTACAAAGGGTTGGGAGGGATCGGGGTGTTTGAGAATTGGTTCTGATGTGAACAGAAATTTTAATTTCTTGAAGGCCAGTTGACACTGATCAGTCCACACTATTTTTGGGGGAGGTTTTTCCCTCTTACCTACCCCCCTGCCCTTATTCACCACATCTTTGGTTTTTAACAAATCAGTCAGAGGAAGGGCTACCGTTGCAAAGTCAGGGATGAAGGACCGATAAAAATTAGCAAACCCCAGGAAGCTTTGCAGTTGCTTCCTAGTTCTAGGGGCTTCCCATGCCAACACCCCTTTGACCTTTTCTGGGTCCATTTCTATCCCCTTGTCTGAGATGCGGTACCCCAAGTAGTCTAAACGACTTTGATGGAATTCACACTTTGACATTTTGGCATACAAATGGTTTTCACCCAACCTTGCAAGCACCTTTTTCACCAATTTCACATGGGATGTGTAGTCCTCAGAGTAAATCAACACATCGTCCAGGTACACCAATACCCCCTTGTACAGCAAGTCTCTCAAAACATCATTAATTAGGTTCTGAAATACCCCTGGGGCCCCTTTTAATCCAAAAGATCCAACTTAGTGAAAATCTTTCCTTTGTACAAATGGGCTAATATGTCCTTCATCAGGGGCAGGGGGTATTGCTAGGAGACACTAATTGCATTTAACCCTCGATAGTCTTGAATCAAACAAAGACCCCCATCTGATTTGCGCCTGAACATCACAGGGGCCCCCACAGGTGAGGTTGAGGGCCTAATGAACCCCCGCGCTAAGTTCTTGTCAATAAACTCTCGGAGTGCCTCCATTTCAGCAGGGGTCATGGAATAAATCCTGGGCTTGGGTAGTTTAGTCTCAGAGAGTATCTCGATGGCACAGTCAAAGGGCCTGTGGGGAGGCAAAATGTCGCACTCCCTCTCATCAAAAACATATTTCCACGCCTTGTATTCTACTGGCAAGCCTTTCAGTTCTCCTTTAACCAAAGCAGTTTTGCAGTTCCTCGAATCAACCTCTAGAGGGGCCCCCTCCCTAGAGGACACTTTCCCCACCCGGTGCTCCTGCACACACACTGGGTCTGCAAACATCAGTGTCTCTTTCACCCAGTCAATGGTGGGGTTGTGAAACTTTAGCCAGTTTAAGCCCACCACCACAGCGGGAACCAACCCTGGGGCAATTACAAATTGGAGTTCCTCTTGGTGGTTCCCCATTCTCATGTGGATAGGGCTGGTTATTCGCCTGGCTGGGCCCCCCTTCATCATCCCCCCATCCATCTGCGACAGCCACACGGGCTTTCCCAACTTAATAGTACTGATGTCCAGTTCACTGACTAGAGAGGGGTGCATTAGAACTTGGGTACAACCCGAGTCAATCATTATCTTTACTTTTTGGGTGGGCCCCTCCCCCTCGGCCCCTACTCTGGCTTTAATACAGAAAGGTCCTTTTACTCCACTCACCACAGCTTCTGGGTGCCCTTCAGGGTTAGCCCGCCCTCGGGCGCTTAATAGGGCGGGCTGGATCCATTTCCCGCTGGCTCAGCATCGGAAGAGAAGGATCCACTGTCATCCGGATCATCCGAAGACTCCCCCGCGGCATGGCCTGTTACCAAGGCCCGAGCTGCTGCTTTCGGCTTGGGCTTGAGTGGGGTCTTAGATACCGCTGATCTCCCTTCCCTCCGCTGGGGTTTGTCAGCTGCCGCTGGCTCCCGTGGGCTCCTGTCTGGGCACTCAGCTATGCGATGGCCACCTTTCCCCACAATGCAGGCACAACCCCTTTCTCATCCTTTGCTTCCATTCTGACTCTCCGGTCATGGCTCTACCCGATCGTGCCGACTTGCCCTTCTTCCCGGTGGACCCGGTGGCCTTCCCCTCTGCCCCTTGCAGACTGCGTACCATCTTGACGCGCCGTCTCAGCATCTCCACTTCCCCAGCAAGCCGCACCCACCCTAGGAGGGTTTCGGGGTTCCCCTGGAACATCGCCCACTCTAGGGTGTCAGCGTTCAGCCCTTCTTGGAAAAACTGCACCTTGACATCTTCCGGCCACTCAGGCACTTGGCTGGCCAGGCGGCGGAACTCAGCAGCATACTCCCACTGTCTTAGTGCCTTGCTTTAGTTGTCTGAGCTCCACCCGAGCTCTTCTCACTCTCAAAGGGTCTTCAAATTGGGCTCTAAGGGCTAGCAAGAACTCTATTAAACATTGAAGATTAAAGAGTACAAAGCCCATAACTGCTTACCTCAACTGTACATTTAGCAGTCACAATGATAATTTCCTTCCACTCCCTGTCTGTGCTGAACAAAATTCCCCCAAGTATTTAAACCCAATCCACAAAAGCCTGCAAGTTGACACATTATTGGAGATGTTAAGTATTCAATTAACCTTTGCTCTACTTCCTCAGTAGTAGGGAAACCTCGGTATGCATGGCTACAATCACATCATTCACACAAACTAGTTCATTCATTAAAAAAACCAGTAAAATCAATTACTTCATTAAGTCCTGCTGGTTTCTTAGAATTTGAAGATCCAACACACTTCTCTTTGTTGCAATTTGTTTTCAGCTAGGGAGATAAAATTAGAACTAGCAGAAACTTTCTCTATCACAAAAAATCTTAAAGACTCTGGGGGGTGTTTCATCTCTAAAAAATGCTCTACCAGAGGACATCCCAATGTCTGATTTCTTATTCTAGATTTGTGTTCTATGACCCTAGTCTTAACTTCTCTTTTGGACATTCTCTTTTGTACAGAAGATTGCATGGGCACATGATTACATATATCACATTTTTTGAAACACAATTTGTAAAACCTCTTAGTACAAACTTTTGCTTTGTCTGAGGGTGTATAAAGTGCTTCATGTTTAGTGATTGATTGCAACAAGAGCAATTCCCACATTTATAATGACCAGTCACTGAAATGGGTTGTTTGTCAGGTGTTACTATATCTGAGTGTACCAAGAAATCTTTTAGCTTTCTTGTTCTCCTGAAACCAATTATAGGAGGCAGAGCACACCCTGGAATATCTTGCACCAAATGCCAGTGTTTGAAAATAATATTTCTTATTTTTTGAGACAGCTGGTTAAACTCCAAGGATGTAGTAATCCTATTGGTAGTATTTTTATCCTGACTCTTAAAAAGGGAATTTCTGTCCTTGTTCATGGCCCTAATTTTGGCGGCTGAAATCACTTTTTGTGGATAAGACCTATCTAATCGTTCTTGTTCATAAACATTTGCGGCAGACACGAAAGAGTCCTGATGTGTCGAATTCCTTTTTAAGCAAAGAAATTGTGAAAAGGTTAGATTGTTTTTTAAATGTCTAGGATGACAACTCTGATAGTGAAGGAGAGTGTTCCTATCTGTAGGTTCTTAAAAATTTGATACAGCAATTTTGGAATCTTTCACACAAACATTTACATCTAAAAAAGATAATTTTTCCAAGTCATGATGGCATGTAAATTTAATATGTTCATTGAAAGAATTTGCCCATTCAAAAAAAAAAGAATGTACTTGTGTCTGATCAGTGAATACAATAAAAATCGTCATTCTCACGCTGTAAGGGGTTATCTGGGAATTGTGTTGGGTTGTCTCCAGTTTCGGCTTTGCCTATGTTCATGATACACATATCCTTGCTGAATAAAGAATTCTTATTGAGTAAATGTGAGCGTGTGTTCCTGGTATATCACAGCAAGGCTTGTTAGTGTCTGTTTGGCTAATGGTTGGTTGATGGGCCATTATCTGCTGGGCAGCAATGAATTTCCTAGGCAGCAATGAAGATGATACCAAGGAAAGAAGAAACCTTAAAAGTAAACAAAATCTGGCTCCCAGTTTTGAAGAACAATAGAATCAAAACTCAACATTTACAAAGGAATTCCACCCAGGGACAGGGGGAGTTCCAGCAGATAATGGCCCATCAACCAGCCATTAGCCAAACAGACACTAATGAGCCTTGCATTTCTATACCCAGAAACTAACCATTCAATTACACAAATTTACATTTACTCCCCAACAGGGGTTCACAGCATATAAACTCCACATACCTTCCCAACCATTCTCTGAAGATGCCAGCCACAGATGCAGGCAAAACATCAGAAAGAAACTATTCCAGAACATGGTCTCACAGCCTGGGGGGAAAAAAACAAGGAAAATCTCTGTGGTATAGTTTCAAGTTATTTTGGAGTTGGGTTTTAAATTGTTCATTTAATAGCAATCTGGAATTAAATCTCCAGATCTTAGTGCAGTGGGCATCTGGGTCTAAGACCCAAGTTAGCAAAAGAGGTGCATGGTCAGAGTGGAGAATATCTCTTATGGTCACATTCCCTATATGAGGTAGAAGGAATTTATTAATAAAAAATGGTCAATTCTCAAGTAGGACTTACGGACTTGGGAGGAAAATGTGTACATTCTTTCTGCAGGATGGAGTGTCCACCATGGGTCAACTAAGCCTAGGTGTGTGCGTATTCCATCAGGCACTAATGATGATTGAGAGGGTCTATGCTGGTCCAGGGGGATCTGTCAAGGGTTGGGTCTAGGATCATGTTGGAATCTCCTCCCACAAACATTGTGCCCTTAGCAAAAGTAGAAAATGTGTGAAAAAAGTTTTCCAAAAAAGTTGCCTGGCTATTATTTGGTGGATAATAAGTAGCTAGGGTAAATAAGTGGCTGTGAATTAGGCCCTGGATCATGATATGTCTGCCTTTAGCATCTCTCTTAATGTTGTGGAACTGAAAGGGGGTGCCTTTGTCAATTATGATCACTACTTCCTGTGATTTACCCAAGCCTCCCGCTACATACTGAGTGCCGAATCTCGAGGTGGGCAGCACTAGGTTATTTGTTCTGTTATAGGTCTCCTGAAGAAATAGTACATTGGGTTAATGAGAAGAAATTTCCTTTATTTATTTTTTTACTTTTTGGTGGGATCCTAGCCCCTTGACATTAAGGGAGAGTATGCGGAGGTCACACATGATCATCAGTGAGAGAATAGGCACCAATGTTTCTTTCGTAGGGTCGCCTTCTGCATGAGGAGTGACACCAGAAAGTCTGAAAGTATGTTAGGGGAATTCGTGTGCACAGCCACAGAAAGATACCATGTCTGAGCAGTCCCTCCTGCATCCCATCCACACATAAATATATCAGAAATTTCAACAATAAACATAAACATCAACATTAATAACTTGCCGAGATGGGGGGCGGAGATCGTTATGATCACTACCTGATCAGACCTTATATTTGTCTGATCTCCTTTGGTTTGCCCTTGTAGGGCAGTGGAGGATGGTGTGAGTTCCAGATGTTTTGACAGTCTCCACAAATAGGCTGTTAGAATGGACGTTGAGTTGCAGTGCGCAGATGTTGGTCAAGCTAGATCTTGTATGGTGGTACCCAAAATGGAGTGGGTAGTTGTGTGGAGAATGATATGGTTATCTGATCAGCTAAAATTGTTCAGGGCATTGTTGAGTTGTGGTTATAGAAAAAACTAGATTGTCTAAATGCATTATGAACATTTGAAAGTTGGAGGAGGTGGGGGTAGAAATCATGGAGTCTGTTGTCTGTGGAGATTGAGGCACTGTCAGACCGTCTCTTCACACTGGCAGAAGTTGACAATTAGGAGAAAAAGCAGCAATATAGCCAGTAATGGGAGGAGGGAAGGCCTCATAGAGCAGGACTTCAGCAGGATCAAGTAATGGTGGCTGCCTTGTCGTTTTGTCACAAAGTGGCATGAAGGTGACAATATGACCAATTTCCTCTACACAGGGGTTGAGGTCCTGCTAGGAGATGGGTCCAAAATGTTGCCAAGTGAGTATCACGAAATTTTCTGTTTTGGTCGGACACCTTGCTTGTCCTTTCTCCATTGGATGACCTTCCATTCTGATGAGGTTTGATCAAGAGGGAGGGCTTGTTCATTTCTTATTTCCATTTCCAGAGGTTTGGGGACTGGGATTCCCATCTCAGTCAGTGCTTCCAGTAGTTGTAGTTTAGAGGTCACACTCGCAGCTGAGTCACCTTTTGTAATAATTCAGAATGGGAATCCCCAGCAGTACTTGATCCCTTCCTTTAACAGGAGGGAGGTGAGAGGTTTCTGTTCTCATCGTCTTTGCAGGATCTCTTGTGAGACATCTTGGTAAAGAGATATGGTGGCTCTATTAAAGGTGAGTGGTGCAAGATTGTTTAATGTAGACATAACTTGCATCTTGTTGGAAAATGAGGAGAACCACAGGAGAATGTCCCTGGGGAGTTGGCAGGCAGATTGGGGACAGGTAAGTGATCTATATGTCCTCTCTATGTCTGCCTCCTTGAGATCTAATTCAGAACACAGGTCTTTCAGCCAGGTGAGTAGTAAAGTCTTGATGTCTGGTTTTTCTGCTCCTTCCACCAGCCTTCGAAAGTGAACGTTGAGATGGCAATTTCTGTTCTCGAGGTCATCCACCTTGTCCATTAGATACTGGTTGGACTCCTCAAGTTTACAAATCCATGGGTCCTGAGCCAACACTGTCTACAGGGCTTCAGCCGCAGTGTTCTCTGTAGCTGAAATCTTGTCTATCAGGTTTGACAGTTTGAGGGTCTTAGTTCCTTGGCCACCGGGTAGTAATCAGTGATAGACTGCTCCGATGGATGCTTGACCACTTGCATTAACAATTATGATCAGTTTTAGATCATTTCAATCATTTATGTTGTGGCGCACACACACACCACTATTCTATAATGATAATGAGTTCATGGCAATTCTTTATGGAAGCTTGAACCCCCAGACTAAGATGGCACTTTCCCCTATAAATACCAACAAAGTAGCCTGGGACACCCTTTTAGACAGACTTAGGAAGGTGGCAGACCATTTTTGAATAAAATTTGCAGTGATCAGGACAAGCTCAACAGCTACACATCTTTCATGATCAGTAGCTGGCTCCGCCTCGTCAGTCATCATTTAAAGCAGCTGTGTTGTCTGTTTCATACTGGAAATATGCTAAGTCTAAAAGTTGAGCAATGTGTCAACTTGAATTTTTTAGTAAAATTGAACAAAACACCAACAGAATGTTTTCAGATGCTTTCTGAGGCCTACGAGGAAAACTACTTGTCTCGTGTGAGTGGCACAAAAGATTCAGAGAAGGACATGAGAACGTGGAAGACAATGAACACCCTGGATGACCTTCCACTTCAAGAACCAAAGAAATTGTAGGAAAAATCAGCCAGACTTCGAGGAGACTGCCAACCCATGTCCAAATGGTAGCTGAAGCTGTGAACATTGACAAAGACACTGTGCGGAAAATTTTGCTTGAGAAGCTCAACATGAGAAAAGTTTGTACCAAGATGGTCCCTAGAGTTCTCATACCAGAGCAAAAAGAGTGCTGCAAGGAAATTTGTGCTGCCGTTCTGCAGCAACTTGAAGTGGACCCAAACCTTTTTCAAAAAATCATCACTTGTGATGATCTTCCAGTAGGAACCTGAGACAAAATACAGTCAATGCAACTTAGCAGCATGGCCAAAAGACAGGCGGGCACAAAATAGCTCCTTGCTGGTGGACAAATTGCATTTTCTTCCACAGCACAGGAAGCCCATGCCAAGTTAGATGAGGCTACAATACAAATTCAGGAATTGCAGTGTAGACTAGCCATGCTAGAGGATGAACATGTGAAAGTACAGCACATGTACTTGCTGCTTAGTATCTGGCTAACCAAGCTAAAATACAGCATGCCAACACTGGCCATGAGACATGTAACAAGAGAGTTGCGGAATTAGTTCAGAGGTTAGAGACAAGGGAGGCAATTATTTTCATTGTTTGCCCTGATACACTTCCACCACTCACAGTGTATTCTCTAATGGAGTCATTGCCCAAGGAAGCAGTCCCTCAAACTCCATATGATCCTGACTGGGAAGAGCCTGCTCTGCTCTGCCCTTTCCAGAATAAGATTGTTGCCAGGCACCTTGCCAGTGGCCAAATTGAAAACCAGCACACAGAGGATAGATTCACTTGGACTGCAGTAGAGACCCAAGCCATTGCAGTCCAGTTATGTCCACTGAATAAAGAGATAGGGATTGTATGGCTGAATGTTGTGGCACGCACACACACCACCATTCTATAATGATGATGAATTGAAGGTAATTCTTTATGGAGGCTTGAACCCCCAGACTAAGATGGCACTTTCCCCTATAAATACCAACAAAGTAGCCTGGGACACCCTTTTAGACAGACTTAGGAAGGTGGCATACCTTGTCAGGGAATCTGGAACCCTAAAGAGTACTAGAGTCCCATGGAAAAGCGTGTAACCCAAGTCTTGGGAACCAGTTCAACTGGTCACCTACAGGAACCACAGAGTACTGAAGGACCGGAGAAACAGGAAATCAGGCACCCCACAGTAAAAAGGTCCCCCTCACTGGTTCATTATTCTGCATGAAACAGCTTGGAACATGAATAAGAACACATTTTGGTTAAAATCAATAGGAATGCTAGTTTTAAATCTCACACATGAGGGAGACGATTACATCCTCACTTTTGTCACAGGCAAGAGACCTCCCACTGACGCTGGGATCTTGCCAGCATAACAGGGCACGTTGTCGCACACAGGAACATCCGTGACAGAAACAGAGAGGCGAGATCTGTTGACGGCTTCTCCTGTCAATAAAAAGCAGCACTGGCAGAACGGGAGCGGAATGGGTGCATAACAAGGGGGGGACAACATAGTCTGATAAAGGAGATCTTTTGCAATCTCCTGGCTTTGCTGTAACGCCACATTTGATGCATCTGATAATCTTCCAAGGCTGCTGGCATAAAGCAAGTATATAGGGAACACTGGCATTGTGGGTGGGATTCCAACATCCCCCACACATGTCTTAGGGTAACACAGGTAACTTCCTTAATTGTAACTTGTTACTTCAGAGCATTCATCTCCTTCTCCTTTTTTAGGCCTGTGCTTTCCAGCAGTTCCTCAGTCTGTGCTAAGAAATCTTTCAGAAACTTATTGCTACATTATTCAGATTTCAGACAAGCAGTAGCTCCCTCTGATTCTGTCATCAGGGCAACCCATTCAAGGTGGGAATATGAATCACTGTGTTCTTTAAGCACCTCAAGGTATGCTTTGTTCTGATTTTTTGGTTCTGCAGATGAAGAAATTATGGTGGTAAGGAGGAGGAAGAAATTTTCAGTGGTGGCACCTATATTGTGGGAAGCTTCTAAATAGAAATGTTCACCAGGCAAGATTATTGCTGGCTTTCTGATGACTAACTAGTACTTTTTTCTTCAGGAAATGAGATTGGTTTTTTTTAATAACTAAATTATTTGGTCATTTTAATCTGGCATTATTTTATTGCTCCTGCTACAATTATGTATTGAATAGTTTCCATGTTATGATCGTTGCATTGTGAACTGTATGGCACTGCTTGTGAATGAATGAACAGATGAATGAATGAAAGTTCAGGATTGAATGAATGAACAGATGAATGAATGAAAGCTGAGGATTGAACAATATTGTACCAATGGTGGACCAGTGGGCTGTTAAAACACCAAGGGGATTCTGTCACTTGGGCTATGGAGCAATTGGGTTGTGGAGCAATTGAGCTATGGAACAATTGTGCTTTCCCACCTTTCAAAAACTTCCAACTACTGAGTATGTGAAGCATTTGGGTGCTGTGAACTGATATGCAAACCTTGAAAAGATTGGGGGGGGGCTTCAGCTGGAGGAGGGACAGGGGACAAAACAATCATCCCACTCAACCATCCTTCTTAATGACTTTCTCCCCTATACCCCATGTTAAACCCCTTCCTGTTAATTTCTTCACATTTATTATTCTAATGACATACAGAAATGAATAGTACTGAGAAGGGGATATTTAGTCTGAAAAGGAAGCCGAAGATAAACTGTTGTGAAGACAAAACACTACAGAAATTGTGTACTTTGGGAAAATTGAGACCTGAAAACTATTTTCCATATCATTATTTCCAGCATTTTGCGTCAGTGTAACAATATGATGGGAGGCACAGACAATACCCATGAGGATCCCATTTGATGTCTGAGAAACTTTTTAAAAAATGTACTTACTTACTTTACTTAAACTATTTTTATCTTCCCCTTCAACTGACAAGCCAAAACAAACAGTGGCAGCAGCACATCATTAAAACAGTAACAAATTATGTGGTCTTTAAATAGCCTATTTAAAGATGTAGTACTGCCAATTATTTTCTCCAGTTGTCATTTTTCTCTTGCTCACAGGACTACTGGTTACAATAACCTGTGGGAGGGGAAGGAAGGCCCAGTGAAGAAGCAGCATGTAGCAGGAGTGAGGGCATGTTTGCCTCTGTGGTTGCTCCTCCTCTGCTCCTCCTCCTCCCCCTATTCATTTTTTTGTGAGGCAAGTTGAATGCTGCAACTGTGTAGCTTCAAGCATTCATGCTTCAGGTTCATTTTATGTATAGTGAGGCTGAGCAATCATTTCTCTGAAGAATTATAAACTACATGGTCTTGTTTTCATGATTCTCCTGATTCTTCAAAACATTCTACTTTCTACATATTTCTTCTACTTTCTACATAGTTCTTAAAATCTCTGTATAATATGAACAGTAGATATTTATGTATACCAGTTCAATACAACAGATAAAATTGTCATCTAATAGTAATTAAAAGTAAATGAGGTCTTCAAGAGTCTTTATTCAATATTACTATCCCAATAGTACAGAAAAGGATTGGTGGGGCTGTAGCTATTATATAGCTGACAGTTTGTGGAGTAACTGCTGCTGTCCGTGCAGGCCTTTTGGAACATGAGAAATGAATGAACTGTCTGTGCAACCAGGGCTACTGCTATCATTAAGCCAACAAGCAGCTGCCTAGGGTGCAAACCTCAGAGGGTGCTGTATTGATCTTTAGGGCCACAAAATTTGCAAAGGAAAAGACACACACAATGAGATTTTGATGTACCTGAAATTGAAATATTTAAGATAGGTACTTAAATTTTAACATCACAGTTCACAAGATTATTCAAAATTATTTGTGTGCTTATACATTTTCTTTTGTATTTGGGAAAGGTTATAAAAGATTGTTGTCTTACTTATTCTTGCAATTAAAAATAAATTTAGCAGTTTCAAGTTTTTTGCTTTTTTCTTTTTTTAGAAAATCATCTGTTTTTGAAAATTGAAGTTAGCAACTTTTAGGTATGTGTGTGCAAGTAGTTGGCCTTGCCTAGGATACACAATAGCCTGACACTGGCATTGCTTACAGTCCCTAACTGGTTAGAAACAAGTGTGTTTATTGTTGTTTTAGAGTGTGATGGGCAACCTTTTGAGCTTGGTGTGTCAAACTTCACCAAAAGACTGAGCATAACTCGGGTGGTGTGTCACTTTGAGGAAAAAACATTTATTTCGCGATATTTATTATTTAAATAATATAAATGTATACAGTTGCCCCTCCACATTCACAGCTTTCACTCTCACGGTTTTGATTATTCGTAGTTTGCTCAGCAAGCACTCCATTTAAATCAGCTTCTCTCCCTACCGCTCAAGGGAGAGGAGCTGATTTAAATGGAGTGCTTGCTGAGGAAGCCAGGCACTCAACTCCCCACTTTCCTGGGGCTTGGCTCCATTTGGGGGGGGGAGGGCCAAGCCCCGGGAGAGCGGGGAGTTGGCAGGAAAGGCGCTTTTTAGCCCCCCCCTTCTCAAAGCCGCTATTGAGCTTTCTAAGCCTTGTTGCGGCTTTGGGAGGGTGGGAGTGGCTGAAAAGCCTCTATGCTGTGCTCCCTCAACCCCTCCCAACCTTCCCGAAGAGACTATATGGGGCTCTCAATCCCCAGAGCCCCTTCAGGAAGCCCGGGGAGAGGATGGGCAGACTCCCACCCACCCGCCCGCCATCTTGCCTGGCCTTTCCGAGGCAGCTCCAGGGAAGCATGGCAGGTCTCGGGGGGTGGCTCCACCCCCCACATCCCTAAAGTGGCGATCGGGGCTTCATAGCCCCACCCTCCACTTTCCTCCACCCTCCACCACCGATCGCCACTTTAGGGAAGGTAGTGAGGTTGTGAGCAGGGGGGAGGAGGTATATGGCTGTGTGTCAGTCCAAATGGCTACGCGTGTCAGTGCTGACAAGCGTGTCATAGGTTCACCATCACTGTTTTAGACACAATAACACGCTAGCTGGGAGTGATACTGTCATATACAGTATCTTACAGGGGCATCTTGTTCACCAATTCCATTTTACCCTCTGAGAGAAGCAAATTACCACTAATTGATGATTGTACCTTATTTATGAAAAACAAGAGAGTTTACCATGATTTTAAAATAACAGCAGGAAACTAACCATATGACACAGTTTTGAAGCAAGTTGAATTAGGTTCAATCAGTGGTTTCAGTTATCCATGGCTGAAAAAATAGGGACACATACCATAGTGTTGTGTTGGAAAAAGCCTAAAGAGGTGTTCTCTCTAAGAATCACTAGGTCCTCCAATGCAGCTCTATGGTATGTTTGTATCAGAAGTCCTTTATTTTAATAAGGTTTGCTATTATCCATGGGTAAGTCCAGGAATGTATCCACCATGGATGGGAGGGTGATGTGTATAATCAATTTCTGCTTTCAAATACAATGTAATAGTATTAAACCTTGTACTTGCAGCATGTAAATTAATGCTAAAAGAAAATATATATAGCTAGTGTGTGTGTGTGCGTGCATGCGCGTGTGCGCCTTCAAGTCTCCTCTTTTGCCCCTGGGCAGTCCTCACAACCCCTGGGGCAAAGATGGGGCTAAGATGGTGGAGAAGATAGGGTAGGGCCCATTACAACCCCAGTAAAATCCATTCCAGGCGGCAAAAAAATGATTGGGCCCTGCATGACCATAGGAGCATGGTCTGGCATGCTGGTTTGTCACTGCAGCTGCCCTCTGCCTTCATAGCCAGGAAGGGGCCCCACAGCATGTGACCAAGGCTGCTTACATGCAGGGGGCCTTGCTCACATGCTGTGAGCCTGCTTCCTGATGTCAGAGAGTGCAATGTGGAGAGCAGAGGCAGTGGCTGCAGGGACGGGATGGCGTGCTCATTTGGACTCCGCTCCATTTCATGCCAGTAAAGGGGGTTCAGTGGGCCAGATCCATGGGTGAAATACCTCAGTGGGGATCTGGCACATCCTTGCCCATGTAGATGACCCCTAAGACTGATGAAGTCATCATCCCAACTAATCAAAAATTCCCAGTGCTTTAACTTTGAGAGTCCTGGCTCCATTACACAACTGGTTCTATGCATTTTCATGAATAACTAGAAAACTGGAATTAAATCAGGCTAGTAGTGTCTATGGCCAAACCTTATTCCATGATGTCATGACTGTTCTGTAGCAGGCATGTACTCAAACCATTACTGTGGTGTCCCTTTTAATTGATGGGTAAAGCCTGTCAATATCTCTAAATGTTGTTATTGTTCTGCTGCTGGCCCTGGTGTGATAGGTCCTTTTGCTTCAGTTCTGGCATTACAGCAGTCAGTGTCATGAGGGGCCTGATTCTCCTCCTCGCCCCACCTCCCACAGGAAAAATAAAAATAAACCCTGACAGGCATAGAGTTAGCCTGGAATAGCGAGTGGGAGGGGGAAAGGAGGAGATTCAGGACCCTTCATGCTATAATGCTAGAACTGCAGTGAAGAGACTTATCACACCAAGGAGGTTTTCAAAGCAGCATAGTTGCATGAAAGAAGAGAAGTATGATAAGAAATGTTTTCAAAGTGATATGTTCCTGGTTCCTTTCATAACACAATTGTCCCAAGATCCTAGCCTTATGTGATCATCTCCTATATATCCACATGTCACTCCTACCTTTTATATCATTTTTTTCTGTTTGGTGCAGCAATCTGAGTGAAAGAGATTAAATACTGTGGCTTGAGAGTCATGTGCTTTGGAAAGGTCACCAAATGTCCTTGGGAACTGCACTTAGAAATGTGATTACTTTGTCCTAATATTGGGAGTCAATAATGTCACAGTGATATTAGCAGAAATGATCCCAATTTCATCAGTTAAAGCCAGCTTCAAAAGTTTTATTCAAGATGTTTATTAAGTGGAAGTGTGCTAGTCTCACCTGTATTGTTGCTTTGCTCATGCAAAAGTATGTTTCTGGAGATGAGAACCTGTTGTATATGTGGAGGCTTTCCATGTGGGCGAGAAGACAGATACAATATAGCTACAAAAGGCCTCCTTCTTTATATGTATGCCTTTTATGTAAAGAAAGGAACAATAGATAGAGGTTGGGTGTATGCAGAGTAGACATATTTACCAAACCTGAACAGAGATGAAAAGAAATTGGGGTTGGTACTTCCACACCCACTCGGGTAGTTTTATTGTTTTAGCCATATTTTCATACATATTTTCATCTTTTCATGGGCATCTCCCTAGTTTACTAAGAGATAATATGTTTAATAATGATATCAACATAAAATGCAGGTCTGAAATTAAGCTGGAAAGTGTGATAGACTCATGTATCAAAGGCTTACTTCTATAATTATGAGATATGCTTGTGGTTTTTCAGTTCCTTAAATTTAACTCACAGTTGTTGACATATATAGTCAGTGTTATAACAGCGTTCTGTTGAATGAGCATTACAAATTCACAGAATCCTAATTACTTATGTAGCTATCTACAGATACACTTTAAGAAAGCTACATGAATGCCTCCTTAATTTTAGTAGTATCATTTTTAAAAAATTTGATGAGAATGTGAAAGCTTTTTTTAGAAAAGAAAAATAAAGACTGTTGTTTTACCATTCAAAGCTGATCCCCATATGAATGTTTAGGTTTTTGAATATTGCTCACAGGTGCATACCTGCCCACTTTAATGTCTTCCTTAATTCTTGCACATGTTTTCCAATTCAGCTCTGATGCCAGTAATACATGTGGTAGGTACAATAACCCTCAATAATGTCTAAACCTTGGAAATCAGGTGTGCCCTTTTTAATGAGGTGGGTTAAATGTATGAGTAAAAAACCATTATGCAGTATGGAGGTATAATGAAATTAGGACAAAAAAGACAAAAAATGTTTGAGACTGAGGACTTTTTCGGATGACAGTTTACAACGCTAGCAGCCTTGTCCCCGTTGCGAGGCTGCAGCGCTGCAGAGTGTCCCTTTCGGATGAAGCTCTGCCCTGCTGTCCCTCTTGCGGTAATGTTGCGTAACCGCAGGGACGCAGCAGCGTTATATTTGGCATTTTTCTACTCACGAAAGTTGATCGTGAGTAGAAAAATGCCAAATATAACGCTGCTGCGTCCCCGCGGTTACGCAACAGTACCGCAAGAGGGACAGCAGGGCAGAGCTTCATCCGAAAGGGACGCTCTGCAGCGCTGCAGCCTCAACGGGGACAAGGCTGCTAGCGTTGTAAACTGTTGTCCGAAAAAGTCCTGAGAGAAACAGACACAGACTCTTTCAGCTAGCAACTTTATGCAAGAATTAACAAAAAGCCAATCAACCCACAAGGACTCATATAAACATGTGGCAACACTCATTTGGAAATAGAAGTTGTGTAGCACTTGATCTTTTCCATCCAACCTCCATATTTTTGTGAGTGAAGTAGAAACTCTTCCTCAAAATTTATTGTTGGTTTTGCTTATTGGAAACATACAATACAATATGTAACGCTTTAGCAGAATTGAGTAGCTTTTCAGTTAAGAATGATCCCCCCCGCCGCCGCCAAAAAAAAGGGGAAAAAAGAGTGCAGATAGGGAAAGGATAACAGTAGATGGTTTCCAAAGGCTGCTTTTTTTTCAATTTGCAAGCTGAATAGAAATGTTAATTATGGAAGAAGGCACTCTATTGATCTCTGAAGCAGAAAATATAGCTTTCAAACTAGCATAATCTCTGTTATCACTAACTGACATTCCCATGGAAAATAGGGTTATATTGTATGTATTGATACATCCATTATAGCTAAGGGCTTGTCTAACTGGACAATTTACCCCATCTTGCCCCCATCTGAGAGCCCTGCAGTCCTGACAATGCAGGACATTTGCCCCATTCTGCCCCTGTCCTCATAATTCTCAGGCCAAAGATGGAGCTCATACTGAACTAAGATGGGGTACGGGACCCATTAAAAAATTGTTGTAAAATAATACCTAGGAAAATTCAGTCCTTTTTTGTGTGTGTCTATAACATGTCTTTTTATTTTTATTTATTTATTTCCTGCTCTTCAGTCACAAGGCTATCAGAGCGGCTTACAAATTGTTTTAAGCAATAGCAATTTACACATCTACTTTTAAAAAATATTTTTATTAATTTTATAATCATACATTATATTATCCAATCAATACTTATTTAGTATAACACATAAAATTACTATAAACATCACAATTTTTCTATTAACTAATTCCAAAAGTTAACATAGATTCTTTACTATAATTCTTTTCATGAATATTACTTCCCCTACCCCCCACCCACCTCAGTGCTCCCCTTCACCGGAGCCATTATCCCTTACCTAATCTTTCCTGAATCTCATTTCTTCTCGTGGAGGTAACCTCCCATCTTTTATCTGTAATACTTTTTTAACAAATACTTTCCAAATTTATCAAAATCCCTTTCTTTCCAACTTCCTCTTCTTACTTTAATTCTACATGTTAACGTATCATTTATTGCCATTTTCCAAACTTCTTTATACCACTCCTCCACTTGTACATTTATTTGCATTTTCCAATGTCTTGCTATAATTAATCTTGCTGCCGTTAATAAATTTGTTATTAAATCCTTTTCTGCTTGGTTCCCATTCTCTCCATTATAAATTGACATCAATGCTATGCTCAGTTTCCTTTCTATATTTCTATTCAGAATATTCTCTATTTCTATAAAAACCATTTCTCAAAACTGCTGTAGAAATTTACAATTCCACCACATATGCATATATGTACCTATTTCTTGACAACCTCTCCAACAATATTGAGAGTTATTCTTATCAATATTATGCAATCTTGCTGGTGTCAAATACCATCTCCATATTATTTTATAATAATTTTCTTTTATCCATATCGACATATTTTTATATGTCTTTGTTTCCATATCTTATCCCATTCATGATCTCCATTTTTTTGTTTCAAATCTTCCTCCCATATTCTCCTTAAATATTCCCCTTTGTCTTTTTTATCCTTATTTTTTATCAATATTTTATATAATTCACTTGTAATACCTTTCAAACATTCATTATCAACCCTCTTTTCACCTTTTTTAACCAAATTTTCAAATTTGAGAATTCCATTGTTTCTTTATGATACTTTTCCCAATTTTTAATCCACTGTTCTAACTGTATGCAATTAAACCATGAATTTTTTATTCCACATAATTTCTCTCTTATACTCCCTTTCTCATTCATCCATCCTATCCATCCCTCTATTTTATCTAGTCCTCTTTTCTTTAATTCCTTTCCCATTTTTTCCTTCAAATTATTTGGGATTTTTTCCCCATTATAACCAGTGTTAATACTGAATCAATAAGCAAAAATTCTCTCTTATATTTATACCATATTCTCCATATATTTTGCAGAAATGGGTTCTCAATTCCTTTAATTTCCTTTTTTGTAAAATTACCAATAAATATGTTCCATATTCTCTTTCCTATTCTCCCTGTTTCTATCTCTAACCATTCTAAATCCCCCTGTCCTACAATTCCCTCTATAACATATCTCAATTGATTAGCTTCATAATATCCTTTTATTTTATGAAGACCAAGTCCTCCCTCCTTCTGTGATATATACCAAAATAATTTATTTAATCTTGTCCTTTTCCATCCATTACAATATTTATTCAACATATTTTGCCATTTTTTCAGTTCTACTTCTGATATTTTTATTGGTAACATTCTAAACAAAAAAATTAGTTTAGGTAATATTTTCATTTTAACTAAAGCTACTCTTCCAAACCATGATAGTTGAATATTTTTATATTCTTCCAATTTCTTTTCCATTTCTTTCCTTAATACCATAATATTTTTCTCTTCTAATTCTTTTAATTTTTTTGTAATATTTATTCCTAAATACTTAATATTACTTTTTAATCTTACTTCTAATTTTTTCCCTTTTACAAATATATTTTCTTCTTCTTTAGTATAGTTAAACAAAATCATATCTGATTTGTTACAATTAACCTGTAAGCCTGTCATCTCCCCAAATACTTTTAAATGTTCTTTAATTTTTCTATTTTGTTAATCAATTCCTTAATTGTTAGCAATGCATCGTCAGCAAACAAGCTTATCTTATGTTTTGTTTCTAATCCAATTCCTTCTATACTATTATCATTTTTTATCACATTTGCTAGAATTCCTATTACCATTGCAAACAATGTTGTCTTGTTCCTCTTGTTATTTTTATCTCTCTTGTTATTCCATCATTAACCATCACTATAGCTGTGTTATGGGAATACAATTGATCTATTAATCCTCTAAACCTCTTCCCCATTCCAAATTCTTTCAGTATTATTTTTTAATGTTAGCCATTCCACACATTCAAATGCTTTAAATATATCTAATGCTAATATCCCTGCTTTTACTTTTGTTTTGCTGTTTATATGAATTTTATTTAACACCCTTCCTATTAAATTTGACATTTGTCTTCCTTTCACAAATCCACATTGGTCCTTTAATATATATTTATACATACAACTATTCATTCTCTTTGCCATTATTGCTGATAATAACTTTGCATCTTGATTTATCAATGATATAGTCCTGTATGATTCAGGGTCCATCAAATCCTTATCTGGCTTTGGTATCAATATTATCAATGATTGTTGCCATGATGGAGGGACTTTGTCTCCCATTATTATATTATTATATAATTCTAATAATTTAGGTATTAACTTCTTTTTAAATGCTTTATAATAATCTGGTCCCAACCCATCCATTCCTGGAGCTTTCCCACTTTTTAAATTATTTATTACTTCCTCTACTTTCATTTTTGTAATTGGTTTTTCTAATAAACCCCTATCTTCCTCTTCTATTTTAATCTTCCAATTTTCCCTTACATATTTTTCTGTTTGTTCCACTGATTTATTCCCTGACTGGTACAGGTCTTTATAAAACTCCTCAAAAATTGTTAGTTTTCCCTTCATTGTTCTACACATTTTACCTATTTTATCTCTAATCCCATTTATCATATTTTCCATTTTCTTCTTCTGTGTGGATCTAGCCAACATTTTTGAATTTTTATTACTAAATTCAAAATACTCCCTTCTTAAATAGATTAAATTTTCCTGTACTTCATCTACTTCCATTTTATCCAATTCCTCCCTCTTTGCTCGTAACTCAATATAAGTTTGTTTTTCCTTGTCTAATATATATTTATTTTCCAATAATTCTATTTCCCTTTCTAATTTCCCTTTCCTTTCTTCTTGCCTTTTTTAAGTTAAAGGTTTCTTTTATGCATATCCCCCTTGTCACAGCTTTCATAGTATCCCACAAAATTCCTTTTGATACTTCTTTATCATTTAATTCCCATAATTCTTGCCATTCATGCTCAAAGTTTTTCTACTATTTCTCTGTAATTTAAAATCTTTGTATTCAACCTCCACCTTTTCACCTGTTCATAATCTCTCTTCATTATAATCTGCATATTGACCAAGGCATGGTCTGTTACTTTTATCTTTTCTAGCTCTGAATTTATGATTTTATCAATCGAATTTTTTGATACAAAAATATAATCAATTCTTGAATAACTCTTATGTACCATTGAAAAGTATGTATATTTCCTTTCATCTCCCTTTACCAATCTCCACACAATTTTCAACCCCTTTCTTTTTATTATTTTATTTAAATTTGTAATATTATCATATTTATCACTTAATGAATAATTTTATTTATCTTTTATTCTTTCCATTTGCATGTTAAAGTCTCCTGCTACAACAATATTTTGTTCTTGCATATTCTCCATTTCTTCAAATACTTTCTCATAAAATTCCTCTTGTTTTTCATTTGGAGCATATACATTCATTAGAACATATTTATCTTCTCCCATTTCACCTTGCATTATAATATATCTACCATTTTCATCTTTTTTCACCTTTTTAATGACAAAATTACATTTTTTTGCTATTAATATTGCTACCCCTCTAGCTTTTGAATTCCCATATGCTTTTTCATAAACTCTTACCCAATTCAATTTCAATTCATTTACTCCTTCCCCTTTTTGATGTGTCTCTTGCAAAAATATTATATCCACTTGATCCTTCTTCAATAATGCTTCAATCCTTTTTTGTTTTATTACCATGCCAAGGTCATGAACATTTAAGGTTGATGTCTTTAATTTATTAACCATTAGATTCCTTATTACATTTTCTATAAGATCTTCTGGCTCCAAAAAGTGACCTCCCTTCCCCATACCCACCCCTTCCCAATTATTCTCCATTTCCTTCCCCCCTCCCCCTTTCTCTTCTTTACCTCCCCACCTTGCCTTCCCAAGGCAAATTGCCTTGCTCATGACCCCCCAGGTCTTCCAGGTGAGGAGTGGTGAAGAGATCATCCAATGGCCCAGAACAACTCCCTCCCCCCGAGTGCTCATAAAAATAAAAAATAAAAACATTTCCCCTCTTTCCCCCCCTGTAATTTTATTCTTCTTCCTTCTGCTTTCTTCATCTGTCTAAACTTTTCCTTCTCCGCTGTCCACTCCTCCATCAGCTCTGTACTCCTTCTTATGTACTCCCAACTCCTCCAACAATCGCAGTCCTTCTTCTGGTGTTTCCATTCTATATCTTTTTCCTGCCCATTCAAATTTCAAAAACACTGGATATCCCCAAGCATATTTTATACCAGCTTTCAAAAGAGTAGCAATACAAGGCTTCATCAATTTTCTCCAAATTACTGTTTGTAGACAGTAGTCATTATATAATTCCACCCTTACATCCCCATACGTCAGTCTCTCTGGATGTTTCTTGACTGTTCTCATCAATTCCTCCTTGTTATTGTAATTAATAACTCTAACAATAACATCTCTTGGCAAAATACTTCTCCTTACCTGTCAGTTCTCCATGGATCTGCTCAATGTCCTCTTCCCTCCATTTCACAGCTGGGGTCACTTGCTGTAGCCATTTCAACACTTCAGATTTCAGATTAAATCCTTGATCTTACCCCAAAGATTCTGGCAGGAACCTTATTCTAAAGTTATTCCTGCATTGACATTCTTGCATGTATATCATTTTTTTTCCATATCTGTGATTTTCTTCATATTGTCCTGGATCTGACTGCCTTGAAGTGTTTGAGTTTTAATTATTTCTTTGTTCTCTTTTACTATATTAAGAATATCGCCTTGTATTCCTTCTATTTTTGTACTCATTTCCACAAATCTTTCTTCAGATCTTTTCCTCTCCTCCTGCATTTCTTCTCTTATGCTTGCAAACTCTGAAAACATTCTCTTTTTATCTTCTCTAAATTCTGTCATCATTTTTGTAAAGAGAGAATCCATATGAGTTTTAATATCCTCTGTGCTTTCTCCCCTTCATTCCCTCCCCCTTGGGGGCAGAGGATCTGGGGCAGAGGCACCTGAAGGAGGGCTAGTTTCCTTTTCCATCCTTAGTCCTTCTGGTTCACCCTTGTTATTCTGTGCTTCCGGAGATATCCTTTCTAATCTCTTATGAGATCTATCTGACGGTTTACCTAATGTTTGTGGCCTCAACCAACTTTTTCCTGCAATATTTCTTTTTTTTCTTAGACATAAGAAAATCAAAACACTCCAAATTTTTGTTCCTCCCCTTCTGTTTGTGGCCCCTCCTTCCTCCACCACTTATTTTTTTAAAATCTTTCCACTTATTCTCCACTTAGATCAAATATTCCTTCTCCTGTTAAATCATCCTTTTCATTTGCCTAGAATTGTTGGCTGCTTTCTCCAACCTTAGTGATTTATTAGCAAAATGTTCTTTTTAGTTATGTTGGAGGCAGCTCCAATATCAGGCAAAACCAAAAGTAATTATTTGTTTACTTTAGGTTTCTTTGAACTGCAGTTTTCTCTTCTATTAACATTCCTTAGTAATTCACAGCCATAAATCTTCCCTCAAAAGCTCTCCTCATGCCTTTTTTGGGGGAAATTATTCATTTAACTCCATTACCTTGAGCACCCATCCTGGGAATTGTTTCCTACATCATTGAAGCTTGGCTCCTCCCCCTGGAAAATTCAGTCCCGCTGGCAAAAAACCAAATTGGGTTCCACATATCTGCAAGCTGGCCCATTGCTTCAGCTGTCAGTTTGCCTTGGTCTTCCAAAGCTGGAAAGAGTCTCACAGCTTGTGAACAAGGCAGGTCACATGCAAGGGGTCTTGGTCATAAGTTGCAGGCTGGCTCCCTCTCTTCCATGAGAGCAAAGACAGCACAGCAGCTGCAGCAATGGCCCAACATGCCTCTCTGGACTCTGGCCCATTTGATTATGATAATGGGGGAGGAACTGGCCAGATCTGCAGGCAGGGTATGCTGGCAGGTAGCCAGCTTATCCTGACTCATGTAGATGAGCCTTAAACTGGATGTAAGGAATGCAGTTCTATAATTGGTCTTGGCTGTGTTTCAGAAGACTATTCTTTCTTTAAAAAAAAAATGAAGACTCGTTACAGGATCTTTCTCACTTCCAAGTGGTGGACTATTAAGGAAGTGAGGTTACAGAGCAAGAGGTTGCTCTTGATCACCTAGGACAGCCTCATGCTAGGATTTGAAGTTGAGAAGCCAAGGCTCTTTCTCAAATTTTGGCCTGTTTTTCTCAACTGTCTACTTCTATCAATACTTTCCATCCTACTGCCCACTTTCTTCCTTTCTACACACACACTTTCCTTTTTGTACAACACAGCAATTGTTCTTCACAACAGTGTGAACAGCTCCTGTCCTTAGGGGTCTGTGTGAGCTTTATCTATATATTTTTTCTTTAAAATTTACTAGAACACTTTTTGCCTGACATGAGACCCACAACAGCTTACAAGGTTAAACCACGATAAAACTAAAAAAACTAATGATAAAAAAGTTAAAACATAATCAAAGAAGCTATTCTAAAATATCATAAAATGCCATTAATTTTAAAAAGTATAAAATCATTTAAAAACATGTCAATGACAAATGGCGGAAATGTGTAAAACAGCCCTATATTATAGGTTAGAACACATACATAAAAGGACCGCGAGTAATCTTTCAACTAGGATCTTTCAACTAGAAAACTGGAGAGGGCTCCCCTATCTTTAAAGGTTGTGTGTTGTTGTTTGTTGTTAAGTGCCAACAAGTCAACTTATGGTGATTCTAAGAAGATTATCAGATGGGTCAAAAATCCCAGGACAGGGATGACCAGAGATCGCTAAAAGGCTTTCCTTTCAGACGACGATGTCCCTGTTCTGTGATGCCCCCATTCTTTTCCTATTACCCCCTCCCGCTTCCTCTTATTGACGGGGGAAGTCGTTGATAAGAAGCCCATTCCATTATAGTAACAGAATCATGGGCATCTGAACAGGAGCCCCGTTCTGCTGGTGCAATGCCAGCAGAACGTGACGTCACTGGGACGTCACTGGAAGGTCCGTGCTGAAGACTTCCGGGTTCAATTGGAACATCCAGGTAAGTGACACCCTTTCTCCCCCCCCCTTCCCCAGGTTACTTGGGGTTTTATTTTTATTTTTGGGGGGTTGGTTTTCTTTCTTGACATTTGGTTGGGCTTTTATTTTGAAATTTCCCATGCAATAGTTCTCTCGCGAGAATGGGTGGGATTTGCTTTCCCTGTGGTAAAAGCTGCTTTACAACAGCTGCATTTACTGCAGGGAAGCTGAGTGGAGAGGGAGAAGTTTCTATCATGGCAAAAGGTAAGTGTCTAAAAAAATTTTTACAGTGTTACATGGACAGAAGTGGGGTGGGAGTGGGTCAGATGGGGGTACTGGGACAGGGACAGTTTCTAAGGACACATCTGGTAATCTCCTAAGAATAAGACTTCCAAGGCTGCTGACACACTGCAGAAATGATGCAGTTTGACACTGTTTAATCCAAGAATTCCATATCATTGAGCCATGGCAGTTGAAGCAGTGTCAAACTTGCATTATTTATGTAGTGTGTCATCAGCCTAAGTTACCCTATCATTAACAGCCCTGCTCAGCTCTTGCAGACTCAGGACTCTGGCTTTCTTGATTGAGTCTATCCATTATTGTCTTTTCTAGTGAATCATGTCATCTCATGATTTGTCTAAAGAACAACAGTCTCAGTTTTGTCATCTTGGCTTCTAGGGAGAGTTCCGGCTTGATTTGTTCTAGGGCCCATTTATTTGTCTTTTTAGTTTGGTATCCAGCATCACATTTCAAATGAGTTTATTTTCTTCCTTGCTTCACTGTACAGCTTTCACAACCATACATAGAAATTGGAAATATGATGGCATAGATCACCCTAACTTTAGTATTCAATGAAAGGTTTGTGAATTTCAGCAGGAGTTCTTGTCATGTAAATAGGTAACAAGCAACACCTGCTGAAATTCCTGCCTGTATACAACCAGTAAAAAAGTATAGGAGCCATCTCTAGTTTTCACTCTGGCAACCCTACTTACATCACTCCTAGGGGAGAGAAATATAATCCATAGTTTGTAGAAATCAATGGTAGGTTCTATTTTACAGTGGTTCAGAATGTGGAATATTGTCTTCAATCAGAATGGAATCCAATCCACAAAGATAAGATGACCATTCCTGGGAGTTTTGAAGTAATTTCACAGATTCTTTATCAGATAAGTTAAGTGGTCTTAAACAAACATACCAGTCAACAGCAGCCATAGAAGAAACCATCTGTGGTGGTTAGATTTCCCAACTTCATCAGCAAACTCAGCAAACATTTCAACAGTTCGCCTAGAAATAATAATTCATACATTGTGACTTTTAAAAGCAGCATTTGGAATATCTAAGTATACACATATCCACCATTTGTCCTAGATATGTTCTTTATATTTTGACATTGTTGTAACATTTCTTTTTTATTGATATTTTTATACAAAATATTTAAACAATAAAAAAGAAATATACCTACATTATTCTCAAACATCTATTTTAACCTCCTGTCTTCTACACATCTTAAAGGTTTTTCCTCTTTCTGAAGTTGAAGGCTTTCACGGCTGGCATCCATATCATTTTAACTTGTAGTCTTCTACTGATATACATTGCTACCCTTTCTTCTTTTCATTGGCTGCTATAAAACATTGTCCCAATCTAGGGTTTTTAAAATATTTTTCGTCCTTTTTCTTAATCCGAGTCTCTTGGAGACAGATAATATCCATTCTTGATTTTTCTAAATAGTGAAAGATTTGTGTTTTTTTTTATATTCTGTATTTAAGCCTTTCACATTCCAGGATAATATATTTACTTCCATCTTCTCCTGTTTTGTTTATTTCGTATAATAATCTTTAATTTCCTTCCTCTTCAATCGCTTCCTCTTCCACTTCTCCTTCTTCTTCTTGGTGGAGCTCTTCGTCTTCCTCTAAATTTTCCTCCCTGTCACTCTCAATACCGATTTCGCTATTTGAAATCGCTACTCTCAATACCGATTGCGTTGCAGAGGGGCGGGATAGAAATAAAATTTTATTATTTATTTTTTATTATTATTATTCGCTTCCCTTCTTTTTCTTTCTCTGGGTCTTGATCTTCTGTGTCTTCATAAGTTTAAGGTTCTTATTCATCCTTGTTTTCCCTGCTTTCCAGCTCTTTTTTCAACTCCTTCTGCCTCTTCGATTTGTCCTTCCACTGTTTTAATAGCTTCTTAGTAAATTCTTTTGCCTTTTCTACTGTATTAATTCTGTATCTTTTATGGTGGTATGAGAAGGATACTCCCTCTATTCTCTCCCATCTATAACTGATCTTATTTTCTACCAACATTTGGGTTAAAAAATTATATTCTTGTCTTTTCTTTAAAATTTCAGGTGGAATGTCCTTAAACGTTTTCAATTCTTTTCCATCAATATTCAGATTTTCACTATAGCTTCTCTGAATAAACTGATCTCTCAAATTTGTTCTTTTTTTTAAATATATTTTTATTGTAGATTTCTTCCATATTCTAATCTTATATACAGTCATGTCATACATTCTTGTTACATACCATCCACATGTTCTTCTCCCATATATCTTCACCTTTTACATTTCTCTATCCATTAGTTACAATCATCCAATCTTTTATTCCTTTTTAATATACAATTTAAAATCTCCTTCATCAATTTTATCTTATCTTAACACACAAACTTTTACTCATTCTACTGCATTCGCCACTTCCCATCAAGTTTTATCATTGGTATCCATTCTATCCAATTTTCTTTTCTGCCCCTCTTTCCATACCGTTTAATGTTCACGGGGGCTTGATTTTCTATTTAATTTCTCCTAACAGATGGGGGTTTCTCAAGCTTTCTCTCTCTTTTTCTCATTTATATCAAAATCCAGTATCTATTTCCTTTCCCCATATTTCTGACAGATATTCTCTCGTTTCCTTCCATTCATTCTCAAATTCCTTCATATTCTTATTTCTAATAGCCTTTGTCAATTTATCCAAATACATAAGTTCAATCACCTTAATCCCCCAGTTTTCCTTTGTGGGGATAGTTTCTAATTTCCAGTGGCGTGCATACGTAATTCTGGCCGCCAGAATTAAATTAAACATTACTTCCTCATTGGCTTTATCCATGGGCTCATCAAAGATACATAACAGATATTTTTCAAGTCTCATTCTCAAAGATATTTTCAGTATCTCTTCAACTGTGGTATGGATCATAACCCAAAACTTTCGTGCTTTGGCACATGATCACCAACAATGAAAAAAAAGTTCCCACTTCTGTTTTGCACTTCCAACATCTATTGCTAGATGTTTTATATATTCTTGATATTTTGTCGGGGGTCATGTACCATCTGTAGAACATTTTCCAGCAGTTCTCTTTCAGATCTTGGCATGCTGTTAATGTTAATGTCCTATTCCACAGTTTTTCCCATTGGTCAAATCTGAGTGTATTTTTAATATTTTGAGCCCATTTTATCATAGTTTTTTTAACTATCTCTTCCTCACAGTCCCATTTTAACAATATTTTATAGATCTTAGCTAACATTCTTATGTCCTCTGATAAAATTACCTCCTCCAGTTCTGAATTTATTTGTTTTATTCCATATATTTTCATATCTTGTCTCAACCTCTCTCTGACTTGACGGTATAATAGCCAATGGCAATTAATTCCTTCTATTTTTAATTCCTCTTGTGTTTTAATCTCTGGTTTATTCCCTTCCCACTTTAACAGATCTCCATATTTTAACCATTCAACCTCTCTTAATTTTTCCCTCTTATAAAAAGATTCGTGTGGGGAAATCCACAAAGGGGTTTTCAATAAACAACGGCTTTTATATTTTTTCCAAATCCTGAGGAGCGGCTTCCGTATATAATGATCATTAAAGTCTTTATTAGCTATTTCCTTATCAAACCAAACATAAGCATGCCACCCAAATCTCAATTTGTCGCTTTCCACCGATAATATTGCTTCATCTTTCAGGTCACACCATGTCTTTACCCAATGCAGACAACTGGCATGGAAATATAATTTCAAATTTGGGAGGCCCAAGCCTCCCCATTCCTTAGCATCCTGGAGGTATTTTAGCTTTATCCTCGGTTTTCTGCCTGCCCAGATAAACTTACTTAATTCTTTCTGCCATTCATATAAAATACCATCATTATTTATAATGGAGATCATTTGAAATAAAAAGAGGACTTTGGGCAAGATGTTCATTTTTATAACTGCGATTCGGCCCAACATTGACAGCTTCAGTTTAGACCAACCTTCTAATGAACATTTTATTTCTTTCCACATTTTAACATAGTTGTTTTTTATTAAGTCACTGTTGTTTTTAGTTATATTTATTCCCAAATATTTAATTTTATTATCCCACTTAAACTCAGTCTCATTCTCTATCCCTTTCTTTTCTTGTCCATTTAAATTAAATGGGAACATAGATGTTTTACTTCTGTTTATTTTCAGACCCGACACTTCCTCAAAGGTTTTCAATATGTTCATTATTTCTCCTATATTTTCATGTGGATCCTCCAGAACCAGGACTAAATCATCTGCATACGCCCTCACTTTGATCTCACATTTCCCCAATTTTAACCCCTTTATCTCCCTATTATTTTTGATACTATTTATAAGCAATTCCATCGTAACTATAAAAAGGAGTGGGGATATTGGGCAACCTTGCCTGGTTCCTCTAAAGATTTTTATGTTTTCCGACAGATCTCCATTTACATTTATAGTAGCACTTTGATCTTGGTATATCGCTCCAATCCATCTAAGAAACTTGTCTCCACAATTCATCATCCTTAATATATTAAGGATTAATTCCCAACTCACACTGTCAAAGGCCTTTTCAATATCAAGAAAAATCATAGCTGCTTTTTTCTCTGGGTGTTTCCTATAATATTCAATAACATTTAATACCATCCTCATATTCTCTCTCATATGTCTCTTTGGGGGGAATCCTTTTTGTTCTTCTCCAATCAGCTCTACTAAGATATGCCTCAATCTATTTGCCATGACGCCTGTATAAATTTTATAATCTTGATTTAATAGCGAAATTGGCCTATAATTAGATACTTCTTTCGGATCTCTCCCTTCTTTATGTATGAGAGCAGTTTGTGCTTGGGTCCATGTATCTGGCATTCCCTTATCTTTTATCCTATTTAATACTTCTAACAAGGGAGCCATCATTGATCCAACCAGGGTTTTATAGTATTTCATAGTTAATCCATCAGGGCCTGGCGCTTTGCCTAGCTGTCCATTCTTGATAACTACCAAAACTTCTTCCATGCTTATTAGTTTGTCTAACTCTATTTTTTGCTCTTCTGTTAATTTCATACTCAAATTATTTTTAATGTATTCTTCCATTTTATTCTCATTTAGTTTTTTTAAATTTAAACAGTTGAGAGTAAAATTTCACAAATGCTTTCTTAATATTTTCTTGGTCGTAATATTCTTTATCATTCATTTTAATAACAGTTATATTATTCCGCTCTCTTTTTTTCCTTAGTTGGATCACCAACCATTTCCCAGTCTTATTTGTCTGTTCAAACCAGTTTTGTTTATTTTGCCTTAGTTTCTTTCCCAACTCCTCTACCAAAATCCTATCTAGTTGTTTTTGTAATATTTTTATTTCATCATTTATCCTTATATTTATAGGGTTTTGTCTCAGTTCTTCTTCTTTACTTTTAATCAAAGTATTTATCTTCCTTATTCTTTCTTGTTCTTTCCTTTTCCTTATTATACTCTGCTGTATGAAAAACCCTCGCATAACCACTTTCCCGGCATCCCATATTGTCCTTATATCCGTCCCTGCAGTCCAATTTTCTTTAAAATATAAGTCTAATGTTTCTCTTGCCCTTTCCAAGATTTGATTATCATCTAACAGAGATTCTTCTAAGCTCCAAGTTAAATTCCTCTTTTTCCTCCTTATAATCAATGTAACTGCATTATGGTCTGATAAGTTTCTAGGGAGAATCTCTATCTTTTTTACCCTTGAAATCCATCCTCTAGATACAAAAAACATATCTAATCTAGCTAGGGATTTATGTCGATCAGAATAGAATGTAAAATCTTTGAAATTTTTATTCACCATCCTCCATACATCAGACAATGCTAAATCCCTCGTCATATCAAAAAAAGATTTTGGGAGTTTACCTTGGTTAGCCCTAATTTTTTTGACCGATTGCCTATCTAACGATGGATTCATAATGCCATTGTAGTCACCCATTATTATTAAATGGTTATATTCACACTGGTGGAGTCTATCTGCTAGATTTTTATAAAATTTATTTTTATTCTCCAATGGTCCATATAGTCCCACAATTACATATATTTCATTTTCACTCTTAATTTCCACTATCACGCAATGACCTTCATTATCATTAAATAATTCTTTAGCTTGAAATCTCTTATTTACATACAAAATTACCCCTTTTTGCTTTTTATTTGCTGAGGATATAAATTCTTGACCAAGACTTTTGTTTTTGATTAGATGTTTATCTGATGTTTTAATTTTAGTTTCTTGTAAGCAGACAAAATCCCATTTTTGTTTGTTCAGGTAATGGAAAATTTTACTTCTTTTCTTGGAAGAATTTAAACCTTTGATATTCCATGTCAAAAATTTCCAACAATCCATAAGATAATGGGGGTTTTTTGTTTGTTTTTATCTCCAGTCACTTAATTCCCTTCTCCTTCCTCTTCTTCTTTGTCTTCTCCCTCCAAATTACTCTCTTCTTCTATATCCTCTCTATTTTCACCAAGCTCTTCCCCCTCTGAGTCCTCTTTTCCACTTCCTCTGTCACTATCTGCCTGATCCAACTGCTCTAACCTTTTCAATTTCTCTTTTGCCCTCTGTCTCTTATTCTCTTGTTGGAGAATTGTTAAATCTTGGGCCTCTCTATTACTTTTGGGCTCATCACTTCCATTACCCTTTCTCTCATCTTTCCTCTCGTTAAATTCCTTTTTGTGTTTTTCCCAAAATTCCTGAGCTTCATCAAGATTTTTCAGTAATATATTCCTTTGTTTAAATCTAAATGATAGGCTATCAATTCTGATCCATCTATACCTTATATTTTTTCTCCTTAACTGCGTAGTTAAGATTCTGTGTTCTCTCCTTCTTCTTAATATTTCCCCCGGTATATCTTTTAACAAGAAAACATTCTCTCCATCTATCTGGAATTGGTTTTCAAAATTCTTAATTAAAATTTGGTCTCTGATCTTTTTCCTTGTAAAATAAACAATAATATCCCCAGGTGCTTTCCTCTGAGCTAAACTTCTATTTTTAACTCTATATATTCTATCCACCTCTCTTTCCAGACTTTCCATATTTTCTTGTAAATATGCTGCTAATGGTATTATTATCTTTTCTATCAAATCCTCCTCCTTTTTTTCTGACACTCCTCTTATCTTAATACAGTTTTCTCTCATTTTCATATCCATCCACAATTTCTCATCCTCTTGTTGATTTATTTTCTCGTTAAGTTTCTATATATTTTCTTCAAGCTTTTCTACCTTTCCATCTACCTCATTTATCTTCTGATCATTTTTCTTCACTCTAATAGAAACTTCCTCTATACTCTTTCTCAATTCTCTAACTTCCGTTCTAATTTCCTGTTTTATTTCTGATTTTAAATCTCTCATCTCCTTCCTAAGGTTCTTGACCTCATCCCTTAAATCTTGGCCTAATCTCCTAATCTCTTCCAATAAAGTAGATTGCTCTGAGGCCTTAGATGACATCTCTAGAGAAGGCCTTCTAACAAATTGTAATTTTGCCTGTTCTGTTTTATGTCTGGTAGTTCTCGACATTTCCCTTTGTAATTAAGCTAACCAGTTTTTAATTACTAACTAACTAATTTTTCTGATTACTTTAATTAATTTTTTCCTAACAGCTCATCAATTCAGTCATTTAATTCTGTTTAATAAATTAATTCTCAACCATGCAATATATCATATATCCCCACAGTCAATTACTCCATTTACTAGATTATCATATATCCCCACAGTCAATTACTCCATTTGCTAAATTAAATCAATTTCATACCAATTTGCCAGATTAAATCAATTTCATACCATCAAAATCAGACCATCAAAATATCCCTTAGATATAAATTATACAATCATTATCTATTTCTTTCAATCAGCTCCTTACTTCTAGTCAAACAAATCAACTTCAAAGTCAGCCAACAACATTCTAATTAAAGTCACGTTATACCATTACTGTTTCTGCTATTCTCATTACTCCACCGACTGTATACACTATAATATACACTAACAAGTTATTTTAATATATATCATTCATTCAATATTCAGGTTTTTTTTGTTTTTGTTTTTCTCCAGTCCAAAGTTCAATCCTTATAATGTCCTTTATCTTACGTCTTATTCTCTTATAGGTCCGGGGTTTTAGACAGCTTTCTGGTTTCTCCTTTTAATCTTCCATTATCCGGGTGTGTCGTTTCAACAGTCTTAGTCCTCCAGCTTCCCCAATTCCCTTGGTTGTTCTGCTGCCCTTACTTCGCCCTCCTCAGAATAGCTTCAACCCCCCGTTTCCTCTTCCGATCTGCCCGCTTACACTTCCTCCTACTCCGGGTCCAAAACAAGTCTTCTTAAAGTAACCCCGCACCTCCACTTTCCGTAAGTCTCCAATCTTTATTCCAATCTTGCTACCTGTGATTATTTTTAGTCCTTTCTTTTATATATTTGATTTGATCTTTAATTTATCCGTGGCCAGCTTTACCCATAATTCATTTGGTTAAACACTGGAAAAACGTTGCTTATTAAATTACACTGTTACTGATTGTCATTTTCCTCCTCATAGCCCAGGTTTTAAACTCCTTATTGGCATTTATTTATAGATTTTACCTCCACTGTATATGTCAAGGTCCTCGTGAAATTTCGAACAGGGGTCCTTCAATGATGTTTCTTCATTTTCTTAAAAATCAGCGGCTGGGTTTATGCCATATAATGGCTGTGTTGCGTGGGGGGGCAATTACTCCACGGCCTCCTCAAGCTCCGTTCTTCTCTCTGAGGACTTTTCCTCAGAAATGGAGCCTGGCACAGGCCTATATGAGTTGCCTGTTCCCTTCGTTCCTCAAAGGGGGTTTCACCCGAATTTTTGGGGGTTCTCCCCCGCTAAACACGAGTTTTTCTCCCAGGCTTCCCGGAGCTATCTGGAAGAACCTCTCCACCCCGCCATTGCTGATCCGGAAGTCACCTGTCTCTCAAATTTGTTCTTGTAAAACATGCCACAACATCTCTCGGGACTTTCTTTTCTCTAGCAATGTTTGAGTTAATTCAGGAAAAATTTATCAACTTGTAATTCAAGTTTTTCTTCTGTCATTTCAATGAATTTTGCCATTGGAGGTATCAGTCTTTCCAATAAATTTTCATTTTCTATTTCAGGTAGCCCCCTGATCTTTAGACATTTCTCCCTATATCTTAAATCATTATTTAACAATAAAATTTTCTCATGTTCTTGTTCTTGAGTTAATAACGTTATAGTTTCTTCCAATGTTTGTGTTTTAATTTTTATATTTTATTACTTCTTTTTAAACTAAATCTATATCCTCAGTTAATTTATTTAGTTTTTCCCCAAAATTTGCCATTTCCTTTCTTAAATCAGCTTTCATTTCAGCTCTTATCTCCTTCATTTCCTCCCTTATTTCTTGTCGCATTTTTTTCATTTCTTTCCTCATTTCTTGCAGTATTATTGAGCGTAACTCAGTAGTTCTGCTAGTTTCTTCTATTGATGATCTCCACTGCAGTACCAATTGTGTTTGTTGTGGTTGGGCCTGTAAGGCCCTTCTTGTACCAGTTGCCATATTTACTATCAATCTATTACTTTTATAGTTTTATAGAAGCATATTTTTATAATTTTTTCCTTTATTCCTTTTCCTTTTTATTATTCTTCTGTTTGAGTTTTTTCTTTTCTTTTCTATTTACTATTTATTATTCACTATTCCACTTTTACTCTCCCCTAAAAGGTGTAGTATGTATGTATATATGTAAATATAATGACTAAGATATATGTATAAATGTATATATGTAATGTATAATATATAAATATATATACACACTTATATATAATGTATTATGTGTAAAGTATAGTTTTATATGTGTATACATATATATATATATATATATATATATATATTTACCATATAGCGCATTTGGAAGATTTCACAAAAGAGTTTGGAGTAATAAACACCTGAGGCGAAGCACAAAAATCAGTGTGTATAGAGCCATTGTACTGTCTATTTTCCTTTATGGATCTGAAACATGGGTGAACATACGGTGAACTCGCAACGGGTCAGCATAAGAGGGGCGCTCCAAAAAAGCAATACAAAGATTCCCTGAAACAACATCTCAGGCTTGGCCAAATTGATCACCAACAATGGTCCGCCCTGGCCTCACATCGGGACGCATGGAGATGCACAATCCACAATGCTGCAGCCTTATTTGAGAACTCACGCCGAACAAGTCTTGAAGAGAAACGGCAACGCAGAAAGAATCACAACCCAGAAACATCACCCAAGGAGACCTTCTGCTGTGCTTTCTGCAACCGGACTTGTTTATCTCGGATTGGCCATTTTAGTCATCAGCACACTTGCAGAAAGCACAGGATGAGTCCTTCCTAAATCTTCATTTGCGAAGAAAAGCCAGAGAGAGAGATTTACCTATATATATACTTATAATTCAGTTATTATCAGCTTTCAATAACTGATATTAGTGCAGAAAATACCAATAATACACTTTATATCTTCCAATACAAAGGAGGAAAAAAAGAAGAAAAAAAGAGAGATTATCAGATAATATAATATATATTACAGTGTATACAGCATATATATATATACACACACAAATGTCTATTGCTTTTTTATACATACAATATATAGTATAGAAATTATGCTTAATAGAATATACTTAATTCAATTTATATCATTAATTCCATAAACATTAGTAAACATAAAAACTAAACATACTATCTTAATATTTAAACTGCCTTATGTTAGCATAAAGTCTCTAATTCAAAGTTAAATCCCAAATTCCAAAAAATAAATTTCAAACTTGCAGTTTTAACAATTCTCTTCCCATAGGTCGTTGCAGATCAATAGTTTCTTTGCCTCATTCATCCACCTTTTTTTGCACTCTGCCCATCTTGTTGAGTCTTGTTCAGTACTACTTCTCTCTTCCTTGAGCTATTTTGATCCTCTGCACTTTCACTTTTACCTCAGAGATTCCTCCTTTAGTCCTTTTGAGAGTGGCCTCTTCTGAACTGTTCCAGTCTGTTCTGCTCCATCTCTCTTTATACCTTTCTCTCACTGTAGCTTAACTCCAGCTCCACTCCGTGCACCTCTAACCCAACTCTTAGGATTCACCCACACAGCACTCCTACTCCTGTTTTCATCTCTCCTTGCTTAGTCTGTTCTTTCCTTTCTCTCCTCCGAAGCCTGCTTTCTCAGTCCTTCAAGTTTAGACCTCCTAATAGTAAGTTTTTTCCTCCTGTTTTACTTGCTTGCACCTTTTGAAAATGTTCTATGCTTGAAGGCTTTTTAATTCCCAAAAATAAAATAATGTTGGAAACCAGTTAAATAAACCCAACTCGCTTACTTCAGCTTCTCAAATATCTTTAAAATAATGCGCTGGCATGGCTCTGGCCGCTGTAATCCCAACGACCACTCCATGCTCTGTTTGTTTAAGGCTCTTCGGTCTCCTCAGCCCCTTGTAAACTGTGTCACTTTCGGAAACACAGATACCAGAGACTGGCAATAGACCCCCGACAAGCCCTCACATAAACCTTTACCGGGAATTGCTTGCAAACTCCTGTTGTTTGCTAAGGTCTGAATCAGAGCTTGGATAACAGCAGGAACAAACGCTCCTCACTGCTACTCGCTATGCTGTCATGCCGGATGTTGCCATGGTCTTTTTCTATAGATGTTTCCACCATTCCTAATTTTAAAAAAAATCTGCTATCAATGGGATATTAACTTGTAAAATTTCTGCCATTGTTCTATAGATATTCCTCCAATAATTTTTTGCAAGACCACCAGATATGGAAATAGGAACCCTGTTTATGATTACATTTCCAGCAGTTACTTTTTTGACCTTTGTAGACATTGGCTAATTTTTGTGGTGATAAGTGCCATCTGAAGAACATTTTATATGTATGTTCCTTTATATCTTGGCATAGTGTGTGCTTCACTCTGCTGTTCCACATTTCTCCCATTGTGATAGTTCTATCGTATGTCTGATGTTTTTGGACCACTTAATCATGTTATCTTTTATATTTCTTCTTCTTGATCCCATTTGAGTAATTGCTTGTATAGTCTTGTATTCAATTTCTTATTTCCAGCTTCTAACAATGATTCTCAGGTTGTTTTTCTTATATTGGTATCCAATTTTGAATCCATGATATCTTTCTCTAATCTTTCTGTAGAGATACCAATGACAGATTAAGCCTTCATTTTTTAGCTCTTCCTGAGTTTTCAAAATAGCTTTTCCTTCTTTTATTAACACTGTGTCCTTATATGTTAATCAATAACCTGGCCTTCCCTACCAAAATCAATAACCTGGCCTCTCATGTGGGGAGTTCCATAATCAATAACCTGGAACTCATGTGGGGAGTTCCATAATGGAATTTTTGGACCTAGCTGCTGTCTATGTTTCTTCCATGGTTTAGTAATGGTTTGCATACACAATGAATATTAAATTCTTTGTTCACTTTGTCTTTATCATAAAAAGGTAACTGTGCCATCCATATTATATTGTATCCACTTCTAATCTAAGTAATGTTTTATTTTCTAATTTCCTCCAATCCTTAACCCAGAAGAGAAAGCAGGCCTCGTAATGGGACACCTAAGCTGCCTCTTTCTCTTGAGTCCTGTAAAAGTTTTAATTTTATTTTAGGTTTTTTCCAGACCAAATAAATTCTGAAATATCCTTCTCCCATTCTTTTATCGGTTTTTCATTATGTATAATTGGAATTATCTGGAACAGAAATACTAACTTTAGTAAAATGTTAATCTTAATCATTGCTATTTTACCCAGGAATGATAAATTCAGGTTGTTACAATTGTGGTGGATGGCTAGGGGGCCAATGAGGATAGTGGACTCCAGGAGCCAATCCTCTGTGAGGAGATAGAAGGAGGAGGGGCTTCTGGAGGAGAAGAGGGGGAGTGAGTAAAGAAAGGGTGGAGTTTAAGTTGAGACTTTGAGAAAGTCAATTCTCGAGCAGCAGTCAGACAGAGAGGCAGTTTTTAAGCTGGGTGCTGGAGGGAGTTGTCAGAGAGGAAGAGGTTTATAGAGGGAATGTATGTGCAGGTCAAATGACTTGTTTATGCAGTTATAGTTTATTCTTTGCCAATAAACATTCTTTATATTAATTTAAGATGGGCAGCCTGGCATGAGTGATTCTCTGACAAGTAGGCCCAGCCAGTAAAACACATTCACACATAAGTACTTGTGCTTTACCACTGGGAGATGTAGTTCGGCTGTGATGCGGTGGTGTGGTGTTGCAAAAGTGGTGGCAGCAGTGGGATAAGCAAGGCCCCTGCACCACTCGGAAGGTACTGTGCATCACAAAAGTGGTGGCAGCGGCAGGATTCAAAAGATCCAGTGAAGGGTTTAGAATCCAGGATTAAATCCTTGGTGACTCCTGCAGAGGGGATCTAAGAAAGCCAGTACGGAAGAGTCTAGGAGAGATCTAATGCTGGGGGAGAAAGATCCAGTGGCCAGAGAAGGATTCCAGTTATTATATTTGGTTAGGAAGAACAAAATGTAAGTGTTTTGTGTGTGGATAGCACAGGTGTGTGGTGAAAGGAAAAGCACAAGTAAGTCCTGAGGTAATTGTCCTGTGGTAAAGTAAGGAATTCTTGTGACTGGAAAAAGAACAGTATACCCCTGAGGTAAAACAGATTGGGTAACATAAGGGGAAACTGGAGTTTATGGTAACAGCAAACCCTAGGGTGATTGTATAAGGTAACAGTAAGGTATTTGCTGGAAGTCAAGCCTCAAAATTACATGCTGATAGAAAAGTGCTGCCAATTTAAACTAAGCACAGTATACCCCTGAGGTAACAAGATTTGGGTAACATAAGGGGATACTGGAGTGTGTAGCAACAGCCAACTCTGAGGTAATTGTCCAAGGTAAATGTAAGGGTTGCTGGAAGTCAAGCCTCAAAATAAAGGGCTAAAAGAAAAAGTGTGGCCAGTTAACACCAAATATAGTATACCCCTGAGGTAAAACAGATTGGGTAACGTGAGGGGATACTGGAGTGTGTGATCACGGCAATCCCTGAGGTATCAGTCAAAGGTAATTGTAAGGGATTCACTGACAGAAAAACCACTAAGTAAAGTAACATTAAACACGGACCTGCACAGCAACTCAAGCCTCTACAAACAGGTTGATACCTAGGGTCCATCTATACAATTAAAAAAAATGCATTTGGGGGTAAAAATATGAATAGGCAGTCGTTCAAATAGCTACAATCTGCCTACATGATTTTTTTACCCCCTAAATTCCGTATGACCCCCTTTCCCCAGCTGGCTGGAGCGAGCAAGCCAAGCGGTGGTTTTAAATCTCCCGTCACATTTTTTATTTAAAAAGATGCCTGCTTTGCAGACAGTCGGTTTTCCCTATTCACAATTTAAAATAAAAATAAATATATATAAAATTCATGAACTTACTGGACTCTTGCTTAGCCGGGAATCCAACATGGCAGCCGCTCCCAATTCCCCTCCTTGCTAACCCCACCCCCTCTACTCAGCCAACCAATCAGATTACACTGCCTGTTTGTATGTGTGCAAACGGGGAGTACAGACGATCAACCATTCGAACAGCTGTACGATTTTAGGCCGAGATCCGCTAATCCTTCAGAACACCGTTGTTTATGGGGGATTTGCTAGCCCCCCTTCCGAATGACACGTATTAATCTGAACAGCCATGTGTACAGAAGATTGATCTTCCGAACGGCATACGTATTTTTTTTACCGTGTAGACGGGCCCCTTGTCAACCATTTAGAAAAGAGAAAGGGAAAATACAGTTAACCAGTAAAACAAGGGCTGGGCTGTCTGAAAGTTCCACTAAATGTGATTTCTGAGGTAGAAGTTTTTGGGTAAAGTAAGAAATCACCTGATACTCAAAGCCTTAGTGTTTCCTGAGGTAAACGTTTGTGGGGAGTATAAGGAAATATTGGGAGGTAAAAAGTCTAAAATTGGACTTAAAAGTGATTTCTGAGGTAAAAGTTGTTGGGTAACATAAGAAATCACCTGTACTAGCAAAGTATCAGTGTTTCTTCAGGTAAACGTCTGTGGGTATTGTAAGGAAACACTGCCAAAATGCCCAAAAAGATTAAACAAGCAGCCAAAGCTTCTGTGACTGAAGGAGAAGAGGAAATTGAGGAAGTTATGTCCAGAGCTGAAAGTATAGAATCTATTACCTCTGCAAATGCAGATAATTTGGAGATATGAAAATAAGAGAGAGCTACAGACTGAAAAGGAATTAAGACAACAGGAGATACAGGAGAGAGTAAAACAAGAAACAGAAAAGGAATTAGCTAGAATTAGAAAGAGGGAAAAGAGAAGGAATATGAGATGGAAATGTACAGGCTCAGAGTGAGAGAAATGGAATTAGCAAACCAGGCAAACACAAATAACAGCAACAACAACAACACTAATGGCCCTTCAATAGATGTGAAAAGATTATCTAGATATTATAAGGGGGATAACATGGATATCTTCTTTATTACTTTTGAAAAAGCATGTGTTGACATGAGAATTAAAGATGAGGAAAGAATGGCATATTTAAGATCACAAATATGTGGAGGGCTAGCTGAGATTTATGGCAAGATGAAATTAGAGGAAACACAAGATTATGAACTTTATAAGGGAAGAGTTAAGCAAAGGGTTGGGTTACCACCAGAACATCACAGATGACAGTTCAGGTCCATTAAAAAGAAACCAGAGGAAACTTATACGCAATTAGGGTGTCGCCTAGACAAAATGCTGGAAAACTGGCTGAAGGGATGTAAAGTTGAAACCAGAGAGGATGTTGTGAATATAATGGCATTAGACAAGCTGTACAGAATTCTTCCTGAGGACAATAAGTAGATAGTCCAGGATTAGGGGCCAAAAACTATAGCTGAAGCCACCCAAATAATGGATAATCTAGTCATGATAAGGGGAGAAAAGGAAAGAAAGCCATGGAGTTCAAATCCCAAACACCAATACTCTGACAGGAAAACACCTCCTAAAGAAACCTCTGCCTATAGCCCAGAACACAGTAGAAGGGAAATTCCCAAATGGAGGGGTGAAAGAAGCCCAATTCATGAGAGGAAGAGAAAGATTCCCTCAGAGAAGTCCTCAAAACCAGAGATGATATGAAAAATAGAGCTTGTTATGAGTGTGGAAAAGTGGGCCACATGAAATATGAATGCACTAAAGCAAAAGGAGAAAATAATACAAGCATGCCAGTGTATTATGTTATTGAACTTAGGCCTCCCTCAGACCAGAAAGACAGTGATGTTGCCAAGGTAACTGAGCCACCTAGAGGCTTAAACCAGGAAGGCACAGAGAAATACTGTTTATTTCTCAACATAGATGCCTCTTTTGACAACGAATGCCACCAGCCATTAATGGTGAAAAATGAAAGACTATGGGGACTGCGGGAAACTGGGTCCCAAGTTTGTGTTATCAAACCCCATTTAGTCTCAGATTGAGATATAGTGCCCGGGGAGAGCATAAGGATTAAAGGCCTAGGAGGATCAGCTTTCCATGTCTCTGTAGCCAAGATTTCAGTTCAATATAAAGGCTGGGAGGGAGTGTGGAAAATGGCTGTGTGGGATGATATTCCAGCTCCATTTTTAATTGGAAATGATCTTGCACAGGTCACAAAACAGGTCTGTATCATTACCAGAGACCATGAATATCCAGAGAGGGAATTAGCAGACCCAGTTGCAGAACCAATAGGGAAGGAGCCTGATAGTAATGGCAATGAAAACCAACCTGATAGAAACCCACTAGAGGATGAATTTAGAGACATGATGGCTATTTATGATTTTGGAGAAGATGAGTCACCGGGATTTGCACAGGAGCAGACACAGAATGAGGAGTTGAAAGCCTTGTTTGAAGTACTGGAAAAGAAGCAGCCACACAGAGTAATGTAAAGGTGTCAGAAAACACTCCTGTGATCTATACAGTAAAAAAGGGCAAATTGTACTGAGAATCCTTTAAAAAGAACCAGCAAAGACAGAATAAGGTCCAAAAACAGCTAATAGTCCCCACTAAGAACAGAGGGAAGCTGTTGGAACTAGCACATACCAGTACTGGGGGGGCACTTAGGAATCGAAAGAACTAAGCATCGAGTCATGCAGCGGTTCTATTGGCCTAAAGTGGGACAGCAGATAAGCCACTATTGCAGAACCTGTGAGGTTTGTCAAAGAATTGGTACTGGCAAGGAGAAAACTAAAGCTCCTTTGGGTCCCATACCCATTACTGGAGAGCCATTTCTTTCTCTCTCTCTGGCTTTTCTTCGCAAATGAAGATTCAGGAAGGACTCATCCCACGCTTTCTGCAAGCGCGCTGATGACTAAAAAGGCCAATCCGAGATAAACAAGTCCGGTTGCAGAAAGCACAGCAGAAAGTCTCCTTGGGTGATGTTTCTGGGTTGTGATTCTTTCTGCGTAGTCGTTTCTCTTCAAGACTTGTTCGGCGTGAGTTCTCAAATAAGGCTGCAGCTTTGTAGATAGTGCGTCTCCATGCCTCCTGATGTGAGGCCAGGGCGGACCACTGTTTGTGATCAATTTGGCCAAGCCTGAGATGTTGTTTCAGAGAGTCCTTGTATCACTTTTTTGGAGCGCCCCTCTTACGCTGACCTGTGGCGAGTTCACCATAGAGTAGTATTTTTGGGAGGCGATGGTCCTCCATCCTAGAAACGTGCCCTGCCCAGTGCAGCTGTGTAGTGGAGAGCCATTTAGAAGGATAGGAACTGATTTAGTCAGACCACTGCCACAGGCTACCAGAAGAGGCAATTCTTACCATCATTGATTATGCTACTAGGTACCCAGAGGCCGTAGCTGTAAGGAATGTAGATACAAGAACGGTTGCAGATGCACTGGTGACAGTATTTTGTAGAGTGGGTTCCCCAGAGAAATAGTATCAGATTTGGATACAGCTTTCACCTCCAAAGTAATGGCAAAAGTATGCAAAATATGTGGCATACGACAACTGACATCAACACCTTATCATCCTGCCACTAACGGCTTAGTGGAGAATTTTAATGGGACTTTCATCAAGATGATTAAAGGGTATGTAGAGGCCAATATGACCGATTGGGACCTAGAGTTACAACACTTATTGTTTGCATACAGAAATGTGCCATAGGAAAGTTTAGGATTCAGCCCTTTCGAGCTGCTATATGAAAGAAGAGTTAGGGGTCCCTTGGATATTGTAAAACAGGAATGGGAGAACCAGGATGAACCAGACCCTGCAACAGTGATGACGTATGTACAGGAGTTGGTGAATTCTCTAAGAGAAGTGTTACATCTAGCCAACAACAATTTAAGAAGAGCACAACAGAAACAGAAGTCATGGTACAACAAAATGGCGAGAGAAAGACTATACACGCCAGGAGAGGAAGTATTGGTCTTAAAACCTGTGAAAGAGAACAAAATGCAAGTTTCTTGCCAAGGACCAGCCACAATTGTGTCAAAGCTTAAAGACATAAATTATGTGATTGATATGGGGAAGGAGGATGGTCAAAAAGTAATACATGTCAATATGTTAAAGCCCTATTTTAGAAGAGAAAATCTGATACTTTATGCAGTATCAGAATCAGAGGATGATAGCATGTGTATACCCCATTGGGAAAGTCTTAAGCAAATGGGTAATAACATTTCAGATATAACTATGGATGCTGGCCTCACCCAACACCAAAAGGATGAGGTGCAGAGATTATCTAGGAAATATAAGGACACCTTTTCACATTTGCCAAAACAGGAAAAAAGGGTACAGCACTTCATCAGAACAGGGGGATGCTAAGCCCATTTCCACTGCTACCTACTGAGTTACAGGAAGCTATGCTAACGATGTAGCTCAGGAAGTAGAAGAATGTTAACGAGAACAAGAACTGTAATGTAAATATGTACAATTGCCAGAGTGTTCTAATGCAGTAATTGTATAAGTTAAACAGGAATGTTTGCGTGTAGGTGAGTATTGTTTAGCCTGGGTGACATGTAATCCCTTTTGCTATAATTGTGGCCTGTAGAGGTCATAATTAAAGCAAATTTTTCCAAAGGAGGAGTATGTGATGGACAAAATTTGTGCTCTTTGTCTCTTGTATATAGCTTTAATCCACCTTACAAACTTATCACCTGCTTGCAAACTTTGAAGAATTTCAAATATTGTTGTTTAACATTATCGAACACTTTCTTGGTGTCTAAAAATATCATTGCTAATTTCTTATCTTTCTGGTTTTCATGATATTCAACTTAATTTATTACATGTCGAATGTTATCTCTCAAGTATCTGTTTGGAAGGAAACCTCTTTGGTCTTCATGTATCCAATCAGTGAGAATTTTTTTCATTCTTTCTGCTAAAATAGAAGCAAAAATCTTATAATCTGTGTTTAGAAGTGAAATGGGATGATAATTTTTAGGGTCCAGGTGGTCTTTCTCTTCTTTTGGAATTAGTATAATATTAACGTCTTGCCATGTTTGTGGGAAATAACTTGTTTATTGCATCTAATGTTCTTTTAAACGGTCTTCTATGATCTTATAGTATTTAGCTGTGAAGACATCTGGGCCCGGGGCGTTATCAATCTTTATCCCCCTAATTGCTTTTGAAATTTCTACCCTTGCTATAGGTTGATTCAAGATTTTCTTTTGTCACTTTGTAAATGGGAGAATATCTTGTCTTTCTAGGAATTTGTTTTTTCTGATGTGATTCCCTTTTCTGTAAATAATGATGTGAACTATTTTTGAAAGGTTGATATTATTTCTTTTTTGTTCCGTATGGATTTTGTTTCTGACGTGTTGTTGAATAAAAAAAAAACCATGCAATACTGCCTTGGAGGCTTCCCAGGCTGTTGTAATATTCATATCTTCTGTTGTGTTCTTTTTAAAAAAAATAAAAATAAACTATCTTTAGCCTTTTGGATGGTTTTCTCATTTTGTGACAAGTAATCATTTAGTCTCCAACTAAAACCTGTCTTTGCTTGGTTAATCAAAATTAAAAGTACCGGATTGTGGTCTGACATCTCTCTTGGTAAAGTTTTAAATTTTTTAAATCATATTATAGATCGCCTTCGAGGCCATATAAAAATCTCCAAGGTAGAGATTTATGACATTCTGGAAAAAAAAGGTATATTATCTGGAGTCTCTGTATTTATATTTCCAGGTTTCTTCTAAATTCAAACTGTTCTTTAGCTGTTCAAATTATTTTGGCAATTTCCCTTGAGTTTTCCCTTTTTTTGTAGAGCTTCTGTCTAGATCAGGTGATATTACACTGTTCCAGTCCCTGAGCATAATAATTCTTTCATGGCTGTAGTCTAAGATTTTTATTAACAGGTTGTGGTAGAATTTGTCCTTTTTTTTCAAAGGGGCATAAACCCCAATTACTAATGTGTTCTTTTCTTGTATTATTGCTTCTATGCCAATGTAATGACCTTTCAGGTCATTGAAGAGTTTATTCACAACTATTTTTGAATTAACATAAATCACCACTCCTTTTTTTCTTTTTGTCCAAAGCTGAGATATATTCATTGCCAAGTCTTTTATTATTTAACAGTCTGATATTCTTTTTTTATATGTATAAATATAAAAAAAATATTTTTATATTTATATTTTTATATTTATAAGCCATATAAATGTAAATTTCTGCTGCTCCAGAGATCAGAACACGGAGCAATGGATGCAAGCTCCAGGAACAGAGATTCCACCTCATCATTAGGAAGAACTTTCTGATAGTAAGAGCTGTTCAGCTGTGGAACACAATCCCTCAGAGCGTGGTGGGGTCTCCTTCCTTGGAGGTCTTTAAACAGAGGCTGGATGGCCATCTGTCAGGGGTGCTTTGATCGTGATTTCCTGCGTGGCAGGGGGTTGGACTGGATGGCCCTCGTGGTCTACAATTCTATGATTCTATGTGTCTCCTGTAAGTAGATAACGTCGAACTTTTCCATTCCTATATGGTAATATATTTTCCTCCTTTTCTCTGGTTGATTTAGACCTTTAAGGTTCCAAGTCCAAAACCTTTAAATCCATTTTTATTATTACTTCTTTTCCTTTTTAATTATTTTTTCTTTTTATTTTAGTCTTCTGTTGAGTCTACTGGTATTGATTCTGTTTCTAAATCTTCTGATTGGTCTTCTGCTCTATCCTCTTGTTCCTCTCCTTCTTCACTTTCTGTATCCTTTATGTTCGGTACTTCTTCTTTATTTTCCTATGGCTCAATTCCATTCCTTCTGTTATCTTCACCACACTTCCTTTGTTTGAACATCAAATCATCTTTGTATTTTTCAATGAAATTGGTTGCTTTTTGTACTGAGTTTATTCTAAAATTCTGCTGCTTGAATCTGAGGGAAACACCTTCAAGTTTTTCCCATCTGTACAGGATTGCATTTTTACTAAAGTTGCCAATACCTTATAATCTCTTCTTTTTTTTCAGTAGCCTCATCAGTATATCTTTAAATATTTTTATTTCTTTACCATCAATCTCCAGTTTTTGATCAAAGTTTTGTTGCAGTATCATAGCCCAGGGTTTTTTTTTCCTGACAAAATAAATCACAGTGTCTCTGTGGAATCTCTTACATCCTGCAGTTTGAGAACTGATCCTATAGATTTTTTTTCAATTTCCCATTCAAATTGTTCTGGAGTTTTTCCAAGAAATTCTGCTAATTTAGGTATTAAAGTTCATATAAGTTTTCATTTGGCTGCTCCTTTACACCTCATAATTTAAACAGTTCTCTCTTCATTTTAATTCTTGCAACACCTTTTAATCTAATTCCCATTCTTGTTCCATAGCCAATTTTTCTGTCTTTTCTTCTAGGTGTTTTGTTTTAATCTCTACATTTTCCATCCTGCTGTCCAGTTTTTTAGAATCTTTTATAACCTGGTCTAATGAGTCTTTGATTCCTTTCATTTCCAATTTCATGTCTCCCCTAATTTCAGATTTCATTTCCAAGAGTTCTGTTCTTAAAAGCCTAATTTCTTCAAGTATAGAAGCTTGTTCAGCTATCTTTGTACTTTGTTCTAAATAGGGTCTCCTTTGTGCCTGGGCTGCTGCTCTTCTTGAAGTGGCCATCTTCTCTCCTCTATTTTTTTTCCAGTTTATTTACACTTTAAATGAGTCTTGATTTCTGTTAGAGTTAAATATCTTTTACAATATTACTACATATTCTGTCCTTGACTTATCTTGGTAAATGTCCCTTTAGATTAATCTCATTTGTAATTACTTAGACTAAGATTAAGTTCAACACCCACTTATTCTTATATACTCCCTATAGTCTATAGTCTTTTACATACAATATATAATATATTTAATCAACAATGTGCTAATCAATTATACCCTTCAGTACAGCTTATTCCTTATATGATAAAAATGTGCATTTTATACATTCTCCCTTTAACAACATATTTTTGGGGTTTAGATATTTTTATTATAATGAGTCAATAGTTTTATATACATAGAGCATACTTGGACAAATGTACATTAAAATAAAAGATCAGCATAAAACAATACAGTTGCCCCTCCACATTCGCAACTTTCACATTCGTGGTTTTGATTATTTGTGGAAAGCCGCCTGCTCCCCCTCCACTCCGTCCCTTCCCAAGGCAGCGAAGGGGTTCTCAGGAATCCCTTCGCTGCCTTGGGAAAGGGGGGTGTAAAGCCTCCCTCATTCCACCCCAGTCCCTTCCCAAGGCAGCGAGGGACCCCATATGCCACTTTGGGAAGGGTGGGGGGTGAGGGAGAGTGGCGGCGGGGGCTTCTGAAGCCCCCTATGCCACTCTGGGAAGGGCGGGGGATGAGGGAGAGTGGCAGCGGGGGCTTCTGAAGCCCCCATCGCCACTTTGGGAAGGGTGGGGGGCTGAAGGAGAGTGGCAGTGGGGGCTTCAGAAACCCCCATCGCCACTCTGGAAAGGGCGGGGGTGAGGAAGAATGGCGGCGGGGGCTTCTGAAGCCCCCGTACCCACTCTGGGAAGGGCTGGGGTGAGGGAGAGTGGCAGCGTGGGCTTCTGAAGCCCCCATAGCCACTTTGGGAAGGGTGGGGGGTGAGGGAGAGTGGTGGCGGGGGCTTCAGAAGCCCCCATTGCCACTTTGGGAAGGGTGGGGGTGAGGGAGTGTGGTGGCGGGAGCTTCTGAAGCCCCTGCACCCACTCTGGGAAGGGTGGGGGGTGAGGGAGAGTTGCGGCTGGGGCTTCAGAAGCCCCTGTAGCCACTCTGGGAAGGGCAGGGGCTGAGGGAGAGTGGCGTCTGGGGCTTCTGAAGCCCCCACAGCCACTCTGAGAAGGGTGGGGGGTGAGGGAGAGTGGCGGCTGGGGCTTCTGAAGCCCCCACAGCCACTCTAAGAAGGGTGGGGGGTGAGGGAGAGTGGCGGTGGGGGCTTCCGCAGCCACTTTGGGAAGGGCGGGGGGTGAGGGAGAGTGGCGGCAAGGGCTTCAGAAGCCCCCACAGCCTCTTTGGGAAGGGCGGGGGTGAGGGAGAGTGGTGGTGGGGGCTTCTGAAGCCCCCATAGCCACTTTGGGAAGGGTGGGGGGTGAGGGAGAGTGACGGCAGGGGCTTCTGAAGCCCCCGCAGCCACTCTGAGAAGGGTGGGGGGTGAGGGAGAGTGGCGGTGGGGGCTTCAGAAGCCCCCGTAGCCACTCTGGGAAGGGCAGGGGCTGAGGGAGAGTGGTGGCTGGGGCTTCTGAAGCCCCCGCAGCCACTCTGAGAAGGGTGGGGGGGTGAGGGAGAGTGGCAGCGGGGGCTTCCGCAGCCACTTTGGGAAGGGCAGGGGATGAGGGGGAGTGGCGGCAGGGGCTTCTGAAGCCCCCATAGCCAGTTTGGGAAGGGCGGGGGGTGAGGGAGATTTGCGGCGGGGGCTTCTGAAGCCCCCATAGCCACTTTGGGAAGGGCGGGGGTGAGGGAGAGTGGCGGCAGGGGCTTCTGAAGCCCCCATAGCCACTTTGGGAAGGGCGGGGGGTGAGAAAGGCCAGAGAGAGGCAGAACAGCCTCTTCCCCACCAGCCCGCTTGCCCGCCCATCTGCTGCTGTCCCCGGCCTTTCGAAGCGGGCGCCGGGGCTCCAAAGCTCTGGCGCCCGCTTCGGAAGGCCGGAGAGAGGCAGCGCAGCCTCCTCCCCACCCACACGCTGCCTTCCCCGGCGGGCTCTGGGGCTTTTAAGGCCTGGAGTCCCCTCAGAAAGGCCACGGAGAGGCCAGCCAGGCTGGCCAGACACCCTCCCGTTGCCTCCCTCCCTCTGGGGGGGGCGCGGGAGCAGCATCTGTTATTTGCAGTTTTTCCACATTCGCGGGGGTCTGAAGATCCTAACCTCCGAGAATGTGGAGGGACAACTGTATATAACAAACAAATAATAGAAACAGAAATGATTTGTTAACACTTCCTTCCTTTTCTTAGAAATTTTTAGAAGCATTGTTTACCTTCCTTTACAATATAGAGTTATTTATCTATAAAGTTATCTACATTTTTAATATTATTTTAAATTATTTCTGTTGAGGTACCACCTTTAATTCAAACTAAGCAAGTTATATACATCTGTTTGAGTTAGTATGCATTCAGTTATACATAAATTCATATATTGTATGCATATCTATTGTTTCCAATTGAGACAGCAATAGCTTATATTATAGAAATAAAAACCAAATACAAAATAATTTGTACACTTGTAAATTTTGTTAAGTAATGTTTCCAAGTATTTCTACAATTTAGTAATCTTACTAATCACTTTTTTCTTATTTAGTTTGTAATATTTTCACATCTTTTTTCCCAACAATCTAGTATACACTTCCTTTGTACTACATCTTCCTTTGAGCTATATCTTTGTAGTTCCTTCGTAGTTGTACCAAATCTTCCTTTGAACTACATCTTTCTAGTTCAATAATTATTTACTTTTGATCATTGTTGTTAGTTTATCTAATTGTGCCATGCCATAAAATTCTCTTAATAATTCTAAATTACAGTGTGATTTGATGCAGTATTTCAATTTCATCCATTATATTATGTTATGTTTCCACACTGCCCTCCTGAAGTAATTATTCAGTTGGTCACCAGGTGTCTTTCTCCACAATTCTTTTCATTCTTCCTTACATTCAACATCCACTTATTCTTATATACTTCCTATGGTATTACATATAATATACATTATATTCTAATCAACAATGTACTAATCAATTATACCCTTTAATATAGCTTATCCCTTATATGATAGAAAATATGCAGTTTATACACTCTCACTTTAACAATGTAATTTTTCAAAGCTTACCAGAAATAGCACCTGTATTTGGTCAATATTTCTTAGATATTTCACCTTTTGCCCCTTTAAGCACTTTTTAACCTTTGTGCACTTTCAATATTTTCAACAGTTACCAATTCTCTTAATAGTCCTAAATTACAGTGTGATTTAATGCATTATTTCAATTCAGTCCATTATATTATACTATCTTTCCCCACTGCCCTGCTGGAGTAATTAATCAATTGGTCACCAGGTGTCTCTTTCTCCACAATTCTTTTCAATCTTCCTCTCCTGTTAATTTCAGTCCAGGTTTTCTGCTGTCTTTCTCTCCTTTTTTCTCTCCTTCTTTTATTAGGCTGTTGACCTTGTTGATAAGAACTGTATTCTGTCCAGCTTAATCAGTGAGTTCATATTTCTGTCCTCTTTCTTTCTCCCCTCCCCAATAGTTCTGGAATTGTTATATTCTCTCTTGTCTTATAATGCTAAGCAGTCTTATAATCAAACTCAATCCTGCTATCTAACTTAACAACAACAACAACAACAACAAAGCACAAGAGTAGTCCATGAAACCCAAAGGGGGGAAAAGGGGGGGAGGGAAGAGACTTGCATAGAATTTCTTCCTTGTTTCCTTTGTCTAGTCTGTTGCATTTGAAACTATATGTCCAAAGTTTAGTAGAGGGAGAGTGAAACAGTATCCAATTATAGTTCAAAACTTCAGCAGTTCAACAGGGGAAAGTGAAACATTGTGATGATGAAGGAGCCACTCAGGAGGGGAACCAAAAATATACAAAAAAGCTGCTTAGTATATATCCATAGCAGTTCCTGAATGTGAATTTAAAGTCTGCGGGGTTTTAAAGTCTGTAAAACACCTCTTCTGTTTTCTTCACAGTCACAAGCTTTACAGTCTTAATCTCTGTTAAATTCCTTCTGCACTCTGTTTCTGCTTCCTCCCACCACTTCTAAGCTCAGCTGAAGCTCCTTATTTCACCCTCTTGGGGATTGTTGCTTTAATCTTTTATACTCACAGTCTATAAAGGTGTTGGTGATTGTTGGCTGTAGAAAAATAGTCATAGATTGGTGCTGATTCAGGATCGTGTCAGGTTTGCTCTGTAGAATCAATGAAAAAAATAGTCTTTCTCAATTTAAAAATCAGTGGCGGTGCTTGTGCCAAGCATTGGGTGCTTGCATGTGGTGGTGGCTTGCTCAAATCCCCTCTGCTCCATTCACTCTGGATCTACCCTAAGGTGTCTGATCCACTGGGAATTCAAGGTAGGTATTGGCTCTCCAAGAGCTCCTCCATTCCCCTCATGACAAAGGGAAAATTTACTGGCCAAAGTTATGCTATTTGGGTCAGTTTCTCACCCTGTGCAGCAAGCGCCCCCTGGGGGCCTCTTAGGGAACAAATTGTCACAACGCTATTGCTGACCAGAGTCCATAACATTTCTGATTATGTTTACTTTCTGAACATATTTATTTTACTTATTTTTATTTGTTATTTGTTTTTGTTTTTTGTTACTGGTGGTCATTTAATTAAAAAGACCAGCTGGCCCAAGACTTTTTTTGCATAAGCCTATTCTCCTTCCTATGCTCCTTACCACCATTTACTGCTTTCCCCTTTAAGGGCTCAAGTATTGTGACTAAGAAATATTCTCCCTAATATATAGCATGGATCATGTCAACTGATGCTGTGCATGTGCATGAGCATGCTTTGCCCATGTAATATCTCAACTATTTTTGTGCTGCAACAGAGAAGAATTGCAAGGCTGAGCCATGCTCACATAAAAATGAATTGGCATACATGATGATTGACACAAAAGAGATTATCAGACAGGAACACAAAAAGCGTTCATGTCTCACCACAATAACCCCACCACATGTCTACAGAGCTCTGTGAAATCCCACCCATTCTTGCAAGAAGTTGCAAGCATAGGAAATTCAAATATAAAAAGAAAAATAACACAGTAAAAGTGACACCAAACAGAAAAACACACTTTAAAATTTACAAGTAACCCGGGGAGGATACAAAAAAGAGCAAAACGTACCAGGATGTCCCGATTTCACCCACAACTGTTCTGGCAGGATCGCCCATTGCCACTGGAATCTCACCAGCAAAACGGGGCACCTTTTTGCACACAGCAAATCTGGGACAGAAACACCACAGGAGATCACTTGCTGGCTTCTCCCTGTGAATAAAAAGGAGCCCCCTCGGAACAACAGCTGAATGCTTGTGAGATGATGGGAGACATCATCGATAGTTAAGCCCTTTTGTAATCTCATGGCATCATCATAATGTCATTTTTGATGTGCCTGATAATCTCCATTGGGTTCTTCATGAGCCTTAGCTTTACTCCCAAGGTAAGGTAACGTATAGACACCAGGGTGCAGCATGACCCAATCTGTAGTTTGTATTTGAAACATCGTTGAACAGCTATAGGGAGCTCAAAGAATGTCCAGTTATTGTGAGATTGTACCTCTGGAATGTATTTCTCAAGGCTGTGCTCTGTGTTACTAAAGTTTCATTTTATGGCATGTACCCACATGACATTGTTCAAATTATTGGACATCAGCATAAAAGAACAAAAGATTAAAATAACTGAGTCTAACTCAAGGAGAGATACAAGTCCTTCCAGAAGGGCTGCATTTATCAAGTTGTTGGTACGGTACAGTATCAAAAATATTGTCAGATGTCCTCAGCAACTATGTTATATGTTTTTAAATCTGGTTGAACATGAATATGTTATATTGAGTTGAAAAGAGGGAAAGAGTTTTCAGCAGAGATTTTTTTTTTAAAGAACAAAAGTATTTGTCACATTTATTTCCATGTTCTTTTTGTTTTTAGGTACTACAACAACTTTACCCTGTGTACAGAACACAAGGCTTTAACAGCAAGATGCTTTTGGCCTAACCCTCTTGCTGAGGGCTTCATCACTGAAATCCATGGACAGTTCTTTTCAAATTGTACTTCAGAAAAAATACACTGGGAAGATCCACCAGATAAAATTCTCATCACTCTGATTTTCATACCAGTTCTTCTGACAGTTGCCATGATTGGCCTAGTGGTATGGTGCAGCAAGAGAAGTGACATTTTAGTGTAATCCTGCCCTTGTAACCATTTCTTATTATAGTATATCATCATCATTACCATTATCATCATCATTATTTTATTTTATTTTATTTTAGTGAGAATGACCAACAGAAAATAATTATACATTTTATACATGGAGTTCCAAGCTGTGTCAAGGAATATAGAGTGGAAAATACTTCCATACAAGTCTACACCCTTCAGCCTTTATTCCTGAAACCATACCAATATCATTTTGACAATGGACAGAATGACTGATGATCACATGGGAGCCATATGGAGAGAACTGAAAACATTATCTGAATTTGCTGTTTGCAGCTGATTCTGAACTCCAAAATTAATCTCAGTTCTTCAACATTTTTTTTTAAAAGAATACACTGTGTGTTGCAGATCAAATGCAATGACTGTTTTGGATTTAAATGTGAATGAGTCTTTTAAATATGAGCCTTAATGACTTAAGCATACTTTCCTTGCCAACGAGATGTAAAGATGAATGTTGCTGAAGAACATAATTTTCTTGTCCTTCTGTTTCCCAGCTGAATAAACATAAAGGAAGGCTAGAAACACTGGGAGCAAGAAATTGTCAGTGCATCAACATGTGCGTATATTGGCTTTTCTCCATGTAAGGAAATAATGAAAATTGCTCTTCGAGCATAGTATTTTGGTGATGGAATCCTCCAGAATGAACTTCAGGAAGGATGTGGGTTTCTTTTTGCAAAGCTGGGAAAAGAATGAGAGGAAATTGGTTAATCGTGAATATATTAAAGTGGAAAAGGAACTGGTATATTCCTGTCTTTTTAAAAAAACAAAAAGAAAAATCTACAACTTTTGTCATGAATTTTAGAACACCCCCACCCACCCCAGTGTGGTCAAGTCTTTTGTGCTTGTAATATGCTTTAAATTGACAAATCAATGAGTAAAAAAATACTGCAACTATTTTAGTACAGGTGCCTTTCAGACTACTGTTTTTTGGGGGGATATTTTCATACCAGGAGCTTGGAAATGATCTTCCCAGATAAACTTTTATATACAAGACAGAAAATCAACTTTCATCAGCAAAAGCTGTACACCATTTGGGAAGCTGCATTAAATTTTAATGTGACATGTAAAACTCCCAACAGGTTATACTCTCAGCATAAGCATTTGAGGCATCCTCCCAGCTAAACATTCTATTCTGAGTGCTAAGATTTTTCACCCCAGCATTTTTTTTTCATACATCACACAATTAAATAAAGCTAGAGCTGTTGCCAACTCTTTGTAGAATTTTCCTCCCCTGCTATCTAAGACAGTAAGAGCTCTTTGGAAGTGGAATACACTGCCTCGTAGTGTGGTGGAGTCTCCTTTTTTTGGAGGTTTTTAAATGGAGGCTGGGTGGCCATCTGTCTGGAATGATTTGATTGTGTATTCCTGCATGGCAGGGGGTCGGTCTGGATGGCCCTTGTGGTCTCTTCCAACTCTACGATTCTATGACTCTGTTATTTCCTTTTGATTCTCATTCTTCATCTCCATACAGGTACTCTCTATGAGATGCACGTCTCAGTCTATATTAACATGAAAATGCTTTTTGTGTTACTAAAGTTTTTCTGTAAAATGATATGGGAGAACAATTTACAAAGCTTTGCTTGGTGGCGCTTGACATCCCCCCCCCCAGTTCAGCCCCATGTTATGATTTCTAAAATACAACTCCACAAATGTCCTTTTGTTTTGTATAAAGACAGAGACAACAGAGGAGAGAAAAGGATCAATTTTGCTATCTATCATCTTGGAGTACTTAAGAAGGCCAGCGACTTTTTAAAATGATTTACTTCTAAAGCATCTGTCCAAATGTTCTGGTTTCACAACCTACTGTAATTTTTTTTTCATTACAAGCAGATAACGGAGTTTTTAAAAGCCCACCACCAAATTGTTTTTGAAACCAAAGGTGCTATATAGAGTAAAAGAGTAGAGAAGAGTAGACTCTTCTACTGCAACATGCTACAACCAACCTAGATAGATTTTTTTAAAGATTATGTAAATTAATGGAGGATAATGCTATGAACAGTTACTAGTTCATTCAAAGACTGGGGGCTCATCTACACCAGCCAGGATATGGCAGCTCCTCAATAGCATATCCTGGCTGTGGAGGTGGCCCATTCTGTCCATTATCTGGAGAAAACAGGCTGGAGTCCACATAGGAATGTTAGCCTATCACTGCAACCACCACTGCCATTTTCCTTGCTTTGCCAGGTCTGGGTAGCTGGCCACACCTGAATGTGATCAGCCTTGGACACATGCTACCGGCCTGCTGTCCAGACCCAGAAGAGTAATGGCGACTGGCAGCAGCAGTGAGGGATTCCCTGCCAGAACGGGCTCCCACAGACACACAGGGCCCGATTCATCCCATCCCAGTGGAAATGGAGTAAGCCAGGTTGTATTTTAAAATGTGGTAAAGGGCCCTATCCAAGCTTGTCCCCATCACAGCCCTGTATTGGCCCCAAGAGGACTTCCTGGGGGACAGAATGGGGCAAATGCCTTGTGTCATTTGGACTGCAGGTCTGAGATGGGGACAATCCAGGATATTTGGCCAGTGTAGACAAGCCCTAGGATTGTCAGTTGCTTGAGAACTACCATGGAAGGGGGTTGTTGCCCTCATGTCCTTCTGTGGGTGTCCTATAGACCTCTGACTGAATCACTGTGGGAACAGGGTGCTCAACAAGATAGACCTCTGTGGTCTGACCCTGTGGTGCTCTTCTTAAGTTCTTGGTACCTCTAATAAGAGATGAATGTCTTAATGTTTTTGTTCTTTGGGAATCATAGAATCATAGAATCATAGAATTGTAGAGTTGTAAGAGATCACGAGGGCCATCCAGTCCAACCCCCTGCCACGCAGGAAATCTTGATCAAACCATCTACAACAAACAAATCAATCAAGGCCAGTTGATCTCCTCATACTAGTGTAAGCACTTTGAGAGTGTTTTGAGGAGGAGGAAGAGGAGGGAAGAGAAGGCACAAGTTCATTGTGCTTTTTCCTTCATGCTTGATCAGAATGTTGGAAGTTCTCCTCACATTAGCATCTTTTCTGGGAGATGTATGTGATCTTTATCCTTAGGCCCCACAAGGGGAGAGGGGATGTTCTAAACAATTGTGGTGTAGGGGAACACAACTCATTTTTTGCTTCTTTTCCTCTTGCTTGTTTGGAAGGCCATGCAGAATTCAGCATGTGGTAAAGCACATTTCTGATTGCTTGGAGTGCTCAGGTTGTAACTCAAACTGTGATTACCATGGTACTGGAAAGCTGTCTGATGTAGGTTCAGGTGTGGATGATAAATGCTAATGGAGTTGGGAGTAATGACTGCATGATCTTTTCCCCATAGCCTGCGCTTTTCTAGATTTAATTAGCCCATATTCTGAGCACATCAGTTTCTTCCTATGGATTGGCCATGGAGAGGATAAGTATGGGGAAAAGAGAGGTTTCTGGATTAAAATATGTGATATACATTTGATATATGTACTGAAGTCTGGCATTTTATTTTTAACAGGAATGGAAATGCACCTGCAAAGTAAAAATAGTTGAGTTAGCATCAATTGATGGGCAAGGATTTAGGGATGCAACATTACCACCACGTGCCATTCTAAGTCCCACAGTCCTTCTGACATCCTTATTCTAAGGTTGCACTTCATTAATTTCAAAGCAATTTTTGGAAGACAGTTACTAAAACATTAAAGCTGTGAAACAACCATGTAGTGGAATCTGCTACTCTTAACAAATGTCTTCATTTGTATGGTGACTCTCCATTGTATGTCTTCATTTGTTCATGGTGGATCTCGTGAGCTGGAAAGTACAAGTAAATATCCAGCTAATGAGTGGGGATAGGGCTTTCTTTATTTGGGTTTGAAATGTTAGGATTTACAAGTTATATAAGTGCTGAAAAATCTTCTTTTGCACCTTTCAAGTGCTGAATCAAAAAGAGGAGTAGCAAAATTTACAGCAAAATTTTCCTTGCAAACTTTAACAGATATCTAATTATCAGCTAAGAGTTCCCCAATATAATGAGAAATATTTTTGCCATTTCTTGCCAATTTTGCCTTGATACCTGTTCAGGTTTTATTTATTTTAATTAATTTGTATCCTGCCTTTCTCCTTGTACAGGATCCAAGGCAGATTACAAGCATTTAAAAAACAAGGTACAGATTGAAACCAGACTGAATTGATCTAGATAACCTGTTTTATCCAGGAACCCCTAGAGGTGGATCTTTTGTGCTCCAGAGCCTTGCCCAAAAAACGGATGTTAGACACTGGTTAACTTCTAAATGCAGTGTGCAAACACGAATCAAGGAACATGAGAGACACTGCAGACTGGGCCAGCCAGAAAAATCAGCAGTAGCAGAACATGTTATAAACCAGCCTGGACACAAAATGCTATTTGAAAACACAGAAATTCTAGACCAGGCCAACAACTATCATGTCAGAATGCACAGAGAAGCTATTGAAATCCACAAACATCTGGACAACTTCAACAGGAAAAAGAAACCTTAAAAGTAAACAAAATCTGGTTCCCAATTTTGAAATACAATAGAATCAAAACTCAACACTTACAAAAGAATTCCACCCAGGGAGAGGGGGATTCCCAGTAGATAATGGCCCATCAACTAACCATTAGCCAAACAGACACTAATGAGCCTTGCATTTCTATATCCAGAAACTAACCATTCAGTTACACAAATTTACATATCCTCCCCAACAGGGGTTCACAGCATATAAACTGCACACACACACCTACACAACTATTCTCTGAGGATGCCAGCCACAGATGCAAGCAAAACGTCAGAAAGAAACTATTCCAGAACATGGCCTCACAGCCCAGAAAAAAAACCAAGGAAAATCTATAACTTCGGACAATTTGCTCCATGACCAGTCTGTGCTAAACTGAACTGTCCCCATCAAGGCCAGTAGGTTTTGATTGAGGTTTTGTTAGTTGAGACTGGATAGGAATGGGAAGTTTTGGTTGGAATTAACAGATAATGAGGAATTAACAGATAAAAGATGGAATGACAGTAAATGAAGCAATGATACATGTAGCATGCAGAAAAGATGCTAATTATTTGCTTTCAGAATAGTTTGCTCAGCATAGGTGTTGGATAAACCTTTATTTTCTAGCAGGTTCACAGCACAACATATTCATAGCAGGTTATAGTGAAAGTTTAAACTAGGGGTGAGAGGTTGATGAGGGTTTGGGAGCAGTTCCCTATTTTCTACTTCCCTAGACACCTGTGGGTTTCATCTACCTAATTTCTTTTCAAAACTAGAAGAGACCCAGATTTTTTTAAAGGATATTTCAGACCTCAGAAGGTGCATCTATCATGAGTAGAAGCAGCCTTAAAATGAATAATTGTGACACTTGGAGGCCTCCACTTTGGGACTCCCCCAAACATTTTTCCTGGGATGGAGAAGGACTGAGATGGAGCATGGTATAATAAAATATTGATGGGATCTGCAACAACCTCTTGATGTTAGGTCAGGTAGGGTGTTTAGGAAAAAATTCCATAGGTGAGGGATGGTCACTGATTGCATGGTTGAAAGGATTAGCATAGACTCATTAACAACTGGGTTTTCCACATAATCCTATCTGGGTATTCCCATCATTATGTTTCTGGACACATCTCGGGTCTTTGTGACCTCATCTGTTCTCTGGTCAGCTTGACTACAAACAGTATCCAGTTAGCGTGACCCCCAAAAGTGTCCAATATGTGCAGTTATGAAATAAGGTTGGTAGGGTATGCTAACAAAGGAACTATGGAGGACACTGAATCTCCACTTCCAACCACTGGTAATCTTATTAATGCCCTATGTCTTTTGAGATTTCATTAGGCATTGCTCACAGCAATTCTCACATTCAAGCTTTTACAGAATACTCACTTTCACTATAGGAGGCAGGGCAAGATGGCAACGGATTAACAACTACTGAATCAACCTCCCAACAATATCTGGTCTTATCACCTCCACACACTTTAAAACACCACCCAAAGGCAAGATCTGATCCAGCCCCATCAACAAATCTGGAGCTCAGGAATCCTACAAAGCAGAGAAACAGAGGAGGATTGACTCATTTTTTCCGCTGGTGGAGACAATAGAATCCGTGAGTAATAAATCTGCAACTGCAGCTCCTTCTTCACTCCCTAAATGACCAAAGACACTTGAACTAAGTAAAACAGCCTCCCCAACTCCTCAAAACCTAAACCTAAACTATTATTTGGGACAGGTTGAAATAACATAGATATATTCCCTGTTGTCACTATATCCTGCAACAATATTGCTCAGCCCTTCCATGAGGACTGCCTATTGTCTACAGGAATGCTAATCCTTATTTTGCAGAGGCTAAATAGATTATCAGATGGGGACAAATATAGCATCCCTGTCTCGCCTTCTAATTCCCACCCTGTTCCCATCCCTGTAATGTTTCTTTTTTAAAAAATTCAGACACCTACCTTTTCCTAGATTCAAAAGTCCTCCCCACCTCTCTGGCAGCCCAGGTGAATGGAGCTGCCATTCATTGGAGCTGGTTCATTATGTTCATTTTTATTATGTTCATTATGTTCATATTTATGTTCATTTATGTTCGTTATATAGATGACATATTTATTTTATTCGAGGATTCCCAGCAAGTGCAGCAGTTTTTCCAGTAAATCAACACATTAAGTGACCATATAAAGTTTACCTGTCACTATCATCTTTTTAAAATAGCATTTCTTGATCTTTTTGTACACATTTCTAATTCTAAACTAGAGGTCTCCAATTACAAGAAACTCACTGGTCATAATACTCTTCTTCATTACCATAGCTGTCATCCATGACATTTAAAGGACAATTTACCATTCTCTTAATTTTTGAAATTGAAAAGTAACTCTTCTAGCAACACAGCTTTCAATGTTGCAGCTGAAATATACTCAAAAGAATTGGCTAATAGGGCATATCCTTCAAATGTAATCGCTTTGGCACAAAGAAGAGCAAGTGCAAGTGACATATCTAGTCTCTTTAACTCCTCTAAGAAAACCACACAGAATAAACTGGTTACTCCCACTGAGTTCAATCAAGGTGCTAAACATATAAAAAGGATAATCAACAGACATTGGCATCTTGTGGAGGATATTCCAAGTTGTGCCTCTCTCCCTCTAATTGCACTAAGAACAAGGAATCTTAAAGATGTCCTGGTCCATTCAGATATTTATCAGACAGAAAAACCATCACTTAGTGTTTTAGGACACTATAAATGTGGCCATTGTTCCTGTTATTCCCAAGCAATTTGTATGAAAGTATTCATTAATCCAGTCATAAGGAACAATATCCCCTCAAAAGTTTTAGTAACTGCAACACCAAAAATTCTATTTATGCAGTCCTATGCCCATGTAACTTGATTTATGTAGGTTTTTCCTCAAAGAAATTTCAAGAAAAAATTAATTGAACATAAATCTCGTATTAGAAACTGCAATATTGGGTGTCCGTTAGTGGATAATTTCATAGAAAAAAAAATTCTCCTGACTCTATCAGATTTTTAATTCTGGAATATATAACATTCAGCCACTTCTCTCAGAATTCCATACAGAAAAAGCTTTCACAGAGAGAGGCTTTTTGGATATTTCAGTTAGACACAAAAAACCCTAAGCGTTGTAATGACATATTAGATTTCACTGGGTTTTTTTATGAATTCATATCCAGTATAAAATACTTTGCCACATAATACCTTTAATGAATTTTTGCAATTAAGTTTTACAGTTTAAAATCAATTTAGGGTAAAGTTCATCTGGTTTCATGGATAAGGACTTTTCCTCTCCTCTCCTTTTCTCCCTTCAGGCAATTGCATGTCATAGGAACTTTCTTTGGTCCTATCGAGAGGCAGTACGTGCAGTGCAGAGATCCTTCTCCTCTGCACGTATTGTGTCTGCAGAGTCCCGTCCAGCAGAGCTGTTTAGGGTGGTAAGGGAGATGACACAGGTTATTCCTGCTCAGAACCCGTTGCTTAACCCAACGACAGCCTGCTGTGACGCGTTTAACAATTTCTTTGCAGATAAAATCTCTCGGATAAAAGCCGACTTAGATGCCAGTAATTTGACAGAAACAATTGACGAGGTGTCCAGCAACTCCGTTGATGTAAGTTTACTGGATGAATTTCAATTCGTGAGTACTGAGGATGTGGACTTGGTAGGGTGAGGAAGACGACCTGCCTTCTCGATCCTTGCCCTTCATGGCTAGCCATCCAGGGGGGGACTGCCTTGATGGTGTTCCTTAAGGACATCATCAATGCATCCCTCAGAGAAGGGTGTGTTCCATCTTGTTTAAAGGAAGCAGCCGTTAGGCCACTCTTGAAAAAAATCTTCCCTTGACCCCCTGGACATGAACAACTATAGGCCGGTTTCTATGTTACCATTCTTGAGCAAAGTGATCAAGAGGGCAGTTGTGCTTCAACTCCAAGTGGTCTTGGATGAAACTGATTATCTAGACCCATTTCAAACTGGCTTTAGGATGGGATTTGGAGTTGAGACTGCCATGCTTGCCTTAACCGATGACCTGCGTCTAAGCATCGACAGGGGTAGTGTGACCCTGTTGGTGTTTTAGACATCTCAGCGGCTTTCAATACGATAGATCATAGTATTCTCTTGGATCGCTTGCATGGGTTAGGAATCAGAGGCACTGCGCTCCAGTGGTTCTGGTCCTTCCTCTCAGGCAGGTCCCAGAGGGTGTTGCTCAGGGACAGCTGCTCCAGCAGAAAGGAGCTTACTTGTGGTGTTCCGCAGGGCGCCATCCTGTCCCCGATGCTGTTTAACATCTATATGAAGCCGCTGGGTGAGATTATTCGGAGTTATGGGGATGGGTGTTATCAGTACGCTGATGACACCCAGATCTATTTCTCCTTGTCCCAATTGTCGGCCTTGAATTCCGATGGCATCTCTCCTCTTAATGACTGTCTTAAAGCAATAATGGGCTGGATGAGGAAAAACAGATTGAGATTAAATCCAGACAAAATGGAGGTGCTCATGGTAGCGGCCCCAAAACCAGGAGTTGGGTTGCAACCTCCAGTCCTAGATGGGGTCACGCTCTCCATTAAGGACTGTGTTTGCAGTCTGGGGGTGCTCCTTGATTCATTGCTTCAGATGACTAGTCAGGTGAATGCGACAGTCAGAAGCACCTGTTATCAGCTTCGGCTGATATGCCGGCTGTGCCATTTCCTGGAAGTAAGGGACCTCGAGACTGTGGTGCACACGCTGGTAACCTCTCGTCTAGATTTCTGCAATGCGCTCTACATGGGGCTGCCCTCATGCTTGGTCCGGAAACTTCAGTTGGTACAAAATATGGCAGCCAGAGTGGTCTCAGCAACATCTCGGAGAGACCATATAACTCCAGTATTAAAATCTCTCCACTGTGTGCCTATCAGTTTCTGGGCCCAGTATAAGGTGTTGGTTATTACCTTTAAAGCCCTAAATGGCTTGGGTCCAACTTATCTCTGGAACCGCCTCCTCCCATACAATCCTCCCCGCGCACTCCGGGCCTGTGTGAGGAATTTGTTTCAGTCACAAAAATCTAGGCTGTCTGCAACCTCCCAGAGGGCCTTTTTGGTAATCACCCCCAAATTGTGGAATGACCTGCCGAACAAGATCCATCAGATGACAAGCCTGAGTAGCTTTAAAAAGCACTAAAGACAGATCTCTTTCAGCAGGCCTTTCCTAATTAGATCCTGGCCTCAGGGGATCCTGGCCTCTTTTAGTCCGCTGGCTATTTATTGTATTTATTGTTTTTAAATGTGATTTTAGACAGTTGCTTTTAATTTCTATTTGTTTAATATTTTTATGGGGGAGGGTGGGGGTGGGGGGTGTTTAGGGACTTTTATATGTATTGTATTTTAAATTTTGTAAGCCGCCCCAATTGTTTTAACAGAGAGGCAGGGTATAAATAAATTTTATTATTATAATAATTATTATTATAAACTTCTTGTGAATGAATCGTTCTAATTCATTGAGCTTACTCAGCGTAAGAGACCAGTGTGGCAAGTTTCATTCTAGTTGTCATGAATGGGTTGTTTAATGAATGGAAGTCTTCCACCTCTGTAGGTTTCGCTTTGAGGTGATGAGGTGTTAACCCCTTGAAAAGTCAGGTGTTATTCACACATTATGCATTGTATAAATCCCATTAACTAATAGTGCAGTTTTACCAGGACAGCAGAAAAGACTCCTCACTCTGCATGAATACAAGGCAAAAAAGATTTCTCATTCTGAGTGATTACAAGTTGGTATACAGAGGTAATAACAATCCTGTATTTAATATTATTTTTTCTACCTTTACATATGTATATCTTTAGAATCTATGTTTATATTTATTCATTGTAGTATATTTGAAGCTGATGAAAGGTTGAATAGTACCAAAACGTGCTCCAGAATCTCAAGGTGGCTTGTTCCCATATCCCTGTTTGGATACTTCAAATGACATATGTCAGTTGGAATTTCTCCCCAGCTTCTGCACGTCAAAGATTCACTGTTAAAAAGAATTTTGGATTGTGATTTACCTTTAGACAACTCTGTAGTCTGCAATTTTACAGCCCTGAGACTTTGGAAACTCAGTATTTCAGGACTTAAATATAACAATTTATTGTATAATTACATTGTTAAAATTTGAGATTAAGATTTGAGTGGGGTTTGTAACTGGATATAATAATTCACAAATACACTGTTAAATTTTTTAAAGAAGTTTATTGTAACAGTTATTACATCACCATTTTATTTCTTTTTAAAAGTTAAACCAAGCACCTAAATACAGTAAAAAAAAAAAAGCAAAACAACAACAACAAGTAAACAGGGGAGGGTACAAAATAGGCTGTCACTTCCTGGATGTCCCGATTGCCACCAGAAGTGTTCTGCACGGACCTTACAGGGAGGCCAGCATCATGCAGGAAATTTAAAAATAAAAATACAACCAAACCTCAAAAAAATTAAACCAAGCACCTAAACACCCTAAAAAAAACAAACAGGGTAGTGTACAAAAAAGGCTGTCACTTACCTGGATGTCTCAATCGCCACTGGAAGCATTCCATACAGCCCTTATAGGACCTTACAGGGAGGCTGGCATCACGTGGGAAATTCAAAAATAAAAATACAACCAAACCTCAAAAAATTAAACCAAGCACCTAAACACACTTAAAAAAACACCAAGTAAACAGCGGAGGGTACAAAAAAGGCTGTAACTTACCTGGATGTCCCGATCATACCTGGAAGTGTTCAGCACAGACCTCCCAGATTGCACCACAGGGCACCTGTTTGCTCACCCATAATTCCATTACTGAAACGGAATGGCCGATCTATTGAGAGCTTTTGCCCATCAATAAAAAAAATGAACAGAATGGAAGCAGCGCAAGGGCAGAACGGGACAGGGATGACGTTGTCTGAAAAGGAAGCCCTTTCTCGATCCTGTGGTGTCCCTCTCACAGATTATTAAACTCATGTGATAATCTCCTAAATGATATTGCAAATAAGGTGGAAAATACACAACAAGCGGACTGCCAGTCTTGGCCAGCGGCCGATTTGTGGCCCTTCCTGGTTCCCATAGCAACTGGGAGGCCCCTGTGGCCATATGGCGGCCAGCATGGGGGCCACAATGTTGGAGGAGGGGCAAGATGGCGACAGACTAACAACTTCTGAATTGTCCTCCCACTAACATCTGGCATTACCACCTATATATACCTCCAAAATGCCATCCAAAGGCAAGAAAAGAAATCAGACGAGCCCCTGTAATAATAATGACAATCAGGAAACCTCCAAAGCAGAAAAACAGATGAGGATTGACTCACTCTTCCCAGCGGCAGAGACAACACAGCCCGTGAGTAACAGATCTGTAACAACAGCTCCTTCTTTACTCCTTAAGCCATTACAGACACTTGAACTAAACAAAACAGCCTCCCCAATTCCTCAAAGTGTAAATATAAATTATGGGACAGAGCAAGTTGATAACAAAGTTGATAACAAAGTCAAACTCCTGGAGCTTGGCAGCATTCCCTACAATAACAGCGCTCAGCTCTTTTATGATTTCTGCAAACTGTCCATAGAGACATTGATTCTTATTTTGCAAAGATAAAACAACATTACAAAAAAGCTTTCCCAACAAGATTTTCAAAGGCAAAACCCATATGGTACACAGGGGGTTAAAAATGTAGCAGATTTGGAGGAAACGTCATGCCCTGCCACGTCACAGGATGTAGTTAATCACAGCCAAGTGTTAAAAAAAAAATCAGCTCCTGTTGCAAATACATCACAACAGTCACATGTGGAACGGAAAGAAGGCTGTTGTGAGATATCTTTCCCAACTTTTAAACATGCACAGCAGAACAATTGATTTAACAGACTGCCACTTTTTACCCAGCTCAAGAGCTACTAAGCAAATTTTTCTAACCTTTAGCCAGGCAAATATTCCTAACAGGCTGTTACGGAAAAGAAATTTCCTCTGGAATGCACATTATATAGAAATTAACAGAGTTTTCAAGGATGAGATAGTCCGTGACCTCATCACAGGGAAAACAGCAACAATAACACAAAGAAGCAATAATTCTGCACACCAAAAGGGAGAACCTAAACACACCTTAAAGGAAGAAGCTCAGGCTATAAATCAAGAAGTAATTAAACTGAGAGAAAAACTCACAGAAATTTGGGAACACACTCCCACAATACAGCTGATGAGAGATACCATCCTGAGTCAATCTAACAGCAATCCAGCCCCACTGAAATCAGCCCCCCCTCGCAGAAAACTGTCAGTGCATTTCTCTGATTTCTCTGATAATGAAAGTGAAAGTGATGACTCTCTACTTATAATCAAGGAAACCTTGAAATCCCGAGTTGTAGCCAACACCCCTTCACAAATGCAATATACTGCAGATGCAACCCCATCTACAATTAAACCCCAGGGGACTCAAACATCCATATGCAAACCTAGTTCAAGGGAAAAACAGTCTTCACTGCTACCTACCTCATCTCCTAAGCCAAAGAATACCCCCCTCACTAAAGAGATGGGATCCTTGCTTGCTTGTGATCCCCATTTCACTTCCCATGCTGCATTGGTTCTTCCAATTTCCCTTCCAGAACAGGCAGGGCAGGAAGAACAGGAATGTGATTCACTACCCCTCCATCCACAGAGGAGGACACAGCCACAGTCAATCCAGTCATTTAACCAACTGCCATCAGATGAATTACCCATTCAGCCTGTGCCCTGCAATGCGACTGCCTGACTTCCAACAGACCAGCACAAGGTGACCCTTATGACCTGGAACATCGCTGGGTGGCAGACGGCCCACAGAGATCCCTGTCCTAATGACTTCCTCACCCAATATGACATTATACTGATCCAGGAAACATGGACTAATAAGGATCTGTTACTAAATGGCTTTCACTCATTCTCAATTCCAGCAGAGCCAGGGAAAAAGCATGGAAGAGCTAGAGCGTCCTGGTCTCCTGGTCTCCACCACCCTACGTGCCATAACAAGGCCTCTTTCCACTTTTAAAACACATGCCATGGCAGTGCTGATTCAATTTAACCATTGCACTTTGCTGATAATAAATGCCTACATGCCTCCAATGAAGAAGAAATCCCAAATCAGAGGCCTGTGAGCTGAATTGGAATCATATACTGCTAATCTCATGTTGCAGAACCCAAATGCATTTGTAATTTTGGGGGGTGATTTGAATGCCAGACTGGGCCCCAACAATCATACCCTATATGCCCAGCACAAATGCCCTCCTTCTGATTTTGAAGATGATGGATCCCACCTCATCCGATGTTCAAAGGACAAGAAATCAAATTTTGCAGGACTTTGTCTGGATCAAACTCAAATCCTAAATGGTGCCCTGAAAAATGACTGCCCAGCTGAATTCACTTATCTCTCTGGGTCCAGAATGAGTGCCATTGATTACATAATCATTTCCAGAGACCTTCTTCCCTATGCCGAGGAATTAGAAGTTATGCCCAGATTTGAAAGTGAACATTTACCAATTCGGTTACATCTTAGCGACTTCACTCAGGAGACACACACCAGGGAGCGCTATCATCTCTCTGTGACACCATCAGGAAGGACTTATCGCCGAGCTAAATGGACCCCCCAACTAAACCAAACAATAAGTGAGGTATTGGCTTCAGACCAACTTCAGCATCTTAGGACTGCCCTGATATCAGCTGAGTCCCCTGATGAAATCTTGGAAAATTACAATACACTTACCCAAGCTCTACACCAATATCTAATCTGTCAAAATAGCGCACATCAGCGGAAACAACAACAGCACCACTCCAAACCATGGTTTGACAAGGAATGTGTTAATGCTAAAAAAGCCCTCAGTGATATTTATCAGGGTTACCTATCTAATAACATTCCAGATGCTTCACCAATGCTGCTTCAGCAGAAAAGAGACTCCAAAAAGTTGATGAGGAACAAGAAATAAGAAGCCATGAAGAATGACTGGACACAACTTATCCAGGCAGTCAGATCCAACAACACAGCTCTATTCTGGCACATTACATCAAGTTCCCAGAGAAATGGGCCAGCTACAGTGGATTGTCACATCCCTCCAGGGATATGGGAGGATCACTTTCAAGCACTTTATAAGGACAACTACATTGAAAGGGGATGCACTAGCCAAAATATAGAAAATATCCAAGGGTGGCCACCAGTGACAGCGACAGAGATCAAGAACCTTGTAGCCCAGCTGAGAATGGGGAAGGCTCCAGGAGAAGACTTAATACCTGCAGAAGCCATTAAAAACAACCTTGAATTTTGGGCCCCTATCCTGGCCTCACTTTTCACCTATATCGACAAATATGGTCGAGCACCCAAGGATTGGGGTCTTGCAATCATCGTCCCCATATATAAAAAAGGAAGCAAGGATGATCCTGTCAACTACAGGCCAATTAGTCTCCTCAGTACAATCAGCAAACTCTATGCAAGACACTTACAGTGGAAATTTCAGACCTGGTTGGAACAAGAAAACATACTTCCAGAAGAACAAGCTGGCTTTAGGGAAGGCCGCTCCACCATAGATCAGTGCCTTGTACTCCACCACCTTATTGAAAAATACTCCACCTGCAGCACAGTTTCTCTCTATGCTGCCTTCATAGACTTTAAAGCAGCTTTTGAATCTATATCCTGAACCAAACTGTGGAAAAAAATGGAGGCTTCTTCGATCGACCGATGTTTACTCCATCTAATTCGTATGCTGCATGAAGGGACCTCATTAAAAGTAAGATGTAACCCCCAGGTTACATTGTCACTGAGAAGGGTGTCAAGCAAGGTTGCATTCTAGCTCCACTCCTGTTTAACTTCTACATCAATGATTTGGTGGATCACCTCAACAACACTAACTTCCACCCCCCAAAATTAAAGGGAAGGCATATTTCAATGCTGCTTTATGCGGATGATGCAGCAGTACTTTCAAGAACTCCCATTGGACTAAAAAGAGCCCTAAGAGCACTAACACAATATTGCAGAATGGAACAGCTAGAACTCAACTATCAAAAAACTAAAATCATGGCATTCGCTAAAAGGCCTAAGAACTACAACTGGAATATAGATGGCCACAAGATTGAGCAGGTCTCTTGCTTCAAATACCTGGGGGTAATTTTTCAAGCCACTGGTAGTAGGAAAGCGCATGGGGAGTATGCTGCTTGCAATGCGCAGAGGAGTACAACAATCATTCTCAAATTTCTTAAGACAAGAGGAGGCCACTATTTACCTGCAGTGCTTAAACTCTTTGAAGCCAAACCAGTAGCACAACTGCTTTATGGATCCCAATTGGGACCCTTCCCCAACCCTGCTCCATTAGAACTTGTCCAATCCAAATTTTTAAGATCAGCTTTCCAAACTCCAAAATGTGTCTCTAACGCAGCTCTGAGACTGGAGGCAGGATTTATGAAAATGGAGGCCAGAGTGTGGGTGACCATACTCAACTACTGGCTCAGACTATCCATCTTTCCCACTGGCCTTGCTCCACTAACCTTAAGTGATGATTTCTAATCCAGCTGGAAACAGACTGTGATGACTAAAATCTCAATGCTGGGCCTTTCTCCAGATCTTCTGCTAAGCCTGGGATATGAAAGGGCGAAAGCTACTATCAAACAACGGGTAGCAGATATAGAGCGACAACTGGATCTAGCCAGTACTCCAACCTTCATTGCTAGTGACTCCAATAGATATCTGGCCTCACCTTTGGCATACTTAGCAACACTTGAAATACCTAAACATCGAAGGGCCTTTACTCTTGTACGGTGTCGTACCCTCCCTTCAGCTGTCCTTGAAGGCCGATACAAGAAGATCCCCTTCTCAGACAGACTGTGCCCCTGCAACTCAGGCCAAATAGAAACAACAGAGCATGTATTACTCCAGTGCTCATACTACAGGGACATACGTCTCAGACTTATTTCACCCCTGTTGCATAAATATCAAGGGCACACTGGACAATTCTACATAAACTTGTTGCTTTCAGACACCAACCCAGGAACAATTTATCATGTTGCCAGATTCTGCGCAGCTGCGGTTAAAATTCGACAGACAATGTCCTCAGCAGTAGAATAGTGTCAACCTAGTCTTGTTATACTGGAGCTAACATTTTAAATACTGCTTTTAGCCTGTTTTTATCCTGTGATTTCACCTTTATTTTGTATCCCCTTTTTACCTGTGCTGGTCTATGACCGTAATAAAGATTCTATTCTATTCTATTCTATTCTATTCTATTCTTCACCATGTTGGGCTCTTGCTCCCCAGCCTGCTTTGTGGGCCAGGAGGAGGGCGCTAAGGACTGGCCAATCGGAGAAGGCCATTCCACTACTCTGATTGGCTGGCCTGGCAGGGGAGGCGGGTCAGTGAGGCGGGGAACGTCTGGAGGCAGCAAAGCGCCCAGTAAGCCAGTGGCTGGGGCAACCAGAAGGGACCATCCTTGGCATTCCCCATCACGCAGCCACAGTCCATCCAGGGAGTCAACCACTCTACCTCAGCTGACCCTGATTTGAGATGTTGTAAGGGCAGTGGGAAGAAGAGGAAGCATCAGCTCTGCTCTAGGCATCAGCATCAGTCCAATTTGGATACTGATACGATGCCAGGTGAGTCTTATGAGGAGGAGGATTTAAGCAAATTCAAATATTGGTTGACAGAGGAAGAAAACAGGGGTTGCCCCACTGGGCGATTAAGCTGTGCTCAAGGAAGGGCCAGAGTGAGAAAGGTTCCTCTTGACCAAAAGAGGACAGGGGGGAGTCATCCGTGGAGGAACTCTCACTGTTCAAGAACAAGGAGGACCCCCCCCCAGGTATTCATTTGGACAGGAAGGTGCAGTCCAAAATCCTTAAGGGGTATTTTTTTCTCCTTGGTAAAACCTGCTAGGGAGGAGGTGGGACTGCACAAAAGTGACAGGAAGCACTCTGAGAAGGGTAAGACAGACCCTATTGAGTGTACATTCAGTAACTGGTTGATGGGGTACATGGTTTTCATGGGGTTGGTGATGATGGTTTTCCCAGAAAGGGGCTGGCATCTTATCAACCACTTCTGCAACGTGCTCAAGGCCAGAGCCTTGGCAGGGGAGGCAGCAGCCATTGAATACAACAAACAGTGTTGCAAGCGGACATCCCGCAATGACAATCACAGGTGGGACATCATCAATGGTGGGCTCTGGTTAGTCACCGTGGGGCTGAATGCCTGAGGAAAAGGGGAGGTAGCCAAGGCACCTCTGAAGAAGGAGGGTAGACATATGGTATGCTGGGAGTTCAATGCAGCTAAATGCACCACGTCCAGATGCCAATTTGAACACACCAGTGTGTCCTGTTTTGGAACTCACCCCAGGGTGAACTGTACCAGGCAGTCATCAGGACAGCAGTCCTTTTGGACTGGCCACACTGCCTCAACCAGTGCCAGATGGAGGCAGGGATGGGAACCAATGCCAGACAAGGGAGTGCCGAATAGGGCTGAACAGTCAGGTTTGAGGGGTGTAACATGGCGTTTACCCTGGTAAAACGGCATGCCTTGTTGCCCCTCCTCAGCATTTACCTGAACAAGAAGGCGGCTGCCTCAGAAGGGTTAACATTCAGATTCAGGATACCTTTTGTGGGTCCTCAGGAGGCCATGGACTTGGGCAATTTAAAATCAGTCACAGAGTTGCCCGAGGTGCTTGCAAAAAAAAATTGACAAGGAACAGGAGGCGGGGAGGGTGGCCGGCCTCTTCACTGAACCTCCCATGCCTAACCTGCGAATATCGCCTTTGAGGGTTGTACCTAAGAAGAGTCCAGGTGAGTACATTCATCACCTATCCAACCCAAATGGGGCGTCTGTCAATGATGCCATACCGCCAGAGCTGTGCTCTGTGAAGTATGCGTGAAGACTATGCAATCAAGCTTCTTCAGACATGTGGGCAGGGAACGCTCATGGTAAAGTGTGACATCCAGTCTGCCTTCAGGCTGCTTCTGGTTCATCCAGACAACCACTGCCTGTTGGGCTTCAAGTTCCAGGGTATGTGGTACTATGACATGGTGTTGCCCATGGGTTGCTCCATTAGTTGTGCAGCATTCAAGATGTTCAGTACATTCCTCGAATGGGTGCTACAGCGACGGGCAGGGACCCCGTTCGTCACTTACTAGCTGGGTGATTTTCTAATGATGGGGCCAGCCAGGGGGCCAGAGTGTGGATCATTGCTTTATTCATTCCAGGCCCTGGCAGAGGAAGTTGGAGGTCCCTTGGCACCGGACAAGACAGTTGGACCTATAACAGCATTAGTTTACTTGGGGATTCAACTGGATTCCGAAAAAGGGGTCTCCTGCTTGTCAGCAGACAAACTGGCAGGCCTCAAGGAACGGCTGCAGGGTTTCATGCCACGTCCTAAGGCCACCCTGAAGGAAGTGCAGTCCCTATTGGGCCATCTGAACTTTGCGTGCAGGGTGATGGCCCTGGGCAGGGCCTTCTGCGCCAGGCTGGCATGCATCATGAAGGGTGTCCAGTCTCCTTACCATCACATTCAGTTAACACAGTGGGGGCCAAGGAGGATCTACAGATGTGGTTGGAGTTCCTTGAGCACTGAAATTTGCTAATTAACAACAGTCACCATCCAACCTGAGACAGTTTTGCCAAGAAGAATGGGCAGGACTGTAGGATTCATATGTGCAAAGCTGATACTTTCCTAAGAAGACATGCAGCTGCAATTGCTACCAAGGGTGATTATACAAAGTATTGTCCCAGGATGCTGAATATTTATATAACTAACAAGTGCCACTTTATTTTTATTTACTTAACCTTCGTGCACAGTAAAATTATTTTGCACTTTCTCAGTGTTGAGTATCTTATACACATCAAGTGATAACAATGTCAGTGAAATTCATTTCAATTCCAGGTCTCTCTGGCTTTTCTTCGCAAACGAAGATTCAGGAAGGACTCATCCCGTGCTTTCTGCAAGCACGCTGATGGCTAAAAAGGCCAATCTGAGATAAACAAGTCCAGTTGCAGAAAGCACAGCAGAAAGTCTCCTTGGGTGATGTTTCTGGGTTGTGATACTTTCTGCATTGTCATTTCTCTTCAAGACTTGTTCGGCGTGAGTTCTTAAATAAGGCTGCAGCATTGTGGATAGTGCGTCTCCATGCCTCCCGATGTGAGGCCAGGGCGGACCATTGTTGGTGATCAATTTGGCCAAGTCTGAGATGTTGTTTCAGGGAGTCCTTGTATCGCTTTTTTGGAGCACCCCTCTTACGCTCACCTGTGGCAAGTTCACCGTAGAGTACTATTGTTGGGAGGCGATGGTCCTCCATCCTAGAAACATGCCCTGCCCAGCGCAGCTGTGTTCTCAATATCATGGCCTCAATGCTGGTGATCCCTGCTTGCTCAAGGACAGCAACATTTGCTACATAGTCAGTCTGGTCTATATTTAGGATTGTGCATATACAGCGCTGATGAAAGCGTTTGAAGAGGCATAAGTGGTGGCTATAGGTGACGCATGTTTCAGACCCATAAAGGAGAATAGACAGTACAATGGCTCTATACACACTGATTTTTGTGCTTCGCCTCAGGTGTTTATTACTCCAGACTCTTTTGTAAAGTCTTCCAAATGCTCTATATGCCTTTGCTAATCTGTGATCGATCTCTTTGTCAATCTTGGAATCTGAGGAGATGATGCTTCCCAGGTAGGTGAACTGCTGAACGGACTTAAGCACAGATTTGCCGACAGCTATGTGGGGATGGTGGTTCGTCCTGTGGTGCAGGCTGGTAAAGAACTTCTGTTTTCTTCAGGTTGATTTCCAGCCCAAACAGCTCTGCAGCTGTTACGAAGCAGGATGTTAGGCACTGCAGAGCTGCTTCTGTGTGGGCAACAAGGGCAGCAGCATCAGCGAAGAGCAGCTCGCGAACTAGATAGTTTAGACTCTTAGTGAGAGCCCTCAGATGGTTTAAGTTAAACAAGCTACCATCGGTACGGTAACATATATAGATGTCGTCGTTTTCTGCAAGCTCTGCCATAGCCCTTTGGAGCATCATGCTGAAGAAGATTGTAAATAAACCTTGCTTCACTCCATTAGTTATTAGAAAGGGCTCTGAAAGAGCATTGCCGTGCTGGCCCTCATGTAGCAAGATAATCATTTTAAGGAATTGCGGGGGGGGGGGGGACATCCTAGTCTTTCCAGGATCTGCCACAGACCTTTTCACATTGTCAAAGGCTTTGGTGAGTTCGACAAATGTTACATAGAGACCCTTGTTCTGCTCTCTACATTTCTCTTGCAGTTGTCTAAGGGCAAATACCATATCTGTAGTACTCCTATTGGCTCTGAAGCCACATTGGCTTTCAGGAAGAAGTTCTGCAATAGCAGAACTAATCTGTTCAGGAGTATCCTTGCAAGGATTTTTCCAGCAATAGAAAGCAGTGTTATGCCTCTATAGTTTGAGCAATCGGATTTTGCTCCTTTTTTCTTGTACAGGGTGATGATGGCTGCATCTCAGAGATCTGATGGCAGTTCCCCCTTTTCCCGGTAATAACACAACAAAATGTGGAAAAGTCAAAGGAGTAGGGGGAAAGATTTTTTCAGTAGAACTACACACATACAATCCTAACCAGATTGTTCATTAATTCAATTTATATCCCACCTTTCCCCCAGCATGGGACTCAAGTTTCTCTTTTACCCCCCCCCCCAGTATTTCATTTTCTTTGGGAAAGTTTCTAAATAACTTTTTCTAATGCCAGTATATATCTGACACTCGAATATATAATGAGCTATATCTTCCAGAACTGGCTCATCACAAACACACAACCTATGTTGTACTGGGATACCATAGAATCTTTCCCATTTCATCATCATATCCATTTGTTCAAAACCTAAGTGTGTAAAAGCTTTACGTAATTCCATTGGCAGGGGAAATGTCAGATATTTTTCACATTTATGCTCCCATTTCATACTGGCTAACCATTTTGCTGTTCCTATGGATGTTAGGGCAGTTATGTCAGTTTGTGCACCCACATCAGACGCTCTTTGTTTCAAGATCTTTTTAGTAGCAATCATTCTTGGATTCAATGCCTCTGCAGAGAATACAAAATTCACATATTACGTATTAACCTCACATCAGTTTTCATATCACATTATAATTGAAGAGCAATTGCCTTATTTATCATACCATTCAAAATCCCATAAAAACAGTTTCATGTGCAACAAAAAATTCTGAGATAATTAAAGCTATTAAATCACTCCACAGGGACTATGTCCAGTATTTCTCAGAACTGATGACATGAGAATAAAAACAACTCCACAGACACATATGTAGTGTAATTCCTAATATAATAAAATGGTTTCAGAACAGGCTGTGGACTAAACTTATTGTTCCAGGACCTCTAAGAACCTCTTGGGTGGCAACTCAAAGAGTCTGACTTTATTCAACCCTTGCAAAAATGGGCTAATAGTACACTGGAACAGTTGGAGAAATAGCGGTAGCATTCAATTCAGCTTTATGAAAACAAAAAGGTGGAGGAATCTTCAAACAACATACTTGTACTTGCATGTGTTTTTCAAACACTATAATTATAAGTAGCTGCAGGTGGTCATTTAAGTAGCCTCACTATATAATGTATGGCCAATAGAGATATCATAGTTTTTTAGTAGTAATTCAAATTCAATAGCCTTCAAAGGTAAGGCAGCACATATACTTGCAATTGGTATAACTCTAGCTATAAGCAGGGATTATATATGTTGTGGAAAGTAAAGAAACATAGGTAATGATATTTATTGATATTTCTCAATAACTGAGAAGATTCAGCAAGATATGTCAGAAATGCTTTTGCTATGAGTCTTGTTTTCCGAGTTTCCTCTGAGTCAATCAATATTTTAAGAATTACTAGTGAACACCAGCACATACATATTTCCTGATACATAATATACTCTCCCCTGAAAACACAACAAAAATCCAGATTTGTACTGGATCATATAATTTGTACATTAGCAGTACTTAGTAGTATTGACCCTGTGTGGTTGTTAGGTGTGCTGATTTCCTTTAAAAAGGTAATAATTCTTTCCTGTTTCATCTACAAGCTTTTATTGCCACATATACTGCATTCTGCTCAGATGGATATGAATTCTTACTATGTTTTATTTTTGTAAAATCTCAGGAGTTTATCAAAGCCTTGTCTGTGATGAAATTGTCTATTGTGTATTCTCTGAAAGTGTTGGATTAACAGTAAAAGAACTCCCATATATTAAGACAGTTGTGATAAGCATGCTGTATGTACTGCTATGATGCCACCATTATATCAATAAAACATAAATCTGAGAAAGTAATGTGCCAACATTTCCCCCTACCCTCACAGTCCCAGTCATTATCGGTCTTTTCTGCTTTTGTTACCCCTGCTGCCATTTCTACCCTCTGAACATTACTTCCATTGGAGAGACTGATGTACTACGATGAAGTTTGTCAGAGGAGAAAAATATAAGGCAAATAACATTGATGTTCAGTCATTGAGCCATGATTAGGGTGACTTGAACCAGTCACTTTTATTCAGCTTCACCTACCTCACTGGGTTTTATTTTAATTAATTAATTAGTATCCCACCTTTCTCCCAACATGAGACACAATGCACCTTGCGTGTGCATGTGCCTTCAAATCACCTTTTATAGAATTTTCTTGGGCAAGGAATACCTAGAGGTGGTTTAGCCAGTTCCTTCCTTTGAAATATAGCCTACAGCACTTGGTATTCATTGGCAGTCTCCCATCCAAATACTAACCAGGGCTGATCCTGCTTGACTTCCAAGATCAGACATGGTCTGATGCCTTTGGGGTATTTAGGCACACAATGCAGTTTACAACAAGGTAAAACATTATTATAATTAAAAAGCTGATAATAAAAACATTAACAATTAAATTAGCTATCATGTAGCTAAAACACCAATAATTAAAACAGTATAAAATAATTTAAAAAACATAACAGGTGGCATCCTGATCAATATTTATGGGATTGTAAACTGCAGTTATGACCCTGTAACTTCTGGGATTTATGTGTATAGTTGGTAACAATTGGACATGATTCCCATAACCTCCCTCTTAAGCCTGGCAACACCCCAACTGAAGGATTTCTGAGGTGCTGCAGAAAAGGATGTTGGGAAATAAAGATAATAGTGTTATCCTGGTTGTTGATTATGTTGAGAGAAGCAGTTGCATCAGGTTTCCAAGGGCTGTCTGTCTAGCAGGGCAGAATATTTATAAGGACCACTGGCTTATCATAGAAAACAAACTGTTCCCTGCCTCCCAAGTAGGGAGACTGGCCCTTGTCCTTGTGCTACCTACCCCTGGGTGTCACTACCTTTAGAGGTAGATTCACCACCTTACATAGGCACCCAGGTTATATCCCCTTGGAAGAAGGGGGCAGATGGTAAAATGTGGCTGGTAAGCCACTACCTGAGGGGGCCTGATCCTTAGGACATACATGTCAACAAACAGGTAGCAGTCCACAAAGGAGAGAGGCAGCAGCAGGGCCTCCTTCTTCTTTGAGGGTGGAGTTGTTGCTTCTCCCTTTAGTGCTGACTCACCTCAGGGTTGTGGTGAGTACACAGTAAGAAGGAGGAGGAGGAAAGTCATATGCACTGTCCTGAGCTCATTAGAGGAGGAATGGGATAGAAATATTACAAATTAAAGCAAATATGTGGAGGGGGGAGTAATGTAAGCTTTGCTTTTTAAGAAAGGTACAGGAAGCTGATCCTGGTTCCCTAGAACAAGCAAATCTTTCTCAGATATGTGATTCATACATTATCCAATTCATATGTATCAGCCAGTTCCTAATGGTTGCATTCCATATTGCTTGGGAGCATATGAGATTTGTTGGGGGCTGTGGTGTCACTAAGGCTGGTATATCCCTTCAGAGGGATGGTGTCACCTGGTTTGGTTCAGTCTCTCCACACACCCCTAGTGCCACCACTTGTTGGGGGGAATCACAGAATCAAAGGGTTGGGAGAGACCACAAGGGCCATCCAGTCCAACCACCTGCCATGCAGGAATACACAATCAAAACATTCCCAACAGATGACTATCCCTCTGTTTAAACACCAGACTTGTTACTCAAATTGCATGGGGTCCAGAAGGAACCCACTCATGTCTAGATATTAATATGGGGTATTTTAATTAGCTCATTATGGCAGCAAGAGGCTGGGTAACTGCAGGACCCTTTGACCTATGTTGTGTCAATACTAACTGATGAGACTCACAGCCAGGAAATAAAAGAAAATGTTTTTTTTATTGAAAAATAAACTTGGAAGCATTCACACCACACTCAGGCTTCAAGCAATCAATCAAGGCTGTTGAAGAAAGTAAGAAGTATTGGGATAGAGGGATAGAGTTCAGGATGATGGGCTATTCTATACCTGTCCAAAGAACAGAGATTTGTGTAGCAGAAGGTATTCAGCAGAACTCTGAGGGGTCACATAGTAGACAGACAGAGTGATGGGAGGTATGAAGGCTGTGTATACTGTGAACACTTTGACTGTGTGTTGGGGCAATATATATACCCAACACTTGCCCTTGTGTTGTGAGTGGAATACAATATTAGATGGAGTTAGACAATGGAACTTCTGGCTATGTCCATGATTGCTAATGGCTGTGACATTAAGACTGATGGGCCTTCTATTGTTGAGGAGAGGGGTGCAAAGAAAAACCAGTTTGCAGAGTAATGAGTTTTTTGGTCACTTGATTGAATTAGTGAATGACTCACTTCCAGGTGCGTCCAGGAGAATTAGCACATTTCCACCCTCACTGTCCAAGGGGTGGTGGTGGCATAATTACTACCTGGGTGTGTCTTTTGGGAATTCGGAAATACCTTTTTGTTAGGTTTTGAGCAAACCTTCACCCAGCCCCTATTTCTGGGGAGGACCAGGTGTACTGCTAACCTCCTGAAGCATCAATAAATAAGCCAGTTTATGAAATACAGTTGTGCGTTCACATTCGCGGGGGTTAGGGGCAGAAGACCCCCGCAAATGTGCAAAAACCACAAATAATAATAGTCCTCCCCCCACCCACCCACAACAACCCCCCCGTTGCCACTCTCTCACACACCCCGCCCTTTCCAAAGTGGCGACGGGGGCTTCAGAAGCCCCCATCACCACTCACTCCCCTCGCTGCCTTTGGAAGGGATGGGGATGGAGAGCAGGAGAGAGGGAGGCTTTCAACCACCCCCTTCCCAAGACAGCAACGGGCTTCATGAGAAACCCTTCGCTGCCTTGGGAAGGGAGTGGGATGGAGAGTGGACATGCCAGGGGCTTTAGCAACGGGCTTCATGAGAAACCCTTCACTGCCTTGGGAAGGGACAGTTTGGAGAAGGGGGACAGGTGGCTTTCCGCGAATAATCAAAACTGCGAATGTGAAAGTCGTGAATGGGGAGGGGCAACTGTATAGCCAATTGATGAATTGTTGGAAGGGTAGGGATGTCAGGGCAGGTAACAACACCTTCGAAGAAGGAGACTCCACCACACTCCAAGGTAGTGAATTCTACTGTCGAACAGCTCTTAAAGTCAGGAAGCTCTTCCTAATGTTTAGGTGGAATCTCTTTTCCTGTAGTTTTAATCCATTGCTCTGAGTCCTAGGACTGTATCAGACACATCAAATACGATGACATGATGACACCACATAACTGCAAAAGGGTGCAGATATCAGACAACATCACCCTTTCGCAGTTATGTCCTGGCCAAAACCCATAGTTTTTAATTGACAGCTTAAGCCATCAATAGATCCCCTGTGACACTTTTGTGCCAGTATTGCCGGTGTGCAAAACCTCAGGCCATTTAAGTCTTGTCACTGCAGTGAGAATGGCCGGTCTGGTGTGAACACTTCTGGGTGAGATCAGGACATCCAGGTAAGTTTCGGTCTTTTATGACCTCTCCGGGTTACTTGTAAGTTTTAAAGTGTGTTTTTGTGCTTTGTGACACTTTTTATGCTTTCTTTTTCTTTTTCTTTTTGAATTTCCTGCACAACAAAGTCTCATGGGATTTTAAATGAAGAAGTGAACGGGACTCCATTTACTTCTTCTTTATGCTGGGGCTGCCTTTGCTGGGAGAGGAAGGTGAGTGCGGGAGGGAGCATTCTTTTGCCAACATAAAAATGGTTTGTTTGTTTTTTATGCTGGCAAAAGAAAGTTTTCGGGGAGCATCTGATAAAGTCCCTAGTCTCTGGATCAGAAGAAAACAAGCTTGTTCCATCTTCAATATAATATCCCATTGAATATTTAATTATGGCTATCATGTCACTATATGAAAAGTTCCCACAACAATGCATTTTGTCCTAATGGGGTGAAGACACTGGAATAAGATTTTCCCTCATGATTCATGTCTTTTCATGTGATTTGATTATTTTGTACATTTTCAAAACAGTGTGGGTTTGCAGTTGGATAGCCACAAGCTAGGGTCTCTCTCTGTGTGTGTGTGTGTGGTATGAAATAGGGGTAAGAAAGAAAAAAAGAGGCAGGGGAAAAACATGGGAGAGTACAATGACTGGACCACTCTTCTCAAGCTAGACCATGGCACAACTGATTTTCTGTCTTAATTATGCTTTCTTCCTTCATTTTTAGAGCCTGGTGTTTCAGGAGGAATGATAAAATTATAATTAATGGTCTATTATTCCTGGTGGATAAGCTGCTGGATCTTCTGCCAGTCTTTATTTCTGTAGTGAGGGAGTGTGATGGTGTGGGAGGAAAACAGTATTGTATTTGACTAAGTTGCTTACCTAGGTGAGCAGGCAGGGTGAGCTCCTACTTGTGAGGGAGCTGATGCCGATTGAAGGAAAGCAAGTTTCATGAGGTGCTTCTGTTTTGTGGTGGAAGAGTGGAATAGAATTCTCTACCCTTCACTATATGTATTGCATGTGTTGCAGGTTCCCTTTCTAAATGAAGGACAGTAACCATGGAGTCTGGGTTTGCAAGATATTCTTCCTCTTTTTGAGGACCAAAAGTTACCTTCAGCTTTATGATTTAGGTTAACGGTTTACAAAGAACAAGACGGGAAATGAGAAAAATATGAAAATGAAAATTGAGGAAATGAGAAAAAATAAAATGTCATAAACAAAATAACAACAACAACAACAATATTTATTTATATCCACCCCTCTGCTAAAAACAATTGGGGCAGCTTCCAACAATTAAAACATTATAATAACAACTAAAAACACCACCCACCCCCATAAAAAGACATTAAACAATATAAAATTAAAACTATCTAACTAAAATCACGTTAAAAACAAATATACACATGATTTAAAAAGCCAGGAGATGCAGCTCCTGAGGCCGGGATCTAATTAGGAAAGGCCTGCTGAAAGAGATCTGTCTTTAGTGCTTTTTTAAAGCTACTCAAGCTCGTCATCTGATGGATCTCGTGTTGGAAGGTAATGAGTCTAAAAATAAAATTGCATTAAAAAAATTCCAGGATATAGTCCTTTAAAAACAACAAGAATTACTTCCTTTTAAAAAAGGTAAAATCATTCAGTCACTTTTGGCTTCACGCTTTATGCAGAGTGCGGTTAAGAAGCAGACTTAAGCTCAATTATCATTTGAAAGTGTATTCAGAGATCTGGGATCCCCCAGTTAAATTAGACTCATTACAAAACAAAGGAGTCAGTTTAAAATGCAAAACAAAGTTTACTGAAGGTATATCAGTCTCAATCTACATACTAAAACAAACTTAAGAAAAGGTCCCTAACTGACTAAGAATGGGCAGGAAAGACTCACCAGCCTACAGCCATGGCTGGGTTCCGATGCATCATGGCATGGTTACAGGAAAGCTTAAGATGCCTCCATTCTCATTGAGAGACAGATTCAGAAGAGAGGCAAGTTACACAAAAGCAATAAAATTCAAATTAGGTCATGTGTCCAATCACTCAGCACTTCTAGTTGGCTAGAAGTGCCCAGTGAGGTAAGAGAAGGGAATTTTGGGAGAACAAAATGCATGCAGGGAAAAAACTCTAGACTTATCTAAGATTGTGAATGAGGTACACAAGATTGCTTTTACATTACAATGATTATTTCCCCACATACTACAATCCCCTTCTCAATCATAGGGTACTTCAGGAACAATCTTCATTCCTTCTCGTAGTCTAAGGAAACTGTCCTTAGGGAGAGGCTTTGTTAAAACATCAGCTATCATTTCTTCTGAGTTGCAGTACTCCAGTTGAACAAGTTGACTCTGGCACATTTCTCTCACCTTGTGGAAAGCAATGTCTATGTTCTTCTTCAGAGGCTTGTCACTCTGAGAAATCTTGATACAGCTTTGATTGTCTTGCATCAAAATGCTTGGCTTGGGTTCCTCTATCCCAAGATCCAGAAACAAATTCTGCAACCATTTGATTTCATCACAAGCTGTTTTCGCTGAGACGCACTCGGCACCTGTGGAACTATCCGCCACTGTACTCTGCTTCCGACTTGTCCAACTTACTGCTCCACCACCATAGAAGATGATGTTTCCACTGGTAGATTTTCTCTCCACCAAATCACTGCCCCAATCAGCATCTGCATAGGCAATCAGTCGTGGCTTGTCACATGCTGGCAGCATCAGTTTGAAGTCAGCAGTCGCTTTTAAATATCTTGCAATTCGCTTCACTGCAGTAAAATCTCAGAGAGTAGGAGAATTGACCATTCTACATAAGATGCCAACAGCATTTGCAATATCAGGTCTAGTGAAATTCGCTATGTACAGAAGTTTTCCAACTGCAGTTCTGTACTTTTCACTGTCTCTCAAAGGTTCAGATGCCTCATTGCTCTTTAAGAAGCCTACTTCCATTGGCGTTAGAGCATCCTTTGCATCTCTTAAACCAAGACAGTCCAAAAGATCTATAATCTTTTGCTTTTGATTAAGAAAGAAGCTTCCATCACGGTCTCTTTCAATTTGTACTCCAAGATAGTGTGAGATATCTCCCAAACTTTTAATATCTATTTCTTTCTGGAGATTCAGGAGTATCTCTTGACTATCTGCTTTGTCTTGACTGCACAGAATCAAATCATCAACATAACTTGCAATGTAAGTCCATCTATTGTTTCTGAATCTTTTGTAAACACATCGGTCAACAGTGCCTGGGGTAAATCCTTCTTTGATAAGGAGCAGATTTAGCTTTTCGTGCCACTTTTTGGCAGCGTGTTTTAATCCATACACGCTTTTCTCAAGTTTACATACTAGATGCTCCTTTCCAGGTACTACAAATCCCGAAGCCTGTTCCATGTACAATTCCTCATCTAGATCTCCATAAAGAAACGCTGTCTTCACATCTAGATGTTGTACATGCATTCTCTTGGAAGCTGCAACAGCCAATAGGGTTCTAATAGCTGTGTGTGTAACAACTGGGGAGAAAGTCTCATGAAAATTTCCAAATTGCTGATTGTAACCTTTAGCTACAAGTCTGGCTTTGTATCTTTCAATCTCCCCTTCTGCATTTTGCTTTGTTGTAAAGACCCATCTGCAGCCAATTGCCTTCTTGCCTTTTGGCAATTCTGTCAAAGTCCATGTTTTATTTTTATATAAGGATTCCATTTCCTCAATTGCTGCTTTCACCCATTTTTCAGAATCAGATTTTGGCATCCCTTTGATCTTCTGCCAGTCAGAGGGTTCCAGAAGGCTTTCCCCTGTGGCTAGGTAGGAGAATCTCAAAGGAGGCACTCCCCTGTTACCCCTCGCAGACTGTCTCACCTGGACTTGAGTTCCTGGCTCTGCTCCCCATTTGGCTCAGAAGAGGAGGGGGGCTTAGAGTGGGCTTTAAAATGTTTCTTTTCCTTTCCAGCCAAATTTACTTGCTGGTTAAAGTTAGAATTTCTGGATTCAGTTTTCTCATAATGCATCAAATCTTGCCTATGTTGAAATTCTCTTATTTGAATATAGGCTTCTGGTAGGGTTAAATCATTCTTTAATTGCAAAGTATTTATGATGGGATTGTAAAACTTTGGTAAGCTTGCTAAGAAAATCCCAACTTGCATAGCCTTTGGAATCTCTTCTCCAGGAGATTGCATTTCTGCTAATGTAGCTCTAAAATCATTAATGTGTTCATCTAGACATCTTGGATTTGATAGTTTCATGTTCACAGGTCTAATCATCAATGCAATAGAATTTCCAATGGATTTTATATCACATAGATCTTTCAAAGTGTCCCAAGCATCTTTTGCTGTTCTCTTATCTTTGATTTCAGGAATTATGTAGGCTAGTATTTTTTTTTTCAATCCTATCAAAATCAGTCCTCTCTCTCCCCTGAGGAGGTCTGGGATTGTGTAAAACATCAATAAATCCCATGGCCTTCATGTAAGTTTCAAAAGAAAATGCCCATTTTCTATAATTCGGCCCACAAAGCTTTTCCATGGCTAAAAAGGCAGGCAGGGTAGCTTCAGCAGCCATGTTGGGTTTACAGCTTAATCATTTTATTGCTTTACTGCTTTTGTCCTCAAGCCGAGAGGGAGACCATAAACAGCAACTTCTGAGGTGATCAGATAAAAAGTAAAAAAATAAAAGTTTTGCAAAAAACAAAAATTAAATTGAGCTTTTAAGTCTTTAAATCTGGGCCCATAACCCTTTTTGTTGGAAGGTAATGAGTCTAAAAATAAAATTGCATTAAAAAAAATTCCAGGATCTAGTCCTTTAAAAACAACAAGAATTATTTCCTTTTAAAAAAAGGTAAAATCATTCAGTCACTTTTGGCTTCACGCTTTATGCAGAGTGCGGTTAAGAAGCAGACTTAAGCTCAATTATCATTTGAAAGTGTATTCAGAGATCTGGGATCCCCCAGTTAAATTAGACTCATTACAAAACAAAGGAGTCAGTTTAAAATGCAAAACAAAGTTTACTGAAGGTATATCAGTTTCAATCTACATACTAAAACAAACTTAAGAAAAGGTCCCTAACTGACTAAGAATGGGCAGGAAAGACTCACCAGCCTACAGCCATGGCTGGGTTCCGATGCATCATGGCGTGGTTACAGGAAAGCTTAAGATGCCTCCATTCTCATTGAGAGACAGATTCAGAAGAGAGGCAAGTTACACAAAAGCAATAAAATTCAAATTAGGTCATGTGTCCAATCACTCAGCACTTCTAGTTGGCTAGAAGTGCCCAGTGAGGTAAGAGAAGGGAATTTTGGGAGAACAAAATGCATGCAGGGAAAAAACTCTAGACTTATCTAAGATTGTGAATGAGGTACACAAGATTGCTTTTACATTACAATGATTATTTCCCCACATACTACATCTCGTTCAGCAGGCCATTCCATAAATTGGGGGCGATTACCGAAAAGACCCTCTGAAAGGTTGCAGACAGCCTAGATTTTTGTGGCTGAAGCAAATTCCTCCCAGAGGACCGGAGTGCACAAGGAGGAGGTGGTTCCGGAGATAAGTTGGACCCAAGCCATTTAGGGCTTTAAAGGTAATAACCAACACCTTATACTGGGCCTGTAAACTGATAGGCAGCCAGTGGAGAGATTTCAATACTGGAGTTATATGGTCTCCCCCGAGACCACTCTGGCTGCCATATTTTGTACGAACTGAAGTTTCCGGACCAAGCACGAGGGTAGCCCCATGTAGAGCGCATTGAAGAAATCTAGATGAGAGGTTACCAGTGCGTGCACCACAGTCTCGAGGTCCCTTACTTCCAGGAAAGGGCGTAGTTGGCATATCAGCCGAAGCTGATAACAAGCGCTCCTAACCATCGCATTCACCTGACTCGTCATCTGAAGTGATGAATCAAGGAGCACCCCCAGACTGCGAACACAGTCCTTAATGGAGAGCGTGATGCCATCCAGGACTAGAGGTTGCAACCCAGCTCCTGGTTTCGGGGCCTTAGTTCTTAGCCAGACCCTATATTAATAAGAAAGAAAAAGAGAAACAAATTAGAATCATGAATCATATTTTTATATAATGCGGTATAAATAGCAGGTTTTAAGGTTTACATATATTATCCAGCCGAATGGTGAACACTTGGAAGGGGAAAAGAGAGAGAGAGAGAGAGACAAATGTAATCAACACTTCGCCTTGAAGCACTCGTGGGAGAAGAGATGGAGTGAGAGAGATTATATATCATGCTTCTTTCCCACTTCTACTGTCTTTTAATGTTTCTTGGCCAACTCACACAGGCTTTGGCCGGTCACTGTTTTGGGCCATGTAGGAATTTTGATTCTTCCTTGGCCTTCACAAAGGGAAAGTGTTTTGCCTACCTTAGAATGATTCACCATAGTAATATAGGAAAATTGGCTTTGAGTGGTGCTTTAAAATGAGGTATTGGGTTGAATGCAATCTGAGTAGGTTACATTAAAAGTTATTTATTTATTTATTTATTTATTTATTTTATTAGCATTTAGTCACTTTCAGCAGCTTAGTGAGGGAAGCGAAATTTTCGTCAATATTCAGTGAGCACCCATGGGCTTCTTTTGGTGAAAGGGAATTCTCTGGACTTCCCCGTTGGGTTATGGGACTCAGGGGTAGGAAAAGGAATATCCTTTGAGACTGGACTTGATTGGCTTTCTCCTTTAGGGCTTGGGGGAAGGGCCAACATGTTTAGGCTTCCTGGAAACAGACAGCCAGGGGGCAAACTAGATTGATAAGCTAGCCTTTGGGGTCAAGGGAACTTGCCCTTGACATGTTGAAGAGGAGGTAATGTTGCACCTGCTTCAGCATACATTAAACAGTCCTGCTGCAGATCAGAAGGAAATAGTTAATAAAGTGGCCCTTAGTTTATCCATACATTTTGTGTGTCTATCTCTTAATTCCAACTGGTTGGGCAGTATTTATGTCCTCCTTATGTCTTTTCAGCCGTAGAATCAACTAAAATATCTTACCAAAATTTTAAATGATGTTTTCAAGGATGACATGATGGATGTTGTTTATTTATATGTGAAATAAAAGGAAACCAAATGTCTTCAAAATTAACTATATGTGTCTCTCCTTAATTTATTTTAATTTTTCTGATAAGGACATTGTCTAACTAATTGTCATGAGTTACTTCTTTAGAGTTTCCCATGTCTGAGCATTTTCAGTACTAGCAACAGCAAGGGTCCAAGTTGTTTATTCTATTGTCAATAGCGGCCTTTCTTCTTGGGATATATATTCTGATTTGTCATATATGGGGGGGGGGACTAATTGCTCCCAAGATTTCACTGTTGAATGGTAGAATGTTTACTGTAGGCCAACATCTCATTTAGGTTAATAGATGTATCAGTTAGATATTTTAATACCACTGCTTCTTGCTCATTAAAATCCTTTCAGGGGCAACTAAAATATTATATTTGAATCTTGGTATCAGTGATTGGTCTTCAGGGAGAAAATCTGGAGTGAAAAAAGAATGATTTTTCTTCTTCTTTCTTCTGCTTCAGCGTCTATAGTGAAGCAGATGCTCGGAGACATTCTTAATTTTGTCACTGCACCCTAGATTCAGCTCTTTAAAAATACACACACAACAAAACTGTTCCCTATGTGCTCCTTCTTATTGTAAACTGCACTTCTGTTCCTTGCCCTTATACATAGTTGCATGATTTATTGTGAAGATTTGTTTACATATTTTAGCTTTTCTAAAATGTGTTTCTATGCTCACACAAACATGCACATCCCTCCAGAGTAGGTAGCTAATGGTAGAAATGGTGCCATAGAAACAAGTCTTGGAAAGTGCATAATGAGAGGGAAATTGTTATTGCTCCATCATCAAGTTTTCAACAGCTTGGTTTAGCTTAAGCTGCTCTCTCTAAGATCTAATTTACTCCAAACATTGCTGGCTCACATGGGGACAAAAGGGTGGTGTCACATGCAATTCAGTTAATACATCATTAGATCAAAAATGGCAGAAGTCTAACTGTTTCAGATACAAGAGCCATTCTCTAGTCAGAGTTTCTACAGTATGGGCCCAAATTTTAATTGTCTGTCATTCTCCTGACTGGCTGCAACACGGGTCAGAAAGAAGATAGGGGTCCTGCAAAATAATGACTGAAAATTATATTTTTGGAGAGGCAGATTCTCAGGCATGGGCCACAAAGCTTCACCCACTGAAATCAATTTTAAAAAATTATTTGTTAAAAGCATTTATCATTTTTCTGCCCCTTAATGCTCCTAAAGTAATATAAATGTCACCCCTCATATCCACAAGGGATACATCCCCAGACTTACTAGAAACATGTTTCTATCTCTGTGTGTATGAAATTTTTAAATGAAACTGCAGATAATAGCAAACCCTATTAATATAAAGGACGTCCGATACAAACATATCATAGAGTTGCATTGGAGGACCTAGTGATTCCTAGAGAGAATACCTTTCTATACATTTTCCAGCATGACTCTGGTATGTGTCCCTAGTGTTTCAGCCATGGATAGCTGAAACCATAGATACTGGTTCTGTGGATACAGGGGGCAACCTGTACCACGAAATGTAAAATATTCTTTAAAAACAGATAAGAAGCAATAATTAAAGATCAAAGACCCTATGACATAGTACAGTTTTGGCTGCCCACTGGAAGCAGTACTGGGAGCAGTACAGCCTGCCTTCCCTTGGAAATGAGATTCACAATCAGAGTACTTTTGCAGAGACTGCCATTGCTTGTGTACTCATTAAGTTAGTGTCTCAGAGTGATGCAGCACAAATCTCAGATTCTGGGCAGGAGGAGGAGGTTTTTCAGGTACCCTGGACTTAAACTGTTGAAGGCTTTCTAGGTCAAAATGAGTGCCTCTAATTGAGCTTGAAACAAACTGGAAGACCCTGTAATTGGTAACAGACTGGTGATATATGGTCTCTGAAATGCATGTTTTACCTTAAGAGGTGGGGGGTGCTTTAGAGCCCTACCCATGATGCCATTATTTCTATTATTATTTGGGGGAATTATTAGCTCGAATGGCTGACCTGCAAGAGTAGAGTAACTTCGGGGATCTTTTCACCTATATATACCAGTGCTAACTGGCTGAAAAGAGTTTGGCTGCTTCTTCTCAAAAGAAGCTCTGCCTCCCTAAGACCAGGTGTTCAGACAGAGGACCATACATTGACAGGTGATTTGAAGGCACACACATGCATGCACGCACACACACACAGTCGGGAGTAGGAAGAGTGAGCATGAGCTCTGCTGGCAATCTACAGACCTATTCTAAGGCCATTTTGTTGCATACTAAATGCTCTGGGGTCAGTGTATTGTGAGCATGGCTGCTGTTTGCTCTTTCCAAAAGTGAGTGTAAGCCTGGCTCACAACAGACAGACCCCAAAGCATTTCTTATGCAGTAAAATGGTCTCAGACCAGGATCTGTCAGTTGCCAGTGCAATTGGCACCTGCTTTTACTATTCTTGGCTCTCTAGGCAACTGAGAAAGGAGCATGTGAGGCATAATTTGGGGTTGTGCTGCCTTGATGGCTAGGGAGCAGGAAAAAGAGCAATACCACACCAGCTGTGATCCCAGCAGGCAGACCCTCAGTATTTTGTAAGTAAGGTCATTTTGCTGCCTACCAAATGCTCAGAGGTTGGTCTGTTGGGAGCATGGCTAGCACCTGCTCTCATCAAATTAATAAATACAGAATTTAGGGCATCCTGTATGGCCTCAACACAGGGCTGGACTTCAAGTCCTTAAATACAGGACATCTCATAAAAAACAGTATATCTGTCAATCCTAATTGTAGCTCAACGATATGTGGAGGGAGCCAGGTTCTCCAGTCTTGGTTTTGTGCTCCCATCTTCTTAAGTGTAAGTGTGTGTGTGTGTTTTGCCAAGATCATGCTGGTACTGGTATGGTTCCTGAATGAAATGAGGGGATGTAAACTTACAAAGTTCCCGTTAGAAAACTGCACAAACATCAAATTCTAGGACGTGTGATGGGGGAGGGGTGGAACCCCCAAACTACAACAAGTTACTGCTCTAGAAATTGAAAGACATGGATCTAACCAGGATTCATGAAGAATCTCTGGGTATATTAAATAACCCATTGTGATCTAGGTTGCAATCTGACACAAATTTTGAAGAATTTTTGCCAATGTCTCATATATGATGTAGAGAGCTTGTCTCAATGTGGTGAGACAGGCTGTTGAGAATTGCTAAGTTTCTGTAAGAATTCTCATCACCATTAGAAGAGCAAGGCACTAAGCACTTTTTTCATTGTGCAGTTAGCACAAAAATGTCTCTAGTATCTTTTCCTCTATTAGCTAAGCACACACACAGAGCAAGCAAAAGGGTACAGTCTGACTGCTCTCAAAGACACAAAACCCTCATCTAATGCTTCTACTTTTTAAATAGTATGTGCAACAAAGAAACTGTTAACTGTAATAATTTGAATTTTGTACATTTACAGACACAAAGATCAATCTTACAAGTGTGTAAATTGTCTAAGATAGACAAAAAAATATCCTTGCCACTTTATAGTGAGGAGAATTTTTTGTACATCCTTGTTTAGTATGTGAAGAAAAAAGATTCACACCACTACTACCAAAATGGTACATTTGTGCTATTAAACCAATCTTTGGGCCTTATCGCACAACACTGTTATAGCACTATTCTTCCACTTCAAATGCTATTGCTGCCTCTTGTGGATTTGTTACCCAAATTGCATGAGGTTTGTGTGGACCCTCTAATGTCCGAATATTAAAATGGGGAATATTTAATTAACCCAATTATGGCAGCGAGAGGACTGGCAACAGCAGGACCTCTTAACCTATGTATACCGATACTAAGGAGGAGACACTAAGCCAAAAGGTACAATTAATTGCTCTTTATTGGAAATTAACAGTAACAGCATTCATGCTCACACTCAGACTTCACACACTCACACAAGGCTAATGAAAATAGTAGGAAGTATTTGGATAGAGGAATAGAGGAATAGAGAAGCAGGTTATACTGTACCGATCCTGCAGGGTGGAGATCATGAAGTAAACTGACAGCGGGGAGGTCCAGATGATGGCCTAGCTACACAGTATGATGTGGAGTCAAAAGGACATGGAACTGTGTGAAATGTGGTGGTGTTTTGGTGGTATATTTATATGAAATAATTCCCCTAAAAGGATAGGCATTTGAATGAAATACAATGGTTCTCGGAGGCTCCCAGGCTAAAACAAAGGGTACTCTGGAAGAGTTAACGATCATTAATTATCAATACTTTTGGAATTGAATAGGAAACAGGCAAGGTCTTTTGTTGGAGGGGAGCAGGAGAGGAAAATCCTATTTCACAAGCAGTAAGGTCTCTTGCTATTGCTGAGTGCATTAGTAATTGACTCACCTCCAGCTGTTGAGTCTTACTTGAATGTTGTGTTTTGGGGAATTTCCAGAGACCCTCCCCTTGGTCTTGCATGAATCCCACCTTGGTATTAGGAGGTCCCTGGTTTACCTGTGACCACGTGGATGGTCATCTTAGCCAAATTATTAAATATAGCCAATTATTTGGTATCCAAGATGGGGGCTATCAGGGTAGGGAACAGAATCCTGGGATTTGCAGTTTAGGGTGGGGCATTTAGTATTCTCAGCCAGAGAACTCTTAGGCCTCATGAAACTACAAAACCCAGAATTCCACAGGAGGCAGCCATAGCAGTTAAAGTAGAATAATAGTGCTATAACAGTGTAGTGGGATAAGTCTCTTAATCTTTTCTATTTAAAAGATTATTCTTGTTTAAAGGAGGGGTTAAGCCACTCCTGAAAAAACCTTCCCTGGACCCCCTGGACAGGAACAATTACAGACCAATGTCCTTGGTACCTTTTTTAAGCAAGGTGATCAAGAGGGCAGTTGCTTCCCAACTCCAAGCCATCTTGGATGAAACCGATTATCTTGATCCATTTCAAACCAGCTTCAGGACAGGACATGGAGTTGAGACTGCCATGGTCACTCTAACCGATGACCTCTGCCTGAGCATCGACAGGGGTAGTGTGACCCTGCTGGTGCTCTTGGACCTCTCAGCAGCCTTTGACACTATAGATCATTCCATCCTCTTGGATCGCCTGAGAGAGTTAGGAATTGGAGGCACTGCTCTGCTATGGTTCCATTCCTTTCTCTCGGGCAGATCCCAGAGGGTGAGGCTTGGGGACAGCTGCTCTTCCAGAATTGAACTTAATTGTGGCGTCCCTCAGGGTGCCATCCTGTCCCCGATGCTATTTAACATTTATATGAAGCCGCTGGGAGAGGTCATCCGGAGGCATGGAGCTCGGTGCCATCAGTACGCTGATGACACTCAGATTTATATTTCTCCATGACCAGATCATCAGCTCAAACTTCAGATGGCATCTCTCCTCTCAATGACTGTCTTAGACCCGTAATGGATTGGATGAGGAAAAACAGATTGAGACTAAATCCAGACAAAACGGAGGTACTGAGAGTCACAGGCCCGAAACCAGGTCTGGAAATACAACTTCCAGTCCTGGATGGACTCACGCTCTCCTCTAAGGACTGTGTTTGCAGTCTGGGGTACTCCTGGATTCGTCGCTTCACATGACTAGTCAGATGAGTGTGACAGCCAGGAACGCCTGTTATCAGCTTCGGCTGATATGCCAGCTGCGCCCTTACCTGGATACAAAGGATCTGGAAACTGTGGTACATGCTTTGGTAACCTCACGTTTGGATTACTGTAACACACTCTACATGGGGCTACCCTTGTGCCTAACCCGGAAACTTCAACTGGTACAAAATATGGCAGCCAGGTTAATTACGGGTACATCTAGGAGAGAGCATATGACACCTGTGCCTAAATCTCTCCACTGGCTGCTGATTAGTTTCTGGGCACAGTACAAGGTGTTGGTTTTAACCTTTAACCTTTAACCTACATGGCTTGGGTCCATCTTATCTCAGGGACCGTCTCATCCCATATGATCCCCCTCGTGCACTTCGGTCCTTTGGGAGGAACCTGCTGCAGCCTATGAAAACTAGGCTGTCGCAGACCTCCCAGAGGGCCTTCTCTTCTACAGCTCCCAAACTTTGGAATCGCCTGCCGGACGAGATCCGTCTTATCACTACTCTTGATAGCTTCAAGAAAGCGCTAAAGACGGATCTCTTCCGGCAGGCTTCCCAGAATAACTTCCCAGTCCAAGTGGAGCTGATTGCTTACCCACCCCCTGCCGTCGTTGCCTTTATTTATTTATTTATTTATTTATTGTTTTTTATCTTTGTTTTAATTCTCCATTAGTTTAGTTTAGTTTTAAGGAGTGAGAGGGTTAGGATGGGGAAGGATTGGTTTAGTTTTTTTATATTTATTATTATTATATTTACATCCATTTTTAGTAACAGTCATAACCTTCATAACGATTATGAACATTTACGACTTCCTTACACAGTTGTCTTGAAACAGCTTCCACAAAAACTACTTGGCTTTCGGAAAAAAAAAACAAGCCTCATTTAACATTAGTTACTATACCGTTTACACAAATAATGCAGGTTATTGCATCTAATACATATTTCATTTTCATGTAAATACAAAACATATAATAGATCCTCCATTCGATATAATTATTATTACGCTTCCTAATGCATAACAGAAAAAAATAAATAAATTCTCCTTATTTTCTCCACTCCATTGTTTTATTAAGGCCTGCAGAATTACCAACAGAGATGTCTAAATGAGGAAAGAAAGCAATGAAAAGCTCCTTCATGGAGCACCAAATTTCTTGTTATCATTCTATTATCATTATAATTCTATTTAAGTATTTAATCTTCTAACCGTGTCACCGTATATCCATTCCATTCTGTTTTCCAATATTCCATTAACATTTTCCAATCATTTCTAAATTTTTCTACAGAGTGATTCCTTATCCAACATGTGAGCTTTTCCATCTGTGCCACCTCTCTCAATTTCAGCATCCAGTCATCATAATTTGGAACTTTACTTTCTTTCCAATGTCTGGCAAACACTATTCTGGCTGTGGTGGTCATGAAAAATGTCAAAGTTTTTAAATCTTGCGGGAATTCCGTATCGAACATGCTTAATAGGTATAGCTCAGCTTTAAAGTTCACATTCGTCTTAATTATTTCCCTGAGTGTATTATGTATCATGTTCCAATACTTTTTTGCCTTTTTGCATGACCACCACATATGAAAAAAGGTGTCATTTGGCTCTCCACATTTCCAACAGTTATTCTTAACCTCCTTATACATTCTTGCCATTCTATCCGGTGTTAAATACCATCTGTATTGCATTTTGTAGCAATTTTCCCTCAGCTCATTACTTACTGAGAGCTTTGTTGTTTTCTTCCATAATACTTCCCAGTCATCTAGTAGTATAGTATTCCTTACATTCTGGGACCACTTTATCATGTGGTCTTTGATTGTTTCCGATTCTAGTTCAATCTTGAGGAGTAATTGATATGCTATTGAGACTCTGAGTTCTTTCCCTTCCACCATCAAGACATCTAGTTCTGTTCTGAGATTCTCTATCCCTGGGTTTCTTTTGTCCACATTAAATCTTTCCATTAACTGCAGGTGCTGGAACCAATTACATTTACCTAATTCATTTTCCAATTCCTCCCTTGTCTTAAGATTACAATCTCCCTTCTGAAACTTCAGCAGATCTTTATAGGTCCACCACTTCTCGCTGGATATCATTTCCATCCGCCTGAAAGCCTCCTGGGGGGAAACCCATGTGGGTAACTTAAAATAGAATTTATGTTTGACCAGTTTCCATGTTCTTAGAAGGGATTTTCTAACAAAATGATCGTTGAAGCTTTTATCTACCCCTTCCTTCGCATACCACATATATGCTTGGAAACCGAATTTTATCCCCGAGCCCTCTAAGGTAAGTAATTTAGAATCTTCTAAAGTTACCCAGTCATATAACCATTGTAAAGCACACGCTTGGTGATATAGTTTTAGATTTGGTAAGCCCAGTCCCCCTTTATCTTTATGGTCTAACAGAGATTTCCATCTTACCCTCGGTTTTTTGTTCTGCATATAAACTCAGATAAATCTTTCTTCCACTTTTTGAAGAGTTTATCGTTTAGCAGTATCGGTAAATTTTGGAACAAATATATCATTTTAGGGAGTATCATCATCTTAACTGCCTCAATCCTCCCGAGAAAGGACAAGTTTAAATATTTCCAGCTCTCAAGGTCTTTCTTAATTTCTCGCCATTTCAATTTATAGTTGTTATCCACAAGATCCATATTTTTCTTAGTGATATTGAAGCCCAAGTATCTTATCTTTCTCTCTACTTTGTAGCCCGACAGAGTTTCTAGTCTCATCTCTTCTCCTTTGTCCAGATTTTTTGTTAATATCACAGTTTTGTCTTTATTAATATTGATCCCTGTAAGTTCCGCGAATTCTTTCAGGATTTTGTGCAGTGCCGGAATAGCTTTCAGTGGATCTGAAACAGATTGCTAAGTCGTCCGCATAGGCACATATTTTGTAGACTTGATTTTTAATCTTTACCCCTTGGATCTCCTTATTCGATCTTAGTTTAACACATAATATTTCAAAGATTGCTATAAAGAGTAATGGGGAGAGGGGGCAGCCTTGTCTAACCCCCTTCTCCAAGTTTATAACATTGGTCTTTTGTCCGTTAACTACGATCTGCGCCAATTGTTCTGTGTAAATGGCCCTAATGCCATTTATATACCTTTCTCCTATCCCCATATGCTTCAAAAGTTCCAACATGAAATTCCAATTAACACTGTCGAAAGCCTTTTCAGCGTCTAAGGCTATCAGGGCGAATTTTTTTCCTGGATGTTTCTCAAATTATTCCAGCAAATCCAAAATCTTCCTTATATTTGATCTTAAGTATCTCTTAGGAAGAAAACCTGTTTGGTCTTTATCAATCCAGTCAACCAGTATTCTCCTTAGTCTTATACTCATGATTGTTGTAAAGATCTTGTAGTCAGAGTTAAGCAAAGAGATGGGCCTATAATTTTTTATCATTTCTGCGTCTCTATTCTCTTTTGGTATTAGAACTATATTGGCATTTCGCCATGATGCTGGTATACCTGTGCCGGATAGAATCGCGTTAAAGGTTTTCTGTAAGGGTCCCTTTATCACATTTTGGAACTTTTTGTAATAACTTGAGGGGAACCCATCTGGGCCGGGGGTCTTATTTTTTTTCAAAGACTTTATTGCTTCCTCGACCTCAGTTAATGTAATCGTCTTATTTAAGTCTTCTCTATGTGTGTCGCTTATTTTACATATTTCCTGGTGAGACAAATATTCCTTTATTTTATTTATCCCTTCCTCACTTATTGGTGATGCCTTAAAGAGCCTGCCATAATAATTTTCAAAAGCCCTTCTGATTTTTTCTTGATTGACCAAAACTTCTCCGTCATTCTTAATTTTCAAGATTTGCTTCTTCTCCTGCTCTTTCCTTAATTTATATGCAAGCCATTTACCAATCTTGTTCCCATTTTCAAAAAACCTTTGCCTCGCGTATCTCATTTTCCTCTCTATGTCTTCAGCCATGCCAATCTTTAGTTGTTCTTGTGTTATCTTCAATTCCATATTTACTTTCTTATTTGTTGGATCTCGTTTCAATTCCCTTTCCTTTTTGATCAAGGCTTCTTGTAGGCTTTGGGTCTTTTCTCTCCTTCCCTTCATTTTTTCCCAGTTTATTTGCATTAATAAGCCCTGGATTACTGCTTTGCTTGCATCCCAAGTATTCTGTATTGAGGTATCCTCTTCCTTTTTTTCTTGAAAGTAATTTGTCAAAGCTTCCTCAATCCTTTTCAAACTACCCTCATCTTGTAATAGGTTTTCATTCCACCTCCAGGAATATTCTCTTCTTATACTTTTAAACGCCAATTGTATCAGATTGTGATCAGATATTAGTCTAGGTAGTACTTTCATGTGTTTCAATTTTGATGCGATATCCTTTGAAATCAGGAACATATCTATACGGGAAAAGGATTTATGATATTCAGAGAAGTATGTATATTCTTTTGCATCCCCATATAGGTATCTCCATGCATCAATCATTGAGAAGTTCTCCATAAATTTGAAGAAAGAGTTCGGTAACTTTCCTTGATTCACGTTAACGTCCGGCTTCCTACCTGCCGTTCTATCTTTTAATGGTTCCATAACTCCATTCCAATCGCCTAAGCAGATGATCTCCTCAAATTCTACTTGTGACAAGATCTTCATAAGGCTTTAGTAAAAACCATCCTTATTTTCTGACGGGGCATAAATTCCTAATATTAAAGTTCTTTTCCCAAATACATTTGTCTCAAGGCCCAGGTAGCACCCCTTGACGTCTTGAACCACTTCCTTAGCTTCCCATTTTTTATTTATGTATATTACAATTCCTTTCTTCTTTTCACAACCAGAATTTATAAATTCCTGTCCCAGCTTTCTGTTTTTCAACATTTTTTGATCCTTTTGTTTAATGTGTGTCTCCTGTAAGCAAATGATGTCTGCTTTCATCTTTTCAAGACGGTGAAACACTTGATTTCTCTTCTTGGGGGAGTTCATCCCTCTTATATTCCATGAGATAATTTTTATTGACATTATTTCCAATTATTATTTATACTAATATTTAATTTATTATATTATTATTACCATTTAATTTTGGCTATCTTCTGTATCTAGTTCTTCTTCTTCTTCTATTTCCTCTTCCTCTTCTTCCTCTTCCTCCTCCCTTTCTTTTGTCAATGAGTCGCTATCGTTACCGTTGTCATTCAAATCTAATTCTTCCTCCTCTTCTTCGCCATTCTCCAATTCCTTTTCTTCTTCCATCACATCTCCAGTTTCCTCTGTCATTTTTCCTGCATCACCTCTCATGCTTTCAATTTCCTCCTCAGATCTCCTCCTCCTTCCTATTTTCCCTTTTCTCCTCCGATCTTCCAAACCTGCTTCCAAGGTCTTAGATTCCTCTGTTTTCCCATTTACATCTTTCTCTACCTTTTCAGCCTCCTTCTCAATTTTCAGTAGAAAGTCTTGTGCCTTCTTAATTGTATTCAACCTATACCTCCTTTGATTATATACAACTGATATACCTTCAGCTTTCTCCCATCTATATTTTATTTCTCTCTTCCTTAACCTTGAGACGATAAACTGATATTCCTTTCTTTTTTTAGTATCTGGGAGGGAATGTCCTTGTATATATCAATCTCGCATCCTTCAATTATTAATTTATGTGTAAAGTTTTTTTGTAAGACAAGATCTTTTATTTTCCCTCTGGTAAAATAAACCACGATATCTCGTGGCAGTTTCCTTTGTGCAGCAATCCTTGAATTAATTCTAAACATTTTACTTATCTCCCACTCTATATTTTCTTTAGATCTATCTATAAACTCAGCCAACCTGGGGAGTATCCTTTCATAAAGGTTCTCATTTTCCTTTTCCATTAACCCTCTGAATTTCAAACAGTTTTCTCTTAATTTTAGCTGAGTTTCTAGGTTTTGTTCTTTAAGTTGTTCTTGAGTTGCGTTCAAGTTTAATGCTGTTTTTTCTAGGTTTTTGGTTTTGCTTTGCAACTCATCAACTTTAACATTTAAGACCTCTATCTCCGTTGTTATCTTGTCCAATTTTTTTTCCAAATCCCTCCAATTCATTTTTATATCTCTCCTAGTCTCCTTCATTTCCTGTGTTATCTCCTCTCTCAACTTTTTGAACTCCTTCCTAAAGTCTTGGAACAATGTTTGTTGCAACTCTGGCATTTCTGTAGAGTGCCTTTTTGTGGTAATAGTATGTACTTGTGTATTTTTCTTTAGTGGCATCTTGCCTCCTTTACTTCTCTATATTAGCTTAATTCTGGTTTTTCCTTCTAAGATAAATTGCACACAGAGTTGGAGAAATAAAGAGACCACACGCAGAATATGGGGTGAAATAAATGGTTTTTATTTATCACCCTACTTATTTAAATCCCTAAATCTTCAGCGGGGGGAGGCAACCTAGTGAGGGAGCAGCTGGGGCGGATTGTCCCTTCTGGACTTATGCCCCCAGCTTCCCCTGGCGAACACCTGAGCCCTGTTGAGCAACCTCAGTACTTGGGGTTGCTCTTCAGCCGGCCCGTGTCTGGAAGGTCAACCCGAAAGTCCCCCACCCAATCCATACAGATTAAGGTGAGGGATTATCCTTCAGGCCAACCCCAAGGTAGGTCTCGTTCTGTTCTCCCAAATCATACAATCTAAGGAGACCCTTCCAGAGACCGTCCCTTCACTGAAATCGGTGCCCTAGGTGTACACCATGATCTACGCCTCCCCCTTTCCCGCCATGGATAAGGGGCAAGCGTCCGCTTAGTCCCTTAATCCCCCACCAGCTTGAGCCAACAAGTCCCTCAACCCCCGCTGAAGATCACCCAAAAATAATATATTTCCCATATCCGAGAGATGTACCCCATCAGCCCTGTGGAGCTCGGGCCTCTCGAACACAATCCCAGGATGTGCTAAGTAACAACCTCCCATTGAAGACAAAAACTTCCCCATTTGCCTGTTGACTTTGCGCCGTGCTCTGTCAATCAAGCGGGGGTTCCCCTCCCCTCTCCATAACTGTCTAGGCAGTATAGCCGACCACATGATAGTGGTCTCAGGCCATGTAGACTTAATCACCCCCAGGTCATGTGATGCCTGAATCACCAGGGCCTTACCTTTGAGCAAGCCCAAATCATTTCCCCCCAGATGTATAATCAGAACATCAGGCGGTGGCCTAACATATTCCTCAAACAATAATGGCATGAGCCCATGCCAACGAAGGCCCCTTTTCCCCAACCATTCTATCACCCCCATGTCTTCCAAGCTCAGGTGAGGTCCAAAATAACTTAATCGGGCCTGTTGGGCCGCCCAGTAGACCATACTGTGGCCACAGATCAGCACCCGACGTCTCACCGGCTGAGTTCTAAAATCTGGAAGACAAAAGGGGAAGAAAATAGTTAGTATGGTAACGGACGGATGTACCTCCGGTAGGAGGATGACCGCCACCTCCCAATACCCTGGATGGTCCTTGCGGGCAACCCCATTGCAGCCGCCGTAGAGGCAGCGCCTATCTGGAAGGAATGTGTTGCGAACTTAACACCTTCCAGCCCCATCCTCTGCAAGGCCTTGGATGTCACAGTCCAAAACTGATACCTAGTCAAGGGAGAAGAATCAGCATGAATAAACAGCAATCCTGGGCACTGACCCCTTACCTGAAGATAGTCCTGTAGAGCGAGCACCGGACATAATGCATCATCACTACAGCATTGGAGCTTAACAATTTTACCCCAACCTAGCTGGTCTGTTTTTGGGAACCGCAGCGTGAAACTCACCTGCTCGTCCATCACCTTTATATCCCTCAATTCCAAGGCCCTCCCTGACATATCACACTTAGAAAGCGCCACAAGCTCACTGATTCGCAAGGCGCCAAAAAAGGCCATCAAAGAGGCTGCATGAAAAAGCGATGCCTCATAGGGTGAGGAACAGACCCCAGCCCATACCTGCCGTAAACCCTTTAATATAACTGGTGAAAGGGGGACCCGTAAATCCCTCTTTCTGCCTTTCTCCCGAGCCCATCCCTCCAATGTCTTTCGTATCCTAAAGTCACCCGTATTATCCGGGGGCCCCTGAACCTTCAACCAAAAAGCTAAGGCTGCTAGCCTGCCCCTAATAGATTGAGGGGCCAAACCCTTTTTATAAAGATGCACACAAAATTGCAAGAGGTGTGTAACTGGGACCTTAACACCTTGCTGAAACCCCTTTCGCTTTCTAAACTGCTGAAATTCCTGAACTGCTCTAGCGTAACCCCTTCTCGTGCTGACAGCAACTGACATACCTAGGGCCCTCCAAATTTCGGACTCCCAATCTGCCATAGACCAATCGGTATCTTGTCGCCCTCGGGCTCGGCATCCGGAGCCAACTGTCTGAAGCGCTCCATCTGCATGCGGGAAAGAGCATCAGCAATCTCATTGTTAACGCCCGCCACATGCCGTGCCATAAACAAGATGTTATATTTAAGGCATTGCAACGTAAAGCACCTAACCAATCTCATAACCCAGGGAGACTTAGATGTAAGGGAGTTTATCACCTGGACAGTTGCCGAATTGTCGCACCAAAAATGTACTGACGAATTCGCCAACTCACCAGGCCAAATGAAAGAAGCCACAAGAATCGGAAAAAATTCCAGAAAAGTAAGATCTAAGGTAATGTCCGTCCCGCACCAATCCGCAGGCCACCGGCTTGCACACCACTGGCCACCGAAGTAAACTCCGAAGCCTATAGATCCTGTTGCATCTGATGAAATCTGTAATGCGCCTTGCAGCTTCCTTTCCTCACGCCAGAATGAAACTCCATTAAAGTGCCCCAGGAAGTCCTGCCAAACCTGCAGATCATCCTGCATGTCCCTGGTTAGCCTGATCATGTGAAATGGCTTTTTTATACCTTTAATGGAGTCACACCAACGCCGGAGGAAAGCCCTCCCTGGGGCGACCACCTTGCAAGCAAAGTTCAGGTGTCCAATAAGAACCTGAACCTCCCTCAAGGTGGCCTTGCGTCTGCCCCTAAATTGACTGACCCTAACCCTCAACTCCTGAATTCTCGATTCAGCAAGCAGGCATTGCTGTTTGATTGTGTCAATTTCGATGCCTAAAAAAGTTAACTGTTGTGACGGACCTTCTGTTTTCTCCGAGGCAAGGGGAACCCCAAGTTCCTCTGCCATCAATTCAAATTGACACAACAGAAACCCACAATTTGCAGTACCATATTCACCAATAAATAAAAAATCATCTAAATAATGGACCACACCATGCATACCCGTTTTGATCTTGAGGGCCCATTCCAAAAAGGTACTAAAGGTTTCAAAAGCATTACAGGATACTGAACACCCCATTGGTAATGCTCGGTCCAAATAGAAAAATCCCTCAAAACAAAAACCTAACAACTCAAAATCACTAGGATGAACCGGGAGAAGGCGAAATGCTGACTTAATGTCACATTTCGCCATTTCAGCTCCACTACCATGTCGTCTGACCTCCCGTATGGCTGCGTCAAAAGAAGTATACTTAACTGAACATAATTCAGGGGGGATAGCATCGTTTACTGACTCACCCCTGGGGTAGGACAAGTGATGAATAAGCCTAAACTCACCCTGAGCCTTTTTGGGTACTATACCCAATGGGGATACCCTCAGATTAGGCACCGGTGATCGCATAAATGGGCCAATTACCCTCCCTTCCATTACCTCTTTCCGTATCTTATCCCTAACAACGTGTTCCATCCCCTGGATTGATTTCAAATTACGTGCCCGAAAGGGGCCCCTGGGCCCCTGGTATGGAATTCTAAAACCAAAATGAAAACCCTCAAACAAATAATTGGCCGACCGCCTATCCGGGTAAACGGCAAGCCAGGCATCCAAAATATCTAATTTAATTGGGCTGGGGCCCTTTAGGAGGAGGGGCTGGGGAGCCACCTCCTCTTCCCATACTTTGCCCCCCTCTGGAGCCTCTAAACTGGCCTCTTCCTCTTGGGCAGTTCCGAAAGGAATGCGAGGCTCCGCAAATGGAGCACTCATGGCTAAACCTACAAGGCTTCCTGGAACATTGCCCGTGTGAGCTAAATTCCCAACAAAGCATCTTTTGCCCCGCCTGAGATGATGAAGCCATAGAAGCTGATTTATTGCCTGAGCCGGCCGTTGGCCGTAACAGGTGACCACTATGCGTTCGTTCACCCTGTATGGGACGCGCTGGGGTCATAAGCTGCATCCACAATTGGGGATGCATCATGTCCCAGCGAAGAGATGGATAAATAGCTGCTCGCATGCGAAAAGCCTCATCATATAATAACCAAACAGGGCCAGCGAAATCTACGTAAGCCCTATGAATGATATCTATATATTGAAATAAAGCCCCAGCCCGTTGCGGCTGAGCCTTCACCATTACCCCAGCCAAAATCAAAAATCCAGATAGCCAATTGGACCATGTCCTCTCAACCTTTCGCTTTTTTAATTTCTCCTTCTCCTTCTCATCCAAATCCTCTCTATCCTTTTTTTCCATTTCCCGATATAAAAGTGAAAAAACATCAACATATTCACCCTTCAAAATTTTATCTCGGGTGGACTGGAGCAGATGATCACCAAGAGGGAGAGACATCTCCCCAAAGGGGACCGCCGGATACGCCACCGTATCATATCCTGGGGTCTGCGATAAACCAGCGGAAGGTACATTGCACCCACCAAAGGCAAATGGACCCCATGGATAACATTGGGGCCCACCCCACCCGAATGCCTGTTGGGGCATGACTCCTGTGCCTTGTGCTAACTGGGTATCACTCTGTGTCCCATTATTAACCGTGGGAGTATGCCAATTAACCCATGGCCACCCTGTGTAAGATTGTGCAATGTAATTATTGAGTGACTCACCAGCATGCCTCGGCACAACCACAGATTCATGTTCCAAACCGGTCCCCAATGGCACATAAGAGGGCCTTTCCGTCTGCTGCGATCCCGAAGCATCATCTCCATGGATCCTCTTCTCTAATTCATCTAAACGTGCAAGAATTTGGTTAGAAATTTTTCCTTTGCTCATTGAGCTTTTTGTATTGACAGATTCAACCTCCCCTATTCCTTGAATCCTTTCCAATTGTTGGATACGTTGCAGTATGGCCTGCCACGGTATCTCATCCTCGTCGTCGTCACTGTGTTGGGAAGGAGGGGGAGTGGGTGCCGGCCGTTTTGGTGCCGGCCCTTTGCCCTTTGCTCCCCCTTTTCCTTTTTTGGGAGCCATTAAAGCAGATGTGTTTAAGTGCCACTCAATATTATTATTATTATTATTATTATTATTATTGTATCAATTATTATTATTATTAACTCTAATTCAGGCAACAATACCAGCAATCAGATTTAAAATTGCATAAACAACAAAAGGAAACAACAGTATTCCAACAGGAAACCAAATTGGGTGTCTAATCCCCAGTCTCAGTAAGCAGCAAAATTAAGGCCTTAAACAGCAAAATGGAGGCTTTATCCCCAGCCTGATAACACTTTCCTAAAATGGCCCCCAACCAACACCACTTCTCAGGTGGAACCTCTGTTGGCCCGCCTGCGTCACTGCAGGCTTTGGGCAGGCTTATGTTGTCAAACCTGGCCCCCTGGTGGCCCGCCAAAACAAACTGCTGCCTGGCCCCCTGGTGGCCCACCAAAACAACCCCAACTGGCAACACGCAAAGCCAAGACAACCTACTGCCTGGCCCCCTGGTGGCCCGCCAAAACAACCCTCTGCCTGGCCCCCTGGTGGCCCGCCAAAACAACCCTCTGCCTGGCCCCCTGGTGGCCCTCCAAGACAACCTTTCTTCCCCTGTCATCCCTGCCAAGGGCCAGCAACAAAACCTAGGTTGGTCGCAGCCGTGACCGACCCCCACTGTATCAGGCAGCCGCCTGATAAATGCCCCAGGGACAAGATGCCCTTAATTGCCAGGCCGCCACCCCAAACACACCCAGGCAGATGGCGCACTCGCTTGCTCCCCAAGCCCGAGCCACCACCCCGTTAGCCCGTCCTAAAGCAAGCAGGGAGGCCCTGGCAAATCCGCCCCCTGGCAAATCCCGCCCCTGATCTCCAAACCACTGGGGGGGAAAAAACCCCCGAGAATCCTCGCTGCTCTCCTCCGATCCTCCGCTGTTTTCTGCTACCGCCAGATTCTGCTACTGCCGGATTGAAAGAGAGGCCGAGGAGAGGGGCGGGCTGCCCTTTATATCACTGGCCCCGCCCCTCTCCTTGCGTCGCCGGCCCTTGCCGGTGACGCGGTGGGTCTCCCCTCCTCCCTCTGCGCAAAAGGAGCTCCCCGGCCACCAGCTCTGCGGCGGCCAGGGGAGCTGCATTCCTAGACACGTTTTCTGTCTCCAGATATGCTAATCTTATATGATAACCCAAGGGAATAACATTTCCTCAACTGTTACTAAATTTAATAAAAAAGCAAAATAATACCCCTTAATTATACAGTTGTAAATGTAATAGCCTAACTCGTGTGGTTACGCTTATGCGTCTGCCAAGAATGCTTTTACATATGGTATAACCTCAATATTATATAAACAAATATTAATATCAATAATTAAAGACCAAAGAAAGAGAAGTGCACAGATATGATAAACCCTATATGCTAACTAACATGTATCATTTATCATGAATATCCTGTATCCCAAAACATATATTAAAGCATATATCAAAATAATCGCATCCACCAAGACATATATCAAATAATCGCATCCACCAATAATATTATTCAGGGAATAATTCCAAGGGATTCAGTAGAAGTCAATTAACCAATTAATTGTTATTATTAATTATTATTGTTGTTCCACCATAATAATTATCATCATTAATCAACAGTGTTAATAGTAAGTAATAATTGTAAGTATTACTTGTCAGAGGTAAAGCAACACATTAAAGAAAATAGTTATCCAATGAAATTCTCAACAGCAATGTCCAATCAGGTTAACTCCTCTTCCTCCAACAGTCTTCAAATTTCACCTCTTGTCCTTGTTTTATATATTTATATATTGTATAGTTTATATTAAGTGAGTGAGTGAGTGATCTCTCCAGAGAGGTTTTAAACTCCCGTACCAAACCTTGACTTGGCTTCCACCAAGACCAAGACCAACGACTTTCCTCTCTCCCCCTTCAATACTCATGGTGGTTTCAAATGGAGTACCAAGTTTCCTCTCCGGGCGTTTACCTTCCAAGCTGCTCAACCTCTACTTTTTCTCCTTTCACCACCTTACTCCGCCGCGCCCAAGCCTGCCCTTCCGTTCCTCTACTCGACGTCGTCTGTGTTCTTTCCGACAGCCCTCTACGCCTACTTCCACTCCTTCCACTCCTTCATATCATTCTCTGCACTTGCATCTCACTCTGTGCTATTTCAATAGCTTTCAATAGCTTTCAATTTTACCCAGTTGTTTCAGTCACTACCATTTCAATAACATTCAGCTTTTTCGTCCAATCATCAGTGAAGCCCAATGGATATGTGTCCCGTTTTTCTTTAAGCAGTCCTTTCTTTCCTCTCCTCTCTCTCTCTCTCTACTTCCTCTCCTTCACTGCTTCTCACCTTCTCCGTCGCTCTTCTCTGTCCTACATACGTCATATAGCCTTGATGTGAAAGACTTAAGAGGTTCCAGAACAGCTGGTACACTTGTCTCCGCTTCTCCCAGTCGTCGCAAAAGCTGGTGCAGGTGTTTTAGCCCCTCAAGGAGGGTTACCTAGGCAGGAGTGTTGATTGGTTCTTCCTCTTCCTCCGCGTCTTCGCCACTCTCCTCGAACGGCGATTTGAGCGCCGCTCAGGGAAGAAAGACTGCAGCGCCGAGGAAACCCAAGGAAAGTGAACCCACTCCGTCTCCCCTTTCAGCAGGGGGAAAACCCGACCGCCAAACCACCGCGTCAGGCTCTCCTGCCAGGCGAACGCGAGGCTCAGGGCACGGAGCGCTCGCAACTCGCGTCCGTCCACACCCACTTCCGGCCGGAAGTTGGGAAGGATTGTTTTAACTTGATGTTGTTTTAATCTTACTGTACACTGCCCCAGTTGCCGAGCAGAGGGGCGGGTTAAAAATAAAAAATTATATTATTATTATTATTATTATTTATACTAGGGACTTAACAGAAGCATATATTTGCTAACTAGCAAAGGTATAAATCCTTGCAATAAACAGCTTAGCAAAGATACTTAGATACTTGGTATATAACAGTTTCAGTTATGATATATGGTATATGATTAATAAAAGAGCTCATTGTCAACTGAGTGTACACATGTATTTTTGGTTTAGAAAGCTAAAAGTTCAGTCTAATTTTTGTTCATGTTCCTAAAGAACCAGTAAGAGAGCAACATACATGTGTATGAAGTCATTTGGCTCTGTCATAAACATTTACGGTTCAGTTATAAATCCCTGAAGGTTTTTTTTTTTTTTTTGAGAGGCACTGAGAAGCTGTAAGCTGTAACACAAATATGGGACATTGCACTAACATAGCCATTCACTTTTAGTATTTTTCTGTTCCTGTGTAATCCTCTATCCTTTATTGGCAAAATTGGCATGTGTCCTGGTTTTCTTCTGTAAAATGTGGTAGGGTATGAAGATCTTCTCTGATTTGCATACAGATATAGGAAGCTACTTTTGTACCAATTCTGGTTCCATGCAGTGTCTTTGTTAATGTTAACAGCTTTAGCTATCATTCGGACACTGAGTCAGCAGTCTTCTCCAACAATCTAGCTGATTTCCCCCCACAATTTCTTTGGTTCTTGAAGTGGAAGGTTGTCCAGGGCATTTATTGTCTTCCACATTCTCACGTCCTTCTCTGAATCTTTTCTGCCACTCAGACACACGTGTACAAGACCTGCAATCTTCCCCATAGGTCTCAGTAAGCATTTGAAAAGATTCTGATGGTGTTTTGTTCAATTTTACTAAAAATTTCAAACTTACATGTTGCTTGACTTTTAAACTTAGCATTTTCCAAGAACACAACAGAAGACACAGCTGCTTTAAATGATGACTGACAATTAACTGAAGGGATTGTTGGTGTTTGGGAGGGAGATTGGAATGTGAGTACGCTAAGATTCTCAGGAGCTCTGGAGACTGATATCTAGGCTTCCAGGTCACATATGGCCAGGTGCAAGGGGGAAGGAGGTTTTGCCTGCCAAGCCTCATTTTAAAAGCTACACTTTTTTTTTCCTGTGAGTCAGTTCTGCCAATATTCTTGGACCTGCTCACTTTACCTCATCAATAAAACACCTTAACCAATGATTGTTGTCTGAGTGAACCTAAGTCCTGACATGCAGGTTCAGATGTGTTCAAGGTCTCAAGCATTCCACTCAAGGTCTCAAGCGAACCACTCAAACGTTCACAATCAGTTCTCCCTGATTTGTCTGAAAGGTAGAAACACAGTCTCATTATTTAATAGATAGACCAGCTGAGTCTGGAAAGAAGAAAATGACCTTAGAATCTGACACCAAGAATGTGTTAATTATTTTGGGAAAGTTTCAGGTATAAGGAGCCTGAAGCTGATATTCATATTGTTTAAATTCCAAAATATAGAAAATTAAAGCAGAGGTGGGAACCATGTGATTCTCCAGATGTTTGTGGACTGTAGCTCCCAACATTCCTTACCATTAACTATATTGGCTAGGACTGTTGGAAACTGCTATCCAATAACATCTGGGAAGCTGCACATTGGTCTAATACTGTTAGATTAGAATAATAGAATCATAGAGTCCAACCCATTGTTCAGTTCAGTATCTCCAGCTATATAGCATCCTCAGCAGGTAGCTGTTCAGCCTCTGAAGACATCCAGAGGAGACATCACCAACCTCTCTAAGCAATGGGTTCTATTGCCAACTCATTCTTGCTGTCAACAAGTTCCCTCTAATGTTTAATTAAAATCTACCTTCTTGTAACTTAAAACCATTAGGTCTGTTTCTAGTTTCTGGGGTAGCAGAGAACAGGCCTACACTCTGCAAAGGACAGGCCTGCTCTTACTCAATGTGGGGTAATGGTTCAAGTGTTGGACTACAGAAAGGCCTGAACAAATCTTGCCAGAATACCCCATGATAGGTTTGCCTTAAGGTTGCCATGAGTCAGAACAACTTGAAGGCACACAACAACAACTGAGGGCTTATCTACACCCCACCCCACCCCTGCAGCAATCAAGCCATATGATGTACAGCCTTTCCCCAAAATCTGGGCTGATTAGGTCACATGTCGCATGGCCCAGATTCAGAGCATTGTGGGGTATTTTACATAGATGCGGAGTTTTGATGATTTGAGGCCGGACCAACCCTCCGCCCTCTTGAATAAACACAGACACATGGTTGCAAATAACATTGTATTGGTAACAGATATTTGTATAACTTCAGAAATTAGGTTAGGTACCGGTTAGTAATATAAACACATGATGAGGTAGATAAGGTGATTTGTCTATGCTACTTGGATATAGCTTGGCAATAATTTGGCCGCAACTTGCAAGCAAATGGTTGGCGGCAATGTATGGGTCGTGAACACAGCGCGGCCCGCTCATGTGGGCGGCGCAGGGACCGGTCCATCCCGGTTCCCTTCCCTGAAGGAGAGACCCTGGCCGAGCCGCCCGCTCGACGCTCTCTCCTTCCCTGAAAACAAGCATGTGTTAATGATTAATCTGGTGAGAGGCATCCCATCCTGGTGCCTGAACAGGGGGCCTTTTGCCAGCCCCCGTACCTCCATAAACTTCTTCAGGCTCTCCACAGGGCACGGGGAAGATCCTTCGACCTGCCGAAGGTACAAGGTGGCCCCATGGCCCCGCTGATCTGCCTTGGAGCGCCGGATGCATAGGGACAGGTCCCGGGTCCCCAACGTAATGTCACCAATCTGCAGCGCCAGGCCTGAAGCGTCTGTCTTGGAGGAGCACACCACCTCCCCCACCCGCAAGGCCCCAAAAAAGGCAATTGTGTATGCTGCGCCGAAAAGCAGCGCCTCATAGCTGGAGTGGCATATGGATGGCAATTGGTCTACCATCTGCGCCAACGTCGCAAATGACAGGGGGCGCCGAGCATCACGTGCCTTCGGTGCTCGCCTCCTCCAGCCTTCCAGCGCCTTCCTTACCATGAAGGTATCGCAAGGGTCCCCATACCCTGCTGCCTTGCTGAAGAAGGAAATGCCCACCGCCTGGCCCACTATAGTCCGTGATGCCATCCCTCTTTCCTTCAATGAAGCCAGGTAATGCAGGACTTCCCTCTCTGATGCAGGGCTGACGGTCCCATAGCCGTGCTGTCGCCTGAATCCCGCGAACCGTGCCGCCGCCCTCCGATAGCTGGCCTGCGTGGAGGGGGCCAAGGAATCTGCTACGCCCTGGAGCACAGTTCGTTCCCAAGGCTCCAGAGGTCTACCGGGAACTGGGTCTCCCTCTCGTCCGCGTTCGGCGCCAGCATGCAGAACCGCTCTTCCTGAAACTGAGACAAGGCATCTGCGATCTCATTGTCCACCCCGGGGATGTGCCGGGCGTGAAAGCTGATGTTGGCCCCCAGGCAGGCCAGCACAAACTTGCGTACCAATCTCATGACCCTTTCAGACCTGGAGGACTGCCTGTTGATGATTCTTACCACTGCCTGATTATCACACCAAAAACAGACTTTCTTGTCTCTGAATTCCCCCATCCACAAGGTGATGGCAACTACAATAGGAAAGAACTCCAGAAAACTAAGATCTCTGGTAACACCCCTCTCCGCCCATTCCTCCGGCCAGGGATGAGCGCACCAGTGCCCATCGAAATATACCCCAAAACCTAGACTGCCCGCAGCGTCGGAGTGGACCTGCAAACTACTGCCCAACTCCAGGCGGCCCTGCCATGTGGTAATCCCGTTATAGCTCTCTAGGAAAGAGAGCCACAACCTGATGTCCTCCTTCACCTCTTTTGTAAGGCGAATGTGGTGGTGCTGCGCCCGCGCCCCCCCCCGGTGAGTCTTGCAATGCGCATGCAGAAAGCCCTCCCCGGGGACACCACCCTACAGGCGAAGTTCAGATGCCCCAGCAGCGGCTGCACTTCTTTGAGTGTGGCTTTTTCCTTCCTCAGCAGGTCCGCCAGCAATGCCCTCAGGCTGTGAATCTTATCATCTGGCAGTATGGATATCCTTTGTTCTGAATCAAGCTGAATGCCCAGGTATACCAGGGACGTGGCTGGTCCAACTGTCTTGTCCGGCACCAAAGGTACCCCCAACTCCGCCGCCAAAGCCTGGAACGAGGAAAGCAGAAACCCGCACTCTCCCCCCCCCCGGCTGGACCCATCATAAGGAAGTTGTCTAAATAGTGCGTGACAAAGGGGGACCTGTGTGCTGCTGCAAAGCCCACTCCAGAAATGTGCTGAACATTTCAAATGTGGAGCAGCTGATGGAACAGCCCATGGCCAATGCCATGTCATAGTACCATTTTCCTTGAAACGTGAAGCCCAGGAGGCAATGATCGTCAGGGTGCACGGGCAGGAGCCTGAAGGCTGATTGAATGTCGCATTTTTCCATCAGCGCCCCCTGCCCGCAATTTTGCAGCAGGCGGATCACATAGTCCAACGATGCATACCTCACCGTGCAAAGTTCTGGTGGGATTGCATCATTAACAGAGGCCCCTTTTGGGTAGGAAAGGTGGTGAATGAGCCTGTACTTGCCGGGGGGCTTCTTGGGTACGACCCCCAGCGGGGAGACCCTCAGGTTGGGCATGGGTCATTGATCAAAAGGCCCCGCAATGCGCCCTGCTTCTACCTCCTTCCTGATCTTGTTAGCCAGCACCTCGGGCAGCTGCGTCGCAGACTTAAGGTTGCCCGAGGTGGTGGCTTCCCGTGGGCCCTGAAAAGGTATGCGAAACCCAAATTCGAATCCCTCCGCTAGATAAATGGCTGCCTGTTTTTTGGGGTAGGCTGCCAGGAGAGGGCGCATGGCATCCACTTTGACCAGAGTGAATGCCATGGGCCTCCCGACCCCGGCCATATCATTTTGAAGTGTGGCTGCCCGCGGTTCCGCTGGGCCTGTTCTCTTTCTTGTTGCCCAAGGCGATGGAGTGGCTGCCGCGAAAGGACTGTCCGCTGCCACCTTGCCAAGAGCAGTTGACCTTTGGGTGCCCCCCCCCGCAGCTGTCGCAGGCATGTTCAAACCTGCACTTGTATCTGGAGCACTTGCCCCCGTTGAACTCCCAGCACACCGGCTTCTTCCCCTCCTTCTTGCGAGCCGCCTTTTGGGGGTCACCCTTCTCCCGCCTGCCCGGCCCCGTGGCCTGAAGCCAATTGGGGTAGTCGATGGTCTCCCATCTGTGCATGGGAGACCTAGATGCCTTCTTCCTGCATTCTATGTCATACAGTATCGCGTTGGAATCCCCTGCCTGAGCACGCACCAGCAGCACCTGGCGGAGGTGGTTGATCAGGTGCCATGCCCATTCAGGGAAGACCAGCGCACCACCCCCATGAAGACCATGTACCCATTGAGCCAATTGGCAAAGGTGCATTCCACAGGCTCCCTGCTAGCCTTGTCATTTTCTTTCTTATCACTTTTGTGCACCCTGGCCTCAGCTCCTAGAGGCGGGGCCAGGGTGAAGATGTCAATGTAGTAGCCTTGCAAAATCTTGGTACGCACCTTGTGATCCAAGTGCCCCCCTGGGGGATCCTCCTTGGACTTGGCCTCCTGAAGCTCCTCCCCTTGCAGGTGTTTCCCTTCTGCCTTCCTATCAGCCCCAGCTTTTTCCCTGGCCCTGCGCAGTTTGAGGGCCCATGCTGGCAAACCCGGCTTGAAAGCCCCTTTTTCCCAATACCTGTACTTGTCCTCATCCGAGGACTCACCTGACGAAGACCGTGAATGGGACTGACAACGCTTCCTGTGTGGGCTCCGCCTCCCAACCGACCTGCTATGCCACCGCGATGACGACTCATGTGAGGCCGACCTCCTGGATTCTCTGGAACCGCTCCTTCCTCTCGACCTAGAACGCCTGCTGCGTTCGCTGTTGTTGGGAGCACCTAGACTGGAGGAAATACTTGGCACCCCGGCCCCTGCGGACTCCCTGACAGGTGGAGCCGCCTGAACTGGCGCACTGCTGTCAGCAGCCCCTCTGTCTATCCTCTGCAGTACAACTGACAAGGCCCCCATGACATCAGCCAGGGTGGGTGCTGGGTGGCCGAAAGCTTTGACCGGGGGCCGTGGAGCAGCGGTGACCCCACTGCCATTCTCCCGCCCCGGTGCCCCCACCCCTTTGCCTGTCGGGGCGGCTTCCTCTGCTTGCGGCGGCCCGGGTTCCGGTCGCTGGCGCTGCCGCAGAGCCCTCTTGGACCCCATGGCCCTTGCAGCCCTTATGATGCGGGCTGTGCCCTGGGCTTGCTCCCTTGGCAGATGAGTGCTTGGTGACTGTGGTTGCAATAGTGTGTTTTTTTATTCAGCACCGGCCGCCGCCCTGCGGCCCGAAACCTGCAAACAAAAAACAAGCCTCCCCATAGACTGCTGTGCGTGCGAGAGCCTGTGAGCGTTCCCCCCGTGTTCCCGATTGCTCCGTATTGCCCACCAGATTCCAGAGGCAGGTGGGAAGGAAGAGGAGGGGGGCGAGGGGGGGAGCGGGCAAGGTCTGGCACCTCCCCCGGAGGACCATCGTGGCCCCTTGCCAAGCTATCCTTCTTTGCCGGACCCCCCCTTGCAGAGGCCTGGCAGCCAGGCCAGGAGGGCCCCCCTGCAATACCCATGGCCCCAGCCCTCATGGCTGGCGGGAGGGGTGGTGGTGATTGCGGCCCTGCTCCATTCCGATCCCCCCCAACACAGGTGACCACTGGAGGCTGGGAGAGAAGGCGCATCACCGCTGGTTGTGAGGCAGCTGCAATGCCACCCCCACCCACCATCCCATCCCACGAGTGAGGTGCCCCGCCTTCCCCGCGGGTCCAGCTGCCGCGGCGGAGGTAAAGCTGCGTTACTGCGGGACCCAGCCCTATGAACTGGCGGGCGGCTGCGACGCCGCGTCCTGCCACCCCGCACCGTGATCGGAGGCCCACCGCCGCGCCGTGCTCACCCTGCAAGCCGGTGAGCGGCTGCAACGCTGCGTCCCGCCACCCCGCGATCGGGGGCCCACCGTCGTGCCCCGCCCAGCTCCCGCACACGAGGCGCCCAGCCTTCCAGGAGGGTGGCAAATGGCCTGGCCCACCTAGCTGGTGGGGCGGCAGCGACACCGTGTCCCGCCGCCCCCCCTCCTGGGAGCACACCCGGGTGGCGATGCGGCCAGCGAGCGGCTCGAGCGGGCGAGTGGCTGGGACCCAGCGCTCCCTTCCCCCCGCCCCCAAGCAGGGACTGTTTGGTGGCCGGGTGGCTTGTAGAACTGTTTCGGCTCCTCCCCCCTGCCCCAATCGTGGTTGGCAGAGCCCGGTCCCCCACCCCAGGCCCGGACCAGTAGCCGCCACCCGCCCTGGTGCCCAAGTACCTGAGGGGGGGTCGCCGATTTTGTGGCAAATGGAGGGCGTTGCTGCCTGCTCCATTGCCGCCTCTGATCTGGGAGGGGCACGCCCGTGCGCGCCCCTTTATCCCAGATCAGCCCAGCCAATCGGGAGCGAGCTGACTTGCTCCCGATTAGCCCTCACTCCTTTTCCCCTCCCCAGCCGCAAAGGCGGCTGGGAAGAAGAAAGGGGGAAGATGGCACCGCGCATGCAGCGCCACGCAGCCATCTCCCCTCCCCACCTCTCCCCATGCCCCTGCCTCAGCTGAGTCCGCTGAGCGGGGGGCGGGGCTACGGGCGGTAGTTTGGGGCCGCCGGCTGGGCCGCAAACAGGCCTGCCGGCAAGCGGCAAACCCCCTTCTCTGCATTTTTGTCTACCAACACAGCTGCTTCTGCCACCACTGCCTGCAATAATTTTAAACCTCAGGAGGCCGTTCCCAGCTGAAGGGAGAGTTTTTCTCCCTTTCCCTGGCTCAGCAGCACTACCTCCACCTGCTCTCTGCTTGCTATTTGCTTCCTTCAAGTGCTTCTATCACTTTCTTCAAGCGCCTCTTCCTGTGATGGGCAAGTGGGACAGCAGGTAGAGACAGTGCTGCTGAGCAAGAAAAACTCTCCCTTTGGCTGGGAATAGCCTCCTGAGCTTTAAATTACGTTAGAGGTGGTGGAGGCTGCGGATGAAACTCTGTAGGTACAGTGAACAGAAAGTACCCCACATCCCTGTGGAAAATAATAATGCACAGGGCTTTGGGACAAATGCAGGGGCATATGAGCAGAACTCTGTTCAGAGTTTTTGCCCCACATGTAGACAAGTCCTTAGTCTTGCAGCCTACAACAGTTACTATTTCTTATCCTAATCTATCTCACAGAGTTGTTGTATGGATAAATTCTTACATTGACCAGAATTACAGTTGTCCCTTCATATTTGCTGGGGTTTGGTTCCTGGACCCCCAGTGGATACCAAAATCCATGAATACTCAAGTCCCATTATATGCAATGGCGTAGCAAGATGGTGTCCCTTATATAAGATGGCAAAATCAAGGTTTGCTTTTTGGTTTATTATTTTTTTAAAGAATATTTTCAAGCCATGAATACTTAAATCCATGGATACCAAGTCCATGGATACAGAGGGACAACAGTATACAGATTGAATCCATTGAGAAATTTTAACAGAACATAACATGTAATCATCCTGTTTATACTCACTTTAAAGAATATCTGGAATATTACATGGAGGGCAGGAGAGGAAGAGGCCTCTGTTTGTAGTTCCTTTTGCCTGCTGTGGGTTGGGTCCCCCTCAATTACAACACAAGGAAATGCTTGTCTAGTGTGATGATATTTTGTGATAAGTAATTCAACACTTGATATATTTGTTAAATTTGCTTGGAAGCAAACTTCCTATATTCTAAAGAAGGATATAAGAGATCTGTGCAGCTAATTTTCTTCTGTTTTCCTCTTTAGAACTGAAAATGATTCCAGTATGTGCTAACCAACTGTTTATTTCAAAAAGCAAATGCAATGATAAACATTTATGCTGTGGATACCAGTTTTCAAAGAAACATGAGCAAAGTCTCAGAATATTTTTATACAAAGCACTGTAATAATATCTCAGCCTGAGAAACCAAGTAATTTGTTTTCAATATTTACACACATTTATTTGGCTAAAATTAGGTTTCCTGCATGTGTTTTTAATCAAAACAATACTATGCAGCTGCATTCTCTGAGGCATTTATATTGTTTTCTGTTTTGAGAGAGGCTTACTAAACAGATGGAGGACATAAGAAAACAAATAACTAGATTAAAGAAGATATTTGCATCATGCTTTATGCTTTGCTGACATGGGAAATAATTACACAAGAAGTTAAAATTTGATAGAAATCCAGCTTGAAAACTGGGACAGTTTCTCAAGTCAAGGAAACAGATTCAGGCTTAAGTTCCATTTCTTGTAAGCTTTTAAGAATCAGGCCATTGTTAAGCAAGGTGGCTACATACTCATTTCCAAAAAAAAAGAAAGGGGAAAAAAAGGAAATAAAATAAAATAAAAATACATCAGCCAAAGTGCCAACCAAACAGGGCACAGATTTTTACAGAAGCTCATTCAGAGAAATAGAGTCAGAGATGCATGCTTAGAAATAATCACAAAACTTGAAATTCAGTACATCTCTGCAATGGCCTGTGTGTTTGCTCAGTTTGCTGTCCAGGTGCTGCTGATGGGTCAATTCAGGACCCTTACTCTTTCTCCTTATAGTCCGAGGGAGTGCGTTCCACTGCCAAACAGCTCTTACTGTCAGAAAGTTCCTCCTAATGTTGAGGTGGAATCTCTGTTCCTGGAGATTGCATCCATTGTTCCGTGTTCTATTGATGCAGCCCAACATCACATTTGGCCTTTTTGGCAGTTCCGTCTCTGATGGAAATGGCAGGAAAGGCAGACCTGATTAACATCAAAGGAATACCTGATTGCAACCTGCAAGGAGTGTGATGGGAAGTTTCTGAACAGATGACAGCCCAGGTGTAATTCAGCTGAAAAGACTACAATAACAAGGACTTTCCACTATTATGTATGTAGGGAACAGCACTATAACCTGCATCCATCATCTTTATGGAATTTGATCACCTCTATAGGTGATCACCTATTGTGTGAGTATGGGGGGTTTTGAATGTGTGAGTGAGTGAAAAACTCTTGGTACCAAAAGTTATTGTGTGTTTGCATAATAAATGTTACATGAAATAAGTGTTTAAAACCAGATCTGGTGTCCAAGTATTGTCTTTCCTATAGTCATAGTGATTGAACCCTGTTCTCTCTCTCTGGATCAAAAAGAACCTTGTAACAAAATACAAACACGTTTATAATATATTTGGTGTCACGAACAGGATCCTAAGAGAGATGGATAGGGTGATATCTTCCTGAATCTTCATTTGCGAAGAAAAGCCAGAGAGAGAGAGAGGTGAAGGACAGGAGAAGTCCCAGCAGACTGGAGGAGGGCAAACGTTGTCCCCATCTTCAAAAAAAGGGGGAAAAAGAAGATCCCAACAATTATCGTCCAGTTAGTCTGACATCAATACCAGGGAAGATTCTAGAGCAGATCATTAAACAGAGAGTCTGTGAACATTTAGAAGGCAATGCCATAATCACAAAAAGTCAACATGGGTTTTAGTGAAACAAGTCATGCCAGACTAATCTGTCTCTTTTTGACAAAATTACCAGCTTGGTAGATGAAGGGAACACTGTGGATATCGCATACCTTGATTTCAGTAAGGCCTTTGACAAGGTTCCCCATGACATTCTTGCAAACAAGCTTGTAAAATGTGGGCTAGACAAGTTAACTGTTCAATGGATTTGTAATTGGTTGACCAGCCGAACCCAAAGGGTGCTTAGCAATGGTTCCTCTTCATCTTGGAAAGATGTGACCAGTGGGGTGCCACAGGGTTCTGTCCTGGGCCCAGTGCAATTCAACATCTTTATCAAGGACTTGGATGAGGGAATTAGGGGCATACTTACCAAATTTGCAGATGACACAAAATTAGGAGGAGTAGCTAATACCCTGGAGGACAGGATCAAAATTCAAAATGACCTGGATAGACTGGGACAAAGCTAACAAAATGAAATTCAGTACTGAGAAATGTAAGGTACTGCACTTAGGGCGAAAAAATGAAATGCATAGATATAGGATCGGGGAGACCTGGCTAAACGAGACTACGTTCAAAAGGGATTTAGGAGTCCTAGTAGACCACAAGTTGAACATGAGTCAACAGTGTGATGTGGATACTAAAAAGGCCAATGCGATTTTGGGCTGCATCAATAGAAGTATAGTGTCCAGATCAGGGGAAGTAATAGTGCCGCTCTATTCTGCCTTGGTCAGACTTCACCTAGAATACTATGTCCAGTTCTGGGCACCACAATTCAAAAAGAATATTGAACAAATTGGAGCGTGTCCAGAGAAGGGCAACAAAAATGGTGAAAGGTCTGGAAATGATGCCTTATGAGGAGAGACTTAGGGAGCTGGGTATGTTTAGCCTGGAAAAAAGACGGTTAAGAGGCGATATGATAGCCCTGTTTAAATATTTGAAGGGGTGTCACGTTGAGGATGGAGCAGGCTTGCTTTCTGCTGCTCCAGAGATTGGAACACGGAGCAATGGATGCAAGCTCCAGGAACAGAGATTCCACCTCAACATTAGGAGGAACTTTTTGACAGTAAGAGCTGTTCGGCAGTGGAACACACTCCCTCGGACCGTGGTGGGGTCTCCTTCCTTGGAGGTCTTTAAAGAGAGGCTGGATGGCCATCTGTCGGGGATGCTTTGATCATGATTTCCTGCATAGCAGGGGGTTGGACTGGATGGCCCTCGTGGTCTCTTCCAACTCTGCAATTCTATGATTCTATGATTCTACTGTACTTGTGACTGGAATTTGGGGACGCCCTGAATAAAACTGTGTATTGCTGAACTGAATATTTTGAGTTGAATTAAATTGAAAACCCTGAGGAAGGAAGTAGGGCAGAATATGTCTTTCTTTAAGGGAAAGAAAAAGGAGACTGAGCAAAGGCCATGACGGAAAATCCTTTTTCTGGAGAACAGGGTGAGATTTCTTTTCTACAGATCAAGATCTTGGGGGGGGGGGCAAGAGGTTGGATGTTTCATCTAAAGAAAAGGGTTGCTAGAGATCCTATGATAGAAGATGATTTAAGAGAGGGGACAGATTATTGAATAAGGGGATGAGGGAGGAAAAATATTTAGAGGAAGCCCTACTTGTAAAGGGGGAAATGTGACTGGAATTATTGACCGAGAAAGGGTGGTTAGTTTGCTGTAATTAGAGCCTTTAACAGATGTTCAAAATCAAAATGATCAAGTGAACATACAATTAGGGGAAATGCAACTTTAAAATGAGGCTTTAAGTTTAGAAACTTTAAAAAGAATCCAGGAATTAGTCAAATTGCAACAAGAACAAAAATGCATGAGTAAGGCAAACGTGGAATTACAGGCTAGCTTACAAGATTTAGAATATCAACTTGAAGAAAATAAAAGGAAATCTATGCAGATTAAACTGTTAAAAGAAATAATAATGCATAAAGACAGGAAGAAAGAAAGCAGGTTACAGATAGGAAACAAGTTAAATGTGGGTCATTACCCCCACATGGACAAAGAAGGAAAGTAAAGGTACAATCACACCCTTACCCTTACTCTGTTGATCCTTATGACTGTTGTTGGGAAGGCACATACCCAGATAATTCTGATTGTGATCCATTTGGATCTTCACCTTGTGGGTGACCTAGAACATTGGCTTTTAAGAAGAATTCTACTACCTTTAAGGTAAATGAATGTACTCTGGTCTATATTTGGCTGGAATTTTAATACCACAGTCTGAATTGGGAAGTGACCAAGTAATAGACTGCCAATCCAGAGGAGTTGGCAACAGAAGCAGAACCAGATGAAGGCATGTTCCATCTACCTCTAGACAGCTTAACCCGAGAATGGAAGTTGGGGTTGGGAGTTAGGAGTGGATCTGAGATACAGGGATAGAAAGAGCTTAAACCCCCTTTAAAGGAAGTAAAGCGACAAATAATGGTGGTGCATCCCAAAAGCTATAAAAAAGAAGTCAAAGAAGTATACTCCAACAAAGAAGCAGTAAGGGCTCAAGGACAAGACCACAAGTTCAAACGCAAAAGGGGAATCAAAAAGAAGGAGAGCCTTCTCTCCGGATAAAATTATGGAGACAATTAAAAGATCAAGGATGGGATATGGCTAAATTAGATGGGCTTAGTACAGAAGTTTTGAAACAACTGGCTGAGAAGCCAGAAAAAGGGGAGGGGGACTTAAAAGGGAACCCAGTGCGCCAAATACTGAGAAATCACAAGTTAAATAGTTTCAGATTAGCGAACCTGACAAACCCACAGAAGTTACTTACTAAGCACTGATAGAAACGTTGATGATGCTTGAAGAAGGAATTGAGGTGCAGGACAAGGAGCAGCTCTGTTAGGGCTGCCCCGCTGCCAAAACCAAGAATTTACAAATTAAGCCAGGGCAGTGACAGTATAGGGGAAAATTAATAAGTAGCCCTGATAATACCAGAAAATTTGTTATGACTACAGATCAACGAGGAAACCAATATCATACATTATTAGATTCAGGAGCTAATGTTAGCATGATAAATAGATTCATTCCAGGGAGTAAGAAGCTTAAAGATGTTTTGTTGGAAGTTGTTAGTGGGAAGCCGTTGAGAAAACAACTAATTTTGGGCACTGTGTTTGTGGCTGGACAACCTGTTAAAACTGAATTTATTTTTGATCCTAATAGTACAGAAGACTTTATTTTAGGAATGGATACTATGTTAAAGTAAAGATTGTGGTATGACCCCTTGGAAAATGTTCTGCTCCAAAGAAAGATAGTTAAAAAGATGAGGGTAACAAAGGTTTGGTCTGCTAAGATTAAAGATTTAAAAATAAAGGACGAATGGGATAAAATTGTTCCTGGAGTTCATGCCCAATCTAAATACAATTGTGGAAAACATATTACTGCCCAGGTTGAGATTCAAGGAAAGTTTGTCCCATCGCAAAAACAGTACCTAATATCTTTAGAAGCCTACAAGGGCATCATAGAAACTGTTAATACCCTAGTGCAAGAGGGGGTGGTTGAACCAACCACTACCCCTATAATTCACCTGTATGGCCAGTTAAGAAAAGTGATGGGAAATCTTGGAGACTGGTGGTTGATTTTAGAAAAATAAATCAGAACACTCCATCTACGGCACCTGTAGTAGCAAATATTGCGGACCCAGACCATACCAGCCCCACTCTCCCATTCCAATAAGACACATACTCCTGAGGTAGTATACAAATTGTATTGATTACATAGCAAGAGGTAGTTACACAATTGCATTGATTACATATTCAGAAAATTGGTTAAATACAGGTTAGTAGTATGTTGTTGGCAATAAAATGGCCGCAACTTGCAGATGGCTACCCAAATGGTTGGCAACTAGGCATGGGTCATACCATCATTGACCCAACTCATGTTGGTCAATGGCTGCTAATCGGACCCTTCCGATTCTTATGGAGGAGAGAGGCAATGGCCAAGCTGTCCTGCTTCATGCTCTCTCCTCCCCTGCAAACAAAATTGTTAATCAGGGAAGGGGGTCTCCTTGAACTTGGATTTGAACTTGAACTTGATGAAGACCCCCCTTTACCTTGATCATGACCCATGCCATCTGCCACAAAAGGCACTTCCCCATGGAAAACCGCCTTCCGCCAACCATTCCCCATCAACAGGCAGCCCAACAGCTACATGGAGGCCCCTGGCTGTGCAGTCAGTGCCCGTTCTGGACGAATATACGTAGCAAAGGACCCGGACTTCCATCGCCCCAGCCGCATGATTGTCTCTGCCACCAGGCCGCCTTGTGCTGCCATGGTAGCTGCCCCTACCCGGAATGAGTGGCTACCAAAGTCCTGAGCTGGCAGCCCCATCTTTCTCAGCGCACACTTCAGCACGCTCGTGAATTGAAACCTTGTAAGCGGGGACCCATCCAGGTGCCTGAACAGTGGCCCGTTCTCAGCCCCCCTGGCCCTCAAGAACCTCCGCATCATGGCCACCAGACATAGGGAGGAACCCTCAATCTCCCATATGTTCACCACTGCCCCGAGGCCGCGTTGGTCACAATTCGATCGCCGGATGCCCAGTGTCATGGCCCCATCTGAGATGACCACATCCTGCCGCTGTAGGGCCCTGCCGGATGCATCCTGTTTGGAGGAACAGACTGCCTCCCCCACTCTCAGTGCCCCAAAGAAAGCTGTGGTGTATGCAGTGCTGAAGAGCAGAGCTTTGTAGCTTGAATGACAGGTGGTTGGCATTATGCCCACCAGTTGAGCCAGCATGCCGTATGATATCAGCCGCCAGGTATCCACCCGTTGCATCTCCTATTGCATCATCCGGTCGTGCCATGAGCACAGCCAGATGTCCTGCCTCCTACCTGCCGGGAGCCAATCGGATGAAGGGGGTTCCCTCCCGATTGGCTCCCGCCTTCCCCAGCTCCTCCAGGCCCAAGGCATGCCGGGAAGAAGACGGGGAAGGCATGGTGGCCCCCACGGTGACTGGCCATGTGGTTGCCAAGGTAGGCAAGGGGGGCCACCAGGAGGGTCGTGGGGGCACCAGCTGGGCCGCAAATGGCCCACCGGCCAGCGGCAAGTCCCCTTGTGGAGTCAGTGACAGGGATTCCCAGGAAAGCCCAATATTATTCAGTTTTGGATTTGGCAAATTGTTTCTTAGTGCTTCCCTTGACTACAGAAAGCAAGGCATGGTTTGCTTTTACCTTAGGGGGGAAACAATTTACATTCTCCCATCTATGTCCCACAGGGGTTCCATAACTCACCTACCATTTGTGGTTCCATTTAATTGCACAACAGATTTTCAAATGACTTTTGTTGTCAGCCATTTAAATTTTTCAGAAGGTAAATGTAATGATCCTCAAACCAATAGAATGCAAATTTTGGGCCTGGTATACATACAAATGAAAAATATTATGTATAATAAGTCTGTAGAGAAATATACCCCTACCATGATGAAGTTATGGCACACACCAGAACCGGTGGTTATTAATCCCATCTTAAATAAATGAGACATTAGTTTAGATATGTCCTTGTTTATTTTTCTAAAATGAAATTTGAATGTGCACAATATACCACCTCTTATTATTATAGCTCTGAAAGTAAAGAACAGAATTGGAAACGGCATAAACGTGATTTGCTGGATACCATACTAGGGGGCATTGGAACTGGTGTGGACATAGCTAATTCATGGAACATTGAAAAAATTGCTAATAAATTGGCTGCCCTAGGGGAGTTGCAATTTAAGGTGTTATGATTAGTGGGAAAATGATCTGGTGAACTCTTATAGACATCACTTAGTTTCAGCAGGGCCTTTTGTTTTGATGTTTGAAAAACTGAATGCTTCTTTATATGCATTAAGTTCAGTAGATAGCCAAATATTGACTGAAGTGAGCTTGGCCTTGTCTTGTTTAACTATACAGTCCATGATGGTGAATTGGAAAGAAGAGATTAGGATGGCATTGTGGGGCAATCATGGACACATGTTGGTTAAAGCTGCTGGATTAGACCAATGGATACCTGCAACTGGAAAATGAGTTCACCTTCTCTCCTATAATTGTGACGCTGGACATGACATTTGAAAAATTACCCTTATGTCTGTAATGAAATCTGAAACTACTGAATTTAATATGCTTTGTGATATTCAGATGATTCCTGTTAAAATAATTCCTTCATATTGGATGCCTTATTTGTTTTCACATAAAACTCTGTGTAATATTTCAAAATTGTTGTTGTTAAATGAGACTGTTGATATATCATGATGTGAAAAATGGGAAGTTGGATATGTTTGTCCATCAGGGATAAAATAAAAAGAACCTTGTGCATTTCAAACTGATGGCTTTTGTAGACTACAGAAAATGGGGCAAGTGTTTCAGGTTATTGATAATGGTTTGGGATGTCTGTGTTATTACTATTAATAATGTTCTTTGGTCTGATGGTGATATACAACCTATGGATACAATTAAATGTAAATGTAGTATTAAGTATGTTCAAGACATACTCACTGGAAAAGTTATATTTGCAACAGAAATGCAACATTCTAAACGGGCTTTGGATAATCCTGTAGTAGATATTAATGTTTCTTTAAGGATTGATTGGCATGTCTTGAATCAGGCTTTGTTGTCTCATAAAGTAGTTTGGGAACATTTGTTAAATCATTTGGTTAACTCTAAAAGGGATTTTGTTAAAATTGAATTTCATAATGGTGAAATACAATGGATTGCTGATGAGGAAAGTTCCCTGACAGAACATCATTGGTGGGACATATTCAAAGGATATTCTCCAAAAGCTTCTGCATTTTTACATTTGCTTATCCTATAGTGATATTGCTTGTAGTTATGTTGGTTATGATTATCTGGTTATTATTTTTGTTACAGAAGTTTAAGCATTTTCAACTTCAACTTATTATGTTTCAAGATGATTTTAAAACTTTTATACATTTTAAAACCTTATTCATTCTTATTTGAATTACAGGTGATAAATGGTGTTTGCTTGAAAGATATTGTTGCGGCCCCAACACAGCAGTAATAATTGATTCCTGCCTGATGCATGTAAATAGACAACGTGCTTCATCATTTCAAAAGTTGCACGCACAACCATGTGAGCACCATTAAATATCTCCCTAACCAAGCACAGATGGCTACTATTTTCCACCTCCACTAGAAAGCTTTAAGAAAAAAAAGAATATAAATAAAATAACAAGCATCAAAGCATGTGATTCAACTTCTTTATGATAATTCCAACACTGTTTACTTCCTAAAAGTTTAACATAAAATGTTCTTGAAATCCAATTACTTTATATTCATATAATCAACAGGCAGCATTATCCTGTGTCTTGTACTGCTCTTCCTTCTCCTCAACAACTACAACTTGGTCTTCGTGGTCACTATCCTCCTCTGCCTCTTCTGCTGCAATCTCCTCCTTTTCTGAAATTTTTCTGTGTTGACATACACCTTCCTCTGCTGTTTCCTCAACGAAGGCCTCCATCACCTCTGCTTCCTCCTCCTCTTCCACCTCTAAAATTATTCTAATTGTGTAATATGCAATGTGCACCTGAACATGCCACTGTTCTATCATTCTTAACAATACGCTACATTAAACAGTGAAACAGAACATTTAATTTTGAAAAATAGAATTGAAATCATTGAGTCTTCATTCATAATCACAAATAAACCTTGACCTCTACTTAATAGATTTATGAAATAAATTTGTGGTTTAAAAAATCTTTGTGCAACATTGTTACATACTCAGCTTTAACTGAGACATTCTTAGAGTTATGTGTGTGTTAATAAATCACCATTGTCCAAAAGTAATAAGTTTCCAATCTGGGTGCTCAGCTATTTCAGAATCAGTAATACATGGAAAGTAGAATGTCAGTGGATACATGCATTATTATACGCATACCCTGTCATGGAACACAGAAACTGTGGGAAGGACCAGGTGGACTGTCATCTTTTTTCCTCCTGAACATCTGGACTGCCTGCATGGCCAGCCTCCCCTTCTTCTACTGGGCTGGCTTGTTGGAGTATCTTGCCTATCCTCCAAATGCCAATCCATGTTTTTCATCTCTGTTGAATTGATTGTACACAAAGAAAGTTTGTGAAGGGATTGGAGTGCCCAAGTTGCTTTAAGAAACTGCACATCCCATGGATGGGTAGGAGTATTATTTGGTGCCCACCCCCTCCCCTAAGATCCACTTGTAGTGAGCATATCTGTTGTGGTTGAGTGCTGTCCTTTGTGAAGGGACTGGAGTGCCCAAGTTGCTTTAAGAAACTACACATCCCATGGGGGGGTAGGGGTACCATTTGGCTCCCAACCCCTCCCCTAAGGTCTGCTTGTAGTGAGCGTATCTGTCGTGGTTGGGTGCTGTCCATTTAAAGGGGAAAGAAAAGGAGTGGAAGAGAATGGAAGGAATATTTCTCTGTTGATGGGGAAAGGCAAATTTACACAGGTCTCACGAGAATGTGAAACCAGATCAGGCACCAAGGAAGACTCAAGAGATCAAGGAGTAAGGTGAATTCACAGTTCCACTGGGGCATGCGCATATGAATGAGTGGAAGTGACAATAAACGCGGAGAGAGTGTGAAAGTTCTAAGGAGGTGTACCTAACAATGAGAATGTGGTGTGTTTGAACTGCAGTTTTGTTTCTGTGATGGAAAGGAGAAGTGCAGTGGGGCAAGCGGTCATTCTGCTATTGTTCCTCAGGGATAAGAAGTGGTTCCAGGCCTGGAAGATTGCCATGTAGTATTCCTCTGACTGTCATTGTTTACATGCATTATTCATCCTCTCTAGAGCTGTAGAGGTATGCCATCTGGTTGGGGGAGTTTCTCCTACAGCAATTCAGACCTCCAAGATCCATTAAAAGGGAATAAATTCTTGTTCTGGGAAGCTTCAATCTCAGAAATCTGACAATGCTACCACTTTACAGTGAGGTGGGGTGTTTGTGTCTCAAGATGATGACCCCCTCCCCTTTAGATGACCTCCCTAGACCCAGAAAGAGTCATCCAGGGATGTTTATGAGTCACCATAACAGCTCTTGTGGAGCTTTCCATATCTTTATAAAGCTTAAAGATTTTAGTTTTCTGCAAAGGTGGAGGAGCACAGAAATGTGCTGCTGATGGCTGGCCATCTTTAGCTGGTGTCAGGATTATTGTTGATCATAAGGTGAACATGACACAGCAGTGTGTTGCTTCAGCAAAGAAGGCAAATGATATTTTAGCCTGCATTAATAGAATCATTGTTTCTAAGACAAGGGAAGTTATAATCCTATTGTCATGCCCTCCCCTGGATTCTAGGTGTTAGAGTAGAATCAAGGGTAGACCCTGACATGGGTTTGGTTTCTGGCCTGCTTTCCCCTGCATGGGCCTCTCAGTCCTGGAATGTAGCTGGTTAGCCTTCAGCCTGGGAAAGTTTCTTTTCTTGAATCTTCAAGGTCGCGCCACCTGGGCTCGTCTCCCCCTTTTCCCTCCCCCTCTCTTTCCTCCTACGAACACTCTCATGCTTGGGGTTTATCTGCTGTATCCTGGGCTGCTAGCCTAAGAGCTAGCTTTTACATGTTACTAGAATACATTGCCTTGCTCAATAAAAGCATATTGTTGAGTTAATGTGAGTGTATTACTGGTACATCACAGTAAGCTAGCTCTCCTGAATTTTCCATATACCCTGCCTGTGTACCAAAAGCGTGACATCTGAGGACATGGAGACTGGGACACAGACGGAGAAGTACCTGGACTTGACCAGGGAGTTGGCATGCCAGATGCCGGTGCAGGCTTGGCGGAGGGAGAGGTGAGCCGAGAACGACGGAGGGCTGGAAGACTGAACCCTCCCCTCGACCTCATGGAGCTGGGACCCAGGCAGGCCCTAGGAGTGGGCAGCCACACCATCTCTGAGATCCCCGTGTGTGGAACGGGAGTGGCCATGAGAACTAGTTGGCTCTGGCCAGATGAACGAGGTCAGGAAGAATGGAGATCTCTGAGGTGGGATAGATCTCTGAGGTGGGATAGACCTCTGACTGGGGGTCTTCATGAGCCTGGGGTGAGATCCTCTCACCCAGAACTGGAGAAGGAGGTGCAGCAGCTGAAGCAGCAGATGGAGATAATGCAGACGAGACTCCTGGAAATCTTACAGTGATTACCCCAGCAACCAGCGCCCCATGGAAACCACCCAAGTTGCCAGCTCCTCAAGGGGATGGGATCCCTGGGGGCAGTCCAGAACCCCCCTGGCCCGGTTGAGCCATGGCCACGGCCGTGTGGGCTCAAGCATCGGGAGCTGAAGGCCACATTTGATGGGGATGCCGCGAAGCTGCCGTACTTCCTAACCCAGGTGATGGGATTCATGTCTCATTGGGAGGAAGAGTTCCAGACAGAGGCCGAGAAGGTGCAGTATGTCTCCAATCAGCTGGAGGAAAAGGCGGCACAATGGCTGGTGGGGCTCTATGACATGGGAGTTCCAGAGTTAAGAAGGTTCCATGACTTCATGATGGTCCTCAGAGCACAATTTGAAGACCTACTGAGGATGAGGTGTGCACATATATAACTACAATGTCTATGCCAAGGTTCGAGGTCGGTGGCTGAGTACGCTTCTGAATTCTGCTGCCTGGCCAGCCAGATCCCCAACTAGACCGAAGCCACCAAGGTGCAGTATTTTCAGGATGGCCTCAATGTGAACATCCTGGAGTGGGTCCTGGACCAAGGTAACACCAAAACCCTTCTGGGGTGGGTGCAGCTGGCCGGGGAAGTGGAGACCCTGAGGCAGAGCATGAAGCTGGCCAGGCAGCACCAGGGGATAGCTGGCAAGCCCAGGAGAACCCCAGGGAAGAAGGCTAAGGCAGAACGTCTGACTGGTGGTGCGTCGGGGGAGTCAGAGAAAGAGTGACGGATGCGCAAATGTCTGTGCCTGCACTTGAGAAAAGGCGGCCACCACATAGCTGAGTGTGCAGAGAGACAACCACGAGGCAGCCAAGCCGAAGAGGAAGGAAAGAAGGCAGAGGGAAAGGTGGTGGCACCAAAGACACTGTTCAAACCAAGACCCAAAGCATCAACCCGCTCCCTAGTCCCTGGCCACACGGCTGGGGAGTCTTCCAAGGAGACAGAAAGCGGATCCTCATCTGATGCGGAGCTGGCGGGAAACAGATCCAGCCCACCCTACTAAGCACCCAAGGGCAGGCTAACCCCAAAGGGCACCCAAGTGCTGTGGTGAGTGGAGTAAAAGCCCCATTTTTTATAAAGGCCAAGTTAGGGGTCATGGGAAATGGGGTCCCCCAGAAAGTAATGGTGATGGTGGACTGTGGGTGCACGCAGGTGGTAATCCACCCCTCCCTAGTCAGAGAACTTGCAGTCAGCACAATGAAGCTGGATAAGCCAATATGGCTGTCCCAGATGGATGGGGGGATGATGAAGGGGGGGCCCGCGAGACGAATGACTGATCTAGTACAAATGAAGATGGAGAATCACCAGGAGAAGCCCAGTTTGTGGTAGCACCAGGCCTACTTCCAGCCACAGTGATTGTCCTAAATTGGTTCAAATTTCATAACCCCACAATAGACTGGGTCAGAGAGACTGTGACTTTTTCTGACCCCCTTTGCGTGAAAGAACACAGGATATATAGAGGGGTTGAGACCTCTTTGGAGAGGGGCCCTAAGCGGGAGGACAGCCACCAGAGTCTTATTGTGGCTATGGTGCAGGGAGAGGTCAAGGACCTACCGGTGGAATACAAACAGTGGCACTACGTGTTTGAAGAAAAGGAATGCGACATCCTACCTCCTCACAGACCATTTGACTGCCCCTTTGAGATAGACTTGGAGGCTGAACTCCCCAAGCCCAAAATTTAATCCATGACCCTCGCAGAGATAGATGCACTGCGAGAGTTCATAGACAAGAACCTAGCCCGGGGTTTCATTAGACCTACAGCCTATCCCTTGAGGGCACCAGTGTTGTAAAGGCACAAACGCAATTCCTCTCTCCATCTCTACATTGATTACAGATTGTTAAATGCAGTTAGTGTTGTGAATCAGTACCCTCTCCCATTGATGAAGGATATTTTGGCCCACCTGGCTAAAGGAAAACTATTCACCAAGCTGGACTTACAGGAGGCATACTATAGAATACGGATTAAGGAAAGAGATGAGTGGGAAACTGCTTTTAATTGTTAGTTGGGGGCCGTTGAGTTTTGTGTAATGCCTTTTGGGTTAGCAAGAGCTCCCGGAATTTTCATGAACTTGATTAATGATGTACTTAGAGAATTTTTGTACAAAGGGGTGTTGGTGTACCTGGACGATCTGCTTATCTACTTGGAGGACTATACGTCCCATGTTAAGTTATTGAAGAAAGTGCTTAGTAAACTAGGGGAACACCATTTGTATGCAAAGTTGTCAAAATGTGAATTTCACCAAGCCCGTTTGGATCATTTGGGGTCCCACATCACTAGCAGGGGGGTGAAATGGACCCTGAGAAGGTTAAGGGAGTTCATAGAATCATAGAATTGTAGAGTTGGAAGAGACCACGAGAGATCCAGTCCAACTCCCTGCCACGCAAGAAATCTTGATCAAAGCATCCCCAACAGGTGGCCATCCAGCCTCTGTTTAAAGACCTCCAAGGAAGGAGACTCCACCACGCTCTGAGGGAGTGCGTTCCACTGCTGAACAGCTCTTACTGTCAAAAAGTTCCTCCTAATGTTCAGGTGCAATCTCTGTTCCTGCAGCTTGCATCCATTGCTCTGTGTTCCAGTCTCTGGAGCAGCAGAAAACAAGCCTGCTCCATCCTCAACGTGACACCCCTTCAAATACTTAAACAGGACTATCATACCGCCTCTTAACCGTCTTTTTTCCAGGCGAAACATACCCAGCTCCCTAAGTCTCTCCTCATAAGGCATGGTTTCCAGACCTTTCACCATTTTAGTTGCCCTTCTCTGGACATGCTCCAATTTGTCAACATCCTTTTTGAATTGTGGTGCCCAAAACTGGACACAGTATTCTAGGTGAGGTCTGACCAAGGCAGAATAGAGCGGCACTATTACTTCCCTGGATCTAGACACTATACTACGATTGATACAGCCCAAAATCGCATTGGCATTTTTAGCTGCCGCATCACACTGTTGACTCATGTTCAACTTGTGGTCTACTAGGACTCCTAAATCCCTTTTGAACGTAGTCTCGTTCAGCCAGGTCTCTCCCATCTTATATCTATGCATTTCATTTTTCCACCCTAAGTGCAGTACTTTACATTTCTCCATATTGAATTTCATTTTGTTAGCTTTGGCCCAGCTCTCCAGTCTATCCAGGTCATTCTGAATTTTGATCCTGTCCTCTAGGGTATTAGCTACTCCTCCTAATTTGGTGTCATCTGCAAATTTGATAAGTATGCCCCTAATTCCCTCATCCAAGTCCTTGATAAAGATGTTGAATTGCACTGGGCCCAGGACAGAACCCTGTGGCACCCCACTGGTCACATCTTTCCAATACGAAGAGGCACCACTGCTGAGTACCCTTTGGGTTCGGCCGGTCAACCAATTACAAATCCATTGAACAGTTAACTTGTCTAGCCCATATTTTACAAGCTTGTTTGCAAGAATGTCATGGGGAATCTTGTCAAAGGCCTTACTGAAATCAAGGTATGCGATGTCCACAACGTTCCCTTCATCTACCAAGCTGGTAACTTTATCAGAAAAAGAGATCAGATTAGTCTGGCATGACTTGTTTCTCTGAAACCCATGTTGACTGTTTGTAATTATGGCATTGCCTTCTAAATATTCACAGACTCTCTGTTTAATGATCTGCTCTAGAATCTTCCCTGGTATTGATGTCAGACTAACTGGACAGTAATTGATGGGATCCTCTCTTTTTCCCCTGTTTGAAGATGGGGACAACGTTTGCCCTCCTCCAGTCTGCTGGGACTTCTCCTGTTCTCCAGGAATTCTCAAAGATTATTGCCAATGGCTCTGAGATCACATTTGCCAGCTGTTTTAATACTCTTGGATGTAGTTCATCTGGTCCTGGAGATTTAAATTCATTTATATTAAGAAGGTATTCCTGTACAACCTCTTTGCTTATTCTGAGCTGGATTTCCCCTATTGTGTCCTCTGTTCCATTCTCCTCAGGTTGGTCACCCTTTTCCTTTTCTGAAAACACTGAGGCAAAGAAGGTGTTGAGTAATTCTGCCTTCTCTCTGTTAGCATTCTGCCATCTTCTCCAAGTAGTGGCCCTATCATTTCCTTCTTCCTCCTTTTGCTGCGGACATACCCAAAAAAAACCCTTTTATTGTTCTTAACCTCCCTAGCAAGCCTGAGCTCATTCTGCACTTTAGCTTTTCTGACTTTACTCCTACACGTGTTCGCTATCTGTTTGAGTTCTTCTTTGGTGATTTCCCTCTTCTTCCATTTTCTATACATGTTCCGTTTAAAACTTAGCTCCGTTGAAAGTTCTTTAGTCATCCATCCTGGTTTCTTGAGACACCTCTCATTTTTCTTCCTCACTGGTACTGTTTGAAATTGTGCCCTCAGTATCTCCCTTTTGAGAAAGTCCCATCCGTCTTGAGGTCTCTTCTCTTTTAGTATTCCTGACCATGGGATCACCCCCAGTATTTCCCTGAGTTTATTGAAATCAGCTCTTCTAAAGTCAAGAATGCATGTCTGACTATGCCTGGCTTCTCCTTTCCATTGTATGACAAACTCCAGGAGAACATGATCACTCTCACCTAAGGATCCCACCACTTGCACCCCATTAACCAGGTCATCCCTGTTGGTTAGGATCACATCTAAAATAGCTGACCCCCTTGTTGCCTCTTCCACCTTTTGGACCATGAAATTGTCTTCCAGCAAGTAAGAAATTTGCTAGACCTTGAAGTTTTGGTTGAGTCAGATTGCAGCAAATATCAGGATAGTTGAAGTTACCCATCACTACTACATCTCTCCTTTCTGCATGTGTGCTTATCTGTTTTAGAAAGGCATCATCCAATTCCTCCGTCTGACTTAGGGGTCTGTAGTAGAGTCCCACCATAACATCCCTGTTGTTTCCCTCCCCTTTAATTTTTATCCAGATGCTCTTCACCTGGCTTCCAGTATTGATGTCATGGATCTCTTCACTGGTGTAAATATCCCTGACATATAATGCTATTCCTCCTCTTTTCCTGTTCGGCCTGTTTCTCTTATAATGGTTATACCCCTCTATTCCTACATTCCAGTCATGAGACTCATCCCACCAGGTTTCAGTAATGCCTATTATATCATATTTGTTTTGTAGTGCTAGGAGTTCGAGTTCATCTTGCTTATTTCCCATGCTCTGTGCATTAGTGTAGAGACATCTAAGACCACGTATTCCCTTTACTTGCGGCCTGTGCAAGTTTTTTTGCCTCCCACTGTTGGGTCCTTGCGCTGTTTGCCTTGTTCCCTCTATGACAGTTTGACTATTTTCTCGTATGGGAGGCCCCCAGAACCAGGAAACAGCTTCAGAGCTTCCTGGGGTTTGCTAATTTTTATCAGTCCTTCACCCCTGACTTTGCTGAGGTTGCTTTACCTCTTACTGATCTGTTGAAAACCAAAGGGTTGGGGGAAAAGAAATGAACTGGAAAGGGGAAAGGGGAAAAGCCTCCCCAAAGATAGTGTGGACTGACCAGTGTCAACAGGCATTTGAAAAGCTGAAAAAGCTCTTCACCTCTGAGCCCATTCTCAAGCACCCCGATCCTGAGCAGCCTTTTGTATTTCAAGAGGACGCCTCAGATGCAGCAATGGGGGGTGTTGTTGCAACAGGACGAGGGTGGGGAGCTCAGACCCTGTGCATACCTTTCAAAGAAGTTCAATGAAACTGAACGAAATTGGCCAGTGTGGGAGAAAGAAGCAGGGGCTATCAAAGTAGCATTGGAGACCTGGCACCATCTACTGGAAGGATCCTCCCAACCTTTCCAGGTTTGGACGGATCACAAACATTTAGAAGCTTTGAAAACCCCATGCCATTTGAGCCCTAAGCAAATTTGGTGGGCCAGCTTCTTTTACCAGTTTAACTTCACAATGAAGTTTCTCCTGGGAAAAAGGAACTTCTTAGCAGATACTTTGTCCAGACTTCCGCAACATGACAGCAAATGGAAGGAGGTGGTGGATACAGTTTTCTCCCCTCCCCCATTTGGGTCTTGCGGTCCTCACACGTAACCAGGCCAAACAGCAAAAAGCTAAGGCGGACCCCGCCACCACCCCTTTTCCCCCCGAGGACCAGAACTTGGGTGAGGTGCCCAATTTGCCGACCCGGCACACCCCAGAGTGTGGTCCAAGTTCCAGATTCCCAGGGGTCTCCAATGCGCTCTTCAGGGGAGAAACGTGGGTTGGCAAGCCCAGATGGCGGGTGCCCTTTCCCAGGAACCCTGGTTCCGCTTCCATAAAGGGGATGTGGCAATGAGGGAGGGTTAGCTTGGAAAAGGGAATGCCTGTATGTCCCTGAGACCATGAGGAATACCGTCCTCAAACAATGCCACGATGTGAAGAGTACAAGGCATTTTGGCTACGTAAAAATGCTGCACCTGGCCAGATGACAATTCGGGTGGCCCCTCATGTGCAAAGAGGTAGACTACAGGGAAGGGGACTACAGGGAAGAGGACTACAGGGAAACCCCAAGGGTTACTAGTCCCACTGCCAACTCCGAGTAGAGCCTGGGAAATGATTAGCATGAATATCATCATGGATCTCCCTGAAAGTAATGGGAAAACAGTCATTTGGGTGGGGGTTGATATGTTTTCCAAGCAGGCCCACTTCATCGCGTGCAAACGCATCCCGATGGCCCAATGGTTAGCCAAGATGTTCATACAAATTATCTATAGACTGCATGGGGCCCCTACTAACATTGTCTCAGACCAGGAGGTACAGTTTACCTCCCACTTTTGGAAAGCTTTCACCAAGTTGTTAGGGGTTGAATGGGCCCTAAATAGCAGTCATCATCCCGAGTCGGACGGGAACACAGAATGAACGAATGCGACTTTGGAGGAGTATTTGCGCTGCTATATTCCAACAGTCTGACTGGGTGGACCTTTTGCCATATGCTGAAGTAGCGTACAACAACGCTGTACATCAAAGAACCAGTCTCTCCCCTTTCAAAGTAGTGTATGGGCAGGAGTTTGATCCCTTGCCCTTGGGGGATTTGGAATCCAAAGACCCTGTTCCATTGGCTCAATGGTGTGCAGAAATCAAAGATGATTGGCCCAAAGTTGTGGCTGCTTTAGACTTTGCAAAATCCCAATATAAATGTCACACAGACAAAAAGAGGGATCCTAACCCCCCTTATGCAATAGGGGACAAAGTGTATCTTTCCACTAGGTTCCTTAGCAGACCTCATCCTTCAAGGAAGTTGGGCCCAAAGTACATTGGCCCTTTCACTATTGTGCGTGAAATCAATCTGGTGGCTTTTGAATTGTCTCTGCCAAAATTGTATCATTCCATGCACGCTTCCCCAATAAGCCTGGATTATTTTTCCTTCAGTTTGTGCCTTTTGCTTTGCTTTTGGTTTCTCTGGGTTGTGTGGATGGGGTTGTTGTGTTGTGGAATGAGAGCTTTATCTTTGGGGATGGAATGTCATGCCCTCCCCTGGAATCTGGGTGTTAGAGTAGAATCCAGGGTAGGCCCTGATATGGGTTTGGTTTCTGGCCTGCTTTCCCCTGCATGGGCCTCTCAGTCCTGGAATGTATCCAGTTAGTCTCCGGCCTGGGAATGTTTCTTCTCTTGAATCTTCAAGGTTGCGCCACCTGGGCACGCCTTCCCCTTTTCCCTCCCCCTCTCTTTCCTCCTATGAGCACTCTCATGCTTTGGGTTTATCTGCTGTATACTTGACATCTAGCCTCAGAGCTAGCTTTTACATGTTACTAGAATACATGTTACTAGAATACATTAGTCTCCATTGACACCCCCTTATCGTGGGAGAGAGGCCTGCTTACCCTAATGATGTTTTGAGCCATGCTGGCAGTGGCATAATAGCCACCAGTACGGTCTCCCTTGCCAGACAAGTCAAAACCGAAGGGTCTGATAAAGAGCGTCAAAGGGCAGGATGGGCTCTCTAGCCTTATGGCAACCATCCTAGGAGAAGGAAAACTCTAATCCCAAACCCGGGCAGATGGTGCTCGTCCAACCCTGTAAGGTCAACCATCTAAGAGAAGGAAACTCTCTTTTCCTCTGGCCTCCAAAGGTGTAAATAAACTGACGCTTGCATGCTGGAACATCAGAACCATGCGAGACTCTGCAGATAGTGGACGGCCTGAGCGTTGCTCTGCTCTAATAGCCCATGAATTGTCACGCTGCTCTTAATGAAGTTCGTCTCCATGAGGAAGGCAGCCTTAAAGAACATGGTGCTGGCTACACACTTGACTGGTCTGGCAAACCCAAAACTGAAAAACATCTTTCAGGAGTAGGCTTTATGATTAAAAACTCCATTGCCTCCAAACTCAAAACATTGCCAACAGGACACTCTAATTGCATTATTTCCGTATGCCTCCCACATGTTGTTCTCTTTAGTATATATGCCCCAACTATGCAAGAAAGACAAATTCTACACAGACCTACGCCAACTCATACAAAAAGTCCCTGTAGAAGATAAAATTATTATCCTTGGTGACTTCAATGCCAGAGTAGGAAAGAACTCCGAAGCCTGGAAAGATGTCTTAGGCAAGCATGGTGTTGGAAATTGCAATGATAACGGATGCTTCTTGCTTGAGTTCTGTGCAGAACAACAGCTGACTATTACAAACACAATCTTTCAGCAGAAAGATAGCTTGAAGACAACCTGGATGCATCCCTGATCCAAACATTGGCACCTCATTGACTATGTTCTAGTCCACCAGAGAAACATTCGTGATGTCCATCATACCCGAGTGATGCCCAGTGCCGAGTGCAAACAGATCATCACCTTGTCAGATGTAAACTAAATCTTCATCTTAAGTTCAAACCTAAGAGGGGTGGCATCTTAAAGAAGAGACTCCAAGTCAACAACCTGCAACAAGCTACCATGAGAGACAACTTCCAGGCAAATCTGCAAACAAAACTTGAAGACCATCCTACAGATCCTTCTCCTACAGTACTTTGGCAACATATCAAAAACAGTATCCTCCAGTCTGTGGAAGAATCCCTCAGGTTCTCCCACAAGAAAAATCAAGACTGGTTAGATGAAAACAACCAAGAGATCCAGGAGCTGTTGGCAAAGAAGAGAACTGCTCACCAGGCATACCTTGCCCAGCCAACTTGGCATGTAAGAAAAGCAGCTTTACGCCTCACATGTAGTAAACTTCAACAAAAACTCCGAGACATGCAGAACAAGTGGTGGATCAATATAGCAGAAAAGACAAAATGCTGTGCAGATCTGGGTGATCATAGAGGATTTTATGAAGTATACAGTACAGATAGTCAAACATTAATTACTGATAAAGCCTCCATCCTGAACCGATGGGCAGAACATTTTCAAAGTCTCATTAGTGCCAACTGAGTAGTCCAAGGCTCAGCTATCCAACATATGATACAAAAACTGATGAAAAATGAATTGGACTTAGCTCCCACTTTGGAATAGATCCTTAAGGCCATACAGCAGTTGAAAAACGGCAAGGCAGCTGGAATCCCAATGGCAAGGCAGCTGGAATCCCACCTGAAGTTTGGAAACACGGAGGTCTTGCACTCCACGATAAATTCCACAAACTCCTTGTGAATTACTGGGAAAAGGGAGAACTGCCATCAGATCTACGAGATGCAGTCATCATCACCATGTACAAGAAAAAAGGTGCAAAATCCGATTGCTCAAACTATTGAGGCATAACACTGCTCTCTATTGCTGGAAAAAATCCTTGCAAGGATACTCCTGAACAGATTAGTTCCTGCTATGACAAAAGAACTTCCTGAAAGCCAATGTGGCTTCAGAGCCAATGGGAGTACTACATATATGGTATTTGCCCTTAGACAACTGCAAGAAAAATATAGGGAACAGAACAAGGGTCTCTATGCAACATTTGTCAAACTCACCAAAGCCTTCGACACTGTGAGTAGAAAAGGTCTGTGGCAGATCCTGGAAAGACTATGATGTCCCCCGCCCCAATTCCTTAAAATGATTATCTTGCTACATGAGGGCCATCACAGTGAAGTTAGATATGGCAATGCTCTTTCAGAGCCCTTTCTAATAACTAATGCAGTGAAGCAAGGTGGTGTTCTTGCTCCAACTTTATTTACAATCTTCTTCAGCATGATGCTCCAAAGGACTATGGCAGAGCTTGAAGAAGACGACATCTATATACGTTACCGTACTGATGGTAGCTTAACTTAAGCCATCTGAGGGCTCACAGTAAGACTCTAAACTATGTAGTTCGTGAGCTGCTCTTTGCTGATGCTGCTGCCCTTGTCACCCACACAGAAGCATCTCTGCAGCGCCTAACATCCTGCTTCACAACAGCTGCAGAGTCAGCCTGAAGAAAACAGAAGTTCTTTACCAGCCTGCACCACAGGATGAACACCACCATCCCCACATTGCCGTTGGCAAATCTGTGCTCAAGTCCATTCAGCAGTTCATCTACCAGGAAAGCATTGTCTCCTCAGATGCCAAGATTGATAAAGAGATTTATCACAGATTAGCAAAGGCATATAGCGCATTTGGAAGACTTTAGAAAAGAGTCTGGAGTAATAAACACCTGAGGCGAAGCACAAAAATCAGTGTGTATAGAGCCATTGTACTGTCTATTCTCCTTTATGGGTCTGATACAAGCGATACAAGGACTCCCTGAAACAACATCTCAGGCTTGGCCAAATTGATCACCAACAATGGTCTGCCCTGGCCTCACATCGGGAGGCATGGAGATGCACTATCCACAATGCTGCAGCCTTATTTGAGAACTCATGCCGAACAAGTCTTGAAGAGAAACGACAACGCAGGAAGAATCACAAGCCATAAACATTACCCAAAGTGACCTTCTGCTGTGCTTTCTGCATCCAAACTTGTTTATCTTGGATTGGCCTTTTTGGTCATCAGCACGCTTGCAGAAAGCGCGGGATGAGTCCTTCCTGAGTCTTCATTTGCAAAGAAAAGCCAGAGAGAGAGAGGGGGAGAATACATTGCCTTGCTCAATAAAGGAATATTGTTGAGTTAATGTGAGTGTATTACTGGTACATCACACCTATTATATTCTGTGCTAGCCTGGCATCTTTAGGAGTACTGCATTCAGTTCTGGGCATTAAGAAGGGTATCAACAAGCCAGAGCAGCATTTCTCAACCAGGGTTCTGCAGAATCCTAGGGTTCCGTGAGACATTACCAGGGGTTCCATGAGAAAATATTATTAAATAATCATGGAGAAGTGAACCAAATAGCAAATAGTCTCTCTTTAGCAAGATACACCAGCACAAACCAAACCTCTGTTTTCCTTCAAATGAGCTTACTTTGGAACAAATATTCATACAATTTGAATGAGCTAGAAATCTCCTTGGGCTTTGACAAGTTATGTCTGTCTACAACTTACAGAATCCCCCAGTCAACATAACCTGGGAAAGTAACCCTTCCAAGCTCTGGGGAAGAACAGAATAATATCTGGATTAGGACTGAGCCAAGAAGCTCAGAATACAGAAAACAGAGAATGCAGAATTTTGGGTGAAGGATTGGACTGCAATTCCCAGAAATCCCTAGCTAGCACAAGGGGTTCTTGTAACTGTAGTTTTAAAAGTTATTTTGAAACCCTGAATTGTCCTATCTGACTTATCATCTCCAAGACTCCCCACTCCCACCTCCATTTCAAATATTTGGCTGGTTTCATCTTTATGGCTGATATCTCTTGTCCATTTTGAATTTCTAACATGAACTGGCAATTTTGTGCCCTATGCTCTGTCAGCAACCACTATTCACTTTGTAACAGATTGCTCTTCTAAACTCAGAAAGATAAGACTCATTGCAATTCTCTTTTTAGACAAAGACACATCATTTCCTATGCATCCAATGTACGACTGCCCGCAGTTATTTGAAACTATTTGAGCCAATATGTATGATGCTATTAGAAAAGTAGTCTATTCAATGAAAGCCTAATTGGATTTTTATTTCTGACCCAAGATGATGCAGCAAGGAACAGAATGAGTTCTATAAACAGAGTTCAGGAGAGCCAAGTGATTTTATCACAATCATACTGAATAGAGTGTCTGTGGATTTTATCTGTAACAATTTTGAGATTAGATATGAGCATTCTCTAATTTAACTGGCATGCAATTTTGAATGCACTAGTTTTCGGCAAAATGGCTGTTAAGGCTAAATTTTGAATGCACTGGAGTTAAGTAAACATGCTGGGTATAATATGCACTTTAGAGTATTCACTGCTACATGTAATGACATATTGTAAAGAATACATACATACAAAAGTTTATAGAATAGAATAGAACCTTTATTACGGTCATAGACCAGCACAGGTAAAAAGGGATAAAGAATAAAGGTAAAATCACAGGATAAGACAGGCTAAAAGCAGTATTTAAAATATTAGCTCCAATATAACAAGACTAGGTTGATACTATTCTACTGTTGAGGACATTGTCTGTCGAATTTTAACTGCAGCTGCGCAGAATCTGGCAACATGATAAATTGTTCCTCACTTGGTGTCTGAAAGCAACAAGTTTATGTAGAATTGTCCAGTGTGCCCTTGATATTTATGCAACAGGGGTGAAATTAGGCTGAGACGTATGTCCCTGTAGTATGAGCACTGGAGTAATACATGCTCTGTTGTTTCTATTTGGCCAGAATTGCAGGGGCACAGTCTGTCTGAGAAGGGGATCTTCTTGTATCGGCCTTCAAGGACAGCTGAAGGGAGGGCACGACACCGCGCAAGAGTAAAGGCCCTTCGATGTTTAGGTATTTCAAGTGTTGCTAAGTATGCCAAAGGAGAGGCCAGATATCTATTGGAGTCACTAGCAATGAAGGTTGGAGTACTGGCTAGATCCAGTTGTCGCTCTATATCTACTACCCGTTCTTTGATAGTAGCTTTCACCCTATCATATCCCAGGCTTAGCAGAAGATCTGGAGAAAGGCCCAGCATTGAAATTTTAGTCATCACTGTCTGTTTCCATCTGGATTGGAAAGCATCACTTAAGGTTAGTGGAGCAAGGCCAGTGGGAAAGAGGGATCGTCTGAACCAGTAGCTGAGTATGGTCACCCACACTCTGGCCTCCACTTTCATAAATCCTGACTCCAGTCTCAGAGCTGCGTTAGAGACACATTTTGGAGTTTGGAAAACTGATCTTAAAAATTTGGATTGGACAAGTTTTAATGGAGCAGGGTTTGGGAAAGGTCCCAACTGGAATCCATAAAGCAGTTGAGCTACTGGTTTGGCTTCAAAGAGTTTGAGCGCTGCAGGTAAATAGTGGCCTCCTCTTGTCTTAAGAAATTTGAGAATAGTTGTTGTACTCCTCTGCGCATTGCAAGCAGCATGTGTTCCTACTACCAGTGGCTTGAAAAATTATCCCCCAGGTATTTGAAGCAAGAGACCTGCTCAATCTTGTGGCCATCTATATTCCAGTTGTAGTTCTTAGGCCTTTTAGGGAATGTCAGGATTTTAGTTTGTTGATAGTTGAGTTCTAGCTGTTCCACTTTGCAATATTGTGTTAGTGCTCTTAGGGCTCTTTTTAGTCCAATGGGAGTTTTTGAAAGTACTGCTGCATCATCTGCATAAAGCAGCGTTGAGATATGCCTTCCCTTTAATTTTGGGGGGTGGAAGTTAGTGTTGTTGAGGTGATCCACCAAATCATTGATGTAGAAGTTAAACAGGAGTGGAGCTAGAATGCAGCCTTGCTTGACACCCTTCTCAGTGACAATGTCATTGGTGAGATGTCCCTGGGGGTTACATCTTACTTTTAATGAGGTCCCTTCATGCAGCAGTCGTATTAGATGGTCGATCGAAGAAGCCTCCAGTTTTTTCCACAGTTTGGTTTGGGATATACAGTCAAAAGCTGCTTTGAAGTCTATGAAGGCAGCATAGAGAGAAACTGTGCTGCAGGTGGAGTATTTTTCAATAAGGTGGTGGAGTACAATCTATGGTGGAGCGGCCTTCCCTAAAGCCAGCTTGTTCTTCTGCAAGTATGTTTTCTTGTTCCAACCAGGTCTAAAATTTCCACTGTAAGTGTCTTGCATAGAGTTTGCTGATTGTACTGATGAGACTAATTGGTCTGTAGTTGATAGGATCATCCTTGCTTCCTTTTTTATATATGGGGACAATGATTGCAAGGCCCCAATCCTTGGGTGCTCAACCATATTTGTCGATACAGGTGAAAAGTGAGGCCAGGATAGGGGCCCAAAATTCAAGGTTGTTTTTAATGGCTTCTGCAGGTATTAGGTCTTCTCCTGGAGCCTTCCCCATTCTCACCTGGGCTACAAGGTTCTTGATCTCTGTCACTCTCACTGGTGGCCAACCTTGGATATTTTCTATATATTGGCTAGTGTATCCACTTTCAATGTAGTTGTCCTTATAAAGAGCTTAAAAATGATCCTCCCATATCCCTGGAGGGATGTGACAATCCACTGTAGCTGGCCCATTTCTCTGGGAACTTGATGTAATGTGCCAGAATAGAGCTGTGTTGTTGGATCTGACTGCCTGGATAAGTTGTGTCCAGTCATTCTTCGTAGTTTCTTTTTTCTTGTTCCTCAACAACTTTTTGGAGTCTCTTTTCTGCTGAAGCAGCATTGGTACAGCATCTGGGATGTTATTACATAGGTAACCCTGATAAATATCACTGAGGGCTTTTTTAGCATTAACACATTCCTTGTCAAACCATGGTTTGGAGTGGTGCTGTTGTTGTTTCCACTGATGTGTGCTACTTTGACGGATTAGATATTGGTGTAGAGCTTGGGTAAGTGTATTGTAATTTTCCAAGATTTCATCAGGAGACTCAGCTGATATCAGGGCAGTCCTAAGATGCTGAAGTTGGTCTGAAGCCAATACCTCATTTATTGGGCAGGAAAAAGATATTGGTTGACTGGCCGAACCCAAAGGGTGCTCAGCAGTGGCTCCTCTTCGTCTTGGAAAGATGAGCCCTGTTTAAGTATTTGAAGGGGTGTCACGTTGAGGATGGAGCAGGCTTGTTTTCTGCTGCTCCAGAGACTTGAACACAGAGCAATGGATGCAAGCTCCAGGAACAGAGATTCCACCTCAACATTAGGTGGAACTTTTTGACAGTAAGAGCTGTTCGGCAGTGGAACACACTCCCTCGGACCGTGGTGGGGTCTCCTTCCTTGGAGGTCTTTAAACAGAGGCTGGATGGCCATCTGTCAGGGATGCTTTGATCGTGATTTCCTGCATGGCAGGGGGTTGGACTGGATGGCCCTCGTGGTCTCTTCCAACTCTGCAATTCTATGATTCTATGATTAACAGCAGGATAAAGATGGGAAAAGAAAAGAAAATATCTTGGAATGATCTCAACCAAAAATAAGTACATTGGAACCAATAGCTTGGCTATCTCGGTCCGGGCGGCTGCTAAGAGGAACGCCAATATTTTTCTATATTTTAAGGTACTGTTTCCGCCAGTATAAATTATTAAGAGCAAAGGAGCAGGACAAAAGTTGATAGATTATTGTGTGATGGAGGAGAGATAATATAACACCTTATTCCAAAAATGTTGTACCGATGGACATTCTACCCACGTATGCAAGTAGGAGCTGATTACATTGCAACCTCGCCAGCAATTAGGGGACATGGACATGGAGTTGCAGAGGGGTTAGATACCATTTATGAATAATTTTCAGTGTCCCTTCTCAAACAGCTGTTGAACGTGATTTGTAAGGGGGAGAGGACTGTATATGTGTCCACTCAGATTCTGAAAAGCATAGTGTTAAGGTCAGACTGCCAGACGATTCCATGAGATCACCTTCTCCATATTGATGACCAACTATGGACTTATATATAGTTGCAGCCAAACCTTTGTTTAGGAAGTTAGGGATAGCACAAGTGGCTTTGTAAAAGGTGAGTGATCGGGGGTATTATTCTAGTGCAACAAAGTGGGATAAAAACTTAGTGGTTGGTGAAGCTGGAGCCAATTGGGACAAAATGGAGAGAGCATGGCCAAAATGTTTTTGCTTTGATTTAGGTTTTCCACATTCAAATGGGTCCCTCATGCAATGGATCCCATGCTGTTTCCAGGGCTCATACTGATTCAGGGCCAAGACTGGCATCCACTTTTGCCATATAAAAAGAGAAATAGCAAGAAAAGGGTGGGCTATTAGTTTAGGTGTACTTGGTGGGATAGAGGAGAATAAATATATGCAGTGTTCAGGTGATAAATCCTTGACTTCAATTTCATCCCATCTCATTTGGAAGTTTTCTTTGAGTAATTGACTGAATTGGGCCATTTGAAAAGCATGGAAGTATAAGGTAAGGTGACTCGCAGATTTCAGGAAGCGTGGTCATTTCAAAGACAAACTGAGTAATCATATTCTGCCATATTTTGAATCTAGAAGGGGAGGGGGACATGGGGATGGTTTGGAAGAGGAAAAAGAGAGGCGGTGTCAGAAAAAGATTGGGGCAATCCTGCCCCAAAAAAGAGAGTTTGAGGGACTTCCATGCCTCCAACTTGGTAGTCATCCAGTTAGTGATACGATTGTAATTTCTTGGAATGAGCTGGTGTAAATCCTTGGTAAACATAATACCTAAATATTTGAAGCCAGATGGTTTAACTTGCAAGCCAGTAAGAAGATGCCATGTGGTCTGTTGCTGGGATGAAGCACTTATACAAAGCATGTTTGATTTTGGAAAAATTGACTTTAAAGCCAGAGTAATGTCCAAAGTGTTCTATGACATTTTTCAATGGTGGAAAAGACATTTCTGGATACATCAATGAAAGTATACAATCTGCATATAGGGAAATTTTATAGTGGTGATTATTAATGTGAAGACCCATGATCTCCTGGTTGTTGCAGATGAGAGTTGCAAGGGGATCAATCATGATGGCTAACAGCAATGGGGAAAGTGGGCACCCTTGCCTAGTGCCACAAGATAGTGGAAATAGTGAGGAATCAATGCCATTGACAAGGACTGTGGCATGTGAATGGGAGTAGATGTCGAGGAGGGCATTCCTAAATTTGGGGCTGAAATTCATAGTGCTAAGGACTTCAAAGAGATAAGGCCATTCTAACCTATCAAAAGCTTTTAAAGCATCTAATGAGAGAAGGGCCATGGGTGTATCTGATTTATTGGCATGATAGATTACATTGAGTGCCCTGTGGATAGAGTCTGAGATGCGTTGCCCTAGCATGAATCCAGCCTGGTCAGGATCAATATATTCAGAAATGAAAGAGTTGATATGGAAGACATAATTGAAGTAAATAATTTAGCATCCTGATTCAATAAAGCAATAGGCCAAAAGGATGTAGGTTCCGGATTTGTTTCTATAGTTTTTGGAATAGGGATAATTCTAGTTAGGTTCCAGCTGGCTGGTACCAGAATGTGGTTCTGAATGCCATTAAAGAGTTTAAGATGTGGGGCTAAGTGTTTGATACAAGTTTATAAAATTCTCCCAAATACCCATCTGGGCCAGATGTTTATCTGGTTTTAATTTACATATTGCCAATTTCAGCTCTTCCAAGTGGATGGGTTTATCTTAAAGCACAGAATGTGAGTCAGATAATTTTTTCAATGGGAGTGATTGTATAGATGCAGGCATGTCAACATCCGATAGTAGTTCAGATGTGTACAAATTGGAGTAGAATTGCTGGAAGGCCTTTGATATATCTTCTGGGGACATCAGTACCCTGCCAGTGGGTGAGGTGAGAGAAGATACTATTTTTTTAGATGCTTTTTCTTTGACTGCTTTTTCAAGGAGACGTGAATTCTTGTTGCCAAATTCATAATAGTAAGCCCTGGTATACTGAAGGGTTGCTTGGGTCTTTCTAGTATCAAGGGCCAGAAGTTCAGCTTTATACTTTGCAGTTGTGCAAAAACCAAAGGATCTTGATGTTAATTTATGGCTGCATGAGGTTTGGTGTATTTTAAGTAGGCGTGATTGTCTGATTTGGTTTTTAAGTCTTTTTTGGGTAGCTTCTTCCTTTATCAATTCTCCATGTAGCACTGCCTTCAAAGTATCCCAAAGGAGTACATCTAACACCTCTGGGCCCACATTTTTCCAACAGAAGTGAGCCATAACTTCTAGGATATGTTTCTTAAAGTTGTCATTTACTAGCAAAGTAAATGACAAAGTTTCTTAAAGTTGTCATTTACTAGTAAATCTCCAGAGATGTGTTCTGTGGTGAGCTGGGCCTAATTTCCATGTCAACGTTAGGGGCGCATTGTCGGAATGAATAATGCGATGCATCTGTACTTCAATTTCTTGTGAGAGTAGTGGTTGAGAAACAAAGAAGTGGTCAATTCTGGAGTAAGAGCAGTGTGCATTGGAGTAAAACGAGTAATCCTTGTCAAATGGGTATAGTAGTCTCCAGGCATCCACTAGGCCTGCCTTTGCAATTATATTGTAGTGTTCTGTAGTCGGGGTATGTCGTGAGTGCAGAGGATGAGATCTGTCAAGTTGGTGTAGGAACTCATTGGAGTCTCCCCCTATTATGATATTGCCTGTAGCAACATTATCTAGGGTGTGCAGGAAAGAAGACATAAATTCACATTGATTTTGATAAGGAGAGTAGTAAGTGCCTAAGGTGACAGGCTGACAGGCTATAGGGCCTGTGAGATTGAGAAAGCGGATTGACAAAGTAGATTGACAAAGAGATCGATCATAGATTAGCAAAGGCATATAGTGCATTTGGAAGACTTCACAAAAGAGTCTGAAGTAATAAACACCTGAGGCAAAGCACAAAAATCAGTGTGTATAGAGCCATTGTACTGTCTATTCTCGTTTATGGATCTGAAACACGTGTCACCTATCGCCACCACCTACGACATCGCTTTCATCAGCACTGTATACGCACAATCCTAAATATAGACTGGACTGACTATGTGATGAATGTTGGTTTCCTTGAGCAAGCAGGGATCACTAGCACTGAGGCCATGATATTGAGAACACAGATGCGCTGGGCAGGGCACACTTCTAGGATGGAGGACCTTCACCTCCCCAAAATAGTACTCTACAGTGAACTCACCATGGGTCAGCGTAAGAGGGGTGCTCCAAAAAAGCGATACAAGTACTCCCTGTAACAACATCTCAGGCTCGGCCAAATTGATCACCAACAATGGTCCGCCCTGGCCTCACATCGGGAGGCATGGAGATGCACTATCCACAATGCTGCAGCCTTATTTGAGAACTCATGCCGAACAAGTCTAGAAGAGAAGCAACAATGCAGAAAGAATCACAACCCAGAAACATCACCCAAGGAGACCTTCTGCTGTGCTTTCTGCAACCGGACTTGTTTATCTCGGATTGGCCTTTTTAGTCATCAGCGCACTTGCTGAAAGCACGGGATGAGTCCTTTCTGAATCTTTGTTTGCGAAGAAAAGCCAGAGAGAGACATCAACCATATATATTTTATTCTTTAACTACATATATATGCCCACACAAACAATATATCATATCTTATATGTATGATGATATACATCTATTTATCAATTTTATATATATATATATATATATATATATATATATTATTTCATAACTATATTTAATTAATCTTATATTATGCCTATGAAACACACCGTTATACTATAGCATCCATTCTGTCATGTGTTATATCACATTGTGCATAATATGCAACATGTCTAGAGATACAGCATATACATAATACATCATACTATGTAAATGTTACACATCAACTATATATCAACCATATATACATTATGCATATATATATATACATGACATATCAAATATTAGACATATTTAACATAGTCAGATAGGTGGTCAATATATCAAATAAATGCTAATATGGGTGTTTGTATAGTAATATATTAAGATTAGACATATCAAGCAATATGTTTAAAGTAGGCAAAAATAGGTAAGTAGACAACAGACCTCTCTGTAACTCCGTGAGTCAAACCAGAACCAGATGTGCAGGGACAGAGAAAACAGAGGTCTATCAGAACAACCAACTTACATTCAAAATGACTATATCTTGCCAGGACCTGAGTACGACCAAGTCAAGCAGATCAATTCCAATTTGATGCAACTGACAAAGACCGTGACAAAAACATCACATCACAAACAAATCAAATAGAGAGGGTTGAGCGTTGCAGCGTTGTCTGAGAGTTATGGGGAAATTACCAATGCAGATTGGGCTTTACAAGATGAGAGGGAAGCAAGGAGGTGCGGGTTGATGTCTTCGGTGTAAGGAACGGTGGGGGGGGAGACAAAAAGGGGAATCTTTAGCAAGTGTGCTGTCAGGAACCTGTGAGGGTCGGCTAATGAAGAAAAGGATAGGGGAGTTTCTCTTATGGACAAAACCTACTCCTACTGCCTTTCTTGTGGGTTTCCAAGTGCACATTACATTGGATATGGATGCAGCAGAGAGGTGTCAGTTATCTTTCGCTTTCCTCTTTTAGTGTAATCCCATGACCCATATTAGAGCACTTTCCTTTAATATGACTTGGCTCGCATTCCAAAAGACACAAAATTCTAAAACAGATCAAGCTCCTAAAGATTGTGTTTTAACAAGAGACCCACAGGAAAGGCATGGAGCCACTCTTTCCATTACGAATGTTTCTGGAGAGAAGTAGCAATTTTAATAACACCTGTCCCTTCATTGTTTTAAACAGATATAAAGATTCTCAGGGTAGATACCTGATAGTAATAGGAACCATCGTAGGAACGAAAAGTTAGCCGACAAAATGAGGCACTTTTTGCGCTTAATAAGAAGCATGCAGAGTTGCAAGAACTAGACCTCCATCAGATCCAGCCTACCCTTCACTTCACCAGAGCCTATTTCTATGAACATAACAATAGAAACTCTAAACTACTGGCCAGGGTGGTGAACAGGGCAGAACAGAAACTGATCTCTAGCATTACTGATCAGAAAGGGATGGTGACTACTATACAAAAAAAAAAAAAAATCTTATCTGAATTTGAAGAGTTCTATAGAACTCTATACACTGCAGAACACCTGGCCCTGGACCTTTCCAATTTTGTAAAGTCCCTTAACCTCCTGAAGCTGCACCCGGACCACAAGGCACTCCTTAGTGGCCCTGTCTCCCTAACAGAGATTGATCAAGTCCTCTGCAGATTCCATCCTGGGAAGGCTCCAGGTCCAGATGGCTTTAACTCTGAGTTTTGCAAGCCATGGACCCCAACCCAACTGTCTCAGTCTTTTGACCAGTATCATTGATGAATCAGCATTTCAAAATCTTTTTTGCAGTTATGGTAAATAGGATCAATTCATTCATTTCCTACTATATATATCCCGACCAGGTCAGCTTTATGCCAGGCCATAAAATTTAAGATGCCATCAGGTGAACATTAAATATTATTCACGATGCCGGAAACTCTCTTTGCCCAACATTTTTAATCTCACTTGATGCCCTTAAAACTTTTGACCATCTGAATTGACCATACCTCTTTGAGGTTTTGACAGGAATGGGTACGGGTCTACTTTCATTAACAAAGGGGTCTACCACGGTTCGCGAGCTATGGTTCATGTTAACAGTAGGTAAACAAGCCCTTCCCAGCTTGCTCAGTGCCTGCACTATTTCTTTTGATATTTGTATGTATGTCTTCTCATACTGTTTAATTATATTAACTCTGTTATCTCCTTTGTACTGGACAAACAGTCATGAGACTATGTTTTCTAAGTTAAAAAAATGTATTATAAAAATTAAATTAAAACAAAAAGAAGATTGAATATGGGCAGCGAGTGAGCTGCTGCAGTCCCCTGCAGTACCTGTGGAATATTTGTCTTCTTGCCAGAGGACGTTGGGAGCTATATCTGCAGGAAATGCAAGTTGGTGGCCCTGCTGGAAGAGAAGGTCAATCATCTTGAGGATAGGGTATATATTCTTCTGAATATTAGGAAGCAAGAGGTTTTCTTGGACAGAGTGGAGAATACTATCCTGGATGTGGAACACACCGGGGAGGTGTCTGCAGAGGAGGCCATCTCCCATACACAGGAAATGAACACTTGGAGGAATGTAAAACAGAGAAGGGCCAGGACTCCTTCGGCCAGCTTGAAGCTACAGAATCGATTTGAAGCTCTGTCTCTTTCCAGAGAAGAAGAGAAACAACAGAAGTGCCAGGCCTTAGAGAACATACAGGAAACCTTGGTAGATCCAGCACATGAAGTGGCCTCTGCTAAGACTCGAAGGAGGGTGGTGGTAGGGTATTCCATCCTGCAAGGAACAGAAGCAGTAGTTGCAGGCCTCCTACTCCTCCTTATTCCTCCATTCTTGATTCTGTTATGAATATCCTTCCCCTCTTGTCCTCATAGTCTGCTTCTTTATCCCTCTATGCTTATTGTTGCCCATTCCCCCCCTTTTCTTTCCATAGTGGGGTTAAAATTTTCCAATAATCACAACAACAACTTTAATTTGTCCACCTCATACATATCGTATAGTATTATCAACCATTCTTCTATTGGTGGTCCATGTTGACTCTTCTAGTTCTTTGCAAATATAAATCTTGCCGCTTGCTATTTGTTTTACCTAGAGATCCACCTCTTGCAGTATTCCATTTGAGCTATAATAATTTTCCCACTAATAATAGATCACTGGGTGGCAATTACCTAAGGACCCCCTTTCCCAACCTGACAACCCCCATCTTGGAATATTTCATAATTGTCAGAATATTTAATAATTTGGCTTGCTGTGGCCTTCCATGTGGTTGGCATGTAAACCAGGGACTCCTCATAGACTATGGTTGGCATCACATACAACTTAGGGAGGAGCCTTCTAAATTCCTTAAACAGGTCATACCCAGGTCAGAGTTAACACCTGGAGACGAGTCATTCACTAATCCACTCAGAAATAGCAGAATCTTCAATCATTGCAAAACAGGTTATTCCTCTTCTCAACAACAGAAGTTGCTGCTCCTATTTGATTCCAAAAGTATGGCCCATTAACTATCGTTAACTCTTCTGAAGAACCCTTTGTCTAGTCCCGGGAAACTCTGAGAGACATTGTATTCTACTCTAAATCTCATCCTTCCAGCAGATTTATCAAATATAAATATCACCTTAAAACTCCACCAAAGTGTGCACAAGACACTCTTTGCTCTGAGTCTATGTCAGTCTGAAATTTTGCCTTCCAGACTGCTGTTAAGATTAATTTCCAATAAAAACCTTTTATTTTTTTTAATATATAATTTTTATTTGACACATAATTCAAAATACATACAAGTTAAGCATTTATACAATGTTTTCTTAATAATACTAACATAGTTTTCCAACATTTTCTCCCATCATTCCCTCACATCCATAACTAACCATCCATCTTGACTTCCAAAATTTTTACCCTTCATTTGGGTTGTGTCCGTATATTTCATTAGCTTCAATTTCTCTTTATCTCCCTCCTGTTTCACTTAGCCAAATAATATTCAAAAATTCCCAATATTTCCCTGTCCCTTCTTATTTGTTTTCTTTCTTGATTACTTTTGATTCTGTCGCTGAAATTTTTCTGCTAATTTGTGCCTCTAAATCTTTTTCTTCTCTTACAATATTTCCTCTTTCCAATCCATTGACCGGTTCTACATAAATTTTTAAGTTTCTATTTTAATCTCCAGTGATCGCAGATTGGGTACCATTCTTCTTCCATCTTTAATATTCTTCTTTTATTTACAATGTGTGTTAATCTATCATTTTCTCTCATCTCGTTGACTTTTTCCCTCCAGTCCTCTATCGTAGGGGTTTCTTTTCCCTTCCAATTAAGGGCTAGAAGTAGTCTTGCTGCTGTGATTAAATATAATAATATTCTTCCGTATTGATGTTTAAAATTTTTTTCCAAGTTCATTGTTATATTTAATAAGTATATTTTAGGGTCCATTACAAACTGGATCTTAAAGATTTTTTGTATTGTTTTATGTATTTTCCTCCAGAATTTTTGTATCTTCGGGCAGCCCCACCACATATGGTATATCGTGCCTACGTCTTTTCCACAGCGCCAGCATTTATTATTTTCTGTCTTATATATTTTACTAATTCTAGCTGGTGTTAGGTACCACCGGTTGACCATTTTTAAGTGGTTTTCTTTCAAAGTTAGGCACGCCGTAAATTTGTCAGTATCCTCCCAAGCATTTTGCCATTCTTCCATCGTTATTATCTCTCCCACATCCTGCGCCCATTTGGTCATTGCCTCCGTTACAGTCTCTTTCTCCAGGTCCCTCGCTAACAGTAATTTATAAAGTTTTGATATTTTCTTTTCATCTTTCCCCCAGATCATTTTATCCATCTCTGTTTCTGTCATTCCTATTCCAGGTTCTATACTATCTTCCAAAAATCTATTTTTAATTTGTAAATATTTTAGCCAGTTCATACGTATTCCTTTTATTTCTAATTCCTCTTGCGTGAAGATTTTTATTTTTCTTTCTTTTTCCCATAATTCTTGATTTATCAGATCACTGTATCTCAACCATTTGTTTGTTTCTTCCCATCTTCCTAAGAAAGCTTCCTGTGATGAGATCCACAGAGGCAATTTTGGATAGAATTGTTTTTTTCTTAGATGCCAGATTCTTAATAGTGATTTTCTTATTATATGGTTTTCAAAATCCTTATGCACTTTTTGTTTTCCGTAACCTAAATATGCGTGCCAGCCGAATCTTAATGCATGGCCTTCTAAAGTTAGTGTTCTTATATTTTTTAATTTGATCCAATCCATCAGCCAAATGAGGCCTGCAGCAGTGTAGTATATTTTCAAGTTTGGAAGGGAGGCACCTCCAGCTTTCTTATTAGCTGTTAAAGTTGTATATTTGATTCTCTCCTTCCTTCCTGCCCAAATGAATTTACTCAAGTCAAAAGTCCACTGTTTTAGCGTTTTTTCACTCTGGAGTATTGGCAGGTTCTGGAAGAGAAAGATGCATTTTGGCAAGATGTTCATCTTTATCGCATTTATTCTGCCCAACAAAGATAGATCCAAATTATTCCAACGATGAAGATCCATTGTTATTTCCATCCATAATTTTTTATAGTTTGATTCATAAAGGTCTATGTTTCTCTTGCTTATCCATATCCCTAGATATTTAACTTTTTTCCCAATCTTACAGCCTTATTTCTCTTTCAGTTTGTTTTCTTCTTCCATTGATAGATTTTTAGTTATTATTGATGTTTTTTCTTTGTTAAGTTTTAATCCCGCTAGTTCTCTGTATTTTTTAATCATATTAAATAATTTTCCTATATTTTCCAACGGATCTTCCAAAATTATAGCAATATCGTCGGCAAAAGCCTTTATTTTATATTCTTGGTTTTTTATCTTTAATCCCGGAATTTGTTTGTCATACCTTATACCATTGTTTAAACTTTCTAATGTTAGAATGAACAACAGTGGGGAGAGGGGGCACCCTTGTCTTGTCCCTTGAAAGATGTTGAAATTCTCAGTACTTTCTCCGTTAACTATCAAAGATGCTTTCTGTATGTCATATATTGCCCGTACATATTTCAGGAAGGTTTCCCCAAAGTTTAATTCTTCTAGTGTCTTTAACATAAACTCCCAGACCACATTATCAAAAGCTTTTTCTGCATCTATAAAGATGAGTGCGGCCTTCTTGTTGTTTACCCTTTCGTAGTATTCTATTGTGTTGATCATTGTTCTCACATTGTCTGATAGCTTCCTTCCTTTTATAAATCCCACTTGATCCGCATGGACTATATCTTTTATTACCTTTTCTAATCTATTCGTTAATATTGCCGCATAAATTTTGTAATCCACGTTAAGTAGAGAGATAGGTCTGTAGTTAGCCACATTTGTTTTGGCCTTCCCTTCTTTTGGTATCAAAGTGATATTTGCCTTTTGCCATGATTCTGGAATTCCTTCCAATGGTATCTTATTTATCATCTGTTGCAGGGTCGGGATAAGGTCTTCATGAAATTCTTTATAAAATTCTGCGATAAATCCGTCTTGACCTGGTGTCCTCCCGCTTTTTAATTGTCTAATTGCTTGCAGAATTTCCTCACAACTAATAGGCTGATCTAATTGGTCTTTAATTTCCTCTGTTAGTTTCATATTTTCAGTTATATTATCTTTTAGGAAACTTCTTATTTCTTCTTCCTTTAATTCCCGTTCAGGTTTTTTTGCATATAAGGATTTGTAAAATTCTACAAAAGCATTTTTAATTTCTTCTTGAGTTGTATATTTAGTTTCTCCCATCCTAATTTCAGTAATCAACCTTTTCTCCGAGTCTTTTTTTAACCTGTGAGCTAACCAGCGGCCTATTTTGTTGGCTTTCTCAAAATATCTCTGATTAATTCTTCTTAATTTTTTCCCAATTATTTCAGATAGGTCAGATTTAAGTGCTTCTTGAATTAGTTTAATTTCCATTTGCACTTTCTTGTTTTTGGGATTTTCTCTTAACTTTCCTTCTTTTTCTTTTAATTCTTTTGTCAATTCTGAATTCTTCTTTTGTTTGTATCTCTTTATCTCTGCTCCTTTTTGTAGGAATATTCCCCTGATTGTTGCTTTAAAGGCTTCCCAGGTTATTTTTGCTGGTATTTCTTCTCCATTGTTAATTTTAAAAAATTCTTGTATCTCTTTTTTAACTTTGTTCACAAATCGTTCATCTCTTAACATTTCTTCTTTTAATTTCCATCTATACTCTCCTTTAAAAGCTGAAATCTTTATTTCCACAGGGTTATGATCTGACAGTATTCTTTCTGTTATCTCTATTTCTTTAGTTTTGGTTAACAATTCAGCTGATACCCAAAACATGTCTATCCTCGACATAGACTTATGAGCTTCTGAAAAAAAAGTAAATCCTTTCTTTTCTCCATGTTTTGCCGTCCATACATCTTTTAAGTTTAATTCTTCCATCATGTTTTTGCAAATTTTTGGTAACTCTCCATGCAGTTTTTTGTTTGAATTTATTGATCTGTCAGTTTTTGCTTTCAATACGCCGTTGAAGTCTCCTGTGATTATAATATTTGATCTATTTAGTTTCATTATTTCTTGATATAATTTTTCGTAAAATTTGTCTCTTCTTTCAGTTGGGGCATAAATAGCAATTACAATTATTGTTGTATTTATCATGTTTATTTCTATCCCAATGTAATGTCCTTCTTTATCATTGAATAACTCTGTTGCCTGATAAGTGTCTTTGACATATACCGCCACCCCTTTCTTTCTCTTTTTACAATTTGAGAAGAAGCCTTGTCCCAATTTTCGTCTATTTAACAGCTTGTTATCCTTCTCCCGGATTTTAGTTTCTTGTAGGCATATAATTTCTGATTTGTTTTTTTCCAGCAGATGGAAAATTTGGTTTCTCTTTTTCGGTTCATTCAGTCCTTTAACATTCCAAGTTCTTATAGTTATTGTTGCCATTTTAAGTGTTTATCTTGTTTCGTCCTCTCCCTCTTTTTCTTCTCTTTCTTCTTCCTCTTCTTCCCTTTCTATCTCTTCTTCTTCCGATTCTTCTTTCCCATATTCCAATCTCCCTTCTAGAGGTTCATCTTCCTCTTCTTCCTCATCCCCTCTTTGTCCTGTCAATTGTTCATTTTTACTCAGTTCTTTATCTTTTTCCTTTCTTTTCTCCAGGCCTCTTGGGAATTCATCTTCTTTTGTTTTTTTCCTCCTTTTGAATCTAGCCTCTGCTTTCTTCTTCTCTTCTTCTTCCAAGAATTTAGTAAATTCTTCAACCTTTTCGGGGGTATTTATTCTTTGCCTTCTTTGATTATACATAAACGTTACTCCCTCTATACGCTCCCATCTATATGCAATCCCATTTTTCCTTAGATTTTGTGTAAGGGATCTATATTCTTGTCGCCTTCTTAAAATCTCATTTGGGATGTCTTTGAATATTTGTATTTCTTTACCTTCTATTTGAAGCTTTTCTGTATAGTTGTTTTGAATTATCTTTTCTTTTATTCTTATTCTGTTGAACACAATAATTACATCCCTTGGGCTCTTTTTTTCCCTTGCTACTCTTGAGCTCAATCGGAACAAATTGTCCACAGCCAGTTCCATTTCATCCTCCTCAACACCAATAAAAGTTGCTAAGTTTGGGATTATTTTTTCCCAGAGGTTTTCTTTTAAAGTCTCTACAACACCTCTCGGCTTTATACATTTATCTCTATATCTTAATTCTTGCATTAATAACATATTTTTCTCTTTCTCTTGTTCTTTAGTAGATGTGAGCATTTTGTTTTCTAATTCTTCTGTTCTCCCTTCAATGTTGTCTATCTTTGTTTTAAGTCCAGCCATTTCTGTTGTTAGTGTATCTAGTTTGTTGTCTATTTTCACTATATCCGCTCTGATTTCACGTTTAAAAGATTTAAATTCATCCATCATCTGTTTTTTGAAACTTTTAAGCTCCTCCAGGATTTGCAATCCTATATCTATCTGTTTTGCTGGGTTTTCAGTAGATCCTCTTCTTGCAAAGGGAATTTGAGTCTGAATCTGTGTACTTCCTGGTTTCTCTTCAGATCGTATAAATCTTTCGCCTTTTAATAGAAACCTTTTAATTGTACGTTCTGGCTTGAAGTCTCCTCAGTGATTACCGGTGTACATAGGTCAAAAGGTCATGCCGTTACCTGGCCTCTCACTGCCATTTTGAACTAATTAAATATTCCCAATATTAAGATTAGCACACCAGTGGGATCCTCAGGGACCCCACACAATTTGGGTAACCTATTCAGGTAACAGGTCTGCATGATTCCCATCCCTGTTGTAAATGTGCAATGCTAGTAGCAAACAGAGAAGAGTTGTTTTGGATGCATCCAAATGCGTGCTTTTGATAATTCCAGCAGTATACGATTGACCACTATTGGAAAAAGGGTAGTTGAATGAAAGACTGTTTCATTCAAACCACAGGATTTTTATTACATTTTTATGCTTAGATGTATTTGATGTCTCCTGCTAGCCAATGGGAGCTTTTGCATTGGCTATGAGGAATAATAGGACAAAACTGAGAAGAAATCCCCCATAATTTTCACTCATGGGTGGGACTTCTCCCTAGTGCAAAATAGTAAAACCAAAGGAACAATTTTCCTGAGGATGGCAGTAAGAGAGGAAAGTTTTAGATTCCTCCTACAAGTCCAATGAAATCCTAATAATATCAGATTCCCTCATCCCAACTCTATGTAAAACCCTGCAAGTTAAATGCAAAACCTCCAAGTCTATGAAATCCCAAATAATCAACAGCTTACCCCATCTCACCTTTCCCTTCCCCCGAACACACCGATTTAAAACCCTGGAAGCTAAATGTGAAGACATTCCTTAGTTCTGTTTTGCCCCTGCACATGCATCATTGCATGGTCTGCTGCTAATGTTTACAAAGATCTGCCTCAGTTGTAAAACATAACTGCATGCTGAATGCATTTCCCAAGGACCTGTGCCCTGGAGAGTAGTTGATTTTGAGAAGCTAAACAGGCTTCACTTCAGTTTGTAGGATCACCATCATATTTTTGGAAGATACAGCTGTGATGTTAAAAACTGGCAAAAATAGAACTGTTATTTTCCTGATATCACCCTAAAACTTGTCAGATGTATTGTTTGAGAAATTAAGTACTTCATTATGCATTCTGCCAAATACCATATGTCTGGATCATTCTTCACCATAATCTTTCATGCTGGTTGCTAAGTACAGAGCATTTCCCCCTTTCACCTCTTGGTGGCATTTTAGTCTGTTCGTTTAGTCTTGGAATTATCTCAAAGAGTAGAATGAAGAGAGGGAAAGTCTCAAGCAAAGTCATAGCTTGTTCTGACCAGAGCTTCATAATGCACAAAATTTTATAAAATGTCACAATAACAAGTAACACTTGATAGATGTGTGCTATCAGCTGACAGCTGCATTTTTAATGAAAATATGGACACGATATCAAAATGGGCAACTTAACAATCAGTAGGTGGATGGCATATAGAGGAAAGAGGAGCTCCATTCCTCTCATCCTTTTCCTGTGCTTTGCAGGCAGATCTGTTTATAAATTGCCTGTAATACCTCTAGGACAGGTCCTACAGGGACGGTTTGAAGAGTCCCAACTGCTGAGGTTCATATGGTAACTATATATTAACTAGAGACCCCTGCAGAGAGCAACATAAGTTGCTGTTCCCACAATCTTTTCCAGCAACCTTACTTTGCCCTGCTTCTAAAGGATGTAAATAAAAAGGAACACTTTTCTATCTAGTGTCACAATATAAGACGCTGCTGTAAGGTATGAATATTTCTTTAAAAATTGGTGAATTATTTCAAATTCCTGCTATCTAAACCTCCCTCCTCCCTCACTTTTCACATTATGTTTTTAAAGTACTGGCCTCACATTATAGCAGTTACCCCATGTTATCGGCAGTCATGTGTATGATTGATCTGAATTAAGGAGGTCTTTGCTCAAAAAAAAAAAAGATAAGAACAAATATGAAACATCTGCCTCCTGTGAAAATCTACTGACTTATTAATTTGTTTATTGTGTTAGTATTCCACTTTCAAGTATCAGTCTGAAAATGCACACACAGAGAGAACAATTCTTGGGTGCCTGGTCCCCATTTCCAGCACATATAGCCCAAAATAAGCATTCACTGGATATACCCAAGCATACCAGTGTATACACACATTTCAAAATAATGAGAAATGAGGAAGAATCAAAAAGAGAAGGAGAAATGACATAAACTGCAGAAGTAATATATTATTTTTCCATTAAAAGGCATCTATTCTCATGCTGCCTCCCCCTGCCAGGCACCAAAGACACACATGCTTATTGGCTGAATTTATGGACACATAAAATTCAGTTTTGAATATCTATAACACATCTTTCCACAAACCTTTCCCAAAGGCAAATTAGGGACAGTAACTTAGTAGAACCAGCTCCCTACAATTGGAGATGGTCCCTGATAAATAGGGATAATGGGAATACATGATGTGATGCAACATTAATATACAAATGCTATACACATACTGATCTATGCAAAATTCTAATAATCATATTATCCATGGTTACCAATGTAACATTTTTTCCCCTCCTGAAAGAATACAGTTGCTATTAAGCTGCCTGGATATGCAAGCTGCAATGTTTTCTCCCATGCTAAAATCCTCTCTAGTTTAAACTGCAAATTGAGAGGAGCACTTTTCAAACACCAAAGTCCTTTCTATTTTTGGCCCCTTTAAGCTCTTTAACCTGCTATGCTGCTTTAATTCCAACCAATAAAAATAAGCTTGACTGACGCAACCCAGTTTCATTGAGAAGGGATGGGTGCGAATAGAAACATTTTCTGGAAGGAGTAAAAATCACTACAGACTGTAGGAAGGGTTTATTTGAAGGGAAAAGAAGACCATTTTTATTATTTAAATTAGTTGGTTTAAATTAGTAGGTTGTCATGGATAAATCACAACACAGATAGAAGCAGCATTTAGAGCAAAATCTGGTACACAAACATGCTGAATAAGAATCACTATTAGAATTGCCTGTTTAAAATGGTTATGGACTTGTCATACTTACTAGCTATGTTTATTTGCATTAGAAAAGCCACGGATAGAATCTGCCTACCTGCCTTTGAATTATTGTGAATTTGATTGCATTTTGCTTTGAGCTGGGGTGGAGATGGCTTCTGCAAATAATAAACCACGAAAGTAAAGCAAATGTTCTTTTAAAACAGTGGCACAGTGGATTCTAAATGCTAGGGGTATGTATGTTAATTATGGGGCAAGTGATCATAATTAAACTCCACTATTCTGTCATCCTGCCTATGTCTCAAAACAGATGAAATGGTGAGGTTGTAATTAGAATTACACCCCACCCAGCACAGTATAGTGGTGCATGGGGAGGGGTGCCTTGATGGCCTTGTTTGAGGTGAGACCCATTGTAAAATACATATGGCACCCACACAGTGACGTAAGAGGTGGGGGGGAGTGTGACGTATTTACGCTACAGCAGCCTCTTCCTCTTTGGATTTTCTTTAGAGGTTATTAGATCGCTGCTCAAATGCATGGAGCCGCATTTATAAAAAAAAAAGAGGGAGTGGAAGAGAGAGAGAGAAATGGGTTGGGAGAAAGAGAGAGAGAGAGAAAGACAGTGTGCAGCGTGGGTGGCCATTTTGAGGGCCTACTTTGGTGGCCTGGCATACTGGCCAGTGCAAGGGTTCTGTCCACCTTCCTCCCCCAGAGGCCTCCGACTGGCATCCAGTATTCTGGTGGGGAGCGGGGAGGTTGGGCCTTACTTGCCCATTTACTGCACAGCCACGCAATAGTGCTGCACAGGGGTTAAGGAGGGGTGGGATTTGCAGCCTATTAAGGCCCTCCTTGTCTCCACTGCCCACTTGGACTTGTTGTTTCATCCCCATTTTGGGCCTAATTGGATGCAGCCAGGGGGTTGGGGGTAAGATAATCCAAGGCCATGTTTAACTGGCCTGTCCTTGGGTGAGGCTTGCCATTCCCTGATCTAGGCCTCTGTAGCTTGATGAACATGCAACATGGTGGTTTTTATATTTATAGGCAAGGGTTTAGTTTTATTTTCTGCTGTCAGGATTAGGCCTCTATAGGCCATGTGGCAAGGGCCTAGAGGCCTTGCCTTATAGAATTATATTGGTTGGTTAATATGTAGTTTAATTAACTAATTTTGAATACTTATTCTTAACCTGTTGTTATTATTTTTGTTATTGTTGTTAATGTTATTGTCATTATTGTTGTTATTATTGTTAGTAGTGGCAATGAGACTAATTCAGTGATAATTAAAAATAATTATAATTATTTATTTATTTAATTAATTAATTATTATCAGTGTGTTACAATTGGACATGGTGATTTTGAGTGAATATTGAAAGGACATTAGCTGAGTATACTAGCTATATTGTTTTAATTTCAGATGAAGACATAATATCATTTATTGCTATTCAAGTGGAAATGTGCCCTGTTATCAAGAGTATAGTTATTAGATCACATCAGTAATGGTAAAGGGGGATAGTATGGTGCCAAAGAGGTGGTTCTAAGGGCAAAGGCCCTGCTGAGAAGATAATCAACCTCCCCCGCAAGTCCCAATTGTCCTCAGAGGATGAAGGGCTGAATATTGACAACAAAATTTTAGCCCATATCCAAGCCCTTGAAAAAGCTAGTCACACAAAATGGGCCAGGAAAGGTGGAAAAGGGGGACGGCCTAATTAAAACCTAATGTGTTTCTTTGCCAGGAGTGATACTTGGTTGTGGTACTAGTTTTGTAGGACAGTAAGGTATTTTTGAAGCTGGGTTGAACCTGAATTCTCCCTTTGGGGAGCAGGTCTCTACACTGGTCGAACATCTTGCTCCAATTACTAAAGAAATAATTTTTTAAAAGGGGAATACATTGATATTTTCTCTGTGTTGTACAGAGAATTGGGGGGAGGGGAAGAAAAGGATGAGCTGGAAGATAGGGAGAAAGAAAAATTAAGGAAATGTAGGATAGACAGAAACTGGGCCAACTGGCTTTCAGGATTTTTTTTTATATATGCAGGGTGATTGCACTCGTTCAACCACATAGAGGGAATTTACACTTCACTGTTAATCCACATTGCGGGAGTAGACAATGGAGTAGCCAATGCTCTCTCCCACATGGAGATGGATCCATTTAGACAGTTGGCACCCGAGGCAGCAGACGACCCGGACCCAATGCCAGTGGAACTCTGGGAATATGGAAAAATGAAGTAGTCAGAATCATTGGCTTGTCCCTAGCCTCCAGAACTAGAAAGGCTTATACAAAGGTGGTCAAGGAATTTATGGCTTTTAGGAATTTAAACAGTTTAGAAGACCAGTGGCCTGTTCCAGTTCCCCATTTGTTGCAATTTTGCATGTATTCCAAAAAGTAAATGTTTGTCCCCTCAGACCATAAGGGCAAGGCTTGCCCGCATTGCCTTTTGGGTTAAAGCTCAAGGGATCAAAGACACAACAGAGGACTTTAGGATTCAGAAAGGTTTGGAACAGAGGACTTTGGGATTCAGAAGGGTGGAGAAGGAAAAAATATAAGGTGATAGATAGTAGACAGCTCCTATCCCCTGCCATTTTGCATGGTTTGAGTAATATTTGGTCCACAATATGCATGTCAAAATATGAAGCGTGCCTGTTTCACGTAGCAGCCCTTACCGCCTTTTGGGGGGCATTTCGTATTAGTGGATTGGTTGCTTTGTCAAAGGGACAAAACTTTGTCCTCCAGGTTTTTTCAATTTCATGATTTAATTTTGTGTGCCCACCAAATTAAATTGTGGGTTCCTAGGTCCAAGACTGACCAAAAGGGCAGAGGTTCAGTTGTTACATTACAGACTTCTTCAGATCGGACTCTCTGTCCAGTTAGAGCCTTGGGTGGCTATGTAAACATTAGAGGAGAATTTTTTTACCCTTTGTTTTGCCATGAGAACAGGTCCCCATTGACTAAGTACAAATTATGATCCGTCACCTCCAGGGCTCTGGATGCATTGGGATTAAAAGGGGTTAGGTTTTGTATGCCCTCCTTTCAGATTGGGGTTCTACAGCAGCTGCTATGGGTTTTAATGCAGCACAAATTCAGCAAATAGGGCACTGGAGAACATCAGACTCTTGAAGATATGTCTGTCGGATACAGCATTCACTTCTCTTTACTGCTTTCATCTTCTACAGATGCTATGCCAAGGCCAAAGAGATTCTGAGTGTTGATCTGAGGCCATAGTTTAACAATTTGTGTCCAACTTGGGGTTGGCCGATTGAGGTTCAATTGAATGGTTGGGCAAACATGGCCTGCATTGGTGTGGTTTGCTGCAGGTTTGGGGAGCGCCATGGGCCTCTGCCACACTTGTGTTATGTTTGAAGGGAAATGATTTACAGGCCATTCAGGATATGCAACAAATCTGGTCCACATGGCCACAGGTGTCCATAATTGGTCTGCTATGGACACCTAATTATGACAAGTTTGGCCTAGAGAGGGAGATCCCAGGAGTATTGATTTGGCCAGGAAAAGAGCAATCAGGAAGGCCCCACCCTTTAATGGTGTATGAAAGGCCTGAGTTATACAGGCCGGATGGGGTCCACTTATCTGAAGAAGGGATCCAGTTATTCCTACTAGACCTGCAACAAGATGTGAAGGTACTTTTGGTCAGCCTGGTGAGGGAAAGGGGCTAAGCAGATGCTTGCCCCTTTTCTGTGACAGGAAGTGGGGGGAGATGGGATTAGTTTGGTGTACACCTATGGGTGAAGTATGGTACTCTGCAACTACCCTCAAAGGTTATATGACCTGGGGGTGCAGAGGGGGATATTCCTTGGGGCTGGCCCGAGGGTAGACACTCAATAGAAAACTTACAATTTGGGGCTTTAGCTTTTGGGTTTTCCCTTCCAGTAGATGGTACCTAGGGGACAGCCAAGTTACTGGGATCTCCCCTGGGGCTCAGGTGTTTCACCTGGGAGGTGTGTCTGGGTTAGCCCACTGACTCCAGTTTTTACAGCATGAGGTACTCCCCTTTGTCTGCAGCTCTCCAGGAAAGAAGATAATGGTAGTTAAATAAAGTGGCCCTGTTTTCAACTATCCTTTAGTTGATATCCTTTAATTCTATATTCCTCCTCCCTCCCTCCCTTCATTCAGTTTCAAAGTATTAACACATTAAGGGTTGTTAACATTACCAGAGTACCTGTTGTCTTATCTTGAGAAACTCAAAGAAGCTCTAAATCCCATTCCCTGAAGGGAAGTATTAGGTATAACCCCCCCTTCCAAATTCCACTCAAGTGCGCACTGATTCCCTTTCTGGTGACTTCACATCAGTCTGTATGACAGTTAAAGAGTCTGTACAATGTCCGAGTCTGTAACTGTCCCTGTTTCTGGACTCCTCTGTGATCTCAGCCTCTGTGATTGGTACAGTATCGCCCAGAAACAGCCCCCTTAGTCTATTCCTCTATCCAAATACCTCCTACTTATTCTGTTAGCGTTGCATAAATGCTTGAATACGAAATATGTGCATGAATGTTATTATTATTTCCTTAATAAATATCAATTAATTGAGCTATCTAGCTTAATTTCTCCTTAGTACATTGGTCTCAAGGTCCTGTTTGTTGCCTGCCTTTTGTATTGCCAAGTCGAGTATATTAATTCCCAAAATTAATATTGATATTTTAGATGGTCCCAATGGATCCAATTGTTTTGGGGGGAAGCATAGGGGAAGGGAATGGAGAATAGATACTTACTTATGAGTCTCCCCTCTTATACAGTTTATTCCCTAGGAACAACACCCTTTTTCTCCTCTAATGTTCTCAAAACATTAGAACCATTAGCACTCCTCCATTAGTACTGAAAAGAATTCAATTGGCATTTATAAACTATCCAAAGCCATAAGGCATTGTAACATGGTCTCAATGGAAAGATCATTTTATTAAATAGATAAAAGCACTTAGGATAAACTTCCTAAAAGAAGAGGCTATTGAGAGCATAGAATGTCTTTTTCATAATTATCAGACTGCTAGAGCCCTAGTAACCGTTAGAAATGATAATATAGTGGCAAGGATTTACAAATTGAGAAACCTATTCTGGCATCAACAAATGGAAGTCAGAAGAGTCTTTGGCCACCTAACACATTACCCCCTTACTTGATACCCAGCTATACCAAGTAAAAGAAAATTCTGTTAAGAAAACAAGTAAGATAGAACAGAGAATAGATGCTGAGGCCTTGATTTGTCTGGAAGACACTCATGACAGCAATGGAAATAACATAGAGGTTCCTCCAGCCTGTACTGATACTGAAATGCTGGAAAAGGAAGGTTTAATAAAATCATACAAGAGACTCCCCCTGCTTGATAAACTGGTTATTATAAGCAGATTTAACACACTCCAAGCCCGACTAAATAAACTTTGTGAAGCAGAATATTAGAATCACAGAATCATAGAATCATAGAATTACAGAGTTGGAAGAGACCACGAGGGCCATCCAGTCCAACTCCCTGCCACGCAGGAAATTTTGATCAAAGCATCCCCGACAGATGGCAATCCAGCCTCTGTTTAAAGACCTCCAAGGAAGGAGACCCCACCACACTCCGAGGGAGTGCGTTCCACTGCCGAACAGCTCTTACTGTCAAAAAGTTCCTCCTCATGTTGAGGTGGAATCTCTGTTCCTGGAGCTTGCATCCATTGCTCCGTGTTCCAGTCTCTGGAGCAGCAGAAAACAAGCCTGCTCCATCCTCAGCAAGACATCCCTTCAAATACTTAAACAGGGCTATCATATCGCCTCTTAACTGTCTTTTCCAGGCTAAACATACCCAGCTCCCTAAGTCTTTCCTCATAAGGCATGGTTTCCAGACCTTTCACCATTTTAGTTGCCCTTCTCTGGACACGCTCCAATTTGTCAATATCCTTTTTGAATTGTGGTGCCCAGAACTGGGCACAGTATTCTAAGTGAGGTCTGACCAAGGCAGAATAGAGTGGCACTATGACTTCCCTTGATCTAGACACTATACTTCTATTGATGCAGCCCATTGAGTCCATTGATGGCCATTTAGATAAGATTAAAACTGGACATACAAAGGAGACAGAGCTAGATAATAATATCATCAATATAAGTCCATTGGCTAATAAATTTAATTCTGGTGATATTTGGAATTACTTTAAGAAGAATAGTATTCTGGTGTTAACAATCAAAGATATCCATCCACTGCCTGCAATGATTAGAAGCCAAGGAGGAATGTCATGACCAGATGATAATCCAGTTAGACTTATGTCATGGAATGTTGCAGGCAAAATAAGGTTCAAGATGATAATTTTTAACCTACTTGCAGACATATGAATTTGTTTGTTTTTTTGCAAGAAACATAGGTTCAAAATGGGAATGCAATGGAATTACAGGGGTTCACTTCATAGTCTATTCCAGCTTTAAAAACCACAAAGTTTGGGAGAGCAATTGGAGGTTTTGCCATATTAGTGTCAACATGACTTACCGGTGTAATCCATCTAAGCGGTAACGAGAGGAATCTATATTAGAGAAGCACATATTTTAAAAAAGCAAAAGGAAAATAATGTGAAGAGACTAGAATTGGAAATAAAAGAATAAGAGAAACAATATATAGAGTTTAGAGATAAACAAAATTATATACAACTACAAGCAAAATGAAGTGAATTGGAGAAAAATAGAAACAGATGAAATCCAAAGAAATTTGATATATTTAAAAAGGGAATTCTTTGAATATAGTAATAATTCAATATTGACTGCAATATTGACTGCAATAATGGCAAGAAGGATGTATAACTTCATATCTAAATATATTAAAAGAGATCAATGTGGTTTTATAGTGGGTAGACAAATGTCGGGCCGAACTGGAAGGGTACTTAATATAATAGATTAAATACAAAAAAGTATTTTGAAAGCAGGAATATTAGCCTTGGATATTTTCAAGGCCTTTGATTGTGTGGAATGGTCAGCATTAAAAATGATAATAGAAGCGATGGGATTTGGTAAAAGATTTAAAGGATTGATAAATCAACTATATACACAAGTCAGCTGCCTGGGACTTACCGGTGGCTGCAATTTGAGGCCGGTGATGCCCCCGGTTCCCAGGCCTGCCACATGGCTGGCATGGGCACCGCCATGCTGGTTGGCATCCTCTTCCCAGCATGCTCAGGCAGGCTGGGAAGAGGATTGGAGGCCGACCAATCGGGAAAGGGCTGCTCTCCCTCAATTGGCCAGCATAGGACAGCCCCAGCCAATCAGGGTTGCCACTCCAGCTCGGTCTCTGATTTCGTGGTCCGTGGTCCGGCAGCCAGGAATAAGTTCCCGGCTTGCCCGCAGACCCAGAAGTTGGCTCTCGTGAGCCGAAGACCCACCCACCCTCTCTTAGTTAGAGTTCTATGTATTAGTTGGAGTTGTATTAGTTGGAGTTCACTGTTTGATATTTGTCATATCTATTTTCTTTGTTACAACTTTCTAGCTGGGCAGTGGGCATGGGTTCTGTTCTCTTCTCGGGGTCAGGAGTCCCCAACTGGGCCAGGGCAGGCTTGAAGAACATTCCGGCTTCCTGGTGGAAAAGAAGAATAATGCTTACTAACAAGACTATTTATATCAAGATAATTATGGAAAAACATGGAAAAACATAAAACAGTAATTACAAAGATGGAGAAAATTTGAATTTATTACTACTGGGAACAATCTCCGCAATAAAAATGAACATTTTGCCAAAAATGTTATATCTTTTCCAAAACCTGGTGATTGATATGTGTGATGCACCAGAAACACATTCACATTAACTCAACAAGATTTCTTTATTGAGCAAAGGCAATGTGTGCTAGTAACATGTAAAAAGCCAGAACTGAAAACAACACAATACAGACAATAGATAAACCCTCACAGCATGAGAATGGCATGCAGGGAGGAAAGTGGGAGGAAAGTCCATGTCCAGGTGCTGTGGCCTTGAAGGCTCCAGAGTAGAATTCCCAGACCAAAAGGCAGCCAGGCCTTAGTCCAGAGACAGAGAGGCCCAGGCAGGGGGATCAGGCCAGGAACCAAACTCATATCAGGGCCTTCCATGGATTCTACTCTAATACCCAGAATCCATGGAAGATCATGGCATACTGCCCCCTCAAAAGGATCTCCCCTCCCTAAAACCCCAACACCCACTCAAAGCAAGAACACAAAGCAAGAGCCCAGCGAGAGTACGACCATCAACCAGGCTTATCAGGGAAGTGGGCATGGAACTTCCTTAATAAGCGAGGAGCCTTGACATGCTCAACATTAACCCATTCAGCATGACCCATAGGCAAATGTTTCCACTTTATAAAATATTGTAGCACCCCCGTGTACTCGAGAGTCCAGCACATCAGAGATTTCAAAATGTTGATCATTCTCCACCATGACAGGGAATCTCAGGAGTTCGATTATGTAGATCTGGAGGGCACGCAGGCATGAGTAAACTAGAGTAAAACACAGGGCAGACATTATGATACAGTTTAGGAAAAGACAGTTCAAAAGCTACAGGATTGACAACCCTTGCAATAGGAAAAGGTCCAATGTATTTCGGGCCCAGCTTTTCGAGGGGTGAGGGCTCTTCAGGAACTTAGTGGAGAGATATACCAGATCTCCCACAGCATAGTCTGGTGTGGGGTCACGCTTCTTATAAGCGTGCTCTTTGTTGTGAGCCTTCGCAAACTCCAGGGCTAAAACTACTTTCGGCCATGCCTCCTTAATTCGAGTGCTCCACTGAGTCACAGGAACAGGTCCTTTGGATCCCCTTCCCCCAAAGTAAAGGGTCAAAGTCCTGTCCAGAGACAACCTTAAATGGGGATAGGCCCATACTTCATAGCATTGTTGTACGCCACCTCTGCAAAAGGTAGCAGATCCACCCAATCAGACTGCTGAAAGTTGACTTAACACCTAAGGTACTGCTCCAAAATTTGGTTCAAACATTCAGTCTGTCCATCTGTTTGTGGATGATAAGAACTATGATGCCATTTGTCCAGTTGACTTCCCAACAGTCTCGTAAATCCTTACAAAACTGGGAGGTGAATTGGGCCCCCCTGTCGAAGATGATCTTGGTGGGGACCCCATGTAGTCTGTATATGTGCTGTAGAAATAGTTTAGCCAGCTGTAGGGCGGTTGGGATTTTCTTGCAGGCAACAAAATGAGCTTGCTTGGAAAACAAATCAGTTGCGACCTAAGTAACTAATGGTCTTTTTCTTACTCTCTGGCAACTCAACAATAAAGTCCATGTTAATGACCTCCCAAGGTCTAGTAGAGGTAGGCAATGGCTGCAACAGACCTTTTGGCTCCCACCTGCTTATTTTTGCAATAGCACATGTATGACAACCCTTTACATAATCCTCCACCTCCTTACGCATTTTAGGCCAGCAAAATTGTCATCGTGTTAAGTGCAATGTTTTCACATACCCAAAGTGACCTGCACTTTTCACATCATGGCACTGCTTCAGGATGACAGCCCTCATAGCCTCAGGAACATACATGCACTCCCCCTTCCAAGCCACACCCCCCACATCACTACCTCCCCTTTGTGAGAAAGGAACCAGGGGTCATAAGAAAGTGCATCCGCAATTTGAGACCACCACTCATCCCCATTTTCCCCTGAGGAGGGGGAGGGGAAAGATCCCGGGGACGTTGGGACTGGTGTCATATTCAGGGCTGTGCTTTTGGGGTTTTTAAGGGCTCCTGCTTCTCTGAGCAGATCTGAAACTGCCTTTAAGTTGTTCCACAATCTATCCCATGAGGTATGACCTAGATCTAGGGGTCCTAAAGCCATTTTAGTTTGGGCATACAGACCTCCATAAAGGAGCTCCTTAAATTCTCCATCACTGAAATCATAGTCATTGGTGCCATCCACAAAATCTACCTTTTGCGCTAAAATGGCTAGAAGCTTTTTCCTAGCCACAAAAGCTTCAGGATTTCCCCAGGTAAGTGCCTCTCTACAATATAAAGGACACTAGCTGTCTGACCTGGCCAGAGAATTTTAACAATTTCTCTCATCCAATCAAACATGTTGAGAGTAGCCACATTTCTAGCAGCTACTGCAGATTCTAAGGTTGGCAAATCTGTTGCAGATATGCACAGCCTAGCCAACTGGGTGAGATCCTGTCCATTTGCAGTGGGATGTGTGTGGGTGACTGCATTCATCCACACAATGCCTGTCTCTTTGGTCAGGGGGCCTAATTGCTCTGCAACTGCCTTCGCTTCAGTGGCAGACCACGGCACTCTTTCCTCTTTTGTTTCAGATACATGGTTTGCTCCACGAGTGCCTATCTTCATGGTAACTTAGTTCTAATTGGGTGAAGCTGCATGGGCTCTTCCCAATCTAGGTTAAAGGGGGTGGTTTTCACTGCTTCCACTGGCAGAGGCTCTTCTAAAGCATGCCTGGGAAGAGGGGAAAAAGTCTCAGGGCATACTGTTGAGATTATGGCTTCCTTTATATTGAGCTTCTCATTCAGCTCAGCAATTTTCCTAGCACACATCTCATGGCTTACTTTTTCATAACTTGCTTTCGCTTCACTGACTAGTTACTGCACACTCTTTGGCACACTCTTTCTCTAACCTAACTATCTCACACTGGGCATTCTCTAATTTAAAAGTCACATCATCTAGCCTGGTTCTGGATTCCTGGGCAGAGGTTGTATCTGAGCTGATACAACTCCTTATCCTTTCTTTCAATTTCCACTCTGAATTCTAAAAGAGAGCCTGTAGCTTCTCCTAATGCCATCCATAGTCCCCACGCTGCTAATGTGTCTTCAGAGGAACCAAAAAGTGTTTTTGCTTTGCACTGCGTGCGAAATGCCTCACACAGAATGCTAAGTGGGTTGGGGCTATTAAAGAATCCTTGTTTCCAGGGATTATTTCCCTGACCTGCAACCCATTTCTCAAGTTTGGAGCTGCCTTCTAACATTTTGCCAAATCACTAAATTTTTCAGGTCAATTTTCCAATTTGGGGTCAGTTTGGATGCCCTCAAGGTGGCCCAACTATGATGAATCTCTCTAAAGTACAGGAGTGAGTCAGTGCTTTAACACATGCACTCCCACTAAATTTCTAACACACTAAAAGAGTCTCAAGGTTGACAAACATGAGAAGTGGCTTGCTTACTAGATCTCACTACTTTCAAAGTTTCACGTTTCTCAAGGCAAAAAGTGCATTTCACTTACAAGCACTCCTACACAGGGCACAACTAACTTTTGGATTGCGAAAGTATCTTTTTAGACACACCCTCACTGGGTTACACTATGCTGAGCACAAAAGGGCTAAAGTTCTGGTCTCTGGCACACCAGAATGGGATTCTAGCAAGTAAGCGTGAAAGTGTTCCTTTAAAAAACTCCCACAAATGGGTAAGCTAAGCGCGGAGACACCTCTTGTCTCTTTTAAACAAGGCAATGGGCAAAGTGTGGACACGTTTCCTTTGGCTGGGCAAAGTGTGGACACGTTTCCTTTGGCTTTAGAGCCCAAAACGTTTCCACAAAACTAGTTGGGTGAGGAGCAGTTTTCCTTGGCTAAGCCGAAATTCCCATGCCAAATGCACAGAGATTTCCCATAGCCTGAGCCGAAACTTTTTCACCCACAAGAAAACAAAATTCCTGGCAAAGGCAAGCCTTCCCGTGCCAGGTGACCCATTGGACCAAGGGACAGGGAGACTAATTTTTGGGGAAACCTCTGCTTCTGACCCACTGGCAGAATGGCAAAGGGGAGACAAGAACTCAAAGGAACTAGCTTTTCGTCTGGCCAAACAAAAGTGGAAAGAGGGCTAAAGGTTCATATTAGGTCCGGTCAGAAATATGTTTTTGGGCCAGGGGTACCTTCCTGACACCTGGGAAAAGTTTTAAACCCTAAACTAAAACAAACATGCTCTTGTCCTCAGGGAGCTACCCTACAAGGACCTAAAATGTGGTGAATCACATTTCCTTGGCTAAGCCGAAATTCCCATGCCAAATGCACAGAGATTTCCCATAGCCTGAGCCGAAACTTTTTCACCCACAAGAAAACAAAATTCCTGGCGAAGGCAAGCCTTCCCGTGCCAGGTGACCTATTGGACCAAGGGACAGGGAGACTAATTTTTTGGGAAACCTCTGCTTCTGACCCTTTCCTAACAACTTTCTACGTGCCTAACTAATGTTAGATGTGTTTAGTTTGTGTCCTACCATCTATCACTTTGCATCCCACACCACAATAGTCCCAAAGTACCGGAGAGATTCCCAGGTACAGTCAATGCTCAGCCCTTGCTCTTCATTTTGCTTTTTATGTGGGGGTTATGTTGGAAGCTGTTATTTAGTTTAATTTTATTTATGTTTCTCCCTTTCTTTAATGGGTTATGTTTCTTCCTCCTGTTGCTCTTCCTCTTCTTTTTCTTCTTGCTGTGGTTCTCTCTCCAATTCTCCTTCTTCTTCCTCTTCCTCCCCTCCTAGGTCACCTCCCGCCTCTGGGGAGGTCTAAATCTTCTGGGTCTAAATCTTCTGTTACTTTTCTATGTTTAATTCTTGATCCTTGTAAATTTGTCTAAGATCTTTCTTATATTTGCTCAAAAAATCTTCTATTTTCCCTTCGGAGTTAATTCTGAAATTCCTTTGTTTGAACATGAAGGAAATTCCCTCGAGTTTTTTCCATTTGAATTTAATTCCGTTTTGTCTAAGTTGCTCTGTTAAGGGTCTATATAACCTCCTTTTCTTGAGGATCCTTGAAGGAATATCCTTGAATAGTATGATGTTGTTACCTTCAATTTCAAACTTTTGTTCGAAGTTTTTTTGTAGGAATAAATCTCTTGCTCTTTTCCTTACAAAGTATCTTAATATATCCCTCGGTAATTTCTTTTGCTTAGCTATTTTTGAGGGAATTCTGTATATTTTATCAATTTCTTACTCAAATTGAGTTTTTGTCTTCCCCATGAATTTAGCCAGTTTGGGTATCAACAATTTGTAAAGATCTTCCTCCATCTGTTCTTTTAATCCTCTTAATTTAAGACAGTTTTCTCTCCATTTCCACTCCTGGAGAGCTTTTTCATCCAGTTCCTTCTCTTTACTTTCTTCCAAAGCATCCACCCTTTTCTCAAGACATTCCACTTTACTTTTTCATTCAATTTACTTTTTCATTCAATTTCTTCGAGTCTTCCGTCACTATAGATTCTCTAATTGCCTTAAGCTCTCTTCTCATTTCTCATTTCAAGTCTGCCTTCATTTCTGAAGTTCCTCTCTCATTAGTCTGATTTCTTCCAAGATGGATCCTTGACCTGATTGATTTGCTTCAATAGAAGGTCTTCTTATAGTCTGTAAAGTTGTTTGTGTTGTCTTCCTCATGTTACCAAAAATTAACTGTAAATTTTTATTTTTTCTTTCTTTCTTTGCCCAAATTAAGTATAAACTTCAGTTATCAAATTATCAAGTTTCCACCAGTATCAGGATAGTTGCGTAGATAGTATCAATGACGGAGGTAAATGTTAGTAATGGCAGTAATTATTTAAATTGGTCAATGTTAACAAATGGTGGAAACGGTATTATCCATAATTTCTATAATTTCTATAATAACAATATTGATTGGTGTTCTCAATATCAAACAGTGCAAAGTGATTGATATGCTGAATAGAAATAATGAACTAAATGGAATTGAGTTAAATTGAGTTAAATACAGGTAAATTGAGTCGAACTGCATTAAGGAATTGTACTACAAACATATACTCATATTTTGGTATTGTATGTTGTATGAAGAAGGTATAAAGTATACTTAAATTGTTAAATTGAGTGAAGAAGAATAAGGTATTATACCGGTTAAAATCCAATTAATTGAGCATAAATTAGAAGATAAGATAAGAGTGGCCAAAAATTAATTAATTAATTAAGGGACAGGCAGACATGGAAGATTGAATGTGATTTGATACACATGTATATATATAGTGGGATATATCGAATTAATATATTGTTGAATCATATGCTTAAGCAAAAATTATTTTAAATAATAATTAAATATCAAGGAAGAGGAAATGTCAAGAATGACTAGGCAAAGAACTGAACAGGCTAAATTACAATTTAGTAGAAGCCCCTCTCTAGAGATGCCCGCTAAGACCCTGGAACAATCTATATTACTGGAAGAGATTAGAAGATTAGGTCAGGATATGCAGGATGAGGTAAAGAATCTTAGAATAGAAATGAAAGATTTAAAAACAGAAATAAAACAAGAAATCAGAACGGAAGTTAGAGAATTGAGAAAGAATACAGAATAGGTTTCAATGAGGGTAAAGAAAAATGACCAGAAATTAAATGAGATAGAGGTGAAGGTAGAAAAATTGGAAGAAAGCATAGTGAAACTTAACAATAAAATAAATCAACAAGAGGATGAAAGACTGCTGTTGGAAATGAAGTTAAGAGAAAACTGCATTAAGATAAGAGGAGTGTCAGAAAAAAAGATGAAGATTTGACAGAAAGAGTGTTAATAACATTAGAATATTTGCAAGAGAATGTGGAAGATCTTGATAGACAGGTGGATAGAATATATAGAGTTAGAAACAGATCCCTAGCTCAAAAGAAAGCACCTGGTGACATTGTTATCTATTTTGCAAGAAAGAAAATTAGGGGTCAAATTTTGAACAAAAATGATGAAAACCAATTTCAAATTGAAGGTGAGAATGTCCTTTTGTTAAAAGATATACCGGGGAAAATATTAAGGAGAAGGAAAGAATATAGAGTGTTAACATCGCAGTTAAGGGGAAAAAACATTAGATATAGATGATCAAAATAGATAATTTATCATTTAGATTTAAACAAAAGAACATTCTATTGAAAAATCTTGAAGAAGTTCATGAATTTTGGGAAAAGCATAAAAAGGAATTTAACGACAGGAAAGATTTGACATTATTGGATATATGGAGAGTGATGAAGAAAGATCTGAAAGAGTTTACCTTTTATTCAAATTGACATAAATCCCTAGCTAGACTAGATATGTTCCTTGAATCTAGGGGATGGGTATCAAGGATAAAAAAGATACAGATCTTGCCCAGAAATCTATCAGACCATAATGCAGTCACATTGATTATAAATAAAAAAGAAAGCATATGAATTGGAGGATAGAAAAATCAATGTTAGACGATAATGAAATATTAAGTAAAGCAAAGGAAACATTAGATTTGCACTTTAAAGAAAATTGGATCGAGGATATGGATGTAAGTACGGTATGGGATACAGGAAAAGCTGTTATGCGAGGGTTTTTTATACAACAAAGTATAATAAAGAAAAGAAAAGAACAAGGAAAAATAACAAAGATAAATCTTTTGATTAAAAATAAGGAAGAAGAATTAAGAAAAAAACCTATGAATACAAAAATAAATGATGAAATTAAAATACTACAAAAACAATTAGATATGACCCTGGTTGAGGAGCTGGCAAAGAAATTAAAAGAAAACAAACAAAATTGGTTTGAACATGCTAACAAGACTGGAAAATGGATGGCCATTCATTTAAAGAAAAAAAGGGAGCGGAATCATATAATAACTATTAAATCAAATGGTAAAGAATACTATGATCAGGAAAACATTAAGAAAACATTTGAAAAATTTTACTCCCAATTATTTAAATTTAAGGAAGTAAATGAAAACAAAATGGTAAAATTTATTGACAATAATTTGAACATGAAATTAACAGAAGACCAAAAAAGAGAATTAGATAATCCAATTAGTATAGAAGTCTTAGAAACTGTCAGAAATGGAAAGTTAGGCAAATCGCCTGGTCCTGATGGACTATCAATGAAATATTATAAAACTTTGATTGAATCAATGATGATACCTATGGTAGAAGTATTGAATAAGTTCAAAGAAATGGGAATGCCAAACACATGGAGTGAAGCACAAATTGTTTTGATACATAAAGAAGGAAAAGACCCAAGAGAAGTAACTAATTATAGGCCAATTTCGCTATTAAATCAAGACTATGAAATTTATACAGATATTATGGCAAGAAGATTGAGGCAAATCTTAACAGGGGTGATTGGGGAAGATCAAAAAGGATTTCTCCCAAAGAGACATATTAGAGATAATATGAGGATGGTATTAAATGCACTCGAATATTATAGACAGCATCCGGAGAAAAAAGCAGTTATGATATTCCTAGATATCATAGAATCATAGAATCATAGAATCATAGAATCATAGAATTTCAGAGTTGGAAGAGACCACGAGGGCCATCCAGTCCACCCCCCTGCCACGCAGGAAATCACAATCAAAGCATCCCTGACAGATGGCCATCCAGCCTCTCTTTAAAGACCTCCAAGGAAGGAGACCCCACCACGCTCCGAGGGAGTGTGTTCCACTGCTGAACAGCTCTTACTGTAAAAAAGTTCCTCCTAATGTTGAGGTGGAATCTCTGTTCCTGGAGCATGTATCCATTGCTCCGTGTTCCAGTCTCTGGAGCAGCAGAAAACAAGCTTGCTCCATCCTCTATGTGACATCCCTTCAAATACTTAAACATACCCAGCTCCCTAAGTCTCTCCTCATAAGGCATCGTTTCCAGACCTTTCACCATTTTAGTCGCCCTTCTCTGGACACGCTCCAATTTGTCAATATCCTTTTTGAATTGTGGTGCCCAGAACTGGACACAGTATTCTAGGTGAGGCCTGACCAAGGCAGAATAGAGCGGCACTATTACTTGATATCGAGAAAGTGTTTGATAGTGTGAGTTGGGATTTGATTATCAATATTCTAAAGATGATGAATTGTGGTGATAATTTTCTTAAATGGATGAGAGCGATATATAAAGAACAAAGAGCAGTTATAAATGTAAATGGAGACATATAAGAAAATATTTTTTTTTTTAGAGGAACTAGGCAAGGCTGCCCAATCTCCCCACTTCTCTTTATAGTGGTGATGAAACTACTTATAAATAGTATTAAAAACAACAGGGGGATAAAGGGGCTAAAAGTCGGGAAATGTGAGATCAAGAAGAGAGCATACGCTGATGATTTGGTCTTAACTTTGGAAGACCCACATAAAAATGCAGAGGAAATAATGAAAGTACTGAAAACTTTTGAAGAAGTATCAGGTTTGAAAATAAACAGAAATAAAACATCTATGTTCCCATTTAATTTAAACAGACAGGAAAAAGAAAAGATAGAAAATAAGACTGAATTTAGATGGGACAAAAAGATTAGATATTTGGGAGTAATTTTAATAAAAAACAATAGTGATTTGATTAAAAATAACTTCACCAAATTGTGGAAAGAAGTAAAGAGATTATTAGAAGGATGATCTAAACTGAAACTTTCGTTATTGGGCCAAATAGCAGCTATCAAAATGAGTATTCTGCCCAAAATATTGTTTCTATTTCAAACAATTCCCATTATAAATAACGATGGCATCCTATATGACTGGCAGAAAGAGCTAAGTAAATTTATTTGGGCTGGCAGAAAGCTGAGAATAAAGTTAAAATATTTACAGGATGTAAAAGAAAGGGGAGGCCTAGGTCTTCCAAATCTGAAACTATATTTACATGCCAGCTGCTTATATTGGGTAAAGAAATGGTGTGATTTGAAAGATGAAGCAATATTAGCGGTGGAAAGTGATAAACAGATTTGGATGGGACGCCTTTATTTGGTTCGACAAGGAAATAGCAAATAGAGACTTTAATGATCATTATATACAGAAACCGCTTCTTAGAGTGTGGAAGAAATATAAGAGTCGATGTTTGATAAAAACCCCTCTGTGGGTATCCCCACATGAAGCGTTTTACAGGAGGGAAAAATTACAAGATATTAAATGGTTAAGACCTGATAAAATGGGAAGGGAACAAACCGGAGGTTAAGACAGAAGAGGAGTTAAAAACAGAAGGAATTACCTGCCATTGGCTACTATATTGACAAGTCCGAGAGAGGCTGAAACAAAATATGAGAATTTATGGTATAAAACAAAATAAGTCGGATTTGGAAGAGACAATTTTGTCAGAAGATCCTCAAATGTTAGCTAAGATCTATAAGATTTTATTAAAATGGGATTGTGAGGAAGAAACAGTAAAGGAATCCATAATAAAATGGGCTCAAAATGTCAAGAATATAATTAGATTTGACTAATGGGAGAAATTGTGGAATCGGACATTGTCTCTAACAGCATATCAAGATTTAAAGGAGAATTGCTGGGAAATGTTTTATAGATGGTACATGACCCCTGACAAAATATCAAGAATTTAGAAAACATCCAGTAATTGATGCTAGAAGTGTAAAAAAGAAGTAGGAACCTTCTTCCACTGTTGGTGGTCATGTACCAAAGCACAAAAGTTTTGGACGATGATTCATTCCATAGTTGAGAAGATAATGAAAATATCCTTTCAGATGAGACCTGAAAAATATTTTTGATGAACCCAAGGGGAAATACAATGAGAAAATTATGTTTAATTTAATTTTAGCAGCCAGAATTACTTATGCACATCACTGGAAATTAGAAACCATCCCTACAAAAGAGGAATGGGGGGTGAAAGTGTTTTAACTTATTTATCTGGATAAATTAACATTTGCTATAAGAAATAATAATATGAAAGAATTTGAGAAAGAATGGAAGGAGACAAAAAATTACCTGTTTGAACTGTGGGGAAATGGGATGGATACGGGATTTATAATGTGAATAAGAAAAGTAAAAGATATAGGAAACTTGAGAAGCCCCCGTTTGTTAAGAAAGACTAAAAGGGACTTCAGTCGCTGTTAATATTGAGCTGGTTAGAAAGAGGGGCTAAAGGGAAAATCTAGATAGTAAATAGATTCCAATGGTGAGACCTGGTGGGAAGTGATGAATGAGGTAGAATGAATAGATGAACAGACGTTAAGAATGTTGATGTAAGAAGGAGAGAGGAGAATTTTAATTGTTGTAAAAAAGAGAAGAAGGATGGGATGAATGTAATATATTGATGGCTATGTATGTTTATGTGTTTGTGTATATGATTTAATCATAAAGGAAATCAATAATAATAAAAATTATATTATAAAAAAAAGAAAGTTAAAAGATGGAAAGGCGCCTGGCCCAGATGGCTTCACCACTAAATTTTACAAAACAATGGAAGATCAAATAATTCTACCACTCAAAAAAACTTTGGATGCTATCAATGTGGGCTGTATCCAAGATCATGGGAAGAGGCGAACATCATATTTATACCCAAAGAAGACAAAGATCTGCTGGAACCTAAAAATTATCGCCCTATATCTCTACTAAATGTAGATTACAAAATCTTTGCGGCTATATTGGACAGACTGAAAAAAGTTCTTAAAGATTGGATAAATGAAGATCAACGTAGGTTCCTCCCAGAGAGATACATGAGGGACAATATTAGACACATCTTAAATCTAATTGATTATCATGAAAGGCATAAGGACAAGGGCCTCGCTTTAATATTCTTGGATTTAGAAAAGGCATTCGACAACGTAAAATGGTCCACACTATTGGAAATCCTGGAGGAGATAGGAGCCGGCCAAATGTTCATCAATTGGATCAAAATTATATATCATAAGCAAAATGCAAGAATAGTGATTAATGGAGAAAAAACTGAAGAAATACAAATACTGAAAGGTATGAGGCAAGGATGTCCCTTCTCGCCACTCTTATTTCTACTTGTTATGGAATTATTAAGTATAACGATAAATCAAGAAGATAAACATTAAAGGAATTAGAATTAAAAAACACAGTTTTAAGCTAAGGATGTATGCAGATGACCCGGTGATATCTCTGGGAGACCCACAAGAAGAGGCTACATATATGATGGACATATTTAAAAATTTTGAGATCTTGACTGGGCTAAAAATTAATAAAGAGAAAACTATGATCCTGACAACAAAATATGTCAAAAAAAGAAGAAGCTTTTTTGAGCACCGAAACAGGATTCAAAATAGTGAATAGGGTGAAATATTTGGACATTAACCTTACAAATAAAAACTCAAATCTTTTTGAAAATAACTACAAAAAAAACTGGATGCAAGTGAAAAAAGGCATAGCTAACTGGCAAAATTTAAATTTGTCTTTGTTGGGACGGATTAGTGCTATCAAAATGAATAATTGTTTCAATCAATTCCGATAATCCAATCATAAAAAGTATTTAAAGATTGGCAGTCTGATCTATCTAAATTCGTCTGGTCAGGTAGAAAGCCCAGAATAAAAATGAAAATATTACAGGACGCCAAAGAAAGAGGAGGTTTAGGATTACCGAATTTAAGACTATATCATGAAGCCTCATGTCTAACATTGATCCGAGACTGGACGACGCTAGAAAATGAGAAACTTCTGGTGATTGAGGTTGATGGAAATCATTATGGGTGGCACGCATATCTTTTCTATCAAAAAAAGAAGTAATAAGTAAAGAATTTTATAAAAATTGTCTTAGAAGTGGATTGATTAAAAGTTGGAAGAAAGTTCAAAACAGATTATTCCCTCAAATTCCTATATGGGCCTCTCCACACGAAGCGCTATTTAACAAAGAAGGGATCCCCACACACCAATGGCTAAGATATAAGGACGTACTAAATATAAGGGATTGCCATCATGTAATGAAGTCACAGGAAGAGATGAAAAACAATAATCTGGACTACCACTGGTATCTATACAGACAGCTGAAAGAAAGATACAAAATGGACTGTAAACTATCAGAGATCACAGTAAAAAAGTCAGAGTGGGAGGCCATAGTAGAAGCTGGAAAAAAGAATATGATAACTAGATTTTACAATTTGTTGTTGAAATGGGATACAGAAGAAGAAACCATTAAAACAAACATGATTGTCTGGGCCCAAAATATAGGGCACACAATAGAACTAGAAAATTGGAAAAAAATTATGGACAACTCAGATGAAAAGATCTCTAAGCCAAAATATAAGAGAGAATATATATATAAAATGTATTTCCGTTGGTACCTCGCACCCCACAAATTAGCAATGATGTATAAAGGTGTTGAGGGTTCTTGTTGGAAATGTGGAGATAAAAATGGAACATATGGTGGAGCTGCAAAGGAACTGCTAAACTTTGGAAAAATATTAAATACAGCATGGAGGAAATCTTCCAGATTAATATTCCATGGAAACTAGAGACGTTTTTATTAGGTATGGTGGAGGGAAAGTTGGAAAAAGAACATGGAAAATTGCTCTTTTATATGATTGTGACAGCCAGGCTAACTTTTGCCAAGGTCTGGAAATAGAAAGACTGCTCCACAGTGGAAGATTAGCTAGAAAAATTATATGAAATAATGCACATGGATAAATTAACTATGAGATTAAAAGAAAAAACAATGGAAAATTATCTAAAAGATTGGTCAGTGGTATTGACATATTTTACAAACAGATGGGGCAGCATTGCCAAGTTAAACACATCTATATCTATATCTATATCTATATATATATATGCATATTTTTAAAAAATTAACAATAAAAAAAGAAGCAAGAACCTAACTGTTGAACTTGCTAGGCCAGCCTAGCCATTTCATTAGGTAATACTTTCTCCTCCCCGAAGCTTTTGTGGCTAGAATTTTTTCAATTTGATAAACCCGGTCTTTCTCAGTAGTAATATTTTGTAATTCTTCATGATAAAAGGTACCAACAACAGCACCACCCTCATAATCTTTCAGCACAAACACAGGCCTATCTGCTTTTCTAATGACTCAGTCCACAATGAATATCTCCATGGTAAAATTGTATGTGGGGAAATAATTATTGTAATGTAAAACAATATTGTGTAACCCATTCACATCTTGAGATAAGTCTAGGAATTTTCCCTGCATGCTTCTGTTCTCCCAAATTCCCTTTCTCTTATTTCACTGGGCACTTCCAGCCAACTGGAGTGATGGGTCATTCAACACATGACCTAATTTAAATTTTATTGCTCTTTGCAAGTCTCTTTTAAGTTAGAGTCTCCATGCGGCTGTAGCCATCTTAGTCTAGCCATGGATGCCATGCTGCTGCTATGAAGCCATGCTATGATGCTATGCCATGATGTTCACCATGCAGCCTCTACTGCTAAAGGCTGGGTGAGTCATTATACCCTAAATCCTCCTAGTTAGTTAGGAACCTTTCTTTTTAAAGTTTCTTTTAGTATGTAGATTAAGATTCATATACCTTCAGTAAACTTTTGATTTGCATTTTTAAACTGACTCCTTTGTTTTTGTAATGAGTCTAATTCACTGGGTGATCAGATCAGATCACAGACCTCTGAATACAGTTTTAAATGTTAATTGAGTTTGTCTCATCATTCTTAAGTGTCACTCTGCATGAATTTGAAAGTAAGTGATTTTTAATTCTTTTTAAAGAAGATATTTTTATTGCTTTTCAAAAAGGGCTAGATCCCTGGAATTTTTTAAATACAATTTTATTTTTAGACTCATACATCCTATAAAAATTCCATGCATGTGCCCTTGCTTTTAGAAATCCTCACATGGTCTCCTTTTCTGAGCAGCAGAGGCTCTTCTTTTCTTTGGACATGAGCCCCATAAACTGATTTCCACACTGCTAGTGTTGGAATCATTAACATCAATGGGGCTTGCTTTGATAGTATGGTGATAACTATGATTATAACTTTAGAAACAGGGACAGTACATCTATGTAAGTAATGGTGTCATTAGTTGTGAAATACCTGCACATGTTTGTCCTTAAAGTTCTATTAAACTGCGCCACAACCCCGCTTTAACCTCATTATTAGTGACAAAGTGAAGCACACCAAATTGTTCTAACAGGCTACTTACAGTTTTATTTAGAATCTCACAACCTTGATCTATCTGTAATTTTCCAGGTTTTCTTCCATCCTGTCTGAAAATAACGTTAAAGGCTCTGGACACCTCTCTACCCAATTTATTTTGAGCCACAGCCCAGGCATATTTAGACAGAGTATCTCTTACTGTTAAAATGTATTGTAACCCCTGTTATACTTAGAATATTGTTGCATATCGACTAAATCGGCCTGCCACTGAGAATCTACTCTGGATACAACAGTCTTGTTTCCTTTAAAATGGACCCTTGCCAGCCCATGTACTGTGTAACTGTCTTGTTTGGAAAGCCATTTAGTAACATCTCCCTTCCAGGTGGTTTTGTTCTCTTCTGTTGCTTCCTTACAACTTCCAAAACTTCCAACTTCCCCAGGTGTATAATGTATTGCCATTAGGATTTTTTCATCTTCTGTCATTTTGGCAGCTAATGTAAATATGATCATACAGGTAGTAGTATCTGGTAATAGCAGATAATTCAAGCAGTCAATGTGTTTTCCTAAATGCTTCTGTTGTGCTTCTGAATTTTTGCCCAGTTTCACTTAAATTTCACCTTCTTCTACAAAACACCGACCCTTTTCTTTATGATTTAGCTCATGGGTTAACACCCTTTGCTTGGTTATACTCACTCATTGCTAATGGGCAAGTTGCTCTATAGAGGTTTAGGCACAGCTTACACTGTATTTGTGGTGACTTCCTGTTAATTTGCTTACACATATTCCTGCATCATAGAATCATAGAATCATAGAATTGTAGAGTTGGAAGAGACCACGAGGGCCATCCAGTCCAACCCCCTGCCACGCAGGAAATCTTGATCAAAGCATCCCCGACAGATGGCCATCCAGCCTCTGTTTAAAGACCTCCAAGGAAGGAGACCCCACCACGCTCCGAGGGAGCGTGTTCCACTGCTGAACAGCTCTTACTGTCAAAAAGTTCCTCCTAATGTTGAGGTGGAATCTCTGTTCCTGGAGCTTGCATCCATTGCTCCGTGTTCCAGTCTCTGGAACAGCCGAAAACAAGCCTGCTCATTTAACTTGTAATCTTATTCTTTTTCTCCTCCATAAGATGCAACTATTTTGGACTGAGTCATGTATTTCTAGGTAATGCTACTGTTATATGTTTTACAATGGAGACTAAGCTTGTTTCTTTTCTTTGCTAGACTGTGTACATGCACACTTGGGGGTGAATGTGAGCTTCAATGTTTTTCAGCTTCTGCCTTGACAAGCGATTGTTTTATGTGCCTTCAAGGCAACTCTGACCTATAGTGACACTACCATAGGATCAACATGGCAAGATTTATTCAGAGGCAGTGTGCTATGGGCTTCCTCTAAGGCTGAGAAAGTGTGTGCCAGTAGATTCCCATAACTGAGTGGGGTTTAAACACTCAAACCACTACACCATGCTAGCTCCTGCTAATTGATTATTCGACTACTATCTTTCACATTTCCATAAAGAGGAATAGAATCATAGAATTAAAGAACCACAGAGTTGGAAAAGACCATGAGGGCCATCCAGTCCAACCCACGACCTTGCAGAAATACACAATAAAGCACTCCTGACAGCCATCCAATCTCTCTTTAAAAACCTCCAAAGAGACACCGCCACACTCTGAGGCAAACTCTTCCACAGTTAAGCAGATCTTACCATCAGAAAGTTCTTCCTAATGCTATGGTGGAATCTCTTTTCCTGTAGTTTGAGTCCATTGCTCTGTGTCCTAGTCTCAAGAGCAGCAGAAAACAAGCTCACTCCCCCTTCAATATGACCTTTCAAGTATTTAAACATGGCTATAATGTCACCACCTAACCTCCTCTTCTCCAAGGTAAACATACCCAGCTCCCTAAGCCACTCCTCATAGGGCATGGCCTCCAGATCTCACACCATTCTGGTCACACTCCTCTGGACACATTCCAACTTGTCCATATCCTTCTTGAATTGTTGTGCCCAGAACGGGACACAGTATTCCAGGTTAGGTCTGACCAAAGCAGAACAGAGTGACACTATTACATCCCTCAATCTAGACATTATACGCCTATTGATGCAGCCTAGAATCACATTGACTTTTTTAGCTGCTGCACCATGCTGTTGGCTCATGATGTGGTCTACTCAGAGTCCTAAATCCCTTTCACATATACTGTTGTCAAGCCAGGTGTCCTCCATTTATAACAGATCTTCATAATATATGTTCCAAGATGGTTTTGAAATTGCAAAAAGGGCCACAACTTTATTGATGACAGCTGCAGTTTGTTGGCAGAAACACATGGGTCTGTATCCAGGCATCGACCAACCCACCTTTTGGTTGATGTACCCGCTGTCGGCCTGCATGCCAACAAATGGATACCAGGAAGGGGAAGGCTCCACATAGGCTCAGTGCCTGCTGTCCAATTCTTCCCCCACAAAGGTGGCACCCTTTAAGACACATGCCCCAAGATGGCATGTACTCCTGACCAATGCGCCCTATAGTCCCCAGCAGGGGATTTCCATGACCTCCCAGTGATGGAGACTCCCAGGACCAATGTCTTTGGATCCAAGACCCATGCCAACTACCAACAAAGGCGGGCCTGAACAGGCCCGTCTTTCGTCAACCACCCACAGCTGCCACCAACAAGTTTAATTTCCCCCCACGCCCCAGGTGTACACAACCACATTTAACCTCCCCAAGTCCCCCAAGCCCAAGCCCTCACTTCCACAAGTCCAGCTACATGTGGTGAGGCAGAATGTGCCTGCGCAGTCCATTCCATCTGAATCAATGCTTGACCATCCTGTAGGTGCCAGTTGCCACCATCACCCTTTAACTGCTCAAGAAAAGTCTTAGATATTGTGGATGGCTAGATCTGGCCTGATGTACCTGGCAAAGGCCCTGGAACTCCATCTGCCCAGGTGCTTGATAGTCTCGGCAGGAAGGCGACTAGACACTGCTGCAGTGGCTGCTCCAATCTTAAAGGAATGTCCACCAAACTTGGATGCAGGTAGGCCCAGCCACCTCAACGCTGCCCTGAAGGCACTGATGAACTGGAAGCACATGAGTGGGGACATGTCCTTTTGAAGTAAAAGGGGGCCCTGCCTTGCAGGGCATCTGGCCAAGAACCTCCCCATAGTGTTGACAGGGCAGGGAGTGCACCAAGCAAAAGTGAGGTGTCCTAGTAGAGATAGCACGTCCTTGAGAGTGGCCTTGCTGTGTGCTAGCAAGTCCCACAAGTGCTCCAGGAGTCCCCCCAATTTATCAGTAGGCAGACAGGAACTTCCCCCCACAGAATCTAACATGATGGCTAGATAAACAAGGGAGGTGGAAGGGCCAACCATCTTCTCTGGTGCTAGGGAAACCCCAAGCACTTGTGTCAGAACCTGGAAACAGTGAAGCAAGGACCCGCAATCTGCCCCACTGGCCCTTCCTATCATGAAGAAGTCATCTAGGTAGTGTGTTACAAATGGGAATCCTGTCCTGAATTTTAAGGCCCATACAAGAAAAGTGCTGAAAATTTTGAAGGCCACAGACCTGACTGCACTTCCCATGGCCATGGACATGTTGTAATACCATTGACTCCGGAATTTAAAACCCAATAAACAGTGGTCCTCAGGGTGAACTGGGAGGAACCTAAAATTTAATGTCACCCTTGAAAGACATGTATTTGACAGAACAGGGTTCCAGTGGGATGGCGTCATTGACAGAAGACCCTTTGGGGTATGACAGATGATGAATGAGTCTCAACTCCCCTGGGGTCTTCTTGGGGACCACCTCCGGGGGGAATAATAGAATCATAGAATTAGAAGAGACCACAAGGACCATCCCGTCCAGCCCCCTGCTCTGAAGGAATACATAATCAAATCATTCCCGACAGATGGCCATCCAGCCTCTTTAAAAACCTCCAAAAGTTTTTATACGAGGCAGTGTATTCCACTTCTAAACAGCTCTTACTGTCGTGGCTCCGTGTCCTAGTCTCTGGAGCAGCAGAAAACAAACCTGCTCCATTCTCAGTATGACATGCCTTCAAATATTTAAACATAGCTATCATGTCCCCTCTCAACCTTCTCTTCTCCAGACTAAACATGCCCAGCTCCCTAAGTTGCTCCTCCAGACCTCTCACCATCCTGGTCTCATCTGGACATGTTCCAGCTTCTCAATATCCTTCCTGATTTGTGGTGCCCAGAACTGGACACAATGTTCCAGGTGACGTTTGACCAAAGCAGAATACAATGGCACTATTACTTCCCTTGATCTAGACACGATATTCCTATTGATGCAGCCTAGAATTTCATTGGCCTTTTAGCTGCTGCATCACACTGCTGACTCATGTTTAGTTTGTGGTCCACTAAGACTCCTAGATCACTTTCTCATGTACTGCCATCAGGCCAGGTGTCACCCATCCTATATCTGTGGTTTTCATTTTACTGCTGAATTGTAGTATCCTACGTTTTTCCCTGTTGAAATTTATTTTGTTAGTTTTGGCCCAGCTTTCTAATTCGTTGAGGTCATTTTGGATTCTGATCGTGTCCTCTGGGGTATTAGCTACCCCTCCTAATTTGGTGTCATCTGCAAACTTGATAAGCATACTCTCTATTCCCTCATCCAAGTCATTGATAAAGATGTTGAATAGCACTGGATCCAGGACAGAACCCTGTGGCACCCCATTAGTGACTTCTCTCCAGGATGAAGAGGAGACATTGATGACTACCCTTTGGATTTGGACTGTCAACCATTAACAAATACACCTAATAGTTGCATTGTCTAGCCCACACTCCCAGCTGCATCAGTATGAACTGATGTTTTTGCAAGAATATCTAGGGGGACTTTGTCAAAAGCTTTACTGAAATCAAGATACATTACATCCACAGCATTCCCTTCATCTATCACATTTCTAACTGTATCAAAAATAAGATAAGATTAGTCTAGCACGATTGGTTTTTGAGAAATCCATGTTGACTTTTAATGATCATGGCATTCCTTTCTGTAAGATTTCATCAATTAAGAGAAGTAAACTGCCCAAATAATTTTTTCAAACAATGGAAGAATTAGAATTGGTTGACACTTGGTGTCATAAATAACTTGATGCTAAAAACGTCACCTTGTTCCCCCAATAGATTCAATTATTGGTCAAGAACTGATATGATCTGGTTATCAAAACAGCTTGCTAACAAAATATATAAAGCTTTCAGAGAGTCTTTTGACTACTACATTAAGAATGTGTACTTCCCAATTTAGATAGAAATTTAATGATACTTTATTATGAGAAGAGTAAGTGGTCTCATTATGTAAAAAAGAATTTGAATGCTTCTTTCTTACCAACTTGCATAATGAGTTTCCAGGAAGGACCGTAAGGGATATATCTAAAGCAGTACTTAGGAGGATATTAATTCAAAAACAAATTGAAAGGAAAATAAAAGACAGCAAAAGATTAATGACATACTAGATAATATCAATTAGAATCTCAATTAAAAATTGACCCCCAAAATAAAAAAATACAACAGACCATCAGTTTGTTACAGAATCAGATTACAATGTCGATGAATGAAGTAGAAAAGAAATTTTAAAAAGAAATTAAAGTTTATGAAACAATATAATTTCCAACATGCAAATAAACCAGGATGATGGTTATTTTATAGATTATGAAAATTACAGGTGGCTGGCTCAGTCTGCCAGAAAAATCATCAGTAACAGAACATGTTATAAACCAATGTGGACACAAAATGTTATTTAAAAACACTGAAATTTTGGACCAGGCCAACACCTATCATGTCAGAATGCATAGAGAAGCTATTGAAATCCACAAACACCTGGACAACTTCAACAGGAAATAAGAAACCCTAAAAGTAAACAAGATCTGGTTGCCAGTCCTGAAAAACACTAAAATCAAAACTCAACACTTGCAAATGAGCTCCACCCAGAGGCACAGGGATTTCCAGCAGATGATGGGCCATTAGCCAAACAGACACTAATCCTCCTTGCATATTTCCACCCAGAAACTAGCCATTCAAATACAAAGATTAACATATCCCCTCCGACAGGGGTTCACGGTATATAAACCCCACATATATACTCCTATCCAACAATTCTCTGAAGATGCCAAACACAGAAGCAGGCAAAACGTCAAAAATAAACTCTTCTAGAATATGGCCTCACACCCTGGAAAAAAACCCAAGGAAAATCTAACAATCCCAGGTGTCTGGAGGGGTTGAGGGCCACAAAAGCAGCTGGGTGGGTCTCATGTGACTCCAGGGCCACATTTTACTCACTCTGACCTAGGAGTGAGCATGAGCAGCAAATTGTGGACACATCGAAAAAGAGCTTCACCCCACACTCACAATGCCATGCTAGTTTCCTTTCCTGACTTTTGTTTACTAAACATTTTGCTACTCTGCCTCTCACAGCTTCCTCCAACCTTCCTACGGATACCCGCTACAATTATCTGTGCCCCCCAATGGACCTTCTTTTGGCCATGCTTCTGCTATTCCTGCAGTTACTTGAGCAAGGCTGATCTGCAAAACAAGAGAAGTTTTGTTTTGCTTAAAGAAGCAAGCCATAATTGCCTATGGATATTTCAGGGGATATACAATTCACCAAAGTAAATTCTAGGCCCTGCACAGTAAACATCACTGCAAGATGCTGACAGAGTATTTCTTGCCAAGGCTCTATTTCTCTACTTCCTCTGCTGCCCTTCAACCAGCTCTGAACTGTGGGTATGTCTTGAACATGTCTAGCCATCACATATGCCCAGTATTTTTGAAGCAATGGAACAAAAGAGGAAAAGAGATAAGGAAGCAAACATTGAAATATTGCCAAATAATAATGTCAATGCAGGCTTGTGAAGACTGGGAGACCAGGAGAGGTTGCCCGGGCAGGGGAAGATCCCCATCCATCTTGTCGATAATACCAAGCAGTCTCTGTAGCCCACAACTGCATTGTGTCACCTGATCTTGTTAGTGTGCCCTGCTACCCTCCCTATGATATCTCAAAATTGGAAATATTGGACACTTGTTGGGGTCAAGTTGACCAGGGTGATCCAAAAGCAGTTCAGGTGGAGGTCATGGGACCTGGGATGTGTCTTAGAAATATTTCAGCAAGCAAGTCCAAACTAGGATTGTGCAGAACCTCTTTGGTAAACAAAGGTCATTAAGAAGGTATTTGCTAATTCCTTCCTCAACAATGAGTCATCCAACTAAACAATCAAGGAACCATTCCCAACTCCACTCCAAAGGAAACTTTTCCTACACCCCTCCCCCTGGCCACCATTGTGGGGTTGTCATAAACCCATCAATTCCTATCACCCAGCCATTAAGACAATCAGTTGAGTTTTGGCCTACTTTGTCTATTCCATTAGAGATTTGTCAAGGTTTTATTAGTAAATCCACCCCTTCAGGATATGAAATATGGAATAGACTGCAGCAAAGTGTGTCACAGTTGGACACCATCACTCTACCAGATTATCTGTGCCACCCTCAGACTCCAGTCTGAGTATCTTTGCTGCGTGGAACTCTGCTCTTCAAGACTGGTAACTATCACCCAACTCCACAAATCTCTCTTTCCATCCAACCCTTCCGCCTTTCTTTCCAATGGCCTTGTGTGGTTCATGAGAACATGTGTTGTGTATGTTAGTTTACTCTCTGTGTTATTTCCAATAAAAGTACTTTGTTTTACTTGAACTGGAATGTTCTCTACAGTTAGTACTGGTATACATTGGTGAAAAGATCCCCAAAGTTACCCTCCTCATTATTAGCATCTGTTTAAGCTAATAATTCCCTCAGATAGAAAAAGAGATTTTGGCATCATGGGTGGGGCTCTAAAGGACCTCCACCTCTTAGGGTAACAACCTAATATTAATCACAGGTCCAGTGTCACAAATGTGTTTTTACTGAACGACATTCTTTTTAGTAATTTCTAGGTTATAGACAAAAGCTCACATTGCTAAATTTTCCTTGATACTGAGCATATACAAAATGAACATCTCATGGAGCATTCCTTCCTGATGTCTAATGAGGAGAGGTTGAATGGGGGAAAGTGATCCCTAGAACCCACCATCTCAATCTGAAGTGGTATTGTATTGTACAAGAATGGACTTACCAGGACTCCCACCTCACTAGAATTAGGCTGCATAAATATTTTTTTCTATGAAGAAATTTGTTCATAAATTCAGTGTAATACATTTTAAAATTTGAATAAGTATATTTATAATACAGTCTAAATTGATTGTTATGGATTAGATGGGAATCATGTAGTTGTCCAGATATTTTCAAACTTCATCTCCCAATAGCCTTAGCCAGCTCAGCCAATGGTGAAGAACACTGGGACTTCTAATTAATCTAGTAAAATCTGGTGGGCCACACAATTTCCTTCCCTGTGCAGGTTTGATATAACATAATCAACATGTATGCAAAAATTCAGTCACATACACTTCTCAAAGTATACAGGCTAAACTGAAGAAGGCTTGCTTTTTCATTGATATCTCCAGCATAACAACTTGAAAAAATGCACTGCTAACAAGCCATCTGTTCGCAATGCTATACAAGACTTGAATGGCTAAAAATGTAGTATGAGAGGATGCGATGACAGTTCTATAGAACATGTTAATCTCAAGGCATTCTTGTCAATCTTATATTTAATTTCAAGCCCTGAAATTCTGTGTTATTTTTGAACCATTTAACTCTTTAGGGTTCAAATACTTTTATAAACTGAAAACTCTGCAAAACCATGGCTAGGATATCTGAATGTGGACTAGGTTGTTGAAGTGCAGTAAAAAAAGCAAACAACCCCTACCACTTCTTTTTGCTCATTAACCATGCTTCCTAAGAGACCGTGAAGAATTATTTCTACAAAGTCTCAAAGATGTATTTTACATATGATAGATGTTTTACCCCATGCTGGGGCTCTTGTTCCACATGCAGCAAGAAAGAACTAGTGATGGGATGAGGTGTAGAAATGGGTTTTGGGACGGGCTGGCAGGGTAAAATATTAAACAACTATCTTGATATTTCAAGATCAAAACAGCCCCAAAGTTCATATCCATACTGTTAAATCTTGCAGTGAGGTCCTCCCTGCTTTGACCATGCAAACACTCTTCCACAATCTAGTCTTGTCCATTATATTATTGGACAAGACTAGATTATTGCCATGCATTTGTAAGAGCAGTCTGTGGGTGACTCAGTCACAGCATTTTACCAATTTCGCATTTCAGGAAAAAAGGAGAGAAGTGATAGTGGAGAAAGAAATACTTATTCCAATGAGTTCTTCTATCCATATGATGAGGATGGACACACACACACAGAGTGTATTTTCTAGTCTTTCTATACCTGTAAAGTAGGACCCCCATATCTGCAGGGGATTGGTTCTGGGGGGCCCTGTGGATACTGAAAACAGTGGATAACAGTGACTGTCACTGAAAATAATGGAACGTCCAGTTTAAAATACAATAGAGTTGCCTTGGAGGACCTAGAAAATGTCTAGAGAGGATGCCTCTCTAGGAATTTTCTAGGAAGACTCTATGGTAGGTGTGCTGTTTTGTGTCGTGCGGATAACTGAATTAGTGGATAATGAATCAGCGGATATCGGAGTCCTACTGTACTGAGAATAATCTGGAATGATGATGGTGATGATGATTTATAACACCCTTTCCAGCAAAGAATGGAACATCAAATATATACAATCAGAGACAAAGACAATGAAACATAACACTATAACATATTACCCACACACACATACACAACATATTACGAAAATTACATAATACACGGAACAATGGATGCAAGCTCCAGGAACAGAGATTTCACCTCAACATTAGGAGGAACTTTATGACAGTAAGAGCTGTTCGGCAGTAGAACACACTCCCTCGGAGCGTGGTGGGGTCTCCTTCCTTGGAAGTCTTTAAACAGAGGCTGGATGGCCATCTGTCAGAGATGCTTTGATCATGATTTCCTGCATGGCAGGGGATTGGACTGGATGGCCCTTGTGGTCTCTACAAATCTATGATTCTATGAAAATCCCACCAGCCACCCCCGCAACCTCAGGCACAATTCAACAGCTTGATCTGGTGAATCAAAGAGGAAGATCTTCAAACTCTTATGAAAATGGGTGAGTTCCTCTTCCAGCTGGAGGTCCAAAGGAACACCATTGGTTGAGCAGGCACCAATGGTCTTCCTTTGGACCCCCAGTGCTCTGCCTGTAGATATTAAATTCCTAGATGGTGTATACATTGCTAGCCAAGCTGCCAGATACTGGAGGAGATTAGAGCCCAGAGCCCTATATGCAAGAACATATAACATTTTAAATGGGGCAAATATTTAGGGAGTTTTAAAACAACCAAGTGGCACTCTGAATTAAGGCCAGAGGGAGAAGACATCAAGAAGGCAAACCCACCAGTAGTCCACTACAATAATCCAGACATGAGATAACCAAAACCTGGACAAGGTCTTGGTAGTTAAGAATGTATGGATCCTACAGATGTTCAAAAATGAAAATTGTATCCCTTTGCTGTCAACCCAATAAAGGGGCACAGGGACAAACAGTCAAACAGCAGGACTTTGATGTTCTTGGCAACCAAAACAGGAACCACTGTATACCCCTGCAAGCACAATGGAAAGCAAGAAAGAGGCGCTATCAGATGGTCAGGCTGAAACACCTGTTTTTTCCATATTTAGTGTAAGATAGTGAATGGTTATCCAGAAAGAAATGCTTGGCATGCAGCCCATCACAGACTTCCACAAAGAGGCATCAATTTATTTAAAAGTCTGGATAATCTGTGTGTCATCTGCATAAATGTGATACTGAAACCCAAATCTGAAATAAAAAATCCAGAGGGAAGGTAGAGAATGAAAAAAGAAGAGAACCACAAACTGATACTTGTGGCATCCCTACAGCTACAGGAAAAGTTTTTGAAATAGATCCTCAAAATGAAAGAGAGAAGGAAGGGTCAAACAAAAAAGATTTAAACTGGGACAAAGCATTCTCCATTATTCCCAATGATATCAAACATAAATAAACTGCTGGACTTGCTGCCCCCCAGCATTTCTCCCCACATGGCAGCAAAGGGGGGGGGTTGCATGGCCACTGCCATGTTTGTCTGTCTTCTTCCCAGCTGGCTTTGCCGGCCGCGGAGATGAGGGAGCAGTAGCCAATCAGGGCGAAGCTCTCTTTGCCCTGATTGGACAGGAGGGTTTAGCTCCCAACCAATCAGATGTGGACCTCAACATTTAAATCTGATTAGCTGGGTTTAGCTCCCAACCAATCAGATGTGGACCTCAACATTTAAATCTGATTAGCAGGCTGGGAGGCTTCTGCCTGGTGGCAGGTTTTACTCCAGTCCGGTGGTTGGGTATATATTCCTGGCCACCTCACCGGAGGAAGCAGTGGCTCTCAAGGAGCTGAAGAGTGAAGAACTCTCTGAAGAGCTGAAGAAGATGGTTAGCTCCGAGGATCTGGAGGGCAGCTGGAAGAGAGTGGCAGCGGAGCTCCAATGGCAGCGGAGGTGGCCCAAGTGAAAAAGAGGCTGTGGCGGCTGGTGGTCGGTGGCGGTGGAGGTGGCACAGACTGATAGCAGGCCAGAGAGCCATGTTCAGTGGCAGCGGTGGACAGACCCATGTGGTGGCAGGAGCTAGTGGATGGTGGTGGCAGCTGTGGCTTGGGCCAGCGGCGAGTTGGAGAGCTGTGGTCAATGGCAGTCGATTCAGCAGGTGACGGTGGTGGCTGAAGCCAGGGTGGTGACAGCAGCCATGGCCAACAACAGGTTGGGAGGCACAGCTGATGCACCAGTGGGGAGCATTGGTGGGGTGCAGGTAGCCAGGCATTGAAGGGGTCACGGGGCAGTGACAGGCTCCAACAGAGGGGCATCATAGGGTTGAGGGTGACTGCGGAGCTGTATGAGGGGCTGCGAATGGTGACACAGCCATTCAATTGGTCCTCTAGGGTGGGATGGGAGCCTTTTAGTGGATGGCAGGCTGAACAAGGAGTCTCCTAGGCGCTGTTGGGTGATGGCCAGCAGGTCCAGTTACCATCACCAGAAGGGGCTGGCTGCAGATACGGGCATGGGGCTTGGCAGCTGCGAGCAGGGGTGGTAGTCCTAGGGGAGACCTCCACTTTCCACACCCGTGGGCAAGCTGGTAGACTGGGGAGAGCACCCCAAAAGGCATAGGGTATTCAGGCAAAGCGAACTGAAATCACTCTTATCATCCCAGGCAGGTCCTGGTTTTTTTGAATTTTTGCAATTTGCAAGGCAGAGCTGACCATCTCTATTTTCCCTTTTCACATGGGGCTGAATCAGCCTCAATTGGGCTCACCTGACAGGCAATTTGGGGCTGGTTTGGAAAGGGGATGCTTCCCAAGAAGGCAGCACAGCCTTCTAGGCCCCACACAAGGGGCCACATGGGAAAAGCTCACAGGTCTTGGGCTGCAGTTGTTCCAAAGAAAAAGGGTATGGCCCAGGCTGTGAAAGGCACCAGCATTTGCTCCGGTAGCCCTAAGAATCCAATTGAACACCTTGCAGGGTGGGACCAGCTTCTGGATTTGGAGGAGCTGTCACAGGCTGTTACATTTATAGCAGAGCAGGTGGTCAGGCTGAAGGCCCATGGATCCATGGAGTCTTGGGAACCCACTCCGTCCCTGGTCTCCACTGGAAGCAATGATCAGGAACCTACCCCATTGTAAGGCAATGCTAAAGTTGATGATTGTTCATCATGAGGAGGGTGGGGGCAGAGGCACCATTCAGCATCATCTAGAAGCAGCAGCGATTGTCTCTTCGGGCCAAACATCCTTAGTGGAAAGGGATGAAAGGGCACGCAGCAGACATGGTAGCAAGAGGAAGAGGAAGAAGGGAAAGAGAAAATGGTGTTTTCAAACACAGGAAGAGGATGGAATCAGACAGCGATAGGACTTCAGGTGACTCTTATGGGAGGAACACATGGATAGGTGCATGTACTGGAGGTCTGCTGCTCTGGTGCCAGGTCTCCTTCCCTTGGAGATCAAAGCTCGGACACAGCAGGCACGGCCGGCTTCCAGGCCCAGCCGGGCATGGGGAAAAGGGGCAGATCTTCCCAAGACAATGGCCCTGACTCCTCAGGACCATGAGGATCCCTGGGTATCCATTTGGACAAAAAGACTTGCGATAAGATCCTTTTTAATAATAATTTTTTATTGATTAAAAACACAGTGAAAACACAAATAATAAATCGACTAAGACAAATACTACACACCAAAAAGAAAACACACACAGACACAAAAGAATTTTGTGTGTGTGTGTGTGTGTGTGTATACCCACCACCCAATGAGCACATGTATATATATATATATATATATATATATATATATACAGTCGTCCCTTCACATTCGCGGGGGTTCCGTTCCGCGGACCCCCGCGAATGTGAAAAAACCGCGAATAACGACACCCCTCCCCCCTCCCTCCCCAGGCCTTTGCGGGGCCTTGCTAGGCCCCGCGGAGGTCTCCCCGGCCCTCCCTCCCGCCCTCCCCAGGCCTTCCTGGGGCCTCCGGAGCGTCTCCGGAGGCCCCAGGATCGCCTCCCCAGCCCTCCCCACCGCGTCCCCAGGCCTTCCTGGGGCCTCCGGAGCGTCTCCGGAGGCCCCAGGATCGCCTCCCCAGCCCTCCCCACCGCGTCCCCAGGCCTTCCTGGGGCCTCCGGAGCGTCTCCGGAGGCCCCAGGATCGCCGCCCCAGCCCTCCCCACCGCGTCCCCAGGCCTTCCTGGGGCCTCCGGAGCGTCTCCGGAGGCCCCAGGATCGCCTCGCCAGCCCTCCCCACCCCGTCCCCAGGCCTTCCTGGGGCCTCCGGAGCGTCTCCGGAGGCCCCAGGATCGCCTCGCCAGCCCTCCCCACCCCATCCCCAGGCCTTCCTGGGGCCTCCGGAGCGTCTCCGGAGGCCCCAGGATCGCCTCCCCAGCCGTCCCCACCCCGTCCCCAGGCCTTTCTGGGGCCTCCGGAGCATCTCCGGAGGCCCCAGGATCGCCTCCCCAGCCCTCCCCACCCCGTCCCCAGGCCTTTCTGGGGCCTCCGGAGCGTCTCCGGAGGCCCCAGGATCGCCTCCCCAGCCCTCCCCACCCCGTCCCCAGGCCTTCCTGGGGCCTCCGGAGCGTCTCCGGAGGCCCCAGGATCGCCTCCCCAGCCCTCCCCACCCCGTCCCCAGGCCTTCCTGGGGCCTCCGGAGCGTCTCCGGAGGCCCCAGGATCGCCTCCCCAGCCCTCCCCACCCCGTCCCCAGGCCTTCCTGGGGCCTCCGGAGCGTCTCCGGAGGCCCCAGGATCGCCTCGCCAGCCCTCCCCACCCCGTCCCCAGGCCTTCCTGGGGCCTCCGGAGCGTCTCCGGAGGCCCCAGGATCGCCTCCCCAGCCCTCCCCACCCCGTCCCCAGGCCTTCCTGGGGCCTCCGGAGCGTCTCCGGAGGCCCCAGGATCGCCTCCCCAGCCCTCCCCACCCCGTCCCCAGGCCTTCCTGGGGCCTCCGGAGCGTCTCCGGAGGCCCCAGGATCGCCTCCCCAGCCCTCCCCACCCCGTCCCCAGGCCTTTCTGGGGCCTCCGGAGATGCTCCGGAGGCCCCAGGATCGCCTCCCCAGCCCTCCCCACCCCGTCCCCAGGCCTTCCTGGGGCCTCCGGAGCGTCTCCGGAGGCCCCAGGATCGCCTCCCCAGCCCTCCCCACCCCGTCCCCAGGCCTTCCTGGGGCCTCCGGAGCGTCTCCGGAGGCCCCAGGATCGCCTCCCCAGCCCTCCCCACCCCGTCCCCAGGCCTTTCTGGGGCCTCCGGAGATGCTCCGGAGGCCCCAGGATCGCCTCCCCAGCCCTCCCCACCCCGTCCCCAGGCCTTCCTGGGGCCTCCGGAGCGTCTCCGGAGGCCCCAGGATCGCCTCCCCAGCCCTCCCCACCCCGTCCCCAGGCCTTCCTGGGGCCTCCGGAGCGTCTCCGGAGGCCCCAGGATCGCCTCCCCAGCCCTCCCCACCCCGTCCCCAGGCCTTCCTGGGGCCTCCGGAGATGCTCCGGAGGCCCCAGGATCGCCTCCCCAGCCCTCCCCACCCCGTCCCCAGGCCTTCCTGGGGCCTCCGGAGCGTCTCCGGAGGCCCCAGGATCGCCTCCCCAGCCCTCCCCACCCCGTCCCCAGGCCTTTCTGGGGCCTCCGGAGATGCTCCGGAGGCCCCAGGATCGCCTCCCCAGTCCTCCCCACCCCGTCCCCAGGCCTTCCTGGGGCCTCCGGAGCGTCTCCGGAGGCCCCAGGATCGCCTCGCCAGCCCTCCCCACCCCGTCCCCAGGCCTTCCTGGGGCCTCCGGAGCGTCTCCGGAGGCCCCAGGATCGCCTCCCCAGCCCTCCCCACCACGTCCCCAGGCCTTCCTGGGGCCTCCGGAGCGTCTCCGGAGGCCCCAGGATCGCCTCCCCAGCCCTCCCCACCCCATCCCCAGGCCTTCCTGGGGCCTCCGGAGCGTCTCCGGAGGCCCCAGGATCGCCTCCCCAGCCGTCCCCACCCCGTCCCCAGGCCTTTCTGGGGCCTCCGGAGCATCTCCGGAGGCCCCAGGATCGCCTCCCCAGCCCTCCCCACCCCGTCCCCAGGCCTTTCTGGGGCCTCCGGAGCGTCTCCGGAGGCCCCAGGATCGCCTCCCCAGCCCTCCCCACCCCGTCCCCAGGCCTTCCTGGGGCCTCCGGAGCGTCTCCGGAGGCCCCAGGATCGCCTCGCCAGCCCTCCCCACCCCGTCCCCAGGCCTTCCTGGGGCCTCCGGAGCGTCTCCGGAGGCCCCAGGATCGCCTCCCCAGCCCTCCCCACCCCGTCCCCAGGCCTTCCTGGGGCCTCCGGAGCGTCTCCGGAGGCCCCAGGATCGCCTCCCCAGCCCTCCCCACCCCGTCCCCAGGATCGCCTCCCCAGCCCTCCCCACCCCGTCCCCAGGCCTTTCTGGGGCCTCCGGAGATGCTCCGGAGGCCCCAGGATCGCCTCCCCAGCCCTCCCCACCCCGTCCCCAGGCCTTCCTGGGGCCTCCGGAGCGCCTCCGGAGGCCCCAGGATCGCCTCCCCAGCCCTCCCCACCCCGTCCCCAGGCCTTTCTGGGGCCTCCGGAGATGCTCCGGAGGCCCCAGGATCGCCTCCCCAGCCCTCCCCACCCCGTCCCCAGGCCTTCCTGGGGCCTCCGGAGCGTCTCCGGAGGCCCCAGGATCGCCTCCCCAGCCCTCCCCACCCCATCCCCAGGCCTTCCTGGGGCCTCCGGAGCGTCTCCGGAGGCCCCAGGATCGCCTCCCCAGCCCTCCCCACCCCGTCCCCAGGCCTTTCTGGGGCCTCCGGAGATGCTCCGGAGGCCCCAGGATCGCCTCCCCAGCCCTCCCCACCCCGTCCCCAGGCCTTCCTGGGGCCTCCGGAGCGTCTCCGGAGGCCCCAGGATCGCCTCCCCAGCCCTCCCCACCCCGTCCCCAGGCCTTCCTGGGGCCTCCGGAGCGTCTCCGGAGGCCCCAGGATCGCTTCCCCAGCCCTCCCCACCCCGTCCCCAGGCCTTCCTGGGGCCTCCGGAGATGCTCCGGAGGCCCCAGGATCGCCTCCCCAGCCCTCCCCACCCCGTCCCCAGGCCTTCCTGGGGCCTCCGGAGCGTCTCCGGAGGCCCCAGGATCGCCTCCCCAGCCCTCCCCACCCCGTCCCCAGGCCTTTCTGGGGCCTCCGGAGATGCTCCGGAGGCCCCAGGATCGCCTCCCCAGTCCTCCCCACCCCGTCCCCAGGCCTTCCTGGGGCCTCCGGAGCGTCTCCGGAGGCCCCAGGATCGCCTCGCCAGCCCTCCCCACCACGGCCCCAGGCCTTCCTGGGGCCTCCGGAGCGCCTCCGGAGGCCCCAGGATCGCCTCCCCAGCCCTCCCCACCACGGCCCCAGGATCGCCTCCCCAGCCCTCCCCACCGCATCCCCAGGCCTTCCTGGGGCCTCCGGAGCGTCTCCGGAGGCCCCAGGATCGCCTCCCCAGCCCTCCCCACCGCGTCCCCAGGCCTTCCTGGGGCCTCCGGAGCGTCTCCGGAGGCCCCAGGATCGCCTCCCCAGCCCTCCCCACCCCGTCCCCAGGCCTTTCTGGGGCCTCCGGAGATGCTCCGGAGGCCCCAGGATCGCCTCCCCAGTCCTCCCCACCCCGTCCCCAGGCCTTCCTGGGGCCTCCGGAGCGTCTCCGGAGGCCCCAGGATCGCCTCGCCAGCCCTCCCCACCCCGTCCCCAGGCCTTCCTGGGGCCTCCGGAGCGTCTCCGGAGGCCCCAGGATCGCCTCGCCAGCCCTCCCCACCCCGTCCCCAGGCCTTCCTGGGGCCTCCGGAGCGTCTCCGGAGGCCCCAGGATCGCCTCCCCAGCCCTCCCCACCGCGTCCCCAGGCCTTCCTGGGGCCTCCGGAGCGTCTCCGGAGGCCCCAGGATCGCCTCCCCAGCCCTCCCCACCCCGTCCCCAGGCCTTCCTGGGGCCTCCGGAGCGTCTCCGGAGGCCCCAGGATCGCCTCCCCAGCCCTCCCCACCCCGTCCCCAGGCCTTCCTGGGGCCTCCGGAGCGTCTCCGGAGGCCCCAGGATCGCCTCCCCAGCCCTCCCCACCGCGTCCCCAGGCCTTCCTGGGGCCTCCGGAGCGTCTCCGGAGGCCCCAGGATCGCCTCCCCAGCCCTCCCCACCCCGTCCCCAGGCCTTCCTGGGGCCTCCGGAGCGTCTCCGGAGGCCCCAGGATCGCCTCCCCAGCCCTCCCCACCCCGTCCCCAGGCCTTCCTGGGGCCTCCGGAGATGCTCCGGAGGCCCCAGGATCGCCTCGCCAGCCCTCCCCACCCCGTCCCCAAGCCTTCCTGGGGCCTCCGGAGCGTCTCCGGAGGCCCCAGGTTCGCCTCCCCACCCCTCCCCAGGCCTTCATGGGGCCTCCGGAGCGCCTCCGGGGGCCCCGTGGACGCCTCCCTGGGCCTCCCCGCTCCCTCTATGTCTTTCACGGGGCCTCTGGAGGCCCCGTGTCGCGGTTTTGGGGGGGCCCCGGGGGGGCCCTCCCAAAACCGCGAATAACCGAAACCGCGAATGTCAAGTTCGCGAATGTGGAGGGACAACTGTATATATCTCCATTGACACCCCCTTGTCGGGGGAGAGAGGCTTGCGTACACTAATTATGTTTTGAGCTATGGTGGCGGTGGCATAATAGCCACTGGTAGGGTCTCCCATGCCAGACAGGTCAAAACCAAAGGGTCTGACAAAGAGCGTCAAAGGGCAGGATGGGCTCTCTAGCCTTGTGGCAACCGTCCTAGGAGAAGGAAAACTCTAATCCCAAATCCGGGCAGATGGTGCTCGTCCAACCCTGTAAGGTCAACCATCTAAGAGAAGGAAACTCTAATCAAACCTACGACCCGAGGACCTCGCTGCTACCGTCCATGCTTGCAAGGCCAGGAGATGAACCTTTGGTTTAAAGGGTGAGGCCAGTTCTGTGCACGCTGCGCTCCACCAGAAAAATCCATTGCACAGGCTCGAAGGACAAATCCAGTTCCAAAAAAGCCCTATAGCGATAGGCGAGGGACGAAATGGCAGGTGTAAAGATGCACTGGAAGCCGCAGCCCCAACCCTGCATGCAGGCGGTTCAGGACATTGGTCGCTCGAGGCTGACCCGGGAGATGATAGTCTTGTTCGGCAGCATCCTGAACGACCAAGCAGCCTTTTTAAAGGAGAACACTGCTTGCTCCATATGGAGAGGGGCCTAGAAAAGGTGGCCTAACGAAACCTCATCCCCAAATACCTGGTTGGCTAGCCGCGGCCAACGGGAATCTTCTGATGCGGTCAAACCAAGGCAAAGAAACAAAGGCACACACCGGCCTCCAAAGGTGTAAATAAACTGACACTTGCATGCTGGAACATCAGAACCATGCAAGACTCTGAAGATAGTGGACGGCCTGAGCGTCGTTCTGCCCTAATAGCCCATGAACTATCATGGCTTAATATTGACATCGCTGCTCTTAGTGAAGTTCGCTTCCATGAGGAAGGCAGCCTTAAAGAACATGGTGCCGGCTACAAACTTTACTGGTCTGGCAAACCCAAAACCAAAAAACATCTTTCAGGAGTAGGCTTTATGATTAGGTTTCCAAACTCGAAACCTTGCCAACAGGACACTCTGATCACATTATTTCCTTATGCCTCCCACATGTTCTCTTTAGTATATATGTCCCAACTATGCAAGCTGACCCTGTAGAGAAAGACAAATTCTACACAGACCTACACCAACTCATACAAAAAGTCCCTGTAGAAGATTAAATTATTATCCTTGGTGACTTCAATGCCAGAGTAGGAAAGAACTCTGAAGCCTGGAAAGGTGTCTTAGGCAAGCATGGTGTTGGAAATTGCAATGATAACGGACGCCTCCTGCTAGAGTTCTCTGCAGAACAACAGCTGACTATTACAAACACAATCTTTCAGCAGAAAGATAGCTTGAAGACAACCTGGATGCATCCCTGATCCAAACATTGGCACCTTATTGACTATGTTCTAGTCCGTCAGAGAGACATTCGTGATGTCCATCATACCCGAGTGATGCCCAGTGCAGAATGCCAAACAGATCATTGCCTCGTCAGATGTAAACTAAATCTTCATCTTAAGTTCAAACCTAAGAGGGGTGGCATCTTAAAGAAGAGACTCCAAGTCAACAATCTTCAACAAGCTACCATGAGAGACAACTTCCAGGCAAATCTACAAATGAAACTTGAAGACCATCCTACAGATCCTTCTCCTACAGTACTTTGGCAACATATGAAAAACAGTATCCTCCAGTCTGTGGAAGAATCCCTCGGGTTCTCCCACAAGAAAAATCAAGACTGGTTTGATGAAAACAACCAAGAGATCCAGGAGCTGTTGGCAAAGAAGAGAACTGCTCACCAGGCATACCTTGCCCAGCCAACCTGCCATGTAAGAAAAGCAGCTTTCCACCTCACATGTAGTAAACTACAACAAAAACTCCAAGACATGCAGAACAAGTGGTGGATCAATATAGCAGAAAAGACACGATGCTGTGCAGATCTGGGTGATCATAGAGGATTTTATGAAGCTCTTAAAGCAGTGTTTGGACCCACTTATCAGGTCCAAAGCTCCTTATACAGTACAGATGGTCAAACATTAATTACTGATAAAGCCTCCATCCTGAATCGATGGGATGAACATTTTCAAAGTCTCTTTAGTGCCAACCGAGTAGTCCAAGGCTCAGCTATCCAACATATGATACAAAAACCAATGAAAAATGAATTGGACATAGCTCCCACTTTGGAAGAGACCCTTAAGGCCATACAGCAGATGAAAAACAGCAAGACAGCTGGGATTGATGGAATCCCACCTGAAGTTTGGAAACACGGAGGTCATGCACTCCACGAAAAATTCCACGAATTCCTTGTGAATTGCTGGGAAAAAGGGGAACTGCCATCAGATCTCCAAGATGCAGTCATCATCACCCTGTACAAGAAAAAAGGAGCAAAATCCGACTGCTCAAACTATCGAGGCATAACACTGCTCTCTATTGCTCGAAAAATCCTTGCAAGGATAGTCCTGAACAGATTAGTTCCTGCTATTTCAAAAGAACTTCTCCCTGAAAGCCAATGTGGCTTCAGAGCAATAGGAGTACTACAGACATGGTATTTGCCCTTAGACAACTGCAAGAAAAATGTAGGGAGCAGAACAAGGGTCTCAATGTAACATTATTCGGGGTTCCCTCGCACAGGAAAAGATGGAGGGCCCAAGTCACCAATTGGCTTTCCTTGGTATTGAAATTGATACAGTAGACCAGTTTTGTTGGCTACCCTTGGGTAGGATAGATGATCTCCTGAACAGGGTTAAAAATTTTCTGCATCATAACAAGGCCACTCTTAAAGAATTTCAGGAACTGATAGGCCACTTGAATTTCGCATGCAAAGTGATTGCGGCAGGCAGGGCCTTCATCCGGCGCCTCTGCAATGCCATATTGGGGGTGTCACAGCCTTATCACAGGGTTAGGGTCACCCAGGAAATTAAGCTAGGCCTGGATATGGGGTATGAATTTTTGCTGCAGCATAATGGGGTTTCCTTTTGAAGGGAGGAGTTGCGTTTAGGGGATGCCCTTAAGGTGTCTTCTGACACTGCCAGCTCCCTAGGCTTTGGGGTCTAATATGCGGGGAGGTGGTGCGCTGAATGCTGGCCTAGTGACTGGATTGGTACTGGCATCACATCCGACCTTATGTTTTTGGAGCTCTTTTCAATATTGGTCACGGTCAGGTTGTGGGTGCCTGAATTTGCCAATTCCACAGTTCGTTTTTGGTGTAATAACATGGCCACGGTTCAGGTAGTCAATTCTCTCACCTCCAAGTCCAAAAGGGTCATGGCATTAGTTAGGGCATTTACACTCCAGTGCTTGAAGTTCAACATTCTGTTTATTGCAGCCCATGTAGCGGGAGTGGACAACGGCATTGCCGATGCTCTCTCCCACATGCAGATGGATCGCTTCAGACAATTAGCGCCAGGGGCCGCTGAGATGCCGGATCCGATGCCGGAGGATTTGTGGGAGCTTGGACTGGTGAAATAGTGAAGGCCATCAGCCTTTCCATTGCTCCCAGCACCAGAAGGGTATATAAGCGAGCCATTCAGGAATTTTTTGGATTTCGGAACATTGTGCGTCTGCCTAACTCTTGGCCGGTACCAGTCCCACATCTTCTTCATTTCTGTGTATCCCTTAAGGACAAGGGCCTTGCCCTCCAGTCAATTCGATCCAGGTTGGCCGCCCTGGCATTTTGGAGTAAGGCGCAGGGATTACAGGACAACACATCAGATTTTAGAATAAGGAAGGCACTGGAGGGTTGGGCCAGACAGCGAGGAAAAGCAACCGATGATAGGCAACCCCTCTCCCCAGCTATTCTCAAGGGCCTTTTCCAGATATGTCCCAATGTTTATACAACACTGTTTGAGGTGGCATTGTTCCACGTGGCTTCCCTGATGGCCTTTTTTGGCGCATTACGCATCAGCAAGCTGGTGGTGGCATCTAAAAAGGACAAGGCTGGCCTTGCTCTTAATTTGGGCGACATCAACTTGGGCACCAAGGCAGTCACCATTACGATCAGGCGATCAAAGACTGATCAGATGGGAAAGGGCATGAGCATTGTACTGCGCGAGTGCCAAGACAGGACCCTCTGCCCTGTAGTTGCCCTTAGAGAGTATTTGAAGCTACGGCCGGTTCAGTTTGGCCCCCTCTTTTGCCACGCCGATGGGTCGCCGATGACAAGGTATCAATTTTGGGAAATCACAAACAAAGCTTTGGCACACCTGGGGTTGGGGGGTGTCTGATTCTGCTCCCATTCCTTTAGAATTGGGGCAGCTTCAACGGCCGCTGCGATGGTGATGCAGCCGGAGACCATTAAAAAGTTGGGACGTTGGAATTTGCCATTGACTGAGTGTGTTGTGGTGTTCTGTGACTGTCTGTGCTTTCTTTTCCAGATATGAGATACCGGGTACTGATTTGTGTCCACAGCTTTGTGTATTGGGCAGCACGACATGCCAGGAGAAGCCATTTGGGTCCGCAGCTGGGTCTCGGAGACATTGCTTCTGTTGAATGGCTTGGCAAACGGGGTTTGAGGTGGAATGGTCTAATCAATTTGCTGTTTCAGGAGCGTCGTGGTCCTCCACTGAATGTCCTGGTGATCCATCTGGGTGGAAATGACTTGGGCCTTCTGAAAGGCAGAGTTTTGACACTACAAGCCCTAGCAGACATGCGACGGATTAAGGTGGTGTGACCACAAGTTTTCCTGGTTTGTTCGGATATCATTCCACGCCTCTCTTACCCGGGTGAAGGGGCCCCTAAGCTCTTGGACATCACCCGCAAGAAGGTTGTGCACAGAGCAATGGATGGAGGCCTTGGCCATTTCATCCAGTACCCGGGCATTTCTTACAAATGCCCGGAACTTTATAGGGTTGACGGGGTCCACTTATCAGACATGGGGATCCAGCTATTTCTTGAGGGTATGCGGAAATGGGTGCAGGCTGTCTTAGCCTCCTGTGTGGGGGATAGGGGCTAAGTGGACACTTGCCCCTATCTGTGGCAGGGAGTGGGGAGATAATGATCTGGCAATCACCTATGGCAACCTCAATTTGATTGGAAGGATAGCCATCACTGAACTGTAGCGGCATCTTAATGGATGGGGTGCAGCAAGGTAGGCTATCCTTAGGGCCAGCATCGGGTTGCGATCCTTCACAGAAGCTACATGGCTTAGGGAGTTGCTGCCTGGTGCAGGGCCCTCCAGCAGATGGCGCCCAAAGGGAACCCCAGACACCGGGATCCTCATTGGGGCTCAGGTGAGTCGCCCAGGGATGCTGGGAGTTAGGTCACTGGTGAACAATTGCGCAGCTGCCCCCGCAAGGGATCTCCCCCTTTACAGGTTGCATACCCCAAGAAATACAATAAATAGGTGAGATATCAATAAAGTGGCCCGTATTTCAACCCAGTCTTCCGTGTCTGGTCTCATTATTTCATGCTTCAATCATTAACAGACCCCCCCCCGGATCTTAAAGAATGGTAGATCCGGGGGAGGTGTTTTAATGATGGGCATGGAAATGAGCACAGGTGTTGGCCAGGGCGTGGCTACATCCTGGCTAGGAGGAGACAGGGGCGGGGCTGAGGCTGGGCCTATTTTACCCTTTGCCACCCCTGGCTTCCTCCTCTTTTCCACTGGATCGAAAACCTGCCCTCCTGCCTCTACCACAGTATGAGAATTCTGGTCGCATCATGGGCCGGGTAGGAATTTTTACCTACTCTTGTCTGAGGGGTGTTTTGCCTGGACAGTTTTGCCATACTGTCGCTTGGGACTTGGACAATTGGCTCAGGGTGTGGTTTGTTAACTAGGTAGTCACTTGGCAGGGAGTGGGGAGATAATGATCTGGCAATCACCTATGGCAACCTCAATTTGAGTGGAAGGATAGCCATCATTGAACTGTATCGGCATCTTAATGGATGGGGTGCAGCAAGGTAGGCTATCCTTAGGGCCAGTATCAGGTTGCGATCCTTCACAGAAGCTACACAGCTTAAGGAGTTGCTGCCTGGTGCAGGCCCCTCCATCAGATGGCGCCCAAAGGGAATCCCGGACACCGGTGAGTCGCCCAGGGATGCTGGGAGTTAGGTCACTGGGGAACAACTGCCCAGCTGCCCCCGCAAGGGATCTCCCCCTTTACAGGTTGCATACCCCAAGAAATATACAATAAATAGGTGAGATATCAATAAAGTGGCCCGTATTTCAACCCAGTCTTCTGTGTCTGGTCTCGTTATTTCATGTGTCAATCATTAAATTGTTTATATTGCCTATATTGATAGACTGCCTAAGACTAAAGAGGGATATTAATGTTTGTTGGGGGCAATTGATAATTTTAGCAATTTTATTGAAGCATATCATACAAGATCGAATGATGCTAAAACAACAGTAAGGAAGTTGTTTACAGAATGGGAGTTCCAAGTATTATTCATTCTTATCAAACTATAAAAAAAAATATGTTGAGAAAATTAGTTAAAGGCAATGGGAAGGATTGGGCAGAGAAATTAGCCCTTGTTTTAATGAGGACTAGCCCTCTTGGGAAATTTGGATATAGCCCCTACCAAATATTTTTGGGAATGAAATGAATCTTGGAACTCCCCATAATTTTGAGGAGGGAACTGGGGACCATTGGTTACAAATTTTGAAGGACAGAGAGGAAACCAGAAACAGAATTAAGGAAGATTTGCAAAGGATTGAGAATGTAAAGCCAGAATTGGAAAAAGTAATGTTTCCTATAGGAGCACAGATAGGGTATTTGCATCTGGGCCAAAAGAACATGCACTAGGACCAAAATGGAAGGGACCCTTTGTGATCATTGATAGGATGTATCCTGTGAGTTATCTTATTGCAATAGGAGATAAACAGAAATGGGGCCACAGAAATCAGGTAAAATTATGGACTGACAAGATTGATTAATTGTGGGTTTGTTTTTTTCTGGTCATGGGTAAACCACCACATGTAGGAGAAAGGTGATCCACAGTGAAAGACTTTGTTATGGTGGCAAAAGAACAACCAGTTCACATGATGCTAATGAAACTGGAGGGTATTAGAGGGTATTTGCAACAGAATGACCTCCAGAAGACTAGGGGGTATGATTTGAGGATGAAAATGCTGAATGACGAGGGGAATTTTAAAAGTGATCTTATGGAACTGTATATGTTTTTGTTTTATAGATAGTACTCCTGATATCCTTGCTCTTTGTGCTTCTACCCTATGCTGTGGAAAGGTACCAGGTTGGTTTAAACCCTTGATCGGTTCTGAGAAATCCACAGGATTATACCATTGTAATTTGAGGAGGAAACACAAATAGGAATAATGCAGCTGACTGTTTATCGTAAACTTTTCCACTTCCATAGTTTAGATATGTCCTTGTTTAATGTTTCTTTTATGAAATTAGAATGTGCAAGATATAACATCTTTTATTATGATAGCTCTGAAACTAAAGAATAGATTTGGAAATGGCATAAATGTAATTTGCTGGATACCATACTAGGGGTCATTGGAACTGGTGTGGGCATAGCTAATTCATGGGACATTGAAAAGAATGCTAATAAATTGGCTGAATTGCAAAGAAGAGATTGGGATGGCATTGTGGGGCAATCATGGACACATGTTGGTTAAGGCGGCTGGATTAGACCAATGGATACCTGTAACTGGAAAATGGGTTCACCTTCTCTCCTATAATTGTGACGCTGGATATGACATTTGGACAATTACCCTTATGTCTGTAAAAGCAATCTGAAACTACTGATTTTAATATGCTTTGTGATGTTCAGATGATTCCTGTTAAAATAGGTCCTTCATATTGGATGCCTTATTTGTTTTCACATAAAACGCTGTAATAAGACTGTTGCTATGGCATGATGTGAAAAGTAGTATAACAAAAAGAGCCTTGTGCATTTCAAACTGACGGAATTTGTAGACTACAGAAAATGGGGCAAGTGCTTCAGTATTATGAGTACTTGTTTTGGATTTTGACTTTCGTTTTGTGGCACAAGTTGAATGCTTGGCTTCTTTTTAGGAACTGGAACAGAAGTGTACATAGTGGCTGCTTGAGTGGAAGCTAAATTCAAACCCTGTTTCACACAAATAATTTTGGTCATGGGATGCCAGACCTGCTAAAGATCCCTGGCTCAACATTCTGTCAGATGAAGTAACTCCAGTGCTATGTTACAAGGTCACTTTGACTCAAAATCTACTTGTGCAGAACTTGGCTATACTGAGCAGGCAAATGCCTAACCAGTAATAGTCATGATCTGCTTGTAAGATCATGCTTCTGCTCCGTTAGCATTTGGGGAAACCTAATGACTATAATTTGCTTTAAATATTGGTAGCAAATGAGTAACTTCAACTAGTGACGGGGTTCTTAAAACATGTTTGGTTCATTTTAGGCAGCTTTGTAGGGCGGATGGGTTAGGAAACAGGATTTTGAATTATGTTTGAATTATGTTGATAATGGTTTGGGGTGTCTTTGTGTTATTACTATTAACAATGTTCTTTGGTCTGATGGTGATATACAACCTATGGAAACAATATGTTACTGTAATATTATGTATGTTCAAGACATGATCACTGGAAAAATTATATTTGCAATGGAAATGCAACATTCTGAATTGGATATTCCTGTAGCAGATATTAATGGTTCTTTAGGGATTGATTGACATGTCTTGAATTAGGCTTTGTTGACTCATAATGTAGTTCAGGAACATTTGTTATATCATTTGGCTGACTCTAAAAGGGATTTTCTTAAGATTGAATTTCATAATGGCGAAATACCAATGGATTGCTGATGAGGAAAGATCCCTGACAGGACATCATTGGTGGGACATATTTAAAGGATGTTCTCCAAATGCTTCTATGTTTTTACATTTGCTTATTCATCCTATGGAACTTGCTTGTAATTATATTGGTTATGATTATCTGGTTATTATTTTGGTTACGGAAGTTTAAGCGTGTCCAATGTCAACTTAATTTGTTACAAGATGATGTTAGAGGAATACATACTCTATTATGATTCCAAAAAATATGATTTTTTGTATCAAAAGGGGGAATATGTTACAATAAATATGTTACAATATGTTATGGATGTTGATGCATGGGCCTTGCTGAAGGAAACAGGCTACCTAAACTGGAGATTCTCACATCATAAAATGAAGATGTGACACTTGAAGCAAGGAGTCAAGGAAGCAAGGCCTGTGAGAACCTGATCTCTTTTTTTATTGCTAAAGTGGAAATGAAATGATGGACCGGGTCAAAATCAATTCCGTCTCTGGTGGAAATTGCAGGAAAGGCAGATCTGATTAACATCAAAGGAACACCTGATTGCAGCCTGCAAGGAATGTGGTGGGCAGGTTTTGGCTGGATGACACCCCAGAGGTAATTCAGCTGAAAAGGACTATAATAACAAGAGACTTTTCGACCACTGATCATGCAAGTTTAAGTGCTAAACTTGCATCCGTAGCCCTATGAAAATCTAATTTTCCTAAGGTGCCTGTTTGTGAGTATAGTGTGTGAGTGAATGAACCTCTTGGTACCAAAAGTCTTGTGTGTTTGCATAATAAATGTTACATGTGATTTTACATGTCTAAGAAATGTCTAATGCATGTCTAATAAATGTCTGATACCATGTTTAATGTATGTAATAAATGTTACATGAAAGGAGTGTTTAAAACCAGATCTGGTGTCCAAGTAATGGTCTTCTCCTATATTCCTAGTGGTTGAACCTTATTCTCTCTCTCTCTCTAGATCAAAAAGAACCTTGTCACAAAAAAAGTAGTTTTATAACACTGCTACCATCAGGACCTCCGCTTTGTCTGGATTCAGCTTCAATTTGTTTTTCTTTATCCAGTGCATTGCTGCCCTAAGACAATCACTGAGAGGAGAGACACCATCTGAAGTCAGAGCTGAAGAACGAGACATGGAGAAATATATCTGGGTGTCATCAGTGTACTGACAACACCCCACCCCATGCCTCCGGATGCTCTCCCAGGAGCTTCATATATATATGTTAAATAGCATCGGGGACCGGATGCCGTTTTGTGGGACACCACAATTAAGTTCTTTCCTTGCAGAGCAACTGTCCCCGAGCATCACCCTCTGGAATCTAGATGAGAGGAAGGAGCGGAACCACTGCAGTGCAGTGTCTCCTATTCCTAACCTCAGGCGATCAAAGAGGCTGTGGTGATCTATTGTATCAAAAGCCGCTGAGAGATCCAGTAGCACCAACAGGGGCACATTACCTCTGTTGATGTTCAGGTGGAGTTCGTCAGCTAAGGCAACCATGGCCGTCTCAACTCCAAATACCTTCCTAAAGCCAGTTTGAAATGGATCTAGATAATCAGTTTCTTCCAAGACAGCTTGGAGTTGAAGAGCAACCACCCTCTCGATCACCTTGCTCAAAAAAGGTAATAGGGAGACTGGCCTGTAGTTCTCCATATCCAGAGGGTCAAGGGATGGTCTTTTTAGGAGCGGTCTAACCGTTGCTTCCTTCAAGCAAGATGGAACGTGACCTTCCCTAAGGTATGCATTGACGATGTCCCTGAGGAACATCCTCAAGGCATCACCCCCCTGGATGACCAGCCACGAAGGCCAAGGGTCAAGAGGGCAGGTAGTCTTTCCCACTCTCCCAAGGAGCTTGTCCACCTCATCGGTACTTACATATTGAAACTGATCCAGCATAACCTCATCAACAGAGTTACTGGACACCTCGTTAATTGAATGTGCTCCAACCCTGGCATCCAAATTGGCTCTTATCTGAGAGATTTTATCTGCAAAGAAGTTGTTAAATGCATCACAGCAGGCCGTTGTCAGTTTTAGTAATGAATACTACACAGGTGCAACCTGTGTCAGTTCCCTCACCACCCTAAACAGCTCTGCTGGGTGAGAACTCTGCAGACACAATGCACACAGAAGAGAAGGATTTCCTCACTGCACGTATTGCCTCTCTATAGGAACGAAGAAATTCTAACACTTGACTCTCGTTAATTCTCCAGTCCCCTGATTTTTTTTCATTAGATCTTTATATATTAACCAAGTACCTTCTCTTAGTTCCCATTTACAAAAAGCTTCTTGTGGAGACAACCAATATGGAATGTTGGGGCATAGTCTTTCTTTATATTTTTGCCAAGTTTTTATTAAAGATCTTCTTATAATATGGTTTTTGAATTCCGCATTTATCTTAATATGTGTGCCAGTCTACCGTAAGTTCGTGCCCTTCTAATTCTAAGTCTCTTATATTTTTTAATAATAACCATTGTTTTAACCATGACAGACTAATTGCCTCAAAATATATTTTCAGATCCAGGACTCCTAACCCCCCTCCTTCTTTGGCATCTGATAGTAAGTTACATTTTATTCTAGGTTTTTTGCCTGCCAAAATAAATTTTGACAATTCTTTCTGCCAGTTTTGGAAGATCTTACTTGAAAATATTATGGGAACAGTTTGGAATAGAAACATAATTTTGAGTACTATATTGATTTTAATTGCTGATATTCTTCCTAGAAATGACCGCTTAAACTTCCCCCAATAAGTTAGATCATTCTTGATTTCTTGCCAAATTTTAGTATAGTTATTTTCATATAATTATTAAGTCTTCATAGTTAGACTTAATAAGAAGGTATTACTCCTAATACTTTCTTAACTATTTCACATCCTGTAATCTATTCCTTCTAATGGATTTTCCAAAATAATTACTAGGTCATCTGCAAACACCTTTAATTTAAATTCTTCCTTCCTTATTTTATGCCTCTTATCTGCTCTTATTTCATTATTTAGTATCTCTAAAGCTAGAATAAATAATAAAGGGGACAGAGGACATCCTTGTCTGGTGCCTCTTTCAACTGAGACTACTTTTGATAAGTTCCCATTTACCATTATTTTGGCAGATTGATTCAAATATATAACATTAATCCATTTACTGAAGTTCTTTCCCAGTTCCATTTTCTCCACTCTCTCTCTCTCTCTGGCTTTTCTTCGCAAATGAAGATTCAGGAAGGACGCATCCCGCACTTTCTGCTAGCGCTCTGATGACTAAAAAAGCCAATCTGAGATAAGCAAGTCCGGTTGCAGAAAGCACAGCAGAAAGTCTCTGTTCTGGATTGTTCTGCTGACAATACATCTGGATCCCGTGCCTTTCCCTTTTTCATTTTCTTAATAGCCTTGATTAGCTCTTCTTTTGTTATCTCTTTATTTAGCTTGTTTTTTTTGTATCTCTGATATTTTTCTCAGTATAAATTTATTTACATAATTATCTATTTGTCTCTCTGGGTTTTATGTTTTTTATATAACGTTTCAAAATAATTATGGAATAGTTTTTGTATCTCATCCTCATTCATTGTGATTCTATCTCCTACCTTTAATTTTGAAATTATTCTTTTTGAGCTTTCTTTTCTTAATCTATACACCAACCATCTCCCTGGTTTGTTCCCCCACTCAATTTTTTTGTTTGTTTTAAGGAGTCCAACTTTCTTTTGATCTCTTCAGACATTTCCATAGCTAATTGATCATGCTTCAAGTGATTTTTTAGTTTCTTGTTTGATGGAGAGTTTTCCAATTCTTTCTCCTTTAGTTTAATTTCCTTTAACAATTTATTATATATTTCCTGTTTTTTCCCCCCATTGGATATTCCACTGCATAAAAATTCCTCTAATTACTGCCTTACTAGCATCCCACACCATATTGTTTCCTACTCCAATTCCTAAATTCAATTTAAAATATTATTTCAGTTTTTCTTTACAATCTTTCACTATTTCTTCCTTTACTAATAACTTTTCATTTACTCTCCAATTTGGTATCCAGTTACTTTTCCTAAGGTCCCTGATCTGATAAGGGTTTTGGTAGAATTTCTATCTTTGTAATATCTTTAATCAAATCCTTAGTTGCCCATATCATGTCAATTCTGGAGTGTGAATTGTGGACATCTGAAAAAAGTATACTCTCTCTTATCATTCTTCTTGTATCTCCAAACATCTAAAAGTTCTAATTCTTCTACTATTTAAAAAAATTCCTTTATTAACTTCCCTTGAGTTATTTTTTTTTGTTTCTGAGTATCTATCTAAAAAAGGATTCACTACTCCGTTGAAACCTCCAAGTAGACACCATCTACTATAATTTAGTTCTGTAGTTTTGTCTTTTAATTCTTTATAAAAAGTGAATTTTTCATCAACCAGGGCATAGATACTTATTACCAGTGTTTTTACATAATTTAGATAAATTTCTACAGCAATAAACCTCCCCTTATCTTCTAATATTAAATTTGGTTTAAGACTTGGATTTACATAAAGCACAACCCTGTTTCTTGGTTTTCATAGCATCAAAGCTGGTTGTTGTTTCCGTTCTAAAGTCTCTTATTTCCACCATAAATTCCTTCATATATTGGAGTAGCATTTCTTCAGTTGATCCCTTTCTACTTTTTTGGCTTTGAGTCTCAATTTTTTTTTCTTTACTTCTTAGACTTGATACCATTTTGTCTTCTTATTTTTCCATTTATTCACTCTTTTTCTCTTCCTGTCTGTCTGCACTTCTCAGGGGTCTTCTTTCTCCTCCTTCCTGCTTCTTTAGTTAATTTTTTAGTTCTTTATTTCTCTTTTGTATATCCAATAGAGGGAGGGCAAAATGAGAAAATGGCCAGGAAGGGGGGGAAGGGGGTGAACCAAAAAATGAGGGGGGGAATGAAGTGATGGGGGAAATTCTTAATAGTTAAGGGAGGAAGAAAGGGGGAATGAGTAATAAGCCAAAAAAAAAAAGAGGGGGGAATCAAATATTGAAAAGGTTCCAAAACAAGATATATTGCAAAAAAGAAAAATAAGACCAAAAGATCAAAATTCAATAAAAATGTAACCAAAAAAGAAAAACAAGAAACAGAGTATAAAGAACATTAAGTATCCCAAGTCAAGAATATCAAAGAAGTATCAAAATTTAATTTCTCCTTTCCATAGAGTTCTCCAAATGTATAAAGAAACAAAGTCAAAAGAAAAAAATGCTATACACACACACAAGAGCTACCAAAAGGGTTTACAAGACAGAATTTGAAAAAAGGAAAAGGCCTAATTATCCAAAAATAAAAAATAATAAAGAACAAAAGAGGAAAATGATTTATTTCACATAAGTATGTTTCCACCAGTCCAATTCATCACTTTATAGCCTTATGGCTTTTCAGTCACAACTGTTATCAGAAGCCAGTGTTTTCAGGGTCTTTCTTTTGGCAGCCTTCCCAACAGTATGGAGTCCTTTAGTTACAATCCCTTCTAAGAGCTTGAGGGTTGTGTAAGTTCTGTTAACAGCCGCTATTGTCCAATAGTGGTACCAAAAGAAATATCTCTCCTTGCAATTCAGGTTCCCACAGTTATTTCATGGGGCGGGAAGAGAAAAAAGAGAAGGGTTTAAGAATCAAACCAGTCCCAACAAAAATGTTGCCAAAAAAATACTCAATAGATCAATAAGGGTGTGTGTGAAAAGCACAGATAAAAAATTACTTAACAAAAGCCACAAAAAGGTACTACATAAAAGAAAGAAAACTAAGATTGATATGTAGAAAAAATATTATTTCCACAAAGGGATTCACATGAAAGCAAGCAAAATGAATCAGGAATGATAGCAGTTCAGAGGCAATAGTTGTACTTGGAAATCAGGTTCTCTGAGTATATATGATGAAAGTACCTTGTATAATCTTGTTCTAAAAGTCTCAGAAGCCTTGTTGACTTGAAAGAGATTGGGAAGAGTTCATCCTAGCCCTTCCCCAGTCCTCCTGAGGCGATTGAACTCTACCCGAGGCAGCCTGATGGAGCTCGCTGCAATCTTGGAACACATTCACTTTGCGAGCCAATTAAGGTTTCCCGCCATGGATCTCTGCCAATATCAGGTTTTCAGGGTCCTCTTGGTCCTGGTGACCCACTTGCCAGGTAGAGAAATGTTTTTTCTCACCCTGAAAATCACCACAGAGGTAACTTTTGGAGCAAGAGCTCCGTGATCTTTTCATCTCTCTGCTCCAACGCAGACCAGGCGTTCGTTCATCAAGATAAGATCCTCATGGGATATTATGTTGATGTCTTTTCTCTCCTTAAGCCCAAGGGGGGGGAGGGGTGCTTGTCGAAGGCTGAGAAGAAAATCTCTGACAAGAGCAAGGACAACTCTATTGAATGTTCCTTCAACAAGTGGTTGCAAGTTAAAAAGTTTTCATGGGGATTGTGTACCTTGCCAATCATCAGGGGAATGTCCTCAAGGCCAGGTCACTTGCAGGGGATGCAGCAACCACAGAATATAAGGAGCCTTGGTGGCGCAGTGGTTAAATGCCAGTACTGTAAGTCACCAGTTTGATCCCAGAGGGCTCCATAGTACACTCAACCTTCCATCCTTACAGAGGTCTGTAAAATGAGTACCCAGCTTGTGGGGGGGGGGCAATAAGTTAAAACACATTGGAGTCTGCTTAATGCAGTGTAGATGTGTAAAGTGCTATGTCTTAACAATAACACTTACAAGCCGCTCTGATAGCCTTTGTGGCTGAAGAGCAGGGTATATATATATAAATTATAGAATATGACACCACCTTCCACAAGCAGGCTTTGCAGAATGACATGACCAGGTGGGACGTCAAGGGAGGAATGATGGATTCCCCCACTCCACAATGGCCAGGAGGGCATGCTAGCTTGGGGCATGCAATTAAAAATTACCCCCCCCTATTTATTCCTTCCCTTGCGGGGGGAGGGGGAAAATGAGGTGGTTGGCGGGCATCCAGGGACCTGTCCAGACTCCTTCCCCTTCCCACTTGGTACTTGCCAGCAGGTGGGCTGACAATGGGCTCATTGACCAGCAGGCGGGTTGATCGATTTCTGCATCCATACCCATGGGTGTGAGCCAACCAACTGCGGCTGTCATCAATAAAGTTGTGGCCTTTATTGCCAATATGTTTTCAAAATTGCATGGTGTCTGACTTTCATTGTGGAGTGGGGGAGGGGGATACATCCTGCCTGGGTGCGCAATAGTAAAATCTGATGCTACAAAGTATCAAAGGCTGTAGAAAGAGCCAAAAGTATCAACACAGGTGTTTGATGCTGAGCCTTAGCCACTAGAATATCAATTACTACATGTGTCAAGGCCATTTCAGTGGAGTGATATATACAAAAGCCAGACTGAAATGGGTCAAGGATGTGTAGTCAGATAAGGTGTCAATTGGGAAAGAGCAGCTCTCCCCCAAATTTTGGAAAGAAATAGGAGAAGAGACACATGAGGATACTTAGCACAAAGGGAAGGCTCCAGAGATTATTTCTCTAATAGAGGATGTAAGACAGCATGCTTAAAGCAGCCTGGGAAAATATCCCTTTAAAAAGAACAATTCACCAAATGGGTTATATAAGGCAGAAGCAGAGGTAAAAGGACTGGATAAAGAAAGGAAGGGAAGGGGTTATGTAGGGTAGGAAGTGGTGGAAGAAGATAGCACAATCCAACCCATGACTGACTCTGTAACAGGGGGGAAATGAACCTCTGCCCATGATGATAAAGACATAGCCTGGGCCTGGGGCTATGGTAAATCAACTACTGGCAGTGGAGGTAGAGATCCCTCCATCCAAAATGAATTAGTAATTGGGTCAAAATTGGGTCATCTTCTGATCAAAGAATGAAAATACCTAGTCACTTGCAGAGAGATCCTGAACTAAAAGGCCCTCATCATAAGTGCTAAAGGTGGCAAATAACTGATGAGATACACAAGCTTGAGCTTGGAAGTTTCTTAGAATCATAGAAACATAGAGTTAGAAAAGATCACAAGGGCCATCCAGACCAACCCCCTGCCGTGCAGGAATACACAATCAAATCATTCCTGACAGATAGCCATCAAGCCTCTACTTAAAAACCTCCAAAGGAGACTCCACCACACTCCAGGGCAGTGTATTCCACTTCTGAACAGCTCTTACTGTCAGGAAGTTCTTCCTAATGTTTAGATGGAATCCCTTTTCCTGTGGTTTGAACCCATTGCTCTGTGTCCTTGTCTCTGGAGCAGCAGAAAACAAGCTTGCCCAATCTTCAGTATGACATCCCTTCAAATATTTAAACATGGCTATTAACTTAGAAAGTTAACCCCTCTTAACTTTCTCTTCTCCAGACTAAACATACCCAGCTCCCTAAGCCGCACCTCATAGGACATGGCTTCCAGGCCTCCCATCATCCTGGTTGCCCTCCTCTGAACATGTTCCAGCTTCTCAATAGCGTTTCTGAATTGTGGTGCCCAGAACCGGACGCAGTATTCCAGGTGAGGTCTGACCAAAGCACTATTACTTCCATTTCTTGTAGTGTTCTATACGCTCCTTTCTGAAACCTTTAGAAAACATGAATGCTATTTGATACGTAATTAAGCTCTGCTCCATATGCCACCCACTTCTCATCAGCACCAGGGCCTAAATCTAATTAGTTAGCTCTCACTAGAGTAGACCAATAGCATAATTGGGATTTATGTAACGGATGACTTTGTTGTTGTGTTGTTGTCTGCCATCAAGTCATTTCTGACTTATAGTGACCCTAAGGCAAACCTTTTATGGGATTTTCTTGGAAAGATTTGTTTATAGGAGATTTACCTTTGCCTTCTGCTGAAATTAAGAGAGTGTGACTTGCCCAAGGTTGCCCAGTGGGTTTTCATGGTGAGTGGGGATTCAGACTCTGGTCTCCAGAGTTGTAGCCAGACCACTACACCATGATGGCTCACACTATTGACTTCCACTGATTGAATTTGTCTACTCCAAAGTTGGGAAAAGGAATCGGATTTAGGCTGAGATGACCCTTTGACAAGTGGGATTGTGGTGGTTTACAAAATCCTTTCACAAAATGAGGAGAATTTTTATGATATTAAACTAGAGTTGCTATCAAATTTCTCTAAAGTGAATATTCAAGGTGAATATCTGAGAAAGAATTGTAGAGATACTTCAAGGGATGTAAAGAATTCCATAAAATTTATCAAAATGATCCCATTGAACTGCTGTGATTTATATTTGTTCTACTGATCTTTTGATTCAATTCAAATTATCTGTTTTAATATTAGGCATTTAAGGAATGTATGTGACCCTTCAGATCGCCTGTTGAGCCCATACATTTGATAGGGTTTTCTTCCCAGACTCACCTCCCCCCTGGGTGAAACACCTGAGCCCTGAGGGGGATCCGAGAAAACTTGGATGGCCCCCAGGGAAAAGCGAGACCCCAGGATGAAGCACCTCAAGCTGCAGAACTTCTGTTGAGAGCTCAAACCTGGTGCCAGCCTCAAGGACAGCCTATATCCCTGCCAACAGCCACATGACCAACGAGTACAGTTTCATAGACCCACCCTTCAACCCAAAATGGGTGCCATAGGTGAACATCAAAATAATCCCATTTCCCCCACTCCCTGCCAAAGATAAGGGGCAAGTATCTACTTAGCCCTTATCCCCCGCCAGAGTAGCTAAAACAGCCCTCACCCCAGGTCATATATCTTCAAGAAATATCTGGATCCCCAGATATGATAAGTGGACCCCATTAACCCTGTAAAGCTCTGGCTTGTCATATAAAATCTTAGGGTGGTGAATATAATGACCAAGACCGTTGGCCATAGCTCTACGAATCTCTCTGTTGACCCTCTTATGGGCAATGTCAATACATTTTGTATCACCCTCATCAGGATAGACCTGCCAAGGAATGATGGCCGACCAAATCAGCTGCACGCTAGGCCATAAAGACCTGATGCACTGCATATCCTCTAGGCCATGAAGGATCAGGGCCTTTAACAATCCTAAATTGTTTCCACCCAAGTGGATCACCAGAACATGAGGCAGAGGTCCACAACACTCCCCAAACAGAGTGGGCATCAAACCATTCCATTTCAGATCTGTCTTGACCCACCATTCAGCTGCAGCCATTTTGCTCAATCCCAAGTCGGTTCCAAATTGACTCATCTTGGCATGGCATGCCACCCAGAAAACAAAGCTATGGCCGCACACAGCGTCTTGTTGGCCACATGCTAATATCTGTAAAATATAAATAGTAACAGGATTAATAACAAATGGGTCACACATATTTGTGATAGGCAACTGACTTCCAATCTTTGGATTGCATCAGGCTGCATCTCCCTCGCCAAACCTGTGAATGCTGTGCCCATCCTAAAAGAATGGGTACAAAAACACACACCAGCCAACCCCTAATGGGAAAGTGCCTTGGAAGTCATAGTCCAGAATTGGTAGCGGGTCAAGGCAGCTCCATCCTTAATTGGTAGCAGGTCAAGGGAGCTCCATCCTTATGGCAAAAAAGAGAACCTTGCAAGGCCTGGACTGGGCAAAAGTTTACCGTGAGACATCTGTATAATAAAATTTTGGAACCCTTCCCCATCTGATCTGTTTTTGATCTATGAATTAAAAGGGACACTTGTTGAGCAGTCAAGGACACATCACCAAACTGCAATGCCCTACAGGACCTATATCCTTTTGACATTGCTACCAATTCACTTATGCACAGGCCCCCCCAAAAAAGCTGTGAGGCAGCATGAAACTGAAGGGCCTCATAAGCAGAGGAACAAATAGCTGGCCAAACCTGGTGTAAAACTTTCAACACAGAAGGTGTAAGGGGGTGCCTATTGTCGATAACCCTCCCCCATCCCTAGCCCACCCCTCGATTACTTCCCACATCTGGAAATCATTGGTATTGTCCTTAAAACCTTGCACTTTGCTCCAAAAGGCCAAAGTGGAAAGTTGAGGATGCAAGGCCCTTATTATTCAAAAATACACAAAACTGTAGAAGATGAGGGACTGGAACTGGTCATGTGTCACCCAATTGACATTTCTTCCTGAAGTCAAAAAGTTCTTTGATTGCTCTGGTATAAACTTTCCTTGTGCTGGGGGTGATTAACAAACTGACTATCTCGCTCGTCCAAGCTCCCACAGATCCTCCAGAATTGGATCCAGTTGGTTGGCAGCTCTGGGTGCCAATTGCCTGAAGTTGTCCATCTGCATATAGGAGAGAGCATCGGGTAATCCATTGTCAACTCCCGCAATGTGTGTAGCAGTGAACAAGATATTAAATTTCAAGCAATGCAACGTATATGCATGAACCAATCTCATAACCCTGGAAGACCAAGAAGTAAGGGAGTTGGTGATATTGTCAACCAAATTGTCAGTGGCCATATTGTCAACCAAAAGCATACTGAAGAATTTGCACATTTGGACGCCCATATCCTAACTGTGACCAATATGGGAAAAACCCCTAGGAAAGTCAGATCAGTGGTAACCCCTGCATCTGTCCAATCCTGAGGCCACTGTTCAGTGCACCAATGCCCATTAAAGTAAACCCCAAAGCCAAGGATCCTGAAGCATCAGATGTCACTTGCAGGGCATCCCTCAATTTCCTCCCTCCAAAAGGATATACCATTAAACTGTCTTAGGAATGTGTGCCAAACGGTCCATTTTAATTTCTTGTGTGATCCTAATCCTGTGGTGAGATTGAGATACCCCTGAAATAGCATCACAAAAATGCCAAAGGAATACCCTTCCAGGTGTTACAACCTTGCATGCAAAATTGAGATGACCAATCAACTCTTGAAACTCCTTTAAGACTTTTTTATGACTAAGAAAATTACCCACCCTTTGCATCATATCATCTATTTTAGCTGAGGGAAGCATGCAAAACTGATTAATGGTGTCATTTTGATACCCAAGAAGACCAACTGGTGAGACAGGCCTTCAGTCTTTTCGTGAGCCAGGGTGAATCAAAAATATCCATAAGGATACAGAACTCCCCCAATAAGGAGTGGCATACACCCAAACCAAACTCCTCAATAAAGAGAAAATCATCCAAGTACTGCACCACTCCCTTTATTGCTTTCTTATTTTTTATGGCCCACTCCAAGAACGTGCTGAACTTCTCAAAAGTGGCACAGGACACAGACCACCTTATTGGCAGTGCCCGGTCCATGTAAAACATACTGTCGAAGGAGAAGCCCAACAGCTCAAAATCACTAGGGTGGACTGGCAACAGGTGAAATGCTGATTTAATGTCATACTTTGCTAGATCAGTCCCCAGCCCATGACATCTTATCTCATGGCCGAATCAAGGTATATTGAACTGAACACAATTCTTAGGGAATGAAATCGTTAACAGACTGGCCCTTTGGATAAGAAAGATGGTGTATGAGATGATACTCACCCAGCGTTTTCTTTGTCACAATTCCAAATAAAGACACCATTAAGTTGGGAACAGGGGGATCAGCAAAAGTCCCAATAACCCTGTCCTCATCTACTTATTTTTAATCAAACTACATGCTTAAGACCCTGGACTCATTTCAAATTGGAAGCCCTTAATGATCTGCATTCACCCTGATAGGGGATGTGAAAACTAAACTGAAAACCTTCCCGTAAATATAGCATGGCCTGTCTATTGAGGTACATTTCTAGCCAAACAGCTAGGCTTTGCAATTTGATTGGGCTGGGGCCCTTTTGTAGTGGGTGGGGGATAACCAGACCCCTTTCCCCCCTTGTTTCTCTCTATTGCCACTGGGTTGTCCCAGTGCTCTAGAGCAATTTCAAAAGGAATGTCCCCCACCGCATAATGAACATTTGTGGTAAAAGTTGCAAAAGTGATGGGAGCATGTCCCCTTGGAGCCAAACTCCCAGCATAGTAGGCAATGTGATTGAGTCTGTGCCTGTGGAGCGGCATATGTGCAGCCCAGCTAGTTTTTGAATTTTGTATCAGGTGCCCACTCTGAGCCCTCTCACCCCATATAGGTCGAGCTGGGAACATGACTTGTAGCCATAACTGAGTTTTTAAAAGTGTTTTTAAAGTTTGTTCTTCTCCCTATCATCCAGAACATCTTTTCCCTTTTTATCCTATTCTTTGTATAAAAGTGAAAAGATGTCTACATACTGCTGCTGTAAAAAAAAAAATCTTCGGTAGTTGGGGCCAAGTGCTCACCCAATGAAGGCATTTGGTTGGCCCCATGAGGCATAAGAGGGGACCCCATTGATGCAAAACCTAAATAGGGGTATATGGCTAAGCCGCCTGCGTACACCTGACTATGCCATGGAAAGGCAGCCATGTTGAGCGATAGACCAGGGCCAACCACCAGATAAGCTGGATGTCCCCACATTGTAGGCCCAGAACTAGTGCTAGGCATGACACAGGCACCTGGTGTTTGATCTATCAGGGAACTCCACTGACACCAGGGCCAACCATAAATAGCATGGATGTTATCATTCTGGTAAAACTCACTCTGAACCGTTGAAGGTCCAGATGTATCCAGGGGCTCGGCTTCCACACTGCCTTCCTCCTCCTCCTCTGGATGAGGTGACTCAATTGTATCTTGTTGAAGACCTTGTTCCAGAGCCTGAATGTGGGCAACAATATTTTTGTCAGCTCTGCTTTTTTGCTGCCCACCCCCTCCTTTAGCCATCTTTTTGGAAGGCTTAGCCAGTCTTGCTTGCTCTACTGCCTGGTGCACTCCAAAATCTCCTGGGCAATGTCAGCGCTTTCCTCATACTCAGAGGAGAAAGTCTGAGGCAGCAGATGCTTTAGCGGGATGGGCTTTGCAGGATCTTTCCCTTTGGGGGACCCTTTACTCTTTTTTGGCCCACCTGTATTCTAATTTTTAATGGCATTACAAAAGAGGCCTGATCAAATGGGCTTTTTAAAACAATAATCAATTGCACCTTGCAAACACCAGGTGGCCTTGCTCAAAATCCTGATGTAATTGAAAATTTAAAACTATATGCAGTGGCTCCTGTGAACACCAGATGGTGCTACACAAGCAGGGCTGTTTAAAATTATTTTTTTAATGATCAGTATGCAAATGCTCTAACTGAACTCCAGGTGGCACTAATTCAAAAGGCCTGCTGACAGTTGAAAATTCAAAAGTTATGCAACAATCTGCAGTTATTCATATCAAACACAAGGTCGTGCTGTCTCCAAAAATAGTAAGAACAACTCAGTGAAGCCAGTCCACGCACCTATGTTCCAGCTCCAGCCAGGCAGCAAATTCCCATTCCCACTTATCCTACCCCCTTCAGATATGGAACCTCATACCAAACCACCACACCAGGCTCATGCAATAACACCACACCGGGCACACATACACACTAAGGGCTCGAGCAATCACACACACGTGCACACACACACACAACTCAGGCAATCATGTAATAACACCACACCAAGCTCACTTACACACACCAAGGGCCAAACTAGCATGCTGACTCCAAAACAGCAGGTCTTCACACATACACACACACACACACACATTCAAAACTAGTCTGGCAACAGATGGCTAGGAAGGTGACTGTGCACTCTGGCCTCCCAACTTGCCCTCTCACACGCAATGCAGAGGGGCTTACCGCAGACATACACACACATACCCCATCAAAACAAGGCTGGCAATCAATGGCTGGGAAGGCGACCACACACTCCAGCCTCCAAACACTTTCCTCACTCACTAGAAACAACACACACACACACAGAGTCAAATGAAGCTGGCAATGAATGGCCGGAAAGGCAACTGCATTTTCCAGCCTCACCCTCTCACTTACTAGAAGCAGCAGGGCTTAACACATGTGCGCACACACTCATCTGGTCAAACGAGGCCAGCAACGAACAACCAGAAAAGCGACCATGTGCTCCAGCCTCCCAACTCACCCTCTCACTTGCTAGAATCAGAAGGGCTTAACACACACACACACACACACACACACAGTCAAATGAGGCTGGCAACGAACGGCTCTGTCCTCCCAACTCACCCTCTCACTCGCTAGAAGCAGCAGGGCTTAACACGCACACACACACACACCCAGTCAAATGAGGATAGCAACTAATGGCTGGGAAGGCGACCGCAGCACCAACAACAAAAGAAGGGGCCAAACAGCTGGCAGCACAAGCTGCCCAACCTATTACCCCCCTCGCACATACCCCCCAGGCCAGGCAAACATAACCAACAAAAGAGGGGCCCACTCTAGCACTCACACCCTGATGCAACTCCCCTCTGCTAAAATGCTACCTGGCTGTAATAACAGCCTAACGCTGCCCCCTCCCTTGCCACCAAACCACTCTTGTTCCAGTTGAAACTGCCCTGTTCTCTAAGACTCTGTTCTCCAAAGGCTCCGTTCTCCAGGGACTTCCAAAGGGGATGATCATCAAAAGGGAAAGAGAAAGAAGCCAGGGCAGCAAGACCTAAATAAGGTAAGCTCCGCCCCTAACTCTTCTAGGCCATGGTGTGATACACCATGGTCCAATCACTATCTTGCCTCATGTGAAGCCATTAAAACACCTCCCCACATACACAACACTGCATAGTGCTTGAGGGGGTGATTATTCACTACTAGCTATACCAGGTGTAACATAAATCTTCAAACTCCCCCCCCTGCTGCCAGGCTCATACCCCCATCACCCCCTGCTGCCAGGCTCACCCCGCTGCCATCAGGCTCACCCCTCCCCCACCAGCTCGTACCCCCCATTGCCAGGCTTGCACCCCTTGCCAACTCTGCCAGGCTTGCCCCTCCCTGCCCCCTGCCAGGCTCACACACCCCAACGCCAGGCTCATGCTCCCCACTACCCCCTGCCCACCATGCCCCCCCACACTCAGGCACATGCTACACACACACCACACATCTCCCCATGCTGCTTACACCTCCTCTGCCACTGCCATGTTTAGAAAGGACTGAAAGCTCCACATGGTCCCACCCCCAGTGTGTTGATTGGTTGTCCAACCAAGCTTTGATCCAGTAGTAGCCTACCATAGTTTCTTACATGGATTAATTTCTCTTTTTTTAAAAAAAAAAAGATGCTATCCTTCATTATATTATTCTCCTTTGATTTGTTTATATCCCTGTGAGCTGAAAAATCTGACTTAGATTACCAGAAGAATTAATTAGATACTAACATTTGCTTCCCTGTGGACAGTTGTATCAGATGCTTAGTTCAATGAAAAATGCATTTAACTACTCACAGAAAACAAGTTGGGTTTTTTTTTTCAAATTTCCCAAGAGATTTAATCTTAGAATTAGAGCTGGTAAAATAAGTGCTAAAGATTCCAGTTCTATACTAGACTGGAAAAAAAAGCCCAACGATAATTAGATTTTACTTTTGATCTTCTGTTTGGTTGAGACTGAGCATGTTTGGTAAAACAATTCTGTTGTACTCTGGATCAGATCAGGCAGAAGCATCCAATGGATTTATGAAAGCATAATTTAGATTAATTCATTTGATCCAGGGGTGATCAGCTTAGCCAGCAAGCCCATTAACAGGAATGATGGGAGTTGGAATCCAGCAACAAGAGGGAAGCCACACGTTTCTCATCCATTATCTTATTTATCTTACCCTTTGAAAAAGCTACCTAGGAGGGAAACCATTGCTGCTTCATGAAAAGAGCAATTTTAGGGGAAATTAAGACCTATGTCACACAACCACAGCTGGACCAAGACTTTTTGGCTTCTGTATTAGACTAAATCCCTAAAAGCACCAGATCCTGTCTGATCCCTGGAAGCTAAGCAGGGTCTGCCCTGGTTAGTACTTGAATGGGAGACCACCAACAAATACCAGGTGCTGTAAGCTATATTTCAGAATCAGGAACTAGAAAAGTATTCTTTGCCTAAGAAAACCCTATTAAATTAATGAGGTTGCCCTAAGTTGACAGACGACTTAAAGGCACATACACACAGTGAAAAAGCTAACAGTGCCCAATCACTACACATTGTTATATAAAAGGCATAACTTCTAGCATTCAGCAGCCTTTAAGGACAACACAAGTCTGATTCTTGTGACATATATGCCTCTATAGCTGAATTGTGACCTCAAACACATTTTTTTTCATTAGAAGCACACTTCAGGCATTTACACTGCATGTGCAAGCCCAACTTCCAGGTCCATATTGAATTCAAGAAATAGCCTTAGTATGACTGCAATTTTATGCTGCCTGATATGGAAGCCAGTAACTGTTGAGGATATAAATTGCTTGATTAATGCCCTCCCTACCAAAAAAAGCCCCTGGTGAAGATATGTTACCTGGAGAATTATTTAAATCAAATCCCAGATGATAGTCACCTGTGCTTGCATCACTGTTTACCTATATTAATCACAATGGGAAAATCCCACCAAGTGTAGTGGTTCTGATTCACAAAAAAAGGCTCTTAAAGCTGATCCAATTTTTTTTAGACCTATCATCTTGCTGGGTATTGCTTCCAATTTGTATTCAAACTACTTGTTAGGTAAGCTGGAGTCATGGGCAACAGAAAATGCTATAATAGCAGAAGAACGAGCTGGCTTTATGAAAGGTAAATCTACAATAGACCAGTGCTTCATTCTACAACATGTGATTCAAAAATATATCCACAAAGATAGAAAAGAACTTTATGCTGCTTTTATAGGCTTCAGTTCTGCCTTTGACCTCATAGAAAGAGAGCACCTATGGCAAAAGTTAGCATCAACCAATATTGACAGAAGGTTACTTTTCTTAATTCATAATTACATTCTGATACATCCCTTAGAGGGCACTAGGGCACAATGAATTATTGTCAGATATACCCACAGTAAGAGAAGTATGGCAGGGATGCCTTTTGGCCCTCTTTTTATTTAATTTTTATATAAATGATATTACTAGGAAGCTATGTGGCTCAGAATATTTTCCAGTTTTCATTCTGGAAACTAATCTCTTGGTACTTTTATATGCTGAAGATATTGTTTTGATTTCCACCACCATGGTTGGGATGATGAGACTATTAAATAAACTAAATTTGGGGCAATTTGTTTTTCAGTAATATAAATATTTCTTGTCCCCTTTTCTATCAAGGCCCAAAATCTAGCTGAGTACCTATCCCTGAGAGCCTGGCCTAACTCCATCCAGGTAAATAGATGCCGTTTATATGATGAAAATGTAGTTGGATGAATTCGTGTCGATCTCAAGTTGTTTACATGTACAGCGTGGCGGTCTCAAGCTTTTCGGAAGGGGGTCCAACTTTTATCCCTCAACGAGCAGGATTTTCTGTCCCACGGTTTGTCCCATTTTTTAAAAAAAGTCACAGGAGGATTTGGAAACTCAGAAATGTAAACAACCTGGGACAAGATATCTTGGGACTAGGTGATGACCGGAAATTGTGGTTGGCATGGGCAGGCACTTGGGTCAAAGTTACCTGCCCCTTTTTCAAATTCCTCCAAAAGTTGACGAGGCAATCCTCCATTGCTCTCCTGCCCATCACCTGTGCAGTCGCTGAGATGGCTGGCGAAAGCGTTCCTTGTCCCAGGAAAGCTGGCCACGGGATCTCTTGGTTCTACATGGAGACCATAGACCTGTTAGCGATATGGGGCAAGCAGATGGTGCAGGAACAACTGAAGGAGTCCCATAGAAATATTGACCTCTTTGAAAAAATTGCAGCCGACATGAGACGTAAAGGGCATGATCACACCATGGAAGAGTGTAGGACGAAGACGAAACTAATGCATAAGAATTATCAGCAGGTCATCGACCACAATTCAAAAAGTGGAAAAGATGCGGCCAGGTTGCCCTTCTTTAAAGAGCTCCACAATATTCTTGCTGGTGATGCCAACTACCATCCTAAGCACCTGTGTACCACCACCGACATAGTTCGGGTGCAGCATGGGTCAGTGAGTCCCCATCACACTCCCACCCCAAAGAGGAACTGGAAACGCCCCCACCATCCCAGGAGAACTTGGAGGGATACTCTAAGGAACTCTTCTCAACTCCTCCAAGTAAGGGACTTCTTTTTTCTTTTTTAAAAAAGGAGGTCCTGGTTTGTGAAAACTCGAATAAATAAGTGACCGGTTTTCATTCTTTCATTAATGCAAAGTAGCCGGGTTCCATTATTTTATTTAACGTGGCTACACATCATAATGTGATGTTAAATCAACACTAGAAAAAATCCTTGTACTAATTTTTTTTCTAATAAAGCCCTACAGTACTACATTTCCTTCTATGTGAAAACTTGTATTTTTAGCTTTTTGTTTCCCAATGTTAAACGCAACAGGATGAATCCTATTTTTTGTTTTGTTTTAAGCAGCTTTTAGGAATTCTGTTTCCCCCAAAGTACTATAAACTTTCAAGCTGTTTACGTGTTTTGACTCCATAATGCTTTGGTATGCAAATGTTGGCAGTTAAAGCCAAGTGGGGGTTTCTGGTGTTTGTGATGGGTGGTCATAACAGGATACATACTTCTCAGCTATGTAATGATGGCAGTCCTCTAATATATTTTTCCCAAATCTACCTATCCACTGTAATGTGTACTGGAAAGGCAGTTTCCAGTCAAGATGTTAAATAACCTTTTGAGTTTTTTTATTAGAACTAATATGTACCTTTCGCATTTGTTTTTTCCAGAGGCAAGTTCTACCCAGGCTTCTGATGAAACTACCATCACATTAACCTTATCAGAGGAACCTGGGACAAGCCTAAATCTAATGCAAAGTGACGACAACAGTGCTTCTGTCACAGCGGAGAATGAAGCAATGTGGACCACACTACCTGTCCAAAATGGTATGGATGCAAGCATAATTTTTTAAAAATTAATTGATCGTGGTTTCCCTTCTAAGTAAGGCATTGCAAATTATTTTTTGTTTGTTTTCCTTTTACAGGAACATCCCTCAGCAATCCAATTGCATTGCTTTCCCCAGCAGAAAGGCTAGCGATGCATAGAAAAAAGAGGCGATCTGCTGAGTCCGCAGAACTGATGTCTCACTCCAGATCCATTGCAGAACTCTTCATTACAAACATGAACAGGAATGCTGACAGGCAGGACTGGAGGGCTACAGCTTTGCAGGAATACCTGGAAAAGTTCTATCAACATGAAGTTGAAGAAAGTTCAAAAATGCTGGAAGCAATAAACAGGCAAACAAATATGTTAGGAGACCTAATTTCACACATTAAATCTCCTGAAAATAACCCAAGAAAGGCTGTAGTTAGGAGAGTAAAAAGCAAAAATCTTAGGAAAATACCCAGCCCACTGAACTGCAGGCACCATCCACCAGTTCTGGAACTGTAAAGTTGGGATTAAGTAGACCTTCTAGAAAAATTAAGAAACCTATGCCACTTACATTAAGGTGTGGACACAAAGTGGAGGTTTGTTTTATACAGAAATCAATGTAACTACTGTTAAATAATAAAATATAATTTTATTTACAATATTTTTTTACTTTTATATTTATATACATATTTACATTTTTTTTAAATAAAAGGGAATAACAAAATAAGGGCACACGCAACAGAATACATAACACAGTAAAATACACATACAAAATGATAGATCAATATACATACCTGAAACACAATAAATCTTGGTGACATAACGTAATAATACAAATTTAAACATATAACATTAAAATATAAATTATCGAAATATAAACAAAAAAGAAACTTAAATCCCCCAAACCCTTTCAATATTCCCCACCTCCCAGCCAGTGCCTCGATGGCCTGTTGTAACATCTGCCCTGAAAGAACAGTAAAAACAACGTGTCAATTGTGATCACAGTGGGCAGAATATCCCCCCTTACATGTACAGTTGTCCCTTCACATTTGCTGGGGTTTGGTTCCAGGACCCCCCGTGAATACCCAAATCCATAAATACTCAAGTCCCATTATGTGCAATGGCATAGCAAAATGGTGACTCTTATATAAGATGGCAAAATCAAGGTTTGCTATTTGGATTATAATTTTTTAAAAAATATTTTCAAGCCATTAATACTTAAAACCGTGAATGCTGAATCCATGAATGTGGAGGTACAACTGTAATATTTTTTTTCTTTTACCTAGCTCTTCTATTCAGGCCACAATATTGAGCCCGGCCAGCTGTGCAGCAGCCTCCTGTGCAGCAGCTCCTTCTGAAATAGTAATTTAGAATGTATTTTAAAATTTATTTGTATTCCCATTAATGTACAATAAAGGACAGGGGTTATGTCTTAAAATGAAAAGAAATCATTTTACCTGGTTGCAGTGCTGCAGGGGCTGGACCGGGTTCATTCCCACCAGCCTCATCAAAGGAGGACTCGGACACGGGCTGCCCTGCAGCCCTCCTCTGGATCCAGACTGCTGTTGAAAAAAAACCATAAATGAGACATCAGAAACACATACCCCCGACCCAAAATAAAACAATAAATAAAATACCTGCATCTTCTCTTACCTCTTGCCAACCTGGCCACCCTGCATGGACCCATAGGTCGTGCAGGACAGCATAAAAAAGGCTGCCGCCTTCGGAGGGGACTTCCATTGTTGGCCTCCACTGCCCCAAAAAACCTCCCTTTGAGGTTTTTAAATTTTGAGTTGCACTGGAGACCTGTCCACTGGAAGCCCCTGGTCCAGAGAAAGTGTGCTGCCTGAATAAAGAAGTTGCGGTTCCTCTGGTTCAAGGCGGTCCAGCGCACCAGCCTGCTGGGACAGGGATTCCAGCAGGAGGTTGGTCTCCCTGGTGTCCCAGTAGGTGATGCACTGTCCCACCTGGACGCATCCTCTTCCCCCCTCAGCCATCGTAACACCATGTGGCGGGATGCGGAAACTTGCATTTATATGTTTAAGTGGAGACTGTTAGATTTAAAAACAAGCCTATGAAATTATGAGAAGGTTTAATTTTGAAACTTTTTAACTGGTTGTGTTAATCAATTGGCTAACTAGCAGAGTTCCTTGTTTGGGGTATTTGGCTGTGCCTGGAACCTTTTCTAAAAAGGATAATCCCTGCAAAAAGACCGCCAACCCCTTTAACCACCAAAATTGAAACATAGTGTCGGTTGTGGGCTATTGCAAACAGTATGAGTTGCAGCTATTAGAAGTTATTGAAGATTGCAATGCAAGGGGTATGTATGCAGGTTTGATATTTTGTTTCAATTACTGCTCATGGCATTTTGAAGAACGCACCCTGTTTCTATGTGAAGGGGAATAACTGGACACAGTCACACCAGTATCAAAGTCAGGAATAAATGGTCTTTATTGTACACATATCCTTTTTTTAAATTGGCAAAATTTATGTCTACACAGTCTCACATGCACATTTAGTTCCCTCCTTGGTGACGCAGCCACCAAAAATACTCTTTTAAAGTGTCCCGTACAGCCTCCGCCTGAGCTTTCTTTATAGCGTCATCATTAACCAAAGGAGCTTCCAGCATGTGAAGCACAAACTTCTGAACCCATCTGTTAGGATCATCAAGGATTTTACCTTTGGTTTCACATATATTATGGAGAAACACCAGGAACATATCACAGAACACACATTTTCCTCTGCCACTTCTATACAGTATCATAATGCTCTCCAGCGCACCTTGAGATGGCTGAAACACCTCTCCACCATAGAAAGAACCTTGTTATGCTACTTGTACAGTCTCTGTTTATTATTTGTGGCCCCCCTATATGGTGTAAGTACCCAATTCCTGATTGGGCATGCTCCATCAACCAGGGTGAGAAGAACTATTTGCCGCCCCATTATAGTTATTGTGGGGTTGCCAGGCACAAATATGCCTGCCTCCATAGTTTCTAGAGAAAAAAAGAGTTCCTTAGCATCTGAGCAGCATGATTCTTGCCACTCCAACCAATCTCCACAAAGGAAGCACGGCATCCTGAAGTACTGTATCCAACATTCATCGGACCAGATACACATTGCAAATTTCTCCCACCACTCTTCCGTAGTCGGGTACACCCACCACTGCCATAAATGGGGATATGGGCGAAGAAACAGACGTAACTTGGAGGAGTCGATGGTTTCAAAATGCATGGACTCAGGACCGAGGTCATTTGATGAAAGGAAGTCTAAATGAAGAAGTTGCTGAACAATATGGATCATCCTTCTTCAGTATCTGAGACGAAACCACTTCTGCAATGTTGCATGATATCCCCTCAAGAGTGCACAGGTAGCCAAAACAGTGGCAATGTTCCTCTCTATACTCCCAGTAATGGTGTTCTGGGTAATCAAAGAATTTTTAAAAACCTATGATGCTGTCCTGTATTGTCCTACAACTAGCCAGTCACTGCGTCCATGGCAGGAAGCTGCACTGGAAACACGTCATACGATTTTTGAAAAAATGAGTAATTGCATCCTTGATTGACAGCTAAAAAAAATCCCGGGACCATAAACACATGTAAACAAAAAAACAACAAAAAAAAACGGGATAGTTTATAGTGGGAGAAGAGACATATCACGGGATGTGATGATGTGTAAACAATGATCCTGGGATATCCAGTTCAGAGGTAAAAATCGTTTAAACAGCGAGGGACGAATTCCATATCAAGACATCCCGTGACGCCCCGTGACAATAAATAGCATCTAACCGCCACCATAGATTTGTGTACTCCCGACAGAGTACAATTTTCTAAAGAATCATCCCATCTTAAATTTTTTATAGCCCTTGCTAATCTGCACTTTTGCAAAACACATTGTTTTGCCTTGGTTGTAATAATATATTACATTTCTGTTAAGAGTCTTATCTCCCCAGCCTCTTATGGAAACCTATTGGGTAGCCTTTTGGATACATATGTTGTAGAGTTTAAAAGTAACTGACGCAGCTCTGTGTGTGAGGGAGGAAAGGATAACAGAGAGAATTCTTCCAATTCTATTGAAATCTGAATTTATATGAATTCAGTTCATAAGTTTTACAGGCACATTGTAGATCACAGTCATTGTATGAAATAAAGAGTGCTATTAAGAGATGGCCTGTGTCCTAGCTAGATTGTCCTGTGGATAGCAAGTACCTCAGAGTTCTTAAGAGTACAAGCACCATCTCCAGGAAAAGGCATGCTAGATCAGGGCAAAGGAACTGACCAGAAGCAGTGGGATTAAAGACAATTGCTAGATTTGTCTAAAGTTCCACAGAACTGGCATTCATATTTATTCATGATCACTCAGTTATTATTGGAGCCAGAAACCTGAAAGAAACTTCATGGGTGGAAGATTAGGGTTAGGTTTCATAGCCTGATCCCAGAAGGATATGTAAGCAACAGAATGTTGTCTTCAAACTCACAGCAGTGAGATGACAGCAGTTTTAACCTTCACCCTCTTAATCTGGAATAAGTTGTTGCTCTCCAGATCCTGTCTAGGCCCTGTTATACCCCAATTAACGTTACTTTAAGGAGTTATTTTATCTCTTTGTCATACTTGGTGGGGAGAGATGAAATAGTTTGCAGTACTTATATCAGCACAGTTAGTTTCATTATTCAGGCTTTGTTTTGTTTTCTCTTTGTGGCTGCTCTTTTAAATTCTTGAAATACAGGGAGAAACACTAATACATAATGGAAGAGCTCTGTGAAATAGGATTCACCTCATGTACCAATACCAGACATATCTGTGCTAGCCTGCAATAATGGAAACATTCCTCCATTTGTGCATTCTAAGTGGTTTGAACCTGTTTTAAAAAGAAAAAAGGAATAGAACAAAAAGTTTTGATAGGCAGGCCCAGTCAAATACCAGCAAACTTGAAAACTGTATTTGCTCCATCAAAATTGTTTTCTGAAACTGAACAAGTGAGGCATGACTTTCTTTCCAAGATATCAGTGTTTCTTCTCACTGTCAAGCCATTTAAAGAAACCTTGACATGTCTCTGTATATCACAGTCTCTCTCTCTCTCTCTCTCTCTCTCTCTCTCTCTCTCTCTGTGTGAGTACTCTATATTCTATCCCACTTTCCCAACACCTCATTTCATCTGCTCTGTGACCAAGCAACAGAACTAAGTATTAGATTATATGTTGTTACCCTAAGAGGTTGGGGGGCACTTTAGAGACCTACCCATGATGACAAAACCTCTATTATTATCTGGGGGGAATTATTAGCTCAAATGGAAGGCTGTGACAGCAGGGTAACTTCAGGGACCTTTTCAGCTATGTATACCAGTACTAACTGTAGAGAGCACTCCAGTTAAAGTGAAATAAACTATTTTATTAGAATAACACAAAGTGAACTCACACACAACACACATGTTTAAGAACTACACAGGTTTATAGCAAAGTAAGGAGAGAGATTTGGGAGGTGTGGCCAATTAGAAAACATCGACGTAATACCCTTTCAGTATCTTGGAACGCACCTTGTGATCCAAGTGGCCACCAGGAGGATCTTCCTTTGACTTGGATTCTCTAAGCTTCTTGCCTGCGGGGAGGGTTCTTACCTCCACTATTCCTTTCTGCCTCGGCTTTTCCCCTGGCCTTTCTGAGCTTGAGGGCCCACCCTGGCAAATCCAGTTTGAATGTCCCCTTTTCCCAGTACTTGAACTTGTCTTAGTCTGAAGACTCACCTGAAGAGGAACTGGAAAGTGACCTCCGTTGTTTTCTACTGGGGCTCCGCCTAACCTCTCGATCCACTGCTCCTCCATGACTAAGACCCATGGGAATCAACAGTGTGATGCGGCAGCTAAAAAGGCCAATGCGATTTGGGGCTGTATCAATAGAAGTATAGTGTCTTGATCAAGGGAAATAATAGTACCACTCTATTCTGCCTTGGTCAGACCTCACTGGATACTGGATACAGAATACTGTATCCAGTTCTGGACACCAAAATTCAAAAAGGATATTGACAAATTGGAGCATGTCCAGAAAAGGGCAAGTAAAATGGTGAAAGGTTTCCAGACTTTCACTATGAGGAGAGACTTAGGGAGCTGGGTATGTTTAGCCTGGAAAAAAGACAGTTAAGAGGCTATATTATAGCCCTGTTTAAGTATTTGAAGGGGTGTCACATTGAGGATGGAGCAGGCTTGTTTTCTGCTGCTCCAGAGACTGGAACACGGAGCAATGGATGCAAGCTCCAGGAACAGAGATTCCACCTCAACATTAGGAGGAACTTTTTGACAGCAAGAGCTGTTAAGCAGTGGAACACACTCCCTCGGAGCGTGGTGGGGTCTCCTTCCTTGGAGGTCTTTAAACAGAGGCTGGATGGCCATCTGCCAGGGATGCTTTGATCAAGATTTCCTGCGTGGCAGGGGGTTGGACTGGATGGCACTCGTGGTCTCTTCCAACTCTACAGTTCTATGATTCTATGATTCTATGAATCCAAGTGCCTCGAATCCCTGGAATCACTCTGTTCCCAGGATCTGGAGTGCCAGGACTGCCTACTGCTGCTTGGAGTGCCCACACTGGATGAGGCACTGGGGTCCCCATACCCAGACCCTGCTGTGGCCATGGGCAGTGCCTTGTTTTCAGGGCACCCTGGGGGATAATCCTTGTCCATCCTCTGCAGCATGACGGACAATGCCCCCATGACATCTGCTATAGTGGGCGCTGTAGGTGCAAAGGCCTCAATGTGGGGTCACAGGTCCATCACTAGGTTGGGGCCATTGCTGAGTCCCAGCTCCTGGTCCGGTTGCCCCTCCCCCTGCCCCCTTGTGTGGGCTCGGTATCCGGCTGGGGCTGTGGATCCTGTTGGTGGCATTGCTTTGATGTCCTTTTGGGTCCCATTCCTGTTGGAATCTCCCAGCCCCCAACCCAGCCGAGTGAAGTGCTTGTGCATTTTTAATCTTTATTTAGTCTCACTTTAAAAAAAACCAAAACTTTATTATGTGTTGACTGCTGCCGTGCAGCCGGAAGCCTATAAAGGAAAACAATGAGGGAGTAGGGACCCCTGACTCCTTCCTGGGTTCCGCCTCATCCACCCCCTTTGTTGCCCCTCAAGGCAGGCAGGACAAGGGGGGAAGGGGTGTGGGGGTGTGGTGACTTCTACTGTCACAGGCCTCAATTCGCCACCAGAGGGGGTTACCCCCCACCAATGAGTCCCACCGCCCCTGCCTTGGTGCCGCTTGGGGTGGCCCCTGCCTGGTGAGGAAAAAGGTTTGCCCACATGGGTCTTGCCAGGATCACCACTTCTCCCAACCCCCCAAAGCAGTGGTGGGGCCAGAGACAATGACCAAGGCTGACCACCACCCAGGGAGAGAGCCGCCGCTGCAACCTGCCTTGTTGTAGCTCGCACCATCCCCCGGCAGCATTGTAGCCATGGACAACTGCCGCAACAGCCTGCTGCCGTCAGCCAAACAGCCATGGCCATGGCCGGACCGACGGATGTGGGGGGGTTCCCACACCCAGTGGCTTCAGCGCAGCTCAGTCTTGCCCAGCCCTTCCCCCCGGTGAATTGCCACCACAGCTGTCCTACCCCAGCTGCTGAGCCTCCCCCTGTGGCCTGCCTCCCCCTGCCCCGGTCTGGGCAGCCTCCTATCTATGGCTGCTTCCCACTACCGCCACTGCTGCCTGGCGCTGGCCTGACTGGGCTGCACAAGGGCCACCAGAAGCAGTGGCAAGAGCTGGTCGTTCCTGGGTCTGCCTTGTCCTGAGGCCTATGGGCCTCTGTCAAGGCCTGATGGCCTATTCGAGAAGGAGGGGGTAGGTGTAGAGGCCACATCCCAAGTCCCACTGCCTCTACTGCCCCCGACCTTCCTCTTCAACTCCTAGAGCCAGACTGCAGGGAGGCTGTGACAGAGCTGCCTTTTATCAGCTCTGTTGCAGCCCTGCTGACATCATCCGGCTGTGCCGGAAGCACAGCTGGATGGCCCTCCCCCTGGCCACCGGGAGCCAATCAGGGCTGGGCAGGCCCACCCCGATTGGCTGCCGCCTTTTTGCGCCTCTCCCAGCCGTGGTGAGTGCTGGGAGAGAGACGGAGAATCACAGCGGCCCCCATGATGACCGCCCACCCAGTCGCCCAATCCCCCTCGGATTGGCTCCATAGGGGGTGGCCGGCTGGGCTGCAAAATGGCCCACTGGTGAGCGGCGAGCCCCCTTCTGTGGGGAAAGCTGGAAGCTTGTCTGTGCCCTGAAGTCTGTCTAAATGAGGGGCTACTGTTGGTGGAAGGAACTTAGAGAAAATTATTTATGGGGCCTCTCCAGCAGAAGCTGAGGACCATGGAGCACAGCTTTATGGACATTAGAGATATGGAAATGAAATTTAATATTTACAAACAGAGAAAAGAAACTTTTAGGAAAAGAAGGGGGCTCTTGCCATCCCACTGCACTTGGGTGCTTAGGAGTTAAGCTGCCAAAAGGTTTGTTGTGTTAGGGAGAGTTCAGAGAGATAGAGTCCAGGAAAAAGAATGAAGCCTCAATAGCAGGGGATCCATTACTCCAGAGTCAGGAGCAACTGATTATACCCACAGGGGATGCCTCCTCCTATATGGGGAACATGGTGACAAGTCATGCCCCCGTGGGTCCCCCTCCTTTCTCTCCAGGCCTAGGGCTAGTTCACTGCTGTTGACTCTGGAGAGACCAAGCTCTCCCATCCAAAGGGCTACTGTGGGAGTCCTGGGAGCCCACTCCCCCCCAATACAGTGAAATTATAGGCTTAAAACCCCCTATTTACACAAGATTGGTCTGACTCAGCTTAGCCAGTTCACTAGTGCTTTCTAACCAAAGGATCTGATGGCACTCTCAGCATGTTAAGCCAAACAAACTGACAATTAGTAGGACTTGGAACACTAATATGACCACTATTGGATGTACTAAGTTAAGGGCAACAGTGATACTAGGGGACCATCCCAGGAGGGACCCCTACCAAGCGTTTTGGTCTCACCATTGTGGGATACAATCAGTGAAGATTTATCTGCAGGCTTCCTTATGTCTAGTAGTTGCTCCCTCAGGTCGGGCTGTGTCAGTAGCTTGTACAACATGTCCAACCCTAGTCCCCAATATACAGAAGTTACTGAGCTATAGAGGGCAGGCCAAGAGCCATGTCCTGCTGGGTCTAAATAGGCATGGTACAATTAAAGTTGTACTTGTCCATGGTGGTTATATCACAAAAACAGTGGTTGATGGTGGATAGTCTGGGCTGAAGCTGGATGCCATTCAGGGAGACTGAGGGACATCTTGTCCATATACTTATGCAGCTTTTTCTGGTGGATACTATGCTGAAACCTTCCTCAAGGATGATTTATAGGAACACTATCCATTTATTCCTCCTTTGGGTGCTAAGCAGGAATAGTGGGCTTCAAACGTTTGGCTATTGCATATGAAGCCCAGATTCTCATGATGCCTAGACCCTTCCATGTTAAAGGTTTTCCAGCTTGGGCCAGAAACTACTGCCCACTGATTATGGTTGTTGGAATATAGCACATCTCCAGACACAGTCTGAAGACCTACTGGGGTGACAGGGTGGATGGTTAGGATGGTTTTGTCCATAACTGTGGTTATAAACAGCCTCAGCTGATTCCAATGGGGACTGTAAGAAGAGTTTATGAGTTTCCACATGTGATAATGGGGGACTCCATCTCCCATTATCCTGCCATTCAACAATCAGGCAGGTAAACAAAGGTTTAACAACTTTAGGCTTAATTGGAACTCTGGAGGAAAGGTAACGCCTCCAGGTCAGCATCAGCAATGACATCAGATCATCCGTGGCAGGACTGACCAATGGGAACTCAAATAAGGACTATACATTCTTTTTTCTGAGCACATGGCTTGAGCCAGACCATGAGGAGACACAAAGGAGGGTCTGGGATGCAGACACCAGGCCGAGAGCAGAACAATGGAGGCAGGTGTTGAGCCAGGCCTGAAATGGCCCAGCTCGCAACCTTCTTGGCATTCAAAAACTGGATCCTGCATACTGGACATCACGATCTTTAGTTGCATCAGGGATTCTCTTTGTTTTCCTTGGCTGGGTGTAATTCTATACTTTTGTTATCTCTCTAACCTTAAGTTGCACCTGAAAGGAAAGGGCCTTTCATGAAATGATTTACCTCTTTAAGCTTGCTTGAGTAAAATAAGTTCTTTTCTATTTCTAACAGCAGACTTTCATGTGTCCTTAAGCTCTGGGTTATAGCTATTGGGTCTTCTCTGCACCCACTGCTTTACCACTAGGAACTCTTGCAGGCACAGGAGTGCCTTCTGTCCTCCACTTGGGCTTTACACAGAGAAAGAGTGTGGCAAGTAGTTCCACTGGTTAATTATAGATTTTATCCAGTTTCCCAATGGTCTGGTTATAAAGACTTCATTGGGTGGTGGCAGCATTTTTTGGCCTCTAGGAGGCACTCTCTGAGGGCGGGCACTCAGGATTGCCTCTAGAGGAAACAAAACTCTAGGGATTCCAGGTCAGAGCCCCCAGAACTTCACGATATCACCAGGCCTCCAGTTCTCTCTCATCCCTGCTTACTTTGGGCATCATTAGGTCCCTGATCTCCCTAGGAATATTGCCCTTGTATTTGTGCTGAATTAGGTCTCTAATGGTTATTAGGTTGATTGTATAGATCTGTATGGAGCCATGGAGACAGCTGTTGTAATGACTTCATGCTCCACATGAGAATAAGGGAGTTCTCTTCTCATGACATGTCCCAATCCAGTAGTAGGGAGCTGATGGCATGTTGGATGCTGGTTAGGCTGGTGACAGACTGCCTGATGAACTCTCCCATGTCAGGAATGTCCGTGATGACATAGGCTAGCTTGTTGGCCAAAACCTTGATATTGGCAGCATGTAGCAAGGATACACCAGCTCCAATGGGGCTTATCCAATCTTTCCAGGCTCAATTTACTCTAGATGTGTGATTGTATCCAGTCCATAGCTTTATCCAGTTCTCCCAGCCTATTTTACTGGGCTGCAAGAATGGGGCACATTCAGGGAGCCTGGTTGCAGTGTGTAACACAGTTAGGCTCACCCTGATCTCTTTTAGGGACATTGTTGGCTAAATTAACACGAGATCCCTTATGTCTGATTTTACTATGTGGGAACCCATGATTGGATGTTCGATGTGCATTAATTCCTAGGTGTCCCTGATTTTCAGGTTGAATTTTAGAGTGACTGGGTGCTGGTTGCCAAAACTCAAAGTATACTCCCCTACTTGGAAGGTGAGGATTTTGGTCTGTGTCCTGGAAGACTTAAAGGTGACCACCTCCTGCTTATGTTGCATGCCTGCATGTGCAGGTAAAATATCAATTGGATAGGTTCCTGCTGCAACATTTCCTTTTTTGTTCAATGTCCAGACTGTTGTTACCCAGTCTTGGACTTTCAGAGTCTGCTTATATCTGTATGGAGCCTCCAATCCTACCTCTATAGGGAAACTAGTCTAGTTAAGTATCAACATGGATGGAAACCTGAAAGGAGTCACCTAGTATCCATGCAGTGGCCAAGACTATGGCCACATCACAGGTTGGTGGTAGCCAGAGTATTTTGGTGGCATTCGAGCGGGGCTGCGCCAGACTACACAGACTAGCTTTGGCCTGGGAATATTACTCCTGAGGAACTGTTCTATTCATCCTGGCTTTGGGTATGTGCACATTGTATAGGACAGTCCCAGTGGCTGCTGTGGTTCAGGTACCACTCATGTGGCAGGGTGAAGGTGTAAATCTGGGCCAGGTTAATGTGTGGATCCTCAGGCTGCATGCCACACCACAATGGCTCATCTGGGTAATACTGGGAGTCAATAATCGTACAACTCCTGTAGAAGTTGAAGGTCTCAGGGGCCTTAGCGGCTGAGGTGGTGGGGACTGCATGGAGAAAGGGAAGGGCACTTACTGTCTTCTTTGGAGTGGTCCTTGACTTCATATCTGTGTGTTTTGTCAATGTCATGCTAAGAAGGAAGTGATAAGCTATAGTATATATGTGTGCATGGTCCTGCCATGATGGAGTCCCATCATGCTGCCTCAAGGTTGAGTGCAACTCCCATCATTCTGCCAGAGAACTATCACTCCCTTTATATGTAAACAGATTTTCTTGCCAGCATAGTATCAGGTAAGAAAAGGGTTAATACAAGGGAGGGTCTAAAACACCACCTCCACAGAAGCTAATGAGATGACATCAAGGACATCACACCACCTGACCTGGAATAGCCAATGACAACTCTAGACCCGGGAACTCTGACCAAGATATAACTGCTTTTGTGTGAAGCCATTTTGTGAGAACAAGACTGGCTATGTGGCTTTGAACAAGGACTGAATTATGGCTGGTAAATCAAAGCCATCCCTCATCTGGCTTGGCTTTCAGCTAGCCTGGATACCACCTGAAGGCAAAAAACTGCAAATATTGAGTAGGAATTAGGGCAGTTTAGTTATGTTAGGGAATTCTTTTAAATTCTTTACTTTGGTTGGATGTAACTTTCAATAATTGAATGCTTTTATTTTAATACTCTGTGATTCCTATATCTTTAAGCATGCCTGAGGTATGGGAGAATCCTGCCTCATGTGAGATTGCATGACTGAATTCACTTGAATAAAGTAAACTTATTAATCTTCCTATAATTAATGTTTACATGTGCCTATCTCTTGATCATACTACTTTGAATATTTCTCTGGGGTTAAGAGGAGGAAGTTAGTTGATTCTATAGTGGCAAGGAGTTCCACTAGTTATCAGAGACTATGCACAGTTTCTCATGTGCATGAGAAAGGGGGGGGTCCCAAGGGGAACCTCCCCAGTCTAAACTCAGTGAGTGGTGGCGGCAAAATTGTTTTTGGGAGTTGTAGGGAGCATCCTGGAGTGAGGTTACTCAGGATTACCTCTATAGGGAAGCTAATCTGGGGTCCAGGGCAGTGAGCCCAGGTTTATCCCTTCACAGGCCCTTTGGTGGGTTGGCTTCCCAATAGAGGCCTTGGGTGCATTGGCAAATACCCTATCAGTTCAGGACCTGAGCAGGGGGTTCCCCTACTCTCTGTTCTGAAGGGCCAATTGGAACTTGGGGTTTATCTCTCCACCTCCTCTGCATAGCCAGGCAGCAGCATTCTACAACCTTCTGCTATTTGTCCATAGATCCTCGAGCAAGTGCTCAGATCATTTTGTACAGAACAATGAGGGGAAACCAGTACTGCGGGGGCTGGTCACTCTGTCTCTCTATTCTTAATCTCCTTGCCCTGTGCACTTTGCTCCTTATTCTGGAAGGCATTAGGGCAGCTGACCTGGGGGGGGGGGTTTAGGCAGGTCACCTGCATGAGACTCATTTTGAGTCCACTACCTGTGTTCCCACATTGGGATCCAACTAGATGGCCTCATAGAGAGAGGGGGAAAGCAGGTATATTGGGGTCCTATGGCTTAGGGGATTCCACTATGGTTCTGAACAGGCACAGTTCCAGGTCTGGGGAACAAATTTTAACTTTGGATTATACATTTTTCTGTTTTGGGTGATTGCCTAAGATCACCCAGGAGCTAGCTGCAGGTTTAGTAGAGATGTCTGCCATATGTTTACAAGACACTCAAGCATCCAATTTTAACCATGTTATTTCTCCTTGGGGAAGTACAGTGAACCAAGGGTGCCCCTAACATGAGCGATCGAGGCTTGGGTTACATGTGTCTATGGTTTGTCTTGGTAGAACTGAATGTATGGGTTGTGACTCTCTATCCTGGCTACCCTGCAACTTAAGAAGGGTGTCAATGAGCTCAGTGGTGGAACTGGTGGAATTGGCTCATGTCTGCACCTGTGCACCTTAATAGCTCCCAAATGTGTCTCCTCTCCTCACTATAGACTTCTCTACAAGAATTATATCTTCCTGACCATGTCCTATTTCCAAACTGTGTCCTATTCATGTTTCCCACACCCTGTCAAGGAGTTGGGACAGCTGTGTCTCACCTCTGCTATATACGGGTCCAGGAAGGGAGCCACTGTGTTGGTCTCTCCAGTTCTGGTATCCACATTCATCTTGGCCTCCCCAGTTGTTGTGGAGTGCCTGATTCCCTATCTCTACAAACTTCTTATATTGTGCATGTAGCCCATGGTTGCTATAAGTGACCGACTGAACAGGTTCCCAAGACTTGGACTCCACATTCTTGAGGGGGGGCCTACCACTTCTAATGGTTCTAGACCCCTGAGGAGGTCTGCTACCTTCCTAAACCTATCCAGTATGTTGTCCCAGGTTACCTGGTCTTAAGTCCTCTGTAAAGAAGTGTCCTGAACTCATCATAATCAAAGTCATGGGCTTTTAGTGCTTGACTATAATTTACCATTGGTGCTAAAAATTACTGGCAGTTTCTTAGAGGCTATGAAAAGCTCTGGGTTCTTTCCTGAAGTTTGCTTTTCCATTACAAAGAGGACATTAGCATTCTGCCCTGGCCACATCAGCTGGATGAGCTCCCTCATCTATGCATGCATGTCTAGTTTAGCTAGGTCTTGGACAGCTAACACTGTCTAGTGTTGGCAAATCCGCAGTGGAAATGCACAATCAGGCTAACTGGGTCATGTCCTGCCTGTTGGAGTTGGGACATGTGTGTGCATGTATTCAGCCATATAATACCAGTCTCCTTATTTAGGGGTCCTCACTGGTCTGCAATGGTCTTAGACTCAACTGCAATCCACTTGACTCTTTCTTTAGTGGTCTGGTTTTCTGCTTAACAATTGAAAACGTATCTGGCTACTGTCTTAATCTGGACTGGGCATAGTGGTACAGGCTCTTTCCAGTCAGGATTATATGGGGTTTGGGGGACTCCTCCCTCCAGTAGGGACTCCATTACAGTATACACGGGGAGCTAGGGAAGTGTCTTGGGGCAAACCATTAAAATAATTTCCTCCTTGCTTTCTAGCTTTTGTACTAACTCTGCAATCTTTTTATTACATGCCAGATGCTGGGCAGCATGCTGCGCTTTTGAGTGTTTTATCCTCTAAAGTGGCCAACTTGCACCCTAGTGCCTGGACATGAATGTTAGCTGCACCTCACTGTTACCCAAATTGTGTAGGGTTACTGGAAACCCACTTGTGTCACTCAAACTAAGATATTAAATTGGGGGGATTTTAATTAGCTAAAACTAGGCTGCTAGATGTTGGGTAACTGCGGGACCTTTGGACCCATGTATACCAGCACTCACTGACAAGATTCCAAGCCAGGAAATAAAATAAAAATGTTTTTTATTGAGAAATAATCACAGAACCACTCACATATACACTCACGGTTCAAGCAATCACATAAGGCTAACAAAAGATAGGAGGAATATACCTGCCTGATGGGAAGAGGTTCATGCAGAAAAGATGGTGGATTCTGGGTGGATTCTGAGGTTACACAGAAAGCAGGCAGAGTGGTGGCATGTAGAAAATTGTGTGTGCTTGGGCTGTGTTTGGGGGTAATATTGATACTCAATGTTTACTCTTAAGGAGTGTTTTGAGTGGAAAACAATGTCTGAGTGAGTTTCCCACAGTGAAACAATGGAAGCTCTGGCAATGTTGACAGCTGTTAATAGTTGAAAAATTAAGACTGATGTATTTAAGGCAACCTCCGCTTTGTGTGTTGGAGAGGTGTGAAGGAAAATCATTTGCAGAGTAATGGGTGTTCCAGTTACTCGGTTGTTTTAGTGTATCCAGGTGCATCCAGGAGAATTAACACATTCAATCCTAACTACATTCTGAGGGGGTTCTGTATAATTACTTCATGGGTGTGTCTGCTTTTGGGGAATTTCCAAGACCTCTTCATAGGTTTTGGGCAAGCCTCCACTAGTCCCTATATTTGGAATGTCCTGGTCTACTGCTAACCCCATGAAGTGTCAATGTAAGCTAAATAATGAAATATTGCCAATCAATGAATACTTGGAAGGGAGGGGGTGTCAGGCCTTGTAACATCAGTTGGTACAGGCTTCCTGTGCTGCAGAGGAGAAGCTTATGTGCCTACCAGCAAAGTGCTGTTTTGGGCCTGCAATGGCTCTAACTCTTTAGGCTTTCTCTCTACTGTACTACTGAGTTCTAGGATGGTGCTTGAAGTATAACTTAGGACTATCCAAAATCCACAAGCTGCTATAGCCTCTTTAGAGGGACCAAAAAGTGACCAATCCTTGCACTGCATGCAAAAGGCATCACACAGGGTCTCAAATAGGTCTGATATGTTAAATGACTCTTTCTTCCTTTTTTTAAAAAATAATCTTTATGCAGTCATTTGGTAATCATGCATTGTTACTTTCTCATTAATACATATCACTGAAAAGAAAAAAAAACTTTTAAAAATATATTAATTTTTTGCTTCCCACCTCCCCTTTCATTTCCATCAACCATATTATATTATTTACACATTTTGTTCAAAATTTACCTCTTAAGTTATATATGTGATTAGTTTCTCTACCATCTATTTCTAATATCTAGGTGTTTCATTCATTCATAGAGAGATTTTTGTTTAATTTTATATATATATATATATATATATCTGTATATATATGAACATATATAAAGTAAACATGTAGATATATCTAAATAAATAAATGTAACCACTATATAACTGTTTTACAATTTCAAATTTCACAACCCTATTTCTTTCCTTTTCTCTTTGTAACATTCTATTACTCTAATCCATTGTTCTTCAAATTGCTTAAGTGAATGTTCTCTTATCAGTATTGTTAAGTTATCCAGTAACATCATTTCACTTAATTTCAATAATCAGTCATCTGTCGACAGAATATTGTTTATTTTCCAATTCTTAGCAAAACTGATCCTGGCAGCTGTAATCATATAAAGTAAAACTCTTTTATAGTCTCCTTCTGTTTTCTTGTCACTTATGTTCAATAGGTATAACTCTGCTTTCATACGTGATAGTAAATTTGTAAATTTGTCAAACTGCTGTTAATACAGTCTGGAATTGCTATCCACCTTAGAGGACTATTTAAGTGGCGTTCTGTGGGAAACGGACTGGAAATTAACCACTTGAGAAATTGATACACTGCGTAGCCAAAACTGACTAAGCAGCAGTAGATACGGGACTTTGTTGGAGATTGCTACATTGATACAAGAGGAGGAGCCGAGGGGAGGAGTTTTGCTACTGTGGCGGTGGAGTAACTGCTACGAGTAAAAGCTGACCAGAGCAGAGGAAGGGAGGTGTGACCTGCACGGAGGCTTGGAGGTGTGGAGGCATGGAGGCGTGCAGTGGGCGTTTAAAGTGGTAAGCAGCCTGAATCGGAGGAGAAAAGTCAGAAGGAGTAGCGGCGGACGGAGCGAGCTGAGTGGTTTCAAAAGGTCGGCTGGAAAGTGCGATGGTCAGAGGGCAGACAGATCGGAACAGAGGCGGTCAGGAGCAGCAGATGGAGACCGGGAGAGCAGACGGGTTAGGACGGATCAAACGGGCGGGTTATCTGACAGAGCTGACGGTTCGAGGGAGGAGCAGACGGTAGTAGGACAGAGCAGACGGTTTGAGGCTCAGACGGAGTTGACGGTTCTGAGGAAGGAGCAGGCGTTATAGGATGGACCAGACGGGTGGGGGATTGGACGAAACAGACAGTGCCATTAAGGGGGCGTGATGGAGGATAGAGGAGGAGTGCAAGAGTGTGCGCTAACTCTGGACTCGAGCAGCCGATCCGAGGAGGAATTGACTCTCTAGGTGGGGGGCTTGATTGAATAGCAATATTTTGTGTAAAGGTGTTTTGGTGGAAGGCATCTGTGTAAAAAACCCTTTAATAGCGCAGTGAAGCAATCTGGTTGGATGATAAACAGTAGAGGGGTAATAGCTGGAAGTGACGGTTTGTTGTGCTGTTAAGACTATTTACCCTTCAGCCCAAGAATAAATAACAAATAATTAAATTATTTAAGCAAGGGCAAGACTGCGAACAACAACTTCTAAGCTCTAGAGGGGTGAAGGGCAGTAGATGGCGTCTGGGCTGAGACCCAGGGCGTTTACTAATCCTACAGTGGTAACAACAACAAGAAGGGGTTCTACAGAGATGCCTCCTAAGCAGCTAGATGTTAACGCGCAAATCCTTGAAGAATTGCGATCTTTTAAGAAAGAGGTCAAACAAGATCTGAGAGATCTTTAAAAAGATATGAGGCAAGATCTGGAGAAAATCACAAAGAGAATAGATGTCTACGGAATTAAAAGTTATTAAGGATGATATTGATAATGTGAAGAGTAGAACATCTATATTAGAATCCCAGGCAGAAAACCTGACCAAGGAGAAAGAGAAAAGCAGACAAAAACTCATACAAGAAATCAGATACAGGGAGAAATGTGTTAAACTACGAGGACTTCCGGAGAAAATGTATGAAAATTTACAAGAAACAAACTTTATCAGTGAATCAGAGGAAATTATAGCACAGGAAGTGGATAAAATATTCAGGGCTAGTTCTGCCATAGCAAAAGATCGTAAATTGCCAAGAGACATAGTGGTGGTATTTGTAAGATCCAAATACAGGGACAAAATCATTCAGAAAAACTACACTGAGAAGTTAACAATAGAGGGCAAGGAGGTTCAGATCTATAAAGATACCCCGGTGGAAATCTTGAAGAAGAGACAAGAATACAAACCACTAACGCAGATGCTGTTAAGACTTGGAGTAAATTATAGGTGGGAAAGAATCGAAGGCATCTCTTGCACATACCGTCAAAAAAAGTACAAAATAAACTCTGTGGAAAAAGCAAGGGAATTTTTGGAAAAATTAGAGGATGAAGAAAAAAAAATCCACCAGAGGAGACGTAGGAGGCAAGGCAAATCGGAAGACAAGAGTGAAAGAAAAGATGACAATGACAACAAAAATACAGGGGAGGATGAGGGAGTGGAAGGTAACTTGCAGAAGATTGGAAATGTAACTCTAGAAAAAGAGGATGATAAAGAAGAAGAAGAAGGCCAAGTTGAAGAGGAAGAGGAGGAAGCTGACGACCCGAGATAATGTCTTTGAATATATTTTCATGGAATGTTAAAGGGTTAAACACATTTTTAAAAAGGAGACAAGTTTATCACTTTTTAGAGAAAAATAAAGCCGAGATCATATGCCTGCAAGAAATAAGAATACGACAGAAGGACAGTAAATACTTAAATGAAATTGGGGCAAGAATTTTTCTCTTTAGTGGCAAATAAAAAAAGGGGATAGTAACGTACGTGGATAGAAGATATGAAGTGAAACAAATATTCAAAGACAATGAAGGCCATTTGTTAGGCCTAGAATTAAATCTGTCTGCTATGAGATTATACTTGATAGTTATTTATACCCCGAGAGAGAATAAACAGAAACTCCAAGAAGAAATGGGAAAATTAGAGAAAGGAACTATGATTCTTATGGGTGACTTTAATGGGGTAATAGATGCTAGACAAGACCGCTCTGGGACTACTAATGAAAAATAAGGAAGACTACTGAGGGTCTGCTTCGATCTTATGGAAGAATTCAATTTAGATGACTTATGGACGAGCAAATTCCAATCGGAGAAAGGATACACCTTCCACTCGGCTGCACATGATTGACATGTTCTGGACATCGAAGACTCTGCTCCCCAAGGTAAGATTTATGGAAAGAATACCCAAACTATTATCGGACCACAACCTGATAAAAATGAGTATGGTACTGCCTAGGAGGGAATACACTTGGAGACTAAAAGAGAACTTGTTAAAAGACACAAGCTTTGTCAATAAAATTAGAGATAGTATTAAAGCATACTTCACTGTTAACAGGAAAGAGGAAACCAAGATGAATATTATATGGGATGCATTTAAGGCTACTGTGAGGGGACTATTTTTACAAAGGGGGGCTGAGAGGGGCAGAGTTGAGAGACAAAAGAATCAAGAACTTCTATAGGAATTAAAAATACAGGAGGGAAAACAAAGGAAGGAACCTCAAAACCCTACTATACAAAAAGAAATAGCAATAATAAAGAGGAAGATAAACTCTAAAATGGTTGAAGAGATATAAGCTAAAAAGAATTAAACAGAAACAATTTGAATCTGCAAATAAGATAGGGAGGTGGTTGTCATTTAAACTGAAAAAGGAAAGAGATAGGAACGGAATTACCGAAATTAAAGACGGAGGGAAACTACTCACAACCCAAAAAGAAATTGAAGTGGTATTTTTCGAATTTTATACATCTCTCTATAAAGCAAAAAGCCAAGATGTTAGTTGGAATAAAGAATTGTTACAATATATACAGGAAAACAAATTTGCAATATTAACGGAACCCCAGAAAGAGGAACTTACAAAACCATTTGAAAAGGAAGAACTCGAGATAGTGATTAAAAATCTTAAGATTGGGAAATCGCCAGGGCCAGACGGCTTCACCGAAACCTTTTATAAAACCTTCCAAAATGAAATTGTAATCCATTTGTTAGAAGTAATAAACTCGATACATACAGAGGGCATGCCTGAGACCTGGAAGAAGGCTAATATTGTGTTCATTCTGAAGGAAGGGAAAGACAAGACAGAAGCTAAAAACTATTGTCCGATTTCGTTGCTAAATGTGGAGTATAAAATCTATGCTACCATGATGGATTGTGTTTACGGGAAAGATGGCGGCGGCATGCTGAGGAGTGTTTGCTGCTGCTCCGTAAACTAAAGATACTTTCCAGCTTTAACTTCATTGTTTCAAGTATAAAGAGCTGGAACTTGGAACTAGAAGTTGCCTGCTGCTGAGAGGAGTTTCCAGCATATCTCTTCGTGAGGCACCCTGTTTATATTTTATATTTTAACTTACCCTTCCTGTGATATGTCCAGTGATACGGCCCTTTGAGAAACTGAAGAGGAATACATCACAACAACAAGTAAGATAAGATATATTTGTTATAAAAGGAATTCACTAATTATTCTGCTGCAAGTGCTATAAGAAACTGAACAGCTGAATAGCTGAATAGCTGAGCAAGACCAGTTAAAGGGATAGTATGATTTTTGATCTTCCTGGTAATAAAACTACAGCCAGGGAAAAGGGAAGGGACTGAATCAATCCAACATAAGAAGCTGCTCCCTTTGAATTTCCCTTGACAAATTTAAGTCTAAATTTAAAAGTCATAATGGTGGTTTTGACAAGAAAGGGATATAAAAACCTTGGTTTCACTCCTTTAAATCCTAATGAGTTAAACACTCTTTCCTGTAAAAAACGAAAACAAGCCAAAATCACTGCTTACTTCTCTTCAGAGGTTAAATCAAATATACAAACAAAAGAAATAAAAACAAAAGAAATAAAAGATTTAGACCACATATCACTGTTGGACTTGACTGCTGATTGGACTTTAAGCAACAAACAGCTTCTATGTGTTTCCCCAGATGATTGTGGAATAAACTTGGCAGCTGAAATTGCTACTGCCGAGAAGGCTGAGAGTAAGGGTGTAACACAACAACATGAAACATCACAAAGGGAAACCTATGCTTATGTTTCGCCAACTGTAGTGATAAAAAATACAGACTCAGAACTATCTTCTTGCTCTGTTGTTGATTGGTCCCTGAATCACAGACAAATCCTGTTTGACCCTCATGATGTGGATCACATAAGTTTTGTGGTCGACTCAGCTTTTGACAACGAGACTGAGAATTCTCATCATTCAAGAACATGGAGAAAAGGAACTACCTCAGAGATTTCAAAGGGAAACAAAACCGGGGGCGGCTTGCAGCAATGTAGATTACGCCAGGAGGAACAGCAAGAGGAGAAACTCTCAAACCTCACTAAACAGGTCAGTAGTATAAATAAGGATCTACAATCAATTAAATCCTTCCTCTCTGAATGCAATGCTCTACTAACAATTATTGCAGAATCCTTGGTAAAGTTAGATTCCGAACTTGAAGCTAAGCCACTAGTCTCAGATAAGAACTCTCTGCACACCAATAAAAAGGAACCTCCCACCAGAGAACAATCTTTATGCCATAAGAAGCCAAAGACAGCTAAGAAAAGTAATAGTGCCATGAAATTAAGATCAGAAAGAGCCACACCAAAGCACAATAAAAGAAATCCCTCAAAACTGTCTAACTCAACAAACAATATAATTAAGAAATCTATTAAATTTCAGGAGCTGAATGATAAAGTGATAATTCACTGTGATTACAAACAACTGCCTACTGAAAATTTCTTGGTTTCAACACAACCTCTGCATTGTGGTTTTGAAGAACTAGATTCCCAGGACCCCTGGGACAAAGTCCTGCAGAAAGGCCTGAGTCATCCTGAGAAGAAACCTCCCATAACGATATATCCTCTAACACCTCAGGACATCTCCAATATTAATAATAATTGGAACATAGTGTTAATGAAGTGTAAACTGGTTATTAGCAATTACCCCAAGCCAGTTGGTATGGTACCTCAGAAAGTGCACAAGGACCACCTTTTACATACCCTAGGATTTGATGGTTGTGGGGCTCTCACTCCCAATGACATTGCTCAAGTGGAATACTTATTCTATAATTATAAACACGCTAGGGCTGTTGTGACCTTTTCAAATGAACACTCAGCTAGAAAAGTATTTCTTCTAAGGAACCAGTTACTAAACAGAGGACTTCTAATCTCTCGATTTTTCCAGAATAAAGCTCCCCCAATGCCTATACTCAAACTCACAGCTCCTAAACTAATCCTTCATAGTAACATAAATGATAACATGAATGATAATCTTATTGATCTAGGAGATACAGTACCCAGCTCAAACTATTCCTGGCATGAGGAACAAACCGTCCGTACATCCTCTAAATTAAGAAGTCAGGCATTTCTTTTCAATGAACCAATCACTGCTGAGGAGGAGTCTCTCATGAATACATTTCAAATGTTGCCCCCCGTGGCCCAGTCCGATATCATTGATAGGCTAACTTCCTTGAGAGCGATTTTACTTAGCCTTCAGAGGAAGAACGAACAGAGACTGACAAATTCTTCCAACCTGAGAATCAGAACAACAGCTAAGGACAAGAATCACAGGACCACTGATTGGCTTGAGATGAAGAACCCAGAGGCAAAAATTATCTCTAACTCTCCTCAAATAGCCCTTGATATGGATATACAGCCACTCACAAGCATCACTGATGTACCAACGAATGATCCTGAGAGATCTGGGGATGATACTCAGGATAGTGAGTGTATTTTGATCAAAGGGGCTGTATCTGATAATGAAGCAGGCCAATGGAAACAGCAACAAAGAACTGATTGACAATACAAGCATCAGTGTGCAACATTCTAAAATGTACAATCTTGTGGCTCTGATGCAGATGCCCTAGCCCTCGATAATGTAAAAGCACTTTCACCAACAAAATGTTTATTGAAATGCATTTCCTGGAACATAGCTGGGTGGAATTCTAAGATCAACGATCTTGATGTGATAGATTACATCAACGAGTTTGATGTGATCTTCCTTCAAGAGACATGGTGTACATCTGAACTAGACTGTAATGGATACACTGTATTGGATTTACCAGCTATTCCACCTTCTGGCAAAGGAAGACCTAGTGCAGGACTCGCTATCCTGATTTCTACAGCACTTAAAGTTGTTATCAAGTGTCTGCCTCATTGTGAACCAATCGCTATGGCCTGTTTAATTGATCTTGGTACTTTGTGTTTATTGATGATAAATGTATATATTCCACCAAAACTCAGTAGGGACTGCAACAATAAGGTGTGGGAAACATTGGAAAATTATATTGTTAAATTAGAGGGACAATTCCCCTCTGCCCTTTTAGTTCTGATGGGGGATTTTAATGCCCAAATTGGCCAAAACAATGAGGCCCTTGTTTCTTCCCATGCATGGTGTTTAGAAGAGATGGAGGAATGTATCTTGAATATTGATAGACACTCTAAAGATCGGGGGATCAATTATGCTGGCATATGCTTTGTTCAGATGGTTGAGCGCCTTGCTTTAAGAATGCTCAATGGGAATCCTTTATTTGACCCATGTGGCGAGTACACATATATATCAGCAAAAGGTAGCAGTACTATTGATTACGCTTTAGTTTCAGTTGCCCTTGTCAATTTTATAGAGAGATTCTCTGTGGGTACTAGGCTTGATAGTGATCATCTTCCTCTTTCCCTCTCCTTTGAGATCTCCACTAATATTCATTCCCAGACACGATTCAGCCATGGTGCTTAGACAGAAAAGGCTATGGTGGACAGAAAATTTCCGTGGAGAGATTTCAGTACTCCTTTATTCAGCATTGTGTCTGGGGCTTAAAAAACAGATCATTGAGTCACAAGATGTGCAGGATGCCCTAGAGAACTACTCTCAGCTCCTCACGACATTGGCAACATCGTTGAGGTGCACAGAGAGGAGGCCTAGAAATTTTAAGCACAAAGTTTCAGCCCCCTGGTTTGATAAAGCCTGTGCTGAAGCTAGAAGTCATCTAAGGAATAAGTATATCCAATATAGGAGAGATAATTGCAAGACATTGCCTCAATCCTATTACACCACCAGAAGACATTACAAGTCACTCTTGGCAAGGAAAAAGAAAGAGGCAGTTCAGAGGCAATGGACATCATTGATAAACTTTTCCCTACAAAAAAACACCAAGCTCTTCTGGGCCACAGTTACAGGGATGATAGGAAACATTGGTGGCTCTCCTCCTTGTAACATCCCCATAAATGTATGGGAGGATTACTTTTCCACATTGTATAGAGACAGCTGGGATCAGTTTTCGGTTATCCCCAGTGAGCCGTACTCATCCCCTCTAAATTGCTTGGTTACTCCTCAGTGGCCCCCTGTATCCCAAGAAGAGTTAAAGATGTTAATTACTCAGCTTAAGCCTGGAAAAGCCCCAGGGCCTGATTTAATCTTGCCTGAGCTTTTGAAAGTAAACATCTCATGGTGGGCACCTCTACTTGCCTCAATTTTTACCCTCATGAATACCTCCTAGCTGGTCAAAAGCATGCACATGAGGGGTCGGGGTGCTTGAGAATAGGTTCAGAATTGAAAAGGGATTTCAATTTGTCAAATGCTTGTTGGCACTGTGGTGACCACACAATTTTTTGGGGAGGTTTGTTCCCTTTACCGTGCTTGGAACCTTTGGTTTTTAACAAATCTGTCAGGGGGAGGGCTACCGACGCAAAGTCAGGGATGAAGGACCGATAAAAATTAGCAAACCCCAGGAAGCTCTGCCACTGTTTCCTGGTTCTAGGGGCTTCCCATGCCAAGACCCCCTTAACCTTTTCTGGGTCCATTTCAATCCCTTTGTTTGAGATGCGGTACCCTAGATAATCTAGACGGCTTTGGTGGAACTCACACTTGGACATTTTCGCATACAGATGATTTTCCCCCAACCTGGTAAGCACCTTTTTCACCAGTTTCACATGGGACGTGTAGTCCTCCGAATAAATCAACACATCATCAAGGTACACCAACACCCCTTTGTACAAAAATTCGCGTAACACATCATTAATCAAGTTCTGAAAAATGCCGGGGGCCCCTTTGAGGCCGAAAGGCATGACGAGGAACTCAAAAGCCCCTAGGGGGCAATTAAATGCAGTCTTCCACTCGTCCCCCTCCCGAATCCGTACTCTGTAGTAGGCCTCTCGTAGATCCAGCTTCGTGAAAATCTTCCCTTTGGAGAGATGGGCTAATATGTCCTTCATCAAGGGCAGGGGGTACTGGTTGGAGACACTAATAGCGTTTAGCCCTCTGTAATCCTGAATCAAACGAAGCCCGCCATCAGCCTTGCGCCTAAACATCACCGGGGCCCCCACAGGCGAGGTTGAGGGCCTAATGAACCCTCGGGCTAAGTTCTTATCTATGAACTCTCGGAGCGCCTCCATTTCAGCTGGTGTCATAGAATAAATGCGAGGTTTGGGCAGGCTGGACTCCGAGAGTATTTCAATGGCACAGTCAAAAGGCCTGTGGGGTGGCAAAATGTCACATTCCCTCTCCTCAAACACATATTGCCACGCCTTGTACTCCACTGGCAACCCTTTCAGCTCCCCTTTTACTAAGGCAGTTGTGTAATTCTGCGGCTTATCCACCAGGGGGCCCCCGTCCCCTGGGGATCCTCCCCCCGCCCCGTGCTCCTTGATACACACTGGGTCTGCAAAAGTCAGTGTTTCTTTTATCCAGTCTATGGAGGGGTTGTGGTACTTTAGCCAGTTCAGACCCACAACTGCCGCAGGGACTAATCCTGGAGCAATCACAAACTGCAGTTCCTCCTGGTGGTTGCCCATCCTCATGTGCATGGGACCAGTTATGCGCTGGGCGGGGCCCCCCTTCATCATCCCCCCATCCATCTGAGACAGCCACACGGGCTTGTCCAGCTTAACAGTATCAACGTTTAGTTCACTGACTAGGGAGGGATGAATAAGTACTTGGGTACAACCAGAGTCAATCATAAACATAACTTTGCGGGTGGGGCCCTCCCCTCCAACCCCCACTCGAGCTTTGATAAAGAACGGGCCCTTCACTCCACTCACCACGGCATCCGGGCGCCCTTCCGGATTAGCCCGCCCTCGGGTGCTCAGTAGGGCGGGCTGGGCCCGTTTCCCGCCGGCTCAGCGTCGGAGGAGTAGGACCCACTATCCTCGGGATCATCTGAGGACTCCCCTGCCGCCTGGCCCGCTGCCAGGGCCCTGGCTGTCGCCTTGGTCTTGGGCTTGGAGGGAGTCTTGGCGGACCCGGATCTCCCCTCGCTCCGCGCTGGCTTGGCGGCGGCGGGTTGCTCCCGTGGGCTCCTCTCTGGGCACTCCGCTATGCGGTGTCCGCTCCTCCCACAATGCAGGCACAGGCCCTTTCTCATCCTTCGCTCACGTTCGGACTCTCCGGTGGTGCCTCCCCCCGAGCGTGCCGTCTTGGTCTTCTTCCCAGGGGCCCCAGCGGACTTCCCCTCCGTCCCAGCCTGGCGGCACAACATCTTAATGCTGGCCTTCACCGACTCCACTTCCCCAGCCAGCCGTATCCACCCCATGAGGGTTTCGGGGTCTCCCTGGAACTTGGCCCACTCTAGAATGTCAGGGTTCAGGCCCTCCTGGAAAAACTGCACCTTGACCTCCTCTGGCCACTCCGGTACTTGGCTGGCTAGGCGGCGGAACTCAGCTGCGTACTCGGCCACTGGCATCGTGCCTTGCTTCAGGCTCCTAAGCTTGCTTCGAGCCCGCTTCCCTCTTAAGGGATCGTCAAACTGGGCCCTGAGAGCCATCAGGAACTCTTGGTAATTACCCAGTTCAGGGGCTCCCATATCATACAGACCCACCAACCACTGGGCCGCCTCTCCCTCCAGTTGGTTGGACACATACTGCACTTTCTCAGCCTCAGACTGGAACTCCCCTTCCCACTGGGTCATGTAACTCACCACTTGAGTCATGAAGTAGGGTAGTTTTGCTGGATCCCCATCAAACTTCGCCTTCAGGTGCCGGTGTTTCCAGCCCCGGGGCCGTTCCTGCGGCTCAACCGGGCCAGCCCCCACCGGGGGAGCCGGTCCAGGAGCCGGCAGGCCAGGTACAGCTGGGCGCTGAGCGGGGACTCCATCCCCGGGTGCCTGGGCAGCCGCAGGTGGCGCTGGGGGAGGCTGGGCCCCTCCGGGTGCTGGTGGAGCTGGAGGGGTTCTGTGCAGGAGTTCTAGGAGCACCTCCCGTATCTCACCCATTTGCTGTTTCAGTTGAAGAACCTCGGTTCCAACTTCTGCCAAGGAAAACTTCGCTTCTGGCTCTCTAGGCCCCTCACCCTGGGGTCTGTCCCACCGGGACCGGCGGTCTTCTCGGCGTCCGGCCCCCGCCCATGGCCAGGCAGGGCCCAAAACCTCTCGCACTGGAGTGCCGAAGCTTGGCATGCTGCCCCTCCCTGGAGCCAGCTCCATCCCCAGCTCCCAGGGCTCAGTGGAGGGTCGAAATACTGCAGCCCTCCGGCGGTCTCGGTCCCGGCTGGTGCCTCCAGCTGCGGCAGCTACAGCACCCCCCTCTGCCCCGGCCTCCTGCTTCGAGGCCTCGGCTTCTCTGGCGCTGGCTGCAATCAGATCTTGGTCCGTCTGTGTGCCAGTCTCTGCGTCGTCAGACATTGCAGGCAAAGGCTCCACAGTTTCAGGACAGAGGAAAAAAAAATAAAAGTAGAGAGTAGCAGCTTTCTGTGATGTACGCAGAACACAAACTCAGGGTTCTTCAATAAATCTCTTTATTGGAAGAGAAGCTTGTGTAAGGAACCATTGCAAAGCTGCTACTGAAGTTTACATAAACATCTTAAAGATAAAAAGCATCCAGCGTGAGAACAGACAGAGCGGGGCGGGAGTTACTCTACGGGGGAGCGAGAATAGCTGGCAAGCGTGGCCTTGAGTTCCTGGTAGGACTTGCGTTACCATGCCAACCAGGAGGCCTGGCTCATCTTCTCAGGCATTCCAAGAGCCTGAGAAAATACTAACTACATGTCAGGGCCTCCATGAATTCCACTCCAATGCCCAGAATTCAGGGATGAGCCCGACAGGAGTTAAGAATGACCCATCCAACTATCGTCCTATTAGTTTACTTTCTGTTGTGGGTAAACTCTACGGCCGATTTCTCAACAACCGTCTCTCTGATTGGATAGAGAATGAGAACATTATCGGCGATGAACAAATTGGCTTCAGAAAGGGTAGGTCAACCTACGATCATTGCCTGGTCTTGAATCACCTGGCTGAGAAATATTCTAACTCCCAAAGTAAGGGTTTATATGCTGCATTCATTGATCTGAAATCAGCTTTTGATTTAATCCCAAGAGAGAGATTATGGATCAAGCTTCTTGCCTCCTCTATTGACAGGAGATTATTATGGCTGATTATGAATCTGTATAGAAACAGGACTATACAAGTGAGATGTGGTACCCAGGGTAATCTCACAAAATCAATTCCTGCTAACAAGGGTGTGCGTCAAGGTTGTATATTGGCACCTTTACTATTCAACTTATACCTTAATGATCTTTCAGCCCTTATCACCTCAGAATCCCGTCACCCACCCAAATTGGGCTCAGCTAGTATTCCTTTATTGCTGTATGCAGATGATGCAGTTCTCCTCTCATTTAGCAAAATAGGTCTGAAACAAACACTGAGAGCTTTAGGGGGGTACTGTGAAGAAAACCACTTAACCATCAATTATAGTAAATCTAAAATCATGGTTTTCTCCAAGAATCAAAGTAGGTCCAACTGGGTCATAAACGGACACAAGTCAGAGCAAGTTAAACACTTCACGTATTTAGGAGTAATATTCCAGTCATCGTGTGGTTGGGTATCCCACCGGTCCGCTGCTATTCAATCAGCAAATAACAGTGCTAAGGCATTAGTTTGGTTTTTTTACACTAAAGGGGGCCAATTTTTACCACCAGCACTCAGGGTGTTCCTGGCCAAGGTCTTGCCACAATTGTTATTTGGCATACCTATTTGGATCCTAGGTTTTTCTTCAGCATTAGAATGAATTCTTTCAACCTACCTTCGGAAATTATTTGGAGTACCCAACTGTGTTCCATCAGCTGTTTTACGGCTTGAAGCAGGTTATCATTCAGTTGAATGTATTGCCTGGATGTGGGCCCTAAAGTATTGGCTTAAACTTTTCTATGCTGGCCCTGAGCTAGGATATTCGTATCTTGGAATGAAAGACAATTATACCACCCTTTGGTCTAAAAATATCAAGGAAAAATTGCAGAGAGTAGGCTTTTCAAACAACTTCCTTATTACATATGATCTGCCTAGGGCACAGCAGATTCTGGTCCGCCGTATAAAAGATATTGATATACAATATTCTTTATCCTCTGCCCGCACCACTTGTTCTCCCATCAGTTTAGGGTTGCAGTTTAATTTTGAGAGGATGGCACATTATTTACAAAATCTGACCATCTCAAAATATCGAGTTGTGTTTACTAGAGCAAGATTCAATGTTATCCTCTCTGCCTTGCTAGAAGGCCGCTTCAAGGGAACTCCCTACCATGAACGGGTTTGTCCTTGTGGTGAAGGTTCTGTCGAGTGTCTAGAGCATGTCCTATTTTTCTGTACTTTTTACAGGGATGAGAGGTTAAGATTAATTTCACCCCTTTTGCATAAGTTCCCAGGCAGGCCAATCAATTGGTACCTGGTGTATCTGTTAAACGATTCTTAGAAGAGTAAAACAGAAACAGTGGCTAAGTTTCTCCTTTCTGCTGTTAAAACTCGTAAGATTATGACCCATGTAAAACAAACAGCCCCGTCTATTGCTCTTTAAATACCTATATAAATTTCCATCTTGTCCCAGTCTCATATGGACTAGTATCACCTAATGTACTTGTAAGTGACTTGGTATATGCATATATGTATGTACATATGTACGCTGTACGAGCATGTCATGAATATTTGTTTATAAAGTTATTTTAACATGTTTTATATGTTTTATATATACTGTGATGCCTAATGGCCTGTTGGCTGAAATAAAGGTATGTTGTTGTTGTTGTTAAATGCTACCATGATAGCAAATAGGTTGAAGAGGGTACTGGACGTCATCATACACACAGACCAGAATGGCTTCCTCCCTGGAAGGTCCTTATCAATTAATATAAGGAATGTAGTGAACTTATTAGAATTTCTGGAGAAAAATAACAAAAGAAAAGCAGCGTTAATCTTCGCGGACGCGGAGAAAGCATTTGACAACATAAGTTGGAGTTGTTTGCATCGGACAATAATAGACCTAGGATTCAGCCACTTTATATCTGCTAACATAGGGAAAATCTACATAGAACAGGAAGCAAACATTATAATAAACGGTGAAAAAAGAGCGGAAATAGAGATTCAAAAAGGGACTAGGCAAGGTTGTCCCTTGTCACCGTTGTTATTTATTATAGTATTAGAGATCCTAATGAACAAAATCAGAAAGGACAAAGTTATTCGGGGATTAAAAGTCAAAAATCATGAATACAAAGTTATGGCTTTTGCAGATGACTTGGCTATAGTAATAGAAGATTCTATGGAGACCATAGAGAGGGTATTTACAACAATGACTGAATTCAGTAAGTTTGCAGGATTCAAAATTAATAAGGATAAAACTCTAATATTAACAAAAAACATGAGAAAAAATGAACAAGAAAGTTTGGAAGAAATTGCAGGGTGTAAGATCGAAAAAAAGCTGAGATACCTCGGAACTTGGATCTCTAATAGAAACTTGGATTTATACAATAATAATTATAAGAAGACTTGGGGAAAAGTAAAAGAAGATTTGGATAAATGGAAGAAATTAAATCTTTCGCTCTTAGGCCGCATCGCTACAATAAAAATGTCGGTACTTCCTAAACTCCTGTTTTTGTTTCAGAATTTTCCAATACTGACAAATGAAAAGCCATTTAGAATTTGGAAAAGTGACCTGACCGAATTTATCTGGAATGGCCGTAAGCCAAAAATAAAATGGCAGACATTGACAGAACGACCTAAAAGAGGAGGAACGGCTCTACCTGAGTTAAAACTGTACTATAGAGCATGCTGCATGATCTGGATGGCAGACTGGATAAAATTGGAGAATTCTAAATTACTAACGTTGGAAGGAGCCGGCTTAAGATTTGGATGGCATGCGTACTTGGGATACGATAAAGTGGAGGTCCATAAAGAATTTAATAACCATATTCTGAGGAAGGCATTGCTCCAAATCTGGAAAAAGGTCCAAAGGTTATTCTATGACAAACTATCAAGATGGCTGTCTCCAGTTGAGGCCTTTATGGGTAGATGGGGACAAATTGGAACATCGAGCAGACCTGACCTGACCAACGAGCAGACTTCACGCTGACCTGACCAAAAAGAAGGATGAAAGGATAGATATTAAGACAATAGAAGAATTGAAAGAAGAAGGCTGGCTATTAAATTGGCTAACCTACCAACAGATATATAACAGATTTAAACAAGATAGAGGAAATTTTGGTTTTTTGGATGAACAGACAGATGTGGATAACATAATATGGGGAGAAGGAAAGAGAAAGATAACTAAATTCTATAACCTATTTCTATCAAGACAAGTCGAAACGGAGATGGTTAGGGAAGCTATGACTAAATGGGCAAGAGATGTGAAAGATGTGATAACCATGGAAGAATGGGAAACAGCTTGGAGATGAACAAAAAAGTTCACAGCGTGCCAGGCTCTGAAGGAAAATTATCTAAAAATCAGTAACCGATGGTATTTAACGCTGGTAAAGATGAACCAAATATTTGGCACTAAGGAAAAAACATGTTGGAAATGTGACAAAGCAATAGGCACACTAATACATGTTTGCTGGCAATGTCCAGTAATGCAAAAATATTGGAAAAAAGTACATATCATAGTACAAAAAATGCTAAATATACAACTTGATTTCAGCCCAAAGTTATACCTATTGAATATTACATCGATGACAGAGAAAGAACAAGAGAGGCAATTCTGGAGAATATTATTATACTTTTGCTCGGCCGCTCGTATAAATGCTGCTGCAAAATGGAAGAGTAAAGAAGCACCACAAATAGATATATGGTTAGAAAAGGCATTGGAAATGAGAGACAATGATAAGCAAACTCTTATATTGCATGGAAAGTCAATTGAGAAAATGGAAATGGAATGGTATCCATTAACAAATTATTGTAGAAATAGGTGGAATATTAATAGATGTCTAGAAATTTAGAATTATTCAAAGATAAACTGAAGTAAGCGAAAACAGCCTATATAATACTGTAGGTAACAATAGGGGGGGAAGATGGAAGGGAGAGAAACAACTTATAATAGAGAACATTAGGAAAACTCATCCTGGGGGACAAAGGAAGACAAATTTAAACAGAATAAAAAACTCTTTGTGTTATGGTACAGAGGAAGTCAATACGTTTTATATACTTATATTTTATTAAGAAAATCTTTCAACTACTGGTTTTTCTTTAGTTAATTGTATATATCCAAGATTGATAAAATTTGTATGAAGTGTATATTTCAAACTTTTGATAAATATTAATAAAAAAACAGTAAAGAAACCAATCTATCTATTTATTAAATTATGTATATAGCTGTTGTTATACCAATCAAAAAACAAACAACAAAAAGCTTAGGACAAATCCATTTTAAAATATAATGGTGCCAAGCAGGTACAAACCCGGAGCACCTGAATGTTCATAAGTGGTCTTCCATCTAAAGACAAACCAGAGGTGATCCTGCTGACCATCCAAGATCAGACAAGATCTGGTGCCCTTAAGATAGGTGGACCAACTGATATAATAAAACAGTAAAGAAACCAAAGCATTTATCAAATTATGTATGTAGCTGCTATTTTCCAAACTAATAAATAAATAAATAGAAAGAAAACAGACCTGGGATTAAACCAAGGACCTGTAGCTTCATAAGCCTAACACTTTCCCAACTGAGCTATTTGCCTGGGTGTGATGAACTCTGTCAGATAAATCTGTTATCTGTCTCGCAAGCCTTCAAATTTTTGTGCTGTAGACAGCCACGGCCTGGTTCCCTGGGCACATATGCTGCTGTTCCATTTGAGCCTGCTCCCTCTGGAATGGGTCTTCAAACCACACCTGCAATGCCATCATGAAATTGTTCAAGTTGTTTAACTCGGGTGCCGCCATGTTGTACAGTGCTATGAGCCATTCTGCTGCAATGCCCTCGAGTTGACCCGAGATGTACTGAACTGTCTCTTCCTCTGTCTGGAATGCCTGTTTCCACTGCCTCATGAATCCCATCACTTGGGTCAGGAGGTATGGCAGCTTCATGGATTCTCCCCCAAACATGGCTTTCAACCTGCTGTGGGTGAGGACTTGGGGTGCCGGCCCCAGCTCAACTGGGACAGGCTGCACTGGTGGTGCAGGCTGCCTGGGAGCCAGTGCACCTGGTCCACTCCCGGTGGAACAGGCTGAGGTTGGCCATCTCTGGTTGGTGCACCGCTCTCGATGTCCTCCTCTTCTTCAGACACCTCCACTGCCACTCCTGCTGCCCTGGCTGCCGCCAGGGTCTGCCATGCTGGGGTAGTTGGCACTGCAGGCGCCTTCCCCCCCCCCAACTTCTTTATGATGCTCTGTAGATGGGCCTGGATCCCTGCATCTCCATCTTCATATTCTCCATGTCCACCTTTAGGTTGATGTGAGCTCGACTGCCTCTGCTGCCATATAAGCCACTCATGGGTACATCCCACCTCTGGGAGCTGCTTCCTTCGTGGCCTCGCTCATCGGGCCCAGGCTCACAGCTCTCTTGGCACAGCCCCAGCTCCCTAGCCAGGGTGAAGAGGAGAGCACCACCCAACTCTGCAGCTTTGGCCACCTCATGCCAGGTCTGCATCCCTGCTTTGTGCCTCTCTCTCTTCCTATCGGCCTTTTCCTTTGCGGTCTCGTCACCGCCATCTGACTCATCCAGAACCGGTTCCCTGGCTCCTATGTTTTCCATCTGATCGTCACTCTGTTCAGACATTTTGCATCAAGCGTCACAGCAGGGACTATGCAAGAACTGTCTTTCTGTGTTGAACTCTGTCAGCAGCCACTCACACGCACAACAAGCTCATTGGATTCAGCTTTATGGTCATGACTTAAGTTTACACAGTAACACTGCAAAGACAGTTCTGAGGCCTTGGCGTTCAAGGGCCTCTGCTAATACAAACTGTAAGTTTCATTTCTACCAGCAGCACCTGGTTAATTGCTGTTATCACTTTTATACAATCCTCCTTACATTTTCACAGAGGAACGACCTTGTGGTAGCTTTACACCAGCGCATACCACCTCTCCTCCCATCAGGCTCCACTCATGTCAGGTCACTGGTGCAAATGCCAAGAGAGGCCTACTAATGCTAACTTAACTACATAACCCATGGTCTAAGGCACCAGGAAATGACACTTGGAAAAGATGAAGACAAATTAGTATAAAACTAAAATGGTACAATACACAGAAGCAGCAAAGAGCAGGCTTGGAGCTAAGCAATACTGCTTCTTTAATAGAAGCCTTGCAGTCAGTGAGAACCCTGCCCAATCCCAGCCAGCAAAATGGCCAGTGAATGCAATATGGACACAATATGCACACAAAAACACTTGGAGCACTCACCAAATTAAAATCCAGCTAGAGTAAGTACAAAGGGTGATCTGAACAGAGGTAAAGGGAGGAGTTGATTCCCAATCCCCTCCCTCTATACAAACCTCCCCACAGAATGGGGAGTGTGCAACAAGTGCACAGAGCCCAGCACACTCCAGAAAGCCCCAGGTATAGGTAAGAACAAGGAATGGGGGGGTTGGTTATTCTGGCCCAAATTGAAGAGGAGCACCAACCTAACTTAAAAGTGCAGTGAGAAATCTCACAACCACCTGCCAAGCGGGAAGCCCAACCAAGCAACCACCAGGAGAAAGGCAAGCAGCAGAAACAAATGTTCCCCCACTTAATCTCTCCCCCACCAACCACCTGACCAGCCCAATAGTCTTCCACCACCTAGGCCTGTTGAAGACAGATTGAAGCTGCATCCATCTTCCTAATCAGAGTAAAGGAGGAGGAGGGAAGCCCCTTTGCTTAAATTGCCTCCTCACTGCCCCAAACCTCTTACTTCATGGTGTGAGGTGCCTTGACCCAATTAAATGCCCATTTAACATATGAGGCCATCAAAACACCTCCCCCCACTGCAACATTATGTTGTGCTAGAGGGTGTTAATAGGAAGGGGGGAAATCCTGACACCATCTAAAACAGTCCGTAAAGATTCTACTCATAATACGCAGTCTTCTGTTGGATTCAGATGGAAGGATAGAGACAGTAGATGTACCACGCTGGCTCAACAGCCTCTTCCATTGTTAAGCTCTGGGCCTGGTGTCTGTGTTCCAGACCCTCCTTTGTCTCTGAAACCTCATGTGCTTAGCCATGTGCTCACACAAAGCTTTTATAGTCTCTTTTCCCCAAATAGTTCAAAAGGCAAATCCCCCTCCCGCTGCTGTTGCACTAGCTGCAATGGCCCATTCACCTCATGGCCATACACTAACTCAAAAGGCAAGAAGCCTAAACTGGGATGTGGTACAGCCCTGTATGCAAACAAGAACTGCTGTAGTGCCAAGTCCCAGTCATTAGTGTTCATTAACAAACTTATGTATCATTGTTCTTAAAGTCCCATTAAAATGTTCCACCAAGCCATTAGTCTGGTGGTGATAAGGGAGTGACGTGAGGTGTCGCACTCTATGATCTGCTAGTAAACATTTAATGGCATGTGACTGGAAATTAATCCTGGTATTAGTCAGGATCTTGCCTGGTCACCACACGAGAAACATTTCAGAGCAGTTTTTTTCCTTCCTTTTTAGTAGGTTGCGATGGCTGCTGTTGCTGTTGTTTGGGAGCACTGTTTGATCCCGTTTTCTGGAACTGAGCATTCAGGTGGACCTTGTTGGCAAATTGCTTCCCAGGCTTGTGGGCAAATTGATTCCCTGGCTTTTGTTTGTGTGGTCCTGCTGGTTGTATCTGTTAGGCATGGCTTCCTCTGGTTTCCATATACCATTGTGCAATCACAGCCACAGCAGGCAGTGTATGGGGTTCCCTATCCAGAAGATAGTTGCCCAAAGCTGTGGGTGTATGTTATCAAGGAGAGAAGGCCCTCAAATGTGCCCATCTTAGCACCCTTTGCCCATAGCTCACACTTGTATAAGATCTGATGGGTGAGTTTGTGGCAGTTGTCCATAGGCATCCATCATATGGCTCACATGTTCTGTTGAGCTGCTTCCGGCATCAAACCAAGTCAATGCCTAGCCAAGGCCAAGAAGAGATCAAAGTCATGCATCTCTTCTGGGGACAGACCTGCCTCTACCAACCTCAGGATTGGGGTAAGCAAGGGGTGAAGTTCATGCATGTACTGCTCCTTGCACACCCCAGTCAGAACAGACCCTGTTGGCTTTCTTGTGTGTCCTGAGAATGTGCAGTGACAAATACAATAACTAGGCCCACTGAGACGCCAACTAACAGCACTGTCTGAGGTGCTTGTCCCCAGCAGTAGGTAATAATCAGCAGAGTGTGGAAGCACAGAACCCTCTAGTAGTATTTGGCAATCTGGCACTGAACAACCTTGAAATGAAGCATAAACACTGTTGGATTCTTCCAAAGTCTTTGGACGCACTTTATCTTGTTGTTGCAGGATATATACAAGGTATACAGACACTCCTTCAATGTTCTCCAACAGTATACAGTAACTACTCTCAGTAAACATACACAATCCACTACTACAACCCACCATCTACAGCTCACCATCTACAACCCACACAATCACTGGGTCTCAGCAGGCTGATATACAGTGGTGCTGGGCTAGCACCTGGTGCTCCACCCCCTTCACAGCCATACAAACTATTTTTCTAGTTTGATTTAAAGGCACAATGTTCCAACAGACCCTTTGAATAAAATATTCAAAGTCATTCCCCTCTTCATAAATGGGGTATTGGTGGGCTTGAGATGTGGGCATGTTAGGAGTCTGTGGTTCAATGGGTATTGGGATCAGATTCTGCTTAGCCAGCAACAGTTTAAGTTCTTTTTCCTTCATTTGGAGCTCCATCTTTTTCTGTCTCAGTTCCATATCTTACAGTTTTAATTGCAGCTGGAGTTCTTTGTCTCTCTGTTGCATTTCCATTCCCTGCAGTTTCAGCTGTAGTTGGCACTCTTTGTTTCTCTGTTGCAGTTCCAGTTCTTGCAATTTTAGCTTTTGCTATTGTATTTCTAACTCCAGATGAGGTCACTTGCCCTTATCCACGGTATTCCACAAGTCATCTGATATGTCCTTCAGGATATCACTAGGGCTTGGCAGAAGGGAATCAGTAGTATTGCCATTGGCACCGGCTCCCTTGGCTCCTTATTCAGTTGCCAACATATTTGCTTTTACTTTGCCCCCTAACCTAGCAATCTCGGATTGGCCTTTTTAGTCATCAGCGCGCTTGCAGAAATTCAGATGAGTCCTTCCTGAATCTTCGTTTACAAAGAGAAGCCAGAGAAAGAGGCCTTCATGTGAGACTTAATTCTTTCAGAAGTAGCTATTTGTATACAAACCTGTGAGTCCTCAAACACAGCAATCAGTTTCATTACTGGCACTTTTAGATCTTTCAACAGCTATTTAAACCACACTAGCTCACTGCAGATATCAGAAAGCACTGCAACTTCTGCTTTGGCAGTGCTTAAAGCAACTGCTGCTTGTTTCTTTGATTTCCAGCAAATTAATGGCTCAGCATACATAATACCTGTCCCTGTTGTGGACTTTCTGTCAGAAATATTCTGGGCAAAACGACTGTCCACATAACACTGTACCTCATTACATACAGAGGATGAAATTAGCAAGTAATGGCAGCCCTGGCCTATTGTGCTAGATATGTCTCTGGCTTTTCTTCGCAAACGAAGATTCAGGAAGGACACATCACGTGCTTTCTGCAAGCGTGCTGATGACTAAAAGGCCAATCCGAGATAAACAAGTCCGGTTGCAAAAAGCAAAGCAGAAGGTCTCCTTGGGTGATGTTTTTGGGTTGTGATTCTGCGTTGTCATTTTTCAAGACTTGTTCGGCGCGAGTTCTCAAATAAGGCTGCAGCGTTGTGGATGGTGCGTCTCCATCCAAAAATAACAGCACCAGGGTGACAGACCACTGTATGACAAAACTATATGAGGAATTGTTTGCCCAGTTCTCAAAGGTGAAGTATTATAACAATGATGCAACAGTATAACTTTTAATTATCTGTGTACTATATATACTTATGATGATCTACAGAACATATATATTACATTCAACACTTCCACAAAACATCTGTATAAAGCAAATAACCACATCCACAATAATAAGTCCCAACACTTCCAATCCAATTTCTCTGAGTCCTTGCAAATACCTCCACCAGTGATGAATCTTCTCTTGGTGGAATACAACCAGTGTGTTTTCACCACGCCTTTATGCTGGAACGCCACAATAATGTCACCAAATGATGTAAAAAGAACTTCAATGGGAGGAATGTATCATGAACCCATATGTCACACAGGAATTCTCCGGGTCATTAAGGCAGACGGTATTGTAGATGCACTCCCTTAATCTGTTTTATGGCTTGCTTCTAGACTTGTGGTTTACAGCAAGCTGAAACCGCAGACGATTCACCTCCAGAGACAATTATAGTAAATCGTTTCGTAGTTAAACTTTCTCAATGTGGATTGGTCTATAACAAATATTAACACACATAATTATTTTTGTCTATCACCACTGCTAGTTACCATGTACTTCCATAGACTGTCCTTTACGGCTCTTTTCAATTCCGCTGCTAGTAAGGCGGGTAACTGGTTGAAGTTTTTATGGGTATCCCCTCTATTGAATGGCTAAATGACTCATTCCTAAAGCTATTACCCTAATTAACCTTTAGCCCAATTCCTCTCACCTCTTAACCCTGGAAGACAGAGATAGATCTACACTACACATGGTTTTAGACATAATTGATGTCATTCTGGAGAAAAATTATTTTAGATTTAACCAACAGTTTTAGATGCAAATTAAGGGCGTGGCTATGGGATCCAATGTAGCCCCATCAATTTCAAACCTATACATGTCCGATCTAGAAACAACATATATTTTAAATCCTGAACAAAATCAATATGCCAAGTTCTTCAAAATCTACACTCTTTATAGTGATGATATTTTTATTCTTTTTGAGGATTATACACAAGTAGAAAACGTTTTTAACTGGATAAATTCGATTAGTGAACATATAAAGTTCACATGTCATTATCATTGTACTAACATACCTTTTTTAGATGTTATGGTATACATCAAGGATTCCAGAATAGCAGTAGCTAATTATAAAAAACCAACGGATAGAAATACACTACTGCATTACTCTAGTAATCATCCTAAACACCTCAGGGATAATTTACCTTTCTGAGGTAAGTTTCTGAGGTTGAAAAGAAACTCGACTGAAGAAAGGCAATTTGAGCTGATCAATTTGAGCAGCTGATGTATACCAAAGAGAACTCACATCTAGGGCTTATCCTCAAAGGGTTATAAAAATAGCTAAACAAAAAGCCATGGCCAAAGATAGAATATCATTGTTTGTTCACAGAGAAAAGCCTAAGAATAATAGAATTATATCTTCCATAGTTTTTAACCAGGGTGTATCACAAATCCAAAAAATCATCTACAAACATTGGCATTTGGTGGAAGACATACAGGGATGCTCAGAACAGACCTCTTATTGGCCTACGAAGAACACGCAACATCAAACATTTTCTAGTTCACTCTGATATTCAGTCAAATATAAGGACACAACCATCTATAACTGGACACTATAAATGTGGCCATTGCTCCAGCTGTCCACAGTCCTTAAATATTAAGACTTTTATACATCCTACTACAAAAGAACAGTTTCCTTTAAAAGATTTCACAAACTGTAACTCAAAATATATTATTTATATAATAATATGTCCATGTGGACTTCTGTATATAGGATTGACTTCAAGAAATTTAAGATTAAGAATTGGCGAACATCGCAGTAAAATTAGAACTAAACACGTGGGGTGTCCTTTAGTGGATCTTTTTTTGGAGAAAACCATGATCCTGCATCATTGAGATTCTGTGTGATTGAACAGCTGCATTGGGGTTTGTTCCAGAAAGATAAAGACTCTATACAGAGGTTACTTCATCAGAGAGAAGCCTATTGGATTTTCAGATTAAATTCCAGAAAACCAGGGGGATTGAATGATCATTTGGATTTTGTTAATTTTTTATAAACAAATCCTATTTAGATTGTGTATGAAGACAGTTTTTATGAATGAATAGAGCTGGGGGAGCGTCTTCTCTAGTGTAGATCCATCTCTGTCTTCCAGGGTTTGGGGCTGAAGATCAGGGTATAAATATGCTAATAAATAAATAAAATAAAATTATCTAGCATATATATTTCCCCTGTGGATTATACAAAATCCACAAGCATAGGAGTTTGGACACTTTTGCACTCTGACATATTGAATCTGTGTTACAAGTGTGCTATTTTCTGCTTCTGACTCAGCAGAAAACTTCCACCATCCAATCTCCTTATTTCAACATCAAGATATTGCTGGACAGGACCTAGATCCTTTATGTGAAATTTCTTCCCAAATATTTCAGCAAGTCTCATTATTTGCTCTTCTATCTTTGAACTAGACACAAATCATCAACAAAAGCTAATAACATTTCATAATTGACCCCAACTCCTCTAGTGTACAAACACGGATCAGCAGTACTTTGCTGAAACCCCATTACCTTGAGAGCTGTATCCAGACACTTGTTCTAGCATCTGGCACATTGTTTTAGGCCATAAATTGCTTTGTTTAATCTGTACACTTAGTTTGGCTTTCCTGTTCCATAACCAGGTGCCTGCTTCATGTAGATTGTTTCACTCAAGTCAGCATTTAAATATGCAGTGGCTATATAAAAGTGTTGCACCTTGGATTTGTTTAGAGCTGCTAAAGACAGCACCAGTCTTATACACTCAGCTAGGGCTGTGGTTGAAAAAGTTTCATCATATGAAGTGAACCTTTCCTGCGAAAAACCTTTGGCAAACAATCTTCCTTTCATAGAATCATAGAATTGCAGAGTTGGAAGAGACCACGAGGGCCATCCAGTCCAACCCCCCTGCCACGCAGGAAATCTTGATCAAAGCATCCCCGACAGATGGCAATCCAGCCTCTGTTTAAAAACCTCCAAGGAAGGAGACCCCACCACACTCTGAGGGAGTGTGTTCCACACCAAACAGCTCTTACTGTCAAAAAGTTCCTCCTCATGTTGAGGTGGAATCTCTGTTCCTGGAGCTTGCATCCATTGCTCCGTGTTCCAGTCTCTGGAGCAGCAGAAAACAAGCCTGCTCCATCCTCAGCGTGACATCCCTCCAAATACTTAAACAGGGCTATCATATCGCCTCTTAACCGTCTTTTTTCCAGGCTAAACATACCCAGCTCCCTAAGTCTCTCCTCATAAGGCATGGTTTCCAGACCTTTCCCCATTTTAGTTGCCCTTCTCTGGACATGCTCCAATTTGTCAATATCCTTTTTGAATTGTGGTGCCCAGAACTGGACACAGTATTCTAAGTGAGGTCTGACCAAGGCAGAATAGAGTGGCACTATTACTTCCCTTGATCTAGACACTACTTCTATTGATACAGCCTAAAATCGCATTGGCCATTTTAGCTGCCGCATGACACTGTTGGCTCATGTTCAACTTGGGGTCTACTAGGACTCCTAGATCCCTTTCGCACGTAGTCTCGTTCAGCCAGGTCTCTCCCATCCTATATTTATGCATTTCATTTTTCCGCCCTAAATGCAGTACTTTACATTTTTCCGTATTGAATTTCATTTTGTTAGCTTTGGCCCAACTCTCCAGTCTATCCAGGTCATTCTGAATTTTGATCCTGTCCTCTAGGGTATTAGCTACTCCTCCTAATTTGGTGTCATCTGCAAATTTGATAAGTATGCCCCTAATTCCCTCATCCAAGTCATTGATAAAGATGTTGAATAGCACTGGGCCCAGGACAGAACCCTGTGGCACCCCACTGGTCACATCTTTCCAAGACGAAGAGGAGCCACTGCTGAGCACCCTTTGGGTTCGGCCAGTCAACCAATTTCAAATCCATTGAACAGTTAACTTGTCTAGCCCACAACTTGTCTAGCCCAGAAGTCTGAAACCCATGTTGACTTTTTTTGATTATGGCATTGCCTTCTAAATGTTCACAGACTCTCTGTTTAATGATCTGCTCTAGAATCTTCCCTGGTATTGATGTCAGACTAACTGGACGATAATTGTTGGGATCCTCTTTTTTCTCCTTTTTGAAGATGGGAACAACGTTTGCCCTCTTCCAGTCTGCTGGGACTTCTGTTCTCCAGGAGTTCTCAAATATTATTGCCAAAGGCTCTGAGATTATATTTGCCAGCTCTTTTAATACTCTTGGATGTAGTTCATCTGGTCCTGGATATTTAAATTCATTTAGATTAAGAAGGTATTCCTGTACTCGGTGCTATCAGAACTTAGAGTTTTCCTTTTGTACACCCACCTACAACCTACAAATTTTTCTCTGGTCTGCCATTGACTGCATTTCATCATCTGTTTCCAATTTTTTTTAATAATAATAATAATAAAATTTATTTATATCCCGCCCCTCTGTGAGCAATCGGGGTGGCTTACAACAATATCATGTCTTTCTCATGTTTTGGCCATTGTAACACCTCTGTATAACTTTCAGGTTCACACAAGACCTGACACCCCCTCACATTGTTTTGTACAATGAACCCTTGTGCTGGTACACCCTTTGTTTTCCTGCTAGAATGTGTGCGTACAAAAGATTCTCTTTCCCCCTGTTCTATCTGTGGAAAACTCTGTTCTTGCTGCTCCTGCTCAACTCTAGCAGGACTTCTAGCCTCAGAAACAGGCTGTTCAGGCAAATGCTGTAAATCATCAGCATTGTCCTTCAGAGGCAAAAGATTTCAGAGATTGAATGCACTCTGTTCCAGTCATTGTGCTCCACAAATTGATTATTTCTGGACACAACAATTCTGCCATTTTTCAGGGTGAATTTGTACCCTTTTGTACCTACTTTTTGTACTTCCTACTTTCTCTGATAGCCTTGTGTGGTTGTTTGAAGCCTGAGTGTTGCCATGAATGCTGTTAAGATTAATTTCTAATAAAGATCATGTAATTGTATGTTCTGGGTTGGAGTCTCCTCAGTGACTACTGGTATACATAGGTTAATAGATCCTGCCATTACCCGGCCTCTTGCTGCCATTTTCAGCTAATTAAATATTCCCCATAGTAATATTCAGACACTAGTGGGATCCTCGTGGACCCCACACAATTTGGGAATGTGGAAATGTGGAAAACTTCTGTGGTTCCAGGGACCAGTTTTCCCAGGGAAAACCACTGTATGCTAGCTCCCACACCTGACACTGCAAAAAGTAGTGAAAATCAAAAGTGAAAGCAACTAGAAGTCACTTCCTTTAAAGCAACAACAATGGTAACTCACTTCCTGAAGTGTAGTTCTTCTTGTTTGTTTTTGAGGTAAAGATGGGAGAGACCTTCCCAAGGGCTGCAAAAATGGGTGCCCCTATTGCTTGGCTTTTAGACCTCCCCCTCCCTTTTTTGTGCTTTTTGGGGCTGTGCCTTGCTTGGCCTCTAGCCCTCCTCCCCCCGGCCAGGTCTCTCGCCACATGGCGCCTCCTTCTCACCGCCCCCCGGCCAGGCCTCTCCCCACTCAGGCCTCTCACTAGGCCCGCCAGGTGGTTAGGCCCAGCAGCTTTTGTGAGTGGCCCACGTGGCCGCCTGCATGGCCTTGCATCCTTGCCTCCCATGTGGCATTGAAGTTGTTGCATAGTTGCTTGTTTCTTTAATTACTTTGAGTTACTTGCTTAGTTACTTTACAGTTACTTGTTTAGTTGCTTATTTACCTAATTACTTAGTTACTTGGAAGTTATTTGAATAGTTACTTAGTTACTTTGTTACTTTGTTACCTAAGTTACTTGAATAGTTACTTAGTTACCTAATTATTCAATTACTTAGGAGTTACTTGAATAGTTACTTAGTTACTTAATTACTTGGTTACCTAATTATTTAATTACTTGAAAGTTACTTAATTACTTGAAAGTTACTTGTTTAGTTACTTAATTACTCAAAATTTACTTGCTTAATTACTTATTTACTTAGAAGTTACTTGTTTAGTTACTTTACTTGCTTAATTACTTAATTACTCAGAATTTACTTGCTTAATTACTTAAGAATTTACTTGCTTAATTACTTAATTACTTAATTACTTGGAAGTTACTTGTTTAGTTACTGTCTTGATTTGAATTTACTTGCTTAATTCGCGGTCAGGTTGTGGGTGGGTCCACTTATCTGACTTGGGGATCCAGCTGTTTCTTGAGGGTATGCAAAAAGGGGTGCAGGCTATCTTAGCCTCCTGTGTGGGGGATAGGGGCTAAGTGGACACTTGCCCCTATCAGTGCCAGGGAGCGGGGAGATAATTATTTGGCGATCACCTATGGCAACCTCAATTTGAGTGGAAGGATAGCCCTCACTGAACTGCATCGGCATCTTAATGGATGGGGTGCAGCAAGGTAGGCTATCCTTAGGGCCAGCATCGGGTTGCAATCCTTCACAGAAGCTACATGGCTTAAGGATTTGCTGCTCGCTGCAGGGCCCTCCAGCAGATGGCGCCCAAAGGGAACCCCAGACACCGGGATCCCCATTGGTGCTCAGGTGAGTCGCCCAGGGATGCTGGGAGTTAGGTCACTTGTGAACAACTGCCCAGCTGCCCCCGCAAGGGATCTCCCCTTTACAGGTTGCATCCCCCAATAAACATACAATAAATAGGTAAGATATCAATAAAGTGGCCCGTTTTTCAACCCAATCTTCTGTGTCTGGTCTCGTTATTTCATGCGTCAATCATTAAATGTAGGATACTACACTTGGGCAGTAAAAATGAAATGCACAGATATAGGATGGGTGACACATGGATTGAGGGCAGTATATGAGAAAAGGATCTAGGAGTCTTAGTGGACCACAAGCAGTGTGTCAGCAGTGTGATGCATCAGCTAAAAAAAGTCTATGCGATTCTAGGCTGCATTAATAGGAGTATAGTGTCTAGATCAAGGGAAGTAATAATGCTACTCTTTTCTGCTTTAGTCATACCTCACTTGGAATACTGTGTCCAGTTCTGGCACCATAAATCAGAAAGGATGTTGAGAAGCTGGAAAGTGTCCAGAGGAGGGCGACCAGGATGGTGGGAGGTCTGGAAGCCATGCCCCACGAGGAGAGGCTTAGGGAGCTAAGCATGTTCAGTCTGTAGAAGAGAAGGTTGAGAGGTGACATGATAGCTATGTTTAAATATTTGAAGGGATGTCATACTGAGGATGGGGCAAGCTTGTTTTGTGCTGCTCCAGAGACTAGGACATGGAGCAATGGACTCAAACTACAGGAAAAGAGATTCCATCTAAACATTAGGAAGAACTTCCAGAGAGGAAAAGCTGTTCGGCAGTGGAATGCACTGCCTCAGAGTCTGGATGTTTTTAAGCAAATGCTGAATGGCCATCTGTTGGAAATGCTTTGATTGTTTATTCCTGCATGGCAGGCGGTTGGACTGGATGGCCCTTGTGGTCTCTTCAAACTCTATGATTCTATGATTCTATGTGTTTTCTGGGTCTAGCTACTATGCAAAACACTTGATGTTGCACTCAGAAATATATCCTGTGGGTATGCAATATCATAATACCCAGCAACACTGGAATTCCCATAGAGTCAGAAAATACCCCAGATCAAGTCACTCAGTGCAAGTTTTTCTTTGAGTGTTTTAAAAAAATATCTGAATAAGGTTGAAAGACATGTCAAGCTGGCACATTGGTCCTCATAGCCATTTCACATTAACCAGTATTTTTACCCAAAATATTAGAAATTTTTTTAAAAAACTACCAAAGGAAATGTTTTACAACATATGGTGTACATGCCCAGTTTGTTGAAGGTTTTTCATTGGTCATCAAAATACTATTTTTTATTAAGAATCTCTAAAAAAAATATGTGAAAGGACCACATATATGATCACTATAGCAAGAATATTATATGCAAAAAATTTGCAAAGTATTGAACAGTAGACAGTGTGCCAAGCATGGAAGAGTGAGTGAAGAAATTCCATGAATATGTACTTCCTGCTAAAGAACATTCAAGCTAGAATGAAAAAAAGGAGCAAGATGATAAAATATTTCTTAGAAATGAGTAACCTTTAAAACATGTAACCTTTCTGTGAATAATGCTATGTGTTCTGTCTCTGATAATATTTTTTTAATTTCTTCTTCCCTTACAACAGTTTCCATAATTTGTAACTGTTGTAATATTAAAATATATTAAGAAAAGAAAGGAAACTAAACAGTGAGACGCTGAAGCTTCAAAAAAGGATTTGAAATGTATTGCGCTTCAGTAATAATCTTGGCTTATATATTTTAAAATGTTAAGCTTCATCCCTCTGTAATATATGATGCTTGGGATAGAGAAACATAAAGGCTAAAGAGGGGGAGAGTATACTAAATATGAATGATGAGTATTTTCCTCTTTTGAGATTTACTTTTTGTAAAAGAAATGAAAGATTGAAGCAGGTAGCTTGCCTTCAGAGAGCTAAAGGGCATCTCCTTTGATGATGTACATTTATCATTTTCACTAAAGAGTTCTGATCCCTAAATAGCAGTCCATATTCCTTGACTATACTAAAAGCACTGTGGGGGGAAGCTCCAGGTTGAAGTGAAAGAAATGGCTTTTATTGGGAATAACATGCAAAGCATTCACACACACACACAACACACACTCACAAGAGCCACCCAAGGCTACCAAAGAGCTAAGGCAGAAAAGGTTGGATAGAGGAAGAGATTCAGGGAATAGTACAATAGTTACCCATCTTGAGAAGTAGCAAAGTACAGTTGTCCCTTCATATTCGCTGGGGTTTGGTTCCAGGACCCCCCCCCCCATAGATACTGAAATCCATAAATACTCAAGCCCCATTATATGCAATGGCATAGCAAAATGGTGTCCCTTGTGTACGATGGCAAAAGCAAGGTTTGCTTTTTGGATTATTCTTTTTAAAGAATATTTTCAAGCCGTAAATACTTAAAACCATGAATGCCAAATCCGTGGATACGGAGGGACAACTGTACTAACACAGAAGTCTGAGGGAGGCACTGGGGCATGCTGACAGAGAGAGTGGCTGGGTGTTTTCCACAGTGGCACACACTACTATGGTTTGGGGCTAATATTTATACTATATTTTGTTTCCTGAATGGGGTATTTGGGCTTAGAACAAAGCTTAGATGGCCTTCCCACTGTTTAAACAAAGGAAACCAAAACTTGGCTGCGGCTTACTTAGAATATGGGGTGTGGCTTCTTAAAAGATATAATAATATGATGATGATAGCAAATGATGCTCGTAACTGTTCCACCATGTGGAGGTTGACTAAATGACCCTTAGGTGTCTCACAACTCTGCAAAACAATAAAATATAATGTTAAATCTATTATATAATGATAGTAACAATAATGAAATTATCAGCAAGAGAAACCATAAACAGTGAATATGAACTTGTGGAAAAAAACCAAAAATTGGGCAAAAAACACAAGGCTCCTTCAAATAAATCCCTGCTCCCAAAAACTAAAGGCCCCAAACACAGGGCCTAATAGGACAACCAGGCCTGTTAACTAGGTCCCAACCACACCTAGAGGCCAAACCACATATTCTAAGTAAGCCACAGCAAGCAATGGGCAACAATAAAGGCCGCTGTAGGCCAAAACAGGGGAAAGGACCGCTAGGCCTAAATAGGCCATGCTAGGAAAACAGGCCTGTATTGCAGGATGCACGGGCCTGGGTAAGTCACAAATAATACCCCCACACACACATACAATAGGCCCATACAGACCAAAACAAGGCCAAAACTACCCCAGGCCACTACCAGTGCTGTGTCCATAGGCCACAGCTAAGTCCATAAAAATGGTCCATGCCAAAAAATGGTCCACACCACAGAAGAAATGTTGAAGAGGGAAAGGGCTATGTCATGGGCCTACTGTGGCTTCCCTGCTCCTAGCAACCTGGGAGATGGCCAAACAAACTGTGGCCACACCAAGAAAGAAGCAATGGTCCACCAAGTGAGGTTGCACGGTCACCAAGAATAGGCTGTGGAACGCCATGAAGCAATGGGGGAAGGCTGTATAATGGCTCTGCTCCAGCCTCCGCACTCCCAAGTGACACTCACTCCTACTGGGTGACCACTGGATGCGGGACCACATGACAAAGCCACCACTTCCTCACCAGCTGCCCCCGTCCCGACAGCTATCCAGGTAAGAAACTAGTCGCTCATTTGTTCGTTGGCTGCTTGTTCGATTCAAGTCAGAAGGCAGTAGCATACAAAACTCCCTCTCTTCCATCAAAAGATCAAGAGGGAGAGTTAGGGGTAGCAGAGCCTTAAATATCCCCATGCTCTCACTCATGCGTGCATCATGCATGCACAATGACATAATTTATGCTGGTCTTTATCCTGGCTGCGCTAGAGGGGAGTGATCCAAAAATTCTTAATATACCCAGGTTCTAAAAACTTTGGTTAACTGTGGTTTTATTACGGTAGATTTTTTAAGTAAATAAGTTCACTTTGTTAACCTTCAACTGCTATTCATATATCATATCAATGATATATTACCAAAGGGTAGTCACCAATGGCTCCTCTTGAACCTGGAGAGAAGCAACTAGTGGTGTGCCACAGGGTTCTGTCCTGGGCCCAGTGCTATTCAACATCTTTATCAATGACTTGGATGAGGGAATAGAGGGCATGCTTATCAAGTTTGCAGATGACACCAAATTAGGAGAGGTAGCTAATACCCCAGAGGACAAGATCAGAATCCAAAATGACCTTAACAGATGAGAAAGCTGGGCCAAAACTAACAAAATGCATTTCAACAGGGAGAAATGTAGGAGAAATGTAATTCATTTTTACTTGGGCAGTAAAAATGAAAAGCACACATACAGGATGGGTGACACCTGCATTGATGGCAGTACATGCGAAAGGGATCTAAGAGTCTTTATGGACCAGAAGGCGAACATGAATCAGCAGTGATTCTAGGCTGCATTAATAGGAGTATAGTGTCTAGATCAAGGGAAGTCTATTCTGCTTTGGTCACACCTCACCTGGAATACTGTGTCCAGTTCTGGGCACCACAATTCAGGAAGGATATTGAGAAGCTGGACCGTGTCCAGAGGAGGCTGACCAGGATGGTGGGAGGTCTGGAAGCCATGCCCCACGAGGAGCAGCTTAGGGAGCTGGGCATGTTTAGTTTGTAGAAGAGAAGGTTAAGAGGGGACATGATAGCCATATTTAAAATATTTCAAGGGCTTGTTTTTGTTTTCTGCTGCTCCAGAGCAATGGGTTCAAAGTACAGGAAAAGAAATTCCACCTAAACATTAGGAAGAACTTTTTGACAGTAGGAGCTGTTCGGAAGTGTGGTGGAGTCTCCTTCTTTGGGGTTTTTTAAACAGAGGCTGGATGGCCATCTGTTGGGAATTATTTGATTATGTATTCCTGCCTGGCAGGGGGTTGGACTGGATGGCCCTTGTGGTCTCTTCCAACTCTATGATTCTATGATTCTATATTTATATTTAAATCTTATGTCTCAGTACAGTTTCCCCTATTGTATGTCCATAACTTTATTCAAAGGATGTAGCTTTCTCAATGTTATCACGCTTATCTCTATCTTATAAATCATAACCAGTATAGCCTATTACACATTTACTTAAACCTGCTAAAAAATTTCAAAATTTATCAGATATAACCATTAGTAACTTACCATCTCAATTTTAATTAATGGAATGTTATGTTTGCTAGGTCACCATTAACATTTCCATCCAAATCCAGCAATGAGCTTCCAATTCCACATTTCAGAATTTAACAAAATAATTTCTCACTCTTCTATTCTGGTAAAATATTTTCATTCCACTTTTAAATGAAGGACAAACTCACTGCTATACTCATATACTTTATTCTTACCTGCCCTATTCTCTGTCATAACTCTGCTGTAAATCTCAATAAGAATACTTAGAAGTATGCCATATTTCAACTATAACAGCTCCAAACAGGGCCATATATATCCCAAATCATTACTTGAACAATCTTTACATTTATATTTTACATATTGTCTCATATAAAATTTCCACCATTGATTAAAATATAAATAGGTGAGTTTGTTATGATTTTGTTTGAGGATAGTTTTTCTCTTTCTTTATATTCTTGCTGAGTTAAGGTTTACTTCTCCCCTCCAAAACATCTTCATTCTCTCTTCCTTTTTTGTTTAATAATTGTCTTTCTGTTGAATTAACAGAATGCTGTTTTGTTGAATTCTCAGTTTACTCTTGTTGGATAAAGCACCCCTCTCCATCCAACGATGTTCCCATTTTTCCCCTCTTTCTTCCTTTCATAGATGTCCTTTCTGGTTTTCTGTCAGTAAACATTCCCTAATTTCTTCTTAGATAATTCTTTTCACATCCATTCTGACATTTAAAAAAAAAAATCTTTCAACCCTCTCAAATCACTACAGAGAGACTCAGTGTTTTGACTTCTCACAAAATTTTCTGGTATCCTTCCATGTCTCTTTTAATAAGTCAAAGATTTACTTCTTTAGGATGATATCACTGGCAGTATGTTTGATTCATTAGTCATACAGCATGTCTTTGTTGCCAGTTTTGACAGCTGTCCAATTTTAATTAAAGAACATTAAATTCTGGGGTGTAATGAATCCTCTTTGTCAGTAACTTGAGCTATTTTTACCCAGCAATGCAAGTCAATTTCATATCTTCTTAAAAGTTGTCCTCATTTCCTTCTGGCAAGGATGTAAGATGTTGTGACTAACATGAAATAAACATCAAAACATTCCCATGCTCCAAAAACTGTGAGTTAACTCTTTCTTAGCCATTAACTCTTCTGCTTTCTTAATAATATAGCTTTAATTTAAAAAAAATACAATCTTTTCAAGTCAAGTTCCATCATGAGTCTTTTTTCCTTCCTGTTTCAATCTTATTGCCTCTAAGTTCAATCCTTCAATGTTAATTTAAGCAAAAGCTACAGTAGCACACCTGTATCTGCTGATTTGCCAACTGCTTATTCAATTATCTGCAGTTGGTGACAGCGGGGGGGGGGATGAACAGGGGAGGAGGCTTCTGGTGGCTCTGGTGGTTGCAATGCTAACGAGGGTGAAGGGAGAGGAGGGGAGGTCTCACTTACCTTCTCCCTTTGCCCCCAGGATGGCTCCCATTGATGGCAATGGCAACAGGGGAAGGGAGAGAAGGAGAGTTTTCACCTCCCTTCACTCCCTGGGATGGGTCCCATTGACAGCAATGGCAATGGAGGGATGACTGGAGGGAAGGAGAGTTCTCACTTCCCTTCTCCCTTCATCCCCCCATGGCTTCCATGGTGGCAATGGCTACAGGGGCATTCACTATTATCTATGGTATTCATTATCTGTGGGGGGCCCTGGAACCAATCCCTCATGGATAGAAGGGTGCTACTGTATTGGCTTTTTCACTCTCAGAATTGTTTAATTCAGCCAATGCTTATTTCTTATTACTTATTTCTTAAACTTGCACTTTAAAGTTAAACCCCTTTTCTTCTTTGAAGATATATTCTTAAATTCAGTTTTTTAGTGCAGGTAAGTAGAGTTTTTTGAGTTCTTTCAATATTCCGTCCTCGTCTCGGCTTCTATATCAACAAAATGCCAGTTTTTTTCCTGCTCACTCTGGTGGCTCTGGTGGTTGCAATGCTAACGAGGGTGAAGGGAGAGGAGGGGAGGTTATTTCAACAAGGTTATTTCAATCAACTTCTACTGTGGAAAAAAAAAGAAGAAAGGGATGGCTGTATATGTAAACAGAAAATATTCAGTTAAAGAAATACTTAATGACAACTATGGTCATTATGGTCTATTGGATTAGAAGTTCAATTTTAAGACTTAAACCTTGTGGTAATCAGTATCTATACTACCATCGAAAAGAAAGAATTTTTTCCCCAAAAAACTGGAAGAAGAATTTCCAAAATTGAATGCAGAATTTCTGCTTATTATTGGAGATTTTAACAGAGTTATTATTCCATTAATACACAGATGTTCAGAGAAAGTATTCAAAAAGAACCAAGGGAAATTGCCAATTACTTTTTTGATCTTGTAAACAAACATCGTTTAAAAGATACTTGGAGACATATACATGGAGAATCAAAATCATACATTTTTTATGATTGTCATAAAACCCTATTTAGAATAGATTTGTCCATGATCTCCTCTACATTACTTACTAAAATAAAGGTTATGGAAATTTTTCCAAGAATGGTCTCTGACCACAACATGATAATTTTGAAATTAAAAGAAGGGGGAAAAAGAATACAATTGGAGGCTAAACAAAAACTTATTGAAAGATGAGAAAATTAGGAAAGAGATTAAGTCTCAACGTAAGTTTTTTGTTTGTTTTTAGACTAACATGACAGAGGGATCGTCATTAAAAACATATGGGACACATCTAAAGCGTACATTTCAAGAATTCTTATAGAGAAAGGGGCAGAAGCAAAAAGGAAGAGGTTAGAAAAAAGAGAAAAAATAATAAAGGACATTAAGAGCAAAGAAGACGAATTACAGAAAAATACCTCATCAGATATCATTACCAAGGAAATAAAACTCTTACAACAACAATTAAATGAAGACACGATGGTTCAAGTTGAGAAAAAATTGATATACATATGGCAAAAGAATTTTGAACAAGCAAACAAACCAGGTAAGTGGCTATCTCGGAAGCTACAGAAAGAAAAAGAACAGAAACAGATTCTAGAACTAAAAGAGGGAGAAATAAGCTACAGGAATCAAGAAAAGATGAAAGAAATAATATATAAGTATTTCTCCAAACTATTTGAAAACAACAACAAATGGAATTATATAGAATTAAAAATTAAAAATTATTTAGATAAACATAATGTTTCTGAAGTGGTGGAGGAACAAAGAGAGAATTTAAATAGACTGATTGCACTGTATGAAATCTCAGAAACAATAAGGAGAATGAAATTAAATAAAGCACCAGGTCCTGATGGTTTTTCAGCCCAATACTACAAGACTTTTGAAGAAGACTTACTAGTAACATTACAATTAACACTGAATGAAATATTAAAGGATGACAAACCAGAATCTTGGAGATATTAAAAAATATAATTGATCCCTAAAGAAGGAAAAATAACAACAATATAAATAACTTTATTCCAATTGCATTGTTGAATCTGGATTACAGAATATTCACTTCTATACTGGCTGAAAGGTTAAAGAAAGTTCTTGTAACAATAGTACATGACAATCCAAATGGCTTATTGCCAAAAAGACAACTAAAGGATAACACAAGAATGGTAATCAATATATTGGAATATTACAAATAATTATGATAAAAACTAGCAATCGTTCTATTAGATGTGGAAAAAACATTCTACAATGTGCAGTGGTTTTTTCTTCTAGAGATTCTTAAAAGGATGAAGATTGGGAACAATTCTCTAAACTGGATAAAATCTATTTATAAAGCTCAATTTGCTCAAATAATAGTTAAGGAGAAAAAAAACCTAATCCTGTAAAGATATATATAGGAACCAGCCAAGGATGCCCTCTTTCTCCACTTCTATTTTTAGTGACTATAGAAATTTTAAATAAAATAATTAGAGAGAATTCAAAAATAACAGGCCCAGAAATTAAAGGACACAAATTCAAGCTTAATACATTTGCTGATGATTTGATAATATTTTAGAAAATCCACTTGAAAATATAGAGGAACTCTTCAGTCCATTGAAAGAATTTGGTGAACTTTCTGGGTTTAAAAAAGACAGTGAAAAGATGAAGATATTAACAAAAAAAATTAACAGAAAAAGAGGGGAAAGGATTGAAAAGACTTTCAAATTGTAAAACCACCAAGAAAGTAAAACATTTAATCATAGAATCATAGAATTGTAGAGTTGGAAGAGACCACAAGGGCCATCCAGTCCAACCCCCTGCGCTCCAAGGGAGTGTGTTCCACTGCTGAACAGCTCTTACTGTCAGAAGGTTCCTCCTAATGTTGAGGTGGGATCTCGGTTCCTAGAACTTGCATCCATTGCTCCATGTTCTAGTCTCTGGAGCAGCAGAAAACAAGCTTGCTCCATCCTCAATGTGACACCCCTTCAAATACTTAAACAGGGTTATCATATCGCCCCTTAACCATCTTTTTTCCATGCTAAACATAACCAGCTCCCTAACCTTTCCTCATAAGGCATGGTTTCCAGACCTTTCACCAATTTAGTTGCCCTCCTCTGGGCACTCTCCAATTTGTCAATATCCTTTTTGAATTGTGGTGCCCAGAACTGGACATAGTATTCTAGGTGAGTATCTAATAATTACAAAACAACCTGGAAAGGAATAAAAACAGATATGGAAAAATGGACAAAATTGAATTTATCATTGTTTGGAAGAATTGCAGCTATAAAAATGAATATTCTGCCAAAATTCAATTTTTTATTTCAAAATTTACCTATTATTACCAATGAAAAACCATATATTGATTGGGAAAGAAGACTATCCAAATTTATTTGGAATTGCAAAAAGTCAAGAGTTAAATGAGAAAAGTGAATGGAGGGTGTTGACTAGCAGATTTGAAGTTATATTTTCAGGTGAATGCTCTTTCTTGGATTAGAGATTGGGGTTTACTAGACAATGAAAACTTTTTACCCTGGAAGGGTTTAATTTAACATTCAGATGGCACGCATACCTATGGTACAGGAAAGTAAAAGAAAACAAAGAATTTAATCATAAGTTCATCTGTAAAGCATTGCTAAATATCTGGTGGCAGAAGGAAAATGCTATTATAGAAAGATTCCAGTTTGAGTGTCCCCACACGAGGCCTTCCACAAAAGATGGAGAGAATCCAAAAAATGGTTAAGGTATAAAGATTTGCTTACTAAAACTGAAAAAATACGTACAACTTGAGGTCAATACAGAAACTAGAAAAGGAAAGTACAAAGTTGGGACTTCCAGTAGGGGGCACAAGGACTTAGGACAGGCTCTATAGGGCTCTCTGTCTGCACTGTCGTCTGAGAGCAGCAAAACTTCCCCAACTTCATGCCTGGGAAGGTAAAGGAAGACTGGGGTTTGCAGTAGCTGTTTAAATTGAGTCTGGGGGTTGTATAGGGAGAGTCCTACCTCCAGATCAAGGCGACAGACTGAGCAGCCATTGCTGCTCTCAGAGCCATTTGGCACAGAGGTCTCATTTCTCCCCGTACTTTTAATCAAGAAGATAACTTAAGATTAATTTTTTTATGGCAAAATAACTCAAAGAATTCGGAATTCCCTCTAATATTGAGTACTCACCAAAGCAAAGAAGGAGAGAGTCCTCATTGGGGGATGAGAGATAATTAACTTGAAAATTTATTAATCTCACTTCATAGTTATTTAGTTGATGTGTAGCATAATAGGACAGGGGATATAAAATAAAGCAAAATTAGAGGAGGTGAGGTTCACCTAAGGGGGTGAAAATACAAAGAAACTAAATAACTGATGAAAGGATTAGAGAACAATTTAAGCCCTCTATGATCAGGCTGATAAGCTGAATTTAAACTGTGTAGTGTCTAGTGGCTGCATAATTAACTACACAGCTGGCTAATCAGCGGCAGAAACGACAGTGCAGACAGCTGGTCAGCTAGAGATCAGGGCTGGACATAAACTGCAGATTGGACTATGTAAAAAACGGATGGTCTGAGGTCTGGACGGTGCTAAATGTGGATTGGAATATTTAAAGTGAAGAGTGATGATAAGCAGAGCGCTGCATGTGACAAAACAAAAGTAGGAGTGAGTGCCAAACAGAGGGAGAAAGTGCATCTGACAAGCAGAGGGAGAGAGAGTGCATTGCAAGCAGAGGAAGAAAGGGTATGTGGCAAACAGAGGGAGAAATAGCACTTGAGAAGCAGAGGGAGAAAGTGTGTGTGCCAAGCAGAGGGAGAAAGGGCTTGTGCCAAGCAGAGGGAGAAAGAGCATCTGCCAAGTAGAGGGAGAAAGAGCATCTGCCAAGCAGAGGGAGACAGTGCGTGTGCTAAGCAGAGGGAGAAAGTGCGTGTGCCAAGCAAAGGGAGAAAGAGCGTGTGCCAAGCAGAGGGAGAAAGTGCGTGTGTCAAGCAGAGGGAGAAAGAGCATGTGCTAAGCAGAGAGAGAAAGAGCGTGTGCCAAGCAGAGGAAGAAAGGGTGTGTGCCAAGCAGAGGGAGAAACAGCGTGTGCCAAGCAGAGGGAGAAAGAACGTGTGGCAAGCAGAGGGAGAAAGGGTGTGTGCCAAGCAGAGGGAGAAAGGGTGTTACCAGAGTGTTAAGTTGTAGTTATAGAAGAAAGCTCTCAGAAGAGAATTAAGGACACGCAAACCAATAAAGGGTGGTAAAACTGATTAGGAGCATATACTGCTGGGCCAAATAGATCACATATATAAAGACGCCTAGACATAGAAGATTATTAGCAAATAATAGACAACTACTCCACAATCATATAATTTGATGGCCTCGGGTTTGAGACCCAGAGCTTACACCACTTCTCAAATTTCAGCTGGAAGGGTCTCAATAGAAATGCCACCTAAACAATCAGATATAAATATGCAAATTTTGGAGGAACTCAAATCTTTTAAGAGGGAGATAAAGGAGGAACTGCGGAATTTGAAGAAAGACATAAAGCAAGATTTTGAAAAAATAGAAAAGAGGTTAGACAAAATGTCTACGGAAATGAAGGATATTAAAGGAGATGTAGAAAGGGTAAAGGATAGAACTTTTAGTTTAGAAGAGCAATCTGTGCATATCACAAAATACATAGAAAAGGAGAAACAGTTAAATCTACTCCAAGAGATCAGATATAGAGAAAAGTGTTTGAAATTGAGAGGTCTCCCTGAAAAGATCTACGAAAATCTCCAGGAAAGAATAATACCGGTGCTAGTGAACTATATAGATGTCACAGAAGAAACTTAGGAAAGGGACATTGCCAAAATATTCAGAGCCAGCTCGATAATTGCAAAAGAACAAAAATTGCTGAGGGATATTGTGATTTCTTTTATAAGATCTAAATATAGAGATAGAACTATTCAGATGAACTATACACAGAAATTGACAATAGAGGGAAAAGAGATACAAATATTCAAGGACATTCCAACAAAAGTGCTGAGGAAACAGCAAGATTATAAACAACTCACTCAAAAACTTAGATGAATGGGGATAAACTTTAGATGGGATCGAGTGGAGGGAATCTCATATATATACTGGCAAAAAAGATACAGAATAGGCACGGTGGAAAAGGCAAAAGATATGTTAAGAAAACTTAATGAGGAAGAACAGAGAGAAGAAGAGAGGAGACGGAAGAAAAGCAGACGTGGAGGAAAAGAGGATTTAATAGACAAGGAGGAAAGAGATGATGATGGGCAGAGAGAAGGAAGCAGTAAAAGTTTAGACCAAGAAGAGGTACCTTCACACGAGAACGAATAGGGGAAAGAAGAAGAGGAGGACAATGAGAGAAAAGGATATAAAAAAGAGACAGACGAAGACGAAGAAGACGACAATTAAAAAACGAATAGCACTATGAATATAATATCTTGGAATGTTAAAGGACTTAATACTTTGACGAAGCGAAGAAGAGTATATCATTACCTAGAGAAAAACAAGGGCGAAATTACATGTCTTCAAGAGGTCAGGATACAACAAGAAGAGAGTAGATACTTTAAAAACTCTAAACTGGGCCAATAATTTGTTTCTTTGTCAACAAAGAAGAAGAAAAAAGAAGAAAAAAGGGGTGGTGATATACATAGATAAAAGGTATGAAGCAAAACAAATCTTGAAGGATAATGAGGGTCACTTGATCGGTGTAGAAGTCAACCTTATAAATGAAAAAGTATATTTGATTGTGGTATATGGTCCATTTGAGAAAAAGGAAAGATTTTATAAGAACTTGAGCAAGGAGATGACAAAGTTGGAAAAGGGAACAATAATACTCATGGGAGACTTCAACGGTGTGCTGAATGGGAAGAAAGACAGATCTGGTGACGCTAAAGAGAACCAGGGCAGATTACCGAAAATATGCTGGAATCTTATGAAAGAGTTCCACCTAAAAGATCTTCAGACAACAAAATACGAAGATGAAAAAGGATACACTTTTCGCTCCGAGGTCCATAACACAATGTCCAGAATAGACATGTTCTGGACATCAACAGTTTTAATTCCGAGAATAAAAGAGATGGAGATATTGCCAAAAATAATATCAAATCACAACCCCATCAGGATGAATCTGAAACATACTAAGAGAGAATATATCTGGAGGTTGAGAGATGGTCTACTAAGGGAAGAAAACTTTGTACAAAATATGAAAGAACTAATTAGACTGTATTTCAATGAAAATCGAAAGGAAGATACAAAGATGAGAATAATCTGGGATGCATTTAAAGCTACAATGAGAGACTATTTTTTACAAAAAGGGGTGGAAAACAAAAAGAAATTGAGGGACAGAAACCAGGCACTGATGTATAAATAAAAAGAGAAAGAGGAGGGATTAAGAAAGAAACCCCAAAGTAAAGTGATAACTAAGGAAATAGAACTTTTAAAGAAATCAATTAACGCTAGTATGCTCGAGGAGATTGGGGGAAAATTAAAGAAACTAAAACAAAGGTCATTTGAACATGCCAATAAGATGGGAAGATGGCTCTCTTATAAACTGAAGAATTGAAAAAAGGATGAGCGCTGAAATCATATCAAAAGGAAAACTTCTTAAGCAGCAAGATGAAATAGAAAAAGAATTCCTTGACTACTATTCATTGTTATACAAACAACAAATAAAGGATGAAGATTGGGAAGATAGGATGTATGATTATATTAAGACAAATAAGTTTGGGTGGTTGTCAGAAGATCAAAGGGCGGGATCACCATAGAAGAATTAGCTGCGGCGATACAAAGTTTAAAGAGGGGTAAAGCACCAGGCCCAGATGGCTTTACAGATGTCTTTTATAAAATTTTTGAAAAAGAAATCTCAAGGCCATTACTGGAACTGATCAATCTAATCCACTTAGAGGGAGTACCTGATACATGGAAGAGTGCTAATATTACGATGATATGGAAGGAAGGTAAAGAACAAATGGAAGTAAAAAATTACCGCCCGATTTCCCTTCTTAATGTCGACTACAAGATCTACACAACTATGATGGCAACTAGAATAAAGGAAGTCTTAATTGAAATAATAGATAACGACCAAAGTGGATTTTTGCCAGGTAGATCACAAACAGCTAACATCAGAAACATCGTAGATATACTGGAATTTTTGGAGAAGAATAATGAACGAAAGGTAGCTATACTTTTCGCTGATGCTGAAAAGGCATTTGATAACATTAACTGGCGTTGTTTAATCAGAACGATAGAAGAACTGGGATTTGGCGAATTTATGACATCAAATATTGAAAAAATCTATACAGAACAAAAAGCTTCGATAATCGTAAATGGACAAAGATCTCAAGAAATCCTGATCCAGAAAGGAACAAGACAAGGGTGTCCCCTGTCGCCATTATTATTCATAACAGTAATGGAAATTTTAATGAACAAAATAAGAAATGATCAAGGGATAAGAGGTCTGAGAATTAGGAATCGGGAATACAAGGTCAGAGCATTTGCGGATGATCTGGCCATAATATTAGAAGACTCCATAGAGAATGTAAATTGCCTAATGGGCACTATCGAAGAATTTGGAAAATATGCTGGCTTCAAAATTAATAAAGAGAAAACCATAATTCTGGCCAAAAATCTAACGAAAAAAGAGCAAGAAACATTGAGAGAAAAATCAGAGTGTAAACTGGAGGAAAAAGTTAGGAATTTGGCTTTCTACCAGAAATCTGGATTTATTTGATAACAATTATAAAAAAAACATTGGAAACAATAAAGGGTAAATTAACGATGTGGTCTAAACTTAATTTGTCATTGATAGGAAGAATAGCGGCTATTAAGATGTCTGTCCTCCGAAACCAATGTTCCTTTTCCAAAATCTGCCAGTCATTACAAATGATCAACCATTTAAGACCTGGAAGAAGGATCTCAGCGATTTCATATGGAATGGTAGAAAGGCAAGGATAAAATGGACAACTTTAATTGAAAAATCAGAAAGGGGAGGATTAGACTTACCAGATCTTCAAAATTATCATAAAGCATGTAGCTTAGTATGGCTAGGGGAATGGTTCAAATTGAAAGATCAAAAAATGCTACTATTAGAAGGAGTAGGATTAAGGTTCAGCTGGCATGTGTATTTGAACTATGACAAAGTCATAATCCATAAGGAATTCAATAACCATATTATACGGAAATCTCTCTTTCAGACCTGGTCAAAGATACGAAAGCAATATTTCGGGAAAATACCGAATTGGACATCCCCAGTTGAAGCTTTCAGTGGAACATGGGGATATGTGGGTAAATCAGATAAATGGATCACTTATAAGGAACTATGTATTCGACGTGTCAAGAAAATGGAATTAAAACAAAAGAGAGGCTTGATAAGGAGGGTTGGAAATTTAGCTGGTTCTCCTATCAACAGATATATAGTAGATATAAGAAAGATAATGAAGAATTTGGTATTTGGGAAGAAGAAACAGAATTAGAAAAAATAATAGAGGATGATAAGAAAAAGATCACAAGGCTGTACAAAATTCTTAATTCTAAACAACTTGAGACTGAAGTAATTAGAGATACAATGATCAAATGGGCAAGGGACATAAGGGAAGTGATCGAATTACAAGAATGGGAGGAGGCCTGGAAGAACACAAAAAAATTTACCGCTTGTCAGGCTTTGAAAGAGAATTTTTTAAAAATAAGTAATAGGTGGTATATGACCCCATCAAGGCTAAACAAAATGTTTGGAACTAAAGAGAAAAAGTGCTGGAGACGTGAAAAACGAATAGGGACATTAAATCACATGTGGTGGACCTGCCCAAAAATTCAAAGGTTCTGGTTAAAAATACATAACATTATTCAAAAAGTATTTAATATAAATTATGAAATAAGCCAGAAATTGTACCTCTTAAATATCACATCAATGTTAGCAAAGGAGGTGAAAAGGAAATATTGGAGAATATTGCTATATCTTTGTACAGCGGCGCGGATAGTAATAGCTGCAAAATGGAAGGGTAATGATGAGCTGAGGATAGATGACTGGCTTAATAAAGTACAAGAAATGAAAGAATATGATAAATTAACACATTTATTAAATCAGAAATTGGTACAAAGAACAGAAGAAGTGTGGCTTACAGTAAAAGATTATTGTAGAAAGAGATGGGGTACAGCGGCAGATATAGAAATATAAGGGGGAAAGGAGGAAGTGAGAGGACACGAAATGTAAAGCAACGAAGGAGATAATGGTGAGAAAGGATATCTTACATGAACTCTAGGAAAACTATAATAGAAAGGTAATGTACTAAAAGGAGGGTTTGTTTGAAAAAAACTAAGAGAGAAACAAACCCTTTGAGTTATTTTATACGAAGGAAGTCATACTTAGTTTTGTTTTAAAGGAATGTACACAAGTTTTGTGGATGGGAGAGGATGGGATGGGAAGCTGTTTTTTCCCGCCTACTGGCACCTAAATGTAAAGTGTACATGAAACAATAATATATATATATATATATATATATATATATATATAATTGTTTCATGTACAGTTCACATTTAAAAAAAGAAAGTACAAAGTTGAATTTTTTTTTTAATACACAATTAAAAGATATAAAATGGGCTTAACATTAAAGAACTTTGAAGAAGAAACTGACTTAGATAATTTTTGATAAAGGTGAAAAATTAGTGCCCAAATATTACAAAAAATATGAGAAAGAGAGCAGGAACATGAAACAATTAAGGAATCAATGATAAAATGGGCCAAAGACTTTGGGGGAAAATCATAGAATCATAGAATTGCAGAGTTGGAAGAGACCACGAGGGCCATCCAGTCCAACCCCCTGCCATGCAGGAAATCAGGATCAAAGCATCCCCGACAGATGGCCATCCAGCCTCTGTTTAAAGACCTCCAAGGAAGGAGACACCACCACACTCCGAGGGAGTGCGTTCCACTGCCAAACAGCTCTTACTGTAAAAAAGTTCCTCCTCATGTTGAGGTGGAATCTCTGTTCCTGGAGCTTGCATCCATTGCTCTGTGTTCCAGTCTCTGGAGCAGCAGAAAACAAGCTTGCTCCATCCTCAACGTGACACACCTTCAAATACTTAAACAGGGCTATCATATCGCCTCTTAACCGTGTTTTTTCCAGGCTAAATATACCCAGCTCCCTAAGTATCTCCTCATAAGGCATCGTTTCCAGACCTTTCACCATTTTAGTCGCCCTCCTCTGGACACGCTCCAATTTGTTCAATATTCTTTTTGAATTGTGGTGCCCAGAACTGGACACAGTATTCTAGGTGAGGCCTGACCAAGGCAGAATAGAGCGGCACTATTACTTCCCTTGATCTGGACACTATACTTCTATTGATGCAGCCCAAAATCGCATTGGCCTTTTTAGCGGCCGCATCACATTGTTGACTGATGTTCAACTTGTGGTCTACTAGGACTCCTAGATCCCTTTCGCACGTAGTCTCATTCAGCCAGGTCTCCCCCATCCTATATCTATGCATTTCATTTTTTCACCCTAAATGCAGTATCTTACATTTCTCCGTATTGAATTTCATTTTGTTAGCTTTGGCCCAGCTCTCCAGTTTATCCAGGTCATTTTGAATTTTGATCCTGTCCTCCAGGGTATTAGCTACTCCTCCTAATTTGGTGTCATCTGCAAATTTGGTAAGTATGCCCCTAATTCCCTCATCCAAGTCATTAAAAAAGATATTGAATAGCACTGGGCCCAGGACAGAACCCTGTGGCACCCCACTGGTCACGTCTTTCCAAGACGAAGAGGAGCCACTGCTGAGCACCCTTTGGGTACGGCCGGTCAACCAATTACAAATCCATTGAACAGTTAACTTGTCTAGCCCACATTTTACAAGCTTGTTTGCAAGAATGTCATGGGGAACCTTGTCAAAGGCCTTACTGAGATCAAGGTATGCAATATCCACAGCGTTCCCTTCATCTACCAAGCTGGTAATTTTATCAAAAAAAGAGATCAGATTAGTCTGGCATGACTTGTTACTCTGAAACCCATGAAATAATATAGATTATTTCATAATCATAATAGATTATGAAATAATCTAGAGTACTGGGGAAAAGCTTGGAATTACACACAGAAATTTACACTAAGGCAAAACCTAAAGGAAAACTTCTTCCAAAATGCAAAATAGATGGCACGTGTCATTGACTGGCTGTTAGCTATATCTATATGTATAATTCTCTTGGGTATGTTGCCGTTTCCAATGTGCTGATTGGCTGCTTAGGAAATTGAGCAACCAATCACAGCTTGGTTGGCCAGCCAATCAGCACACTGGAGGTGGGAACATGTGGAGTTTTACCTCCAGTGTAAACATGGCTGCTGGCAAAGAGTGAGTAGCAGGGTGTGTGCCTGGCATGGTGTGTGCATGGGGCTCAGGCAGGGTGGCTGGGGGTGGCAAGGGCCACGGTGGGGGGGCAGGTGCCATGTGGGGGGAAGGGAGGTGGCAGGGTGGGGGAGGGAGCAGTGTGTATGTGTGTACGTGCATGCATGTGGGCGGGGTCCGGGGAGGGTGGCAGGGGGCGGGAGAGCCACAGTGGGGGGGCAGCATGGGATGGGAGAAGCAGTGTGTGTGTACATGCATGTGCAGCAGGGCAGCAAGGGTGGCAGGAGGTGGAACAGCCATGGTGGGGGGAAGGAGGGATGGGGTGGGAGCTGTGAGTGTGTGCACACATGTGGGTGGGGAGGGCGGCTGGGGATGGGAGGGCCATGGTGGGGGGGCAGGTGCCACATGGTGTGGAGGGAGGCAGTGTGGGAAGGTGGGAGCAGTGTGTGTGTGTGTGTGCATGCATGGGTGCCGGTGAGGGTGACAGGGGGCAAGACAGCCACAGTGGGGGGAGGGGAGGGGTGGGGGGCAGTGAGTTGTATGTGTGTGCATACAGGCGGCAGGGGATGGGAGGGCCGCAGTGGGGGAAGGTAGGTGTCAGGGTGGGTGGGGAGGGAGCAGTAGCATGTGTGTGTGCATGGTTGGCAGGGAGTGTGGCAGGGGGCAGGACAGCTGCGGTGGGGGGGCAGGTGCCACATGGGGGGAGAGAGGTGGCATGGGTGGGGTGGAAGCAGTGCGTGCGTGTGCGCACGGGGGGCAGGGAGGGCAGCAGGGGGACCGGTGTATGCAACCAGAAAACTGGCTTTTCTTCGCAAACAAAGATTCAGGAAGGACTCATCCCGTGCTTTCTGCAAGCGCACTGATGACTATAAAGGCCAATCCGTAATAAACAAGTCTGGTTGCAAAAAGCACAGCAGAATGTCTCCTTGGGTGATGTTTTTGGGTTGTGATTCTTTCTGCGTTGTCGTTTCTCTTCAAGACTTGTTCGTCGTGAGTTCTCAAATAAGGCTGCAGCATTGTGGATAGTGCGTCTCCATGCCTCCCGATGTGAGGCCAGGGCGGACCACTGTTGGTGATCAATTTGGCCGAGCCTGATATGTTGTTTCAGGGAGTCTTTGTATTGCTTTTTTGGAACGCCCCTCTTATGCTGACCCGTGGCGAGTTCACCGTAGAGTAGTATTTTGGGGAGGCGATGGTCCTCCATCCTAGAAACGTGCCCTGCCCAGCACAGCTGTGTCATTCAGGATGCTGCCAAACAAGACTGTCATCTCCTGGGTCAGCCTCGAGCGACCAATGTCCTGAACCGCCTGCATGCAGGGTTGGGGCTGCAGCTTCCAGTGCATCTTTACACCTGCCGGTTTCGTCCCTCGCCAGTCGCTACAGGGCTTTTTTGGAACTGGATTTGTCCTTCGAGCCTGTGCAATGGATTTTTCTGGTGGAGCACAGCGTGCACAGAACTGGCCTCACCCTTTAAACCAGAGATTCATCTGCCGTGGCCTTGCAAGCATGGACGTGGCAGCGAGGTCCTCAGGCCGTAGGTTTGATTAGAGTTTCCTTCTCTTAGATGGTTGACCTTACAGGGTTGGACGAGCACCATCTGCCCGGGTTTGGGATTAGAGTTTTCCTTCTCCTAGGACGGGTATACAGCTAGGACGGGTATACAACTAGTGGAATACACTGGGTATACAGCTAGTGGTAAGGTATTGTCTGCTGTTGTATTATAGAATCATAGAATTGCAGAGTTGGAAGAGACCACGAGGGCCATCCAGTCCAACTCCCCTGCCACGCAGGAAATCTTGATCAAAGCATCCCCGACAGATGGCAATCCAGCCTCTGTTTAAAGACCTCCAAGGAAGGAGACCCCACCACGCTCTGAGGAAGTGTGTTCCACTGCCGAATAGCTCTTACTGTCAAAAAGTTCCTCCTCATGTTGAGGTGGAATCTCTGTTCCTGGAGCTTGCATCCATTGCTTATATATTAGTTATATATTGTCAGGCCTGCTTTTTAGCCAGGGTATGCACATGAGTGGAGTATGCTGTGGGAACGGTTGGTCGGGGATGGAATGTGATGGGTACTGTTTGTAGACTGCTCAAGGACGTTTACAGCCTGGGAAACGAATTAAGGAGTTAAAGCCTGGAACATAGAGACGCCAATTAGCCAGGTGGGAGGGGGAGGACAAAATCTAAGTTTGATACTAGTGCTGTCCTTTTGGCGTGTTTGCCTCAGATCAGCCAGATGCAGTTCACTTTAATTCCTTGCAATAAAGCATTTGAACTAATGCCTGTTGTTTGAGTGATTGAAGTTTGACTGGGTTCATCACAGATTGACTGATCTCCCATTATCCCTGCTGTGATCCTTGGTGTGAAATGTCCTAGGGAACAGATGAGCAGGTGTCTGACAATGGGGCCAGGGAACTGGTCCCAGACAAGATTGAAGTAGCAACCGATGGAGGCGGTGGTCAGGGGGCCTCCTGTGGAAAAGTGGGGTGCAAGCAAGAGTGCCGCAAGGTGGGCATGCAGACCTGACGAGAGGCTGCCAAAGCAGCGGAGGGGATGGTCTTCTTGTTTACCTTCACTCCAACCAGAGACATAGGGGCTGTGGTGAAGTATCGATGGGCTTGGACAAACATGGGTGCAATGCCAGCGGGTCCCAGAGATGGGACATAAGGCCCAACGGAACCTATGGCATGGCCAGCCTGCCCCGGGACTTGGAGCTGGAGCTGGAAGTCATGAAGAGCAAGATGCAAGGAATCCAGTCATGCCTAGCTGAGATCCTAGTGAAGCTGGACTGGAAAGAGAAGGGACCACTGGTGATGGCTCCTGTGGCCGCAGCAGCAGCAGTGGCAGCTGCAGGGGTCTTGCAGTGGCTGGGGCCACTGGTGGGGAGCTTGACGGGAGCTCGGAGGAGGAGGAGGGAGCAGTCCCTGTCCTGTCAGGACCCAGCCCAGCCCCATCAGCCCCAGAACACCTCTGGCACCTCCAGCACCTCGGGTGCCGGGCGAGCCAAGACACATGCCATGGTTGATGGCTAACAGAGGCTTGAAGGTGACCTTCAACAGAGATGCTAAGAAACTATCCTACTTCCTGATCCACGTGAAGGGGTTCATGAGGCAGTAGGAAGGAACGTTCCAATAGAGGAGGAGAAGGTCCAGTATGTGTCCAGCCAACTCGAAGGTGAGTTGGAGGAGTGGCTTGTGGGTCTTTATGACATGGCAGTCCCTGAGTTGGATAGTTTAGATGACTTCATGATGGTCCTGTTGGCCAGGTTCGAGGACCCATTCTGCCAGGAGTGGGCCTATACTACAGCAGATTTGCCAGGGCAATCGGCCCGTGGCAGAGTATGCAGCCAAGTTCTGCCGCTATGCAGCCAAGTGCCTCCTGGTGAGTCAGATCCCGGACTGTACCAAAGCCACCAAGGTCCAGTATTTCTGGGATGGACTCAATGTCAACATCTTGGAGTGGGCCCTAGTCCAGGGCAACCCAGAGACCCTGATCAGATGGGTTCATCTAGCAGGAGAAGTGGAAGCGCTATGATAGAGTGTCAACTTGGCTAAGCAGCAACAAGAGTGGGTCAGTAAGCCTGGGGTGGCATGACAAAGAAGATAGTGCACCTGGCAACCACCCTGATGGGAATGGGAGCAGCAGATGCGACTGGGATTGTGCTTGTGGTGTGGCAAAGGAGGCCACAGAATCACAGAGTGCCTGGAAAAGACCCCCAGCGGTGGCAAGAAGGAGGAAAAGCCCAGACGGAGTGATGGGAAGACATCCCCCTGGAAGTCCACCAGAAAAGTGAAGCCTAAAGTGGCAACACAAACAATGTTCACAGGCCATCCAGCGGGTGAGTCTTCCTGGGAGAAACAGATGAGATGGATCTCTCATCCTCCTCCAATGGAGAGTCGGTGAGAAATGGGCAAGGCCTGCCCTAGTTTGCGCCAGAGGGTGGGCTAATCCTGAAGGGCACCAGGAGTCTGTGGTGAGTGGAGTAAAAGCCCCATTTTTTGTAAAGACTAAGCTATGATTAAAGGGAAAAGGTCCCCCCCCATCGAATAATGGCCATGGTGGGCTGTGGGTGCATGCAAGTGTTAATCCATCCATCTTTAGTGTCCGAACTGGGGCTGGAGACACACAATCTACATGCCCCAATAAAGTTTACCAAAATGGATGGTGGTCCAATGAGTGGGGGGCACCAGGCATCTCACCAGTCCGATGCAGATGAAGATGGGAGGTCACCAAGAGGACATTATATTTGTAGTCGTCCTGAGTGTGGTACAAGCCGTGGTGCTTGGTTTGAACAACTCAGATATAGACTGGACCAAAGAACTTACTACATTCTCCTACCTGGCTTGTATCCAAGAGCACTGCCAGGAGAATAAGCCAGGGGATCGGGAGGTCTCACCCCAAAAAACTACAGCAGAGGGAGAAGAACCTTTGTTCAGTGGCCATCGTTATGGGGGAAGTGAAGGACTTGTCAGTGGAATACCAGAACTGCCTGAGAGCAAGAAGAAGATGGTAATTTGGGTGGTCTCAGATTCTTTTTTTTCCAAAGAAGTGCATTTTGTAGTATGTAAGAGTATCCCCACAGCCCAGCAATTGGCTAAGCTGTTTGTACAACATATATATATAGGCTACATTGTTACCCAAAATGCTCCTTGGAAAATTCCAAGAAAATATTGAGTTTCTAATACGTTGGGGAAATTAGCAGCAACTTGACTTTGGCTATGCAAAAGGGGTAACCAGGGAATCTTTTAAACCTTTGTCTACCGGTAATAGTCTGGATGGAATACACACATGTAAAATTAAGTATGGTTTTTATTAAAGAGTTCAAAAATAGCACCAAACACACACACATTCACCCAGAAAAAGCATTCACACAAGGCTATAGGAAAAGCAGTAGGAAAACTTGGGATAGGGGGTAGCAAGAGGATTTTGTTGGGTGACACAGACCTGTCCTGCAGTCAATCTGGCAGAGTGGATGGAGGAAACTGGGTGGCTACACAGAGTAACAGGGTTTACCCCTATTACTGACTATGCGCAATGAGGGATATTTTGGGGGTGATATTTATACCTCCAAATACACCTGAGGGGATTGGTTGCTTCATGGGTTGAAACAATAGATTTCCATAAGTGACAAAAGGTGAGAAACATGCTAATGTGTTTCTTAATGTCCAATGATTGGATTTTAACAGCTTGAGCAACTTGTCTTTAAGGTTGGGATTTGAGGGAGGGTGGTTGGGATTTGAGGGAGGAAATTTCACAATCAGCAAATACAAAGGTTTTCACCCACCCATTATCTTCCCCTTTATGTGGAATGTGTCCTTTTTGGCTTTTTAGCCTTAGGCTTCCAGGGTAAGACATAGATGACCTTTTGAGACAGTCCTGTCTGTTCCCTGTAGAAGGCCACATTAATGAACCAAAATTCTGCCAGTTTCTGAGGCCTGTAAACATTGGGGTGCAGGCCAATGCTAACATTCCAGAGGTGGGGTGCATTGGAAGTGGGGTGCAGCTGTGCTTAACAACATGATACACACACCAAGATAATTTCAGATCAGGGCACCCAGTTTACTTCTCAGTTGTGGAAGGTGTTTACTAAATTGTTGGGATTTGAACTTGGTTTAAGCAGTGCCCATCATCCACAGAAGGATGGACAACAGAGAGAATAAACACAATTGTGGAACAGTACTTAAGGTGTTACATTAACTTCAGACAGTCTGATTGGGTTGACCTATTGCTGTTTGGCGAGGTTCCCTACAACAATGCAGTACACCAAAGTACTAGACACTCCCTTTTTTTAAAAAAAATAATTTTTATTGGAAATTATCTTACACCATTAAATCCTAAAACAACACAAAGCATCACATTCCCATATTCACCGATCAACATACATTCACATATTCAAGATTTACATATACCCCTCACCCTCCCCACCACCTTATCCCCTTAATTCCCCACATTTACTCTCACCCAGTAAACACCCTACATTTACTCTCTTTCTCTTCCATTCTATACCTCTAAAACTTCCCTTTTCCCCTTCTGTTCCATTTTGTTTTTTTCCATACTCCGCTACCCCCTTCAGAAGTTCCCTTTCTTTGTTCTTTCTGTTTTCTGTTACTTTTACCGTTTACGATTTTATTTTATTTATTTATTCCTTAAATTGATTCTTCTATATCTATTTTTGCCTCTTCTCCGCATCTTTCTTTCAGGAGTGGGTTTAGAATCACCCAAGCTTCCAAATCTTTAAATGTTTTTTTGTCATCTAACATAATTGTTAGTCTTTCCATTTCATACATATCTTTGAGTTTTAACACCCATTCCTCTATCAATGGTATTTCCTGAGTCTTCCAATATTTTGTGTAAATTATTCTTGCGGCTGAGAACATATACAATAAAGCTTTCCAATACTTTTTTTGTACTTGTACATCTATTTTTTCCAACATATTTAGTAAAAATATCTCTGGGTCACACGGAAAATCTACATCTAATAATTTTGTGATTATTTGGTGAATTTTCTTCCAATATCTCTGTATTTTCTCACATTTCCACCAACTGTGATAGTATGTCCCATTGGCTTTCTGACATTTCCAACACTGGTTTTTCATGTTTTTATAAATTTTGGCTAACCTCTCTGGTGATAGGTGCCACCTGGTCAACATTTTATACGTGTTCTCTCTTATGTTATTACTCCTTGTGAAGGTCAAATTTTTCCATACTCTTTCCCATTGTACCAGGGGTATTTCATAACCAAAATTACTTGCCCATTTCAACATATATGGTTTAATGACCTCTTGTTCTTGATCTAGCTTTAATAATATCTTATATATCTTTGACAAGATCTTTCTCCTCCCCCCTTGTAACACTCTATCAAATTCTGTACTTTCTGTTTCTATTCCTTCCAGCTTCTGGTCAATATTTAATTTCTCCTTCAACTGCCTATATAGAAACCAGTGGCATCTAATATTTTCCCTCTGGAGTTCCTCTTGAGACTTCATTATATACTTGTTTCCTATTTTCTTTAACAGATCTTTATACAATAACCATCTTCCCTTAAACAAGTCTTCTCTTCTAAAGTATGCCTCATGATTAGATAACCATAAGGGTATTTTAAGACAGAGCTTCCTTTTATATTTTATCCAGATTCCCAACAGGGCCCTCCTCACATAATGATGTAAAAATTCCTTATGAACTTTCGCTTTATTGTGCCAGATATAGGCATGCCAACCGTACCTTGCATTAAAGCCCTCTAATGCCAGCAATCTTGAGTTCTCTAATGATATCCATTCTAATACCCACGCTATTGCGCATGCATGGTAATAAATTTGTAAATTTGGTAATGCAAAGCCGCCCCTTTCCTTTACTTCTGTCAATAACTTATATTTAATCCTTGGCTTTTTGCCTTGCCAAATGTATCTTGTTAAATCTTGATTCCATCTTTTGAATACCCTCTCATTTATTATAATAGGGATGTTCTGAAAAAGATATAACATTTTAGGAAGGACATTCATTTTAATTGAAGCTATCCTCCCCAATAAGGATAGATCTAGCTTCTCCCATTTCTTCAAGTCCTCCCTTATTTTGCTCCAGATCGTCTGCAAAGGCTTTGTATTTATACTCATGGCCTTGCCCTCACCATCCTCTGATTTACTGGTCTAATCTGACTTTCTTAATCAATATTTCTAGTACCGTGATGAATAACAGCGGTGAGAGTGGGCATCCTTGACGCATCCCTCTCTCGATCTTACAAACCTTTGATTTCTCTCCATTTACTAATATTTGCGCTTCCTGTTCCTGTATTTTGTAGTCCCTTTTTGAAGTGATTTATGGGGAAGACTTTTGGCCATTGCCTTTGGGGACAGTGGAGAAAAGTGATCCCATTCCTTTACAGCAATGGAGTAACAAAATTAAGGAGGCCTGAACAAAGGTAGTGTCTGCTTTGAACTTTGCTAAATCTGTGTATAAGAAACAAGTAGACAAAAAGTGAAACCAAATCCTGCCTATGAGGTGAGAGATAAAGTGTATCTTTCCACTAGATTTTTAAAGAGCCCTCGGCCATCTAAAATATTGGGACCTAAGTACATTGGACCATTTCATGTCACTAGGGTGATCAGTCTTGTGCTTATGAACTGAAACTTCCAAAAGCATACGCTAATGTGCATGCTGTGTTCCATTCCAGTCTTCTGAAACCTGCTCCTCCTTTGAATTCTTGGAGCCCTGCTTCAGAGGAGCCCCCTCCCTTGATGGTGGATGAAAATGAACATTTTGAAATATCTGACATCCTGGACTGTGGCCTTGGAGCCTTGACGTTTTCCCAATTTACCCACTCCGCACGTCAATATCTGCCTGTGCCACATGCGGAATTGGTAGATTGGGAACACGTCAAGGCTCCGAGGCTTGTGGCCAAGTTTCATAAGCACTTTCCAGATAAACCAGGATGATGTGTTTTGAAATGTGCTTTCTTGTTCTGTTGTTTTCTTGCTTTATTTGTTTGCCTTGCTTTTAAGTTTCTCTGCTTGATAGGAGTGTGCCTTTGCAGGTATTGTCCGCTGTTGTACTAGTTAGATATTTTTAGGCCTGCGTGTTAGCCAGAGTATGGACATGAGTGGAGTGCATTGTGGGAAAGGTTGGTTGGGGCTGGAATGTGATGGGTACTATCTGCAGACTGCTCAAGGATGTTTAAAGCCTGGGAAAGTAATTATGGAGTTAGAGCCTGGAACATACAGACTCCAATTAGTCAGATGGGTAGGGGAGGATGAAACCTAAGTTTGATACTAGTGCTGTGCTTTTGGTGTGCTTGCCTCAGATTGGTCAATGACCAGATGTAGTTCACTTTAATTCTTTGCAATAAAGCATTTGAACTAATGCCTGTTGTTCAAGTGATTGAAGTATGACTGGGTTCATCATAGCACCTGACACCCACTAAAATACATAAAACTGGGGAAAATACGTGTTGGAAATGTCGTTACGCGATAGGAACTTATTATCATTCGTGGTGGGGATGCCAGAAAATAAAGAAGTTTTGGGAAAAGATTCAGAAAACCATAAAAATTTATGAAAATTCATAAAACAGATATAGGCTGGGTGACACCTGGCTTGATGGCAGTACATGTGAAAGGGATCTAGGAGTCTTAGTAGACGCAAGCTGAACATGAGTCAGCAATGTGATGCAGCAGCTAAAAAAGCCAATGCGATTCTAGGCTGCATTAATAGGAGTATAGTGTCTAGATCAAGGGAAGTAATAATGCCACTCTATTCTGCTTTGGTCAGAACTCAACTGGAATCATGTGTCCAGTTCTGGGCACCACAATTCAGGAAGGATATTGAGAAGCTGGAGTGTGTCCAGAAGAGGGCAACCAGGATGGTGGGACGTCTGTAAGCCATGTTGTATGAGGAGCAGCTTAGGGAGTTGGGCATGTTTAGTCTGGAGAAGAGAAGGTTGAGAAATGACATGATAGCTATGTTTAAATATTTGAAGGGATGTCATACTGAGGATGAAGCAAGCTTGTTTTCTGCTGTTCCAGAGGCTAGGACACAGTGCAATGGGTTCAAGCTACAGGAAAAGAGATTCCACCTAAACATTAGGAAGAATGTCCTGACAGTAAGAACCATTCGGAAGTGGAATACACTGCCTCATAGTGTTGTGGAGTCTCCTTCTTTGGAGGTTTTTAAACAGAGGCTGGATGATCATCTGTTGGGAATGATTTGATTGTGTATTCCTGCATGGCAAGGGGTTGGACTGGATGGCCCTTCAGGTCTCTTCCAAATTTATGATTCTATGATTCTGTGAATGAAATACTACATACAACGTACCAGATGAAACCACATTTATATCCATTGACTATGACATCTTTATTAAATAAGGAAATTGAATGACAGCATTGGAAATTAATACTGCATCGCTCCCCCCATTGCTGTGTGGATCACCCCCCATCACTGCCTGGATTGTCCCTCCCATCTCTGATCGGGACAAGGAGGTAAGTGACACTTTTTTTTTTTTTACTCTCCCTGGGTTACTTGGGGTTTTAAAAGTGTGTTTTTGTGCTTCCTGTCACTTTTTTCTTTTCTTTTTCTTTTTGAATTTCCCATGCATTATTCTCTCCTGAGAACAGCTGGGAACTCAAACCAGGAAGTGAATGGGGCTCTGCTCCAGCTCCATTCACTCCTGCCTGCTGAGTGGCAGGGGCAGTTGCATTTGTAAGGTAGGTCTGAAAAGCAGGGTTATTGTCCCACAATGGAGAAGGGAGGGGTGGAATATTATATAGCGAGACGGGGATGCTTTTTAGGACCCCATCTGATAATCTCCATGGATAAGGTATCAGAGGGAAAAGTGAGAAGATATGAAGAATATATGATATGCTATATTATTGATCTAAATGCCATGTAGGCAGCACCAATTCTAAAGGAGTGGGTTCAAAACTGCACACCTTGTAAACCCAGCAAATTTAGGACCCCGGAGGTGATTCGTACTTTGTCAATGGAGACATGTCCTCATGGGGGTCAGGCCGTACTCCCCTAATCCTAACATAGTCCTGCAATGCCCTGACTGGACAAATTGACAGATCTGAACAGGGCTGCAGATTAACCGCAGTACCCTTTCTCACCTAGTCCATCTTTGATCTGTGAACCCATAATTCAGCCTGGCTAGAACCCAGATCCAGATCGTGAAATTGTAGACACCTGGAGGATCTGTCCCCCTTTGAAAAAGAAACCAATTCACTAAGGTGAAGCATGCCAAAAATAGCAGTAAGGGCTTCAGCATGAAAGAGACAGGACTCATATCTGGTGGTACAAATACCCAGCCATACATTACCTAGACTACAAAGTACAGATGGAGAAAGGGGCTGTCAACTATTCACGACCCCACTCCTTTCTCTCACCCATTCCTCCAGGGTTTTTCTAATTCTGAAATCACCAATTGTATCAACAAGGCCCTGTGCCTTGCTCCAAAAAGGCTATAGCGGATAGCTGAATCTTTAAAGACCAGGAGCTAAACCCCTGTCCCTCAGGTCAACACAAAATTGCAGTAGGTGCAGAACTTGATCTGGCCACTGATTTACCAAAGTATTTGCCTTCCTAAACTGAAAAAAAAATCCTTGATTGCCTTAACATATTGTCTCCTTGTACTGGGGGCCATTGGCATGCTAGTGGCTCTGGCTAACTCATTCTTCCAAGTTCCCACAGCTCCACTGGCATCAGCTCCAGGCCATCAGCTACCTCCAGTGCCATTGCCTGAAACAATCTGTCAGCAGAGAGTATCGGCTATTCTGTTGTCCACTCCCACAATATATATCAAAGTAAACAAGATGTTATGTATTAGGCAATGTAATGAAAACTCTCTAAGCAACCTCATGACCCTCTAAGACCTAGATGTAAGGGAGTTGATGACCTGTACTGTAGCCATGTTGTCACACCAAAAATGGAGAACATACTTTATCTCAGTCTCCAAACGTATTCTCTCCTTGTCAGCCTCATACTTATTATTATCGGATTATGGTCGGATATGATTTTGGGATCATTTCCATAGATTTTATTTTTGTTAAAATATCTTTGGTTGTCCAGAACATATCAATCCTGGACATTGTTTTATGAACATCCGAGTAAAAGGTATAACCCTTCTCACTGTGATATTTTGACATCCACACATCTGATAGGTCAAATTCTTCCATTATATTAAAGGAGGATTTAGGTCATCTACCTTGGTTTTCCTTCTGATTACTGGATCTGCCCCTTCTTCCATCCAATACTCCATTAAAATCTCCTGTAAGAATTATTGATCATTTTCTAATTTTCCCATCTCTTTCTGAAGTTTCACACACACAAAAATGTTCCTTTCTTTCTAGTGGGGCATATATGGCTATTATATATATTTTAGATCATTAAGCTTAACTTCTATACCTAAGTAGTGGCCTCCACTGTCATTGAAAATTTCTCTAACCTCATATTCTTTATTTACATAAATCACCACCTTTTATTCTTTTTTAGTGAGGAAGAGTAAAATTCTTGACCTAATTTTATGTTCTTCAAATATTTATTTTCCCTTTGACGGATCCTCATTTCCTGTAAGCATCTGATTTGCTTTTTTCCAGAATATGAAATATGTCTCTTCTTTTGGATATTGTATTTAGTTCTTTAACATTCCACGATATGATGTTCCCTGACAGTATATGTCCAAAATGCTAGTATCTTCCCCACTTTCGGCTATAGTCATTTTTTTCTTCTTCTTCTGTTGTTCCTTCTCTATATTCATCTCCTTCTTCACCTATTCCACTCTTTGTTCTCTCTGTGTCATCATTTTCTCCTTTGTTGTCACCCATTCCATTCTGTCCATTTTCTTCTGATTGTTTCATTTTTCTTCCATGTTCCTTTCTCTTCTTTGCTGTCTCTTATCCTCATATTTCTGTTCATTATCTCAGAGTTTTCTCAGAAAGTCTTTTGCTTTCTCTAAGGAGTTTATTTTATGTAGTTTTTGGTGATATGTAAAGGAAACCCCCTCAGTTCTTTCCCATCTGAAAGTGACTCCTATTTTTAATAATTTTTGTGTCAGAGGTTTATAATCCTGCCTTTTCTTCAATATATCCACCAGTATATCCTTGAAAACTTGCATCACCTTATCTTGTTACTATGTCCCTGTCCAGTCTCCCTCATATCTCTCTTCTTCTCCACCACTCCGATTGACACTCCCCCACCGAACCGTGCATGACACACTCTCTCTTCCCTCAGAACCACTCTGTCCCTGCAATGTCCTTCTGTGTCCTTCCTCACTCTTTCCTGGTCTGTTGCCTGTAACCCTTAGAACCTCTGCCCTTCATCTGATCCGCTCCATCCACTCCAGTCTCCTTGCTTCCACATCATTCTGATCCCACACTGTCCTGTTTTCCTTCATGTTCCTCTGATCCTGTACCTCTGATCCGTGTTCCTCAGATCCTGTAAGTTCATTCCAAATCTCTCCCTCCCCCCTCCTCCGCAACTCCTTCTGTCTCCAGTCCAATTTCCCTCTCTGCTCACCCATTCCATCTGCTCCTATCCATGTTTTCTTTGTAACATCCACGGCACATTATACTGTTCAGTTTTCAGCTGCACCACCCACAGATGACACCACCACCTCCTCTTAGCTGGGAACAATTGCAGTGATTTTTCCCCCTTTCTGGCCACCTACGCAGCAACTTTTCTTTTCTTTTTTTTAATAATATATTTATTAGTTATTTATAACATGATTATGGTGCAGTCACTTTACAAATCCATCCTTCTACTTTGTACATAATAATTAGATATAGTACTTAATAAATTGGATTAATAAAAATTAAGAAAGTATGCCTAACTTCTTAATTAAGCACTGAATACAGACAATAACAAAAAAACCACAACTAACAAACCAAAAAGACACCACACAACATCATTAAGTAAACAAACAAACAAATAGACCATTAAAACTATGGTTGACTTCATCTTCTGTTAAACCTTAGTTGAAATTAAACTTTTCCACTCCCCTGTATTCTTAATTTATCCATTCATTAAATCCTATTAAATTGTTTAATACAAAAAAAAGCATCTTTACTGAAAGGATATTATATCAAACTTCTTTTCCCGTCGAGACTGTAATTTCATTATTTGTTCATACCCCTAAATTACTATAGTGATGATGTAATATAGACCTTATCTGTACCCTTTTACATAGTCCCAAAAAGATTGCCAAGTTTCCAAATATTTTTCCTTTGATTTATTTTCCAATAGAAAGGTAAGTTGCTCCATCTCAGCTACATCTGTTAACTTATCTAACCATTCTTCCCCCTGCGGTATTGTCTCTTTTCGCCAATGCCTGGCGTATACTATTCTTTCAGTTGTTGCTATATGCCATAATAGTCTTCTTTTCTTTTCACTTTTAAGCAGATTGTTATCTATAATACCCAACAGAAATATTTTTGGGGACAGATCTATTTTTGTTTTTATTACCTACGCAGCAACTTTTCAAAAGTTTCCCATGATAAAAGTCTCACCAAACTGCTAGGTAGGTCTTTTGTAATTTTTATTTATAAAGCTACTCCTTAACATCCCTCCAATATTCCAATAATCCTTCCTTTTCCAAACACCAATACTGTTTTTTTCTTCTTTAATTTTTCAATTTTGGAGATCTCATTTAGTCTTGTTCTTCTAGAACATGTTGTACTACTCTCTGTACTACAGTAGTCACAGTAGTCAGAGTCTGTCAGTAATACTGTATAATAATGACAGTATTTTTATCTCCTTATTTCAATATTTTTGCCAAGTCTTTTGTTTACTCTTTCCTTACCTCCAGGAAAAGTTATTAAATTAGGATAATATTAATATTTCCTTAAGCCAATTCTCTTTCATGATGGTAAAAGCAAACGTTTGAAGAGTCAGACCTCTTTGAGAAGGCACTCTTAAATTATATATCTTTTCTGGATTTCTGCTTTAAAGTGGGGGAGTACTGAAGACTAGTAGCCTAGTGGCTTTTCAGAAGCTGCAATGGCTGCTCTTAATCTGTGGTCACACTGTCAGGGGCAGGGAATCTTTCCTCTGCCCTTCCGTCATGTACTACAAACAGAATTTGCAAGCCCCAACTATCATCTACCTTCCCAGGCAGATGAATTTAGGTGGTCTTCATATCAGACACCTACTTGCCTTATCTGAAGAACTAGCCCCCACAGAGCTTCATTAGGACCTGTCCATCATCTTTGCTCCCCTTGCTAGAAGTCCCATCACTAACTTTTTCTAAAGGTAGTGTACAGAACTGGTTGACTGTATCTAACTCAATCCTTTAAAACCCACTAACTTCTAAGCAGGTCCTTCTGTTTTCTTATGTGCCAAAGACACACCCAGTTTCTCCACAAGGGCATAGAACTCAGCTTATATATAACAACCCCTGACCCAACTTCTTCCACAAAAAGAAAGTCATCTAAGTTAGTATACTATCCCCCTGTAGCCAGATGTCTGTTTAATACCATCCTTTTGTAGGTCAGTAAAATGACCTACGAAAGTACCATCCTTTCGTAGGTCGGTAAAATGAGTACCCAGCTTGTGGGGGGCAATTAGCTAACACACACTGGAAACTGCTTAATGCAGTGTAGATGTGTAAATTGCTATTGCTTAAAACAATTTGTAAGCCACTCTGATAACCTTGTGATTGAAGAGCGGGGTATAAATAAATAAATAAATAAATAAAAATAGCCCATTCTAAAAAGGCACTGAACTTCTCAAAAGCAGCACATGAAACAGAGCATCCCATTGGAAGGGCCTGACTCATGTAAAACATCTCATCAAATGACAAACCCAGTAGCTCAAAATCTTCAGGATGTACAAGGAAAAGGCGAAATGCTGACTTAATATCGCATTTCACCAATCTGGCTCCAAACCATGTCTTCTAATTAGTGACAGCAGTGCCAAATGAAGCATAACATACCAAGCATAGCTCCTCAGGTTTGGAGTCATTCACCAACTCACCCCTAGGGTAAGATAAATGATGAATAAGCCTATACTCCCCTGGTGCTTTTTTAGACACCACTCCCAAAGGGGAAACCCTCACGTTTGTGACTGGAGGGTCCCTGTATTAATGCAGCCTAGAATGGCATTGGCTTTAGCTGCTGTTCTCATGTTCAGCCTGTGGTCCAATAAGATTCCTAGATCCTTTGCGAATGTACTGCCATCAAGCCAGGTGTCACCCAGATGCTTTGATCGTGATTTCCTGCATGGCAGGGGGTTGGACTGGATGGCCCTCGTGGTCTCTTCCAACTCTGCAGTTCTATGATTCTATGATTCTGTGATTTCATTTTTACTGCCCAAGTGTGGTATCCTACATTTCTCCCTGTTGAAATTCATTTTGTTAATATTGGCCCAGCTTTCTAATGTGTTGAGGTCATTTTAGATTCTGATCCTCTCCTCTGGGGTATTAGCTACCCCTCCTAATTTGGTGTCATCTGCAAACTTGATAACCATACCCTCTATTCTCTCATCCAAGTCATTGGTAAAGGTGTTGAATAGCACTGGGCCCAGGACAGAACCCTGTGGCACCCCACTGGTCACTTCTCTCCAGGATGAAGAGGAGCCATCGGTGACTACCCTTTGGATTTGGCCCATCAACCAATTACAAATCCACCTAACAGTTGCATTGTCTAGCCCATGCGTTACTAACTATTTTGCAAGAATATCATGGGTGACCTTGTCAAAAGCCCTACTAAAATCAAGATACACTACATCCACAGCATTCCCTTCATCTATGAAGTGTGTAACTCTATCAAAAAAGAGATGAGATTAGTCTAGCATGACTTGTTTTTGAGAAATTCATGTTGACCTTTTATGATCACAGCATTCCTTTCTAAGTGTTTACAGACTGTCTGTTTAATGATCTGCTCTAAAATCTTTCCCAGTACAGTTGTCCCTTCACATTCACAGGGGTTGGGGTTCCACAGACCCCCGCAAATGTGAAAATTCCACGAATAACAACTGCCCTCCCCCTCCCCTGCCAAAGTGATCACGGGGCCTCTGGAGGCCTCATAGTCGCTTCCCTGCATCCCCTCCAAGGCCTTCACGGGGGCCTCCACAGGCCCAGTGATCACCTCCCCAGCCCTCCCCACTCCCTTCCTAGGCCTTCGCAGGGTGTCCAGAGGGTCTCCAGAGGCCCCGTGATTGCCTCCCCAGCACTCCCCCTCCCTCCCTAGGCCTTCATGGGGCCTCTAGAGGGTCTCTGGATGCCCTGTGATTGCCTCCCCAGCCCTCCCCCCCTCTGGAGGCCCCGTAGTCACCTCCCCAGCCCTCCCCCTCCCTTCCTAGGCCTTCACGGGGCCTCCAGAGGCCCTGTGTTGCTGCTTTTGGGAGGGCAGGGGGCCTTCCCCAAACCGTAAATATTCAAAACCACAAATGCTAAGTTCGCGAATGTGGAGGGGCAACTGTAGTAAAGTCAGGCTGACTGGGTAGTAATTATTTGAGTCTTCTTTTCCCCCTTATTTAAAGATGGGGACATTTGCCCTCCTCCAGTCTGCTGGGACCTCTCCTGTTCTCCAGGGATTCTCAAAGATTATTGAAAGTGGTTCTGAAATTACTTCTGCCAGTTCTTTTAATACCCTTGGATGAAGTTCATCTGCCCTTGGAGACTTGAATTCATTTATACTGGCCAGGTATTCCTCAACTACCTCTTTACCAATTCTGTGCTGTATTTCCCATACTGCATCATCTGCTCCATCTTCCCCAGGTTGAGCACTGTTCCCCCTTTGGGAGAAGACTGAAGCAAAGAAGGTGTTAAGGTTCCAGAATCTCTTCAGTAACATCAATCGTCTCTTCATCCAAAGATGATGAAGCCTGTGGTGGTGGATGCTTGGGTTGCACCTTTTTAGCAAGACATTTGCCCTTGCTGCCACCAACTCCTTTCTTTGGTGCCATGAGGATGCTTCCAATTACCTAGAATGCAAAGAATAGGAATATGGCTTATGTAACTTCAATAGCAAGATTATTAACAATGCAGAAAATTAATTACTGTTGCAATCACCATCCAAAATTGGGAATTTAGCCTTAGTTTACAATTGAAATGGTCACCCATCCCTCAGCCAATGTTATGAGATGTGTAATAGCTCACCTTAAAAACCAATCCACATAGCCTGTAAAGGCCTAGGGTTCAAAAACTGCAGTACCCCAACTGCCACCAGGGGGTGCCCAACCCACTGTAAAACTATTAAATTTCTTAACCAGGCTATGTGCCCAATAGAGGCCTAGTTCAGGCCTGAACCAGCCTAGATTAGCCAAAAAATTCAATTTCCTCCAACAATCACCAAAGTGCACACACCCTTCCCATTCAGATATAACCAATGCACAGGTACATGCCTGCTGCATAGAAAAATGTTTGAAATCAAAACTGGGCAATCCCTCTCCTTGTCTGGTATGCCAGACTGCATTCAAGCCAGGCCTTGAAAACCAGGCCTCTGATTTTTGCTTGCTTACAGGTTCTGCACAGTAGCACCTCCAAGTGTCTGGCTACTCTTTCTACAGAGCCTACAAAGATGGAGGCTGTGACATCTGAGGCTCTTGAAGGAGACAAAGGAGCTCAAGCATATTGGGTGGAACTTGGTCAATGCCAGGATGACACAGCCCCACCTGTGGTTGTTGGTGAGTCACAAGATATGCACACTGGGTACAGTGGTCATTTTAGTTGGCCTTGGGGGCCATGGAGCCTCCCTCAAGGACCCATAGCTGGTACAGGGAATATGCCTGGCACTAGTGAGGGACATGCGATGGCAGAGTCACAAGATCAGGGTCTTAGGCAATAACAACTGCACCCAGGATATAGTCAGCTCACATGGCCTGCTCCATTGCCTGGGCCAGTGCTTGGCTGTGGTACCAGTCTTGGGGGTCAACAGGGTGTTTTGGAGTTAGTTTGAACCTGGCTTATCCTTATGGGGAGCAGGTCCCTAGTCTGGGTGAACATCTATCTGCAAACAGTAAACAAAATCTTTTAAAAGGAGAATACATTGACATATTTTCTCTGTTATACAGAGAGAGAAGAAAGAGGAGGATGACCTCTTTCTCTTTCTCTCTCTCTCTGGCTTTTCTTCACAAATGAAGATTGAGGAAGGACTCATCCCATGCTTTCTGCAAGCATGCTGATGACTGAAAAGGCCAATCCGAGATAAACATGTCCATTAGCTGAAAGCACAGCAGGTCTCCTTGGGTGATGTTTCTGGGTTGTGATTCTTTCTGCGTTGTCGTTTCTCTTCAAGACTTGTTTGGCATAAGCTATCAAATAAGGCTGCAGCATTGTGGATAGTGCCTCTCCATGCCTCCCAATGTGAGGCCATGGCGGACTATTGTTGGTGATCAATTTGGCTGAGCCTGAGATGTTGTTTCAGGGAGTCCTTGTATCGCTTTTTTGGTGGGGAGTTCACTGTAGAGTACTATTTTTGGGAGGTGATGGTCCTCCATCCTAGAAACGTGCCCTGCCCAGTGCAGCTGTGTTCTCAGTATCATGGCCTCAATGCTGGTGATCCCTGCTTGCTCAAGGACAACCTAGATGATAGGGAAAGGGAGAAGCTAAAAAGTGCAAGATAGCTAAGAACTGGGCCAACTGGCTTTTACAGTTTTTCATATATACAGGTGTGCTTTCTTTAGCACAACCACACAGAGCCTATTCCTAAGTAAGGAATAAGGCCTAGTTCCTAGCTTCCTTGCACTTTTTTAGTTTCCCCCTTTCCCTACCCTCTAGGTCGTCCTTCTCTTTCTTTGATCAAAATTCTTTGATCAAAATTCAAAATGACCTGGATAGACTGGAGAGCTGGGCCAAAGCTAACAAAATGAAATTCAATTCGGAGAAATGTAAGGTACTGCACTTAGGTTGGAAAAATGAAATGCATAGATATAGGATGGGAGAGACCTGGCTGAACGAGACTACGTGCGAAAGGGATCTAGGAGTCCTAGTAGACCACAAGTTGAATAGGAGTCAACAGTGTTATGCAGCAGCTAAAAAGGTCAATGCAATTTTGGGCTGCATCAATAGAAGTATAATGTCTAGATCAAGGGAAGTAGTGCCACTCTATTCTGCCTTGGTCAGGCCTCACCTAGAATACTGTGTCCAGTTCTGGGTACCACAATTCAAAAAGGATATTGACAAATTGGAGTGTGTCCAGAGAAGGGGACTAAAATGGTGAAAGGTCTGGAAACCATGCCTTATGAATAAAGGCTTAGGGAGCTGGGTATGTTTAGCCTGGAAAAAAGATGGTTAAGGGGCGATATAATAGCCCTGTTTAAGTATTTGAAGGGGTGTCACATTGAGGATGGAGCAAGCTTGTTTTCTGCTGCTCCAGAGACTAGAACATGGAGCAATGGATGCAAGTTCCAGGAACAGAGATTCCACCTCAACATTAGGAGGAACTTTTTGACAGTAAGAGCTGTTCGGCAGTGGAACACACTCCCTCAGAGCGTGGTGGGGTCTCTTTCCTTGGAGGTCTTTAAACAGAGGCTGGATGACCATCTGTCAGGGATGCTTTGATTGTGTTTTCCTGCATGGCAGGGGGTTGTACTGGATGGCCTTCGTGGTCTCTTCCAACTCTACAATTCTATGATTCTATGATTCTATGATTCTGGTCCTTTGTTTTGCAACGAGAACAAGACCCTGTTGACAAAGTACCAATTCTGGTCCATCACCTCCAGGACCCTGAATGCACTGGGGCTAAGAGGGCTACCCATTCTTTTTGTATTGGGACCGCTCTACAGTGGCTGCAATGGGTTTTAAGGCAGCAGACACACAGCAAATTGGGCACGGGAGGACATTGGCGTATCGAAAATGTCTGTCAGTTACAGCATTCTTGTTGACTGCTTTCATTTTCTACAGATGCTATATCAAGGCCAATGAAATTCCGAGTGTTGATCTGCAGCCATATTTTCATCTTTTGGGCAGCTTGACAAGCAAAGAGAGGCCATTTTGGGCCCTATCTAGGATTGGGTGATTTGGTGTCAATTGAATGGCTGAGCAAACATAGCCTGTGTTGACACAGCTTGTTGCCAGCATTGTTTGAAGAATATTGTGGGCCTCTTCCACACATTCTTCTTATACATTTGGTGGGGGATGATTTAGGATTGCTCAAAGGCAAGAGGTTGAGCTTACAGGGCATTCATGACATGTAGCAAATTCTGGCCTCAGGTGTCCCTAATTTGGTCTGCGATTATACCTAGGCAAGTTTGGCCTGGGGAGGGTGACCTTACTATCCAGAGCCTCAAGACCCTGTTGTAATTTTTTCCAAAGACAGTCTAACATCTTTAAATTCTGTTCCAAAGTCTCTCCTCCAAAATCTGAGAATTAGGATCTGCTACTCTGCCAGCTTGTGCCAAAGAAGGTCTTATGGTGGGGGTTAGCTTGTGCAGCTTGTGTAGCCATCCTTCTGGATTGCATACCAAATCTATCAAATATTTACCTATTTCAAATCCTTCCACTTGCAATTTTGCTTCTTGATCACATGATGTCGCTGTGGGATAGATTTCTTTCCTTTTCTATCTTTTGCTGAGTCAGAACTCTACTATCAAAAAGCAACTTGATTTCAGCCAAAGTTCATCTCCAGAATCACTTCCTGTCTTTTCAGCAATGCAGATGGTGACCTTGCTCATTCCAGCTTCAAGTAAAAATTTTTTAAAATCCTTTATTCAAACAGCCCAGTTTCATTACCTCTGTTTAATTCTGGCTATTTTAAAATCCTTCCTCCAATTAGGCTTCTTTCTAAACTTTACTTTCTTAGTTCTGTTTCTTAGGGGTAAGAGTTGTGTAAAATTTGTAATTTAAATCTTTAAAGGGCTCTTAAGTCAATCTAATAGCATGGCTCCTTTTTTACCTTCAAGCTTCAAAAAGAAAGCACTACTCACTACAAAATTGTAGGTTTCTTCATGAGGAGTTAAATGTTGCCTCCTGCTATGGGCTTTCCTCAATGTTGACTTCTTGATAACAGGATAATTAAGAGTTGGATTGTGATGCTTCTGCCAGTATCAGCTGCCAGCTGTGGCAGGTTTCAGCTTATGATCTCCAACCCCAGACACCCCTCTGTGAAGACCATGTAATAGATGGCTGATGGAATGTTGGAGAATGAATAGGAAGAGAGCATGAAGGAGTCAATCATGTGGCAGGAAACTGGTATGGGAGGAGTCTCCTAGTGTGAAAGGACTGGATGACAGTTGGGAGAAGAGAGATGACAGTTGAGAAGAGAAATGAGAGTTAAAAGAGGGAGTGGAGATGTGATGTGATGAGGAGGCTGGAGTGTGTGTATGGCTATGAGCGGAGCTGAGGGAATGTATGGGCCGTGAAAACAAGTAATAAAAAGAATAGAGGCTGATTGGAAATAAAGTGCAGAGTATTTTGGTTATTGTATTCAACTAATACATTAATATTTATATTTGTTTATCATATCCAGTCTCCTCATGAATTTATTTTCCCTTATTGATATTTAATTGGCATTCTAAGCCCTGTAAACACCCACACACAAGTGCAAGTACTATCCATCTAACTGTGGAACAACAGTCTCCACAGATTATTAATTTGGTGGGATGTGAAAGGCCCCTGCATCACAAAAGTGGTTGGGATTCAAAAATCCAGTGGAAGATTTAGGAATCCTTAGTGAATCTGGTAGAGGAGATTAAGAGGGAATCAGTATGGACAGCTCTAGGAGAGATCTAGTGCTGGGAGAGAAGGATCCAGTGGCCAGAGAAAGATTTCCATTAATATATTTGGTTAAGGAGAACCAAATATAAGTATTTGTGTGTGGATAGTACAGACGTGTGGTGGAAACAAAAGAACAAATAATTTCTGAGGTAATTGCTTACAGTAAGGAATTCTTGTGACTGAAGAAATAAACAGAAAGTCAAGCCTCAAAATAAAGTGATGTCAGAAAAAAAGGCCCAATTAAAAGTACATTGTAACCCCGTGGTAAAAAAAAAAAAAAAGCTTGGCTATAGAATGAAATTAGAGAACTAATGGGAATTTATAATTTTGGAGGAGTTACATGTGTTTGAGAAAGAGAAAAGACAGGATGTTTATGTAGGTGAAGCAGGTAGTAAAGGTGAATCTTTTGAGAGAGTGGAAAATATCCAAGCTACTCAAACATCAACAAAGAAGAGCAAATGGGTTTAGAAGGAATGTCAAAATCTGTGTTAACTTTGGAGAGTGAGGATTTGGAAAGAAATTTGCCTATCTGACTTTACCAGAAGGAAAAATATCTGCACACTTTACCCATGGTGTGAAGGTAAAAGATTTTGCACTAGCTCATTAATATATGGATGCAAAGCACAAAGAAGTTTCAGGAAAGAATTTAAGTTGTACATGCAGGGCAGAAGTGAAAGATTTGGGACCAACTGCAGTACATATTACAAAAGATGAGTTCAGAAATTATTTCTGAGGTGAACCATTCAGAGTCAGATTTGACAGCTTTGAATTATGGTGAATGGAAAAGACTTGAGTAGACCTACACAGGTCACTGTGAAGGAGCAAGATATGGAAGCAACTTGGCTCCCCCGTCGGCTGCGCAGCCTCCGAGGGGGAAAGCCCATTTATGGGCAGCCTCAGAGATGGGAGGCCCCCTTTGAACTGCGTCACCAGCAAGCGCCGGCGACGCGGTGAGATGGGCGGAGGGTGAGGCTATTTAAGCCTTCCTGCCCAGAGCTCCAGCCTCTTTCTCATTTGGCGCGCGGGGAGGCAGGAGCCAAGCAAAGGGAAGGAGCGAGGAGCGGAGGAAGTGTTGAGCGCGGGCGCAAGTGCGGCGAGGGATCGGAGCTGGACGCCGGCGCGGGTGCACAAGCACAAGTGGCAGTGGGCGGTTGGCCTTCGGGCCGTTTTGAGCCCCCTCGGGGGGGGGCGGGCTGAGAGTGTTTGCATCACGAGCGCAAGCGGCAGTGGGCGGTTGGCCGTCGGGCCGTTTTGAGCCCCCTCGGGGTGGGGGCGGGCTGAGAGTGTGTGCAGCGTAAGGGGTCACCACGCGGCCCTTACGGGGGCCTCGTGGGTGGGTGACCATTCGCGGGCCTGGGCGGTTGGGCCTCTTGGTGGCCAGGTTCTGGGCCACGGGTGCCGTTGGGCCTTTTGTAGTTAGGCCGCTGGCCCAGTGGTGGAGAATTGCTGGCCAAAGGGTTGGATCCCATCAGTGACTTTGGATTTAGCAGCACTAATATCTCAATTCATAGTTTGTTGGCCCAGTCAGGCCTGAGAAATAGTCAAATAATAATAATAATAATAATAATCACACTTCGCTGTCTGGGTTAGTGGTGCGATTGTTACAGGCCCGAGGGGCCTTTTCTCAATAATAATAATAATAATAATCACATGGGCTCAGGCAGGCCGGAGGGGCCTTTTTGCCAATAATAATAATAATAATCACATCGGCCCAGGCAGGCCTGAAGGGCCTTGGTGCCAATAATAATAATAATAATCACACGGGCCTAGGCAAGGCCTGAAGCCTAGGTAGGCCTGAGGGCCTAGGTAGGCTCGAAGGAACTTTGTGCCAATAATAACAACAATAAGCACACGGGCCTAGGCAGGCCTCTGGAACCTTTCAATAATAATAGTAATATTCACACGGTTTGTGAGTTGGGGCTGGACGGGTGGTTGCGGCCTAGCAGGGCCGAGCGGGCCCTGGGTGCTCAGTTCGCTCTCCATAATAATAATAAGCTGGTGAGTGGAATATATTAATATAGGGTGGGATTACTAGACTAAGGGATATCCTTCAGCAGGGGTATAGACTTCTGGCTAAGGGATCCTTTCGTGGGGTGGGTTTCGTTGGATTTAGTATCGAGTTCTTGTCCACCTCATCGTAGTTGGTCATTGGACTTACAAGTTTTTGGGAATGGCTCCCAAAAAGGGCAAGCCAGGGGGCAAGGGTAAAGGCCCGGCCCCTAAACGCCCTGCACCCCTCCCACTGCATCAATCGAGCGATGAGGAGGAGGACATTCCTTGGCGGGCCATACTGGATCGCATTCAACATTTGGAGAGGTTACAGGGTGTAAAGGGGGGGATGCAGGGCAAAAGGGTGAGCCTTTTGAGAAAAAGAAGTTTGCTAATCAACTCCTTGCTCGACTAGATGCATTGGAGCGGAGGATCCAAGGGGATGATGCTTCTGGCTCTAGGCCACCACCGGGGGGCACCACTCCACCAATGGATCCTGGAGGGGAACCGGAGCCAACGGAGATTGCGACGCCGGCCGGTGAGTCTGCTGATTTATCTTGTCCTGTTATGACACCATTGTGGCCATGGGGCAGATGGCCCGGGCCTCATGCAGTTCAGGGGGCAGGATCTCAGGGTGTGCAGGGGGGGTGGCCGATGACTTACCAGGCTTTTAATTGGGCCCCGCCTCAGTGGTCCCCATGGGGCACGGGCATCACAGGGTTTAGTGGATCTCCGGTTCAGGATTGGGCTGTAACGGGCCCCTCTCGTAGTATGGGATACGACACGGTGGCATATGCAGCAATACCATTTGGAGAGATGTCTCTCCCTTTGGGTGATCATCTACTCCAGTCCACTAGGGACAAGATACTGAAGGGGGAATACGTTGATGTGTTCTCCCTTCTGTATCGCGAGATGGAGAAGAAAGATAAGGAGGATCTGGATGACAAGGAATGGGAAAAAATAAGGAAAAGAAAAGTGGAGCGCACCTGGACTAATTGGCTATCGGGTTTTCTTATTTTAGCGGGGGTGATTGCAAAAGCTCAGCCACATAGGGCAGCGGCCTTGTTCCAATATATGGACATCATTCACCGGGCTTATGTAGATTTTGCGGGCCCTGCTTGGTTGCTCTATGATGAGGCCTTCCGGATGCGAGCAGCAATTTACCCCTCTCTTCGCTGGGACATGATGCACCCACAGTTGTGGATGCAGCTTATGACACCAGCGCGGCCTATTCAAGGGGAGCGGACCCATAGTGGACATCTAATTAAGTATTCAGGAGCCAATACGCCCAAACCCCAAGCTGTTCCTAGCGGCAGTCAAAAGATGCTATGTTGGGAATTTAGTTCCCACGGGTCCTGTTCCAGGAAGCCCTGCAGATTTAGCCATGAGTGCTCCATCTGCGGGGCTTCACACTCCTTTCGGAACTGCCCGAAGGGGAAAGGCCAGTTCAGGGGGGCAAAAGGGACTGGAGGAGCGGTCAGGGGAGGCGGTCCCTCAGCACCGCCTCCAAAAGGGCCCCAGTCCAATTAAGTTGGATGCCCTACGCCGGTGGCTTGCCGTGTACCCCGACAGGCAGGCAGCCGAGTATTTATCACGGGGTTTTCAATTTGGCTTTCGTATCCCTTATCAAGGGATTCGGCGCCCATTTTGGGCAGACAATTTGCAATCTGTAAAAGGAAAGGAGGGTATAGTTAGGGAAAAAATTAGGAAGGAGGTGGCTGAGGGAAGAGTCATTGGTCCCTTCAGCCAGCCCCCGGTACCCAATCGTCGGGTCTCCCCCTTAGGTATAGTTCCCAAAAAAGCCCCCGGGGAATTTAGACTGATACAGCATTTGTCCTATCCAAAAGGGGCTTCTGTTAACGATCATATTCCACCTGAACTTTGCTCAGTTAAATACGCGTCTTTCGATTCTGCGGTTCAGGTAGTTCGACGGCATGGGCCAGGTGCTGAGATGGCGAAATGCGACATTAAGTCTGCCTTTCGCCTTCTCCTGGTTCATCCCGAGGACTTTGAATTGCTGGGCTTTCAGTTCGAGGGAAAGCTGTATATGGACCGGGCCCTCCCTATGGGCTGTTCTGTCTCTTGCAGTGCCTTCGAGACCTTTAGCACATTTTTGGAGTGGGCATTGAGAGCTAGGACAGAATTAGGGGGGGTCGTGCATTATCTTGATGATTTTTTGTTTGTGGGACAGGTTGGCAGTGGGTCCTGTGAGTATCTATTGCGACAATTCGAACTCCTTGCAGGGGAACTTGGGGTGCCTTTGGCGCCGGAAAAGACTGAGGGACCATCGCAACAATTGACCTTTTTGGGTATTGAGATAGATACTGTGCGCGAGCTATGCCGACTCTCAGAGGTCAAGGTCCAGGAATTGCGGGAGCGGGTTAGCCAGTTTAGGAGAATGCGCAGAGCTACGTTGAGGGAGTTTCAGGTACTCATCGGGCATCTAAATTTTGCTTGTAAGGTGGTCGCCCCGGGTAGGGCTTTTCTTCGCCGGTTGTGTGATGCTATTGTGGGTGTCCAACGACCTTATTTTAGGGTCAGAATCACGCGGGAGATTCGGGCGGACCTGGAAGTTTGGCAAGAGTTCTTGGATTCCTTCAATGGCATATCATTCTGGCGGGAGGAGAGGAAATTGCAAGGCGCTTTTCAAATAGCATCAGATGCAGCGGGTTCGATAGGCTTTGGAGTGTTTTTTGGGGGTCGCTGGTGTGCCAGTGCATAGCCACCGGAGTGGGCCGGGACGGAAGTTACCAGGGATCTTACATTCTTGGAGTTTTTTCCAATTCTGGTGGCCACTACCATTTGGACACACGAGCTGGCCAATTCAGTGGTCCACTTTTGGTGTGACAACTTGGCCACGGTTCACGTCATAAATACCCTGACATCAAAATCCCGGCGAGTTATGAGGCTGGTCCGGGCCTTTACTCTCCGATGCCTTCGGCATAACATCCTGTTTTTAGCGCGGCATGTGGCGGGCGTTAACAATGAGATTGCTGACGCTCTTTCCCGCATGCAGATGGAGCGCTTCAGAGAGTTGGCTCCGGAGGCGGCGCTCATAGGCGACGAGATGCCGGCAGACCTATGGCGACTTGGGAATCCGAATTTTGCAGGGCCTTAGGTATGTCGGTGGCTCTGAGTACCCGGAAAAGCTATGCAAGGGCAGTCCAGGAGTTTTGTCAATTTAGAAGGCAGGAAGGGCTAGGTCAAGGTACCATGGTCTCGGTGACACACCTGATGCATTTTTACGTGCATTTGTACAACAGGGGCCTGTCAGCTCCATCAATTAAGGGCAGGCTTTCTGCCTTGGCTTTTTGGCTTAAGGCCCATGGCACCACGGATCATACAGGGGATTTTCGTATCCGTAAGGCTTTGGAGGGTTGGACTAGAGAGAGGGGAAAAAGGAAGGACAACAGGCTGCCTCTTTCGCCCAACGTTCTGAAGGGCTTGCGGCAGTCATGGGCGGGGATTTGCGTGTCGCCCTATGAGGCGATTTTGTTCCATGCAGCTTCCCTCATGGCATTTTTTGGGGCCCTGCGGGTAAGCGAACTGGTCTGTGGCTCCAGATCTGACACCTCGGGCAGGGCTTTAGAGTTTAGGGACGTTTTGGTGAATGAGAGGGAGGTTATTTTCACTCTTCGATTTTAAAAAACGGATCAGGTGGGTAAGGGTAGGACATCAAAGTTGACACGCTGCAGCGATCCCGAGTTATGTCCGGTTCGGGCCCTACATGACTACATTCGGGTCAGGGGTGTTCATCAAAAGGAGCCTTTGTTTGTCCACATAGATTCTTCCCCCCTAACTAGGTATCAGTTTTGGAAAGTTACTTCCAAGGCCCTGGAGAAGATGGGGTTGTCAGGTGTACGCTTTGGGACCCATTCTTTTCGCATTGGAGCCGCCTCCACGGCTGCGGCTATGGGTATGTCACAAGCAGCCATTCAAACCATCGGGCGTTGGAGATCCTCCGCTTTTCGGAGGTATGTTCGCCCTCTTTTCTACTAATGCTTCTTCCCCTTTTGTCTTCCAGGTTCTAGACCTTTGATGGTGAGACGACGGGTGCTGATTCGTGGCCACAGTATGGTGTACTGGGCGGCATGACAGGCCCGAATGAGTTATTTTGGATCTCACCTCAGCCTGGGGGACTGGGTTACCATTGAGTGGTTGGGGAAGCGGGGCTTTCGTTGGCATGGCCTTATGCTCCTTTTGTTTGATGACAGACAGGGGCCTCCACCTGACATACTTGTCATTCATTTGGGGGGGAATGACTTGGGCCTACTGAAGGGTAAGGCTTTAATTTTGCAGGCGAACCACAACATGAGGGTAATCTGGTCACGGTGGCCGGGAGTTGCTCTTATGTGGTCGGCCATTTTGCCTCGGCAACTGTGGAGGGGGGAGGGGAACTCCCATCTGATTGACAGGGCACGGAGGACTGTCAACAGGCAAATTAGCAAATTTTTGAATGAGGGCAACGGATTTTATTTATCTCATCCGAATATAAAGTTTGAAAGACCCGAGCTCTACAGGGCTGACGGGGTACATCTTTCGGATGCTGGGAATATTCTGTTTTTGGAGGATCTTCAGCAGGGGTTGAGGAACTGGTTAAATGGCCAGTGGGGAGTAAGGGACTAAGCGGACGCTTGCCCCTTATCAGTGGCGGAAAAGGGGGAGGCGTAGCTTACGGTGTACATCTACGGCACCGATTTCGGTGAAGGGATGGTCTCTGGAAGGGTCTCCTTAGGCCGTACGATCTGGGAGAACAGAAGGAGACCTACCTTGGGGTTGGCCTGAAGGATATTTCCCACACCTTAACGCGTACGCCTTGGGTGTGGGACTTTCGGGTTGACCTTCCAGACACGAGCTGGCTAGAGAGCAACCACAGGGCATGTGGTTGCTAATCAGGGCTCAGGTGTTCGCCAGGGGAAGCTGGGGGCATATGTCCAGGAGGGACAATCCGCCCTAGCTGCTCCCACACTAGGTTGCCTCCCCCTGCTGAAGAATTAAAGGGGATTTAAATAGGTAGGGTATTAAATAAAAACCCTTTATTTCACCCATATATCTGTGTGTGGTCTCGTTATTTCTCTGGGTCTGTCCATAACTATACAGTATGCATTTTTAGTAGATGAAGAAACCTTGAATGTAGACTAGCAAATAACCATGGGGGTTAAAAGATGCAGAACTAGTTTTAGAGTCTGGGAGCATAGCAGAGAAAAACCTAAAGGCTGGAGATAAAGTAATTGTAATGTAGTAGCAGGCTTCTATAAAGGTATTAATCTGCTCATATCATCAGGTTTTAATATATTCTGTATAATCATAACCAAAGACTATCTTCCTTTGTATTATTATGGGGTCAGACTAAATTATTTCCTTACAAGTTACATTTAGCCAGCTTTGCGTTCTCTCCCTTTCACTGGGCCTCTTCCTAGCTGGAGAATGTGCTGATAAAGAATTTCAGTACTGTAAATCTCCCTTTGTTTCAGAGTGTGAAATGTATCTCTTATCTTGTCATGCTGAAGCATTCTGTTCATGTTGTTAAAGAGGCAGCTAGAAAAGACAATGTTACTTATTAGAGCTTGTTTTAAAAAACAGAGAATGCTGACTCCTAGCAGAAAGAGGAGGGTGAAACTGCAAGAGAGGGGGTGTGGGCATGAAAAGGTATAAAAACTATTGTTTTTCCTTGTTAGGGGCTTTTTGGCTTTTTTTTTTAACGGAGTCCAGCTTTCAGCTGTGTGAATAAAGAAAATTTTGTTTTCCAATCTCTGTGTGGTCTCTGTGTCTCTAAAAAATCTGCTTCAGTAGAGGCTTCATATAGTGAAAGGAGTAATAGTGCCACTCTATTCTGCTTTGGTCAGACATCACCTGGAATATTGTGTTCAGTTCTGGGCACCACGATTCAGGAAGGCTAATGAGAAGCTGGAACATGTCCAGAGAAGGGCGACCAGGATGGTGGGAGGTCTGGAAGCCATGCCCTATGAGGAACAGTTTAGGGAGCTGGGTATGTTTAGTCTAGAGAAGAGAAGGTTGAGAGGGGACATGATAGCCATGTTTAAATATTTGAAGGGATGTCATACTGAGGATGGAGCAAGCTTGTTTTCTACATGGAGCAATGGGTTCAAACTACAGGAAAAGAGATTCCACCTAAACATTAGGAAAAACTTCCTGACAGTAAGAGCTGTTTCGGAAGTGGAATGCACTGCTTTGTAGTGTGCTGGAGTCTCCTTTGGAGGTTTTTAAACAGAGGTTGGATGGCCATCTGTAGGGAATAATTTGTTTGTGTATTCCTGCATGGCAGGGGGTTGGACTGGATGACCCTTGTGGTCTCTTCCAACTCTATGATTCTATGATTCTATAACTAGTCCACACTAACTGTGTGGTCCAATTCAGACTTTGTTTAGAGCTGGGAATCACTGTTTACTAATCTTTGTAGATGATTATTCCAGGTACTGTGTGACATATTTGCTCAAAGAGAAAAGCCAGCCAGATCTTGCAGCTACTGAATGTGCAATGGTGGAGAACAAGTTAGGTAAAAAACCTCAAGCTGTTCAGACTGACAATGGTGGTGAGTACATTTCACACCACATCTAAACAATACAAAAAAGAGGAGGACATTGTACATAGACCCCATAATAATACAAATTCTCCCTGAGGAGAACGGGATTGCAAAGGAAAAAACATATCACTAATGGAAATGATTTGGTGCACGTTTCTGGAATCTATGCTGCTGAACCAGTACCGGAGAGAGGCTCTCAGCTACATGCCTACAGAATAGACTTGTCAACCAAAGCAACCAATAAAACCTCCATTTGAAATTTGGCACACCACCAAGTGTGGACCATATCAGTGGGCAGAATCACAGTGAGAAGTGTTCTGTACTTTCATAAGACTGAGAGAACAGATGTGAAGCATATAGAAACTGACTGAACAACAGAGGAAACCCACAATGCAGAACAGTTAATGGTGTACTGACTGTCATGTAAACTGCTTCTTCAGAGTCAGAGTCAGCTTTATTGTCACGGGAAACTAAAGAGCAAAGTATACAAAATTGTTGCTTTGGATGAAGTTAATTGGCAAAACAGTAAAATAAAAAGTATTCCCAATACATCAACCACCTGTTATTCACCTGCCCGTTCTCCATCCATGGCTCCACCTATTGACTCTCACAACATCTGCAGGTGCAATACCAGGCAGACTCTATCCTCCCATATCTATTCCCACTACACTAACTTGTTACATTGGTAAACAATGCAAAAACTTTAAACAGTCTAACATGAAAGCACACAGTGACTGGGCACAACCAGAAATCAAAAATGTTGACAGGGAGATCATTTTGGGACCAATCCTGACACTGACCTAAATACAGCAATGAAGCCTGCCTGCCTCAAACATAGGTCAGAAATGATGAAGTGGAAGGTTCAGAGCTGGAGGTCATCATAGAAGCAGACAGGGCTCTGGAACCAGAACGTAGACAATCATCCCAATCAAACAGAGGAGTGTCACTTCAATGCTGTCCTACCTCTCAAGGATAGCGGTGCCATATGAACCTTCCACATGGGAAGAATTGAAAGATTCCCTGCAGCCAAAGCAAATAAGTGGAAAGAAGCCCCACAAGAGGAAATACTCTCTTCATAAGAATCAAAACTGGCCGCTCACAGAACTGCCAATAATTAAGAATCCTGTGGGGTGTAAATGGGTCTTTAAAATCAAACAATATTCAGAAGGGGAAATCCAGAGTTACAAAGCCAGATTAGTAGCCAAGAGGTATTCACAGAGATATGGTGGAGACTATGATCCAGTTTTTGCTCCCATGGTGAGGGATGCCACAATAAAGACACCTTTTTTTACAAATTATTTTTACTCAATATTCATGTATATTAAAAACAAACAAAAAGACAAAACAATATGGAGAAAAACAGTTTAGGCCATATAACAGCAAAGTACATATACAAATAATATACAAGTATAATGACTTACTTTATCACTACATAATCACTATATTACATAAAATAAACTAAAATGACTTCCAGTCTCTGTCTGATTTCAAACATCATTTTCTATCCCTTTTTTGCCTCTGTTGTTTTTTCTTACAGTTGGTATTTCACTATAATTATATATTCCTTATTTATTGTTAATTTATTTTATGTTAGAACATAGTCTTTTTACAATACATACTCTTCTGTCTTCATGGTTATAATCCCTTTAGTAGCTGTCCCTTGTCTCTTCCCTATTTTTTTCCCCATACTTCCACAAAGTTCCCCTTGAGTCCATCAGGGATATGTTTATTTATTCTTCATTCCACGTACATATATTCATATATATACACTCATATATATAATTGAATATATATATCTGTATATATATATATACTCAGGTATCCAGTTTTTATCAATTGGCTTAATGTATCTTCTAAATGTAATGCAATTATACATAAATATATTTATCCATATCTCTTTTTGTGTTTTGTTTGTATAACCTCATGTTAAAAATCAAAGATATTCAAAACAGCCCATTTTTGTTTCCAGAACCTTTTTATGGGTTCCCATTCAATTTCTATTGTTTTATTTGTCTTAAAAGTGTCATTAACCTGTCCATGTCCATCATTTCTGTAAGTTTGATTAGTCAGTCTTCTATTGTCAGGAGTTCTTTTTTCCACAATGAGGCAAATAATAATCTTGCCGCTGTTATCATATAGAGAACTACCCTCCAAGAACCTATTGTAATGTTCTTTTTTATTTCGTCTACTATGTTTAGTAGGTATATTTCTGGTTTTAATGGAAAATTTAAATCCAATATATTCGAGATCTTATTGTGTATCTTTTTCCAGTAGCTTTTAGTTACAGGGCAGTTCCACCATATATGAAACATAGTTCCTCTGGCTTCCCCACATTTCCAACAGTTCTGATTTCCGATTTTATAGATCTTATCTAATTTCACCGGAGTGAGATACCATCTATAAAATATCTTCAAATAGTTCTCTTTTAGATTTTGAGCAAGAGTACATTTTTGGGTATCCCTCCAAGCTTTCTCCCATTTTTCTAATGCTATTGGCTCTCCTATATCTTGGGACCATCTTATCATTTGCTCTTTTACTATTTCTGTCTCTAATTCTCTGGCTAAAAAGATGTTGTAATATTTTGCAATGTGGTGTTTTTTATCATCAAATATTATTTTATCTAATTCATTCTTCCCCATGTCAAAGTTTTCTATTTTTTGGTCCATTTTAAATCTTTCATATATTTGTCTATAGGAGAACCAGTTTAATCTAAAACCTTCTGTTTCTAAATCCTCCCTAGTATTTATCTGGATGTTCCCTCGAGAATTCTTCTTCAGTAAATCTTGATACTTGATCCATTTTTCATTTTTTGTTTTGGTTCTCCCGAAGAATGCTTCCTCTGATGAAATCCATAGAGGTATTTCTTTATAGTACTGTTTCTTTATATTAGACCATATTTTATATAAGGCCCTTCTTAATATGTGGTTGTCAAATCCTTTGTGCTCTCTTCTTTTTTCATACCACAGGTATGCGTGCCACCCAAACTGAAGATCAAATCCCTCCAGAGACAGCATTCTGTCGTCTCTGAGAGAGATCCAATCCTCTATCCAGGTTAGCGTGCACGCCTGAAAGTATATTCTTAATTCATGGAGTGCACATCCTCCTCTTTCCTTTTTGTCTGTTAGTAATTTCCATTTTATTCTTTGTTTCTTCCCCTCTCATATGAATTTTGAGATTTACGATTGCCAAGTTGTAAAACATATCATGTTATGTATTATGGGCAAGTTTTGAAAAAGATACATAAATCTGGGAAGGATATTCATTTTAATTGCCTCTATTTTTCCTAATAGCGACAAGTTTAATTTGGACCATTTAATTAGATCTTTTTTTCTTTCTTTCCATAATCTACTGTAGTTGTTTTCAAACAGATCCATGTTGCTTTTTGTAATCAATATTCCCAGATACTTTATTTTTCTCTCAGTCTTAAACCCTGTTTCATTTGAAATTTGTTCTTCTTGTGACTTAGAGATGTTTTTTGTTAGCACTATCATCTTGTCCTTATTTACCTTGAATCCCGCTATCTTTGAAAATTCTTCCAGAATTTTGTCTAGATCCCTAAGTTGTTTCACTGGTTCTTCCAAAAAGATTACTATATCGTCCGCATAAGCCTTTATTTTAAATTGGTGACCTTTTATCCTTGCTCCTTGGATTTTTTCATTATTCTTAATGTTATTTATCAATATTTCAATCACTATAATAAAGAGCAAGGGGGAGAGTGGGCATCCTTGCCTCATGCCATTTTTAATCTGAATTTTTTCAGTCCTTTCTCCATTTATTAATAAGTAGGCATATTGATCTTGATATATCTGATTAATCCAGTTAGTGAATTTTTCTCCCATGTCCATTTTTTCCATCACCTTCTTCATGAAGTTCCAGTTTATCTTGTCAAATACTTTTTCAGCATCTATAAAAAACATGGCTAGACTTTTCTCATTGTGGTGTTCATAAAACTCAAGGAGATCAATTATTGTTCTTATGTTATTTTTAGGGTATCTTTTAGTCAGGAATCCATTTTGATCACTTTGTATTATTTCAGATAGTATTTTTTTAATCTTTGAGCTAATATTGAGACAAATATTTTATAGTCACAATTCAATAATGAAATAGGTCTAAAAATTTTAGGATCCTTTAGATTTTTATCTTCCTTTGGCAGAACAGTAATGTATGCTTCCCTCCAGGTTTTTGGAATTCCATCATCTTTTATCCTATTAAACATCTTATATAAGGGTATGGCCAGTTCCTCTTCCATTTGTTTGTAATAAAAAGTGGTGAATCCATCCGGACCTGGAGCTTTACTGATTTTCATTTTTCTGATGGCTTCTACTACTTCTGCCATAGTTATATTATTATTTAGGCTTTGTTTCTGTTGGTTTGTTAGCCTGACAATCTTCTGTTTTTCCAAATATAGCTCTATCCTGCTGTTATCTATATTTTTCATTGAAGGGTCATTATACAATTTAGTATAAAATTCCTGAAATCCTTTTTTTTATCAAATTGTTGTCTGTTGTTATTTTTCCTTTGTACGTTATCTCGGTTATTGTTTTCTTTTCTCTCATTTGTTTAAGTTTTCATGCCATCCATTTCCCTACTTTATTAGCTGTTTCAAAATGCTTTTGTCGTGCCATTCTCATTGACGTTTCTATTTCTTCAATCTGTATTTCTTGTATCTGTTTAGTTAATAATTTAATCTCTTCCTTCAAATTTTTATCTTCTGGTGATCTTTCCAATTTTTCTTCTCTTAATGCTATTTCATTCAAAATTGATAGATCAAGGGAAATAACAGTGCCACTGTGTTCTGCTTTGGTCAGACCTCACCTTCAATACTGTGTCCAGTTCTGGGCACCACAATTCAGGAAGGATATTGAGAAGGGGGAATGTGTCCAGAGGAGGGTGACCAGGATGGTGGGAGGTCTGGAAGCCATGGCCTATGAGGAGCAGCTTAGGGAGCTGGGTATATTTAGTCTGGAGAAGAGAAGGTTAAGAGAGGACATGATAGCCATGTTTAAATATAGAATAGAATAGAGAATAGAATAGAATTTTTATTATGGTCATAGACCAGCACAGGTAAAAAGGGGATACAAAATAAAGGTGAAATCACAGGATAAAAACAGGCTAAAAGCAGTATTTAAAATGTTAGCTCCAGTATAACAAGACTAGGTTGACACTATTCTACTGTTGAGGACATTGTCTGACGAATTTTAACCGCAGCTGCACAGAATCTGGCAACATTATAAGTTGTTCCTGGGTTGGTGTCTGAAAGCAACAAGTTTATGTAGAATTGTCCAGTGTGCCCTTGATATTTATGCAACAGGGGTGGAATAAGTCTGAGACGTATGTCCCTGTAGTATGAGCACTGGAGTAATACATGCTCTGTTGTTTCTATTTGGCCTGAGTTGCAGGGGCACAGTCTGTCTGAGAAGGGGATCTTCTTGTATCGGCCTTCAAGGACAGCTGAAGGGAGGGCACGACACCGTGCAAGAGTAAAGGCCCTTCGATGTTTAGGTATTTCAAGTGTTGCTAAGTATGCCAAAGGTGAGGCCAGATATCTATTGGAGTCACTAGCAATGAAGGTTGGAGTACTGGCTAGATCCAGTTGTCGCTCTATATCTGCTACCCATTGTTTGATAGTAGCTTTCGCCCTTTCATATCCCAGGCTTAGCAGAAGATCTGGAGAAAGGCCCAGCATTGAGATTTTAGTCATCACTGTCTGTTTCCAGCTGGATTGGAAAGCATCACTTAAGGTTAGTGGAGCAAGGCCAGTGGGAAAGAGGGATAGTCTGAGCCAGTAGTTGAGTATGGTCACCCACACTCTGGCCTCCATTTTCATAAATCCTGACTCCATTCTCCTTCCTGATGGTGTCACAGAGAGATGATAGCGCTCCCTGGTGTGTGTCTCCTGAGTGAAGTCGCTAAGATGTAACCGAATTGGTAAATGATCACTTTCAAATCTGGGCATAACTTCTAATTCCTTGGCATAGGGAAGAAGGTCCCTAGAAATGATTATGTAATCAATGGCACTCATTCTGGACCCAGAGAGATAAGTGAATTCAGCTGGGCAGTCATTTTTCAGGGCACCATTTAGGATTTGAAGGTTCAGCCTGAATGCTGTTTGATCCAGACAAAGTCCTGCAAAATTTGATTTCTTGTCCTTTGAACATTGGATGAGGTGGGTTCCATCATCTTCAAAATCAGGAGGAGGGCCCAGTCTGGCATTCAAATCACCCCCCAAAATTACAAATGCATTTGGGTTCTGCAACATGAGATTAGCAGTATATGATTCCAATTCAGCCCACAGGCCTCTGCTTTGGGATTTCTTCTTCATTGGAGGCATGTAGGCATTTATTATCAGCAAAGTGCAATGGTTAAATTGAATCAGCACTGCCATGGCATGTGTTTTAAAAGTGGAAAGAGGCCTTGTTATGGCATGTAGGGTGGTGGAGACCAGGAGACCAGGACGCTCTAGCTCTTCCATGCTTTTTCCCTGGCTCTGCCAGAACTGAGAATGAGTGAAAGCCATTTAGTAACAGATCCTTATTAGTCCATGTTTCCTGGATCAGTATAATGTCATATTGGGTGAGGAAGTCATTAGGACAGGGATCTCTGTGGGCCATCTGCCACCCAGCGATGTTCCAGGTCATAAGGGTCACCTTGTGCTGGTCTGTTGGAAGTCAAGCAGTCGCATTGCAGGCCACAGGCTGAATGGGTGTGGCATCTAATGGCAGTTGGTTAAATGACTGGGTTGACTGTGGCTGTGTCCTCCTCTGTGGATGGAGGGGTAGTGAATCACATTCCTGTTCTTCCTGCCCTGCCTGTTCTGGAAGGGAGATTGGAAGAACCAATGCAGCATGGGAAGCGAAATGAGGATCACAAGCAAGCAAGGATCCCATCTCTTTAGTGAGGGGGGTATTCTTTGGCTTAGGAGATGAGGTAGGTTGCAGTGAAGACTGTTTTCCCCTTGAGCTAGGTTTGCATAGGGATGTTTGAGTCCCCTGGGGGTGCATCTGCAGTATATTGCATTTGTGAAGGGGATTTGGCTACAACTCAGGATTTCAAGGTTTCCTTGATTATAAGTAGAGAGTCGTCACTTTCGCTTTCATTATCAGAGAAATCAGAGAAATGCACTGACAGTTTTCTGCGAGGGGGGGTGTTTAAATATATGAAGGGAGTGCTAGGAGTGTTGGGAGTGTTTTGATTATGTATTCCTGCATGACAGGGGTTGGATTGGATGTCCTTTGTGGTCTCTTCCAACTCTATGATTCTCTAATTCTATAAACCAGCAGAGAGTCGGGCCTTGGCTGCATGGAAACCACAACCGTTTAGTTTGAAGGGAGCAAGTAGCTGGATGGCTGCTAAGTGGGGAAGTGTCATGGAGAGGCTTTCAGCTTTTGGGCCATGCAGCCTTGCAGCCAGCAGTCACCCAACAGGGTCTGGACAGGGGAGAGTTTGGGGCAGCCTGTTTTCAGCCTTTGCTGCTGCAGCAGATTCAGGCAAGTCCAGCAGTGTTCCCTGCCCCAATCAAGTGGTACATAGCACCCCCTGCAAGTAATTATTCATCTGAATTCAAAAAACAATTTCAACCTCCCTTTACTGCCAGAGATAGAGTTCTCAAACAGTACCAATGAGGAAGAAAAGTGAGAGGTGTCTCAAGAAACCAGGATGAAAGAACTTCCAGTGGAGCTAAGTTTTAAATGGAACATGTATAGGAAATGAAAAAAGGGAGAAATCACCAAAGAAGAATTCAAACAGATAGCGAACACATGTAGGAGTAAAGTCAGAAAAGTTAAAATGCAGAATGAGCTCAGGCTCGCTAGAGAGGTTAAGAACAATAAAAAGGGTTTTTGGGGGTATGTCCGCAACAAAAGGAAGAAGAAGGAAGTGCAAGGAAATGGTAGGACCACTACGTGGAGAAGATGGCACAGTGCTAACAGGGGATAGAGAAAAGGCAGAATTACTCAACACCTTCTTTGCCTCAGTGTTTTAAGAAAAGGAAAAGGGTGATCAACCCGAGGATAATGGGACAGAGGACACAATAGGGGAAATCCAGCACAGAATAAGCAAAGAGGTAGTACAGGAATACCTTCTTAATCTAAATGAATTTAAATCTCCAGGACCGGATGAACTACATCCAAGGGTATTAAAAGAGCTGGCAAATGTAATCTCAGAGCCATTGGCAATAATCTTTGAGAACTCCTGGAGAACAGAAGTCCCAGCAGACTGGAGGAGGGCAAACATTGTTCTCATCTTCAAAAGGTGGGGGGGGGGAGAGGATCCCAACAATTGTTGTCTAGTTAGTCTGACATCAATACCAGGGAAGATTCTAGAGCAGATCATTAAACATAGAGTCTGTGAACATTTAGAAGGCAATGCCATAATCACAAAAAGTCAACATGGGTTTCAGAGAAACAAGTCATGCCAGACTAATCTGATCTCATTTTTTGATAAAATTACTAGCTTGGTAGATGAAGGGAACACTGTGGATATTGCATACCTTGACAAGGTTCCCCATGACATTATTGCAAACATGCTTGTAAAATGTGGACTAGATAAGTTAACTGTTAAATGGATTTGTAATTGGTTGACCGTCCGAACCCAAAAGGTGCTCCTCAGTGGCTCCTCTTCGTCTGCCACTTTCCTCCCCGCTCCCTAAAGTGCGGCTTTGAAGCCCGGATCGCCACTTTAGGGAGGGTGGTGAGGTTGCGGGAGGGGGCAGGGGGAGGAGGCCTACGGCCACATGTCACCACAAATGGCTATGCATGTCAGTGCTGACACGAGTGTCGTAGGTTTGCCATCACCGCCTTAGGGGAACTATTTCATATAAATATCACCCCAAAGAACCACCAAATTGCACAGAATTCCAGTTCCTCCATCCATGCTGCTGGTTTGCTGTGTGCCCTCATAACGCAACTCTGAAACCTTGTTGCTGCAGGAATTTCTGCTCTACAGGACAGGTGTCCTATTTCCCATCCTCTAGATGTGAGGGTGATCTGGCTGTGAAATCTGTCACCCCATTGATTGCCAGGATTGATTTGGCTACACTCAAGTATCACCCATCACCGCCTCACTCTAATCCTCTATCCAAATACTTCCTACTATTTTCATTAGCCTTGTGTGAGTGTATGAAGCCTAGATGTTTGCATGTATGCTGTTGTTATTAATTTCCAAGAAAGATAATGTAGTAACCATGTAAACTCTAATGTCTATTTGCTGAATGCTGTAATCTTACAATCACTATTTGGGGTCAGACAAGATAGCCCATGAGACTCTGGGACTCTGCAAAGTCTTTTTCCTTAGTCAATGTTCCTTACTAATCAACTCTATGTTCCAGAAACATATGATATGCCGATGTAAACAAATTCTTTCTCTAATAGCGCTTGAACTGTACCCAAATGTTCCTAAGTTATCTTGCCTTGATCTATCAACAATTGTTTCAAGGAAGAGAAATTGCTGACACCAAAGACACCAGAGAGAAGGAGGAGGGAATGGCTTTTTGCATACTTGTCATCACTGTATAAAAGTATTTTGTAACTACAGCTCTGGGTTCTGACTCTTTGGAAGATATTCCAGTCAGGCCCACCAGTGTAATAAAACTCACTTTCCAATCCGTGGGTCTGCTGTTCCATGATTTCTGCAACAATAATTTAATTGCACCTTCTGGCTTAGAGTCTCCTCCTTAGCACCCTTATACATAGGTCCTGCTGTTATCCACCTCTCATATTGCCAAGTTGAGTGCATTAATTCACCATATTAATATTAGTATATTAAAGGATCCTCACGAACCCCCATCATTTTGGGTAACAGGAAGATCTTGCAAAGAGAAAGAGGTAGGGCCTTAAATTGCCTCTCCACCCACCCACCCCACTCACATATGTGGCACAGGAACCACAGCATCATTAAACTGGTCTCCTCACCTCAGTTGGCCAGCAAAACATGCCTCCCCACCCTCACAACTGTGCCAGTTGGGGGGGGGGAATCCAAATTCTATTCTGTTTTATACCACAAGCTCATATTGCACTGGGGCTATGCTTCACCCTGCTTATTATAAATACCAACAATTTCCTTCACAAATAAGCCTATATAGGATTGCTCTGTAATTTGTTACGTGACAGTGAGCAGTTCCAGGATTATTGTCTTGATAAATCAATAAAAGGTTTCATTTAACCCAATGTTTAAATATTGTATTTAGTATATACATGTATATGTTTTGCACTTTAAACCCTTTTTCCTTTGTACAATTCAATACTCCAAGGGGAATTATTTCCTTCATTCAAGACATTGTTGCAGAGGTGGCTAATGTGGAAAAAAAATGTGCATCAACTACAGAAGTGTTACTCTGGTGAGGAATCTATTTCGTCAGTGATTACTGGTAATGTGACAACAGTTCAAGTCAACATACACTGAGCAATCTTTTGATTTGCAGTTTACACTGGAAAGCATAAGGAAAAGTAATTTAAATGATGTTCAAGCTACCCATTATAATAGAGATCTGTGAATGCATCTCCATCTCTTTAAAGTTTTTACAAATACTGAAAGCAGGAAGGACCCTAATATATACAAGGAAAATGGCATGGGCAATGAATTCCAATTCTTTTCTTTCTCTTTCCATGCCCAGGGCTTGGAAAAATTGCTTTCTCGAATTGCAGCCCCCAGAACTCCTCAGGCAGCCTGAGTACTTGGTAGGCAGCAGATTTCAATGAACTTACACCACAGTCTTGAACATGTTTTCTCAAAAGTAAAGTCTGTGATATTTACATGGTTTCCTCCCAGAAAATGTGTTTAGGATTGGTGCCTCAAAGGTTCTTTTTAATATCCCATAGGCAGAGACAAATCTCCATGTGCTTATTGGTTTTTTTGTTTTTGTTTTTTTTCCACCCCACCCCATCCTGTCCCCCATCTTGACTTCCTCTGTTAAAATGAAAACCTCTAGGGTTTTCAACTGTTACATACTCGATTTCTGTTTCTACATATCCAATATCACATTCTTTGTGTAATCTCTATCCTTCTATTCTTTCTACTCATTTTTCTTCACCTTTCAGTTGTCTCCTTCCAATACCTCTGCTTTGTGTTATTTTAGTTACCGTATATTTCTGCATACAAGACTACTTTTTAACACTTGAAAATCTCAAAAGTGGGGGGGTGGTCTTATACCCCCAATAGACCTTTTCCCCTGCTGTGAGAATGATTGAAGTGTAAAATGGCCTGGGCAGTTTTCCCAGCAGATCCTTCCTCCTGCTGTGAGAATGACTGCTTTGCATTTGAAGAGTTAAATGGCCCTCTATTTAGCTCAGGAGAGTCAAAATGATGTTTCTTTTCAGGATAAGTTAGCCTAAAATTAGAATTTCTGGATTCAACTTCTCATTTTGCATCAAGTTTTGTCTATGGTAAAATTCTCTTGTCTGCCAATGTGGCTCTAAAACCATTAATGTGCTCATTCATTAATGTGCTCATTCAAAAATTTGGGATTTGATAGCTTCATATTAACCAACTTATAGTATTAATGCAACCTTACTTTCCAAAGATTGAACACCACAGAGATTTTTCAAAGTATCCCATGCTTTTTTAGCTGTTCTTAGTCCTTTAATTTCACAGACTATTCCATCATCTACAGCCACTGAGCTGGCTGGCTGGTGGGGGACAGGCTTTCCAGCCAGCTGGCTGGCTGGCTGGGGGGGGGCAAACTCTATATTTTAACTTAAAAATTGGGGGGGTCGTCTTATGCGCCCAGTCGTCTTATACGCCGGAATATACGGTATTCTCCTCATCTATTAACCCTTTTCATCTTATTCTTTCTTGTCTATTTTTCCAGTAATTAATTACTGGTGACCAATCATCTTCCACATGTTCCACATTCCTCTTGTTTATCATATGCGTCAGTTTATCATTATCCAACATTTCCATCAGTTTGTTTAACCAGTCCTCAATTGATGGTGCTGCTGCAACTTTCCATTTCACTGCAACTTTGATCCTCGCTGAAGTAACTGCATATAATATTATCCACCAATATTTCTTTTCATCTTTCTTTTTTAATATTGTTGTCATGTTTAATAGATACATCTTAGGGTTCAATGGGTATTCAGTATCAAAGATTTCCTTCATTACTTTATGCACTTTAATCCAAAACTTTTTAATTATCGCACAGTCCACCACATGCGGTACATCGACCCCATCTCTTCTTTGCATATCCAACGTTTGTTCTCTTTTAGTTTAAATATTCTACTCTTTCTACTCTTTCCAGGACACATTTTAAATTAGTTAATTTTCTTTGTATCATTTTTCTTCACTTTCCAGCTGTCACAAACATACATAGAAATTGGAAATATGATGGCATGGACAATCCTAGCTTTAGTATTCAATTATACAGTGGCCATTTTGTATCTGTGGGGATTTGGCTGCAGGATCCCCTTGTTACCTGGCCTTATACACCCTCCCTTGAATAATTCATGATTCAGCAATATTGGACACTCTCACAAGGTCTAGGTAAGTAGACCAGGGCAAACCGAAATTGGGTTCAAGTGAAGGTCACCCAGGACTTAATGAAGATGTCTCTTAAAAAATCCCCCCAAACAAGCCCAAGATGGAATTCAGCAGAGCTCCTTAAAATCAGAGTTATCATGGTGGAATGCGCTAATCCCATCCTGAATGCTCTTGGCAGTGAGTCATACTCCAAAACAAATAGTGACCCATTATCCTCCAAAATGTCTTTCTTCATACCTTTCCTTTCGCACAATAAGGAGGCTGCCATAAACCCATCAATCTTGATATCTTAGCCATTAGCAGCAATTATTGAAGGCTGCTAAAATTTCCTTTGTTTAATTGTGGGAAACTCATCTAAGCATTGTTTTAAACTCAAACACCCCTTCAGGATACGAAACTGGGTATTAATATTATCCCCAAATAGTGTCCAGTGTGCACAGGTCTTCATACACTGCCACTCTGCCAGAGTGCTGTGGCACCTTCAGCTTCTTCCCTGAGTCTCCTTTGCTGCATGAACCTCTGCTCTTCAAACTGGTAATTATAGCCCATATTTTCCCCAGGTCTATTCCTCTATCCAAATCTTTCTGCCCAAATTCTTCATTAGCCTTGTGTGGTCTTTTGAGAGTGTGAGTGCATGCATGAGTGCTTCAGTGTTTATTATCCAATAAAAACATTTTTTAATTACTTTAAACCCAGAGTTTCTGTAATGGTATACACAGGTTACCTGGCCTTTTGCAAGTTACCCAGCCTCTTGCAGCCATACCTTTGAGCTAGTTAAAATCTCACAATTTAATATTATATTTTGAGTGACATGAGTGGGTCCCCACTTGGGTAACACCCTGCATATACCAGAAAATGTGGAAGCTCAAGTCAGCTGCTGCTGCTCCTGCCTGAGAAACTAAACATGCTTCCTGGAGCTGCTGCTACCAACTCATCCTCACACACCCCAGCCAGTGACATCATCAGCATTACCAAGACAAAACAGGAAACTGAGGCAAACCAAGGCATGGAGGAAACTGCAGCATGGAGGGCGGCATATTGCTGCTGTTTGCCTGGGTGAAAAAAAGACACATGTGGCATGCAGCAGGAGGAAGAGAAGCAGACCCCATGTGCCACCACTGCCTCCCCAGATTGTGTGGGGACTGCTCCTCTTCCTCCAGCTATTGCACTCCATCTGTGTCTTTGGCCTTGTCTACACTAACAATAAAATTCAGACCCCACCCCTGAATCTAGCTTGATAATGCCACAGCAATGTGTGGCATTATCTCTGAATCTGGTATGATAGTGCCACATGTATATGGCCCTATACACGCCAGACTCAGGGTATGCTACCTAAAACCCAGTTTTGGCAGACTCACAGTTTTGTTTGGAGTGTGCTTCAGTTTGCCTCAGTTTCTTCCATGCCTCAGTTTCCCTGACCCACCCTTGCCTGCCTCCCCCCACCCACCCTCATGTGCTAACTGGGTTGCAGAAGCTGCCACCACTCTGTTGGGGGCTCTTCTTCACAGGGAGGAGCCCAAGTCTGCCCATCAGCATCGCTGCACCTTCCTCCTGTGTGCAAGCAGTGGCTCTGGGCGCAGGGATGTAGGCTTTTCCCCTCTGCCAGAATTGGATTTAACCTGTTGAATTCCACCAAGCTCTGCTGCTGTTACCTCCACATCAGTAGCAGCCTCCAATGGTGGCACATGTGGAAGAAGAAGAGGAGAAGGAAGATAACATGAGAGTTGAAAAAAAAAGAAAAGAAAAGTGAGCAGGAGAGGATGCAGCCTGACAAAGAACAAACAGAAGCAGTGGTAACAGCAGGGGACAAGCCTGGCAGAAAGCCAGAGGAGGCATCCTGCTCCTCCTCTTCCTTCCAGGATCAGCTGTGGAGAAACCTGCAGCTAGGAAGGAAGAGCAATGGCAGTAGCAAAGTGGGAATCAGCAGGTGCTGCGGAGGAGAGATCTCTATCTCTTCCTCATGCTCGAGCCATGCAGCCACCAACAGCCAAGGGGGACTTGCTCGACAGCAGCACAGCCAAGTGGGGTAGCTTCAGGTGCAGGAAGCATGTGTTGGATAAGGTCTTATCTTCCTCACAGCCCAACTTGTGCTGCTCTTCAAACCTCTGGAGGCAGTGAGCACCAAAGCTGGCTCACCTCTGCATCACATGTGGGAGCACATCCACCACCACCACCAGGGCAGACACACTGTCATCATTCTCTTCTGCTTCTTCCTCAGTTTGCTCCACAATGCTGAGGAGAAGGGATGGGGAAGTCTCCACACTGTGGCACCTGTTGACTCTCACTTTGACACTTTTCTTGCTCTTGCTTCCCAGCTGTAGGTTTCTCCACAGCCAGGCCTAGAAAGAGAAGAAGGAGAAAGAGGAGTACACCTGCTGTGGCTTGCCACCAGTCTTGTCCCCTGCCACTACTGCTACTTCTGTGGGGTCTTTGCCAAGCACCAGCCTCTCCTGCTTACCTTTCACTTTTTTCCTCCCCATGTTGTCTTCCCCCTCCTCTTCTTCTACAAAGACCACCACCAGCAGCTGATACTGCTGCAGAGGCAACAGCAGCAGAGTCTGGTGGAGTCTGGTGGCTTCAATCCAGTTCCAGCCTTCACTTGCTTTTAAGCACTGCATTCAGTGGTTCCTGGAGATGCTTCTGCCAGGAGCCACTGCTTACACACAGAAGGAGGGTGCGGCAGTGGCAGTGGGCAGACCTGGGCATCTCCTTGCAAAGAAGAGGCCCAAGCAGAGTAGCAGTGGCCTCTGCAATCCAGTTAGCAGGTGAGCATGGGTGGCAGAAGGCAGGTGAATCCAAGTGAGGGAAACTGAGGGATGGGGGAAACAGTGATACAGTGGTTACTGCTATCTTTGGTTTCCCTTTCTTGGAAAATTGAATTTCAAATCTTTAGGCCATTCTTTTGTTTTCCATATTTGCTGACAGATTTTAATTAGAATTTGAGTAGATAATGCCCATGTTGCTTGAAACAGCTCTTTTGGTATCCCATCTATTCCTGGTGATTTATTTCACATAAGTACTTTGGGTGCAGCTTCCACTTCACTTTCTAAAATTGTGGATTCATCTTTAAATGGTTTTTCCTTAAATCAACCTGTTACCCTTTCCCTCCACACAAGTGCTGAACAATTGCATGACTCTATTTATCTCATCTTTCACTTTTGCTGCTCATCCCTCCTTAAGTCCTTGAAGAGTTTCATCTGTCATCTATTGAGGCTGCTTTTTCTTTTTGGCTACAAATAGTATCTTTTTGCATTCTGTTCTGACAATGTCCTTGGTTTCAGTCCAGAATTCTTCTGGCTCCTGATCAATTAGGTTTAATAGTGCAAATCAATGTTTTACATTATCTTGAAATTCTACTACCATTTAAGAAAACCTTAGAAGTGATAACAAAAAGTTCATAACCTAAAACACGGGAAGAAGCAAATATCACATTAATCCATAAAGAAGATCGGGACCCACAGGAACCAAAAAATTATCATCCAATATGGATACTTAATATGGATTACAAAATATTTGTTTCAATATTGGCATGTAGACTCAAAAAATATTAGCAGACCAGATTGGAGAAGATCAGAGGGGACTACTACCAGGAAGATTTATGAAAGATAATACAAGACATGTGTTGAACTTGATTGAATACCATGAGAACCACAGAGACAGAAAATTGCCCTTGTTGTGTTTAGATGCTGAAAAAGCCTCTGACAATAATTGGACAATAATGTTTGAAATCTTGATTAGAATAAATGTAGCCCCAAAATTCATCAGTTGCATTAAAGCCATTTATGATAAACAATCAGTGAAATTATTGATAAATAGAGAAAAAACCAAGGACATACAAATACAAAAAGGTACGTGGCAAGGATGTCCCCTCTTGCCACTTCTATTCTTGATAATTATGGAAATATTAAGTAGGAGAATCAATGAAGAAACTAAAATACAAGGAGTTAAAATTTGTAAATTCAGATGCAAATTGAAAATGTATGTGGATAATCTGTTAATCTCACTGGGTGACCCATTGGAAGAAATAACACCTTTGATGAACATATTGAAAGAATTTGAATTGTTATCCGGATTAAAAGTAAATAAGGATAAAACAGTAATACTCACTAAGAACATGGCAAAGAAAGAAGAGACAGAGTTATGGGAAAAACTGGATTCAAAATTGTGAAAACAGCTAGATATCTGGGAATTAATATAACAAATAAAAATTCTGAATTGTTTCAAAATAATTATAAAAAGACGTGGATACAAATTAAGAAAGATCTAAACAATTGGCAACATTTAAATCTATCATTTTTAGGTAAAATAGCTGCTGTTAAAATGGACGTCTTACCAAGACTTATATTCCTTTTTCAAATGATTCCAATCATCCATAAAGAGCCAGTATTCAAAGAATGGCAAGCAGACATATTCATCTGGTCCAAGAAAAAACCAAGAATGAAAACGAAGACCCTTCAGGATGCCAAGGAGAGAGGAGGACTGAGGTTGCCAATTCTAAAAATCTAATATAAAGCATGTTGTTTGACATGGATAAAGGACTGGGCCATTTTAGAAGATCAGAAATTATTGAAATTAGAAGGTGATGGTAATCACTATGGTTGGCATGTCTACCTCTTCTATAACAAAGACAGAATACATAAAGACTTTAACAATCATTATATTAGAAAATCATTAATAAAGATTTGGAAAAAAATACAAGGAAAGATTATATCCAAAAATTCCAGTTTGGGCTTCACCACATGAAGTGTTATTCAGTAGAGAAGGCATCCCGACCCAACAATAGATTAAATATAAAGACATATTGGTTTTGGAAGGAGAACAAAATATAATAAAGACTCAAGAAGAATCGAGAAAAGACAGTGTTGACTGTCAGTGGTATCTCTATAAGCAAATCAAAGAAAGGTATAAAATGGACATGAAATCAATAGGTATAACAGCAATCAAATCAGACTGAGAAAACATAATCCAGCATGGGAATAAACATATGATATCAAGATTTTATAATTTAATTTTGAGATGGAAAACTGAAGAAGAAATAGTAAAAACAAACATGATATCTTGGGCTCAGAACATTGGATATTCTATAGAATTGGCTAGTTGGGAAAAGATGTGGACTAAACAAAAGAAAATGATGCTATGCTAAAAACATCAGAGAGAATGTTTATAAAATGTTCTTTAGATGGTATTTGTCACCTCACAAGCTATCTCAAATGTATAAAAGAGTCACAAGTACATGTTGGAAATGTCAAGATAATATCGGAACTTTCTACCATTTATGGTGGAACTGTGAAAAATAAAAAAAAATACTGGAAACAAGTTCGACAAACAATTGAGAACATCTTGAAGGCTAACATACTGTTGAAACCAGAGGTCTATCTATTGGGAATGACTGAAGAGAAATTAGAAAAAAAGCATGGGAAAATAATATTTTATGTGCTGGTAACAGCAAGAATAATTTTTGCCAAGATGTGGAAAAATAAAGAGAGCCCGACAATGGATCAGTGGCTGGAGAAGCTTTATGAGACAATACAGCTGGACAGATTAACAATGTTAATAATAGGAAAAAATGTAGAAAAACATATAGAAGACTCGTCCAAAGTATCTAAATATTTAGAAAATAGATGGGGAAAAGTTGTAGCAATCAACTTCTAAAAAAAACCCCTCTTAAGTAAGACTTGAAATAGATCCCTACTACATTTACTCTACTTTATTTACTTTGTTTCCTGATGGGTAGTAAAACAAAGGGGGGAAATGGATTATTTATGCAGTTGCCCCTCGACATTTGCGGCTTTCACACTCGCGGTTTTGATTATTCGCGGTTTAGCCCCAGCCCCTTAGGGAAGGCTGCCGATAGGCAGGGCAACCTCCTGCCTGCACCTTCTCCGGCCTTCCAGAGGTGGCTCCGGGGCTTCAAAGCCCCGGAGTCTGCTCAGGAAGGCCGGGGGGTGGGGCGGGCAGCATCCTTCCCTCCGCCTTTCCTGGCCTTCCTAAAGGGACTCCGAGGCTTCTAAGACCCGGAGTCCCCTCAGGAAGGTCAGGGAGAGGTCGGGCAGCTTCCCTCCCGCCCACCTGCTGCCTTACCCAGCCTTCCTGAGGGGACTCCAAGGCTTCTAAGCCCCGGAGTCCACTCAGGAATGCCGGGGAGAGGAAGACAGCCACCCGCCTGCTGCCTTCCCCGGCCTTTTTAAGTGGGCTCTGGGGCTCCAAAGCCCTGGCGCCCGCTTCAGAAGGCCGGGGAGAGGCAGCACAGCCTCATCCCCACCCGCCCGCCCGCTCACCCACCTGCCTGCTGCCACCCCCGGCCTTCCGAAGGGGGCGCCGGGGCTCCAAAGACCCGGCACTCACTTCGGAAGGCTGGAGAGAGGCAGCACAGCCTCGTCCCCACCCGCCCGCTCACCTGCCCGCCCGCTGCCATCCCCGGCCTTCCGAAGTGGGCGCCGGGGCTCCAAAGCCCTGCGCCCACTTCAGAAGGCTGGGGGGAGGCAGCGCAGCCTCCTCCCCACCCACTCGCCTGCCCGCCCACTCACCCGCCTGCCTGCTGCTGTCCCCGGCCTTCCAAAGCGGGCGCCAGGGCTCCAAAGCCCCGGCGCCCGCTTTGGAAGGCCGGGAGTAGGCAGCGCAGCCTCCTCCCCACCCACCCGCCTGCCTGCTCACCCGCCCACCCACCTGCTGCCATCCCTGGCCTTCCTACATGGGCTCCGGGTATTCTAAGGCCCAGAGTCCCCTCAGGAAGGCTTGCGGAGAGGCCAGCCAGGCTGGCCAGACACCCTCCCGCCACCTCCCTCTCTCTGAGGGGGGGGGGTTGCGGGAGCAGTTGTTATTCGTGGTTTTTCCACGTTCGCGGGGGTCTCAAGAATGTAACCCCCTCGAATGTGGAGGGACGATTGTATATAGATATGTGTAATAAGGCATATAAATGTTAGTAGAGTATCAACGATAAAACAATTATGAAATAAGGCTGGATATATAAACATAAAAAGTAAAGGAAACAATTAGAAATGTATAAAATGAAAGATGTATTGCTTAAAATAGATGATATCCAGATAAGTTGGGTAGGAAGTCAATTAACAGAATGAATAAATCTAGGAATGCTGAAACCAAAGAAACAAGAATTATTATTCTTCTTTCATTTCTTTTTAATAGAGAAAACGCTGAGATATTTGTATGCTTGGGGTGTGGACAGCTAAACTGAATCCCCCACCTGCAAAGGAGGACCTTCCTGCCAATGTCGACCTGCACCCTGCTTATACGCCTCCTTGGCCACCTCGAGCTGTTCCTGTAGCAAGGACTGGGCAGCCTGGAGTTCCTGGAGCCACTGGTCTGCTACAGGGACTGCTGAGACAGGGGCCACAGCCAGAAATCCTCATGGATGGAAGCCACTGGAGGCAAAGAATGGTGTCTGCTGGGTTGAAGCATGCACGGAGTTGTTGTAGGCAAACTCAGCCAATGGCAGCAGGTCGACCCAGTTCTCTTGGTGGTAACTGGAGTAACAGTGGAGGTACTGCTCCAGTGTCCCATTCGTGTGTTCTGACTGGCCATCGGACTCAGGATGGTGCGCCAAGGACAGGTGAGGCACAATGTCCAGGAGTCGCAGCAGACTAGTCCAGAACCAGGCAGTGAACTGGACTCCCCAATCGGAGACCACCCCCTCAGGAAGGCCATGGACCCAGAAGATGTGCTATACAAACATCTGAGCCATCTCCTTCGCTGTGGGGAGGCACGAAATGAGCCATCTTGGAGAACAGGTCCACCACCACACAAATGGTGATACTGTCAGGCTCATCCCTGAATTCTGGGACTTGGAGTGGAATTCATGGAGGACCCTGACATGAGGCTGCTTCCCTTGCCTGGGCCTCTGGAGTTTCGGAGAGAGGCCAGCCCGCCTTGTTGGCCTGGGAACGCTTCTCTCCACAGCGGCTCAAGGTCAGATCTCCCAGGTGCAAGCCACCCTGAGAGGGAGGCATCTTTCCTCCCTGAATGCCTTTCTCATGCTGTGGGGTTTATCTGGGGGTTTGCTCTGGCTGTATTCAGTTTCGGCTTTGTTCTATGTTCCTGACACACAAATCCTTGCCAATAAAGAAATTTATTGATTGAATGTGAGCGTGTGTGCTTGGTACATCACAGTAAGCCCAAACTCCTCTTCGACACCTAATCCTTTTGAAAGGTTCTACCCGCAATGTTGGAAGATGCGGAGGCTGGAACCCAGACGGAGAAAGACCTGGCTGCAAGTGGCGACCAGGGAGCTGGAGCCCCAGGGGATGGGGCCGGCACGTCGGGGGATGTTGCAGGGGCTTCTGAAGAAGATGTGAGCCAGACCCGCCGGAGGGCTGGGAGGTTTACTCATCCCTTCGATCTAATGGAGCTGGGAGGCAAGTAAGCCCTGGGGAGGGGCAGCCTGCCACTCTCCAGCACTCCAGAGCGAGGAGCTGGAACAGCCCTGGAAGCCAGCTGGCCCTGGCCAGGCGACCAAAGCTGGGAGGAACGTCGGTCCCATCGGTGGGACAGGCTCCTGGCCGAGGGGTACCGAGAGCCGGGGGTGTGGTTTTCTCTGGCAGAAGTAGGAGCTGAGGTCCAGCAGTTGAAGCAGAAAATGGGGGTGATGCAATCGAGCCTCCTAGAGATCCTGCAGAGGTTGCCACCACCACCACCAGCCCCTGGAGGGGCCCAGCCTCCCCAAGCTCAACCAGCAGCTGCCCCGGCACCTGGGGCAGGGGACCGTGCCATGCCTGCTGAGGTCCCTGCCCCGCCGGCTCCTTAACCAGCCCCCCCTGGTCGAGCTGCGGGAAAGACCCCGGGGCCTAAAGCACCGAGACTTAAAGGCGACCTTTGATGGAGATGCGGTGAAGCTTCCATACTTCCTGACCCAGGTGGTGGGGTTTATGACCCAGTGGGACGAAGAGTTCCAGATGGAGGCTGAGAAGGTGCAGTATGTGTCCAACAAGCTAGAGGGAGAAGCGGTGCAGTGGTTGGTGGGGCTTTATGATATGGGAGCCCCAGAACTAGGAAACTTCCATGAATTCCTGCTAGCTGTGCGGGCCCAATTTGAAGACCCTCTGAGAGAGAGAGAAGGGCTCGGGCGGATTTCAGGCAACTGAAGCAAGTTTCAAAAACCATGGGAGAGTAAGCCACTGAATTCCGCCGCCTGGCTAGTCAGGTGCCCGACTGGTCGGAGGCCAGAAAGGTGCAATTTTTCCAACATGGCCTGAACGCAGACATCCTTGAATGGGCGTTGTTCCAGGGGAACCACAAAATCCTCTTGGGGTGGGTACGGCTTGCCAGAGAAGTGGAGACACTGAGACGGAGTGTCAAGCTGGCTCGGCACCAGCAAGGATCTGAGGGGAAGACCACCGGGTCTACTGGAAAGAAAGGTAAAGTGGCCAGCCCAGGGGGAACCTTGACAGGAGAGTCGGAGAGGGAGCGAAGGATGAGAAAAGGCTTGTGCCTGCACTGTGGAAAAGGAGGCCATCGCATAGCTGAATGCCCGGAGCGGAGCCCTTGGGAACCAGCTGCAGCCGAGAAGCCCCAGCGGAGCAAAGGGAGGTAGTTGACATCGAGGGCTCCACTCAAGCCCAAGCCTAAAGCAGCAGTACGGGCCTTGATACCAGGCCACGTGGTGGGGGAGTCTTCGGAAGACCCAGATGACAGCGGATTTTACTCTTCCGACACAGAGCCTGCGGGAAACGGCTCCAGCCCGCCCTACTAAGCGCCCAAGGGTGGGCTAAACCCAAAGGGTGCCCAGATGCTGTGGTGAGTGGGGTGAAAGGCCCTTTCTTCATAAAAGCCAAGTTAGGGGTTGGAAAAGGAGGGCACCCGAAAAGTAATGTTAATGGTTGATTGCGGATGTACCCAAGTCGTAATGCATCCCTCCCTAGTCAGTGAACTGGACATTAGCACTATTAAGCTGGACAAGCCAGTGTGGCTGTCACAGATGGATGGGGGGATGATGAAGGGGGGCCCTGCCAGGCCCAATATGCACGAGAATGGGGAACCATCAGGAGGAACTCCAATTTGTGATTGCCCCAGGGTTAGTTCCCGCTGCGGTGGTGGGACTAAACTGGCTAAAGTTCCACAACCCCATCATAGACTGGTTAAAAGAGACAATGACTTTTGCAGATCCTATGTGTGTGCAGGAGCACAGAGTGCGGGAAGTTCTCCCAAGGGAAGGAGCCCCTCTAAAGGCCAAGTCGCAGAGCTGCACAACCACTTTAGTCCATGGGGAGCTGAAAGGATTGCCGGTGGAATATAAGGCATGGCAATATGTTTTTGAGGAGGGGGAGTGTGACATTTTGCCACCCCACAGACCCTTTGACTGTGCCATTGGGATGCCCTCCAGGAGTTCATAGACAAAAATTTGGCTTGGGGGTTCATCAGGCCCTCGACCTCACCTGTGGGGGCCCCGGTGATGTTCAGGCATAAGGCAGCTGGGGGCCTGCGACTGATCCAGGACTACTGGGGGTTGAATGCAATCAGCGTTTCAAATCAGTACCCCCTGCCCTTGATGAAGGACATACTGGCTCATTTGTCCAAAGGGAAGATATTTACCAAACTGGACCTGAGGGAGGCTTATTACAGGGTACAAATCAAGGAGGGGGACGAATGGAAAACTGCTTTCAATTGCCCCCTGGGGGCTTTCAAATTCTTAGTAATGCCTTTCGGGTTAAGCGGAGCTCCAGGCATTTTTCAGAACTTGATCAATGATGTGTTGAGAGAATTTCTGTACAAGGGGGTCTTAATGTATTTGGATGATGTATTGATTTATTCTGAGGACTATACATCCCATGTGAAACTGGTGAAAAAAGTGCTTGCTAGACTGGGGGAGAACCATCTGTATGCTAAGATGTCAAAGTGTGAATTCCACCAAAGCCGCATCTCAGATAAGGGGATAGAAATTGACCTGGAAAAAGTCAAGGGGGTGTTGGCATGGGAGGCCCCTAGAACCAGGAAGCAGCTGCAGAGCTTCCTGGGATTTGCTAACTTTTACCGGTCCTTCATCCCTGACTTTGCAGTGGTAGCCCTCCCTCTGACTGATCTATTAAAAACCAAAGAGGTGAGGAAGAAAACCTGAAAGGGGGGGGGAAGGCAGAGAAACCTCCCCCAAAAATAGTGTGGTCTGACCAATGCCAACAGGCTTTTGATAAGTTGAAGAAACTCTTCACCTCTGAACCAATTCTCAAATACCCTGACCCCTCCCAACCGTCTGTAGTCCAAGTTGATGCTTCAGATGTAGTGATGGGAGGGGTGCTGTTGCAATGAGGGGAGGAGGGAGAGCTCAGGCCGTGTGCATACCTGTCCAAGAAATTCAATGAGACTGAGCGAAATTGATCTGTCTGGGAAAAGGAGGTGGGTGCAATCAAACTGGCCTTAGAAACTTGGCACCACCTATTGGAGGGATCTTCCAAACCCTTTGAAGTTTGGACAGATCACAAGAATTTGGAAGTTTTAGCCACTCCAAGGCAGTTGAGCCCCAAAGAGGTTAGATGGGCCAGTTTCTTCTACCAGTTCAATTTCACCCTGAAATTTATCCCAGGAAAAAAGAATTTCCTAGCTGACACTTTGTCCAGACTTCCCCAACATGACAGCAAACAAAAAGAGGTCATTGACACAGTCTTCTCCCCCTCCCACTTGGGACTAGCGGTCCTAACACGCAGCAAGGCCAAGCATCAGGAGGCCCAAGCCAGCCCCTCTTCGGGGCCAGGGCCTGATCCTAAGGCTACCGATGTTGCCGTCTGACCAAACTGTAGACGCTGGCCCCGGTGAGGCCCCGGCCACACCAGAGCTTTCTCCTCCTTCCCCTTCCTCCTGGGGTGATGGGGGTCGATGGCAATCCCAAATGGTGTCGGTCCTTCCCAAGGACCCATGGTTTTTGGCTCACCCTGGGGAGGTGACCCTTCGGGAGGGCCTGGCTTGGAAGGGGGAGTGCCTGTATGTCCCAGAGGCCATGAGGTCATCCATTCTCAAGCAATGCCATGATGTTAAAAGTGCTGGGCATTTTGGGTATGTAAAAACTTTGCATTTGGCCCGGAGACAGTTTTGGTGGCCAAAGATGAGAAAGGACGTGGAGGAGTATGTAAAAGGGTGTTCCACGTGTGCAATGGCAAAAGGGGGGGGGGCAGGAAAGCCAAAAGACCTGCTACAGCCTTTGCCTACCCCGTCCAAACCTTGGGAAGTCATCAGTATGGATTTTATAGTGGAGCTGCCAGAAAGTAGGAAAAAGACTATTATTTGGGTGGTGACTGACATGTTTTCGAAACAAGCTGCATTTTGTGGCCTGCAAGAAACTCCCAACAGCCTCCCAGTTAGCCAGGTTGTTTATTCAACACATTTACACACTACATGGGATTCCTGTTAAGATCGTGTCTGACCGGGGCCCTCAGTTCACTTCCCAGTTGTGGAAGGCGTTCACAAACCTTCTGAGAGTCGAATTGGGGCTCAGCAGTTCCCATCATCCCCAGAGTGGTGGGCATTGCAAACGTACTAATCAGGTTCTGGAACAGTATTTGAGGTGTTATGTGAACTTCCAACAATCTGACTGTGTGGACCTCTTGCCTTTTGTGGAGGTCACCTATAACAACGCCACTCACCAGAGCACTGGCTTCTCCCCTTTTAAGATTGTTTCAGGCCAAGACTTTAATCCTCTGCCACTAGGGGAGGGGACCTCCAAGGACTCGGTCTCAGTGACCCAGTAGAGTCAAAAAATTAGAGATGCCTGGCCAATAGTTGTTTTGGCCTTGGACTTTGCAAAAGCCCGATACAAACATCATGCTGACCAAAAACGGGACCCCATCCCGGAGTACGCCGTAGGGGACTTAGTATTTTTGTCCACTAAGTTCCTTAAAAGTCCCCAACCTTCAAAGAAGTTGGGGCCCAAGTACATAGCTCCTTTTCCTATTGCTCGGGTGATAAACCCGGTGGCTTTTGAACTGACGCTACACAAACTGTACTGTAATGTTCACCCTGTGTTTCATTCTAGCTTACTCAAGCCGGCGTGCCCTCCAGACTGTCATCATCCAGACCCGGGACCTGCACCCTGTCCTATCCTGGTCGACAACCACCAGCATTTTGAAATTTCTGATGTGTTGGACTCTCAGGTTCACAGGGGGCTTTACAATACTTAGTAAAATGGAAACATTTGCCCTTAGGGCATGCCGAGTGGGTTACCTGTGAACATGTGAATGCTCCGCGCTTATTACGAAAGTTCCATGCCCGCTTTCTTGATAAGCCGGGCTGAAAAGGGGGGATTTCTCTTCGGGTGGGCGGTATGTCAGGCTCATCCCTGAATTCTGGGACTTGGAGTGGAATTCATGGAGGACCCTGACATGAGGCTGCTTCCCTTGCCTGGGCCTCTGGAGTTTTGGAGAGAGGCCAGCCCACCTTGTTGGCCTGGGAACACTTCTCTCCACAGCGGCTCAAGGTCAGAACTCCCAGGTGCAAGCCGCCCTGAGAGGAAGGCATCTTTCCTCCCTGAATGCCTTTCTCATGCTGTGGGGTTTATTTGGGGGTTTGGTTTAGCTGTATTCAGTTTTGGCTTTGTTCTATGTTCCTGACACACGAATCCTTGCCAATAAAGAAATCTATTGATTGAATGTGAGCGTGTGTGCTTGGTACATCACAGATACAGCCAGCAGAAGGGAGCAGGTCCATGATTAAGTCCATCAAGATGAGCTTCCAGGGCCCCGAAGGCATCAGCAGAGGCAGCAGCAAGCCCGTAGGTCACCCTGGATGATCCTTAGCATGGTGACACACAGGGCAAGTGTCCACATACTGGGCCACCTCCGCATGGACCCGAGGCCACCAAAACTCCCGGGTGAGGAGGTGTAGGGCCTTGCAAAAACCGAAGTGTCCCACCGGCTTAGAATCATGGTACAACCGCAGGACCATCTTCCGACAAGGGCCTGCTGGTACATAAAGGCAGCCCCGGTGGTAGAGCAGGCTGTCTTGTAACTCAAAAGGGGAGATGTCCCCCTCCACCGAATGATGGGCCACAAACAGGACCCGGCCCTGGAGGTCATGGATCTGGTCAAGCAGTGTAGCATCCCTCGGAGTGGCAGAAAATTTCTCTGGACACAGAATGGTGGACCGAAGCTCCCACTCTGGTTCCGTGGTGTACTCTGGCTTCTGGGAGAGAGCATCGGCCTGCCGATTCTGGGCCTGAGGAACGTACTGGAGCTGGAAATTGAAGTGGCCAAAAAACAGGGACCACCGCTTCTGCCTCTGGGACAACTTCCGGGCCATCTGGAGATGCTCCAAGTTCCTGTGGTCAGTGTGGACCAGGATGGGATGAGCCGCCCCCTCCAACAGATGAGCAGAGTTGTTTAAGGTGATGGGGGAGCTGACGCAGGATCCTCCTGTGCCAACCCCCCTACTTAACCCAATGATAGCCTGCTGTGATGCATTTAACATCCACTTTGCAGATAAAATCTCTCAGATAAGTGCTGACTTGGATGCCAATGTTCTGACAGAATCCATAGATGAGGCATCCAACAACTCAGTTGATGGCATTTTACTGGATCAGTTTCAATCGGTGAGTACTGATGATGTGGACAAGCTTCTTGGAAGAGTGAGGAAGACAACTTGCCCTCTTGATCCCTGTCCATCTTGGCTGGTCATCCGGGGGGAGACGCATTGAGAGTATTCCTACAGGACATAATCAATGCATCCTTCAGGGAAGATATCGTACCATCTTGTTTAAAGGAGGTGGCGGTTAAGCCACTCCAGAAGAAAACTTCCCTGGACCCCCTGGACAGGAACAATTACAGACCAGTGTCCTTGCTACCTTTTTTAAGCAAGGTGATCAAGAGGGCAGTTGCTTCCCAACTCCAAGCCATCTTGGATGAAACCGATTATCTTGATCCATTTCAAACTGGCTTCAGGACAGGATATGGAGTTGATACTGGCATAGTCGCTCTAGCCAACGACCTCTGCCTGAGCATCGACAGGGGTAGTGTGACCCTGCTGGTGCTCTTGGACCTCTCAGTGGCCTTTGACACTATAGATCATTCCATCCTCTTGGATCGCCTGAGAGAGTTAGGCACTGCTCTCCTGTGGTTCCATTCCTTTCTCTTGAGCAGATCCCAGAGGCTGAGCCTCAGGGACAGTTGCTCTTCCAGAATTGAGTTTAATTGTGGCATCCCTCAGGGTGCCATCCTGTCCCCAATGCTATTTAATATTTATATGAAGCCGCTGGGAGAGATCATCCGGAGACATGGAGCTCGGTGTCAACAGTACGCTGATGACACTCAGATATATTTCTCCATGACCAGATCATCGGCTCAGACTTCAGATGGCGTCTCTCCTCTCAATGACTGTCTTAGAGCAGTAATGGATTGGATGAGGAAAAACAGATTGAGACTAAATCCAGACAAAATGGAGGTACTGACAGTCACAGGCCTGAAACCAGGTCTGGGAATACAACTTCCAGTCCTGGATGGAGTCACACTCTCCTCTAAGGACTGTGTTTGCAATCTGGGGGTACTCCTAGATTCGTCACTTCACATGACTAGTCAGGTGAGTACGACGGTCAGGAGTGCCTATCATCAGGTTCGGCTGATACACCAGCTGTTCCCTTACCTGGATACAAGGGATCTGGAAGCTGTGGTACATGCTTTGGTAACCTCACATTTGGATTACTGTAATGCACTCTACATGGGGCTATCCTTGTGCCTAACCCAGAAACTTCAACTGGTACAAAATATGGCAGCCATGTTAATTACGGGTACATCTAGGAGAGAGCATATAACACCTGTGCTTAAATCTCTCCACAGGCTGCTGATCAGTTTCCGGGCACAGTACAAGGTGTTGGTTTTAACTTTTAAAGCCCTACATGGCTTGGGTCCATCCTATCTTTGGGACCGCCTTATCCCATATGATCCCCACACACACGTCGGTCCTCTGGGAGGAACCTGCTGCAGCCTATGAAAACTAGGCTGTCGCAGACCTCCCAGAGGGCCTTCTCTTCTATGGCTCCCAGACTTTGGAATGGTTTATTTATTGTATTTTATATTTGTTTTAATTCTCTATTAGTTTAATTTAGTTTTAAGAGGTGGGAGGGTTAGGATTGGGAAGGATTGTTTTAACTTGCTGTGTTTTAATCTTGTTGTACACTGCCCCAGAGTGTACAACAAGCAGAGGGGTGGGTTAAAAATAAAAATTTATTATTATTATTTATACATGTGGCTATAGAGAAGGACTACAGAGTTGTGGAGATCTATGAGGTATGGCACTTTGCACACAGGTCTTCGGAGCTGTTTTCAAAATATATTGAGCTGCATCCAATAAATACAAAACACAATAAATACAATAAATACAAAACAATAATTCCAGAAACAGGAAGCCTCAGGGTATCCTCACTGGTGTATTACTGAACAAGATAAAGATAAATATATAACTGATTATCTTTTGAGGGAGGGTGTGATTTTGTGCAAAGACCAAATTGCTGTGAACCCTGCAAAGCGGCAGGTTGCTAAATTGTTTTTAAACTCTTTGTGGTGAAAGTTTGGGCAGAGAACAAACTTGCCTAACACACAGGTTTTGAGAGATCCTGATGAATTCTTTAAACTCCTGTTTTCTGGTGCATACAAGGTTTCTCTGTGTGAATTCATTGATGATGAGGCTGTCTGCATGTCCTGGAAATATTCTGATGACCATGTGACAATCTCAGGTAGAAAAAACGAATTTATAGCCTGATTTACCACAACATACGCATGGTTGGAGCTCCATAGACTGTTAGACAAGCTAGAAAGGCGTGTTTTGTATCATGACACAGACAGCATCATATTTGTGAGTCAGGAGGGTGACTGGGACCTGCCTCTTGGAGATTATTTAGGAGACCTCACAAGTAAGGTTCCTGCAGATCAGACTATCACAGAGTTTGTGTCAGTAGGTCTTAAAACTTATGGGTATAAGTTACCTAATGGGACATCCTGTATGAAGGTCAAGGGGATCACACTGAACAGCACTAACTGTGAAAAAATTAATTTTGACAGCCTCAAAAACCTGGTATTTGCCTACAAGTCAGACAAAAAAGGATGCCCTCCTTGTGAAATTGTGATACAGCAACCAGGTATTGTTAGAAATAAGCAATAACGGACAGTCCACACTAAAATTTTCAAAAAAAAAACCCCCACAAAAAGTTGTTTTTGATAAATGAGTTATTACTGAGGGATTTACAACTCTCCCTTATGGATACTAACATGCAAACATATGTTAGCATGTTATGTTAGCTGAATATGAAAAAGCCACGCGTTATAATGCACTGCTTCAAAAGCTATTCTTGCAGGACCTAGAGGTTGTGGGAAAACTTTTTTTATAAAATAAATATGTTGGATAATGCTAGTAGTGTGTTCTCAGTATTGCCTCAGAATATTGTCTGGTGTTATAGTTGCTGGCAACCTTTGTACAAGAACTCCAATGTAAATATCTCTTTATTCAGTTTGTACAAGGTGTTCTTGATAAATTTGATGATGACGAATTGTTACCCCTCAATAATTTTTTGGTCATAGATGATTTGAAGCAGGCTGGCTGTGATAAATATGAACTAGAAAGATGTTTTACACAGTATGTCCATAATCTCAATCTGAACAATTTTTCATTACGCAAAGGAAAAAGCAACAGGACCATCAGGCTTAATACAAAATATATGGTGCTGTTTAAAAATCCCAGGGATAAATTACAAATAGCCACTTTGGCATTCCAGATGTACCCAGGAAATGTAAGGTTCTTCATGGAGGCATTTGCTCATTCTACAAGCAAGCCCCATGGATATTTAGTGCTGGATTTGAATGCTACTACCCCAGAATCTTACGGGCTAAGAACTGGAATCTTCCCTCCAGACTGGCCCGCAGTATATGTCATGAACAAAAATCCCAATGGCCACAAAAGGGCCAGGTTTTAGTACATCACCACCTGTTGCCAGCTGCTCCTCCATAAGACAACATGTCTAGCCACATAAAGAGAAACCTGGAACTCTTAAACTGCTTATTAGGGTGCTGCCACATGAAAGAAAAGCCATTTTGTGTTCAGCTTCAGATGACCTGATTGCTGCCATCTCAGAAATAGCACTCAATACTTTAAAAGGCAACATCCCTTTATCTCCCCACCAGGTACGTGTATTAAGAAAAAGGTGTTGCCTTATTAAAACTCTGGGTGACACTAAAGTGTCCCTGAGGAAAAAGAAGTGCCTTGTGAAACAGTCTGGTGGGTTTTGGGGGCCCTAGTTAAGTTTTGCAGTTATAATAATAATAATAATAATAATAATATTTATTTATACCCCACCCCTCTGTTAAAACAATTGGGGCGGCTTACAAAAATTAAAATACAATACAGATAAAATCCCCAAACACCCCCCCACCCCACCCTCCCCCATAAAAAAATATTAAACAATTATAAATTAAAACCAACTGATCTAAAAACACATTTAAAAACAATAAATACAATAAAATACAATAAGTGGCCAGCGGACTAAAAGAAGCCAGGATCCCCTGAGGCCAGGATCTAATTAGGAAAGGCCTGCCGAAAGAGATCAGTCTTTAGTGCTTTTTTAAAGCTACTCAAGCTTGTTATCTGACGGATCTCATTTGGCAGGTCATTTCACAATTTGGGGGCGATTACCGAAAAGGCCCTCTGGGAGGTTGCAGACAGCCTAGATTTTTGTGGCTGAAGCAAATTCCTCCCAGAGGACCGTAGTGCACGGGGAGGATTGTATGGGAGGAGGCGGTTCCGGAGATAAGTTGGACCCAAGCCATTTAGGGCTTTAAAGGTAATAACCAACACCTTATACTGGGCCCAGAAACTGATAGGCAGCCAGTGGAGAGATCTTAACATTGGAGTTATATGGTCTCTCCGAGATGTTCCTGAGACCACTCTGGCTGCCATATTTTGAACCAACTGAAGTTTCTGGACCAAGCATGAGGGCAGCCCCATGTAGATCGCATTGCAGAAATCTAGACGAGAGGTTACCAGTGTGTGCACCACAGTCTCGAGGTCCTTTACTTCCAGGAAATGGTGCAGCTGGCGTATCAGCCGAAGCTGATAACAGGTGCTCCTGACTGTCACATTCACCTGACTCATCATCTGAAGCGATGAATCAAGGAGCACCCCCAGACTGCGAACACAGTCCTTAATGGAGAGTGTGACCCCGTCCAGGACTGGAGGTTGCAACCCAACTCCTGGTTTTGGGGCCGCTACTGTGAGCACCTCTGTTTTGTCTGGATTTAATCTCAATCTGTTTTTCCTCATCCAGCCCATTACTGCCTTAAGACAGTCATTAAGAGGAGAGACGCCATAGGAATTTGAGGCCGACGATCGGGACAAGGAGAAATAGATCTGGGTGTCATCAGCGTACTGATAACACCCATCCCCATAACTCCAAATAATCTCACCCAGCATCATATAGATGTTAAACAGCATCGGGGACAGGATGGCGCCCTGCGGAACACCACAAGTAAGCTCCTTTCTGCTGGAGCAGCTGTCCCCGGGCAGCACCTTCTGGGACCTGCCCGAGAGGAAGGACCGGAACCACTGGAGCACAGTGCCTCCGATTCCTAACCCTCTCAGGAGATCCAAGAGGATGCTATGATCTATCGTATTGAAAGCCGCTGAGATGTCCAAAAGCACCAACAGGGTCACACTACCCCTGTCGATGCTTAGATGCAGGTTGTCAGTTAAGGCAACCATGGCAGTCTCAACTCCAAATCCCATCCTAAAACCAGTTTGAAATGGGTCTAGATAATCGGTTTCATCCAAGACCACTTGGAGTTGAAGCGCAACTGCCCTCTCGATCACTTTGCTCAAGAATGGTAACATAGAAACCGGCCTATAGTTGTTCATGTCCAGGGGGTCAAGGGAAGATTTTTTCAGGAGCGGCCTAACGGCTGCTTCCTTTAAACAAGATGGAACACACCCTTCTCTGAAGGATGCATTGATGATGTCCTTAAGGAACACCATCAAGGCAGTCCCCCCCTGGATGGCCAGCCATGAAGGGCAAGGATCGAGAGGGCAGGTCGTCTTCTTCACCCTACCAAGTAGCTTGTCCACGTCCTCGGTACTCACGGATTGAAATTCATCCAGTAAACTTACATCAACAGAGTTGCTGGACACCTCGTCAATTGTTTCTGTCAAATTACTGGCAACTAAGTCGGCTCTTATCCGAGAGATTTTATCTGCAAAGAAATTGTTATCAGTTCCCCTGATAACAGGGCTTTTAACTAATCAGTAATGGAATATGCTGAAAAAAATGTATCTGGTCCCCAGCCACCAGCTAGAACAATTAAAGGGGACACCTTCTAAGGTTGAAAACATCAGAACTGCAGCCATCTCTTCTCTAGATACTGAGATGCAGGGGATTCTGCATAGGACTGACTTGACTGAATATGAAAAAGGCACACGTTATAATGCACTGCTTCAAAAATATCTAACCCATGTAAGACAGAAGGAGGCAGAGAAACAAAATTTGAACCTGATTCTAACAGAACCTGGTTCTGAAGAAGTTGTGGTGGGATCTTCTGACACAGTGCTTCAAGAAGTGCTGGACAGTCTGCCTGCTAAATACAAGAATCATGCAAAACTGTTACTAAATAGAACGAGACAAAATAAGAATATTTCTTTGTGGAATGACAAGGGGGGCTTTGTTTATAAAGGAGAAGATGTAACTGGTACTAACATGTTGGAACTGGTAAAAGGTATAATCCAAACTCATGCCTTACCACCCAAACACCTCCCCAAAGGGTGGGATGTTTTTATGAGGGCCATGGCTGAAATAAATGCCCCAACTTCTGTGGTGGGGAATACTGCCAAGAGAACTTTCGGACTATCTAAAGAACCCAAAAGGTGTGTCGCCAGCTCAAGTGCCTGTACTGTCACACAGATCTTCTAAAAAACAGAGGCAGGGTAGAACTCCTACCTGGCTCAGCTTATAACAAAACTTATTTCAGAAAATAAATTTATCTTTGTTTAAAACCTATTTTACTGCTTACGTTTGTTTTTTTTAAAAAAAAAAACAAGACACATTTTTTTTTAAAAAAAAACCCTGGGGATATTTATTAGGATACACGGTTGTGAAAATCATTACATGATATACAATTCTGTGTAGTCTGAAACATGTCTGTGGCAAGTCTGGGCATGTTCTTTTTCTTTTTTACAAACTGCACAACCATCTCATCATTTTTTTCCAAGTCATGAGAATATAAGTCTTGAATATTTTTAAATGACAGACCTTTACAGTGTTGTTGCAGAAAAAATACACAGTGATATGCAGAAACCACAGAGTCTGAGGGTTGTACAACCTTACGCTGGAACACAGTTTTGCTGGCATGTTTTCTTAAAAATTTCATGATGATTATAGGAAATGGGGTGGTTTGGAGGGTGGCCATACGAGTCAAAAAATTCACCAGTCTTTTCCTGTGTCAAGTATATGGTGAGCCAGTGTTCTTCTGAGAGGTTGTGAGGGTGTGTGTTGATGACCAGACACAGGGGTGTTTGCAGTAGCCTCTTTCTTGGAGGCATATCAGAGGGGAAGACTCCATAGAAATTCTTTTGAGTTTAGAGGTTTGAAATCAGTATACGGGTTAACTGTAGGCTGTCCATCTTACATATAATCAAACAAGACATTTCTACGGTGATTTATCTCTATCACATTGTCAAAGACACCGTTAACAATCATATTGACGGTCATTGGCAGGGGTTTGGTGAAACGCAGCTCTGCCCTCAGATTTCCAGTTTAAATCAAAGAGTAGTGGTCACTACATTCTTGGTCTGGAGTCAGGTCAAATGCAAAGAGTGTGTAGCCTCTTGCATACTTCTCACGGTTAATTAAAAGAGACCAGTCTTTCCTATGTTTTCCAGCAGTTTGTACCAAACTCATATATTCTCTCACACAATTTCTCTCTTCAAAATTAGGTTGAAATGGTTTCATAGGGTGCTGTCCTCTATCCAGGTAGAGTGCAGCAAAATTGATGTCATAATGCTTAAAGTTTGCTTTCTGTTTGCAATTTCAAACCTCACATCAGTAGTTACAGTGTTCAAACTATGAGGGTACTGGATCTTGGCTAGACCCCCCTCCCAAGCCCCAGAAAGCTCATGAGGTCTTGCTAAAAAGATAGTAAAGCTTGAGATTGTGTTATCTGGATAAGCAGCTACACAGGCATTGCTAGGAAGTGAAACATAGAAACACCCATCACCCATTTTTTCTTTTCCTGCACTACAGCACAGGTTCACCAACTTCAGAAGCAAGAACCCAGCTCTTGAACCTGCTAGGCCACCCTAGCCATTTCACTAGGTAATGCTTTCTCCAGCTCCGCCCTTTTTTGGCTAGATTTTTTTCAATCCGATACACCCTATCTTCCTAAGCAGTAATCTTTTGTAATTCTTCAGGATAAAAGCTACCAACAACAGCATCACCCTCATAATCTTTCAGCAGAAACACAGGCCTATCTGCTTTTCTAATGACTCGGTCCACGATGAATATCTCCATGGTAAAATTCTATTCATAACCCTTAGAAAATTTTCCCTTGCTTTTAGAAATCCTCACATGGTATCCTTTTCTGAGTAGCGGAAGCTCTTCTTCTCTTTGGATAGGAGCCCCATAAACTGCTTTCCACACTGTTAGAGTGTTGGAATCATTAACATCAATGGACCTTACTTTGATAGTATGATGATAACTATGTTTTTTTATAACTTTTTAGAAACAGTGCAGTACATCAATGTAGGTAAAGGTGTTATCAGCTGTGAAAATACCTCCACATTTTTGTTTTTAAAGTTCTATTAAATCTTTCCACAACTCCAGCTTTAACCTCATTATTGATGACAAAGTGATGCACACCATGTTGTTTTAACAGGCTACTTACAGTCTTATTTAGAAATTCAGGACCTTGATCTGTCTGTAATTTTCCATGTTTTCTTCCATCTTGTCTGAAAATAGCGTTATAGGCTCTGGACACTTCACACAGAACCACAGCCCAGGCATATTTAGACAGAATATTTATTACTGTTAAAATGTACTTGTAACCACTGTTATACTTAGAATATTGCTGCGTATCAACTAAATTGGCCTACCACTGAGAATCTACTCTGGATACAACAGTCTTGTTTCTTTTAAGATGGATTGTGGCTGGCCTATGTAGTGTGCAACTGTCTTGTTTGGAAAGCCATTCAGTAACATCCCCCTTCCGGATGCTTTTGTCCTGGTTTTTTGCTTCCTGTAAGAGTGGGTAAACCACACTCTTCCAAAACTTCCAACTTCTCCAGGTGTATAATATATAGCCTTTAAGATTTTTTCATGTTTTGTCATTTTGGCAACTAATGTAAGTATGATCACACAGGTACAGAACAAATCATTTTTATTGTAAACTATACAGAACATATCTACTCTTCAGAAGTGATGGAAACACATGAAATGTATGATATGTTCACGTTCTGTGAGTTCCTGATCTGAAGATTCTGCACTTCACCGCCTTGCATGCCATCTTCCTGTTGGAAAAAATTAAAACATTCTTAGTAAAAAGGCTATTTTATTCAACTCTCTCTCCCTCTTTACAAATAACACCCCATAGTGCTAGCATTCTTACCATTGAGCTCTCATAACCAGCATCTGGTTTTTCAGAGTTGTCCACCAAAGCATTGTCCGATGCATCATCCTCCAGTAGGTCATCAAGGAATGACTGGTAAATAGACCAGTTTGGGTCAGGATCACCCATCAACCCTACCCTTAATTGGTCTGGCTTGTTGGTGGCTGAAGTCTCAAAGCAAAACATTCTGATACCTTTGTACAGGCTTTCCCAAGGTTCCTGTGAACCTACAGTCTGTATAAACCACTTGTAAGAAACCTTCTGTAAGGCTTCCTGCTGTTTGCTCCTAGTCAAAAGGGAACGTTTCAAATGCAAACTCCAATCCTTACTTTCCTCTATAAGGACGTCTGTGGGGGAGATTTTCCATACTTCCCCCTCAAGAGTATGGAAAGGGTTTTTAAAAAACAATATCCCTACCTTCACTTGTCCCCTTCTTACTCTTTTTCCAAAACATTTTTACATATCCTAGCAAGAGGCTGATGGCCATCTGTTGGGAATGATGTGATTGTATATTCCTGCATGGCAGGGGGTTGGACTGGATGACCCTTTTGATCTCTTCCAGCTCTATAATTCTATTATTCTTTTATCCATTCTAGGCAGCGTGCATGTGTGACGCACCAACCACTTTCTATTGGGACAACCCTTTGTGTCCCTGATTTCAGGTAGCGTGGTTTAAATTAAACGGAGGCCAAGCAGCTTTAACCTCTAATGAAAGTTTATTGAAAAATATAAAACAAACTGTAGTTGAGTATTAAAGTTGTTAATCTTCTTAAGGCTTAGTTATGCTTAGAAAGCATAAGTGTATGTCAAAAAGACAACAGCTAACTTTAAGGATTATTCATTGAATCATAGTGTTGGAAGAAACCACAAGGGCCACCCATTCAATTTTTCATAGAGAATGCTATGCTAATAAGCATATAATAAGTTTGCCTTTTCTTTCTTCCCTTTTCATTGAAGACTAATGTACAGTTGGCTCTCCACAGATTCTGGATCAGCAGATTTGTAGAATCATAGTGTTGGAAGAGACCATCCAGTGCAACTCCTGCCATGTAGGAATACACAATCAAAGCATTCCTGACAGATGGCCATCCATCCTCTGTTTAAAAATCTGCAAAGAGGGAGATTCCATCATGGTCTCAGGCAGCACGTTCCACTATTGTACAGCTCTTACTGTCAGGAAGTTCTTCTTAATGTTCAAGTAGAATCTCTTTCCCTATAGTTTGAATCCATTGCTCTGTGTCCTAGTCTCTGGAGAAGCAGAAAACAAGCTTGCCCCATCCTCAATATGACATCCCTTCAAATATTTAAGCATGGCTATCATATCCCCCCTTAACCTTCTCTTCCCCAGATTAAACATATCCAGTACCCTAAGCTGCTTCTCATAGGGCATGGCTTCCAGACTTTTCACTATTTTGGTCAATAGGGACTTGAGTCTGCACATTTTTTGATATCCATAGGGGGTCCTGGAACCAATCCCCTACAGATAACAAAGTTCCACAGAACATCTTCTGTCTCATTTGGCACCCCAGTTTATTGTGTGGGCAGCATACCATAACCTCCTGCTATCTGATTAGCATAAACAAATATATCCTCAGAAGCTGCTTTGTATGCACCTGTAGTTAAGAAACTAAGTGAAAGAAACTTGGATGAGATAGGAACAGACTGTAAGGAAGATATAAAGATTTGATAAAATTGGCTCCCCAAGTAATTTTAACAGGTTTTAAGCAGGAAATGGTTTTATATGTAATATATAACATGTAATTATTTTCAAAGAATTATAGAAACATAGTTGGAAGAGGCTCCCTGGGCCACTGAGTCCAACTTGCTGCTCAATGCAGAATATCCAGTTAGAGCATGCCCAAAAGGTAGCTGTCAAGCCTTTTTGAAGATGTCTACCGAAGGAGATCCCACCACTTCTCTAGGCAAGTGATTCCATTGCTAAACTGCTCTTACTGTTGAGAAGTTGCTTCAATTGATATCTATCCCCCTGTAATTAAAAACCATTAGACATGGTCCTACTCTCTAGGGCAGCAGAGAACAAATATGTACCTTCCTCTCTGTGACAGACCTTTAGGTATTTAAAGAGTGCAGTCATGTCACTCCTCAGTTTTCTCCTCACCAGGCTGAACATGCCCAACTCCCTTAACCTTTCCTCATATGTTTTGATCTCCATACCTCTTATCATCCTTGTTGCCCTTCTCTGAACCTGCTCCTTGTCTATATGCTTCTTAAAACAAGGTGTCCACAACTAAATGCATATGAGGCCTAACTATTGGGACTCTTAATTTCCTTGCCTTGCAAATTACAGTTCTGATAATGCAGGCTAAAATATGAGTCACCTTCTTTGCTGCAGTATCACACTGCTGGGTCATGTTCGACTTATGATCAACAATGATCCCAAGTTCCTTTTGACATGTACTGCTACTAAAACAAGTTTCTCCCATTTGTGCATATGGATTTTGTGGCCTAAATATAGATTTTTGCATTTATCTCTCTTGAATTTCATTCTATTCATTTCAGTCAAATTTTCTAGTTTATCAAGGTTCTTTTCCTGTTCTTGTTTTACAATGTGTTTTGTATCATCTGCAAACTTGATAAAGCTTCCCTCTAATCTGTTGTCTAAGTCATTGATAAAAAATCAATATCAAAAGATCATTGGTGGCAGGACAGAAGCTGTGGCACTTCACTCAAGGGTTCCCTCCAGTTTGAAGTACAGCCATTGATGATGTCTCTTTGAACATAGTTTTTGAACCAGTTATCTGGTTCATCTAGCAGTAGTCCCATCTACATTTAATATGTTCACTAATCAAAATATCATGGGGGGCTTTATTAAATGCTTTCTTGAAATCCAGATAAACAACATCTATCACATTCCCACAATCTACTAAACTAGTGATCCCATAAAAAAAATATTTGTTTAGTAGGATTTGTTCTTGACAAACCCATGTTGGAAAATATACTTGCAAACAGAACATTTTCTCACATTTTTCCTGGTACTGAGGTCAGGTTGACTGACCTATTGTTCCCTATATCTTCTTTTTTGCCCTGTTTGAAAAGAGAGTCAATGTTTGCTCATCTCTAGTCCTCTGGTACCTGGTCAGTTCTCCAAGATTTCTCAAAAATGATGGCAAGTAGTTCAGAGAGTATGTCAAGTTCCTTTAATATTCTGGAATGCCGTTATCTGGCCCTGCAGATTTGAACTCATCTCTTTTTTAAATGTCTTGAATTATATTAATGGATATGCCAAAGGGTCATCTTTGTAATTTTAGTATTACATTTGTCCCTTCATATTCGCTGGGGTTTGGTTTCAGGACCCCCCATGGATACCAAAATCTGTGAATACTCAAGTCCCATTATATGCAATTATATAAGATGGCAAAATCAAGGTTTGCTTTTTGGATTATTATTTTTTAAAGAATATTTTCAAGCCATGAATACTTAAATCCGTGGATATGGAGGAACAACTGTACTCAGTTTTAAGGTCTGATTTAAAATCAGAATGTTCCAACAAAATGTATATTTTGTCTGGGTTTCTTTCTTTATGCCTTTGCTTTTCCTAATAGAGACACCATTCTATTTTTTTAATTTTGCAATGGCCTATGACTACGTGTAGTAACATTGCTTTAAATGATATTGAATTGCAGCTGTAATTCAAGGAAGGATAGCTTCATTCATTTTTCAGTGTAACTTCAACTTTCAAAAGTTACTTTTATTGTTATGTCATTCTGATTTACTAAATGAAAGAAGAATCACTTTTGGAGCCATCCTCAGGCTCTTTGCCTGCCCATCCCTTCTGTATACTGAAGAACCAGAGATATTCTGCCTGAAGGAGTATCCGTGTAGCTCTGTCACTCAGAGGCTTCACTAACATCTTCATAAAATCCCTTGATGTATTACAGCAAGCTTTCCCAACATGATACCCTCCAGATGGTTTCAACTGCAGCTTCCATCCAACCAACTTACATGGACATTGGTAAAAGATTATGAAATCTGCAGTCTAAAATATCTCTGGAAATTGCAAGGTTGGGGAAGGCTGCATTACAGTATCAACATAGCACTATTTTGTATTATTTAGAGAAGTACATTTTAGGTGATACATAGTAAAATAATATTAGTCTTTATTTGTCTTCCTTAAAAGTGACTCTGTCTTGCAGTTATTACCAATCATCTTATCGCCTAAAACAGCAGCTCATTTAATTTATACAAAGAACTGCAATTTGGTGTACCCACTTTCAATCAAAGACAAAGATATTTTTAATAAATTGTTTTCAAATCTAGATAAGAAAAACTGTTGGTTGATTGCATAACAATTATAGCAACTGCTATTAACATGTCACCATTTATTCATGGTTTCCACACATCTGTCAGTATCTTAGATACAGTGCTGTTATTCATTGTTTTTCATAAATGGGAGGAGTCTTGGAGCTAAAAATGAGAGTTGCCTAACTTAAAATTGTAGGAAAGATTATTCTTCTGTAACACCCAGGGATGCACATTTTAACCACATTTAAAATGAAAATCTACCTTTTAACCTAGGTTGTCAATTGTAATAGTAGAATGGTCAAATTAGCAAAAGTTGTATGGTACAATGCTAAGCATGTTTACCTAGAAGTCCCAAAATCAATGAACACTGAAAGCTGTTCTTTTCCTTGACCATGAAACTATGAAGTACCTTTAACCACACCATCAATCATGATATAGTTTGGAAGTAAAATGCAGTATATAACAAACACCATTCTTATTGAAGCTTGTGCTTCTGCCATTGTATAAAAATATACAATATACATATAAATATATGTATAAAATATATAAAAATAAAATATTTACAGTACTGGGGGGACAACTGGTGTAGCAGGAATTACTTTAGAGGAGCATTCACTACCACTCTTTCCCAGGAGTCTTCACTGTACAATATAGTTAAAATTTAGTAGGGCCATCAGGACTCAAATAAAATGAATGTGTGGGTGGTGTTAGAGCACTGAGCTGCAAGCTGGCCATATGTGCTTTCAGCTACAAATGTCAGAGCTCAGGAAATGTACTCTTTTGTTTACAATTTCCAGAATCACCCCACAAACATGGACAAACATGAGTCCCAGGTTGGAGAGAAAAGTGGCCTATAAATCAAATGAATGAATGAATAAGGTATAACTAGAATAGTGACACCCAGCAACAGAAGTCATGGGTTTCTCTAAGAGCATGTTAGCTATGATGGCTAGGAGATTCTGGGAGTTATAGCCTAAGGAGTACCTTTTCCAAGCTCCAAAAAATGTATATACACTAATGTGAAAATAAGTTCTATTAAACAGAGTGAAGTCTTCTTTGTGTATGCATAGAAAGGATTACACTGCAATCTGGAACAAACTCACCCAATGAACTCAATGGGACTTAATTCTGAATAAATGTGACTTGTATTGCACTATACAACTGAGAATTTTACAGGTATAAAACTGGTGTGCATATGTTTTTTATGGTGAAGAAAAATAACTTTCATTGTTAGATGCATGCACATGCACATGAACATACACACACATATACACATATCCAGATTATTTGCTCTCAGCAGCGTACCAGGAAAGAACCAACATGGTGTACTGGTTTGGGCATTGGACTACAACTCTGGAAACCAGGGTTTGAATCCCCATTTGGCGATGGAAACCCACCAGCTGACCTTGGGCAAGTCATACTCACTCAGTCTCAAAGGAAGACAAAAGCAAGTGCATTCCGAACAAATTGGGCCAAGAAAATAATAATAATAATAATAATAATAATAAAATTTTATTTCTATCCCGCCCCTCTGCAACGCAATCGGGGCGGCTTACAATATAAAAACTCCATAGTCCCAGTACCCTAGCCCACCCCCCCTTAAAATAATATTAAACTATAAAAGATTAAAAACATACAGTAAATTAGAAAAATATTAAAACATACAATAGTTTAAAAAAAATGATTTAAAAAAAATGATTACAGCTCAGGGAGGACAACCGAGTCTTGGGCCGGGATAGTTATTCAGGAAAGGCCTGCCGGAAAAGATCCGTCTTGACAGCTTTTTAAAAGCTGTCTAAGATGTTAATAAGACGGATCTCATCCGGCAGGCCATTCCATAATCTGGGAGCAACAGTGGAGAAGGCCCTCTGGGAGGTCACCGACAGCCTTGTTTTCATAGGCTGTAATAGATTCCTCCCAGAGGACCGAAGTGCGCGGGGAGGGTCGTACGGAAGGAGGCAGTCCCGGAGATAGGTTGGACCCAAGCCATGCACGGCTTTAAAGGTTATAACCAACACCTTGTACTGTGCCCGGAAACGAATAGGCAGCCAGTGGAGAGCTTTTAGCACAGGTGTTATATGCTCTCTTCTGGAAACACCAGAAATCAACCTGTCTGCCATGTTCTGAACTAGTTGAAGTTTCTGAGTTAAGCACAAGGGTAGCTCCATGTAGAGTGCATTACAGAAATCCAGACGGGAGGTTACCAGTGCATGTACCACTGTGATAGGGTTGCCTTAAAATCACCATAGGCCAGAAACAACTTGAAGGCACACAACAACAACAAAACATATTGGGACTAGAAACTAAAATACAGTAGCACCCCCACATCCACTGATTTGCCAACTGTGATTCAGTTATCTGTGGTTGGCGATGGTGGTGGAAGGGAGGGGTGGAGGAATCTCACCTCTCCAGTCCCTTCCCCTGGGAGGGCTCCTGGTCACTGCAGGGGCAAAGGGGGAAGGGAGGGGAGGAGCAATCTAGCCTTCTCCCCTTCACCCCTGTGATTGCCACTATGGTGGGGACATCGTGGGGGGAAGGGGGAGTGATCTAGCCCCTCCCCCATCACCCTTGTGATTGCCAGTGCAGTGGGGCCATGGCAGGGGGAAAGGGTAGCAATCTCGCCCCACCCTCCTTTGCCCTATGCTGCTGTGGTGGGGCCACAGCAGGGGGGAAGGGTGGCAATTTAGCCCCACACCCCTGTGACCACCACTGCACCATGGTGGGGGGAAGGGGAGAGCATTCTAGCCCATTCCCCCTTTGCCCCCCACAATTGCCACTGTGGCAGGACCATTGTGGGGGGAAGGGAAAGGTAGGAGTGATGTCGTCTCCTCCCTCTGGATGGCTCCTGTTGCCATGGCAGGGCTGAAGGGGGAAGGGGAAGAGGTTAGATGGCCCCTGGGATGGTGTTTGCTATTATCTATGGAATTTGCCATCCATGGCCCTCCTGGAACCAATCCCCCACTAATACAGGGGTGCTATTGTACCCTGTTCAGGGGTCCCAAAAAGTCTGATAATGTGATCTTTGATTTACATCTTCTTGAGAAACAGAAGAAGAGACTTCAAAACTTGCTAACATCATGAGCTGTGAGGCTTGAAATATAGCTTTAGACAGTTCAGTCAATGTCTTGACTACAATTTCTGATGACAGCTACAATCATGTTTTCCATTTTTCTTCTGAGAGGAACCTGTTAGTCTGTGATATTACATAATCTGTTATGTCTAGAATAGTATTCCCCAACCTTCTGGTGGCCGAGTCACATATTTTTGAAAATAAAATGGGGGTTACTTAGTTCTTTTAAAGAACATGTCAGTCTACCCCTTGGGTTTCTGGATGAGTCATTGTTCTATAGTGTATTGTATTCATTTGATTTATTCATTCTCTTAAAACTTGGACTCAAGGCAGTTTACAACATTACCAATTTAAAAGGTACAGATAAAAACACAAAAAGTTATAATATGAAAACAAAATCTAAATTCAGTGGAAGCATAGATAGATAGATAGATACCATAGTCTAGTTTCAGTTGTTACTGGCAACCAGAATCCATTGGAACCTGGTAAATTATCTGATTGAGGCAATGGGTCCACTCTAGTTGGCATTAACACATGGATTTAGGCCAATTGAATTAAAAGCAGTTTTGAAATACAGTAGGACCACTGTATCTGCAGGGGATTGGTTGGGGGGGGGCTGTGGATACCAAAAATCATAGATAACAGTGAATGTCATTGAAAATAATGGGACTTCCAGCTTAAAATAGCATAGAGTTGTCTAATAGGACCTAGAAAACATCTAGAGAGGATACCTCTCTAGGCATTTTCTAGGAAGACTAGATGTGCTGTTTTGTGTTCCACGGATAACTGAATCAGTGGATAATGAATCAGCAGATATGGGGGTCCTATTGTACATCAATAAAGTATAGCACACACCCATTAAAAGCCTTTTTTTCAGCAAATAATTGCAAAAAACCCATCTAAATACATTTGGCCCTCTGTCACCACAGATTCCACCACCCACAGCCTGAAAATATTTTTTTAAAAAAACCCAAAAATCAAACCTTGGTTTTGTCATTTTGTATAAGGGGCACCATTTTAATACACTGTCAAGGATCCCCTTGCTGAAGACTCAGAGGAAGAGGAAGTAGAGAATGCAGAGGAGGCAGAGGAGGGAAGCCTGGCTCAGTCTGAAGAAGCAGAAAGAAACAGTCTGGCTCAACCTGAAGATATTGCCCTGGCTTCCCCTGAGAGGACAGCCAAAGCAGATAAAGAACACATACCTCACTCTGAAGAACAGTCAGCCAGTGATGGATGATCTAGACACCATGCCCCGCCCCTTCTCTGAATGCAGGAGGGAGAAGCATCATGCCCAATGTTGTCATTTAAATACCAAAGGCTGACCTTATTCCTCGCTAATTAGCTCTACTTGGCCCTGAATCTCTAGCTATAAATCTAACAGCAGTTTCCCTTTGAATCTTGGTGCTGTTGCATTTCTCTTGTGTTCCTGTGTTGTCTTGGCTTTGGACAGACTTCTGGACTGATGCAGTCCCTTGCTGATCTTGGACCTGATTCTACTGAACTCTGGACTGCCTATTGGCTTCCCTGGCATCCGGTATGGAAACTGTTAATTGAATGCTGGACTGGCTTTTGAGTATGGACTGTTGGTGACTGACTGCTGGACTAGCTATTGACTTCCCTTGCTTCTCTTGTGGACAATCGGCAACAGACTTGAACTGCACCCCTTACTCTGTAGTTACTGCACCCTCCTCTCTATTGCTCCTCAGGCACTTGCCATGTGAATTCAGGACATACACCATTGCATATAATGGGACTTGAGCATCCATGGATTTTGATATCCACAGGGTGTCCTGGAACCAAACCCCAGTGGATACCAAGGGCCCGCTGTAAGAAGGTATTTGTTTGCAAGGGGAATGGAAATAGGAAGAGGAGTCAGCCATCTTGGAAAGAGCTTCCATAGCTTATGAGTAACCACAAAGTGAGTAACTCTCACATTACCACCAATTGCCCTTGACCATGGGGAGGGATGGCAAGAAAGGCCTCTCACAAATTTTTCAAACCCCAGATAGGCTCACATGAGAGAATACAGAGCTTCAGATAGCCAGAGCCCCCCATGTTATGGGAGGCTTTGCAGTTTGTTACTGAGAATGGATAGTAACTTTTGTAACAGAAGTTTTGTAACAGAAGCTCTTGTAACAAGGGAACATGTTTAGAATGCGGGTGGGTGAATTTCCTAGATATAGTTTCCTATCAATGTAGAACACAATGATAAAAGTAACCCCAAATTCCCACATGTTAAATTAACCCTTCAGAATAATTAGCAAATGTTACTTGTTATACTAAATTTTCCATCTTTGATCATTAAAATTAGGGAACAACAACAACAAAAAAGATGACCCCTTTGCTAACCTCCAAAATAACATGTTATGAAAAACAAAATTACTTGTAGTTAGGGATATACAATAATAATAATAATAATAATTTGTTTGTATCCTGCCTTTCTTCGAATAATGGGGCCCAAGTTGTCTTGGGTGTTCCCATGGAACCGCCTTCCACCAACCATTACCCCATCAACAAGCAGGCCTACCGGTCCCCATGGGCACCTGGCCTGGCAGGCAGTGCCTTTCCTGGTCTGATGTAAGTAGCATAGGCCCTGGAACGCCAGCGGCTCAAGCGCATGATGGACTCTGTGGACATGCCGGCCTCCGCTGCCATGGTCACTGCCTCTATCCAGAAGGAATGGCTGGTGAAGTCCTCTGCCGGCAGGCCCAAACCTCTGAGGGCCATTTTTAACACGCTCACAAACTGGAATCTGGTGAGAGGCATCCCATCCCGGTGCCTGAACAAGGGACCTTGCCCAAGCCTCCGTGCTTCCAAAAACTTCTTCAAGCTTGCCACGGGACACGGGGAAGAACCTTCGACCCTCCGTAGATGCAGGGTGGCCCCATGGCCGCACTGATCCACCTTTGAGCGCCTGATGCATAGGAATAGTTCATGGGCCCCCAGCGATGCATCACCAATCTGCAGTGTCAGGGATGATGGGAGTTGTAGCTCTTCACCTCTGGCTCAAACTCACCACCTTGTTATGCAGCAGAGCCGACCAGCTTAGATCAGTGGTTAATGCTTTCCTCCAAAGCAGCAGAGTTTCAGAGAATAGGCTGAAGATCCTGACAAACTCTCCAAGCCTTCTCACTCTTCTCCAGGTGTCTCCAAAATGTCTCCAGGATTCACTCAGGCAACTCAGTAGTTTTATATAAAACCTACTTTATTCTTCTATATAAATATACTATATGGTCAACAAATCACAATCTCTACACACTACTCCACAATATCTCCAAACTACTCCACCTCTACTCAACCACAAAAATACATTGGCAAACATTGCAATTTTATAGCCATTGTTTATCACCACCCACTAGTTAGTTTCCACCCAGTGGGTGTGTACTTCCATTCTGATTGGTCCACATAGTTCCACCCATGCTTAAGACCAACCCATGTATTTCAACATTTCTCCTTGTACACTTAATGATTTTCAGGTGTTTCCAATCTGCATTCAGTACCTCTGTCCTTGGCTCTCAGGCCTTCTAGATTACATTAGCAGTTTCACCTGTGTAGCTTCATAATTGCTCTTGCTTAGTCATTGTGACTTTCACATACATATTTTATTTCTTTCACTGTATGTCCCATGTTGCATTTTCCTTAACATGCAGTGCCATACCTGAAGAGTCCGTCTTGGAGGAGCACATCACCTCCCCAACCCTCAGGGCCCCGAAAAAGGCAATCGTGTATGCTGTGCCAAAAAGCAGTGCCTCATAGCTGGAGTGGCATATGGATGGCAGATGATCCACCAGCTGTGCCAACATCACGTAGGATAGAGGGCGCCGAGCGTCACGCACCCTCGGTGCCCTCCTCCTCCAGTCTTCCAATGCCTTCCTTACCATGAAGGTGTCGCAAGGGTCCCCATACCCTGCTGCTTTGCTGAAGAAGGAAATGCCCACCGCCTGGCCAGCTATTGTCCTCAACGCCATCCCTCTGTCCTTCAAGGAAGCCAGATAGTGCAGGACTTCCCTCTCCGATGCTGGGCCGGTGGACCCATAGCCATGCTGTTGCCAGAATAGCGCAAACTGTGCCGCCGCCCTCCAGTACGTGGCCTGTGTGGAGGGGGCCAAGGAATCCGCTACACCCTGGAGCACGGTTCGTTCCCAAGGCTCCAGAGGTCTGCCGGGAACCGGGTCTCCTTCTCGTTCGCGTTCGGCGCCAGCATGCGGAACTGGTCTTCCTGAAACCGAGACAAGGCATCTGCGATCTCATTATCCACCCCGGGTATGTGCCGGGCATGAAAGCTGATGTTGGCCCCTAGGCAGGCAAGCACAAACTTGTGCACCAGTCTCATGACTCTTTCAGACCTGGAAGACTGCCTGTTGATGATCCTTACCACTGCCTGCTTATCGCACCAGAAACAAACTTTCTTGTTTCTGAATTCTACTCCCCACAAAGTGATGGCCACCACGATGGGAAAAAACTCCAGAAAAGTGAGGTCTCTCTGGCCAGGGCTGAGCACACCAGTGCCCATCGTAATAGACCCCAAAACCCAGGCTGCCCGCTGCATCAGAGTGAACCTGCAGACTGTTGCCCAGCTCAAGACGGCCCTGCCATGTGGTCACCCCATTGTAACTCTCGAGGAAAGACAGCCACAACCTGATGTCCACCTTTACCCCTTTTGTAAGGTGGATGTGGTGGTGCTGCGCCCGCGCCCCCCCGGTGAGCCTCGCAATGCTCATGCAGAATGCCCACCCTGGGGACACCACCCTGCAGGCGAAGTTCAGATGCCCCAATAGCGACTGCACTTCTCTGAGTGTGGCTTTTTCTTTCCTCAGCAGGTCAGCCAGCAATGCCCTCAGGCTGTGAATCATCATCTGGCAGTCTGGATATCCCCTCATCCGAATCAAGCTGTATGCCCAGGTACACTAGGGATGTCGCTGGTCCAACCGTCTTGTCCGGCACCAATGGTACCCCCAACTCCGCCGCCAAAGCCTGGAAAAGGAAAGCAGAAACCCACACTCTCCCCCCCAGCTGGGCCCATCATCAGGAAGTTGTCCAAATAGTGTGTGACAAAGGGGGAACCTGTGCGCTGCTGCAAGGCCCATTCCAAGATTGTGCTGAACGTTTCAAAGGCAGAGCAGCTGATGGAACAGCCCATGGGCAATGCCATGTCGTAGTACCACTTGTCCTGAAACCTGAAGCCCAATAGGAAGTGATCGTCAGGGTGCACCGGCAGGAGCCTGAAGGCTGACTGAATGTCACATTTCGCCATTAGCGCACCCTGTCCACAATTCTGCAATAGGCGAATTGCATAGTCCAATGATGCATACCTCACCATGCAAAGCTCCGGTGGGATTGCATCATTGACAGAAGCCCCTTTTGGGTAGGAGAGGTGGTGAATGAGCCGATACTCTCCCGGGGCCTTCTTGGGCACAACCCCCAGTGGGGAGACCCTTAGGTTAGGCATGGGTCATTGGTCGAAAGGCCCTGCTATTCGCCCAGCCTCAATCTCTTTTTTGATCTTGTTAGCCAGTACCTCAGGCAGCTGTGTAGCCGACTTCAGGTTGCCTGAGGTGGTGGCTTCCCTTGGGCACTGAAAAGGTATGAGAAACCCAAATTCAAATCCCTCCGCCAAATAAGCGGCCGCCTCTTTCTTGGGGTAGGCTGCCAAGAGAGGGCGCATGGCATCCACTTTCACTGGAGTGAACGCCATGGGCCTCCCTACCCCCACCCCCAGCTCATTTTGAGGTGCTGCTGCTGGCGTTTCTGCTGGGTCCGCCCTCTTTCCTGTTGCCAGAAGCACCCGGGCAGCTGCTCCGAAAGGACTGGCCGCTGCCTCTCTGGTGACCTTTGGATGCCCCCCATGCAGCTGTCGCAGGCGTGCTCAAATCTGCACTTGTATCTGGAACACTTGCCTCCGTTAAACTCCCAGCACACCGGCTTCTTCCCCTCTTTTTTGCATGCTGCCTTTTGGGGTTCACCCTTCTCCCGCCTACCCAGCCTCATGGCTTGCAGCCAATTGGGGTAGTCGATGGTCTCCCATCTGTGCATGGGAGACCGGGATGCTTTCTTCTTGCATTCAATGTCGTACAGTATTGCGTTGGAGTCCCCCGCTTGGGCCCGCACCAACAGCACCTGGCGGAGGTGATTGATCCAGGTGCCATGCCCGTTCGGGGAAGACCAGAGCCACCACCCCCATGAAGACTGCGTACCCATTGAGCCAGTTGGCAAAGGTGCGCTCCAAAGGCCCCACGCTAGCCTTGTCGCTTTCTTTCTTATCGCTTTTGTGCACCCTGGCCTCAGCCCCTGGAGACGGGGCCAGAGTGAAGATGTCAACATAATAGCCTTGTAAGATCTTGGAACACACCTTGTGATCCAAGTGCACCCCTGGGGGATCCTCCTTGGACTTGGCTTCCCAAAGCTCCTCCCCCTGTGGGTGTTTTCCCTCCACCTTCCTGTCGGCCTCGGCTTTCTCCCTGGCTCTGCGCAGTTTGAGAGCCCATGCCGGCAAACCCGCCTTGAAAGCCCCTTTTTCCCAATACCTGTATTTGTCCTCATCCGAGGAATCACCTGACGAGGATCTTGAACGGGACCAACGTCATTTCCTGTGCAGACCCCGCCTCCTGTTGGACCTGCTGCGCCGCCATGATGAAAACCCCTGCGAGACCGACCACCTGGAGTCTCTGGAACCACTCCTCCCTTTTGACCTGGAACGTCTGTACCGTTCGCTGCTGCTAGAAGCTCCTAAACTGGAAGAAGTACTGGGAACCCCAGCCTCGGCAGCCTCCACCACCGGAGGAGCCGTCTGATCTGGCGTGCTGCCCGCAGCAGCCCCCTTGTCCATCTTCTGCAGGACCACAGACAAGGCCCCCATGACATCTGCCAGGGTGGGTTCTAGATGGCCGAAGACCTCCACCGGAGGCTGAGGTGCCGGCACTGCGGTGACCCCGCTGCCATTCTCTTGCCCTTGTATCCCGGCCCCCTCGTCTGTCGGGGCAGCTTCCTCCATCTGCATAGGCCCGGGTTCTGCTCGGTGGCATTGCCTCGTTGCCCTCTTAGGCCCCATGGCCTCTGCAGCCCTTGAAGGCTCGAGAGCTGTAACCCGTGGCTTGCCTCACTGGCAGAGTGTCTGAATAAATGCTTAGTGACTTTTTATTATTATTATTGAGCGCCGGCCACCGCCCTGCGGCCCGAAACCTGCAAGGAAAAAAGCCTCTCCGTAGATTGCTGTGTGTGTGTGTGAGCCAGCATGTGCCCTTATTCCCCCCATTGCGCCTCAGTTGCGCTGCTGGATGGAGAGGGGGGGAGAGAGGGGTTGGGTGAGCTCGGGAGAGGAGCCTCACCACAAGTCCCACTGAAAGGGGGGGAGAAGGGGGGAGAAGGGAGGGGCAGGCCTGGCTGACCTCTTTGCCCCCACCATTGTTGCCTGAGCCCGGGATCACCACCCGCCAGGCCTCCACCATGCGGAGGAAAGGAAGTGAGAGGAGGTGGGGGGAGGGGGGAGGTTTTGCCGGCCACTGCCCACCCGCCTCACGTGGGAGGCTGCCCTCCATTCCTGGTTCCCCCCTGTGGCCTGCTGGTCAGTTCCCCCACACTCCTGCCAGTTCGTCTGAGCCCCCCCTGCCAGGGCCTACGCTGCATGGCCCATTGGAATCCAAATGGGGGAGGGGCCTGATAGCCAGGCCGGGAGCCTCTGGATTGCTAGCTGGGCCTGGTCTGCCCAGCTGCCATCCCCCTCGTCCCACAGCCTGGGGAGCCGGGTGTCCGCCAGCTCTCCGCGGTCCCCCCACCGCAACCTCCATCAAGGGCACCCCCCATGCCGGTGAAACCCCGGAGGCCCGGAGGCCGACCACCCCCTGGCCCTGTGACGCCCGGCCCGCGCCTGGCTGGTGGGGCGGTCGTGATGCCGCGCCCTGCTCCTCCCCCCTGGCCGCGAGTGGCGATGGCCCCACCTGGCCCGAGGCATGGACCCACCCCCAGGTCCAGGCCACCCGCCATGCCTGGTCCGCACACCCTGCCACCCGATACCTGAGGAGGGGGGGTTTCTGCCACGTGGTGCTATGGAGGCCACTGCTGCTGCCTCCGTTGCCGCCTCTGATCTGGGAGGGTCGCGCCCGTGCGCGTCCCTTTATCCCAGATCACCCAGCCAACCAGCGGTGAGAAAACTCGCCATTGATTGGTCTGATCTCCCTTTCCCTCCCCTGCCGCAAAGGATGCTGGGGAGAAGAAAGGGAAGGTGGTGACGTGCATGGCACGCCATGCGGCCAGCTCCCCCCACTTCTCCCCCCACCTCGGAATATGCCTGGCGAGGGGCGGGGCCAAGGGCTGGTGTTCGGGGCCGCCAGCCGGGCCGCAAACAGGCCCGCCAGCCAGCGGCGAGCCCCCTTCTGCAAGTGCGCTGACTAAAAAGGCCAATCTGAGATAGACAAGTCCAGTTGCAGAAAGCACAGCAGAAGGTTTCCTTGGGTGATGTTTCCGGGTTGTGATTTTTTCTGCGTTGTCGTTTCTCTTCAAGACTTGTTCGGCGTGAGTTCTCAAATAAGGCTGCAGCATTGTGGATAGTGCGTCTCCATGCCTCCCGATGTGAGGCCAGGGCAGACCATTGTTGGTGATCAATTTGGCTGAGCCTGAGGTGTTGTTTCAGGGAATCCTTGTATCGCTTTTTTGGAGCACCCCTCTTATGCTGACCCGTGGCAAGTTCACCGTAGAATACTGATTTGGGGAGGTGATGGTCCTCCATCCTAGAACAATATAGAACATTAATGAACACCCCCCCCCCAGTACAGCATAGCATTGCATGAGGAGAGGTTCTTTGATGGCTTCACATGATTGAGAGGCCTTTAATTGTGTCATGACATCTCATGCCATGATGTAGGAGGTTTAAGATGGAGCAGAGACTATTTAAACAAGGGCCATCCTTCCCCCCTCCTCTTTTGGTTGAATTTGACCCACCACCCCACCTCTGTTATAGTGTGAGTCTTCTGGTCGCTTATGGGTAATGATCATTTTATAAGACAAAATTTGCTAAGAGTTTGGAAAAAATATAAGCCCAGATGCATACCAGCAACTCCAAATTGGGTTTCACCACATGAAGGCTTCTTTAGAAGAGAAAGGATCCCAGGTGTAAAATGGTTAAAATATGAAAATTTAATAAAATGGAATGGCCCACAAGCAATGATAAAGGAAGAACAAAAACAAAAGGTAAATGATTGTCATTGGTGGCTTTATGGGCAGATGAGAGAGAGATTAAGAACAGATATAAGTATACATGGGATTAAGGAGCCAAAAACAGAATTAGAGAACATCTTATACATGAAGATAGAAAAATACTTTCCAAAATTTATAAGACCTTATTAAAATCTTTAGTTTAAAACATACTCCAGACAAACAAACCAACAAACAAGACAGTTATACAATGCCATATAGATCTTACCACACAAAACATCAACAAAAGTATTTTAATCCCCCACCCTTTCCCCCTCCCCCCTAAAACTGACTTCCCACTTTTCTTTACCTACTTTCTAGCAATTCTACTATTCCCCCCTTTCTATCATTTGAATTGTTCTATCCCTTCTTATACATTTTGCTCTTACTCCCTTTTAAGTAATCACATCATTCTAACATATATTTTGTTACAAATTTTAATTCATCTCTCTCGAATCTTTTACCTTACCCTAAAACTTATAATCTTCTAATATCTATAGCCATATTTGTAATAACAATAACCATATTTAAGTAATACAACAAAATTGTAAATTAAATAATAAATTAGATATCAATATTTTATTAGCATTTACTAGTAATATCCAATTAAACTACTAATGTTTCAGTGAGTTTATATTTTATATTTTATATTTCAAATCCTATAACATTGATTTCTCCCTTTTCTTTTTTCACATACTTTATAAATGGTTCCCAGGTTTTTTTTATAGGTCTCAATTGATTTGTTTCACACTAAATTTGAGAGCTTATCCATTAATGCAAAATCCATCACTTTTTCTATTCAATCTTGGTAAGTCAGAATTTTGTTTGTTTTCCACCTCCTTGCAACCGTGCTGCTGTGATTAAATAAAAAAGTAAATTCTCATGTTTTTTTCTCCATATTATCCTTTGTATTGATCATATTCAATAAATATAGTTCAGGCCTTTTCTTCAATTTGTATCTCAGAATTTCTCCTATCCATTTATTAATTTTAAATCAAAATTTTCTAACCCTTTTACATTGCCACCATAGGTGGGGAAAGGTGCTTACTTGTTTTTGACATTTCCAGACATTTCTATCATCTACATCCTTATGCATTTTAGCCACCTTTTGGGGAGATATGTACCACTTGAACATCATTTTGTAAAAAATTTCCTTAAGATAGTATGAACATGTGAACTTCAAAGCCTGGTTCCAGACTCTTTCCCACTGGTCTAAATGTATTTACTGTCCTATATTTTGTGCCCATTTTATCATACAATGTTTTATTTGTTCTTCCTCCAGATTGAGTTTTAATAATAATCCATATATCTTGCTAATCTCATGTGTGCTATCCGAACATAATAATACTTCGAATTCTGATTTCTCATTTTCATATTGATACACTTTTAAATCCTCTTTAGCTCTTTCTTTCAATTGGTAATAATTCAGCCAATAGGTTTTAATTCCTTCTTCCTCTAATTTTGATCTGTCCTTAATCTTCCACTCGCCCTCCTTTTTTTCTAAAATATCCCTATATCTTATCCAATTCTTTACTCTTAATTCTCGCTTACAGAAGGCATCCTGTGGGGATACCCATCCTGGTAATTTTGGAGCTAAATCTTCTTTTATATTTATTACATACTTTTATTAATAAGGCCTTATTAAAATAGGCATGGAAGATGGATGCCACACCCTCAATAGAAGAGTAGTCCATGAAATTAATTGCAATGATTTATTTCGATAATTTAACACAAATTATAAAAGTAAATGATACGATTACAGTAGCAGAAGAGTCGAAAATCCTAGAAGATCATTTCAGACATATATGGGGACAACAAGATGGTATTGGATATTTTGGATAATCTTGAAATATATAAATATTTCTGTTCAAAGAAACAAGAGTCAAATTTTTCCTTGGGTTTTTTTTTTCCTGGGCTGTGAAGTTGTGTTCTGGAAGAGTTTATTACTGACATTTTGCCTGCATCTGTGGCTGGCATCTTGAAAACCCCCCAAAAAACCAAGGAAAATCTATGGATGCAGAGGCATGAAAGCCTTCAACTTCACAAAAGTCAAGTTGTTGTAAGAACTAAACATCTAACGTGAGTTAGCACAACTAAACGATATAATTTAGATTGAACTACAATATCTTAATGGGAAGTAGCAAAAGAAAATGAATGAAGAATGAAAGATTGTGTGTATTTTAGTTTTTATTTTAGATATTATAAAAAGAATGTACGGCACAGTGTGTGTTAAAGAGATAAATGATATATGTATGAGAATTTCATAATTTAAAATGTAAAATGTATATTTCATGTTTATTCTTATTTTTCAATTTATTTCTGGACTAAAAAATAAATAAAAAATGTAAAGATGTCTTTGTATTTTATGAATTTTTATTTATTTCATAATTTTTTATGCATTTTATACATTTTTTTATTTTGGGCTATGACTACAAATAAAGAATGAATGAACATTTTTTGATAATGCAGTGCAGCAGGGAATTTCAGAAGAAAATCAGCATGTGCTTTATAGACTACAGCAAAGCATTTAACTGCCTAGATTAGAAGAAACTGTGGGTCGCTCTTAAAGAAATGGGTGTACCAATACACTTTATTGTCCTGATGCATAACTTGTACTTAGGACAGGAGGCCACCATAAGAACAGAATATGGAGAAACAGGATGGTTCCCAATTGTCAGGCTCGTCCCTGAATTATGGGTATTGGAGTAGAATTCATAGAGGACCCCGACATGTAGCTGATTCAGACCTTGTTTCCTTTTCAGCCCCCTGAATGTTTTGGAGTGAGGCCAGCCCACCTGGTCGGCATGGAAACGCTGCTCTCTCCAGCAGCTCAAGGACAGTGGGGACCAGGTTCAAGACGACTCCCCCCTTTCTGTGGAATCCTCCCTAACTGCTTTTCTCATGCTGTGTACTTTTATCTAGAGCCCTGCTTCGCTGTAATTCAGTTTCAGCTTACTGTGATATAAGTCACATCAGAACCAATTCTCAAACACCCAGACCCCTCCCTACCCTTTGTAGTCCAAGTGGGTGCCTCTGATGTTGCGATGGGAGGAGTGCTGTTGCAGCGGGGGGAAGAGGGAGAGCTCAGACCATGTGCCTACCTATCCAATAAATTTAATGAAACTGAGCGGAATTGGCCTGTGTGGGAAAAGGAGGTGGGTGCAATCAAACTGGCTTTAGAAACGTGGCGCCACCTGCTGGAGGGATCTCCCAAACCTTTTGAAGTTTGGACAGATCACAAGAATTTGGAAGTGTTAGCTACCCCTAGACGGATGAGAACTAATTTATGATTAGTTGGAATGTGTATATTTGGTATGATAACTCTAAGGTCAACACAGAATTTAATGATCACTATGTAAGAAGCTCGTTATTGAGGCTTTGGCTAAAATAGAAAATTTTGTACTAAAATTCCATTATGGATTAACCCTCATGAAGAACTGTCTGGAAGATGAAGAGGTGTCAAAGAAAGATTACTGAGATATAAAGATTTAATTAAAGTTCAAGATAGTAACTACATGCTGAAATCTAGAGAGTAACTATTGTTAGAAAGGATTGACTGCCAATGGTTTTTATGTAGTAATTATCAGAAAGGTTCAAAATTGACACAAAATTAGAGGTTTTGAGGCAACTGCAACAGAATTAGATAATGTCTTATTTAACAGAGACAATCACAAAATAGTCAAATTTTATAAATTACTGCTTAGAATCAACATGGAACAAGGATAATAAAATAATCCATGATTATATGGGCACAGAATATTGGCCAATCACTATTACTCAAACAGTGGGGAAATCCTGGAACCACAATTTGGAGTTTACACTATGTCTTGACTTAAAAGTAAATTACTATATAAATGCTATTCTGGTGGTACCTGGCATCAGAGAAACTAGCTAAAATGTACAAAAACAGGGATAACACCTGCAGGAAATGTCAAGATATTAAAATTGCAATGATACCAGAAATGTATCTTTTAAATATGCTGCATCTGTTAGAAGCACACAGTTAAAAAGAAATATTGGAAAATTTTATTGTACATGGTAACAGCAGCAAGATTCCTAAATGCTTTAAAATGGAATGACAGAGACACCAACGCAGAAGATTGGCTAATTAAACTTTCAGATATGGCAGAATTTGACTTCAAGCCTTGTGAAGTCAAAGGCTTTCACGGCCAGCATCCATAGATTTTCCTTGGGTTTTTTCTGGGCTGTGAGGCCGTGTTCTGGAATAGTTTCTTTCTGACATTTCGCCTGCATCTGTGGCTGGCATCTTCAGAGAATGGTTGGATAGGAGTGTATATGGAGTTTATAGGCTGTGAACCCCTGCTGAGGAGTATATGTAAATTTGTGTAATTGAATGGTTAGTTTATGGGTATAGAAATGCAAGGCTCGTTAGTGTCTCTTTGGCTAATGTTTGGTTGATGGGTCATTATCTGCTGGAACTCCCCCTTTCCCTGGGTGGAATTCTTTGTAAGTGTTGAGTTGAGTGTAAGTGTTGAGGAGACAGGCTGATCAGTTTTGACGCTGTCTCCTTGTTCACCAAAGTCCCCATAATGGACGGCATGGTATTCATACAACAAATATTTCCTGAGGACATCACAGCCTTGTTCAAACACTGCCTCACCACAAGCTACTACTAGTGGGATAATGAATTCTATGAAAAGATAGATGGGGTAACCATGGGCAGCCGCCTGAACCCAGTGATAGCAAACTTTTATATGGAACATTTTGAAAAGCAAGCCCTGGAAACAGCACCAAAAAAGGCCACAACATTGTTTTGATATGTGGATGACACTTTCACCATTTGGAACCACAGAGAAGAAGATTTGGTCTCATTCCTGAACCACCTGAACAGCATCCACCCAAATATCCAATTCATGACGGAAAAAGAGAAGGAAGGAACACTGCTATTCTTGAATGTCTTAGTCATCTGCGAACCAAAGCAACGGTTAGGCCACAAGGTATACAGAAAACCCACACACACAGACAGATACCTACAGAAGAATTCCAATCATCACCCAGGACAAAAAAGAAGCACAATAAAAACTTTGGTAGACCGTGCAAAAAAGATCTGCGAACCCCACTACATGGAGGACGAACTCAGGCATCTAAACTGGGCCCTACTGGATAATGGTTACTCCAGATCAGACATTACAAGAGCAGCCAGACCCAGAAAAAAACACAGGAATGAAGAAGAAAAACAGCCACCCAAAGGGAAGGTATTTTTACCATATATCAAAGGAGTCACAGACAGAATAGGGAAACTGATGAGGAAACACAACCTCCAAACAATCTACAGACCAACCAAGGGTAAGAAGAACTGAACAAAAGTTGTGCTAAAAGTTTATTTTATTGGTTTTAATATTAAGTCCAGTTAGAAATTTCACTTAAAATTTAATAATGTACAGGTGGTAAAGGTAGACACAACTTAATAGTTGAAATATAAGGAGCTGATTGTTAATGGACAATATGTAACAATATGTAATTTTTACTGGTTTAAGTTCCTAAAGAACAATGATAGTACTAATTATTTTATAAATGGAAAATATTTTATTTTTTAATAAAAATATATTCAAAAAATTAGCCAGATTTTTATAGGTTTACACAGTGTTATATACTCCAATTTCTTAATAACGATATGTTCATAATATGTTCTTTCCACAACTGCATATATATAAACAACTATAACACTTTATTCACACCGTACAATAATCCTTGACTATAAAGCAAAGAACAGAAAGTAGCGTGGAAGTGTCCCAGTACAGTTGGACAGACGACTACCTGCGGAGTCTATCTGAGGTCGTTTCAGCAACTCTTCAGTGTGTAATATCTATATAAAGTATACACAAAAAATCTGAATAACCTAGATTGTATACTAAAAATAATTTTCAAACACACACACACACATATATATGTGTGTGTGTGTGTGTGCTCACCTCAGTTTGTTTTAAACTGTCAGGAACGTACCTTCCACAATTAAGTATCCAAAAAATTAAATTAGAAATAATAATGTCAATTTTAATCTATAATTTTTAAAAAATTGTGATGAAGTCTGAATAGTCTAGGGATTACTCATGAGAAAAATTCTTTGTGTAATGAGCTCACCTCAATGCAATTTAACCTGCTGGGAATATTCCTCCTGATGCAGTGTTCAACAAGCTGTGCTAAATAAACAAGATTAAATAGCATTATCACTAATAAACATTATGAAAAATTTTTTAAGGATTATTTATTATACCATACTATGTTACCATACCATTCCAACAATTGTTTAGGGATGGCATTAAAGTGCATCATGCTTAAATGTGTTGTGTGCTGTGTGGGAGCAGAAGTCTTTGCGACTTTGTTCGTGTCCCAGACAGTTAATGTCTATTCGTGGCCCCCACATTTAGTTACCAGACCCATCGTTTAAGAACCTTTTCTCTGTAATGAGTCCTTTACTGTAATGCCTCTGCCCTCTCCAAATCTGGTTTAAAAAGAAAAAGCTCTAAATCACTTTCATCAGAGTTCTCCCATTTACAGCTGGTACCTGGGTACATAGGTAGGCCAGGGGATTACTTGGTCAGTTTCTCCTACTTGGGTAAGAGCTGTACGGTATTGCAATTCTCTTTCTATTGTTCTGAATTTTTAAAAAAACACATCATTTTCCATTTGTACCTTTAAATCAGTTTTATGCAAACCAGCATCCTCTTTTGTCCTCAGTTCTGGCAAACAATAAGGGTCCATGGAGAAATGGCTGCTTGCAGGAGCCTGATTCCCTCCCCAGAGCCTGATTAGCACATCTAAGGCAGAGCAAAAGCTGGGAGGGAGAGCAAGGTATTTAGCACTTTAATTTCCTAACCCCTCCATAAGAGGTCCCTTTGGTGTGAAAATTCATTCACACACATTCCTCTCCAGCTTTCTCTGTTGTGGAGGGGAGAGATAAGCTGTTTCAGCTTACCACTTCTCTGTGATTTATTAATTTATTACTATTTTCTCACGGAACCCCTGGCAATCTCACGGGGAACCCTAGGGTTCCGGGGAACCCTGGTTGAGAAACAATGCTTTAGAGCATTGTTTAATTCTCCTAATCATGACCTTCCAGGCAGTCCTAAACTTGCAGCTGGATGTAGCAGAATTGGGGGAGGTTGCCTGCATTGTTTAGGCAGGAGCTATGCAGGAGATCAGGACCCCCTGCTGCACAGCAGCTTTGTTGCTCTTACGGAGGCTTCTTGCATGTTAAGGGGCATCTGAAAAAGTCCATAGAGCTGGAAGAGACCCCAAGGGTCCCTTCCACGCAGAAATACCTGATCAAAGAACACACAATCAAAGCCCTAATGACAGATGGCCATCCAGCCTCTTTTTAAAAACCTCCAAAGAAGGAGACTCCACCACACTCTGAGGCAGTGTATTCCACTTCCAAACAGCTCTTACTGTCAGGAAGGTCTTCCTAATGTTCAGGTAGAATCTCTTTTCCTGTAGTTTGAACCCATTGCTCCGTGTCCTAATCTCTGGAACAGCAGAAAACAAGCTTGCTCTATCCTCAGTATGGCATCCCTTCAAATATTTAAACATGGTTATTATGTCATTTCTTAACCTTCTCTTCTCCAGGCTAAACATAGCCATCTCCCTAAGATGCTCCACAGCATTCCCAGACCTCCCAGCATTCTGGTCAGCCTCCTCTGGACACATCCCAGCTTCTCAATATGCTTCTTAAATTGTGGTGCTCAGAACTGGACACAGTTTTCCAGGTGAGGTTTGACTAAAGCAGAATAGAGTGGCAACTATTGATCTTCCTTTGATCTAGACACTGTAATGGTAATGAATCAGTCTTTTAATCCCCTTACACATAAACCCCCATATAACACTAAAATCTACAATAATAAAATAAAGCAATGCTGATAAATTAGCATCTGTCTTGTAATAGCAATGAATACTCATAGGTGGCTTTGCCAGTACCTTCTTCTGAAATACAGCTCACAGCACCCGGTATTTAATGGTGGGCTCCTATCCAAGCAACAACCAGGGCCAACCCTGCTCAGCTTCCAACATCAGACAGGAGCTGGTGACATTTGGGTAAGATTGTATGGACGGAAATACTGCCAAGGCTTTTTTTTTTAATCAGTCTATCAACTGATAGACTGAGCCTGGCACAAGGCGAATGGACAAATGTGCAATGCCATGGAAAGAGATTTGGGTCACTTCCTAGCACACCCAGAAATTGTGTTTGAAAGGCTGGAGCTCTACAGAGTGGGCATCATTCACCTTTCTGAGCAGGCAATCAGTTGTTTCTGGGTTATCTGCAGTGGGGGTGAGGGCCATTTTGGATGATCTGTGGCAGAAGAAGAGGGAGATATGGTAGTTCAGTGAACACCTATGGCACCTCTTTCAGGTGAAGGGAGGTACTTCGAACTGCCCTTTCAGGTCCTGTGGATAAGGTGGTGGCGGCAAAAAGATAATTCCATTGGGGTTGGCCTGAGAGTTAAATCCTCTCCTTAAGTCCTGTGGCTTGGGGGAGGGACTTTTAGGTTGGCCTTCCAGATGTGGGCTGCTTATTGTGCAACCCAGCTTTTGGGCTCCCTCCAGGGCTAAAGTGTTTCACCCAGGGGAACCTGGGGAGAAGGTATGGGGGCTAGACCATATGATCCAGCTCTAGGTTTCCTCCCCCCACATTGCAGTTCTACAGATAACTTAAATAGGATAGATTTAAATAAATTGGCCCTGTTTCAATCCATCTAACTTGTAAAATGAGTACCCAGCTTGTGAGGGCAATTAGCTAACACACATTGGAAACTGTTTAATGCAGTGTAGATGTGTAAATAGCTATTGCTTAAAAACAATTTGTAAGCTGCTCTGATAGCCTTGTGGCTGAAGAGTGGGGTATAAATAAATAATAAAAAAAAATTAAAAGTGTCTGGTCTCATTATTTCCTGGGTCAGTTGGCAAAACTGTGCAGCCTTCTCAGAAAAAAACCTCGCCTTCTTACATTGTTTTTTCCTATTTATCTGGGGGAAATGAATAAAATGCAAAATTTAATTACACATTATATCCCTGTTAATATGCCCTATTATCCCTGCCTGCAAGATTCCATAACTGGACATATTAGGCAGTTTTCAGGGTCACATTGGTTTAGGCAGACTGGAGGTCAGTTGAAAGTTATGGTGACCTGAGACATGTCTAGAGAAATAATGGTAGTGTGATGTACCAAGAACCCACGCTCACATTCACTCAATATGAATTCTTTATTGGTAAGGAAACGTGTCAGGAACATGGAACAAAGCCGAAACTGAATACAGGCTAGCACCAATCCCCAGATAAACACTTACAGCGTGAGAATGGCATGTAAGGAGGAGAAACGGTCCAGCCAGCACCTGGAGCTGCGACCTTGAGCTGCTGTGGAGAGCAGCTTTCCCAGGCCAACAAGGTGGGCTGGCACCCCTCCAAAGACAGAGGGGCCTAGGCAAAGGAAACAGGCCAAAATCAGCCTCATGTCAGGGTCCTCCATGAACCACTCTAAACCCTAGAATTCAGGGGTGAGCCTGATAGGTAGGAAAGTCCAAGTTAGGATTATGTTGAAGGCCCCATAATAGGTTACTAATCCTTTGATGATGAACACATAAAATAATGAGGCCAGACACAAAACGGGTTAAAATAGGGGTCACTTTATTTATTCTTTCACTATTTATTCTATTTAATATTATTCTTTGGGATATGCAAACTAGGGGGAGAAACCAATGCAGGAAAAGCTGGAGCCAATGGTCTCACCCAGACCTACCTCCCAGCTTCCCTGGGTGAAACAGTTGAGCCATCAATTGGGCTACCCCTCCAGGCACTATCTCCTGTAAGGCAAAGCCACAAGGTGAGACACCTCAAGTCACATGACTTCTGGTGAGGGTTCAACTCTAATGTCTTCCTCAAGGATAGTCTACTTCCCAGCCTCCAGTTTCATGATCTGCAAGGGTAGCTTGATAGAGCCATCCTTCATCCAAAAAGGGTGCTATCCGTGTACACCAAAGTATTCCTCATCTCCCCTACAACCTGCCATAAATAAGGGGAAAGTGTCTGCTTAGCCACTATACCCCACCAGGCTGGCCTTCACCCCTTGTTGTATATCCACAAGGAATATCTGGATCCCAAACTATCTGGTGGACCCCATCTGACCTATACCATCCAAGTAACTGATATGTAACCAGGACGTTACCACCAGGATGTGGTAAAAAACCATCCAAGCCACTCATCCATGACTTTGTGAACCACCTTATTTATTCCCCTCTGAACGACATCTATAATTTAGGTCACACATGCCAGTGTAAATGAAGAGATGGCAAACCAGATTAAAAACTGGGGCCATACAGGCCTAATGTTTTTCCACATTCTGGAGGGCACAAATGGCTAAGCCATGCCCCTTATGAAACATAGTTTATATCACAGATGGGCATGACTAGAACATGTGGTAGAGGCCAACAGCACTTCCCAGACAGAGCTGGCGGCAAACCACTGAGGTGACAAAAATGTATGGTGGAGACTGATGGCACTCTCCAACACAGCTGGATAGAAACTGTGTCCAAAGGTGGTTCCACCAAGATGAACAACTAACATGTGTGATGGAGACCAACGGTGCTCCCCAACTGAGCTGGAGATAAACTATGACACCTAAGGCCATGTTTACCCTGTTGTTTGACAAAAGCCAGGGTGTCATTGGGCTTGGATGGCCCAGTCAGATACCCTTGAGCAGTGGTGACACCTTTGTCATCTATTCAAATCATCCTGGTGTACCAACAGCTTTCCTTGTCGCCTCATGTAGCAAATCAGGCAAATAGTGCTGCCTGAAAGGAATAGCAGCAGATGAAGACAAATCATAGAATTATAGAATCATAGAGTTGGAAGAGACCACAAGGGCCATCCAGTCCAACACTCTGACATACAGGAATACACAAATCATTCGTGACAGATGGCCATCCATCCTCTGCTTAAAAACCTCCAAAAATGGAGACTCCACCACACTCCGAGGCTGTGTGTTCCACTTCCAAACAGCTCTTACTATCAGGAAGTTCCTCCTAATGTTTAGGTGGAATCTCTTTTCCTGTAGTTGAACCCATTGCTCCATGTCCTTGTCTCTGGAGCAGCAGAAAACAAGCTTGTTCCATCCTCACTATGACATCCTTTCAAATATTTAAACATGGCTTTCACATCTTAACCTTTTCTCCTCCAGGCTATAGATACCAGCTCCTAAAGCTACTCCTCATAGGCCATGTTTCCAGACCTTTTACCAATTTTGTTGCCCTCCTCTGCACACATTCCAGCTTCTCAATATCCTTCTTGAACTGTGTTGCCCAGAACTGGACACAGTTTTCCAGGTGAGATCTGACCAAAGCAGAATAGAACAGCACTATTATTTCCCTTGATCTAGATACCATACTCCTATTAATGCAGCCTAGAATCACATTGCCTTTTTAAGCTGCTGCATCACACTGCTGACTCATGTTGAGCCTGTGGTCCACTAAGAATTCTAGATCCCTTTTGCATGTACTGCCATCAAGCCATGTGTCACCCATCCTATATCTGTCCATTTCATTTTTACTGCCCAAATTCTATGAAGAATTAGTTGTCCTCCTGTATCAAACAATAAATGTTACACATTTGGGAAGAAAACCACAATCACGGGGAGAAGAAGTAATAACATTAATTCCCAAGAAAGGAAACAACCCATTAGAAGTAGGAAATTATAGACCCATTTCCCTGCTAAATGTGGATTATAAAATATTAATTACAATATTAGCAGAAAGAAAAGAAAAGATTTTACAAATTTGGATTCAAGATGACCAAAATGTTTTTTTACCTGGTAGATGAGTGAGAAATAAGACAAGAACAGTTATTGATGTTATAGAATATTATGAAAAACAAAATGAAAGGAAACTTGGAAAAAGCATTTGACAATTTGAATTGGGTGTTTATGTTTAAAATATTAGAAGAAACCAGGTTGGGAACAAATGTTATAAATTGGATTAAGCCTATGTATAAAAATCAATCAGCAAGAGTACTAATTAATGGAGAAAAAGCAAAGAGATGTTTAATAAAGAAAGACTAAAGACAGGGATGCTTTTATTTATATCTCTCTGGCTTTTCTTCTCGAACGAAGATTCAGGAAGGACTCATCCCGCGCTTTCTGCAAGCGCGCTGATGACTAAAAAGGCCAATCTGAGATAAACAAGTCCGGTTGCAAAAAACACAGCAGAAGGTCTCCTTGGGTGATGTTTTTGGGTTGTGATTCTTTCTGCGTTGTCGTTTCTCTTCAAGACTTGTCGTCGTGAGTTCTCAAAAAAGGTTGCATCATTGTGGATAGTGCGTCTCCATGCCTCCCGATGTGAGGCCAGGGCAGACCACTGTTGGTGATCAATTTGGCCGAGCCTGAGATGTTGTTTCAGGGAGTCTTTGTATCGCTTTTTTGGAACGCCCCTCTTACGCTGACCCGTGGCGAGTTCACCGTAGAGTAGTATTTTTGGGAGGTGATGGTCCTCCATCCTAGAAAGTGCCCTGCCCAGCGCAGCTGCGTTCTCAATATCATGGCCTCAATGCTGGTGATCCCTGCTCGCTCAAGGACAGCAACATTGACCACATAGTCAGTCCAGTGTATATTTAGGATTGTGTGTAGACAGCGCTGATGAAAGCGCTCAAGGAGTCGTAAGTGGTGGCGATAGGTGACCCATGTTTCAGATCCATAAAGGAGGATAGACAGTACGATGGCTCTATACACACTGAATTTTGTGCTTTGCCTCAGGTGTTTATTGCTCCAGACTCTTTTGTGAAGTCTTCCAAATGCACTATATGCCTTTGCTAATCTGTGATCGATCTCTTTGTCAATCTTGGCATCTCAGGAGATGATGCTTCCCAGGTAGGTGAACTGCTGAACGGACTTGAGCACAGATTTGCCGACGGCAATGTGGGGATGGTGGTGTTCGTCCTGTGGTGCAGGCTGGTAAAGAACTTCTGTTTTCTTCAGGTTGACTTGTAGCCCAAACAGCTCTGCAGCTGTTGCAAAGCAGGACGTTAGGCGCTGCAGAGCTGCTTCTGTGTGGGCAACAAGGGCAGCATCATCCGCGAAGAGCAGCTCACGGACTAGATAGAGTCTTAGTGTGAGCCCTCAGACGGCTTAAGTTAAACTAGCTACCATCAGTACGGTAACGTATATAGATGCCGTCGTCTTCTTCAAGCTCTGCCATAGCCCTTTGGGGCATCGTGCTAAAGAAGATTGTAAATAAAGTTGGTGCAAGAACACAACCTTGCTTCACTCCATTAGTTATTAGAAAGGGCTCTGAAAGAGCATCGCCATATCTGACTTGACCACGCTGGCCCTCGTGTAGCAAGATAATCATTTTAAGGAATTTGGGGGGACATCCTAGTCTTTCCAGCATCTGCCACAGACCTTTTCTACTTACAGTGTCGAAGGCTTTGGTGAGGTCAACAAATGTTACATAGAGACCCTTGTTCTGCTCCCTACATTTTTCTTGCAGTTATCTAAGGGCAAATACCATGTCTGTAGTACTCCTATTGGCTCTGAAGTCACATTGGCTTTCAGGGAGAAGTTCTTCTGCAATAGCAGGAACTAATCTGTTCAGGAGTATCCTTGCAAGGATTTTTCCAGCAATAGAGAGCAGTGTTATGCCTCGATAGTTTGAGCAGTTGGATTTTGCTCCTTTTTTCTTGTACAGGATGATGATGACTATATCTTGGAGGTCTGATGGCAGTTCCCCTTTTTCCCAGCAATTCACAAGGAATTCATGGAATTTTTCGTGGAGTGCATGACCTCCGTGTTTCCAAACTTCAGGTGGGATTCCATCAATCCCAGCTGCCTTGCCATTTTTCATCTGCTGTATGGCCTTAAGGGTCTCTTCCAGAGTATTTATCACTGTATTTATCACATAGGGCTGGGTCTCAAATTCCAACCCCATGTAAGGGGTCCATCCTGCAAGCTAATTAATAAAGTTTCTTTACATCTTCTAAATATGTTCCTTGGTGGTAGGTAGAAGGTGGTTCCACAGAGGCAAAGACAATGTCCCATATGGATTACATTGGAACCAGCACTCAGGCATAGAGGGAAGCAGTGCAGAATTGAGAGAGAGATATACGGTGTAGGGAAGGGTGGGTTCACACTGTTGTGCCTATTGTTGAAGTGAGTGAGGAAGAGGGAGTCAGATTTGAGGGACCACCCTGAGTGGAAGGTAGAGTTGAGGCAGCTTTCCATTGCTCTGGGAATCATGTGGTCCAGAAGGTTCTTGTGATGCCAGTACCCAGTTGGTACTATCAGAGGTAATGTTGGATTTGGTAGTGATCAGCTGCAGTGGGTTGGAGCCTGCAGTTGAGGGGAGTGATGCTTCAGCAACACCCCTAAGTGAGGATGGTAGGACCAGAAGCCAGCAATGCTGTCAGACTCAAACATTACCTCTGATAACACTTGCTGTGCAGTGGCATCATGAGAAGATTCTGAGCCACAGGATTCCCAGAGTGATGCAATCTCTGCTAGTATGTCAGTGCAGGCAGCCACTGCTAATTCAACTTTGCCTGCTTCCATTTGTTTGTTGGGTGCTGAAAGCTCTCTTCTTCTGCCCTTGCTTTTGATTCAATTTTTTAAAATTGGTGTTGATTACCCCTGCCTTGAGGGATTCCGAGCAGGAGTGTTGCTGACTCTAGACACCCTCAGCATCCTCCATTCTCCCATTTCTATCAACCAGAAAAAAGGAGTTACTAGACACTGGAAATGTGTCTTCCTCGAGCCCACTCAGACTCCTTTTTCACTGGAGAATTCCCTGACTTCCAGTTGTTAAATTCCAGTCAGGCTGTCCTACCCAGTGACTACCAGGCGCTCCCACTGAGCAACCTGCAGCTGCTCACAACCCCATCACTGACAGGAAATCCTCTGTGGCTGGCATCTTCAGAGAATGGTTGGGTAGGAGTGTGTGTGGGGTTTATATACTGTGAACCCCTGTTGGAGCGGTTATGTAAATGTGTGTATTTGAATGGGTAGATCCTGGGGGAAGATATGCCAGGAGGATTAGTGTCTGTTTGGTTAATGGTTGGTCAATAGTCCATTATCTGCTGGAAATCCCCTGGTTCCTGGATGGAGTTCACTTGCAAGTGTTGAGTTCTGATTTCAGTGTTCTACAGACACTAATCATCCTTGCATATCTTTCCCCAGGAACTACCCATTCAAATACACACATTTACATAACCTCTCCAGATGAGCTCACAGACGGGCCCCCACAAACACTGCAACCCAACCATTCTCTGAAGATGCCAGCCACTGATACAGGTGAAATGTCAGAAAGAAACTCTTCCAGAACAAGGCCTCACAGCACAGAAAAGAAAAACACAAGGAAAATCAATATGTATTGTTTCATCGTTGTATAGCATTAACATCATAACATGATAACATGATAACCTATATGTATGAATGCCCATTCCTGTACAAAATATTTTTGTATACAATGGGTATGTCATATGCAACATTAACTTTTCTAAGATTTAAATTGGGTTATTGTTTGTTAATTGGTGACTTGTCATATTACTGTGGTTTTCAAATGGGTTATTAGGGAGCCACTATCCACAATGCTGTCCTTGTAGTATACTTATAAAAAGAAATATGTCCACCAGTACTGCAGTGCTTATTATAGTGTTGTGATGCATACAGCTATGTAGGAGGTATTCAGACAAATTTAATTTCCTTTTATAAACTTGTCCTGTAAATCAAAGTTAAAACATGTGGCCCTCCAAGGTTCAGAACAGATTGGACTGTAATTCTCAGCCATAGACAGAGTAAACAATGGTGAGAGATCATGGGAGTTCCAGTTTAAAAAAAATAGAGGTCCACAGGGTGGATGTGAAATAGATCAGCATTCCATAGGTGGTTAGATTGTGGTTCTGCACAACGGTTCAATTTAGCTCAGATTTGATCAGAAGAAGGGAAATACATTATTCTAATCCTATCTGTAGGGGGCATGGGGTTAGTTTTTGCTAAATGTAAATAAATCAGAATAATGGATTATGTAAATAAATTCTATGACTGTCACTGTAAACGAAAATCTACCATATGAGGGAACATCTTGCCTTAAAAGTGTTCGTCCCCCACAACCACCTCCAAATATTGATCTTCAACTGTGTTTCTATTAGAAATATCAATTAAGAAACTACTTCCTACAGCTTGTGATATTTTGTTCAGATGTTTTATTTAAGATAGGATGCCATATGCTTTGAACTTCCAGTTCTTTTAAAAATATTTGCTCTAGAATGTGTTTTTAAGGGGGCTGGGAAAATTTTTATATTTCAAAAGGCATTAACTTCAGCCATCATTCTGTAAGAGATACTAGTTTTCCTCTTTCTTAAAGAGATGGCTCTTGCTGATTGTACTACAGTAGCACCCCCACCCATATCTGCTGATTTGACATCCACTGATTCAACTATCCACAGATGGTGATGGGGGGTGGACAGGGGAGGGAGGGGAGGAGAAGAGATCTCATCTCCCTTCTCCCTTCACCCCAGGATCATTCCATGGTGGGAATGGCAACAGGGTGAAGGGAGGGAAAGAGGAGATCTAGCCTCCCTTCTCCCTTCACCACCAGGATCACCCCAGGATTCCTTCAATGGCAGGAATGGTGATGGGGTGGTGTTCACTAATATCCATGGAGTTTAGCATCTGCAGGGCGCCCTGGAACCAATCCCCCATGGATGTGGGGTCCTACTGTATACACAAACTTCCATATCAATTCATAATGTAGCCTGTTGGTAAATGTATGTTAGAGTCAATGTCAGGTATGTTTTACAATGGTGGTCAACCTTGTGGACAGTAATCTTATTTGATTCTTCTGAACTGCCTTGCTTCATGCATTTTGTCGGTGTGTGTTCTGCAATGGTAAATTTATAAATAAAAAGAAAGATGGTTCACTTTGCTGTGACAAGTCTTTAGTGGATGACTGGACAATGGGAAGCACTGAGCAAAAGAAGACATGACAGCTGTTACCCAAATAAGTGTGGGTGTTTTAAGACCCCACTTGTGAATTCAGAACTATATTAATATTTTGGGCAACTATGGAATGCTGCAAAGGTGGGTAACTACAGGGCTAGTACTAACTACAGAGAACTCCAGTTTAAAGTGGAATAAATGTTTTTATTGGAAAATATCACACAAGGCACTTATACACACAACACATGCTCCCAAGAACCACACAAGGCAAATGAAGTTGGATAGAGGAAATGCTGGATAGAGGAATTGATTAGGAAAATAGGGCAATTCTTACCAGTCTTGAGAAGTAGTGAAGAACTCAGACTGAATATGAGGGTGGCACTGGAGGTCCAATCCAGGGGCATGCCGACAGAGAGAGTGGACAGATGTCATCCACAGTGGCACATTTTGCTATTGTTTGGGGCTAATATATTTTGTGTCCTGAAGGGGTACGTGGGCTTAGAACAAAGCTTAGATAGGTTCTCCACTGAATAAACAAAGGAAATTGAAAGTCTGCTGATTGCTGTTAATGGCTGAGAGATAAGAGTTGATGGGTTTATGACAACCTCATGTTGTAGGACAGGAAGGGATACCGAGGGATATTTCCTGGGGATATGAGTTGTTTTGGTCACTTGTTTGTTTATGAGGTGTAACCCAATGCTAAGGGGACCAAGAAGGGGTTACAACATACCTCGTAAATGGTGTTGTTTAATAGGGGCTCTGGGTGTGTACTAGGGGTCTTGCGTGTGTTTGCTAGAACATTTCCAAGACACCTTCCCAGATCCATGTGACCTTCTTTTTGGTCTATCCTGGTCTATTAGATCCCTTCAAATGTCTAATATTGCCAATTGTTAGATATTATAGGGAGGAGATAGTAGAAATTGGTTAAAGCCTCCTCTAATGGAATCCATGCGCAGCATGATTTCATTTTTGAAAAACTGTGTGACCAAGACATAGACAAAGGAACCAAGACAAAGGAACACACATTAGGTATAAGGAGTAGGTGAGGTTGTCATATTCCCTCAATCTAGAAAAAAGGGAGGCAACTTAGGAAAAAGACCTTAACATGGAGAACTTAACTAAAAATGTTCCTATGGGGGCCAAAAGGGGTTTATTTACAAAATGCAGTCAAAATGAGAGAGATATGTAGAAAAGTATATGCAGGCATTAAACGGTTGCATTTGAAGTAACTTGCAAAACACACACATGTGGCATAGCTGAATGATATGACATTTCCAAAAGCGTATACAACAAAATAGCAAGATTGTAAATATTGCATGGTAAGGATGGCATAACAATATCTGAGCCTTTGAAAACAACTCTGTGTGTGCGAGAGAGAGCGAGAGCGAGAGAGAGAGAAAGAGAGAGAGAGAGAGAGAGAGAGAGAGAGAATGGCAATGCTAAAATAACACAACTATAAACTATCAATGAATCTGTTGAAGTGGGAGAGGAGAAAAGCTTTCTTCCCTCAGCCCCAGGAACTGAAATAATTGGAACTGAACAGTCAAAAGGTATCTGGAAACAGTCCAAGTGGTAGCTAGATAGCAAAAATTCCAAATGGTAGTCCAGAGGCAATGGTTCAAATACAATAGTCCAAAAGGTATGGGATACTCCATGCGATAGTATAAGCATTTGGTGGGAGATGTGCCCCTGCATTTGAAATAATATGGTGGCAAAGGAGCGTGTCCTTTATAGTCAGCATTAGGTTGCTGGTTGGTTGGATGGAAGCTGGTCGCCGGGGAAACTGAGGCACAGTGAGCCCAAAAGAGGTGATCCTGTTTGAGTGGCAGGAACTTAGAGAAAATTATTAATGGGGCCCCTCCTGCAGAAGCAGGGGGCCATGGAGAAAAGCCTTATGGGCAATGGAGTTATGGAAATGAAATTTAACATTCCCAAACTACAAAAACAATTTAGAAAAAGAAAGCCATCTCACCCCACTTAGGTTCTTGGGTGTTCGGCTGCCAAAAGGTTTGCTGTGATAGCGAGATAAAGGGAAATCCAGGAAAAAGAGTGGAACCTCAATAGCAGGGGTCTGGTTAGTGTCAGGAGCAACCAATTCTGCCTGCAGGGGGATGCAAATGTGGCAGAGATGCCACGCATTAGTAATGTAATGGCCACACATATTTACAGGGACCTTATGGCAGTCTAGTGGTTTGTGCTCTAAGATGGCTGTAAGAGCTTTTACCTCGGCTGCCTGGCTGGAGTGGGGGTGAGCCGCTCTCTTTTGGTTGAAGGGACCATTGCACATTAATTCATGGCACAAGCTGAACAGGTTTTCAAAAGATACCACAATTTGTTCATATAATGTATCAGTATACAAAGAAATTAGGATTTATTTCTCCTTTCTTTCACTTATTCCTTCTTTCCAAACTTGTACATTCCATTTTGTTTGTTTTTGTGTTAAGTCTCAGAATAAATCTCCCCAGGATGACACATGAGCACTTCCCACTAAACATTCTGTGTTAAAGTGATCTGAGACCAGCTGGTAGTCTTTAGAGACAGATTTAAAGAGCTGGGTCATAGCCACCCTTAGTAGAAGACAGACTGAATGCACTGGCACAATGCATTCCGCATCATGCTTGCTGAGAATAAACAGAAGAAAAGGTGGAGGTGGGTGAACAAACTGCTGAAATACCAGGGCATAACTAACAAAATGAATTTCAACAGGGAAAAAATGTAGAAATTTTGGGCAGTAAAAATGAAATGCACAGATATAGGATGCGTGTCACCTGGCTTGATGGCAGTACATGCGAAAGGTATCTAGGAGTCTTAGTGGACCACAAGCTGAGCATGAGTCCACAGTGTGATGCAGCAGCTAAAAGCTGATGCTATTCTAGGCTGCATTAATAGGAGCATAGTGTCTAGATCCACTGCATTATGCTTTGGTCAGAACTCACCTGGAATACTGTGTCCAGTTCTGGGCACCACAATTCAGGAAGGATATTGGGAATCTGGAACATGTCCAGAGGAGAGCGACCAGGATGATGGGAGGTCTGGAAGCCATGCCCTATGAGGAGCACCTTAGAGAACTGGGTATGTTTAGTCTGGGGAAGAGAAGGTTGAGAGGGTCCATGATAGCCATGTTTAAATATTTGAAGGGATGTCATCCTGAGGATGGAGCAAGCTTGTTTTCTGCTGTTCCCGAGATTAGGACATGGAGCAATGGGTTCAAACTACTAGAATGTAATTTGAAGAACTTCCTGACTGTAAGAGCTGTTTGGAAGTGGAATACACTGCCTTGTAGTGTGGTGGAGTCTCCTTTGGAAGTTTGCATTTTGTCAAGAGGTGGGGTCTGGCTGCATTTTGGCCATCTTGGTTGGTGCAGCATTCAGAAGGTACTTATCCTTCCATTCCTATTACTTTCCTTGTAATTTTAAGTGCCCTTGGGTGCTTGGCTGTTCTGCTCACTAAATTTCTCATACTGTGAGTTGGGGCTGTGTTTACTGCAAGCAACTGGCTTTATGAGCTCCCAGGACTTAGGTTCCTTTGTGGGGACCCTTAACACTTTTAATGATTCCTTAGAAGATCTGCCATGGATAGCAACGTCGTAAGAATTTGTTCTCAAGTGGTATCAGTTCTATTGGCCTAGCACCATTTTAGTTTGAGCGTTCAAGCTTCCGTAAAATAGCTCCTTGAATTCATCATTATGAAAATCATATTCATTAGTGATCATGCATAGGGTGATCTTCTAGGCTAATATAGCTAAAAGCTTTTGCCAGGCAATAAAAGCCTCCTGATTCTCACTGGGGGACTTTTTCTCCATTACATATATTACATGTATTGTGGGCTGTCCCAGCCAGAAGAGTTTAATCATCTCCCTCATCCATTTGTACATGGTGAGGTAGTCTGCTAGTGAGTATTATAAAGTAGGGAGGTCTGTTGTGGAGATGCAGAACCTTCTCAAACGGGTCAGGTCTTGACCATTCGCTGAGGGATGCATCATTCACACGATCCTGGTTTCCTTATTGAGAGTCCCCAGCAGTTCCCTCACGGCTTTAGCCTTAACAGCATTCCAGGGGAGTCCTTCCTCCACCACTGTGCTAGGCTGCATGCCATTCGCTAAAGTTCTAGTCATGGTCTTGGTTCGAAGGGGTGAAGCGGCATGGGCTCCTCCCAATTGGGGTTATGTGGGCCACTCTGCATCACATCCTCTGGTAGAGGGTCTACCAATGCACATCTTGGGAGTGGGGGAAGACTCTCAGGGAACACTGTTGAAATTAGTGCCTCTCTAGTACTTAATGTCTTGGTCAGTTCTGCACCTTCACCTGGCTAGACATTGCACCGCATGCTGGGACTAGTAATGCCTTTTATAGATTATATCCTGAAATTTATAAGGAATACTATGTCTCTAAAAATACATTGGAAAAAATACATATCACAGCAGGCATTAAAGGAAATTTCAGAAACTCAGCAACAAGAACTAAATAAAGTAATAACAGAAGAAGTTATAAAGGTGATAGCCAAAATAAAAACATGTACATCTCTAGGTCCAGATGGCCTATCTGCATTGTATTATAAATACTTTCAGAAAGAATTAGTATATCCACTATAACAAATATTTTGCATACTGATAACACCTCACCTCATGTCGCTGGATGACCACTCCCATGTAAATGTTGAAAAGCATAGGAGACAGAATGGCGCCCTGGGGGATGCCAAATCTTACCTCTCTTTTACCAGAGAAACTGACCCAGCATCACCATCTGGAATCTGCCTGATAGATAGGAACGGAACCACTGCCAAGCGGTACCCCCAATTCCCAATTCTCCCATGCGATCCAGTGGAAGGGCATGGCCCAGGAAGGAAGTGAAGAATAGTGGAGGTGAACAACTGGCTACACAGATGGTGCTGCCAGGAACAATTTGGCTTCCTGGACCATGGGTCATGGGATGCAGCTTCAGGAAGGTGGACTTCTGGCAAGGGATGGGTTGCACCTCATTGCCAAGCAGATCGTATGGTCAGGAAATTCTTACTAATGTTTAGGTGGAATCTCTTCCTTTATTCCATTGCTCTGTGTCCTGGTCTCTGGAGCCTCAGAAAACAAGATAGCTCCATTCTCAGTATGAAATCCTTTCAAATTTTTAAACATGGCTATCTTAACTTTTCTTTAACAGTTCCCTAAGCCGTTCCTCATAGGACATGGCTGCCAGCCTCCCACCATTTTGGTTGCCCTCCTCTAGACATGTTCCAGCTTATCCATATCTTACTGAATTGCGGTGCCTAGAACTAGACACAGGCCTTTCCCCTAATATCCATGTGCATCCACGTTCTTCAGCTTCCAACGAAAGCCTCATAATCCCTTGTGATCTTCTAGAGGCTGTGCCTTCCACTATCATTGGATCCCACATGGGCCAAAAGGAAGGGATAATGGTCAGAAGGCTTCATGAGTTTTGTCAGCCTCTCGACTTACATCTCGACTTTTTGCTTTAGGAAGATAACATACCTCCCGAGACATTGTGTCAGGTCTGCAGACTACTGTAGACTACTGCAGACGACTCCTTCTGTTCCTTGCAACAGGGAATCCCCGACCACCACCACCTCCTCCTCCTTTGAGTGGCAGAGGCCACTTCATGTGCTGGATTTTCCAAGGTTTCCTGTATTTTCCCTAAGGCCCGGCACTGCTGCTGTTCCTCTTCTTCTCTGGACAGAGAGAGAACTTAAAATTGATTTTGCATCTTCAATCTGGCTAAATGATCCCTGGTGCTTCTTCTCTGTGTCACATTCATCCAAGTGTTCATTTCCTGTGTATAGGAGATGGCTTCCTCTGCTGTGTTCCACATCCAGGATAGTCCTCACTCTTTACCTCTTTCAACCTAATATTTAGAAGTGTAAATACCCTGTCCTTGAGATGCTTGACCTTATTTTCCAGCAGGGACACCAACATGCACTTGCTGCAGATATAGCTCCCCTCTGGCAAGAACAGTAACATTCCACAGGTACTGCAGTGGATCCCTCACTGCCAATATCCAGTCTTCTTACGTAGTTACTGAAAGAGAACTTTGGGCTTCCCTGTCCAAACTCTTCTCGTATCCTCCATCTCCTCAATGCCTGTTGGCCTTTCTCAGAAGAGCTCCTGTGCCCCTGTTATGTAAACTGTCTCTAACTCTCTGTCATCTTCACACACCCACAACCCTTCAGAAGCCCCTCCCCTTTCTGCCTCCTCTCCTAGGATTGGCTCATGAAGCACACTGTTTTCATTGGTTCTTTCAGCTGTCAAGATCATGCTTGACTCTGAGCTTTAGGAAAAGCAAAGCTGCCGTGGAGTCTCTGTCTCTGAAGACAGAATGGACTCCTAGTCTTGTGATAGTGGGGTGGGCCTGTTATACTCAGAGGTGGGGGTACTTTAGAGCTCAACCTGTGGTGCCAAAGTCTCTATTATTATCTAGAGGATTATTCACTCAAATAGAATCCTGTGACAGATTGGTAATTTAGAGGATCTTTTCACCTATGTACACCAGTACTAACTGTAGAGACCACTCCAGTTAAAGTAAAAAAAGTATTTTTATTGGAACTAAAGCAAAGTGAACTCTCACACACAAAACACATGCTTAAGAACCACACAGGCCTCTAGCAGAGTTATTCAGAAAGATTAGACAGAGAGAGTGATTCCAGAATATAGGGTGATAGTTACCAGTCTTGAGGAGAAGAGTTTTGTGCAGCAAAGATACTCATACAAGCATCTAAGGGTGGCAGAGAAAGTTCCAATCTGGGGTGCACCAAGAAAGAGATCATCCACTGTGGCACACTCTATGAGTACTATTGCTGGTGGACTAATATTTATCATAGAATCATAGAATTGCAGAGTTGGAAGAGACCATGAGGGCCATCCAGTCCAACCCCTTGCCATGCAGGAGATCACAATGAAAGCATGCCCGACAGATGGCCATCCAGCCTCTGTTTAAAGACCTCCAAGGAAGGAGACCCCACCACGCTCCGAGGGAGTGCGTTCCACTGCCAAACAGCTCTTGCTGTCAAAAAGTTCCTCCTAATGTTGAGGTGGAATCTCTGTTCCTGGAGCTTGCACCCATTGCTCCGTGTTCCAGTCTCTGGAGCAGCAGAAAACAAGCTTGCTCCATCCTCAACGTGACACCCCTTCAAATACTTAAACAGGGCTATCATATCGCCTCTTAACCGTCTTTTTTCCAGGCTAAACATACCCAGCTCTCTAAGTCTCTCCTCATAAGGCATGGTTTCCAGACCTTTCACCATTTTAGTCACCCTCCTCTGGACACGCTCCAATTTGTCAATATCCTTTTTGAATTGTGGTGCCCAGATCTGTACACAGTATTCTAGGTGAGGTCTGACAAAGGCAGAATAGAGCGGCAGTATTACTTCCCTTGATCTAGACACTATACTTCTATTGATGCAGCCCAAAATTGCATTGGCCTTTTTAGCTGCCGCATCACACTATTGACTCATGTTCAACTAGTGGTCTACCTTCTTTCATATCATGAAGGGGTGCTGTGATTATGACAATGCCTGGATGGCTTTCCCACAGGACAGACAAAGGGAACTGAAACTCAACTGATTGCTTTAATTGCTGGGAGATATAAACTGATGGGTTTGTGACAAGCTCACAAAGCTGGACAGGAGGGAGTATAGGTGAGATTACTGTAGGAATAGATTAATGAATAGTCAATTGCTTGATTGAATCATTGCCGAGATGCCCAGGGCTGGAGGAAAGGATTAGAACATATCTCCTTAATTACTGTACCAAGGGGGTTTCAACATAATCCTAATTTGGCCTTCTACTCATTATATTTCCAGCCACATCCCAGGTCCTTGTGACCTCCCACTGACCTTTGGTTTGTCTCAGCCACCCAGACCCCAAAACCTATGTAATATTTGTGATAATGAGATACCATGAGGAGGGGTAGTAGGGCATACTAAGAAGCCACCTGTTCTGCCTTTAGAGACAATTACTACTGCTGTTGCTTTGCTTTTCCCAGAGCTCATAAGTGTGACTATGCAGTGGAAAAACAAAGCCCCAGTGATAGTCACTCTGTCTGATGTCAGAATGGTCATCTATCTTCATGATGGTGGGGTTTGATCTCAAAGACTGAGTACTGCTGGGGCTCTACCTTTGGAATAAGAAGGGGTGCTGAAGATGGCAGTTCTTTCCTTCCTCTCCTCCCCCCTCCTCTGAATCCAGCACAGACAGAATACTCAGATGTCAGTTTTCTCTGGAGTTTCAAGTAAACTCTGGAGAAGATTGAAAGTTTTCTACAACCTGGATTAAGGGGATATTCCCTGAGTCTAGTGTTAATAGAGCCATACATCATGTGGCACTATCACACCAGATTTGGGGGAAAGTCTGCATATTGTGTGCCATTATTGAGTGGATTTGGAGGAATTCAGGATTTTTTAACTGGTGTAGACAAACCTTCAGTCAAGGAATCAATGGCCCTGAATCTGCAAGACCTAAACAGGGTTATTGATAATTGAATGATTTGCAGTTCTCTCATTTATAGGAACTCCATAAGTCAAAGTCAACTTGATGTCAGTTACCAAGAGCAAACAAATACTGCAAACAAAGTAGGCCATTTCCATATAGAACCCAGCATAGTGCAGAAGTTTCTATTATGAATAATGAATCCTGCCATCACTTTAAAAAAAACATCCCTTCAAAGCTAATATTGAAGTACAGAACATGAGGGTAATGCTTTAAAGTCAAAACCTTGCTCTGGAATCTCTGGGGGTTTCAGATGGTTCTGAATATTTTATGTGCATAACATATTAAGCTGTAACTGTGAAAGAAAGCATGAAACTATTTGGATCAGCTAAAAAGCACACTCATCCTCACTTTTTCATTTCATTTCTTTTTTTCCTCATTCTGATTTTACAAATTTTTTTTTACAATTTTTTCAGAATGTACTGAGGGCAATCATCAATGACAATATCAACAATGACTGAAATGATTCCCTGAAAGATTGTTTCAAAGACTGTTTATCAATAATAGATCCATTTTCCCAGCCTGTTGCTCAGAAATGCATTTTAACAAGGGGCATGCCAGACATAGAGTTACAACAATATTGTCTCATATATAGATAAAAAACCTCATGTGGATGTTGGGTATGCATGTAGAGGACTCGCAGGATTGCCATGTCTCAAAGTGTTAACTGATCTCTTGTGTTTCTCTGTATTTCTAGTTGGGAAGACAAATATCACAGTGGGCACTGCTAGGGAAGAGAAAGGGGAACAGGCTGGGGAACAGGCACTGCTGGGGAACTGGCACTATCCAAATAAATTACACCAGATTAATTTTGGGTCATGTTGTACACACTCTTGCCCTGAACATTGAACATGCTCTTGCCTGCTTTCCATAAGGCTAGATGATGGAAGCTACAACATAGGAGATGGGATTGGGTATCAAAAATTGCTTATCTTTTAAAGCTTAGGTTAATGAACAGATGTCTGGGAGAGTATAAGGGATGTCATGTCAAGGTCATTCCTGTGGGAAAACATGGTACAGGTGCAGTATAAATACATACAAAAATGTATGTTATTAAATTCAAAAATAAAATGTATTTTAACAATATCTGTATGTACACTATATAAAATGGGGACAATCAGAAATGAAACGGGGATGTGGTGAGGACAGCAGGGTGGGAGAAAAAGGATAATTGTTGTGGGGATCACAGGTGTCGGGAAGAGGGAATGGGCATAAAAATGCTCTTGTTTGTGTGTGTGTGGGAAGTTAAATTACAGAGATGAAAAAAGCTGAAGGTTTGGTAGGGGGTTGAGCAGTCATAGGTATTTCCCACTCCTCCAAACACTGTAGCCTCTCCTCTGGCCTTTCAAATCTTGTCCAGCTATAACAAAAGGATAGAAATGGTAAAATTAGAACCTGTGCTTTACCAAATCACCCGACATTATCCCCCCCTGCACCATTATTGTACCCTATCTAGTGCCTTGATTCGCTCTACTATATCAATATTGGTTATCTGCACTTCCATCCCCTGAACCTCTATGCACGCTACAAGCTGATAAAACAGTATTATTAGTGAACCCCATATAAGCATCCCTAACACTGCCACATATTACTTTAATCTGAGGCATTATTCTCACCTGGTCCAAGAGCATCATCATCAGCTGCCATCCTCCTCCTTCTCTGTACTCCTATAGGAAATATCAAGGGGGGAATAGTGGAAATGTTATTAAAACTGCTTTCAAAGGGACACATGGAATATTAACTTTGGTAAAGTTAGGGGTGAGTGACCTACATGCTGGTGTGCAGTCCCTCCATGAGGAGAGGTCCCACATGTCATGGAGGACATAACAGAATGGTCACTGTCTTTAGGGGGGGGCTTCCACCGTGAGCCTCCAGTACCTCGTAAAAATGGCATCTGTGCTTCATGTATTTTCATTCTCCATCCAATCTACACATCAATAAAGAGCTCTTTGTGATTGCATGTTCCCTGAAGCAGAACACTGTAACTGTTCCCCTGATACACTGGTGGAACAATAGTTAAATGACATCCTCCTAATGCAGTGTTGACCTGGGGGTATCCAAGTTCCGTTAAACAATCCATTTTCTGGGGAAATAAAGGAAATTTAGAGAAACAAGATCAGTTACCAAGCAGATAGACCAATCACTAACTCTCTCTCTCTCAAACACAATGATACAACCCCTGGAAACTATCACACAGCAGGCATTCTGTGCCTCAGTAACTAATGTAAAAATTTGACAAAGGATGCAATTCTGCGTGTACACACATGCAAAAGAACAGTATGAAATGAGACATCAAGAACCACTACTCTTACTCTGGCTTGACTTATAACATAATGCAGACAACCCCTAGATTGTAATTCTGAAGAATATTTATCATCTGCCAATTTACAATCCCGCTCCCGAGTAGAATTTCTATGTAACCTCAAAAACTGAGAAAAGGGCAAATTACATTTAAGTCTGCATGGATGAGAACTATTGAAATGAAGTAAGGAATTTGGGGGTTTACCATAACCCCAAACCCCAACCTTATTGCTTTCCACATATACCAGCGTATCTAAAAATGGGACCTCCGTTGAATTAATATGGCACTTGAAATGTAAATTAGTAAGACTTACAGACTTACCACAAGGCATGTTCAGTAGTTTGGTTAGCGGAAGGGATAAAACTCGGAGATCCAAAACTGCAGACTTTAGAAGGAGCGGGACTAAGGTGGGGCTGGCATGCCTATTTAGGATACAACAAGGCGATAATACACAAAGATTTCTGCAGCCATATCGTACGCAAAGCACTATTGCAAAGCTGGGATAAAATAAATAAACAGCACTTCGGGAAGATACCAAAATGGATATCACTAGCAGAGGGTTTTTTTGGAAGATGGGGTTATATAGGCAGACCAAACAAATGGATTATATATAAGGAACTGTGTACGACAGACCAAGGTGGCAAGATGAGATTAAAAACGCAAGAATTGCAACAAGAAGGGTGGCAATTTAACTGGCTCTCTTATCAACAAGTCCATAGCAGATTCAAGAAAGATGAGAGCGAACATGGCTTTCTGGATGAGGAGATGGATTATGAAAAAATCTTATGGGACGACAAGAGAAAGAAGATAGCAAGATTATACGATCTCTTCCTCGTTAGACAACTTGAACCTGAAGCGATAAGAGCAGCCATGGTTAAATGGGCCAAAGACATCGGAGAGCAAATTCAGTTGGATGAAAGGGAAAGAGCATGGAGACAAACAAAAAAGTTTACTGCTTGCCAGGGCCTGAAAGAGAATTGCTTCAAGGTGTGCAACAGATGTTATCTAACCCCATCTAGAATAAGCAAAATGTATAATCTGAAAGGGAGAGATTGCTGGAAATACGAAAAAGAAGTAGGCACCCTTAAACATATGTGGTGGTCCTGTTCAATTATATATAAATTCTGGCAGAAAATACACAAGATAATACAAAAAATGTTTAACATCCAATTCAAATTCAGTCCAAAGTTATATCTCTTGAATATTACCACAATATTGGCACCACAAGCGGGGAGAAAACAGTGGCGAATAATCTTATATTTATGCACGGCAGCCCGTTTGGTTATTGCAGCGAACTGGAGAAACAAAGAAGAGCCCTCAATTGAAAATTGGCTGAATAAGATATTATTAATGAGAGACAATGATAAACTAACTCGAATATTGAACCAGGAAGCTGCAGAAAAGACAGAAAGCGAGTGGCAACTGGTAACCAATTATTGCAAAAGAAGATGGAACATTGGTAGAGATATCGAGATATAGGATATGATACAGAAGTTTATAACCAAAGTAATATAGAAATATAATCTATATATTTACTGGGAAAAGAGTACGGGTTAGGAGATCGAGGGAAAAGGAAGAGGTACAAGTAGTGGAAGAGGATAATTTTAATCAGGTGAGAGGGAAATAACGCAAGCAATCAAAGGAAAGTTAGTAATAGAACAACATATATTTTATAGACGAAGGAAGATATAAAGTTATAGTAAATAGAAAACTCATTGTGTTATTTTATACGATGGAAGTCATTTGTTTTTACTTTGTTTGTAACTAATGAAACAATCAATGTAGAGCACTATTATTGTATTCTTGTTATTGTAATAAAAAGTATATAACAACAACAAAAAAAGAAATCACAAAAAAGTCAGAAAAAAAAATCACAAAAATGTCATCTATATAAAGACCATAAAATATGCAATGGTCAAAAAAGGGGTTAATAGACCCATTGTAAATATGATTCTTTAAAAAAAGGGTATATATAAATTGGCAACTGTTCAAGCAGTGGGGGAACCCATAGCGACCCCTTTAATTTGGAAGAAAAATTCATTCTGAAATCTAAAATAATTTTTTTCTAAAATAATATCAAGCAAATCTAACAAAAATGTGTAGGATGATGTGAATTTGTCTGGCTGTGGAGATATTGTTCAATGATTATCCTCACCTCTTGATGTGGGGTGGAAGTCATCATAAGACAAGAGCCCTTTGGAATCTTTTTGTTTCCTATTTGAGAAATAAAATGTCTGGAGTCTTACACGGCAGATTTATTGTGGCAAATTGCTCTTTAATTCATTTCCGCAGAAAAAGATTCCTTTTTGTTACCCTTTGTAGTTAAAATGACCTCATATATCTATATGAGGTCATTTTAACTACAAAGGGTAACAAAAAGGAATCTTTTTCTGCGGAAATGAATTAAAGAGCAATTTGCCACAATAAATCTGCCGTGTAAATGAACCCTCCCAGAATGAATAATTCAGCCAGGGACACTGAAATGATTTTCTACTTTTTGGATATCCCGTAATATAACCCTTTCAAAAGTGGAAATACTGTGATCTTTAACAGGAGGAACAAGAGGGTTGCCTAAATGGACTAGTATGATGAGTAACTGCATCCTTATAGAATTGTTAAAATGTTATTTGCCTTATTAATTTGAAGGTAACTATACAAATATGAAAAACATTATAACGGGGAGTGGGCACAAAGGATAAAACCTTACTAAGTACAGTGGCTTCCATATCTGATAAATGATAGGAAGATAAATTTATAACTAAGTTGAATTCTCTTTTGGTTCTGATACTTTTGTCCTTGTGCTGCAATGCAGTTTGATTGAACACGAAGATTTCAACTAAATGTATTGCTTTTCTCCTTTTCAGAGGAGGATCTTGTGGCCAGGCTAAACCCTAACCCTCTCATTGTTTTATTGCCTTGTATATAAATCTTGATGTTAATAAACAGTTATTTGCCCACACATCTGTTTCCACCGTTATTACAATGGGGACCAGATGCAAGGTTGTTATGGTGGGCGCCCACTTTGCCACTCTAGGGCAGCCATTGCCATAGCAGCCAAGTGCTGTTCATGGTCATAAAGAAAAGGGGAGGGCATAAAAGGGAAGAAGGCTGCAGTGGCTCTGGAGGTAGGAAGCATGGCCAAATCCACTCCATACAGATAATCCTGCTTCAAGCTGGAATTTTTACCATGAACCCCTCCTGAAACCCTGGGATTTCTAGTTTGGTGGATTGCCAGCATTCTGTGGCAGAGGTGGGTAAAGACCATCCAAAACTACAGTTTCCATGATTCCATTGGAAGGAGCCTGGCAAGTAATCTAGTTTCAAATTGGATTTGCAGTGTAGTGTGGATCTTGCTATTTTTAAACCTCTGTTTCATTGACTTGTGAAGGGTCAGGATAGTAAACTCAAGGGCAAACAGTGAAATGCCCACTGATTCCAAAACACAGGTACCGCTGCTGCTACAAACTGCCAGTAGTTTACTGCAAAGATAACAGTGTGATAGTTGTCTGACTACAACTAGGCCTGCAATTACACGGCAAGGTTTTATAGTGATAACTTGCACATTAGCGCTTTTTCGCACCAGTGGTGTGTAGGTTACATGATGTATGGAGGAAACAGATGTATTTTGTTGCTCTTTGTTTTTTTCCACTTTGTGTGATTCAGACAGGCAAATGTGGTGGGGGGGCGAGGCCAAGCACTGGAGAGAAGGACAAAGGAATGCAATAGGAATGTCTGCCCTGCCCCCCAATCTGTGCTTAAGAGCTGATCGACACTGAGCCATTGCCTCCCCCTGCAACTCTCTGTACAAACTTCCCTTGGCAGCAAAGGAAGCTGTAGACACGAAGGATTTTAAGATTTCCTGATCACGACTGAATCTACATCCTGACTCCACATCTTGCCAGTCAACCACTTCATCATAAGAACCAATCACAGTGCAGCTCTGCTGCAACTGTATTGGGAAGATTGCTGGTAATTCACACAGCCCTTAGTGAAATGGTTCTTTACATAATTAATAATGCACTAAGTCACACTTCTTTTCAAATAAGCTGGCAAAAGTAGCAGGATCCCCTGAGATGGTATATTTGGGTTTTTTACCTTCTGAATGAGGTGATACTGTGATGCGATCCGTGGGAACAATGAGCAATCTTAGCGGTATATTTAGGGGAATATTTGCCCATATAAATGCAACCTAGGAAACAACAAACAGTGGAATACTTCAACAAAGGAGACAACGGCTAACTCCCCAAAGTGCAAACAACATGAACAAAATAGCCATCTTCCCAAAACATGGAGGTGCAAACATGCTTAAACTGCAGCAGTTACAGGAACATACACAATAGACACCAAATCTTCATGGTTATTAGTTTGGGTCTTTTTATTTTTCTAGCAGCCCTTGTTGTGCCACCAGAAAAGGAGACAGATGTCCCTGGAACTGCCTCAGGCACTGCTTGGGAGGAGCTGCCTTCCATTGGTGTGCTTTGTTGTACCAAAGACTGGACCACTCTTTTTTTCTTGGGGTACACAGCTGAGGAGGAAGGTCTCTTAGTGGCCGTCTGGTTCAGAAAGGCCTCCCTCATCAGTGTTTGGCACTTCACTAGCTCGATCGTCCTAGTCCTCTGATCGTCCTAGTCCTCATGCAGCACCAACTTCCATTTCTCTCAGCTCTTGAAGCTCCAGAAGCCACCTGTCATCTGACCTCTCTAATCAAACCATGCTCTCGACACTCCCTTCACTTTTCTAGTTGCAACCAGAAATGCTCCTGAGTCGCCACCATTCTTTCCATGATTTCAGTAGTATTTCTCATTCTGTTACCTGAATTGTTCGTGGCCTGTCTTTTCCTCTCCTCCTTTTATTAAGTGTTAGCCTCTCAGCCAACATAAGTGTAGTGGTTCGGTTTGTGATGGCTGCAACTGCGGGGTGAGATGGGAAGTTAGTCATATCAGGGGGATTGCCCATAATTATTATAGAGGTGACAGTGAGGATGATGCACCTTCCCCAAAAGTGGGAAGTGGTCCTGGAGCACACAATGCCCTAGCATTCTTGTGCACTTGGACCATCCCTTGGCCACAAGAGCATTTAAGGAGCAGATAGCACCAAACCGGGACCAGCCATTGCTTGCCAGCACAGATACACCACCCCTGAGGCCCTGGCACGAGAAAAACCAGTAGGTGGTAAGGATTAGAAGTGTGATTGGGAATTTTAAAAGGAAGAGGGGGCAGTCACACTAGAGAAATAATCCAGGTTGAACCTGGATTACTTGCCATGCCTACTTCTTATGGAATCCTGGGATTTGTAGTTGGTGAGGCACTGTTACACCTTGGCAGAGAAGGCTAAAGTCCTTGGAAAACTACAAATCCCAGGATTCAATAGGAAGGAGCCAGGCAAATAATCCAGTTTCAAACTGAATTATTTGTGTCATGTGGATTCCCTCATGTGATGGCCAACCTGTAAGGACAAACAGAGGAATGTGATGGAAAGAAGCCACCCCCCAAGAGAAAGATGGCAACTGGTTTTCATGTCCCACAGTTCACAAACATTTTGAAGAGGAAGTGCACTCTCCACGATTTCGGAGCCCCACCACCACTGCCAGCCAGGGTCCTTCTTGCTGTTTTGTTTTGCCCTGAAAATGGAACTCCAGGACTCGAGCTCCACACAAGATCCACCAGTGGTGCTTCTGTGGGTCCATCTGTACCATTGTCTCCAGCCGCACATCTGCATCCACAGGATACATCTCAAGAGGAACTCCTTCGTATCAGGGATGGCCTCCAGAAAACCAACTAGCTCTGCAGGGTGAGAAGGAAGCAGTCAGAAGCAGAGATCATTCATCATTGGCAGGGAAGGACAATTAACCCATCCCACTGATCCATGTTTATGTTGCCAGCCAGTTTGCTCACTCCTTCAGGCATGCAGGAGGCATACCCCAGCAACGCAGGCAGCCATTTGAACCTTAACTGGTTGTGGCACATATTCAAAGGAGAGCATCTGCACCACAGTCTTCATAATGCCCTCGAAGAGGTAGGCGCAATACGAAGGAGGGTGCATTGTGAACTTTTGTTGGAACTTTCCCACACCCTGGGGGTTGGTTTTTTAACCATTACAGATAGGAAAGCATACAAATGGGATAGCACATGCACCACACTTGTCACAAGAGTAGGAACACCCCCACCCCACACACACCATGACAAGGAACATCTGCACAGGCCTGTTGCTGACATGCAAGCAGTGACACAAGCGTGCACAGATGGATGTGCACATTATCAATACCTCACTTTGTTTGCCATCTCTCATCAGAATCGGGGCGGGGTACAACATCACACAGTACAGTATACAGTAAACTCAATACTGTAATACTGTGAGACACTCTTTTCAGATGGACAGTGGCATTGCTCCCCCAAATGTGGCTCAGAGGTCACATATGGCTCAGAGGTCAAAACAGGCAGTTCTTTATAGAATGGCATAGTTGCTGCTCTAGCGCCGCTCCTACTATTGTGGTCTGCAACCTCTTGATACTTTTGTTGCAGGGCTTTGCTCTTTGTCATGCACTTCTCTGTGGTCCTGTTGTGACCTCTGAGCCACATGTTGGTGACAATGTGCTCAAAGAGCTCGATGTTATGGTGACACTCTCCTTGCCCCAAAGGGCAATAAGGTCCATGGTTTCTGAGTAAGTCCAAGCAATACCCCTGCCACTCTTTCTTGGCTGTGGCTTGGGAGCAGTGGCCATCATCCTGAATGTGTGGTCAAACAGGGCTAAAACTAGAAAGTGTAAAGTGACAAAAGCAAAAACAGCTATTACCAGTAATGGAAAAGCTGCTTATAAAACAGATCCTCTTTTTCCAAAGGTAGAAGGAGATTTTCACACGGGGGAAATAACCCCCGGGGAGATCGGGAAAGAAACGGGCCTGTTCCGGTTGCAGTGCTCTGTTTCACACCCCTCTTCCTCCTCTCAATTTCCCATCATCCTCCCTCTATCCTGCTTCCATTTCCCTCCCGCTATTTTTTACTAATGGAAGTTCTTTGGTAGTAAAAAGTTGCAGAACATACCAGGAGGGAAATGGAGCAAGATGGAGGATATACTGTTCAAGACATTCTAAGGTCTGATAATATGTAGAGTCTTGGGATCCTCATGCCTTTGCCTTTTAGGAGCAGATTCTTCGCTGTCTTTTCTTTTTTACATTGTTTAAAGTAGACATCAGTAATTCGCCCCTTCTCTTTCTCACACACACAAACTTCTTATTCTTATACTGCTTTGCAGTACATCCTTACCACTCACAGCAAACACAATCTGTTGATTTACCAAAATCAGAATCTTCTAATTCCATTTCCTTCTTTTTCCTCCCAGCTTGTTTCATCATCCCTGCAAGAGTAAAAAGTCACATTGGTAGACAGGGAAACATGCGCTGTTTTCAGCAAACAGTTGGTGATGCTGGACTTAAAGACACCAAAGCACTCCCCAATCCAGCTGCAACTGGAGTTGTTGCGATCATGCTGTTGAGCTGTTCTGCTTTCAGGGTGTTCTAATCTGTGCCTCCTTCCCACTTCCATCCCCAAGAAGCGAAAGCAGTTATCCTATGTCACACCTACAACAAATTACTTCTCCTCTTCCCCCTCTTACTTGTCTTACTTTCTGTTTTTCTCAAATATATCAACAGGAGAATTGTCCAAACTCTGTTCAGCTGACCTCCTCCCAGAGCCTCTTGTGCTGGTTGGTTGTGCTTGCTGTGCTGCCACCATTTTGCTTAACTCCATCTTGTGCACATGTCCTCCACCACTCCTTGCTCCTGTCATCCTGGTTTTGGGTGCTTGTGCTACATACTTCCTCTCTTCTGGAACCAGCTGTGGGAGGGGAGGCACCTGTAATAAGCCACTGCATCATTGTGAAGTTGAAGGCTTTCATGGCTGGCATCTAAAGATTCTAGTTCAGTAGTCTCTCTGTAAACTTGTCCTGCAGCTGTGAGAGTGAAGGACAAAATAGACCCTCTCACAGCCGAAGGAGTTTACTGCATACCATGCAGCTATGGACACTTTTACATAGAGACCACTAAACTCAGTGTGCAAGCACAAATCAAGGAACATGAGAGACACTGCAGACCTGGCCATCCATAAAAATCAAAAGTAGCAGAACATGTGATAAACCAACCTGGACACAAAATATTATTTGAAAACACTGAAATTCTGGACCAGGCCAACAACTATCATGTCAGAATGCACAGAGAAGCTATAGAAATCCACAAACACCTGGACAACTTCAACAAGAAAGAAGAAACCCTAAAAGTAAACAAAATCTGGCTTCCAGTCCTGAAAAACAATAAAATCAAAACTCAACACTTACAAATGATTTCCACCCAGGGACAGGGGTATTTCCAGAAGATAATGTACCATCAACCAACCATTAGCCAAACAAACACTGATCCTCCTTGCAAACACTGAGAAACTAACCATTCAAATACACAAATTTACATATTCTCTCCAACAGGGGTTCACGGTATATAAATTGCCCATACACTCCTACCCAAACATTCTCTGAAGATGCCAGCCACAGATGCAGGCGAAATGTCAGAAATAAACTCTTCCAGAAAACAGCCTCACAGCCCGGAAAACCCCCAAGGAAAATCACTGCATCATTGTTTGATAAGAATAGTGGCTCCACATATTGTTCCAGATCTCAGCTCCTATGAAAATTAAAAGCTTGCTTTAAAAAAGAGAATGATAGAAAAGAAGCTTGGAATCCAGGCCAGGCAATTGTGCCACCCTCGTGGAATACCTTGATTCCTGATAAAACGTGGCCAACTGAGTACTATGGCAGCTCTATCCCAGAATCCATTTCCCAGAGCACACTTAATTATACTTGTTTTTTTAAAAATTCAATAGATGGTAACTCTTACTAGGAAAATCATTTTGTTACAGAACAAATATTCTAGACCTGGATTCAGATAGAGCTATCCAAAGCCCGCATTTCTCTTCAGAAAGCAGGGAGTTTTCACTAAATGGAGGTATTCCTATACTTGCAATATGCAGCAGCTGCTAGAGGCCCAGTGTTGCAGTCTTCCTAACAGAGGCTCTTTCTCCATCCTATGTTATGTAAAGACTCTGCAGTACTAGCAGTTTCTCCTCTTGACTCTGTCTCTTTTATATTGAAAGTAGGAAGGGAATTATGGCAGGACTGCTCCTGTGAGAATCTGCTAGCTGCTGTTGATAAGCTTTGGATGGAAAGCATTGTAGCAAGCTAATCCAACAGTATTAATGTATTAATGTAATAAGAGAAGAGCAGCTTTAATGGAGGGATTGAATATATGATTTTAAAATAGGGAACTTCTGCTTTCTCTTTTGGACAAAAAGCACTCAAAAGCTGTGTCTTCCACAGTAAAATGATTCAGGGAACATCTATAGATCACACCCAGAAGCTAGTACATAGATAATAATAATAATAATAATAATAATAATAATACAGTTGTCCCTCCACATTCGCGAACTTGACATTTGCGGTTTTGATTATTTGCGGTTTTGGGAAGGCGCCCCCGGGCCCCCCCAAAACTGTGACGCAGGCCCCGTGAAAGCCCTGGGAGGGGCTGGGGAGGCCTTAACGGGCCCCCCGGAGGCGCTCCGGATGCCCCATGAAACACTGGGGAGGGGGTGGGGAGGGCTGGGGAGGCCTTCACGGGGCCCCCGGAGGCACTCCAGAGGCCCCCTGAAGGCCTGAGGAAGGGATGGGGAGGGCCGGGGAGGCGATCATGAGCCTCCGGAGATGCTCCGGAGGCCCCATGAAGGCCCAGGGAGGGGGTGGGGAGGGCCGGGGAGGCGAGGGGAGTCCAGGGAAAGTGGCGAGGGGAGCGACAACAGGTCCTCCGGAGGCCTCGGGGTCGATTGGGTAGGGCGGGGGGCGGCCGGGAAAAGCGACCGCGAGGCCTCTGGAGGCCTCAGGGGTCGCTTGGGGAGGGCGGGGGCGGCCGGGAAAAGCGACCGCGAGGACTCCGGGGGCCTTGGGGTCGCTTGGAGAGGGTGGGGGTCGCTTGGGGAGGGTGGGGGTGGCCGAGCAAAGAGACCACGAGGCCTCCGGAGGCCTCGGGGTCACTTGGGGAGGGAGGGGAGCAGCCGGGAAAAGCGACTGCGAGGCCTCCGGAGGGCCTCTGAGTCACTTGGGGAGGGCGGGGGCAGCCGGATAGAGCGACCGCGAGGCCTCCGGAGGCCTCGGGGTCACTTGGGAAGGGTGGGGGCAGCCAGGAACAGCGACTGCGAGGCCTCCGGAGGCCTCTGGGTCGCTTGGGGAGGGCAGGGGGTGGCCAGGAAAAGTGACCGCGATGCATCCGGAGGCCTCGGGGTTGCTTGGGGAGGGTTGGGGGCAGCTGGATTGAGCGACCATGAGGGCTCTGGAGGCCTCTGAGTCACTTGGAAAGGGTGGGGGCAGCCAGGAACAGCGACCACGAGGCCTCCGGGTCGCTTGGGGAGGGCAGGGGCGGCCAGGAACAGCGACCGTGAGGCCTCTGGAGGCCTCTGAGTCACTTGGGGAGGGCGGGGGGGGGGTAGCCGGATAGAGTGACCGTGAGGCCTCCGGAGGCCTCTGGGTTGCTTGGGGAGGGTGGGGGGCAGCCGGGAAAAGCGACTGCGAGGCCTCCGAAGCCCTCTGGGTCACTTGGGGAGGGCAGGGGGCGGCCGGGAAAAGTGACCGCGATGCATCCGGAGGCCTCTGGGTCACTTGGGGAGGGGCAGCCGGATAGAGCGACTGCGAGGCCTCCGGAGGCCTCTGGGTCGCTTGGGAAGGGCCGGGGTGGCCAGGAACAGTGACCGTGAGGCCTCCGGCGGCCTCGGGGTCGCTTGGGGAGGGCGGGGGCGGCCGGGAAAAGCGACCGCGAGGCTTCCGGTGGCCTCGGGGTTGCTTGGGGAGGGCGGGTGGAGGGCTGTCATTATTCGTGGAATTTTCACATTCGCGGGGTCTATGGAACCTAACCCCCGCGAATGTGAAGGGACAACTGTAGTAATAATAATAATTTCTATCCCGACCCTCTGCAACGTAATCGGGATAGCTTACAGCATAAAAAATCCATCATTACATCAGTACCCTAACCCACCCACCCTTTAAAACAATATTAAATTAGAAAGGATTAAAAACATACAGTAATTAAAAGGAGAGAAAATAAAAAATAAAAAAATAGAATGATTCAATGGCAGCTCAAGGGAAAAGACAGCCGAATCTTCTGGCTGGGATAGTTATTCAGGAAAGGCTTGCCAGAAAAGATCTGTCTTGACAGCTTTTTTGAAGCTGTCTAATGTGGTAATAAGATGGATCTCATCCGGCAGGCCATTCCATAATCTGGGAGCGGCAGCAGAGAAGGCCCTTGGGGAAAACTGAATGCCTTGTTTTCATAGGTTGTACCAGATTCCTCCTAGAGGACTGAAGTGCACGGGGAGGATCATACGGGAGTAGGTGGTCCCGGAGGTAAGTTGGACCCAAGCCATGTAGGACTTTAAAGGTCATAACCAACACCTTGTACTGTGCCTGGAAACTAATAAGCAGCCAGTGTAGAGCTTTTAACACAGGTGTTATATGCTCTCTTCTGGAAACACCAGAAATCAACCTGGCTGCCATGTTCTGAACTAGTTGAAGTTTCTGAGTCAAGCACAAGGGTAGCTCGAGCGCATTACAGAAATCCAGATGGGAGGTTACCAGCGAATGCACCACAGTTTTGAGGGGCACAGCTGGCGCATCAGCCGAAGTTGATAACAGGCACTCCTGACTGTTGCATTTACCTGATTAGACATCTGGAGCGTCGGGTCCAGGAGCACCCCCAGACTGCGGACAAAGTCCTTGGAGGGGAGTATGATTGCATCCAGGATTGGAAGTTGTATTCCCAGACCTGGTTTTGGGTCCTTAACTCTTAGTACCTCCATTTTGTCTGGATTCAGTCTCAATTTCTTTTTCCTCATCCAGTCCATTACTGCCCTAAGACAATCATTGAGAGGAGATACGCCATCTGAAGTCAAAGCTGACGACCAAGACATGGAGAAATATATCTGGGTGTCATCACTCCATGCCTCCGAATGATCTCTCCCAGCAGCTTCATATAGATGTTAAATAGCATCAAGGATAGGATGGCACCCTGAGGGAATCCGACAATTAAACTCTATTCTAGTAGAGCAACTGTCCCCGAGCCTCAGCGTCTGGGATCTGCCCGAGAGGAAGGAACGGAACCACTGTAAGGCAGTGCCTCCAATTCCTAACCCCCTCAGGCGATCCAAGATCTATTGTATCAAAGCGATCTATTCTATCAAAAGCCACTGAGAGGTCCAAGAGCACGAACAGGGTCACATTATCCCTGTCGATCCCCAAGCGGAGGTCCTCAGCCAGAGCAACCATGGCTGTCTCAACTCCATATCCCATCCTAAAGCCAGTTTGAAATGGATCTGGATAATCGGTTTCATCCAAGACAGCTTGAAGTTGGGAAGCGACCACCCTCTCGATCACATTGCTTATTCCTATCCAAGGGGTCCAGGGATGGCTTTTTCAGGAGCGGCTTAACCGCTGCTTCCTTCAGACAGGATGGAACAAGCCCCTCTCTGAAAGACACATTGATAATGTCCCTAAGGTGTATTCTCAATGCGTTGCCCACTTGGGTGGCAAGCAATGTTGGACAAGGATCGAGTCGACAGGTCGTCTTCCTAACCCTACCAAGGTGCTTGTCCACGTCATCGGTACTCACAGATTGAAGCTGATCCAATAAAATTTCATCAACGGAGTTGCTGGACAACTCGTCTATAGATTCTGACATAACACTGGCATCTAAATCGGCTCTTATATGAGAGATTTTATCTGCAAAGTGGATGTTGAAGGCCATCAGCAGGTCACAGCAGGCCATCAGCGGTCACAGCAGGCCATCAGCTCCCCCACCACCCTAAACAGTTCCGTTGGACAGGACTCTGCAGATGCCATTCATGCAGAGGAAAAAGACTTCTGCGTTTCATATATCGTCTCTTGATAAGAATCAAGGAAATTCCTATGACAAGTCTTAGCGGATAAGAGTTGAGTCTTCTGCCAGGTGCACTCTAGTCATTGTGCAGCCCGCTTCATCTTCCTAAGCTCCTCTGAATACCAGGGCTTACAGTTAGGAGCAGGCTGGAAAGGATGCTTGGGAGCAATTGTGTCAATAGCCTTGGTGAGGTTAGTGTTCCAAATATTAACCAAAACTTCAACAGAATCACTGGCGTTACCAACCATTAAATGGAATCCAATTGGTTCCATTAGCCATTCTAATAGGTCCGCCACCCCCGGTGGGCCAGGCAGTGTCTCTTAGCTCCATCTTGACCATGAAATGATCCGTTCATGACAATGCGGAGGTTTTAATAACCTCCACCCACGGGTATTTGTAGTATGTGAGGAAATAATTAATATAAAACAATCTTGTGTACTCCATTCACATGCTAAAATAAGTAGGAATTTTTCCCTGCATGCTTCTGTTCTCCCAATTTCCCTTTCTCTTCTTTCACTAGGCAATTCCAGCCAACTGGAGGGATGGGTCATTCAACACATGACCTAATTTAAATTTTGTTGCTCTTTGTGTAAATCTCTTTTAAGTTAGTGCCTCCATGCGGCTGTAGCCATGCTATAAAGCCATGCTATGCCATGATGTTCACCATGCGGCCTCTACCGCTAAAGGCTGGGTGAGTCATTCTACCCTAAATCCTCGTAGTTAGTTAGGAACCCTTTTTATTTATTTATTTATATATTTTTATCATTTTCAACTTACACAAACCAAAACACATACAAAAACCCATACCTTCTTCCTCTCTCGTATAAATCCATACTTTAACTCTCTCACCCTTCCTCCCACTAACCCCTCTCTCTTTCTTGCATTCCATTCCCTCTTCACCTCCCTTCCCCACACCTTCATTCACATACTATCTCTTCTTTCTTCAACTTCTCTCCTCACACATTCTTACTTGACCTCCCTTGTACCCCCTCTTTGGGCGAGGCATCGCCGATATGTATCACTTAATCTCCCTTCCGTCTCAACTTTTACGTTCATGTACCATTATGTCTTATTTACCACTATACATTCCCCCATTTTGTTTTGCTTAACACCTTCTTTATTCTCATAGTCCTATTTTTCTTCCTTCTTTTATCCATCCATAACAGTAGTATTTATCACATGTTCTTAGGTTATCAGATTTGTGCTCCTGAATTCTACTTTATATATTTATATATTTATATCTATATTCCAATGTTCACAAATTGGCTTCCACTCTTCTTCCCACTTTTGCATATTTTTCTTATTTATTATATATGTCAGCTTATCGTTTTCCAGCATCTCTCTCAACTTCAAGGTCCATTCATTAATTGAGGGTAGGTCTTTTTTCTTCCAGTTTGCAGCCACCGTTAGTCTCGCTGCTGTTATTAGATACAATAAAACTCTTCCATGTTGTTTTGCAAACTTCTGTTCCATGCTCGACGTTATATTTAACAAATATAATTTGGGGTCCATCAAAAATTGTATTTTAAATATCTTTTGCACCTTCTTATGTATTTTACACCAATATTTTTTTAACTTGGGGCATCCCCACCACATATGATAAAGCGTGCCAATGTCCTTTTCGCAATACCAACACTTATTTTCCTTCGTTTTATAGATTCTGCTAAGTCTCGATGGTGACAAATACCACCTATTCACAATTTTAAAGTGGTTTTCTTTAAGGGAGAGGAATGCTGTAAATCTATGTGTATCTCTCCAAGCCTTTTCCCATTCATCCATGGTTATTGGTTCTTGGAGGTCTTGCGCCCATCTAATCATAGCATCGGATATTCTGTCTGTTTCTGTAAGTCTATCCAATAGAAGTTTATAACACTTTGATATTGATTTATTTTTCTCCTTCCAGATTACTTTATCCAATTCCGATTCCGCCATTTCAAATTCATACTTTGATTTCTCTTCTTGAAATGTGTTTTTTAGCTGCAAGAACTTAAACCAACTCATCTTCATACCTTTTTCTTCCAAATCTTCTCTTGTGCGCATAATAATTGTTCCCTCCTTTTTACTGCTTTCATAGTTTATCAGATCTTTATATCTTATCCAAGTTCCTGAGTCATCCCACCTCCCGAAGAATGCCTCCTGTGGGGAGATCCACGTAGGCAACTTAAAATAGAATTGGTTTTTGAGTTTCTGCCAAATTTTTATTAAGGATTTCCTGATAATGTGATTTTCGAATTCTTTATTTATTCTTTGCTTATCATATCCCACGTACGCGTGCCATCCGTATCTCATGTTGTAACCTTCAATTGTCAGTATTCTCTTATTCTCTAATTTAATCCAATCCAGTAGCCAATTAAATCCGCACACTATATAATATGTTTTCAAATCAGGTAGAGATGCTCCGCCTTCTTTGTGGTTTCTTATTAATAATGACCCTTTGATTCTTGCCTTCCTGCCACTCCATATAAATTTGCTTAATTCAAATGTCCATTCTTGTAATTGTTTTTCATTAAGCAGTATAAAGATGCACTTAAAGATGCAATATAAAGATGCACTTCGGGAGGATATTCATTTTTATTGCATTAATCCTTCCAAACAATGATAACTCCAAATTCCTCCATTTCTTTAAGTCCATTCTTATCCCTTCCCACAATCTTTTGTAGTTATCCTCATAAAGTTTGATGTTCTTTTTGGTTATTATTGCCGTTTTTTCTTGATTTATTTTCAGACCTGCCAATTTCCCGTACCTTCGAATCAGATCAAATAATTTTCCAACATTTTCTACTGGATTCTCCAAAATTACTACGATGTCGTCTGCAAAAGCCCTTATCTTGTACTCCTGATTTTTAATTTTCAGACCTGGCAGTTGTTCATTGTTTCTTATATGACTGTTTAGACTTTCCAATGTTAAAATAAAAAGAATGGGGGATAGTGGACATCCTTGTCGCGTACCCTGACAAATGTCAAACATTTCGGTATTTTCATTATTTATTGTTAAGTACGCTTTCTGTGTGTCATATATTGCTTGTATCCTTTTTATGAATATTTCCCCAAAATTTAAGCACTTCAATGTAGACTTAATAAAGGACCACTTGACTTTGTCGAAAGCTTTCTCTGCATCTAAAAATATAAATGCCGCTTTTTTGTCAATAGCTTTATCATAATATTCATTAGCGTTGATCATAATTCTGATATTGTTCGATAATTGTCGTCCTTTAATAAACCCGCATTGGTCGTCGTGAATTAGATCTTTGATTATGGTGTTCAATCTATTTGTTAAGATCATTGTATATAGTTTATAGTCGACGTTTAATAGGGATATTGGTCGATAATTAGCCATATTCGTTTTGTCTTTGTTTTCTTTTGGGATAAGTACGATGTTTGCCACTTTCCATGATTCCGGGATCCCTTCCAGTGGAATTTTGTTTAGTAACTGTAGCAGAGGTGCGATCAATTCATCCTGGAAAATTTTATAGAATTCTGATATGAAGCCATCCTGACCAGGCGATTTCCCCAGTGTCAGCTGTTTTATTGCCTCCCGAATCTCTTTTTCCTCTATAGGTCTTTCTAATGCCTCTTTCATCTCTTCTGAAATCAACTTATTCCAATTTTCCTTGATGTAGTTAATTTCGTCTCCTTCCTTTGCCTTCATATCTTTTTGTTCTGAGTCTCTATACAATGCTTTGTAATAATCTACAAAAGCCGCTTTAATCTCTTTCTGTGTTGAGTGTCTTACTTCTCCCACTTTTATTTCTGAGATTACCTTCCTCTCTGTGTCCTTTTTCAAACAGTATGACAGCCATCTTCCCACTTTATTTGCCTTCTCAAAATGTTTTTGTTTTAGCCGTCTCAAACTGATTCCTATCTTCTCTGTTATTTCTGTCTGCAATGTTTCCTGAATTAGATTTATCTCTAATTGCAGTTTTGTATTTTTTGGATTGAGTCTTAATTTCTCTTCCTTTCCCTTTAATTCCTTTATTAACTTTTCGGATTTCTCTTGCTTAATTCTTTTCAGTTCTGCTCCTCCTTGAAGAAATATGCCTCTGATTGTGGCTTTAAAAGCATCCCATGTTATTCTTGCATTAACGTCTTCGACTTTGTTATTTTTAAAGAAATCTTGAGTTTCCTTTTTAACTTTATCAATAAATCTCTCGTCTTTCAACATTCTCTCCTTTAATCTCCAAATATATTGTGGCTTAGGGGCAGCTATATTGATTTCTATCGGATGATGGTCCGAAAGTATCCGTTCCACAATTTCCATGTCTTTCACTTTTGAGATCATATTTGCAGACACCCAACACATATCTATTCTCGACAATGTTTTATATGTCTCTGAGAAAAAAGTAAATCCTTTTTTCTTCTCATATTTAGCAGTCCATACGTCAATCAAATTGAAATCTTTCAGAATATTTTTGCCTATTTTTGGGACCTCTCCTCTTGATGATTTACCTAAAACTGAAGATCTGTCCTGCTTTGCTTCTAATACTCCATTAAAGTCTCCTATTATAATGACATTTGGGTTGTTCAGACCTTCAATTATATGATATAGCTTTTGATAAAATTTTTCTTTTTTTTCCAGTGGGGCGTAAATGCCAATCAGAATCACTTTTATACTTATCAAGTTTACTTCAATTCCAATATAATGTCCTTCTTTATCGTTTAAAACTTCCGTCGCTTCGTATTTATTTTTGATATATATAGCTACCCCTCTTTCCCTTTTTACGGCATTTGAATAAAAACCTTGTCCCAGTTTGGATCTGCGCAACAATTTGTTATCTTTTTCTCTGATTTTAGTTTCTTGCAAACAGATAATATCCAAATTGCTTCTTTCTAGAATATGAAAGACTTGGTTCCTCTTTTTTGGTTCGTTTAATCCTTTTACATTCCAGGATCTGATTCTTATTGTCATCTTCCTCTTTTATTTTTATTATTTTTTATTGTTTATCCAATTATATTTCCTCCTCTTCTTCGTCTGTGTTTCTTAGCTCTCCATCTACTTCCTCCTCCTCACAACGTAGTTCCTCTCTCTCTCCCAAATCCTCTCCCGTTACATCTTCTTCCTCTCTTGACTCTCGTTCTTCTTCTTCATCCTCTGGCTCCACACCCTTCTCTTTCTTCTGTTGCTCATATTCTCGCCTGTATTTCAGTGTCGTGCTAGGTATTTTTCTCTTGTTGTTATTTCTATACTTTGATTTCCCCTCCTCTTTCTCTTCCTCTTGTCTCGCTCCTCTTGTTTCGGTTCTTTTACTCTCCTCCGCTTCCAATAGCTTACAAAATTGAATCGCCTTCTCCACCGTGTTTACCTTTTGTCTTGTTTATATATGAAACCAATCCCCTCGATACGCTCCCATCTGTATGCAATCCCCATATTTCTTAATTTCTGCGCCAATAACCTGTAGTCTTGTCTTCTTTTCAAGATTTCTGCTGGTATGTCCTTGTATACTTTAATCTCGTTTCCTTCAATGCTTAAATTTCGTTGGTAGCTTGTTTGAATTATTTTTTCTTTTATCTTCATTTGATTAAAGCAGATTATCACATCTCTTGGTGTCTTTTTTTCCCTTGCTATTACCGAGTTCACCCTGAACATCTTATCTGTAGCCATTTGTACCTCTTCCTCTTTAACTTCAATGAAGTTTGCGAGACTAGGGATTATCTTTGTCCATAAATCTTCTTTTAGGGCTTCCGCTATTCCCCTCAGTTTCAGACATTTCTCGCGATACCTTAATTCTTGTGTAAGGATCATATTTCTTTCTCTCCTGTGATCCTCTTTCGTTTCCTCCATTTGTCTTCCCAAATTATCCGTTCTATTCTCTATGTCATTCACCTTTGTTTTAAGGTTTGTCATTTCAAAGGACAAATTATCCAGTTTATTCTCTAGTTTTTCCAATTTTTCCGTGCTTGCCTTCACTTCTCGTTTTACGATTTTAAGTTCCTCCCTCATCTCCTTTTTAAAATTTCTCAGCTCATCCAAGATTTGTAAGCCAATATCTGTTTGTTTAATTGGATTTTCTGATGAGTTCCTTCTTACCAATTGTAGTTGTGATTGTACTTGAGCTCCCGCTACTTTAGCTCTTGTACTTGCTGCCATCTTTCTGTCTTCTTTATCTCTTCACCGGGTTTGTCTGTATTTCTAGTTCTAATTGAATATGCTCAGCAACTTCCTTCTTATGCCAAATTTCTACCAATATCTTTTATATCCTTTATGTCCTTTATATCCTTTATATCATATATAATCACACTATGCTAAATTCTCAGTAAGAATATATACATACACAATATATTTTGTCAGCTTATAGACTTTAACCTAATTGATAATCAATAGTCAATAATCAATATATCAAACCGTCAGCTAATATTCCAGCATTGAAATCATAAAGCAATATTCAATATTGTCCTTCTTAATATTGTTATTTACCCTTATGCAGTAATCAATTTACCTTTATACAATTATTTACCTTATGCAGTTATATACCTTTATGCAATAATCAAAAGTAATACAATTGTTATTCTTATCCTATTATTATTATTATTATTAATAATACCTTATTTATATGATATTGTTATTATTGTTATTATTTTTAGTTATAAACACTTATATGTTGATTATAGATAAGACAAAACAGAGACCAATGTTCTCTAACGCAGCTATATATTGTCACTTAAACCATAGGTCTAATTTAGCTTTCTCCACCAGATGGCAGCAATGTAACAGTTTTCGTAGCCTTCCGTTCCAAACTCCAAACTCACACCGCTCTGACACAATGTATCTCGGAAGAAGCCCGCAGCTCCCCCCTCTAACAGATCGTACTTCTCTTTACTCAGCAAATTAACTTTATGGGCTGCTAACGTAAAGTAAAGCATGTAACAATGTATCCAAAAGTAGCCAACTCCTCAAGATTATTTAGTCTTCGACCACTTAAATGGCCTAATTCCCTTAGATTCGCAATTCTCAATTTTTATCCTCTTCAACCTCTTGTTTGGTCTAATCCACTACGTTCAGCCCCGTCCCCTTCTGACTTCTTCTGTCCGCTTCTGTCCACTTCTGTCCGCTTCTGTCCTCTTCTGTCCTCTTCTATCCTCTTCTAACTCCTTCTACCCTCCTCAAACTTCACTGTTTATGCACTAGTCCAAATATGCCCGGGTAGAATGCTTCTCCACTCGTCTACTTTTCCTTCTTTCCTTCTTACTTCAGCCCCATCATCCTTCAGTCTCACTTATTTGGTCTTATTTCTGCCATGGGCTTATTTCCCTTATTTTGATGTCCTCCCCTTCCCTCTAAATAAGAGATCTGTAATGCAGTCCCGCTTGACTCACCCACCCTTTTCCCAAAGTTCAGATGCCATGTTCTTTATGCTCCATGTGCTTGCCACCCGATCTACTGTCCCTGGAGCACTTTGAATCATGGAGATCTTCCTCCCGCTCAAATCCGGGCGCTTTTAATTCAGTTCGTGAAAATCCAAAAGTTATGTTGCTCTAAAGCAGGAGAGCCTGAGGGTTAGACCCGAAGACTGCCTCCTGTCACAATGGCTGCCACTGTCTTCTTGCTGAGAGAGCCTTCCCCACATCGGGACCTCTGTCCCGATGCAGCCAAGGCTTCTACAGCCGAGATCTCGCTGGCCCCACAGAGTTTAGATCTTCCTGATCCAAACTACCGCCCCAAGGGGAAACTTTCGTTGTTTTCCCTCCTGGATTTGTGACGATCAGCGGAGTGTCCGGAGCTGAGCTTCTCCAGACCTCCGTCCCCTCTGCTCTCCCTTTTTAAAAGTTTGTTTTAGTATGTAGATTAAGATTGATATACCTTCAGTAAACTTTTGATATGCATTTTTAAACTGACTCCTTTGTTTTTGTAATGAGTCTAATTCATTCGGTGATCACACCTCAGAACACACTTTTAAATGTTAATTGAGCTTGTCTCAGCATTCTTAAGTGTCACTCTGCATGAATTTGAAATTAAAAGGATTTTTTATTTTTTAAAGAAGTTATTTTTATTTCTTTTTAAGTGTTAGATCCCTGGAATTTTTAATACATTTTTATTTTTAGACTCATACCTCCTACATTGAAGGGTTATGGTTTCCAGTTTGAAGACTTAAAAGCTCGATTTAATTTTTGTTTTTGGAAAAGTATTGTTTTTCTTTTAATCTGATCACCTCATCTGTTTTTTTTTTTGTCTCTCTTGGTTCAGCTGGAGACAAAGGCAATAAAGCAATTATGGTGGAGGCAAATCTTCCTGGCCTATTTTAAGCTTGGAAAAACGGAAGGGGCCAAATTATAGAAAATGGGTTTTCTCTTTTGAAACATACCTAAAGGCAATAGGACTTATTGATGTTTTACGCAATACCAGACCTCCTCAGGGAAGAGAGAGGAATGATTTTGATAGAAATGATCAAAATCATTTTGGCTTTTATAATTTTAGCAGTTCATGAAAGACTGGTTTCCGAAAGCAAAGATGAGAGAACAGCAAAAGCTGCTTGGGAAACTGAAAGATCTATGTGATGTTCCATATATGGGAAATACAGTTGCTTTGATGAAGAAGCTCTACCAGAAGCCTATATTCAAATAAGAGAATTTCAACATAGGCAAAATTTGATGCAAAATGACAAGTTTGAATCCAGAAATTCTAGTTTTAAACAACAAGTTAATTTGGCAGAAAAAGAAAAGCAGCATTTTAAACAGAATGCTACCCACTCCAAACCCCCTTCTCTTCTGAGGTAAATTGGATGCAATTCAAGGGAAAAGGAAAGTCATTCTCATAGCAGGGGATGACTGGCCAGAGGCAAGAGAATGCAAAAGGTCATAAAGATAGGAAGCTAATGCTAAGCAGAAATTTAACACTGGATTGGCCTATGAAAAAGTAATGCAAGCTTCTGGAAATGAATATAAAGATTCCTTCATCATAGACAGCGGAGCTAGCAACACATTCATTAATAAAAGGGAGTATTTCCAAGATTTTAATGAAGAAGTAAAATTCCCTGTGTTTCTTGCCAATGGAGATTCTGTTACAGTGCAAGGAATTGGACTGTGTGTCTTCCTATGAAATTGGGAGCTAAGACAGAAGTATTGAGAATTATGGATGCTCTTTTCACACCAGACCTCAAGAGTTCTATTCAGTAAAAATGAGCACATCTGGAGGCAACAGAGCAGTTTTCAAAAAGAATGCATGTTATGGTCTTTTTGGCAAACATTTGATTTTTAAAGGCACTCTAAAGGATGATGGCCTTTATCACATCGAGATCAGTGATTCAAATCCCAATGTTGCCACTCAGTGTAAACACAAAGACTGCATAAACTTATGGCATAAAAGATTTGCTCATCGAAATATTGAATGCATAAAGAAATTGGCTAATCAAGAAATAGCAAGACTTTCATTTCAAGAACTGTTGTGTGAATGTTAGGTGTACCTTCACACAAGCCTCTCACAGAAAGACAATCTACTAAACCTCTTGAGTTGATACACTCTGATCTCTGTGGACCATTTAGTCAGAAATTAGTGGGTGAAAACCTCTATTTCTATGTCACTAATATATTCCAATATAAAATTCAAAACTTGAGGACGGATAATGACTTTGAATTTGTCAATACTCAATTTGATGAGTTCTTAAAGGAACATGACATCAGACACCAGACTACTGGAATTTATAGTCCTCAACAAAATGGTTTATCAGAGATGATCAACCAAACCTTAAAGGAAATGGCAGTTGCAATGCTTTCAGAGGGTAACTTGGCTAAAGCTTATTGGTCTGAGGCAATTCTCACAGCCACATACACAATAGACTTCCAACCAGATCCAGAAATGTTACTCCATTTGAATTGTGGCATGGTGTGAAATCTAGACTGAACCATCTCAGGGTTTTTGGATGTAAAGCTTATACATACATTCCCAAACAGAAATTGGTTATGCCAAAGGTGCTTACAAAATCCTGAACCCTGATGGATGCACAATGAGAATAACAAGTACGGTTTATGTTGATGAAATAACTCAATTTAATTCTAATCCAAACTAAGATTTCTATTCAGATGTGTTTGCAGTGGAAGAAAACTCTAGTTCCTGACAGCAGCCACAGCATGTGCAGCTCTTTCACCCTCCTGCAAGTGCTTCACATCCAGGAGGGGCTCCCTCAGTCCAGGACTTACCAGAGGACCGGAGGACCGGATGGCATGCCACGGGCAGAGCCAGGAACTTAAGTCCAGGTGAGACAGTCTGCGAGGGGCAACAGGGGAGTGCCTCCTTTGAGATTCTCCAATTTAGCCACAGGGGAAAGCCTTCTGGAACCCTCTGACTGGCAGAAGATCAAAGGACTGCCAAAGTCTGATTCTGAAAAATGGGTGAAAGCAGCAATAGAGGAAATGGAATCTTTATATAAAAATAAAACTTGGACTTTGACAAAATTGCCAAAAGGCAAGAAGGCAATTGGCTGCAGATGGGTCTTTACAACAAAGCAAAATGCAGAAGGGGAGATTGAAAGATATAAAGCCAGACTTGTAGCTAGACAATCAACAATTTGGAGAAGATTTTCAAGAAACTTTCTTGCCAGTAGTTACACACACAACTATTAGAACCTTATTGGCTGTTTCAGCTTTCAAGAAAATGCATGTATAGCATCTAGATGTGAAAACAGCATTTCTTTATGGAGACCTGGATGAGGAACTGTACATGCAACAGCCTTCAGGATTCCAAGTACCTGGAAAGGAACGCCTAGTGTGTAAACTCGAGAAAAGCTTGTATGGATTAAAACTGCACAAAATGGCACAAAAAGTTAAATCAGCTCCTTATCAAAGAAGGATTTACTCCAGGCACTGTTGACCAATGTGTTTACAAAAGATTCAGAAACAATAGATGGACTTAAATTGCAAGTTATGTTGATGATTTGATTCTGTGCAGTCAAGACAAAGCAGATAGTCAAGAGATACTCCTGAATCTCCAGAAAGAAATAGATATTAAAAGTTTGGGAGACATCTCACACTATCTTGGAGTACAAATTGAAAGAGGCCAAGATGGAAGCTTCTTTCTTAATCAAAAGGGCAGATTGAGAATATTGACCTTAAATGTAAAAGGATTAGGAAATGTAGTCAAAAGGAAAAGAATAGAATCTTTATTAATCTAAAACAGATACAATATTCCTTCAAGAAACACATCAAAATAAAGATGGAGTGAATGAATTGAAGTTGAAATGGGCAACTACAAATGAAAAAGCCTTTGGAACATCAAAAATCAAGAGAAGTAGCAACTATTTTGTCAAAAGGATGTGGTTTTATTGTCAAGAAAATTTAAAAAATATTTAAAAGGAAGATATATAATTATTCAGGGAATTAGGGATAAGGAACAACTCACTCTGGTTAATCTGTATACCCAAATGAAGGTCAAATAGAATTTTATGAAGAAATTATTAAAGTTATTAAAGCAACAAATGAAATAAGTGAGGGATCTATAATAATGGCAGGAGATTTTAATATGGTAATGGATAAGCAGAAAGATAAATCTAATCCTACTAAAGAGGATAAGAAAATGTATGAAACTGGTTTGAACAAAATTATAAATAGAAATGGATTACGAGATGTGTGGAGAGAATGGAAAGGAGAAGAAAAGAGATATACTTATTATTCACCAATAAAAAAACCTGTTCTAGAAAGATGACATTTTTATATAAAAAAATCTGGTCCCACAAATTGTAAATACAGATATAGGAGTTGTAAATTTTTACAGCAGCTATAAGGACTACAAAAGATTATAAATAAGCAAAAAAATGGAGATTGGATAGAAAAACATTAGGTTATAAAAATATAGTAGAAAAAGTACAGGTAGAATTAAAAGAAATGTGGGAAATAAACAGAGTAGGACAAAGCAGTCAAGCCTTATTGTGGGATTCAATGAAAGCTGTAGCAAGGGGATTATTTATTAGGGAAGCACATATGGAAAAAACAGGGAAAAAGTAAGAGGCAACTAGAAGAATAAAGGTTTAGAGAAAGAATATTTTAGAAATAAACAGATCCACGCATTAATACAAGGAAAGAGAAAAGAATTAAAAAACAAAGATATAGAAAGAAAAATAAATCTGTTATTTATGAAAAGAGACTTTTTGTATATAGTAATAAAAATTCTAGAATGCTAGCAAGGGCCACACAAGCAAAGAAATCTAAAAGTTTGATTGGAATTATTTAAAATGAAAAGGGAGGGAAAGTAATTTGATGAAGGATAAATTAAAGATATTTCAAGTATATTATCAAAAATTATACTCTGCAGGTGATGCACCAAAAGATTTAGAGAAATATATACAGGAAGACTGTAAGGATATAATTAGTGAGGAGGAGAAGGAATTAATAATTGTAGTTAAGATTTTTTTTTTCACTATAGCTATAATGGGTTTGATACCAATCCTCCATTCCAATGTTTTCACAGTCAAATCATTGAACATCTTCACTGGTGTTGATTCAAAAAATATTTGGTCACCAAGTTTCCTGATTTCTTTCATAAATGTCTCTTTTTTTGTAATAATTGGCCACTTTCACCAGTACATCGCTGGGAATTGTTTTCCTGAATCCAGTTCTAGGAATTCTCTCAAAATCTTCTTGCACCCACTGTAATTGGGGTGTCAGTTGCTGAAACCAGTTTATTATTTATTATTTTAATTCCCAGCTGGGATGCAGTTTCTTTTTAAAAATGTGGAACATTTCGAATTCTTATATTTGTTCTTCTATCTCTATCTTCCTGGGCAATAATCCGTGTTTGCATCTCAGAAATCGCAGCTTGATGCCTCTGAAGCACATCTTTATTTTCAGTCACAATTTTTTCAACTTTTAAAATTTCTTTACACAATCCTGTCATTTCCTGACTAATTTGCTGCATGGCGCTTTGTAGTTGTTTCAAACCTCGTGTATTGTTTCCTGTTTCAAAGTTTGAATCTCAGTTCTTAGCTCCAGAGTATGAGCTTTAAAACTTTGAAGCAATTTTTCATTGTTTTGTGCCAACAAAGATTGTAAATCCTCTTGCCCTGACAAGTTTTCTTTACTCTTTGGGATAGTCCCTGTTTCAGTTGCTATATCTGGTACTTTCTGCCCTGGTACTTTCAGCTGAGACAGCTCTCTCAAGTCTTGAAAATTGTTTTATCAGAGGGTTTACTTTTAGATCTATTCCACAAGGGAGCTTGCAGGGATTTTTTCTTTTCTCTGCTTCCCTTCGACATTCACTTTGTTCATAAATCTCCTAGCTTCAAGCTATCTTTTTTTTAGATAAGGCAGAATTTACTCACAGCATTCCGGCACAGGAGAAAGGTTTCATTTCTTTAATTAACTGCTTCAAGAAGGTATTTTCTTTATTTTAAAGATATCACATCGAGGAGAGATGGATTCTATGGCCACTTCCGGTGGTGTGTGACTCCAGCCCCCCAGTAACAGAATCCCTAAATTATCCCTCGTCCTCAGGCTTAGGTACATACACTCGATGTGGACTGTGTTCTGGATAGGCTTCCTGGTCAAGGTTAGATTGTTTTTATGAGCCCACCCACCCACCCACTTTTCCTTACCTGCTCAATGACTGAGTTCCCAGCCAGGAGTACCTGTGCCCAAGTCACAGCACTGGCCTCTCCCAGCCAGGTCTCTATAAAGCATGCGAGGTCGGCAGCCTCATCCAATAAAAGGTCATGATTATATAGGAGCAGAGTGAGGGTCTGATATTTAATGTTGATACATTCTGCCCACTATTCCAACCAGCAAGAATTCTATAACTGATATCTCTGTAATGTTTACAATAGCACCACTTTATCCACTGATCTGCCAACTGCAGATTCAATCTATGGTTGGTGATGGCAGGGGATAAGGGAGGGGGGAGGAGGGATTTCACCTCCCCTGTCCCTTCCCCTGAGTGGGCTACTGTTGCTGTGGCAGCAATCATGGGTGTGAAGGGGATCTCGCCTCCTCCCCTTCCCCCTTTGCCCCCGCAACCACCGCTGCAGTGGGGGTGGAGAAGCAATCTCATCTTCCTTTCCCCATGTCATGGCGCCACTGTGGCAGTGATCATGGGGGCAAAGTGGGAAAGTGGTGAGATTGCTTCTCCACCCCTTCCCCCTTTGAACCTGTGATTGCTGCTGGGGCAAATCCATGGTGGGGTGAAGGGGAAGTGAGGGGGAGGAGAAAACTTGTTTCCCCTGGGATGGTGCTCAATATTATCCATGGAATTCACCACCCATGGGAGGCCCCAGAACCAATCCACCTCAGATATGAGCCTTGTTTTTAACTGACCTGGCATTGCAAAGGAGCAGAGTGACTGCTGTGCTACTGTATTTTATTTACACATATGCAGACAAAGCACATCTTCCTAACTCTGGCAAATTAAGTGCTCCACCCAGGCAGCCCACCACTACCAAAGCTCCATCATCTTTCTCAGATAGGTCCAACTGGATTTTTTTCAACTGTGTCCCTTCCCGTGCCAGCTCTAAAATTGTTGTTTCTCACACACCATTCGGTCATGCACTGGTATCATCACACTTTTCAAACTACTCATTTGAAAAATAGCCATGGTAATTAATGCACATTATCATTATTTTATCAAACTGTGCACTTCAGTCAAACATCATTCTGGACAACATCAGGCTGAAAGTCTCATTCGCACTATCCACAATGCTGCAGCGTTATTTGAGAACTCACACCGAACAAGTCTTGAAGAGAAACGACAACGCAGAAAGGATCACAACCCAAAAACATCACCCAAGGAGACCTTCTGCTGTGCTTTCTGCCACAGGACTTGTTTATCTCGGATTGGCCTTTTTAGTCATCAGCGCACTTGCAGAAAGTGCAGGATGAGTCCTTCTTGAATCTTCGTTTGTGAAGAAAAGTCAGAGGAGGAGGAGGAGGTATAGTGGAACTAGAACCTGTGGGTTGGAACACCCAGACATCTAGATTATCAGTTGCCACTACCACAGACTTTCTTAACATCTGTGAGATTAGTTGCAATATTCACAGTAGGGGCAGGAAATGGTTTTTTATTTTTATTTTTTTGCTGCAACAATATGTTGTGAGCTACTTCTCTCGTGCTCAAAAGTATAGCTTGGTCTTTAATTGGCAACTAACACGCATTACGTTTACAAAATACCGAGATTTGGGTGGGGATAAAAATGATTTGTGTTTTGTGCTGTTTTGTTATTTTATGGAGCAACACAGTTGTCTGCAATTTTTAAGATATATATATTTCATCTGTAGTTCAATACCTACTATTATAATACTATTCATAGTATTATTTGTCCTACTCTTTAAACAGAGAATTTATTCATTAACTTGTTTATTTAGTTTATTAGAATATTTATATTCTGCCCTATATCATGAGATTTCAGGATGATATGCAAGTACATGGTTGAGCATGGTAGAGACAGGATTCTTATCATGTCAACCTTGCCCAGTACTGTATGATGAAAGGTAATGATTTGCCCAATGCCACCCTATGAGCTTCAAGTGAGAGTGAAATTTGAAGTGAATTTGGATCTCCCTATCCTAGCTCCACTACACTACGATTTTCAGACCCTAGAAAAGGAAGACTTTGATTACTCTGCTTCAGATGAATAAACTGAGGCAGTTCCGCTTTGGACATATCATGAGATAATGTGACTCACTGGAAAAGAAAAAAGAGAGAGTGAAAAATCTTGATAGAAGGAGAGTCAGAATTGGACAGCTGTGGAGAGCTAGAGCCCTTAGCAGGAGTTGGTATGGTTCCCATACAACCAGGCGGTCTGAAGGGGTGCAAGTGCCCTCTGTGCCAATACAGCCATTCCCAGCAGAGGACTGGTGGGAATCCTCTGCTCAACAGTTGGGCCAGATCTCAGATGCTCAACAGTTGGGCCAGAGCAGGCAGTTGCAACTTTCCAGCAGTGCTTCTAGCAACATGTGCTGGAGGAAAAGAACTGGCAGCTTTATGCCCAATTGCAGGACAACCTCATCATGCTGGGAGAGTGGATTGTGCTAGCTGGCAACATAGTGATGCAATGCCATGAGGTGCAACTAGCCAAACAGAGTTGGTGACATGTAAGTAAGATAGGAAAGACTGAAGGGAACGCCGAGGCACCAGAGATGCAGTGACAAGAGACATTGGAGTGCAAACCTGAGCTGTGGGAAGTAAGGACATCTGGCAGCATCCTACCCAGAGGAAAAGGCTCCACATTGAACAGCAGGAGACGGAGCATCAGGACATCGAAAGAAGACCAAGACCAAAAGCAAGGTGAAGCAACCAGCATTGGCAGTTGAGCTGTTGGGGTGGGAATCAGATTCTTCTGAGAATGCTGCCACAGAGAGTGAGTTGGTGGGACATGAGGAGAATCTGCCCTAAACAGTGCCAAGAGGAAGGCTAAGGATGGAAGGCACCTGGAAACTGTGGTGAGTGGCAGTGTGAAGCTATTGTTTGTATCAGCCAAACTGAGAAACTCCAAAGGGGGGAAGAATGGATTTGGTTGCCCTGTTGGATTCAGGATGCAGTAGGTGCTTAATAAATCCAGTGGTGGCCACAGGATCAGGATTGCAGATTGATGAGCTGCCAAAACCCATTAATTCTGTCAGTAACATGTGGGAAGGGTTGGGGCACCACCAGAACTCTTGGATTTTACTGGAAGTGGAAGAGCACTGGGAACCCATCATATTCATGTTGGCACCCACCAAAGAATATACAGTGGTGCTGGGACTAAACAGGCTTTGGTTCCATAACCCAGTAGACAGTAGACATTGAATTTCCTTTCCCCAAAACTTCGTAACACACACCTAGGTGGGGTGCCATCTGAGAGAGCTCTTCCCACTAGGGGAAAATCTAGTTTCTCTGCTGCCTGCAGAAACCACAGGCATAGGAGAAGAGGATATCAGAGGAATGGTGACTGAGGTGGCTGCTAACATAGTCAAAGAGGTGCTGGAAAAGGTGCTTCCAGAATATTGGGATCTCTGAGAAGTGGTCTTGGAAAAAGAATTTTATTTGCTGCCTTCTCACTGCCTGACAGACTGTGCTATAGAATTAACAATGGGAGCAACATTTCCCAAGCCTAAGTTGTATGCTATGACACCCAAGCAGATGGGTGTGCTGCACGAGTTCGTATATAAGAACTTTATTCAGCCAACTACTTTCCCAATGGAGCCCCCAGTGTTCTTCAGAGAGAAGAAGGAGGGGAGTTTGAGGCTGGTGACAGACTATCAGGTGTTAAATGTCATCAGCATGAGCAACTAATGACCCATCCTGCTGATCAAAGACCTGCTTAGCCAGCTGCCAACGAGCAAGGTCTTTCATAGAATCATAGAGCTGGGATCTCTTCCACAAGGGCCATCTAGTCCAACCCCCTCCATTTTTATCATGCTGGATTTGAGAGATGCTTATTTTATAGTAAGGATCCAGGAAGGGGATGAATACAAAACAGCATTTTAATTTTTCTTTGGGGTAATTTCAGTATCAGGTGATGCCTTTTGGCTTTTGCAGTTCCCCAGGAGTGTTCATGAATCTCATAAATGAAGTGTTACATGATATTTTTTGTACAAAGGGGTATTAGTGTACCTAGATGATGTACTAATTTGTTCTGTAAACTTTGAGTCACATGTAACCCTTGAGTACTATCCCGATCATTGGATAATTACTTGTACGTAAAACTGACAGTTTTCACAGTAAAACTGTCAAAATCTGAATTCCATTGCAAGGACTTAGATTATTTGGCATTCTGGATCCCCAACAAGGGTACTGAGATGGATCCTGCCAAGGTGGAGGGGGTGGTAAAATAGGAGGCTCCACACACATGGATGCACCTTCAATCATTTTGGCTTTTGCAAATTTCTAAAGAGAGTTCATTCCCTGGTTTGCACAGTTGGCATTACTGTCATGAATTTGTTGAAAACAAATAAATCCAATAAAAAATGGGGGCACAGATGAGCGAATGAAACCCAAGCTGCAATGTAAAATCAATTGGGATGAGAAATGCTGAGTGGTGTTTGAGAACTTCAAGTGGCTTTTCAGCTCTGAATAATAGAATCATAGAGTTGGAAGAGACGACAAGGGCCACCAAAACGTGAGGCAGTTAATACAAGAAGGGGGCTCACTGCTTGCCGGTGGGCCTGGTTGCGGCATAGCCAGCACCCCCTGTGTGTGCCTTTGCAGAGCGCTCCCTTTTTTTCTTCCGGCGACAGTGTGGTCGGTCGCCATGGGGGCCACCATCTTCACCCTGGCCCCTTTCCAGCATGCCTTGTGGCCGGACGGGGCAGGGAAGCGGGAGCCAATTGGTGCAGGCCTGCCCAGACTTGATTGGCTTCCTCTAGCATAAAGGCAGGTCATCCAGCCATGCATCCGGCACAGCTGGATGACGTCAGAGGGCCTGGGATGGAGCCAACAGATAGGTGGCTCTGTCATAGCCCCATCTCACTTGGCTCACAGTGAGTCAAAGAGAAAGCCACCTCATTCACCTGTCATGCACCAAAGGGTCATTGGTCAATGATTCTATCCCGCTGGAGCTTTGCACATTGGATCATGCATTACGGATCTTCCAAACATGTGGGCAAGGGGCCCTCATGGCAAAATGTGACATACAATCTGCATTCAGACTGCTTCCAGTCCACCCGGATGACCATTGCCTTCTGGGCTTCAAATTCAGGGACAAGTGGTACTATCCATGGCCCTGCCCATGGGTTTCTCCACCAGCTGTGCAACCTTTGAGGCATTCAGCACATTCATGGAATGGGCCCTTCAGCACAGGGCAGGATCCCCATTTGTTACACACTATCTGGACAATTTTCTAATGATGGGACCAGCTGGGGGTCAGAATGTGGGGATTTAGTCTCTTCCTCTTCCTCTTCCATCCAGGCCCTGGCTGAAGATATTGGGGTCCGTTTTGCACCTGACAAGACGGTTGGGCCAGAAACATCCCTGGTGTATCTGGGGATACAGCTGGATTTGGTGCTGGGAGTGTCTAACTGTGCTGAAGGCGATACTGACAGGACTCATGGAGAAAGCCATGATGAAGGATGTGCAATCGCTCCTGGGTCATTTGAAAGTTGCATGCAGAGTGGTGTCGCCAGGGAGGGCATTTTGTGCGTGAGTGGTGCGCCTCACTGGAGGGTCAGATCTCCTCATCACCACTTCCATTTGACCAGAGGCGTGAAGGGGGACATGGGGCTGTGGCTTTCATAACTGGAACAGTACGATGGGGACACCATGTGGCAGGGCTGCTTGGGCTTGTGGGGGCCTTCAGGTGCACTCTGATACAGTGGGCAGCCTGGGATTTGGGGTTTATTACAACAGCCACTTGTGTGTACAACCTTGGGACCTCACATTCCCAGAATTATTCCCCATCCTGGTGGTGGTCATGTTGTGGAGGGACGAATCCTGGGACAAGAGAATATTCTTTTGGTGTGACAATCAGGCGGTGGTCAGGATCATCAACAGGCAATCCTCCAGGTCAGAGAGGGTTATGAGACTGGTGCGCAGGTTTGTGCTGGTCTGTCTGGATTCCAACATCAGGTTCTATGCCCTGCACATTCTGAGTGTGGATAAGGAGATAGCAGACGCTTTGTCTCGATTTCAGGATGAACGGTTCCGCACACTGGCCCCGGATGCTGACACAGCAGAAGTCCCATTCCCAGGTGACCTTTGGAATCTTGGAAGTGGACATTGATGCAGGGCGTGGTGGATTCTCTGCCAACCTCCATGTGGGCTAGCTACAAGAGAGCGGCGTCTCACTTCATGACCTTCAGGCACCGTCACAGCTATGGGGCCAGCATCGGAGAGAGAGGTACAGCATTACTTGGCTTCTTTAAAAGAATGAGGCCTGGTGAGCAGGACCATATCTGGACAGACAGCAGGCATATCCTTTGTCAGTAAGGTCATGGCAATCCCTGCGACACCTTCATGGTAAGGAAGGTGATGGAAGGCTGGAGGAGGACGACACCAAAGTAGCTGATGCCTGGCGACCAATGTCGTATGGCATGTTGACACGGCTGGTAGATATACTACCAGCTACCTGTCATTTAGGCTATGAGGCCTTGCTCTTCAGCACGGCTTACATCATCAAATTCTTTGGTGCCCTGAGAGTGGGCGAGGCAATCTGTTCCTCCAAGGTAGATGCTTCTGGCAGGGCACTGCAGCTGCAGGATGTAGTCCTGACACTAAGCATACGGCATTCGAAGTGTGACCAGTACGGCAGGGGAGCCACTCTGCACATGCAGAAGGTCGAGGTCTCCTCCTCATGTCTGGTGGTCGGCATGTAGGGTGTCTGGTGGTCGGCATGAGCAAGGGACACCGCAAGCGGGCCCTTTTTCCGGTACCTGGATGGGTCCCTGCTCACCAGGTTTCAGTTTGTGAGTGTGCTGAAGATGGCACTGAGGTGAATGGGGCTGCCAGCAGAAGAGTTTAATAGCCACTCGTTCTGGATTGGGGCAGCTACCATGGCAGCTCAAGGAGGTTTGTCCGCTGAGACCATCATGTGAATCCAGGGCCTATGCAGCATATTATACGACCAGAGAGAATGCTGACTGCCCAGCCTGAGACCTCAATGGAGCAGTTGGGCTGCCTGTTGATGAAGGGGAATGGTTGGTGGAAGGCGGTTTCCCATGGGGAACGCTTTTTGTGGCAGATGGCATGGGTCGTGATCATGGCATAGGGGACAGGGTCTCTGTCAAGTTCTAGTTCAAAGTTCAAGTTCATGGAGATCCACTCCCAATTGTTAATGGTTACCTTGTTTGCAGGGGAGGAGAGAGTGTCAGGAGGGACAGCTTGGCCATCACCTCTCTCCTCCATGAGAGTCGGAAGCATTTGACGACTCATGCATAGTTGCCAACCATTTAGCAGCCATCTGCAAGTTGCAACCATTTTATTGCCAATAATGTTTATCTACTAACCTGTACTTAACCTGTGTTTCTGAATATGTAATCAATACATATTTGAGCGTGTGTTATACAACTTCGAGCGTGTGTGTCTTCTTTGTGGAGGGGAGCATGGGGTTGTATAGTTTGGGTCAGCAAGGTGTCTTGTGTCTGTGTTACTGTCCATCTGAGGACAATGTTGCAGACCTGTTCACAAAAGCCCTTCCAGCTGGAAGCCATGATGAGTTGGCAAAGAGGCTAGGCCTTGTCACTAGTGTGTAAAGTGAAAGGTGTCAAAAGGGAAGGTCAAGCAACAGATGAATGATGTCTAACAATGTATGTTGATGTTATGTTGTGATGATAACATGTGTCCTGCACAGTAGTTTGACCATTTTGTAGGGGATTGTCATGAGTTGGAAACTGAAAATGCCCAAACAACTGCAGAGTCATGCTAAGTTATGATGGCTGAAGCTATGTCATGCCAAGTCATGCTAGCCTTGAGCTCACAGCAGCAGGAGAGGGCATAGCATCTGGAGTGCAAGATCTGATGTAATGTACCCATCTGGTTGTGTAAGCCAATGCCCTGTAACTGTGTATAAAAGTAAGCTCAGCCCTTAGTTCTTTCTACTCTCATGAATGATGATGTCTGGTGAAGCAGTTTGTCCTTCAATTGTAAATATTTGTGCATATTGCAACTGCTTGACTTTGAAGATAAAAGTGCCTCCTGCTTATTTGGATATCAAACACTCTGTGTGTGAGTATTCTTAGGAATGGGTTGCTACTAAGGAAATTTTCAGATGGGAGACCCCCTTCCCCGCAGAGGTTGGGAGAGAAATGGGGAAATTTCTGTTAGTAAAAAATAGCAGAAGGAAAATGAAAGCAGGACAGAGGGAGAACAAATAGAGGTTGGGAGAAGGACTGGGGCGTGTGAAACAGAGCGCTGAAAGCGAAACAGCCTAGTTTCTCTCCCGACCTCCGTGGGGTTTCCCCCCCCATCTGAAAATCTCCTAAGTCTGCTGACAGGCCATCCAGTCCAACCCCCTGACATGTAGGAATAAACAATCAAAGCATTCCCGACAGATGGCCATCCAGCCTCCACTTAAAAACCTCCAAAGAAGGAGACTCCACCACACTCCGAGGCAGTGCATTCCACGTCTGAACAACTCTTACAGTTCATGAAGTTCTTCCTTATGTTTAGATGGAATCTTTTTTCCTGTAGATTGAGTCAGTTGTTCTAGTCTCTGGAGCCACAGAAAACAAGCTTGCTCCATCCTCAATGTGACATCCCCTCAAATATTTAAACATGGCTATCATGTCCCCTCTCAACCTTCTCTTCTCCAGACTAAACATGCCCAGCTCCCTAAGCCACTCCTCATAGGACATGGCTTCCAGACCTCCAACCATTTTGATCACCCTTCTCTGAACATGTTCCTGCTTGTCCATATCCTTCTTGAATTGTGGTGCCCAGAACTGGACACAGTATTCCAGGTGAGGTCTGACTAAAGTAGAATAGAATGGCACTATTACTTCCATTGATCTAGACACTAAGCTCCTATTGATTCAGCCTAGAATCTCATTGGCTTTTTTAGCTGCTGCATCACACTGCTGACTCATGTTCAGTTTGTGGTCCACTAAAACTCTTAGATCCCTTTCACATGTGCTGCTATCAAGCCAGGTGTCTATCAAGCCATCCTATGTCTGACTGCCAAAGTGTAGTATCCTACATCTCTCCCTGTTGACATTCATTTTCTTATTTTTGGCACTGCATCCTAATCTGTTCAGGTCATTTTGAATTCTGATCCTGTCCTCTGGGGACAGAGCTGCCACTCCTAATTTGGTGTCATCCGCAAAGGTTATAAGCATGTCCTCTATTCCCTCATCCAAGTCATTGATAAAGATGTTGACTAGCACTGGTCCAGGACAGAACCCTGCAGCACTATGCTTGTTACTTCTTTCAAGGTTGAAGAGAAGCCGTTGGTGACTACCCTTTGGATTCGGCCCATCAACCAATTAGAAATCCACCTAACAGTTGCATTGTCTAGTTCATATGTTTCTAACTTTTTTGCGAGAATATCAGGGGGGACTTTGTCACAGGCCTTATTTAAATCAAGATACACTGCATCCACAGCATTCACTTCATCTATCAAGTTCATAAATTTATCAAAAAAAAAAAAAAAAGAGAGAGAGAAAGAAATAAGATTAGTCTGGCATAATTTCTTTTTTTAAAAAAGTTGTTGACTTTTAGTGATCACGGCATTCCTTTCTACGTACTTACAGACTGTCTGTTTAATGATCTGTTCTAAAATCTTTCCTAGTATTGATGTCAGGCTGACTGGACAATAATTATTTCTGTCTTCTCCCCCCTCCTTTTTTATAAAAGATGGGGACAACATTTTCCCTCTTCCAGTCTGCTGGGACCTGAGGCGAAGCACAAAAATCAGGTGCTGACACCTGAGGCGAAACACAAAAATCAGTGTGTATAGACTCATTGCACTGTCTATTCTCCTTTACGGGTCTGAAACATGGGTCACCTATCGCCACCACTTACAACTCCTTGAATGCTTTCATCAGCGCTGTATGTGCGCAATCCTAAATATACACTGGACTGACTGTGTGACGAATGTTGCTGTCCTTGAGCAAGCAGGGATCACCAGCATTGAGGCCATGATATTGACAACACAGCTGCACTGGGCAGGGCACGTTTCTAGGATGAAGGATCATCACCTCCCAAAAATAGTACTTTATGGTGAACTCGCCATGGGTCAGTGTAAGAGGGCCACTTCAAAAAAGTTATACAAGGACTTCCTGAAGCAACATCTCAGGCTTGGCCAAATTGGTCACCAACAATGGTCCGCCCTGGCCTCACATCAGGAGGCATGGAGACACACTATCCACAATGCTGCAGCTTTATTTGAGAACTCACGACGAACAAGTCTCGAAGAGAAATGACAATGCAGAAAGAATCCCAACCCGGAAACATCACCCAAGTAGACCCTCTGCTGTGCTTTCTGCAACCGGAGATGTTTATCTTGGATTGGCCTTTTCAGTCATCAGCATGCTTGCAGAAAGTGCGGGATGAGTCCGCCTGAATCTTTGTTTGTGAAAAAAAGCCAGAGACAGAGAGAGAGGGGTCCTCCCACTTCCTTGTTCTTTCTTCTGCTGCAGCCGTATCAAGAAAAGTCCTTTTTATTGCTTTTAACCTCTCTTGCAAGCCTGATCTCAAACTGTGCTTTAGCTTTTCTGATTTTCCCTGTACACAAGGTGCCTATTTCTTTGAATTCTTCTTTTGTGACTTATCCCTTTTTCCATTTCTTGTAGATGTTCCTTCTAAGTCTTTTCTCAGTTGAATGTTCTTTAGACATACATACTGGTTTCTTGAGACACCTGCCATTTTTCCTCCTTAATGGAACTGTTTGAAGTTGTGCTTTCAATATCTCACTTTTTAGAAACTCCCATCCGTCATGTACTCCCTTCTCTTTTAGTATTCCTGACCATGGGATCACTCCTAGTCATTCCCTACATTTTCTGAAATCAGCTTCCTTAAAATTTGGAAGGCATGTCTGACTACGCTTGGCTTCCCCTTTCCTTGGTAGAACAAACTCCAGGAAAACATGGTCACTCCCCTCTAAGGATCCCACCACCTCCATGCCATTAACCAGATCATCTCTGTTGATTAGGATCAGATCTAAAATAGTGGATCCCCTTGTTGCCTCTTCCCCCTTCCAGTGCTGAAATACCCTGAAACAGACAAATCATTTGTAATTGAAGTTGATGCCAGTAATATGGTATTAGGAGTTATGTTATTGCAGAAAGATGACCAAGGGTGGTTAAGACCCTGTGCATATCTGTCAAATAAGTTCTCATATGGAAAGGGCTTGGTCCATTTGGGAGAAAGAGGCTGCTGTTGTCAAAAAAGCATTAGAGACATGGCGGCATATTGTTAGAAGGGGCCTCCCACCTGTTTGAAATCTGGACAGATCACAAGAATCTAGAGGTGTTACAGACCTCTAAGAAACTAAGCCCCAAACAGGTCCTGTGGACTATGTTATTTTTATTTTTCATACAATCATTTTTATTAAATCATTTAACACATAATATAAACATATAACCAGCAACAATCTAAACAATACAATCACACAACAATCTAATACAAAGGAAAGAAAAACAAAACAATTAACAACTAAACCATATCTCTGGCTTTTCTTCAGAAAGGGAGATTCAGGAAGGACTCATCCCGCGCTTTCTGCAAGCGCGCTGATGACTAAAAAGGCCAATCCGAGATAAACGTCCGGTTGCAAAAAGCACAGCAGAAGGTCTCCTTAGGTGATGTTTTTGCGTTGTGATTCTTTCTGCGTTGTCGTTTCTCCTCAAGACTTGTTCGTCGTGAGTTCTCAAATAAGGGTGCAGCATTGTGGATAGTGTGTCTCCATGCCTCCCGATGTGAGGCCAGGGCAGACCACTGTTGGTGATCAATTTGGCCAAGCCTGAGATGTTGTTTCAGGGAGTCTTTGTATCGCTTTTTGGGAGAGCCCCTCTTACGCTGACCTGTGGCGAGTTCATCGTAGAGTAGTATTTTTTGGTCCTCCATCCTAGAAATGTGTCCTGCCCAGCGCAGCTGCGTTCTCAATATCATGGCCTCAATGCTGGTGATCCCTGCTTGCTCAAGGACAGCAACATTCGTCACATAGTCAGTCCAGTGTATATTTAGGATTGTGTGTAGACAGCGCTGATGAAAGCGCCCGAGGAGTCGTAAGTGGTGGCGATAGGTGACCCATGTTTCAGATCCATAAAGGAGGATAGACAGTACGATGGCTCTATACACACTGAATTGTGTGCTTTGCCTGAGGTGTTTATTGCTCCAGACTCTTTTGTAAAATCTTCCAAATGCACTATATGCCTTTGCTAATCTGTGATCGATCTCTTTGTCAATCTTGGCATCTGAAGAGATGGTGCTTCCCAGGTAGGTGAACTGCCGAACGGACTTGAGCACAGATTTGCCGACGGCAATGTGGGGATGGTCGTGTTCGTCCTGTGGTGCAGGCTGGTAAAGAACTGTTTTCTTCAGGTTGACTTGTACCCCAAACAGCTCTGCAGCTGTTGCAAAGCAGGACGTTAGGCACTGCAGAGCTGCTTCTGTGTGGACAACAAGGGCAGCATCATCCGCGAAGAGCAGCTCACGGATAGTTTAGTTTAGATAGTTTAGAGTCTTAGTGTGAGCCCTCAGACGGCTTAAGTTAAACAAGCTACCATCAGTACGGTAACGTATATAGATGTCGTCGTCTTCTTCAAGCTCTGCCATAGCCCTTTGGAGCATCATGCTAAAGAAGATTGTAAATAAAGTTGGTGCAAGAACACAACATTGCTTCATTCCATTAGTTATTAGAAAGGGCTCTGAAAGCGCATCGACATATCTGACTTGACCACGGACATCCTAGTCTTTCCAGGATCTGCCACAGACCTTTTCTACTTACAGTGTCGAAGGCTTTGGTGAGGTCAACAAATGTTACATAGAGACCCTTGTTCTGCTCCCTACATTTTTCTTGCAGTTGTCTAAGGGCAGATACCATGTCTGTAGTACTCCTATTGGCTCTGAAGCCACATTGGCTTTCAGGGAGAAGTTCTTCTGCAATAGCAGGAACTAATCTGTTCAGGAGTATCCTTGCAAGGATTTTTCCAGCAGCAGAGTGTTATGGCTTGATAGTTTGAGCAATCGGATTTTGCTCCTTTTTTCTTGTACAGGGTGATGATGACTGCATCTCGGATGTCTGATGGAAGTTCCCCTTTTTCCCAGCAATTCACAAGGAATTCGTGGAATTTTCGTGGAGTGCATGACCTCCGTGTTTCCAAACTTCAGGTGGGATTCCATCAATCCTAACTGCTTTGCCGTTTTTCCTCTGCTGTATGGCCTTAAGGGTCTCTTCCAAAGTGGGAGCTATGTCCAATTCATTTTTCATTGGTTTTTGTATCATAGCTGAGCCTTGGACTACTCGGTTGGTGCTAAAGAGACTTTGAAAATGTTCAGCCCAACGATTCAGGATGGAGGCTTTATCAGTAATTAATGTTTGACCATCTGTATAAGGAGCTTTGGATCTGATAAGTAAGTCCAAACACTGCTTTAAGAGCTTCATAAAATCCTCTATGATCACCCAGATCTGCACAGCATTGTGTCTTTTCTGCTATATTGATCCACCCCTTGTTCTGCATGTCTTAGAGTTTTTGTTGTAGTTTACTACATGTGAGGCGGAAAGCTGCTTTTCTTACATGCCAGGTTGGCTGGGCGAGGTATGCCTGGTGAGCTGCTCTCTTCTTTGCCAACAGCTCCTGGATCTCTTGGTTGTTTTCATCAAACCAGTCTTGATTTTTCTTGTGGGAGAACCCGAGGGATTCTTCTGCAGACTGGAGGATACTGTTTTTGATATGTTGCCAAAGCACTGTAGGAGAAGGATCTGTAGGATGGTCTTCAAGTTTCGTTTGTAGATTTGCCTGGAAGTTGTCTCTCATGGTAGCTTGTTGAAGATTGTTGACTTGGAGTCTCTTCTTTAAGATGCCAACCCTCTTAGGTTTGAACTTAAGATGAAGATTTAGTTTACATCTGACGAGGCGATGATCTGTTTGGCATTCTGCACTGGGCCTCACTCAGGTATGACGGACATCGTGAATGTCTCTCTGATGGACTAGAACATAGTCAATGAGGTGCCAATGTTTGGATCGGGGATGCATCCAGGTTGGCTTCAAGCTATCTTTCTGCTGAAAGATTGTGTTTGTAATAGTCAGCTGTTGTTCTGCAGAGAACTCTAGCAGGAGGCGTCCGTTATCATTGCAATTTCCAACACCATGCTTGCCTAAGACACCTTTCCAGGCTTTGGAGTTCTTTCCTACTCTGGCATTGAAGTCACCAAGGATAATAATTTTATCTTTTACAGGGACTTTTTGTATGAGTTGGCATAAGTCTGTGTAGAATTTGTCTTTCTCTACAGGGTCGGCTTGCATAGTTGGGGCATATAAACTAAAGAGAACAACATGTGGGAGGCGTAAGGAAATAATGCGATCAGAGTGTCCTGTTGGCAAGGTTTCGAGTTTAGAGGCAATGGAGTTTTTAATCTTAAAGCCTGAAAGATGTTTTTCGGTTTTGGGTTTGCCAGACCAGTAAAGTTTGAAGCCGGCGCCATGTTCTTTAAGGCTGCCTTCCTCATGGAGATGAACTTCACTAAGAGCAGCAATGTCAATATTAAGCCGTGATAGTTCATGGGCTATTATGGCAGAACGACGCTCAGACCATCCACTATCTTCAGAGTCTTGCATGGTTCTGATGTTCCAGCATGCAAGTGTCAGTTTATTTACACCTTTGGAGGCCGGTGTGTGCCTTTGTTTCTTTGCCTTGGTTTGACCGCATCAGAAGATGCCAGTTGGTCACGGCTAGCCAACCAGGTAGTTGGGGATGAGCTTTCGTTAGGCCACCTTTTCTAGGCCCCTCTCCATATGGAGCAAGCAGTGCTCTCCTTAAAAAAGGCTGCTTGGTCGTTCAGAATGCTGCCGAACAAGACTGTCATCTCCCGGGTCAGCCTCGAGCGGCCATTGTCCGTCTCTCGCCTGTCGCTATAGGGCTTTTTTGGAACTGGATTTGTCCTTCGAGCCTGTGCAATGGATTTTTCTGGTGGAGTGCAGTGTGCACAGAACTGGCCTCACCCTTTAAACCAGAGATTCATCTGCTGTGGCCTTGCAAGCATGGACGTGGCAGCGAGGTCCTCGGGCCGTAGGTTTGATTAGAGTTTCCTTCTCTTAGATGGTTACACCTTACAGGGTTGGACGAGCACCATCTGCCCAGGTTTGGGATTAGAGTTTTCCTTCTCCTAGGACGGTTGCCACAAAGCTAGAGAGCCCATCCTGCCCTTTGAGGCTCTTTATCAGACCCTTTGGTTTTGACCTGTCTGGCATGGGAGACCCTACCAGTGGCTATTATGCCACCACCAGCATAGCTCAAAACATCATTAGGGTACGCAAGCCTCTCTCCCACGACAAGGGGGTGTCAATGGAGAGGACATACAACATAAAGACATACAACATATAACAACCACAACCCTCCCCTATAAAAAGACTCTCTACAGACTCTCAAATTACTCCTATTATTAATTACTCTTTAATTCTACCTCTTCTTTATCTACTTACTTACTCCATCTAAATTATCTTACTTGCTCCAGGAAGCCCTGGTGGCGTAGTGATTAAATGCCAGTACTGCAAGCCACAAGGTTGTGGGTTTGATCCCAGAGGGCTCCAATGTTGACTCAGCTTTAAAAAATTGTGAACTGCTTAGGGAGTGCTTCAGCACTGATAAGTGGTATATAAATATCAATGCTATTGCTATCTAATTAATATCCTATTAATAATTAACATTCCTACATATATTACAAGAAAAAAAGAGAAAAATATTTAAAATAATAATAATAATAACAATGCTCTTTAGCTATTAAATCCTAAAGTACATGTACCCCCTTTTATTAATTTCAAATAAACTATAAATTGCTCCCAAGTTTCCATGAAATTTCTCAAAGGGTTCCTTTTTATTAAATTTGTTACCCATCACTTTCTCAGTCCAGTGCGTACATGTTGGGATTCTATTGAATTTCCATTGCCTCACATTGACCGATCTTGCTGCAGTTATTAAATGATTTATTAGCTTACCATGTTTCATTTCTTTCTTGTTACCTAAATCTATCATATTTAACAGATATAATTCCGGTCTTTGTATAAGCTTGAATCCTAAAATTATCTCCACTTTCTTATTAATTTTGGATCAATATCTCTGAGCTTTTTTACACTTCCACCATAAATGAAAGGATGTTCCTACTTGTCATTTACATTTCCAGCACAAATTTGACAATTTTAAAAACATTTTAACTAGTTTGTCTAGGGCTAGGTACCAATCATATATCATTTTACAGGTTGTTGTTGTTGTTTTTTACATTTTAGGCACAAGTAAATTTTAAACCCTTATTCCAAATGTATTCCCATTGATTCGTGTAAATGTTATGTTCTAGATTTGTAGCCTAGATGTAGGGTTAAGTTCTTTTATAAGTTTGATTTCCAACAAGTTTTTGTCTGGGAGAGAACAATTCCCAGAAGATGCTTTGTCTTGCTTGTCTCAATATGGGAGTCAAAGGGAGGAAACCATAGACATGGTTTTTACACCGAAACAGTTGGGGCTAGCTGTAGTCACCCACAGTTAGGTGCAAGCAGACAGGCAGACTCCCTGGGTAGAACCATTCATTTCAACAGGCATTGAAAGAATGCTCAGATGATAGGTTAAAAGCTCACAAGAGTGAATTAGATTGTAAAGATTTAGAGGGGAAAGATTTATGTACCTGAAAAATTAAGAGGTGAAATGTTGAAGCAATGTCATTATGTAAAATCTACTAGGCATTTTGGCTTTGTGAAAACATTCATTCAGTGATAAAACAATACTGCTTGCTGGGTCTTAGAAAAGATGTTCAGGCGTGCCCTGTTTCTGGGGAAATCAATCCCAACCCCTAGTGGCCAAGGAACCACATTAGCATGGATTTCATAGTAGATCTCCCCATGAGTAGTGGTAAAACTGTCATTTGGGTAATGGTGGAGTTGTTTTCCAAGCAGGCACATTTTGTCTCATGTAAAATATTACCTACTGCTCAGCAGTTGGCAAAGTTGTTCATTCGATATGTATATACTGTAGGTTGTATGGGATAGGTTGAATGCATAAAATAATTGCAGATCAGGGCAGACAATTCACATCCCAATTCTGGAAAGCATTTTTGAAGTTACTGGGAGTGGAACAGGGGATGAGTACTTTTCATCACCCAGACTTGGATGGCAAGATGGAATGAATTAATGGAATTTTACAACAGTTCTTGAGGTGGTGTTTTACAACAGTTCTTGAGGTGGTGTTAATTACCCACTGAACAATTGGGCTAAATTGTTGCCTTATGCTGAGATAGCCTATAATAACTTGTTGCACTCCAGTATCAGATTGTTGCCTTTTAAGCCTGTGTATGGAACTGATCTGCCGGCATTGACCAGCCTAGAGATAATCCCCACTGACCCAGTGACTTTGCAGGAGTGGGTAACCCAACTGGCTCTGGTTGGCCAGATACTAGGTCTAAACTGGAACTTTGTAGTGGGTCAAGATGTATACCTCTACACTAAATTCCTAAAAACTCAACAGCAGTCCAAAAACTTAGCTACCAATAATGTGGGGCTGTTTGTAATAAAGAGACTGGTGAATGCATGGACTGCAGAATTGGAATTGCCCAGGATTTATAGTAAAATCCATCCTGTGTTTCATTTCAGTTTATCAAAACCAGCAGCTGCAGCAGCTCATTGTAAACAGCCAGTTACCCAGCCTCTCTCCAACATGGTGGATGGAGACCATCATTTTAAAGTGTATGAAATATTGGATTCTAGACTGTATTAAGGATATTTAAGAGATATATATATATATATATATATATATATATAATTGATTATATATATATATATATATATATATATATATAATCGATTATCAGCTACTATAAATTATATTGCAGCCCCAACAGAGGTGATTCTCAAAGAAAAGGAGGAAAGGGTAGAGGAAAAAACAAATTTACCCAATCATGTAATATTTAAAAATGAAATCAACTTTAACCAATGATCTCAATATTTATAAATTAATTATGGGTCCCCCTTTAATCAGAAATTGTTAGTCCATAATATATTTATGAGTGTTTATAATTTAGCTTCTGTGTACTTCTGGGTACTGGGTACTTTACGTTGCTCCCCCCTTTACCCTTGTCTTTTCAACAATAATGTCCTCCAAAGTCTCTTTACAGATATTTAGGTGTTAAGTTGTCTGCCAGCCTGTTGATCCTCCTTTTTTCTTTTTCCTCCTTGCCCCTCCTCCTTCTCTGTTCCACACTTCCTTCCCGTCACTGCTTTCCTCATTCCGGTCGATCTGATCTGATTTCCTCTTGTGTCTCCCATCTCTCCTCTGGTGCACCCACTCCTTCTGAGCAGCGTCCTGCACGGACCTCAAATATAATTGAAAAGACTTAAGGAAAAAAGAACAAAACAACAGAATAAACTAAAATAAATAACTAAAATAAAAAACAAAAGAACCATCAAACAGGAACATCTCACCAGGACAGACAGTTTAAACAAAATACACAAGGAGGGGGAAAGACAAGACCAGACACAGACGAACACACATACACAGAGCACTTTTGCTGCGATCCATTTTCTTCAAAATGTGGGGGTTTCTTTTCTCTCTGCCGGAGCTACACAGTTCAAATAATACACTCCTCTTCTCTCCCTAATCCTAGATTCTGTTCATATATCAGGGTAAATATTATTTATGGAGCTCTTGTCCCAACATGCCATGTGGGTTCAGTAATGGCTGCCCTTCAAAACCCCTGTGTCAGCCCAGCACAATATGCCCAGCTTACATGGGAAAAGAAAAATAATAATAATAAAGGAGCGAAGGAGTTGGGCTATGAAAACGAGGTTGAGACAAAGATAATCACCGGAAAACGTTAGAAGGGAATACAACATCAGAAGAGGAAAAAAAAGAAAGAAAGTAGAGTGGGTCTTTGCCAGCACTCAGATACTTCTTACAACAATTACTCTTCTTCCAATTTGGACCCATAGACTGTTATTTTGTTTCCTTGTTGCAAAACTCTTTGCCCCTACTTGCAGTACTTTGTTATACACACAAACAGTTTCTCCTTTGTTAGTTAAGCTCAGTTAAACAAGACAAGTTTGATCTATGTCTTATTTCAATTATATACGGCTATAAAGTCTTCTCAAGTTGAGATTAACTCACTGTAAGGAACCCTCCTTCAGTCAGCCATTCCAGTATAGAAACCATCAAGACGATGTCTTAATTCCTCTCGAAGATCGCCAGACTTATTATTTAACTTCTGTGTAAGTTTACCTCATTTCTGTTTTATTCTATTTAAAATTGGTGGCACCGCTTGCTGAGAGCCCTCAGCTGCCAACGTGCAGTGGTGGAATATGGCTCTGACCGCCTCCGTTTTCTCCTGCTGAGATCACCCTTTCAGCTAAAAAGACACCTCTGGCACTAACGGGATTCAGGTCTTCAGGAGCCTCCTCTGGTCCCCTTGTATCCTAGAGGGGAAATTTCAATCGCCCTGGATTTCAAACCTGGAAAATGGCTGGCCTATCAACTAAGAAAAAGAAGAGAAAGAAATCATATTAGCAAAGTGAAACAAGCGGACCAAATTTTCTCAGACCAGCCAAAAATAAAACAGGTTTTCAAAGATTATTATAAGACTTTGTATCAAAAGCGGAATACATTTAGATGGAACATAAGAGCATTTCTCAAAGGTCAATCACTTCTGGAATGTATAGCCCATCAAAAGGAATTTTTTATCAACAAATAACTGTGGCAGAGATTACTGAAAAAATTCAGGAACTGAAGATTGGAAAAGCTCCCGGACCGGACGGGTTTACCCCGAAATTTTATAAGGTGATGGGGGATATAACAACAATACCATTCAAAAAGACCTTAGATGCTGTAGGCAATGGTTCATATCCACAAACACGGGAAGAGGCATACATCACCTTAATACACAAGGAAAATAGAGACCCCTGTGATCCAAAAAATTATCGCCCAATATCTTTGTTAAATGTAGATTATAAATTTTTTGCGTCCATATTGGTGGATAGATTTTAAAAAGTGCTTGTAGATTGGATTAGCGAGGATCAAAGAGGATTTTTACCAGACAGATTTTTGAAAGATAATGTCAGACATATTTTAAACTTGATTGATTATTTTGGAAAACATAAAGAGAAGAAATTGGCTCTAATTTTTCTAGATATTGAAAAAACATTCGACAACGTAGACTGGATAATAATGTTTGAAATGCTAGCTCAAATAGGAGCAGGACCAAAATTTATCAACTGGATGAAAGCTATTTATCATAAGCAATCAGCAAAAATATTAATAAATTGGGAAAAAACAGAGAGCATACAAATTCAAAAAGGGACACGGCAAGGATGTACCCTTTCCCCCTTCCTCTTCTTATTCATAATGGACATTTTGAATACAAGAATTAACGAAGAAAATGAAATTAAAGGCATCAAAATAAAAAAAACATAGACATAAACTAAGAATGTTTGCTGATGACCTAGTGATTTCCTTGAGCAAACCACAAGAAGAAATTCTGTACTTGATGAACATTCTGAAGGAATTTGAGATATTATCAGGGCTCAAAATAAACAAAGATAAAACAGTGATTCTACCAAAAAACCTTACTAAAAATGAAGAGAAAGAATTGATAGAAAAATCGGGGTTTAAATAGCCAAAACAGTAAAATATTTGGGAGTTAATATAACAAACAACAACTCGGATCTTTTTAATAACAACTACAAAAAAGCCTGGGCGCAAGTCAAAAAAGACCTTAACAATTGGCAAAAGATTACCACATCTCTGTTAGGGAAAATCAGTATAATAAAGATGAATATTCTACCCAGGATGATGTTCCTATTTCAAACACTCCCAATAACTATAGAGCAGAAGACTTTTAAAGAATGGCAATCCGGATATCTCTAAGTTTATCTGGTCGGGGAAGAAACCGAGGGTGAGGAAGAAAACCCTCCAGAATGGAAAAGAAAGAGGAGGACTTAGCACCCCAAACATGAAACTTTATCATCAGGCATGTTGCTTGACATGGATAAATGAATGGGTGACACTAAATAACCAAAAATTATTGGCAATTGAGGGCGATGGGAATTGTTATGGTTGGCATGCCTACCTTTTCTTTAATAAAGATGTAATAAACAAGAACTACTATAATCACTGCATTAGGAAATCATTAATAAATTGTTGGGAAAAAGTTAAACTAGATTTTTTCATCAATACCGTTGTGTACCTCACCCCATAAGGTACACAAGGAAAGCATCTCGACACAACAATGGTGGAGATATAAAGATATATTAAGAGTAGAAGGAGATAGGGAAACAATGAAAACTCAAGCAGAATTGAAACAAGGAGGTCTCGACTGGCAAGAAGGAGATGGAGGTGCCAGAAAGGAAGTCAAGATTATATATATATATATATATATATATATATATATACACACACACACACATTTAGAACGTAGCATGTGTATCTAGACAGTAAATATATTGATGTATTACTATCCATGCTTGATGTGAATAGAACTAATGACGAAGAGAAATATAAGAAAATACACTGTATCTATGATGAGATGTTTAATCTCACTTTTAATGAATTTTTATGTATTTTTTGTAATAAAAAGAATTTTTTAAAAAACAGGGGTAGTGTGACCCTGTTGGTGCTCTTGGACCTTTTAGCGGCCTTTGATACAATAGATCATTCCATCTTCTTGGATCGCCTGAGGGGGTTAGGAATTGAAGGCACTGCCTTGCAGTGGTTCCATTCCTTCCTCTCGGGCAGATCCCAGAGGGTGAGGCTCGGGGACAGTTGCTCTACCAGAATAAAGCGTAACTGTGGCATTCCTCAGGGTGCAATTCTGTCCCCGATGCTATTTAACATCTATATGAAGCTGATCGGAGAGATCATTCGGAGGCATGGAGTGCGGTGTCATCAATATGCTGATTACACCCAGATATACTTCTCCATGTCTCGGTCATCAACTTTGACTTCAGATGGCATCTCTCCTCTTAGGGCAGTAATGGACTGGATGAGGAAAAACAAATTGAGACTGAATCCAGACGAAATGGAAGTACTAACAGTTATGGGCCCAAAGCCAGGTCTGGGAATACAACTTCCAATCCTGGATAGAACTACACTCTCCTCCAAGGACTGTGTTCGCAGTCTGGGGGTGCTCCTGGACCCATCGCTCCAGATGTCTAATCAGGTAAATGTGACAGTCAGGAGTGCCTGTTATCAACTTCGGCTGATACGCCAGCTGCGCCCTTTCCTGGAAACCAGATACCTTGAAACTGTGGTACATGCACTGGTAATCTCCCGTCTAGATTTCTGTAATGCACTCTACATGGGGCTACCCCTGTGCTTGACTCGGAAACATCAACTAGTTCAGAACATGGCAGCCAGGTTGATTTCTGGTGTTTCCAGAAGAGAGCATATAACACCTGTGCTAAAAGCTCTCCACTGGCTGCCTATTCGTTTCCGGGCACAGTACAAGGAGTTGGTTATGACCTTTAAAGTCCTACATGGCTTGGGTCCAACTTATCTCCGGGACCGCCTCCTTCTGTACGACCCTCCCCGCACACTTCAGTCCTCTGGGAGGAATCTGTTACAGCCTATGAAAACAAGGCTGTCGGTGACCTCCCAGAGGGCCTTCTCTGCAGCCGCTCCCAGATTTTGGAATGGCTTGCCGGATTCAAGCAAAATTTTATAGCATCTTGTGATCAATTTTTGTTCCCTGATTGTACAATTTCCCCCAAATTTATTTACTTCAATTCCCTCTAGTTTCTTATCCATTTTACACCTTTCTTTTATCTGTCTATATAGATACCAATGGCATTCAGTCCCATCTTTCTCCAATGCCTCTTGCGTTTTTATAGAGTATTGATCTTTACCACTAACATGTCTTTATATGTGATCCATTTGTTTAACGGGACACCTTCTTTGCTAAAAAATGCCTCATATGGAGATACCCATATCGGGATTCTTGGACATAATATATTTTTATGTCTTCTCCAAATTCTTAATAATATTTATTAATATATTAATAATATTTTCCTAATGAAATGGTTGTTAAAGTCTTTGTTGTTGTATCCTTACCGTAAAATGAGTAAGCATACCAACCGAACCTATTTCCATCTCCTTCTATTTTTATATCCATGTTAAGCAACTTGCTTCGTAATATAACCTCAGATTTGGTACACTTAGGCCTCTACATTCTTTTGAATCTTGAAGGGTTTTTATCTTAACTCTTGGCTTCTTACCTAACCAAATGAATTTAGAAATGTCTCCTTGCCAGCTTTTCAAGTCTACCTCATTATGGAAAATTGGAAGCAATTGAAATAAAAATAGGAGTTTCGGCAATATATTCATTTTTATTGCCAATATATGACCGAAAAAGGAAAGTTTTAAATTTTGTCAATTTTTAAAAGCTTTTCTTACTTTTGACCAGGTTTTCTTATAAGTATTTTGGAAGAGATCAGAATTTTTATTTCTAATATTAACGCCTAAATATTTTACTTTTTTTACTATTTTGAAATCCAATTTTTGTTCCAATTCCATTTCTTCTTTCTTGGTCATATTCTTTGTAATAATTACTGTTTTGTCATTATTGATTTTTAGCCCTGAAACAAATTCAAATTCCTTTAGAATACCTATGACAGTTTTTAATCTCTTCTGTAGGATCTCCCAGTGATAATACAAGATCATCTGCATATGCTCTTATTTTGTAACTAAATCTTCCAGTTTTAACTCCATTTGTTTTTGTCTCTTCTCTTATTCTTTTGCATAATCCTTCTATCAAAAAGATTAAAGGAGACAGTGGGCATCCCTGTCTTGTTCCCTTTTGGATTTGTAAAGCTTCCGTCCTCTCTCCATTGATTTTTATTTTTGCCGATTGATTTTTATATATAATTTCCATCCAATTTATAAATTTCATTCCAACATTTACATCCTTAAGAATTTTAAACATTGTTTGCCAATTAACATTATCAAAGCTTTCTCTAAATCAAGGAATATTAGTGCAAGATTTTTATCACTATGTTTTTCAAAGTATACCATCAAATTCAAAACAAGCCATATGTTATCTTTCTGTTTAATTCTGAAAGCTGCTGGTCAATGCATCTGCGATATGATAGCAGAGTAGTTGATAACTGGGGCCCTTGGAAGTCTTTCATTCATAGGGTCACCATAATTCAAAGTCAACAGCAAATAATAATACTTTCTATTGACCTCATAATTGCATTGTGTGAACTAAAAGCAGTCAATATACACTAAACAGCTTAATGTTGTAAGGGAAGATCAGCAGTGCTAAGCAACCTCTGTTCCAAGAAAACATGCATACTGTTAGTGTTTTTCTTATTGAAGAACCATGATCATTTCTAAAGAACTCCAGGCTTCCCCACAACACATTCTGAAAATCACTACACTACACTTTTAGTGGCCCAAAATGTGGAAACAAGTATTTCTGACATGCCAAATTAGATTTTGCTCCTGGATAAAATATGCTGCCTTGGAGTCCTGCAGCAAGCTCATAGAGGCAACAGCCTTCTCCCACAGTTGCTCACCAGCAACTGATACAATACCTCTGAACCTGGAGGTAGCATATAGCCATCATGATGAATAGCCTTCCCTCCATGAATTTGTGTAACTTGCATTTACAGATATCTAAGATACTGGCCACCATCCATTTTGTGGCCCTGAATTTCATAAATTAATTGTGCTCTATGAAGGAGTATTTCCTTTTGTGCATCTTGAATCTTTCACCAGTCTGCTTCATTGGATGATCCCTGGTTATACCAGTACAATGTCTATTCTACAGATACTCATTGGATTGTGTAAAGGACCTAGCTCATGTTGCTACATCTTCAGAAACTGACAGTAATTTATGTGATTCCAGAAGAAGATTGCAAATGTTGCCACACTTGCAGGAATCATTAATATGATTAAGAATGACCATGGCTTTGTGTTACAGCCTTACACATGACTAAAGTTATGAGGCCTGTCACATAGACACATGTTTGGCTCTGCAGAATGCTTTGCTGAACATGAACATTCTATTCTGTGGGACTCTGTAGTGTTCATCTCTGCCTAAGATAAATATACTGATGGTCAGGTCTGTCCTATGACTATTTCTGGACATGGTCATGTGAAGTCTTTTCTGTGGGTGCTAAAGAAACCATAATATTGCCAATGGTCCATAGTAGGCTTGGAAAAGGAGAATCCTTTGACTTTCCAGAATCTTTAAACTGGTGCTGCTGTACAGAGCATTTCTTGATATTAATCTCTGCTGTATTCAAGTGCAGAATGGGGTTAAATTAATAACAGTCATCAACTGCTAACACTATTGTCTGTAGTGTTCCTTTGTGTAGTATCTAACATGTGAAGACAATAGATACAAGTGAATAGCAAAATGATAGGGAAGCAAAAATTATTCAGTAACTTTAATATTTAAAAAAACTGGGGAGTTTTTGCACTTAGAGATCAGCAATAGCTTTCACTGCTCAGGAAGGTAGTAATGGGAAACAAATTCTCAATAAAGTTAATATTTCATCTGCCTGTAACCATAAGAAACAGGGTAATGATGTATACATTCTCATATATGCTAAAATTGTCTCATTAAACAAGGAAAAGATGAAAAAGAAATATTAATTTCATAATTTAAGAACCTTAATTGATTCATTAGTTTAATGAATTTCAGTGAACAGAGGCAACATGCTTTTGAATACCAGTGCCTGGGGACAAAGAGCTGGAAGAGAACATGGGATTAATGCACTGCTTGGGAATGTCAAAAAACATGTTATTCCACCTCCGGAAACAAAGTGCTCAACAAGATGGACTATGGTCTAGTCCAGCTGGACACTGAAAGATTTCTAGAATCAATTACAGAGCCCTGTCTAATAAAGGTTACTGTGACTTCTAAAAGGGTAACTACCTTAGTCTGTTGTCTTAAAAACCACAGTCCAGTGGCATCTTAAACTCTAAAAAATACATTGTAATACAAGATTCCATGCAGTAAATAACAATGGGCATGTTGTTTTCCTGTGAAAATGTACTAATTTGGGTATGTTGTTTTACTGTCAAAATGTACTAATTTGGACTATAACTCCCAGAATCTTCTGGAGAATTCTGGGAATTAGTTATGTACTCTTCCTCAGACTCAGTCTCCAGAAGCTTCAGAGTTAAACAGTAAGTTTTATTACTAACAGAAATTTAAAGACTGAACTATACACCATTGTTGCTTCAAATGAAGCTCAAAAGAAAAGCAACACAATAAAAAATATTTACAATCAACCAAAATCTGGTGGGCAACTCATTCATTGGTCCCCAATATATCCATACTCCCCCTTCTGCTTTAGTATCCTCCCAACATTTGTTCCGACAGAACCCATCTTCTCTCGGCTATTATCAGCACATTGATTTGTTACTACTTCTAAGGAATGCAAAACATAAAATGCACACAGCACAGCACACACAGTTAATGGCAGGAAAAGGTCACTTTACAACCTGATCCTGACAGAACTATACTCCTAAAAACAACAGGTTGCTTGCCTGTAACTGTGGTTCTTTGAGTGGTCATCTGTGAACTCACACATGTGCGTTATCTGCATCTATGCAGAGCATCTCAGAACTTTCTAGATCTGCATGCAATGTTTTTTGGTGGTAGCCCCACCCATCTTACAGCCCTATATACCTCAGTCCCTTCCTATTACCTCAGTTCCATGTCCACCACAATTGCAGCATATATAGAAGCAGCATGGCAGGGCACAATGAGGGGAGGATGGGTGGGTTGTGTGAGTGTCCAGATGACCACTTGAAGTACCACAGTTACAGGTAAGCAACCTGTCCTTTGTGGTCTCTGTGACTCACACATATGGGAGGTTAGCAAGCTACTAACCTTGGAGATGGGAGGGTCATGCCAACATCCCACTAGGTGAAATCAACGTGTGAGCAGGGAAGACAGCAGCGCTCTGCCAAAGGATGTGTCAGCTCGAGACTGAGCATTGAGTCTGTAACTGGTGACAAAAGTCAATGGTTGAGACCAGACTGTCACCTTACAGATGTTGGGCAATGGGATGCTGGCAAGGAAGGCTGTAGAGGCTCTAGTACAGTGGCCCCTGATTCTTTGAGAAGGACCCTTTCTGGCCATATGGTATGTAGATGAATGGTAGAGACTAAACATTTGGAGAACATCTGTGAAGAAACTGGGAGGCCCCGCTTGGTTTGAGCATAGCAAAGAAATAGTCTAGGAGACATTCAAAAGTGACATCTTGTGTACGTAGAAGGCAAGGGCCCTTTGTGCATGTAGGGAGTGAAGGTTGCATTCCTCCTCCATGGATGAATTCTGCATAAAAGCTGGGATGCTTATGTCTTGATTGATGTGAAATACAGACACTACCTTAGATAGAAAGGTGATATCGGGCCTGAGAACTGCCCTGTCTGGATGAAAGTGGAGGCATAGTGGGTTGGAATGTAGAACACAGTTTGCTCACCCATCTGGCAGAGGTGATAGCAATTAGGAAAGTGGTTTTCCATATTAGAAGTCAAAGGTCTGATGTGCCCTTTGTGTGGCTGGGAAAGGTGTGTGAGGAGCAGGTCCAATTTCCAAGTGTGGAGTAGGACCAGTAATTGGTGGGTGTATGTTTTGGATACCCTTGACTGTGGGATCCTAAAGAAGGAATGGAGACCTATGGCCAGTGAATAGAAGGTGATAGCTGCTAGGTAGCATTTGACTGAGGAAAGGGAGAGCCCCTGATTGGAAAGTGAGAGAAGGAAGTCCAAGACATGGCTCATTTGGGTTTTTCTGGAGTGATGTTTTGTGAAGTGAGGAAATGCAGTAATTTGTTCCACTGGTAAGTGCAGGCCCTCCTGCTGGAAGCTTTATGGGCTGCAAGGGGAACCTGTTGAATCTCATTTGAAAACTGGTCTGTGGGTTGATTCTCCAGGCAGTCAGCAGAAGTATATCGATGTTTGGGTGTCGAATCCAGCCATTGTGGATGGAGAGATCCAGGTGACAGGGGAGGTGGAAGTATGTCCTTTTGGAGAGAAGGAAGAGCGGGGAGAACCAGGGTTGCCTTGGCCACCACAGAGTTTTGAGGATGCAGGGGGCCCAGACTATGGTGATTTGGACATCACCTTCATTATCTGTGGAAAGGGAGGGAACGCATAGAGAAGGGGCCCCTTCCAACGGTATAGGAAGGCATCTCCTTTAGATTCCTGAGACATCAATCTGCAGCAGAACATCCAGCACTGTTTGCCGGCCGATTGTGGAATAAAGAGAACACACACATAAAATGGGTTGAAATAAAGTGTTTTTATTGAAATCAACCTATTTAAATTCCCTCTAAAATCTTCAGCAGGGGGAGGCAACCTGGTGAGGGACCAGCTGAGGCAGTAGGTCCACACTGCTAAGCCTTCCCTGGCGAACACCTGGGTCCTGAAGAGGAACCCCAGTTGCCTGAGATTGCTCACCAGCTGGCCCGCATCTGGAAGGCGAACCCAAAAGTCCCTCACTCAACCCACACAGATTGGGGTGAAGGATTATCCTTTATGCCAACCTCAAGGCGGGTCCCCTTAGGCCCCACAACCTGAAGTGGCCCTTCCAGAGACTCTACCTTCACTGAAAATTGGTGCCAAGGTGCCCACCGAAGCAACGCCTCCCCCTTCCCCGCCAGAAGGGGATTAATCTATTCAGACACCACCCTAGCCAATGTCCCAAATGCCACCATCATAGTTTGGGGTAGGCGAACCCCCCCGCCCGAGAAAAGGGGGGAATTCCTACCTGGCTCCAAAGCAACTGATTATCATACTATTCAAGCGGCGGGAGGGTGAGTCAGTGATCGTTTGGATCCAAAGAGGAGGAGGTGATGGGTGGGAGGCCTTTATAAAAATTCTGGCCCTGCCCCTCGTTCTCCATCGCAGGCGACGATGGCTGCGACCAGCAGAGTGGTCTCCTGGGCCGCAAACAGCGGCAAAGGCGGCTCCCCGACCCAAGTGGCTCTGCCACAAGGTAGGGAGCTGGATTGCTGGCCGACTGCGGAATAAAGAGACCACACACATAAAATGGGGTGAAATAAAGTGTTTTTATTGAAATCAACCTATTTAAATTCCCTCTAAAATCTTCAGCAGGGGGGGCAACCTGGTGAGGGACCAGCTGAGGCAGTAGGTCTATCCTAGACCACACCCCTCAGCCTTCCCTGGCAGACACCTGGATCCTGAAGAGGAACCCCAGTTGCCTGGGGTTGCTCGCCAGCCAGCCCGCATCTGGAAGGTGAACCCCAAAGTCCCTCACTCAAGCCCCACGGATTGGGGTGAAGGATTATCCCTTAGGCCAACCTCAGGGATAATCCCTTAGGGCCAACCTCAGGGTCTCCTTCTGTCCCCTTAGGCCCCACGACCTGAAGTGGCCCTTCCAGAGACCCTACCTTCACTGAAAATTAGTGCCAAGGTGCCCACCGAAGCAACGCAACAAACAAAATATTAAACTACAAACACTGCAACGTAAAGGCCCTGACGAGCACCATCACCCGAGGGGATTTTGAGGTGAGGGAGTTTATCACCTGGATGGTTGCCATATTATCACACCAAAAGTGCACAGATGAATTCGCCAATTCCTCAGCCCAAATGGTGGGTGATACCAGTATTGGGAAGAATTCTAAAAATGTTAAATCAGCCACAATATCTGATGCCGCCCAATCCGAAGGCCACCTGCTCACGCACCACTGTCCACCAAAATAAACCCCGTGGATCCAGCCGCATCAGAGGCTATCTGTAGATTACCTTTGAGCTTCCGTTCCTCACGCCAAAAAGAGACACCATTAAATTGTTCTAAAAACTTCACTCAGGCGAAGATCCTCTTCACACAGGCGTAGGCTCCACTCAGTCGCAGACACCCATTCACTTTCCTTATTTCTCCTCCCTTCTCTCTTCTCCGTACCTTCCCAACTTCACTCCCGTGTCCTCTACACTCTTTCAAGCTTCTATCTCTCTCTTTCTACTCTACACTCCTAGAATTCTTCTTCTTTCCTTCTTTTCAAGTCCTCTTTCTCCCAGCTTCACCCCCGCTTTCTGCTTTCACTTCCGTCTCCTCCCCGCTCTACTCTCAGCCAAGCCTTAACCTGCGTTCCTTCACTACTTCCACTCTCTCCGTCTCTTTTTCCCTTTTCTACCTTTTCACGTCCACTTTCTCCTGATTCACCTCCGCCTTTTGAAGTTACCGTCCTCTTTCACCTTCACTCTGCTCCACTCTCGGGTTCTTTGCCTTCGTTCCACCCCCTTTCTCTCTGGTAGCCTGTGTTTGCCTAGGTTTGCTGGTCTTGAATCTGCTGTCTCCGCTCCTTTACTTCCACCTTTCACCAGTTCTGAACTTTCCTTTTCTCCTTCTCACCTCCGTGTCTCGCCAACTTCACCCCAGCCTCTAATTTTCTTTGTTTTTTTCTCTCCACTCCACTCTCAACTCAGGCTCTCTTTCTTCACTCCTTCTCGCCAGCCTCTGCCTCTTCATGGGGGCCCCACTCCACTCCTCCACTTACACCTCCGCTTGCTCCTGACTTTGCCTCCGCTTCTCCATCACCACCACACCACACCAACTCCTTCTGCTTTCTCCAGGCTTCGGCTTTGTCCTCTCCCCTCATGTCTCTCAAGTCTCTCTCTTTTTTTCTCTTCTTTTTCTCGTGAACCTGAGCTTTTTCCACACTGCCTCTCACCTCCACTTCTCACTCTCACTCCTTCTCTCACCTCCACTTAGTTCTTCTTCACACCTTCACGCCAACCAACACTGTAAGTCTTCTCAGACTCTTCTGATTTTACCGCTAGTTTCCAAGCTTTTTGAATGTGTGGTGTTATGTTGTGAAAGATTTCACCAGTTCAAATCTCCAGTGATATCTCTCTTCTAATATAAGCTTCTTTGATGTTATATTCAACCTTAAAACCGGTTAGGGTTGCTTGTATCCTCTTCAAAGGATTTCTGGGCAGGGGCGTTGATGGCTCTATGACCTCCCTCAGCATACTGTGCCTTTCCTCCCTCCCTTAATGGGAGTTAAGAAAAAGACACTTCAGCTGGAAAAGAGTCTATTTCGAGCCCACTCCAAATCCTTTACCACCAAAGGATTATTTTCTGGTTTCAAGTTAGTTAAGAATATTGCCAGAAAGACCTCAGCCCAGTGACTGTCTGAGCTCCCGCTGAGCTACACACAGCCGACCACAACCTCGTTTCCAACCTGAGTGAAGTAGAGAGAAGGAGCACGAAAGATGGAGAATGGAGGACTGTGAAATCCAGGTGTGGCCTGCGGATAGCAGAGGGGTTTTAGTGGAGTAAGGTGAGGTTTTGTGTGAGAAAGGGGGAAAAAGAACGAGAGACAGTGTATTCAGGAAGAAGGAGATAAAGTGGGAATAAGTGAAGGGAACGGAAGTTAGAGGGGTCTGGAGTAGTGGGTTTGATTGCAAAGGGATTAAGAAAGGCCCGTGTTTAGGCAAAATACAAGTAAATGGTGAGATGTAGACAAGCATTAAAACAACAGAAGATTGGGAAACAAAATTGTGTGATAATATAGTTCTTAGCAGAAGTGGAAGATAAAATTAGTTGAAGTTATAAAGTATTGATTACTATTACATTGTAATAAGGAAGATTGTTTAAACTTAAAACTTATAAAGGGGCAAAGGTCGGTAACTAGATTCTATTATTATTGTATCACTATTGCATTGTAATAAGGAAGACTGTTTAAACTAAAAATATACGTTTGTTTTGAAGGGGGTAAAGGTTGGTACCTTTACTGTTATAAATTATAGTGGGTGACTCATCTGTCTAGAAAATTGTGCTCTGGGCTGGTGTAAGCAGAGTTAAAGAAGGGGGAACTTTTATTTTCCTTCTCTGGTACAAAATGCCGATCAAAAAGCAAGCACATATTCAAACATCAACAACCTTAACAACAAGAAGACTATCTATAGAAGTGGCAGATACTCAACAATTGCTGCTACAGGAATTTCAAAAATTTAGAGAGGAGGTGATGTTGGAAATGAGAGAAATAAGAAAGGATATAAAAAAGGAGTTAGATGAATTTGGGAAAAAGCTAAACCAAATAACTGTAGACGTAGAACAGTTAAATGGGAAGGTAGAAGAAATAAAAACAAAAACTAAAAGGCTAGAGGATAATACAGAACAATTGAAAATAGAGCAGGAGCAAGGACAGGAAAGAGATTTAGAAATTCAAATGAGATTGAGAGAAAAATGTATTAAAATAAGGGGTCTGGTGGAGATGGAGGAAGAAGACCTGTATCAAAGATTATTACCAGAATTAGCAGATTATGTAGAGATGCCTTTAGAAAGGATGGAAGCTGAGGTAGATAGGATATTCAGAATAAACTCAAGGAAGCTGCCAAGAGACATGATATATTTTACTAGAACAAAGATTAGAGACCTAGTCTTGCAGAAAAATTACGAAACAAGCTTAGTTATAGATGATAATGAAGTTGCAATATATAAAGAAATACCAAATCAAATCTTAAAGAGAAGGAAAGATTACCATTTTATTACTTCCAGGTTGCAAAGAAAAGGCATACAGTATAGATGGGAAAAGATAGAGGGAATATCATTTACTTTCTGTCAAAGAAGATATAGGCTAAATACGGTAAAAAACGCTAAGGATTTCCTGGTTAAATGGGGGAAAGATTTCAAATGGCATAGAGAGAGAAAAGATAGAAAAGGAGCAAAGTGAGAGGCAGAGAATCATGAAAAGAAATCCTGAAAAATTGAGTGAGGGACGGGAAGGTGAAATCGAAAATGTGAGAGGAAGTAAGGAACTGGGGGAAAAGATAGATATAGATAATGAATTTGGAGATGAGGAAGAGATAGGGATGGAGGAAGACGAACAAGAGGAGGAAGGAGAATTATTAGATACAGAAGAAGAAATAGAAGGAGAAAAAGAAGAACAAGAAGAGATAGAAAGTTTGGACATAGTTGAGGAAAATTAAAATAAAGTAAATAAATTAAATAAATATAAATTAATAATTAAGGAACAGAATGGACATTAAATTTATATCATGGAATGTTAGAGGAATGAATTCCCCCCACAAAAGAGATATTTCATCATCTGGAAAAAATAAAAGCGGATGTGATATGTGTTCAAGAAACGCATATAAAAGAAAAAAACCAAAATTTATTAAAAAATAGAAAACTAGGACAAGAATTTATAAATTCAATTAAAAAAAGAAGAAAGGAGTTGTATTATATGTAAAACAAGCTGGGCAGCAAAAGAAATAATAAAGGACTTAAACGGGAGATATATTGGTGTAGAGACAACAATAATGGGTAAGAAAACCTTGATAGTGGAAATATATGCGCCATCTGAACAGAAGGATAAATTCTATAAAAATTTGTTGAATAGCTTATTGGAAATAGATTATGACAACCTGATTTGCCTTGGAGATTGGAACGGAGTATTAGACCCTCTTAAAGATAGGATTTCAACGAAAAAATAAAAGAAAAACAAGGGAAATTATCCAAATCCTTCTTAAGTTTTATGGATAATCTGTCGATGATTGAAGTATGGCGACATTTATACGGTAACACAAGAGAGTATACATATTTCTCCGATAGCCATAATTCCTTTCCTCGAATAGATATGTTCCTAATATCAAAAAATATGGCAGGAAATGTTAGATCTATGGAGATTATGCAAAGAACAGTTTCGGGCCACAGCCTGATAAAATTGACAATTAAAAATTATGAAAGAAATTATAGTTGGAGACTCAAAGAGAGCATGATACGAGATGAAAAGGTGCAAATTAGAATAAGAGAAACACTGAAAAATTATTTTAGAGAAAATAAAGAAGATGAAGTAGCTATTCATAATATATGGGATGCGAGCAAGTCCATGGTCAGGGGATTGTGTATGCAAATAAATTGTGAGCAGAATAAAAGGAGGTGAGAAAAAAATGCAAAACTTGCAAAATGCTTTACAACAAAAAGAAACAGAACTAAAAAGAGATCCCTCAAATAAGGAAATAATTAAAACATTGAAAATTCTGAGAGATCAAATGGAAATGGAGACAGCACAAGAAATTGAGAAAAAGATTAGATATGTGAAACAAAGATATTATGAGAGTGGAAATAAAATCTGGAAATGGTTAGCATATAGAATGAGAAAAGAACAAGAGAAACAGCAAATATTGAAAATAAAGATAAAAGGGAAAATATTAACTAGCCAAGAGAAGATTAGAAAAGAGTTCCAAGAATTTTATAAAGGAATATTCAAAGAAACAGTACTAAATATTGGGAAGGAAGGAAAGATAATGCAGTATTTGGACAAACAAAGTATACCAAAAATAAATAAGAGTCAAAAAGAAGAATTAAATAAAAATATAACAATAACGGAAGTAGAGGAAGCAATAAGAGGATTAAAAAATGGGAAAACCCCAGGGCCGGATGGTTTTCCGGTGAGTTATTATAAAATCTTTGAAGAAGAACTTAAAGAAGCTTTATGGAAGACGTGCAATAACATAATATTAGAAGTCGTCATACCAACATCTTGGAAGAATGCAAATATTGCATTAATATTAAAAGAAAACAAGAACCTTGAAGAAATGAAAAATTAAAGACCCATTTTGTTATTGAATACCGATTATAAGATTTTTATAACAATCTTGGCGGAAAGGCTGAAAAAAATACTAAATGATTGGATTAATGAGGATCAATCAGGATTCCTATCTAAAAGACATTTAAGAAATAATATAAGAAGGATAATAAATCTTATAGAACATTTTGATAAACATCCCGAGAAAAAACTAGCCTTAATATTTCTAGACGCAGAAAAGGCTTTTGATAGCGTGAAATGGGTCTACATGATAGAAGTAATGAACAAGATAAATCTGGGTGAAAACATTATAAATGGGGTTAAAGCACTTTATAAACATCAGACAGCGCAAATTATAATAAATGGCCAGAAAACAGCGGAAATAAAAATAGAAAAAGGAGTGAGGCAAGGGTGTCCGTTATCACCATTGATTTTTATTATGGCATTGGAGATATTATGTAGGAGTATTAGAGAAGATGAGAGGATACAAGGAGTAAAGATAAAAAAGCAAATCTTCAAGATATGTGCATTTGCGGACGATTTGGCCATATCTTTAGAAGACCCTGTAGGATCAATAAAAAAGATGCAGGAAACATTAGAAGACTTTGGAAAAGCATCAGGAAGTAAGATAAATAAAGAAAAAACAGAAATATTAACAAAGAACTTGACAAGAATAGAGGAAGAGAAGTTGGAAGAAGTAACAAAATTTAAGATAGAAAAAAAGATTAGATATTGGAATAATATTAACAAAAAACAATTTGGACTTAATTGACAATAATTACGGAAAAATTTGGAAAGAGATAAAAAGTGACATGGAAAAATGGGGAAAGCTGAATTTATCCCTCCTTGGGAGAATATCGGCAGTAAAAATGACAATTTTGCCTAAAATGCTTTTTTTATTTCAAAATCTACCAGTAATAAGGAATAACAAACTATTTAGTCAATGGGAAAAGGACATATCAAAATTTATTTGGCAAAACAAAAAACCAAGAATAAGAAGGAAAATACTGCAAGAGGAAAGAGATAAGGGAGGCCTTGGGGTAGTATGAGGTTATATTATCATTCTTGTGTTTTGATTTGGCTTTATGATTGGTTTAGACTTAAAAACGATAGAATTATAACTTTGGAAGGAGTAGATACCAGGTATGGATTACACGCGTACCTATGGTACGAAAAGGAAAAGATAGACAAAAACTTTAGAAATCATATCATTAGGAATACAATGTTAAAAACATGGAAGGAAGTTAAAAAGAATTGTACAATAGATTACAACTGTGGGTATCAATGCAGGAAGCCTTTAGAAGAACTGAGATGGCACATTTAGAGGGGTGGTTAACATATAAAGAGTTATTGAAATACGAAGGAGGGGAGTATTTAATAAAAACTAGAGAGGAATTGGAGGAGGAACAGAAAATGGTAAAATGGTTCCAATATCGTCAACTATTAGAAAGGTATAAAATGGACAAAAACTTGATAGGAATAGAACATCAGAAGACAGAACTTGACGTAATAATATTAGAAAACACAGAATTGACAATATCTAAAGCATATAAATTGTTATTGAAATTTGAATTTGAATCGGAACCGGTGAAAGATTATATGATCAAGTGGTCTCAAAATATTGGCTATAGTATTCACTTGGAAAATTGGGAGATGCTATGGAGAAGGAATATGAAATTTACCCCCTGCATGGAGTTGAGAGAGAATTGCTATAAGATGCTCTTTTCGTTGGTACATGTCACCTCAAAAGTTGGCAAAATTGTATAAAGATAAAAGAATAAACTGCTGGAAATGTGGGGAAATGAACGGAACCTTTTACCACATGTGGTGGTCATGTAGTAAAGCAAAAAAATATTGGGCAAACATTTACAATTGGATTAGGAGAATATTAAAAATTGAATTTAGATTGAAACCTGAAATGATTCTATTAAACATTATAGAGAAAGATCTTCCTAAAGAGGATAGAAAGTTAATACTATACATGACCACCACAGCAAGAATCACATACGCCAGATACTGGAAACAAAAAGATATACCGGAGACAGAGGAATGGATAAGGAAATTATTAGAAATAGCAAGAATGGATCAACTCACATATTGGATTAAACATAATTCCAATACTAGATTTAGAGATGAATGGGGAAAACTGATAGAATTTTGGAAGTGTGAATGGAGTGAATATATGGTCACTTGGTTTAGAGATTAAAGTGAAAGAAGCTAAGAAAGGTATTTTCTGATTGAGGGCTACGGGAAAAAAATAATAATACAATTTTTGGGATAGATGAACTGAGGCATAGAGTACTGTAACTGCAGGAAAGTTGTGTGGTAAAGAATGAAGAATTAAAAGGTTATGTTTATATCTGTAAATATAGGATGAAATGAAGATTAAAGTTCAGTAGACATGTATAAAAACATGATGTATAATAATACAGAAAAATATTGTTGTATTGTATAACAAAGACCAAGGAGTATACAAGGAACAAGTTCAAACTCCATTGATAAGGAAGTCAATCTTTTATTTTTTATTTTACTTTTGTATTTTATATTTCTGTAAATTGTCTTTATTTAAAAATAAAATAATTAAAAAATAAATTGTTCTAAAAACTGTTGCCAAACAAGCAAATCTGCCCTTAAATCCTTAGATATGCAGATTAAGAAATAGGGCTGTCGTATACCCTATAATTGATGAAGGAAAGCCCTCCCTGGTGCTACCACCTTACACGTGAAGTTCCAATGTCCTATAAGGACCTGAAATTCATACAAAGTAGCTTTATGTCTTGCTAAAAACTGGGAAACCCTATTCTTTAAATCGGTGACCTTAACTGTAGATAATCTACATTGCTGATTGACTGTGTCAATCTCAACCCCTAAAAAGGTCAACAACTGGGCAGGACCCTCTGTTTTTTCAGGAGCCAGAGGGACCCCCAGCTCACCTGCCAATGCTTCAAACTGATGCAACAAATATGCACACTGGCCAGACTGATAAGGCCCTATCGTTAAAAAGTCATCGAAATAGTGTACAACACTGTGTAGTCCGATTCTAGCTCTCAAGGCCCATTCAAGAAAGGTGCTGAAAGTTTCGAATGCATTGCACGAAACTGAACAGCCCATGGGGAGAGCCCGGTCCATAAAAAACTGCCCCTCAAACTGGAAACCTAACCATTCAAAGTCATCCGGATGAACTGGCAAAAGGCGAAAAGCAGATTTAATGTCACATTTTGCCAGCTCAGCTCCCCAACCCTGAAGTTGAACTGCCCTAATGGCCGTATCAAAGGATGTATACTTTACTATACACAGCTCGTGGGGAATAGTCATTCACCGAATCCCCGTTAGGGTATGATAAATGGTGGATGAGTCTAAATTCCCCAGGGGCCTTTTTGGGCACAACACCCAGAGGCGAAACTCTTAGGTTGGGAACCGGAGGACTAGGAAAGGGACCTAAAACGAGACCCTCATTAACTTCTTTTTTAATTTTTTCCCTAACCAAAAGACAATCTTAAAATCAAGAACTGATTTTAAATTGCGGGCTCAAAACGGCCCCCTAACACCCTGAAATGGGATCCTAAACCCAAACTGGAAACCCTCAAGCAAATATTTGGCTGCCTTCCTATCAGGATAAATTTTGAGCTATCATTAGAGAGACTCATTGTTGATTGGGCTAGGCCCCTTTATGAGTGTAAGCGGTGGAAGCTCCACCCTCCCTCCTTGATTGGTCCTGCCACCCCGGGCAGCTGTTTTTCCCCTGGGACAGTTCCGAAAGGAATGTCCCCCTCCACAGATGGAGCACTCATGGCTGAAACTGCAGGGTTTCCTGGCACAAAACTCATGCGAACTAAACTCCCAACACACCTGCTAAGCGGTGAGAGCTGTATCGGCAAGGGCCCGCACCACTGGGCTGCTAGATGACTTGACCAGGTGCCCACTATGAGTCCTCTCCCCTTGGATTGGGTGAGCCAGAGTCATAAGCTGCATCCATAACTGAGGATGCATCATATCCCATCTCAAAGAAGGATAAATTGCAGCCCTCATCCTAAGGGCCTCATCATAAAGGAGCCATGCTGGACCTGAGAAATCACCGTATGTCCTGTGAATTATGTCTAAGTACTGAAACAGGGCTGCTGCATGGTGAGGATGTGCCTTAACCACAACCCCAGCATAAATGAGAAAACCGGAAAGCCAATTAGTCCAGTTCCTCTCTACCTTCCTCTTCTTCAACTTTCCCTTCTCTTTCTCATCCATCTCATCCCTTATCTTTTTTATCCACCTCTCTATAGAGTAGAGAAAATTGGTCCACATATTCTTTCACTATCTTGTCCCTAGTAGATTGAAGCAAATGGTCACCTAAGGGGAGGGACATCCAAATCCTCCCTGTCACCTAAGGGGAGGGACATCCAAATACTCCCAATCTCATCCAAATACTCCCTGTCACATTGAATCCTTGTCATCACCAAGCCTAGAGCTGAGCAGGAGGAGGGGTAGGTTGCTTGCTTGCCAAAGTTCAGCCGGTCAGAGGGACTTGTGCCAGCGAGTGGCCACCAAGTTTCCTCTGCACCGCTGTCCGCAGCTGCGACCGGTCAGCGAGCTGGGAAAAACACCGCGGGGTTAAAACCCCAAGCAGTGCCGAGTGGGCAAGGTCAGCGAGTGGGGAAAAAACACCGCGGGGTTAAAAACCCCAAGTGGTGCCGAGTGGGAGCTGCGCCCCACCTGTGGTAACAAAACGGCGAACAACGCCTACACAACTCCAGCCGCCGCTGGCCCAATCTCCAGACCGGCCACGCAACTGCCCGCTCAACCTCCTCTGCCACCTCGCCTCCCAGACAGCCTGAACAGTGATCTCTATGATAGCTTAGATCTAAAGAGGAGGAGGTGAGGGGTGGGAGGCCTTTATAAAACCTCTGCCTCGGATTGTTGGCTGAGGAGGTGAATAGATCCATGTGGGTAGGATGTTGTTGTCTCTGGGAAGGTGTATTGCACACAGAAGGTGAGGTTCAGCAAAGGGATGATCATCTTCCCCCTTGTTTGTTTAAATAGAATATTACAGTCATATTGTCCATAACGATTTGGATGACTTTGCCTCGCAACAGGAGGGCAAATGCTCGAAGTGCCTTCTCCACTGCTAGTAGCTCCAGGAGATTGATGTGAAGAGAGGATTTGTGTGGAGATCATTTTCTTTGGACTGTTAAGCCCAGCCCATGTGCATCCCAACCATGGAGAGCTGCATCCATCCTTATGGACAATTGAAGTTAGTGTGGGTGGAAGGAAATTCCCTCGAGGAGATTCCTGGGACCAAGCCACCAGTTGAGGGATATCTGTTTTAGGATGGTGAGGAGTTGGTATGGGGAGTTGAATCTCAGGTCAAAGGTGCTAATGAACCATTGTTGTAGGGTTCGCATCTTGAGCCTTGCGAATGTGGTGACTGCTGTAGGCACTGATGTGACTGAGGAGGACCTGGATGGTTTTTACTCAGCATCGTCTAGTGTTGCAACAGTGTTTGGTCAGTTTCATGAGAAGGAAGCAATGATACTCCAGGAGGAATGCCCTGGTGGCTGTAGAGTCCAAAATGGTACCAACGAATTTAGCTGATCTTGTGGGAGTAAGAGAGGGTTTTTCTAGATTCACTATTAGGCCCAGGTCTGAGAGGTTGCAAGATGGTCCCAGCATCTTGGGGAAGTTGGTTTTTGAGTGTGAGACCACCAGCCAGTCATCCATGTAGGAAAATATTACTGTTCCTTGTTGTTGGAACCATCCCACCACAATGTTCATACATTTGGTAAAAACCCATGGGGTAGTTGATAGCCTGAACGGGAGGATGATATGAAAGTAGTGTCCCTGAGATTGATGGTGGCAAACCAATCTCCCTTCTTCAGTAGCAGTAGAATGGAGAGGATCGTTACCATGTAAAAATGTCTTGGGAGATGTAGTTGTTATAGAATCATAGAATCATAGAGTTGGAAGAGACCTCAAGCGCCATCCAGTCCAACCTCCTGCCATGCAGGAATACACAATCAAAGCAGTCCCGACAGATAGCCATCCAGACCCTGCAAGTCCAGGACTGGGTAACCAAAGTCTGGACATTGAACAAAAAGGAAATCTTGCAGCTCTCCAATGGATTGTTCACCTACACAGGGAGGCATGCAACACAAGTCAGGAGGTAGTCATCTTTAAGTCTCTAGGGACACTGACCAAGACCCTCACATAACAAGCAGGGGAGTATACTGTATTTTGAGTTTTCGCAACCAGCACTCAATTTTTCTAAAATTCAACCTAAAAATCAGGGATGCCAAGACACTAATGCACATTGAGTAGCCTATCATGGGCTCCCACAAGGTAAAATCAGATGTACGGGAGCTCATGTTAATTCAGCCAACAATGTCCTTGAAAGAGGTCAGGGTGAGCCTAGCCAGATTAGATATCGCAACTAGGCTCCCTGAATGCAACCCAGTTTTGCAGCCCAGTAAGATAGGCAAGGAGAACTGGATAACATTATGGACTGGGTACAATCAGCTCTCTAGAGTAAAACAAGCCTGAAAAGATTGTATAGCCCGCATTGGAGCTGGCATAGCTTTCTTAGATGCCACCAATATTCCAGAACACGGCCTCACAGCCCGGAAAACACCCAAGGAAAATCTTTTTAAAAATTCTTTCCATCCCTACCATTGATCTTAGCAGAGCACACTTCTTGATTGGGTGTTGGGACAGGTACTATAAATATTATAGACGAGTGATAGTACTTTTGAATGTGCCGTGCAATACAAACCCTAAACCAAAACAAACAACCTCCCTGTGAACAGAAAAGTAGAACAACAGGAGCAAAGTTCTGGCCTCTTCTTTTTCCCACAAGAACATCTAACAATTACAGAACTCAATTGGAAGTCTCTAGAAGTTCCATGCACATATGGCTTGAAGGCTTAATTGGCCAAGTTTATATTTAAAAAGCAACAAGCATATGTGGAAGGTATATAGTTTCCCACATTTTCTTCTTTTGTGAAAGTGCATACACATTATTAATTGTACAGTACTTGCTATACCGGTTGAAGTGCTTTTATTCATCCTGCTGGATATAGAAATCCCATTAGGAAAATGTGCAAAGAAATGATCCCTTGAGTTGCCCATGTCTTTGATCCATTTCAACTAGTTGTTATCTCTAAAAGTTTTGCTCATTCCCTCTTTTAGCTGTGTGCCATCTGTCACAGATTTCTGTCAACAAGCCTTGTATGATATCCAGAGGAAGGTTTCCAGGCACCTGGTGATTTTTTAAAGCAAATGGTCAGGGGGTGGAAGGAAGGGAAGTATGTCATTTGTGCCAACTTGTAGGCATATTAGTTGTTTCCATTCCACTTTTAGAACTGATTAAATTTCCTATTACAGCAGAAAGAACGTTTTGTGGTCTGATATCTAAATAGGAGCTTTCTAGTAGGGTTTTCTGTTTCTTCCACTCTTTCCACTTGTGTTATTACCCGAAGAGGTGGGGTATGCTGTAGAGACCCACTCGTGATGCCAAAATATCTGTTATTGTTTCGGGGAATTATTAGCTCAAACGGAAGACTGCAAGAGGTGGGTAACTTTGGGATTGTTTCACCTACGTATACCAGTACTAACTGAAGAGGATACTCCATCTTAAAGTGAAATAGAGTATTTTTTATTGGAAATAACACACAGTGAACACACACATGCAACACACATTCCTAAGAACCATACAAGGCTATAGAGGAATAAGGCCAAAAGATTGGTTATAGGAAAACATCCAGGGAGATAAGGGTATAGTTACCAGTCTTGAAGAGAAGAGTTCCTTGCAGCTAAGATGCTCAGACTGGCACTAGAGGGTGGCACAGAGAATCTGGCAGTGTCGATTTCTATCTCTGACACATTTTGCTGTTGCAGGAGCTGTAACATTTATAACCTATTTCATGTCTTGAAGGCATGTTCTGGCTTATGGCTCTTTCTGAGGGAGAGACAAAGGAAAATGAAAATCAACTGATTGCTTTATATGCTGGGAGAGAAATTGATGGGTTTATGACAACCTTGCAACACTGGGCAGGAGGGGGTCTGAGGTGAGATTTCCTTATGAGTGGATTTGGGAGTGGTTACTTAATTGTTTGGTTGAATGACTCATTGCTGAGGTGCCCAGGAAGGGATTAGCACATACCTCCTTAATGACTTTGTGTACTAAGGGCCTTCCACAGAAACCTAATATGGGCTTTCTTTCCCTAAGACACATTCCAGATCATTGTGACCTCCACCTGACTTCTTTTTGGTTTGTTTCAGCCAACTTGACCCCAAAGAGTGTCCAATATTTCCAATTATGAGATAGCATAGGGAGGGAGTAGTAGGGTGTGCTAACAGTGTTTTCAGTGGAATCACCTCATATTTGTTCCTTTTGTGGGTCTTTGTGTAAAAACAAATTGAGGATATGACAGTAATGGATTGTTGTTGTCTGGTAATAGAGGATGTCAACTCTTTATTCACATCCATTCCACATCTAGAATCAAGAACTATTGTGGAAAAATATTTGTCAACATAACAATTAAAAAATCCTTCCACACATTTTTTATTAGATATTTTAGATTTAATATTAGAAAAGAACTATTTCAGATTTCAATCACAATATTATTTCCAGCTCAAGGGTGTAGCCCGCAGCATAGCCAACTTATACATGACAACATTAGAGAAAGAGAACATCTATACAGAATGAAATCCATTTATCAAGTATATAAAATATTATGGGAGATTTATCAATGATGAATTGATCGTGTTCACTAAGAAATCAATACTACACCAATTTTTGAATGGGTAAAAAACATCAAGTTGAACATTAAATTTAGCTGCCAGGAAGATTCAAATGAAATAGCTTTGCTGGATGTAATGACATACATAGATAGTCATAAATTGGGAGTTGTTGTTATCAAAAGCCGACAGATCACAATTCTCTCCTTCATTTCTCAAGGTGTCACCCTTATTCTTTAAAGAGAAATCTTCCTTTTCCACAGTTTTTAAGACTCAGAAGAAACACATCACAATTAAAGGATTATCAAACAGCAGCTGATAAATATCAAACAGTGTTAGAGAACAGAGCATATCCTAAACAGGTCATAAAAGTAGCCAGAACTAGGGCACTTGAAAGAAATAGTCTCTCCTCACAGAAAACACACTTTTCTCCTCCAATAGAATAGTGGACATTTTTACATTTAATCAAGCTTTTCATGAAATTAGGAAGTTAATAACAAAACATTGGCATCTTGTTAATCATATACCAGGTTGTGAACATTCTCCTGTAGTAGCTTTTAGAAGAAGAAAAAACCTAAAGGATATGCTAGTCCACACAGATTTACTACCAAGTAGACCTTCAACAAAGCCATGCAGGGGCCACTACAGATGTGGTCACTGTAATAATTGCCAACAGGCATTAGAAATAAAATCCCTTAAACATCCAAAACTGGACTTAGAATACAAATTAGAAACCTTTACAAATTGTAATTCATCACATTATTTATATAATAATGTGCCTGTCTAAATTACTTTACATTGGTAAAGTGGAGAGAGTGGTTTGTGCTAGAATTAATAAGCACAAAAGTTAAATAAGAAATAAAGCCAAGGACAGTCCATTAGTGGATCATTTTGTTACATGTGGTACTAACCTGAATCATTTAAGGTTTTTTTTTGTTATAGAGACTTTGCAGCATCAGTCTTTACAGGGCAGCTCATTATATTCCATGTTATTAAGAAGAGAAGCATTTTGGATTTATAAATTACAATCCATGCAACCTGAAGCTTTAAATGACAGATTGGATTTATTGGTATTTTTATTAAAAAAAAATAATAATTCCACAGCCATATAAGGGGTCTGGTTTTGGAGGAGTTCAACAAGAAATTCAGATATGGATTCTATATAGAAAACAACTATATATTAGCATGTTAAAAGGACACTATCACTTTAAGAACAAAAACAAAAAACCTGAGGAGAATCAGGATGATTCATTGACCACAGTATAAAGATAAAGTTAGCACACAATCAGAATTAGGACATTGGAACAATCTTGGAAGAATAAACACAATTAAAATGATTGCATACAGAGTCGGAGAAATAATGAGGCCACACACATGGTTTGGGGTGAAATAAAATGGGATCTTTATTTATCAACCTACTTATTTAATCCCTTAAATCTTAAGCAGGGGGAGGCAACCTAGTGAGGGAGCAGCTGGGGAGGATCGTCCCTTCTGGACTTATGCCCCCAGCTTCCCCGGGTGAACACCTGAGCCCTGTTGCGTAACTCCAGGATGTGGGGTTGCTCACCAGCCTGCCCGTGTCTGGAAGGTCAACCCGAAAGACCCTCACCCAATCCATACAGATTAAGGTGAGGGGATTATCCTTCAGGCCAACCCCAAGGTAGGTCTCCTTCTGTTCTCCCAGATCGTACAATCTAAGGAGACCCTTCCAGAGACCATGCCTTCACTGAAATCGGTGCCATAGGTATACACCGTAATCTACGCCTCCCCCTATTCCCACCATAGATAAGAGGCTAGCGTCCGCTTTGTCCCTTAATCATCCACCAGCTTGTCCAATAGGTCCCTCAACCCCTGCTGAAGATCCCCCCAAAATAGTAAATTACCAGAGTCCGAGAGATGTATGCCGTCCGCTCTGTAGAGCCTAGGCCTCTCAAACAGAATTTCGGGATGTGCCAGGTAATGCCCTCCCTTTGAAAGTAAAAACTTCCCCATCTGCCTGTTGACATTACGCCTGGCCCTTTCAATCAAGTGGGGATACCCATCCCCACACCATATCTGTCTGGGCAATATGGCCGACCACATGATGGTGACTGCAGGCCATCTAGCCCTGATCACATCCAAATCATGCGACGCTTGGATTACCAAGGCCTTGCCTTTCAAAAGGCCCAGGTCATTCCCCCCAAGGTGCAAAACCAAAACGTCAGGTGGAGGCCCCACAAGTTCTGTAAACAACAATGGCATGAGCCCATACCATTGCAATCCCCGCTTCCCCAACCGCTCAATCACCCCCATGTCTCCCAGGCTAAGGTGAGGTCCAAAGTAACTTAATTGGGCCTGTCGGGCCACCCAGTAGACCATACTGTGGCTGCAGATCAGAACCTGCCGTCTCACCAGCTGTGGTCTATGACCTGGAAGACAAAAGGGGAAAAGAGTCAGTTAGTAAGGCCAAACATATCTCCGGTATGAGGCAGACCTCCATCGCCCAATCCTCTGGATGGCCAAAGGCGACAGGCCCATAGCCACGGCAGTGGAGGCGGCCCATATCCAGAAAGAATGTGTCCCGAACTCTTGACACCTATGAGGCCCAAGCATTCCAGTGCCTTAGCCGTCACCTTCCAAAACTAGTACCTAGTTAGGGGGGGGGAAGAATCAGCATGAATAAAAAGCGCTCCTGGGAGTTCGCCCCGAACTCGAAGATATTCCTGTAATGCAAAAACCGGACATATGGTGGTATCATTGCAGCGTTGTAGCTGCACAGTTTTACCACGCCCCAACTGATCAGTCTTTGAAAAGCAAAGCCTAATCTGTCGCTCTGTAACCTTTAAGTCCCTTAATTCCAGGGCCCTGCCTGAAGAGTCAGCCTTGGAAGATACCACGAGTTCGCTAACTCGCAATGTACCAAAAAACGCCAACAAGGTGGCGGCGTGAAAAAGCAATGCCTCATAGGGGAAAAAACAGATCTCTGCCCAGGCATGGTGCAAGCCCTTCAGGATGCTTGGCGAAAGAGGAACACGAGAATCCCTCTTTCAGCCGCGCTCTCGGGCCCATCCTTCCAGCGTCTTCCAAATACGGAAGTCAGGCCCCCCCTGTACTTTCATCCAAAATGCTAAAGCCGACAGTTTGCCCTTGATGGACAGTGGAGCTAAGCCTCGTTTGTGAAGATGCACACAGAATTGTAGCAAATGTGCCACTGGTACGTCAGCTCCCAATTGGAGACCGAACTGATCCCTAAATTGATAAAATTCACTAACAGCCCTGGCATATCCCCTTCGTGTGCTAAAAGCTACTGACATACCTAGGGCCCTCCAAATTTCAGATTCCCAATCTGCCATAGCTCATCCGGCATCCTGTCACCCTCGGGCTCCGCATCTGGGGCAAGTTCTCTGAAGCGCTCCATCTGCATGCGGGAAAGAGAGTCAGCAATCTCATTGGTAACACCCGCCACATGCCACACAACAAATAAAATATTGTATTTAAGGGATTGCAACGTGAACAGCCGAACCAGACGCATGACCCGCGGAGACTTGGATGTGAGAGAGTTTATTACCTGGACCGTCGCTGAATTGTTGCACCAAAAGTGCACTGACGAATTCGCCAGTTCTCGTGCCCATATGAACGCAGCAACCAAAATCGGGGAAAAATCCAAAAAGGTAAGATCAAGTGTGATGTCTGTCCCGCACCAGTCAGTGGGCCATCTATAGGCACACCACCGGCCACTGAAATAAACCCCGAAACCAACAGAGCCGGCGGCATCTGAAGCAATTTGCAAAGCCCCCTGGAGCTTTCTTTCCTGACGCCAGAATGAAATGCCATTAAATTGATTTAAGAATTCCTGCCAAACCAGCAGGTCATCCCGCATTTCCTTAGTAATACGGATCTTATGATAAGGCCTTTGCACTCCCATAATGGCATCACATAACTGGCGAAGGAAAGCCCTGCCGGGGGCCACCACCTTACATGCGAAGTTCAGGTGTCCAATGAGAACCTGAAACTCCCGTAAGGTGGCCTTATGTCTACATTTAAATTGGCCAACTCTATCCCTTAACTTCTGAATTTTTAAATCTGACAGGCAGCACAGCTGATTAACTGTGTCAATTTCAATACCCAAAAAAGCTAACGTTTGTGAGGGGCCCTCAGTCTTTTCGGGAGCAAGGGGAACACCCAGTTCCCCTGCCATCTGTTCAAAAGACTGCAGCAAAAATCTACACTCGGAAGAACCATACCTAAAAAAATCATCTAAGTAGTGAACAATGCCATGTAAGCCAGTCCTGGCTCTAAGTGCCCACTCTAAAAAGATACTAAAAGTTTCAAAGGCATTACAAGATACTGAGCATTCCATGGGTAAGGCCCGGTCCCTGTAAAAAAGCCCATCAAACTGGAAACCTAGCAGCTCAAAGTCATCGGGATGAACCGGGAGAAGACGGAAAGCCGATTTGATGTCACATTTTGCCAATTCCGCTCCAGGACCATGCCGCCTGACCTCACATATAGCTGCATCAAAGGAAGTATACCTAACCGTACATAATTCCGGGGGGATAGAATCGTTTACCGACTCTCCCCTAGGATAAGAAAAATGATGTATAAGCCTAAACTCACCAGGCACCTTCTTGGGAACTATCCCTAATGGGGACACCCTCAAATTAGGCACCGGTGGCGAGGTAAAGGGGCCAAGAACCCTTCCTTCAGATACCTCTTTATGTATTTTATCTAAAACAATGTGTTCTAAGCCTTTGACTGACACCAAAATGAAAACCATCTGATAAATAACTGGCTGTCTGACTATTGGGATAAATGGCTAGCCACGTATCCAAAACCTCCAATTTAATTGGGCTGGGCCTCTTTAGGAGGCTGGGAGGAGGAAGTACCTCCCCTACCAGCCCCCTGACTACCTCTAGATCCCCGGGACTGCCCCCTCCCTCTCGGGCAGTTCTGAAAGGAATGTGAAGCTCCATAGATGGAGCACTCATGATTAAACCTGCAAGGTTTCCGAGAGCACGCTCCATGTGAGCTGAATTCCCAACATAACATCCTTTGCCCCCCACTAGATGAGGAAGGTGTGCCTGCTGCCTTAGTCCCTGAGCCTGCAGCTGGCTTCAACAAGTGGCCACTATGTGTCCGTTCCCCCTGAATGGGACGTGCCGGGGTCATGAGCTGCATCCACAATTGGGGATGCATCATATCCCAGCGAAGGGATGGGTAAATAGCAGCCATCATATGAAATGCCTCATCGTATAGGAGCCAGGCAGGGCGGCAAAATCTACATAGGCCTTATGTATAATGTCCATGTACTGAAAGAGGGCCTCTGCTTGGTGTGGCTGCGCTTTTGCAATCACACCGGCTAAAATTAAGAATCCGGACAGCCAATTGGACCAAGACCTCTCTACCTTCCGTTTTCTCAATTTCTCCTTCTCCTTATCATCCATATTCTCTTTATCTTTCTTGTCTATTTCCCAATACAACAAGGAAAACACATCAACATACTCCCCTTTTACTATTTTGTCCCTTGTGGATTGTAAGAGATGGTCCCCCAGAGGAAGGCACATCTCGCCGAAAGGGACTGCAGAATATGCCACCATATCATATCCCAGGGTCTGTGAAAAACTAACTGGGGGAGATGCCCCCCAAAAAGGTGCATTATAACTGCCAAAGGCGACTGGGCCCCATGGAGACCACTGGGAACCAGGCCACCCAGAGACCTGTTGAGGCATGGTCCATGTACCTTGCATTGCCTGAGCCCCCACCCCTTGTGACACATCAGAAGGCATGTTTGCCTGCCAGTTAGCCCATGGCCAACCAGGGTTTGGAAGCTGTGTGGTGTCATTATTAAGTAACTCACCCGGAGGTGCCAGCGTAGCCGTAGGTACGGGTTGGGTGTTATCCTGTGGTGGTATGCTGGAGGGGCCATCGGGTTGATGTGATCCTGACGCATCCTCCCCTTGGATCCTCTTCTCCAGCTCATCTAAACATGCGATAATCTGGTTAGCAATTTCCCCCTTACCCACAGTAGGTTTAGCATGGTATGCGGATTCAACATCCCTTATCCCCTGAATTCTCTCCAAGTGTTGAATTCTTTCTAAGATTGCCTGCCAAGGGCTATCTTCATCTTCATCAGAGATAGGGGGTGAAAGAGAAATGGGCGCTGGCCATTTTGGTGCTGGCCCCTTACCTTTCCCCCCACTTTTTCCCTTCTTAGGTGCCATGAGGGTAGTGACAACTTATGTCAGATAAATCCAATAATAAGGGCTAACTTAGTCAGGCGACTTATTATTATTATTATTATCAGTATGTTACAACAAAACTGACCAACTTATTATTATTATTATTATTATTATTAGCAGCCACCACAACGTCAAAACAAAACTGGCCTTCCTAAACTACTTGCTATCTAATAACAAGCCTAAAATGACTGTCAAGTGGAGCCACTAACCAAAATGGCCACTGGCAGCAATAAGGCAAAGGGAACCCCTGGTGGCCCGCCTAAAAACCCATTCAAGGGGAAAGAGACCCCTGGTGGCCCGCCTAAAAACTAAGTGGGGAGATCCCTGGTGGCCCACCTAAACTAAATGATGAGAAGGAGACCCCTTGTGGCCCGCCTAATTTATCAGGCCAATTACTCTACAAACTGCCACTGGTTGCCTTCCCCCAAAGACTCCAAAATATCCACCCCGAGTGGGGTGAAGAGGCAAAGGGGCAATGACTCTCACCAGCCGTGAGTCTGTGATGGCGAGCTGCACTGCAGGGAAAACTTCTCCACCAAACCCTCTCCATCACCCTCTCAGTCAACCAGTCCCTGAGCCCCAGTACTCCCTGGAGTGGCGTGAAGAGGTGAAGGGCTGTGATTCCCAATGGCCCCAAGTCCACGATGTGAGCGGGAACAGCCACACCTCTAGCCGGTGTGAACTGCCTGCCGCCGAAGGCCGATGACTGCCGTGAGGTCCTGTCGGCTGCAGCCACGACCAGTCATCATAGCCAAAGCAGCAGAGGCCCTGCGGCTTGTCCGGCCTGGGCTGGCAAGCCCCCCTGGCAAGGCGCAAGCCGCTTGCCTATTGATGCCTGCCCAATATAAAGCCCGCAGGGTAAGAACCCAAAGAGAACAGGGTGAATCGCCCAAGCCGTTCCTCTCCAACTGTGCCCCAAGCACCTCCTAGAGGTAGGGAAGCAGCAATCACTAAGTGAAGTGATCGCTGAGTGAAGAAGAGGCTGAGAAGAGGGACGGGCTGCCCTTTATGTACTCTGGCCCCGCCCCTCTCCTTGCGTCACCGGCGCTTGCCGGCCACGCAATCAGCGGTCTCACACTCCAACACTCCTTGCCGCATGCAAGGGTGCTCCCCGGCCGTAGGCTCCGCAGGCAGCCTGGGGAGCAGTAATGTACTACTGAAATGTTTGTTCCTATTTAAAAATCTGCCAATACTGCAAAACGACAAAACATTACAACAATGGACATTTGAATTAAACAAATTTATTGGAGAGGAAGTAAAGTGAGGATAAAGTGGTCAATGTTAACAGCTGATAAATATGCCGGAGGAGCTTCCCTGCCCAATTTGAAATTATATTATGCAGCATGTGGGATTAACTGGTTGATGATTTGGATTAAACTGAATAATAACAGAATATTAACATTAGAGGAATACTCACTATGATATGGTTGGCATGCCTATCTGGGATATGAGAAATCTCAAGTGAACAAAGATTTCAAGAATCATATAATTAGGAAAGAGGAACTGGAAGGAAGAGGAGTAGAAATGAACTGGTTTAAATATCTGCAAATTAAAAACAGATTCTAAGATGATAAAGAAAAATATGACTTTGAGATGGCAGAGACAGAATTGGATAAAATAATTTGGGGAGAGTAAAAAATATTGCAATTTTATAAACTGCTATTAGAAAGAGAGCTGGAAGGTGAATCAGTTACAGATTAAATGGGCCCAAGATCTTCCAGATACAATAACTATGGAAGAATGGGAGAGAGCATGGAAAGATACTACAGCTTTTACAGCATGTTTAGCTTTAAAGGAAAACTATTTAAAATTTGTTAACAGATGGTATTTAACTCTAGCAAGAATTAGCAAAATTTGTAAAACAAAAAATTACAAATGTTGGCACTGCGAAGAAAATATTGGTACCATGTACCATATGTGGTGGGGTTGCCCCAAAATTCAAAAATTCTGGATGAAAATTCACAAGATGATTCAAAAAATATATAATATACAGTTTATAATGAATCCTAAGTTCTATTTGCTAAACATGAGCTCTGATCTTGAAAAATTTTTTTAAACAACATTGGAGAACATTACTTTATGCAATAACAGCTGCGAGGCTGATGATAGCAGCAAATTGTTAAAAAAGGAACAATTTGATAGATGACTGGCTGTTCAAATGCAGTGAGATGCAAGAGAATGACAAATTAATATCCATTTTAAATATGGCAAACAGTACGAAATTGGAAGAAGAATGGTCTCTGATTTGAGAATACTGGAAAAGAAGATGGAATATAAAGACAGTTTGTTAGATTGGATTACAAGGACAGTGTGTTAAGGAAGAATAGGAAAAGATGTATGATACAATATAATTGGTAAAGATAGGCATTGAGCAAAGAAGCAAAAGCTTAATATCAGTATACTTTTAGACTTAAAAAAATAAAGAACATAAATAACGGAAAGGAAAAGGAAATAGAAAGGATAGTAGAAATAACAAATGAATGGAGGGGAAGATGAAGAAGCATAATTCAAATAACCCAGCCAGGAGGCGGGCTGAGCGGAGTCAAAGGATGGAAGAAGGGACATGAATATAAGAAGGCAAAGTATGGGTGAGGGTGAGAGAAAGTGGAGAATGTTAATTGGAAGGGAAGGAGAGGGGAGAAAGATAGAAATGGGTGGAAGAAAGAGCTGGAAGATGGTAAAAGTTGGAATTAAACAGTTGGAAAGAAAGGGAAGTGACATAGTTAGAATGTTGGGGATATATTGTAATCTACATCAAAAGGTTGTTTTGAGGTGGAGTATCATGCATATAGCCTTGAATTTCTTGATCGGAAATGTACATTGCAAACTTTCATTGGATGGTATGCTGTTGTTACTGCCAAGACATTCTCCTGGAAAATTCTAGAAAATGCTTAAATCCTTATGTTACAAATTCCCTACCCTTCCATCAGAACTAGATTTTTTGTAGTATTTTCAAGAATACAGATAAGAAGTGAGAAAGTGCAGCATTGGCACAAGAAATTTCCTCCCATACTATAGTACTTCCTTCCGCTATGTATTTTTTCTGTACTTCAGATTTGCATGCAGAATCATGACCCAGAAACACAGAATGCTTCCTGCATAAATTTAATCATAGAATCATAGAGTTGGAAGAGACCACAAGGGCCACCCAGTCCAACCCCCTGCCATGTAGGAATACAGTATAAAATCATTCCCGACAGATGGCCATCCAACCTTGTTTAAAAACCTCCAAAGAAGGAAACTCCACCACATTCCAAGGCAGTGTATGTTTAAAATTAGTAAAATGCATTCCCACTGTAGGCTTTGGGGCCGAAATGGCTAAGTAAATAGCTATGGAGGTGCCATATGGATATGATTCCGGCCTCACACTTTTTCCCTGGATACCAATCCTGGCTTAAATATTCAGGTCAGGATCCTCATCAGGACACAGAGCCATCAAGGATATTGTGTCCCTAGAGTTATTGTTGCTCCTTTAATATTCAGGTTCACAATGTGTATATGGATCTATCACTGTGTTTATTATAGCATTATTAAGCATTGTATTGGTATTGAAAATGGATACAGTGTGCATCTTTTTCAATTGTTGACTTGATGTCATTGTTGTTTGTACAGATTAGTATTAAGCTTTGTATTGGTATTACATATTGATACAGTGTGCACCTTTTTCAATTGTTGACGTTGTTGTTTGTACTGTTTATTGCATGGAATATAATTCAATTATAATTGTCTGTATGGTGTCTTGCTGAATCTCTATCTAGATGTTTGTAGCATCCCCTGGGTTTTGTGTGGAAGTCTAAATCTAACACACAGCCACCTTCTTAGGGAACAGATTATTAATTATTCAAAATCACTTTCTTTTGATGTACACAATCATATTAACTATGTATTTTATAATTTTGAACCTTTCCTCTTCTTTAATTATTTCTTTTAATTTATTCCATTACCTTAGCCTATCTCTTCCTTTCAATTGACCCATATACCACATTCTTTTTTCTAATATAAAATCAAACATTAAATATTCTGAAATATAATGTTGCCATTAATCTACTTTCCATTTTTGTTCATCTTTCCATCCAAAGGAGCTCTCTCTCTCTCTCTCTCTCTCTCTCTCTATATATATATATATATAGAGAGAGAGAGAGAGAGAGAGTCCGTGAGCTGCTCTTCACTGATGATGATGATGCCTTTGTTGCCCACACAGAAGCAGCTCTGCAACGCCTAACATGATGCTTCGCAACAGCTGCAGAGCTGTTTGGTCTGGAAGTCAACCTGAAGAAAATGGAAGTTCTCTACCAACCTGCACCACAGGACAAACACCACCATCCCCACATTGCCGTCGGCAAATCTTTGCTCAAGTCAGTTCAGCAGTTCACCTACCTGGGAAGCATCATCTCCTCAGATGCCAAAATTGACAAAGGGATTGATCACAGATTAGCAAAGGCATATAGTACATTTGGAAGATTTTACAAAAGAGTCTGGAGTAACAAACACCTGAGGAGAAGGACAAAAATCAGTGTGCATAGAGCCATTGTACTGTCTATTCTCCTTTACGGGTCTGAAACATGGGTCACCTATCGCCACCACTTATGACTCCTCGAACACTTTCATCAGTGCTGTATACACACAATCCTAAATATACACTGGACTGACTATGTGACGAATGTTGCTGTCCTTGAGCAAGCAGGGATCACCAGCACTGAGGCCATGATATTGAAAACACATCTGCACTGGGCAGGGCACATTTCTAGGATGGAGGACCATCGCCTCCCCAAAATAGTACTCTACGGTAAACTCGCCACGGGTCAGCGTAAGAGGGGCGCTCCAAAAAAGTGATACAAGGACTCCCTGAAATAACATCTCAGGCTTGGCCAAATTGATCACCAACAATGGTCCGCCCTGGCCTCACATCAGGAGGCATGGAGACACACTATCCACAATGCTGCAGCCTTATTTGAGAACTCACGCTGAACAAGTCTTGAAGAGAAACGACAACACAGAAAGAATCACAACCCGGAAACATAACCTAGGGAGACCTTCTGCTGTGCTTTCTGCAACCGGACATGTTTATCTCGTATTGACCTTTTCAGTCATCAGTGCGCTTGCAGAAAGCACGGGATGAGTCCTGACTCTTTGCGAAGAAAAGCCAGAGAGATTGAGAGAGAGAGAGAGAGAGAGAGACAGACCAACAGATGAAATAACGAGACCAGGCACAAAGCTTGGGCTAAAATAGAGGCCACTTTATTCATTCTATCACCTATATAATTTTTATTCTTGGGATATGCAACTGGGGGGAACACCCAATGTGAGAAAAGCTGGAGCTGAAGGTCTCATACAGACCTACCTCCCAGCTTCCCTGGGTGAAACACCTAAGCTCCATGGGGTTTCCCATCAATTGGGCTACATCCAATCTGCTTGAAGTCAAAACCCCAGGATGAGACACCTCAAGTCGCATGACTTCTGGTGAGGGCTCAACCCTCGGGCTGGCCTCAAGGATAGTCTGCTCCCCACCCCCAGTTGCATGACCTGGAAGGGTATTTTGATAGAGCCATCCTTCACCCAAAAAAGGTGCCATAGGTGTACACTGAACTAATCCCCATCTCCCCCACAACCTGCAACAGATAAGGGGCAAGTGTCTGCTTAGCCCCTATCCCCCACCAGGCTGGCTAATACAGCCCTCACCCCTTGTTGCATATCCACATGTAATATCTGGATCCAAAACTATCCGGTGGACCCCATCCAACCTATACAATTGTTACAAAATGACTGTGTTTTTGTGACAAGATTCTTATTTTGATCCAGAGAGGAGAGAGAATAGAGTTCAATCACTAGGAATACAGGAAAAGACATATACTTGTGACACCAACATTGGTTTTAAACACTTATTTCATGTAACATTAATCAGACATATACAATCACATGTAACATTCATTATGCGTTCACACAATAACTTTTAGTACCAAGAGTTTCATTCATTCACACATTCAAAACCCCATACTGACAAAACAGACTCCTCACGGAGGTCAATCAAATCTCCATAGGTCTAAGTTGCAAATTACAGTGCTGCCTTTTGCATGCCCAGTGGTCGAAAAGTCCTTATTATTATAGTTCTTTCAGCTAAATTGCACCTGGGCTGCCAACCACATTCCTTTGTGAGTTGTAACAATTATACTTTAGATCTTAACCAGACCTGTCTTTCCTTTCATTTCCTCCAGGGTCAGAACTGAGTTTGATCAGGTCTATTTTCTTGTCATTTCCACCTTAGCAATAAAAAAGGTCATGTTCTCAGGGTCCTTGCTTCCTTGTTTCCTTGCTCCAAGTGTCATGTCTCCATTCTGTCATGCATTGCAAGAATCTCCATTTTAGGTAGCCTGTTTCCTTTAGCCTTCAAGGCTCATGCATTCATAACACTATCCAGGTTGCTGATATGTAACACCAGGATGTGGTAAAAACCATCAAAGCCACTATCCATGGCTTTGTGAACCTCCTTATTTATTCCCCTCTGAACTACATCTATAATTAAGATCACCCATGCCAGTGTAAATCAAGAGATGTATGATGGCAAGCCAGATTAAAGATAATTGGGGCCATACAGACCTATCATTTTCCCACATGCTGGAGGGCAGAAATGGCTAAGCCATGCCCCTGAAGAAACCTAGTTGATATCACAGATGGGAATGGCTAGAACATGTGGAGGAGGCCAACGGCACTCCCCAGAGCTGATGACAAACCACACCCAACATTGTGGCAACCGAGGTGATGAAAATGTATGGTGGATGCCGACGGTGCTCCCCAACAAAGCTGGATACAAAAGGCACCCTTGTTCACCTCAGTTGTGCCACTGAGGTGAACAACTAACATGTGTGCCAGAGGTCAATGGCACTCCTCAACAGATACCCTCGAGCAGCAGTGGTGCCTTTGTTTTCTATTTGCATCATCCTGGCATAGCAACAGCTCATCACCTCGTATAGCAGATCAGGCAACAGTGTTCCCAGAAAGGAATAGCAGCAGATCAAGATGAAGCCCATGACACTCCAGAAAATTAAGCAGCAAAATAACAGGGGCCCCAAGGTAACCCTGGAAAAGAAGAGCAGTATCAGGTGGAGTCTGAAAGCAATCCTGAAACATAAGAACAGAATACTAGATGAAAGTCCCTGGAACTTCAGGAACAGAAGAAGCATCAAACCATGGTGGTGTAGGCCTCTCCTTAATATCTATTTGGCAAGTGAAAGTGGTTCAATGGGACCATCACACAGCCCAATAACCCTGTAAAACAAAATTGTGCAGGTTAGAACTGAAACCGTCAACTAAGCCCATGATCCGAAATTGACTCTTGCCAGTTGTTAACAATAACTGGCTCTTGCACTTGCTGAATTTCCTGTGCATCTCCATTTACTGGCAGAAGCACCTCAGAGTTTGAGTGAACTTGGCACCAATTGCTGTGTTCCTCAAACTGTGCATTTCTGGAAATTAAAATTTTGCCATTCCCAAGTGCAAATCTCCAAGCTTTAGAGTCACTCTGATAGCCCAGAAACCTTAGCCTCTGTGCTTTAGGAGATCCCTTTTTCCTTGAACTCTTAGGTATGTTAACCCATGCAAAACTCCCCAAAATTCTTAGAGGCTTAACTGAAGGTTTTTTACCATACAACAAAAAATATGGAGTTTCTTGCACCACAGAGTTCCATAGTCTGTTATGCAAATAATTGGCAGTTAGGATTGCCTCACCCCAGTATTTTTGATCCATCTAGGAGTCATACATCAGGGAATCCTTCATCGTTTGCAAAATGCCAAATCTGTGTTCTGCAATGCCATTCTGGGGGATGGAGTATCTGTGAAAGATGCTCCTCTGTTTTAGGCATTTCTGGAATTTGTCTGACATAAATCTCACCCCCCCCCCCGAATCACTTTGCATGCAGCCAACCTGAACCTGGTGCTTCCTTTCAACATAATTGCACCAGTTCTGGCATGTCTCAAAAGCCTCAGACTTGTTCTTCAATAAATAACAAAATCCAAACCTTGAAAAATAATAAACAATTATCATGGCATATCAGCCCCTCCCAAAGATGCTGAAAAAGGCCCAGCTAAATCAGCATGTACCAACTCAAAAATTCTTTTAGACTTCCTTGAGTAGATGGCTGCTGATATAATTCATAGACAGCTCCTTCTCAGGAATTGCTTCCACGCTGTTTATCAGTGCATCAAAACTGGAATCAAGGTTACTCAAAATGTAGACCTTCTCTGGTTCTTCATAATACAGCCCTGCTTGATGCAGCTTCCGAAATAAAGAACGAAGATAGGCCAGGTGCTCGCTTACATCATCTCCAGGTTTCAGCTTTGCCTTATAGAGCTTTCTTGTGAGTAGGATTTTGGATAAACAGCTTTTAAGGCACATAAACAGCTTTTAAGGCATCCATTATTATTATTATTATTATTATTATTATTATTATTATTTATAGCCTGCCCAATCACAACGAATCCAGGCATGTTACAACAATAAAAACACATAGAACACAGTAAAATTCAAAATTAGTCCCTTCCCAACCCCCTAACCTAATACTAACATTACAATTAAATAAACACAGTTTAAAAACAAGAATACAAAAGTTTAAAAAGGGAGATAATTGGTGGGCAGAGCGATGTAGATCACCTTGTGTGGGGAGAGGAGTTAAGTTGGGATGGCCTGCCAGAAAAGATCAGTCTTAAGAGCCTTTTTAAAGGCTGTAAGAGTAGAGATGTGAAGGATCTCCTCTGGCAGGTCATTCCACAGTTTTGGAGCAGCAGTGGAGAAGGCCCTCTGGCTCACCAATGTTTGCCTAGATTTTTTTTGGCTGAAGTAGGTTCTTCCCCAAGGACCTTACTGTGCGGGACCGAAGAAGGCGATCCTTTAAGTATTCTGGTCCCAAGCCATGTAGGGCTTAAAAATTCCTTGACTGTATCTAAATCATGAACAAAAGTCAACTGTGAATCTTCCACTCCCCTCAGGAACGTTTGGATCAGCAACAGTTTTGAGAATTGGGGCCCAAATCTCCTCTGTTCTTAAATTCATCTGCATCTCTAAGCTCCAGTCCAGGTAGTTGCACTCATTCAGTCTTTCAAAAGGTAATCCAGTCATACTCTGCGCAGATGCCATTTTAGCAGTTCAGCAAACTATCAAGCCCCTCTCATAGCCTTGCTTCTCACCAACAGATCCTGCACAGGAACCTCCAGATAGTTCACCACAGATCACAGGCATCCACAGGTTGCAGTAGATTGGTGCTACTGGTCAAACTGGTGTGTCTACACCAGTTTGACCTACATTGGTCAAACTGGTGCAGCATGGTGTAGACTGGTCCAATAACCTGTCAGGTTAGAGCGTGCACTGAGAACCCAAACAGCAGAGTTGTTCCTTCAGGCATCAGAAATAAAGGCTCAGACACTGGCTTGTGCTTAAAAACATTCTTGTTCTTTACTTGAACTCTAGTGACCATCTTGGCACACACTTTTCTCATGTTGAGATCCTTATGCAAAATTTTCCATGCAGTGTCTTTGTCAATGTTCATGGCTTCAGCTATTATTTGGACACCGAGTCAGCGGTTTTCTTGAAAAATCTGGCTGATTTTCCCCACAATTTCTTTGGTTCTTGAAATGAAAGGTCATCCAGGGTGTTCATCTTCTTCCACATTCTCACATCCTTCTTCAAATCCTTTGTGCCACTCAAACACATGCACACGAGACATGCAGTCTTTCCCAGAGGCCTCAGAAAGCATTTGAAAATATTCCATTTACTAAATGTTTCAATTTGACACATTGCTCAACTTTTAAACTTAGCATTTTCCCAGCACACAACAGGCAACACATCTGCTTCAAATAATGACTGAGAATTAATTGAACGGCTGAGAATGTTGATATTTGTCATACAGGTTCTGACATGTTCAAGCATTCACAATCATACAGGTCAGCACTCAAGCATTCACAATCAGTTCTCCCTGATTTGTCTGAAAGGTAGAAACACAGTATTATTTATTAGACAGACCTCATATCATTACAATCTATATTAAACTTTAACTCCAAATTCTTCATCTGTTTCTCAGAATCAGGGCCGGTTTAACTTGTCTGCCAAATCAGCATTGGCAGGGGGCCCCTGAGGTGAAGGGGCCCACGGCCTCCTGCTGACCTCCTTATCTGAGGAAGGAGACAGCCAGGAGACAGCTGGGAAGAGCCGCTAATTTGCACCAGCACTGAGAGCAGAATTAGAGCAAAGAAAAAAAGACAAAGCTGGTGAAAAGCTTCTGGTTCCTTTCACGTGCTCACTGGCAGCCTTGCCTGGCTGGCCCATCTGCTGGCTGGTTTCCTCCTTGCTCCATTTTCTCTCCCTTCTTTCCCTCGGGTAAGGTGCCTCAGACTGGGCAGCCTCTCCTCCTCCTCCCTGCGCCTGCCTGGACGCTGTGCAGAGGAGGCTCCAGCCATCAAAGCTCTCTCCTGGCTGAGCCCAGCCTGTTCCCTTTGCCAGCTCCTGTTGAAGGATTTCCACAATGCTTGGATAGCATTGGAATGGCTGCTCTTCAAAACTTCAGTCAGTAACACAAAGTAGACAGCGAAGCAGAGGTAACAATGACAGCAGTAGCATCTGAATCTTGTGGAGGGGAGGGATTTTTGTTTATTAATCTAAAACAGTGGTTCTTAACCTTTTCTTTACCAGGGACCCCCTTTAAATATCTTTTGTTGCCACTAACCGCCAAACCTTAACTCAAGATTTTAAACCCCAACAACAACAACAACAACAACAACAACAGTACAATCACACATCTCTTAAATCTTCCCTCAGAGGCACTGGGGGGGGGGAAGGGAAGATTTTTCTGCTGCTCTTCCTCCAAATTTGTGGCTGGTGCAGATTGAATGGCAATGTGCAGGCCAGCCCAGCCAGCCTCTGCCTTGATTGCTCCACTAGAGGGAGGAGGTGAGCTGAGCAACCTTCAAGCCTTTGTGGACCCCCTGTGAGAACATTGCAGACCCCTGCCACATCATCCCACCATATCTCACTGATTTCCTAAATGCTTGGATAGCATCAGAATCACACCAGAAACTTCAGTCAGTAACACAAAGTAGACAGTGAAACCAAGATAACACAGCAGCAGCATCTGAATCTTGTGTGTGGGGGGTGTTTATTAATCTAAAAAGAATGAGCTCCCTGTTAGGGTTTTTCCCCCACTAAAAAAGAAAGAAAGAAAGAAGAATAATAGAATCATAGAGTTGGAAGAGACCTCAAGGGCCATCCAGTCCAACCTCCTGCCATGCAGGAATGCACAATCAAATCATTCCTGCCAGATGGCCATCCAGCCTCTGTTTAAAAATCTCCAAAGAAGGAGACTCCACCACACTGCAAGGCAGTGTATTCCACTTCCAAACAGCTCTTACTGTCAGGAAGTTCTTCCTAATGTTTAGGTGGAATTTCTTTTCCTGTAGCTTGAGTCCATTGCTCCGTGTCCTAGTCTCTGGAAAGGCAAAAAAACAAGCTTGCTCCATCCTCAGTATGACATCCCTTCAAATATTTAAACATGGCTATCATGTCCCCTCTCAACCTCCTCTTCTCCAGACTAAACATGCCCAGCTCCCTAAGCCACTTCTCATAGGGCATGGCTTCCAGACCTCCCACCATCCTGGTTGCCCTCCTCTGGACATGTTCCAGCTTCTCAATATCCTTCTTGAATTGTGGTGCCCAGAACTGGACACAGTACTCCAGGTGAGGTCTGACCAAAGCAGAATACAGTGGCATTATTACTTCCCTTGATCTAGACACTATACTCCTACTAATGCACCCCAGAATCGCATTGGCTTTTTAAGCTGCTGCATCACACTGCTGACTCATATTCAGCTTGTGGTCCACCAAGACTCCTAGATCCTTTTTGCATGTAATGCCCTCAAGCCATGTGTCACCCATCCTATATTTGTGCATTTAATTTTTAGTGCCCAAGTGTAGTATCCTACATTTCTCCCTGTTGAAATTCATTTTGTTAGTTTTGGCACAGCTTTCTAATCTTTTAAGGGGGTCATTTTGGATTCTGACCCTGTTCTCTGGTGTATTAGCTACTCCTCCTAATTTGGTGTCATCTGCAAACTTGATAAGCATACCCTCTATTCCCTCATCCAAGTCATTGATAAAGGTGTTGAACAGCACTGGGCCCAGGACAGAACCCTGTGGCACCCCACTGGTCACTTCTCTCCAGGATGAAGAGGAGCCATTGGTGACTACTACCCTTTGCATTTTGTCAGTCACTCAATTGCAAATCCACCTAACAGTTGCATTGTCTAGCCCACAGGTTACTAACTTTTTTGCAAAAAATATCATGGGGGACCTTGTCAAAAGCCTTACTGAAATCAAGATACACTACATCCACTGTGTTCCCTTCAGATAGTGCCCTCTGCTCTTTGGCTGAAGTTCCCCACACCCACAATCAAGAAGCTTTTTTTTTTAAAAAAAACCCTGGTGTGTTCTTTCTGCCAACATCTTAAAATCGAATGCTGGAAGGAGTGAAGTATTTAATGTACTCTCAATATACATGTGACTGACACACATACACAGAGACCAGCGGGAAGCTGGGTTTTCTCGCCTTCAGTTTCCATGCTTCCTTAAGTGTGCTGCACCTGTTGAATTCCTGCATTGTCTTCTGGCTGCTAGTGGCAGATGCATAGCATCAGCAGCAGCCCTCTTGTTTCAGAACTGACCCACAGAATTTGCAACTATGAAGAAACTAAGAATGTTTGGTTGCAGGGCCAGTTTAAGGGCCCTGCAGCATCTGCAGACACAGGGGGCTCCATCAATGTGGGGGGACCCCATCATAACCCTCCTCCTACAAAAAGATTGTTAGTAATAATCTGAATATCCTGTACTATGAATAGATTAAGTTAGGTTACATTGAGCTGAGATAAACATATGGGGCCCCTAAAATAAAGTGTTGCAGGGCCCCCCAAAATTTCTCAAACCAGCCCTTCTTTTGTTCTTCTTTCCTTCCGTCTTCTCCAGTCTATTAAATATCCCTTTCTTAACCTTCTTATTTACAGCTGCCACTCTCTTTTCAAGCTTCTCTTCCCTCATCTCTTCTCTTTCAGTACACTCCACACTGTCTCCATCTTTCCCCTTTTCTCTCTTTCTTTGTCCAAATCCGAAGGTGTTTCAACATCCACACTCTTTGCCTTCAGTATCTGCCTTTCTTTAAATGACAAAATCATTGCTGACAAAATCAAGCCCAAAGTAAACTTATATCTAGCCTCTACTGACTGGTAATTGGTTTTAAAAGTTCCCATCGTTGAATGGTCTCTACAGCAAGGTCCTGGTATGCCATGTACTTGCATTCCCAGACAAAGTGACTAACAGTTTCAGAGTGATCAGAAAACTTTATTAGCAGAGAGATCCAAGAAGCTCTAATACCATCATCCCCTGACATGACATTCCCTTACACTGGCCAGCCTCCTTTCCCAGGCTGAAGAATGCAGCTGCATTCTTATCTTTAACCATTACCACTTCCCTCCACAGTTGGCAAAGAACACTTGTTAGCAAGTACCAAAAAGCAAAACACAATAAGTATCAAGGTTATAAAGAAATAACTGAAAATGGCAGTAGGCACCATCAGGACCAATCCTGATATCTGGCTCCCCCAAAGACACTTTCCCCCACTTTTCACCCAGGCCCAGGTTTATCTCAGTATTTGCAATGAAATGCTTTGACCAACCAAGGAGCCAACACATGCTCTGCATCAACCCATTCTTGTTCCAACTGAGGCAAGTTCTTTCAGTTTATAAAGTACTGCAATCATCCTTTATAAAGTCTAGAGTCCAATATTTCCAACACTTCAAAATGTGGATTGCTCCCCATCCACCATGATGGGGATGGGCACGGAGCTGGCTGTCTCTACTGATCTGCTTCTGCTGCTGGATTCTACAAACTGAACAGACACCCCCCCGGATCCTGAAGAATGGTGGATCCGGGGGAGGTGTTTTAATGATGAGCAGGGAGGCGAACCCATGGGCAAGCCGGGGCGTGGACACGCCCTGGCTGGGAGGAGTCAGGGGAGGCGCCAAACCAAGGTCTATTTCACCCCTTGCCTCCCCTGGTCTCCTCCTCTTTTCCTTCTGATCGACGAGGGAGCTGCTCGGATTTGGATGAGTTTTTTCCTTTGTTTGTTTGTTTGTCTGGTCTCTCCTTCCTCATTCTCATCTTAGCTTCTCTGTTCGCTCCGTGTGTACCCTCATTGTAGTTAACTTGTGTTTCTCTTTGCTCTCTAGTTAACTTGCGTTTCTATTTGTTTTCTATTTGCTCTCTTTGCTCTTTGCTCCGGCTTGCCGCCGCCCCCCCCTCCCCGTGCTACTTCGGGCCCGCTCGACACCGCGTGCGTCGCGGGCCCCCCCTGCGCTCCTTCGGGCCTACTTGGCCCCAAGCTTTGCGGCCCGGCCGCCTGCCCCCCCTCCTCCCCGCGCTCCTTCCTCCCCGCGCTCCTTCGGGCGCCCGATACCGTCGCGGCCCAGCCGCCTTCTGCGGCCCGATACCCCCCCTCACCGTGCTTCTTCGGGCCCCCCCCACCTGCGTTCCTTCGGGCCCGCCTGATACCGTCGCGGCCGCCCGCTTCCACCCCAGCTGCCTTCGCGGCCCCAGGCTTCGCGGCCCAGCCACCTTCCGCGGCGTCGCAGCCGCCCGCTTCTGTGCTCCTTCGGCCCGCCAGGCCTTGCAGCCCAGCTGCCTTCCGCGGTGTCGCGGCCGCCCGATTCCACGCTCCTTCGGGCCTGCCCGGCCCCAGGCTTCGCGGCCCAGCTGACTTCGCGGCCCCAGGCCTTGCGGCCCAGCTGCCTTCCGCGGTGTCACGGCCGCCCGATTCCTGCCCGGCCCCAGGCTCCGTGGCCCAGTGGCCTTCGCGGCCCCAGGCCTTCCGTGGCGTTGCAGCCGCCCGATTCCGCGCTCCTTCGGGCCTGCCCGGCCCCAGGCTCCGCGGCCCAGCTGCCTTCGCGGCCGCGTGCGTCGGCTTCAGCCCTCCCCAACCCCCCGGCCGCCCGATTCCTGCCCGGCCCCAGGCTCCGCGGCCCAGCGGCCTTCGCGGCCCCAGGCCTTCCGCGGCGTTGCGGCCGCCCGATTCCGCACTCCGTCGGGCCTGCCCGGCCCCAGGCTCCGCGGCCCAGCTGCCTTCGCGGCCGCGTGCGTCAGCTTCACCCCTCCCCAACTCCCCGGCCGCCGCCAGGCTCCTGCTGCTGCCCCTTGGGCCGCTTGCCTGCTACAGCTTTGATTGCGCCACGTGGCGCCCCCCCCTCTTCCTCCAATTCTCAACTTGACTTGATTCTCAACTTGACTTGATTCTCAACTTGACTTGATTTTCTATTAGTGTTAATAGTAATTTGATTTAATTTCATCTCGAATTAATTGATTTGTTTTAAGTTTAAACTTGTTCTTGGTTTATGCTAATACATTTAGTTCTTTTGGTCTATATCAGTTCATTTAATTCCTTTGGGTACAATTTAATTCTATTCAACTTTTTCTTTTGATTCTATTAATTCTATTAATTCTATTCAACAATTTTTGGCTTATATTAATTCATTTTTTGGCTTATATTAATTCATTTTTTGGCTTATATTAATTCATTTTACTTCAATTTGGTGCTTTGTTCATTTAACTCTTTGTTTATATTCCTTGACTTGCTTGCAGTTGTAACTTTATTTTGATACAATTTATTCAATTTAGTTTAGTTTTACGTTGATACAATTTATTCGATTTAGTTTAGTTTACTTTGATACAATTTATCCAATTTAGTTCAGTTTTACTTTGATACAATTTATTCAATTTAGTTTAGTTTACTTTGATACAATTTGTTCAATTTAGTTCAGTTTACTTTGATACAATTTATTCAATTTAGTTTGACTTCAATTTGGTGCTGTATTCAATTAACTCTTCGCTTATATTCCTTGACTTGCTTGCAGTTGTAGTTTTACTTTGATACAATTTGATTCAACTTTGTTTGTCTTAGTTCAATTTAATTCATTTTGCTGGCTGTATTGGGCCTTTGTTCCTTCGCTTGCATTTGTTGTCCTGACTTTCGCTAATAGTACTTCCCTGTCCTTCTCTTTTGCTGCAGTAGTATGGCTCCCAAGGCCAAGAAGGGGGGAAAAGGCAAGGTGCCTGTGGAACCATCCCGCCCTCGGGATCCGGTCGAACCTGTTGAGCCACCCACCCCAAGTGGCCCTCCGAGGGACTCGATTGAAAATGTGTTGCAACAAATATTGGATCGCTTGCAGGCTCTGGAGGACGTCCGTCTTCCCAGGCCTCCAAAGCATCCTGCCAGGGATAATGAAGGGGGCCTTTCTAGCGAGGTGGCTAACCAACTTCTTGCTCGCATACAGGCTTTGGAAGACCAGGGGGATGATGAGGAGGAGTCTCCGGGAGAGGGTCCGAGCACACAGCCTGCGTCACTTCCTCAGAGTGAGTCTACTCATGACAATAACACCATTTACAACACACAGGCGTGGCCTTGGAGCCACTCTGAACCCAGCACTGATCCTGGGGTCCAGGCCTTCGCCGTCCCCCCGGGGAGCCCACCAAACACTATGTTTGGATGGTACCCGCCCATGCCCTTGGGTTCCCCCTATCCCATGAACCCTCTGGCTTCGCCCCCCGGTGGCCAGGCTACCATTGGCCTCCCTCACGTTCCTGTGGGCTTGGAGCAGGCCCCTGCTTTAGGCGAGCATTTGGCCCCCGCTACTAAAGAAAAAATCCTGAAGGGGGAGTATGTGGATATATTTTCCCTCCTTTTCCGCGAGCTGGAGAAGAAGGAGAGGGAGGAATTGGATGATACGGAAAAAGAAAAAATTAAGAAAAGGCGGGTCGACAGGAATTGGTCCAACTGGTTAGCGGGCTTCCTCATTTATGCTGGAGTGGTTTCCCACAGCCAGCCACATAAATCGTATGCCCTCTTTAGATACCTGGATATTATTTACAGGGCGTATGTCGATTTTGCGGGCCCGGCTTGGCTTCAATATGATGAAGCATTCCGGCAAATGGCGGCCTCCTATCCCACGGTGAGGTGGGACATTATCAACTCACACCTATGGTTACAAATTATGTCCCCCAGCCGGCCCATATTGGGTGATCGGGCACAGAGTGGCCACTTGCTGCAGAATGCTCGTCCTGGCAGTTCACCCCGTCAGGCTGCTCAGCCTAACCAGCCGGTTACGCCTAATCGCCGGCTGCTTTGCTGGGAGTTTGGTTACAGAGGTGCGTGCTCCCGCCGCCCATGTGCCTTTCGCCACAAATGTTCCATCTGCGGTGGCCCGCACTCGTTCCGCAATTGCCCAAAAGGGAGGGGCCAATTTGGCAGGGATCAACCGGGAGGCAAGAAAGGCTCCAGCAACCCCGCACCTCAAGGAAAAGGGGCCCAGCCCAATTAAGCTTGAGGTTCTGGCTGCCTGGCTTTATGTTTACCCGGATCGGTCGGCAGCTCAGTACCTCCGGGACGGGTTCCACGAGGGCTTTCGCATTCCTTATCAAGGTGTGCGCAGGCCCTACTTGGCACCCAATCTAAAATCTGTGCGGGGATTAGAACATGTGGTCAGACAAAAGATTCAGAAAGAGGTAGCGGAAGGGCGGGTCCTGGGCCCGTTTAAGGACCCACCCTCTCCCTGTCTGCGGGTCTCTCCTTTGGGCATCGTCCCAAAGAAGACACCGGGCGAATTTCGATTGATTCATCATCTATCTTATCCGAAGGGGCAATCAATTAATGATTTCATCCCGCATGAATTATGTGCAGTTCATTACACTTCTTTTGATGCAGCGGTTAAGGTAGTTAAGCGATACCGCCCCGGTGCTTAACTCGCCAAGTGCGATATTAAATCCGCTTTCCGCCTGTTGCCCGTCCATCCGGACGATTTCGAGTTACTGGGCTTCTCATTTGACGGTTTGTTCTACATGGATCGGGCCATGCCTATGGGCTGTTCTGTCTCCTGCGCTGCCTTTGAGAAGTTCAGTACCTTTTTGGAGTGGGCAATTAAGCATCACACCGGGCATTGTGGGGTCGTTCACTACCTCGACGACTTTCTCTTTGTGGGGCAATTCGGCACGGGGGTCTGTCGCTCCCTTATGGAGCAGTTTCAAGAGCTCATGATGGTCTTTGGGGTCCCTCTTGCTCCAGAAAAGACGGAGGGCCCGTGTCAAAGATTGGCTTTTCTGGGTATCGAAATTGACACAGTGAATCAGTTTTGCCGCCTACCCTCGGATAAGATACATGACCTCTTGCTCAGGGTCGCTTCCTTCCTTCAATGCCACAAGGCCACACTTAGAGAATTCCAGGAACTTATAGGCCACCTTAATTTTGCTTGTAAAGTAATTGCGCCGGGAAGGGCCTTCCTGCGGCGTCTTTGTGATGCCACCGCCGGAGTCACCATGCCACATCATAGAATCCGCATCACCCGCGAGATTAAGCTTGATTTGGATGTCTGGTATAGCTTTCTGCAACAGTTTAATGGGATCTCCTTTTGGAGGGAGGAATTGCGTTTGGGCGACGCCCTTAAGGTATCTTCGGATGCCTCTGGCTCTCTGGGTTTTGGGGTATACTTTGCTGGGAGGTGGTGTGCGCAACGTTGGCCGAGCTCCTGGGCTAGTTCGGACATTACTGCTGACCTCACCTTCTTGGAGCTCTTCCCTATCCTGGTGGCGGTCAAGTTGTGGCCGCGGGAATTTGCCAACTCCACAGTGCGCTTCTGGTGTGACAACATGGCCACCGTCCAGGTGGTGAATTCCCTTACTTCAAAATCCAAGAGAGTGATGAATTTGGTTAGGGCATTCACCCTGCAATGCCTCCAGTACAACATTTTGTTTACTGCGTCCCATGTAGCGGGAGTGGACAACGGCATTGCCGATGCTCTCTCCCGTTTGCAGATGGACCGCTTCAGGAGATTAGCTCCGGGCGCCGCCGAGATGCCGGACCCGATGCCGGAGGAGTTGTGGGAGCTTGGGCTGGTGAGATAGTGAAGGCCATTAGCCTCTCCATCGCTCCAAGCACCAGGAGGGTATATAAGCGGTCTATTCAGGAATTCTTTGAGTTTAGAGTGTCTGTGGGTCTCCCCAATTCCTGGCCAGTCCCTGTCCCTCACCTGTTACACTTCTGTGTTTTCCTCAAGAAAAAAGGCCTTGCCCCCCAATCCATTCGGTCACGATTGGCTGCATTGGCCTTCTGGAGTAAGGCTCAAGGCCTACGGGACAATACCTCTGATTTTAGGATCCGGAAGGCGCTGGAGGGTTGGGCCAGGCAGCGGGGCAAGGCGACTGATGATAGGCAACCACTCTCACCTGCTATTCTAAAAGGCCTTTTCCAGATATGGCCCGATGTATGTTCCACCCCCTTCGAGGTGGCGTTGCTGCACGCTGCTTCCTTGACGGCCTTTTTCGGGGCGTTACGTATCAGCGAGCTGGTGGTGGCGTCCAAAAAGGACTTGGCTGGCCTGGCCCTAGGTGTGGGTGACATTACAGTGGGCCCCAAGCAGGTCACTCTGACGATCAGGCGATCCAAAACTGACCAGATGGGCAAGGGAAGCACTATTATCCTGCACGAGTGCTATGACCCATCCCTGTGCCCTGTTGTGGCCATGAGGGAGTATTTAAAGTTGCACCCTTCGGTGCCTGGCCCCCTCTTCTGTCATGCCGATGGGTCCCCGCTTACTAAGTATCAGTTTTGGTCAATTACAACGAAGGCCTTGACTCGCCTGGGCTTGGGTGGCGTGCGTTTTTGTTCGCACTCCTTTAGGATTGGGGCTGCTTCAACGGCCTCCGCCATGGGAATGCAGCCCGAGGCCATCAAACGCCTGGGTCGTTGGAAGTCAGCTGCTTACAAGGGTTATGTGCGACCACTATGCAATTGACCGTATGTGCTTTCTTTTCCAGATATGAGATACCGGGTACTGATTTGTGGCCACAGCTTTGTGTATTGGGCGGCACGACATGCCAGGAGGAGCCCGTTGGGTCCGCAGCTGGGTCTGGATGACATTGCCTCTATCGAATGGCTTGGCAAACGGGGTTTGAGGTGGAATGGTTTAATCTCTTTCCTGTTGCAGGAGCGTCGTGGACCTCCTCCACATGTCCTGGTTATCCACCTTGGCGGCAATGATCTCGGCCTGTTGAAGGGCAGAGCCTTGTCGATACAGGCCTTGGCTGACATGCGATGGATTAAGGCTGCGTGGCCGCGTACCTCCTTGGTTTGGTCTGACATCATACCGCGACTATCCTACCCAGGCGACGGTCCCCCCAAGCTGCTGGACATTGCTCGGAAGAAAGTGAACAAGGCTATTCACAGGGCTCTGGATGAAGGCCTTGGCCATTTTATACAGTACCTGGGCATTTCATATAAACGCCCGGAACTCTATCGGGTTGACGGGGTCCACTTGTCAGACATGGGGATCCAGCTCTTTCTTGATGGTATGCGACAGGGGGTGAGGGCTGTTTTAGCTTCCCTCTTGGGGGATAGGGGCTAAGTGGACACTTGCCCCTATCTATGGCAGGGTGCGGGGAGATTATAACTTGGCGTTCACCTATGGCAACCTCAAATTGAGTGGTTGGATACCCATCACTGAACTGTACCGGCGTCCTTAATGGATAGGGTACAGGGATGTAGGGTATCCTTAGGGTCAGCCTCGGGGGGGAGATCCTTCACAGAAGCTACATGGCTTAGGGATTTCCTTCCCGATGCAGGGCCCTCCAGCAGATGGCGCCCAAGGGGAACCCCGAACACCGGGATCCCCTTTGGGGCTCAGGTGAGTCGCCCAGGGACGCTGGGGGTTAGGTCGGTTGTGACCAGCCGCCCATGTGCGTGCCCCCGTGAGGGATCTCCCCCCTTTTTCTCACATTCAGCATACCTCAAGAAAATCACAATAAATAGGAAATCTATCAATAAAGTGGCCCGTATTTCAACCCAACCTTATGTGTGTGGTCTCGTCATTTCTGCGTCAATCATTAACAGACACCCCCCCCGGATCCTGAAGAATGGTGGATCCGGGGGAGGTGTTTTAATGATGAGCAGGGAGGCGAACCCATGGGCAAGCCGGGGCGTGGACACGCCCTGGCTGGGAGGAGTCAGGGGAGGCGCCAAACCAAGGTCTATTTCACCCCTTGCCTCCCCTGATCTCCTCCTCTTTTCCTTCTGATCGAAACCCACCCACCCTGCCTCTGCCACAGTATGACATTTCTGGTCGCATTCTGGGCCGGGTAGGAATTTTTACCTGCTCTTTTCCGAGGGGTGTTTTGCCTACCCCATACTGTCGCTTTGGACGTTGACAATTGGCTCCGGGTGAGTTTCTTTAAATAGGTGGTCACTTGCAGGGTGCGGGGAGATTATAACTTGGCGTTCACCTATGGCAACCTCAAATTGAGTGGTTGGATACCCATCACTGAACTGTACCGGCGTCCTTAATGGATAGGGTACAGGGATGTAGGGTATCCTTAGGGTCAGCCTCGGGGGGGAGATCCTTCACAGAAGCTACATGGCTTAGGGATTTCCTTCCTGATGCAGGGCCCTCCAGCAGATGGCGCCCAAGGGGAACCCCGAACACCGGGATCCCCTTTGGGGCTCAGGTGAGTCGCCCAGGGACGCTGGGGGTTAGGTCGGTTGTGACCAGCCGCCCATGTGCGTGCCCCCGTGAGGGATCTCCCCCCTTTTTCTCACATTCAGCATACCTCAAGAAAATCACAATAAATAGGAAATCTATCAATAAAGTGGCCCGTATTTCAACCCAACCTTATGTGTGTGGTCTCGTCATTTCTGCGTCAATCATTAAATGGAACATGGGATGGATTTTACTGTAAGTCCTGGGCAGTTCCAACTTTGTCATCACTGCAGTCACCAGTCTTTTGATTTCAAACAGACGCAAATACCTAGCTGCTTATTTTTCAGAGAGTTGCACCTCCTGGCCACGCTTGAAAGGTACACCTCCTGGCCACACTTAAAATCCCAGTTTGGGCCCCATTTTTGGTCAGTATACTTTTTAACATAGTGCAAAACTGAGACAATCTCTGGCCAAGCTAAAGTCACTTGGTTTGCCCAGTCTTGCAATGGCATGGACTCAGTCTGGTGACTTCAAGTCTAGGCAACATCCAGATATCAGTCCCATACACCACCTTCAATGGCAAAAGTCAAGTATTCGAATGCAAGGAGTTATTGTATGCCATCTCAACATAAGACAACAATTCAGCCGAATTGTCTTGTTGGTAATTTGCATAATATCAGAGGTACTGCTCCAAAATCTGCTTCATTCATTCTGATTGGCTATCCATTTGATGATGATGGGAAATACTCAACTCTTGTTCAACCCCAAACAGTTTCAAAATTGCTTTCTAAAATTGGGAAGTGAACTGACTTCCCTAATCTGAGATGATCTTACTGGGCATGTCACACAATCTATACACATGCTCGTTAGTGCCCCTAATAAGCTGCACCCTCAGGAACCCCCCAAATTGTCTTATTAATAATTTGGCATATTAATTTAGTCATCCATGTGGGAGAACAGTAAATCCCAGGGACTCTCTGTAAGGATCCCAAAGGCATGTGCTAAGCTATGTATCACCCTAAGGAAGGATTATTGACAAATTCCACACTGTGAAGTTGAAGGCTTTCACGGCCGGCATCCATAGATTCTAAGATCTTAAACAGTGTTTTGAAATTAAAATTTATGGATCTTTTCATTTTAATAAACTCTTTCTTTTGATTATCAATATTTAAGATCTTTATACAGTTTTTTCCTTTTATCCTTCTACGCTTCATCACACTTTTCCTTGATTTTGATTCAGATTGATTTTTACTTTTACTTTTGGCAGTAGTGTCAGTTTGATTTTGCAGTTCAGCATTTTTGATCGTTGTTTTAACCTCTTTAGGTGGGGCCGCTTTCAAAATGCCTTCACCTATCAAATGACAGATAATCTCAATATTTGCCTTTATGGTACCAATTATGTTACCATGGGCTTTTAAGATATTATATATGTCTTGAATTGGATCTATTCTGGTGTTATCCTCACCTATCTTGTTCCCAGTTGGTTGCTCTAGATCTATTTCGCTTATGGTTTCATGATCATTTTGAGTTTCTGCCTCCAAAGCTAATAACTGCTTCATAATTATTTCTCTACGCTCTTGGGATTCGGCTATTTTTTTTTCATTTCGTAACAATTCATCAAGGGGAGGTAGATCCTCTAAAAATGTCATCAGGCTCTCATCATGGTTTGAATGGTTACTATTTATTTCAGATGTCTTTCCACTCCCCTTTTCTTGTAAGTCACAAGTTGTTGCTTCCTCCATGTTTAGGTAAGTTATAATGGGAGGGGACTTATCTGTTTCTAGGTTGGGGCTATCTACCTTTATTTTTGGTTGAGCTTCATTCTTTTCGATCTTAGTAATAGATTTCCTTTTCCCCCTTTGTTTTCTATCCTTAATCCCGGTTGCTTTACCCCTTTTACTACCAGCTATTGTGACATAGGACCACATTGATTGGTTTGTTGCACTTGCTACATCTTTGTTATATTTGCCATTCTTTTTTTGACTTCTGGTAGCGACCATTTTATATACTCGTCACAAGATCTGGTTCAACCCAGTAACCCTGGGGAGAATATTTTATTGTGATGGCTAGTCAGTTCCAAATGTTAAAATTATTTCCGGACTGTTTCTAGTCTGAAAATATAGATTTTAAAATGGGATAAAACGAGATTAATAATAATAATAATAATAATAATAAAAAAGAGGAAAAAAAGATTAAAATTAATGTTAATGTTCCTTAATTTCCCTCTAAGTATAGTCCTCTGAGGGATAAGAGTGTTAAAAGCTGAGCCCTAGGGTTACACCCTACTCACTTTTATAGTCCTGTGCCTGGCCCTTCAAAGGCCACGCTGCCACTGCTGGCAGTTTGCCTTCCCTGGCCAAATCTCCTCTTACTTCTGCCGGGCTAATCGTACTCTCTGGTCCCAGTGTTGTGGGGAAGAGGGCTTGGCTCCTTGCTCAGCGTCTCTGGCTGCTCCTGCTTGCAGTGGGTTGCCTTGGATGGTGTCTCAGAGGGGGGAGAGCTTTTAAAGAGTTTGCCTTCCCTGGCCACACCTCCTCTTGCTTCAGCCGGGCTGGTCATGCTCTGCCTGGCTGGTCACACTCTCTGGTCCCAATGTTGTGGGGAAAAGGGCTTGGCTCCTGGCTCAGCATCTCTGGCTACTCCTGCTTGCAATAAGTTGCCTTAGATGATGTCTCAGAGACCATCTCCGCCCGGACGAGCAAAGCAAGGCACCCGGGGCGACCGGGAGCTTCCAGCCAAGTGGACACAGGGCAGGGCCACCGAGCAACAAAAAGTAAAAAACAGTCTTACTTATGTGCTCCCAGGAGGGAATGCTAAGGCAAGGGGAAGAACAAACAATCCCAATCTTCAAGCAGCCCAGGTTATAAAAAAAATACTCTTAAATTCTTAAGTTCTTTACAAACAATGTTATTTATAGAGTTTCAGATAATTATAAAGCTCCCAGCGGCTAGGACTGTAACAGTGAGTTGTATTCAGCTTGCCTTGTTGAATAAGCAATACTTGTTTCAGCTTCCAGCTCCACGGAAAGATCAGGCTAAACTATCAGGCTTATCTTTAACATACTCTCCTCTTTTTCCTCCCGATATTAATTTAAAAGTGTTGTCAACAAGTTCAACAAGTTCAAAGACTTCCCCATGAGGGAGGCAAAATTATCAGTTAAATTGGTAGCACTTTTCTTAAGATATACTACTCATAAAGTTGAAAAAAAGACAGGTTAAAAGGAGTGAAGCAAACATACATCTTTCCTCCTTCTCCTCTAGTGCTGCCTCTCATGTAAAAGTAGGCTAAGCAAATCAGCTACTTTAGCTATGGCAGGGGGACTTTCCAGCAATTGGTTGTCATATGCCTTCCAAGTTCTTCTGGCAATCCTAAAACAATCCTATCATGGGAGTTTCTTGGCAACATTCGGCATCCATAGGTTTTTCGTGTTTTTTTTTCCAGGCTGTGAGGTCATGTTCTGGAAGAGTTTATTCCTGACATCAGGAATAAACTGTTCCAGAACACAGCCTCCCAGCCCAGAAAAAAATCATGAAAAATTCCAAACTGTGAGGAAACATAATGAGGTCAAGAGGACCTGCACACACTATAGTGACAGACAATTGATCCCATCATCGGTGGTCTGAAGGTATCAATCTCCGCTTAACCTCAGACCCAGCCATCAAAGAGACCCAGCCATCAAAGAGACAGATCATGCTTTGCAAAGTTAATAACCAGAACATTCATATTTGCAACACGTTAACATCATCAGAAGCCCATTGTTCAAATCCAGAAGTTTCTCAAGACCATTTGTTCAATCTTTGACAGCTACCTGGAATCCATTGTTTTGACATATGAAATCCAATCACCTGGGGGCAAGTTTCTGGGCATAAATACTGGCCCCAAACCCTGCCTCATTGTGCACAGAGTCTCTTCCTGGGGGCACTCCATCACTCTGTATTAGCCACTCCTGCTTCATCTATCCACACTGCCAGTCTCCTCTGAACTTCAGATTATGAGACAGGTGTCATATTTCCCCTGAAAAACTCCCTATCTATTCCTCTGTCAAATTCTCTTCTTCCATTCCTAGTGGTATTGCATGAATGCTTTATGATACGAATGTGTGTGTGATTGCTGTTATTATTTTTAAGTCCTTAATAAATATCATTGTTAATTTTTCATTTTGTGTTTGTATGTATGTATGTCAGTTCAGAGCTCGTAGGGGTAAAAATAGGCATAAGATCCCCCTGTTTTCCCCTCTGGCATCACCAAGTTGAGTTGCTGCTAATTTCCCCAACATATTAGAAACTCGATATTTGCATGGATTCCTCAAGAGATTTGGGTAACATGCTGAATGAACAACCTGGCCAACATCTTGGCCATGGGTAACATTTTGCCACTACAGAATGATCTTGCTTTGAAAATATCAACCACCAACCATATTACCATTTTACCAGTGCTTATGGGGGGAGCTACAATAAAGTCCATACTAATGTGCTCCCATGGACAAGTGAGGGTCAGCAATGGCTGCAACAGTCCAAGTGGCTTTCCCCCTTGGAGCTTAGTGGTGGCACACATAGGGCATTGTTAGACGTACTCTGCTACATCTTTTCTAAGCCTGGGCCACTGCTTTTGCTTCATTACTGAATGCAAATACGTTACAAATCCAAAACGCCTGGCAGATTTTACATCATGACATTGTAACACCTCCCATCTTAGTTTATCAGGCACACACAAAAAATTCCCCTTTACACCAAACACCTTTTTTACACTCCAGTTCACTCTGGTGGGCTTTCAACCAGTCATCGGTTTCATAGGCTTTTCCCATCCCCAGTTGAATACATGGTTCAACTTTGGGAGCCTTCCTGTCTGCTTGCACCTGATTGTGAGTGACCACAGCCCACCCCAGGTGCTTGTGCATGAATCCCTCTCAACCTGCTTACTCTCAAACTGAGACAAACGGGACAAAACATCTGCCAAAAGATTTTTTCTTCCAGGCAGGAACTTCAACTGAAAGTCAAATTTGTAAATGAATTTAGCCCACTGAACCTGCTTTGGATTTAGTTTTCAGGAAGTTTGCAGCAACTGTAGGTTCTTATGGTCCATTCAGACCAAAACTGGTTGGGTTTCCCCCTCAAGCAGGTGCCACCACATCTCTAAAGCCAATTTGAAAATTTATTTTGAAGCAACTTGTATGTCCTAGTTGAAGCAGTGGATTAATTTAGATGATAAATTATTAGAACTGGAAGGACAAGAATTAAAATTCAGCTGGCATTCATATTTATGGTATGGGGAAATTAATGCAAATAGGGGCTTTAAAAATCATATAGTCTGGATGACTATTGAGAGTTTGGAATAAATATAAGGAAAGGTTGAACTCTAAAATTCCAAATTGGCTATCTCCCCAAGAGGCATTTTATAGGAGGGAATTGGGAAACAAATAAACTAGCTATACCTGGCGTAACAAACACAGTTATCTACATATAAAAATGCTTTGGTATGTTTCCATTCTCACTCTGCTGATTGGCCACTTAGGAAACAAGAGTATGATTATTTGATGCATTAATATACAACCTTTCAAATCAACTATAATGGCTAGTTTCATGGCAAGAGCCCTTCTGCCACCACCATGCAACCACATGTACACACAGAAACATACACACAATGCAACAAACACACACACCACACATGCCAGGATGCAAGGGCCTGTCCACCACCATGGTGCCAAGACTCTAGATCTGCCAATGAACTGTTACAATACAGCAGGCTCAAGGCCCAGGAACAGCTGCAGACAGCATAGAAGGCCCAAGGCCCCCAAAGCAAGGAGCAGCTACAGACTGTTGCAACTACTAGCAGGCCCCAACAAAAGATCATGTCACAGAAGAAGGCCAAGACTGAGGGCCAAATGCCACTCTTAAACAGCAGTTCCGCTGGCTGCTTCAGGTGTGCTGCATGATTGCAGCTGGCTGAATCTGATAATTTGGCCTTGGTTCTTTCAAGACTCCCACCGCCAGGGCCTGAGTCTGCAAAGAGGCTGTGCCAGCTGCTGCAGCCAGGGGCCTAGTTCTGCGTGGAGAGGCAGATCCTGACACTGAAGCAGCCAGTCAGCACACTGAAAATGGCAACATACCCAAGGGAATTTTGAAATTTTATACATTGTTCTTCAAATTTAATACAGAAAGAGAGCAAATGAAAGAATGTAAGGTACAATAGGCAAAAAATATAGGATATAGCATCCAAATGTGTTTAAGAGGTTTAAAGTCTACTTGCTGCTATAATCTTATTTTAACATATTTAAGGTAGTAAATGACTCCAGAGAGAATGGCTAAAATGTATAAAGGGACAAATCATAAATGTTGAAAGTGCCACCAGAAGGTTGGAACATTTTACTACCTCTGGTGGACTTGTAAAGTTGCTAAGAAATATTAGCTACAAATTATTACAGTGACACAAAAGATCTTGAGGAGAGAGTTAGCCTTCAGACCAGAACTGTTCTTACTGAATATGATTGATCTTGAAGATAAAGCTGAAAGAGATTATAACATCATAGTTAATTACATGGTTACAACAGCAAGAATAACCTTTGTGAAATATTGGAAAAAATATGATTCCAAGCCCCACAGAATAGATTGAAAAACTGATGAATTTAGCAGCATTAGACAAATTAACTAGCTTTGTTAAAGACAATGGGTTAGGAAGTTGTTTGAAAATATGAGGTGTTTTCCATGACCAATTGTATTATATGTATGATTGTGTACAGGAACCTCAAACTGGTACTGTGATGGCAAATTCTTCCATGCATGATAACTGTGTGCATCTGATGCATCGGAGATTTGGCCATGCTAGCTTTAAAGTTCTGAGGCAGATGCCTGAGATGGTGGATGGGCTGAATTTGAGGGCGTGTCAGAAGTCCCTGGACTGTCAGAACTGTAAAAGTTCAAAATCAAAGGTCCATCCTTTTCCCAAGCATAGTGACAGAAAGTCAAAAAGAATTCTTGAGCTGATCCATATGGACCTGTCTGGCCCCTATCCAGCATCTTTGGGAGGAGCCAAGTACATTTTGGTCCTAGTGGATGATCACATCCGTTTTTGTTTTGTATTCTTACTCAAGAGTAAGGATGAGACTTTTCAGACCTTTAAAAATTGGGTGGCTTATGTTGAGAGACATTTCTCTCAGAAGCTGTCATCTCTCCAGTCAGATAGGGGAGGGGAATTCATGTCAAATGAGTTCCAGAACTGGCTGAAGCAGAAAGGAATTTTCCACAGGTTGTTGGCCCCCTTTTCTCCCAGCCAGAACGGCATAGCTGAGAGAAAAATTGGCGTTTTGCAAACAATCAAAGATAGCCTAATGTTTGATGCAAACATTGAACAGAAGTATTGGGGAGAGGCCATGTTGACAGCTGCTTATTTGAGTAACCGCGTGCCAAGTTCTGTGGTCTCAAATACTTCCTTTTTCATGTTTTATGGCAAGAAGCCATCTGTGAAGCATATTAGGACCTTTGGGTCCTATGCATGGGTAAATATCCCTAAAGTAATCAGAAAAAAGGGGGAGCCCAAGGCCAGGAGGCTGAGATTTCTAGGGTATGAACAATCTTCCAAGGCCTGGCGTTTTGCCTTAAAAGATGGAAGAGTTTTGATTTCCCAAAGTGCTGAATTCGAGGAGCAATCTAACTGGCATCACATTCACTCCAACCCAGATGTGATTTTGCCCTCATTCGTAGGTGAAACTCAGCCTGACCAGCAGCAGCAGCAGGCTGCTGAGTCAGGCACTGACACTTCCCCAGATTTGGGAAGGGAGGGTTCAAAGCATGTGTCCTTTGATGTAGAGAGTGATTGAAATGCAGATTCTGACAATGATCAGGCCCAGCCTGTCATTCCCTGTCGCTCTAACAGAGAGACAAAGGGGGTGCCTCCTCTAACATTCACAGCACAGAATGTAAAGGTCTGTCAGGTGACTTTTGAACCTGATCGTTTTACTGATGTTTTGAAGTTGCCTCAAGATGAGCAACAGAAGTGGCAGCAGGCAATGGAAAATGAAATGGAATCCATCAAAAGTCATATTGTAGCATTGCCACAAGGAGAAAAGGCTGTAGGTTGTCGTTGGGTGTATAAAAAGAAGCAGATGCAGGATGGGAGTGTCAAGTATAAAGCACGCTTGGTGGCAAAGGGGTATTCACAGATAAAGTATCTGAATTTTGACCAAGTTTTTGCCCCCACTGCTAAAGTGCAAAGTATTAAAATTGCTTTGTCTATTGCAAGTCTGCATAAACTCAAAGTTAATCACTTTGATATAGAGACTGCTTATTTGAATGCCCCACTGGATGAGTGTATATATATGGAACAGGCCCCTGGGTTTCATAGTGGGGGACCAAACCATGTATATAGGCTTGCTAAAGCTTTATATGGTCTAAAACAGAGTGGGCAATGTTGGTACCTTTGTTTGGATGAACAGCTGAAAAATGTTGGTTTTCAGAACAGCATTGCTGATCCATGTTTGTACACAAGGGGTGTCAATCAGAATTATGAAATTCTCATTGCTTTTGTCAATGATTTCTGTCTGATTACTCAAACTGATGCTCAAGTGCAAAAGTTTAAACAGGAATTGGGTTTAAAGTTCAAATTGAAAGACCTTGGTCAAATTAAAAATTATTTAGGAGTGGATTTCCAAAGGTTTGAAAATGGCGATTTTAAGATGAGTCAAGTTCAGAAAATTGAAAAGGTTTTAGATCTTTGTAACATGTCTCAATGTAAACCTGCACGAACTCCTATGTGTTCTGATTTCATAAATATTATAGATACTAGGCTGTTTGAATGCCCTGAACTTTTTCATTCTGTAATTGGAAGTTTATTGTATATTGCAAGATGGTCACGCCCAGATATTCAATATGTTGTAAATGTTTTGTCCAGAAAGGTGTCAAAGCCAACTCAACATGATTGGCAAGGTTTAAAGAGAGTGCTGCGATATTTACGTGGAACCATAAATTATGGTGTAAAGATCAGTTCACAAGGTTGCCATGAGTTGAAGGCATTTGCCGATGCCAATTTTGCCAATGAAATTTCAAATAGATCTGATACAGGGATGATAATTTTTTATGCTGATACTGCTATACATTGGGATCAAAAAAGCAAACCACCATTGCTTTAAGTTCTGCAGAGGCGGAATTTGCAGCCCTGTCGAGCCTGGTGACTGAATTGGTCTACCTGAAGCAGATTTTTAGTGATTTGGGTATGCCAATTTCAGGAGCTATTAAAGTTTTTGAAGATTCCCAAGCATGTATAACAATGGCAACAGCAGAAGGTGTAAAAAACAGATCAAAGCATGTTGCTGTAAAATTTCAAAATGTTAGAGAAGCTGTTCAAGATGGTTTGATTGATTTGGTGTATTGTCCCAGTGAAGAAAATGTAGCAGATTTGTTTACCAAAGCATTGGATCAAATTAAGCATGACCTTTAGTGTGACAAGCTGGGTATGATATTTGAAGTGTGAAATATATTTGCCTGGGTGAAAAAACTTAGAGGGGTGTCAGGGAAAATAGATATTGTAATTAGAAGTTTATCCCCCCTTTTGGGTAATTTTATTCACCAAGGCATTGAAGACGCCAGCTTGTCTACTAGAACTCATAAATCTGTCTCCTGTTGTTATGTTTTTCTCTGTCCTTCGGAGTTGGAAAGCGAGAAACGAAACCAAAAGGCTCCAAGTTTCTTGTTGCTTCTCAGAAGGGTTGAATGTTTGGAAAAGTATATAACTGGGAGGGAATTTTGGAGCTAGTGTGTGCCTCCTGCATTTTGGGGGCTCCTTTTTCTTTTCTCTTAGCTCCTGAGGAACTTTGGAGCATACAGAAGCATGGATGAATGCCTTCTGCTGTTTATTTCTTTTCTGTTTTGCTTTTAATAAAACCATAAAAGAAAAACAGTCTATTTTTCTCTTACATCAGAGGTGTGCGTGGCTTTGCCCAAAAGCCCACGCTATTTCACTGCATGCATCTCTGCCCGGATGAGCAGAGAGTGAACGTGTTCTGCATATCTTACAACATTTACCACCCCCTCCACGTTAGCAGGGCCCATCTCAATGACCTTGGTGGAAATTCAATACCCCAAGTAATCTAAATGCTTGTGATGGAACTCACATTTTGACAGTTCGACATACAAATGTTTTTTCAACAAATTAGGCAACTTTTTCACTAATTTGGTAGTTTCACTAATTTGGTATGGGACTCATAGTCCTGTGAATGGACCAGTACCTCATCCAAATACAGAGTACCCCATTGTATAGAAATTTGTGCAACACTTCATTTATGAACTTCATAAACACTCCTGGAGCATCCACTAAGCCAAAAGGCAGTGTACTGAAAGGACCCAAAAGGGTCCTTAAATGCTATTTTGTACTCATCCCCCTCCTGGATCTTTACTCAAAACTAAGCAACCCTCAGATCCAGCTTTGTAAAAATCTTGCCAGTGACAAGCTGCCTGAGCAAGTCCCCAATCAACGGCATGGGATTCTTGTTACTAGTGGTGATGGCAGTCAACCCTTGCCATCAATCTCAAACCAATCTCAACCCCCCATCTTGAAAACACTGGGGGGGGGGGGAGCATCAAGGAACTGGTTGGTTGGAGGGTTGGCCTCTGTATTAAAATCTAGAGACACTTCCAGTTAATTGAATTTTTCCTCTGTAAAGGTCAGTGCAAAATTTTTTTTCAGATCCTCTGGTGCATGGGAAATTAGTTTTTAAATTGTCTGAGAAATGTTTGTTTCACTACTTTATTTATTTAAACTATTTTTATTAATTTTCACACATCTCATATAAAATACAATATTATATTTACATACTAGACATATTACATTCATATAATATCATTACTACAAAGACATATTGAACATAACAAACATATTAAACTATTTGGCTTCCCCCTCTTAGCTAAAATAATTTTACAATATTTTGAGCTTCCTTGGTATTACAAACAGTCTTTAGAATCTTATCCTTATAGCTATAATCTTTCTAAGTTTCTTATATCACAAAATCTCCAAGCAAGTTTATGTCTTCCTTCTTTGTAATGTAATCTAAAAAAAGGTTTCCAGTCTTTGAGAAAATTTTCTATGGGTTTCTCCTTTATTAATATTGAAAGTTTGTCCATATCTGCCATCTTGAGTACTTTCAAAATCCAACTTTCATTAGTCAGTGTCTCTGTACTTTTCGATTTTTGTGCATAATCACCTTTGCAGCAATTATCATATAATGCAACATTTTATAATTTTGAACTTTGATGTGGTAATCAGGAATTCCTAATAATATTAATTCCAGATTTTGTTGTATTTTTATTTTAAGATCTTGCCAAAAGTTTTTTGCTTTAGTACATGTCCACCACATGTGGAAAATGTACCATCTTCTTTCTCATGTTTCCAGCATATTTTAATAGACTGCTTATAGATCTTAGAAATATTTGATAGTGTCAAGTACCATCTAAATGCCATTTTATATACATTTTCCATTAGGTCATAGAAATATATGTCTCTTAGCTCTGTTATCCACAATTTCTCCCACTTTTCCAACTCTATATTATATTCAATATCTTGTGCCTATCTAATCATACAATTTTTAATCAATCCTGGCTCCATTTCAAACTCTAATAACATTTTATACATTTTAGTCAATATCTATGTTTCATTACTTTAAAACATGTTTGGGAATTATGTGGCTCTCCTGATGTTGTTGGACTACAAGTTCCATCAGCCCTAGCCAGAAAAGCCAATGGTGAGAAGAATGCTGGGAATCAGAATCCAGCAACATGTGGAGGGCTGCATGATGATGCAAGTGCCTCAAAAGGGCTAATGGTGAGAGTGGAGCTTACAAGTGAGATTTGTCATAAAATGTTGTAGTGTTTCCCGAGCCCTTAACAAGGGTGTTCCTGTTCAGGCCTCAGGCCAGAGAGGTAGTCATAACCTATCTGTGACCGACAGCTATATGGTCCAAAAATGGTATGGTTCAGGAGCCAATCCTCTGGGAGGAAGCAGAAAGGGGAGGGGCTTCTGGGTGTTTAAGCCAGAATGACAGGGGAGAGAAGGACAGATAACGTCAGTTAGTGGAGGGGTTGTGAAGGAGAAGTCAGAGAGGCTTGAAGTTTCACAGTTGATGAGAGAGGCTTAAAGGGATTTGAGGTGCAGGGAAATGAAATATTGATCCGTTGTATTGATACCATCCAAAAATAAATCGTTCTTTATGTTGATTCTTTACATGCCGTCTGCTTTTGAATAATTTCGCTGATATTTTTTTCACAATTCTTAAGAACCATCCACACCTAATCACAGGGGTTATCTGTCTGTGGGAGATGTAGTTAGGCTGTGGCATGGTTGGGCATTCCCTAATTTAGGTGGCAGCAGAGGGACAGAAGGGCCCCTGCATCACAAATTAGAGGGAAGAAAGGCCTGGCATCACACCATCAATTCCTATTTCCCAGCCATTGAAGCTGTCAGGGTCATCCATGAATTCTGAGGCATAGAGTAGAGTTCATGGAGAATCCTGACAGTTTGATGGTTTGAGACTGGTTCTGCCTTGGGCCTCTGGAATGTCTGGGAGATGTTGGTTACCATGGGAACGCTGTTCATCCCGGGAGCTCAAGGCCGGCCAGATGGCCTGGCAAATCTCGCTCCTCCAAAGTGTGCTTTGATGTACTGCCCTCCCTTTTCTGCTTTCTCACGCTGGGGGTACCTTATCTGTCTCCACTGTAAGTTTGTTCTTCAGTTTGAAGCTTTGACACTGTTCCTTACACATGCTTCTATTCCAATAAAGAACTTCATTGAAGATATCTGAGTTTGTGTTCTGTGTACATCACAGAAAGCTGCAAACTCACTTTTTTTTATTTTTCCGTCCTGAAACTGTGGAGCCTTTACCTGCAATGTCTGAGGATGCAGAGACTGGCACGCAGATGGACCAAGATCTGACTGTGGCCAGCACCAAAGAAGCCGATGCCTCGAAGCAGGAGACCAGGGCAGAGGGGGGTGCTGTTGCCGTCGCAGCTGGAGGCACCAGCCGAGACCGCCGGAGGGCTGGAAGATTTCCACTCTCCACTGAGCCCTGGGAGCTGGGGGTCGAGCTGGCTCCAGGGAGGGGCAGCCTGCCAAGCTTCGGCATGCCGGTGCGAGAGGTTTTGGGCCCCGCCTTGCCATGGGCAGGGGCCGGTCGCCAAGAAGAACGCAGGTCCCGGTGGGACAGACCCCAGGGTGAGGGGCCTAGAGAGCCAGAAGCGAAGTTTTCCCTGGCAGAAGTTGGAACCAAGGTTCTTCAACTGAAACAGCAAATGGGTGAGATACGGGAGGTACTCCTAGAACTCCTGCACAGAACCCCTCCGGCTCCACCAGCCCCTGGAGGGGCCCAGCCTCCCCCAGCGCCACCAGTGGCTGCCCAGGCACCCGGGGATGGGGTCCCCGTTCAGCCCCCTGACGTACCTGGCCTGCCGGCTTCTGGACCGGCTCCCCCGGTGGGGGCTGGCCCGGTTGAGCCGCAGGAGCGACCCTGGGGCTGGAAACACCGGCACCTGAAGGCGAAGTTCGATGGGGATCCAGCAAAACTACCCTACTTCATGACTCAAGTGGTGAGTTACATGACTCAGTGGGAAGGGGAGTTCCATTCCGAGGCTGAGAAGGTGCAGTATGTGTCCAACCAACTGGAGGGAGAGGCGGCCCAGTGGTTGGTGGGTCTTTATGATATGGGAGCCCCTGAACTGGGTAATTACCAAGAGTTCCTGATGGCTCTCAGGGCCCAGTTCGAAGATCCTTTAAGGGGGAAGCGAGCTCGAGGGAAGCTTAGGAGCCTGAAGCAAGGTACGATGCCAGTGGCAGAGTACGCGGCTGAGTTCCGCCGCCTAGCCAGCCAAGTGCCTGAGTGGTCAGAGGAGGTCAAGGTGCAGTTTTTCCAGGAGGGACTGAACCCTGACATTCTAGAGTGGGCCCTATAACAGGGAGACCCCGAAACCCTCCTGGGGTGGATACGGCTAGCTGGTGAAGTGGAGTCGGTGAAAGGCAGCATCAAGATGTTGCGCCGCCAGGCAGGGACGGAGGGGAAATCCGTCGGGGCCCCGGGGAAGAAGACCAAGCTGGTACGCTTGGGGGGAGCCACCACCGGAGAGTCCGAACGAGAGCGAAGGATGAGAAAGGGTCTGTGCCTGCATTGTGGGAAGAGCGGACATCGCATAGCGGAGTGCCCAGAGAGGAGCCCTCGGGAGCAACCCGCCGCCGCCAAGCCAGCGCGGAGCGAGAGGAGAATCGGGCCCGCCAAGACTCCCTCCAAGCCCAAGACCAAAGCGACGGCCAGGGCCCTGGCATCTGGCCATGCGGCAGGGGAGTCTTCAGATGATCCCAAGGATAGTGGGGCCTACTCTTCCGACGCTGAGCCGGCGGGAAACGGGCCCAGCCCGCCCTACTGAGCGCCTGAGGGCGGGCTAATCCAGAAGGGCGCCCGGATGCCGTGGTGAGTGGAGTGAAGGGCCCGTTCTTTATCAAAGCTCGAGTGGGGGTTGGAGGGGAGGGCCCCACCCGCAAAGTAATGTTAATGATTGACTCTGGTTGTACCCAAGTACTCATCCACCCCTCCTTAGTCAGTGAACTGAACGTTGATACTGTTAAGCTGGACAAGCCCGTGTGGCTGTCTCAGATGGATGGGGGGATGATGAAGGGGGCCCCCGCCCGGTGCATAACTGGTCCCATGAACATGAGGATGGGAACCCACCAGGAGGAACTGCAGTTTGTGATTGCTCCAGGTTTAGTCCCCGTGGCAGTCGTGGGTCTGAACTGGCTAAAGTACCACAACCCCACCATAGACTGGATAAAAGAGACACTGACTTTTACAGACCCATTGTGTATCAAGGAGCACGGGGTGGGGGGAGAATCCCCAGGGGACGGGGTCCCCCTGGAGGATGAGTCACAGAATTACACGACTGCTTTAGTAAAAGGGGAGCTGAAAGGACTGCCAGTGGAGTACAAGGCATGGCAATACGTGGTTGAGGAGAGGGAGTGTGACATTTTGCCACCCCACCGGGCTTTTGACTGTGCCATTGAGATACTCTCGGAGTCCAGCCTACCTAAACCTCGCATTTATTCCATGACCCCAGCTGAAATGGAGGCGCTCCGAGAGTTCATAGACAAAAACTTAGCCCGAGGGTTCATTAGGCCCTCAACCTCGCCCGTGGGGGCTCCAGTGATGTTTAGGCGCAAGGCAGATGGGGGGCTTCATCTGATTCAGGATTACAGAGGGCTAAACGTGATTAGTGTCTCCAACCAGTACCCCCTGCCCTTGATGAAGGACATACTAGCCCATCTCTCCAAAGGGAAGATTTTCACGAAGCTGGATCTGCGGGAGGCCTACTACAGAGTACGGATTCGGGAAGGGGATGAATGGAAGACTGCATTTAATTGCCCCTTGGGGGCTTTTGAGTTCCTCGTCATGCCTTTCGGCCTAAAAGGGGCCCCTGGCATTTTTCAGAACTTAATTAATGATGTGTTACGTGATTTTCTGTACAAAGGGGTGTTGGTATACCTTGATGATGTGTTGATTTATTCTGAGGACTACACGTCCCATGTGAAACTGGTGAAAAAGGTGCTTACCAGGTTGGGGGAAAATCATCTGTATGCAAAAATGTCCAAGTGTGAGTTCCACCAAAGCCGTCTGGATTATTTAGGGTACCGCATCTCAAACAAAGGGATTGAAATGGACCCAGAAAAGGTTAAGGGGGTCTTGGCATGGGAAGCCCCTAGAACCAGGAAACAGTTGCAGAGCTTCCTGGGATTTGCTAATTTTTATCGGTCCTTCATCCCTGACTTTGCCTCGGTAGCCCTTCCCCTGACAGATTTGCTAAAAACCAAAGATGGGAACGGCAAAAGTTCCAAGCACGGTAAAGGGGACAAACCTCCCCAAAAAATTGTGTGGTCACCACAGTGCCAACAAGCATTTGACAAATTGAAGTCCCTTTTCACTTCTGAGCCTATTCTAAAACACCCCGACCCCTCCCAGCCTTTCGTGGTCCAAGTGGACGCCTCTGATGTAGCGATGGGTGGTGTTCTGTTGCAAAAGGGGGAGGAAGGGGATTTGAGACCATGTGCCTATTTGTCCAGAAAATTCAATGACACGGAACGAAATTGGCCAGTGTGGGAGAAGGAGGCAGGTGCTATCAAGTTGGCACTAGAGACGTGGCACCACCTACTGGAGGGCTCACCCAAACCGTTTGAAGTTTGGACTGATCATAACAATTTGGAAGTATTGGCTACCCCTAGACGTTTGAGCCCCAAGCAGGTCAGGTGGGCCAGTTTCTTTTACCGATTTAATTTCACTCTGAAATTTATCCCAGGGAAAAGGAATTTTCTGGCTGATGCTTTGTCCAGGCTACCACAGCATGAGAGTAAGCGCAAGGAGGTCATTGACACCGTTTTTTCTCCTTCCCACTTGGGGCTAGCAGTCCTCACACGGAGCAAAGCCAAAGAACAGAAATCCACTGCTAGCCCTGCTCAGGAGCCTGGTCCAACTGAAATTGACGGTGGCTTGCCCTTGACGCCTGGACCTGTGCCCCAGCCCTTGAACCCCGACCCACCTTCCCCAGACCCGGGGCCCCGGACAGTGTCTCCTATGGCGGATAGTTCTGCCACGCCCACAGGTTCTCAAGGGGAGAAAGGGGGGTGGCATTCCCAATTGGCCTCGGAACTACCCCTGGATCAGTGGTTCCTAGCTCACCCCAATGAGGTGACAGTGAGGGAAGGTTTGGCTTGGAAAGGGGATCGCTTGTATGTTCCTGAGGTCTTGAGAGCGAGCATCCTCAAGCAGTGCCATGATGTCAAGAGTGCAGGCCATTTTGGGTATCTTAAAACTTTGCATTTGGCCCAGAGACAGTTTTGGTGGCCCCGAATGAGGAAGGAGGTGGAGGAATATGTGAAGGGGTGTACCACTTGTGCAGTGGCAAAAGGGGGGTCAGGGAAGCCCAAAGGTTTGCTCCAACCTCTACCTACCCCAAACAAGCCCTGGGAGGTCATTAGCATGGACTTTATTGTTGAATTACCAGAGAGTAGGGAAAAGACGGTTATTTGGGTGGTTACTGATTTGTTTTCAAAACAAGCGCATTTTGTGGCCTGTAAGAAACTCCCCACGGCCTCCCAATTAGCCAAGTTGTTCATTCAGCATATTTATCGGATTCATGGCGTTCCGACCAAGATTGTGTCTGATCGGGGGGCCCAATTTACCTCGCAGTTTTGGAAGGCTTTCACGAACCTTCTAGGGGTGGAGCTTGGTCTCAGTAGCTCCCATCATCCCCAATCGGATGGGCAAACGGAACAAACGAATCAGACTCTTGAACAATACCTAAGATGTTATGTGAATTTCCAACAGTCTGATTGGGTTGATCTTCTGCCTTTTGCTGAAGTGGCCTACAATAATGCCACTCACCAGAGCACTGGACTCTCACCGTTCAAGGTTGTGTCTGGACATGATTTCGGTCCCCTCCCTTTGCTGGAGGGGTCCCCCAACTCTGACCCCGTTTCGGTCTCCCAGTGGAGTCAAAAGGTCAGAGATGCGTGGCCTCATGTAATCTCGGCCTTAGACTTTGCCAAAGCACGCTACAAACATTATGCTGATCAAAAGCGGGACCCATCTCCTAGATATGAGGTGGGGGATCTGGTTTATTTGTCCACCAAATTCCTTAAGTGTCCCCAACCCTCTAAAAAGTTGGGAGCCAAATACATTGGGCCTTTTCGTGTTGTTAGGATGGTAAATCCTGTGGCTTTTGAACTGTCCTTACCTAAGTTGTACCGTCATGTGCATCCTGTGTTTCATTCCAGCCTGCTCAAACCCGTGAACCCTCCGGACAAACACCATCCGGCTCCAGAACCTGCTCCTCAGCCGATCCTGGTGGATCAGGACCAGCATTTTGAAATCTCTGAGATCCTGGACTCTAGGCTTCACCGGGGAGGGTTACAGTATTTGGTGAAGTGGAAACACCTGCCTTTGGGCCATGCGGAGTGGGTTGCTTCTGAGCATGTCAATGCCAAACGCTTGTTGCGAAAGTTTCATGCCCGCTTTCCCGATAAGCCTGGTTGAAAGGGGGGGTTTTGATCTTCAGAGGGGCAGTATGTCAGGGTCATCCATGAATTCTGAGGCATAGAGTAGAGTTCATGGAGAATCCTGACAGTTTGATGGTTTGAGACTGGTTCTGCCTTGGGCCTCTGGAATATCTGGGAGATGTTGGTTACCATGGGAACACTGTTCATCCCAGGAGTTCAAGGCCGGCCAGATGGCCTGGCAAATCTCGCTCCTCCAAAGTGTGCTTTGATGTACTGCCCTCCCTTTTCTGCTTTCTCACGCTGGGGGTACCTTATCTGTCTCCACTGTAAGTTTGTTCTTCAGTTTGAAGCTTTGACACTGTTCCTTACACATGTTTCTATTCCAATAAAGAACTTTATTGAAGATATCTGAGTTTGTGTTCTGTGTACATCACAGAAGCAATCAGTTAAGTTTCAGCTTCCTTTGACTAAGCAATCAGTTTAGTTTTATTCCCTTTGTCTATCCCATGGGAGAATCATCCAGGCTTTGTCATAACCTGAGTACCCCTTCAGGATATGAAATAGGGTATAAATATCAGCCCCCACCCCCAAATAGAAAGGTGTGCCATGGTGGATGAACCTAGCCACTTTCTTTCTCAGATCACCTCTGGATCGGAACCTTCTGTGCCACCTCAGGCTCCTGTCTGAGTACCTTCGCTTCACAAAACTCTGCTCTTCAAGACTGGTAACTATTGTCTATATCCCCAAACCTCTCCCTCTATCTAATATTTCTGCCTTACTTCTCAATAGCCTTGTGTGGATGCTTTATTTCACTTTAAACTGGAGTTCTCTGCAGTTATTACTTGTATACATAGGTGAAAAGATCCCTGCAATTACCCACTTTTCACAGGCATCTGTTTGAGCTAATACTCCCCCCAGCTAATAATAGAGATTTTTATATCTTGGGTGGGTCTCTAAAGCACCCCCACCTCTTAGGGTAACAGAGACTCCACCACACTATCAGACAGCACATTCCACTGTTGAACAGCTGTTACTGACAGGAAGTTCTTTCTAATGTTTAGTGCAATTCTATGGTATGCTTCTGCTTGAAGTTGGGCCAGAAGTCAGCCAAACTTGAGGCGGACCCAAACCTTTTTCCAAAAATCATCACTTGTAATGAAACCTGGATCTTCCAGTATGATTCTGAGACAAAATGACAGTCAATGCACTGGAAAACACCATTGTCACGAAGAATGAAAAAAGCACGTCAAAGCAAGTCCACATTAAAAGCCATGCTCTTTGGATTTTATGACATCAAGGGTGTTAATTTTGGCAGAATGGGTCCCAACCACAAAGAAAGAAAAGCCTCAGTGGATAAAAGATGGAATCCCTCAAGCATTAAAGACAGATGAGAAGCAAAAGTAAAAGGGAACAGAAATATAGTCAGAATCCTGAATGCAACTGTTCAACAACATGTGCACAGGGACATGGTCAGGCATATTTAGGTTTTACTGAACATGCTCAGAAGATTTTGTTCTAATGACAGTTGCTGTGCTTAGTGCAGGAAACAATAGAGCAGCATGCTAGGAGAGGAAAATGAAGTAAGAAATAGTAGAGGTAGCATTCCCATTGCTCTAGCAACCAGCCATCTTCACTTCTGTGTGAATCACTCTCCTTTACATATATAAATGGGTTCTTCTTTGTCTCACTTTAATATTATTATTAAATTATTATTATTAATTTATTATTAAAATGATGATGATGATGATGATTCTATTGCTAAAATGCATTTAATTCCACCACTCTCTACCAGTTTTCCAAATGTGCACCTTCCCTTTCAACTTCCCTTTCTTTCATCTTGGTTTTTAAGACTTTCAGCTAGGGATGTAAATCCTCATTTGTCTTGTTCTCACAAGCAAGAATGAGAAATCACAATTATTTTCTTCTCACTGTACAACAGGTGAAAAATTTCTTCTTTGTCTCAAGAGTCTTTGCATTTGTGAGAGTAACTTTTGTACCAATTACACTAATTGTGTAGCCAGATTCCAATAGCTGAAGCTGTGGTGCACTCACTTTTAAAAATCAGGAACACCAGATGAGTGGTTTGCATCTTTTTTATCAGTCCTTCAGTGTTTGCTATGTACCCATGCTTTGCATCACAAAGGGGAAAGCCACTAGTTTTGCACAGAGCCACTTTGATGTGAATTAGAGAACCAGGGAAAGGAAAGCTTCCCTCATCATCTTCTTGTGCTGGAGGCAAGGATGCTTGATGAAGCAGGTGATTTCTCAGCTGGTGTAAGACAGACTCTTTCATTCAGGCCTGGTAGACAAATTCTTCACATCCCTTACTGTGAGTCTGTTGGCAGGAAGAGTTTCCCTGGGCAGATTTCTTATTTATTTAAAAATATTCATTTATATAAATAAGAAATGATAACCTTCCTGACTCTCCAGCAACAACATGATCAAATTTATCATTGCATCAATTTGTGATTTTACATTACAATCAAGCTATTCTGAATTTTCAGGTGAACAGAAATACCAGGTAGAAGAACAACTACTCCATGATTTCTGTTGAAGTTTACAAGCTTTTGATTTGGCCAATTTTTTTGATGTGATAACAGTGAATTGTATTTGGAGCCTGTTTGCTCTTAGCAAGCATCCAAGAACTAGAGCAGTTTTGATGTCTCTTTATGAACAAGGAAATGCAAATTCAGATGACTGTGGATTTGCATGCTATGCTCATTTGCATTCTCAGTGTGTATTTGAATGCAAGCCATTTGATGTAAGCCCATTCACATCATACAGCCACAGCATCAAATGGATAGGGGTACAATAGAAATGGGAATGTCTATTCCAAACCACTGTAGCATTATTGAAAACTATTGTGTCTAGAATACATGCTGAGGAAGGGTTGTTTTTTTGGGGGGAGGGGAAGGATGACTGTTAGAAGTTTGAAAAAAAAACAATGCACACTCCATCTAGAGCAATTTATTTCATCCTTCCTCTCCCCAAAAATGCCAGTTAAATTGGTTAGCTTGGCCAACATCAAGTTTTCTACCTTTAATTACGACTATAACACTATAATAGCATTGCTTATGCTTAAATAAATGCTCCTTGATGAAACATATTTAATTAAAATTTTAAAAAATTGTTAGAGGTAGCAGCCATAGCATGCCTATACACAGTTGCTGTTAATTTGCATATTTCTTTAAGAGGTTGGGCACAGCATCTATTCATGTCATTTCCTGTTTATTGATTCTTGTCACACAGTCTCTCTTCCTGAATCAGTTAGTCTGACTGTGGTGGGGTTCACTTCCTCCTAGGGGGGAATTACTTCCCCTTTACCTCCATCCCTTTATCAGGCAAATGTCTTTAAATATTAGTCTTTATTATGCAGTTCTTTCTTCACTTCACTGTCCTCTTGATAGTAAGATAATGTAGAAGAGCCTCACAATGCTTTGTCTCTAAGGTAGTTAAGTCTCTTTTGGTTTCTTTCAACAAGTCTCCTCACTAGTGCTCAACCTAGGAGTCCTTCTCTGGCTCCTTTTTCTAGTAGCTTCCACATGTGCTTTTTCAGTCTGCTCTTTGCTCGTCTCAACTTCAACCTACTGCATCTCCCCTAGTGCTGGTGTGCAGAAAGCAACTGTTCCATGGGCAAACTGTTCCATCGACTCCTTCCCCACTACCCTCATGACTTGTCCTTCCCCCTGCCCATGCAGTTTACCATCACTGGATGACTTCCTCACCCCCTCTGGACCTTCAGAACTGGCTACCATTTCTGCCTTGTACTGCTCACCTGTGGTCTTAACTTCCATTCCTGTGATACAGGCTGTGTGCCTATTTGGATTCAGGTTTGTGAAATTTAAGACTCAGAAATGTAAATAGTGTATTTATAAAGCATTAAATATTGTTACCCTAATTGCTCTGGGGTCATGAGGACCCTCACCTCAAAATATCAACATTAATTTGTGGAACCCATCTCAGTATCTCGCTGTTTGGCTTGACTGCGGGTGAGGACTGCAAGACCCAAATGAGAGGGAGAGAAGACAGTGTCAACAACCTCCTTCCTTTTACTTTCATGTTGTGGGAGTCTGGACAGAGCGCCAACTAAAAATTTCCTTTTTCCTGGGAGAAACTTCAGCGTGAAGTTAAACCGGAAAAAGAAATCAACCTGCCTAATTTGCTTGGGGCTCAGCTGGTGAGGGGTTTTCAGAGCTTCCAGATTTTTGTGGTCCGTCCAGACCTCAGAAGGCTGGGAAGATCCTTCCAGCAGGTGGCACCAAGTCTCCAGTACTACTTTGATGGCCCCAATTCTGCTCTGTTTCATTACATTTCTTAGAAAGGTATGCACAAGGTCTGAGCTCCCCTCCCTCATCCTGTTGGAGCAACACACCCCTATTGCTACACCAGAGGCCTCAACCTGAACCACAAAAGCCTGCTCAGAATCAGGGTGTTTCAGAATGGGCTCAGAAGTGAATAACTTTTTCCGTTTCTCAAAAGCTTGTTGACATTGGTTAGTCCACACAATTTTCTGGGGAGGCTTTTCCCGCTTCCCACCCTTCCCCTTTTTCTGTCCACCAGGCCCCTTGGTTTTTAATAAGTCTGTGAGGGGTAGGGCCACCTCAGCAAAGTCAGGAATGAAGGACCTGTAAAAGTTAGCAAAACCCAGAAAACTCTGCAGTTATTTTCTATTTCTATGGGGCTCCCATGCTAGAACCCCCTTTATTTTTTTCTGGGTCCATCTCAACCCCCCTGCTAGAGATGTGATACCCTAGGTAATCTAACTGGGTCTGGTGGAACTCACATTTGGAGAGTTTGGCATACAGATAGTTTTCAGCAAGTTTGCTCAACATTTTCTTTACTAACTTAACATGGGACGTGTAGTCCTCTGAATAAATAAGCACATTATCAAGATAGACTAATGCCCCTTTGTACAGGAATTCCTTGAGTACATCATTAATCAAGTTCATGAATACTCCTGGGCCCCCCGATAGGCCGAATGGTATCACTAAAAATTCAAATATTCCCAACTGGCAATTAAAAGCAGTCTGCCACTCATCCCCCTCCTTGATCTGCACCCAATAGTACGCCTCTCTCAAGTCCAGCTTGGTGAATATTTTCCCTTTGGCCAAATAAGCCAATATGTCCTTCATCAAAGGCAGGGGGTACTGATTTGTGACACTGACCGCACTTAGGCTTCTGAAGTCAATACAGAACCTGAGAGAAGAATCCCATCTAAATTTGCATGTAAACAACACTGGGGCCCCCAAGGGGGAAGTTGTGAGTCTAATGAAGCCTCGTGCCAAGTTCTTCTCTATAAATTCTCTCAGTGCATCCAGTTCTGCCAGTTATGGAATAAATCTTGGGCTTAGGGAGTTCGGTATCTGGGACCAGTTCAATAGCACAGTCAAATGGCCTATGGGGGGGGGCAAAATGTCACATTCCTTCTCTTCAAAAACAATTCGCCACTGCTTGTACTCCAAAGGCAGATCTGGCACCTCTCCTTGTACCAGGGCAACTACAGACTCTTTGTGGTGTTCCCATGCCCCTCTGTCATGGGAACCCCCCCTTCTTTGCCCAAAAAATGTTCCTGTATGCAAGAAGGGTCTGTGAAGGACACAATTTCCTTGACCCAGTCTATGGTGGGATTGTGGAATTTCAGCCAATTTAAACCGACCACTGGCACAGGCACAAGGCCTGGGGCAATCACGACTTGTAGGTCTTCCTGGTGATTCCTCATTCTCATTATTACTGGGGCAGTCATTTGTCATGCGGGGCCTCCTTTCATCATCCCTCCATCCATCTGGGATAGCCATACAAGCTTGTCCAATTTCACTATGTTGAGGGCTAATTCCCTAACTAAGAAGGGGTGGATTAGTACCTGCGTACATCTGCAGTCCACCATCACCATTACCTTCCAGGGGGCCCTTTACCATTGATCCCTATTTTGGCCTTAATAAAAAAATGGGGTTTTGACTCCACTCACCACAGCACTCGGGCACCCTTCAGGGTTAGCCCGGCCTCGGGCACTTAGTAGGGCGGGCTGGATCCATTTCCCGATGGCTCAGGTCCCCTGATTCCCAGGAAGACTCTCCAGCAGCATATCCGGGAACCAGGGAGCGTGGCTTCGCTTTGGGTTTTGGTTTGAAAGGCATCTTGGGTGCCATCTGCTTCCTCTCTGGCTTCTTGACCGCCTCCTCCATATGGCTGCTCCTTAGTTGTTTCTCAGGACATTCTGCTATGCGGTGACCACCCTTTCCACAGTGTCGGCAAAAATCCTTTCGCAACCATCGTTCTTTCTGAGTCTCTGCTGCTGGGCCACTTGCAGATCATGCTGCCTTGGCCTTCTGTCCCGGGACTCCGCTGGGCTTCCCGGTCAGGCCCTGACGTTGTCTCACCAGCTTCATGCTTTGCCTCAGGGTCTCCATCTCCCCAGCTAGCCGAACCCATCCCAGTAGGGTTTCTGGTTCCCTTGGACTAAGGCCCATTCCAGGATGTCATCGTTGAGCCCATCCTGGAAAAACTGCACCTTGGTGGCTTTGGTCCAATCAGGGATCTGGCTGGCCAGGTGGTGAAACTCTGTAGCATATTCGGCCACAGACCTCGAGTCCTGGCATAGACACTGTAGCTCCGTACACGCGCGCCTCCTCCTCAATGGGTCTTCAAATTGGGGCTCGGAGTGCCATAGTGAAGTCACGGAAACTTCCTAATTCTGGAGTTCCAATGTCATAGAGCCCCACCAGCCATTGTGCTGCCTCTCCTTCCAGCTGGTTGGAAACATACTGCACTTTCTCTGCCTCCACCTGAAACTCTTCCTCCCAGTGAGATGTGACTCCCATCACCTGGGTTAGGAAGAATGGCAGCTTCACGGCATCCCCATCAAACATGGTCTTCACATCGTGGTGCTTGAAGCCACGTGGCCATGGCCGTGGCTCAACCGGGCCAGCACCCGCTGGGGGTGCTGGGCCCCTGGGAACTGGTGGTGCTGGAGCTCCTCCTGGAGGGACTGGGACCCCTCCCCCCGTACTGGCCCAGGCATTCCCCCAACCCCCTGGGGCACTGGCAACTGGGGGTCTGGGGGAACTGGTTACTGGTCCGGTGGTGTTGGTTGCTGGGGCAGCCACTGTAAGATTTCCACAAGGCTGGTTTGCATCAGCTCCATCTGCTGCTTCAGCTGTTGCACCTCTCTCTCCAGATCTGGGTGAGGCTGCCTCACCCCAGGTTCACGAATGCCACCGGTCAGGGGTACATCCCACCTCAACGATCTACAGTCCTCTCGGCCTCGTCCGTCCGGCCAGAGCCAGCTGGCTTCCATGGCTGCACCCACCCCACGCATGGGTGTCTCAGAGAAGGGAAGGCTGGTCACTCCTAGGACCTGCCTGACTCCCAACTCCATCAGGTCAGGTGGAGGGACCGTTCTTCCGGCTCTCCGTCATTCTCGATGCAGTTCTCCTGCTGCCAAGTCTGTACCGGCATCTGGCAAGCCGGCTCCCTGGTTGCTGGCTGCGGTCAGGTCTTTCTCCATCTGTGTTCCAGCCTCCGCTCCCTCAGACATCTCGTCTTCAGCACACAGGTAGAATTTAGAGAATTTGCAGAACTGGCTTACTGTGATGAAACAGGTCACACACATTAACTCAACACGCCTGCAAGGTTAACATGGTTTATTGAACAAGGATATGCATACGGTTTCACCTCAAAGCCAGTTCTGGCCAGCCTAGTACTAAACACCAGATAAAAGCAACAGCTTAGGTTTTGATATTCCCCACCCCCTGGGAAAGTGAGTAGGAGGGAAAAGGGAGGGGGTGCCAACCCAGGTGGTTGTCCTTGAAGGCTGGGCAGAAGATTCTCTTTCCCAGCCTTCAATGCAGGCTGGCTGGAATCCAGTACTGAGGGGCCTGAAAGGGGGGAAGACACCAGGCCTCTAGAGGAAACCAAACTCAAGCGGAGGCCTAGCCGGGACTCTGACTCCAAAACCCAGAATCCAGGGGAGGGCACGACATCGCCTTAGCAATGCAAGGTTGGGGGGTAACAGCACAATCTTGTGACTAACTATACCAGTAGTATGGAGGAGACGTAAGCTAGATAGAATAACAATAATATTTATTTGGAAAAGCAATAATAACCACAGTTATGCACACATTCAGGCCTCAAGCATTCATGCAAGAGGAATAGTGAGGGGAGTTTTCAATGGGTGATACAACACCTTTTCCTGAAGAGATGAGGTCGTGGAGGAAACCAGCAGGGTGTGGGTCCCAATCTGGAATGGCTACACAGTTTGATGTGGAGTCGAGAAGAAGATGACTGTGTGCATGGTTGCACAGATGGACAGAATGTCCTCAGGAAGGGGATCTGTGAGCACTTGAGTGGAGCAGTGAAAGCTCTCTATATTGTGGAATGTGTGGGTGTGTGGGGTGAGTGTGTCACCGAGATCCTAGTTTTGGGCACGAAGCCAATAAAACTATCAACAATTATAAGCTAATGAGAATGGTGAATTGACTCAAGGGTGAATGGACTCAATATAGCTGCTGTGTTAAAGGGAATGACTGGTGCAATCAGATGGCTGATGTAATCTGATGGAAGGCAGCAAAGAGCCAAGTGTATCCAGTGTATTATAAAATCATAGAGTTGGAAGAGACCACAAGGGCTATCTAGTCCAGCCCCCTGCCATGCAGGAATACACCATCAACTCATTCCCAATAGATGGCCATCCAGCTTCTATTTAAAAATATCCAAAGAAGGTTTGAAACCCATTGCTCCATGTCCTAGTCTTTGGAGCAGCAGAAAACAAGCTTGCCCCATCCTCAGTATGACATCCTGTCAAATATTTAAACATGGCTACCATATGCCCTCCTAACCTTCTCTTTTCCAGACTAAACATACCCAGCTCCCTAAGCCGCTCCCTATAGGGCATGGCTTCCAGACCACCCACCATCCTGGTTGCCCTCCTCTGGACATGTTCCAGTTTTTCAATATCCTTCTTGAATTGTGGTGCCCAGAACTGGCCACAGTATTCCAGGTGAGGTCTGACCAAAGCAGAATAGAGTGGCACTATTACTTCCCTTGATCTAGACACTATACCCCTATTAATGCAGCTGAATGTCACCTCTGAGGAAGAGATTACCACATATACTTGTGTATAAGTAAAATAAAAGTCAGTAATATGTGGGAAGTCGAGTGGGGTGGGTGGGGAGGGTAGGAAAGGGTAATAATATCTGTTAGATTAGTTGTTTTTGTTGTTCTGGAATTTTCTTTGCTTTGTCTTAGATATTTTAGATGTCATGTTTGTTTGTCTTTTCTTTTTGTTTTGTTTTTAGTTCTTTTCTTTTAATGTAATAATAACATTAAATAAATATATATCTATATAAAAATTACGTCAAAATATTGACCCCAAAAACCTCGGTAGACTTATGCATGCATCAACGCAGTGCCTCTGAGTAGAGTGGCAAAAGGGCTTTTTTAATACCTGGGCAGGAAAATGGTGACAGCCAGGGGCAGAGAGCCCCCTGAAGTGGTGCTGGCACTTTCACCTCTCCATGGAATGGCTCTGAAGAGCCCTGTGCTGAGCCTCCAAGTGTTACCCTTGAATTATCCATGGGCCATCACAAAATCCATAATTTTGGTCACAAAACCTGACTTTGACTTATTCAAGAGGTCAATTATACATAATTATATATGGTAATTGTTTACACAAACAGGGACCTGTAAGTGTCTTTTTATCTTATTGAACAAGATATGTCAGTTGATGGGCTAGACAATATATAAAGTAGAAGAGAAACAAGAAAGGCGACCCAAGCTCCACCCTCCACATTTGAAAAGCAACTGTTGGATAAACAATTATGCTGTTCCTAGCTGATAACTGTCCAGATCATGGTGATAAAGACAGACCATGCTGGTAAGAGAGAATTCCTGCTCTCGAACAGGTTAGATACGCTTTCTATCCAAATAGATATACTATATATCCATTAAGAATAGAATAGATGTCCATTAGGGCTGTTTACCAGATATATAACAGATGCTGCTATAAGTATATAGCAATACCCTTGCATTTCTTCCACAGATGCCTGTTTAGGGATGTAAAGTTCCCCATTGTATTGAAATTGTATTCCTTAGTGAATAAATGCTAAGTTACATCATTTAAGATGGTAATGTTCTTCTATGTGAGTGAACACATAGAACACATATGTGAGGTACGGTCTCTGTGTTGAGGCTGAATGGATTATAGAGAGTGGAAATTAAGAGAGTATAAGAAAGAGCGATTGAGTCTGGTAGTTATCTGGTTTTATTTTTAAGGGCTCAAAGAATATAACTGAACTTTTATATGTAATTGTCACCACAGAGTGGGACTAAAAGACATTAAACAATTAACAAAGCTGGATGCACAGTACTGGAGCATTGTTGTTACTTAATAAACCAAGCTTTTTGTTTTGTGTATAAAGTCCAGGATCCTCATGAATTATTTCCCTCACTGATATCTATTAGGCATGCTTACCAATTGAATCCACACAATCACATATACTATCCACAGAAAATCAGACCCCATTCCAAAGAAGGGATAAGGGGAATCTGAAATGAAGGTGGCAGTGGTACTGGAGAGGTGGCCAGCCTGAATAATTTGGCTGGTGCGTCCTCTCCTCCACAGGCTCCCTGTTGGTTATTTGTCTTCTTGTGGTCTGCAGTTCTCTCCTCCATGTTTGAAATGGATGTTACAGAACCTCTAACTACGAGATGCTATGAAACATTTAGTATTTGTAAGTAAACCTGTTTTTAGGATCCCCCCCTCCAGCATAGCTGTGAGAAAAGGGGAGGTGTGTTTGCTGGCTGGCCAGGATAAGAGCCAGCATAATTGACATCATAGAACAGTGCCATGGATAAGAGGACGGGACCAGAGTGCATTTAAGGGTCTGCCGCCCCCTGTCTCTTCCTCCTGCTCTTTCTTCGGAGGAGAAGGAGTCCCATCACTTGCACTTTGTGAAGGCCTAGCATCTTGGAGAACTCTATTTCTACAGATAATTGGCTGAGTGGTCTTATTGCTGTGTGGGGAGAGGTTGGGAGGTGAAGCAATGGTTGGCAGTTTCGCCACACGACCTTGTGGCTGACGGTCATTTGTGGGGTGGGCACTTCAGGAGTGGGAAGGAATAGTTGTGAGCCTGCTCATGTTGTGGGCCCTGGGAACTCCCCCCTTTCTCTTTTTTTGGCATTACTGAGGGGATTTAGCAGTGGTGGCTGTTTTTTCCAGCAGCCAGACCAGGACCTTGAGCCCAGCCACATGGTGCTTTTTGAGCTGTCATCTCTCATGGCCCACCCCCTAATGGGGCCTGGTTGGTCTGTGGGTCTACTTGGTCCTAGGGAGTTAGGCAATGTGGCCTGTTTATAATCGAGGCCTATATCGGCCTATTGATTGGTGTGGACTCAAGTCCACACCCTATAATAATTATAGCTGGGTTTATTCTAGTTTATTTTGATAGGGCTTTGTTGGCCTTACAGGTCCTTGGGTCTTTTATTTCAATTGGCGCAGCCTGCGGGGCTTGGGCTTCAAAGTTCATCCAACCCTCCCCCCCTTCTTTTCTTTTGTCCTCTCTTCATTGAATGGACAGGGAACTGGGGGTCATCTAGTCTAACCCCAGTCCTGCAGGTGATATTGTTCAAGGCCTGATACAGTAGGCATCTGGCCTGGGCTTATTTGAAAGCTAAGCAGGGTCAGCTTTGGTTTTTATTTGGATGGGAGACTGACAATAATTTGTAGGCGTTATTGTTTTTGATAATAAGTTTCACTAATATGCCTACAGTGATATATTAATACATGATTTGGAATATTATATTGGATTAATATATTATTACAAGAATTGTAATTAGATTTACTAAGATTTATTTCAGTTTATACATGGTTTAGGAGTTCTAGATTAGGTTTATAGTTTAAGGTTATATTGAATTGGGGCAAGGTCTTGTGTCTTTGTCCCTATGGCTCCTAAGAAGGGACAGAGTGGGGAAAAGGGCAAGGGCCCTGCAACTCTCCTGCTTGTGATTCTTAATTGGGCTCTGAAGGGGACTCAATCCCCTGGCATGATATATTTAACAGGATCAAGGCACACATAAGAAGGCACATGTCCTCTAAACATCGCAAAATGGCTGATGAAATTTTGGCTCATTTAGATGCATTGGAAAAGCAAAGGCATCCAGAGACAATGGGAGACACTTCTACAGTTTCTCTACAGGAAGTGGTGGAGGTACCTGCCCAGGTGCAACTAGATGACCTTTCTTCACCAACACCTGCCCCTGCTATCGAAGGTGAGATGCCAGAACCACACAAACACTCACTTGATAGTTACATTTGGCCCTGGGCTGCTATCACATCATCTTTTCCACGGGCCAGTGTGGCAGATCCTAGTGGGTCCCAAAGTAGCCCTTATAGATGGCCACTGGTTCAAACTTTGTGGAGTTCGGCCCCACCTGTATGGCCCCCTTTGTCCAGGCAGGCTGGTGGTACAGCACCCTTCCATTTGTCTGGATCTGAATGTGGTGTTTTCCCTGCCATGGGATTAACTAGTTATGATACCACTCCTTACTCTGTAATCCTTTACAGGGAGCTAGCACTCCCCCTGGGTGATCATTTATTGTAATCTACTAGAGAGAAAATTCTGAACGGGGAATATATGGATGTCTTCTCACTCCTATACAGGGAACTAGAGAAGAAAGATAGGGAAGAATGGGATGGTAAAGATAAAGAGAAATTGAAGAGATGTAAAGTTGAAAGGAACTGGATTAACTGGCTTTCAGAGTTCCTTATTTATGCTGGAGTCATAGCCAAGGCACAGCCCTTGAGGCTGCCTCCCTGTTTCAGTATATTGATATTATTCATAGGACCTACATTGATTATTCTGGCCCAACCTGGCTTTTACAATGAGGCATTCTGGATGAGGGCTGCCATCTATCCCACACTTCGGTAGAATATGATGCACCCTCATCTGTGGATGCAGCTGATGAATCATGTACGCCTTGCTCAGCGTAAGAGATCTCACAGTGGCCATTTTGTTCTGAAAACATCTGGCAGTGCCTCCTTTCGGCCTCAGGCTGGGGCCAGACAGCCCCAGTGAATACTATGTTGGGCATTTGGGACACACAGTGCCTGCAACAGAAAGATTTAGGCATGTAAGTTTAGGCATAACTGTTTGGTCTGTGGAGGACCCCATTCCTTTCATGCCTGTCCCAAGGGGAGGGGACAGAGGGCCAACGCTAGGTACCAGCAGTCTGGAAAGAAAGGCCGGGGTGGTTCCGCCCCACCTGCAAAAGGGCCTCAGTCTAGTTAATTTGGAAATGTTGCAGCACTGGTTAAAGGCATATCCTGATAGACAGGCAGCCAATTATTTAGCTGATGACTTTCAAATTGGGTTTCACATCCCATTTCAGGATGTCCATCACTCTTTTATGGGAAGCCATTTGAAATTAATCAAGGGTATGGAACACATAGTTCGTGACAAGATTAGGAAGGAAGTAGGGTAGTGGGACCCATTCCCTAATCCTCCAGTGCCCAATTTGAGGGTTCTGACTCTTTGAATTGTATCTAAAAAGATACCAAGTGAGTTTAGGTTAATCCATCACTTATCTTATACTAGGGGAGATTCGGTAAATGATGCTATCCTGTCTGAGCTGTGTACAGTTTGGTATATGTCATTTGATTCAGCTATCCAGGAGGTGCATAGGCACAGGATTGGGGCAGAGATGGCTAAGTGCAACATCAAGTCCAGCTACCGGCTCTTACCTGTGTGCATCCACATGATTTTGAGCTCCTAGTATTTTGTTTTGAAGGTAAGTTCTATATGGATTGCGCCTTACCAATGCAATGTTCAGTTTCCTGTAGTGCTTTTGAAACCTTTAGCACCTTTCTTGAATGGGTAATTAAGGCTCAGACTGGGGCTAACGACATAGTCCATTACCTTGATGATTTTTTGTTCATTGGCCAATTTAGGAGTGGCCAACGTTTAGCCCTGTTACAGGAATTTGCACACTTGGCTCAACATAGGGTGGCACAGGGAAACTGGTTTGTTGAGAAAGAGAATGGAGAGGCCTGTTTGTGACACACCAGCTGTGACACCCCTGGCTATGGTTGGAAGGGTGATATTTATACCTTATTTCATTGCCTGGAGGGGTGCACTAATTATGACAAACCCTGAATGGCTTTCTCACAGATGGACAAAGGCTCTGGAATGAGCTGATTAACCTTAGCTCCAGAATAACAAAACATTGATGGGATTTGTGACAACCTCCTAATGTTCAAACAGGTAGGGTGTATAGGAAATATTTCCATAGGATCTAAGGATGGTCGCTGATTGCATGTTTGAAAGGATTAGGATAGGCCCATTAATGACATAAACCTATCTGGGTTTCCCCACTATCATGGTCATGGACACGTCTCAGGTCATTGTGACCTCATCTGTCCTCCAGTCAGCTTGACCCCAAATGTCCCCAGTCACTGTGATCCTGAAAGGTGTCCAGTATGTGCAGTTATGAAACCTCGTGGGAGGGGTGGTATGGTATTTTAACATCATCGCCTACATTTCAATAATTTGTAGGTGAGTATTTGAAAGGACTCCATTGATAAGCAGTGTATTTCAAGTATGTCAGCTCAGTATGTCATCAGTTTTGATGTTGCAGCCATCGAGTGATGAAAACCTAAATGACTGGCAGCTGAATGCATGGATAAACTCAAATTATGTTTGAGGTATCAACATGTGCTGTCTCTGATGTTAGATGTCTGCTTGTTCATTCACACATGCAAGCAATTGGTGTTGCAGTTATAATGAACATACATTATACAGTTGTGAACATGCACATGGGAGGCAAGCATACATTAAATATATTTTCAATTAAGAAGGCTCTTTCCTCTGTAGCAAGGCTCTTTGCTTAAGAGTTCTGTAGAGGAGCAATTTCAGAATGTCATTATGCAGATGGTTTAAAATAATAATAATAATAATTCACCAAAACAGCCATAGTATAGGAGGAGATACCAAATTTGATTCTTTCTTTTTGACCCTCTTTAACTTAAGCAGCTCTTTTTTAAGCAGCTGGTTTTTTTATCAAAAGTATATTTGTTCTTGATAATTAACCATTTGCCTCAAATACAAGAAATTCCTTATGGTATGCCAGACTATTAGTCCATCTAGTTGAGTAGTCTCTCCTGGCAGGGCTCTCCAGCATCTTATGTTGCTGTGTGCCTTTAAGTAATTTCCAACGTGTAGAGATTCCAAGGTGAACCTATCACAGGATTTTTGTTTTGGCAAATTTGTTTGGGGAGTGGTGGTTGCCTTTGCTTTCCTCTGAGGCTGAGAGAGTGTGACTTGCCTAAGCTCACCCAATGGGTTTCCATGGGCAAGCAGTGATTTGAACCCTGGTCTCCAGAGTTGTAGTCCAACACTCAAACCACTACACTACACCATGCTGAGTCTTTCCAGCATCTTATACAGAAGGTCTTTTACACTCCTAAGTAGCTTTCTCTCTAATAATGGATATGCTTGCTATTGAACCTGGTACCTTATGTATACAAAGCATGTCAGGATCAGCGCTGAAACCTTGCATCCATCAGCCCTATGGAGATTTGATCATCCTCCTTGAGGAGCCTGTTTTGTGGGTATGGGGTTTTGAATGTGTGTGTGGATGAAACTCTTGGTACCAAAGGTTATTGCTGTCAGGGGATGATAGGACATGCAATCCCCAGCAGAAGCCCAAAAACTGTCTCAGTAGACTCAGTAGCAACCCTTTCCCAAGAATAATCACACACAGAGTTTTGACGTCCAAATAAGCAGGAGGCACTTTTATCTTCAAACTCAAACAGTTGCAATATATACAAATATTTACAATTCAGGGCGAAACTGCTTCACCAAGCCTCAGCATTCAGAGGAAGAAGAGTGAGCTCTGTTCTGAGCCCGCCCATATACACAGTTACAGGGCATTGGCTTACTCAATCACATGATCTTACACATCAATAAGAACCCTCCTTCTGTAGCTAAGGGTGACTAGGCAGTTCATGGAGTCAGCTATTATGACTCAGTATGACTCTTCAGTTTGTTTGGCCATTTTATAATGGAGTTCAGTCTCTAACTCCTGACAATTGCATGATTGCATATGTCTAATAAATGTTATATGAAATAAGTGTTTAAAACCAAATTTGGTGTCACAAGTGTCTGTCCTTGCCTATAGTCTTGGTGATTGACCTCTGTCTTTCTTCTCTCTCTGGATCAAAATAAGAACCTTGTTCCAAAAACGCAGTTCTTTTGTAACAGTATCTATGTCAAACAGATGATTTTTAAATCTTTCCAAGTATCTTAGACATGGACATACATGTGTACACAGGCATGGGTGTGTGTGTATGCATGCACAGCATTGTGTCGGGATGTACTTTGATGACCTTCCATGAGGAGAGACCTTAACCTATCCCATGGTGCCATGCACCACATTGCAGAGTGCAAGGGGCGGAGCTTAACTGATTTAAAGCTGGCTACTCCCTGCCTCTTTCTCTTGCTGTTTTGTTCAAAGCAAGCAAATGACAATCAAGTGGCTGGATTCCTGGCTGCGTAGGCAATCCTCGTGGCCTCTTTAATAGTTTATTCTGCAGCATTCTGTCCCCCACCCACCTTTTCTTCTGAGTGGTTCTTCTTTTATTCACTTTTAAGGGAAAGTGGGTTTGCAGCCCACTGGGTTGATAGATGGGGGGTAGGTTTGCCGGGCCAGGAGCTAGGAGTGGGCAAAGGCAACTTCCAGACTGTGGGGAAGGAGTGGTCATTGCTGGTGTGGTGGTTTTGCCTCCTCCATCTCTGTCAGAATGGGAAGGATGATAACTTTGCTTTCAGGCCCTTCTCTAGGCCATTTGGAGGGGTGGGTTGGCTGAGGCCTTCATTGGGCCTAATACCAAGGCTCTGAATTCCCACTCCCACGCATACACACACACTCATTGACACACCTCACAGTGGGCCTGTGTATCCCTCTTGAGGGCAGTAGGCTACTGATAGGGGCTTTGAGGACAGGGTATTTTAGCGAGCTTCAGGCCGCTCACACGAGAAGGCCATATGAACAGGATTGGTGCACACGAGAAGGCCATATGAACATGGGTGCAGCAAGGGGGAACACCTGATCATACCTGACTTGCATTGAGCCCATTGCCAGGTTGACCTGAATAATAGTTGATTGACCCAAACATCCAGGCATTACTTTTTGAACTACAGGCCTTGGCCTAATTTATTAGACTTCTCCTTTGCATCTGTCATTATTGTTTGATCCTTTGTTACCCCCACTTTCTGCTCTTTACAGCTTGCACCTTACCTGTTATCTATTGGTACTGATTATTGTTATTGTGGATATTCATGTTTATTTTACTTGACTAATTTCTGTTTTCTCTTTGTGAATTGCAGTTGGTTGCATTTCCCACAGCCCCTCCCCCCAAATAAGTCACAAGCCAAGGGGATACAGCAGTAATAGAGAGGAATACTGGGGTTAGTGCAAAGGGCTACCTGTGGCACAGTCTATTACTTGCATACATGCATACACATATAGTGAATGCGTGAATAGGAACATAGCTCCTGAAAAGGATTGGGGAGGTTCAGAAGGCAAGGGAGGCTAGGAGAACACCACCTAAATGTCCTCTTCTGGTTTCCTTTTCCTCATCTGATATTACTGAGGTAGTATTAGCAAGCGTATAGGCCCTGGAGAAGAAAAACAGGTCAACACCCTGAAAAAAACAGGTTAAGGGGCTCGAGGTACCATCAAAGCCAGTGCGGCTGAAGAGATCCTGTCGCAAAATTGACAAGTTGGAACAGGATGCAGTGGCTGGACCATCTCGGGGCAAGGAGGTGCTGGAACAGAATGTGGCAGCTGTGGTGACCTTAGATGATACGGAGGAGGCTTCAGTTCCACCTACTGCATATGGTGAGTCTCACAACACTGTCACAGATAGTCAAGGTTATCATTGGCCATGGGGCTCTGGGAGTCTTCTCCAATGAATCTGGCTCCAATGCAGGCCATGGGAGAGTTTAGCATTCCTGAAACTAGTGGCAGTGTAGGTCCTCAGACCTCCCAAGAACTGTAGCCATGGCAGATGTGTTGGGAGTTCAGGGTTAAGGGTGCTCACACATGCTGACCCTGTAATTTTTGGCATGATTGCTTGGTTTGTGGTGGTGAGCATACCTTTCATAGCTGCCCCAAATGACAGGGATAGTTGGGGAACAAAAAGGAGCAACAGGGAAAGAAGGATTGTGGTAACCCCCACTTCAAAAGGGGCCCAGTCTGATTAGACTGGAAAGGTTGATGGTTTGGTTACCCCTGTAACCAGATCAGGGAGCAGAGCAATATATTAGGGAGGGGTTTCAATTTGGTTTCAGGGTACCTTATCAGGGAAGCTGTCACCTATTTAGAGTAGAAATTTGAAATCAGTGTATGGCCTAGAAAGAGGGAGCCCTGGTGGTGCAGTGGTTAAATGCCAGTACTGCAAGCCACGGCGTTGCAAGTTTGATCCCAAGGGCTCCAAGGTTCACTCAGCCTTCCATCCTTTTGGAGGTCAGTAAAATGAGTACCCGGCTTGTGGGGGCAATTAGCTAACACACATTGGGAACCGCTTGGAGAGTGCCTAGCACGCTACAAAAGTGGTGTAGATGTGTAGGTGCTATTACACATGTGTAGGTGCTTACACATTTGTAAGCCACTCTGAGAGCCTTCATGAAGAGCAAGGTATAAATACCTAAAAATAAAATAGAAATAAAATAGAAAGTATCATTAGGTAAAAGATGTGCAAGGAGGTTGGGGAAGGAAGAGTGGTGGGGCCCTATTTAGCTCCCCCAGTCCCCAGTCTTCATGTGTCTCCCCTTGGGGGTGCCACCTAATAAAGTACCAGGTGAGTATAGGCTCAGCCATTACCTATCTTACCCCAAGGTTAATCATTTAATGGCTTCATTCCTGCCGAACTATGTACCGTGCAGTAATCTTCTTTTGGTGCAGCAGGTACGGAGATTCAGCAACATGGAGTTGGTGAAGAATTGGCAAAATGTGACATCAAGTAAGCATTTCACCTATTACCAGTTCATCCAGATGATTTTGAGCTGCTGGGCTTTGATGGGATGTTTTACATAGACCAGGCTCTCCTTATAGATGTTCAGTGTTGTGCACTGCATTTGAGAAGTTCAATGCCATTTTGGACTGAGCAATTAGGACCAAGACTGGACACCAGAGGGTGGTTCACTACTTGGATGACTTTTTGTTCACCAGGGAATATGGTTTGGCAGTATGTAAGCATTTGCTCATTGAATCTGATGAGTTTGGGCTCCCGTTGGCAAAGGAAAAAATGGAGGGCCTGGGCCTGGCCAAGGAAATAGTGTTTTTTTCCCATTGGGCTTGATACAGTCAATCAGTTTTGTAAAATGCCACACAACAAAGTCCCAGATATGTTACACAGAATAACACAATTTCTTCAGTGCAAGAAAGCCACGGTTCAGGAGTTCGAGAACTGATTGAGCATTTGTATTTTGCATATAGGGCCATTGCACAAGGCCAAGCTTTCCTAAGGTGCTTGTGCAATTCCTTTCAAGGGGCATCTAGGGTCCATCACAGAATTAGGATAGCGCAAGGAGTTAGGGAGGACTTGGGAGTTTGGGGGGGGGGGAAATCTGACTGGTTTTAATGGAATTTAATTTTGAAGCAAGGAGGTAAAACTGAGGGATGCATTACAGGATGCAGCTGATGCAGCTGGATCCCTGGGGTTTGGAGTGTACTTTAGGGGACAGTAGTGCATCCAGGCTTGGCCAAAGGATTGGGAAGAGAATGGAATCACCTTTGACTTAAACTTTTTATAATTTTTCCCCCATTGTGGTAGTCATCAGGTTTGGGGCTCAGGAGTTATCAAATTCATCAGTGCACTTTTGGTACAATAACATGGCCACTGTTCAGGTCATTAATTTACTTCTAAGTCAGTTAGGGTCATGAGGCTAGTCAGGGAGTTTACACTTCACTGCTTGGTGCACAATATACTGTTCACCACGATTCACATTGCAGGAGTGGACAACGGCTTAGCTGATGCTCTCTCCTGCATACAGATGGGGTGATTCACACAGCTGGCATCAGATGCAGCCATTGAGCTGGACCCAATGCCAGAGGATCTTTGAGATCTTGGAAGGGTGATGTCATCAGAGCTATAGCATATCTCTTGCACCCAGTTCTAGGAAGTCATACATCAAAGCAGTTCAGGGATGTTTTGACTTCAGGTGGGACAATCACATGGGTGAAACATTCCCTATCCCTGTCCCACACCTCTTACAATACTGTGTGTCCCTTAAAGGCAAAGACCTTGTTCCACAATCCCTACGGGCTCATATGTTGGCTCTGGCCTTTTGGAGCAAGGTTCAGGGAGTCCAGGATACAACAGTGGCTTTCCAGGCCTGCAAGACCTTGGAAGGATGGGCTAGGGAAAGGGGTACAGGGAGGGATGACAACCGCTTTCACCAGCTGTTCTCAGAGGTCTGGACAATACCTGGGAGGGGATATATGTTTCCAATTATGAAACCCTGCTTTTTCATGCACTGTACATCCCTGCCTTTCTTGGGGCCTTACATATTAGTTAGCTGGTTCCTTCATAAAGTTGAGAGGTCTGGCAAGACACTGGAATTTTGGGACATTGGGCCCATCTATGTGAGTCTCCAAAAAACAGATTGCTCCGTAATAATGTCAAATTGCGGCAGCTACAATTTGTCTTAATGTTTTTTTTCCACACCCGTAAGCTTCATGGCAGTGGTGACTGCAGGGAGGGGGAAGAGGAGGAGGGAGCCCTCCTCCTTTCCCCAATCTCCGTGATCCACTGAGGGCTACCGTGGGTGGGGGGGAGAGAAGAAGGGAGCTCTCCTCCCTTGCCCGATCCTTTTGATGGCAACGAGGGTGCCCGCAGGGAGGAAAAGGAGGAGGGAGTCCTCCTCCTTACCCAATCCCCATGATGGCAGCACTGGAAGGGAGGGCACCCATTTGGGAGAGAAGGAGGGAGTCCTCCTCCCTTCCCCAATCCCCATGATGACACCAGCAGGGAGGGCACCCATGTGGGGGGGGGAGAGGAGGAAAGAGCCGCCCTCCCTTCCCCAGTGTGCTCAATAGCAAGGCCCTCATCATACAGGCCATAATGGATATAGAAGTGATTCAGTCTTTATGGCCTGGCATAATTGTAATGTGACCTATTATTATTCCATGGCAGGCCTGGCCTGGTGAAGGAGACTCCCAGCATAGATTTTGCCCATAAGAGAGTAAACCAGGAGATAAGCAATGATGTGGCTAAGGGTCTGGGGCAGTTCTTACCGCACCCCTTCATTTTGTATCAGAGACCCAAGTTATATAGATCAGATGGGCTCCATTTGTCTGAGGTGGGGGACCAGATTTTCCTAGGCGGTGTACAACAGCGGCTGAGGACCCTTTTAGCCTGCCTGGTAGGGAATAAGGGCTAAGTAGACACTTGCCCCATATCTGTGGAAGATAGTGGGGGGGGGGAGACAAGGAGTTGATGAGCACCTATGGTACCTCTTTGTGGTGAAGGGCAGGCTCTGGAACTGGTCAGAGGGTTTGGACCTTGCTAGAGATCATGTGACCTTTGCTTACGAGTCCCCCTAAGGCTCAGTTGTTTGACCCAGGGGAAGCTGGGGAGGTACGTCTACTTTAGATGATCTGTCCCAGCTGCTCCCACACTAGATTCTCTCCCTTTATTGCACACCTCAGAGCATAGTTTTAAATAGGTAGTAGTTTAAATAAAGTGGCCCATATTCTAACCCAATGCTTACGTGTGGTCTTGTTATTTCATCGGTTGGTCATCAAACACAGACAGACAGACAAGACAGACAGACAGACACTGTCCTCTTCTAAATCCAAAATGACCCATTGAAATAATTCTTTTTATGTCACTTATGAAACTGTTTATATGCTAGTATACTCTATTTTTAGACCAGTTACAGCATGTCATAAAAATAAGGAAGAACTTCAGTTAAACACTGAAGATCTATATTTAAATCAAGATAATATTTTAAATGCCTGACTACCTCATGAATGCTATTTTCCTTTGTCCCACTCTCTAGGTTTGAATTTGTTCATTCATTCATTCATTCATTCATTTAGAGCATTTATACTCTTGTCTATCAGCTAAAAGGGCTCCCAGACCAGGTTACAAATTGTTACTTTGACAGTTTCTTGCCCTCAGGCTTACAATCTGATAAAACAGAACACACAAGGAAAAGGGAATGGCAGAGTGGAAGGGGATTAAGTCCAGCAGATGCTGGCTGCGCTTGTCTACATCATAGGCTATAGCAGTGGCAGTTGGAAAGGAGGAAGGGCCTCTCACTAGCTGCTGGGGCCAAGGAATGATAGAGCTGTACCTGGCTGCTGTTCTCTCTCTTAGAGGCCACTTGTATGATCTTGTGTTTCCATTTTCTGGAGACAAAATCCCTTCAGAAAGGAAATTACCCTTTGATGTCACCAAATGCCTTTGAAGTAAAGCTGACAGATGACCTTTCTCCTACTTACTTAGAATATTTAAAATGCTATGGATCTACAGGTTGACTGGCTAATCAGGATTAGAATAGGGAAAAAATAGCACTTAACCTTACAGTGCTGTGAAGCGCATTTCTGTCTGAAGGATAAGGCATAGCTTTTCTAGTCAATGGATATTCAGGCTAACCTTGAAAATAAGCTATAAATGTAGCAAGGACTGAAATTTCTGTGGCACCATGACAAAGAAAGAGAGGGACATTAGGATTTAAGACATAGGATTGAACTACAGTTGTTAAAGTCTGGAAAGTGTTATGCTCCAACAGTAGTAGTGGTGGTGGTGGTAGTAGCAGTACTAGAATTATAGAGTTGGACAGATAGTCATCCAGCCTCTGCTTAAAAACTTCCAAGGAAGGAGACGTAGTATGGTGATACTACAAGGCAATGTATTCCACTTCCGAACAGCTCTTACTGTCAGGAGGTTCTTCCTAATGTTTAGGTGGAATCTCTTTTCTTGTAGTTTGAATCCATTGCTCCGTGTCCTAATCTCTGGAGCAGCAGAAAACAAGCTTGCTCTATTCCTCAGTATGACATCCCGCCAAATATTTAAACATGGCTATCATGTCACCTCTCCAACCTCTCTTCTCCAGGCTAAACATGCCCAGCTCCCTAAGCTGCTCCTCATAGGACATGGTTTCCAGACCTCCCACCATTCCGGTTGCTCTCCTCTGGACACGTTCCAGCTTCTTAATATCCTTCCTGAATTGTGGTGCCCAGAACTGGATACAGTATTCCAGATGAAGTCTGACCAAAGCAGAATAGAGTGGCACTATTACTTCCCTTGATCTAGACACTATACTCCTATTAATACAGCCTAGAATCGCATTGGCTTTTTTAGCTGCTGCATCACACTACTGACTCATGTTCAGCTTGTGGTCCACTAAGACTCCTAGATCCCTTTCTCATATACTGCCATCAAGCCAGGTGTCACCCATCCTATATCTGTGCATTTCATTTTTATTGCCAAGTGTAGTATCCTACACATAGAACCCAGACATTCCAGTGAGCCCACTAACACTCAGAACTACTGGCAAATAGAAATGCAGCTCCCCACCCCGCCAATCCATGTCACCCTAGCTCTCTCAGACACTCCCGCCATTCCTTCTGCAGCAACCCTGGCACTAATGAGGAAGAGGAACAGCTGCACCTGCTTGCCAATTTGAAGAGTCATGTTTGCTGTGACAACTATGAGCCCTGTAATAGCGAGGCCACCCACAGCACTTGTTTCCATGTGGTTCTGTTGCCCAGGGCTGACAAAAGTCAGCAAAGTTCTCCCTTTCCAACTGTAGAGCCCATGTGGTCATAACTGAGGGACAGTTCAGACAAAGCACTAGAACGTACATATAAGAATGCTCAGGAGTTAACCTTCTTTGGGCTGTCTGGTATACTTTCCCCTATTAAAGGTAGTGCATGAGCATGAATTAGTGCCTATGCACATTCATGTGGGATGGAGGTGTACAGTTCTGCCATACACCTTTTGGCATTTCTGGTATTATGCTGAAGGGGCTGTATATTAACTGCTTGGGCTAATGCTATTAAATATTTTTCATTGCCACTGATTAGTTTTAGCAAGTACTGTATATTGTATTAATACGTTGTTTTGTAAGGGATCTAGTGCCATAGACAAATAAAATGTATCTGAATCTAACTGCTAAGGCAAAATAGACAGGATTTTCACCACAGAGAAAATGCAGAGAATATACAGAAATTATAGTTGTATACTGATCAACCTTCATAGAGGTATTTCACCTTTCAATTTCATGTTGGAAATTTCATTCTGGGTGTGATTTCAGCCTTTTTCTATTTCATGTAAGAAACACCTCCTTCCCAGTTACAGAGAAGACCCCTCCCGACCTGTGAGGCTTTCCCACCCCTTGCAGCCACGTGGGGTGGGGTGGGGGAAAATCTTCTCTGTGACTGCCAGTCATGGAAAAGACCCCTCCGCCGCTTGGGCCGGGAGGGGTCTTCTCCATGACTGGCAGTCACGGAGAAGATCCCCCCACCCCGCATGGCTGCAAAGGGGGGGGGAGCTGCGTGGGGCAGGAGGGGTCTTCTCCATGACTGTCAGTCACAGAGAAGATCTCCCACTGCCCTGTGCAGCTGCAAGGGGTGGGAAAGCCACACGGGGCAGGAGGGGTCTTCTCTGTGACTGGCAGTCACAGAGAAGATCCCCCCACTCCGTGCGCCTGCAAAGGGGGGGGGGGGAAGCTGCACAGGTTGGGAGGGGTCTTCTCTGTGACTGGCAAACACAGGGAAGATCCTCCCTGCCCCCGAGTGGCTGCAAAGGGGGGAAGCTGTACAGGGTGGGAGGGGTCTTCTCAGTGACTGCGAGTCACGGAGAACCCCCCCCCCCGCCCAGTGCGGTCGCAAGGGGGGAGCCGCACGGGGCGGGGGGTGGGTTCCGTGACTGACAGTCACAGAGAAGACACCCCCCCATGCAAGTATGTTTTACTAACAGAAGTTCTTTGTTTGTAAAAAATTGTGGAACATAGTGGAAGGGAAATGGAAGCAGCATGGAGGGAGGATGACGGGAAATCAGGAGAAGGAAGGGGGTGTGCAAAACGGAGCTCTGCTACTGGAACAGCCCCGTTTCTCTCCCGATCTCCCTGGGGATTACTTTCCCTGTGTGAAAATCTCCTCTCTTTCTCGGCCCACCTCTGGATCGGAACCTTCTGTGCCACCTCAGACTTCTGTCTACCTTCGCTACACAAAACTCTGCTCTTCAAGACTGGTAACTATTGTCTATATCCCCAAACCTCTCCCTCTGATCTTTCTGCCTTACTTCTTTGTGGATCATAGGAATGTATGTTGTGTATGTGAATGCAGTTTGTGTCCTTTCCAATAAAAATACTTTATTTCACTTTAAACTGGAGTTCTCTGCAGTTATTACTTATATACATAGGTGAAAAGATCCCTGCAATTATGCTCTTTTCATAGGCATCTGTTTGAGCTAATAGAGTTGTCTCTTCATATTTGCTGGGGTTTGGTTCCAGGACCCCTCGTGGATACCAAAATCTGTGTATACTCAAGTCTTATTATATGCAATGGCATAGCAAAATGGTGTCCCTTATATAAGATGGCAAAATCAAGGTTTGCTTTTTGGATTATTATTTTTTAAAGAATATTTTCAAGCTGTGAAAACCATGAGGAAAGTCTTAGGGAGCTGGGTATGCTTAGCCTCGAAAAAAGATGGTTAAGGGGAAATATGATAGCCCTGTTTAATTATTTGAAGGGGTGTCACATTGAGGATGGAGCAAGCTTGTCACATTGAGGATGGAGCAATGGATGCAAGCTCCAGGAAAAGAGATTCCACCTCAACATTAGAAGGAACTTTCTGATAGTAAGAGCTATTTGGCAGTGGTACGCACTCCCTCAGAGCATGGTGGTGTCTCCTTCCTTGGAGGTCTTTAAACAGAGGTTGGATGGCCATCTGTCAGGGATGGTTTGATTGTGATTTCTTGCGTGGCAGGGGGTTGGACTGGATGGTCCTTGTGGTCTCTTCCAACTCTACAATTCTATGATTCTCTGAAATCCGTGGATACCAAATCTGTGAATATGGAGGGACAACTGGACCTCCCCCAGCTAATAATAATTTTTTATATCTTGGGTGGGTCTCTAAAGCACCCCCCCCCACCTATTAGGGTAACAGAGACACTATGAGACAGCACATTCCACTGTTGAACAGCTCTTACTGACAGGAAGTTCTTTCTAATGTTTAGGTGGAATCTCTTTTCCTGGATTTTGAGTGCATTGCTCTGTGTCCTAGTCTCTGGAGCAGCAGAAAACAATCTTGCTCCACCCCCAATATGGCATCCCTTCAAATATTTAAACATGGCTATCATGTCACCACTAAACCTTCTTGAGGCTAAATACTTTCAGACCTTTTATCATTTTGGTCACCCTTCTCTGGACATGTTCCAGCTAGTCCATATCCTTCTTAGTGAAAAGTGTTCTGTTTCCTTATTTGGGAAAAAAGAGGAAGGTGTCATTATAATTTGCATTCCTTTATTAGAAAGGTAAAATTAAATCAGAACACAAACCAGTTCCAGCTGTCCAACAAGATTATTTTTTATGTCAACACTAAGTTATTTTCCTTTTTTTAAAAACTGAAAGAAGTACACCTATTACAGATAAATTCTCCTTGCAAGTTTTTGTCTAAAGATGAGAAAGAACTAAAGTTTCCTCTTCTCATCCCTCATAAGCACAAAGACACATTATTTTGATTCTATCCTACACCCACAGACTAAGGTAGGAGGAAGGAAGAATGAGGAAGGTAAGAATCAAGTTACTTCTAAGTTGTACCACTAGCTCATTTCTTCTTAGTAAAAATGAGGACTAAAGTAAAATAATATAATGTGGGTTAGAGCAGATTCTTCAGGTGAATGGGACAATTCTAAAAGGCAAAATAATAAATCTACCAGGTGAAATCCTACAAAAATTTATTTGGATGTGTGGCAAAAATAAAAAAATAAAAAATCTAAGAAGTATAGAATTTGCTGAAAGAAAGCTGCACTGAAACTTTCAAAGGAAAGGGTTGTTCCAGCTTGAGGTTTAAGCTTAAAATAGAACAAGCAGCAGCATCTGTGCAGTTAATTTGACCTAATTAGTTGTTACTATTTTCAGGAATTACAATAAAGAATCCCATTACATGGCACTAGATAAAGGAGATAGAACCCCTAGCAAATATGAATCCCATCTTGGGAGAAAGGGTGGAATATAAATCCAATGAATAAATAAATACATAAAAATAAAAAGATCAAATGTAACATTAGGAAAATATCTGATATATTCTGCACCTGGAAGCCACAACCTGATCGTTCTTTTAGAACGATGTTACAGCCAAAATTACAATCAATCAAAAACATTGCAGCCTGGCAGTACTATTGAACTCCTAGATCATGAAGGCTGAGAACATTCAGAGGTCTGTCTATTAAATAATAATAATAATAATAATAATAATTTATTTATATCCCGTCCCTCTATGAAACGCAATTGGAGTGGCTTACAACAGTTAAAATATACATCCAAACCCTCAATCCCACCCACCCCCCCTTCTTAAAATACAATTAAATAATTTAGGAATTAAAATATACTTTAAAAATACAAAAAATAAATAAAAATGAACAATGAACAGTGGACGTAAATAATGAGACTGATACAATAACCCATCCTTATTTATATGTATTACAATTCTAATCCTTGTCCCCTTCACACTCACCCACTGATACAGTCTTGTTTTCCGCTGGTCGAAGGCGTAGAGCAGAACAGTTTCTGTCAGCTGTTTCAACGCATTTGCCATTTTTTTCTTTACTGCATCAATTGACTCCAAAAGTGTAGCTTTAAGCACCAATTTCACTTTAGGGAAAAGAAAAAAGTCACATGGTGTCAAATCTGGTGAATATGGAGGATGTTCAAGTGTAGTAATGCGTTTATTGGCCAAAAACTGCTTCATTGAAAGTGCTGTGTGAGCAGGTGCATTGTCTTAATGAAGAATGAAACCATTTCCCCACAGTTCTGGCCTCCCCCCATCTCGCTCAGCTTTGTCAAAACTTCTTTATAATAATGCTGGTTCATTGTTCTGCCTTCTGGAACACATTCTGCGAAAATTACGCCCTTGATGTCATAAAATCCAATGAGCATAGCTTTGAATGTGGACTTAGATCCAGGTTTCATCACAAGTGATGATTTTTGGAAAAAGGTTTGGGTCCGCCTCAAGTTGCAGCAGAATGTCAGTGCAAGTTTCCTCGTGGTACTCTTTTTGCTCTTGTATGAGAACCCTAGGGACCATCTTGGCTCAAACGATTCTCATATTGAGATCCTCATGCAAAATTTTCCATGCAGTGTCTTTGTCAATGTTCACAGCTTCAGCTATCATTTGTACGCTGAGTTGGCAGTCTCCTCGAACAATCTGGCTGATTTTTTTCACAATTTCTTCAGTTCTTGAAGTGGAAGGGTGTCCAGGGCATTCATCATCTTCTACATTCTTATGTCCTTCTCTGAATCTTTTGTGCCACTCAGACACATGCACACAAGACATGCAGTCTTCCCCACAGGCCTCAGTAAGCATCTGAAAATATTCTGTTGGCGTTTTGTTCAATTTTACTAAAAAAATTAAATTGACACATTGCTCAACTTTTAAACTTAGCATTTTTCTCGCACACAACAGACAACACAGCTGATTTAAACAACTGACAATTAACTGAACTGCCAAGAGTGTTGATGTTTGTCATGCAGGTTCAGACATGTTCAAGGTCACTACTCAAGCATTCACATTCAGTTCTCCCTGATTTGTTTGAAAGGTAGAAACATAGTCTCATTATTTAATAGGCAGACCTCGTATATAAATCTGTTGTTGGTTAACTGCTGTCAAGTAAACTGCAACTTATGGTGAGCCCATGAATGAAAAGCCGCCAAGTGAACCCAATCATCAACAGCCCTGCTCAGCTTTTGCAGACTCAGTGCCATAGCTTCCTTGATTGAGTCTATCCATCTTGAATGCTGTCTTCCTTGTTTCCTACTGCCTTCTACCTAACTAAGCATGGTTTTCTTTTCTCACGAGTCATATCTTCTCATGATATGGCCAAAGTATGACAGTCTCACTTTAGTCATCTTGGTTTCTAGGAAGAGTTCAGCCTTGATTTGCTCTAGGACCCATTTGTTTCTCATTTTAGCAGATATCCATGGTAGCCGTAGAACTCTTCTCCAGCACCACATTTCAAAGAGTCATTTTTCTTCCTATCAGCTCACTTCACCACCCAGCTTTCACAACCACACACAGAAATGTGAAATACGATGACATGGACAGTCCTTACTTTAGAATGTAATATCTTTACACTTCAGGATCATGTCTACTTCTCAGGAATCTTCAGCTCCTGAAGCTGGTGGCTCTCTGAGTCACAGGTGGGGAGTCCTACTCCCCAGCAGGAGGTTTCAGACACTCAAGACCCATTACCATAATTTCTTGAGTGATGAAACGATAAAGAGAGATTGTGTCATTTACTGCAGTTGTTAAATAAGAGACACTGACCTGATTAGGCACCTGGTGTCTTGAAACATCTGCTCATAAATCTCCCAGCCACTTATTTGCAGCTGGCTGGTTTCAACTCTCCTTGAGGACTAGCAGTACTTTTCAGTGTTCATATTTTCCTGACCTTTGAGTGGCTATGATTTATGATTTATGACTGTTTTATTTCTTGCTGGCTTTTTTTGTCTGGACTACTGACTTTCTGAACGACTTCTGGACTGGCTGACGACCACTCTATTGCTTCTTCCATCATCCTGCTGGATACCTAGTGACTGGCTTGGACTGCATTTATTTATTTATTTATTTATACCCCGCTCTACACAAGGCTATCAGGGCGGCTTACACAAGGCTACACAAGGCTATCAGGGCGGCTTACAGATTTTAAGCAATAGTTAAAACCAATTAACTCCTTGATAACTCTTACACTCCTTTCACCTGATTCTTGTATCACTTGCTCACTGGGGCATGTGAAACTTTAAGGGTTCTATTTGTCATCCATTGAGGGGTCTCTTTATTTTTGGCTACAAATATTGTATTTTTGCATTCCTCCCCAACAATGTCCCTGGCTTAATTCCAGAGTTTTTCTGGTTCCTGGTCACATTATCTTTAAATTCTATGGAGATGTTCTTAAAGTTGTATTTCAGCATGATGGTTGGTTTAGTGTTCTTCTTTAGCTTTACTCTTATTATTTTTTTTAATATTAGCAGTTCATGGTCCGTGTCACAATCTGCTCCTGGTCTTGTTTTTGCAGAGAGAATGGAGCTTCTATGTCTTCAGCTTCTAATTATGTAGTCTGTCTGGTTTCTATATTGGCCATCAGTCAATGTATACAGTCATCTCTTTGGTTGCCTGAAAAATGTGTTTGCAATAACAAATTGTTGACCTCACAAATTTCAATCAGTTGCTCTCCTGTTACAATTGCTAATCCTAGGTCAAATTCTTGTAGAATGTTTGACTCTACTTTATTTCCTCTTTTTTGCCTTGCATTCCTTTATAATTAAGAAGAAATGTTTTGATCAATTTCCTCCAGCACAGAATCTTTCAAATTCCTCTAGGCTGGATTCCATGGTAAAATGGGCCCAAAATGTAAAGAGCACAATTAGATTTGACCAATGGGAGAAATTGTGGAAGCAGACATTAACATCATGTCAAGACTTAAAGGAAAATTGTTGGAAAATGTTTTATAGATGGTACGTGACCCCTGACAAAATAGCAAGACTCTATAAATTATCCGGCAATAAATGCTGGAAATGTAAAAAGGAAGTAGGAACATTTTTTCATTGTTGGTGGTCATGTACCATTGCACGAACTTTTTGGAAAATGATTCATTCTATGGTTGAGAAGATAATGAAAAGATCTTTGCAGATGAGACCGGAAAAATACTTGTTATGTATTTTTGATGAACCCATGGGGAAAAATAATGAGAGAATTATGTTTAATTTAATGTTAGCGGCCAGAATTACCTATGCGTGTCACTGGAAATCAGAAACCATCCCTACCAAAGAGGAATGGGGGGTTAAAGTATCTGAACTTATGTATCTGGATAAATTAACAATGGCCATAAGAAATAATAATATGAGAGAATTTGAGGAAGAGTGGAAGGAAACAAAAAATTATCTATCTGAATTATGGGGGAATGGGATGGATTTGGGACTTATAAGGTAAATAAGAATGTTAAAAGATAATAAGTTGGAGAAGACCCCGTTTGGTTGGGAAAGTTTAAATGGGATATGAGAAGCTGTTAAAATTAATTTGGTTAAAAATGAGGGGCTAGACTGTACAATTAGATAAATAAATCAATGTTGAGACCTGATGGGAAGTGGCGAATGAAGTGAAAGAATAGACGTTAAAAACGTTCGACAATATAAGCTGGTGTTGTTTGATAAGGACGATGGAAGAACTTGGATTTGGTAAATTTATGATAGCAAATATCACAGAAATCTACACAGAACAAAGAGCTTCTATAATTATAAACGGCGAAAGATCTCAGGAATTCGTAATCCAGAAAGGCACAAAGCAAGGTTGCCCCTTATCGCCCCTACTATTTATAATGGTTATGGAAATTTTAATGAATAAGTTAAGAAAGGACGAAAGGATAGCAGGTCTGAAAATTAAGAACCAAGAACATAAGGTCTGAGCATTCGCAGATGATCTCGTCATAATATTAGAAGATCCTATAGAAAACGTCAACTACTTAATGGGAACTATTGAAGAATTCAGAAACTATGCTGGTTTTAAAATCAATAAAGATAAAACTATAATCCTGACCAAGAACTTACCTAAAAAAGAACAAGACATATTGAAAGAAAGATCAGGTTGCAAATTGGAGAAAAAAGTGAAATATCTAGGGATCTGGCTCTCTACCAGAAATCTGGATTTATATGATAATAATTATAAAAAAAACTTGGGAGGTTATAAGAGGAAAACTAAAGATCTGGAAAAAATTGAACTTACCATTAATGGGTAAAGTGGCGGCTATTAAGATGAGTGTTCTTCCAAAACTGATGTTTTTATTTCAGAATTTGCCGATTATCACAAATAACAGACCATTTAAAATGTGGAAGAAGGACTTAAGCGATTTTATATGGGACGGAAGAAAAGCAAGAGTGAAATGGTTAACTTTAACCGAGAAATCAGAAAGGGGAGGGCTGGACGTGCCGAACTTGCAGAATTATCACAAAGCATGCAGCCTACTTTGGTTGAGAGAATGGTTTAAATTAGAAGACCAAAAGCTGCTACAGTTAGAAGGAGAGGGATTGAGGTTTGGGTGGCATGCATATCTAAGCTACAACAAGATTGCAGTTCACAAGGAATTTAATAATCATATTATAAGAAGAGCCCTCCTGCAGACCTGGAAAGAAATACAGATGCAATATTTCAGGAAAATCCCACTGTGGATATCCCCGGTTGAAGCATTTATCGGAAGATGGGGATACGTAGGCAAACCTGATAAGTGGATTACCTATAGAGAACTGTGTATAAAGAGAGACAATCAGGTGGTTTTAAAAACAAAAGAGAGGCTTGACAAAGAAGGATGGAAATTCAATTGGTTTGTTTACCAACAGATACACAGTAGATATAAGAAAGACATTGTGGATTATGGTTTATGGGAAGAGGAAACAGAAATAGAAAAAATTATATGGGACAACAAAAAGAAGAAAGTGGGGAGACTATACCAAATTCTCCAATCAAGACAACTTGAAACTGAAACAATCAGAGAGGCAATGATCAAGTGGGCAAGGGATATTGGAGAGGTGATTGAATTAGAAGAGTGGGAGGATGCTTGGGAAAAAACAAAAAAGTTTACTGCCTGCCAGCTCCTAAAAGAGAACTTTTTCAAGATTTCTAATAGATGGTATATGACTCCATCAAGGTTAAACAAAATATTCGGCACTAAAGAGATACACTGTTGGAGATGCGAAAAGGGTTTAGGAACATTAAATCATATGTGGTGGACCTTCCCGAAGGTAAAGAAATTTTGGTTAAAGATACACAAGATTATCTAAAAGGTATTTAACACAGTATACAAATTGAGTCCAAAATTATATCTTCTAAATATCACCACAATGCTGCCAAAAGAGATGGAAAGAAAACATTGGCGAATTTTGCTATATCTCTGTACAGCGCCCCGTTTGGTAATAGCTGCAAAATGGAAAAGCAATGAGGAGCCAAGTATAGATGATTGGCTCGACAAAATACAAGATATGAAAGAGAATGATAAACTAACACATTTATTAAATCAAAAAGCAGTACAAAGAGTAGAAAATGAGTGGTTCACAGTAACAAGTTATTGTAGGAAAAGATGGTGCATAGCAGAAAACATAGAAATATGAGGAGGAGTGAGAGGACAATAATAATAAATATACCAAGGTAAGAAGTAAGAGGAAAGGAAGCGTGGAAAAAACGAAGGTAATAGAGGTGAGAAAGAATATAGGAACAACACATTAAGAAAACTATAATAAAGAAATGTAATGATATGAGGATATGGGGAGGAGAAATATTAGATATAAGAAAGAATAAAAACTTTGGGCTATTTTACACGAACGAAGTCATATATGATTTTATTTGTTTAACTGAACTTATGTAATTTATAAGGATGGGGTATGGATAAAATGGGCACTTGTGTTTCCGGCTTATCCATGTCCCAGTATGAGCTGTATATGCAACAATAAACATATTTTATATATATATATAAAAGAGGGTGTAAAAACGAGAGAGAGGAATTTTAATTGCTGTAAAAAAAGATGAGAAATATTGGAAGATGAAAGATGGAATGAATGTACAACACAAAAATTGTATGAATGTAAAATTATGGAATTGTATGATAATATGAACGTGTACAAGAATTACTTATAAAGGAAATCAATAAAAAATTATATCATAAATAAATAAAAAATTCCTCTAGGCTGGATTAATAGAAGTATAGTGTCTAGAACAAGAGAAGTAATAGTGCCACTCTATTCTGCTTTGGTCAGACCTCATCTGGAATATTTTGTCCAGTTCTGGGCACCACAATTCAAGAAGGATATTGAGAAGCTGGGATGTGTCCAGAAGACGGCGACCAAAATGGTTAAAGGTCTGGAAGCCATGCCCTATGAGGAGCGGTTTAGGGAGCTGGACATGTTTAGTCTGGAGAAGAGAAGGTTAAGAGGTGACATGATAGCCATGTTTAAGTATTTGAAGGGATGTCATACTGAGGATGGAGCAAGCTTGTTTTCTGCTGCTCCAGAGACTAGGACACGGAGCAATGGGTTCAAACTACAGAAAAAGAGATTCCACCTAAACTTTAGAAAGAATTTCCTGACAGTAAGAGCTGTTCGGAAGTGGAATACACTGCCTCGTAGTATGGTGGAGTCTCCTTCTTTGGAGGTTTTTAAACGTAGGCTGGATGGCCATCTGTCAGGAATGATTTGACTGTGTATTCCTGCATGGAAGGGGGTTGGACTGGATGGCCCTTGTGGTCTCTTCCAATTCTATGATTCTATGATTCATGATTCATGATTCTCACATTCCATATTCCTATTATATGTGTTCAGACTTTCCTTTTATTTGTAAGCACTTCAACAGCTGAACATCCTTTTGGCTCGATTCCAGTTGTGTCATTAGCCATGGGGCTACTCATAATTGTCCTCTGGTGAATCTTAGTAGCTCGTTGAGTTCCATTCAACATAGGAGTTTCATCTTCTGGCAATACCTCTTGTTTCCTTTTGGATTGTCTCATCATAGGATTTCCGTGGTAAAAGATTTTCAAAAGGAGGTTTACCACTCCTTCCCCTGTGCAGTGCTAGCAGGTGTTAGCTATGGTGCCACTACTGTTGTCTCTGAGAAAAATTCTCCACCAGCATCACCCTGTTTGGCACATTTATTCTGGCTCCTCAGCAAATGCTTGTCTGACATGGACAACCCTACCAGCAACACTGCTGCCATCAGCATAGCTTCTTGCCTCACAGGAATACATAATCCCATCACCATGGAAACATAATGCCATTGGTGGGATTATATTAATTACCATATATTCCTGCGTATAAGACTGCTTTTTAACACTTGAAAATCTCCTCAAAAGTGTGTGGGGGGGTTTGTCTTATATGCCCAGCAGATCTTTTCCCCTGCTGTGAGAATGACTGCCTTGTCTTTGAAGTGGTAAATTCCCTGGGCAGTTTCCCCAGCAGATCCTTCTCCCTGCTGTGAGAATGACTGCTTTGCCTTTGAAGTGTCAATTGCCCTCCATTTAGGGATTGTATTTTGGTAAACTTGCCAGGAAGATTCCATTTGCATAGTTTTGGGGATTTCCTCTCCAGGAGTTTGCAAGTTTGCCAATGTGGCTCTAAAATCATTAATGTGCTCATTCAAAAATTTGGGATTTGATAGCTTCATATTAACCAACTTCATTATTAATGAAACCTTACTTTCCAAAGATTGAACACCACAGAGATTTTTCAAAGTATCACATGCTTTTTTTAGCTGTTCTCAATCCTTTAATTTCACAGACTATTCCATCATCTACAGCCACTGAGCTGGCTGGCTGGTGGGGGGCAGGCTTTCCAGCCAGGTGGCTGGCTGGCTGGGTGGGTGGGGGGCAAAGTCTATATTTTAACTTAAAAATTGGGGGGTTGTCTTATGCACCCAGTCATCTTATACGCCAGGTAGAAATCTTTAATGGTGACAAATTAAAAATGTGACCCTTTAATTGGTATTTAAGTGCAATTGGCCTCTGCAAACAATATATGAGCCTTATGGCACTGGAAACTTGTTTCTATAGGGGAGTGCCAGGGCCTTCTGATTTATTTATTGCATGGGTGAAGGCATATGGGATGTCTCGGGGTTCTATTTTGTGCCCCTTGTTATCTAATATATATGAAACTACTGGAAGAAAATGTTCAGAGTTTTAGGATCAGTCATGGATGGAGCTCCACTCCTGAAAGATTATTCCAAACCCAGTGTTATCTATGGAAGCACAAGTGGAGGCAATAGTCTTTAAACAGCCTATGTCAACTACATCTCTATTGAAGAGGGACCCCTTATGCCTCAGTCTTAGGAGATTATCAAATGTGTCCAATAACCCGGGATAGGGATGAAGGAAGATCGCTATCTGTCTCCCTTTTCAGATGATGTTGTCGCTGTCCAGGAAGCTCCCATTCTGCTCCCGTTCCCCCCACTTCTTCTTATTCATGGGGGAAAGCCATGAATAAGAAGCCCATTCCGTTATCATGATGGACTCACGGGTGTTTGAAAATGTCCCCTGTTGTGCTGGCACAATGCCAGCGGCACGTGATGTCACCAGGAGATCCATGCCGAAGACTTCTGGGTTCGATAGGGATAGCCAGGTGAGTGTCACCCTTACCCTCCTCCCTGGGTCACTTGGGGTTTGTACTGTGTGTTTGGGTCTTGCTTTTCTATTTTGATGTTTTGTTCTGTTTTTATTTTCAAATTTCTCACGCTATCGTTCTCCTATAAGAACGAGTGGGATTTGGCTTCACTGCAGTAAAAGCAGCTTTATGACAGCTGCCTTTACTGCAGTGAAGCCGAGGAGGTGGAACAGTTTCTATAATAGAATACAGCAAGTGTGTGAAAAAAAAAATTCATTCTGTTACAGGGACAGGAGTGGGGCGGGAGTGGTACGGGTGGGGGGTAGCAGTACAGAAACAGTTTCAAGGGACACGTCTGATAAACTCCTTAGTTACCCTAAGAGGTGGGGGGTACTTTAGAGTACCACCTGTGATACTCTATTTCTATTATTATCTGGAGGAATTAGCTCAAACAGAAACCTGCGAGAGGAGGGGAACTTCAGGGATCTTTACACCTACATGTATCAGTAGTAACTGTAGAGAGCATTCCAGTTAAAGTAAAATAAAGTATTTTATTGTAATAACACAAAGTGAACTCACATACACAACATGTTCTTAAGAACCATACAAGGCTATAGCAGAGTAAGACAGAAAGATTAGATAGAGGGAGAGATTTGGGATTATAAGGAGATAGTTAGCAGTCTTGAAGAGAAGAGTTCCATGCAGCAAAGAGACTCAGACAGGCATTTGAGGGTGGGACAGAAGGGTCTGATCGAGAGGTGTAATGAGAAAGAAAGTGGCTGGGTTTGTCCACTGTGGCACACTTTAGAATTGTCAGGGGACTAATTTTTATACCCTATTTCATATCCTGAATGGTTACTCTGTTTATGACAAAGCTGGGTGGCTTTCCCACCGGATAGACAAAGGAAGCTGAAACTCAACTGATTGCTTTAATTGCTAGGAGAAAGAAATTGATTAGTTTGTGACACCTTACATGGCTGGACAGGAGGGTGTATAGGAGAGATTTGCATAGGAATAGGTTAAGGAAAGGTCACTTAATTGCTAGATTGAATCATTTCTGAAATGCCCAGGGCTGGAAGAAAAGATTATGTGATGAACCAGGTCATGCACACACATTAACTCAACACACATGTAGAGGGGAGGAGGGGCAAGATGGCAACAGACTAACAACTTCTGAATTGTCCTCCCACTAACATCTGGCATTACCACCTACATATACCTCAAAAATGCCATCCAAAGGCAAGAAAAGAAATCAGACGAGCCCCTGTAATAATAATGACAATCAGGAATCCTTCAAAGCAGAAAAACAGATGAGGATTGACTCATTCTTCCCAGCGGCAGAGACAACACAGCCCGTGAGTAACAGATCTGTAACAACAGCTCCTTCTATACTCCCTAAGCCATCACAGACACCTGAACTAAACAAAACAGCCCCCTCAATTCCTCAAAGTGTAAATATAAATTATGGAAAAGAGCAAGTTGATAACAAAGTTGATAACAAAGTCAAACTCCCGGAGCTTGGCAGCATTCCCTACAATAACAGCGCTCAGCTCTTTTATGATTTCTGCAAACTGTCCATAGAGACATTGATTCTTATTTTGCAAAAATTAAACGACATTACCAATAAGCTTTCCCAACAAGATTTTCAAAGGCAAAACCCATATGGTACACAGGGGGTTAAAAATGTAGCAGATTTGGAGGAAATGTGTCCTGCTACGTCACAGGATGCAGTTAATCACTGCAGAGTGTTACAGAAAAATCAGATTCTGATAAAAATACATAACAATGCCCATTTGTGGAACGGACAAAAGTCTGTTGTGAGATATCTTTCCCAACTTTTAAACATGCACAGCAGAACAATTGATTTACTAGACTGCCACTTTTTACCCAGCTCAAGAGCTACTAAGCACATTTTTCTGACCTTTAGCCAGGCAAATATACCTAACAGGTTGTTACGGAAAAGAAATTTCCTCTGGAATGCACATTGTATAGAAATTAGCAGAGTTTTTAAGGATGAGATAGTCCGTGACCTCATCACAGGGAAAACAGCAACAAAAACACAAAGAAGCAATAATAATTCTGCACTCCAAGAGGGAGAACCTAAACACACCCCAAAGGAAGATCAGGCTATAAAACAAGAAGTAATTAAACTGAGAGAAAAACTCGCAGAAATTTGGGAACACACTCCCACAATACAGCTGATGAGAGATACCATCCTGAGTCAATCTAACAGCAATCCAGCCCCATTGAAATCAGCCCCCCCTCGCAGAAAACTGTCAGTGCATTTCTCTGATATCTCTGACAATGAAAGCGAAAGTGATGACTCTCTACTTATAATCAAGGAAACCTTGAAATTCCGAGTTGTAGCCAACACACCTTCACACATGCAATATACTGCAAATGCACCCCCATCTACAACTAAACCCCAGGGGACTCAAGCATCCCTATGCAAACCTAGTTCAAGGGAAAACAGTCTTCACTGCCACCTACCTCATCTCCTAAGCCAAAGAATGTCCCCCTCACTAAAGAGATAGGATCCCTGCTTGCTTGTGATCCTCATTTTGCTTCCCATGCTGCATTGGTTCTTCCAATTTCCCTTCCAGAACAGGCAGGGCAGGAAGAACAGGAATGTGATTCACTACCCCTCCATCCACAGAGGAGGACACAGCAACAGTCAACCCAGTCATTTAACCAACTGCCATCAGATGAATTACCCATTCAGCCTGTGGCCTGCAATGCGACTGCTTCACTTCCAACAGACCAGCACAAGGTTACTCTTATGACCTGGAACATTGCTGGGTGGCCGATGGCCCACAGAGATCCCTGTCTTAGTGACTTCCTCACCCAATATGACATTATATTGATCCAGGAAACATGGACTAATAAGGATCTGTTATTAAATGGCTTTCACTCATTCTCAATTCCGGCAGAGCCAGGGAAAAAGCATGGAAGAGCTAGAGGCGTCCTGGGCGTCCTGGTTTCCACCACTCTACGTGCCATAACAAGGCCTCTTTCCACTTTTAAAACATATGCCATGGCAGTGCTAATTCAATTTAACCATTGCACTTTGCTGATAATAAATGCCTACATGCCTCCAATGAAGAAGAAATCCCAAATCAGAGGCCTGTGGGCTGAATTGGAATCATACACTGCTAATCTCATGTTGCAGAACCCAAATGCATTTGTAATTTTGGGGGGTGATTTGAATGCCAGACTGGGCCCCAACAATCATACCCTATATGCCCATCACAAATGCCCTCCTCCTGATTTTGAAGATGATGGAACCCACCTCATCCGATGCTCAAAGGACAAGAAATAAAATTTTTCAGGACTTTGTCTGGATCAAACAGCATTTAGGATGAACCTTCAAATCCTAAATGGTGCCCTGAAAAATGACTGCCCAGACGAATTCACTTATCTTTCTGGGTCCAGAATGAGTGCCATTGATTACATAATGATTTCTAGGGACCTTCTTCCCTATGCCAAGGAAATAGAAGTTATGCCCAGATTTGAAAGTGATCATTTTCCAATTCGGCTACATCTTAGCGACTTCACTCAGGAGACACACACCAGGGAGCGCTATCATCTCTCTGTGACACCAGCAGGAAGGACCTATCGCCGAGCTAAATGGACCCCCCCAAATAAACCAAACAATAAGTGAGGTATTGGCTTCAGACCAACTTCAGCATTTTAGGACTGCCCTGATATCAGCTGAGTCTCCTGATGAAATCTTGGAAAATTACAATACACTTACCCAAGCTCTACACCAATATCTAATCCGTCAAAGTAGAGCACATCAGTGGAAACAACAACAGCACCACTCCAAACCATGGTTTGACAAGGAATGTGTTAATGCTAAAAAAGCCCTCACTGATATTTATCAGGGTTACCTATCTAATAACATCCCAGATGCTGCACCAATGCTGCTGCAGCAGAAAAGAGACTACAAAAAGCTGCTGATGAACAAGAAAAAAGAAGCCTTGAAGAATGACTGGACACAACTTATCCAGGCAGTCAGATGCAACAACACAGCTCTATTCTGGCATATTACATCAAGTTCCCAGAGAAATGGGCCAGCTACAGTGGATTGCCACATCCCTCCAGGGATATGGGAGGATCATTTTCAAGCTCTTTATAAGGACAACTACATTGAAAGTGGATACACTAGCCAAAATATAGAAAATATCAAAGGGTGGCCACCAGTGACAGCGACAGAGATCAAGAACCTTGTAGCCCAGGTGAGAATGGGGAAGGCTCCAGGGGAAGACCTAATACCTGCAGAAGCCATTAAAAACGACCTTGAATTTTGGGCCCCTATCCTGGCCTCACTTTTCACCTGTATCGACAAATATGGTTGAGCACCCAAGGATTGGGGCCTTGCAATCATCGTCCCCATATATAAAAAAGGAAGCAAGGACGATCCTGTCAACTACAGACCAATTAGTCTCCTCAGTACAATCAGCAAACTCTATGCAAGACACTTACAGTGGAAATTTCAAACCTGGTTGGAACAAGAAAACATACTTGCAGAAGAGCAAGCTGGCTTTAGGGAAGGCCGCTCCACCATAGACCAGTGCCTTGTACTCCACCACCTTATTGAAAAATACTCCACCTGCAGCACAGTTTCACTCTATGCTGCCTTCATAGACTTTAAAGCAGCTTTTGACTACATCCCAAACCAAACTGTGGAAAAAACTGGAGGCTTCTTCAATCGACCGACGTTTATTCCACCTAATACGTATGCTGCATGAAGGGACCTCATTAAAAGTAAGATGTAACCCCCAGGGACATCTCACCAATGACATTGTCACTGAGAAGGGTGTCAAGCAAGGCTGCATTCTAGCTCCACTCCTGTTTAACTTCTACATCAATGATTTGGTGGATCACCTCAACAACACTAACTTCCACCCCCCCAAAATTAGAGGGAAGGCATATCTCAACGCTGCTTTATGCAGATGATGCAGCAGTACTTTCAAGAACTCCCATTGGACTAAAAAGAGCTCTAAGAGCACTAACACAATATTGCAGAGTGGAACAGCTAGAACTCAACTATCAAAAAACTAAAATCATGGCATTCGCTAAAAGGCCTAAGAACTACAATTGGAATATAGATGGCCACAAAATTGAGTAGGTCATAGAATCATAGAATTGCAGAGTTGGAAGAGACCACGAGGGCCATCCAGTCCAACCCCCCTGCCACGCAGGAAATCTTGATCAAAGCATCCCCGACAGATGGCCATCCAGCCTCTGCTTAAAGACCTCCAAGGAAGGAGACCCCATCACGCTCCGAGGGTCTCTTGCTTCAAATACCTGGGGGTAATTTTTCAAGCCACTGGTAGTGGGAAAGCACATGGGGAGTATGCTGCTTGCAATGCGCAGAGGACTACAACAGCCATTCTCAAATTTCTTAAGACAAGAGGCGGCCACTATTTACCTGCAGCGCTCAAACTCTTTGAAGCCAAACCAGTAGCACAACTGCTTTATGGATCCCAATTGGGACCCTTCCCCAACCCTGCTCCATTAGAACTTGTCCAATCCAAATTTTTAAGATCAGCTTTCCAAACTCCAAAATGTGTCTCTAACGCAGCTCTGTGACTAGAGTCAGGATTTATGAAAGTGGAGGCCAGAGTGTGGGTGACCATACTCAGCTACTGGCTCAGACTATCCCTCTTTCCCACTGGCCTTGCTCCACTAACCCTAAGTGATGATTTCCAATCCAGCTGGAAACAGACAGTGATGACTAAAATTTCAATGCTGGGCCTTTCTCCAGATCTTCTGGTTAGCCTGGGATATGATAGGGCAAAAGCTACTATCAAACAACGGGTAGTAGATATAGAGCGACAACTGGATCTAGCCAGTACTCCAACCTTCATTGCTAGTGACTCCAATAGATATCTGGCCTCTCCTTTGGCATACTTAGCAACACTTGAAATACCTAAACATCGAAGGGCCTTTACTCTTGCACGGTGTCCCTTCAGCTGTCCTTGAAGGTCGATACAAGAAGATCCCCTTCTCAGACAGACTGTGCCCCTGCAATTCGGGCCAAATAGAAACAACAGAGCATGTATTACTCCAGTGCTCATACTACAGGAACATACGTCTCAGCCTAATTTCACCCCTGTTGCATAAACATCAAGGGCACACTGGACAATTCTACATAAACTTGTTGCTTTCAGACACCAACCCAGGAACAACTTATAATGTTGCCAGATTCTGTGCAGCTGCAGTTAAAATTCGACAGACAATGTCCTCAACAGTAGAATAGTATCAACCTAGTCTTGTTATACTGGAGCTAATATTTTAAATACTGCTTTTAGGTTGTTTTTATCCTGTGTTTTTATCCTTATTCTGTATCCCCTTTTTACCTGTGCTGGTCTATGACCGTAATAAAGATTCTATTCTATTCTATTCTACACATGTAAGGTTAACATGGTTTATTGAGCAATGATATGCATATGGTTTCACCTCAAAGGCAGTTCTGGCCAGCAATGGATAATAACAGCATGTTAGGTTTTGATTTTCCCAGCCCCTGGGAAAAGCTAATAGGAGGGAAAAGCCCAGGTGGTTGTCCTTGAAGCTGAGCAAAAGGAATCTCTTTCCCAGCCTCTAAGGTGGGCTGGCTGGAATCTAGTACTGAGGGACCTGTAGGGGGAGAAGCTCCAGAGCTCTAGAGGAAACCATCCCATGTCGAGGCCTAGCCAAGATTCTAGGAGACTTGACTCTAATACCCAGGATCCCGGGGTGGGTACAACATTCCGCCCCCCCACTGACAAATTTATCCCACATTGAACCAACAAAACAAAACACAGACAATTGAACAATAGGAGACAGATCCCAAAACCAAGACCGGAACAAGGTCAACCGGGCTTATCAGGGAAGCGAGCATGGAACTTCCGCAATAAGCGAGGTGCCTTGATATGTTCCACATCCACCCATTCGGCGTGCCCCATTGGGAGATGCTTCCATTTTACAAAGTATCGGAGAACCCCCTGAAGCCTCCTAGAGTCCAGAATGTCGGAGATCTCAAAGTTTTGGCCGTCGTCAACCATGATGGGGCAGGGTGCCTCAGGCGTCGGGTGCAGCGAGTCCAGAGGCTCTGCGGGCTTCAGCAGCTAGAATGGAAGACAGGGTGGACATGACGATACAACTTAGGCAAAGACAACTCAAAAGCTACAGGACTGATTTGACGCACAATAGGAAAAGGACCAATATATTTGGGGGCCCAACTTCTTCGAGGGTTGGGGACTCCTGAGAAACTTAGTGGACACCTGATCCCCCACTGCAAAGGGAGGGGTGGGATCCCTCTTTTTATCCGCATGTCGCTTATACTGGGATTTTGCAAAGTCTAGAGCGGTCACAAGCTTTGGCCAAGCATCCTTGATTTGAGCACTCCATTGAACTAATGGAACAGGGTCCCTAGAGTCCAGCTCCCCCAAGGACAATGGATCAAACTCCTGGCCGTAAACCACTTTGAAGGGGGAGAAGCTAGTACTTTGGTGCACAGCATTATTGTAAGCCACCACAGCAAAATGTAGCAGGTCTACCCAGTCTGATTGTTGGAAATTGTTGATTGTTGGAGGTTGTGGGCCTAATGAAGCCCCAGGCCAAGTTTTTGTCTATAAATTCCCTCAGGGCATCCAGTTCTGCTGGAGTCATGGAATAAATCTTGGGCTTAGGCAGTTCAGCATCTGGGACCAGTTCAATAGCACAGTCAAATGGTCTATGGGGGTGTAAAATGTCACATTCCTTCTCTTCAAAAACAATTCTCCACTGCTTGTACTCCACTGGCAGATCTTTCACTTCCCCCTAAAGACCCTTTGTGGTGTTCGTTGAAGCTATCCTCCTCTGCCAGGAGAACACCCCCTTCTTTGCCTAAACAATGTTCCTGTATGCAAGAGGGGTCAGTGAAAGACACAATTTCCTTGACCCAGTCTATGGTGGGATTGTGGAATTTCAGCCAATTTAAACCGACCACTGGCGCAGGCACAAAGCCTGGGGCAATCATGAGCTGTAGATCTTCCTGGTGATTCCCTATTTTCATTTTTACTGGGGCAGTTATTTGTTGTGCGGGGCCCCCTTTCATCATCCCTCCATCCATCTGGGACAGCCATACGGGCTTGTCCAACTTCACTGTATTGATGGCTAGTTCCTTGACTAAGGAGGGGTGGATTAGTACCTGCATACACCCACAGTCCACCATTACCATTACCTTACAGGGGGGGCCTTTTGCCACTGACTCCTATTCTGGCCTTGATCAAAAATGGGGTTTTGACTCCACTCACCACAGCACTCGGGCGCCCTTCAGGGTTAGCCCGCCCTCAGGTGCTTAGTAAAGTGGGCTGGATACATTTCCCACTGGCTTGACATTGGAAGAGGATCCACTGTCCCCTGATTCCCAGGAGGACTCCCCAGCTCGCGAACCTGGGAGCTCATCGTCGCTTTTGGTGCACCTTACTGGCTATGGTCCAGTCAGGCATCTGACTGGTCAGGTGGTGAAACTCCGTAGCAAATTCGGCCACAGACCTTGAGCCCTGGTGTAGTCACTGTAACTCCATACGTGAGCGCCTCCTCCTCAATGGGTCTTCGAATTGGGCCTGGAGTGCCATCATGAAGTTGTGGAAGCTTCCTAGTTCTGGAGCTCCCATGTTGTAGAGCCCCACCAACCATTGTGCTGCCTCTCCTTCCAGCTGGTTGGAAACATACTGCACTTTCTCTGCCTCCGTCTGGGACCCATCACCTGGGTTAGGAAGAATGGCAGCTTTGCAGCATCCCCATCACCGCTGGGGGTGCTGGGCCCCTGGGAACTGGCAGTGCTGGAGCTCTTCCTGGAGGGACTGGGACCCCTCCCCCCGTACTGGCCCGGGCAACCCCCCGTCCCCCTGGGGCACTGGCAGCTGGGGGTCTGGGAGAACTGGTTGCTGGTCCAGTGGTGCTGGTTGCTGGGGCAGCTGCTGTAGGATTTCTATGAGGGTATTTACATCAGCTCCATCTGCTGCTTCAGTTGTTGCACCTCCCTCTCCAGCTCTAGGTGAGGCTGCCTCACCCTAGGTTCACGAATGCCACCGGTCAGGGGTATATCCCACCTCAATGATCTACGATCCTCTTGGTCTCATTCATCCGGCCAGAGCCAGCTGGCTCCCATGGCTGGACCCTCCCACACACGGGTGTCTTAGAGAAGGTAAGGGTGGTCACTCCTAGGACCTGCCTGACTCCCAGCTCCATCAGGTCAGGTGGAGGAACCAACCTTCCAGCCCTCCATCGTTCCCAATGCAGTTCTCCTACTGCCAAGTCTGTACCAGCATTTGGCAAGCCGGCTCCCTGGTCGCCGGCCATGGCCAGGTCTTTCTCCGTCTGTGTTCCAGCCTCCACGTCCTCAGACATCTTGTCTTCAGCACATGGGTAGAATTTAGAGAATTTGCAGAACTGGCTTACTGTGATGAACCAGGTCATGCACACACATTAACTCAACATGCATGTAAGTTTAACATGGTTTATTGAGCAAGGATATGCATACAGTTTCACCTCAAAGCCAGTTCTGGCCAGCCTATTATGCAATGCACAACAGCATGTTTTTTTATTTCCCCAGCCCCTGGGAAAGTGAGTAGGAGGAAAAACGAAGGGGCGCCAGCCCAGGTGGTTGTCCTTGAAGCTGAGCAAAAGAATTCTCTTTCCCAGCCTCTAAGGCGGGCTGGTTGGAATCCAGTACTGAGGGGCCTGTAGGGGGGGAAGCTCCAGAGCTCTAGAGGAAACCATTCCATGTTGAGGCCTAGCCGGGATTCTAGGAGACTTGACTCTAAGACCCAGAATCCTGGGGAGAGTACGACAGATTAACACATACCTCCTTAACAACTGTGTTTCCTGAGGGGCTTTCCACATAATCCTTACTTGGGCTTTCTTGCCATTCTATTTCTAGACACATCCCATTGTGACCAAGTGACCTTTGGTTTGCCCCAGCCAACCTGGCCCTAAAAAGTGTCCAGTATTTCCAATTATGAGATACCATGGGGAGGGGGTAATAAGGCATACTAAGAAGTCACAGATTCACTAGGGACATCTTGGGTTGACTACTGTTATATACTAAATATAGTACTGCCGTTGAAAACGGTTCAGAAACAGCTGCTTCAAAATGCATCTTCCTGGTAGTGAGGCTGTAGATTAGAGCATGACATCAATATTTGTTTATTAATTGGTTGTTTGTTTTGAAACAGGCATGGTTCCCTGCCCCTGTGTCTTACACTTAAGTATTGAGGGTCCATGCCACTTGTCAGCTAATTCTGGTTTTTGTCTGGGGACACCGTTATCAACTTTTGGTCACCAAAGTTCCCAACTAGTGTTAAACCAGAGAGATCAGGGACTTGATTACACCAGGCAGAATACACTGTCTTCTGGCCACTGTCTTCTGGCCCTGGAGCTGGCCCATTTCCAGGATGAAATGGGCAGACGTCCACATATACATGCCAGCCACCACACACACATGCTGGCCAGTATCAGCAGGCACCTCGCCCGCTGTTGTGATTTGCACTGTCTGAAGCCAGGAAGGAGGCTGTCCATATGTAATCAAGGCTGGTCACATGCAGGGGGCCTTGATCACATGTTAGGGACCACCTTCCCAGCCACAGAGTGACTCTAGCTGCAGTGGCAGCAGCCAGTTATACAGGCCAGCATGCAGATACAGACCCTGCGTTCCCATGCTAGACCCATCTGGGTTTTCCTGCATAACACAGGTTTTCCAACTTGTTAATTCAAAATCTTTTAAATGGGTTTCCCTCAGTTTCCCCTGGCTTTGCCTCAGGCATCATAAGGACTGCTGGGAGGTGAAATGGGGCAAGAGCCCTCCATCATTTGGACTGCAGTGCTCTAAGATGGGGGGGTGAAGCTGGGATAAATTGCCAATCTAGGCAATCCCCAGGTTAACATCCACATTCCACTTAAATGTTTTCAAGTATGGGAGCTTCAGTGTATTTATATGATTAAGATTAAAAATATGAAGAAGGGGAAAGCACCAGGCCCGAATGGCTTCACGGATACATTCTATAAAACGTTTGGGAAAAAAAAATAACACCATATTTTCTAAAGGTAATAAATTTGGTTCACTCTGAAGGGATACCAGAGACGTGGAAAGTGGCGAACATAACAGTGATACCAAAAGAAGGGAAAGGATAGAACTGAAGTCAAGAATTACCAGCCAATTTCTCTCTTGAACATGGACTACAAAATTTATGCAACAGTATTAGCTAATAGACTTAAGGATGTCCTAAAGAATATAATACATAAAGATCAAAATGGTTTTCTCCCCGGGAGATCACTATCACTGAATATAAGAAACATCATAAATATATTAGAATTTATAGAAAGCAGCTATAATATTTGCCGATGCCGAAAAGGCATTTGAGAATGTAAATAGGAAGTTCTTGGTACAGACAATGGAGGAGTTGGGATTTGGCCACTTTATAACAGCTAATGTGGAGAAGATATATACAGATCAAAAGCCTATGTTCTGATAAATGGAGAGAAAACATCAATAGTACAAGTTCAAAAGGGAACAAGACAAGGCTGTCCTCTATCACCACTGTTATTCATTACAGTTTTGGAAATGCTAATGAATAAAATCAGAAAAGAAAAAGCAATACAAGGATTAAAGATAAAGAATCAAGAATATAAGATTACGGGATTTGCAGACGACTTAGCAATAACTTTGGAAGACCCAACAGAGAATGTATCTAAGTTGATGGAAGGTATAAGAGACTTTGGAAAATATGCTGGCTTTAAGATCAACAAAGATAAAACTATAATTCTTGTAAAAAACATTTCGAAAAAAGAAGAAAAATTAAGAATAAGATCGGAGTGCAGAATAGAAAAGAAAACGAAATATCTAGGAATATGGATCTCAAACAGGAATCTAGACCTGTATGACAACAACTATATGAAAACTTGGAAATCGGTAAAAGAAGACATGGCGAAATGGCAAAAATTAAATTTATCCTTACTGGGGAGAATAGCCACAATAAAAATGTCTATTCTACCAAAGATGATGTTCTTATTTCAGAATTTTCCAATCCTAGTGAATGAGAAACCATTTAAGCTGTGGAAAAAAGATTTAAGTGAGTTTATTTGAAATGGTCGAAGACCTAGAATTAAATGGCAAACTTTAACTAAAAGGACAGAAAGAGTCTACCGGATTTTTACTTATACTATAGAGCATGAAGTCTTGTCTGGATAACAAAGTGGATTGATTTAGAGGATGTAAAATTGTTAACACTGGAAGGTGCCGGTTTAAGATTAGGATGGCATGCCTATTTGGGATTTGACAAGGCCAAGATACACAGGGATTTTAATAATCATATTATTAGAAAAGCTCTTTTAAAGCAGTGGCAAATAGTTAAACTACAATACTACCCTAAATTACCAGGATGGATCTCACCCCAGGAGGCATTTTTTGGCAGATGGGGAAAAAGAGATGAAATGGAAAAATGGATAACATACAAGGATTTGTGTTGGAGGAATGAAGAAAATGTTACCACCATAAAGTCAAAAGAAGTCATGATGAAAGATGGCTGGAAATTGAATTGGTTCTCATATCAACAGCTGCATAATAGATTTAACCAGGATAGAAAGGCATTTGGCTTTATGGAAGAAGAAATAGACATGGATAAAATAATAGCGGACAAGAAGAAGAAGAAAATAGCAAAAATATACAGTAATCTCTTCTCAAGAGAACAGGAAAAAGAAACGATTAAGGGGGCAATGATCAGCTGGGCAAGAGATTTTGGGGAAATAATTGAGATGGACGAGTGGGAAAATGCATGGGGGAAAACAAAAATATTTACGGCTTGTCAGACTCTAAAGGAAAACTATTTGAAAATAAGCAACAGATGGTACCTGACTCCAGAGAGGTTGAGCAAAATCTATGGTACAAAAGAGAAAACTTGTTGGAAGTGTGAAAAAGATAACGGTTCGCTAATCCATATGTGGTGGAAATGTCCAATCATTAAAAAGTATTGGATCAAGATACATAATATTATACAAACAGCATTTAAAATACAATTTCCCTTCAATACCAAGTTGTATTTATTGAACATCACGGCGATACTGGAAAGGCAGGATGAAATAAAATATTGGAGAATATTGTTGTACCTATGCACAGCAGCGCGTATGAATCTGGCCGCAAAATGGAAAAATAAAGATCCACCTCAGATTGAGGAATGGCTGAATAAGGTTTTAGAAATGAAGGATAATGACAAATTAACACACATACTGAATAAAAAAACATCAGATAAAGTGGAATTGGAATGGTTACCAATAATAGAATATTATAAGAAATGATGGAATATTAAAATCGATATTTAGAAAACGCATAAAGGGGAAATAGAGGGAAGCTGGCAATAAAGGAGAAATTAAAGAGGATTTAAGAATTAATTGCAATTAGAGGAAAAAGAATGATAATGTGAAAGGAGGGAAAGCATATTAACATGAACGGAAATAGGAAGTCAAAATAGAGCTTAGAAAAAGGGGAAAAAATTCGGTTGTTTATAGGGAGGAAGTCAGTATTTTAGATTGATGTATTTATTGAAATTGAAGCTAATTTGTGTTTAAATTTAATTTGTGTTTAATTTGTGTTAAAAAATATAATAATAATAATAAAAAGAAATGACCTTCACAGATTGGAGAGCTGGGCCAAAACTAACAAAATTAATTTCAACAGGGAGAAATTTAAGGTACTACATTTAGGCAGAAAAAATGATATAGGATGGGTGACACCTGGCTTGATGGCAGTACATGCGAAAGGGGTCTAGGAGTCTTAGTGGACCGTAAGATGAATATGATTGAACAGTGTAATGCAGCAGCTAAAAAAGCCAATGCAATTCTGGGCTGCATCAATAGAAGTATAATGTATATATCAAGGGATGTAATGGCATCACTCTATTCTGTTTTGGTCAGACCTCGCCTGGAATACTGCATCCAGTTCTGGGCACCACAATTCAAGAAGGTTATTGAGAATCTGGAACACGTCCAGAAGAGGGCAACCAAAACGGTAAAAGGTCTGGAAACTATGTACTATGAGGAGTGACTTAGGGAGCTGGGTATATTTATCCTGGAGAAGAGGCTGCATCAATAGCAGTATAATGTCTAAATCGAGGAATGTAATAATTCCACTTTATTCTGCTTTGGTCAGACCTCACCTGGAATAAGGATAAGAGGTGTCATGATAGCCATATTTAAATACTTGAAAGGATTTTATATTAAAGAGGGAGCAATTGTTTCCTTCTGCTCCAGAGATTAGGACTATGGATTCCATCTTGGGAGAAAGGCGGAATATATATATCAAATAAATAAATAAATAAGAAAGAAAGACATGGAGCAATGGACTCAAACTACAGGAAAAGAGATTCCACCTAAGCATTAGGAAGAACTTCCTGATGGTAAGAGCTATTCAACAGTGGAATACACTGCCTCAGATTTGTGGTGGAGTCTCCTTCATTGGAGGTTTTTAAACAGAGGCTGGATGGCCATCTGTTGGGAATGCCTTGATTGTGTATTCCTGCATGGCAGGGGGTTGTGCTAGATGGGCCTTGTGGTCAATTCCAACTCTATGATTCTATGATATACCTATACATTCCCCTCAGGGAGAAACACAGACATGGTAATGTCTGAGCTTCAACTTTAATCCACTTTAATCAAGATGTTCATCAGGACATTTCATTTTAACATTATAATTTATCCAGTTATTTCTGATAATCACATTGTCATGACTCTGGCATGGGAACTGTATAGTTAGTTAGCTTGAATGTGCCTTGCTGGATAGACCTAGCTAGCTTGCCAGAGCCTGACATGAGCAGAAGGCATGCTGGGATTAGAAGTAGCTCTCTCTCTCTCAGTCTCTCTGGGAATTCACTTAGCCTGCTTTGACCGTGCTGTTACTAGGCCTTCAAGGTCATGGAGGCAATTATGATTTGAGAAGCGGCTATGGGAAGCAAGGAATGGAATGCTCCCTCCTTAGCCACTGCAGGGGTGTGTGTGTGATGTAACTGAAACCTAAGATCCCTATTATCCCCTGTATTCTGAACTTTGAGTTCAGAACTGTCTTTGATCCTGATCCTGAACATTTCAATTCCTGCTGCAATAAATCATTCTTGATCAATGGAAATTGTCTCAGTGTGTGAGTGTTGACAGAGTCATCACACACATAGTTTAAGGATTATATCTCTAAAGAAGCTTCTCTGATTATGTAGGCTCAAGGGTTATTGTCCTTGCTAACTGTTAACAGTTGTAACAACATAAGCATAAATATTTTCTTAGTATAGCCTAGATATCCACCTTACCAATATAAACACAAATCAACATTTTAGAGCAGCATGTCAGGGTTATCAGGAACCTCATATCTTGAAGACAACATTATTGCCTTCTCTTCCCAAGTTGGCGGTATGCTTAAAAGCAGTCTGATTTGAAGGCCCTGTCTTAGCTGTATTAATCTCTCCTGACACCCTCTCAGTGTGTCAGTTATCCAATCAGAAGCCCTAAATCTTAACTTTATGTTAGTACTTGAGAGGTCTTTATCTAGTGATCACTAAAGTTTTAGAGTTTTAGAAAACTTTCTGCTACCTGTCATCTAATGTACATCTGTCATCTGTCATCTAATGTACAAACTCAGGGGGTTACCTCAGGTCAGCCTCTATTTCTTTGTTTACATTTCTGAATGGAACATCTGGCGGTCTTCTGAAATCTAAACAAGCTTTTTCTTTTTGTTACAACACAGAAAGTAGGCAAACACTATCACAGATCTTATGGTCTATATTCTACAGTCTATAGTTGATACCAGGTTATATGCCCCTTTTTAATGTTATATAAGCAGGCTGAGAAAGTGCTAACTGAAATACATTCAGCCTGTAACAGTTTCACACACACACACACGTGCGTGCACACACAATATATATGCAGAAATCATTCCCAACTTGTCCATTATGGCACATTGTCAAAACACCATTACTGCTAAATTGTTTAGCTTGTACAGATTCCATGTGATAGTTACATTTTACCAGTCACACTGTTGAAGCATTTCTGGACCCATTTTAACTTGCTGGCCTTGTAAGCCTTGCTTGTCTTCATGTGGTGAGAGCAATTGAGTTGTTAAAGTATGAGGAGCAAGTCATTATAATAATTCAGGCCTTTGAGTGGACTTAAAAGACCCATTTCCCAATTTATAATGGAGAGAATGGGAACCAAGCAGAAAAGGATTTAATAACAAATTTATTAACGGCAGCAAGATTAATTATAGCAAGACATTGGAAAATGCAAATAAATGTACTAGTGGAGGAGTGGTATAAAAAAAGTTTGGAAAATGGCAATAAATGATAAGTTAACATGTAGAATTAAAGTAAGAAGAGGAAGTTGGAAAGAAAGTGATTTTGATAAAATTTGGAAAGTATTTGTTAAAAAAGTATTACAGACAAAAGATGGGAGGTTACCTCCACGAGAAGAAATGAGATTCTGGAAAGATTAAGTAAGGGATAATGGCTCCGGTGAAGGGGAGCACTAAGGTGGGGGGGTAGGGGAATAAATATTTTTGAATAGAATTATAGTAAAGAATCTATGTTAACTTTTGAAATTAGTTAATAGAAAAATTGCGATGTTTATAGTAATTTTATGTGTTATACTAAGTATTGATTGGACAATACAATGTATGATTATAAAATTTATATATATATATATATATATATATATATATATATATTTAAAGAAAGACCCATTTCCCCAAAGACAGACATGGATGCTAAGGACTGGAAATAGATTTTAACTATTTTTAATGTTGTGTTGGACTGGCAGATTGAATAACTTATTTTAGTTTACTAAATAAATTTGTTGTTGCACTTCATTGTTTTTATAAAATTTTATGTTTTGTAGTATTTTGGTGGTGTATTATGCTTTAGATGTTTGAAGCTCCTTGTGAAGTCATGGTTCTTCAAGGTATTCTAACAACATTTCAAATAAATAACAATTATGAACTTAACATTGCAAATGGTGGCCTCCTGTCACTTCCGTCTGGTGTGACCTGATAGCATTTCCTCATCACATGTAGGATAACATAAAGTTGAAATGTATTAATATTCAACATGATGATACCACATCACATTTTTGCTTATGGTCATGTCTGGTGGTGGCCTGATCCTTGTATGTACAATGCAAACCTAATTTACATGGATGTTGTAAACATCCCTGGCTGAAACAATGTACGTGCAATACTTTGGATACCCAAATGGCCCCTATAATTGCTAGGTATTATTAATACTGTGTGAAGAAACTGCTGTAATCCCTTTGATTAATAAACGTTTTGATCTCCAGTTCCCGTGGTCATCAGATCAAAGAAGGGAGCTATACAACAGCTTGAACAGATTAGTTGACAAGCCTTCTGCATTATTTATAGAATTTGTTCCTCCACTTACTAAATGTTAAATTAGTATTCTGTCCTGTGAATAATGGGCCATAAGGATGTCAGAAACAGTGCATTTTAGAAAGTGAACATAACCTTACTTCCTGAAGAGAATGGGTATATGTGCATGTCCAATACTCAAATGTGCATCTGTGTGTCAATACTAAGCACAGTGGCTTTGAGTCAACATGGTCAATGGACCATATCAGCTTAAATGCTTGGCTTATTTTATGTCCATAGATTTCAAAGCCTGAACCCAAATTCTTCAGGTTCTCTGTGGTCTGTCTGTGGTCTGGGTTATATGTTGCAGACCTCAGCGAAGATAGAATCATAGAGTTGGAAGAGACCTCAAGGGCCATCCAGTCCAACCCCCTTCCATGCAGGAATACACAATCAAATCATTCCCGACAGATGGCCATCCAGCCTCTGTTTAAAAACCTCCAAAGAAGGAGACTCAACCACACTACGAGGCAGTGTATTCCACTTCCAAACAGCTTTTACTGTCAGAAAGTTCTTCCTAACGTTTAGGTGGAATCTCTTTTCCTGTAGTTTGAACCCATTGCTCCATGTCCTAGTCTCTGGACTAGCAGAAAACAAGCTTGCTCCATCCTCAGTATGACATCCCTTCAAATATTTAAACATGGATATCATGTCACTTCTCAACCTTCTCTTCTCCAGACTAAACATGCCCATTTCCATAAGCCGCTCGTCATAAGGCATGGCTTCCAGACCTCCCGCCATCCTGGTTGCCCTCCTCTGGACATGTTCCAGCTTCTCGATATCCTTCCTGAATTGTGGTGCCCAGAACTGGACACAGGATTTCAGGTGAGGTCTGACCAAAGCAGAATAGAGTGGCACTATTATTTGCCTTGATCTAGACATTATGCTCCTATTAATGCAGTGTAGAATTGCATTGGCTTTTTTAGCTGCTGCATCACACTGCTGACTCATGTTCAGCTTGTGGTCCTCTAAGACTCCTAGATCCTTGTTTCTATTGACTTTGGAGATTATCAGATGCCTGCAAAAACTACTCCAGGAGCACAAAAGGACAATGTTACTGTCATGTGAACGGGTCCCGGTTTCAGACATCATCGTCATTGACTGACAGGTTCCCGTCAATGAAAAGTGATGCCTTACTTCCAGCTGCAGCACAAGAGGAACACACAAAGGCGACATCATCATCTGAAACCAGGACTCATTCATGTGACAGTAATGTCATCCTCACATACTCCTGGGGTGTTTTTTTGCAGCGTCTGATAATCTCCTGTGTAGTTTTGAAAATGAAATCACATAATATCCATTTTAAGGAAAGAGACTAATGTTAAGTCCAAGGAGATTCTAAATATGAACTTAACATTGTGTTGATGACATTAGGCAATGATACACAAAAGTTGGTAGCCCTGTAGGCCTTCCCTTGTAACTTTTCCAGCACAAGTTCTGACAAGGGTCATTGGAATCAGTTGACAGTGTCAAAAGCCTGGCCCCTGAAGTAACCATTCAGCAGACTTTGAACATGAGGAAAACACATGACAAGTTGAATAATTCTATTTCACAAAGATTTTTTTTTTTAAAAAAAGACAGAAAATATATACTTCCAAAGTACATTTTCAAGTGCAGTTTCCATCCTTCACATTAAATAGCAATGCCATTATTTCAGTTTCTGTAGCATGGTAAACCAACCTTCCTACAGTGCAGGACCTCTAGCTCATTTTGATGTGTGTAGCCTAGACCTCTGCCCTAAAGTCCTTCTCTGATAACATTACTGCTCTCTGATATTTCTGAGACTTTCTTACAGCTGGAAGAGAAATGCCAAACAGAACAATTTACTAAATCAAAACTTCCCTTGGTTTGTATGATCACTACCAACTGGCATCATCTTGTTGAATTGGTTACACTATGTTTTACAAGCTATAAGGATCTCCTGGTTAGCAAGCTAAAAGCAGATTGAAGTGCTAAACACACTTATTTAGTATTAAGTCCCATTGAACACAGTGGTACTAAAATCTGAGTAAATTTAAAATCCATTTCTGGTTTAAAATACTCTATAAAAATGCTATCTGACCTGTTCTGACAACTTCATTGAAACTATACAATTCTGGGCTTTGTAGTTTTATGATGTATGTAGCTTTCACTGTCATAGAGCTGTGGTGGCACAATAAACTACAAACCCCAGGATTCCATAGCATTGAGCTATGACAGTTAAAGCAGTGTCAAACTGGATTATTTCTGCAGTGTAGATGCAGCCTAAGAACTTATTTCAAAATTTGATTTAAATTTCAATACATGCTGATTGAGGTTGTAACCTAGGATAACATTGAATGACCTTATGAAATTTCTAAGCAGTCCTTGTTTATTAGCTTTCAGTAAAAATAATAAAGAGCACACTGATAATGTGAAGCATAATATAGTTATTCTGACATGAACTTTGGTTGGTAAGATCCTATTTTGTCAGAGGCAGAAGTTTCACTAGTTTTATTGAAACTATTTTACCATCTCTTAAAACTCTGTTAAATGCTTTGCTTGTAAATGAACACAAATGAAATTTTAGTGTCCAGAACTGGACCCAGAGAGCTATCTTTGGAGTGTTTGAAATACAGAATAGGTCACACTGATAGAATGTGACTTCTTAAACCTGACCCAGTTAACTGAAAGTGGATTTTCATATCAGGTTTGAATATTTCCACTTATACAGTATGTTCCTTGGTTGGAAAACCAAAGCGGAGAATGAAAAAAAAAAAAAGAAGAAGAAGCACAGACAGTGAATATAGCAGAAGTCTTTTCAGAAATAGTAAAGCAAAATGTAATTATTCTTCCTAACAGTCTTCATATATTTTAAAACAAGAAGCAGATACCTAGTGATGGACAGGAGAGAGGTGGTGACTGCTTGTTCAGAGCAAGTGTGATCTAGGGCTTGTCTAGATGGGCAATATAATCCATCTTGCCCACATCTCAGAGCCCTGTAGTCCATATGATGCAGGGCATTTGCTCCATTCTGCCCCCAGGCAGTCCTCACCACCCCCGGGGCAAATACAGGACTAAGATGGGGGAAGGTGGGGTAGGGCCTCATGAAACGTTTTAAAATAATACCCAGTTTACTCCATTACCACTAACAAAAAACAGATCAGGGCCAGCGTGCCCATAGGAGCCCGTCCCAGCAAGCCAGCCCTCTCTGCTGGTGTGGTCTTTCTGGCTCTCCCAGAAGGCACGAGGGAGTCCTGCAGCATGTAACCAAGGCTGGTCACATGCAGGGGGCCTTGGTCACATGTTGCAGGTGGCTTCATTGATGCCACGAGAGCATGGAAGATGGCGGCGGCATCAGGACTTCCTCCTGTTTCGTACAGGTAATAGGGGAACAACGGACCTGATCTGCAGCCAGGATGGGCTGGTGGGATCATGTAGCTGAGCCCCTAATCTATCTATAATGAATTATTACTGCAATCCTACACAAATATACCTAGAAGCAAGCCCCATCTATTTAAAAAGGATCTTACTTTTGAGCAGATATGAAAGTTCACAGAAAATGAAACTAAAAGTGTTAGCCTACTTACTGGACAGATATGATTATTCTTAGCAGAAAAGTTCCATAGGTCACAAGAGGTTCAGGAATGCTCAGAAAACTTACAGGAGGCAAGAAAAGTGAGGTTAAATATCAACACAACTGGTTAAACCATTTGGTGGACTTAAAAAACTTTTTCTTGTGCTGTGATGATTTCAGTTCACAAATCAGAGTTTGATACTATAAAGGTATTTCCAAAGCATTTCTTAACTAATTAAAATTATTTCTACAGATCCTGAAATTAAGTCTGGTTAATATCTAATTTCTGTTTTTCTACTGTGTTTATTTGGATGGGAATACCAAGTGCTGTAGGCTATATTTCAGAGGAAGGAACTGGCAAAACCACCTCGGAGAGTTCCTTGCCTAAGAAAACTCTATGAAAATTATGGGTTGCCATAAGTTGACAGTAGACTTTAAGGCTCATAAATAAATGCTTTATATTGTCTATGGCTTTTTGGTAAATACTTTACTTAATTGAATAGAAGAAGACAAAAAGACCTTGAAATTAGAGATGTTTAAAATCTATCTTTTCATATTCCACTTTTATATCCCATGGTCTTGGATCTCTGTGAAAACTCAGCAAGTGTATCTAACATCTTTGCTGTTATATTATGGATATCAATCAGATAAATGTCTGAATGCACATCAAGAAGTGAATGCTACACAGTGCTTCAATAGATGTGCATTCAGAACAGTACTTAGAACATTAGGTTTGAATTTTATTCAATAATGTTAAATGTTAGAAATTGGGAAGTTCATTAATTAACACAAACAGTAATAATGGAAATTGTTTAATTATGTTATACTTGATTAACTCCTTATTTAAGGTGTTAAGCTTCCAGGGGAGTTTACAGATAATTATATGGAAATTGTCATTCTTGATCCCAGGCACACATTTTATTATTGGCACCTTTATTCTTTTCATCATTTTAAGATTGCCTCTCCCAACTTGGATTTCTCTCCCCAGATGGGCTACCAAGCCTATAACACATTGCTGCCTGGAGGATGGTAAAACTTCAGCACACCTGAAAACTGTAAGTTCTGGAAAGACTATTCTAAAAGATGGTATTTCATCTTACAACCTATTCAATTGAGTTTTCTGACTGATCTGTATCTATCCTCTTTATTCTACTTTCTCCCACTCTTGCTATCATCTTCACTGTTAACTTGCCCTTCAAACTCCTGTTTCTTGAAGGTTGAAAAGGAGTGATGCAAAAGGTGAGTATGGAAAGAAGTGTTAGGGCTTGTCTATATGAGGCAGTATAATGCAGATTGATGTGCATTATTGCAAATTTGCATCTGCACTGGTTTATCTCAATGGCCATTCAAAATATGCTCATCAAATCGTATCTAATCAATTTTTTTTTGTCCAAATGGAGCCAAAATGTAAATAAACATGGAGCTTGAGAATAAATTATGGTGCTTTATTTTTTGTCCCAATGGGAGTGTGTGATTTACAAGGGGGGTTATACTGTCAATCAAGGTTGCACCTGTGAATAGAATAGAATAGAATAGAATAGAATAGAATAGAATAGAATAGAATCTTTATTACGGTCATAGACCAGCACAGGTAAAAAGGGGATACAGAATAAAGGTAAGATCGCAGAATAAAAACAACCTAAAAGCAGTATTTAAAATGTTAGCTCCAGTATAACAAGACTAGGTTGACACTATTCTACTGCTGAGGACATTGTTTGACAAATTTTAACCGCAGCTGCGCAGAATCTGGCAACATTATAAGTTGTTCCTGGGTTGGTGTCTGAAAGCAACATGTTTATGTAGAATTGTCCAGTGTGCCCTTGATATTTATGCAACAGGGGTGAAATAAGTCTGAGACGTATGTCCCTGTAGTATGAGCACTGGAGTAATACATGCTCTGTTGTTTCTATTTGGCCTGAGTTGCAGGGGCACAGTCTGTCTGAGAAGGGGATCTTCTTGTATCGGCCTTCAAGGACAGCTGAAGGGAGGGCATGACACCATGCAAGAGTAAAGGCCCTTCGATGTTTAGGTATTTCAAGTGTTGCTAAGTGTGCCAAAGGTGAGGCCAGATATCTATTGGAGTCACTAGCAATGAAGGTTGGAGTACTGGCTAGATCCAGTTGTCACTCTATATCTGCTACCCATTGTTTGATAGTAGCTTTTGCCCTATCATATCCCAGGCTTAGCAGAAGAACTGGGGAAAGGCCCAGCATTGAGATTTTAGTCATCACTGTCTGTTTCCAGCTGGATTGGAAATCATCACTTAAGGTTAGTGGAGCAAGGCCAGTGGGAAAGAGGGATAGTCTGAGCCAGTAGTTGAGTATGGTCACCCACACTCTGGCCTCCATTTTCATAAATCCTGACTCCAGTCTCAGAGCTGCATTAGAGACACATTTTGGAGTTTGGAAAGCTGATCTTAAAAATTTGGATTGGACAAGTTCTAATGGAGCAGGGTTGGGGAAGGGTCCCAATTGGGATCCATAAAGCAGTTGTGCTACTGGTTGGGCTTCAAAAAGTTTGAGCGCTGCAGGTAAATAGTGGCCTCCTCTTGTCTTAAGAAATTTGAGAATGGCTGTTGTAGTCCTCTGCGCATTGCAAGCAGCATACTCCCCATGCGCTTTCCTACTACCAGTGGCTTGAAAAATTACCCCCAGGTATTTGAAGCAAGAGACCTGTTCAATCTTGTGGCCATCTATATTCCAGTTGTAGTTCTTAGGCCTTTTAGCGAATGCCATGATTTTAGTTTTTTGATAGTTGAGTTCTAGCTGTTCCACTCTGCAATAATGTGTTAGTGCTCTTAGGGCTCTTTTTAGTCCAATGGGAGTTCTTGAAAGTACTGCTGCATCATCCGCATAAAGCAGCGTTGAAATATGCCTTCCCTTTAATTTTGGGGGGTGGAAGTTAGTGTTATTGAGGTGATCCACCAAATCTTTAATGTAGAAGTTAAACAGGAGTGGAGCTAGAATGCAACCTTGCTTGACACCCTTCTCAGTGACAATGTCATTGGTGAGATGTCCCTGGGGGTTACATCTTACTTTTAATGAGGTCCCTTGATGCAGCATACGAATTAGATGGAGTAAACGTCGGACGGTCGAAGAAGCCTCCAGTTTTTTCCACAGTTTGGTTCGGGATATAGAGTCAAAAGCTGCTTTAAAGTCTATGAAGGCAGCATAGAGAGAAACTGTGCTGCAGGTGGAGTATTTTTCAATAAGGTGGTGAAGTACAAGGCACCTTCCCTAAAGCCAGCTTGTTCTTCTGCAAGTATGTTTTCTTGTTCCAACCAGGTCTGAAATTTCCACTGTAAGTGTCTTGCATAGAGTTTGCTGATTGTACTGAGGAGACTAATTTGTCTGTAGTTGACAGGATCATCCTTGCTTCCTTTTTTATATATGGGGACGATAATTGCAAGACCCCAATCCTTGGGTGCTCGACCATATTTGTCGATACAGGTGAAAAGTGAGGCCAGGATAGGGGCCCAAAATTCAAGGTTGTTTTTAATGGCTTCTGCAGGTATTAAGTCTTCTCCTGGAGCCTTCCCCATTCTCAGCTGGGCTACAAGGTTCTTGATCTCTGTCGCTGTCACTGGTGGCCACTCTTGGATATTTTCTATATTTTGGCTAGTGCATCCACTTTCAATGTAGTTGTCCTTATAAAGTGCTTGAAAGTGATCCTCCCATATCCCTGGAGGGATGTGACAATCCACTGTAGCTGGCCCATTTCTCTGGGAACTTGATGTAATATGCCAGAATAGAGCTGTGTTGTTGCATCTGACTGCCTGGATAAGTTGTGTCCAGTCATTCTTCATGGCTTCTTTTTTCTTGTTCCTCAGCAACTTTTTGTAATCTCTTTTCTGCTGAAGCACATTGGTGCAGCATCTGGAATGTTATGAGATAGGTAACCCTGATAAATATCCATGAGGGCTTTTTTAGCATTAACACATTCCTTGTCAAACCATGGTTTGGAGTGGTGCTGTTGTTGTTTCCGCTGATGTGCGCTATTTTGACAGATTAGATATTGGTGTAGAGCTTGGGTAAGTGTATTGTAATTTTCCAAGATTTCATCAGGGGACTCAGCTGATATCAGGGCAGTCCTAAGATGCTGAAGTTGGTCTGAAGCCATTACCTCACTTATTGTTTGGTTTAGTTGGGGGGTCCATTTAGCTCGGCGATAAGCCCTTCCTGATGGTGTCACAGCAAGATGATAGCGCTCCCTGGTGTGTGTCTCCTGAGTGAAGTTGCTAAGCTGTAACCGAATTGGTAAATGATCACTTTCAAATCTGGGCATAACTTCTAATTCCTTGGCATAGGGAATAAGGTCCCTGGAAATGATTATGTAATCAATGGCACTCATTCTGGACCCAGAGAGATAAGTGAATTCAGCTGGGCAGTCATTTTTCAGGGCACCATTTAGGATTTGAAGGTTCAGCCTGAATGCTGTTTGATCCAGACAAAGTCCTGCAAAGTTTGATTTCTTGTCCTTTGAGCATTGGATGAGGTGGGTTCCATCATCTTCAAAATTAGGAGGAGGGCATTTGTGATGGGCATATAGGGTATGATTATTGGGGCCCAGTCTGGCATTCAAATCACCCCCCAAAATTACAAATGCATTTGGGTTCTGCAACATGAGATTAGCAGTATACGATTCCAATTCAGCCCACAGGCCTCTGATTTGGGATTTCTTCTTCATTGGAGGCATGTAGGCATTTATTATCAGCAAAGTGCAATGGTTAAATTGAATCAGCACTGCCATGGCATATGTTTTAAAAGTGGAAAGAGGCCTTGTTATGGCATGTAGGGTGGTGGAGACCAGGACGCCCAGGACGCCTCTAGCTCTTCCATGCTTTTTCCCTGGCTCTGCCGGAATTGAGAATGAGTGAAAGCCATTTAATAACAGATCCTTATTAGTCCATGTTTCCTGGATCAGTATAATGTCATATTGGGTGAGTAAGTCATTAGGACAGGGATCTCTGTGGGCCGTCGGCCACCCAGCAATGTTCCAGGTCATAAGGGTAACCTTGTGCTGGTCTGTTGGAAGTCAGGCAGTCGCATTGCAGGGTACAGGCTGAGTGGGTAATTCATCTGATGGCAGTTGGTTAAATGACTGGGTTGACTGTGGCTGTGTCCTCCTCTGTGGATGGAGGGGTAGTGAATCACATTCCTGTTCTTCTTGCCCTGCCTGTTCTGGAAGGGAGATTGGAAGAACCAATGCAGCATGGGAAGTGAAATGAGGATCAGAAGCAAGCAAGGATCCCATCTCTTTAGTGAGGGGGGTATTCTTTGGCTTAGGAGATGAGGTAGGTGGCAGTGAAGACTGTTTTTCCCTTGAACTAGGTTTGCATAGGGATGTTTGAGTCCCCTGGGGTTTAATTGTAGATGGGGGTGCATCTGCAGTATATTGCATTTGTGAAGGGGTGTTGGCTACAACTTGGGATTTCAAGGCTTCCTTGATTGTGAGTAGAGAGTCATCACTTTCACTTTCACTGTCATAAATATCAGAATAATGCACTGACAGTTTTCTGTGAGGGGGGGCTGATTTCAATGGGGCTGGATTGCTGTTAGATTGACTCAGGATGGTATCTTTCATCAGCTGTATTGTGGGAGTGTGTTCCCAGATTTCTGTGAGTTTTTCTCTCAGTTTAATTACTTCGTTATTAATAGCCTGAGTTTCTTCCTTTAAGGTGTGTTTAGGTTCTCCCTCTTGGTGTGCAGAATTATTGCTTCTTTGTGTTATTGTTGCTGTTTTCCCTGTGATGAGGTCACGGACTATCTCATCCTTGAAAACTCTGTTAATTTCTATATAATGTGCATTCCAGAGGAAATTTCTTTTCCGTAACAGCCTGTTAGGAATATTTGCCTGGCTAAAGGTCAAAAAAATTCGCTTGGTAGCTCTTGAGCTGGGCAAAAAGTGGCAGTCTAGTAAATCAATTGTTCTGCTGTGCATGTTTAAAAGTTGGGAAAGAAATCTGACAACAGCCTTCTTTCCGTTCCACATGTGCCTGTTGTGATGTATTTGCAACAGAAGCTGTTTTTTTTAACACTCTGCTGTGGTTAACTGCATCCCGTGATGTGGCAGGGCACGTCATTTCCTCCAAATCTGCTACATTTTTAACCCCCTGTGTACCATATGGGTTTTGCCTTTGAAAATCTTGTTGGGAAAGCTTATTGGTAATGTTGTTTAATCTTTGCAAAATAAGAATCAAAGTCTCTATGGACAGTTTGCAGAAATCATAAAAGAGCTGAGCGCTGTTATTGTAGGGAATGCTGCCAAGCTCCGGGAGTCTGACTTTGTTATCAACTTTGTTTTCAACTTGCTCTGTCCCATAATTTATATTTACACTTTGAGGAATTGGGGAGGCTGTTTTGTTTAGTTCAAGTGTCTGTAATGGCTTAAGGAGTAAAGAAGGAGCCGTTGTTACAGATCTGTTACTCACGGGCTGTGTTGTCTCTGCCGCTGGGAAGAGTGAGTCAATCCTCATCTGTTTTCCTGCTTTGAAGGATTCCTGATTGTCATTATTATTACAGGGGCTGATACGATTTCTTTTCTTGCCTTTGGATGGCATTTTGGAGGTATATATAGGTGGTAATGCCAGATGTTAGTGGGAGGACAATTCAGAAGTTTTTAGTCCGTCGCCATCTTGCCCCTCCTCCTCCGCACTTGTGAGATATTCTGCCTCTGTTGTTACATACTTTCTGTGATTGCTCACTGCCACTGGCTGTTGTCATATGAAGGAGTTAGAAGGCAATCTTTGAGCCCTTGTAGTGCAACAGCTGCCATTGCCCTACCTGGTCATTGTCGCAGACAGTCTCTGGGTGACGAGTGCACAGCTGTTCTCAGCTTTGTCTGTATCCAACAGCTTTTTTTAACAACTAATCTGACCCAAGAGATTTTTAAAAATCTGCTTTTTGATTATTTTTTCAAGGTCCTTTTGCCCCTCCCCCCATCTTTTTTGGTGGCACAGCTCATGCACAATGAAGAGTTGTATGGAGGTATGCCTTGCCTTAATGGCACTTATGCAAGCAACAATTGCTTCACAGCTCTATGGACCTAGAGCACCACCAAAGTAGAGCACATCAAGGATGACCTGGGAAAATACCTCCATGCTAGAAATGTCAGGGGCAGCGTGGCTGATGAGAAATGTTTCTGCACAGCATGGGACCACCAGGAAGGATGCTTTGATCAAGATTTCCTGCGTGGCAGGTGGTTGGACTGGATGGCCCTCGTGGTCTCTTCCAACTCTACAATTCTATGATTCTATGATTCTATGAGTCCAGTGCAAGACCATTGCTGGTGGGTTTACCCAGCCAGCAAAGCATGATGGGAGAGGTTTGTGATGTCTGTCTGGTCAGATGAGAGGTGGTGAGAGTTCTTCAGGATGCCTAGGTTTGTCTTCCTCAAGTTAGTGGATGCTCTGCATCTGGAGATTGCAAAGCAGGACACCAACATGAGGAGGGCCATCCCAGCCAAGAAGCATGTTGCCATTGCCGTCTGGCTACCAGGACATTGCAGATCCTATACCAATGTCTACACCAGTGCCTACACCATTGATGCTATTTTCCTCGAGGTCATCCTAGTGATGGAGATGGTTCTCATGCCTCAGATAATCCGCCTTGGAGACCTTCAGAAGTTATGTGCCTTCTGTGTTTTTGGGAGGGGGGTTCATTGCTGTATGCCTGTTGTATGCATCTACTGTCATAATAATTTAAAGTTAGGTATTTTTCGAGATAAATATATTGGTTTGTCGAATTTGCAATATTGCTGCCAGTATCAAGCTAGTATTGTGTATCCTGTGGATTTCCATGGAGATGTTTGCAGGTATGTATGCCTGGTGTATTTTTGGGAGGGAGGATTGTTGCACTATGCCTGTTGTACACATCTATTGTCATAATAATCTCAAGTTCAGTATCTTTCAAGACAAATATATTGGGTTGTCAAATTTGCAATATTTTTGTCAGTGTCAAGCTGGTATTGTGTATCTTGTGGATTTCTGTGGGGATGTTTGCAGTGAAGCATGTGGAGATAGGATGGCGCGGAAGGAACCACGATGCCTGGGTGATAAGGAATTCCACCTTGTACGAGACCATGGAGGTGGGTCTTTGTCCCCGGGAACCTGACCAACACTCTATGTGGGAGGCCAATTGCAGCTCTTCAGATAGCCTGCCCCATCAGAAAGTGGCTCATGACCCCCCCCTACAGAGGGACAACAATGCCCAGACAGGTATTGTTCAACAAGCACCTCAACCACTCCAGGGTAAACAGTGAAGGTCTTATATAAAAGAATGGCAATTAGATACTAGTGCAGCATTTTCCTGGAGCTCAACATCAGCTAAACTCCCTGCAACTTCCAGTGAGGCATTATAGCCTTTTGAGAACAAATAGCTCAATGAAAAAACCCAGGTTAGGTACAAGATGACATTTTTTTGTAGCCCATGATTCTTGGCCCATTTCCTCATAATGCCATTAAAACTAGAGGGGAAACCATCTGGAAAATTATCTTTAGCCAATATAATTTGGCTGATTTCTGAGCCAGGCTTTTAATTGAGCAGCACGCAGACTCTGTTCGTACAACTGCCTTGAGGGAAGATTTAGAAATACCAAGAGCTCTTGTTAGAAATCTATGTTGTACTGAGTTCAATAGCTGAGTGAACCCACACTGCAGCTCCATACAGCAACTGGGGCAATAGTTTACTCTTACAGAGCTCAAGAAGGAGCATCACAAACCTACTACCAGAAGCTGCTGCAAACTGAAAAATAGCATTAGCTGTTGTGTTGGCTAATGTTGCAGTGGCTCTCAAGTGAGCGGACCAGCAACCAGAGTTTTTAAATGTTACCATCAGGAATTTATCACAGCTAACTTGCTCCAATTTTTGATTATTAAGCTGCCATCAGTATTTTTGCCTGCTTTTTCCAAACCCCATAATTTTAGTTTTTGAATAGTTGACATCTACAAATTCTTTTTTACAGTGTTCTCTCAAAGCTCTCAGGAGTCTGTGCAAGCCCACTTGTGTGTAAGAAAGAAGAACGGGATCATCCACATATAATAAGATGCTGATATCTTTCTCTTTTAGATGGGTGGGGGTGGGTGGGATAAGAACTCTGTGCCTGTTAAAGACGAATTTATATCATTCTTCTTTATGTGCGGTGGAGCACATAATAGAAGTGGCGCAAACAAGCATCCATGATGGACTCCCTTATTAACAGGAATTGGAACTGACAGACAGCTCTTGACTATTATAATACGTAAAGTGGAAATGTTATACAACCCCTGGATTCTCTTTAATAGCGTGCAGTCAATATTCAGAAGGTACAAACATGGACATGATATAGAGTCAAAAGCTACCCTGAAGTCCATGAAGTCCATGAAGAGAGAATGGAGAGGTCATCCAGGTTTCAAATGAATCCAAAAGATGTCTTGCATATAACTTGCTGACGACATCCAGGAGACTACTTCACTGATAGTTTTTAGGATCAGATCTGAAGGCTTTCTTCTGTATAGGAACCACTATTGCAATTGACCAGTCACCGAGAAAATTTCCAGTTCTATCAATATGTGTGAACAAAGTGGCTAATGCTGGAATCCACCAATTAGCTTGCTCTATTAAAAGGTCCAGCAGGATCCCATTGATACTAGGTGCCTTCCCCCTTTTAAGTCTTTATAATCATAGAATTGCAGAATCATAGAGTTGGAAGAGACCACAAGGCCCATCCAGTCCAACCCCCAACCATGCAGGAATAAACAATCAAAGTATTCCCGACAGATGGCCATCCAGCCTCTGATTGAAACCCTCCAAAGAAGGAGACCCTACCACACTCCAAGGAAGTGCATTCCACTGCTGAACAGCTCTTACTGTTAGGAAGTTCTTCCTAATGTTTAGGTAGGATCTCTTTTCCTGTAGTTTGAGTCCATTGCTCCATGTCCTAGTCTCTGGATCAGCAGAAAACAAGCTTGCTCCATCCTCATTATTTTTTATTTTAGTTAGTTATTTATACCCTGCTCTTCAGCCACAAGGCTATCAGAGCGGCTTACAAATTGTTTTAAGCAATAGCTATTTACACATCTACACTGCATTAAACAGTTTCCAATGTGTGTTAGCTAATTGCCCCCACAAGCTGGGTACACATTATGACTTCCCTTCAAATATTTAAACATGGATATCATGTCCCATCTTAACCTTCTCTTCCCCAGGCTAAGCATACCTAGTTTCCTAAGTCGCTCTTCATAGGGCATGGCTTCCAGACCTCCCACCATTTTGGTCAGCCTCTTCTGGACCAGCTTCTTGATATCCTTCTTGAATTGTGGTGCCCAGAATGGGACACAGTATTGCAGGTGAGGTCTGACTAAAGCAGAATAGAGTGGCACTATTACTTCCTTTGATCTAGACACTATACTCCTATTGATGCAGCCTAGAATCACATTGGCTTTTTTAGATGCTGCATCATACTACTGACTCATGTTCAGTTTGTGGTCCACTAATACTCCTAGATCCCTTTCACATGTACTGCCATCAAGCCAGGTGTCACCCATCCTGTATCTGTGCTTTTCATTTTTACTGCCCAAGTGTAGTATCCTACATTTCTCTCTGTTGAAATTCATTTTGTTAGTTTTGGCCCAGCTTTATAATCTGTTCAGGTCATTTTGGATTCTGATCCTGTCCTCTGGGGTATTAGCTGCCCCTCCTAATTTGGTGTCATCTGCAAATTTGATAATCATGCCCTCTATTCTCTCACCCAAGTCATTGATAAAGATGTTGAATAGCACCGGGCCCAGGACAGAACCCAGTGACACTGCACTAGTCACTTCTCTCCAGGATGATGTGGAGCCATTGGTGACTACCCATTGGGTTCGGCCCATCAAACAATTATAAATCCACCTAACAGTTGCATTGTCTAGCCCACATTTTACTAACTTTTTTGCAAGGTTATCATGGGGGGATTTGTCAAAGGCTTTACTGAAATCAAGATACACTACGTTCACTTCATTCCCTTCATCTAACAAGTATATAACTCTATTGAAAAAAGATATAAGATTATTCTGGCATGAGTTGTTTTTCAAAAACCCATGTTGACTTTTAGTGATTACCACATTCCTTTCTACATGCTTACAGACTGTCTGTTTAATGATTTGCTCTAGAACCTTTCCTAGTATTGATGTTAGGCTGACTGGGTTATAATTTTTGGGACCTCCCCCTTTTTTTAAAGATGGGGACATTTGCCCTCTTCCAGTCTGTTGGGACCTCTCCTGTTCTCCACAATTTCTCAAAGATTATTGCCAGTGATTCTGAGATTACTTCTGCCAGTTCCAGTAGTACCCGTGGATGTAATTCAGGTGGCCCTGGAGACTTGAATTCATTTATACTGGCCAGGTATTCCTGAACTAATTCTTTATTTTCCACTGCATCATCTGCTCCATTTTTTCCCGGTTGGGCATTGTTCTCCTTTTGGGAGAAGACCGAGGCAAAGAAGGTGTTGAGTAGTTCTGCCTTTTCTCTGTTCCATTAGCATTTCACCATCTTCTCCCCACAGCGGTCCTACCACTTCCTTTTTCTCTTTTGCTACGGACATATCCAAAAATGCCCTTTTTATTGTTTTTAACCTCTCTAGCAAGCCTGAGCTCCATCTGTGACTTTGCTTTTCTGATTTTCCCTGTACATGAGCTGGCTATTTCTTTGAATTCTTCTCTGGCGATTTATCCCTTTTTCCATTTCTTGTAGATGTTCCTTTTACGTCTTATATCAGTTGAAAGTTCTTTTGACATCCATTCTGGCTTCTTTAGATGACCTGCCATTTCCCCTCCTCATTGGAACTGTTTGGAGTTGTGCCTTCAATATCTCATTTTTTTAGAAACCCCCATCCATCATGAACTCACTTCTCTTTTAGTATTCCTGACCATGGGATCACTCCCAGTAATTCCATAAGTGTTCTGAAATCAGCTTTCTTAAAATCTAGAAGACATGTCTGACTACACTTGGCCTCCCCTTTTCTCTGTATAACAAACTCCAGCAAAACCTGGTCACTCCCCCTTAAGGATCCTACTATTTCTACCTCATTAACCAGATCATCTCTGTTGGTTAGGATCAGATCTAAAATAGCTGTTCTCCTTGTTGCCTCTTCTGGACAATGAAATTGTGTGCAAGGCAAGTGAGGAATTTGTTGGACCTTAAATTTTTGGCAGAGCTGGACTTCCAACAAATATCAGGATAGTTAAATTCCCCCATTATTATTACATCTCTCCTGTCTGAGTGTGCAATCATCTCTTCTAGGAAGGTATCATCCAAGTCCTCAGTTTGGCATGGAGGTCTGTAGTAGACCCCTACAATGACATCCCTGCTGTTTCTCTCCCCCTTCATTTTTACCTAGATGCTCTCAACCTGGTTCCCAGGATTTAAGTCATGATCTGTTCACAGGTGTACATATCCTTAACATATAATGCTACTTCACCACCCTTCCTGTTGGGTCTCTTTCTCTGAAATAGGTTATACCTCTCTATTACTACATTCCAATCATGAGACTCATCCCACCAGGTTTCAGTGATGCCTATTAAATCACATTTGCTTTGCTGTGCTAAGACTTCAAGTTCATCCTGTTTATTTCCCATGTTCTATGTATTAGTATAGAGACATCTAAGACCATGGGCCATTCCCCTTATCTGCCTTTTAAAGGTTTTATTCCTCCGACTGTTGGGCTCTTGTACGATTTGCCTTGTTCTCTGTATAACATTTGGGCTATTATCTGCAGCACTTGATGAACTTCTGCCCTCATGAATACTGTCTCCCTCCCCCACACAACTCAGTTTAAAGCCCTCAGTTTAAGATCAGATCTTAGCAAAAAAAATCCTTCCAACGGCAGTGTGATGCAACCCATCCCTTGCCAGAAGCCCACCTCCCTGAAAACATACCCTATGGTGAATAATGATGCAATCTCATTGCAGGAAACTGGAGGCCAGTCTGGTAAAGTCAAGTCTTCTTCTATTGTTGGTACAGCTCCCACTGCTTCATTAAAGAAGATAGAGTGGAAGTGCCTCTCCCAATCATGTGTGGAGATTGTGTTGCCTGTGTATGAATCCCCTGAAGATCGTATAAAAGGGATAATATGCCAAAATTTGGATCTATCATTATGTGCCAAAGTCAGTTCCATCTCTGACCATTGTTTTAGAAAATAGGCATAATTCTTCTTTTGAATCAGCTTCTTATAGAATTTCCATGTTTTTACAAAAGAACCAGGAAGTGGAACATTTAACTCCCCGAGGAGCTTATGCTGCCTTTGTACCTCTTTTTTTGTTTGTCTGCATTCATCATTGAACCTTTATTTAAAATTATTAAATTTGCACCATTTCTTATTCTGTCATACTTCATGAAAAGAGGATGAAATGCCAATATTATTTGAGAATAACAATCAATTGTCTCTTCAGCTGCACTTGATTGTACTAGTTTGTCTTTCAGTTCTGAAATTTGTTCAGATTTCAGTAAAGTGTCCAAAGGTGCCAGATTCCCATTTGCCTATTTTATACAGTATTTGGAGGCTGCCTGAGTCAAAACTGATAGCATAAGATCTTGGCTAGTCTTAACCTTCCTTGGACAAGCGACCTGGAGTGTTATTGGTTGATTATCACAAGTCTACTCCAAAAAGTAGAATCAACTCCAGCAATGTTGGTGTAACTGCAATATAATCTAGCACCCAAATGATTTTTAAAAGTATATTCTCCCTTCTGATCCTCTGAAATTGTTCCATTTAAGAGAACCAAACCAGCCTGGGAGGTTGTGTGGATAAATGATTTCCCTTGGGCATTAATTCCATGGTCTTTAGATTGCCTGTCTCGCATCAATATAGGTCTTGTGGGAGAGAATGAATAGTTTGTGCCATGACATTCCAATTAAGGCCTATCCAGGCATTAAAATCACCCATTAGAATTAAGTGGGCCTTCAGGTATTTAATCTCCAATGTAAATAGATAGTCTTCTAAGTAATCCCAGGTATTTTCAGAATAATGTAAAGAGTTTCAAGGTGGAGCATAGATGTTAATCAAAACAAAGGAAATCCTGTCCATTTTGAGGAAAAACTCCCATGACCCAAGAGCCTAGGTTGTCTATCAGCTGGAATTCAGCTGTCAATGAGGTAGCCACAGAACATTCAAGGCCACCCCTGGATGCCCCTTACAATTGCTGCTGGTTGCTGGAACTGAATATGTCCTGTAATCATTGAGCCAGATAGCATCTTTTGATCACATTTCCTGGAAATAGATAATATCAAACTGGTTTAGGTACCTCTGAAATGGAACATTGAACTTCTTATTCTTCCATCCAGAGACATTCCAGGATAAGCATTTAATAAACTCTGTTGTTATTCTTTAGTCAATGGGTATTTTTTTGTTGTAAGATGATCTTTTGAAGATTTTATGCAGTGCATATCATGGGCCTCGTTTTTCATAACTGCAGGTTTCTTGGCTATTTCATCAAACTTGGGTTCCCTCAAAGATTCCTCACTGATCTGGGCATTATTTTGTCTTGGTAGACATGTGCACTGTCCTAGATACATCAGTTGTTTATTATTCCCTTCTGTGTGTGGCCTCAGTGCTTTTATCTCATCTGCCAGGTGGATGATTATGTCAATAATTGGAGAAATTCTGCACACATTTGAGATCACAGGGTAAACCGTGTTTTCCAGATGACTAATAGGTTATGTTTGTTTTTCAGGCAATCCTATTTCTTTCTTGTCAAGAAATCGCATATCCAACCAGGAGGGAGGCTTAATACTTGCTGCCGTATTTAAATTGGGCATTGTGGGAGCTGGTTTATACCTGGCCTGACACTCCTCAGACTTATCTGTTATTAAATTTATTTCTGCAACTACTTTACCATATGGGATACATGTCCTCCCAATTAAATATGCCTGACCTGCTTCTTCTACATCATCACAATTGTTACCCGGATGGATAGCATCTTCCATGGCTGCACCATTTCTATTTCATTATTAAGGGGTACACTGTGCTCAATTTGTAAATTTTTCAAATAAGTTTTCAAATCCTCTAATTTTGCCATAATTTCATTTTGGGCTGCTAGAGGCAAGGCACAAAAGGAATTAATATCTCCTCTCCCTTAAAATAAAACCCATCCCCTTACAGGAGGAGTGTTTATCTACTTATGTACAAACATACTTACTCCTATATTGTCCTTGTGTGCCAATACTATCTTGCATGGAGGAGATTCTTTAGGGGAGTTAAGATCATTTAAATTATTTGAACTATTTTCCACCTCAGCTTTTTATATATGAGATAATATAGGGCTCTAGAGGTTGGGGGGATGGTAGATTTTAATAAAATCTTGAAACAAAAACGCCCCTTCTGCTGAGTGCACCTCTGTGCTTAAGCACTAGTCTAACCTTACCCCACTCACTGAAGGTAACAACTGCATGAGCGTGAGTGTAGTTATAATATAGATATTCAAAACAGACTATGTCTGTGATGGCAAACGGACCTGGAGAAGCCACTTCCAAAATGTTCAAAAGATGTGATTTGTGCCAATACTGCATTAGAAAGTCTTTATGTTTAGGGTAGTTTGAGAAAACTAACTTTCTACTATTTAATACAAGCTTCCAGTTTTTGCTACTTGAAGGGTAATTTGGGCTCAAAGTGTACTTGAGTCCAAGGATCCTGTACGCCTAGTTCATAACTCTGGGTTGGTATTAATTGAGATAACTGTGGTAAAGGAGCAGATGACTTATCATCATGTGGTGTAAATGTTATGAAAAGAGTTTGTTTTAACCATGATTTGTTTAAAATATTCCTGTTTATAATTATTCTGCTCGGGAGTTTTACCTAATGGTGCAGATAGAATGTTGGGCTCTTTTTCTTTATATTATGAAGCCATTATCTTTTTAATATTTTAAACATTTTTTTGCTTCTTAACAATACTCAAGAGGGATTTGATATGTTCAATGTCATAGAATCATAGAGTTGAAAGAGACCACAGGGGCCATCCAGTCCTTCCCCCTGCCTTGCAGGAATATACAATCAAATCATTCCCAACAGATGGCCATCCAGCCTCTGTTTAAAAACCTCCAAAGGAGACCACACTACGATAACACCTGGACAGCTTCAACAGGAAAGAAGAAACCTTAAAAGTAAACAAAATCTGGCTCCCAGTTCTGAAATACAATCGAATCAAAACTCAACACTTACAAAAAATTCCACCCAGGGACAGGGGGATTCCCAGCAGATAATGGCCCTTCAACCAACCATTAGCCAAACAGACACTAACAAGCCTTGCATTTCTAGAAACTAACCATTCAATTACACAAATTTACATATCCTCCACAACAGAGGTTCACAGCATATAAACTCCACTCACAAACCTACACAACCATTCTCTGAGGATGCCAGCCACAGATGCAGGCGAAACATCAGAAAGAAACTATTCCAGAACACGGCCTCACAGCTCGGAAAAAAATCCAAGGAAAATCTATGAATACTGGTGATATGGGCTATATTTCAGAGGAAGGAATTGAGAAAACCACCTTTAAGTACTCGTTGCCTAAGAAAACCCAATGAAATTCATGGGTTGCCACAAGCAACAGGTGGTTCCTGTTCTGACTACCCTGCATCTTGAGGAGGGCATCTATGAGCTTGGTGGTGGGGCACTGATCGAATTGCATCATGTCTGCACCCATGCACATTAACAGCTCCCAAACATGTTGCCTTTCCTCACTGTAAATGGCTCCATGGAGATCATACCCTCCTGACTACATTCTTTTTCCCAATGGGTCCCTATTCTTGTTGCTCGCATCTTGCTGAGGCATGGGAACAGGGAACAGACAGAGTTTCACCTCTGCCATAACTGGGACCAGGAAGGGAGCCATCACACTGGTCTCTCCAATGCCAGTTGCCTATGCTACTAGCAGTGTGTTCGTTCCCCCTCCCCCAAGTTACCAAAGGGTGCCTGATTTCCTGTTTCTCCTGTCTTTTAGTACTGTGTGTGGAGCCTGTGGCTGAATAGGTTCCCAAGAACTGGGTTTCACATTCTTCCGTGGGACTTTAGCACTCTTTAGGACTCCAGATTCCCTGAGGCAATCTGCCACTGTCCTAAGTCTGTCTAGGAGGGCATCCAAGGCTACTTTGTATCTATAGGGCCAAGTGCCATCTTAGTCTGGGAGTTCAAGCCTCCATAAAGAAGTGCCTTGAACACATCATCACTGAAGTCATAGGTTCCTAGCATCTGACTGAAATCTACCTTCTGAGCCAGGATAGCCAATAATTTCTTTCGGGCTATAAAAGCCTTGGGATTCTCACCTGGAGCTTGGCGCTCCATTATGTACAGAACGTTGGCTGTTTGTCCTGGCCACAAAAGTCAGATAAGTTCTCTCATCCACACATACATGTCTAAGGTTTCCAGATCTTGGGCAGGTAGTGCTGATTCTAGGGCCAGCAAATCCACAGCAGCGATACACAGCTGGGCAAGCTGTGTCAAGTCTTGGCCATTTGCAGTGGGATGTGTATATGCCATGGCGTTCAGCTACACAATCTCCTTTTCCTTATTTAGTGGACCTAACTGGTCTGCCATGGCTTTGGCCTTTACTGCAGTCCAAGTGATCCTTTCCTTGGTATGCTGGTGTTCAGCCCTGCCTCAGGCAAAGTGCCTAGCGACAGTCTTACTCTAGATAGGGTAGAGAAAAATGGGCTCTTCCTAGTCAGGGTTATATGGAGTGGGAGGGACTGTTTTCATGGACCGTGATTCTATTAGAGCAGTGGCTTTTAACCTTTTCTTTACCAGGGACCCCCTCAAAATATCTTTTGTTGCCATGGGCCCCCAAGATGTAAAACCCTAACCAAAACCAAGAACCATCTATAAAATCCTTCCCTCAGAGGCACTGGAGAGGGAGGGAAGACTTTTCTCCTGCTTCTTTCTGCAAGTTTGTGACTGGAGTGGATTGAACAGCAATCTGCATGCCAAGCCAGCCAGCCTTTGCCTTGGCTCCTGTCATGTGTGCTGAGCAGCCTTCAGGGACCCCCTGTGAGGATACCACAGGCCCCTGGGGGTTTGTGGACACAGGTTAAGAACCAGTGTGTTAGAATATGCACCGGGAGCAGTGGAGCTGTCTCAGGGCAAAAGGTGGTGATGATTGCTTCCTTCATCTCTTAACCTCTGAACTAATTCCATGATTCATTTGTTACATGCCTCAGGGCTGGTGTTGGCATGCTGTATTTTAGCTTGGTTAGTCACATTCTGAACAGTGTTTTGTGCCTTAGCATGCTCGTCCTATCGTGTGGCTAGCCTACACTGTAATGCCTGAATTTGTATAGTAGCTTCATCTACCTTGGCACTGGCTTCCTGTACTGTGGAAGAAGGGTCAACTTGTTTGCCAGTAAGGCACTATTATGTGCCTGCAGTTGCTCTAATTCTTTGGCCTGTTTTTTGGCTGTGTGGCTGAGTTCCTGAACGGTGCTTGAAGCATCACTTGGGGCCATCCCAAACCCCCAAGCTTCCATAGGCTCTTTGGAGGGGCCAAAAATTGACCTTTCCTTGCACTGTGTATGAAAGACATCACACAGGTTTTCAAACAGGTTTGTAGTCTTAAAAGACCCCATCTTTCATGGGTACCTACCTTTACTGGCAACCCATTTTTCCAGTTTATCCATTTTCTGGCTGCTTTCAAACATATTGCTCTCCAAACTAAAACCAAGTCTGTCTCTGATGACTAATGTGTGAAGGTGTTTTCTCAAAACATCCCCGCAATGCTCCTGTGGCTCTAAGTGCGAAGACATTTCTCTAAATATCCCTGCAGTTCCTTCGTAGCTTCCTGCAAGGTCTAGGCCTCTCTAACTGGGAAAATGAACCAGGCACTCAGTGACGAAGAGACTACTGGAGCCCTTGAGGAAACTCCCCACATCTGCACCAAGCAGAGCTGCAATGGCGGGGTGGTGGTGGTGATGAACTCTAAAGAACATACTATTGCTTGGCCAAGTGGCAGGGAAACGAGAGTTTAGGTCCTATCTGAGTCCTACCAATTATGAGCTACTTTTTTTTTTGAAATGAGGGGTACCTCCTCCAGATCCTGGCAATGCACAAGATCCAAAAGTGGTTTGTCACCACCTCCAATGAACAAACTACTTTCTTCCAAGGAGCTACCCTGAAAGAACTATAAAGAGGTATGGGGTTCCTCCCACCCTATCAACTTTCCTCACCAGGAATTTTAAAATGCACAATGACCTGAAGTATCAGCACACAACCCGCACAAGCCAAAGTTACAAGGTTCTGCTTATTACACCCTCTGTAACTGTAACCAGGGAAGCACCTGCCCCTACCATGTGGTATGTGTGTGTTCCTATTGCCAAGTACCTAACTCTCAGATCCCACACCACAATAGTCCTAGAGGTAGGGAGAGATTCCCAGGGACAGTCCGTATGAAGCACTTGCTTTCTATCAAGGTTCATGGATGGCTTCCACCAAACTTGTGGTGCATAGGGATAACTGCCTGGTAAAGACCAAAAGGATCTGGTTCTGCAGATACAGGGGTCCGACTATATTGTGCTTGGAGGAGCAGGGGATTAGATTTAAAGTCTAAATCCTTTAAATCTCTGAGGATGCCAGCTACAGATGCAGGTGAAATGTCACTATTCCAGAACACGGCCTCACAGCCCAGAAAAAACCCAAGGAAAATCTATAAATGCTTGTAGTCTAATTTTATTTTGGTATTGCACTGGAATTTCTACCACACTGACTCATTAGTTTGAACATCTCTCAATCTCCTCAGGCCATATGCCTGGCCCAAGCTTTACAGTTGGAGGTCTCCAGTATAATGTCTCATTCACTGTGGGACAAGCATCTGAGCAACAAATTGCTCACAATCAGAGGGAGCAGTTTTATCAGCTGTCTCCAGCAGTCTAGTCCAATGATTCTCAAAGTGGGCAGTACTGCCCCCCTGGGGGTGGTGGAAAGCTCCAGGGGGTGGTGAGGAAAAAGGGCAAAGCAGAGGATGGTGGGGATGAGGCCTCCTATGAAATTTCTCTTTTCAGGGTCTCTTTAAACTGCCATGCAGCCTTGCTAATCACTTTGTGTGTTGGTGTCTCCTGTTCTTCATACCAAGCACTTCGTTTGCTTGCCTGCGAGTGCTCACTCCCTTAGCCATGTTTTGCAAGTAGCGGCAGCAGCGGTTAGGAAACTCTTGCAAGGCTTGGGCACAAGGCATCACTTCTGCAGCTCACAGTTGTGCCATTTTGGGACAGACTGACTGGAGCAGGAGTTAGTGTACATGGCAGTGGGGGAGAAGCAGTGATGGAGAAAAGGAGCTTTCAAATTTGGGACCCTGCCAAATGCCAGCTCTACTACTCAAGACAGCAACCATCACACAGGAATCTGGGAGATGCCTTCCTGTTCAGATGGACAGGAACCCTGCTTATGCCTTCTTGCTATTCCCACTCCTCTCCAGAGTCATGGAAAAGCTGAGACATGACAACTCGCGATGCATATTGATAACCCCCGGTGGTCCAGACAATCTTGGTTCACCCCTCTTCTCCTTCTCTCCAAGTGGTGCTTCCGCCATCTCCCTCTGTGGAGGGATATCTTGTCAATGCAGAATGACCAAGTCTTCCATCCTGACCTGCCGACGATCAACCCAACAGCGTGGCTCCTCGTCCAGTAGTGCCTCTATCAGATTCAGCAAGGTCTCTACTCCAAGTGGCTCAATGCCTCTCCACGCTGAAATCCTACCAATACAAGTGGCAGAAGTTCTGCGACTTCAACACTACGAGGATCTCCCCCAATGACAGGGCCGGTTTAACCTGTCTGCCAAATCAGCATTGGCAGGGGGCCCCCGAGGTGAAGGGGCCCCCGGCCTCCTGCTGACCTCCTTATCTGAGGAAGGAGACAGCCAGGAGACAGCTGGGAAGAGCCGCTGATTTGCACCAGCACTGAGAGCAGAATTAGAGCAAAGAAAAAAAGACAGAGCTGGTGAAAAGCTTCTGGTTCCTTTCACGTGCTCACTGGCAGCCTTGCCTGGCTGGCCCATCTGCTGGCTGGTTTCCTCCTTGCTCCATTTTCTCTCCCTTCTTTCCCTCGGGTAAGGTGCCTCAGACTGGGCAGCCTCTCCTCCTCCTCCCTGCGCCTGCCTGGACGCTGTGCAGAGGAGGCTCCAGCCATCAAAGCTCTCTCCCGGCTGAGCCCAGCCTGCTCCCTTTGCCAGCTCCTGTTGAAGGATTTCCACAATGCTTGGATAGCATTGGAATGGCTGCTCTTCAAGACTTCAGTCAGTAACACAAAGTAGACAGCGAAGCAGAGGTAACAATGACAGCAACAGCATCTGAATCTTGTGGAGGGGAGGGATTTTTGTTTATTAATCTAAAACAGTGGTTCTTAACCTTTTCTTTACCAGGGACCCCCTTTAAATATCTTTTGTTGCCACTAACCCCCAAACCTTAACTCAAGATTTTAAACCCCAACACAACAACAATAGTACAATCACACATCTCTTAAATCTTCCCTCAGAGGCACTGGTGGGGGTGGGGGGGGGAGATTTTTCTGCTGCTCTTCCTCCAAATTTGTGGCTGGTGCAGATTGAATGGCAATGTGCAGGCCAGCCCAGCCAGCCTCTGCCTTGATTGCTCCACTAGAGGGAGGAGGTGAACAGAGCAACCTTCAAGCCTTTGTGGACCCCCTGTGAGAACATTGCAGACCCCTGGGGGTCCCTAGACCACAGGTTAAGAACCACTGCAATTAATCCAAAGTGACCCTGTTTGGACATGCCACATCATCCCACCATATCTCACTGATTTCCTAAATGCTTGGATAGCATCAGAATCACATCAGAAACTTCAGTCAGTAACACAAAGTAGACAGTGAAACCAAGATAATACAGCAGCAGCATCTGAATCTTGTGTGTGTGGGGGTGTTTATTAATCTAAAAAGAATGAGCTTCCTGTTAGGGTTTTTCCCCCACTAAAAAAAAAAGAAAGAAGAATAATAGAATCATAGAGGTGGAAGAGACCTCAAGGACCATCCAGTCCAACCCCCTGCCATGCAGGAATGCACAATCAAATCATTCCTGCCAGATGGCCATCCAGCCTCTGTTTAAAAATCTCCAAAGAAGGAGACTCCACCACACTGCAAGGCAGTGTATTCCACTTCCAAACAGCTCTTACTGTCAGGAAGTTCTTCCTAATGTTTAAGTGGGATTTCTTTTCCTGTAGCTTGAGTCCATTGCTCCGTGTCCTAGTCTCTGGAAAGGCAAAAAAACAAGCTTGCTCCATCCTCAGTATGACATCCCTTCAAATATTTAAACATGGCTATCATGTCCCCTCTCAACCTCCTCTTCTCCAGACTAAACATGCCCAGCTCCCTAAGCCACTTCTCATAGAGCATGGCTTCCAGACCTCCCACCATCCTGGTTGCCCTCCTCTGGACATGTTCCAGCTTCTCAATATCCTTCTTGAATTGTGGTGCCCAGAACTGGACACAGTACTCCAGGTGAGGTCTGACCAAAGCAGAATACAGTGGCATTATTACTTCCCTTGATCTAGACACTATACTCCTACTAATGCACCCCAGAATCGCATTGGCTTTTTAAGCTGCTGCATCACACTGCTGACTCATGTTCAGCTTGTGGTCCACTAAGACTCCTAGATCCTTTTTGCATGTAATGCCTTCAAGCCATGTGTCACCCATCCTATATTTGTGCATTTCATTTTTAGTGCCCAAGTGTAGTATCCTACATTTAATGATTGACGCATGAAATAACGAGACCAGACACAGAAGATTGGGTTGAAATACGGGCCACTTTATTGATATCTTTCCTATTTATGTAGCTTTCTTGGGGTATGCCAATATATGAAAAGGGGGGAGATCCCTTGCGGGGGCATCTAGGCAGTTGGTCACAACTGACCTAACCCCTAGAGTCCCTGGGCGACTCACCTGAGCCCCAATGGGGATCCCGGTAACATCCGGGGTTCCCTTTGGGTGCCATGTGCTGGAGGGCCCTGCCCCAGGATGAAATCCTTAAGCCGAGTGGCTTCTGCGAAGGATTGCAACCCGAAGCCGGCCCTAAGGATAGCCTACCTTGCTGCACCCCATCCATTCGGATTCCGGTGCAGTTCAGTGAGGGCTATCCTTCCACTCAATTAGAGGTTGCCATAGGTGAACGCCATATCATTATCTCCCAACTCCCAGCAAGTGACCACCTATTTAAGAAACCACACCCTGAGCCAATTGTCAAAGTCCCAAGCGACAGTATGGGGTAGGCAAAACACCCCCCGGAAAAGGGTAGGTAAAAATTCCTACCCAGCCCATGACACGACCAGAAATCTCATACTGTGGCAGAGGCGGGTGGGTGGGTTTCGATCCGGTGAAAAAGAGGAGGGAGCCAGGGGCAGCAAGGGGTAAAATAGGCCCTGCCTCAGCCCCGCCCCTGACTCCTCCTGACCAGGGCGTATCCACGCCCTGGCCAACCCCTGCGCTCATCTCCATGCCCATCATTAAAACACCTCCCCCGGATCTACCATTCTTCAAGATCAGGGGGGGTGTCTGTTAATGATTGACGCATGAAATAACGAGACCAGACACAGAAGATTGGGTTGAAATACGGGCCACTTTATTGATATCTTTCCTATTTATGTAGCTTTCTTGGGGTATGCCAATATATGAAAAGGGGGGAGATCCCTTGCGGGAGCATCTAGGCAGTTGGTCACAACTGACCTAACCCCTAGAGTCCCTGGGCGACTCACCTGAGCCCCAATGGGGATCCCGGTAACATCCGGGGTTCCCTTTGGGCGCCATCTGCTGGAGGGCCCTGCCCCAGGATGAAATCCTTAAGCCGAGTGGCTTCTGCGAAGGATTGCAACCCGAAGCCGGCCCTAAGGATAGCCTACCTTGCTGCACCCCATCCATTCGGATTCCGGTGCAGTTCAGTGAGGGCTATCCTTCCACTCAATTAGAGGTTGCCATAGGTGAACGCCATATCATTATCTCCCAACTCCCAGCCACTGATAGGGGCAAGTGTCAACTTAGCCCCTATCCCCCACACAGGAGGCCAAAACGGCCCTCACCCCTTCCTGCATACCCTCAAGAAATAGCTGGATCCCCAGGTCTGATAAGTGGACCCCGTCAACCCTGTACAGCTCCAGGCGTTTATATGAAATGCCCGGGTACTGGATGAAATGGCCAAGGCCAGCATCCATGGCTTTATGCACAGCTTTGTTTACTTTTCTGCGGGCGATATCCAACAACTTAGGTGGGCCTTCGCCTGGGTAAGAGAGTTGTGGAATGATGTCAGACCAAATCAAAGCGACCTGCGGCCACGCCGCCTTAATCCGTCGCATGTCAGCAAGGGCCTGTAGCGCGAAAGCTCGGCCTTTCAGTAGGCCCAGATCGTTGCCTCCGAGATGGATCACCAGGACATGCGGGGGAGGGCCACGCCGCTCCTGAAACAGCAAAGAGATTAGACCATTCCACCTTAAACCCCGTTTGCCAAGCCATTCGAAAGAGGCGGTGTCTCCGAGTCCCAGCTGCGGACCCAAATGGCTCCTCCTGGCATGACGTGCCGCCCAATACACAAAGCTGTGGCCACAGATCAGTACCCGGTATCTCAAATCTGGAAGAGAAAGCACAGACAATCACAGGAGAAGACCACAGACAGAGTCAATTGCAAATCGGACGGACATAGCCCTTGTAAGCAGCTGATTTCCAGCGCCCCAACCTCTTGATGGCCTCTGGCCGCATCCCCATCGCAGCGGCCGTGGAAGCTGCCCCAATTCTAAAGGAGTGAGAGCAGAAACGTACACCCCCCAAACCCAGGCGTGCTAGGGCTTTGTTCGTGACAGCCCAAAATTGATACCTCGTGAGAGGAGACCCGTCAGCATGGCAAAAGAGGGGGCCTGGCTTAAGAGGCCTCAATTTCAAATACTCCCTAAGAGCAACCACCGGGCAGAGAGACCTGTCGTGGCACTCATGTAACATAATATTCGAGCCTTTTCCCAACTGGTCGGTCTTTGACCGCCTAATCTTTATGGTAACTGACTTGGCACTCATGGTGATGTCACCAACCTTGAGGGCAAGGCCAGCCGTATCCTTTTTGGACGCCACCACAAGCTCGCTGATGCGTAAGGCGCCGAAAAAGGCCGTCAAGGCCGCCGCGTGGAGCAAGGCCACCTCGAATGGTGATGTACAGAGACTGGGCCATAGCTGGAAAAGGCCCCTAAGAATAGCGGGGGAAAGGGGTTGTCTATCGTCCGTAGCCTTGCCGCGCTGTCTGGCCCATCCCTCCAGTGCCTTCCTAATCCTAAAGTCCGAAGTGTTGTCCTGCAAACCCTGAGCCTTGCTCCAAAAGGCCAAAGCTGCCAGCCTGGATCAAATCGATTGGGGGGCAAGGGCCTTCTCCTTAAGGGAGACACAGAATTGAAGAAGGTGAGGGACTGGTACCGGCCAGGAGTTAGGTAGACGCTCAGAGGTCCGAAACTCAAAGAATTCCTGAATGGATCGCTTATATACCCGTCTGGTGCTGGGGGCGATGGAGAGGCTGATAGCCTTAACTATTTCACTAGTCCAAGCTCCCACAACTCCTCTGGCATCGGGTCCGACATCTCGGCAGCGCCTGGAGCTAATTGCCTGAAGCGATCCATCTGCATACGGGAGAGAGCATCGGCGATGCCGTTGTCCACTCCCGCCACATGGGATGCCGTAAACAGAATGTTATACTTCAAGCACTGGAGTGTAAATGCTCTAACTACTGTCATGACCCTCTTGGACCTGGAAGTGAGAGAATTGACTACCTGAACAGTGGCCATGTTATCGCACCAAAAGCGGACTGTGGAATTGGCAAAATCATGTGGCCACAGCTTAACAGCGACTAGGATAGGGAAAAGCTCCAAGAAGGTAAGGTCAGCAAGGACACCCGTACCAATCCAAGAGCGTGGCCAGCGTTCGGTGCACCATCTGCCGGCAAAGTAAACTCCAAAGCCCATGGATCCGGCAGCATCGGAAGACACCTTAAGGGCATCCCCCAAACGTAAATCCTCCCTCCAAAAGGACACCCCATTGTACTGCTGCAGAAAACTATACCATACGTCCAAATCCAGTTTTATTTCTCGGGTAATCCTAACCCTGTGATGTGGTAAAGAAATCCCTGCTGTGGCATGGTCTACCCGGGGCGATCACTTTGCATGCGAAATTCAAGTGGCCAATCAGTTCCTGAAATTCCTTGAGAGTGGCTTTGTTACGCTGCAGAAAATTGGAAAGATCATCAATCTTACCCGAGGGGAAACTACAGAATTGATCCATCGTGTCAATTTCGATACCCAAAAAGGCCAATCGAGTACTCGGGCCCTCTGTCTTTTCCTGAGCAAGGGGAACCCCAAAGTCGGCCATAAGGGCTTGGAATTGCTCCATGAAGGAGCGGCAGACCCCAGAGCCGAACCGACCAACAAAAAGAAAATCATCCAGGTAATGCACTACCCCTCGATGACCTGTCCGATGCTTGACAGCCCATTCCAGAAAGGTACTGAACTTCTCAAAGGCTGCGCAAGAGACCGAGCAGCCCATAGGCATAGCCCGGTCCATGTAATATAGGCCCTCGAATGAGAAGCCCAGCAGCTCGAAATCATCGGGGTGCACTGGCAAGAGGCGAAATGCCGATTTGATATCACACTTAGCCAGCTCAGCACCAAGGCCGTGCTGTCTAACCACTCTAATGGCCGCGTCAAACGAAGTGTAATGAACAGTACACAATTCCTGTGGGATGAAATCATTAATTGACTGTCCCCTCGGGTAAGAGAGATGATGTATTAGTTGAAACTCACCCGGTGTCTTCTTAGGAACTATGCCCAAAGGCGAGACATGTAAGCAAGGGGAGGGCTGGTCAACAAATGGGCCCAAGACCCGGCCCTCTGCAACTTCCTTCTGAATTTTTTGCCTGACCACATGTTCCATACCATGAACTGATTTAAGGTTGGGTGCCATGTAAGGCCTGCGCACCCCTTGATAAGGGATGCGAAAACCCTCATGAAAACTGTCCCATAAGTATCGAGCTGCCGACTGGTCCGGGTAATCACACAGCCAGGCAGCAAGGACGTCCAGCCTAATTGGGCTGGGCCCCTTTTCCCTGCAAGGCAGGGCTGTTTGGGCCAGGGTTGTTCGGGCCCCTCCTCCCTCCTTGCTGCTCCTTGCCAAATTGTCCCTTCCCTTTGGGGCAATTGTGAAATGAGTGTCCTCCACCACATATGGAGCACTCGTGACAAAAGGATCAGGGGCGGCGAGAACACGTCCCCCTGTACCCAAACTCCCAGCATAGCAACCGGCAATTAGGCGTCGCCGGCTGCGATGAATGAGAAGATTGGCGTGGAATGCTGCCGGGTCGAGAGTTTTGCAACAGATGCCCGCTCTGAGCTCTTTCCCCCAGTACGGGGCGGCTTGGGGACATAATCTGCAACCACAGGTGCGAGTTGATCACGTCCCATCTCAATGTGGGATAGGAAGCTGCCATTTGCCTAAATGACTCGTCATATTGCAGCCAAGCCGGGCCAGCAAAATCCACATAGGCCCTGTATATAATGTCCAGGTATCTTATGAGGGAGTAGGACTTATGGGGCTGGCTGTGGGAAACCACGCCTGCATAAATCAGGAAGCCTACCAACCAGTTGGACCATGTCCTATCAACCCGTCTCCTTTTAATCTTCTCCTTCTCCCTATCATCCAATTCCTCTCTCTCCTTCTTGTCCAGTTCACGGAACAGAAGTGAGAAAATGTCAACAAATTCCCCCTTCAGAATTTTATCTTTGGTAGCCTGGGCCAAATGTTCCCCTAGGGCGGGGGCCTGCTCCAGACCTATAGGATCCTTTTTGCATGTAATGCCCTCAAGCCATGTGTCACCCATCCTATATTTGTGCATTTCATTTTTAGTGCCCAATCCTACATTTCTCCCTGTTGAAATTCATTTTGTTAGTTTTGGCACAGCTTTCTAATCTGTTAGGGGGTCATTTTGGATTCTCTGGTGTATTAGCTATTCCTCCTAATTTGGTGTCATCTGCAAACTTGATAAGCATACCCTCTATTCCCTCATCCAAGTCATTGATACAGATGTTGAATAGTACTGGGCCCAGGACAGAACCCTGTGGCACCCCACTGGTCACTTCTCTCCAGGATGAAGAGGAGCCATTGGTGACTACTACCCTTTGCATTTTGTCAGTCACTCAAGTACAAATCCACCTAACAGTTGCATTGTCTAGCCCACAGGTTACTAACTTTTTTTGCAAAAAATATCATGGGGGACCTTGTCAAAAGCCTTACTGAAATCAAGATACACTACATCCACTGTGTTCCCTTCAGATAGTGCCCTCTGCTCTTTGGCTGAAGTTCCCCACACCCACAATCAAGAAGCTTTTTTTAAAAAAAAACCCTGGTGTGTTCTTTCTGCCAACATCTTAAAATCGAATGCTGGAAGGAGTGAAGTATTTAATGTACTCTCAATATACATGTGACTGACACACATACACAGAGACCAGCAGGAAGCTGGGTTTTCTTGCCCTCAGTTTCCATGCTTCCTTAAGTGTTCTGCACCTGTTGAATTCCTGCATTGTCTTCTGGCTGCTAGTGGCAGATGCATAGCATCAGCAACAGCCCTCTTGTTTCAGAACTGACCCACAGAATTTGCAACTATGAAGAAACTAAGAATGTTTGGTTGCAGGGCCAGTTTAAGGGCCTTGCAGCATCTGCAGACACAGGGGGCTCCATCAATGTGGGGGGACCCCATCATAACCCTCCTCCTACAAAAAGATTGTTAGTAATAATCTGAATATCCTGTACTATGAATAGATTAAGTTAGGTTACATTGAGCTGAAATAAACATATGGGGCCCCTAAAATAAAGTGTTGCAGGGCCCCCCAAAATTTCTCAAACCAGCCCTGCCCAACGAGGCATCTATCCCACTCCTTCTTGAATTTTTAGCCTCTTTGTCAGTGAAACGGCTCCCCCTCTCCTCTGTGCAGACCTATGTGGCAGCAGTATCTTCAAATTTCCAACGTCTTGGAATGAACTCTTGCTTCACATACCCCCTTCTCCATCACTTCTTGCAAGGTTATAAAAATTTACACCCACCAGTGGCTGGTCCCATCACCTTGTGGGATCTTCAATTAGTTCTGCGGACTATATCACATACTCCCTTCGAACCCTTGGACTCATTGGTAAAATGAGTACCCAGCTTGTGGGGGCAATTAGCTAACACACATTGGAAACTGTTTAATGCAGTGTAGATGTGTAAATAGCTATTGCTTAAAACAATTTGTAAGCTGCTCTGATAGCCTTGTGGCTGAAGAGCGGGGTATAAATAAATAAATAAATAAATATAAATAAACTCGGTTGACGCATGCCTTTTGTCCTTCAAAACTGCCTTTCTGGTCGCCATTACCTCTGCAAGAAGGGCAAGTGAACTTTGTGCCCTCAGGATTCCGATACCCAATTCCACAGGAATAGAGTTGTACTCCGACCGGATGTGGCGTTCTTACCCAAGGTGGTCTCCTCCTTCCATCTTAATCAGGGCATAGTTTTGTCATCCTTTGAAGCCTTACTGATGCCAAACAATGCTATTGCTCACCATCCGCTTGATATACAGGCAGTGCTGGAGCTTTACCTGAATAGAACAGTGCCATTCCATCACATCAATAAACTGTTTGTCTGTTATTCTGCCCCTCAAAAGGGACTTGCGGTCTCATCTCAATGTTTCTCCAAGTGGGTTGCCTCGGCAATCCAGATTTCATATGAGGTGATGGGCATGCCCCTACCTTCTTCCATACAAAATCACTCTACTAGAGCAACAGCTACCTCAGCAGTGTTCCTGAATGGCATGCTGCTGCTGGACATTTGTCAAGTGGCTACATGGGCAACACCACTCACCTGTGTGAAGAACTATAAATTGGACTGTTCCAGTACTGATGGCTCAGCCCTAGCCAGGGCGGTACTAGCACAATGACCCTCGGGTGATTAGCTCGCTACTCATAATATATTTTCATATAGTTATTTCTGGTTATAACATTCTGTTGTTTTGTCTTATTGGTCCGGACACCCCCATCATCCTGACCCCTGAGCTTGTTAGGTCTACCCATTGTGTACATTCACAGAGACCATGAAGAAGAAGAACGGGTTACTTACCATAACTGTAGTTCTTTGAGTGGTCTTCTGTGAATTCACACAAACCCACCCTCCTCCCCTCTGGTGTCCTAGTTCTCATATACTTTATTTAAACATGGCTACAAGGAGCTGAGCAGTTGGTGAGACGTGGGGCTTATATAGGCCAGGGGTGAGGGGGCGGTGCTACCACCCCAAAGTTTTAAATGAGGTTTCTAGAAGTTTCTGAAGTGCTCTGCACAGGTGCAGAATTAACCCATTGTGTGAATTCACAGAAGACCACTCGAAGAACTATAATTATGGTAAATAACCTGTTCGTATCCCTACACACATCTGCAGAGGAATGCAAACTGTGTCCCTAGGGGACCTCCTGTGCCTGAAGTGTCACCCTGCTGTCAGCTACAGTAAAGACATAAATCCTCATAGTTTAGCTTTGACTACAACCCACTGATATACAGGTCACAATACAGTACTGGAAGGGCAGGTATTTATAGACCACAATAATGCTACAGTAGAAACAACAACAACACCCTCCTTCCCCAGTCCAATCATGCCACAAAATGTTGCTGTCCAACTTGTACAACTGGCCACCCTGTGTATCCACACACTGTAATTGGTCTCATAGCCAGTCAAGATTTTTTGGTCACCACAATGTGACCTTCTTCCTCATGGGAGTGCAGGGATTTGTCAGATGTCATTTTGAGCTTTGGAGGCATCCAGACAATTTCTGATAAGCACAACTCTGAAAACATTTCCCCGGCTCTTTGTCTACTCTAGCTAGCACCACCACAAAGAAGAGGGATGGGACTCAGGTGGGCAGGGAATGCACATGATGACAAATTTGTGGAAGACTGCCTCTTTTTTTTTTTGCTAAATATAATGTCTGATTTTTCTAAAGACACTAGCACCAACATTACCTATTAATAACACAGAAATCTTCTTTTAGTCACCTCTATACAATTGGACCCCCATATCCACTGAACCAATGTCTGCAGTTTCATTTATCCATGAGACATGAAGTAGGGGACACCTACCATAGAGTTGCACTGGGAAATGCCTAGAGGGGTCCTCTAATACAACTCTATGATATGTATTTACCAGAAGTCCTTTATTTTAATAGGGTTCACTGTTATCCATGATTTCCGGTATCTGTGGTAAGTCCAGGAACCAAACCTGCATGGATATGGGGGTCCGACTGTATATCAACACTGTGCACATGAGAAATTACTAAACATCTGGTTTTGAGTGTTGCAAGGAAGAATTTCCTCTGGGTAATTTCCAATAATAAAAAGTTTCCCCCTTCCCCACTTTCCCCCTCACCCTCTCTCTAGATGGCCTCGGCTTAATATCACCAGTTTCAAATGAATAAAACATTAAATAAATTGTTTTTAAAAGTTAAGTTTTATTTGTGAAATGCATACAATGGTTCAACTTTACAGTGCTAGATTGGTTGTTTTGAATTTGCAGTAGAGCAGTAGATCTAATATCAAGAAATAGGCGTTGGGGGAGAACTAGGGTTGTTGCCCAAGAGGAAAGGGGAAGGTCGCCCCAAAAACGTTTTGGGACCACTGATTTAACCATTGACCAAATACCAATTTTGGGCAGTGACCACTTGAGCCTCCTCCCTTCTTTCATTTGGGTTCCGATGGAGGAAATTGGAACTCACTCTTTTCAGATTGGGGCACATTTAATAGCCACTGCATGACCTTAGGACATGGGACATTTGAAGAATGACAGGTTGAGTTATTTCACCTTCAAGTCTTAATTAACTATGGCCATTAAAGAAGCAATGTTGCTTCCTTAACATGTCTTTTTCTCTATATATTTATGGGGAGGAAGAAAGAAAGCAACTGAGGTTAGGAGTTATGAAATAACAAATGAACTGTGAAAATGCAAAAAAAACACCTTGTATTGTGTATATATGTGTGTGTGTGTGTGTGTGTGTGGTGTTTGTGTGTGTAAACTTAAAAACAAGCAATATGTCACACACAAAAACATATATATATATATATATATACACACACATATATACACACACGCACACACACATTACAAGTTCTTTGAATTTTCTGTTTATTTGTTATTTCATGACTCCTAACCTAAGTTGCATCTTTCATTGGTATTGGTTAGGTTTATTTATTTATTTAGTTATTTATACCCTGCTCTTCAGCCACAAGGCTATCAGAGCGGCTTACAAATTGTTTTAAGCAATAGCTATTTACACATCCACACTGCATTAAACAGTTTCCAATGTGTGTAGCTAATTGCCCCCACAAGCTGGGTACTCAAGCTGGGTACTGACCTACAAAAGCATGGAAGGCTGAGTGAACCTTGGAGCCCACTGGAATCGAACTTGCAATGTGGTGACTTGCAGTACTGGCATTTAACCACTGCACCACCAGGGCTCCCTGGTGTTTTATCTTTATTATCTTTTGTTTTATCTTTATGGGGAGGAAGAACTTATGGTTAATATGGTCACAGAGTTGGAAGAGACCATGAGGGCTATCTAGTCCAACCCCCTCCCCTGTAGGAATCAAAGCATTCCCAACAGATGGCCATCCAGCCTCCACTTAAACACCTCCAAAGAATGAGACTCTACCACACTCAAAGGCAGTGCATTTCACTGCCAAAAATCTATTATTGTCAGGATGTTCTTCCTAATATTTAGGTGGAGTTTAGAGAGAGTCATTTAGGTGTGCCCACAACATGGATATCTTGGGTGTCAGGCAAACACATTCTAACCATTGGGTGCCCAGCTCAAGATGTGTGAGAAGGCACTTATTTAAGGAGCAGGACTGATAGATAACATTTCTTCCTTTGGTTGCAGGTTCACATGGCCTAAAGGTGCTGAGCCTGTTAATATGCAGGAACTGTATGAAACACTTATGGCTGACTGGCCCAGAGGATCATGGTGAAGGATCTATCTGTTGTATCATGTGTTGGCGTACAAGAGTCCTTGGTGTACAAGAGTTGTTCACATGCACTACTACCCCATCCCTATAATATCATAATTGGAAGTATTGGACACTTCAAAGGGGTCAAGTAGACTGGGGTGATCTAAACTGAGTTCAGATGGAGGTCGCAAGGACCTGAGAAGGTGTCTTAGAAATATTTTAGTATGCGCACCCAAGCTAGGATTAAGTGGAAGCCCTTAGTAAACAAAATTATTAAGGAGGTATGTGCTAAAACTCCAGGGCCTGATGGACTAATGTCAGAGTAGTATAAGAAATTTAGTGCAGAATTAGTAAAACCATTACAGAGAGTTATGAATGATATCTTAGAAAAGAAACAGATTCCAAATAGTCGGAAGGAAACAAATATAGTTCTATTACATAAAGAAAACAGGAACCCAAATTTAATGGAAAATTATAGACCAATTTCTTTGTTGAATGAAGATTATAAACTATTTGCATTGAGACTGTCAAATAGACTTAAATTAGTATTACAAAATTATATACTTAAAGATCAAAATGGTTTTCTTCCAAAAAGACAAATAAGAAATAATACCAGAGAGGTTATAAATGTAATAGAATACCTAATTGTCACAATGAAATTAAAGGGGTGTTAATTTTTTTAGATGTGGAAAAAGCTTTTGATAAATTAAATTGGCAATTTGCATTACAAACTATAAAGGAAATGGAATTAGGAGAAAAATTAGGAGAAAAATATATTCTAGCCACAATACAAGATTAATAATTAATGGCCAAACAACAGAAGCAATAAGAATTGAAAAAAGTATAAGACAAGGGTGTCCCTTATCACCATTATTATTTATATTGGCATTAGAAATTTTAAACTGAAATATGGAGAGAGGGAGGAATTAGGGGAACTAAAATTAGAAAAGAGGAATATAAATTAAAGGTTTTTGCTGATGACTTAGTTATAATGCGAGAAGACTCTATAAAAAGCATAGACTCAATGTTACAAAGAATTTAGGAATTTGGAAAATATGCAGGCTCTAGAATAGAGATAAATTTAAAAATTGACAAAAATTTGGATAGAACAGAAAAAGAAGAATTAGAGAAAAAAAATCAAGATTCAAAATTGTTAAGATGGTAAAATATTTGGGATATATAATGGCCAGAACTCAACAATTATTTACAAATAATTATGAAAAGGTATGGAAATAAATTAGTACAGATTTAATCAGATGGAAAGATAGTAACTTATCATTGATGGGAAAAATATCAGTTATTAAAATGAATGTCCTACCAAGATTATTATACTTATTTCAAACCATGCCAGTTACCATATCCAATGGTACATTTACCAAATGGCAAAAAGAAATATCTAAATTTATTTGGAAAGAGGAAAAAAAGCAAGGATTAAATGGAAATTACTGATATAAGAGCAAGAGGTGAACTAGGGTTAACAGACCTAAAATTATATTATGAAGCAGCATGTTTAACATGGCTAAAACAATGGATAAAAATAGAAAATAACAGAAACTTAGATTTGGAAGGCCATGAATTAAGAATGGGGTGGATGGGTACCATTGGTATGGGAAAATTAAAATCAATGCAGAGTTTAAAAATCATATTATCGGGAAATCATTAATAAGAATATGGAATAAATATAAGAAGAGATTGAACCCCCAAATGACAGGTTGGCTATCCCCACAAGAAGCATTCTGTAAATGAGAATTAACAATGGAAAATTGGATAAAATATAGGGATATATTAGAGTTAAGAGATGGTGAATGGAAGATTAAAGAAAGACAACAACAAGAGGAGGAAGGAATCAAAATACAATGGTTGAGTTATTATCAGTTAAGACAAAGAGTTAGAGGATTTAAAATTGATATAAAGGTGAGAAATCAGAATTTCAAAAGTTGCTGTTTAGAGGAAAATGATTTAATTAATAAAATCTATGTATTATTACTAAAGTTTAGTTTAGAGCAAAAGTTGCTGTTTAGAGGAAAATGATTTAATTAATAAAATCTATGTATTATTACTAAAGTTTAGTTTAGAGCAAACAAGTAAAGCAATGTATGATGGGATGGGCACAAAATTTGGGATACTAATTACAATTTGGAACAATGGGAGAGAGTTTGTAATCAAGGCTTAAAATTTACATGTACATCTAGTCTTAAAGAATTTTTTTACAAAATGATGTACAAATGGTATTTATCTCCCCTAAAATTGACAAAAAAGTATAAGGGTGTTTCAGATCGATGTTGGAAATGTCAGAAGCAAATAGGATCATTTTTCCATCTATGGTGGAAATGTAAAAAAGCAAAGAGATTTTGGTTTAAAATCGATAAATGGATAGAAAAAATATTGAAATTCAAATTAGATAAAAGACCTGAATTATACTGATTGAATATAGTGAATATGGATGAGAAAATGGAAAAGAAACATAGAAATTTAATCAGCTACTTAGTTACAGCTGCAAGGCTGATCTATGCAAGGAAGCGGAAAACCAATGAAATACCAACATACCAGTACTGGATCCAAAAAGTAATGGAATTTGCACTATTAGATAAACTTTCAAATTTAGTGAAAAATAAGACAATTGACAACTATAAAAAACATGGGAGCCATATATAAAATATATTAAAAAGGAAAATGGAGCATTGGTACCATGGGATTTAATATTTAATTATTGGTAATTATGTTTTGATGTTTTGAGTTATGAACATGATGTTTTGAGCTATGCTGGTGGTGGCATAATAGCCACTGGTAGGGTCTCCCATGCCAGACAGGTCAAAACCAAAGGGTCTGACAAAAACATCAAATGGCAACCATCCTAGGAGAAGGAAAACTCTAATCCCAAACCTGGGCAGATGGTGCTCGTCCAACCCTGTAAGGTCAACCATCTAAGAGAAGGAAACTCGAATCAAACCTACGACCCGAGGACCTCGCTGCTACTGTCCATCCTTGCAAGGCCACACCAGATGAACCTTTGGTTTAAAGGGTGAGGCCAGTTCTCTGCATGTTGCACTCCACCAGAAAAATCCATTGCACAGGCTCGAAGGACAAATCCAGTTCCAAAAACGCCCTGTAGCGACAGGCAAGGGACGAAACGGCAGGTGTAAAGATGCACTGGAAGCCGCAGACCCAACCCTGCATGCAGGCGGTTCAGGACTTTGGTCGCTCGAGGCTGACCTGGAAGATGACAGTCTTGTTCGGCAGCATCCTGAACAACCAAGCAGCCTTTTTTAAGGAGAGCATTGCTTGCTCCATATGGAGAGGGGCCTAGAAAAGGTGGCCTAACGAAAGCTCATCCCCATCTACCTGGTTGGGTAGCCGTGACCAACTGGCATCTTCTGATGCGGTCAAATCAAGGCAAAGAAACAAAGGCGCACACCGGCCTGCAAAGGTGTAAATAAATGGACGCTTGCATGCTGGAACATCAGAACCATGCAAGACTCTGCAGATAGTGAATGGCCTGAGCGTCGTTCTGCCCTAATAGCCCATGAACTATCATGACTTAATATTGACACTGCTGCTCTTAGTGAAGTTTGTCTCCACGAGGAAGGCAGCCTTAAAGAACACGGCGCCAGCTACACACTTTACTGGTCTGGCAAACCCAAAACCGAAAAACATCTTTCGGGAGTAGGCTTTATGATTAAAAACTCCATTGCCTCCAAACTCGAAACCTTGCCAACAGGACACTCTGATCGCATTATCTCCTTACGCCTCCCACATGTTGTTCTCTTTATTATATATGCTCCAACTATGTAAGCCGACCTTGTAGAGAAAGACAAATTCTACACAGACCTATACCAACTCATACAAAAAGTCCCTGTAGAAGATGAAATTATTATCCTTGGTGACTTCAATGACAGAGTAGGAAAGAACTCCGAAGCCTGGAAAGGTGTCTTAGGCAAGCATGGTGTTGGAAATTGCAATGATAACGGACGCCTCTTTCTCTAGTCCTGTGCAGAACAACAGCTGACTATTACAAGCTTGAAGACAACCTGGATGCATTCCCAATCCAAACATTGGCACCTCATGTACTATGTTCTAGTCTGCCAGAGAAACATTCACGATGTCCGTCATACTCAAGTGATGCCCAGTGCAGAATGCCAAACAGATAATCGCCTCGTAAGATGTAAACTAAACCTTCACCTGAAGTTCAAACCTAAGAGGGGTGGCATCTTAAAGAAGAGACTCCAAGTCAACAATCTTCAACAAGCTACCATGAGAGACAACTTCCAGGCAAATCTGCAAACAAAACTTGAAGACCATCCTACAGATCCTTCTCCTACAGTGCTTTGGCAACATATCAAAAACAGTATCCTTCAGTCTGCAGAAGAATCCCTCGGGTTCTCCCACAAGAAAAATCAAGACTGGTTTGATAAAAACAACAAAGAGATCCAGGAGTTGTTGGCAAAGAAGAGAACTGCTCACCAGGCATACCTCGCCCAGCCAACTTGCCATGTAAGAAAAGCAGCTTTCCATCTCACATGTAGCAAACTTCAACCAAAACTCAGACACATGCAGAACAAGTGGTGGATCAATATAGCAGAAAAGACACAATGCTGTGCAGATCTGGGTGATCATAGAGGATTTTATGAAGCTCTTAAAGCAGTGTTTGGACCTACTTATCAGGTCCAAAGCTCCTTATACAGTACAGATGATAAAACATTAATTACTGATAAAGCCTCCATCCTGAATCGATGGACTAAACATTTTCAAAGTCTCTTTAGTGCCAACCGAGTACTCCAAGACTCAGCTATCCAACATATGATACAAAAACTGATGAAAAATGAATTGGACATAGCTCCCACTTTGGAAGAGACCCTTAAGGCCGTTCAGCAGATGAAAAATTGCAAGGCAGCTGGGATTGATGGAATCCCACCTGAAGTTTGGAAACGCGGAGGTCATGTACTCCATGATGTATTCCACAAACTCCTTGTGAATTGCTGGAAAAAAGGGGGACTACCATCAGATCTCCGAGATGCAGTCATCATCACCCTGTACAAGAAAAAAGGAGCAAAATCCGATTGCTCAAACTATCGAGGCATAACACTGCTCTCTATTGCTGGAAAATTCCTTGCAAGGATACTCCTGAACAGATTAGTTTCTGCTATTGCAGAAGAACTTCTTCCTGAAAGCCAATGTGGCTTCAGAGCGAATAGGAGTACTACAGATATGGTATTTGCCCTTAGGCAACTTGAAGAGACATGTAGAGAGCAGAACAAGGGTCTCTATGTAACATTTGTCGACCACACCAAAGCCTTCAACACTGTGGGTAGAAAAGGTCTGTGGCAGATCCTGGAAAGACTAGGATGTCCCCCCAAATTCCTTAAAAGGATTATCTTGCTACACGAGGGCCAGCACAGTCAAGTCAGATATGGCCATGCTCTTTCAGAGCCCTCTCTAATAAGTAATGGAGTGAGCAAGGTTGTGTTCTTGCTCCAACTTTATTTACAATCTTCTTCAGCATGATGCTCCAAAGGGCTATGGCAGAGTTTGAAGAAGACGGCATCTATATACGTTACCGTATCAATGGTAGCTTCTTTAACTTAAGCCGCCTGAGGGCTTGCACTAAGACTCTAAACTATCTAGCTCGTGAGCTGCTCTTCACTGATCATGCTGCACTTGTTGCCCACACAGAAGCAGCTCTGCAGTGCCTAACATCCTGCTTCGCAACAGCTGCAGAGCTGTTTGGGCTGGAAGTCAACCTGAAGAAAATGGAAGTTCTTTACCAGCCTGCACCACGGGATGAACACCATTATCCCCACATTGCTGTTGGCAAATCTGTGCTCAAGTCTGTTCAGCAGTTCACCTACCTGGGAAGCATCATCTCCTCAGATGCCAAGATTGACAAAGAGATCGATCACAGATTGGCAAAGGCATATAGCGCATTTGGAAGACTTCACAAAAGAGTCTGGAGTAATAAACACCTGAGGCGAAGGGTGTATAGAGCCATTGTACTGTCTATTCTGCTTTATATATCTGAAACTATTGCCACCACCCATTGAACGCTTTCATCAGCGCTATATATGCGCAATCCTAAATATACACTGGACTGACTATGTGATGAATGTTGCTGTCCTTGAGCAAGCAGGGATCACCAGCATTGAGGCCATGGTATTGAGAACACAGCTGCACTGGGCAGGGCACGTTTCTAGGATGGAGGACCATCCTCCCCAAATTAGTATTCTACGGTGAACTCACCACAGGTCAGCGTAAGAGGGGTGCTCCAAAAAAGCGATACAAAGATTTCCTGAAACAACATCTCAGGCTCGGCTAAATTGATCACCAACAGTGGTCCACCCTTGCCTCCCATCGGGAGGCATGGAGACGCACTATCCATAATGCTGCAGCCTTATTTGAGAACTCATGCCGAACAAATCTTGAAGAGAAATGAAAATGCAGAAAGAATCACAACCCAAAGACATCACCCAAGGAGACCTTCTGCTGTGCTTTCTGCAACCGGACTTGTTTATCTCAGATTGGCTTTTTCAGTCATCAGCGCGCTTGCAGAAAGCGCGGGATGAGTCCTTCCTGAATCTTTGTTTGTGAAGAAAAGCCAGAGGTTCTTCCTAATATTTAGGTGGAATCACTTTTCCAGTAGTTTGACCCCATTGCTCCGTGTCTTAGTCTCTGGAGCAGCAGAAAACAAGCTTGCCCCATTCTCAGTATGACATCCCTTCAAATATTTAAATATGGCTATCATATCACCTCTCAACCTTCTCTTCTCCAAACTAAACATGCCTAGCTCCTCATAGGGCATGGCTTCCAGAGCTCTCACCATCCTGGTCACCCTCCTCTGGACACATTCCAGCTTCTCCATATCCTTCTTGAATTGTGGTGCCCAGAACTGGACACAGTATTCCAGGTGAGGTCTAACCAAAGCAGAATAGAGTGGCACTATTACTTCCTTTGATCTAGGCACTATACTCCTATTAATGCAGCCTAGAATCACAGTGGCTTTTTTAGCTGGTGCATCACACTCCTGACTCAGGTTCAGGTTCAGCTTGTACTGACATCAAGCCAGGTGTCACCCATCCTACATCTGTGCATTTCATTTTTACAGCCCAAGTGTAGTATCCTACATTTCTCCCTGTTGAAATTCATTTTGTTAGTTTTGGCCCAGCTTTATAATCTGTTCAGGTCATTTTGGATTCTGATCCTTTCCTCTGGGGTATTAGCTACCCCTCCTAATTTGGTGTCATCTGCAAACTTGATAAGCATACTCTCTATTCCCTCATCCAAGTCATTGATAAAGATGTTGAATGGCACTGGGCCCAGGATAGAACCCTGTGGCACCCCAATAGTCACTTCTGTCCAGGATGAAGAGGAACCATTGGTGACTTCCCTTTCATTTCGGTCAGTCAACTAATTACAAATCCACCAATTACAAATCATGCTCCCTTCCCATTCACTCTCCAACATTCCATTAGCTGCTCATAACATGCTCTCCCCAGGGGGAAGGCCTGTTCTCTGCTGCCCCAGAAGACCCGATCTAATGGTTTGAAGTTGTAGGATACTAGATTTTGATTGAACATTAAAAGGAACTTCTTGACAATAATAGTGATTTGGCAATGGAATCAATTGCCTAGATAGATGGTGGGGTCTCCTTCTTTGGATGTTTTCAAATAGAGGCTGGACACCTACCTCCTGGAGATCCTGCACTGAAAAAGGTGTTGGACTTGGCACATGAGACCCCTTCCAACTCTATGATTCTGACTTTAAGGAGTTTCAGTAGGCTAGTGCTTAGAGCCAAATATACAGGCAGCTGTTTTTTTTTAAAAAAAAAATCAGGTGTATGTTGTTGTTGTTGTTGTTATTTCTTACGCTCCTCTCCCCAAGGCTCAAAGCAGGGTACAACATGAATTGAAATATAATATATAACTAAAACATAAAACCATTTAAATGAACAAAGCATGCTCTACAGAGAGCACGTAGTGATTAAGTTTTGAAGAAACAAGCACTACAAATAAATTCTGATTGACAATTTCCCATCCTTGATGCAGTGACTGATCTTTTATGACCAACCATGGAATAAGAAGACCAGACACAGAAAGTCTGGTTAAATAAGGGCCACTTTATTTGGCCTATATCCTATTTAAATTAATAGAACCTGAAAGGAACAATGTGAGCCCAGCTGAGGCTAGGTGTCTACCCTAAACTATCTCCTCACTCTCCCCTTAGGTGAAGCGCTTGATCCCTGAGGGCAGCCCAATAGTTGGGTTGCTCCCTGGCAGGCCACTTACTGGGAGGTAAACCCAAGGTACTCACACCCAAGTTCCAAGACTTTATAAGTGAGAGAACTCCCCCTATCAGCCTCAAAGGCACACTCCTTCCCCACCCCCCAGGTCCCAGGACTGCTCAGTCACCATCCCCCACCAGGCTAGCCAATAGGGCACTTATCCTTTGCTGCAAGTTTCCCAGGAAGATCAAATTGCCATCTGACAATTGAATGCCATCAGCTCTGGCCAATGAAATGCAAAAAGTGACCCAACCCTTTGTGTAAAGCATACTGGAGCCCCCCTGTTGGCCCTCTTGTGAGCTCTATCCAGATTAGAGATCTTCCTCACCACACCATATCTGGCATGGTCAAATGGCTGATCAAACAATTATAACCCCAGGCAAACTTATCTGAATGATATAGAATAATACTAAACTTGTGAAATGACAGCCTTGTCTGTGAGCAACCCCAAGTCATTTCCACCAAGGTGAATAATTAAAACATTAGGAGGAGGTCCAGTGCACTCCTCAGATGAAAGAGACAACCAAGCATTCCAATGGAGCTACTTCATAGTGGCCAATTGGCAAAATCCCGAAACGGTAACAGAGGCAGCCACCAATGCCAATAAAGGCCTCTTTTTCAAGCCACTCCACTGTGGTATTCTCACTCAACCATTTGAGATCAAAATGGCCTTTCAGGCCTGTGACACACCATAGCTGCCAGTCAGGGCTCACTGCCTCTTCAGATGAAACCTAGTACCTGGATAAGATAACCAGATTGGTAACTGCAAATTGCAATTGAAAATGTAAAAGGAGAACATGACCCAGCATCTAGAAAAGACAAGAGTAAAAAATGAACTGGAGTTCACACTTAAGAGTCCAAACATAACTCTGTTAACTGAAGAGGTATGGGAGCCTTAGAGCCCCACTTGTAATGCCAAAACTACAGTATATTAATATTTGGGGGAATTATCATTAGCTCAAATGGAATGCTGTGAGAGGAGGGTAACTTCAGGATCATTTCACCTATGTATACCAGTACTAACTACAGTCCTTCCTTCAAATTTGCAGCTTTCTAATTAGCAGATTTGAGAATTCATGGATTTTCAGGGCCACGGGGAGGGGGTGAGCAGTTTTCGACTTTTCCCCCCACAGGGAAGGAAAGCCGACCAAAGCCGATGCTGCAGGGAGGGTGGGTGGGTGGTTTTAGACTCCCCCCCAGGGAAGGAAAGCTGACCAAACCTGAGCCGACAGGCTTTCCGAGCGGCTTGACAGGGAGGAGGTGAGTTGCCATCTTCCCAGCCAAGGCGCTTGAGGCCCCAGAAGGCAGGCTTTCTGAACGGCTTGACAGGGGAGGAGGCGCATCGCCACCTTCCCAGCCAAGCTGCTTTGAGGCCCCAGACAGCAGGCTTTCCGAGTGGCTTGACTGGGGAGGAGGTGAGTCACCACCTCCCCAGTCAAGCTGCTTGAGGCCTGAGCCTGCATGCTTACTGAGCAGCTTGACTGGTGAGGAGGCGAGTCGCCACCTCCCCAGCCAAGCCGCTTGAGGCCCAAGCCTGCAGGCTTGAGGCCCGAGCCTGCAGGCTTACCGAGCAGCTTGACTGAGGATTGGCCGAGCAGCGAGGAGGCTTGCCTAGCCTCCCTGCCATTTTGTAAGGGGCAGGGGGATGGGTGGTTGGCCAGCAGGGAGGCTTTCCAAGTTCCCCGTTATTTGCATTTTTTAAAAAATCGCAGGGGTGCTCCACCCGTAACCTCCACAAATTTGATGGGAAGCCTGTACAGAGAAGTGTGGCTTAGGGAGCTGGGCATGTTTAGTCTGGAGAAGAGAAGGTTGAGAGGTGACATGATAGCCATGTTTAAATATTTGAATGGATGTCAGTTATCCCACCAGGTCTCCATTATGCCTAAAAGCCATATTTACCTTCCTACACTAGGACTTCAAGCTCATCTTGTTTGTTTCCCAAACTCTATGCTTTGGTGTATAGAGTGACTCTGAAGTGTCATTTGTTCTCACCTATTAATTTACTGTCAGTTTTTCTTTCCATTCTTTCCCTCAACCTCTTCTGTAGAATGCATATCCTTGTGTTTAGAGCTTGCTTTGGGGCTGATTTTCAAACCCCCACTCCATCCCGGATTTAGTTTAAAGCCCTTTTGATCAGACTTGCTTTGCTTCTACCAAATACATTCTTCTCAGTCTTTGCAAGGTGTGGCCCATCTGTAGCCAGTAGTCCTATGTCTAACAAGTGAAGACCAAGACCCCAGAAGCCAAACCTCTACCATCTACATAGCCAGTCAGTTAGTTTTAGTTTCTTCCTGTGTAGTCCTCTATCCATCACTGGCAGATTTGATGAGAATGCCACCTGTGCCTCAAGCACTTTCAGCTTCTTGCCCAAAGCTTCATAGTCCAAGGTGATCTGCTCAAAGTTATTCTATGCTAGGTTGTTGGTGCTCACATGAATAAGGAGAAAGGGGTACTGATCTGTGTCCTTTATGAGTTCTGGCAAGTTGTCAGTTACAGTCCCCATGTGTGTACCATGAAGACAACAAAATTGCTGATTCCCCTTCTCAGGCTGGCACACAGATGTCTCTATACCCCTGAGCAATGAGTCCCCAATCACCAGCACCTTTCTTTCCTTCTTGTTGCAGTTGATGGTTACCTTCACTCCTCCCTTGGCATGTGGTATCCCTTGTTGCTGGTTTCCTGTTTCAGCATCTTTACTGCTTCTAACCTCATGAAGATGTTGGAGGTAATTGCTTAGCTAGAGAGGTTCTGCATCCTTTCTGTATGGTCTTTGTCTGACTATGACTTTCCTCTAGGGTATTTCATCACTGTTACAGGCCTTTTCATTTTCCTTGGCAGTTTCTTCCTGTTGGTTCTGTACAATTATTTCTCCCTGTGTTCTTCTGAGGAACTTCTCATGTTCTGTGATGCATTGAAGGGATACAAAATGTAGCTGTAGTGCACTGACTTTCTCTTCTGTTACCTGAAGAGGTGGGAGTGCTTTAGAGCCACACATGTGATGCTAGTGACTATATTAATATTTGGAGGAATTATTATTAGCTCAAATGGAATGCTGAGAGACAGGTGACTTCAGGATTTTTTCACCTATGTATACCAGCACTAAACTGTAGAGAATTCCAGGTTAAAGTGAAATGAAATGTTTTTATTGGAGATGGCACAAAATCATTTACACACACAACACACACAAGAACAACACAAGGCTATCCAAGAGTTAAGGTAGAAAGGCTGGATAGAGGAATAGTTTAGGGAAATAGTGCGATAGTTACTGGTCTTAAAGAGTAGTGAAATACCCAGACAGAAGTCTGAGAGTAGTGCTGGAAGTTCTGATCTGGTGGCATTGCAACAGAAAGAGTGGCCATGTCTCACCCACAGTGGCACACATTGCTATTGTCTAGGCTGGGATATTTATAATCCATTTCATGCCCTTAAGGCACATTTTGGCTCCAACAATGACTAAATGATTCTTCCACGGGAGGAACAAAGGAAAAAGAAACTGCACTGATTGTCTTAGATGGTTGGGAGATAGGAATTGATGGGTTTACGATAACCTCACATTGTAGGATAGGAGGGGGTTCCGAGGGATATTTCGTGGGAATTTGGGTTGTGCAGGTCACTTGATTGTTTAGGATGTGTGACTCACCTTTGAGGAGCCCAAGAAGGAATTAGCACATATTCCCTGATGGTTTTGTTTACTAAGGGGCTTCCACTCAATCCTAATTTGGGTGTGTTTGCTAAAATTTTGCTAAGACACCTTCCCAGGTCCTTGTGACTTCCATCTGACCTCACTTTGGATCACCCTGGTCTACCTGACCCCTTTGAAGTGTCCAATTCTTCCAATTATGAGATATTATAGGGTTGTAGGGCATGCTAACACTTCCAAGACAGCTACCAATTTGTACTTGCTGCTGGTGTAGTTGCTGGTGTTTTTCTGGCAAGAAGACATACATTACACATACATTACAGCAGGCAACAATGAATCCTTCTCCTTCCATCTCTGCAGTTGTTTCTCCCACCTCTTCCTCTCTGTAATATATATACAGAATATATGCAAACAACTGCTTGCCACAGGATCAAACTGCCTCTCTTCACATTGCTCTTTTGCTTGTGGTCACTTCAGCAAAGGCTGATGGGGAAAAAGTACATAGATTAACTGGTAAGAAGGGAGGGGGGAAAGCAGAAGAGGGGGAGAGATAGGGGAGGTGAAGCCAGGAGAGAAGGTAATGTTACTTGGCCTTACACCCTCTCCCTCTAATAATACATTATTCAGCAATATGAACATTCTCACAAGGTCTAGGTAGATCAGGAAAACTGAAATTGAGTTCAAGTGAAGATTGTCCATGACCTAATGAAGAGATCTTGTAGAAATTCCCAAACAACATGCCCAAGAAGGAATTATGCCGTATGAGGAGTGGCTTAGGGAGCTTTGCATGTTTAGCCTGGAGAAGAGGTTAAGAGGTGATATGATAACCATGTTTAAATATTTGAAGGGATGTCATACTGAGGATGGAGCAAGGTTGTTTTCTGCTGCTCCAGAGGCTAGGACATGGAGCAATGGACTCAAACTACAGGAAAAGAGATTCCAGCTAAACATTAGGAAGAACTTCCTGACAGTAAGAGCTGTTTGGAAGTGGAATGCACTGCCTTGGAGTGTGGTGGAGTCTCCTTCTTTGGAGGTTTTTAAACAGAGGCTGGATGGCCATCTGTTGGGAGTGCTTTGATTCTGCATTCCTGGATGGCAGGGGGTTGGACTAGATGGCCCTTGTGGTCTCTTCCAACTCTCTGATTCTATGATTCTAAGTGGAGCCCCTTAGGATCAAAGTCATCAAGGTAGAATGTGCTAATCCCCTACTGCACACTCTTAGCAGTGAGTCATACTCCAAAACAAACAGGGACTGGAACACCCATTATCCCCACAAATCCCTTCAAATATCTTTCCTTGTACCTCTCCTCTCCCACAATAAGGAGGCTGTCAGAAACCCATCAACCTTGATATCTCAGCCATTAGCGGCAATTAATGAAGCTGGTGCTTCTTTTGTTTAACTGTGGGAAACTCATCTAAGGATTGTTTTATACTCAAACACTCCCTTCAGGATAGGAAACTGGATATAAATATTATTCCCAAATAGTGTCCAGTGTGAATAGGTCTTCATACACCATCACTCTGCCAGACTGCTGTGGCACCCTCAGCTTCTTTCCTGAATCTTCTTTGCTGCACGAACCTCTGCTCTTTGGATTGGTAATTATAGCCCATATTTCCTGAATCTATTCCTCTATCCAAATCTTTCTGCCTTAATTTTTCATTAGTCTTGTGTAGTCTCTTGTGAGTGTGAGTGCATGTGTGAATGTTTCCATGTTTGTTTTCCAATAAAGACCATTTGTATTTACTTTAAGCCCCGAGTCACTGCAGTTAGTATTGGTAAGCACAGGTGCCAAGATCCTGCAATTTACCTGGCCTCTTTCAGCCATACCTTTAAGCTAATTAAATTCCCCAATTTAATATCATATTTGGAGTGTCACAAGTGGGTCTCCATGGACCCCACACATTCGAGTAACAGAAATGGTAGCTTTACTTAACTATTCAAGTACCTAGAATGGTGTGATCACCAGTAAACACACTAATGGATGATGAAAGGATTCTTTGCCACTCACTCTGAATAAGCTTATGTATTCAATGACATAGAATCAAATCCAGAATGAAATCAATAGAGAAGAATGGAAGAGAGTCAGAACACACTTCTAACCCTCAGAAAGACATATGTGGGGGGGCATACCAAGCTTCCAGTCCTCAAGAGCCTGGCATTCTATATGTTAACCATGGCTACTTGAGGAATAAGCAAATTAATCATTTCCCATCACTTTCCCCCCCTTTCTTCTTCACTTGTTCCCAATCCTATCCCTTCAATTGCTTCCTAGCTATTCTCCTGGACTGTATGGCCTAGCAACAGAGTCAAGTGATGCATTTCCTCTGGTTCTAATCCTTCTTCACCTTAGGCCTTCCTGTCTTACTGAATTTGCCAGAGGAAGCCAGAGTGTAGTAGCCATTTGCACTCTAATGTCTATTTGCTGAATGCTGTCACCTTATAATCACTATTTGGGACCAGACTAGATAGCCCATGAGACTCTGGGACTCTGCAAAGTCTTTTTCCTTTAACTCTCAAGCCTAGTCAATGTTCCTTACTAATCAACTCTATGTTCCAGAAACATATGATATGCTGATGTAAACAAATTCTTTCTCTAATAACGGTCGAACTGTACCCAAATGTTCCTAAGCTATCTTGCCTTGAACTATCAACAATTGTCTCAAGGAAGAGAAATTGCTGACACCAAAGGCACCAGAGAGAAGGTGGGGGGAATGGCTTTTTGCATAGTGTCATTACAGTATAAAAGTATGTTGTAACTATAGCTCTTGGCTCTGACTCTTTGGAAGATATTCCAGTCAGGCTCACCGGTGTAATAAAACTCACTTTCCAATCCGTGGTCTGCTGTTCCATGATTTCTGCAACATAAATGGTGCGTTGGCCGGGAAAGAAGCAGCAGGTGATGGAACAGGAGGTGGCATTTGCCTGCTTTAACTGCCATGGCTGGGAAGGGGCCATGAGCACACACGCTCATACTGGGCACCACCAACCATTTCTTGGAAGAACGGGAGTCTGTGCCATGACTGCCTGAACAGCAAAGTGCACAAGGAGAATCCAGTAAACGGAGAAGGAAACTGAGTAGCCCTGCCTCCAAAGAAAACAGGCAAGTAAACAAGGGAAATATTGTGGCCCACTCCATAAGAGTGGAAGAGGGGCTTGATCACCCCCTAAAGGGCAACCCGAGTACCCAGATAAGACGCAGTGAGGGCGCACTGGTGAAACCATTGTACCATTGAAGCATTGAGAAACTGATAATATTGTAATGTGGAGCAATTTGGGAAAAGTGGGAGGTAGGAACATATGCCTGTGCATTGAGTACATGAAACTTGTGTGTGTTTGTATGAGTGGCTGCCGCGGTTCTTGCTACTTGCCGTTGAGTGTCCGGGGGTACAAGCTGGCAGCTGTGTGACTGGTGTCCATTTCCTCTTGGTTCGGGCAATAGGATCCCTTACCTATTGTCCACACATTTTTGTTTTTCCCTTGTGTCTCTTGTCTGTGTCTATTTTAGGAGGGTGGACATGGCTGGAGGGGGAAGCAAAGAAATTTGCAACCCCTTGAGCTGTATGTTAAAGAACTTCAAAAAAGGGTTCAATCCCTTTGTGAGATAGAATGGCCCTCCTTTGGTGTTTAGTGGCCCAGTGAGGGGTCTTTGAAGTTAGATAAAAATTGGCGTGTGTATTTTGTAAATGTTGGTGACCCAGAACATCCAAATCAGTTCCCCCTATATTGACTCAGGAGATACAGTGGTCCGTGAGTCCCATCCCCCCCAGTGGTTGAAAAATGCCAAGAGATCCCAAGCCAAAGTTCTGGTAATTAGAAAAGGAAAATTGGCCAATAAATTAAAGCCAGTGTTAGATTCCCTGGGAGACAACAACCTGATAGGGCCAATGGCACCCCCGCCTTACATTACACTGCAAGCGCAGCCCTAGCAGCCTTATCATAAAGAAAGGAGGGGCAAGATGGTGACAGACTAATAACTTCTGAACTGTCCTCCCATCACTATCTGGTATTATCACTTCATATACCCAAAAATGCCACCCAATAGCAAGAAAAGAGTTCAGACCAGCCCCAGCAACAACACTAGAACCCAGGAATCTTTCAAAGCAGAAAAAGAGATGAGAATTGACTCACTTTTGGGCAATGACAGCTTCTTCACTCCCTAAGACACCACAGAAATCTGAACAAAACAAAATAGCTCTTCAAAATCTAAAATATAAACTATTCTCTGGAACAGGGAGAAAACAGAGATAAACTCCCAGAACTTGCTGGCAGTATATTTTATAATAACACTACTCAGCCCTTCTATGAATTCTGCCAACTGTCTGTAGAAACATTGATTCTTATATTGCAGAGATTAAATGACATTGCAAGCAAGGTAGAGAATTCCAGGAAGCCTTTCAAAGGCGAAACTCATATGGCACACAGGAGGTTAAAAAGGCAGATTTTTGGGAGGAAACCTGCCCAATCTCATCACAACAACTGGATGTTGTAGTTAAACACTGCCGAGTGCTACTGAGAAATCAGCTCGTCTTATAAATATATCACAATTGTGTCAATTGTGAACACTCTTGCAAAAATGCCCAGTACTACAGATGCATCCTCATCTAAAATTTAATTCCAGCAGCTATGCAAACCCAGCCCAAGGGAAAAACAGTCTTTACCTCCACCTATCTTATTGGATAAGCCAAAGGATGCTCCCCTCACTAAAGAGATAGGATCCATGCCTGCTTGTGATCCTCATTTTAGTGCCCATGCGGCACTGGTTCTTCCAGTCTCCCTACCAAAACAGACAAAGCAGGAAGTACATGAATATGATCCATTATTCCTCCACTTACAGAGGAAGATACAGTTATAGTCATCCCAGTCATTTCATAGAATCATAGAATCATAGAATTGCAGAGTTGGAAGAGACCACAAGGGCCATCCAGTCCAACCCCCTGCTACGCAGGAAATCACGATCAAAGCATCCCCGACAGATGGCCATCTAGCCTCTGCTTAAAGACCTCCAAGGAAGGAGACCCCACCACACTCCAAGGGAGTGCGTTCCACTGCCGAACAGCTCCCACTGTAAAAAAGTTCATCCTAATGTTGAGGTGGAATCTCTGCTCCTGGAGCTTGCAACCATTGCTCCGTAAACAAGATAAATTACCCACCCAGCCCCTGGACTGCAGGGCAACTGCCTGACTTCCAACTGACCAGCACAAAGTTTCCCTAATGACCTGGAACAGTATGAATTGGAAAACCCACTACACCTCATATACAGAGAAGCCTCAAGAGACTGTAGAGCTATGTGCTAACACTATGGCTTCGCATATGCCAAATTGGCTAGACTGCCAACAGCAGCTGCTATTCACCACTGAAGAGAGGCAACACATTATACAACATGCAGGAGCAGATAGCTTTGGCCAGAGCTCCCGAGAATCATGCTGATGCTCAAAGGAGGATGCAAGAGAGAGAGTGCCATCAGAGCAACCCCCGCTGGGATCCTTATGAGCTGGAACAGATAAAGCACCTCATCCAATATCAGACCCTGATATCAGAAGCCATGATGGCAGGGATAAAGAAGCAAGTTAACATGACTAAAGCCTCAAAAGTATTGGAGGGAGCCCCTGAAGCCCCTGGAGCCTAACTAGAGTGCCTCCTAGATGCCTATCACCAGTATACCCCCTCAACCCTGAATAACATGAGGATGGTTAACATGACTTTTGTAACACAGAGTTATGAAGGTTATGCAGGAAAGAATATGAAGGAATTGTTGGAAGTAGCCCAGAAGGTATGGTGTATGTGAATAGAAGGTGTAGTGCATGTGAACAGAAGGTGTAAAGTATGTGAATAGAGACGAGGAAGAGAAGTGGCAGAAGGACAGGAAAATAGTGAAAAAGCTGGAGTTGCTCACAGCAGCACTGGTGGAGCAGCGTGACAGAGAATGTGAAAGAAGAATAAGATGTGGAGATGAAAGAAAAAGCCTGGAAGAGGCAGAGAAGGAATTAATGTGCCTGGTGTGGACAAGAAGGACATTGGCAGTGTGAATACAAATGACGAGATGGAAGAAGAAGAGAGAGACTGAAATGGGTGAGGGAGGAGACAACTGGCAGATGAAAAGACAAGCAGAGTCATGTGAAGAGGCTCCTTTCATCAGAATGGCAGAAGCAGAGCTCATTGAATAGAACAGACTGGGCACCCTAAATCCAGTGGAATTTACATTGTGCATATCATCTTCAGAGTTCCAGACAAGTGGAGAGAATGAATCAGACAATAAAAACTCATCTGGCTAAGCTGTGCAGGAAACCAAGCAAAAGTGGACAGAAATGCTGCCCTTGGCTCTGTTTAGGATTCGTTGCACCCCACATAAGACTACTGGCTTATCCCCATTTAAATTGATGTATAGTAGGCGCCCCAGATTTTGGTTGGGTTAAGGCGGGGGACATGCAAGAGTTAGTAAATGGTAGCTTGCAACAAGAGGCAAATGCTAGATAATGTATTGCAAGCCCAATGCTGTTATGTGCCCCAATCCCCATCACAGAAGTTCACATTTTCAAACAGGGAATGAGGTGTAAGTTAAAATCCCATAGCCCCATACCTGTCACAGAAAAAGCAATAACTTGAGTGAAATTTTAACTGTATGCAGTTCAAGAATCCCCTCAGAGTGCAAAAAGCAGCCAAACCAAAAAGTCAGCCTTTGTTCCCCACTCCCATATTCACAGGAATTGTTTGTGTACATACCCAGTAGGTTAGTTCAGTGTGTCAGGGATATTGCACTTGTTAATAACTCAAGGTGATCATGAAGAGGTGGCAAGAAGACTCAGGTTCGATTCTACCGTAAGCACTCCAGAGGCTGCTCACTCAACGTACAATCAAACCTGCAACTGGAGAGGAAAGAAGACAGGACTAGACCTTACTGCAGCTGACCAGATGACTGGAGGTTCCATCAGGCTGCTCAACGTACGGTCAGATCCCAAACAAAATTAACCTGCATGCTGTAATGTTCATTTTATTGTCTTATGCTATATCCAAAGGGGGATTCTGTTACAAAAATTTTCAGAAAACCTATGGTTACAATTGACAACTATTTCAGGGGTGAATTTTTCATTGTTTTCATTCAGGGAGATTAATTATAATGGACCTAGGATGGTTAAAAGGATGGTTTGTTATTCTTCTTGGCATTGTTCATTGTTGTTCTGTTATGCATGCTCATATCATGTATCTTCTGTTTCTTGCCTGTTATCCTACACAGATCAATACTGGATATGCTTTGATGGCTTGAATAGGGATTTACTTGTGTGAAATGTATTAATTGTCTTTGAAATTAATCATTTAATTTAAGGGGGAATGTAGTAGCCATTTGCACTCTAATGTCTATTTGCTGAATGCTGTCACCTTACAATCACTATTTGGGGTCAGACTAGATAGCCCATGAGACTCTGGGACTCTGCAAAGTCTTTTTCCTTTAACTCTCAAGCCTAGTTAATGTAATAAAACTCACTTTCCAATCTGTGGGTCTGCTGTTCCATGATTTCTGCAACAAGAGGAAGAGCCACTCTTAATGAATCTTTAAATTTTTAAAGTTAATTGACTTCTTTAGTGCAGAAGTTAATCTTATCCTTTATCAGGCAATCTTGTACATTAGGCTACTTTGTTAAGGGGAAAAAACCTAGCAGGTAAATAACATGATTGATAAATAAATAAATAGTTATTTTCCAAGTTCTGATTCAGGTGCATATTGGCATATGCAAGCCCATTGTTAAAGCATTATTAAGCTGACTTATTATTAAAACCAGAGAATCTTTGATAACTTCCAGAGAGAAAGGTGAGCATTGACAGTAAATCTTAAGTTTTGAATGAATTGGAATTGACTGCTTGATTGACTGAAAAAGTGAGTTCTGTGAACTGAGAACAGATTAATTTAAGAACCAAAGAACAATGGGTAGGACACAACCATGCAGCTGTGGACAAGTTTACATAGGGACCACTAAACGCAGTGTGCAAACATGAATCAAGGAACATGAGAGACACTGCAGACCGGGCCAGCCAGAAAAATTAGCAGTAGAAGAACATGTTGTAATCCAACCTGGACACAAAATGTTATTTAAAAACACCAAAATTCTGGACCAGGCCAACAACTCTCATGTCAGAATGCACAGAGAAGCTATTGAAATCCACAAACACCTGGACAACTTCAACAGGAAAGAAGAAACCCTTAAAATAAACAAAGTTTGGCTACCAGTCTTGAAAAACACCAAAATCAAAACTCAACACATGTAAATGAACTCTACCCAGGGACAGGGGGATTTCCAGCAGATAATGGGCCATTAGCCAAACAGACACTAATCCTCCTTGCATGTCTCCCCCCAGGAACTGCCCATTCAAATACACAAATTTGCATATCCTCTCCAACCAGGGGCTCACAGTATATACCCCCCCCACACCTACCCAACCATTCTCTTAAGATGCCAGCCACAGATGCAGGCGAAACGTCAGAAATAAACTCTTCCAGAACATGGCCTCACAGCTCAGGAAAAAAACACAGACAACCTGTGGATGCCAGCCGTGAAAGCCTTGACCAAACAGTCCAAAGTTAAACTATAGGCCTTTCCATTTTTGACCAACCATCATATGAGCTGCTAGACAAAAAAATGATACTAGTTTTTTTTTAACTACTATTTTTTTTTCTTTTATAAACAGAATAAACTCAGTGCTGGTGAAACTGTATTTTTTAATCTGTTTTCCCAACCCTATTTCATTGAAAACCTCCAAACAAAAATTTTGGAATGTATCTTTGGAATGCTTCATAGTCTTTTTCCATGACCATAAAATATGCTCTGGAATGTTTAGTGCTATTGTTTGAAATAGGTAGCTTAACTTAGGCAGAAGGTGCATCTTACACACTGCAAATCTACTAAACAAAGATAAATTTATTTTCCCAGTTCTCTATTTTATACATACACATGTATATTTTATACATACGTAATAGATTTAATTAAAGGTTTGCAATTAAGTGAAATTGTCCTTGCTAATGAACTTGGAGTAATGATGTCTGGGGATTTGGAGTATTTGCCTGAATACCTGTTATTCTAGAAATAATCTCTCTAGAACTAGTATTCATATTGAAACATAAGCATTTAGATTGATTTTTATCTATTATCAAACCCGACACTACACCAAAAGATTGTAAAATTTATTATTATTTTCGTAAGCTCTTGAGTTGGCTTACAAACTGTCATAGCTGCATCACCTGCAAAAAAGACTGAAGATGGACCTTGTGTTTTAACAGTTTTTTCAAAGCACTTTGAAACTGAATTGAATAGTGATGGTGGTGCAAGGTGTGTGCATGTGCGTGCCTGTGCTTAACAGTTTGAATCTCCTGAAATGGAGTGTGCAAATAAGGAACAGGGGATATGTGCATCGGTGACCCAAACCTTTCCCCAACTTATATGCAGCATTCCTACAGTCTTACCTCCCAGAGTAGCTTCATCTTTACCTAGCCTTGAATTTCAAAATCATCAGGCAATTGCATTATCATTCTAGACTGCTGAGCTTGAAGAACTGGTGAGTTGGATGGTATTCCTGTTGTTGCAGAGCTCATTGTTGCAACCTGGGAAGGGTAATTTCCAACTGTTTATCTTCCCTGTATTCACCACAGGCCTCCAGTTGTTAAGATTCAGTTGCTTGCTGTTCAATAGACTAGAAGAACACTAGTGTGTGTGTAATATTTAAAATGTGATGAAAGGGGAAGGTTTGCCCTGTAATTTGTCAGAATGGAAGATAGCTTTAGATGAAGACTGTTGTACTGTATATACCTCCTCTGGCAGATAAGAAATCAATAATTAAAAAAAAAAACCTAGTTGCCCGTTTGAAAACGAGTTTATCACATTTCTTCAGAGCACAAAAGGCTGTAGTCAAGGTAAAGTAAGAGTTACTGCTATCTGGTGTGCATTTATCTAGACACCTAGCTACAACAGGTAGCAGCTGAGGGAGAACTGGGTATTTGTTTATTTGGCTGACAGTCCGGGAAACTGGTCGTGACGTGTTTGTTGTTGTGTGCCACCAACTCATTTCCGACTCATGGCGACCCTAAGGGGACCTTTCTGAGTGAGGCTGAGAGTGTGTGACAAGCCCAAGGTCACTCAGTGGATTTTCATGACCGAGCGAGGATTCAAACCTCCAGAGTCCAACGCTCAAACCACTAACCACGCTGGCTCCCCTGACGTGTTTACCGCATGGCAAAGTCCAGGCACAGCTTGTCTTCTTTTTTCTTCTTTCCTCTTGTGTCTTTTTCTTGTTCATAGATGTGATAGAACCCAAATGCAGTAAGCTGATTACGGAGCCATGATCGGCAATATGGTGATTCTGATAAAGCCTTGAAATAGAAAGGTAATAAAACATGGCGATTGAACCACTTCTGGAATTAAGGTACATTATTCCTAGTTAGTACTTGGATGGGAGACCGACAACGAATACCAGGTACTGTTGGCTATATTTCAGAGGAAGCCACTGGCAAAACCACCTCTTAGCATTCGTTGCCTAAGGAAACTCTATGGAATTCGTGGAATCGCTATACGTCGACAGGCGACTTGAAAGCACACACACAATGTTGCATTTAATTCTGCTTAGAATGACGAGGTAAAGCCATTTCCATAGAAGGTAAAATTAAAATATGTAGAAGATGGCTCGTGGGTCAGACGAAAAATTCACTCCTCTCAAACTAAACCGTCACAACCAACATTTATTTAAAAAATTAGTTCTAACGAAAGATGTTCTTTTCTGCGTGCCCCTCCTCAGCAGTCTCCACCTCTCTCGTCTGAAGCCCGTTTGCCGCTAACTGCAAGGCAGTATGGAGTACCCATTCTAATAAGGTTTGCAAAGAGGTATGACTCGAAGTTAAAAAAGAGCCAAGCTCTCTCTAGCAGGGGGAGAGGGAATGAGTGCCTGGCTGTGGGGGAGGGGGAGGTGGGCGCGAGAGGGGAGGAAAGAGGCGCGGGTGACCAGAAACCTTAATGCGGTCCTGTTATCAAATCCTGTTCCCCTCCCCCTCATTCCACTCAGATTGGGGAGACGTGTCTGGCTTCGCAAAAAGTGCGCAGGCGCAGGCCGTTCCCCCAACTGAAAATGCTTTAGGACGTAGGAAGGGATCACCCCGTCTTTCCCTGCCTTCCCTGTCTATGTATGCCCCCTCCCTGACTCTTTTTGTCACCCCTGTCTTCTCTGGAATCCCCACACTGTAGCCCTATCGTCCCCACCCTTTAATGTGTTGTGGGTGGCAGAGCTCAAATGGTTGCTGCTTCTTATTCCCTAGGAAACCACGCGTGTCTTCCTCCCACCAGCCCAAGCCCCCAAATTTCCATCCCTGAAGCCAGCTCAGCCTGTCAATCGACACCTTTCCGTCATATACGTCCTTTGTCTCACCCCCCCTTTTTTTTGCTAGCTTTCCAGCCTTTGGATAGACCGATACTTTGGGAGGCATGAGGAGATTACGGTCCCCTGAAGCTCCATTCTAGAGGAAAGAGTGTGGTGCGTGAGCGTCTGCAGTGTTATCTCGCGCGGAGAAGGGACACGGCGAATCATAGAAGAGGAGGAAGATTTTTTTTTTTTAAAAAAAACCACGAGCCGTGTAAGAGTGACTTTGCTCTCTCCTCCTCGTTGCTGGCTAGCAGAGAGAGAGAGAGAGGCTTTTGAGGGGCGTTCTCGAGTGGACTTCTCTGCTGCTGTTGCTATTGCGGGCGGCGGCTTCGCTGGTGGGTTGCCTCAGGTTACTGCTGCTCTCTTTTTTTGGCGGCCTTTTACAGCGGAGAGAGCGGCTATTGCTTTCCTGCTGCAGCTGTGGCACTTTCCCGCGTTCGCAAGAAAAAAAAAAAGCCGCTCCCGCCCCCCCTTCACCTTGATTCTCTCATGAACAGAGCGAGAGGAACAATAGCGGCCGAGGCGGCAGCGGAGGAGCTTTTCTTCCCTGGGATTTATGAATGGCCCTGACATGGAGGAAATACCGTTTCAGAAAGTCAAGAAAAGCAAGAAGACAAGGAAGAAGTGCTGTCGCTATTGTTGCTGCTCCTCCTCTCCTGGGCGACCGGCACAGTCGGCGGCTCCTCCACTGCCGGCGGCCGGCACTAGCGGCAGCACCTCCGGAGCGAACGCGGCTGGAGCAGGCGGCGGTACTGGCGGCGGGGCTCCTGCAGCTCGGAGGCAGCTGCTGGACGCCGTCGCTTGCGAGGATCAGTTCGACTGCAAGGAGCTGGAGTCTCTCTTCCAGAACTACAACCTGAAGCTGGAGCAGACGTCGACGCTTAAGGCGCTGGCCGTGCTCATCGTGCTGACGGCAAGCCTGGCGCTGGTGGAGCTGCTGTCGGGCCCAAGCTTGACCATCTCCAAAGGTTCCCACCCGGTGCACTGCATCATTTTCCTCTCCCTCTTCATCGTCACCAACGTCAAGTACCTGCAGGTCACCCAGCTGCAGCAGATCGTTAAGCTCACGTTGCTCTTCAGCTTCACCTTCGCCTTCCTCTGCTGCCCCTTTTCGCTGGGTGCCTACGGTATGGAGCCCCCCAGTGCCCCCGAGCAGGGCATGTGGCAGCTCATGCTGGTCACCTTCGTCTCATATTCCCTCCTGCCCGTCCGAACTCTTCTGGCTGTCATCTTCGGCTCGGTAGTGGCCGTCTGCCATCTCATTGTGACCGCCACCTCTGTCAGTGCCAAGAGGCAGCCGCTCTGGAGGACGGTGAGTGGTACCCCCTGGCCCCAATCCCTTCCCTATCTTGTAGTACCCCAAACCTAAGAGGAATAAGGGAAAGGTATATTCTTCATACACTGTCTTAGCAAGGGCCGCTTAAATTTTGGGCAAGGAAATGGAGCCTGCTTTAACAATTGTGAGATTAGCAGAGAAAAATCACAAGATTATTAAAATGAACTGTTTTTTTGTGTTCTTTGTTTCAAGGGCCCCCAAAACTGATCACCTGATCAGTTGACCCACAGTTCTGCAGCTGTGCCTGAAGTAAACTTCTGCTAAAAAGAATGTTTTTTTTAAAATGAAGTATTGCAGAAGCCTATAGAAACCCCTGCAACTGTAAGATTTGGGAGTAAATCGCAGGGATTATGATCTTGCAGTTTAGGCTGATATTTGAAACACTTTGTGTGTTTTTTCTGTGGCACTGAATTCATGTGAGAACACTTTTCTTTCCTATGTTTTAACTGGCATTTATGTAGGCTATAGAGGGTGTGCCATTAGAGCACATGTTAGTAAAGGATATACTGTGTTGTATGTGTAACCACTTAATGTATGTTGTGTGGTTATACACAATATCTAATGCATACAGAGTAAAGCTGGTACACGGAAGAATGAGGGATCTTGCATCATGTGCTTGCTCTTGGGAGAATCAGCATTTTTTTAAAAAAAAAATCATGGTTGATCAGACACTTGTGTGTAGCTGAAGAGCTGAAAATTTCCAGTGACTGCTGCAATAGGCTTTGTGTATAGTGTGCAGAGGGGACTATAGTTACACTCCTCACAGAGTTTGAACAAGTAAGCCAAATAGTTTAAGTATCCCTTAACTATTTAAATAAGTTAGGTGTGCAGTTTGAACATGGAAAGGGTTGATAATTAAGGACTAGGAAGAGTTGTTGACAATGAAGGAGCATTTCTTTCTCATTTTATCATCGCATAGGCCTGATGAAATTATTCTTACACCAAAATAATGCAAAACTGTTATAAGTTCAAGGTCAGAGTATGTACAGTAGGACCCCTGTATCTGCTGGGGATTGATTCTGCACCCCACCCCTGTGGATACTGAAAACCGTGGATAATAACGAACACCATTGAAAATAACGGGACTTCGGGTTTAAAATACCATAGAGTTGCCTTGGAGGACCTAGAAAATGGCTAGAGAGGACACATTTTCTAGGAAGACTCTATGGTAGGTGTGCTGTTTTGTGTCCTGTGGATAATTGAATTTGTGGGTAATGAATCAGTATATACAGGGGTCCTACTGTATCTTAGACCTGTAACAAATACTTTACACTGTTGACACTTTAGGGAATCTTTATAATTCCACCCTTCCTAATTTCAAAGCCAAATGGTTGTTTCCTTAATCCCTCTCACCTCTTGATTCCCAGACCCAATGGGAAATCCTTCCCAACCTCCTCCAGTTATTCATCCCTAACCCATCTTCCTAATAGCTGCAGCTATTTCTTCCACCTCTGTCTTCACACACGCTTTAGTAGGTTTCATATGCCTTAGGTTATTTTTCACAGGAAGGAACTGGCAAAGTCACCTTTCAGCATTCTTTGCCTAAGGAACCTCTATGAAATTCATGGACACACACACACGCCATTGAACTTTCTAGTCCCCCTCCCTCCAATTAATCTTGTGGAGAAGCTTGTCTGCAGCATCTTTAGGAATGTGCTTGTTGCAAATTCCTCTGTTCCCCACCAGTCAGGAGTAGCTATTTATAGTCCTGTTCTGCAGGGCTTCCTCAGGTGTCCATAGGCATACAGAGTTGTACTGGGAATAAGGGAAGAGTGATGGGAAGATTGGAGACTTCTGGGCCAGCTCATAAACAGGGCTTTTAGCTTCACTTCCATTATGATGAGCTGATTAGGAATGAGAAGAGACAGGAGGTGTATGTGTCTATGTGTGAAAGGAGTCTTATTTGTATATAGTTTTGGTTTTTTTTAAAGTTGGATAGCAGCTGGTTTTGGGGAAATCAGATTTTGAACACAGAATAATACAGGGGAAATTTAAAACAGTTGTTTCCCTGTTTTCTGGGGTTATTTTTTTCTTTCTGGCTAAATAAGATTGTTGTAACACACAAATATAAACAGGCTCTGCCGCAGCCACAATTTATGGGTGTAGGCATCAACTCGTTTTATAGGTTTAGATTCCTCTGATTTATGTTTCAATTCCTCTGGATTTTTGAACATAAGGTCAAGATAACCGTGCACACAACAGATACACAGGGAAACATATGTAGGGAAGCAAGGGGTGGGTTTACAGGGATGTACAGGATTACTCTTGACTCACTGCTGCTGAGCTGTTCAACAAAATAAATTGTGTGTTTTGAAGGGGAGGGAGGGAGGGAGAGGGAGAGAGAGAGAGAGAGAGAGAGAGAGAGAGGGAGAGAAAGAGAGATAAGCTGAGCTTTATGATTTACCCAGATAATCTGGTAGTCTATTTTTAAGTGCATGATTTAGAGATTCAGCAAGAAAGGGAGAATATATGAGCAGCTGAAATTTAGAGAATAGTGAAAGCCCTTTTTAGTGAAAGCATCAATATCTCTGTCAGACCCCACACTAAATGCCCAGTATTGACTGTAACATTAGCATATTCAAGAAATCCCTAAACATTTCATTTCCAAAGCAGGGGAGAAAAATCTGTATTCCTGATTGTTTTTAAAAGTACCTACTGTGTTTAATGTTAAATTCATAACAAAAAAACCTTCTCTGCTGTTTGTGTGTGTGTGGGGGGGAGGGAAGGGTATGTACATGGTATAATTTTGAAAAGATGGATTTCCCAACTCTTTTGTCTACATTTGGCTTCTCTTCTTGTGTAGGGAGCAAATGCAAATGCCTTAAAAGAGATATACAGTAAGGATCAGGAAGTAGTGAAGCAGCAGATCTAATGAACCATGACAGAGTATTCTTGGCAAAAGGTGTGGGTGGAGAAAGAGGAAGGACCTAGCAGTCACTAGCTCTCTATATTGCTGCAGCCCCAGTCCTTGGAGAGACGTGTACAGGATCTAGGCCAACAGAGGTGCTTGGCATGCGTGTTTAGTGGGGGAGTTTGAGGGGGAGGACTGGCATTCTGTTTTAGTGTGTACTATTGATTCCTCAATATGGATAGCGAGGGAGCTGCTGCAGTCATCTGCAACAGCTGTGGTATGTTTGTCGTCTTGCCTGTGGATGTGCAGAGCTACACCTGCAGTAAGTGTAAGTTGGTTGTGCTGTTGGAAGATAAGGTCCAGTAACTTGAGGATCGATTAGCCACTCTACAGCATATTAGGGAGCAGGACGCTTTCTTAGACACAGCAGAGCAGAAGGTCCTGGTTGGGGAACACACAGGGCATACCTCTCTGGAAGAGGTTAGTTCTGATACACGGGAGGTTGAAGTTTGGAAGAATGTGACTCATAGATGTAGAAGGAGCAGGGGCCGTTATATGAGTTTGGCACTCTCATGAGTTTGGCATGAGTTTGAAGTTCTCTCACTTTTCAGTGATGACAAGGAACAGGAACGAAAGCAGCAGAGTCAGGCTTCAGAGAATGTGCACGAGATCTTTGAAGGTTCAGCACATAGTCTGACCCCTGCTAATCCTCGGAGGAGGCATGTGGTGGTGGTGGTGGGTTAAAGAATCAGTAGTTTGCGATCCTGATAAGATGTCTCAAGGTGTGCTATCTTCCTGGGGCAAAAATCCGCAATGCAACAGAGAGGTTGACGAGACTTGTCAAGCCCACTGATCATTATCCCTTCCTTTGGTCCATGTGGGAATCAATGATATTGTAAGGCATAGCCTTCAGAATATCAAAAGGGATTATGAGGCCCTGGGTAGGAAGGCGAAGGACCTGGATGCACAAGTAGTCATTTCGTCTGTCCTTCCAGTGGAAGGGCATGGCCCAGGAAGGGAGAGAAAGATAGTGGTGGTGAACAATTGGCTGTGCAGATGGTGCCTCCAGGAACAGTTTGGCTTCCTAGACCATGGTGTGTGGTTTCATGGAGGTGGACGTCAGGCAAGGGATGGGTTGCACCTCACAGCAATTGGCAAGAATGCTTTTGCTAAGACTCTGAAAGATCTGATCAGGAGGGCTTTAAGCTGAGTTGTGTTGGGAAGGGAGATAGTATTCTTGAGGGCAGAAATTCATCAAGTGCTTGAAATAATAGCCTGAATGTTATATAGAGAACAAGGCAAATAGTACAAGAACCCAACAGTGGGAGGAATAAAACCTTTAAAAGACAGATAGGGGAAATGGCCTACGGTCTTAGATGTACTAATACTAATACATACTCATGCACAGAGCATGGGAAATAAACAGGATGAACTTGAATGCTTAGAACAGAAAAACAAATACAATATAATAGGCATCACTGAAACCTGGTAGGATGAGTCTCATGATTGGAATGTAGTAATAGAGGAGTAAAACGTATTTCAGAGAAATAAACCAAACAGATGTAGTAGCATTATATGTTAAGGATATGTACACCTGTGAAGAGATCCATGACTTAAATCCTGGGAGCCAGGTTGAGAACATCTGGGTAAAAATCAAGGGGGGAGAGAAACAGCAGGGATGTTGTTGTGGGGGTCTACTACAGATCTCCAAGCCAAAAAGAGGACTTGGATGATGCATTCCTGGAACAGATGACCACACATTCAGAAAGGAGAGATGTAGTAGTAATGTGGGATTTCAGCTATCCAGATATTTGTTGGAAGTCCACTCTGCCAAAAATTTAAGGTCCAACAAATTCATCAGTTACCTTGCAGACAATTTCATTGTCCAGAAGGTAGAAGAGTCAATAAGGGGATCAGCTATTTTAGATCTGATCCTAATGAACAGAGAAGATCTGGCTCATGGGGTGGAAGTGGCAGGATCTTTGGGGGGGGGAGTGACCATATTCTCCTGGTGTTTGTTGTACAGAGGAAAGGGGAAGCCAAGTGTAGTCTGACATGCATTCTAGGATTTCAGAAAGCTGATTTCATAAAACTTAAGGAATTACTGGGGGTAATCCCATGGTCAGGAATACTAAAAGAGAAAAGAGTTCATGAAGGATAGGAGTTGAGACCCCAGAGGACAGGGTCAGAATTCAAAATGACCTTAAAAGATTAGAAAGCTGGGCCAAAACTAACAAAAATGAATTTCAACAGGGAGAAATGTAGGATACAACTCGTGGGCAGTAAAAATGAAATGCACAGATTTAGGATGGGTGACACTTGGCTTGATGTCAGTGCATGCGAAAGGGATCTAGGAGTCTTAGTGGCCCATAAGCTAAACATGAGTCAGCAGTGTGATGTGGCAGCTAAAAAGCCAATGTGATTCTGGGCTGCATCAATAGGAGTATCAAATTGTGGTGTCTAGATCAAAGGAAGTAATAGTGCCACTCAATTCTGCTTTGGTCAGACCTCACCTGGAATACTGTGTCCAGTTCTAGACACCACAATTCAGGAAGGATATTGAGAATCTGAAACGTGTCCAGAGGAGGGCAACAAAAATGGTGGGAGGTCTGGAATATCCGGAGAGCGCACTAAACCTCTGAACATATCAAGAGGTTCAGGAAGCAAAAGGTTTGTAGCAGAGTCTTGCTCCTTCAGGCAGTAGAATAAACAAACACAAGTTGTGCCAAAAAACTACTTCTTTTTACTAGAGCATAATAAAAATATCTATAATAGTACAGAATATGTTTTCACATTACAGAAATCCAAAGAGAACTGAAAAATACAGCCAGTCACATAGAATAGCCAGTCTTAGCTTATTTTTATAGAAAAACACAAACATTTTTTTCTTCTAACACAGATAAGAAATCCCAGACAGCAGGGCTCCAAAGTCTGAGCTCTGAAGGTTGTGCTTGTCAGGTCATTAATCTCAATTTAAAAGCTATCTCCAAGCTCCAGCAAGCTTTTTGCACTCACTCCTGCACCCTGCAGGCAGTTGTATTACACTTCAGCTCTTTATATCATAAATTTATGTAACTGCGTGTCCCAACATCCATGACACCCCTCTATATTTATCCTTAAAGAGCTATATTTACACACATTGTATGATACCAAATTTGGAACTCAAACATTGAAACTTAACTGGACTGAGTGCCTTTGTAAAAAAGTCAACTAGGTTTTCTTGTGAGGGACAATAAGTCAAGGTGATAAGTCCTGCTTGGATTGTATCACACACATTTTGATACCTGATAGCCACATGTTTGTTTCTTGATTTAACCCCCTCAGATGTAGCCATTTGAATACAGGCTTGAGAATCTTCAAAAATCTCAACAGGTTCCTGTATAGATATTCCCAGATCAATAAACAGTTGATTGATCCAAACCAATTCTGAAATCAAATCAGATAAAGGAGCAAACTCCACCTCTGTAGAAGATAAAGACACAGTGTACTGTTTCTTTGTTTTAAAAAAACAAACAAAAACAAACAACAAAACTGGTGAATTTGCATATATGACAACCATTCCAGATTTGGATTTTCTGTTCAGAATATTTTGTACAAAATCACTGTCAACATGGCATTGCAGCTCGTGACATTCCTGGGATGAAATCTGTATCCCATAATCCATGGTACTCTTTAGGTATCTTAACATGCTTTTTAAGCCTTGCCAATCATTTTGTGTAGGTTGTGACACTCTTCTAGACAAAACATTCACTGCATAGGCTATGTCTGGGTGTGTCCAATTTGATAAATAAAGCAAATTGCCAATAGCTGAATGATATAGCCCAGCATTCTGAAACAATATTTCAGCAGTATTATTTACAAAATCAGTTACCATGGGTGTTGGTGCACTTTTACAGTCAGTCATATTAAAATCACACATCAATTTAACTATTTTCTGCTTTTGGCTCATCAGAAAACTACCATCTTCAAGTCTTTTGATGTTCACACCTAAATATTGTTACATTTCACCCAGATCCTTAATTTGAAATTTTGTACCAAGTTCTTGAGCAAATTTTGCTACTTGTTCCTGTGTTTTCGTGATCATCCACAGATCATCCACAAATGCAATCATGTTTTCATAGCTTTGATCATTTCCTCTTGTATACATACAAGGATTGGCTTTGCTTGGTTGGAAACCAATATTTAATAACATATCTCTTAGACATTCAAACCAGCATTTTGTGCTTTGTTTTAATCTGTAGACAGCCTTTTTTAATCTGTACATTTGATATTTGGGTTATCATTTTGATATCCAGGTGCTTGCTGCATATAAATGGTTTCCTTTAGATCAGCATTTAAATATACAGTCCTAATACCAAAATGTTGCACTTTTAAATTATGTAGACTAGCCACAGACTATGCAATTCTAATTGTTTGCCCATTGGCAGTATGGGCAAAAGTTTGATCATAATTGGCATGTTTAATTTGTGCAACAAAACTAACAGCAAGGTTTCACAAGATACAAAAAACCACTATGTATTGAATATAATAAATTCAGTTTAAAGACCTCAGTGAATATGTGTATTGTTATTATATAAGCAAGAATAATATTCTATACACTATACAACAATGTGCAATGCATTACATAAGGTTATAAAGTCCTGGATAACTTGATTCTCAAAATCCAAAATCCATGGTCATGAAGAAGGGAGAACTTTCAAAGGGTAGGTCACAATCATGAAGAAGGAAGAATTCTCCAAGAGGTAAGTTGCAATCCAACAGTCTTTTTTTTTGTTAATCTTTGTATGTAGAAGATGAAGAAGAGTTCTAAATAACATATGCTGTTTATTGAGCAAAGAAACGTGCATATGGGACAGCCACCTCAAGATTTTAGGACTGTTTTGTTATCTTCATCAGCATAAATGTTTCTACAGTAAATATTGATAGATATAAATTTTTATAAATACATACAAAAATAAAAATTATTTTATGAATATGAATATTCACTGCACTCTGCCATTTCACCTGCTCCTCTTGGGGTAATTGCAACATTTCAATGAAATTGGTTCACATCTAACTTGTCACATTCTAATAGTGTTTTTCACTGTAAATCTTTGAGGTGCTATACCTTTTGTCTCACAAATAGACCTTCTGGGTGTAGAAAATTGTGTCACCTCATGATTCTCATGACTGCTTTCTGCCTGCTTAGGACTGTGCCATTGTTGCAATTCAGTTTTAACTGGAACAGGACTCTCAGCACTATCATCAGGCAAAACTTACTCTGCACTTGCTGAAGCTCCTGTGCATCTTCATTTAAAGGCAGAACCACTTCAAGATTTGAATGAACTTGGTTCCAATTGCCGTTGTCCTCAAATTGAGCATTTCTAGAAATGACTTTACCATTTGCAAGTGCAAATCTCCAAGCTTTTGAGCCACTTTGATATCCCAGAAATCTTAACCTCTATGCTTTAGGAGAGTCCTTCCTCCTTGAAATCTTGGGTATGTTTACCCATGCATAACTCCAAAAATTCTCAGATGTTTAACTGATGGCTTCTTATCATACAGCAAAAAATATGGAATATTTTGAATCACATTGTTCCACAATCTGTTATGCAAATAACTAGCAGTTTGCATAGCCCCACCCCAATATTTTTGATCCATTTTTAAATCAAACATCAAAGAGTCTTTCATAGTTTGCAACACACCAAATCTGCATTCTGCAATGCCATTCTGGCTCAGTGATAATGGGACGGAGCATCTATGAAAAATGCCTTTCTGCTTTAACCATTTCTGGAACTTATCAGACATAAATCCCCCCCCCCCGAATCACTTTGCATGCAGCCAATCTGAACCTAGTGCTTCTTTTCAATATAATTACATCAGTTTTGGAATGTTTCAAAGGCATCAGTCTTGTTTTTCAACAAATAAAGAATCCAAACCTTGAAAAATCATCAACAACTATCATTACGTACTTGGCTCCTCCCAAAGATGGAGTAAAAGGACCAGCTAAATCAGTGTGTACCAATTCAAAACTTCTCTTAATATTTTCTATCACTGAATTTAGGGATTGGGAAACTTTAGATTTCCTCTGTTTACAAATTGAACAGTCCAACAAAATATCAGAGTTGTTCACCTTTGGATCATAAGACACATCAGGCATTTGTTTCAAAAATTTGTAACTGGGGTGTGTCATTCTTCTGTGCATCAGGTGAATGCGATAATTATGAACTGGGGTGTTTGTATAACAGCTTGGGCTAAACCAGCTTTGGGGTGCCTATAATAAAGCTGATTTTTCAATTCCCCCTCTGCACAAAAATTTCCTTCTTTTAAAACAAAACATTTCTTGCCAGTAAAGGTAATCTCATACCCCTATTCTGTTAGTGTGCTCACAGAGCAAATTTAACTCTAATGAGGACACATAAACCACTTTGTCAACATTTTGACCTAGACAAGATACAAAACATTTTTCTTCCCCCTGCACAGCAGATTTTTCACTGTTAGCAAGTTTTACATTATTAATTCTAGATTGTGATATCTCTCTAGAGTTATTGCAGGCTATATGCATGCTACAGCTACTGTCCAGAGCCCACAAAGTCACATTAGAGGAAATTTCACTTCTCACCACAGCAGACACAGCCTCCACGCAGCTCTGTTCTTTTTTCTTCTTAAGCTTTGATTTATGGCTACTGTCCTGTTTCTGTTTATTGGGGCACTGCTTTCCAAAATGCTTTGCAGAACTCCAGTTCCAACATTTCTTCAAAGTAAATGCAGTCTCTGTCACCTCATTGTTTATTACTTTATGGCTGTTAGAGTCATTAGCTTTATTCCTTGGCTTAAACTGCTTCTCCTCTTCTTTTTTCTGTCTCCATCTCTCTTGGTCTTTGAGCAAATGTCCACTGATAAAAGTTACTAACAGCTCTCTCTCTGGAATTGCTTCTATGCTGTTTATCAAACCATCATAAGAAGAATCAAGGCTACTCAATATTATGTAGACCTTCTATTTTGGCTCCCCCAAATCCAGCCCAGCTTGATGCAGCTGTGCACACAGAGAATGAAGAGATGCAAGGTGTTGACTTATATAATCGCAAGGTTTCAGTTGTCTTCTGTAGAGCCTTCTCGTGAGTAGGATTTTTGATTCTGCTGTCTCACGCACATAAACAGCTCTTAAAGAATCCCAGCATTCCTTGGCAGTGTCTAGATCTCTAATGTAAGTCAGCTGTGAATCTTCCAGCCCCACAAATAACAGAAGTATGTAATTTTTCTTCTCCTTTTTTCTCAGCTGCATGTGGACCTACAACAGTGTGAAGGATTGGGTCCCAAAGACCCTGTCAAAAATCTCCATTTTCAAGCTCCAGTCCAAATAATTGTGCTCATAAAGCCTTTACAAAGGTCGCCCACTCATACCTTGTGCAGACGCCATTTTAGCCTTTCAGCAAACTATCAAACCCCTCTCACAGCCTTGCTTCTCACCAACAGATCAGCAATCTTGGCCAGGAACCTTCAGTTAGTTCACCACAGCTGACAGGCATCCACAGGTCACAGTAGACTGGTGCAGACTGGCATTGACTGGGCCCATAACCTGTCATGGGACCACACTAAACCTCTGAGCATATCAAGAGGTTCAGGCAGCAAAAGTTTCGTGGCAGAGTCTTACTCCTTTACTAGAGCATAATCAAAATATCTATAATAGTACAGAGTACATCTTCACATTACAGAAATCCAAAGAGAACTGAAAAATGCAGCCACAGTCACTTAGAATAGCCAATCTTAGCTTATTCTTATAGAAAAACACAAATATTTTTTTCTTCTAACACAGATAAATCACAGACAGCAGGGCTCCAAACTCCGAGCTCCAAAGGTTGTGCTTGTCAGGTCATTAATCTCAATGTATAAGCTAGCTCCAAGCTCCAGCAAGCTTTTTGCACTCACTCCTGCACCCTGCAGGCATTTTTATTACACTTCAGCTGTTTACAGCATAAATCTGTTTAACTGCATGTCCCAACATGCATGACATGGAAATCTTGTCCTGTGAGAAGTGGCTTAGGGAGCTGGGTATATTTAGCCTGGGGAAGAGAAGGTTAAGAGGTAAAATGATAGCCATGTTTAAGTATTTGAAGGGCTGTTGTACTGATGATGGAGCAAGCTTGTTTTCTGCTGCTCCAGAGACTAGAACATGGAGTAATGGGCTGAAACTACAGGAAAAGAGATTCCAGCTAAACATTAGGAAGAACTCCCTGACAGTAAGAGCTGTTTGGAAGTGGAATACACTGCCTTGTAGTGTGGTGGAGTCTCCTTCTTTGGAGGTCTTTAAACAGGCTGAATGGCCCTCTGTCGGGAATGATGTGATTGTGTATTCCTGCATGGCAGGGGGTTGGACTGGATGGCCCTTGTAGTCTATTCCAACTGTATGATTCCATGACTCTATTTTGCCCCAATTTTTAGCTGAGCAGATATTTGATTTAACTCCACCTTCCAGTTAGCTATGGGCAAGATCAAGTACTGGATTTCTGGGTGCAGGACAGTGGAATCCTGGTCTCTCTTTCCCTTTGCATCCCAAACCTTATTACTGAGGGCTGGGAAACCCTCTGAAGCTAGTGCTCTGGCAGTTCTGACACTTATGGAGGTGGGGGGGGGAGTTATCATTGGATTTAGGTTGATGCTAGCTCCAGGTAATTGAGGGTCCCAATCCAGACAATTCTTAGTGTATGGAGGCCTTTAGATCCAGCCTATCCAAAGATGATTCTGGCCCCTCATGTCCCTAGAGACTAGTTTGGTGGACTTTTGTTTATTGCTGTCAGCAGGGCTACTCCCAGCAGTTGCCAGCAGAGTATATAGAAGAGCATTTTTCAACTCAGGTTCCACCAAATGGAGCCTCCAAAGGGTCTTCTTATGGGTCAGGGTGGGAAGGATGTTTATATGCCAAGTACCTTGCTCTCCCTCCCAGCTTTTGATTTGCCTTGGAGGTGCTAACGAAGCTCCTCATGTCAGCCTGGCAGCTAAAGGGGAGAAGGTAAAGAATGAGTGTGTGTGTGAATGAGTTTGCCTCCTGCAAGCAGCCACAGACCCTTTTTGTTTACCAGAACTGAGGACAAAAGAGGACACCAATTTGCATAAAACTGATTTAAAGGTATAAATGCAAAATTAGTTTTTTTTAAAAAAATCCAGAACAATGGAAAGAAAATTGCAGTACTGTACAGCTCTTAGCCAATTGGGGGAAACTGATCAAGAAATCCAAGTAACCTCCTGGTCAGTCAGCTATTCAGGCACCAGCTGTGGATGGGATAACTCTGATAAAAGTGACTTGGGGCTTATTCATTTTAAACCAGATTTGGAGAAGGCAGAACCATTACAGTAAAGGAGTCATTATAGAGAAAAGGTTCTTAAACTGTGGGTCTGGTAACTGAATGTGGGGGTCAGAGCTCAGTCTTTGGGTCAGAGTCAGTGAGGATGGAGCAAGCTTCTTTTCTGCTGCTCCAGAGACTAGGACACGGAGCAATGGGTTCAAACGACAGGAAAAGAGATTCCATCTAAACACTAGGAGGAACTTCCTGACAGTAAGAGCTGTTTGGAATTGGAATACAGTTGTCCCTTCATATTCACTGGGGTTTGGTTCCAGGACCCCCGTAGATACCAAAATCCATGAATACTCAAGTCCCGTTATATGCCATGGCATAGCAAAATGGTGTCTCTTATATAAGATGGCAAAATCAAGGTTTCCTTTTTGGATTATTATTTTTAAAAGAATATTTTCAAGCTGTGAATACTTAAATCTGTGGATACCAAATCCATGGATACGGAGGGACAACGGTACACCACCTTGTAGTGTGGTGGAGTCTTCTTCTTTGGAGGTTTTTAAACAGAGGCTGGATGGCCATCTGTTGGGAATGATTTGATTGTGTATTACTGCATGGCAGGGGGTTGGACTGGATGGCCCTTGAGGTCTCTTCCAACTCTATGATTCTGTTGCTGCCTCAGGCAGCAGATCATGGTAACCTGAACTCTCCCTAGAAGCCGAGGTGATTAAACTGAGACTGTCTTACTCTGGAGAGATATATTTATATTTATATTTTATATTATAGAAATTTCTGACCCTGCAAGTATCAAATATGTATTGCTAGCAATGTGGAATATAATAAGCATCTATATTTTCACCGTTTCTGTAATTTTTCTTTAAAAAGGGAGCTTTAGGTATAATTTTTACATAGTTGTTCCCTGAGATCTGAAAATTATTTCAACGGTTCCTCCAGGGTAAAAAGGTTGAGAAAGGCTGCTATAGAACATTTTGGTGGTGTAACTGAGCTGCTCTCCCTGCTGGCTGATATTTTTGCCCCATTATAATCACACAGCCAGAAGATATGGAGGTTAAGATTGTTCTGACAGCGAGCAGTTAATCCCAAATTATTTCAGCAGGATTTAAGATGCCTAATTTTGTTCAGGATAGCAGTTGTAGGCTTTCTTCCTTAGCGAATTTATTTGAAAGTCAGTATTATTTAGTTCAGTGCAATTTACTTCTCTGTAAACATATTTTGCAGGGATTTTATAACTCTGAGCAGAGGGTAGCATTCCATGTGTAAATATTATGCTTGTTTAGAATGTGAAATTCTGGGGTTTCTGGTTTGTTAAGTTTTTTGCCTATTGTCATCAGAGAAATGCTAGCAGAAGCAAATTAAAAACAGCTAGATTAATAAATTGAAATGAACATAGGTTTTGCATGTCTGTCTGAAAGCGTGTGTTTGTGTGTGTGTGTTGATGAAAGGTGAAGTGAGAGAAATTCTGATAGCCACAGGTGTCAAAATATATGCTACTACTCCAGGTCCGCCAGTCTTTCCATTCTGTATTCACTTACTTACTTTGCTGCTCTATGGAAGACTGTACCATTGTGTTCTTGATACATAGCTGAACTTCTTGTTTAAAGGTCAAGAAAGTCACGTGTGTACAAAACAAACCATTTGACAATGCTAAAGGGGTGAGTAATGTTCCTTGTATACTTCTTCTACCCAGTACAACATCACAAAAATACCAGAGTCAGAGCTTTGCACAGTGTGGAAACAGTAAAAAGTAGATAGGATGGAACTTGTCTCCTCTTGTAAAACTAGAAACTGGAGGCATCCCCTGAAGCAGACTGGTGAGAGAGTCAGGACAGATGAAACACAGCACTTCATTGAATTTATTGCCACAAGATGTAGTGACAGCTGCCAACTTGAATGTCTGTAAAGGGGAATTAGATAAAATCAATAATCAATAATGTAGGGCTATCAATGTATATTATGTCTCTTCTCCAGTATCAGAAGTAGAATATCTGTGTATATCATTGCAGTGGTGGAGGGTATGGATGAGTTGAACTCATCCTGCTGGCAGACTTTCCATTGGCAAATAATGGTCGAATGCACAGAGCATGGGAAATAAAGAAGGTGAACTTGAAATTGTAACACAGCAAAGCAAGTATGATACAATAGGTATCACTCAAACCTGGGGGGATGAGTCATGATTGGAATGCAGTAATAGAGTATAACCTCTTTCAGATAAACAGACTAAACAGGAAAGGAGTAGGAGTAGGATTATATGTCAAGCATGTTTACACCTGTGAAGAGCTCCATGGTTTGAATCCTGGAAGGCAGGTTGAGAGCATTTGGGTAAAAATTTAAGGGGGAGAGAAGGAAGAGGGATGACATTGTGCGAATGGTTAGTTTCTGGGTATAGAAATGCAAGGTTCATTAGTGTCTGTTTGGCTAATGGTTGATGGGCCATTATCTGCTGGGAATCCCCCTGTCCCTGGGTGGAATTCTTTTGTAAGTGTTGAGTTTTGATTCTACTGTATTTCAAAACTGGGAGCCAGATTTTGTTTACTTTTAAGGTTTCTTCTTTCCTGTTGAAATTGTCCAGGTGTTTGTGGATTTCAATAGCTTCTCTGTGCATTCTGACATGATAGTTGTTGGCCTGGTCTAGAATTTCTGTGTTTTCAAATAGCATTTTGTGTTGGTTTATGATGACTTCGATGACTTTGTTAATAGGTGGAAGTGGCAGGATCCTTAGGTGGAAATGACCCTGTTCTCCTGGGGTTTGTTATACAGGGGAAAGGGGAAGCCAAGTATAATCAGACATGAGAAACATGGGTTTCTAAAAAAAAAAAAAAGTCATGCCAAACTAGTCTTATCTCTTTTTTCATAGAGTCACAAGCTTGGTAGATGAAGGGAATGCTGTGGATGTAGTGTATCTTGATCTCAGTAAGCCCTTTGACAAGGCCGCCCATGATATTCTTGCAAACAAGCTAGTAAAATGTGGGCTAGAAAATGCAACTCTTAGGTGCATTTGTAATTGGTTGACCAACCAAACCCAAAAGGTGCTCACCAATGGCTCCTTTTGATCCTGGAGAGAAGTGACTAGTGGAGTGCAACAAGGTTCTGTCCTGGGCCCAGTGCTATTCAACATCTGCAGATGACACCAAATTAGGGTGGGTAGCAAATACCCCAGAGGACAGGATCAGAATTTAAAATGACCTCAACAGATTAGAAAGCTGGGCCAAAAACTAATTTCAACAGGGAGAACTCTAGGTAGAAAAAAAAATGTAAAAAATGAAATGCACAGAGATCAAGGGAAGTAATAGTGCCACTGTACTCTGCTTTGGCCAGACCTCACCTGGAATACTGTGTCCAGTTCTGGGCACCACAGTTCAGGAAGGATATTGACAAGCTGGACCATGTCCAGAGGAGGGCGACCATGTTGGTGGGTGGTTTGGAAGCCATGCCACCATATGAGCAGTGGCTTAGGGAGCTGGGCATGTTTAGTCTGGAGAAGAGAAGGTTGAGAGGGGACATGATAGCCATATTTAAATATTTAAAGGGATATCATACTGAGGATGGGGCAAGCTTATTTTCTGCTGCTCCAGAGAATAGGACACGGAGCAATGGGTTCAAACTACAGGAAAAGCAATTCCACCTAAACATTAGGAAGAACTTCCTGACAGTAAGAGCTATTTTGAAGTGGAATGCATTGCCTCATATTGCGGTGGAGTCTCCTTCTTTGGAAGTTTTTAAACAGGCTGGATGGCCATCTGTTGAGAATGATTTGATTGTGTATTCCTGCATGGCAGGGGGGTTGGACTGGATGGTCTCTTCCAGCTCTATTATTCTATGATTCTATGACATCTGGCTTGATAGTAGTGCATGTGAAAGGGATCTAGGGGGTTGTCTAGATGATGAAAGTACCTCTCATAGAATTTGAGGAGAATACCTTTTGTCCCAATATGCTATGAATGAGATTCGCAGTATTCGGAATGAGGGGGTTGAAAAACCCCATCTACGGTGCAGGAAAATCCTTCACCATTACCCCATGGTTTTTTAAATAATGTGCAGGCTTGCACATTTTCACAAATCTGGACATCCACTCGGGATGCTGCACATTCTTGGATGAGTGCAAAAGTGGAGAGTGGATTGGTTGGATTTGTGTGTGAGGGGAGGTGGGCTTGTTGGCAAGGAAGTGGCTGGAAGTGTTATTTTTTATTTTCATGTTATTGAGTATGTACTTTTTTGCTGTGTTGAGGTGACCAAAGTGCTTTTTATACGTGGAATGTCACACTTGCACCCTCTTGATTTATAAGAACAAAAAGGTATATACTGTGCAGTAGCTACAACACATGTGGAGAATAACAACACGCTGTACTCTTGGCCCCATCTTGATTTGCAGGCATGGCTGCACGTGCACTTCAAATGTGGGTAGCTTCACATACAATAGATTTTGCGAAAAGGCGGTGAAGAGGAATGAGTGCTGCTGCAAATTTGTGATTATGCTCACCAGTCTTCATTATATCTTCTCGTCTAGAGAAGCTCTAGGAGTCTTAGTGGATCACAAGCTGAACATGAGTCAGCAGTGTGATGGGGCTGCCAGAAAAGCCAATGAGATTCTTGGCTGCATCAATAAGAGTATAGTGTCTAGATTGTTGCCTCTATTCTGCTTTGGTCAGACCTCACTTTGAGTACTGTGTCTAGTACTGGGCACCACAATTCAAGAGGGATATTGACAAGCTGGAGCATGTCTAGTGATTTCCAGAAAGGTCTGGAAATCATGCCCTATGAGGAGTGGCTTAGGGAGCTGGTTATGTTTAACCTGGAGAAGAGAAGGTTAAGAGGTGATATGATAACTTTAAATATTTGAAGGGATGTCATATTGAAGATGGAGCAAACTTGTTTTCGGTTGCTCCAGAGACCAGGACACCGAGCAATGGACTCAAACTACAGGGGAAGAGATTCCACCTAATGATTAGGGAGAATTTTCTGATGGTAAGTGCTGTTTGACAGTGGAACATGCTGCCTCGGAGTGAGGTGGAGGTTAAAAACCTCTTAGGAGGTTTTTAAACAGAGGCTGGATGGCCCTCTGTCAGGAATGATTTGATTGTGTATTCCTGCATAGCAGGGGGTTGGACTGGATGGCCCTTGTGGTCTCTTCCAATTCTATGATTCTATGATTCTAAAAATAAATAAAAATGGCACAGCTAGCCTGCTTGAGAATAGTATAGGGGAGGGGGGAAAGAGGGGAAGAGGAGGAGGATTCCACCCCCTCATGCCAAGTAACTGCTGTCTCTTCTATTTTTGAAGTGGAAGAGTTTACTGCACAAGGGGGACTACGAAGATAGCAGTGTTTTGGGGAGTCATTGATGGGGTTTCCCTGTCAATGATATAGTATGCTTCAGAAATGACTGAAGTTTTAAATGATGTTTGCCACCCCGATCCTCATGGGAGAGGTGGATATAAATAGAAATCATCATCATCATCATCATGTGCACACCTGCAATGGGATGAAGATGACATTGTGTGCCCAATAATGCTACTATCTTGCTCTAGTCCCACAATGGAAGTATTGTGAAATAAAGTCTTTAATGTTAAATAACATGATGCATGATTTGTTCATTTGGTGTTTTACTTGCTAGCTTGGTTGCTATGGGTTTATTGATCTCAGGATATGGAAAAAAATAGAGAGATGTATCTGGAGAGAGAGGCAGGGCTCTGTGAAATGGTGGGCATCTATGGTTCCTTGCATCTCTCTCCAACTGAATGAATGAGCCGGAAAACTGCAGCTGTTGCCTTGAAGGGACAGTTGGCTGCTATTACTGGCTTCCCATCCACAGAAGGCTTGGGTAGGAAAGGCATTGACTGGGATCTGGGACCCAGTGGTGGAAGCAGGGGGGAGAGGAGAGGCAGGCTGTTTTGTTTGTTTGTTTTGTTTTTTGTTTATGTGGGGATCTCCTCCGGCCAAGGCTGGAGATGGTCGCCAGCCACTGCTGCCACCACTACGTGCTGTAGACATCACTTCGGCTGGTGGTGCTGCTGCTGGTGGTGGTGGTGGGGGAGCAGCAGCCACCACACTGCTGCTTGTGCAGAATTTGGCTGTGAACTCAGTCCTCTGTCCCACTGCTCTCCTTGTGTGCCTGGTTGCTGGGGCTTACTGCCACCTCTGCTGCTGCCCTGTGCCATTTTATATACAGGTATCTGAGCTGTATTCCTAAATTATATGAAATAGTTCTGATCCCAAGTATTTTGGATAAGGGATACTCAACATTTACCATAGAATTGTTAAAAAATATTTATGGGTAAAACTTCATGTAGTTATACACATGTGAATAATAGTCAAGACATTAAGCAATTTTTTTTCTGAACTCTTGAATAGTTCAAACCATTAGAGACTGAAAAGAAATCAAATATGTAATGCACTCAGAGTAAAACAGAAAGACAACAAATTATTTGTGAAATGGAGTTACAGAAAGAAAGACATTGAATGGTCAGGGTGAGCACTGTGAGACATTGCAGGATGAACCTCTACTACTAGATCAAACAGCTCTGGATTGGTCCATAGACCTGATAGGAGCCAAGCAAGTGCTCCAAGTAATCTCCAACTAATCTAGCTGATGAATTGGCTCTGGTAGAGGTCCATAATTCTGTAGTGAATACACAGTGAGAGGAACCTCTGAATCAGTTAAACGTGGAAGATCAGGAAAAACTCTCCAGAGACAAAACTTTTAAGTCTCCAGCTATTACAGCTATTACATCAAGGACTAATTATAATTCATCATCTAAGCAAAGGGAAGATTCAGTAGAATATGCAGTGGAAGGCAAAATCCAGGTAGATGATTGGTTCAACTTGATCTCTAAAGAGCTATTTTTTTATTTAAAAAAAATTATATTGGAAAGTAATGAGTTATTAACTTTAACTGAATTTTTCATAACTCAAGAAAGAAATATGCTGAGAAATAGCAACGACAACATTAAAGTTCAGACTGAGGGTTCACATAAATGTACAAAAGACCATTCTAAAAATAATAACATGGTTAAAGTGAATTTTAAAAATGTCCCCACAGGGTAGGCACAGGATACAAGAGGAAAGTAAGAACAGCAAAAAATCACAAAAGGATGGAAAAATCTGTGCTGTGTGTTCAGAAGAAAGACTTTCAGAAATTCTTTGACCTGATGAATTCTACTGTAAATACAGGCCCCTCTGAGCCAACCAAGAAGGCACTACAGGGGAAAAAGAATAAAAAATCAAAACAAAAAAAATTGTCTAAATAAAACCAACAGATAGCTCCTGATGAAAATTTTGCTTTGATTAATGTGACTGACGACAAAGTATTGGAAATGCCAGAAGACTAACAAGAAGAGAAAACATCCACATAATTGGATAATGCAGAATCTTTCAAGCCAAATGCTTGTCCTCAGCCTGTAAAGCCACAGTTGAACTATAGATCTACCTGGAACTTGGTACTTATCCCTCCAAAGCTGGTGTTTAAGATCTATCCTAAACCAAAGTGATTTCTTGATCAACCAGTTTGTATTATACAATTCCTTAACATTTTAGTTGGAGTTATAGTAGGTGCTCTGTTTGAGACTGGTATTGTACACATAGACAATCTACATAACAACAACTTGAGTGTGCATTCAGTTGTTCTTTTTAAGGACCATATCATAGCCAGTTTTATCTTTAAAGCAAAGGTGTTTTTTAAAGATTGGTTTAGTTTTAACAAGATTTTTTTGAAAATCATATACAGTTGCCCCTCCACATTCGCGAACTTGACATTCACGGTTTTGATTATTCGTGGTTTTGGGAACCCCCCGCCCCCCCCAAAACTGTGACACGGGGCCTCTGGAGGCCCTGTGAAAGCCCTGGGAGGGAGCGGGGAGGGCCGGGGAGGCCTCCACGGGGCCTTCGGAGACCCTCCGGAGGCCCTGCGAAGGCCTTGGGAAGGAGGGGGGAGGGCTGGGGAGGCCTTCACGGGGCCCCGGGAGATGCTCCGGAGGCCCCATGAAGGCCCGGGGAGGGGGTGGGGAGGGCTGGGAAGGCGATCATGGGGCCTCCGGAGACGCTCCGGAGGCCCCATGAAGGCCTGGGGAAGGGCTGGGGAGGGCCGGGGAGGCCTCCATGGGGCCTCCGGAGACGCTCTGGAGGCCCCATGAAGGCCCAGGGAGGGGGTGGGGAGGGCTGGGGAGGCGATCATGGGGCCTCCGGAGACGCTCTGGAGGCCCCATGAAGGCCTGGGGAAGGGCTGGGGAGGCCTCCATGGGGCCTCCGGAGATGCTCCGGAGGCTCCATGAAGGCCTGGGAGGGAGTGGGGAGGGCCGGGGAGGCCTCCATGGGGCCTCCGGAGATGCTCTGGAGGCCCCATAAAGGCCCAGGGAGGGGGTGGGGAGGGCTGGGGAGGCCTCCATGGGGCCTCCGGAGATGCTCTGGAGGCCCCATGAAGGCCTGGGAGGGAGCGGGGAGGGCCGGGGAGGCCTCCATGGGGCCTCCGGAGATGCTCTGGAGGCCCCATGAAGGCCCGGGGAAGGCCCGGGGAGGGCGGGGGAGGCCTCCATGGTGTCTCCGGAGATGCTCCGGAGGCCCCATGAAGGCCTGGGAGGGGCCGGGGAGGGCCGGGGAGGCCTCCATGGGGTCTCCGGAGATGCTCTATTATATACAAAGATACTATTTGTCTCTAGGAATTAATGATGAAGCACAGTGGGAAACAATGATAGTAGGAAGATAATGTAAGTACTTTAGATTTATAAGTAAAAAAGTTGTGATATTAAGGATAGGACAATTTGAATAAGAGGGCAACTTTAAAATGTGCAATAAAGTCAAACAAAATCATCCGGGAAGTCTTTTAACAGGTTAGTTGTTGTGAGAATGTCACGTTGAATTATGTATTTTGTAGGTGTTGGGTGTTCTTCCTTTTTCTCTTTCTTTTTTTCTTTCCCAATCTTTCTCACTTTATGGTATATTGTATATGCTCTAGTTATTTTTTGTCTGTTTGTTGATGCAGTCATTTGTATATGTTTTTTGTAAGTTATGTTTTTTGTAATTGATGTTCTGTTATGTGTATGTTATGTGTATTCAATAAAATTAAAAAAAAGAAAAGAAAGAAAGTTCCTCCTAATGTTGAGGTGGAATCTCTGTTCCTGGAGCTTGCATCCATTGTTCCATGTTCTAGTCTCTAGAGCAGCAGAAAACAAGCTTGCTCCATCCTCAATGTGACACCCCTTCAAATACTTAAATAGAGCTATCGTATTGCCCCTTAACTGTCTTTTTTCCAGGCTAAACATACCCAGCTCCCTAAGTCTTTCCTCATAAGGCATGGTTTCCGAGACCTTTCACCATTTTAGTCGCCCTCCTTTGGACACACTCCAATTTGTCAATATCCTTTTTGAATTGTGGTGCCCTTCTTTTCCCTGAAGTGAAATTGCTGTTTAAAGGAACATGTTTTGAGTCAATTGATGCAGTAAAGAAGAAAATGGCAGATGTGTTGAAACAGCTGATAGAAACTATTAGCTCCACACCTTCGACTAGTGGAAAATAAGACTGCATTGGTGCGTAAGTATGAGCAGGGAGTATATTGAAGTGGACAAGCATTAGGATTTTAATATACCGTATATAAATAAAGATGGGTTGTTGTATTAGTCTCATTATTTAATAGACAGACCTTGTACTCACTTTTGTTTTTATGTGATTAATAACCTCCACCCTAGGGTTCAGACGAACATTGGAGGAGAAAGAACAGCCTAACTCCTTATCGTCCAGCTATCTCATATCTTACCAGTTTAAACCATTAAGGTCTACATGTTTTAGATGTTTAGTCCCAACTTATTACCTTCATTACTAGATTCTTGTATCTCACTTAACCTGAGATTCTCCTTTTCTATGTTTCCATTAATATTATGTGACTGTATTTCCTTCATGTAACTGAACAAGAGTTTTAGCCTTCCCCAAATTTCCAATTGTGGATTACCCTTATCCTATAACTAACAGTTCTCCATTATATATAAACTCCCATTAAATTCCTTAGTTCCATGTATCACAGTGTAACTAAAAGAAAAAAGGTTTTCCTTATATAAACATAGTATCTGTTTAACTATAGAAGCCCAAGGTGGTTATACTTCCTTCCTTTTGTTTACAATACTTTATAAATGGTTCCCATATCTTTGTATATTCTTCTGTTGTTTTTTCCCTCATCCAGTTTGTCAACTTATCCAGTTTAGCTAATTCCATTACTTTTCCCAACCATTCTGTTTTTAACGGTATTTCTTCTTTTCTCCAATTTTTAGCTAAAACCAATCTAGCTGCCATAACCAGATAAAGTATTAGGGATCTATGTTGCCTCTCTTTTGGATTTTCCTTATCAATCATGTTTAACAAAAATATTTTGGGTCTTAAGTCTAGACTAACTCCTATAATTTTCTCTATTTCTTTATTAATTTCCCCCCAATATTTTCTTATTCTAATACAATCCCACCACATGTGGTATAGAGAGCCGGGGCTAGCCTTACATCTCCAACAGAGTGGATCAATACCCTTCTTCATTTTTGCTAATTTAAGCGGCGTCATGTACCACCTATACATTACTTTGTAAAAGGTTTCCTTTAAATTATAACAACAGGTAAACTTTAGATCCCTTTTCCAAACAGTCTCCCATTGCTCCAGTTGAATACTTTGCCCTAAATCTCTGGCCCATTTCACCATACAATCCTTTACTTGTTCGTCTTCCGTATACCATCTTAGTACCATTTTATAAAGTTTGCTAATTACATTTTTATTATCTGATACCATTAATTTTTCAAACTCTGACATCTCATCTTCATATTGTCTTTCTCTTAAATCATCCTTTATTCTGGAGCGGATCTGATAATAGCTTAACCATTGTATTTGAAATCCTTCTGCCACTAGGTCCTGCCAATCTTTGATTTCCCATTTGTTTCCTTTTTTTTCATAATTTCTCGATAGGTTACCCAATTATAATCCCTTAGTTCATTTTTACAAAATGCTTCTTGGGGAGATAGCCAACCTGGAATTTTTGGACATATCCTGGCTTTATATTTTTCCCAGATTCGAATTAGTGATCTTCTTATTATATGATTTTAAAAATCTTTAATAGTTTTCGTCTTATTGTAACCCAAATATCTATGGCAGCCTAATTTTAAATCAAATCCCTCTAACTCTAAGTCTCTTTTATTCTCCAAAGTTACCCATTCTTTTAACCAAGAAAGACATGATGCTTCAAAGTAGATCCTCAAATCTGGTAATCCCAATCCGCCCCTTTCTCTATCATCTACTAGAAGTTTCCACTTAATTCTGGGTTTCCTCCCTGCCCATAAGAATTTATTTATATCCGTCTGCCAAATTTTGAAGATTTTGTTAGTGATGATTATTGGAATTGTTTGAAAAAGAAACATTAGCATTGGTAATATATTCATTTTAACGGTGGCTATTTTACCTAGTAATGATAAATTTAATCCTTGCCATCTACTCAGATCATTTTTGATACTTTTCCACGTCGTCTCATAGTTATTCTGAAATAATTGTTGGTTATTGGTTGTCAAATTGATTCCTAGATATCTCACTTTTTTTACTATCTCACATTCTGATATCTTTTCTAATTCATCTTTCTCTTTCTTATCTAAATTCTTAGTTAAAATTTTTGTTTTTTCTTTGTTGACTATGAATCCTGCTACCTTCCCGAATTCTTCTATTTTTCTCATTAATCTATCTACTCCCATTGTTGGATTCTCTAACATAATAACCAAATCATCGGCGAATGCTTTCACCTTATATTCTTCTTTCTTAACCCTAATACCTTTAATTTCTTTATCTCTCCTTATTTCATTAATTAAGATTTCTAATATCAGAATGAATAATAAAGGGGACAGAGGGCATCCTTGTCTGGTACCTTTCTCAATCCTTATTTCATTAGTCAGTTTCCCGTTTATTATTAATCTAGCTTTTTGATCCCGATAAATCGTTTGAATCCATTTACAAAAATGTTGGCCAAATTCCATTTCTTCTAGTACTTTTATCATAAAGGACCAATTTACATTATCAAACGCTTTTTCAGCGTCCAGAAAAATTAGTGCTCCTTTAGTCTCATTGTGATAATGCAGATACTCTAATATATTAATTACTGACGTAATGTTGTCTTTTATTTGTCTTTTGGGAAGGAATCCATTTTGGTCATTTTGAATATAGTCTTATAGAAATTTCTTGAGTCTATTTGCCAATAGAGCTGTGAAGATTTTATAATCCTCATTCAATAATGAAATGGGACGATAGTTTTTTAATTGTAACTGATCCTTTCCTTCTTTTGGGATAAGTACTATATTTGCCTCTTTCCAACTATTAGGAATTTCATTTTTTAAAGTATATCTTGTAATACCATTGAGAGAGGTGCAATTAATTCTGTTTGAAAGGTTTTATAGTATTCTGCTGGCAGGCCATCTGGACCTGGTGTCTTTTGGGGTTTCATATTCTTTATGGTGTCCATAATTTCTTCTGTTGTTATATCCTTATTCAGTTCCTTTTTTTGAGCATCTATTACTTTATAAATATTACATTTTTTGATGTATTCATCCATCTTTGCTAAAGGTACATCTCTTTTTTGATAAATTGTCTTGAAGTAGTTATGGAATATTTTCTGGATTTGTATTTCATCAGTGATTTCTTTATCTCCTGTTCTAATTTTTGCAATTAATCTTTTGGCTCTTTCTTTTCTCAACCTGTAAGCCAACCACCTACCCGGTTTGTTACCAAATTCAAAATCTTTTTGTTTTAGAAAGTCTAATTTTTTCTTCATTTCCTCTGTCATAGTCATGGCCAGTTGTTCTTGCCTTATTTTGATCTGTTTCTTAATTCTCTTATTATGTGGATTCTTCGTTAATTCCTGTTCCCTTGCTTTAATTTCATCCAGTAATATTTTCCGCTCAGCTTGCTTCCTTTTATTAATTATTACATTCCAATTTTTCAAAGACACCCCTCATTACTGCCTTCCCGGCATCCCAGACTACACTGTTATTTACCTCTTTATTTAGATTCAATTCAAAATATTCTTTTAGCTTTTTTTTACATCTTCAATTACTTCTTTTTTTAATAGTAAAGTTTCATTTATTCTCCAATTAATCATATCTTTATTGCCTTTCATCAGCATTTGTACCAGATTGTGATCTGATAGTGGTTTGGGTAAAATGTCAATTTTCTTAACCCTGTTTACTAAATTTGTACTGATCCAAATCCCAGACCGTAAGTCCAAACATTAGGAGGAACTTTCTGACAGTAAGAGCTGTTCGGCAGTGGAACACACTCCCTCTGTGCGTGGTAGGGTCTCCTTCCTTGGAGGTCTTTAAACAGAGGCTGGATGGCCAAATGTCAGGGGTGCTTTGATTGTGATTTCCTGTGTGGCAGGGGGTTGGACTGGATGGCCCTTGTGGATTCTTCCAACTCTACAATTCTATGATTCTATGATAAATCGTGCGAATATGGAGGATGTTCAAGTGTAGTAATGTGTTTATCGGCCAAAAACTGCTTCACAGAAAGTGCTGTGTGAGCAGGTGCATTGTCTTGATGAAGAATGAAACAATTTTTTCAAAGTTCTGGCCTTTTTTTCCTGACTCTCTCTCTCAACTTTCTCAAAACTGTCAGGTGGTAGTGCACACTGGGAACCTCTTCAAAAAGTCCTGGCAGCAATAAATGGTGACAGTAAATGCTTCTTCAGGCATCAGATTAAAGGCAAAGACACAGGTTTATGTCTATAATCTTGTTCTTTACTTGAACATAATAAAGACTACAATATATTACAGCATCTACAGAAGAAATACCACCTTCACACTTCAATATTCAAACCAGAACTGCTTAGCTTAAACTCAGCTCTGCTCTGAGCCCAGCAAATATTGATACATTTGTCCAGTAGCTCTTGCAAACTGCTGCCAGCTCAGCTCAGCAGATCTGTGCAACTGTTTGCTATATCCCAGCACTTCACAGAATAAATCTACTTCATATACCAATACCCTCACACCCCTCTATATTTATTCTTGAAGAGCTGTATTTAAATACATTTAACCATACCAGACTTAGATAACAAATACTGCAGGACCTAGTGCTTTAGTAAACATTTTGGCTTCACTGTCCACATAACATTGCAGTTTTACCATTTTCTGCACTTCTTGGGTTAATTTCAAGATCTCACTGAAATTGTTAGGTTCACATGTAACTTGACACACCCTGACAGCATTTTCCACTGTGAATCTTTGAGGTGGCACCCTTTTGTCATACATTCAGACCTTCTGGGTATTGAACATTGTGGCACCTCAGAACCCTCACCATTGCTTTCTTCCTGCTTAGAAGCTTGCTCTGTTTGCACTTCAGTTTTAATTACCACAGGACTCTCTGTATTTGCATCACTCATTACTGGCTGTTGCACTTGCTGATATTCCTGTGCATCTCTATTTACTGGCAGAAGCACCTCAGAGATTGAGTGAACTGGGCGCCAATTGCTATGTTCCTCAAACTGTGCATTCCTGGAAATTAGGACTTTGCCATTCCCAAGTGCAAACCTCCAAGCTTTAGAGCCACTCTGATTACCCACAAATCTTAGCCTCTGTGCCTTAGGAGATCCATTTCTCATTGAAATTTTGGGTATGTTAACCCATGCAGAACTCCCAAAAATCCTTAGATGCTTAACTGAAGCTTTTTTAACATACAACAAAAAAACATGGAGTTTCCTGTACCACAGAGTTCCATAGTCTGGTATGTAAATAATTGGCAGTTAGGATTGCCTCACGCCAGTATTTCTGATCCATCTCGGAATCATACATTAGGGAATCCTTCATCATTTGCAAAATGCCAAATCTGCATTCTGCAATGCCATTTGGGGGGGGCGTAAAGGGGGCAGAGTGTGTGGAAAATGCCCCTCTGTTTTAACCATTTCTGGAATCTATCTGACCTAATCCCCCCCCGGAATCACTTTGCATGCAGCCAACCTGAACCTGGTGCATCCTTTCAGCATAATGCTATCAATTTTCACATGTCTCAAAGGCTTCAGACTTGTTATTCAATAAATAATAAAATCTAAATCTTGAAAAATAATCAGTTATCATGGCATATCTGGCCTCTTCCAAAGATGAAGAAAAAGGCCCAGCTAAATCAGTATGTACCAACTCAAAAATTCTTTTTTATTAGGTATTTATACCCCGCTCTTCAGCCAGAAGGCTATCAGAGCAGCTTACAAATTGTTTTAAGCAATAACAATTTACACATCTACCCTGCATTAAACAGTTTCCAATGTGTGCTAGCTAATTGCCCCCACATGCCGGGTACTCATTTTACCAATCTGCGAAAGGATGGAAGGCTGAGTGAACCTTGGAGCCCTCTGGGATCGAACTTGCAACGTGGTGACTTGCAGTACTGGCATTTAACCACTGCGCCACCAGGGCTCCTAAAATTCTCTTAAATTTACTATTACTGAACTTAGGAATTGGCAGTATCTTGAATTTTCTCAGTTTGCAAATAGAACATTCTAAGAAAACATTACAGTTGTTCACTTTTAAATCATAACACACCCCAGGCATTTGTTTCAAAACCTTATAACTAGCATGACCCATTCTTCTATGCATCAAATGAATGCAGTCATTATTCACTGGGGTGTTAGTCATTACTGCCTTGGCTAAACCAGCTTTGGGGTGCATATAATTAAGTTGATTTTTCAATTCCCCCTCTGCGCAGACATTTCCATCCTTTAAAATAAAACATTATCTGCCAGTAAAGGTAATCCCATACCTCTTCTGTTAGTGAACTTACAGAGAGTAATGAAATTTTAAGTGAGGGCACATAAACCACTTTGTCAATATTTTGACCTAAACATGAAATAAAACATTTTCCTTCTCCCTTCACAACAGATCTCTGGCCATGAGCAAGTCTCACGCCTTGAATTCTGGATTTAGACATCTCTACAAATTCAGAGTTATCATTGGCTATATGCACACTGCAGCCACTGTCCAGAACCCACAAAGTTTGATCAGATGGGCTCTGTCTTTTCTCAGCACTGCAGACGTGCCCACAATGCAGCATGACACTTTTTCCTTTTTCACCTTGAATTTGAAGCCACTGTTCTTTTCCTGTTTATTAGGACTCACCAGAACCACAGGTCCAGCATTTCCTCACTGCAAATGCAGCCTCTGTCCCTTTGCCATTCATCACTTTATGGCTGCTGGGATCATCAGGCCTCTTCCTTGCCTTGAAGTGTTTTTCTTCCTCCCTTCGCTGTTTGCATCTCTTTTTCCTCGAGTAGATGGCCACTGATATAATTCACAGAGAACTCTTTCTCAGATATTGCTTCCACACTGCTTATCAGTGCATCAAAACTGGAGTCAAGGGTACTCAAAATTATGTAGACCTTCTCTGGCTCTTCATAATACAGCCCTGCTTGATGCAGCTTTCCAAATACAGAATGAAGGTTGGCCAGGTGCTGACTTTCATAATCACCAGGTTTCAGCTGTGCCTTGTAGAGCTTTCTTGTGAGTAGGATTTTGGATCCTGGTGTCTCACACACATAAACAGCTCTTAAGGTGTCCCAGCATTCCTTGGCTGTGTTCAAATCACAAACATAACTGTGGATCTTCCAGCCCCAAAATAATAGAGGCATGCCTTTCTCTCAGGAACAGTTGGATTAGCAACAGTGTTGAGGATTGGGTCCCAAATCTTCTCTCTTCTCAAATACATCTGCATCTTTAAGCTCCAGTCCAGGTAGTTATGCTCATTTTGCCTTTCAAAAGGTAGCCCACTCATACTCTGCACAGACACCATCATAGCAATTCAGCAAATTATCAAGCCCTTTTCACAGCATTGCTTCTCACCAACAGATCAACTATCCTGGCCAGAAACTTCCAGACAGTTCACCACAGCTCACAGGCATTGACAGGTCACAGTAGACTAGTACAGACTGGTGCTACTGGTCAGATTAGTGTAGACTGGTGCAGTGGAAGCGTACTGGGCCCACAATCTGTCAGATGATAGCGTGCACTGGGAACCTCTTCAAAAGGTCCAGGCAGCAATAAATGGTAGCAGAGTAAATGTTCCTTCAGGCATCATATTAAAGGCAAAGACACGGGCTTATGTCTAAAATCTTGTTCTTTACTTGAACATAATAAAGACTATGTACAATATATTACAGCATCCACAGAAGAAATACCATCTTCACACTTCAAGATATAAACCAGAACTGCTTAGCTTAAACTCAGCTCTGTTCTGAGCCTAGCTCCTGGCCTCTGAGCCCAGCAAATATTGATACATATGCCAGTAGATTTTGCAAACTGCTGCCAGTTCAGATCACCAGATCTGTACAGACTGTGCTATATCCCAGCTCTTCACAGAATAAATCTACTGCATGTCCTAATATCCTGACAAAAAATTCCTCATAGTAATGTTGGTTTACTGTTCTGCCTTCTGGAACCCATTCTGCCAAAATTATGCCCTTGATGTGAACCCCACCTCAATAAGCATGGCTTTAAATGTGGACTTGCTTTGACTTACTTTTTTAATTCTTGGTGATGATGGTGTTTTCCAGTGCATTGTCTGTCATTTTGTCTCAGGTTCATAATGGAAGAGCCAGGTTTCATCATGTGATGATTTTTTGAAAAAGGTGTGGCTCCGCCTCAAGTTGTTGCAGAAGCTGAAATTTCCTTGCGGCACTCTTTTTTCCTCTGGTGTGGTCTTAGGGGCCATCTTGGCACAAACTTTTCTCATGTTGAAATCCTCATGCAAAATTTTCCATGCAGTGTCTTTGTCAATGTTCATGGCTTCAGCAGTCATCCAGGCACTGAGTTAGTGGTCTCCTCAAACAATCTGGCTGATTTTTTCCACAATTTCTTTGGTTCTTGAAGTGGAAGGTGGGTCATCATCTTCCACATTCTCATGTCCATCTCTGAATCTTTTGTGCCACTCAAACACATGCACATGAGACATGCAGTCTTCCCTGTAGGCCTCAGTAAGCATTTGAAAAGATTCTGTTGGTGTTTTGTTCAATTTTACTAACAATTTCAAATTGACACGTTGCTTGACTTTTAAACTTAGCATTTTTCCAGCACACAACAGACAACGCAGCTGCTTTAAACGATGACTGACAATTAAATGAGTGGCAGAGAGTGTTGATGTTTGTCATGCAGGTGCAGACATGTTCAAGGTCACCACTCAAGCATTCACAATCAGTTCTCCCTGGTTTGTCTGAAGGGTAGAAACAGTTTCATTATTTAAAAGACAGACCTAATATACTAAACCTAGACAAAGATAACTTAATCTGTTTAGATCTGAAAGAAACCTCTGAATCAGGCATAATAGGAAAGTTGGCAAATGGGGAATCCTGCTCATTACAATATATTAATGTTAATCATGAACAAAATTAGGATTACATCAGTGTTAGAGGACTATGTTCTGTGTCTAAGAGGAGGAAAATACTGAAACAATGTAAAACTTTGATGCCTAACATTTTGTTTCTACAGGAGACTCATAGAAAAGGAGCTGAAGCAATCTTACCTTCTAAAATATTTGGAGCCCAGATAGCAGTAGGGGGATTGGGTAAAGGTAAGGGGGTTGCTATCCTCTTTGATTAAAATTATACATTTCAAATAGATAAAATTGTTAAATATCCTGGCAGCAGTTATTTGATACTTGTTGGGGAATTAATGGCCAAAGCATATACGCTCAGCACTTTCTTTGAGTCAAATGCTAATTGTTAATCAAACTGCATTTATGAACTCTTTTTACAAACCTTGAATGATATAACCTCTGGAGATATTATAATGGGGTGACTCTAATGACATTTTAAATTATAGTCTAGATAGCTCTCACCCCCACAGAGGCAACTTCCCCTGCAAATACCCCATTATCAAAGCTGTTAATGAATAGTGCACGAGTGAGAGACCCATAGAGGACACTACACCCCAAAGAAAGAGACTATACTTTCTCCATATCTGCACATAAAATGCATTCATGCATAGGCTATTTTTTTTATCACCGAATCACTACTAGGAAAAAGTCCAAGAAACCTCTATTGAACCGATTCTTTATTCTTTTTTTTCCAGATTTTTTTATTAAGGTTTTATATATCCGTATTACCTATCAAATTGAAGCAAGTCATAACCAAGCAAATTATAAGCAAAATTTAAGCTAAATGCTACCAACATTTACAATCTTTTGTATTGCTTGTACATCTTATTTCCAGTTCCTTATATTGAATCCCAAATGTATCCAGATTATACAATCAATCCTCAATAAGGAACTTCTTAATAACTATTTCCCTCATCTATCTTTTTTCTCTTCCATCACTTGATCTCTATACCGCTTTTTTGTAACTCTCCATTCTTTCGAATAATTATCTATTATTTTGTTGCATCCCGTTCCGTTGCCTCCCTGTTTCTTATAGTAGTATTATATCCCCAATCTTGTCTCCTTCTTCGTTAACCTCCCAGTGTTTTATCATGGGTATCCAAATATTCAAGCATTTTCTGTTTGGAACATTTTTCAATCTTGATGTTAAACTATCCAATTCTATCATATCTATCAATTTATTTTGCCAGTCTGTGATTTTGGGTGGTTCTTTCTGTTTCCACTTTTGCGCAATTATTATCCTGGCGGCCGTTACCATATATAACAATATTCTCCAATATTGAATTTCATCTTTCCTCTCCAGCACATTAGTCATGTTTAAGAGATAAAGTTCTGGCTTGAATTCGAATTCTAGTTGTAAAATGTTTTTTATCATCAAATGTATTTTTTCTCCAGAATTTTGTAATTATTTTACATTTCCACCACATATGTATAATAGTACCTTCATTGGCGAGACATTTCCAACATATTCTAGATAATGTCGCTTTCATTTTATTTAATCTAACCGGCGTATAGTACCATCTGTGTGTGATCTTTATGTAATTCTCCTTTAAATTTTGATAGGCAGTGAACCTATTAGTCTTATTCCTTGCATTTTCCCAAGCTTCCACCTCCAAATTATACCCTATATCTCTAGCCCATGATATCATGTAATCTTTAATAGCCTCTGTTTCTAAATATCTGGTCAACAGTAATTTGTACATTCTGGCTATCCTCCTTTGCTTTTGTTCCTCCCATAATAATTTATCTAATTCATTATATTCCAATTCCAAACCTCCACTTCTCTTGTCTTCTTTGAATCTCTCTTTCAGTTGTAAATATACAAACCAATTCATTTCCTGATTTATCTGTTCTTTGGTTTTTAACACATATTCGTTATTCCTGTCTAATATCACTGTATCTTGGTATCTCAGGTATTGTTCTCTATCTATCCATCTTGCACAAAATGCTTTTTGTGAAATCCATAATGGAATCTTATTGTAAAATTTATTCTTTATCTTCTTCCATACTGTCAACAGTGATCTTCTCACATAATGATTATTAAATTCTCTATTTATTTTATCTTTCTCATAACACAGATAGGCATGCCACCCGTATCTATTGTTGAACCCTTCTAAAGCCAGTAATTTACCTTCCTTTATCCTGATCCCATCTATCACCCATACCATAACAGCTGCATAATAATAAATTTTTAGCTCTGGTAACTCACATCCCCCTCTATTTCTTGTATCTGTCATATAAGACCATTTAATTCTTGGTCTCTTTTTTCCCCACATGAATTCAGAAATATCCTTCTTCCAGACCTTAAATGGTTTTTCATTGTTTAATATTGGTAAATTTTGAAATAGATAGAGTAGTTTGGGGAGCACATTCATTTTATATGGCGAGATTTTCCCTAGAAGACTTAGATTTAACTTTTCCCATCTTGTAAAGTTCTCTTTTACCTCCTTCCATACTTTAGCATAATTGTTCTCAAATAAATCAGAATTTCTTTTGGTTATCCATAAACCGAGATATTTTACTTTTTTCTCTATTTTACATCCTGATGTCTTAATTAAATCTTCCTCTTCTTGTTTCATCATGTTTTTGGTCAACAAAGATGATTTATCCTTATTTATCCTGAAACCTGCAAATCTCCTGAACTCATTTATTGCTCATATAACTTCCTCTATATAGTCCAATGGATCTTCCATAAATAACACTAGATCATTGGCAAATGCCCTTAGTTTAAATTCATGACCTTTGATCTTGACACCCGGAATTCCTTTGCTGTCCCGTAAATTCCCATTAAATACTTCTAATACTAGAATGAACAGCAATGGGGACAGAGGGCATCCCTGTCTGGTGCCTTTGTTTACCATGATATTCCCAGTTTTGTTACCATTAATTATTAGCTGAGCTCTTTGGATAGTGTAGATTTGTTCTATTCTCTTCTTAAAATTCTCTCTGATCCCCATTCTGTTCAATATTTCTAACATGAAATCCTAGTGTACGTTATCAAAAGCCTTTTCAGCGTCTACGAACAGCATAGCCAGTTTTTTCTCACTATGCTGTTTGTAATACTCTAAGAGATCCATCACAATCCTCGTGTTATGCCTGATTTGCCTCCCTGTCAAAAAACCGTTCTGATCCTCATGTACTATTTCTGACAATATTTTCTTCAATCTTCTAGCAAGTATTAATGTGTAGATCTTATAATCTGTGTTTAACAGGGATATAGGCCGGTAATTTGTTATTTCTCTTTTATTTCTGTCTTCCTTAGGTATGAGTATGATATTTGCATCTATCTGGCACTCAGGTATCCCTTCTTGTTCAATATTGTTGAATGTTCTTTGAAGTGGCAGGGCTAACTCATTTTCTAAACTTTTATAATACATAGCAGTAAATCTGTCTGGACCGGGTGCTTTGCCCAGCTTTAATCTTCTTATTGCAGTACTTCTTCAACGGTGAATGTTGCATTCAATATCCTTGCTTGTTCATTAGTTAGTCTCATAAACCTTTGATTGTCTAAATATTCGTTCATGTTTGTTCTATCTCCTGCATCCATTTTCTTATCTTCAAATAAATTTTTGTAGTATTCGTAGAATAGCTTTTGGATCTCATCTTGATTCGTTGTTATTGTCCCTTTATGTTTAATTTCCAATATTAATATCTTTTCTGTCTCTTTTCTTAATCTATGTGCCAGCCATCTTCCTGTTTTGTTGGCATACTCGAATTGTCTTTGTTTAGTTCTTTTTAGCTGTTTGTCTATCTCCATCATTTTTTCTACATTTAATTGCTTTTGTATTAATTTTATTTGTCTGATCAATTTCTCCTCTCCTGGGTTATCTCTCAATTCCTCTTCTTTATTTCTTAATTGTTCTGTTAAAAATCTAAATCTATCCGTCGTTTTCTTTAATTCTGCACCCTTCTTAATTAATATGCCTCGCATAACAGCTTTACCTGCATCCCATATTATTTTCATCCTACTTTGATCGGTTGTATTTTCCATAAAGTATATCTTCGCTTCAAATTTCAATTTTCCCACAAACATTTCATCCCTTAACAGTGATTCATTCATTCTCCACTTGTAAGTCCTCTTTTTTGTTTTCAATATCATTTTGATTGTAGTGGTTGGATGTTACTTTGAGTAAAATTTCCATATCAATGATACTTCCTATCAGCTTTTTGGAGGCCAGAATTAAATCTATCCATGGCATTGTCTTATGACAATCCGAGTAAAAAGTAAATCCTTTTTTATTGCCATGTTTTGTTGTCCACACATCCATTAAATTCAGTTCTTCCATTATATCAAAGAGACTTTTTGGCCGTTTACCACAATATCTCTTACTTTTACTTGAAGAACGATCTATTTGGGGGTCCAAAACTCCGTTAAAATCCCCCATTACGATCAATGACTCTGAAGAATATTTTCCTAAATCTTTGTGCAATTGTTTGTAGAATTCCCCTTGTTTTGTATTTGGGGCATATATTCCTACTACCAACAGCTTTAAATTCTCTAGTTGTACTTCTACCCCTGTATATTGTCCTCCAGTATCCTGAATACTTCAGTCACTTCATATCTCCGATTAACATATAGTGCTACACCCCTTTTCTTCTTACAAATTGCTGAGTGAAACATGGCCCCCAATTTTGGATTTCTAAGATAATAACTATGTTCCTCTTTTATCCTCATTTCCTGAATACAAATAATATCTAATTTTGATTTTTCTAAGAGGTGAAATATTTGTCTTCTCTTGTACTCCGAATTTAATCCTTTAACGTTCCATGTTCCTAGTTTAGCCATTATTCCTGTTTCTTAGTTCTCCTGTCTTCTCTTCTTCTATACTTTTATCCTCTTCTTTCTCTTCTTCCAAGTCTGTATCCGTTTCTTGTGTTCCATCTTCATTTTGTACTCCCTCTTCTTCTTGCCCTTCCTCCTCTTCTGATCTCTTAGAATATGCTTCTTCTTCTTCCTTCTTTTCCTTTCCTTGTTTCCCCTTTTTCCTTTCTTTTTTCCTTTCCATTTCTTTATCGTATCTTTCACAAAAATCTTTTGCTTTTTGTAAAGAGTCTATTTTATACCTCTTTTGGCGGAACGTAAAGGATATACCCTCTAACTTTTCCCATTTGTAATATATTCCGTTCTTTGTGAGCATTTGAGTTATAAACCTATAATCTTGCTTCTTCCTTAGTATTGTTGTTGGGATAGCTTTAAAATTTTTTGTTTCTTCTCCTTCTATTTTTAGTTTCTCCTTGTAGCTTTGTTGAAGCATTCTCTCCCTTGTCCTAGATCTTGTTAGGACTATCACTATATCCCTAGGGAGCTTTTTCTCTTTTGCTATTTGCAAGCTCACCGTAAATACTTTATCCACTTCTTTATCAAACTGATCCTCTGAATAATTAATGAATTTGGCCAAATCTGGTGTTATTCTTTCTATTAGATTCTCATTTAATTTTTCTGATAGACCTCTTAAGGCATTTTTCTCTATACCTCAACTCTTGATTCATTAACTGTAAATCTCCCTGTCCTTTTGCTTCCTGTAGTAATTTGGTTGTCCTTTCCATTCCTTGAGTTTTCTCCTATAAATCATTAATCTCCAATTTTTGGTTCTTTATTTCAGATTTCACTTCTTCTAATTCTTTATAGAATTTCTCCATCTTTTTCCCTAGGATCTCCATCTCCTTTTTGTAATCCATCCTTATTTCCTTCCTCAGGTCTTTCAATTCTATTCTTATCTCTTGCTTAAAATTTCTTAACTCTGTTCTAAACTCCTCCATCATCAGAGGTTGCATATCTGATAATTTCATTGTTTCTGTTGAGCCGCTCCTTGTTAGCATTTGGGTTTGTGTTTGAGATTGTGTACCTGTTTTTTTGAAACTTGATGCCATTTCCCCCTCCCTCCTTTCTTCCTTTGGTTTCTTTTCCCTCTTATTTTCCAGTACTCTCCCCTTAGCTCTCTTATTATTTTCCAAGGCTCTCTCTTTTTGGTTCCATTCTTGATCTCTTCCTTCTCTTTCCTTTACTCCCTTTCCCCCCTTTCTCTTCTCCTCCCCCCTTTCTCTTATTTCCCTTCTTATCTTTCTGCCTTTCTACTTTCCTGTCCTCCTTAGTTTCCTCTTTCTTTTATTACTTTCACCTATTTTGTTCTTTTTATTCTCTTATATCTTCTTGTTTTCTATTATTCCGTTCAGTTACCACCTTGTGTTCTTCTTACTTTCCCTCCTAGTACTTCTATTAACTCATCCAATTTTCTAATATTCTGATAGTCTATCAATCCTATATTGGGGATCTTATCATTTCATTATCTTATTATTTAAATCATTAGTTCATTTCCCTATCCCCCCCTATATTAATCTATCAATTATTTCTATCAACTTGTGAGTGTACCAAATACAACAAACACCATTAAACCATCTACTAATCCTCCTTTTTAACAGATTAATTTGTTTTGTCTTGTGCTCAAAAAATCTGTATTATTATACCATGAAATCATAGGATTCTGATTTGTTGTTAATCAGAAAAATCCTTGAAGAGAGAAGGAAAGAAAAGAAAAAGTGACATATAGATCTTAAAACTATAGATCTCTTAATACCAACACAATTGGAACAATTAAATTTTTTCACAATAATTATGTCTGTGGGGCTCTCCTCTTCTCTCTCTGTGTGTCTATCTTCCTTCTCTTCTTACTTGTTTTCTTTATTTTTTGTTTTTCTTTGCTATTCTTCTTCCTGATTTTTTCCCTTTATTTTGCCTTTAAAGCATTTGCTGCTATGCTTGTGAAATTTTTTCCCTTCTTCCTCCTGTCTGTTCCTCCTTTCCTTCTTCTAATTTCCCTCTATTTTTGCTCCCTTTGTTACCTACAGTTTCCTTTGCTGTAACACCACTTTCCTTTACCCTTTGTCCGCTGTTTCCTTCTTGTTTCTTAGGCCTCTAGTTGAACTATAGTTCGTCACTCTTGGAATGAGTTATAAGTCTGTTTGTATATTGGAGGCTTTCCTTTCCTCTTTCCCTCCTTACATTTCTCTCATCACCGCAGTCACCTCAAAATAGTCCTCTCCCCTTTCCCTTCCCTTCCTCTTGGAATTTCATCTAAGTAATCCTGTTACTCGCAGTTCAGTATTGCTGCTTACAACTTTATTAATTTCATGAATTTCAGAAGGGAATAGCATGTAAAATAACAAGTAAATAGGAGAGAAGGTAAAAAGTAGGTAGAAGTAGGAGGAAGGGTAAAGAGTAAAAACGCAGTCTTAAGTTACATATCTCAACTCACTGCTTCTTAAATCTCCACAGTTCTTAGTTCTCCATGATTCGTAGCTTCCTTCCTTTCTCCTCTCCCCTTTTCTTTAGAACTTTTCTCAAAAGCTTTCAATAATATTCAAAATATTCAATGTAGCCAAATGCAGCACTGTCAGTGTTACATCAGTGTTACATCAGTGTTACAAAATTAATGTTGCAAAATAAAGTCAGTGCTGCAGAATAAATGATTTAAATGTTTTAAATGAATCAGATCAGCTGGTACGGAAGTAGAGGCAGTGTACTTCTTATTGCTTTCCGCATCTCACGCGTAGTCCCCTTTCTCTGGGGGCTACTCCATCCACAATTCTTACTTGCTAAATGTTCTGGAGTGTTAATTCTTGAAGAAGTAAAAAAACCTCCTCTGGTTACACTGGATCTTACTCTTGAATTTCCAAAATAAAACGTTCGTCTCTTGGCTGCGGGTCTGGCTTGTGTCTGAAGACTTCTCTTGCAGTGCCGGGTTAACTCCTTGCCTCCCCTCCCCTGTGGTGACGGACCTCCGTCCTTCGCCTTCCAGGGAATTTTCTGAAGCCCCGTGGAGTTCTTCCTTGTTCTCCTTTTCCCCCCAGGAAGAGGGGGGTCTTTAGGTTCTTATAAGACACTACTTCGCTGCAGTTGAACGGAGTTGAGTAGGAGCTCAAACCTCTCACGTCCGTCACCCTCCCACTCGCAACTGGAAGTCGAACCGATTCTTTATTCTGATCATTCTCCTATCACCTTAGATTGGATTGTGGAACCCAAAACATACATCCCCAAATATTGAGATTTAATCCTGCACTCATCGTATATGAACCCTTCTGAAGATGTATTAACAATGCTATACAATATTTTTATAGAAAAAATAAGTCCAGAATCACTACTACAGAATCATTGTTGTGGGACACATTAAAATCAGTCCTGGGAGGCCTCTTCATTCCAGAAAGCTCCTGAACTAAAAAAAGCTAGAAAAAAACACACAGCAGAATTATTAAATGAAATAGCTCAATGTACACAAATTCATAAGAAGGTACATGACCCTGAAATGCTTAAAATATTATATAAAAAAAAGAAAAAGAGAAAAAGAACACAGATAGAGGAGCTGGACCTCTATAGAATACAAGCCTCCCTGAAATATATTAAGGCTTACTTTTATGAAAATAACAACAAAAATAGTAAAGTTTTGGCTAGGATGGTTAAAAAAGGAGAAAGCAGATATATTACAGCAATAAAAACCATTCAGGGAGACTTAAAAACCAATCCCATAGAAATTCTCAACAAATTCAGAGACTTTTACTCTGACCTATATTCTTCAGAATTGGTTCCCACTACAGAACTAAATTAATTTATACAATCCTTAAAAATTAAAAAAACCTAACAAATTATCATAAAAATTTGATAGATAAACCAGTAACAGAGGATGAACTAAAACAGGCTATCTTGAGCTTAAAAATGAGGCAGTCTCTTGGACCAGATGGTTCCACAGGGGAGTTCTATAAACTTTGCTATGAAGACCTAGCTCCCAACCTGTTAGATCTATTTAATGAATTCTTAGAAAAAGTAACCTACCCACAAATGTAGTTCAGGTCCAGAATTATTCCATTTCCCAAAACTGAAGAATCCCACTTCCTTCCTACATTTAGACATTTAGACCATAGTATTAATAAATCAAGATGTAAATCTTTTAACTTCCATTCTAGCCAAAAGGGTTAATCACTTTATAACAGCCTACATTGAACCAGATGAAGCTGGTTTCATGCTGACCTGCAAATTGTCAGATGCCATCTGCAGAGCACTTAATATATTACTCCAGAGTCTCAAAATCACCACTGGCTGTGATAGCTCTAGATGTATTAAAAGCTTTTGAAATAGTTAACTGGGATTACTTATTTGGAATCCTAAAAGCAATGAACTTTTGGGGGAAATTCATAAACATCTTGAAAACTTTATACAGTCATGAGCTGTGATAACCATTAATAGAATTGACTCAAAAAACATTAAAATGCAATGAGGGACCAAGCAAGAATGTCCCCTGTCTCCACTACTCTTCCCCCTAGCAATAGAGCCCTTAGCCAGTTTAATAAGATATAGCTCAGAAATAGTTCCCTCCACAATTGGAGGGAAGCAAGAAAAGGTAAACCTTTATGCAGATGATGTTCTGACTTTCTTGGAGTGTCCCCAACAATCCTTTCAAGTTCTTAAAACTATCCTAGTTCTTAAAACTATCAAAATATCCCCCTGTATGGGATGAAGCTGTATGAGAGGACATGTTTTGAAGGCTTTCTGGGAGGTGGGGGTGCATTATGAATCTCTTAACTTCTCTTCTGAGTGAGTCTTTCTACAGCCTGCTGGTGTCTGTCTATGCTCAGGAGTCCAGCCAGCAGTCAGGTTAACAGAGTAGCAAAAGCCTGGTCCAGATGCTTCCAGTATGCTCAATGTTCAATGAGTAGATGGACACATTTAGTGTCTAAAAACTAACATTTAGGGAGCTGGTATGTTTAGCCTGGAAAAAAGACGGTTAAGAGGTGATATGATAGCCCTGTTTAAGTATTTGAAGGGATGTCACACTGAGGATGGAGCAGGCTTGTTTTCTGCTGCTCCAGAGACTGGAACATGGAGCAATGGATGCAAGCTCCAGGAACAGAGATTTCACCTCAACATTAGGAGGAACTTTTTGACAGTAAGAGCTGTTCAGCAGTGGAACGCACTCCCTCGGAGCATGGTGGGGTCTCCTTCCTTGGAGGTCTTTAAACAGAGGCTGGATTGCCATCTGTCGGGGATGCTTTGATCAAGATTTCCTGCGTGGCAGGGTGTTGGACTGGTTGGCCCTCGTGGTCTCTTCCAACTCTACAATTCTATGATTCTATGATTCTATGTTTACATCCTAAACTACAAACAAAATAATTGTTCTAATAGCTAAGCTTACAGTTAGCAGTCAGTCAAAGAAGAAACATTTTTGCCAACAGTCTCAAGAATTTGATCAGGAGGGCTTTAAACTGGATAACTGCAATTCTGTGATTCTATGATTCTAAGTCAGATGAAGAAGTAAAGTGGTCTGCCTTGCACCATGACTTACATAGGGTTTCCTAGCTGTTCTAGCAAGTTCTAGCAACTCCCCTTTATTCAGTTGGTGACTGGTGACATCATCTGACATCATCCCTAGCATGCTGTCCCCCCTGCTACTAGTCATACTGAGATAAGAGGGCAGAAAAACATCAGCTGTCTAGTTAACTGCGTAGCTGTTTAACCTTCAGCTTTTTACTCTACAGATAAATGGAATATATATCTCTTTATGACATAAATTTCCAAGGGCTACACATTCAAAAGGGGGTTGGACTGGATGGCCCTCGTGGTCTCTTCCACCTCTGCAATTCTATGATTCTATGAAAACCCCAACACCCCTCTAAATTTATGCATAAAGAGATGTATTTTACATATCTGCTATGCCACCCAACTTGTTGCAAATGTACTGATGCTTGATTCACAAAGCTTTTGTGAATAGGTCAGCAATGTTCTCTTGAAATGGGCAATATATCAGAGTGATTAGCCCAGCTTGAACAGCTTCTCTTACATTCTGGTACCTTACAGCAACATGTTTGGTCCGGGATTTTACTCCTTCAGCGATAGCCATTTGGATGCACGCTTGTGAGTCATCTAAAATTTTCACTGGCTCTTGTATTGGAATACCCAAATCATTGACCACCTGATTAAACCAAATCAGTTCTGATATCAGAGTAGATAAGGCGCTGAATTTGGCTTCTGTGGAACTTAATGCAATGGTGGATTGCTTTTTTGTCTTCCAATATAAGGGGGTTCCTGCATAAGTGATTACCATTCCTGACACTGATTTTCTGTCAGAACTTTCTTGGGCAAAATCACTATCACAATAACAAACAAGTTCATGGCATCCTTGTGAACTTGAGCACACCATACTCCATGGTGCTTCTTAAATATCTCAAAACATGTTTTAACCCTTGCCAGTCATTTTGAGATGGCTTGTTTACCTTTCTGGATAACACATTGATTGTGTGTGCAATATCAGGACATGTCCAATTAGCAATATATAGTAAACTTCCAGTTACAGAATGGAATAATTCAGGATATTCAAACATTCTGTCGTCAGTTACATTGACAAAATCAACAGTCATTGGTGTTTTTGCACTTTTACAATTGTTCATATTATAGTCTAACAACAATTTCTCAATCTTTTAGGTCTGCGTCATTTTGAAACCTCCAGTCTCAAGTATTTGATAATTCACCCCTAGATATTGTTGTATGTCACCAAGGTCTTTGATTTGGAATTTTGAACCCAACTCCTGTTTGAATTTATTCACCTGTATCTCAGTTTTTGTAACTAAATGTAAGTCATCTACAAAAGCTATCAGGATTTCATAACTTTGGTTTGTTCCTCTAGTATACAAACATGGATCAACAACACTGTTTTCAAAATCAATACTTTTCAGCATATCATTTAAACACAGATACCAGCAGTGACCACTTTGTTTCAACTCATAGAGAGCCTTGTGTAATTTATACACATAATTAGGAGCACCACTATGAAAACCTGGTGCTTGTTCCATATATATTGTCTCTGAAGTGGTGCATTAAGATAGGCTGTACCAATGTCAAAATGATTTACTTTAAAATTGTGTAAACTGGCAACAGACAGAGCAATTTTAATACTTTCTACTTTTGCTGTTGACGCAAAAACTTAGTTGTAATTCTGGTATTTAATCTGTGAGAAACCTTGCGCCACAAGTTTTGCTTTATATTTCACTTAACCATCGCACATTTTATTCGTTTTAAATACCCATCTACAACCAACAACCTTCTGTTGTTCTGGAAGTTTTACTACGTCAAAAACTCCATGTTCACAAATGACCTGCACTTCCTGTTCCATTGCAGATCTCCACTTTTGTTGCTCATTAGTTGGCAACTTTAACATTTCATCAAAACTTTCAGGCTCAAAAAACACTTGACAGACCTTTATGTTTTGAACTGAAAACCTCTGTGGAAGAATTGCTTTTGTCTCTCTGCTTGAGTGTCTGGGTGTAAAAAAATTGCATCTCAGATTCACTCTCAGAGTCATTGTTTTCAACCTTTGGGGATCTCCACTGCTGCCACTCTGGCCTCTGTGGCACAGCAGGAGATTTTGGGCTTTTTGGTCCCTGAGAGGTAGATGGCCTCTGAGAGCTCTGAGCAGCTGGAACAGCACCAGGCACAGCGCTAGGCTGACTCTGCCAGGACAATTGCTGCTGCTGTTCCTATGCTTCATCATCCAAGGGCAGAAGCACTTCAGGATTGGAATGAACATGGCAGCAATTTGCATGTCCCTCAAAATCAGCATTCCTAGAGATTAAAACTGTACCATTTGGCAAAGCAGATCTATAAGCTTTACTGCCAATTTCATATCCGAGAAATCTTAGCTTTCGTGCCTTTGGATCACCCTTTTTTCCTAGGAGCTTTGGGAATGTATACCCATGCATAGCTTCCAAAAATTCTAATATGCTTCACTGGTGGCTTTTTTTTTTTTACCATACAGCATAAAATATGGCATATTTAACACAAGAGTATTCCAAATTCTGTTATGCAAATAATTTGCTGTCAACATAGCTTTGCCCCAATAACTTTGATCAATGGCAGCATCTATCATCAGACTATCTTTCATATTCTGCAATACGCCAGAACGACGTTCTGCAACGCCATTGTGAGCGGGGGTAAAAGGAGCATTACCTCGGTGAAAAATGCCCCTCTGTTTTAACCACCTTTGAAGATTCTTAGCCATGAATTCTCCTCCACGATCACTCTGCAGAGAAGAAACCTGAACTTGAAATTTTCTTTCAACATACGCACACCATTGTCTGAAAGTTTCAAAAGCCTCACTTTTTGTTTTTAAGCAAAAACAGATAGGAATGTCTTGAGAAATCATCTACGATTACCATGGCAAACCTTGCCCCTATGAAAGATGGCTGTAATGGTCTTGCCAGGTCCACGTGGACTAACTCAAAAATGCATTGTGATTTACTATCACTAAACTTCAGGATTGGCTTAACAGAACTTTTGCTCTGTTTACAAACTTTACAATCCAGAAACACATTACATTCCTTAACTGTTAGATCATGACACATCTGTGGCATTTGCTGTAATACCTCATAGCTGGGGTGCTCCATCCTCCTATGCATCAAGTGAATGCAATTGTCATGTGATGGGGAATTTGCTATCACTGCATCAGCATGTGTTATTTCAGATTTACGTTTCGTTTCATATAATACAGCTGATCCTTTAAAACACCCCCAGCTATAATTTCCCCAGATTTCATAACACAACATTTTTTCCCCGTGAAATTGATCTCATGCCCCTCCTGTGCAAGAATGGCAACAGAGAGGAGGCAAGAGATTCATTTTTGGGACATAGTGTACATGTTTTACATTTTTCCCAAGACATGAAACATAACAGGTTCCCGCCCCCAGACAATTTTGTTTTGACTCATCAGCCAAACTAACTGTACATGGTTCATCTTTATTGACGGTAACAAAATTTTCACTACAGTTTGAGATATGATTACTGGACCCTGAGTCCAGAATCCAATTGGTTAATTCATAGTCCTCATCTGGTTTTCATCTACTCACATTCACTGTCATCACCTCATTAGCAGGGCTCGGCTTTTTAGTCTTTTTTGCATGATTTATTATCACCGTTTCTGGCAATGTGCTTTTTGGAACCACATAGCCAGCAAGATCTTACAGCGTAGGCAGTCTCAATTTCTTCACTTTGAGCCTTGGCACCTTTAAAATTATGGACAGAAGGGTTTCCTTTGACCTTTAGCTTTACATCTGCGTCACGCTGGTGACATTTTTCTTCTTCCTCAAGGAGACACACAGCAATGAAATTGAAACTTAAATCAACTTCCAGGATCGCTTCAACAGAGTTAATCAGAGAATCAAAACTTGGATCAAGGGTTGTGTTACCCAAAATGCTCCTTGGAAAATTCCAAGAAAATATCAAGTTTCTAATATGTTGGGGAAATTAGCAGCAACTCGACTTTAGCTATGCAAGGGGCTACCAACGAAATCTTTTTAAACCAATTATACCAGTACTAGTCTGGATGGAATACGTATACATTTAAAATGAAGTATGTTTTTTTCTTAAGGAGTTCAAAAATAACACCAAACACACACATATTCACCCAAGGCTATAGAAAAACAGTAGGAAAACTTGGATAGGGGGTAGCAAGAGGATCTTGAGGTGATACAGACCTGTCCTGTAGTCAATCTGGCAGAGTGGATGGAGGAACCTGGGTTGGCTAACACAGAGTAACAAAGTTTCCCCCCTATTACAACTGTGCGCAATGAGGCATATTTTGGGGGGGTCTTTTATACCTCCACATACACCTGAGGGGATTAGTTGCTTCATGGGTTGAAACAATGAATTTCATGAGCCTTCATGGATTGCACAATGAGTTTCCTGGTCTTGACAGGGTGAGGAAGATGCTAAATGTGTTTCTTAATGTCCAGTGATTGAATTTTAACAGCGTTGAGCAACTTCTTTTAGGTTGGGAGCTGAGGACAGGAAATTTCACAATCAGCAATTACAAAAGGGTTTCTCCACCCACCAACCTCTCATTTATGTGGAATGTGTCTTCTTTTGGCTTCTAAGCCCCAGGCATTACTTTCCAGGAGAAAACCAAAAATGACCTTTTCTGAGACCATCCTGTCTTTTCCCTTGTAAAATGCCACATTAATGAACCAAATTGGCCAGTTTCTGAGGCCTTTAGCCAATGCTAACATTCCAGAAGTGGGGTGCCTTGGAAGTAGGGTGGAAGCTTGCTTACAGTTGACAGAACCAGATAGACCTTATCAGGTTCAGAATAATGAGTGCCAACCTCAGACAGTCTTGCAGACAGCTCACAAAGATTAGCCAGGTGGGTATTCATATCCTCACCAGGCTGCAGCTTTGCTTTATACAGCCTTCTGGTCAGCAGGATTTTTGAGCCAGTGGTTTCTCTCATATACACTTCCTTTAGGGCCTCCCAGCATTCCTGAGCAGTTTGCAACTCTCTAATGTACATCAGCTGGGAGTCTTCCACCCCTAGAATAATTGATGATCTAGCCTTGTTTTCAGCTTTAATCTGGGCATTTTGAGGGAGCCTGTACTATTTGGTGTATGGGATCCTAAGATTGTTCACGCTTCAGATAAGCCTCAAGACGCAAAGCCCAATTAAAATAGTTCCTGTCATTTAATATCTCAAAAGGCAAATCTTCTGGTACAAATGCCATTTCTGCAACCTACTGAACTATCAAGCACCTCTCAGCTGGTTACTCCCCCAGACAGAACAGCTTACCAGCAAGGACCTCCAGATAGCTCTTAGCTTTCAGCAGAATGCAAGCATCTTCAGCACACAGGATTAAACTCAGCCACCTAAGTTGACAGATGTAGATTGGAACTCAGTGAACAGGTGACACCTTTGGACAGCTGGATAGCACCTCTGGATTGCTGGGCCCATAACCTGTTGTGCTACAGCCTGCTGGAGTCTGTCTATGCTCAGGAGTCCAGCCAGCAGTCAGGTTAGCAGAGTAGCAAAAGCCTGGTCCAGATGCTTCCAGCATGCTCAATGTTCAGTGAGTAGATGGACACACTTAGTGTCTAAAAACTAACATTCTTTATTGTTTACATCCTAAACTACAAACAAAATCATTGTTCTAATAGCTAAACTTACAGTTAGCAGTCAGTCAAAGAAGTCAGTTGAAGAAGTGAAGTGGGCTGCCTTGCACCATGACTTACATCAGGTTTCCTAGCTGTTCTAGCAAGTTCTAGGAACTCCCCTTTATTCAATTGGTGACTGGTGACATCATCTGACATCAGCCCTAGCATGCTATCCCCCCTGCTATTAGTCATACTGAGATAAGAGGGCAGAAAAACATCAGCTGTCTAGTTAACTGCATAGCTGTTTAATCTTCAGCTTTTTACTCTACAGATAAATGGAATATATGATATCTCTTTATGACATAAATTTCCAAGGGCTACATATTCAAAACCCCAACAGTCTTGACTTCAGTTAAGTAGCACTTACTCCTAGGTAAGTAGGATAGGATTGCTTTAACCACTTCTAATAAACCCATTTCCCCCATATTATCTAATAAAGAAATGCATAGGTTTCTGAGGTATATTTCTTTCTTTGCACATTCATCAGTTCAGTTTTAGAGCAAAGTTTAATTCATTCGAAACAAATAAGTTTTGTTCATCTTACAAAACAAGGTTAAGAGATTTAAGAAATAAATATTAAGGTAACATGATCACAGAGAATAATGGTATTGTTACATACATGGTCTTTCAAACTAGAGATGTGATGGATTAAATTTGGGATCCCTGGCTTCTGTATGCAAAACATGTGCTCATGCAACTTTTTGGAAACTGCTTCTTGATTGGGAGCAAGGAGGCAGAAAGGATTTGGTTGTGTAGGAAAATGTTCTGCATATGCTTAAAGGTTCTTAAATAGTTTTGTTAACAATTTTTAAATGTTGATTCACTGACTGATATTTGTAGGTGAACATTTATTGCTGTACTTTCAGTTAAACAGTGCTAACTGAAAAAAATCAGTCCTTATCAGCCATGAACAAACAAGACATTTGACCAGAACACCTATTGTCCACACTCATCCCCGCAAACGTCTTTCCTTCACACCTTCTCCCATCCACAATACAGAAATAGCCAAAACCCCATCAACATTAATGTTCTGACTGTTAGCAGCAATCAACAAAGCCGTGTTTCTTTGTCTAATTGTGGGAAACTCACCCAACCATTGTTTACTGAGGTAGGCTGAGGCCAGAAAAAGTTAAAGGAGTGGGAATATTCTGGTGGGAATTTCCTAGCCAATCAAGTTGCAAGTTATGCTGTGCTATCCAATAAAATGGTAAGTATGAAAATCTTACTATTTACCATTTCCTAAAATAGAAATTGGATTAAAAGAATGAACAGATTATTTATTGAAGAAGGGGATGAGTGAGGAAAAATCTTTAGAGGAGGCCCTACTAAATGCTACAGGAATAGCTTATAAAAGGGGAAATGTGGCTGGAATTAGTGACCAAGAAAGGGTGGTTATTTTGTTGCAATTAGAGGCCTTAAAAGATGTTCAGAATCAAAATGAACAATTGAATGAACAATGAGGGAAAATGCAGCTTAAAAATGAGGCTTTAAGTTTAGAAAATTTAAAAAGAATCCAGGAATTAGTCAAATTGCAATGAGAACAGGAATGCATGAGTAAGGCAAACATGGAATTACAGGCAAATTTATGAGATTTAGAATATCAAATGGGAGAAAATAAAAAGAACTCTCATAAAAAGAAGACTCATTATGCCTCGATCACTGAGAAACCACAAGAAATGGTTGAATTGTGTTCTAGTATAATGGACTCCCATGTACCCAATTGGCAGGATTGTCAACAGTTATTGATGACTCTTATTCACCACAGATGAATGTAGATGAATTATTCAGCAAGCTGAGAAGATTGCTTTAGGAAGGGCCCTTTTGGGAGAACAGAATTCCAACAAGTGGATGTGAGAACGAGTGCCCTTGACTTACCCCGACTGGAACCCAAATCACCCAGGAGGAATGGACATGATATGCAATTATTAGACCCTATTGATTGAGGTCATGCGTGAAGGAATGAAGAAGGCAATTAACATGTCCAAGGTTTCAGAGATTATACAAGGACCAACTGAGGCTCCGTGTGCAATATTTGGAGCACCCCCTAAATGCCTATTGTTAATATACCCCACTTAACCCAGACGAACCAGAAAACCACCGAACTGTTAATATGGCCTTTCTGGCCATTATCTGGGAAAGAAAGCAAGCAATTTTTTTTTTTATAAAATATTTTTATTGTATACATTCTTAAATCAACAAAGCATATCAAAAGAGGAGTTGCAATGAAGGACTTGATCAAACAGTTTTTAAATCATTAAATCAAACCTCTTATTCAAAAGGTTTCCTCATCCATAGATCATAAATCGTACTTCATAATTCATAAGTCGTATGTCTTGCAATCATCAAGTGTCACGATTCTTACCCAATATATGTGTATGCATATATATACATTCATATATACTAATATGTATGAAATTATTTCTATCCATTCTCTCTCCTATTTAATATGAGAGAGAGAAGAGAAATATATATATATATATATATATATATATATAAAATAATAAAATAAAAATAAAACCCCCACCATCCTTCTACTTTCCAATCTCCTAAAATATCCTTCCCCTAAATTGACTTCCTCTCTGAAACCAGCTCTGCCCTATTGTTTGTTTCCCCGTCCCATCTTATCACCTGTCACTATCTGTTTCCTTTTGCTAAAGTCAACACATTTCCACTGTATTGCCCTCGTCTAATGATACTTTAAAGCTATTAGTTGAAATCGTTGTCTGTTAGGAACTTACTATATCATCATTATCTCATATTTCACTAGATTTGATGTTACTACTCGTATTGTTATATTACACTATATTGCCATTGTCTGCTTATTGCCACCTTTATTTTTATTTGTTTATTTATATATTTGTATGTTCATTTTTTATATTTCCTTATTATTTCCATGCCCTTCTTTCTTTTCTGTCCTTCTACTTTCTTTATGCACTAATTGTTGCCCTTTCACCCCATTTGACCTTTAAAAAATTTGAGAAGGTTTTCCAATCCTCGTAATGTCTTCCCAGTGATTTGCCTTTCAATAAAATCGTCAGTCTGTCCAGTTCAACCATTTCTCGAGTTTTTATGATCCAATCATCCACTGTGGGTATTATTTTAGCCTTCCATACTTTAGCATATTCAATTCGGGCGGCTGTTAACATGTAAAACAGCATTTTACCATGTTCTTTTTCCAACTCGTCATCCATCATCCCCAAAAGATAAAGCTCCGGTTTAAATGGAATATTAGTATTTAGGATTCCATTTATAGTCTTCTGTATTATTTTCCAATATTTACCAGCTTCTTTACAAGTCCACCATAAGTGGAAAAAAGTGCCCAATTCATGACCACATTTCCAACATTTGCTTTCAGTATTTTTATACATTCTTGATAATTTATGTGGTGAATAATGCCATCTCAGATACATCTTATAGTTGTTCTCCCTCACATTCTGACTCAAGGTGTATTTCATCCTTTTATTCCACAGTTTCTCCCATTGTTTTAATTCAATTTGGCAACCTATGTTCTGGGCCCATTTTATCATCACGTCTTTAATAACATTATCTTCTGTTTCCCATTCCAACAGTACTTTATAAAATCTCGTGATCATATTTTTATTCCCTGCTTGAACTATTTTATCCCATACTGATTTATTTGTTTCAATACCCTCTAATTTTTTATCCATGTTATATCTTTCCTTTATTTGTCTGTACAGATACCAATGACAGACAATTCCTTCTTTCCCAAGTTCCTCTTGTGTTTTTATACAATGTTGGTTGTCCTTTTCTATTACCACGTCTTTGTAGGTGATCCATTTTTTCGATGGGATACCCTCTTTACTGAAAAAGGCTTCATGAGGGGATGTCCATATTGGAATGTTTGGACATAACCTTCTTTTATACTTTTTCCAAACTCTTAATAATGGGCCTCTAATATAGTGTGTATTGAATTCTTTGTTTATTTTATCTTTACCGTAAATGAGATAGGCATGAAAACCGAATCTGTTGCCTTCTCCCTCTATCTTCAAAAGTCTTTCATCCTCCAACGTGGTCCATTCTCTTATCCATGTCAAACAACTCACCTCAAAATAGAGTCTCAGATTAGGTACGCCAAAACCTCCACGCTCCCTGGCATCCTGTAATATTTTTATTTTGACCCTTGGCTTCCTGCCCGCCCAAATGAAGTTAGAGATATCACCTTGCCATTTTTTAAAATCTATCTCATTTCGGATAATCGGGAGCGTTTGAAATAAGAATATCAATTTTGGCAGTACATTCATTTTTATTGCCGATATGCGTCCTAAAAAGGATAATTTTAAGTTTTGCCAATTTTTTAGTTCTTTCTTTATTTCCGCCATTGTCTTCTTATAATTGTTTTGAAAGAGATCTGAATTTTTATTTGTGATGTAAATGCCCAAATATTTCACTTTTTTAACTATTTGTAGACCTGATTTCTTTTCCAGAGCGCTTCTTTCTTTCTCAGTCATATTCTTCGTAATCATTACCGTTTTGTCAACATTAACTTTTAACCCAGATACCACTTCAAACTCTTTCAGTATCTCTAAAAGAGTATTTATCTCTTCCATTGGATCTCCCAACAACACCACCAAATCGTCTGCATAGGCTCTTATTTTATGATTAAATCCCCCAATTTTAGCTCCATTTAATTTTGAATCTTCTCTTATTCTTCTACATAGACCTTCGATTACCATCAGAAAAATAAGTGGAGAAAGAGGACACCCCTGTCTTGTCCCCTTCTGTATCTGTAGGGCCTCCGTCGTCTCTCCGTTAATTATTATCCTAGCCAATTGATCTTTGTAGATGATCTCCATCCAATTAGTAAATTTCTCTCCTACATCTATTTCCATTAAAATTTTAAACATGGCTTGCCAATTAACATTATCGAAAGCCTTTTCTAAGTCAAGAAAAACCAGGGCAAGTTTCTTGTCAATATGTTTTTCATAATATTCTAACACATTCAAAATAAGTCGTACGTTATCTTTTAAATATCTGCCCGGTAAAAATCCTCTTTGGTCTTGGTGCGTCCATGATGATAAAATCTTCTTCAGCCTATTAGCTAAAATTGAAGTAAATATTTTATAATCCAAATTCAGTAATGAGATTGGTCTGTAGTTTTTTGGCTCACATGGGTCCCGATTCTCTTTATGAATCAGTGTGATGTTTGCTTCCTTCCACAAATTTGGTGATATTTCTTTTGTTATTTCGTTTAATTTTTTTTAAGTGGTAATGTCAGTTGATCCTCAAAGATCTGGTAGTACTTTGCCGAGAATCCATCGGGTCCTGGGGCTTTATTTGGTTTTAGTTTTCTTATTACTTCTGTAATTTCCATCATTGAGATAGGTTGGTTTAATCCTTTTCTTTGTTCATCTGAAAACTTCTCCCATCTAAATTTCTTAAAGAGTTTTTGTGTTTTTTCTTCTAACAACTCTTTCCCTTTATATAAATTTTCAAAAAAAATTCTAAAAATATCCTTAATCTTCTTCTGGTCTGTATATATCTGCCCCTTCCATCTCGCTTTAGCTATGACATTTCTTTCCCTCATCTTTTTAATCTTAAGGGCCAGCCATCTTCCAGGTTTGTTTGAGTGTTCAAAATATGTTTGTTTAGCAAATTTTAATTTCTCTTGAATTTCATTCACCATTTCAGTTGATATTTGTTTTTGGAGTATTTGTAACTCTATTTTTACTTCTTTTTTTTTGAGGGTTTTCTTCCAGTTCCTTCTCTTTTTCCCTTATCTCCTCCTTAAGTTTTGTTAATTTTTCTGACCTCCTCTTCCGTAATTCTCTGTTTTGTTGAATGAAGAATCCCCTCATTACCACCTTAGACGCCTCCCAAATTGTGCTTCCACTCATTCCTTCTGTTGAGTTCTCTTGGAAGTACCACTTCAGCGTTTGTTTGGCTTTCTGGACAATCTCATCTTTCTGAAGCAAATATTCATTCAATCTCCAATTAGGTTGGGTTCTATACTCTTTTAATTCTAATAGTACCGGATTATGATCTGACCATATTCTCGGAAGGATCTCCATCTTTTGGATTGTATTGCCTGCCCATGGTTCTGGATATCATGAAGAAGTCTAGCCTAGAAAAGGAGTTATGACACGCTGAATAAAAAGTATATTCTTTTGCATCACTGTATTTGTGTCTCCATGCATCTATTAGTGCTAAATTCTCCTTCAGATCCTCAAACGTTTTGGGTAGTTTCCCTTGTAGCTCTTTTACTTTCTTTATTGATTTTCTATCCTTTTTGGGCGATATGACTCCGTTCCAGTCACCGAATATAATTATTCGATCATAGTTATAATCTAGTATTTTTAACATCAGTTCCTGGTAGAATTTCCCTTTTCTTTCTAAGGATGCGTATATGCCCACCATTAGGGTTTTCTTTCCTTGAATTATTCCTTCTACCCCGACATAGTGTCCTTCCTCATAGCTGAAAATCATATCCGCTTTAATTCTATTATTCACAAACATAACCACTCCTTTCTTCTTTTCCTTGGCAGCTGATATGAATTCCTTACCTAATTTTTTATTTACTAGCAGATGTATATCCTTTTCTTTTATGTGGGTTTCCTGCAGGCAGATAACATATTTTTTCTTTCCCAGTAAATGGTAGACTTTCCTTCTTTTTTCAGGTTGATTGAGTCCTTTTACGTTCCATGTCAACAATTTCAAATTCATATTTTAGTTTCCTTATTAATTTAATTATTTAACTTCTCCCTTTAATCTTCTATTTGTTTATCCAAATCCAAATTCGGCTCTGGCTCATCCGATATTCCCTCCTCGTCTTTCTCCTCCTGTCCATCTTCTTCTCCCTCTTCTTTATCCATTTGCAATTTCTCCTCTTCTTCTTCTTCCGTTCTCTGTCGCTTTTCCTTTTCTTCTTTCATCTTCTGCCTCAGGTCTTTTCTGTATTTCACCAGAAATTCCTCAGCTTTTGCAATGGTATCTATCTTGAATGTCCTCTGTTTAAATCTAAATGAGATCCCTTCTAATTTTTCCCATCTATATGGTATCCCATTTTGACGTAATTGGGACGTTATAGAGTAGCATAATTCCTTCTTTTTTTTAATATTCTCAATGGTATGTCCTTAAACACCATCAGCTCCGTCCCCTCAATTTTCAATTTCTCTTCATATGTTCTTTGTAATATTTCATCCCGAGTTTTTTTCCTTACAAAATAGATTACTACATCTCTTGGAAGGTTTTTTTGTTTCGCAATTTTTGATGAGATCCTGTAAATTTTGTCCACCTCCCATTCAAACTCCACTACTGGTTTACCCATCAAGTCAGCAAATGCTGGAATAAGAACTTCATATAGATCTTCCTTTTGCCATTCTTTCAGCCCTCTTATTTTAATGCAGTTTTCCCTCAATTTTTATTCCTGCAAAGCTCTTTCATCCATTTTCTGTTCGTAATTTTGTTCTAGACTTATTGCTTTGACTTCTAGTTTTTCTGTCTTCTGTTCTAACCTAGATACTCTGTCTTGTGTTTGTTTGCTTCTTTTGTCAGCTCCTCTAACGATTCTTTAATTCCTCTAAGTTTCTTCTTCATGTCCTGTTTGATTTCTGTTCTCATATATCTTTTTTCGGTTCTCAGCAGCTTCAATTCCTCCAGGATCGTAAGTTGACTAATGTTTTGTTCCAGTGACGGTCTTCTTTGCCCCAACGCGGCTTGTGCTGCCGCTTGGGCTGTGGTCTTCCTTAGGGTCATCTCTATTTTCTTCTCCTTCTTATCCATATTACACGGCACCGGAGAGAGCTACGTGTCTATTTCAGGGTTGGCAGTGATTCTTTAAACAATAGGGGAAGGAAGAGATGGAAAGAAGGGAATAGAGCTTCAAGGCAATATAATTAAATATTTTTAACCTGTTATTTCAATCCCAAATTCCTTTGTTCGCTATCTCAAAGAGGGCACTCCTAAGCTATGAGACTCCTCAGATTTCCAAATTCAATTTTCCCCCCAATCGTTTTCAATGAGCAGTAACAGCTACTAGTATTAGCATCAATTCCAAAGGCGTCCTCTTTCAACCTACTTGTCCCTTAGCGTATACTTTCTTCTCTCTTTCCTTTTCCCTCACACACGTGTCAGTATCTCAATATTTATAGTATATATGTCTATATATATATATATATATATATATGCATATATACACGTTTATCTATTTGTTTATTCATTCGTTTGTTTAATCTATCTGAACTTTTGTCAATATTCAACCAACCACTAGGTTATCTCGGGGATTCAACCAACAAAGATACAAATTCAAAATATAGAGATCCCACCAATGATATAAATGTTTCAAGGTATTAGAATCAAGTTAGGTTACAACTGCCCCCCCTTATCTATTTATTTATTTATTTATTTTTGTTTCTCTCATAATCTTTAGTTGTTTGTCGTGTCCCCCATTTATCAACTGATAATACCAGTGTCAGCCAAAAGCTGCAAACCCACATGTAAATTTAACAGCAATTTGACCTTGATTTGTAATTGCCTGCAACTCTAACCCTGTATAGCAGTTTCCCCTTCCCCACTAATTTACTCAATTTTCCCCCCCTTTCCCCCTGATTCTAAGTTCTTTCTTCTGGCGCCTTTCCCTGCTGATCACTGCTACCACCTTTAATTCCCGTTAATCTCTCTTGTCAATCTATACCTCTTACTTCACATTCCTTTCTTCTCCTTACTTCCCTTCTCCTTCTTCCTCCCTACTCCCTCCGTCTACTCACCCCAGTCCCTCTCCTACTTCCTTGCCTTCTCTCTCCCTTTGTTTACCCACCCCGTGCACCGGTCCCACTTTCAACCTTTACCCACTTTACCCACTCTCCTGTTCTCTCTCAACACCTCCACCCACCTCCTCTTCCCTCTTCCCTAACCCCCTCCTTACTTTCCCCTCTCTTAAATTCCTCCCTTCTCCCTCCTCCCACTTTCCCTCCCTTCCTCCTTCCCCTCCCTTCGTTCTCCGACCCGTTCTCCGACCTGTTCAACAATTCAACTTTTCCCCTTTTCCCCCTTTACCCGCTATCCTTCCCTCCTCTGCCTCCTTTAACCACCTTTCCTCCTTTCTTCCAACACCCCTTGCTCAATATCCCCCTCTCCCCCGCCTTTCCCCCCCAGTTAATTTATTTTAGCCTGCTTGGCACACAGCTCTCCACACGTCACTCTGCCTTTCGCTCCTTTCCGCATCTATAGCCCTCGGCGTTGCTGAAGTCTTTTCTTTCCCTTCCACAATGCGCCGGCACTCTCCTCTCTCTATTTTCTCCATCTTTCGTCACTGTCTTTTTCCTCTGTCGTTCAATCTGTCCCAGTCTGATTCTCCTGTGTATCACCACCTTTTTTTCTGTGTCATTATTTTTCTATCTCAGTTCCTTTAAACTCCCCCTCCTTTCACTCTCTCTCATCTTCTCTTCCAGTCTCGCTAGCAATCACTCCTGGTCCGGGCCAAGAGGAGGAGGGGGAGGAGATGTCTAACTTTGTCACCACAAGTTACTAAGCAAATATACACTTCCACACTTCACACCAAAGGTCTCATGTCTCTGTGTCCGATCTAAATCCGCTCCAAATCAATAGATCCAGCTGTATAATTCTCCAAAAACCAGAGTCCCGTTTAATGTAAATATCCAACCAGAGCGTCTCCTAATACAGAGTTTTAATCAAAGTTTGTCCAAGTCTATCCAAGTTTTAGTCCCCTTCTTCCTTCCTTTTAAAGAGGGACAGTCGCCATTTTACCCTTATGTGTATTTATTTTAAAAAGTCCTGTATTTTTAGCAGTAACTAGTGGCGTTAAATTAAATTAAGTGGCAAACACTATCTCATCAGTCTACATAGTAGTGATCGGTATTTCAGTGCCTTTAAAGTTTTAATCCTGTTTTTACTCACAAATCGGCACAACACTCTGTAGCTGAGGCAAAAGTTGTTCCTCGTAAGATTGTATCCTCTCAGGCTAGTTTCAGAGTCCCAGAAACTGTAGCGAATTTCAAATTGTTTCTTTGAAGTGTTCTTGTTAAAAGTTGACGGCAGCGCTAAAGCCGGGTCCCCGGCTACCCCGCGAGGCTGTGGTGTGCTCTGGTCCCCTCTGCCCCATTCTATACCCCACGGTCCACCTTCAGTGCCCACTTTCTGGGGTATTACAGGGCAGGAAACAGACCTCCATGAGCCCCTCTGACTCCCCCTTACCTGGGGGAGATTTTAAAACCCACTGCGCTGGTGATCATTGGGTTTAAAGTCCCCGCAAGGCTGATCTCCCACCAGAGCTTCAGGTGGAACGATCTAACACGCCGCCATTGCCAACCGGAAGCTCGAAAGCAAGCGAAATTTGAGAAAGACAAGAGGAGGATAAGAAGAATAGGAGTAGTTATTAAAGTGGGGATAAGATAATATAATAGAAAGATATTCAGATATAAGGTTATCATGGCATCAGGAATCAGATCAAGGGCATATACAACAACACAGACTACATTGACAAGAAGGGGGTCTACTGAAATGCCAGGAAAGCAGGTTGATGTTAACATGCAGATCGTACAGGAGCTGAGAGAATTTAAGCAGGAAATGAAGGAAGATTTTAAAACATGAAGAAAGAACTAAAATTAGATATTGAAAGGTTGGGTAACTCTCAGCTGAAATGAAATTAATGAAAAATGATCTGGAAGTAGTCAAGAGCAAAACACAAATACTGGAAAAGCAATCTGAAAGTCTGACAATGGAACAGGAGAAGGAAAAAAAATCTTAAATTAATCCAGGAAATAAGATATCGGGAGAAATGTATTAAATTAAGAGGAATTCATGAGAAAATAAAAGAAAACTTATATGACAGGATAATCCCTTCGTTAGCTCAGTTCATGGAAATGTCAGAGGATTCTTTACTGCATTATACAGACAAAATATTCAGAATAAGCTTGGAGGTAGCAAAGGAGAGGAAAATACCTAGAGATGTAGTCATTACATACATGAAATCCACAACAAGAGACAAAATAGTACAGCAAAGTTATCAAAAGAAATTAGTCATAGAAGGTCATGATATTCTGATTTTCAAAGATACACCCCTGAAAATACTAAGACGAAGGCAGGAGTACAGATTTCTAACTCAAAGGCTCCTAAGTAAAAGGATTAACTACAGATGGGAGTGTATTGAAGGATTCTCATTCAGCTATCATCAAAAAAGATATAGAATTAACACGGTGGAGAAAGCTAAAGAGTTTATAGAAAAAATGAATCGGGAAGATAGGGAATACGATGTGAAAAGGAGAAAAAAAGGTGTGGGAAAAGGTGTGAGAGGGAAAGATCAACCTGGTAAAGATGAGGATGGAGAAGACAAGCAGGAAGACCAACAGAGTATAAAGGGCGGTAGACCAAAAGGAAAAGAGACAACAGGAGATGACCAAACTGAACAAGACCCCACATCCATCTCAAGAGGACAAAGGGAGAAAAAAATCAGGAATCAGAACAAGGAGGAAAAGAAGAAGAGGTGGAGGAGACTAGTGCGGAAGATTTGGCATAGATTATATCATGGAGCTGTCTATGTTAACCTGGAACATCAAAGGGTTAAACACCCCAGAAAATTGAGGAGAGTGTATTATTACTTAGAGAAGCAAAACATGGACATTATAGCTATCCAGGAGACTAGAATAAAAGAACAAGATTGTCAATATTTGAAGTATACGAATCTGGGTCAAGTATTCCACTCATTGACCACACAAAAGAAAAATGGAGTAGCAATATATGTAAAAAATAAGTATGAAGCAAAGGAGATTCTGAGAGATTCAAATGGTCATTATGTGGGAGTGGAAATAAAATTGGTTGATTACAAAATCATAGTGATAGCGCCATATGCACCTTTGGAAAATAAAAAACAATTTTATGAGCAGTTGAAGAATGAATTAAGAAACTTGGAAGATGGGAGTATTATTATTGCTGGTGATTTTAATGGCGTTATAGATGGCTCCAGAGACAGATGAGGAAATAAAACGGCATGGTAATCTTCCACTGATATGTAATGAGATTTTGGATGATTCAAAACTAATAGATGTATGGCCGTATAAAAAAGGAACAGAAAAAGGATATATATTTTATTCAGAGGTGCATAGAATGTTGTCACGAATTGACATGTACTGGGTGACAAAAGAATTATGTACAAGAATTAAAGACATAGACATCTTGCCGAAAATTTTGTCAGATCATAATCCGTTAAAAATGACTTTAAACATTAGGAAGAAAGAATATATATGGAGAATGAAGGAGACAATGCTAAGACAGGAAGAATTTATTATAAGAATAAAGAAAGAGATGAAAGATTTCTTTGTAACAAATAAGACAGAGGAAACATCTAGTAAAATAAGGTGGGATGCCTTCAAAGCAACAATGAGAGGTCTGTTCCTGCAAAGAGGAGCGGAAATATACTAACAGAGAAAAGAGAGGAAAGAAAGACTAATAGGAGAACTGAAGGAGAAAGAAAAAATACTAAGACAGAATCCTTGTAGCGAGAAGATTTTGGGACAAATAAAGAATATACAAAATGAATTAAATCAAGGGATGATAGAAGGGATTACCCATAAGTTAAAGAGAGTCAAGGAAAACTATTTTGCAAATGCCAACAAGGTAGGAGGTTGGTTGGCACATAGGCTAAAAAAAGAGACGGAAAAGAAACTTATAACAGTAGTTAGAGAGGAAGACAAGACTTCTACCTCACAATGAGACATATTGAACAATTTTACACAATATACTCAGATAAGGGAAAAGTTGCTGGTATTGACTTGGATATTAGAAATTATATAATTAACAACAGCATTGGACGCATCACAGATGATCAACGAGAGACATTTGAAGAGCCAATAACGCAACAGGAGATATCCTCAGCAATAAAAAGTATGAAGACAGGAAAATCTCCTGGCCCTGATGGTTTTATAGCAGAGTACTATAAAGTATTTGAAGAGGAAATAAAAGGGTATATGCAGGAAATGTTTAACAAAATAAATGATGAAGCTATCCCCAAATCATGGGAAAACGCGGACATAGCTCTAATACCGAAGGAACAGAAAGATACAACTGAGGTCAAAAACTATCGGCCAATATCCCTTCTGAATGTTACAAGATATACGCAACAATCCTAGCTAGAAGACTAAGGAAAATACTAGCGGAGTTTATCCATCCAGATCAGAATGGCTTTCTCCCAGGAAGAACACTGGCGAATAATATAAGATTGGCTTTAAGTGCTTTGGAATACTATGAAAAAAACAACCAAAAAAGCAGCTTTAATATTTGTGGACGCGGAGAAAGCCTTTGACAACCTGAGCTGGCAGTTTATGAAAGGTGTACTGGAAGGGATTGGTGTGGGCCCAAAGTTTTATCAATGTATTGATCAGATTTATAAGAAACAAAAAGCACATGTTTTGGTTAATGGGGAGAGATCAAATTTAATCAACATTCAGAAGGGAACAAGACAAGGCTGCCTCTTGTCTCCTTTGCTGTTTATACTTGCCTTGGAGGTTCTAAATAAGCAAATTAGAGAAGACGAAACAATTCCAGGTTTGAAACTCAAGGGCCATGAATACAAACTGTTAGCGTATGCGGAGGACCTACTATTAATAATGCAGGATCTGATGAATAACATGGAATAAGTATTTGAAATAATAAATTTGGGAAATTATCAGGATTCAAAATAAACAAGGAGAAAACGGTTATATTACCAAAAAACCTGTCAAAGTTTGAAGAGGTCAAAATAAAAGAAAATCTGGGCTGCAGGATCAAAACTAAAATAAGATACTTGGGAATATGGTTAAGTAAAAGAAATAGACAATTATATGAAAATAATTACAAAAGAACGTGGCATCAAATAAAAGAAGATCTTAAAAGATGGCAGAAATTGAACATGTCATTACTAGGGAAAATAGCTACGATAAAGATGAATATTCTACCCAGGATGATGTTCTTATTTCAGAACCTTGTAATATTAACCAATGAAAAACTGGTTTCAAAATGGACAAAGGACTTAAAAAATTTATTTGGAATGGGCGAAAGCCCATAATAAAATGGACAACCTTACTGAGTTTAAAGAACAGAGGTGGTACTGCCCTCCCAAACTTTAAGCTGTTATTATATTGCCTGCGGGTTGAAATGGATAAGTGACTGGGTTACGCTAAAGAATGGCAGAATTATAAATCTGGAATGTAGCAACCAAAAATTTGGCACTCACGCATACCTGTGGTACGGGAAAACAAAAGTGGATAAAGAATTCGGAAACCACACTGTAAGAGGTCCCTTAATGAAAATTTGGAAAAATGTAAAACAAAAATTTTATAGCAAGACCCCCTTATGGATTTCACCAGTAGAATCATAGAATCATAGAATTGCAGAGTTGGAAGAGACCACGAGGGCCATCCAGTCCAACCCCCCTGCCACGCAGGAAATCTTGATCAAAGCATCCCCGACAGATGGCCATCCAGCCTCTGTTTAAAGACCTCCAAGGAAGGAGACCCCACCACGCTCCGAGGGAGTGTGTTCCACTGCCGAACAGCTCTTACTGTCAAAAAGTTCCTCCTCATGTTGAGGTGGAATCTCTGTTCCTGGAGCTTGCACCCATTGCTCTGTGTTCCAGTCTCTGGAGCAGCAGAAAACAAGCCTGCTCCATCCTCAGCATGACATCCCTTCAAATACTTAAACAGGGCTATCATATCGCCTCTTAACCGTCTTTTTTCCAGGCTAAACATACCCAGCTCCCTAAGTCTCTCCTCATAAGGCATCATTTCCAGACATTTCACCATTTTAGTTGCCCTTCTCTGGACATGCTCCAATTTGTCAATATCCTTTTTGAATTGTGGTGCCCAGAACTGGACACAGTATTCCAGATGAGGCCTGACCAAGGCAGAATAGAGTGGCACTATTACTTCCCTTGATCTAGACACTATACTTCTATTGATACAGCCCAAAATCACATTGGCCTTTTTAGCTGCTGCATCACACTGTTGGCTCATGTTCAACTTGTGGTCTACTAGGACTCCTAGATCCCTTTCGCACGTAGTCTCATTCAGCCAGGTCTCTCCCATCCTATATTTATGCATTTCAATTTTCCGCCCTAAATGCAGTACTTTACATTTCTCCATATTGAATTTCATTTTGTTAGCTTTGGCCCAGCTCTCCAGTCTATCCAGGTCATTCTGAATTTTGATCCTGTCCTCTAGGGTATTAGCTACTCCTCCCAATTTGGTGTCATCTGCAAATTTGATAAGTATGCCCCTAATTCCCTCATCTAAGTCATTGATAAAGATGTTGAATAGCACTGGGCCCAGGACAGAACCCTGTGGCACCCCACTGGTCACATCTTTCCAAGACGAAGAGGAGCCATTGGAAAGCACCCTTTGGGTTCGGCCGGTCAACCAATTACAAATCCATTGAACAGTTAACTTGTCTAGCCCACATTTTACAAGCTTGTTTACAAGAATGTCATGGGGAACCTTGTCAAAGGCCTTACTGAAATCAAGGTATGCAATGTCCACAGTATTCCCTTCATCTACCAAGCTGAAGCCTTTCAGGTCAGGTGGACAAAAAGGGAAGACTGGGTGACATATAAAGATCTGATTAAATGGCCTGAGGAAAACTGCAGTTTAAAAACTAGAGAAGAATTACAAAATCAAGGCTATAACATACAATGGTTCACTTATTGTCAAATAAGGGATAGATTTAGGGAGGATAAAATAACATGGTTTTGTAAAAGATCGAAACGAAATTGATAAGATTATTTGGGATCAGGGAAAAGGAAAAGTAGCCAAATTTTACAAAACACTGTTTGAAAAGGAGTTGGAAAGAGATCTAATCACAGATTCCATGGTAAGATGGGTCAAAGACATAGGTGATGTTATAAGTTTGGAGGAATGGGAGAATGCTTGGTGTAAAACAAACAGCTTCACTGCAAGTCAAGATCTGAAAGAGAATTTTCTGAAAATAGCAAATAGGTGGTATTTGACACCAGTGAGACTAAGTAAGATTCACAAGTTATCCAACAAGAAATGTTGGAAATGTGACAAAGAGGTGGGGTCCCTTCACCATATGTGGTGGGGCTGTTCAATGATAAAGAAATTTTGGGAAAACATACATAAAATAATATAGAAGATGTTTGGAATAGCATACACAATGGACCCCAAAATATATTTGTTGAATATGACATCGATATTGGAGAAGGATGTAGAGAGAAAACATTGGAGGGTTATGTTATATTTAATCACTGTTGCCAGATTGAAGATAGCTGCAAAGTGGAAAATGAAGGAGACACCAAAAATAGGAGAATGGTTGGATAAACTGATAGAGATGGAAAATAACAACAAACTGACACAAATTATAAACAAGGGAGATGTAGAAGGAGTGTAGGAAGAATGGAAATTAATAACTAACTACCTGAAGAAAAGGCGTAATACCGTATATTCCGGCGTATAAGACGACCTGGCGTATAAGACGACCCCCCCAATTTCTAAAGGGAAATGCAGAGTTTGTGATATATTCGCCCTATAAGACGACCCCCCTCTTCCAACGCATAGGCCCCGCATGCCCCTCCTGCGCTCCCTTCCAGGAGGGAGCGCAGGAGGGGCATGCAGAGGCTGCGCGGCCAAACCGGGCACGTTCGCCCCTTCTCCCCACCTTCCTGGAAGGTGGGGAGAAGGGGCGAATCGTGGGTTTGGCCGTGCAGCCTCCAGATCCCCCTCCTGCGCTCCCTTCCAGGAGGGAGCGCAGGAGGGGGATCCGGAGGCTGCACGGCCAAACCCACGATTCGCCCCTTCTCCCCACCTTCCAGGAAGGTGGGGAGAAGGGGCGAACGTGCCCGGTTTGGCCGCGCAGCCTCTGCATGCCCCTCCTGCGCTCCCTTCCAGGAGGGAGCGCAGGAGGGGATCCAGAGGCTGCACGGCCAAACCGGGCACGTTCGCCCCTTCTCCCCACCTTCCAGGAAGGTGGGGAGAGGGGGCGAATCGCGGTTTGGCCGCGCAGCCTCTGCATGCCCCTCCTGCGCTCCCTTCCAGGAGGGAGTGCAGGAGGGGGATCCGGAGGCTGCACGGCCAAACCGGGCACGTTCGCCCCTTCTCCCCACCTTCCAGGAAGGTGGGGAGAGGGGGCGAATCGCGGTTTGGCCGCGCAGCCTCTGCATGCCCCTCCTGCGCTCCCTTCCAGGAGGGAGTGCAGGAGGGGGATCCGGAGGCTGCACGGCCAAACCGGGCACGTTCGCCCCTTCTCCCCACCTTCCAGGAAGGTGGGGAGAGGGGGCGAATTGCGGGTTTGGCCGCGCAGCCTCCGCATGCCCCTCCTGCGCTCCCTTCCAGGAGGGAGCGTAGGAGGGGGATCCGCAGACTGTGCGGCCAAATGGGGCACGTTCGCCCCTTTTCCCCACCTTCCTGGAAGGTGGGGAGAAGGGGCGAATCGCGGGCTTGCCTCGGCCGCTGCAGAAGCGCTCGAGCAGCGGCTGCGGCAAACTGCAGTGTTCGCCCCCTCCTCTTAATTCCGTTGCTCCCCAAAGGGGGAGAAGGCAGAGGAGGGGGGTGAATGATCTTCAAAACACTTTGCTTCACCCCCCCCTGCCCCATCTCCTGCCTCTTCGCTCCGTTTGCGAAGAGGCAGGAGATAGGCAGGTGGGCGAAGCAAAGTGTATCCGGCGTATAGGACGACTGTCAATTTTGGAGGGCACTTTTGAGTGCTCAAAAGTCGTCTTATACGCCGGAATATATGGTATATAGGACATAACAATGGGGAGTGTACTAAAGTTGGAAAGGGATGGTTTTAAGAGTATTGGAATTCAATAAATAAATATATTCTGAAGGTAAATGGCAAAGTACATGAAGTGGATAATATAGTTTATAAGTGTAAAAGAAAGGAATAGAGGGTAATTATGAAGCGAAGATTGAAAGTAAGATAAAGTAGGAATAAATCCTTTGAGTTTGTAAATATGAGGAGGTCAAGGTGAAAGAGGAAAGTAAAAGAAAAGCAAAAAGATATTAGTCTTTGTAAAACGATTGAATGATGATGAACTAAGAAGGTGAAAATCTAGAATCATTGTATCAGTATATGTAATGAACTGATTGTTAGATTATATGTAATAGATTACAGGTTGTTGGTTATATATGTAAGTTATATGTATAAGTTATATACACAAACTACAAAGCTATGTATAAGATACATGTATAAGCCATGAAGATTACGGTTTTGTTCATGTTTATGATTTTATATGATGTATTAATGATTAATGGGTAAATATTTTTTTTTTAAAAAAATGGCCTTTCTGACCGAAAGGTATGCAAGCATCAGAAAGAAACTACAGAAACAAGATGGATTTGTTGGAGAGAATTTGAGTTGTTGGAAATAGTGCAGAAAGTGTTTGTGAATAGGGAGAGAGAGACTGGAGAAGGCTGAATTGTTGGCATCTGCACTGACAGTTGAAAGGAATAGAGGATGTGGAAGAGGGAGCCAAGGACATGCGAGAGGATGTGGAACGGGAGGACTGGACCAAGACCAGTGCACTAATTGCAGACAGTATGGGCATTGGTGGAACGTGTGTCCAAATCAAGCCAGAGGAACAGAGGAGTGCCGAGGGGGCTGGTGGGGATGGGTCTGAGGAGGATGTTACCAGATTGGCAGGAATGGAAGAATTGGAATAGGACAGACTGGGTACCCTGCATTTTGGCCCCAGGAAACCTATGGTCGGAATTAACATAGGGGCTGAGAGATGCCTTTTATGATAGACACTGAAGCTTCAAAGTCAGTGGTAACCAAACCTTTCGCCCCTGTACGAGTAGTGGGAGCAACCGGTACTATAGAAGAATGGCCCCTATTGGAATTATGATCCTGTCAGCAAGGTTTGAAGAAGATGAATCAGCTGCTGTTGCTTTCTGAGGTCCCAAGATCCTGGCTTTGATATGCCCCCTGGAGGAAGAATGGAGATTGTTCACACTGGTTCAAGATGAAAAACCAGAACTGGAATTATGGAAAACTTTCAAAGCACCTGGAGTATGGGCCACAGGCTTCTGCCAGATGTGGATACCCAATTTTGCCATCTTGAGCAAGCACCTCTAAGAGGCTACCAAAGGACCAGAACAAGCACCAGTCCTGCAGGAAAAGGAACAATGGCAAGCATTTCAGCAGATAAAGTGTGCACTGTTGGAAGCTCCCACCTTGGGCCTACCTGATGTAACCAAGCCTTTTCTCCTGTATATAGATGGGTGGAAGAATATGGCCGTGGGAGTGCTGACTCAGCAGTTAGGATCTTGCCAACAACTGATGGCATACCTATTGAAACAATTAGATCCTGTGGCTAGTGGGAGGCCAGCAGGTGAAGGAAGCAGCCTTGGGACAAGAGATGGTGGTGCGGGTGCCACACGCAGTAGTAATCCTTATGGAATACAAAGGGAACTAGTGGTTTGCCAATAGCAGAATACTGAAATATCAGGCAATGCTGTGTGAAAAACCCAGAGTGAAGATCGAAGTGTCAACAACTTTTAATCTTGCTACTCTGCTCCCAGTGGAGGGAGGCACAACCCCGGTCCATGACTGCATAAGGACCATGGATGAAGTATATTCCAGCAGGCCAGACTTAAAAGATGTCCTGTGGCCACATCCCAAAGTAACACACTATACCAACAGAAGCAGTTATGAGAGAGAAGGAGAATGCTATGCTGGATATGCAGTGGTGATTGATTAAAAGGTTATTGAAGCCGGCCCGCTGCAAGCAGGAACCTCAGCTCAGAAGGCAGAGTTGATTGCATTAATTCGGGCATTGGAATTGGCAGAAGGACTGACAGTTATTATTTATACTGATTCCAAATATGGCTTCACTACCTTGCATGCCCATGTTCCCCTCTATCGGGAAAGAGGCTTCATCAGTTCCACAGGACAAAATATAAAATATGCTGCTAAGATAGAATTCTTATTGCATGTAGTGTGGATACCGAACTGAGTAGTCGTTATGCATTGCCGAGGACACCAGAGAGGGAATGATCAAATAGCAAGATGAAACAAGAAAGCAGCTCAGACAGCAAAAGAGGCAGTGATTTCCCCTTGAAAACCAAGAGCTCTGAGTGTTCCACCTTTGTTTCGGGTTAATTTGACTGACACCCATCCCAGGTACATGAGTTGGGAAGATGAAAAGGCAAGGGTGGACATGAATGCTATCAAGGTCAGCACTGGGTGGTGGCAACTACCTAACGGATTAGTAATGATGCCTCAGCGGTTGGCATGGTCAGTGGTCCAGCAAGCTCATGTGGCAACCCACTTGGGAAAGATGGCCTTGTCACAAGTATTACAGAAGCAAGTTTATGTTAATGGATTACAGGGTTTGACTGCTACTGCCTCCGCTTGATGTCAGGTGTCCACGAAGAACAACCCGTGACAGGGCATGCATCCTCCTCCAGGAGTCCAACATCAGGGAAGTACACCATTCGAGTCACTAGTGATAGACTTCACCAAGATGCCTCGAGCAAGACCTTATTGATACATGTTGGTCTTTGTGTGCACCTATACGGTTTGGGTAGAGGCCTATCCTACAAGGACAGAGAAGGCAAGGAAAGTGACGAAGCCTTATTAAGGGACATCATTCCACATCACAGATTGCCACATCATATTGGATCAGACAACAGACCGGCTTTCATTGGCAAGGTCCTTCAGATGACAGCATGCCTGCTGCAGGTGCAGTGGAAATTACATTGTGCATACTGACCTCAGAGTTCAGGAAAGGTCGAAAGAATGAATAGAACAATAAAGACTCAAGCAGCAAAATTATGGCAAGAAACAAAGAGGAAGTGGACAGAGGTGCTACCCTTGGCTCTGTTCAGAATTTGTTGTACCCCTCACGAAGTTACTGGGCTTTCCCCCTTCAAATTAATGTATGGAAAACCTCCCCAGATTTTGACTGGGTTGCAGGGGAAATCTGCAAGAATTAGGAAATGTGGCTTTACAGCAAGAGGTACAGGAAAGTGTTGCAGAGTCATAAACAGTACATTGTTGAAAATAGACCCCCAATACTCCAAACTAATATTCATCCCTTCCAGCCAGGAGATGAGGTGTGGGTTAAGGGTTGGAAAAATGACCCATTGAGTCCAAAATGGAAAGGGCCAAAAACTGTTCTTCTTTCTACCCCCACAGCAGCGAAGATGTCGGGTATCTGTCCTTGGGTACACTGGACATGGGTTAAGAGAGCAAAAGGCGGGTGGATGGTGACAGGGAATTCAGTAAGTCCTCTGAAGATGACCATCACCAGGCAGAACAAAGACTCAGGCTAGACCTTGCTGCACACACTCAGATAGCTGTTTGCCCAGCGTACTGTCAGACCTGCATCTGGAGAGGAAGAAGATTGGACAAGGCCCTACTACAGTCATACCGGAAATTGGCTGTTCAACATACAGCCAGATCCAGAATGAAAAATGCAGCTTGCTAGGAGTTTAGTTATAATAGGGTTATTAGCTTTTGTCACCACAACTAATGGGGAATGGGGTCAAAAATGTATTCCATCAATTAGTATAAAATATAACTAAGGAGGTTGTCACAACCTGCCCTGGATACTGGGTGTTATAGTTTCCAGGTCAGGCCTTGACGTGAGTTTGGCTCTCATGTGAATTTTCCAGGGTGCCTTAATTGCTGGATTCTAGCCAGCCTGCCTTAAGGTGGTAGGAGTGGGAAATTCAGCCTCTAGACTTCAAGGGCACACAGCTGTGGAATGCAACTGCCCTTTTCCTCCCTGCACTATTCTCAGGCTTTGGGAATCTTTCTTGTAACTGTGTATAACCAAAATTTACTGATGGCTTTATCTATCTGCTCTGTTCCATGTTGGCCAGAACTGGTTTTGAAATGCTACTGTGCAAGCACAGCCTGATCAATAAATCGTTTTGCTGCTAAATGAGTATTGTGTCAGTGTAGGTGCTAATGAGTCCATCACAGAGGTAAATGTCACCAAATGTTGGCTCTGCTCCCATGGGCCAGTATCCCGTCGACAAGGTTGGCCCATTATGCCCATTGCTGCCTTGAACTTGACAGGATGGAACCAGAAGAGGGTATACAGAGCTTTCAGTGCCTCCAGTATTCCAAGAAATCAGGGTTGGAGTGTGATTGACCCCAACTAGTTCCCCCTAAGCTCCCAAGGAGTCAGATCCCAGGCACCTCTGTACTTACAGTGGCACAACAGTTCAAAGGTAGGATATTATACCTTGTTCCAAAACGGGACTGTCACAAAAATTATTCTCCCTCATGTTATGCTAGGGACTACCCTCCATGTAACTATACAATAATTTTAATTGAAGAAAGAATCACAGAATCATAGAGTTGGAACAGATCTCAAGGGCCATCCAGTTCAACCCCCTGCCATGCAGGTATACACAATCAAATCATTCCCAACAGATAGCCATCCAGCCTCTTTTTAAAAACCTCCAAAGAAGGAGACTCTGCCACACTATGAGGCAGAACAGGAAGCCAATGCAATGTTACCCAGGGGACAGAGCCCAAATCCCCTTTTTCTTTTGGCAGTGGGGACACAAACGGGACAAGTAGTTTTATATAGTAACCAAGGGGGAGGAAGGAAGTCCCTTAAATGCAGTCCAGGACGAGGCCTTCATACATAATGGCCATTGGTTTTACAGTTTGCCTCCTGGGCTATATTGGATTTGTGGTAAATGGACTGGGAAAGTTTTGTCCCCTGTATGGAATGGCACATGTACTTTAGGATCTCTGTCTATAGCTGGTATTCAATACTATCCCCTTGATCAACCTCCCATAGCATGGCAAAGACAATTTGGTTGGCAGCATTTTAAAAGAGTGTATGATGACAAATTAGGATATAATCCTGACAATACCTATCTTACTGAGGGGGAACGATATGGGGTTATCCTTTTCCTGTGGGTAGGAGTGACACTAAATGTAAAACAAATATGAAAACTTTCGGTCCAGTTAGAAATATTGGCAAATGCAACTGTGAAAGGGCTAACAGCTCTACAGACGAAGATAGTCTCTCTTGCTCAACAATTAGCACAGCACAAATTGGGCCTTGTTAAGCAGGGAGGGAGGCCTGTGTGTTTGGCTAAACACCACATGTTATCATTATGTAAATGAGAGCAGTCAGGTTGAAGAAGATGTAGAAAAGGTACATCAGGTGATGGCCACTGTGAGAGCAACTTATAGCCAAAATGAACATTGGTGTGATTGGTTGGCATCTTGGTTGCCAAATTGGGAATGGTTAAAGGGAGTGTTCATGATGTTCTTACTAATTATGTTGATTTGTATGTTAATGTGCATTGTGTACCCTGTTTTTTCCGAGTGATGACAAGGTCCTTGGAAGACTCAGTCAGTGCAACTGCGGCCTTGTATACTATGATAATAGAAAAATTCCAGAAATAAGATAATGCTGTAGTTGCTTAAAATTATGCATTAAACATAGTGTCCCCTGTTTGCACCAGCAACATCTATTTACTTTACTTACTTAACAGATTTAATATACTTTTAGTGGTGTAATACTTTTATACATTCCTCTGGCTTCCCTTCGCAAACGAAGATCAGGAAGGACTTGGATTTGTCCTTTGAGCCTGTGCAATGGATTTTTCTGGTAGAGCGCAGCGTGCACAGAACTGGCCTCACCCTTTAAACCAAAGGTTCATCTGCTGGCCTTGCAAGCATGGATGGTAGCAGCAAGGTCCTCAGACTGTAGGTTTGATTAGAGTTTCCTTCTCTTAGATGGTTGACCTTACAGGGTTGGACAAACACCATCTGCCTGGGTTTGGGATTAGAGTTTTCCTTCTCCTAGGATGGTTGCCATAAGGCTAGAGAGCCCATCCTGCCCTTTGACACTCTTTGTCAGACCCTTCGGTTTTGACCTGTCTGGTATGGGAGACCCATGAGTTTTGACGTGTCTGGCTATTGTGCCACTGCCAGCATAGCTCAAAACATCGTTAGGGTACACAAGCCTCTCTCCCACGACAAGGGGGTGTCAATGGAGAGATTTTATACATTATTCAAATTCTAAATACATTATTTTTCTTTTATCCTAGGTCCTTCATTTAAATATCTTGCAGGCACCTGATCTTTTTGGGCACGGGATCCTGTCTGATCTTGGGTACTAAGCAGGGCCAGCTTGTGGTTGTTCTCAGATGAGAGTCTGTTGGCTCAACATTTTGTGCCTTTGCCTTTATTTTCCCTGTAGTTTATTTGTGACACTAGGACTTGTGACAGGACACTGTGTCCTGTCTTCATTATCCACTGTATTTGAGTGTTGGACTAGTTCTGGAGTACCAGTCCTTTTTTCTGGATGGCCCCATGGAATTGAGTGGGCAGGGCTTCTGGGGAGCAAAGTACCTGGATTTTCTAGAGCACTTTTCTAGATTTTCTAGATACATTGATCATTTTATATATAGATGGTATAGTTACTGATTTATTCTTTCTACTTGACTTATTTGCCATTGTTAATTAATTGGCTTATTATAAGAATGATTCATTTGATGGGTTAGGGAAATAAGGGAAGGAATTTGAATGTCTACAATGCTAATAACAATAACAATAATGATACAGGAGTAATTTATTGGTTTTCTTTGGGGCTTGAATGCCCTGGAAGTGCCATATATTTGTGAAGTTGAAGGCTTTCATGGCCGGCATTCATAGATTTTCCTTGTGTTTTTTTTCCGGGCTGTGAGGCCGTGTTCTGGAATAGTTTCTTTCTGATGTTTCGCCTGCATCTGTGGCTGGCATCTCTGAAGATGCCAGCCACAGATGCAGGCGAAACGTCAGAAGGAAACTATTCCAGAACATGGCCTCACAGCCTGGGAAAAAAAAAACAAGGAAAATCTACAGTGCCATATATTGTTTGATCTTGTGGGCTAAGCCGGGTCATCCCTAGTTGGTTCTTATATGGGGCCCATTCATGATGAACAGACTGGCTGATTTTCTAGTAGTACCTTATTGAGCAGCAGAGAGAGAGAGACTCCTGGGTGGTTCCACTCTTCATTTACATACAATGGGTTTGATTGGACAATTCCTTATGTTTGGGTTGTGAAGAAGCTATCTGCCACAGGTGTAATTGCAGGACAGTATTGCTCTCTGCCTTTAATGTTTTCTAACGTTGTCAGCAGCATTGCTGTTGATTCACCATTTTGTCCTTAATTATTTTATGTATCAGTGGTCCTCACTTTTTTAAAGGCACCAGATCCTGTTTGATATTGAGTGCTAGGCAGGGTTAGCTCTGCTTTGTGCCTGGATGGGAAACTGTTGATTCAACATTTGGTGCCTATGCCTCTAGTTTCCTTGCAGTTTATTGTGACACTAGGACTTGTGTCCTGTTCTCATTATACACTGTATTGCCCCCTGATAGCACCAACAGCATCTATTTACTTACTTAATTAGTTGATTCATAGATTTAATACACTTTGAGTGGTATAATACTTTTTATACATTATTCAATTGATAAATACATTACTTTTATTTTGGTGGACATGTTGCTGGTAGCCCTATGGAATCTTGGAGTGGAGAAATCAGTATGGGCCATGGGCTTAGTTGACTGTTTCATTTCTAACATGTACAATTTTGTCTTACGTGGTTTTTTGCAATTTTGTCTTACGTGGTTTTTTGCAAGGAAATTGCAAGGGTTAATTTCCTTGTTGGACGAATGGTAAGGAGAGGCCTGTGCTGTCACAGCTTGATACCCATTCCATTCCTGGAGCACCACAGGCCCCCACCTGCTTTTCTGTTCTGCTGTTTCAAGTTTGCCATAGGCCTATGCTTGATACTGCTGTTCTGTTCCAGGAGTACAGTCAGCCTCCACCTGATACATAGCTTCTGTCCAGGAAGCAGCGCTTTGTGCAGGGGCGCTTGTGTGCCTCCTTTGTGCAGGAGTGCCTGCGTGCTTTCTTTGTCTGGGAGAACTTGTGTGCCTCCTCGGTATGGTAGCACCTGTGTGCTTCCTCTTTCCAGGAGTGCCTATGTGCCTCCAGGAACACCTGTGTGACTCCTCTTCATATCCTGGTCATCCATTTGGAGATACTTAAGCTCTCCTCAATGCAATGGAGAAGGGTCTGGGGCATTATTTACCCCATCCTGATATAATTATTTGATAAACCTGTTCTTCATAGGGCTGGGGTTCCCCTGTTAGATGTAAGGCATTTCATTTTTCTGGGAGATCTCTCTCTCTCTCTCTCTCTCTCTCTCTCTCTCTGTGTATGTGTGTGTTGATGTCTCTATTGGATGATCTGGTGTGGGAAAGAGGCTAAGAAGACACTTTTCCCTTTTCTATGGCAAGTAGAGGAGGAGACTTGGTAGTTTGGTGAGCACATTTGGCATCTCTCCCTTTTTGGAGGTGAAAGGAGGATCTGGAACTTCCCGTTTAGGTCCTGTGAACTGACGGGTGGGGAAAGTAACCTCCTTTGGAGCCAGCCTGAAGGATAAACCCTCTCCTTAAATCCAGTGAGTTGGGGGAAGGGCTTTTGGGTTGGCCTTCCAGATGCGGGCTGACTGGGAAGCAGCCCAGCTTATGGGTTCTCCCTGGGGTTCAGGTGTTTTCACCCAAGGGAAGTTGGAAAGTTTTTTTTTTTTTTAGTTGACCTCCCACCCCAACAATTCCCACACTAGGCTGCTCCCCCATTGCAGATCTCTCAGAAACGGTTAAATGGAATATAGCTAAATAAAAGTGGCCCTTTACAACTCAGCTTATATGTGTGGTCTCCTTATTCCTGCGTCTATCAGCAAAGGATATTTAAATGTGGTGAAGAAAAGGTTAAGAGCCACTGGAATACAGAAATGCAGAGACAGAAGTTTCAAGATTCTTTTAATGTAGCGAAAACTTGTAATTAAATAAAATTTATATATAAAAAGGACTATTTAAAGCAAGGATAAGAGACCTGGACTATGCAAATGTTTCTGGATTGCACTGTCCAAATTTGCCATGAGTCTTACTGGTTGGAGCTGATGGAAATTAGAATCCAGCATCATGAGTCTTACTGGTTGGAGCTGATGGAAATTAGAATCCAGAATCATTTGGAAGGCCATGGGTTTCCTGGTCCACAGTAAAAGGAAATGTGTAGATATGTGCTCTCTTTCTTGCATGTCACAACTAGTGATGTAAATTTATCTTTTTATTCTTCTTGCCCCTGAAGGGGGGGAATTATATCACTCCTTTTTAAAAAAATATTTTAACTGTTATTGAATTTTTGCTTATTTACAATGGGGAAGGTAAACAGCTGCCTCCAGAATCACTTACTGAGCACGTGTGAACAGCAAAACAGGAAGAAAAGGAGAAAGCAGATTAATCTGGCTGGCTAGCTACCCAGACAATTTTCATATAACTTACCTAACCCTCCACCATTTCTTTTGGTGGTGACTGGAGAGGGCCATAAGATGCTCAGCTGCCTTTCCTTTCCACAGTATCTAACAAGGAAGAATGGCCCGTGTTTATCTTTAGACACAGTGGAATAATTCAGATTGCCTTGACTGATTCACATAATTAAAATGAATGGATGGATGAGGCACTGTTACTCTTTTTTTACTTTATTACTTAAGCAATAAAATAAATCCTTGCCCTACTCCATTACTTCTTTTGTGAATGAACTATGTGCAAATTCTCACACCTAGGTGAGCAGATGGCAGATTTCTCAGCTAAATAGAAATGTAAATGTATCAAGAAACCATAATCTCGTATGTTTAATAAACAGCAATAATTTATCTTAACATCCCCAGTCACAACAATGTTTATTAATGTTAAATTTTATTGTGTAATATGAAAGGATTATTTCTATGGAATATTTCTCTCATATATTCTGCTGCATATTTCACGTCTCTTTAAAGTGGCCACTTCTCTTTAAATCACTGTTTGTGCTACTTTATGGTTGATGAGATGCAGTGTGGGAAATGTGGGGAGGGGGATCCCAAGCTGTTCCTCTTTCATCTCCATTAAGAAGCTTGACCATTTGCCCTATTTGTCATTCAAGTGTACTTCTAAATGTGGCCTCCAGCTGTTTTGAATCAAGGCCATCCTTGGGTTTAAGAGATGAAATGTGTTTCACCCAACTGAGTAAGTGGAAGGAGAGTGATTTTAATGATATTCCATCATTTTGGAAGCATCATTTTGCTCTTCTATGTTTTGTTCCTCAGTTTCATCTTGGAGACTGCTTTTTTTGGTTAGCAGTAAAATCTAGGGAATGTGGGTATTATACACTATTTTTTGAAATTGTTATCTCTGTGAGTAGTGATTTATGTGTTGCTTTTCAGTTTAGGTAAATCAAAGTGAACTGAAGATTTTTGTCATAAACCATTACCAGGCTTTGAAAAAGAACAACAATATTTATGCAAAGATTGCTGTGCAGCCAGCAGTTCGTGCTTGAAGTATGAAAATTAGCAATATTCCTATCAGTTGCAATGTGGAAAAAGGGGTCTTCCTATTGCCTTTCTATTTTTTTCACTAAATACACTAAAGACAAAATGAGAAAGGGGGAAAGGAGCTTTATTTGTATTATGGTTGCTTTTTTCACTTCCTGGAAAATGTTATCTGTGGGGCAGAAAACAGCACACCTACCATAGAGTCTTCCTAGAAAATACCTAGAGAGGAATCCTCTCTAGATGTTTTCTAGGTCCTCCAAGGCAACTCTGTGGTATTTTAAACCTGAAGTCCTATTATTTTCAATGACATTCACTGTTATCTCTGGTTTTCAGTATCCACGCCCCCCCCCCCCGGAACCAATCCCCCACAGATATGGGAGTCCTACTGTAGTGTCCTAAGACATTTTGCACTAGTGCCACTTCCTATCCCATAGTGCTAAAAATGTATAGTTGCCCCTCCACATTCATGGCTTTCACACTCGTGGTTTTGATTATTCGCGGTTTAGCCCCGAGCCCCCTTGGGAAGGCTGGCAAGAGACGGGGGCAACGTCCCTCCCGCATCTTCCCTGGCCTTCCAGAGGCAACTCCGGGGCTTCTAAGCCCTGGAGTCCCCTCAGGAAGGCCGCGGAGAGGCTGGGCAGTTTCCCTTCCTCCTGCCTGCTGCCTTTCCCAGCCTTCCTAAGGGGGCTCCGGGACTTCTGAGGCCTGGAGTCCCCTCAGGAAGGCCAGGGAGAGGCGGCACAGCTTCCCTCCCTCCCTCCCTCCCGCTGCCTTCCCCGGCCTTCCTGAGGGGGCTCCAGGGCTTCTAAGACCCAGAGTCCCCTCAGGAAGGCTGCGGAGAGGCCAGGCAGCTTCCCTCCTTCCCACCCACTACCTTCCCCGGCCTTCCTGAGGGGGCGCCAGGGCTTCTAAGACCCAGAGTCCCCTCAGGAAGGCCGGGGAGAGGCCGGCCAGGCTGGCCAGACTCCCTCCCTCCCGTGGGAGGGGTCGTGGGAAGAGCCTTTTTTATTCGTGGTTTTTCCATATTTGCGGGGGTCTCAAGACCCTAACCCCCGTTAATGTGGAGGGACGACTATAGTAACAGAATTGACAGTTTGTTGCCTTTTCAGTGGTTGCACAAAAATCTGCCACTTGAAGCTGCCGGAACATGCCTGATCTTCCTGGAATTACTAATTAGAATTGGATAGTAGTGATTCTTGTTTTCATAGTTACTTTTGATTACAACTGATGTTTTTTTTTTTTACAAGCAACAAGATTAGATGTGAACAAGGAGCGTGTACCCAATATACCATCACACCAACCTTATCCAACCTGCTGACCCACAGATATTTTAGATTACAATTGCCACCATCCCTGACTATTTGTTTGCTGTGGCTGATGAGAGTTATTGTCCAAAATATTTGCAACATCCCACAGTGAGGAAGGCTCAAGTACAATAGTTTTATGTGAAGGGCCTCAGGTCATGTGATTATGCTTTTTTTTTTTTTTTTAGGCTGAAAAACTGAAGACTACTATATGTCACTTAAACAGCATTTTAAAAAAAATGCTTTGTTGAGAGTATCAGGAAGAATTTGTTTTAAGAGCTTTAGACTGGAGCTGCCTCTAAACAAGGTATATGTAATTGCTTTTTAGTAGTACAAAGTTTATGAATAATAACGGGTCAAAGTCCAAACATGAGAAGCAGGGTTGCACACTGTATTTTTGATATGGATTTTCCTCCCTGAACTTACAAATTATTGGATCCAGCCTTCTCTGGGGTCCTGTCACAACCTGAAATGGACCACTTTTAGGCTCTCACAGCCCTTTTGGTTCTTCCTAGAATCACAGAATCATAGAGTTGGAAGAGACCACAAGGGCCATCTTGTCCAACTCCCTTCCCTGCAGGAATACACAGTCAAAGCACTCCCAATAGATGGCCATCCAGCCTGTTTAAAAACATCCAAAGAAGGAGACTCCACCACCCTCTGAGGCAGTGCATTCCACTGCCAAACAGCTCTCACCATCAGGAAGTTCTTCCTAATGTTATCCAACCTGCTGCCCTCCTGTTTTCCAAATGTATGTGGTCACAGCTGTAGGAACACCTTGGGTCCCTTTTCAAGTATATAATTATAGCACTATGATTCTACGTCAATTGCCATAACAACAGCCTATGGAATCCTGGGGCCTGTAGTTTAAAGAGGCACTAGAGCTCCCTGGCTGAGAATAATAAATGCCCCTCCTTAAACTACAAATCACAGTTTCATAGGATAGAACCATGCCAGTTTGAGTGTGATCACAGCCATATTGTTGTGTAGTATGAATGGGCTCCTGTGGTGGGATCTTTTGAAAAGTGGCTCAGTCTTTATTAGACATGTTACTGAATGGAGATTGTTCAGCAGTGTGTCTCATTTCCCCCTGATTATTTCTAGTGGGGAAGGGTAGCACATCATTAGTACATTCCTTTGGACATTGAGTTTTAGTAACCACTACTGGCTTCTTTTCCTTCTTTTTATGTTCCAAATAATGGGTCTTGAATAAAAGAAATTGCAAACAATCTAGAGTTAAACTACTACATACAAATTCTATAGAAGTTACATTTCGGGGTTGTGTGTACAGAGGCTGATGCATATTGCTTCTAGAGCACAGGAATCTAAATGTACGTACATGAAAGTCCCAAACAGGACACAAGATCCCATCTCACACATTGCAGATGGTGAGCTATACCTTAAAGTACAATACAGCTAGTTTCACTATCAATCCTATTTTACTTACCTCTTGTTTTCTTTATCCCTAATGTGGGTTGTATTTCGTTATTGCTTTGTCCTCCTTTATGCTTTCTAACCTCTTTCTTAAACTTCTAATTTTTCAGCTCCTTTACCCTCACTCCTTTGTACTTTCACTAATGTACCCCAATTCAGATCCGACTTTCCCCCTTAAATCCCTCTAATTATCACCAGTATTGATTAAGTCAATTAAACAGTAAAAACAATAAAGACAATCTCTCCAACACCTTTCCAATTTCTCTATCTTCCTATTCTAGCTTTATCTCTTATGTATTAACAAGCTTTACCCTTTGATAGTTTAGTATTCCCCCGTTATTCCTTCTCTTCTCTTCCCCTCTCAAACTCTCTGTCCTTTATATTCTCTCAGTACTTATTTCTCAATATCTCCCTCTATTCCTGTCACAGTCCTTTAGCAGTTCCGCGGAGACTCTCTCCTTCTCGTTGTTCCGTTGCTTCATGTCAGCTCCTTTTTTCCTGCTTTCACCTTTCCCTTCTCTCTTCTGATCCTACTCTACTCCAGGTCAGGTCTTCTCCTCCACTGTCTTGTATCTCCTTCTCTTTCACTCTCTCTCTCTCACTCTCGGGCTCTCCGCCTTCCCCACTTGCTTATCAACCGTCTCAAGTCACTCGTGTATTTCCTCCTTTAACACTACCTTTTCTTCACTCCCGAACACGTCAAAAACAGACTTAGATCCCAACATAAATTGCTTATTCCAGTGCCATATAATCTAATATGTATAAACAGAATTACTTCTCCCCCACTTTCAAGCTTAATTTCAGTCCCCACTTTATTTAAGTTTCACTACCTGATTTCTTCTGTGTTTAAGTCAGTCTCTCTTTCAAACTCTCTCAGTCTCTCTCCCTTAATTTCTCCTCACTTCTGCAAGATTAACATTTATCTTCTGCTTACCATATACATGGATTTTAATTCAATACTGGTTTCTCAATATTTCCCTCTATTCCTTTCACAGCCCTTTATTAGTTCCTTGAAGACCCACTCCTCCTCGTTGTCCCGTTGCTCCACGGCACCTCCTTATTTCCTACTATTCTTTCGCTATTCTTTCAGCTTTCCCTTCTCCACTCTGATCCTGCTCTACTCCAGGTCGGGTCTTTTCCTCCACCGTTGCGTGTGTCCTTTCTCTCACTCTCTCTCTTACTCTTGGGCTCTCTGCCTTCGCTTACCCGCTTACATTCGCTTACCTGCCGCCACAAATCTCTCCTGTATTTCCTCCTTCTACCCAGCCTTTCTGTCAAAACTTGCCAGAGAGCTCAGAGTCCAACAAAATTAGCTTCCATTCAGCAACATATAATCAAGTATGTATATACAGAATTACTTCTCCACCACTTTCCAGCTTAGTTTCAGCCTCCGCTTTGTTTCTCTTCCACTGCCTTAATTTCTTCTGTGTTTAACTCAGTCACTTTCTCAGTCTCTCTCACTTCTCTCTCCTTTCTTCTCTCCTCTTCTCCCCTCTTCAGCAAAGTTAGCGTTTACCTTTTGCTTACTGAATGTATGGATATTAATTCATGGAGGTTTCCAGAGCTCAAAATTCTGTTAATCTGCTTTGACCATTCCAAACTAAAATGAAGTCCAAATTAAACAATCGGTGGGGTTACTTGTATCCCCAAATAAGGGATTCACCGGTAAGGGCGTTGTCAGCTCACTGACTCCCTCAATGTCTTCTGCCCTCCTCTTCTCTCTCAGTCCAGAGAGGGAAGAAAGGAGGGCTATGCACTGGCATTGAGTCTTCCTCGAGCCCACTCTGCTTCTTCTCTATCCAGAAGAAATTTTCTGGCAGTCAAGAAATTAATAAACTGCCAAAACTCTCCCACCGGGTGGTTGCTAGCACTCCTCAAGTGCAGCTAGCAGCCATTCGCAACCCCGTCGCCAACCGGAATTAAAGATGCCAGTAAAAAAGAATACACATATTCAGACATTAACAACAACAACAAGAAGGCACTCAATAGAAACCCCTGAGATACAACAAGTATTATTACAGGAATTTAGGAAATTTAGAGAAGAAATGACATCTGAAATGAAAGAAATAAGAAAAGACATTAAGAAGGAATTAGAAGCTTTTGGTAAGGAATTAAATAAAGTATCAGAAGATGTGGAATAATTAAATGTAAAAGTAGAAGAATTAGATACTAAAACGAAAAAGCTGGAAAAAGTAACAGAATATTGGAAATCAGAACATGAACAAGATCAGATTAAAGATTTGGAATTTGAAGTGAGATTAAGAGAAAAATGCCTAAAAATAAGAGGCCTGATTGAGGTGGAGGAAGAGAACCTATATGAAAGATTAATACCAGGACTAGCAGATTATGTTGTGATACCTCTGAAGACGATGGAGATGGAGGTGGATAAAATATTTAGAATAAATTCAAAGGTGGCTTCACAAAAGAGATTACCTAGAGATATAGTAATATATTTCATAAGAGGAAGAATGAGAGATAAAATATTACAAAAAATTATGAAACAAAATTAATGATAGAAGGAAATGAAGTACAGATATATAAAGATGTTCCACCACAAGTTTTGAAAAGAAGGAAGGATTATCAATTTATAACTTCTAGATTACAAAGACTGGGAATACAATATAGGTGGGAAAGAGTGGAGGGAATATCCTTTACTTATCTTCAAAGGAGATTTAAATTGAATACGATAAGAAAGGCCAAGGATTTTCTCACAAATCATGGAAAGGATATGAATGGAACAGAAAGAAAGGAAAGAGAAGAACAATTAAAAAACGAATCACCTAAAGAAGAGAGGACTAAATGGAGAAGGGAACTAGAGGGAGAAATTGAGAGAATGAGAGGAAATAAGGAAGACGCAGAAGAGAATGAGCAAGAAAATAAGAGCGAAGACGAGGAAGAAATAGAAGGGGAGGAACAAGAAGTGGAGGAAATGGAAGAAGAAGAAGAACAAGAAGGATCGGAGGATATAGAGGAAGAAGAAGAAGTAGATAACGGAAGAAGGAAAGAGATAACTAAACAAAAGCAGGATAAATTAATATTAAAAAGATAAAGACTTACTATTAACTAAAAAAGGACCTCAAATTAATCTCATGGAATGTAAGAGGGATGAATTCCCCGTATAAAAGAAACCAGATATTTCATTATTTAGAACGACACAAAGCAGACGTGATTTGCATTCAAGAAACACATATTAAGGAAAAAAATAAAAACTTACTAAGGAATAGGAAACTAGGACAGGAATTTATAAACTCCATTGGAAAAAAGAAAAAAGGGATAGTACTTTATATAAACAGAAATTTACCTGCAAAAGAGGTGTTTAGAGATACCAATGGAAGGTACATAGCGGTAGAAACTATAATAATGGATAAGCAAACATTGATATTAGCTGTGTACGCACCATCTGAGAATCGTGATAAGTTTTGCCGAGGGTTGTTGAAGAAACTGTTAGAGGTAGAACATGACAGTTTAATAAGTATAGGAGATTGGAATGGGGTCTTAGACCCTCAAAAAGATAGAATGTCAAATAGAAAAGTAAAAGAGAGGCAAGGAAAACTACCCCGAGCATTTACAGATTTCATGGAAGATTTGACACTGATTGATGTTTGGAGATACTTGTATCCAAATACTAGAGAATACACATATTATTCAGAGAGTCATAAATCCCTCTCTAGAATTGACATGATCTTTGTATCAAAGAATATGGCAAAAAATATAGTGTCTATGGAAACTACACCAAGAACAATTTCAGATCACAACATGATAGAAGTGAAGATGATAAATATTGGAAAAAAATACAGCTGGAGATTAAGAAAATTCCTGATATTGGAGGAAAAAGTGCAGCATAGAGTTAAAAAAGCATTGAAAAACTATTTTAAAGAAAATAGAGAAGGAGAGGTCACAATGTGTAATATATGGGACGCGAGTAAAGCAGTAATTAGAGGCCTGCTAATGCAAATAAATTGTGAGAGAAATAGAAGAGTAAAAGAAAAAAGATTGCAACTTCAAGATGCCCTGAAAATGAAAGAAACACAACTTAAAAAAGATCCAAAAGATAATAAAACACTCAAAGAAATTAAACTTATACAAGACCATTTAAATAGAGAAACGGAGTTAGAAATAGAAAGAAAAATGAGATATGTAAAACAAAGATTTTATGAAAATGGAAATAAAATAGGAAAATGGTTAGCTTATAAATTGCGAAAGGAACAAGAGAAACAACAAATTTTGAGAATAAAAATAAAAGGGGAAGTAATAACAAAACAAGAGAGAATAAGAAGAGAATTTCAAGAGTATTATAGAAACTTGTTTAAGGAAATGGATGTGAATGGAGATAAGATAGAAAAGATGAGAAGATATTTGAATGATCAAAATATTTTGAAAATAACAGAAAAACAACAGGAAGAACTAAATAAAAGTATTACAATAGAAGAAGTAGAGAAGGCAATTAGAAGATTGAAGAGTAATAAAACTCCTGGACCAGATAGATTCCCAGATAGCTATTACAAGATCTTTGTGAAAGAAATTAAAATACCATTATGGAAGACTTGTAATAAAATATTATTAGGAGAAGAAGTTCCGAAATCCTGGAATAATGCAAATATTGCATTGATATTGAAGTAGAATAAAGATCCAGAGGAAGTAAAAAATTATAGACCGATTGCATTGCTAAACACAGATTACAAGATCTTTACATCAATTATGGCAGACAGATTGAAAGCAATTCTAAGCGGATGGATTAACATTGATCAATCAGGATTCTTGCCAAAAAGACATTTAAGAAATAATATACGGAAGATCTTAAATCTAATAGAATACTTTGAAAAGCATCCTGACAGGAAATTAGGCTTGGTTTTTCTGGACGCGGAAAAGGCTTTTGACAGCCTTAAATGGAAATATATGATGGAAGTTATTGGAAAAATGGGATTGGGAACTAATTTTACATGAGGAATCCAGGCAATTTATAAACATCAAACAGCACAAATTGTAATAAATGGGCAGAAAAAACAGAAATAAAGCTAGAAAAAGGAATAAGACAAGGGTGCCCACTTTCACCTCTACTTTTTATAACTGCTTTAGAAACACTCTGCAGAGTAATAAGGGATGATGGAAAGGTGTGAAGATCAAAAAACAAATATATAAGATAAGTGCTTACGCAGATGATATGGTGGTATCATTAGAGGATCCGCTAGAATCTATAAAGAAATTACAAGAAAGGCTGGAGATATTTGGTAGATTATCTGGGATTAAAATTAACAAGGAAAAAACAGTGATTTTAACAAAAAAATTAGATAAAAAAGAGAATGAGAAATTAACAGAGATGTCAAACGTCAATGTGGTAAAGAAGACAAAATATTTGGGAATAGTGATAACAAACAATAATTTAGATCTAGTAAAGAATAATTATAACATGAAATGGAATGAAATAAAAAAAGATAGAAAGATGGAAGAAGTTAAACTTATTGATGTTGGGGAGGTTAGCAGCCATTAAGATGACAATATTACCGAAAATACTTTTTTTATTTCAGAATTTACCAATACTAAATAATAATAGACTCTTTAAAATATGGGACAAAGACCTTTCAAAATGGGTTTGGATTAATAAAAAACCAAGAATAAGCTGGAAGGTACTAACGGATGAAAAAAGCAGAGGAGGATTGGGCCTGCCAAATTTAAACCTGTACTATAAGGCTTGTGTAGTAACATGGTTACAAGATTGGTTCAGGTTGAATAATGACAGAGTGACAACATTGGAGGGAGTTGATAATAGGTATGGTTTACATGCATACTTATGGTATGAGAAAGAAAAGATTGATAAAAAATTTGGGAATCATATAATCAGAAAAGCTATGTTAAAAACTTGGAGAGAAATTCAAAAATGCATATATATAAAATTACCAACATGGGTTTCACCGCAAGAGGCTTTCCATAGGACAGAAATAATAGATACAATAAAATGGTGGCCATATAATGATTTATTGAATTTTCAGGGGGAGTCACATAGATTGAAATCAAGAGAAGAGTTAGAAGAGGAAAATAAGAATATGAATTGGTTTCAATATAGACAATTAAGGGAGAGATATAATATGGATAAAAAATTATATGATATAACGAATAAACAGACAGAATTAGATACATTGATAATGGAAGACAAAGAAATGACGATATCTAAAATATATAAGTTGTTACTAAAATTAGATCTAGAATCGATAGTCATAAAGGATTACATGATAAAGTGGTCGCAAAACATTGGACATGACATTTTGTTAGAAAATTGGGAAAAATTATGGAAAAGTGATGTGAAATTTACATCTTGTATGGAATTAAGAGAGAATTGCCATAAAATGCAATATAGATGGTATATGACACCACAAAAATTAGCGAAAATGTATAGAGGCATTGATTCAAGCTGTTGGAAATGTGGTGAAGTAAGAGGCACGCTCTACCATATGTGGTGGACATGTAGAAGCGCAAGGAAATATTGGATCGCAATTCATAATTTGATAAGGAAAATACTGAAAATAAATGTGAGATTTAAACCTGAAATTTATCTATTAAACATCATAGATCAAGACTTTCCAAAAGAACTTAGAAATATCATGCTATACATGACCACCACAGCAAGGATCACTTACGCTAGATATTGGAAGAAAAAGGAAATCCCAAGTATAGAGGAATGGATGACAAAACTTCTAGAGATAGCTCAGATGGAAAGATGTACTTGTTGGATTAAAAATAGATCATCAGAAAAGTTTAGACAGAATTGGGAAAAATTGATAGATTTTTGGAAAACGGAATGGAGTAATAATGTAATTACTTGGTTGATGGAATAAGATAGAATATGATAAAGGGTGAAAATAGATTATGGAAAGGAAGCACAGCATTGTTAGGTGGCTTATGATATAAATGTAATCGATGAAATTTGAAGAGGATAAAGATTAATCTTCATAACTGACACAAATTGTGTGGTAACAATCAAGGAGATAGACAAATAATGGTAATATGAATACGATAATAGGAATAGATGTAGAGTATAATATGAATAATAAAATATAGCTGTAAAGGTAGAAGGAAATATTTGTATTATAAATTGGAAGGACAGCAAAGAGAACAAGAAACAAGTTCAAAACCTGTTAAAAGGAAGGACTAATGTATGTAATGTAATCATTAATATATTGTAATGTATTGTCTCTTATATGTATGTATGGATGTGTGTAATTATGTGTATGTACGGATGTATGTAATTATGTGTTTTTATGTATTGGATTTTTGACTTATTGTACTTTATTTTTTTTTATATTATTAAAAATAATAATATATAAAAAATAAAAAAAATAAAGTACAATACAGTTCGACACCCTTATCCACGAATTCAGTATCCACGGTTTCACTTATCCACATCCAAAAAAAGGTTCCCTCTAGGCATTTCTAGGTCCTCCAATGTGATTCTGTGGTCAATGTCCAGCATTCATCTAATTGAAAATAATAGGTTTCCTATTATCCACAGCTTCAGGTATCCATGGGGTGGTGGTAGTGGTCTTGAAACGTATCCCCTGTGGATATGGGGGTCAACCTGTTTTATATTATTAAGAAATTTTGGTTTATAATACATCATTATAATACATCATTAATCATTAAAGGGAAGTCATACTGAGGATGGAGCAAGCTTGTTTTCTCCTGCTCCAGAGACTAGGACAAGGAGCAATGGATTCAAACGACAGGAAAAGAGATTCCACCTAAGCATTATGAAGAACTTCCTGACAGTAAGAGCTGTTCGGCAGTGGAATGCACTGCCTCGTAATGTGGTGGAGTCTCCTTCTTTGAAGGTTTTTAAGCAGAGGCTGGATGGCCATCTGTCGGGGATGATTTGATTGTGTATTCCTACATGGCAGGGGGTTGGACTGGATGGCCCTTGTGGTCTCTTCCAACTCTATGATTCTAGAACAATAAATACCACCTTGGGTTTTAAAGCAGTGGATGGCAGGCTATTGCAGATCTGATCATGGTGTGCTACATTTTCAGCAACACATCATGGGAATGGGACAGGGCCCAGGCGTGATATTTGTTACAGAACTGTATCTACACTGCAGAATAATAGCTGCTATGGCTCTTTCTCATGAAATCTTGGGATTTGTAGTTTGGTAGGTGGTACCTGGAATCTTCTGTTAGAGAATTGTAGTATTGTAGTTCAGAGGATAGGACTGGAACTCTCTGGAAAAGAATTCTATGTACTTCCAGGGACTTTTTTTTTTTAATCCAATATACATTGCAGCAAAAACAAACAAAAAACCCACACCTTTGAAAAGAATGTATGGTTTTCTTTTTCCAATTAAAGGGTATTCCTCTTTCTCTTCACTGGATTGTTGGGTGGGGAGGCAACATCAAACCTCCAAACTCCAGAAATCTTTCCCAGTGGTTTCATGTACAGTTGGCCCTCCACATTCAGTGTGCTTAGGGGTGCAGGACTGCAGTGAAAGTAGAAAAACTATTAATATCTCTAGGCTCCCCCAAACCATTTTTAACACACATAGAAAGCATGATCTGTGGATCTAACCCACCATGGATGCCTTTGAAGTGGTGTGGTTCCTTCGCAAGGCAGAAGTGGGTGGCTGGTGGGACTTGCCGCCGCCTCCTCTGCTACTTTACACAATTTTTATTAGGGACTTACAAGTCTCGCCAGACATTCACAGTGTCTTTCAGTCTCTTGAGGCTTGCAGTCCCTATTAAAAACGGCATAGGTGTTACCCAAATTGCATGGGGTCCATGAGAATCCCACTAGCATCTGGAATTTAATATGGGGAATATTTAGCTAGCTGAATATGGCAGGAAGAGGCTGGGCAATGGCAGGATCTTTTGACTCATGTATACTAGTAGTAACTGGGGAGACTCTAAGCCAGAACATACAATTAAATTATTTTTATTGGAAATTAGTCTTAACAGCATTCACGCAAACACTTGGGCTTCAAGCAATCGCACAAGGCTATCGAAAATAGTAGGAAGTATATAGATAGAGAAATCAAATGAGGGGTTCTCAGGTGATATGATACCTATCAGAGGAGCAGAGATTCATGTAGCAGAAGATTCTGAGAGATGCATTCTGAGGGTCTCACAGTAAACCAGCAGCATGGATGTAGGAAGAGGAACTGTGGACATTTTGGTGGTGTTTTAGCATGATATTTATATGTGTTAATTCCTCTGAAGAATGAAATTTTGAGTAAAATTCAGTTTCCCAGGACTAAACAAAGGGTGCTCCGGGAGAGTTAATGATGGTTAATGGGCGATGTATTTGGGATTGAGCAGGAGCAGGCAAGGTCTATTGTTGGGGAGGAAGGGAGGAGGAAAAACCAATTTTGTAAGCATCAAGGACTCTGCTATTGTTGAATGGATTAGTGAATTAACGATCTCCAGGTTTTAACTCTGACCTGAATATTACTTGTTTGGGGAATTTCCAAAGGTCCCTACTTTGGTTATATGTGGTTCCAGCCTTTGTATCTGGGGGTCCCTGGTTTACTTGCTAACCACATGGAAGGCCACATCAAGCCAAATTTTTAAATATTGCCAATTTTGTGATATTCCAAGATGGGGGCTGTCAGGATAGGTAATATAGGGCAGCAGTGGAGGTAGCAGCATAAAATCCACAAATAATCAAATCCTCAAAAGTTAAACCTGCATATGTGGAGGGCTGACTGTATATGTTAAATAGCACAAGGGACAGAACCAAGTCCTGAGGGACCCCACAGGCCAATGGCTAAGGGATCAAACAGGAGTCCCCCAGCAGCACCTTCTGGATTAACCTGTCCAAGAAGGAATAAAGGCACTGTAAAAACAGTGCCCCCAAATTCCACCAAACAGGGATACCATGGTCAATGGTATCAAAAGCCACTGACAGGTCCAGTAGAATCAACTGTATAGTTCCTGTTGTAGGTCATTCACCAAGGTTACCAAAGCCTTCTCTATCACATAGGCAGGCTTGAAACCAGATTGAAATGGGCCTAGATAATCTGTCTCATCCAGAAGCCCCGGAGTTTGGAGGCTGCCACACACTCCAGTACCTTGCCCCAAAATGGAATGTTGGAGAATGGCCAATAATTATCTAAGATGGTGGGATCTAGGGAGGGCTTTTTAACATAACTGCCTCCCTGAGGCAAGCTGGAACACTGTCTTGTTTTAGTGAGGCATTAACCACCCTTCTATCCACTTAGTCAGTCCCTCTCTGGCTTTTTTTTAATGAGCCAGGAAGGGCAATGATCTATCACAGGTAGTGGCTGTAAGTTCTCCAAGAATCCTGTCAACATCTGTGGGTTGCACAGATTGAAAAGTATCCATTATCACTGGGTGAGCATGGACCAAAGTTACATCCACTAAACCTGTATCAGTTATAGCCTCCAAGTGCTCTGAGCTGTTTGAGGACAATGTAAAGGGAGCTCTTCTTATATGAGTAACATCTGTCCAAGACGAAATGGGAGGCATAAAATTAAACTCTTAGTGTGTTTCCATTGTTGTACTTGTAACATGTACAGCAGGTAATTCATATACCGTAACTCTTAAAGGAAACAAAAGATCAAAGCTAATTTCCTAATTTCTATTTCAGGGTTTTCCCCTTTGCCATGCAGAAATACCAAAATTATAGAATATTTTTAGCTAGTGAAATTCCATAACCAGTATTAGGATGATACCTGTTTTGTTTTGTTTACTGTCTTGCACGATGATGACATCTGGGAACTTGAAAGTTCGCATAGAGTTTTGTGATGTTTGAGCTAGCCTAATAAGGTGTTGCCCTAATTAAACTTTGAAATCATTTTTCTTTTTGCTGATGTGCATTTAGCTAGAGATTATGACTGTGGAGTTTGCATGAGGTAGCATAACAGGGTATTTGAATCCCTGCTCAGGGTCTGACTCCCTGCTCAGCCAAGGAAACCCACTGAGTGATTTTGGGCAAATCATGCTCTCTTAGCATCAAAGGCAAAATAAATTTTGCCAAGCAAACCCTACGATAGCTTTTCTTTGGTTTTTTTCCAGGCTGTGAGGCCGTGTTCTGGAAGAGTTTCTTTCTGGCGTTTCGCCTGTATCTGTGGCTGGCATCTTCAGAGAATGGTTGGGTAGGAGTGTATGTGGAGTTTATATGCTGTGAACCCCTGTTGGGGAGTATATTTAAATTTGTGTAATTGAATGGTTAGTTTCTGGGTATAGAAATGCAAGGCTTGTTAGTGTCTGTTAGGCTAATAGTTGGTTGATGGGTCATTATCTGCTGGAACTCCCACTGTCCCTGGGTGGAATTCCTTTGTAAGTGTTGAGTTTTTATTCTATTGTATTTCAAAACTGGGAGCCACATTTTGTTTACTTTTAAGGTTTCTTCTTTCCTGTTGAAGTTGTCCAAGTGTTTGTGGATTTCAATAGCTTCTCTGTGCATTCTGACATGATAGTTGTTGGCCTGGTCCAGAATTTCTGTGTTTTTAATAGCATTTTGTGTCCAGGTTGGTTTATAACATGTTCTGCTACTGCTGATTTTTCTGGCTGGCCCAGTCTGCAGCGTCTCTCATTTTCCTTGATTTGTGTTTGCACACTGCGTTTAGTGGTCCCTATGTAAACTTGTCCACAGCTGCATGGTATGCGGTACACTTCTGCAGCTGTGAGAAGGTCTCTTTTGTCCTTCGCTGAGCGTAGCATTTCTTGGATTTTCTTGGTTGGTCTGTAGATTGTCTGGAGGTTATGTTTCATCATCAGTTTCCCTATTCTGTCTGTGACTCCTTTGATGTATGGTAAAAATATCTTCTCTTTGGGTGGCTGTTTTTCCTCTTCATTCCTGTTTTTTTCTGGGTCTGGCTGCTCTTGTGATGTCTGTTCTGGAGTAACCATTAGCCTGTAGGGCCTAGTTTAGGTGCCTCAGTTCATCCTCCAGGTTGTGGGGTTCGCAGATCCTTTTTGAACGGTCTACCAATGTTTTTATTGTGCTTCTTTTTTGTCCTGGGTGATGACTGGAGTTCTTGTGTAGGTATCTGTCCATGTGTGGGGGTTTTCTGTATACCTTGTGGCCTAACGTTTGGTTTGTGGATGATTAGGACATCCAAGAATTGTATTTGTATCCGTGTATTGGATATTTGGGTGGCTGCTGTTCAGGTGGCTCAGGAATGAGACCACATCTTCTTTTTTGTGGCTCCAAATGGTGAAAGTGTCATCCACATATCGGAACCATGTTGTGGGCTTTTTTGGTGCTGTTTCCAGGGCTTGCTTTTCAAAATGTTCCATGTAAAAGTTTGCTATCACTGGGCTCAGGGGGCTACCCATGGCTACCCCATCTATCTGTTTGTAGAATTCATTATCCCACTGGAAGTAGCTTGTGGTGAGGCAGTGTTTGAACAAGGCTGTGATATCCTCAGGAAATAATTGTTGTATGAGTACCATGGTGTCCATTATGGGGACTTTGGTGAACAAGGAGACAACATCAAAACTGATTAGTCTGTCTCCAGGTTTCAGTTCGATGTTGTTGATTTTTTTCTATGAAGTGAACCTACGATAGTTGACATTAAGTCAGAGACAACTTGAAGGCACATAAGAACAAGAAGAAAGGTACAGCAAACTGAATGAGCCAAATTATCACCCCATTAATCTGTTGTGTATACTCATTAATTGAATGCAAGACATCTGTACGTTAAACATTGGATGAGGAAAATACTTTGTCAGGAGAATGAGCAGGTTTCAGATAAGGCAAATCAGCTATGGATCAATGCTTGGTTTTGAACCATCTTATTGATAAATATGCTTTAACAAGCTCAAAGAAATTTTATATGCAGGTTTTATTGACTTAAAAGCAGCATTTGACTCAAACTCTTCTACAATACTTTGGGGAAAGAATGGTCTTTACATCTGTAGATAAAATACTACTTTTTCTCATCAAAAGTCTGTATAACGACATATGGCTGAAGATAAAATGAATGTTTGATGATTCACTCACAGACCCAGTGTCAGCTATGAAAGCAAAGATGTATTCTGGCCCTGACTTGCTTAATCTGTACTTCAGTGAAATTATTGCTATTTCATCACTGCTAGCCATCCATGAACTGTCATGATGCAGTAACTTGTTCACAGATGAAAGTGAGGTTGAGGAGATTATTAGGGTCATTTTCTAAGTACTGTAAAAGAAAACACCTTATAGTAAGCAAAATTGAAATAATGGGGTTTTTATCCTAGATATTTTCTCCATTAATTCTTTTTATTCCAAAATTTCATTTAACAATAGAATAAAATAACAAAAATAAAATAAAATAAAAATAAAATATAACAAAAAGGGGAGAAATCCACATATTTCATTCAATGTTTACATCTTCCATGTCTTCCCAATCATGCAGAAAACTAATAATTAATTAATTAAGACCTATAAGGAAAAAAAAAACCCAAAATGTAATACTTATAATAAACATGAAAACCAATTCTAAACTATTTTACTTCCTAGTCCTATTAAAGTCAGGTTGTTTACTTCAGAACAATCTGTAAAATATATTATATTATAGTAAAAAATATCTGCAATATGCAGGATATAATACAATATAACTTGAATATTTACTTAATTAATTATAATTTTTTTTATTTTGTTTATCCTTCAGTTTACAGAGTTTATCACATCCATTCTTCCTTTCTCTTATTTATTTAATAGATTTATTTCTAGCTCTCCTCCATACTTATTATGGCCATATTTCCCAATTTATTTTTCTATAAGGGGAATACTTTCCCCCATTCTTTCTTAATCTCTCTAGCTGGTTTTCCATTTAGTATTATTGTGAGCTTGTCCATCTTGAACATCTCATATAATTTAAACAACCATTCTTCTTTTGAAGGTATTTCTGAGTCTTTCCATTTTTTGCATATAAAAGTCTAGCTGCTGTAATCATATAGAGTATAATTCTCCAGTAATCTTTGTCAGTTTATCTATAGTGCGTCATGTTTGGATGATATAATTCAGGTGTCATAGGAAATTTGGTATTCAGTATCGTAACTATTCTATCATGAATCTTTTTCCAAAACTTTTTTGCATGTTCACATTGCCAACACATATGATAGTAAGTACCATTTGTCTGATTACACTTCCTGCAGTTATCTTATATATTTGTATATATTCTTACCAATTTTTTGGGAGTCAAATGCTAATGGTAAAACAACTTATAATAATTTTCTTTCAAATTATAGTTTCTGGGAAATGATAGATTTCTTTTCCAGGATCTTTCCCAATGTTCTAATTGAATAGTGTGCATTAAATTTTGCACACACCTATTCATATTTTCTTTAATTCTTTCCTGTTCTAATTCCATTTCCAAGAATATTTTATAAGATTTTGCAATTGATTGTTTGTTGTCATCTTGTATTAATTTGTCCAATGTTGTCTTTTCCATTTCAAATACTTCCAGTTTATTATCTTTTTTTTTTTTGAAACTCTCATATAATTGCCAATATAAAAACCAGTGGCACTTAAAGTTTTCTAAATTCAGTTCTTCTCTTGTTTTCATTTGATACTGTTTTCCTTGATATTTTAATATATCTTTATATATCAACCAATTATCTTTACATAAGTTCTCTTTTTTATAAAAAGCTTCATGGGTCAAAACCCGAAAAGGAATTTTAGGACATAATTTATTTTTATTTCTTAGCAAGACTCTCAATAGAGGTTTTCTAATAAAATGATTATTGAACTCTTTATTTGCTGTCACTTTATTGTAACAAATTGTGCCATCCAAAAATATATTTGACCCTTCTAACTGTAACATTTTTATGTTATTTAACCTAAATCCAATCTAATAACTTTGAAAAGCGACATGCATGTTAGTAAACTTTTAGATTGAGTAGACCAAGTTGTCTCTAATATCTTGAAATTATTTTAACTTTACTCTTGGTATTTTTCCTGCCCAAATAAAGTTAAACAAATCTTGGTTCCATTGCTTAAACAGCGAGTCATTCATAATTATTGGAATATTTTAAAATAAAAACATCAGTTTGGGGAGAACTGACATCTTAATTGTTGAAATTCTTCCCATTAAAGAGAGATTTAATTTGTTCCATCTTTTAAGGTCTTCTTTTATTTGATTCCTAATCCTTATGTAGTTACTCTTAAATAAATCTGTATGATTTTTTGATATATTAATTCCAAAATATCTCACTTTTTTCTCATTTCTAAAATTAGTACATTCAATCTTATTTCTTCACTGTTGGTCATATTTGTTGTTATTATTGTCATTTTATCTTTATTTATTTTAAAGCCCATTAAATCATCAAATTCTTCCAATATCTGTAATAATGTTTTTATATTACTGTTCAGAACTTCTAAAAAAATTACAAGATAATCAGCAAATGCTTCAATTGTATATTTACAACCTGTATTTCAGTTCCTTTAATCATATCGTCTTCTGTAATTCTTTTATTCAGTATTTCCAAAACTGTTATATATAATAGAGGTGATAGAGGGCATCCTTGTCTTGTACCTTTCTTTATAACACAAGGTTTAGTTTTCCCCCTCCCAGTTACATTAATTTGTGCTGTTTGATCTCTATATAATGCTCTTATTCAATTTGTATAAGTTGTTCCTAAGTTCATTTTATTTAATATTTCAATCATAAAGTACCAATTGATGTTATCGAAAGCCTTTTCCACATTGATAAAAATCATACCTAGCTTCTTATTATTGTGTTTCTCATAATGTTCTATAATGTTTATCACTGTCCTAATATTTTCCCTCATTAGTCTATTCTGTAACAAACCATTTTGATGTTCATATATCCATTATTTAAAGATATTCTTAAATCTACCTGCTAATATACTTGAATCAATTTATTTCGGACACAGACCAGCGATACAAAACATATAAAAGCAGCAGAATCGGTATCATATTTACAATGTACCCACAGCATATAAAACTTGGTATACAAAAAAACGTATTTAAAATTTACAAACTAAAACATGATATATGGTACATATAAAAAGAATAATTAAAATATGTAAGATAAAACATTATGCATTAAGATCATTCACAGCTTGTCCCCTTAATTTTTTTTAGCAGCAGCACTTGTAGAAGAGTTTGGGTCAAATGCTGCTTTTAAGTCAATAAAATCTGCATATAAAACTTAGCCACTTTAAAAGTGATTCATGATTCCCTATCCCAGTGATGGGCAACCTTTTGAGCTTGGTGTGTCATACTTCGCCAAAAAACTGAGCATAACTTGGGTGGTGGGTCACGGTGAAGAAAAAACATTATTTTGCGATATTTATTGTTTAAATAACATAAATGTATACAGTTGCTCCTCCACATTTACAGCTTTCACTCTCGCGGTTTTGATTATTCGCTGTTTGCTCAGCAAGCCCCCATTTAAATCAGCTTCTCTCCCTCCCACTCAAGGAAGAGGAAATGATTTAAGCATCCGCTGGCCCCCCCAGCATCCCCGAGACGGCTCCAGGGCTCTGGATCCCCCTCAGGAAGGCCGGGGAGACCCCCGCCCACCCGCTGTCTTCCCCGGCCTTTCTGAGTCAGCTCCAGGGCTTCGAAGCCTCAGAGCACCCTTGAGAAGGCTGGGGAGAGGCCAGGCAGAGTCCCGCCCACTCGCCACCTTCCCTGGCCTTTCCGAGGTGGTTCCGGGGCTTCGAAACCTCAGAGCACCCATGGAAAGGCTGGGGAGAGGCCGAGCAGAGTCCCTCCCTCCCGCTGCCTTCCCCGGCTTCCCTGAGGTGGCTCCGGGGCTTTGAAGCCCCAGAGCACCCTCGGGAAGGCTGGGGAGAGGCTGGGCAGAGTCCTTATGCCCACCACCTTGCCCGGCCTTTCCGAGGCAGCTCCGGGTCTTTGAAGCCTTGCAGCCCCCTCGGGAAGGCCAGGGAGAGGCTGGGGAGAGTCCCTCCCTCCCACCCACCGCCTTCCTCAGCCTTTCCGGGGTGGCTCTGGGGGTTCAAAGCCTCAGAGCACTCTCGCGAAGGCTGGGGAGACGCCCACCCACCCACCACCTTACCCCGCCTTTCCGAGGCAGCTCCCAGGCTTTGAAGCCTCACAGCCCCTCAGGAAGGCCTAGGAGAGTCCTTCCCTCCCACCCGCTGCCTTCCTCGGCCTTTCCAGGGTGGCTCCAGGGGTTCAAAGCCTTGGAGCAACCTCAGGAAGGCCAGGAAGACGCCCACCCACCCACCCGCCACCTTCCCCGGCCTTTCCGAGGCAGCTCCAGGACTTCAAAGTTTCGGAGCACCCTCGAGAAGGCCAGGGAGAGGCCAGGCAGAATCCCGCCCGCCCACCGCCTTCCCCGGCCTTTCTGAGGCAGCTCCGGGGCTTCCAAGCCTCGGAGCACCCTCAGGAAGGCTGGGGAAAGGCTGGGCAGAGTCCCTCTCTCCTGCTGCCTTTTCCAGCCTCCCTAATGCAGCTCCGGGGCTTCAAAGACCTGGAGCCCCCTCGGGAAGGCCGGGTAGAGGCCGGGCAGTTTCCCGCCGACCTGCCACCTTATCCTGCCTTTCCAAGACGGCTCCGGGGAAGCATGGCAGGCCTCAGGGGGAGTGGCCAGGTGGGGGGAGGCTCCACCCCCACCTCCCTAAAGTGGCAATCAGGGCTTCATAGCCCCGTGCACCACTTTCGTCCACCCTCCCAAAAGTGGCGACCGATCACCACTTTAGGGAGGGTGGTGAGGTTGCAGGCGGGGGGGGGAGAGGCCTATGGCTGCATGTCAGCCCAAATGGCTATGCGTGTCAGTGCTGACACACGTGTCATAGGTTCGCCATCACTGCCCTATCCTCTATTAGATGTTTTAAGTAATAGGCATCACCTCTGCCTGGCATTCATTGCATAATGAGAGTAATGTGTGCAAAATGAATGTCTTTGTAGAAATGACAGTATAATAGGATGTGACTGTTTCCACTTCATTCAGACCACATGGACATATTCATTCTGGAAATAGTATGCCTCCAAATCTATCCTGAAGAAGGGCTGGTGGTAGGACATTAAATCTGGCTAGGGTGAAGTATTTTCTAAATTTAGGAATATCTAGCCTGAGTAGATACCATGCTGAAGTGAACAACCTCCCATTTTCCTTGATTTCTGGGTACCTGGCCATTTCATTCAGATGGCATTGCAACTCTACATCCCATATATGCTGCTTAACTATAAGTTTAGCTTTCTCATACCCAAGTGCTATTAAAGCCTGTGGTGTGAACACCAGTCTTCAAAGCTTCTCCTGCAGCATGGATTTCCATGCCTATTAAAGTTAGAGGGGTCAGGCCCACTGGAAGAAAAATCAGTTTTAACCAATAATGCATCTTAAGAATCCATACCTGGGCCTCAATCAAAATTTGTCCCACCTCTAGTCAGACTACTGCATTAGGTACACAGGAAGGTATCCCCAGCAATGTGCGTAAGAATTTAGTTAAAAGGATTTCAAAAGGAGTAACATTTTTATAAGTACACACCTGTGAGTCATATTGCGATGAACTTGCTAACACACACTCGCTGAGACAATATTCATTCCAGAAAATGATTTATTGAACAGGGTAATGTATGTTGCAGTATCATACCAAAGTCAGCTCTGAGAGGGCCAAGTAGAACCTACAGATAATAACCTTGAACTTAGTTTTGATTTAGACACACACCCAAAGCTTAATGAGCATACATTCCAACCAGGATGTTCTCACACCAGTAAGTGGGCATTCGACGTTGGTTCCCAGACACCAGAGATAACACCCGTGCAGTGGGCTGGAAGAATTCCCAGCCAGCTGCATCATGCCCCGGACTCATGTCAAGGCCTGGTGTGGTGGTCGGGCCTCAGGCCAACCCATTACCAAATAATCACAATACCCAGTATCCACACCAGGATGTGACATACTGCCCCCCAAAGATACAGCATACCTGCAAAGAAACAGTAACAAATAACAAAAAAAGTAAAACCAGAAAGCAAAGGGCAAGAGAAAGAACAACCCCCCAACAAATCACCCCTCCTTGTTGGGAAAGTGTGTATGGTACTTAGCCAAGAGGCGGGGTGCTTGAACATGTTTAGCATTCACCCACTCAGCATGCCCAATAGGTAAGTGCTTCCATTGGACAAAATACTGGAGCGCCCCTCTGTGCCGCCAAGAGTCCAAGATCTTATATATTTCGAAATGTTGATGTTCATCAACCATGATAGGGGTGGGCCTCCTCAGGAGCATGGGAAGAAGCACTCGACAGAGGCGCGTGCTTCAGGAGGGTAGAATGAAACACAGGGTGAAGATTACGATACAAATTAGGCAAAGACAATTCAAAAGCCACAGGATTGATTTGACGCACAATTGCAAAAGGTCCGATGTACTTAGGTCCCAGCTTCTTGGAAGGGTTAGGACTCTTCAAGAACTTAGTGGACAGATAAACCGTATCACCCACAGCATAGTTAAGGCCAGGAGCCCTCTTTTGTCTGCTTGCTTTTTATATTCTTCCCTAGCAAAATCCCAAGCATACACTAACTTGGGCTAAGCTTCTTTGATCCGGCTACTCCATTGGATCAGCAAGAGCAGGTCCTGAGAGTTCACTTCCCCCAAAGGCAGGGGATCAAATTCATATCCATACACAATCTTAAAGGGGGATAGTCCAATACTTTGGTGAACAGCATTATTATATGCAACTTCTGCGAAGGGCAATATATCAACCCAGTCTGATTGCTAGAAATTGATATAGCATCTCAGCTACTGTTCCAAAATGGCATTCAGTCTTTCTATCTGCCCATCACTTTGTGGATGATGGGAACTCCTCAATCCACGTTCAATCCCTAACAGTCGTGTAAAAGCACGCCAAAACTGAGAAGTGAATTGGAGCCCTCGGTCTGAGATAATCTTGAAAGGGGCCTCATGGAGATTGTATATGTGTTGGACAAACAACTTGGCTAATAGTTGGGCGGTGGGAATACTCTTACAGGCAATAAAATGGGCTTGCTTAGAAAACAGATCCACAACCACCCAAATCACAGTTTTCTTTTTGCTCTTGGGTAAGTCCACAACAAAGTCCATACTAATTACTTCCCATGGTTTGGTGGGCATGGGTAATGGTTGTAACAGTCCATTCAGCTCACCCCCTCCCTTCTTAGCCATGGCACACATGTGGCACCCCTTCACATAGTTTTCTACTTCCTTTTGCATCTTTGGCCACCAAAACTGTCTCCTGGCCAGATGAAAGTCTACATATCCAAACTGCCCAGCACTCTTTACATCATGACATTGCTTAAGTATCTGATCCTGCATGGTTGCGGGTACGTATATTTGACTACCTTCCAAGCTAACCCCTCCCTCACTTCCAGCTCACCCCGGTGAGCTTGGAGCCAAGGATCCTGGTTGAGTGCCTTTCCCAGTTGGCTTTTCCAGCACCACCCCCAGTTTCCCCCTTGAGTAACCTGGGACTTAGCTTGCACTGGATCTCCCCCCAGCTGAGGGAGGGAACCATCAGGATCTGGGGTTGGGACTGCTGTGCTATCTCTGACACTGGACTGAGGGGGGAAGGGGCTCCCTGTAATGGTCGAGGACTTTGCTGGCTGGGGCTCCTGCTTTTGCTCCACCGCCTGGGGCTCAGTTGGGGCAGTGGTCACACCCCACTTTCAGACTTGATTGCAGGTAGTTACAGCTAGCCCCAACTGGGAGGGTGCGAACATAGTGTCCCTGACTTCTTTGTGCTTACTCTCATGTTGCGGCAACCTTGAGAAGGCGTCCACAAGGAAATTCTTTTTCCAGGAAAAAAAACTTTAAGGTGAAGTTAAATCTCTAAAAGAAATCAGCCCATCGAATCTGCTTGGCTCCTAGTTTCCATAGGGTCTTCAAAGCTTCTAAATTCTTATGGTCAATCCACACTTCAAAAGACTTAGAAGACTCCTTGAGCAGGTGGAGCAAGGTTTCTAATGCCACCTTGATAGCCCCCCACTTCCTTTTCCCAAACCAGCCAATTTCTCTCTGTCTCATTTAACTTTTTTGACAGATAAGCACATGGCTTCAATTCCCTCATCTCATCCCTCTGAAGCAATACAGCCCCCCATAGCCAAATTAGAGGCATCAGCTTGGATTACAAAAGGTTCCTCCGGGTTGGGGTGTTTAGGATGGGTTCAGAAGTAAACATTTTTTTTCAGTTTATCAAACACCCTCTGGCATTGCTCAGTCCATACAATTTTTTGTGGGGGGTTTCTCACATTTCCCTTAGGACCCCCCATTTTTCTTGCCACCAGTCTCCTTTGTTTTCAACAAAGCTGTAAGGGGTAGGGCTTACAGGGATGAATGATCTGTAGAAGTTTGCAAACCCCCAAAAACTCTGTAACTGTTTTCAGTTCTTGGGGGTTTCCCATGAAAGAACCCCCTTCACCTTTTCAGGATACATTTCATTCCCTCTGCTGGAGATGTGGTACCCCAAGTAGTCCAAGTGAGACTGGTTGAATTCACACTTTGATAGTTTAGCATACAAATGAGTCTCAGCTAATTTGCTCAACACCTTCTGGACCAGTTTCACATGGGACATGTAGTCCTCAGAGTAAATCAGTACATCATTAAGGTAAACCAAAACACCTTTGTACAAGAAGTCTCTTAAGTACATCATTGATCAAGTTCATAAAAATCCCAGGGTCCCCCGCCAATCCAAATGGCATCAACAAGAATTCAAAAGACCCCAGCTGGCAGTTAAATGCAGTTTTTCATTCACCCCCCCTCCTTAATCTGCACTTGGTAATAGGCTTCTCATAGATCTAGCTTTGTAAAGATCTTGCCCTTGGCCAGATGGGCTAGCATGTCCTTCATCAACAACAACAACAACAACAACAACAATATTTATTTTTATCCCACCCCTCTGTTAAAACAATCGGGGTGGCTTACAAAAATTAAAATACCAATACAATTTAAAATCCCCAAACACCACCCACCCCCATAAAAAAATATTAAACTAAATACATTAAAACAACTGATATAAAATCACATTAAAATAATAAATAACAAATAGCCAGCAGACTAAAAAGGGCAGGAGCCCCTGAGGCCAGGAACTAATCAGGAAAGGCTTGCTGAAAGAGATCCGTCTTTAGTGCTTTTTTAAAGCTACTTAGGCTCGTCATCTGATGGATCTCGTTCAGCAGACCATTCCACAATTTGGGGGTGATTACCAAAAAGGCCCTCTGGGAGGTTGCAGACAGCCTAGATTTTTGTGGCTGAAGCAAATTCCTCCCAGAGGACCGGAGTGCACGGGGAGGATTGTATGGGGGGAGGCAGTTCCGAAGATAAAGCCATTTAGGGATTTAAAGGTAATAACCAACACCTTATACTGGGCTTGGAAACTGATAGGCAGCCAGTGGAGAGATTTTAATACTGGAGTCATATGGTCTCTCAAAGATGTTCCCGAGACCACTCTGGCTGCCATATTTTGTACCAACTGAAGTTTCCGGACCAAGCATGAGGGTAGCCCCATGTAGAGCACATTGCAGAAATCTAGACGAGAGGTTACCAGCACGTGCACCACAGTCTCGAGGTCCCTTACTTCAAAGAAAGGGCGCAGCTGGCGTATCAGCCGAAGCTGATAACAGGCGCTCCTGACTGTCGCATTCACCTGACTAGTAATCTGAAGTGATGAATCAAGGAGCACCCCTAGACTGTGAACACAGTCTTTAATGGAGAGCGTGACCCCATCCAGGACTGCAGATTGCAACCCAGCTCCTGGTTTTGGGGCCGCTACCATGAGCACTTCGCTTTTGTCCGGATTTAATCTCAATCTGTTTTTCCTCATCCAGCCCATTACTGCTTTAAGACAATCATTAAGAGGAGAGATGCCATTGGAATTCGAGACCGATGATTGGGACAAGGAGAAATAGATCTGGGTGTCATCAGCATACTGATAACACCCAGCCCCATAACTCCGAATAATCTCACCCAGCGGCTTCATATAGATGTTAAACAACATCAGGGACAGGATGGCACTTTGTGGAACGCCACAAGTAAGCTCCTTTCTACTGGAGCAGCTGTCCCCGGGCAGCACCTTCTGGGACCTGCCCGAGAGGAAGGACCAGAACCACTGGAGCGCAGTGCCTCCAATTCCTAACCCACTCAGGCGATCCAAGAGGATCCTATGATCTATTGTATCGAAAGCCGCTGAGATGTCCCAAAGCACCAACAGAGTCACACTACCCCTGTTGATGCTTAGACGCAGGTCATCTGTCAAGGCAACCATGGCAGTCTCAACTCCAAATCCAGTCCTAAAGCCAGTTTGAAATGGGTCTAGATAATCGGTTTTATCCAAGACCACTTGAAGTTGAAGCGCAACTGCCCTCTCGATCACTTTGCTCAAGAATGGTAACATAGAAACCGGCCTATAGTTGTTCATGTCCAGAGGGTCCAGGGAAGGTTTTTTCAGGAGCGGCCTAATGGCAGCTTCCTTTAAACAGGATGGAACACACCCTTCTCTGAGGGATGCATTGATGATGTCCCTAAGGAACACCATCAAAACACCCCCCTGGATGGCCAGCCATGAAGGGCAAGGATCAAGAAGGCAGGTTGTCTTCCTCACCCTACCAAGTAGCTTGTCCACGTCCTCAGTACTCACTGATTGAAATTGATCCAGTAAACTTACATCAACAGAGTTGCTGGACACCTTGTCAATTGTTTCTGTCAAAATTCTGGCATCTAAGTCGGCTCTTATCCGAGAGATTTTATCTGCAAATAAGTTGTTAAACACGTCACAGCAGGCTGTTGTTGGGTTAAGCAACGGGTTCTGGGCAGGTATAACCTGCGTCATCTCCCTTACCACCCTAAACAGTTCTGCTGGATGGGACTCTGCAGACACAATACGTGCAGAGGAGAAGGATTTCTGCGCTGCACGTATTGCCTCTCGATAGTACCAAAGGAAGTTCCTATGATGAGTCCTGTCGGATAAGAGTTGAGTTTTCTGCCAGTTGCGCTCTAGTCGTTGTCCAACCCACTTCATTTTCCTAAGCTCTGATGTATACCACGGCTTACGGTTTGGAGCGGGTTGGAAAGGACGCTTGGGAGCCATCGTGTCGATAGCCTTGGTAAGGTCAGTGTTCCAGGTATTAACCAAAGCTTCGACAGGATCACTGGCATTACCAACCATTAACCCCTCCATGGCTTTCTGGAATCCTGTTGGTTCCATTAGCCTTCGGGGGCGGACCATTCTAATGGGTCCACCACCCCTGGTGGGGTGGGAAGAGACTCTTAGTTCAGTCTTGACCAGGAAATGATCCGTCCATGACAATGCGGTGGTTTTAATAACCACTGCCCACGGATATTCCTGTTCCGTACTGAAGACTGCATCGAGGGTATGACCCGAACAATGTGTGGGCCCAACGACCATTTGGGATAGGCCCATGTTTGTCATGGTTTCCATGAACTCCTGAGCTGCACCAGTCAGATTTGTCAAGCTGGTCTCGAGTGGACTAAAAGTCTGGGTGACTCCAACAGCAACTCTGAGACCTGCTGTGTCAACTTGGTTAGGGAGTCTGCTAGACAACGGGGTGGTCGTTATACTAGCAGTATCCCCAAACTATCCCTGGTCTTCAGGTTAAGGTACATACACTCAAAGTGGACTGTATTTTAGACAGGTATCCTGGTCAAGGTCAGATTCTCCTTATAAACTAGAGCCACTCCCCCCGCCCACTTCCCCTCACTTGCTCGCTGACAGAATACCTGGCTGGGAGGGCTTGCGTCCATGTGACAGCACTATCGTCTCCCAGCCAGGTTTCTGTGAAGCACGCCAGGTTGGCATCCTCATCCAAAAGAAGATCGTAAATAACGTGAGTTTTATTCTTAACCAACCTGGCATTTCAGAAGAGCAAAGTAAGGTTCTGTGGAATGGTAGGTACGCTGTCCAATCCATTCTGGGAAACAGGGTGAACTGAAGGTGGGATAGCTAACAAACAGCTAAGAAACTGAAAGTGGATAGCTAAGAAACAGTAAGGGGTCCTGATTAGACATGCTCCCCCCATTTAAGTTATGGTAATCAATACATAAATGAAGAGACCCCTCTTTTTTGCGTATGAACAAAACTGGGTCCCCCAGAGCTGATGTAGTCGGTCTAATGAACCCTCTGGCCATGTTTTTATCTATGTATTCCCTCAGCGCTTCCATGTCTGTCGGAGTCATTGAATACAGTTTAGACAGGCAGTTTGGTTCCGGGGATCAGTTCAGTAGCACAGTCTTAAGGTCAGTGGGAGGGTAGAATGTCACATTCCTTCTCCTCAAACACTTTCCTTCATGGCTTATACTCCCCCAGGAGATCTTTGACTTCCCCTTTAATCTACAATGCACGCTCCTTTGGAATTCGCAACCCCTGCTCCCTCTGGCAGACCATTATCCCCAGGACCTATATCCACTTTGTCTCTCATTGATGAACAATGCTCTTGAATACATTCAGGATAAGTAAAAGTGTTGATCTCCTTAATCCAGTCTATTGAAGGGTTGTGGTACTTTAGCCAATTCAGGCCAAATACTGTGGCTGGTTCCTTTTCATAAAATTTCATAAAACGCTGTGCAGATCTGGGTGATCATATAGGATTTTATGAAGCTCTTAAAGCAGTGTTTGGACCTACTTATCAGGTCCAAAGCTCCTTATACAGTACAGATGGTCAAACATTAATTATTGATAAAGCCTCCATCCTGAATCGATGGGCTGAACATTTTCAAAGTCTCTTTAGTGCCAACCGAGTAGTCCAAGGCTCAGCTATCCAACATACGATACAAAAACCGATGAAAAATGAATTGGACATAGTTCCCACTTTGGAAGAGACCCTTAAGGCCATACAGCAGATGTAAAATGGCAAGGCAGCTGGGATTGATGGAATCCCACCTGAAGTTTGGAAACACAGAGGTCATGCACTCCATGATAAATTCCATGAATTCCTTGTGAATTGCTGGGAAAAAGGGGAACTGCCATCAGACCTCTGAGATGCAGTCATCATCACCCTGTACAAGAAAAAGGGAGCAAAATCTGATTGCTCAAACTATAGAGGCACAACACTGCTCTCTATTGCTGGAAAAATCCTTGCAAGGATACTCCTGAACAGATTAGTTCCTGCTATTGCAGAAGAACTTCTCCCTGAAAGCCAATGTGGCTTCAGAGCCAATAGGAGTACTACAGACATGGTATTTGCCCTTAGACAACTGCAAGAAAAATGTAGGGAGCAGAAAAAGGGTCTCTATGTAACATTTGTCGACCTCACCAAAGCCTTCGACACTGAGTAGAAAAGGTCTGTGGCAGATCCTGGAAAGACTAGGATGTCCCCCCAAATTCCTTAAAATGATTATCTTGTTACACGAGGGCCAGCGTGGTCAAGTCAGATATGGTGATGCTCTTTCAGAGCCCTTTCTAATAACTAATGGAGTGAAGCAAGGTTGTGTTCTTGCTCCAACTTTATTTACAATCTTCTTTAGCATGATGCTCCAAAGGGCTATGGCAGAGCTTGAAGAAGACGATGGCATCTATATACATTACCGTACTGATGGTAGCTTGTTTAACTTAAGCCGTCTGAGGGCTCACACTAAGACTATCTAGTCCGTGAGCTGCTCTTTGCTGATGATGCTGCCCTTGTTGCCCACACAGAAGCAGCTCTGCAGCGCCTAACATCCTGCTTCGCAACAGATGTAGAGCTGTTTGGGCTGGAAGTCAACCTGAAGAAAATGGAAGTTCTTTACCAGCCTGCACCACAGGACGAACACCACCATCCCCACATTGCCGTCGGCAAATCTGTGCTCAAGTCTGTTCAGCAGTTCACCTACCTGGGAAGCACCATCTCCTCAGATGCCAAGATTGACAAAGAGATCGATCACAGATTAGCAAAGGTATATAGTGCATTTGGAAGACTTTACAAAAGAGTCTGGAGCAATAAACACCTGAGGCAAAGCACAAAAATCAGTGTGTATAGAGCCATTGTACTGTCTATCCTCCTTTATGGGTCTGAAACATGGGTCACCTATCGCCACCACCTATGACTCCTCGAACGCTTTCATCAGCGCTGTCTACGCACAATCCTAAATATACACTAGACTGACTATGTGACGAATGTTGCTGTCCTTGAGCAAGCAGTGATCACCAGCACTGAGGCCATGATATTGAGAACGCAGCTGCGCTGGGCAGGGCACGTTTCTAGGATGGAGGACCATCACCTCCCAAAAATACTATTCTATGGTGAACTTGCCATGGGTCAGTGTAAGAGGGGCGCTCCAAAAAAGCGATACAAGGACTCCCTGAAAGAACATCTCAGGCTCGGCCAAATTAATCACCAACAATGGTCCGCCCTGGCCTCCCATCGGGAGGCATGGAGACGCACTATCCACAATGCTGCAGCCTTATTTGAGAACTCATGCCGAACAAGTCTTGAAGAGAAACGACAACGCAGAAAGAATCACAACCCAAAAACATCACCCAAGGAGACCTTCTGCTGTGCTTTCTGTAACTGGACTTGTTTATCTCAGATTGGCCTTTTTAGTCATCAGTGCACTTGCAGAAAGCATGGGAGGAGTCCTTCCTGAATCTTTGTTTGCGAAGAAAAGCTAGAGAGAGAGACTGTGGCTGGTACCAACCCTGGGGCTATTATAAACTTAACCTCTTCTTTCTGAGCTCCCATCTTCATTCTCACTGGCTCAACCAGTTATCTAGGAGAGCCCGCCTTCATCATGGCCCCATCCATCTGGGAAAGACAAATGGACTTAGACTAATAGAATCATAGAACTGGAAGAGACCTCAAGGGCCATCCATTCCAACCACCTGCTATGCAGGAATACACAATCAAATAATTCCTGACAGGTGGCCATCCAGCCTCTGTTTAAAAACCTCGAAAGAAGGAGACTCACCACACTCCCAATGCAGTGCATTCCACTTCCCAACAGCTCTTACCATCAGGAAGTTCTTCCTAGTGTTTAGGTGGAATCTCTTTTCCTGTAGTTTGAACCCATTGCTCCATGTCCTAGTCTCTGGAGCAGCAGAAAACAAGCTTGCCCCATCCTCAGTATGGCATCTCTTCAAATATTTAAATTTTATGGCTATCATGTCCCTTCTCAACCTTCTCTTCTCCAGGCTAAACATGTCCAATTCCCTAAGTTTCTCCTCATAGGGCATGGCCTCCAGACCGCCCACCGTCCTGGTCGCCCTCCTCTGGACACGTTCCAGCTTCCCAATATCCTTTCTGAATTGTGGTGCCCAGAACTGGAGACAGTATTCCAGATGAGGTCTGACCAAAGCAGAATAGAGTGACACTATTACTTCCCTTGATCTGGATGCTATACTCCTATTAATGCAGCCTAGAATTGCATTGGCATTTTTAGCTGCTGCATCACACTGCTGACTCATGCTCAGCTTGTGGTCCACTAAGACTCCTAGATCCCTTTCACATGTACTTCCTTCAAGCCATGTATCACCCATCCTCTATCTGGATTTCATGTTTACTGCTCAAGTGTAGTGGCCTACATTTCTCCCTGTTGAAATTCATTTTGTTAGTTTTGGCCCAGCTTTCTAATCTGTTGAGGTCATTTTGGATTCTGATCCTGTCTCTGGGGTATTAGCTACCCCTCCTAATTTGGTGTCATCTGCAAACTTGATAAGCATACCCTCTATTCCCTCATCTAAGTCATTGATAAAGATGTTGAGTAGCACTGGGCCAAGGACAGAACCCTGTGACACCCCATTGGTCACTTCTCTCCAGGATGAATAGGAGCCATTGGTGACTACCCTTTGAGTTCAGTCAGTCAACCAATTACAAATCCACCTAACAGTTGCATTGTCTAGCCCACAGGTTGCTAATGTTTTTGCAAGAATATCATGGGGGACCTTGTCAAATGCCTTACTGAAATCATGATACACGACATCCACTTAGTTCCCTTCATCTATCAAGTTTGAAACACTGTCAAAAAAAGAGACAAGATTAGTCTGGCATGACTTGTTTTTGAGAAATCCATGTTGGCTTTTTGTGACACTGCATTCCTTTCTAAGTGGTCACAGACTGTTTAATGATCTGCTCTTGAATCTTCCCTAGTATTGATGTCAGGCTGACTGGGCGATAATTATTTGGGTCTTCTTTCCCCCCCTTTTTAAAGATGGGAACAACATTTGCCCACTTCCAGTCTGCTGGGACCTCTCCTGTTCTCCAGGAATTCTTGAAGATTATTGACAGTGGTTCTGAGATGACTTCTGCCAGTTCTTTTAATACCCTTGGATGAAGTTCATCTGGCCCTGGAGACTTGAACTCATTTCCTGAACTACCTCTTTACCAATTCTGTGCTGTATTTCCCCTACTGCATCATCTGCTCCATCTTCCCCAGTTTGAGCACTTTCCCCCCTTTGGGAGAAGACTGAAGCAAAGAAGGTGTTAAGTAGTTCTGCCTTTTCTCTGTCCCTTCTTGGGCTTTCGCCATCTTCTCCCCTCAGCAGCCCTACCATTTCCTTGTTTTCCCTTTTGCTATGGACATACCCCCCAAAGCCCTTTTTATTGTTTTTAATCTCTTTAGCAAGCCTGAGCTCCATCTGAGCTTTGGCTTTTCTGACTTTCCCCCTATGTGAGCTGGATATTTGTTTGAATTCTTCCTTGGTGATTTCCCCCTTTTTCCATTTCTTGTACATGTCCTTTTAAAGTTTTAGCTCAGTTGAGAGTTCTTTAGACATCCATACTGGTTTCTTCAGACACCTCCCATTTTTCCTCCTCATTGGAACTGTTTGAAGTTGTGCCTTCAATATCTCACTTTTTAGAAATTCCCATCCCTCCTGAGCTCCCTTCTCTTTTAGTATTCCTGACCATGGGATCACCCCCACTAATTCCCTAAGTTTTCTGAAATCAGCTTTCTTAAAGTCTAGAATGCATGACCGACTATGCTTGTCTTCCCCTTTCCTCTGTATAACAATCTCCAGGAAAACATGATCACTCCCTCCCGCCGGGATCCTGCCACTTCCACACCATTAGCCAGGTCATCCCCATTGGTTAGGAACTGATCTAAAATAGCTGATCCCCTTGTTGCCTCTTCCACCTTCTGGACAATGAAATTGTCTGCAAGGCAAGTGGGGAATTTGTTGGGGCTTACATTCTTGGCAGAATTGGACTTCCAACAAATATCAGGATGGTTGAAATCCCCCATTACTACTACATCTCTCTTTTCTGAATATGTAGTCATCTGTTCCAGGAAGGCATCATCCAAGTCCTCGGTTTGGCTTGGAGGCCTGTAGTAAACCCCCACAATGATATCTGTGCTGTTTCTCTCTCCCTTAATTTTTACCCAGATGCTCTCAACCCGGCTCCTAGGATTTAAATCATGGATCTGTTCATAGCTATACACATCTTTAACATATAATGCTATTTCACCACCCTTCCTGTTTGGCCTGTTTTTCTGAAATAGTCTATGCCCCTCTATTAGTACATTCCAATCATGAGACTCATCCCAACAGGTTTCAGTGATGCATAGACTGGAGAGCGGGGCCAAAGCTAACAAAATGAAATTCAATACGGAGAAATGTAAAGTACTGCATTTAGGGCGGAAAAATGAAGTGCATAAATATAGGATGGGAGAGACCTGGCTGAATGAGACTACGTGCGAAAGGGATCTAGGAGTCCTAGTAGACCACAAGTTGAACATGAGTCAACAGTGTGATGCGGCAGCTAAAAAGGCCAATGCGATTTTGGGCTGTATCAATAGAAGTATAGTGTCTAGATCAAGGGAAGTAATAGTGCCACTCTATTCTGCCTTGGTCAGACCTCACTTAGAATACTGTGTCCAGTTCTGGGCACCACAATTCAAAAAGGATATTGACAAATTGGAGCGTGTCCAGAGAAGGGCAACTAAAATGGTGAAAGGTCTGGAAACGATGCCTTATGAGGAGAGACTTAGGGAGCTGGGTATGTTTAGCCTGGAAAAAAGACGGTTAAGAGGCGATATGATAGCCCTGTTTAAGTATTTGAGGGGATGTCACACTGAGGATGGAGCAGGCTTGTTTTCTGCTGCTCCAGAGACTGGAACACGGAGCAATGGATGCAAGCTCCAGGAGCAGAGATTCCACCTCAACATGAGGAGGAACTTTTTGACAGTAAGAGCTGTTTGGCAGTGGAACACGCTCCCTTGGAGCGTGGTGGGGTCTCCTTCCTTGGAGGTCTTTAAACAGAGGCTGGATTGCCATCTGTCGGGGATGCTTTGATCAAGATTTCCTGCGTGGCAGGGGGGTTGGACTGGATGGCCCTCGTGGTCTCTTCCAACTCTGCAATTCTATGATTCTATGATTCTATATGGTATCATATTTGTTTTGCTGTGCTAAGAGTTCAAGTTCATCCTGTTTATTTCCCATGTTCTACTTATTAGTATACAGACATCTGAGACCATGGTCCATTTCCCCTATCTGCCTTTTAAAGGGTTTATTCTCATATTGTTGGGTTGTTGTGTTATTTGCCTTGTTCTCTGTATAACATTTGGGCTATTATCTCTAGCACTTGATGAACTCTTGCCTTCAAGAGTACTGTCTCCCTCCCCAACACATAACTCACTTTAAAGCCCTTCTGATGAGATCTTTCAGACTCTTAGCAAAAACATTTCTACCAACTGCTGTGAGGTGCAGCCCATCTCTTGCCAGGAGTTCACTTCTCTGAAACCTCATCCAATGGTCCAGGAAGCCAATTTTTTCCCGGTGGCACCATCTGCGTAGCCAGTTGTTCACCTCCACTATTCATCTCTCCCTTCCTGGACCATGCCCTTCCACTGGAAGGACAGATGAAATGACTATCTGTACATCTAGGTTCTTTAGCTTCCTATCCAAGGCCTCATAATCCCTTGTGGTCTTCTGGAGGCTATGCTTTGCAGTGGCATTGGTTACCACATGGACCAAAAAGAAGAGATAATGGTCAGAAGGCTTGATGAGTCTTGTCAGCCTCTCTGTTACATCTTGAATTTTTGCCCCAGGGACACAGCACATACCTCCTGATTCATTTTGTCAGGGCTTCAGACTACTGCTTCTGTTCCTCGCAATAGGGAATCCCCTAACACCACCACCCTCCTCTTCCTTCGAGTCTTGGCAGAAGCCAGTTCATGTGCTGGATCTACCAAGGTGTCCTGTTTGTTCCCCGAGGCCTGGCACAGCTGCTCTTCCTCTTCTTTGGAAAGAGAGAGAGCTTCAGATTGAAGCATCTTGAGTAGCTTCTCTGTGTTTAACCCTAATTCCTCTACTAGGGATGGGTGGATGAGCATCTGGGTGCACCCCCACAGTCCACCATGACCATGACCTTATGAGGGGACCCTTACCCATTGACTCCTATTTTGGCCTTACCAAAAAAACGGGGCTTTTACTCCACTTACCACCATCTCCGGGCGCCCCTTGGGGTTAGCCTGCTGTCTGGCACTCACTAGGGCAGGCTTGATCCATTTCCCAATGGCTCTCTGTCGGAAGAAGATCCATCCGCTTCTCTGGACTCCCATGAAACTCACCAGCCAGATGGCTGGATACTAGGGTGTGCACCATTGCCTTGGCTTTGCCTTTGGCTGGAAGCTGTTTTGCTGTTGGCTTCCCTACAGGTTTCTTGGCTGTCTCGTCTCGCTGACCGCTATTCGGCTGCTTGTCCGTGCACTCCGCAATGCGATGTTCGCTCCCCATCTGCATCTGCCGATCCTTCTCTGTCTCTGCTTGGATGCCTGTTGGTTGGGTCACCTTTGACTTCTTAGCTGCCCTAGCACTTGGCTTAATGGTCAACCCTTGCTGCTGTTTCACCAATTTCACGCTCTGCTGCAGTGCCTCTACTTCGCCGGCTAGGTGAACCCACCCCAGCAAGGTCTCAGGATTCCCTTGGATCATGGCCCACTCGCGGATATCTGCATGGAGGCCATCTTTGAAGTACTGCACCTTTGTAGCCTCCGTCCACTCTGGAATCTGGCTGGCCAGCCGCCGTAACTCCGTGGCATACTCAGCCACCGTATAGTTCCCTTGTCGCAGCTGGTGCAGTTCAGTACAAGCCTTTTCCCTCCAGAAGGGATCTTCAAAACTGGCTCGCAGAGCCATCAAGAAGTCATGGAATTTCCCCAGCTCGGGTGCTCCCATATTGTACAGTCCAACCAGCCACTGTGCTGCTCCACCCTCGAGTTGGTCGGAAACATACTGAACTTTCTCGGCTTCTGTCTGGAACTCCCTCTCCCAACGGTTTATAAGCCCCATCACCTTGGTGAGGAAGAAAGGCAAATTCATAGCCTCCCCATCAAACATTGCCTTCAGGCCTTGATGAATGAACCTGCAGGGCTGTTCCCATGGCTCAACCGGACCAGGACCCACTGGTGGTGCGGGCAACCCGGGAGCCGGCAGGGCTGGGGTCCCCTGGTATTAGGTTTGGTGCTGGCATGCTGGGTGTTAGGGCAGGAACTGGTATCACCAGAGCTGGTGCTGCTGGGGCTAGCATGGGGAGACCTTCCCCCTCTGGTGGAGGCACATCTGTCAGGGTCGGTTGCTGGGGCAGCTGCCAGAGAATCTCCACAATTTTGAGCTGCAGAGTTTGCATCTGCTGCTTCAACTGCTATACATCTCTGTCCAGCTCCATATGAGGTCATCTCACCTTGTAGTCTTGAGCTCCGCTCGGCCGTGGTAGTTCCCACCTTTGAGACCTACGGTCTTCCTGACTGCGCTCTTTTAGTCTAGGTGGCTATAGTCAACTAGCTCCCATGGCTGGACTTGCTCCTTGCAAGGACGTTTCAGAAAAGGAATAGCTGGCTGCTTCCCAAGCTATCCTGGCTCCCATTGCCATCAGGTTGACCGGTGGTAGCTGTCTGCCTTGCTGCCACTCTTGGCCCGACTCTCCTCCTCTGTCATGTGATCCGAGCTGGCATCTGTCCGATCGGCCATGTCTCTGGAGTCTGCGGCCACAGCTCCTGTATCTCCTGCTCACCTGGTTCTTGGGACATTTTGCTCCAAGCTGCCAGCAGGGAACTTTTGTAGAGCTGACTTACTGTGATGAACTCGCTAACACACACTCACTGAGACAATATTCATTCCAGAAAATGATTTATTGATCAGGATAATGTATGTTGCAGTATCATACCAAAGTCAGCTCTGATGGGACCAAGTAGAACCTACAGATAACTCCCAACTTAGTTTTGATTTACACACACACCCAAAGCTTAATGAGCATACATTCCAACCAGGATGTTCTCACACCAGAAGTGGGCATTCGACCTTGGTTCCCAGACACCAGAGATAACACCCATGCAGCAGGCTGGAAGGATTCCCAGCCAGCTGAAGCCCGTACCATCATGCCCCGGACTCATGTCAAGGCCTGGCATGGCGGTCGGGCCTGTCAGGCCAACCCATTACCAAACAGTCACAATACCCAGTATCCACACAAGGACATGACATGTATAAAAGCTGAGAGATTTTTTTTTACTACAAACAATTGGGTAGCTGCAGGGATGAATTGTCCTCCTTTCCCAAAGAAAAACCTTGTTATTGCTTTGATATTCCTCCAGGTGTTTGCAATGGCATTTTTAATGTGAGTGTCCCATGTAATTCTTGCACGGAAGGTTATACCCAAATATTTAACGGACATTACCTGCTCAATGGGCTGATTATCAATCTACCATTTATCCTTCACTTTTTTCATAGAAAACACCATCACCTTAGACTTGGAGTGATTAATTATCAGTTGTTCACTTTTACAATAAGACTCTAAGAGTTTTTAATACATGTCTTAATCCTACACAAGACAGAGAAAGTAAAACTGTGTCATCAGCATACAAAAGAACAGGAAAAGACATATTTTTCAATTTTGGTGGATGAACACATTCTTCTTCAATGCTTTTAACTAAGGAGTTAATATGAAAATTGAATAGAATAGGTACAAGTATACACCCTTGCTTTACTCCTTTTTTACATTTTCTAATTACACATCTTTCTATTTGCAAAGCTTAACATGCTGAAAATATGTAATAATACTGTCAAGTGTGTGTTTGAATGTTTTTTCCCTCATTGGTGCTTGAAGGCTGAAATTAGAGAATTCCAAGAATCAGGGATCTGTGTGTGAAGATGGAAACATTGAATCTATGGCCATTGTTCTGCTATTTTGTTCATTGTATAGAGACTCATGACAAATGAATTGTTCTTTATTGGTGGATCTCCGAGGGTGCGTAGAATCATAGAGTTGAAAGAGACCACAAGGGTCATCTAGTCCATCCCCCTGCCATGCAGGAATACACAATCACAGTATTCCCAAGACATGGCCACCCAACCTCTGTTTTAAAACCTCCAAAGAAGAAGACTCCACCACACTCCGAGGCAGTGCATCCCACTACCAAACAGCTCTTACTGTCAGGAATTTCTTCCTAATGTTTATGTGGAATCTTTTTTTCTGTATCTTGAGTCCATTGCTCCATGTCAACTAGAAAACAGGCTTGCTCCATCCTCAGTATGACATCCCTTCAAATATTGAAATATGGCTGTTGTGTCACCTCTTGGCCTTCAGTTCTTCAGGCTAACATACCCAGCTCTCTAAGTCACTCCTCATAGGGCATGGCTTCCAGACCTCCCACCATTTTGGTTGCCCTCCTCTGGCAATGTTCCAGCTTGTCAACATCCTTCCTGAAATGTGGTGCCCAGAACTGGACACATTATTCCAAGTGAGGTCTGACCAAAGCAGAATAGAGTGGCATTATTACTTCCCTTGATCTGGATACTGTACTCCTAATGATGCAACCTAGAATCACATTGGCTTTTTTAGCTGCTGCATCACACTGCTGACTCATGGTCCTTAGATGAAGTTCCTCCATGAGGATCATGATCCTGTGGTCACTAGAGTTTGCAACATTTTTAGGGATTGTTCTCAAAATATGTGCTATAATCAAGTCCCAAGTTTTAAATTTTAATAATAATAATAATAATAAAAAAATTATTTATACCCCGCCCCTCTGTTAAAACAAATTTTTATAATTTTTAAATGATTTCATTGATTTCCTCTAGTTTCCATGTCCTTTTGGTTTTAATGTTTCCACACGAGGAATGTATATTTGACAGATGATACTTTTAGTATCTGTATTAGAAGGCTTTTACAACTTGTCCTTTTTGCTTCATTTGTTTAAATTGCAGTGGGTGCTGGCCTTATGCAACAAAATTTGCCTTGATATGACTTGGGTCATGTGTGATGTTGTTACTTGTATCCAAGCAGTCTGTAGCACACACATGTGTGCTCAGGTTGCATTCCTGTGGTCTCTTGAAGGTTATGCCAGGGCTGAAGGGTATGCCTCTACTGAAGTAAGAGCTCAGACATAGAGTGAAAATAACCAGATCTCTCTCTCTCTCTCTCTCTCTCTCTCTCTCTCTCTCTCTCTCAGAGGTTACACTTCTTTCACTGCCTAGGTAGCAGTTGACTCAAAACATCCTATGACCCCTGGAATACCTTTCAAGAGACCATAGGAATGCAACCTGAGCATACATATGTGTGCTACAGACTGCTTGGATACAAGTAACAACTTTCCACATGACCCAAGTCATATCAAGGCAAATTTTGTTTGCATCAGGCCAACATCCACTGCAATTTAAGGGTCATATTAACATAATCCTCAGCTTTCCCATTCCCCCAGGATGTCGCTAGAATTGGGGAAATGACATACACTCCCTAGAGCTGACTTACACTATCGTCCTCTTTAGAGTTTCTCCATGCACATTCTATGACCTCCCTTTACATCCTGTGCTCCCAGGGACCAAATGATTACCAATGAAATCACTTGTTTCAGTAATATTACAGTGGGACCAGTACAAGATAATGTCAAGATAATATCCCGTTAAGTGCAGCGAGAAAATGTTGAAGCAACAGACCACTCTGATAGCACAGCTGAAATGGGTGTGTGCACAGCTGTGGCTAGGCAGAAGATGACTAACCAAACACTCCTATAAAAATACACTCTGTGAGTTACTGTTGTGGGTTGGTGTTGAGAAGTGTTTGGAGAGTTGCTGTTGGATTTGTTATTGAGGTTTGCTGTATATATTCTGTGTTTGTTTTGTGCTATAACTGAAGATAAAGCCTCTAGATATTATTAAAAGGGCCTTACTGCTTGTACATCTTCTTATTGTGGGTGAAAGTGGGTCAGGGCAGTGATAAAGGCTGCTAGCTAAAGCCTTTGTTTTTCAAGCCCAATTTTGCTGTGTAGTTTATCTGCTGTTTGGGTACTCCTGGGTTTAATTCATCCCTAGGCTGTGTGACTCACCTCTCAGTGAGCCTATACTGAGTGGACGGATAGTCTTTAAATGTTTCTGTCTCCCAGCTCAGACCTGCACTCCCAAATCTCTTTCTGTCTTAAATTTCTATTCACTATAATACACTGCAGCAAGTACAGTAGAACTCCTGTGTCTGCAGGGGACTGGTTCTGCCCCCCCCACAGATACTGAAATCCACAGATAACAGCAAACACTGGACCTCACCCACCACCACCACTCTGCTGCTGCCAGAGCCCTCCTGGCAGAAGGGAGGTGAGATCTCTCCTCCCCCTCTTTTCTCCTTTGCCCCCACTGCCACCAGAGCCCTCCTGGGGGAAGGGAGAAGGGAAGGGAGATCTCTCCTCCTCCCCCCTTTCCCCTTTGCCCCCGCGGTTACCCCTGCCACCCTCCCAGGGGAAGGGAGGCGAGATCTCTCCTCCCCTTTCCCCTTCACCCCCACCATCACCAACCACAGATAACTGAATCATCAGATGGCAAATCAGTGGGTGTGGAGGTGCTACTGTGTAAGCATAAGCTTGCACCCCACTTCCAAGGCTCCCCTCTCCTGGAATGTTAGCATTGGCTACAGGCCTGAGAAACTGGCCAAGCTTGGTTCATTATTGTGGCCTTTTACAAGGGGAAAAACAGGATGGTCTCAGAAAAGGTCATTTATGTTGGGACGTCAAGTCAAACAGCTGATAAGACAGCCCGGCTCGACAACAACTCAGTTGTAAGCACAGTACCTGGGTTTGTCAGTTGCAGTCCTAGAGGGTCAGGAATCCAGAGAGAGCGAAGAATGAAGAGGCAGTCCAAGGTCAAAAGGATTCCAGCAGGTGGGTCAATGAAGACAGTCCAAGGTCAAGATATCTGAGGTTTCAAGAGAGCAGGGTTCCAAGAGCCAGGAGAGTCAAAGGCAGCGGCGTCCTCCAGGAACCACAGACTGCTTGAGAGAAGGAATTCAGTGTCCCCCAGCTGCTTATGTTGGCCCAGCTCCCACTCCCAGCTGCTGGGTGATTGATGAGCTTCTGTCTCTTAATCTCCAGGAATAACAAAGCCACACCCTTTCTGCTCTTCTTTGGCTAAAGGTAGGTACCTGCTCTTCTACCTCTTGCTGTTGCTCCACTATGTCTCCCAGGCTTGGACCCTGTGCTGGGGGAGGGCTAAGCTGCTGAGCCCTGGGTTCTTCAGGGCTAGAGTCAGACTCAGCCAGCTGTTCTGCAAGTGGCTCAGCCTCCTCACCTTCTGAGCACTCAGAGTCCTGGCTGACCATGACAATTTATGTTTTTCCCTGAAAGCTTAAGACTCGGGGCTGTAAGGCCAAAACAAGACACATTCCACATAAATGGGAAGGTAAAGGATATAGAGAAACCCTTTTGTATTTGCTGATTGTGAAATTTCCTCTCTTCAGCTCCCAACCTTAAAAGAAGCTGCTCAAAGCTGTTAAAATTCAATCACTGGACATTAAGAAACACATTTAGCATCTTTCTCACCTATTGTTAAGACCAGGAAACTCATTGTGCAATCCATGAGTGCTCATCGAATTCATTGTTCCAACCCATGAAGCAACCAATCCCCTCAGGTGTATTTGGAGGTATAAATATCACCCCCAAAATATGTGTGATGTACCAAGCACACACGCTCACATGCAATCAATAAATCCCAGAATTCAGGGATGAGCCTGACATACCGCCCACCCCTCCTTGATTCGCACCCTGTAATAAGCCTCCCTTAGGTCCAATTTGGTAAATATCTTCCCTTTGGACAAATGAGCCAGTATGTCCTTCATTAAAGGTAGGGGGTACTGGTTCAAAACACTGATTGCATTTAGCCCCCGGTAGTCTTGGTTCAGACGAAGACCCCCATCTGATTTTCGTCTGAACATCACTGGGGCTCCCACAGGTGAGGTCGAGGGCCTAATGAACCCCCGCTCTAAGTTTTTGTCTATGAACTCCCGGAGGGCATCCATTTCAGCTGGCGTCATGGAATAAATCCTGGGTTTGGGTAGTTTAGTCTCAGAAAGTATCTCGATGGCACAGTCAAAGGGCCTGTGAGGTGGCAAAATGTCGCACTCCCTCTCCTCAAAAACATATTGCCATGCCTTGTATTCCACTGGCAATCCTTTCAGCTCCCCTCTGACTAAAGCAGTCGTGCAGTTCCGTGAATCAGCCTCTAGAGGGACTCCCCCCCTGGGGAAGTTTTCCCCACCCAGTGCTCCTGCACACACACGGGATCTGCAAAAGTCATTGTCTCTTTTACCCAGTCTATGGTGGGGTTGTGGAACTTTAGCCAGTTTAGGCCCACCACTGCCACAGGAACTAGCCCTGGGGCAATCACAAATTGGAGTTCCTCCTGATGGTTCCCCATTCTCATGCATATTGGGCCAGTCATTCGCCTGACGGGGCCCCCCTTCATCATCCCCCCATCCATCTGTGACAGCCACACTGGCTTGTCCAGCTTGATAGTACTAATGTCCAGTTCATTGACTAGGGAGGGATGCATTAGGACTTGGATACATCCACAATCAACTATTAACATTACTTTTCGGGTGCCCCCCCCTTTCCAACCCCTATCCTGGCCTTTATGAAAAAAGGACCTTTCACTCCACTCACCACAGCCTCCGGGTGCCCTTCGGGGTTAGCCCGCCCTCAGGTGCTTAGTAGGGCGGGCTGGAGCCATTTCCCACTGGCTCTACATCGGAAGAATAAGATCAACTGTCATCTGGGTCATCCGAAGACTCCCCCGCTGCATGGCCTGGTACCAAAGCCCATATTGCTGCTTTAGACTTGGGCTTGAGTGGGGCCTTTGATGACACCGACCTCCCTTTGCTCCGCTGGGGCTTGTCAGCTGCCACTGTTTCTCGAGGGCTCCTTTCTGGGCATTCAGCTATGCAATGGCCTCCTTTTCCACACTGCAGGCACAAGCCCTTTCTCATCCTTCGCTCCCTTTCTGACTCTCCAGCCATGTTTCCACCTGGGCGGGCCGGTTTTCCTTTCTTTCTGGTAGACCTGGTGGTCTTCCCCTCGGATCTTTGCTGGCACCAAACCATCTTGACGCTCCGTCTCAGCGTCTCCACTTCTCCGGCAAACCGCACCCACCCCAAGAGGGTGTTGGGGTTCCCCTGGAATAACGCCCACTCGAGGATGTCAGCGTTCAGGCCATCCTGAAAAAACTGCACCTTTATGTCCTCCGACCATTCGGGCACTTGACTGGCCAGGTGGCGGAACTCAGCACCATACTCTCCCACTGTCTTTGAGCCTTATTCAGTTGCCGGAGATCCGCCCGGGCCCTTCTCACTCTCAGGGGGTCTTCAAATTGGGCCTGCAAGGCCAGCAGGAACTCCTGGAAGTTTCCCAGTTCTGGGGCTCCCATATCATAAAGCCCCACCAACCACTGTGCCGCCTCCCCCTCTAGCTGGTTGGATACATACTGCACCTTCTCAGCCTCCGTCTGGAACTCCTCTTCCCACTGGGACATAAACCCCACCACTTGGGTCAGGAAATATGGAAGCTTCGCCACATCTCCATCAAAGGTTGCCTTTAAATCTCGGTGCTTCAGGCCCCGGGGTCTTTCCCGCAGCTCGACCGGTCCAGCCCCTCCAGGGGGGGCAGCCCAGGAGCCGGCGGGCTGGGTACCTCAGCAGGCAGCACAGGGGCCCCTGCCCCAGGTGCTGGGGTGGCCGCTGGTTGAGCTTGGGGAGGCTGGGCCCCTCCAGGGGCAGGTGGAGCCGGTGGCAACCTTTGCAGGAGCTCTACGAGTTTCGTCTGCATCTCCCCCATTTGCTGCTTCAACTGTTGGACCTCTGCTCCCACTTCTGCCAGGGAAAACCTTACTCCAGGCTCTCGGTGCCCCTCACCCAGGGGCCTGTCCCACTGATGGGACCGATGTTCCTCCCAGCTGCGGTCGCTTGGCCAGGGCCAGCTGGGTGCCAGGACTTCTCGAATTGGAGTGCTGAAGAGTGGCATGCTGCCCCTCCTCGGGGCTTCCTTGCCTCCCAGCTCCAAGGGGTTGAAGGGGTGAGTAAATCTCCCAGCCCTCTGGCAGGACCAGCTCGTGTCTTCTTCAGAAGCTGCTGCAGCTTCTCCCACCGCGCTGGCCCCCTGCCCCGAGGCACCAGCTCCCTGGTTGCTGCTTGCTGCCTGCTGCCAGGTCTTTCTCCGTCTGGGTTCCAGCCTCCGCGTCTTCCAACATCGCGGGTAGAACCACTCAAAAGGAAAAGGTTTTAAAATGGCTTACTGTGATGTACCAAGCACACACGCTCACATGCAATCAATAAATTGCTTTATTGACATGGATTCATGTGTCAGGAACATAGAAAAAAGCCGAAACTGAATACAGCCACAGCAACCCCCCAGATAAACCCTCCCAGGATGAGAAAAGCATTCAGGGAGTGCAAGGAGGCGGCCTGCACCTGGACGCTCTGACCTTGAGCCTCTCTGAGAAAGGAGCGTTCCCAGGCCAACCAGGCGGGCTGGCCTCTCTCCAAAACTCCAGAGGCACAGCCAGGGGGAAACCGCCTCATGTCAGGATCCTCCATGAATTCCACTCCAAATCCCAGAATTCAGGGATGAGCCTGACATTATGCCTCATTGCACACAGTTATAATAGTGAGGTAACTCTGTTACTCTGTGTTAGCCACATCCAGCTTCTCGATCCACTGTGCCAGATGGACTACAGGACAGGTTATATTACCTCAGCAAAACCCTCTTGCAACCCTCTATCTCAGGCTTTCCTACTGTTTCTTTCTATAGCTTTGTGTGAATGCTTTCTGTGGGTGAATGTGTGTGTGTTTGGTGTTATTTTTGAACTCCTTAATAAAAACCATACTTAATTTTAAAATGTGTATGTATTCCATCCAGACTATTACCAGTATACAAAGGTTTAAAAGATTCCCTGGTTACCCCCTCTTGCATAGCTAAAGTCGAGTTGCTGCTAATTTCCCCAACATATTAGAAACTCGATATTTTCTTGGAATTTTTCAAGGAGCATTTTGGGTAACAGCTGTAGTGAGCTACAGTGGATGGGAAATTATAAAAGATAACCACACCTAATGAAAAGTTAAAAAGCACCCCTGAAATGTTAAAAAAAAAAAGAATAAAATCCCTGCCTTTCTGCACTACTAACATGAGCCTGTCATGCTGTAAAGGATACTAATTTTTATGCAGGACTGAAAAGAGCATTCCGTTTCAAGAGTTCAGTTAAAATGTATGAATTTAAGTATTGTGTGTGCACAAGTGTAATATTTATGGGTCAAATTATGATGGGCTTTTGTGAGTTAATATTTTTAAGAGTAATTATCTCCAAATAGACAATACCCTGAAGGTTCTTCTATTCCTGTAATGTAATTGTAGCCTAACCCAGTTCGTTATAGAGCCCTTAGTATAACAGGATTAATTTGGCATTACATAGAAAGTACATAGTGACTTTTCTAACCAAATCCCTCTGAAAAAGGAGATATTATTAGAGGCTTTAAATATCCCTAGTGGGGCATAATGTCTATAAAAAGTCTTGCAATTAGTAAATGCTAAGAGTTTCCTCATGCCTTCTGATTTATGCATGCATTTAGAAGTTATTGAAGGGAAAAATCATGTTTGTAGTGCCAGAAACTGATTCAAGTCACTGAGCATCTTCTTCTTGTACGGGTTTACTAATTCATTTCAGTTCAGCTGCAGTACAGTTCAACTCTAGAAATACAAACTCATAGCTGTGTCTCAGTTTTGAGCTCTGTTGCATGGACCATATTAATTCCAGTACTCTCAATGGATCTCTTACATAGGATCTACATATATATTAGACATCAAACTCTTTCACTAATCAAACAAATAGCAATTGGAAGGACTTGAGTTTTAAAATTGTCAGTTCTTGTGTTAACTCTTGTATGCTTCTGCTTTATCCTTCAGAAATCTTGTGCGATCCCTTACAGTTTGTAAGGGAAAAATCCTGTGGGTCAATGCCACCTGGGAGATATCTTCATAATAGCACTCCTGAGCCCACGACTTGTTGCAGTGTATTATAGTGAATAGAGATTTAAGACAGAAAGAGATCTGGGATTTCAGTTCTGAGAGAAGGGAGACATAATTTTTTTTTATTATATTTTTATTCCGAGATTCACAAATAATTATTCTTGGTTACTATTTTCATTTGCTTATACATTTCGTAAACATTACAGCGCTAAAATGTGTGCTTCCTATCTCCCCTTTCTGTTTAATTAATCCATGTGTGATCAACAATGGGCTAAAGTAACAGAATTTTATAAAAATACTAGAAATAACAGCAATGTTTAGATGAAACATAAAATAAAACAAATTATTGGCACCCAACAGGAAATATGATTGGAATTAAGAATTTATTTATTATTATTATTATTATTGAAGTGGGTGGGGGGAAGACAGAAATATTTCAAAACTATCTTATATTGGTTTCATTACAGTTGTACTCATTTGGTCTCTGGAACCATAGGATGTGCAGGGAGAAATTTGAAGAGGGAAATACAGCCTCTTAGCTCCCCTGCCAGCTGCTTGGTAAACTTCTGTGAGTCTTGCCTCTCTGAGTAAAGGAGAAAGGGGTGTGCATGCTGGGGGGGGGGCAGTCAAGCAAAACTTGTTACCATGGGACTCGTTCCCTTCCCCTAATTTCTTCCATGCATTGGTGAAAATGTCTGCCAGTCCTAGATCACTTGGTTCATTCATCTTCAAACCAGAGCTTTGCATAAGGTGACTGTTCCACTTTTAGCTCTCCCACTACCAGAAGGATTACTCTGCCTATGTAGAAGACTAGAATTAGATGGAGCAAACATTATTACATTTTCAGTTAAATCCTATCCATTACAGCTGCAAAGTTATGCCCAATGAAATAGGAGTAAGTTCCACTGAACACAGTGAGGTATAATTTTGAAAAGTCGAGTGTAGGATTTCTCTGATCAAGTGCAGTCCTCGGCAGGTATACCTTGAGTTGTGGTCCACAAAATTGAGCGGGACTTAATTCTGGCTAGATATATACATACAGTTGCACAGTTACCTATTTTGTAATGTCAAAATACCATTTCCTTCCAGATAGGATGGTTTGGGTGTATACATTTTCAGTGTACTGACAGAATTATAGTTTAGCTTTCAGTTCATGTCCGTTATCTTTCTGTGAGTATCTTTGTGTGGCAAACCATACTAAGAAGTTAAACTCAGAGGATGTAAGCAGAAATTCTCCTTTAGTGCACCTACTAGTCACTAACATACTGCATGTATAATCTGCATTTTATGGTTGATTCAACATGCCAGATCAGTACAAAATTTAATTAGAAATCTATAATACAGTCATCCCTTCACATTCGCGGGGGTTAGGGGCAGACAACCCCTATGAATGTGAAAAAAACGCAAATAAGAAATGAGCCTGCGGTCGAGTGGCTTTCCACCCCAGTCCCTTCCCAAGGCAGCGAGGGGCTTCATTGGGAAGGGAGTGGGGTGAAGCGGGAGGGCGCCAGCTGCTTCCTACCCTGCCTTCCCAAGACAGCGGTGGACTTTGTGAGAAGCCCCTCGCTGCCTTGGGAAGGGAGTGGGGTGGAGAGCGAGCACGCTAGCGGCTTTCCACCCTGCCTTCCCAACACAGTGACGAGTAAGCCCTTCGCTGCCTTGGGAAGGGACGGGGTGTTGAGCGGGGGGGGGCAGGTGGCTTTCCGCGAATAATCGAAACAGTGAATGCGAAAGTCACGAATGTGGAGGGGCAACTGTATTACAGCAGGTACTTAGCAAATAGTGTCACTGGATACTAAAAATACAAACCATTGTAGTTCTGTATGGAGAAGTCAAATTGGAGCGTGTCCAGAGAAGGGCAACTAAAATGGTGAAAGGTCTGGAAACGATGCCTTATGAGGCGAGACTTAGGGAGCTGGGTATGTTTAGCCTGGAAAAAAGACTGGATGGCCCTCGTGGTCTCTTCCAGCTCTGCAATTCTATGATTCTATGATACTTAAAAAAAAAAAAAAAGTTCAGACAATTCTTTATTTTGTCTTAAAAGAGACAACCATTCTGAGTAAGGCAGGAGATCCTTGTAATTCATTATAGTTATGGGGGAGAAATAACTCTGAAACCACGTGTTCAGTTACAGCAGCACAAAGTTACAGGAGCACAAAGTGACATTCTTGAGATACACAAAAAAAGGAAAGTTACAGAAAAAGAAAATACAGTAGAACCATATCTGTGGGGGATTGGTTCCAGGACACACTGCGGATATTGAATTCTGTGGATAATAGCGAACACCCTCACTGCTGCCACCTTCACCCTCTACCCCCCACCACCAGCCATGTTGTGCTGCTGGATCCCCAACCCACTGCAGAAGGGAGAAAGTAAGCGAGCTCTCCTCTTTCCTCCCTCCCCTACCTGCCAGCTCTGCTGTGCTGGAACCCTCCTCCTGCTCGCCCCCTAGCTGCCCCATCAGAACCCACCCCCAAACCTCAGAGAAGGGAGGGGGAGGTGAGCTCAACCCATCCCTCCCTCCCCTGCCTGTCCACCCCCCATCCTGGAACTCTCTTCCTGCCCTGTCAGAACCCACCCCAAAGAAGGGAGGGGGACGCGAGCTCAACCTCTCCCTCCCCTACCTGCCTGCTGCACTGGAAATTTCTTCCCAGTTGCCCCTTCAGAAGCCACCCCAGAGAAGGGAGAGGGGAGGTGAGCTCAACTCTTCCCTCCCCCAACATGCTGGAACCCCACCATCAGCTTACCTCCTTCCTCCCTCCCCTCCCACCCACCGCGCCGTCGCCATCCGTGGATAATTCAATCCATAGATGGTAAATCAGCAGATGCAGGGATGCTACTGTAATATATTCAGTCAACAAATTACAAAACAATTTGAAATAATTATAAAACCATGAATGGAGAGACAGTAGGACCCCCATATCTGCAGGGGATTGGTTCTGCACCCCCCCCAGATAATGAAATCCATGGATAATAACGAATTCCCTCGTCGCCATTTCTGCCCCGGGAGCAACCCTGAGGGCAAAGGGAATAGGAAGGGAAATTTCTCCTCCCCTCCTTTTGCCCCAGCATCTCCATTGTGGCCCAGGAGTGATCTAGTTGTTCAGGCGCCCAACCTATAAATTCTGCCAATACTGGCATTACTCTCAATGATAGATCTTCATTTTTATTGTTCAACTAATCCTCTAAATTTTATACATTTGGATCTATACCTTATTTCTTGGAGTGTTTTTTCATTATTTTCTTGTTCTGCTTGCGCCTCTAAATTCTTAATTCTTTTTTCTAAGTTTTTTTCTTTTTGATTGCAGTTCCTGCAATTCAGTACTTATCTTAGTTATATCCTTTGTGGCTGCTTCAGGCTGTAATCCAAACTTATTTAATTGCTTTTGTATATCTAGTCTTATCTTTCCTTTCAATTCCTTCATATCTGTTCCTAATTCAGATCTTAATTTCTTAAATCCACTCAGTAATAATTGATTTGTGTCTGCCATTTTTATAGCCATATCTATTGAGGATCTTCTAGTTGCTTGCAGTTCTGTGATTGTGCTAGTGTTCTCCTTGTTGTTGGCATATTTCAACAATCCTATCTTTCACCTTCCTTTCTCTAATACTTCTCTTTTCTCTTCTCCTTTCAATTGTTATTATTCTTATAATAAATACTGTTGTTATACCAATTTTTCCTTCCCCCCTTATTTATCCTCCTCCTCCCTTCTTCCCTCTCTTCTTTCCCAAATCTATTAGTATTACCAATAATTCAGATTAATTAAATAGCAGAAAAAGGGAGAGGAGAAAGAGAGGAGTGAAAAAGAAAGAGAATCTCCAGCAATGCAAACTTCAAATATTTAAAATCCTAACAATTTCTAATTCACCTGTAAGTGAATTGGTACCTTCTCTTAGGTACCAATTATTAGTATACGCTCAAAATACCCTACTACTCCATGATATTAATTCAGTTAATTATCTCTTGTAGTTCTTTCTATAAATCACACTTCCAATTTCAATTTAATTTGTGAAATCAACTAATGTACTACTTAAGTATCAATTTTAACTAATCAGTTTTCCCATACACTTATTCCATCAATATATCCCACTCATATACTTCATTTCAAGATCTAAACTGTGCACTTAATTAAAGTCTCACATTGATATATTACATTAACTATAATAGTTATAATACATTAATTTATACTGAACTCAATGGCATCAATTGGTTAATTAATTAATTACATCTCCCAGATTAATCACTTTTGTCACCATTAATAAATTTTTATACACAGATATATACACTTCCAAAGATGGTCCACCCTCTTTATGCCCCCTCCAAAAGGCATTGCAGAATGCAGAGTTGGCATTTTGCAAATGATGAAGGATTCCCTAATGTATGATTCCAAGATGGATCAGAAATACTGGGGAGGGGCAATCCTGACTGCCAATTATTTGCATAACAGACTCTGGAACTCTGTGGTACAGGAAACGTCATCTTTTTTACTACATGGTAAAAAACCTTCAGTTAAACATCTTAGAATTTTGCATGGGTTAACATACCAAAGGGTTCAAGGAGAAAGGGATCTTCTAAAGCACAGAAGGATATCAGAGTGGCTCAAAAGCTTGGAGATTTGCACTTGGGAATGGTAAAGTCCTAATTTCCAGGAATGTTCAGTTTGAGGAACACAGAAACTTGAGCCAAGTTCACTCAATCTCTGAGGTGCTTCTGCCTGTAAATGGAGATGCACAGGAATCTCAGCAAGTGCAAGAGCCAGTTATGCCTGATGCTAATGCTAAAAGCCCTGTAGTAATTAAGACTGAAGTGCAAGTTCTAAGTAGGAAAAAAAAAAGCAATGACGAGGGTTCTGAGGTGCGACAATTTTCAATATCCAGAAGGTCTGAACATGTGACAAAAGAGGGGCCATCTTAAAGATTAAAAGTGGATAATGCTGTCATGGTGTGTCAGGTTACATGAGAACCTAAGAATTTCAATGAGATGTTGAAATTACCCAAAGAAGAGCAGGTAAAATGGCAGAGTGCAATGGAAGATGAGATAAATTCCATGAATCAACATGATGTTTTTGAATTGGCTGATTTGCCAGCAGGGGAACAACCTATAGGATGCAGATAAATTAAAAAGACTGCATTCTGGTGAAATGAAGTACAAGGCAAGATTGGTTGCACAGGAGTTTTCACGGATAAAACACACTAGTTATGACAAAACTTTCACCCTCTCTGCCAAAGGGCAAAGTATTAGAATTGCACTGTCTGTGGCTAGTCTGCATAATTCTAAAGTGCAACATTTTGATATTGGTACTGCATATTTAAATGCTTATTTGGAGGAAACCATTTCTATGCAGCAGGCACCTGGATATCAAAATGGCAAACCAAATCAAGTGTACAGGTTTAAAAAGGCCATCACTGGTTACAGCAAGCTGGACAATGTTGGTACCAATGTTTAAGAGATATGTTGTTAAGTGTTGGTTTTGAACAGAGCATAGCAGATCCTTGAAGGAGGGGCAAGATGGCGACAGACTAACAACTTCTGAATTGTCCTCCCACTAACATCTGGCAGTACCACATATATATACCTCCAAAATGCCATCCAAAGGCAAGAAAAGAAATCGGACGAGCCCCTGTAATAATAATGACAATCAGGAACCCTCCAAAGCAGAAAAACAGATGAGGATTGACTCACTCTTCCCAGTGGCAGAGACAACACAGCTCGTGAGTAACAGGTCTGTAACAACAGCTCCTTCTTTACTCCCTAAGCCATCGCAGACACTTGAACTAAACAAAACAGCCTCCCCAATTCCTCAAAGTGTAAATATAAATTATGGGCCATAGCAAGTTGATAACAAAGTTGATAACAAAGTCAAACTCCCAGAGCTTGGCAGCATTCCCTACAATAACAGCGCTCAGCTCTTTTATGATTTCTGCAAACTGTCCATAGAGACATTGATTCTTATTTTGAAAAGATTAAACGACATTACAAATAAGCTTTCCCAACAAGATTTTCAAAGGCAAAACCTATATGGTACACAGGGGGTTAAAAATGTAACAGATTTGGAGGAAATGTGCCCTGCCATGTCACAGGATGCAGTTAATCATAGCCGAGTGTTACAAAAAAAATCAGCTCCTCTTGCAAATACATCACAACAGTCACATGTGGAACAGACAGAAGTCTGTTGTGAGATATACTTAAAGCATACTTAAAAGTGCAGCATAGAGTTTTCAGCATTAACTAAGAGTTCTTAGATTACCTAAAAAGTCTCACCATGGACACTGAGGGGGCTGTGGCGGTCACCTGCAATGCTTGTGCGATGTTTGTCTTCTTGGCTACAGACGTGGGGAACTTCACATGTCCCAAGTGCAAGTTGGTAGCCCTCTTGGAGGAGAAAGTCCAGCAGCTGGAGACACGGGTAGCTACACTTCAACAGATTCGTGAGCAAGAGGTTTTCCTGGACAGAACAGAACAAACACTCTTGGATGGGGACCGCACAGAGGAACTGGCTGGGGAAGAGAGGGTCACTCCAGGAGGTAGACAGCTGGAAGAATGTCACACACAGAACAAGAAAATCCAGGGATACTACGAGCAGCTTGCAGCTACAGAATCGATTCAAAGCCCTCTCTCTTATCAAGGACAATGAGGAAGAACAGCATGGATAGACTTCAGGGGCAGAGCAGGGGACCTTGAGAGGACCATTGCAAGGAACAGCAGCTGCGAAGCCTCGGCAGAGGCGTGTGGTGGTGGTGGGAGACTCCTTGCTGCGAAGTACAGAAGCAGTGGTTTGTGGGCCTGACAAGATGTCTCGAGAGGTGTGTTGTCTCCCTGGGGCAAAGATCCGTGATGTGACGGAGTGGATAACAAGAGTCGTCAAGCCTACGGATCATTACCCCTTCCTTTTGGTCCATGTGGGAACCAATGATACTGCAAGGCACAGCTTTCCCAAGATCAGAAGAGATTATGAGGCTCTGGGGAGAAAGCTGAAAGAAATGGATGCATAGGTTGTCATCTCCTCTCTTCTGCCAGTTGAAGGGCATGGTCCAGGAAGAGAGAGGAAAATAGCTGACATAAACAACTGGCTCCATAGATGGTATCACTGAGAACAATTTGGATTCTTGGATCATGGGCTGCGCTTCCATGAGGGGGGACTTCTGGCAAGAGATGGGGTGCATCTCACACCAGTTGGCAGAAACGTTTTTGCCTACAGTCTCAAGAATTTGATCAGGAGGGCTTTAAACTGAGTCATATGGGGGAGGGAGACAGTATTCTGGAAAGCAAAAAAGCTGGAGAAAATAGTCAAGCTGTCATAGAGGGAACAAGGCAAACAGCACAAGGACCCAACAGTGGGAGGCAAAAAAACTTGCACAGGGAGCAAGTAAAGGGAACACATGGTCTTAGATGTCTCTACACTAATGCACAGAGCATGGGAAATAAGCAAGGTGAACTTGAACTCCTAGCACTACAAAACAAATATGATATAATAGGCATTACTGAAACCTGGTGGGACGAATCTCATGATTGGAATGTAGGAATAGAGGGGTATAACCTTTTTAAGAAAAACAGGCCAATCAGGAAAGGAGGAGGAACAGCATTATATGTCAAGGATATTTACACCAGTGAAGAGATCCATGACATCAATACTGGAAGCCAGGTGGAGAGCATCTGGATAAAAATTAAAGGGGAGGGGAACAACACGGATGTTATTGTGGGACTCTACTACAGACCCCCAAGTCAGATGGAGGAATTGGATGATGCCTTTCTAGAACAGATGAACAAACACGCAGAAAGGAGAGATGTAGTAGTGATGGGTGACTTCAACTATCCTGATATTTGTTGGCAATCTAACTCAACCAAAACTTCAAGGTCTAGCAAATTCCTTACTTGCCTGGAAGACAATTTCATGGTCCAAAAGGTGGAAGAGGCAACAAGGGGGTCAGCTATTTTAGATCTGATCCTAACCAACAGGGATGACCTGGTTAATGGGGTGCAAGTGGTGGGATCCTTAGGCGAGAGTGATCATGTTCTCCTGGAGTTTGTTATACAATGGAAAGGAGAAGCCAAGCATAGTCAGACAGTCATTCTTGACTTTAGGAGACCTGCTTTGAATAAACTCAGGGAAATACTGGGGGTGATCCCATGGTCAGGAATACTAAAAGAGAAGAGACCTCAAGACGGATGGGACTTTCTCAAAAGGGAGATACTGAAGGCACAATTTCAAACAGTACCATTGAGGAAGAAAAATGGGAGGTGTCTCAAGAAACCAGGATGGTTGACTAAAGAAATATCAACAGAGCTAAGTTTTAAACGGAACATGCATAAGAAATGGAAAAAGGGGGAAATCACCAAAGAAGAATTCAAACAGATAGCGAACACATGTAGGAGTAAAGTCAGAAAAGCTAAAGCACAGAATGAGCTCAGGCTTGCTAGGGAGGTTAAGAACAATAAAAAGGGTGTTTTGGGGTATGTCCGCAGCAAAAGGAGGAAGAAGGAAATGGTAGGGCCACTACGCGGAGAAGATGGCAAAATGCTAACGGGACAGAGAAAAGGCAGAATTACTCAACACCTTCTTTGCGTCAGTGTTTTCAGAAATGGTAAAGGGGGACCAACCTGAGGATAAAAGTACAGAAGACACAACAGGGGAAATCCAGCACAGAATAAGCAAAGAGGTAGTACAGGAATACCTTCTTAATCTAAATGAATTTAAATCTCCAGGACCAGATGAACTACATCCAAGAGCTGGCAAATATTATCTCAGAGCCATTGGCAATAATCTTTGAGAACTCCTGGAGAACAGGAGAAGTCCCAGCAGACTGGAGGAGGGCAAACGTTGTCCCCATCTTCAAAAAGGGGAAAAAAGAGGATCCCAACAATTATTGTCCAATATCAAGGAAGATTCTAGAGCAGATGATTAAACAGAGAGTCTGGGAACATTTAGAAGACAATGCCACAATCACAAAAAGTCAACATGGGTTTCAGAGAAACAAGTCATACCAGACTAATCTGATCTCTTTTTTTGATAAAATTACCAGCTTGGTAGATGAAGGGAACGCTGTGGACATCGCATACCTTGATTTCAGTAAGGCCTTTGACAAGGTTCCCTATGACATTCTTGCAAACAAGCTTGTAAAATGTGGGGTAGATAAGTTAACTGTTCAATGGATTTGTAATTGGTTGACCGGCCGAACCCAAAGGGTGCTTTCCAATGGCTCCTCTTCATCTTGGAAAGATGTGACCAGTGGGGTGCCACAGGGTTCTGTCCTGGGCCCAGTGCTATTCAACATCTTTATCAACGACTTAGATGAGGGAATCAGGGGCATACTTATCAAATTTGCAGATGACACCAAATTAGGAGGAGTAGCTAATACCCTAGAGGACAGGATCAAAATTCAGAATGACCTGGATAACCTGGAGAGCCGGGCCAAAGCTAACAAAATGGAATTCAATATGGAGAAATGTAAGGTACTGCACTTAGGGCGAAAAAATGAAATGCATAGATATAGGATGGGAGAGACCTGGCTGAATGAGACTACGTGCGAAAGGGATCTAGGAGTCCTAGTAGACCACAAGTTGAACATGAGTCAACAGTGTGATGCGGCAGCTAAAAAGGCCAATGCGATTTTGGGCTGCATCAATAGAAGTATAGTGGCCAAATCAAGGGAAGTAATAGTGCCGCTCTATTCTGCCTTGGTCAGGCCTCACCTAGAATACTGTGTCCAGTTCTGGGCACCACAATTCAAAAAGGATATTGACAAATTGGAGTGTGTCCAGAGGAGGGCGACTAAAATGGTGAAAGGTCTGGAAATCATGACTTATGAGGAGAGACTTAGGGAGCTGGGTATGTTTAGCCTGGAAAAAAGACGGTTAAGAAGCGATATGATAGCCCTGTTTAAGTATTTGAAGGGATGTCACGCTGAGGATGGGTCAGGCTTGTTTTCTGCTGCTCCAGACTGGAACACGGAGCAATGGATGCAAGCTCCAGGAACAGAGATTCCACCTGAACATTAGGAGGAACTTTTTGACAGTAAGAGCTGTTCGGCAGTGGAACGCACTCCCTCAGAGCATGGTGGGGTCTCCTTCCTTGGAGGTCTTTAAACAGAGGCTGGATGGCCATCTGTCGGGGATGCTTTGATCAAGATTTCCTGCGTGGCAGGGGGTTGGACTGTATGGCCGTCGTAGTCTCTTCCAACTCTGCAATTCTATGATTCTATGATTCTGTGATATCTTTCCCAACTTTTAAACATGCACAGCAGAACAATTGATTTAACAGACTGCCACTTTTTACCCACCTGAAGAGCTACTAAGCGAATTTTTCTGACCTTTAGCCAGGAAAATATTCCTAACAGGCTGTTACGGAAAAGAAATTTCCTCTGGAATGCACATTATATAGAAATTAACATTGTTTTCAAGGATGAGATAGTCCGTGACCTCATCACAGGGAAAACAGCAACAATAACACAAAGAAGCAATAATTCTGCACACCAAGAAGGAGAACCTAAACACACTTTTCACCTGTATCGACAAATATGGTCGAGCACCCAAGGATTGGTTTCTTGCAAGCATTGTCCCCATATATAAAAAAGGAAGCAAGGACGATCCTGTCAACTACAGACCAATTAGTCTCCTCAGTATAATCAGCAAACTCTATGCAAGACACAGGGGAAATTTCAGACCTGGTTGGAACAAGAAAACATACTTGCAGAAGAACAAGCTGGCTTTAGGGAAGGCCGCTCCACCATAGATCAGTGCCTTGTACTCCACAACTTTATTGAAAAATACTCCACCTGCAGCACAGTTTCACTCTATGCTGCCTTCATAGACTTTAAAGCAGCTTTTGACTCTATATCCCAAACCAAACTGTGGAAAAAACTGGAGGCTTCTTCAATCGACCGACGTTTATTCCACCTAATACGTATGCTGCATGAAGGGACCTCATTAAAAGTAAGATGTAACCCCCAGGGACATCTCACCAATGACATTGTCACTGAGAAGGGTGTCAAGCAAGGCTGCATTCTAGCTCCACTCCTGTTTAACTTCTACATCAATGATTTGGTGGATCACCTCAACAACACTAACTTCCACCCCCCAAAATTAGAGGGAAGGCATATCTCAACGCTGCTTTATGCAGATGATGCAGCAGTACTTTCAAGAGCTCCCATTGGACTAAAAAGAGCCCTAAGAGCACTAACACAATATTGCGGAGTGGAACAGCTAGAACTCAACTATCAAAAAATCTAAAATCATGACATTTGCTAAAAGGCCTAAGAACTACAACTGGAATATAGATGGCCACAAGATTGAGCAGGTCTCTTGCTTCAAATACCTGGGGGTAATTTTTCAAGCCACTGGTAGTAGGAAAGCGCATGGGGAGTATGCTGCTTGCAATGTGCAGAGGACTACAACAGCCATTCTCAAATTTCTTAAGACAAGAGGAAGCCACTATTTACCTGCAGCGCTCAAACTGTTTGAAGCCAAACCAGTAGCACAACTGCTTTATGGATCCCAGTTGGGACCCTTCCCCAACCCTGCTCCATTAGAACTTGTCCAATCCAAATTTTTAAGATCAGCTTTCCAAACTCCAAAATGTGTCTCTAACGCAGCTCTGAGACTGGAGTCAGGATTTATGAAAGTGGAGGCCAGAGTGTGGGTGACCATACTCAACTACTGGCTCAGACTATCCCTCTTTCCCACTGGCCTTGCTCCACTAACCTTAAGTGATGATTTCCAATCCAGCTGGAAACAGACAGTGATGACTAAAATTTCAATGCCGGGCCTTTCTCCAGTTCTTCTGCTAAGCCTGGGATATGATGGGGCGAAAGCTACTATCAAACAACGGGTAGCAGATATAGAGCGACAACTGGATCTAGCCAGTACTCCAACCTTCATTGCTAGTGACTCCAATAGATATCTGGCCTCTCCTTTGGCATACTTAGCAACATTTGAAATACCTAAACATCGAAGGGCCTTTACTCTTGCACGGTGTCGTGCCCTCCCTTCAGCTGTCCTTGAAGGCCGCTACAAGAAGATCCCCTTCTCAGACAGACTGTGCCCCTGCAACTCAGGCCAAATAGAAACAACAGAGCATGTATTACTCCAGTGCTCATAGTACAGGGACATACGTTCAGACTTATTTCACCCCTGTTGCATAAATATCAAGGGCACACTGGACAATTCTACATAAACTTGTTGCTTTCAGACACCAACCCAGGAACAACTTATAATGTTGCCAGATTCTGCGCAGCTGCGGTTAAAATTCGACAGACAATGTCCTCAGCAGTAGAATAGTGTCAACCTAGTCTTGTTATACTGGAGCTAACATTTTAAATACTGCTTTTAGCCTGTTTTTATCCTGTGTTGTTACCTTTATTCTGTATCCCCTTTTTACCTGTGCTGGTCTATGACCGTAATAAAGATTCTAGCAGATCCTTGGCTGTATACAAGGGGTGAAAATCAAAGCTATGAAATCCTAATTGCTTTTGTATATGATCTGTGTATAATCACCAAAAGAAAGGAACCAGTAGCAAAAATTTGTTCAAGAACTTGGATCTAAATTTCAAATTAAGGATCTGGGTGAAGTACAGAAATATTTGGGTGTGAATATTAAGAGACTGGAAGATGGTAGTTTTCTGTTGAGCCTAACGCAGAAAATAGTAAAATTGCTAACTGTAAAATGTCTGACTGCAAGAATGTTGACACAATTGATGAAAAAATATTTCAGGATGCAGTGCTATATCATTCAGCTGTTGAGAGTTTCCTTCTCTTGTCAAATTGGACAGGCCAGACATAGCCTATGCAGTTAATGTTCTGTCCAGAAAACTGTCACAGCCTATGCAAAGTGACTGGCAAGGTTTAAAGGAAGTGCTAAGATATCTGAAGGGTACCATGGATTATGGGATATAGATTTCATACCAGAGATGTCACGAATTGCAGTGTTATGTTGAAAATGAAGCTGACATGTTTACTTCAGCTCTAGGTCCTGTTAAATACCAGTATTTTTTCTCTAAGTTTGGTATGGTTCAATGTGTTTAAATACAGTTCTTTCATAATAAATATAGGGGGTGTCAGAATATTGGGACATACAGTAGTAAGATTTATTCTGTAAAGAGCTGTGATATAGCAAACAGTCTGCACAGATCTGCAGAGCTAGTGGCAGTTTGCACAAAGCTAGCAAAAGTATAAATATTGACTGAGCCCAGGAGCTGAGCTGGTGCAGACCTGACTGGATGAGGTGCTAGGAACTCTGCAGAGCTGGGTATTTAGTTTGTCCTATAGAGGTACACTGAGCAGTTCTGTGTTGGATTTCACAGAGTGAAGATGTTTTCTCTTGAGTGCTGTATATATCTGTAAATACTCTTCATTATGTTCAAGTAAACAGAATCATAGAATTGCAGAATTGCAGAGTTGGAAGAGACCACGAGGGCCATCCAGTCCAACCCCCCTGCCACGCAGGAAATCTTGATCAAAGCATCCCCGACAGATGGCAATCCAGCCTCTGTTTAAAGACCTCCAAGGAAGGAGACCCCACCACGCTCCGAGGGAGTGTGTTCCACTGCCGAACAGCTCTTACTGTCAAAAAGTTCCTCCTCATGTTGAGGTGGAATCTCTGTTCCTGGAGCTTACATCCATTGCTCCATGTTCCAGTCTCTGGAGCAGCAGAAAACAAGCCTGCTCCATCCTCAGCGTGACATCCCTTCAAATACTTAAACAGGGCTATCATATCGCCTCTTAACCGTCTTTTTTCCAGGCTAAACATACCCAGCTCCCTAAGTCTCTCCTCATAAGGCATGGTTTCTAAACCTTTCACCATTTTAGTTGCCCTTCTCTGGACACGCTCCAATTTGTCAATATCCTTTTTGAATTGTGGTGCCCAGAACTGGACACAGTATTCTAGGTGAGGTCTGACCAAGGCAGAATAGAGTGGCACTATTACTTCCCTTGACCTAGACACTATACTTCTATTGATACAGCCCAAAATCGCATTGTCCTTTTTAGCTGCGGCATCACACTGTTGGCTCATGTTCAACTTGTGGTCTACTAGGACTCGTAGATCCCTTTCGCACGTAGTCTCATTCAGCCAGGTCTCTCCCATCCTATATCTATGCATTTCATTTTTCCGCCCTAAATGCAGTACTTTACATTTCTCCGTATTGAATTTCATTTTGTTAGCTTTGGCCCGGCTCTCCAGTTTATCCAGGTCATTCTGAATTTTGATCCTGTCCTCTAGGGTATTAGCTACTCCTCCTAATTTGGTGTCATCTGCAAATTTGATAAGTATGCCCCTAACTCCCTCATCCAAGTCATTGAAGCTGTTTATTTTTGACATAAAGCTATGTGTCTGCCTTTATTCTGATGCCTGAAGGAACAACACCCTGCTGTCTATTTTATGCTGCCTGGGACCTTTTTAGGTTCCTAGTGCATGCTACCACCTGTCAGCATTGTCATTTTGGCCTGGGAATGATCCCGTGCAGTGATCCCAATGGCAAAGGGAGGGAGATCTTTCTGCTTTCCCTTCGCCCCTGTGTCACCATTTTGGCCCAGGAGCAATCCCACACAGCGATCCAAGGGGTAAAGGGAGGAGTGAGGAGTATCCTCTCCCTTTGCCCCCACATTGCCATTTTGGCCTGGTAGTGATCTCAGGGTAAAGGGAGGCAAGATCTCTCCTCTTCCTCATTCACCCCTGCTGTCACTATCTGTGCATAATTGAATTGGTGGATGGTGAATCAGTGCATGCAGGGGTGCTACTGTAATGCAATCCATAGTTTAGGTGTGATGTAAATACCTCCCAATATTGTGTTTCTCTGTACAGATTCCTGTACCTTCCAGTTTCAGATCATTACATTTTTTTAAAAGTACAGTTCTCAACAAAGCTGTTATCAATTAATTAGTCTGAAGAGATTTTCACATGGGGAAATAACACCTGGGGAGATCAGGAGAAATGGGGCTGTTCCAGTAGCAGAGCTCCATTCCGCACGCCCACTTCCTTCTCCCAATCTGTTGGAAGGAAATGAGTCTAAAAATAAAATTGCATTAAAAAATTCCAGGATCTAGTCCTTTAAAAACAACAAGAATTATTTCCTTTAAAAAAGAGTTAAAAACATTCAGTCACCTTTGACTTCACGCTTTATGCAGAGTGCGGTTAGCAAGCAGACTTAAGCTCAATTATCATTTGAAAGTGTATTCAGAGATCTGGGATCCGGTTAAATTAGACTCATTACAAAATAAAGGAGTCAGTTTAAAATGCAAAAACAAAGTTTACTGAAGGTTTATCGATCTCAATGTACATACTAAAACAAACTTAAGAAAAGGTCCTTAACTGACTAAGAATAGGGTAGGAAAGACTCACCAGCCTACAGCCGTGGGCTGGGTTCCGATGCATCATGGCATGGTTACAGGAAAACTTAAATGCATCCATTCTCATGAAGAGACAGATTCAGAAGGGAAGCTTACACAAAAGCAATAAAATTCAAATTAGGTCATGTGTGAATCACCCAGCACTTCTAGTTGGCTAGAAGTGCCCAGTGAAGTAAGAGAAGGGAATTTTGGGAGAACAAAATGCATGCAGGGAAAAAAACCCTAGACTTATCTAAGATTGTGAATGAGGTACACAAGATTGCTTTTACATTACAATGATTATTTCCCCACATACAACACAATCTCCCATTGTACTCTCTCCATGCTGCTTCTATTTCACTCCCACTGTTTTTTACTAACGAAAGTTCTTCATTAGTAAAAAAATAGCTGAACATACCGGGAGGGAAATGGAAGCAGTATGGAGGGAGGATGATGGGAGATCGAGAGAAGGAAGGGTGTGTGTGAAATGGAGTTCTGCTACCAGAACAGGCCAGTTTCTCTCCTGATCTTCCCGGTGGTTATTTCCCCTGCGTGAAAATCTAGGTCTATAGACAATATCCAAAATATTTAGTAACCAATAAGATATTGTAGAGTATCTTTCTTTTCCAGGTCCAATGGGTGGTGAGAAGTTGAATAAGTTTTTTTTTAATGGAACTCATGTACTCTGCCCTTCAACAGATTCCCATAGTGGCTATCGAACAAAAGATAATGTGCTTTGGTTCAGTAATCATAGAATCATGAGTTCGAAGGGACCACAGGGGACATCTAGTCCAACCCCTGCCATGCAGGCACACCATCAAAGTATACCTGAGAGATAGTAATCAAACCTCAGTTAAAAGATCTCTAAGAAGGTAAATCGACCAGCCTCCAAGGTAGTTAGTCCATTGTGGAACAGTTCTTACTGTCAGCAAGTTTCTCGTAATGTTTAGGCAACTTCTCCTTTGTATTCTCTGTGACTCACACACATGGGTTATTTGTGCCTGTGCAATAGATCTTCAGAACCTTCTAGAGCTATTGTGCAAGGTTTTTTGGTGGTAGCCTCACCCACCCTATAAGTCTAACCCCCAAGGTTCCACCCCAGCTTCAGTTCCTTTTCATCCTCCACACTAGCAGCATCGTCAGGGAACATCTCTTCTCAGCTAGTTTCATTTCCCCCTCTATACAACTAACTAACTGGTTTTTGGACTCTCTTCTCAGATTTTCCTCTCAATGGACCAACAGGGTTCAACAACTTTCTTAACGGTAAAGACCCAGACTCTTTCATGACTACTCTATGGTGGCTGCCATGCTGCCAGCATCTGCAAGTACCTTTAAACGGTTTATGACTTGCGGTGCTAAAATACTGGCCCATGATGGTCATTCACGCTGCTTCCTTTGCCTCGGAGAATGGCACAGTGTGGGTACATGCTCTCACTGCAAAGCATTAATCCCACAGGCACACAAAAATCACGACTCTAGGCTTAAGGCACTTCTCTATGAGCAGTTCCTAAAGCCCTTGGCTCCCCCTTCTGCCACCATTTCGTAACCTCTGAAATCACTTCCAGGCCATAGTATTGTTGGCTCCTCTGGACTTGCTGACTACTTCTGGAGCCACCAATAAGCATTCGAGGCCCTTGCCCACGCAGATGGTCAAAGTGGTGCAACCCTCGAATTCAAGACAATCCCCACAATGGGAACCCAAAAATAGGCATAAGGAGAACAAGCCATGCCATCACAAAGGGGCACTTCTTATTTGATTTGGCCAAGATAGCAAAATTGTTTGCGTTATTTGATTGCAGGTTGTCAACATTTAAGGCCCTGTCTAAATTCATCTATATTCAATATTTTATAGACTTTCACAAATAGAATTAAAAGCTCAGTACAATCAGTTAAGAAGGATTTAATATGCTCTATATCTTTGGACAGGGAGCAGAACCACTCTTCAATCCACGCAGTACCTACCTTGATTAACTTATTAGTGTTAGGTGGCTTTTCCATGTTCCTCTCTCCCACATGACTGCTCAAGTCCAGGGTTTGTTTTAACTTTAACTCCCTCTGTTTAGGTAGTTTATCTTCCTTAGAAGTTTCCTTGTCAAGGGGAGGGAGATCCAACATATCTCTATACGTTCTTCTTGTATACACCATTGTTGCACAGGACTTATAGCTACAAAGCCAAAGAGATTCAGCCCCCTAGAAGCTCAAAGGGGCTCATTAAACAACTTAAGCTACTCTGTAGGTTTCTGTAAGAATTTACAACAGTCCAAGTTTTTACTAATGGATTTTCCCAGTCTGCATATGACACAAATTGTGCTCATAAGCCTCCAAATATTACTGCTTCTAGCCAAGCTTCCCTTAGTAAAACAAACTCCACTCTTATTTAACTTCTTCACACTCCCAGCCCCCACAGTACATTCATACTGGCGGTCTTCTAAACTTTGGTATTTAGTGGAGATGTTGTCAAGGTCATAAATCTTTTCTTTGCTGCAGTGTTCTCTTTTGTAGCTTGCTCTGTAGCAATTTGGCATGACAGGCTGTGAGGCTTTAAAAGTTAAAAATGGGAGCTCTCCTGCTACAGGTCTGCCTCTGTTGCCATCTTGGCCTTCCAGCAATGAAAGGTGACAACTATAGACAAGATAAAGAAGGCAAGAAACTAACAATGCTATAAGGAATTACAAATATAGTAAAAAGTGAGTTTACTGCCTCCTAGAAGAGAAACTTGATAAATGTAAGAAAACTTAATAAATAAGACAGACACATATAACTTGGTTTGAATACTAGGAAAAATATAGAGGAAGATATAGAAAAAATATACTGTTGTAACAAGGAAATTAAGTATACTAAGTGTACTAATACTTAATATTGAAACTTGAACTATGAATAGACTTCAATTACCCTGTAATTTTCACCATAGTAACAAGAGTCAAAGCACAAAGTCAGGCCCAGGTTACACTTCCAAGAAGAGGGTCAGGATTGATGTCAAGGAAACAAATGGATATAATGCTGCAAATTCTGGAGGATCTAAAAGCTCTTAAGAAGAAGGTGAGACAAGGTCTTAAAAATATGAGGAAGAAGATAAAAGTAGATTTTCAGAAGGAAATAGATACCTTTGGAAGAAAATAGACAACTTCACAAGAGATAAAACTAAAACTCGAGATCTAGAAAGACCTAATCAGAACTATTCTGACCTAATCAGAATTATGATCAGAACTAATAAAACAAAGAAAAAAAGCAACCGCCCTTCAAGAAATGTGTTGCAGGGAGAGATGCCTAAAATTAAGGTGAAGCCCAGAAATGTTGAATGAAAATCATTTTGAATGCCTGATCCCAAAGGTAGTAGAATACATTGGAGTATCAGAGGAAATTCTAAATCACAAAAGAGATAAACTGTTTAGGGTTAGCTCTGTGATAGCGAAAGAGAAAAGGCTGCCAAGAGATGTGGTGATGTGCTTAATTAAGAAACTGAACAATTTAACAATACCAACTTATTGCTAATGTGAGATTTTAATGGGGTTATCAACCCACAAAGAGGTAGAACTTCCAAAAAACAAATTAAAAGAAATCAAGGCAAACTGCTAAAATCCTTCTCTGAACAAATGGAAGACAGAATGCTTCTGGATATCTGGACACATAAATACAGTAACAATAAAGGCTTCACATTCTACTCAGATTGACACAAATCAGTGTTGAGAATAGATTTGTGATTGACTTCATGAGAACTCAACTCAAAGATAAAAGAAATGGACTTCATGCCCAAAATAACTTCAAATCACAACCCAATTAGGCTATCATTGCAAGCACCAAAAAGAGAATTTCAGTGGAGATTAAATGAGGATCTTAAAAATGAAGAATTTGTAAAATCAGCAAAAAAGACACTAAATTTGTTCTTCTCTGTAATTTGTCATACCAAATTACTCAGAAGAAACAAACAGGAAAACAAGATGGAACACCAGTAAAGCATACATGTGAGGGCTTTTTATACAAAGGGTAATACAAATAAAAAGACAAAAACAAGAGAAAACCCAAGAATTGATGCAAGAAAGAAGAAAGAAAGAAGAAATGAGGAATGACCCAACAAATAGGAAAATAAAAAATGAGAAAAGCTACTTCAATAACAAATACATGCAAAAGCTTCAGTGCAAATTGTGAGAAACTTAAAAAGAGCAAAGCAAAAGTATTTCAAGCAAGCAAACAAAATGGAAAGATGGCTTGCTTATAAATTACAAACTGAAGATGGAGCAAGTTTGTTTTCTGCTGCTCCAGAGACTAGGACACGGAACAATGGGTTCCAACCACAGGAAAAAAGATTCCACCTAAACATTAGGAAGAACTGCCTGACAGTAAGAGCTCTTTGGAAGTGGAATACACTGCCTCAGAGTGTGGTGGAGTCTCCTTCTTTGGAGGTTTTTAAACAGAAGCTGGATGGCCATCTGTTGGGAATGATTTGATTGTGTATTCCTGCATGGCAGGGAGTTGTACTGGATGGCGTGGGTTCCCCTCACATCATCACAATTGCCTCGGGAGTACAGCTGACCACATGAGCTAAACCTCCAGCTACTATGACTTGATGACACTCATGTCATTCGGAGCCTGTAATATAAGGGCCTTGCCCTTCAACAATCCTAGGTCATTCCCACCAAGATGAATGACCAGGATATCAGGTGGAGGCCCCTGGCACTTCTCGAACAGGAGAGGCATTAGGCCATGCCAACGTAGGCCTCTTCTCCTCATCCACTCAATGAAGGTGATGCTGCCGAGTCCCAAATGGGTCCAAAATGGCTTAAACTGGCCTGTAACTCAGCCTAGTAAACCATACTGTGGCTGCAGACGAAAACTCAAAATCATCCTGGCCACAACCTAGAATCTGTAAGACAAATTTGTACAAATTAGTACTGAAATGGTTTCACATATCTGCGATAGACGTGCAACCTCCATCTACCAATCTTCTAAATTGCAGACATACCCATCCATATCCCATGGTTGCTGCCATGGATGCAGGTCCTATTTGGAATGCTTGTGTTCCAAATTTAACCCTACAGTCTGTCAGCCAGGGCTCTGGATGTGATCGTTCAAAATTGATACTTGGTTACAGGGTTCTGGTCAGCATGGATAAACAATGGGCCAGGCTTATCTGCCCATACCACCAAATATTGTCTCAGCATGAGGACAGGGCATAAGACCCTATCTCTGCACATTCCCAACCTGAGCTGCATCCCCAAAACTCTCTGGTCACCATAGATGAGTGGATGGTAAGTGTGATAACACCCATATTTAAATCATGGAACACCAACACATTCCTAGACTGGTCCCCTTTAGATTTCACTACAAGCTCGCTTACCCTTTGTGCTCTGAAGAATGCACCTTTGAAATTACATCAGGGTAAATAAGGAAACAAGCTAACCAGTTAGACCAGTTCCGATCAACTTTACACCTCTTAAGCTTCCCTTTCTCCTTACTGTCTAATTCATCTTTTTTCTCCATCTCCCTATCAAAAGGTTAAAGACATCACCAAATTCCCCTTTTAAACTTTTGTCTCTAGTGGACTGAAGGAGATGGTCACTCAAAGGAAGAGAGAGCTCGCCATAAGGAATGTCATGTACCCCCTTCTTTATACTCAGTAGACAACAGCTTCAGGATTAAACAGTAAGCTTTACTAACAGAAATCTAAACAGTAAACAGTACATTGATGCTTCAAATGAGGCTAAAAGGTAAAGCAGTATAATAAAAAATCTGGCTCCCAGATTTGAAAAACAATAGAAACAAAACTCAACACTTACAAAGGAATTCCACCCAAGGACAAGGGAAATGGCCCATCAACCAACCATTAGCCAAACAGACACTAATCATCCTTGCATTTCTATACCCAGAAACTAAACATTCAATTACACAAATTTACATATACTCCCCAACAGGGGTTCACAATATATAAACTCCACACACACTCCTACCCAACCATTCTCTGAAGATGCCAGCCACAGATGCAGGCGAAACGTCAGAAAGAAACTGTTTCAGAACACGGCCTCACAGCCCAGAAAAAAACAAGGAAAATCTATAGATGCTGGCTGTGAAAGCCTTTGACTTTACATGAACTTTGCTTGACTGTTCACCTTTGTTTCTGTCAGCCCGTGGAAGGCCCTGTTTACTGGCCAGATTACTGGCATCACATCCTTTTTATCTTATGCAATCAGGACCCTCAGCTCCCAGTCATATCCTGGAATGCTACCAGCATGTCAGGCACTAGCTGCTTTTCCCAAGGCTGCTAAAAACATCTGGGAGTTTGCCTGCTCTTTAATTGCACATTTTAGGAGAAGTACTAAACATCTCACAGGCAGAGCATACAAGAGAGCACCCCATAGGCATGGACTTATTTATATACCATGCTCCCTGAAATTTGAAACCAAGAAAACAAAAGTTTAGGGTATGTACCAAGAGAAGCCTAAATGCTGACTGATGTCACATTTTGCCATGAGGACACTTGGGCCACAAGATCCGATCCAGATCAATGGCATGATCCAGAGTTCTGGAAGTATTGTTTAATTGACTGAAGTACCCTTGGAGTATGTCATGTCGCTGATGCTATATGATATTTAGATTGCTGGGATATGTAGTAGTTAGGACCATGGACCATCGCCTCTCAAAAATACTACTCTACGGTGAACTTGCCACGGGTCAGCGTAAGAGGGGCGCTCCAAAAAAGCGATACAAAGACTCCCTGAAACAACATCTCAGGCTTGGCCAAATTGATCACCAACAATGGTCCGCCCTGGCCTCCCATCGGGAGGCATGGAGACGCACTATCCACAATGCTGCAGCCTTATTTGAGAACTCACGACGAACAAGTCTTGAAGAGAAACGACAACGCAGAAAGAATCACAACCCAAAAACATCACCCAAGGAGACCTTCTGCTGTGCTTTTTGCAACTGGACTTGTTTATCTCGGATTGGCCTTTTTAGTCATCAGCGCGCTTGCAGAAAGCGCGGGATGAGTCCTTCCTGAATCTTCGTTTGCGAAGAAAAGCCAGAGAGAGAGAGAGAGAGCATTGCTAGGCCTGTAAGTAATTGCAACAGTGAACTGACATGAGCAGAGGGCATTCTGGGAGCTGGGTCTGGTATGTGTTAGGGAGAAGCTCCCCAGCACACCAAGGTCGTTGTCCTGAGAATGCTTAAGGGGGCTTGCATAGAACTGATAGTGGTGATGGTGATGGGAAAACCAAACTGACAGAATGAATTATTAAAGGGGATTTGGCACCAAGACCTCAGAACTATCTTTGGAGTGTTACCATATGCATCTTGATCCTGACAATAAAGTATTCTGAACTGATGCTTGTTGTATGTGTGAGTAGGTATTAATGGAGTTCAACACAGAAAGTTTTACCATAGTCCCTGTAGTAATCCTTGACGTGACATCTCTCAAGGAAAAGACAAGCAGGTGTTGGACACGGGAGCCAGGGAGTCTGTTCCTGACAACCCAGATGTGGTGGTCAATGGTGGCAATGAGGCCTCAAGGGGAAATGTCAACAAGAAGAGAGAACACCATAAGGCGGGAGTGCAAACCCAATGAGAAGTGCAAGAGGCAGCTAGGACGGTGGTGGAGGCAGTCACCTCACTTTCCTTCATACCCATAAGGGAGCTAGGGGCCGTGCCAAGAGACTGCTGGGCATGGTACCTGGACCCTGACAAGCGGAGCCGGGAAGGCAGAGGCTCCCAGCAGTGGGACATCCCGGTGAGTGTACAGAATGGTGGAGGATGTGACTGAGCCACCCAGCTTGACTTAGAGATGGATGTCAGGAATTGGTTACTGAACCCTAAGTTTTAAAATGGCCAAACAACTGTAGAAATCATGCTGAGTCATGATGACTGACTCCATGAACTGCCAGTCATGCTAATCATGCTACAGCTGCATGAGAAAGGTTGCATCAGAAGAGGGTTGCTACAGTACAAAGCCATGAAGGTAGAAATCTGATGCAATGTAACCATGTGCTTGGCTAAGCCAATGCTGTACTGGTGTGTATAAAAGCAAGACAGAACAGAGATCATTCTCTTCCTATGATCCTGAGATGCCTGGCATAGCCCTTTGCTTGTACATATTGAAACTACTGAAGATAAAAGCACCTCCTGTTTTTTGGATGCCAAACATTCTGTGTGTTGAGTATTCTTGGGAAAGGGTTGCTACCAAGTCTTCTGAGACAGTTTTTGGCTTCACCTGGGGATTGATTGTCCCATCATCCCCTGACAGGATGTGGCATGTATGAAGCTGGAGATGCGAAGGATCCAAACAAGATTGTGAATCTCTTGGGCCAGCAAAAACCAGCACCAGCGGCAGTCACAGGAGCGGCTGCTCTAGTGGCAGGGGCACAAGCGGTGGCAGTGGCTGCAGCTGAGGCCTTGGCAGGTTTGGAGGAAGAGGAGGTGGAGGTCCCTGCTTAACCAGTACCTGGGCTAGTACCTCAGGTTCCTGGGGTCCCAGCAGCCTTTGCCCCGGTCGAGCTGAGGCTGGTGACCCATATGCTAACCAACAGGGGCCTTAGGCGACATTCGACAGGGATGCCAAGAAGTTGCCATATTTCCTCACTCAAGTGGGGGGATTCATGAGACAGTGGGAGATGGTGTTCCAGATGGAAAAAGAGATGGTCCAATATGTGTCCAGCCAACTCGAGGGTGAGGCGGCTGAGTGGTTGGTGGGGCTGTATGACATGGCAGCCCCAAATTAGACAGCCTAGGGAAATTCATGATGGCCCTATGAGCTCATTTCGAAGACCCCTTCAGACAGGAGAGGGCCCATACGGAACACCAATGGATGTGCCAGGGCGTTGGCCTGTGTCTGAGTATGCAATGGAGTTTTGGTGGCTGGCAAGCCAGATCCCAGACTGGACTGAAGCCATCCCGGACTGGACTGAAAGTCCAGTACTTTCAGGATGGGCTCAACACCAACATCCTGGAGTGGGCCCTGGTGCAAGGCAACCCAGAGACCCTATTCACATGGGATTGGCTGGCTGGCGAGGTGGAGGCGCTACGGCAGAGTGTCAAGCTAGCCAAGCAGAGACAAGGGTGGGCTAGTAAGCTGGCTGGTGGGCACACAAGGAAGCCAGCTCGCCCTGCAATCACCCCAGCGGAGACAGAACAAGAGTGGCAGATGCAACTGAGATTGTGGCTATGGTGTGGCAATGGAGGACATTGAATCACGGAGTACCTGGAGAAGCCCCCTAGCATCAGAAAGGAGGAGACCCCAAAGAAGGCTGAGGGGTAGCCTTCACCATGGAAGTCTCTGGGGAAAGTGACAGTGCAGATGGCGGTTGTGGGCCATCTGGCTGGCGAATCATCGTGGAAGACCGATGAGGCAGATGTCTCATCCTCATCTGAAGGAAAGCTGGTGGGAAATGGGCAAAGCCCACCCTAGTGTGTCCCAGAGGGCAGGCTAACCCTGAAGGGCACCTGGGGTCTGTGGTGAGTGGAGTAAAAGCCCCTTTTTTTCATCAAAGCTAAGATATGGGTACAAGGGAAGGGACCCCCATAGGATAATGGCTATGGTAGACTGTGGGTGCACCCAGCATTAGTCTCAGAGACCTAGCATTAGTCTCAGAGCTGGGGTTAGAGACTCAGAAACTAAAAACCAGAGACCCAGTGGAGCAGTGGAGGTGACGTATGACCCAGGACTCAGCTCCATAGGGGTCGATCCTCCGAGCTTTGCAGTTTGAGAAAGAGACTCCCTTTCTGCAGCAACTTCTTCCAGGTAGGAAGAAGCTCGGAAGGGGCTTGCATTTAGCCCCCGGTTATATCCCTATGTGATCCAGAGAAGTAGCATGGATCGCAGAAGGGGAGAGATGTGGGGAGAGTAGAAGGACATAAGTTGGCTCCAACTTAAAGAAGATATGTTTAATCTTATTAAAAACTGAGTTGAATCTTCCATACCATTCCATTCTAACTGTGTAGAGGCAAATCCGAGACTTTTAAGGTGGTCCAGGGTAATTCTATTCATATAGACCTAACGCTGAATTGCTGGATTGGAAAGTTGTTGAATTGGAGAGGGGAAATGTAGAAGGGCATAAGTTAGTGCCAACTTAAAGAAGTTACATTTAATCTTATTAAAAACATTACTGAATCTCCCATACCATTCCATTCTAACTGTAGAGGCAAAGCCAAGGTTCTTAAGGTGGTCCAGGGTAATTCCCTCTATATAAGACCTTACACTGAGCTGCTGGCTTGGAAAGTTGTTTGATTGGAGAGGGGAGGTGTAGAAGGATATATAGGTTGGTTCCAACTTAAAGAAGATATGATTACTTATTAAAAACAGTGCTGAATCTCCCATACCATTCCATTCTAACTGTGTAGAGGCAAAGCCAAAACTCTTAAGGTGTTTATAACCCTTAACCCTTTATACAAGATCATACGCTGAGCTGCTGGTTTGGAAAGTTTCTGGATTGGAGAGGGGAGGTGTAGCAGGACATAAGTTGGTTCCAATTTAAAGAAGACACATTTACTCTTACTAAAAACTGAGTTGAATGTTTCATACCATTCCACTTTAACTGTGTAGAGGCAGTGTGAGACTCTTAGGGTGGTTATAGGGTAAATCCCTTTATGTAAGACCTTCCACTGAGTTGCCAGATTGGAAAGGCAATATTGTAACTTTATAAAAACCAAGGCTAAAGTTTCCTAATAACTGGATACAAACCTATAGGCAATCACCCTTAGGTTAAGCCCTGCCACAAGTGGGAGAAGCTTGTTCAGCAGCGGGGTTAAGACCAGCAAACAAAGGGTGCAATGAGTGGTGTAATTACACACAGAAGAGAAGGTAGTATAACTCTGTGTATTAACCCCTTGGATTAAGGCTGCTGTTAGAGTGCAAAGCTTGTTTGGCAGTAGGAGGAAGACTAATGGAAACAGGGGCTACTAGGGGTATTAACATTTTAAAGAGAGAGCGAGTAGAAGGATTACAAAAGGAGAGGTGAAGTAAGTGAAAAGGATTTATGAATTCATATGCAGGAGTAATACCCCTCAGTTTAAGCCCAGCCACAAGCATATAGAGGCGTTATAGGGATATGCTTGTTCAGCAGTGGGGTTAAAAACCTGGAAATGGATAAAGCGTTCAGGATTATCTCAGTAATAGCTGGAGAAAAGAAGCTGCCCAGGGACATAGTGGTGTCTTTTACAAGAGGGAGAATAAGAGACATAATAATTCAAAGAAGTTATGAAGGTAAATTGGAAATTTACGGGAAGGAAATTCAAATATTTAAAGACCTACCAACAGAGGTGCTCAAGAAGAGGAAGATTACAAGTTTTTGATGCAGAAACTATTGAAAGCCAACATAAACTACAGATGGGAGAGGATAGAGAGATTATCCTTTAACTATCAACAGAAAAGGTACAGAATAACTTCAATAGAGAAAGCAAGAGAATTTGCAGCACAATTAGCTGAGGATGATAGAAGATATGAGGAAAAGAAATGGAAGAAAAAGGCTGAAAGAGACACAGAGGAAGACTTACCGGAAAGGGAAGTGGAACAGAAAAAACAGACAGAACGACAAAACTCAGTAGGTGACTTCCGGTTCGGGACGTGAGCGAGGGAGCCACGAACCTCCAACGCTCTGCTGGGGGTTCGCCGCTACAGTGAGTTACTGCTTGTTAATTTTTGGAAGCGGTTCGTCTTGGCCTCCGAAGGAAGGAGGGAAGCCAGAAGGCAAAGCTGGAAGATTGCCCAGGCTTTGGCTCGGTTGTCTTGCAAACATGGGTCAACGGAGCGGAGCAGGGCGGAAGGCGCCAGCCGGCCATTACATCTCACTCACTGTAGCGAGCAGGGGGAGGGCACTGCCCTACTGCCGATCCCAGCCGCCGAATTTCTTTTGTGGACAGATTCTACTTGTTTGTTTGTTGAAGGTGGCTCAGGGAGTTTTTGGGAAAGGCTAGAGGGCCGTTGGCTGCGAAAAGAGACACCAGGAGAAGAAGGAAAAGATCTCTGTCTGAAACTCAGTTTAATTTACCTTGAGAGAAATAGATTCGCGGGTGGTACTACGTCCTCCCACCTTGCTTGAGTCAAAGGAGTAACTTAAGAGCCGGCGGACCGATTCGTGTCAGTGGAAAGACGGTTTTGTTTTTGGTTTTTTTTCTTCCCCTACCCTACCCTACTCTACCCTATAGGATTCTGCGGACCCTCAATCTGACGAGGTTGGCTTGTTGGTGCAAGGAAAGAAGGAGAGAAGGAAGGAGAAGGAGAAAGAGACTGGAGGTTGGAGACTGAAGAGGCCAAGTGAAGGAGGGAGCTGCGAGGACGCGAGTGAGAGGGAGGGAGACAGAAACTGTAACAGAAAAGGGAAAAAAAGAAAAAAGGAAGAAAAGAAGAAAAAAGGAAAGACTTTGACAAAAATCTGTTAACTGTTGGGAGATTTGTGGGAGGGGAACGGAGTCGCAGCTTTTGTTAAATTGCAAGGATAAAAGGGGAAGGGTGGAAGAGTGTTTGGAAAGATAGGAAGATAGGAAGGATTCTGTCCTGAAAGAAAGGTGTGGGTTTGGTTTACAGGCCCGTACGTAATAGAAGAATAATTAAGAATTAATTTTTGATTTGATTATTGAGGGGATGAATTGGACGAATAGTAATTGAATAGCAATCGTTAAGGGGTTATTAATTTCTCAACTGTGTGTTAATTAATTGAAAACCATCAGATAAGTAGACATAACAGATGAATTGTAAAGAGTGTGGGGAATGGTGGAAAGGAGTTGTAGAGAATGAGATGGTCCTTATCAATTATTAATTATTAATTATTATTAATTAAGGGATATATAGTGGAGAAATTAATAGATAATTGATCGATCAATTAATTGATTGATATTTATTAGAAAAATGTACCAAATGAATGAATTTGGGATTATTTGAATGGAATTAAGTATATGGGGGAAATGAATGATTGCGAGACTTTCTGACTGAATTAAGTAGTATATATAGGGAGAACTTAATGAATTGGGGAATATTTGATGGATTTAAGGTTATTGGTTTAAATAATTGATTGGGTGTGTGAGTTAATTACATTAAGTGGTTGATTGATGGAATTGTACTGAGGGGAAACTTAGCAAGGAAAAGAAAAGGATAAAAAAAGGAAAAGAAAAAGAAAGAGGAAGCCTGAAGTAAGGGGGAAAATAGCTGATATTATTGTTTAAGGATGTCAAAGTTGAGGACAGGGAAAATGTGGGGTATGGAACAATTGGGCCATCAAAGAAGGGACTCATGGGAGGAACCACCAGATTATCATAAGTAATTTATGGAGGAGATGAGAGAGTTTATGAAGGAAATCAAACAAGACATAGGAGAATTAAAATCCCAAGTAGGAGAGATGAAGGAATCATTGGAACAGGTTAAGAAAGAGGTGGAGATCAATAAAAAGGATATAGAAGTTAACAAATAAGAAATCTCAGATCTTAAACAAAAATCATTGAGTTCCTGTGAGGAGGTTGAAAAACAATTAGATAAACTGGCTTTGATAGAGCAGAAGCAAATGGACTCTTGGGTAAGGATTAGAGGACTGGAAGAGGATAAAGAGGAAAGTATAAAGGAGAAAATTGTGAATATTTTGGCGGAATTTATGGAGGTGGAGGGGGAAGTTATGGAAAGTGAGATCGACGTGGCGTATAGAGTTCAATCGGCAATAGCGAAACGTAAAAAACTTCCCAGAGATGTAGTGGTGCAATTTGTTAAAAAATCAACTAAAGAAAGAATACTAGAAGAACACAATAGATCGCCAGTCATGGTAGATGGGAAACAATTATCAGTTATGAGAGAAATTCCCATAAGAATTCTCAAAAAGAGAAAAGAATATGATTTCTTGGTTACCAAACTGAAAGCTAATAATATTCTTTTTAGATGAGATCGCTTGGAGGGAGTAATCTTTAATTTCCAACAACAAAGATTCCAGCTAAATTCAATTGAAAAAGCAAGAGATTTTCTGTTGAGGTATGGGCCAAATTTAAGAGGGGAGAGGCAATCTACGCCTAAGTTAGATATGGCAATAAAAACTAAGAAAGATGGAAAATCAGGAAATGAATCAGAGGCCCTAGATAAATCAATGGGGGGAAATAAGGAAAAGAAACTATCAAATGAAAAGAAAGACAGAAAGACCAATCCGGATGTGAGTTTGTTGGACTTGGACATAGATGAACTGGCCATCTTAAGTAATAAAAATCAATGATGTATACGCTTATCTCTTGGAATGTGAATGGTCTGAACTCACCGGCGAAACGAAATAAAATTGTACACTGGTTAAGGAAAATCAATCCAGATATTAGTTACCTCCAAGAATCCCATATTAGGGAGAAAGATGAGAATCTTTTAAAATTTCCAAAGATGGGAGAAATATTTTGTGCTTCTGCCAAAGAAAAAAAGAGAGGGGTTATATTTATTATTAAACCCAATTTATCTCCTAAATTGATTTTTAGGGATGAAGAGGGTAGATTTTTGGGAGTTGAAATTAACTTGTATGACCAGCACATTTTACTGATCGGTATTTATGTTCTATGTAATGGGAACAAAAAATGCTATTCCGATTTAAGAACACATCTAGTAAAATATTCTTATGAACATGTATGTTTACTAGGGGATTTTAATGAAGTCGTGGATAAAAATATAGACAGGAAAAATTCACAAACCAGGTGTAAGAATTCAGGCCACCTATCTAAGGAGTGTTCTCAGTTGACTGAGGACATTTGGAGAACTCAGCACCCGAAAGAAAAAGAATTTACATTCTATTCAGATCGTCATCGTTCTTGGTCGAGAATAGACATGGTATGGCTGTCGGGTTCCCTACTCCATACGGTTAAATCTTCAGAAATTATGGTTAAATCCTTCAGTGACCATTATGCAATTAAAATACAATTGGGGAAGAAAGGGGGATGGAACAACTGGAAATTGAATGATTATGTGCTGAACCAAGATGAAGTGATCTCCTACTGTAAAAAAGAAATTGAGAATTTTTTTATTGATTACACAAATAAGGGGGTCAAGATGCAAACGGTATGGGATACCTCAAAGGCAGTCATGAGGGGTGTTCTTATCAAGAAAACGAGTGAGTGGAAAAAAAGAAAGAGGAAGAAGATGGAGGACATTATAGAAAAAATAGGGGAAAAGGAACAGATGCTTAAAAGTGAACCAAACAATAAAAGATATGCAAATGAAGTGAAAGTACTACAAAATCAGCTGTCATCTGCAATGGTAGAAGAAATAAGTACTAAGTTGAAATTTGTGAAGAGAAACCATTTTGAGAATGCAAACAAACCGGGGCGGTGGCTCGCATATAAGGTGCGTAAAGAAAAGAAAAAACGCATGATTAATGGATTGGTGGAAGGATCAAGAAATATTGTTAAAAGAAAAGAAATATAAAAGATCTTATACAACTATTACCAAAAGTTGTACGAAAGTCAGATACCAGAAGATAAGGAAGGAATGGATTCATTTATTGCATCTAAAAAGCTGCCTCACATAGAGAAAGAACATAAAGAGATTTTGAATAGACCAGTCTCCATACAGGAAGTGAAAGAAGCTATTGAGAGATCAAAACTGAATAAGGCACCGGGAACAGATGGCCTAACAGCAAAATATTATAAATGTTTCCAGGATCAGTTGATAAAACCTCTACAAGAAACAATAAATATTATCAAGGATACAAAACAGCTACCAGAAAGTTGGAAAGAATCAAATATAGTCCTGATTCCAAAAAATGAGGGTGACCAGTTAGCAGCGAAAGATTTTCATCCAATATCACTCCTCAATGAAGATTATAAAATTTTTACATCTATTCTCGCACAAAGATTAAAAAAGGTGCTACCTCAGTATATAGGTGAAGACCAAACGGGATTTTTACCTGGTAGACAGATGAGAGATAACGTAAGAACTACCTTGGATATAATTGAGTACTTAGACTATCATATAGACAAAGGAGGAGTGTTGCTTTTTTTTGGATGCGGAGAAAGCGTTTGACAATGTGAGATGGGACTTTCTTATTAGTATACTGGAATCTATGGGATTTGGAGAAAATTTCATAGCATGGATTAAAGTGATCTATTATGAACAAAAGGCCCACCTAATTGTCAACGCGGAAAGATCAGATAAATTTCCCATCCAAAAAGGCACACAACAGGGCTGCCCGCTCTCCCCATTGTTATTTGTACTGATGTTAGAGGTGCTTTTAAGAGAAATTCGTCTTGATGAATCAATAACAGGAGTGAAGATAGGGAGAGAAAAGTTTATTTATAAAGCCTTCGCGGATGATATTGTACTATATCTTGAAAATCCACTACAGCAAGGAAGGAAGATAATGGAAATAATAAGGGATTTTGGAGAGTGGGCAGGATTTAAGATCAATAAAGGAAAAACAAAATTTATAAGTAAAAATTTAAAGAAAGAAGAGAAGAATAAATTGGAAGGAATGTGGGGTATTAAGGCAACAGAGAAGGTAAAATACTTAGGTATAACCATTTCTGGGAACAACAGGCACCTTTTCCAAAACAATTATGGCCCAGTGTGGCATCAAATAAAAAATAAGATAGAAGTCTGGAAAAAGTTGGACCTGTCCTTAATGGGAAGAATATCTTTAATTAAAATGAGTATATTACCTAGGATTCTATTTTTATTCCAAATGATCCCAATCTTAATTTCACCAAAATGGTTCAAAGAGTGTAATAGAGAATTGGCAAAATTTCTATGGATGGGGAAAAAACCCAGAATAAAATTTAGAATGATGACGGATACAAGGAGCAGAGGAGGAATGGGACTTCCAGATGTAAGATTGTATTATGAGGCGAGCTGCTTGATGTGGGTAAAACCATGGTTAACTCTAGACAATCTGAGACTTCTCCAATTGGAAGGTCATGAACTCTGTTTTGGGTGGCACTCCTTTTTGTGGTACCAAAAGGTAAAAGCTCAAAGGCAGTTCAATAATCACTCCATTCGGAAACCATTGTATAAAGTATGGCTCAAGTATAAGAAGTATCTGTTCTTAAAATTACCCAGTTGCGTATCTCCAGCAGAAGCGCTATCAATTAGGAGTTTAAGATACGAAACGGAATGGTTGACCTATAAAGATCTGGTCCTGGGTACTAAGGAGAATATTAATTTAAAGAACAGATCACAACTAAATCAGGAAGGGATAAATATACAATGGTTTCCCTATCTTCAATTAAAGGAGAGATTTAAGAGTGATATAGCAGAAGGGGGTATTGAGCTTAGTAAATCTAATTTTGAAAAGATTTTGGATAATGGGAATGCGCACCTATTATCAAGAGTTTATCATTTTCTGTTGAGGTTGGAGACAGAAGGGGAAGCAGTTAAAGAATATATGGTGAATTGGGCCGTGGATATTGGTAGGAATATAGAATTTGAAGGATGGGAAGCATCTTGGAATAGAGTGGCAAAACTTACAAGATCCTATAATTTGCAAGAAAATGCCTTAAAGACAATGCTAAGGTGGTATCTCTCTCCAGTGATGATTACGAAAATGACGCGAGGTGCTTCCAATCAATGCTGGAAGTGCAAGGAAGGGAAGGGAACCCTTTTTCATCAGTGGTGGGGGTGTAGAAAAGCAAGGAAATTTTGGGGTATGATACGAGCGAAAATTCAAAAGATTTTGAATAAGAAAATAGAGCTGCTACCTGAAATCTTTTTGTTGGGAATTTATGAGAATACTAATCTTGTAAATGAAAATGGAAAAACGAAAAGGCTACTTTGGCATATGTGTACTACCGCTAGAATCGTATATGCTAGGTACTGGAGGAAAGAGGAGATCCCATCAGAGGCTGAGTGGTTTGAAAAGTTATTGGACATTGCTAAAATGGATAAACTTACTTATCTTTTGGAAAACAAAAAGGACAAATCTTTTATGGATTCATGGGCTCCTTTGTGGACTTACATACAAGAGGGGGGATTGGAAAAACTGAAAATTGGAAATTGAGGTAACTAGACTTAGTAGGTCAATATGTATCTTGAATTGGGGATTCACCGTGGAAATGGAAAAGTTGAGAATTTAACCTATGGTACAGGAGTGTATTAGAGATTTTATGTAAAGATATGAATATATAACATATTGGTTTTTTCTTAATGGGATTTAAGAGAGGAGGAAGTAAGATTTATTTTATATGCATTATATTGGATGAAGGGTATGGTAAATATAGAAAACAATATGTTACTTGTTGGTAGAGTTATATGAATAATACATAATGGGAAGTATTTTAGTTTATGGAGACGCAAGGGGAAGAAAACTATGTTATTATATAAATTGGGATTCGACAGATGGGGAAGTCTTATAAAGGTGATAAGTTGTTATTGATAATAATATCAATAAAAAGTATTAAGGAAAAAAAAAAGAAAAAACAGACAGAACAAGAAAAAGACCAGAATTTAGGAGAGCAGGAAGAGGAAGAAGGAAAACAAGAGGCTGTAGAAGATGACATGAATAAGAGAACAAATCCAGAGGTGGAAGAAGGCCAAGCTTTGAGTGGGGAGGAAGTAGACAGTGAAAGATTATGACTTCGATAATTTCTTGGAACATAAAGGGTCTAAACACTCAAGGAAAAAGAAGAGAAGTTCTTCATTATTTGGAAAAGGCTAAAACAGATATAATAGTACTACAAGAAACAAGGATTAGAGAGCAAGATACAAAGTATCTAAAAAACAATAAATTAGGGAAAATCTGTACATCAGCATCTCAGAAAAAGAAAGGGGTAGTAATATATGTTAACAGCAAATTCACAGCAAGAGAAATTGTAAATGACAAAGAGGGCCATTACGTGGGAGTGGAAATAAACAGCATAAATACGAAGATATATCTGTTAGCTATATATGCTCCACTAGAGAATAAGGATATGGTTTACAGGAAAATATATAAAGAGTTGGAGGAGTTGGGACTAGACACAATAATCATTGCCGGAGACTTTAATGGAGTCTTGGACCCTTTAAAAGACAGATCATCACAACCTAAAAAGAAACATAATCAAAGTAAATTACCTAGAGTGTGTAAAGAACTGATGGAAGAGCACAATTTATTGGATGTCTGGACAACAAAATACAAGGACACTAAGGGATATACTTTTTTTACAGATGTAGATAACTCTGTGTCCCATATAGATATGTTTTGGATGTTGAAAGAACTGCAAACTAAGATTACAGAAATGGAAATAATGCATAAAACGACATCAGATCACAACCCGATAAAGTTATCAATACAATGAAAAGAGAGTACAGGTGGAGACTAAATAAAAATTTACTGAAAGATGACAAATTCAGAGAAAGGCTGAAAGAAGAAACTCAAAGTTACTTTGTTACTAATGATATAGGAGAAATGCCAGGGAAGATAGAGTGGGACGCTTTCAAAGCTATGGTGAGAGGCTCGCTGCTGCAAAGAAGAGTAGAAATCCATAAACAAAGAAGAGAAAAGAATAAGCTCATAAAGGAATTGGAGAGGATTGAAGCAGAATTAAGGGAAAATCTGGAAAATAAGAAAAGCCAGAAGGAGATAAAATTAATTCAGAATTATCTGCGGGAGAAAACAATAGAGGAAATAGGGTACAAATTGAAAAGAACTAAGCAAAGATACTTTGATCAGGCAAATAAAACTGGCCAGATATTAGCATATAAATTAAGAAAAGAAACAGAAAAAAAATTGATTACAGAAATTAAGGAGGATGGTCACACTTTAAAAGAACAAGAAGGGGTAAAGAAAGCCTTTTTAAAATACTTCTCCAATTTATATACGGACAAAGCAATGGATCAATGGCAGGAGATGGAGATGAAAGAATATGTAAAAAATAATAAATATGGCATAGTGTCAGGAAATCAAAGATCTAGTTTATCAAGTGTAATCACATCAGATTAAATCCTTAAAAGCGATATGAAATCTGAAAACAGGGAAAAGCCCTGGACTGATGGATTTACAGAGGAATTTTATAAAACATTTGAAGAAGAGATAACACCACATTTACAAAGACTGTTTAATAAAATCTGTACAGAGGGTGTCCCAGAATCCTGGGAAATGACAGATATTGTGTTGATATTGAAAGAAGGAAAGGGGAGTACAGAAATGAAGAAATATCGTCCCATTTCTCTGCTGAATGTGAAATGTGAAGGCAAGGGTGTCCCCTTTCACCTTTAGTATTTATTTTAACATTAGAGATCCTAAACAACAAGATTAGAAGGATGAAAACTTCCTGGTTTGAGATGTAAAGAACAGGAATACAAGCTACAAGCTTGTGCAGATGATCTGATAATAATATAAGAGAATCCCCTGAATAACATTGAAAGTATGATGGAAACAATTAGCAAATTTGGTAACTTCTCAGGTTTTAAAATACACAAAGACAAGACAGTGATTATTACAAAGAATACAGACAGCAAAGATGAGGATCAGATAAAAATGAAAACGGGATGTAAGATGAAAAGAAGAACAAAATATCTTGGAGTTTGGATTGGTAAAAGGAACATTGATTTGATTGAAAATAACTATGAAAATTATGGAAAACAACAAAAGGATGCCTAGAAAGTGGGGGAGAATGAATATATCTCCACTAGGAGGAATAGGAACAATAAAAATGAATGTGTTACCAAAGCTGCTGTTCCTCTTTCAAAATCTACCTAATCTGACCTTGGGAAAACCATCCACAGAGTGGAACAGAGACTTAAGAAACTTTATATGGAATGGAAGAAAGGCTAGAATAAAATGGGCCACTTTGACAGATCAAAAATATAAAGGAGGCACAGCTCTACCAAATATACAAATTTATTACAAGGCTTATGCCCTAATATGGATTCAAGAATGGGTGAAATTAAGAAATGACCGGTTAGTAAATTTGGAAGGCATAAATATTAGACTCAGCATGCACACTTTTATGTGGTATGATAAGGCTAAAACGAATAAAGATTTCGAACACCTCTCTCTCTCTCTGGCCTTTCTTCGCAAAAGAAGATTCAGGAAGGACTCATCCCGCACTTTCTGCAAGCACGTTGATGACTAAAAAGGCCAATCCAAGATAAACAAGTCCAGTTGCAGAAAGCATAGCAGAAGGTCTCCTTGGGTGATGTTTCTGGGTTGTGATTCTTTCTGCGTTGTCGTTTCTCAAATAAGGCTGCAGCATTGTGGATAGTGTGTCTCCATGCTCCCGATGTGAGGCCAGGGTGGACCGTTGTTGGTGATCAATTTGGCCGAGCCTGAGATGTTGTTTCAGGGAGTCCTTGTAGCGCTTTTTTGGAGCACCCCTCTTACGCTGACCCATGGTGAATTCACCGTAGAGTACTATTTTTGGGAGGCGATGGTCCTCCATCCTAGAAACGTGCCCTGCCCAGTGCAGATGTGTTCTCAATATCATGGCCTCAATGCTGGTGATCCCTGCTTGCTCAAGGACAGCAACATTAGTCACATAGTCAGTCCAGTGTATATTTAGTATTGTGTGTAGACAGCGCTGATGAAAGCATTCGAGGAGTCATAGGTGGTGGCGATAGGTGACCCATGTTTCAGTCCCATGAAGGAGAATAGACAGTACAATGGCTCTATACACACTGATTTTTGTGCTTCGTCTCAGATGTTTATTACTCCAGAGTCTTTTGTGAAATCTTCCAAATGCACTATATGCCTTTGCTAATCTGTGATTGATCCCTTTGTTAATTTTGGCATCTGCGGAGATGATGCTTCCCAGGTAGGTGAACTGCTGAACCGACTTGAGCACAGATTTGCCAACGGCAATGTGGGGATGATGGTGTTCATCCTGTGGTGCAGGCTGGTAAAGAACTTCCATTTTCTTCAGGTTGACTTCCAGCCCAAACAGCTCTGCAGCTGTTCGAACACCACTACATTCGAAAAGCCTTATTAAGAATCTGGCTGCAAATAAAGCAAAAATTCTATAGACAAATGCTTACAGGAATATCTCCCAGAAAGCTTTCCTGGGGAGATGGAAAGCAGAAGGTAATTGGAGAAGATATGAGGATATACTAAAGCTAAATGAGGAGAATAACCAGATATTAAGATCGAGAGAGGAGTTAGGAGAAAATGGAATTAAAAACATACCGGTTTACATACCTCCAACTAAATGAAAGATACAAAGAAGATGGGAAGAAAAATGGATTTGAATTAAAAAAAATGAATTGGATACAATAATCTGGGGCTGCAATGACAAGGAAATAACAAAAATTTATAAACTTATTCTTCCAAGAGAATTGGAAACCGAGGAGTTTAAGGACACCATGATCAGATGGGCAAACGATATAGGAGAATATATAGCTCTAGAAGAAGGGGAAGTAGCATGGAAGAAGACTAATACCCTTTCAGCCTCACAATAATTAAAAGAAAATTACTGTAAAGTTGTCCATAGGTGGTATCTCACCCCACTTAAACTAAGTAAAATATATAAATTAAAAGAGAAGAAATGTTGGAGGTGTGCAAATGAGGTGGGGTCACTATTCCACACGTGGTGGAATTGCCCCATTATAAGGTCATTTTGGAAAAAGGTGAACAAAACAATTAAGAAAATTCTTAAAATAGACTACCCAATAAATCCAAAAATTTACTTGTTGAATATTATGACATCAGTCAAGAAGGAAGATGAAAAGAAATATGGCCAAATTATATTATATGCAGTTATGACAGCTAGAATTATGATGGCTTCTAAATGGAAAAATACAGAGGCACCATTAAAAGAAGAACGGATAAATAAACTGTTGGATATGAAAGATAATGACATATTGGCTCATATAATAAATGGAAGACGTGTAGATCAAGTGGAAGAAGAATGGGCACCAATTGTAAATTAGTGGAGAAGCAAATAAAACAGTAGTGATTAATGATGACCGAACTATGGAACTAAAATGAACAGCAACAGAGAGAGAGAGGATTAAAGAAAATTTAGAAGGGGGAGATGGGCATAGAGAAAGTAAAAGGAAAATAGAAGATCTGTAAAGAGCTGAAGTGATGACGAAGGATATCTGAAGTGCAGAATATAAAACCAAGTTAATAATCCCAAGGGAGGAGCATAACAGGGAAGGTCTATAAGGGGGGAAGGGGGGAAGGAATGGAGAAAAGCTGTATGAATAGATGAGAATAGACAGATGCAACATTGACACAAACAATTCGAATATAAGAGAAAAATCTTTTGTTTTTTATTTTTTGTGGAAATGTAGCAATGTTGGAAATATGTTTTGTGTAAAAACGTTAAAATAAGGAAGCTCCTTATAATGATGAAAGAAATCCCTATAAGATTGCTCAGAAGAAGAAAAGAATATCAATTCCTGGTGGAAGTTTTGAAAAGAGAAAGAATCCCATTTAGTTGGGATAAGCTGTAAGGGGTGATTTTCACCTATAAGAAAGAAAGATATAAAATTGATTCAGTTGAGAAAGCGAAAGAATTTATAAAAAGAAATAAGAGGGATTTTGATATGAAGAGGAAAAGCCACCAGGCAGAGGAAGAATTGAATGGAAATCAAAGAAGGGAAGAGCAAGAAAGTGAATTAGATAAAGAGACAAGGAAAGAGGACTTAAAGATAAGAAACAATAAGAGGGACAGTGATTTATCAGTACAAGTAGGGACCTGAGCGCAAGAATAAAAGGAAGATACAATATTATAGAGACTGACAAGGGGGGGCGGGAGAGGAACTTAATTAATTAAATAAAAGTTGAATAGTTTTACTTAATGATGTCAGGAGTCAGATTTGTAACTTGGAATGTGAAAGGTTTGAATAGTATGAAGAAAAGAAAAGCTGTTTTCCACCATCTAAAAAAAATTGGTGCAGAAATAATGTGCCTCCAAGAAATTAGGATTAAAAAAACTCATGAATATCTACTGAAACAAAAGAACCTTGGAATGGAATTTATGTCATTGGGTGAGAAAAAGGAAAAAGGAGTGGTTTTATATATAAAACCAGATTTGAAACCTAAATTAGTTTTATCAGATGTAAAAGGAAGATATGTATTTGTTGAAATCAATATGGATAAAATAAAGATGTTAGTGGTGGGTATATATGCACCTACAGAAAAGAAGGAGCCCTTCTTTAAAGAATTGAGGGTGAAGTTAGCACAAACACAATATAGGAATTACTGTGTAATGGGTGATATGAACGGAGTGGTAGAGCCTGGTATAGATAGACATGTAGTTAAGAAGAAAATAAGCAAACATCAAGGTAAATTAACGAAAGAGTTCTTCAAGTTGATCGAAGAATTTCAATTAATAGATACATGGAGATATAAAGAAGGATTAAGGAAGGAATTTACCTTTTACTCAGACTCTCATAACTCATTCTCCAGGATAGATATGGTATGGATTAGTACCAGTATGGCTACCCTTATTAAAAGGGTGGACATACTACCAAAACCGATGTCAGACCATAATCCTGTGGTAATGGTATTGAAATGTGGTCAAAATGCAAATAGATGGAGACTAAAAGATACATTATTGCATAAAGAGGAAGTAATTAAATCAGTGAAAGAGAACTTGAAAGAATATTTTAGATTGAATATAGATAATGGAGTAGAAAATCACATGGTTTGGGATGCCGGGAAGGCGGTAGTGAGGGGTATATTTATACAATGGAATAATATATTGAATAAGAAAAGACAAGAAACAAGGAAAAAATTATTGGAAGAAATTAAGCAGAAAGAACTAGAATTGGTCAAACATCCAGCAAGCAAGAAAATTAGAAATCAGATTAAAATATTACAGGAACAATTAGCAATGTTATTTGCGGATGAGATGAAAAAGAAACTAGACTATATAAAGCAGAAGGAATTTGAATATGGTAATAAACCTAGCCGATGGCTTGCATACAAATTAAAAAAGGAGAAATCAAAAAAGATTATAGCAAAATTAAAAGTTGGTAAAAGAGAAGTAACAAATGATGAGGAAATTCAAAAACTGTTTTTTAATTATTTTAAAATGATTTATCAAGACCTGGAAACTAATAGGATAAAGATGGAAGAATACATTAAGGAAAGTCAACTTACCAAACTCACAGAAGTACAAAGAAAAGAGTTAAATAAGAAAATTACAATAGAGGAAATCACAGAAACAATCACAAAAATGAAATTGGGCAAGACTCCGGGACCAGATGGGCTACCGGCGGAATATTACAAAAAGTTCCATACTGAATTGGCAGAGCCTCTGTCTATGGTTCTAAACGACATTCTAAAAGGGAACCAAATCCCAAAAAGTTGGGAGGAAGCCAGCATAACTTTAATACCAAAAGAAGGCCGGGATGAGCAGCAATTGAAAAACTATAGGCCTATATCCCTATTAAATGAAGATTATAAATTGTTTGCGGCGATTTTAGCAAATAGATTAAAAACATTTCTAAAGGATTATATTCATAGGGACCAAAATGGGTTTTTACCTAAATGCCAAATTAGGGATAATATGCGGGTAATAATTAACGTAACTGAATATTTACATTACCATAATCAGATTGAGGGAGCGTTAATATTCTTAGATGCGGAAAAGGCATTTGATAACCTAAAGTGGCCATTTTTGATGACGGTGATAGATCAGATGGAATGTGGGGAAAACTTTGGTAAATGGGTACAGGCTATCTATAGGAATCAAAAGGCAAAACTAATAATAAATGGGAAATACACAGATACATTTAAGATAGAGAAAGGAACTAGGCAAGGTTGCCCACTCTCCCCCTTACTGTTCATTATGGTATTAGAAGTATTGAACAATAAGATAAGGAGAGAAAAAGAAATTAAAGGAATAAAAGTAGGGGGGGAGGAATATAAATTACAGGCATTTGCCGATGATTTGGTAACTATCTTGGAAGACCCACTAAAGGGAATAGGGAGCCTACTTAGAATAATAATTGAGTTTGGTAATTATGCTGGCTTCAAAATTAACTCAGAAAAAACAAAAATGCTAACTAAAAACATAGATAGAAGAGGGCAAGAAATCCTGCATAAGACAACCAACTTTGAAATAGTGAAAATAGTGAAATATCTAGGAGTGAATTTGACAACTAATAATCAACAGCTATTTGAAAATAACTATACTAAATTATGGGAAGAAATTAAAAGAGATTTAAATAGGTGGAAGGACTTAAACTTATCCTTGATGGGAAGAATCTCAACTATAAAAATGAATGTGCTACCAAAAGTAATGTTCTTGTTCCAAGTGATTCCAATTATTTGTACAAATAATGTGTTTAAAAAAATGGCAGAAGGATATAAACAAATTTTTATGGGCAGGAAGGAAACCAAGGATCAAGTGGAAGCTTTTAACAGACTCAAAGGAAAGAGGAGGTCTTGGTTTGCCGAACCTGCAACTATACTTTGAAGCAGTATGCCTAACTTGGCTGAGACCATGGATTCTATTGGAGAATAAAAGAATATTAGCACTAGAAGGACACAACAATTTGTCGGGTTGGCACGGTTATTTATGGTACGATAGGAGTAAAATTAACAAGGAATTTAAAAATCATGTGATTAGAAAATCCCTTTTTAGAATTTGGTTAAAGTACAAAGATAGGTTATGCCCTAATATACCGGGATGGATCTCAACGCAAGAGGCTTTTGAGAGGCGAGAATTAAGAAGTCAGAAGTGGTTGAGATACAGAGACTTAATGGTAAAAAAATCAGGGAAATGGGAAATAAAGGAATGGGAAGATCTGAAAAAAGAAGGGAAAAAAATTCAATGGCTAAATTACTACTCGATAAGGACTAAAATGAAGGAGGAACTAAGGAAAAAACAATTTGAGGAAAAAACAGCTGAATTTGAAAAAATATTATATTATGAAGGAAGTCATATAATAAGTTCCCTATATAAAATGTTATTAAAACTAGATACAGAAGAGGAACAGGTAAAACATTGTATGGTCAGGTGGGCACAGGATTTCGGAGTGAGTATCCCTTTATTACAATGGGAAGATGTGTGGAAGAGAGGTCAAAAATTTACATGTTGTTATAATCTTAAGGAAAACTTTTTTAAGATGATGTACAGGTGGTACCTAACCCCACACAGTATAGCTAAAATGAATACGAAATGTCCCGAGAGCTGTTGGAAATGTGAATCCCAGATAGGATCTCTCTACCATATGTGGTGGAAGTGTGATAAGGTTAGGAAATACTGGTTCAAAATTAACAAAGAAATCGAGGATATATTGGGCTTCAAAATAGGACTAAGACCAGAACTGTATCTACTAAATATGATAAAGCCAGAAAATAAGAAGGAAAAAGAACATAGGGACTTATTAATGTACTTAATTATGGCTGCAAGAATCAACTTTGCAAAAAGGTGGAAAGATAAAGAAACCCCTACATTGCTGGATTGGCGAGTAAAAGTAATGGAATTGGCTAACATAGATAAACTGACAAATCTAATAAGAGGGAACCCAAAAGAAAAATATCTTAGAAAATGGAAACCATTTATAGAGTTTATAAAACATAAAGAAGGGGAGATTAATATAATTGGATTTGATAAATAAACGAATGGACTTTGATGAAAAAACTTGGATAAATTATTAATATCCACAGCAGGAACGAGATAAGGGTGGTTAAGACCGTCACTGAAATTAGCTACGGAAAGTTTACAGTAAAGTTAGCATTTAAGAGAAATGATTTGGTAGTAATGTCCTGAGATTAGACAAGATAAATACTAGACTTTTAATAATAATTAACATGGATATTAGTTTTAATGTGACTAAGGAAAGGAGAGTCAGAAGATAGGTTATTAGATATGTTTATTTCTATGTAATATTTTTGGATATTTTGTAAGAGAGGAGCAATAATAATTTTAAGTTTGATTATATAGGATCTGGCATCAACAGGCGGGAAGTCTTTTTTTAAATATGTGTAATTAGGGGAATGGGGGGGAGGGTAACGGTCGGGGGGTGGGTTTATGTAGATTTATGTAGACGTTTAATGTATATGTTAGGGTCACACGTTAGTATATGTATGTATGTATGCATGTGTATGTTAATGTATGTTTCTGTTGTAACTACTATGCTTATATATGAATAAAAATACTAAAAAAACATTAAAATAAGTATATTTTTAAAAAAACAGCTAAAAACTGCGATCAAGTTTACTCAGATGGACTGTGGTCCAATGAAAGGGGGTCTCTCTAGACGTATAACTGAGTTTGTCCAACTCAGGATGGGAGGCCAACAGGAAGCCCTTAGAGTTGTGATTGCCCCAGGTGTCATACAAGCCATGGTAGTGGACTGAACTGGTTAAAATATCATAACCTGGACATAGACTGGATTAAGGAAATTATCACGTTTACCTACCTGGCTTGTGTTCAAGAGCACTGTACGGTGATGGAATCGAGAAGATGTGAGGAGGTGGCTAACACTGGGGAAATACCAGGGAACATGGGAAGGAAGTCCCACTCCATACTTATGGTCATGGGGGAAGTAAGTAAGTTACTGGCAGAGTATCAGGAGTGGCTGTCTGTATTTGAGGAGGAGTATGACATACTTCCTCCTCACAGTCCTTCAGACTGAGCTATAGAGCTGGTCCTGGGTGCCAAGTTACCAAAGTCAAAGCTGTATTCCATGACCCACACTGAAATGGAGGCGCTACAGGAACACATAGACAAAAACGTAGCCAGACGGTTCATCAGGCCAACTACTTCAGCCCTGGGGGCCCCAGTCCTATTCAGATGAAAGAAGGATTCATCCCTGAGGCTGTGTATTGATTACTGTGTATTGATTACACGGTGAGTGTGTCTAATCAATCCTCATTACCCCAGTGAAGGACATGCTGGCCCATCTGGCTAAAGGTAAGATATTTACAAAACTGGATCTGAGGAAGGCATATTATTGAATTCAAATCAAGGAAGGGAATTAATGGAAAACTGCCTTTAATTGCCAGTTGGGCTCCTTTGAATTTTTTGATCATGCCATTTGGCCTTTCTGGGGCCCCAGGGATTTTTATGATCTTGTTCAATGATGTGTTGCGAGAGTTTCTATACAAAGTAGTATTGGGGTACTTAGATGATGTTTTGATTTATTCAGAAGACTACAGTTCCCATATGAAACTGTACAGTTCCCATATGAAATTGGTAAAAAAAGTTTTTACCATATGAAATTGGTAAAAAAAGTGCTAAGCAAACTGGTAGAGAATCACTTGTATGCTAAGCTGTCCAAGTGTGAATTTCATAAATCTAAGCTGGACTATTTGGGGTACCACATCTCCAGCCAGGGGGTGGAGATGGATCCAGAGAAGGTGAAAGAGGTTTTACCATGGGAGACCCCTAAAACACACAAGCAGTTGCAAAGTTTCTTAGGATTTGCAAGTTTCTATCATTCCTTTATCCCCGATTTTGCTGAAGTGGCTCTACTCCTAACAGACTTGTTGAAAATAAAGAAAAGGGTTAAGAAAAAATAGAAGTGGTACCCAATGCCAAAGAAACCCCCCCACAGAAAATAGTGTGGACAGAAAAATGCCAGATTGCTTTCAATAGGCTCAAAAAGTTGTTCACCTCCAAGCCTGTGTTAAAGTATCCTGACCCATCAAAAGCATTTGTAGTACAGGTGGACAGCTCAGATGTGGCTATGGGGGCAGTATTATTGCAGAAGGATAAGATGGGTGAATTAAGACCCTGTGCCTATTTGTCCTGCCATTTTAATGACACTGAACAAAACTGGCTGGTGTGGGAAAAGAAAGCGGGGACCATCAAGATGGCTTTGTAAACTTGGAGACACTTGTTAGAGGGGTCCTCTGAACCCTTTGAGGTATGGACGGATCACAAAAACCCTGAGGCTTTACGCACCCACGTAAACTGGGTCCCAAACAAATCCACTGGGCTGATTTCTTTTATAAGTTCATCTTAACGCCAAAGTTTCTTTCGGGCAAAAAAAACTTTCTCGCAGATGCCTCGTCAAGGCTACTGCAGCATGAGTAAATGGAAGGATGTGGTGGACACTGTATTTGCCCCTTCCCAATTAGTCAGTCATAAACTTTATTGTGTATAGCCAAAGGCTTCACAATTTACACAAAGAAAAGAACATGAATAAAATTGACAATAAACATTAAAATATTATACATAGTGTCAAGATATCCCAACAATCCCTATAAAAACATAAGAAAGAACAAAAAATCCATTTTATAATACAATATGTTCCTTAATAAAGTGAGCACGTAATTTCTTAGCTGCCAATGCAAAACGGGCTACTGAGTATGTGATAAATAGATTTATGTCAGCTAGCAATGCCACAACTACTTCCTGAGATGAGCAGTGTGTATATAACTGAATAATAGGGGACACAAATATTTGTCTAGGAGCAGCATAAAGGGGGCAAAACAACAGATAATGGGTTATGTCCTCAATCTGGTTACACCCAAAAACACATTTCCTGTCTAGCACTGGAGTACCTTGAAATCTCCCTTCAAGATACGCAGAAGGCATCTGCTGTAATCTATGTTCTGTAAAAACTCTTCTGATCTGATGAATGGTTAGAGTTTCAAAGTACTGTGGCCTTGCATGATTGATCTGAATCTGTGGATACCAAATGGAAAAACGTGCTCCAACTATGGCTGCCCTGTCTTGGTTAGCATCATGATCAAAAATCCAGTTTTTGAGATCAAGAGGACTGAGTCTTAAGTATTTCTCTCTATCAAGGTTGTAAACCTTTAACTTATCTTGGCACAATTGTGCCCAACCTACCGTGCTTGGTTCCTCCAACCAGCAAAGTTTGCTGAGGGAGTGATCCTCAAGACCATTTAATCTGCGCCAGAATCTTTAAAAAGGCAGATCAGTTCTAGCTGCAATTGAGGGGAGACCTAATTCTGCCCTAAGGTGAGCCGCAGGAACCCCATGGTGTAGACCCAAAATCTGTCGCATGGATTTGTTTTGCAATATTTCCAAATCATATTTAACATCTTTCCCCAGATTTCAGCTCCATACAATATTTGTGCTATTATTTTTGCAGTAAAAGCCTTTAAGACAGGATTTATTAACTGCCCCCACCTCTTGAGTTGTCCAATAGATCTAGCACATCTTTTGAGTTGTCCGATAGATCTAGCGCATGAGATTTTGGTGGCTTCTAAGAAAGTTTCTCATCCACATGCAACCCTAGATATTTAAATGAGTGCACCTGTTCTAAATGGCAACCATCAAGTGTTCACATGCACTTAGGGGTTCTCCTCCCAAAAACCATTATCTTGGTTTTAGTATAGTTAACAACCAACTGCTCTTCTTTACATAGCCCCCTAAATTTAACTAACATCCTTTTGAGGCCAATTTTATTCAAGGATAGCAACACCAGATCATCAGCATAAAGCAAGATTGAAATTTTGCGGTTACTACTGGCTGGAGGGAAAAATGAAGGGGAGTCCATTTCTGGGATCAAATCATTGATATAAAAATTAAATAGAAAAGGTGACAAGATACAACCCTGTTTCACTCCCTGGTTGATGGGAACAGGTTGTGTTAAAGCACCATTTAAGCCCTTTCTCATCTGCAAAAAAATATCCTGATGTAGGAGCTGAATAAGCCACAACAGTCTTTTATCAATGTTTGTTTTAGCCAATTTGTACCATAACCGCTGCCTGTCTATCAGATCAAAAACTAATGAAAAGTCTACAAAAGCTGTGTAAATAAACTTGTTTAGGTCACTGGTATATTTACATATAAGATGATGTAATTTAAAGACCTGGTCCAGAGTACTTTCACCTCTCCTAAAACCGACTTGTTCCTTATGGATAATAGATTGATTACTGTCCCACTCTAAGAGCTTGTTTAAAAGATATTGTGCATAAATTTTAGAAGCTACATCTAAAATACTGATGGGCATATAGTTAGAAGGATCTTTTATGTCACCTTTCTTATAAATTGGCACTACAATACTTGATTGCCACCCTGAGGGAAAGTTGCCAGTTGAGTTAATATAAGTAAATAGTTTGGCAAGAATCGGTGACCACCAGTCAATATCTATTGTAAATACCTCAGGGGGAATCCTATCTTCTCCAGGGGCCTTACCACTCTGAAGAGTGGAAATCATTTTTTTTTATTTCAGCAGAGGTGATTGGAGGCCACTCAGTGAATTTATCATAGCTCTTAATTGTAATATGCTGCAAAATTAAGTTGCTTCCAAAAATGTGCCTAAATTGGGTGACCCATGCCTCTGGTGTAATTGAGGTAGCAGACTCGTATGTCTTGTGGGTGAGACCTCTCTGCAACAGAGACCAAAATTTCATGTCATTGCCTTTGATGAGGGCAAGACCCAATGATTTCTAATTGTTAACAAAATATACCTTCTCCCCCCCCCTAAGAACAGTTTTATATTCTTCTCGTTGTTTTAGAAGGGAGATAGCATCATCAGTGCCTATATGTCTCACCTGGCCTTGTTAGTTTACTCAGCTCCTTTTTCTTGAGTTTACATTCCCCATAAAACCAGGTCTGAGGGGCAGCAGTAGATTTACCTGATGTGGTAGTGACCACATATGGTCTAATTGTACCAATAATATCCTGATAAATTTCCCTGATATTATGCGGCTCCACAAGGGCATGTTGTCGTAGTCCTTGAAGCTTATCTGTTCTTAGCAACTGCCTGATATTGGCATTGATTGTAAGAGATCATTTGAGCCGTTTTTCACCTTCTAAGAGGCCAGACATTTTAAGATCTGACAGAACCCTAGAATGAGTCTCTTGAAGCTTGAGGATCAACCTTAGAGGAAAGTGATCACTTTCAGCTCTGTCACCAATTTCAAAAGACTGCACAAATGGAATAATAGTATCTGATCCTATGATATAATCAACCACGTTGGCCCCTTTGTCAGTTAGATATGTAAAATACCCATTCGATTGGTCTAAGTAAGTACCGTTAAAACAGATGAGATGAAATTTGCAAATTAAAGAGAAAAGAGACTGGCCATTCTTATTAACTAATTTGTCTTTTGAGGATCGAGGCACAGTTAAAGCTTCCCCCAAGTCAAACCCTAATGCTTTTTTCATCGCAGAATAGTCACTGCCCATTCTAGCATTAAAATCACCACAAATTAGAACCAAGTGATTAGGATAGTCTGAAAACAAACTATCAAATAGGTCCTCCAACTTGGCCCAAATATCTAATGAAGATCTGGCATCTCTTGGAGGAAGGTATACATTGATGCAGAGGGCCTGGTTTACACCTTTGGATAATCAAGGTCTGGCAGTAGTTTGAAGCTGCCCCAGCAACTATTATTTCACCCACCTCTATGGTGGTGGAAATCAGAATGGCCAGCCCTCCAGTGCCCCTGCCTGCATTAGAAAATTTAAGAGCAGGCTTTTCCCAAGACCTGTAACCCTGTAATCTCATGGAATCATTCTCTGTAAGCCAGGTCTCTTGAAGGCAGATTATGTCAAAGGTCTGAAGATACTGAATAAAATCTTCAACTAATTTATTCTTCCAGCCTGTGATGTTCCAGGAAATGATGTTTATAGGCTGAAATGGATTCTTACCATCGAATAGTCAGTCCTTTTGTAGTAAAGCCAAGGGAGTATACCTGTTACCCAGACACCAATCAAAGTTTGTTACCAGGGGCTTCTTGGTGACTTGTGTTTGGCCAGGCATATACTTTTCCTGATGGGCCTGCTCTGGGTACCATGTTTCCTAAGGGGCTTGCCACCAGCTAAAGGTGATCTATAAACTAAGAGCTCTCCAGTCTGTACACTCAGAGTATTAGATTTTCTCACTAGATGTCTTTGTGTCTTCACTGGGATATTATTAGGGAAAGTTACAAAAGATGAACACTGCTTCCCCTCTAAAATATAAGCAAAGGTCTGATGGGTAGCTTTTACTGCCCTTAATACCCTTAGGAGCAAACTTTAACTCCTCTTGCTTTTGAGATTGCTCCCACTTACCTGATGTCATTATTAACAAAAATTGTGGAGTCTTAGTGAGAAGAAGATTCCCACTCGGAACAGTGGTAATTTCCTGGTTACTCAGGCAATTTTGGACAAAAGAACATAGGGTGATAGAAGAGAATCCCAAAACCACCGTACCCTTATTCCCTTTTTCTGGGATTATTTCAAGAATATCCACCTCACCCCATTTAAAATTTAAACCAGGTTGATATTCCAGGTCATCTAAGATGGCCTTCTTACCTATGAAGAAACCATTTCTGTCCCTTGTGATACAGTTACATAATGATAATATGACCAATTTCTCAGGGATAAGCACTTTTGGAGCTTCATCTTATTGGGATGCTACCCCAGATATTATTTGTTCCTGGGTTCCAAACAGTTCTTTTGAGCACAGGTCATCAGCAAACTCTGTAGCTGCTAGTTCTCAAGGAAAAGCATCGCTACCTTTTAGAACATAATTTCCAGTTTTTGAATTTACTAACTTGTGTGTACAAGTATTCATATAAAATTTAGCATTGGTCTTTAAGAGATGCGTATGTAGGCCCCACTTGGATGAAATTTCTCTTCCTTCAAATTTGAAGAGCTGCCTCCAAAAGCAATGGGCATAGTTATTATCTGTAAAAGTCAGGATCACCATGCTTCTTGATTTGTTATCCTTTAACACTTCTATATCCTTTAACACTTCTATAGATATCCTTTAACACTTCTATATCCTTCTAAAAAATATCCTTTAACACTTCTATAGATGTGAGCCATGCATTATTTGGACTCCTTAATGTCCAATTAAAAATAGTAACATAGCTCTCACTGTAAAAAGGTGGCACTTCTACAAGGGTTGGCTTCCTGGAGCCAGGGCCTGCTTGATCTTCTATCTGTTGCTGATGTTCATTCACATGCAAAGCCATTTCACATGCTGTTCCTACAGAAGAGAATAAGGCCTGAGGATTGTCTTCTTTCAGAGTGCCATCATAACATGTATCCAGGAGTAATAAATTTGAATTTGAAAAACTTATGTTTTTATTTATTTATTTATTTATTTATACCCCGCTCTTCAGCCACAAAGCTATCAGAACAGCTTACAAATTGTTTTAAGCAATAGCAACTTGCACATCTACACTGCATTAAGCAGTTTCCAATGTGTGTTCGCTAATTGCCCCCAAATGCTGGGTACTCATTTTACCGAGCTATGAAAGGGTGGAAGGCTGAGTGAACCTTGGAGCCTGCTGGAATCAAACTTGAAATGTGGTGACTTGCAGTACTGGCATTTAACCACTGTGCCAGTCCTCCATGTCACTTTTTACATTTCCATCTCCAACTGGGATCTCTGAGGTCTTCTCAGAATTTGTTGCCCAATCATGCATTATTTCCTCCAGATGTCTTGGAGGGCATGAGTCATTGACAAATGGACAATAGTTATTTCTTCTTTCATTTATTATAGATTTTAGGCTCACTTCCTGTTGATCCACCAAATCTCTGTCTGGGGAGTTTGATGGAGGTGCTGCTTTTAAAACTCCCAGCTCTATCAAGGCCGCAATAGATTGCAATATAACTTTTAAACCAGATATCCCTTGTTTTATGGAATGCAAATCGTCAAACAATTTTTTATTTACTTGAGCTTAAAGAAAGCATTAATCTGGCAAGTGGAAGTAGATATTTTGAACATGCTTGCTGAATGACCCATTAATAATAATAATCATAATAATAATAATAAAAATGTATTTCTATCCCGCCCCTCTGCAACGCAATTCGGGTGGCTTACAATAGAAAAACTCCATAATCACAATACCCTAGCCCACCCACCCCTTAAAATAATATTAAATTATGAAGGATTAAAAACATACAATAATTAAAAATATATAAATTAGAAGAAAAAATGAAAGCATACAATCACAGCCCAGAAAGGACAGCCGAGTCTTGGGCTGGGATAATTATTCAGGAAAGGCCTGTCGGAAAAGATCTGTCTTGACAGCTTTTTTAAAGCTGTCTAAGGTGGTAATAAGATGGATCTCGTCCGGCAGGCCATTCCATAATCTGGGAGCAGCAGCAGAGAAGGCCCTTTGGGAGGGTTGTACGGAAGGAGGTGGTCTCGGAGGTAAGTTGGCCCCAAGCCATGTAGGGCTTTAAAGGTCATAACCAACACCTTGTACTGTGCCCAGAAACTAATAGGCAGCCAGTGGAGAGCTTTTAGCACAGGTGTTATATGCTCTCTTCTGGAAACACCAGAAATCAACCTGGCTGCCACGTTCTGGACTAGTTGAAGTTTCCAAGTCAAGCACAAGGGTAGCCCCATGTAGCGCGCATTACAGAAATCCAGACGGGAGGTTACCAGTGCATGTACCACAGTTTCGAGGTCCCTAGTTTCCAGGAAAGGGCACACCTGGCGTATCAGCCGAAGTTGATAACAGGCACTCCTGACCGTCTCATTAACCTGATTAGTCATCTGGAGCGACGGGTCCAGGAGCACTCCCAGACTACAAACACAACCCTTGGAGGAGAGTGTAGTTCCATCCAGGATTAGAAGTTGTATTCCCAGACCTGGTTTTGGGCCTGTAACTTGTTAGTACCTCTGTTTTGTCTGGATTCAGTCTCAATTTGTTTTTCCTCATCCAGTCCATTACTGCTTTAAGACAATCATTGAGAGGAGAAACACCATCTGAAATCGAAGCTGATGACCGAGACATGGAGAACTATATCTGGGTATCATCAGCATACTGATGACACCGCACTCCATACCTTCGAATGATCTCTCCCAGCAGCTTCATATAGATATTGAATAGCATTGGGGCCAGAATGGCACCCTGAGGAATGCCACAGTTAAGCTCTATTCTGGTAGAGCAACTGTCCCCGAGCCTCACCCTCTGGGATCTGCCCGAGAGGAAGGAACGGACCCACTGCAAGGCAGTGCCTCCAATTCCTAACTCCCTCAGGCGATCCAAAAGGATGGAATGGTCTATTGTATCAAAGGCCGCTGAGAAGTCCAAGAGCACCAACAGGGTCACACTACCCCTGTCGATCCCCAAGTGGAGATCATCAGCCAGAGCAACCATGGCAGTCTCCACTCCATATCCCGTCCTAAAGCCAGTTTGAAATGGATCTAGATAATCGGTTTCATCCAAGACAGCTTGTAGTTGGGAAGCGACTGCCCTCTCAATCACTTTGCTTAGAAAAGGCAGCAAGGAGACTGGCCTATAGTTGTTCCTGTCCAAGGGGTCCAGGGAAGGCTTTTTCAGGAGCGGCTTAACCACCGCTTCTTTCAGACAAGGTGGAACGGACCCCTCCCTGAAGGATGGATTGATAATATCCGTAAGGAGTACTCTCGATGCATCACCCCCTTGGGTGGCCAGCCAAGATGGACAGGGATCGAGGGGACAGGTCATTTTCCTCACTCTACCAAGGAGCTTGTCCACGTCATCAGTACTCACAGATTGAAGCTGATCCAATAAAATTTCATCAACAGAGTTGCTGGACACCTCATCTATAGATTCAGTCTTAACACTGGCATCTAAGTCGGCTCTTATCCGAGATATTTTGTCTGCAAAGTGGATGTTAAATGCATCACAGCAGACCATTGTCAGGTTGAGTAAGGGGTTTTTAGCAGGTGGAATCTGCATCAGCTCCCCCACCACCCTAAACAGTTCCGCTGGACGGGACTCTGCAGACGCAATACGTGCAGCGGAGAAAGACTTCTGCGCTGCACGTATCGCCTCTCGATAAGAATCAAGGAAATTCCTATGACGAGTCTTGTCGGCTAAGAGTCGAGTCTTCCGCCAGGTGCGCTCTAGTCGTCCAGCCCACTTCATCTTCCTAAGCTCCTCTGAGTACCAGGGCTTACGGTTAGGAGCAGGCTGGAAAGGACGCTTGGGAGCGATTGTGTCAATAGCCTTGGTGAGGTCAGTGTTCGAAATATTAACCAAAGCTTCAACAGAATCACCAGCGTTACCAACCATTAAACCCTCCAAGGCTTTCTGGAATCCAATTGGTTCCATTAGCCTTCGAGGGCAGACCATTCTAATGGGTCCACCACCCCCGGTGGGGCAGACAGTGGCTCTTAGCTCCATCTTGACCAAGAAATGATCCGTCCATGACAATGCGGAGGTTTCAATAACCTCCGCCCACGGATATTCCTGTTCCGTACTAAAGGCTGCATCGAGGGTATGACCTGCACAGTGAGTAGGCCTGACAACCAATTGGGATAGGCCTATGTTTGTCATGGATTCCATGAACTCTCGAGGTGCACCAGTTTGATTTAACAAGCTGGTCTCGAGTGGAATGTTGAAGTCGCCCAGAACTAAAAGTTTGGGTGACTCCAGCAGCAACTCTGAGACCAGCTGTGTTAGCTCGGTTAGGGAGTCTGTTAGACAACGGGGTGGCCGGTATACTAACAGAATCCCTAAGCTATCCCTGGACCTCAGGCTTAGGTACATACACTCGATGAGGACTGTGTTCCAGATAGGCTTCCTGGTCAAGGTTAGATTGTTTTTATGAACCAGAGCCACTCCGCCCCCCCGCCCATTTTTCCTTACCTGCTCACTAACTGTATCCGGCCGGGAGTGCCTGCGCCCAAGTCACAGCACTTGCCTCTCCCAGCCAGGTCTCCGTAAAGCATGCCAGGTCGGGAGCCTCATCCAATAAAAGGTCATGGATAATATGCGTCTTGTTTTTAACCGACCTGGCATTGCAAAGGAGCAGAGTATGGGTCTGTGGAATGGTTGGTGCGCTCTCCAATTTATTCTGGGAAACAGAATGAACTGAAGGCAGGATAGGTATTAAACATCGATCCCACCTTCTTTTGTAACAATTTTTCACTCTGTTGTCGCCATACCTTCCCTTCCCCCACACAACCTCAATTCCCGCTCCCAGATCATTCCCGACCCCTGGTAGGTATTCCTGGGGTGGGGTGGTGGGTGGTGGAGTGATTTTAAGGCCAGCCACTCCTGGCCACACCCCAACTCCCTGCTCAGCTGCCCTTACCCCGGTGTAAAGGGGAAGGAAGGCTTCCTTGCAGTCCTCCAGAGTCTTCTCTGGCTGGCTGGCTGGCTTGCTGGTAGGTGTGTGTGTGTATATATATATATATATATATATATACATACTGCATGGTATATATATATATATATATATACACACTGCATGGTGTGCCTGCCAAAATTATCTCGGACTGGGGCACAGCCATGAACATATCCTGTGATGACTTCAGGTTGCCATAATCCTTGGGAACCCTAGGTCCTGTGAAGGGGATATGGAAACCCTTAGTTAATCCATCCTGTAGGTACTCCTACTGAGTGGTTGCCTTATGGGTAAAGATCTAATAGTGTGAGAGAGTCTTTATTGACTGGGGACTATTGCCAACTGCAGTACCCCTCAAATAGTCTGCAGTCTCACATGCATTATCATCATTAGAAGAGGAGAACTCTCCTGAGGAATCTGACATGTGTGCAGCCTGCCCACAGGATTACCTCCTCTGCTTGCAATGCTTGCTGCATCTCTTCTTCTTCTTTGGGTGGCTTCCCCCAAGTCTCTTCTTCTCCCTGTTCCCGGACTCCCCTAAAGAGGGCTGGTCCCCATGATTCCTTCTGGTTGCCACCTTGGAGTGAGCATACCTCTCCATTGGACCTGCTGCACCTGTGCCATGTTACTCTACAGAGACCTGGATCACCAAAGATTGCTCCCATCCTGATGAAGATTTCAAATGCTCAGCACTCTCCCCCAGTCTCTTGAAGGTCTATTACAACCTTTTCAGGATACCAGCCCAGCCCATTGTTCTGGAGATGGATTTGCCATGTGCTTGTCAGTTTCTTCTGAGTTGTACTCTGCACATGACTTTCTCATCCAGTTGATAGTTGTCTTTTTCTGCTGTGATTGCACTCATTTATTTAGGTGGCATAGCTATTTCTTTTAGTCCTTTCTTTTTCTGCTGTGATTGCACTCATTTATTTGGGTGGCATAGCTATTCTGCTTCACAAATGAGAAGAATTAAGAACCAAGTGCCTTAACCATAACCAAGTCCAGGATATATATATGGTATGTAGTGGGTTGAGCCAGACAGCAAGAAAATCAGCCCAGCCCCTTATGAATGATTAACCAGGAAATAGGCTGTTAAAAACCCTTTGAAGAGCAGTTTATGCCTGATAATTAATTCGTGATTTCAGCTCCCTGTGACAAATTATGCAGTCTCATTCTGTGTAGGGTCATGCAGACGGGCATGCGTGTAAACTAATTATGCAAAGCCATGGTAATTTACCACTCTCCAGCTATCTTCCTGCTCCGTTGTGCTCCACAAGACTATTAGCTGGCTTGAACCAGCCCTAATGCTTACCATGTGGGGAGAGGAGTTGCAGAACTTCCTGCTAAGCCAAAAGACACTGGAACAGTATGGGGGAAGCAATAAGCAGACTAACCTGATAAAAAAATAAATAAATAAAGGGGATGGGTTGATTATCTAGCCCTGACAAGGGCTGTTGAACACCCGAAAGTGTTAGATGTGACCAGCTCCTTGTTAGTCCTGAAAAGGGCTGTTGTTTTGTTCAATTGATAGCCCTGGCAGGGGCTATTAAGTTTATATCAGGAGCATCAACCCTACTCCTGCTAAGCAGCTACCCCTTTTCTGTGCCACTTCTGTCCCTACTCCAGTGGTCACTGTTTCACCACCTTGCTTCCATGGAAAAAGAATAAATAAGCTTTTTCAACAAATATCTTGAAAAACAAACTGCTGTTTTGGGACAAGAGAAAACCCCTCTAGTAATTTGGATGGACTAGACCTCCAGTGTTAGAAGAGATAATTAGAATTTTATTTGTAGTTACTGAATATTAATACAATGAAGTTATTTTTTAATGCAGGGGTAATTACAGTTTGAGAAATTATTATGATGTTAAAATTAACTAACTATTTCTATGTAAAAATAAGCGGAGTTCCCCCCCACAGGGACTTACTTGTTATCATTAATACATTTCTGGAATGTAAAACAAAAGAAGAGTCTACCATTTATTGGTTCAGATAGATAGATAGATAGTACTGCTTGTCTGTGACAGCCAGTGTAGTGTGGTAAAAATATTATTAAAACAAAACATAACTAAACTAAAGGCCAAAAATCTAAAGCCATAGAGCACAACCACCACATATGAAGGCTCTGGTCCTTTTTGATATCTTAGTTGGATTACAACTCTGGAGACCAGGGCTCAAACTCCCGCTCAGCCATGGAAACCCACTGTGTGCTCTCAGCCTCAGAGGCACACCCCCTCTGAACAAATCTTGCCAAGAAAACTCCATGATGGATTTGCTTTGGGGTTACCATAAGTCAGAAAGCCATTACTTGAAGACATACAACAACACTGCTTGTCTGTAGTGTTTGCCGTGTTTGTTTTTTAAAAAACAACAATAAAATATTGCCTAGATAAATCAAGATACAATGCAGTAGTAAACATGTGAAGTCAACATTGTTGTATCCTTCTCCCATGGGCTTTTATTTAATGTAATCATTATTTAATTGTGCGGTTGTGTTGATTCAGTTGCCAGCTGAGATAGGGACTACAGCTAGCCAATTTCCATGCAAAAAATACAGAAAATTGGAAGCTCTCAGGTCAAATATTTGTTTCAGTTCCTGTTTCAGGACAACAGAAGACTGAGGAACAGAGGAGTACCCCCACATGTATACACCAGTGTAAACATATCAAGTTACAATTCATTCCACTTCTCCCTTATTTTTGCATGATGTTAATTGCAATAATGCATATGTTTGAATGCACATCTGTAGTTTTTCTTTGTGCAACTCAAATACTGTTTATTCACCAGACCTTTAAAAAGTGGTCTGTCACTTTTTAGTACACTTTTATTACTATTTTTTATTGTTTGTTGTCTTTAATAATTGTGTTTTATATAGCTTTATATTTTGTATTACTTGTCTTGATTCCATGAATAAAATGTTAATAGGCAGTCATGTAAATTTAGTCATTCAGTCATATCAGTCATTTACATCCAGTTTAGACTGGAGACTTCTCTCATATATTATATTCAGTGTAAACATTATCCTATTAAAAAGACTTCCTATAAATAAAATCACATCCAAGGATGCAGATACTGTATTCACCAGTTGCTAGAGTAACTCTCCTAAATACATTTACACATAGGATACACATTAGAGTTACACTACACCTTCTATCAAGGATGAAATAGCAAATGCTATACTGGAATTAAGAATTTACAATTCAGCCTGTATTTGGGCCGTCAGCTTTTGCATATGTTCAGTCAGAAATTAATTCTTCACTGATCCTATCTACTTTTACTGTGCCCTAAAAAGCCCAAAGTTGGAGAGATAAACAAACACCATCTCTCATTCAATGGTCAGGAGTTCTTATTGCTTTATTTATGCATGCAAAAGTTTTTTTTTATAGATCGTCAATTTCCAAGGAAATGTATTTTTGGAAATGTGGTAAGCTTATATTAAGGAATACATGTGGCCTGTGTTCATATCCTCCATGCTTCTTATTCACCCTTTTATCCCAATTTCCTTTTTTTTTTTGGTCTTTTTTTCTTTGAAATCATTCTTTTAATATTCATTAAAAAACGCTACAAGTCTTGTCTTTCTGTGTGTTTTTAAATCACATGAAATTTTTTATTTACTATTAGACACAATTTTCCAATGCATATGCATATCTTTCCTTAAAATATGCATTTTGTAGTTCATTTATATACATTTTTGAACACAAATTCCCTTTTGTATGCAAAAGGGAACTCCTACTATGGATGTAGGCTCACAGCAGCTAGAACAGATAAGGCCCAGCCTGTTAATTAAATCTTCAGAAATAAGAGAAGACTAAACCTTCAGATAACATGCAGCAGCTGCCCACAGCAACCGAGCAGAACATAGATATACAGTATTAATAAATATCTCAAATAAGTCTGAAGCAAATCTTTTAAAAAGTAACAAAAAAAGTAACAAAAAATGTCAAAGCAGCCCCACCTTTTGTATACATTATGTGAGCTAAGAACTGGATCCCATATTTGCAGAAATGCAGAATCCAAAGAATAATAATGTTTTCATCTATCTATTAGATTACAAAATGCAAATTTGATCAGTCTGATTCAAAATGACTGCTAAATTGAACTCTACGGCACCCCTAGTTGAAACTGGCCCCCAAAATTTGGACTGACAATTATGAGCTCTGTGTATAACAGACAGATCTACTCAGATGCTTGAGAGAGTTTATGGACTGGACCAATCCTTTAATATGGATGTCCTTCCTGAAAGGTGTGATACTGTTACCATTTCCATATCTACTTTTTATACTCATGTTCACCCTAGCCCTTCCCATCTGTTTTGCTTCTCAGCTCAGAATTAAACTGCCTGAGTAGAGTATATGTCTAGCCAATTGTCCAGTAGTCACTAGCTATGGTTCTGTCAAGTGCAGACGGCTTCTTAGTTTCAGCTTGTTTATGTGGAAGAAATAACAGGACCAGGAATCAGGATTTATTGTTTCTGTTCCATCTTTTATGCATCTTCTTAAATGAATTCTAAATGCTGCAGAGTGAATTCAGCTCCCAGTTAAATTCCAACTTCCCATATCTAATATGTGTACATGGTATGTCAACTAACTAGGAAATTAACTAGAAATGTTAGCTTTCCAAAGGGCTAAAATCTACACTACTCAGGCCTGTGTTTTCCTGGAGTACTGCATAGCACATTAACTATTCTGGCTGGGGGAGTCTCGGGCTGCATTTACACGGCAGGTTTTATTACGATAGATTGCGCTTTAGTGCTTTTTCGCACCCGTGGTGGGTAGTTTACACGGTCTATGGAGGAAACAACTGTATTTTGTTGCTCTTTGGTTTTTATCGCTTTGAGATTCACACAGCCAAATGTGGTGGGGGCGTGGCCAAGCATTGGAGAGGAGACAAAGGAATGCCATAGGAATGTCTACCCTGGCCCCAACTCCGTTGTGCTTAACAGCTTAGAGGCAAAGAATGTCACCCTTTGCCTCTCCCCCCCCCAGCTCCCTGCCCACAAATCAAACTCCAAACGGAAGGGTTTTTTCTCCCTGCTTAACAGCTGACTGACAAAGGGGCAAGTTACATGACAGAATAAAGTGAGTGAAATTCCAGATTTCCATCCTTTCGGAACAGGGGTGAATAGTTCTTCCGATTTATGGCTAATTTGGATGAGTTTCGGCTGTAGTTTACACAGACAAAGGTGTGTGTGGGGGGGGTGGCCAGGCAGCTCTATCATTATCATTAAAGCCAGGCAGAAGACGGAGAGGAATGAAAGTGGAGGCAGTGGGACGGGAAAGAAAGCAGCACACACACACACAAGCGGCTGATTCCTTCTGCTCTGTCAGCTGTGCTTTTCCCTATCTCTCCCAAGCGAGCACACACACACACACACACACACACACTATCTCTCTGAAACAGTAATTATGCTAAAAGCAAACCAGCTCATCTATTAAGCAGAAGAAAGGAAGGATTTTTAATTTCCTACTTTGACTGAGTCTCCCTCCTGGCTCCACATCTAGCCAGCCCACCACTTCATCATAAGAACCAATCACAGTGCAGCTCTGCTGCAACTGTATTGGGAAGATTCACACAGCCCTTAGTGAAATGGTTGTTTACACTATCAATAATGTGCTAAGTTGTGCTACTTTTCAAATAAACCGGCAAAAGTAGCGACATCCCCTGTCACGCTACAGTTGGGTATTTTGACTTCCCCCCCTTCTGAAAGAGGCAATACTGTGGCTCGATCGATGGGAACAATGAGCAATCTTAGCGATATATTTAGGGGAATATTTGCCCATGCAAACACAGCCTTGGAGTAGCAGTAGGTTTTTTTTTTCCTTTAAAAAAATCTTTCCCAGGTTCTGAGAGACAAATCAGAGAACTCTCTATTTTCAGTTCTCTGTCTTAATTGCTGCTACCAAAAAAAGGGGGGGGGCTGGTGAACCAAGAGAAAGTAGGTAAAGTGATTTATAACACTCAGATCCTATCATGAGCCCCTGAGATTTATATTTTTGAGCCCAGGTGTATGAGTCTCAGTGACTATCCTTGACCGTAGTGTCAAGAAATAACATCAATAATTATGAGAATATTCTTTCTGTACAGCCTTTTCTGAAGCTCTTTCCTTTAGTGTATCGTGTATTTTAGGTGGGAAGGTAATCACTAAATCCTAATTATCCTGCTGCTCATAAACCTATGACTGGACTTTATCAATTCATAATGTAAGAAACCACCTCACAGGTATTCTGACATTTGGACTGTACCACATTATAATACCCCCCCCACCAATTCCAATAAATCTACAAGCTCATCAGAACACAGTTTGAAAATTATGACTTTAGGAATGTTCAAAGTAGAAACCATGTTGCTACTTAACTCATGTAATTGGTGCCAAATGGAAAACAAACAAGAACAAAGCAAGCACGAAGTATCCTACAACAGGTTTTCTCATTATGCCTGGTTTTGCATTTTTCACATAATTATTTTCTAACCAACTTCTGTAAAACACTTCAGCTTTGGTTTGTACTGAGCTTTTCAGACATAGAATCATAGAATCATAGAGTTGGAAGAGACCACAAGGGCCATCTAGTCCAACCCTTGCCACCCAATCAAGGGATTCCTGACAGTTGGCCATCCAGCCTGTTTAAAAACCTCCAAAGAAGGAGGCTCCACCACACTCTGAGGCAGTGCATTCCACTGCTGAACAGCTCTTACAGTCAGGAGATTCTTCATAATCTTTAGGTGGAATCTCTTTTCCTTTACTTTGATCCCGTTGCTCTGTGTCCTAGTCTCTGCAGCAGCAGAAAACAAGCTTGCTCCATCCTAAGGATGACATCCTTTCAAATATTTAAACATGGCTATCATGTCACCTCTCAACTTTCTCTTCCTCAGACTAAACTTGCCCAGCTCCCTAAGCCGCTCCTCATAGGACATGGCTTCCAGACCTCCCACCATTTTGGTCGCCATCCTCTGGACACATACCAGCTTGGCAATATCCTTCTTGAATTGTGGTGCCCAGAACTGGACACAGTATTCTAGGTGAGGTCTGACCAAAGCAGAATAGGGTGGCGCTATTACTTTCCTTGATCTAGACACTATACTCCTATTAATGCAGCCTAGAATCACAGTGGCTTTTTTAGCTGCTGCATCACACTGCTGACTCATGTTCAGCTTGTGGTCCACTAAGACTCCTAGATCCCTTTCTCATGTACTGCCATCAAGCCAGGTGCCACCCATCCTGTATGTGTGCATTTCATTTTTGCTTCCCAAGTGTAGTATCCTACATTTCTACCTGTTGAAATTAATTTTGTTAGTTTTGGCCAAGCTTTCTAATCTGTTAAGGTCATTTTGAATTCTGATCCTGTCCATGATGAATAAATAAACCAATATAGGAGGCTGCCTTAAACTACTTCAGTGTTCTGTCCATCATATCCAGTATTGTCTCCACAGATGATGGTGGCTGTCCACCATCTCAGCATAGGTTTTTCCTAATGATCTGTGTCTGATCCTTCTTAACTGGGAAGCAAAGGATTGAATCTGGGTTTTTCTTCATGCTTGCTATTACCAATTAATATTCTCTTTCCCAAACTATGAAACAACAATCTCAATAATCTTTGTATTCTCAGTCCATGAAATCAATTGATATTTCAGATATATTGTGAAGGAGCCATATAATTCAGAGTAGATTTGCTGCTACAGGAAAGTGTGGCAAAGAGAATCTCTCTCTCTCTGGATACTTAATCTGGATTATTGAACAAGAAAGACCAAGCTATGGTGTGGGTCAAATCCACTGACCTGAGTCAAGGCCTAAATCCAGAATTGGGCCATTGCAGTCATGAATAGGGATGTGCAAATGTATAAAGTCTGCATTGATGGAGATCCTCCCATTCCCACCTGCATATCTGGTCTGTGCTCATTTCTGATGTCATTTTTAACAGGATGAGATCTATTTTTTCTCTCTTTTTAATTTTTTTCTTCAAATGTGTGTATGTCTGCATCCATGATCTAAATTATATGCATTGTTTGGATGCTTTCCCCCTGCTGACTAAAGAATTAAATAGTGTTTTGAACACATTTGAAATGGGCATTTTTCTGTGCACTTTTAAAAAATGTGTGCATTTTGTTGATGAATCCACAGGTATCCATCAACATGGACATCAACATGGCTCAATAAAGAATAATTGCTTCTTGTGGATTTTGGTATCAACATTAGGATTCCAGAATGCAGATTTTCATAACCTTTATAAACTGTTTGGGAAGTGCAAATGAACTCATGCCCATTGAACCTCAGACTGTTTATATATCGCTAATCATGAAAGTAACATAAAAATTCACATTTCTGAAAAAGAATCCACAGATCATTTTCCCTAATGCATTCCATTTCATATTTGTCATCAGGTTGACTTCAACTTATTGTGACCCTATGAATGAGAGACCTCCAAGAGACCAAATCATCCACTGCTCTGCTTAGGTCCTGCAAATACAGGGCCATGGCTTCCTTCAACCCATCTGTAGTGCAATCATTCTCTTTTCCAACTGCCTTCCACTTTTATAAGCATATTTATCTGGAAGTGAGAATGCAGAAGGGTAGGAAGAGGAAAGAAAAAAGGGCTCATTTACACGGGCAATATTCCTCTAAATATACCACAAAGATAGCTCATTGTTCCCACGGATCGCACCACAGCATCACATCATTCAGAAGGGGGGAAGGTAAAACACCCAAATATAGCATGGCAAGGGATGTCACTACTTTTGCTGGTATATTTGCAAAGTAGCGCATTACTGCTAGTGTAAACAACCATTCCACTAAGGGCTGCAGCAGAGCTTCACTGTGATTGGTTGCTATGATGAAGGGGTGGGCTTAAAAGAGGGGGACTGAGGGAACGGGGAAGAACAACAGCTCTTGCCTTTCTCCACCCAACACACCTTTCTGCCTGTAACGGCGCCTCACCCGCGTTCCCGCCAAAAGAAGAGCCGCTCTGAGGAGGCCTGAGGGGTGCCTGCCAAAGGGAACTCCATGGCCGGTCCCCTGCCTTCCCAGCACCCGTCCTGCTGCTGTCACCAGCCGCCCAAACTCCCCGCACTTTTCTCTCAGCTGTGCCAGGGAGTGTGCCTCCATATGAATAGAATAGAATAGAATAGAATAGAATAGAATAGAATCTTTATTATGGTCATAGACCAGCACAGGTAAAAAGGGATACAGAATAAAGGTAGAAACACAGGATAAAAACAGGATAAAAGCAGTATTTAAAATGTTAGCTCCAGTAAAACAAGACTAGGTTGATACTATTCTATTGTTGAAGACAATGTCTGTTGAATTTTAACCGCAGCTGTGCAGAATCTGGCAACATTATACGTTGTTCCTGGGTTGGTGTCTGAAAGCAACAAGTTTATGTAGAATTGTCCAGTGTGCCCTTGATATTTATGCAACAGGGGTGAAATAAGTCTGAGATGTATGTCCCTGTAGTATGAGCACTGGAGTAATACATGCTCTGTTGTTTCTATTTGGCCTGAGTTGCAGGGGCACAGTCTGTCTGAGAAGGGGATCTTCTTGTATCGGCCTTCAAGGACAGCTGAAGGGAGGGTACGACACTGTGCAAGAGTAGAGGCCCTTCGATGTTTAGGTATTTCAGGTGTTGCTAAATATGCCAAAGGAGAGGCCAGATATCTATTGGAGTCACTAGCAATGAACGTTGGAGTGCTGGCTAGATCCAGTTGTAACTCTATATCTGCCATTCGTTGTTTGATAGTAGCTTTCGCCCCATCATATCCCAGGCTTAGCAGAAGATCTGGAGAGAGGCCCGGCTGCATTAGAGACACTTTTTGGAGTTTGGAAAGCTGCTCTTAAACATTTGGATTGGACAAGTTCTAATGGAGCAGGGTTGGGGAAGGGTCCCAATTGGGATCCATAAAGCAGTTGTGCTACTGGTTTGGCTTCAAAGAGTTTGAGCGCTGCAGGTAAATAGTGGCCTCCTCTTGTCTTAAGAAATTTGAGAATGGCTGTTGTACTCCTCTGCACATTGCAAGCAGCATACTCCCCATGCGCTTTCCTACTACCGGTGGCTTGAAAAATTACCCCCAGGTATTTGAAGCAAGAGACCTGCTCAATCTTGTGGCCATCTATATTCCAGTTGTAGTTCTTAGGCCTTTTAGCAAATGCCATGATTTTAGTTTTTTGATAGTTGAGTTCTAGCTGTTCCACTCTGCAATATTGTGTTAGTGCTCTTAGGGCTCTTTTTAGGCCAATGGGAGTTCTTGAAAGTACTGCTGCATCCACATAAAGCAGCGTTGAGATATGCCTTCTCTCTAATTTTGGGGGATGGAAGTTAGTGTTGTTGAGGTGATCCACCAAATCATTGATGTAGAAGTTAAACAAGAGTGGAGCTAGAATGCAACCTTGCTTGACACGCTTCTCAGTGACAATGTTATTGGTGAGATGTCCCTGGGGGTTACATCTTACTTTTAATGAGGTCCCTTCATGCAGCATATGAATTAGATAGAGTAGACGTCGGTCGATTGAAGAAGCCTCCAGTTTTTTCCACAGTTTGGTTCGGGATATAGAGTCAAATGCTGCTTTAAAGTCTATGAAGGCAGCATAGAGGGAAACTGTGCTGCAGGTGGAGTATTTTTCAATAAGGTGGTGGAATACAAGGCACTGATCTATGGTGGAGCGGCCTTCCCTGAAGCTAGCTTGTTCTTCTGAAAGTATGTTTTCTTGTTCCAACCAGGTCTGAAATTTCCACTGTAAGTGTCTTGCATAGAGTTTGCTGATTGTACTGAGGAGACTAATTGGCCTTTAGTTGACAGGATCATACTTGCTTACTTTTTTATATATGAGGACGATGATTGCAAGACCCCAATCCTTGGGTGCTCAACCATATTTGTTGATACAGGTGAAAAGTGAGGCCAGGACAGGGGCCCAAAATCCAAGGTTGTTTTTAATGGCTTCTGCAGGTATTAAGTCTTCCCCTGGAGCCTTCCCCATTCTCAGCTGGGCTACAAGGTTCTTGATCTCTGACACTGTCACTGGTGGCCACCCTGGGATATTTTCTATATTTTGGCTAGTGCATCCACTTTCAATGTAGATGTCCTTATAAAGTGCTTGAAAGTGATCCTCCCATATCCCTGGAGGGATGTGACAATCCACTGTAGCTGGCCCATTTCTCTGGGAACTTGATGTAATATGCCAGAATAGAGCTGTGTTGTTGGATCTGACTGCCTGGATAAGTTGTGTCCAGTCATTCTTCATGGCTTCTTTTTTCTTGTTCATCAGCAGCTTTTTGTAGTCTCTTTTCTGCTGAAGCAGCATTGGTGCAGCATCTGGGATGTTATTAGATAGGTAACCCTGATAAGTATCAATGACTGCATCTTTAGCATTAACACATTCCTTGTCAAACCATGGTTTGGAGTGGTGCTGTTGTTGTTTCCACTGATGTACGCTATTTTGATGAGTTAGATATTGGTGTAGAGCTTGGGTAAGTGTATTGTAATTTTCCAAGGTTTTATCCAGAGACTCAGCTGATATCAGGGCAGTCCTAAGATGCTGAAGTTGGTCTGAAGCCAATACCTCACTTATTGTTTGGTTTAGTTGGGGGGTCCATTTAGCTTGGTGATAAGTCCTTCCTGCTGGTGTCACAGAGAGATGATAGCGCTCCCTGGTGTGTGTCTCCTGAGTGAAGACACTAAGATGTAGCCGAATTGGAAAATGATCACTTTCAAATCTGGGCATAACTTCTAATTCCTTGGCATAGGGAAGAAGGTCCCTAGAAATGATTATGTAATCAATGGCACTCATTCTGGACCCAGAGAGATAAGTGAATTCGTCTGGGCAGTCATTTTTCAGGGCACCATTTAGGATTTGAAGGTTCAGCCTGAACACTGTTTGATCCAGACAAAGTCCTGAAAAATTTTATTTCTTGTCCTTTGAGCATCGGGTGGGGTTGGTTCCATCATCTTCAAAATCAGGAGGAGGGAATTTGTGCTGGGCATATAGGGTATGATCGTTGGGGCCCAAAATTACAAATGCATTTGGGTTCTGCAACATGAGATTAGCAGTATATGATTCCAATTCAGCCCACAGGCCTCTGATGTGGGATTTCTTCTTCATTGGAGGCATGTAGGCATTTATTATCAGCAAAGTGCAATGGTTAAATTGAATCAGCACTGCCATGGCATGTGTTTTAAAAGTGGAAAGAGGCCTTGTTATGGCACGTAGGGTGGTGGAGACCAGGATGCCCAGGCCGCCTCTAGCTCTTCCATGCTTTTTCCCTGGCTCTGCCGGAATTGAGAATGAGTGAAAGCCATTTAATAACAGATCCTTATTAGTGCATGTTTCCTGGATCAGGAAGTCACTAGGATAGGGATCTCTGTGGGCCGTCTGCCACCCAGCGATGTTCCAGGTCATAAGGGTTCCCTTATGCTGGTCTGTTGGAAGTCAGGCACTCACATTGCAGGCCACAGGCTGAATGGGTAATTCATCTGATGGCAGTTGGTTAAATGACTGGGTTGACTGTGGCTGTGTCCTCCTCTGTGGATGGAGGGGTAGTGAATCACATTCCTGTTCTTCCTGCCCTGCCTGTTCTGGAAGGGAGATTGGAAGAACCAATGCAGCATGGGAAGTGAAATGAGGATCACAAGCAAGCAAGGATCCCATCTCTTTAGTGAGGGGGGTATTCTTTGGCTTAGGAGATGAGGTAGGTGGCAGTGAAGACTGTTTTTCCCTTGAAGTAGGTTTGCATAGGGATGTTTGAGACACCTGGGGTTAAATTGTAGATGGGGGTGCATCTGCAGTACATTGCATTTTTGAAGGGGTGTTGGCTACAACTCAGGATTTCAAGGCTTCCTTGATTGTAAGTAGAGTCATCACTTTCACTTTCATTGTCAGAAAAATCAGAAAAATGCACTGACAATTTTCTGTGACAGGGAGCTGAGTTCAATGGGGTTGGATTGCTGTAAGATTGACTCAAGATGGTATCTCTCATCAGCTGTATTGTGGGAGTGTGTTCCCAAATTTCTGTGAGTTTTTCTCTCAGTTTAATTACTTCTTGATTTTTAGCCTGAGCTTCTTCCTTTGAGGTGTGTTTAGGTTCTCTCACGTGGTGTGCAGAATTATTGCTTCTTTGTGTTTTTGTTGCTGTTTTCCCTGTGATGAGGACATGGACTGTCTCATCCCTAAAAACTCTGTTAATTTCTATATAATGTGTATTCCAGAGGAAATTTCTTTTCCATAACAGCCTGTTAGGAATATTTGCCTGGCTAAAGGTCAGAAAAATTCACTTCGTAGCTCTTGAGATGGGTAAAAAGTGGCAATCTAGTAAATCAATTGTTCTGCTGTGCATGTTTAAAAGTTGGGAAAGATATCTCACAACTGACTTCTGTTTGTTCCACATATGACTGTTGTGATGTATTTGCAGCAGGAGCTTATTTTTCTGTAACACTCTGCAGTGATTAACTGCATCCTGTGACATGGCAGGGCATATTTCCTCCAAATCTGCTACATTTTTAACCCCCTGTGTACCATATGGGTTTTGCCTTTGAAAATCTTGTTGGGAAAGCTTATTTGTAATGTCATTTAATCTTTTCAAAATAAGAATCAGTGTCTCTATGGACAGTTTGCAGAAATCATAAAAGAGCTGAGCGCTGTTATTGTAGGGAATGCTGCCAAGCTCCTGGAGTTTGACTTTGTTATCAGCTTGCTCTGGCCCATAATTTATATTTACACTTTGAGGAATTGAGGAGGATGGTTTGTTTGGTTCAAGTGTCTGTGATGGCTTAGGGAGTAAAGAAGGAGCTGTTGTTACGAATCTGTTACTCATGAACTGTGTTGTCTTTGCCGCTGGGAATAGTGAGTCAATCCTCATCTGTTTTTCTGCTTTGAAGGATTCCTGATTGTCATTATTATTACAGGGACTTGTCCAATTTCTTTTCTTGCCTTTGGATGGCATTTTTGAGGTATATGTAGGTGGTAATCCTAGATGTTAGTTGGAGGAGAATTCAGAAGTTGTTAGTCCGTCGCCATCTTGCCCCTCCTCCTGAAGCAAGATATATGGTTTTTCATGTTTCTTTTCTGCCTCCATGTGTGCTTGCGTGTGTGTATGTGCGCGCGTGCTCCTGCCTGAGGAGTGAAGCGCTGCGCCTGACTCACCTGCCCAGCGGTCAATGGAAGGGAAGGTGCAGCTGAGCGGAGCAGAGTTGGTGGCGAGCTGCCTGACTGGGCTGTCTGTGGAGACCCTTTGCTGGGGGGTTTGTTGGAGGGGTAGCTGGTGGGGGTGGCCTGAGAGAGCGAGAGACAGAAGCCTGCGCCCCCAGCAAGTGGCCAATCTGCCGCTCAGATGAAGAGCTGCCCCGCCAGCCTCAGCCCGCTCCCCTTGGCAGTCTGTGAGTCTTTCTTTAGCCATGCCCTCCACACTTTTTCATGTCTGAATGAAAAAGTGGCATAATTTTTTAAAAAACTGACTGGCACAGCTGCGGAATAGAATTACAGTGCAATTTGCCGCAATAAATCTGCTGTATAAATGAACCCAAAGAAAAGACACAGAGGCCTGAGTGGTGTAGTGGTAAGAATGTTGGAATGGGACTTGCGAGATTCTGTTTTAAGTCACCATGAGATCTGGTGGACCTTGAACGCAGTCTCCCTCCCCCATCACACACAAACTCATACACACTTTTGTGAGGATAATGGTAGAGGTTTGAGAGCCACAGTCTGAAGTGCACTGATATAACACAAGGATGTAACTTCCAATGTAACTTTCCAGGGCTAGGTGTGTAACCCATCATACACATTCCCAGAGCCTGGGCAGCCATGTCCCTTCCCTTCAAAAATAATGGCAAAAATGGCCAATCACACCCCCAGAAACCTCTGAAGCAAGGGTGAGGAAAATGAGGCTTCATACAGTCCCAGAGCCCAACTTTTGCAGCCCCTGAAACCACTTCCTAGACTCCCCCAAAGCTCTGAACCCTCCCTGAAAATTATATATTTCAGACTGATTTTCAGGCAATTTCCACCCCACAATGGCCTCAAATACTTCAAACCACATGCAAAATACAGTGGTTTAACCTTGCACACCAACCAACCACCACCACCATTCCGCAAAAAAAAAAAAAAAAAAAGGCTGAAAATAAACTGAAAATAGTGTCAGGAAATATCAATTCTAGCAGGTGTGGCCTGCAGACAGGCATGAGGGCAAAATCTGGCCCATCCCTTCATGTGATTGCCCACTTCTGCTCCAGAGAATGTGATTGTCCAATTGGAGATGTTCTGAGAAATCTCATTGAATATGTTTTAGACCCAGGCAGAACTTTTCCCAAAAATGAGAAGTGACTTGTTCTGACTTCCATTTCTGAAAAAGTTCCTCAAAAGTTCCTTAAAATAAGCCTGACATACACACTCCAGCTCATAATTCCCCTTCAAATGTTGTTGGACTGCAACTCCCATGATATCAAGTATGCATCCCCAAAACATGATGTAAGGCAAGCAAGAAGCCAGTGGAGTCAACCCAGGTTTTGGACCCTTCAGTGGTTTTCTACAAGCCACGGTGTCCCCTTTCTTGGTGATTCGGATGTATATTGAAAGTTTCCAGTCAGTAGACCATTGTTTTGTTTTCCATATTTGTTTTCAGATTTTAATTTTTTTAGAATTGGAATGGATTCTGTCTCTACAGCTTGAAAGAGGTCTATTGGTATGCCATCTGCTCCTGGTGATTTATTTTTCCAATGTGCTTTGAGAGCGTTTTCCACACCACTTTCTAAAATTGTTGGTTGATCTTCAAATGGTTTCTTCCTTGAAGGAATCTGTCTTCGTTTCATCTCTTATATAGTTCCTCAGTGTCTTCCACTGACTTTTTATTTAGTCCTGATCACATGTGTTCCCCTGTTAGTTGTATAGCATCCCTACTTTTGGTTTGAATAGACTTTTTATTTCTCAGATCCTGTGGAAAAGGTCTCTTGTTTTACTTTTTTATTTTCTTCTTCTATTTATTTGCACTAAGTATTGTAATAGTTTTCTTTGTCCCTACACACCAGTCACTAGACAGTTGCATTCAGAATTCTTGTCACTTTCTACTTTTCTTATCTGCCCTTAATGGTTTGAAGAGCTTCATCTATCATTCGATGAGGCTTTTCTTTGTAGCTACAGATACAATGCCCCTGCTTTCACTGCAGAGTTTGTTTGGTTCTCTGTCAGGCATTATAGTGCAAATCTGTTCTTTAAATGGTTTTTAAATTCTACAAGAATGTTCTTCAGGTTGTATTTTGGCACGGTGGTGAACTTAGTATACTTCTTCAGCTAACTTTTGATTTTAGCAGTTTGTGATCTGTACCACAATCTGCTCCTGGTCTCATATTTGCAGAGAGACTGCAGCTTCTCCATCTTCTGCTTCCCATTATAAAGTCTAAATAATAATAATAATAATAATAATATTTATTTATACCCCGCCCCTCTGTTAAAACAATCGGGGTGGCTTACAAAATTTAAAATACAATACAAATAAAATCCCTAAACACCCCCACTCCCACCCTCCCCCATAAAAAAACATTAAACAAATATAAATTAAAACAACTAATCTAAAATCACATTTAAAACTATAAATACAATAAATATAATAAATGGCCAGCAGCCTAGAAGAGGCCAGGATCCCCTGAGGCCGGGATCTAATTAGGAGAGGCCTGCCGAAAGAGATCCGTCTTTAGTGCTTTTTAAAAGCCACTCAGGCTTGTTATCTGACGGATCTCATTCGGCAGGTCATTCCACAATTTGGGGGCGATTACCGAAAAGGCCCTCTGGGAGGTTGCAGACAGCCTAGATTTTTGTGGCTGAAGCAAATTCCTCCCAGAGGACCGGAGTGCGCGGGGAGGATTGTATGGGAGGAGGCGGTTCCGGAGATAAGTTGGACCCAAGCCATTTAGGGCTTTAAAGGTAATAACCAACACCTTATACTGGGCCCGGAAACTGATTGGCAGCCAGTGGAGAGATTTTAATACTGGAGTTATATGGTCTCTCCGAGATGTTCCCGAGACCACTCTGGCTGCCATATTTTGTACCAACTGAAGTTTCCGGACCAAGCATGAGGGCAGCCCCATGTAGAGCGCATTGCAGAAATCTAGACGGGAGGTTACCAGCGCATGCACCACAGTCTCAAGGTCCCTTACTTTCAGGAAATGGCGCAGCTGGCGTATCAGCCGAAGCTGATAACAGGCGCTCCTGACTGTCGCATTCACCTGACTCGTCATCTGAAGCGATGAATCAAGGAGCACCCCCAGACTGCGAACACAGTCCTTAATGGAGAGCATGACCCCATCCAGGACTGGAGGTTGCAACCTGGTTTGGGGGCCGCTACCGTGAGCACCTCCGTTTTATCTGGATTTAATCTCAATCTGTTTTTCCTCATCCAGCCCATTACTGCTTTAAGACAATCATTAAGAGGAGAGACGGCATCGGAATTCGAGGCCGATGATCGGGGCAAGGAGAAATAGATCTGGGTGTCATCAGCGTACTGATAACACCCAGCCCCATAACTGCGAATAGACTTTAATATATATATATATATATATATATATATATAATATAATCTATCTATCTAATATTATATAATATATAATATATTATTACCACCTTAGACAGCTTCAAAAAAGCTGTCAAGATGGATCTTTTCTGGCAGGCCTTTCCCGAATAGCTATCCCAACCCAAAGATTTGGCTGCCTTTTCCCTTTAGTGGCCACTGGATTATTTCATTTTTAAAAATCTTTTTAATTATTGTACGTTTTCAATCTGTTTAATTTAATATTGTTTTAAGGGGTGGGTGGGTTAGGGTATTAATGTAATTATGGGATTTTTATGATGTAAACCACCCCGATTGCGTTGCAGAGGGGTGGGATAGAAATAATAATAATAATAATTCTATATTGGCAATCTGGTGATGTCCACTTGTACAATCTTCTTTCTGGTTGCCTTAAGATGTTTTTGCAAACAACAAACTATCAACTTTACAAAATTCAAGATGCCATTCTCCTACTTCATTTCCTGATCTGAAACCAAATTAATGATTGACGCATGAAATAACGAGACCACACACAGAAGATTGGGTTGAACTACGGGCCACTTTATTGATATATTTCCTATTTATTGTGATTTTCTTGTGGTATGTCAAGTATGGAAAAGGGGGGAGATCCCTCGTGGGGGCACGCACATGGGCAGTTGGTCACCAATGACCTAACTCCCAGCATCCCTGGGTGACTCACCTGAGCCCCAAGGGGGATCCCGGTGTCAGGGGTTCCCCTTGGGCGCCATCTGCTGGAGGGCCCCGCACCAGGAAGGAAATCCCTAAGCCATATAGCTTCTGTAAAGGATCTCCCACCCGATGCTAGCCCTAAGGATACCCTACCTCACTGCACCCCATCCATTGAGATGCCTGTACAGTTCAGTGAAGTATATCCTACCACTCAAGTTGAGGTTGCCATAGGTGAACGCCAAATAATTCTCTCCCCACTCCCTGCCATAGATAGGGGCAAGTGTCTACTTAGCCCCTATCCCCCACAAGGGAAGCTAAGACAGCCCTCACCCCCTGTTGCATACCATCAAGAAACAGCTGGATCCCAGTGTCTGACAAGTGGACCCCGTCAACCCTATAGAGCTCCGGGCGTTTATATGAAATGCCCGGGTACTGTATGAAATGGCCAAGGCCATCATCCATGGCCTTGTGAACCACCTTGTTCACTTTTTTGCGGGCAATGTCCAAAAGCTTGGGGGCACCTTCGCCTGGGTAGGAGAGCCGTGGAACGATGTCAGACCAAAGCAGAGAGGTTTGCGGCCACGCCGCCTTAATCCGTCGCATGTCAGCCAGGGCCTGTATCGTCAAAGCTCTGCCCTTCAAAAGGCCAAGATCATTGCCGCCAAGGTGGATCACCAGGACATGCGGAGGAGGTCCACGACGCTCCTGAAACAGGAAAGAGATTAAACCATTCCACCTTAAGCCCCGTTTGCCAAGCCATTCGATAGAGGCAATGTCTCCGAGACCCAGCTGTGGACCCAAAGGGCTCCTCTTGGCATGTCGTGCCGCCCAATACAGAAAGCTGTGGCCACAAATCTGTACCTGGTATCTCATATCTGGAAAAGAAAGCACAGACAATCACAGAAGTGGGGCTGATACATATTCAATTGCACAGCGGACATACATAGCCCTTGTAGGCAGCTGATTTCCAATGTCCCAATCTTTTAATGGCCTCTGGCTGCATACCCATAGCAGCGGCCGTTGAAGCCGCCCCAATCCTAAAGGAGTGTGAACAGAAACGTACGCCTCCCAAACCCAGGCGAGTCAAGGCTTTATTCGTGATGGACCAGAATTGATACCTTGTGAGTGGAGACCCATCGGTGTGGCAAAACAGTGGACCAGGCGTAGTAGGGCGCAACTTCAAAAACTCACGAATGGCCACCACCGGGCAAAGAGTCGGGTCGTGGCACTCGCGCAATGTAATGTTCATACCCTTGCCCATCTGATCGGTCTTGGACCGCCTAATTGTTATAGTGACCACCTTGGTACCCAAGGTGATGTCCCCCACGCTAAGGGCCAGGCCAGCAGAGTCCTTCTTGGACGCCACCACCAGCTCGCTGATGCATAATGCCCCAAAAAAGGCCGTCAAGGAGGCGGCATGGAGTAACGCCACCTCAAATGGAGTTGTACATATGCTGGGCCATATCTGGAAAAGGCCTTTGAGAATTGCTGGGGAGAGCGGTTGCCTATCATCATTAGCCTTACCTCGCTGCCTGGCCCAACCCTCCAGTGCCTTCTGAATCCTAAAATCAGAAGTGTTGTCCTGCAGTCCTTGAGCCTTACTCCAAAAGGCCAAGGCTGCCAGACTGGACCGAATTGACTGGGGGGCAAGGCCTTTCTCCTTAAGGGAGACACAGAAATGTAGAAGGTGAGGGACTGGAACTGGCCAGGAATTGGGTAGACTCATATTGTCCCGAAAATCAAAGAATTCCTGAATGGCCCGCTCGTATACCCTCCTGGTGCTTGGAGCGATGGAGAGGCAGATGGCCTTAATTATTTCACCAGTCCAAGCTCCCACAAATCCTCCGGCATCGGGTCTGGCATCTCAGCAGCGCCCGGAGCTAATTGCGTGAAGCAGTCCATCTGCAGATGGGAGAGAGCATCGGCAATGCCGTTGTCCACTCCCGCCACGTGGGACGCAGTAAACAGAATGTTATACTTAGGGCATTGGAGGGTAAATAATCTAACTAATGTCATGATCCTTTTGGACTTTGAAGTGAGAGAATTTACTACCTGAACAGTGGCCATGTTGTCACACCAGAAACGGACCGTGGAGTTGGCAAATTCATGCGGCCACAACTTAACTGCAACTAGTATCGGGAAGAGCTCCAAGAAGGTAAGGTCTGCTGTGAGGCCAGCACCAACCCAGGTGCTCGGCCAGCGGTCGGCGCACCACCTCCCAGCAAAGTAAACCCCAAAACCCAGGGAACCTGACGCATCTGAAGACACCTTAAGGGCATCACCTAAACGCAAGTCCTCCCTCCAAAAGGAAACCCCGTTAAACTGATGTAAAAAGCTACACCATACATCCAGATCCAGCTTAATTTCACGGGTGATACGGACCCTGTGATGCGGTTGGGAGACACCAGCGGTAGCATCACATAGGCGCCGGAGGAAGGCCCTGCCCGGCGCAAGTACTTTGCACGCAAAATTCAGGTGGCCAATAAGTTCTTGAAATTCTTTGAGAGTGGCTTTGTTACGGTGGAGAAAGCTAATGACCCTGAGGAGGAGGTCATCTATCTTATTCGAGGGTAGCCAGCAACATTGGTTCACTGTGTCAATTTCGATACCCAGAAAGGCCAATCGTTGACTCGGGCCCTCTGTCTTTTCCTGAGCCAGGGGAACCCCAAAGACCGCCATAAGGTCTTGGAATTGCTCCATCAAGGAGCGACAGACCCCAGAGCCGAACTGCCCCACGAAGAGGAAGTCGTCTAGGTAGTGCACTACCCCCTGATGCCTGTGTGATGCTTAATAGCCCACTCCAAAAAGGTACTGAACTTCTCAAAGGCTGCACAAGAGACAGAGAAGCCCATAGGCATTGCCCGATCCATGTAGTACAAGCCATCAAATGAGAATCCCAGTAGCTCAAAATCATCAGGGTGGACTGGCAGAAGGCGAAAAGCTGATTTGATGTCACACTTGGCAAGTTCAGCACCAAGGCCATGCCGCTTAACTACTTTGACGGCTGCATCGAATGAAGTGTAGTGAACAGTACATAATTCTTGTGGAATGAAGTCATTAATGGATTGGCCCCTCAGATAAGACAGATGATGAATTAAATGAAATTCGCCCGGTGCCTTCTTCGGGACAATACCCAAAGGAGAGACCCACAAGCGAGAGGAGGGCGGGTCTTCAAATGGACCTAGGACCCGACCTTCCGTGACCTCCTTCTGAATCTTCTGCCTGACCACATGTTCCAAACCCCGTACTGATTTAAGATTGGGTGCCATGTAAGGCCTGCGCACACCTCGGTAAGGTATGCGAAAGCCCTCATGGAAACCGTCCCAGAGGTATTGAGCTGCCGACTGGTCCGGGTACACGTGTAGCCAGGCAGCCAGAACCTCCAGCCTAATTGGGCTGGGACCCTTTTCCCTGAGGGGCGGGGTTGTTCGGTCCCTTCCTCCCTCCCTGCTGGTCCTTACCAAACTGTCCCCTCCCTTTCGGGCAATTGCGGAATGAGTGTCCTCCGCAACAGATGGAACACTCATGGCGAAAGGCGCACGGGCGGCGAGAGCAAGACCCTCTGTACCCAAACTCCCAGCATAACAGCCGGCGATTCAGCGTCACCGGCTGATTAGGCTGAGTGGACTGACGTGATGAACTACCAGGACATGTATTCTGCAACAAGTGCCCGCTCTGTGCTCTTTCCCCCAATATAGGCCAGCTCGGGGACATAATCTGCAGCCACAGGTGTGAGTTGATAATATCCCACCTCAAAGTTAGATAGGAGGCCGCCATTTGCCGGAATGCTTCATTGTATTGAAGCCAAGCCGGACCCACAAAATCAACATAGGCCCTGTAAATAATATCTAGGTATCATATGAGGGCATAAGATTTGTGTGGCTGGCTGTGTGAGACAACACCAGCATATATGAGGAAGCCCGCCAACCAGTTGGACCACGTCCTGTACACCCGCCTCCGTTTTATTTTCTCCTTTTCCCTGTCATCCAATTCATCCTTCTCCTTCTTGTCCAGTTCACGGAAAAGAAGGGAGAAAATGTCCACATACTCCCCTTTCAAAATTTTGTCTTTGGTAGCCTGGGCCAAATGCTCTCCCAAAGCGGGGGCCTGCTCCAGGCCTATGGGAATGTGAGGAAGACCAAGGTGGTTCTGACCACCCGAGGGAGGCGAAGGCAGGGGGTTAACAGAATAGGGGGAGCCCAAAGGCATTGGTGGGTACCAACCAAACATAGCGTTGGGCGGGCTGCCTGGGGAGGCAGCAAATACCTGGGTACCGGGATCAGAGTTGGGGTCAGGTTGACTCCATGGCCAAGCATGTATATTATTAGTGTCATTAGCAGACTCACTCTGAGCAAGTGATGCCGGCAGCTGTGTGCTTGGTCCTCCTCCCAGAGACTCCTCCTCATCCTGGGTATCACGATTCGCCGTATCCCCCTGATCTTCCAGTGCCTGTATGCAAGTGAGAAGTTGGTTAGTGACCTCATTAGAAAGGCCCCCTGTATTATCCCTGGCAGGACGCTTCGGAGGCCTAGGAAGACGCACATCCTCCAAGGCCTGCAAGCGGTCCAAGATTTTTTGTAACACATTCTCAACTGTGTCCCTAGGGTGGGCAGGTTCAACTGGCTCAACCGGGTTACGAGGGCAGGTGGGCTCTGCTGGCTCCTTACCCTTCCCGCCTTTCTTGCTCTTACTGGGGGCCATGGGACTGCAGTAAGTGAAGAAAATACAGAAGCGATTAATGAACTTAAGCCAGGAAAAGGAATGATGCGACTCAAGAAACAATGCAACTATAGGAACAACGTGAGTCCTGTACTGTACAACACAAGTAATGAAATAAAACAGGAAAATTAAATGCAATTAATTGCAGAAAACACTTGTCCTGGAGCGAAAATAAATATAAACCCTGCAAAAGGAAATTGATTGAGTACACTTGGGCCAAGCAGATGAATGAGTAATGCAGGATAAGGAACCAAAGTACGTGAATTAACACTGCAATTAAAAGAATATAAACACAAATAAATGAACAAAAGCAAATGAACCAACACTGCAAGTAATTGAATATAGCACAAATTGAAAGTAATTGAAAGTAATTGAATATAACACAAATAAAATGATAAATGCAGGGAAAGAAACCAAAGCAAATGAATCAACACTGTAATTAAATGAATATAAACACAAGACAATGAACCAAGGCAAAATGAATATGAACACAAATAAATGAACAAAGGCATATGGACCAACACTGCAGGTAATTGAAAATAACACAATTAAAATGATATATGCAGGGAGAGAAACCGAAGCAAATGAATTAACACTGCAAGTAAAGGAATGCAAGGAAAGGAATATTGAATGTGAATGCAAATGAATGAGCAAAAGCAACTGACAATGCAAGTAAATGAATATTGAATCTAAAAACAAATAAATGAACAAAAGCAAATGAATTAATAATGCAAGTAATAGAATATAAACACAAAGAAATGAACAAAAACAAATGAATTAACCATGCAATTAATTGAATATAAATGCAAATAAAGGAACAAAAACAAATAATTAACAAGCCAGTAATAAATGAGCAAGCAACTGACCCTGCAAGGAATTGAACAATGAAAATAAACAATGAAAATAAACAATGAAAATGAACACAATAAATGAGTAAGAGCAGGAAATGAATATTGACTGTAAACGCAATTAAATGATCAAAAGCAAAAGAATTAACAATGCAAAATCGAATATAAACGCAAGGAAAGGAAATTAAATTCAAGCACTCTCACTTAAAATTGATGGAAGGGGGGGAGAGGAGGGGCGCCACGTGGCACGAAGCCAACAAAGGCACCCAGCCAAAATGGCGAATGGGCAGGACTGGGGGTGCCACGTGGCACGAAGCCAACAAAGGCACCCAGCCAACAAAGGCTTCCAGCCAAAATGGCGGAATGGGCAGAAAGAGGGGGGGAGGTAGCCACGTGGCGCGAAGCCAACAAAGGCCCAAAACAATGGGTAAAGGCCAAAGGCAGCGGAGTAAAGCGATGCGAAGTGCGGGACAAAAGGGGTGTTAAGGCCAAAAGCAGAGCGGGGAGGCAAAAGGAATGGACACGAGGCCCCCGGAGTCCGCACTGAGAAGCGGGGGGGAAGGGGGGGCAAGCGGCGGCCAAGGAACAAACAGGCACAAAAAGGAGGGTGTGAAAAAGGCAGCCACGCGACCCCCAGAGTCCACGCTGAGAAGCGGGGAGGAGGGGGGGCAAGCGGCGGCCGCACTGAGAAGCAGGGAGGAAGGGGATGCTAGGAACAAACAGGCACAAAAAGAGGAGGGTGCAAAAAGGGGCAGCCACGCAGGCCCTAGAGTCCGTGCTGAGAAGTGGGGAGGGGGGGGGCGAGCGGCGACCGGGGAACAAAACAGGCGAGCGGCGTCTGGGGAACAAAAAGACAGACACGCGGCCCCCAAAGTTCGTGCTGAGAAGCGGGGAGGGAGGGGGGGCCGAGAGACCAAAAGCAGCGGAGCACGCTGAGAAGCTGAAAATCGGCAGGGATGAACAAAGCCGAGGCAAAAGGAGAGCCGGCGGGGAGCGCGGTGGCAGAAAAGGTGGCCAATCGGCCCCGAAGTACCCAAACAAAAAAAAGGGGGGGGCAAAGGGCTTCGAACTCAATTCAGCAAATTGAAACAATACACACTACACTACCACAATAAAGTAACAATAAAGTAATACACACAATAAAGTAATACACACTACACACTACCACAATAAAGTAACTATAACCATACGACCATACAACAAAATACAACAACACACAATACAACCATAGGCATGCACAAAAAGGGCAAATAAAGGCAATTAAAGTAATTCAACAACAATCACCACAACCACAATCACAATCACAGTGCTGGGCTGCACCCCAAAGCACAGCACAGCCAACTTATCTGTCCCCCGAAGCAGTTCGCCCTCCGAACGATCCAGTGAAAAGAGGAGGAGGCCAGGGGCGGCAAGGGGTGAAATAGGCCCTGCTTCGGCGCCGCCCCTGACTCCTCCTGACCAGGGCGTGTCCACGCCTCGGCCAACCCTTGGGCTCGCCTCCATGCCCATCATTAAAACACCTCCCCCGGATCCACCATTCTTCAAGAGCCGGGGGGGGGGTTCTGTTATCCTACAATGTTTGGTTTTGCTGCTTCCTATTTTGTATTCCAGTTGCATATGATCATCAACAGGTTGTATTTCTATTTCAGTGTGTGAAATAGAACTCCTATGTAGAACTACTGAACTCCTATGTAGAATCTTTCAGTTTCTTCCTCATATTCCTCTGTAGAACTTGGATCACAGTTATATTGGTAAGTTTTCTCTGTAGTCTCATTGAAGTTATTCAGTCAGACTTGGCATTGTATCTCCTGGGTTTGCTACATCTAACCTCACTATTAATGCCACTGCATTTCTACATTGATTTTCATTTCCAGAGAAAAGTTGTATAATTATCTGATTGAAAATGTCACATTCCAATCCAATTTGGTTTGCTCACCCCAAATACGTCTATGTCTATGTGTTTATTTCTTCTTTGATGACTTCCAGCTTTCCCTGATGCATGCTTTTCACATTCTATATTCCCACTGTAGATGTTGTTCAGCTTCAGACTTTTCTTTCACCTCTGCACATGTCAGCAGCTGAGCATCCTGCCGTCTTGAGTCCAGTTTTGTCATTAGACACAGCACTACTCATTCTTTCCTTCTGCTCTTCCCCAATAGCTGGTTTAGTGCCTTCTGACCTGGGAATCTCATCTTCCAGCACTATATTTTGTTTGAATTTTGCATTGTCTCATCATGGAATTTTCAAGGTAAAGAGTTCAGGAGTGGTTTACCATTACCTTCTTCAGCACAGTACTAGCTCCTTAAAGGTACGCTACGGTCCCACTGCCATTGTCTCTGACAGATCCCCTTCCAATGTCACCCCTCATTACTACTGCTGCCCTGTGCTTGTTAGGCACATTTAGTCTGGCTTCTCAGAAACAGCCTGTCTGATCTGGCAGATCCTACCAGCAGCATTGCCATCATCCACATAGTATCTTGCCTTACAGGAGCATGCACTCCTACCACATGAAAATGTAGTAAATGAAATGTAATAAAATATCATTTTACTCCAGGAACAGAGATTCCACCTCAGCATTAGGAGGAACTTTCTGACAGTACGAGCTGTTCGGCAGTGGAACACACTCCCTTGGAGCGTGGTGGGGTCTCCTTCCTTGGCTGGATGTCCATCTGTCAGGGATGCTTTGATTATGATTTCCTGCATGGCAGGGACTGGATGGCCCTTTTGGTCTCTTCCATCTCTACAATTCTGTGATTCTATGATTAGTACCAAAGTGGTTCCATTTCATATAGTTGTTAACTGCCATCAAGTCGACTTCAACTTATGGCAACCTGATGAATGAGAGACCTCCAGGTCACCCTGTCATCATCAGCCCTGCTCAGGTCCTGCAGACTCAGGGCTGTGGCTTCCTTGATTGAGTCTATTCATCTGGAATGCAGTCTTCCTCCTTTCCTACTGCCTTCTACCATATTAAGCATAATGGTCTTTTCTAGTAAGTCATGTCTTCTTGTGAGACATCAAAAATACAATAGTCTCAGCTTAGTCATCTTAACTTCTAGAGAGAATTCAGGCTTGATTTGCTCTAGGAACCATTTATTTGTCTTTTTGACAGCCCAGGTTATCTGCAGAACTCTTCTTCACTACCACATTTCATCATCATCATCATCATCATCATCATTCTTTATTTACGATCATAGATCAAAATATTAAACAATGCACAAAATGCAAAAAATTACATAAATTGCATAAAAAGTACATACAAATACAGCTCAGATATAAAACACCTACACAGAAGACTGAATACTGTCAATACCCATAAGTTAAAAACTAAGGAGAGCATTATATGTGTGTGTGTTAAAATTTCATCTCTGATGCTTCCTCTTAAAAATACCTTAAATAACTGATGGTTCTGAATTATAAATTCCCTCCTAATATTTGCTATGAGCAGTTACAGCATAGGTACAGAACCTAGCAACCTTCTGTGTAATTTGCTGATCAAAATCCCCAAGCAAGAGAGAAAGATAAAAGCTTTCCATTCTCCCTGAATATTTTTGTAATATTGGAGTAATTAGTCTGGAGTGAGTATCTTGATAAAAGGGACAGCACAGTAACACATGCTCAAGTGACTCTACTGCTGTATTTGAACATGGACACGTACATTTAGCATAGGATATTTTTTGTATCTACCTTGTAAAACAGATGATGGAAGTACATTTAACCATGCCACAGTAAAAACACATCTAAACTTGGGAACAAATAAATTACCCGTATATTCCGGTGTATAAGACGACTGGGCGTATAAGACCACCCCCCAATTTCCAGCCAAAAATCTAGGCTTAGGCATATATTCACCAGATAAGACCCCCCCCCCCAATTTGGCTGGCTGGGGGAGCCTTGCCAGCTGATCCTCTTTGTTTCCCAACTCAGGAGGATCTCCTCGTGAGTTGGGAAAGCGAACAGGATCAGCTGGCAGGGCAACATTCGCCCCTCTCTTCAACCTTCCAGTCAAACTGGACTCGAAGGTGGAGGAAAGGGGCAAAAATGCCCAGTTTGCCTCAGCAGCCCCCTTCCCTCTGTCTTGGCTCTTCTGAAGGGGACCAATGCGGGGGAAGTGGGGGCAGCCGCGGCAAACCCCTAGATTCACCCCTCTCCCCACCTTCAAGGAAGGTGGGGAGAAGGGGCGAACATGCCCCGTTTGGCTCCATAGGGAGGATGCGGGGCTGTGGAGCCAAACCCCGGGATTCGCCCCCTCTCCCCACCGTCAAGGGAGAGGGAGCGAATCTAGGGATTTAACTCCACAGCCCCAATCCCTTCTTCTCGGCTCCCTCCTCCCGCGATTCCCCAACCCATAGGAGGCTGCCCAGACTCCTGGTGGGTTGGGGAATGCGGGATGGCCAGCTGGCTGGGGGGGGTGGAGGGAGGGGGCTTCGCAGCCAACCCCCTCTCCAAAGCACGGCTTTGGGGAAGGGGGGTGGCTGGGTGGAGGATGAATGGGTAGATGGGCAGAGGGGGCTTCGCAGCCACCCCCCTCTCCAAAGCGTGGCTTTGGGGAAGGGGGGTGGCTGGGCAGAGGGTGAATGGGTGGATGGGCGGAGGGGGCTTCGCAGCCACCCCCCTCTCCAAAGTGCGGCTTTGGGGAAAGGGGGTGGCTGGGTGGAGGGTGGCTGGGTGGCTGGGCAGAGGGGGCTTCGCAGCCACCCCCCTCTCCAAAGCGAGGCTTTGGGGAAGGGGGTTGGCTGGGCGGAGGGTGGCTGGGTGGCTGGGGGGAGGGGGCTTTGCAGCCACCCCCCCTCTCCAAAGCGAGGCTTTGGGGAAGGGGGGTGACTGGGCAGAGGGTGGATGGGTGGCTGGGCGGAGGGGGCTTCGCAGCCACCCCCCTCTCCTAAGCTTGGCTTTGGGGAAGGGGGGTGGCTGGGCGGAGGGTGAATGGGTGGATGGGCGGAGGGGCTTCGCAGCCACCCCCCTCTCCAAAGTGCGGCTTTGGGGAAAGGGGGTGGCTGGGCGGAGGGTGGCTGGGGGGAGGGGGCTTCGCAGCCACCCCCACTTCAAAGCGAGGCTTTGGGGAAAGGGGGTGGCTGGGCGGAGGGTGGCTGGGTGAATGGGCGGAGGGGGCTTCGCAGCCACCCCCCCTCTCCAAAGCGAGGCTTTGGGGAAGGGGGGTGACTGGGCAGAGGGTGGATGGGTGGCTGGGCGGAGGGGGCTTCACAGCCACCCCCTCTCCTAAGCTTGGCTTTGGGGAAGGGGGGATGGCTGGGCAGAGGGTGGCTGGGTGGATGGGCGGAAGGGGCTTCACAGCCACCCCCCTCTGCGGTTGGCGATTCTGCGGCTTTGGGGAAGGGGGTGGATGGGTGGAGGGTGGGCGGGAGGAGGGGGCTTCCCAGCCACCCCCCTCCCCAAAGCCGTGATTCCGCACCTTTGGGGAAGGGGGGTGGATAGGCAGAGGGTGGGCGGGTGGCTGGGAGGAGGGGGCGAATCTCGGGGTTTGGCTCCACAGCCCTGCGTCCTCCTCTTGGGCTTCCTTCAGAAGGGAGCCCAGAAGGAGATATCGGGGTCGCGGAGCAAAACGGGGCATTTTCGCCCTTTTCCCCCACCTTCAAGGAAGGTGGGGGAAAAGGACGAATCTAGCGGTTTGCCTCGGTAGCTGCAGAGCCGATCATGCGGTGGCCGCGGCAAACCGCAACATTCACCCCCCCTCCTCTGTCTCTGTTGCTCCCCAAAGGAGGGGGGGCAAATGAACTTCAAAACACTTTGCTTCACCCCCCTGCCCCATCTCCTGCCTCTTCGCTCCGTTTGCGAAGAGGCAGGAGATAGGCAGGCAGGCGAAGCAAAGTATATCCGGCGTATAAGACAACTGTCAATTTTAGAGGGCACTTTTGAGTGCTCAAAAGTCATCTTATACGCCGGAATATATGGTAATAACATGTCTGGGAAGTTACTAACTAAACTATGATGATTTTGTAGTTCAACATCCCATATCTGCTGCCTTACATCTGATTTGGACCTCATATATCCCATATGTAACAAAACATTTTATGAAATACCACATACGGATAACTTTTTGTTCACCATTGTTTCCAAGATGAAAGATAATTGTCTACAATTGTCGACATGGTACAAACAAGAGTTTCAACCAATAATTGCACATAAGAATCCAAGCCCTAGCCTCAATAGAAATTAGGCCCACCTCCAGTCATATGACAGTGTTAGAAACACAGCATGGGACAGCAAAAATACATCTCAGAAATTTTGTTTGAATGACCTCAAATATATCATAGTTTTGATATGCACACATTTGGGCACCATACAATAGAATAAAAATAACTTCATCTACAAAAACCTGTATTGTAGCGAGAATAAATTGACCTCCTTTAGTAAAAAAAATAATCTATGCAATGCCAGTATACGCCTTTCTGCACTTGCTTTTACCACATTTGCCTGTAATTTCCAAGAGCACAAAGAGTAGAACACTACACCTAGATATTTGTAACTGGTGACCTGCTCAATAGAAACACCATTTATTTGCCAGTTATATGTAATCTTTTTCTTAGAAAAGATCATGACCTTTGATTTATTATAATTTATTGTCAGAGCTCCATTACTACAATATCTGACCAGTTCCCTTAATAATCGTCTTAGACCAATCACTGTGTAGGATAACAGCACCATCCACATAAAGAAGAACTGAAATCAGACATAGAGCCAGTTGCAGGGAATGAAAATATTTATCCTTTAGTGTTTTAACCAATGAATTATAAATGAAATAATAAAGAGGCCAAAACACATCTCTGCTTAACACCACTATTGGTAGGTACCTCATTAGTTAGTTCACCTGAATTGTTACCTCTTATTTTGAGGGACATGTGTTACAAAATGAATGTGTTTTTTTTGTGACAAGGTACATAATATGATCCAGAGAGGAGAGAGAATAGAGTTTAATCACTAGGACTATAGGCAAAGCATACACTTGTGACACCAAATTTGGTTTTAAACACTTATTTTATGTAACATTTATTAGACATATATTAGACATTTATTAGACATGTATTGGGCATGTACAATCACATGTAACAGTATTATGCAATTACATAATAACTTATGGTACTAAGAGTTTCATTCACTCACACATTCAAACCCCCATACTCACAAAACAGACTTCTCATAGAAGTTGATCGCGTTTCCATAGGGCTGACGGATGCAAGTTATAGCTATTTCTTGCATGCCCCGTGGTTGAAAAGTCCCTGTTATTATAGTTCTTTCAGTCGAATTACACCTGGGTTGTTGTCTGGCTAGCAGCTGTCCACCACATTCCTTTGCGGGCTCTAAACAGGTATTCCTTTGATGCTAATCAGATCTGCCTTTCCTATAATTTCCACCAGAGTCAGAACTGATTTTTATTAGGTCTGTTCTTCTTGTCATTTCCACCTTAGCAATAAAGAAAAAGGTCAGGTTCTCAGAGTCCTTGCTTCCTTGCTTCAAGTGTCACATCTCCATTTTATCATGCATTGCGAGAATCTCCATTTTAGGTAGCCTGTTTCTTTCAGCCTTCAAGGCCCATGCATACATGACACATTCATAACATGTGTTTTCATGCAGGCCATGAATAAGCATTAATATTCAACATCTATTCAACATCTATTCAACATCTTTATCAATGACTTGGATGAGGGAGTTAGGGACATACTTACCAAATTTGCAGATGACACCAAATTAGGAGGAGTAGCTAATACCCTAGAGGACAGGATCAAAATTCAAAATGACCTGGATAGACTGGAGAGCTGGGCCAAAGCTAATAAAACAAAATTCAATACGGAGAAATGTAAGGTACTGCACTTAGCGCGAACAAATGAAATGCATAGATATAGGATGGGGGAGACCTGGCTGAATGAGACTATGTGCGAAATGGATCGAAGAGTCCTAGTAGACCACAAGTTGAACATGAGTCAACAATGTGATGCGGCAGCTAAAAAGGCCAATGCGATTTTGGGCAACATCAATAGAAGTATAGTGTCTAGATCAAGGCAAGTAATAGTGCCACTCTATTCTGCCTTGGTCAGACCTCACCTGGAATGCTGTGTCCAGTTCTGGGCACCACAATTCAAAAAGGATATTGACAAATTGGAGCGTGTCCAGAGAAAGGCGACTAAAATGGTGAAAGGTCTGGAAACAATGCCTTATGAGGAGAGACGTAGGGAGCTGGGCATGTTTATCCTGGAAAAAAGACGGTTAAGAGGCGATATGATAGCCCTGTTTAAGTATTTGAAGGGATGTCACTCTGAGGATGGAGCAGACTTGTTTTCTGCTGCTCCAGAGACTGGAACACAGAGCAGTGGGTGCAAGCTCCAGGAACAGAGATTCCACCTCAACATTAGGAGGACTTTTTGACAGTAAGAGCTGTTCAGCAGTGGAACACACTCCCTCGGAGCGTGGTGGGGTCTCCTTCCTTGGAGGTCTTTAAACAGAGGCTGGATGGCCATCTGTCAGGGACGCTTTGATCGTGATTTCCTGCATGGCAGGGGGTTGGACTGGATGGCCCTCGTGGTCTCTTCCAACTCTGCAGTTCTATGATTCTATGATTCTAATAACCTTTTGTCAATTGATGTGTCCTGTAATTTTCTCCACAGTTTGTCTCTGGGTCAAAGACAGATTTAAAATCAATGAATGCTGCATATAGAGCTCCACCAAAATGTAGACGAGGCCCTTGATGTGGAAGCACTGATTAAGTGATGCCAGATGTCAAATTGGGGTTGTCTTTTTTTCCTTTTAATTAAATTTTTATATTTCTTCTTCGGAAGATACCACTCTTCTGGGATTATAGATAAATGGGACTCTATATAAGACTTATATTTATCTACAAGTAATTTCTTCATATTAATGCAATCCTGACCGAGCCATGTTTGGGGCTTGTGTCTTATTGCATGAGAACTTTGGGGCATGCTATTTCCCATAATAGATTACAGAGAAGCCACTAAGACTTGAAACAAATCTATAATGCTGTTGATATTATTAGATACTAGTATGCTCTCACAGAGTGCAAGATAAAAATGCAAAGTTAAGATTTTTAGCAGCTATACCCTCTCATTCTTGTGCCCACTTAATACGAGAGGATTTTACCTCAGATGACTTATTTATAGGATAGCTATAGACTACATACCCACTTTGCCCTTTAATTTCCAAAGGTGCGGCCAACGGTAGATGGTCACTGTCACACCAGCTCTCTACCCTCAAGTTAGATACTGAACTCAATAAGTTAAGTGAAACTAGGAAATAATTGTGGAGGCTCCTTTTCCAGATAAAGAAGTAAAATATCCATATTTATCTCCCTCTGTACTGCCATCTAAAATGGCCAAATCAAATTTATTTATCATATATGCTAAAGTCCTGCATGGTTAAATCTCTTACCTTTTGAACTTCTAGCTGGGATGGGGTGTGCCTCATCAGTTAGAGGAGGGGTTTCATGAAAATGTTATCATTTTGGCCAATCCTTATCATTTTGGCCAATCCTTGCATTAAAATCTCCAGACAAAATGACAGAGGCCTCTAGGTATTATATACCGTATATTCTGGCGTATAAGGCGACTGGGCGCATAAGACGACCCCCCAATTTTTAAGTTAAAATATAGAGTTTGCCCCCCCCCCAGCCAGCCAGCCAGCCAGCCAGCTGGCTGGAAAGCCTGTTCCCCACCAGCCAGCCAGCTCAGTGGCTGTAGATGATGGAATAGTCTGTGAAATTAAAGTACTGAGAACAGCTAAAAAAGCATGGGATACTTTGAAAAATCTCTGTGGTGTTCAATCTTTGGAAAGTAAGGTTGCATTAATACTGTAAGTTGGTTAATATGAAGCTATCAAATCCCAAATTTTTGAATGAGCACATTAATGAATGAACACATTAATGGTTTTAGAGCCACATTGGCAAACAAGAGAATTTCACCATAGACAAAACTTGATGCAAAATGAGAAGTTGAATCCAGAAATTCTAATTTTAGGCTAACTTGTCCTGAAAAGAAACATCATTTTGACTCTCCTGAGCTAAATAGAGGGCCATTTAACTCTTCAAATGCAAAGCAGTCATTCTCACAGCAGGAGGAAGGATCTGCTGGGGAAACTGCCCAGGCCATTTTACACTTCAATCATTCTCACAGCAGGGGAAAAGGTCTACTGGGGTATAAGACCACCCCCCCACTTTTGAGGAGATTTTCAAGTGTTAAAAAGTAGTCTTGTATGCAAGAATATACGGTAATTAGATTTTCTATATATTTCTCCAGCCTCAACCAATCATGTTCCACTTGCGATTTGGTACAATGGGGGGCAGATATACATTAATAATTATTAAAGAGGTCAATTTAAAAATTATAAGTACTGCCATTGCAAACGGTGGTAATGGGACTAGTTTATTTACTTTGCCCTTTAACATAGTGGACATAAAAATACCTAGACCACAATAAGCTCTACATTATTTTTTTTTTGCTAGACGTGGCTTTTAATGTGAAAGATGTAAATTCATTTAGCCTTAATTTTTCAGTAACCCATGTCTCTTGAACTAACAAGACATCAAACTTAGTAATAAAGTCAAAAAAGAAAGGGTCCAGGTATTTATTCCTCCAAGCAGCTATGTTCCAGCTCAGAATAGTGAGCTGGGAATCCTGCTGGAGAGATTTGTGTCAGTATAGGCCTTGGGCAAAGTCACTAACAGCATTTTCCCCATCCAGGAAGAATATTAAGAAGCTGGGACATGTCTAGAAAAGGGCAACCAGGATGGTGGGAGATCTGGAGGCCATGCCCTATGAGGAACGGCTTAGGGAGCTGGGCATGTTTAGTCTGGAGAAGAGAAGGTTAAGAACTGACATGATAGCCATGTTTAAATATTTGAAGGGATGTCATACTAAGGATGGAACAAGCTTGTTATCTGCTGATCCAGAGACTAGAACACAGAGCAATGGGTTCAAACTACAGGAAAAGAGATTCCACCTAAACATTAGGAAGAACTGCCTGACAGTAAGAGCTGTTTGGAAGTGGAATACATTGCCTGGGAGTGTGGTGGAGTCTTCTTCTTTGGAGGTTTTTAAACAGAGGCTGGATGGCCATCTGTCAGGAATGATTTGATTGTATACTCCAGCATGGCGGCTGGTTGGACCGGATGTCCCTTGTGGTCTCTTCCAACTGTATGATTCTGGGTTTCCAATGAAGAGGAAAAAGGGGAGGTGTCTAAAGAAACCAGGATGGATGTCAAAAGAACTCTCAGCTGAGCTAAAACATAAAAAGGACATGTACAAGAAATGGAAAAAGGGAGAAATCACCAAAGAAGAATTCAAATAGCCAGCTCACGTAGGGGGAAAGTCAGAAAAGCCAAAGCTCAGATGGAGCTCAGGCTTGCTAGAGAGGTTAAAAACAATAAAAAGGACTTTTGGGGGTATGTCCGTAGCAAAAGGAAGAACAAGGAAATGATAGGGCCGCTGCAGGAAGAAGATGGTGAAAGGCTAACGGGACAGAGAAAAGGCAGAACTACTTAACACCTTCTTTGCTTCCATCTTTTCCCTAAGGGGGAGCAGTGCTCAACCTGGGGAAGATGGAGCAGATGTGCAGTAGGGGAAACACAGCACAGAATTGGTAAGGAGGTAGTCCAGGAATACACAGCCAGTATAAATGAGTTCAAGTCTCCAGGGCTAGATGAACTTCATCCAAGGGTATTGAAAGAACTGGTAGAAGTAATCTCAGAACCACTGTCAATAATCTTAGAGAATTCCTGGAGAACAGGAGACATCCAAGCAGACTGGAAGAGGGCAAGTGTAGTCCCCATGTTTAAAATGGGGAAAAAAAGAAGACCCAAATAGTTACCGCCCAGTCAGCCTGACATCAGTACTAGAAAAGATTCAAGAGCAGATCATTAAATAGTCTGTGACCACTTAGAAAGGAATGCAGTGATCACAAAAAAAATCGAACATGGGTTTCTCAAAAACAAGTCATGCCAGACTAATCTTGTCTCTCTTTTTTTTGACAGCATTACAAACTTGATAGATGAAGGGAACTCAGTGGATGTCGTGTATCTTGATTTCAGTAAGGTTTTTGACAAGGTCCCCTATGATATTCTTGCAAAAAAGATGCTATTCCACATCTTTATCAATGACTTGGATGAGGGAATAGAGGGTATGCTTATCAAGTTTGCAGATGACACCAAATTAGAATCATAGAGTTGGAAGAGACCACAAGGGCCATGCAGTCCAACCCCCTGCCGTGCAGGAATACACAATCAAATTATTCCCGACAGATAGCCATCCAACCTCTGTTTCAAAACCTCCAAAGGAGACTCACCACACTATAAGGCAGTGTATTCCACTTCCGAAAACCTCTTACTGTCAGGAAGTTCTTCCTAATGTTTAAGTGGAATCGCTTTTCCTGTAGTTTGAACCAATTCTTCCGTATCCGAGTCTCTGGAGCAGCAGAAAACAACCTTGTCCAATCCTCAATATAACATCTCTTCAAATATTTAAACATGGCTATCATGTCACCTCGCTACCTTCTCTTCTCCAAACTAAACATGCCCAGCTCTCTAAGCCGCTTCTCATACGGCATGTTTTCCAGACCTCCCACCATCCTGGTCACCCTCTTCTGGACATGTTCCAACTTCTCAATATCTTTCTTGAATTGTGGTGCCCAAAACTGGACACAGTATTCCAGGTGAAGTCTGACCAAAGCAGAATAGAGTGGCACCATTACTTCGCTTGATCTAGACACTATACTCCTATTAATGCAGCCTAGAATCGCATTGGCTTTTTTAGCTGCTGCATCACACTGCTGAATCATGTTCAGCTTGTGGTCCACTAAGACTCCTAGATCCCTTTCGCATGCACTGCCATCAAGCCAGATGTCACCCATCCTATATCTGTGCCTTTCATTTTTGCTGCCCAAGTGTAGTATCCTACATTTCTCCATGTTGAAATTCATTTTGTTAGTTTTGGCCCAGCTTTCTAATCTGTTCAGGTCATTTTGGATTCTGATCCTGTCCTCTGGGGTATTGGCTTCCCCTCCTAATTTGGTGTCATCTCCAAACTTGATAAACTCTATTCCCTCATCCAAGTCATTCATAAAGATGTGGAATAGCACTGGGCCCAGGACAGAACCCTGTGGCACCCCATTGGTCACTCCTCTCCAGGATGAAGAGGAGCCATTGGTGACTACCCTTTGGGTTTGGTCAGTCAACCAATCACAAATCCACCTAACAGTTGCATTGTCTAGCCAATATTTTACTCACTTTTTTGCTAGAATATCATCGGGGACCTTGTCAAAATCCTTACTGAAATCAAGATACACTACATCCACAGCGTTTCCTTCATCTATCAAGTTTGTAACTCTATCAAAAAAAGAGATAAGATTAGTCTGGCATGACTTGTTTTTGAGAAATCCATATTGATTTTTAGTGATCACAGCATTGTTTTCTAAGTGCTTACAAAGTATCTTATCTATCATAAAGGCTTAAATCTAAAGAAATTTATTAATCTTGTAAATTTTAGTAATCTTTAGTTATAATCATAGAATCATAGAATTGTAGAGTTGGAAGAGACCATGAGGGCCATCCAGTCCAACCCCCTGCCACACAGGAAATCTTGATCAAAGCATCCCCGACAGATGGCAATCCAGCCTCTGTTTAAAGACCTCCAAGGAAGGAGACCCCACCACGCTCCGAGGGAGTGTGTTCCACTGCCGAACAGCTCTTACTGTCAAAAAGTTCCTCCTAATGTTGAGGTGGAATCGCTGTTCCTGGAGCTTGCATCCATTACTCCGTGTTCTAGTCTCTGGAGCAGCAGAAAACAAGCCTGCTTTATCCTCAGAGTGACATCCTTTCAAATACTTAAACAGGGCTATCATATCGCCTCTTAACCGTCTTTTTTCCAGGATGAACATGCTCAGCTCCCTATGTCTCTCCTCATAAGGCATCGTTTCCAGACATTTCACCATTTTAGTTGCCCTTCTCTGGACACGCTCCAATTTGTCAATATCCTTTTTGAATTGTGGTGCCCAGAACTGGACACAGTATTCCAGATGAGGCCTGACCAAGGCAGAATAGAGTGGCACTATTACTTCCCTTGATCTAGACACTATACTTCTATTGATACAGCCCAAAATCGCATTGGCCTTTTTAGCTGCCGCATCACACTGTTGACTCATGTTCAACTTGTGGTCTACTAGGACTCCTAGATCCATTTCGCACATAGTCTCGTTCAACCAGGTCTCTCCCATCCTATATCTATGCATTTCTTTTTTCTGCCCTAAGTGCAGTACTTTACATTTCTCCGTATTGAATTTCATTTTGTTAGCTTTGGCCCAGCTCTCCAGTCTATCCAGGTCATTCTGAATTTTGATCCTGTCCTCTAGGGTATTAGCTACTCCTCCTAATTTGGTGTCATCTGCAAATTTGATAAGTATGCCCCTAATTTCCTCATCCAAGTCATTGATAAAGATGTTGAATAGCACTGGGCCCAGGACAGAACCCTGTGGCACCCCACTGGTCATATCTTTCCAAGATGAAGAGGAGCCACTGCTGAGCACCCTTTGGGTTCGGCCGGTCAACCAATAACAAATCCATTGAGCAGTTAACTTGTCTAGCCCACATTTTATAAGCTTGTTTGCAAGAATATCATGGGGAACCTTGTCAAAGGTTACTGAAATCAAGGTATGCGATGTCCACAGCGTTCCCTTCATCTGCCAAGCTGGTAACTTTATCAAAAAAAGAGATCAGATTAGTCTGGCATGACTTGTTTCTCTGAAACCCATGTTGACTTTTTGTGATTATGGCATTGCTTTCTAAATGTTCACAGACTCTCTGTTTAATGATCTGCTCTAGAATTTTCCCTGGTATTGATGTCAGACTAACTGGACGGTAATTGTTGGTCCCCCTTTACCTTTTCTGAAAACACTGACGCAAAGAAGGTGTTGAGTAATTCTGCCTTTTCTCTGTCCCCTTTTAGCATTTTGCCATCTTCTCCACGTAGTGGCCCTATAATTTCCTTCTTCCTCCTTTTGCTGCAGACATACCCCAAAACACCCTTTTTATTGTTCTTAACCTCCCTAGCAAGCCTGAGCTCATTCTGCGCTTTAGCTTTTCTGACTTTACTCCTACATGTGTTCGCTATCTGTTTGAATTCTTCTTTGGTGATTTCCCCCATTTCCTATACATGTTCCATTTAAAACTTAGCTCCGTTGAAAGTTCTTTAGTCAACCATCCTGGTTTATTGAGACACCTCCCATTTTTCTTCCTCAATGGTACTGTTTGAAATTGTGCCTTCAGTATCTCCCTTTTGAGAAAGGCCCATCCGTCTTGAGGTCTCTTCTCTTTTAGTATTCCTGACCATGGGATCACCCCTAGTATTTCCCTGAGTTTATTGAAATCAGCTCTCCTAAAGTCAAGAATGCGTGTCTGACTATGCCTGGCTTCTCCTTTCCATTGTATAACAAACTCCAGGAGACCATGATCACTCTCACCTAAGGATCCCACCACTTGCACCCCATTAATCAGTTCATCCCTGTTGGTTAGGATCAGATCTAAAATAGCTGACCCCCTTGTTGCCTCTTCCACCTTTTGGACCAAGAAATTGTCTTCCAGGCTATTAAGGAATTTGCTAGACCTTGAAGTTTTGGTTGAGTTAGATTGCCAGCAAATATCAGGATAGTTGAAGTCACCCATCACTACTACATCTCTCCTTTCTGCATGTGTGTTCATCTGTTCTAGAAAGGCATAATCCAATTCCCCAGTCTGATTTTGGGGTCTGTAGTAGAGTCCCACAAGAACATCCCTGTTGTTTCCCTCCCCTTTAAGTTTTATCCAGATGCTCTCCACCCGGCTTCCAGTATTGATGTCATGGATCTCTTCACTGGTGTAAATATCCCTGACATATAATGCTATTCCTCCTACTCTCTTGTTTGGCCTGTTTCTCCTATAAATGTTATACCCCTCTATTCCTACATTCTAATCATGTGACTAATCCCACCAGGTTTCAGTAATGCCTATTATATCGTATTTGTTTTGTAGTGCTAGGAGTTCAAGTTAATCTTGCTTATTTCTCATGCTCTGTGCATTAGTGTAGAGACATCTAAGACCATGTGTTCCCTTTACTTGCTGCCTGTGCAAGTTTTTTTGCCTCCCACTGTTGGGTCCTTGCGCTGTTTGCCTTGTTCCCTCTATGACAGTTTGACTATTTTCTCCAGCCCTTTTGCCTTCTAGAATACTGTCTCCCTCCCCCATTTGACTCAGTTTAAAGCCCTCCTAATGAAATTCTTGAGACTGTTGGCAAAAATGTTTCTTCCAACTGTCGTAAGATGCACCCCATCTCTTGCCAGAAGTCCCCCCCATGGAAGCGGAGTCCATGATCCAAGAATCCAAATTGTTCTCGGCGACACCATCTACAGAGCCAGTTGTTTACGTTGGCTATTTTCCTCTCCCTTCCTGGACCATGCCGTTCAACTGGCAGAAGAGACGAGATGACAACCTGTCATTTCTTTCAGCTTCCTCCCCAGGGCCTCATAATCTCTTCTGATCTTGGGAAAGCTGTGCCTTGCAGTATCATTGGTTCCCACATGGACCAAAAGGAAGGGGTAATGATCCGTAGGCTTGACGACTCTTGTCAGCCTCTCCGTCACATCACGGATATTTGCCCCAGGGAGACAACTCACCTCCCGAGTCATCTTGTCAGGCCCAGAAACCACAGCTTCTGTACCACGCAGCAAGGAGTCCCCCACCACCACCACACGCCTCCGCCGAGGCTTCGCAGCTGCTGTTCCTTGTGGTGGTACTCTCAAGGTCCCCTGCTCTGCCCCTGAAATCTGCCCATGCTGTTCTTCCTCGTTGTCCTTGATAAGGGAGAGAGCTTCGAATCAATTCTGTAGCTGCAAGCTGCTCGAAGTATTCCTGGATTTTCTTGTTCTGTGCGTGACATTCCTCCAGCTGTCTACTTCCTGTGTCTGTGAAGTGACCCTCCCCTCTGCAGCCCCTTCCTCTGTGCAGTCCCCGTCCAAGAGTGTTCGTTTTGTTCTGTTCAGGAAAACCTCTTGCTCACGAATCTGTTGAAGTGTAGCTACCCGTGTCTCCAGCTGCTGGACTTTCTCCTCCAAGAGGGCCACCAGCTTGCACTTGGTGCATGTGAAGTTCTCCACGTCTGTAGACAAGAATACAAACATCGCACAAGTGTTGCAAGTGACTACCGCAGTCCCCTCAGTGTCCATGGTTAGAGCTTTTAGGTAATCTAAGAACTCTTAGGTAATGCTGAGAATGCTAAGCTGTACTTTTAGGTATGCTGTATTTTTGTTTGGTCACTAGCTCCACCCCCTAGTGACTCACAGGTGTGACTCACAGAAGCTCCACGCCCTCAGCAACAAGCAGCTTCTCCCAACAGTTTTAAAAAAATCAATCTCTCCAGTCAAAATGGCTGTCCAGAAGCTGCTCCTTCTTCTCCCTGGCAGGGAACTGGCTTGGAAACTGGCAGGTAACTGGCTGTCCAGAAGCTGCTCTCCTTCTCTCTGGCAGGAAACAATTATAATAACCCTTTACAATAATACTTATTCTCGACACATGTTTAAATATTTTTCAATCTATTAAAGTTTTTTTTATTTCATGTAACTATCCAAAACTACTTACTTCATTAAATATATAAACTATTAATATAAAGTATTATTTGGAAATAAGCCGAATATATTGTTGAAAGCAAGATTAAAAAAGAGAAAAAAGAAGAAAGAAGAAAAACTATCAGGTTTGTAAAAATTAGTAAGATTTCCTTTGCTTAGGCAATATATGAAATGTAAATATATGAAATGTATAAATTAACCTAAGTTTTCTTCTAATATTGCTACTCCAAAAAAGAAGGGGGGGGGACACCAGAAGAAAGAAAAGAATTCTTCTCTCAGTATAAATTTTTAGTGTTGTTTACTGATTTTACTGTTTTAACCCCAGTTGTTTTTCAATAAACTTCCCTTGAGGCTTCATAAAAAAAGTCTATTCTCTTATTTGCAACCTTGTTGCAAGATGTTTTTTGTGTAACTTGTATAGCTTCTATAGTAACTCAAAGGTCTTTAGTCAGTTGTATCCTGTATGTTATTTAAACAGAATGGTTCAGTATAGCACAACTCAGTCTATTTCTTTATGTCGTTTAAAATCACCATCTGTGGTTCTTCACCTAAATAGGCAGCTTGAAGTTGAAAAGTTAAAAAGTTAGAAAGTTAATAGTTCAATAATAAAAAAAGAAAAATAAAGAGAGAGAAAATGTCACAATGGCGTATTCAGTCATTAAGATTGTAACTGCATACTCTGGAAATGCTTTGCTCTGTCAACTCTTGCATTGTCTCCCCCAGTCAAGAAACAGAGTGTATTGAAGGAGCTCCGAGGCTCTATGAATTTTTCTATGTAATTTTCTTTAATGCAAAATAAAAAAAAATCAATTGATGTAGTATAAAATTTCTTCCTCATGTCTATGGGTTTTTCTTTTTAAAGTCTTATTAGTGTTTTTGGGATCTGATTAGTACTCAGTGTGGAGTTCAACAACAACAACGTTTTTAAAAGAGCCCAAAGTCTGGAGTTACTTACTGTCTCAAAAATGACAATGAAACTTTTAAATTCAGATAATTCCAGTCCAGTCCAAACTGTGATGGTTTAGCACCTTTATTTGTATCTTTTTAAATTACAGACCATTTATTTATTTGAAAAAGCAGTGGTGGTGCTTGTGCCGCTAAGCATGGCTGCAACAGACACAGTCATGATACACTCAAATCCTCTATCTCTTCGTGCTCCTTTCCTCCATTCCTTTGAACCCAAGCCAGGTCAGATTTCTACAAGCCCCTCTGAGAAGAAGAAGAAGAAGATAGCTTCCCAATCAAAAGTGGATGGGACAGACAGAAGCACATTAAATACAGAGGCTGAGAGAGGACAAATCAATATACACAAGAAGTCCAAAAGAGGTTGCTCTATAGTAAGAGAGTGTGGGGAAAAGAGAATGCTGCTATCTTTTTCAACAATAATACATTCAATTTAATAAAAATATATTTATCACAAGTTCCACACAGGCCAGTATCTTAAAAATCTAGTCTAAGTTTGACTGCTTTCACCGAGAATCTGGCAGTATTAAACATGGCAGACTTGGCTGTATTGGATAGCAAATATATCGTTTTCTCCAGATTATTTTGGTTAACTAATAGTTCTAAACTTCTCCTTAGGAACTTATCTCTTGGGGTTTTATACAGCCTACAATGTAGCATACAGTGTATGGTGTGTTTGATGTCCCCACTTCTACAGATGCAAACACACTGATCCCTGGGAATCTTTTTTATATTTCCCTTCAATGAAATTAGTTTTCATTGTCTGGAATTGTAGGGGTATAAGAGCCCTACAAAGAAAAGGTTGAATGATTCTTGACAAATACTTCTCCTCTCCAAAACATGTCTTTAGAAAGTGGAATATAAGAAGAAAACTTTGATACTCTAATAGCCTCAATATATAACAAAGCATAATATTCTTGCATCTTCTTGAATAAGTTTCCTACTATGCTTTATATCACAAGATTTTAGAACTGAAGGGACCAAGCCAAATTTCTTAAATTTGCCTCACATTCTGATAGCTATAGATTTTTATAAATAGAACCTCTTTGTTCATCTACAGAGTGAATTACCAAGTCATTAACTGAATATTTCAATTTTATAAAATAAATAGTGCATATAAGATAAAATAAGATATTGGCATTAATCCAACTTCTGCTCACATATAGGTGACAGGTACACATGGTGGAAGACCCAATATCACTTAAAATTTATTTTGTAAAGACTCTAATTTATTTGTCTTAATATTTCCCCATACCTCTGCTCCATATATAACCTGTGATAGGACCTTTGCCACAAAAACCCTTACAACTGGGATAACTGCTTTTCTACCTTTCACTCTAGCAAATTTTAAGACAGCTTGCATAGATCTTTCTGCTTTCAAATTTACAGCTGTCAAATGATGATTCCACAAGCCATTTTGAGAGAAGCCAGCCCCTCAATAATTAAATTGCTTAACCTGTTCCAACTGAATCTCATTCAATAACCATTTGTGTTTGGGAGGGAATTTGCCAAATATCATAGCCTTGGTTATTGTGTAATTTATGCAAAGTTGTTCTTTATTACATACTTCCCCAAACCTTTCAATAATCTTCTCATACCTATTACATTTTCTGACAAAAGGACAATATCATCTGCATATAGTAAGATATTAATTTCCAACTCCTCAAGGACACAGGAAAATTAGTCATTGACCAGTTGAGCAATTATATCATTTACATAAATATTAAACAAACATGGGGCAAACAGACAACCTTGTCTCACACATTTTGAAGTTTTGACCTCTTCTAATAATTGTCCATTTTTGCCTACTCTTACTTGAATTCTAGTATCTGAATATAAATTATTAATTAAGATCAACAAGAACCTATCCATCCCCAACCTGCATAAATTGTGCCATAATCTCTCCCTATTTATTCATTCAAAGGCTGAGGTTAAGTCTACAAAAGTAACATATAAGTACTTTTGGGGAAAACTTTTATATTTCTCTCTCAGATGGTTCAATATAGAGCAGTGGTCAGTACCTGATCTGCCCTGTTGAAAGCCAGCCTGTTCCTCATCAATCACATTGTTTTGATCTGCCCGGGTTTCAGCCTTAGACAGGAGATAATGTGTATATAATTTAGAGGCAACATCAGCAGACTAATAGGGCGATAGTTGGCTGGTGAGGCTTTGTCTCCTTTCTTAAAAATGGGAACTGCGATACTTTCTTTCCATCCACTGGGAAATTTCCCAACTGAGTTGATAAAAGTAAAAAGCTTTGCTAATATAGGAGCCCACCAATACTAATTATCCAAGAATATCTCTGGAGGGAGCATATCCTCTCCAGGTGCCTTCCACCTATGTAGACATAAAATAAGTTGCTTCACCTCACTTGCTGTTACTACTGGCTGTTATATCTAAAAACACCCTGTCTACATTGCAGAAATACATTGCAGCAGTTTGACACCACTTTATCCACCATACTTCTATCCCATGGAATCCTGTTTTTTGTAGTTTTGTGAGATATTTAGCCTTTTCTATCAGAGAACTCTGGTGCCCCACCAGAAATGCCTGCATCACAGTGATTCATAAAGACAATACAGATGAGTCATTAAGGAAGAATTATAGACCTATCTCATTATTAAATAACAACTGGGAGATACTGAAGGCACAATTTCAAACAGTACCATTGAGGAAGAAAAATGGGAGGTGTCTCAAGAAACCAGGATGGATGACTAAAGAACTTTCAATGGAGCTAAGTTTTAAACGGAACATGTATAGGAAATGGAAAAGGGGGGAAATTATCAAAGAAGAATTCAAACAGATAGCGAACACGTGTAGGAGTAAAGTCAGAAAAGCTAAAGTGCAGAATGAGCTCAGGCTTGCTAGGGAGGTTAAGAACAATAAAAAGGGGTTTTTTGGGTATGTCCGCAGCAAAAGGAGGAAGAAGGAAATGATAGGGCCACTACATGGAGAAGATGGCAAAATGCTAACAGGGGACAGAGAAAAGGCAGAATTACTCAACACCTTCTTTGCCTCAGTGTTTTCAGAAAAGGAAAAGGGGGACCAACCTGAGGAGAATGGAACAGAGGACACAATAGGGGAAATCCAGCTCAAAATAAGTAAAGAGGTAGTACAGGAATACCTTCTTAATCTAAATGAATTTAAATCTCCAGGACCAGAAGAACTACATCCAAGAGTATTAAAAGAGCTGGCAAATATAATCTCAGAGCTATTGGCAATAATATTTGAGAACTCCTGGAGAACAGGAGAAGTCCCAGCAGACTGGAGGAGGGCAAACGTTCCCATCTTCAAAAAGGGGAAAAAAGAGGATCCCAACAATTATCGTCCAGTTAGTCTGACATCAATACCAGGGAAGATTCTAGAGCAGATCATTAAACAGAGAGTCTGTGAACATTTAGAAGGCAATGCCATAATCGCAAAAAGTCAACATGGGTTTCAGAGAAACAAGTCATGCCAGACTAATCTGATCTCTTTTTTTGATAAACTTACCAGCTTGGTAGATGAAGGGAATGCTGTGGACATCGCATACCTTGATTTCAGTAAGGCCTTTGACAAGGTTCCCCATGACATTCTTGCAAACAAGCTTGTAAAATGTGGGCTAGACAAGTTAACAGTTCAATGGATTTGTAATTGGTTGACCGGCCGAACCCAAAGGGTGCTTTCCAATGGCTCCTCTTCGTCTTGGAAAGATGTGACCAGTGGAGTGCCACAGAGTTCTGTCCTGGGCCCAGTGCTATTCAACATCTTTATCAATGACTTGGATGAGGAAATTAAGGGCATACTTATCAAATTTGCAGATGACACCAAATTAGGAGGAGTAGCTAATACCCTAGAGGACAGGATCAAAATTCAGAATGACCTGGATAGACTGGAGAGCTGGGCCAAAGCTAACAAAATGAAATTCAATACGGAGAAATGTAAAGTACTGCATTTAGGGCGGAAAAATGAAATGCATAAATATAGGATGGGAGAGACCTGGCTGAATGAGACTACGTGTGAAAGGGATCTAGGAGTCCTAGTAGACCACAAGTTGAACATGAGCCAACAGTGTGATGCGGCAGCTAAAAAGGCCAATGCGATTTTGGGCTGTATCAATAGAAGTATAGTGTCTAGATCAAGGGAAGTAATAGTGCCACTCTATTCTGCCTTGGTCAGACCTCACTTAGAATACTGTGTCCAGTTCTGGGCACCACAATTCAGAAAGGATATTGACAAATTGGCGCGTGTCCAGAGAAAGGCGACTAAAATGGTGAAAGGTCTGGAAACGATGCCTTATGAGGAGAGACTTAGGGAGCTGGGTATGTTTAGCCTGGAAAAAAGACGGTTAAGAGGCGATATGATAGCCCTGTTTAAGTATTTGAAGGGATGTCACGCTGAGGATGGAGCAGGCTTGTTTTCTGCTACTCCAGAGACTGGAACACGGAGCAATGGGTGCAAGCTCCAGGAACAGAGATTCCACCTCAACATGAGGAGGAACTTTTTGACAGTAAGAGCTGTTCGGCAGTGGAACACACTCCCTCGGAGCGTGGTGGGGTCTCCTTCCTTGGAGATCTTTAAACAGAGTCTGGATTGCCATCTGTCGGGGCTGCTTTGATCAAGATTTCCTGCGTGGCAGGGGGGTTGGACTGGATGGCCCTTGTGGTCTCTTCCAATTCTGCAATTCTATGATTCTATGATTCTATGAACTATAAAATACAGTTGCCAATCCGCATTTGCGACTTCCACATTCATGGTTTCGATTATTCACGGAAAGCCCTGTCCCCCTGCTTTCCACCCCACCCCTTCACAAGGCAGCGAGGGGCTTCTCATGAAGCTTATTGCTGCCTTGGGAAGGTGGGTGGAAAGCCCCTGGTACGTCTGTTCTTTACCCGACTTCCTTCTCAAGACACCGAGGGGCTTCTCACGAAGCCTATTGCTGCCTAAGGAAGGAGGGGTGGAAAGCCCCTGGCATGCCCCTCTCCAGCCCAGTCCCTCCTGATGGCAGCGAGGGGCTTCTCACAAAGCCCGTCACTGCCTTGGGAAGGCCATGTGGAAACTGCTGGCATGCCCGCTCTCCACCCCACTCCCTTCCCAATGCAGTGAGGGGCTTCTCACAAAGCCCATCACTGCCTTGGGAAGGCGGGGTGGAAAGCCCCTGACATGCCCGTTCTCCATCCGACTTCCTTCTCAAGACAGCAAGGGGCTTCTCACAAAGCCGGTCGCTGCCTTGGGAAGGCAGGGTGGAAAGACCCTGGCACGCCCGCTCTCCACCCCACTGCCTTGGGAAGGTGGGGTGGAAAGCCCCTGGCACACCTGCTCTCCATCCCACTCCCTTCCCAAGGCAGTGAGGGGCTTCCCTTGAAGCCCATTGCTGCCTTGGGAAGGTGGGGCAGAAACCCCTGGTGCACCCACTCTCCACACCACTCCCTTCTCAAGGCAGTGAGGGCTTCTCACAAAGCCCATCACTGCTTTGGGAAGGTGGGGTGGAAAGACCCTGGCGTGCACACTCTCCATCCCACTCCCTTCTCAAGGCAGTGAGGAGCTTCTCACAAAGCCTGTTGCTGCCTTGGTAACATGGGGTGGAAGCCGTTTGCATGCCCGCTCGCCACCTCACTCCCTTCCCAAGGCAGCGAGGGGCTTCTCATGAAGCCCATCGCTGCCTTGGGAAGGTGGGGTTGAAAGCCCCTGGCCTGTCCACTCTCCATCCCACTCCCTTCTCAAGGCAGCAATGGGCTTCTCACGAAGCCTGTCGCTGCGTAGGGAAGGCAGTGTGGAAACTGCTGGCATGCCCGCTCTCCATCCCACTCCCTTCTCAAGACAGCGAGGGGCTTCTCACAAAGCCCGTCGCTTCCTTGGGAAGGCGGGGTGGAAAGACCCTGGCATGCCTGCTCTCCACCCCACTGCCTATGGAAGGTGGAGTGGAAAGCCCCTGGCACACCTGCTCTCCATCCCACTCCCTTCCCAAGGCAGCGAGGGGCTGCTCACAAAGCCCGTCGTTGCCTTGGGAAGGTGCGGTGGAAACCGCTGGCACACCCACTCTCCATCCCACTCCATTCCTGAGGCAGCGAAGGGCTTCTCACGAAGCCTGTCGCTGCCTTGGGAAGATGGGGTGGGAAGCCCCTTGCACGCCCACTCTCCATCCCACTTTTGTCTCAAGGCAGCGAGGGGCTTCTCACAAAACCCGTCGCTGCCTTGGGAAGGTGGCATGGAAAGCCGCTGCCGCACCCGCTCTCCATCCCACTCCCTTCACAAGGCAGCGAGGGACTTCTCACTGAGCTCGTCACTTCCTTGGGAAGGGACAGGAGTGGAAAACCGCTCGCCCACAGTCTCATTTCTTATTTGCGTTTTTTTTCACATTTGCGGGGGTTGTCTGCCTCTAACCCTCGCGAATGTGGAGGGGCAACTATATTTATTACCATTTTGACAAACAGCTTGAGAAAATTATTTGTCAGAATATCCATGAAAATCAGAGTAGGGTTTGTTCTTGCGAAAAAGACAACTAAGGAATAATAGAAGAACTGTTCTTAATATTATTGAATTTTGGAACATCATAATGACAAAAAGGCTGTTAATTTTTTTTTTTTAGGCACAGAGAAAGCCTTTCATAATCTCTTTGATTATATCCTTCAATTGTAATACTGCTATCATGAGAGTCATTCCACCAAGTCTGTTATACCTATAAAGTCTTATTACCTTCCTTCACTAGAACTTCAAGCCCATCTTGTTTGTTTCACATCTTGTTGGTGTGTAGAAATCTAAAACTTTCTTTGTTCTCATCTTTTACTGTACTGTAAATTTTACTGTGGCTGCTGTCTTCTTCCTCAATGTTTTCTCTAGAATTCACATCCTTGTGTTTAGAGCTTGATTTTGGACAGATGTTTGTGGTATCATATCCCACTCCCCAAAGATTTACTTTATAGCCCTCTAAATCAGATTCACCATACTTTTGCCAAAGACATTCCTTCTAGTCTTTGTGAGGTGCAGTACATCTGCAACCAGTAATCCTTCATCTATGAAATTAAGATCATGGTCCCAGAAACCATAACTGGCTAGAATACCACCTGAGCCTCTAAACCCTTCACCTTCCTTCCCAGAGTGTCATTGTTCAAGCTGATCTGGTCAAAGGTATTCTTTGCAGAGTTATTGATACCTACATGAAAAAGGAGTTAAGTGTTACTGATCTATGGGTCTATTGTATTGGGACTCCCAATAGGGTTCAGATCCTTCCAGCTCAACAGGAAACTATGGTTAAGAAGACGTTAAGAAAGGAGGAGGGGAAAAACAGTGCCAGGATGGAACTTACAGGCACAAGGATGACATGTAACTTGATTTAATAAAATAGAAAATCTGTGTTTAATCTGGACCACTAGACTATGATAGAATATGGGGAAGTTGTGTGTGCGTGCATGTATGCATGCACATGCATGTGTGTACAATCTGTCCTGCCTATCAGTTTGCCGAAATTCTCAAGATGGACTTTAAAATAAAGAAAGAAACAATGCTGAAATATATATGGGATAATCCTGCCCACCTCCACTTTAAAATCACCCTCTATATGACATGTTAGGCTGCAAGTCACCAGCCAAAGGTCGATGTGCTTCACAGCCGAGTAAGCATAGATTTCCCCTCAAGTAGCAACATCATTGTATCAAGAAATTACTACAAGTGATTTTTCCCCCCTAAACAGCATTACAGAATTGTCCAAAGGAAGCACATTAGGCCAGTTAATAAATTCACAAATGTAATCACTGGCAAAATTAAGCAGATACCACAATAAAGCAGATGCACTCTGTAGGCATGCTAATATTTTGAGCAGGTGGAAAAGGTGGCTACCATTATTTTTGTATGTATGTATGCATTTTCTTCTAATACGTATGTGTATGTATATGTGTATATGTGGTCTTGTTTGTCTGTATAAGTCTTTTAAAGTTTTTAAAGCAGTTTACAGTAATATAACAATTATAATAACATTAAAAAATAGTTAGATGAAATTCTAGTTTTATAATTATACATAGCCTGAAGGTAATTTTATACACAATATTTTTAATAATTTTGTGCATGAAGCAAAGCTTGTGTACATTGAACCACCAGAAAGCAAAGCAAAGGTGTCACTATCTCAGCTACCCACGTGGACAATTTTGGATTTTTTGAGAATTTTTCAGAATTCTGGATAAGGGATACTTGATCTGTATCCATGAACCTAACAATTTTTTTTTCTGTACAGTTGGCCGTCTATATATACGGATTCTGTATCCATGAATTCAACTATCCACAGCTTGAAAATATGCCAAAAAATTTTTAAAAATCCAAAAAGCAAACCTTGATTTTGCCATTTGATAGAGGAGACACCATTTTACTGCACATTGTATATAATGAGAATTGAGATCCATGGATCTTGGTATCCATGGGGGGTTCTGGAACCAAAGCCCATCAGATACCAAGGGCACACTGTACACAGGCAGAGCTTTCAGTTATACAAAACATACTTGAAAGTACAAGGGACACATTCAAATATTTGAAGGTATGGGAGCTGACTGCTTGCAAATAATCCTCTATTGTACTGGAGTCCTGCTTAATTATATGACTGCAACTGAACTTCATATTTATTTAGTTTTATTACAATATCTGAGAAAGTGTTAATAATGTTTATACTTGTTGAAATCATGAAAAAATTATCTATGAACTATAGAAATTAATCTTTTCTATTTTGAAATATCGTTATGACCACTTTCTGACAACCCATTCTTATGGATCTACTTAATGTGCAATAGCACCAATAGGAATTTGCATGGCTGTAGACAAATCATAATCCTTATGCACAAGGAGCAAATAAGATCCAAGCACCACTAAACTACAGATGTTCAAATTGTTTTCCAACCATGGGAGATCTTGTGATTATCAGGATCCTTAAATTAGAAACTTAGAAATAACAGAAGAATTTCTAGAATAGGTTGCCCATTATTACCAGTCTTTCCCTTCAATCAAGCTGTTAACTCACACATAACTCTGGATATGTGCCTGTGGGATATTTCTTCCTCATGTAAGCAGTGGGACAGTGAATCAGCCACACACCGCTTCTTTTTTAATTTTCAAGATCATGTTCTCCAGCTGCTCCTATTCCTGGAAAATTTGGCCAAGGTAACTGTCAGGAGATTACATAGTCAGCTTGCCTGACATAATATGGAATGGAGGGGGGTGTTATAGGGCACAGTATTTTAAGTAATGATGGGACATATAGAACTTTGTATAAGGAGATTGTTATGTGCTTGCTTGTATTACCATGCATTCCTGGGTGATTAACTAGCAGGGAATAAGACAGTGCCAGAGTGTTCAAGGATACCAGGCTGAAGGAAGGCAGGTGTGAGAAAACAAAAGTTCACTGAGATAAAAGAATTGTTTTGCTTAAGCAACAAATAAGGCAATACAATAAAAGTATCCAAAATTTTCAAATTTTGGATACTTTTATTGTACTGTGTTTAAGATGACTTTCAGTCCTGACAATGAAAGTCAGTGGAGAATGTCTGTTGCAGTTTCTGTAATAAAACAGTAGTAAACACTACAAGCCTGGATTTCTAAACTTCTAAAACTCTGCACATGTCAGTAACACATGCCTTGATTACATCCCATTTGGATTACAGTAATGCACACAACATGGGACTGCCTTTGGAAAGTGTAAACTTCAGCAGCTCCAAGACCTGCAGGGCCATCATCAGGCCTAAACGCTCCCTAGAAACCAAGATGACTAAACTGAGGCTGTTGTACATTGGCCATTTCACGAGAAGACGTGACTCACTAGAAAGTACAATGATGCTTAGTTAAGTGGAGGGCAGTAGGAAAAGAGGAAGACCTCATTGCAGGTGGATAGATTCAGTCAAGGAAGCCACAGCTGCCCTGAGTCTGCAAGTCCTGAGCCTATGCTGTTAAGGATAAGGTGACTTGGTGGTCTCTCATTCATAAGGCTGCCATAAGTGGAAGTTGACTTGAAAGCAGTTTAACAAAAAATTACTGCTGCTTATTATTTTAAAAGTGCTGGTCTCTTCAATATCACACAGTGATGAAAAATGTAGTAGAAGCTGACATTCTTTTCCACACAGTGTCTTGGCACACTAAAGACACAATCATCAAATATTCTTTACATTCCTGGGTTTATCTATTTTATGCCCTGTGTTATTCAACAAATGGAGGCTGGAACTCTAATGTCAGGAGGGTAATGAATCCACTTCAGGTATTAGTCTAAATTTTAAGGAAGACATCAAAGGTGCTGAACCAATTTTGGTGAAAGACTTTAGCCCCCTTTAAAGTTCAGACTAAAACCAGGAGTACCACCCCACTAATCTTGGAGCCATCACCCTCCCACTGCAGTCAAAACTAGATTAAATCACTAGGAGACATTATCTAGAGCTGTGGCCTAACGTGTACTCAATATACAGGTAAAACTGAGCTTTATCTTTCCTTTCACCTAAACCTACTAGGCATAATAATGGACTAGATGAAATGAAACTCTTTTTAAATAAGATGCATATATTGCTACTGGATTATTCATTTGTACAGTTAAGTGGCATACAACCTAGTTAAAAGAGGATTACATCTTTCCTAAAGAATTAAACTTGTAATTTGGGGGTGTTTTTCAACTGAACAGTTCCACTGGAAGCACAAGTCAGGCACCCCTTCCTGTCCTGTAATGTGAGTTGACAATATGAAGTTGAAGGCTTTCACGGCCGGCATGCATAGATTTTCCTTGGGTTTTTTCCAGGCTGTGAGGCTGTGTTCTGGAATAGTTTCTTTCTGACGTTTCGCCTGCATCTGTGGCTGGCATCTTCAGAGAATGGTTGGATAGGAGTGTGGCTGGGGTTTATATGCTGTGAACCTCTGTTTGGGAGTACAGTTGCCCCTCCACATTCGCGACTTTCACATTCGCGGTTTTGATTATTCGCAGAAGTCTACTTCCCCCCCTCCTCAACACATCCTCCCTTCCCAAGGCAGGAAAGGGCTTAGCCCTCGTTGCCTTCGGAAGGAGGGGTGGGGAGCACCTAACCTGCTCCTTCTGCACCCACTCCCTTCCCAAGGCAGCGAAGAGCTTCTGAGGAAGCCCTTCGGCGCCTTGGGAAGGAGGGGTGGGAAGCAGCTGGGGCACTGGTTCTGAGGGAAGGAAAGCAGCTGGCGCGCTGCTTCTGCGCCCCACTCCCTTCCCAAGGCTCCGAAGGGCTTCTGAAGAAGCCTTTCGGTGCCTTGGGAAGGAGGGGGGGAAGCAGCTGGCACGCTGCCTCTGCACCCCACTCCCTTCCCAAGGCTCCGAAGGGCTTCTGAAGAAGCCTTTCGTTGCCTTGGAAAGGAGGGGGGGGGAAGCAGCTGGCACGCTGCGTCTGCGCCCCACTCCCTTCCCAAGGCTCCGAAGGGCTTCTGAAGAAGCCTTTCCTTGCCTTGGAAAGGAGGGGGGGAGCAGCTGGCGCGCTGCCTCTGCGCCCCACTCCCTTCCCAAGGCTCCGAAGGGCTTCTGAAGAAGCCTTTCGTTGCCTTGGAAAGGAGGGGGGGAAGCAGCTGGCGCGCTGCCTCTGCTCCCCACTCCCTTCCCAAGGCTCCGAAGGGCTTCTGAAGAAGCCTTTCGTTGCCTTGGAAAGGAGGAGGGGAAGCAGCTGGCGCGCTGCCTCTGCTCCCCACTCCCTTCCCAAGGCTCCGAAGGGCTTCTGAAGAAGCCTTTCGTTGCCTTGGAAAGGAGGGGGGGAAGCAGCTGGCGCGCTGCCTCTGCTCCCCACTCCCTTCCCAAGGCTCCGAAGGGCTTCTGAAGAAGCCTTTCGTTGCCTTGGAAAGGAGGGGGGGGAAGCAGCTGGGGCACTGGTTCTGAGGGAAGGGAAGCAGCTGGCACGCTGCCTCTGCACCCCACTCCCTTCCCAAGGCTCCGAAGGGCTTCTGAAGAAGCCTTTAGTTGCCTTGGAAAAGAGGGGGGGGGGAAGCAGCTGGCGCGCTGCCTCTGCGCCCCACTCCCTTCCCAAGGCTCCGAAGGGCTTCTGAAGAAGCCTTTCCTTGCCTTGGAAAGGAGGGGGGGAGCAGCTGGCGCGCTGCCTCTGCGCCCCACTCCCTTCCCAAGGCTCCGAAGGGCTTCTGAAGAAGCCTTTCGTTGCCTTGGAAAGGAGGGGGGGGAAGCAGCTGGCACGCTGCCTCTGCTCCCCACTCCCTTCCCAAGGCTCCGAAGGGCTTCTGAAGAAGCCTTTCGTTGCCTTGGAAAGGAGGGGGGGAAGCAGCTGGCACGCTGCCTCTGCGCCCCACTCCCTTCCCAAGGCTCCGAAGGGCTTCTGAAGAAGCCTTTCGGTGCCTTGGGAAGGAGGGGGGGAAAGCAGCTGGGGCGGGGGGGGGGGTGGAGAGGAGCAGCGACGGGGCTTTAGAAGCCCCCTCGCTGCTTCTGGGAAGGCAGGGGGGGTGGAGAGGAGCAGCGATGGGGCTTTTGAAGCCCCCTCGCTGCTTCTGGGAGGGCGGGGGTGGTGGAAAGGAGCAGCGATGGGGCTTTTGAAGCCCCCTCGCTGCTTCTGGGAGGGCGGGTGGTGGTGGAAAGGAGCAGCGATGGGGCTTTAGAAGCCCCCTCGCTGCTTCTGGGAGGGCGGGGGGTTGGAGAGGAGCAGCGATGGGGCTTTAGAAGCCCCCTCGCTGCTTCTGGGAGGGAGGGGGGGTGGAGAGGAGCAGCGATGGGGCTTTAGAAGCCCCCTCGCTGCTTCTGGGAGGGCGGGGGGTGGAGAGGAGCAGCGATGGGGCTTTAGAAGCCCCCTCGCTGCTTCTGGGAGGGCGGGGGGGTGGAGAGGAGCAGCGATGGGGCTTTTGAAGCCCCCTCGCTGCTTCTGGGAGGGCGGGGGGGTGGAGAGGAGCAGCAATGGGGCTTTTGCAGCCCCATCGCCGCTTTTGGAAGGGTGGGGGGGTGGTGGTGGAAAGGAGCAGCGATGGGGCTTTAGAAGCCCCTTCGCCGCTTCTGGGAGGGCGGGGTGGTGGTGGAGAGGAGCAGCGATGGGGCTTTAGAAGCCCCTTCGCTGCTTCTGGGAGGGCGGGGGTGGTGGTGGAAAGGAGCAGCGATGGGGCTTTTGAAGCCCCCTCGCTGCTTCTGGGAGGGCGGGGGGGTGGAGAGGAGCAGCGATGGGGCTTTAGAAGCCCCTTCGCTGCTTCTGGGAGGGCAGGGTGGTGGTGGAGAGGAGCAGCGATGGGGCTTTAGAAGCCCCTTCGCTGCTTCTGGGAGGGCGGGGGGATGGAGAGGAGCAGCGATGGGGCTTTTGCAGCCCCATCGCCGCTTTTGGAAGGGCGGGGGGTGGTGGAAAGGAGCAGCGACAGGGCTTTAGAAGCCCCTTCGCTGCTTCTGGGAGGGCGGGGGGGGGTGGAGAGGAGCAGCAATGGGGCTTTAGAAGCCCCTTCGCTGCTTCTCGGAGGGCGGGGGGGTGGAGAGGAGCAGCGATCGGGCTTTTGCAGCCCCATCGCCGCTTTTGGAAGGGCGGGGGTGGTGGAAAGGAGCAGCGATGGGGCTTTAGAAGCCCCCTCGCTGCTTCTGGGAGGGTGGGGGGGTGGAGAGGAGCAGCGACGGGGCTTTAGAAGCCCCATCGCCGCTTTTGGGAGGGCGGGGGGGGGTTCCTGGAGGGCGTGGCATGACCTTTATTTTATTCGCGTTTTTTTCACATTCGCGGGGGTCTTCCGCCCCTAACCCCCGCGAATGTGGAGGGACAACTGTATATGTAAATTTGTGTAATTGAATGGTTAGTTTCTGGGTATAGAAATGCAAGGCTCCTTAGTGTCTGTTTGTCTGATGGTTGCTTGATGGGCCGTTAACTGGTGAGAATCCCCCTGTCCCTGGCTGGAATTACTTTGTAAGTGTTGAGTTTTAATTCTATTGTATTTCAAAACTGGGAGCCAGATTTTATTTACTTTTAAGGTTTCTTCTTTCCTCTTGAAGTTGTCCAGGTGTTTGTGGATTTCAATAGCTTCTCTGTGCATTCTGACATGATAGTTGTTGGCCTGGTCCATCTCAGATGGTTAAAGTATTTTTTTTTAATTCTGCCATAAGGGGGAAGCTACTAGAACTGAAGCAGCGAGAGGAATTGAATACTGACTTTCAATCCAGACTTTAAATCTTTCTTTAAAAGTTTAAAAAACTTTCTTGCAACAGGACTTTTCGTTTACTTTTACTACTTTCTTGTCAAATTTAATACCAGTAAAGCTGCAGCAAGCAATCTGAATTAGTTGGGAGCTCTTAATTAGCAGTGGGAGTTGGAAGAAAGAAAGAGAAGGGAGCAGCTTTCTGGAGAGCAGCAGGACACATAAAAGGGTGCAAGTCAAACGAAGGAAAGATGGAGAAAAAATGTCACTTGCTAGCTTACAATAAGGGGTGTTTGTGTTCTTGACCCCTGCAAAGCTTCTCGCCCAAGCTGACTGCCAGACTAAGGGTGTGGCAGCCATACCTCTCCCTCCCTCCTTAGTCTCCCACCTGGTTTCACGTGGTTTGGACACTTCCTGCAAGTGTTGGCAGCTATGGCACAGAAGCACCACAGCAGACAGGAAACTGAAAGGTTGGATTGTCAATAGAGTTTGAGCTGCCTGAGTCCATTTTGGTGGACTACTATTATTGAGAACAAGGCTGAACTAAACTGAAAAGATCTCTTCAGTAAGAAAAGTACAAAGATTTTGTTGTCATTTTTTATCAGCATGAAGGAAGAAATGTTCATCAGCATGAAGGAAGGAATGGTTGTGTAATAGTGGCCTCAGATGCAAGGGAACATTTCAATCTTCTCAAATTTTAATATGATCCAGAACAGAATTCTGTTCTACCCTCACATACCCATCCAGACTGCCAAATCCACACCATCCAGTCCTCTTACCAAATTTGGCAGCTCCCCTTGGTTGGTAATCTGCCAGTGGCAGCATCAAACCATGACAAGTGGGGAGAGGGAAGTGAGGGAGCTTTCTTCCTTCTCCCTGCATCTCAAGCAGCTCCTTCAAGACATTTTTTTCCAAAGGACTACTGAAATGTCAATATTTCCCTGGGGCTACTTTCACCCTGGCATACTGCACAACCACATGCCAGGCATGGAAGAAAGGAGGGGTGGTGATGGATGAAACTATCTATTTCTGGACCATATCACTTTTGTATCTTTTAACCTATAATTTCATTCCATCCTGTTTTCATATAAATTATGCATTTTTAAAAAACTGTCAAAATAATTTTTAAAAAACATACTTTGGCAGATTTACAGTGCAACTCTAACTCAAAGTTAGGCTGACTGGAGTGGGTTAAGATGAAGTATAGGGCACTTGTGTCTGCTGAAATGGCCCTATGTCAGCTGTACTCTCCATAAGCCTCTTGTGCTAGCTGATCCCACAGATCAAGCAACTGAGAGATCAGCTGGTGCAAGGGCTGAGATCAGCTGGCGCAAGGGCCAAAATGGGGGTAGAGAAGGGGCAGAGTGGGGGAGGAGCTGAGTTATGCCACATCTAAACCTCTCTCAGCCCAGAAACACCTCCACTTGATGACACAAAGTTAGGCCAAGGTTAAGGTTGGCCTAAGTTATTTCCAACACTTGTAAACTAATGGGAACACCAACAAAATTCCTGAGGCTCATTCCTTCAACCAGAGCCACATTTATCCTGGAAGTAGGGTTGCCATAATTCTCTGCCACAAAACCAGGACAGAGTACCCATGGGGGAGAGAGAAGAAGGAGGGAGCCCTCTTCTCTCCCTCCATCCCTGTGAGAAGGAAACCCAGAGCACCCATGGGAAGAAGGAGGATTAAGTCCTCTTCTCTCCCCCAACTCCACAAGGAGGGCACCCAAAGCACCCATGGTGGGAGGAAGAGGAGGGAGCCTTCTACTCTCCCCCCATCCCCATGAGGAGGGCACCCAAAGACTCACTGCAACTCCATGTGGGAAGCAAGCAAGCAGGCGGTGGTGTGCAGGCACATGGCGAAGGAAGCAGGCATGCGGGGGAGTGAGAAAGGAGGGAGTGCCACCAAAAAAAACCTGCCACCCAGGGAGGACCACCCCACCACCCTCACACCCTTGCTACACCAGACCATCGGACTAGGCTCCCAGATTCCTCCAGCTCTGGAGGAAAGAGAAACTCTCTTCCTTCCAGAGCTGGAGGAGTCCGGGATCTGCTGCTTCAAGCAGCCAAACCAGAAGGGACAATTTTTAGTCCCTTTAATCCAGGATTTTCCCAGTTTCCCAGAATTTATAGCAACCTTACCTGGAAGGACCAAGGTTTGGATACAGCATGGCTTCAGCCAGCCTAACATTGGCTCAGCTGGCTGTTGGCTCATTTGCTGAGTTACGATTACACTATTAAACAATAAGAATTGTGTCACCATTTCAGAAGCAAAACCCTGGAGGGAAAATTTTAAAAAAAATCAAGGAGGATCCCCTCATCTTCCTCCAAGGTTCCCCTACTCCATTCTTCTATTGGGGGGAAAAAAGGAAATATTACAACATTAGATTTAGGGCAATTCAGGTCTACTTTCCAGTTAGCCCATATGGATTCATTTCTTGCATGTATTACATAGCATGCATTACAGATACCTGATTGGATGAGACTGGGAGGAGGGTTGATTTGTCTCACCTTTGTCCACCAGGATTCTGGAAGTATTAGGTGGATTTGTAATTGGTTGATGCGCCAAATCCAAAGGGTAGTCACCAATAGCTCCTCATCATCCTGGAGAGAAGTGACTAGTGGCATGCCACAGGGTTCTGTCCTGGGCCAAGTGCTATTCAACATCTTTATCAATCACTTGGATGAGGGAATACAGGGTATTGCCACCAAGTTTGCAGATCACACCAAATTAGGAGGGTTAGCTAATACCAACAGAGGACAGGATCAGATTTCCAAATGAAATTAACAGATTAGAAAGCTAGGCCAAAACTAACAAAATGAATTTCAACAGGGAGAAATGTAGGATACTACACTTGGGGAGTAAAAATGAACTGAACAGTTATAGGATGGGTGACACCTGGCTTGATGGCAGTGCATGTGAAAGGGATCTGGGAGTCTTAGTGGACCACAAGCTAAACATGAGTCAGCAATATGATGAATCAGCTAAAAAAGCCAATGTGATTCTAGGCTGCATTAATGGGAACATAGTGTCTAGATCAAGAGAAGTAATGGTGCCACTCTATTCTGCTTTGGTCAGACCTCACCTGGAATACTGTGTCCATTTCTGGGCACCACCATTCAGGAAGGATATTGAGAAGCTGGAACGTGTCCAGAAGAGGGCAACCAGGATGGATAAAGGTCTGGAAGCCATGCCCTATGAGGAGTGGCTTAGGGAGCTGGGTATGTTTAGTCTGGAGAAGAGAAGGTTGAGAGGTAACATGATAGCCATGTTTAAATATTTGAAGAGATGTCATACTGAGGATGGAGCAGGCTTGTTTTCTGCTGCTCCAGAGACTAGGACATGGAGCAATGGGTTCAAACTACAGGAAAAGAGATTCCACCTAAACATTAGGAAGAACTTCCTGACAGTAAGAGCTGTTTGGAAGTGGAATACACTGCCTGGGAGTGTGGTGGAGTCTCCTTCTTTGGAGGTTTTTAAACAGAGTCTGGATGGCCAGATATTGGGAATGCTTTGATTGTGTATTCCTGCATGGCACAGGGTTGGACTGGATGGCCCTTGCAGTCTCTTCCAATGCTATGATTCTATGAACAAAATGGTGGGAGGTCTGGAAGCCATGCCTGATGCTGACTGGCTTAGGGAGCTGGGTATGTTTAGCCTGGGGAAGAGAAAGTTAAGAGGGAACATGATAGCCATGATTAAATATTTGAAGAGATGTTATGTTGAGGATTTATCAAGATTGTTTTCTGCAGCTCCAGAGACAAGGACACAGAGGAGTGGACTCAAACTACAGGAAAAGAGATTCCATCTAAACATTAGGAAGAAATTCCTGACAGTAGGAGCTCTTCGGCAGTGGAAATGCACTGCCTCTGAGTGTGCTGGAGTCTCCTTCTTTGGAGGTTTTTAAGCAGAGGCTGGATGGAATCTGTCGGGAATGCTTTGATTATTTATTCATGCATGGCAGGAGGTTGGACTGGATGGCCCTTGTGGTCTCTTCCAACTCTATGGGAGCCAGGTTGAGAGCCTCTGGGTAAAAATTAACGGAGAGAGAAGCAGCAGGGATGTCATTGTGGGGATTTACTACAGGCCTTCAAGCCAAACTGAGGACTAGGATGATGCCTCCCTGGAACATTGGAAACGAGAGATGTAGTAGTAATGGGGGATTTCAACTATCCTGATATTTGTTGGAAGTCCAACTCTGCCAAGAATATAAGGTCCAACAAATCCCTCACTTGCTTTGCAGACAATTTCATTGTCCAGAAGGTGGAAGAGGAGGCAACAGGGAGATTAGCTATTTTAGATCTCATCCTAACCAATGGGGATGGCCTGGTTACTGGAGTGGAAGTGGTGGGATCCTTAGGGGGGGAAGTAATAATTTTCTGCTGGAGTTTGTTATACAGAAGAAAGGAGAAGCCAAGCATAGTCAGACATGCATTGCAGACTTTAAGAAAGCTTATTTCAGAAAAGTTAGGGAATTACTGGGGATGATCCCATGGTCAGGAATGCTAAAAGAGAAGGGAGTTCATGAGGGATGAGAGTTTCTTAAAAGCGAGATATTGAAGGTGCAACTGGAGATGTTTGTGGAGATGGAGCAAGTTTGTTTTCTGTTGCTCCAGAGACTAGGACACAGAGCAATGAGTTCAAACTATAGGAAAAGAGATTCCACCTAAACATTGGGAAGAACCTCCTGACAGTAAGAGCTGTTCAGAAGTGGAATACACTGCCTTATAATGTGGTGGAGTCTCCTTCTTTGGAGGTTCTTAAACAGAGTCTGAATGACCAACTGTTGGGAATGCTTTGATTGGATATTCCTACACTGTAGGGGGTTGGATTGGATGGTCCTTGTAGTCTCTTCCAACTCTATGATTCTATGATTTTACAAAAACTCAAAGTGAGCTGAAACGGGTTAGGGAAGCAGGAAGCAACAAGCAGGAGTTTTTCAAAACATTTTTTTTTTAATTTAGGTATTTATACCCCGCTCTTCAGCCACAAATGCTATCAGAGCGGCTTACAAATTGTTATGCAATAGCAATTTACACATCTACACTGCATTAAGCAGTTTCCAATGTATGTTAGGTAATTGCCCCCACAAGCCGGGTACTCATTTTATCGACCTACGAAAGGATCAAAGGCTGAGTGAACCTTGGAGCCCTGTGGAATCGAACTTGCAATGTGATGATTTGCAGTACTGGCATTTAACCATTGCACCACCAGGGATCAAATATGTTTGAAGCAAGAGAATGACCAAGGAAACAGTGGGGTCACTGCCCAACGAGGATTGTAAAATGCAGATCACAATGAAAAGGCAGAACTGCTCAATAGCTATTTTGCTTTAGCCCTCCCCAGATGACTCAGCAGAGAACTTGGCAAGTGACCTGAATTTCTTTATTAAAATTTTATTTAAAATTTTGCAATATGCATAAAATAAAACAGTAAGACTACATAGTGGGGGGAAGAAAAGAGAAAAAGGAAAAAAACAAGAAAAGCAAGCAAAAAAGGAAAGAAAATACAGAAGAGATAAAAGTGACCTCAGATCTTCTCCTCAGCTGTTATTGAAACATTCTATACCTCTCTAATCTAGCACAACTCCTCTTCAATGCTTATGATATAATATACATGTTTTCTACAGAAAGTCAATAAAGGGTTAATAATCTTTACCACATAGTACTATTAATCTTCCCCTAAAACAAAATAAACAAATTACCCCCTCTCACTAACTCATTCTGTTTTAACAACAGTCTATTATAATGTGAAATAACAAATATTAATTCCTTTTGTCTTCATACTAAAACACTCTTCCTATCTCTTTTCCAACTATTTCTCTCTCCCTTTAAACTTTTTTCCAGCTGTGTCTCTCAACTGCCCATAAAAAGAAAATTACATGCTGCTGAATCTATCATCTTTAAGACAAATCTTATGCTCATTGTATTTTTAAATTATTTTTCTTAGCTATTTCCCAAAACACCCCTCTCTCCTAATTATCTTCTAATTATCTATCTCTCCATTGCACGCGTAAATCAAACTTAATATCATTTTAAATATTTTTTAAAAATTTCTAATACCCCACAAACCTTATTTTATAACACCTTCCTTTACACTAAATCAACATCAAACATCAGGCAACAGAATAGCACGGTAAATCCAATAAATCCAATCCTTATTTATTTATGCATTCATCTTTTAAATTTCAACACGAGGAAAAATAATACAAAATATTATACAGGAGTCTGCAAGTACCTTGATGACATTCCAGTGATCACCAGCATACGTTTATCAAGGACAAATCCTGCCAAACTAATCTTATATCTCTTTTAGAAAAAAAACAACAACAGGTCACTAGTTTAGTAGATGGTGGAGATGCTGTGGATATCATTTATTTGGATTCTGATTAGCAAATTGATTAAATGTGGAATAGATGGGAATAGTGCTAGATGGATCCATAACTGGTAGGAAATCCATGCTCAAAAACTTGTAATCAATGGATGCACTTCAAACTGGAAGGAGGTCTCAAGTAGAGTGCTACAGAGTTCTGTCCTACGGCCATTATTTTTCAGCATTTCTATCAATTACTCAGAGGATGGGGTGGAGGGAATCCTTATCAAGTTTGCAGATGACACTAAACTGGGAAGGTGGCTAACACATTGGAAGATAGGAACAGAATTCAAATAGGACGTAGATAAACTAGAAATTGGGTAGAAATTAATAAAATAAAATTCAATAGAGCCAAATGCAAAATTCTACATTTAGGCCACACAAAAAAACCAAATGCATAGGATGTGAAATATGTGGCTGAGCAGTACTACATGCAAGAAGAACATAAGTTGAACATTAGCTACCAGTGTTATGCTTCAGAAAAAAAGGCAAATGCTATCTTAACTTGCAATAATTAAAGCATAGTTTCCAAGTCAGGGGAAGAAAAGTTCCACTATATTCTGCACTGGTCAAGCCTCATCTGAAGTACTGTATTTCGTTTTGGGCATCTCATTTTAATAAGGATATAGACAAATTGGAGTGGGTTCAGAGAAGGGCAACAAGGATGAGAAGAGGTATTGAGAACAAACATTAGGAAGTTGAGGGAGTTGGGCATGTTCAGTCTGGTGAAGAGAAGACTGAGGGGTGACATGTTTGCACTCTTTAAATACCATAGACAGAATGGTGCAGGCCTGTTCTCTGCTGCTGCAAAGCATAGAACCAGGTCTTTTGGGTTTTAATTTTTTTAAAGGAGAGTAGACTTTGAACATTAGAAGGAATATCTTGACATCAAGAGCAGTTTAGCAATGGAACCAATTGCCGAGAGAGGTTGTGGGGTCTCCTTCTCTGGATGTCTTCAAAAAGAGAATGGACAACTACCTGCCAGGGATGCTCTTGCTGGAGATCCTGCATTAAGCAGCGAGCTAGATTCGATGGTCCATGAGACCCCTTCCAAGTCAATTCTATCATTCTGTGTAGATGGCTAATAGTTAGTTAACACTTATGCAAATCCCATTGATTCATTGGTTCTATTCTAGCTGTAACTACAGTCGTCCCTCCACATTCGTGGGGGTTAGGGGTGCAATAACCCTGCGAATGTGAAAAAACTGCAAATAAAATACACCTCCACCCACCCACCCACCCACCCACAACCCTCCGCCCTTGCAAAGTGGTGATGGGGCTTTTGAAGCCTCATAGCCACTTCTCAGCTGCCACCCCTGTCCTCCCAAAGCTGCTCTCAACTCTAAACAGCCAAGCCCAGGGACAGTGGGGAGATCAGGTCTAAATCGCCCCCCTCCTTGCTCTCTTGGGGCTTGGCCTTCCATTTCAAACAGAGACAAGCCCCAGGAAAGTGGGGAGGGCTGCTTTAGACCCCATCTCCCCACTCTCCCTGGGCTTAGCTCCATTTTGAGTGGGGAGCCAACCCCCGAGGGAGCAGGGAGATTGGGTCTAAATTGCCCCCCTCCTTGCTCTCTCGGGGCTTGGCTCTCTATTTCAAATGGAGGCAAGCCCCAGGAGAGCGAGGAGTGGGTTCCTTGGCTCCCCACTCCAAACAGAGTGAAGCCCCTGAGGTAGATGGAGTTCCCTCCCAGGGTGGGGGAGGAGAAGGAGAAACCTCAAATACTCAAAACCGCGAACCCAAAAGCCGTGAATGTGGAGGCACAACTGTACTAACAGGACTGTGGGCTATGGTTACCAGGTTCAGAATGAATCTGAAACCAAACTATGCTATGATTCAAACTATGGCTTTATAAAATGAGATTTGTGCACCTGAGTTAAACCAGTATGAGAAGAAACAGAACAACGAATGGAGCTATATAAGCCACATGCTCAGTGGCTGAGATAATTCAAGAACCAGAGCTTGGAAGCAATAATTAAAAGCAACAATATAATTTATAACACAGTATGCTTTGAGGTAGGGCAGTGAGTGATAATGTTGTTATTTTTAAAAGTAACTATTTTTTTAAAAAAAGTACTAATACTATACACGTGTATGGAGTGACTAATGCTTGTTTGTTATGCCTAACATGTTGCCTTTATGCAGTGATTTAGGAGGATTTTGAGACATTTTTATATTTTAAGATGGTTGTAAAAAGCAATTAAAAAGTAACACATTAGTAATATGCTAGTAACAAGTGATTACCACAACCAAACGGAGGATTCTATTTAAAGTTAGTGCAGCCTACAAGACACTGCATGAATCACACTCTGTTAGTCTCAGAGGAAGGCAATGGCAAACCTCCTCTGAATAAACCTCACCAAGAAAACTTTAGAATAGAGTTGCCCTATGTTGGAGTAGACTTGAAGGCACATAACAACAACAAACTAAAAAGTAATGCAATGAGTAAAGAATTTTGAGTAAAGAGCAACAAGTAACAGTGGATTAGTGGGATCTTTTCATATTGCAGTTAAGTAATAGGGACAAATTACTTTAACAAGTAATTCAAATATGTTTATTTGAAGATGTGTGGTGAGAATGGAATGAAGATTCTGTTGGCATACTGCCCATCCATTCCCAAAGGTGCTGAGATTTTCTCAGCAGTGATATTATAGTTTCCTTGGCTCATTGTGCTGGCAGACTTGACTATCCATTTTGAGGCTACTCTGCCAGGATTGTCACTGAACCTCCTGTTCTTCATGATGATCATGGTTCTATCCCATGTGGTATCTGGCTCCATTTGTGCTGCAGGAGACACTCTAGGCCTACTTTTCTATGCTCTTTGGGATGATGGTGATCTGGGTGTGAACATATTATTGGGGCTTAGTCCCATTGGGATTTGGAACCTGTGTGGGGTGGGGACTAATTAAGATGGTCTGTCCCAGGAAGCTGATTAATCTGAGTAGTTTCCTGGGGACTCTAGGTAGTTTCCTGTTACCTTGACAGGTGATCATGTCAAAGCCCTTGCTGATCTCTAGAGTGGTGATGGAGTCAACCTCTGCTGGATGGGGATATACTCCCCTGAAATCTTAGGTCTGCTGCTTGGGTATACTCCTGACCAGGATCATGGATGCAATCAGTCCTGAGCATCCCCACCTAAGAAGTGGAACCAAATGAACTTCCTGTTTTTCTAGGGACTGGCAGTGATGAAATGAGTGAGACTGAGACTGGAGTGTTAATGGCAACAAAACAAAACAAAACAAAACCCACCCTCACAACAAAGCCAGTTGAACAAAACTCATTGGAAAGTCTATATTGTGGTGTCTGCAGTGAAGAAAGTATACTTCTCTGACACTTTTGCATTTCCACAAGGTCATCCAGTAGAGCTGTCTTCAGTGGTCAGGGCCTTGAACACTCTGCCCCACAAGAATAGAAAACGAATCACTCAACAACCTGCTGTAAAGAATTTACATGAAGCTTTGCAGATAAAATCCTTGGAGCACTGTGAGTAATTATAGGTGGCACCTCTCATCAAACTTCTAAGTGCCGCCCTTTCATGGGTGCCCCACCCTGGAAGTCCCACCTTTTCTGGAAGTCCCGCTCCTGGAAGTCCTGCCCTTGCTGGAAGTCCTGCCCTTGCTGGAAGTCCTGCCCTTACCAGAAGTCCCTCACTAACCAGATATCCTGCCCCCCCCACTGAAAGTCCCACCTGTAGGTGTTAAAGGCATGTGTGGGGCTTTAGTTTGTTTTTGGCTTTGTGCTCTCCTTGAGCACATGGTCTAAGGGGAAGGGGCTTCTGCTGAGTCACTGATTGGCTTGGGGTAAGAGTTAGCAGCCACTGCCTCTGTATAACTGCTGCTATATCAGTAAGAGTTATTACATTCTGAAAAAGGTGAAAAAATAACTGCAGGGATGGATGCAGAAAGATCTTTCTTTGTATGTGCAGCGTGTGTGCAATGTTTGTCTTCTTGCCAGAAAACCTCACTGACTACACTTGCAGCAAGTCTGGTGGCTCTCTTGGAAGAGAAGGTCAACACACTGCAGCTATGTGTTGAGACCTCCAGTGCATCAGAGAACATGAGGACTTCATGGAGAATTTATCCTGTAGAACCAACAGGAAGAAACAGCCAATTAAAATGAAGAGGACCATAACACTGAGGGAGCACCCTAAAGAACAGTCACTGTCAGGAGTAGACCATTGACCATGGATTTGGAACCACTCCAACTAAGCAATCAGTTCCTACATCTTTCTGAGGATAACTGGTGTAGAAGCAGAAACGGGAGATCAGCAGCAAGAAACATTGCATGCCAAGGAAGGAGCCAACCTTTCCATCAGCTGCAGCACGAAGAAAAGAAAGGTGCCGGTGTTAGGGAATTCATTGCTCAGAGAACAAAATGCAAAGAACGTCTTTGGCAAAAGCATAATGAATCTGATCAAGACGGCTATACAATAAAACCTGGGGGGGGGGTTGGAGACGATTGCTCAAAAATCTGTCCAAAAGCAACAGATGAACACAAGGATGTGAATTTTGGAGGAGAAGCTAAAGGAGAGGAAGCTAAAGGCCTACGCTATGGACAGGAGAGGGAGGGGCAGGGCCAGAGGCTATTTAATAATAATAATAATAATAATAATAAGATTTATTTCTATCCAGCCTCTCTCATCAGGATTGGGGCGGCAACATAATATAAAACAACAATCCAACATAATGTTTAAAAAACCACAAATATTAAAATGGCCCAAATGTTAAAATGACACATATATTAAAACATTACATCATTAAAACATCTCTACGGTAGTGAGTTAAGTTTTAAATATAAGATACAGATATTACATTACATTTAAAATAAAAAAGGCATAAAATGGGGAATAAAAGTGACAAGATGGAGAGTATCAAAGTAATGGCCAGTCATCCGACCTAATCTGGAAAGGCCTGCTGGAAGAGATCCATCTTAACAGCTTTCTTAAAAGCACCCAAATCATCAAGGTGCCAGATCTCCTCCCACAGTCTGGGAGCGGTGGTGGAGAAGGTCGTCTGGATGACCGTGGCCAGCCTAATTCTGATTGTCTGAAGTAGATGGTATGGGGTGGATTGTGCAGGAGAAGACAATGCCTTCAGTAGCCTGGCCCCAAGCCATAAAGGGCTTTAAAGGTAATAACCAACACTTTATACCTTGCCCAGAAACTGATTGGCAGTCAGTGAAGAGATTTTAATATCAGTGTAATATGGTCACCCCTGAATGTTCTGGTGACCAACCTGGCTACCATATTTTGAACCAATTGAAGTTTCCAGAGCAGGCACAAAGGTAGTCCCATGTAGAGTGCATTACAGAAATCAAGCCTTGACATTACCAGTGCGTGTACTACCATCTTTAGATCTTCCAATTCTATGAAGGGGCACAACTGGCATATCAGCCGAAGCTGATAGTAAGCACTCCTGGCTGTCGCATCTACCTGTGTTGTCATTTGAAGCAACGGATCCAGGAGCACTCCCAAGCTGCGAACCCAGTTTTTCAGGAGGAGTGTAACCCCATCCAGAACTGGTTGACGCACCTCCAAACCTAGTTTGGGAGACTTAACAGTAAGTACCTCCACTTTATCTAGATTCAGCTTCAGTTTGTTTTTCCACCTCCAGCCCATTACTGCCCCAAGGCATGTATCCAGTGGAGACACACCATCCTTAGTTGCAGATGTTGCCGGAGGCATAGAGAAATATATTTGGGTGTCATCAGCGTACTGATACACCCTGCCCCATGCCTCTGGATGACCTCTCCCAGCGGTTTCATGGTCTACCCAAGAGATAGGACTAGAACCGCTGAAGTGCAGTGCCCCGGATGCCCAACCCCCTCAGGTGTTCCAGAAGGATACCATGGTTGATGGTATTTAAGGCCCTGCCTCCCCACATCTTTTATGTCACGAGTCGAACAGAGGACGGAGCGAGCTATCAGCGCGCAAGTGGGCAGCATTTGGAGAAGGGAGTAGCGAGGGTGGGGATTGTGGGTGGCTTCTGGGTTGGCTGCTTAGTTGACGGGGCTCCGGTGAGGTGGGCAGGAGGCAACCCCTAGGACCGCAGACTGGTGAGCTGATTCGGCCTGGTAACTGTGATACGCTGGGGCTGTGGTGTCTGGCTGCTGGGACTTCACCCCCCGCCCATATGAGCGGTTTGGATCGAGCCCTGATTGCAGCTCCAGCTCTTGGCCCTTGCAGTTGGTGATTCACATGGTGACACAGCCATTGGGCCTTTGGCTGCCCAACACCCCCTGGCTGCGTGTCAACCTGGCTGTTAGGCCCTCATCTGGATGCCCTCCCAGTGGCCTAGTTGATCAGCCATGAAGACATGTGATGACCTGGCTGTTAGGCCTTTGGCCGCCGACCCACCCTGGACCCTCAAGGTGGCCTGGTTGATCAGCCATTAGGTCTTTGGCCAGCCATCACCAAGGACCCCCAATGCACAGAGTTTGGGAAACAAACAAGATGAACTTCTTAGTCCTAAAAGGCAATCTAAATAATGTAGTGATAATAATGCTTGGGATCATTTAAACAGTTATTTACCTTCCAAATTAGCTTTTTTTTCTTTTCTTTCATGTACCTTTATGACATTGTTTCTTTAATCTTTAAATACTTTATACCCTTATTGTGTGGACCTGATCATGAAACAGTACAGTAAGACCCCCATATCCAGTGGGGATTAGTTCTGGGGGGGCGTGAATATCAAAAACCATGAATAATACTGAACACCATTGAAAATAATGGGACTTCCAATTTAAAATGCATAGAGTTGGAGGACCTAGAAAATGGCTAGACAGGACACATTTTCTAGGAAGACACTATGGTATGTGTGCTGTTTTGTGTACCTTGGATAATTGAATTAGTGGATAATGAATCAGTGGATACAGGGGTCCTACTGTAGCCACTTGCTCCTTCTTAAGGAGAGATTCGCCTCACACTGACATCTGTGTTTGTAATAGTATGTGTTCCTGTTCAGAAGTTTGGGAAGTGGGAGTCTGTTCCCTTTGGTGTAAATGAGGAACAGACTGTTGCAGAGGTTAGGTGGCTGTTCAGAGTTTAGATGGGTGGAAAAGATCCTTTTCTCTGGTGACACTTGACCTTGGGCATTCTCTCTTCAAAGTTCATTTGGCATCAACCAGGCTTTGCTCTTGGTCTTATCATTTATCCTCCAGCATATTAACTGAGGACAATTAATTAAATTAATTGCCTGATAGCAGGCAGGGGAGAAGTGTAGTCAATATGACCAAGGAAGGATCATGCTAGGCTTTTAGAAACCTCTCTTGCCATATAACTACTAATAGATACAGCATTGCCTGAGTGGCCTGATAATTTCAGCTACCTCTGTTGTCCAGTTCCTATCTGGATGTTATTATCAGCCTGTTTTAAGAGAGAATGTGTTTTTGGTCCCAGTTAGCTCATCAAGTTAAATTCAAGCCATAATATTCCCGAGTCTAGTATACTGCTGTAGTTCTAACAACAGGGACATAACTCAACAGCAGATCAAATGTTTTGGAAGCAGAAGCTCTCAGTTTCAGTACGCAGCATCTCTAGTTAAAAGGATTTGGAATAGCAGGACTTGAGAAAATAATGTGACTCTACAGAGCCACTGCCAATGGAAAAGAAAATAGTAGGCTGGTGGATCAATGGTCTTACTCAGTAGCAAGAAAGGTTAATTCCATGAAAATTAAGTGGCCATCATTCTATATCAAAATAATATAAGGCAATAAACTTTATTTTAGGCAGAATTATTATTTCATGGCAATGTATGAAAATTCCTATGTTATAATATATCTCTTTTGTCCCCTTCTTCTCCCCTTACAGCTTGTGGCCAATGCTATCCTTTTTGTCAGTGTAAATTTGTATGGGGTCTTTGTGAGAATTTTGACAGAGAGGGCACAGAGGAAGGCTTTCCTTCAGGCCAGGAACTGCATAGAGGACAGGCTGAAGCTGGAAGATGAAAATGAAAAACAGGTCAGTTGAAATGTGCTCTTGTTTTTTTTTTAAACAACAACAACAAATCTTTTCTTTTGCATCACTGTGCAACATAACCTGCTGTCCTGTAGGACAGGTGGCCCATCTTTAAGGAGAAGTATCTAATTGCAAAATGTATTTTAATTTCTGGAACACACAGTTGCCTTGCTTTTTTCTTGTCTCAAGCAATGAAAACACAGCAGGTGTGGTTCTTTCTATGTGTAATGTCAGCTCTAGACAAACAAAACACACACACATAACATATAATTGTGAGACACTCTGCTTGGCCAAAACTAAGGTAGCCATCTTATCCAAAAGCCAAACGATATTTCAATTTGCAAACTGGATTTCAGAGTCACACTTCTTCTCCTCTTACCCCTAAAAGTATTAGTATAAGTGTGGGAGGAGGATTATTTAAAGACCAAACTAAACTCATGTATTGAAACTAATTTGAAACCAATAAGCAGTCACCTAGAGGAAAACACTGAATGGATGGTATTATGCATAAATAGTCTTAAAGACAATTCATTTCCAACAAGATCATGGTGCAGAGGAGATAATTTAAGAGCAGAACTGAAAACTGGGTGGTTGGAAGAATATATATGTAATTTTAGACTATTAATAGACTGTGGTTGGTTTCAGAAATATAATTTGATTTGATACAATAACAAAACTAATTGAGGAGGGAAGTACTAGATGAAGGGAGCAGTTCTGCCAAGATTTTTAGCTTGACATTATTATTATTATTATTATTATTATTATTATTTTACCTACCTATTGCCACAGAAATGAATAGGCAGGATAGTCCTGAGGCATTTCAATAGCACTGAGGGCTTGTCCACACTGGCTGCTTAATCAATGACCAGTCTAGAGCATTATGCTCCAGACTGGCCCAGGATCAACCAGGATGGTGGCCACACAAACTGGGCCCAATCTGATGTGGCAGTGTGTTGTTGTCCACAAAGGCCAGCCAGGCAAACTCTGCATCTGGCTCACTGACCTGTCTCCTTGTTGTTGGAGCCACTGCAGCCACTTCCCTGCCAGCTGAGGATCCCCATGGGCAACACACACACACAAGCCAGCCACTGGCTGCAACAAAGAAAAGCCAAACAGAGGACTCCAAGGAAACTATAGACAGACACACACCACAGCCCCCATGCCCCCCAAACTCCCAGAACTACTCCAAAGTCACAGCTTCACACACGCCATGACAGAGATAGCTGCTGAACTGTTATTCCCAACCCCAGAGAGTTCAAACACTGCCACCATGTCATAAGCTGGCCCTTCTCTTCCAGCAGGAAGGGAAGGCTTCCAGTTTATGTGTACAACCTGAAAAACAGACTCACAAGGGTTTTCTAGTCTAGAAATCCCTTCTATAGGGGTAGCCACCACCACTCACTGACTTTACCCCCCCCTTTCCACATCTAGGCAGTGAGAACTAGACAAGCTGGGTTAAAGAAACAATAATTCTATAACCTAGAGAAGGTTTTGATAGCTGACCAGAAGCAGGCAATTCGAGGTGGGTTAGAAAATAACAGAAAGCTTTATTCAATTCCAGGAGTCTATGTTACTTGGGAAGGCAAAATATTCCCAGACCACTTAACAAGATAAATCATAATCTAACGCAAACTAACTAAACATTCCCTAACCTATTACATGCAAAGGTAACTTACAGTCTCTGTGATGGAATTCACAGTCCTTTTGGATCCTTTTTAGGCCTTTGGGCAAGGTTGGTTTCCCCCAACCTTTTATTATCACAGTTTGGTATCTTGTTGAATACTTCATGGCTTTCTAGGACATGTGCCCATGTGGATCAGAGCAGCCCAGCTCAGCTCATGATGTAGCTAGGCCATGTGCTCCGACTCAGCTCAGCTCCAAACAAAGGAAAAGATCAGAACTTTTAAAGTCTGTGGTAATCCCCGATTGGCTCTGTCTTTGCCCAATCAGAGTGGCTATCTAGTCAGGGGATGTGATGTCATGTTTATTCAATGAGGTTCTCCCACCCCCTTCCCATTTCCAAATAAGTTGTTTTGTTGTTCACTGTGAGTTTGTGATGAGGATTCCATGATGACTGGCAGCTCATCATGACACACCGTCACTTCTGTTGCGGGGAGAACGGGGTACCCATATGATCAAAGAGGAGGGGGTTAGATCGACTCCCTTCTTGTTGATCACATGTCCGGGTGCCCCCTTCTGACCCCAGCAGAAGTCGCAGCACACAGGGCAGGCTTTCCACAGAGCTTCTCAGCTGGCAGAGAAGCAATTGCAGCAGCTCCAATGTTGATCCATCCCCTTCCTTGCACTTCTGAGTACAGGGTAAGAAGGACATCACTGCTCTTGCTGTGTGGACAACTGGATTGGCCTAATTGGATCCGATCCAGCTGTCCAGATGCCAACAGAAACCGAAGCTACTCTGGGCTTTCTGGAAATCATTGGGCTTTTCCCCAACACAATAAATAAATAAATAAAATAACATTGCTCAGTGAGGGGCAAAGTTGGGTTAAGGGCAAAAAACTACATTACCTTCCTGAAGGTAGCCGTAGATCATGAGGACTGCCAGCACTGGATTCAGGGTATGTTATTTTTGGCCTGTGTAAACAAAGCCTGAGTCCAGCAGATCCAAAGCCATTCTTGCTCCACACTCAGATGTTTTGTTTCGGAGCCTGCCACTGTCACCAATACCACAGATGCACAGCAACAGAGCATTCCACAAGACCACAAGAGTGAACATGGCCACTGCACTTTCTACAACTGCTTTGTCTAGAGTCCCCTTTGGGGGTTAGGATGGCACTGTTAGGATTTTTTTTTATTTTTCCCCATATGGTCCATTTTTTCACATAGCCTGAAAGCTTACAGTGTAAAATACAGACAGTATGAATCGGCCAAAGAGGGATAACAATAGGGAAGGCAGAGCATACAATATGATATAATATAGTACAGTACAATACACACATGCTGCAGGTGTGTTTGCAGTTTGGAGAAGACAAAGAACTGAAGTGTAAAGGACTGATATACTGCTGGAACAGCCCCAAAGCATTTGTAGTTCTTTAAGTTTTGCTGCTGAACTCTCAATGAAATCCTTGGGTTTCTTTGAGAGTTCAGCTCTCTTTAAAAGGATACTTTTAAAGTTGAAGTCTGTGCCCCTCCACATTAGCAGCTTGTGTAGACTCTCCCAAACCCACCTCTAATCTGCAGCTTATCTTTGGGGAACAGGGGAACAGGTGATAAAGAGGGCTCCTTACCATAGAAGAATGAACTTAGAAGTCACTCATTATTTCTTATCTGGTAAGGCGTGAAATAAGTATGGAAAACAACTTCATTAGATCAGAGAGATCTGAGTATGGTAGTGTTTTTGGTTGTTTACTTCTCAAGACTTATGATAAGAAATGAAATTTGCCTCAAAGTTTTGCCCATTTGTGAGGCTTACAGGTTGTTAGCAGAACAACCTGTACACTTTTTAAAACATAAAAGGCTAAAATGTACTCTTGAATATATAAGCACAAATGTGCTTTAGTTCATGGATAAAAATATATCTGTTATCAAATGCATAACTAAATGCAGGTATTGGGGAAAGGTGTAAAAATATATGTGAATTCTAATTCAGGAAACACCCACAAAGTCATGCAACCTGCCATGAAACAAGGAAAGGAAGAAAGTGCAGGTGGGATTCAGAGAAACAGAAAGATTTTCATATTTCTAGCGTGAACACTTTTGAAACCCCTTGCCAACAGGACTAAAGCACCTTGCTGTTGTTGCTTTTGTTGTTTCATGCTTGAGGAGGGAGCTGCTAACCTGCTGCATGCTGTACTTTAGCACCACCATTAGAAGCACTAGAAGTTCAGCAGAGATCAAAGAAGGTCACTTGGCACAAGAAGCCGATAGAACTTCATCCAGCCCAGGCTGAACAACTTATTTCTTTCAACTGATATGTCTTCTGACTGCCTCCAGGTCAACTACCTTCTTGCTTCCACATTATAGGCCTCCACAACTAGCACACAGTTGTCATGGAGAAGCTGCTGAAAACTGTCTTCCTGTGGCAAGACATTAGCATCCCAGCCATAATATCTACAAGAACTTGCCTAATAGCTTGGTAGAATCATGTCACAAATATTTGCATCCCACTGCTATGGACTCTAGGAAAGTAGAGCAAGTGTGCACACACCATAATGCCTTAGTTTGACCGAATAGGTCTTGTAGACATTATACAGGGATGACTAAGTATGGTAAGGCAGTTTTCAGCAGCATTCCTTTAATAGATGTAACATGTCCTGTGATTTGTGTTCAGAGATAAAGGGCTCTATCACACCAGGCTTTACCTGTCATGTTGCTGGTGCTGTATGATATTTAGATTGCTGGGATGTGTAGTAGTTTGCATTGCTAGGCCTGTGAGTTATCACACCAGTGACCTGACATGAGCATAGGGCATTCTGGGAGTTGGGTCTTGTATGTGCTGGGAGAAAGCTACCCTGGGCGCCAAGGTCATTCTCCTGGGAATGTTTAAGGAGGCTTACATAGAACTGATGATCGTAATTGCCAGGTAGTGGTGGTGGTGGTGGGAAAATGAAACTGGCAGAATGTATTAATGAAGGAGTTTTGGTGCCAAGAGCGCAGAACTGTCTTTGGAGTGTTACCATATGCATCTAGATCCTGACGATAAAGTATTGTGAATGGTTGCTTATTGTACGTGTGAGTAGGTGTTTGGTGAATCATAGAATCATAGAGTTGGAAGAGACCACAAGGGCCATCCAGTCCAACCCTCTGCCCTGCAATCAAAGCATTCCCGACAGATGGCCATCCAGACTCTTTAAAAAAACTTCCAAAGAATGAGACTCTACCACACTCCAAGGCAGTGCATTCCACTACCAAACAGCTCTTACTGTCAGGAAGTTCTTCCTAATGTTTAGGTGGAATCTCTTTTCCTGTAGTTTGAACCCATTGCTCCATGTCCTAGTCTCTTGAGCAGCAGAAAACAAGCTTGCTCCATCCTCACTGACTGACCCAAAGATTGAGCTCTGACCCCCACTTTCAGTTACCAGACCCACAGTTTAAGAACCTTTTCTCTATAATGACTCCTTTACTGTAATGGCTCTGCCCTCTCCAAATCTGGTTTAAAAAGAATAAGCCCTAAGTCACCTTTATCAGAGTTCTCCGTTAATGGAGTTCACCACATTACCAGTGGTACGAGAGCAGGATAATAGTGTATGCAACCATTCCTTATCACATGATGTCTTGTCTGTGCTGTTGCCAATCTTCATTGAAACTAATGCTGATGGGCACCTTTTCATTGATGGGGGAAACCCATCAATAGGCCCTCAACAGCACTGTATTTCCATTATTGCCTCTGTACGATAAGTCCTCTTACATTTCAGTTTTGATAGTAGCAGTCACATGGGGTGAATAGGTGTATTTTCCTCTTCTCTCCTCTCTCTTTCCCTTGTTTCCCCACCTTCCTGCCCACCCAATATGACTATTTCTCCAAGCCCCTCACCTTACTTATCTATTCCCCCTCCTGCCCCATCTGTCTCTTTTTTCCCCACCCTTCTGTAACCCAATCTGACTGTTCCCCCCTCAACTGTCCAGTCTATGTCCCACCCACCCCATCTGTTTCTTTTCATCCCCCTACCCTTCCACTGCCCAACCTGACTATTCCCGCTGCCCAATCTATTTCCCCTTGACTGTCTGAGCTATTCCCCTCCCAGCCCATGAGTGTTTTCTTCACTCATCCTTCTGCTGCCTGATCTGAGTATTTCTCCCCTCGCCTCCCCAATCTATTTCCCCTCCTGCTCCCATTTGCCTCTTTTCTTCTTCCCCATTCTTCTGCCTCCCAGTTTGACTATCCTCCCCCACACCTGCCCAATCTAACCACCCTCCCACCCCTTAAGTTTGCTTTTGGGTTTTCTAGGAAATGGACACTTGGAGAAATGTGACACAGAGAAGTAGAAGGGCCAGGGAACATTCAGCCAGCTTGAAGCTACAGAATCGATTTGAAGCTCTCTCTCTTTCCAGAGAAGAAGAGGAAGAGCAGCAGTGCCAGGCCTTAGGGAACATACAGGAAACCTTGGAAAATTCAGTACATGAACTGGCCTCTGCCAAGACTCAAAGAAGGAGGCTGGTGGTGATAGGGTATTCCCTTCTGTGAGGAACAGAAGCAGTAGTCTGAAGGCCTGATAAAATGTCTCAGGAGGTATGTGCTGTGTCCCTGGGGCAAAAATTCAAGATGTAACAGAGAGGCTGACAAGACTCATCTAGTTTTGTGATCATTATCACTTCCTTTTGGTCCATGGGGAACCAATGATACTGCAAGACATAGCCTCCAGAAGATCACAAGTGATTATGAGGCTTTGGGTAGGAAGCTGAGGAACCTGAATGCACAGGTAGTCATTTTGTCTGTCCTTCCAGTGGAAGGGCATGGCCCAGGAAGGGAGAGAAGAATAGTGGAGGTGAACAACTGGCTACGCAGATGGTGCTGCCAGGAACAATTTGGCTTCCTGAACCATGGGATGAGGTTTCAAGGAAGTGGACTTCTGGCAAGGGATGGGCTGCACCTCACAGCAGTTGGTAGGAATGTTTTTGCTAAGAGTCTGAAAGATCTCATCAGGAGGGCTTTAAAGTGAGTTATGTGTTGGGGAGGGAGACAATACTCTAGAAAGCAGGAGTTCATTGAGTGCTAGAGATAATAGCCCAAATGTTATACAGAGAACAAGGCAAATAACACAACAACCCAACAATGTGAGGATAAACCCTTTAAAAGGCAGATAGGGGAAATGGCCCATGGTCTCAGATGTCTCTATACTAATGCAAAGAACATGGGAAATAAACAGGATGAACTTGAGCTCTTAGCACAGCAAAACAAATATGATCATAGGCATCACTGAAACCTGTTGGGATGAGTCTCATGATTGGAATGTACTAATAGAGGGGTATAACCTGTTTCAGAAAAATAGACCAAACAGGAAGGGTGGTGGAGTAGCATTATATGTTAAGGATGTGTATACCTGCGAATAGATCCATGACTTAAATCCTGGGAGCCAGGTTGAGAGCATCTGGGTAAAAATTAAGGGGGAGAGAAACAGCATGGATGCCATTGTGGGGGTCTACTACAGGCCTCCATGCCAAACCAAGGACTTGCATTATACCTTCTACGAACAGATGACTGCACATTCAGAAAGGAGAATGTTAGGAACCTTTTAAAGTTTATTTTAATATGTAGATTAAGATTGATATACCTTCAGTAAACTTTTGATAATTAAACTGACTTCTTTGTTTTTAATGAGTCTAATTGATTGGGTGATCAGACCACACATTTAAATCTTAATAGAGCTGTCTCTGCATTCCTAATGTGTCACTCTGCTTGAATTTGAAAGAAAACGGTTTTTACTTTTTAAAGAAGATATTTTTATTCTTTTTAAAAGGGCTAGATCCCTGGAATTTTAAAATACATTTTTAATTTTAGACACATACCTCCCTACAGCCTTTCACCATCTTCTCCCCATAGCGGACCTACTATTTCCTAGTTCTTCCTTTTGCTAAAGACATAAAAAAGGCCCCTTTTATTGTTTTTAACCTCTCTAGCATGCCTGAGCTCCATCTGTGCTTTAGCTTTCCTCACTTTCCCCCTACATGAGCGGGCTATTTGTTTGAATTCTCCTTTGGTGATATCTCCCTTTTTCCATTTCTTGTACATGTCCTTTTTAAGTTTTAGCTCAGTTGAGAGTTCTTTTGACATCTATCCTGGTTTCTTTAGACACCTGCCATGTTTCCTCCACATTGGAACTGTTTGAAATTGCACATTCAATATCTCACTTTTAAGAAACTCCCATCCCTCATGAACTCCCTTCTCTTTTGGTATTCCTGACCATGGGATCACCTCCAGTAATTCCCTAACTTTTCTGAAATAAGCTTTCTTAAAGTCTGCAAAGTATGTCTGACTATGCTTGGCTTCCCCTTTCCTCTGCATAACAAACTCCAGCAGAACATGATTACCCCCCCCAAGGATCCCACCACTTCCACTCCAGTAACCAGGCTATCCCCATTGGTTAGGATCAGATCTAAAATAGTTGATCTCCTTGTTGCCTCTTCCACCTTCTGGACAATGAAATTGTCTGCAAGGCAAGTGAGGAATTTGTTGGACCTTATATTCTCAAGGGGTTTAGTAGATTGTCTTTCTGTGAGAGGCTTGTGTGTATGTGCAGTAGCCTTTACTTTAATGCATTCCACACATCTTTCATTCACACAACAGTTCTTGAAATGAAAATCTCTTGCTAGCTCTTGATTAGCCAATTTCTTTATGCATTCAATATTTCGATGAGCAAATCTTTTATGCCATAAATTTATGCAGTCTTTGTGTTTACACTGAGTGGCAACATTGGCATTTGAATCACTGATCTCCATGTGATAAAGGCCATCATCCTTTAGAGTGCCTTTAAAAATCAAATGTTTGCCATGAAGACAACAACAACAACAACAACAATAATAATATTTTTATCCTGCCCCTTTGTTAAAAACAATCGGGGTGGCTTAAAAAATTAAAATACCAATGCAGATTAAAATCCCCAAATGCTACCCACCCCCACCCTCCCCCATAAAAAGACATTAAACCAAAATATATTAAAACAACTGATCTAAAATCACATTAAAATAATAAATAATAAATAAGCAGCAGAATAAAAAGGGCCAGGAGCTCCTGAGGCCAGGAACTAATTAGGAAAGGCCTGCCGAAAAAGATCTGTCTTTAGTGCTTTTTTAAAGCTACTCAGGCTCGTCATCTGACAGATCTCGTTTTTCAGGCCATTGCACAATTTGGGGGCAATTACCAAAAAGGCCCTCTGGGAGGTTGCAGACAGCCTAGATTTTTGTGGCTGAAGCAAATTCCTCCCAGAGGACCGGAGTGCACGGGGAGGATTGTATGGGAAGAGGCGGTTCTGAAGATAAGTTGGACCCATGCCATTTAGGGCTTTAAAGGTAATAATCAACACCTGTTTACTGGGCCCAGAAACTGATAGGCAGCCAGTGGAGAGATTTTAATACTGGCGTTATATGGTCTCTCTGAGATGTTCCCGAGACCACTCTGGCTGCCATAACATGCATTCTTTTTAAAAACTACTCTGTTGCCTTTTGATGTGCTCATTTTTACTGAGTAGAGGGAGCTCTTGAGGTCTGGGGTGTAAAGAGCGTCCATAATTTTCAATAACTCTGTCTTAGCTCCCAATCTCATAGGTAAACACACAGTCCCAATTCTTTGCACTGTAACAGAATCTCCATTTGCAAGAAACTCGGGGAATTTTACTTCTCCATTAAAATCTTGGAAATAGTCCCTTTTATTAGCTTCTCTATTTCTGTGGCCTTTTGCATTTTCTTGCCTTTGGCCAGTCATCCCCTGCTGTGACTTTCCTCCAGGAGATTGTAATTCTGCTAATGTAGCTCTAAAATCATTAATGTGCTCATCCAAAAATTTAGGATTGATAAGCTTCATGTTTACAAGCTTCATCATTAATGCAACTTTATTTTCCATAGATGGAACATCACAGAGATTTTTCAAAGTGTCCCAAGCAGCTTTTCTGTTCTCTCATCTTTGATTTCAGAAACTAGTCCATCATCAACAGCCAAAATTATAAAAGCCAAAACCTTTTGTTCATCTCTATCAAAATAATTCCTCTCTCTCCCCTGAGGAGGTCTCTGTTTGTGTAAAACATCAATAAGTCCCATGGCTTTCCAATATGTTTCAAAAGAAAAAGACAATTTTTTATAGTTTGGTCCATTCACATGATCTTTTCCTAACATGAACTGCATGATAATGTGATTGCACACTGTGGATGTGATTTGTTGGTACCCAGTGAATCAAGTGTACAATTTCAATAGCTCATGTATATTTATTTATTTATTTATTTATACCCCGCTCTTCAGCCACAAGGCTATCAGAGCGGCTTACAAATTGTTTTAAGCAATAGCAATTTACACATCTATACTGCATTAAGCAGTTTCCAATGTATGTTAGCTAATTGCCCCCACAAACTGAGTATTCATTTTACCGTAAGTAAAATGAGTAAGGTTTTGTAAAATGTAGTAAAATGTAGTAAGGTTTTGCTAGTGATTATAGGATTGCTAATTTTGGGTACTGTGATGCCTTGTATATTTTTAGCCGTAATCAAGAGCCAGTCTAAGAAATACATGAAGGTTGCTGGCCAGAAATAAAATTCTCTCAAAAACTGAAGTATAAGAAATTCATAAATTATGCAGACTAATGCTAAGGTACAGACTGCAAAACATGGGATCTGTGTTTATATGTGCCATATCCATACATACTAATGGGGCTCTAGATTTCCCTGGCATTAGCTTCTGGCAGAGTACATATGTACCAACAGTGAAACTGCCTAAAACTGATTGTAATTCAGCCCACTCAAAATGTAAAAAGTGTTTCAGTTGCTTGGTAGCTTGAATGAGTAATCCTTGCTGGAGGAGCTAATGGCAGTGAAAGGTGGGGAGAGAGGAGAGAGAATGAATGGATACATCAGTATCAAGCATGTATACTTCTAGAGTCATGCCCATTGACTGTAATCCTACACAACAAGTAGGACTCAAGTACTGTGGGACTCACAGGGTAGATGATTTCATATCTATTCCTTAAGTTTGGCTAAATCTTTGACAGGTCCTGTCCCCACAATTGCTGTGATATTGGCTTCAGTGATTGTGTATACCTATCACTATGCACCAGTTTACATTTACATGCTGAGTTTAGGAAATGGTAAAAAAAGAAAAGAAAAGAAAAAGTCCTAACTCAATCAATAAAACTCTGTATATGTGTCCATGTGCACAGCAGCAGCAGCAACAACAACAATAATTCACAACTGCCCCATGGTAGATAGATCAAATCTGAGCTTCCCTCAGGGCTGGTTTAATGGCCCCACAGAACCTGCAGTTGTGGAGCTGTTTATCATAACCCTTCTGCTGCAAAACCATTAGTAAAAACAGTGAAAACATGCATAGAAAGTGGGTAGCCATTTACACAAGGAAAGGCTGCCAAGAGACATTTGTTCAAAGTGGTTTTAGTTGTCTTCCCAGACCGAGGCCAGGAGGTGCCGCTGGACCAGGTGTTTGGTCAAAAGAACAGGTTCAGGCCTAGTGGGTGTTTGTGTGTGTGAGGCCATTCTGCCCCCCTTTCCTCTCCTTCCACTGTCAGTACAACTCCTCTCCATTGATGCCCCCTAGTCGTGGGAGAGAGGCTTGCGTACCCTAATGATATTTTGAGCTAAGCTGGCGGTGGCATAATAGCCACCGGTAGGGTCTCCTATGTCAGACAGGTCAAAACCGAAGGGTCTGACAAAGAGCGTCAAAGGGCAGGATGGGCTCTCTAGCCTTATGGCAACCATCCTAGGAGAAGGAAAACTCTAATCCCAAACCCGGGCAGATGGTGCTCGTTCAAACCTGCAAGGTCAACCATCTAAGAGAAGGAAACTCAAATCAAACGTATGACCTGAGGACCTCGCTGCTACCGTCCATGCTTGTAAGGCCACACCAGATGAACCTTTGGTTTAAAGGGTGAGGCCAGTTCTGTGCACACTGTGCTCCACCAGAAAAATCCATTGCATAGGCTCGAAGGACAAATCCAATTCCGAAAAAGCCCTGTAGTGATAGGCGAGGGACGAAACAGCAGGTGTAAAGATGCACTGGAAGCCGCAGACTCAACCCTGCATGCAGGCGGTTCAGGACTTTGGTCACTTGAGGCTGACCCAGGAGATGACAGTCTTCTTCTGCAGCATCCTGAACAACCAAGCAGCCTTTTTAAAGGAGAGCACTGCTTGCTCCATATGGAGAGGGGCCCAGAAAAGGTGGCCTCACTAAAGCTCATCCCCATCTACCTGGTTGGCTAGCCATGGCCAACGAGCATCTTCTGATGTGGTCAAACCAAGGCAAAGAAACAAAGGCACACACTGGCCTCCAAAGGTGTAAATAAACTGACGCTTTCATGCTGGAACATCAGAACCATGTGAGACTCTGCAGATAGTGGACGGCCTCAGCATCGTTCTGCTCTAATAGCCCATGAACTATTACGGCCTAATATTGACATCACTGCTCTTAGTGAAGTTCATCTCCATGAATAAGGCAGCCTTAAAGAACACGGTGCTGGATACACATTTTACTGGTCTGGCAAACCCAAAACTGAAAAACATCTTTCAGGAGTAGGCTTTATGATTAAAAACTCCATTGCCTCCAAACTCGAAACCTTGCCAACAGGACACTCTGATCGCATTATTTCCTTACGCCTCCCACATGGTGTTTTCTTTAGTATATATGCCCCCACTATGCAAGCCAACCCTGTAGAGAAAGACAAATTCTGCACAGAACTATGCCACCTCATACAAAAAGTCCCTGTAGAAGATAAAATTATTATCCTTGGTGACTTCAATGCCAGAGTAGGAAAGAACTTCGAAGCCTGGAAAGGTGTCTTAGGCAAGTATGGTGTTGGAAATTGCAATGATAACGGACGCCTCTTGCTTGAGTTCTGTGCAGAACAACAGGTGACTATTACAAACACTATCTTTCAGCAGAAAGATAGTTTGAAGACAACCTGGATGCATCCACGATCCAAACACTGGCACCTCATTGACTATGTTCTAGTCTGCCAGAGAAACATTCACGATGTCCGTCATACTCAAGTGATGCCCAGTGCAGAATGCCAAACAGATCATCGCCTCGTAAGGTGTAAACTAAACCTTCATCTTAAGTTCAAACCTAAGAGGGGTGGCATGTTAAAGAAGAGACTCCAAGTCAACAATCTTCAACAAGCTACCGTGAGAGACAACTTCCAGGCAAATCTGCAAACAAAACTTGAAGACCATCCTACAGATCCTTCTTCCTCAGGTTCTCCCACAAGGAAAATCAAGACTAGTTTGATGAAAACAACCAAGAGATCCAGGAGCTATTGGCAAAGAAGAGAACTGCTCACCAGGCATACCTCGCCCAGCCAACTCGCCATGTTAGAACAGCAGCTTTCCGTCTCACATGTAGTAAACTTCAAGAAAAACTCAGAGACATGCAGAATAAGTGGTGGATCAATATAGCAGAAAAGACACAACACTGTGCAGATCTGGGTAATCTTAGAGGATTTTATGAAGCTCTTAAAGCAGTGTTTGTTCCCAGCAGGGGGAGTGAGGACGCAGGACCGGTTCAGATGTGGCTCCGTAGGGACCGGTTGTCTAGGGACGGCAAGTGAAGTCTGGGTGAAAGGCTCTCACAACCCGATTATCTGGGAAGGTAAAGGGGAATTGGGGCTTGCAGTAGCTGCCAAATTGCGAGTTGGGGGGTAAGGGGGAAGACCCAAAACTCTCCACTGCAAACGGCAGGCTGAGCAGCCATTGCTGTCTCTAGAGCCTATAGGCACTTAGTCCTCATTTCTCCCCCTACTTTTTAAAATCAGAAATTTGGAGGAGATTAGATGTATGGGGGAAATAGCTCAAAGAAGTCTCTTTAACTCCCAACAGGGAGGCTTTTCTTCTGAGTTGGATATCACAGACAGAAGTATAAGAGGATAATAAAAGAGAACGGGAAAAAAAACACCCTGCTGGAAAGCTGATTAGAACATTAAAGAGGGAAGGAAAGGAGGGAAACTTGTGAGGCAATATCATTATTATAATATTATAGTATACTCTTCACTTTGAACCTTGAGCGAGAGAAGTTGAAATTGAGATCGAACTGAGGTTATGAAATTGAGAGATTAAAACTGCTGTGTAGGAAGTTGGGGATATGTAGCAGCTGGATACGGGACTTTCAGGAAAAAGCGGAATGGGAAGGAAGGAACATTGAAGGGTGAGAGTTGTGTAGGTGAGAGGGAGAGACGGAGCGACAGGGGCGAAGTGAGGCCAAGTACGGAGCCGAGGCCAAAGACGGAGAAGCAGCAGATGGTGTGTTTTTGACTTGCAATTGGAGAAGGTTTAAAAAGGATTAAAAGCAGATGGGTTTTGAGGGGCAGACGGAGGCGAGGCACGACAGGAGGAGGCGGTGAGACAGAAGGAACGGCAAAGGGGGATATTCGGAGCAGACGGAGGCAGACGACATCAGGTGCGGACGCAGACGGGGTCGGGCGATAGCGTGGAGGCAGAGGGGCTCGAGGTGGACGGAGGCAGATGGAGACAGACGGATGGGGATGCGGAAGCTGACAGGGAGCCCGGGAGCAGAGAGACAGGATGAGAGGGAGCAGACAGAGCAGACGGAGGAGGAGCAGATGGAGGACGTAGGAGGAGCAGACGGAAACGAGAGAGGCGGTTGGCGAGAAGGGGGTTGGAGTGATGATCGGAGCAAACGAGTAGACTGAGCAGACGGGGGAGCAGAAGGGGCAGCAAACGGAGCTCTGAGTGGACAGAGGGCCTGTTGGAGATAAATAGACGGACTGATATACATTGAATTGAGTGAAAAAGTGTTAAAAAGTGAAAAAGAGATGGAAATCTGAATGTGAATTTGTGAAGGGATTGACAGGGAGCAGAGGATTAAGGGAATAGTAACAAAGCAGAAGTGGGGGGGGATAGGTAGAGTAAGGAGCTGACACAGGATTGGATTGGAAAGCTTGACACTAGAAGAAGTATAAACAGTATAGCAACAAACAAAGGATTCAATAGGCAGAGAAGAAGTGAAGTGTTAAGAAAGAGGGGAGAATAAGAGATTACAGAGTTAGTGAAAGTGAGCGAGAAGGTAACTCCTATCCTGGTTCTGGATACAAGGAGACACTAGTGTTAAGGGACTAGAGGGGGGAAAAAAAGACAAAGACAAAGACCAGGAACTGAAGAAAAAGGAACAAGGTATAAGAGACAAATATTCCTGATCAACTGTGTTAAATTATCATTAAGGGTTAGATTAATGGCTTCTGGGTTAAGACCTAGGGCATATACAACATCACAAGTAACGGCAACTAGAAGGGGGTCAACGGAAATGCCGGCCAAACAGGCGGATATTAATATGCAAATCCTGGAGGAATTAAGATCATTTAAGAAGGAGATAACACAAAATTTGAAAGAATTTAAGAAAGAAATAAGGCAAGAAGTGGAAAAAATTGGCAGAAGACTGGATAAGATGTCTACGGAGTTGAAAGAAACAAAAGAAGAAGTAGATGATATAAAGAATAGAACAACAAAACTGGAAAAACAAGCAGAAAATACTACTGTGGATTTGGAAAGAGAAAAGCATGCAAGTTTAATACAAGAATTAAGATACCGAGAGAAGTGTATTAAGCTAAGAGGACTCTCGGAAAAGATGTATGAAAACATACAGGAAAGGATAATACCCCCTCTAGCAAGTTACATAAATGAGTCAGAAGAAATTTTGACACAAGAGGTGGATAAGTGTTTCAGAGCTAATTCGGCTATAGCAAGGGAGAGGAAACTACCAAGGGACATCGTAATTTCATTTATAAGAACCAAGTACAGGGATAAAATAATCCAGAGAAACTACACAGACAAATTGATGATAGATGGAAAACAGATACAAATATATAAAGATACGCCGGTGGAGATACTTAGAAAGAGACAAAATTATAAACCCCTCACACAAACGCTAACGAGACTCAGCATAAATTACAGATGGGAGAGGATTGAGGGAATATCATGTACATACCGACAGCGGAAATACAGAATAAATTCGGTAGAGAAAGCAACAGAATTCCTAAGGAAGATAAATGAAGAGGAACAGAAACTTCAAGAAAAGAGGAGGCGGCGATATGGGGAGAAGGAGGACAAGAGAGAAGCCCAGGGGGCAAGAATGGATGAAGAAGATGATAAAAGCTTGGAGGAGTTTGAGGGAACTGGAAAACCCTCAGAGGAGAATAAGGCAGATCAAGAACGAGAAAGCAACAGAGAAAAGAGCGAGGAAGGAGAGATGGAGGAAGAAGGAGAGGAGGCAGAAGATTAAAGAACATGACATTAAACATAACATCGTGGAATGTTAAAGGTTTAAACACGTCAGTAAAAAGAAGACGGGTCTATCATTTTTTGGAAAAAAACAAAGCCGAAATTACTTGCTTACAAGAAATAAGGATAAGACAAAAGGACAGCAAATATTTAAAGAACTCAAAGTTAGGCCAAGAATTCTTCTCATTAGCAGCAAATAAAAAGAAAGGTGTTGTGATCTATGTGGATAGAAAGTATGAGATGAGAGAATTATTTAAGGACAATGAGGGCCACCTGCTGGGTCTGGAAATCAATATGGTTGGAATGAGGGTGTACTTGATTGTTATATATACACCGCTGGAGAATAAGCAGAACTTTTTTAGACAGCTGCAGGAAGAGATGATAAAACTGGAAGAGGGAGTCATAATTATTGCAGGAGACTTCAACGCTGTGATATACGGTAGCCGGGACAGATCAGGAACAAACAGAAAGAAACAAGGTAGACTACCTAAAATCTGCTTTGAATTAATGGAAGAATTTCATTTGGAAGATCTGTGGACTGCAATGTATCAACTGGAAAAAGGATATACTTTTTACTCAGACGTCCACAATACGATGTCAAGGATAGACATGTTCTGGGTTTCTAAAACTCTGATTCCAAAAATACAAAGTATGGAGATAACACCAAAAATAATCTCAGACCACCACCCTATAAAAATGAATATTACTCCACCAAGGAAGACATATACTTGGCGTTTAAAGGACAATTTGCTTAAAGATGAGAGGTTTGTACAAAAGATACGAGAAAGTATTGAACTTTATTTCAAAGAAAATAAGCAGGAAGAAATCAAGATGAATGTGATTTGGGATGTGTTTAAAGCAACAGTTAGGGGATTATTGCTACAAAAAGGGGTGGAGATAGCTAAAAATAAGAGACAAAGGAGCCAAGAACTTTTACAAAAACTTAAATTAAAAGAAAATAAGTTAAGAGATAAACCCCGGAGTTTAACTCTGAAAAAAGAAATAGAGTTAATGAGGAAGAAAATTAATCTGGAAATGGTGGAAGAGATAGGAACCAAACTAAGAAGAATCAAACAGAAACAATTTGAATTTGCAAACAAGACGGGGAGGTGGCTGTCATTTAAATTGAAAAGAGAAAAGGAAAGAAACGTGATCACAGAGATTAAAGTTGAAGAGGCAATACTGAAAACACAAAAAGAGATAGAAAGGGCGTTCTTTGAATTTTATTCCGCATTATACAAAGCGCACACTCAAAAAGAGGGATGGGAAGGAGAATTGGGAGACTATATAAGAGAAAATAAATTTACCACGTTAAAGGAACAACAAAGAACGGACCTATCAAAACTATTCGATAAAGAAGAACTAACGGCTGCCATCAGAAGCCTCAAGAAAGGGAAAACACCAGGCCCAGATTGTTTTACAGATGCATTCTACAAAATCTTCGAGAATGAAGTTGCAACACACCTCCTGGAGGTGATGAACAAAGTCCAAACAGAGGGGATACCTGAGACATGGAAGGCAGCAAACATTGTAGTAATACCAAAAGAGGGGAAGGATAAATCCGAAGTTAAGAACTACCACCCAATCTCATTGTTAAATGTGGACTATAAAATATATGCAACGATGATAGCCAACAGACTGAAGACAGTATTACAAGAAATTGTACACACTGATCAAAATGGTTTCTTACCGGGAAGAACATTATCAGTTAATATAAGGAGTGTATTAAACATACTGGAATTCCTAGAAAAGAATAACGAGAGGAAAGCGGCGATAATCTTCGCAGATGCGGAAAAAGCTTTTGACAACGTTAATTGGAGCTGCCTGATACAAACAATTAAAGAAATAGGGTTTGGACAATTCATAGTAGCAAATATTGAAAGAATCTACGTAGAACAAAGAGCGCATATTATAATAAACGGCGAGAAGACAGCGGAAATAAAGATACAAAAAGGACCAGGCAGGGATGTCCGCTGTCTCCGTTGCTGTTTATATTAGTCTTGGAGATCTTAATGCACAAAGTTAGAAATGATAAGACAATTCAGGGTATAAAAGTAAAAAGCCAGGAGTATAAAGTCATGGCATTCGCGGATGACCTAGCAATAGTATTGGAAGATCCTCTGGAGAAAGTTGAAAATTTAATGAAGACTATCACGGAATTTGGGAAATATGCGGGTTTCAAAATAAACAAGGAAAAAACTTTAATAATACCAAGGAATATCACGAAAAAAGATGAAGCTGCTTTGGAAAGAGTATCAGGATGCCAAATTGAAAAAAAGGTGAGATACCTAGGAATCTGGATATCGAACAGAGGTTTAGACTTATATGACAACAATTACAAGAAAACCTGGGGGAAAATAAAAGAAGACCTGAATAAATGGAAAAAGTTGGATCTATCTCTACTCAGACGTATAGCCACAATAAAAATGTTGGTGCTCCCCAAATTAATGTTCCTATTTCAAAATCTACCGATCCTGACAAATGATAAACCATTTAAAGGTTGGAAGAGAGACTTGAGTGACTTCATCTGGAATGGACGTAAGCCAAGAATAAAGTGGCAGACGTTGGTGGAAAGAACTGAAAGAGGAGGAGCATCCCTACCAGACCTTAATCTGTATTATAGAGCGTGTAGTCTGTTGTGGATATCTGAATGGATCAAGCTAAAAGATAAGAAACTCTTAACGATAGAAGGAGATGGATTGAGAATGGGATGGCACGCCTATCTTGGATACAATAAGGAAGAAACCCATAAGGGCTTCAATGATAACATTGTGAGGAAGGCGCTTTTACGAAACTGGAAAAAGATCCAATTGGTATATTACAACAAATTGCCAAGATGGTTGTCTCCAGCTGAAGCCTTCTACGGTAGATGGGGCCAGGTGGGGAAAACAAATAAATGGATTACATATGCAGACTTAGTGAAGAAAAATAGAGATGGAAGGGTAACATTTAGAACAAAGGAAGAACTGAAGGAGGAAGGATGGGAAATAAACTGCCTGACATACCAGCAATTAAATAACAGGTTCAAGAGGGATAAAGAAAGTATAGGTATTTTGGAAGAACAGACGGAAATGGATAAGATATTATGGGGAGAAGAAAAGAAGAAAATAACCAAATTGTATAATCTGCTTTTATCCAGGCAACTTGAGAAGGAGGCGGTGAGGGAAACAATGGTTAAGTGGGCGAAAGACATTGGAGAAATAATAAATATGGAAGAGTGGGAGACTGCCTGGAAACAAACAAAGAAGTTCTCATTATGCCAAGCATTGAAAGAAAACTATTTAAAAATAAGCAATCGTTGGTATTTGACTCCGGCAAAATTAAATAGAATATTTGGAAAGGAACAAAGAGTGTGTTGGAAGTGTGAGAAAGCAGTAGGCACACTGATACATATGTGGTGGCAATGTCCGTGTATGAAGAAGTATTGGACGAAAGTACATTTAATAATACAAAAAATATTTAACATGCAATTTGAATTTAGCCCCAAACTATATTTATTGAACATCACATTGATGGTAGAAAAAGAAGTGGTTATGAAATACTGGAGAATGCTACTATATTTACGTACAGCACCGCGCCTGAATGCTGCAAAAAAATGGAAGAGTAAAGAAGCCCTGTCAATTGATGACTGGTTGGATAAAGCTCTGGAGATGAGAGACAATGACAAACTAACATGTATTTTGAACAAAAAATCAACTGAAAAATTAGGAATCGAATGGTCCCCTCTAACCAATTATTGTAGGACAAGGTGGAAAGTTGGTAGAGGTGAGGAGATCTAGGAAAGAACAAGGTATAAAGAAGAGAGATAAAGCATTAGTGGCGATAAGGAAGAATAGAGAAAGAAACGGGTAACAAACTCTTAGCTGTTTAATTTGTAGTGTGTAGTGTGAGTAAGATAGCTAAAGGGAGGTACGGTAAACGAATCAGGGAGGGAAAACTGTCTTTGAGTTATTCCGCACGAAGGAAGTCAGATTAATTTTAACATACAGAGGATTAAATAAAAAGCACGGGCAAATGTATATTATCTGTTTACTCTTTCTTTATTTGGAATACAAAATATAAAACAGGATAATAGATAATAGAGTATAATATGACAATGAGAAATTGTACTGCATATATGTTGTAAATCTTCGAAATCTTAATAAATATATTTATTAAAGCAGTGTTTGGACCTACTTATCAGGTCCAAAGCTCCTTATACAGTACAGATGGTCAAACATTAATTACTGATAAAGCCTACATTCTGAATCGATGGACTGAACATTTTCAAAGCCTCTTTAGTGCTAACCGAGTAGTCCAAAGACTCAGCTATCCAACATATGATACAAAAACCGATGAAAAATGAATTGGACATAGCTCTCACTTTGGAAGAGACCATTAAGGTCTACCACACCAAAGCCTTCGACACTGTGAGTAGAAAAGGTCTGTGGTAGATCCTGGAAAGACTAGGATGTCCCCCCAGATTCTTTAAAATGATTATCTTGCTACACGAGGGCCAGCACAGTCAAGTCAGATATGGCCATGCTCTTTCAGAGCCCTTTCTAATAACTGATGGAGTGAAGCGAGGTTGTGTTCTTGCGCCAACTTTATTTACAATCTTCTTCAGCATGATGCTCCAAAGGACTATGGCAGAGCTTGAAGAAGAAGACGGCATCTATATACATTACCGTCTCAATGGTAGCTTGTTTAACTTAAGCTGCCTGAGGGCTCGCACTAAGGAGATTTTCAGACACGGAAAAATCGTCCCTTGCCGCGCGAGCAGCCTCCCGAAACTGCTGCGCGGCAAGGGTCTTTTTCGGACCGCGCTGTGCCTGTTGCGAAGCCGTCCGTGTCACTTCCGTGAAGCTTGGGACGGCTCCGCGTCATATTTCAATCACGGGCAGCCTCCGTGCTTGAAATATGACACGGAGCCGTCCCAAGCTTCACGGAAGTGACACGGACGGCTTCGCAACAGGCACAGCGCGGTCCGAAAAAGACCCTTGCCGCGCAGCAGTTTCGGGAGGCTGCTCGCGCGGCAAGGGACGATTTTTCCGTGTCTGAAAATCTCCTAAGACTCTAAACTATCTAGTTTGTGAGCTGCACTTCACTGATGATGCTGCCCTTGTTGCCCACACAGAAGCAGCTCTGCAGTGCCTAACATCCTGCTTTGCAACAGCTGCAGAGCTGTTTGGGCTGGAAGTCAACCTTAAGAAAATGGAAGTTCTTTACCAGCCTGCACCACAGGACGAACACCATCATCCCCACATTGCTGTCAGCAAATCTGTGCTGAAGTCCGTTCAGCAGTTCACCTACCTGGGAAGCATCATCTCCTCAGATGCCAAGATTGACAAAGAGATCAATCACAGATTAGCAAAGGCATATAGCACATTTGGAAGACTTTACAAAAGAGTCTGGAGTAATAAACACCTGAGGCGAAGCACAAAAAATCATTGAGTAGGGAGCTATTGTACTGTCTATTCCCCTTTATGGGTCTGAAACATGGGTCACCTATTGCCAACACTTACGACTCCTCAAACATTCATCAGCACTGTACACGCTCAATCCTAAATATACACTGGACTGACTATGTGACGAATGTTGCTGTCCTTGAGCAAGCAGGGATCACCAGCATTGAGCCATGATATTGAGAACACAGAGCATGTTTGTAGGATGGAGGACCATTGCCTCCCCAAAATACTACTCTACGGTGAACTCGCCATGGGTCAGCGTAAGAGGGGCGCTCCAAAAAAGTGCTACAAGGACTCCCTGAAACAACATCTCAGGCTCGGCCAAATTGATCACCAACAATGGTCCACCCTGGCCTCACATCGGGAGGCATGGGGACACACTATCCCCAATGCTGCAGCCTTATTTGAGAACTCTCGCCGAACAAGTCTTGAAGAGAAACGACAACACAGAAAGATTCACAACCTGGAAACATCAACCAAAGAGACCTTCTGTTGTGCTTTTTGCAACCGGACTTGTTTATCTTGGATTGGCCTTTTTAGTCATCAGCGCGCTTACAGAAAGCGCGGGATGAGTCCTTCCTGAATCTTCGTTTGCGAAGAAAAGCCAGAGAGAGAGAGACAACTCATGGGGCCTCAGAGCTGTATTGTCAAGCTGAGGCGAACAAGAGAGGAAAAAAGTGTGGCCATGTAGTGAGGAAAAGTGGCTGCCATAGCAAGCCAACAGCAACCTTGGCAGGTTGAGGAGACTTTGCCTCCTCCAGTGGATGAGTTTCCCAACAACAAGGTGACAGGGCTGCAGTTCAACAGTGCATTTTTTGAGGGGATTGGGTGTACCTTCACCAGGAATTTCCTATTATGGGGTTGAATTACAGTGTGAGTGGAAAGGAGCAGCCACATTCAAAATGCCTTTCCTCAGCAGTGAGATCCCTTGATTTTAATAGGTCTCGGTTTTAATAAGATAACAGCAAACTGCCATTACAGTCAATTAATTCACTTTAATGCAGGGGTAGGCAAAGTGTGGCTTTTCAGCTGTTGTTGAACTTCAGCTCCCAGCATTCCTCACAACTGGTTATACTGGCTGGAGCTGATGGGAGTTGCACTCCATAATATTCTGGAGAGCCACAAAATTCCTGCCGTTGCTTTCATGCAGGGTTTCTCAAGCAAGGTTTCCTGGAACCCAAGCATTCCTGAAGAGGTCACTAGGGGTCCTGCCAGAGATGGTTTACATTTGAATTTTTATATCTATAGAACTCTGAGTCCCTTTCTCCCAAAGAACTTAATGTAGAATTAATCACAGCGGCACCTACAGATAGCATGGGGAGGAAGAGAGATGCAAATTGCACATAATATGATATAATTCTTCTTCCCACTTTGCAGTTTTTTAATTGAATAAATTCCATCATGCTTACCAACTTACATATATAAATATGTATATACCAATACAAGTTTCAATGTCTTCTTAATTTAATTTCCAAAAACAAATAAAAGGATTTAAATTTACTTTCTTACTTATCCATTACGTCTAAATCCAATCTCTAATTCTCCTTTTTCTCTCTTCCTCGCCATTTCCTTCCAATCTCTCTTCTCTTACATTCTCCTCGTTCAACTTACTCAAACCCTCCCACATACTCACCCATCTTCAAACATCCTCCTATAGCAATCAAACAGTCACTTCACTTCCTTCTTAACATTTCCAGTAGATTATTGTCTCGTCAGAAAAGTCTAATCTCTGCTATGCAATTTAGGTTGACACTTTCTAGAAGTTGATGTTTCAATAGTACCTAACTCATCTGTTCTTTCATAGCAACCCACTATGTTGACCTTTCCTTCCTTTTATGAATCTCTCTCTGGCTTATCTTCGCAAACGAAGATTCAGGAAGGACTCATCCCACGCTTTCTGCAAGCACGCTGATGATTGAAAAGGCCAATCCGAGATAAATAAGTCCGGTTGCAGAAAGCATAGCAGAGGGTCTCCTTGGGTGATGTTTCTGGGTTGTGAGTCTTTCTGCATTGTCGTTTCTCTTCAAGACTTGTTCGGCATGAGTTCTCAAATAAAGCTGGGTCTGCAGCTGGGTCTACAGCCCCTTTTATGAATCTATGTCTTCTATATCCCATACAGTATCAAGCCTGTACATAATGCTTGGCATCTAAGGACATTTTTGTAGCAATATACATTGTCATTTCACTAATAGTTTAACTCTTTCCACAATTTCAGTCTTCTAATAACCAAAGCCTGCTATTTGGCAAGATCTCCCATCTTCTTTTAATTTACTTTGTTAGCATTTCCCAATCCTTTTGAAATTTCTCAGTGTATCTTCCCTTTATCAAAGATGAAAGCTTATCCATTTCAGCCATTTATCAAAGTCTGGTTAATCAGTCTCATATCAGTGGTATTTGATTATTTTTCCACAATTTCACATATAATATTCTTGCTGTGGTGAACATGTAGAATATGTGAAGTCGGAGGCTTTCACGGCCGGCATCCATAGATTTTCCTTGAGTTTTTTCCAGGCTATGAGGCTGTGTGCTGGAATAGTTTCTTTCTGATGTTTCGCTTGCATCTGGGTTCTGCACACCCAGAAATCATTATTCTCCCAGCAGACAAAGGTAATGCCACAGTAATCATGGAAACAGAAAAATACAGACAAAAAATAAGGGAACTCTTGGACCCTGCAACATACAGAAAACTCAAGCAAGACCCGACCAACAAAATCACCAGAAAAACAAATGCCTTGATCAAGAATTCATCAATTCAGCCAATCATACACCAGAATCTATGCAAATCAGAGGCTCTCCCACCAAGACTATATGGACCTCCCAAAATCCACAAGGATTCCATTCCACTCCAACCCATAGTGAGCACCATTGGATCCCCCACATATGACTTGGCCGAGTTTTTGGCCACACAATTACAAACCCACATAGGACAAACCCCTCATACATCAAAGATTCAGCTCACTTCATAGAAAACAACAACATTGAACTGAAACCTGGAGACAGGCTGATCAGTTTTGATGTTGTCTCCTTGTTCACCAAAGTCCCCATAATGGACACCATGGCACTCATACAACAAATATTTCCTGAGGACATCACAGCCTTGTTCAAACACTGCTTCACCCCAAGCTACTTCTAGTGGGATAACAAATTCTATGAACAGATAGATGGGGTAGCCATGGGCAGCTCCTGAGCCCAGTGAGAGCAAACTTTTACATGTAACATTTTGAAAAGCAAGCCCTGGAAACAGCACCAAAAAAGCCCACAACATGGTTCCGATATGTGGATGACACTTTGACTATTTGGAACCATGGAGAAGATTTGGTCTCATTCCTGAACCACTTGAACAGCATCCACCCAAATATCCAATTCACGATGGAAAAAGAGAAGGAACACTGCCATTCTTGGCTGTCCTAGTCATCCGCAACCCAAAGCAATGGTTAGTCCACAAGGTATACAGAAAACCTACACACACAGAGACAGGTACCAACACAAGAACTCCAATCATCACCCAGGACAAAAAAAGAAGCACAATAAAAACATTGGTAGACCATGCACAAAAGGATCTGTGAAACCCACGACCTGGAGGACAAACTGAGGCACCTAAACTGGGCCCGACAGGCTAATGGTTACTCCAGATCAGACATCACAAGAGCAGCCAGACCCAGAAAAAACCACAGGAATGAAGAAGAAAAACAGTCACCCAAAGGGAAGGTATTTTTACCATACATCAAAGGAGTCATAGACAGAATAGGGAAACTGATGTGGAAACACAACCTCCAATCTATAGAACCCCCCCCCCAAATCCAAGAAATGCTACGCTCAGCGAAGGATAAAAGAGACCCTCTCACAGCTGCAGAAGTTTACCACATACCATGCAGCTGTGGACAAGTTTACATAGGGACTACTAAACGCAGTGTGCAAACACGAATCAAGTAACATGAGAGACACTGCAGGCTGCACCAGCCAGAAAAATCAGCAGTAGCAGAACATGTGATAAACCAACCTGGACACAAAATGCTGTTTGAAAACACTGAAAATCTGGACCAGGCCAACAACTATCATGTCAGAATGCACAGAGAAGCTATTGAAATCCACAAACACCTGGACAACTTCAACAGGAAAGACAAAACCGTAAAAGTAAACAAAATCTGGCTCCCAGTTTTGAAATACAATAGAAACAAAACTCAACACTTACAAAAGAATTCCACCAAGGAACAGGGGGATTCCCATCAGATAATGGCCCATCAACCATCCATTAGCCAAACAGACACTAATGAGCCTTGCATTTCTATACTGAGAAACTAACCATTCAATTACATAAATTTACATATACTCCCCAACAGGGGTTCACAGCATATAAACCCCAGACACACTCCTACCCAACCATTCCCTGAGGATGCCAGCCACAGATGCAGGCGAAACGTCAGAAAGAAATTCTTCCAGAACACGGACTCACAGCCCAGAAAAAAACCAAGGAAAATCTATGTAGAATATGATTTTGCTATTTTCTTTCTAGTTCTATATCTATCATGTCCAATAAAAAAAAATCTGGTTTAAGTGGATGGCTGATCTCTAAAATCTCCATCTTCACTTTTTGAATGCTTCCCCCCCTTTTTTTTTTGTCAAGGTGCATGACCACCATAGATGATCAAATGTACCAGGTTCTTTATTACACTTCCAACAATCAGTCTTTCTCCCCTTATATATTTTGGCTAATTCATATGGAGATAAGTGCCAACCTGAAAAACATCTTGTAGGTGTTTTCTTTAATGTCTTGAGATAAAGTTTATTTCATTCTCACAGTCCACATTTTCCCCCATTTAGTTAGCTCTATTGGGTGGCCTATGTTTTGGGCCCATTTTATCATATTGTCTTCAATAATTTAGTCTTCAGTCTCCCATTTTAGCAAAGTCTTTTATAGTCTTGCAATCATATTTTTAGGTCCAAGATCAATTATACTTTCCCAATCAGACTTCCTTCTTTCAATTCCTTCCAGTTTCAATCTTGTATCTTTCTTGAAGTTGCCTGTATAAATACCAGTGACATTTTGACTCCGGTCTGCTATGGCATTGTGACAAATGGTCCTCTGAGAGGCTCCCAGGAGACGTTTCTGCATGGGGCGACACACCAAGCGAAATTAAAAACTTTGGCTGGTAAATTTTTCCTCTGGCAAGAGGAAAATGGGGGGGGGGCTCCCAGAGATCCAACTCCTGCCTTGAATTCCCAGAGGATCAGACATCCATGGGTAGATCCAGAGTGAATGGAGCAGAGGGGATTGGAGCAAGACACAGCTGCGTGTATGCAGCCAATCTTTGGCACTAGCACCACCACTGATTTTTAATTTAAAAGAAAGGCTGCTTTACATTTCTGGAGTGTACAGCAAAAACCTGACATGGACCTGTAACAATAGCAATCTACAGCCTTTTTTTGTACAATCAACACTCACCAACATCTGTATTGAGAGCATTGACTGTACAAAATTATAAAACAAGTACCTCCCCCTGGGAAGTGGAAATAAAAGCAAACAAAAACTGTGACTGAACTTCGGGGGGGGGGGAATTGTGTACAAGTCTGAAGTGGCGACTTAAGATGTGTAAGCTGTGACAATGTGAAAAACAAAGAAAAGGAGAAGGGAGGCTGTACAAAATTAAAGCTCATTTTATAAACTGTTAAACTGGCAGATTTTTGTGTTCCTTGTTCCTTGTTTCCTCCCGCAGTGTTACATTGTTTCTTTAAATATATTTTATATATATATATATATATAGCAAACAAAACTGCATGGTCATCATTTTGTTACTGAAGTGATACAGGAGATGCTGAGGTTATATTCAGCACAACAATTCTGCAGAACAAAATTAAACCACAAATACACAACAAATATATAGAGAAGGGGTATGGGGTAAAACATGTGGGTGGATCACAGTACACCAAGCCATGCAAGTGGGGTCATTGAGGAGATTTGGGAAAGACATCATTCCACATCCTGCTGTGGTGTGGCAGAGGCAGCAGTACGGTATCCACCTTGGAGAGATATGTAATTATTTATAGGAAACCATTTTTCAATGAAAGCTTCAGAACCGGCAGAAGCAATCAATTTCTGATTAATATCTGAGAGCTTCTCCATAAGCCACATATCTCAGAACTTATCCCACCAAGCAGTCACAGTGGGCATTTCATTTTTCCAATTTTTAGTGATCACGATTCGAGAGATGGCAATAAAAAAATGATCTTTTTATATTTAAGATCCTTGTTAGAATTTGTGGGAAATGACAATAAAATAAGTTTTGGAGAGGGGTTTATAGGTTGTGCAGTGATTTTGCTAATGATATCTAAAGTTGAGGGCCAAAACTTCCAGACACTTGGGCACTCTAAACACATATGCAAGAATATGCCCAGAGTGGGGCATCCTCTCCAGCAGGCAGGTGAAGCAGTCTTTATCATTCTAGCAAGCTAGGCTGGTGTAAGATGCCATTTATAGATCAATTTGAGTGATGTTTCCTTTAGGGCAATTGAGCAAAATTTAAAATTTGGGGGAGTCCAAAGCTTCAGTCAATCAGCCTCATGTATCAAAATATTTAAATAGCCTTCCCTATAAATCAGCTTGCTTTATAATATAGATTACTTCCAAATGTGTCTTCTATCAGCCATCTATATATACAGGCAACTCTATCTTTTAGTGGTGAGTTAGGTGATGTGCAAATGTGCTCATATGCTGTAAGGGATCGCAGAATAAAGTCGGAAACTGTTAAGCATGTTAAAAATGTCCAAACTTGACAAATTTGGAAACAATTAGGGATGTATGGAGATAGAGCATGGAAGAATTCATCTACAGTTTTAGGCTTAGAGTTATGGAAGTGGTCTTGCAGCATATATAGACCCCATTCTTCCCACCGGTGAAACTGACTCAATTTGTCTGGATCAAAAAAAGGGGGATGTCAGGTCCTCCCCTGGATTCTGGGATTTCTAGTCAGAGTCCAGGGTAGGTCTCTGTCATGAGTTTGGTTCTCTGAAGTTTGGGAGAATCTCCTTCCCCCTCACTTGGGCCTCTCAGTGCTGGAGCCCAGCCAGCCCGCCTTAACAGTTGGGAACGAGCTTCTTCTACTAAGCATCAAGGTCACCTGCCTGGACTGGCAGCCCCCCTCCCTTTCTTCCCCCTGATGCTTCCCATGCCTGGGGAATATTGAAACTTAAGCTGTTGGTTTTTGTCTTCTGTATTCTGCTTCTCTGGCCAGAACTGGCTTTGGGGTGAAGCCGTACTCAATTCCTTTATCAATAAAGTATTTGTGTTGGGCTAATGTGAGTGTGTGCCTGATTCATCACAGTAAGCCAGTTCTGCCAAAATTCTCCATATTCTACCTGTGTATACTTAAGATGTGATGTCTGAGGGCACAGAGACTGGAACCCAGGTGGAGAAGGACCTGGGTGCAGGTGACCAGGGAGCCGGCTTGCCAGATGCCGGTACAGACTTGGCAGCAGGAGAGCCACGTCAGGAATGAAGATCGGTTCCCCCACCCAACCTGATGGAGTTGGGAGCCAGGCAGGCTCTAGGAATGGCCAGCCTTCCCTTCTCTGAGACACCCGTGCGTGGGGTGGGTGCGGCCATGGGAGCTAGCTGGCTCTGGCCAGATAAACGAGGCCGAGAGCGTCATAGATTGTTGAGGTGGGATATACCCCTGACTGGTGGTGTTCGTGAACCTGGGGTGAGGCAGCCTTACCCAGAGCTGGAAAGAGAGGTGCAGCAGCTGAAGCAGCAGATGGAGCTGATGCAAACCAGCCTTGTGGAAATCTTACAACAGCTGCCCCAGCAACCAGCACAACTGAACCAGCAACCCCCACCTGAACCCCAGCTCCCAGGGCCCCAGGGGGATGGAGGCCTGCCCAGGGGGGAGGCATCCCAGCCCCTCCAGGAGGAGCCCCAGCACTGCCAGTTCCCGGAGGCCTGGCACCGCCGGCGGGTGCCAGCCTGGTCGAGCCGCAGCCACAGCTGCATGGCCTCAAGCATCAAGACCTGAAGGCCATGTTTGATGGTGATGCCACGGAGCTACCATACTTCCTAACCCAGGTGATGGGATTCATGTCTCACTGGGAGGAAGAGTTCCAGATGGAGGCAAAGAAAGTGCAGTATGTTGCCAACCAGCTGGAAGGAGAGGCAGCGCAATGGCTGGTGGGGCTCTACAACATGGGAGCTCCAGAACTATGGAGTTTTCACGACTTCATGATGGTCCTTTGAGCCCAATTCAAAGACCCATTGAGGATGAGGCAAGATAGAGCATCTATGCTAGGGCTCGAGGTCTGTGGCTGAGTATGCTGCTGAGTTCCACCACTTGGCTAGCCAGATTCCTGATTGGATTGAGGCCACCAAGGTGCAGTATTTCCAGGATGGGCTCCACGCTGACATTCTGGAATGGGCCCTAGTTCAAGGGAACCCAGAAACCCTACTAGGATGGGTTTGGCTGGCCGGGGAGGTGGAGACCCTAAGGAAAAATGTGAAGCTGGCCAGGCAGTGTCAGGGGCTATCCGGGAAGCCCAGCGGAACCCCAGGAAAGAAGACCAAGGTAGCGTGGACAACCGGTGGCACAGCAAGCAAGATGGAGAAGGAATGATGAATGAGAAAGGGTTTGTGTCTACACTGCAGAATGGGTGGCCAAAGCATAGCTGAGTGTCCAGAGAAACAGCCACAAAACAGTCCCAATGAGGAGATGGTAAAAAAGCCGGAAGGAAAGCAGACGGCACCCAAAACACCTTTCAAGTTGAAGACCAAAGTGATGGCGTGCTCCCTGGTTCCTGGCCATGTGGCTGGGGAGTCTTCCTGGGAATTAGGGGACAGTGGATCCTCGTCCAACATTGAGCCAGCGGGAAATGGATCCAGCCTGCCCTACTAAGCGCCCAAGAGCAGGCTAACCCCGAAGGGCACCCAAGTGCTGTGGTGAGTGGAGTCAAAGCCCCATTTTTATTAAGGTCAAAATAAGGGTCAGTAGTAATGGCCCCCCCCAAGGTAATGATGATGGTGGACTGTGGGTGCACGCAGGTGCTAATCTATCTCTCTTTAGTCAGAGAACTAGCCGTCTCTTCATTAGGCCAACAACGTCTCCCTTGGGGGCTCCAGTACTGTTCAGATGCAAACCAGATTCCTCTCTCAGACTCTGTATTGATTTTAGATCCTTGAACATGGTTAGTGTTGTAAATCAATACCTCCTGCCTTTGATGAAGGACATATTGGCTCATTTGGCCAAAGGGAAAATTTTACCAAGCTGGACTTGAGGGAGACGCACTATAGAGTACGAATCAAGGAGGGGGATGAGTTGAAGACTGATTTTAATTGCCAATTGGGGGCTTTTGAGTTCCTTGTAATGCCCTTCAGCCTCTCAGGAGCCCCAGGGGTGTTCATGAATCTGATTAACAATGTACTTAGAGAGTTCCTGTACAAAGGGGTACTGGTTTATCTTGATGATGTGCTCATTTATTCAGAGGATTAGACATCCCATGTTAAGCTAGTGAAGAAAGTGTTGAGCAAGCTAGCAGAAAACCATTTGTATGCCAAACTTTCCAAATGTGAGTTCCACCAAACCCGGTTGGACTATCTAGGTATTGCATCTCTAGCAGAGAGGTTGAAATGGACCCAGAAAAAGTAAAGGGGTCCTGGCATGGGAGGCCCCCAGGAATAGAAAGCAGCTTCAAAGCGTTCTGGATTTTGCTAACTTCTACAGGTCTTTCATTCCTGACTTTGCTGAGGTTGCCTTACCCCTCACGGATTTGTTGAAAACTACGGAGCCTGGTGGACAGAAAAAGGGCAAGAAAGGGAAGCGGGAAAAGCCTCCCCCCAAAATTGTATGGACTGACCAATGTCAACAAGCTTTTGAAAAGCTGAAAAAACTATTCACTTCTGAGTCCATTCTGAAACACCCCAACCCCGAGCAGGCATTTGTTGTTCAAGTGGATGCCTCCGGTGTAGTGATGGGGGAGTGCTGCTACAACGGGATGAAGGAGGGGAGCTCAGACCTTGTGCATACCTTTCTAAAAAATTCAATGAAACTGAATGAAATTGGCCAGTATGGGAAAAGGAGGCTGGGGCTATCAAAGTTGTGCTGGAGACTTGTCGCCATCTGCTGGAAGGATCCTCCCAGCCTTTTGAGGTCTGGACAGATCACAAGAATCTTGAAGCTTTGAGAACACCATGCTACCTAAGCCCCAAACAAATTTGGTGGGCCAATTTCTTTTACTGATTTAACTTCATGCTGAAGTTTCTCCCGGGAAAAAAGAACTTTCTGGCGAACGCTTTGTCTAGACTTCCCCAACATGAGAGCAAAAGGAAGGAGGTGGTTGACATGGTTTTCTCTCCCTCTCATTTGGGACTTGCAGTCCTCACATGCAGCCAAGCCAAACGTCAAAATGCTGAGGTGGGCCCTACCTGAACCCTTTCCCCAGCAGGGGGCCAGGATCTTGTCGAGCCGGTCTAGGTGCTGCCTTCTCTCCCCATCCCAGAGTAAGCTACCCCAACCCAAGAACCCCAGGATCCAACCCGACCCCTTCCCTTGTCAAAGGGGGTGGGTTGGCAAGCCCATATGGCAGATACCCTTTCCCAGGACTCTTGGTTCCTTTCCCATAGGGGCAAAGTGGACATGCGGGAGGGGTTGGCTTGGAAAAGGGAGCGCATGTATGTTCCTGACGTCATGAGACCAGCCATTCTCAAGCAATGCCACAATGTGAAAAGTGCTGGGCATTTTGGCTATGCCAAAATGTTACACCTTGCTAGAAGGCAGTTTTGGTGGCCCTTCATGCGCAAGGAGGTGGAGGGGTATGTCAAAGGGTATCCAGTGTGTGCCGTGGCAATAAGGGCCACAGGGAGGCCCCAGGGTTTACTGGTTCTGCTGCCCACCCCAGGCAGACCCTGGGAGGTGATCAGCATGATTTCATTGTGGATCTCCTGGAAAGTAAGGGGCATATGGTCATTTGGTTGGTGGTTGACATGTTTTCAAAGCAAGCTCATTTCATTGTGTGTAAGCGCATCCCTACGGATCTGCAATTAGCCAAGATGTTCATCCAACATATATAAAGACTGCATGGGGCCCCTACCAAGATTGTGTCTGACCAGGGTGTGCAATTCACCTCCCAGTTTTGGAAAGCCTTCACCAAATTGTTGGGAATCAAACGTGCCCTAAGCAGCAGTCATCATCCACACTCGAATGGAAACACAGAACGAATGAATGTGACTTTGGAACAGTATTTACGTTGCTACATTAATTTCCAGCAATCTAACTGGGTGGACCTCTTGCCTTTTGCTGAAGTGGCTTATAACAATGCTGTACACCAAAGTACTGGTCTCTTTCCTTTTAAAGTGGTGTACGGTCAGGAGTTTGACCCCTTGCCGTTGGGGGAACTGGACTCTAAGGACCCTATTCCATTGGTTCTATGGAGTACTCAGATTAAGGACGCTTGGCTGAAAGTGGTTGCTGCTCTTGACTTTGGCAGTTTCTTGGAGAAAAAGAATGTTGGGTTTATGGGAGTGAATTTCCTTCAAAAAAATTGGCATTTTAATTGAGAACCTAACCCTTTGACATTGAATTACAAAATCTGAATTTCACTCATGGCAAGTTATTAGGGTGGAACTGTAAATTATTATCTTGCAATGACCCTGATCTGATAAGGTTTTGCATCAAAGAGAGCCAAAAGCAGACAGTAAGCTTTCTGAGAGACAAAAATACAGCTGGTCATGATCTGACATAATCCTTCTCATAATTCAACATAGAAGTGAAATAAAAATAAAGGCAATAATACACAGGAACATTAACAGTATAACCAAAAGGAGGGAGGCCATCTGGATGATCGCCTCCCAATCGGACTTCTGTGTCAGTCTGATCACCTTTGTTGTGCTGAAAAGGTAGTGGGGGGTGGCATGAGTTCAAACTGTACCATCCAATCTCACGAAGAAGTGATTAAAATGTCCTGTGAGGCAGAGTATGCAGATATGTAAGCGGGTTAGTAAGAGCCCAAAGAGCTAGCAGTCATGGAAAAGCTACCCATGTAGATAATGCTCTGTGTCAAGTGGAAAGTTGTGGAGAAAAGCTACATAGATGTTGGAGAAGAGCTGTCAAAGTTCTTGATCAGGCTGTTGACAGTTGACAGTTGGGAGAAATGTCAACAATGTATCCAATAAGAGGGAGGGAGGGAATGTCTCCCAGGCAAAAGTTTGTAGGGAAGCAGCAATGGCGGCTTACGTGTTGTTTATCAGAGGACAATGACAAGATGACAATATGGCCGCCATCCCTTTTGAAAAAGAGAGCTGTCAGAGGTAGGACCCATGAAAGCTGCTCTCAGGGGGTCTTTTGCTCTTTCTGGGTAGACCTTTTTGACAACAGACCAGTCTGACAGCCTGATCTGGGGGAAATGATTGCTCATACCTGATTTCCGATTCCAGGGACTTGGGAACCTGAACATCAATAATAATAATACAATTTTATTTATATCCCGCCCCTCTACGGAATGCACTCGGGGCAGCTTACAACAATTAAAATATACATCCAGACCCTCAAGGGTAATCAATATGTCTAGAAGCTGTGATCTTCTAGTTGCTGACATAATGGAGTCCCCCTTTGTGATTATAACCCTAAACAGGAATCCCCAGCGGTATTTAATGCCTGCTCCCGAAAGAAGGAAGATGAGGGGTTTAAGGGCTTTCCTTTTTTTTGCAAGGTCTCCGATGAGACATCTTGGTAAATCAAGATGGGGGTCCCATTGAAGGTAAGTGGAGCCAGGTCATTCAGTTTAGAGGTAACCTGCATATTTGGAGAAAGAGGAAAATTTCAAAATGGGGTACCGGGGGAGTTGTTGGGCCAGTTGAGGAGGGATAACCAATCTATGTGCTCTCTCAATGTTGGCATCTCCAAGATCCAAGTCAGGATATAGTCCATTGATCCAGGCAATCAGAAAGCTTTTGAGATCAGACCTGTCTGCTCCTCTTCTAGCTCGCAAATGTGAATATTGAGGCGCCTGCTTCTGTTCTCGAGGTTGTTGACCTTATCCATTAGATATTTATTGGAGTCCTTGAGTCAGCAAATGTGTGGGTCTTGGGCTAATGTTACTTGTAAGGCCTCAGAAGCAGTATTCTCTATAGCCGCAACTTTATATGTCGAATTTGACAGCTTTGCATTTACCGGCTGAAGCACCAAGGCTGTTTCCCTATGCAGATCTATTACAATGAGTTCTCTCTGCTTCTTTAGCTGTAGCGAGAGGTCCTGATCCATCGTCGGCTGGGAATCAGAATGGCTTCCCTTTTCTGCTTTGTTTGGTCTGGCGGCCATGATGTTGGGTTCGTGAAGGCCACCTGTTAAAAGGGGCCTGCATTCCTTGGCTGATGGATAATAGTCAGCAATGGTCTGCTCCACCAGATGTTTGTCCCTTGCATTAACAAAGGTGACCAGATCAAAATATTTTAGTGGCAAAATACTCAATTTTTAATAGGAATTTGTGCGGTTCAGGATGAGCACAACAACTATACGTCCACCATAGCTGATCACTAGCCCTGCCCCGTCAGTGTTACATTGTTGCATTTTTCCTCTGTTGAACTTAACTGGATACTCTTTCACTTCCCCCCTTAAACTTTAGTTGGATACAATTCTGAATACAGCAGCCAGATTAGAGACATACTAAAAGACTTTTCAAGTTCCTCCCTCCACTAACCGATTCCTTAAGTGCTTTTTGTATTTAAAGACAGTATTGGGATTGTCTTTCTTTTTTCTCTTTTTGTAGATGAGACTGTTAAATAATTTAAGAGAAGAGGAAGTATTGAAAAATCAGAACTTTTAGAGTTCTTTTGTGGTGGAGAGAAAGAAAGAATAGAAAGAGGACTAAAATATTGATTTCTTTTATCAAGCTTGGACAGAATAGAGTCTCTTATCTATCAAGGTCAGTACTCTGATATTGCAGAAGGACAGAGAAAGATGTCACATAATCCAGGACTGGATTGCAAAGGAGAGGAAGAGGAAGAGTAGAACGTGAAAGGAGCTGTGGAAGGAGTGACATCTAGTGGTGAAGAAACGGAATATTTATTTATGGAATGTAATGGAGAAAAGAAATAATTATAATAATAAGGAAAGTAAGAAAGAAGATGGCTACTTCAAGAAGAGCAACTACCCAAGCACAAAGGATGCCTTCTTTGGAACAATCTCCAAAGACAGCCGATCAAGCCTCAATATTAGAAGAAATCAGACTTTTGAGAACAGAACTGAGGGAAATGAAGTCAGAAATGAGGAAGGGCGTGAAAATGGAATTGAATGGAATCAAAGACTCATTAGATCTGGTTATAAAAGACTGTAAAACTTGACAGTAGAGTGGAAAGAGTAGAGACTAGAACAAAACAACTAGAGGATAAAGCAGAAAAAATAGCAACAGAACAAGAATGGGAATTGGATGAGAGAGGTCTGCAAGAGTTATAACGGAGACAGAATTGTTTAAAAATACATGGACTAAAGGAGCATCAAAATCAACATCTATATAAATATTTGATACCTAAATTAGCAGAATTACTTGGTAAGACTGTAGATCAGTTTGAATGGGAAATTGACAAACTTTACAGGATTAGTTCACAAACAGCTAGACTTTGAAAACTTCCAAGGGATATAGTGATTTATTTTTGTTGGGAAAAGAACCTGAGACTTGATGCTGCAACAAAATTTTGGACAAAAACTGGTGATTCATCACAAAAAAAGTTAACAATATTCAAAGACATACCAATGAGATTATTGAAAAAAGAAGCGATCAAAAATCTTCGACAACATTACTAAAAATAAATGCTATTTTGTATCGATGAAAAACTAGAGGGTGTTTCATTTAGATTTCAACAGCATAATTTCTGGATAAATACAATTCAAAAAGTAACTAGTGGTATGGAAAAATATAAAGATGCCTTGAAGACTAAACAGAGAGATCAGAGTGAAGATAGGGACAAAAAAAAGAATTCGGAACACAAGAATATAAGGAAGGAATAGCAATTACAGAGGACACTGAATGTGAAAAAGGAGAAGAAAAGGAGAAGGCAGAAGAAGACTAAGAAACAGAATCCACACCATCAGAAGATTAAAATTGATTTAAAGATCTTGACCTGGAATGTTAAAGGACTAAATCAACCTGAAAAAAAGAAGGAGAGTATATCACCATATAGGAAAGGGGAAATTTGATATAATTTGCCTAAAGGAAACACACAGTAAGAGAAATGAAGTCAGACTTTTTAAAAAACATGGAACTTGGCAATGAATTTGTCTCATGTTCTCACAAAAAGAAAAAAGGAGTTGTGATATATGTAAATTCAAGAATAGTTGCGAACAAACTCTCCAATGATCTCAAAGGCCACTGCATTGCTATAGAAATGATGATGCAAGAAAAGAACACATTGATAATCGGATTATACACCCCTTTCGAAAAAAAGGATAAGTTCTGTTATTAATCTGTTAATAAAAACTTCAGATTCCAGTCATGAAAGAATCATCAGGCTCGGGGACTGGAATGGTTTGATTTCACTGGAGCTGGATAGATCTACCAAAAAAAAAGCTGAAGGAAAATTTCCAAAATCTTTTGAACATATATAAAAAAAAAACAACCTTAAATTTAGAAGACGCTTTGAGATAGAAATATGAAGACTCTAGAGACTATACTTTCTTTTCAGAATGCCATAAGTCTCTATTGAGTATAGACTTCTATTTAGTTTCGAACGCTATTTGAAACACAACTTAAAAAAATTAAAAATTTACCAAGAGTGCTATCAGATCATAACCAGGTACTTTTATCCTGAGTAACCAAGCAAAAACAAGCTTAAATTGGAGATTAAATGATAACCTGTTATAAAATGAGAAAGTTATTCAAAAGGCTAAAGAGATTTTTAAAATGTTTTGAAGAAAACATGACTGAAGACATAAATAATAGTACAGTTCAGGAAGCCTCCAAGGCAGTAGTAATGCAAGGTTTCTTTATTCAACAATATGCAGAACTTATGAAGAAGCATGGGAAAAAAAATACATAGAATAAATAATATAATCAGAGAAAAAGAAAGGGAATGAAATGAAGATCCATCAAGAAAAGAGTTGAATAAAGAAATAAAAGCTTTGCAGAAACTATTATCAATGGAATATGTTACGGAAATGCAAAGGAGATTACAATATACAAAACAAATGCACTTTGAACATTTGAATAAACCTGGCAGATGGCTTACTCATAAATTAAGAAAGATGGATGAGAAGGGCTAACTAATTGTCAGGGGATGATGGGACAATCAGTCCCCAGGTGAAGCCAAAAACTGTCTCAGCAGACTCGGTAGCAACCCTTTCCCAAGAATACTCACACACAGAGTGTTTGGCGTCCATAAAACAGGAGGTGCTTTTAATCTTCAGTAGTTTCAGTATATACAAGCAAAGTGCTATGCCAGGCATCTCAGGATCAAAGGAAGAGAATGATCTCTGGTCTGTCTCTCTTTTATACACACAGTAAGCATTGGCTTAGCCAAGCACATGGCCACATTGCATCAGATTTCTACCTTCATGGCTTTGTACTGTAGTAACCCTCTTCTGATGCAACCCTTCTCATGCAGCTGTAGCATGATTAGCATGACTGGCAGTTCATGCAGTCAGTCATCGTGACTCAGCATGATTTCTACAGTTGTTTGGCCATTTTAAAACTTAGGGTTCAGTAACCAATTCCTGACACTAATACCCCAGAGAACAAGATCAGCATCCAAAATGACCTTAAGAGATTAGAAAGCTGGGCCAAAACTAAAAAGAATTTCAACAGGGAGAAATGTAGGATACTATATTAAGGGAGTAAAAGTGAAATGCACAGATATAGGATGAGTGACACCCAGCTTGATGGCAGTACATGTGAAAGGGATCTAGGAGTCTTAGTGGACCACAAGCTGAACATGAGTCAGCAGTGTGATGCAGCAGCTTAAAAAGCCAATGCGTTTCTAGGCTGCATTAATAAGAGTATATTGCCGAGATCAAGGGAAGTAATGTGACACTTTATTCTGCTTTGGTCAGACCTCACCTGGAATACTGTGTCCATTTCTGGGCACCACAATTCAGGAAGGATATTGAGAAGCTGGAACGTGTCCAGAGGAGGGCGACCAAAATGGTTAAAGGTCTGTAAGGCATGCCCTATGAGGAGCAGCTCAGGGAGCTGGGCATGTTTAGTCTGGAGAAGAGAAGGTTGAGAGGTGACATGATAAGCATGTTTAAATATTTGAAGGGATGTCATACTGAGGATGGGGCAAGCATGTTTTCTGCTGCTTCAGAGACTAGGACACAAAACAAAGGGTTCCAACTACAGGAATAGAGATTCCACCTAAACATTAGGAGTAACTTCCTGACAGTAAGAGCTGTTCAGAAGTGGAATATACTGCCTTGTAGTATGGTGGAGTCTCCTTCTTTGGAGGTTTTTAAACAGAGGCTGGATGGCCATCTGTTGGGAATGATTTGATTGTGTATTCCTGCATGGCATGGGGATTAGACTGGATGGCCTTTGTGGTCTCTTCCAACTCTATGATTCGAAGAAAGAGAGAAAATATATTACAAAAGTAAGAGAAGATCAAATCTATAAGGAATGAAAGGAAATAAGATTGATGTTTCAAAAATAATACTCATTATTTACAGAACAAGGAAATAAAATGACAAAGAATTTTCTAGGAAGACAAGATATCCTTTCATTTATGAGTGAACATAGAGAAATATTGAATCAACCAATAAGGATAGCAGAAATGCCAGAAGCAATTAGGAATATAAAGATTGGTAAAGCTGCATGCCCAGATGGCTTTACAGCTAAATATTATAAAGGTATGGGAGATCAAATATTGATACCATTAAAAAAAAACCTTGGATGCAATAACAGAAAGTTATTTTCCACAAACTTGACCGGAAGCTAACATTACATCAATTCTGAAAGAAGAGAAGGATCATCTGGACCCTAAAAATTACTGTCCTATTTCACTTCTGAATACAGATTACAACATATTTGCTTCTATTTTAGCAGAGAGAATGAAGAAAGTTCTTAGTGACTGGATACAATAAGATCAAAGGGGATTCCTGCTAAACAGATATCTGAGAGACAACATCTGCCATGTGTTGGACTTAATGGACTCTCACGATTATCGTAAAGATAAGAAATTGGCAATGATATTTTTAGATGCGGAGAAAGTGTTCAATAACATGTGATGGACAACAGTATTCAAAACCTTACAATATCTGCAAGTAGGTGATAAATTTACGGAATGGGTAAAAGCTATATACAAGATGCCGAATGCGTGAATTTTAATAAATGGAAAAAAAAACAAATCATATTAACATACAAAAAGGTACGAGGCAAGACTGTCTGCTTTCACCACTGTTATTTATCATAGTGATGGCGATTCTGAATAGAAGTATAAGACAAAATTTATAGATTACGGGAGTTAAAATAGGTGCTTTTGACTATAAACTTAGAGAGCATACACTGAAGGTTTGTTCATCTCTTTGGCTGATCTGGTGGAAGGGATAACAACATTAACACAACTTCTGAACAAATTTGAAACCATTTCTGGATTCAAAGTGAACAAAGAAAAATCACTTATAACAAAAAAATGTCAAAAAAGAAAAACCAGGATTGTTGGAAAAATCTGGATTTAAAATTGACAAAAAATGTATCTGGGAATCATCATAATGAACAAAAATACAGACTTATTTAAAAATAATTATTTAAAAAATGGACAAAGATCCAGAAGGATCTGAAAACTTGGATTAACCTGAACCTATCACTCCTTGGTAAAACCACAACAATCAAAATGAACATTTTGCCAAAAGTATTATTTTTATTTCACGTAATTCCAATATTACACAATGAAAAACCTAAAAACTTTACAGGATTCAAAAGAAAGGGGTGGCCTAGGGGTTCCAAACTTTAAATTATATTACAAAGCTTGCTCAATTCTCTGCATTAAAGATTGAACAACATTGGAAAATAAAAAACTTTAAATTAGAAGCTGACACAATAAGATTTGGGTGCCATGCCTACCTAATTTATGACAAAGACAAAGTGAATAAAGAATTTAATAGTCATCATGTATGTAAAACTGTATTAAGAATTTGGAATAAATATAAAAAAAGATTATGTTATAAAATCCCATTATGGAACTCGTCTCATGAGGCCTTCTTTAGCAGAGAAGGTATATCATCGGACACTTTGCTAACATATAAAGATATATTGACAATAAAAGAAGGGAAGTACAGTCTGAAGACTCAGGAAGAGTTTAAAAAAAGGTTTGGTATGTCACTGGTATCTACAGGCAAATTAGAGAAAGATTAGATAACATTGATATAAGGAAAACGATCTGGGAAATTTTATTAACATTTGGAAATAAAAACTGGTTACAAGATAATATAAACAATTACTTGAATGGGATGGAGAGGAAGAGATCATGAAGGAAAACATGATTAAGTGCTCACAAACTATTGGCCACATAATAGAGCAAACACAATGGGGAAAATGTTGAATAACAGATTGAAATATACATTATCCCAGATATAATAGAAAATACATATAAAATGTTCTTCAGATGTCAGTTACCACCACAAAAACTGGCAAAAATTTACAAGGGTCTAAAGAGCAACTGTTGGAAATGTAATCAAGAACAAGGCACATATTTCCACATGTGGTGGACCTCTACCATGGTGAAAAAATATTGGAAGGACATTCACAAAGTTATGACAGAAATTCTAGAAATCAGTATTTCATTTAAGCTGGAAACATTTTTAATAGGCATGGTAGATGCATCTGCAGAAAAGGTTATGGCAAGATTATATTTTACATGCTGTCTGCAGTAAGGATATTGTATGCAAAGCTTTGAAAAAATCCTTCCGTACCTTCAATAGAGAATTGGTTAATCCAAGTATACGATATGGTAGAAACTGATAAACTTACCTGTTTATTGAAAGTATAAAGCATAGAAAATTTAAATCAAAATTGGGGGAAGCTATCAAATTATTTAGGAAAGGCATGGGGTGGCTTTGCTCCAACTGGGCTGAGAGAGTGAGAATAAAGAAGTCAATAAAGAAAAGTGAAGAAGAAGATAGATTTATATTCTGCACATAAGATAAAATGATTGAAAATGAATGTGATCAAATCTGAATAAAAATCTAAGTGATACCTTTCTTTTATCTTTTGTTTTCTTAAGTAATATATCTAAGTAAGACATGGCAGGGGGTTGGACTGGATGGCCTTTGTGGTCTCTTCCAACTCTATGATTCTATAATTCTACGATTATCTAAAGTAGTGGGGAAATAGTGAAAGTGACTATTTGATTAACAGATAAAATATATGATTAAATGTTATTTAATGATATAGGAAGATGTTGGGTGATGAAATAGAATGTGGGGGGTAGAGAAATCATGTTAATTATTAAGAAGAGATTGACAATGTAAGAGCAAATATTATACAGGGATGGTTGTGTAGAAGGTCAAATGAGTAGAAGGGTAGAAATATATGAGAAGATAGAAATTAAGAGGGAATGTAGTAAGTGAGAAGGAATGAGAAAGTGAAAAGAATGATTGTGAGGAAGATTGAAGGAAGGTGTTGGTGGAATTAGAAAGGAGGTGAAGTAAAGAAAGTAAAGGATGGAAGAGATGGAAGTGAAGAGTATAGATGAATTTTTTTTAAGATTTGAGAAATGTTTGAGATTAAGATAATGTATGCAAATTTATTTGTTGATCAAATCTCCTAAATAAAAAAAAAAAATAAATACCAGTGACATTAATCCTTGTTCTAGTTCTTCTTGAGTTTTAATTCTGTGCGTTCTTCCATTTATTATTAAGATCTTTTTATAAGTTAACCACTTGTCTGCTTGCATTCCTTTCCTATTGTAGAGTGCCTTGTGAGGTGAGAGCCATAGGGGGATATTGGGGCACATTCTACCTTTATATTTTTTCCATACTTTCAACAGTGCTTTCTTAATGTAATGGCTATTGAATTCTTTGTATACCTTTTCTTTATCGTAGAATAAGTAGGCGTGCCATCCGTACCGTAACAAATCTGACTCAGTTCTTAGAAATCTCTTGTTGTCAAGTGTTGCCCTTTCTTTCGTCCATAGTAAACAACATGCTCTATAGTATACTTTCAAATGTGGAATGCCTAGGCCACCTCTCTCTTTGGCATCTTGAATTATCTTCACTCTTACCCTGATTTTTTCCCCTGAGCAAATAAATCTGGATATGTCAGTTTGCCACTCTTTAAATAATGCTTTGTTATGTAGAATTGGGATTGTTTGAAAAAGGAAGAGTAGTTTTGGTAATATGTTCATCTTTATGACTGTGATTCTTTCATTAAATGATAATTTTAAATTGTTCCAATTTTTCAAATCATTTTTAATTGTGGACCACACTTTTATAATTGTTTTGAATTAAATCTGAATTCTTGTTTGTAAATATGATTCCTAAGTATTCGGCCTTTTTACCCATTTGGAAGCCTGATTTTTCTGATATATCCAATTCGTTTTTGTCAATTTTTTTCTTATCATAATTGTTTTCTCTCTATTTACTTTAAATCCTGATATATATTCAAATTCCTTCAGACATTCTGTCAATGCTGTTATGCTTTCTAAGGGGCCTGCCAATGAAATCAATAAATCCTCCACATATGCTCTTAATTTGTATTCAAAATTTCCAAATTTAACTCCATTTATCTTTCGATCTTTCTGGTTTAACATTTCCAAAGTTACAATGAATAATAGAGGTGACAACAGGCAACCTTGTCTTGTGCCCTTCTGTATTTGAAAGAAATCCGTTTTTCCACCATTTATCGCTAATTGTGCTTTTTGATTCTTGTATACGGCTTCGATCCAATGAATTTCTTTTTTAAATTTTTATTAAAATTTTCATCAATAAAATAAACAATACATTTATGTTTATAAACTCTCATCCTAACCTCCATACAACATAACAAATTAGACTTACTAACTTCCAAACATTCTAACATATAATAAAAAAAGGTTACTTCCACTTTACTCTGTCATGTGATGTTTTTGCATACTCCTTCTCCCCATCGTCCATAGTGTGTCATTCTTGATTCTGTTGCAGATTTACAGTCTTTTTTCCCATTTCCTGAATTTGACATTTTCATTCTCTATGCTTATAGTTGCCAGTTCAACCCATTTCCCCCTCCATAATGGGGTTGCAACTCTCCAGTCTTCATAACTTTTTAAAGTTTTTCTTCCATCTAACATCATCATCAGCGTTTCCATCTCATACATATCGTATAATTGTAATAACCATTCCTCTATTGATGGTGTCTATTGATTCTTCCAATTTTTTGTAAGAATAATTCTTGCCATCATTACCATATAAAGGAGAATCTTTGTATAATTCCCTCAATTCCATCTTTTTATATTATGTAGCATAAATATACTTCTGGTTCACAACTCCTCTCCATTGACGCCCCCTTGTCGTGAGAGAGAGGCTTGCGTACCCTAATGATGTTTTGAGCTGTGCTGGCGGTGGCACAATAGCCACCGGTAGGGTCTCCCATGCCAGACTGTTCAAAACCAAACGGTCTGACAAAGAGTGTCAAAGGGCAGAATGGGCTGTCTAGCCTTATGGGAAGCATTGTAGGAGAAGGAAAACTCTAATCCCAAACCCGGGCAGATGGTGCTCGTCCAACCCTGTAAGGTCAACCATCTAAGAGAAGGAAACACTAATCAAATCTATAGCCCGAGGACCTCACTGCTACCGTCCATGCTTGCAAGGCCAGCAGATGAACCTTTGGTTTAAAGGGTGAGGCCAGTTCTGTGCACGCTGCACTCCACCAGACAAATCCATTGCACAGGCTTGAAGGACAAATCCAATTAAAAAAAAAAGCCCTGTAGCGATAGGCAAGGGACGAAATGGCAGGTGTAAAGATGCACTGGAAGCCGCAGACCCAACCCTTCATGCAGGCAGTTCAGGACTTTGGTCACTCAAGGCTGACCCGGGAGATGACAGTCTTGTTCAGCAGCGTCCTGAATGACCATGCAGCCTTTTTTAAGAAGAGCACTGCTTGCTCCCTATGGAGAGGGGCCTAGAAAAGGTGGCCTAATAAAAGCTCATCCCCAACTACCTGGTTGGCTAGCTGAGGCCAACGGGAATCTTCTGATGCAGTCAAACCAAGGCAAAGAAACAAAGGCGCACACTGGCCTCCAAAGGTGTAAATAAACTGACGCTTGCATGCTGGAACATCAGAACCATACGAGACTCTGCAGATAGTGGATGGCCTGAGCGTTGTTCTGCTCTAATAGCCCATGAACTATTATGACTTAATATTGACATCGCTGCTCTTAGTGAAGTTCATCTCCATAAGGAAGGCAGCCTTAAAGAACACGGCGCCGGCTACACATTTACTGGTCTGGCAAACCCAAAACCGGAAAACATCTTTAAGGAGTAGGCTTTATGATTAAAAACTCCATTGCCTCCAAACTCGAAGCTTTGCCAACAGGACACTCTGATCGCATTATTTCCTTACGCCTCCCAAATGTTGTTCTCTTTAGTATATTTTCCCCAACTATGCAAGCCGACCATGTAGAGAAAGAAAAATTCTACACAAAACTACGCCACCTCATACAAAAAGTCCCAGTAGAAGGTAAAATTATTATCCTTGGTGACTTCAATGCCAGAGTAGGAAAGAACTCTGAAGCCTGGAAAGGTGTCTTAGGCAAGCATGGTGTTGGAAATTGCAATGATAACGGACGCCTCTTGCTAGAGTTCTGTGCAAAACAACAGCTGACTATTACAAACACTATCTTTCAGCAGAAAGATAGCTTGAAGACAACTTGGATGCATCCCCGATCCAAACATTGGCACGTAATGGACTATGTTCTAGTCCACCAGAGAAACATTTGCAATGTCCGCCATACTTGAGTGATGCCCAGTGCAGAATTCCAGACAGATCATCGCCTCATCAGATGTAAACTAAATCTTCATCTTAAGTTGAAACCTAAGAGGGGTGGCATGTTAAAGAAGAGACTCCAAGTCAACAATCTTCAACAAGCTACCATGAGAGACAACTTCCAGGCAAATCTGCAAACAAAACTTGAAGACCATCCTACAGATCCTTCTCCTATAGTGCTTTGGCAACATATCAAAAACACTATCCTCCAGTCTGCGGAAGAATCCCTTGGGTTCTCCCACAAGAAAAATCAAGACTGGTTTGATGAAAACAACCAAGAGATCCAGGAGCCGTTGGCAAAGAAGAGAACTGCTCACCAGGCATACTTCACCCAGCCAACTTGCCATGTAAGAAAAGCAGCTTTCCATCTCACACGTAGTAAACTTCAACAAAAACTCCGAGACATGCAGAACAAGTGTGGATCAATGTTGTAGAAAAGACACAACGCTGTGCAGATCTGGGGGATGCTAGAGGATTTTATGAAGCTCTTAAAGCAGTGTTTGGACCTACTTATCAGGTCCAAAGCTCCTTATACAGTACAGATGGTCAAACATTAATTACTGATAAAGCCTCCATCCTGAATCGATGGGCTGAACACTTTCAAAGTCTCTTTAGTGCCAATCGAGTAGTCCAAGACTCAGCTATCCAACATATGATAAAAAAACCGATGAAAAATGAATTGTACATAGCTCCCATTTTGGAAGAGACCCTTAAGGCCATACAGCAGATGAAAAACGGCAAGGCAGCTGGGATTGATGGAATCCCACCTGAAGTTTGGAAACACAGAGGTCATGTACTCCGTGATAAATTCGATGAACTCCTTGTGAATTGCTGGGAAAAGGGGGAACTGCCATCAGATCTCCGAGATGCAGTCATCATCACTGTGTACAAGAAAAAAGGAGCAAAATCCAATTGCTCAAACTATCGAGGCATAACACTGCTCTCTATTGCTGGAAAAATCCTTGCAAGGATACTCCTGAACAGATTAGTTCCTGCCATTGCAGAAGTACTTCTTCCTGAAAGCCAATCTGGCTTCAGAGCCAATAGGAGTACTACAGACATGGTATTTGCTCTTGGACAACTGCAAGAGAAATGTAGGGAGCAGAAAAAGGGTCTCTATGTAACCTTTGTCGACCTCACCAAAGCCTTCAACACCGTTAGTAGGAAAGGTCTGTGGCGGATCCTGGAAAGACTAGGATGTCCCCCCAAATTCCTTAAAATGTTTATCTTGCTACACGAGGGCCAGCACAGTCAAGTCAGATATGGCAATGCTCTTTCAGAGCCCTTTCTAATAACTAATGGAGTGAAGCAAGGTTGTGTTCTTGCTCCAACTTTATTTACAATCTTCTTCAGCATGATGTTCCAAAGGGCTATGGCTGAGCTCGAAGAAGACGACGGCATCTATTTACGTTACCGTACTGATGGTAGCTTGTTTAACTTAAGCCATCTGAGGGCTCGCACTAAGACTCTAAACTATCTAGTCCGTGAGCTGCTCTTCGCCGATGATGCTGCCCTTGTTGACCACACAGAAGCAGCTCTGCAGCGCCTAACATCCTGCTTCGCAACAGCTGCAGAGCTGTTTGGGCTGGAAGTCAACCTGAAGAAAACAGAAGTTCTTTACCAGCCTGCACCACAGGATGAACACCATCATCCCCACATTGCCATCGGCAACTCTTAGCTCAAGTCCATTCAGCAGTTCACCTACTTGGGAAGCATCATCTACTCAGATGGCAAGATTGATAAAGAGATCGATCACAGAATAGCAAGGCATATAATGCATTTTGAAGACTTCACAAAAGAGTCTGGAGCAATAAACACCTGAGGCGAAGCACAAAAATCAGTGTGTATAGAGCCATTGTACTGTCTATCCTCCTTTATGGATCTGAAACATGGGTCACCTATCGCCACTACCTAGGACTCCTCGAGCGCTTTCATCAGCGCTGTCTATGCACAATCCTAAATAGACACTGGACTGACTATGTGACGAATGTTGCTGTCCTTGAGCAAGCAGGGATCACCAGCATTGAGGCCATGATATTGAGAATACAGCTGCGCTGGGCAGGGCACGTTTCTAGGATGGAGGACCATCGCCTCCCAAAAATACTACTCTACGGTGAACTCGCCACGGGTCAGCGTAAGAGGGGCGCTCCAAAAAAGCGATACAAAGACTCCCTGAAACAACATCTCAAGCTTGGCCAAATTGATCACCAACAGTGGTCTGCCCTGGCCTCACATCAGGAGGCATGGAGACGCACTATCCACAATGCTGCAGCCTTATTTGAGAAGTCACGCTGAACAAGTCTTGAAGAGAAACGACAACGCAGAAAGAATCACAACCCAAAAACATCACCCAAGGAGACCTTCTGCTGTGCTTTTTGCAACCGGACTTTTTTATCTCGGATTGGCCTTTTTAGTCATCAGCGCGCTTGCAGAAAGCACGGGATGAGTCCTTCCTGAATCTTCGTTTGCGAAGAAAAGCCAGAGAGAGAGAGAGATCTCTAACACAGTTATGAACAAAAGAGGCGACAGCGGACAACCTTGACGAGTCCCTCTATTAATATGACATGGTTTTGATTTCTCTCCATTTATTATTATTTGGGCCTCTTGGTTGTTATGTATTTTCCGTATCCAATCTATGTAGTTTCCTCCTAACTTCACCTGTTCCAGGACTTCAAATAGGAATTCCCACCTTACATTATTGGAAGCCTTTTCGACATCTGCAAATATCATACTTTATTTCCTCTCATTATGTTTATCATACTATTCCATTATATTTAACAATGTTCTTAAGTTATCCTTAGTTTCTCTCTTTGGTAGGAATCAGTTTTGGTCCTCATATATCCACTCCTTCAATATCACAGTTAATCTTTCCGTTGATATATTTGTGAATATTTTATTGTTGATGTTTAATAGAGATATTGGTCTATAATTTGCAGTAGATGATATATCCTTTCCCTCCTTTGGTATTAAAGTTATGTCTGCATATTTCCAAGAGTCAGGGCACTTTCCCTTATTAATTAAGTAATTTATGTAAAGGAATTAGGAATTCCTGTTCAAATACCTTATAATACAGGGTTGAGAAGTCATCTGGCCCTGGAGCCTTACCTATTTTCATTTTTCTTATTGCCTCTATTATTTCATCTTTTGTAATTTGCTTATTCAATCCTACTCTTTGTTCATTCAGTATTGATGGTATATTCTCTTTCTCTAGATATCTTTTTATTTTATCTTCAGTTTCTTGTATAGTTGGGTATTTCTCATAAAGTTTTGAGTAATATTCATGGAAACTCTCCATAATATCTTTTTGCTTAGTAAAACTTACCTTAGCTGTTTTAATCTCAGTTATTAATTTTTTTCTTTTTCCTTTCTCAATTTGTATGCTAACCCTTTCCCTGGTTTATTAGAATGTTCAAAATATCTTTGATTAGCGTATTTTAATTTCACACTTATTTCTGCTGAGATTTCTATATCTAATTGTTTTGTAAGTGCTCTTCATTCTATATTTACTTTTTCATTTTCTGGATTTAACTTTAGCTCTTTTTCTTTTTTAATGATTTGCTGTAACAACTTATTCTCCAGAATTTTCTTTCTCCTTTCAGCATCTTGTGGAATAAAATTCCCCCGGAATTTCCTGCATCCGATACTTCACTTGTAGCCATACCTTTAACTACATTCTCCTTTAAAAATTGTTTCAATGTATTAGTTTTTTCAATTATCGAATAATTTTTGATTAATATATCTTCAACCTCCAATTGTTTTGCCTTTTTTGTTGTCCCAAGTCCATTATAACAGGGCAGTAATCAGAAATTATTTTTTGTTGGATCTCCACTTTCTTTACTTCTCTATAAAGTGTTTTTGATATAAGAAACATATTGATTCTTGACCAGCATTTATGATGGGCTGACTAAAATGTGCAGTCTCTTTCTGTTTTATGTTTTTGCCTCCATATGTCAAGCAATGTCAATAGAGACATTATTTCCGAAACTGTTTTTGGTAAATTTCCCTACTTGTTTCTTGTTTTTAATGTTAACGATCTGTCTAACTTCAAATTTAGCACCCCATTCCAATTACCTGCCAATATATATTCTGAGTAATCATATTCCAGTAATTTGTCTAACAATTCTGCAAAAAAATCTTTTATTATCTTAATCTATTAATTATATAATATAATTATATTATATTAATCTAAATGCATTTAAATCTCCAGGATCAGATGAACTACATCCAAGGGTATTAAAAGAGCTGGCAAATACTATCTCAGAGCCATTGGCAATATTCTTTGAGAACTCCTGGAGAATAGGAGAAGTCCCAGCAGACTGGAGGAGGGCAAACGTTGTCCTTATCTTCAAAAAGGGAAAAAAGAGAGTCTGTGAACATTTAGAAGGCAATGCCATAATCACAAAAAGTCAACATGGGTTTCAGAGAAACAAGTCATGCCAGACTAATCTGATCTCTCTCTCTTTTTTTTTATATAAAGCTACCAGCTTGGTAGATGAAGGGAACCGTGTCGACATCTCATACCTTGCTTTCAGTAAGGCCTTTGACAAGGTTTCCCATGGCATTCTTGCAAAGAAGCTTGTAAAATGTGGGCTAGACAAGTTAACTCTTCAATGGATTTGTAATTGGTTGACCAAAGGGTGCTCAGCAGTGGCTCCTCTTCATCTTGGAAAGATGTGACCAGTGGGGTGCCACAGGGTTCTGTCCTGGGCCCAGTGCTATTCAACATCTCTATCTATGACTTGGATGAGGGAATTAGGGGCATACTTATCAAATTTGCAGATGAAACCAAATTAGGAGGAGCAGCTAATACCCTAGAGAACAGGATCAAAATTCAGAATGCCCTGGATAGACTGGAGAGCTGGGCCAAAGCTAACAAAATGAAATTCAACACGGAGAAATGTAAAGTACTGCACTTAGGGCAGAAAAATGAAATGCTTAGATATAGGATGGGAGAGACCTGGCTGAACGAGACTACATGTGAAAGGGATCCAGGAGTCCTAGTAGACCACAAGTTGAACATAAGTCAACAGTGTGATGCAGCAGGTAAAAAGGCCAATGCAATTTTGGGCTGTATCAATAGAAGTATAGTATCTAGATCAAGGGAATTAATAGTGCCACTCTATTCTGCCTTGGTCAGACCTCACCTGGAATACTGTGTCCAGTCCTGGGCACCACAATTCAAAAAGGATATTGACAAATTGGAGTGTGTGCAAAGAAGGGTGACTAAAATGGTGAAAGGTCTGGAAATGATGCCTTATGAGGAGAGACTTAGGGAGCTGGGTATGTTTAGCCTGGAAAAAAGACAGTTAAGAGGCGAGATGATAGCCCTGTTTAAGTATTTGAAGGGGTGTCACATTGAGGATGGAGCAGGATTGTTTTCTGCTGTTCCAGAGACTGGAACATGGAGCAATGGATGCAAGCTCCAGGAACAGAGATTCCACCTCAACATTAGGAGGAACTTTTTGACAGTAAGAGCTTTCGGCAGTGGAACACACTCCCTCAGAGCGTGGTGGGGTCTCCTTCCTTGGAGGTCTTTAAACAGAGGCTGGATTCCCACCTATCGGGGATGCTTTGATCAAGATTTCCTGCATGGCAGGGAGTTGGACTGGATGGCCCTCGTGGTCTCTTCCAACTTTACAATTCTATGATTCTATGAATCTAAGTTCCCAATCTTCTCTTAGCAAATACATCTTATCCCTACTTCATTCTCTTCTTATTATATCAATTCATACAACTTTATTTCTCTTCATGGATTAATTTCAGTCCTTTCAAATCCTCCTCCTCTCTTTCATCTTTCTGTCTCTATTTTCCGAAATCTTTCTTTCAAATTCTTTCCCTCCCCATTGGACTTCTATCTTCTGCACCTGTTGTTTTTCTGATATTCTCAAGATTAATTCAAATTTCTTCTTTTTCGTATCTTTAAACTTTACCTTTATTTGTTTGTCTCTGTTATTTGTTTTTTCTTATTACAAACTCCACTTCCTTCCAATCCTCTTCTTCTGATTCATTTATCTCTCTTCTGCCTTTCTCCCTTTCCTTAATTTTCCTTTTTCCCCTTTTCCTTTCTTTTTGTTTTGTATTCTTCAACACCTCATTTTAAGACCTTATACCCCTACCTCTCTGCATCTTCCGTCTTCTTCTATGTACTGTTTGCTGTTTATGTTGAGCACTGTTCCTTTAAGAGCCCATTTGCTATGTTACCGTGTTTCTCCTTTATACACTTTCACTCTGGTTTGTCTCTCAGTTTCTTAAGTGATTATATGTTTATTCTAAGATTGTTACTTTTCCTCTTCTCTTCTTTATATTCTGTTATTTATATTTTGTTATTATGTCTATTTCTTTAATTTCTTTAATTTCATCGTAATCTAATCCACCCTTCCTGGGTAGTTATATCACTTGGCTTACAATTCTCACTTGTCCATCAACTGACATTTATTTTAGGGTGTCTTCCCACAAAATAGAAAAGAAAGTTTGCTTATTTGCAGCTTTAAAAGTCTGTATAAAATTTTTAAAAGTGGTGGCATCGTTAAATACCTTGACAGCAGCTACAGTCTAGGTGTGGTGAGCCTCAACACTTCACAGGCACCCGTGGTTGGGAAGGTTTGATTTAAACTTTCTTTTCATAGAATCATAGAATCATAGAATCATAGAATTGCAGAGTTGGAAGAGACCACGAGGGCCATCCAGTCCAACCCCCTGCCACGCAGGAAATCACAATCAAAGCATCCCCGACAGATGGCCATCCAGCCTCTGTTTAAAGACCTCCAAGGAAGGAGACCCCACCACGCTCCGAGGGAGTGTGTTCCACTGCCGAACAGCTCTGACTGTCAAAAAGTTCCTCCTAATGTTGAGGTGGAATCTCTGTTCCTGGAGCTTGCACCCATTGCTCCGTGTTCCAGTCTCTGGAGCAGCAGAAAACAAGCCTGCTCCATCCTCAGCGTGACATCCCTTCAAATACTTAAACAGGGCTATCATATCGCCTCTAAACCGTCTTTTTTCCAGGCTAAACATACCCAGCTCCCTAAGTCTCTCCTCATAAGGCATTGTTTCCAGACCTTTCACCATTTTAGTTGCCCTTCTCTGGACACGCTCCAATTTGTCAATATCCTTTTTGAATTGTGGTGCCCAGAACTGGACACAGTATTCTAAGTGAGGTCTGACCAAGGCAGAATAGAGTGGCACTATTACTTCCCTTGATCTAGACACTATACTTCTATTGATACAGCCCAAAATTGCATTGGCCTTTTTAGCTGCCGCATCACACTGTTGGCTCATGTTCAACTTGTGGTCTACTAGGACTCCTAGATCCCTTTCGCACATAGTCTCATTCAGCCAGGTCTCTCCCATCCTATATTTATGCATTTCATTTTTCCGCCCTAAATGCAGTACTTTACATTTCTCCGTATTGAATTTCATTTTGTTAGCTTTGGCCCAGCTCTCCAGTCTATCCAGGTCATTCTGAATTTTGATCCTGTCCTCTAGGGTATTAGCTACTCCTCCCAATTTGGTGTCATCTGCAAATTTGATAAGTATGCCCCTAATTCCCTCATCTAAGTCATTGATAAAGATGTTGAATAGCACTGGGCCCAGGACAGAACCCTGTGGCACCCCACTGGTCACATCTTTCCAAGACGAAGAGGAGCCACTAGCCTCACTAGCCAACTCACTTTTCCAACTCACTAGCCTAGAAAACCAGGACGTCACTGGCCCCCTCCGATTGCCTGTTTCCCCAGGCAAAATTCGCCCCCTCTTCTTACTCTCAAGTAGGATTCTCCTCCAGATTGCATGGTCAGGAGTCATGAGCTCCGTGTGTCTCATCCTAATATGATGCCCTCGCCACCGGAAGTCCATCCATCCAATGAATTTCTGACCTGCTTTTAATCTTTCCAAAATCTCAACTAGTGTTCGACAACTAACATTGCTGAGAGTGTTTTCAGCATCTAAGAAAATTTAAGCAAGTTTTTTGTCTTTGTGATTTTCATGGGGGTCGATTACGCAGTAAAATAAATCCGGGAAGAATTCGCCAAGACTCCTAATAGTTCCCACAAGTTGCTCAACAAAGTTGCCTCATTCAGAAGGAGGAGGCTCAAAAACCAAAAGTAGCATAATAAAGGCTTTCAGAACTTTCCCCAACTTTTTTTATAAAGTTTGCAAAAATGCACACAACCAGTTGTATGAACTACCGTTGTGCAAAAGGCTGTGGGAACTACCAGCAATCTTCCCGAAACATCCACATCAGAGCTGAGCCATGATTGGTTGGACTGACTGTGGATTGATTGGACTGACTTTCAAGAGATGTGAGGAGCCTCAAATGAAAAGATCCAGTCCATTCCATTGGCTGGAGAAAGGAGCTCGGCCACCTCCTGTCAAGGCAGCGACCGGCTCCTCACAAAGGAATGAGGCAATGTTGACTGACCGACCCAACTCACCCCCTCACCCAGCTGCAGCTTTCTGTCAGACTTCTCTGATCCCAGTCACTACCCTAGCAAAGCTTCCTACTCCTTTGCTTGATTTACTCTGCTCTGCAAAAGGAGGAGGGTGGAAGGATGGGGAGGGGGTGGGATGGCTGCATCAGCAGTGGCTGCTCTCCCTGGCACGGCCACCCAGCCTCCCTCCTTCCCTCCCTCCCTGCCCTTCTTGCCTTTGGAAGAAGAGGGGAGAAAAGGTGCCAGCATTCTCTTTCTCTCTTTTCCTCCCTCCCTCTCAGGTTCCCAGCATCTTATCACCCCAGATGTGCTTGGGAGGCCACGCCCCCCCCACCTTTGTCGGTGGAACTACAAAGCTGAAAACTCACCGGATCAACCAATTTCATACTAAATCATGTAAACTATGTGGCACTGGTGCAAAAATGCACTAATGCGCAAACTATTGCAATAAAAACTGCTGTGTAACTGAGCCCATGGTATTCTATCAGATCTAAAATGTATCGAATATTCTCTCACAAATGATGATTGGGCAGAAAGCCTCATTGATCTTCATGAATCCAACTTGAAAATATTCTTTTCATTCTGTCTCCTAAAACTGAAGCAAAGATCTTGTAGTCCACGTTCAGCAGCGATATAGGGCAATAATTCTTAGGTTCTAATCTTTATGTATTAGAATTATATTTGCCTCTCTCCAAGTTTGTGGAAAATGCCCTTCCATTATTGAATGTAGGTTTTGTTTTAATGGTACTAACAGTTGATCTTCCAGTATTTATAGTATTTAGGTGTAAATCCATCGGGACAAGGGGCCTTTCCAATTTTAGTTCTCCTGATTGCTTCTGTTATTTCAGCAATTGTTATTGGTTGGTTCAAAATTGTTCTTTGTTCCTCTGAGAGTTCAGGCAATTAAGTATGTTTGTAATTTTTTTGTGTCAGTTTTTTGTTCTTTGAAGAGAGCTGTATAGAACCTGTGAAATGCCATCTTAATTTTAGTTTGTTCTGTATGAATTAATTTTCCATCTTTGACTTTTGTGATGTAATTCTTTTCTTTCAATTTTCTTAATTTGAAGGCCAACCATCTGCCAGGTTTATCGGAGTGTTCAAAATCTGACTGTTTTGCATACATTAATTTCTTTTCTAGTTCTGTCACCAGTTCCATAGATAGTTGTCTGTTGCCCTTATTCTTCCGGGTCCAGAAAGACCAAGGCAGGTCAAATGCTGTCTCTCCCAGAAGGCAGGAAGAAGTTCCACAGCATGTGATCAAGGCTGGTCACATGTAGGGGCCCTTGGTCACATGTTGCAGGACCCCTTCCTGCTTTCTGAGTCAGTAAGGGAAATTGTGGTGGTGGTGGATGCAGCAATTGCTGGCATGCCCATCAGAACTTCCTCCCATTCCATGGAGGAAATAGAGGGACAATGGGCCAGATATGCAGCTGGATACATCAGAGGGGAGCCAATCAAAGCCATAGAGCTGGAAAAGAGATTATGTGATTCTATAATGCTAATCCTAAGAAACCATACTCAGAAAAGAAGACAGCTCTTCTGGAACATTGGTACTGATCATATGTAAATGACCTAGTATTCACTGAGAGACAAGCTAAAATAAATGGCCTACTGTTATTGTGGTATATCTAACATTAGGGGCCCTCACTCAGTGGTGAGCACTAAGAGCAAGAAAGGCAAATATTTGCAGTAGATGTGATGTGCTATCTGCTTCACCATTAATCCTGGAAATGAACAGCTGCTTACAGTGGCATCTTATATTTGCAGCAATGAAGGAAACATCACACAGAACTACAGGTAGCAGCAGAATACCGATCTTTATTTTGGTCTTTGCAATGATGCTGATTCATCTAGTCATTTTAAAGGTGGTTTTCCTTCCCTTTATGAATATCATTTGTGTGTGATGACAGAAACAGGGAATCATAGAGTTGGAAGGGACCGCAAGGGCCATTTACTCCAACTTCTATCATGCACAAGTACATAGCTAAAGCACACTGTGTTGGACTAAATGGACCAGCAGGAAGAAATAGAGGGTCATATTCATTATACCTACCCAGTTTATGATCCAGATGCAGTCAAGTGTGGCCCACATGGCATGGATTGTGGCCTATGTTGTGCCTTTCATTCCCAATGTGTTCTAGTTCCAAATCTATTTTGAAGTGGACATTTGCCCAAACTCGGTGCTAGGAAAGTTCCTTTCCTACTTTATGCAGATGATGTTGTTGTTATCCTTTCTCACTCCAGACCAGGTCTGAAACATCTTTTAATGAAATTTATGAACTATTGCTTGACTAACAATCTGAAAATCAATTTTGGGAAATGCAAAGTCATGGTTTTTGAAAACAAATTTTCCCAACATCATTGGTCTCTCGAGGGGCATGACTTAGAACAGGTAAGAAAACTTCTCATACCTGGGACTGTCATTCCATAGTACTCTGTCATGGAATGCTTATAGATCATCTATTGTCCAGAAAGTACTAGTCAGTTCATCTGCAATAGAACACTTTTTTTTAACCAAAGGGGGCATATATATACTGTCTGCCATCAAAGTATTTAATGCCATGTCTGTTGCACAACTCTTATATGCTTCCAATATCTGGATAGGGGGACTGATGCCCAAGATAGATAGGCAACAGACAAAGTTCCTAAGGACCCTTCTCCAACTCCCTAATTGTGTCCCCAATTCTGTGCTTCTATTGGAAACAGGGGAAAGCCCTCTTTTGACTAGGGTATGGTGGTATGCTTTATACGTTTGGATGGAAGTTAGTGTTTTTGGTGTGCATTCAGGCTTGCTTTCATATCTGTCCCAGAATGTCTATGTAAGTAGCTGGTCCAAGCTTGTCAAAAAAGCAGCTTCAGTCAGTCTCTCTTCCTCACTCCTTTCCAATCGAGGTTTGAATATGGCCCTCAAATCTGTTAAGCAAAGATTGTGGGGCATAGCTGTGATGCACCAATAACACACTCACATTAACTCAACAAGATTTCTTTATTGAGCAAGGCAATGTGTTCCTGTAACATGTAAAAGCCAGAACAAAAGCTACCACAACCGCAGACAATAGATAAACCCTTCCAGTGTGAGAACAGTATGCAGGGGGAGGAGGGGGAGAGATGCGCCCAAGTGATGGCCTTGAAGTCTCAAGAGGAGAAACATTCCTAGGCGGGCTGGCTGTATTCCAGGGACTGAGAGGCCCAGGCAGGGAAATCAGTCCAGGAACCAAACTCATGTCAGGACCTTCCATGGATTCTACTCTAATACCCAGAATCCAGGGGAGGGCATGACAGCTTCAATCACTCTCTCTTCCTCACTCCTTTCCAATCTGGATCTACTATGGCCCTCAAATCTGTTAAGCAAAGATTGTGGGGCATAGCTTTTTGTGATCTGTGCTACCGTTCACATGTATCCTGTTAGTGTAATGGACGTCTATTACATCAGGCCTTTCCAAATAGCTGACTATTTAAAGAACCTGTTAGTGGTACTGCAGATTCCCCCCCCCATATAATGTCTATTCCTCCCCCCATATAATGTCTATCAAGGCAGATTTGCTGGTGTACCATATTTGGAAAGATGATGCCCATGCAATAATATGGAAGTAGAGTTGATGAAACATATTTTTTGTCTTGTAGCTTTATAATCAGGCCTGCCATTATACAAGCCACCCATTAATGAGCAAATGTCCAGGAAACTCAGATCAATTTTACATCAGTTTTTTATTGGAAGACAAGTTCTCAAAAGTGACCCTGGCTGTTGCTAAATTTCTTACAGAGACAGCTAGGATTAGAACTAACTGTGTTTTAGGTAGAAGCCAGTTGTAAATGTTTTACTGTTTAGATCTTTTAAAAAATATTTTGTCTATTTTCTGCCTTATAGTTGTATTCCCTTTTTTGTGATGGAGCTATGGATTGTAATAAACAAACTTGTACTTACTTGAATTTGCTAAAGCACACTGAGTTGGATTAAATGGACCAGCAGGAAGAACTAGAGGGTCATATTCATTATACCTGCCCAGTTTGTGATCCTAATGCAATCAAGTGCAGCCAACATGGCATGGATTGTGGCCTATATTGCGCCTTTTGTTCCCAATCTGTCATAGTTCCAAATCTATTTTTGGGTGCAAAAATCAGAAAGTTTATGAAGCTATATATAGCTGGTGCATTGTCTTTCACTTGGTGACTTGCAAGATGTGAAGAGGTTGGGTAAACAGGAGCACTTCTGTGCCTAAGCAAAAGAAAAAGTAATGATGCAACCATGGACATGTTGCAAGTGTGTGTGTTACCCTATGAGGTAGGGGTGCTTTAGAGACCCTCCTGTGATGACAAAATCTCTATTATTATTTGGGGGGATTATTAGCTCAAATGGATGCCTACAAGAGGAGGGTAACTGCAGGGATCTTTTCACCTATGTATACTAGTACTAACTTCAGAGAGCACTCCAGCTTAAAGTGAAATAAAGTATTTTTATTGGAAATAACACAAATTGCATTCACACATGCAACATACATTCCTAAGAACCATACAAAGCTATAGAGGACTAAGGCAGGAAGACTGGATAGAAGGAGAGCTTTTGAGGATATAGGGTGATAGTTACCAGTCTTGAAAAGTTTCATGCAGTGAAGATACTCAGACAGGTGTCTGAGGGTAACTCAGGAAGTTCTGATCTGGGGTGTACCAAGAAAGAGAATGGTTGGATTAGTCCACGATGGCACACATTTCTATTGTCAGGCGACTAATATTTATATCCTATTTCATATCCTGAAGGGGTACTCTGGTTAGGACAATGCCTGGGTGGATTTCCCACGGGATAGACAAAGAAAACCAAAACTCAACCGATTGCATTAATGGATGGGAGATAGAAATTGAAGGGTTTACAACAACCTTGTAAGGTTGGATAGGTGGGGGTATTGGAGAGATTTCCATAGGAATAGATTTGGGTATAGTCACTTAACTGTTTGATTGAATGAATCATTTCTGAAATGTCAAGGACTGGAAAAAAGGAGTAGCACATACCTCCTTAATGACTGTGTTTACTAAGGGGCTTCCATACAATCCTAATATGGGCTTACTTGCCATAACATTTCTAAGATACATCCCAGGCCATTGTGACCTCTAACTGACCTTTTTGGATTGCACCAGTCAAACTGACCCCGAAAAGTGTCTAATATTTCCAATTATGAGATACCGTGGGGAGTGGGGCATAATAACGTGTGCACCTAGGCCACAGTCCAAATTATGTGGAGAAAGTTTGACAGCAAAAATGATAACTGAAACTGAATTAACAACAACAAAACACTGATCTCATTCATCTTTATAGTGAATGCTTGTAAATATGTTCTTTCCATGCTGCAGTGTGTTAGTTCATAGATACAACACTACACTCATGCAAGTAAACTGAAGTTAGAAAAAGAATGTCCATAGCTCAGTGACAGAGTCCATTAGTTATATTTAGCTCATAATTCACCAAAAACAAACAGTACAGCTTTCAGTGAAGATGGTGATGCAGGAGAGTGACTTCTAATATGGCTGCAAAGAAGTCACTCCTCTATCAAGGTTCAAGGCTGATTTCCCAGATCATCGGACATCTAAAATCTTCCCCCCGGATAAATGGGAGTTAAAAGTGAGCTCACAAGACCAGATTCTGCTCAGATTTCACAAACATTGATTGGAGGATCTATGGCTCAGAGATATCTGGCAGGATAGTTGTGGAGAGCTGATATTTTGCCATGACTGAGAGATGGTGGAACCCAGCTGGAGTGTTGCCTTCACTTTCGATTATAAAGACTTAGAATGATAGAAACATAGAGTTGGAAGAGTACAGAAATAAGCAATTAAAGTATTAGAATCATAGAATCATAGAATTGCAGAGTTGGAAGAGACCACGAGGGCCATCCAGTCCAACCCCGTGCCATGCAGGAAATCACGATCAAAGCATCCCCGACAGATGGCCATCCAGCCTCTGTTTAAAGACCTCCAAGGAAGGAGATCCCACCACGCTCTGAGGGAGTGTGTTCCACTGCCGAACAGCTCTGACTGTCAAAAAGTTCCTCCTAATGTTGAGGTGGAATCTCTGTTCCTGGAGCTTGCATCCATTGCTCCGTGTTCCAGTCTCTGGAGCAGCAGAAAACAAGCCTGCTCCATCCTCAACGTGACACCCCTTTAAATACTTAAACAGGGCTATCATATCACCTCTTACCCATCTTTTTTCCAGGCTAAACATACCCAGCTCCCTAAGTCTCTCCTCATAAATTAAATTAAAATAAGTAATTAATTGCAAAACAGTAACTCATCAAAGAGGTTTTAAAAATGATTTTCTAAAGATAAAGGGGAAAGGGGTGGTTTTCTTTTTTGCTTGTTACTAAATAATGGAAGTAAGTGTATTGTGAAATTAGAGTATAAATGTACAAGGTTAAATAAGAGACTCACAGACTTGAAGCAAACTGAAACTTAATAGTGCCTTGGCAACAAGAGATAAGATAAGACGAAGTATTATACAGAGATGTTTTTAATATGGACAGAATTGGACATAGCTGAGGAGAAACCGGGACTGAAAGAATTATAATAGAAGTAGACTGGAGTAAGAGTGCCCTCTATTGCTGGAACAAGAAAAAAATTCTTCTTGGAATTGCTAACTTAAAGAGTACTTAGCAATTATAAATAGTGAAGTTACTAAGTAAAATAAGGGGAAAGGGAAAATGTTGATGCCAGTAACTAGAAGGACAGCAAAACAAGCACAACAACAAATGTAAGCACAAAGGAGAGGATCAGTAGAGGCAGACTTAACAACAGCAACAATATTTTTGGAAGAAATGAGGAAATTGAAAGCAGAACTATTTCAGAAAATATCGGAAACAGCAACAGATGTGAAGAGAGAACTAAGTGGAGAAATACAAGTCCTTAAAGCAACTATAGAAACTTAACAATAGATGTGGAAAAATACGTAAAGATGTAGCTGAGCTACAGAATGTGACTAATGATCTACAAAAAGTGACAGGAATTAAAAATAGATCAAGAGAAAGAAAGCCCTTGTGGTCTCTTTCAACTGTATGATTCTATGATAAGAGATGCTAAAGCACTAACAGACATGATGATAAGAGAATGTTGAGTGAATATTAGAAGGATTATAGAACAAGAAGGAGAGGATTTATATGAAAAGGTTACAGAGGCTGTGGTGAATTTTATAGGCTATTCATTGGAGAGTGTGGAGATGTTGATGGACAAAGTTTATAGAATTAATTCATAATTAGCAATAAGGAAAAAACTGCCCAGAAGCACAGTGGTCTTTTTATCCAAATGGATACCCGGGAGTCCTTGTGATCCTTAAAGGGGCTGAAGGATGGGTTACCAGGGGAATCCGCCTCACCCTGCCATGCCCAACTGGGACCAGAAGCAGGCTGCTCCTATTGTGTCCTGGCCTTGATCGCCCATGAAGAGAGACCAGGTACCAAGGCACTGGACCTCCAGTAAGAGGACCTGTCCATATATTCTTCTCCCGAGGACTCATCTGAAGTTCTATCGGTGTCTGATTCCTTCCTCCTCCAGTGCTTGTTACGACTCTTCCTCTTTTCCTTCTTGTTCTTTCTCTTCCTCCCATGTATGTTGCCAACCTTGTTCCCCTCCTCTGTAGAGGAAGTACAGCCAGAAGTGTCGTTACTGCTGCTACTGGTCAATGAAGACTGCTGCCTTCACCCTTTTGTTCTTCTGGCTGTCACTGGAATCTCTGGCACAGCACAGACCCCCAACAATGTGAATTCCTGAGGGCCGCTTGATGTTTGAGCCTCAAGCCTCCCCACTTGTGCCAGCAAGAATATGGCCTGAGACAACCCTTCCAGATAAGGCAGGTCCCTTGGCGTTGCTGGTGGTGTTGAGGGGCACTCAATGGGACCTTTGCCGAATGGCATTGCCCCTCACTACTCCAGCTTCACCTCTTGGACAAGGTGCCAGGGAAGCACAGGATTTCTTAGGCCTACCTGTTTGCCTTCTAGTAACTGGCTGCAAAGGCTGTTGTGCCTTCTTGGCAGGCATGTCCAGCTGGTGTTGCCACAGGTGTTTCCTGCAGTATTCAAGCCTCTTCCTGGAGGCCAGTGATGATAGCTCAGGTACCCACGCCCTTGAGCTGAGTGATTTAAGCTCTGAGTGATTTCAGCTCCAAGCTATGGAGACCAGAATTTGGCTCTGTGCCCTCAGTTCAAGGCATAGTGATTTCAGCTCTGTGCCCTCAAAGTGATAGAAGGGCAAGGCAAGACTCCCATCTGTGATCCCTTCCCCTTGGAGCCCAGCGATCTGGCTCTGTTCCCCTCTGTTGTTGTCCAGCCCTCCCTTATGGAGGCCTGTGATTCCAGCTCCTGTGCCCCCCCCAATTGTTTTCAGGGCAAAGGCTGGCCCTTAAGCCCCTTTGCCCCCAAATGATTCCAGGGCAAAGGACTGGCTTCTGCTGCCACTGTTGGATGCCATGGTGCACTTTTCAGGTGCCACTGCTGGACGCTGCACCGCCCCTTAGCTCCTGCACCTCTCCTAGCGATTTCAAGCCCCCTTTATCCCTCAAGTGATTCCAGGGCAAAGGCTGGCTCCCACTGCCATTGCCAGACTCCACACCTCTCTCTGCCACTGCCAGGGAAAAGGCTGGCTCCTGCCATTGCTCTGGACACTGCATCACTCTCCGCTGCCTTCACTGTCATCGTGTCCCATTGCCACAGTGTGCATTTTCAGTTCCTCACTGCCATCCCCGCCACCGTCTTCTCAATGGCTCTTCTGGCTCTTCTCCCAGCTCCTCTCTCTTTGGTTCCCAGAGAGCGAATGGCAATCTGGGGAGGCAACTGGGAATGTATTCCTGGCCACCGGACCAGAGGGAAGCCTACTGCAGGAGGCAGCTCCCTCTATTCCCCCAGCCAATCAGATTTGAGCAACACACGCACCTCAGATTGGCTGTCAGTAAAAGCTCCAGCCAATAGGAGCAAGCCATGTTGTGCTCCGATTGGCTGCCACTCCATCACCATCCATGCCAGGTGCAATGGCCATTGAGAAGGAGACAGAGGCATGGTGATGGTCATGCTCGTATTGTGGGGGAACAGGGGTACCCGCTGGGACCACAAAACAGCTGCCGGGTAAGTCCAGCAACCTGATTCTTGAAATGTATGGGATTTTATAGGAAAAGGTACTTCTTCAGTGGAGAGTCAAGCTATTTAAGCCTTTAAACACCAGTTTTTTTAAGTAGGGAGAGAATCCTGAATGTATTGAGGGGAGTAGGGAGCACAGATGTTCTGTTTTAAAAAATGGTGTTTTTGAGCTCCTTGAAGAAAAAAGCCCAAAACTTTTAGCAGCTTGAGAAAGCTAAAAAATCTCCCTTGAATTGCCTCCCTTTTCAGGACCACCCTTCTATAATGTCTTGAAATACTGCCAACTTGTGGGTATTGAAGTAAAATGAGACATCTAAGTAGAACACAGTTACTTTGCACTTTTGTATACATAGGCAAAAACAAAATACAAAATAAATAGCATTGTGTGAGGAAAACATGTCTTGTATAAGATCTTTTAATGCCTTCAAATTATTTGGCCATCTGTCTAAATGCTTTGATTGTTTATTCCTGCATGGCAATGGGTTGGTCTCTTCCAACTCTATGATTCTGTGATTCTGTTTCCATTTAAAGAAGCTGGAACTATTTTATAAGCTCCATAGTTCCTTCACCTTGGTATATAGATGGGTATATAGATGTATATAGATGAGGTTTTATATGCAGAAGCTTGCTAGAAGAAAATTGGTGCTTCCTTTTTATTTTTTAACTTGGCCTGTGTCCTTGTGAAAATTCAAGAATCAGTCAAAGGAAGGACAAGCAGGATGCTATTTTAATAAAAGCACCATTAACCTCACAGTATCATTCAGCCAAAGATCAATGTGAAATATTTTAACTGTAGCACTTACATAGAAAGAGGCATGCAACAGAAAGAAGGGCATCCCTTTGATGCATATGCTTTTATTTTTGACTGTGATTCTTCAAGCAGTCACAGAATGAAATGCACACCTCTCTCAAATTTATTTACTCTTCTTTGGTTGGTTGAGCACTATGATATGATAGTGCCCTGCAAGACACTATCATATAGTCTGCCTTATCTATAGCTCCAAGGATAAGGAGGGCAAATGAAGGAGAAGGAAGAAAATGGGATTAAGAAAAAGAGAGGTCTAGCAAGTAACCAATTGTCTTCTGAGTCCCCACTGTAAACTTCAGTAGTCATGTATCTTAGCTCAAATCTACCACTTCATTTAAATCTGCAACAGATTGTGTTTGAAGACAGAGGGTTTTTTTGCTTCTTTTTCAGTATGGCAACTTCATGCACTGGGTCACTTCCAGGTTTGAGGAGCTCCTTCTAGTTGACCCTTTATATCTGTGATGCACCAGTAATACACTCACATTAACTCAACAATATTTATTTATTGAGCAAGGCAATGTATTCTAGTAACATGTAAAAGCTAGCTCCCAGGATACAGCAGATAAACCCCCAAGCGTGAGAGTACTTGTAGGACGAAAGAGAGGGGGAGGGAAAAGAAGGAAACGAGCCCAGGTGGTGAGACCTTGAAGATTCAAGAGAAGAAACATTCCCAGGCCAGTGACTAACCAGCTACATTCCAGGACTGAGAGGCCCATGCAGGGGAAATCAGGCCAGAAGCCAAACTCGTGTCAGGGCTTTCCTACAAGCACTGATGGTATCCGTATGATCTTTGGTGGACAGAAACCTACCATTGTAATTTCTCACAATACTCCTTACTGTTTTAAGGCGGGGGGGGCAACCTCTGGGACACAAGGGCTATCCCCACCCAAAGCAGTATTATTTTTATTTTTATTGTTATTTAATTTATATGCCCTCCTTCTCCCACTATAGGGACTCATGACAGTTAACAGTGGGTTCAAAACAATGTCTAGACAAGTTAACCATTAAATGGATTTGTAATAGGTTGACCGGCCGAACCCAAAGGGTGCTCTGCAATGGCTCCTCTTCATCTTGGAAAGAGGTGACCAGTGGGGTGCCACAGGGTTCTGTCCTGGGCCCAGTGCTATTCAACTTCTTTATCAATGACTTAGATGATGGAATTAGGGGCATACTTATCAAATTTGCAGATGACACCAAATTAGGAGTAGTAGTTAATACCCTGGAGGACAGGATCAAAATTAAAAATGACCTGGAGAGCTGGGCCAAAGCTAACAAAATGAAATTCAGTACAGAGAAATGTAAGGTACTGCACTTAGGGCGGAAAAATGAAATGCATAGATATAGGATGGGTGAGACCGGGCTGAATGAGATTACGTGCGAAAGGGATCTAGGAGTCCTAGTAGACCACAAGTTGAACATGAGTCAACAGTGTGATGTGGCAGCTAAAAAGGCCAATGCAATTTTGGGAGGCATCAATAGAAGTATAGTGTCTATAATAATAATAGTGCCACTCTATTCTGCCTTGGTCAGGCCTCACCTAGAATACTGTGTCCAGTTCTGGGCACCATAATTCAAAAACAAATTGGAGCGTGTCCAGAGGAGGGTGACTAAAACGGTGAAAGGTCTAGAAACCATGCCTGATGAGGAAAGACTTAGGGAGCTGGGTATGTTTAGCCTGGAAAAAAGACGGTTAAGGGGTGATATTATAGCCCTGTTTAAGAATTTGAAGGGGTGTCATATTGAGGATGGAGCAAGCTTGTTTTCTGCTGCTCCAGGGACTAGACCACAGAACAATGGATGCAAGCTCCAGGAACAGAGACTCCACCTCAACATTAGGAGGAACTTTCTGACAGTAAGAACTGTTTGGCAGTAGAACACACTCGCTCGAAATGTGGTAGGGTCTCCTTCCTTGGAGGTCTTTAAACAGAGGCTGGATGGTCGGTCACCTGTCAGGGATGCTTTGATCGTGATTTCTTGCGTGGCAGTGGGTTGGACTGGATGTCCCTTGTCTCTTCCAACTCTACAATTCTGATTCTATACCTACCTTTAAATAAACACACTCAAGCCCTGCAGACTGAAGGATAGGGCACCTGGTCAGGGGGATATCAACCCGATGGAGCACTGCAACTCCTACTCCCCTTGGAGGCCCAACTGGTGCCAACATTGCTTTCTCTGGGGCACTGTGACACACAGGCCCACCAGTCAAATTTATGTCACTGTTCAGCCTGGCCACCTCCACACTTACTCTGCCACCAAATAAATACTTGTGGAGACCACCATTCCACAGTTACCACCTTTATGTCAAACTCCCTCCTTATCCCTTTCTTGGACTGGGGTTTGAGTTAATCTGGATAGTACTTGTATCAGTGTGTTTACTCACAGGGTTAGCAAGCCAAATAAATACCAGTAAGGGAAAATAGAATTCATGAGGAGTCTGGATTTGATAAACAAAATATAAAAATTAGTTTATTGGGTGAACAATATAACAGAAATGCTTTGGTTTTTATTTCCAACTTGGTTAACTTTAAACTGGTCCCACTCTATGGTAACCATATAACTTCAGAATCTGCCAGACTCAATAACAAATTGTGAGGTTCTTTCTTTCCTCTCAACTCTGTATTCCAATCAGCCTCTATTCCTCTTAACACTTATTCTCACTGCAGATACATTCCCTTAGCTGCACCCACAATCATACACACATTCCTGCCCTCTTCTCATCACATCATATCACATCTTCAACTCCCCCTTTCAACTGTCAACCACATCCTTTCACTCTAGGAGACCCCTCCCATACCAGTTTCCTGCCACAGAATTGGCTCCTTCATGCTCTTTTCCCATTTGCTCATCAACATTCCATCAAATGCTCATCACATGCACCATGTCACAGGCACCATGTTAAGACATGGCTTTTAGGCCTAATTCACTTTTAAGTACAGTCGGCCCTCTGTATTCATGGATTTGGCATCCATGGATTTGGCATCCATGGATTCAACCATCCACAGCTTGCAAAATATTCCAAAAGAAAGGAAGGAAGGAAGGAAGTTTGAAGAAGCAAATCTTGATTTTGCCATTTTATATGAGGGACACCATTTTACTACACCATTGTATATAATGGAACTTGAACATTGACAAATTTTGGTATCTATAGGGTGGGGTGGGGTGGGGTGTCTTGGAACCAAATCCCAGTGGACACCAGGGGCCCACAGTATGTAGATTGTTTTTCACACTTTCAGCCTTTTAAAGATGTTTTAACTCATCAGCTATTTAATACGTTTCTATTGTGTTTGTATTATTTCTGGTTTTAATGTGGAATTGTTTAAATTGTTTATATTGTTTTATCTGTTTTCTGTATGAAATCTCATAATAAATGGGTTGGGAATAAATGAATGAATGAATGAATGAATGAATAAAGTTGTATAGTCTTGCAGGGGCTAGTGCAGTCAGTCAGTGAGTCAGTGAAGATGGATGATCTGTTTCATATATTTCATATAAGTAAGCATCAGTAAGTCTCTTTCCTATCCCGAAATGGGAATGTCTGTTGTGATGGTAAAGTGATATGCTATTCTGGGGCTATCTTGTAGCATGAATGGGAACATGTTGCCTGCAGGGAGTCTAAAGAATGACAAGAACACATTGCAATTTCAAAATAATCTGTGCACTATCCAAAACTCCTTAAAGCAGCTGTGGGCAACAATGATCCTCCAAATGTTGTGAACCTTCCCAATGGGGGAAGGACATATATAAAGGAAATGTAATGGAGATATATTGGAATGTTGACCCATTTGCAATGGTGAAGCAAGGCTGAAATAAGCATGTACAATTAATGAGAGATTTGTCTTTGTATGCTCAATAGTTTTTTTCTGAACATGTGAATGTCTTGAAACAGATAATGATTTGTGTTACCTTTTAACTATCATGTTACTAAACAGTGAGTTCCTTAAAACTGAATAATTAATTCCTAGTTGCTTTGGTGATGGATTGTGTACACTAGACCATTTTGAGAACTGAATACAGGGTAAGTAGCCACAGCTACACTGTATTTGTTAAATGCTCATAGCTCAAATGCAAGTGTTCAAAATGACAGTGTAAACAGTAAATCTCGAATATGGGATTCTTGGATCAGCCTCACTTAATATTCATAAAATATACATATGGGTATAAGTGTGAGTTCACTGAATGCAGGACAAAATATTTTTTATTTTATTATTTTTTTACTTATAAAGCTTAAGCAAGGATTTACAGAAAGGGTTAGGCTAGACTCTTTCCTGATAGGTGGTGATATGAAAGGACAGTATGGTGAGCACCAGATCACAGGTAGCTAAGATAGTGCCTATATTTGCAAACCAGAGTTATTACTAAGGCAAAGAAAGTTACCTATTGGCTAGGCATGAAGTATGTATCCTAAAGGAAAAGGGTGGGGGACAGTTAGTATGAATGGAAAGGATATTCACCATTATTTGTTTCCTAGCCAAAAAAAAAAAAAAAGAGGGGAAGAATAATAAAGTTGCAAGAGTTTTGCACAATTTTCTCGCACATCTTGAAGTATTTGGACAAATCGTGGAGTTTTCTATGGAAACGTAGCAATCTTGCACAGAAAATAGCCACATGGTTGTGCAAGACTGTTGTTTTCTACACAAGATTTTTTGTGTGAAGATTTTTGCTGTGCAAGATTGCTACACACAGACAGAACCAACTAATGTTGTACAACGGGAACCTTAATATGAAAAAAAGTACATAATCATGGGTCTTGCATAAAAGAATAGCTACATAGTGTTTTCTAATGAGTACTGATTGCCTCCTTAAAATGCCTGGTAACATTTACTATGGTTACTCTCAGAAATCAGCTGAGCACTGACATTTATGGATAATCCTTGAGCTCTGAAGGGACTCTGAAGTTTGTGTAATAAAATTTTATCATGCGTTCTATCTGAATACTGCAGATATTTGCTACTGAGATTCCTAAAATCTTAATATGTCCCAATTATGCATCAACAAAGTTGTTAATATATGATTCAGCTTAGTTTATCACTCTCATCTCCAACATTCTCCTGTTTACCATATATGGGGGATGTACATCACCTACCAGCAAGTACTGCAAATACAGCTGGTGTTTTCCTGCTGCTGCTGCCGAGATGGATGGCCCTTGTGATTCTTTGCCTTCCAGAACCAACACTGGGGCCAGATGTTCATGCATTTCTCAGTTACAGCCACAATCTCTGCATTTCTCTGTATAGCAAAAAAAGTGCTCTGCACTAAAGCACAGTGTAGAGAACTGCAAGATCAGATAATTGCCCTTTATAACCACTACTCACATAATGTTATTAATTATACCTTATTGTAGCACTTCTAACATTTACATGTAAAAGAATATCAATTGCTCTCTTTTGTATCTGCTGCTTGAGAACTTAATCAGTGTGTTCTTTTGTTGTACCTAGCAAGCCAAATTATTAAAATGAGATAGATCTCATAGAATCATAGAATTGTAGAGTTGGAAGAGACCACGAGGGCCATCCAGTCCAACCCCCTGCCACGCAGGAAATCTTGATCAAAGCATCCCCGACAGATGGCCATCCAGCCTCTGTTTAAAGACCTCCAAGGAAGGAGACCTCACCAAGGAGGGAGTGTGTCCCACTGCCTAACAGCTCTTACTGTCAAAAAGTTCCTCCTAATGTTGAGGTGGAATCTCTGTTCCTGGAGCTTGCATCTCTTAAGAATTTTACCTTAAATTAGCTGCTAATCAATGATCTTTCTATTCTACAATGGAAATAGCTAGTAATAAATATTGTATTGTCAGGACAATATGTTAGACAATTCTGCTGTTTTCAAAATTAGTACACAGTACTCATTTCATCATATTTTCTATTTTACTTTTATTTTACTAAAGCACTTCAAACTGCCAAGATCTGGTATTTCTCCTGTGCCAATTAAACTGTATTGTGCTCCCCATCTGAATAGAGAATATGAAGTGGGGAAGACAAGCTGAGTTGTGCAAAGGGGATGAATTCAGTAACTAACTGCAATGCTTAGGCCTTCAAACAATTACTGCTTCATCTACAAGGAACTGACCATCAACCCACTTAGAATCATAGATTTGGAAGAGACCACAAGGGCCACACAATCCAACTCCCTGCCATGTAGGAACACATAATCAAAGATGGCCTTCCAGCCTCTATTTAAGAACATCCAAAGGAGACTCCACCACATTCCAATGGAGCATATTCCACCGTTGAACAGCTCCTACTTTCAGGAAGTTCTTCCTAGTATTTAGGTAGAATCTCTTTTCCTGTAGTTCGAGTTCATTTCTCCATATCCTAGCCTCTGGTGCAGCAGACAACAAGCTTGCTACTTCCTCAATATAACATCCTGTCATAAGCTGGCCCTTCTCTTCCAGCAGGAAGGGAAGGCCTCCAGCTTATTTGTACAAACTGAAAAACACACTCGCAAGGGTTTTCTAGTCTAGAAATCCCTTCTATAAGGGCAGGCCACCACCACTCACTGACTTTACCCCTTTCCGTGTCTAGGCAGTGAGAACTAGACAGGCTGGGTTAAAGAAACAATAATAACCCTTTTCTCTAATCTAGAGAAGTTTCTGATAGCTGACCAATAAGCAGGCGATTCGAGGAAGTTTAGGAAATAACAGAAAACTTTATTCAGTTCCAGGAGTCTATGTTACTTGGGAAGGCAAAACATTCCCAGATTCAATTTAAGGTTTATACAATTATACATTCATTCAGAGCACTTAACAAAAGAAATCATAACCTAACACAACTGACTAAACATTTCCCTAACTAGTAAATGCAAGAGGTAACTTACAGTCTCTGTGATGGAATTCAGAGTCCCTTTGGATCCTTTTAGGCCTTTGAGCAAGATTGGCTCCCCCCAACCTTTTGTTATCACAGTTCAGTGTCTTGTTGATTACTCTCTGGCTTTGTTCCATTCTATGGTCTCTCTGCCATGGGCTCAGACCATGAGGCCCCTAGGCCATGTGGCTCAGAGCCCAGAACAAAGGAGAGATCAGAACTTTTAAACTCTTTGTGGTGATCTCTGATTGGCTCAATCAGAGTGGCTATCTAGTCAAGTGATGTGACATCATGTTTATTCAGTGAGGTTCCCCCACCCCCTTCCTATTTCCAAATAAGGAGTGGAAGTTTCCAATGCTGTAAAATGTAGGTTGTTGAGATGAACTCCCATGATGGGCAGGCCAGGCCATCATGACAAGTCCCATCATAGAGTCATGGTCATGGTGGATTTTTGGTGCATCCAGCTGCTCATCCACCCATCCCTAGTTAATGCATTAGGGTTGAACACAGAGAAGCTTTGCAAGCCCATCTCACTTTCCCAGATGGACGGGACCATTATGAAGGGGAGCCCTGCTAGACGACTGACTGAGCCAGTGAAAATGAAGATGGGAGCTCACCAAGAAGAGCTTAAGTTTGTAATAGCCCCAGGGTTGGTACGAGCAGCAGTAGGTGGCTTGAATTGGCTTAAGTACCACAACCCTTCAATAGCTGGATTAAGGAGATCATATGATTCTATGATTCTATAACTTTCACTTATCCTGAGACAACTTCAACAGGAAAGAAGAGACCCTAAACGTAAAGAAAATCTGGCTTCCAGTCCTGAAAAACACTAAAATCAAAACTCAGCACTTGCAAATGAACTCCACCCAGGGACAGGGGGATTTCAAGCAGATAATGGCCCATCAACCAACCATTAGCCAAACACAGTAATCCTCCTTGCATATCTCCACCCAGAAACTAGCCATTCAAATACACAAATTTACATATCCTTCCCAATGGGTTCACAGTATATAACCCCCCACACTCAATATAACCCAACCATTCTCTGAAGATACCAGCCACAGATGATGGCAAAATATTAGGAATAAACTCCTCCAGAACATGTCCTCACAGCCCAGGAAAAAAAAAAAACTAAGGAAGACCTTCAGCGTCTTACCTAGAGCCTCGTAATCCCTTGTGATATCCTGAAGGCTATCCCTTGCACTGTCATTGGTTCCCATGTGGACCATAAGGAAGGAAAAATGGTCAGTGGGCTTCACATGTCTTGTCAGCCTTTCTCTTTCACCATATATTTTTGCCCCAGGGAGACAGCACACCTCTTGAGACATCTTGGCAGGCCTGCAAAGTACTGCTTCTGTTCCCTTCAGCAATGAGTCCCCTACCACCACCACATGTCTCCTCTGGTGATTGGCAGGGGCCATTCCATGAACTGAATTTTGCAAAATCACCTGCAAATTCTCTGTGGACTGGAACTGTTGCTCTTCTTCCTGTTCCTCATCATTTCTAAGGGACAGAGCTTCAAATTGATTCTGTAGTTTCAAACTCACAGAATGATCCCTAGTCTTTCTACTTCTTCTATGTGTCATATTCCTCCAAAGGTTTACCTCCTGTGTTTGGGAACTTGACCTCCTTCTCAGATACTTCCGCTGTGTGTTGTTCATCGAGGATAGTCAGTTCCACTGTATCCAAGATAACCTTGTGCTTCCTAATATGCTAGAGAGTAGATACATGGGCCTCAAGTTTCTAGACCTTCTCTTACAACAGGGCCACCAACTTGCACTTGCTGCAGGTATACCTTCTCACATCCTTTGGCAAGAATACAAACGTATCACAGGTGTTGCAGTTGACTGCAGCAGCTCCTTCACTGTCCATATTCAGTAATCTTAGGTAGGCACTTATTCAGACCTCTGGGCCTCCCGCTCCAAACTCCCCCACTAAATAGCCAAGCAAAACACCCCTCTCGGCTTAGCCTGTGAGCCGACATCTGTTTGCTGAGGTCCAGGGACTATTATATATAGAGATAGTGGCTGCTAGCTTCTCCCTCAACCAAATGGCTGATACCTTCTCCCTTAAGCAAGTATCTGACTCACTTCCTCTCAGAAGATGCCCTGCCTTCCTGAGAACATATGCTCAGGTAGAGAGGGTCTGAAACTACACAGAAAAGAAGAATAGAACACTAATGAGCATACAAGCAAGTCTCCACACAATAAGACAGTTCACACAAAAAAACAGCCTTAACCGATGTGATAATGGGTGAACTACATCTCCCATTATCTGCCATCAGGTAAACAAATAGTTAACTAGAGGTCTGCAGAAAGGTGAAACCTTTAGGGTCAGCATCATCGCTGAGGTCACAAGTAATCAGAGACAGATTGACCAACTCACAGAAACTTCTAAGACAAGGTAATATATTCTACCTTGATGCCAGGAGGCAGAGGGAGAACAAAGGGACATCCTGAGGCAAGGACCTCACATCAGCCGGAGAAAGGCTGTATGGGCTTGTTCTGGGATCAACATGTGAATCAACAGACCAACTCCTGGATGAATGAGTAGACTAGAGAATGTTTTAGCTAGTTTTTGCATTAGGGATTATGCTTATTTTCTCATTTGGCTAAATGTAATTGAATGCTTTGCTATTCTGTAACTTCTAAGAATGTACCTAGAAAGGGGGAGGTTTTCCATGAGAGAGATTTGCATGTTTGAACTCTGTTAGAATAAATAAGCTTTTCTAATCTTTCTGTCAGCTGATGCATACATGTGCCTTTGTTTAGCTCGGACACTTTCTCTTCCCTTTGGGATAGTAGGGAGGGGGTGATAATAGCTCTGCATGTGGCAGAGAGCAGAGAAAGGGACCCTCACAGTTTCCCCTTGAACTGTGTGAAAAGGGGGTAGAAAATCAAAGGGTGGTGGCAGTGTACCTCTAGGGGGTGGAATTTAAGGGAATTTCCAGGCAGAGGGATCCCCAAGATCATGTCTCCAAAGGGACAGCTTTAGGGGTTTTCAGGCAGAAGGATCCATAAGTTGTATCACAATAAGACAGCCTTGCCTCAGAGGTGTGTGTGTGTGTGAGTACACCCTGGGGCTGGCTACCTCTCACAACCCAACAGACAGAAGCTCACCCAAACACAATAGAACAATACAGTTGTCCTTTCATATTCACTGGGGTTTGGTTACAGGACCCCCGTGGATACCCAAATCCACGAATACTTAAGTCCCATTATATGCAATGGCATAGCAAAAGGGTGTCCCTTATATAAGATGGCAAAATCAAGGTTTGCTTTTTGGATTATTATTTTTTAAAGAATATTTTCAAACCATGAATACTTACATCCGTAGATACCAAATCCATGGATACAGAGGGACAACTGTAGAACACTAATGAGCAAGCAAGCAAGCCTTCACCCAGCTCACACACACAAAACAGCCTTACCCCCAACAAGCCCACAGCCTGAACCCATCAAACTAACCCAAAGGACTCTCCTGGTTTTGGGAACTTTAATCCAACAGACACAAACTCATCTTATGCTGTCTCTTCCACTACACCAGTGTTTCCCAAAGTGGGCACTACCGCTCTCTGTTGGATGCTGCAGTGATCCAGGGGGGCGGTGATGGTCAAAGGTGCATTTGGGGGTGATGAATAACTGTAAGGGGGTGGTGAAAGTATATAAAAAAGAGAAGATTGAGAAAAATTGATTTATGTGTTCCGCTCATAACACTTAATTATTCTTTGAACAACATACTGGACGTTGGCTCAGTCCCTGCATAATCCCTCACTTGCATTGAGGTATGTGCAATCGTGCACTGCTACTGTTCATGTGGTGCCACTGAACTGCCGTTCCAAAACACTTCCGTGATTAAGAAACAACCAAACATGATGCTGGAGCTGCAATCTGTATCGCAACAAAATTGGCAGGGGGACGGCGTCATACGAAATGCCCCCCTGCCATGCAGCAGCGTTGCAAGAGGGACGACCCTTCTTGCGTTGTACTTCTCCATCCGAAAAAGTCCTAAGTTAGATTGTTGTGATATTGTGACAAGTTAAAGTTAACTAACAAATAGTGCGACTATAATTGGTGAGTATTATTTATTTATTTTGTAATAATTATATGCGCTTTACAATTAATAATATCATGTTTATTTATTTCATTAGTATTTATTTCAGTTTGTTTTTTACAAAAATATTTCAAAAAATTACAAAAATATATTAATTAAAAATACCTCCATAATTTTTTTTTATTTTTTCTACAGATAATAATGGCTCAACCAAAGAAAAAATGTAGACAATATAATATCGAATATTTGAAATATGGCTTTATTGAGCCGCCTGTAAACAATACATTACCAATGTGCCTGATTTGCTAGAAAGTTTTATCAAACAAAGCTATGAAGCCTTCCAGACCACAAGAGCATTTGACTAAAATTCATGGTGATAAAAAAGATAAGGATTTATCTTATTTTCGAACACTAAAAGAAAAATTTCTCAAACAACCGACATTGGCAAAACTCTTTTCAGCTGCAACCACACAAGATGGCAATGGCTTGTTGGCTTACAATATTTTGTTAATGATTGCCAAAATGGGATAAACCTCATACTATTGGTGAAGAACTAATTATACTGGGTATAAGTGAAGTAATACGTACTGTGCTACACAAGCCAGCATCTGATATTATCAAGAAAAATTTCATTGAGCAATAATACAGGGCAAAGAAGAATTGATGAAATGGCTCAAGATGTTGAAGATTCATCGTGTGGCTATTTAAAAACATCCCGTTTTTGTATTCAACTTGATGAGTCAACTTTGTTAGGAAATGAAGCTTTACTTTTAGTATACGTGCGGTTCACAAAGGAAGAACAAATTTGCCAATAATTATTATTTACTAAATATTTGCAAACTGATAGTAAAGGAGAATCAATATTTCATGCATTGGATGAGTTTTTTTTAAAGAAAAAGAAATACCTCTGAGTAATATCGCATCAGTAGCCACAGATGGTGCTCCAGTGATGGTAGGGTGCTACAGGGGTTTTCTTGCATATTTAGAAAAGGAGGTACCAAATGCATTCACAGTACACTGTATCATCCATCGTCAACATCTAGTTGCCAAAAATTTAAGTGCACGCCTACATAATTCATTACAATATGCAATTAAAGCTATCAACACAATCAGAAGCAAATCATTGAATGGCAGGTTATTTAAACAGCTTTGTATTGAAAATGATGAAGAATGTAATTGTTTGCTGCTTCATACAGAAGTTTGTTGGTTATCAAAGGGTGCCAGTTTAAATAGGTTTTATAAGCTGTTTAACTCGGTGCTGGAGTTCTTGAAAGATAAAAATGATGCTTTATGATGCAATTTAATTCAATCCAAAAGTGACATCGCTTACTTGGCCGACTTGTTTCAAAAATTTAATGAAAGCAATCTTCAACTTCAAGGTGATGAACTGAATTTAATAAAAACAAAATCTGTTATTTCTGCATTTGTGACAAAACTTCTTCTGTACAAATGAAATTTTGGATAAGGGGAATTCAGCCAGTTCCCAAATTTATCAGGAGCAGAAAAAAAAAGATGAAGACATACTTTCTTATTGTGAGCACTTGGATGCTCTCCATTCAGATTTTAATCAACAATTTGATGATATTTTGAAAATGAACATACCTGATTGGATTTTGGATCCTTTTTCAAGTGCAAACACAGAAGAATCTCCACAGTTACAAGAAGAACTGATGGAAGTAACTACAAATGATGAATTGAAATTTAAATTCAAAAGTGGCTACCAACAATTCTGGCTGCAAAAGGAGATCCCTACGGCTTATCCTGAACTATGTAATTCAAAAGTTCTTAATTGCATTTCCTTCATCATATTTAGTGGAATGTGGATTCAGTGAGGTAACTAATTTATTAACAAAAAAGAAAAAAAAAGAAAAAAGAAACCGATTGCAAATAGTCAATCACGGTGATTTAAGATTACTGCTGACAAAAATAGAGCCGAGGATTACTAAATTGATAGCAGCATACCAGGTTCATCCTTCTTATTAAGATGATTTTTTTTGTATTTTTTTTTTGTATTACCTTTCTATTCTGAGTTCAAGAAATAGTTTCATAATTTCAAACGTCAATGTTTCTAATTTACACCTTTCTTTACTATATTTTACAAAAAAGGTAGAAACATTAATACATATATCCTGTTTAATTGCTATTAAATTTTTTAAAAATTAATTTCCACTGTGTGCTGAGTAATATTTTTTTTCTGGAAAGAGGGCGCTGGGCCAAATAAGTTTGGGAACCACTGCACTACACCTACACAAAACTCCCTTTGTTGACCTTGCCTGTTAGCTGATCTCTCTTTGTTGAGCTCCAGGACTGGAGGTGCAGCTATATAGAGAGCTAGTGGTTCCTAGCTTCTCCCTCAACTCGGCGTACAGGAATGAAATGAACAGGGGTGTTTGGCATGGGTGTGGTGGCAGAGATAGTATAAGGTAAGCTTGCGGCTGTTGAATTAAACTTCTTCAGCCCCAGAAAGTTTGTGGGGCTAACGCTAGTGTACTTCTTGGGTCAAGGCTGTTTGTTTGTGTGGGCTGAGTGTAGGCTTGCCTGGGGGAGGGGCTCATTAGCAATTGTTTGGTGAGCTGCTTCTCTAGAGAGAAAGTGAGTCATAGAGACTGCTGAAAGGAAGTAGGTCAGAGGCAGAGGGAGGAGCTAAGAAGTAGGTCAGAGGCAGAGGGAGGAGCTAGCAGCCAGTAGCTCTTTCTCTCTCTATATAGCTGCAGCTTCAGTCTCTGGAGCTCAGTATATAGGAGCAAGGTAAACAGGAGAGTGGACAACAGGGGTGTTTGGCGTGGATGTTTAGCAGAAGAGTTTAAGGGGGAGGCATAGTTCTTTTCTGAGGGGGAAGGGCTTCTGCTGAGCTGCCTCGGGGCTGAGTTGGCAGCCATTAAATCTATATAACTGCTGCTGCTGCTGCTGCAATCTTTCCAGGTTAACCTTAGAAAATCAGTGGCAAGTGCCTTGCAATGTGCATAGTTCTAACATAACAGGGGCATAGGAGCTCTTCTGAGAAACCAAGGGTGGTGGTGGTAGGTGATTCCCTGCTGCAAGGAACAGAAGCAGTAGTTTGCAGGCCTGACAAAATTTCTCGGGAGGTACACTGTCTCCCTGGGGCAAAAATTCAAGATGTAACAGAGAGGCTGACAAAACTCATCAAGCCTTCTGACTTATCGCTTCCTTTTGGTCCACATGGGAACCAAAGATACTGCAAGGCATAGCCTCCAGAAGATCATAAGGGATTATGAGGCTTTTAGTAGGAAGCTGAAGATCCTGGATGCACAGATAGTCATTTTGTCTGCCCTTCCAGTGGAAGAGCATGGCCCAGGAAGGGAGAGAGGAACAGTGGAGGTGAACAACTGGCTATGCAGATGGTGCTACTGGGAACAATTTGGCTTCCTGGACCATGGGATGCGGTTCCAGGGAGGTGCACTTTCCAATATATATATTATTCATTTTTCCAATAGTTATCATCAATAGTCATCAGTAACAAGAACATTCATGTAATGATACTCACATTATTTACCTACATTACATTTCCTTTTGACTGTACCACCATGTGCCTGTATAAGATTTAGTCTGTGTTTATTTCCACCTCATCCCATCCCTTCCCCCATCTTGCCTTCCTCTGTTAAAATGAAAACCTCTAGGGTTTTCAACTGTTACATATTCGATTTCTGTTTCTACACATCCAATATCACATTCTTTGTACAATCTATATCCTTTTGTTCTTTCTGCTCATTTTTCTTCACCTTTCAGTTGTCTCCTTACAATACCTCTCCTTTGTGCTATTCTAGTTATTCTCCTTGTCTATTGACCCTTTCCATCCCATTCTTTCTTACCTATTTTTCCAGTAATTAATTACTAGTGACCAATCATCTTCCACATGTTTCACATTCCTCTTGTTTATCATATGCGTCAGTTTATCATTATCCAACATTTCCATCAGTTTGTTTAACCAGTCTTCAATTGATGGTGCTTCTGCAACTTTCCATTTCGCTGCAACTTTGATCCTTGCTGAAGTAACTGCATATAATATTATCCACCAATATTTCTTTTCATTTTTCTTTTTTAATATTGTTGTCATGTTTAATAGATACAAATTAGGGTCCAATGGATTTAATATCAAAGATTTTCTTCATTACTTTATGCACTTTAATCCAAAACTTTTAAATTATCACACAGTTCCACCACATGTGGTATGTCAACGCCATCTCTTCTTTACACCTCCAACAATTGTTCTCTTTTAGTTTAAATATTCTACACTTTCTGAGTGTAGTAAGATACCATCTATTTACAATCTTGAAATGATTTTCCTTTAAGTCCTGTGATGCTGTAAATGAGTTGGTTTTTTCCCATGCATTCTCCCATTCTTCTAATGCTATATTCTCTCCAATATCATTTGCCCATCATATCATCGTATCTTTGATTGTTTCTGTCTCTAGTTCTCTTGATAGAAGCTTGTAGAATTTTGTTATTTTCTTTTTATTTTGTCCCCAGAATATTGTATCTAACTCGTTTTCTTTTGCTACAATGCCATATTTTTCCATGTCTTCTTTATATCTGTCACTTAGCTGATGATATGTGAACCAGTGCACTTTATTAACGGTTTCTTCTAACTCTTCTTTAGATTTTAGTATCGGTGTTGGTCCCTCACTTTGTTTCAGCAGGTCTATATATCTTATCCGTTTTCCTTCTGCTTTCCATCTTCCTAGGAATGCTTCCTGGTGGGATACCACAATGGCATTTGTATATACATTTTTTTTGGTTTTATTTGTTGCCATGTTCTTAATAGCACTTTCCTTAGATAATGGTTTTCAAAATCCTTGTTCACTTTTGCTTTGTTGTACCATAAATATGCATCTATGCCAAATCTAGTATGTGCATTCTCTAAGTTCAGGAGTCTGGGGTTTTCTAGTTTAATCCACTCCTGAATCCACGTCAGAGCACATGCCTTAAAATAGTTTTTTATATCTGGCATAGATATTCCGCCTCTGCTCTTCTGGTCCAATAACGTCATCCATTTAACTCTAGCCTTTCTTCCTCTCCATATAAAGTTTTTTAAGTCCATGTTCCAATCTGTGAGAGGTTTTTCTGTAGTCAAAATTGGAAGGTTCCGGAAAAGGAATATGAGTTTGTGTAATACACTCATTTTTATAGGTTCCACTCTACCTAGCAAGGAGATGTTCATTTCTCCCCATCTTCCCAGATCTTTCCTCACCGTTACCCATAGCTTCTTATAATTATTTTCGAAGAGATCTATATTCCTTTTACAGATATTTTATTCTTTTTTCTATTCTACATCCTGTTTTGCTTTTGATTTGCTCTTCTTCTGTCTTAGTAATATTTTTTGTTATTATCACTGTTTTATCTTTATTGATTTTCAATCCAGAAAATTTACCCAGGTCATGAATTATTCCCATCAAAGTTTCTATATTGTTTAAAGAATTTTCTAACATAATAACTAAGTCATCTGCGTATGCCTGCAGTTTATACTCCTATCCTTTCCATTTCATGCCCCAAATTTTGTCCTCTTTTCTAATCTTATTGTTAAGGATTGCCAGAGACAATATAAATATCAGAGGTGAGAGGGGACATCACTGTCTTGTGCCCTTTTGAATTTCAAAGGGTCTTGTTTTTTGTCCATTTATCAATAATGATGCTTTTAGTCTTATAAATCTGCATATTTTTCTTGACAAAATTCCCAATCAATTTCATCCCTCTCAACATTTCTATTATAAAAGGCCAACAAAGATTGTCGAAGGCCTTTTCCATGTCTGCGAATACCATGGCGGCTCCTTTTTCATTTGCCTTCTCATAGTACTCCACTATGTGCAAAATTGTCCTTATGTTATTTGCCATTCTTCCCCGGGAAGGAATCCCTTTTGATCTGGGTGAATTAACCTTTGTAGAGTTGTTATGTCTGTACACTAGGATAGCAAAAATTTTATAGTCCACGTTTAACAGGATATAGGTCAGTAATTTTTCATATCCAGATTGTCCTTTCCTTACTTGGGGATTAACACTATATCAACAATTTCCCAAGATTCTAGAATGCCATCGCTTTGGATTCTGTTCATCAATATATGAAGATATGGTATAATATCTACCTCAAACATCTTCATAGAATCATAGAATTGCAGAGTTGGAAGAGACCACGAGGGCCATCCAGTCCAACCCCCTGCCACGCAGGAAATCACAATCAAAGCATCCCCGACAGATGGCCATCCAGCCTCTGTTTAAAGACCTCCAAGGAAGGAGACCCCACCACGCTCCGAGGGAGTGTGTTCCACTGCCGAACAGCTCTGACTGTCAAAAAGTTCCTCCTCATGTTGAGGTGTAATCTCTGTTCCTGGAGCTTGCACCCATTGCTCCGTGTTCCAGTCGCTGGAGCAGCAGAAAACAAGCCTGCTCCATCCTCAGCGTGACATCCCTTCAAATACTTAAACAGGGCTATCATATCTTATAGAATACTTCTGTAATCCCATCAGGTCCAGGACTCTTCCCTCTCTTAAGGTCTCTTCTTGCTTTTCTTATTTCTTCTTCTGTAATAGGACTCAATAAATAAGATTCTTGTCCCTCTGTTACCATCCCATACATATTATGTTTTATGTATTCCTTCATTTCTGCTTCTTGTTGGTGATTCATTTCCTTGTCTTTATATATGTTTGAAAAATATCTCTGAAACGCATTTTTAATGTCCTCTTGTCCATTTAGAAGTTTTTCTTCTTTTTTAATCTCAGTAATTAATTTATTTTAAGTTTCTTTTTTAAGTTTGTATGCCAAAAGTCATCCTATTTTATTAGCATGTTCTAAGTATCTTTGCTTATTTCTTTTTAATTTGTAACCTAATTCTTCTATTGTTTTTTTTTCCTTTCAAAGAAGCCTAGATCATTTTTATCTCTTTCTGTATTTTCTTATTTCCTGGTCTTTTCCTTAATTCCAAGTCTTCTGTTTCTAAATCACCCAGGATTTGTCATTTCTTTCTCTTTCCTTCTTATGGACTTTTACTCCTCTCTCAATGAACCAGCCTCTCATTGTAACTTTAAAAACATCCTAAGCGTCTTTATTGTATAATCCACTTATTAATTGTTTCCAGCTTTCAACTTTTTGTTTACAATATTGATATAAAATATATACTATTAAACACACAATTTTAAACTTAAACCACCTTCAAAGAGACTGATCTCATTCCTCACCCCACCAGCCTGGAATTCACTATGAAGTTAGATTTATTAGACAAGAGAGCAAGCTTGTTGCTGCCCTTTCCTTGTAAATAAAAATCTTTCTGCTCAACCCACAGATGAAAGACAGATTTATAGCCCTCCTCCATATATTAGATTAACCTCTAATAGTGATTGAGTTAAGGTGGAATGTGCTCTTTCAACTCACTGATTTTTCCACTCCATTCCAGTCCTTATTCTAGTGGTCTGTAGCTCCAAGCTTATAATAGCTGCCAAAAGCATTCTTTTCCACCATCTCTATCCATTGGAAGAAACCTTCCTGTTTGAAATTTCTTTGCCCCCTTTGGATTGCTATCTTTAGTCACAGATTGACTGTTCTCTTTGAAGTGGAGCAGATAGGAGACTTGGGGTCTGTAGACCACCTTGCCCAGTAATGGCTGCTTAGTACCTTCCTGCCTTAAGCTTCATCTGAATGGAGGCTTCCCATTCTATTTTAAGCTTTGGCAGAAGGTAATTGCAAGCTCCCTCTGTTATCCATCCTTCCTGAACAGGATATACTGCAGAAGGCACATTAGCCCTGTGATTTACTGAGTTTGGAGGATCAACATGTCCAGAGCTCATCCTTGGTCATCTCTTACCTCTGCTGCTCTGCCGGAAGCTCTTTTGCATTTGTTCTGCCAGGGAGGTGGACTTCTGGCAACAACCTCACAGCAGTTGACAGGAATGGTTTTGCTAAGACACTGAAAGATCTTATCAGGAGGGCTTTAAACTGAGTTTTGGGGGAGGGAGACAGTAGTCATGAGGACAGGAGTTCATTAAGTGCTGGAGAAAATGGTCCAAATGTTACACAGACAACAAGGCAAATAGTACAAGACTCCAAGAGTGGAAGGAATAAAACCTTTAAAAGACAGATAGGAAGAATGGACCATGGTCTTAGATGTCTCTATACTAATGCACAGAGCATGGGAAATAAACAGGACAAACTTGAACTCTTAGCACAGCAAAGCAAATATACAGTAGGCATCACTGAAACCTGGTGGGATGAGTCTCATGACTGGAATATAGTAACAGATTCTATTTCAGAGAAATAGACCAAATAGGAAGGGATGTGGAGTGGCATTACATGTTAAAGATGTGTACACCTGTGAACAGATCCATGACTTAAATCGTGGGAGCCAGGCTGAGAGCATCTGGGTAAAAATTAAGGGAGAGAGAAACAGCAGGGATGTCATTGTAGGGGGTCTACTACAGACCTCCAAGCCAACCGAGGACTTGGATGATGCCTTTCTGGATCAGATGACTGCACATTCAGAAGGGAGAGATGTAGTAGTAATGGGGGATTTCAACTATCCTGAGATTTGTTGGAAGTCCAACTCTGCCAAGAATATAAGGTCCAACAAATTCCTCACTTGCCTTGCAGACAATTTCATTGTCCAGAAGGTAGAAGAGGCAACAAGGGGAACAGCTATTTTAGATCTGATCCTAACCAATGGAGATGACCTGGTTAATGGTGTGGGAGTGGTGGGATCCTTAGGGGGGAGTGACCATGTTCTGCTGGAGTTTGTTATACAGAGGACACAGGAAGCCAAGCATAGTCAGACGTGCCTTCTAGACATTAAGGCAGCTGATTTCAGAAAACTTAGGGAATCACTGGGGTGATCCCATGGTCAGAAATACTAAAGGTAAAGGAGTTCATGAAGGATGGGCGTTTCTTAAAAGTGAGATGTTGAAGGCACAACTTCAACCAGTTCTAATGAGGAGGAAAAAGGGGAGGTGTCTAAAGAAACCAGGATGGCTGTCGAAAGAACTCTCAAGTGAGCTAAAACTTAAAAAGGACATCTACAAAAAAAGGAAAAATGGGGAAAACACCAAAGAAGAATTCAAACAAATAGCCGGCTCATGTAGGGGAAAATCAGAAAAGCCAAAGCTCAGATGGAGCTCAGGCTTGCTAGAGAGGTTAAAAAGAATAAAAAAGGCTTTTTGGGGTATGTCCATAGCAAAAGGGAAAACAAGGAAATGGTAGGGCCGCTGTGGGGAGAAGATTGCCAAAGGCTAAGAAGGGACAGAGAAAAGGCAGGACTTCTTAACACCTGTTTTGCTTCAGTCTTCTCCCAAAGGGGGAACAGTGCTCAATCTGGGGAAGATGGAGCAGATGATGCACTAGGGAAATACAGCACAGAATTGGTAAAGAGGTAGTTCAGGAATACACAGCCAATATAAATGAGTTCAAGTCTCCAGGGCCAGATGAACTTCATCCAAAGGTATTAAAAGAACTGGAAGATGTAATCTCAGAACCACTGTCAATAATCTTTGAGAATTCCTGGAATAAAGGAGAGGTCCCAGCAGACTGGAGGAGGCCAAATGTTATCCCCCATCTTTAAAAAGGATGGGGGGAAGAAGACCCAAATAATTACCACCCAGTCAGCCTGACATCAATACTAGGAAAGATTCAAGAGCAGATCATTAAACAGACTGTCAGTAAGCACTTAGAACGGAATGCCGTGATCAGAAAAAGTCAACATGGATTTCCCCAAAACAAGTCATGCCATGCTAATCTTATCTCTTTTTTGATAGAGTTACAAATTTGATAGATGAAAGGAATGCTGTGGATGTAGTGTATCTTGATTTCAGTAAGGCTTTTGACAAGGTCCCCCATGATATTCTTGCAAAACAGTTAGTAACCTGTGGGTTAGATAATATGACTGTTAGGTGAACTTGTAATTGGTTGACTGACTGAACCCAAAGGGTAGTCACCAATGGCTCCTCTTCACTCTGGACAGAAGGTGAAGTGGGGTGGGGTGCCACAGGGTTCTCTCCTGGGTCCAGTGCTATTGAACCTCTTTATCAATGACTTGGATGAGGGAATAGAGGGTATGCTTATTAAGTTTGCAGATGACACCAAATTGGGAAGGGTAGCTAATACCCCAGAAGGCAGGATCAGAATCCAAAATGACCCCAACAGACTAGAAAGCTGGGCCAATACTAACAAAATGAATTTCAACAGGGAGAAATGTAGGATATTACACTTGGGTAGTAAAAATGAAAAGCAGAGACTTAGGATGGGTGACACCTGGCTTGATGGCAGTACAGGCTAAAGGGATCTTGGAGTCTTAGTGGACTACAAGGTGAACATGAGTCAGCAGTGTGATGCAACAGCCAAAAAAGCCAATGTGGTTCTAGGCTGCATTAATAGGAGTATAGTGTCTAGATCAAGCCTAATAATAGTGCCACTCTATTCTGCTTTGGTCAGCCCTCACCTGGAATACTGTGTCCAGTTCTGGGCACCGCAATTCAGGAAGGATATTGACAAGCTGGAACATGTCCAGAGGAGGGCAACCAGAATGGTTGAAGGTCTGGAGGCCATGCCCTATGAGGAACACCTTAGGGACTGGGCATGTTTAGTCTGGAGAAGAGAAGGTTGAGAAGGGACATGATAGCCATGTTTAAATATTTGAGGGGATGTATACTGAGGATGGAGCAAGCTTGTTTCTTGCTGCTTCGGAGACCAGGACGCGGAGCAATGGGTTCAAACTACAGGAAAAGAGATTCCACCTAAACATTAGGAAGAACTTCCTGACAGTAAGACATGTTTGGAAGTGAAGTACACTGTCTCATAGCGTGGTGGAGTCTCCTTTTTGGAGGTTTTTAAACAGAGGCTGGATGGCCATCTGTCAGGAATTCCCATCTGTCGGGAATTATTTGATTGTGTATTCCTGCATGGCAGGGGGTTGGGCTGGATGGCCCTTGAGGTCTCTTGCAACTCTATGATTCTGTTCTATTATTCTATGATTCAAACAAGTCGCTATTTAAAAGCCATATAACAGAGCACAACAGGTCATACATGGCTTGTCCATCTCTAACATGGTCCCAACCGGAAGCAGCCCAATTGTTCTGCTTGACCTGGCCTAGCTGCAAATGCTTCCAAGTCCCTCCAGGTTCTTTGCCTGGAAAGCAATCTAGTTTTGTCTGTGACTATCTGAAATCACCATTTGGCAGCTCCTGGTGGCATACTTGTTTCTCTGTCTGTTAGAGATGTTAATATTAAACGATTTTGTGCTCATAAGTGAGGACAAATAATTTCCAGTGTTTCCCCTGGTGCAGAGAAAATGAGTTTTCCTATGCACATCCCAAAGTGTTCCAGGAAAGTATTCTATGCAGAAATGTAGTTGTTTTTTGCATGACAGCTATTTGTTTTCTGGAAATCCAATTTCCAGATAGCCATGTTTTTGTTGTTTTCTATACAACAAAAAAAGATGTGTGGGACAAAGACTGTAGTATAACGGAGACAGAATCCTGAACAATATAGCAATCAATATGCTTCTTTAATTATAATATCATATATGGAATTATAATATATATTCAACATATATTATTTGACCATAAATATTGAAAATTAATTGATTATGATATTATGCAAGTCACTTATGAAAAGACAATTTGTTAGGTGGTGTACCATAATATTATTGACTAGTGGACACAATATATATTCAGATACAATGATATTACATAAATCACTTTTATAAATGCAGAGTCAATATAACATTTTTTAAAACTGGTATATTAACAATGTTATTACATGAAACAATAATGAAGTCAAACAATTTGTGTGTCAATATAACGTATATGGGTGTATTGACATTGAAAACCATGAAAAACCATATATCTTGCTTCAGGAGGGGGGGCAAGATGGCAACTAACAACTTCTGAATTGTCTTCCCACTAACATCTGGTATTACGACCTACATATACCTCAAATAATGCTACCCAAAGGCAAGAAAAGAAATCAGACCAGCCCCAGCAATAATAATGACAACCTGGAATCCTCCAAAGCAGAAAAACAGATGAGGATTGACTAACTCTTCCCAGCGGCAGAGACAACACAGCTCGTGACTAACAGATCTGTAACAACAGCTCCTTCTTTACTCCCTAAGCCATAACAGACACTTGAATTAAACAAACCAGCCTCCTCAATTCCTCAAAGTATAAATATAAATTATGCGCCAGGGCAAGGAGATAACAGAGTCAAACTCCCAGAGCTTGGCAGCATTCCCTACAATAACAGTGCTCAGCCCTCCTATGATTTCTGCAAACTGTCCATAGGAACATTGATTCTTATTTTGCAGAGATTAAATTACATAAAAAACAAGCTGGAAATTTTTCAACATGCTTTTGAAAGGCAAAACCCCTATTGGACACAGTGGTTTAAAAATGTAGCGGATTTGGAGGAAGTGTGCACTGCCATGTCACAACAACTACAACAGGATGCAGTTAATCACTGCTGAGTGTTACAGAAAAATCAGCTCCTGCTACAAATACATCACAATGCCCATATCTGGAACAGCCACAAGTCAATTGTGAGATACCTTTCCCAACTTTTAAACATGCTCAGCAGAACAATTGATTTACTAGACTGCCACTTTTTACCCAGCTCAAGACCTACTAAATGTATTTTTTTTTCACCTTTAACAAAGCAAATATTCCTAAAAGGCTGTTACGGAAAAGAAATTTCCTCTGGAATGCACATTATATAGAAATTAACAGAGTTTTTAAGGATGAGACAGTCCGTGACCTCATCACAGGGAAAACAGCAACAATAACAAAAAGAAGCAATAATTCTGCACACCAAGAGGGAGAACCTAAACACACCTCAAAGGAAGAAGCTCAGGCTATAAATCAAGAAGTAATTAAACTGAGAGAAAAACTCACAGAAATTTGGGAACACACTCCCACAATACAGCTGATGAGAGATACCATCCTGAGTGAATCGAAGAGCAATCCAGCCCAACTGACCAGCAGAAGGTTACCCTTATGATCTGGAACATCGCTGGGTGGCCAACGCCTAACAGAGATCCTTGTCCTACTGACTTCCTCACCCAATATGACATTATACTGATCCAGGAAACATGAACCAATAAGGTTCTGCTATTCAATGGCTTTCACTCATTCTCAATTCCGGCAGAGCCAGGGAAAAGCATGGAAGAGCTAGAGGCGGCCGGGGCATTCTGGTTTCCACCACCCTCCGTGCCATAACAAGGCCTCTTTCTACTTTTAAAACATATGCCATGGCAGTGCTAATTCAATTTAACCATTGCACTTTGCTGATGATAAATGTCTACATGCCTCCAATGAAGAAGAAATCCCAAATCAGAGGCCTGTGGGCTGAATTGGAATCATACATAGCTAATCTCATGTTGCAGAACTCAAATGCATTTGTAATTTTGGGGGATGATTTGAATGCCAGACTTGGCCCCAACGATCGTACCCTATATGGCCAGCACAAATGCCCTCCTCCTGATTTTGAAGATGATGGAACCCACCCCATCCAATGCTCAATGGATAAGAAATCAAATTTTACAGGGCTTTGTCTGGATCTAACAGTATTCAGGCTGAACTTTTGAATCCTAAATGGTGCTCTGAAAAATGTCTGCCCAGCTGAATTCACTTATCTCTCTGGGTCCAGAATGAGTGCCATAGATTACATAATCATTTCCAGGGACCTTATTCCCTAAGCCAAGGAAATAGAAGTTATGCCCAGATTTGAAAGTGATCATTTTCCAATTCGGCTACACCTTAGTGACTTCACTCAGGAGACGCACACCAGGGAGCGCTATCACCTTTCTGTGACACCATCAGGAAGGACTTATCACTGAGCTAAATGGACCCCCCAGCTAAACCAAACAATAAGTGAGGTATTGGCTTCAGACCAACTTCAGCATTTTAGGACTGCCCTAATATCAGCCGAGTCCTCTGATGAAATCTTGGAAAATTACAATACACTTACTGAAGCTCTACACCAATATCTAATCTGTCAAAATAGCGCACATCAGTGGAAACAACAACAGCACCACTCCAAACCATTGTTTGACAAGGAATGTGTTAATGCTTAAAAAGCCCTCATTGTTACTTATCAGAGTTACCTATCTATAACATCCCAGATGCTGTACCAATGCTGCTTCAGCAGAATAGAGACTACAAAAAGTTGCTGATGAGCAAGAAAAAAGCCGCCATGAAGAATATGGACACAACTTATCCAGGCAGTCAAATCCAACAACACAGCTCTATTCTGGCATATTATATCAAGTTCCCAGAGAAATAGCCCAGCCAAGTGGACTGTCACATCTCTCCAGGGATATGGGAGGATCACTTTCAAGCACTTTATAAGGACACCTACATTTAAAGTGGATGCACTAGCCAAAATATAGAAAATATCCAAGAGTGGCCACCAGTGACAGCGACAGAGATCAAGAACCTTGTAGCCCAGCTGAGAATGGGGAAGGCTCCAGGAGAAGACTTAATACCTGCAGAAACCATTAAAAACAACTTTGAATTCTGGGCCCCTATCCTGGCCTCACTCTTCACCTGTATCGATGGTCAAGCATCCAAGGATTGGGGCCTTGCAATCATTGTCCCCATATATAAAAAGAAAGCAAGGATGATCCTGTCAACTACAGACCAATTAGTCTCCTCAGTGCAATCAGCAAACTCTATGCAAGACACTTACAGTGGAAATTTCAGACCAGAACAAGAAAACATACTTGCAGAAGAACAAGCTGGCTTTAGGGAAGGCCGCTCCACCATAGATCAGTGCCATGTACTCCACCACCTTATTGAAAAATACTCCACCTACAGCACAGTTTCCCTCTATGCTGCCTTTATAGACTTTAACACAGATTTTGATTCTATATCCCAAACCAAACTGTGGAAAAAACTGGAGGCTTCCTCAATCGACCAACATTTACTCCACCTAATTCATATGCTGTATGAAGGGACCCCATTAAAAGTAAGATGTAACCCCCAGGGACATCTCACCAACAATATTGTCACTGAGAAAGGTGTCAAGCAAGGCTGCATTCTAGCTCCACTCCTGTTTAACGTCTACATCAATGATTTGGTGGATCACTTCAACAACACTAACTTCCACCCCCCCAAAATTAGAGGGAAAGCATATCTCAACGCTGCTTTATGCAGATGATGCAGCAGTACTTTCAAGAACTCCCATTGGCTTAAAAAGAGCCCTAAGAGCACTAACACAGTATTGGAAAGTGGAACAGCTAGACTCAACTATCAAAAAACTAAAATCATGGCATTCGCTAAAAGGCCTAAGAACTACAACTGGAATATAGATGGCCACAAGACTGAGCAGGTCTCTTGCTTCAAATACCTGGGGGTAATTTTTCAAGCCACTGGTAGTAGGAAAGCGTATGGGGAGTATGCTGCTTGCAATGCGCAGAGGAGTACAACAGCCACTCTCAAATTTCTTAAGACAAGAGGAGGCCACTATTTACCTGCAGCACTCAAACTCTATGAAGCCAAACCAGTAGCTCAACTGCTTTATGGATCCCAATTGGGACCCTTCCCCAACCCTGCTCCATTAGAACTTGTCCAATTCAAATTTTTAAGAGCAGCTTTTCAATCTCCAAAATGTGTCTCTAACGCAGCTCTGAGACTGGAGTCAGGATTTATGAAAGTGGAGGCCAGAGTGTGGGTGACCATACTCAGCTACTGGCTCAGACTATCCTGCTTTCCCACTGGCCTTGCTCCACTAACCTTAAATGATGATTTCCAATCCAGCTGGAAACAGACAGTGATGACTAAAATTTCAACACTGGGCCTTTCTCCAGATTTTCTGTTTAGCCTGGGATATGATAGAGCGAAAGTTACTATCAAACAATGGGTAGTAGATATAGAGCGACAACTGGATCTAGCCAGCACTCCAACCTTCATTGCTAGTGACTCCAACAGATATCTGGCCTCTCCTTTGGCATACTTAGCAACACTTGAAATACCTAAACATCGAAGGGCCTTTACTCTTGCGTGATGTCGTGCCCTCCCCTCAGCTGTCCTTGAAGGCCGATACAAGAAGATCCCCTTCTCAGACAAACTGTGCCCCTGCAATTCGGGCCAAATAGAAACAACAGAGCATGTATTACTCCTGTGCTCATACTACAGATACATACGTCTCAGTCTTATTTCACCCCTGTTGCATAAATATCAAGGGCACACTGGACAATTCTACATGAACTTGTTGCTTTCTGACACCAACCCAGGAACAGCATATAATGTTGCCAGATTCTGCACAGCTGCAGTTAAAATTCAACAGACAATGCCCTCCACAGTAGAATAGTACCAACTTAGTCTTGTTATACTGGAGCTATGTAATTTGAAGGGACATTTTAAATACTGCTTTTAGCCTGTTTTTATCCTGTGTTTTTACCTTTATTCTGTATCCCTTTTTACCTGTGATGGTCTATGACCGTAATAACAATTCTATTCTATTCCTGCTTCAGGTATGAAGGAATCACAGATAACAAGCTCTGGAGATTCCCACTGTTGTTTTGTTTGTAAACAAACTTTCTCAATGTCTCTGTAATAATTTGAATTAAATTAATATTGATGTAAATCACTAAATTATATTTTAATTTAATTATTTTAAGGCTCACTTTAATCTATGTTTATTAAATCAATTGCCAAAAGTTGGCTTTCAAAATTCCTTTCTGAAATAGAACAAAATCCATTTAAACTGTGTTCAGTAAAAATTATAATATAACAAACTTAATAAATATTCAATAAAATTATATTGTAAAATATAAAACTAATCTTTTAACTTACTTTATATATTTGGTAAATGGGATGTATCCCTATGATGCATTAAACCATCAACAAGTAATTCTGTGTGTGTAAAAATAAATCAATATCAATCTGTGTTACAGTATTTTAGTATAATAAGCTATAGGGTACTTTGAAGGGAAAAAAATACTTACCTCCAGCTGCCTTGGTCGACTATGCAATGGAGAGCAAACCGCATGTGTCATTATATACTCTATTGAGTTACAAATCATCCTGTTTAAAGTAATCCACACTGCAAGTGTTGAAGAAAACTGCTTTAACTTGCAAATCAACCCATTTTCATGCCGAATTTAAAAGGAACAGTTTCCACTTGTAAATAAACACTATCACACTTCTCATTCTAAATTTAAAAGAAGAGTAAGTATAGGCTGACTCCCAAAGAGGACACTAATTCACCCTGCAGCACACCCTGGGAATGGCATAATAGCTATAAGGTTTTATATGAAAACTGAAAGCTCTAATTGATCATTAAAACCATGGGGAATTAAAGTGTTGAATCTATGAATCCAAAAGGATTCTGCTTGTAAAAAGCTTACAGCCAAATGATCTTCTAAGGCGTGGTTTATGGTGAATGGCTTCTACTGCAAAAAATCTTAAAGAATCAGATGTATGCCCAACTCTACAAAATGTTCCACAAGAGGATTATCAGTATGTTTCCTCCTTATATGACTTTTATGTTCATAAATTCTTTGTTTCAGATTTTTCACAGTTTTCCCAATGTAAATATTATTACATGGGCATAAAATGGCATAAATAACAGCTTCAGTATTGCAAGTAGTAAACAAATTCAAAGAAAATCTTTCGTGGATATTTGGATGTATGAAGACTTTAATCTGTAATGACTGGACAATTGGAACAATGACCACAGGGAAAATGTCCCTTAACTACATTTTGATGTACATTATGCAATGGTGTATCTGTATGTACTAAAAGATCCTGCAAGTTTTTAGAACGGTCAAATGCTATCAAGGGAGGATATGTTGCACTGAATGCCAGTGTTTTTTAATGATATCACGAATTCTGTTGAATCCTGGGGTGTATGTGAAAACACCCACTACTCTGTCCTTAGAGGGTTGTATCTTTTTAATGAACAGGGATTCCCTATCCATAACCACTACTCTTGCTCTGGCTTGACTTATGACATAATGCGGATAACCCCTAGATCGTAATTCTGAAGAATATTTATCAGCTGCCAATTTATAATCCTGCTCCCGAGTAGAATTTCTGCGTAACCTCAAAAACTGAGAAAAGGGCAAATTACACTTAAGTCTGTATGGATGATAACTATTGAAATGAAGTAAGGAATTTCTGTCTGTGGGTTTACGGTAACACCAAACCCCTACCTTATTGTTTTCCACATATACCAGAGTATCTAAAAAATGGGACCTCGTGGAATTAATATGACACTTGAAATGGAGATTAGGGTCCAATGAACTTATCCAGTCACAAAATTGTTGAGATAAGGTAATGTCAGAAAAAATCAATGAGATGACCACCTTGAGGGAGCTATGGAATGCTTCTATGAAAAGGTGATAAATACTGCCTCAGGGGGCATGAGGCAGGGAAAAGAACAAAGAGTGCTGAGCTAGGGAGACTCTTGACCCAGCTATGGGGGTGCTTGGTAGAGGCTGAGCCAAAAAGCCAGACTCCCAGTCCCCATGAACATCCAGAGCATCTGGACTGCAGCTGCTCATGAGTAGATTAGGGAACCATTTAGCTTAGTTGCATCAGAGCTTATGTTTATTTTATAAACTTGGCTGGAATGACTAGGCTACCTGTACCTTTGTAATTCCTAAGTGTACCTGAAAGGAAGGTGCCTTTCATGAAAAAGAGATAGATTTACTATGTTATGTACTTTCTTCTTAGAAAAAACTTCCTTTAAAGTTTTCCTTTCTCTGCACACTCTTTCATGTGCCTTGCTTGATTCTCTCCCCACAGAGGTGGTGGGAGGTGAAGCTTTGCAGAGTCAGAGTGGAAAGTACAAAGGGCACCCAGACAATGGCCCATTGTGTTACTATGAATGGGAAATTCAATTCAGTGGCTGGGGGTGGCAAGATTCTAGATTAGCTCTGGAGGGTTCCAAGCGGGCATAGGTACGAAAGGGCTGCAGAGCTTTACATGGTGACACTGTTGTGTGAACCTTTACAGTGTGTTTTGAAGTCAAAACAAGGAAGTATGTGTGTGGTCTCTCTCTCTCTTTTCCCAGATACCCCTGGTTTCTTTGAGATTTGGGGTACTATAGGAGAGGGGGAGGAGACGTCTTTGTTTCTCAAGCAGGATTGAGAATTGTGTGTTGCATACCTAGTAGGAGGCTGCAAAATTTCTTTCCCCAAGGCTGTGGGGTTGTCTAGATGGTGAAAATAATCCTAACAGAATTTGCAGGGAGTACCTTTTGTCCTAACGAGATCCCATGATGATTCACGTTTTCAGAAGGAAGCCCCCCCCCCAATGGCAAAAACTATGGGGGGAAGCCTTTGCTGCTTTTCCCAACGTTTTTAAAATAATGCATTGAAATGCACATTACCACACATTTGGACAACTAAATTGCATTGCAGCACATTTCTTGATGAGGGTGAAAGTGGAAAGCTGATTGGTCGGATATACAGGGAGCGTGGGCTTGCTGGCAATGAAGTTATTGGAAGTGCCATTTTGGAGTTTCACGTTGTCAATAGTGCACTTTTTTGCTGTGCTGAAGTGACCAAACAACTTCTTAAAGCAGAAGGTTGCACTTGTGCAGCTTTTATTTTCAGTTAAAATACCATGGCAACAACTTGAGAATAATAATGTGAATAGAATAGAATAGAATAGAATAGAATCTTTATTATGGTCATAGACCAGCACAGGTAAAAAGGGGATACAGAATAAAGATAAAAACACAGGATAAAAACAGGCTAAAAGCAGTATTTAAAATATTAGCTCCAGTATAACAAGACTAGGTTGATACTATTCTACTGTTGAGGACATTGTCTGTCGAATTTTAACTGCAGCTGCACAGAATCTGGCAACATTATAAGTTGTTCCTGGGTTGGTGTCTGAAAGCAACAAGTTTATGTAGAATTGTCCAGTGTGCCCTTGATATTTATGCAACAGGGGTGAAATTAGGCTGAGACGTATGTCCCTGTAGTATGAGCACTGGAGTAATACATGCTCTGTTGTTTCTATTTGGCCCGAATTGCAGGGGCACAGTCTGCCTGAGAAGGGGATCTTCTTGTATCAGCCTTCAAGGACAGCTGAAGGGATGGCACGACACCGTGCAAGAGTAAAGGCCCTTCGATGTTTAGGTATTTCAAGTGTTGCTAAGTATGCCAAAGGAGAGGCCAGATATCTATTGGAGTCACTAGCAATGAAGGTTGGAGTGCTGGCTAGATCCAGTTGTCGCTCTATATCTACTACCTGTTGTTTGATAGTAGCTTTCGCCCTATCATATCCCAGGCTAAGCAGAAGATCTGGAGAAAGGCCCAGCGTTGAAATTTTAGTCATCACTCTCTGTTTCCAGCTGGATTGGAAATCATCACTTAAGGTTAGTGGAGCAAGGCCAGTGGGAAAGCGGGATAGTCTGAGCCAGTAGCTGAGTATGGTCACCCACACTCTGGCCTCCACTTTCATAAATCCTGACTCCAGTCTCAGAGCTGCGTTAGAGACACATTTTGGAGTTTGGAAAGCTGCTCTTAAAAATTTGGATTGGACAAGTTCTAATGGAGCAGGGTTGGGGAAGGGTCCCAATTGGGATCCATAAAGCAGTTGAGCTACTGGTTTGGCTTCAAAGAGTTTGAGCGCTGCAGGTAAATAGTGGCCGCCTCTTGTCTTAAGAAATTTGAGAATGGCTGTTGTAGTCCTCTGCACATTGCAAGCAGCATACTCCCCATGTGCTTTCCTACTACCAGTGGCTTGAAAAATTACCCCCAGGTATTTGAAGCAAGAGACCTGCTCAGTCTTGTGGCCATCTATATTCCAGTTGTAGTTCTTAGGCCTTTTAGCGAATGCCATGATTTTAGTTTTTTGATAGTTGAGTTCTAGCTGTTCCACTTTCCAATATTGTGTTAGTGCTCTTAGGGCTCTTTTTAGTCCAATGGGAGTTCTTGAAAGTACTGCTGCATCATCCGCATAAAGCAGCGTTGAGATATGCTTTCCCTCTAATTTTGGGGGGTGGAAGTTAGTGTTGTTGAGGTGATCCACCAAATCATTGATGTAGAAGTTAAACAGGAGTGGAGCTAGAATGCAGCCTTGCTTGACACCCTTCTCAGTGAAAATGTCATTGGTGAGATGTCCCTGGGGGTTACATCTTACTTTTAATGAGGTCCCTTCATGCAGCATACATATTAGGTGGAGTAAACTTCAGTCGATCGAAGAAGCCTCCAGTTTTTTCCACAGTTTGGTTTGGGATATAGAGTCAAAAGCTGCTTTAAAGTCTATGAAGGCAGCATAGAGGGAAACTGTGCTGCAGGTGGAGTATTTTTCAATAAGGTGGTGGAGTACAAGGCACTGATCTATGGTGGAGCAGCCTTCCCTAAAGCCAGCTTGTTCTTCTGCAAGTATGTTTTCTTGTTCCAACCAGGTCTGAAATTTCCACTGTAAGTGTCTTGCATAGAGTTTGCTGATTGTACTGAGGAGACTAATTGGTCTGTAGTTGACAGGATCATCCTTGCTTCCTTTTTTATATATGGGGACGATGATTGCAAGGCCCCAATCCTTGGGTGCTCAACCATATTTGTCAATACAGGTGAAAAGTGAGGCCAGGATAGGGGCCCAAAATTCAAGGTTGTTTTTAATGGCTTCTGCAGGTATTAGGTCTTCCCCTGGAGCCTTCCCCATTCTCAGCTGGGCTACAAGGTTCTTGATCTCTGTCGCTGCCACTGGTGGCCACCCTTTGATATTTTCTATATTTTGGCTAGTGTATCCACTTTCAATGTAGTTGTCCTTATAAAGAGCTTGAAAATGATCCTCCCATATCCCTGGAGGGATGTGACAATCCACTGTAGCTGGCCCATTTCTCTGGGAACTTGATGTAATATGCCAGAATAGAGCTGTGTTGTTGGATCTGACTGCCTGGATAAGTTGTGTCCAGTCATTCTTCATGGCTTCTTTTTTCTTGTTCATCAGCAGCTTTTTGTAGTCTCTTTTCTGCTGAAGCAGCATTGGTACAGCATCTGGGATGTTATTAGATAGGTAACCCTGATAAATATCACTGAGGGCTTTTTTAGCATTAACACATTCCTTGTCAAACCATGGTTTGGAGTTGGTGCTGTTGTTGTTTCCACTGATGTGCGCTATTTTGACAGATTAGATATTGGCATAGAGCTTGGGTAAGTGTATTGTAATTTTCCAAAATTTTATCAGGAGACTCAGCTGATATCAGGGCAGTCCTAAGATGCTGAAGTTGGTCTGAAGCCAATACCTCACTTATTGTTTGGTGTATTTGGGGGGGTCCATTTAGCTCGGCGATAGGTCCTTCCTGCTGGTGTCACAGAGAGATGATAGCGCTCCCTGGTGTGTGTCTCCTGAGTGAAGTCGCTAAGATGTAGCCGAATTGGAAAATGATCACTTTCAAATCTGGGCATAACTTCTATTTCCTTGGCATAGGGAAGAAGGTCCCTAGAAATGATTATGTAATCAATGGCACTCATTCTGGACCCAGAGAGATAAGTGAATTCGTCTGGGCAGTCATTTTTCAGGGCACCATTTAGGATTTGAAGGTTCAGCCTGAATGCTGTTTGGTCCAGACAAAGTCCTGCAAAATTTGATTTCTTGTCCTTTGAGCATCGGATGAGGTGGGTTCCATCATCTTCAAAATCAGGAGAAGGGCATTTGTGCTGGGCATATACGGTATGATTGTTGGGGCCCAGTATGACATTCAAATCACCCCCCAAAATCACAGATGCATTTGGGTTCTGCAACATGAGATTAGCAGTGTATGATTCCAATTCAGCCCACAGGCCTCTGATTTGGGATTTCTTCTTCATTGGAGGCATGTAGACATTTATTATCAGCAAAGTGCAATGGTTAAATTGAATTAGCACTGCCATGGCATATGTTTTAAAAGTGGAAAGAGGCCTTGTTATGGCACGTAAGGTGGTGGAAACCAGGACGCCCAGGACGCTTCTAGCTCTTCCATGCTTTTTCCCTGGCTCTGCCGGAATTGAGAATGAGTGAAAGCCATTTAATAACAGATCCTTATTAGTCCATGTTTCCTGGATCAGTATAATGTGATATTGCGTGAAGAAGTCACTAAGACAGGGATCTCTGTGGGCCGTTGGCCACCCAGCGATGTTCCAGGTCATAAGGGTAACCTTGTGCTGGTCTGTTGGAAGTCAGGGAGTCGCATTGCAGGGCACAGGCTGAATGGGTAATTCATCTGATGGCAGTTGGTTAAATGACTGGGTTGACTGTGGCTGTGTCCTCCTCTGTGGATGGAGGGGTAGTGAATCACATTCCTGTTCTTTCTGCCCTGCCTGTTCTGGAAGGGAAATTGGAAGAACCAATGCAGCATGGGAAGTGAAATGAGGATCACAAGCAAGCAAGGATCCTATCTCTTTAGTGAGGGGGGCATTCTTTGGCTTAGGAGATGAGGTAGGTGGCAGTGAAGACTGTTTTTCCCTTGAACTAGGTTTGCATAGGGATGTTTGAGTCCCCTGGGGTTTAGTTGTAGATGGGGGTGCATCTGCAGTATATTGCATTTGTGAAGGGGTGTTGGCTACAACTCGGGATTTCAAGGTTTCCTTGATTATAAGTAGAGAGTCATCATTTCACTTTCATTGTCAGAGATATCAGCAAAATGCACTGACAGTTTTCTGCAAGGGGGGGCTGATTTCAATGGGGCTGGATTGCTGTTAGATTGACTCAGGATGGTATCTCTCATCAGCTGTATTGTGGGAGTGTGTTCCCAAATTTCTGTGAGTTAATAATGTGAGTAATGCACTCTTGGCCACCATGTTGATTTAGGCATGGCTGCATGTGAACTTCAAACACAGATAGTTTCGCATACCAGCGATTTTGCCAAAGGACCATGGAGACAAAAGAATGCTACTGTGATTTTGTGTTAATACACAGCAATCAGCATTATATCTTCTCACCTAGACAAGACCTATGAGTGCTGGCTGGGGGAGAGCTCAGGTGAGAGAGGGCTTATTCCCAACTTCTGTGCTTTGTCACTGGTATAAAGCAAAGACAACCTCTGAGTCTCTTTGAAGAGGAACCAGCATAGCCAGAAAGCTGTTTCCTCCCTTTTCTCCTTTCTCTCTCCCTCTGGTTGGGGTGGGGGTGAAGGAAACGGGAAAGGAGAAGGGCTTTTCCTCTTTGCTTGGTGCTTGCAAAGGCGCCCTGTGTATGTGTGCATGTGTTTGCAGGCAAGCCGCAGCATTCTTGTTCTTTTCCATCTCTTAGGCTACTGTGTTTGCTTCCCATGTGGCTTAGTTTTTTTGCCACTGAGGAGGGGTAGAGGAGAGCTTGTAGAAAAGCCTCTCCCCTTTTCGTTTCACTTCCCCTAGTACTGGTGCCTGGGCAGAAGGAGGAAAACCTCCAGTTAAGCACAGGAATTCTGTGTGGCTTCCTCATGAGGAGCTGTAGGAAGCAAATGGTCCCTGGTTGTTTTCTTCATCCCTCTGACTTGCATGGTTTGCGAGATTGATGAAGTTTTCCTGTGTTTCGTTTGGGAGGGAGGGGGACACCTTCCAGTCCCACAGGGGATAGAATCATAGATTCATAGAGTTGGAAGAGACCACAAGGGCCATCCAGTCCAACCCCCTGCCATGCAGAAATACACAAGCAAATCATTCCCGACAGATAGCCATCCAGCCTCTGCTTAAAAATGCCCAAAGAAGGAGACTCCACCACACTCTGAGGCAGTGTATTCCACTTCTGAACAGCTCTATTGCTGGCTTTTGATGGTAGACCCATGAATAAGGAGACCAGACACAAACAAAGAGACCACACATATAGCTGGGATATAAAGGACCACTTTTATTTAGCTGTAACCTATTTAACCCCTTTCTGAAAGATCTGCAATGGCAGAGCAACCTAATGTGGAAATTATTGGAGCAGGAGGTCAACTCCAAAAAACCCTCCCCAACTTCCCTTGAGTGAAAACACCTGAACCCCAGGGAGAACCCATAAGCCGGGTCCCCCCAGCCAGTCCGCATCTGGAAAGCTGACCCAAAAGTCCCCCCCCCAAGTCACAGGACTTACAGAGAGGGTTTATCCCTCAGACCAGCCCCAAAGGAGGTCACTTTCCCCTTCCCTCAGTTTACAGGAACTAAAGGGGCATTTCCATCTCCCCCTCTTCACTTCCAAAAGGGGGAGGTGCCAAAGGTACACACCAAACTACCAAATCTCCCCCCGCACCTTCTACAGAAAAGGGGCATGTGTCTGCTTAGCTCCTTTCCCCCACCAGATCATCCAACAGGGACCTCAAACCACATTGCAGTTCTCCCAGAAAAAGTAAATTCCCTGCATCTAACAGGTGAAAATCCCATCTGCCCTATGAAGAACAGGCTTTTCAAGTATTATATCACGGTATGAGGACCATGCCCTGCACTAATCCTAGATCATTCCAACCCCAATGGATAACCAGGGGCCGGTTTACACAGCAGATTTATTGTGGCAACTTGTGGTTTAATTATTTTCCGCAGCTGTGCCAGTCAGGTTTTTTTTTTCTAATTATGTCGCTTTGAAGTTCAGACTTGAATAAATGTGGGGGGTGAGTCTCTGTGTGTCTCTGTAAATCTGCCTGTAAATGAACTCACTCCATAAAGCAGAGGGAGAGTAATCTCTCTGCTAAAAGACCTTGCTGCCATGCCGCGGATCACAAGTTTTTCCCGCTGCTCTCTCTCTCTCTCTCTCCCTCCCTCTCCCCCTCCCTCCCTCCCCCAAGCAGAGAGGGAGAGAGAGAGAGGGAAAATAGCAGTTCAGCTTGCTACAGCCCTTTGTGAAATGGTTTCTCTCCCTCCCCCGTGCACAGGATAAAAGTGAGGAACGAGCTTTTACATACTTTCAAAACAGCAGAGAGGATAAGAAGGAATGCTCCCTGAATGAAAGTTGTTGGGAATTCTTTTTTTTTTTTTTTTTTGCAAACTGGCTCGCAAAATTGCAGACAGGATTTTTTGCAAGTTTCTTCTCTAATGGCTACTGTCTTTGCCTCCTCCCTGCCCCTCTTTTAAGCCCACCCCTGCATCATCAACCAATCACAATGCAGCTGTGCTTTAACCCTTAGCAGAATGCTAGTTTACACTGCCAATAAAGCACTACATTGCAAATATTCCTGCAAAAATAGCGACATCCCCTGTCACGCTATATTTGGGTGTTTTACCTTCCCCCCTTCTGAATGAGGTGATGCTGTGCTGCGATCTGTGGGAACTATGAGCTATCTTAGTGGTATATTTAGGGGAATATTTGCCCGTGTAAATGACCCCCAGGATATCAAGAGGAGGCACACAGGCACTCCTGGAGGCACATATGCATTCCCACATAAAGGAGACACATGAGTGCTCCTGGAACAGAAGAGCAGCACCAGGTGGAGGCCCACGGCAAACCTGACACAAAAACAGAATATCAGGTGGAAGCCCAAGGTGCTCCAGGAATGGAAGGGGCACGACAGCACAGGCCTCTCCTCCCATCCATCTGGCAAGAGAAACTGGCTCAAACAGGCCTGTTATGCAGCCCGATAAACCCTGTAAGACAAAATGTATAGGTTAGAAATGAAATAGGCAACTATCTCCCATCCGAGAACAACCCCTGCTTAGCACCCAAGATCAGCCAGGATACAGTTCCCTCAAAAACCTAGTGTCTGTAAGATATTTAAACAAATGACCTAGAATAAAGAACAGCAATATATTTATCAACTAAGATATAAAAGCATTACACCCGTAATTGTATTAAACCTATTAATCAATCAAGTAATTAATTAAAGCAAATAGATAGCACTCAGCAATAGCAGTAGCATTTACATTCCTATACCGCCCCACAGTGCCTAGCACTCTCCAAGCAGCCCACAGTGTGCCTGCCAATTGCCCCAACAAGCCAGGCAACCCACCTTACCAACCCACTGAAGGATGGAAGGCCGAGTAGTCAAATTCCAGCCAAGATGTTTTTTCCTCCTGGTTTATTAATTCACACACTGGAAAAAATAGGCAAAGTTAGTGTATGCACCTGCATGGTGGTGCTCCTCATCCACATGGAATGGCACTCAGCCATGAAGACATTGCCAGTTGCCCTGCCTCTGATGGTGATGCTGCTCAGGGAACAGCTATAGTTCTGGTGCCATCTGCTGGCATTCGTGCCACAATGTACTCTCCTAATTTCTGGCAAACAATGCAGAAGTTCCAATATCATTTTACACCAGAGCTGTATTTGCCCAGCTGGACTTGCAGATACAGGCCCAAGAATTATGCCTCCTGCAGCTCAAATGAAACGAATGTGAGCTCTCTAAGGCCCTGGAAGAGACCAAATGGCTCTCCAGGGTCACACATAGCCTGGAAACCTGTCGATGTTTCAGCTCCAGTCAGAGCTGCCCACTGAGCCTGGCACAGCATTGGCCAAGGGTGTGGAAGAGTCCCCAGTTGGCAACCAGCTGGTGCAGATACTGAAAGACATAGCAGACTCTCAGCAAGGTGCAAAGATGATAGAGCCAACAACAGCAACAATGAGGCCTACTTTACCCTGTGAGATGACAGAGATGCAAGTCCTGGCTAATAACCCAGAGCCAATGATGGCTGAAAGGGTGGAAGCTGAGGGAATCTGAGGGAAGAAGAAGGTGCTGGAGAAATAGAAGGTGACAACAAAGAAGAAAGAATGAGATACCTCTTCCACAGGATCTGAGACATCAAAGAAAAATTTAAGCCAAGAGTTGGTATGCTATATGACCAGTAGGGGTCAAGTAGAAATAACATTACCAGTTACATTACTATGCAATTCATAATTTATCATGATCAGTGCAATCAAAGTCTTTGCTATAATCCGTAAAACACAGGCTGATTTTCTTTTAATCTCTATTGTGTACTCTATTATCCAACATATATTTGCAATATGCTCCCCCGCATTTCTTCCTCTTCTGAACTCAACTTGGACATTAGGCATTTCTCACTCCATATATGGTAAAAGTATTTGCTGTAAATTTTTCTTTGCTTGCATGGCAAATTAATGCTATGGTCCTGTGGTTCCTGCAATCCCTGGTGTCTCCTTTCTTGGGGACTGGAATGTATGTTGAGTGTTTCCAATCTGTTTGTGGATAGTCGCAATAACCAAATTTCATATAACATTCTCATGTAAACAAAGGTATATAAGTAATATATTATGCAAGACTGGCAGTGAAAATAACATTTTAAATTCCTAAGAGAAAGCCTCTGATTCCTAGGAAACAGCACCAGGGAGGCTCTGACTAGTGCTATTTTGTGCCTAAGTTCCATCTTCATCCATTAAAAATTGTGTGGAAGCCAGTGCCTAGGAGATTTCCAGTTGCAATTCCTTATTAAATTAAGCTAGAACTAATGCAGATTAATAGTAGTATTGAAAAGAAGGTATTAACCACACATCAATATAATGATTAACATGTGTGTGTTTGTCTTGATTTTTAGGAGCGACTCTTGATGAGCCTTTTGCCCAGGAATGTTGCCATGGAAATGAAGGAAGATTTTCTGAAGCCACCAGAAAGGATTTTCCATAAGATTTACATTCAGAGGCATGACAATGTTAGGTAGGACTAATGAAAGGACTGAATGCAAAGTGAAAGAGTCAGAGGACTGGCATTGCTTTTGATTTATTGGATGGGGTAATGAAAGAAGTACACACACTGCCCCTGCACTCGCCCAGAAGACACACCACAGAAATTATTATCTGCAGGGTATAGAACCATAGAATCACAGAATTGGACTGTCCCCGCAGAGCTGAACTGTTCCTGCAGAATTTCACCTGAACCCACTGCTGCCACCTCCACAAGCCAGGTCAGACCCTGGCAAGCATGACAGTTTAAGCTGTGTATTTAAGCTCCAGAGGCAAGTTCCTGGCAAATTCCCTGCCAAAGGAAGAGTCCCCCCCCTCTTCTGCCACCTGCTCTCACCTGTCACTTGCTTCAATGCCTCCTGTTTACCACATCAATCAAAGCGATGGATGAGCAGGCAGGGGAGGAGGCAGAGTGTTGGCTAGGGAAGAGGAAAGGAAAAAACCTCTCCCTTTGGCAGGGAACTTGCCAGGGACTTGCCTCTTGAGCTTAAACACATACCTTAAAATGTCACACCTGCCAGAATTTGATCTGGCTTGTGACGGTGGCAGCAGGAGCAGGCAAAACTCTGGGGAAAACCCCAAAGCAAAAAAACCCAGATTAAGGTAAAATACCCTGAATGCATTGTATGGCCTGATCATCCCAACTTCAAGGAAAAGGACACATGTTGTGTGGCCTTATTGCCACAGTTTTGGGGGGAATGCAGGGTTTTTTAAAACAGTGTAGACAAGGCCAAAGTCTTGAAGCATGCATTGCAGTGCTCCCAAATAAAGCCCCTGCCTCACAGGCTGTTTGTTTAATTGGTCCCTGAACTGGATCATTTGGAATAGAAATCACCACCATCATTAGGCTAATCAATGGCAAAAACAGCATTTTGTTCTGTAGACTTTGTCCATATCTCAACAGAACTTTCTAATTCAAAGCCTATTTTCCAAATATATTTTTTTCCTTTCATAAGCCAGAACTATATTAACAGTATTTTGGCTCTTATTTCAAAGCATATAAATCATTCCTACCTCTCCACAAGGCAATCAAATTGCTTCCTGTTTTAACTCCTGTAGGCAGTGATGTACACTACTTAACTATCAAAGCACACTTCTATTTTCTGTGTTTAGTACTGATCTCAAAAAATTTCTTTCTTCTCTTGCCCCCTCCCCTGCTCTTTTTATAAATGTTGTCCAAAGTTATTTCCACTTTTTAATTATTATTATTATTTATGGATAAATGGACTTCCTTTTCAGATAGTGAACTGCTTCAGTGGTTTCTTTCTTGATGTCTTTGAATCCCAAACATGGTATTTTTTAATGTCTCCCTATATTACCTATATGCAAAAGGCACAGAGCAAAGAATTGTTATAATCAACAATACTGCAAGGCACAGCTGTCCGAAGATCAGAAGATATTATGAGGCTCTGGGGAGGAAGCTGAAAGAAATGGATGCACAGGTGGTCATCTCATCTCTTCTGCCAGTTGAAGGGCATGGTCCAGGAAGGGAGAGGAAAATAGCCGACATAAACAACTGGCTCCGTAGATGGTGTCGCTGAGAATAATTTGGATTCTTGGATCATGGGCTGTGCTTCCATGAGGGGGGGACTTCTGGCAAGAGATGGGGTGCATCTCACAACAGTTGGCAGAAACATTTCTGCCTACAGTCTCAAGAATTTGATCAGGAGGACTTTAAACTGAGTCACATGGGGGAGGGAGACAGTATTCTGGAAGGCAAAAGGGCTGGAGAAAATAGTCAAACTGTCATAGAGGGAACAAGGCAAACAGCGCAAGGACCCAACAGTGGGAGGCAAAATAAAACTTGCACAGGCAGCAAGTAAAGGGAACACATGGTCTTAGATGTCTCTACACCAATGCACAGAGCAAGGGAAATAAGCAAGATGAGCTTGAACTTCTCGCACTACGAAGCAAGTATGATATAATAGGCATTACTGAAACCTGGTGGGATGAGTCTCATGATTGGAATGTAGGATTAGAGGGGTATAACCTTTATAAGAGAAACAGGCCAAACAGAAGAGGGGGAATAGCATTATATATCAGGGATATTTACACCGGTGAAGAAATCCATGACATCAATACTGGAAGCCAAGTGGAGAGCATCTGGATAAAAATTAAAGGGGAGGGAAACAACAGGGATGTTCTTGTGGGACTCTACTACAGACCCCCAAGTCAGACGGAGGAACCGGATGATGCCTTTCTAGAACAGATGAACACACAAGCAGAAAGGAGAGATGTAGTAGTGACGGGTGACTTCAACTATCCTGCTATTTGCTGGCAATCTAATTCAACCAAAACTTCAAGGTCTAGCAAATTCCTTACATGCCTGGAAGACAATTTCATGGTCCAAAAGGTGGAAGAGGCAACAAGGGGGTCAGCTATTTTAGATCTGATCCTAACCAACAGGGATGACCTGGTTAATGGGGTGCAACTGGTGGGATCCTTAGGTGAGAGTGATCATGTTCTCCTGGAGTTTGTTATACAATGGAAAGGAGAAGCCAGGCATAGTCAGACACGCATTCTTGACTTTAGGAGAGCTGATTTCAATAAACTCAGGGAAACACTGGGGGTGATCCCATGGTCAGGAATACTAAAAGAGAAGAGACCTCAAGATGGATGGAACTTTCTCAAAAGGGAGATACTGAAGGCACAATTTCAAAAGTACCATTGAGGAAGAAAAATGGGAGGTGTCTCAAGAAACCAGGATGGATGACTAAATAAATTTCAACGGAGCTAAGTTTTAAACAGAACATGTACAGGAAATGGAAAAAGGGGGAAATCACCAAAGAAGAATTCAAACGGATAGCGAACACGTGTAGGAGTAAAGTCAGAAAAGCTAAAGTGCAGAATCAGCTCAGGCTTGCTAGAGAGGTTAAGAACAATAAAAAAAGGGTTTTTTTGGGTATGTCCACAGCAAAAGGAGGAAGAAGGAAATGGTAGGGCCACTACATGGAGAAGATGGCAAAATGCTAACAGGGGACAGAGAAAAGGCAGAATTACTCAACACCTTCTTTGCCTCAGTGTTTTCAGAAAAGGAAAAGGGGGACCAACCTGAGGATAAAGGAACAGAGGACACAATAGGGAAATCCAGCACAGAATAAGCAAAGAGGTAGTACAGGAATACCTTCTTAAACTAAATGAATTTAAATCTCCAGGACCAGATGAACTACATCCAAGGGCTGGCAAATGTAATCTCAGAGCCATTGGCAATAATCTTTGAGAGCTCCTGGTGAACAGGAGAAGTCCCAGAAGACTGGAGGAGGCAAATGTTGTCCCCATCTTCAAAAAGGGGAAAAAAGAGGATCCCAACAATTATCGTCCAGTTAGCCTGACATCAATACCAGGGAGGATTCTAGAGCAGATCATTAAAAAGAGAGTCTGTGAACATGTAGAAGGCAATGCCATAATCACAAAAAGTCAACATGGGTTTCAGAGAAACAAGTCATGCCAGACTAATCTGATCTCTTTTTTTGATAAAATTACCAGCTTGGTAGATGAAGGGAATGCTGTGGATATTGTATACCTTGATTTCAGTAAGGCCTTTGACAAGGTTCCCCATGGCATTCTTGCAAACAAGCTTGTAAAATGTGGGCTAGACAAGTTAACTGTTCAATGGATTTGTAATTGGTTGACCGGCCGAACCCAAAGGGTGCTCAGCAGTGGCTCCTCTTCGTCTTGGAAAGATGTGACCAGTGGGGTGCCACAAGGTTCTGTCCTGGGCCCAGTGCTATTCAACATCTTTATCAATGACTTGGATGAGGGAATTAGGGGCATACTTATCAAATTTGCAGATGACACCAAATTGGGAGGAGTAGCCAATACCCTAGAGAACAGGATCAAAATTCAGAATGACCTGGTTAGACTGGAGAGCTGGGCCAAAGCTAACAAAATGAAATTCAATATGGAGAAATGTAAGGTACTGCACTTAGGGCGAAAAAAATATAACGCATCGATATAGGATGGGGGAGACCTGGCTGAATGAGACTACATGCAAAAGGGATCTAGGAGTCCTAGTAGACCACAAGTTGAACATGAGTCAACAGTGTGATGTGGCAGCTAAAAAGGCCAATGCGATTTTGGGCTGCATCAATAGAAGTATTGTGTCTAGATCAAGGGAAGTAATAGTGCCACTCTATTCTGCCTTGGTCAGACCTCACCTAGAATACTGTGTCCAGTTCTGGGCACCACAATTCAAAAAGGATATGACAAATTGGAGTGTGTGCAAAGAAGGGTGACTAAAATGGTGAAAGGTCTGGAAATGATGCCTTATGAGGAGAAACTTAGGGAGCTGGGTATGTTTAGCCTGGAAAAAAGATGGTTAAGAGGCGATATGATAGCCCTGTTTAACTATTTGAAGGGGTGTCACATTGAGGATGGAGCAGGCTCGTTTTCTGCTGTTCCAGAGACTGGAACACAGAGCAATGGATGCAAGCTCCAGAAACAGAGATTCCACCTCAACATTAGGAGGAACTTTTTGACAGTCAGAGCTGTTAGGCAGTGGAGCACACTCCCTCAGAGCATGGTGGGGTCTCCTTCCTTCGAGGTCTTTAAACAGAGGCTGGATGACCATCTGTCAGGGATGCTTTGATCAAGAATAGAATAGAATAGAATAGAATAGAATAGAATAGAATAGAATCTTTATTACGGTCATATACCAGCACAGGTAAAAAGGGGATACAGAATAAAGATAAAAACACAGGATAAAAACAGGCTAAAAGCAGTATTTAAAATATTAGCTCCAGTATAAGAAGACTAGGTTGATACTATTCTATTGTTGAGGACATTGTCTGTCGAATTTTAACCGCAGCTGCACAGAATCTGGCAACATTATAAGTTTTCCTGGGTTGGTGTCTGAAAGCAACAAGTTTATGTAGAATTGTCCAGTCTGCCCTTGATATTTATGCAACAGGGGTGAAATTAGGCTGAGACGTATGTCCCTGTAGTATGAGCACTGGAGTGATCAAGATTTCCTGCATGGCAGGGGTTGGACTGGATGGCCCTCGTGGTCTCTTCCAACTCTGCAATTCTATGATTCTATGATAATCACCTCTATTCCAACTGGTAAAGCTATGAAGAGCATGAAACCCCCCAAGCATCATATTAAAAGAGAAAGATCAAGAAAGTAAAAACTGACATGAAGTCTTGGAAGGAGGGGGGAAATGACCAAGAAGATATTGTATTTTCATAAACTAGAGCATTTGCATGCTTCAATATACTTCTGAATGTCTGAACAAAATGTTACTTTAAATGGTAAGCATTAAAACAACCATACATTTAAAACGTCAGCCTCTGGAAAACCTACAAAAGAAAGTATCTTCAATTCTCCATTTATAGAATCAAAGAATCAGAAGAGACCACAAGGGCCATCCAGTCCAGCCCCTTGCCATGCAGAAATACACGATCAAATCATTCCCGACAGATAGCCATTCAGCCTCTGCTTAAAAACCTCCAAAGAAGGAGACTTCCCCACAGTCCGAGGCAGTGTATTCCACTTCTGAGCAGCTCTTACTCTCAGAAGTTCCTCCTAATGTTCCTCCTAATGTTTAGGTGGAATCTCTTTTCCTGTAGTTTGAACCCATTGCTCTGTGTCCTAGTCTCTGGAGTAGCAGAAAACAAGCTTGCCCTATCCTCAGTATGACATCCCTTCGAAAATTTAAACATGACTATCATGTCACCTCTCAACTTTCTCTTCTCCAGACTAAACATGCCCAGCTCCCTAATCCGCTCCTCATAGGGCATGGCTTCCAGACCTCCCACCATTTTAGTCGCCCTCCTCTGGACATGTTCCTGCTTCCAACCTCCGAAGAGAGGTTTTATGCAGGTGCCATACTGGAAAATATTTAGGTTGAGGTCCTACAGTTAGACATGTGCCTGGAAGTATCTACCTTTTCAGCAAGAGAGGACCAAAAGTTATGATACCTACAGTAATAGTGCCACCGTATTCTGCTTTGGTCAGACCTCACCTGGAATATTGTGTGCAGTTCTGGGCACCACAATTCAGGAAGGATATTGACCAGCTGGAATGTGTTTAGAGGAGGGCAACCAGGATGGTGGGTGGTCTGGAAGCCATGCCCTATGAGGCATGCCCTACAGATGGCCATCCAGCCTCTGTTTAAAAACCTCCAAAGATGGAGGCTCCACCACACTACGAGGCAGTGCATTCCTCTTCCAAACAGCTCTTACTGTCAGAAAGTTCTTCCTCATGTTTAGGTGGAATCTTTTTTCCTGTAGTTTGAACCCATTGCTCCATGTCCTAGTCTTTGGAGCAGCAGAAAACAAGCTTGCTCCATCCAGTATGACATCCCTTCAAATATTTAAACATGGCTATCATGTCCCTTCTCAACCTTCTCTTCTCCAGACTAAACATGCCCAGATCCCTAAGCCGCTCCTCATAGGACATAGCCTACAGACCTCCCACCATCCTGGTCTCCCTCCTCTGCACACGTTCCAGCTTCTCCATATCTTTCCTGAATTGTGGTGCCCAGATGATGGTGACTAGGGTTCAGGAGTTACTTTACTTCCTTTCTCCCCCTCCTCTTGTGTGAAATTGGAAGAACCTTAATGGGAGAGCTTCAAAGAACAATATATACCAATGTAAAGTCAAAGATTACCAAAGAAAGTAGCGTGTTCTTTCAAAAACTCCATCATGCCTGCCCACTTGATCACCTTCTAGCTGTATGCCAAGTTAGCCCTCTTCTTTTCCAAACAATAGTCCCATCTCTGCTGCAAAACATGCCCTCCCAAAAGTGCTTTGAAATGGAACGTGACCCCTGAGTTATAATGTGTGGTTTTTGGTTCTTGGTCAGAATCCAAGCCCAACTGTCCTTTCTCAGTGTCCTTCAGCATAAGAAGGAAACTTGTCTGCTGCAAGGAACTCTCCTGTTCAGCATTACAAGACAGCTCTCATGTTGACACATTCTTTTAGCAAGTGTTAAGTCACTGGGTAAAATTACAGAGATCTCCCTGACAAATTGAAACAATTGTGGCTCATTTCTCCTTCAAAGATGTGAAGTGGGAATTGGCCTGTGGGGGAGATGGAGCAAATGAGGCTGAGATATGGAACATCATGAGGGAAGTGCATGCTGAAGGAGATAACAGGTTTTCTATTATTTGGCATCAGAGTTTAAAAATGCAAGAAGAAAGCGGGTTAGATGTACCTTTAGATTGCAAACTAATTTGAAGTTCTAAAGCCCAATTCTGAGTGTGTTCCTTTAATGTAAGACCTCTTACCTTTACATAAGGTCAGATAATCTTTACAATTCTGAGTGTGTTCCTTTAATGTAAGACCTCTTACCTTTACATAAGCTCAGAAAAATTATCCACTGCTTTTTCATTTTGGAGGTGTAGTGGAGTGAGTTCATCTGAGCTATGTGAGCTATGGACTGTGTACCCATCTCTCCTTCTGGACTTTATGGTGAGAGAAGAAAACTACTAATCCAGAACAAAACCAGATCCTTGTACATAGGTGCTACAATATATTCCAGACATATGACATAAAATGGTAGCCATCACATCACTGTACTGTGCTATCATGAAAGTATAATGTATTTCTGTTTCTTTCATTATTCTGCTTTTATGTAAATGATTAAAATTACAATGTAAGAAAAGTTTATTGCATTTTTGCTCATCTTTAAATTTCACCTGGGTTTCTCTACAAAAATATGCTGCGATATAAAGACCTTTCAATCACTTATAAAGTGTCTGTGTCTCCTTCCTTCTCTTTACAGCATATTATTTGCAGATATTGTTGGGTTTACCAGCTTGGCATCTCAGTGTACAGCTCAAGAACTAGTGAAGCTTCTGAATGAACTATTTGGAAAGTTTGATGAATTAGCAACTGTAAGCATTTTCTGCCTTTAAAATTTAATTTAAACTGATTTGTGAATTATTATCTGTTATGGGTATGGGGAGGAGGGAATATGTAAAGCTGAGACATGAAAAGGACTGGTTGCTAATCCTTTTCCTATTATAAGTTCCATAAATCATCACACATTCCTAAAGCTTCTGTTAAATGATTGATAATATGGACTTTAAGCAATCATGGGAGTTGCAAAAAAAAAAAAAGAGTAAGAAAAAGAAACCAGAGATGGCATGTTAAGAAAAATTCATTGTCATTTGTGTTATGATCAGTTGAGAATGTTTACACAATGAAGTAACTGTTAAAAACTGTTTTAAAATCATGCTGAAAATTATAACATTCTATATATTGTATGGATGCTTGACAGAACATAGAGCAGCTCTGTGGTGGTAAGCAGATTTTCCTAGTTATGCTATGTTATTGAGGTCTACTCTGCTTGTCCTTCAGCAAGAAAGGCAAACATTGTAGGGTTGATCAGAGGCCTTTTTTCTTCACTGCAGAGGGTGGTGTGGGGGAATAAGAATTCAATCACATTGGGGGGGGATCATTTATACATGCATTTTGCCTTTATGCATGATTTTTTCCAGCAGAAATATGTAAAATACCACCCCTTGCCAAGCAGAAATGCACGGATGCTTGGTATTAATTTTTTATTTTGCTTTTCCACATGGCCACCTCAATGGAGTAAAGATATTTAAAACTATGTATTTATTTAAAGGATCCTATTGCTGCAAAAGAAATGTCTTTCCTTTGTTTCTCAGTATTGGATTTTATTTATTTTTGCCTTTCAGCAACAACACTCCAGCTCAAAAGGGGGAAAAGCTAATTAATAATTTAAATGACTCAGTTTCTGCAGAAGAAAAATATAGAACACTTTTTGTTTACTCCTTTCCACATAAAATTAGGACTTCATGTGAGACAGTGAAAATTCCAGAAAAGCAAATGACCGGTGAAAGAACTGGTGCTTTCCAGTAAAATATTTTAGTAATTCTGTCAAGGGTAAATTCAGCAGGGGGAAAACAGAAAAACAGAAGCAGCATTTCTCTCTTCAGATAGAGTTCACTGTTCACATACAACATCTGAGACTCAGGTGGATGTTAAGGTCAAGCTTTAATAAAAAAGTAATGAGGAAACCATATAGGAGGGTTATATGTTTCATACATATACTTTTTGTACCATTGTTGTCTAAAATAGTTTTTGCTGGGGTTTTTAAAAGTCAGAAATAATGAGAATGTATAGTGCTGTTTGTACTCATGAGCACCAGTGTCTATATTGTATCATGTGTGCTGATATAGGGGCTTAACTTTTATGCAAGTAGAGGCTAATCAAACCTCGGGAAAGTTACTTTAAAAAAAACACACCACAACTTCCAGAATTTCCCAGTCAGCATGGCTGTGGAGTCTAAAAGAGTAGCTTCTCCAAGCTTGATTGGTAGCTGCATATGTGGTTCATGCCTTATACCTTTTACCCCCAGATTTTAAGCCCCAGTCCCAGCCAATACTCCAATAGAGTAATATTCCACTAATAGAACTGCTGTTAGTAGAAAGGGAATCAGGGCAATTCACTGTCCACCTTTCTGTGTGCCCCAGTAACATCTCTGCCACTACTGTTTTAAAATATGGGTAGGTTCATATGGAAGTAGCCTTGCCTTCATGTATCTATGGCTCAAGTTGCATAGGGCTTTAAAGGAAAATATCAACATCTTGATGTCAAGAGCAAACATGCAAGCAGCAGGAATGTATTAGATTTGGCATAATATAAGAAGGGCATATATTGTAATGCCACGGTAACTAAAAGTCAACATGGGTTTCTCAAAAACAAGTCATGCCAGACTAATCTTATCTCTATTTTTAATAGAGATACAAACTTGGTAGATGAAGGGAATGCCGTGGATGTAGTGTATCTTGATTTCAGTAAGGCCTTTGACAAGGTGTCCCATGATATCCTTGCAAAAAAGAAGTAAGTAACATGGCCTAGACAATGTGACTGTTAGTTGTATTTGCAATTGGTTGACCGACTGAACCCAAAGGGTAGTCACAAATGGCTCCTCTTCATCATGGAGAGAAGTAACTAGTGGGGTCCCACAGGGCTCTGTCCTGAACCCCAGTGCTATTCAACATCTTTATCAATGACTTGGATGAGAAGATAGAGGGCATTCTTATCCCGTTTGCAGATGACACCAAATTAGGAGGGGTAGCTAATGCCCCAGAGGACAGGATCAGAATGCAAAATGACCTGAACAGATTAGAAAGCTGGGCCAAAACCAACAAAATGAATGTCAATAGGGAGAAATACAGGATACTACACTTGGGCAGTAAAAATGAAATACACAGATATAGGATGGGGGTGACACCTGGCTTGATGGCAGTACATGCAAAAGTGATCTAGGAGTCTTAGTGGACCACAAGCTGAACATGAGTCAACAGTGTGATGTAGCAGTTAAAAAAGTAAATGTGATTCTAGGTTATATAGTGTCTAGATCAAGGGAGGTAATAGTGCCACTCTATTCTGCTTTAATCAGACCTCACCACAATTCCGGAAGAATATTGACAAGCTGGAATGTGTCCAGAGGAGGGTGACCAGGTTGGTGGGAGGTCTGGAGACCATGCCCTATGAGGAGCGGCTTAGGGAACTGGGCATGTTTAGTCTGGAGAAGAGAAGGTTGAGAGGGTACATGATAGACATGTTTAAATATTTCAAGGGATGTCATACTGAGGATAGGGCAAGCTTGTTTTCTGCTGCTCCAGAGACTAGGACATGGAGCAGTGGGTTCAAACTACAGGAAAAAAGATTCCACCTAAACATGAGGAAGAACTTTCTGACAGTAAGAGCTGTTTGGAAGTGGAATATACTGCCTCATAGTGTGGTAGAGTCTCCTTCTTTGGAGGTTTTAAATGGAGGCTGGATGGCCATCTGTCAGGAATGCTTTGATTGTGCATTCCTGCATAGCAGGGGGTTGAACTAGATGGCCCTTGTGGTCTCCTCCAACTCTATGATACTATGATTCTATGATTGTCAAGCCTCAAACCTTGATGAAAGCTCTAAAACTACAGAAAAACTAAACAGAAACTATTGATTGAAAATTGAGAATGAAAAGACACCTGGTTGCACTACCAGAAGGAATATGTCCACATACAAAACCAGCTGAAGAAGATAAGGAAAGAATCCACCACTCACTAGGTTCCCAGTCTCAAAAAAAAAAAAAAAAAAAGGAAAAAAAGCCCACGATGTTATACTGAATACATGTGATTTTTTAAAAATGCAAATACCCAAAGCCCTTAACAGCCTAAATATCATTTAATGTAATGGCTGTAAAATGCAAGTGTTCTATCTGGCTCCCGAAATATTATAAAAGAGAAAGGAAATGTGCCTATTTACAAAAGTATCAGAGAATGGAAAGATAAAATATAGATGGGGCTTTTCTTTCAAAAGAATGGAAACAATAGAAAAATATTTATGCAAATAAAAACTAAAGAAGAGGAATTAAAGAACCCACCAACTAAAGTTATAAACAAGGAAATAAAATAACTACAAGAGCAATTAACTGAGGATATGTTGATCCAAACAGAAAGAAAATTGAGGTACGTCCAGCAAAGGAATTTTGAACAGGCAAATAAAACACGTAAATGGTTGGCCTGAAAGTTAAAGAAAGAAAAGGGGTGGGGGATCACCACAGAATTAAAAGAGAATTGAATGAGTTATAATAAGGAAAAAATGAAGGACATAACACATGATTACTTTTGCAAGCTTTTTGATTATAACTATAAACCCAAAGTTACTGAACCAAATGTCAGAAACTACCTGGACAACTGAAGTATTCTGGAAGATGTCTGAGGAATAATAAGAGAACCTGAACAGACCCATTACACTACAAGAAATTTCAGAAGCAATTTACAGAATGAAATTAGGTAAAGCACCAGGCCCAGATGGCTTCACTGGGCATTACTACAAACCTTTTGAAGAACTATGGGGTCCTCTACAATTAACACTGAATGAAATTTGGAAGAATGGCAAACTGGAATCTTGGAGACCTTCAAACATAACTCTAATTCCACAAGAAGGTAAAGAAAATACTGATATAAAGAACTACAGACCAATCCTTCGGCTACAAAATAATCATTTCTATGTTGGCTGAAAGAGTGAAGAAAATTCTGAAAAAATGCAGGATGACCGAAATGGCTTTCTGCCAAAAAAAACCCCAAAAAAACAAAACAACAACAACAACAAAAAAAACATTTACAAGATGACATGAGAACTGTATTTGATATAAGAGAATACTATGGGGGGGATGAAAGAAAATTGGCAATACTCCTTATAGATGCTGAAAAGGCGTTTGATAGTGAAAAGTGGACATTTCTGATAGAGATTCTTTTAAAAATGAATGCTGGAGTGCACTTTATCAATTGGATTGAAATTGTCTACAGAGTCCAGTTCACACAAATCATAATCAATGGTGAAAATATGAAGTCAATTGAGATAAACAAGGGAACTTGACAAGGGTGCCCTCTGGCTCTCTTAGTATTTCTGTTTTTTATGGAAGTCTTAAACAAGAACATCAGAGAAAATCCAATTATAAATGGAGCACGAATTAAAGGAAACAACTTTAAACTAAAGGCATTTGCAGATGACCTTGTAATCTTCTTAGAAAATCAACAAGAAAATGTAGAAAAACTTTTTTAAAACTTTGAGTGAATTTTGGTAAGGTATCAGGTTTTAAAGTAAATAAAGAAAAAAAACAAAGATATTGACCAAAAATACCACAAAACAAGAAGCAGAATTGTATAATTACCAAAAAAAAAAAAAAGCAAAATATCTGGGAATTTGGATTTTAAAAAAAGGAAATCTCTTCAGTAATAATTATAAAACGACATGGAAGGAAATAAGGGGCGCTATGGAGAAATGAAAGAAATTGAATTTATCTTTATTTGGAAGAATTGCGGCAATGTAAATGAGTATTCTCCCCAAATTCATTTTTTTATTTCAAAACTTAGGTAACCAGTTCCAACCAATGAAAAACTGTTCATAAATTGGAAAAGAGAACTATCAAAATTCATTTGGAATAACAAAAAACAAAAACAAAAAAAAACCAACAAGGGTTAAATGGAAAATACTCCCTGAGAGGAAAGATAAAGGTGGTTCTGGACTACCAGATCTGAAGATATATTACCAAGCAAGTGCTCTCTCGTGGATTAAAAATTGGATATTATTAGACAATGAAAATCTGCTTGCCCTAAAAGAATTTAATCAGAAGTATGGATGGCACCTGTATCTTTGGTACAAAAAGTGTAAGAATATAAAGAATTTGAGCACAATTTCTTCCAAAAAGTGCTTCTGAAAGTTTGGTAGCTAATGAAATAAAATTTCTACAGGAGGATCCCATTTTGGGTTTCACCTCATGAAGCTTTTTTTAGTAGATGGAGAGAATTTTTTTAAAATGGCTGATATAAAGACATACTTATTAAGAAGGATCACAACATCTGTACTCTAAACGCCAAAGAAAGTCTGGAAAGAGACAGAACAAAAATAAATTGGTTTCTTCATTTCCAGTTGAAAAAAAGATTCAAACTGGATCTTAAATTAGAGAATGTCAAGGAAGAAAAGACAGAACTTGATTTAATCTTTCTAAGTGATGGAGGAAAAAGTGACTTATAAATTTTACAAGAAACTGTTGAAAGGGGATCAAGAACAGGAGTTGGTGAAAACATCAATGATAAGATGGGCCAAAGATATTGGCAAAACCTTAGACCTACATTAATAGAAGAAGGCGTGGAGCCACACATAGAGATTTACTTTAAACCAAAATTTGAAATATTTCTTTTTAAAATGCAGAACAGATGGCATTTAACTCCAGCAAAATTAGACAATAATTATAATGTTATAATATATTATAATATCATAGAATCATAGAGTTGGAAGAGATCACAAGGACCCTCCAGTCCAACCCCCTGCCATGCAGGAATACACAATCAAATCATTCCTGACAGATGGCCATCCAGCCTCCATTTAAAAACCTCCAACAAAGGAGACTCCACCACACTACAAAGCAGTGTATTCCACATCCGAACAGCTCTCACCATCAGGAAGTTCTTCCTAATGTTTAGGCGGAATCTCTTTTCCTGTAGTCTGAACCCACTGCTCTGTGTCCTAGTCTCTGGAGCAGCAGAAAACAAGCCTCCTCCATCCTCAGTATGACATCCCTTCCAATATTTAAACATGGCTATCATGTCACCTCTCAACCTTCTCTTCTCCAGACTAAACATGCCCAGCTCCCTAAGCCGCTCCTCGTAGGACATAGCTTCCAGACCACCCACCATCCAGGTCACCCTCCTCTGGACACATTACATCTTTTCCATATTCTTCCTGAATTGTGGTGCCCAGAACTGGACACAGTATTCCAGGTGAGGTCTGACCAAAGCAGAATAGAGTGGCACTATTACTTCCCTTGATCTAGACATTATACTCCTATTAATAGCCTAGAATCACATTTCCTTTTTTAGCTGCTGCGTCACACTTCTGCCTCATGTTCACCTTGTGGTCCACTAAGACTCCTAGATGCTTTCACATGTACTGCCATCAAGCCAAGTGTCACCCACCCTATATCTGTGCATTTCATCTTTACTGCCCAAGGGTAGGGTAGTATCCTACATTTCTCCCTGTTGAAATTCATTTTGTTAGTTTTGGCCCAGCTTTCTAATCTGTTCAGGTCATTTTGGATTCTGATATTGTCCTCTGGATATTAGCTACCCCTCCTAATTTGGTGTCACCTGCAAACTTGATAAGCATACCCTCTATTCCCTCATCCAAGTCATGGATAAAGGATAAAGGAATAAGGATATCTTCTGGGTCCCAGTTTGCAATTTCTGCTTCTAATTTCTAATTATTATTTTTCTCAATTGGTGTATAATCTCTGATTATTACTAGTTTTAAATTTTGTAGACAGACTTCCAATCTGATGTAGTTGCTATCATTGTCCTTAAATACTTCTTTCGCCAAATATTTTCTACTCACATAGATCACGACTCCTTTTTTATTTTCTTTTTTTTTCAGCAGCTGAAATTAATGTTTGTCCTAATTTTGGATTCCTTAAACATTTCACATTTTGTATTCTTATTCTTGTTTCTAGGAGAGAAATTATGTCAAATTTTAATTCCTCAAGGCAGTGAAAAATGTGTTTTCTCTTATGTTGCAAATTTAAACCTTTCACATTCCACAATTCTATTTTGACTGACATTTTTTCAATATCCTTTTGCCGGTTACTTTAACGTATTTCTTCTTCTTCTTCTTCTTCTTCTTTCACAATCACTCCTTCTGATCATAGAATCATAGAACCATAGAGTTGGAAGGGACCACAAGGGCCATCCAGTCCAACCACCTGCCATGCAGGAATAGAATCATAGAATTGGCGTAGGAACGTGCAGAGTGCAGTCACTCCCTGTTCATCCGAACAGGAACACATGCAGCAGAGAAAGCATGTGCTTTGTGAGCAAACAAATACTCCTTTGGTGCAAAAATAAGTCCATGCCAAAATTCTTTAAGGCTTTTTATTAATAACAATTGAATAAAAGGAAAAAACAGTAACAGAAAACATTTAGCCATGTTTTCTATGTGCCCCAAAGTTTCTCAGGAGCTAAACAAAAAGGTTCTCTCAAAGCAAGAGAGATACACACAAACTTGAAGCTCTAAAAACTAGCTCCAATAACCCCTCCCAGATATATAGTCTTTAAACACCCAGTCTTTGGGAGAAACGAAAGAAAGAAACAGTTTCAAGTTTCGATTCCTTATTTGCAACCCCCAAAGAACAAAATAACAAAACAGACAGATTTATGAGTTTCTGATAGACAGCTGGCGCCTTATGCTCTGGTGAAAAAATTACTCAGGGAGGGAGAGACAAACTTCTAATCACAATATCTATTTTCCCTGACACCCCTCTAATTTTTCATCCAGGCAAATATACTTTATATTTCAAATATCATACCCAGCTTGTCACACAGAAGGTCATGCTTAATGTGACCCAATGCTTTAGTAAACAAATCTGCTACATTTTCTTGACTGGGACAATACACCAAGTCAATTAAACCATTTTGAACATCTTCTCTAACATTCTGAAATTTTACAGCCACATGTTTTGTTCCGCTCTTCACACCCTGTGCTGTTGCCATTGCTATACATGCTTGGGAGTCTTCAAAAACTTTAACAGCTCCTGAAATTGGCATACCCAAATAAGTGAAAATTTGCTTTAGATAAATTAGTTCATTCACCATGCTTGACCAAGCGGCAAATTCTGCCTCTGCCGAGCTTAAATAAATGGTGGATTGCTTTTTTGACCCCCAGTGTATAGCAGTACCAGCATAAGAAATTATCATCCCTGAATCAGAATTTCTATTTCTGGTTTCGCTTGCGAAACTGGCATCGACAAATGCTTCCAACTCATGACAACCTTGTGAACTGATCTTTACGCCATAATTTAAAGTTCCACGTAAATATCTTAACACCCTTTTCAAACCTTGCCAATCATGTTGAGTTGGTTTTGACACCTTTCTGGACAAAACATTTACAGCATATTGTATATCTGGGCATGACCATCTTGCAATATACAATAAACTTCCAATTACAGAATGAAAAAGTTCAGGATGTTCAAATGGCCTAGAATCTGTGACATTTATGAAATCACAACACATAGGAGTTCGTGCAGGTTTACATTGAGACATGTTACAAAGATCAAAAACCTTTTCAACCTTTTGAACTTGACTCATTTTAAAATCACCATTTTCAAACCTTTGGAAATCTATTCCCAAATAGTTTCTAATTTGACCAAGGTCCTTCAATTTGAATTTTAAACCCAATTCCTGTTTAAACCTTTGCACCTGAACATCAGTTTGAGTAATCAAGCAGAAATCATCTACAACAGCGACGAGAATTTCATAATTCTGATTAACACCCCTTGTATACAAACATGGATCAGCAATGCTGTTCTGAAAACCAACATTTTTCAGCTGTTCATCCAAACAAAGGTACCAACATCGGCCACTTTGTTTGAGACCATACAAGGCTTTATTGAGACAATAAACCTGGTCTGCTCCCCCACTGTGAAACCCAGGGGTCTGCTCCATATAGATGCACTCATCCAATGGAGCATTTAAATATGCAGTCTCTACATCAAAGTGATTGTCTTTAAGTTGGTTTAAACTTGCAATAGACAAAGCAATTTTTACACTTTGTACTTTAACAGTGCGAGCAAAAACTTGGTCATAATTTTGATACTGTATCTGTGAATACCCCTTTGCAACCAAATGTGCTTTGTATTTGACACTCCCATCCTGCAATTGCTTTCTCTTATACACCCAACGGCAAACCACAGCCTTTTCTCCCTGTGGCAATGCCACAATACGGAAAACATCATGGCTTTTGATGGATTCCATTTCATTTTCCATTGCCTCTTGCCACTTCTGTTGTTCATCTTTTGGCAACTTTAAAACATCAGTAAAACTGTCAGGTTCAAAAGTCACCTGGCAAACTTTTACATTCTGTGCTGTGAATCTTAGAGGAGGCACTCCCTTTGTCTCTCTGTTAGAGCGACGGGGGACAACAGGCTGAGCCTGATCATTATCAGAATCTGCATTTGAATCACCTTCCACATCAAAGGACTCATGTTTGGAACCCTCCCCTCCCAAGTCTGGGGAAGTATCAGTGCCTGACTCAGCAGGCTGTTGCTGCTGCTGCTCAGGCTGATTTTCACCAACAAATGAAGGCAAAATCACATCTAAATTAGTGTGGACATGAGACCAATTGGCCTGTTCCTCAAATTGAGTATTCCAGGAAATCAAAACTCTCCCATCCCCCAACGTGAAACGCCAGGCCTTTGATGATTGTTCATAGCTGACAAACCTGAGCCTCCTAGCCTTGGGTTCCCCCTTCTTTCTGATTGCCTTAGAGATATTCACCCATGCATAGGACCCAAAGGTCCTAATATGCCTCACAGATGGTTTTTTGCCATAAAACATGAAGAAGGGTGTATTTGAAACCACAGAACTGGGTACACGGTTACTTAAATAAGCAGCTGTTAACATAGCTTCTCCCCAGTACTTCTGCTCAATGTTTGCATCAAACATTAGGCTATCTTTAATTGTTTGCAAAACACCAATTTTCCTCTCAGATATCCCGTTCTGGCTGGGAGTAAAAGGGGCTGTCAATCTATGAAAAATTCCTTTCTGTTTTAACCAATTTTGGAACTCATTTGACATGAATTCCCCTCCCCTATCTGACTGGAGAGATGACACCTTCTGGGGAAAATGTCTCCCAACATAAGCCACCCAATTTTTGAAAGTCTGAAATGTCTCCTCCTTACTCTTGAGTAAGAATAGAAAGCAGTAATGACTGAAATCATCGACCAGGACCAAAATGTACTTGGCTCCTCCCAAGGATGCTGGATAGGGGCCAGACAGGTCCATATGAATCAGTTCAAGAATTCTTTTTGAGTTTCTCTCACTATGCTTGGGAAAAGGATGGACCCTGGATTTCGATTTCTTACAAATTTGACAATCCAGGTACTTCTGACAAGCCCTCAAACTCAGCCCATCCACCATCTCAGGCATCTGCCTGAGAACTTTAAAGCTAGCATGGCCAAATCTCCGATGCAACAGATGCACACAATTATTATGTATGGGAGAATTTGCCATCACAGTACTAGTTTGAGGCTCCTGTGTACAATCATACATATAATACAGTTGGTCATGAAAAACCTCTTCAGCCACAATAGTACCATCCTTTAAAATAAAACATTTGTTCCCTTTAAATTGTACTTCACAGCCCTCCTGTGTCAATTTCGCAACAGAGAGCAAACACATTTTTAACTCAGGAACATACTGAACATTTTTTACATCCATGTTCAAACATTGTACAAAACATGTACCTTTACCCAAACATTTTGACTTGGATCCATCAGCCAAACTCACACTTGAGGGGCCAGTCTCTTTAAAGTCCTTAAAAAATTCTCTATTATTGGAGATGTGGGCATTACAGCCACTATCCAATGCCCATTCAGATAAATCTCTATTTTGCTCCTTCACAGTTTGCAAAACAACTGCAGAAACAGTAATGCTGGAAGAAGCAGGCTTCCTTGTCTTTTTGGATTTCTTTGCTTTGCATTCTTTGGAAAGATGTCCATCCTTCCCACAGTTCCAGCAAAAGCAGGAACTTCACCCTTACTGGGGTCTTTGGAGCCAACTACTGGACCATTTGTAGAATTGCGCGCCTTTGACTGTGAAGCCTTTTGAGCAGGGGAATTTTTTCTCTCCAGCCACTTCGCCTCCTCTTCCAACAAACGACCAGTAATGAAATTAATGGTTATATTTGCTGCTGGCATATTTTCAAAGGATATATTAAAGAATCGAATCTTTCTGATAGGCTGGACAGGAGAATATGGGATTTTTCTTGTTCAGTAAAATTCACATTGATCTCCTGCAACTGGTCAAAATACTGGCGTAGAGTAGATATATGTGTAGCGACATCGCCATCTGGCTGCAGCTTTATTCTATACATCTTTCTTGTTAACATAAGCTGTGAACCAGTCCCAGCATGGATATAGACCTGTCGCAGCGCCTGCCAAATGTCCCTGGCCGTGGCACAGCCTCGCACATACATCAACTGATTGTCCTCAATTGCCAAAATGAGGGACGCCCGTGCCCGTTCCTCAGCTTGCTATTGTAATAAAGAAGCCCCTTGGGCAGGGGGGGCTAAAATGGGGGCGTGTATAAATTGTTGATGCAAATAAGCCTCCATCTTCACAGCCCACAAATGATAATTCTTATCATTTAACTTTTGGAAGGGAAAAACTGCCACACTCTGAGCCATTGTCCATAAACTCTCTAGCCCCTCTCAGCTGAATATCTGCTTCCCTCACAGGGGTTGCTTACCAGCAGGGTGTTGTAAATGGTTCGGTCTCAGCAGCTCTCACAGCTCCACACAGGCGTTCTCACCTTCCAGTCCCCTCTGTGCTTGCCGGCACAGACAAAACAAGCTCCAACAGCTTCAAAGGGAAAAAACTTCACACCAAAGGGACAAGTTGCCCAGCTTGCCGCTTGTTCAAAGCCCCTCTCAACTCAGGCTTAAACGATTTGCAGCATAAGAGCTTCACAGCTCATAAACTCCTGAGCCAGCAATTCTGGGCACCCCATAACCTGTCGTAGGAATGTGCAGAGTGCAGTCACTCCCTGTTCATCCGAACAGGAACACATGCAGCAGAGAAAGCATGTGCTTTGTGAGCAAACAAATACTCCTTTGGTGCAAAAATAAGTCCATGCCAAAATTCTTTAAGGCTTTTTATTAATAACAATTGGATAAAAGGAAAAAACAGTAACAGAAAACATTTAGCCATGTTTTCTATGTGCTCCAAAGTTTCTCAGGAGCTAAACAAAAAGGTTCTCTCAAAGCAAGAGAGATACACACAAACTTAAAGCTCTAAAAACTAGCTCCAATAACCCCTCCCAGATATATAGTCTTTAAACACCCAGTCTTTGGGAGAAACGAAAGAAAGAAACAGCTTCAAGTTTCGATTCCTTATTTGCAACCCCCAAAGAACAAAATAACAAAACAGACAGATTTATGAGCTTCTGATAGACAGCTGGCACCTTATGTTCTGGTGAAAAAATTACTCAGGGAGGGAGAGACAAACTTCTAATCATAATATCTATTTTCCCTGACAAGAATCACAGAATCAATCCCTCACTTGCTTCTTGGCAGCTGCTGCTGCTCACACCACTGACTCTCCCTCACCTCACCTCCCACCCTTGTAGTGCACCTCCCTTGCTTCTTGTGCTCTGTTGCTCACACCACTTGTTCTCCTATTCCATCCCTTGCCTCAGCTTGAAATCTCACATTTCAATATTCCCTCTTCTTCTCACATTTCAGTGTTCCTTCTTCTTCTTGTCTGTCTTCCATGTGTTTTCCATCTTTTGGTCTCATCAGTTCTTCAAGTACTTCCTGTGTCAAACTCTCTTCATTCACCTGTGTCCCATTAGCAGTTGCTTTATCTTCATTTTTTCTTTAAATCTTTGTTCAGTATTTCAAAAATCTCTTTTGTCTTTTCAATATTATTTTCCCCGAAGCTTCATTGTTTATTTCATTGTTTATATAGAAAAGATAAATCTTCCATCCTCTCCTATCTATGGTTGATCTTGTGTCTTGAAATAAGTTGTGTTAAGACATTTATGGTCCTGTCATTTCTTTAATACTTATAGTGGAATATCCTTATATATTCCTACCACATAATTATTTAACAATAACTATATAAAAATGTGGACTGGAATTAAAAATGACTGAAAAATGGAATAATGTAAAGCTCTCTTTATTAGGAAAGATATCTGTAATTAAAACAAATATCCTCCCTAAGATGATCTTTTTATTCCAATCTATACCTATAAGAATAATCAACCATTTTCCAAATGGAAAAAAGATTCAACCCCCAAACCTCCTATTTCATGGCGTGATATGCCATGACCCAATTAAAAGCCTCTTATCATACGAGGCCATCAAAGCACCTTCTCCCATGCAACACTATGCTGTGCTGGGTGTTGGTGTTCATTCTAAAGTAATGGATGTGCCACAACATATGATTGATACTGCAGACAAGATGTCACTATCAGGACACAATATGGAGAAACAGGATGGTTTCCCATTGGCAAGTGAATCAAGCAAGATTCTATCTATTTAACTAATGCACAGAACATATAATGTGGGATGTGGAATTTGACTATTGGAGGAAGGAACATCAACAGTTTAAGCTATCCAGATAAAACCATATAACTTCCAGAAAATAGCAAACACTTGGAGTGACTATTGATAGAGTTAAGAAAGAGAGCACAGAGACAGTATTACAGTTGAATATAAAGAAAAATAATGATCACAGACAATTTATATAATTTTAAGTGGGTAATGAAGACATCAAAATAGATAAGGATTACAGTTGTCCCTCCTTATCCACGGATTTGGTATCCACGGATTTAAGTATTCATGGCTTGAAAATATTCTTTAAAAAATAATCCAAAAAGCAAACTTTGATTTTGCCATCTTATATATGGGACACCATTTTGCTATGTCACTGCATATAATGGGACTTGAGTATTCACGGATTTTGGTATCCATGGGGGGTGTTCCTGGAGCCAAACCCCAGCGAATATGAGGGGACAATTGTAGTCATAAATGAGACTGTAGCCACAAAATCAGAGGGAATCTGGACGGTATCTAGATGGGTAATTTACCTTGGCTTCCCCCATGTTGGAGCCCTGCAATCCAAATGATGCAGGGCTCTTGCCCCAACTCACTTCGCCCTGACAACATCCAAGGTGAAGCCAGGGGGAAGCTCTTTTATAATATTTCAAAATAACTTCCTGTATGATGCAGGAAAAATCCAGATGTGTCTGGCACAGGAATGCAGGTTCCGTACCTGCATGCCAGGCTGCATCATTGGACACTTTCTCTACTTCCTCTGGTGTTACTCTGAATCTGGGAAGAAGGTTCGCAGCACATGATCAGAGCCCCCTGCATGTAAAGGGCCTCCTTCTCAGCTTCAGAGAGTATGATATGCAACAGCAGTGGAGGCACCTGCCAATACTGGCCAGTGTGCATGTGCAGACTTCTACCTGATTCATTGTGGTAATGGGGGGCAGTTTCAGTATTAGAATACTCCAGCTGGAAGGCAGTGTATCTGGCCAGTGTAGACAATCCCTATGACTTAGAAGGGCAGCTATGAAGGAAGTAGATATGATCATAAGGGTAATGCTGTATTGTTGAATATCAAGTTCAGAATCATTCGTGCCCTTGTACTTCTGATTTCTATGTATGGGTGTGAAAGCTGAGCAGTCAAAAAGCCTAAAAGAAAAAAATCAATGCATTTGAAATGTGGTGTGCCACTGGCACCACCATGTTCACCTGCTGAACACAAAAAAAGGGAATGGGGTGGGAGGAAACAGTCACTTACAGAAATTTGGGCAGAGGGATCTCACCAGCTCCTGCCACCCCATGCTGATTTGTTTCAGATTGTTCAGGAGCACATTTACCTGATGATTGACCACCCTCCTCAGCCTGTCCCAAGCCAGTGTCCCTAATGTGGAGGGCCACTTCACCCCCTTTTCCCCACACTCAAGGGCAGAAAAGAACATGCCCCTGAGAACCCTGAATATGGTTCAGCATTGAGCCGTTGACCTGTTATAACCCTGTTGCCTCAATGCTTGGGCCCTGGCAATATAGAAATGCCAGATTCTTCAGTTGGATCCTCTGACCAGCACCAATGTGAAGCAGTGTTTCAAGGAGGAGAATCATCTCCTGGGTGGGCTTCCCTGAGTGTTGTGACACTGCTTGGAGTGCTGGCTAAAGACAAGTTAGCCAAATAATCACTTTTACACCTTCACTGGCCAGCAGGCAGGGAACAGGAAAACACCATTGGGTGGCAGCCTAATGGCAGGAAACTTAACCACTAACATTGTTGGAAATGATAATGTTTGCACAACCCCCACCTCCCCCCAGCAGTAATAGCACACAGACTAACCCCCCCTCAAAAAAATCTTGTCTGGAGGATGTCATGCTCAGTACTTCCTATTAACAAAGAAATCAAATAATCATATTAATAACTATCAGTATTAATTGCCAAGCAATGAAAACCCATGTTAAAAGGCACTGGCTGACAGGGAGAGTGGGAAAAACTGGAGCAAGCATTGGCTCTCTGACTAATGGCAGGAAAACCTAACCGCTAACATTTTTCACAGTTAAAACCATGATTGCACAATCCCCACCCCAGCAGTAGTAACAGCCTCACAGAGAACAGAAACAATGGATTACAACAAAAAATAAAATCTCTATTATTGAACAGTACTATTAACAAGCATGAAAACCAACATAGTATACTCCAGACAATCCATAGCCCTCCCTCCGACAAAGCACTAACAACAATAATCAACAACAATTTACAAAATGCCAGACCAGAACCGTTTTGCCAGTGCATCCCTCACAGACTCCCCCTTTTTTCTTCTGCTCCTCGAGATTCACCATAGTTACCCCAAAGGTGTCCAGCATGTACTCCTTCACCCATTCAAGACTGTTGTCAAGAGGTTTCCCCCTAGTTTCACATATATTATGCAAGTTCATGCATGCAGCAGTGACAGTGGGGACAGTCTCTTCTTCCACCTTTAACAAAGCTTGCATAATATATTATGAAACATGCTTTCAATCAGCTAAATGCTCTTTCCACAATGTTCTGGGCATGATTGTGCTACTAGTTAAACAGTGCCTGTTTCTTGTTATGGGTGCCCTGATAAGGCTTCATCAGTCATTTTCCGATACAGTAGACACTGTCCGACAATAGTAGTGGCCCAACCTATTTGCCACCCACAGTAATTATTGGTTTACCTTGCCCAAACCCCCAGCCTCCATGGTCTCATAAATTGCTGAGTTACTTATCACACAGGCATTGTGATTCTGGCCACTCCAACCAATCTCCATGTCCACAAAGCACTCATTGTGGTGAGCAGTTCCCTTAGGCAGAACAGAGTAGGTGTGCTTGTGGTCGATGAGCTCTCCTCCTTGTCTCACCAGCAAAAGAATCTGGCAATGGTAAGTATCACTGTCATAGTCCCAGTGTGGCATAATCCCAGTGTGGCAAAAGTGTGATCTGCAAAAAATACATTAGAAGTGGGAAAGAAAGGGAAATGACAATATTATTATACCCTATTGCTTTGACTCTATGATATCAATGCAAATATACACTCTTAATGCAGTTGTACACATATGTGATTTTAATGTCATTAAAAATCCACAAAATAATACATACCTTTTGAACATCTAGAAAAATGATGTGAGGCTGAAGAATCAATTCCGTTGTGAGTATGACCTTGACTAAAATGTCTGCCACCATGGACCGGCCAGCACCAAATTGCTGTGCAGTTAGGCAGTACAAATACTGGTTTGCCAGCATCCAAATGGTGATGGTGACTTTCTTCCACTTGAATGGACAACCCTATTATGATGTCTTTCTTTTGCACTTCTGCACTTACCTCCATGATTTGGAAAATGTACATGCAGAAAATTTGCAGCCAACCACACAGAGAGGACAAAATCACTGCACCATTCCTTGCTTTTTCGTACATCTGCCATCAATGAGCATGTCTGGGTCCACAAGGAATGGCCACTGCTGGATCACCCAAATCCAGCACAGCAACCCACTATAAAGTACGAGCTTGTTGTCGCAAGTATTCTGTGCAGCATTCTGCTGCTGCTCTTCTGCAGTTTGCAGTTTGCCTGAGATGGTACACTTGCAACAGATCACATGCCATGATAGTGGTTTTCAGCAGGACAGTCACTGCCAGGCACAACTACAATGTGTGCTCCATATCTGCAATCAGTGACTGTCTGTGACACTGACCAGTTAGGGCAATGGCCGTTAGAAATGTGTGTGCAGGCTAACTTTTAAATCGCAGCATGCATGGCCAGTTGCACAAAACATCCAATGGGAATGCAGATAGGTGGCACACAAATGTGATTGGCTCCTGACAATTAATGTGGACATATGTATATCCACATGCATGGCAGGAAGGAAAAAGAGGTTGAAGCAGCCATGGCTATGTGCCCGAAAATACTTTGAAATATAGGATACATGATCATCTTAGGACTGCCTGTTCACACCAACAAAAGTTCACCTGTGATTAGTGTGTGGCAGGTTACTCCAATCTCTCAGCAGTGAGTGTGGTATTAAAAAAAACCCTCTGTGGTGGGTACAAGGTGGGTCCAGGGTTTCCTACCAGTGTAAGAAGCCAATCTATTCATGCAGATACATGAGGTGATAAAATTAACTGTTGCACTTCAAGATAGCAGCAGTGGGATTTTATATCTCTTTCTCATGCCCCCTAACTTTTCACAGATGAAAACTGGGACACATGTGGCCAAGCAACATCAGAGTGTGGTGAACATGACACAAGTTATTAACTGCTTTTAAAAGAATATGTTCATTAATTTTTCTGAATATATAAAATACAGCATTAAAAATAAAAAGAAAGACAAAAGAAGAAAGAAAAGGTAGATATAAAAAGAAAAAAGAGAAAAGAGGGAAAAAAAACCCATAAAGGTAACTTCCAATCTTCTCAAGCATGGTTATTATTATAGTAATCTATTAAAAAAAAAACTTTCAATACTTCTCTAATACAATAGGTAATCAGCCTCCTTTCCGAAGAATATAGTCATTAGTATCAGACTTAAAATATGTGAGCATATATAAAACCCATACAGAAAGATCATCTAACGTTTCTGAAAGTTCATTAAAGATTATTAATAAACCTTAATAATAAAATTCAACTATTTGTTGTTAATGCTCCTCTAATCTAGGCAAATTGAACACCATAACATTTTGCCTCTTAACTATAACTTCTATTAAATTAAACAAATTGGCTCCTTCATTTCCCATTATGTAACCCTCTAGTGTGACATCAGTTGTCTCTCTCTCTTCCCCCCCCATTCCCTCTCTCTCTTTTTCCCAATTTCTCTTTGCACCCCACTCTGATATTCATATCTCTTGTCAATATATAAGTCATCCTTAATAATCTCTTGGGGGGTTGGTTGGTTTAATAACTTCATAGATCCACCCAAATTATTTTCTTTGCATTTCCTTTAGACTAAGAAGGCATCCACCAATGGACTTCCCAATAATATATTGAACCAGAAAAGCCAAATCCTATGTCCTCAGATTCTCCCACTTAAATCTCAACCTTGGTTTCCTGCCAAGCCCCCATAGTTGCACACCTCGGGTATTCTTCAAGAATCCACCCAGAACCTGAGTGGGGGGGGGGTCATCTTTCCATACAGAATGTTCTTGTCAATTTTATCCTTTCTCTCTTCTTTTTCCCTTTCCAAAAATTCCAAAATACACCGAACCTCCAAGTTTTATTCCCAGAGACTTCCCCATATATCTCTCTCCCCTTTAAGTTAATTGATCCTCTATGACTTCAATGGTACACCCAGCACTCTTCCTAGATGAATCCTTCAAAATACTTGCTGTGTTCCAATCAGCCTCCCTTTTTGGCCAGAAGACTGCTCCTGGGACTATATCCTCATATTCCAAATCAGCTTTTGGGTCCTCATCTTTCTTTTGAGTTCCAGTTGGTTCCTCTACTTCTTCCATTGCATCCTTTGAATTCCTGTCTTCAGTCTTCTCATCCCTCAAAGTGGAAGCCAAATTAAAATTCTTAAAAACAAGTTTTCAGCATATTCAGGTTTTCCCAGACCTCTAAGCAAATTGCTAATTCTTTTTCTTCATCAAGTGGCTGCATCTTCTTCTGTTTAACAAAATCCTGCATAGAAAGAGTTAACGCCTTCAGCAGGCTGCCTCTACTGCATCTCCTAGGTTTCATGATGCTATGACCTTTAACTACTCTTGTTTCAGTTCCCAGTCAAAAAAACTCTTTTCTTTCTCAAAACAGACCAGTCTCTTTTTATTTTTTACTCCCAACTTTACTTGCAAAGTATATAAGAACAACCAATTTTAAAAAGTGACTCTCATCCTTCCAGATTTCTATATCTTTGTCCATTCAAAAGTTTCATTCTTTCCCCCCTTTTCACGTAGTTTTATAAGGCTTTCAGTCCACAATCTTAACATTACTTAAAGAAAATCCTCAGTATATCTCATATTAATTCAAAAGGTACAAGACTCACTGAACCACTAATTAACTGCTAGCTTGAAGATTTTTTACAGTGGGACCCCTGTATCCACTGATTCATTATCCACTGATTCAATTATCCATGGGACACAAAACAGCACACCTATTATAGAGTCTTCCTAGAAAATGTGTCCTCTCTAGCCATTTTCTAGGTCCTCCAAGGCAACTCTATGGTATTTTAAACTGGAAGTCCCATTATTTTCAATGGTGTCTGCTATTATCCACAGTTTTCAGTATCCACGCCTCCCACAGAACCAATCCTCAGCAGATACAGGGGTCCTACTGTACTCTTAATTCCAGATGTTGATATACATGAGATAATAGTTGAAAAGAAAAGTGTGGTTATGACTTAGTGAGATCTTGTACACAGCAAGAAGAGTTGATGGCTTTGTCCCTCAGTCTCCCTCTCTTACCTCATTCTCAGATGACTGCAACAGCCCCTTGGGACTTAGTGGGGTTGGGACTTAGTGGGGTTTACAGACACTTGTGGGCACACTCTTGTTTCCCCCTTGTCCAGGGGAAAAGACACTGGTTGGAACTTGCCTCTGAACCAGTGCCTATCAGGCACTGAACCAGGGAGCCCTGGTGGCACAGTGGTTAAATGCCAATACTGCAGCCACAAAGTTGTGAGTTCAATCCTACAGGGCTCCAAGGTTGACTCTGTCAGGGAAAACAGATATTGTAATTAGAAGTTTATCCCCCCTTTTGGGTAATTTTATTCACCAAGGCATTGAAGACGCCAGCTTGTCTACTAGAACTCATAAATCTGTCTCTTGTTGTTATGTTTTTCTCTGTCCTTCAGAGTTGGAAAGTGAGAAACGAAACCAAAAGGCTCCAAGTTTCTTGTTGCTTCTCAGAAGGGTTAAATGTTTGGAAAAGTATATAACTGGGAGGGAATTTTGGAGCTAGTGTGTGCCTCCTGCATTTTGGGGGCTCCTTTTCTTTTCTCTTAGCTCCTGAGGAACTTTGGAGCATACAGAAGCATGGATGAATGCCTTCTGCTGTTTATTTCTTTTCTGTTTTGCTTTTAATAAAACCATAAAAGAAAAACAGTCTATTTTTCTTTTACACCAGAGGTGTGCATGGCTTTGCCGACGCGATTTCACTGCATGCATCTCTGCTCGGATGGGCAGAGAGTGAACGCGCTCTGCATATTTTACAACAGGTTATGGCAGGCCCAGAGTGGCTGGCTCAGGATTTTATGAGCTGTGAAAGCTTTTATGGCTGCAGATTGTTTGAGTCTAAGTTGAGAGGGGCTCTTAACAAGCAGCAAACTGGGCAATTTGTCCCTCTGGTATGAATCTTTTCTTTTGAGCTGCGGATTTTGGAGGCTGTTTTGAAGCTGTTGGGGCATTTTTTGTCTGCGCCTGGCAAAAAGCCGACAAGCCCAGCACAGAGGGGATCTGGAATTTGAGAACGCCTGTGAAGAGCTGCTGAGACGGAACCATTTACAATGCCCGACTGGTAAGCTACCTGTGATAGAGCAGCAGATATTGAGCTGAGAGGGGCTAGAAAGTTTATGGAAAATGTCTCAGAGCATGGCAGTTTCTCCCTTCCAAAAGCAAAATGATGAGAACTATCATTTGTGGGCTGTGAAGATGGAGGCTTATTTGCATCAACAATTGATACATGCCTCTATTGTAGCTACCCCTGCCCAGGGTGCTGCTATTGCACAGATTCAAGCTGAGGAAAGAACAAAAGCTTCGCTCATTTTGGCAATTGAGGACAGTCAGTTGATTTATGTGTGAGGTTGTGCCACGGCCTGGGACATTTGGCAGGCACTGCGGCAAGTCTATGTCCATGCTGGGACTGGTTCACAGCTTATGTTAACAAGAAAGCTGTATAGACTAAAGCTGCAGCCAGATGGTGACATGGCAACACACATTTCAACTTTAAGACAGTACTTTGACCAACTTCAGGAAGTTAATGTGAACTTTACTGAACAGGATAAGTGCTATATTGTCTTGTCCAGTTTATCAGAAAAATATGATAGCCTCATATAGTCTTTCAAAAATCTCCCCCAGCAAATTTGACCATTAATTTCATTACTAGTCATTTCTTGGAAGAAGAGGCAAAATGGCTGGAGAGAAAGCAGATTTCCCCTTTTCAAAAGGCTTCACAGCCAAAGACCCGCAATTCTTCAAATGGCCCAGTAGATGGCTCCAAAGACTCCAGTAAGGGTGAAGTTCCTGCCTTTGCTGGGAAGGTCAAAAGTTGCTGGAACTGTGGGAAGGAGGGGCACTTTTCAAAGGAATGCAAGGTTAAGAAAAGTAAGACTTCTAAGGCCAAGAAATGTACTTCTAGCATCACTGTTTCTGCAGTTGTTTTGCAAACTGCAAAGGAACAAAAGACACATCTAAGTTTTTGGGCCGTGGATTCAGGCTGTAATGAACACATCTCCAATAATAAAGAACTTTTTAAGGACTTTAAAGAGACTGGCCCCTCCAGTGTGAGTTTGGCTGATGGATCCAAGTCAGAATGTTTGGGTAAAGGTACATGTTTTGTACAATGTTTGAACATGGATGTAAAAAATGTTCAGTATGTTCCTGGTTTAAAAATGTGTTTTCTCTCTGTTGCCAAGTTGACACAGGAGGGCTGTGAGGTACAATTTAAAGGGAACAAATGTTTTATTTTGAAGGATGGTGCCATTCTGGCTGAAGGTGTTTTCCATGACCAATTGTATTATATGTATGATTGTTTACAGGAATCTCAAACTGGTACTGTGATGGCAAATTCTCCCATGCATGATAATTGTGTGCATCTGATGCATCAGAGATTTGGCCATGCTAGCTTTAAAGTTTTGAGGCAGATGCCTGAGATGGTGGATGGGCTGAATTTGAGGGCGTGTCAGAAGTACCTGGACTGTCAGAACTGTAAAAGATCAAAATCAAAGGTCCATCCTTTTCCCAAGCATAGTGACAGAAAGTCAAAAAGAATTCTTGAGCTGATCCATATGGACCTGTCTGGCCCCTATCCAGCATCCTTGGGAGGAGCCAAGTACATTTTGGTCCTAGTGGATGATCACATCCGTTTTTGTTTTGTATTCTTACTCAAGAGTAAGGATGAGACTTTTCAGACCTTTAAAAATTGGGTGGCTTATGTTGAGAGACATTTCTCTCAGAAGCTGTCATCTCTCCAGTCAGATAGGGGAGGGGAATTCATGTCAAATGAGTTCCAGAACTGGCTGAAGCAGAAAGGAATTTTCCACAGGTAGTCGGCCCCCTTTTCTCCCAGCCAGAATGGCATAGCTGAGAGAAAAATTGGCGTTTTGCAAACAATCAAAGATAGCCTGCTGTTTGATGCAAACATTGAACAGAAGTATTGGGGAGAGGCCATGTTGACAGCTGCTTATTTGAGTAACCGCGTTCCAAGTTCTGTGGTCTCAAAGACTCCCTTTTTCATGTTTTATGGCAAGAAGCCATCTGTGAAGCATATTAGGACCTTTGGGTCCTATGCATGGGTAAATAACCCTAAAGCAATCAGAAAAAAGGGGGAGCCCAAGGCCAGGAGGCTGAGATTTTCTAGGGTATGAACAATCTTCCAAGGCCTGGTGTTTTGCCTTAAAAGATGGAAGAGTTTTGATTTCCCAGAGTGCTGAATTCAAGGAGCAATCTAACTGGCATCACATTCACTCCAACCCAGATGTGATTTTGCCTTCATTCGTAGGTGAAATTCAGCCTGATCAGCAGCAACAGCAGGCTGCTGAGTTAGGCACTGACACTTCCCCAGATTTGGGAAGGGAGGGTTCAAAGCATGTGTCCTTTGATGTAGAGAGTGATTCAAATGCAGATTCTAACAATGATCAGGCCCAGCCTGTCATTCCCCGTCTTTCTAACAGAGAGACAAAGGGGGTGCCTCCTCTAAGATTCACAGCACAGAATGTAAAGGTCTGTCAGGTGACTTTTGAACCTGATCGTTTTACTGATGTTTTGAAGTTGCCTCAAGATGAGCAACAGAAGTGGCAGCAGGCAATGGAAAATGAAATGGAATCCATGAAAAGTCATGATGTTTTTCATATTTTAGCATTGCCACAAGGAGAAAAGGCTGTAGGTTGTTGTTGGGTGTATAAAAAGAAGCAGATGCAGGATGGGAGTGTCAAGTATAAAGCACGCTTGGTGGCAAAGGGGTATTCACAGATAAATTATCTGAATTATGACCAAGTTTTTGCCCCCACTGCTAAAGTGCAAAGTATTAAAATTGCTTTGTCTATTGCAAGTCTGCATAAACTCAAAGTTAATCACTTTGATATAGAGACTGCTTATTTGAATGCCCCATTGGATGAGTGTATATATATATATGGAACAGGCCCCTGGGTTTCATAGTCGTGGACTAAACCATTTATATAGGCTTGATAAAGCTTTATATGGTCTGAAACAGAGTGGGTGATGTTGGTACCGTTGTTTGGATGAACAGCTGAAAAATGTTGGTTTTCAGAACAGCATTGCTGATCCATGTTTGTACACAAGGGCTGTCAATCTGAATTATGAAATTCTCCTCATTTCTGTAGATGATTTATGTCTAATTACTCAAACTGATGCTCAGGTGCAAAGGTTTAAACAGGAATTGGGTTTAAAGTTCAAATTGAAAGACCTTGGTCAGATTAAAAATTATTTGGGAGTGGATTTCCAAAAGTTTGAAAATGGTGATTTTAAGATGAATCAAGTTCAGAAAATTGGAAAGGTTTTAGATCTTTGTAACATGTCTCAATGTAAACCTGCACGAACTCTTATGTGTTCTGATTTCATAAATGTTATAGATACTAGGCTGTTTGAATGTCCTGAACTTTTTCATTCTGTAATTGGAAGTTAATTGTATATTGCAAGATGGTCACGCCCAGATATTCAATATGCTGTAAATGTTTTGTCCAGAAAGGTGTCAAAGCCAACTCAACATGATTGGCAAGGTTTAAAAAGAGTGTTACGATATTTACGTGGAACCATAAATTATGGTGTAAAGATCAGTTCACAAGGTTGCCATGAGTTGAGAGCTTTTGTCAATGCCAATTTCGCCAATGAAATTTCAAATAGAAGATCTGATTCAGGGATGATAATGTTTTATGCTGATACTGCTATACATTGGGGATCAAAAAAGCAAACCACCATTGCTTTAAGTTCTGCAGAGGCAGAATTTGCAGCCCTGTCGAGCCTGGTGACTGAATTGGTCTACCTGAAGCAGATTTTCAGTGATTTGGGCATGCCAATTTCAGGAGCTATTAACGTTTTTGAAGATTCCCAAGCATGTATAACAATGGCAACAGCACAAGGGGTGAAAAACAGAACAAAGTATGTTGCTGTAAAATTTCAGGATGTTAGAGAAGCTGTTCAAGATGGTTTGATTGATTTGGTGTATTGTCCCAGTGAAAAAAATGTAGCAGATTATTTACCAAAGCATTGGATCAAATTAAGCATGACCTTTTGTGTGACAAGCTGGGTATGATATTTGAAGTGTGGAATACATTTGCCTGGGTGAAAAAATTAGAGGGGTGTCAGGGAAAATAGATTTTGTAATTAGAAGTTTATCCCCCCTTTTGGGTAATTTTATTCACCAAGACATTGAAGACGCCAGCTTGTCTACTAGAACTCATAAGTCTGTCTCTTGTTGTTATGTTTTTCTCTGTCCTTCGGAGTTGGAAAGCGAGAAACGAAACCAAAAGGCTCCAAGTTTCTTGTTGCTTCTCAGAAGGGTTGAATGTTTGGAAAAGTATATAACTGGGAGGGAATTTTGGAGCTAGTGTGTGCCTCCTGCATTTTGGGGGCTCCTTTTCTTTTCCCTTAGCTCCTGAGGAACTTTGGAGCATACAGAAGCATGGATGAATGCCTTCTGCTGTTTATTTCTTTTCTGTTTTGCTTTTAATAAAACCATAAAAGAAAAACAGTCTATTTTTCTTTTACACCAGAGGTGTGCATGGCTTTGCCGACGCGATTTCACTGCATGCATCTCTGCTCGGATGGGCAGAGAGTGAACGCACTCTGCATATTTTACAACAGACTCAGCCTCCCATCCTTCTATAGGTCAGTAAAATTAGTACCCAGCTTGTTGGTGGAAATTAGCTAAAACATATTGGAAACTGCTTATGGAGTGCTTTGCATTGATAAGTGGTTTGGAAATATAAATGCTATTGCTATCACTGCTGCCACACTCTCCTCCACAGAGCTGCACAGAGAAGCTTTCAACCATCCATTTACTACACCCAGAAATCCAAGATGGCACAGATTATTAATGAGGAAGATCACACAAGCTAGAAGAGGCTGCAACAGTTTGCTTTTGCCTGAGTTTCTAGGGAAATGCAAGGTTCCACCCCCTCCTTTCTTTCCCCTCTACCCAGTTCATTGGGTGCAAACTACTTTTGCACGTTGAACTCAGTTTGCAACACACTTGGAGTCAGCTGAGGACAAAGGGGGAAAGTGAGAGGAGGGAAACCAGGACATTTTAAAATCAGCTGAAAAGGGGATGACAGAAAATTAAACAAGACCATCCCTGACAAATTGGGAGAGCTGGAGGGTTTGCTCTCTGAGTTAAAATGTTCCTAGACTGGAGAGTAACACATATCCTGTCCTCAGGTCTAGATTTTAAAGTACGCAATAAAAAAGGTATAGGGAGGAAGGAGCAGAAAAGCAACTCTGAGCATTTGCTGTTTCTTAATGCTACAGTTCGTATCATAGTATCATAGGTAATGGCTGGTAATAGGTAAAGAAGTTCACATTGCCTAAGGTAATGGCTGGTGGCTGGGTGACAGATGGAGAGAGCAATTACTTCATTCTGCTCCATGTATAAGATACAATTACTGTCTCTTTTTAATTCAGGCCTATGCAATGTATGGCCTACCAAGGCAACCACAACCCAACAGCCGTATAGCTGTAAATGGGTTGGGATCAGAATATCTCTAGGAAAGCCCACTTCATAAAAATCTTCATTAACTAAGACAATCTTCAGATAAACTTTGTTTTATGTTCTCCCATGCTAGTATGTGGTCAGGACAGACACTTACCTAATACAATAAAATGCAATATATCATAAAAATGAACAAAACAGGATATAAATTTTCATAAACCGTATCTCTGTATGTATAGATGCAAATTTAGAAATAAAATATCTCTTATCATAGTGGAGAAGACTATGATCCTATGTATATGGGGGGGGGGGGAAATGAACAGCATGCAAATGTACGGTGATCCATACAAACAGTTGTTCACACAAATACATGTCAATCATAAGGGGAGCAGCAAAATTCACTGTAAAGTCCATTCGCACTGCATTCGGGGCTTCGTCCGGATTTTTAGAAAAAATCTGTACGATGTGCGAATGTGCAGTCGTTTGAAAACTGACATTCTCACAGATATGAACAGGCAGCACAACCTGATTGGCTGGACAAGCACAGATGGCAGGACTAGGAAAAAGGGAAAGCGGCTGTGGCCGCCATGTTGGATTTTCGGCTGAGCGATCGTCCAGTAAGTCGATCAAACCGTGATTTTTACTCTTTTTAAAATTTCTTTTTGTTGTAAATATGAAATAATGCCTATGCACTCCACAGGAAACTTTTTTAAAAAGGCAGCAGCAAATTTAAAATTGCAGGTAAATAACTCACGGCAGCCTGTTGGCTAGGAGGTCATGCGGAGTTTGGGGGGAGTTTTGGCTGTGTAGGCAGATTGCATTGTTGCAAACGCCTACCTTTTTGGACGTGTTCATGTTATTTCCCCCTCATATAGACAAGACCCATGACTCAGTGACCTGTGTTTTTTCTCAGTATGCTGCCCAGATGCTAACTATTGGTGGGCAACTTCAATGACCCTGCAGTCCCTTATTAAAGGTGCTTTATCTTTAAACCAGACTTGGACTGGGCAGCTCTTCAAACGGAGGACTGTTTTCAGACAACCTAAAAGGAAGGGGCTGTCCTCTGTAAAGCAGGATGCATGATAGCCTAGCTCTAGTATGCAGTTACACAGAATGGAGCTTTCTACCACTAGCTGAGTGTCAAGACCTGGCTGGGAAGGGTGACCTTTTACCTGGGGCCCACACCCCTTCTTCCACCCTGAAGCTATAACAACTGCTGCTAGCTGTGTGTCAAGACCTGGCTGGGAAGGGTGAGCTTTTGCCTGGGAGCCATGCCCCTTCTTCCACCCTGAAGCTATAACAATTGCTACTAGCTGTGTGTCAAGACTTGGCTGGGAAGGGTGAGCTTTTGCCTGGGTGCCACACCCCCTTCTTCCACCCTGAAGGTATAACAACTGCTACTGGCTGTGTGTCAAGACTTGGCTGGGAAGGGTGAGCTTTTGCCTGGGAACCATGCCCCTTCTTCCACCCTGAAGCTATAACAACTGCTACTAGCTATGTGTCAAGACCTGGCTGGGAAGGGTGAGCAACGCGGCAGCAGCGGCAGTGACTGGGCCACAGGAAGGACAGGTGGAGGCCTAAATTGCCCAGAAAAACACCATCTAAAGTCCCATTAAAGCCCTTTGTTGAGGTGGCCATGAGAACATAGGGTGGGAATACAGCTGGATCCTCACCATTCTCATTATCTATGGGGGCTGAGAACGATCTGGGAGTGGGAATTAAGGTTGTACAGGGGAAGGGAAGGTATGGTGGTAACAGAGTGAAGAGTTGTTTCAAAAGAAGGCGGGACTGATGCTTAATATCTATCCTGTCTTCAGTTCACTCTGTTTCCTGGAATAAATAGGAGAGCGCACCAACCATTCCACAGACCCTCACTCTGCTCCTTTGCAATGCCGGCTTGGTTAAAAACAAGACTCATATCATCCATGACCTTCTATTGGATGAGGCTGCCAACCTGGTATGCTTTACGGAGACCTGGCTGGGAGAGGCCAGTGCTGTGAGTTGGGCGCAGGCACTCCTGGCCGGGTAATCAGTTAGGTAAGGAAAAGTGGGTGGGGGGGTGGAGTGGCTCTGGTTCATAAAAACAATCTAACCTTCACCAGGAAGCCTATCTGGAACACAGTCCACATTGAGTGTGTGTACCTAAGCCTGAGGACCAGGGATAGATTAGGGATTCTGTTAGGATACCGGCCACCCCATTGTCTAACAGACTCCCTAACCGAGCTAACACAACTGGTCTCAGAGTTGCTGCTGGAGTCACCCACCCTTTTAGTTCTGGGTGACTTCAACATCCCACTCGAGACCAGCTTGCTAAATCTAACTGGTGCAGCTCGGGAGTTCATGGAATTCATGGCAAGCATAGGCCTATCCCAATTGGTTGTCAGGCCTACTCACTGTGCGTGTCATACCCTTGGTGCAGCCTTTAGTACAGAACAGGAATATCCATGGGCAGAGGTAATTAAAACCTCTGCATTGTCATGGACTGATCATTTCCAGGTCAAGATGCAGCTAAGAGCCACTATCTGCCTCACCGGGGGTGGAGGACCCATTAGAATGATCCGCCCTCGAAGGCTAATGGAACCAATTGGATTCCAGAAAGCCTTGGAAGATTTAATGGTTGGTAACACCATTTGGTTAATATTTGGAACATCGACCTCACCAAGGCTATCGACATACCGTATATTCCGCCGTATAAGATGACCTTTGAGCCCCGAAAAATATCCTCCAAAATCAGGGGTTGTCTTATTACCGGATACACGTTGCTTCACCTGCCGTCCGATCTCCTGCCTCTTCGCTCCCTTCTCAAACGGAGTGAAGAGGCAGGAGATTGGGCAGGGGGTGAGGCAAAGTGTTTACCAGTTCATTCTCATCCCTCCTCTGCCTTCTCCCCCTTTGGGGAGCAACCGAAGACAGAGGAGGGGGACGAATGTTGCGGGTTGCCATGGCCACAGCCCATCCCCTCCATCTTCATTCCTTTCCAAAGAGAATGAAGACGGAGGGGGGGTGGCCAAGACAAACCAGGTACTTTCACCCCTGTCGTCCACTTTCCTGGAAGGTGAAAGGAAGGGGTGAATCCCACAGGTTGCCATGGGCGCTTCCCATTCCTCCTGTCCTCATTCCCTTCTAAAGAGAATGAAGACGGAGGGGGGCAGGCAAGGCAAACCACGTATTTTCGCCTCTTGTCATCCACCTTCTTGGAAGGTGGAAGAAAGGGGTGAGTCCCACGGTTTGCAAAGGCCGCTGCCCATCCCCTCCATCTTCATTCCCTTCCAAAGGGAATGAAGACAGAGGGAGGGGGGTGGACGAGGCAAACCGGGTATGTTCACTCCTTTCTTCCACCTTCCTGGAAGGTGGAAGAAAGGGGTGAATCTAGTGGTTTGCAGTGGCTGCTGACCATTGCCTCTGTCTTCATTCCCTTTGTGAAGGGAATGAAGATGGAGGGAAGGCGGGGCGGACGAGGCAAACCTCTAGTTGCAAACCATTGCAAACCGCTATACCCGGTTTGCCTCATCTGCCCTCCCTTCCCTGCCTTCGTGGGCCAGAATGGAGGCCTTGGCATCGGGCGCTGCTGCTGCTGTGCCGGGTGAGGCTCCGTGGTGGCTGGGGGTGCTTTGCTGTGCCACTGGACCCGAGTGAGGAGAATGTGCCTCGGCCTGTGGCAGGTGCCTGTTTCTCACGGGTGCGGCTGATGACAGTGGCGAGCCCACAGCTGGTGGCGCTCTCCCTGCCAGCACTCTCACTGCTGGGCCTGAGGGAGCCCTGGGCACCGAAGGAGGAAGCCGAGGCTGAGGCTGAGGCCGAGGTGGCGCTCTGCCCGGAGCGGAGCCCGCCACCCACTGCTACTGCGGCCACCAGTTTGGCAGCTTCACCAGGCAGCTGGGCAACGGCACTGCCATCTACCTGGGTGAGGTGCTGAACCCACAGGGTGAGTGCTGGGAGATCCAGCTCAAGGGCGCCAGACTCATCCCCTTCTCTCGGTAAAAAGAGCCGCCCCCACTGCCACCTCTTGTCTCTTTGCCCACCGGGGGCTGGGAGTCATCCGGGGTTTGCTTTCGCCCACTGCAAGACTTGGCTCTGGTGAGTAAGAAGTGCCTTTAAATTTATCACACTACACTGTTATAATGTTATTATACCACTTTAACTGCTGTAGTCTCCTCCTGTGGGATTCTGGGGTTTGTAGTTTGTAGTTTAGTGAGGCCTAAGAGCTCTCTGGCTGAGGATGCTAAATGCCCCTCCCTAAACTGCAAATCCCAGGATGCCACAGGAGGCAGCCAGAGCAGTTAAAGTGGAATGATAGCACTATAATAGTGTAGTATGACAATCTCCTTAAAAGTAAACCAAGCTGGTAGCCTTGTGGTGAAATATGCACAGTGGCCGAGGCAAACCAGGTACATTCACCCCTTTTTTCTACCTTTGAGTCAAGTTTGACTGGGAGGTGGAAGAGAGGGGCGAATGCCACGGTTTGCCTTGGTGGCTGCCCATTCCCTCTGTCTTCCTTCCCTTTGCAAAGGGAAGGAAGATGGAGGGAATGGGCAGCTGCCGAGGCAAACTGGGTATATTCACACCTTTCTTCCACCTTCGAGTCAAGGGTGACTGGAAAGTGGAAAAGAGCGGCGAATGCCACAGTTTGCCATGGATGCCACCCATACCCTCCGTCTTTGCAAAGGGAAAGAAGACAGAGTGAATGGGCGGTGGCCGAGGGAAACCGGGTTCATTCAGCCCCCTCCTCTACCTTCACCCCCTTTGGGGAGCAACCGAAATTGGAAGAGAGGGGCGAATGTAGCAGCTGGCTGGCTGGGAGAGCCCTGCCAGCTGATCCTGTTCACTTTACCAACTCATGAGGAGATCCTTGTGAGTTGGGAAACAAAGAGGATCAGCTGGCAAGGCTCCCCCAGCCAGCCAGCCAGCCAAATTGGGGGGGATGGTCTTATATGGCAAATATATGCCAAACTCTATATTTTTACTTGAAAATTGGGGGGTCGTCTTATACGCCCAGTCGTCTTATATGCCGGAATATACAGTAATCGCTCCCAAGCGTCCTTTCCAGCCTGCTCCTAACCGTAAGCCCTGGTATTCAGAGGAGCTTGGGAAGCTGAAGCGGGCTGGACAACGACTAGAGTGCACCTGGCAGAAGACTCAACACTTATCCAACAAGACTCATCATAGGAATTTCCTTGATTCCTAATGAGAGGCGATACTTGCAGCACAGAAGTCTTTCTCCTCTGCACGTATTGTGTCTGTAGTGTCCCGTCCTGCAGAACTGTTTAGGGTGGTGGGGGAGCTGATGCAGCTTCTACCTGCGCAGAACCCCTTACTTAACCCGACAACAGCCTGCTGTGATGCATTCAACAGCCACTTTGCAGACAAAATCTCTCAGATAAGAGCCAACGTAGATGCCAGTGTTATGACAGAATCTATAGATGAGGTGTCTATCAACTCCATTGATGAAATTTTATTGGATAAGCTTCAATCTGTGAATACCGATGACGTGGACAAGCTCCTGGTAGAGTGAGGAAGACAATCTGTCCACTCGATCCTTGTCCATCATGGCTGGCCACCCAAGCGGGTGACACATTGAGATTATTCCTTAGGGACATTATCAATGAGTCTTTCAGGGAGGGGTCTGTTTCATCCTCTCTGAAGGAAGTGGCAGTTAAGCCGCTCCTGAAAAAGCCTTCCCTGGACACCTTGGACAGGAATAATTATAAGCCAGTCTCCTTACTCCCTTTTTTAAGCAAGGTGATCGAGAGGGCAGTCACTTCCCAACTCCAAGCTGTCTTGGATAAAAGCAATAATCTAGATCCATTTCAAACTGGCTTTAGGACAGGATATGGAGTTGAGACTGCCATGGTTGCTCTGGCTGACGACCTCCGCTTGTGTATCTACAGGGGTAGTGTGACCCTGTTGTTGCTCTTGGACCTCTCAGTGGCCTTTGATACAATAGATCTTTCCATCCTCATTGATCGCCTGAGAGGGTTAGGAATTGGAGGCACTGCTTTGCAGTGGTTCCGTTCCTTATTCTCAGGCAGATCCCAGAGGGTGAGGCTCGGGGACAGTTGCTCTACTAGAATAGAGCTTAATTGTGGTGTCCCTTAGGACGCCATCCTGTCCCTGATGCTATTTAACATCTATATGAAGCCACTGGGAGAGATCATTCGGAGGCATGGAGCACGGTGTCATCAGTATGCTGATGACACCCAGATATAATTCTCCATGTCTCGGTTGTCAGCTTTGACTTCAGATGGCATCTCTCCTCTCAATGATTGTCTTAGGACAGTAATGAACTGGATGAGGAAAAACAAATTGAGACTGAATCCAGACAAAACGGAGGTACTAACAAGTTACGGGCCCGAAACCAGGTCTGGGAATACAACTTCCAGTCCTGGATGGAATCACACTCTCCTCCAAGGACTGTGTCCGCTGTCTGGGGGTGCTCCTGGACCCGTCGCTCCAGATGTCTAATCAGGTAAATGCAATGGTCAGGAGTGCCTGTTATCAACTTCGGCTGATACGCCAGCTGTGCCCTTTCCTGGAAATCAGGGACCTCGACACTATGGTACATGTGCTGGTAACCTCTCGTCTCGACTTCTGTAATGTGTTCTATGTGGGGCTACCCTTGTGCTTGACTCAGAAACTTCACCTAGTTCAGAACATGGCAGCCAGGTTGATTTCTGGTGTTTCCAGAAGAGAGCATATAACACCTGTGCTAAAAGCTGTCCACTGGCTGCCTATTAGTTTCCGGGCACAGTACAAGGTGTTGGTTATGCCCTTTAAAGCCCTACATGGCTTGGGTCCAGCTTACCTCTGGGACCACCTCCTCCCGTACAACCCTCCCTGCACACTTCGGTCCTCTGGGAGGAATCTGTTACAACCTATGAAAACAAGGCTGTCGGTGACCTCCCAGAGGGCCTTCTCTGCTACCACTCCCAGCTTATGGAATGGCCTGCCAGATGATCTGTCAAGATGGATCTTTTCTGGCAGGCCTTTCCCGAATAGCTATCCCAGCTCGAAGATTCGGCTGTCTTTTCCCTTAAGCTGCCATTGAATTATTCCATTTTTTCTCTTTTTAATTATTATATGTTTTTAATCTTTTTTAATTTAATATTGTTTTAAGGGGTGGGTGGGTTAGGGTACTAATGTATTGATGGAGTTTTTATGCTGTAAGCTGCCCCAATTGCATTGCTGCGGGGCAGGATAGAAATAATAATAATAATAATAATAATAATTTAGCTTGCCTAAACTGTGACACTCTTTTCTGATGTCTTAATTCCTGATGCTATGCTACATCATAGTGTTTTAGACAGTCTTTGTGGCAACTGTTGTTCTCAGCCTTTTATTGTTAACAGTGTTTCTGAAATCATTTAATCATGCTGGTTATAATCTTGATTTTTATAATGCTGATATCAGCTGCCCTATAGTTAATTTGCTTGGAAAAGTGGTATCCAAACATATTTTGAAATAAACATCTAGATAAATATAATATTTTGGCCTGACAAATGTTAGACTTCCTCTCTTCACTATTTTTGCAGTTCCATGCAGGAAACAGAAACAGGTTGTGAAGGTGAAGGCTTTCATGGCCAGCTTCCATAGGTTTTTTGTGTGTTTTTTCCAGGCTGTGAGGCCACATTCTGGAAGAGTTTATTCCTGATGTTTTGCATGCATCTGTGGCTGGCATCTTCCAGAACATGGCCTCACAGCCCAGAAAAAAAAACCCACAGAAAACCTATAGAAACAGGTTGTTTATTGAGGCCTTGAAAGTGTGCCATATAAGGTTGCCAAATTAGAAATGGGAGACAGTTCCTTTAACCTTAATAGTTGTATAGAAGAGGGAATTTCAGGAGGTATTGCTTGTCATGCAACCACGTAACCAGCAACACATACTGAAATTCCCTCTTCTACACAACCATTAAAGGTACAGGAGACCTCTCCCGTTTTCATTTGGACAACCCTATTTGAGTTGGTGGGCCACAAACTGCATGTGTGGTGCAACTAAATGTGTGCTTTGCTCTCCTGTGACTCTGAAATTAAATTTTGTCATTGAGGATTTAGGAAGGACACCCACCCAGAAAGTTCAGACAGTATTTCCATCTTTTGCCACCACAACCTATGTTTTCACAGCCAGTGTTAACTATGCCAATGAAGGTGTAGCATTTCAGACAGAGATGTTAGGCCTGAAATATAATATATTCGTTTATGTCAGTTATTTGTATCTTGCCTTTCAGAATACAAATTGTTCTCAAGTGATTACCAACAGATAAGGTAAAGATATAATAGTAGAATCAGAATAAATATAAAAATATAGTAACTCATGAAGCTTTTGCCAAAAAAAAAAAAAAAAAAAAGCAAAGGAAGGAAGGAAGAAGAGAGGAAAGGCAAGGCAAGGCAAGGCAAGGCAAGGCAGGGGATTGAAATGAATTCGCTTCCAAAAACTGGTGGGGTGAAATATCACATAAATATGCTCTGTCTCAGGATGTTCACAATTTAAATTTAAGTCAAAGGGAAACAGAAGGAATGGGTGGGGAAATGTGAGGCATGGGAAGCTGGATGGATATACACAAGGGCTGCTGACACTATAGTATTGTGTCTTCCCACTTTTAGAATCAGGCTCTGTGTTTCTGTATGAATTGAAGCTGAAAGTGTTAAACCAAAATCTGCACAGAAGAGATGGCTTGTTATAGCTGTGGAAATACTGGATGGTATACACAAGAATACATATGTTGCCACAGTAAAACCTCTCCCCCCCACTTTTTACTTAAAGGAAAATCATTGCAGAAGGATAAAAATCCTAGGAGATTGTTACTACTGTGTATCAGGACTGACCCAACCCAAAACAGATCATGCTCACTGCTGCGTTGAAATGGGATTGGACATGATTGACACTATCACGTAAGTTCTTTACATGGTTGCATGCTTCATAGGAAACAGCATTAATTCTTCTTACTCAATGGCTGTGTAATCAAGTGTCTTCTAGCACTATTACCTTTTGAATATTTTTTCTCACTGTTTTTATGCCATGATATTTTTGTTAACATAGCATGTTTTAGTACAGTTTTTCCAATCCATTTTCATTTTCTGAGATTACTTTGTGAATAAGGGCAAAGGAAGACAGAACTAACACACATTGGAAACTGCTTAATGCAGTGTAGATAAGTAAATTGCTATTGCTTAAAACAATTTGTAAGCTGCTCTGATAGCCTTGTGGCTGAAGAGTGGAGTATAAATAAATAAATAAATAAATATGAACTGAAGAAATTTCAAGATGTTTTCATTATCACAGTTCTGCAAACTTTAAAATCCCTAAAAAGGGAAATGCAGCCTACAATCCTCCCCGCACACTCTGGTCCTCTGGGAGGAATTTGCTTCAGCCACAAAAATCTAGCTGTCTGCAACCTCCCAGAGGGCCTTTTCAGTAATCGCCCCCAAATTATGGAATGGCCTGCTGAACGAGATCCGTCAGATGATGAGCTTAAGTAGCTTTAAAAAAGCACTAAAGACAGATCTCTTTCGGCAGGCCTTTCCTGATTAGATCCCGGCCTCAGGAGCTGCGTCTCCTGGCCTCTTTTAGTCTTGCTGGCTGTTAATTTTTCTATTTGTTTTTGTATGTGGTTTTAGTTTAGGTGGTTTTTAATGTTATACGAGTTTAATATTTTTTTATGGGGGAGGGTGGGGGTGGGTGGTGCTTAGGGATTTTAGCCAGCATTATTGTATTTTACTTGTTGTAAGCCGCCCTGATTGTTTTTAACAGAAGGGCAGGGTAAAAATAATTTTTAAAAACAAGGTATAGGGACTGGGTCCATCAGCTATGCTAGCTGGAACAACCTTAGCTAATCCCCCTCTCACTGGTTTTGTGGTTCAGAATTTTTAAAAATGGAGAACTATTGGGTCTCTTTGAAGATAAATTCCCATCCATTTCCCAATCCAGTGAGAATGAACTGGCAGAACGTTGGAAGTGCTAGAATATCTACCACTTGGTTCTTTTGCACTGAATTTAGAATTGGGATACCCATCAGCCTGGGTTTGTGACCATTGTGTTTTAAGGTTAAAAGCAGTGTGGCAGAACTTGTAAGGAGCCATTGTGCTCAATGAATTTCACCTGTAAGTATTACAATTGTGCTCACTCTAGGCATGGACATAAAGAATGCTCACACATTTTCTTGTCCTCAAAAGTGGATGTCTTGACACATGTACTTTTTTTTTTAAAAAAGTCACCAATGGTGTGATAATTTTACATTTCAGTACCATTTGTGAAAATTTTGTTTCCACTGCACAAAAGCAAAATAAACATTTTTGTGCAGAACAGTGTATTATGCACAATAATATTTTTGTGTGAGTGAAATTTTCACCAAAAATCCCAAAACGTGAGCTAGGGAGCCCTAGTGGCACAGTGGCTAAATGCCAGTACTTCAGCCACAACATTGTAAGTTGGATCCTACAGGGCTCCAAGGTTGACTCAGCCTTCAATCCTTCCATAGGTCAGTAAAATGAGTACCCAGCTTGTTGGGGGGCAATTAGCTAGCCCATTGTAAACCGCTTAGGGGGTGCTTTGGCACTGATAAGCGGTATAGAAATAGAAGTGCTATTGCTATTGCTATCATTGAAAAATATGCAAAAACTCTTAGAGTCTTGTACAGTGGTGAGAAAACTTTTGAACTTCTTCACTTTTGCATGCAAGAACAAAATAAGTAATGATTTACATATCTGTTCTGACATAGAGGGAGAGAGAAGACTGATATGAATCTGACTACTCAGAAATTAGGACCTTACCTTCCCAAAGTGGTCAATTTAAATAATTTATCTATGTGAACTTTTATTCAGAGGCATATTTACTCAGTTGTAAATATTAAATGTCTTATTACATTAAATGTAATAAGAAAGTTTCAGCAATTTTCATTTGATACCAATATTCCATTTGTTGTCAGTTGTCACTGTACCTGAAGTTAAATATGCATTAGTAAATGGAGGAGATTTGTGGCATAAGAATATGAATAAATGAATGTCAGCTACAAGATAAATACACACGTAATATAGTTTGACTGCCTGTCAGTCCACTGATTGGACGCACAGCAGACTATCTTTGAAAAGGAGTATATTTAGCAGAATCTGAACAGTAACACTTGAACCATGTAGTGCAACACTGAATAACTCCACTGGGTAATTTGGCTGTATAGTTGCTAGTTAGTTTAAAAATGAAATTAAATTTGTGAAGGAATCTGCTTAAAGAAATACTTCTGCTCAGGACAATGCTATGATTTTGAGCAGACATCACCTATAAAATATTCCTGGCACCAGGAAAGAAAGCAAAGTAAAATATAAGTAGCTGAGCTGACTGCATTTTTTGGTTTATCTCAACACTGATTTATCCCAACACTCACACATGGCACAGAAAAGAGCATTTTATGTGTAGGAAACAGCATTTGTATGCATGGCATGCTGTTTTTTGCACAGAAAATACTGTTTTCTTCCCATAAATTCCCTTATGCAAATTTGCACAGAGTAAGTCCCAAACTGCACATAGTCTTCAAAACTATAAAATCATAACAAAAAACTGCAGTTTTCAAATATTTTCTCTTGGGAAGAAAATTGCTAAAATTACTGCTTCCTTTAAGGAAAAAAAATACAAAAATCACTGCTTCCTTCTGGAAGAAAATAAGCAAAGAATAGCATCTCTAGCTTAATGGTAGGCCAGCTCCATGCAGGGCTGGCTTAAGGAATTTTGGGCTCCCCTGCAATACTTTATTTGGGGGGGGGGGCAATATGTTTATCTCAGGTCAATCTCAGGTAACCTAACCTATTCACAGGTAATTATCTCAAGTAACCTAACCTATTCACAGTACAGGATGTTCAGATTACAGTAGGACCCCCGTATCCACGAATTCATTATCCATGGGACACAAAACAGCACACCTACCATAGAGTCTTCCTAGAAAATGTGTCCTCTCTAGCCATTTTCTAGGTCCCCCAAGGCAGTTCTATGGTATTTTAAACCAGAAGTCCCGTTATTTTCAATGGCGTTCACTTATTTGTGATGTACCAGACACACACGCTCGCATTAACTCAATAAGATATCTTTATTAAGCAAGGAAATGTGGCTCAGTGACATAGACAAAGCCATATCTAAGCACATCCTAGTACAGCCTCCAGATAAACCCTTACAGTATGAGAATGGTCTGTAGGGAGGCTTGTAGGCGGGCAGCTAACTCCAGGTGCTGTGACCTTGAGCTGCTTGAGGAACAGCGTTCCCAGACCCAAAAGGTGGGCTGGCACCTGACCAAGGGCTGAGAGGCCCAGCCAGGGAAACAGAGAAAACAGGCCATGAACCAAACTCATGTCAGGGTCTTCCATGGAGTCTACTCTGATACCCAGAATCCAGGGATGAGCCTGACAGACCGCCCCTCCAAAGAGGAACCCCTCCCCGTCAGCCGGGCTTATAAGGAAAGCAAGCATGGAACTTCCGTAATAAGCGCGGAGTGTTGATGTGTTCAACATTGACCCATTCAACATGGCCTAAAGGCAAGTGCTTCCATTTGAGTAGATACTGCAACACACACCCCTGTGCACCTGAGAGTCCACCACATCAGAAATTTCAAAGTGTTGATCTTTGTCCACCATGACATGGCAGGGCATCGACTCAGGATCTCAATGATGTTGATCCGAAGGGCACGCAGGCTTGAGCAAACTAGAATGAAACACAGGGTGGACGTTACGATACATCTTGGGTAAGGATAGTTCAAAAGCCACAGAGTTGATTTCCCTGACAATAGGGAAAGGTCCAATATACTTAGGCCCCAGCTTTTTTGAGGGTTGTGGACTCTTTAGGAATTGGGTGGACAAAAATACCAAGTCTCCCACCACGTACCACGGGGTAGGGTCACACTTTTTATCAGTGTACTCATTGTAGTAGGCCTTTGCAAAGTCCAGGACCGACATAACCTTCGGCCATGCGTCCCTTATGTGTGTGCTCCATTGGGTCACCGGAACCGGGTCTTTGGAAGTCCCCTCTCCCTAAGGCAGAGGGTCAAAGTCCTGTCCTGAAACAATTTTAAAAAAATAATTTTTATTGCAAATTTTACATATAATTACATGAACTTATCACACAATACCAATGACAAATATAGAATTTCACATACATACAAATAACAAAGATACACATTACATACAAATGCCAAACATCAGACATACATACATATATTTCTTCACGTTCTAAAACAAGCGAACACATAATTTAAAAAGAAAAATGAACTTCCTTTAGTTTTTTCTTCTTCAAGTGTATTTTTTCACGCTTCCATTTCATCCCTTCCTTTAATAACTTTGTTTTAGTTTCTGTTTCTTTTCCTTGAATGTCTCTATAACTTGTTATTCTATTTCAACTGTTGTTCTTTCTCCCCCTATTTCTTTCCATAGGGTTATCAGTTTCTTCCATATCTCGTAGTCTTTTAGTGTTTTATTTTCATCCAGAATTATTGTTAGTCTGGCCATCTCATACATCTCAAATAATTTATATATCCATTCTTCCAATTGTGGAGCTTCTACGCTTTTCCAACTTTTTGCTATTACTATTCTACCCGCCGTTATCATGTACAGTATAATTCTTCTGTAAATTTTCAAGTCATGTTCACTTATGCCTTGTAGTATGTTTTACCAAGTATGTTTCTGGTTTACATAAAAAATCAGTCTTCAAGTGCTTACAGATATTCTTATGGATTCCTTTCCAGACTCCCCTAACTTTTTTGCAGTTCCACCAAACATGAAAGGATGTGCCCACGGCTTTTCCACATTTCCAACAAATGTTTGACGAATTTTTGTATATTTTCGCAATTTTGGCCGGTGTTAGGTACCATCTGAAAATTGATTTATAGAAGTTTTCCTTTAAGCCATTACTTCTAGTGAATGTGATATTTTTTGTCCATGCCGTCTCCCAATCTTTTAGTGGAATTTGGTTTTTACAGTCCCGGGCCCATGCAATCATGTATGGTTTTTTTAATCTCTTGCTCCATATTCAATCTCAAGATTTCTTTATACATTTTTGACATACATTTGCCTTTCCCCCCCATATTATTTTATCTATATTCATTTCCTCTTCTATTCCCTCCATGGTTATATCCCTTTTAAATTTTTCTGTTATCTGTCTAAATAGGAACCAATGGCAATAAATATTTTCCTTATTCAGCTCCTCCTCGGATTTCATTTTATATGTCCCTTTATCTTTCTTTAAAATCTCACTATACCATAGCCATCTGTCTTTGACTAGATTTTCTCTTTTATGGAATGCTTCATGGGTTGATACCCAAACCAGTATCTTCCAATATAGTTTTTCTTTATATTTTAACCATGTCTTTAGTAGGGCGCGTCGGATAACGTGATGGGTGAAATCTTTATGTACCTTCTCTTTTTTATACCAAATGTAAGCATGCCACCCAAAACGTAAATTGAAACCCTCTAGTTGCAACAGTCTTGTGTTTTCCAACAATATCCATTCTTTAAACCATAAGAAGCAACTTGCTTCGTAGTAACTTTTAATGTCTGGGAATCCTAGCCCTCCTCTTTCTTTTGAATCATATAGTAATTTCCTCCCAATCCGTGGTTTCTTATTTGCCCATATAAAGCCAAATATGTCCTTATTTACCATGTTGAAAAAGTTATCATTGTAAAGTATTGGGATATTTTGGAATAAATAGAGTAACTTAGGAAGCACCATCATTTTTATCGCTGCCATTCTACCCATCCACGATAGGTTTAATTTGCTCCACCTTTTTAGCTCTTCCCTTATTTTCTTCCATCCGCTGATGTAATTATTTTCATATATATATCTATATTTTTATTAGTGATAGTTATTCCCAAATATTTTGTTTTTTTCTCCACTTTGAACCCCGTAATCTTCTCAAGTTGGTATTCTTCCCCTGTACTCATATTTTTTGTGATTATCACGGTTTTCTTCCTATTTATCTTTATTCCTGCTAATTGACCATATTCTTCAATAATTTTTAGTAGCAATTCAATACTCTCTATTGGATTTTCTAAGAAATAAACTATGTCATCTGCGAAAGATTTATATTTATAATGGTATTCCTGGATTTTAACCCCTCTTATTTGTTGGTTTAACCTAATATTCCTATTCAGGATCTCCAAAACTATGATAAACAATAACAGGGATAGAGGGCAACCCTGACGTGTTCCTCTCTTTATTGGGAATATTTTGGATTTCCCCCCGTTAATTATTAAGTGGGCCTCCTGTTTTTTATAGATCTTCTCAACCCAATCTGAGTAGTTGTTTCCAATCCCCACTCCTCTTATTACCATAATCAAAAATTCCCAATTGACGTTGTCAAATGCCTTTTCGGCATCCATAAAAACCATTGCTAGTTTTCTTTCGTTGTGTTTTTCATAATATTCTAGCACGTTTAATATTGTTCTCAAGTTGTCCTTTGTATTCCTCCCTGGTAGAAATCCACTCTGATCCTCGTATATCCATGATGTTAGAACTTTTTTCAATCTTTCTGCTAGTATGGTTGTGAAAATCTTATAGTCAATGTTTAACAATGAGATCGGCCTGTAGTTATCTATTTGTGTCCGGTCTTTCCCTTCCTTGGGAATGAGAACGATGTTTGCCTTCCTCCACGTTTCCGGTATATTTGTCTGGTTTATCTCGTTTAGGAGTTTATGTAGAAGGTCTAGTAATTCCTCCATGAACGTTTTGTAGTATAACACCGAGAAACCATCCGGTCCCGGTGCTTTGCCATTTTTTAGTTTACCTATTGTTTCCCTAATTTCTTTAATTGTTATTGGGTCATTTAAGCCTTGTCTTTGACTTTCCGTTAGTTGTGAGATATTTTCTTTCTCAAGATATTTTCTGATTTTTTTCCCGTGTTTCACTTGTGCTTCTCTATTCCTTGTAAGCTCCACTGAAATAATCATAGAAACCCTTCATAATCTCTTTCTGTTTTGTTACCCTTTCGTTATTTATCTTAATTTCTGTTATTACTTTTTTTCTCTCTCTTTCCTTATCCTCCACGCTAGCCATCTCCCTGGTTTGTTTGCGTGTTCAAAATGTTTTTGGCGGGCAAATTTCAATTTCTGGCCAATTTCTATGTTCATTTCTATCTCTAGTTGTTTTCTTAACATTTTTATCTCTTTTCCTATTTTCTCATTTCCTGGCTTTAATTTATTTTCTTTTTCTTTTTGTCTCAATTCTTCTGAAATTCTATTTAGTTTTTTGTTTCTTTCTTTCTTATATTCTATCTCTTGTCTTAAGAGTTCTCCCCGTACCACCGCTTTCCCCGCATACCATACTATATTCATTGTTACCCCCTTGCCTATATTCTCTTTGAAATATTGTTTTATAATTTTGTTTGTTTGTTCTATTTTATTGTCTTTTTTCAATAGCATATCATTTAACTTCTATTCAAAGGGTTTTTTTCTCCTTCCCATTTCCATTAGTATTGGTGCATGATCCGATATTATTCTTTGCATTATTTCAACTTTCTTCACCTCTTTTTGTAAGGTTTTAGATATCATAATCATATCTATTCTGGACCAGCTCTGGTGCCGGTCTGAATAGAATGTATAATCTTTTTCTGTGATATGTTGGTGTCTCCATATGTCCATTAGTCCCAATTGTGTTATTAATTCCCTTGCTGTATTTGGGAGAGTTCCCTGTTTTCCTCTCTTAGCTTTTTTGTTAGATCTATCTTTCTCTGGTTCGCACACTGCATTCCAATCTCCTGCTATAATAAGATTTGAATAATCATAGTCCATTATAGTTGTCTATAATTCCTGGAAAAAGCTTTTCTTATTTTCTTGAGGGACATATAGCCCTAGTACCAGTATCTCTTTACCAAGTATTTTAACTTCTACTCCAATATAGTATCCATTTTTGTCATTAAATACTTCTTTGGATTCATATTTTTTATTGACATATATTGCAACTCCTCTCTTTTTCTTTCCGTATTTAGTTGAGTACAGTTCTCCTAATTTTGGATTCTTTAGAAGTCTTATGTCTTGTTCCCTAATGTGTGTTTCCTGTAATACGGTGATATCTGTTTTTTGTTTCTCTATATAGTGAAATACTTTCTTTTTTCAGGGCTGTTTAGCCCCTTCACATTCCATGTCCAGAGCTTATCTTTCATCTTTTTATTCCTGTCTATCTATTTTATTCTTAGTTTTCCTCTCCCTGTATAACTTCCCTTTCTCCTTCTCCTTCTCCTTCTTCTTCTTCTTCTTCTTCTTCTTCCTCTTCTTCCTCTATGCTAGATTCACTTAGTTCATGTCTTAAAATCTCCTTATCTGTTTCTAGGCTTTCTTTATCATCATCTTCACTTAGTTCTGATGTTTGTCCCCTTTTTACTTTTCCAGCTATCTGTTGTCCCTCATTTTCCTCCTGCTTACCCTCTAGTTTTCCCTCCCTTCCTTTTCGCTTCCCTTTATCTCTCTCATTGTCATTGCTTCCCTCCTTCTTTTGGCTTGTTGTGTTTTCTTCCCCCAATCTTATTCCTGTCTCTTCTCCTTTCTCTCTTCCTCTATTTTCTTTCCTTTCCTTCTCTGATGTTGTCTTAATCTTATTTAAAAATTCTTTTGCTTTCATAGAATCATAGAATCATAGAATCATAGAATTGCAGAGTTGGAAGAGACCACGAGGGCCATCCAGTCCAACCCCCTGCCACGCAGGAAATCACAATCAAAGCATCCCCGACAGATGGCCATCCAGCCTCTGTTTAAAGACCTCCAAGGAAGGAGACCCCACCACGCTCCAAGGGAGTGTGTTCCACTGCCGAACAGCTCTTACTGTCAAAAAGTTCCTCCTCATGTTGAGGTGGAATCTCTGTTCCTGGAGCTTGCACCCATTGCTCCGTGTTCCAGTCTCTGGAGCAGCAGAAAACAAGCCTGCTCCATCCTCGGCGTGACATCCCTTCAAATACTTAAACAGGGCTATCATATCGCCTCTAAACCGTCTTTTTTCCATGCTAAACATACCCAGCTCCCTAAGTCTCTCCTCATAAGGCATTGTTTCCAGACCTTTCACCATTTTAGTTGCCCTTCTCTGGACACGCTCCAATTTGTCAATATCCTTTCTGAATTGTGGTGCCCAGAACTGGACACAGTATTCTAAGTGAGGTCTGACCAAGGCAGAATAGAGTGGCACTATTACTTCCCTTGATCTAGACACTATACTTCTATTGATACAGCCCAAAATTGCATTGGCCTTTTTAGCTGCCGCATCACACTGTTGGCTCATGTTCAGCTTGTGGTCTACTAGGATTCCTAGATCCCTTTCGCACATAGTCTCATTCAGCCAGGTCTCTCCCATCCTATATTTATATCATCCCATCCTATATCCTATATCATCACTGTATTTATTTTGTAACTTTTATAATTATAAGTACAGGATATCTCTTCTATTTTATTCCATTTGTGTGGAATTTTTTCTACTTTCAGCACCTGGGTCAGGAATCTATATTCCTGTCTTTTCTTTAGCACTTAAAGTGGGATATCTTTGTATATTTTTATGTCTTGTCCTTCAATTTTCAGTTTTTTTTGTAACTCTCCTGGATCACCACATCTTTTATCCTTTCTCTTATAAAATACACCACAATATCTCGTGGTAGTTTTTTCTTTTTGGCTATCCATGAGTCAATCCTATAAACCTTATCTATCTCGACATCTAGTTGCTCTGGCAACCACCCTATGTATTCCGCTAATGTCAGGATTATCCTCGTCTCCAAGTTTTCATTTCTTTGTTTGCTTAGACCTCTCAATTTTATACATTTCGATCTGATTTTTATTTCATGAACTATTCTATGAGTGCCTCCATACTCTAGTCTTGTTTCTAATACTTTTGTTTTCGTCTCTAAGTTTTTTGTTTTGTTCTGCATCTCTTGTAATTTCCCATTCATCTTTGTAATAGCTCTTGTTACCATTTCTAGTTGATTTCCAAATTTATCTAATTGTTTTTGTAACTCATTCCTGGTTTCTTCTTTTAATTCTTTCATTTCTGATTTTATATTGCTGCTTAATTTCTTAAATTCATAAAGAAGCAGTTGGTTTGTATCTGTTGTTTTAGATATCATCTCTAGGGAAGGCCTTCTAGTTGTTTGAATCTGGCTTTGTCCCTGTGCTGCTGTTTTCCTTGTATTAGGCATTTCCTGTACTTAACTATCTTACTTCTCCTCCAATTCCAATATTAATGTTTATTGCTCACTTTCCGCCTATATTACGTTTGTTTGCCCGCTACTTCATACTCATGTGTATTCCCTGCTATTAAGCATAGGTATATCTATCTATTTGGAATTCTATATTTCCCTCTTTTCCTTTCAAAAATTACCCCCGGAATCTCTATCCTTAACTTTTCTGATTATCAAAATCCTCCTTTATGCAACCAATTTCTCATTCACCTCCTTTTGCTACTAATTTCTTATTCCAAGTTTCCCCTTGCAATGTAATTGGAAAATGAAGTTTTAGGTTCAATTTCAAACAGGTCTTAGGATATAGAACCAAATTTTATTAGTTTACCGTTACTTTTCCTATTCCTAACCCTGCTTTACGGTTTATAGTCTTGATTCTCTCATTCACAGAAATCAATATGGAATAGAAAATAAAATCTGAATGTTTATCACAATTATATGTCTCCTGTAAGCCTAAGCGCCAACAACAGGGAACATTGAAAGGCACTTGGGGTAATACATGGGTTCGGAGGGTGGGATATATAAAATGTATGAGGAAAAATCAATCTTCTTAATCAACTTCAAACCCGATATAACCTACCAGCCATATATAATTATTTAACTCCAAACAGAAGCTTTCCCTTACTATCTTTTGCTTTAATTGTTAATACTCCTTTCTCTCCTCCCTTCACCTTCTCTCTTCCCCTTTTACCAGTTTTCTACCTCCCTGGCTACCCAACTCCCCCCTCCCCCTCCCTCCCTTGTTATATCTTCCACATTCCGCGCTCTCTGTTGCAGTCCCTCGTCACTTCGTCTTGGTTAGTTTACTACCTGTTTTCAACAACCTTTCTATTCCTTTCTCTCACCTTCCTCCTCTTCCTCTTCTTTCCCTTTTCTTTCCTTTTCCTTTCTTTCCTTTTCTTTCTTGCTTCCCTTTGACCTTATTTTCTTTACTACTCTGTAGTTTTAGAGTATTCTCCCGGGCTCCACTGTCTTGAATCTTCTGACTGCAGTTATTGATCCAGCCCCCTCTAGCGCTTTCTACACTGGGCTTCCTTTTCAAGTACTTATATTCCACCCGAGTTACACTCAGTCCATAGTCATTTATCCAGTTCAAACAGACATACTCTAGGGATTTTCCCACTTGAATGCAAAGAAATCTCTTACTTTAGTCCTCCAAGATACATTTCCTTTAGAAATGGTGGCGACAGCGTTGCTGTTTAACAGCTGCTCTTTCGTTTGTGGGAGCGGCTTCCACCCTCCTCAGCCCATTCACGGTCAGAGTTTCCTCCACTCTCATGTTCCCGCTGGGGCTGGAAACTTGGGGTTTGCCCTCTTGAATCACCTTTACCTCAGGTAATTTTCACTCTTATTTGATCGCCCCCACCCCCTTCTCCCACACTGGCCAATTTTGTTCAGTCTCTTTGAATTTCTTTGACAGATATGCACAGGGTCTGAGCTCCCCCCTTCATCACCACGTCTGAGGCGACTACTTGAACCACCAATGGTTGTGTGGGGTTGGGGTGTTTCAGAATGGGTTCAGAGGTGAAAAGATTCTTCAGCTTGTCTTTGGCATTGGTCAGTCCACACAATCTTTTGGGGAGGCTTCTCTGCCTTCCCCTTCCCAGTTCATTTCTTCCCTCCCACCCCCTTGGTTTTCAACAGGTCACTCAAAGGTAAGGCAACCTCAGCAAAGTCAGGGATGAAGGACATGTAAAAATTACCAAACCTTAGGAAGTTCTGAAGCTGCTTCCTGGTTCTGGAGGTCTTCGATGCGAGAACCACCTTGACCTTCTCAGGGTCAATTTCAAACCCCCTGCTATAGATGTGGTACCCCAAGTAATCTAATTGGCTCTGGTGGAATTTGCATTTTGACATTTTGACATACAAGTGATTCTCCCCCAGTTTACTAAGCACTTTCTTCACAACCTTAACATGGGACATGTAGTCCTCAGAGTAAATAAGCACATCATCCAAATACACCAGTACCCCTTTGTACAAAAACTCTCTAAGCACATCATTAATCATATTCTGGAAGACACCAGGGGCCCCACTTAATCCAAATGGCATTACACAAAATTCAAATGCCCCTAGCTGGCAACTGAATGCAGTTTTCCACTCATCCCCTTCTTTGATTCGCACTCTGTAGTAGGCCTCCCACAAGTCCAGCTTGGTGAATATCTTCCCCTGGGCTAAATGCGCCATGATATCCTTCATTAAGGGGAGGGGGTACTGATTTGTTGTACTGATAGCATTCAAGGATCTGTAATCCATAGAGACAAAGAGAACCATCGTGTTTGCATCTGAACAGCACCTGGGCCCCCAAGGGAGAGGTCACGGGTCTGATGAACCCCTGGGCCAAGTTTTTATCTGAACTCCCGGAGGGCGTTCATCTCTGCCGGGGTCATGGAGTAAATCTTAGGTTTGGGCAGCTCGGCCTCGGAAACTATCTCAATGGCACAGTCAAATGGCCTGTGGGGAGGAGGTAGAATGTCACATTCCTTCTCTTCAAACACATACTGCCACTGTTTATACTCCACTGGTAATCCTTTCATTTCCCCTTGGAGCAGAGCGGCTTTAAAGTTCTGAAGCTTGGCCTCTTGAAGGATCCCCCCCAGTGAGGCCTCACACACCCTGTGTTCCCACGCACACAAGGGGTCTGTAAAATCACAGTTTCCTTTACCCAGTCTATAGTGGGGTTGTGAAACTTCAACCAGTTTAAGCCCAGTACTGCAGCTGGAACTAAGCCTAGTGCTATCATGCATTGGAGCTCCTCCTGATGATTTCCCATCTTCATCTGTACTGGGCCAGTCATTTGCCTTGCGGGGGGGGGGGGCTTCATCATCCCTCCGTCCATCTGGGACAGCCACACCGGCTTGTCCAGCTTGATGGTGCTAACTGAAAGTTCACTGACCAGGGAGGGGTGAATTAACACCTGGGTACACCCAGAATCTACCATTAACATTACTTTTTGGGGAACCCCATTATTTGCAACCCCTATCTTGGCTTTTAGGAAAAAAGGGCCCTTCACCCCACTTACCACTGCACTTGGGTGCCCTTCAGGATTAGCTTTCCTTCGGGCACTTAGTAGGGTGGGCTGGATCCATTCCTGCTGGCTCAGTGTCGGAAGAGGACCCACTGTCATCCAGTTCCTCTGAAGATTCACCCACCGTGTGGCCTGGAATCAAGGCGTGCACTGCTGCCTTGGCTTTTGGCTTGAATGGCATCTTGGGTGCTGTTGGCTTCCCATCTGCCTCCTTGGGCCTCCCTTCCACGGGGTTGTCTCGGGGTTGTTTCTCTGGGCATTCGGCTATGCGGTGCGTGTCCCCCCCTTCCCGCAGTGCAGGCACAAGCCTTTTCGCATCCTTCGCCCCCTCTCTGACTCCCCTGCCGCGCCTCCAGCTGGTCGGGCCACCTTAGTTTTCTTTCCTGAGGACCCAGTGGGCTTTCTGCCAAGCCGCTGGTGTTGCCATGCCAGTTTGATGCTCTGTCTCAGGGTTTCCACCTCCCCAGCCAGCCGTACCCACCCCAGGAGGGTTTCTGGTTTCCCTTGGACCAACGTCCACTCTAGGATGTCCGCGTTAAGGCCATCCTAAAAATACTGCACCTTAGTGGTTTCGGTCCAGTCGGGAATCTGGCTGGCCAGGTGGCAAAATTCGGAGGCGTATTTGGCCATGGGTCTCAAGCCTTGGTGCAGTCGCTGGAGTTCTGTGCGGGCACACGTCACCCTCAGGGGGGTCTTCAAATTGAGCTCGTAGGGCCATCATGAAGTTGTGGAAACTCCCCAACTCTGGAGCCCCCATGTCATAGAGCTCCACCAGCCATTGCGCCGCCTCTCCCTCCAGCTGGTTGGAGATGTACTGCACCTTCGTGGCCTCTGGAACTTTTCATCCCATTGGGACATGAACCCCATCACCTGGGTTAAGAAGTATGGCAGATTCGTGGCATCCCCATCAAAGGTGGCTTTCAGGAGAGCCCACGAGGCCTCTCCTGCGGCTCAACCGGGCCAGCCCCCACAGGGGGTATGGGGCCAGGAGCCTGCAGGTCAGGGGCCCCACTGGCGGGGCGGGGTTCCACCCCTGGGGCTGGAGCTGGCAACTGAGGGTCCAGGGGAGGTTGGGCTTCCCCCAGGATGGCAAGTTGCTGAGGCAGTCTCTGCAGAATCTCCAGGAGGCTCATCTCCATGACCTCCATCTATTGCTTCAGCAGCTGCACCTCATTCTCCAGTTCTGAGCATGGGAGTCTCACCCTAGGCTCTCCATACCCCTCAGGGGTCTATCCCACCGTCGGGACCTGTGTTCTTCCCAGCCTTGCTCCTCTGGCCAGAGCCAGCTGGCTCCCATGGCCATTCCTGCTCCACGCACTGGAGTCTCAGAGAAGGGTAGGCTGCCCTCAATAGAGCTTGCCTGGCTCCCAGCTCCATGAGGTCGGGGGGAGGGGTTGGCCTCCCAGCCCTCCGTTGGGCTCTGCTCCACTCTTCCAATGGCATGCCTGCACCATCCCCTGGCAAGCCGGCTCCCTGGTCATCGCCTGTGCCTAGGTCTTTCTCTGTCTGGGTTCCAATCTCCGTATCCTCAGACATTTTGGATAGGAATCAAAAGTCAAGTAGGATTAGTGAGATCTGGCTTATTGTGATATACCAGACACACACGCTCACATTAACTCAATAAGATATCTTTATTAAGCAAGGAAACATGATTCAGTGACATAGGCAAAGCCAGATCTAAGCACATCCTAGTAGTCTCCAGACAAACCCTTACAGTGTGAGAATGGTATGTAATAAGATGGGAGAGACCTGGCTGAACGAGACTACGTGCGAAAGGGATCTTGGAGTCCTAGTAGACCACAAGTTGAACATGAGTCAACAGTGTGATATGGCAGCTAAAAAGGCCAATGCAATTTTGGGCTGTATCAATAGAAGTATAGTGTCTAGATCAAGGGAAGTAATAGTGCCGCTCTATTCTGCCTTGGTCAGACCTCACTTAGAATACTGTGTCCAGTTCTGGGCACCACAATTCAGAAAGGATATTGACAAATTGGAGCGTGTCCAGAGAAGAGCAACTAAAATGGTGAAAGGTCTGGAAACGATGCCTTATGAGGAGAGACTTAGGGAGCTGGGTATGTTTAGCCTGGAAAAAAGACGGTTAAGAGGCGATATGATAGCCCTGTTTAAGTATCTGAAGGGATGTCACGCTGAGGATGGAGCAAACTTGTTTTCTGCTGCTCCAGAGACTAGAACACGGAGCAATGGATGCAAGCTCCAGGAACAGAGATTCCACCTCAACATTAGGAGGAACTTTTTGACAGTAAGAGCTGTTCGACAGTGGAACACACTCCCTTGGAGTGTGGTGGGGACTCCTTCCTTGGAGGTCTTTAAACAGAGGCTGGATGGCCATCTGTCGGGGATGCTTTGATCATGATTTCCTGCGTGGCAGGGGGTTGGACTGGATGGCCCTCATGGTCTCTTCCATCTCTGCAATTCTATGATACTGTGATTCTATGATTCATTCTGCTTTGGTCAGACCTCACCTGGAATACTGTTTCCAGTTCTGGGCACCATAATTCAGGAAGGATACTGAGAAGGATGGTGGGAGGTCTGGAAGCCATGTCCTATGAGGAGCAGCTTAGGGAGCTGGGCATGTTTCGCCTGGAGAAGAGAAGGTTGAGAGGTGACATGATAGCCATATTTATATATTTGAAGGGATGTCATCCTGAGGATGGAGCAAGCTTGTTTTCTGCTGCTCAAGAGACTAGGACACAGAGCAATGGGTTCAAACTACTAGAAAAGAGATTCCACCTAAACATTAGGAAGAACTTCCTGACAGTAAGCGCTATTTGGCAGTGGAATGTGCTGCTTCTTTGGAGTGTGGTGGAGTCTTCTTCTTTGGAGGTTTTTAAGCAGAGGCTGGATGGCCATCTGTCGTGAGGGCTTTGACTGTGTGTTCCTGCAGGGCAGAAGCTGATTGGATGGGATGGCTGTTGGGATCCCTTCCAGCCCTATGATTCTAGGCTGCATTAAAAGCCTGAGAAAGTTACTTTTGGATTACACCTCTCAGAATCCCCCTGCCAGCACCCTTCTCAAGGTCTGGTTGCATTGTTCCTTTTTCAGCATTCTCTAGCCCAGTGTTTCTTAACCTGGGGTCCACAATATCCTCACAGGCGGTCCACAAAGGCTTGAAAGCTGCTTGGTCCACCTTCTCGTAGTGGAGCAGCCACGTGATAGGAACCAAGGCAAAGGCTGGCTGGCTTGGCCTGCACATTGCCATTCAATCCACTCCAGCCACAAACTTATGCATGGTGTAATTGTACTGTTGTTGTCATCATCATCATTAGCTATTATTATTAGGGTTTAAATCTTGAGTTAAGCCTTGGGGCAACAAAAGATATTTAAAGGGGGTCCCTGGTAAAGAAAAGGTTAAGAACCATTGCTGTAGCCCAATGGCTTTCATATAACACTAATGGGATACTGGTGTTTTAGTGACAACAATAAAACCATTGTTCCCAATAATATTACTCCAAATTTTTATTTATATTCTTTATATTCTTCTGTTAAAAGAGCTAGAGAGTTGTAGACGTTTCAGCATTGCACTATGGTTTGAATCCTTACTCAGCCATGAATACCCACGGGGTGACTTTGGGCCGGTCACACTCTCTCAGCCTCAAAGGAATGCAAAGGCACACCACCTTTGAACATTGCCTAGAAACCTAATGATAGGTTTGCCCTAGTCAGAAATTACTTGAAGGCACATAGGCAAACACACAAATTCCTTTTGCAGGTTGAACTCAGTTGGTAGCAAGAGGAGTAAGCTGAAGAGAAAGGGGGAAAGGAAGGGAGGGGAGAGAAACCAGGACATGTTAAGAGCAGCTGGAAAGATGGGATGGAGGGGATCTATGTGGAGTGTGGCTGCCCAGTGGGGACCCTTGGAGGACAGAAGAGGGGGGCACCCTTCTTCCAGTAGAGGCAGGGGAAGGAGAGAAGAGAGATCAGACAAGAGAGAGGCAGGAAGGAAGGAAAGGGAAGAAAGAAAGAAAGAAGCAAGCCCTTTCTGAGGAGAGAGCAGGGAAGAAAGAGAAAGAAAGAGATGATCACACTTCCCTCACCCCCCTTTCTCTTCCTCTCTCTCTCTCTCACACACACTCAACCCTCTCTGACACAAATAGGAGCACACACCTGGCTTGTGCTTTTGACAATCCCCTGGGAATCTTGCTTGCTCTTTCTCTCTTTCTTTCTTTTCCTGCTTGTGCGGGTGGAGCGGTGGGAGGAAGCATGAACAAGGAGACAGGGGACTGCTTTTTTTAAAAAAGCCAGCTTGAGGTGCTCATGCTCTCTCTCTCTCTCTTCAGTCTCCTGTTTTTTGCAGGAGCCAGGAGGAGGATATGGATGGGGGGGACTGTGGTTTCCCCCCCCACACACACACACAGATGCTGATTTGGCAGTATGCTTAAGCCAGCCCTGGCTCCATGTATTCCTCAGGAATGTGGAACTGAGTTTCTTCTTCATGGTCTCTGAATGCACACCAATGGTTTAATCCTGTGCCTGCGCAGAGCACTTCAGAAACTTCTAGAAACCTCAATTTAAACTTTTAGGCGGTAGCCCCACCTCACCCCTGGCCTATTTAAGCTCCCACCTCTCACCAACTGCTCAGTTCCTTTTTTTTTTCTGCCATGTGAGCAGCACTGAAGGAACACTGAAGGAAACTTTAGATCTTTTTCTATTGTTTGGATCTTTCCTTACCTATTGCTGACCTTGGACTGGATTTGGACTGTGTTTTTGCTTCCTCATTATTGACTGAACTTTCTTCTCAGATTGGAGTTGGATTCTGGACTCTGGACTTGTCTTTGACTATGGTACAGTACTCTGAGGCCCCTAACCTTCCCAGAATGTCAGGCATAAGTTTCTTTAAGGCCCGTTTCCAATGTTGGGGGGAAATGACCGAATTTGATGGTCATTCCAAATGCCTGCTTTATCTGGGAGAATCCCACAATGTTAAAACCTGCGGGCATTGCAAGGCTTTTACCCCCCAGGCCCGTCGCAATAGAGAGAAAAGGCTGAAGGCCTTCCTTTATGAGCACGTCCTCACTGCGACATCGTCCCCTGTTAAGTCCGGTACAACACCGAACCACCCAGAGAACCAGAGCAACAGGGTTTCGCAGCCGTACTGTCCTTCTCCAAAGGGGCTGCAAAAAAGAGCTAAGTCCTGTGCGGATGATACCGCAACATTGAGGGGCATGCACAGAGCGGTACCGCCAGCAACACTAATGGCTGTTGCCAGGAGGAGGAGGTGGTGGCACAGCCACCACTAAAAAGGGCCAAAATCATGGAGAGCAAGTGATCCTCCCACAAGGGATGCTCTAGAGAGCAAAGGAGGCCCAAGAAGCACAATTCCCCATCCTAAAGTATAGAGAATAAAGGGGCGCGAGGAGGAGACCACCCGACACCTCCATTGGCAAAGAGGGAACTAGAGTACCGTCGCCTGACTGGTCCAGCGAAGTTGAGATGACTTACGAATCGGAGAGTGCAGCCAACGAGTCCTCCCCTGAAGTTCAGATAGTCACAGTATTGCCTTCAACAGTACCACTGTCATTGGGTACTGTGGCTCACCACCTCAACTGGTCCAACTCCTGGTCTCGCTTCCAACCTCACACGCCTCAACAGTCAAAGTCATGCTCCTGCTCGATCTCTGCTCGCCACTCTCAATCCTGCTCTCAGTTGAGCTCCCAACACCAGTTGCGGTCCTGATCAGGTAGCGGGTTCAGCTCCTGTCCTCCGGTGAAGGTACTGCCTGATAGGCCACGAACACCATCTCCAGCCAGCCCACCATCTAAGCCACACTGGAGGACATGAGTACCATGGTCATGGTCCCGCTCAGGCTCCAGGTCCCACTCTTCTCGTCCGTGCCCACGATGTCCATCCAGATCCTACTCTGGGTCCTGCAGCTTTCAGTACATGGATTATGATTCCCCCTGGTATGAGGATGACTGGTCCTGGGACAGATATGAATGGTACTGCTACGAATATCCCCCCTCTCAGAGGGTATCCTTCGGACAGATACTATTGGGAGTTGGATCTCCGGTACTGCTTCTACGATAAACTCCCCAGCAATATGGTAGATGATACCACCGTGACTCTCCCCAGCCTATCTCTGGGACAGACAGGATGACAGGATGGTGGACCAGAGACTGCTGCAATCACCAGAGGACCCACGGTACTGCCATATGAGACTACGCCATCCAGATCACACCAAATCACCAAGGCAGCGACAGGACCATCGATCACACTTTCGGTCCCCAGCAAAAAGGGTCCCACATCAGTAACCTCATTAGTCCCCTCCACTTAAGGATGCAGATTCTCACAAAACTCCGATGCTGAAGAAGAGTATGGCCAAGGCCGACCATCCCACCGGTACTACCATGGACCCCACCACATGGCTTGGATGAGTCGCATTCAGAGTCCCCTTCTCCAAACTCATCCTCACAGAGGAAAGGTGCACAAGCTGATCCACCATCTCTTATGGACAACATCAAGATGTTCGCAGAGGTGGTAAACCGCATGGTGGCATTGCTTGGCCTGACAATCACTCAACCTGACATTCATGTAGATGACCACATCTTTCATGATCTACAAAGACAGGCCCCTCTGCTACCTTCTATTCCAACCTTACCCTTCCTTACACAGATTGTCAAAGCAGCTTGGACCACCCCGTCTTCTATTCCTCTCACCTGGTAGAGATTGGAGCATCTTTATCAGGTGTCTGAGGATGCAGCTCCATGTCTAGCCTCGTACCTGGAGCCAAATTCTATCATAGTAGACACAGCCCAGATACGCATGTTGCATAGGGTCCACTCTTCCCTACGGACCGGGAGGGTAAGAAACTGGATGCCATCGGTCAAAAGTTCTATTCATCGTCGTGCTTGCTTACTAAGATTGCCACCTACAGTGCATGCATGAGCGCCTACCAGAGAACCTGTGGGATGAGATCTCCCCCTATCTGGACAAGATTCTTCCTAAAGATCTTACCCTGGTTCATAACATGAGGGACGATGGCCTCACCTTAGCGAACTACCAACAGCATTCAGCCAAGCACGTGGCTGACTGCACTGGAAAGGTGCTTGCAAGTGTGGTAGTGGTCCACAGGCATGCGTGGTTGTGCTCCTCTGGTCTTTCCAGTGCACCAAAGTTGGTGATTGAAGATCTCCCCTTCAACGAAGCCGGCCTCTTTTATGCAGACACGGATACTAAGCTAGAGCATATACATAAAATGAGAACTACAGCAAAGCATTTTGGCATCCTGCCTTCTGGCCAAGCCTCTTGGTCACAGCTATATGGGAGACAATTCTCTCCTTCCTTTCATAGGAGATACAGCCCTATGGCACTGTGTCCCCAGCACACCACCTCCGCATACCTGCAATATCAAAAGGTTCCCCACTTCGTCGAAGACTAAGTCAAAGTTCCAGAAGAAGCCTGATTAATCTAAGCAGTGTGTTTGACTACCCCCACCTCCCTGCCACACCTGCCTCCTGGGCATATGCAGATGGGCTTCTCACTGCTTTTCATTCATAGTGCTCAATCACATCAGTTGGGTCCTGAGCACCATTCTCAAAGGTTATTTTATGGAGTTCGAGAACCCCCCCCTTTGGGGATCTTCACATCTACTCCTCCTTCCCTGCACCTCAGAGAAGAGGTGGCCACCCTTCTCAGGAAGGGTGCTATAGAAGCTATTTCCCGACACCAAAAGGTGGATGTCTTTTTCTCCTGCTACTTTCTTATCAACAAGAAAGACAGTGGCTTGCACCCTAACCTAGGCCTTCAAGACATCAACTTCTATATAGCCCGCAAGTGGTTCAGGATGGTCACATTTTCATCCATTCTCCCATTCCTCCAGACTGGCGACTGGTTTGCGATGATCGACCTTCACGATGCCTACTTCCACATCGCTATAGCTCCACCATACAGGTGTTTCCTTGCATTTGCTATTGGATCCCACATGTTCTGCTTCAAGGCCCTTCCCTTTGGCCTCTGCACTGCGCCAAGAGTTTTCACCAAGTGTGTGGCACCCATTGTGGCTCACCTCCACATGAGAGGGGTGGTGATCTTCCCGTACCTGGATGATTGGCTCATCTCCAGTCCGACCAAGTTAAAGGTCATCAAGGATGTGGCCCTGACTGTCTCCTTACTTGAGAAATTGGGACTCGTGGTCAATCTAGACAAGTCCTGCCTGGAACTGTTGCAACTTGTGAAATTCATTGGATCACAGTTGGACTCCACACAAGGTAAGGCACTCCTCCAGAAGGAGAGGTTCACCGTCCTACAGGGCATGGTATGCCACTGCATGGCCTAGAGAAGGGTAATGGTACATTTCATTCAGCGCATCTTAGACCATATGGCCTCCATCACAGTGGTAACACCCCTTGCCAGGCTACGGATGAGGCCCCTGCAAGCTTGGTTCCTCCGGATGTTCAATCCACTGCTGGACAACCCTTTCAAGATGCTCTCCATGCCCCACCTGATACTCAGGGCACTGACCTAGTGGACTCGGCCGGAGACTGTCTGCTGCAGCCTACCCTTCACGCCCCTCCAACCCTCCAGATTCCTGACAACAGATGCATCCATGACTGTTCACTCGCACAGCCTTCATGTCTAAGGACTATGGTCTCCAAGAGAGTCCAAGATGCACATCAACATCCTAGAACTGCTGGCAGTGTTCAAGGGGTGAATGCATTCAAGCCATCTCTTCATGGATGAGTGATTCAGGTCATGTCAGACAACACCACCACGGTTTTCTACATCAACAAACAAGGAGGGACCAGGTCACAGATGCTACTGGAGTTGACAGTCCAGATGTGGGACTGGTGTGTGGCCAGATGGATATCACTGATGGCCATTCATCTGGTGGGGAGCCAGAACGACATTGCAGATTCACTGAGCCAAACACAGAGCAGTTGTCACGAGTGGTCCATAGTGACTGACATTTTAGAGGACCTGTTTGCAGACTGGGGGACACCGGTCATAGATCTCTTCAGGACCGAAGAAAACATCAAATGCCATCTCTACTGCTTGAGGCAGCCTTCCTCACAGAGGAACCTAGGGGATGCATTTCTCTTCCAGTGGACGGGTGCCAGGCTCTACGCCTTTCCCCCATTCCCTCTCCTCTCCAGAGTAGTAGCAAAAGTATGCTACAACAGGGTGACCTGCATACTGATAACCCCCTGGTGGCCCAGACAACCATGGTCCTCTCCCCTGATTCTTCTATTGCAGAAGAGATTTCGACACTGGCTCATCAGACACTAGTATCCCTGTCAGACACAGCTAGGTCTATCATACAGGCTGCCCAACGGCCTTCCACTCAAAGGGCTTACCAATACAAATGGCAGAGGTTCTGCAATTTCCTCAGTGACATGAGCATTTCCCCTAGTAATCCATCAGTCCCACTTCTACTTGACTTCCTTGCCACCTTGTCAACAGAGGGACTTTCCCTCTCCTCTGTTTGAACCTACGTTGCTGCAGCATCCTGGAACTTCCAGAGCCTGGGGATGCAGTCATGTTTCAAGGACCCTTTGGTCCGCAGGTTCCTACAGGACTATAAGAATTTGCATTCCCCAGGTGTCGGCCCAACTACTGCTTGGGATCTCCAGTTAGTTCTACAGGCCCTATCGGGGTCTCCCTTTGAGCCTATGGACTGAGCTGATCTATGCCTTCTGTCTTTTAAGACTGCCTTCCTAACTGCCATTGCCTCAGTGAGGCGGGCGAGCAAACTCTGTGCACTCAGAGTTGACACTCCCTACACCCAGTTCCATGGGGATAAGGTTGTCCTTAGACCGGATGTGGCATTCCTACCCAAGATGATTTCATCCTTTCACCTGAACCAGGATATTGTCCTGCCATCTTTTGGCCCCCCACTCACGGCTGGTGACACTGTCTCCCACCACTCGCTAGACGTCAAGGTAGCTCTATATTTGACTAAGATGGCTTATTTCCAGCATTTGAATAGACTGTTTGTCTGTTACTCAGGTCCAAAAAAGGGACTGGCAGTCTCATCACAGCGATTTTCCAAATGGGTAGCATCTACAATCTACATCTCCTATGAGGTGAGAGGTAGGCCCTTGTCTTCCTCAATCTGAAGCCACTCTACTAGAGCAACAGCTACCTCAACAGTGTTCCTAAAAGGAGTGCCTCTGCCAGACATCTGTAGAGTGGCCACATGGGCAACACCCGTTACTTTTGTGTAGAACTATATATTAGACTCTACCAGGAATGATGGCTCAGCCCTAGGTAGGGCGTTCCTCATGCCAACAGCCACCTGCGATTGACAGGTTACTACCTCTACTTTTGGTTTTAATATAACATATTACCTTCTTATACTGTTGTCCTGTTCTCATTGGGTTTAGGACACCCCCAGCTTCCTGGTTCCTGAGGTTGCTAGTCTACTCATTGTGTGCATTCACAGAGACCACAAAGAAGAACAGGTTACTTACCGTAGCTATAGTTCTTCGAGTGGTCTTCTGTGAATTCACACAAGCCCTCCCTCCTCCCCTCTGGTGTCCTACCTCTCACATCATTTTTTAAATATGCGGCTATAAGGAACTGAGCAGTTGATGAGAGGTGGGGGCTTATATAGGCCAGGGGTGAGGGGGTGGAGTTACCACCCAAAAGTTTAAATTAAGGTTTCTAGAAGTTTCCGAAGTGCTCTGCGCAGGCACAGGATTAACCCATTGTGTGGATTCACAGAAGACCACTCGAAGAACTATAGTTAAAGTAAGTAACCCATTCTTCCCAAACCTAAGCAAAATTTGCAAAATTTAAGATGCCTGCCAAGGGTGCAAGAGAAACATATTTATATCTACAACTGTCATTTCAGTTCTGTTCTGTTCTGGAAAATCAGAGAATTCCATTTATTTAAAGATCAAATGTGAGTGATTTTGCAAACAGTGTTATAACACTGTGTCAAAATCCATAATATAGTGTAGGTACAGTCAACCCTCCATATCCACAGATTCTGCATCCATGTTTTCAACTATCAATGGCTTCGGGAGGGGAATTAAATCCTGAAAAGCAAACCTTGATTTAGCCATTTTATATAAGGGGCACCATTTTTCTATGCCATTGTATATAATGAGACTTGAGCATCCACAGATTTTGGTATCCATGGAGGGCCCTGGAACCACCCCTAGTGGATACTAAGGGCCCACTATATATGGTCAGTGGATGAGAATCTAGCCGAAAATTTTGCATGGAAATCAAATGTATTTTTCTGCTTAGTGTCCAAGTTGTACTCACTAATCAGAGCTCAGAGGGTTTGAGTCAGCTCTAGAACTTAATTGAATGTCTTCATACTGTTGTGTGGGCCTATTATCTAGAAGGTCATAATGTGAGGTGGGGAAACTGCTCAGTAGAATGAGTTTTCTGTGTTGTCAATGTTCTCTCTTGATCACTTTGATCTTCTTCCTGGCCTAACTTATAATTGCTGTGAAAACCACAGAATAAGAAGAAAAGTCCACATTTTTTAAAAAAGAAATGGTTCCCTATTTTTTTCAGCAACTCAGTTCCTGAACTAGTCACAAAGGTCATAACTTAGAAAGCTTTTGAGCTCCTTGTCTGCCAAGGTTTGAGGAACCTGGAATAAAATAAGGACTTTTTCGGACAGGGTTTTGCAACGCTAGCAGCCTCGTCCTCGTTGCTAGGCTGCTGCGCTGAAGGGCATCCCTTTCAGATGATGCTCTCCCCTGCTGATACTGTTGCGTAACTGCTGGGATGCTGCAGTGTTATATTTGGCGATTTTCTAATCATGAAAGTTGATCGTGATTAGAAAAGCGCCAAATATGGCACTGCAGTGTCCCAGCAGTTACGCAACAGTATTGGCAGATCAGATGACACTCTCCCCTGCCGATCCTCTGCCGATAATGTTGCCCGATAATGTTGCGTAACTGCTGGGACGCCCTGTAGTGCAGCAGCCTCGCAACGGGGACGAGGCTGCTATCTTTGCAAAACCCCGTCCGAAAAAGTCCTAAGACTTAAATAAACTCTCTTTGTATATTCTTCATTGATACCTTGAATCTCCTTCAACGCTATTGTACTCTTCAGCTTTCCAATTTGTTGCATTTACACCCCACTTTGGAGTGTCTACTTTGCTCACTTGCTGGACTTCAATTGTTGAAGAATATATATTTTTTAATATTTAGATAATATTGATTGATGTTACCCCAATCATTTTAAATAGAAATATAAAAATGTTAACATTAACACAGATGTTAATCAACGCTGTTAAATAGTCCACATATTGAAGATGCTAAGGAAAACCCTGATGTTTTTGTTCTTTGCACCTATGCTAGACATTTTTGTTAGGGAGAGGGAAGATGATACAAGTATCACCTGTGCTTACAGAAATGTTCTGATTCTGTGTGTTCCAGATCAGTAGCTGAAGCCACTGAAGTAGATTTAAATATGAGAGTTGGCCTGCACACAGGAAGGGTGCTTTGTGGTGTCCTCGGTCTTCGCAAATGGCAGTATGATGTTTGGTCAAATGATGTGACTCTTGCTAATGTAATGGAAGCTGGAGGATTGCCTGGGTAAGTCTTTCAGCTGCAGGTTATTCATTTATTTCTGGATCACATTGAACCCAATAATTGTGACAATTTTGTTCCTAGCTTTCTTTCCATCTAATAGCCATTCTGTTATATTTTTATAGATTTGCAAGGGAATTCACTAAAGAGTTCATTAAAGTGGTACAGTGGTTTCACTTTAGTTAAGGCAAGTTGCCCTCACCTCAAGATTCACTGTTAGAAGCTTCAGAATTCTATTGCTTTTAGAAATGATGCCTGTTGAGCTAACGTCCTGGCACTTGGTATCCATGGATGACCTGATGAGATTGATAAATGTGCCAAATTTCTAACTACCCACAGCCAGAAGAACAGCAAGTTTAAAAGTTCTGAAAATTGATGCTTTTGGCCCTCTTTTGCTATATCCCTTTTTCCTGAAAGGGATATTATATATTTCTGTCAAATTTTGCTGAATTGGCACCAGTCTCCACATTTCAACATACTCTTGAGATCTAACAATATTTTTAAAAAGCACTAGCTGGTAGCAATGTAAAGAGTGTATTTGGGGATCCCTGTTTTGCCATGTGAAGTACCACAGTATTCAAATGCCTATTTTATCTTTTTTAAATCCCTCACCCCTTCTTTAGGAAAGTGCATATAACAAAGACCACATTAGAGTGCCTAAATGGTGACTATGAGGTAGAACCAGGGTTTGGCCATGAAAGGAACAGTTTCTTGAAGAAGCATAATATTGAAACCTTTTTCATTGTGCCATCTCACCGAAGGAAGGTATGTGTTTTATTCTGGCTGATAACACTAAATAAGGTTTAGACTGTTGGGTCAAATAAATAATATTATGAAATTATAAGCAGCTGTCATACATTTATATCTGATAGATACTCCTCAAACAATTAAATGAGAATTGGAAACACTTACATTGAAATATCATTTTTTTAAAGGTTGGTTTGGTTTTAACTGTGAACTGTTGGAGAACTGGTATGTTTTTATTCTAGAAGTTTTTTTGTCTAAAATAAAATAAAATACCTGTTTTTCTTAGACAAGCAATTTAGGACACACCTTAATGGAAAATTCTCTTGCACAAGCCTCACTAAATTAAGGGGTGTGATTTAAGTGCATGGTTGTGCTTTTTCACTGCATTTAAATGTTGCCTTGGTATCTTTACAGATTTTTAAAAACACTCTCCTATTTCTGAATTTCAGCATGTTCTTACAGCATTTTTAATAACAACACCTTCCTTTAAAATGGAGAACATAAACAAAGAGGGAGCGAAAGAATTTACAATGATGGGCTGCCTGTAGCAATAGAGCGTAGTGGGTTCATTAAGTACCATAGTCTGAGAGAACAACCTTGTAAGTAGTGAAAACAGGCTTATTTATCTAGGTCAAGGTAATAGGCTAGAGGTGAAAGTCTGCCTTGTAATATACAACACATTTATCTGTTGTTCTTTAGGAAAATGTGTGTGTGTGTGTGTGTGTGTGTGTATTCTCAATTATGGGAAGTCTGGCTACCAAACAATATCTAGGGAACTGATTGTTGATGAATAAAGGATAATGCTCACATCCTGTACATCTGAGGCTGAACTAATATTAAAGAAGAGCTTCATAGACATACTGCTAAGAATAGAAACTAAGAGCTGTTGCTCCAAGACTCTGGAAAGAGATCCCAAAGAATCTCTGTAGCCTGTATGGTGTAGTGGTTTGAGTGTTGGACTACAACTCTGGAGACCAGGGTTCAACTCTCCGCCTGCCCATGAAAACCTAGTGGGTAATCATGAGCAAGTCACACACTCTCACCCTCAGAAACCCTGTGCAATCTACCCCTGAGTCAGCACCTGTGTTTGCAGTGTACTGGGCAGTTTCTAAAATAAATGTTTTTGGTGGCTGAGGAATTATTTTCATGTAGTGACTTTAAAATGTTGTACCTTTCTCACTGAGTCATTGAGTTAGAATTAAATATTTATGTCTTCATTGGTTAATGGTGACATGAAACTTGTTTGTTCTATTACATTTATATCCCTGTGTTAAATAAAGACCCTCCATGGCCTTTATTTCCCGAGCAGGGTTTTTAACCCTGGTGTCCTATGAGCCTTCCATGCCATTAACCAGGTCATCTCCATTGGTTAGGATCAGATCTAAAATAGCTGATCTCCTTGTTGCCTCTTCCACCTTCTGGACAATGAAATTGTCTGCAAGGCAAGTGAGGAATTTGTTGGACCTTATATTCTTGGCAGAGTTGGACTTCCAACAAATCTCAGGATAGTTGAAATCCCCCATTACTACTACATCTCTCCCTTCTGAATGTGCAGTCATCTGATCCAGAAAGGCATCATCCAAGTCCTCGGTTGGCTTGGAGGTCTGTAGTAGACCCCCTACAATGACATCCCTGCTGTTTCTCACTCCCTTAATTTTTACCCAGATGCTCTCAGCCTGGCTCCCAGGATTTAAGTCATGGATCTGTTCACAGGTGCACACATCCTTAACATATAATGCTACTCCACCACTCTTCCTGTTTGGTCTATTTTTCTGAAATAGGCTATACTCCTCTATTAGACCATTCTAATCATGCGACTCATCCCACCAAGTTTCAGTGATGCTTATTATATCGTAGTTGTTTTGCTGTGCTAAGAGTTCAAGTTCATCCTGTTTATTTCCCATGCTCTGTGCATTAGTATAGAGACATCTAAGACCATGGGCCATTCCCCCTATCTGCCTTTTACAGGTTTTATTCCTCCCACTGTTGGGTTCCTGTACTATTTGCCTTGTTGTTTGTGTAACATTTGGGCCATTTTCTTCAGCAGTTGATAAACTCCTGTCCTCATGACTACTGTCTCCCTCCCCCACACAACTCTGAGCTCCATCTGTGCTTTAGTTTTTCTGACTTTCCCCCTAGATGAGCTGGCTAGTCTGAATTCTTCTTTGATGATTTCCCCCTTTTTCTTGTACATGTTCCTTTTAAGTCTTAGCTCAGTTCTAAGTTCTTTAGACATCCATCCTGGTTTCTTTAGACACCTCCCCATTTTCCTCCTCATTGGAACTGTCTGGAATTCTGTCTTCAAAGCTCACTTTTAAGAAACTCCCATCCATCATGACCTTCCTTCTCTTTTAGTATTCCTGACCATGAGATCACCCCCACATGTCTTCTTTGAATCTGGGTTGTGGTGGGGGAAAATGCACATAACTTGCACTCTCTTTTCAGTGCTGTATATAACTGAGAGGCTCACTTCCTTGAAAAAAATAGTATTTCTGAAATTACAAGCCTTGCAAACATCTCCGGAGCTTTTTAATATGAATAATCAGTTCCATAATGATGGAATGAAATAATGCCTATGTAGGGTTTTGAATTTCTGTATTTTCAGTAGTGTTTTAATATTTTATAATCAGGGCATTGCAATCACTTAGATATGGGGTGCAGTAGGCAATGCAGTCTTTTTATACATTGTTTTAATTTTATTTAAATGTTTTATGTGTTCCATTTGTTTTTCATATTGTATTCAGACTTGTACACAGACATTATTTCAGCAATTTAGGTATTGCTTGAGCAAGTAAGCAAGGAACTTTTAGAAAACATTTGAAAGGGTTTATGAGTTATTTCGCTTTTTTGTTTGTTTGTTTGCTTTTATGCCAAAGGTGGCTAACACAGTCAAATGCTGTCAGGTATGCTAATAAAAAGTTCTGTGGGCTGGTTAAACATGTGGGAAATATATTTTCTAATTATTATTGTGGCTGCAGGGATAAATAGAAAATTATCTTTTTAAAAAATAGGTGAGGAAAAACAAAAAAATATACAAAACAAAAAGGATAAATAGCAAAAACTTTGTCTTTCTTTCTTTCTTTCTTTCTTTCTTTCTTTCTTTTTAAAAAAAGGACTAGGTGAAACAAAAAGCCAAGTCTTCAGATTGTTTATCCATATCTGAGAAGAAGGGAGAGCAAGCTAATAATTATTATTATTATCTTTTATGTCTATACCGCCAGTGATACCATTCTTTTCAGATTTGAAAGGACTGCATGCTCCCCACAGAGGGGAGCTGCTGCTATAGTCTGTCATCACAGTGTTATCCTAAGAGGTGTGTGCATGGGGGTTACTTTAAAGTCCCACACATGACTCCAAGATCTGCTTTATTATTTGGGTGAATTATTAGCTCAACAGAAGCCTGCAAGAGGAGGGTAACTTCAGGGATCTTTTCACCTATGTATACCAGTACTAACAGTAGTGAGCACTCCAGTTAAAGTGAAATAAAGTATTTTATTGGGATAACACAAGAGTGAACTCACATACACAACACACATACAAGACCCATACAAGCAGACAGTAAGACAGAAAAAATAGATAAAGATTTGGGAATATAGTGTGATAGTTACCAGTCTTGAAGAGAAGAGTTCGCTGCAGTAAAGATACTCAGGCTGACACAGGCCATTCCAGTCCAGGGCAGGCCAACAGAGTGGCTGGATTTGTCCACTGTGGCAGACTTTACAATTGATTGAAGACTGATATTTATACCCTATTTGGGTTACTCTAGTTATGACAAACCTGGGATGGCTTACCAGTGGGACAGACAAAAGGAACTGAAACTCAACTGATTGCTTTAATTGCTGGGAGGTGGAAGTTGATGGGTTTGCTACAACCTAACAAGTTTGGATAGGAGGAGCATATATAAAAGATTTCTATAAGAATAGATTAAGGAATGGTCACTTAAATGCTTGATTCAATCATTGCTGAAATGGCTGGAAGAAAGGATCAGCATACACCTCATAATGACTGTTTTGTTTACTAAGGTGATTTCTGCATATTCCTGTCTTTGGGCTTTCTTACCATTATATTTCTAGACACATCCCAGGTCATTGTGACCTCTAACTGACCTCTGGTTTGCCTCAACTAACATGACCCTGAAAATCATAGAATCATAGAATTGTAGAGTTGGAAGAGACCACGAGGGCCATCCAGTTCAACCCCCTGCCATGCAGGAATACATAATCAAAGCATCCCTGACAGGTGGCCATCCAGCCTCTGTTTAAAGACCTCCAAGGAAGGAGACCCCTCCATGCTCTGAGGGAGTGTGTTCCACTGCCGAACAGCTCTTACTGTCAGAAAGTTCCTCCTAATGTTGAGGTGGAATCTCTGTACCTGGAGCTTGCATCTATTGTTCCGTGTCCTAGTCTCTGGAGCAGCAGAAAACAAACTTGCTCCATCCTCAATGTGACACCCCTTCAAATACTTAAACAGGGCTATCATATCGCCCCTTAACCGACTTTTTTTCCAGGCTAAACATACCCAGTTCCCTAAATCTTTCCTCATAAGGCATGGTTTCCAGACCTTTCACCATTTTAGTAGCCCTTCTCTGGACACGCTCCAATTTGTCAATATCCTTTTTGAATTGCGGTCCCCAGAACTGGACACAGTATTCTAGGTGAGGCCTGACCAAGGCAGAATAGAGTGGCACTATGACTTCCCTTGATGTAGACACTAGCTTTTCTGACTATACTCCTACACGTGTTCGCTATCTGTTTGAATTCTTCTTTGGTGATTTCTCCCTTTTCTGTTCTGTTTAAAACTTAGCTCCGTTGAAAGTTCTTTAGTCATCCATCCTGGTTTCTTGAGACACCTTCCATTTTTCTTCCTCAATGGTACTGTTTGAAATTGTGCCTTTAGTATCTCCCTTTTGAGAAAGTCCCATCTGTCTTGAGGTCTCTTCTCTTTTAGTATTCCTGACCATGGGATCACCCCCAGTATTTCCCTGAGTTTATTGAAATCAGCTCTCCTAAAGTCGAGAATGTATGTCTGACTATGCCTGGCTTCTCCTTACCATTCTATAACAAATTCCAGGATAGTTGCATAGTTATTATATTTCCTCTGCAAGTTTTCTCAGTTTTTTATCATTATTCCTCCCTAACCCCACCCCCTACCCCAGAAGTGAATGTCAGGGGAAAGAACCCTCTGAAATCACAAGGAACATTGGAAGTGGGACAACAGGAGGAGCCTGAATCATTCTTCATTTATCTTTAACAAGATGCAAGAGCTGTGGTTTTTGAATTCACATTACTTGCTAAATTAATATTGCATTATTTCCCCCAGAGACTTGAAATGCTAAAATGTGGCTACGTTTCTTTATTCCTCATTCTTTTTGACATTAATGTGAACTGGCTTCATCAAGACACCTAGAAGAATGAAAATCAATGTTAGCAGCAACAGATGGTTAGAAGTATGTTCCATTTCACAGGTAAAATGCTCCCACTTTAGATTTAAAGAATACACTCCACTTTCTCATAATGCGGTCTGACAGAATGTAATATATGAAAGCTTTTCCATGTACCATTTACATTTTCAAATGAGGGCAGATTCTAAAATATTCACAACTTTTAAATCTTTTATTTGATGCCTTTTAGCAGCCAAGCTCCAGGGAGGGAGCACATCATTATTAATCTTAGTAGGTTTATCAGCTTCGGAAAGGGCTTGGATGAACTGGATACTTTATCTTCATTCTTACATTTTTACTAGCAGGTTTTTGGGGTTTTTTGGTGGATGCTAAAATTAAGACAGAGCCTAACCAATATGTATAACATAGAAGCCATCAAATTAGATACCTTAGCCCCTAAAGGCAGTTTTACCTTACTTCACGTTTAGTGTAAAATTTGAGATGCTTCCTCCTTACTCTTGAGTTTGGAGAAAACTTGTGGCACTCTAGTGCTAACATGAAGTAATGGACAGTTGTGTGAAAAAGAAAGTAACCCTCTTTGAATTCTATGGTTTTGCATATCAGGACATAGTAACAATCATCTGTTCCTTAGCAGGTCTTAAAATTAGGTAAATACAACCTCAGATGAACAAAAAGACACAGTGCCATATTACAATGTGTCATGATTTATTCAACAAAAATAAAGCCAAAATGGAGTCAAAATTAGATAGATATTCAGATAAGAAAAAGATTAAGAAAAATCAAGGAAAACTTACAAGAGAATTCTTTGAAATTGTAGAAGAGCTACAATTATTAGTTGTATGGAGATTTAAGGAAAACGTTAAAAAATATTTTACTTTCTTTTCTTGACTCCACAAGTCCACTAAAATTCCCTAATAAACACCATTTTTTATATTTCATTTGCAATATCCTTTCTTTTAACTCTTTAAAGAATGTATACTTTTCATCTACTGGGGCGTAAATGCCAATCACTAATATTTTGACATGATTTATATTAATTTTCACCAATATATACTTCCCTTTATCACGACATTATTAATTTTGGCGATAGATTTTGTTTTACATATAGTACAACACCAATTTTCTTTTTCTGTTTTAACAAAACAAATTCCTCCCCTAATTTTTTTGTGATAACAAATATTCTTGAGATTTTTTAATTCAAATTTCTTGTAGGCACAAGACATAAGCATTTTTTTTTTTTTAGAAAGTGGAAAACTAGTTTTCTTTTTCTTTTTTAAATTAAGTTTAAACCTTTCACATTCCAGGTAATAAACTTATTTGCGGGCCGAGTGAAATAATTCCCCCCTTCCTATGCCCCACCAATTCCCATGAAGCCAGACGTGAAATACATGCACAGCAGAGTTTAATACAGAAATGAAGGAAATACAGAATGGATGAAGGTGTTGGCGGAAATGGCCACAGCTTTCCATTTGGTGATAGTTGCTGAGGTTGGCCTGGGCATGGGTTAAGCGAAGCTTCGGCTAAGCCCTGTACTTGGCCCAAGACACCCTAACAGATCATGTGACCGGCCACGTGACCAGAACCCACAACTTGATCACATGCCCAGACCACATGGCCGGATGACACGACCAGATCACATGACCAGACCATGAGGCCAGGTCACATGACCAGACCATGAGATCAAGCCACATGGCCAGATCACATGATGAGATCATGTGATCCTACCCCCTCGAATGCGGGTTCCCGGTGAAGATGAACTTGCACTTGACCTGGGCATGCCTGCCGTTAGTCAAACTGGTGACCCCTAACCCCGAGGTAGTAGCAGAACCAATGCCCACCACCACCAAAGCCGGGCTCCACCCCCCGTCCGAGCTCTGCTTCCACCAACCCTGCAGCTATCGCCAAAGAGAATCACCTTCTTGGAGGGACCTGATGCTGTACCTAACCAAGGAGTAGATCAAGTTCTGGACAAATGTAAGTGATATAAGCCCTGGATCGCCACCTGCCCAACAGCTGGACGGACAATGCTACCATGCCTTCTGTTGCTGCCGTAGTCGCTGCCCCGATACAAAAAGACTGTCCACCAAACTTGTCTGCCAGGCAGCCGAGATGCCTTAAGGTATTCCCAAGCACACTGATCAGCTGGAAATGTGTTACTGTGGAAAGGTCCTTGTGGATGAACAGGGGCCCTGGGCCCTTCAGTTAAAGCCACATGAGATTCACAGGGCAAGCCAAAGACTCGCCGAGCATCCTAAGTTGAAGATGGGCCCCTTTCGGTGCTGGTTGTTTTTGGACTGTCAAAACTGTAACTTCAGCACTTCCTCACCCAGGACAATGTCTTCCCATTGGAGCGCCCATCTGGATTGGTCAGCTCTGGAGCTGCAGACCAGTTCCCCAACTCGTAATGCTGCAAAGAAAGCAACCGCAAAGGCAGAGTGAAAAAGCAGAGCTTCGTACCTGGATTGGCATACAGCAGGTAGGGATGTCATCAAACTGCATAACAGCCCATAGGAAATCAGTCTGCTAGTGTCCTGCTTGGCCGCTTCTGCATGACGCCACCCTTCGACTGCTTTTTGCATAATAAATGAAGCACGTGGATCACCAATGAGATGGCTGCCAGTTGGAGCGAAATGGAACTCGGTTGCAGGCTCTTCTCCTTCAGTGTCGCAATGTAGTGGAGGACCTCTCATTCCGAGGATGGCCAGGAGCTTCTGTAAATGTGCTGCCGCCTGAAGCTGAAGAACTGCCATACTGCCCTTGAGTAACTGGCCTGGGTAGAGGGTGCCAGAGAGTTGAAAACCTCCCTGATCACCGTTCCTTCCCAAGGAGCCAGAGCTCAACCGGGAAGGTAACCAGCACCAGGTCCGTCTCTGGAGCCATCTCCCGAAATCTGCCATCCTGGAACCGAGACAATGCATCTGTGATCTCATTATCTCCACTCGAAACATGGCGCGCTGAGAAAGAGATGTTAGCTGCCAGGCAAACAAGTACAAATTTCCTGACAAGTCTCATGACCCTGTCAGACTTGGAAGACTGCTTGTTAATGATCCGGACCACCATCTGGTTGTCGCACCAGAAGCAAACCCGCTTGTTCCGGAACTCGTCTCTCCATAGGTATACTGCTACTAATATAGGAAAGAACTCGAGGAATGTTAGGTCACAAATAACATGAGAATCCCTCCAAGCAGGAGGCCAAGGTTGTGCGCACCAAATGCCCATTATAATACACCCCAAAACCAAATCCCCCCGCAGTGTCCGATTGGACCTGCAGCCCTGACCTGAGTGCAGCTTACCCTTGCCAGAATGGGACCCCGTTGTACCCTTCCAAGAACAGCAGCCACATCCCCAAATCCTCTTTCATCCCCTTTGTCAGCCAGATGTGATGTGGGGACCAGACACCCCTGGTGATCCGGGCCAGCCTGCTGCAAAAGGCCCTGCCAGGAGCCACTACCCTACATGCAAATTTGAGATGGCCCAGCAGAGATTGCTATTCCCTCAAAGTGGTGTTGTCCCTTGTCAGGAGGTGATGAAGAGTCTGCCTGATCCCTGCCAGCTTATCCTCCAGGAGGCGCGATACTCCCGCTACGGAGTCCAGGGTGATACCCAAGTAGATCATGCCTGCTGGACAGTCCCACTGTTTGTCTGGCGCCAACGGAACTTCTAGCTCACGAGTCAGCCCCTGGAAGGAATCAAGAAGAAACCTGCAGTCCGCCCCCCCTGCCCCTACCATAAGAAAATCATCTAGGTAATGAGTAACATCAGAGGAACTAGTCCTATGCCGCAGGGCCCATTCGAGGAAGGTGCTGAAGGCCTCAAACGCGAAACAGCTGATGGAGCACCCCATGGGAAGGGCCATGTCATAGTACCACTGCCCCTGAAACTTGAAACCCAATAGGCAGTGGTCCTCCGGGTGAACCGGAAGTAGCCAGAATGCTGACTGGATTTCGCATTTTACCATGAGGGTGCCGGGGCCGCACGCCCTGAACAGCCTAACTGCCTGATCAAAAGATGCATACCGAACGGAGCAAAGCTCTGGAGGTATTGCATCATTGACCAATGCCCCTTTTGGGTAGGACAGGTGGTGGATAAGCCAGTACTCGCCCGGTGCCTTTTTTGGCACCACACCCAACAGGGATACCCTAAGGTTGTTCAAGGGAGGAGCCGGGAACGGGCCAGCAACCCTCCCTGCTGCGCATTCTTTTGTGATTTTGGCTGCTATTATGTCAGGCAGATCAGCGGCCGACTTGAGGTTGCCTGATTCAGAGGCCAGTCTGGGCCCTACGGTAGGGATCCTGAAACCCATGGAAAACCCATCCCTGAGGTAAGCGGCCACCTGCCTGTTGGGGTGAAGGGCCAAGAGGGGGAGCAGGGCCTGGAGCTTAACAGGTGTGGCTGCCACAGGAGGCACCCCAGTGGATCCCTAGCTCTTTTTACTTCCCTGACCAGTGCTCCTACCTGACCCTGTGTTCTTCTTGCTGCCAGAGGAGGCAGGGCACCCCACCCGAAAGGGCTGGGAGGACAAACTGGTGTGGGAGCAGTTGGTTTTGGGGTGGGAGCCATAGCAGTTTTCGCAGTAATGCTCAAACTTGCAACGTGTTCGAAAACATTTGCCTGTGTTGTACTCCCAGCAAGCCAAGTGCCGAGGATCCCTCTTGCGAGGCGGCTTAGCCACTTCTGCTTTCCCTTTGATGTGAGAACCTACAATGACAAGCCATAGCTTGTCATTTATGAGGTCCCACCTACCCCTGGCATTGTGGGAGGCCCTTTTGTGGAAGGCAGTGTCATATTCGATGGCTGCTGCCTCACCTGCAAGGGTCCTGACCTTGAGCACATTGCCCAAGTGGTTGGCCAGGTGCCACCCCCTGTCCGGGTAAGCTATGCTGACGACACCCATAAACACGGTGTACCCGGCCAACCAGTTGGTAAAGGTGCGCTCCACGAGATCAGGCTTGATTTTCTCCGTGGACTTATCTGCTTTAGGTGTACTGCCCACCTCCCCTTCAGGTTCGAGCAGAGAGAAAACGTCCACATAATATCCTTTTAGGATATTATCATGGGTCTTCTTATCTAGGTGGATCCTGGGTGGATCCTCATGATCCTGGAATAAGTTCAGGGCCGGAGGACCTGGGATCGTGGCCCCAACCCGCCAGACCCTGGTGGGTCCAGAGGTGAACAGATCAGTAGAAGTGTGTGCCTTGATGGCCCAGGAAGGCAGCCCAGGAACTTGTGCGGCTGCCTTCCAGTACCCCGCCCAATCAAGATCCTCATCCGAGGACTCACCTGAGGATCCCTCGCTGTCTGAATCCCTCTTTTTCCTGTGCCTGGAACGCCGCTATTTCTTAGCCTGTTTGGTTCCTCTCCAGCCTCTTCCTCCTGACATGTCATTTTCCGAGTCTGTTGATGACACAACGCTGATGTCGCTTTGAGATGGCAAATGGTGCTTCTTCTGATACCCCGCTGTTCATGCTGACTGCTGAGAAGTTTCCCTTCTGGCCTGGGGTTGTGTTCCGGTGTCACTAGCCGCCTCAGGCCTGCGCCCCGAGATACCTGCCCGCATGTCGGCCTCCCTTCTGGACTTCAGCTCCACCACCTGCTCAGCCAGGAGCATGACTGTCTGAGTCAGTTCCTGGAGGTTGGGAGCTTCTGTGCCAGTCAGGAGGTTTTGCACTGCCTCCGGGTTGTTTGCTGTAGCCCGTGAGGCATTCCTGCCTGTGGTAGCTGCTCCCCTTTTACTTGGTGCCGAGGCAGCCCAAGCCCTGCGTGTCTTGCCCACCTGAGCCCGGGTCACTGGCCTGCTGGCCAGTGCCTTTCATTTGGGTGGCATGGTATGGATAGTGATTTCAGCTCTTGGCTAGGTGTACGCCTGGTAGTGATTTCAGCAGTAATCCTGGCTTGTCTGCTCTAGACCTGGCTTGTCCGCTCAATGCTTTAGCCACCCTGTTGGCTGAGCCTGAGGCTGCCCCGCTGCACCACCTCTCTTTGGGTTTGTCCGCCCTGTTTCCGGGTAGCCTTGCCCACTTGGGCCACCCTTTATGCCTCGACCTGGGGCCCACTTGCCCTAACAGGTCGTTGTCACCTACCTTGGCTTGTCCGCCCCTTGGCACTAAGTGCCTATTACCTTGTGTTCCCCCCCGCTCGTGGAACCCTTGAGCCCCACTCCACTGGCGTTTTTCTGCCCCACGCAGGGCCCCAGCTACCGGCCTTGGCTTGTCCGCCCTTGCACTAGGCTTGTCTGCTTCCTGGGGACCTACCAGTCCCCCCTGAAGCTCAGACCCAAATGCCCTCGAGCTTCCCGCTAGGCTGCCCATTCGACCTACTGCAGCCAACTGCCCTCGACCCCTCGGTGGGTTGATTCCCCAGGGCACCCCCGGTGCCAGCTGCCCTGCTGGCCGCTCCTGGGTGGGTCGCTTGCCCCACCGCCGGAGCACCTCCATAGGGCTAGCTGCCCCCAGCTAGTCCCTCCCGGTTGACCGCTGGCCACCACTGTACCGCTGGACGCTGATCGGCCGCTGTCACATGGCTTCGGGCCTGCCACCTGCCAGGCCACCCTCCACAGCTCCTTGCTGCCGGCTGCCACTGCTCCTGAACCTCAGTCACCCACCTTGGCTGCTGCCGCCGCCATCTTCCGCACTCGGTCTCCGTTGCCTGCTCTCCACCACCACTCCTTGCTGCCCCAAGGCCTCCGCCACTTGCCGCTCGCTGCTCGACCAGAGGCCTCTTCTGGTGCTCCCAAGAGCTCCTACCTCTTTGGCTCACAAGAGACAAATGGCTGGGTCAGGCGAGCGGTCGGGACCATATCCCCGGCTGCTGGACCCTGTTGAGGACTAGCCCTGCCTCTCAACCAATCAGCAGCCCCGTGGCACAGCTTGATCTGATTGGCTGAGGGCAGTCTGTGCTAACCAATCAGGGAAGGAGTGCCCTTTCCTGATTGGTTAGTTTTCGATCCTCTTCCCAGCCTGCCTGAGCAGCCTGGGAAGAGGATATTGGCAGCCATAGTGGCACCCATGCCTGCCATGTGGCGGGCCCGAGGCCAGGGAGGGTGTTCACTGGCCACAAAGAGTGGCGCCCAGTAAGTCTGGGGGCACCCTGCTTCCTAACATCCAGTATATAAGTTCAAATAACTTCTATTAACTTAGTTTTTCTCTTTTTTAATGTACTTCTTAAATACACAAAAATTTTACATCATAAAATTAAAAAAATTTTTTTTACCATGAATGTATTAGGAACTTATCATTATAAACGTGATGTACCAGGAACACACGCTCTCATTTACTCAATAAGAAAATCTTTATTCAGCAAGGACACGTATGTCATGAACATGGCCAAAGCCAAAACTGAAAGCAACACACCCCCAACCCCAGATAAAACCTCACAGCGTGAGAATGGCACGCAGGGAGGTTTCTAGTGCCCAGACAGCTCCAGGTGGCTGACCTTGAGTTAGCTTGGAGAACAGCGTTCCCAGGCCGAAAAGGGCGGGCTGGCCCATGCCCAAGAGCTGAGAGGCCCACACAAGGGAAGCAGGCCCAAGTCTCTACCAACTTCATGTCAGGATCCTCCATGAAGTCTACGTAATACCCAGACTTCAGGGATGAGCCTGACAATAAACATATAAATATTTATAGACATTGTTTCCTTCATTCTGCTCCTTATAGTACCTTCTATCATTTTTAGGTTGTGACTTCTAACCTTTTCCCCTTATATTGTTAATACTGATATTCTACATTTGTTTTTTTTATTATTATTATTTTTATAGATACATTTTCCATAACATCAACATAATTGAACAATAAAAGAAACTTCCACCTCAACAGTGTTCGTGTTTGCTTACAGAATCATAATTCGTCTTCTGATTAATACTCTAGTCTTCTAAATTAATACGTTCATCATCAAATTAATACATTCATAAGAAGACTGATATACTGAAATTATAATGCTTAACTCCCCCAGAGGGGTAAAATTTCTCTTAAGTCCACACCTACCAAGGGTTATTACTGATCAGAAAAAGTACCAACCATCCAATAGTTAGTCTATAATCCAAGTATTCATATGCCCGTTCCATTTACCTTTCCAAAACTCTATTATCATTTCCCAATCAGTTCTAAAGTCCTCTAACGATCTATGCTTAATCCAACCTGTTAAAAATTCCATTTGAACCACTTCTCTCATTTTCATCTGCCATTCTTCCTTGCTAGGGATCTTATTTTGCCGCCAATATCTTGCGTACACTATCCTAGCCGTGGTAGTCATATATAGCATGACTTTTTTGTGTTTTATAGGAAAATCCTCCTCAAAAATATTCAATAAATACAACTCTGGTTTTAATTTAAAATCCAACTTAAGGATTCCTCTAATCTCATCGTGTATCATCTTCCAGAATTGTTTGGCCATTTTACACGTCCACCACATGTGGAAAAAAGAGCCGTTTATGTCTCCGCATTTCCAACAATTTGGCTTAACTTGCTTATACATCTTTGACAATATCTTTGGAGTTAGATACCAACGATATTGCATTTTGTATCAATTTTCTCTTAATTCATTATTTATAAAGGATCTCACGCTTTTTTTCCATAAAGTTTCCCATTCTTCCATTAGAATACTGCGCCCCACATTTCTAGCCCACTTTAACATATGTTCCTTAACTGTCTCCTGTTCTAGCTCCAATTTCAGCAATAGTTTATACACCCCTGATATCTTGATACCCTTCTGGTCTACCAGTAGGAGGTCTAACTCAGTTTTTAAGTTCTCCACCCCTATCTCTTTGTTATCTATTTTAAACCTCTCTGAAAGCTGACGATGTTGAAACCAGGAACATTTTATCTGATTCTCTTCTAATTCTTCCTTGGTTTTAAGTCTACACTCTCTTTGTTGGAAGAATAGCAGCTCATTATATGTCCACCATTTTTCTCTGTGGATCATTTCCGTTCTTCTAAATGCCTCCTGTGGGGACACCCATAAGGGGAGCTTAATATAGATTTGTGGTTTAACCTTTTTTCAAGTTCTAAGGAGAGATTTTCTTATAAAGTGATTGTTGAAATTTCTATCAGTTTTTTCTTTACTGTACCACAGATAAGCATGAAATCCAAATTTCATGCCAACGCCTTCTAAGGTCAATAATTTATTGTCTTCTAACGTGAACCAATCATATAACCAGACCATAACGCTTGCTTGATAGTATAACTTCAAGTTTGGTAATCCCAATCTGCCTCTCGCCTTTTCATCTTGTAATATTTTTTGTCTTATTCTGGGCTTTTTATCTTGCCAAATAAATTTCATCACATCCTTATTCCAGAGTTTGAACAACTTGTCATTTAGTATAATGGGAAGATTCTGAAACAGATAGATCATCTTTGGTAGTACCGTCATTTTTATCGCTGCTATTCTGCCTAAAAGAGATAGGTTTAGATGTTTCCAATTTTCCATATCTTTTTTTATTTCAAACCATTTCTTTTTATAATTATTATCAACCAAGTCCATATTGTTTTTAGTAATTATTATTCCTAAATATCTAAGTTTCTTCTCTACTTTGTAACTCGTGAGTGCTTTAAGTGTGTCTTCTTCTTTTCTATCCATATTTTTTGTTAACAATGTCGTTTTTTCTTTATTTATATTAATGCCAGACAAATTACCAAATTCTTCAAGTATTCTCTGTAATGGCGGAATAGATTTCAGTGGGTCTTCTAAATAGATTGCTAGATCGTCTGCGTAAGCGCTGATTTTGTATAGTTGGTTTTTGATTCTGACTCCTTGAATCCCTTTTTCTACTCTAATTTTGTTACATAACACTTCTAAGACCATAATAAAAAGTAATGGAGAGAGAGGGCAACCTTGTCTTACCCCCTTCTCCAAGCTTATAGGCTTTGTTTTTTGACCATTAATCATGATTTGCGCCGTCTGTTTATTATATATAGCTTTGATTGCGTTCAGGTATTGGTTTCCTACTTCTACTTTTTCCAATAGTTGTAACATAAATTTCCAGTTAACGCTGTCAAAAGCCCGTTCTGCATCTAATGCTATCATCGTAAATTTTTTGTCAGGCTGCTTGTCAAAATATTCAATAAGGTTTAGTATCTTCCTAATGTTGGTGCTTATACGCCTATTCGGAAGGAAACCCGTCTGGTCTTTATCTATCCATTGAGCTAGTATCTTCTTTAACCTTTCAGCCAAAATACTTGTAAAGATTTTATAGTCAGTATTTAAGAGTGAAATCGGTCTATAACTCCGCATATCCTCCACATCTTTATTCTCTTTTGGTATCAATACAATATTGGCGTCTTGCCACGATAATGGTAACTCTCCACCCATTAGTATATTGTTAAAGGTTTTTGTTAGTGGAGTCTTTAAGATCTCCGCAAAGGTCTTATAGTAGTTTGAAGAAAATCCGTCGGGGCCTGGAGTCTTGTTTGCCCTTAACGATTTAATTGCTTTCTCAACCTCTGAGACTGTGATCATTCTGTTTAACTCTTCTCTTTCGGTCTCCGTCACTTTTCGGATATTTTGTTGAGTCAGGTAGTCATTTATCATTATTTGAGTTTTTTCTTCTGTCAAAGGGGCCTTATATAAATCTCTAAAATATTCTTGAAAGGCGTTTTTTATTTTTTCTTGTCTTGTTTGTATAATTCCTTTCTCCTTGATTTTCAGAATTTGTCTTTTTTCTTGTTCCTTTCTTAGTTTGTATGACAGCCATTTTCCTATCTTGTTGCTATGTTCGTAATAATTTTGTTTAACATATCTGATCTTTTTTTCTATTTCCTCTACCATTTCTATCTTCATTTGTTCCTGTATTATCTCTAATTCCATTTTTATTTCTTTGTTTAGTGAATCATTTTTATGTTGCTTCTCTTTTTGTATTAATGCCAATTGTAATCGTTTCATTTTTTCGTTCTTCATTTTTTTGTTTTCCCATCTTATCTGCATAGCTGCCCCTCTAATGACCGCCTTACTGGCATCCCATATTATTGGTATAGATGTTTCTTCCTCTCTATTCTCCTCAAAATAGTGTTTCATTACCTGTTCTATTCTTTCTTTCGAACTATTATTATTTAATATATTATCATCCAATCTCCAACTATATTCTTTCCTGGTAGATTCAATTTTTAACAATATCAAATTATGATCAGATAGAATTCTTGGTTGAATTTCCATGCTTCTTAATTTAGTGGCTATGCTCTTCGAAATCAAAAACATATCAATACGTGAATAAGATTTGTGAAATTCTGAAAAATATGTGTAATCCTTTTCATCCCCATATAAATGTCTCCATGCGTCCACTAATGAAAAATTATTCATAAGCTGTGAAAAAACATTTGGTAATTTCCCTTGTTTCTCACTGATCTTAGGTTTTTTACCTAAGGTTCGATCTTTTAACGGATCCAAGACTCCGTTCCAGTCCCCCAGGGCTATCATGTCATCGAATTCCAACTGCGTTAATTTGAACATCATATTTTTATAAAAGCTAGTTTTGCCCTCTGATGGGGCATATACCCCAAGGATTAATGTCTTTTTACCAAGTAAATTGGCCTCTAATGCAAAGTAGCGTCCATCTTCATCTTTCAAAATTTCTTTGGCTTTCCACTTTTTGTTTACATAGATAACTATTCCTTTCTTCTTCTTGTTACCTGAGTTTATGAATTCATTTCCTAGTCTTCTATTCTTTAAAAGATTTTGGTCATCAAGTTGAATATGAGTTTCCTGAACGCAGATAATATCTGCATTTGTTTTTACCAAACTATGAAATATTTGCCTTCTTTTTTGGGGGGAGTTCATCCCTTTTACATTCCATGATACAATTTTTATCTGTGTTTTATCTGTGTCCTTCATCATTTTCTCAATTATATATTTATTGTCTTGTTATATTCCGGCGATTAATATTCTTATTATTCGGTGTCTTCAATATCTAATTCGTCGGATTCCGAAACCGACTGTGTATATTCAAGAAGTTCATCTCTTGGTGTGTCCTTTAATTCACCTCCAGTTGCCCCAATTATCTCCTCTTCTTCCTCCTCTCCAACCACTGCTTCATTCTCATCATCCTCCACTTCACCCGCTAATACAATCTCTTTCGCCGTTTCTAGTGTTCCTCTCATCTTTTCTATTTCACCTTTCAGTTCAGTCTTTTGTCTCCTTCTTGGGTATCTTCTCTTTTCCTCTAATTCTTCCTCAGGGGGATTTTGTGATTCTTCTTTTAACTTTTCTCCCTGAGGATTCAACTCTTCTTTAAACTTTATCATAAAGTCTTTCGCTTTTTTAACTGTGTTCAATCTATACTTCTTTTGATCATATGTAAGGGATATCCCTTCCACCTTCTCCCATCTATATTTCACCCCTTTCCTGATCAGCTTTGAAGTGATAAACTGATATTCTTTTCTCCTCTTAAGAATCTCGGCAGGAAAGTCTTTATAAATTGCAATCTCGCAATCTTCAATTATTAATCTTTCCTTAAAGTTCTTTTGTAAAATTAAATCTTTTGTCCTTCCTCTCGTGAAATATATCACTATGTCTCGAGGTAGTCTCCTTTGTGTTGCAATTTTTGAATTAATCCTAAACATCCTGTCCACCTCAAATTCCATCTTCTGTATAGGGTGTTCCAAATATTCTGCCAGTTTAGGAAGGATTCTTTCATATAAATTCTCATTCTCTACTTCAGTTAATCCTCTCAATTTGAGACAGTTTTCTCTTAATTTTGCTTGTAATTCCAGCTCGCGATCCTCTACTTTTTGTTGTCTCCAGTTTAAATTTTCTGTTGTTTCTTCTAATCTCTTTGATTTTGTTTGAAGTTCCTCCACCTTATCCGTCAATGCTTCCATTTCAGAGGTGATTTTTCCCAATTTTTTCCCAAAATCGTCTAATTCTTTCTTGATGTCTCTTCTGGTTTCTTTCATTTCCGATATTACTTCTTCCCTCAGTTTCTTAAATTCTTTTCTAAATTCTTGGAATAGTAGATGTTGTAGTTCTGGCATTTCTGTTGAATCTCTTCTCAAGGTGACTGTTTGTGTTACTGGTGGTTTCTTCAAAGGCATCTTTCTTGTATATATGATTCTCTCTTATATATGATATATATGAATTTTTAAGGTACTTTATTATTATTATTTGTTTATATCTCTTCTTATTTGTTTGTCTATATATTTTTTTAATTATTATTATTTATATTCAATCTTTATTATTGTTATTATTACCTCTATTATTTGTTTGTCTTGTTTAATTATTTGTCAATTAATTGTCCTTATTAAGCCTATCCCCATTTTTACATGACCAATTAAATCAGTTAAATCAATTAATCTCTCAGTAATTCGACATTTTCAACAGATTCACGTTAGGTAGAGCAGTAAACTAGAATAATCAACTAAAGTTATGTTCAAGCCAATTCAATATCTAATATTCAATAATATTCAAACCTGTGCACATAACCTGTCTTATATAAGCATTTGGAGAAAATTACTATTATTATAAACAAATCAATATAGTATATTACTTGATAATACAAAGCAGGAAAAAGCAAAAGAGGTCTCGAGATCAGTTAACAAGAAAAATAATATAATTGTGTTAATTCCCCGTATCTTTATGTTTCTTCCAAACCCGTTTCTCTGTAGTTCAGCTGGTCATGCAGGAATGATGGTGTAGCCTTATTACAACAAAGATTAATTCACCTTCTATGTAATTCGCCTTCTATCTAAGGTTTACTACTCCTCCACATAGAGCTGTTAATTCAAATCAGTTCGAGCTTACTTCATATGGCATACCACGCCTTCAATACAACTCAAGTTTTGTTCCTGTGAGGTTTATCAAACACTCCAAAGGTGTCTCTGGGATTTGCAGTCCTGTTTAGTCCGCGAGAGAGAATTCTATCAAAGTAACAGAGCTTCTGAAACTTTTGAAACAGACACTATTATTTAACTACATAAGTCTCCTTTCGGGGTTTCTCCAACCTTCAGTCTTTTTGTAGTCAAACAAATAGTGAGGGTAGTGATAAATATCCCTCCCAAACTATTCCAAAGTTACAAGAGACACAATCCTTGATTGACCAGCACAAATATTAGAACAACCTCCAACTGTCTCCGTCCGTATCCCTTTCTCACTCCCTCTTTCACTTTCTTTTTCCCACAGTTACTCCATATCTCTCTCTCCCTCGCGTTTCTGCTCGTTGTTCTCTTACCCAAACCCAGTTTCATCTTCGGTCTTTCGTCTTTCGTCTAGGTTCTGCTATCCATCTCCTCTTTCTTTCTTTCCTTTTACACTTCTCTTGTGTTTTCGTTTTCGTACGTTTCCCACTTCTCCTGACTTTCCGTCCTCCGATTTTCTAGGCGTCTCCCTTTGTCTCTCCTCCGTCTCCCCTCCGTCTCTGTCTTTGTCCTCCCAGAACGTCTTATAACCTCGGTGCAGAAGAGTTTCACAACACCAAACTTACTGTAGGTATCGCTTGTTTAAGCTCGGTTCACGTTCTGCACGGGTCGGTAAGGACGCTGGTCCCTCACAGGAGGAAACATGGAGGGATACCAAGTGAGGGTGTTGAGGCTCTGGTCTTCCTCAGCGCTATTGCTCTCCCCCCGCGCCACTTGTTGTAGCACGGAAAGGGAGGGCCAGCACTGGGTATCCCGGACCCGGACGAACCCACTCCGATACCTCTTTCGCAGGAGGTATATACTGACACCAAAAGACTGTGTCTCACTCGGCGAGCACGGGGCACGAGTCACAGCCGCGGAGCTCGCGCCTCTCGCGTCCGACCACGCCCTCGTCTCCGACCGGAAGCCTGATATTCTACATTTGACATCTCCTGAAGACACAACTGCTTTTCAAAACTTCCCATCCAACCCCTGCTGAATTTCTAATGTATGAACTTCAACTCCACTTTTTATTCTTGTTATTGCTACAGATAAATATTAACGTTTGTATTATCTTCTTTGCTATCTGCTTAGGAACTATTTACAATTAGTTTTGTTTTCTCTTTTCTTTCCATATGTTTATCTCAATTTATTATAGATTATATTTTCTCCCCATTTCTGTTCTAAATAAGTTATCACCTCAGACCAGTCTTTATAGTGTTTTGACAGCGTGCCATCTTTCAAATAATATGAAAGTTTGTCCATCTCAATTATTTCTAATACTTTTAGTAGCCATTTCTCCTCAGTGGGTATTTCCTCTTTTCTCCATTTCTGGGCAAATACAATTCTTGCGGCAGTTACCAAGTATATCAAGATCCTTTCTGTTTCCAATAGTTATCTTCCCACATATTTAGAAGATAGAACTCAGGTTTAAATTGAAAGTTCATTTTGAATATTTCTATCATCAAATTATGAATTTTTCTCCAAAATTTCTTGGCCTGTTTGCATCCCCACCAAATGTGATAAAAGATTCCTTTTTCTTCTTTGCACTTTCAACACATACTACTGTAGTTTCCATATATTTTTGTTATTCTATCTGGCATTAGATAACATCTAGAAAATATTTTGAAAAAAAAAATCTATTATCATGGTTGCACTTACTTTTTGAAGTTCTTTTCCATATTTTTCCCATGACTGTAATTCAATAGTATGACCAATGTTCTGAGCCCATTTAATCATGTTTCTCTCACCACCTCTTCTTCTGTTTTCTATTTCAGAAGAAGTTGATATGTTTTTGTCATTCGATGTTTTGCATTTACAGTTCTGATTTTTCAAATTCTGTTTCCTTCTCATTTCCAAATACATAATTTTTGTGTGTTTCTTAAATTGCTCTGTCAGTTGTCTATAAAGAAACGATTGACATTTTATACTTTGTTCCCTCAGTTCTTCTGATGGTTTAATTGAATATGTGTTGTTTACTGCTTTTAATAAATCTTTATATAAAATCCATGTTTCTTCTCTCATTTTTTTTATTTTTATGGAAAGCTTCATGTGGGGAGATCCACAATGGCCTTTTTTGATGTTAAAAAAAGGGTTTATACTTCCACCAGACCCTCAGAAGTGATTTCCTAACAAAATGATGATTAAAGTCCTTGTTCTTCTTATATTGTTCCTGCCACAAAAATTTGTGGAAACCTAGTCATTGATCTGCACCTTCTAATGTTAATGTTCTTCTGTTTGTTAAGTTAATCCAATCAAATACCCATGTCAAACAGCTAGCATGATAATAAAGAAAGAAATCTGGAACTGCTAGACCCCCTCTTTCTTTGTTATCAATCAGTGCTTTCCATTTAATCCTCAACTTTTTTCCTTCGCAGATAAATCTCGATATTTCTCTTTGCCAATCTTTGAAAGGGTGATCATTCGTTATTATTGGTAATGTTTGGAAGAGGAATATTGTTTTGGTATAATTGTCATTTTTATAGCTGCTATCCATCCCATGAATGATAGTTTTAATTTGACCACCTACTCAGTTCAGATGTAATTTCCATCCAGATCTTTTTGTAATTATTATCAGAGTTCTGAGTTTCTTTGAGAAATCATCACTCCTAAATATTTTGCTTTTTTAGCCAATTTAAACCTTGATATCTTTATTATTTCTTCTTCCTCTCTTTTGGAAAGATTTTTTGTGACCATTACTGTTTTTTTCTTTGTTTACTTTAAACCCAGCAAGCTTTCCGAATTCTTGAATTAGGTCTAGCAATGGTCCAATACTCTGACATGGATTGCATAAAGCAATTGCCAAATCCTCAGTGTAGGCCCGTATCTTATATTTTTGTCCCTTCAAGTTTATACCTTATATGCTTTCTTCCCTTTGAATTTTTCTGCTTAATACTTCCAGCACCAAGATAAAGAGTAGGGGCGAAAGTGGACACCCTTGGCAGGTTCCCTTAGTTATTTTAATTGGTTGAGTTCTTTCACTATTTACCACAACCTGAGCTGTTCGAGTATCATATATTGTCTGAATCTAACCAATAAATCGCTCTCCAAATTACATTTCATTTAGGACTCCCATCATAAAATTCCAAAAAGCCTTTTCGGCATCCAACAAAATCAAAGCAACAGGTTTCTCATTGTGTTTTCCAAAAATAATCCATTAGGTTTATAATACATCTAATATTTTCTTTTAATTATCTTTAAATTAAAGACAATTAAATCTTGGTCTTCTGAAATCCAACTATTCAGAAATAGTTTCAGTCTTGGCTAATATTTGGGCAAATATTTTATAGTCCGTGTTTAAAAGAGATATTGGTCTATAGTTTTGTGGTAATGTACTGTCTTTTTCTTCCTTTAGGATAAGGGTTATATTTGCTTCTTCCCATGTTTTAGGTTTATTTTTCAAGTAGATGTTATTCATCACTTCACATAACGGTTCTAGTAATTCTTCTTGTTGACATTTAAAATAAAATTATGTAAAGCCATCAGGGCCTGGTTTTCTTCCTGGTTTTGTTGATTTAATCACATTAATAATTTCAGATTTTGTTATTGGTCTATTCAGCTCTGACCTCTGTTCCACAGTTAGTTTAGGCAAATTTTGTTCTTGAATATATTTTTTCATATTTTCCTCCATCTTCTGATTTATGTTGTGTTCTTCATACAATGTTTTATAATATTGTTGAAATATACGGTATTTATTACTTCCTCTTGAGTTGTAACAATATGTTGATCTTTTTTATTGCCATTATTGTATTCCTTTCTTTTTGTTTCCTCAATTTATAAGACAGCATTTTTCCTATTTTATTTGTGTTTTCAAAATATCTTTGTTTGTTATATGTCATTTTTCTACTTATTTCTTCCACTGATTTTAATGAGATTGGTCTTTGCAATATTTTCATTTCCTTCAGTATTCTTCCATCTTTTGGGCTCTTTATTAATAGTTCTTCCTTTTCCTTGATTTTTTTCCTAGTTCTTATATTTCATCTCTCTTCTTCTTCTTCAGTTGCGCTTTCTGTTGCATAAAGAAACCTTGCATCACCGCCTTTCCTGAGTCTCATACCATATGTAATGGAGTACCTTTATTCAATTTTTCTTCAAAAAAATCTTTTTGCAGCCTTCTTTGCTTTTAAAAGTATTTCTTCATTTTTTAATAAGTTATCATCCATTCTCCAATTGCATTGATGGGAAGTTGTTTTTATTTCTATCATAATCAGACTATGATCTGAGAGTATTTTTTTTTATTAGTGAGAATTTTTATTGTTATAGTCTTGTTCAAGCTTACAAAATTAGATATACATCCAACAAATTTGTCAATCTTACAATCCTACAATCACTTTTTTTCATATAACCATGTAAAAAAAACAACAACAATGACTTCCTTAATATTGGGATTGTTAGAACGAACAAAAGAGAATTTTTTTTTAATCTTCCTTGACTTCTGATAATCTTCTATCTTTTACATTCTATTTCCTGCTGCGCTCTCTGATAATTCTTCTCATTACATTTTTGTCTGTTCACTCTTTTTATCTCTATGATATATATACACTTATGTATATACATATCTATGTATCTGTATACCTATACCTTTAAACCATTAATGTACTTCCTTAAACCATTAATAAAAGATGTTCTTTATCATATATCCTGCCCCTCTTTTCCCATTGTTTTATAACTGTCAGCCATTTTTCTATAACCTTCCTTTTTGGTAAATTATGTAACTTGCCTGTCAATATATCCAATTCTAGCATTTCATTTGATTTCTCCAGCCACTCTTCTATCGTCGGTGATTTGGAGGATTTCCATACCTGAGCTATTGTAAGTCTAGCTGCAGTTATTAAATAAAGGATAATCCTCCAATTTTTTATTTCATCTTCTTTTTTAAGGATATTAGTCATATTTAACATAAAGAGTTCTGGTTTTGCCTCAAATTGAATCTGTAGTGTGTCTTCTAGGAATTTGTGAATCTTAGCCCAAATTTTTTAAGGTTTTACATGACCACCACATATGAATCAATGTACCCACATTTTTCTGACACTTCCAACATCTGTTACTGGTCATATTATTAATTTTATTTAGTCTGCTCGGTGTAAAATACCATCTATGTGTTATTTTCATATAGTTCTCTTTTAGTTTCTGACAAGTTGTAAATTTATTAGTTTTATATCTTGCTTTTTCCCAAGCTTCAAGATCTATGGGATGACGCACATCTGTTGCCCATTGGAGCATATAATCTTTGATCGTTTCCATTTCTAATTTCCTTTTCAATAGCAATTTATATACCTTACCCAACATCTTTTTCTTTCTTGATCTCAGTATTGTATCTAATTCATTTTCTTCAATTTCTATATTTTCCAACTTTTCATCTTCTATAAATCTGGATTTTAGTTGATGATAGGTAAACCAATTAATCTTATATGTTGATTCTAACTCCTCTCTAGATTTCATAACAAGCTTTCCCTCTTCATTTGTCTTAGTAATGTCCTTATATCTTAACCATTCTGTAGTTGTTTTCCACCTTGTTTGGAAGGCTTCTTGTGATGATGTCCAGGGTGGCAATTTGTTATAAAACATTTTTCTTATTTTTTTCCAAACTTGTAGAAGAGCTCGTCTAACAAAGTGATTATTGAAATCTTTGTTTAATTTGTCTGTCTCGTAACAAAGATAAGCATGCCACCCAAACCTATTATTGTGGCCTTCCAAACTTAATAGGTGTTCATTATCTAAGTCAATCCAATCACATATCCATATAAGAGCAGCTGATTAATAATATAATCTAAGATCAAACATGCCCCATCCCCCTCTAGTTTTATCATCTACCATATATTTCCACTTGATCCTAGCTTTCTTGTTGTTCCAAATGAAGCTCTTTAAATCCCTCTCCCATTTTATCCAGTATTTCTCATTTATTATAATTGGGGCATTCTGAAATAAAAACAACATCTTAGGTAAAATTATCATTTTACACGCCACTATTTTTCCTAATATCAATAAATTCATTCTTTTCCATCTTTCCATTTCATTTTTTATTTCTTTCCATGTTTTTATATAGTTATTTTCAAATAAGTCAGAGGTTTTTTTCGTAATCCAAAGTCCTAAATATCTTATTTTCTTTTCTATTTTACACCCCGATTTATCCATTAGGGTCTGCTCCTCTTCTTTATTCATATTTTTCGTTAAGAAAGTTGATTTATCCTTGTTAATCTTGAATCCTGATAACTGTCCAAAGTCATTTATAATTTTCAAAGTTTGGTCTATACTGTCTATCAGATTTTCTAAAAATATAACTAAGTCATCCACAAAGGCTTGAAGTTTGAAGTTTTTACCCCTCACTTTAACTCCCTGTATATTCCTGTTGTTTCTTATGTTCCTATTTAGGACTTCCAATACTATTATAAATAGTAAGGGCGATAAAGGGCACCCTTGTCTGGTGCCTTTATTAACTTCAATCAGTTTTGATCTTTCTCCATTAATGATCAATTGTGCATATTGATTATGATATATCTTTTCTACATTCTTAATAAATTTCTCTCCTAAATCCATACTTTCCATTACCTTGAAGAGGAATTCCCACTGGACATTATCGAAAGCTTTTTCCGCGTCCAGGAAGAGCATAGCTAGTTTTCTTTCATTATGCACCTCAAAGTATTCTATTATATCTAAAATCAATCTTGTGTTGTTCCTGATCTATCTGTTTGGAATAAAACAATTATGGTCTTCATGTATTATTTCAGATAATACCTTTTTCAATCTATCTGCCAATATCATTGTGAATATCTTATAGTGTGTATTAAGTAAGGAAATAGGTCTATAATTCACCACCTCACTCCTATCCTTGCCTTCTTTTGGAATCAGAACTACATTTGCTAATGTCCACGTTTCTGGAATTCCCTTATCCTCTATTTCTTTAAATGTTTTATGTAGTGAGTTTATTATTTCTTCTTCTAGTAGTTTGTAAAAAAACGCTGAAAAACCATCAGGTCCTGGTGATTTATTTAATCTTAATTGTCTGATGGCTGTAGATATCTCTGCTATTGTAATAGGTTCATTCAGTCTCTGTTTTTGTTCTGTAGTTATCTTCATTATATTGTGTTGTTTTAAGTAGCTTTCCATCAGTTCTTCCCTTTCTCTGTCCTTTGTTTTTCCTGCAAATAGTTGCTTATAGTATTCATGAAATGTGTCTATTATTTCCTTTTGATTTGTTAATGTTTTATCCTTCTTGTTTATTTTTACAATTAAGCTCTTATCTAGTTCCTTTTTCACTTTATACGAAAGCCATTTTCCTGATTTGTTAGATTGTTCAAAGTTTCTCTGTTTAATTTTTTTTCATCTTCCATTCTAAAGTTACCAAATCTTCCATGTTGATTTGTTTTTGTATAAGTTTAATTTGTCACATTATATTTTCACTAAAAGGATGTTCTCTTAATTCTTTTTCTTTTTCTTCTAATTGTTTAGTAAAGTATTTCATTCTTTCCAATTTTGTTTTTTTGACCTCCACACCTCTCTTAATCAATAATCCATGGATGACAGCCTTACTCGCATCCCAAACTGTCCTCATTTGGCATTCCCCATTCATGTGTTCTTTAAAGTAAAATTTTATGTCTTCTTTTAATCTATTTAGAAATTTTTCATCTCTCAACAAACTCTCATTCAATCTCCAGCAACCTGTTTTTTTATGAACTTCTATCGAGATCTGAATTGGGTTATGATCAGAGACAGTATTCGTTAATATTTCCATTTTTGTGATAGATGGCACAAGATTTCTGGTTGCAAGTATTAAATCTATTTTAGACATTGTTTTAAATCTGTCGGAGAAGAAGGTGAACCCCTTTTCCTTCCCATGTTTAGCTGTCCATATGTCTTCTAAGTTCAAGTCAATCTTCATTTCAAAGAAGCTCGATGGTAATTTTCCTTGAAGTTTTAAACTCTTCGTTGTTCTATCATTTTTGGGGTCTAGGACTCCATTAAAATCTCCAATGATTATAATGTTTTCTTTATCAAAGGTTTCTATTCTCTCCTGAAGCTCTTTGAAAAATTTTCCTTGATTAGTATTAGGAGCATATATACCTACAACCAGTATTTTTTTTCCTTGCAGAGATAATTCTATTCCTATCATTTGCCCTTCTTTATCTTTAAACCTTTCCTGGGCTAAATATCTATTGCTCACATATAAAGCCACACCCCTTTTCTTTTTATTGCTTATTGCAGTGTAGAAAAGATTTCCCAGTTTTGAGTTCTTCAAAAATCTTATATCTTTTTCTTTAATTTTCTTTTTCTTTAATTCTAGTTTCTTGAATACAAACTGATTTTAGTCTTTCCAATTGATGCATTATTTGTTTATGCTTAAATTCAGAATTAAGTCCTTTTATATTCCAAGATGTTATTTTAAAAGTCATCTTCTTCTAAAGTTTCTGTGGGGTTTCCTTCTTCTTCAAGCTTTTCTTCTTCCTCTCTGGTTTGGTTCTCTGATTCTTCCGCTTCTAAGTTGATTTCTTCTTCCTCTTTCTCACTCATATCATCTTCTCTTAGTTGATCTTTATCTTGTTTTTTTATTTCTATTTCATCCTTTATTTCCTCTGTTTCTACTTCTGTTGCTTTCCCTTTGGGTTGTTTTTTCCTTGTCTCCTTCCCTTCTCCCTTTCCATATTTCTTACAAAATTCCTTTGCCTTCTCTATGGAGTTAATTTTATATCTTTTCTGTCTGTACGTAAAGGATATACCTTCTATTCTTTCCCATTTGTAGTTAGTACCCATTTTTATTAGTAATTGAGTGATAAATTTATATTCCTGTCTCTTTATCAAAATGGATGATGGTACATCTTTGAAGATCTTCACTTCATCTCCATTTATTATCAGTTTGTTCTCATAACTTCGCTGTATAATTAAATCTCTCGTCTTAGTTCTCGTAAGCACAATAACAATATCTCTAGGTAATTTTTTATCCTTTGCTATCGTCGAGTTGACTCTAAATAATTTATCCTATTCTGATTCCAATTGTCCGTCATATCCAATGAATTTTGCCAACAGCACTGTTATTCTTTCAACTAAGTCTTCATTTATTTTTTCTGAGATTCCTCTAAACTTAACACATTTTTCCCTATATCTCAATTCTTGATTCAAGATTTGCCATTCTTCTGTTTCTTGCTTCTCTTCCAGATTCTTAGCTATTTCCTCTGGTTTTTTTATTTTTCTTTCAGTATGTTGATTTCCCCTTTCATTTCCTCTATTTCTTTATGGATCTTATCTATTTTTTCCCCAATATCTCTGTTTCTTTCTTATTGTCCATCTTTATCTCTTTCCTCAATTCTTTAAGTTCTGCCCGTATCTCCTGTTTAAAATTTTTCAATTCCGTTTTCAAATCTTCAATAATCAAAGAATGTAATTCTGATATTTTTAAAGTTTCTATTGATCCTCTCCTTGTTACCACCTGTGTTTGTGTTACCACTTTTCTAGTCCCTGAAGCCATCCTTTACCTTATTTTAGCCAATTAATAGATTCTATGTCTTGATTTTAATTCTTAATCAATTTGTTCTATTACTTATTTATTTTACATAAATATAAATATTTTGTCTTCTTAACCTGTCTTTGTTATGTTTAAAGCCCTTTCTGTTTTTCTGAGTTGCAATGAATTATTTGCAGATTTTAAATATAACAGTGCGTGTACCGTATATGTATATATTATCAAATCAGTTAGCATTAATCTAACAAATTCAGAGATAAATTCAAACCTATTGCCCCATCTGATATTTATCTCAGAAAGGTAGGAGGGAGATATTCTTAAAGTCAATAAGTACTAGAATAGAATAGAATAGAATCTTTATTATGGTCATACACCAGCACAGGTAAAAAGGGATACAAAATAAAGGTGAAATCACAGGATAAAAACAGGCTAAAAGCAGTATTTAAAATGTTAGCTCCAGTATAACAAGACTAGGTTGACACTATTCTACTGCTGAGGACATTGTCTGTCAAACTTTAACCGCAGCTGCGCAGAATCTGGAAACATTATAAGGTGTTCCTGGGTTGGTATCTGAAAGCAACAAGTTTATGTAGAATTGTCCAGTGTGCCCTTGATATTTATGCAACAGGGGTGAAATAAATCTGAGACATATGTCCCTGTAGTATGAGCACTGGAGTAATACATGCTCTGTTGTTTCTATTTGGCCTGAGTTGGAGGGGCACAGTCTGTCTGAGAAGGGGATCTTCTTGTATCGACCTTCAAGGACAGCTGAAGGGAGGGCACGACACCGTGCAAGAGTAAAGGCCCTTTGATGTTTAGGTATTTCAAGTGTTGCTAAGTATGCCAAAGGTGAGGCCAGATATCTGTTGGAGTCACTAGCAATGAAGGTTGGAGTACTGGCTAGATCCAGTTGTCGCTCTATATCTGCTACCCGTTGTTTGATAGTAGCTTTCGCCCTATCATATACCAAGGCTTAGCAGAAGATCTGGAGAAAGGCCCAGCATTGAGATTTTAGTCATCACTGTCTGTTTCCAGCTGGATTGGAAATCATCATTTAAGGTTAGTGGAGCAAGGCCAGTGGGAAAGAGGGATAGTCTGAGCCAGTAGTTGAGTATGGTCACCCATACTCTGGCCTCCATTTTCATAAATCCTGACTCCAGTCTCAGAGCTGCGTTAGAGACACATTTTGGAGTTTGGAAAGCTCTGGTGGCCACCCTTGGATATTTTCTATATTTTGGCTAGTGCATCCCCTTTCAATGTAGTTGTCCTTATAAAGTGCTTGAAAGTGATCCTCCCATATCCTGGAGGGATGTGACAATCCACTGTAGCTGGCCCATTTCTCTGGGAACTTGATGTAATATGCCAGAATAGAGCTGTGTTGTTGGATCTGACTGCCTGGATAAGTTGTGTCCAGTCATTCTTCATGGCTTCTTTTTTCTTGTTCCTCAGCAACTTTTTGTAGTCTTTTTTGCTGAAGCAGCATTGGTGCAGCATCTGGAATGTTATTAGATAGGTAACCCTGATAAATATTAATGAGGGCTTTTTTAGCATTAACACGTTCCTTGTCAAACCATGGTTTGGAGTGGTGCTGTTATTGTTTCCACTGATGTGCGCTATTTTGACAGATTAGATATTGGTGTAGAGCTTGGGTAAGTGTATTGTAATTTTCCCAAGATTTCATCAGGAGACTCAGCTGATATCAGGACAGTCCTAAGATGCTGAAGTTGGTCTGAAGCCAATACCTCACTTATTGTTTGGTTTAGTTGGGGGGTCCATTTAGCTCGGCGATAAGTCCTTCCTGATGGTGTCAAAGAGAGATGATAGCACTCCCTGGTGTGTGTCTCCTGGGTGAAGTCACTAAGATGTAACCAAATTGGTAAATGATCACTTTCAAATCTGGGCATAACTTCTAATTCCTTGGCATAGGGAAGAAGGTCCCTGGAAATGATTATGTAATCAATGGCACTCATTCTGGACCCAGAGAGATAAGTGAATTCAGCTGGGCAGTCAGTTTTTCAGGGCACCATTTAGGATTTGAAGGTTCAGCCTGAATGCTGTTTGATCCAGACAAAGTCCTACAAAATTTGATTTCTTGTCCTTTGAGCATCGGATGAGGCGGGTTCCATCATCTTCAAAATCAGGAGGAGGGCATTTGTGCTAGGCATATAGGGTATGATTGTTGGGGCCCAGTCTGGTATTCAAATCACCCCCCAAAATTACAAATGCATTTGGGTTCTGCAACATGAGATTAGCAGTATATGATTCCAATTCAGCCCACAGGCCTCTGATTTGGGATTTCTTCTTCATTGGAGGCATGTAGGCATTTATTATCAGCAAAGTGCAATGGTTAAATTGAATCAGCACTGCCATGGCATGCATTTTAAAAGTGGAAAGAGGCCTTGTTATGGCATGTAGGGTGGTGGAGACCAGGATGCCCAGGACGCCTCTAGCTCTTCCATGCTTTTTCCCTGGCTCTGCCGGAATTGAGAATGAGTGAAAGCCATTTAGTAACAGATCCTTATTAGTCCATGTTTCCTGCATCAGTATAATGTCATATTGGGTGAGGAAGTCATTAGGACAGGGATCTCTGTGGGCCGTCAGCCACCCAGCGATATTCCAGGTCATAAGGGTCACCTTGTGCTGGTCTGTTGGAAGTCAGGCAGTCGCATTGCAGGGCACAGGCTGAATGGGTAATTCATCTGATGGCAGTTGGTTAAATGACTGGGTTGACTGTGGCTGTGTCCTCCTCTGTGGATGGAGGGGTAGTGAATCATATTCCTGTTCTTCCTGCCCTGCCTGTTCTGGAAGAGAGATTGGAAGAACCAATGCAGCATGGGAAGTGAAATGAGGATCACAAGCAAGCAAGGATCCCCTCTCTTTAGTGAGGGGGGTATTCTTTGGCTTAGGAGATGAGGTAGGTGGCAGTGAAGACTGTTTTTCCCTTGAGCTAGGTTTGCATAGGGATGTTTGAGTCCCCTGGGGTTTAATTGTAGATGGGGGTGCATCTGCAGTATATTGCATTTGTGAAGGGGTGTTGGCTACAACTCGGGATTTCAAGGTTTCCTTGATTATAAGTAGAGAGTCATCACTTTCGCTTTCATTATCAGAGAAATCAGAGAAATGCACTGACAGTTTTCTGCGAGGGGGGCCTGATTTCAATGGGGCTGGATTGCTGTTAGATTGACTCAGGATGGTATCTCTCATCAGCTGTATTGTGGGAGTGTGTTCCCAAATTTCTGCGAGTTTTTCTCTCAGTTTAATTACTTCTTGATTTATGGCCTGAGCTTCTTCCTTTAAGGTGTTTTTAGGTTCTCCCTCTTGGTGTGCAGAATTATTGCTTCTTTGTGTTATTGTTGCTGTTTTCCCTGTGATGAGGTCACGGACTATCTCATCCTTGAAAACTCTGTTAATTTCTATATGATGTGCATTCCAGAGGAAATTTCTTTCCCGTAACAGCCTGTTAGGAATATTTGCCTAGCTAAAGGTCAGAAAAATTCACTTGGTAGCTCTTGAGCTAGGTAAAAAGTGGCAGTCTGTTAAATCAATTGTTCTGCTGTGCATGTTTAAAAGTTGGGAAAGATATCTCAAAACAGCCTTCTTTCTGTTGCACATGTGACTGTTGTGCTGTATTTGCAAGAGGAGCTGATTTTTTTTAACACTCGGCTGTGATTAACTGCATCCTGTGACATGTCAGGGCACGTCATTTCCTCCAAATCTGCTACATTTTTAACCCCCTGTGTACCATATGGGTTTTGCCTTTGAAAATCTTGTTGGGAAAGCTTATTTGTAATGTTGTTTAATCTTTGCAAAATAAGAATCAATGTCTCTATGGACAGTTTGCAGAAATCATAAAAGAGCTGAGCGCTGTTATTGTAGGGAATGCTGCCAAGCTCTGAGAGTTTGACTTTGTTATCAACTTTGTTATCAACTTGCTCTGTCCCATAATTTATATTTACACTTTGAGGAATTGGGGAGGCTGTTTTGTTTAGTTCAAGTGTCTGTGATGGCTTAAGGAGTAAAGAAGGAGCTGTTGTTACAGATCTGTTACTCACGGGCTGTGTTGTCTCTGCCGCTGGGAAGAGTGAGTCAATCCTCATCTGTTTTCCTGCTTTGGAGGGTTCCTGATTGTCATTATTATTACAGGGGCTCGTCCGATTTCTTTTCTTGCCTTTGGATGGCATTTTGGAGGTATATATAGGTGGTAATGCCAGATGTTAGTGGGAGGACAATTCAGAAGTTGTTAGTCCGTCGCCATCTTGCCCCTCCTCCCTCAATAAGTACTATGTAGAATAGCTCCAATATTTGGTAAATCCGTTTACATTTCACAGTTTAACATTTTTGACCAATTAACTTTTTAATAAACAGAAAGGGGAAAAAAGATTACTTTTTTTAAAAAAATTCTCTTTCCTCTCCTCCTCCCTTTCTTTCCTCCTTTTCCTTCTTCCTTTTTCCTTTCCTTTTCCTTTTTCCCCCTTTCCCCCCCAATATGCCAAGATATTAAGTCAAATAGTATATTCCCAATCTCAAGCCTCAATCTTCAATCTTCAATCCCGATCTCCTCGGTTTGTTCTCAAGCTCTCTGTTATGGTTCTCTTGATGTTAGTAGATGTTAACAGCTTTCAAATCGTCGACTTATCCGCCTGATCAGTATGCAATATCTCAAAACAGTCCAAGCTTAGATAATTTTCCTTCTGGATGAATTTTAATTCAATTTTTAGCTTTACTATTTCACAGTCCTTTTCCTTTCAACTGTAGAACCTTTATGTCAGAACTTATAATAGTTCCCTCCTCACGTTCCCAAAATCCAGTCAATCCACTCTCAGTTTACATCAACTACTCCTGTGATCTTCCTATACTCTTATATACTTTTCAGCAGGTCAGATCCATTATCCAGCATCCAAAATACTCACAGTAGTATCTTCCACAATGTCTTCCACCATATCTACATTATCTTCCCACAATATCTTTAAGAGTCCCTATAGTACTAGTAAACTGCTAGTACTAACATTCTGAAGTTGTTTACTAAATGTTCATGACAAATGCGAATAACAACAAGCAGCAGAATATATTGTCTTAGGTTTTATATGCGAAAATTCTTCTTCTTGATTAGAAATCAAACATTCAAACAGTCATAACTTTTTCTTGTTTTAGAGTCACAGTCCCAACACCTCCTTTTTTTCCTCCTCACCTCTCAGCCACACTGCAGTTCTCAGATTCATCGAAGTAAACAAAGACTAACTCATTCCAAACAAACCCTCTTAAACCTCTTCCAATTCTTCCAATTCCAAATATAAAAGAATTATAATGTTCTTATTGGTAAGAGAGCAAACTTTACAGTTCCAGAAGGAAAGAAAAAGAAAAGAATCTCTTGCTGTTCAGTTTCAGCTCCCAACACACCCTCTTGTGGGCGGCTTCTATACTGGTACAGGTAGGCTCTTCATTCCTTGATCTGTCCCCCAAGTGTTCGGACCTCCATCCTAAACTCGGGGGGTGGACTGGAAGCCTCTTCGAGCTCCTCCTTGCCCCAAAGCTTATCCCAAAGCTGGGGGGGTGTGCTCCGTGGTAATAACAGCACAAAACACCAGAATAGTCGATCGCTTGGGACGGAGCGTCCTTCCCTCACAACCTCGCTTCACTGAGCGGAAACTGGAAGCCCGATCTGAGAGTATTTTAGGTAAAATTTCAGCTTTCTTAGTTAATGGAATTATACTGTGAGAGGATAAAAACATGTCCAACGTGGAGAAGGATTTATGACATTTGGAGAAGTATGTGTATTCTCTATTGTTAGGGGTTTTTTTCTCTCCAAATGTCCTTTATCTTCAAAATATCCATTAGTTCAAAAAAAATTGGGGGGAGTTTGCCTTGTTTTTTCTTTCTTATTTTACAAGTTTTAAAAATCTATTTCAACATCTATCAGTGTGGGAAGCGAGTAAAGTAGTTATGAGAGGGTTCTTTATGAAGCAAATGTATGAAAGAAGGAAAGAGAAAGCCAATAAACTACAAGTTCTGTATAAAGAGATAGCAATAAGAGAGAAAAAACTATTAGAAAACCCTAGAGATAGACAACTAGTACAAGAAATTAAGATGTTAAAAAAAAACAAGTACAATCACAGATGATGGAAGAAATAGCAGAAAAGCTCAAAAAAAATGAAACAAAACTACTTTGAATCAGCAAATAAAACCAGGAGGTGTCTAGCACAAAGACTTAAAAGAGATAAAGAAAGATCATAACAGAATTGAAATATAAGGGGAAAATAGTCTCACACTCGAAATTAATTAAAAAGAGCTTTTTTGAATTCTACTCCAATTTATATAAAGATCAAAACCCAACAAAATTAGATATCAACAGAATCAATCAATACATGGAAAAACAAAATATAATAAAGTTAACAGAAGACCAGAAGCAAAATTTAAACAGTAAAATTACAATCACAGAGATAACTGAAGCAATTAGGAAAATGAAAATCATCAAAGCCCCAGGCCCTGACGGATTTACGGCTGTCTATTATAAGAAATTAGAGAATGAATTGTTAATACCACTACAAGAAACTTTAAATAAAATAGGCAAAGAGGGAATTCCCGACTCATGGAAGGAAGCATATATAACATTGATACATAAGGAGGGGAAAGAATCAGAAGATCCAAAAAATTATAGGCCTATTTCCCTGCTAAATTGTGACTATAAAATATTTATGTCAATTCTTGCACAGAGACTAAAAAACATCTTGTCCAAAATCATCCCTGAAGATCAAAATGGCTTCCTTAATGGTAGACAGGTGAAAGACAACGTTAGGACCATCTTGAATATATTGGAATATTATGAAACTCATGTGGATAAGAAAATGGTGATGTTTTTTCTGGATGCAGAAAAAGCTTTTGATAAAGTAAAGTGGACATTTATGAAAACAGTATTGGCTAAAATAGATATAGGGGATAGTTTCTTAAATTGGATAAACTTAATTTACAACAATCAAAGCGCTAGAATACTGGTAAATGGTGACAAGACAGAGAAGATAAGAATTAGAAAGGGCATGAGACAGGGGTGCCCACTTTCCCCTCTTTTTTTCATAATTGTGATAGATACATTAATTAGTAGTATAAGAAATAACAAGAAGATTATTGGTACCAGGGTTAAAGGAAAAGCATATAAGATAAGAGCTTACGCTGATGATTTAGTTATAATCTTAGAAGAACCTATTCGACAGTTGGAAGAGTTAGGAAAGACTTTAGAGGAATACGCTAGAGTGTCTGGTTTCAAAATAAATACAGACAAAACGGTGGTCCTAACAAAGAATATGACTAAGAAAGAAGAGGAACAACTAAATAGAATAACACAGTATAGGGTTGAGAAGAAAGTCAAATATCTAGGTATTTGGATTACGAAAAGAAACCTGGATTTCTACGACAACAATTACAACAAGTTATGGAAAGAAATTAAAGAAGATATGCAGAAATGGACTAAACTCAATCTTACTTTTCTCGGCAGAATTGCCACAATCAAAATGAATATCCTTCCTAGATTTATGTATCTATTTCAAAATATACCTATTATCCATAATGATAAATGCTTTAAAATCTGGGAAAAAGAGATATCAAAGTATCTATGGCAAGGAAAAAAACCAAGAATCAAGTTGAAACTACTGAAAGATAAGAAGGAAAGAGGTGGTTGTGCACTCCCAGATTTACAACTATACTATCAGGTGAATGTGTTAACGTGGATTGAAGATTGGGTAAAACTCAATAATAAAAGGGTGTTAGCGCTAGAAGGGACATTGCTAAGGTTTGGTTGGCACGCATACATTTGGTATAATAAAAGAAAAGATAATAAGGAATTTGACTTACATTGTATAAGGAAAGCATTATTAAATAAATGGGTAAAAATAAAGAATTTTTTTTATAGAAATATACCAATGTGGGTGTCAACAGAAGAAGCCTTCTTCGGCAGAACTAAAAATATAAACGAAACCTGGTTAAAACACAAGGAGATTATTAATACAGATGAACACGGGAAATTTATTTGTATATTTTGTTAAAACAAAATCGATCTTTCATAAGTCAATAGATTAACCACAAAAATATTAATCAATAATAAAGAATAAAGAGACGCACTATCCACAATGCTGCAGCCTTATTTGAGAACTCATGCCGAACAAGTCTTGAAGAGAAACAACAACGCAGAAAGAATCACAATCCAGAAACATCACCCAAGGAGACCTTCTGCTGTGGTTTCTGCAACCGGACTTGTTTATCTCGGATTGGCCTTTTTAGTCATCAGCACGCTTACAGAAAGCGCGGGATGAGTCCTTCCTGAATCTTCCTTTGCAAAGAAAAGCCAGAGAGAGATAGTAGATTAGTAGTAGTATAGTCAATTAGAAATGAAAGGAGTAGGAGGTAGCAACAGCTGTGATGGGGAATCAGAGCATAAACTGCCTCACACATGAGAAGCACATAGAATCATAGAATTGCAGAGTTGGAAGAGACCACGAGGGCCATCCAGTCCAACCCCCCTGCCACGCAGGAAATCACAATCAAAGCATCCCCGACAGATGGCCATCCAGCCTCTGTTTAAAGACCTCCAAGGAAGGAGACCCCACCACGCTCCGAGGGAGTGTGTTCCACTGCCGAACAGCTCTTACTGTCAAAAAGTTCCTCCTCATGTTGAGGTGGAATCTCTGTTCCTGGAGCTTGCACCCATTGCTCCGTGTTCCAGTCTCTGGAGCAGCAGAAAACAAGCTTGCTCCATCCTCAGCGTGACATCCCTTCAAATACTTAAACAGGGCTATCATATCGCCTCTAAACCGTCTTTTTTCCAGGCTAAACATACCCAGCTCCCTAAGTCTCTCCTCATAAGGCATTGTTTCCAGACCTTTCACCATTTTAGTTGCCCTTCTCTGGACACGCTCCAATTTGTCAATATCCTTTCTGAATTGTGGTGCCCAGAACTGGACACAGTATTCTAAGTGAGGTCTGACCAAGGCAGAATAGAGTGGCACTATTACTTCCCTTGATCTAGACACTATACTTCTATTGATACAGCCCAAAATTGCATTGGCCTTTTTAGCTGCCGCATCACACTGTTGGCTCATGTTCAACTTGTGGTCTACTAGGACTCCTAGATCCCTTTCGCACGTAGTCTCATTCAGCCAGGTCTCTCCCATCCTATATTTATGCATTTCATTTTTCCGCCCTAAATGCAGTACTTTACATTTCTCCGTATTGAATTTCATTTTGTTAGCTTTGGCCCAGCTCTCCAGTCTATCCAGGTCATTCTGAATTTTGATCCTGTCCTCTAGGGTATTAGCTACTCCTCCCAATTTGGTGTCATCTGCAAATTTGATAAGTATGCCCCTAATTCCCTCATCTAAGTCATTGATAAAGATGTTGAATAGCACCGGGCCCAGGACAGAACCCTGTGGCACCCCACTGGTCACATCTTTCCAAGACGAAGAGGAGCCTATTATTATTATTATTATTATTATTATTATTAATTTGTATCCCACCCCTCTACAACACATACAAACTCCATAATTACATCAATACCCTTACCCACCCACCCCTTAAAATAATATTGAATTAGAAAAGATTAAAAGACATACAATAATGAAAATAGAAGCAGGGGAAAAAAATTCAATGGCAGCTCAAAGGGAAAAATACAGCTGAATCTTTGGGCCAGGATAATTATTCAGGAAAGGCCTGCCGGAAAAGATCTGTCGTGACAGCTTTTTTAAAACTGTCTAAGGTGGCAATAAGACAGATCTTATCCGGCAGGCCATTCCATAATCTGGGAGCAGCAGCAGAGAAGGCCCTCTGGGAGGTCACTGACAGCCTTGTTTTCATAGGTTATAACAGATTCCTCCCAGAGGACCGAAGCGTGGGGGGAGGATCATATGGGAGGGGGCAGTCCCGGAGGTAAGTTTGACCTGAGCCATGTTGAGCTTTAAAGGTCATAACCAACACCTTGTACTGTGCCCGGAAATTAATAGGCAGCCAATGGAGAGCTTTTAGCACAGGTGTTATGTGCTGTCTTCTGGAAACATCAGAAATAAACCTGGCTGCCATGTTCTGAAATAGTTGAAGTTTCTGAGTCAAGCACAAGGGTAGCCCCATGTAGAGCTCCTTACAGAAATTGAGACAGGAAGTTACCAGCGCATGTACCACATTTTCGAGGTCCCTGGTTTCCAAGAAAGGGCACAGCTGGCATATCAGCCAAAGTTGATAACAGGCACTCCTGACTGTCGCATTTAGCTGATTAGACATCTGGAGCAACGGGTCCAGGAGCACCCCCAGACTGCAGACACAGTCCTTGGAGGAGAGTATGATTCCATCCAGGATTGGAAGTTGTTTTCCCAGACCTAATTTCGGGCCCATAATTGTTAGTACCTTGTTTTGTCTGGATTGAGTCTCAATTTGTTTTTCCTCATCCAGTCCATTACTGCTTTAAGACAATCATTGAGAGGAGAGATGCCATTTGAAGTCTAAGCCGATGACCTAGCACTACAAAGCAAGTATGATATAATAGGCAATACTGAAACCTGGTGGGATGAGTCTCATGATTGGAATAAGTCTCATGATAGGTTTAGAGGGGTATAACCTTTATAAGAGAAACAGGCCAAACAGGAAAGGAGGAGGAATAGCATTGTATGTCAGGGATATTTACACCAGTGAAGAAATCCATGACATCAATACTGGTAGCCAGGTGGAGAGCATCTGGATAAAAATTAAAGGGGAGGAAAACAACAGGGATGTTCTTCTGGGACTCTACTACAGACCCCCAAGTCAGATGGAGGAACTGGATGATGGCTTTCTAGAACAGATGAACACACACGCAGAAAGGAGAGATGTAGTAGTGATGGGTGACTTCAACTATCCTGATATTTGCTGGAAATCTAACTCAACCAAAACTTCAAGGTCTGGCAAATTCCTTACTTGCCTGGAAGACAATTTCATTGTTCAAAAGGTGGAAGAGGCAACAAGGGGGTCAGGAGAACAGCAGAATGGAGGAGGGCAAACGTTGTCCCCATCTTCAAAAAGGGGAAAAAAGAGGATCCCAACAATTATCGTCCAGTTAGTATGACATCAATACCAGGGAAGATTCTAGAGCAGATCATTAAACAGAGAGTCTGTGAACATTTAGAAGGCAATGCCATAATCACAAAAAGTCAACATGGGTTTCAGAGAAACAAGTCATGCCAGACTAATCTGATCTCTTTTTTTGATAAAATTACCAGCTTGGTAGATGAAGGGAACGCTGTGGATATCGTATACCTTGATTTCAGTAAGGCCTTTGACAAGGTTCCCCATGACATTCTTGCAAACAAGCTTGTAAAATATGGGCTAGACAAGTTAACTGTTAAATGGATTTGTAATTGGTTGACTGGCCGAACCCAAAGGGTGCTCAGCAGTGGCTGCTTTTCGTCTTGGAGAGATGTGACCAGTGGGGTGCCACAAGGTTCGGTCCTGGGCCCAGTGCTATTCAACATCTTTATCAATGACTTGGCTGAGGGAATTAGGGGCATACTTATCAAATTTGCAGATGACACCAAATTAGGAGGAGTAGCCAATACCCTAGAGGACAGGATCAAAATTAAAAATGACCTGAATAGACTTGAGAGCTGGGCCAAAGCTAACAAAATGAAATTCAATACGGAGAAGTGTAAGCTACTGCACTTAGGGTGAAAAAATGAAATGCATCGATATAGCATGTGGGACACCTGGCTGAATGAGACTACATGCGAAAGGGATCTAGGAGTCCTAGTAGACCACAAGTTGAACATGAGTCAACAGTGTGATGTGGCAGCTAAAAAGGCCAATGTGATTTTGGGCTGCATCAATAGAAGTATAGTGTGTAGATCAAGGGAAGTAATAGTGCCGCTCTATTCTGCCTTGGTCAGGCCTCACCTAGAATACTGTGTCCAGTTCTGGGAACCACAATTCAAAAAGGACATGACAAATTGGAGTGTGTGCAAAGAAGGGCGACTAAAATGGTGAAAGGTCTGGAAATGATGCCTTATGAAGAGAGACTTAAGGAGCTGGGTATGTTTAGCCTGGAAAAAAGATGGTTAAGAGGTGATATGATAGCCCTGTTCAAGTATTGAAGGGGTGTCACATTGAGGATGGAGCAGGCTTGTTTTCTGCTGCTCCAGAGACTGGAACACGGAGCAATGGATGCAAGCTCCAGGAACAGAGATTCCACCTCAACATTAGGAGCAACTTTTTGACACAGCTGTTCGGCAGTGGAACACACTCCCTCAGAGCATGGTGGGGTTTCCTTCCTTGGAGGTGTTTAAACAGAGGCTGGATGGCTATCTGTCAGGGATGCTTTGATCATGATTTCTTGCGTGGCAGGGGGTTGGACTGGATGGCCCTCATGGTCTCTTCCAACTCTGCAATTCTATGATTCTATGATTCTATGACTGAGACATGGAGAAATATATCTGGGTGTCATCAGCGTACTGATGACACCGTGCTCCATGCCTCCAAATGATCTCTCCCAGCAGCTTCATATAGATGTTAAATAGCATCGGGGACAGGATGACGCCTTGAGGGATGCCACAATTAAGCTTTATTCTAGTAGAACAGCTGTCCCCGAGCCTCACCCTCTGGGATCTGCCCGAGAGGGAGGAATAGAACGGCTGCAAGGCAGTGCCTCCAATTCCTAACCCTCTCATGCGATCCAAGAGGATGGAATGATCTATTGTATCAAAGGCCGCTGAGAGGCCCAAGAGCACCAACAGGGTCACACTACCCCTGTCAATACCCAAGCGAAGGTCGTCAGCCAGAGCAACCATGGCCTTCTCAGCTCCATATCCTGTCCTAAAGCCAGTTGGAAATGGATCTAGATAATTGGTTTCATCCAAGGCAGCTTGGAGTTGGGAAGTGACCGCCCTCTCGATCACCTTGCTTTAAAAAGGCAGGAAGGAGACTGGCCTATAGTTGTTCCTGACCAAGGGGTCCAGAGAAGGCTTTTTCAGGAGCGGCTTAACTGCCGCTTGCTTCAGACAGGATGGAACAGACCCCTTTCTGAAGGACGCATTGATAATATCCCTAAGGAGCATTCTCACTGCATCACCCCCTTAGGTAGCCAGCCATGATGGACTGGGTCAAGGGGATAGGTCATCTTCCTCACTCTGTCAAGGAGCTTGTCCACATCATCGGTACTCACAAATTGAAGCTGATCCAATAAAATTTCATCAACAGAGTTGCTGGGCACCTCATCTATAGATTCTGTCATAACACTGGCATCTAAGTCTGCTCTTATCCAAGAGATTTTATCTGCACAATGGATGTTAAACACGTCACAGCAGGCTGTTTTCGGGTTGAGTAAGGGGTTCTGTGCAGGTGGAATCTGCATCAGCTCCCCCACCACCCTAAACAGTTCCGCTGGACGGGACTCTGCAGACACAATTCATGCAGAGGAGAAAGACTTCTGCACTGCACGTATCGTCTCTCGATAAGAATCAAGGAAATTCCTATGACGAGTCTTGTCAGATAAGAGTCGAGTCTTCCGCCAGGTGCACTCTAGTCATTGTCCAGCTCACTTCATCTTCCTAAGCTCCTCTGAATATCAGGGCTTACAGTTAGGAGCAGGCTGGAAAGGACGTTTGGGAGTGATTGTGTCAATGCCCTTTGTGAGGTCGGTGTTCCAAATATTAACCAAAGCTTCGACAGAATCACCAGAGTTACCAGCCATTAAATCCTCCAAGGCTTTCTGGAATCCAATTGGTTCCATTAGCCTTTGAGGCCGGACCATTCTAATAGGTCCACCACCCCCAGTGGCTCTTAGCTGCATCTTAGCTGTCTGTTAGATGCAGCTAAGAGACAGTGGCTCTTAGCTGCATCTTGACCAGGAAATGATCCATCCGTGATAATGCGGAGGTTTTGATGACCTCCGCCCACAGATGTTCCTGTTCTTTGCTAAAGGCCACATCAAGGGTATGACCTGCACAGTGAGTAGGCCCGACAACCAATTGGGATAGGCCTATGTTTGTCATGGATTCTATGAACTCCTGAGCTACGCCAGTTAGATTTAGCAAGATGGTCTCGAGTGGGATATTGAAGTCACCCAGAACTAAAAGTCTGGGCAACTCCAGCAACAACTCTGAGACCAGCTGTGTTAGCTCGGTTAGAGAGTCTGTTAGACAATGGGGTGGCTGGTGTACTAACAGAATCCCTAAACTATCCCTGGTCCTCAGACTTAGGTACATACACTCGATGTGGACTGTGTTCCAGATTGGCTTCCTGGTCAAGGTTAAATTGTTTTTATGAACCAGAGCCACTCCCCCCTGCTCACTTTTCCTTACCTGCTCACTAACTGAGTTCCCGGAAGGGAGTGCCTGTGCCCAAGTCACAGCACTGGCCTCTCCCAGCCAGGTCTCTGTAAAGCATACCAGGTCAGCAGCCTCATCCAATAGAAAGTCATGGATGATATGAGTCTTGTTTTTTTACCGACCTGGCATTGCAAAGGAGCAGAGTATGGGTCTGTGGAATGGTTGCTGCACTCTCCAATTTATTCTGGGAAACAGAATGAACTGAAGGCAGGATAGGTATTAAACATCAATCCCGCCTTCTTTTGTAACAACTCTTCACTCTATTACCGCCATACCTTCCCTTCCCCCGCACAACCTCAGTTCCCACTCCCAGATCATTCCCAGCCCCTATACAAAATGAGAATAGCAAAGGATCCAGCTGTATTCCTAACCCTGTGTTCTCATGGCCGCTTCAACAAAGAGCTTTAATGGCACCTTGGGTGATGTTTCTCTGGGCGGTTTGGGCCTCCACCTGTCCTCCCTGTGACCCAGGCTCTGCCGCCGCCATCGCATTACTGGGAGAAGGTGTTCCTGGGTGGGGCTCTATACCCACCCGAGTTCTCCCTGGCTTCGCTGCCACTGCGACTTCCACTGCGTTGCCTTGGATGGTGCTTTTCTGGGTGGTTTGGGCTGGCAGGCATTTCTAAAATGTACAAGGAAGAAGTGTGAATGAATATATATATTTATATATATATGTGAAAATGATATGCAAAAAACAAAAACAAACAAAACCACTTGAAGGCCAGCTTCCTTTTAGAGACATGCACACAAGTGCAGCTTCTGCTTCTGAGGTCCCATATCATCATACCCTTCCTCTGGCATTTAAACCGAGGCACATGTGGCCAAAGAGCAAGAGCAAGTTTAAGCTGGCAAAAGCCATCAATATGGATGAATGCACAAGCTTTCCACAACTTAAGCACACTGGGAACAAAAGAGGGTAAGTGGGAGGAGGAGAGAAACCAAGATGCCCCCAAAATGGCTGAAAACCTACAACACATGGCATTTGCTCTCAGTCTCCCATCCAAGCAGCAACCAGTGATAGCCCAGCTCAGTGTCTAAGGTCAAACAGAATCTGATGTCTCCAAGATGTTTAGGCCCTATGGGGTGAGATGAACTTAACTTGGGGAGGGGGGAAGCAAAACACAGAGCAAAAACCTTTTGACCTTTTTGGAGACATTTGAAAGAGCAGTCTTTCTAAAACATGAAAATATAGCCTACAGCACCTGCTACTCATTGGTGGTCTCCCATCCAAGTACCAACCAGAGGCAATTCTGCTTAGCTTCCAAGATCCAATGAGATCCAGCACTATTAGGAGTCAAACCAATTAAAAATAAGATAGTAGAAAGCAATGTAATACATAATAATGAATTATGTATTGATATAATCAGTCTCCCATCCAAAAATATACCATAGCTGACCCTGCTTAGCTTCCAAGATCCAATGAGATCCAGCACTATTAAGAGTCAAACCAATTACTGATAAGATAGTAGAAAACAATGTAATATATAGTGCAGTATGTAGAGATATCCTAAATATACACTGGACTGACTATGTGACGAATGTTGCTGTCCTTGAGCAAGCAGGGATCACCAGCATTGAGGCCATGATACTGAGAACACAGCTGCGTTGGGCAGGGCATGTTTCTAGAATGGAGGACCATCACCTCCCCAAAATAGTACTCTACGGTGAACTCGCCACGGGTCAGCGTAAGAGGGGTGCTCCAAAAAAAATGATACAAGGACTCTCTGAAACAACATCTCAGGCTCGGCCAAATTGATCACCAACAATGGTCCGCCCTGGCCTCACATCGGGAGGCATGGAGACGCACTATCCACAATGATGCAGCCTTATTTGAGAACTCACGCCGAACAAGTCTTGAAGAGAAACAACAACACAGAAAGAATCGCAACCTGGAAACATCACCCAAGGAGACCTTCTGCTGTGCTTTCTGCAACCGGACTTGTTTATCTCAGATTGGCCTTTTTAGTCATCAGCGCGCTTGCAGAAAGCGCGGGATGATTCCTTCCTGAATCTTCGTTTGCGAAGAAAAGCCAGAGAGAGAGAGAGGGAGAGAGAAAGAGAGAGAGAGAGAGAGAGAGAGAATTGGTCTCCCATCCAAAAATAAACCATAACTGACCCTGCTTAGCTTCCGAGATCTGGCACTATTAAGAATCAAACCAATTAAAGATAAGACAGTAGAATGCAATTTAAAATATAGTAGTGAATTACCTGCTCACAGAGGTATCAATACCTATCAGCTCAAGTATCTTCTTAGGGCAATATTGATGTATCAGATGAAGAAGGACTGGAAAGGAATCCTCAGAGGTGATTTTGTCAGTTCTGCCTCTAAAATATGGGCCTAGAGCACCCAACCCTCTCTGGTGATCTCCCATCGAAACACCTACCAAGACTGACGCTCCTTAGCTTTCAAGGCCAGACAAGATCTGATACCTTTAGAGTATTTAGGCCCTCTAATGTATAATTAATAGGGTTGTCTTAATTAGCCAGATGAGAAAATATGCTCAGGTCCTTAAGCTTTTATCATTTAATCATAAATAATATTAATAATCTACTATGCAGCCCTATAACTTAATATACAATGAGGCAGTACTGCAATGTCCTGCAAGATGGCACTTATCTTATTCTTCAAAATGGTGCCTGCAGAACAACAAAATGGTGTCCTGACAAACAAGGCAAAGATGGCTGCCATCATGTGCAGCCACAAAGGCTCTAGGCCTCAGACAAGCTCTCTTAAAATGGTGCTGCAGCCCCTCCACAAAATAAAGCTGATCCAGAGGCCAGAAAAACCCATTTTCTTATGCTTGTTGCCAACCCCACTTTCCGTCAGCCAAATTAAAGTGCAAAAAGAACCTAAGAGGAAAATCCTGTGGAAACCCAGAATTGAACCAGGGACCTTTAGCTCCTGGGGCTGGCACTGTCCCAACTAAGCAACTTTGGCTGCCTCTTGCTGTGAGATCTTATATGGACTATCTTCCCCTACATATACTCACCCATTCCCATTCGCAGGGGTTAGGGGTGCAGGGCCCAGCGAATGTCAAAAAAACCCAAATAAAAAACATATGCAAAAAACAGCAGGGCTCCCATGAGGGGAGCTTTTCTCCCCCTCCTGGCCTCCGCCTCAGAGATTTTAAGGGAGAGGAGCACCATACTCTCCCCATCCTCATCCTCCTCATGAGGAGACCACTCACCACCCGATCTCAATGTGGCGATAACTGCCAGAGGCAGGCATGGCACTAACAGTGCAGGTGCAAGAAGAGCTGCGGTGTGTTGCCTGCTGGCTGCTGGACCAGGCACAGCGGGCCCTCCAGCTCCAAGGTCACCCCCAGGGAGCCCTCCTCGCCCTTGGACACAGGAGGAGCCAGAGCCGGAGTGGGCTCAGGAAAGCAAGGAGGCCGATGAGCCATCGCCTTCCCCAGGAGCCAGAGGGGGAGGTAGGGAGGACAGCATGCCCCTGCTCAGCCTCTAAAGAGTCTTCTTGGCCCCCAACGATGAGGCGGTGGCAGCAGCCAAGAAGATGCTTTGTAAGCTGAGGAGGCCCTCATCAGCTTCTAAAGTGTGTTCTTGGCCTCTGACAATGAGGCAGCAGCCAAGAAGATGCTTTGTAAGCTGAGGAAGCCCTCTTCAGCTTACAAAGCATGTTCTCAGCCCCTGACAATGATGCGGCAGAGGCAGCCAAGAAGATGCTTTGTAAGCGGAGGAAGCCCTCAGTTTCCAAAGCTCTCTCTCGGCCCCTGATGACAAGGTGGCAGCAGTGGCCAAGAAGATGCTTTGTAAGCTGAGGAAGCCCCCTTTGTTCCCTGTATATGTGTTGGGGGGAAGCCGAAGGCTGAGCAAACCCCCACGCTGGCTGCAAAGCCGCCGAGGGTGTGCTCAGGATTCAGCTCCCCCCCCCACAGGGAATGCATGGCTTTGCGACCAGCGCGGGGTTTTGCTCAACCTTCGGTTTCCTCCCCATGGAACGAGGGCTTAGAAAAACCCCGTGTTGGCCACAAAGCCGTGCATTCCCTGTGGGGAGGGGGAGAAGCTGAATCCCCAGCACACCCTCCCTGGCTTTGCAGCCAGCCCGGGGGTTTGCTCAGCTTTCAGCTCCCCACTCCAATGAACTAAGGCTGAGGAAACCCACAGCACTTGCCGCAAAGCTGAGTGTTCCCTGTGGGGGGGAAGCTGAAGCCCAAGCACACCCCCGGCAGCTTTCTGTGAATACACAAAACCGCAAAAGGGAAAGCCACAAATAGGTAGGGATGACTGTACACACAAACAGAGGCCTCCCCCTCCTGCAGGACAGGTTATGTACTTACTGAATAAACACACCAGTCCCAGATCTGAAACAATTGAAAAGAGAAACAGCCAGATGGAAGGAGGGTGATTCAAGTGGGGAATCAGGCCTAAACATAACAAAGAAAACACAATGAACACACTCTAACAACTGAACACAGCAGAGGATGAGACAAACAAACGAGAAACTAATTAGTTATACAGGAGAGACAAGATAACAACACAAAAGCAGGCAGAGAGCAAAAGCCAAGATATGAAAAAACAGGCTGTAAGCAGCTGAGAGACAGAATTTTTGCTTCTTTATAGCAAGAAGAATTCAACCAAAAGAAGAGGAGGGAAGGGATGGCGCTTGTTTAAATAGCCTCTGCTCAACCCCAAACCTCTTAAATCATGGCATGAAATACCATGACAGAATTAAAGGCCTCTCAACATGTGAAGCCATCAAAGCACCTCCCCTCACGCAAGGCTATGCTGTGCTGGGGGTGTTCATCAGTTTGCTCAAGGGGAACTGCACTGAGAGAGGCATTAAGTTCTGGTTTAAGTTCTCTCTCCATTTGTAAGTAATAAATCAACATTTGTTGTTTTTCTTTGCATGACTGTGAGTTGAAATGGAAAGTTAGTTGAGACTGTAAATACAGTTGTTATTAGGTGCCTTCAAGTAATTTCTGACTTATGGTGACCCTAAGGCAACCCTATCATGGGGGTTTTGTGGCAATGTTTGTTCAGTAGGGGCTTGCCATTGCCCTCCGCTGAGACAGAGAGAGTATGACTTGCCCAAGGCGACCCAGTGGGTCTCCATGGCCAAGTGGGAATTTGAACCCTGGTTTCCCAGGGTCCTAGCCCAACATTCAAACCACTGCACCACACCGGCGCAGACCACCCACCATCCTGGTTGCCCTCCTCTGGACACGTCCCAGCTTGTCAATATCCTTCTTGAACTGGATTTGTAATTGGTTGACCGGCCGAACCCAAAGGGTGCTCAGCAATGGCTCCTCTTCATCTTGGAAAGATGTGACCAGTGGGCTGCCACAGGGTTCTGTCCTGGGCCCAGTGCTATTCAACATCTTTATCAATGACTTGGATGAGGGAATTAGGGGCATACTTACCAAATTTGCAGATGACATCAAATTAGGAGGAGTAGCTAATACCCTGGAGGACAGGATCAAAATTCAAGATGACCTGGATAAACTGGAGAGCTGGGCCAAAGCTAACAAAATGAAATTCAATATGGAGAAATGTAAGGTACTGCACTTAGGGCAAAAAAAATGAAATGCATAGATATAGGATGGGGAAGACCTGGCTGAATGAGAGTACGTGCGAAAGGGATCTAGGAGTCCTAGTAGACCACAAGTTGAACATGAGTCAACAGTGTGATGCGGCAGCTAAAAAGGCCAATGCAATTTTGGGCTGCATCAATAGAAGTATAGTGTCCAGATCAAGGGAAGTAATAGTGCCGCTCTATTCTGCCTTGGTCAGACCTCACTTAGAATACTGTGTCCAGTTCTGGGCACCACAATTCAAAAAGGACATTGACAAATTGGAGCGTGTCCAGAGGAGGGCGACTAAAATGGTGAAAGGTCTGGAAACCATGCCTTATGAGGAGAGACTTAGGGAGCTGGGTATGTTTAGCCTGGAAAAAAGACGGTTAAGAGGCGATATGATAGCCCTGTTTAAGTATTTGAAGGGGTGTCACGTTGAGGATGGAGCAAGCTTGTTTTCTGCTGCTCCAGAGATTGGAACACGGAGCAGTGGATGCAAGCTCCAGGAACAGAGATTCCACCTCAACGTTAGGAGGAACTTTTTGACAGTAAGAGCTGTTCAGCATTGGAACGCACTCCCTCGGAGCGTGGTGGGGTCTCCTTCCTTGGAGGTCTTTAAACAGAGGCTGGATGGCCATCTGTCAGGGATGCTTTGATCATGATTTCCTGCATGGCAGGGGGTTGGACTGGATGGCCCTCGTGGTCTCTTCCAACTCTGCAATTCTATGATTCTATGATTCTATGAATTGTGGTGCCCAGAACTGGACACAGTACTCCAGGTGAGGTCTGACCAAAGCAGAATAGAGTGGACTATTATTTCCCTTGATCTAGACACTATACTCTTATAAATGCAGCCTAGAGTCGCATTGGCTTTTTTTAGCTGCTGCATCACACTGCTGACTCATGTTCAGCTTGTGGTCCACTAAGACTCCTAGATAATTTTCACATGTACTGCCTTCAAGCTGTGTGTCACCCATCCTATATCTCTGCATTTCATTTTTACTGCCCAGGTGTAGCATCCTACATTTCTGTCTGTTGAAATTCGTTTTGTTAGTATTGGCCCAGCTTTCTAATCTGTTGAGGTCATTTTGGATTTTGATCCTGTCCTCTGGGGTATTAGTTACTCCTCCTAATTTGGTGTCATCTGCAAATTTGATAAGTATGCGCCTAATTCCCTCATCCAAGTCATTGATAAAGATGTTGAATAGCACTGGGCCCAGGATAGAACCCTGTGGCACCCCACTGGTCACCTCTCTCCAGGATGAAGAGGAGCCGTTGGTGACTACTCTTGTTTGGTCACTCAACCAATTACAAATCCACCTAACAGTTGCATTGTCTAGCCCACAGGTTACTAACTTTTTGGCAAGAACATCATGGGGGGCCTTGTCAAAAGCCTTACTGAAATCAAGATACATGACATCCACTGCATTCCCTTCATCTATCAATTTTGTAACTCTGTCAAAAAAAGAGATAAGATTAGTCTGGCATGACTTGTTTTTGAGAAATCCATGTTGACTTTTTGTGATCATAGCATTCCTTTCTAAGTGCTTACAGACAGTCTGTTTAATGATCTGCTCTAGAATCTTTCCTAGGGGTCAGTTAAACGACAGTTTTTAATCCGGCAATTTGCGGTTTAGCACTTTTTCGCAGCAGTGATGGGTAGTTCATACGATTTATAGGGGATTCAGTTGTGTTGTTTATTTTTTTGCTTCTCAGTTCAGATGGCAAAGGTGCAGGGGGCGTGCCTGCCTGCCTCTTAAAGCCACTCACTGAAAACACACACAGTTGAAGCAGGAGGGGCTTGTTGGGGGGAATAGTTCCTCTGAAAGGGCTTTAATTGCAGGCGTTCCTCAGAAGGGATTTGTATACAAAGCAACAGTATCACCTTTCACAGCTTGATCTCAGCGAGAAAACCAGAAAGCAAATAAAAAGCAGGGATACCAGGAAGTGGGAAGGATTAATGACAAAGGATGGAAGGAAAAGAATTCTCTTTGCTGTGCATTTCTCCTATGTCAGTAGACTGTTTTTTCTCCCTCTCTCATGCCAGCACTGCGAGCTTGCACAAACATGCACACACAAAACAACGATCTGTCGATAGATCAGCTGGTGGAGCATACAGGGAGATAGAGGGAGGAGGGAGGGAGGGGAGATGAAGAACATTCACACAGAGACTGAAAGGCAACCTTGGAATTCTTCAGCTGGCTGCAGCCAAGCTCGAAGAGACCAAGGAGTGAGGGAGGAAAGACGCACACACACACAGCTCTGCTCTGCTGTGAGTATGAAACCACTCCCATATCCCACCCTTTCGGATGCGGTTCCAGTACTTTTTTAGGAATCGATCTAAAAACGCAACGGTAGTTCACATCATCGGTTTAGCGATAATTTTCGGTTCTTTATAAAAAAGACGGGGGAAAATACGAAGTCCTAAAATACGCTACAGATGGGTTTTTCCCCACCCCTCCTTCTGAAAGAGGCAATTTAGAGTCGCAAAACATGTAAACAATTAGAACTCTTAGCGAATTCTTCACGGTTTTTTTATACCGTTTAACTCAGCCCCTAGTATTGATGTCAGGCTGACTGGGCGGTAATTATTTGGGTCTTCTTCCCCCCCCCCACTTTTAAAGATGGGGACATTTGCCCTCTTCCCATCTGCTCAGATCTCTCCTGTTCACCAGGTATTCTCAAAGATTATTGACAGTGGTTCTGAGATTACTTCTTCCAGTTCTTTTAATACCCTTGGATGAAGTTCATCTGGCCCTCGAGACTTGAACTCATTTATACTGGCCAGGTATTCCTGAACTACCTCTTTACCAATTCTGTGCTGTATTTCCCCTAGTGCATCATCTGCTCCATCTTCCCCAGTTTGAGCACTGTTCCCCCTTTGGGAGAAGACTGAAGCAAAGAAGGTGTTAAGTAGTTCTGCCTTTTCTCTGTCCCCTGTTAGCCTTTCACCATCTTCTCCATGCAGCGACCCTACCATTTCCTTGTTTTCCCTTTTTTAAAGTCTAGAAGGCATGACTAACTATGCATGGGTTCCCATGTCCTTTGTATAACAAACTCCTGGAGAACATGGCCACTCCCCCCTAAGGATCCCACCACTTCCAAACCATTAACCAGGTCATCCTCATTGGTTAGGATCAGATCTAAAATAGCTGATCCCCTGTTGCCTCTTCCACCTTCTGTACAATGAAATTGTCTGCAAGGCAATTGAGGAATTTGTTGGACCTTATATTATTGGCAGAGTTCCAACAAATATCAGGATAGTTGAAACCCCCCATTTCTACTACATCTCTCCTTTCTGAATGTGCAGTCATCTGTTCCACGGAGGCATCATTGAAGTCTTGTTTGGCTTGGAGGTCTGTTGTGGGGACTTGACCCCAGCTGTTGCTCTAGCCAATTGGGCACAAACTGCCTGCCTGCTGACACCACTGTGCATGCAAGGGGGGTTGCCACTGAATGGCAGGCCGTTTTGCAGCCCGGCCTGGCCGGCCACCCTTCCACCCACTATTCCTGTCCCCCCTTTGCCATCTGCCTTGTACCTGGGGGGGGGGCAGCCGCATGACAAGCCCATTGTCATCGCCATTTTCCTTCTCCTTCCCAGCCTTCTATGGGGCTGGGAGGGAGGGTAAGGGATGTGAGCCAATCGGGGTGGGCCTTCCCGGCCCTGATTGGTTTGAATTAAGGCGGGGATCTGGGCTTTTTAAAACGCTGGGCTCTAGCCAGCCTGCCCAGATCGAAGGCAGCGATGGAGATGGCCAGCTGGAGGCTCCGTCGCAGCCTCAGAGGCAAAGGCTCCTGGGAGCCGAATACCTGCCCACCTTCCCTGTAGGGTTAGAATTTCATGTCGCAATTTTCAGGGCAGATGTTATGGGTTGTGATAAGGTATCAAGGTCCAGGGGTCTCCATCAAGAACAAGTTCAAGTACAAGTACAAGTTCAAGGGAGACCCCACCTCTGTTTTGCTAACAGTATTTGTTTTTAGGGGAGGAGAGAGAGTTGAGCAGAAGGCCTGGCCATTGGCTCTCTCCTCCAGGGAAGTCGGTATTGACCGACTCACGGCCATTGCCCACATGGGTGGCGGAATGAGGAGATCACATAGAATCATAGAATCATAGAATTGCAGAGTTGGAAGAGGCCACAAGGGTCATCCAGTCCAACCCCCTGCCACGCAGGAAATCTTGATCAAAGCATCCCCGACAGATGGCCCATACATTGCCGCCAACCACTTAGCTTGCAAGTTGCAGCCAATTTTTGCCAACAACAATGTATTTACTCATCTATATTACTAACCTGTACTTACCCATATTTCTGAATATGTAACCAATACAATATTGAAAGAAATTGTGTGTACGTGTGTTATTCAGGAGTGGGGAGGGGACGTCATGTCTGGGTCTGCAAAATTAAAGTGACTTAACACAACCTGACATTTCTGGAGGATCACCTTCCATCTGGTTAGGAGTGTAGCCATGTACTCGGAAAAAAACCTTTAACTTTTCTTCCAGCAGATTTGAAACTGCAAACTGGATCAAGCTGAATTGCCAAGTATACCATAGAACTGGCAGGACTCTCTGTTTCGCCCTGGGCTAGGGGCATCCGCAGGTCACTTGCTAGGCTCTGGAAGGCTTTCAACAGCTTGAGGCAATTGTTGCTGCCCACCTATCCCACAAATAAATAGTCATCCAATTAATGAGTTAGAAAAGGAAACCCCACTTACAGCTTCACTGCCCATTGTCTCTCTCTGGCTTTTCTTCGCAAACGAAGATTCAGGAAGGACTCATCCCACGCTTTCTGCAAGCACGCTGATGACTCTGCATGCAGGGTTGGGTCTGCGGCTTCCAGTGCATCTTTACACCTGCTGTTTCATCCCTCGCCTATCGCTACAGGGCTTTTTTGGAATTGGATTTGTCCTTTGAGCCTGTGCAATGGATTTTTCTGGTGGAGCTCAGTGTGCACAGAACAGGCCTCACCCTTTAAACCAAAGGTTCATCTGCTGTGGCCTTGCAAGCATGGATGGAAGCAGTGAGGTCCTCGGGTCGTAGGTTTGATTAGAGTTTCCTTCTCTTAGATGGTTGACCTTACAGGGTTGGAAGAGCACCATCTGCCCGGGTTCGGGATTAGAGTTTTCCTTATAGAATCATAGAATTGCAGAGTTGGAAGAGACCACGAAGGCCATCCAGTCCAACCCCCTGCCATGCAGGAAATCGATCAAAGCATCCCTGACAGATGGCCATCCAGCCTCTGTTTAAAGACCTCCAAGGGAGGAGACCCCATCACGCTCCGAGGGAGTGTGTTCCACTGCCAAACAGCTCTTACTGTCAGAAAGTTCCTCCTAATGTTGAGGTGGAATCTCTGTTCCTGGAACTTGCATCCATTGCTCTGTGTTCCAGTCTGTGGAGCAGCAGAAAACAAGCCTGCTCCACCCTCAATGTGACACCCCTTCAAATACTTAAACAGGGCTATCATATCACCTCTTAACCGTCTTTTTTCCAGGCTAAACATACCCAGCTCCCTAAGTCTCTCCTCATAAGGCATCATTTCCAGACCTTTCACCATTTTAGTTGCCCTTCTTTGCACACACTCCAATTTGTCAATATCCTTTTTGAATTGTGGTCCCCAGAACTGGACACAGTATTCTAGGTGAGGTCTGACCAAGGCAGAATAGAGAGGCACTATTACTTCCCTTGATCTAGACACAATACTTCCATCCTTCTCCTAGGATGGTTGCCATAAGGCTAGAGAGCCCATCTTGCCCTTTGATGCTCTTTGTCAGACCCTTCAGTTTTGACCTGTCTGCCATGAGAGACCTTACCGGTGGCTATTATGCCACCTCCAGCATAGCTCAAAACATCAACAAGCCTCTCTCTCTCCCATGACAAGTACTGCCCATTGTAGGATTGTGCTAAACATCTCAAAAAGAACACAAGACTGTGTACCCCATAGGCATGGATTTATCCATATACCAATGACTGTTAAACTTAAAACACAACATACAGTAGTCATCTGGGTGAATTGTTAGCAGGCTGAGTGCTGACAGTATGTCACACTTCTCCACCAATGCACCACAAACGTGAACCAATCACATTGCCAGGCCATAACCAATCACATTGCCAGGCCATTGAACAAAACTCCAGAAGACTACAGTCATTAAGTGAGGATCCCATTGGGTATGATAGGTGATGGATAAGCCTGAATTCATCTATCAGAAGGGAATATGTGACGACTTCACAAAGGTCTTTGGACTAAGCAATAAACAATTATTATTATTATTATTATTATTATTGAATGAACTGGCTACCTGCCTTGTTCTGCACTCATAGAATCATAGAACCCTAGAGTTGGAATAGGCCACAAGGGCAATCCAGTCCAACCTGCTGCCATGCAGATATAAACAATCAAGCATTCCTGACAGATGGCCATCCAGCCTCTGTTTAAAACCCTCCGAAGAAGGTGACTTCAACACACCCCAAGGCAGTGCATTCCACTGCTGAACTGCTCTTACTGTCAGGAATTTCTTCCTAATGTTTAGGTGGAATCTCTTTTCCTGTAGTTTGAACCCATTGCTCCATGTCCTAGTCTCTGGAGCAGCAGAAAACAAATTTTCTTCATCCTCAGTATGACATCCCTTCAAATATTTAAACATGGGTATCATGTCCCTCTTAACCTTCTCTTCCACAGGCTTAACATACCCAGCTCCCTAAGCTGCTTCTCATAGGGCATGGCTTTCAGACTTCCCACCATTTTGGTCACCCACCTCTAGATATGTTCCAGCTTGTCCATATCCTTCTGGAACTGTGGTGCCCAGAACTGGACACAGTATTCCAACTGACGTCTGACCAAAGCAGAATAGAGTGGACTATTATTTCCCTTGATCTAGACACTATACTCCTATTAATGCAGCCTAGAATCACATTGGCTTTTTAAGCTGCTGCATCACACTGCTGACTCATGTTCAGTTTGTGGTCCACTAAGACTCCTAGATCCCTTTCACATGTACTACCATCAAGCCGTGTGTCACCTATCCTATATCTATGCATTTTATTTTTAGTGCTCAAGTGTAGTATCCTACATTTCTCCCTGCTGAAATTCATTTTGTTAGTTTTGGCCCAGCTTTCTAATCTGTTGAGGTCATTTTGCATTCTGATACTGTCCTCTAGGGTATTAGCTACCCCTCCTAATTTGGTGTCATCTGCAAACTTGATAAGCACGTCCTGTATTCCCTCATCCAAGTCATTGATAAAGATGTTGACTAGCACTGGGCCCAGACAGAACTCTGTGGTACCCCACTGGTCACTCCTCTCTAGGATGAAGAGGAGTCATTGGTGACTACCCGTTGGGTTCGGTCAGTCAACCAACTACAAATCCACCTAACAGTTGCATTGTCTAGCCCACAGATTACTAACTTTTTTGCAAGAACATCATGGGTGACTTTGTCAAAAGCCTTACTGAAGTCAAGATACACTACATCCACAGCACTCCCTTCATCATTTCCATTTCTTGTACATGTCCTTTTTGAATCTTATCTCAGTTGAAAGTTCTTTAGACATCCATACTGGTTTCTTTAGACGCCTCCCCTTTTTCATCCTCATTGGAACTGTTTGAAATTGTCCCTTCAATATCTCACTTTTTAGATACTCCTATCGATAATGTACTCCTGTTTGACTCCCTTCTCTTTTAGTATTCCTGACCATTGGATCACCCCCAGTAATTCCCTAAGTTTTCTGAAATCAGCTTTCTTAAAGTCTAGAAGGCATGTCAGGCTATGCTTGGCTTCCCTTTTCCTCTGTATAAAAAACTCCAGGAGAATATGGTCACTCCCCCCTAAGGATCCCACCACTTCCACCCCATTAACCAGATCATCTCTGTGTTAGGAATAACAATGTTTCCCTTCTGTGCTTTACTGGGAGAATCTTACAAAATGCAATCAGAATCTCCAGAACTGCTAAACAATATTACTGTAATGTCAACAACTTTAAAAACTCTGTAGCTATAATTCATGCAACAGACAACTATGAAGGCGAGGACACAGTTATTGTCCTCAATATTTACCATGATGCTAAGTGTATTAACACTTCCCCCACAGAAGAACCATGCTCCTGACTCAGCAGTTGAGTACTTACATGACTGCACAAAGTATAACAGGCTAGCCACAAACCTCTATTCCAGTGCACAACCCACTGCCCTGTTAGGATAGCTGATCTCAGGCAATTGCAAAAACAAAATGACTACCCCACATGCAGTCTTCTTACCTAGTAGATCATGCCAGCTATGGGGGGGGGTGGATCTTCCCACCCCCATTTCAATGCCTCAGGTTTTCTGTCCCCTGTGATAATGTGCTCCCCCATTATGTGGGCAACACAGCTGAGGATTATAGTCTCCCCTCCAGGTAAACAAAGGGTTAATGATGTTATGGCTTTGGATTACATTTAGCATCATGTAGGAACAGCAGAGATAATGAGAGACAATCATCCAATGAGAATGACCACTTTGGGGAGAAATGTGAAAGGTGAGAGGTTTTAAAAACATGATGCCATGAGGTCCAAGACAGACTGTCTGAGACTTTGGGACTGATGGAGAGGTAAAGGAGGTGTCATCTGCCTCACTGGTCCTAGAGAGGCTTGGTTGTAGGCTGGACAAAGGGGTCCAGATGCTCAGCCTCACATGAACACCATCTGTCTCATGAATAGAATGGGAATGTTCAGCTACTTCTAACCTCAGCTGAATAAGACTTAAGCTGTTTTTGTAACTTTTGTAACTACCCCTAAGTAATGCTTGAAGGAAGGTGCCTTCGTATACAAGATACCTTTTTCCTAATGTAAGATTGCTTGCTTAGAATAAAAGCTTTCCTTTAAAGATCTCCCCTTTTCCACACACTCTTCATGTGCCTTTGCTAGGTGTGCATGCACATAGATGTATAGAATTCTCATCTCCCATGGGAGGGGGAGGCAAAGTCTCTGCAGAGTCAGAGGTGCGAAAAAGTGTGAGTTAAACCCCTCAGTAACTTCCCACTAAGTCACTGAGTCACATGGAGTAAATTAGTGGATGGTGGCAGCTAGATAGACTTTGGGGGTCCCCTCTCCTATTCAAGAGCAGGAGATGGGGCCAGAGCCCCATAACTCTTATTTATGCCAGCCACAAGGCCAAAGCCTTTACAAGGGCTGGTTGCCAAGAAACCTCTTAAGCTTAAGGGAAGGTGTTCAGTTCAATAGCCCTTTAAAGGGCTGCTTTTTAAAAAAAGGCAGAAGTAAGCAAGATGGTGCCTGAAGCTTATTAGGCAATCACTGCTATGCTCCCTGCTGTGCCTCTGTTCCCCATGCTGCTGCTGCCTTCCACTGCTGCCTCTGCCTCTTCTCCACTTCTCTGCCACTGCTTGCTTTCTGCCTTCTCACCTCTCCCTTCTTCCTCCCTCTATGCATCCTATCCTCATTCTCACTGCTGCCTTTGCTTCCACTTCTCTTCTACTCCCTCAATGTTGCTCCCATGATGCTCAGAAACAGACTGAGGCTCAAGTGTTGAGATACAGACTTATATACCCCAGCACCTCATGTGAGTAAAACTTCCTGCATGTCACCAGTGGGCATTTCCTTCCTTGGCTAATAACAATTTTGAAGGGGAGATCTTTCCACTGGAGCCACTAAGGAGAAAGGAAAGGGGAGGAAATGATTAAACTCCTTCCCCGTTTGCTACCATGGTGCTGCTTAATGTTTCAATCCTGCTTATGTCCACATGTACCCCTTTACCTTTTAAATTTTTCATGTAACTTACAATGATGCATATAGTGTTATGCATAATTTGGCCCTAAGAATGTAGAAAACTGTTGGAAAGCCAGGCAGTTGCCTACATCTCTGACTCTGGAACAGTATCCTTACAGTGTAAGGATAAGAAAAGTCAAGTATATGAGCAAGGTTTGAAGGTTGCTGCAAGGTTTAGGGGCATGAGCTCTTAGATAAACTTGAGAATTCAAGGTACATATGTGGCACAGTTTTTTGATTAAATATTTACTTCATGTTTTATTAATCTGTGAGTATACTTCCATGACTGATGATATGATTATCGTCTTTTATTGATTTTATTGGTGTAACACTATATTTAACTGTTACATTTGTATTTTTCCTAAAACGGTTGATGGCAAGGAAGAATAATTCCCTTTTTCCTTCTTTGAATAGCACCACTGGTTCCTGGTGCTCATGAGGCTGTCACTGATTTGTACTGGGTTCACATCCCCAGTAATCCATGAAGATAAGTGGAGGACCTTGCAACAGTTATTATTTAACTTCCCAAGCTACTTTACCTGTTTTACCTGTAAAGATAAAATGTGACAATCTCCACATATGATATCAATTGCTCCTTTGTGATAGGCAAAAGGAATTTTCTCCAAGAGAGCTTATTGGTAGATTCTACACATTTTGAAAAGAAATATTATGTTTAAACATTAATATTTAAAGAAACATTACATGTTTAAAAACATGCTATATGTCAATATCATTTGATTTTATGTAGACCCAGTCTATCCTACCTTTATTATTGTTGCAATGTATTTGGTACAGCTGTTTTTATTTCTATCTATTTTTTTTAAAAAAAATCTTTATATTAATATCTTTACAGATTTTTCCAGGACTTATCCTGTCAGATATAAAGCCTGCCAAAAGAATGAAGTTCAAGACTGTCTGTTACCTACTGGTCCAACTCATGCATTGTCGCAAAATGTTCAAAGCTGAGATCCCTTTCTCCAATGTCATGACTTGTGAAGATGACGACAAGGTAACATATATTATCTAAGCATATGGCATAAATAATTAAAAATGAATGATATAGTTATCATTAAAAACAAGGGCCTTGTCTTCCTATTGGCATAAGAGTAACAGGGAAAAGGAAATGTGTCAGGCTTTCCTTAGTCATATTTGAAAGAAGGAAGTGAGAAACTGGAGATTCACCCATTTGCTTCTGAAACATTTAGAATGTGACAACTAAAGTCCTGCAACATGCAACTGGCAAAAGCATGCAGGATGTTAAAAAGTAAGGCAAGGACTGAGTCCTTTTTGGGAGCCCCAACTAGAATGGAGAACCAATTGCTAGACTTTGGAACTCCCTCCCTAGAGAGGCCAGGTCTCTGCTATCCTTTTGGCAACAAGTAAAAAAACTCCTGTGCCACCAGGCATTTATCTGATGGGCATGGGGATTGTATGTGCTGTGCAGTTTGGGTTATAAAATTCATATAGTTTTATTGAATTTTAATATTTTTAAATGTTTTTAACATTTTAAATTGTTTAATTTGTCTTTTAAATTTCATATTTATAATTTTAATGTTTGTGTATTTTTTAAAACTCACTTTAGCCACCTTGAGTCCCTATACTGGGAGAAAGGTGGGATATAAATGAATAAATATAACAACAACAACACATAGGGCCCCACTAGGCTAGCTTTGGCTAAGTATTAGGAGTGCTTTAGGCTAAACTGACTTGTGTGTTTGTTTACGATATTTTGTTCTGCATTTCAGGTCAGGCAAATATGTGTTCAGAATATATAAGGGTGATGCAATTTCAGACAATAATGGGCAGTGGGAGGCATGGCAGTGGAAGTAGAACAAACCAATGGAGGATGAGTTGTATGATCCAGGATGTGATCCTGGACAAGCAAGTTGACCTTGCATGTATAATTGAAACATGGTTAACTGAAGAGTAGGGGTCAACTTGACCCAGTTAAACCCACCAGATTTTCAGGTGCAGCAGCAGACAATATCTGATGGGTTGGGAGGAGGAGTTGCAGTGAACTCTTGTGGGTCCATTCCCCTATTGAGGTACTCTTTCTGACAATCTCCAAGGTTTGAGTGTATACACCTGGAAATAGGGCAACAAGACAGGATGAGGATTCTGTTGGGACTTCCAGTTGCAATGGGGGACCAACTGTTCACTTAAGATGACAGCTAGTTACTCAGGCAATCACTTTGTGAGGTGAGGACTGGACTCAGGTACAGAGATTTGGTCAGAAATTCACATAGGGAAAAGTGAAGACTTGGAGCTCATTGGGGATCCCTAGTTTTTGAGTTTGAAGCTGTTTTGAGACAGATGTCTCTGCAGTGACAGGTTCAAGATGGAGGGGATTGAAAAACAGCCATGCCTCACAGAGCCTCTGTCTTGAAAGAGATGCACAAGATCCATCTGCAATTTATTTTAAACAAAGATGGGACTCAGAATACATATGAGTGCTGACTGGAGATAGAAATATATATTTGTGTACTTCAAAGAGGAAAACTTCTATGAACTGACTTTGCTGAAAGACTGATCATTATATGATAGTGTAAGATGACTTCGACCTATGATGCTTCAGGTGGTGGACAAGATGTCGGTGAGCACTGGAAGGAAATAAAGGCTTGAGTTTAGGAAGCAGAGGGGGTGAATATAAAGTGAAGATAAGAGTATTGAGAGATTTTTCAGAAGAAACTGGGAAATTTTTAAAAATCGGATTGGAGAGACTGAAAGAAAAAACACTGGTTCATTGCTGAAATAAAGACAGTAATTAATAGGGGGAAAGAGAAGAACTGATGGGATTAAAAGTGACTAGAAAAATACATTGTAGACAGTAGAACTGTATAAAACAGTGAATACAGTTGTCCCTTCACATTCGCTGGGGTTTGGTTCCAGGATCCCCCCGTGAATACCCAGATCCATGAATACTCAAGTCCCATTATATGCAATGGCATAGCAAAATGGTGTCCCTTATATAAGATGGCAAAATCAAGGTTTGCTTTTTGGATTATTTTTTTAAGAATATTTTCAAGACATGAATACTTAAATCCATGAATGCCAAATTCGTGAATGTGGAGGGACAACTGTATTAGTAAATTGATACAGCAGATAATTTGGAAAGTACTAGAGAAAGAAGCCACTTTTTGGGACTGAGCAAGACAGAGAGTTGAGCCGATAAGAGGGAAGTAAGAGGAAGAAAGTTTAAGGGGAATTGAAGTGAAGCGGGGAAGCTGGGAGTGGATGAAAGAAAGAAAGAAAGATTCCATAAAGGTTATGTGTATACCATCCCAAAGCAACAAGATTTGTGGTTTGGGAAGTTGGGAGTGGGGGCAAGGAAAGAAAGTGCAAAAATACTGTGTGTGTATCATTTTACAATGATAACATTGTGAGGGTTGGGGTTGGGGCAACCAATAGGGAAAGAAAGAGGAAATTATATTGTGGTTAAGTGTTCTTGATCAAAAGTTAATATTACTGGGGAGACAGTTTAAGACACCAGCTGTGCTTGATTAGGGATACAGGCTACAGGATCAAGAAAGGAGAGGCATGGCCTTGAACAGATAAGCACAAGGACAGTGGGGTTGGGGAGAATATTTGGGTTTCAAGTCTAAATAGAAAATAGGGATTAAGTAGTATAATGGCGACATCTAGTGGATAAAGGAGTAACTACAGGTAAAAATAAAGTTAGATTAAAGGGATTTGGGACAAGGCTAGATTATAGATGGTACTGTAAAAGAGGTTATTGAGGTGAGAGTGACATCTAGAGTATTTTAAGAGCAGGAATAAAATAATTTCTAAAATACATACATAGATATAGGACTTTTTCAGATGTGTAAAAAGTGCTGTGGAGGACTTGGGAGAGGTACACGCCTGTTTCATGGCAGGGGGTCCTTTTCGGATGCTGCCGTGCCTCTCACGTTACCCTCCATGTTCCTTCTGTGTCACATGGAAGGAAAAGGTGCCACTTTTTACTCACGGAAGTTCTTCGTGAATAAAAAGTGGTGCCTTTTCCTTCCATGCAACACGGAAGAAACACGGAGGATAATGTGAGATGGACAGAGGCATCCGAAAAGGACCCCCTGCTGCTAAACAGGCGCGTACCTCTCCCGAGCCCTCCACAGCACTTTTTACTCGTCTGAAAAAGTCCATATATTCAAAATATATAGAATCATAGTTGGAAGAGATCACAAGGGCCATCTAGTTCAAGAACCAACCAAGAAGAGGAAAAAGAAAAAAGAAGAAAATAAAACAGAAGGAAAAGAAAAGAAATAAAGGACAAATAAAAATACTATTTAAAGATGGTAACAGGTACCAGGAGTGACAGCTCAAGCCAAACTCAGAGAACTATGCAACGGAAGCACCATTGAAGATCACAGATTCAAGCATGATGATACTAGAGGAGCTAAGAAATTTTAAGGATAAGATCAGATAGGAACTGAAGAATTCTAGGAAGGAGATGAAAATGGACATTAATAAGAAATTAGACAACGTTGGAAAAAACTGGATTCAGTTACAAATGATATGAACAAAACAAAAAAAAGATGTGGAAGATCTGAAGGAAAGAAAAAAGGCATTTGAGAAAACTACAGGGAAAATAATAGGGAATCAAGAAGAGGGGAAAAAACTTGATTTCAGCACTGAGATATAGAGAAAGATGTGCAAAATTAAGAGGCATCCCAGAAGAACAGAATGAGATCTTATACAAATATTTGACATCTATCCTGGCCAAATATATGAGAATCTCAGAAAAACGACTAGAAAATGACTTGGATAAAGCATTCAGAATTGTCTCAGTGATACCAAAAGAAATATATTGCAATATGCTTCACAAAGAAATGAACACGAGAACAGCTGATGCAATTGAGTTACCAAGAAAAATTTACAGTGGATGGGAATGAAATCAAGTTACAGTGGATGGGAATGAAATCAGAATTTACAAAGATATTACTTTACAAGTATTTAAAAAGAGACAAGAATACAAGTTTTTGATGTAACTACTTTCAAGGCATCAAATCAATTATAGACGGGAGAGGATATTAGGTCTATCATTTATGTTTAGCCAAAGAAGATATAGAGCTAACACTATTTAAAAAGCAAAAGAGATTTATGATGCATTAAGTAAGGATTTAAAGAAAAAATACAATTCTAAAGAATATACAAGTAAAACAAAAAAGAGGACTCAAGGAAGGAAGCACTGAGAGAACAGGAAGACTCCAAGAAGGAAGAGCAAGAAGACAACAGACAAGAGGAAGAATGCAGAGATAGAAGTAAGAGCAATAGAAGTAAAAGAAGAGGAAACAGTAAAAGGGAGGGAAGAGAGAGAGAGAGGATGGCAGTAAAATGAAATAATGGATTATGAAAGGATTAAATTCAGACTACAAAAGAAAACAAGTATTTCACTTCCTTGAAAAATTAAAATTAGATATTATTGTTTTACAAGAAACAAAGATAAACATTCTTAAGGAACCCAAAATTGGGACAAATGTTCATCTTAGTAATGGAAAAAAGAAGGGCATTGTGATCTACATTAATAGGAAATACTCTCTGAAAGAAGTACTCAAGTACTCAATACCAATGGACATTAGAGAACTCCTGGAGAATAGGAGAAGTCCCAGAAGACTGGAGGAGGGCAAACGTTGTTCCCATCTTCAAAAAGGGGGAAAAAGAGGATCCCAACAACAATTATCGTCCAGTTAGTCTGACATCAATACCAGGGAAGATTCTAGAGCAGATCATTAAACAGAGAGTCTGTGAACATTTAGAAGGCAATGCCATAATCACAAAAAGTCAACATGGGTTTCAGAGAAACAAGTCATGCCAGACTAATCTGATCTCTTTTTTTGATAAAGTTACCAGCTTGGTAGATGAAGGGAATGCTGTGGACATTGCATACCTTGATTTCAGTAAGGCCTTTGACAAGGTTCCCCATGACATTCTTGCAAACAAGCTTGTAAAATGTGGGCTAGACAAGTTAACCGTTCAATGGATTTGTAACTGGTTGACCGGCCGAACCCAAAGGGTGCTCAGCAGTGGCTCCTCTTCGTCTTGGAAAGATATGACCAGTGGGGTGCCACAGGGTTCTGTCCTGGGCCCAGTGCTATTCAACATCTTTATCAATGACTTAGATGAGGGAATTAGGGGCTTACTTATCAAATTTGCAGATGACACCAAATTGGGAGGAGTAGCTAATACCCTAGAGGACAGGATCAAAATTCAGAATGACCTGGATAGACTGGAGAGCTGGGCCAAAGCTAACAAAATGAAATTCAATATGGAGAAATGTAAAGTACTGCATTTAGGGCGGAAAAATGAAATGCATAAATATAGGATGGGAGAGACCTGGCTGAATGAGACTACGTGCGAAAGGGATCTAGGAGTCCTAGTAGACCACAAGTTGAACATGAGCCAACAGTGTGATGCGGCAGCTAAAAAGGCCAATGCGATTTTGGGCTGTATCAATAGAAGTATAGTGTCTAGATCAAGGGAAATAATAGTGCCACTCTATTCTGCCTTGGTCAGACCTCACTTAGAATACTGTGTCCAGTTCTGGGCACCACAATTCAGAAAGGATATTGACAAATTGGAGCGTGTCCAGAGAAGGGCAACTAAAATGGTGAAAGGTCTGGAAACGATGCCTGATGAGGAGAGACTTAGGGAGCTGGGTATGTTTAGCCTGGAAAAAAGACGGTTAAGAGGCGATATGATAGCCCTGTTTAAGTATTTGAAGGGATGTCATACTGAGGATGGAGCAGGCTTGTTTTCTGCTGCTCCAGAGACTGGAACACGGAGCAATGGGTGCAAGCTCCAGGAACAGAGATTCCACCTCAACATGAGGAGGAACTTTTTGACAGTAAGAGCTGTTTGGCAGTGGAACACACTCCCTCGGAGCGTGGTGGGGTCTCCTTCCTTGGAGGTCTTTAAACAGAGGCTGGATGGCCATCTGTCGGGGATGCTTTGATCAAGATTTCCTGCGTGGCAGGGGGGTTGGACTGGATGGCCCTTGTGGTCTCTTCCAACTCTGCAATTCTATGATTCTATGATTCTATGATTACAATTTAAAGTACTTTTTTGAGATGAACATGACAGATGGCCCAGCATTAATATTTATCTAGGATGGTTTCAAAGCATATGTGATGTACGAGACACACATTCGCATTAACTCAATAAGATTTCTTTATTAAGCAAGGAAACGCATACTAGTAACATAGGGAAAGCCAGAACTGAAACCAATCCAGTACAGGCACCAGATAAACCCTTACAGTGTCAGAATGGCATGTAGGGAGGGCAGTAGGAGTGGAGGCTGCCTCCAGGTGCTATGGCCTTGAAGCCACCAGAGAAACAGCATTCCCAGACCCACAAGGTGGGCTGGCTGCCGGCCAGAGACAGAGAGGCCCAGGCAGGGGAATCAGGCCAGGAACCAAACTCATGTCAGGCCAGGAACCAAACTCATGTCAGGGTCTTCCATGGAATCTACTCTAAAACCCAGAATCCATGGACGAGCATGACAGCATATATAAGAGGAATCTTTATTCAGAAAGGAGCAGAAGTCAAGAAAGCAAGAATAGAAAAGATGCAGAAAATTTTGAATAAAATTAAGAACAAAGAAGAGTTGAAGAAAAATCTATTAGCTAAAGAAAGAAATAAAGAATTAAAGCTACTGCAAAAACAACTATGGAAGATATGGCAATACAGATTGAGAATAAACTAAGATATGCTCAGAGAAATTTTGAGCAAGCAAACAAATCTGGGAAATGGCTTGCTCGAAAATTGAGAAAAGAAGGAGAGGAGAAACAAATTTTGGAGCTAAAAGACAGAGAAAGTCACAGAAATCAGGAAAAAAGGAAAGAGATGTTTTGCAACTACTTTGCTAAATTTTTTAAAGATAAGGACATCTCTAAAGACTGAGAAGTGAAATTAAAAAATTATTTGGACAAGCAAAATGTAAAGCAATTGACAAAGACTCGACAAGATAAACTGAACTGGCCAATAGCAGCAACAGAGTTTTCAGAGGCAGTCAAAAGAATGAAAGCAAGCAAAGCTCCTGGCATAGATGGCTTCACAGCACGATATTACAAAAGCTTCAAAAAAGAGATGCTGACCCCACTACAATTAACATTGAGTGAGATTCTGAAAAATGGCAAACCTGAGTCATGGAAATACTCAAATTTATCAATAATCCCAAAATAAGGCAAGGAAAATACAGATGTAAGGAATTATAGACCAAATGGTTTCTTGAACTTTCACTAAAAGATTTTTACATCTATACTAGCCAAGAGATTAAAGAAAATTCTAAAAGAAATAATACATGACAATCAAAATGGTTTCCTGCCAAAGAGACAACAAAAAGAAAGTACAAGAACCGTAACAGACATAATTGAATATTACCAAAAAAGGGAAAAAAAGAAAAAAAGAAAAAAGATGGCACTGGTGCTGATAGATACTGAAAAAGCATTCGATAATGTAAAATGGATTTTTTTATATAGAGACACTCAGAAAAATGAACATAGGAGAACATTTTATTACATGGATTGAGAACATCTTCAAAGATCAGCTTGCCCAAATTATTGTGAACGGAGAGAAGACTAAACCAATAAGGATAAGCAAAGGAAGCAGGCAAGGATGCCCTCTCTCCCCACTTCTATTTATAACAGTCTTAGAAGTCTTTAATAAAAACATTAGAGAGAGCTCAAATATACAAGGTCCACGTATCAAAGGAAATTGTTTGAAAAAGCGTTCACTGACGATTTAGTAATTTTTCTAGAGAATCCATTAAACAATGTAAAGGAATTATTCAAAACCTTGAATGAATTTGGTGAAGTATCTGGCTTCAGAGTAAATAAAGAAAAGATGAAGATATTAACAAAGAATGCAGTATGTACAAACAAGAACAAGCTGAATTGGAGAAACTAACAGAATATAAAATTAGTAAAAGGGTGAAATACCTAGGATTCTGGTTCACAAAAAGTAATGCTGATCTTCCTTGGGTTTTTTCCGGGCTATGAGGCCGTGTTCTGGAAGAGTTTATTTCTGAGGTTTCGCCTGCATCTGTGGCTGGCATCTTCATAGAATTCTCTGAAGATGCCAGCCACAGATGCAGGCAAAACATCAGAAATAAACTCTTCCAGAACACGGCTTCGGAGCCCAGAAAAATCCCAAGGAAAATCTATGGATGACAGCCATGAAAGCCTTTGACTTAATAATGCTGATCTATTTGATAACAATTATAGAACAATGTGGAAAGGAATAAAGACAGTTATGGAAAAATGGACTAAGTTGAACCTACCATTGAGTGGAAGAATCACAGCAGTTAAAATGAATATCCTCACTAAATTCAACTTCTTATTTCAAAGATTAGCAATTAAAACTAATGAAAAACCATTTGAAAATTGGAAAAGAGAACTGTCAAAATTCATTTGCCATGGAAAAAACCCAAGGGTGAAATGGAAGATATTAACAGAGAGGAAAGAGGTGAGTGGTTGTGGATTACCAGAATTAAAATTGTACTACCAAGCAAGTGCTTTATCATGGATAAAAGATTGGATACTCCTAAAAAAACCAAGCAGATATTAAGTTTAGAAGGATTTAACTTAAGATACATTTGTTATGTATCTTATCATAACATAAAGGTGAAAGAAAACAAAGAATTTGAACACCATTATATCAGAAAGGTATATCTTAAAATCTTAAAAATTTGGTTGCTACAGAAGAAAAAATATTACAGATACATTCTACTTTGGGCTTTCTTTGGCAGGTGGAGATATTTTAAGAATTGGACTTGTTACAAAGATATACTTGTCAAGAAAGATTACAATAACTATATTCTGAAACTGAGAGAAGAGCTAGAAAGAGAAGGAATAAATATGCACTGGTTTTTATATGCACATTTGCAAGAATGATTTAAGGTAGACCAAAACTTGGAAGGATTTAAAGATGAAAAAACAGAACTGCATAAGATATTCATGGGAGATGGAAAGAAGATGACATCAAAATTTACAAAAGACCTTTGGACAGAGATCTGGAGCAAGAAATAGTGAAAGAATCAATGTTAAAATGGACTTTGGATATTGATGAAGCAATAGAACTATGTTACTGGGGAAAAGCTTGAAACTACACATAGAAATTCAAATTCTGAAAGATAACCTCTTTAACATGCAGCATAGATGGCATTCCTTTCTAAATGCTTACAGACTGACTAGAAACTTTCCTGATATTGAAGTCAATATCAGTAGTTGTTCAGGTCTTCTATTTCTGCCTTTTTAGAGATGTGGACATTTGTCTTACTCCAGTCTGCTGGGATCTCTTCTGTTTTCCAAGAATTCTCAAAGATTATTAACAGAGGACCTGGGATTACATCTGCAAGTTCCTTTATTATCCTTAGATGCAGTTCAGCCAACCCTGGAGACTTGAATTCATGTATAGGTGTTTCTGTATTATGTCTTTACCTATGTTGGGCTGCAGTCCCCTTGCTATATATTTGTTCTTTTTCGTGGTCTCTGTGAATGCACACAATGGGTTAATCCTGCACCTGTGCAGAGCACTTCAGAAACTTCTAGCACCTCATTTAGAACTTTTGGGTGGTAGGATCGCCCCCCTCACCTCTGGTGTATATAAGCCCATCCCTCTCACCAACTGCTCAGTTCCTTTTTTTCCGCCACATGGAAAGCACTGAATGAACTTCTGCTAGCCTCATTGTTCTTTTTAAATTCAGCCTTGCTGTTTTTGATCACTTTTTGCTGACTTTGGACGGGACTTCGACTACTCTTTAGACAGCTCCTTATGGATTTGGATTCTTGAATCGCAACTAGTTTGACTCTGATTCATTCTCACTGGATTCATCTCCCTCATCGGATTTGACTCTCAGGACTGCCTTTTGACCTTGTGTGGGTACTGTACTTTCCCCCCTTCTCAAGATATCTGGGGTTGGCTTCTTCAAGCATTGCTCCCAGTGCTCTTCTAAGATGACCGAATCCAATGGTCATTCTAAGTGTCTCTTTTGTCACGGGAGAATCATGATGTGCAGTCATGCAAGAATTGCAAGGCCTTCACCTCACAGGCCAGGGAAAATTGAGACAAACAACTTAAGGCCTTACTGTATGAGAAGGCCCTTTCGGCTTCAGCTTCGGGAAAACCCTCGGGTTCAGGATCTGTCCCTAAATGTCCACAAGGCCCTTATAAGTAAAGCTTGGCCTCTGTACTGGCCAAAGCCTCCTCTAAATCTGTCCCGATGTCGACTCAAGCAAGGGACAATGGTACCAGTCAGCCCCATATTGAAGAACCTGGGGCTTCTACAGGAGCAGCAGTATCGGTACCAGTGGAATCAATACAGAAGTCTCCTTGGACAGCAGTACTGAAGAGAGCCAAGGCCACAGGGAGGAAAGAATCTCCCAAGAGAGGCCAGTCTAGGGAGCAAAAGAAAGCCAAACAACATGACCCTAAGGTGAAAAGGTCCAAGGGTGAAATAGAAACAGGCTCCCTGGTATCACCGCCAGCAGAAAGAAAGTTGGCAACACCATCCCTAAGGCAACACCGAGATGAAGAGTCCTGTGGCTCGAACAGGTGATGAATCATCCCTCAGTGTGAGGATCATCAGGGTCTTGCATTCAAGATCACCATTGGATATCAGTTCCACAACACAACAGTATGGTCAGTCGCGGTCCCGATTGGTAGAGCAATGGAGAATCAGTTCTCAGTCCTGGTTGGTTTCAGCTCGATGATCCCAGTCTCCGCTAACATAGAAGTTGCACTCCTATTCACCTTGTCAGACTCCAATGCCTCATCGCACCCCAATGCCCCATAGGACTCCAACTCCTTGCCAGACCCCAACACCAATGCCTTGCTGGACTCCGAGCCCAGATGAGAAGATGCCTTCTGTGAAATCGAGACCACCTTCCAAGTCTCCAGTACTGAGATCCCCGGGACGGTCGGGATCATCAGCATGTAGGCCTCACAGGCACATGTCACACTCAGCCTCTCACTCACGGTCACGAAGACCTCACACACGCCACTCCAGATCACCGCCATCTACTTCCCAGGACACAGATGAAGAGTCACTGTGGTACAAAGATGAGTAGTGGGATCATTTCGACTGGTAACGGTATGAAGTGCTGCATCCGAGAAGCTTCTATACCAACCGATACTACTGGGGTCCCAACTACTGGTACAGACACATAGACAAACCCTCACCAGTTCCGTACATGGGACGGTACCGTTATGATCGCTCTCCTCGGTACCATAAGGAGGAGTGGGATACATGATGTTGCCCTTGCTCTCTAGAGAAGTGCCACTGACAGCACAAGCACAGTCATCCAGTGGTGGAGGAATTTCCCTGGAGACCTAAGTCTCCACAGAAAAGGGTCCCAATGCATCCCCTTTCCAAATCTCCTACGAAGAGAATGCCCTCTCCAAAGCCCTCCGATCCCAGGAAATCTCCATCCCCGGTACTGGCAGCACTTGTTTCATTCAGAAACAGACACGAAGCTAGAGCACACTCACAAGATGCGCATAACAGCAAAGCACTTCAGCATCCCCACCCCAGTCAAGCCTCACACTCGCCGTTAATAGATCTCTTTGCATCCCCTCAAAATGCCAAATGCAAACTATACTGCTCATGGCAACGGTCATCCTGCAAGAATCTGGGGGATGCGTTCCTATTCCTGCTGTACGCTTCCACCCCATTCCACTTCTCTCCAGAGTTGTGGTCAAGCTCAAGAGAGACGGATCGAACTGAATCCTGATAACACTTGTGGTGGCCCAGACAATCCTGGTTTGCCCCACTTCTTCTTCTCTCCAAGTGCTGATTCTGCCACCTTCCCTTGCAGAAGGGCCTTCTGTCAATGCAGAATTCACAGGTTTTTCACCCAGACTTGGAGACAATCAGCCCAACTGCATGGCTAATAGGCCGCTAGATGGAATTTTGGACTCTGCATGCTCTATCCTCCAGGCAGCTCAGCACCCCTCCATACTGAAATCATACAGCTATAAATGGCAGAAATTCTGTGAATTCCTCACTGCCAAAGGGGCCTCACCAGCAGTGGTGTCGACACCACTCCTGCTTGACTTTCTTGCCCCCCTGTCTCTGAAGGGCCTTTCCCTTTCATCCCTACGAACCTATGTAGCAGCCATCTCCTCTAAACTCCAGAGTCTGGGTAGAGGCTCCTGCTTTGCCGACCCACTCATCAGGTGCTTCCTCCAAAAATATAAGAATTCACATCCATCAGTGACCAGCCCAGTCACTTCATGGGACTCACAGCTGGTCCTCAGGGAGATATCTCGTTCCCCCTTTGAGCATTTAGATACGGTGGACATCTGCCTTCTGTCCTTCAAGACAGACTTTCTGGTCGCCATCACATCGGCCAGAAAAGACACTGAACTTTGCACCCTCAGGGCGGGCTGATGCTCCCTATACTCAGTTCCATAGGAACAAGGTGGTCCTTCGGCCAGATGTGGCGTTCCTGCCCAAGGTAGACTCCTTGTTTCCTCTCAACCAGGACATTGTACTCCCGTCTTTTGAGGCCACACCCTCTCCAGACACTACACCTACACACCACTCCCTGGACATGCATGAATTACTGAAAGATCTACATCAACCAGACTGAGGCATTTAGATGCACTAATAAACTTTTTGTCTGTTATGCTGGCCCCAACAAGGGTTCTCCTGTCTCTTCCCAATGCTTCTCCAAGTGGGTGACCTCAACAATAAAAAATTCATATGAAGCTGCAGGTGTACCCCTGCCCTCTTCCATTCAAAGCCACTCGACTAGAGCGGCAGCTACCTCAATGGCATGCCTGAATGGCGTGCCACTGCCAGACATCTGCAGAGTGGCCATGTGGATAATGCCACTCATCTTCATAAGGAACTACAAACTGGACTCTGCCATTAGAGATGGCGCAGCCCCTGCGAAGGCAGTCATTGCACACTCATCTTCAAATTGATGAGTTATATAGTAGCCTACCTCTGTTACAATATAGTATTTTTGTATTAGCATACTGTGTGGTGTTTTTATTGGTCTGGACACCCCCTCCATCCTTTCTCCTGAGCTTGTTAATCTACCCATTGTGTGCATTCACAGAGACCACAAAGAAGAAGAACGGGTTACTTACCGTAACTATCGTTCTTCGAGTGGTCTGTGAATTCACAGAAACCCGCCCTCCTGCCCTCTGGTGTCCTACCTCTCACTTACTTTCTTTAACGTGGCTAAAAGGAACTGAGCAGTTGATGAGAAGGATGGGCTTATATACACCAGGGGTGAGGGGGTGGTCCTACCACGCAAAAGTTCTAAATGAGGTGCTAGAGGTTTCTGAAGTGCTCTGTGCAGGCACAGGATTAACCGATTGTGTGAATTCACAGAAGACCACTCAAAGAACTATAGTTACGGTAAGTAACCCATTCTTCTGTTTGTACTTGTTGCAGGCTGAGCGCTTTTCCTTTGAAAAATACTTAGGTGTTGAGGAGTTCTACCTTTTCTCTGTCTCCAGTTAGCATTTTGCCATCTTTGTTCAGTGGTCTTACTATTTTTTCTCCTCCTTGCACTGTAAAGATAACTTTTAAAAAACGGAACTTTTTATAATTTTTAAATTCTCCAGCAAAGCTGAGTTCATTCTGAGCCTCAGCTTTTCTGATTTAATCCCTCCAAGTACTGGCTATTCATTTGAACTCCTCTTTAGTGAGCTCACCCTTCATCCATTTCTTATATACATTCCTTTTCAATCTCGGCTCATTCAAAAGTTCTTTATATATCTTTAGATACCTCCTAGTTTTCTTTCTCATTAGAATTGTATGCAATTGTGTCTTCAGCATCTCACTTTTAAGAAATCCCCATGCATCATGAACTCCTTTTTCTTTGACCATTTCTAACATGGAATTTCACCTAGTATTTCCCTAAGCTTATTGAAATCAGTTTTCTTAAAGATTGACTACATTTGATTTCTCCCTTCCCCACGTAACTCATTTTAAAGCCCTCCTGATCAGGTTTGTGAGACTCATCACATATAACTTTTTAGCAGCTGCTGCAAGCTACATGCCATCTCTTGCAAGAAGTCTTTCTTCATTGCTTGCAGTGTTCTGTACTAGACCTGGGTTAGTCAAAGCATAGCTGTAAGATATTAATTTGTTTCTCAGCTATTTTCTTAAACATGAATTCATACTACAGTTTTAAAAAGAGACTTGCCCTTTCCCCTTTGTGTACTTCATCCCTAGATGAGAGATGGGGAATGGTGTGCAGCAGCAGCATTGTCATCTTGGTGGTGCATTTTCAGCCAGTTGCAGCCATTTTAAAGGATTTTCTGGAGTGTGGAGGGGAAAAACAAATAGCCATGTTTCTGAGCACTTTGAGCATCTTTTGGAAGGTTTTCAGGTGGATATAAGTGAGGCTTCTTGGGCTACAAAGGTAGGGTTTACCCCCCACCCACCCTGTAGGCCATGTTTTCTTCACCTCCATATTAGAGCCTTCAGAATTTATTCAATAGAACAATGACTTTTCATAGCATGCTTGCCTTATAGGTGAACTATAGTACAGTTGTCCCTCCAAATTCGCGGCTTTCACGGTCGCAGTTTCGACTATTCGCAGTTTGCTCAGCAAGCAGCCCGTTTAAATCAGCTTCTCTCCCTCGCACACAAAGGAGAGGAGCCGATTTAAACGGAGTGCTCCCTGAGCAAACTGCATGCCCAACTCCCCACTCTCCTGGGACTTGGCTCTGTTTGGGGTGAAGACCCAAGCCCGGGGAGAGTGGGGAGTTCATGGCAAAGGCGCTTTTCAGTCGCCACACCCCCGCCCTTCCCAAAGTGGCAATGGGGCTTTTCAAGCCTTGTCGCAGCTTTGGGAGGGTGAGGGTGGCTGAAAATCTTCTTGGCCGCGCTCCCTCCACCCCCTTTCCCTTCCCGAAGTGGCTGTGGGAAGCATGGGGGTGGGTGACAACCCTCCTCCTGCCCGGCCACCCCCCAACTGACCTTCCCAAAGTGGGTTTGGGGCTGGAGAGCCCCCAACCTGCTTTGGGAGGCGTGGGGGGTGGCAATCCTCCTCCCACCTGACCACCCCCACCCAACCTTCCCAAAGTGGGTTTGGGGCTGAAGAGCCCCAAACCTGCTTTGGGAAGCATGGGGGGGTGGCAACCCTCCTCCTACCTGGCCACACCCCACCCAACCTTCCCAAAGCAGGTTTGGGGCTGGAGAGCCCCAAACTCGCTTTGGAAGCGCAGGGGTAGGTGACAACCCTCCTGGACCCAGCCACCCCCCACCTGACCTTCCCAAAGTGGGTTTGGGGCTGGAGAGCCCCAAACTCACATTGGGAAGCACAGGGGTGGGTGGCAACCCTCCTCCCACCAGCAACCCCACAACCGACCTTCCTAAAGCAGGTTTGGGGCTGGAGAGCCCCAAACTCACTTTGGGAAGTGCGGGGGTGGGTGGCAACCCTTCTCCCACCCGGCCACCCCCAACCAACCTTCCCAAAGTGGGTTTGGAGCTGGAGATCCCCAAACCCACTTTGGGAAGTGCAGGGGTTAGTGGTAACCCTCCTCCCACCAGGCCACCCCCCCACCTGACCTTCCCAAAGTAGTTTTGGATCTGGAGAGCCCCAAACCCACTTTGGGAAGCACAGGGGGGATGGCAACCCTCTTCCTGCCCGGCTAGCCCCCCGCCTGACCTTCCCAAAGCGAGTTTCGGGCTGGAGAGGCATGATTCCCTGGAACATGTAGATGAGCCCAATGTTCCAGGGTATGCCAGCTCCCCCAACTAGTATATCCTAGCCATGGATCAGGCCCATTCCTCCCTTGTTACTGCTTCTAAATGGGCCAGAATTGAGATAGGCACACCAGCAGCAGCAACAGGCTGGCCTGCTGGGACATGCTCCTGTGGACATGTGGGACCCAATCCTTTCCTTTCTAGCGTGAACAGATTAAAGCAGGTATTTTTTAAAAAAAAACATGGTAAAGGGCTCTACCCCATCTTACCCCCATCTTAGCCTTGTCTCTGCCCTGAGGGTGCCCCAGGGGCAGAATGGGGCAAAAGCCCTGTGTCATCATTGTTTCAATGATATTGCTAGCCACCTTGGGTCCCACTGATTATTATTATGAAAATAATAATAATAATAATAATAATAATAATAAATGATAATGATAATGATGATGATGATGATGACAAAGATGAGATATATTAGTCTCTTTGTCCAGAATGTATTAAACTTGTAGATACTGGGGGGCTAAGAGATGACAACTGTACAGATGCCCTCACCAGGCCATGAAATCTCCATCCCTGCTGTACCAGATGATTCATTAATCTTGTGTTTCCACCAAGCCTTGGCTTATATCTCTAAGTTAACTGATCATAATTTAATAAAGGTGAGCCAGCCATATAGCCCTAGAACAAACATAAAGGATATGAAAGAAAACAGTATGCTTGATTTACTAATTTGCAGATGGTGCTGTGTTAGAAGATACTGTTGTTTCCAAGTAAAATCAGAAAATAATATAAAAAGAATTCACTGCTGAAGTAGTAAAAAATGAATGTCAGTTGCAAGAAATATTATGATAGTTTTAAGGATGAGCAGTAAGCATTTTTCTCATTTGCTGCAAGTGGGTTTATCAGTTGTAGAAGAAGCACAGCCATTGATGATGACTCTTTGAACAAGGTTTGTAAAACAATTATGGTTCCATCTGACTGTGTTCCCATCTATACCAAATATAATCCATTTGTTAATCAAAATATATTGGGGGATTGTATCAAATGCTTGATGGAAATCCAGATAAATGACATCCACAGCATTCCCATCATCTACTAAACCAGTGACCTGATTAAAAAATCTGTAAGATTAGTTTGGCAGGATTTGTTCATGACAAAGCCATACTGGCTCCTACGAATCACTGTTGTCATCTAGATACTTGCAAACAGAGTCATTTATAATATGTTCCAATATTTTTCCTAGAATTGAGGTCACATTGACTGGTTTGTAGTTTCCCAGATCTTTTTTGCCCCCTTTGAAGAGAAGTACAGTATTTGTCCTTCTCAAGTCCTCTGGCACATCACCTGTTCTCCAAGATTTGTCAGAAATGATGGCAAGTGAGTACTCAGAGAGTACATCAGCAAGTTCCTTAAGTATTTTCCTGCAGTTCCTTCCTACATATTTGCACTCATTTAGGTAAACTAGGAACCTTCCCACACTCTGAGGAAAAGTGGCCAAGCAGCAGGAACATTCCACTTTTCCTGCTGCCTTCCCGCATGACGTCAACATCCTTCTGGCATTCTCTTGTTCTGCTCACATGGGAGACCAAGGTAAAACAGTGCCTTTTTGCTAACTGGAAAAACCTGTTAGGAAAAAGACACTATTTTTCCTCAGTCCCTGATGCGAGCAGAATGAGAGAATGCTGGAAGGATGCTGATGTCATGCAGGAAGGTACCAGGAAAAACAGAATATTCCTGCTGCTTTGCTGCTTTTCCTCAGAGTGTGGGGAGTCTTTAGGTGATTCCTGAATATCTCCTTGTCAATGCTGATTTGCAACCTGGATCCCTTACCAAAGTCTATGGTGATGCATGGAAGCACACTATTTTCTTTCTTTCTTTCTTTCTTTCTTTCTTTCTTTCTTTCTTTTTTTTTTTTTGAGAAAACTGAAGCAAAATACAGTAGGTATTGAGCAATTCTGCCTTTTCATTCTGATCTGATAGCACTTTACCATACTTACTGGGCAGCAACCCCAATGTTTCCTTGGTCATTCTCTTGCTTTGAATGTATCTGAAAAAAACCCTTTTTGTTTCTCCCTGCGTGCCTAGCCAATCTCAGCTTATTCTGAACTTTAGATTTCCTTATACTATTCCTGCAAGCTTGGGCATAATCACCCCAAGAAATGAAGAATAGCAAGGAATTGCTATTTGTGTGAAGTGCTGTTTATACATGAGAAATTGAACATCTCAGTTTCCACAATGATGGCAGCTAGAACAATTATATAAATGTATAAGTAAAATTTGTGTATAAGTAATATTTGTGTATAAGTAAAATTTATGTACCCACTTTTTAAATACATTGCTCAAGGTAAAGACTTTTTCATTTTTTTTCACAGAGGAGGGCATTAAGGACAGCCTCTGAAAAACTCAGGAATCGTTCTTCTTTTTCTACAACTGTTGTGTACAACACTCCTGGAACCCGAGTGAACCGATATATCAGTCGTTTGATAGAGGCTCGGCAAACTGAGTCAGAGATGGCAGACCTACATTTCTTTACCCTGAAGTATAAACAGATTGAACGTGAGCAAAAAGTAAGTGATATTTTTAATAACTTCATCAACTAAAGAAGATATGCAGCTTTTTTAAAAGAAAAAAACCCCATAACTTTTCCTATACCTTAATGAAGTCTTGGCTTCAGTCTTCACAGAGTATTCACCATGATAATACTAAACTGTGGCTTAGTGGTATGAAGATGAGAAAGATTAAGTCTTTCTGAGACACCTGTGTTTCAAACTCTCTTACTTTCCTCCTTCACATTAAGGATGAGAAAATTTAAAGCAGTGGTCCCCAAACTTTCCTCTTGGGTGATAACCCTAGTGCCCCCCAATGCCTATTTCTTGATATTAGCTTTACTGTTTATACTTCAAATTGAAAACAACCAATCTAGCACTATAAAGTTAAACAAGCATATGAATTACACAAATAAAAATTAGCTTTTCAAAACTATTTATTTAATGTTTTTATCAATTTGAAAAAAATAATTTTATGTCTCATCTGTAAAACATTGTCTTCATAGTTTTTTTTAACGGGATGGATGTGCTTGTTGCAGGGATATTAGTTTTTAAATATCAGGCTGGAGGTAACTATTGAACTGGATGGCCCTCGTGGTCTCTTCCAACTCTGCAATTCTATGATTCTATGATTCTAAGTTTTAAATCCCCATGTTCTGTAATTTTCAGTCTGTTTCTTTGCTCGCTTGCTTGCTTGCTTGATAAATAAATAAATAAATAAATAACACTGTGGACTGGTTAACTCCCAATGAATAGGATGTGAAGAAGAAATAACATGATGCCTTTAGCCAGATTTTAAACTCCTTCCCAACCCATACACCCCCCTGTCTCACTTATTTTCATCCCACTCCCTGGGAAAGGGAGTGACAGGCTATTGCTGTTGGAAAGAGAAGAGATTGAGAGAAAAAAGAGTGGGGCTCTTTGAAGAAATCTGGCTGAGGCATCATGTTGGAAGGAGAGGAGGATTGAGAGGAAGAGCAGTGGGGCAGCGAATGGTTTTTCATTCTGGCTGAGGCATCACTGGAAAAGGAGTGACAGGCTAGTGTTGTTGGAAGGAGAGGAGATTGAGAGGAGGATTGGGAGAATTAGGAGTTGGAAGGGGTGGTTAAACTCATTAATCTACAAACTCAGGAATAATCAAATCTGTGAAAGAGAATTGTATATCAGATTGCTGATAGCTAACTACTAAGAAGACTTTTTAAGATCAAAACTACAATTTTATAAAATCACATTTAGATTCCATCCCTCTTCCAGCAGGGATGAACAGCATACATGCACCACTTGATCCCCACCCCCCATGCCAGTTTTAAGTGGAGGGCAGCAGAATGAGAGAAGTGGGGAAGGGCAAAGTGGGGATGGAGGAAAAGATTGCAGAAGCAGCAACATTAGGCTTCAAGTTTCAAGTTGCCCCACACACACACAAACATTTTTTTTTCTTCCAGTACCTTCTCTTGGCCTGTTTGTTGAGGAAAAGCAAGAGCAAAAGGGCAGCTCTAACCTGCCAGCCAAGTCCTGAATTTGAAAGCTCTTTTCCCCACACCTCCCAGTGCACTAACTCGTTGCTCCAGTCAGCCAGTGTGTCACAAAATGGCACCACTCTGAGCTGCAGAAGCAATGTCCTGTGCTCAAGCCTCACAAAAGTTTCTGAACTGCTGCCACCACTACTAGTAAAACATATCGAAGGAAGTGAGCATGTGCAAGAAAGCAAACAAAGTGCCTGGTGTGAAGAGTGGGAGACACCACAACACAAGGCAATCAACAAGGCTGTGCAGTGTGGTTTTAAGGGACTCCAAAAAGAGAAGTTTCATGCAGCCTTTATCCCCCCCGCTGTCCCCTTTTCCCTCACTGCCCTCATGCTTCCCCCTTTTTTTGCACCATCCTCCTGGACCTTTCCAATCCCCCAGGGGAGAGTACCACCCACTTTGGGAGTCACTGGTTTAAAGTACCATATATTCCGGCGTATAAGATGACTTTTGAGCAGTCAAAAGTGCCCTCCAAAATTGACAGTCGTCTTATACGCCAGATATACTTTGCTTCGCCTGCCTGCCTATCTCCTGCCTCTTCGCAAACGGAGCGAAGAGGCAGGAGATGGGGCAGGGGGGTGAAGCAAAGTGGTTTGAAGTTCATTTGCCCCCCTCCTCTGCCTTCTCCCACTTTGGGGAGCAACGGAGACAGAGGAGGGGGGCGAACATTGTGGTTTGCCACGGCTGCCACGAGATCGCCTCTGCAGCTGCCGAGGCAAACCGTTAGATTCGCCCTTTCCCCCCACCTTCCTTGAAGGTGGAGGAAAAGGGCGAAAATGCCCCGTTTTGCTCCGTGACCCCAATCCCTCCTTCTGGGCTCCCTTCCGAAGGAAGCCCAGGAGGAGGACGCAGGGCCGTGGAGCCAAACCCCGGGATTCGCCCTCTCCTCCCATCCACCCGCCCACCCTCTGTCCATCCACCCCCCTTCCCCAAACGTGCGGAATCGCGCCTTTGGGGAGGGCGGTGGCTGGGAAGCCCCCTCCTCCCTGCCACCCGCCCACCCTCCGTCCATCCACCCACCTTCCCCAAAGGCGCGGAATCACACCTTTGGGGAGGGGGGTGGTGGCTGGGAAGCCCCCTCCTCCCTGCCACCAGCCCACCCTCCACCCATCCACCCCCCTTCCCCAAAGGCGCAGAATCGTGGCTTTGGGGAGTGGGGGTAGCTGGGAAGCCCCCTCCTCCCAGCCACCCGCCCACCCGCCACCCATCCACCCCCCTTCCCCAAAGCCTCGCTTTGGAGAGGGGGGGTGGCTGCGAAGCCCCCTCCCCCCAGCCACGCAGCCACCCTCCACCCAGCCACCCCCCTTCCCCAAAGCCTCACTTTGGAGAGGGGGGGTGTCTGTGAAGCTCCCTCCGCTCATCCACCCATTCACCCTCCACCCAGTCACCCCCCTTCCCCAAAGCCACGCTTTGGAGAGGGGGGTGGCTGCGAAGCCCCCACCCTCCACCACCCCAGCCAGCTGGCCATCCCGCATTCCCCAACCCACCAGGAGACTGAGCAGCCTCCTGTGGGTTGGGGAATCGCGGGAGGAGGGAGCCCAGAAGGAGGGATCGGGGCTCTGGAGTTAAATCCCTAGATTCGCTCCCTCTCCCTTGACGGTGGGGAGAGGGGGCGAATCCCGGGGTTTGGCTCCACATCCCCGCCTCCTCCCTATGGAGCCAAATGGGGCATGTTCGCCCCTTCTGCCCACCTTCCTTGAAGGTGGGGAGAGGGGGCGAATCTAGGGGTTTGCCGCGGCTGCCCCCGCTTCCCCCACATTGGTCCCCTTCGGAAGAGCCAAGACGGCGGGATGGGGGCTGCTGAGGCAAACTGGGCATTTTTGCCCCTTTCCTCCACCTTCGAGTCCAGTTTGACTGGAAGGTTGAAGAGAGGGGCGAATGTTGCCCTGCCAGCTGATCCTGTTCGCTTTCCCAACTCACGAGGAGATCCTCCTGAGTTGGGAAACAAAGAGGATCAGCTGACAAGGCTCCCCCAGCCAGCCAAATTGGGGGGGGGTCTTATCTGGTGAATATATGCCTAAGCCTAGATTTTTGGCTGGAAATTGGGGGGTGGGGGTGGTCTTATACGCCCAGTCGTCTTATACACCAGAATATACAGTATACACCTGTAGTTGAAATAAAATTAACTTTTCTGTTATTTCAGAATGTGGGACATTTTTTTCTCCTTCAAGGCCTGTATATCTGCAGGAACTATTCCTGTGTACAGTATTCTTTCCTGTACTCTGAAGTCAGTGGACGTAGTAAAGTATAAGGAATTTATTAAACTTACATTTTAGGAGAACGTACAAAATGCATTAAGTACAAACCTAAATCGAAACTGTAATACAGTTGCTCTTGAAATCCATATGTTCCCAGAGTTTGTAGTGCAGTTCACACACATATGCATACAAATATAAAATTGAATATTTTAAGGAATAGGCAGAAACAATATTTTGAGGAAGAGAAAGCACACATAAAATCTTTACTCATTAGGGAATTATTTTAAATTTTGTAAGTTTGAAAAAATATATAGAAACATGCATGCATTTTTAGATGTGCACAAAAATGTGTTTAAGTTTTTATGCAACTGAAAAACTCACATTCTAATGTGGAATCAGGGTGGAAAAGATGTAGCACTGGAAAAATAGCTGGAACAAAATCAATATGACAGACTCATTCATCCATATGCAAAGAAGACTGTGGTTGAAATTCTCTTCCTTTGTAGAAGCAAGATTTATGGGAAGTTGGAGTCTTTGCAAGTCTTCGCCAGTGAAATATTATATATTAATAGAAATATTATAATTTCTATTAATATATAATTGAGAATTGGTTGTTTTTAAAGAGCCTTGTGATTTCATATTCTGCTGCTACTGAATTGTCATGCACTTTACTTGTTTGGTCTAGTTCATTTTTATTTCACTTGTTCAATTGCACATTTTCTGTTTATTTTTTCTTAGATACATTGCAATATTAATAATATTCCTCTTTCTTCTTTTTTGTGCAAAACTGCTTGTTTGTTGTGCTGTAATGTATGTAGGTGAAGAATTGACATATTTCTTTAAAAGAAAAATAGGAGCCATTTGATATGTGTTTTATAATTCAGATTCTGCAACCAGGGTGTATAATGATGCAGATGTTACTTACAGGCATTGCTAGCTATAGAGTAAGGCTAGTAGGAAGGTATTCTCAGGGCCTATCTAAACAATGAAAACAATACAAACGGGATGTGAACGGAAGGTGATTCATTCATACGGACATTTGCACAAACACATGCCATTAGGAAGGGGGGCAGCCAAATCCACTGCAAATTCCTTTTCTATAAAGCTCCATATGACATGTGAATGTGTGCTAATTTGGACAGTTACATTTGCACAGATACGAACAGGCAGCTGGTTGGCTGGAGGAGCATGGGGGTGGGGTTAGCAAGCAGGGAAACCGGCTGCTGCCACCATCTTGGATTTTCAGCTAAGTGAGGGTCCAGTAAGTCAATGAAATGGCAATCGAATACTCTTTTTTTCTTTTTCTTTTTTTAAAATATGAAATATTTCATGTGCACACCATGGGGGACTGTGGGTTTTTTTTTAAAAAAAAATGACAGCAGATTTAAAACCACAGGTAAATCACTCACAGCTGCCATCTTGGCCAGGGGGTCATGTGGAGTTTAGGGAGGCTCTTTTGACTGGGAAGACAGGTCGCATTGTTGCAAATGCCTGCTTTTTCAGATGTGTTCATATTTCCGCCCCCCCCCTCGTATAGATGGGACCTAAAGCTGGGTAAAGAGTCTGTGGTCCACAGGCTTGATGCAGTCCTACAAGTACCCCTCCCTGTCCAGTTTGCCATTCTGTAGTCTTTCTTAAAATGTAAAAAAAAACAATTGTTTTAAATAAACTTTTTGGAGTAATTAAGTGCCTGGCAGAGACTCCATGTGCATAACTGCAGCTGGGAAGACTGAGGTTTTAGAAAGTTATATGCTAGTAGGAGCAAAGACTCAGAAAGAGGGGAGTACTCAAATTCCAACATTGAAGATAATTATTTTGTACATTAATTAAACTATACTCATTCCTAAACTGATAATACAAGGTCTGTCTATTAAATAAAAAGACTGTGTCTCTACCTTTCAGACAAATCAGGAAGAACTGATTGTGAATGCTTGAATGCTGACCTTGAACATGTATGAACCTGCATGACAAACATCAACACTCTCGGCCCGTTCAATTAATTGTCAGTTGTTGTTTAAAGCAGCTGTGTTGTCTGTTGTGTGCCAGAAAAAATGCTAAGTTTAAAAGTCGAGCAATGTGTCAATTTGAAATTTTTAGTAAAATTGAACAAAACACCAACAGAATCTTTTCAAATGCTTACTGAGGCATACAGGGAAGACTGCATGTCTCATGTATGTGTGTTTGAGTGGCACAAAAGATTCAGAGAAGGACTTGAGAATGTGGAAGACGATGAATGCCCAGGACCACCTTCTACTTGAAGAACCAAAGAAATTGTGGAAAAAAATCAACCAGATTGTTTGAGGAGGCTGCCGACTCAGTGTCTGAATGATAGCTGATAAAGACACTGTGTGGAAAAAATTGCATGAGGATCTTAACATGAGAAAAGTTTGCACCAAGATGGTCCCTAGGGTTCTCACACCAGAGCAAAATGAGTGCTGCAAGGAAATTTGCACTGACATTCTGCATCAATTTGAAGCAGACCCTTTTCCTAAATATCATCACTTGTGATGAAATCTGGATCTTCCAGTATGATCCAGAAACAAAATGACAGTCAGTGCACTGGAAAACACCACCAACACCAAGAATGAAAAAAGCACATCAAAGGAAGTCTACATTCAAAGTCATCCTCATTGGGGTTTTTTTACTTCAAGGGCATAATTTTGGCAGAATGGGTTCCTGAAGACAGAATAGTGAACCAGCATAATTATAAGGAAGTTTTGACAAAGTTGAGAGAAAGAGTCAGAGAAAAAAAAGGCCAGAACTGTGGAAAAATGGTTTCATTCTGCATCAAGGCAATGTGCCTGCTCATACAGCACTTTCTCTGAAGCCGGTTTTTGCTCATAAATGATTTACTACATTTGAACATCCTCCATATTCACCAGATTTGGCACCATGCAACTTTTTTATTTTCTCTAAAGTGAAATTGGTGCTTAAAAGAACACATTTTGAGTCAATTGATGCAGTATGAAGAAAACAGCAGATGTGCAGAAACCAATGTGCTCCACACCTTTGACCAGTGGAAAATAAGACTGTGAGTGTGAACGCTTATATATTGAATAGGACAAGCATTCTAATTGTAATACATATAAATAAAGATGTGTTATTGTACCAGGCTGTTTATTTAATAGACAGACCTTGTACAGGCAGTGCATGGGAATAGTGTCATATGGGCAGAGGCTCATTTTTACTGTCAGGTCACTGGTGCTGTTTGCTATTTAGAATGCTGTTCATTATTTAGTGCTTATGTAGCTGGGATATGCAGTAGTTAGGGTTATGCAGTAGTTAGCATTGCTAAGCCTGTGTCTCATTATACCAGTGACATGAGCAGAAGGCATTCTGGGAGCTGGGGCTGGTATGTGCTGGAGAGATGGCTGGATGGCATGCCAAGGTCACTGGCTGCTTGGGAATGTTTGAGGAGCTTTGCATAAGCATAGATAATTATAATGACCAGGTGAGGTGGCGGGACTGAAACTGGCAGAATGTATTAACAAAGAGGGTTTTGGCACGAAAGCCTCAGAACTGTCTATGCAGTATTATCATATGCATCTATATCCTGACAATAAAGCAATCTAAATCGATGCCTGCTGTATGTGTGAGTAGGTGTTAGCAGAGTTCACCACAGTTAGACAGTTCTCTCTAAAGTCCCTGCTGTAATCCTTGGCATGACATGTCCCAGGGAAAAGACAAGCAGGTGTTGGACACAGGAGCCAGGGAGTCAGTTCCTGACAAGCCAGATGTGGCAGCTGATGGCAGCAATGAGGCCTCGAAGGGAAAGGCCAAAAAGAAAAGGGAGTGCCACAAGGCAGGAGTGCAAACCCAATGAGAAGTGCAAGAAGTGGATAGGACAGAGGCAGAGGCAGTCACCTCACTCTCTTTCACACCCATAAGGAAGCTAGGGGCTGTACCAAGAGACCACTGGGCATGGTACCTGGGCCCCAACAGGTGGAACCAGGAAGGCAGAGGCTCCCAGCGGTGGGACCTCCCAGCAAGCATGCAGTATGGTGGGGCAGCGATCAGGCTAATCTACTTGATCAGGAGATGGGTATGGCATGCATGAAGTGCTGCAAGGAAATTCCATAGATATGTGGGATCCAAACCTGCCTAAGTTCCTGAACCGCTTGGGGCAGAGAGAACCAGAACCAATGGTGGCTGTGGGGCCTGTAGATTGGGAAGAAGAAGTGGAGGTCCACACACAACCTTGGTGTGGACCAGTGCCTCGGGTTCCCGGGGTTCCAGCGGCCCCTGCCCCATTAGAGCTGAAGCCAGTGCCCCATATGCTAAGGGGCTTAAAGGCAACATTCGACAGAGATGCCAAGAAGTTGTCGTACTTCCTCCCCCAGGTGAGTTAATTCATGAGGCAGTGGGAGACAACCTTCTAGATGGAGGAAGAGAAAGTCCAGTATGTATCCAGTCAACTTGAGAGAGAGGCAGTTGAGTGGTTGGTTGGGCTGTACGATACGGCTGCTTCCAAACTGGGCCGCCTAGGTGAGTTTATGATGGCCCTGAGAGCCCGATTTGAAGACTCCTTCAGACAGGAGAGGGCCCACACAGAGCTCCAGCGGATGCATCAGGGCAGTCAGCCCGTGGCTGACTATGCAACAGAGTTCCAGTGACTCGTGAGCCAGGTCCCAGACTGGACTGAAGCCACTAAAATCCAGTATTTTGGGGGACAGGCTCAACACCAACATCCTGGAGTGGGCACTGGTGCAAGGCAACCCAGAGACCCTACTCACATGGGTTTGGCTGGCTGGCGAGGTGGAGGCGCTATGGCAGAGTGTCAAGCTAGCCAAGCAGTGACGAGGGTGGACCAGTAAGCCAGCCGGTGGGCAGGCTAAGAAGTCAGTGTGCCCTGCAACCACCCTGATGGAGACAGGGTGAGACCAGCAGATGTGACTAGGGTTGTGCCTATGGTGTGGCAAGGGAGGACATCAGATCATGGAGTGCCCTGAGAAAACCCCCAGCAGCAGAAAGAGAGAGGAGGCCCTGAGGAAGGCAGAGGGATGACTTTCACATGGAAATCCTTGGGGAATCCCAAGTCGAAAGCCACTGCACAAACCAAGATCAAGGAGCACCTGACGGGTGAGTTACCATGGGAGACTGACGAGACGGATGGCTCATCTTCATCCAAGGGAGAGCTGGTGGGAAACAGGCAAAGCCCACCCTAGTTAGCACCAAGGGCGGGCTGAACCAGAAGGGTGCCCGGAGTCTGAGTGGAGTGAAAGCTCCAGTTTTTATGTAAGCAAAAATATGGGCACCACAGAAGGAACCCCCTCTGTAGAGTATTGGGCATGATAGACTGTGGATGTACACAAGTGCTGATCCACCCAGTGTTAGTTTCAGAGCTAGGGTTGATGACTCAGAAACTTAAAACACTAATCAAATTCACTCAGATGCACATGGTCCAATGAAGGGGGGTTCCGCTAAGTGCATAACCAAGCCCATTCAATCTCAAGATGGGAGGCCATCAGGAAACTATTAGATTTGTGATTGCCCTGGGTGCCATCTAAGCCTTGGTAGTGGGACTGAACTGGCTGAAATATCATAACCTAGACATAGACTGGATTACGGAGATTGTTACATTCACTGACCCAGCTTGTGTGGGAAAAGCAGGGGCCATCAAAGTAGCATTACAAACATGGAGGCATCTGTTAGAAGGGGCATCCAAACCCTTTGAGGTCTGAATGGATCACAAAAACCTTGAGGCATTATGCATCCCACGTAAACTGGGTCTGAAGCAAATCTGATGGGCAGATTTCTTCTATAAGTTCAACTTCATGCTAAAGTTTCTCCTGGGAAAGAAAATTTTTCTGGTGGATGCCTTATCCAGGCTGCCGCAACATGAGAGTAAGTGGAAGGAGGTAGTGGACACTGTATTTCTGCCTTCCTAGTTTGGGTTAGGTGTCACAACAAGAAGCCAAGAAAAGCAAAGTTAAAAGAGTTCTTCCTTCTCCAATCCAAACCAGAGCCCAAGACTACACCCCCCAAACTGCCTGAAGTTAGTCAGCTGGCTGAGGATGTGAAGCTGGGGCTAGATACAGGGTGGAGAAAGCCAAATTGAGAAAGCCTTGAGTCAGGTACTCTGATTCCAAGTGAATTGGGGAGGTAACCATGAGACAAGGCTTGGCTAGGAAAGGGGACAAGATCCATGTACCGAATGAACTGAGGGGTCAGAGTCTAAAGCAAAGTCATGATGTAAAAAGTGCTGGTCATTTTGGCTATGTGAAAGCTTTGCTTTTGCTGCACAAGCAATTTTGGTGGCCAAAAATGAGAAAGGAAGTGGAGAACTATGTTAAAGAGTGTCATACTTGCACCACAGCTAAAAGGGGTTCAGGCAAACCCAAAGGACTGTTGCAGCCACTACCCACCCTTCTAAGCCCTGGGAAGCTATTAGCATGGACTTTATAGTAGAATCCCAGAGAGCAAGAAAAAGACTGTAATATGGGTGGTAGCTGATTTATTCTCGAACTAAGCCCATTTTATAGTCTGCAAAAGTATTCCCGCAGCCCAGCAATTAGCCAAATTGTTTGTTCAGCATATATACTGACTTCATGGCACACTTGCCAAAATTATATCGGATCGAGGTGCCCAATTTACGTCACAATTTTGGAGAGCCTTTACAAAACTGTTAGGGATTGAACTGGGGGTGAGCAGTGTCCATCATTCACAAACCGATGGAAAAATGGAGAAAATAAATGGCATACTAGAGGAGTACTTGCATTGTTATATCAATTTCCAACAATCAGACTGGGTAGACCTGTTCCCTTTGCAGAAGTGGCATACAACAACACTGTGCATTACAAACATGGCACAGGTCACTCCCCCTTCAAAGTGGTCTATGGCCAGGACATTGACCCATTACCATCGGGGGAAGTGGACAAGAAAGACCCACTTCCACTGGTCCAGTGGAGTGCTGAAATGAAGGAAGTGTGGCCTAAAGTAATCAAGGCATTAGACTTTGCTAAATCAGTATTATACAAGAAACAGGCGAGCAGAAAGTGAGACCCGAATCCTGCCTATGAGGTGGGAGACAGGGTTTATCTTTCTATGAAGTTTCTAAAAAGTCCTCAGTCATTTAAAATAACTGGGTCCTAAATACATTGATCCTTTCCACATATCCCATGTGATTAATCCAGTTGCCTATGATTTGGACTTGCCTAAATTGTATCGTAGTGTGCACCCCATCTCCCATTCTAGTCTACTGAAGCCTGCTCCTCCTTCAAGTACCTGGCACCCTGTTCCAGAGGACCCTCCCCCACTGATGGTGGATGAGAACGAACATTTTGAGATTTCTGAGATCCTAGACTCCAGGAAGCGTAAAGGGACTTTGCAGTATTTGGTACACTGGAAACATCTGCCAGTAGGCCATGTGAAATGGGTGGATAGCGCCCATGTTTAAACACTGCGTCTCTTGACCAAGTTCCACAAGTGCTTCCCGAATAAGCCTGGATGACCTGTTTATTTTCTTTTCCTGGTGTTTTCTTTTGCTCCTGTGTTTTACTGTTTGCTGTGCTTGGGGGGGTTGCTTTGAGGGGGCAATATGTCAGGTGGCTGGTGCTGTTTGCTATTTAGAATGCTGTTCACTGTTTAGTGCTTAGATAGCTGGGATATGCAGTAGGTAGCATTGCTAGGCCTGTGTCTCATTATACCAGTGACCTGACATGAGCAGAAGGCATTCTGGGAGCTGGGGCTGGTATGTGCTGGAGAGATGGCTCACCGGCACAACGAGGTCACTGGCTGCTTGGGAATGTTTGAGGAAGTTTGCATAAGCATAGATAATTATAATGACCAGGTGGTGGTGGTGAAACTGAAACTGGCAGAATGTATTAACGAAGGGGGTTTGCTGCCAAAGCCTCAGAACTGTCTATGCAGTGTTACCATATGCATCTATATCCTGACAATAAAGCAATCTTAATTGATGCCTGTTGTACGTGTGAGTAGGTGTTAACCAAGTTCACCACAGTTACCAAATAAAATTTGTCCTGAAATGTTTTTGTGTTCCATATTACGTGAGAATTGTTGAAGCACCTTTGAAGTCTATACAACTGCAAGAATGAGGACCCACTTCTCCCTCCTAGTTCTGATTGTGAGCTGTGGAAGGAGGCAAGGGACTCCCTCCTGTTATGTTAGCTTCCATGCTCAGAGTGTTTGCAAGGTCAGCACAACTTCTGGGATGTGTTCTCTCCATCCTCACCAGCCTCACATTACGGAATCAGAGTGGGGATTTGCACAACTTTAGAAATTGGTCCAGGGATATAAGAAGGAGATTCACTGACCTTGTTCTGAGTCTGGAAATACTTAGAAAGAAAATAAGCGCATGCCAGTGGCAACCTTGTGTGCACAATTATATATTGTTGCTTGTACTATTTTTTAAAAAAATAGTAGCATCCCACTTCAGAACCAAGGAGTGTAATGGATATAACTAAGCAACTGTTGTAACATGTGTTTTCTCTCCTCTCATTCACAGTATCACCAACTTCAGGATGAATATTTCACCAGTGCTGTAGTCTTGTCGCTGATTTTAGCTGCCTTATTTGGCCTTGTCTACCTTTTAATAATACCACAGTAAGTATTTTCTCAGTGTTTTAAATTAAATGTAGTCTGATTTTTTTAGTGGAATACGAGTTTCTTTCTTGGGCAACATTTGGATTTATTAAGAGCTTTGTCTGCTTTCATTATAGAAAAAATATGAATGTCTTCAAGTCTTTCGAAGCTTTTCATTAATCTGTTAGTGACTTTATAGGAAACAAAGCTAAGACAATGCAGTACAGTCATCCCTCCACATTTGCGGGTTAAGCATTCATAGATTTGATTATTTGCAGATTACTAAATATGTTCTCTCAAGGTATTTTCTAGGTGTCTGGAAAAGCAGCTCAAAATGCCAGCTGGATAAACAAGGGCTGGGAAAGCAGCCAAGCCCCCAGTGATAGTTAATTAGGGAGAGCCAGATAAAATTCAGAACAAGCAAGGTTCCGTTTCTTTGAGAAGCTGTAGTACAGGCAAGAAGGCACACAGAGAAGAGTCCAGAATATAGTCCAAAGGTCAAGGCTTACAGAAGGCAGCGTAGTCCAGAAGTTGGTCTGTGGGTCAGCAGGGTCAGGCAACAGGGTTGTCAGGAATAGTCCAAGGTCAAGGCACGAGTCAAGGCAGCAAGGATTTAGGCAACCAAGTCAGCAGGAAGCTTTCTCCAGGGAGATCAGTTGATCTCTAACAAAGTCTCCATTGGCTATATAAAGCAATTAAGGCTTTGCCAAGTGTTTCTTAATGAGCAAGTTCTTCTCATAAATTCTCAGAGACTTCCTTTGAGCTTCCTTTTGAGCTCACTGCTGGGTGTATGATGGTGGAGGTAAGTCCATCTCTTCTTCATCATCCTTATCTGAATTGGGAGGACTCTCTGCCGGGACTGGTGCCAACCCACTAGGGACAGACTCTTCCTCTGCTCGAGCCTCCAAGTTGGCAGGGTTCCCTGCTGGCACAGGTGTAGATAAAGCTATGTCAGGGTACCTAGGGCTGTTCCCTGCCATGTCCTCCTCCTCCTCTGACTCTATAGCCTCATCAAGCTCATGCGGCATGACACTAGGTTCTCCAGCACAGTTCTTTGGTATACTTCCACCATCTCTCCAGAAGTCCTACAAATTCATAGACAAGTGTTCCCCCTAGGAATCTCTTGGTCCTCCATTGTGACTCTGGAGATTATCAGACGCAGTGAAACATGGCAAAAAACCACGTCCCAAATCACATCAGAAGAATGGGAGGAGAACAGAAAGGGCGACATTATGAGGTATTATGAGGATTCCCACATCCTCAGCTATTCCTGGAGCGTAGCACTGCAGTGGACAAAGCATTCCTTTTGTATTGATGGGGACAAGCCACCAATAAAAAGAGACACCTTATTCATGCCTGCACTACAACCCCCAAACAATGAAGGACAATGTCATCTGATAATGTTGCCCTTTTGTGTTCTCATCGCAATCTTCTGGCATATTTTTTGCCACGTCTGATAATCTCTCTATGGTCAGCTTCCAGCAGAAGCATACCGTAGAATTGCACTGGAGGACCTACAGATACATAGAGAATTATTCTCTCAGTAGGCCTCTCCAGATGATTTTAAATTGTGAATTTTAAACTGTGTACTGATTGTTTTAGAATGTCTTAGTCTTACTTGTTTTTTTTTAATTGATAAGTTTTAACTGATATGTGTTTTTAAATAATATGTTTTGTGTTGATGGTTGTTCCCCACCTCGATCCACAGGGAGAGGTGGGTAAGAATTATTATTATTATTATTATTATTATTATTATTATTATGCCTATATTATTAGGCCTATATTCACAGTTTTTCCACTTTTGTGGGGGGTCCTCTGCCCCTAACCCTCACAGAAGCTGACGGTCAACTGTAGATTGCTTATGAGAAATCTGTTTCTTCTAAAAGTTGGTTTTTGAAGTAGAAGTTTCTCCATTTACTCACAAAGGAACAAGCTTCCCATTGTTCCTACCTTCATTCTAATCGTGTACTGTAAAACAAAGGAAATTTTCCATTCGTATTTTCCCTGATATTGGACAAAATGCCTGGGTCTGTGTTTACATATTGTTGCTTCTTTTGAAAATGATCTGAAGTAATCATAGGTTCAAATCAAATAAAGTTTTATTGAATATAAATATTGATGTTTATGTTTAATATTTATTTAAATATTTAAATAAATATTAAACAAAATATTAATATTAATATTAAACAAAATATTAATATTACTTAAATATTAAACAAAAAGTCTCACAAAAAGAAAGTCTCACAAAAAGAAAGTCTCATAAAAAGAAAGAGACAGTAATCAGAGCCAGATCTTCACCACAACTTCCAATGAATTTCATCGTTTAAGAAATGTTTTGTTTGAAGAAGCAGTTCAATTGGCGTGTACTGAATCTCCCAACTAGCTTAATTTAATAACCCTAGGTTTTAGTGTTATGAGAAGGCAAGAAAAATGGCCCACTTTCTCCATTTTACTCATACTTATCACATCCTCTCTTACACTTGTTCTAAACTAAAAATCCCCCCAAATTATACTGTTTTCCTTCAGGGGCTGTCCAGGTCCTTTATAATTTTTGCAAGAAATTGTAGTTCTATGATTGCAGAATGATCTATAATAAGAAATATTGCAGTGTAAAGAATTATAATGTACTACAATTGAAAATATTCAGCAACTGAGAAAAGACAAGTCAGAGCAGTGAGAAGTGTACTATACATATAAGGTAGGCTAAAAGGCAAAATCCTTGATATTTCGTTAAAATCCTTCCAGAGAGGTCTAGTAAGAAATCAGTGCTTTTATGTATCCTTTATGACTCAGTTTCCATATGTTCCTTTTAGGAGTACCGTAGTCCTTGTCCTCTTGGTGTTCTGCATATGCTTCCTGGTGGCATGTATCATGTACTTACATGTCACTCGAGTACAAGTAAGTGTTCTGAAATCTTGTGGCTTCTTATGCTGGATTTACTGTATTTAGTAGTACACAATCTGGATTTCACTTCTGCTACATTGTGTGCCTGAAGGTAAGAACCTGTTTAATTTTAACAATGTACAGCTTTTAGGATTGCCAGATTGGATCCAGGATGATTCTTCTGTAACTTTAATCCTTAACAGATGTTGGAGCAGGACAAGCTTCATCAAGTGGGATAAAGGAACTTATCCTTCTTCAGTTTCTGAACCCCAACTTTCAGGCTATTGCCTCACAAGTAGAAGTGGGAGAAGGGCACATGGAGGTGCATCCAGCAACAGGAACAGAGATAGATGACAAGAATAGAGCTGGGCACTCCTCCGCACCCTCCCTGCCTCACCTTCACCAGCGAAGCAATATCCGTGTTGGCTCCAGATGGCTGTTGCTCAGAGTTGGGGTTTGGAAGGTGAGGGGTAACAGGTACCTTCATGCTGCTTGACATTGTTTTACACTACCTTGTCTTCCTCCAAGATCTGTTAAGTATTAAAGTTATAGGAAACCTTCCCCATATCCAAACTAGCATTCCTAAAAACTCTTAATACAATGTAGGCTTTTATTAGACATGTTTCACAATCCCCTGTTTCCCTAAAGGAGTAGGAACATATAGTGACAGACTTTATTGGGTCCTTTGGGGGTGGGGGAGAATACACTGTCAGTTCAGCTACTTGGGCCCCATCCTACTCTATGTAAGAACTGGCAACTGCTTGCGGAGCTTCTGTTCTATGAGAAATTCAGATGAGTGTGCAGGTTTTTATTTTCTTCTTAGTTTGCTGCTACCCTTGACAGTATGCAAAAAGAACGGGTTACTTACTGTAACTATAGTTCTTCGAGTGGTCTTCTGTGAGTTGACACAATGGGTTAATCCTGCACCTGCACAGAGCATTTTGGAAACTTCTAGAAACCTTAATTCAAACTTTTGGGCGATAGCTCCGCCCCCTCATCCCTGGACTATATGAGCCTGCACCTCTCACCAACAGCTCAGTTCCTTATAGCTGCGTATTAAAAATGATGTGAGAGGTAGGACACCAGAGTGGAAGAGGGCGGGTTTGTGTGAATTCACAGAAGACCACTCAAAGAACTATAGCTACGGTAAGTACACGTTCTTTATGTTCGTGGTCTCTGTGAATGCACACAATGGGTAGACTAGCAAGCTCAGGAGCCCAGAAGGTGTGGGTGTCTGAAGCAATAAAGACAATATAACAATATGGTATAAAAACTGATGTGCTATATTAAAGCTCACAATAAGAGTGGGCTGTCGATCACAGGAAAATGGCTGCATAAGTACCGCCCTGGCTAGGGCTGAGCCATCATGTCTAATAGAGTCTATCTTATAGTTCTTCACAAAGGTGAATGCCCACGTGGCTGGCCTGCAAATGTCTGGCAGCGGTATACCACTGAGGAATGCTGTTGAGGTAGCTGTTGCTCTAGTAGAATGACTTCTTATGGAGGAAGGTAAGGGCTTGCTCATTATCTCATATGAAATTTGGATGGTAGATGCTACCCACTTGGAGAACCACTGAGATGAGACTGCCAGACCCTTCTTGGGGCCCAACTAGCAGACAAACAGTTTTTTTGAGTGGTGAAATGCTGCTGTTCTGGCCAGTGCTGCCCTGACATTAAGTGGGTGGCAAGCATTGTTGCCAGTCAGTGTGGGTGAAGAGCCAAAGGACAGCAGAACTATATCTTGGTTAAGGTGAAAAGACGAAACCACTTTAGGTAAGAATGCCACATCTGAGGATGACCTTGTCTCTATGGAACTGCATATAGGGGGCATCTGCCCTGAGTGTGCACAGTTCACTTGCTCGCTGTGCTGAGGTAATGGCAACCAAGAAGGCAGTCTTAAAGAACAAAAGGTGTGTGTACACCGAGTCCATAGGTTCAAAGGGAGATCCCAATACAGCCTGTAGAGCTAGTTGGAGATCCCATGAGTTGACTGGTCCAGCCACTGGGGAGGTGTAAATTCTTGTATCCTTGTAAGAACCTGCAGAGAAGAGGGTCTGTAAAGCAAGACTGCATTCCAAGTCATTGAAAATTCCAGGATGCTGCCGCTATGTAGGCCCAAACGGAAGAGAGGGGAAGCCCTTTCACTGATAGGGTTGCCAAAAACTCAAGAAGGAGTGGGACTGATGCTTCAGCAGTGGGTGCACCTTTGTCATTAAGAAATCTGCAGAATTTCTGCCATTTATACTAGTATGCCTTTTGGGTGGAAGGGCATCGGGCAGCCTGTAGGATAGACTTCACTGAATCTGATAGGGGCACTACCTGCTGATGAGCCATGCTGTTGGTTTGATCACCTCCAGGTCAGGATGGAAAACCTGACAGTTGTGTAGTGATAGGACATCCCAACACAGAGGGAGATGGCGATAACATCCTTGGGACAGAAGAAGAAGTGGAGAGAACCATGGTTCCTGGGGCCACCAAGAAGTTATCAGTATGCACCTGGACCTGTCGTACCTCATCTTCGGCACAACTCTGGAGAGTAGGGGAAAGGCAGGGAACGCATAAAGCATGGTCCCTGTCCACTTGAAGAGAAATGTGTCTCTCAGATTCCTCTGTGATGAAGGCTGTCTGGAGCAGTACAGCTGACATTTGGCATTCCCCTGGACCAGTGTTCCCTACTCCTTGAAGAGGGTGGTCAGGATGTCCATTTCCATGGACCATTCATGACAACTGCCCTTGGCTCGGCTCAATGAATCTGCAATCTCATTCTGGTTCCCTGCCAGATGTATGGCTGTCAAGAATATTTGCCTGGCCACGCATCAATCCCACATCTGCATCGCGAGATCCAGGAGCGTTTGAGATCTGGTTCCCCCTTGCTTGTTGATATAGAAGACTGTGGTGGTATTGTCTGATACAAACTGACCCACTCTGCCCTGAAGTGATGACTCGAATGCTTTCAGAGCTTTGAACACTGTAAGAAGCTCCAGGAAGTTGATGTGCAGTTTGATCTCCTTCAGGGACCAGAGGCTGTGGACATTCAGACCATGGGAATGCACTCCCCATCCTGTTGTTATAAAACAACTGTTTTTGTGACAAGGTTCTTTTTGATCTAGAGAGAGAGAATAACGTTCAGCCAAGAGGACTATAGGAGAAGACCATACTTGGACACCAGAGCTGGTTTTAAACACTCCTTTCATGTAACATTTATTAGACATACATTAAACATGGTATCAGACATTTATTAGACATGCATTAGACATTTATTAGACATGTACAATCACATGTAACGTTTATTATGCAAACACACAATGACTTTTGGTACCAAGAGTTTTTCACTCACTCACACATTCAACCCCCCCCCATACTCACACAACAGGCTCCTATAGAGTTGATCAAATTCCATAGAGCCAATGGATACAAGTTATAGCACTATTCCTTGCATGACCAGTGGTCAAAAAGTCTCTTGTTATTATAGTCATTTTCAGCTGAATCACCTCTGGGCTGTCATCCAGCCAAAACCTGCCCACCCCATTCCTTGCAGGCTGCAGTCAGGTATTCCTTTGATGTTAATCAGATCTGCCTGTCCTGCAATTTCCACCAGAGATGGAACTGATTTTGACCCAGTCCATTATGTCATTTCCACTTTAGCAATAAAAAAGAGGTCAGGTTCTCACAGTCCTTGCTTCTTTGCCTCCTTGCTTCAAGTGTCATGTCTTCATTTTATGATGCATTGTGAGAATCTCCAGTTTAGGTAGTCTGTTTCCTTCAGCAAGGCCCATGCATCCACTTCCATAACATATTGTAACATATTTATTGTAACACTGTCATAAAAGCATCCATCATCAGGGACTTGGAGGGATGTGGCATCGCAAAGGGCAGACTGCACTACACATTCTCTGGCTGGGTCCACCACCCCAGCAGTGGGAGTATGGGATGAGGTACAAAAAGCATCCCCAAGGGGTCGCCTGTTAGCAGACTGAATGTGTGGAGGAACCATGCCTGTAGAGGGCGCATCCATAATCTGGTGAAGGGGGTCACTGCTGTGGTGGATGCCATGTGTCCCTGAATGCACTGAATGAAGTTCACTGTTACTCTTCTCCGGGCAATGCAGTGATGTACCATGCCTCACAGTACATTGAACCTGTCTTCCGGGAGGAAGGCCTTGCCCTGCATAGAGTTCAGTTGTGCCCCAATGAATTTTATGAGCTGTGCTGGCTCCAGGTGAGATTTGTCTAGATTGATTACAAGACTTAGATCTTTGAGCAGCGAAATTGTCAGAGTAACATCTTTGGTGCCTTTTGCCCTGGATGGACACATTATCAGCCAGTTATCTACGTACAGGAAAATCACCACCCCTTTCATGCAGAGGTGAGCTACTACTGGTTCCAATGCACTTGGTAAATACTCTTGGAGCTGTACAAAGGCCGAATGGGAGTGCCATGAAACGGTACATGCTGGAACTGACTGCAAACACCAAGAATCGTCTGTGCAGCTGGGCCATTGTGATATGGAAGTATGTGTCACAAAGGTTGATCGTAGTGACCTTTCGATCCAGTTTCCAACTTGGAGGAATGGGAGGATGGAAGAGAGGTAACCATTCTGAACCACTTGGGTATAATATAGTGGTTCATGCCTCGAAGGTACAGAATAGGGCATAGGCCACCATCTTTTTTGTTTACTAGGAAGTAATGGGAAAAGAAGGACTCCCTTCTTTGGAGCCGGTTGATCCTCTCTATAGCCCCTTTCTTGTGTAAGGTGTTCACCTCTTCTCTGAGATGTACAGAGGGGAGCATAGACTTGAACACCCCTGTAGGAGGAAGGCTGTCGAACTCTATAAAATATCCTTTGAGGATGATACTGAGGACCCAGGAGTCTGATGTGATATGACTCCATTGATGAAAAGCGGCAAGAAGCCCATCTGCTGGTGCCCAGGCTGTAGGCGTGGCAGGGGAGGGGTAGTCAAACCCACTGCTTAGACAAGTCTACTTACTTTTTCTGGAACTGAGACTTGGGTTTCAAGGTAGCTGGGGACTTCTTTGGATACTGCAAATAAGCATGGGTGGCATGCTCAGTGCGTGGTGCCAAAGGGCTGTACCTCCGGCGAAATGATGGCAGGCAGGAACCGTTTGCCATAAAAGTGTGACCTGGAGGCTTGGCTAAGCAGTGATATACCAAAATGCTTCGCAGTTGTCTGCATTTTATGAGTATGCTCCAGCTTTGTATCTGTGTCTGCGTGAAAGAGACACAGCTTCGTCGAAAAGAAGGTCTTCAGTCACCGACCTGGCTGTAAAGGAGAGGCCAGATGAGCACAACCACGCATGCCTACAGACTGCAATGGTGCTTGCAAGAACTTTCCTGGCACAGTCTGCCACGTGTTTAGCTGCTTGCTCTTGGTAATTGGCTAGGGCGAGATCATCATCTCTCATATTGTAGACTAAATCAAGGTCCTGCTGGGGAATCTTATCCAAGTATGGGGAAATAGTATGCTCCCATACAAGCACTGTAATTGGCAATTTTGGTAAGAAGGCAAGCTGAAGAGTAGAATTTTCTGCCAATGGCATCCGACTTTTTATCTTCACGGTCTGTAGGAGAAGAGTGGACTCTGTGTGACATGCGCATCTGGGCAGCATCGACAATTATAGAGTTCGGCTTCAGGTGTGATGCTAGCCATGGCGCTGCATCCTCAGACACCCGATAAAGGTGCTTCAATCTCTTGGAAGTGGGGGGAACAGAAGACAGAGTAGCCCAAGCTGTTTTTACAATCTGTTTCAGGAAGGGTGAAATAGGGATATGAGGCAACGGAGGGGCCTGTCTCTGGAGATCATGGAAAATGGGGTCATCCACGTGGACATTTTGAGTGGGATCTGGGCTCTGGTCCCTGTGGAGAGTGGGATCGACGACACTGAGCAGAGTTTGAGTGGGAGCGTGGCCTTGTCCTTCCTTGAGAGAGTGACTGGGAGTGGGACCGGGAGCAGGACCAAGAGCAGGACCATCGGGGCCGCTGGCGAGTTCTCGAGCAAGACCTGGAGCAGGACCGGGATTGGGACTGGGAGCTAAACCTGTCAAGATTCTGCACCACAGAACCCAAATCTGGTGGCTATTTCAAGTGCGATACTCTGACAATCCAGATGCCGGGTGAGAATCCATCTGCTGTGTCGACTGAGGCATAATCTGGCTCGGCTTCGTGGTACCACTCTGGCCAGCGTCTCTTTGCTGGAGGCAATGCTGGGGAAGCTCTCTCCACATCACCCTTTGTCTTCTTCAGTCTGGGATTGCAGTCTGGGGTGATCTGACTTCTTGGGCCACTTCCTCTCTTGGGACCAACCCCATCTACGGGATCCTTTGTCCTCCATGGCCTTGGCATTCTTTAACAAAGGCTCCTTTGCCACTGTCTCCTGTTACCCCAACTCCGGTACCTTACCCGACAGTACCACTTTGTGGTTGCTCTTCAAAGTCCTGGTTTCACTCGAGTGGGACTTAATGGTACCATCATCTCTAGCCCAAGTAAACATCAGGGTGAGCTTTGTGGTTGCTTTTGAAGAGTATGGTACTGTTTGGATCCCTTTTTCATGGTTTCTTTGGGTGACTTGGGAGTAGTCCCTGAACCCGAGGCCATCACTGGGGATAAAGCAGACAGAGCCTGGTCGTAAAGAAGAGGCTTGATTGAGCCTTTTATCCCCATTCCTCCAGTCTTGGGGAGTGAAGGCCTTACAGTGCCTACATGTTTTAACATGATGAAATTCTCCCAAGCATAATAGGCATTTAGAATGACCCATCAGATTTGGTCATTTTTGCTGAACACTGGGAGCAGGACTTTAAGAAACCTGCACCAGACATTTCTCAAGTTTAGGAAGCACAAGAGGATTACAGTACCATGTGGAGTCCAGAGTCCAAAACAGACGTCAGTCCAGTACAAATGAGCCAAATCCAAGACAGCAAGCAAAGAAAAGTCCAAATTCCAGTTCAAAGGTCAGTAAAGTTGTAAAACTAGCCAAGATAGAACAATGGAAGTCTGAGGTTTCCTTGAGTGTTCCTTCAGTGCTGCTCATGCAGCAGAAAAAAAGGAAATGAGCAGTTGGTGAGAGGTGGGGCTTATACAGGTCAGGGGTGAGGGGAGGAGGAGCTACCATCCAAAAGTTTGAATTGAGGTTCTAGAAGTTTCCGAAGTGCTCTGCACAGGTGCAGGATTAACCCATTGTGTGCATTCACAGAGACCACAAAGAACAACCTTTGTATACCAAGTAGTATATAAAGACCTATTTCAGCTTGTGCCTGAAAGTTCAGGCACACACAAGAGATTATCACACAAGGCTAGAAAAATGGAATTAAACCAGGATAGCAGTGTCTATGGCCAAACCTTATCACACAACGTTGAGACTGTCCTGTAAGTGGTGTGTTGAAACTGTACTGTTGTAACCTTTTTCATTGCTGGGGAAAGCCCATCAATAGCTCTAACTGTCGCTACTGTTCCACTGTTGGCCCTGGTGCAATAGGTCCCTTCACTTCAATTCCAGCATTCCAGCAGTCAGTGCCATGAGGGGGCCTTAATATCCTCCTCTCCTCTTTTTGCCCCTCCCACTTGCTATTCCAAAGCATGATAGCTTTGTGCCCGTCAGGTTTTTTTTTATTTTTATCTTTGCTGTGTTTGTGTAATTACAGCAAAAATGATTAAAATTATTTTGCTGTAAGTATATATTGAGCACGTGGAACTAGTAGTTCAGTTCCTTGCCTAGCAAGCTTACTTAAATTATAAAAATGATACAGATTTCCTTGAGGCATTTTTTCTTCTACATAATAACATTTATAACTTTTAAAATCTCTTATAAAACATTTTTATTGACAATTGGTAATTTTTAACCTCTATGTCTTGACACATTTACAACATTCTTTTACATTCTCTTTCAATCTAGAGCAGATACTTGATTGGGAGACAGGCTTGTGTACCCTAATGATGTTTTGAGCTATGCTGGCGATGGCATAATAGCCATCGGTAGGGTCTCCCATGGCAGACAGGTCAAAACCGAAGGGTCTGACAAAGAGCATCAAAGGGCAGGATGGGCTCTCTAGCCTTATGCCAACCATTGTAGGAGAAGGAAAACTCTAATCCCAAACCCGGGCAGATGGTGCTCGTCCAACCCTGTAAGGTCAACCATCTAAGAGAAGGAAACTCTAATCAAACCTACAACCTGAGGATCTCGCTGCTACCGTCCATGCTTCCAAGGCCACAGCAGATTAACCTCTGGTTTAAAAGGTAAGGCCAGTTCTGTGCACACTGCGCTCCACCAGAAAAATCCATTGCACAGGCTCGAAGGACAAATCCAATTCTGAAAAAGTCCTGTAGCGATAGGTGAGGGAAGAAACGGCAGGTGTAAAGATGCACTGGAAGCCGCAGACCCAACCCTGCATACAGGCGGTTCAGGACTTTGGTCGCTTGAGGCTGACCCAGGAGATGACAGTCTTGTTCGGCAGCATCCTGAACGACCAAGCAGCCTTTTTTAAGGAGAGCACTGCTTGCTCCATATGGAGAGGGGCCTAGAAAAGGTGGCCTAACGAAAGCTCATCCCCATCTACCTAGTTGGCTAGCTGCGGCCAACAGGCATCTTCTGAAGCGGTCAAACCAAGGCAAAGAAAAAAAGGCACACACTGGCCTCCAAAGGTGTAAGTAAACTGACGCTTGCATGCTGGAACATCAGAACCATGTGAGACTCTGCAGATAGTGGTTAGCCTGAGCATCATTATGCTCTAATAGCCCATGAACTATCACAACTTAATATTGACAACGCTGCTCTTAGTGAAGTTCGTCTCCATGAGGAAGGCAGCAAGAACACGGCGCCGGCTATACACTTTACTGATCTGGTAAACCCAAAACGGAAAAACATCTTTCAGGAGTAGGCTTTATGATTAAAAACTCCATTGCCTCCAAACTTGAAACCTTGCCAACAGGACACTCTGATCACATTATTTCCTTACACCTGCCACATGTTGTTCTCTTCATCATATATGCCCCAACTATGCAAGCTGACCCTGTAGAGAAAGTCAAATTCTACACAGACCTATGCCAACTCATACAAAAAGTCCCTGTAGAAGATAAAATTATTATCCTCAGTGACTTCAATGGCAAAGTAGGAAAGAACTCTGAAGCCTGGAAAGGTGTGTTAGGCAAGCGTGGCATTGGAAATTGCAATGATAACGGACGCCTCTTGCTAGAGTTCTGTGCAGAACACAGCTGACTATTACAAACACTATCTTTCAGCAGAAAGATAGCTTGATGCATCCCCGATCCAAACATTGGCACCTCATTGACTATGTTCTAGTCTGCCAGAGAAACATTCTCAATGTCCGTCATACTCAAGTGATGCCCAGTGCAGAATGACAAACAGATCATCGCCTCATAAGATGTAAACTTCATCTTAAGTTCAAACCTAAGAGGGGTGGCATCTTAAAGAAGAGACTCCAAGTCAACAATCTTCAACAAGTTACCATGAGAGACAACTTCCAGGCAAATCTGCAAACAAAACTTGAAGACCATCCTACGGATTCTTCTCCTACAGTGCTTTGGCAACGTATCAAAAACAGTATCCTCCAGTCTGTGGAAGAATCCCTCAGGTTCTCCCACAAGAAAAATCAAGACTGGTTTGATGAAAACAACCAAGAGATCCAGGAGCTGTTGGCAAAGAAGAGAACTGCTCACCGGGCATACCTCGCCCAGCCAACCTACCATGTAAGAAAAGCAGCTTTCCATCTCACATGTAGTAAACTTCAACAAAAACTCCGAGACATGCAGAATAAGTGGTGGATCAATATAGCAGAAAAGACACAATGCTGTGCAGATCTGGGTGATCATAGAGGATTTTATGAAGCTCTTGAAGCAGTGTTTGGACCTACTTATCAGGTCCAAAGCTCCTTATACAGTACAGATGGTCAAACATTAATTACTGATAAAGCCTCCATCCTGAATTGATGGGCTGAACATTTTCAAAGTCTCTTTAGTGCCAAACGAGTAGTCCAAGGCTCAGCTATCCAACATATGATACAAAAACCGATGAAAAATTAATTGGACATAGATCCCACCTTGGAAGAGACCCTTAAGGCCATTCAGCAGATGAAAAATGGCAAGGCATCTGGGATTGATGGAATCCCACCTGAAGTGTGGGAACTCGGAGGTCATGTACTCCATGATAAATTCCATGAACTCCTTGTTAATTGCTGGGGAAAGGGGGAACTGCCATCAGATCTCCGAGATGCAGTCATCATCACCCTGTACAAGAAAAAAGGAGCAAAATCCAATTGCTCAAACTATCAAGGCATAACACTGCTCTCTATTGCTGGAAAAATCCTTGCAAAGATGCTCCTGAACAGATTAGATCCTGCTATTGCAGAAGAATATCTTCCTGAAAGCCAATGTGGCTATAGAGCCAATAGGAGTACTACAGATATGGTATTTGCCCTTAGACAACTGCAAGAGAAAGGTAGAGAGCAGAACAAGGGTCTCTATGTAACATTTGTCGACCTCACCAAAGCCTTTGACACTGTCAGTAGAAAAGGTCTGTGGCAGATCCTGGAAAGACTAGGATGTCCCCACAAATTCCTTAAAAAGATTATCTTGCTACACGAGGGCCAGCACAGTCAAGTCAGATATGGCGATGCTCTTTCAGAACCCTTTCTAATAACTAATGGAGTGAAGCAAGGTTGTGTTCTTGCTCCAACTTTATTTACAGTCTTCATCAGCATGATGCTCCAAAGGGATAGGACAGAGCTTGAAGAAGAAGATGGCACCTATATACGTTACCGTACTGATGGTAGCTTGTTTAACTTAAGCCGCCTTAGGGCTCGCACTAAGACTCTAAACTATCTAGTCCGTGAGCTGTTCTTCGCTGATGCTGCTGCGCTTGTTGCCCACACAGAAGCAGCTCTGCAGTGCCTAACATCCTGCTTCGCAACAGCTGCAGAGGTATTTGGGCTGGAAGTCAACCTGAAGAAAATGGAAGTTCTTTACCAGCCTGCACCACAGGACGAACACCATCATCCCCACATTGCCGTTGGCAAATCTGTGCTGAAGTCCATTCTGCAGTTCACCTACCTGGGAAACATCATCTCGTCAGATGCCAAGATTGACAATGAGATCGATCACAGATTAGCAAAGGCATATAGCACTTTTGGAAGACTTTACAAAACAGTCTGGAGTAATAAACACCTGAAGCAAAGCACAAAAATCAGTGTGTATAGAGCCATTGTATTGTCTATTCTCCTTTACGGGTCTGAAACATGGGTCACCTATCGCCAACACTTACGACTCCTCAAACGCTTCCATCAGCGCTGTATATGCACAATCCTAAATATAAACTGGACTGACTATGTGACGAATGTTGCTGTTCTTGAGCAAGCAGGGATCACCAGCATTGAGGCCATGATATTGAGAACACAGCTGCGTTGGGCAGGGCATGTTTCTAGAATGGAGGACCATCACCTCCCCAAAATAGTACTCTACGGTGTACTCGTCACAGGTCAGCATAAGAGGGGCACTCCAAAAAAAATGATACAAGGACTCCATGAAACAACATCTCAGGCTCGGCCAAATTGATCACCAACAATGGTCCGCCCTGGCCTCACATCGGGAGGCATGGAGACGCACTATCCACAATGGTGCAGCCTTATTTGAGAACTCACGCCGAACAAGTCTTGAAGAGAAATGACAACGCAGAAAGAATCACAACCCGGAAACTTCACCTAAGGAGACCTTCTGCTGTGCTTTCTGCAACCGGGCATGTTTATCACGGATTGGCCTTTTTAGTCATCAGCGCGCTTGCATAAAACGCAGGAGGAGTACTTCCTGAATCTTCGTTTGCAAAGAAAAGCCAGAGAGAGAGAGAGAGACCTGGGGAAAATGGAGCAGATGATGCAGTAGGGGAAGTACAGCAAAGAATTGGTAAAGAGGTAGTTCAGGAATACTTGGCCAGTATAAATGAGTTCAAGTCTCCAGGGCCAGATGAACTTCATCCAAGGATATTAAAAGAACTGGCAGAAGTAATCTCAGAACTATTGGCAATAATCTTTGAGAATTCCTGGAGAACAGGAGAGATCCCAGCAGACTGGAAGAGGGCAAATATTGGGAGGGGGGGAATAAGACCCAAATAATTGCGGCCCATTCAGCCTGACATCAATACAAGGAAAGATTCTAAAGCAGATCATTAAACAGACAGTCTGTAAGCATTTAGAAAGGAATGCCATGATCACTAAAAGTCAACATGGATTTCTTAAAAAGAAGTCATGCCAGACTAATCTTATCTCTTTTTTTGATAGAGTTACAAACTTGACAGATGAAGGGAATGCTGTGGATTTAGTGTACCTTGATTTCAGTAAGGCTTTTGACAAGGTCCCCCATCATATTCTTGCAAAAAAGTTAGTAACCTGTGGAGTGGATTTGTAATTGGCTGACTGATTGAACCCAAAGGGTAGTCACCAATGGCTCCTCTTCATCCTGGAGAGAAGTGACCAGTGGGGTGCCACAGGGTTCTGTCCTGGGCCCAGTGCTATTCAACATCTTTATCAATGACTTGGATGAGGGAATAGAGGGCGTGCTTTTCAAGTTTGCAGATGACACCAAATTACCCCAGTACCGCAGAGGACAGGATCAGAATCCAAAATGACCTCAACAGATTTGAAAGCTGGGCCAATATTAACAAAATTAATTTCAACAGGGAGAAATATAGGATACTACACTTGGGCAGTAAAATGAAATACACGGATATAAGATGGGTGACACCTGGCTTGAGGGTTGTACATGCGAAAGGGATCTAGGAGTCTTAGTGGAACACAAGCTGAACATGAGTCAGCAGTGTGATGTAGCAGCTAAAAAAGCCAATGCAATTCTTGGCTGCATTAATAAGATTTTAGGGTCTAGCTCAAGGGAAGTAGTTCTGCTTTGGTCAGACCTCACATGAATACTGTGTCCAGTCCTGGGCACCACAATTCAGGAAGGATATTGAGAAGCTGGAATGTGTCTAGAGGAGGGTGACCAGGATGGTGGGAGGTCTGGAAGCCATGCCCTATGAGGAGCGGCTTAGGGAGCTGGGCATGTTTAGCCTCGAGAAGAGAAGGTTGAGAGGTGACATGATAGCCATGTTTAAATATTTGAAGGAGTGTCATACTGAGGATGGAGCAGGCTTGTTTTCTACTGCTCCAGAGACTAGGACACAGAGCAATGGGTTCAAACTACAGGAAAAGAGATTACACCTAAACATTAGGAAGAACTTCCTGACAGTAACAATTGTTCGGAAATAGAATACACTGTCTCGTAGTGTTTTTGAGGTTTTTAAACAGAGGCTGGATGGCCATCTGTTGGGAATGATTTGATTGTGTATTCCTGTATGGCAGGGGATTGGACTGGATGGCCCTTGTGGTCTCTTCCAATTCTATGATTCTGTGATTCTATAGGACCAAAATGCCAATAGTGATACACAGTGGGGAGGTGTAAGAAAATTTCAGAACTCCCTGATGCATGTAAAAGTAGGAGATAAAGTGGAGTTTAAAAAACCCAGAATGGGATATAAAAAGTCCCAAATCATAAACAAACTGCATGTTTGCTTCACTGTGCACTTTTTGTTCTGGGATGACAGTATGGCGCAAAGGGAGCAATGCTTTCCATTTCTTTAAGTGTGGGGGATCGTGTTCCCATTGAAACAGGGTTCTTCTTCCTCTTTCCTGAAAGGGAACAGGTTTTGCCCTTTCACAGAATTCATAAAAGCACAGGAGAGGAGATCATACAGTTTCTGCCAGCCACTCACAGCTCAACAGAGGAGAATAAGAGTCATAGAATCATACCTGACCCTTACCTGATGCCCAAGGTTAGACCATCTTAGAGTAATTTTCTCCCTTGCAAAGTGGTTCAAACCTCTCTGCCCAATCTGACAATTTCTACACATCCTTCAAGATCACAGGGGAGGAAGTGAAATCTCCCTCACTGGCACCTAAGATAATCAGAAGGAATCCCTACTTTGCAGAGCAGTTGGAAAGTGAATAGGTGGGCAGCTCACAATGACAGCTTCCCATTTTACCTTGCAGCTGGAGGGGAATAGAGCTGATACCAGCCACTGAGCTTCAGGTCACCAGTCAGCTGCCCACCCACCCATTCAGTCATTCTTTTCCATCATGAACATCCCCACCTATTCATGTACTCATTGGCCCTTTCAATCACCACCTTCCCTGGCTGCCCTCTCATTCAGGGTTGACCACTTCCTGCCTGAGAACCAAGAACTTTGAAGAATTCTCCTTCCACTGTGGTAGCAACACTTGCCCCTGGGCATACAAACCATGCCCCTCACCCACACTCGCCTGCCTGCCAGCTCTCCCTCCCTCTGCCCTGCCAACAACACAACTTTACTAAGTGTTTTAAACAGGCAGTTCTGTTTTGGTACTAGGTAAGAAAACAAGCTGGAGTGTTTTGTTGCCACGACAGGAGGAGAAGGAAGGGGGGAGGAGGAGTTTGAGCTAGTTGAGCAGCAGCTACAAACCATGAATACGGAAAACTGCAAATATGAAATATGTGAACATGAAGGGACAACTGGTAATTTCCTTTCATCATAGCAGCCATATAAGTTGGGAAACACCCTGATGCAGAATGTTTAGTTTAAATTCCTAGACGGATCTCACACATTTTACAAAAGTAAACCTGGTATTGCCAGCAACTCTATGCTCAGCATGATAAGAACAGGTTACTTACCGTAACTATAGTTCTTTGAGTGGTCTGTGAATTCACACAATAGTTAATCCTGCACCTGTGCATAGCACTTTGGAAACTTCTAGCACCTCATCTTAAACTTTTGGGTGGAAGGACCGCCCCCCTCACCCCTGGTGTATATAAGCCCATCCCTCTCACCAACTGCTCAGTTCCTTTTAGCCACGTTAAAGAAAGTAAGTGAGAGGTAGGACACCAGAGGGGAGGGGTGGGTTTGTGTGAATTCACAGAAGACCACTCGAAGAACTATAGTTACGGTAAGTAACCCATTCTTCTTCTTCGTGGTCTCTGTGCATGCATGCAATGGGTAGATTAACAAGCTCAGGAGAAAGGATGGAGGGGGTGTCCAGACCAATAAAAACACAAGAACCTGATATAACAGAAAAAACACTATGTTATGACCGAGGTAGATAAAGTGTGCTCTAGTCATCCAAAGATGAGTGTGCAAGAACTCCCCTGGCAAGGGCTGCGCCATTCATTGTGGCAGAGTCTAATTTGTAGTTCCTCACAAAGGTGAGAGGTGCCACCCATGTGGCCACTCTGCAGATATCAGGCAACGGCAGACCATTCAGGAACGCTGTTGAGGTAGCTGCTGCTCTAGTAGAATTACTTCAAATGGAAAAAGGTAAAGGTGTGCCCACAGCTTCATATGAGGTTCTGATGGTTGAAGCCACCCACTTGGAGAAGCTCTGGGATGAGACAGGGAGGCCCTTGTTGGGGGCCAGTGTAGGAGACAAAAAATTTATTAGTGCGGCAAAATGCCTTAGTCCTGTTGATGTAGAGTTCCAGTGATACCCTCACATCTAGGGGATGGTGTGAAGTTGGAATGTTCAGCGAGGGTGTAACCTCAAGGGATGGAAGTATAATGTCTTGATTGAGATGAAAAGAGGAAACTACCCTAGGCAGGAATGCTATGTCCGGCCGAAGGACCACCTTGTTCCCATGGAGCTGGGTGTAGGGGCATCAGCCCTGAGGACGCAAAGTTCACTAGCTCTTCTGGCTGAGGTGATGCCGACTAGAAAGGCCGTTTTGAAGGACAGAAGGCATATGTCGACTAAGTCCAGTGGTTAAAAAGATGGGTGTGATATTGCCTTGAGGACCAACTGCAGGTCCCATGAAGTGACTGGGCCAGCCACTGGTGGGTGCAAGTTCTTGTAGCCCTGAATAAAATGTCAAACCAGCGGGTCTGTGAAGCAGGAGCCTTTATCCAGACTCTGTAAGTTAGAGAAAATAGCGGCTACATAAGTTCACTGATGAAAGTGAGAGGCCTTTCGTTGACAGAGAGGCAAGGAAGTCAAGAAGTGGAGTCGACGTCTCTGCTGGGGAGACTCTTAGTAGCAAGGAATTCACAGAATTTCTGCCATTTGTAGTGGTACGACTTCTGCATGGAAGGGCACTGAGCTGCCTGGATTATTGACCGTGCAGAGTCTGATAGCTGCTCTAATGGCCTACGAGCCATGCAGTCCAGTTGATTATCTCCAGGTCCGGATGGAAGACTTGTGAGTTCTGCATTGACAGGAGGTCCTTTCATAAAGGAAGGTGACAGAAGTGGCGCCTGGAAAGGAGGAGAAGGGGAGCGAACCAAGGTTGCCTGGGCCACCACGGCATTCTTAGTATGCAACTCGATCTGTCCCGCATGAGCTTGGCTGCAATTCTGGAGAGGAGTGTGAACTGGGGGGAAGGCGTACAGCAGAGCTCCCATCCACTTGAATGGGAATGCATCCCCCAGGTTCCTGCAGGATGACTGTTGCCTTGAGCAGTAAAGATTGCATTTGGCATTTTGAAGTGATGCAAAGAGGTCTATTGACAGTTGGCCCCACTCCGCAAAGACCTCCGGAACTAGAGACCACTCATGACAGTTGCTCTTCATTCTGCTCAGTGAGTCTGCCATGTTGTTCTGGTCCCCAGCCAGATGGATGGCCTTCAGGAATATGCCCCTAGGTACACACCAGTCCCATATATGAGTTGACAGGTCTAGGAGGGTTTTGACCTGGTTCCTCCCTGCTTGTTGATATAAAAAAACTGTGGTGGTGTTGTCTGATACCACTTGGACCACCCTGTCCTGGAGTGAGGATTCAAAGGCCTTCAGTGCCTTGAACATCACTAGGAGCTCCAGTGCGTTGATGTGCAGGTCCATCTCCATCATTGACCAACAGCCGTGGATAGTTAGGCTGTGAGAGTGTGCACCCCATCCTGTCATGGATTGCCTCAGAGCAATGAGTGCTTGCCTCAGAACTAGCTTTGCTATGTTACTAGAACTACACTGCCTTGCTGAATAAAGATTTTCCTATTGACCTAATGTGAGTGGGTTTACTGGTGCATCACAGTAAGCTAGTTCTCACAATTATCCATACAACCTGCCCATGTACCAGAGGTGTGATGTCTGAGGACATGGAGATTGGAACCCAGAAGGAGAAGGAACTGGTCCCAGACGAGGACCAGGGAGCTGGCGCAGATGTCAGCACAGACTTAGCAGAGGGAGAGCTGAGTCGAGTACGACAGAGCGCTGGGAGACTGGACCCTGCTTTTGACCTAATGGAGTTGGGAGCCAGGCAAACCCTGAGGATGGGCAGCCTTACCTTCTCTGAGACCCCCTTGTGTGGAACGGGGGTAGCCATGGGAGCAAGTTGGCTCTGGCTGGATGAGCGAGGTCGAGATGAGTGGAGGTCTGCATGGTGGGACAGACCTCTAACTGGCGGTCTCCACAACTGGAGATGAGAGGCACCCGCCCTGAGTTGGAGAGAGAGGTGCAGCAGCTGAAGCAGCAGATGGAGGTAATGCAGATGAACCTCATGGAAATCATCCAGCGATTACCTCAGCCACCCCAGGTACAGCCACACCAGTTGCCAGCACTTCCAGGGGACGGGGTCCCTGGAGGGGGGTCCTGGCTCCCCGGTGGGTGGCCCAGTCCTGCCAGCTCCTGGCAGTCCAATACCCCCTGTGGGTGCTGGCCCGGTCTAGCCACAGGTGCAGTCACATGGGCTCAAGCATTGGGACCTGAAGGCCATGTTCGACGGAGACGCCGCGAAGCTGCCGTACTTCCTAACCCAGGTGATGGGATTTATGTCTCACTGGGAAAGAAAGTTCCAGACGGAGGCAGAGAAGGTGCAGTATGTCTCTAACCAGTTGGAGGGAGAGGCTGCCCTATGGCTAGTGGGACTCTATGACATGGGAGCTCCGGAGTACAGTTCAAAGACCCGCTGAGGGTGAGGTGTGCCCGTACAGAGCTGCAATGTCTATGCCAGGGCTCTAGAGCAATAACTGACTATGCCTCTGAATTCCGCTGCCTGGCAAGTTAGATTCCCGACTGGACCGAAGCCACTAAGGTGCAGTACTTCCAAGACGGCCTGAACGCAGAAATCCTGGTATGGGCCTTGGTCCGAGGAAACTCCGAAACCCTACTGAGGTTGGTGTGGTTGGCCGGGGAGGTGGAGACCCTGAGGCAGAGCATGAAGTTGGCCAGGCAGCACCAAGGGCTAGAAAGCAAGTCTGGTGGAGCCCCGGGGAAGAAGACCAAGATGGCACATCTGGCCAGTGGTGCAGCAGAGGAGTTGGAGAGAGATCGATGGATGCAGAAGGGCTTGTGCCTGCACTGTGGAAAGGGGGGGGGCATCGCATCGCCAAGTACCCAAAAAGACAGCCGCGGAGCAACCCGACTGAGGAGGGAACTAAGAAGGTGGAGGGAAAGGCGATGGCACCCAAGACACCGTTCAAGCCAAAACCCAAAGCAGCAGCCCACTCCCTGGTGCCTGGCCACACAGCTGAGGAGTCGTCCAAGGAGATGAAGGTCAGCAGGCACTCATCCGACATGGAGCCGGCAGGAAATGGCTCCAGCCTGTCCTACTAAGCGCCCGAGGGCAGACTAACCCCGAAGGGCACCCAGATGCTGTGGTGAGTGGAGTGAAAGCCCCGCTTTTCATAAAGTTAGGAGTCGTAGGCAAGGGGGTCCCCCAGAAAGTAATGGTGACGGTGGATTGTGGGTGCATGCAGGTGTTAATCCACCTCTCCCTAGTTAGAGAACTCTCTGTCAAGACAATAAAGCTAGATAAGCCAGTGTGGATGTCCCAGATAGATGGAGGGATGATGAAGGGGGGCCCTGCGAGACAAATGACTGATGTAGTACAAATGAGGATGGGGAATCATCAAGAAGAACTCCAGTTTGTAATTGCACCAGGCCTAGTGCCCTCCACAGTGATTGGCTTGAACTGGTTGAAGTGTCATAACCCCACCATAGACTGGATCAAAGAGACTGTGACTTTTGCTGACTCTGTTTATGTGCCAAATCATGGGGTTTATGAAGGGGGGATACCTCTCTCAACAGGGGTCCCAATCGGTAGGATGTCACCAGTGTTGTGAGGTGGCTATGGTACAGGGGGAGGTTAAAGATTTCCCGGTTGAATACAAGAAGTGGAGAATAGTGTTTGAGGAAAAAGAGTGTGACATGCTGCCTCCCCACCAACCTTCAGACTGCGCTATTGAGTTAATCCACAGGGCAGAGCTTCCAAAATCTAAGTTATATTCAATGACCCCAACTGTGATGGAAGCCCTGAGGGTGTACATAGATAAGAACTTGGCCAGGGGGCTCATCAGGCCCACCACATCGGCCCTAAGGGCCCCCATGTTGTTCCGGCGCAAAAAGATGGATCCCTACATCTCTGCATAGATTACTGCAGCTTAAACGCAGTGAGCGTGTCAAATCAGTACCCCTTCCCCCTGATGAAGGACATGTTGACCCATTTGGCCAAGGGGAAGATATTCACCAAGTTAGACTTGCGGGAGGCATACTACCGCGTCCGGATCAAGGGGGATGAATGGAAGACTGCATTTAATTGCCAGCTGGGATCCTTCGAGTTCTTAGTAATGCCAATTGGGTTATCCGGAGCCCCTGGGAATTTCATGCACTTGATCAATGATGTTCTGAGAGAGTTTTTGTACAAGGGAGTCCTGGTCTATTTAGATGATGTGCTGATTTACTCAGAAGACTACACATCCCATGTGAAATTGGTCCAGAAAGTACTGAGCAAACTTGCTGGAAACCATTTGTATGCCAAACTGTCAAAATGTGAGTTTCATCAAACCCGGCTAGATTATTTGGGGTATTGCAAGCAAGGGGGATTATTTCGGGTATCTCTAGCAAGGGGGTGGAAATGGACCCTGAGAAGGTTAAGGGAGTTCTCACATGGGAGGCTCCCAGAACCAGGAAACAGCTTCGGAGCTTCCTGGGGCTTGCTGATTTTTATTGGTCCTTCATCCTGGAATTTGCTGAGGTCGCGTTACCTCTCACTGAGCTGCTGAAGATGAAAGGGATGGGAGAAAAGAAATGATCAGGTAAGGGGAAGGGCAAAAAGCCTCCCCCAAAGATAGTGTGGACAGATCAGTGCCAACGAGTGTTCGAGAAGTTAAAAACCCTTTTCACCTCTGAACCCATCTTCAAACACCCCAACCCGAACAACCTTTTGTAGTTCAAGTAGAAACTTCAGATGTGGCGATGGGGGGGGTGTTGTTGCAGCAGGATGAGAATGGAGAGCTTAGGTCCTGCGCATACCTTTCCAAGAAATTCAACGAGACCGAACAAAATTGGCCAATGTGGGAGAAAGATGCGGGGGCTATCAAAGTAGCATTGGAGACTTGGTGCCATCTACTAGAAGATCTGCCCAATCTTTCGAGGTTTGGACGGATCACAAAAAACTGGAAGCTTTGAAAACCCCGCACCACTTGAGTCCCAAACAAATTCGGTGGGCCAACTTCTTTTACTGGTTTAACTTCATTTTGAAGTTTCTCCAAGGTAAAAGTAATTTCCTAGCTGAAGCATTGCCCAGGCTTCCCCAACCTGACAGCAAACGAATGGAGGTGGTGGATACAGTGTTCTCCCCCTCTCACTTGGGCCTTGCAGTTCTCACATACAGCCAGGCCAAGCAGAGAGAAGTGAAGGGGGATCCTGCAGCATCCCCTCTCCCCAAGGGGATCAGACTCCAGAAGAAGTACCCAATTTGCCACCCCAAGCAGACATGGACCCAGGCACAAGTCTGGTCCCAGAGAAGCAGGAGCCTCCCCGTCAGACGTCAGGGGTGGGGAGAAGATTGGCAGGTTCAGATGGCAGACACCCTATCACAGGATCCCTGGTTCCTCTCCCAAGAGGACTTGGTAGTGAAGGGCGGGTTGGCTTGGAAAGAGCAATGAATTTATGTCCTGGAAACCATGAGAACGACTATACTAAAGCAATGTCATGATGTGAAAAGCGCAGGTCACTTTGGGTATGTAAAAACATTGCATTTGACAAGATGACAATTTTGGTGGCCTAAAATGAATAAGGAAGTAGAGGATTAGACACATTAGAGCACATGGGGATAATTTTGTGTGTGCAAGTATCCAAAGAGCAAAAGGAGAAAAAGATTTGTGCACAGTGGTTTTTTTTGTGGCAGGTGTAAATTATTCCTCTCCCCCTTGCAATATTGATGAAGTGCAGCATGATAAAAGATACTATATAAACTAACTGAAAAATTGGTACCTTTGAATTTGCCACCTGAGGCAACCCCACAATAGTGGGATTGGTTTTGATTTGCATCTTTGGAAACATCCTTATTACATGTGTCCATTATATATTTGAGTGCGTTCCTAAGATCATAACAATATGTCTATTTTTAATATGTGAAGGGCCTGTATCCATACTTCTTTTACAAGGGGGAAGAATGATGCTTATCAGGTGAACATAATGAACTGCTGGCAGCCTGCTTACATGAACAGGAGGATACTGAAATATAAATTGGCTTGTTTTAACTCGGAGATATTATTATTAAAGAGCAGCATTCTAAAATATTCATATAAGGTTACAACTATGATTTGTATTCAATAACTAATATAATTCACCTGTCATTTCCTCATTTTTATGTAATATTTTGTAGCCTCCCTTGTTTTATGAAGGCTTTAGGGCCACCTAATTTAGTCTATTGTTTTTGGCTTTCAGTGTTTTCCAGGGTGCCTGACAATACAAATTCGAACCATTTTGTGTGTTTTTATTGTGATCTTAATTTACTCGGTGGCACAAGGCTGTGTGGTGAGTATGTAACAGTAAAGTGATTGTTACATAATTCATTTAGAGAGACATTATATCATGAATTTGCTTCAGGCCTGCACTAACTCTAATTTAGATCAGTGTAAGTATTTCAGCTAGCATACATGGAGTATGGACTCAACCCCCTTATATATAACATCACCTTACTATAAAAAAACAGTTGCCTATAATTGAAGTTTCATATTGAAACAGAAGCCTATATATCTAGAAATCCAGTTTAGTTCTACATGTTATTTCTCTCTGCTGGTGTTGTGCTGAATCCAGTTATAAAGGCAGCACAATCAGGTTTTAAAGGTTTTCCTGGATTGTACCATTTCTTTTTTAAAAAAATATTTATCATTCCATATATACAGATATCATCAAATATGCAATTAACCTTTGTTTAAAATATGACGTATAACATCAAATACAAGACAATACAAACATCATTCCATCCCCTCCTTCTTCCTACCCCAACCCTCCCTTCCCTCCCCCACTCGTGTGTGTGTGTGTATAGAGAGAGAGAGAGAGAGAGAGATCTATATACAGATATAGATATATACACAAACATACAATTTAACCATATAATGTCTCTATTTAAGTCATCTGTTGTTTCTCAAATTAACAGACTTCCTGTGAATTGGGGTAATGGATATTTTAAATTATTAATAAGCTTCCTTTTTCTTCTTAAAAGAGTAAAGATAGGGAATAAAGAAAAAAATCTCATTCTTTTTTTTTATTCTTCATTTAGATTCTTTCTCTTCTCAACTTGTTAAAATTTTCCTCATCTGCCGTGTGCTATCTCCCCATGAATAGATAATCCTTAATTTTAGATTTTAAATCCTAAAGCCGTCATTTCCCCATATTTACTATCCCCATAATTTTTCCCAGTCTTTTGCAAATTTCTCATTTGATTTTCCAAATAACATATATGTACCTTTATCCATCTGGGCTGTTTCTATTATCTTCCTCATCCATTTGTCTTCAGTAGGCACTTTGCTAGATTTCCAGTATTTAGCGATGATTATTTGAGTGGCCGTTATCATAGAATCATAGAATCATAGAACTGTAGAGTTGGAAGAGACCACGAGGGCCATCCAGTCCAATCCCCTGTCATGCAGGAATCACAATCAAAGCATCCCTGATAGATGGCCATCCAGCCTCTGTTTAAAGACCTCCAAGGAAGGAGACCCTGGATCTGCCAAACTCTTTTTCTACATCTTTCTCAAAAGGGGAGATCCCGAACAGAAAAAATATCTGGCTTTAATTCAATTTTTTTTCTGTATTTTTTTTAAAATTACAGATCTTAACCTAAGCCAGAATTTTTTCACTACAGAACACTCCCACCACATATGGAAGAAACTTCCTATTGTCGTCCCACATTTCCAACATACATTATTAATATTTATAAATTTTTACCAGTCTTTTGGGAAACATATATACCTATGCATCATCTTCAAGAAGTTTTATTTAAGATTATTACATCTTGTGTTAACCTTTTTTTTTTTTTGCCACAATTTTTCCCACTCCTCCAAAGGAATATTCTAGTTAAGACCTTTGGCCCATTTTAACATACATTCTTTTATTGTTTCCTCTTCTAAATTGAGTTTGTTTGTTTTTTTTTAATAATATTTATTCCATGTTTTCTTTAAGTACATACAGTAAAATAAACACCAATCATACAATCATACTTACAGATCATTCAACTCAGTCATGTGTCATTGTCTTATACAATAATCAAAATTCTTCCGATATTCCTTACACCTCTTTCATTAACATCATCTTCTATTCAATACATTCATATCTTCACATACATTCTCCATTACTTCCTATATTCCTTTTCTTTTCCACTTCATTTTCTTATGTTTGTCTTCCCCCTTCTCCTTCTGTAATTCTGTTTTCTCTCTCTACTTTCTTCTTACTAAACGATTTTGTTTATTAGATTTCTTTTGTAACGGTCTAGTTCTTTAAACATGTTAAATTTTGTAAATCTTTTTTTATTTTAGCCTCTTTTCCCCATTTATCTTCCCATAATGGGTTTAGTATCTCCCATGGTTCCAAGTCTTTTAATGTTTTATTTTCATCTATTATCACTGTCAGTTTTTCCATTTCGTACATTTCCAGAAGTTTTAAAGTCCATTCTTCTGTTGTAGGCAATTTTTGTACCTTCCAGTATTTAGCGTATTTAGGACAGTACTTTCCAATATTTTTTATAGTTCTCATTTCAGAGGGAGATGGTCTATAGTCTTTTGGTGCGACAAATTCTGCTACTTCTTTGGGGATCAAGACAGTATTTGCTTCTTGCCATGTAGCAAGGATTTTCCCACTCTATAATATACAATTCATAATTTTTTTGCATAGGTTTTAACAACTGATGTTTAAAACATTTATAATACTTTGCAGTTATTCCATTCATACCTGGAGCTTTCATTTTGTTTAATCAACGACTCCTCAACTGTGGGGTTTTCCTTCTTTTTCTATTTTGAGGCATATAGTAATCTTGCTGCCAATATCATATATAGGAAAACTCTCCAATACCCTTTTATGATGTTTCTTTTTATTTTATTTGCCATATTTAATAAGTATATCTCTGGATTTATCAGGAATTTATATCTAAAATTTCACTTATCACTTATATCTAGAATTTCACTGAAATTTCGCTTTCATTCGTAATCCTACGCTCATCTTCTTTTATTCCCATAATTAACCTTTTTCCTTTTTCTTTCTTCAGTTTATAAGCTAACCAATGACCAGGCTTGTTAGCATGTTCAAAATTATATTATTTAAGATATCGTAGCTTTTTCTCTAGTTCTTCCATTATTAACATTGACAACTATTTTTGGTACAACTTCATCCTTTGTAATGTTTCTTTATTTGGGGTGTCTTCAAATTCAATTCTAGCTCTTTAATTGTATTCATTATGTTGTTAATTTTTACCTGTTTCTTCCTTTTTAGTTCTGTACTTTTTTTGAATTAACACACCACAAATTACCACTTTGGACATATCCCAAACTATCCTAACATCAACACCATTCCCTAAATTTATCTTAAGAACTCTTCTAGTTCTTTTTTACACATACTCTGTTACTTCTTCATATATCAATATTGTTTCATTCAATCTCCATCTTATCTGCTTTTGTCCCCACATCCAAGTTGTAATTATCAGATTATGATATGACCTAGTTAATATTTCTATTTTCTTGATTTTATTTGCCACTTCTTTTGATGCCAAAATCATGTCATTCCTGGACCAGGATTGATGACGATCTGAAAAGAATGTAAAATCATTGGTCCAAGGTTCTTCAAACCAGCATGGATCTATCAATTGTAACTCTTCCACTAACTGAAAAAAATCACTGGACAATTTATTCAATCCCTTCTTTTTCTTCACATACGGTGCTCTATCCATAGCAGATTCTGCAGCTCCATTCCAATCTCCTAAAATTATATATCTCATAATAATAATTAGAAATCTTTTTAAAAATCTTTAAAGAAAGAGGTGCTATCTTTACGTGGTACATAAACACCCACTAACAACCAAACCTTTTCCTCTATTGTAATGTCTCCTCCTATGAATCTGCCTTTTCCATCTGTAAAGATTAATTTCGGGAGAAATTGGGGCTTAACATAAGGCTATAGCTCTGTTCTTAACTGGAGATGATGAGGTGAACAGTTCTCCTAATTTATTGTTAATTAACAATTTGGTATCTTTTTCTTTTATATGAGTTTCTTGCAAGCAACAGATATCTGTGTTATTTCTTTACATAATGATATACTTTCCTCCTTTTTACCAGGGAGTTCAGTCCATTTATATTCTACATCATAATGTTACGAGTCATTTTGTCTTTAATTTAGATAATTCTAGTTCTTCTATGTCCAAGTCTATAAGGCTCTTTTCACCTTTTCCATTAAGTCCTTCCACGTCATCTCCATTATTCAATTTCTGTATGTCTAAATCCAAATTATCTAACCTGTCATCTTCCTCTTGTTTTCTTCCTGTTTGTGAAGTGCTCTTTCCCAGGGTTGTCTGTTCATTCTTCTCTATTTCCTTTTCTAATTTATGTCTCCTTAAAAATTCTTGTGCCTTTTCTATAGAGTTAATTCTATATCTCTGTCCTTCGAATGTAAAGATTACACCTTCTAATCTATCCAATTTTAACATTATTCTGTTGGCTTTTAATTTACTTACTACAGAGTCATCAACTTTCCTTTTCCTTAATATTTTAATCCGAATCTCATGTAATAGAATCAAAGGTCTTCCTAGGTTTTCCATTGGATTTTTATTATGTTCTTCTAGTATCTTATCTCTCATATTTTTCTTTGTAAATTGAATAATTATGTCTCTTGGTAACTTTTTCCTGACAGCAACTTCAGAATTCACTCAATACACCATGTCTATCTCATTTTCCACATCTTCCTCAGTACATTCTAAAAACTGTGCTAGTATTCCTACCATTCTTTCTCTTATGTTTTCTTCAACCATTTCTTGCAGTCCTCTTACTCTTATCCAGGAGTCCATTTGTTTCTGTTCAACTAATGCCAATCTATCCAATTGTTTATATCAGCATTTGAGATATCCATTTTTTTTTGTTTTAGGGTATTTATATCTTTTTTATTTCTATCTATATCTTTCCTATTCTTGTCTATATCTTGTTTTACATGCTCCAGTATATCTTGCATCTCAGTAATTTGTGCTTTAACTTCCACTAAATCCTGCTTGATTCCTGACATGAATATTCTCATCTCCTCCATGAACTTTTTATGATATTCTGGAGGTTCATCTATTGATTCCCTCCTTGCCTGTGATTCAGTATATCTGGATCTCCCTGACCTCTTATTCACAGCTATAAGTAGATAAATATAATATACCTGAATTATCGATTCCAGTTAAATCCAATTATACAGTTGTTTATATATTAGAATTAATTAGTTATTATTTTTATAATTATATAGTTTATTTATTTATTTATTTATACCCTGCTCTTCAGCCACAAGGCTATCAGAGCGGCTTACAAATTGTTTTAAGCAATAGCTATTTACACATCTAACTGCATTAAACAGTTTCCAATGTGTGTTAGCTAATTGCTAATCAGTATGCCTATTGCTAATCAGTTGATACAGTAGAATTAATTAAATGGTGTAGAAAGTTGAAGCAGGGAAGGGGAGGGGAGGGGAGGGAGGAGGGAAGAGAAGGGGGGAAATAGAGAGGAAAAGAGGGAGAGAAAGTACAGATAAACAAACAAAAAAGTTACTTCTAAGTAATTCCTTTTTAAATTGTTAAATAATTACTATTTAATCACTTCGGTTGCCTTACTTCTCCAATCTTTCCAATTTTAATTTCTCAATATTCCAAAATTATTTCATTATGCAACCTTTCAATTCTAATAAACAAGTAACAAATCAAGTGTCTCAAAATTCATATATAGATATAGATATAGAAGGAAATTCTTAAAGAGAACAAAATAATAATAATGATAACAGCAATCCTTAATTTTCTTACCTCCTCCCTCTTAATCCAAATTTTAATTGTTCCCTCTTAGTTCTTTCTTCTCAATTCCTTCTCTATAGTCCAACTTTACTCTTTCTCCTCCTCCTCCTCCTCTTCTGTTCCTTTTAAGTCTTCTCTTACTCCTCAGCCTTCTTCCTCTACTTTATTTCCGCTTCTTCTATTTCACAATTCTTTTTTCCATCAATTGAATTTCTTAGACTTCTATTTGTCAATGTGTTCTTTTTTTCTCTCCTATTCCATGAACACCTTTAAACATCAATCTTTTCAGCTCAATCAACTGAGTTCTCCCCCCTTTTTTCCTCCCCAGTCTCTTTTCCACTCCTATATCAGTTCTAGTTAGCATGGACTGCACCATTTTTTTGACTGCATGTGGGGCATTGGAAGCTTTTGATTCCTCCCCTGCATGGGGGAGAGGAGATTCCTATAGATAGGAAAGTAGCATATTATGGAAGAGGTGTTCTTTCTTGCCTCCTTGACTTCTGTTCCCCCCACCCTCCATAATAAGCATTCCGTATGCAGCCCTCCACCTTTATCCTGAAGTGGTGCAGTTGACTGGAAAATCTTTATGACTCGGTTTGGTTAACTGACACTAATCTACACATACATTCTGACAAAGGGCTGAGGAGTTTGTGTCATGAGGTATGAACCTACCAGGTGGAAGTAGCACTCCAGTGAAATGTAAAAAGGATTTTCATTTAGCTGCTTCACAAACAGAACTATCAATCAGTTTGTTGCATGTCAGCACACATGTGCCTTTTCTTTCACACATATACACACATGCCCCTACTTTCACAAGCAGGTATAATATAAACACAGAGGATCAGTCACCTATCTGCAAATAGATGTTTTATCATATATACATTCAGAGTGTGTGGCAGAATTGCATGCCAGACTTTTTTATAATACCTTTTCATATAACCATGTGTTAGTTCAGATATAGTGACCTATGCTTTATCTGTTGCTTCAAGAGAAAAGTTAATTCTTAGGTTGAATATTGAACAAAGTTAGAAATTGCCTTCTGATCTCTCTTGTTTCTTATCTGTTTGCATTATCTATAGCCCGCTAAATGTGTTTGCTCACACTTTTAATGTTTTATACGTAACATTATTGTGACTGCTTAAAAAAATGCAGTAATTATTTTGTTTTATTTTTTAAATTATCATACCTGCTTACAGAATGTAACACATACATTTTAAGCTGACTTTTAATTATCTGCAGATCATTTTTTGTGGTGGAGCATCATTTTGTACTGCAAATAAATCTCTTGCTTTACTTGTGATTTAAAGAGATGGTGGATTTTCATAAGCATGGGAAGGAAACTGGTGGGATCTGATTTTTAAAAAATGAACTGTAGGATGACCACTTTTGAATACTTAGCACTTGGTGGTTTGCAGGTAGATGTGTGAATGGGAGCCATTCAAAATGCACAGACTTTAGATTATGAGAGTTCTGTCTCCAATTTCTGTTCACACATGAAATCATTCAGAGTAACATGTTACTTCTCTTCTTTAAAATGTTAATACCAAGTGTGGGAGAGGAGACTTTTGTTGAAAGGAGTGTGGGAGTTTAAGACTTCCCTGTTCTACCATGTTTCTGACACCTACCTGCCTCCTCTGTGGTGTTATTAGCACTTAGAGGTGAGTTCTCATTGGCACCAGTGAGAGATCCTCTCCCAGGATTAATAGCAACTGTGCATGTGTATAAGGTTTTATTGTGGCAGGGGTAAATTTTCCCTCTCCCCCTTGCAATATTGATGAAAATCACACATACATCATATCCTAGCATATTTTAAAAACCAACAGCAAATTGTGTATTTAGTGTCATGTTTAGTTCAATCCGTAGTATTGCAGCCATCAAATGAAGGACATACATATGTGGATCCAGCTTATTTTACTAATGAGCATGGTTTATTCTTCATATTCAGTTTTCTACTCCCAATTTCCCTCTAGGTTGGTTGTATGCCTTGGGTCTGGAGTACTAATTCCAGCAGTTCCATAGTTATCATTTCTCCAAGTGGGACAAATAAGACAATGAATGAACTTCCATGTGATTCAGCCCATTATGCATTTCTCTCCTGCGTTGTGGGGACTTTGACCCTGGCAATATTTTTACGCATATCTTCCTTACCAAAAATGATCCTCCTGCTTTTTGTTACAATTTTGTACATAGTCATTTTGGAACTCAGCGGATACCGAAAAGCAGTAGGGTAAGTGCACTGCATAATTGGGAACAGCCTAACTATTGTTTACATATTTTATCCATTCACTTTTAATGCAATTCTTTTGTACAGGCAAAGTAAACATTTTAATCTGCTTGTGGAATTTTGGAATACTGAACCAAAATGACCTTTCATTGCTTAGTTTTCATCCATAACCAAAATAAAGCATGAGTAGATATTACTACCTTAGCTTGTATTCATCCCTTGTTTGCCTTGTCCTTGCTTGCCATTCCTCCCTAACTTGCCTTTATTCTTCTATTCATTATCTAACAGCAAGGCCCTTAATTCAGGGATGTTAACCACTTTTTTATGTTAAGTAATTTGATGGAATATATGCTTGGTATCTGTCTCTACAAGCTGTGACCATTGTTAATCATATGTAGGGGTGGAAGAGAAAATTGGTTAGTTCACAAATTAAAGCAAACTTAATGCTGGAAATAATATCAAACCAAAACTTAGTTATCCTTTGAAATTCTCATTATTTAGTATATTATTTATTTATTTATTTATTCTCCCAGAATGGGACCCAAGGCAGCTCGCAACATATAAAAACAAGTAAAAATAAGACAATTAAAAGTTAAAAACAACTAAAATGTAACAATTCAAAATTATATTAAAAACATATACAAGTTAAAATTAAAAATAATCAAAACACACCCCAATAAAAACCTCTGTGCCCGCAGCTACAAATTAAAAGCTTGCTGAAATAAAAATGTATTTGCCTGCTGGTGAAAGGAAAGCAAGGAGGGGGCCAGCCTAGCCTCCCAAGGAAGGGTGTTCCTGAGGGTGGGAGCAGCCACTGAGAAGGCTCTCTTTCGTGTCCTCACCAAGTGAGTCTGGGATCATGGCGTAACCGAGAGAAAGCCTTCCCCTGACGAGGTTTTTATCAAAAATATATAAAAATGGTTATACTGGGGAAAAGTGCACACAATTGGGTGGTGAAAATGATATTTAAAATGTATTATGTTGGGAATATGGCTTTGCATGATAATCAAATCGCATTAAAATGTATGTATTAGAAGAAACATGCAGAAACATGTAGAGATTTTTTTAAGTCCTCAAAGTTTGGGACAAAGAAAAATTGGAAACAATGGAAGCATCTACTCTCTCCACTATGAAAGCGGAAGCCCGATAACTGCCTTCTGCATTGGCATGTATTTATATCTCAGCTTTCTATTTTACAAGGAACAAAGCTTGTAAAGTTATTTTTATATTTAATTGGTTATGGTTATATTTCCAAGTAAGGATTTTGTATATCTTTCACAGAAAATGGATTTCTGCACAGAAAACATGTTTAAAACATTAAAACAATACATGTATTTCTATACAGTGGAATACTTCTGGAAGAATTAATAGTGATCAAGAACTTTGTGTTCTCATCCAGTAGGGAGAATAACACATTCATTCTTGCTTGCAAGAAAACATAGAACATGAAAATGTATCTTTAGTTCTGAGGCCCCAAAATATAATTAATTAGTGTTATATTTGCACATGTTTAAAAGTACAGTGGGCCCTTGGTATCAACTGGGATTTGGTTCCAGAACCAGCTGTGGATACCAAAATCCATGGATACTCAAGTCCCATTATATACAATGGCACAGTAACACGGTGTCACTTATATAAAATGGCAAACTCAAGCTTTACTTTTTGGATTATTTTTGGTGGGGGGGGGTATTTTGAAGCTGTGTATGGTTGAATCCATAGATTCAGAGGGCCACCTGTATTTGTGCTTTATTACCACATTCCTCAAAAGTAACTGTTTAAAACTTTCAAAACATACATTTTTTAAAAAAAGTTCAGCAACATGAGACATCATACAAGCCAGCACTAGAACACAATGTGATATTCCTCCTCCTCTATTTGGTGAGGCTACATAACTGTTGAAGTTACAATCACACCAAACAGGATTAAAGTTACAGTTGTAATATAATATTGTTATACCTTCAGTAATGGGGGAATGACATATTTAGAAGTAACTACTTTTTTGTAATGAGTTATTCCCAAGTTCTGATATGGTGTGTCCCCATGGTGACAGTGCTAGTCAATTAACCTTATATTTTTTTAATCCAAACAATTTTAGAAGACTAGAATGATCAGGTTTATTATTTTCATATTTTTGTGAGAATGCCATTAGATAAAAGACTTACATACCTCATTTCTTTCCTTTTTAAAGGGGTGGCTCCTTTTATATACGTGGTTATGAACCCATATTAGCCATCTTGCTGTTTTCATGTGCATTGGCACTTCATTCCAGGCAGGTGGATTTGAAGCTACGTCTGGACTACCTCTGGGCTGTGCAGGCAAGGCATTCTTTTTTTCCTTTCAATAATAACATGCTGGCTTCTTCTTTTCTATAGACTCTTATTGTATACAAGACTAAAAAAATATATTTATTAGAAAATATGCACCAAATGGTGGGAATATGTATGTCCCTTTGCTTTACCCTTTTTCCATTTGTTTCTGCTTCATCCCTTGAGACCCTCACTCTATCAGCAGGCTTCAAACTTCATTCTTGTTTCAAGGTGCTACATCCTTACAAACAGCCCTGTTCAACTTCCTGCTAAGCGGCAATCACAGAACCATGGAGGTGGAAGAGATCACAAGGACCATCTGGTCCAACCCCTTGCCCTGAAGGAATACATCAGTCAGCCAGGGCTAGGTTGGCACCTGTCACCCAGAGGACTTTTTCTTCAGCCGTCCCTAGACTGTGGAACGGCCTGCCAGAAGAGATATGGCAGCTGAATATGCTGTTTGAATTTAAAGCATCTTAAAGACCAGTCTTTTCCGGCAGGCCTATCCAGATTATTTTAAATTGTGTGTTGATTGTTTTAAAATATCTTGGTTTTACTTGTTCTTTTAAACTAATATATGTTTTCAATATATATGTGTTCTTAACCAGTGTCATATTCATATGTTAATTTGTTGTTCCCCACCTTGATCCATAGGGAAAGGTGAGTAAGAAATAATAATAATAATAATAATAATAATAATAATAGCAGCTATTATTTTATTTATTTAGGTATTTATACCCCACACTTTAGCCACAAAGGCTCTCAGAGTGGCTTACAAATTGTTAAGCAATAGCACCTACACATCTACATGCTTTCATAGCGCACTAGGCACTCTCCCTGGTTCTGCATTATCTATAAAATAATTATTAATATACAGATTTTGGAAACAAATGTTTGGTTTGCCAGTAAGCTTGTTTTCAGTTTCCACATGTGAATCCTGCATTCCACAATGTTCTACCTCCAATTTAGTAAGAGAGGCCAGGGTGTTCCTATACAATTGTTAGCCAGTTGTTAGCATATTGAGAGGAAAGCCAAAATATTATCTATCCAGGAATATGAATAGAATCTTGCTGAAAAATAAGTATAGTCCTGCTCCAGTCAATGTTTATCCCTCCAAACATCAACCAAATGGTGACAGTAGACTATCCCAGACAGATCATACATTTTTTAAACTTATGTGTAATGTGTTGCTATTCTGTCTCGGCTACCATCCATCACCTCAATAATACTTTCAGGGGTAACCGTGTTGGCCATGCAGCAAAACAAAATACAAAATCCACAGAAAAGTGATACCTTTATTGGCCAACTAAATAGATAACACATGATGCAAGGTTTCAAAGCTCTACTGGCTTCTTCACTAGGGAAAAGATCTTTAAAAATAAAGAAAGAAAAGTGAAGATATTGGAGTCACAGGCCTGCATGTTACTTGTGTTGTTGTTCAGGTGAAGGATCTCATCCAGGCAGATGCCACTCCAGCTTCCTGGTCATGTGGAGTTGAGACCAAAGACAATAAAATTTAAATCCCTTTGCTGCAATGAGGCAACCTCTCTGGCAGCCCACATGCCCCTGTTCCTTTGTAAAGTCATGGGCCCTAACCAAACACATATCCGCAGATTAGGGGAACTCCCCAATGGTTGGGGGCCCTGTTGCCAAACCTTGTTGCTAAACAGATAAGAAAGCTGGGCTAAAACTAACAAAATGAATTTCAACAGGGGAAGTTCAACCCCCTGCCATGCAGTAATACACAATCAAATCATTCCTGACAGATGGCCATCCAGCCTCTGTTTAAAAACCTCCAAAGAAGGAGACTCCACCACACTACGAGGCAGTGTATTCCACTTCCGAACAACAGCTGTTACTGTCAGGAAGTTCTTCCTAATGTTTATGTGGAATCACTTTTCCTATAGTTTGAACCCATTGCTTCATGTCCTAGTCTCTGGAGCAACAGAAAACAAGTTTGCTTCATCCTTAGTATGACATCCCTTCAAATATTTAAACATGGCTATCATGCCACCTCTCAACCTTCTCTTCTCCAGGCTAAACATGCCCAGCTCCCTAAGCTGCTCCTCATAGGGCATGGCTTCCAGATCATCCACCATCTTGGTCGCCCTCTTCTGGACAAGTTCCAGCTTCTCAATACACTTCATGAATTGTGGTGCCCAGAACTGGACACAGTATTCATGAGGACAGGAGTTCATCAAGTTCTGGAGAAAATGGCCCAAATGTTATACAGACAACAAGGCAAATAGTACAAGAACCCAGCAATGGGAGGAATAAAACCTTTAAAAGACAGATGGGGGAATGGCCCATGGTCTTAGATGTCTATACGAATGCACAGAGCATAGGAAATAAACAGGATTAACTTAAACTCCTAGCACAGCAAAACAAATATAATAGCCACCACTGAAACCTGGTGGGATGAGTTTCATGCTTGAAATGTACTAATGGGGGAGGGGGGAATAGCCTATTTCAGAAAAATAGATCAAAGAAGAAGGGTGGTGGAGTAGCATTATATGTTAAGGATGTGTGTACCTGTGAACAGATCCATGACTTAAATCCTAGGAGCCAGGTTAAGAGCATGTGGGTAAGAATTAAGGGAGAGATAAACAGCTGAGATATCATTCTGGCGGTCTACTGCAGACCTCCAAGCCAAACTGATGACTTGGATGATGCCTTCATGGAACAGATGACTACACATTCAGAAAGGAGAGATGCCGTAGTAATGGGGGATTTCAACTATCCTGATATTTGTTGGAAGTCCAACTCTGCCAAGAATATAAGGTCCAACAAATTCCTCACTTGCCTTGCAGACAATTTCAAAGGGAACAGCTATTTTAGATCTGATCCTAACCAATGGAGATGACCTGGTTAATGGTGTGGAAGTGACAGGATCCTTAGGAGGCAGTGACCATGGTCTCCTGGAATTTGTTATACAGAGGAAAGGGAAAGCCAAACATAGTCAGACATGCATTCTAGACTTTAAGAAAGCTGATTTCAGAAAACTTAGGGAATTACTGGGGGTGATCCCATGGTCAGAAATACTAAAAGATAAAGGGGTTCATGAAGGGTGGGAGTTTCTTAAAAGTGCAATATTGAAGTCATGACTTCAAACAGTTCCAATGAGGAGGAAAAATGGCAGGTGTCTAAAGAAACATGTATGGATGTCTAAAGAACTTTTAACTGAGCTAAGATTTAAAAGGGATATGTATAAAAAATGGAAAAGGGGGGAATCACCAAAGAAGAATTCAAACAAATAACCAGCACATGTAGGGGGAAAGTCAGAAAATCTAAAGCACAGATGGAGCTCAGGCTTGCTAGAGAGGTTAAAAACAATAAAAGGGGGGTTGTTATATCTGTAGCAAAAGGAAGAACAAGGAAATGGTAGGGCCGCTACATGGAGAAGATGGTGAAATGCTAACAGGGGATGGAGAAAAGGCAGAACTACTCAACACCTTATTTTCCTCAGTCTTCTCCCAAAAGGAGAACAGTGCTCAACCTGTGGGAAATGGAGCAGATGATGCAGTAGGGGAAATACAGCACAGAATTGGTAAAGAGTAGTTCAGGAATACCTGGCCAGTATAAATGAGTTCAAATCTCCAGGGCCAGATGAACTTCATCCAAGGGTATTAAAAGAACTGACAGAAGTAATCACATAACCATTGTCAAAAAAAATTGAGAATTCCTGGAGAACATGAGATGTCCCAGCAGGCTGGAAGAGGGCAAATGTTGTCCCCATCTTTAAAGGGGGGGGAGGAGACCCAAATAATTACTGCGCAGTCAGCCTGACATCAATACCAGGTACAATTCTAGAGCAGATCATTAAACAGGCAGTCTGTAACCACTTAGAAAGGAATGCTGTGATCACTAAAAGTCAACATGGGTTTCTCATGCCAGAGTAATCTTATCTCTTTTTTTTTGATAGAGTCACAAACTTGGTATATGAAGGGGATGCTATGGATGCAGTGTATCTTGATTTCAGTAATGCCTTTGACAAAGTTCCCCATAATATCTTTGCAAAAAACTTAGTAACATGTGGGCTAGACAGTGTGACAGGTAGGTGGATTTGCATTTGGTTGATCAATCGACACAAAAATGTAATCACTGCATCATAGAATCATAGAGTTGGAAGAGACCACAAGGGTCATCTAGTCCAACCCCCTGCCATGTAGGAATACACACCAATGGCTCTTCTTCATTCTGGAGAAAAGTGACTAGTGGGGTGCCACAGGGTTATGTCCTGGGCCCAGTGCCCCAGAAGACAGGATCAAAATTCAAAATGACATTAACAGATTAGAAAGCTGGGCCAGAACTAACAAAATGAATTTCAACAGGGATAAATGTAGGATATTACACTTGGGCAGTAAAAATGAAAAGCATAGATATAGGATGGGTGACACCTGGCTCAAGGGCAGTACATGCGAAAAGGACCTAGGAGTCTTAGTGGAACACAAGCTGAACATGAGTCAGCAGTGTAACATGGCAGCTAAAAAGCCAATGCAATTCTAGGTTGCAGTAATAAGGAGTATCGTGTCTAGATCAAGGGAAGTAATACTGCCACTCTGTTCTGCTTTGGTCAGACCCTACCTGGAATACTGTTTCCAGTTCTGGGCACCACAATTCAAGAAGGATATTGAGAAGCTGGAATGTGTCCAGAGGAGGGTGACTAAAATGGTGGGAGGTCTGGAAGCTATGCCCTATGAGGAGCAACTTAGGAAGCTGGACATGTTTAGTCTGGAGAAGAGAAGGTTGCGAGGTGACATGATTGCCATGTTTAAATATTTGAAGGGATGTTATATTGAGGATGGAGCAAGCTTGTTTTCTGCTGTTCCAGAGACTAGGACATTGGAGCAATGGATTTAAACTACTGGAAAAGAGATTCCATCTAAACATGAGGAAGAATTTCCTGACAATAAGGGCCATTCAGCAGTGGAATGCTCTACCTCGTAGTGTGGTGGAGTCTCCTTCTTTGGAGGTTTTTAAGCAGAGGCTGGATGGCCATCTGTCAGGAATGATTTGATTGTGTATTCCTGTATGGCAGGGGGTTGGAATGGATGGCCCTTGTGGTCTCTTCCACCTCTATGATTCTATTATTCTTTGGAAAACTATGGATCACTCAAAAAGAAATGGGTGTACCAAAACATTTGATTGCCCTGATGTGTAACCTATACTCTGGAAAAGAGGCCAGTGTCAGGATACAATATAGAGAATCAGAATAGTTTTCTATTGCCAAGAGGCTGTACAAGGCTGCTTTCTAATAGCCTCTTTAATGTATATGCAGGATATGTCATATGGAAAGCAGGATTAAACTGAAAGGATGGAAGCATGAAAACTGAGGAAAGGAACATAAAGAATGTAAGATATGCATATTACTTGCAAAAAATAGCAAAACTTGGAATGATTACTGAGGAAAATTAAGAAAGAAAATGCAAAAGCAGAGTTACCGTTGAATATTAAGAAGACAAAAATTATTATTACCAATGATTTACCTAAATTTAAAGTTGGCAACAAAGTCACTGAAATAGTTAAAGAATTCCTATACCTTGGCTCAGTTATTAGCCAAAATGATGACTGTAGTCAAGAACTGTACTCAAGAAGAAGACCATGACTTGGAAATGCAAACATGAAGAAACTAGATAAGACCCTCAGGTGTAAAGACATGTCATTAAATACCAAAGTCAGAACCATCCAAGACATCATACTTCCCATTTCTATGTATGGTTGTGAAGGCTGGACAGTGAAGAAAGCTGATAAGAAGAAAAAATACCTCATTTGAAATGTTCTGTAGCAGAGTTCCATAGACTGATAAAAAAAAAAAATGAATCCTAGAACATATCAAGTTTGAACTCCCTCTAGAAGATGACTAAACTGAGACTGTCATACTTTGTACATAGCATTAGATAACATGACTCATAAGAAAAGATGATAATGCTTAGTAAAGTGGAGTGTTACCCTAAGAGGTGGGGATGCTTTAGAACCCCTCCCATGATGCCAAAATCTCTATTATTATCTGGGGAGGGGCAAGATGGTGACGGACTAACAACTTCTGAATTGTCCTCCCACTAACATCTGGCATTACCACCTATATATACCTCCAAAATGCCAACCACAGGCAAAAAAAGAAATTGGACGAGCCCCTGTAATAATAATGACAATCAGGAACCCTCCAAAGCAGGAAAACAGATGAGGATTGACTCACTCTTCCCAGCGGCAGAGACAACACAGCCCGTGAGTAACAGATCTGTAACAACAGCTCCTTCTTTACTCCTTAAGCCATCACAGACACTTGAACTAAACAAAACAGCCTCCCCAATTCCTCAAAGTATAAATATAAATTATGGGACAGAGCAAGTTGAAAACAAAGTTGATAACAAAGTCAAACTCTCGGAGCTTGGCAGCATTCCCTACAATAACAGCGCTCAGCTCTTTTATGATTTCTGCAAACTGTCCATAGAGACATTGATTCTTATTTTGCAAAGATTAAACAACATTACAAATAAGCTTTCCCAACAAGATTTTCAAAGGCAAAACCCATATGGTACACAGGGGGTTAAAATGTAGCAGATTTGGAGGAAATGACGTGCCCTGCCACGTCACAGGATGCAGTTAATCACAGCCGAGTGTTAAAAAAAATCAGCTCCTCTTGCAAATACGTCACAACAGTCACATGTGGAACGGATGGAACGGGAAGAGGCTGTTTTGAGATATCTTTCCCAACTTTTAAACATGCACAGCAGAACAATTGATTTAACAGACTGCCACTTTTTACCCAGCTCAAGAGCTACCAAGCGAATTTTTTTGACCTTTAGCCAGGCAAATATTCCTAACAGGCTGTTACGGAAAAGAAATTTCCTCTGGAATGCACATTATATAGAAATTAACAGAGTTTTCAAGGATCTGATAGTCCATGACTTCAGCACAGGGAAAACAGCAACAATAACACAAAGAAGCAATAATTCTGCACACCAAGAGGGAGAACCTAAACACACCTTAAAGGAAGAAGCTCAGGCTATAAATCAAGAAGTAATTAAACTGAGAGAAAAACTCACAGAAATCTGGGAACACACTCCCACAATACAGCTGATGAGAGATACCATCCTGAGTCAATCTAACAGCAATCCAGCCCCATTGAAATCAGGCCCCCCTCGCAGAAAACTGTCAGTGCATTATTCTGATATTTATGACAGTGAAAGTGAAAGTGATGACTCTCTACTTACAATCAAGGAAGCCTTGAAATCCCGAGTTGTAGCCAACACCCCTTCACAAATGCAATATACTGCAGATGCACCCCCATCTACAATTAAACCCCAGGGGACTCAAACATCCCTATGCAAACCTAGATCAAGGGAAAAACAGTCTTCACTGCAACCTACCTCATCTCCTAAGCCAAAGAATACCCCCTTCACTAAAGAGAGGGGATCCTTGCTTGCTTGTGATCCTCATTTCACTTCCCATGCTGCATTGGTTCTTCCAATCTCCCTTCCAGAACAGGCAGGGCAGGAAGAACAGGAATATGATTCACTATCTCTCCATCCACAGAGGAGGACACAGCCACAGTCAAACCAGTCATTTAACCAACTGCCATCAGATGAATTACCCATTCAGCCTGTGCACTGCAGTGCGACTGCCTGACTTCCAACAGACCAGCACAAGGTGACCCTTATGACCTGGAACATTGCTGGGTGGCAGACGGCTCACAGAGATCCCTGTCCTAATGACTTCCTCACCCAATATGACATTATACTGATCCAGGAAACATGGACTAATAACGATCTGTTATTAAATGGCTTTCACTCATTATCAATTCCAGCAGAGCCAGGGAAAAAGCATGGAAGAGCTAGAGGCGGCCTGGGCGTCTTGGTCTCTACCACCCTACGTGCCATAACAAGGCCTCTTTCCACTTTTAAAACACATGCCATGGCAGTGCTGATTCAATTTAACCATTGCACTTTGCTGATAATAAATGCCTACATGCCTCCAATAAAGAAGAAATCCCAAATCAGAGGCCTGTGGGCTGAATTGGAATCATATACTGCTAATCTCATGTTGCAGAACCCAACTGCATTTGTAATTTTGGGGGGTGATTTGAATGCCAGACTGGGCCCCAACAATCATACCCTATATGCCCATCACAAATGCCCTCCTCCTGATTTTGAAGATGATGGAACCCACCTCATCCGATGCTCAAAGGACAAGAAATCAAATTTTGCAGGACTTTGTCTGGATCAAACAGCATTCAGGCTGAACCTTTAAATCCTAAATTGTGCCCTGAAAACTGACTGCCCAGCAGAATTCACTTATCTCTCTGGGTCCAGAATGAGTGCCATTGATTACATAATCATTTCCAGGGACCTTCTTCCCTATGCCAAGGAATTAGAAGTTATGCCCAGATTTGAAAGTGATCATTTACCAACTCGGTTACAACTTAGCGACTTCACTCAGGAGACACACACCAGGGAGCGCTATCATCTCTCTGTGACACCAGCAGGAAGGACTTATCTCCGAGCTAAATGGACCCCCCAACTAAACCAAACAATAAGTGAGGTATTGGCTTCAGACCAACTTCAGCATCTTAGGACTGCCCTGATATCAGCTGAGTCCCCTGATGAAATCTTGGAAAATTACAATACACTTACCCAAGCTCTACACCAATATCTAATCTGTCAAAATAGCGCACACCAGCGGAAACAACAACAGCACCACTCCAAACCATGGTTTGACAAGGAATGTGTTAATGCTAAAAAAGCCCTCATTGATATTTATCAGGGTTACCTATCTAATAACATTCCAGATGCTGCACCAATGCTGCTTCAGCAGAAAAGAGACTACAAAAAGTTGCTGAGGAACAAGAAAAAAGAAGCCATGAAGAATGACTGGACACAACTTATCCAGGCAGTCAGATCCAACAACACAGCTCTATTCTGGCATATTACATCAAGTTCCCAGAGAAATGGGCCAGCTATAGTGGATTGTCACATCCCTCCAGGGATATGGGAGGATCACTTTCAAGCACTTTATAAGGACACCTACATTTAAAGTGGATGCACTAGCCAAAATATAGAAAATATCCAAGGGTGGCCACCAGTGACAGCGGCAGAGATCAAGAACCTTGTAGCCCAGCTGAGAATGGGGAAGGCTCCAGGAGAAGACTTAATACCTGCAGAAGCCATTAAAAACAACCTTGAATTTTGGGCCCCCATCCTGGCCTCACTTTTCACCTGTATCGACAAATATGGTCGAGCACCCAAGGATTGGGGTCTTGAAATCATCGTCCCGATATATAAAAAAGGAAGCAAGGATGATCCTGTCAACTACAGACCAATTAGTCTCCTCAGTACAATCAGCAAACTCTATGCAAGACACTTACAGTGGAAATTTCAGACCTGGTTGGAACAAGAAAACATACTTGCAGAAGAACAAGCTGGCTTTAGGGAAGGCCGCTCCACCATAGATCAGTGCCATGTACTCCACCACCTTATTGAAAAATACTCTACCTGCAGCACAGCTTCTCTCTATGCTGCCTTCATAGACTTTAAAGCAGCTTTTGACTCTATATCCCGAACCAAACTGTGGAAAAAACTGGAGGCTTCTTCGATCGACCGACATTTACTCCATCTAATACGTATGCTGCATGAAGGGACCTCATTAAAAGTAAGATGTAACCCCCAGGGACATCTCACCAATGACATTGTCACTGAGAAGGGTGTCAAGCAAGGTTGCATTCTAGCTCCACTCCTGTTTAACTTCTACATCAATGATTTGGTGGATCACCCCAACAACACTAACTTCCATCCCCCAAAATTAAAGGGAAGGCATATTTCAACGCTGCTTTATGTGGATGATGCAGCAGTACTTTCAAGAACTCCCATTGGACTAAAAAGAGCCCTAAGAGCACTAACACAATATTGCAGAGTGGAACAGCTAGAACTCAACTATCAAAAAACTAAAATCATGGCATTCACTAAAAGGCCTAAGAACTACAACTGGAATATAGATGGCCACAAGATTGAGCAGGTCTCTTGCTTCAAATACCTGGGGGTAATTTTTCAAGCCACCGGTAGTAGGAAAGTGCATGGAGAGTATGCTGCTTGCAATGCGCAAAGGAGCACAACAACCATTCTCAAATTTCTTAAGACAAGAGGAGGCCACTATTTACCTGCAGCGCTCAAACTTTTTGAAGCCAAACCAGTAGCACAACTGCTTTATGGATCCCAATTGGGACCCTTCCCCAACCCTGCTCCATTAGAACTTGTCCAATCCAAATTCTTAAGATCAGCTTTACAAACTCCAAAATGTGTCTCTAACGCAGCTCTGAGACTGGAGTCAGGATTTATGAAAATGGAGGCCAGAGTGTGGGTGACCATACTCAACTACTGGCTCAGACTATCCCTCTTTCCCACTGGCCTTGCTCCACTAACCTTAAGTGATGATTTCCAATCCAGCTGGAAACAGTCAGTGATGACTAAAATCTCAATGCTGGGCCTTTCTCCAGATCTTCTGCTTAGCCTGGGATATGATAGGGTGAAAGTTACTATCAAACAACAGGTAGTAGATATAGAGTGACAACTGGATATAGCCAGTACTCCAGCCTTCATTGCTAGTGACTCCAAGAGATATCTGGCCTCACCTTTGGCATACTTAGCAACACTTGAAATACCTAAACATCGAAGGGCCTTTACTCTTGCACGGTGTCGTGCCTTCCCTTCAGCTGTCCTTGAAGGTCGATACAAGAAGATCCCCTTCTCAGACAGACTGTGCCCCTGCAACTCAGGCCAAATAGAAACAACAGAGCATGTATTACTCCAGTGCTCATACTACAGGGACATACATTTCAGCCTTATTTCACCCCTGTTGCATAAATATCAAGGGCACACTGGACAATTCTACATAAACTTGTTGCTTTCAGACACCAACCCAGGAACAACTTATCATGTTGCCAGATTCTGCGCAGCTGCGGTTAAAATTCGACAGACAATGTCCTCAGCAGTAGAATAGTGTCAACCTAGTCTTGTTATACTGGAGCTAATATTTTAAATACTGCTTTTACCCTGTTTTTATTCTGTGTTTTTACCTTTATTCTGTATCCCCATGATGCCAAAATCTCTATTATTATCTTGGGGAATTATTAGCTGAAATGGGAGCTTGCGAGAGGAGAGTATCTTCATGGATCTTTTCATCTATGTATACCAGTACTACCTGTAGAGTGCACTCCAGTTAAAGTGAAATAAAGTATTTTATTGGAATAACACAAAGTGAACTTATATACACAACATATGTGCTTAAGAACCACACAGAGCTATAGCAGAATAAGACAAAGATTAGCTAGAGAGAGAGATCCTGGAATATAGGGCGATAGTTACTTGGGCACACCAAGATAGAGAGTGGCTGGGTTCGTCCACTGTGGTACACCTTAGTATTGTCAGGGGACTAATATTTATACCTTATTTCATATCCTGAAGGGGTACTCTAGTTATGACAAAGCCTGGATGTCTTTTCCACGTGATAGACAAAGGAAACTGAATCTCAACTGATTGCTTTAATTGCTGGGAGATAGAAATTGATTGGTATGTAACAACTGTGGAAGGTTGAACAGGAGGGGATATAGGAGAGATTTCCACAGAGATAGATTAAAGTATGGTCATTTAATTGCTGGATTGAATCATTGCTGAAACACCAAGGGCTGGAAGAAAGGTCTAGCACATACCTCCTTAATGACTGGGTTGTTAGCACAAACCCGTTACAGGGGCTACCTACTCAATCCTAATATGGGCTTTCTTGCCATTATGTTTCCCAGGTCATTGTGTCCTCCAACTGACCTTTGGTTTGCTTCAGCCAACCTGAACCCAAAAAGTGTCCAATATTTCCAATTATGAGATACTGTGGGGAGGGAGTAGTAGGGCATACTAAAAGAAGGGAAGTAGGAAAAGAGGGAGATAGCACTATATGTGGATTGACTCAACCAACGAAGCCGCAACCCTGAGTTTGCAAGACCTGAGCTTGATGAGGTCTCTTATCCACAGGGCCACTTTAAGTTGAAGTCAGCTTGATAGCAAATAACAACAAATGGATGCACACCACACAAAAGAATGAGCAACAGAGGAAGAAAGGAAAGCAGAGCATGTGTGTGAATCAAACAGAGCAGTGAGCACAAGTGAGCAGATGAAGGCCTGTGTTTGCATGTGTGCTGGCCCTGGCTGCTGTATACTGTGCTAGCTAGTTCCATCTGCGTAAGGTTGAGGAGAGCCTCTGTCAGTTAGATGGCCATAGACACTGAACTCAGGAGAGGGTGAGAGAGAGACCACACAACCAGCACTGGAATCATAGAAGGAAACTGGAAGAGAGGTATCTTTTTTTTAAAAATGGATGATTATTTCATAGAATCATAGAATTGGAGGAGACCGCAAGGGCCATCTGGGGAGTACCAGATGAAGGCTTGGGAAGTTTCAGAGTTGAGATAAGAAGAGTGGTAATGGGCTTCTAGGTGGTGTTACAGTAGCACCCCCTATCTACGGGGGATTGGTTCCACTGCCACCCTGTAGTTAATGAAATCCATGGATAATAGCGAATACCCTAGAGGAGGAGGAAGCAAGGGAGGGAGGCTCATGGCCCAGGCCGCTGCCGCAACTAGGCCCACCTAGGCCACTGCCTCCCAGACCTCCTCCTCCACCACCACTACTGCCAATGGTAATGTGCATGTCATTGCGGCCGCCCAGGTCTCCTTCTCCATCACCACTGCGGCCACTGCCATGTGCCACCGCGGCCTCCCAGGCCACCTCCTCCACCACCACTGTTGCTGTTGTGGCCTCCCAGGCCTCCTCCTCCACCACAGCCAACTGTGAGATCTCCCCTCCTCTTCTCCCTTCCCCCCTGTCACCACTGCCACCACTGGAGCTATCCCAGGGGAAGGGAGAAGGGAGGCAAGATCTCCTCCTCCCCTCCCTCCCCCATCTACCCCCTGCTGTCACCAACTGCAGATAACTGATTCAGTGGATGGCAAGGGGGTGTTGCTGTATGTGAAAGTGATGTTGACAGAAGAAGTGTTGCCAACAAGGCTTGTTGGAGATTGGATTGCACTGCCTGTTGTCTCCAAGAGTGGAGAGACTGAGCATGTTAGCACATGTTAAATACTACAATCATTAGATGAATAATTTACCATGAAGCAGAATGTGGAAGGGATTTGGGAGGAAGAAGTGATATTGTAGAAAGTAAATATTATTAATTTCTTTTTAAATTATGAATTCAGTTTGGATTGGGGAGGAAAGGGGAGGTTGAGGACTGCATCTGTATGATTGGATTTGAATGTTGTTGTGGAAGGAAGGAGTTTTGTAATCTTCTGTGCAAGAAGTAAAAAAATAAAAGCCCAGTGCTTTATACAAAGCCTGTTTCCCCTAAAAAATAATTCTTAAAAGCTTGCTATAATAAGAAGATATTCACTTGCTTGTAGAAAGACAGCTAGGAGGATACAAGTCTAGTCTCTCTGGGAAGGGAGTCTTAGAGTCTGGGAGCAGCCACTGCTCACCCATATTCCCACCAGGTGTGCCTGTGAGAATGGTGAGACACAGGGCTTGTCTACATGGGCAATTTACCCCATCTTGCCCCTGTTTTAGAGCCCTTTTGCCCCTGGGCAGTCCTCACAATCTTGAGGGCAACGACAGGGAAAGATAGGGATCACGGGGTAGGGCCCATTAAAATGTTTTTTAAATACCTGTTAAAATATGTTCCCACCAAAATAAAACAGATCAGTCCCCACAGGAGTGCAAGAGCCTGTTCCAGCTCATTGCTGTAGCTGCTGGCTACCTCACTTCCAGATCCAGGAGGGGGGGCGGCAGCATGTGACTAAAACTGGCCACATGCAGGGGCCCTTGCTTGTGTGCTGCAGGCCTACTGCCTAGAATGGGATGCAGGCAGTGGCAGCAGTCGCTGCAGGGATGGGCTGGCATGCCCATCTGGACTTCCACCCATTTTGTAGACATAATGGGGAATGAATGGGCCTGATCTGCGGGCAAGATATGCTGGTGGGAAGCCAATATATCCTGGCCCGTGTTGATGAGCCCAGAGAGAAGGGCCTCTCCAGAAGATCTCAAAACACAGGCAGGTTTGTATGGGAGAACAGTCTTTCAAATAACCTAGATAACCTAGATCTGAGCTGTATAGGGCTGTAAAGGTCATGCTCAACTTTTGGAAATTTGTCTAGAAATAAATTGGCTGTCAGTGGAGCTGTTGCAACAAAGGAATGTGTACTTTCTATATGGAACCCAGTTAACAATCTGGATGCAACTTTTTGGATCAGTTGATGTTTCAAACACTCTTCAAAGACAGCCCCATATAGACCACATTAAATTTGTACACATATGTTGAATAACATGGGGGACAGAAATGAGCCATGAGGGATCTCCACAGGTCACGGGCCAAGGAACTGAACAGGAGTGCCCCAGCATCATTCTGGATTTGTGGAAGGGGGGTATAAATGGTGGTGGGGATAGAAATGATGGCAGGGGGTAGAATGAGTGGTGGGGTAGAAATGGGGGTAGGGGATAAAAGGAATGGCAGGGGGTAGAAATGGCAGCAAGAGGGTTAGAATGAGTGGCTGGAGTAAAAATGGCAGCAGGGATAGAACAAGTCACAGGGAGTAGAAATGGCAGCAGGAGAGGTAGAACGAGTGTCGGTGGGTAGAAATGGCGGCAGGGGGTAGAATGAGTGGCAGGAGGAGTAGAAATGGTGGCAAGAGGGGTAGAACGAGTGATAGGAGGAATAGAAGTGGCACCAGGGTTAGAATGAGTGGCAGGGAGGTAGAAATGGCAGCAGGGGGGTATAATGAGTGGCAGGGGGTAGAAATGGCAACAAGGGGGATAAAACAAGTGGCAGGGGCTACAACGAGTGGCAGGGGGTAGAAATGGTGGAAGGGGGTAGAACAAATGCCAAGGGGGTAGAAATGGCAATGGGGGTAGAACAAGTGGCAGGGGGGTAGAAATGGTGGCAGGGGGTAGAATGAGTGGCAGGGGGTAGAAATGGCACCGGGGGATAGAATGAGTGGCAGGGGGACAGAAATGGCAGCAGGGGTAGAACGAGTGGTAGGGGGTAGAAATGGTGGCAGGAGGCATAGAACAAGTGGCAAGAGTAGAAATGGCGGCAGGGGTAGAACAAGTTGCAGGGAGTAGAAATGGCAGCAGGAGGGGTAGAACGAGTGGCAGGAGGAGTAGAAATGGCACCAGGGTTAGAATGAGTGACAGGGGGGTAGAAATGGTGGCAGGAGTAGAATGAGTAGCGGGGATTAGAAATGGTGGCGGGGGGTAGAACAAATGGCAGGAGTAGAAATGGCAGCGGGGGTAGAACGAGTGGAAGGGGGTAGAAATTCTGGCAGGGGTGTAGAATGAGTGGCAGGGGGTAGGAATGGTGGCAGAATGGGTAGAACAAATGCCAAGGGGGTAGAAATGGCAACAGGGGGTTGAACAAGTGGCAGGGGGGTAGAAAAGGCGGCAGGAGGGTAGAACGAGTGGCAGGGGTAGAAATGGCGGCAGGGGTGCAGCAATGGTGGCAGGGGCTAGAATGGGTTGCAAGGGGGGGTCAGAAATGGCGGCAGGGCTTAGAACGAGTGGCAGGGGGTAGGAATTGCAGCAGGGGGTATAACGAGTGGCAGGGGGTAGAATAAGTGGCAGGGGGTAGAAATGGTGGCAGAGAGGCAGAAATGGTGGCAGGGGGCAGAATAGGTGGCAAGGGGGGCAGAAATTGTTGCAGGGGTGCAGAACGGGCGGTGAGGGCATAACCAGTGGCAGGGGGGCAGAAGTGGATGCAGGGGGGCAGAATGGGTGGCAAGGGGGGCATATATTGTGGCGGGGGGCAGAACGGGCAGGGGGGCTAGAAGTGGTAGCAGTGGGCAGAACCAGCAGCAGGGGGGCAGACTTAAACCCACCAGCCTACCTCAAAGGGTTGTCATGAGGTCTCCTGGCCATTTTGGGGGGAAGTTTTTTAATGGCTTATGTTATGCCGGGTCCAGCTAGTTTGAAGAAATTTCAAGTGAACAGTTTCTCCACAAATCTGCAGACATATCAAGACTATATTAATAATTCAAATCACTATATAATAGGATGGTTTGCACAATATTCATTGATTTCCTAGTCAATGTTATTTAATTTATGTAACTATTTTGCATATATAAAATATTGTATTTTAAATTTATTTGCTTTTCGGTAAGCTTCACAACATAGTTTCTAATTTTCTAATTAATTAATTGGGGTGATTATGTCATTACCTATGAAAACATGCATCCCCCAGAATCCTCTTTGATAGTGACTGATGACAGCCACCCTCCCCCATTTTAGTCTCTGTCCCTTCCCAAGAAAAAATGTCTTGGTACACTCCTGGGCAGTGATGGCCCAAGTTAACATGGTCAATTCAATGATTAAACAGGGGTTCGAACTTTGATCTCTCTGTTCCAAATCCAGCACTGTAACCATTATACAAGTTCTTTCTGAACTTAGTTCTGAGTTATTCTATAATTATAATTAAAATAGTTACTATAAAAGCATAGTATGAAAGCAGTACCAAGGCTGAAACATAGTGAGAAAAAAATGCAATTATTAATATGTTGAATTTAAATAATTATAATACAGATTAATAATATACATAATGATAATAATTTGAATAACATGCAATTTGGATATCCAGATGTGACGGGCTGGAATGTGGCAACCCTACTCACAGGTGTCTCTCAATGGGTGTAAATGATGTTCTGTGCTTCCTTCTCTGGTTGGAAAAAGCATGCTCTGTTCATCACTTTCCATGTTTTCATCAACTGAGAGCCAACAGAGCTCTTTCATTCTTTAGGAGGTCCTTCTGGGCTTTCAGTCTACTACTGTCTTTCATAAGGTGAGCTTTTAGTAATCTTTCAGAAGGTGGACAGTACAGTAAACAGTAGGATATAGACCCAGTTCAAGCTCAGTCAAGTAGAATACACTTAGTGGGTTATGCCATGTCAACTAGACTCATTCCTTGACATTTGAACAGGGTGTTAAGTACATTTATTGTGAATGTCTGTACCATTCCTAGTTGCTGGTAAGTGTGTGTGTGTGTGTGTGTGTGTGTAAGAGAGAGAGAGAGAGTGAAGTCCTTGTAAGAGAGAGCATATAAAAATCTGAGAAAAGTATCAGAAGTGTATCAAAAAAATCTGAAAAATGTATGTAGTTTTTATGAACAATGCAATCATATGCATGTTTACTCGTGGTATCAAATGAAGCTTCTTCCCCACTAAATGTGGTTAAGAATGTAATTTGCATTGTTTAAAATATCACCTTTTTCATAGGCAGAAGAAGAGAGAGATGATATGGAAAGAGTGAAACTGGATAACAAACGAATTCTCTTCAACTTATTGCCAGCACATGTTGCTCAGCATTTTCTCATGTCTAATCCAAGAAACATGGTGAGGAAAATAATTTTCTGGATTTGTATTCTGCCTTTCCCACCTGTAGCAAAGTGATGCAGTTGGGCAATGTCATAGATTAAGAACATGTATCAGATCATATTATGACTTAAAATGGTGCTCTCCCCAGAATGAATTTTGAGTATTCTGTCTAAGTGCTTGAAATGTTGAGGAAGGTTTTCAAGCATATGAAAGAATAGCTAAAGGACCCAGTTCTCCTTGCTGTTACTAGCTCATCCCTAGGGTATATACTGGATGCCAGGACATAGTAGCAGAGGGTAGAAACAACTCTGTCAAATACAGAGAGGACTTCCTCCTTGTAACGTAAAGATATTGGCAATATAGTGACACTACTAGCATTTGGAAAATATTTTTCGGTTAACACAAAAAGAATTATAATACTAAACTACACATAAGGGTCAACTACAAAAACAAAACAAAATAAACTTTAACACCTACTAACACACAAAGACAGAGAAATAACATATGACTTCCAATTTGCCAATTCATGGTAGTAATACTTAGATAGTTCTACTTCCTGCACTTCAAAATAGTACCCTTTATACTTATTACTAAAAAATACCTATTAATAAACTTCACTTCTGCTTACTAATTCTACTATTTGTCAAACCCTAAAACTACTGATTCCCCCTATTTTTCCTCATAAATTCAATAACTATGATCCATTCTACTTTAAGTGAGCCTACTGTCTTATCTCTTATTAAATTTGTGAATTTATCAGTTTCAGCTAGATCATACAATTTCAGCATCCAGTCCATCTGTGAACACTGCATTTTTTCCATTTCTGCACTACTTGCTGCTGTAATCTTGTAGTGCATAACTCTTCCATACTTCCTCTCCATCCGTTCTTCCAACAATCTGAGAAGAAAATGTTCTGGTTTCAATTGAAATTTAACTTTCAAAATATCTTTCATCAAGAATGTATCTGGACCCAATATTTTTTCACCTTTTCACAAGTCTACCACATATGATAAAAAAGTCCCTTCTTTTTGTTTACATTTCCAACATATATTATTAGATCCTTTATATATCTTTGAGATCCTTTCAGGAGTTACCATCAATACATCATTTTATTAAAAAATTCTTTAAGATTATAACACAAAGTAAACTTTTTTCCCCAAATACTTTTTATTAATAAATTCTTCAATACATTCACAAACGTTAACATATCCATATTTTTGTTCCAATAATCAATCAAATCTTCATTTATCTTATATTTCTTCTCTTTCCCCCCACATTGAAATTTTAAGACTTCCCCAACCATCGAATCCCAGTTTAATATAACTTTTTTATCGCTTTCTCCTTGCTGTCTCATACTTTTACATAGTTACACCTTTATATATATATATATATATATATATTCCAATAACGACTATACATATTTTTCAGCTTATAACTATACATATAGCAATCCTTCTCTTATTTTCCATATCTATTCTATGTCATATTTAACATCTTTCATTTCTCATTTCCGCGACCCTTAAACATCTAGTGTTGGTAATTTCTATATAAATCCTTTTCCTTTTCTTCTTTTACCATTCCATTTTCTAACAGATCAATTCCCTCTCAACCCCCTCACAAATAAAGTCTTGTCCTTCTTCTTGTTGACTTATATCAGTCAAATGGGCTTTCTAATTTCATTTCTCTCTTTTGTCCTCCTTCCTGTAAATATATCCACAGGGGATTCCAGGATTCAACAAAAGGCGATTCCTTTTTATTTTCTAATAAATAGGTTAACTTGTCCCTTTTTGCTACTTCTAACAGTTTTTCTAACCATTCCATTTCTGATGGAATCTCTTCTCTCCTCCTATACCTAGCATATACAATTCTGGCTGTTGTGCACATGTGCCAGAGTAATCTTTTTATTTTCCCATCTTCATTTACCAAATTATTATTTTCATATATACCTAGCAAAAATATTTCTGGCAACATATCTATTTTCTTTTTAAGAATCTATTGCATTTTTATTCTAATCATATTCCAAAATTTCTTTGCTTTTTTACACCACCATTGATGGAAAAAAGTTCCCTTCTCTTCCTGGCACTTCCAACACTTATTGGAGGCTCCTCCTACCATTCTAGCTATTCTTACTAGGGAGAGGTACCACCTTAACATTACTTTTATCGAGTTTTCTTGCAGACTATATGACCTCGTAACTTTAACTCGTCTAGCCCATGATGCTTCCCATCCTTCAAAATCAATACTTCTACCAATGTCTACGGACCATTTCACCATATATTCTTTGACAGTCTCCTCTTCCATATTCATCCCCAATAGTAGTTGACGTATTCTAGATTTTAAGTGTGCATTCCCTTTCTCCAAAATCTTTTCAAAATTTGATTTAGCAAGTTCAATACCACCTTCTGTCATATCTTTCTTGTGTCTCTCTTTTATTTGAAGATATGGGAACCATTGTATAGTTTTACCTTCCTGACTTAGTTGCGAGTTACTTTTCAAACTACAGTTTTCCTTGGTACCCTCAATTAGTTCTTTATAGGTCAGCCATTCTGATTCCTTTCTTAAACTTTTGATTGCTAATGCTTCCCCTGGCGATACACAGCTTGGAAGCTTTGGAAACAGATATCTTTTATATTTCATCCAGGTTTTGTATAGTGATTTTCTGATAGAATGGTTATTGAATTGTTTTTGAGCCTTAACTTTATGGTACCAAAGAAAGGAGTGCCACCCAAAATGTAGCTCGTGGCCCTCCAGGAGCCAGAGTCTTATATTGTCTAAAGGAATCCATGGTTTCTCCCACATCAGACAACTTGCCTCATAGAAGATCTTCAAATCTGGAACTCCCATTCCCCCTCTACTCCTCGTATCTGTCAGTAGTTTAAATTTTAATCTCGGTTTCTTTCCCAACCATAGAAATCTGTTTAGATCTTTGTTACAATCTTTAAACCATTTTGGTGGTATCGAAATTGGTATCATTTGATACAGAAAAAGGATCTTAGGCAAAATACTCATCTTAATTAGAGATATTCTTCCCATTAAGGATATATCCAATTCCTTCCAGATTTCCATCTTGTCTCTAACTTGTTGCCATATCGGAACATAATTATTCTGAAAAAGTTGCCTATTATTAACAGAAATCGTTATACCTAGGTATTTCACCTTCTCTGCTGCTTTCACTCCCCACATTTCTTCTAATTTAGCTACCTCCTCTTTTTTACAATTTTTACTCAAGAAGTTCGTTTTTTCCTTATTGATTTTAAAGCCTGACCACTCTCCAAATTCTCTTAATATCTCCATTAGTTTGCCTCCTTGCTGCAATGGATTTTCTAAATATATCACAATATCGTCCGCAAAGGCTTTGTAGGCGAATTTTTCTCTCCCGATTTTCACACCTTTTATTGAATCGTTAGATCAAATATCTCTTAGGAGTACCTCCAGTATTAACACAAATAGCAACGGAGAGAGTGGGCAGCCCTGTCTTGTACCCTTCAGGATAGGGAAACTATTTGATCTTTCCTCATTTACTATTAAGTAGGCTTTCTGTTCTTGATAAATGGTTTTGATCCATGTGATGAAATTCTCTTCAAATCCCATAGTTTCTAGTAAAGTAATGAGAAAGCCCCATCTTACATTGTCGAATGCTTTCTCCGCATCTAAAAACAACAGTGTTCCTCCTTTTTCTATATGAAAATCAAAATATTCAATAATATCCAGTGTTGTCCTAACATTATCCCTCATCTCTCTACCTGGGAGGAAACCTGACTGATCTTCTCCTATGTATTGGGGTAGGACCTTCTTTAACCTTTGCGCCAATATAGAGGTAAAAATCTTGTAATCTTCATTGAGGAGTGAAATTGGTCGAAATTCTTTTGCTGCCAAGTATTCTTTCTCGCTCTTTGGAATTAAGACTATGTTTGATTCTTTCCAACTTTCCGGTAATTGGTTTGTGTCTTTAATTGTATTCATACTTTCTTATAATGGTTTCAGCAACTGCTCTTTAAAGCATTTATAATATTTTGCTGTTAATCCATCTGCTCCAGGGGCTTTATTTATATTTAATTTTTCAATTGCTTCTTTAACTTCTTCTATGGTGATTGGTCCATTCAGTATTCCTATATGTTCTTCATTTATACGTGGTAAGTCTTTAGATGTTATATATTGTTCTATCTTACTTCTATCTTCCCCTCTCTGCATTTCATACAATTTTTGGTAGTAGTCATACAAGGTCCTTTGTATTTCCTTTCTTCTTACAATATATCTTGATCCCTCTATTAAGCCATTAATCATATGTTTTTTCTTTTCCTTGTGTACTTTATATGCAAGCCATCTCCCTGGTTTGTTTGCACTCTCAAAATGGCTTCTCTTAACAAATTTCAACTTAGCATCTATTTCTTCTACCGTTATTAGTGCCAATTGATTTTGCAATAATTTAATTTCTTTCACATATCTTTTGTTATCTGGACCTTGTTTAAGCTTTAATTCCCATTCTTTTATTTTTCCGGTAATATCTTCCATCTTTTTCTTTTTTTCATTTTTCCATTCATTTGTTTTCTTGATTAAGATACCTCTTATATAAGCCTTCGAGGTATCCCATACCATTTGCAAACTGGTTCCTTTATTTAAGTTGTTTACAAAGAATTCCTCAATTTCTTTTTTACAATATGAAATCACCTTTTCTTGATTCAGCACATACTCATTCAATTTCCAATATCTTGTCCTTCCTCTTCTTTCCAGTTGAATCTTAACTGGGTTATGATCACTAAAGGATTTAGGCAATATTTCCGAAGATTTAACCATATGTAATAAAGAGTTCAATAGCCACACCATATCTATTCTTGACCATGAACGGTGATACTCTGAGAAGAATGTGAAATCTCTTTCCCCTGGGTGTTGAATTCTCCACACATACTTCAATTGATATTCCTCAATCAGCTGGGTACATTCTCTAGAAAGATTATTCGAACTCTTTTTTTAAATCTCCGGATTTGAATATTTCCTATCTAAATTCTTATCCACCACTTCATTGAAGTCTCCTAACAAACATACCTTTTCATAGGAATATTCAACAAGATGTTTTTTTAAATCCTCATAAAATTTCTTACTTCCATTGCATGGGACATAAAATCCTATCAAAAGAATGTGCTGATCATTCAAACTGATATCCACTCCTAAAAATCTCCCTTCCTTATCCCTAAAAATCATTCTAGGGGACAGATTAGGTTTAATTATAAATATAACCCCCCTTTTTTTTCTTTAGCTGATGCACAGAATAATTCTCCCAATTTAGGAAATCTTATTATCTTTTCATCCTTTTCCCTAATATGCAATTCTTGCAAACAGCAAATGTCTGGATTAATTCTCTTTAACCAGTGTTCAATCCTTTTCCTTTTTACTGGTGAGTTCATACCATTCACATTCCAGGGAACCACTGTATACATCATTTTTCTTTATTACTTAAATTTGCCAAATCACCAATATCCAAATCTAATAGACTCATATCTGGGTTAGATCTTTTCTCTTTATGTTCTCTTGGTTTCCTTTTCTCTTTCCCTTCATTCATCAGTTGTCCTAACACAGCCAAATCCTTTCCTGGCAAATCCTCTCTCTGATCGTTTTTATCCTTTTCTAATTTTGGCTTTGACTGGGTCTCATTCCTTAAAACTTGCCCATATCTCATCATAAAATCCCTTGCTTTTTCAATTGAGTTTAATTGGAATCTTTGTTGTTGGAAACTAAAAATTACACCCTCTAAACGATCCCATCTAAAGGGAATTCGGTTTGCCTTTAATTTTGAAACAAGAAAATCATATTCCTTTCTTTTCTTCAAAATTCTTATTGGGATTTCCCTCATAATTAATAATTGTTTCCCTTCTACAGTGACCGGTGATTTGTTACATTCTTCCAAAACTCTTTCCGTAGTCGATTTCTTTGAAAATTGCACCACCACATCTCTGGGGTATTTGTTCCGTTTCGCTAAAGCCGATTGTACTCTATACACCAAATCAATCTCATTTTCCTTAATTTCTCTCTCAGCCTCCATAAAGTCAGCCAAGATAGAAATCATCTTCTCTTTAATGTTTTTATCTTTATCCTCATCCAAACCTCTAATCCTTAGCCAAGAATCCATTTGTTTCTGTTCTATTAAGGCTACTCTATCTAATTACCTGTCCATCTCCTCAGAAGATTGATGTGATTTTATTTCAAATCCAGTATTTCTTTTTTATTAGCCTCAATATCTTTTTTATTAGCTTCCACATCCGTCTTAACCTGTTCTAGTGGTTCTTTCATCTCTCCCACCTGTAATTTTAACTCATTTATGTCCTGCTTAATTTCCCTCATTAACAGTCTCATCTCCTCCATAAACTGTTTATGGTAATCAGGGGGTTCCTCCCAAGAGTCCCTTCTTTGTTGGATTAGTGGTTCCATACCTCCTATTTTCCCCGTCCTTAATTTTGACATACTTGAACAATAATTTTATTTATCTACACTTTAATCAATCCCACCTCTATAATACTTTTCTAAATTAATTCAGTACCTCAAGATTAATTAATTCATTAATGACCCGATCAACTACCAGAATTAATTACAATCACAGAGACCACCCTTACAAAATTAATCACTTAACTATTCAAATGATTTGTCCTCTGATCACCCCACGTTAATCAAATTTGATCAATTAGTCAATTAATCCATCAATCAGCCAAATCCATTAATCAGTCAGTCAATCAAATCAAATCAAATCAGTTAATCAATTATTCAATTCAGTAATTCAATAATTAATCTCTTAAGGCAACCAATTAATTAGTCAATTATCAGTTAATTAATTAAACAATTGTTAATCACTTATTAAATTGGGTGATCTTAACTAATAAATCCAATTAACACCTTCTAATTAATACAACAGGGGCAAAGTTCTTATATGTCTATAATAACAATAATGCCCCTTAATATATTAATAATAATTCATTCCATCCTCTAATATCCTATACCAATTCAATAATTAATCAGCAACCAGTTCATACACCAATTCATATACTCAATTCATATACTCTTGATCTACTTCTAGTACTTGTAACCCAATATCAAATCAAATTCATCATAACCATCAAATTAGTACTCTTCCCCTCTTCCTTAGTCTCCACACTTCTGTCCCCTTTTCTCGGATTCTCCTTATTGTTCCAACCTCCTTTTGCTCTCCTTATTCTTTCTTTCTTGGATTAAACGTTGCATTGCCTTATTCCATATTCTTCTTTTCTTTTTCGTCTCCTCCTCTCCTTTCCTTCCTCTGTCATCTTTTATTTATTTTCACTCCCCGCTTTACAAGTCTTTCTTTCCAAACCTTCGGTTCTCTACGATTCTCCAGACACACAGGGGGCTCTAAGTCCTTTCTTAAAGCAAAATATCTTGGGAAAGGGGGATTTGTATTTCAGTCTATAACATTTAAAGTCTGAAATATATAATAGTATTTTTCCAGCCCACTCATTCATACACCCATCCTTCCCTTTGAACAAATCAATGCTTTTATCTTGACAATTTAACAAAAGGACAAATGTCTCTCGTGAAGCTACTTCTTCCAAGGAACGCTGACTAGTTTTCCATGGTGTTCTTCCTCTTCTCCTCCACCCTGGGGCCTCCAATCCTGGATTTTCTCTCTCAATTTTCCTTAATAAAGGCTCCACATTGTACCTCTTTCCAAGATTCTCACTCTCAGCTTGTTTTGCCTCGGAAGAGGTTCAGCAGTAGGGAATAGCAGTTGGGCGGTGCCCTTCCTCAGCTCGCTACAGTAGGTGCATTGTTATGGCCACAGCTGCCCATCCCACTCCTCTCCATGGACCCACCAACACTAGTCGACAGCACTGGGGCGGGGGCTTTTATCGCCAGCCTCTCTAGCTTCTCCCCTTTCTTTGGGGACCAAGACGAACTGCCCTCACCTCTATTACAGGCAGTAACCCACTGTAGCGGCGAGTTCACAGCAGAGCATCATGAACTCGTGTCTCCCTCACTCACATCCCGAACCGGAAGCCCCAACACAAAGTAAACTTTAACCCCTTCTTTCACATCCTCTCCCATTGTTTTAGCTGAATATGTATGACCTACATTCTGGGTCCATTTTTTAATTTAATTTGTTCTTCCTCCATATCTATTCGCAGTAACAACTTATATATCTTAGCAATTAAATGTTCATCATTTGTACAAAGTAATATTAGAAATTCTGACTTTGCCATTTCCATACCATACAGTTTTTATCCATTTCAAATCTTTCATACAGTTGTCTATAAACATACCATTATATATTATATCCTACTAGCTCCAGTTCTTAAATTGTTTTCATTTTCCATTGATCTCCTTCCAATTTCAATATTTCTCTATATGTAACCCATTTATCTTTGTGTTTTCTTTCTCTTACATATAAAGCTTCATGAGGTGAGATCCACAAAGGCATTTTAGAACACACCCTTGTTTTCATATTCCATATTCTCAACAGTGATTTTCTAATGTAATGATTATTGAAATCAGCATTCAGCTTAATTTTGTCATACTGTCAGGATCTTCCATGGATTCTGGGTATTAGAGTAGATTCCATGGAAGGCCCTGACATGAGTTTGGTTCCTGGCCTGATTCCCCTGCCTGGGCCTCTCTGTCTCTGGACTGCAGCCAGCCTGCCTTTTGGCCTGGGAATGCTTTTCCTCTGGAGACTTCAAGGCCGCAGCACCTGGACACAACCCCTCCTCCCACTCTTAAAGCCATTCTCATGCTATAAGAGTTTATCTATTGCTTGTGTTGTGTTGCTTTTAGTTCTGGCTTTGTTTCATGTTATTAGCATGCATTTCCTTTGTTCAATAAAGAAATCTTGTTGAGTTAATGTGAATGTGTTTCTGGTACATCACAGTAAGCCAGAACTCACAATCCTTCATAATTCCTACCTGTGATGTCCGAAGACACGGAGATTGGAACCCAGATGGAGAAGGACCTGGCCACAGGTGGTGACCAGGGAGCCAGCTTGCCAGATGGCAGTGCATGCTTACCAGAGGGAGAGCTGAGCTGAGACTGACAGGGGATTGGAAGACTGACCCTCCCCCCCAACCTCATGCAGCTGGGAGCCAGGCAAGCTCTGGGGATGGGCAGCCTACCCTTCTCCAAGATTCCAGTGCATGGAGCAGGAATGACCATGGGAGCTAGATGGCTCTGGCTGGATAAGCGAGGTCCGAAAGAATGGAAATCCCTATGGTGGGATGGACCCCTAACTGAGGGGTTTCGGAAGCCTGGAGTGAGACCTCCTGGAGGAAGAGGTGTAGCAGCTGAAGCAACAGATGGAAACCATGCAGACGAGCTTCCTGGAAATTTTACAGAGACTGCCTCAGCAACCTGCAGCCCAAGAGGGCAGCCACCCCAGGGACCCCAGCTGCCAGCTCCTCCAGGGGGTGGGGTCCTGTCTCCCCCAGGTGGGGTCCCTGCTCCTCCTGATGGAGGCCTGGTCTGGCAGGTTCCCGGTGGTCCAGTGCCCCCTGCAGGGGCTGGCCCGGTTGAGCTGCAGGAGAGACCGCGTGGTCTCAAACACCAGGACCTGAAGGCCACTTTTGATGGGGACGCCATGAACTTGCCATACTTCTTAACCCAGGTGATGGGATTCATGTCTAACTGGGAGGAAGAATTCCAGATGAAGCTGTACGTCTCCAACCTGTTGGAGGGAGAGGTGGCACAGTGGCTGGTGCGGCTCTATGACATGGGGGCTCCAGAGTTAAGGAGCTTCCATGACTTCATGAGGGCCCTCAGAGCTCAGTTTGAACACCCGCTGAGGATGAGGCGTGCACGCACAGAACTTCAACGCATACGCCAAGGCTCGAGATTCATGACTGAATACACTTCAGAATTCCACTGCCTGGCCAGCCAGATCCCCAACTGGACCAAGGCCACTAAGGTACAGTATTTTCAGGATGGTCTCAACACAGACATCCTGGAGTGCACCTTGGTCCAAGGGAACCCAGAAACCCTCCTGGGATGGGTGTGGCTGGCTGGGGAGGTGGAAACCCTGAGACAGAGCATGAAGCTGGCCCAGCAGTGCTAGGGGCTAAGCGGGAAGCCCAGTGGGCCCACAGGGAAGAAAACTAAGATGTTACGACCAGCTGGAGGCATATCAGGGGAGTCGGAGAGGGAGCAACTGATGCGGAAGGGCCTGTGCCTGCATTGCGGAAAGGGTGGCCAATCGCATAGCCGAGTGCCCAGAAAAGCAACCCTGGAGCAGTCCCACTGAAGAGAGGCCCAAGAAGGCAGATGGAAAGCCGGCAGCACCTAAGACACCATTCAAGCCGAAACCCAAAGCAGTGGTAGGTGCCTTAGTCCCCGGTCACGCGGCAGTCTTCTGAGGAGCTGGAGGACAGTGGGTCCTCTTCCGAAGCTGAGCCAGCAGGAAATGGATCCAGCCTGCCCTACTAAGCGCCCGAGAGTGGGCTAACCCTAAAGGGTGCCCAAGTGCTGTGGTGAGTGGAGTAAAAGCCCTGTTTTTCCTAAAGCCAAGATAGGGGTTGCAGATAATGGGGTCCCCCAAAAAGTAATGGTAATGGTGGACTGCGGGTGTACCCAGGTGCTAATTCACCCCTCCCTAGTCAGTGAACTCTCAGTCAGCACCATTAAGCTAGACAGGCTGGTGTGGCTGTCCCAGATGGATGAGGGGATGATGAAGGGGGGCCCCGCGAGGTGAATGACTGGTCCAATACAAATGAAGATGGGAAACCACCAGGAGGAGCTCCAATTTGTGGTAGCACCAGGCCTGGTCCCAGCCATGCTGGTAGGCTTGAACTGGTTGAATTTCACAACCCCACTGTAGACTGGATCAAAGAAACTGTGACTTTTACAGACCCCATGTGCATGTGGGAACACGGATTGAATGGAAACAGTGAGGCCTCTCTGGGGCGGGGGTTCCCACAAGGGACCGATCACCAGAACTTTAAGGTTGCTATGGTGCAAGGTGAAGTGAAAGAGCTACTGATGGAATATAAACCAGTGGCAGTATGTGTTTGAAGAGAAGGAATGTGACATACCCCCACTCCCACAGGCTGTTTGACTGTGCAATTGAAATAGTCTCAGAGGCAGCACTGCCCAAGCCCAAAATTTACTCCATGACCCCAGTGGAAATGGGCGTCCTCCAGGAGTTCATAGATAAAAAGCTGGCCCGAGGTTTCATCAGGTCTATGACTTCCCCCTTGGGGGGTTCGGTGTTATTCAGACGCAAACGTGATTCCTCTCTGCGTCTATGCATTGATTGCAGGTCCCTAAATGCCATCAGTGTTACAAATCCATACCCCTTCCCATTAATGAAAGATATTCTGGCTCATTTGGCCAAAGGGAAAATATTCACCAAGTTGGACTTGCGGGAGGCCTATTACAGGGTGCGAATTAAGGAGGGGGACGAGTGGAAAACTGCTTTTAATTGCCAGCTAGGGTCATTTGAATTCCTTGTAATGCCATTTGGGTTATGTGGGGCCCCCAGGGTGTTCATGAACTTAATTAATGATGTGCTTAGGGAATTTTTGTACAAGGGAGTCCTGGTATATCTAGATGATGTGCTCATCTACTCGGAGGACTATATGCCCCATGTTAAGTTGGTAAAGAAAGTGCTTAGTAAACTGAGAGAACACCATTTGTATGCTAAGCTGTCCAAATGTGAATTCCACCAACTTGGGGTATTGCATCTCTAGCATGGAGGTTGAAATGGATCCTGAAAAGGTTAAGGGAGTTCTCACATGGGAGGCTCCTAGGACTAGGAGGTAGCTTCAAAGCTTCTTGGGGTTTGCTAACTTCTATCGATCCTTCATCCCTGACTTTGCTGAGGTTGCCTTACCTCTCACTGATCTGTTGAAAACCAAAGGTTTGGAGGAGAAGAAACGAGCTGGGAAGGGGAAGGGCTTAAAGCCTCCCCAAAAGATTGTGTGGACTGACCAATGTCAAATGGCTTTTGAGAAGTTGAAGAAGCTCTTCACCTCTGAGCCCATCCTTAAGCACCCCCACCCCGAGCAGCCTTTTGTGGTTCAAGTAGATGCCTCAGATGTAGTGATACAGGGGTGTTATTACAACAGGATGAGGGAGGGGAACTCAGGCCCTGTGCGTACCTATCAAGGTATCACACACAGCCAGGCCAAACGACAGGAGGCCAGCGCATTGGCCCAAGACGAAGACTTAACCAGGGTGCCTGACAGACTGCCTCCGGCAGACGCGGCCCCAAATGTGACACCAGCCCTGATGCCCCTAGGGTCTATCCCCTCCCCCTCAAGGGAAATTGGGGATGGGTGGGGGTCTTAGATGCTGGACGCCCTTTCTCATGACCCCTGGTTCCTTGCTCACCCAGGGGATGTAGTGCTGCGAGGGGGTTTGGCTTGGAAGGGAGAGTGCATGTATGATCCCGAGGCTATGAGGGCTGCCATCCTTAAGCAGTGCCATGATGTGAAAAGTGCAGGTCACTTTGGATATGTGAAAACATTGCATTTAACACGACAACAATTTTGGTGGCCTAAAATGTGGAAGGAGGTGGAGGAGTATGTAAAGGGATGTCATACTTGTGCTATTTCAAAAAGGGGCAGTGGGAAGCCAAAAGGCCTATTACAGCCATTGCCTACCCCCACCAAACCTTGGGAGATCATTAGCATGGACTTTATTGTTGAGTTACCATAGAGTAAGAGAAAGACAGTTATTTGGGTGGTAACTGACTTGTTTTCCAAGCAAGCTCATTTTGTTGCCTGCAAGAAAATCCCAACTGCCCTATAGTTGGCTAAACTGTTTGTCCAGCACATATACAGGCTACATGGGGTGCCCACCAAGATTATCTTGGACAGGGGTATCCAATTCACCTCCCAGTTTTGGAAAGCATTTATGAAACTGCTGGGAATTGAACTGGGGATGAGTAGCTGTCATCATCCACAAACAGATGGACAGACTGAACGTTTGAACCAAATTTTTGAGTAGTACCTGAGGTGTTATGTCAACTTTCAGCAATCTGATTGGGTGGATCTGCTACCTTTTGCAGAGGTGGCATACAACAACGCTATGCACCAAAGTACGGGCCTATCCCCATTTAAAATTGTCTCTGGACAGGACTTTGACCCTCTGCCATTGGGGGAAGGGGATCCAAAAGACCCGGTTCCTGTGACTCAGTGGAGCACTCGTTTCAAGGAGGCATGGCCGAAAGTAGTGTCAGCCCTGGAGTTTGCAAAGGCTCGCTACAAAGAGCACACTGATAAGAAACGTGACCCCTCACCGGACTATGCTGTGGGAGATCTGGTATATCTCTCCACTAAGTTCCTGAAGAGCCCTCACCCCTCGAAAAAGCTGGGCCCGAAATACATTAGACCATTTCCTATTGCTAGGGTTGTCAACCCTGTGGCTTTTGAATTGTCTTTGCCTAAACTGTATCATAACGTCCATCCTGTGTTTCACTCTAGTTTGCTCAAGCAGGCGTGCCCTCCAGATCAACATCATCAGGTTCCTGAGGGTCCCTGCCCTACCATGGTGGACAATGATCAACATTTTGAAATCTCTGATGTGCTGGACTCTCGGGTTCACAGGGGGTGTTACAGTACTTTGTAAAGTGGAAGCATTTGCCTATGGATCATGCCTAATGGGTTAATGTTGAGCATGTGAAGACTCCTTGCTTATTAAGAAAGTTCCATGCCCGCTTCCCTGATAAGCCTGGTTGATGGTTGTCCTCTAGATGGGCTCTTGCTTTGGGGTTTTCTTTGCCTGGGTGTTGGGAGTTGGCGAGGGGAGTTCCTCTTTGAGGGGGCAGTATGTCAGGATCTTCCATGGATTCTGGGTATTAGAGTAGATTCCATGGGAGCCCCCGACATGAGTTTGGTTCCTGTCCTGATTCCCCTGCCTGGGCCTCTCTGTCTCTGGACTGCAGCCAGCCCATCTTTTGGCCTGGGAATGCTTTTCCTCTGGACACTTCAAGGCCACAGCACCTGGGCACAACCCCTCCTCCCACTGGCCTTCCTACATGCCGTTCTCATGCTGTAAGGGTTTATCTATTGCTTGTGTTGCATTGCTTTCAGTTCTGGGTTTGTTTCATGTTACTAGCACACATTTCCTTTCCTCAATAAAGAAATCTTGTTGAGTTAATGTGAATGTTGTTCTGGTACATCACACATACCATAGAAACTCATGCCAACCATATTTCAAATCAGATTTTTCCAACTCCAATAATCTCTTTTTCTCCAAAGTTATCCAGTCCTCAAACCACAGGCAGCAAAATATAGTTTCAAATCTAGGAGACCAAGACCTCTTTGCTTTTCATCTTACAACATTTTAAACTTCACTCTAGGTTTTTTCACTTGCCAAATAAATTGTAATATATCTTGCTGCCATTGTTTGAATAGTATCCCATTTGTGAATATAGGTATAATTTGGAACAGAAAAAACATCTTAGGTAAAAGATTCCTTTTTATTACAGGTTCTTCCCATCAATGATAATTTCAGTTTACTCAATGTTTGTAAATCTTCTTTAATATCATTCCAGGTTTTAAAATAGTTATTCTGAAACAACTTAGAATTATTTTAGAAGTAATACCTAAATATTTAACCCTTTTTCCAACTTTAAAACTTTTTTTAAAATTAAAGATAATGAATCATGTGTGGCAGGGGGTTGGACTGGATGGTCCTTGTGGTCTCTTCCAACTCTACAATTCTATGATTCTCTTTTCTCATGTTTTTCAACAATGTTGTTTTATCCTTATTAATTTTAAATCCTACTAATTCACCATATCCCCTTAAAGTTCCCTCAAGGTTTCCACACTTTCCAGAGCGTTCTCTTTTAAAAAAATCATTATGTCATTAGCAAAAGCCCACAATTTAAACTTTTGACCTTTGATTGTCTGCAATCAAATGATGCTTGTTCCATGTATATTCTCTTCATCTCTAATTGCTTTCATTAACACTTCTAAAATTAATATAAAAAGTAAGGGAGACAAAACCTGTCTAGTTCCCCTTTGAATATCATATGGTTTATTCTTCTCACTGTTGATTAAAATTTGTACCTTTTGTTCATCATAAATTGTTCTTATCCTGTACTCCTTGCTGCGGGGTACAGAAGCAGTGGTTTGTGGGCCTGACAAGATGTCTCGGGAGGTGTGTTGTCTCCCTGGGGCAAAGATCTGTGATGTGATGGAGAGGCTAACAAGACTCGTCAAGCTACGGATCATTACCCCTTCCTTTTGGTCCATGTGGGAACCAATGAGGCACAGGCACAGCTTTCTCAAGATCAGAAGAGATTATGAGGCTCTGGGGAGGAAGCTAAAAGAAACGGATGCACAGGTTGTCATCTCCTCTCTTCTGCCAGTTGAAGGGCATGGTCCAGGAAGGGAGAGGAAAATAGCCGATGTAAACAACTGGCTCCGTAAATGGTGTCGCCGAGAATGATTTGGATTCTTGGATCATGGGCTGTGCTTCCATGAGCGGGGACTTTTGGCAAGATATGGGGTGCATCTTACAACAGATGGCAGAAATATTTTTGCCTACAGTCTCAAGAATTTGATCAGGAGGACTTTAAACTGAGTCATATGGGGGAGGGAGACAGTATTCTGGAAGGCAAAAGGGCTGGAGAAAAAAGTCAAACTGTCATAGAGGGAACAAGGCAAACAGCGCAAGGACCCAACAGTGGGAGGCAAAAGAACTTGCACAGGAAGCAAGTAAAGGGAACACATGGTCTTAGATGTCTCTACACTAATGCACAGAGCATGGGAAATAAGCAAGATGAACGTGAACTCCTAGTACTACAAAGCAAGTATGATATAATAGGCATTACTGAAACCTGGTGGGATGAGTCACATGATTGGAATGTAGGAATCGAGGGGTATAACCTTTATAAGAGAAACAGGCCAAACAGGAAAGGAGGAGGAATAGCATTATACGTCAGGGATATTTACACCAGTGAAGAGATCCATGACATCAATACTGGAAGCCAGATGGAGAGCATCTGGATAAAAATTAAAGGGGAGGGAAACAACAGGGATGTTATTGTGAGACTCTACTACAGACTCCCAAGTCAGACGGAGGAATTGGATGATGCCTTTCTAGAACAGATGAACACACACGCAGAAAGGAGAGATGTAGTAGTGATGGATGACTTCAACTATCCTGATATTTGCTGGAAATCTAACTCAACCAAAACTTCAAGGTCTAGCAAATTCCTTACTTGCCTGGAAGACAATTTCATGGTCCAAAAGGTGGAAGAGGCAACAAGGGGGTCAGCTATTTTAGATCTGATCCTAACCAACAGGGATGACCTGGTTAATGGGGTGCAAGTGGTGGGATCCTTAGGTGAGAGTGATCATGTTCTCCTGGAGTTTGTTATACAATGGAAAGGAGAAGCCAGGCATGGTCAGACACGTGTTCTTGACTTTAGGAGAGCTGATTTCAATAAACTCAGGGAAAAACTGGGGGTGATCCCATGGTCAGGAATACTAAAAGAGAAGAGACCTCAGGATGGATGGGAATTTCTCAAAAGGGAGATATTGATGGCACAATTTCAAACAGTACCATTGAGGAAGAAAAATGGGAGGTGTCTCAAGAAACCAGGATGGAAGACTAAAGAAATTTCAACGGAGTTAAGTTTTAAACGGAACATGTATAGGAAATGGAAAAAGGGGGAAATTACCAAAGAAGAATTCAAACAGATAGTGAACACGTGTAGGAGTAAACTCAGAAAAGCTAAAGCGCAGAATGAGCTCAGGCTTTCTAGAGAGGTTAGGAACAATAAAAAGGGGTTTTTTGGGTATGTCCGCAGCAAAAGGAGGAAGAAGGAAATGGTAGGGCCACTATGTGGAGAAGATGGTAAAATGCTAACACGGGACAGAGAAAAGGCAGAATTACTCAACACCTTCTTTGCCTTAGTGTTTTCATAAAAGGAAAAGGGGGACCAACCTGAAGAAAATGGAACACAGGACACAATAGGGAAATCCAGCACAGAATAAGCAAAGAGGTAGTACAGGAATACCTTCTTAATCTAAATGAATTTAAATCTCTAGGACCAGATGAACTACATCCAAGAGTATTAAAAGAGCTAAAAAAATATAATCTCAGAGCCATTGGCAATAATCTTTGAGAACTCCTGGAGAACAGGAGAAGTCCCAGCGGACTGGAGGAGGGCAAACGTGGTCCCCATCTTCAAAAAGTGGAAAAAAGTGGATCCCAACAATTATCGTCCAGTTAGTCTGACATCAATACCAGGGAAGATTCTAGAGCAGATCATTAATCAGAGAGTCTGTGAACATTTAGAAGGCAATGCCATAATCACAAAAAGTCATCATGGGTTTGAGAGATACAAGTCATGCCAGACTAATCTGATCTCTCTCTTTTTTTGATAAAATTACGAGCTTGGTAGATGAAGGGAACACTGTGGATATCGTATACCTTGATTTCAGTAAGGCCTTTGACAAGGTTCCCCATGACATTCTTGCAAACAAGCTTGTAAAATGTGGGCTAGACAAGTTAACTGTTCAATGGATTTGTAATTGGTTGACCAGCCGAACCCAAAGGGTGCTCAGCAGAGGCTCCTCTTTGTCTTGGAAAGATGTGACCAGTGGGGTGCCACAATGTTCGGTCCTGGGCCCAGTGCTATTCAACATCTTTATCAATGACTTGGATGAGGGAATTAGGGGCATACTTATCAAATTTGCAGATGACACCAAATTAGGAGGAGTAGCTAATACCCTAGAGGACAGGATCAAAATTCAATAAACTTGGATGTCTTACTGGAAGGCAAGACCCAGGATGAAAACCTCAAGCAGCATGACTTCTGTTGAGGTCTCCAACCTGTTGCCATCTTCAAGGACAGCCTATCTCCCTTTCCCCCAGCCATAGGACCTGCAGGTGCAGTTTGACAGGCCCATCCTTCAACCCAAAAGGGGTTGCCTTAGGTGAACACCAAAGTAATCCCATCTTCCCCACACCCTGCAAATGAAGAGGCCAGGGGCGGTGCGACCCAAATATAGCAAGTCCACCCTGCCTCTTCCTTACTTACCATGGTGAGATACGCCATGGTCCAATCCTGTGCCTCTTTTCCTTCAAGGCCATTAAAGCACCTCCCCCCATGCAACACTGCACGGTGCTGGGGGTTGATCATTTTCAATTTTACTTTCCTTATAGATTCCACTATTTTAGCCACAGTAATAGAAGCGTTAAGTCTTATTTTTGAGTATCTGAAATCTGTAGTAAATTTAAATTATTTAGCTGTTTCTCAATCTTTTCTGCTTCTCAATCTTTTTTAAAAGAAGAGTATTATTTATAGAAAATCTCAATTGACACATTGTAACTATCTTTTCATCATCTCAGATCTTTAAAATAATTTCTCTCTCTCTCTCTCTCTCTCTCTCTCTCTCTCTCTCTCTCTTCAGTCTGTAAGTTAACCATCCACCTGGTTTGTTTGCCTTTTCAACATGTTTCTGTCTAGCAAACCTCAATTTCCTTTCAGTTTCCCAAACTGTAATCATAGAAAGTTGTTTCTCTAACAGTTTAATTTCATTCACTAAAACTTGCTTAAGTGCATGGAAATTTTCTTGATTTACAAAAAGGCACTTTGAAAAACATTTGACTCTCTTTCCTTCCGATCTGCAGTTGATTTAAATTCAAAGACAGCATGTAGAAGTCTTCATGTTGGAAGTATAACATCCCATTCATTGGCAAGCCTATTTAGTATTCACAATGTTGATTGTCTTGTTGGTTAAGAAAGTCAAAATGTGTGATATTAATTCCTCTTTGGGTGACTGTGATGTGACTGGGAGCGATGATTTTTCCCTGGTCCCCTCCTTTCCTCCTGCAGCCAAGTGACATTTATTTATGTCACACTGCTCACCTGGAATGGGAATTGGACTCACTGAAAACATCCTCTGAGCTTCCAGGGGATTAAATACCAAGGATATTAAAAGAGCTGGCAAATGTAATCTCAGAGCCATTGGCAATAATCTTTGAGAACTCATGGAGAAAAGGAGAAGTCCCAGCAGACTGGAGGAGAGCAAACATAGTCCCCATCATCAAAAAGGGGAAAAAAGAGGATCTCAACAATTATCGTCCAGTTAGTCTGACATCAATACCAGGGAAGATTCTAGAGCAGATCATTAAACAGAGAGTCTGTGAACATTTAGAAGGCAAAGCCATAATCACAAAAAGTCAACATGGGTTTCAGAGAAACAAGTCATGCCAGACTAATCTGATCTCTTTTTTTGATAAAATTACCAGCTTGGTAGATGAAGGGAACGCTGTGGATATCTCATACCTTGATTTCAGTAAGGCCTTTGACAAGGTTCCCCATGACATTCTAGCAAACAAGCTTGTAAAATGTGGGCTAGACAAGTTAACTGTTCAATGGATTTGTAATTGATTGGCCAGCCGAACCCAAAGGTGCTCAGCAGTGGCTCCTCTTCATCTTGGAAAGATGTGACCAGTGGGGTGCCACAGGGTTCTGTCCTGGGCCCAGTGCTATTCAATATCTTTATCAATGACTTGGATGAGGGAATTAGGGGCATACTTATCAAATTTGCAGATGACACCAAATTAGGAGGAGTAGCTAATACCCTAGAGAACAGGATCAAAATTCAAAATGACCTGGATAGACTGGAAAGCTGGGTCAAAGCTAACAAAATGAAATTCAATACGGAGAAATGTAAGGTACTGCACTTAGGGCGAAAAAATGAAATGCATATATATAGGATGGGGGAGACCTGGCTAAATGAGACTATGTGCGAAAGGGATCTAGGAGTCCTAGTAGACCACAAGTTGAACATGAGTCAACAGTGTGATGCGGCAGCTAAAAAGGCCAATGCAATTTTGGGCTGCATCAATAGAAGTATAGTGTCTAGATCAAGGGAAGTCATAGTGCCACTCTGTTCTGCCTTGGTCAGGCCTCACCTAGAATACTGTGTCCAGTTCTGGGCACCACAATTCAAAAAGGATATTGACAAATTGGAGCGTGTCCAGAGAAGGGTGACTAAAATGGTGAAGGGTCTGGAAACCATGCCTTATGAAGAAAGACTTAGGGAGCTGGGTATGTTTAGCCTGGAAAAAAGACGGTTAAGGGGTGATATGATAGCCCTGTTTAAGTATTTGAAGAGGTGTCACATCGAGGTTGGAGCAAGCTTGTTTTCTGCTGCGCCAGAGACTAGAACACGGAGCAATGGATGCAAGCTCCAGGAACAGAGATTCCACCTCAACATTAGGAGGAACATTTTTACAGTAAGAGCTGTTCGGCAGTGGAGCGCACTCCCTCGAGCATGGTGGGGGTCTCCTTCTTTGGAGGTCTTTAAACAGAGGCTGGATGGACATCTGTCAGGGATGCTCTGATTGTGTATTCCTGCATGGCAAGGGGTTGGACTGGATGGCCCTTGTGGTCTCTTCCAACTCTACAATTCTATGATTCTATGATTCCCTTTACCTGGAAAGCAATTCTAACCAACTTGTGTTCCTTCAAGTCAGCAACTGCCACATCCAGCATCAGCCCCTCAGTAGAGTAGCTAAGGGAACTAGTACACAGCACATTTTTTTTTACCTGGAAGTCCACTGTCAGCATTTTTTTCATGTTCAGGATCCTTGGATCATCCTTGGGGCCTATGCTAGGAGAAAGTCAATCAACCAACCTACCAACCAACCAATCAGTCATTTCTTTGTACTACAAGCACCATGATCCCTAGCAGAAAATTCTAATCAATGTGTTTGCAATACTTTCAGCTTACAAATTGTTAGGAAAAAGGATGAGCAATTTAGCATATTTCTCCATTGTTTAGACTTCTGGCTAGAAGATGAGAGAGCAAGTGTCAGAAGATGGCAAATGCAAATAGGATTAAAGTGTGCCCACCCAGATTGTTCTCACAAAAATTCAGACAGTCCTCCTTGTTCAAGTCCCACAATGTTCAAGGTTGATATTTCTTGAATTATTTTTACTTGTGTCAGAGCTGGAAATTAAAACAAGGTCTTTGAAAAGTTGTTGCTATTTGTAATATGTAAATGAAGAATGGGTTAAAACAATGATATGATATTCTGCTAGTTTGTGAGTCCTGTAGGAACTACAGATCATTTCTTGCTGTAATGTGCTATCAGCAGCCCCAGTAGATCATACCTCCAATTCTGTGTGAAGGTTTCATGACTTCTGAGCTATATAATGATGTGTGGATTAGATGCAAAAACATTCTTGACACTTGTGTTGCTTGCTTTTTAGTTGTTTTCTTGAACTGGGTTGGATCTATATATCAATTAATTTAGTTACACTTGGGGCCCATTGAAAACAGTATGAAAAGTTAGTCATGTCTTAAATCCCATTCACTTCAATGATATATAAGGGTGACCCACTTTGTCTGGATCCAAGCCTACTGAGGGTTGTTTATTTGTTTTTAGCTTAACAGAAAATTTAATTTAAACATTTCAGGATTTGTATTACCAGTCATATTCACAAGTGGGAGTGATGTTTGCTTCCATTCCAAATTTCAACGATTTTTACATTGAACTGGATGGCAATAACATGGGAGTGGAATGTTTACGCCTGTTAAATGAAATTATTGCAGATTTTGATGAGGTAAGAACTATGTATTCAGACATTAAATCTGCCATTTCAGCAATATCTTTGTAGATTTATCATAATATTGATAATTTAGCAGTCATCTTTCTTAAAATTGTTTTCATAGTATGCAGTCTATTCTGAATTGTCAGCATCATTGAGTGATCCAGGCAGTAAGTGAGTTTTTCCTACTTATGTGAAGATTTAAATTATTAACTATTTGGCAAAAATTGGCTCTATAATCCCACACCCTGGATAAATGGACATACACTTGCCATAGCTGGGGACTTGTTCCTCCAACCAAATCTGTCAATATATGAATCACATCATGTTCCAAGCAGCTATGTGATCCCATACCATTTTGGATTCCAGATTGTCCACACAGCTTTCTTGACTGTGTCTTTGCACTTGAACCATTAGTTTTTTCTCTGCCTCCCATCCTGTTACCCCAACCTCTTAATGTTAATTCACACAAACCCAGAGTAGCATAGAATCAAGCCCTGCAGAAATAGCACCTATACTACTCTGGTAATGAATGAATATACCATATGTTTATACAAGTTGCACTGAAGTTATTAAATTTCTGTATATCCCCTTTCTTTGTATCAAACAGCTAAACTGAAATTATGTATAATTAATTGTGCAATCACCAACTCTTACAGTTTAGGCCTGTTAAGCTGAGCTTGGCATTTACAAATCAGATCAGAGGAGAAGAAAGATCTGAAAAAGATTAGGGACCTCATTTCATAGTCACTGAAGTCCTTAGAATATTTGCTGTATATTTGAGGCAGCAAAAACAACTCAAAAAAAAAAAGGAGAAAGAGAAGAGTAATAACCATGCATGTCTTTCTTGTCTAAAATACTATGTAATGTTTTATGTTTTAAACAAAGCTTATGGACAAAGAATATTATAAAGACATTGAAAAAATCAAGACAATTGGCAGCACATATATGGCAGCAGTGGGACTTGTACCAACTACAGGCACCAAGGTAAGATACCTTTCATTTAGAGCATCTCTCTGAGTATTTTCACAAATGATCTTAAGAATGCCATTGGAACCTCCTGGTTTTGTATTTTGAATAAAAATATACATTAATTAGTACTAGAACTAGACAAATAATTTTTGTTCAGCTTTCTTCAGCTATTGGTAATTAATTTTACAAGGTGGTGAGGGTCCAGCCTCACTTTTTATGCATAAAAAAAATATTGCAGCCACTCATTTCAGTGGCATGTCTCTCTGAAGGCCCACCATGTTCCCCACCCCCTTTTTTCAGCTTTTATTAAATGCCTCCTGGTCTCACTGCATCACCTGGAATGCCCATAGAAGTACCGTATATTCCGGCGTATAAGATGACTTTTGAGCACTCAAAACTGCCCTCCAAAATTGAGGGTTGTCTTATACGCTGGATATACTTGTGCTTTACCTGCCTACCTATCTCCTGCCTCTTCGCAAATGGAGCGAAGAGTCAGGAGATGGGGCAGGGGGGTGAAGCAAAGTGTTTTGCAGTTCATTCGCCCCCCCTCCTCTGCCTTCTCCCCCTTTGGGGAGCAACAGAAGACAGAGGAGGGGGGCGAACATTGCGGTTTGCCGCGGCTGCTGCTCAATCGCCTCTGCAGAGGCCGAGGCAAACCGCTAGATCTTCTTCGTGGTCTCTGTGAATCACACAGCTGGTGGGTTACGCCTGCGCAGAGCATCGGAACCTTCTAGAATTGCTAGGCAGAATGTGCTTTGATACATTTTTGGCAGTAACTCCGCCCATCCTAACGGTCCCTTATAAGGGACTCCCGCCTAAATCCCCTCAGTTCCTTTCTTTCCGCCGCGCTAGCAGCTTGAAGGAACCTCTGTTCGCTAGGTGTTTTTTCTCCTATCTATCTGGTTTTGACTTGGTTTTGGATTTTGACAAGGATTTTTCTCTACTCCTCTGTTTTGGCATTCTACTTCTGACCGCTGTTTATTCGACCTGGTTTTGGCTTTTGACCATCCTTGAAGGTGGGGGGAAAGGACGAAAATGCCCTGTTTTGCTCTGTGGGCCCAATCCCCCCTTCTGGGCTCCCTTCCAAAGGGAGCCAAGGCAGGGAAAGTTGGGCCGCGGAGTGAAACCCCAGATTCGCCCCCTCTCCCCACCTTCAAGGAAGGTGGGGAGAAGGGGCAAAGATGCCCGGTTTGGCTCCGCGGCCCCATGTTGTCCTTGAGAAGGGAGCCCAGAAGGAGGGATCAGGGCTGCGGAGCCAAACCCCTAGATTCGCTCCTTCTCCCTACCTTCCTTGAAGGTGGGGAGAAGGAGCGAAGATGCTCCGTTTAACTCTGCAGCCCAGAAGGAGGGATCGGGGCTGCGGAGTTTGTCTGCAGCAAACCCCTAGATTCGCTCCCTTGAAGGTGGGGAGAGGGGGTGAATCCCAGGGTTTGGCTCCACAGCCCCGCGTCCTCCTTCTGGGCTCCCTTCGGAAGGGAGCCCAGAAGGAGGGATCAGGGCTGTGGAGCCAAACGGGACATCTTAGCCCCTTCTCGGGGAGAGGGGTGAATCTAGGGGTTTGCTGTGGCTGCCCCCACTTCCCCGCCTTGGTCCCCTTCGGAAGATCCAAGATGGAGGGAAGGGGGCTGCTGAGGCAAACTGGGCATTTTCGCCCCTTTCCTCCACCTTCGAGTCAAGTTTGACTGGAAGGTTGAAGAGAGGGTCGAATGTTGTGGCTGGCTGGCTGGCTGGCAGAGCCCTGCCAGCTGATCCTGTTCACTTTCCCAACTCATGAGGAGATCCTCCTGAGTTGGGAAACAAAGAGGATCAGCTGGCAAGGCTCCCCCAGCCAGTCAGCCAAATTGGGGGGAGTCTTATATGGCAAATATATGCCTAAGCCTAGATTTTTTGTTGGAAATTGGGGGGGGGGTCTTATACGCTCAGTCGCCTTATATGCCGGAATATATGGTATGTTATTCTTGGTGCAGCCAGGAAACTAAAGAGAATTATGAGGGTCTTAAAAGCAGAAAGGGGGAAAACGTGGAAGGACTACAGAGAATAAAACACGCAGCTACAACAGCTTTTGTTTCTTTAACAAAGAGGCCATATGAGAGCCCTGTTTAAGTATTTGAAGGGGTGTCACATTGAGGATGGAGCAGGCTTGTTTTCTGCTGCTCCAGAGACTGGAACACAGAGCAATGGATGCAAGCTCCAGGAACAGAGATTCCACGTCAACATTTGGAGGAACTTTTTGACAGTAAGAGCTGTTCGGCAGTGGAACACACTCCCTCGGAGTGTGGTGGGGTCTCCTTCCTTGGAGGTCCTTAAACAGAGGCTGGATGACCATCTGTCGGGGATGTTTTGATTGTGATTTCCTGCGTGGCAGGGGGTTGGACTGGATGGCCCTAGTGGTCTCTTCCAATTCCACAATTCTATGATTCTATTATTCTAATAAACAAGCTGTGAGCAATGAGCTAATCACCCGAGGATGATTGGGCAAGTACTGTAAGGGCTGCGCCGTCAGTAGCAGCAGAGTCCATTTTGTAGTTCTTTTCAAAAGTGAGCAGTGTCATCCACGTGGCTGCTCTGCAAATGTCCTGCAATGGCACGCCATTCAGGAATGTTGCTGAGGTAGCCATTGCTCTGGTAGAGTGAGTCCATATTGAGGATGGTATGGGCACACCCATAGCCTCGTATGAAATTTGGATTGTCGAAGCAACCCACTTGGGGAATCCCTGGGACAAGACTGCAAGTCCTTTTTTATGGCCAGAGTAGCAGACAAACAGTTTGTTGGTGCGGCGGAACGTTGCTGTCCTGCTCAAGTAAATCTCCAGAGCTGCTCTGACATCGAGTGGATGGAGACGCTTCGAGAGAAGGCAGGACTATATCTTGGTTAAGGTGGAAAGAGGAGAACACCTTGGGCAAAAATGCTCCATTTGGGCAAAGTATGACCTTTGTTCTGTGAAATTGCGTGTAACTTTAAGCCATGAGAGCATAAAGTTCACTCACCCTTCTAGCAGATGTGATGGTGATCAGAAAGGCCGTCTTAAAGGACAAAAGGTGGAAGTCAACAGAGTTGAGAGAGGTTCAAATGGGGTGTGTGACACCGCCCGGAGAACTAACTGAAGATCCCAGTAAGTGACTGGACCCACCACAGGTGGGTGTAGATTCTTGTAGCCTTGCAAGAAGCGACAGACAAGGGGGGTCTATGAAACAGGAGCTCATACCTAGTCACTGGAGGTTAGAAGATATCACTGCTACATAAGTCCGTACGAAGGAAAGGGAGAGCCATTTCCTGACAGAGAGGTGAGAAAGTCGAGGAGAAGCAGAATTGACACCTCTTCAGGGGAGACCCCTTTTGTGCATAGAAAATCACAGAACTTACGCCATTTGTAGGTGTAAGATTTCAGCGTGGATGGGCGTTGAGCCACCTGTATGATCAAGCTCGCTGACTCTGAGAGTGGTACTACTGTCCAATGAGCCAGGCTGCTGGATTATTTGTCTCCAGATCTGGATGAAAAACTTGTGCATTCTCCATTGATAGAAGGTTTCTCCACAGGGGGATGCAGCAAAAACATCATTTGGATAGGCGGAGAAGAGGGGCAAACCAAGGTTGCTTGGGTGACCATGGTGTGATCAGAATGCAATGCAAGTTATTGCGTTCCAGTTTCACCATGACCCTGGAGAGAAGGGGAAATGGGCAAAGGCATACATCAGGGTTCCCAACCATTTGAACAGGAAGGCATCTCCAAGATTCCTGCATGAGGGCCACTGTCTTGAGCAGTAGATCTGGCATTTGGCATTCTGCCGTTTCGCAAAGGTATCTATGGCCGGCAAGTCACAAGCTGCAAAGATAGCTGACAGAATGTCCAGTGCCACTCATGGCAGTTGGTCGTGGTTCAACTCAGAGAGTCTGTGACCTCATTCTGCATACCCACCAGGTGTGTGGCCATCAGGAATATATGCCTGGGATGCACCAGTTCCAAATTTGCAGTGCTAGATCCAGTAATGTTTGGGATCTGGTCCCTCCCTGTTTGTTGATGTAAAAAGACGGTGGTGGTATTGTCTGACATGATCTAAACCACCCTGCCTTGGAGGAGGGCTCGAACGCCTTCAGAGCTTTGAGGACCGCTAAGAGCTCCAGAGTGTTGATGTGATGTTTGGCTTCTTCTATTGACCAAAGACCGTGTATAGTCAGGCCCTGGTGCTCCCCACCCTGTTGTGGATGTATCTGTCGTCAGGGACCTGGAAGGATGAGAGGGCACGAACAGTAGGCTGGATCTCACATTCTGTGGGATGATCCACCACTCCAGTTGTCTTGAGTATGGGGCGTGGTACTGACAGTAGTTTTGACTGGTTGTCCACCATTGGGTTGAATGCTCGGAGAAGCCAAGCCTGCAATGGGTGCATCCTGAGTCTGGCAAAGGGAGTCACTGCTGTAGTAGATGCCATGTGCCCTAGTATAGTTTGAACAAAGTGTGCTGATACTTGTCTGCGAGCAATGCAGTGTAGCGAATTGGTCTCTTAGGAGGAACGCTTTGCCCTGGACAGAGTTCAACTGGGCCCCAATGAACTTTGCGATCCTTGAAGGCTCCAGGTGAGACTTGGCTCTGCTGATCATCAGCCCTAACCTCTGAAGCAGGGAGACAGTCAAGGCGACGTCCTCTGTGACCTTCTCCATGGATGGGGCCATAATCAGCCAGTTGTCTAGGTATGGGAAGATCGCCACACCTTTGGTATGGAGGTGAGACAGAATGGGTGCCATGCATTTGGTGAAAACTCGTGGAGTGGTACAAAGACCGAATGGAAGGACTGTGAAGCGGTACATCTTGGAGCCTACCGTGAATGCCAAGAACCGTCTGTGAGGCTGCGCTATCGTGATGTGGTTGTAAGCGTTGTGGAGATCAATTGTGGCAAACCAATCTCCCATGTGGAGAAAGGAAGGATGGAAGACAGGATGACCATCTTGAAGTGCCTGGTTATGATCTAGTGGTTCACATCTCAAAGGTCTAAAATAAGACGCAGGCCTTCTTCTTTTTTGCTGATGAGGAAATAGCGGAAAAAGAAAGACTCTCCCTGCTGGCACCAAGGTATCTTTTTGATAGCCCCTTTCATAAGAAGAGTGGAGACCTCCTCCTTGAGGTGTATGGAGGGGGGTGTAGATCTGAGAAATCCCATAGGCAGAAGGCTGTCGAACTCTATAAAGTAGCCTTTCAGAATAATACTGACGACCCAAGAATCTGATGTTATTGTGCACCATTGGTGGAAAGTAGCAAGAAGTCCATTGGATGGTGCCTGGGGCGATGACGGAAAAGGGAGCAGGTAGTCAAATACTCTGTTTAGACCGTTTGGGCTTCTTCTTTTGGAACGGAGACTTTGAGTTTGAAGTGGCCGGAAATTTTCTCTGATATTGTGCATATGCCAGAAAGGGGCATGCTGAGAGTGGGCCGATGGAGGGCTGTACCTCCTGTGGAACGTTGGTGGGAAACACCTTCCGTAGAAGCAAGACCGTGCTTTCTGGCTAGGAGGTGGAATCCAGAACCGCTTTGCTGTCATTCTCATTTTATTGATATGCTCCAGTTTCGTGTCAGTCTCAGTATGGATGAGACCAGCCTCATCAAATGGTAGATCTTCAATTACAGCAGTGGAAGAGAGAACCGAGGAGCAGAGCCACCCATGTCATCGTACAGCAATTGCGCTAGCCATGATCTTTCCTGCACAGTCCATCACGTACTTGGCCATCATCTCTCATGTTGTACACAATGTTGAGATCTTGTTGAGGAACTTTGTCCAGATAAGGAGAGATGGCATCCCAGAGGTGCCTCTGATAAGCCCCCATACATGCAGCGTAATTCGCAATTTTTACAGGTACGCACACCGAGGAGTAAAATTTCCTCCCGATGGCATCCAACTTCTTGCCCTCACAATCCGTAGGGGAAGAGTGGAGTTTATGCAACATGTGCATTTGTGCTGCATCTACAATTATTGAGTTCGCCTTTGGATGTACCGACAGCCAAAGGGCTGTATCCTCAGATACTCTATACAAATGCTCCAGTCTCTTGGAGGTAGGAGGAACCAAAGATGGGGCAGCCCAAGCAGTCTTGACAATCTGTGTCAGGAAGGTGGATAAGGGAATGTGAGGCAGCAGGGGTGCTTGTCTCTGGAGATCATGAACGATAGGATCATCCACGTGCACATCTGGTTGTGTGGTCATCAGCCCCAGTGATGTTGCCATGTGGTTCACAACCTCTACAAATGAGCAGACATCATCCGTTGGAGACAGAGGCTCCAGCTGTGCACCCTTATCCTGGGGGGACGGTTTCGGCGATGGGGATTCAGAACCTGACTCGATGTCCGACTCACGATCTGGCATTCTTGTCACAGTGATGGAAGTGATGTCGAGTGTCCCACCTCCCCCGCAGCTGCTGATTTGTCAGGATCAGTTGGTTTACATAAAGGAGTCTTCCGAGGTAGCCTGGGCATCTTATGAGGTGAACGTGGATATGGAGAAGGTTGTCATGGGACCCATTTTAATGGGGACCTGGATCCATGCTTACTTTGCCCTTTGGGGGGAGAATCAGGATGTAACGGTTGACACAGTTTCTGATGCCAGTGTCTATCATCTGGGGACTGATGGTGCCTCCTTCTATCCCAATCATCTCTGTGGTACTGTGGCGAGCAATCGTATCAGTACCACCAGTTGTACGGAACCGGAGAGGGCTCATTGAGGTATCAGTACCGTGGATCAGATCCCAAATAGTATTGGTCAGGGTGAAGACCTTGGAATGGAGGAGCACCGTAGTGATACAGGTCCTAGTCATCCCAGGACCACTCGTCGTCAAACCATACCGGGTCTTCATCCATGTACTGGGAGGTGTAAGACTCTGAGCAGCAACGGTGTGGATGTGGTAACGGTGAAGGAGACCGGGAATTGGACTGGGATCATGGTCTCAGCCTTGGCAATGTCCTTGCCGGTGACCTCAGTACTGGCCTCGGTGCCAGCGACTCCAGTACCGGTGACTTTGAAGGTGGTATTGGAGAGGGAATCTTCTCTTTTTCAGGCACCGTCTTCTCAGGCATCCTGTGCAGAGATTCCAGATAGCGGGACCGAGATATGCGCCTCATTGGTACTGACTGGGATTGGCTGCCTTGCTCAAAGTGTGAGTGGGAGTTTGTTCTCCCTCAGGATTGGGATTGAGATCAGGACCACGATTGGGACCAGGACCATGAACACTTTGGTGAGACCCGGATCGAAGGCTAGAGTGGGACCGGGATCGAAGGCAGGACCAGGACCAAGAATGGGATTGAATGCATTGACTCACCATGGTACTGAGGACCTCAGGTGATCTTGAGTGAGATACTCAGACGATCCTGATACTCGGGGAGGATCCAACCTCCATGTCTTCCAGATGGTAATGCTCAATATCTCAGTATCGCTCTGGTGACAGTATCGTCAGGTGTCTTTTAGCAGGAGGTGATACCAGGGAGCCTCCTTCCATCCCAGTCTTAGGCCTCTTTGCCTTAGGATCATGTTGCCAACCTGACTGTTTTTGGCTTCTTCCTCTCATGGGACCAACCCCGTTAAGGAAACTCCTTAGACCCACCGGTCTTGGCCTTCTTAGATGGAGGCTCCTTCATGACATCCTCCACATTCTCTGGTACCGGTGCCTTGCTCGGTGGTACCATCTACCAGCTGCTCTTTGAATGGCTGGTTTCATTGGGATGGGGCTTGCCAGAAGTGGACATTGGTGTGGGCCTCATGGTAGTCTTCGATGGTACTGAGGTAGAACATTTTTTCACTGGGACCGAGGGATTAGGAGTAGACCCTGAGGTTGAGGCCCTTCCGGATACCAAAGCAGACAAGGCCTGGTTGTAAAGCATGGCCTTAAGCCTTTTGTCCCATTTTTTTCTGGCATGGGGTGTAAAGGCCTTACAATGTCTGCATGCCTGCACGTCATGTGCTTCTCCCAGGCACAGAAGGCATTTAGAATGACCATCAGATTCGGTCATTTCTGCAGAACATTGGGAGCAGGATTTGAAGAAACCTGCACCAGACATTTCCAAGGGAAAATAGAAGAACACAGTACCGTTCGAATTCTGGGTCAAAACAAGGCAATCCAGTCCAAGTAAGCCAATTCCAGAGGGTTGAGAGAAAGAATGGTCAAAATCCAGTCCAAGGTCGGTGTATTTTTCCAAAAAACGTGACAAGAAGAACAAAGAAAAGTTGAGGTTTTACTCTGAAGTTCCTTCAGTACTTCCTATGCAGCAGAAAGAAAGGAACTGAGCAGTTGGTGAGAGGTGGGGGCTTATATGGGCCAGGGGTGAGGGGAGCGGAGCTACCACTCAAAAGTTTTAAATGAGGTTTCTGGAAGCTTCCAAAGTACTCTGGCAGGTGCAGGATTAACCCATTGTGTGCATTCACAGAGACCACGAAGAAGAAATGAAGTATCAAAAGAAGAAGTGGGTCAGCGAATAAGAAGAATATGTAACCATTGTAGCAGTTTAAAATTGCAACAGTTTAAATCTACACTGTTTCCTTTTTTGTAGTCTACTTTAAAATAAGATAATATTTAAGAACTTCCCAAAAACAAAAATGGTGTAGATTCATTTTTTTTTCTATTTAGGAGCAATTATATGGGATATATCAAGTCGTGTTGTAACTTACATATGTTATAACAGCACACACTTAGAAAAATGTTATCTTTTTCTATCCTCTTTCTTCTTAAGTTTATAAGAACTTTAATATTGTGAATATATATAAGTGTACATACAGAAAATTTTGCAAGAGTCCATGAAGTGTTATTATCCAAAATAACTGCATGTAAGATTGCAGGACTGAAAGAAATATAGAATTGTGCTGTTTTTTCCTCTCTCAACATTTCTCCTTTCCTTAACTCATTTTGTAAGGAAGTTTGATGGAGATAAGACTGAGCATTTTCAAGGCCAGTCTTGACAAAGGAGTATGTGTAGAGAAAGAAAGAAAAAATGTATTGTATTTGTGTTTCATTTTTTTTCTCCTATAAATCCAATAACAGTGACAACATCTTTGTACCAAAGGGTAGTCACCAATGGCTCCTCTTCATCCTGGAGAGAAGTGACCAATGGGGTGCCACAGGGTTCTATCCTGGGCCCAGTGCTATTCAACATCTTTATCAATTATTTCGATGAGGGAATAGAGGGCATGTTTATCAAGTTTGCCGATGACACCAAATTAGGATGGGTAGCTAATTTGGTCAAAATTATTTTAACAGATTAGAAAGCTGGGCCAAAACTAACAAAATGAATTTCAACAGGGAGAAATGTAGGATACTACACTTGGGCAGTAAAAACGAAATGCACAGATATAGGATGGGTGACACCTGGCTGAATGGCAGTACATTTAAAAGGGATCTAGGAGTCTTAGTGGACCACAAACTGAACATGAGTTAGCAGTGTAATGCGGCAGCTAAAAAGCCAATGCGATTCTAGGTTGCAATGCGATTCTAGGTTGTACAGTGTCTAAGGAGATTTTCACATGGGCAATATATTCCAAGGAGAGATCGGGGCAGAAACGGGGCTGTTCCTGAAGCAGCGCCCCATTTCACACACACCCTGCCTTCTCCTGATTTCGCATCTATGCAGCTTCCAGTTCCCTCCCAGTATCTTCCATCATTTTTTAATAACGAGGAAACTTTGTTATTAAAAAATGACGGAAGATACCAGGAGGGAACTGGAAGCTGCACAGAACGAAGATGATGCAAGATCTAGAGAAGACAGGGGACATGCGAAATGGGGCGCTGCTTCAGGAACAGCCCGTTTCTGCCCCGATCTCTCCTTGGAATATATTGCCCATGTGAAAATTTCCTAGATCAAGGGAAGTAATAATGCCACTGTATTCTGCTTTGGTCAGACCTCACCTGGAATACTGTGTCCAGTTCTGGGCACCACAATTCAGGAAGGATATTGACAAGCTGGAACATGTCCAGAGGAGGGTGACCAGGATGGTGGGAGGTCTGAAAGCCATGCCCTATGAGGAGCAGCTTAGGGAGCTGGGCATGTTTAGTCCAGAGAAGAGAAGGTTGAGAGGTGACATGATAGCCATGTTTAAATATTTTAAGGGATGTCATGCTGAGGATGGAGCAAGCTTGTTTTCTGCTGCTCCAGAGACAAGGAAATGGAGCAATGGGTTCAAACTACAGGAAAAGAGATTCCACCTAAACATTAGGAAGAACTTCCTGACAGTAAGAGCAGTTCGGAAATGGAATACCTCATAGTGTGATGGGGTCTCCTTCTTTGGAGGTTTTTAAACAAAGGCTGGATGGCCATGTGTCAGGAATGATATGATTGTGTATTCCTGCATGGCAGGAGGTTGGACTAGATGTCCCTTGTGGTCTCTTCCAACTCTATGATTCTATTATATGAGTATAGTGTCAAGAAGAAGGGAAGTAGTAACACTCTATTCTGCTTTGGCCGGACCTCACCTGGAATATTGTGTCCAGTTCTGGGCAGTGCAATTCAAGAAGGATATTGACGAGTTGGAATGTGTCTAAATGAGGGCAACCAAAATGGTGAAATGTCTGGAAACCATGCCCTGTGAGAAGCGGCTTAAGGAGCTGGGTATGTTTAGCCTAGGGAAGAGAAGGTTAAGCGGGGACACTGTTATGACCACATAGAGGTCCTTTTAATCAGGTAGTGTTTAAGATTTTCCCAGACAAGTGACAGGCAAAAAGGCACAGAGAGACCAAATTTGGTTTTCAGTCACTATGCATGTAACATTTATTTAGACATAAGACATTAAACATTCAGTTAACTATCAAGAGCTCTTTTCTATTCACACACACACTCGCACCACATACTCACAACGATCCTTCCCTGAACGGTGATCAGACATCCATGAAGGCGTGGATGGTCTGTTGCCGCGGGTACAGGAACCATGAAAACAAAGCCGAAAATGTCCCAGCTCTTATACCTTTTCCATCTCCTTCCTTGAGAACTGCATGCTTTTGGGGCTGGTATGATCTCATGACAGTTCATTAGACAGTTCCTTCGGCAGATCAAGGTGTGTTTCATGTTCACTCAGGACGTCCTCAGTCATACCGGCAGCTGGTATTGTCTCTGTCATGCCTGGCCAGCAATCCACTTACTTGTACAGGACATTCCCAAACTCTGTTATCAGTTCCCATTGTGTTTGGCTATGCTTGGTCAGCCTCTCATTTCAGCTTCCAAGTTTTCTCCTTTCCTCGGTTCAGCTTCCAAGTTACGCCTCCAGCAATGCATTGCGCAGCATCCATTTTCTTGGTTCATTTTAGGGCCTTGTTTCACCAGGAACTCATACATACACACAATCATACCTGCAAGTATACTCTCACATATTCCCCCTCTTGATACTTAATTAATTCTATAATTGAGTATCATTAACAATAATATGATAAGAATTTCAGAATCAAAAAAGAATCCTTCAATAATCAATAACCCAAAACCCAAACAATAACTGAAAAGATTATGACAATAGTATAGATATCAAGATAAAATAAAATCATAAATGACAACTTGGATTATATATTTCTAGAACTTAAAATTGAATACTTATAGGGAATTCATAGTCATATAGGAACCCTCCTCTTCCTTTGTGTCAGATAAAATTGAAATAACGCTATTACGACACACCCAAAAAAGAATAGGAAAACAACAGCATATTATAACAATCATAACTATAAGCATAACGATGATATAAAGTATTTCCTTTATCCAAGTAGCCGAAGGCCACAAATCCCTAAGCCATCCAAAAAGAGACCAATCCCCCACCGTTTCATGAACATTATGTTGGATCATATTTCTCAACTTCTCCATTTCATCTTCAATTGAACGATTTAAGTTGTGAAATTTAACAACACATTGACTCCCTATCATATTACAAAATCCCCCTTTAGCAGCCAACAAATAATCTAAGGCTAATCTTTGTTGCATTATCATTTGACTAAATTCCTCAATCTCAGATTATAACATACGAACAATTTCCCCAGTGGCATTTATTGACTTTTCCAGCCTGCATGTAAGTCCTAATATGCTCCTACGATTTTCTTGAGCAATAATCCCCGGATATGCCCCTAGAGTCAATACTCCAAAAATTGACCCTGCCGCCAACCTACCCCCCAAGGTATCTGAATATTGGACATCAATTATAACTTCATCTGAACATGCAGGCCCCAAAGCACCAGCAGATGATGCTCGCTTACGCCTAGAGTGTAGAATCTCGGACTTATATACCTGGACTGGAAAAGTCAAATATCCCACCCCTACACATTGGTAGTTGCCTGGATGATGGTAGCCCATTCATCAAAGAAAAACCATAGATTTGGATCCCGTGCTTGCCAACCTGAACAGATACTACCAAAACTCTGCCCCAATGCTAACAAAACACTCCCATTCATGTGAAACATTGGATATTCAGGGTACATGTCATCCCATTCAGTCTGATGTAAATCATTAGGTACTTAACTCTGATTATAGGCCCCATACAAATAAAATTTATCCTTACAGTAAGAATAATTTCTCAAACCCCAAAAGAAATTTTTATGTTTTTCATATTCCCACCATTGATTATTCCAAGACCCTTTATGACTACAACAAAAACACATGCCTGTCGTGGTAATTCTGTACCTCATTTTCTGGATACGAATATCATCAAGTCCATCTGGTACCGTAGAAAATAATGTGGGAGGGCCTTCAACCGTCTTCGATAATCCCAACAGAATAACCTCTGGATCCTCAATTAATGCAGGCAAAAAAGACATGTGCCCTACCGATTGTGGATGAGCATAAACCAAAGTCACATCTTTTCCATGATATTCAAACATGCGCTCCGCATGTCGCCTGATCCAATTACCTTGTGACTTCCCATGAAGCAAAATTCCAAGCAAAACAGCCATCCACCATCCCCTCATTTTCGTGGGTGTCTCCATTTAATACTTAGGATAACTATTTGGGGGATGTCGGATCTACCTAATATGTAAAGATTAGTTCTTCCAATTAATATACCACCGTAAAAATATTCCTTCAATTATATATATAAACACAGGATATATTCTTGCTAGTCTTGCAGCCTGTAAAATACAATCATATCTCTTAGATCCAGGAGGAACCAAATCTGATTTTCCTCGTGGAGGTCCTCCCATTCATCTGCACAAACCATTCCTATAGAAAGAAAACAGGTAACACTTGTTATTCATTAACTTTGTACAATTTTATCTGGTTACGGTAAACCCACTTGGATTTTTCCTCTTTTTCAATCAGATAACTAGTGGGCCATATCCGATCTAGGACCACATATGGCCCCTTCCACTTGGGCCTCAGGGCATGTTCCTTTGGACCCAAATGGAGGTACAATACTTGAGTTCCAATCAGTATCATTTCTTTTTCTGTTTGAGTGGGAATTTCAACACTATTTCTCATGTCCTGTTGTATAAACCATTTAGTCTCCTCCCTATCTTTTAAGGATTGTACCCATTCTAAGTCTTCCATATTTTCTTCCAATATGTGTGGTAGGCCCAAATTCATTTCATGACCAAACAATATTTCATAAGGTATATAACTATGAATTCCTATAGGACTACTTCTCATAGCCATCAACACCAATGACAATTTTTCTGCCCAATCTTTTCCATTAGACTTGACTAGCTTTCTCAACATAGTTTTAATGGTTTGATTAGCTCGTTCAACCTTCCCCGAACTCTGTGGTCTATATGAGATATGCAATTTCCGTTTTATTCCTAGTGCTTTTGTCAAGTCTTCCATTTCCTTACTTAGAAGTGCCGCACCCCTGTCTGAACTAATTATTGATGGTACCCCCATTCTACAAAATAAATCTTTAAACAATCTATGTACTGTTGTTTTAGCATCATTTTTCTTCGTCGGATACACTTCAGCCCAATTACTGTAACTGTCAATCACCACCAACAAGTACTGATAGCCCTCTTTAGTTCTAGGTAATTTGTCAATATAATCAATATAAATAGTCCCAAACGGTAACCAATCTTTCACTGGCATCAAAATCCCTTCTGACTTTTCATATTCCCTTTTTATCATGTTACACTGGATACAGGAATCAATAATTTCCTTAATCATTTTCTTTTTATTTACCCAATTACCAAATACCTCTGATCTCTTCATGATTTTCCCCACTCCTTCATGCCCGGTTTCATGTAAATCCCGCAATATCTGATATTGATCAACTTTTGCTCCCTCCTCTTTCAACATCTTTATTTCTTTCTTGCTTTGTTTTACTAACTGGTCTACATATGTTACCTTGTTGTTACCACCCTGTTTCGTTACCTTTCTTCCTATCTTGATGAGCTTTTATCCATGCAAATTTTACTTTTGGTAAATCTCTCATAAGAGTCCAAATTTGTTTCCACTGATTAATATGCTTTAAATCTTTGCTATCTGCATTCTTAAAACCATCTTTAGCCCAAAATTGAATAAACCTTCTACACCCATTGTACATGTACTCACTGTCCATGATAATTACAGAATCCTTCTCTTCCCCCTCTTGTTCTTTCAATAAGGAAAGAACATCAACAACAGCTTGTATCTCTGCCTCTTGTGCCCCCAACCCATTGGGGATAACATCTCTTTTTTCTTTATTCCTATTAGGGTTATACCAAGCCCAACTAGTAATCCTTTCACCCTTTTCCCACCAAGATCCTCCATCTGTAAAAACATGTCTTGGGTTTCATTCAGTGTATAAAGCGAAACAGCCCTGTCATTGCCATCTACACTTATCTCATCACAATCATGTGGGTCCCCTTCCCTTAAAATATTTATCATCAAATCAGATTGACTTAAAGTCTCAAAATCAATCCCCTTTTGATTCAACTTAACTATCCATTGATTAAGTTTAGTAGTACTAATAGAAGGTGCTTTGCCCTGCAGAATATATTTCAAAACCCCATGACTTGACTGTATTATGACCTTAGACAACCCTATCAAATATTCCCATTCATCTAGCGCCCACATAGTCACCGCTGCGGCTTTTTCACACTCGTTATATTTTTGTTCAGCTCCTTTTAATAATCTACTCTAATAAGCAATGGGTTGAAACTGCCCTTCAATATTCTTTTGGTATAAGCCTGCTGACATAGTTTCTCGTGTCCATGCTGGTCTAATATAAAAAGCTTACCCCTCTCTTGGTTGCCATAACTTAATTCTTCTTTGAATCCAAAGCTTCAATAATTCCAAATTATTCTGACATTCCTTTGACCAGTTCCAAGATTCATTTTTCTTCAACAATTTATACATTGGTCTAGTCAACAGAGCATACTGAGGTATATAAAATCTAACAAAACCAAAAGCACCCAACAGCATCCTCAATTGTTTTATATTTTCTGGGGGCTGGATTGCATTCAAAGATCTGATACGATTTTCTTCTATTACCCATCTGCCCCCCTGGAGGATGATTCCTAAGTATTTTACTGTAGTCTTTACCAGTTGAGCCTTTTCTAAATTTACCTTAAAGCCAGTATCCCTAATTAATTCGAGGACCCTAATAGTCCTCTCCCTGGTTTCCTCCTCAGTCTTCCCTGTCACCAAAATATCATCCACGTAGGAAATCACAGCCTCCTGATCTTCTGCACTTAAATTTTCTAATATTTGCTGCACATAATGGTGGGCTATGCTGGGTGAATTGTGGAATCCCATGGGTAACCTGGAAAATGTTTATTGTTGACCCCTAAAGGTGAAGGCAAAATGAGGTTTGCTTTCTTCTGATAAGGGCAATGCAAAAAAACAATTTGCCAGGTCTATTACAGAATAATATTGTGCTTCAGCAGACACTTTCTCCACTATTTCCACAATATTAGCCACCGTAGGAGCCACGAGGGGTGTTCCTTGGTTTATTTTCCTAAAATCTATAACTAACCTCCAAGATTTTCCATCACTCTTTTTGACAGGCCACAATGGTGAATTATATAGACTTACAGTCTTTTCTATAATCCCTAGGTGTTCCATTGCCTCTATGGTCTCAGCTATCCCTTTCTCGGCTTCCTGCGCAAGAGGGTACTGTCTCTGGGGTGGGACAAATTTTCCCTCAATTACAACCTCTGCATTTCTATGTTTTCCTGCATCAAATTTAGACTGAACTTGCACCCCGGGACAATTTTCTCCCAGTCCTCTTTTTGTTGTATGTTTTTGGCCACATACTGATAAATTTTCATCATTCTTTTAGGCTTTATGTTTATTCTTTGCATAATGATGTCCTCATATGGATCCATCCACAATCCATATTTTGACATAGCATCCATCCCTAAAATTACCTCCTCTGTTCCCTCTTGATCAAATATGAATTCAGTCTTTATGGGTCTGCCTGCAATCCATATGGTAGCTAAAATCAGTTGTTTTTTCACCGGGGGTCCTAAAGCAGTTTCCAATAATACAGGTCGAAGGGGCTTACTTCCAGGTAGCCACACATTAGTCATGCTAACATCGGCACCTGAACCCATTAAAGTTACATATTCTCTGCCCCTTTGATCTGTAGCTACTACAAATTTTCTATTGTCACCAGGTTTGCTAATTGTTTTTCCCCAAAACTGCTATGCCCCTGGCCTTATTTGTCTCTGTTCTGTGGCAGCGGGGCAGCCCTAACAGAGCTCCCCCTCTTCTTCTTCCCCCTGCATCTCCCTTAGTTCCCCCAGCTCTTGAGTCAACGCCTGATAGGTTACCTCCTCAGGGACCTCCTTATCCCTGCCCACTTTCTTTAATTGTTTTTGTCCCTTTTTCTCCTCCTGCATGGGTGCAGAGGAACCCCTTTTTTCTCCCTTTTCCCTTCCTTTGTTTCCCCCCTTTTCTGCTAGCTGTCTCAGTGTTTAAACCATCTAGTTTTTCCATATCCCATCCCTGTTCTTTTAACTTTCTCCACAAAAGAACCCTTTCAGAGGGGACTGATTTCCCCTCTTCTTTGGGTTTGAGTCCTGTTGGAGGAGGAGGTGACTTGTTTAACCCCAACTTTAGCAGGAATTTGAGCCCTTTTTACTGCTCCAATTCCTTGTTTCTTCAGATTAGAAAACAAGATTTTTAATTTTTCCCAAGTACAATCCTCTTTAGCCTCCTTTTGTAAAGCAATAAGCAAAGCCAAATTTGTTTTCCATTCTGAGAGCAGCCCCTCATAAGGTGCCAAAAAAACACTAGTATCAATTGCCATCATTTCAGATACCTCTTCAGGATTAGAAAAATCCATTTTTGTTCCCTTGTCCCCTTTCAAATTAAAAAGTCCTGACAAATACATCCCTAAATACACTCTATTCCAATATAATATAGGGTCTTCTGTGGGACCTTGTTCCATATTTATTACTTCCTTTTTAGCGGCCCCACTTCCCTGGTCTAAAACCCAATCTTGCAAAGCCGGCCCTATTCCGTCTGCCCTGACCTTGCTGATATATGCTGTCATACCTGGGAGTTGCCTGAATAGCCTAATTATCTCCTCTGGGGTCATATTGTTTTCATCTACCGTCCTCCAAACTTTGATAGCCCACTCTACTTTTCTATTCCCAGGTTGTCCTAGAGATTCCTTTGTTTCTCTTATTTCCCCAGTGGACATGGGGTCGTCTGAAACGGAATATTTTACCAATTTGTCTTTTCTTCCTTTTCTCTTTTTGGGTAACTTTGAAGAGGTTCCTTCTTCCTCTTCATCTGTCATACTGGTGAGGGCCCCCTTCTCCTCATCCTCCTCTACTTCATAAACAGTTGTCCTTTTTCTTACTACTTTTACTTGTGGTTTGCCCCCTTGGCATCCACATCCCTGCGGCCCTTGCTGTTTTAGGTTTCCTACTTTCCCTAATGGGCTACAATCTGGGTTATCAGGGCAAGTTCCATCCCAGCAACAGTCATCATCATCCCCCCAACTATAGTGAACCTGTTTCACATAAGTATTACTTCTTGGCTGGGAGTCACCCTGATCCTTTTTTCCCATAAGGACTTCTTTTAATAATTTAACCTTCTGTTTAGCCAGTTTTGTTTCTGCTTCTTTCTTTTCTAATTCCTGAATGTTAATCTCTAAAATCTTATTTTCCTTTCTAAGGGTTATAACCTTTAAAGCCCTGCATGGTTTGGGTCCAACTTATCTCCGGGACCGCCTCCTTCTGTACGACCCTCCCCGCGCACTTCGGTCCTCTGGGAGGAATCTGTTACAGCCTATGAAAACAAGGCTGTCGGTGACGTCCCAGAGGGCCTTCTCCGCTGCTGCTCCCAGATTATGGAATGGCCTGCCGGACGAGATCCGTCTTATTAACACCTTAGACAGTTTTAAAAAAACTGTCAAGACGGATCTTTTCTGGCAGGCCTTTCCTGAATAACTATCCTGGCCCAAGACTCGGCTGTCCTCCCTGAGCTGTAATCAGATTTTTTTTTTTAAAAAAAAACAACTATTGTATGTTTTAATCTTTTTCTAATTTATATATTTTTAATTTACTGTATGTTTTTAATCTTTTATAGTTTAATATTATTTTAAGGGGGGGTGGGCTAGGGTACTGGGACTATGGAGTTTTTATATTGTAAGCCGCCCCGATTGCATTGCAGAGGGGCGGGATAGAAATAAATTATTATTATTATTATTATTATTGTTGTTGTTCTCATCCTCAAGTTTAATATTTTCCTGCAATTGACTTATATTTTGCAGGGTTAAAGCCCCATTTTTCAGCTTCTCTTCTTCAAGTTTTTCCTTCCACTCCTGAGTTTGTAAGCAACACTGATTTATTCCCTCCAAAGCCAGGAGTGCCATTATTTTGATATGTTCCCATTTCCCTGGGTTATCTGACTCTTGACAAAATAAAGCAACAGCTTTGAACAATTTTTCTTCACTCCGCTTGGTGTCGCTCTCTACCTGTTGTTTAAAGTATTGTGAAGCCTTTTTCCATGCTTCCTCCCGTTTAGCATTAGTTATTATGCTATTGTACAAGTTAATCCTCCAGTCTCCTGCCTTTTGATTACAATCCTCATCTAAAGGCGCTTTTAAAACATTCCCTTCAGTTCAACAAAAAGGATTCTCATAAACAGTTTTATTTAGATGAAGGGAATGCTGTGGACATTGCATACCTTGATTTCAGTAAGGCCTTTGACAAGGTTCCCCATGACATTCTTGCAAACAAGCTTGTAGAATGTGGGCTAGACAAGTTAACTGTTCAATGGATTTGTAATTGGTTGACCGGCCGAACCCAAAGGGTGCTCAGCAGTGGCTCCTCTTCGTCTTGGAAAGATGTGACCAGTGGGGTGCCACAGGGTTCTGTCCTGGGCCCAGTGCTATTCAACATCTTTATCAATGACTTAGATGAGGGAATTAGGGGCATACTTATCAAATTTGCAGATGACACCAAATTGGGAGGAGTAGCTAATACCCTAGAGGACAGGATCAAAATTCAGAATGACCTGGATAGACTGGAGAGCTGGGCCAAAGCTAACAAAATGAAATTCAATACGGAGAAATGTAAAGTACTGCATTTAGGGCGGAAAAATGAAATGCATAAATATAGGATGGGAGAGACCTGGCTGAATGAGACTACGTGCGAAAGGGATCTAGGAGTCCTAGTAGACCACAAGTTGAACATGAGCCAACAGTGTGATGCGGCAGCTAAAAAGGCCAATGCAATTTTGGGCTGTATCAATAGAAGTATAGTGTCTAGATCAAGGGAAGTAATAGTGCCACTCTATTCTGCCTTGGTCAGACCTCACTTAGAATACTGTGTCCAGTTCTGGGCACCACAATTCAGAAAGGATATTGACAAATTGGAGCGTGTCCAGAGAAGGGCAACTAAAATGGTGAAAGGTCTGGAAACGATGCCTTATGAGGAGAGACTTAGGGAGCTGGGTATGTTTAGCCTGGAAAAAAGACGGTTAAGAGGCGATATGATAGCCCTGTTTAAGTATTTGAAGGGATGTCATGCTGAGGATGGAGCAGGCTTGTTTTCTGCTGCTCCAGAGATTGGAACACGGAGCAATGGGTGCAAGCTCCAGGAACAGAGATTCCACCTCAACATGAGGAGGAACTTTTTGACAGTAAGAGCTGTTTGGCAGTGGAACACACTCCCTCGGAGCGTGGTGGGGTCTCCTTCCTTGGAGGTCTTTAAACAGAGGCTGGATGGCCATCTGTCGGGGATGCTTTGATTGTGATTTCCTGCGTGGCAGGGGGGTTGGACTGGATGGCCCTCGTGGTCTCTTCCAACTCTGCAATTCTATGATTCTATGATTCTATTTCCTTCACTGTTCCCTGACTTTTTGTCCTTTTTCCTATTAAAAAGAGCCATATTTCCTTCTGACCCTCTAAACAGTTTTCCAGTTACTCAGTTATACCCAGTCAGGGGTGTCCCCCTGTTTTCCACCCTCTGACCTTAACCCTGTCAAAAGTCCCAGGAATCTCACACTTTCCTGATCCTGTTCGTGACGCCAAATATGTTATGACCACATAGAGGTCCTTTTAATCAGGTAGTGTTTAAGATTTTCCCAGACAAGTGACAGGCAAAAAGGCACAGAGAGACCAAATTTGGTTTTCAGTCACTATGCATGTAACATTTATTTAGACATAAGACATTAAACATTCAGTTAACTATCAAGAGCTCTTTTCTATTCACACACACACTCGCACCACATACTCACAACGATCCTTCCCTGAACGGTGATCAGACGTCCATGAAGGCGTGGATAGTCTGTTGCAGGAACCATGAAAACAAAGCCGAAAATGTCCCAGCTCTTATACCTTTTCCATCTCCTTCCTTGAGAACTGCATGCTTTTGGGGCTGGTATGATCTCATGACAGTCCATTAGACAGTTCCTTCGGCAGATCAAGGTGTGTTTCATGTTCACTCAGGACTTCCTCAGTCATACCGACAGCTGGTATTGTCTCTGTCATGCCTGGCCAGCAGTCCACTTACTTGTACAGGACACTCCCAAACTCTGTTATCAGTTCCCATTGTGTTTGGCTATGCTTGGTCAGCCTCTCATCTCAGCTTCCAAATCTTCTCCTTTCCTCGGTTCGGCTTCCAAGTTACGCCTCCAGCAGTGCATTGTGTGGCATCCATTTTCTTGGTTCATTTTAGGGCCTTGTTTCACCAGGAACTCATACATACACACAAGCATACCTGCAAGCATAGTCTCACAACACGATAGCATGTTTAAATATTTGAAGGAATGTCATACTGAGGATGGAGCAAGCTTGTTTTCTGCTTCTCCAGAGATTAGGAGACAGAGTAGTGGATTCAAACTACAGGAAAAGAGCTTCATTAGGAAGAACATTAGGAAGACAGTGGAAAATGCTGCCTCGGAATGTGGTGGAGTCTCCTTCTTTGAAGGTTTTTAAACAGAGGGTGTATGGCCATCTGTCAGGAATGATTTGTTTGTGTATTCCTGCATGACCACAGAAGGCTAATGAAGAATCAAGGCAGAAAGATTTTGATAGAGGAATAGATTCAAGGATACATGGGCAATATTTACCAGACCTGCAGAGCAGAGTTTCATGCAGCAAAGAAGACTTAGACATGACCCTGAGGGTGACACTGCAGTGCAGCAGAATGACAGTTTCAGAAGAACTGTGCACACTTTGCTATTATTTGGGGCTAATATTTATACCCAATTTTGTATCCTGAAGGAGTGTTTGAGTGTAAAACAATGCTTAGATGAGTTTCCCACAGTTAAGCAAAGGAAATTCCAACTGCTAATTGCTGCTAATGGCTGAGATATTAAAGCTGATGAGTTTATGGCAGCCTCCTTAGTGTGGGAGGGGAGATGTGCAAGGAAAGACATTTGCGGGGATGAGTGGGGATGATAGGTGTTCCTGTCATTGTTTGTTTTGGAGTATGACTCACTGCCAAGAGCATCTAAGTGGAGATTAGCACATTCCACCTTGGTGACTCTAATCCTAAGGGGCTCCACTTAATTCCTTCTTGGGTGTGTTTGTTGGGAATTTCCAAGAGACATCTTTGTTAGTTCCTGGGTGACCTTCACTTGAACCCAATTTTGGTTTGCCCTGGTCTACCTATACAGTGTGTGGATATCCATTATTGCCAAATTTTGAATTATTGGAGGGAGGGGATGTAAGGCCAGGTAAGAGCAAAACTAACAATGTTTTAATTAAAGCAATCAATTGAGTTTCAGTTCCTTTTGTCTATCCAGTGGGAAAGACATCTAGGCTTTGTCATAATCAGAGAACCCCTTCAGGAGATAGAATCATAGAATCACAGAGTTGGAAGAGACCACAAGGGCCATGCAGTCCAACCCCCAGCCATGAAATAGAGTATAAACCAGATGAAATAGAGTATAAATATTAGGGCACAGACCCCAGCCAGGTGTGCCACAGATGGGCCCTGTCATTCTGTCAGATTCTCTGTGCCATCCTCAATGCGAGTCTGAGTATCTTTGCTGCATGGACCTCTCTTCTTTTTGAGACTGGTGACTATCACCCTATCTCCACAGACTTCTCTCTATCCAATCTTCCCACTTTTCTTTTCTTGTATGGTTCTTGCATAGTTCTTAAGAGGATATGTTTTGTATGTTAGTATATCTCCTGTGTTATTTCCAACAAAAAAATACTTTATTTTACTTTAACTGTTCTCTGCAGTCAGTAAAGGTATACATCAATGAAAAGATCCCCAAAGTTACCCTCCTCTTGCAGGCCTCCTGTCTGAGCTAATAATTTTACTAACTAAATTTTGGTATCACAGGTGAGAGTCGAATGCACCCCCACCTCCCAGGGTAACAGTAGGGACTAATAACATGGACTTAAAAGCCTGCTGTATTAAACTAAACGTCTATCTGATCCAGCATCCAGGTTTGTACAGTGGCCACATAGATGGTTTTGGAAAGCTCTACCAGCAGAGCAAAAAATCATTGGCTCTAGTTGCTGTCTCCTTGGCCTCTGAACATGGAAGATATATTGAGCTACCATGACTAATAGTTCTATAGCCCAATCCTCCATGAATTCCCTAATTCTCTTTTAAAGTCATTTGTGCCTGTCATCATCTGCTTTATTTGCAACAGTGTGTTGTTGTGAATCTATTACCAAAAAGGAAGATTGTTATATAGTTTATAGTTCTGGCCTTCTAGGGATACAGAATGATAGTATATATGTATCTATCCAAGCTTGCCAGATTTTACTTTTTTAATATTACTGTATTTAGGGTTTATCTGTAGTTTTTTCAACAATGCTCTTAACTAATTATATTAGTAAGTTGTGGTCAGTTTTATTTCTGTTGAGAGACAGGATGAATGAATTAATAATTTCAAACTTTCTTTTTATAAAAATCTAGGCAAAGAAATCAATTTATTCCCATCTCAGTACACTGGCTGATTTTGCAATAGAAATGTTTGATGTTCTTGATGAAATCAACTATCAGTCTTACAATGATTTTGTTCTTCGGGTTGGTAAGTTACCTTTCCAATAGTCCAATAGTCAAAGCTTGGAACATTGTTTCAAAATTAATCTGTTGGTGTTATATATTATATATTGGGGATATGGGAAGATTTAGCAAATGTTCCCTCACTGTACTTTACTGGAAAATACCTTTACAAGACAAGGCAACCATAAAAACAGATGGCTTTTAAACTTCCTTGGAAAGTACAGCAAATTAGCAAAATACACACACAGCGTTTTGTTAGCATATAGATTCCAAGCATGCGAACATAAACACTAAGACAACCACACCCTGTTTAAACCCAAGTTACTTCTTTAGCATAATAAGGACTCAAAAACTTGTAAAGTAGGTAAAAGTATAAAAACAGCTTTACTCACATATCCAGAGCATTTCATATAGCAGAACAGCAAGAAATGATTACTTGTGACTTCCAGCAGGGGGCGTGAGGATGTAGGACAGGCTCTATAGGGGCTCCATAGGGACCTGTCTGAGAGCAGCAAAAGGGGAGTCTTGCAAGAGACCACCCCAACTTCATGCCTGGGATGGTAAAGGAAGACTGGGGCTTGCAGTAGCTGTTTAAATTGGTCTGGGGGTTGTATAGGGAGAGTCCTACCTCCAGATCAAGGCGACAGACTGAGCAGCCATTGCTGCTCTCAGAGCCATTCAGGCACAGAGTCCTCATTTCTCCCCCTACTTTTAATCAAGAAGATAACTTAAGATTAATTTTTTTATGGCAAAATAACTCAAAGAATTCGGAATTCCCTCTAATATTGAGTACTCACCAAAGCAAAGAAGGAGAGAGTCCTCATTGGGGGATGAGAGATAATTAACTTGAAAATTTATTAATCTCACTTCATAGTTATTTAGTTGATGTGTAGCATAATAGGACAGGGGGATATAAAATAAAGCAAAATTAGAGGAGGTGAGGTTCACCCAAGGGGTGAAAATACAAAGAAACTAAATAACTGACAAAGGGATTAGAGAACAATTTAAACCCTCTATGACCAGGCTGATAAGCTGAATTTAAACTGTGTAGTGTCTAGCGGCTGCCAGACAGCTGGTCAGCTAGAGATCAGGGCTGGATATAAATTGTGGACTGGACTGTGCAAAAAACAGATGGTGTTGGATATAATCTGAGGTTTGGACGATGCTAAATGTGGATTGGATTATTTAAAGTGAAGAGTGACGACAAGCAGAGCGCTGCGTGTGACAAATAGAAGAAGGAGTGAGTGCCAAACAGAGGGAGAAAGTGTGTGTGACAAGCAGAGGGAGAGAGAGTGTGTTGCAAGCAGAGGAAGAAAGAGTACGTGGCAAGCAGAGGGAGAAATAGTGCTTCAGAAGCAGAGGGAGAAAGTACGTGTGGCAAGCAGAGGGAGAAAGTGCGTGTGCTAAGCAGAGGGAGAAAGAGTGTGTGCCAAGCAGAGGGAGAAAGAGCGTGTGCTAAGCAGAGGGAGAAAGCGTGTGCCAAGCAGAGGGAGAAAGTGCGTGGGCTAAGCAGAGGGAGAAAGAGTGTGTGCTAAGCAGAGGGAGAAAGTGTGTGTGCCAAGCAGAGGGAGAAAGACCGTGTGCTAAGAAGAGGGAGAAAGAGCGTGTGCTAAGCAGAGGGAGAAAGAGCGTGTGCCAAGCAGAGGGAGAAAGTGCGTTTGTCAAGCAGAGGGAGAAAGTGCGTGTGTCAAGCAGAGGGAGAAAGAGTGTGTGCCAAGCAGAGGAAGAAAGAGCGTGTGCCAAGCAGAGGGAAAAAGAGCGTGTGCCAAGTAGAGGGAGAAAGAGCGTGTGCCAAGCAGAGGAAGAAAGAGCGTGTGCCAAGCAAAGGGAGAAAGTGTGTGTGCCAAGCAGAGGGAGAAAGAGCGTGTGCCAAGCAGAGGGAGAAAGAGTGTGTGCTAAGCAGAGGGAGAAAGTGCTTGTGCCAAGCAGAGGGAGAAAGTGCGTGTGCCAAGCAGAGGGAGAAAGAGTGTGTGGCAAGCAGAGGGAGAAAGACCGTGTGCCAAGCAGAGGGAGAAAGAGCGTGTGGCAAGCAAAGGGAGAAAGTGCACGTGCCAAGCAGAGGGAGAAAGACCGTGTAGCAAGCAGAGGGAGAAAGTGTGTGTGCTAAGCATAGGAAGAAAGAGCGTGTGCCAAGCAGAGGGAGAAAGTGTGTGTGCTAAGCAGAGGGAGAAAGAGTGTGTGCCAAGCAAAGGGAGAAAGTGTGTTTGCTAAGCAGAGGGGAAAAGAGCATGTGCCAAGTAGAGGGAGAAAGAGCGTGTGCCAAGCCAAGGGAGAAAGAGCGTGTGCAAGCAAAGGGAGAAAGTGCGTGTGTCAAGCAGAGGGAGAAAGAGCGTGTGCCAAGCAGAGGGAGAAAGTGCGTTTGCTAAGCAGAGGGGAAAAGAGCGTGTGCCAAGTAGAGGGAGAAAGAGCGTGTGCCAAGCAGAGGGAGAAAGTGCGTGTGTCAAGCAGAGGGAGAAAGTGCGTGTGTCAAGCAGAGGGAGAAAGAGTGTGTGCCAAGCAGAGGAAGAAAGAGCGTGTGCCAAGCAGAGGGAAAAAGAGCGTGTGCCAAGTAGAGGGAGAAAGAGCGTGTGCCAAGCAGAGGAAGAAAGAGCGTGTGCCAAGCAAAGGGAGAAAGTGTGTGTGCCAAGCAGAGGGAGAAAGAGCGTGTGCCAAGCAGAGGGAGAAAGAGTGTGTGCTAAGCAGAGGGAGAAAGTGCTTGTGCCAAGCAGAGGGAGAAAGAGCGTGTGCTAAGCAGAGGGAGAAAGCGTGTGCCAAGCAGAGGGAGAAAGTGCGTGTGCTAAGCAGAGGGAGAAAGAGCGTGTGCCAAGCAAAGGGAGAAAGTGTGTGTGCTAAGCAGAGGGAGAAAGTGCGTGTGCCAAGCAGAGGGAGAAAGAGCGTGTGCCAAGCAGAGGGAGAAAGACCGTGTGCCAAGCAGAGGGAGAAAGAGCGTGTGGCAAGCAAAGGGAGAAAGTGCACGTGCCAAGCAGAGGGAGAAAGACCGTGTAGCAAGCAGAGGGAGAAAGCGTGTGCCAAGCAGAGGGAGAAAGTGCGTGTGCTAAGCAGAGGGAGAAAGAGTGTGTGCTAAGCAGAGGGAGAAAGTGTGTGTGCCAAGCAGAGGGAGAAAGACCGTGTGCTAAGAAGAGGGAGAAAGAGCGTGTGCTAAGCAGAGGGAGAAAGAGCGTGTGCCAAGCAGAGGGAGAAAGTGCGTGTGCCAAGCAGAGGGAGAAAGTGCGTGTGCCAAGCAGAGGGAGAAAGTGATTGTGCCAAGCAGAGGGAGAAAGAGCGTGTGCCAAGCAGAGGGAGAAAGAGCGTGTGCCAAGCAAAGGGAGAAAGTGTGTGTGCTAAGCAGAGGGAGAAAGTGTGTGTTCTAAGCAGAGGGAGAAAGTGCGTGTGCTAAGCAGAGGGAGAAAGAGCGTGTGCCAAGCAAAGGGAGAAAGTGTGTGTGCCAAGCAGAGGGAGAAAGACCGTGTGCTAAGAAGAGGGAGAAAGAGCGTGTGCTAAGCAGAGGGAGAAAGAGCGTGTGCCAAGCAGAGGGAGAAAGTGCGTGTGCCAAGCAGAGGGAGAAAGAGCGTGTGCCAAGCAGAGGGAGAAAGTGCGTGTGCCAAGCAGAGGGAGAAAGTGATTGTGCCAAGCAGAGGGAGAAAGAGCGTGTGCCAAGCAGAGGGAGAAAGAGCATGTGGCAAGCAGAGGGAGAAAGACCGTGTAGCAAGCCGAGGGAGAAAGTGCCTGTGCCAAGCAGAGGGAGAAAGTGCATGTGCCAAGCAGAGGGAGAAAGAGCGTGTGCCAAGGAGAGGGAGAAAGAGCGTGTGCCAAGCAGAGGGAGAAAGTGCTTGTGCCAAGCAGAGGGAGAAAAGTGTGTGCCAAGCAGAGGGAGAAAGAGTGTGTGCCAAGCAGAGGGAGAAAGACCGTGTAGCTAGCAGAGGGAGAAAGTGTGTGTGCCAAGCAGAGAGAAAAAGTGTGTGTGCCAAGCAGAGGGAGAAAGAGCATCTGCCAAGCAGAGGGGGAAAGAGCATCTGCCAAGCAGAGGGAGAAAGTGCGTGTGCCAAGCAGAGGGAGACAGTGCGTGTGCCAAGCAGAGGGAGAAAGTGCGTGTGCCAAGCAGAGGAAGAAAGTGCGTGTGCCAAGCAGAGGGAGAAAGTCCGTGTGCTAAGCAGAGGGAGAAAGTGCATGTGCCAAGCAGAGGGAGAAAGAGCGTGTGGCAAGCAGAGGGAGAAAGAGCGTGTGCCAAGCAGAGGGAGAAAGTCCATGTGCTAAGCAGAGGGAGAAAGTGCGTGTGACAAGCAGAGGGAGAAAGAGTGTGTGCCAAGCAAAGGGAGAATGTGTGTGTGCCAAGCAGAGGGAGGAAGTGCGTGTGCTAAGCAGAGGGAGAAAGTCCATGTGCTAAGCAGAGGGAGAAAGTACGTGTGCCAAGCAGAGGGAGAAAGAGCGTGTGCCAAGCAGAGAGAGAAAAAGCGTGTAGCAAGCAGAGGGAGAAAGTGAGTGTAGCACACAGAGGGAGAAAGTGCGTGTGCCAAGCAGAGGGAGAAAGTGATTGTGCCAAGCAGAGGGAGAAAGAGCGTGTGCCAAGCAGAGGGAGAAAGAGCTTGTGCCAAGCAAAGGGAGAAAGTGCGTGTGCCTAGCAGAGGAAGAAAGAGCGTGTGGCAAGCAGAGGGAGAAAGACCGTGTAGCAAGCAGAGGGAGAAAGTGCCTGTGTCAAGCAGAGGGAGAAAGTGCATGTGCCAAGGAGAGGGAGAAAGAGCGTGTGCCAAGGAGAGGGAGAAAGAGCGTGTGACAAGCAGAGGGAGAAAGTGCTTGTGCCAAGCAGAGGGAGAAAGAGTGTGTGCCAAGCAGAGGGAGAAAGAGTGTGTGCCAAGCAGAGGGAGAAAGACCGTGTAGCTAGCAGAGGGAGAAAGTGTGTGTGCCAAGCAGAGAGAAAAAGTGTGTGTGCCAAGCAGAGGGAGAAAGAGCATCTGCCAAGCAGAGGGGGAAAGTGCGTGTGCCAAGCAGAGGGAGACAGTGCATGTGCCAAGCAGAGGGAGAAAGTGCGTGTGACAAGCAGAGGGAGAAAGTCCATGTGCTAAGCAGAGGGAGACAGTGCATGTGCCAAGCAGAGGGAGAAAGAGCGTGTGCCAAGCAGAGGGAGAAAGAGCGTGTGCCAAGCAGAGGGAGAAAGTCCATGTGCTAAGCAGAGGGAGAAAGTGCGTGTGACAAGCAGAGGGAGAAAGTCCGTGTGCTAAGCAGAGGGAGAAAGAGTGTGTGCCAAGCAGAGGGAGAAGGTGCATGTGCCAAGCAGAGGGAGAAAGACCATCTGCCAAGCAGAGGGGGAAAGTGTGTGTGCCAAGCAGAAGGAGACAGTGCAAAGAGGAACCCCCCCCCCTTTTCAGCCAGGCTTATCAGGGAAGCGAGCATTGAACTTCCATAACAAGCGCAGAGCATTGATGTGTTCAACACTGACCCATTCAGCATGACCCATAGGCAAATGCTTCCATTTAACTAAATACTGTAAAATTCTTCTGTGCACCTGAGAGTCCAATACATCAGAAATCTCAAAGTGTTGATCCTCATCCACCATGATAGGGTGGGGCGTCGACTCAAGATCTTGATGATGCCGATCCAAAGGGCACGCAGGTTTGAGCAAGCTGGAATGAAACACTGGGTGGACGTTAGGATACATCTTGGGCAAGGATAGTTCAAAAGCCACAGGGTTGATTTCCCTAACAATAGGGAAAGGTCCAATGTACTTAGGCCCCAACTTTCGAGGGCTGTGGGCTCTTTAAGAATTTGGTGGATAGAAATACCAAGTCCCCCACCACATACCGCGGTGTAAGGTCACGGTTTTTGTCAGTGTACTCTTTGTAGCGGGCTTTCACAAAGTCCAGGGCCGACATAACTCTCAGCCATGTGTCCTTGATTTGCATGCTCCACTGAGTCACCGGAATCGGATCCTTGGAAATCCCCTCACACAAAGGCAGAGGGTCAAAGTCCTGTCCTGACACAATTTTAAATGGGGACAAGCCCATGCTTAGGTGTATGGCATTGTTGTACGCTACCCCTGAGAATGGCAAGAGGTCAACCCATTCAGACTGCTGGAAGTTGACATAACACCTTAAATGCTATTCCAAAAGTTGGTTCGCTTTGGCCATCACTTTGTGGATGATGAGAGCTGCTCAACCCCAGCTCAATTCCCAACAGTCTTGTAAACACCTTCCAGAAGTTTGAGGCGAATTGAGCTCCCCTATCTGAGATTATCTTGGCAGGGACCCCATGGAGCCTATAGATGTGTTGTACAAACAGCTTAGCTAGCTGGGAGGTGGTCGAGAGTTTCTTGCAAGCCACAAAGTGCACTTGTTTGGAAAACAAGTCAGTCACCACCCAAATAACACTCTTATTCTTACTTTCTGGCATTTCAACAATGAAGTACATACTAATAACCTCCCAGGGTTTACTGGGGGTTGGTAACAGCAGCAGCAAGCCTTTTGGTTTTCCTCCAGCCCTTTTTGCCATCGCACATGTATGACACCCCTTTACATACTCCTCCACCTCCTTTCGCATTTTGGGCCACCAGAATTGCTGTTGTGTTAAGTGTAATGTTTTCACATACCCAAAGTGACCTGCACTCTTTACATCATGGCACTGTTTAAGGATGGCAGTTCTCATAGCTTCGGGAAATACATGCGTTCCCCCTTCCAAGCCAAACCACCTCACAGAATTACCTCCCCTTGGTGAGAAAGGAACCAGGGGTCATGGGATAGAGCGGCTGCCATCTGAACTTGCCACCCACCCTCTACGCCTTCCAAGACTGGAGGAGAAGGCTCCAGGGATGATGGGGCCACAGTGGGGGATGGGCCATCAGGCTCTCCTGCAAAGCCTTGCTCCGGGCCAAAAAGGGGCCGGCAGTGGTCTCCTGACATTTGGCTTGGCTGCATGTGAGAACTGCCAGTCCCAAATGGAAGGGGGAGAAGACTGTGTCTATCACCTCCTTCCGCTGACTGTCATATTGATGGAGCCTGGACAAAGCATCAGCTAAGAAATTCTTTTTTCCCAGGAGAAACTTCAGGGTGAAGTTGAACCGGTAAAAGAAACTGGCCCACCTGATTTGTTTAGGAATCAAGCACCGTGGAGTTTTCAAAGCCTCCAAGTTCTTATGATCTGTCCAAACCTCAAAAGGTTGGGAAGATCCTTCCAGCAGATGGCGCCAAGTCTCTAAGGCCAATTTGATCACCCCCGCCTCTTTTTCCCACACTGGCCAATTTCATTCAGTTTCATTGAACTTCTTTGACAGATATGCACAGGGCCTGAGCTCCCCCCCTTCATCTCGCTGTAACAACATCCCCCCCATCACCACGTCTGAGGTGTCTACTTGAACTACAAAAGGTTGTTTGGGGTTGGGATGTTTCAGGATGGGTTCAGAGGTGAAAAGCTTCTTCAGCTGGTCAAATGTCCACACAATCTTTTGGGGAGGCTTCTTTGCTTTCCCCTTCCCAGCTCGTTTCTTCCCCCAACCCTTGGTTTTCAACAGGTCAGTTGAAACAGCAGGGCAACCTCAGCAAAGTCAGAGATGAAGGACTGGTAAAAATTAGCAAACCCTAGGAAACGGCTTCCTAGTCCTGGGGGCCTCCCATGTGAAGACCCCCTTAACCTTCTCAGGGTCCATTTTAACCGCCCTGCTAGAGATGTGGTACCCCAAATAATCCAAGTGGCTCTGGTGGAATTTGCATTTTGACATTTTGGCATACAAGTGATTCTCCCCCAGTTTACTAAGTACTTTCTTCACCAGCTTAACATGGGACATATAGTCCTCAGAGTTAATAAGCACATCATCCAAATACACCAGTACCCCTTTGTACAAGAACTCTCTAAGTACATCATTAATCATGTTTTGAAAGACTCTAGGGTCTCCACTGAGCCCAAATGGCATTACGCAGAATTCAAAAACCCCTAGCTGGCAATTAAAAGCACTTTTCCACTCATCCCTTTCTTTGATTCGCACTCTGTAATAGGCCTCCCGCAAGTCTAACTTGGTTAATATTTTCCCCTTGACACTCTGTCTCAGGGTTTCCACCTCCCCGACCAGCCGTACCTACCCCAAGAGGGTTTCTGGGTTCCCTTGGACCAAAGCCCACTCTAGGATGTCCGTGTTAAGACCATCCTGAAAATACTGCACCTTAGTGGTTTCGATCCAGTCAGGAATCTGGCTGGCCAGGCGGCAAAATTCAGAGGCGTATTCAGCCATGGGTCTCGAGCCTTGGCGCAGTCGCTGGAGTTCTGTGTGGGCACACCTCACCCTCAGGGGGTCTTCAAACTGGGCTCGTAGGGCCATCATGAAGTCGTGGAAACTCCCCAACTCTGGAGCCCCCATGTCTTATAGCCCCACCAGCCATTGCGCTGCCTCTCCCTCCAGCTGGTTGGCGACATACTGCACCTTCTCAGCCTCTGTCTGGAACTCTTCTTCCCATTGGGACATGAACCGCATCACCTGGGTTAAGAAGTATGGTAACTTCGCGGTGTCCTCATCAAAGGTGGCGTCCAGGTCTCGATGCTTGAGCCCACGAGGTCTCTTCCGTGGCTCAACCAGGCCAGCCCCCCCAGGGGGTATTGGACCAGGAACCTGCGGGACAGGGGCCCCAGCGGGTGCAGCTGGGCCCCCTCCTGGAGGGTCCTGGACCCCCTCTTCTGGAGGAGCTGGCAACTGAGGGTCCTGGGGAGGTTGGCCACCCCCCGGGGCGGCATGTTGCTGAAGCAGTCTCTGCAGGATCTCCAGGAGGCTTGTCTGCATGACCTCCATCTATTGCTTCAGCTGCTGTACTTCTTTCTCCAATTCTGGGCACAGGGGTCTCAGCCCAGGCTCTCGGTACCCCTCAGTTAGGGGTCTATCCCACCGTTGGGACCTGCGTTCATCCCAACCTCGCTCCTCTGGCCAGAGCAGCTGGCTCCCATGGCCATTCCTGCTCCACACACTGGAGTCTCAGAGAAGGGTAAGCTGCCCCTCTCCAGGGCTTGCCTGGCTCCCAGCTCCATGAAGTTGGGGGGAAGGGTTTGTCAGGGAAAATAGTTTTTGTGATCAGGAGTCTGTTTCCCCCTCCCTGAATAATTTTTCACCAGACATCGTAAGGCGCCAATTTGGTTATCAAAGGTTCATAAATCTGTCTGTTTTGTTATTCTGCTCTTTGGGGGTTGTATATGAGAAATGAAACTTGAGATTACTTTCGTTTCTCCCAAAGACTGAGTGTTAGGGACTATATAACTGGGAGGGGTTATATTGGTTTTGTTCCTGAGATGGAAGAGAGCTTCAAGTTTGTGTGTACCTCTCTTGCTTAGAGAGAACCTAGAAAACATGGTTAAATGTTTTCTGTTATTGTTTTTCCTTTTATTTAATTGTTATTAATAAAAGCCTAAAAGAATTTTGGCATGGACTTACTTTTGCACCAAAGGAGTATTTGTTTGCTCACAAAGCACACGTTTTCGTTGCATATCTCCTGTTCGGATGAACAGGGAGTGACTGCGCTCTGCACATTCCTGTGATAGGTTATGGGCCCAGGATTGCTGGCTCAAGAGTTTATGAGCTGTGAAGCTCTTATGCTGCAAATTGTTTAAGTCTGAGCTGAGAGGGGCTTTGAACAAGCAGCAAGTTGGGCAACTTGTCCCTTTGGTGTGAAGTCTTTTCCTTTGAAGCTGTTGGAGCTTGCTTTTGTCTACGCCTGGCAAGAGCTGACAACCCCAGCAAGGAGGGGACTGGAAGGTGAGAAAGCCTGCTGTGAGAACTGCTGAGACCGAACCATTTACAACGCCCTGCTGGTAAGCAACCCCTGTGTGAGGGAAGCAGATAATCAGTTGAGAGGGGCTAAAGAGTTTATGGACAATGGCTCAGAGTATGGCAGTGTTTCCCTTCCAAAAGTTAAATGATAAGAATTATCATTTGTGGGCTGTGAAGATGGAGGCTTATTTGCATCAACAATTAATACACGCTCCCATTTTGGCCCCCCCTGCCCAAGGCGCTTCTGTATTGCAACAGCAAGCTGAGGAACGTGCAAGGGCGTCTCTCATTTTGGCAATTGAGGACAGTCAGTTGATGTATGTGCGAGGCTGTGCCACGGCCAGGGACATTTGGCAAGCACTGCGGCAGGTTTATGTCCATGCTGGGACTGGTTCACAGCTTATGTTAACAAGAAAGCTGTATAGACTAAAGCTGCAGCCAGATGGCGATGTGGCCACACACATTTCAACTTTGCGGCAATATTTTCATCAGTTGCAGGAGATTAATGTCCATTTTACTGAACAAGAAAAATCTCATATCCTTTTATCAAGCCTACCAGAAAAATTCGATGCCCTAATATTCTCCTTCGAAAATATGGCAGCAGCAAATATGACCATTAATTTTATTACTGGTCGTTTGTTGGAAGAAGAGGCCAAGTGGTTGGAGAGGAAAAATTCTGCTCAAAAGGCTGTACAGGCGAAAGCCCGCAATTCTACAAATGATCCAGTAGATGGCTCCAAAGACCCCAGTAAGGGTGAAGTCCCAGCTTTTGCTGTGAAATCTAAGCTTTGCTGGAACTGTGGCAAAAATGGACATTTTGCAAAACAGTGCAAAGCAAAAAAAGGCAAAGAAAGCAAAAAAAAGCCTGCTTCATCTAGTATGACTGTTTCTGCAGTTGTTTTGCAAGCTGTGAAGGAGCAAAATAGAGATTTATCCCAGTGGTGTTTGGATAGCAGCTGCAATGCTTTTATTTCCAATAATAGAGAACTCTTTAAGGACTTTAAAGAGACTAGCCCCTCAAGTGTGAGTTTGGCTGATGGATCCAAGTCAAAATGTTTGGGTAAAGGTACATGTTTTGTACAATGTTTGAACATGGATGTAAAAAATGTTCAGTATGTTCCTGATTTAAAAATGTGTTTGCTCTCTGTTGTTAAATTGACACAGGAGGGCTATGAAGTACAATTTAAAGGGAACAAATGTTATATTTTAAGGGATGGTACTATCATGGCTGAAGGGGTTTTTCATGACCAACTGTATTATATGTATAATAGTTTACAGGAGCCTCAAACTAGTACTATAATGGCAAACTCTCCTTTGCATGATAATTGTGTGCATCTGTTGCATAGGAGATTTGGCCATGCTAGCTTTAAGGTCCTCAGGCAGATGCCTGAGATGGTGGATGGGTTGAGTTTGAGGGCTTGTCAGAAGTACCTGGATTGTAAAATTTGTAAAAAATCGAAATCCAGGGTCCATCCTTTTCCCAAGCATAGTGAGAGAAAGTCAAAAAGAATTCTTGAACTGGTTCATATGGACCTGTCTGGCCCCTATCCACATTCCCTGGGAGGAGCCAAGTACATCCTGGTCTTGGTCGATGATTTCAGCCGTTATTGTTTCCTATTCTTACTCAAGAGTAAGGATGAGACATTTCAGACTTTCAAAAATTGGGTGGCTTATGTTGAGAGACAGTTTCCCCAGAAGGTGTCATCTCTCCAGTCAGATAGGGGAGGGGAATTCATGTCAAATGAGTTCCAAAATTGGCTAAAACAGAAAGGAATTTTCCACAGACTCACAACCCCTTTTAGTCCTAGTGAAAATGGGATTTCTGAGAGAAAAATTGGTGTTTTGCAAACAATTAAAGATAGCCTGATGTTTGATGCAAACATTGAGCAGAAGTACTGGGGAGAAGCTATGTTAACAGCTGCTTATTTAAGTAACCGTGTACCCAGTTCTGTGGTTTCAAATACACCCTTTTTCATGTTTTATGGCAAAAAGCCATCTGTGAGGCACATTAGGACCTTTGGGTCCTATACATGGGTGAATATCCCTAAGGCAAACAGAAAGAAGGGGGAACCCAAGGCTAGGAGGCTCAGATTTGTCGGGTACGACCAATCATCAAAGGGCTGGTGGTTCGCGTTTGGGGATGGGAGAGTTTTGATTTCCCGGAATGCTGAATTTGAGGAACAGGCCAACTGGTCTCATGTCCATGCTAATTTAGATGTGGTTTTGCCTTCATTTGTTGGTGAAAATCAGCCTGAGCAGCAGCAGCAGCCTGTTCGGTCAGGCACTGATATTTCCCCAGACTTGAGAGGAGAGGGTTCCAAGCAGGAATCCTTTGATGTGGAAAGTGATTCAAATGCAGATTCTGACAATGATCAGGCTCAGCCTGTTGTCCCCCGTCGCTCTAACAGAGAGACAAAGGGAGTGCCTCCTTTAAGATTCACAGCACAGAATGTAAAAGTTTGCCAGGTGACTTTTGAACCTGATAATTATACTGATGTTTTAAAGTTGCCAAAAGAAGAACAACAGAAGTGGCAAGAGGCAATGGAAAATGAAATGGAATCCATCAAAAGCCATGATGTTTTCCGTATTTTGGCATTGCCACAGGGAGAAAAGGCTGTGGGTTGCCGTTGGGTATATAAGAGAAAGCAATTGCAGGATGGGGGTGTCAAATACAAAGCACGTTTGGTTGCAAAGGGGTATTCACAGATACAGTATCAAAATTATGATCAGGTTTTTGCACCCACTGTTAAAGTACAAAGTGTAAAGATTGCTTTGTCTATTGCAAGTTTAAACCAACTCAAAGTCAATCACTTTGATGTAGAGACAGCATATTTAAATGCTCCATTGGATGAGTGCATCTATATGGAGCAAGCCCCTGGGTTTCACAGTGGGGGAGCAGACCAAGTTTATTACCTCAATAAAGCCTTGTATGGTCTCAAGCAAAGCGGCCGGTGTTGGTACCTTTGTTTGGATGAACAGCTGAAAAATGTTGGTTTTCAGAACAGCATTGCTGATCCATGTTTGTATACAAGGGGTGTTAATCAAAATTATGAAATCGTCGTCGCTTTTGTGGATGATTTCTGCCTGGTTACACAAACTGATGTTCAGGTGCAAAGGTTTAAACAGGAATTGGGTTCAAAATTTAAATTGAAGGACCTTGGTCAAATTAAAAACTATTTGGGAGTAGATTTCCAAAGGTTTGAAAATGGTGATTTTAAAATGAGTCAAGTTCAAAAGATTGAAAGGGTTTTGGATCTTTGTAACATGTCTCAATGTAAACCTGCACGAACTCCTATGTGTTGTGATTTCATAAATGTCACAGATTCTAGGCCATTTGAACATCCTGAACTTTTTCATTCTGTAATTGGAAGTTTATTGTATATTGCAAGATGGTCACACCCAGATATACAATATGCTGTAAATGTTTTGTCTAGAAAGGTGTCAAAACCAACTCAACATGATTGGCAAGGTTTGAAACGCGTATTAAGATATTTACGTGGAACTTTGAATTATGGCGTAAGGATAAGTTCACAAGGTTGTTATGAGTTGGAAGCATTTTGCGATGCCAGTTTCGCCAGCGAAATCCAAAATAAATATTTTGATTCAGGGATGATAATTTTTTATGCTGGCACTGCCATACACTGGGGGTCAAAAAAACAATCCACCATTGCTTTAAGCTCGGCAGAGGCAGAATTTGCCGCGTTGTCAAGCGTGGTAAATGAGCTGATTTATCTAAAACAAATTTTCAGTGATTTAGGTATGCCAATTTCAGGAGCTGTTAAAGTTTTTGAAGACTCCCAAGCATGTATAGCGATGGCAACAGCACAAGGTGTTAAAAGCAGAACAAAACATGTGGCTGTAAAATTTCAAAATGTTAGAGAAGCTGTTCAAAATGGTTTAATTGATTTGGTGTATTGCCCCAGTGAAGAAAATATAGCAGATTTGTTTACTAAAGCATTGGGTCACATTAAGCATGACCTTCTGTGTGACAAGCTGGGTATAATATGTCAAATGTAAAATATTAATGTCTGGATGAAAAGATTAGAGGGGTGTCAGGGAAAATAGTTTTTGTGATCAGGAGTCTGTTTCCCCCTCCCTGAATAATTTTTCACCAGACATTGTAAGGCGCCAATTTGGTTATCAAAGGTTCATAAATCTGTCTGTTTTGTTATTCTGCTCTTTGGGGGTTGTATATGAGAAATGAAACTTGAGATTACTTTCGTTTCTCCCAAAGACTGAGTGTTAGGGACTATATAACTGGGAGGGGTTATATTGGTTTTGTTCCTGAGATGGAAGAGAGCTTCAAGTTTGTGTGTACCTCTCTTGCTTAGAGAGAACCTAGAAAACATGGTTAAATGTTTTCTGTTATTGTTTTTCCTTTTATTTAATTGTTATTAATAAAAGCCTAAAAGAATTTTGGCATGGACTTACTTTTGCACCAAAGGAGTATTTGTTTGCTCACAAAGCACACGTTTTCGTTGCATATCTCCTGTTCGGATGAACAGGGAGTGACTGCGCTCTGCACATTCCTGTGACAGGGTTGGCCTTCCAGCCCTCCATCGGGCTCGGCTCGGCTCTTCCTCTGCAACACCTGCACCCTCCTCCAGCAAGCCAGCTCCTTGGTCATCGCCTGTGGCCAGGTCTTTCTCCGTCTGGATTCCAATCTCCACGTCGTCAGGCATTGTGGTTAGAACTCAAAAATTAAGTAGGATTGGTGAGTTCTGGCTTACTGTGATGTACCAGAAATACACGCTCACATTAACTCAATAAGATTTCTTTATTAAGCAAGGAAACATGATTCAGTAGCATAGGCAAAGCCAGAACTAAACACAACCTAGTACAATCTCCAGATAAACCCTTACAGCATGGGAATGGTATGCAGCCTCCTCCAGGTGCTGTGACCTTGGGCTGCTTGGAGAACAGTGTTCCCAGACCCAAAAGGTGGGCTGGTACCCAGTTCGAGGCTGAGAGGCCCAGGCAGGGGAAACAGGCCAGAAACCACACTCATGTCAGGCGTTTTACCAGACTCATGTCAGGGTTTTCCATGGAGTCTACTCTAATACCCAGAATCCAGGGATGAGCATGACAATTTTTACAAAAGAAGATATGCAGGACCTCTGAGTGGGAGGTCCACTCTCTAAGAAATCATGATGGCGTGTGTTGCCACATGGCTGGCTTCTAAGACAAAGAGAACACTTGGACACTCCTCTTTCCTTAGAAGCCCAATCAGAATTCAAAAGGAAGTTACATCAGACATTCTGTTTGCTTCTATCAGTTAACCCTTTAGCGGTAAAAACATCTCAACTTATTGGATTGCAAACTACATATCCCAGCATTATAAACTAGGCAAGTAATTCTTTGTTCTAACATTAATAATTAAAATAGTTAAATTTGTTGGATTGCCATTAATAAACTTACTACATAAAATGTTAGTTTTCAGAACAGGCCATAGGGTTTCTCAACAATTACATGAAAACTTTCTCTAGTGATCTTGGGGGTACATTTTATTACTGACTCATTCACAAGTGCTCTTTTGTCATTCTCTTTCCCCCCCGCTTCTAAACTGGACTTTTCCCCCAGATGGACTGCACAGCTTCTAATATAATTGCTGGCTGTGGTTGTTTGTGTGTGTGTGTGTGGGGGGGTGTTATACACCTCTACAAACTGTCAGGTTAAGAACAGCATGGGATGACACCTATTCATTTAAGTTTTGTCACTGATATGCATCTTCTCTTATTTCTACTCACTCTTGCCAATGTGTACAATTCACACATTCTTCAAATACCTTGGCTTGCATCCTGTTGCTTAGTCTCAAGTAGAGTAGTCTTATTTGATGAATTGTTTAATGGTGAATCCTATTGACTGAATGGGTCTATTTAAGAGTAATGGGTCTACTCTAGTTAGGAGATTATTAAGGAGCGACATGCTTACACAGCACATTGATCCATTGGAAATGCAGCAACAAGTGGATGTCTCCAAAGATCAGTTAGTGAATCAAGGAAGGAAAATTCTTTTTGTTTGTCTTCCTGTGCCAACTATTTTGGAAAGCAAATCCTGGCTTCAGCCAAGGAACTTAATACATGGTCTTAGTGTGCTTAGTGTGCTCTCTCTCTCTCTCTCTCTTGCTCTCTCTCTCTCCCACACACTAGTTAGTTGTGAAGAATAAATAAAGTATCTTGTAGTCTGTCACAAGCCCTTAGAATTAGCATGGTGAAGAAACCTAAATAAGTCAGTTAAAAAATATATCAGATTTATATATCAGAATATAAAAAAATATCAGTCAGATATACATTATAAATCTGTTTACTGTGTTTTATCATCTGTTGTGCTCTTTGTTGGGGCCACAATTAATTTAGAACAAACGTTAAATAAATTCATGGTCTCTTTTACTATTTTAGGTATTAATGTAGGCCCTGTAGTGGCAGGTGTTATTGGTGCCAGAAGACCACAATATGACATTTGGGGTAACTCTGTCAATGTTGCTAGCAGAATGGATAGTACGGGAGTGCAAGGTAAAATTCAGGTAAGAGCTTTTATAATACTCTATCTGTATCTGTCCTGATGAAATACACAAACAGTGTCTTGCTTTACAAACTACTCAGAAAGTTCAACCTACCTTACTCTATTCCAGAGATGGCCAAAGGGTGGCCCACAGGCTGCATGTGTGTTCCCCACAACCATCATGACCCCAGGTTCCTTTCACACATGCCCATGCCTCTCCCACACACCAGACGGTTTGCATCCAAATTGCCCATTGTGCCCTCTATGGGCACAGTTGGCAATTCTGCACCGATTTTGGCCTCCTTGATCTGTTACAGGCTAGAGGGAGGATCCCCCCCCCCAAAAAAGCCATAAGTGGCCAATATTGTTCCATCATGCTGCACTTTTCTTTGGCACAGGTGGCAGCCATTCACTTATCCTGAACACTTTGAAAAGCAATTATTTCATTGGTATAGGTAGCTTCAGCTGTTGGTGTAGCTGTTTTATGCTGTTCTTACGTTGATAGTTGCTGGCCATCCCTCTGAGGATGAGTTTTTGTATGTAGACAGATAGGTCTTCAGACAGCAGATGTGCATTTGTGAAGGCTTGCCTGCTTGGAAGAATCTTCCAAACCCTGTACCCCACTGGTATAACCAATTTCACCTCCATGCCTCAGTGAGGTGGCAGATTAAGACTTTATATAAGTAGCATTCACTTATATAGCAGTATAGGAATACCACTGGAGTTCAACATAAACAGGCTACAGTGTACATGGTAACCCAAGACAGGTCTGCTCCTCTTTGCATAGTTTTTACTCCAGTTCATCAGTTCCTCATCCCATGCTTGTTTCTGATTACAGTATTAATTTGTTTTAAAAAGCATACCATTTTCTCCTATAGAATGAGATCTAAAGTTTTTAATAGTATGCTAATAAAAACAGTCATAAAAAGCAAAATAAATGGTCATAATATATTTATAGAACTTGTACAACTAACAGGATCAGTGAAAGATGCCTCCACAAAGAGGTTAAAAATAATATTAGAGGCAAAGAAAAATGAAGTGAAAACACCTTGCAACTGTTACTAAAGTCTTGAAATAGATTTTGCCTTCTGCTTGAAGGATGACTAAGTAGCTCTCAGAGGAAATCCCATATTTGGGACCCAGCAAAAAAACCACATTCTCTGTAGTTCCTATCTGTCAGTCCGAGGAAATGTTGGTAAAGGCTTCTAGAGAGAAAGATAAATTTGCCATATGGTTTTACTTTATCTAATATCTTACCAGTGATATTTTTTCTACAGGTTACTGAAGAAGTCCAACGGATACTGAAGTGTAGTTATGAGTTTGTATGTCGGGGTAAAGTCAGTGTCAAAGGCAAAGGTGAAATGCTGACCTATTTTCTTGAAGGAAAGGCCAATGGAAATAATTCACAATTACGATCTTTAAACTTAGAGAGGAAAATGTATCCTTATGGGAGAGCAAACATTCAGACCAAACTGGGCACAAGTTGTCCATCTGTGTCCTCATCCCCCAGCATTTCAGCAAATGCTGGGGCTGGAACGCTTCAACTGCCTTCAGCCCACACTAACCAGACACTCCATTATCTCCCTTCTGTACCAGCCATAAAGGAGGCATGAGAGCAACAAAAATATTAGTAATGTCATTTGCAATGAATGAGGAGAGCAGAGGTCACCTGAATTTTTCACCAAGAAGCTTAAGGCTACAGGTTTTGGTGTAAACAATGTCTACAACCCAACCAAAGATAATTTGGGAATTATTTACATGAACTTGTAGAATGGATCAAATAAGGGCTAGCAATTCTATTAGGAAGAGTCTACTGCTGATTTTGTGAAGTTGCTGAATATTTTATCAGCAATTTTAAAGGGTAAATTGGATAACTGAAAACATGATGTGTAAGACTGAATATTTGCATATATATTTGTGTGCATATGTGTGCACACACATCTCTGCATATGTGTGGCAGACATGGTCAATATTTGTGATTGAATTTTGACAGCCCTTACATTGGCATTGTAAATATTCATTGAAAATATTAATTTCTGACATACAGTGGCATATATAGAAATGATAGATGCACACACAGAGACATAGATACATACACAAATATACATCCTGCAGTAGCAAAGAAAGAATGCTTTTGCTATCATATCCAACAAAATCACATCAAACACTTTTTGTAGATACTGTTTAGGTGGAGGGTATAGGCCATATACCCTATACTATAGGGTAAACGGCACATATCTAAAGTTATAGCAAACCCTGTGGAGTCTTTTCCCAGAGTATTTGAAAAACAATAGTAAAAAAATTATCAGCACTTACTTTATGTACAAAGAATCAAAGGCACAAGTAAAGAGATGTAGCTTTCAAAACATAGTGTTTTCATATCTTTAAGTGGTTTCCAACTATATAGTGATTAGTCAGATATCAGAGCTATATTTACTAAAGATGTTATAATCGACCCTAATAAATCCAAGTAATTAATACAATCCCATACACATACAATTTGAGCTGTGTAAGAGTTGCATTTAAGCAGCTCCTATACTGCATAGGCTGGTATGTGTGAACAGATTTTCCTCATAACTTTTTCAGGACAAAACTAAATTGTCTCTGATAAGTATTGTTAATGTGGCAAGCCTGCACATGCAAAAAAGAAAAGAAAAGAAGGGAACAAAAGTAAATGTATACCTCAGTTAATGAAATAGATATGTTCATGGACATTTCTTCTTTAACAGAAATAGCATGGAAAGAAATAGGGATAGATTCCTACACACACACACACACACACACTCACACTCCAACGTATTTCAGCAAACTTTTTTTATTCAAAACCCACAATGTCTGCATGTCAAATGAAACAACCTGATCAAGTAAGCCTTGCATAAGTAAACAAACACATTTTGAACTTTTTGGAGACCACTTGAAGGCTTCTTCCAAAATACATCCAGGGATGACTTTTTCTTTCACTAGCTCCCACTACTTTTCTTATGATTTCCATTTTGGTTAAACTTGCTGATCTGTAACTGGTGAGGTAGTCTTATCTGGTCTCCTCTTTTCTCTCTGTTTTGCTCTTAGTGAGTGCTCAGTTAAGGGACTCTGGAGGCAGCTGCTGCTTACCTTGCCTGCTGTAGGCAGGCTCGAATGGCTACAACAGCACTGGCTAGAACAGACTCCTACTCTTTCCCAGCTCAAACCTTATTTACTATATTGTTTACTACACACACTGCTACAACCTGACACTAAAAGTCTGTGTTTTTACAGTCCTACTTTACCAACCTCCTAGTGTCAATCCTACTATTTAAAAAGCCTCAAACTTGATGTAGGATGAGGTAAGAAAGGGTAGCTGGGTGGGCATAAAAAGACTTTGTAAAAAGGTACTTCACTGTCAGTGGCTTTGTTAACTGAGGCATGCCTGTATTTAGATGTAGAGAAGCATGACTTTTCAACAGGCCAAATTGCTGGCCATTCTACAGACTTCTATCAAAAGGAGCTGAATTATAGTATATTTGCCAACTATACAGATACTGTTCTGTGCCATGAAAAGGAGAGTTGTGATCACAAGCAAATAGCTTGTGCAAGCAAATAGAAGGCACTGTGCAGCTTGTCTTTCTTTTTCTCTTTGAATGGGTTCTTCACAGTAAGAAAAAATGTGACAACATCATGTGTTGACCCCATAAATTCAGTGAATGAGGCAGGGTTATAGTGTGATAAAAGCCTCATCTGGAACCTTTCAAAGGCTTCTTGTAAGAGCCAAAGTTTATAATGTTCATGAAATGAAACATTTGGATCCAACTGATACTGTCTGATGCCAACTTCTGCACCAGGTTGGTGCTTATCTTTTATTTTAAAATTCTTCTTGGCAAAAATGAGTTGAACCATATTCTTTTAAGTTTAGAGTTATGACCTCACATTTTGATAAGACAGAACAATATGAAGATAGATACTGATACAGTTGTTTATATAGTAGGAACTCCAGTATTTCTAATGGAAGCAAACTTAACAATAAGACTGGTAGCCAGAATTGTTGTGTGTGTGTGTGTGTGTGTGTGTGTGAGAGAGAGAGAGAGAGAGAGAGAGAGAGAGAGAGAGCACTTTCTCCATTGTTTGCTTTGTGAATGTATTTAGCACCTTAGCTATATGCCCCCCTCCTTGAATGTCTCCACTGCAAATCTAGTTGTTGTGAACAATAGACCTTTCTACTTTGCAGCTCACATTCATGTCAGTGGGTTTTATCGGTTGCCCTTGTTAGTGCTTTTGCTTCATTGAGATTGCTGTGATACATTGGAGTCCAGTTACCTTGGCTGCCACTTCTCCACTGCAAGTGGCTGGAGAGTGATTTTCAAAGGAGAAACATCAACTGGGGAATCCTTAGCACTACTTTGCTCAGTACTTTTTGTCTACATAATCTCAACCCAACTACTCCCCCCCCCCAGCTGGAATCCCAGGTTACATGTTTACCATGTCAGTTGAGGAAAATATGTGAGCAAGGCCTGCTGACTGTTGCTTCTTCTTGCTAATCTTTTGCACTTGTACCTTTGCAAGGAAAAGTTGTCAAGTCCAAGTAGGGATATATGAGAAATACAGTGTTTGCTTAGAAATAACATTGCAAGATTCAGATAAATAGAAAACATGGGTGAGGGGGTTAAGCAGTCCATACAGTATAAAATGTGAGGAAAACATGCATACATTTTTTTATAAAAGGAAAGAAGAGAGATGGATCTCTTTTTATTTATTTTTTTAAAAAAACATCAAGCTTGAAAGAATTAGGCCCCATCAAGCATACAGGAGGAAAGAGAGGCCATCCATTGTTGTGGACTTTGTTTTATGTGCACGCCCTTAAGTTCAAATGTAGACATACTGAGTGTTACTTTTAGCACCACTCAAAACTTTTCCAGTAGGACAGGGGCATTGTCCACATACCTAGACTTTGCCCTTCAGCTACATATGTCTTAATTATTATCAGCTTTTCTTATTTAAATGCTTCTAAAATTGTTTGATTGCAAATTTTCTCCTTTTTTTAACCATGAATAAATGTTTAATTTTTTACTAGTTTTGCATATCTCAGGAACAGGATGTATACCATAAAGAAATATGTGATAACAAAGATGAATATTCTGGGAAGCTTTTAGATATGATTATCATTTTTTTTTTAAAAAAGCATCACTTTTGCTATCATCCCTACTGTTGTATTCACCAGACAGATGGAAATAACAGTCTTCTAAAACCATTGGACTTCTATCTAACACTGCTAAGAGATTTTAGAAAGCTTAATCTAAGAAGTGGCATTACAAATACCCTTGGACTCTGCCAAATTGGAGCATCATTGCTCTTGCAGAGCTTCCATTTACTTTAATCAAGCTTTTATAGACCTTTCCAGTGGACAGACTGTGCTCCATGTTTTAAATAATTGTCCCTGAATCCTGTATAGTGATACCTTCCTCATTTCATTTCCATGCCACTACTGCAGGCATCAACAGCCACTTATAGTGGCTTCTGTATGGGCCTGGATCCACAGTTTGCAGCAAGAGAGAAAAAAAAATCATTTATTCAAGTGAACTCAAGTGAATGTCAGTGGTTACCAGAGTTTGGGGATGAATTGTCCCTTGTCAAATAAAGTCATAGTTCTATGGATACCTTTGACAGGTTTCCAATTAGCGTTGTGCTATGTTTGGGTTAGCAAACATTATTAGTGCAAACACTAATTAATGCAAACACTTCAGGGGAGCCCCGAAGTTCCCTTTTATTCCTCCCAGTTCAGGAAGAGGGCAATACTAGATCTATTGTCTTCAGTAACAACATCACATGAGAAATCTGAATGGCTCTATGGAGCTATCATTATCATTCTTTCTTTTCCTCCCACAAATACGTCCATATGCCCTCTTCCAAATCAGTGAAAAGTGGGGGGTGTTCGTTCAAATAGCATATACACTCGCACATTCATTTTGCCTCATCTCTAATCTGAATGCTTCTGTTGTTTGATTTTCTTTTTCCAACTCAAGCACCAAGGCTGATCTTGCCATATGGTCCTGCAAAAGACCTGGTTTTGTCCTACAAATGTAGATCCCTTTTTGATTAACCAGATGAATCATGTGAGAATTATTTAATATGGGATCATGTATAAGCTTTCTGTCTTAAAGTGCTGACCTTGAAGGAGTCCTGGATATAATCAGAGGGCTGTTAATAACAAGCACAAATTCCACATCAATTTTGCACATTTTTTCTTTATATGATATTGGTAATAATTAAAAGTTTTACTAGCTAATGGAGCAGAGAAGATATGACAAATCTTTGGGGGCATTTATTGTAAAATGTTCGTAAGGTAACTTTTTATCTTTATTTTGCATTGTTATCTTGTTGCTTGTGAGTAGATGTTAAGTTGAATTCTAAGTTAACTACTTGCAAGCAATTCATCATTTGTATCAGAAAAGCATTCCTTAAAATAATTTCAGTACTGGGCATGCAAAGGATTAAGATTTAGCATCCTGATCATCAAAATCTGCTGCATATGATACTTATATAGATATTATTGTACTGAAGTGGATTCTAGCCCTGTTCAACCTGTATAGTAGTGATGAAGCAAAGAAAAAATCAGAAAGTAGCATTCTGCAGATCAATCAATGCTCTATGCCATTTCAGTAGTCTCAGGGGCCTGGTTACATAGTCTGCTACTCAAGGACCCTCTGCAGGTAGTGGAAGAGCAGGGAGGCACATCCCCTCCAAAATGTCCCTGACAATGTGAGAGAAAAGTATGCCACATTTTAGCATTCAACATAGAGAGTTATTGGTGTGTTTCTTATTCGTCCAGCTTTCAGTGCAAATGTTGTGCCTCCCTGCTGAGCACCCGCACATTACTTTTTTGTTACATTTTTATAACAAAGCCCCCACTGAACAACAGTGGGTCAACTGTAGGGTTAGTTATTCACTCCTTATTGTTTAGCCATAGGCTATTATAAGTTAATTACAGTTGTCCCTTCATATTCGCTGGGGTTTGGTTCCAGGACCTTATATAAGATGGCAAAATCAAGGTGTGCTTTCTGGATTATTATTTTTAAAGAATATTTTCAAGCTATGAATACTTAAATCCATGGATATCAAATCCATGGATATGGAGGGACAACTGTATATTAAAAATAAGGGACATATATTGAGGAATATGTACTACAAATATCAAAAGATTAATATGGCCAAATTATGTCCATTTAATAAAAACATCAACAAATGTATAGCCTTTCAAAAAAAAGATAAAATACTAGTAAATGTTAATTATACAGATGCATACTATTTAATTGTATAATGTCAAATATCCAATAACTTAAATCGGTATTGGGGGCAAGGATTTAAGGTTTTGAATTCCACTATCACGAAAATTTGGTTCTCTTTTTGTGCATTGTCCCTAGGAAACTAAGTAAGAGTCCAGTCTAAATCACTGTCACTCATTCAGCTGCTTGATTCTATGTATTGTGAGGGCCAATTTGGACAAGGCTCTAATAGTATGGAACACATGTGCAGTGGAGCAGGATCAGTTACCTGTTCTGTCTCTATTGATTGTGCCTGTGCTGCCTCCAGACCCTGTTTGTTGTTAGATGTAATGTTCCCATCAGAGTCAAAATGAACTTGGATCTGCCCCCCACACCATAATAGTTTGGAGAGGAAAACTCTGTTGCCTTGAACCCATAACTACTAAAAATGATGACTCAATCATAGAGTAGGTCCAAATCATAACAAATCCTAACCAGTACAAAGCAAGTGATTAAATAACAAAACCCCAGATGGTTCCTTTGTGTGTACTGTAAGAAGACCTGTCCTCCAACCTGAGAGTGGGCAGCAAAAGAAATTAAACATCCCTAGAAACTATTAGAAATGAGAGAGGGTAGCAGAAGAGAAAGTTGGATAAGCTGATTTCCTACAAAATGATTCTTTCAGAGGAGGCAGAAGAAAAAGCTGGATATAAGCCCTTGAGTAATTCAAATGATGAACTATGTGACCAGTCTTTCAAGCCTCAACATCTGGTGTATTTAAGGTTATTCTGAGTACAATTTTGAGAAGGAAGAGATATCTGATCAAAAGGCCTGCACAAGTATCATTGTCTAAGTGGATTCTTTTGTATCTAGTAAAATGCAAACACACATTTCTTGCTGAAATTAAGCATTGCAATCATGACTTTTTGACATTAATTTAGGAAAAGTTAATTCTGAAGTGGGCAGTTAAATAATACTGATGACCCTAAACTGTAACCACATTTTTAATTACTCAAGTTCTTAATTTGCATTGGGACTAGTCTCATAAGTGGGTTTTCAGATTTTAAATCTCCACATGTTGGGGATATGTTCATTGGACTTCATGCATGCAGGTTCTATGCAAATGTTACATCCGATATATATGGACATCCTGCAGGCAGGGCAAGCACACTGTGCAGGACCAGGCCAGAAGTAATTCTACTTTCCTGCTGTAACTACATACACTTAGAGCCTCATCTGAACCAGCCTTAAGACATTAGCCCAGCATTAGCAATCCAAACTGTTTTACATTTCCAGTCCATACTGGAGGACTATTTTAGCCATAATGTTCTTTCAAGTGAAGGTTTTATATTGCGGTGACAAGGAACTTTTTTTTAAAATTTAAAACAAAACTGTATTATAATGCCTTATTTATTTTTAATCTTGTACAGAATTAAGACATTGGCCTTTTGTTATTTATCATTATTATTATTATTATTTACTTTGAAGGATGTATTGTATGAAATTTTGTAAATACTTTTAGGTATGACAGGTTTATTGCATGTATACTTGTATTTTTAAAAAATGCAGAAAGGCACACTTTTAACAAATGTTAATTTTTTTAATTTTATTTTTTAGTAAACCAAGGGTTTTACACATGCATGAAGATTATAAACTTTTTCGGAAATGGATGTCCTTTTTACTTTTCTTCCTCAATCTACTGCATGCCACTCATGCCTGACTTCAGTTTAAAAAAATGAAAGAACAAGTTTCTTTCTATATGTTTTTAACGTATGACTTTTGACAAAGAATTTTTAAGACACTACTAGTTGCATGTGTGTAATACAAAAGCAAATCAAAATTACAAAGTGATGGCACAAGAAAACTTTAACTTGCCATGTTCTGCCAACCTCAATGTTGCTAGGTCCATATTGTGTGGTGTATGAAACGTGCTTTCAACATCTATGCTACCTTTAACAGTACCTTGGGTCATTAGAAGCAATAAATTAAATTTCACATACTGTAATATATATAACTAAATACAAATGAATGGGAAAAGTAGTGGTGTAAAATCAAGTATACAAATTAATTGGGTACTGTTTAATAGCCTGTTTGAGTTAACAGTATAACTAAATGTTATGATGGGAAAGGGATGACTGTAAATCTCAAAATGCCAGAGCACAAACGTGTCCCTGCAGATATGACTATATGATGCTGCCTTAGATTGAACTGGTCCATCTAGCCCCTGCACTCTAACTGGCAGCACTGGGGTATCTCAAGCAGAAGCATTTCCCAGTCTTGCTATCTGAGTCTTTGCAGATACAAATATACAAACATATAAAGCTGCCTTATAGCAAGTCAAGTCATTGGTCTATTTGGCCCAGAAACTTCTCATCTGCCTGGCAGCAGCCTCAGGTGTTCCCCACCCAACCCTGCAGACTGAGATAAACTGGATATGCCAGGGATTATACCTGGGAACTTGCACATAAAAAGCATGTCCTCAGCCCCTGAGCTGTGGGGCTTCCCTCTCCCATGAAAAGATAAAGAATTTACCTTCAAAAGCATTTATCTATATTGTAGGTGAGACCTCAAGGTAGGAAGACCAACATGTCAACTTCATTAGACTGTAAGCAAGCAGAACTGCATTGAAGAAAGGAGGTGGGGTGGAAATTTGGTTCAATACAGTTACCCAGATTGTAGTTTTCTATTATAATAACTGCAGTTAGTTATCGTATCTGAGATGAACGGTATAAAAATTTTGGCATGTTTTATATTGCTAGACACAATTTTCATTCAATGGCCTTATTTCTTTGATTCCTATGGTTCAAAATATGAAGAAGTGATATCAAGTATAAACTATTAAACTGAACTTTGAGATTTCTGATGTATTAGTACAATTTTTATTTTGCCTTTTATTTTCTTTTTCTGTGGAGATTTTTTTTAAAAAAACTTCAGCTTTGCTATACCAAATTATGCTTCCTAGAATGTAAGTCCCTGTGATCTCAATAGGACTTACTTCTAAGTAAGCAGGTGCAAAGTATATTGTTTTCTGCTAAATCAAGATCAGTTTACCCACTGATTGCTGTTCAGCGTCTGAGCATGAGGTATCTTCTAAGTCAGTGTCATCACTGACTTGGGTGTTGATGTCTAAAATATAATTGAATTTCTTGGCAGGAGGACTGTGAACATTCAGAAATATCATGTAAATGCAGATAATATTGTGATATCCCCAAATTCCCAGCTTTATTATGCAATTTTATTCCTGTTTATTTAGTTAAAAATGAAAGAAGCAACTGATTTATGAAATGCAACTGATTTATTAAAACTGCAACATCATAACGTTTTGATCATTCTGTAATGGAAAAGCAAATACGTTAGGGTATCTGTAATATAATGTGACCAGAGGAAAATTCAGGTGGAAATATAATAAGAAGGGGGCATAATTTGTCCAGCCAAATAGACTGGATCTGCAAGCTTTATGGGGCCTCAATATCAATGTAACTCTATGGCCTCAGTTATGATTCTTTACGACATTAACTGTTTAAATTTCATAAATGAGGACATACATAGAGAAACACATGGCAGAGGCCATTGGAATGCATAAATTAAATTCACTAATTGTCTTGATGCCAGAAATGAAAGTTTTTCCAAGTTCATATAATAATATTCTTATTCACATACCACTACCATTGACATTCTGACATGTTTTCCCCTTCCCTGCCTTTCTTTTCATTCTTTTTTAAAATCTCTATTTCCAATTATCTTTTCTTTTCTTCTCCTCTTAAACATTTGTAACTTCACTTCCTAAATATTTTTATGTAAAAAAAATAGTGGAGTAGAGGGGAAAGATCTAAAATAGAAATTCATACAGACTTACCTGGGAGTAAGCTCCATTGAGCAGAGTAGAATTTAGTTCTTAATAAGCATGTTTTTGATTAGGCTACATATGTCCTTATTTAATCCCAAATGGCATGCACTTGAGTATAGCTGAATGCATCCTACTTACATGTCTCATGCACAAAGAAGCCTAGATTGGGGGATGAAGAGTCCAAATACGTATGTTGAGGGATGTTGATGGTGTTAAATCTGTCTTAGTTCACACGATCTAAACCAAAAGTGATTGAAAAGGCTTTTTGGAAATCATAAGCCATACTTCAGTTGACAGAGTCATCCAGTTAACATGTAATGGGTTCATCTATACAAGCCCCCAAACCCCTGAGTGATCCAGTAGCTGCGACTTGTCTTATAGGGTTCCCAGTGTGGTCGCAACTATGCTGTAAGAACCCCTTTTGAGGGAGCACAGGATGGAGGCTTGTAACTTTGCCTCAGCCCCTGGGCTGTTGCCAGGAGAGCAGAGGGTGGGGCTAGAAGGGATTTAAGCTTAACCCCTTTCTGCCTCCTCCTTTTCGTCACTTTGATCAGCCCACCCTCCCACTGCTGAATCAGTGTGGCTTAATTGGTCGCTTCAGGGCTGGGTAGGAATTTTTGCCCTTTTACCTGGGGTCTTTTTGCCTACCCCACACTGTGGATGTGGACTTGACAATTGGCTTAGGGTGGTGTCTTAAATAGGTAGTCACTTGGCAGGTAGAGGGGGAAATTTTGGTAGTTTGGTGAGCCCCTTAACACCTCCCCCTGTTGGAGGTGAAGGGGAGAGCTGGAACTTCCCCTTTAGTTCCTGGGAACTGAGGGGTGGGGAAAGTGACCTCCTTTGGGGCTGGCCTGAGGGATAAAACCCTCCCTTTAATTTATGCAAATTGAGGGAGGGACTTTTGGGTCAGCCTTCCAAATGCAGACTAATTGGGGAGCAACCCAGCTTAAGGGTTCTCCCTGGGGTTCAGGTGTTTTCACCCAAGGGAAGTTGGGGAGGGGGTCTTGGAGTTATCCTCCTGCCCCAGCAATTCCCACACTAGGTTGCTCCCCCATTTCATATCTCTCAGAATGGGTTAAATGGATTAAATAATGGGTTAAATAAATAAAAGTGGCCCTTTATATCCCAGCTAGATGTGTGCTCTCTTTATTTGTGTCTGGTTTCCTTATTCCTGTGTCTACCCTCAAATGGTCTTACAGCCCCCATTAACTTTCCATGCCCTCTATTCAAGATGACAGCTATGAGTGAATTACTCCCTTTTTTAAATCTGCCACCACCATTTTTTTTAAAAAAGACCCTATTTCTATGGTGCACATAAGCAATATTTTTCCTTTACAAAAAAAAAAAAGGGAAAAAAACAACACTGTTATCACCTTAGCGATTGGTCGCCAAGGCAAAAATCCAACATGCTGGCAGTAGGCACATGCCCTGTTAGCAAGCCTTGTCCCCTGTGCTCATCCAGCCAATCAGCTTGCACTTCCTTTCCTATGGGAAAGTGATTGAAATTTAATCACTTGTCCCAACGAACAGGAATACACATTTCCTTTGGGTTTTTTTTTAAAAAACTCCTCTTTGCAATGTTTGACATTTTCCCCCCACCCCTTCTGAATATGGTGAAACAATGTAGGATACCATTAAGACAGCCCGTATTCTCACATATGACTAAAACATTCTGTGAAGTGTATTTTTGCATTTTGGACAATTTAGATTGAGAACCTGTTTGTCAGTGTAACTACACCAGTGTAAGTGCTAATGCAGCTGAAATGCTGGGAGGAGCAAAATGGCTGCAGGCTAAATATGAGGTAGACAAAAAAAGCTGCTTATGAGCCAACAAGAAAGCTTTCTCTCCCAATTGCAATGGCTTTCTGAGTCCCTGCTGCTGCATAAAGGACCAATATGTCTGCATAAAACACCAACAGGATTCCAGCCCTTCATAAGAACAGGCACATTAGGGATAGAGGTGTTATTAACCATAGATTCTGAGAACTCCATGTAATATTTTAAAATCTTTATTCAAATTGGAATTTCAACTGTGTTGTGATAGACATTTTCCCCATGTATTTGGTCAATGTAGGTGCTCTGAGGATGAGCAGTAGGAGCCCATGTCTGTGGTGAGAGAGCCAACCTGCCAGGCTGGTTGGGTAAACAAACAGGATGGGGAGAGGGGAATTAATTTAGCTGGAGTAGGATGGTAGACTGTCTCAGCCTGAAAGCAAAGAGAAGCCCCGAAAAGGTCTCTGTGCAAAGAATCCCAGCCAGAATCTGGCATCATGGAAAATACCTTCTTGCTCTTTAAAACTTTTTCCTTTAGAGGCAGTGAACTAAAAGAGAAATTTAGGCCTTGTCTGAAGCCTGGAGTGTTCTGGCCCCAGAGCTGCTCCAGATTCCCCCTGTTACCTTTTCTTCCATGGCAGGAATGAGCAGCTGTCTGTACGTGCATGCTCTGCTGCATCGGCGTGCACTGGCACTGGTGGTGTTGTACATTGTGTTTTCTGAGGCTGGAAACAAGACACCTAGCCTTGATACAGCACCTACCAGAGTGGACAGCTGCCCATCCCTGCCATGGAATGCTCTGGTTTTTCTCAGAGGAATTGGATTTTCCCAGTTATTTTTAAATGCTATCTTAAGGGGGGTTTGCCAGTTTCTAGTTGGAACTGCCAGGACATTGTCTGGATAGTTCGGACTAGAATTGGGACCAAAACCCTGCCTCATCTGGACAGCGGATCACAGAAACGGAGGGAGGCCATTTCATTTGGCCCATGCAGACAAACCCTTAGAGATTGACATTAAAAAGAAGGTGGGTGCCTACAGTATTAGCCAATTTGTTTAGAGTGATGTTTGAAGACTTTCCTCATATGCATGCAGTTTTCAGAGATGTGAAGTTGAAGGCTTTCACGGCCAGCATCCATAGGTTTTGTTTGGGGTTTTTCTGGGCTGTGAGGCCATGTTTTGGAAGAGAATGGCCTCACAGCCCAGAAAAAAAATCCACAGAAAACCTAAGAAGTAATAAAGCAGCCTAGCTTGATATTCCATTTGAAAATAGTTTTAGGAGAGGCAAAGTTTTAAGAATCAACCATGAATACCACATTATATCACAGGTTCTATATCACGGAACAATGGATGCAAGCTCCAGGAACAGAGATTCCACCTCAACATTAGGAGGAACTTTCTGACAGTAAGAGCTGTTCGGCAGTGGAACACACTCCCTCGGAGCGTGGTGGGGTCTCCTTCCTTGGAGGTTTTTAAACAGAGGCTGGATGGCCATCTGTCGGGGATGCTTTGATCATGATTTCCTGCGTGGCAGGGGGTTGGACTGGATGGCCCTCCTGGTCTCTTCCAACTCTACAATTCTATGATTCTCTAAGCTGCAGCAAGATTATCAGCATAAAGGTTGCAGAGCATCTGAGAATATATTTGCATTGCCTGACATTTGATTTAGGGCTTGTCTACACTGGTGGGAAACCCCAAACCCATCTCATAGCTGCTGTGGATATTTTTGATTTGCAGCAGCTCCATAAATACCATACCCACTGGGCTGCTCCACAGTATCCAACCCCACACTGTAATAATATGTGAACTCACAGCAATGTAAAAGGATGGTCCAACGCTGATCATGTGTCCTATACTTCACATATACTGGGGCTGCTCTGTGGGTTTTTTCCTGGTTCACTCATGCGTGCAAATATACATTGTCCTAGTGAGGAGGGGCAAGATGGCGGTGGACTAACAACTTCTGAATTGTCCTCCCACTAACATCTAACATTACCACCTACGTATACCTCAAAAATGCCACCCAAAGGCAAAAAAAGAAATCGGACCAGCCCCAGCAACAACAATGACAACCAGGAATCCTCCAAAGCAGAAAAGCAGATCAGGATTGACTCACTCTTTCCAGTGGCAGAGAAAACACAGCTCGTGAGTAGCAACAGCTCCTTCATTACTCCCTAAGCCATCACAGACACTTGAACTAAACAAACCAGCCTCCTCAATTCCTCAAAGTGTAAATATAAATTATGGACCAGAGCAAGTGGATAACAAAGTCAAACTCCTGGAGCTTGGCAGCATTCCCTAAAAAAGAGTGCTCAGCTATTCTACAATTTCTGCAAACTGTCCATAGAAACATTGATTCTTATTTTACAGAGACTAAATGGCATTACAAACAAGTTTTCCCAACAAGCTTTTCAAAGGCAAAACCCATATGGCACACAGGGGGTTAAAATTGAAGCGGATTTGGAGGAAGTGTGCCCTGCCACGTAACAGGCTTACAAACAAGTTTGTAAAATGTGAGCTAGACAAGTTAACTGTTCAATGGATTTGTAATTGGTTGACCAGTCAAACCCAAAGGGTGCTCAGCAGTGGCTCCTCTTCGTCTTGGAAAGATGTGACCAGTGGGGTGCCACAGGGTTCTGTCCTGGGCCCCATCCTATTCAACATCTTTATCAATGACTTGGATGACGAAATTAGGGGCATACTTACCAAATTTGCAGATGACACCAAATTAGGAGGAGTAGCTAATACCCTAGAGGACAGGATCAAAATTCAAAATGACCTGGATAGATTAGAGAGCTGGGCCAAAGCTAACAAAATGAAATTCAATACGGAGAAATGTAAGGTACTGCACTTAGGGCGAACAAATGAAATGCATAGACATAGGATGGGGACACCTGGCTGAATGAGACTATGTGCGAAAGGGATCTAGGAGTCCTAGTTGAACATGAGTCAACCGTGTGATGCGGCAGCTAAAAAGGCCAATGCGATTTTGGGCTGCATCAATAGAAGTATATTGTCTAGATCAAGGGCAACAATAGTGCCGCTCTATTCTGCCTTGGTCGGACCTCACCTGGAATACTGTGTCCAGTTCTGGGCACCACAATTCAAAAAGGATATTGACAAATTAGAGCGTGTCCAGAGAAGGGCGACTAAAATGGTGAAAGGTCTGGAAACGATGCCTTATGAGGAGAGACTTAGGGAGCTGGGTATGTTTAGCCTGGAAAAAAGATGGTTAAGAGGCAATATGATAGCCCTGTTTAAGTATTTGAAGGGGTGTCACATTGAGGATGGAGCAGACTTGTTTTCTGCTGCTCCAGAGACTGGAACACGGAGCAATGGATGCAACCTCCAGGAACAAAGATTCCACCTCAACATTAGGAGGAACTTTCTGACAGTAAGAGCTGTTCGGCAGTGGAACACACTCCCTCGGAGCGTGGTGGGGTCTCCTTCCTTGGAGGTCTTCAAACAGAGGCTGGATGGCCATGCTTTGATCATGATTTCTTGCATGGCAGGGGGTTGGACTGGATGGCCCTCCTGGTCTCTTCCAACTCTGCAATTCTATGATTCGATGATTCTATGAGGATGCAGTTAATCACTGCCGATTGTTACAGAAAAATCCGCTCCTGCTACCAATACATCACAATGCCCATATTTGGAACAGCTGCAAGTCAATTGTGAGATATCTTTCCCAACTTTTAAACATGCACAGCAGAACAATTGATTTACTAGACTGCCACTTTTTACCGAGCTCAAGGCCTACTAAACCTAATTTTTGTTTTACCTTTAACCAGGCAAATATTCCTAACAGGCTGTTACGGAAAAGAAATTTCCTCTGGAATGCAGATTATATAGAAATTATCAGAGTTTTTAAGGATGAGATAGTTCGTGACCTTATCACAGGGAAAACAGCAACAATAACACAAAGAAGCAATAATTCTGCATACCAAGAGGGAGAACCTAAACACACCTCAAAGGAAGAAGCTCAGGCTATAAAGCAAGAAGTAATTAAACTGAGAGAAAAACTCACAGAAATTTGGGAACACACTCCCATGATACAGCTGATGAGAGATACCATCCTGAGTCGATCTAACAACAATCCAGCCCCATTGAAATCAGCCCCCTCCGGAAGGACTCATAGAAAGCTGTCAGTGCATTTTTCTGATTTTTCTGACAATGAAAGGGAAAGTGATGACTCTCTACTAACAATCAAGGAAGACTTGCAATCCCGAGTTGTAGCCAACACCCCTTCAAAAATGCAATATACTGCAGATGCACCCCCATCTACAATTAAATTCTAGGGTCTCAAACATCACTATGCAAACCTAGTTCAAGGGAAAAACAGTCTTCACTGCCACCTATCTCATCTCCTAAGCCAAAGGATGCCCCCCTCACTAAAGTGATGGGGTTCTTGCTTGGTTGTGATCCTCATTTCACTTCCCATGCTGCATTGGTTCTTCCAATCTCCCTTCCAGAACAGGCAGGGCAGGAAGAAGGTGATCCACTACTCCTCCATTCACAGAGGAGGACACAGCCACAGTCAACCCAGCCATTTAACAAAGTGCCATCAGACAAATTACCCATCCAGCTTGTGGCCTGCAGTATGACTGCCTGACTTCCAACAGACCAGCACAAGGTTACCCTTATGACCTGGAATATCGCTGGGTGGCCAACAGCCCACAGAGATCCTTGTCCTAGTGACTTCCTGACCCAATATGACATTATACTGATCCAGGAAACATGGACTAATAAGGATCTGCTATTAAATGGCTTTCACTCATTCTCAATTCTGGCAGAGCCAGGGAAAAAGCATGGAAGAGTTAGAGGTGGCCGGGACGTTCTGGTTTCCACCACCCTACATGCCATAACAAGGCCTCTTTCCACTTTTAAAACATATGCCATGGCAGTGCTAATTCAATTTAACCATTGCACCTTGCTGATGATAAATGTCTACATGCCTTCAATGAAGAAGAAATCCCAAATCAGAGGCCTGTGGGCTGAATTGGAATCATACACTGCTAATCTCATGTTGCAGAACCCAAATGCATTTGTAATTTTGGGGGGGGTGATTTGAATGCCAGACTGGGCCCCAACAATCATACCCTATATGCCCAGCACAAATGCCCTCCTCCTGATTTTGAAGATGATGGAACCCACCCCATCCAATGCTCAAAGGACAAGAAATAAAATTTTACAGGGCTTTGTCTGGATCAAAGAGTATTCAGGCTGAACCTTCAAATCCTAAATGGTGCCCTGAAAAATTACTGCCTAGCTGAATTCACTTATCTCTCTGAGTCCAGAATGAGTGCCATAGATTACATAATCATTTCTAGGGACCTTCTTCCCTATGCCAAGGAATTAGAAGTTATGCCCAGATTTGAAGGTGATCATTTTCCAATTCGGCTACACCTTAGTGACTTCACTCAGGAGACACACCCCAAGGAGCGCTATCACCTTTCTGTGACACCATCAGGAAGGACTTATCGCTGAGCTAAATGGACCCCCCAGCTAAACCAAACAATAAATGAGACATTGGCTTCAGACCAACTTCAGCTTCTTAGGACTGCCCTGATATCAGCTGAGTCCCCTGATGAAATCTTGGAAAATTACAATACACTTACCAAAGCTCGACACCAATATCTAATCCATCAAAATAGCGCACATCAGTGGAAACAACAGCACCACTCCAAACCATGGTTTGACAAGGAATGTGTTAATGCTTAAAAAGCCCTCATTGTTACTTATCAGTGTTACGTATCTAATAACATCCCAGATGCTGTATCAATGCTGCTCCAGCAGAAAAGAGACTACAAAAAGCTGCTGATGAACAAGAAAAAAAGAAGCCATGAAGAATGGCTGGACACAACTTATCCAGGCAGTCATTTCCAACAACACAGCTCTATTCTAGCATATTACATCAAGTTCTCAGAGAAATGGGCCAGTCACAGTAGACTGTCATATCCCTCCAGGGATATGGGAGGATCACTTTCAAGCACTTTATAAGGACAACTACATTGAAAGTGGATGCTCTAGCCAAAATATAGAAAATATCCAAGGGTGGCCACCAATGACAGCGACAGAGATCAAGAACCTTGTAGCCCAGCTGAGAATGGGGAAGGCTCCGGGGAAAGACTTAATACCTGCAGAAGCCATTAAAAACAACTTTGAATTCTGGGCCCCTATGCTGGCCTCAATTTTCACCTGTATCAACAAATATGGTCGAGCACCCAAGGATTGGGGCCTTGCAATCATCATCCCCATATAGGAAGTAAGGATGATCCTGTCAACTACAGACCAATTAGTCTCCTCAGTACAATCAGCAAACTCTATGCAAGACACTTACAGTGGAAATTTCAGACCAGAACAAGAAAACATACTTGCAGAAGAACAAGCTGGCTTCAGGGAAGGCCGCTCCACCATAGATCACCAAACCATAGATCAGCCTTGTGCTCCACCACCTTATTGAAAAATTCTCCACCCACAGAACAGTTTCTCTCTATGCTGCCTTCATAGACTTTAAAGCAGCTTTTGACTCTATATCCCGAACCAAACTGTGGAAAAAACTGGAAGCTTCTTCAATCAACTGACATTTACTCCATCTAATTCGTATGCTGCATGAAGGGACCTCATTAAGAGTAAGATGTAAGCCCCAGGGACATCTCACCAATGACATTGTCACTGAGAAGGGTATCAAGCAAGGCTGCATTCTAGATCCATTCCTGTTTAACTTCTACATCAATGACTTGGTGGATCATCTCAACAACATTCTCCATCCCCCAAAATTAGAGGGAAGGCATATCTCAATGCTGCTTTGTGCGTATGATGCAGCAGTACTTTCAAGAACTCCCATTGGCTTAAAAAGACGTGGTCAGACCTCACCTAGAATACTGTGTCCAGTTCTGGGCACCACAATTCAAAAAGGATATTGACAAATTGAAGTGTGTCCAGAGAAGGATGACTAAAATGGTGAAAGGTCTGGAAACGATGCTTTATGAGGAGAGATTTAGGGAGCTGGATATGTTTAGCCTGGAAAAAAGATGGTTAAGAGGCGATATGATAGCCCTGTTTAAGTATTTAAAGGGGTGTCACGTTGAGGATGGAGCAGGCTTGTTTTCTGCTGCTCCAGAGACTGGAACACGGAGCAATGGATGCAAGCTCCAGGAACAGAGATTCCACCTCAACATTAGGAGGAACTTTTTGACAGTAAGAGCTGTTCGGCAGTGGAACACACTCCCTCAGAGCGTGGTGGGGTCTCCTTCCTTGGAGGTCTTTAAACAGAGGCTGGATGGCCATCTGTCGGGGATGCTTTGATCGTGATTTCCTGTGTGGCAGGGAGTTGGACTGGATGGCCCTCCTGGTCTCTTCCAACTCTGCAATTCTATGATTCTATGATTTGGTGGATCACCTCAACAACACTCTCCATCCCCCAAAATTAGAGGGAAGGCATATCTCAATGCTGCTTTATGCGGATGATGCAGCAGTACTTTCAAGAACTCCCATTGGCTTAAAAAGAGCCCTAAGGGCACTAACACAATATTGCAGAGTGGAACAGCTGGAACTCAACTATCAAAAAACTAAAATCATGGCATTCACTAAAAGGCCTAAGAACTACAACTGGAATATAGATGGCCACAAGATTGAGCAGGTCCTCTTGCTTCAAATACCTGGGGGTAATTTTTCAAGCCACTGGTAGTAGGAAAGCACATGGGGAGTATGCTGCTTGCAATGCGCAGAGGAGTACAACAGCCATTCTCAAATTTCTTAAGACAAGAGGAGGCCACTATTTACCTGCAGCGCTCAAACTCTTTGAAGCCAAACCAGTAGCACAACTGCTTTATGGATCCCAATTGGGACCCTTCCCCAACCCTGCTCCATTAGAACTTGTCCAATCCAAATTTTTAAGAGCAGCTTTCCAAACTCCAAAATGTGTCTCTAATGCAGCTCTGAGACTGGAGTCAGGGTTTATGAAAGTGGGGTCCAGAGTGTGGGTGACCATACTCAGCTACTGGCTCAGACTATCCTGCTTTCCCACTGGCCTTGCTCCACTAACCTGAAGTGATGCTTTCCAATCCATCTGGAAACAGACAGTGATGACTAAAATTTCAACACTGGGCCTTTCTCCAGATCTTCTGCTTAGTCTGGGATATGACAGAGCGAAAGTTACTATCAAACACCGGGTAGTAGATATAGAGCGACAACTGGATCTAGCCAGCACTCCAACCTTCATTGCTAGTGACTCCAACAGATATCTGGCCTCTCCTTTGGCATACTTAGCAACACTTGAAATACCGAAACATCGAAGGGCCTTTACTCTTGCATGGTGTCATGCCCTCCCTTCAGCTGTCCTTGAAGGCCGATATAAGAAGACCCCCTTGTCAGGCAAACTGTGCCCCTGCAACTCAGGCCAAATAGAAACAACAGAGCATGTATTACTCCAGTGCTCATACTACAGGTACATACGTCTCAGCCTTATTTCACCCCTGTTGCATAAATATCAAGGGCACACTGGACAATTCTACATAAACTTGTTGCTTTCAGACACCAACCCAGGAACAACTTATAATGTTGCCAGATTCTGCACAGATGCGTTTAAAATTTGGCAGACAATGACCTCCACAGTAGAATAGTATCAACTTAGTCTTGTTATACTGGAGCTATGTGATCTGAAGGAATATTTTAAATACTGCTTTTATCCTGTTTTTATCCTGTGTTTTTACCTTTATTCTGTATCCCTTTTTACCTGTGCTGGTCTATGACCGTAATAAAGATTCTATTCTGTTCTTTTCTACATTGTCCCAGAGTATTGTATTATTACATCAATGAAGATATGCTTATACAGATATGTGCACAATTGAGAGGGGAAGCACCAGAATTTAGGTCTGTCCACCAAAAGCCTTGCCCCCGGCTTTGCACTGAAGCTAATCCGTGGCTACCACACAGCCAATAAATCAGGCTTTACCCTGAAATGCAGAGCAAACCATGAATCTTTTAGACCCAGATTTTCCTGAACAAACCCCAATGAAGATGAAAACCATCACAAACATTGTTGCAACTGTGCTGCAAATATGGGGTATGTATGGGGTTTTTTTGCCTGTGCAGACAAGCCCTTGTTTTCACCTCCCTCCTGACAACAGAGAGTAGCCCCATTTTATATAGGCCCTTAGCTTATGACCCATAATTTTCATAATAGTGTTGAGACTGAAGAATTTTTTTAAAAAATCAAATTTTATTCATATATGTCTTTTAACCTGTAGAGGGAAAATGAAGTAGTTTGCCAAGTTAATAAGGGTCCTTATGCTACTGCAATAGTGTGGTTCCTTTTTCCATGTAGTCATGACCAGTGCAACTCCCAGTAACATTTGAAATAGAGAGATCACATGGAAAAAGCAAATGATCTGGTTGCTTTCTGTTCAAGCTCCCACAGAGGACTAATACTATGCAGGAAATAGCTTGGTCACTTTTCAAATATTTGGCCTGAATCCAATCGTTAGTGCCAAATGGACTAGAGCCACTTCATCAATCAACTTACGTTAAGTGTTGATTTAACAATTTCAAATTGATTCAATTTGGGGAGGCAAAGCTCTGGGAGAGTAGCAGCTCAACTACATACTTCTTTCCTTTGCAGTAATTGCTGTGAACAAAAAGGCAGCCAGGTTGGGAGAGGCAGCAAGCTTTTGAAGCAGAAGTGTGCCTTGTGGTCTACAAGTTATATCCCATATAGATATTGCAGAGAGGACAGTGTAAGAAATAACTGTAGAGATGGAGGCAGAACGGTCCATAGTTGTCTGCTGCAATGTATATGCAATGTTTGTCTTCTTGCCAGAAACTATCATCAATGACACCTGTGCCAAGTGCAGATTGGTAGCTTTCTTGGAAGAGAAGAGAAGCTACATGTTGAATTCCTTCAGTACATCAGAGAACATTATGACTTCCTGGAGAGAACAGAAGGATAATTCATCCTACAGAACCAAAAAGAAACTGCCAAGGAAAATGAAGAGGCCTGAATGCCCTGTTCAACAGTCATAGCCAGGAGCATATCATACAGAAGAGATTCAGAACCTCTCCATATAAGCAATTGTTTCCAACATCTTCATGAGGATAGCGGCAGTGGAGATGCTCAAACAGGAACCAGAAACAAGGGATACCACATGCCAAGGAAGGAGTCAAGATAACTGCCATTGGCAACAAGAAGAAAAGGTGCTAGTGTTTGGAGACTCATTGCTCAGTGCTACAGAGACACCTGTGTGCCATTTTAACAAAATGAATTGAGAAGTGTGCTGTCCTCCTGGTGCATATATCCAGGATGCCACTGACAAATTGCCAAAACTCATCAAGAACACAAATCAGTACTCCTTTCTCCTTATTTGTGTGGGCACCAATTACACTGTCAAGAACACATTTGTGCAGATCACCTCAGACTATGAAGCTTTGAGCAGGAAGCTTAAGAGGTTTGAGCCACAGGTGGTATTCTTTTCAATTTTACCAGTGAAAAATAGAGGACTATGCAGGCACAGGAAGATACTAAAATCGAATGGCTAGCTATGTAGGTGATGTAGATGGGAGAGGTTTAGCTTCTGGAATCATGGTTTTCACTTCTTAGACAGAGGACTACTGGCTACCAAGGGCTACCTCTCACCAAGGCTGGAAAGAATTCCCTTGGTAGTAGCATGGCAGGTCTGATCAAGAGGGCTTTAAACTAAATCCTTGGGGGTTGGAGATGATAGCTCAAACATCAGCCCAAAAGCAAGCTCTAAACACAAGGACGTAAATTCTTGAGGAGAGGCTGAGAAAAAGAATGGGATCCATACAAATAGATGAGAGTTATCAGAGTGGACCAGTTTGGATAAAAATAAATGAAGAAAGAATAAAAGCATCATTGTGGTAGGAGTTTACTACAGATGACCAAACCAAGAAGTGGTAGATTATCCTTTTCAAAAGCAACTTTCAGAAATTACACAACATAAGAATTAGTAGTTATGAAGGGCTTCAATTACCCTGATATCTGCTGGGAGACTAACTCTGCTAAGCATAGGCTGTCCAACAAATTTCTGATCTATCTTACAGATAATTCCCTAATTCAAAAGGTAGAGGAAAGAACAAGAGGATCAGAAATCCTGGGCTTGATCCTAACCAATAGGGAGGAGTTGGTCACTGCAATCAAACTAGTTGGCATTTTAGAAAGAGGTGACCATGTAATGCTAGAATTCATGATTGTGGGGCAGGGCAAAGAAGAGTATAGTCAAACATGAACTTTGGATTTCAGGAAAGCTGATTTTAACAAGTTCAGGGAAATACTGGGTGAAATCCCATGGGTAGACATGCTAAGGAAAAAGACACCCAGCGAAGGTGGGAGTTCTTGAAGAAAACACAATAACATTCAATCCCATGGAAGAAGAAAAATGGGAAACATCTGAAAAAGCCAAAGTGGCTTCACAGCAAACTCAAGGAGGAAGTAAAAGGAAAAAAGAGTATGTCTAAAGAATGGAAGGAAGGATGAATCACCAAGGAAGAGTACAGATGTGTAGCCCAAGCTTGCAGGAATACCATAAGGAAAGCTAAAGCTCAGAATGAGCTGAGACTGGCTAGGCAAGTAAAGAGCAACGAAAGTGGTTTTTCAGAAACATTCAAGGCAATAGACTGACCAAGGAGAGAATGGGGTTGCTGTTCAGTAAGGATAGTAAAATGCTAACAGATCACAATAAAAAGGCAGAACTACTCAATACCTATTTTGCTTCATTTTATCCCAAAAAGAGAATTGTGTGCTTTCATGTAATATCAGACACCTTAACAAGGGATCTGGATTGCAAATTAAGACTGCTAGGGGGTAAGTCAGGAATCACTTAACTAACCTAAATGAGTTCATATCTTCAGGGCCAAACTGCATCCCAGAATACTGAAGGAACTTGCTGATGTACTCTCTGAACCACTTCCAATCATTTTTGAGAAATCTTGGAGAACAAGTGAGGTTCCTGAGGACTGAAGAAGGGTTAACATTGTCCTCCTCTTCAAAAAAAAAAAAAAAAAAGAAGAAGATTCAGAAAACTATAGACCAGTCAGCCTGACCTCAATACCAGGAAAAAATATTAGAATGGATTACACAGGAGTCTCTCTGCAAGCATCTTGAAGGAAAAGGATGGCTCTTGTGGTCTCTTCCAACTCTGTGATTCTATAAAAATACCGTGATCAGTTTGTCAAGAACAAATCCTGCCAAACTGACCATATATCTGTTTTTGATCAGGTCAGTAGTTTACTAGATGGTAGGAATGCTGTGGATGTCAGTTATCTGGATTTCAGCAAAGCATTTGATAAGTTCCCTCATAATATTTTGATTAGCAAACTGATTAAATGTGGAAAGGATGGAAACACTGTCAGATGGATCCATAATTGGTTGGAAAACCATGTTCAGAGAGTCATCATCAATGGCTGCACTTCAAACTAGAAAGAGGTCTTAGGTGGAGTGCCTTGGGGTTCTGTCCTAGGGTCATTACTCTTCAAGACTTTTATCAATGACTTAGATGACAGGGTGGTAGGAATCTTGATAAAGATTGCAAATGATACAAATCTGGGAGGGGTGCTAACACATTTGGAAGATAGGAGCAGAATTCAAAAGGGTCTTGATAACCTAGAAAATTGGGTATAAATTAATAAATAGTGTTAGGCCCTGCATACAGGGCCTAGTAAAAGATTGGTTCAGGCTGCATTTGACACTCTAGGCCCTCTTTTCCTTTAATAGAATAGGTCAAGAAGAGGTTTCTCTCCACAGCTGGAGGCGGCGGGAGAGAATGAGAACGTCTTCCCTCAGCCAAGAAGATAAGGATATTTTGAGACGCCCTGGTATGATAACTGGCATGAGAAAATCTCCCCTTGTTAATTGGCTTGAGAAAGTTTCCTTTTCCCTCACTATGTTTGCAAAGCTTCAGTAAGAGAAACACATATAAGGTGAGGGCTAGACACAGGGCTTCACCTCATAGCAGCGTGCAACTCTGTGGAGCCGGTTTGTATCTTTCTGCTTTCTATGTCTGTTTGATTGATGAGAATATTCCTGTTTGCTTTTCTTTCTGCTGTCAGTAATAAAATAGCCTTCTTTTTCAGCCCAGAACTGGTGTTTGGTCATTTCACTCACTTCATATCCTGAACCAGCAGCCCCTGCGAGCCCAGGAGGCGCTGCTAGTGCAACAAATAGAAATTCAATAGAGACAAATGTAAAACCACAAAAAACAAATGTACAAGTATAGGAGGGGGGATAAGTGGCTCAACAGTGGTTGTTGTGTGCCTTCAAGTTATTTCTGATGTATGGCATCCCCAAGGCAAACCTATCACAGGGTTTTCTTGGTAGAATTTGTTCAGAAGAGGTTTGCTTTGCCTTTCTTTTAGTTTACCTGGAGTTAGTTACTTAGAATCATAGAATCATAGAGCTGGAAGAGACCACAAGAGCTGGTGGACTTGGTGACAGCCTTGTTGCCTTCTGGGATGGTGTGCTTGGACAGCTTTTCTGGCAGGTGGATAGCGGTTTGGATCTCCTGAGATATGATGGTAGTGTATTTGTTGTAATGGGCCAGGCAGGAAGCCTTGGCTGTGATGTACTCAAAGTTGTCGCTGACACAATACTACATGCAAAAATACCTTGGGATTATTGTTGATCATAAATTGTGTGTGCAGTGTGATGCTGCAGCAAAGAAGGCAAATCTGATTTAAGCCGGCATTAATAGAAATATAGTTTCCAAGTCGAGGGAAGTAATCGTCCCACTATATTCTGTGCTGGTCAGACCTCAACTGCAGTGCTGCATTCATTCTGGGTGCCTCATTTTAAGAAGGAAATAGACAATTTGGAGAAAGTTCAGGGAAGGGCAACAAGATAAGAGGTATGGAGAACAAAATATATGAGGTTGAAGGAGCTGGGCATGAGATTGTGGGGTGTCATGACTGCATTCTTTAAATACCTCAGGGATGTCACAGAGAGGAGGGTGCATGCCTGTTCTCTGCTGCTCTAGAGGGTAGGACCAGTGGTAATGGTTTAAAGTCACAGGAGGGTAGATTTTGATTGAACATGAAAAGGAACTTCTTGACAGTAGGAATCATTTCACAATTGAACCAATTACCTAGAGGAGTGGTGGGGTCTCATTTTCTGGACATCCTCAAAAAGAGGCTGGACCTGCTGAGGATGCTATAACTAGAGATCCCCATGAGGCCCCTTCCATATCTATGATTCTATGATTCTCTAGATCTATTGTAGTTGGGACTAAAACTTGGATTTTGGCCAATGTTTTTACTTTTAAAATGTATTTCCATGGGCCATAAATGTTCCCAGGGCAATATTACTGAAGCAGTGGGGAAAGGCAACCACACTAAAGCAGGAACCACACAGTTTATTTGGTTGGTAGAAGCAGCAGCAGCAAGCTTTCTTTGAATCACTCCAGGCTACAGGAGGGTTCTGCATGTCTGAATACCCACCCACAAAGGTGGAAAGCCCTTTCTGAACTAAATAAATAGCATGTACAAGAAAAGACCGATGTTTTCTTCTTAGAGTGCTAGGTGTAGTCTATATGAGGCAATAAAATGTGAATTGATGCACATTAATGCCAATTTGCAACAGCTTTCATTAGTCTTAACAATTTCTTTGGCAAGATTGCAGGCATGAGAAGCTATCTGTGTTTCTTGTTCAAGAGATGGTGGGCACGAATGAATTACTTGTGTTCTTATTGCCATCAGTTGCTATCACTGAACAGTATTTTTTTTTTTAAAAAAAAAAGCATATCCAAAGTGCCAAAGTGCAATATTCCTCTTAAATAGAGAAAAAGAGGAGGGAAAGGCTGTTTCATTGCCTGAGGTCATGATCACTATGGCAAAAATCCAACATGACAGTTTTGGGCACTTACTTTGTTAGCAAGCTCCACCCCCTGCACACATCCAACCAATCAGCTTTCCACTTCTGCTCTTATCGGAAATGCACACCAAAGCAAATTGGTTGTCCCAACGAATGAGAATGTGCATTCCCTGCAGAGCTTTTTAAAAACTTCAGGTAAAGTGGTGAAGGCTTTTCCTGTGAAGTTTTTGGCATTCCCCCCCCCCCGGTTTGGAATACAGCAGATTAATGCAGGATCTCATTAAGACAAATTGTATTCTCCTCAAATTCTATGAGGAGTATTTTCGCCATATAGACAACTCCTTAGTTTTTGTACAGGCAGGGATTTTTTTCCCTCCTAATTGGGAAGGACTTCAAACAAGTAGCTTCTGTGCCAACTGCAACCACAACTGATATAGGACTTTTTCGGACGGGGTTTTGTAACGTGAGCAGCCTCGTCCCTGTTGCGAGGCTGCTGCGCGGCAGGGGGTCCCTTTTGGATGACGCCCTCCCCTGCTGATACTGTTGTGGAAGCGCTGGGAGGCTGCAGCACGATATTTGGCGATTTTCTAATTATGAAAGTTGATCATGATTAGGAAATCGCCAATATGTCACTGCAGCCTCCCAGCACTTCCGCAACAGTATCGGCATGGGCACAGCGTCATCCGAAAGGGACGCCCTGCAGCACAGCAGCCTCGCAATGGGGACGAGGCTGCTCACATTGCAAAACCCCATCTGAAAAAGTCCATAGTCCATGAAAGCTTTATTATCTCTCAGTTCTGTGGAGAGTATAAACTGAATTTGGGCTTGCAGAAAAGTGGGAAGAACAGCTAAATATACATGTGTTCTTTTGTCAGTGGCCTACAGTTTATCACACATTAAGAACTGGTTTGATGTCCCCACTTTATCTATGTATTTATTACATTTATATGCCATCTTTCCAAGGACCTCACAGCAGAGTAGATGGTTGTCCTCTCTCTGCTTTTTACCCTGAGAGTAACCCAGTGAAGTAGGCCAGGCTAAGACATTATGATAGACCTAGGGTTACAGGGCTGAGTGCAGTTTTAAATCTAAATCTTCCTACTTTACATCCAGCACTTAAACCACTACACCATGCTAGCATAAGTCTGCATTCTATTCTCAATGAATCTAGTTCATATCCTATTTTCTAATTTCCCCTGAAATCAAATGATGAGAATGGTAGCTGTTTTCAATGTGCTATGGATCTGGTCCATTAAGTTACAAATATCCTGATTAACAGAACAAATTTTCACTTGTCTTTAGAACTAAACGAGATGATTTTTTTAAACTTTTTCCAAAAGCATATGTAAGAAACTATGGATATAACCAGAGGAACAAGCAAGGGAAGAGCTGTTAACTCCTTTGTTTATGGCAGTTTTCTCACTTGAAATTGCACCCCTTGAAATACAGCTTTTCTACCCATGAAGGGAAAATGTTAAGGGAAAGATACATGTAATTGCATGTCACATCCAGTTTGGGCTTTTGTGAAAGGGACTACTGCAGGAAATGTGTAATATATTATTGTCACTATTACAATAACTGAACACACTGGGTAACTTGGAAAGAGAAAATAGCATAAATAATACGGGTCTATTTTTATGTACATAGAATATTGTAGAGTATCTTCCAATCTTTTTCAGGATTGTTGATTTGAGAAAGAACAATTGAATCTTTGTCTTATTTTTATGTTGGGAGGTGGGAAGTGAAAGGACTGAAATGTTAACATTCAAAATTGTGAATGTAAATTTCTTACTGAAACTTTTATAATAAGTGTTTGCACTACTATCATTTCTGGAATCTAATTAATAAATGAAATAATCTTCTTGAGTAAATAAGACTGAATATTCTTTCACTACATTTGTGGGTACTTTGACCATGAACCATAAAAACAACTAAAAACATTTAGGACTAGACAATTCACCTATTCTGGGTTGTTGCTCAATGTTCCTGTAATCTGGATATTATTCTTGGCATTCACTTCATTGGAAGGTAAACGATCATATGAGTACTCAAGAAAAAATTCACTGGATTCTTGTTACATTTTAGATTTCCTGCTGAAGAAAGAAAGCTGTTGTACATTAGGCTGAACTCAGAGCTGGACATCTTAATGGTTGGATCCAGATTTAAGCATGTTCAACTGGGTTGGCTAGAGGGGTTCTCTGTCCCATCCTCCCCTTGGCTGTCCCTCAAATCCTCTGAAAATGAGCTACAAAGGTCAGGGGGATATTAATGATTGTAGTGAGTTGTGTATAAAGGAATCTTGTAAAACTTTTGAAACTAACTGGGAGAAAGAAGTTTTTAGCATAAGCTTTAATAGACACAGTTTATTTCATCAGATGCAGTGAACTGCAATTCATCAGATGGACTTAATTATGGTACAGGAGAATCCCTAGAAATCAAGTACCTTCCAGCAGCAGACTATTCTGCCTATGGAAAACATGTCTTAGATACAACCAGACTTCTATTATGTACACAGGTGTGCTGCTCCCATAGTCTCATTAAAGAGACCTGCTTAACTCATGCATGTTAATTCTTTGAGTATCACAGCAGAAATTTCACATATTCACACAGACACAGTGGTTCTCAATGGAGTCAGCCCCATTAAAAAGACCTGCTTAACTCATGCATGTTAATTCTTTAATTATTGCAGCAGAAATCACTCCCCTATCCACATCATTTCCACTAGGTAGTCATTGGCATCTTTCTCCCTCACACAGAAGACAAGAAAAGAATCACGGAGGATTCTCAGTTGGCTGTCATGTCACTGATGAAAAAAATTGCTTTCCCAAGATGGAAAGAGTACCCATTAGCTCTTCTTCTGCCCCTTCCCATGAGTAAACTAATAGTAAGGCTGCCATGCACCTAATTTGGGCAGGCTTTATCTGGATTCTAGGCATGCCTTCAGGTCCCTGTTTGGACAACCATTTTGCCTGGATTCTAAGCTGCTGCTACAGCAAAACAAAATCCAGAATCCACACTTTTATTGGCCAACCAAAATACAAAACACCTGATGCAAGCTTTCAAAACTCCACTGGCTTTTTCATCAGGCAAAAGATGTTAAAAATAAGAAAGAAAAGTGAGGATGTTAGAGTCACAGGCCTATATTTTGTTTCACATGTTTCTTGTATTGTTCCACTGAGGGATCTCCTGCAGGTAGATACCACTCCAACTTCTTGGCCATGTGGAGCAAAAATTTAAATTCTTTTGCAGCAGTGAGGCTCCTTTGTAAGGCAGAGATCATAGTATTTTTCAAGAAGTCTCTGTACTGCTGCGCCTAGAAACAACTTTTAGGTGCTATAAGCCTTGTTAGTGTGCCCTATTACACCCGCCCCACGGTATCTCATAACTGGAAATATTGTATACTTTTCAGGGTCAGGTTGGCTGAGGCAGATCAGAGGTCACTTGGAAGTCACAATGACCTGAGATGTGCCTTGTACAGTCAAGGGATCTCATGCAGGTAGACACCACTCCACATCTTGGCCATGTGGAGCTGAGACAAAGGACAGTAAAATTAAAGCAATCAGTTGAGTTTTGGTTTCCTTTGTTTGTTCTGTAGGAAAGTCATTCAAGCTTTATTATTACCAAATTCTCCCCTCCAAGGCACAAGATAGGGTATAAATATTAGACCCCTAACAATGGTAAGGTGTGCCACAGTGGATGAACCTGGCCACTCTCTTTCTCAGCACGCCCCAGATTGGAACCTCCTGTGCCACCCTCAGATACCAGTCTGAGTGTCCTCCCTACATGGAGCTCTACTCTTTAAGACTGGTAACTATCACCCTATCTTCCCAGACCTCTCTCCCTCTGTCCAACCTTTCTGTTGAACTCTGCTATAGCCTTGTGTGGTTCTTAAGCACATGTGTTGTGTATGTTAGTTCACTTTGTGTTATTCTAATAAAATACTTTATTTCACTTTAACTGGAGTGCTCTCTACACTTAGTACTGTTATACATAGGTGAAAAGATCCCTTAAGTTACCCTCCTCTCACAGGCCTCCTTTTGAACTAATAATTCCCCTAGATATTGAAGGAGATTTTGGCATCACAGGTAGGACTCTAAAGCACTCCCCACCTCTTAGGGCAGTGTTTCTCAACCAGGGTTCCCTGGAACCCTAGGGTTCCCCAAAAGGTTGCTAGGGGTTCCTCAAGAGATTGTGATTGTGAGGGGGGGGAGCAGTAGCAGTATGTAGAATAATGTTTATGCAGAAGTTCCCCAAGACCTGAAAATTATTCCAAGGGTTCCTCTGGGATAAAAAGGTTGAGAAAGGCTGTCTTAGGGTAACAGCCTCCAGCCCTTGTAGAAGCCAAGAAGACAAAACATGGATACACTATGGTCAAATTGTTCTGCAAGAAACAAGTCCACAAGGGAATTTATGGCATGAGAGAAATGAGACTGAGTAGCGTGAGCAGTGGAGAAAGGGCAAGGGAGGGGTTCACTGCAAGAGGAAGGGAGTAGGAGAGATGAGAAAGTGAGTGGTGTGAGCTTTTGAGCAGCTGAGTGCGCTTTGAGGGTGTGAGTTGTGGTGAGGTGAGGGAGGGAGTAGGAGAGATAGGAGACTGAGTGGTGTGAAAAGTATGAGTGGCACAAGGGGTGGGGTGCAAGAAGCAAAGGAGGGATGTACTGTAAGGATGTGAGGGGAGGTAAGGGAGTAAGGAGATATGGGAAAGCAAGCAGTGAGTGCAGTGTGAATGGTGGAGTGGAAGACGTAAGAGAGCAGTGTACTGCAATCAATCAAGGTGAGATGAGACAGGGACTAGGACAGACAAAAGAGTGACCAGCGTGAGTAGCATGTGCAGCAAAGTGATAGCAGCAAGGGAGAAGTGTGAGGGCACATATCTCAACAGTGAGGAGGGGAGTAGGAATCATAGAATTGGAAGACACCACAAGGGCCACCCAGTCCAACCTCCTGCCATGCAGAAATACACAATCAAGTCATTCTCAACAGATGGCCATCCAGCCTCTGTTTAAAAACCTCCAAAGAAGGAGACTCCACCACACTCCGAGGCCATGCATTCCACTGCTGAACAGCTCTTACTGTCAGGAAGTTCTTCCTAATGTATAGGTGGAATCTCTTTTCCTGTAGTTTGAACCTATTGCTCCATGTCCTAATCTCTGGAGAGCAGAAAACAGGCTTGCCCCATCCCCAGTATGACATCTCTTCAATTATTTAAACATGGCTATCATGTCCCCTCTAAACCTTCTCTTCTCCAGACTAAACATACCCAGTTCCCTAAGCCACTCCTCATAGGGCATGGCTTCCAGGACTCCCACCATCCTGGTCACCCTGCTCGGGACATGTTCCAGCTTCTCCATATCCTTCCTGAATTGTGGTGCCCAGAACTGGAAACCGTATTCCAGGTGAGGTCTGACCAAAGCAGAATAGAGTGGCACTATTACTTCCCTTGATCTAGACACTACACTCCTATTAATGCAGCATAGAATTGCATTGGCTTTTTTAGCTGCTGCATCACATTGCTGACTCATATTCAGCCTGTGGTCCACCAAGACTCCAAGATCCTCTTGCACGTACTGTCCCCAAGCCATGTGTCACCCATCCTATATCTGTGCATTACATTTTTACTGAACAACTTTAGCATCCTACATTTCTCCCTGTTGAAATTCATTTTGTTAAGATTGGCCCAGCTTTCCAATGGAGACAGAAGAGTGAGTGGTAAGAGTGAAGTGAGGGATGGAGTCATAGAATCATAGAATTGCAGAGTTGGAAGAGACCACGAGGGCCATCCAGTCCAACCCCCTGCCACGCAGGAAATCACAATCAAAGCATCCCTGACAGATGGCCATCCAGCCTGTTTGAAGACCTCCAAGGAAGGAGACCCCACCACGCTCCAAGGGAGTGTGTTCCACTGCCGAACAGCTCTTACTGTCAGAAAGTTCCTCCTAATGTTGAGGTGGCATCTCTGTTCCTGGAGCTTGCATCCATTGCTCCGTGTTCCAGTCTCTGGAGCAGCAGAAAACAACCTGCTCCATCCTCAGCGTGACACCCCTTCAAATACTTAAACAGGGCTATCATATCGCCTCTTAACCGTCGTTTTTCCAGGCTAAACATACCCAGCTCCCTAAGTCTCTCCTCATAAAGCATCGTTTCCAGACCTTCCACCATTTTAGTCGCCCTTCTCTGGACACGCTCCAAATTGTCCATATCCTTTTTGAATTGTGGTGCCCAGAACTGGACACAGTATTCTAGGTGAGGTCTGACCAAGGCAGAATAGAGCGGCACTATTACTGCCCTTGATCTAGACATTATACTTCTATTGATGCAGCCCAAATCACATTGGCCTTTTTAGCTGCCGCATCACACTGTTGACTCATGTTCAACTTGTGGTCTACTAGGACTCCTAGATCCCTTTCACACGTAGTCTCATTCAGCCAGGTGTCCCCCATCCCTTATCTATGCATTTCATTTGTTCGCCCTAAGTGCAGTACCTTACATTTCTCCGTATTGAATTTCATTTTGTTAGCTTTGGCCCAGCTCTGTAGTCTATCCAGGTCATTTTGAATTTTGATCCTGTCCTCTAGGGTATTAGCTACTCCTCCTAATTTGATGTCATCTGCAAATTTGGTAAGTATGCCCCTAATTCCATAATCCAAGTCATTGATAAAGATGTTGAATAGCACTGGGCCCAGGACAGAACCCTGTGGCACCCCACTGGTCACATCTTTCCAAGACGAAGAAGAGCCACTGCTGAGCACCCTTTGGGTTCAACCAGTCAACGAATTACAAATCCATTGAACAGTTAACTTGTCTAGCCCACATTTTACAAGCTTGTGGGCTTGTACTTGAGTGGGAGGGATGTACTCCAAGGGCTCAGATGGCAGAGTGAGTGGTGTGAGCAGCATGAGCAGTGGAGTGCAAGAAATAAGGGAGGGTCACACTGTGAGAGCATGAGGTGAGGCAAGGCAGGAAGTAGGAGAGGAAGCACTTCAAGTGGTCGCTTGCAAGATGCAAGGGAGGGGCACACAAGTGTAAGGGTGTAAAGCGTGAGAGAGGAAGTTGAAGAGAAAAGAGTGCAAGTGGTGGAGTGCAGTGGAGTCCAAGAAGCAAGAGCATACAGCAGGGGGAAGGAGTAGGAGGAATCATAGAATTATAGAATCATAGAGTTGGAAGATATCTCAAGGGCCATCCAGCCCAACCCCCTGCCATGCAGGAATAAACAATCAAAGTATTCCCAGCAGATGGCCATCCAGCTTTTGTTTAAAAACCTCCAAAGAAGGAGACTCCACCGCACTATGAGGCAGTGTATTCCAGGGAATGTACTTCATTAAACGCATACTCTGCTCCCTCAGGAAGCCACCTAATGATACTACTATGAAGGAAGGAAGACCTGAAAAAAGGCAAGAAGAGTGAGTAAATTTTCCTGAGTAGTGTTCTGGGGAAATGGCTGTATTGATACAGAGGAAATTGGGCAGATAGTACTGGGATCTAACAGTGGGCATAAAAACTCAGCAAGGCATCAGCTGAAGAGAATGACCCATACTCCTAGATTGTGCTGCACTAATACACAGAGCATGAGAAATAAACAAGAAGAACTCAAACTTTTAATACAGAAAGGTAAACATGATTTAATAGGCATCACTAAAATCTGGAGGAATGAATCTTATGACTGGAGTATAGTAATGGAAGGATATGATCTATTCCAAAGAAACAGGACTAAACAGGAAAGAAGGAGTAGCAGCATTGTATGCCATGACACAGAGCATGGGAAAGATATTGTGAGAGATTGAGTAAAAAATGAAGGGCATAGAAACAACAGGGACCTCATTGTGGTCATCTACTATAGGCCCCCCCAGCCAGTTTTTTTTTTAATACCCCGCTCTTCAGCCACAAGGCTATCAGAGCGGCTTACAAATTGTTTTAAGCAATAGCAATTTATACATCTACACTGCATTAAACAGTTTCCAATGTGTGTTAGCTAATTCCCCCACAAGCTGGGTACTCATTTTACCGACCTATGAAAGGATGGAAGGCTGAGTGAACCTTGGAGCCCTCTGGAATTGAACTTGCAACGTGGTGACTTGTAGTACTGGCATTTAACCACTGCACCACCAGGGCTCCTTTATTTTAATATTTGGATGATGCCTTCTTACAACAAATGAAATATTTGAAGAAATATTCATAAAGGACAGATATAGAACCCTGATATTTGTTGAAAGTCACACTCTGCCAAGAAATTCTTCATTATCCTTGCAGGCAGGTACCTCATTGTAAAAAAGGTGGAGAAGACAACAGGGGGATCTGCTAATTTGGATTTGATCCTAACCAACAAAGATTAAACTGGTCAAACAGATGAACTGGTAGATGAAGGCAATGTTGTGAATGTAGTGTATCTTGATTTCACTTCAGTAAGGCCTTTGACAAGTTCCCCCATGATATTCTTGCAAAAAAAAGTTAGTAACATATGGCCGAGACAAGAGTAGTCACCAATGACTCCTCTTCATCCAGTGCTCTTTATCAATCACTTGGATGAGGGAATAGAGGACATTCCTACGACCTTTGCAAATGACACCAGCTTAGGAGGGATAGCTAATACCCAGAGGACAGGATCAGAATTCAAAATGACCTTAAAAGATTAGAAATCTGGACCAAAAGTAACAAAATGAATTTCAACAGGGCTGGGTGACACCTGGCTTGATGGCAGTACATGTGAAAGGGATCTAGGAGTCTTAGTGGATCACAAACTTAACATGATTCAGCAGTGTGTTGCGGCAGCTAAAAAAGCCAATGCGATTCTAGGCTGCATTAATAGGAGTATAGTGTCTAGATCTCACTCAGTATTTTCCTAAGCTTATTTAAGTCAACTTTCTTGACGTCCCAAATGTGTGTCTGACTACATTTGGAATAAAAATACTCTATTCTGCTTTGGTCGGAACTCACATGGAATACTGTGTCCAGTTCTGGACAGCACAATTCAAGAAGGATATTGACAAGCTGGAACATGTCCAGAGGAGGGTGACCAAAATGGTAAGAGGTCTGGAAGGCATGCTCTATGAGCAGCAGAGCTGCGTATGTTTAACCTGGAGAAGAGAAGGTTAAGTGGTGATGTGATAGCCACATTTAAATATTTGAAGGGATGTCATACTGAGGATGGAGCAAATTTGTTTTCTGCTGCTCCAGAGACTAGGCTATGTCATCCCAAGGCATTTGTTTGTCTTGCCTCATGTCCAGAGGCAAGCTATAATCTTTTTTCAAATTGCCACTCTGCCAGTCCTCATTGGCCAATTCTGTATCTAGTGATGTGACCTCACTGATGACAATGTTCTAGAGGTGGTACCTATAGTCCCACCTCTAGTTAACCCTTTGTCACCTGATCACTGAGCTTGCAGCATGATGCAAGCTGGAGTCTGCCATCATCACAAAACCGAACAATAGACTCAAACTAAAGGAAAAGAGATTCCACCTAAACATTCGGAAGAACTTCCTAACAGTAAGAGATATTTGGAAGTGGAATGTGCTGCCTTGGAGTGTGGTGGAGTCTCCTTCTTTGGACGTTTTTAAACAGAGGCTGGATGACCATCTGTAGGGAGTGCTTTGTGTATTTCTGCATGGCAGGAGGTTGGACTGGATGGTCTTTGTGGTCTCTTCCAACTCGATGCTTCTACGCTTTTATAATTCTATGGTTAATGGTGTAGAAATAGTGTGATCCTTGGGTGGGAGTGACCATGTCCCGTTTTTTATACAGAAGGAAGGGGAAGCCAAATGTAGTCAGACACACACTTTGGACTTCAAGAAAATTGACTTCAATAAGCTTAGGAAAATACTGAGTGAGAGCCCATGGTCAGAAATCATCAAAGGAAAGGAAGTTTATGGTGAATGGGAATTTCTTAATGCTGAAATATTGAAGGCATGTTCACAAACAATTCCAATTTGGAGGAAAAGTGGGAGGTGTCTAAAAAAAACCCAGGGTGGATATACAAAGAGCTTTCAGATGAGCTGAGATATAAAGGAGACATATATAAGGAATGGAATAAGGGAGAAACCACCAAAGAGAATATAGATGAATAGCCAATACTTTGCAGGAAATTTAGAAAATCTAAAGCTCAGAATGAGCTCAGGTTCACAAGAGAGGTTAAAAATAATAAAGGCAGGGGGTTGGCTATGTTCTGATCAAGAAAGAAAACAGAAATGTTAGGACCACTGCACAGAGAAGATCATAGAATCATAGAATTGTAGAGTTGGAAGAGACCACGAGGGCCATCCAGTCCAACCCCCTGCCATGCAGGAAATCACAATCAAAGCATCCCCGACAGATGGCAATCCGGCCTCTGTTTAAAGACCTCCGAGGAAGGAGACCCTACCACACTCAGAGGGAGTGTGTTCCACTGCCGAACAGCTCTTACTGTCAAAAAGTTCCTCCTCATGTTGAGGTGGAATCTCTGTTCCTGGAGCTTGCATCCATTGCTCCGTGTTCCAGTCTCTGGAGCAGCAGAAAACAAGCCTGCTCCATCCTCAGCGTGACATCCCTTCAAATACTTAAACAGGGCTATCATATCGCCTCTTAACCGTCTTTTTTCCAGGCTAAACATACCCAGCTCCCTAAGTCTCTCCTCATAAGGCATCATTTCCAGACCTTTCACCATTTTAGTAGCCCTTTTCTGGACATGCTCCAATTTGTCAATATCCTTTTTGAACTGTGGTGCCCAGAACTGGACACAGTATTCTAGGTGAGGTCTGACCAAGGCAGAATAGAGCAGCACTATTACTTCCCTTGATCTAGTCACTATACTTCTATTGATACAGCCCAAAATCGCATTGGCCTTTTTAGCTGCTGCATCACACTGTTGATTCATGTTCAACTTGTGGTCTACTAGGACTCCTAGATCCCTTTCGCACGTAGTCTCATTCAGCCAGGTCTCTCAGATGGTGCAATGCTAACAGGAGAGAGAGAGAAGGCTGAACTACATAATATCTTCTTTGCCTCAGTCTTCTCCCAAAAGTAAAACAGTGCTCTAACTTGTGAAAACAGAATAAATCATGCTGTAAGAGAAGTACAGCACAGAATAGGTAAAAGAATACCTAGCTACTCTAAATGAATTCAAGTCTCCAGGGCTGGATGAGCTACATCCAAGAGTACTAAAGGAAGTTTCAGATGTACTCAAAGCCACTTTCAATAATCTTTGAGAATTCTTGGAGAAGAGGAGAAATCCCAGCAGATTTGAAGGAGGAGAAAGGTTGTCCCCCTCTTCAAAAAGGGCAGAGAGAGAGAGAGAGAGAGAAAGAGAATCTGAGCAATTACTGACCAGTCAGTTTGGTGTTAATGTCAGGAAAGGTTCATAACACAGATCATAACAAAATCTGTGCCCACTTAGAAAGAAATACTAAGAGCCAGCATGGAATTAATCTTATATCCGTTTTTTTGACACACTTAAGAGTTTGATCAGGAGAGTTCTCTGGATGTAATACATATTGATTTCAGTAAGGCCTTTTACAAGATCCCCCATGATATCCTTGCAGGCAAGCTGGTAAACTGTGGGCTAGATAGTATGGTTAGCATGCCCTACTACCCACTACCCACTTTTCCCTACCCTGACAGCCCCCCATCTTGGAATATAACATCATAGAATCATAGAATTGTAGAGTTGGAAGAGACCACAAGGGCCATCCAGTCCAATCCCCTGCCATGCAGGAAATCACAATCAAAGCATCCCTGAAGATGGCAATCCGGCCTCTGTTTAAAGACCTCCAAGGAAGGAGACCCTAACACGCTCAGAGGGAGTGTGTTCCACTGCCGAACTGCTCTTACTGTCAAAAAGTTCCTCCTAATGTTGAGGTGGAATCTCTGTTCCTGGAGCTTGCATCCGTTGCTCCGTGTTCTAGTCTCTGGAGCAGCAGAAAACAACCTTGCTCCATCGCCCCTTAACCATCTTTTTTCCAGGCTAAACATACCCAGCTCCCTAAGTCTTTCCTCATTAGGCATTGTTTCCAAACCTTCACCATTTTAGTCGCGCTCCTCTGGACACACTCCAATTTGTCAATATCCTTTTTGAATTGTGGTGCCCAGAACTGGACACAGTATTCTAGGTGAAGCCTGACCAAGGCAGAATAGAATGGCACTATTACTTGCCTTGATCTAGACACTATACTTCTATTGATGCAGCCGAAAATCTCATTGGTCTTTTTAACTGCCACATCACACTGTTGACTCATGTTCAACTTGTGGTCTACTAGGACTCCTAGATCCCTTTCACACGTAGTCTCATTCAATATCTATGCATTTTGTAAGTGCAGTACCTTACATTTCTCCATATTGAATTTCATTTTGTTAGCTTTGGCCCAGATCTCCAGTCTATTCAGGTCATTTTGAATTTTGATCCTGTCCTCTAGGGTATTAGCTACTCCTAAGTTGGTGTCATCTGCAAATTTGATAAGTATGCCTCTAATTCCATCATCCAAGTCATTGATAAAGATGTTGAATAGGACGGGGCCCAGGACAGAACCCTGTGGCACCCCACTGGTCACATCTCTCCAAGATGAAGAGGAGCCACTGCTGAGCACCCTTTGGGTTTGGCCAGTCAACCAATTACAAATCCATTGAACAGTTAACTTGTCTAGCCCACATTTTACAAGCTTGTTTGCAAGAATGTCATGGGGAACCTTGTCAAAGGCCTTACTGAAATCAAGGTATGCGATATCCACAGTGTTCCCTTCATCTACCAAGCTGGTAATTTTATCAAAAAAAGAGATCAGATTAGTCTGGCATGACTTGTTTCTCTGAAACCCATGTTGACTTTTTGTGATTATGGCATTGCCTTCTAAATGTTCACAGACTCTCTGTTAAATGATCTGCTCTAGAATCTCCTGAGCCATGGCCATCAGGTCTGACAACCAGGACCTCCTTGGCCAGTGAGGGGGGTGGAATGAGAACTGCCTGTGCTCTCTCTTCCCTCACCCTTCTGACTGCCTTGCCGATCAATGGGGGGAGAAGTAGAGCAAAACGTCTGGTCAGGGGGACCGGATTGAGTCTGTCCCCTCCGCCTGTGGGTCTGGGAATCTTGTGAAGCACCTTGGCAGTTTCTGATTGACCGGGGAGGCAAACATGTCTGCTTCCATCAGCCCAAAACTGATTTGCAGCTCATGGAACACCTGTGAATGCAGGGACCATTCCCCTGGAAGCACTTCATGTCTACTCATATAATACACTTGGAGGTTGGTTGTTCCATGAATGTACTGGGCTGATACTGAGGCCACTGTGCTCTCTGCCCAGAGAAAGAGGAGGGCTGCCTCCCTGTGTAGGGAGCAGATTTCACTTGTCCCTGCTTGGCTATGTAAGACTGGCCATGGTGTTGTCCATGAGCACCACGACGTGCTTCCCTTTGACCATGTTTGCAAAGTGGCTCAGGGCTAGGCACACTGCCCTTAGTTCTACAATTTATACTGTGGGACTTCTCAAGTGTGCCCCATATGCCCTGTGCCATGTGACCCTGACTGTGTGCCTCCTCCATCCTAGGAGGCTGGCATCTGAGATCACAGTGATTTGATGCCTCTGGGTCCAGGGAACCCTTTGGACAGGTTGGTTATCTTGGTCCACAATGGATGGAGGTTCTGACATCGCCCGGGATGCATAGGAGAATACACTTGCAAAGTGTTATCTGCTGCTGATATTGGTGGAGGGAAAGTTGGAGTGGTAAAGCATGTAACCTGGCCCAAGGAACCACAAGCACTGAAGAGATCACGAGGCCCAGGAGATGGGAGAGGTCCATGAGCAGCACAATAGAATGCTGAGCACTTCCTTCCTGATTGTGAGTTGTCTTTCTTCTGAAAAAAAGATAATCTCTTTCCATGTGTCTATCACCATGCCCAGATGTGTGATGGTTCCCCCTGGACACTGAGGCCAGCCCAAAGGGAAGGGCCCTGAACTGAAAATGCTTTTGCCCGAAGATGAATCATAGAAATCTTCTGCTGTCCTCACCAAAACATGTAGAAATGCTTCTGCCAGTTCCAGGGACACTAGGAAATCCTGTATTAAGTGCCTCCCTGATGGAGGACATGTTTCCATGTGGAAATGCTTATAGTTGATGTGGGAGTTGCTGTGTTTTAGGTTGAGGTTTGAATGGGCATCTCCTCCCTTCTTCGGGACTGTGAAGAAGACAGGTTTAACACCTGAGAATCACTGGGAAGGAGGTACTTTCTCTATCTCCTTGATATGAAGGAGGTGGTCAACTGCATTGGTCTGGATTCTCTTTTTTAAAGGATCCTTGGACAGTGTGGAGAGTATGAACCTGCTTGCAGGGATTGTGTCAAATTCTATGTGATAACCATGGGAGATGGTGGAGATGACCCAGCTGTCTGTTGTGGTTGCTTCCCATGCTGCCTGGAAATGCTGCAGCCTGGCACCCGTGGGAATCAAGCTGATGTCAGAACTGCCGGCGACCACCGCCCTTCTGGAGTTGGTGGCCTCCTCTTGGTCCTGCTTGGGACTGGGGGGGGGCAGAGCTGTCTTGAAGTGAAGTTAGACCTAGTCCATGCAGGGCGAAAGGACCAAAAATCCATTTGCCTCCCAAACCCACTGGGGGCTCTGAAGGAGGAGGTTGATGGAAAGGGTCTCTTGGAACCTCTCCTGTCTCCTTTCCTGAGCATTACAGGCATGGCCTGCTTCTTGTCTCTTGTCTCCACAAGAATGTCCTTAAGGGCCTCCTCTCCAAAGAGGCTGAAGCCCCTGAATGGTATTGTTGAGAGACTGGCCTTGGAATGGGCGTCTACCTCCAAGTGTTGTAGCCATGTGGATCACCTAGCCACCAGTGCAGATGCAATGGCTCTAGATGCAAACTTGACAGCGTCTTGGGTGGTGTCAGGTATGAACTGAAGAGCTCTGTAGATCCTGGAAAGAGATCTATGCAGGGAGATACAGTCCAGGTCCCTGTCCTGCAGAATGTCCTATATCCCCAAGATAGATGCTCTAATTTGGCTAAGGTGGCCATCCACATGGTTGCAGGTAAACCAGGGATGCCCTAACACCAAGGTGAGTTTGGTGCAAAACCAAGGGAAGGGTCTGTGGAAATACATAAAAACAAACACTCTAAAAACACCTGGAGGTGACTCAATCACTAATCCACTCAGTGATAGCAAGAGACCTTATTGCTTGTGAAATGGGATTTCCTCTTTTGCTCCCTCCAACAATAGACCTTGCCTGTTTCCTATTCAATTCCAAAAGTATCAATCATTAACAATTGTTAACTCTTCCAGAGTCTCTCTGGCTTTTCTTCGCAAACGAAGATTCAGGAAGGACTCATCCCGCGCCTTCTGCAAGCGCGCTGATGACTAAAAAGGCCAATCCGAGATAAACAAGTCCGGTTGCAAAAAGTGCAGCAGAAGGTCTCCTTGGGTGATGTTTTTGGGTTGTGATTCTTTCTGCGTTGTCGTTTCTCTTCAAGACTTGTTCGTCGTGAGTTCTCAAATAAGGCTGCAGCATTGTGGATAGTGCGTCTCCATGCCTCCCGATGTGAGGCCAGGGCGGACCACCGTTGGTGATTAATCTGGCCAAGCCTGAGATGTTGTTTCAGGGAGTCCTTGTATCGCTTTTTTGGAGCGCCCCCTCCCACGCTGACCCGTGGCGAGTTCACCGTAGAGTAGTATTTTTGGGAGGCGATGGTCCTCCATCCTAGAAACGTGCCCTGCCCAGCGCAGCTGTGTTCTCAATATCATGGCCTCAATGCTGGTGATCCCTGCTTGTTCAAGGACAGCAACATTCGTCACATAGTCAGTCCAGTGTATATTTAGGATTGTGCGTAGACAGCGCTGATGAAAGCGCTCGAGGAGTCGTAGGTGGTGGCGATAGGTAACCCATGTTTCAGATCCATAAAGGAGGATAGACAGTACGATGGCTCTATACACACTGATTTTTGTGCTTTGCCTCAGGTGTTTATTGCTCCAGACTCTTTTGTGAAGTCTTCCAAATGCACTATATGCCTTTGCTAATCTGTGATCGATCTTTTTGTCAATCTTGGCATCTGAGGAGATGATGCTTCCCAGGTAGGTGAACTGCTGAACGGACTTGAGCACTGATTTGCCGACGGCAATGTGGGGATGGTGGTGTTCGTCCTGTGGTGCAGGCTGGTAAAGAACTTCTGTTTTCTTCAGGTTGACTTCTAGCCCAAACAGCTCTGCAGCTGTTGCAAAGCAGGACGTTAGGCGCTGCAGAGCTGCTTCTGTGTGGGCAACAAGGGCAGCATCATCGGCGAAGAGCAGCTCACGGACTAGATAGTTTAGAGTCTTAGTGTGAGCCCTCAGACGGCTTAAGTTAAACAAGCTACCATCAGTACGGTAGCGTATATAGATGCCGTCGTCTTCTTCAAGCTCTGCCATAGCCCTTTGGAGCATCGTGCTAAAGAAGATTGTAAATAAAGTTGGTGCAAGAACACAACCTTGCTTCACTCCATTAGTTATTAGAAAGGGCTCCAGAGTACCTTTTGTTTTAGCCTAGGAACCTCCGAGAACCATTGTATTTCACCCACAATTCCTATCCCTGTAGGGGAACGATATCATATATGGTAAATATCACCCCAAAACACCACCAAATTGCATACAGTTCCACTTCCTTATGACTCCACATCACACTGTGTAGTCAGGCCATCATCTTGACCTTCCTGCTGTTGGTTTACTTCATGATCTCTGCTCTGCAGGATCAGTACAGGTACCACTAAACCCTCACTCTATCAAAATACTTCCTACTAATTTTGATAGCCTTGTGTGAGTGTCTGAAGTCTGAGTGTGTGCATGAATGCTGTTGATACTAATTTCCATTAAAGATAATTTAATTGTACCTTTTGGCTCAGAGACTCCTCCTTAGTACCGGTATGCATAGGTTAAAAGGTCCCACTGTTGCCTGTCCTCTCACTGCCATAATTGAACTAATTAAATATTCCCCAATTTAATATTGGGACATTAGATGGTGCTCACGGACCCAAAGCAATTCCGGTAACACCACAATAACTCATAATTGGTAATATTGGACACTTTGGGGGGTCAGGTTGGCTGGGATGAACCATAAAGAGATCAAGTAGAGGTCACAATGACGTCAGATGTGTCTTAGAAATATTTTGGCAAAGAAACCCATATTGGCATTGTGCAAAAACCCCTTAGTAAATAAAGTTGTTAAGGAGATATGAGCTAATTCCTTCCTGGGCACCTCAGCCATGAGTCATTCAGCTTGTTACCCTAAACACTTGGGGTCGTGAAAACTCTCAGGATATTGATATTAAAATGATGAATGTAATATACTCAGCTTGGCAACGTTAGAGGGGGCAATGGCAAGACCTTTGGACCTATTTGTACCAGTAATAGGGAGGAGACATAAGTTTGATAGTACAATAAATGATATTTATTTGAGAAGAACAATAATGACAACATTCACCCATGCATTCAGGCTTCAAGCATTCATGCAAGACTAACAAATAAAGTGGGACATATTGAGATAGAGGAATAAAGAAGGGAGTTCTTTGTGTGTGATATGACACCTGTCCTACAGAGATGAGGTTGCAGAAGAAACCAGCAGAGTGGGGGGTCCTGATCAGGAATGTCTACAGTCTGTTGTGGCTTTGAGAGGAAAGTGAACTGTGCTCACTTAGTGGAGGTTTGGAAGGGTTTTTATAGTCAGTATTTGCTTTCTGGAGATGAGATTTAAAGTAGAAAACAATATTTCTAGGAGTTGCTCAAGGTTAGAAAAAGGCATTCTAGATATGTTAATGGAGTTTTAATGTGCAGATATTCTGTGAGTGTCATGCTCATCCATGGGTTCTGGGTATTAGAGTAGAATCCATGGAAGACCCTGACATGAGTTTAGTAATAGGCCTGATATGAGTTTGGTTCCTGGCCTGTTTTCCCTGGCTGGGCCTCTCAGGCCTTGGTTGGATGCCAGCCCGCCTTTTGGGGTCTGGGAACACTGTTCCTCAAGCAGCTCAAGGTCACAGCACCTGGACCTAGCCATCCGCCTACAGGCCTCCCTGCATACCATTCTCATGCTGTAAGGTTTTATCTAGAGACTGTGCTAGCATATGCTTAGATCTGGCTTTGACTATGTTACTGATTTACGTATCCTTGCTTAATAAAGATATCTTATTAAGTTAATGTGTTTCTGGTACATCACAGTAAGCCAGATCTCACACAATCCTACTGGACTTTTGATTCCTACTCAAGATGTCTGACAACGCGGATATTGGAACCCAGACGGAGAAAGACCTGGCCACTGGAGATGGCCAGGGAGCCAGCGTGCCATGGGATGGTGCAGGCATGCTGGAGGAAGAGTTGAGCCGAGCACAACGGAGGGCTGGAAGGCTGACCCTTCCCCTTGACCCCATGGAGCTGGGAGCCAGGCAAGCCCTGGGGAGGGGCAGCCTACCCTTCTCCGAGACTCCAGTGCGTGGAGCAGGGATGGCCATGGGAGCTAGCTGGCTCTGGTCAGAGGAGCGAGGTTGGGATGAACGCAGGTCCCGACGGTGGGACAGACCTCTAACTGAGGGGTATCGAGAACCTGGGGCAAGACCTCCACACTCAGAACTGGAGGATGAGGTGCAGCAGCTGAAGCAACAGATGGAGGTCATACAGACAAGCCTCCTGGAGATTCTACAGAGACTGCCTCGGCAACCTGCTGCCCCGGGGGGTGGCCAACCTCCCCAGGACCTTCAGTTGCCAGCTCCAGCTCCAGGGGGAGGGGTCCCCGTTGCACCTGTTGGGGTCACTGTCCCACAGGCTCCTGGCCCAGTACCCCCTGTGGGAGCTGGACCAACTGAGCCACGGGAGAGACCTCAGGGCCTCAAGCATCAAGACCTGAAAGCCACCTTTGATGGGGATGCTGCGAAGTTGCCATACTTCTTGACCCAGGTGATGGGGTTCATGTCCCAATGGGAAGAAGAGTTCCAGACAGAGACTGAGAAGGTGCAGTATGTCTCCAACCAGCTGGAGGGGGAAGCGGCGCAATGGCTGGTGGGGCTATAAGACATGGGGGCTCCAGAGTTGGACAGTTTCCATGACTTCATGATGGCCCTATGAGCTCAATTTGAAGACCCCCTGAGGGTGAGGCGTGCATGCATAGAACTCCAGCAACTGCGCCAAGGCCCGAGGCCCATGGCTGAATACGCCTCTGAATTCTGCCGCCTGGCCAGCCAGATCCCCGACTGGACTGAAGCCACTAAGGTGCAATATTTTCAGGATGGCCTCAACGCGGACATCCTAGAGTGGGTGTTGATCCAAGGGAACCCAGAAACCCTCTTGGGGTGGGGACGGCTGGCCGGGGAGGTGAAAACCCTGAGACAGAGCATCAAACTGGAACAGCAATGGCAGGGGCTTGACGGAAGCCCTCTGGGTCCTCAGGGAAGAAAGCTAAGGCGAGCTGACCAGCTGGGGCCACGGCGGGGGAGTCGGAGAGGGAGCGAAGGATGCAAAAAGGCTTGTGCCTGCACTGCGGGAAGAGTGGACACCGCATAGCCGAATGCCCAGAGAAACAACCCTGAGACACCCCAATGGAAGAGAAGCCCAAGAAGGCAGAGGGGAAGCCGACAGCACCCAAGACGCCGTTCAAGCCAAAGGCCAAAGCAGCGGTGTGCGCCTTGATTTCAGGCCACGGGGCGGGAGAGTCTTCAGAGGAACCGGACGACAGTGGGTCCTCCTCCGACGCTGAGCCGGCGGAAAATGGATCCAGGCTACCCTATTGAGCACCCGAGGGCAGGCTAATCCAGAAGGGCACCCAAGTACAGTGGTGAGTGGGGTGACAGGCCCTTTTTTTCCTAAAAGCCAAAATAGGGGTTGCAAACAATGGAGTTCCCCAAAAAGTAATGTTAATGGTAGATTGTGGGTGTACCCAAGTACTAATTCACCCCTCCTTCATCAGTGAACTTGCAGTTAGCACCATTAAGTTAGACAAGCCAGTGTGGCTATCTCAGATGGACAGAGGGATGATGAAGGGGGCCCCCACAAGGCAGATGACTGGGCCAGTACAGATGAAGATGGGAAATCACCAGGAGGAACTCCAATTTATAATAGCACCAGGTTTAGTCCCAGCTGCAGTAATGGGCTTAAACTGGCTGAAATTTCACAACCCTACCATAGACTGGGTAAAAGAGACTGTGACATTTACAGACCCCATGTGTGTGCGAGAACACAGAGTGGGTGAAGCCTCACTGGGGGGGGGTATCCAGCAAGAGGCCAAGCTTCAGAACTTTAAAACCACTCTGGTTCAAGGAGAAATAAAATGCCGGTGGAGTATAAATAGTGGCAGTATGTGTTTGAGGAGAAGGAATGTGACATTCTACCCCCCACAGGCCATTTGACTGTGCCATTGAGATAGTTTCGGAGGCCGAGCTGCCCAAACCCAAGATTTACTCCATGACACCAACAGAAATTGATGCCCTCTGGGAGTTCATAGACAAAAACTTGGCCCGAGGGTTTATCAGACCTATGACCTTCCACTTAGGGGCTCCGGTGTTGTTCAGATGCAGGGCCGATGGGGGTATTCGTCTTTGTATTGATTACGGATCCTTAAATGCTATCAGTACGACAAATCCGTACCCACTCCCCTTAATGAAAGACATCCGGGATCATTTAGCCAAGGGGAAGATATTTACCAAACTGGACTTGCTGGAGGCCTATTACAGAGTGCGGATTAAAGAAGGAGATGAGTGGAAAACTGCTTTCAATTGCCAGCTAGGGGCATTTGAATTCTGCGTAATGCCATTCAGCCTCAGCGGGGGTCCCGGAGTCTTCCAAAAATTGACAAATGATGTTCTTAGAGAGTTCTTGTACAAAGGGGTACTGGTGTATCTGGATGATGTGCTTATTTACTCTAAGGACTATACGTCCCATGTTAAGTTGGTGAAAAAAGTACTTAGTAAACTGGTGAAGAATCACTTGTATGCCAAAATGTCAAAATGCGAATTCCACCAGAGCCGCTTGGATTACTTGGGGTACTGCATCTCTAGCAGGGGGTTGAAATGGGCCCTGAAAAGGGGTTCTCACATGGGAGGCCCCCAGAACAAGGAAGAAACTTCAGAGCTTCCTAGGGTTTGCTAACTTTTACCCTGACTTTGCTGAGGTGGCCTTACTTATGACTGACCTGTTGAAAACCAAAGGGGTGGGAGAGAAGAAACGAACTAGGAAGGGAAAGGCGGAAAAGCCTCCTCAAAAGATTGTGTGGACTGACCAATGCCAAAGAGCGTTTGACAAGCTGAAAAAGCTTTTCACCTCTGAACCCATTCTGAAACACCCCGACCCCACACAACCTTTTGTGGTTCAAGTAGACGCATCAGACGTGGCCATGGGGGGTTACAACGGGATGAAGGGGGGAGCTCAGACCCTGTGCATATCTGTCAAAGAAGTTTAATGAGACTGAAAGAAATTGGCCAGTGTGGGAGAAAGAGGCTGGGACAATCAAATTGGTCTTAGAAACTTGGCGCCATCTGCTGGAAGGATCTTCCTAACCTTTTGAGGTTTGGACAGATCACAAGAACTTGCAGGCTTTGAGAACCCCCCAGCGCTTGAACCCTAAACAAATTAGGTGGGCCAGTTTCTTTTATTGGTTCAACTTCACCCTGAAGTTTCTCCTGGGAAAAAAGAATTTCTTAGCTGATGCTTTGTCCAGGCTCCATCAACGGAAGTCAGCGGAAGGAGGTGATAGACAGAGTCTTCTCCCCTCCCATTTGGGATTGGCAGTTCTCACACACAGCCAAACCAAATGTCAGGAGACCACTGTTGGCCCCTCTTTGAGCCTGGGGCAGGGCCTTGCGGGGAAGCCTGCTGGCCAGTTTCCCACTGGGGTCCCACCAGCCCCGGAGCCTCCTCCTCCAGTCTCAGAGGGCGCAGGAGGTGGGTGGCAAGCTCAGATGGATGCAGCTCTATCCCATGACCCCTGGTTCCTTTCTCACCAAGGGGAGGTAATTTTGCAAGATGGTTTGGCTTGGAAGGGGGAGCGCATGTATGTTCCCGAAGCTATGAGAACTGCCATCCTTAAACAGTGCCATGATGTAAAGAGTGCAGGTCACTTTGGGTATGTGAAAACGTTACACTTATCACAATGGCAATTCTGGTGGCCCAAAATGTGAAAGGAGGTGGAGGAGTATGTGAAGGGGTGTCAGACATGTGTGGTGGCAAAAAGGGCCGGAGGAAATCCAAAAGGCTTGCTGTTACCATTACAAACCCCTACCAAACCCTGGGAGGTCATTAGTATGGATTTAATTGTGGAATTGCCAGATAGTGAGAGAAAGACTGTCATTTGGGTGATGACTGACTTGTTTTCCAAACAAGCACACTTTGTGGCTTGCAAGAAACTCCCGACCGCCTCCCAGCTAGCTAAACTGTTTGTACAACACAAATATAGACTCCATGGGGTCCCTACCAAGATCATCTCAGATAGGGGGCTCAATTCTCATCCCAATTTTGGAAGGCGTTTACAAGACTGTTAGGGATTGAGTTGGGGTTGAGCAGCTCCCATCATCCACAAAGTGATGGCCAAAGCGAATATATGAATCAACTTTTGGAACAGTATTTAAGATGTTATGTCAACTTTCAGCAGTCTGAATGGGTTGACCTCTTGCGATTTGCAGAGGTAGCATATAACAACGCCATACACCTAAGCATAGGCTTGTCCCCATTTAAAATTGTGTCAGGACAGGACCGGACTTTGACCCTCTGCCTTTGGGGGAGGGGACTGCCAAGGACCCGTTTCCAGTAACCCAGTGGAGCAAACAAATCAAGGACGCATGGCCGAGAGTGATGTCGGCCCTGGACTTCACTAAAGCCCGCTACAAAGAGTATGCTAACAAGAAGCGTGACCCTACCCGGTGGGGTAGGGTCTAAGTACACGGTGGGGGACTTAGAATTTCTGTCCACCAAATTCTTAAAAAGCCCTCAGCCCTCAAAAAAGTTAGAGCCTACGTACATTGGACCTTTCCCTATTGTGAGGGAAATAAACCCTGTGGCTTTTGAACTATACTTACCCAAGATGTATTGTAACGTCCACCCTGTGTTTCATTCCAACTTACTCAAACCTGCGTGCCCTTTGGATCGGCATCATCAAGAGCCTGAGCCGATGCCCTGTCCTATTATGGCGGACAAGGATCAACACTTTGAGATTTCTGATGTATTGGACTCTCAGGTGCACAGGGGAATGTTACAGTATTTAGTTAAATGGAAGCATTTGCCTCTAAGTCATGCTGAATGGGTTTCTGTTGAACACATCAGCGTTCCGCGCTTGTTACGGAAGTTCAATGCTCGCTTCCCTGATAAGCCCGGCTGAGAAGGGGAGGGTTTCTCTTTGGGGGGCGGTATGTCATGCTCATCCATGGGTTCTGGGTATTAGAGTAGAATCCATAGAAGACCCTGACATGAGTTTAGTAATAGGCCTGACATGAGTTTGGTTCCTGCCCTGTTTTCCCTGGCTGGGCCTCTCAGCCCCTGGACGGGTGCCAGCCCACCTTTTGGGTCTGGGAATGCTGTTCCTTGAGCAGCTCATGGCCACAGCACCTGGACCTAGCCACCCGCCTACGGCCTCCCTGCATACCATTCTCACGCTGTAAGGTTTTATCTAGAGACTGTGCTAACATACGCTTAGATCTGGCTTTGACTATGTTACTGACTCATGTATCCTTTCTTAATAAAGTTACCTTACTAAGTTAATGCGAGTGTATGTTTCTGGTACATCACAGTAAGGGAGGGGTAAACTGATGTGGGTCGTTTACAGGTTTGCGTTTGCCAGCCTTGGCAGATGGGATTAGCCAGGTATACATGCCTTTAGTTGCTTTGCAAATTAGCATTTCTTTTAGAATTTAGATGGCCTCTCCTTAGTGTGTTCCTGATTAAGCAAGGTTTGACTTTTGGGTTTCCTAGTTGGGGACTTTCCCAGGTTTTCATTAATGGCCGCACTGTGTGGAAGACCACCTTTGACCTAATTATTAAATATTTCCAATTATTAATAGATATGGAACAGGGTTGTCAGGGTAACTAACAAAGTGAACAATTAACTGACCATTCCTAACTCCACTCCTAAGGAAATCTCTCCTCATACCCCCTCCTGTACCCAATATTGCGAGGTTGTCATAAGCTCATCTATTCCTACGTCCCAGCTATTAATGCCACCATTTAAATTTTAGTTTGCTTTGTCTATCCAGTGGGAAACTCACCAGGTTTAGTCCTTGCCAGAATACCCCTTCAGATACAAATCAGGGTATAAATATTAGTCATAGAATCATAGAATTGTAGAGTTGGAAGAGACCACAAGTGCCATCCAGTCCAACCCCCTGCCACGCAGGAATCATGATCAAAGTACCCCTGACAGATAGCCATCCATCCTCTGTTTAAAGACATCCAAGGAAGGAGACCCCACCATGCTCCAAGGGAGTGCGTTCCACTGCTGAACTGCTCTTACTGTCAGAAAGTTCCTCCTAATGTTGAGGTGGAATCTCTGTTCCTGGAGCTTGCATCCATTGCTCCGTGTTCCAGTCTCTGGAGCAGCAGAAAATAAACATCCTCAATGTGACACCCCTTCAAATACTTAAATAGGGCTATCATATCGCCTCTTAACCGTCTTTTTTCCAGGCTAAACATACCCAGCTCCCTAAGTCTTTCCTCATAAGGCATGGTTTCCAGACCTTTCACCATTTTAGTCGCCCTCCTCTGGACAAAGCTGACCACTGTCTTTCCTGGTGTGCCCCCAGATCGGAACTTCCTGTGCCATCCTCATACACCTGTCTGAGTATATTTGACTCTTCAAGACTGATAACTATCACCCTATATCCTTGAATCGCTCCCTCTGTCCAATCTTTCTGCATTACTCCTCTATAGCCTTGGATGATTCTTAAAAATGTGTTGTGTGTGTGTGAATGCATTTTGTGTTATTTCAAAAAAAAAAATACTTTGAGTCACTTTAAACTGGAGGGTCCTCTGCAGTTAGTACTGGTTTACATAGGTGAAAAGATCCCTGCAGTTACCCTTCTCTTGCAAGCACCCCTTTGAACTAATGATTCCCCCAGATAAGAATATAGATTTTGTCACCACAGGCAGGTCTCTAAAGCACCCCCACCTCTTAGAGTAGCAGTATTATCTGTTGTTGTCTAACAAACAGAACCCAAAGACTCCCCACCAATGGTTGCTCTTGATCCTGGAGAGAAGTGACTACTGGAGTGCCTCACTCACAATGACAGAGTACATAGCAGTGGTCTCGTGTGGATTTAACTTGGGCATAAGTAGGTTCTGCTGCACCCAAGCAGGATTTGAGCTGGTGAATCAGTCAAAATTGATCGCAGGTATTCCAAATCACCCCTGCTGCCTGTACTTCCACATTTAACATGAAGTCCAGGAGGAGCCACTGGCTGGCAACTTGGTCATTTAAAGAGAGTACAACCCCATCCAGAATCAGCAGATCTCCTCTTAGTAGAACAACCACCACCACCCAGCAAAAGTATGTCCATCATGTTGGGATTAAACATTTTGGTTAGTTTGCCTTCATTTGTTGCAAAGCTGCCTCCAGACACCTGGGCTAAAGATGGAGTTTCTGCTGAAAGGATTAATAAATGTGTTGAAAACAACATGTGCTTGGCAGTGTTCCTTAATGATGTCTGTCTCCTGGTGGTACCTTATTTTACTTAAATGGTTGGTTAGCCTCACCTGCTCATTTTCCACATATGTAGTTCTTCATCTCTTGATTATTATTTTTTTAAGGCTGGATTTAGTGTGTGTATACTAGTGCTGCTTAGGTACCTTGAAAAAGCTTGTTTATGCCTCATTACACCCATAAATTGTATAAATGGCACAACATCACACTCTTTTCCTGCTCATGTACTTCTAGAAGGGGCCCACTATGCAGGAGGTTCATATCCCCAGGTGATCATTCAGAATGGGGCAGCTTTGTCAACTGGGGAATGGGGAGAATGCTAAAGAAAGTCAATCTGTGGAACAGATTAGTAAACTTATGAAATTGTGTAAACTGATTTAATAATGGAGAACATTCTGTATACTTGGATATCTGTCTTGGACAAATCCAGCACAAAGAACTCCAGTTCCATCCAGATAATGGCAGCCATTTCCCAAGTCAGTAGGTCAATGTACCTCCTCACTGCCCTTGGTAGGAACACAGTGTTCAGATGTATAATGTGTATATGAATATTTAAACATGTGCTCTGTTCTGGTTTGTGGCTGCTATTATCAGTGCTAGAAAAAAAGCCACAGATCAGTAACACTCACTTCAGGCATCAACATTAATGTAAGTTATTATATCTGGCTCTTCTCTTGGTAAGACTCTCAGAGTTCCTGCCTGTAAGCTTACAATAAAAAAAAAGATATGAAACAAAAGAAGAAGAAAATGATGGGGAGGAAATAAAGAAAACTGGGACATCAGTTCTTCATGTTACACAGTGCTTAAACAGCCAGCTATAATGCAAACACAGCCAGACACTGGTGGACTTATTGTCAAAATCAGCTAAAATGGAAATAGTTCAAAGACAGAAAGAGAAAAAAATGCTATTCTATCAGCTATGTGGAAGAAATGGCCTCCTCTTCCACAGTGCAATGGCTGCTGGATAATAAGTGGGAGAAATAGCACAACTCGGTGAAACTGGCTTCTCAGCAACTCTGGTGGTGGCTTTGCTTTCTTTCAAATCATGGCTCGTGATTAGCTAGCAAAGAAAAGTCTGAAACCATGGCTTGAAGTATATTTGCAAACAATAGATTAGTGCCACTCTATTCTGCTTTGGTCAGACCTTACCTGGAATACTGTGTCCAGTTCCGGGCACCACAATTCAGGAAGGATATTGAGAAGGTAGAATGGGTCTAAATGAGGGCAACCAAAATGGTGAAAGGTCTGGAAACCATGACCTACAAGGAGTGAAAGGCATCTAGGAGTCATAATGGATCACAAGCTGAACATGGCTCAGCAGTATGATTGTGGCAGCAAAAAAAGCCAATGCGATTCTAGGCTGCATTAATAGGAGTATAGTGTCTAGATCAAGGGAAGTAATGGTGCCACTATTCTGCTTTGGTCAGACCTCACTTGGAATACTGTGTCCAGTTCTGGGTACCACAATTCAGGAAGGATATTGAGAAGCTGGAACATGTCCAGAGGAGGGTGACCAGGATGTTAGGAGGTCTGGTTGCCATGGTCTATGAGGAGTGGCTTAGGGAGCTGGGTATGTTTAGTCTGGAGAAGAGAAGGTTAAGAGGTGACATGATACCCATGTTCAAATATTTGTAGGGATGTCATACTGGGATGAGGCAAGCTTGTTTTCTGCTGCTCCAGAGATTAGGACACAGATCAATGGATTCAAACTACAGGAAAAAAGACTCCACCTATACATTAGGAAGAACTTCCTGACAGTAAGAGCTGTTTGGAAGTGGAATACACTGCCTGGAAGTGTGGTGGAGTCTCCTTCTTCGAAGATTTTTAAATGGAGGTTGGATGGCCTTCTATCAGGAATGATTTGATTGTGTATTCCTCCATGGCAGGGGGTTGGATTGGATGGCCCTTGAGGTCTCTTGTAACTCTGTGATACTATGATTCTATATGGGGATTCCCCAGAAGATGGGATACAGCACATAAATAGCAAATTATCAATTTTCACATATTATTCATGGCCTGATAGGACATGCACTTGCTGAAATTTACTTCTACACACAACAGCCCCTTAGCTGGTTTGGGTCAGTTGTGTCTTCTTGTCATGCATTACAATGCCAAAAAGCTCAAGAGGCAGCTAATATACATTGCAGTAGTCTGACTATAACTGATCTAAATACATCCTAGGTCTGAGAAGAGTATCCCAGAACAGAGCTAATAGTTGATAGTGGGATTTATGTCACTGCTGCATTTGACCTCCCCAAATGCTCCCAAAGCAGTTGGTGGGGTGGGGTAGAAAAAAGTTCCCAAATGGTGAATCACTATTCCTTTCCAGAGCCACATTATTTGCTGAAAACACACCTCAACTCCCTCAACCCTCCTTGAAACCGTTTTTAAAACCCTAGAAATTGTATATGGGACTGAAGAGTGGGTGGCCAAAGATGGGATGGTGTCACCCACTGCAGGTTCACGGAAAATTAGCCTCTAATTTTGCCCAGTCTGGGATGCGCATAGTTGGGTGGACTGTCAGCTATTGTAATCTTAATAATATAAACATTGCTTTGCTGCATCAGGCTACACCTTGTGCAACAAACTGCCTCAACACAGTGATGCAGGAAAATGTGCCTTCAGAAATTTTAAAAGTAGGGCACCATGGCACTCTTTCCATCCTCCTTTCCTCTCTCTTGCCTGCCTGCCTGCCTTCCATTACTCTACAGCTGGCTCATGTTTCCTTGCCTGCCTAGCATCTTTATCATGCTCCCTTCCCTTAGATTTTCCTTGGGGTTTTTTCCAGGCTGTGAGGCCCTGTTCTGGAAGAGTTTCTTTCTGATGTTTCGCCTGCATCTGTGGCTGACATTTTCAGAGAATGGTTGGGTAGGAGTATGTGTGGAGTTTATATATTGTGAACCCCTGTTGGGGAGTATATGTAAATTTGTGTAATTGAATGGTTAGTTTCTGGGTATAGAAATGCAAGGGTTGTTAGTGTCTGTTTGGCTGATGGTTGGTTGATGGGCTATTATCTGCTGGAACTCCCCCTGTCCCTGGTGAAATTCATTTGCAAGTGTTGAGTTCTGATTTTAATGTTTTTCAGTACTGGCAGCCAGATTTTGTTTACTTTTAGGGTTTCTTCTTTCCTGTTGAAGTTGTCCAGGTGTTTGTGGATTTCAATAGCTTCTCTGTGTATCCTGACATGATAGTCGTTGGCCTGGTCCAAAATTTCTGTGTTTTTAAGTAACATTTTGTGTCCAGGTTGGTTTATAACATGTTCTGCTACTGCTGATTTTTCTGGCTGGCCCAGTCTGCAGTGTCTCTCATGTTCCTTGATTCGTGTTTGCACACTGTGTTTAGTGGTCCCTATGTAAACTTGTGTACAGCAGCATGGTATGCAGTAAACTACTGTAGCTGTGAGAGGGTCTCTTTAGTCCTTCGCTGAGCGTAGCATTTCTTGGATTTTCTTGGTTGGTCTGTAGATTGTTTGGAGGTTGTGTTTCCTCATCAGTTTCCCTATTCTGTCTGTGACTCGTTTGATGTATGGTAAAAATACCTTCCCTTTGTGTGGCTGTTTTTCTTCTTCATTCCTGTGGTTTTTTCTGGGTCTGGCTGCTCTTGTGATGTCTGATCTGGAGCAACCATTAGCCTGTAGGGCCGAGTTTAGGTGCCTCAGAATAGGTACATTTGAAAAGTCCCTAGTCTCTGAAACAGCAAAAAAAAAAACAAGCCTGCTCCATCCTCAGTATGACATCCCTTCAAATATTTAAACATGGCTATCATGTCACCTCCCAACCTTCTCTTATACAGACTAAACATACCCAGCTCGCTAAGGCACTCCTCATAAGGCATGGCTTCCAGACCTCCCACCATCCTGGTCACTCTCCTCTGGATACATTCCAGCTTATAATTCAAACCTTATTGTAATAAGCAGTAATATGCTGCCATTACACTCTATAAAACTTAACTATTTTTCAGCATATTAAAGATATATGATTGTCTATTATTTCCACTTATATATTGGATATAATCTCCTCTGTCAGTTGCTTATTCAGTCATTGGAAAGCTTGCATATATGATCATCTCTATGTTATTATTACTCTTCTTCAAAAACTCTATTACTGTTTTCCAAGTCTTCTTAAATTCATTAATCGTTTTGTCATTTAACAAAGTAGTTAATTTGTCCATCTCAGCCATGTCAAGAAGTTTTAATGTCTATTCTTCTAATGCTGGAACAGTCTGTAGTTTCCAATGCTAAGCATAAATTAATCTTGCCTCTGAAGTCATATATCTTATTATCTTCCCAACAAATTCCAACAAAAATATTTCCAGTTTGAATTGTATTTTTATTTTCATTATTTCTTCCATAGTCCTATGAATCATAATCCAGGATGCTTTTGCTTTCTCACAAGTCCACCACATATGATAACATGTGAAAGGACATGTTACCAGCACTTATTTTATACATGTTAGGTAAATTTGCTGGAATTAAGCACCAACTATACTTCATTTTATAGATGTTCTCTTTTAGGTCATAGCTCATAATAAACTTCAAATCTTTCTTCCACATGTTTTTCCAATGAATTAACTGTATGTCATGACCTATATTTTGGGCCCAACTTATCATACACATTCGCCTTCCATCTCTTATTTTACCAAGCATTTATACATTTTAAAAATCAGATCATCATCATCATTAGATTAAAACTTAACAACAATTCTAATTCACTTTCTTATTTTCAAAACCATATATCTTTTTATCCATCTTATAGCTTTTCATCATTTGTCTATAAAAATACCACTGCATTTTAATTCTTTGTGCCACTCGAATTCCTCTGCTTTCATCATAATTTGATCATTTTTCAAAACATAAAATAACCACTTTTCCCCATATTTTTTCTCTGTAATATAAGGCTTCATGGGGTGAAAACCGCAATGGAATTTTAGTATAAAATCTTGTTTTATGTTTCAGCCAAACTCTCAGTAGGGAGATATATGTCCTTGAAGGGAAAAAAGTATATTCTCTAGCTTCACCATATTTAATTCTCCATGTATCTTATAAATCCAGTAATTCTGTTAATTCAAAAAAGGTAATTGTAGTTTCTGCTGGTCTTCATCTCTCTTCTTGTGAGCAAATCTTTTGAATTTAGGTGAGGAAACCCCATTCCAGTCTCCACAAAGTTTCCAGGTAGGGTAAGAATATTCCAATAGCTTTCTTGGAAGTATTACATAGAAATTAGATTTACTATCAGATACTGCATAGATTCCCAAAAGTTATAATCATCTCACCATTAATCCAGACTTCTACCCCTAAATATCTCCTGTCCTTATCTTCAAAAACTTTCTCAGCTGTATAAAAATTCTTAAAAAGAAAACACCTCTCTTTTTTTCTTAACTGAGGAGGAAAAATTCTTTTCTAAACTGTTACTGATCAAAAATTTCTGAACTTGTTTCCTTATATGTGTCTCTTGGTGGCAGACTATATCATAATTACATTTTTCTAAATGGTGAAAAATCTATTTTTGAGCTGAATTCAACCCCCTCACATTCCACAAGACAAAGGTAATAGCATCCATCATGTTCCAGTTATCACTGAGTCGTTAACCACATTATCTCTTTTTGGTGAGGGGTTCTAGCATTATCATGCCCATCAGAACTAGTATTTCCAGATGATCCTGATCTTGAACTGTTCTCACTATAATCTCTGCCATTACTCTCAGGTGTTGAACTTCCTTTTCAAGGTTCCTGTGGAGGGGGATCTTTTACCTCAATTAGCCCACAGGTGCCTTTTACAAGGCCACACCCCACCTTTTTCTGGATCCAGACTTCTGGGAATTTTAGTGTCCAGGTGTGGTGAACTCCGTCACCACCTACTCACATGCACAACAAGCTTCATTGAAGTGAACTTTATTGTCAGGAATTAGATGGATTCAGTATCACTGTATAGACAGTTTGGAGGTTTCGGTGGCAAAATTCCTTCATTAATACAATCTGCCAGTTTCAGTTTCTCCCACCACCTGGTCATTACAGTTATCTATAGTTATACAGAACTCCTAAAGCATTCCCAAGCATTGTACAGCAGCCAATGACCTTGGTGCACTGCTGAGACATTTCCCCAAGACATATCAGCCACAGCTCCCACAATGTGGGAGAGTGTGCTTGTTGCTGAGGGAGTGGAGCTTCTGTGAGTTTGAATTTTTTTTGGTAAACTCTTGGGAGAATGTGCTTGTTGCTGAGGAGGTGGAGCTTCTGTGAGTTTGAATTAGCCCTGTTTAAGTATTTGAAGGGGTGTCACGTTGAGAATGGAGCAGGCTTGTTTTCTGCTGCTCCAGAGACTGGAACACGGAGCAATCGATGCAAGCTCCAGGAACAGAGATTCCATCTCAACATTAGGAGGAACTTTCTGACCATAAGAGCTGTTCGGCAGTGGAACACACTCCCTCGGAGCGTGGTGGGGTCTCCTTCCTTGGAGGTCTTTAAACAGAGGCTGGATGGCCATCTCTCGGGGATGCTTTGATCGTGATTTCCTGCGTGGCAGGGGGTTGGACTGGATGGCCCTTGTGGTCTCTTCCAACTCTACAATTCTATGATTCTATGATTTTTTTAAAAAAAAAAACTCTTGGGAAAGTGTGCTTGTTGCTGAGGGGGTGGAGATTCTCTGAGATTGAGTTTTTTAAAAAAACTCTTAGGAAAGTGTGCTTGTTGCTGAGGGGGTGGAGCTTCTCTGAGACTGAATTTTTTAAAACTCTTCGGAGAGTGTACTTGTTGCTCAGGGGTGGAGCTTCTGTGAGCTTGGTTTTTTTAAAACTCTTTGGAGAGTGTGCTTGTTGCTAAGGGGTGGAGCTTCTATGAGTTTGATTTAAAAAACTCTTAGGAGAGTGTGCTTGTTGCTGAGTGGGTGGATGCATGTGAGACTGAATTTTTAAAAAACTCTTGGGAGAGTGTGCTTGTTGCTGAGTGGGTGGAACTTCTGTGAGTTTGAATTTTAAAAAAACTCTTGAGAAAGTGTGCTTGTTGTTAAGGGGTGGAGCTTCTGTGAGTTTCATTTTTGTAAACTCTTGTGAGAGTGTGCTTGTTGCTGAGGGGTGGAGATTAGAATCATAGAATCATAGAACTATAGAGTTGGAAGAGACCACAAGGGCAATCCAGTCCAACCCCCTGCCATGCAGGAAATCTTGATCAAAGCATCTCCGACAGATGGCAATCCAGCCTCTGTTTAAAGACCTCCAAGGAAGGAGACCCCACCATGCTCTGAGGGAGTGTGTTCCACTGCCGAACAGCTCTTACTGTCAAAAAGTTCCTCCTAATGTTGAGGTGGAATCTCTGTTCCTGGAGCTTGCATCCATTGCTCCACGTTACAGTCTCTGGAGCAGCAGAAAACAAGCCTGCTCCATCCTCAGCGTGACATCCCTTCAAATATTTAAACAGGGCTATCATATCGCCACTTAACCATCTTTTTTCCAGGCTAAACATATCCAGCTTCCTAAGTCTCTCCTCATAAGGCATCGTTTCCAGACCTTTCACCATTTTAGTCGCCCTTCTCTGGACACGCTTCAATTTGTCAATATCCTTTTTGAATTGTGGTGCCCAGAACTGGACACAGTATTCTAGGTGAGGTCTGACCAAGGCAGAATAGAGCGGCACTATTACTTCCCTTGATCTAGACACTATACTTCCATTGATGCAGCTCAAAATCGCATTGGCCTTTTTAGCTGCCACATCACATTGTTGACTCATGTTCAACTTGTGGTCTACTAGGACTCCTAGATCCTTTCCGCACATAGTCTCGTTCAGCCAGGTCTCTCCCATCCTATATCTATGCATTTCATTTTTCCGCCCTAAGTGTAGTACTTTACATTTCTCTGTATTGAATTTCATTTTGTTAGCTTTGGCCCAGCTTTCCAGTCTATCCAGGTCATTCTGAATTTTGATCCTGTCCTCTAGGGTATTAGCCACTCCTCCTAATTTGATGTCATCTGCAATTTGGTAAGTATGCCCCTAATTCCCATACCTTGGTAATATCGCATACCTTGATTTCAGTAAGGCCTTTGACAAGGTTCCCCACAACATTCTTGCAAACAAGCTTGTAAAATGTGGGCTAGATAAGTTAACTGTTCAATGGATTTGTAATTGGTTGACTGGCTGAACCCAAAGGGTGCTCAGCAGTGGCTCCTCTTTGTCTTGGAAAGATGTGACCAGTGTGGTGCCACAGAGTTCTGTCCTGGGCCCAGTGCTATTCAACATCTTTATCAATGACTTGAATGATGGAATTAGGGGCCATCCAGTCCAACTCCCTGCTATGCAGGAAATCACAATCAAAGCATCCCTGACAGATGGCCATCCAGCCTCTGTTTAAAGACCTCCAAGGAAGGAGACCCCAACACGCTCTGAGGGAGTGTGTTCCACTGCCGAACAGCTCTTACTGTCAGAAAGTTCCTCCTAATGTTGAGGTGGAATCCCTGTTCCTGGAGCTTACATTCATTGCTCCATGTTCAAACAAGCTTGCTCCATCCTCAATGTGACACCCCTTCAAATACTTAAACAGGGCTATCATATTGCCCCTTAACTGTCTTTTTCCAGGCTAAACATACCCAGCTCCCTAAGTCTCTCCTCATAAGGCATGGTTTCCAGACCTTTCACCATTTTAGTCACCCTCCTCTGGACACGCTCCAATTTGTCAATATCCTTTTTGAACTGTGGTGCCCAGAACTGGACACAGTATTCTAGGTGAGGCCTGACCAAGGCTGAAAAGAGTGGCACTATGACTTCCCTTGACCTAGATACTATTCTTCTATTGATGCAACCCAAAATCACATTGGCCTTTTTAGCTGCCACATCACACTGTTTACTCATGTTCAACTTGTGGTCTTCTAGGACTGCCAGATCCCTTTCGCACGTAGTCTCGTTCAGCCAGGTGTTCCCCTTCCTATATTTATGCATTTCATTTTTCCGCCCTAAGTGCAGTACCTTCCATTTCTCTGTATTGAATTTCATTTTGTTAGCTTTGGTCCAGCTCTCCAGTCTATCCAAGTCATTTTGAATTTTGATGCTGTCCTCTAGGGTATTAGCTACTCCTCCTAATTTGGTGTCATCTGCACATTTGATAAGTATGCCCCTAATTCCGTCATCCAAGTCATTGACAAAGATGTTGAATAGATGCTTCCTCTTCACCTGTTTCTTATATACAGATTTGGCAAAATCCAGGGCTTTGATCACATTGACCACACATCCTTAATCTCAGTACTCCACTGGATCAGAGGGACTGGGTCTTAATTGTTTACTTCCCCCAATGGTAGCGGGTCAAAGTCCTGGTCACAGATCACTTTAAATGGGAAGTGCCCTGTGCTTTGATGCACAGTGTTCTTGTGTAGCACTTCTGCAAAGGGTAATAGCTCTACCCAGTCTGATTGCTGGAAACATATATAACAATGCAAATACTGCTCTAAAATCCCATTTTCTCTCTCTGTTATCCCATCTCTTTGTGGATGATGGGCGCTGCTTATCCCCATTTCAATCCCTAACAGTTTTGTAAAAGCTTTCCAGAACTTCCATGTAAATTGGGTGCCCTGATCCAACATAACTTTGGCAGATGCACCATGTAGCCAGTATATATGCTGGACAGACAGTTTGGCTAATTGTTGGGCTGTGGGAGTACTTTTGCAGGCTACAAAGTGGGCTTGTTTCGAGAACAGGGCAGCCACCACACATATGACAGTCTTTTTCTTATTGTCTGGCAGTTCCTCTACAAAGTCCAGGGCTTGGAAGGGGTGGGTAGTGGCCGCAACAGCCCTTTCGGCTTCCTGGGCCCCTTTTAGTGGTGACACAGGTGTGACATCCTTTGACATAGTCCTCCACCTCCTTCTTCATTTTCGGCCACCAGAATTGCCTGTGTACCAAATACAAAGTCTTTACATAGCCAAAATAACCGGCACTCTTCACAGCTTGACTTTGCTTTAATACCTGGCCCCTCAATTCACTCAGTACATAGATTTTGTCCCCTTTCCAAGCCAAGCCTTGTTTCATAGTTACTTCCCCCTGATTTGCTTGGAACCAAGGGTCCTGATTCAAGGCCTTCTCAATTTGGTTCCTCCCCTGCCGCATCGTAGGCACAATCCGAGCTGCATCCAATGATCTATCTCCGACTCTGTTGGGGTGGTTGTGGGACAGGTTGGCTTCTTAGCTTGCCTGCTACCCAGCTTACTGGCCCACCCTTGCTTTTGCTTGTCTAACTTGACACTCTGCCGAAGCACCACCACCACACCAGCCAGCTGAAACCATCTAAGTAGGGTCTCTGGGTTGCCTTGTACTGGCATTGAGCCCATCCTGGAAATACTGGACATTGGTGGCCCCAGTCCAGAACTTGGCTTGGCAGCCACTGGAACTCTATTGCATGCTCAGCCAAACTGCCCTAACACATCCACTGGAGCTCCATGTGGGCCCTCTCCTGTCTGAAGGGGTCTTCAAATTGGGCTCTCAGGGCCATCATAAATTCACCTAGGTTGCCCAGTTTGGGGGCGGCCATGTCATACAGCCCCACCAACCACTCAACTGCCTCTCCCTCGAGTTGACTGGATACATACTGGACTTTTTCTTCCTCCATCTGGAAGGCTGCCTCCCACCATCTCATAAATCCGTTGACCTGGGTAAGGAAGTACGGCAGCTTTTTGGCATCACCATCAAACGTTGCCTTCAATCCTCTCAGCATACGGGGTGCCAGCCTCGGCTCCACTGGGGCAGGGGTGGCTGGAGCCCCAGGAACCGGAGGTGCCAGCCCAGGCACAGATGATGCATGGTCCTCTTCTTCTTCACCGCAGTTGATGGGTCCCACAGCTGCTGCCCCTGCTGGCACTGCTGACCCCAGAGTGCCTGCTCTGGTGGCTGCTGCAGGTTCCAGGCCTCCCCACCCCAAGCGGGTCAAGAGCTCATCTAGGCTGGTTTGGATCCCTCACATCTACAACTTCATGCAGGCCATGTCCTTTTCTAGGTCATGCAAACTGGTCTGGTCATTGACTCTGCCAAACTGCATACATGCTGGGATGTCCCAGTGCTGGGAGCCTCTGGTCTCTTGGCTCCTTTTGTTAGGACCCGGGTACCAAGCCCAGGGATCTCTGGGCACTGCTGCCAGTTCTCTCATGGGTGTCACAAAAATGAGGTAACTGGGGCTGCTGCCACCTTAGCTGCCTCTTGAGATTCTCATCAGGTTTGGACTCCCGCTTTACAGCACTCCCTCTTCTTGTCAGCCTTCCCATCAGCTGCTCCATCTGAGTGATTAGGCACTAGTTCCTCTGTCCAACACATGCTTGTCCTTCTCCTGGGATATTTTGCACCAAGGAACATGGCAGGGACTTTAGGGAGAACTGTCTAACTGTGGAGCACTCTGTCAACACCTACTCACATGCACAACAGGCTTCATTGAAGAGAACTTTGTCCGGAATTAGATGTGTTCAGTATCACTGCATAGACAGTTCTGAGGTTTGGGCAGTAAAACTCCTTTATTGATACAATCTGACATTTCAGTTTCTCCCCCCACCATCACCTGGTCATTACAGTTATCCACAGTTATGAACTCCTAAAAACATTCCCAAGCATTCTACAGCAGCCAATGATCTTGGTGTACTGCTGAGACATTTCCCAAAGACATACCAGCCACACCTCCCACAATACCTTCTGCTCATGTCAGGTCACTGGTAATATGAAGCACAGGCCTAGTAATGCTAACTACTGCATATCCCAGCCACCCAGTGAACAGCATTCTCATTAGCAAACAGCACCAGGGACCTGATAACAGGGATCATTAGCAATTGGGGGAATTGGCTGTGGCATCTTAAGGGCAGCGCACCTGTGAATGGCAGAAATTTCGGGGGGGGGGGCATCTTCAAGTTGCCAGAGGAGGCCATTTGCTAAATCTATAGTCAAGCAGTGCTCTTGGAGGAAAGGCGTGCCTATAACACCATCATTGTCTTTCTGATTCTTTTTTTCATATTTTTTATTAAAAAAATTCTTTCCAAGTAATCTTTAAGTACAGAACATACATATAAGAATTTTACATAGTTTAAAACAAAACATTATACACACACACACACACACACACACATTTTGCGTATTTATCCCTTAGCATATGTATATTCAAACCCGTTTCATTTCTTCTAATTCCACTCCTGTAATAACAAAATAACAAAAACGAAATCATTATTTCCCCCTATCTTTCCTTCCCCGACGGGAGTATATCAGATAATATATTGTTTTAAATCTTGCTTCCCAATACTTGTAGAGACCTTGTTCTCCTAATTGTTCTTTTCATTAAATCATCAAATTTGACTACCTTTTATATATTATATTAAATAATTATATATTTTCAAGTCTTCAAGTATCTGTATATCTATATATATATTCCAAATGTCTTTATAAGTCAAATTTATCCAAGTCTCTCCATTTCTTTTTCCAGAAACATTTTATCGGCATCCATCCTTCTCTAACCTCATCAATCATTTTCTCCATTGTGGCAGTTAGGATGTCCATGTCCATCATCTCATGGAGCTTAATCAACCATTCCTCTAAAGGATTCTCTTTATTTTTCCATTTTGAGGCATATAATAGCCTTGAAGCAGATATCATGTATAGAATAACTTTCCATTTTAAATTAACATTTTCCCCTTGAATCTTATCAATCATATTTAGTAAATAAATTTCAGGGTCCATGGGACATCTTAGCCCTAATATCTCTGTGATGGCACTATGAATTTTTTCCCAATATGATATTGTGTATTGACAGTTCCACCAAAGATGGAATAAACTACCTCTTATTTGTTCATATTTCCAACACAGACTATTTCCTTTGTTGTACATCCTATTTAGTTTTACAGGTGTTAAGTACCATCTATAAAACATCTTCAAAAAGATTTCTTTTAGATTTTGAGACAATGTGAATTTCTGTGTCTTGTTCCAGGCTTTTTCCCACCTATCTAATTCAATATCATATCTGATGTCTTGTGCCCACTTTATCATTGGTTCCTTTATATATTCAGACTCTAATTTCCTTTCTAGCAGAATATTATAATATTTTGCTATGTGTTGTTTCTTATTATCCCAGATTATTTCATCCATCTGATTTTTATCTAGGTTGAAACCTTCCAGTTTGTGGTCCATTTTAAAACGCTCATATAACTGTTTATATAGGAACCAATTTAAAGTGTGTCCTTCCCTTTCTAGTTCTTCTCTTGTTTTAATCCTTATACCCATTTTGTCCTTCATGAGAATATCCTTATATCTAATCCAGTATTCATTCTTACTTTTAGTCCTACCATAAAAAAGCTTCTTCTGAAGATATCCATACTAGGATTTTATTGTAAAAGTTTTTCTTAACTCTAGTCCATATTTTTAGAAGCACTTTCCTAATATAACAGCTGTTGAAATCTCTATTTTCCTTTACCTTACCATACCATAGGTATGTGTGCCAGCCAAATCTATTACCCAAACCTTCCAACACTAGTGTTTTGCTGTTTTTTAGATAAATCCAATCTTCTATCCATAGGAATGTACACGATTGAAAGTATAATTGCAGGTCTGGCATCGCACACCCACCTCTCTCCTTCTTCTTTAATAGCAATTTCCATTTTATACGAGGTTTTTTCCCCTGCCCAAATATATTTAGATATTTCTGACTGCCATATTTTAAAGTATTTATCGTTATTTATAATTGGTAGGTTCTGAAAAATAAACATAAATCTGGGAAGTATATTCATTTTGAAGGATGCTACTTTCCCCAATAAAGATTAAGTTTAGACCATTTATCCATATCACTCTTAATTTCCTTCCATAATTTCTTATAATTGTTTTTAAACAGCTCCGTATTTCTTTTAGTTACCCAGATACCCAAGTATTTAACTTTATGTTCTATTGTAAATCCCGTTTTATATGTAATCTGTTCTTTTTGATTCCTATTAATGTTCTTTGTAAGTACGGCCGTTTTATCTCTATTTATTTTTTTCTCGTTAATATTTTATTCAATTCCCATTCTCGCTGTACATGTTTCTTCAACATATTACATTTATACATTGAATTGTAATTGGTTTATAATAACCATAATCTTATTCTAGCACTCTCACTAATCAATGGTTGAACAATAACAAAATAACAAACCAATACAGTTTTAGCTTCCTGTATCATAATACTTTTGAAATTGACATTTTGATCATACTATTATTCTAACAACGTCATATAATTCTAAATTATATACTGGATCTCTACAGTTTCTCTTTTCTTTTTACAATCTAAGCCATATTTCTTTATCCTTCCCCTTTTTTATCCCATTAATAACAGATTTTCTTCATCATAATACAATCCTCTTGTTTCCCAATACCTTAAAACTGAACTCCATTTCTCCAGTGAGTTCTTCTTAGGAAGATTATGACTTTTTGATGTCAGTATATCCATTTCTAACAAGTCTTGAGATTTCTTTATCCATTCTTCCACTGTGGGAGCTTTGTGTGTTTTCCACATCTGGGCTACTGTCAATCTAGCTGCTGTAATTAAATACAGTATGATTTTCCAGTTTTTCCCCACCACTCCCTTTTCTAATCCATCAATCACATTTAACAAGAATATTTCGGGTTTCGGTTCAAAGTGAAATTGAAAAATTTCTTCCAAGATTTTATGTATTCTACCCCAGAATTTCTTAACTATTTTACAACTCCACCACATATGTAATAGAGTTCCGACACTTTCTCGACACATCCAACAGCTGTTGCTGATAGAGTTATTGATCATATTAAGTCTAACTGGGGTAAAGTACCACCTGTGGGCTACTTTCTGATAGTTCTCTTTCAAATTTTGAAAGTCCTATTTCTAGCTCTTTCCCACGCCTCTAACTCTAGTGGGTATCCAAAATCCTTAGCCCACATTGTCATGTAATCTTTAATATTATCTGTTTCTAAACTCCTGCTTAATAGTAGGTTGTAGAATTTACCAATCTTTCCTTTTTCTTTTTCTCCCTATAACAGTTTATCTAAATCATTTTCTTCCCTTTCTATGTTACCTGTTTTCATATCTTCCTGAAATCTCACTTTTAACTGGAGGTAAGTAAACCAATTGATTTTACATTTTTCTTCCAGTTCTTCTATAGATTTCAAAGTTGTTACCCCCTCTCCATTTTCTTTCAATAAGTCTTTATATTTCAGCCAGTCAGTGGTAGTTTCCCATTTGTTTTGGAAAGCCTCCTGAGGGGAGGTCCAGTACGGTAAATTAAAGTAGAAGAGCTTTTTAACTTTTTTCCAAACTTGTAATAAGGCTCTTCTTACAAAATGGTTTTGAAAGTCCCTATTCACTTTTTCCTTGTCATAACATAAATAAGCATGCCATCCATAATGGTTATCATGGCCTTCGATAGTTAACAATTTTTCATTTTCAAGTTTCACCCACTCCTGTATCCACGTAAGCGAAGCCGCATAGTAATACAGTTTAAGGTCTGGCATGCCCCATCCTCCTCTTTTTAGTGAATCAGTAAGATATTTCCATTTAATCCTAGCTTTCTTGTTACCCCAAATGAAATTTTTCAAATCTTTCCCCCATTCTGTCCAATATCTGTCGTTTATAATAACTGGTGCATTCTGAAACAAAAATAGCATTTTGGGAAGAATGGACATCTTACATGCTGCTATCTTTCCTGAAATCGATAGGTCTATCTTACCACGTCTGCTTTAATCTCTTTCCAGGTTTTTTTTGTAATTTTTTTCAAAAACTTCTATGTTCCTTTTTGTTACCCAGATACCTAAATATTTCACTTTTCCCCCAATTTTACAGTCAGTCTTTTCAACTATGAAGTTTTCTTCCTGTTCATTCATATTTTTTGTTAATATTATTGATTTTTCTCTATAAATTTTGAATCCTGTGTGTTGTCCAAACTCTGTTTTCTACTTCTTTATTCAGCATTGATTGTACCTGCTTCCTTAATAAATTCAATTCCTGTTGTAATTCTTTATAATTTGGTGAATCAAGGAGTTTATTTTCAATAATTGATACTTCATATAACCAATCCTGTAGCTTTTTTAATTCTTCTCTTCTTTTTTCCACCATCTATTTAATGAAAAACCCTCTCATCATAGATTTTGATTTGTCCCAAATCGTTTTCATATTTATATCCTCTGTTGTATTCTCTAAAAAATATAACCTTAAAGTTTCTTTTGCTTTTCTTAAAATTGTCTCATCCAACAGGAGTGTGTCATTTAAATGCCAATTCCATTCTCTCTGATATCCTTTTAAGTGTAATTGGATGGGATTATGGTCGGAGGTCCATTTTGGGAGAATATCCATGCTTTTAATATTGCAATATAACTGTTTAGACAGTAAAAACATATCAATTCTAGAAAAAGTGTGATGCACATCAGAATAGAATGTATAACCCTTTGCACTGCCATACTTCCATCTCCATATATCCATTAAACTGAAATCATCACACATTTCAAAAAAAAATTTGGGTAATTTTCCCTGATTTTTCTTAATTTGTTTATCTGACATTCTATCCTGTAACGGGTCTATGACCCCATTCCAGACTCCTACAATCAAAATGTTTTCATTGTCCAGATTTTCCATTTCCTTAATCAAGTTTTTTAAAAAGGTTCTTTGTTATTTATTGGGACATAAACTCCTACTATCAATATTTTCAGCTTCCAGGTATTAACGTCAACTCCCACATATTGACCATTAGCATCATTAAACCTTTCTTTCGCTTCATATCTTCTACTTACGTATAAGACCACTCCTTTCTTCTTTTTATCACATGAGGATATAAAGTTTTGCCCCAATTTAGGATTCTTCAAGTATTTTATATCAGCTCTTTTAATATGGGTCTCTTGAAGACATACAATGTCATTGTTGGATTTTTCTAAGAAGTGGAATATTTGCCTTCTTTTATAGTTGGAATTTATTCCCTTTATATTCCAAGGCAGAATTTTACCATTCATTTTGTTTTTTAAAAATAATATTAACGTCCTTTATAAATTATTTATTTCCTAATAATTTTTAGATTTATTCTTCTAATACTTCTTCTTCTTCTTTGTCCTCTTCTTGAGCGTCCCCTTCTGCTAAATCTGTCTCTCCCGCCTCTTCTGCCTCTTCTTTATCACTCACGTCACCAGCTTCCTTCTCTACTTCCTCTTCTTCTCTTAATTCATCTCTATCTTCAGACACTGGTTGTTCTACTACCTCTGTCTGCTCTGATTGAGTTTCCTTTTGTTTTGTTTTCCTTTTACCACACTCTTTACTTATTTTTTTGTGAAAATCTTTCGCTTTCTTTAACGTATTAATTCTATATCTCCTTTGTTGATATATAAAAGATACTCCCTCCAATCTTTCCCATCTATACATTATATTATTTCTTGTCAGTTCTTGTGTCAAAAATTTGTATACTTGCCTTTTTTTCAGAACCTGAGGTGGTACATCATTGTATATTTTTATCTCATCTTCTTCAATCTTTAATGTATTTGTATAGCACTTTTGTAAAATTTGATCTTTAAGTCTGTTTCTTGTAAATGTTACCACAATATCTCTCAGTATCTTTTTTCTTTTGCTATTACTGAATTAATTCTGAATATCTTGTCCACCTCTGCATCAAATTTTTCTTCAGGGACATTCACAAAATTTGCTAATGCTGGAATCACTCTCTCTTCTAAATCTTCATTCATCAATTCTTTTAATCCTCTTAGCTTGAGACATTTCCCCCGATATCTGCTGTCATTCAGTATTAAAGTTTTCTTCATCTGCTATTGTTCTACCACCATACCCTGCACATTTTCTTCCAACTCCTTTGATTTCCCTTTAATGTTTTCCACTTCTTGTTTAAGTTTATTCATATCCTCTATCAGTTTTTTTCTAATTTTTTCCCAAAATTATTCAACTCCTTTTTTATGTCTGATTTGATTTCTGCTCTCATTTCTTTTATTTCTGCTCTCACTTTCCTGTCTCATTTTTTTCATCTTTCTCCTCATTTCTTCCAACAGCACAGCTGTAATTTCTGTTGTTTTCAGTTGACCTTCAAATGAGGGCCGTCTCTGTATCACTAATTGTGATTGAGCATGAATAGCTGCTTTCTGTTGTCTTGCCATATTCTATATGTTTTTTAATAATTTATCAAATTGCTATTTATAACTTTTACTATTTATATCTTTTCTAATTAATTTTCTACACTGTTATTTTAGCTTACCATCCCCACTTTCTTCCTGCTTTCTCTATAGAGTTTATAGATCTGTAATTCTGAAACTTGTTCCAATTTAGATATCTCCCAATTACTCTCTTCCTCTTCCTTTTCCTCTCTCACCAGCCTTCACCCATCAGCATCAACACTACTGTTTTTAGTTCATCTTTTAGTATTATGAAATAATATGTAGTTATTATATATAATAGTATGGCACAATATTTCAAAGACAGTATATCTAATATGTCATATGCAATATTATACTGTACAATACCTTACCATACCATGCACCCCAATATGCACTTCAATTCAAATTCAAAATATAAATCAAATGTGGATATAATACAATGTCATTTATGATACTACTATATATGCTATGTATGATGTATATATGATATTATAGTATATATTATATACTATAAACTATATCTATATATAACTATATGTAAATATATATATGTTTATATAATGTATATAGTATATAGTAAATTACAGTAAATTATATAATATATATATATATATATATATATATTCCTCAGACATTATAATGTAGGGTGAAGCCTAGCTCCCCCCTCAAAGGAAGACTTACAGGGAATATATGATCACTGGAGCTCAGTTTTCCTCCAAAATAGCCAGTGTTCTAAACTGTATAATAGAAAATAAATGGTGGAAAATAAAAGCTTGAGAACAAATGAATTCTTTCAACCCAATTTGACTGTAGTGCCCAGTCTTTATGCTCTTCGATCTCCACTGTCTCTTTTCCAGCCACCGTCCCACTACACTATTTTTCTCCTGCTTCCTCCAGCTTTGTCCAACTCGTGGCTCCATTCCATTCCCCCTCCACGCAGACAAATTCCACAGAGTTCCACTATATTCCTCTATAGCTGCTCCGTTAAACTGTTTTCCACGCTCCCCATCTATGCAACAGTCTATCAGTCCTCCACTCTGTACCTCACAGTTCTAGCATTTCCTACTCGCAGTAGCTCCGTACACTTTTGTTACTCCTCCTCAAACTCTCCAAACTCCAGACTCTCATGCTCCAACACACTATTTCTTCTCTCCTTCTCTCCCCATCCTCTTCTCCTTCCCTCCTTCCCTCTTTCCTTGCAATAACAATCACCCCTTTCTGCAGCTCTCCACACCTCTCCGTTCCGTTCCACTTTGCTCTTCCCCAATCCGCAGCTCTCTGTTTCCTCTGCCAATTCACTCAAATGAGTCCGTTCCTTTATTATACTAGCCAAAATACCATATTATAAATTCTGGTTCTAGTTTTCCAATTAGCAGCTCTCACCCTCTGTTCTTAGGAGATCCTCAACCCTGGGAGTCAGAGAACTCCAGTCTATTCAGGAAGGCTCTCTCTTCTACTGTTGTTTGTAGTTTATTTTTTAAAAAGGTGTAGGCATCATTAAGGCTGCCCAAGGCAGTTATGTAGAGCTGGGAGATCAGCTCTTCAGCCCCTCAGGTCCACCTGTGTTTTGTTCTCCATTTTCACAGGGACCATAACACTGGACCTGAATTGGACCCCCCCCCGTGAGCCTTCACTCACCTCCCTGTACCGGGGGGAGTTTCTTCAGAGTGCTGTTTCCTCCGAATCAACCAATGCTCTAGACCTAGTTGTGGGAGCACAAACCTCACACAACCAGCACATGACGCCATCATACCGGAAGTCTCATCATCTTTCTGATTCTCATATGCACTTTCTGATTCTCAGTTTAAATCTTGCCTACTTCTAAAGGAATTCCATCCCAGATCTTAGCTTTTTGTGAGCCTCCTCCAAATCCAGTGAGTGCTAAGGCTTTGGAACTATGTTTCCATTTGCAGCCAAATCAGGGTGAAAGATATTTTGAGCTGCTCTGGTCTCTACCAAAAGCTTAGCAGGGGTTTTAGCCCATGTGTCCTGATGCCCACTTTTACCGTCAGCCTTCCCCAAGCATCAGGCTTTAGCCATGCCACTACTCCTCAGGGAAGTGCATTGGACTTAGGGCATCCCTAGCAGGAGCAACTGGGGCTCGGGTTATGAGTGTCCATGATCTGCCCTGGCAGAACTGTGTTTACAGGCTGGGAGTTCTATACTGACTATCCTGCAGTTTGAGGGGGGCATCTATGAGCTCTGTGGTGGGGTGCTGATGAAACTCAGTCATGCCTGCATCCATGCATCTTCGTAACTCCCAAACATTTCTCTTTCCTCACTGTAAATGGCTCTACATGGATAGTATCCTTCTGACTGTGTTCTGTCTCCAAATGGGGCTCTAATCATGTTTCCGGAACCCTGCCAAGGCATGGGGACAGAATGAGTCTCACTTCTGCTATAACTGAGACCAGGAAAGGAGCCACCATGTTGGCTTCTCCAGTTCTGGTATCCTAAGTTATTGCTACCTTGATGTTTGTCTTTTCCTCCCCCGTTATTGTGAGGTGCCTGATTTCCTGTCTCTCCTGTCTTCCTATACTGTGGCCCGTGGTTGCTCTAGGTGACTGGCTGAATGGGCTTCCCAGACTTGTGCTCCATGTTCTTCCATGGGACTTTACGACTCCTTATGGCTCCAGACTCTCTGAGGAGGTCTGCTACCTTCCTAAGTATCATAGAATCATAGAGTTGGAAGAGACCACAAGGTCCATCCAGTCCAACCCCCTGCCATGCAGGAATAAACAATCAAATCATTCCCAATAGATGGCCATACATCCTCTGTTTAAAAACCTCCAAAGAAGGAGACCCCACCACACTCTGAGACAGTGTATTCCAGTTCCTAATAGCTCTTACTGTCAGGAAGTTCCTTCTAATGTTTAGGTGGAATCACTTTTCCTGTAGTTTGAACCCATTGCTCCGTGTCCTAGTCTCTGGAGCAGCAGAAACCAAGCTTGCCCCATCCTCAATATGACATCCCTTCAAATATTTAAACACAGGTATCATGTCCCCTCCCAACCTTCTCTTCATAAGACTAAACATGCCCAGCTTCCTAAGCTGCTCCTCATAGGGCATGGTTTCTAGACCTCCCACGATCCTGGTTGCCCTCCTCTGGACACATTCCAATTTCTCAATATCCTTCCTGAATTGTGGTGCCCAGAACTGGACACAGGATTCTAGGTGAGGTCTGACCAAAGCAGAATAGAGTGGCACCATTACTTCCCTTGATCTAGACACAATACTCCTATTAATGCAACCTAGAATCACATTGGCTTTTTTAGCTGCTGCATCACACTACTGACTCATGTTCAGCTTGTGGTTCACTAAGACTCCTAAATCCCTTTCACATGTACTGCCCTCAAGTCAGGTGTCACCCAGCCTATATCTGTCATGTCATTTTTACTGCCCAAGTGTAGTATCCTACATTTCTCCCTGTTGAAATTCATTTTGTTAGCTTTGGCCCAGCTTTCTAATCTGTTCTGGTCATTTTGCATTCTGATCATATCCTCTGGGGCATTAGCTACCCCTCCTAATTTGATGTCATCTGCAAACTTGATAAACATACCCTCTATTCCTGCTTTTCTCAACCTTTTTATCCTGGAGGACCCCTTTAAATAATTTTCAGTTCTCAGGGAACCCCTGATAAACATTATTCTATATACTGCTATTGCTTTCCCCCTATAATCACAATCTCTTGAAGAACTCCTAGCAACCTCTTGGGGAACCCTAGGGTTCCAGGGAACCCTGGTTGAGAAACACTGCTCTATTCCATCATCCTAGTCATTGATAAAGATATTGAATAGCACTGGGCCCAAGACAGAACCCTGTGGCACCCCACTAGTCACTTCTCTCCAGGATGAAGAGGAGCCATTGGTGACTACCCTTTGGGTACCTTCTCCAGATCCAGGCAAAGCACTGAAACCCAAGCCTCCAATGTACAAATTACTCTTTTCCAGGGAGGTACAGTGAGGGAACTACAGAGGCACAGGATTCTTTCCACCCTGCCAGCTTTCCTAACTGGGAAATTTAAAGGCACAATGACCTGACTAGAAGCATGAAGCACACACAAACCAAGGTCACAAGGTTCTGCTTCTTACACCCTCTGTAACCATAACTGGGGAGCTCCTGTCCCTAAAGTGTGGTGTATGTTTCTATCAATTTGGGTGGCTAAGTTTGATTATAACATCAATATTTAAGTATCTCTGACACTAACTACACCCACAGTATCCTTCACAAAAGGTGCTCATTTTACTTTAAGTAGGACTCCTTTTACACTTAACTACAGTCAGACTCAGCCTCTCTACAGCTGTGGTCCTGAGCAGCAACCAGGGGTGTTTTATAAAACCCTACAGGTCATAGAGAATGGTACCTTCTTGTTGCTTACATCAACAAAGGCAAGAGAATGGCATAACATTTTGAAATTTACAGATTTGTTCTTGTAAGTAATATATTTTCATGTTTGGCTTTATAATATCTAAGGGAATAGTTTGTTTTGAATTCTGTATCATCCATACAGAAGGTATATGATTAATAGTAAGAAGCTGAAGAAGTAATTTAAGGTGAAACAATTTCAAATACCTGGGACAAACTGTCCTCTTTGTTCCTGATTCAGCTATCTCCATATTGAACTACTCATCTTCATACTACATCATTCAGCAGTATCTTGGACCTTCTTACCACTCTCATGAAAAACAGATTGGAGTAGTCATGATGATATAAGAAGGACAGTTGATATGTCTACATATATTTTGTTATGTCTATGTTTGAAAGTTTGTATTCATGTGCTTTATTCATAATTGTAGTTGATGTGTGTGTGTCACTAAAGTTATTAGTTTGTAATTGCACCAGGCTGCTTTTGTATTTCTGAGTACTATCCAGAATCCTGAATTTCCTGAATCATTTTGCAGTATGTTCCTAACACCTAGTACCTAACTCTTGGATCCCATACTATGATAGTCCCAGAGGTAGGGAGAGATTCCCAGGGAACCCAGAAGCCCTTACTTCTACCATGGCTCATGAATAGCTTCTGTGGCTGTGTAGGTGCAACTGCCTGGGAAAGACCAAGTAAGAAAGGGGAACAGATTCCAACCCCACAGTAGCCCTTATGGTTCAACTCATACAGATTTGCATTCACACACACTCATGCCAAAGCCTGCTCTAGTTTCTTACAGGTTTTCCTCTGTCTGCCCTTCCTGAACTGTGTGTGTTGACTCACATATCAGGGGTGCAGGAGTGTTGCCCAAATTCTCCACCAATCTTGTTACCCTAAGAGCTGGGAGGAGCTCTAGAGCCCCACTCATGAGACCAAAACCTTATTATCTGGGGGAATTATTAACTCAAACAGAAGCCTGCGAGAGGAGGGTAACTTTGGGAATCTTTTCACCTAACTGTAGAGAGCACTCCAGTTTAAAGTAAAATAAAGTATTTTTATTGGGAATAACACAAAGTGAACTCACACATGCAACACACATTCCTAAGAACCATCCAAGGCTATAGAGGAGTAAGGCAGAAAGATTGGATAAATAGAGAGATTTGGGGAGATAGGGCAATAATTACCAGTCTTGAAGAGCAGAGTTTCATGCAGTGAAGATACTCAGACAGGCATCTGAGGGAGGGAGACGAAGTTTTAATTTGGGAGGTGCCAAGAAAGAGAGTGGCCAGGTTTGTCCACTGTGGCACATTTTCTATTGTTGGGGAACTAATATTTATACCTTATTTCATATCCTGAAGGGGTGCTCTGGTTCGGACAAGCCTAGGTGGCTTTCCCACAGGATAGACAAAGGAAACTGAAACTCAACTAATTACATTAATGGCTGGAGATAATGGGTTTATGACAACCTCAGAAGGCTGGACAGGAAGGTTATAGAGACTTCTGTAGGAATAGATTTGGGAACTGTCACTTAATTGTTTGTTTGAATGAATCATTGCTGAGGTGCCCAAGGCTGGGAGAAAGGATTAGCACATACCTCCTTAATGAACCTGTTTACTGAGGGGCTTTTCAACAATCCTAATATGGGCTTTCTTGCCATAATATTTCAAAGACATATCCCAGGTCATTGTGACCTCCAGCTGACCTATTTTTGGTTTGCCCCAGCCAACCTGACCCTGAAAGTGTCCAATATTTCCCATTATGAGACATTGGGGGGAGAGGGCATGGTAACAGTGTGGTAGAAAGACAGCCACTGTGGTGTAGTGCTTTCAATGTTGGACTCTGGCAGACCAGTGTTCAAATCCCTGATTGACCATGGAAACCCACTTAGTGACCTTGGCAAATTACACCTTCTCAACCTCAGAGAAAGGCAATAGCAAACCCCCTCTGAACAAATCTTGCTGTGAAAAACTTGTGATAGGTTTGCATTAGGGTCACTATAGGTAAGAAACAACTTGAAGGCACACAACAACAGCATAGTAGAAAACATGGCAACATTTTAATTATTTCCTTTCTGACTTTTAAAAACTGCATATCTAATTGTCAAGAAAGTCACAGAGCAATCCTGATTATTTTGTCCTGTACTACCTTTTTGCTTATTCTGTGCTGGATTTCCCCTATTGTGTCCTCTGTTCCTTTATCCTCAGGTTGGTCACCCTTTTCCTTTTCTGAAAACACTGAGGCAAAGAAGGTGTTGAGTAATTCTGCCTTTTCTCTGTCCCCTGTTAGCATTTTACCATCTTCTCCATGTAGTGGCCCTACCATTTCCTTCTTCCTGCTTTTGCTACGGACATACCCAAAAAACCCCTTTTTATTGTTCTTAACGTCTCTAGCAAGCCTGAGCTCATTCTGCACTTTAGCTTTTCTGACTTTACTCCTACAAGTGTTCTCTATCTGTTTGAATGTTTCTTTGGTGATTTCCCCCTTTTTCCATTTCCTATACATGTTCCATTTAAAACTTAACTCTGTTGAAATTTCTCGTCGGCTTCTGAGGCCAGCAAGTAGAACCACTTCTCCTGAAATCGAGACAATGCATCTGCGATCTTGTTATCCACGCCCGGGATGTGGCGGGCGTGGAAAGTGATGTTGCACTCAAGACAGACCAGCACGAACTTGTGCACCAGACTTATGACCCTTTCCAACCTGGAGGACTGCCTGTTGATATTCCTAACCACTGCCTGATTGTCACACCAGAAACAAACCTTCTTGTCCCTGAAATCCTCTCCCCAGATTGTGATGGCCACCAGGATGGGGAAGAATTCCAGAAATGTGAGGTCCCTTGCGAGACCTGAGGTTGTCCATGCCTGAAGCCATGGCTGTGCACACCAATGGCCATTGTAATACACCCCAAACCCAAGCTGCCCACCGCATCGGAGTGCACCTGCAGGCCGCCCTCCAGGTCCAATCACCCCTGCCATGCAAAGACTCCATTGTAGTTCTCCAGGAAATCCAACCACACCCCCATGTCATCCTTGACCCCTTTTGTCAAATGGATGTGGTGGTGTAGCGCCCTTACACCCCTGGTGAGGTGCGCAATGCGAGCGCAAAAGGCCCTCCCAGGGGAAACCACCCTGCATGCAAAATTCAGATGCCCCAGCAGCGATTGGACTTCCTTCAGCTTGACCTTCTCCCTCTGCTGGAGAGTCCAGCATTCCCCTCAATCCCTTGATCTTGTCGTCAGGCAGCCTGGACACTCCTGCAACAGAATCTAGCTGTATTCCCAGGTACACCAGGGATGTGGTAGGGCCCACCGTCTTATCCGGCACCAGGGGAACTCCGAGTTCATCTCCCAGAGCCTGGAAGGAAGAGAGCAAGAACCCACATTCTTCCCCCCTAGCAGGACCCAACATGAGGAAGTCATCCAGGTAGTGCGTGACAAAGGGTGATCCTGCCCTGTGTTGAAGCGCCCACTCAAGGAATGTACTGAAAGCCTCAAAGCCTGCGCAGCTGATGGAGCAGCCCATGGGCAATGTCATGTCATAATACCACTGATCACGGAATTTAAAACCCAGCAGGCAATGATCGTCTGGATGCACAGGTAACAACCTGAATGCCAACTGGATGTCACTTGGCCATGAGTGCACCGTGGCCACAATTCTGCAAGAGCTGGATCACATGGTCCAATGATGCATATCGAACTGTGCACAGTTCCTGCAGGATAGCATCATTGACTGAAGCACCCTTCGGATATGATAAGTGGTGTATGAGACGGAATTCCCTAGGAGCCTTCTTTGGGACCACCCCCATTGGTGAAACTCGCAAATTGGGCATGGGAGGCTGGACAACGGGCCAGCTATGCAACCCGTCTCCAGCTCCTTCCCAATCTTGTGAGCCAGCCCCTCCGGCAGCTGCGCTGCTGATTTTAGGTTGCCAGAAATGGATACCTCCCTCAGACCCTGGAAAGGTATGTGAAAGCCAATTTTGAAACCCGCGGCCAGGTAAGCCACTGCTTCCTTCTTGGGGTAGGCTGCCAAGAGAGGTCGCATGGCCTCCAGCTTGATTGGTGTTACCGCCATGCGACCAAGCCCCCCAGTCCCGGGGGGGCTCACTTTGCTGAGCTGCTGTTGGTGCCGCTGCCTGACCCTGCTTCCTTTCTGGCATCACCTGAGGCAGGGCGGCTGTTCTGAAAGGACTGGCTCCCACCACCTTGATGGGAAGAATTGACCTTCGGATACCCACCCCCACAGCTGTCACAAAAGTGGTCAAATGGGTCTTGTAGCAGGAGCACTTACCCCATTGTACTCCCAGCACATTGACTTCTTCCCTTCCTTCTGGCGGCTGGTCTTGGGAGGATCACCCTTCTCACATCTGCCTGGCCCAGTGGCCAGCAGCCAAGTGGGGTAGTCGATGGTCTCCCATCTGTGCATGGGGGATCTGGAAGCTTTCTTTCTGCACTCAATGTCATACATGATGGCATTGGCATCCCCTGCCTGAGACCTCACCCTGATCACCTGCCGGAGGTGGTTGATCAGGTGCCAGGCCTGCTCTGGGAAAACCAGAGCCACTACCCCCATGAAGACTGCATAGGCCCCTGAACCAGTTGGCAAAAGTGTGGTCCACAGTCTCCGAGCTGGCTTTCTCGCCCTCCTTCTTGTCACTCCGATACACCCTTGCCTTGTCCCCTGGGGGCAGTGCCAACGAGAAGATGTCAACATAATAGCCCTGCAAGGTCTTGGAACGCACCTTATGGTCCAAGTGGCCCCCTGGGGGGTCCTCCTTTGATTTGGCCTCCCTCATCTCCTCACCCTCGGGTGTGCCTCCCCCCACCTTCTATTCCTTGCCAGCTTTTTGCCTGGCCTTCCTAAGCTTGAGGGCCCACCCTGGCAAACCCAGCTTGAAAGACCCTTTTTCCCAGTACCTGTCCTTGTCCTTGTCGGAAGACTCATCCGATGAAGAGCCGGAACACGACCTCCTGCGCTTTTTCCTTGGGCTATGCCCGCCTCTCGATCAGCTGCAACGATGTGATGCCGAACCACGCAATTCGGACTGCCCCAAATCCCTGGAACCACTCCTCCCTCTGGATCTGGATTGTCCGGACCGCCCACAGCCGCTGGATGACGTGCTGGGTTCGGTGCTCAGTGCCACTGGTAACATCCGGACCTCCTCACGTGCTGTGGGAGGGGGTTCCCCGTCCCTGTCCATCTTCTGGACCAGGATGGCTAACGTCCCCATAACATCCCCTATGGTAGGGGCCGGGGCCCCAAATGCCTCCACTGGGGTGTGTTGGGCCTCCACCAGCACCGGTTGAAAAGGTGGCCCGGTTATCACATTGCTGGGCCCAGGCTCACGCACTGGGGGCCCATCCCCCCATCCCCAACTGATGGCTCCTCCCCTGCCAGGGGTTGCTCCTCAGCAGGGGGCTGTTGGTCCTGCAGGTGGCAGAGTTTCGCTGTATGTTTTGGTCCCATCTCCCCACCCAAGCCGATGAGGTATGCGTGTTGTAACTCATGGTCGATATGCCACTATCTCTTCTACAGGGCAACTTAGAACATTATTGTTTTATTTTGCGCTGACCGCTGTCCTGCGGTCCAAACCCTGTAAAAGAAAATTGTTGCATACAATTGTGTGGAGGGTGTGACTTTGCTGATGCAGTGCCAACCCCCAAGCTGAGGCATCGTGTAGCTTCCCCCAGGCCTGGGGCTGCCTGCCGGGGGGAGGGGGGTTGTCTGCCCAAGGCCTCAATGCCTGGTGCCCCCGCACCCCTTCCTCCTGTGGTTTCTGTGCGTTCTGCCATTCTAACTGTTGTTCCTTTGCTTTTGTTCTTTTTTTTTAGGAAAGTGGGGGCGTGGACACTGGGCCATCCTGCAACCGACCCTCCCCTTGCCTCCTGGTGCCCAAAGGGGAGGGAGGGAGGGAGGGAGGGAACAACCGGACCATTGTGCCCCTTCCAGCTGGCGTCGGTCCATTACCCCCCCCAGCCCCCACTCGAGCTCCTGGCCAGCGGGAAAGGCAAAGCCTTGTGATGTCCCCACTGCCTACCGCAGCCCCAACCATGGAGGAGGAGGGGGAATCCCCCACCGCCCATTGCAATGCCCTGTGGGACTGGAGGAGGAGGGGGGCTGCTAGCCCTGCAATGGCTTCCCCCTCCTGAGCCCCCCCCCACCCCTTACCTCCGCCACCACGGGGGATCCAGCGGTCTATTTCATAACCCCTGCCCCGATCTCCCAGGGGTGGTATCCTCCAAAGAGAGAGGGGTGGCACTTGGCCTGCATCTGCACCGCAGCCACCCGGATCCTGCCACCCGGACAACCACCGCCTCCGCTGCGCTGGCAGCCACACAGCCACCCCTGCTGCCCGGGGGGGCAGGGTGTACGTGCCGGGGCGGGAAGAGCGGCTCCTGGCCTCCGGCCTTGCCACAACCACCAGAAGGCCCCGACTTCCAAGCCGCCCCTGCTGCGACTGAGACCGTGGGTTCCCCGCCCTAACCCCCCACACCCAGAAGGGAGGGGGTGTGCCTTGGTGGAGGGGGACGGAGCCCTGTCCCAATACCTTGCCTGTCCGTGCTCCAATGCCCCCTGACGTCCTCCTTCTTCAGCTCTCCGGAGCCTAAAGAGGGTGGAGGGCCAACGGAGCTGCAATTTAACAGCTCTGTCACCTCCCCTCTTACATCATCCAGCTGTGCCATAGGCCGGCCAGATGTCCTGCCTTCCCTGGCAGCTGCGGGCCAATTGGGGGCGAGCAGGCCCACCCTGATTGGCTGGCCACCCCCCCTCCGGCTGCAAAGCTGCCTGGGAAGGGGGAGGCAAGATGGCAGCCACTAGGGAGGACCATGCGGTCCCCCGATCCTTCTCTCCCCACCCTACTGGGACGGGGGAGCGCCAGAGGGCTCTCCGGGGCACCAGCTGGGCTGCAAAAAGGCCCACCAGCAAACGGCAAGCCCCCTTCCCCAGCTTTTGGTCAACTGGATGCTGTCAATACAAAGAGGCACACCCAGGTCTCCACACAAAAGTGGAGATTTTTAACCCAGTGCTTCAGATAGAGTCCAAGTGTTTCACTCCTCCTTCTTCCTGGCATGAAGAAGGTGGGGAGGAACAAAGTATGTCAGCTGATACTTTCAGCTGTCTGCTGAGCATTGACCTTAACTTAACATTTGCAATCTGAGGCCTGTTTCACTCCCCCTCCCCTTCCCCCTGTGGAGAAGAAATGAAGCATAGTGGTTGTAAGAACCAGCTGAGAGCACCTCTGGTTCACTATTCTTCCCTACACAATGAAGGGAAAATTAGAAATAAATATGTTTCCTTCCTACATCCTGCTTTCTAGGTATTGTTCAATCAATGAAATTCAAATATACTTATATAGTATTAATACAAGATCTCTTTCATAGTTCACAATTGTAGCACTTTGATACCACTGTTAATTCCCACGGCTGCATTGTACAGAATCTTGAGATTTGTGGTTTGGTGAGGCACTAGAGCTCTTTGGCAGATAATTCTAAATACCCCCTTCCTAAATTGCAAATCCCAGAATTCCATAGAATGGAGCCATGGCGGTTAAAGTGGTATCAAAGTGCTACACACTGAACTCCCTATAAGTTTAATAATGCCCAGTAGTGTTTTATTTTGTTTTAAAATAAAGCTGATTCCCAGTAATACATGTGGAGACTTCAGGATATTAGTCTTCTCTATGAGAGTCACAGCTAGGCCTAAAGTCAGCAGCACTACCTAGGTTTACCAGAGTGAAAACTGGAGAGGGCTCCTGTACTTTTAATGGTTGTGTAGAAGAGAGAATTTTAGCTGGAGTTGCTAGTTGCACTCAGACAGAGGCCAGAAACTGTGTTATAGGTTAAATAGGATGGCCACAAAATTAATGCAAATATAAAAATTCCGAATTAGCTACGTTCATAACTAGTATCTTCCTTGGTTAGACAATGTGTAGGAAAAGTAAGGTTGAGAGGACACAGGGCCCGATGGTTTCCAGACCAACAAATGCTTAAGCAAGGCATCAAGCAGCAGAGGTCTGGTAAATATCTGGCAGGGCTTGCCATATCAGCCAATCTGTGGGAGATGTCCACAGGGTCCACTGGAGGTGAGGTCACAAGCATCTGCCCAGGCTGCAGGTACCCCCCACTTCTGTCCATCTAGCCACCCCTGGGCTTCCCTCCCCCCTCAATTTAACTCATGCCTGATGTTCCCTCTTTCCTTCCATATCTGCCAGTTGTGACAGAGCAGTTAGAGCAATCAGAACACAAATTGTGAAGCAGTGAAGCAATAGTTACAAAAACAAAGTGGAACAGTAAATTAAAATGCCCCATAAGAAGTGGGGAGAAGACCAAGTGAAGGCAAAAAAAAAAAAACCCACGTCATGCTACAGTAAGATGGGGGGGGGGAATTCTTGGCCTCTAAAGGTGACCAGCTGCAGCATGGGGATTTGCTAGGAGGTGTGATGTAGATTAGGGCAGGAAGGTGGGTCACGCTAAAGGCTCAGCCAACAATGGCTGCCCACCAGCTTGCAGGCCTGTGAGACTTCCCCTGAGACATAAAGTCTCATGATGGCAATGCTATCGCAAGGCCTAATCTCAGGCCTGCTCCAAATAGCCACTTGGAGCAGCCTTAAGCAATGGTGCTGGCCTGAATGGGCTCAGCACAACACTGCATTACTGGTTGCATAACAAGAAAAACCTGCTGAAATTCCTCTTTTATACATTAAAGCTATTGTAATCTCCAGTTTTCAGTCTGGCAACCCTAATTACCACCATTTAATTTTTGTTCAAGTTATCTTGAGTAAAATTCTAATTACATCAGTGGAGAATTAAGTGCCAATAAATTCAGAGGGGATTACACCTACATAAGTGTTTATAGGATTGCAGCCAGACGTAGAATAAAATAGTGGCCATCCAAACATAGTTGATCAGATAAATTGGACCAGTTCCCAAAAGACCCAACCATCCTGAAACAAGATCAATGATTGTGGTAATTATAATCCAGCAAATCTGGGAGCCCACATTTGAGAACCCCACTGCAGTAGAACAAAACTCAAAGGAAATATGGAAAGTGTAAGCCCAAGTGTCTGGTGCTTTCTACATATTTTTCAATCGTATTAAATCTACTTCAATTTTATAGTATCATTTGGGATCTAGGCTCTACCTGAAGTTTGATTTAGGTTAAAGTTGAGTTCCAATTATAAAAAAAGTTTAAGTTTGTTCCAGGGCTGTTGGTGATCACTCTTTTGAGGGGAGGAGTCACAAGTCTTCAAATGGCTGCATAGCTACCCATGAGTACAAAGTACACCCATATTTTCACAAACTAGCAACCTTGTAGTATACAAAAGCAGGAACAGAATGGTTAGTTGGGCTGCCACCTCCTCCCTTAACAGGATGCTCTGCAGCATGCAGCTATTGAACAAGCAAGCGTTTAAAAGATGCAATGTCCCTGATTATGCCTAAGGTGCCCGACTTGTAATTTTGAAAGCTATAGAGCCTCTGTTGAGGGAGGGAGTAGGGAACACGTAGACATCCTAAATATATACAGCTAATCAGTTGGGACACAAGGTGTCTTTACTTTTTAACTCTGTACTGTTTTTGAAACGATTTTTAAAAACATTTAAAATAATTTCTGTCACAAGGCATTTTTAAAATGATAGATGTTATAGTGAATGAACAGTCTCTTGAATATAAAGTTATAAATGGAACAAAATCATTATCAATATAACTTAATAAGATATACTTATGCACTCATCATCATTAGTAATACTGAAAATCACCAGGTATATACAGTTTGGCATATCCATATTTGGCATATACATTTGACTCAGGCCTGGGAAGCATGTTTCAAGAGATTTCTCAGTATCTCTTGAAATCTCTTGAAATGTGAAAGAGAAGAGTTTGACATATTGTCTTTTGGGGTTTAGCTATGTATTGCAATAGGTTGCAGCATGCAGCCAAACTTTTTTTAAAACTTTTAAGTGTACATATGTCTGATCCAGATTAATCCTATCACATGAGAGTACGAGAGATTTAAACTTGCCCACAGTCAGTTTTTAACCCAAGAATTCTATACCTTCTGGCATCAGAAATACCATTTTAGGTCCCAAAGCTGTGGTGGTGGTAGGATGTTAGAGGAAAGATTTAGAGCACAGCTTAAAGGCCTATTCTTGGATAAATTAAAAATGTACACATAATTCATGGCTATTTTTTCTCAGTCAATCTGCAGTTAAAGGCAGTGTGCTAGAAGCAAGTTGAAAAATTAGCTACGTTTTTTCCTACATCTCTACATCTCTGTAGTCAGAGTTTTAAATACAAAACACTTATCACATCTGATGAACTCCGTTTGATAAAATTGTTCAGGTTTACTAGGAAGCTTATGATATGCAAGGGAAATTTTAGATGCATACCCTGCCACAGAAATCCTGAAACTGCAGATGGGGACTGAGGAAATGTCAGTAAAGCTCCTTTCTAATCTAAATGGCCACAGGTGGGCACCTTTTTTCTCTTTTTTGTTTTCAATTTACACTTCTGTGAAGACAGAATTGAAAGACAATAGAGTTGGTGGCTGTGTTGGAGAGGAGGCTGGCTGGGACTGGGCTTTGTTGCTACTCCTGTCAAATAGATTGATATCATAGAATCATAGAATCATAGAATTGCAGAGTTGGAAGAGACCACGAGGGCCATCCAGTCCAACCCCCTGCCACGCAGGAAATCACAATCAAAGCATCCCCGACAGATGGCCATCCAGCCTCTGTTTAAAGACCTCCAAGGAAGGAGACCCCACCACGCTCCGAGGGAGTGTGTTCCACTGCCGAACAGCTCTGACTGTCAAAAAGTTCCTCCTCATGTTGAGGTGGAATCTCTGTTCCTGGAGCTTGCACCCATTGCTCCGTGTTCCAGTCTCTGGAGCAGCAGAAAACAAGCCTGCTCCATCCTCAGCGTGACATCCCTTCAAATACTTAAACAGGGCTATCATATCGCCTCTAAACCGTCTTTTTTCCAGGCTAAACATACCCAGCTCCCTAAGTCTCTCCTCATAAGGCATTGTTTCCAGACCTTTCACCATTTTAGTTGCCCTTCTCTGGACACGCTCCAATTTGTCAATATCCTTTCTGAATTGTGGTGCCCAGAACTGGACACAGTATTCTAAGTGAGGTCTGACCAAGGCAGAATAGAGTGGCACTATTACTTCCCTTGATCTAGACACTATACTTCTATTGATACAGCCCAAAATTGCATTGGCCTTTTTAGCTGCCGCATCACACTGTTGGCTCATGTTCAACTTGTGGTCTACTAGGACTCCTAGATCCCTTTCGCACATAGTCTCATTCAGCCAGGTCTCTCCCATCCTATATTTATGCATTTCATTTTTCCGCCCTAAATGCAGTACTTTACATTTCTCCGTATTGAATTTCATTTTGTTAGCTTTGGCCCAGCTCTCCAGTCTATCCAGGTCATTCTGAATTTTGATCCTGTCCTCTAGGGTATTAGCTACTCCTCCCAATTTGGTGTCATCTGCAAATTTGATAAGTATGCCCCTAATTCCCTCATCTAAGTCATTGATAAAGATGTTGAATAGCACTGGGCCCAGGACAGAACCCTGTGGCACCCCACTGGTCACATCTTTCCAAGACGAAGAGGAGCCACTGCTGAGCACCCTTTGGGTTCGGCCGGTCAACCAATTACAAATCCATTGAACAGTTAACTTGTCTAGCCCACATTCTACAAGCTTGTTTGCAAGAATGTCATGGGGAACCTTGTCAAAGGCCTTACTGAAATCAAGGTATGCAATGTCCACAGCATTCCCTTCATCTACCAAGCTGGTAACTTTATCAAAAAAAGAGATCAGATTAGTCTGGCATGACTTGTTTCTCTGAAACCCATGAACTGTTCCATTTCACCTTCAGCTTCTCAAAAGAAGGTTGTGGGAAAAGGTTTGTTTAAAAGGATGGATACCAGCTTGCTGAACTGGAGTAGAGATCTCTGCATCATTAGGGACAAGATTTGGACTTCTAGCCCTTTACTTGCAAGATAAACTGCAACACGGTGGCGGCGGCAGTGATTGGGCTACAGGGAGGCTAGGCAGAGGCCTAAACCGCCCAGAGAAACACTAGCCAAGGTGGCACAGCGGCAGTCATGGCAGCAGCGAAGCCAGGGAGAACACAGGCAGGTATAGACCCCCCGGAACACTTCTTCCGGCAACGCAGTGGCAGCTACCAGGCCGCAGGGAGGACAGGCGGAGGCCCAAAGTGCCTGGAGAAACACAATCCAAAGTGGGACAGCAGCAGTCACAACAGCAGTGAAGCTGGGGAGAATTCGGGCAGGTATAGAACCCTGCCCAGGAATGCGTCTCCTAGCAATGCGGCGGCAGCAGCAGCAACTGGGCTGCAGGGAGGTCAGGCGGAGGCCCAAAGCACCTGGAGAAACACCATCCAAAGCAGCACAGCGGCAGTCACGACAGCAGCAAAGCTGGGGAGAATTTGGGCGGGAACACCTTCTCCCAGCAACACGGTGGTGACAGAAGTGACTGGGCCGCAGGGAGGCCAGGCGGAGGCCAAACCGCCCAGAGAAACACCATTCAAGATGGTGCAGTGGTAGTTGCGGCGGCGGCAGCAAAGCCAAGGAGAACTCGGGGGGGTATAGACCCCCGCCCAGGAACATCTCTCCCAGCAATGCAGTGGCAGCGGCAGTGACTGGGCCACAGGAAGGACAGGCGGAGGCCTAAACCACCCAGAAAAACACCATCTAAAGTGCCATTAAAGCCCTTTGTTGAGGTGGCCATGAGAACATAGGGTGGGAACACAGCCGGATCCTTGCCATTCTCATTATCTATGGGGGCTGGGAACGATCTGGGAGCGGGAATTGAGGTTGTGCGGGGGAAGAGAAGGTATGGTGGTAACAGAGTGAAGAGTTGTTACAAAAGAAGGCAGGATCGATGTTTAATATCTATCCTGCCTTCAGTTCACTCTATCTCCCAGAATAAATTGGAGAGCGCACCAACCATTCCACAGACCCATACTCTGCTCCGTTGCAATGCCAGGTTGGTTAAAAACAAGACTCATATCATCCATGACCTTTTATTGGATGAGGCTGCCGACCTGGCATGCTTTACGGAGACCTGGCTGCGAGAGGCCAGTGCTGTGACTTGGGCACAGGCACTCCTGGCTGGGTACTCAGTTAGTGAGTAGGTAAGGAAAAGTGGGCAGGGGGGCAGAGTGGCTCTGGTTCATAAAAACAATCTAACCTTGACCAGGAAGCCTATCCAGAACACAGTCCACATCGAGTGTATGTACCTAAGCCTGAGGACCAGGGATAGTTTAGAGATTCTGTTAGTATACCGGCCACCCCGTTGTCTAACAGACTCCCTAATTGAGCTGACACAGGTGGTCTCAGAGTTGCTGCTGGAGTCAGCCAGACTTTTAGTTCTGGGCAACTTCAGCATCCCACTTGAGACCCGCTTGCTAAATCTAACTGGCACAGCTCGGGAGTAGGTTGTCGGGCCTACTCACTGTGCAGGTCATACCCTCGATGCAGCCTTTAGTACAGAACAGGAACATCCATGGGCGGAGGTTATTAAAACCTCTGCATTGTCATGGACGGATCATTTTCCTGGTCAAGATGGAGCTAAGAGCCACTGTCTGCCCCACTGGGGGTGGTGGACCTATTAGAATGGTCCACCCTCAAAGGCTAATGGAACCAATTGGATTCCAGAAAGATGTGGAGGGTTTAATGTTTGGTAATTCCGGTGATTCTGCTGAAGCTTTGGTTAATATTTGGAACGCCGACCTCACCAAGGTTATCGACATAATCGCTCCCAAACATCCTTTCCAGCCTGCTCCTAACCATAAACCCTGTATTCAGAGGAGCTTAGGAAGATGAAGTGCGCTAAACAACAACTAAAGCACACCTGGCAGAAGACTCAACTCTTATCCGACAAGACTTGTCATAGGAATTTTCTTGATTCCTATCGAGTGGCGATACGTGCAGCACAGAAGTCTTTCTCCTCTGCACATATTGAGTCTGCAGAGTCCTGTCCAATGGAAAAGTTTAGGGTGGGGGAGAGAGCTGACACAGATTCCACCTGTGCCAAACCCCTTACTTAACCCGACAACGGCCTGCTGTGACGCAGTCAACATCCACTTTGCAGATAAAATCTCTCGGATAAGAGCCAGCTTAGATGCCAGTGTTATGACAGAATCTATAGACGAGGTTTCCAGCAACACCAATGATGAAATTTTATTGGATCAGCTTCAATCTGTGAATACTGATGATGTGGACAAGCTCCTTGGTAGGGTGAGGAAGACGACCTGTCCACTTAATCTTTGTCCATCATGGCTGGCCACCCAAGGGGGTGATGCATTGAGAATACTTCTTAGGAACATTATCAATGCAACTTTCAGGGAGAGGTTTGTTCTATCCTGTCTGAAGGAATCATAGAATCATAGAATTGCAGAGTTGGAAGAGACCAGGAGGGCCATCCAGTCCAACCCCCTGCCATGCAGGAAATCTTGATCGAAGCATCCCTGACAGATGGCCATCCAGCCTCTGTTTAAAGACCTCCAAGGAAGGAGACCCCACTACGCTCTGAGGGAGTGTGTTCCACTGCCTAACAGTTCTAACTGTCAAAAAGTTCCTCCTAATGTTGAGGTGGAATCTCTGTTACTGGAGCTTGCATCCATTGCTCCGTGTTCCAGTCTCTGGAGCAGCAGAAAACAAGCCTGCTCCATCCTCAATGTGACACCCCTTCAAATACTTAAACAGGGCTATCATATCGCCTCTTAACCGTCTTTTTTTCCAGGCTAAACATACCCAGTTCCCTAAGTCTCTCCTCATAAGGCATCATTTCCAGACCTTTCACCATTTTAGTAGCCCTTTTCTGGACATGTTCCAATTTGTCAATATCCTTTTTGAATTGTGGTGCCCAGAACTGGACACAGTATTCTAGGTGAGGTCTGACCAAGGAGAATAGAGCGGCACTATGACTTCCCTTGATTTAGACACTATACTTCTACTGATGCAGCCCAAAATCACATTGGCCTTTTTAGCTGCCGCATCACACTGTTGACTCATGTTCAACTTGTGGTCTACTAGGACTCCTAGATCCCTTTCACGCGTAGTCTCATTCAGCCAGGTCTCCCCCATCCTATATCGATGCATTTCATTTTTTCGCCCTAAGTGCAGTACCTTACACTTCTCCGTATTGAATTTCATTTTGTTAGCTTTGGCCTAGCTCTCCAGTCTATCCACTCCTGAAAAAGCCTTCCCTGGACCCCTTGGATAGGAATAACTATAGGCCAGTCTCCTTACTCCCTTTCTTAAGCAAGGTGATCAAGAGGGTGGTCGCTTCCCAACTCCAAGCTGTCTTGAATGAAACTGATTATCTAGATCCATTTCAAACTGGCTTTAGGATGGGATATGGAGCTGAGATGGCCATGGTTGCTCTGGCTGACGACCTTCACTTGGGGATCGACAGGGGTACTGCGACCCTGTTGGTGCTCCTGGACCTCTTAGCGGCCTTTGATACAATCAATCATTCCATCCTCTTGGATCACCTGAGAGGGTTAGGAATTGGAGGCACTGCCTTGCAGTGGTTCCGTTCCTTCCTCTCGGACAGATCCCAGAGGTTGAGGCTCGGGGACAGTTGCTCTACTATAATAGAGCTTAATTGTGGCATTCCCTCAGGGCACCATCCTGTCCTCGATGCTATTTAACATCTATATGAAGCCGCTGGGAGAGATCATTCGGAGGCATGGAGTGCAGTGTCATCAGTATGCTGATGACACCCAGATATATTTCTCCATGTCTCGGTCGTCAGCTTCGACTTCAGATGGCATCTCTCCTCTCAATGATTGTCTTAAAGCAGTAATGGACTGGATGAGGAAAAACAAATTGAGACGCAATCCAGACAAAATGGAGGTACTAACAGTTACAGGCCCCAAACCAGGTCTGGGAATACAACTTCCAGTCCTGGATGGAATCACACTCCCCTCCAAGGACTGCATCCACAGTATGGGGGTGCTCCTGGATCTGTCGCTTCAGATGTCTAATCAGGTAAATGCGACAGTCAGGAGTGCCTGTTATCAACTTTAGCTGATACGCCAGCTGCGCCCTTTCCTGGAAACCAGGGACCTCGAAACTGTGGTACATGCAACTGGTAACCTCCCGTCTGGATTTCTGTAATGCACTCTACATGGGGCTACCCTTATGCTTGACTCAGAACTTCAGCTAGTTCAGAACATGGCAGCCAGGTTGATTTCTGATGTTTCTGGAAGAGAGCATATAACACCTGTGTTAAAAGCTCTCCACTGCCTATTAGTTTCTGGGCACAGTACAAGTTGTTGGTTATGACCTTTAAAGCCCTACATGGCTTGGGTCCAACTTACCTCTGGGACTGCCTCCTTCCGTACAACCCTCCCCGCACACTTCGGTCCTCTGGGAGGAATCTGTTACAGCCTATGAAAACAAGGCTGTCGGTGACCTCCCAGAGGGCCTTCTCTGCTGCCACTCCCAGATTATGGAATGGCCTGCTGGACGAGATCCGTCTTATTACCAACTTAGACAGCTTTAAAAAAGCTATCAAGACGGATCTTCTCCGGCAGACCTTTCCTGAATAGCTATCCTGGCCCGAAGATTCGTTTGTCTTTTCCCTTGAGCTGCCATTGAATCATTCTATTTTTCCCCTCTCCTTTTAATTATTGTATGTTAATCCTTTCTAATGTAATAATAATAATAATAATAATTATTATTATTATTATTATTATTTAAACCCCGCCCCTCTGTTAAAACAATCGGGGTGGCTTACAAAAATTAAAATACAATACATATAAAAATCCCTAAACACCCCCCACCCCACCCTCCCCCATAAAAAAATATTAAACACATATAAATTAAAAGCAACTGTCCAAAATCACCTTTAAAAACAATAAATACAATAAATAGCCAGCGGACTAAAAGAGGCCAGGATCCCCTGAGGCTGGGATCTAATTAGGAAAGGCCTGCCGATGTTGTTTTAAGGGGTGGGTGGGTTAGGATACTGATGTAATTATGCAGAGGGGGGGGATAGAAATAAATTTTATTATTATTACTATTAGAATAAAGCTTTGATTCAAGCAGGAAGCAACATGCTGCAAAAACTGTGTTATTAGCTTCCTTTATACCAGGAAACATGTTTGCTACAATTGTCCAGAGAGAACAGCTGGTTCAAAATAAAGTAACTTGGTAAGAAATAAAGGCTGCAGTCTTAATGCACTCTTATCCCAATGAACTTCTTATTCTGGTAGCTAAATATAAAATTGCATTGTAAGGTATTAAATGTGTTTATATTTATGGGACAGTTCTCATTTGTGGTATTGTAAATACTGGCAACTCATTTTTTATTTTATTTTAATTTTTTGGCTCTGAATAAAATGTGGAACCAGCAAGTACATACCCTTTTAGGTTGTTAAGAGAAGTCATTTTATTTAGAGTTTCTTTCTGGTACTTCTCATATTAACCACTCAAAATAGGGAAAGGAGGTGGTGAAGATTTTTACTAATGCCTCATTTGCTATATTTCTGGGTATGCCATGCTTCTGCCCACCACAGGATAAGGGGGTGGGGGGTAGGAGCTGATAACCTTGGTAGCAAAAATAACAGCAAGATTCCCATTTATTTTAACAGAGCATGACTATAGTTATGATACAGGCATGCTTACTTAGAAGTATGTCTCATGAGCTGATGGAACCTCCTCCCTAATAAGCATGCTTAGCCTAGCATCCAGTTGGTTAGTCTTGACTGGAATAGAACCAGTCACTTCTATTGTGTGGGATGAGTCAACACTTTGGTAAATCCCATTGATTCAATGGGCCTACTCTAGTTAAAGCTAACAACAGGATACAGGTCTCTCTCTGACAGCCTTATAGTCTAGCTATCTATTAACTTGGAAGCAAAAGTGTGGTGGGAATTAGTCTGAAAAAGTACATAAACATACTCATTAGGGACTAAATTCCACTGAACCGAGACCTATGTCATGCCTTGCTTCCAGAACTTGGAAATGGACTCTGACTGAAGCAGTAGACATGCCAGGACCTGCTGAACTAGAGCAGGGGGGATATTCCAGAGCCACAAAGACAGATAATAATGCTGTTACCTACCCTGGCAGCCCCATCTCGGAATACTGCATAATTGTCAAAATATTTAATAATCTTACTTGATGTGGCCTTCCATGTTGTTAGCAAGTAAACCAGGGACCCCCAGAGGCCCAAGCTGGAGATATGCTTAATAGCATGCATAATCTAGGGAGGGGCTGTCCAAATTCCTATATCTAAGTCAAGGTATTTCCTGAGACTATTCACTAATCCACTCAAAAGTAGCAGAGTCCTCAATGGTTGCAAAATGGGTTTTTCCTCCCTACCCCTCCTCACAATAGGCGTTGCCTCCTCCTATTCAATTCCAAATGTATTGCCCATTAAAGATTGTTAGCACAGCCTGAGAACCCTGTGTGTAGTCCTGGGAAACTCCAAGAGACATTGTATTCCACTCTAAATCTCATTCCTTCAGGGAAATTATCACATATAAATACCACCCTAAAACTCCACCTAAGTGTGCACAGCTTCTCTTCTTCCCATCACTCTGTCAGTCTGTGTCACCAAGTCCGTAGTGTCCACAGTTCTTCTTCATCCATCCATGCTGCCAGTTTGCTGTGTGACCCTCAGAAAGCAACTCTGAGCCCCTGCAGCAGAAATCTCTGGTCTTCAGATGTGTTAGCTGCTGAGGTATAAATACACAGCCCTGACCTCCAAGCATTGTTGGAGATTATCTGACCTACTTGGTGATCCATCGTGTTCCTGTTCACTGTGTTTGACCCGGACTGTGTTTGTTCCTCTGAAATCTGTTTGTCTGACTTGGATGATGCTAGACTACTCTGAACTCTGTTTGCCAGGCCTATGCCTTGTTATTTGGATTTTACATTTGAACTTGTATTTGCTTGCTAATAAAGTAAGTGTCTGACTTCACGCTGCCTTGATTCCTTTGCCTTGACTGTGCTTGTGCCTCTGATATCAGCTGCATAGTAATCAGCCTTTGGCTGGTTGCCCAGACATTGTTTGGACAACTTATTTCTGAGGAAATTTGATTAGAATGTACAACTCTTCCCTTTTCAGTGTGGGCATGCTTTATGCTACTGTGGTTTCAAAGAATTCTCGCCACTTTGGCCCATTTTCTAGAGTTGTCTATATGCCTACCAGTAAACACTGCATGTTGCAGAGAAGTCCAATGCATGCTTGCATGATGGAATTGTTCACAAACAGCATTATTTAGTCTTGTGAGTGAGCATGCAACAGCACATTGTGTCATACTGTAGATTAGATTCCTGGGAGAAAATAGTAGCTGCTCTTTTTCAGAGACAGTTATCAACTGCTACCATATACAGCAATCCTTCTGCTCATTGATAAGATTCCAAGGAATTCCAGCCTCTCCAGAACACACTGAAAAATCTACTGGCTAATAAAAGAAAATGAAATGGCTGGCTTGATCTGAATTTGTAGAAGCATTTTTAATAACTTTAATGGCTGTATATTCTTCTTTCAAAACAATATTCCTGACAGATTAAAAAGATAAGTTATTTTCTCCACAGGTAGCATTTTGTGACAAAGATGTCTGAAGAAAAAGAAAATTCTGTAAATGTCAAAAGGGTTCCAAAAAAGGTAGTGAGCCACAGCACTCCATCAGCGATGTGGAGACTCTCTAAAAACATGTTGTCTCTGCTTAATACATCTGCATTTCTATCACCTGTGCCAAAAAAGTCATTTGAATCTGTGCAATCAGTTAAGGAGCAAACTGTGCATCCTCAGGGATGGGGCTCTTGGGATCTGCTTCAGAATCAGCTTTCTGTAGTGCCTTACTCTAGTGAAGAGCCTAGCAATAGCTCTCAGCTCACTTTTTCCAGAAGAAAACTCTCAACTATAACAGGTTCAGAGGCATCTCCTACTTCTGTTCTTCCTATGACTCCAAGCAAGAGATCCAGAGATCCTGCAGAAGTGGACAACAAAAGCAGGAAGACTGCCACAGAACAGATGCCTATCTGGGAAGAAAGAGCAGTCTTAAAAGAATCAACAGTGAAAAGGAAAAGAAGGGGGAATATTGAACAAAAAAAGCTTGTGGTAAATGCCCCCCCACTTTTAGGGGACTATATTTTCTTTAAATCTCAGCATGGTGTTAGAACAATTTTAGGTACTAGTTATTGATGATGACAACTACCATAATAAAAGAAGATTCACCTTAATGAATGCCCGCATTAAAAACTATTCTACAGTATGAACAGAAGGTGCTCTAAAATAAATATAATGTGGGGAAACTTCTGTCTCAACAGTTCAGCAGGTATTTATGTTGATGCAGAGAAGCTGGTATTGGCCATCAATTTGAACCAGCTGGAAAAATCTCAGAATAGACAGCTGCCTATGAAGACCTGTCTAGGCATTTTTTAAAGTAAATTTGGCCCAATTGGCCTATAATGATAATTTTATACATTTGATATGACCTAGAGCTTGTCTACATTAAAAAAAAATCATACTCACCTCGCAAAATCATAGATTTAGATGTGACCATGAGGGCCATCCAATCCAACCCCCTGCCCTACAGAAATACATAATCAAATCACTCCCACCAAATGACCATCCAGCTTTTGTTTAAAAACCTCCAAAGAAGGAAACATCTCTAGTAATCACTGGATTTTTTATTTTTATTTTTATTTTGCTCTGCAGTGACCCCATTAACACCATGCCGTGATCACTAAAAGTCAACATGGATTTCTCAAAAACAGGTCATGCTTATCCTTTCAGCCTGTCCTCAGAAACCTTCCTCTCTCTGAGAAATTATCTTTTTTACAAGTTTCATAGAATCACTATGTATATTATTGCCTAGTGTACATGTAAATTTTACACATCGTTGCGTATATAAATTTATGATACTGCTACACAGGACAGATATTTATTAAGATAATTTTTCATTTTTATGATAACATTATGAAGAACTTTTATGGTAATATTATAAAGAATAAGTACTGCAGTGTTACCTGAATTGCTGGGGTCTGTAGGGTCCCACTTGTGACACTAAAATTATGATATTAAGTTGGGGAATTTTAATTAGCTCAAACATAGGGCTCCAAGAGGTCAGGTAACTTACAGGACCCTTGCACCTGTGTGTACTAGTACTCACTGATAAGACTCAAACATGAAATAAAAATGGTTTTTATTGGAAAATAACAGCAGAAGCATTCACACATGCACTCACACCCACAAAACAACCACACAAGGCTAACCAAGAGTCAAGACAGAAATATTGAGATAGAGGAATAGATTCGGGGATGTATGGGCTATATTTACCAGTCCTGAAGAGCATGGGCTTGTGCAGCAAAGGAAGACACAGACTTGGAGCTGAGGGTAGTATAGCAATCCAGCAGAGTATTTGAGGGTAATATTTATACTCAATACCATACCCTTAAGGGGTGTTTTGAGTGTGAAACGATGCTTAGATGGGGTTCCCATAGTTAAACAAAGGAAACTCTGGCTTCATTGATTGCTGCTAATGGTTGAGACATTAAGGTTAATGGGTTTATGGCAACCTCCATATTGTGGAAAGAAAAGGTGTGAGGGAAGGTATTTTGAGGATAATGGAGTTCCAGTCACTGTTTTGGAGTATGACTCATTGCCAGGTGCATCTAGGGAAGATTAGCACATTCCTCCTTAACAACTCTAAGTGGTTTCACATTAATCTTGTCCTGGTGTGTTTGTTGGGGAATTTCCATGACATCTTTGTAGGTCCTAGTGACCCCCATTTGACCCTATCTGTGGTCAGCCCTGGTCTAGCTTAAACCTTGTGAAGTGTCCAATATGCCAAATTATGAATTATTAGAGGGAGGAGGTGTAAGGCCCCATAAGAGCAGTTGTAGAAAAAAATACACTGGGCTAGAAAACTAGAAAACATATTTTTTTTAAAAAGTATAAACATATCTCAGCCTCTATTTAGCAATTCTCTAGCTTTAATCTGAATAGGCATGCTTAACATTCAAACATGCTTGAAGGCAAAGAGGATGCCCTTTTATTTGCAAATATTAAGTATCTATATAAGATTCAGCCCAATTTCTGAATTTTAGCCATAGCACTACTACATTGTTTTTGCTGGTAATAGTGTGGAAACCTGAAAAAGATTATTTCTTAATTGCAGGAAAAAAGAATAAGAGATTGGGAATTACGTCAACTTAAAAACATTGAAAAAGCAATTACCCACAAACTGATAATTGAAGAAGTGTGAACCTATCAACATGGATTGTTTTCCATTGTTGGCAAGAGGAGCAGGGTAGAAAATAAGCAAGCTGCAAGCATCCTGATCACACAGAGCACTGTATTCTAGGCCTAACAGATGTTGTAAGAGTCTATCCACTGCACACTTGTACAGAATCCACATATTTTGTGACAAATTAATAAATGTAAACTCACCAATGCAAAGAAGAAACCCCTACGTTGCTTGCAAAATAATCTCTGTTGGCAAAAATATTATCTATAGAGTAATCTCAAATGATGCAATGAGGAATGTTTTTGCTGCTAGCATGGGGAAATAACAAGAGGCACCCATATCGAAGATCAGCCTTTGGTGGATTACTTATTAATCACATTTGTTTGGCTTACTTTAAGTGGGTTTTTTCCTCATTGATCTTGCCCTGCTTTAATTTTCCCTACCAGTTTTAGTTTTTACATACATTTTATGTGACCTTCAGGTACTATCTGCTGTTTATTATCTGTTTGCTAACAGGCCCAATACCTTGATGACCAATCAAAAGGCAGGTTATGGCATCCAGGGCTATAGGCTGAGGCTGTAAGCATCCTGAGGCAATCAGCTGTCTAGCAGAAGCTTAAGTAGAGCAAGGGATTCACAGCTAAACATGAAGCAGATAAAAAAAAATAGAGAGAGCATGCACAGATGTTGGAGTGATGGAGAACTACCCTGTTGCACATGGTGAATGGAGCCTGGGATTTATACATTCATATACTCCTGTTATTTCATTGTGGCCACCTATGTTGATTGACAATCTTATGTTATTTTGAGCTAGAAATGGAGAATTGCTTTTATGTCAATATGACGGGGCATAATTTTTTTCCTGGTGTTCATACTCCCTTCATAAATCTCAGGATAATCTTGGTTGAGTTAGCAGTCATTGAAACATTACAATATAGATGTAAACAGATATAATATTGCAATGAATAAATGTGCCTTGAGCATGATGGCTGTATACCGTAAAAGCTTAAAGAAGGAGCTGTGACTTGGGATGTCCATCTTTAAAATTATGCCTCTGCCATGAATTTATTAGGTAGCTTTCATTCTTAACTATCCATTTGCAATATGATGCTAATGTTATGGACCACTCTAACAGGATAATGATAAGAATTAGGTACATATATGAAATGCTTTGCACACTCTCAAGCCTATGAATACCAGCATCATTATTGATTCCTCTACTACAACAGCAAACTAAACTCTTGTTTGTTTCTAGTCTTGGGTGTTTGTCTATCAAAAGCCATTTTTACAAAAACAGATATTATAGTGAACAAACAAAGATGACATTCATCTTGATACATAAATGGGACTGTCAGCTTCTCATGATAAAATTACATACAGTTAATGAAATAGATGTGTTCCTGGACTTCTTTACAAAAACTTTTGTACCAGAGTTAGGCATAACATGGAAACAATAGGGATAGGTTCCTGTACCACACACAAAAAAGAGCAGTTCAACATGTTTCATCAAACTTTTTCTTCAAAACTAACAATATGTACATGAGAAATGAAACAAGCAGGTCAGGTAAGCCATGCATAAGTAAAGAAAAACATTGTGAACATTCTGGAGAACACTTGGATGTTTCTTTCAAAATGCATCCTGATGTTTTTTTTCTTTCAACAGTTTTCATTTTTCTTATGACTTCTACTTTGGTGGCAAAACTTATAGATTTACAGTCATGTGAAAAAGAAATCACACCCTCTTTGAATTCTATGGTTTTGCATATCAGGACAGAAGAACAATCATCTGTCCTTAGCATGTGTTAAAATTAGGTAAATACAACCTCAGATGAACAAGAACACATGACATAGTACACCATGCCATGATTAAACAAAAATGAAGCCGAAATGGAGAGCGAAATGGAGAGAACAACATACATGTTCAAAGAGGAGAGCCAAACATTAAATTGGACTGGAGAATGGTGGAGTTTGCGTCTCTTATTTGATTAGCTGGTAAATCATGTTTTTTTCAAATATGGGTCGTCGTCCCCCCCAGACCTGCCAAACCAATATCCACGGTTTCAGTTATCCAAAGTTGAAAAATAAGGGCACATTGCATAGAGCTGCATTGGAAAATGCCAAGAGAGATGTCTTCTCTAGGAATTGATAGTTCCTCCAGTGCAATGCAATGGGATGTTTGTACTGGAAGTCTTTTATTTTAATAGTATTTGCAATTATCCATGGTTTCATTTATAAATAACCATGTTTTATTGGAGTTTGTTATAAAGAGGAAAGGGGAAGCAAAGCATAGCCATTCTAGACTTTAAGAAAGCTGATTTCAGAAAACTTAGGTGAATACTGGGAGTGATCCCATGGTCAGAAATCCTAAAAGATAAAGGAGTTCATGAAGGATGGGAGTTTCTAAAAACTGAGATATTGAAGGCACAACTTCAAACAGTTCCAATGAGGAAGAAAAGGGGGAGGTGTCTAAGGAAACAAGGATGGATGTTGAAATAACTCTCAACTGAGCTAAAACATAAAAAGGACATGTACAAGAAATGGAAAAAAGGGAAAATCCCCAAAGAAGAATTGACAAATAGCCAACTCATGTAGGGGGAAAGTCAGAAAAGCCAAAGCTCAGATGGAACTCAGGCTTGCTAGAGAGGTTAAAAAAAATTAAAAGGGCTTTTATATATATATATATATATATATATATATATATATATGTCCATAGCAAAAGGAAGAACAAGGAAATGGTAGGGACGCTGCATGGAGAAGATGGCAAAAGGCTAACAGGAGACAGAGAAAAGGCAGAACTGTTTAACACCTTCTTTGCTTCACTCTTCTCCCAAAGGGGGAACAGTGCTCAACATGGGGAAGATGGAACAGATGATGCAGTAGGGGAAATATAGCACAGAATTGGTAAAGAGGTAGTTCAGGAATACCTGGCCAGTATTAATGAGTTCAAGTCTCCAGGGCCAGATGAACTTCAGAAGTAATCTCAGAACCACTGTCAATAATCTTTGAGAATTCCTGGAGAACAGGAGAGGTCCCAGCAGACTGGAGGAGGGCAAATGTTGTCCCCATCTTTAAAAAAAAAGGGGGGGGAGAAGACCCAAATAATTACCACCCAGTCAGCCTGACATCAATACTAGGAAATATTCTAGAGCAGATCATTAATCAGACAGTGTATAAGCACTTAGAAAGGAATGCTGTGATCACAAAAAGTCAACGTGGATTTCTCAAAAACAAGTCGTTCCAAACTAATCTTATCTCTTTTTTTTTTTGATAGAGTTACAAACTTGATAGATGAAGGGAATGCTGTGGATGTAGTGTATCTTGATTTCAGTAAGGCTTTTGACAACGTCCCCCATGACATTCTTGCAAAAAAGTTAGTAACCTGCGGGCTAGGCAATGCAACTATTAGGTGGGTTTGTAATTGGTTGACTGACTGAACCCAAAGGGTAGTCACCAGTGGCTCCTCTCCATCCTGGAGAGAAGTGACCAGTGGGGTGCCATACAGTTCTGTCCTGGGACCAGATCTGTTCAACATCTTTATCAATGACTTGGATGAGGGAATAGAGGTATGCTTATCAGGTTTGCAGATGACACCAAATTAGGAGGGGTAGCTATTACCCCAGAGGACAGGATCAGAATCCCAAATGACCTGAACAGATTAGAAAGCTGGGTCAAAATTAACAAAATAAATTTCAACAGGGAGAAATGTAGGATACTACACTTGGGCTGTAAAAATGACATGCACAGATAGAGGATGGGTGACACCTGGCTTGAGGGCAGTACCTGCAAAAAGGATCTAAGAGTCTTAGTGAACCACAAGGTGAACATGAGTCAGCAGTGGGATGCAGCAGCTAAAAAAGCCAATGCAATTCTAGGCTGCATTAATAGGAGTATCCTGTCTAGTCAAGGGAAGTAATAGCAACACTTTATTCTGCTTTGGTCAGACTCCACCTGGGGGTCATTTACATGGCAAAATAAATCCTCAAAGAATGCAACAAGAAGCCTGATAGTTCCCACGCATTTCTAAGCAACAGCACCCTTTTCAGAAGGAGGGGGTGCAAAAAAAAAAACCCATAAGTCGTGCAGTATCAGTTTTCACTAGTTTTCCAGACTTTTTTTTATTAAGTTTGCGAAAATGCACATAATTGGTCATGGGAACTAACCATTGTGTAAACTGGCATCGACCTTTTCGAATTACTCTGAGCAGAGCTGAATCCTGATTGGTTGGAGTGACCATTGTGCTTTATCCGAATACACTGAGGGGTTGGAGAGAAGAAATTCACCCTTCTTCTGCTTGCAGCCCACTTTGGAAAATCTGCTCTGAGCCCTTCCTGTCTGTTTCAAAGGAAGGCTTTGGGGGTTGGGAAGACGATCGGGACTAGACCCTGCTTTGCTGGTGTGTGCATGTGTATGTGTGTGCATTTGTGTGTGCGGGGAAATAGCCGCTCACATGTTCGTCCTTTTGTTTGTTTGTCCTTCCCTTCACTTGCCTTTATTCAAGGCTTTGGATGCAGGGAAGATGATCAGGAATGAGGCTAGCCCCTGCTTCTGTGGTGTGTGTTTGTGTGTGCATGCGTGAAGGGAAGGGAAGGGAAGGGAAGGGAAGGGAAGGGAAGGAGATCGCTCCACCATGCTTTTGCTTGTTCGTGCTTTCATTCACTCCTTCCTTTATAGAAGCCTTGTGGGGCTGGGGAAGACCGGGAAGTTGACAGATCGCTCTTTAGATCTCTTGTTTGTTTGTCCTTTTCTTTCCTCTCATTATTTATGGTCTCCATAACCCCCTCCTTGCTCCCTCCCCGCCTCCTGCCTGGCTTTAATCATCTGGAGGTGATCCCCCCCACCTTTGACTGTGTAAACTAAGGAAAACCGAAAGTGGCTGCATCTTCCGAATATGCCAGGATTCGTGTGATTTATGCGCTCTTGATGCGAAAGAATGGTAATCCGGAATCTCGCGAACTTTTTCCTGTCGTGGAACTGGCCCCTGGAGTACTGTCTAGTTCTGGGCACCACAATTCAGGAAGGATATTGTGAGGCTAGAATGTGTCCAGAGAAGGGTGACTAAAATGGTGGGAGGTCTGGAAGCTATGCCCTATGAGGAGTTGCTTAGGGAGCTGGGCATGTTTAGTATGGAGAAGAGAAGGTTTCGCATGTTTAGTATGGAGAAGAGAAGGTTGAGGGCTGCCACATTTAAACATATGGCCATGTTTAAATGGCCATGTTTAAATATTTGAAGGGATGTCATACTGAGGATGGGGCAGGCTTGGTTTCTGCTGCTCCAGAGACTAGGACACAGAGCAATGGACCCAAACTACAGGAAAAGAGATTTCACCTAAACATTGGGAAGAACTTCCTGACAGTAAGAGCTGTCTGGAAGTGGAATGCTTTGCCTCATAGTGTGGTGGAGTCTCCTTCTTTGGAGGTTTTTAAACAGAGGCTGGATGGCCATCTGTCAGGAATGATTTGATTGTATATTCCTGCATGGCAGGGGGTTAGACTGCATGGCCCTTGAGGTCTCTTCCAACTCTATGATTCTATGAAATGGTAAGTTCGGGAACATATCACCCATGGATGGGGGGGGAGACCTGTATTGAAAATTACTATGAGATATAATTAGGTACAAAGTTATGTATCTGAAATCACTCCAGATTTTTGTTCTTGTGTGAATTCCTGCATGGTAGGGGGTTGGACTAGATGGCCCTTATGGTCCCTTCCAACTCTATGATTCTGTGATTCTATAATTCTAAGGTTTCACTAGCAAAATGTTTCAAGAGACTGCCATATACTCCTGTTTGGAACACATGGAGCCTAGAAATAGCTTTGGTGTCACACTGGAACACAACAGCCAACTCAATAACCTATGGCAGGATTTCAGACAAGGGGTTCTGGGAAATACAGCGATAACTGTGGGGAGCCCTTACATGGGACTAGTGATGCCATTACATTTCTTCTTCATGATAGTTTATCACCATGCAAAAGCTGTGTGAATTAGCAATTAGATTTGTCCATGCAAGTATTCAAGACTGGATATTTAGGTACTCATAAAATCTTGTTTAGTATTTTCATTTTTTAAAATTCAGAGGTCAGTAGTTTCACTGCCTCAATATTATGTAAAATATATACTCTTTGGTGTCATATTCCTTTGATACAAACATGCTGAGCCAAAGAAAGTTTCCCCCCCCATTTCTTTTCTAAAGTTCAAATCAGCTTCCCCTAGGAGGGTCCCTTCCATTGCACAACTTTTCCACTCTATAAGTTCAGTGGTGACCTTGACCAAAGTATTGTTTTTCAGAACATTTTGTAAGCAATCTTAACTGGTGACTAAGCAGTGATGGTAGACTGAAGATGTTTGTGCATTTCAACACAGTGAAGCAAATCAATTAAAAACAAAAGGTAACCAATATCATCTAAATCTAGGGTCATGATATTGAAAGTGTTACCCAAATTCTGTGGGGTTTGTGGGGAACTCACTAGTGTCTGAATTTAATATGTTTTTTTTTTAATTAGCTCAATATAGCAGTGAGGGTAACAACAGGACCTTTTGACCTACTAGTACTCATTGATGAGGCCCCAAGTCAGGGGATGAAATAACAATGTTTTTTATTTAAAAAATAATCAAAGGAACACACACACATACACTCAGGCTTCAAGCAGTCACACAAGGTGAACAAAGAAAGTAGGAAGAGGAATAGAGTTTGAGATGATAGACTATGCTATACCTGACCAGCAAGCAGAAATTTGTGTAGAAGGTGCAACCCTGGTAACACAGACTGATGGAGTGAAGGGAGGAAGGGGATCTGCACACACTTTGGCAGTACTTTGGGCTGATGTTTATATTTCATATTCCCCCTGAAGGGGTGAGTTTCAGTAGAATACAATGTCTGCTGGAGTTTCTCAAGGTCTAAACAATGGATTCTCTGGGTGTATTAATGAACGCTAATGGTTGAAATATTAAAACTGATGGGTGTCAGGCAAACCTCTATTGTTTTAAGACAGGTGAGAGGAAAGATCAGTTTTACAAACAAAGAGAGTCCAGCTAACTTGATGAGATTATTGAATGACTCATTTCTATGTACATCCAGGAGAACTAGCCCATTTCCTCCCTAACTCATCAGTTTCAGGGGGGTTCGCTTAATCCTTACCCAGGTGTGTCCTTTAGAATTTTAGCAGGCTACTATGAGGAGCCCTATGAGGAAAGCTGGGCATGTTTAGTCTGGAGAAGAGAAGGTTGAGAGGGGACATGATAGCCATGTTTAAATATTTGAAGGGATGTCATACTGAGGATGGGGCAAGCTTGTTTTCTGCTGCTCCAGAGACTAGGGACATTTTCAGATGGCCCTTACCACGCAAGCAGCCTCCAGAGCAGTAACGAGGCAGCTGCGCGGCAGGCAGTTCTTTTCGGACGCCACCGTCCCTCTTCCGTGACCATTCATGCCACATACGTGAAGCTTTGGAAGTAGCCGCATCATATTTCAATCACGGAAGTTGCCAGTTGAAGGGCATGGTCCAGGAAGGGAGAGGAAAATAACCGATGTAAACAACTGGCTCCATAGATGGTGTCACTGAGAACGATTTGGATTCTTGGATCATGGGCTGTGCTTTCACGAGGGGAGACTTCTGGCAAGAGATGGGGTGCATCTCATGACAGTTGGCAGAAACGTTTTTGCCAAGACTCTCAAGAATTTGAACAGGAGGGCTGTAAACTGAGTCATATAGGGGAGGAAGACAGTATTCTGGAAGGCAAAAGGGCTGTAGAAAATAGTGAAACTGCCATAGAGGGAAGTGCAAGGACCGAACAGTGGGAGGCAAAATAAAAATTGCACAGGCAGCAAGTAAAGGGAACACATGGTCTTAGATGTCTCTACACTAATGCACAGAGCATGGGAAATAAGCAAGATGAACTTGAACAACTTAGCACAACAAAGCAAATATGATCTAATAGGCATTACTGAAACCTGGTGGGATGAGTCTCATGATTGGAACGTAAGAATAGAGGGGTATAACCTTTATAGGAGAAACAGGCCAAACAGAAAAGGAGGAGGAATAGCATTATATATCAGGGATATTTACACCAGTGACGAGATCCATGACATCAATACTGGAAGCCAGGTGGAGAGCATCTGGATAAAAATTAAAGGGGAGGGAAACAACAGGGATGTTATTGTGGGACTCTACTACACCCCCCCAAGTCAGACGGAGGAATTGGATGATGCCTTTCTAGAACAGATGACCACACACGCAGAAAGGAGAGATGTAATAGTGATGGGTGACTTCAACTATCCTGATATTTGCAATCTAACTCAACCAAACCTTCAAGGTCTAGCAAATTCCTTACTTGCCTGGAAGACAATTTCATGGTCCAAAAGGTGGAAGAGGCAACAAGGGGGTCAGCTATTTTAGATCTGATCCTAACCAACAGGGATGACCTGGTTTATGGGGTGCAAGTGGTGGGATCCTTAGGTGAGAGTGATCATGTTCTCCTGGAGTTTGTTATACAATGGAAAGGAGAAGCCAAGCATAGTCAGACACGCATTCTTGACTTTAGGAGAGCTGATTTGAATAAACTCAGGGAAATACTGGGGGTGATCCCATGGTCAGGAATACTAAAAGAGAAGAGACTTCAAGACGGATCGGACTTTCTCAAAAGGGAGATACTGAAGGCACAATTTCAAACAGTACAAAAGAGAAAGAAAAATGGAAAGTGTATCAAGAAACCAGGATGGATGACTAAAGAACTTTCAATGGAGCTAAGTTTTAAATGGAATATGTATAAGAAATGGAAAAGGGGGGAAATCACCAAAGAAGAATTCAAACAGATAGCGAACACGTGTAGGAGTAAAGTCAGAAAAGCTAAAGCACAGAATGAGCTCAGGCTTGCTAGAGAGATTAAAAACAATAAAAAGGGGGGTTTTTTTGTATGTCCGCAACAAAAGGAGGAAGAAGGAAATGGTAGGGCCACTATGTGGAGAAGATGGCAAAATGCTAACAGGGGACAGAGAAAAGGCAGAATTACTCAACACCTTCTTTGCCTCAGTGTTTTCAGAAAAGGAAAAGGGTGACCAACCTGAGGATAAAGGAACAGAGGACACAATAGGGGAAATCCAGCACAGAATAAGCAAAGAGGTAGTACAGGAATACCTTCTTAATCTAAATGAATTTAAATCTCCAGGACCAGATGAACTACATCCAAGAGTATGAAAAGAGCTTGCAAATGTAATCTCAGAGCCATTGGCAATAATCTTTGAGAACTCATGGAGAACAGGAGAAGTCTCAGCAGACTGGATGAGGGCAAACGTCCCCATCTTCAAAAAAGGGAAAAAAGAGGATCCCAACAATTATCGTCCAGTTAGTCTGACATCAATACCAGGGAAGATTCTAGAGCACATCATTAAACAGAAAGTCTGTGAACATTTAGAAGGCAATGCCATAATCACAAAAAAGTCAACATGGGTTTCAGAGAAACAAGTCATGCCAGACTAATCTGATCTCTTTTTTTGATAAAGTTACCAGCTTGGTAGATGAAGGGAATGCTGTGGACATTGCATACCTTGATTACAGTAAGGCCTTTGACAAGGTTCCCCATGACATTCTTGTAAACAAGCTTGTATAAATGTGGGCTAGACAAGTTAACTTTTAAATGGAATTGTAATTGGTTGACGGGCCGAACCCAAAGGGTGCTCAGCCGTGGCTCCTCTTCGTCTTGGAAAGATGTGACCAGTGGGGTGCCACACGGTTCTGTCTTGGGCCCAGTGCTATTCAATATCTTTATCAATGACTTGGATGAGGGAATTAGGGGCATACTTACCTAATTTGCCGATGACACCAAATTAGGAGGAGTAGCTAATACCCTAGAGGACAGGTCAAAATTCAAAATGATCTGGATAGACTGGAGAGCTGCGTCAAAGCTAACAAAGTGAAATTCAATACGGAGAAATTGCACTTAGGGCGAAAAAATGAAATGCATAGATATAGGATGGGGGAGACCTGGCTGAATGAGACTATGTGCGAAAGGGATCTAGCAGTCCTAGTAGACCACAAGTTGAACATGAGTCAACAGTGTGATGCAGCAGCTAAAAAGGCCAATGCAATTTTGGGCTGCATCAATAGAAGTATAGTGTCTAGATCAAGGGAAGTCATAGTGCCACTCTGTTCTCCCTTGGTCAGGCCTCACTGAGAATACTGTGTCCAGCTCTGGGCACCACAGTTCAAAAAGGATATTGACAAATTGGTGTGTGTCCAGAGGAGATTGACTAAAATGGTGAAAGGTCTGGAAACGATGCCTTATGAGGAAAGACTTAGGAGCTGGGTATGTTTAGCCTGGAAAAAAGACAGTTAAGGGGCGATATGATAGCCCTGTTTAAGTATATGAAGGGGTGTCACATTGAGGATGGAGCAAGCTTGTTTTCTGCTGCCCCAGAGACTAGGACACCGAACAATGGATGCAAGCTCCAGGACCAGAGATTCCACCTCAACATTAGGAGGAACTTTTTGACAGTAAGAGCTGTTCGGCAGTGGAACACACTCCCTTGGAGCGTGGTGGGGTCTCCTTCCTTGGAGGTCTTTAAACAGAGGCTGGATGGCCATCTGTCGGGGATGCTTTGATTGTTTATTCCTTCATGGCAGGGGGTTGGACTGGATGGCCCTCATGGTCTCTTCCAACTCTACGATTCTATGAATCTATGAGTAAGACTTTTAGAGCCTATTTAGATCATGTTAAGGAATTCTGTTAATTTCTCCACTTTGGTTGGATGTAGCTAAACTTAGTAAGTGAATGTAACTTAGAATAACTGAATGCTATACCTGTAATACCTGCTATTTCTGTAACTTTAAGCATGCCTGAGGTATGGTAGAAGCCTGCCTCATGGAAGATTGTCTAACTGAACTTCCTAATCTTCCTATACACTGGTGCTGCATGTGTCTATACCTCTTGGTTTTGCTACAATTTTCTGTCTCTTTGGGGAGAAGAAGGAAGATTTGGTTGATTTACAGTGGCGGGTAGTTCCCCTGTGGGGAATACAGTCTCCCAAATGGTATGGCTATAAAGACGGCCTTTGGGTGGTGGCAGAGATTTTGGCCTGTAGGGGGCATCCTGGAGTGAGGCTACTCGGGTTACCTCTACAGCGGAGCTAATCTGGGGGTTCCAAGGCAAGAGAGCCCCAGTTTTAGCTATATAACAGCTTTGTTTGCATAAGAAAATTTGGGTTTGTTTATCAAATAGCATTGTTGCTTTACGTCTTTGGTACAGAACATCTCTGTCCCTTTTCATACATGACCTCTGGCCCTAAGCTGAACCCATTTCTCCAGCTGAAAGAAGCCCCTCACTCTTGTTTTACTCCATCCAAGTAACACAAAAGCTTAAAAGAAAAGGTATTTTATTCAGGAAAACAGGTACAATTCTGTGAGCCTCTCCTGTGGGAGCAAGGGAGCAACAACCTGGACTTGGCATTTCTGCACCCTGGAGTTGCTGCAATAATGAGACCAGAGTTGGTTGAAAGGGGAAAAGGTGGGGCTGTGCATAAAATAGTGTGGCTTTCCCTTTTTACTTCTTCTATTCAAAGAAGCAATGTTATCTGTTTATTTAAAATGTATATATACTACCCAACTGGCAAATGTCTTTGGGACTGTTTATAAATAAATCACCTGCTCCTATTAGATCTGGGCCCTCTGTGGAGGCTTGACTTGTGCATGATGTAACAAGTTCAGTATTTCCATAATACAATTCATAGAACCAACAGAAATATCAAACAAAGGGTGAGCACATAGTAGTGAAATATATAGCACCTCTAATGGGGTCATAAAAACATTTTACAGATTAGTAGAAAGAACATCCTGACCTAGAAGTGGTCATTCTTTATCCTCCAAAATGATCTAGCACAGACAGGCATGGGCTCAGAAAGGGAAAACCAAGAAAGTAGACATGAATGTATAAGGACAATGAGGAAGGATATTGGCAAAGGAAAACAATGGGGGGGGTTATCATAGGCACTTTCTGCAGTTATCTGTGTCTCACCATCTCAATTAAACTTTTCAACCCCAGATTCTAGAAAGTGAAAACAATGCCTCTCAAATGGGATGATACATAAAGAACAAAAACCACAGGAATACTAAAGTACATGGTTGGCAGATGGGGTTTTTCAGCAACAGATTTGTAGAACAATGTTTAAAATTGGAATCAACTACAAATCAAAGTCATTCTGAGTAAAAACAATTCAGGAGTTGTTTTAGTGACTTTTTTGGTACTCTCCCATCCCTGCTACTGTCACTGTTCCCAAAAAAGTCTGGATTGATTATTTGCCTTTCTCGTTATTAGGTGAAATATGAGGAACTGGAGGATGACCTTAAAGGAATTGTGTGTATATCATGCCATATCACTGGTCAGTTTGGGAGCAAAGAATGGTTCATCTTTCAAGTGAAGTCCTGCCTGGCTTTCCTTTTAGTGAAGAGTAGCCAGTCAGCTTCTTCATGGAGCTGTGTACATAGCAGGTTTTGTGGAAAACAAACCCACAACTATTTAAACCTTAAGAGAGAATTTCATGGAACAATCAGCTTATAGAATGTTGCCACATATATTACCACCAGTGCATATAGTTTCCACACCAAGAGCAGCTGCTGCCTGAGAAGTCTCCAAATTCTGAATATCATTTGCAGGGTAAGATGTAATGCATGTAATGGTCAGTTCATGCAGGACTTGGTGCACAGCCACTAGTTTTATTTTATTTTTAAACTGTCAGTTGAATATGGGCAGGACTCCTATTGCTTTAATATTTTGCAGATATTGATTTATTTGATTGAGGAATCAGCAAGACTTACCATATAGTTCCATCAGGAGGAATCACAGCACTCTCCTCACTCACTTACCCCAACCCACTTTTAGCCCTCCTGCAGCATGGCTAGGGGAAAGAAGTGTTCTGCTTCTTTGGACACAAAGCAACAGCCTTTCCTCTGTAACCTTCCGTGGGTGGTCAAGAGGTCTTGTAAAAGCTACAACAGGAATGTACAACTGTGGGTGGCTGGGGGCCACATTTGCCCACCAAGAGACCTTGGAGGGCAACATTTCCACACTGAACTCTAAAGAAAATTTTCTCTTATGCTTCCAATATCCTATATGGGGAAATTTTCACCACAGGTGCAGCCAGATGGGAGAATTTGTTGAGAAAAATAGCGCCTTACCTCCCTATTGCTGCAGTGTCCATTTTGTGCTCATGACTCATTCACAAACTTGCTGGAAGTGAAAATTAGCGATTTGCTGTTCACATGGAGCAGCACAAAAAATGGTGGCCGAAAGTGAGTTGCATCCCCAAAATCCCCCCCTTTAAAAAAAAAAAAACAGATGCGGGAGAGCTATTTTCCACAGCTCCGGCATTGCAAGCCCTCCCTTGCAAGCATGCCCCCTCTGAGGTCTGACCAATCAGTTTTCAGTCCTGCTGTGTGCCCCTTTTTGAATTGGTTGTACAGGTGACTTGTTACGCACATTTTCACACAATTTTTTAAAAAAGATTGCGAGAAACAGTGAAACCTGTTATCACAATCTATTTGGAGTTTTCAGCCCCCCTCCTTCTGAATATGGTGAATCCTGGCAGGAGCACATCTAAACTAAAGGTATTCTGCCCACATTCTTGCTGGACTTTTTTGTCATGTAGATGAGCGTCATGTTTTGGGAGTGAGGGACAGCATTTTAGACCCAGGAGAGGCCTTTTTTAAAAATCAACTTCCTATTTTAGAAAAAGGGCTCTGCTGAATCTAAAATCACTAGGTGTGCAAAAAGTGGCAAAATGCCCCCCACATTCACATGAGGGCATTTTGGAGTATTTTTTAATTCCCAGGGGCCCCTTGAGGGCCACAAAAGAGCCTGGGGTATATGTGTAGCCTGTGGGCCACACTTTGCCCACCCCTGAGATATATGAATGGAGCTACTTTCCACCAACTAGTAAACAGCTGTATCAACTATAAAGTGGATTTGTGGGGTCAGGGAGGAGAAATATTGTAGTGCCTCCTGATGGAAATGTTATGGTAAGGTTTCCTCGTTGAAGATGTACTAAACAGTAATGCGAGAGCAGCCTTGTTCCATATTCCACATGGCAATCTTCATGGTACTACAGTCATCCCTTCACATTCGCGGGGGTTAGGTTCCACAGACCACCGCGAATGTGAAAAATCCGCGAATAAAAATTGCCCTCCCCCTCAACCGCCAAAGCGACAACAGGGCCTCCGGAGGCCCTATAGTCGCTTTCCCCCCCTCCCCATTCCTTCATGGGGCCTCCGGAGCGTCTCCAGAGGCCCCATGGTCGCCTCCCCGGCCCTCCCCACTCCCTCCCCAGGCCTTCATGGGGCCTCCGGAGCGTCTCCGGAGGCCTCATGAGCGCCTCCCCAGGCCTCCCCCGGGCCTGCATGGGGCCTCTGGAGCGTCTCCCCAGCCCTCCCAAAGCCTACATGGGGCCTCTGGAGATGCTCCAGAGGCTCCATGAGCGCCTCTCCAGCCCTCCCCACGCCCTCCACAGGCCTCCCTGGCCCTCCCCACCTCTTCCCCGGGCCTGCATGGGACCTCCGGAGACGCTCCGGGGGCCCCATGGAGGCCCCCCCAGCCCTCCCCACGCCCTCCCCAGGCCTGCATGAGGCCTCCGGAGCGTCTCCGGAGGCCCCATGGAGGACTCCCCGACCCTCCCCACCCCTTCCCCGGGCCTGCATGGGGCCTCCGGAGCGTCTCCGGAGGCCCGATGAGCGCCTCCCGAGCCCTCCCCACGCCCTCCCCAGGCCATCATGGGGCCTCTGGAGACGCGCCGGAGGCCCCATGGAGGCCTCCCCGGCCCTCCCCACCTCTTCCCCGGGCCTGCATGGGGCCTCTGGAGCATCTCCGAAGGCCCCATGGAGGCCTCCCCAGCCCTCCCAAGGCCTGCATGGGGCCTCCGGAGATGCACCGGAGGCCCCATGAGCGCCTCCCCAGCCCTCCCCATGCCCTCCACAGGACATCATGGGGCCTCCGGAGACGCTCCGGAGGCCCCATGGAGGCCTCCCTGGCCCTCCCCACCTCTTCCCGGGCCTGCATGGGGCCTCTGGAGACACTCCGGAGGCCCCATGGAGGCCTCCCCAGCCCTCCCCACGCCCTCCCCAAGCCTGCATGAGACCTCCGGAGCATCTCCGGAGGCCCCATGGACGACTCCCCAACCCTCCCCACCCCTTTCCCGGGCCTGCATGGGGCCTCCGGAGCGTCTCCGGAGGCCCCATGAGCACCTCCCCAGCCCTCCCCATGCCCTCCCCAGGCCATCATGGGGCCTCTGGAGATGCTCCGGAGGCCCCATGGAGGCCTCCCTGGCCCTCCCCACCTCATCCCCGGGCCTGCATGGGGCCTCCGGAGTGTCTCCGGAGGCCCGATGGAGGCCTCCCCGGCCCTCCCCACCCCCTCCCCAGGCCTTCATGTGGCCTCCGGAGCGTCTCCGGAGGCCCCATGAGCGCCTTCCCAGCCGTCCCCATGCCCTCCCCAGGCCATCATGGGGCCTCCGGAGCGTCTCCGGCGGCCCCATGGAGGCCTCCCCGCCCCTCCCCAGCCCTCCCCCGGGCCTGCATGGGGCCTCCGGAGCATCTCCAGAGGCTCCATGATCGCCTCCCGAGCCCTCCCCACGCCCACCCCAGGCCTTCATGGGGCCTCCGGAGCGTCTCCGGAGGTCCCATGAGCACCTTCCCAGCCCTCCCCACACCCTCCCCAGGCCATCATGGGGCCTCCGGAGCGTCTCTGGAGGCCCCATGGAGGCCACCCCGGCCCTCCCCACCTCTTCCCCGGGCCTGCATAGGGCCTCCGGAGCGTCTCCGGAGGACCTATGGAGGCCTTCCCGGCCCTCCCCACCCCTTCCCCGGGCCTGCATGGGACCTCCGGAGCGTCTCCGGAGGCCCCATGGAGGCCTCCCCAGCCCTCCCCAGCCCTTCCCCAGGCCTGCATGGGGCCTCCGGAGGCCCCATGGAGGCCTCCCCGGCCCTCCCCAGCCCTTCCCCAGGCTTGCATGGGCCCTCCGGAGCATCTCCGGAGGCCCCATGAAGGCCTCCCCAGCCCTCCCCAGCCCTTCCCCAGGCCTGTATGGGGCCTCCGGAGCGACTCCGGAGGCCCCATGGAGGCCTCCCCAGCCCTCCCCAGCCCTTACCCAGGCCTGCATGGGGCCTCCGGAGGCCCCATGGAGGCCTCCCCGGCCCTCCCCAGCCCTTCCCCAGGCTTGCATGGGCCCTCCGGAGCATCTCCGGAGGCCCCATTGAGGCCTCCCCAGCCCTCCCCAGCCCTTTCCCAGGCCTGCATGGGGCCTCCGGAGCGTCTCCGGAGGCTCCATGATCGCCTCCCCAGCCCTCTCCAGCCCTTCCCTGGGCCTTCATGGGGCCTCCGGAGCGTCTCCGGAGGCCCCATGGAGGCCTCCCCGGCCTTCCCCACCCCCTCCGCAGGCCTTCATGGGGCCTCCGGAGACGCTCCAGAGGCCCCATCATCGCCTCCCCAGCCCTCTCCAGCCCTTCCCTGGGCCTTCATGGGGCCTCCGGAGCCTCTCTGGAGGCCCCATGGAGGCCTCCCCGGCCCTCCCCACCCCTTCCCCAGGCCTGCATGGGGCCTCCGGAGCGTCTCCGGAGGCCCAATGGAGGCCTCCCCAGCCCTCCCCAGCCCTTCCGCAGACCTGCATGGGGCCTCCGGAGGCCCCATGGAGGCCTCCCCAGCCCTCCTCAGCCCTTCCCCAGGCCTGCATGGGGCCTCCGGAGCATCTCCGGAGGCTCCATGGAGGCCTCCCCGGCCTTCCCCACCCCTTCCCCAGGCGTGCATGGGGCCTCCGGAGTGTCTCCAGATGCCCCATTGAGGCCTCCCCAGCCCTCCCCAGCCCTGCATGGGGCCTCCCCGGCCCTCCCCAGCCCTTCCCGAGGCCTGCATGGGGCCTCCGGAGCATGTCCGGAGGCCCCATGGAGGCCTCCCCGGCCCTCCCCAGCCCTTCCCCAGGCCTGCATGGGGCCTCCGGAGCGTCTCCGGAGGCCCCATGAAGGCCTCCCCAGCCCTCCCCAGCCCTTCCCCAGGCCTGCATGGGGCCTCCGGAGGCCCCATGGAGGCCTCCCCAGCCCTCCTCAGCCCTTCCCCAGGCCTGCATGGGGCCTCCGGAGCATCTCCGGAGGCTCCATGGAGGCCTCCCCGGCCTTCCCCACCCCTTCCCCAGGCGTGCATGGGGCCTCCGGAGTGTCTCCAGACGCCCCATGGAGGCCTCCCCAGCCCTCCCCAGCCCTTCCCCAGGCCTGCATGGGGCCTCCCCGGCCCTCCCCATCCCTTCCCGAGGCCTGCATGGGGCCTCCGGAGCATGTCCGGAGGCCCCATGGAGGCCTCCCCGGCCCTCCCCAGCCCTTCCCCAGGCCTGCATGGGGCCTCCGGAGCATCTCCAGAGGCTCCATGATCGCCTCCCGAGCCCTCCCCACGCCCACCCCAGGCCTTCATGGGGCCTCCGGAGCGTCTCCGGAGGTCCCATGAGCACCTTCCCAGCCCTCCCCACACCCTCCCCAGGCCATCATGGGGCCTCCGGAGCGTCTCTGGAGGCCCCATGGAGGCCACCCCGGCCCTCCCCACCTCTTCCCCGGGCCTGCATAGGGCCTCCGGAGCGTCTCCGGAGGACCTATGGAGGCCTTCCCGGCCCTCCCCACCCCTTCCCCGGGCCTGCATGGGACCTCCGGAGCGTCTCCGGAGGCCCCATGGAGGCCTCCCCAGCCCTCCCCAGCCCTTCCCCAGGCCTGCATGGGGCCTCCGGAGGCCCCATGGAGGCCTCCCCGGCCCTCCCCAGCCCTTCCCCAGGCTTGCATGGGCCCTCCGGAGCATCTCCGGAGGCCCCATGAAGGCCTCCCCAGCCCTCCCCAGCCCTTCCCCAGGCCTGTATGGGGCCTCCGGAGCGACTCCGGAGGCCCCATGGAGGCCTCCCCAGCCCTCCCCAGCCCTTACCCAGGCCTGCATGGGGCCTCCGGAGGCCCCATGGAGGCCTCCCCGGCCCTCCCCAGCCCTTCCCCAGGCTTGCATGGGCCCTCCGGAGCATCTCCGGAGGCCCCATTGAGGCCTCCCCAGCCCTCCCCAGCCCTTTCCCAGGCCTGCATGGGGCCTCCGGAGCGTCTCCGGAGGCTCCATGATCGCCTCCCCAGCCCTCTCCAGCCCTTCCCTGGGCCTTCATGGGGCCTCCGGAGCGTCTCCGGAGGCCCCATGGAGGCCTCCCCGGCCTTCCCCACCCCCTCCGCAGGCCTTCATGGGGCCTCCGGAGACGCTCCAGAGGCCCCATCATCGCCTCCCCAGCCCTCTCCAGCCCTTCCCTGGGCCTTCATGGGGCCTCCGGAGCCTCTCTGGAGGCCCCATGGAGGCCTCCCCGGCCCTCCCCACCCCTTCCCCAGGCCTGCATGGGGCCTCCGGAGCGTCTCCGGAGGCCCAATGGAGGCCTCCCCAGCCCTCCCCAGCCCTTCCGCAGACCTGCATGGGGCCTCCGGAGGCCCCATGGAGGCCTCCCCAGCCCTCCTCAGCCCTTCCCCAGGCCTGCATGGGGCCTCCGGAGCATCTCCGGAGGCTCCATGGAGGCCTCCCCGGCCTTCCCCACCCCTTCCCCAGGCGTGCATGGGGCCTCCGGAGTGTCTCCAGATGCCCCATTGAGGCCTCCCCAGCCCTCCCCAGCCCTGCATGGGGCCTCCCCGGCCCTCCCCAGCCCTTCCCGAGGCCTGCATGGGGCCTCCGGAGCATGTCCGGAGGCCCCATGGAGGCCTCCCCGGCCCTCCCCAGCCCTTCCCCAGGCCTGCATGGGGCCTCCGGAGCGTCTCCGGAGGCCCCATGAAGGCCTCCCCAGCCCTCCCCAGCCCTTCCCCAGGCCTGCATGGGGCCTCCGGAGGCCCCATGGAGGCCTCCCCAGCCCTCCTCAGCCCTTCCCCAGGCCTGCATGGGGCCTCCGGAGCATCTCCGGAGGCTCCATGGAGGCCTCCCCGGCCTTCCCCACCCCTTCCCCAGGCGTGCATGGGGCCTCCGGAGTGTCTCCAGACGCCCCATGGAGGCCTCCCCAGCCCTCCCCAGCCCTTCCCCAGGCCTGCATGGGGCCTCCCCGGCCCTCCCCATCCCTTCCCGAGGCCTGCATGGGGCCTCCGGAGCATGTCCGGAGGCCCCATGGAGGCCTCCCCGGCCCTCCCCAGCCCTTCCCCAGGCCTGCATGGGGCCTCCGGAGCGTCTCCGGAGGCCCCATGAAGGCCTCCCCAGCCCTCCCCAGCCCTTCCCCAGGCCTGCATGGGGCCTCCGGAGGCCCCATGGAGGCCTCCCCAGCCCTTCCCCAGGCCTGTATGGGGCCTCCGGAGCGTCTCCGGAGGCCCCATGGAGGCCTCCCCGGCCCTCCCCAGCCCTTCTCCAGGCCTGCATGGGGCCTCCGGAGCGTCTCCGGAGGCTCCATGATCGCCTCCCCAGCCCTCTCCAGCCTTCCCTGGGCCTTCATGGGGCCTCCGGAGCGTCTCCGGAGGCCCCATGGAGGCCTCCCCGGCCTTCCCCACCCCCTCCCCAGGCCTTCATGGGGCCGCTGGAGCGTCTCTGGAGGCCCCATCATCACCTCCCCAGCCCTCTCCAGCCCTTCCCTGCGTCTTCATGGGGCCTCCGGAGCATCTCCGGAGGCCCCATGGAGGCCTCCGCGGCCTTCCCCACCCCCTCCCAAGGCCTTCGCGGGGCATCCGGAGGGTCTCCGAAGGCCCCGTGGAGGTCTCCCCGCTCCCTCCCAGGGCTTTCACGGGGCCTCCGGAGGCCCCGTGTCGCGGTTTTGGGGGGGCCCGGGGGGCCCTCCCAAAACCGCGAATAATCAAAACCATGAATGTCAAGTTCGCGAATGTGGAGGGACAACTGTAATTTTAATCCTAAAAAACACTTTCCTATTGGCCAGTTATGTTTAGTCAAATCATCTTTTGGAGCCCAGGTCTGAGTACTTATACCAAACCTGCGAAGCTTATGACCTATGTTTGTTTGTTTGTTTGTTATTTATTCCCTGCTCTCCAGCCACAAGGCTATCAGAGCAGCTTACAAATAGTTTTAAGCAATAGCAATTTACACATCTACACTGCATTGAGCAGTTCCCAATATGTGTTAGCTAATTGCCCCCACAAGCCGGGTACTCATTTCTTTGTCTATGTTCATGTCTATGAACCCAAAGACAGCATTCCAGTCATGTATAGTGGTTTCAACAAAACTTTTAAATGCCCACCCTGGTCTGAAACAGCAGGTAAACTGATTCTTAGCAGGTGGTCTAAATTCTGCTTTGTGGTCACAAGTTGTTCAAACCTTGCTTGGTGCCTTCTGAGTCAAATGAACCGTAGACCCAAATTCAGTTGCTAGTCCCAACTAGAGTAATTCCATTGGATAAATGGGAACCTGGAAAGTCAACACTAGTATGTGTTCCATTCATTCAGTTAGTCTATTCCTGCTGGGATTAGCAACTAGCTTTTGGATTTAGCAGTTAGGATCATAGAATCTTAGGGCTCATTTACACAGCAGGTTTTATTACGTTAAGTTGCGCTTTAGCACTTTCCCGCATCAGTGGTGGGTAGTTTACACGGTATATGTTTACACAGCTATATTTTGTGGCTCTTTGATTTTTTCCGCTTTGAGATTCACACAGCCAAATGTGGTGGGGGCGTAGCCAAGCATTGGAGAGGAGACAAAGGAATGCCATAGGAATGTCTGCCCTGGCCCCAACTCCGTGGTTAACAGCTTAGAGGCAAAGAATGTCACCCTTTGCCTTTCCCCCCCCCCAGCTCCCTGCCCACAAATCAAACTCCAAACGGAAGGTTTTTTCTCCTTGCTTAACAGCATTTTCTTGCCAAATAAACAGACTGCCAAAATAGCAGGGAGAAAGAGAAAAAATTCTCTCTCTCTCTCTCTCTCTCTCTCACTCACTCTCCCTCCCTCCCCCAATCACAGTGCAGCTCCACTGCAGCCCTTAGTGAAACTGTCTCTCTCTCTCTCTCTCTCTCTCTCTCTCCCCCTCCCTCCCTCCCCCAAGCAGAGCTGACGAGACAGGAGCTTTATGGGGAGAACAAATCTTCCCCTGACTGTGGTGCGACTTGGGAATCCTTTTTCTTGGCAGACTTGCAAAATAACAGAGAGGATTTTTCTGAAGTTTCCTAATCACTACTGAATCTCCCTCCCTCACACCCCCTCTTTTAAGCCCACCTTCATCATAGCAACCAATCACAGTGAAGCTCTGCTGCAGCCCTTAGTGGAATGGTTGTTTACACTACCAATAAAGCGCTACATTGCAAATATACCAGCAAAAGTAGCGACATCCCTTGCCACGCTATATTTGGGTGTTTACCTTCCCCCCTTCTGAATGAGGTGATGCTGTGGTGCGATCCGTGGGAACAATGAGCTATCTTTGCAGTATATTTAGAGGAATATTAGTCCCTTAGAGTTGGAAAGGGCTACAGGAGCCATCTAGTTCAAACCCCTTCCATGAAGGAATATACAGATAAAGCATTAGATGTCCATCTAATTTCTGCTTGGAGACCATCACTCTTTTATGCAGTGTATTCCACAGTCAAACAGTTCTTACATAAAGTAGTTCTTCCTAATGTATTATTATTATCATCATTTATTTATATAGTGCCATTGATGTACATGGTGCTTTACAAAAGGTTACAGAATAAAATAATTATCACTATTCCAAAAATATAAAATATTAAAATACAATACTAAAATACAAAATGAAAACATACAGATAATTCAGAATAAAACAAAATAATCAGTACAGATAATCAAATACAATAACGATATAAATATTAATCCAAAATTCCAAAAGTTTGAGAGAATGAAAAAAGTTCTTAATTTGGATTTAAAAACAGCAAGAGAAGAAATAGTCTGCAAGTTTACTGGGAGCTAATTTCAGGAATAAGGGGCAGCAAGAGAAAAAGGATGAAGTCAAGCCAAGGAGAAAGAAACCATTGGCTGGGTAAGTAGCCCAGAATTCACAGAGCAAAGATTTCTAACAGGTTGGTAAAAAGAGATAAGAGTTGCAAGGTAAGGAGGAGCTAGGTTATGCAGGGCCTTGAACGTCTGAACAAGCAGCTTATGCTGAATCCTAGAGAGAATAGGGAGCCAATGAAGGGATATCAAAAGTGGAGTAACATGATCAAAACAATGGGCCAAAAAGGACTATGAGGAGTCAAAGACAAAGCCAAGTCTCCGTGCTTTGTTCACAGGATGGATGGGAACATGATTGACAGTAATAGAAAATGTATCATGTAAAGGAGGTTTCAGAGGAAAGATGAGTAGTTCTGTCTTTGCTATGTTAAGTTTAAAGTGGTGATGAATCATCCATGCTGAGATACCAGAAAGACATGCTGTAGTGAGATGTTCAAAATCCGAAGAAAGTTCGGGAGTAGAGAGGTACAGTTGTGTATCATCAGCATAAAGGTGATACTGAAACCCATATGAGCTGATAATATTTCCTAAAGATAGTATGTAAAGAGAGAACAATAAGGAACCCAGAACGGAGCCCTGAGGAATCGCAACCAAGAGGGGAAAGGAGGGGGATTCATGTCCACCAGCTACCAAACTAAATGACCGATGAAAACCAGCTGAGAACGGAGTCAGTGAACCCTAAATCATGAAGTGAATCTAACAGAAGAACATGATCGACTGTATCAAAGGCTGCAGAAAGATTGAGGAGAATAAGGATGGAGTACAGGTGGAATCTCTTTTCTTGTACCTTAACTTAAATCCATTGGTTCTCTTTCTAGTCTCTGGGGCGGCAGAATACAAGCTCACTCTATCTTACACATGACAACCCTTTAGATATTTAAAGATAGCTATCATGCCATCTCTAAGTCTTCTCTTCTCTATGCTAAACATTCTCAGCTCACTGTCATTCCTTATAAGGCTTGGTTTCCAGAACTTTGATCATCTTGCTCACTCTTCTCTGGGCATATGCTAGCTTGTTGCTATCACTCTTGATGCCCAAAACTGGACACAGTAGTCCAGATGAGGTCTGACCAAAGCAAAAAAAACCCAAAAAGTATTGAAATTCAATACGGAGAAGTGTAAGGTACTGCACTTAGGGCGAAAAAATGAAATGCATCGATATAGGATGGGGGAGACCTGGCTGAATGAGACTACATGCGAAAGGGATCTAGGAGTCCTAGTGGACCACAAGTTGAACATGAGTCAACAGTGTGATGTGGCAGTTAAAAAGGCCAATGCGATTTTGGGCTGCATCAATAGAAGAATTGTGTCTAGATCAAGGGAAGTAATAGTGCCGCTCTATTCTGCCTTCGTCAGGCCTCACCTAGAATACTGTGTCCAGTTCTGGGCACCACAATTCAAAAAGGATATTGACAAATTGGAGTGTGTGCAAACAAGGGCGACTAAAATGGTGAAAGGTCTGGAAACAATGCCTTATGAGGAGAGATTTAGGGAACTGGGTATGTTTAGCCTGGAAAAAAGACGGTTAAAAGGCAATATGATAGCCCTGTTTAAGTATTTGAAGGGGTGTCACATTGAGGATGGAGCAGGCTTGTTTTCTGCTGCTCCAGAGACTGGAACACGGAGCAATGGATGCAACCTCCAGGAACAGAGATTCCACCTCAACATTAGGAGGAACTTTCTGACAGTAAGAGCTGTTCGGCAGTGGAATGCACTCCCTCGGAGTGTGGTGGGGTCTCCCTCCTTGGAGGTCTTTAAACGGAGGCTGGATGGCGATCTGTCGGGGATGCTTTGATCGTGATTCCCTGCATGGCAGGAGGTTGGACTGGATGGCCCTCGTGGTCTCTTCCAACTCTGCAATTCTATGATTCTATGAAAACAGAATGGCATTATTACTTCCATTGATCTGGACATTGTACTCCTGTTGATGCTTTTTTGCGTGCTGTATCACAGTGTTGACTCATGTTTAGCCTGTGGCCTAATGAGATCCTTTTCACATGTACTGCTTTCAAACCAGTGCTACTCATCCTATATTTCTCCATTTCATTTTTCCTCATGAAATTCATTTTGCTAGCTTTGGCCCTGTTCCCCAATCTCTTAGGGTATTTTTGAATTCTGGCCCTCTCCTATACAGTATTTACAATCTCCCCTCCCCCCACCCCATTTGATAATTTGATAAGCATATCTTCTTTTCCATCATCTAAGCTGTTGAAAAACATTTGAGAAACCATCTCAAACATTTCTCTCCAGGATGAATCAAAACTCAACACTTCCAAAGGAATGCCACCCACGGACAGGGGGATGTCCAGCTGATAATGGGCCATCAACCAAACATTAGTCAAACAGGCACTAATCCTCCTTGCATTTCTGTACCCAGAAACTAACCATTCAAATACACAAATTTGCATCTACTCCCCAACAGGAGTTCACTGTATATAAATTCCACACATACTCCTACCCAGCCATTCTCTGAAGATTCCAACCACAGATGCAGGTGAAACATCAGAAGTAAACTCTTCCGGAACATGGCCTCTCAGCCTGGAAAAAAAAACAAGGAAAATTACAAATCCACCTTAACAGTAGCACTGTCTAGCACACCCTTCACTGGCTTGCCTGCAAGAATACTGTATATTCTGGCATATAAGATGAATTTTTCAGCCTCTAAAATCAACTGAAAAGTCAGGGGCCAGCTTATACGCCGGAGCCCCATCTCGGATTTGGAATGACGGAGGTGGCTGGCTGGGGGGGGGGGAAGCTTGCTAGCCACCTTATCTCCCCCACCCAGTGCAGCTGCACAGGGGGGGAGCCTTGCTGGGGGGGAAGGGCTGAATGTCTCCCCAGCTGGCCATCCATCCCCACCGATTCCCCAACTCATGAGGAGGCGGACCAGCCTCCTGGTGCATTGGAGAATCGCGGGAGGAGGTTGAAACCCAGCCGGCCAGCCATCCCCCGGGACTCCCCAACTCGCGAGGAGGCTGGGCAGCTTCCTGGTGGTTTGGCGAATCATAGGAAGAGGTTGAACCTCTCCCCAATTGGCCTGCCATCCCCTGTGATTCCTCAACACGTGAGGAGGCTGGCCAGCCTCCTGGTGGGTTGGGGAATCGCAGGAGGAGGTTGAACCTCTCCCCAGCTGCCCAGCCATCCCCCGTGATTCCCCAACTCGCGAGGAGGCTGGCCAGCCTCTGGTGGGTTGGGGAATCACAGGAGGAGGTTGAACCTCTCCCCAGCCGGCCAGCCATCCCCTGCAATTCTCCAGCTCATGAGGAGGCTGGACAGCCTCCTGGTGGATTGGGGAATTGCGGGAGGAGGTTGAACCTCTCCCCAACTGGCCAGCCATCCCCCGTGATTCCCCAACTCGCAAGGAGGCTGGCCAGCCTCTGGTGGGTTGGGGAATTGCGGGAGGTTGCTGAGCCTCTCCCCAGCCGGCCAGCCATCCCCCGCGATTCGTCAGCCAGCTTCAGGAAGGCTTCAGGAAGGGTGCCTGGCTGGAGGGAGGAAAGCTTTCCAGCCACCATCCGCCCTCCATGAAGCCACAAAGGGGAGCCCAATTGTGGCTTTGGGGAGGGTGGGTGATGGGGGGTTGTCTTATATGGTGAGTATACCCTAAAGTCTATATTTAGACTTAAAAATTGGAAGGGGTCATCTTATATGCCCAGTCGCCTTGTTCACCAGAATATACGGTATCATGGGAAACTTGACAAAAGCCTTACTGAAATCAAGATATACTGCATCCACTGCACTCCTTGATCTACCAACTCTATGACAAAAGAGATAAGATTAATGTGGCACAACTTATTTTTGAGACACCCATGCTGACTCTTAGTAATCACAGCATTGCTGTAATCACAGACTATTTAATGATCTATTCAACATCAAGCTGACTTGTTAATTACTTGTCTCCTCTTCTCCCTCCCCTTTTTGAAAACAGGGCAACATTTGCCCTCCTCAAATATGCTGGTACCTCTCCTGTCCTCCAAGAATTCTCAAAGATTATTGACTCCGACTAATAATAAGATTAAGTTTCTCTAAGATTACATCTGTATGTTCCTTTATTATTCTTGGATGTAGTTCATTGGATTTCACAACTGGATTAAGCAGCTGGAGTTGGCTGCCAACATCAAGTGAGAAAATTGTTTCATCCAGCAGAGCCCTGGTGGCACAGTGGTTAAATGCCTGTACTGCAGCCACAATGTTGCAAGTTTGATCCTACAAGGGCTCCAGGTTGACTCAGCCTTCCATCCTTCTGTAGGTTGGTTAAATAAGTAGCCAGCTTGTTGGGGGCAATTTGCTAACACTTTGTAAATCACTTAGGGAGTGCTTGGGCAGTGATAAGCAGTATAGCAATAGCAATGCTATTGCTACTGTCTACTCTGATTGGCAAAAAACAACAACCAAAAAACCAGTTTCTGATAGAAGCATTCCCAGCCCTATCTGGAAAAGCTGGCTTGTAAAACTTTGCCAGCAAATTTGTAGTCTGCCATTGAGCTACAACCATTCTTCTAGGTTTACATTCAGTACTACTACAGAATCTTGCTGAGCCCGCTGATTTCAAGAATTTAGAAGACTAATAACAATTTTTTCCAGACAATATTTGGAGATTGTTAAGGTGTGTCATTTGGTTATTTTTTTATACTAATATTGTTATGGCTGCTCCTGTTCTTCTTTGTGGTTTCTGTGAATGCACACAATGGGTTAATCCTGCGCCTGCGCAGAACACTTCGGAAACTTCCAGAAACCTCAATTCAAACTTTTGGGCGGTAGCTCTGCCCCCTCACCCGTGGCCCATATAAGCCCCAACCTCTCACCAACTGCTCAGTTCCTTTTTTTCTGTCATGTGAGCAGCACTGAAGGAACACTCCTCAAACCTCTTGTATTTTTCTACTGGTATTAGACCTTTGATTGGACTTTGACTACTCTTTTGACTTCGTTTCTCTTTGACTTCATTTGCTACTACTGACCTCTGGATTTGAATTGGATTGCTTTGACTACTCCTTGGATCTGAGTTCACTGGACTGAATCTCTGGCCTCCGACCTGGACCTATTGACCACGGGACAGTACTTCTCTTCCTCCTCAACTGCATTTACGGCCTCCTCACTCCCTTTTGACTAAGATGTCAGCCACAGGCTTCTTTAAGGCATGTACCCAATGCAGGGGTAAAATGACTGAGACGGATGGCCATTCTAAGTGCCTCCTGTGTTTGGGGGAGTTCCATGATGTTAAGTCCTGTAGGCACTGCAAATCTTTTACTCCCCAGGCCCGATGCAACAGAGATAAGTGGTTGAAGGCCTTGCTCTATGAGCACACTCTTTCCACAACTATGTCCCCCACTAAGGACTTTGGGTCTGATACTACCCCAAAACTGGCCAAGGAACCCAAGAAATGCAGTACCACAATGGTCCCATCTACTTTGAAAGGGACTACTAAGAAAACCTTGATGTCCTCTCAGGCCCGTGAACAGGGTATTGTACAGACCTGTGCGGGAGATACCACTGTGGTGTCGAAAAGTAAACACAGGCCGGTATGGCTGACCAAGGTTTTGAATGTTGCTGAGCATGAAGGTGAGGAGGAGCACAAGCCACTGAAGAAAAAGCCTAAGGCAGTGGATGAAAGACAATCCCCTCACAGAGGGCGATCCCAGGAACGCAGGAAAACTTGCAAAGAGAGTTCCCCATCTCATGGTTCAACCATACGGAGGGACAGGGAGCGTACCCAAGAGGCTTTGTCAGTCGTTTCTCCTGTAAAGAGAAGACTCTCGATACCATCACCTGACCGGTCCTGCAATATCAGAGCAGATTCGGACTCAGACAGGGCCACTAGAGAGTGATTGCCCAACATTTGGGTAGTTCGAGTATCCCCTCCAAAGACACCATTGGCACTGGGAACTATTCTACACCGTTTGGGCCATTCTTGTTCCCAGTCCTGGTCCCACTCTCGGTCCCTTCCTCAGCATCATTCAAGGTCCCACTCTTGGTCGCCATCTATTTGTCATTCCTGGACCCGCTCGAGGTCTCTCTGCACTGTTCACAGTCCCGCTCAGAAATCAGATCCCACTCCTGGTCTCGCTCTCCTGTGAAGATGGTACCAGACAGGCCACGGACACCTTCTCCAGTTCGCCCAACTCCCAAGTCTCCACCAAGGACTCCTGTACCTCGTTCCCGGTCCTGCTCCAAGACACGGTCCCATACTCCTCGACCATGGTTTCGACCTGCACTTAGATCACGGTCAAAATCATGCAGCTCTCAACGCTCTGATGAGTCTCCATGGTACAAAGACGATTGGTCTTGGAACAGGTATGACCTCTACCAGTACAAGTTCCCTCCTTTTTAGGGATATTTCCCGGAGAGATACTATTGAGACTCGGACCCGCGGTACTGCAATTATGATGATTTCTCTCCCAGACAATACAGACAAAGGTACTGTCAAGACTTTTATCCGATGTACCAAGGAGTCCGGTGGGATGGGTGATGAAACCACCTGATGGACCAGGGATGGTACCATTTGCCAGAAGACATACGGGACCGCTCAATGGAACAAAACCAATCTGGCCATATGGACTCACCAGGAGACTGGGGAAGAGGTGATCGGTCTTGCTCAAGATCTCCTTTCTGGCATGAACTCTCTCTTAGTCCTAGGTGATCCCCAATGCCTAAGGATAAGGATCCCAAGCCTCATAAGCTCCCTACACCAGGTATGGCAGCTTGGCCTAGGCCAGCCATACCAAGTTGAACTCCATCTCGACATTCACATTCATCAGATGAATCTCACTCAGAGACTCCATCTCCAAAGACCTCGCCATGCACTAAAAGGGTGCACCTTGACCCACCATCTCTGACAAATGACGTCAAGGCTTTTGCTGAAGTGGTTCATCACATGGTGGCTTCGTTGGGTCTAAAGGTGATCCAGCTGGACATCCAGGTAGATGACCCAATCTTTCAAGATCTTCAGCAACAGGCACCACCACTGCCTTCCACCCCCATTTCACCTTAATTTACACAGATCGTCCAGGCTGCCTGGGTTACCCCATTCTCAGTACCACCTACCTCTTGATGGTTGGACCATCTCTATAGAGTATCTGATGACGCAGCCCCATGGCTGACCTCACACCCTAAGCCTAACTCTATTATAGTGGATGCAGCCCAAATGCGTACCTCGCAAAGGGTACATTCTTCCCCAACAGATGGGAAGGTAAAAAAACTTGATGCGATTGGTCAGAAGGTTTATTCTTTGGCCTAACTGCTGACAAAGATAGCCATATACAGTGTGTATATGGGAGTGTATCAACGACACCTGTGGGACACTATTTCACCATACTTGGACAAGATACCTGAACAAGACCTTGCATTGGTGCACACCATGAGAGATGACTGCATTGCTCTAGTGAATTACCAGAGTCAAATGGCCAAGCACATGGCAGACTGTGCTGGCAAGGTCCTAGCAAGTGCAGTAGCTGCCGGCAGATATGTGTGGTTGTGATCCTCAGGCCTTTAACACAGCCAGATCAGTGATTGAGGACCTTCCCTTTGACAAGGCTTGTCTCTTCTATGCAGACACAGACACCAAACTTGAGCACACACACAAGATGAGGACTACAGCGAAATGCTTTGGCATCCCTCCACCGATTCAGGGTTAGAGGTCACACATATTTGGGAGATGATTCCATCCTTCCTTTTGCAGAAGATACAGTCCCTCCTTGCAGTGCTTCCAGCACACCTCCTCAACATACCCTCAGCATCAGAGGAAGTTTCCACCCACATCCCAGATCAAATCTCAGTTCCCGTAGAAAAAGCCTGATACAGCAAAACAAAGGGTTTGAATATCCCTTCCCTCTTTCTGTGCCCACCCCCAGAGCCTATGCAGACAGACTTCACACCACTTTCCATTCTTGGCATGCCATCACCTCAGACCATTGGGTATTGAGCATCATCCTCAAAGGATATTTTATAGAATTTGACCACGTATCTCCTTCAGGGGTCTACAGAGTAACCCCACCTTTCAGTCCCCTACTGAAGGAAGTTGCCACCCTCCTCAGAAAAGGCTTACATAGAATTGTAAAGTTGGAAGAGACCACAAGGGCCATCCAGTCCAACCTCCTGCCATGCAGTAAATCATGATCAAAGCATCCCCGACAGATGGCCATCCAGCCTCTATTTAAAGACCTCCAAGAAATGAGACCCCACCATGCTCCGAGGGAGTGTGTTCCACTGCCAAACAGCTCTTACTGTCAGAAAGTTCCTCCTAATGTTGAAGTGGAATCTCTGTTCCTGGAGCTTGCATCCATTGTTCCATGTTCTAGTCTCTGGAGCAGCAGAAAACAAGCTTGCTCCATCCTCAATGTGACACCCCTTCAAATACTTAAACAGGGCTATCATAACGCCCCTTAACCGTCTTTTTTCCAGACTAAACATACCCAGCTCCCTAAGTCTTTCCTCATAAGGCATGGTTTCCAGACCTTTCACCATTTTAGTCGCCCTTCTCTGGACATGCTCCAATTTGTCAATATCCTTTTTGAGTTGTGGTGCCCAGAACTGAACACAGTATTCTAAGTGAGGCCTGACCAAGGAAGAACAGAGTGGCACTATGACTTCCCTTGATCTAGACACTATACTTCTATTGATGCAGCCCAAAATCACACTGGCCTTTTTAGCTGCCGCATCACACTGTTGACTCAAGTTCAACTTGTGGTCCACTAGGACTCCTAGATCCCTTTCGCACATAGTCTCATTCAGCCAGGTCTCCCCCATCCTATATCTATGCATTTCATTTTTTCACCCTAAGTGCAGTACCTTACATTTCTCCATATTGAATTTCATTTTGTTAGCTTTGGCCCAGCTTTCTAGTCTATCCAGGTCATTTTGAATTTTGATCCTGTCCTCTAGGGTATTAGCTACTCCTCCTAATCTGGTGTCATCTGCAAATATGATAAGTATGCCCCTAATTCCCTCATCCAAGTCATTGATAAAGATGTTGAATAGCACTGGGCCCAGGACAGAACCCTGTGGCACCCCACTGGTCACATCTTTCCAAGACAAAGAGGAGCCCCTTGGGGTCGGCCAGTCAACCAATTACAAATCCATTTACCAATTAACTTGTCTAGCCCACATGTTACAAGCTTGTTTGCAAGAATGTCATGGGGAACCTTGTCAAAGGCCTTACTGCTCAGCATCAGCAGGCAGAGGTATTCTTTTCCCGCTACTGTCTAGTCAACAAGAAAGATGGTGGGCTCCGTCCTGATTTGGACCTATGAGACATCTATCACTATATTGCCCCCAAGCGGTTCAAAATGGTTACGCTTTCCTCTATCCTCCCATTCCTCCAGGTAGGAGATTTGTTCACCACTATTGACTTTCGCAATGCCTTCTTCCACATCGCCATAGCACCACCACACAGGTGCTTCCTCACATTCGCCATTCGCCTGTGACAAGAAGAACGGGTTACTGAAGTTTCCAATCCAAAACCTGAGATGGAATGATGGCATATGGTGATATCATTAAGTGTCATGCATTAAATGCCAATCACAGTTGCTCACAGGTTCTCATTAAAACACACACACACACACACACACACACATATATATATATATATAGAGAGAGAGAGAGAGAGAGAGAGAGAATGTATTTTCCTGTTTGGAAATTAAGAAACAAATTTTAGTTAAAGTGCTGTTCTCAATTAAAGCTGAAATGAGGGGTTTATTCCTTCTCATTTGTTAGTATGCCCTACTACTCCTTCCCCATGGAAATATTGGGCACTTTTGGGGATCACTTGGCTGGGAGGTTAGGTAGACTGGAGGTCAGTCTAAGGTCACAATTACCTGAGATGTGTCTAGAAATATAATGGTACGTGTGGAGAACTAGAACTGGAATGCACGGCAACAAGGGAACCAATTCCAACACAGAGAGCTGTGATGGGAGGGGCCTCTGAACAAATTAGATGAGAGAACGTTGGAGCCAATTCCAGTACAGGAAACTATGATGGGAGGGTTTTCTGAGAGTATGAAATGAGTGAATGTCAGTTAAGAAAGAGCTGGTGTTGGAGTGAAGTCAGTTGAAGTTGAGAGATGAGATGAGGCCGAGTGCTTGAGAGAGTGAGTGGAGACTGAGGGCTCAGTTACAGGGCAGTTTTTATACTGGGGATATTCAAGAAATAGTGGTCTCGAATCTGTCCCTCACTGTTCCCACGATTTGTCAGTCCCATTGCCTGCCTGTCCTCCGCCGCAGCCTCTTCCTCTGTCCCCCCCCCCACTTCTCCACCCTGTTCGCTGGCTGTGAACGGGGAATAGAAGGAGGAGGAAGAAGGGAAAGGCAGCAGCAGGGGAAAGGGCAGGCAAGGGGACTGTCAGTCCCATCGCCCGCCTGTCCTCTGCTGTAGCCTCTTCCTCTGTTTTGCTCCTCTTCCCCGTTCACCGGCTGCAAATGGGGAATAGAAGAGGAAGGAAGGAGGGAGAGGCAGCCTCTATGGAGAAGCCACCCCCCGCCTCACGCAGGGGTGGGTGTGGGAGGGAGTAGCTGGGCAGGGCGGGGGGGCTTCTCCATGACTGACAGTCACAGAGAAGCCGTCCCCCATCCGACACAGTGGTGAGGGTGGGAGGGAGTACCAGGGTGGGGCGGGGGGCAGTGACTGGCCCGCTTGGCACTCGCCCACCTCACCACTGACTATGACAGCTTCTTTCACAGAGGGAACAGTCCCTCAGTGGAAGAAGCCTCTGCAGCCAGCGGTGAGCCAGGAAGAAGGGCCAGGGAGGGGTGAGACCTTGCTTGGCTCTCAGCTGGCTGCTTTGGAGCCAGCGGAGGACCATACAGAGGGCCATACCAAAATGGGGGATGAAGAATTGCAAGGCTTCCCTTGCAAGCCTGCCCCCTCCAATGTCCGACCATTCAGAAATCATCCCATTTCCCAGGATGGTTCCTGATTGTTCAGACAACCAATAGCATGGTTTGTCCCAGACTTTCCAAAAAGTCCCTGGAAAAATAGAGGGATGGAAAGTCACAGGTTAACTGATTTTTTTGCTACCCCTCATTCCGAATAGCCTGTGGTGTGATGTGAACAAATAGGGTTTGACCCGAATTCTTCTCAGGATTTTTTTTTCTGTGTAAATGGGTCCTGAGAGTTGTGATAGAAGTGAGTAGATGAGCCTGTGGTCTGAAGGATAATGAGAGTGTCACATATGCATGCCATTGGGTTGCATTAGTCAAGAGATTGAAGTTATAGAGTCTTTAGTTCAATAAATAGTCTGATTTACAGGAACATTCCTGTGATTTAGGAGGCCTTGGAAGATATGAATTAGGGTACAATAATAATAATAATAATAATAATATTTATTTATACCCTGCCCCTCTGCTAAAAACAATCGGGGCAGCTTCTAACAATTAAAACTCTACATTGCCAACTAAAAGCACCACCCAAACCCACCTTCCCCAATAAAAAGACATTAAACAATATACAATTAACTCCACCTAGCTAAAATCACATTAAAAACAAATATAAACAAGACTTTAAAAAGGCCAGGAGATGCAGCTCCTGAGGCCAGGATCTAATCAGGAAAGGCCTGCCAAAAGAGATCAGTATTTAGTGCTTTTTTTGAAGCTGCTTAAGTTCAGCATCTGATGGATCTCGTTCAGCAGGCCATTCCATAAATTGGGGGCGATTACCGAAAAGGCCCTCTGGGAGGTTGCAGACAGCCTAGATTTTTGTGGCTGAAGCAAATTCCTCCCAGAGGACCGAAGTGCGCGGGAAGGATTGTATGGGAGGAGGTGGTTCTGAAGATAAGTTGGACCCAAGCCATTTAGGGCTTTAAAGGTAATAACCAACACCTTATACTGGGCCCAGAAACTGATAGGCAGCCAGTGGAGAGATTTTAATACTGGAGTTATATGGTGTCTCCGAGATATTCCCGAGACCACTCTGGCTGCCATATTTTGTACCAACTGAAGTTTCTGGACCAAGCACGAGGGTAGCCCCATGTAGAGCACATTGCAGAAATCTAGACGAGAGGTTACCAGTGCATGCACCACAGTCTTGAGGTCCCTTACTTCCAGGAAAGGGCGCAGCTGGCGTATCAGCCAAATCTGATAACAGGCGCTCCTGACCATCGCATTCACCTGACTAGTCATCTGAAGCGATGAATCAAGGAGCACCCCCAGACTGTGAACGCAGTCCTTAACGGAGAGCATGACCCCGTCCAGGACTAGAGGTTGCAACCCAACTCCTGGTTTTGGGGCCGCTACCATGAGCACCTCGGTTTTGTCCGGATTTAATCTCAATCTGTTTTTCCTCATCCAGCCCATTACTGCTTTAAGACAGTCATTAAGAGGAGAGATGCTATTGGAATTCAAGGCTGATGATCAGGACAAGGAGAAATAGATCTGGGTGTCATCAGCGTACTGATAACACCCAGCCCCATAACTCTGAATAATCTCACCCAGTGGCTTCATATAGATGTTAAACAGCATCGGGGATAGGATGGCGCCCTGCGGAATGCCACAAGTAAGCTCCTTTCTGCTGGAGCAGCTGTCCCTGAGCAGCACCCTCTGGAACCTGCCCGAGAGGAAGGACCAGAACCACTGGAGCGCAGTGCCTCCGATTTCTAACCCACTCAGACGATCCAGGAGGATGCTATGATCTATCGTATCGAAAGCCACTGAGAGGTCTAGAAGCACCAACAGGGACACATTACCCCTGTCGATGCTTAGACACAGGTCATCAGTCAACGGAAGCAACCATCCAAGGATTCCTCCATCAAGGAGAAGTCCTGTAATTCTACAACATGAAGTAGCTGCCTCAGACAATAGATATTGAGAGATAACAGCAGAGTGCCTTCCTTAAGCCTCATAAGGTTGGATTGGATGGCCCTGAATGGCTCTTCCAACTCTGTGATTCTATTCCACAGATAAAAACCAGGACACGTGGTGAAGCAACATTAGAGTATAATCAAGATAGCAAAAGTTATGAATGAGGAAGTACACACAAGCCAGGAAAGGCTACAACAGTTTCATAGAATCATAGAATTGCAGAGTTGGAAGAGACCACAAGGGCCATCCAGTCCAAGCTCCTGCCAGCAGGAATCACGATCAAAGCATCCCTTGACAGATAGCCATCCAGCCTCTGTTTAAAGACCTCCAAGGAAGGAGACCCCACCATGCTCCGAGGGAGTGTGTTCCACTGCCTAACAGCTCTGACTGTCAAAAAGTTCCTCCTCATGTTGAGGTGGAATCTCTGTTCCTGGAGCTTGCACCCATTGCTCCGTGTTCCAATCTCTGGAGCAGCAGAAAACAAGCCTGCTCCATCCTCAACCTGACACCCCTTCATATACTTAAACAGGGCTATCATATCGCCTCTTAACTGTCTTTTTTCCAGGCTAAACATATCCAGCTCCCTGAGTCTCTCCTCATAAGGTATGGTTTCCAGACCTTTCACTATTTTAGTCGCCCTCCTCTGGACACGTTCCAATTTGTCAATATCCTTTTTGAATTGTGGTGCCCAGAACGGGACACAGTATTCTAGGTGAGGCCTGACCAACGTAAGATAGTGGCACTATGACTTCCCTTGATTTAGACACTATACGTCTATTGATGCAGCCAAAAATCGCATTGGCCTTTTTAACTGCCGCATCACACTGTTGACTCATGTTCAACTTGTGGTCTACTAGGACTGCTAGATCCCTTTTGCATGTAGTCTCATTCAGCCTGATCTCCCCCATCCTATATCTATGCATTTCATTTTTTCACCCTAAGTGCAGAACCTTACATTTCTCCGTATTGAATTTCATTTTGTTAGCTTTGGCCCAGCTCTCCAGTCTATCCAGGTCATTTTGAATTTTGATCCTGTCCTCTAGGGTATTAGCTACTCCTCCTAATTTGGTGTCATCTGAAAAGTTGATAAATATGCCCCTAATTCCATCATCCAAGTCATTGATAAAGATGTTGAATAGCACTGGGCCCAGGACCTAAAATTGTGGCACCCCACTGGTCACATCTTTCCAAGAAGAGGAGCCACTGCTGAGCACCTTTGGGTTCGACCGGTCAACCAATTACAAATCCATTTAACAGTTAACTTGTCTAGGCCACATTTTACAAGCTTGTTTGCAAGAACGTCATGGGGAATCTTGTCAAAGGCCTTACTGAAATCAAGGTATGTGATATCCTTTTGCCTGAATCTACAGGGAAGGACAGACAGCTACATAGTGTAGTGGTTTGAGGATTCTACTATGACTCTGGAGATTAGGGTTCAAATCCCCACTCAGAAACCCACTGGCTGACCTTGGGCAAGTCACATTCTCTCAACCTCAGAGAAAGGCAAAGGCATACCCTCTCTGAACAAATCTTGCCAAGAAAACCCAATGATACGTTTACCTTAGGATCGCCATAAGTCAGAAACAACTTGAAGGTACACAATAACTACAGGGAAGGACAAAATTCTGCCCCTCCTCTTCTGTCATGGTGAGTTAATTGAGTGCAACTCAGTTGCAGCAACTGTAGTAAGGTGAGGAATGAAACAATACCCATCATCCCCAAACTGAAAACCCTATCATCCCTCACCCTGGGTCACTTAAAATTGGCAATAATTTGATATCAATCTGGTCAGCCCTGGACCTTTCACAGGCTGATGGGAAACAAAGAAATGCTGGAACTAACACATAGCAAGCCAAGAAGGGGACCCATAAATTCCCTAAACGTTCACACCTCGATACAACCCGTCAACATCTCTTTTGATGTAGGAAAAAGTTATTCCTGCCTTGTTGCTAGAAAGGCAGACATCCATCTATACAGTTGGAAGTTTTCATTGCCATGCTAAACCTGTTCCTCTTCCTCATATCTGCAAGTCAGTAGGAAGGTAGCCTGTCAGTCAACTCACCCAAAGAAACCCCCATTTCCCAGTTCCTGGATAGTCCAGAATCACATTGATGGGAACTATCTGAAGACAAATGCTTCTTTTGTCCAGATGGCACCTTCAAAGAGGATTTTACCTATAAAACCCCTTGAATCCTCAGTTCATTGGTTGGATCCCACTTTCCTCCTGAAACCCGTCACTCCATCACTTGATTCCTCCACCTCTCCATGCCCTCCTCTCACATCCTATTAATGCCTCTCCAACCCCTGGTCAGCTTCCAGACAACCCAGGTGGTTCCTTTCCTATTCTATAACTCTGAACTCCCCTTCCTAAGCTCCATCTGCCCCATTTTTGGTACCACTGTTGCTGCTGCTACTTGAGAGTAATTTTGCTTCTCATGAGGAGAACCTAGCTTCAGGATCAAGTGCAGTATCACCCCTAGATCCTTAGTCTAAACCCACATCTAACACTTTCCTGCCTTACTTCAATAGTCTTGTTTGCTTGAGTAAATGAATGTGTATGTGTGTGTATGTGAATGTCCTTTAAGTCCATTCAATAAAGTTTTATCAGTCATTTGTATCCCTGACTCCGTGTTTATTCCTGGCTCAACTGGTATACACAGGGTTAAAGATTCTGAAAGTTACACAGCCTCTTACACTGCAATTTGAGTTGCTTTAATGTCCCAATTTAAGACCAATATAGGAGTGGACATTTCCACAGATACAAGGGTTTGCGTAACAGGAAGTGGCAGGAGGAAAGAGAAACAGGGACATTTTAAAATCAGCTGAAAATGCAGAACAACAAGGGAGTAATTTGGACTATCCTGGCCAAATTGGAACAGTTTGAGTGTATGCAGATCATTCCTTCTGTTGGTGACCAAATCACAGTAATTTTGTTACTGAAGAGTGATAATTCTTCCTGCAGGGCAAGGGGTTGGACCAGATGGCCCTTGTGGTCTCTTCCAACTCTATGATTCTATGAATTTTCTGAGCCCAAGGATGCATTGACCACCCATTGCCATAAAATTCCAATTTGAAGAGCAGGCCTGGAAAAGTTTAAATATTACTGCAGTCTACACTGGGGGAGGTCGCACCAAAGTTGAATCAACCCTGCAGACCTACTAATGTTTACTTCCTGATCCTTTTCATGCTTACTCAGAAGCAAATTCCACTAAGTTCAGTGGAATGCAATCTCTAGTAAATAGAGACACACACACAACCCAAGACATGTTGCTCTTTGAGGCAAACAAGTAGGCAACTCCACTCATTTCATGCACAGAAGCTAACCAGTTCTGGCAAAATATTAGTTTGGCACTAGTGATGGGAGCAAGCTGCTTCCATTACATGCAACAGCATACTATACTTTAAGGCTACTTTACAGGCCATGAATTATTATTATTATTATTATTAGTAGTAGTAGTAGTAGTAGTATTTATATCCCACCCCTCTACAAAATGCAATTGGGGCAGCTTACAACATTTAAAAATACATTTAAGAGAAGAGAAGCTGATAAAGATACTGGAGGAGCCTCTCTGCCTAATCTGAAACTATACTATGCTCCCTGTGGACTCAATTGGCTAATGGCATGGATCAAATTGAACAATGATAGATTACTAACATTGGAAGGATATGCATTACGGTATGGCTGGCACGCTTATTTGGGTTACGAGAAATCTCAAGTGAACAAAGACTTCGAAAATCATATACCAGTAGTTAGGAAAGCTTTAATTAGAATTTGGCACAAGATTAAACAGCAATTCTACTCTAAGTTTCCAACTTGGCTCTCACCACATGAAGCCTTCTTAGGGAGATGGGAGAGTACAAGGGACTGGTTAAGATACAAAGACTTAATTGATTACACGGCATGGAAAAAAAGGAGAGGGAATTAATTTACTTACATGTGATGAATTGGAAGAAAGAGGAGCCAAAATGAATTGGTTTAAATATTTACAAATAAAAAATAGATTTCAAAATGACAAAGTAAAATATGACTTTGAAATATTAGAAATGGACTTGGATAAGGTGATATGGAGTAAAGAAAATTTAAAAAAATCACAATTTTACAAATTGCTGCTAGAAAGAGAATTAGAAGGAGAGAGGATCACAGAAGCTATGATTAAATGAGCTCAAGATATAAAAGATATGATAACCATGGAAGAATGGGAGGCAGCATGGAAAGACATCAACACCTTTACAGCATGCTTAGCATTGAAAGAAAATCACTTTAAAATTACAAATAGATGGTATTTGACTCCAGCAAGAATCAGTAAGATGTGTAAAATGAAAAATAGCAAATGTTGGCACTGCGAAAAAGATATTGGTACTATGTACCACATGTGGTGGGGGTGTTCTAAAATTCAAAGATTCTGGATAAAAATCCATAAGACAATTCAAAAAATTTACAATACTCAATTTATCATGAGCCCAAAATTGTATTTATTAAATGTGACCTCCGATCTGGAAAAAAAAAATTAAACAACACCACTGGAGAACATTATTTTACGCAATAACAGCAAAGAGATTGATGATAGCGGCAAAGTGGAAAAATAAGGAAACTCCACTGATTGATGACTAGCTAATAAATCTGAGAGAGATGCAAGAAAATGATAAATTAACACACATTTTAAATAAAGCAAACATGACAAAAATGGAAGAAGAATGGTTCCCAATTTGAGAATATTGGAAAAAAAGATGGAATATGAAGATGAATTACTAGAATGAAATATAAGGGAAGTATATTACAAAAGAGAAGGAAAACATATAAGACAAAATATAATTAGGAAAGAAGGCACTGAACAAAGAGCATAAGCTACAAGTCAAGCAGAAAATTTCTAGAAAATCGACGTAAGAAATAGAGGATAGGAAAAGAAAGGGCAACGGTATGAAAATAAATAACAAGGGTAGGGAGGAGAAGTTGAAGAGACAAACTGAAATATCCCAGACAGGTGGTGGGTTGAAGGAAGTGGTAGGATGTGAGAAGGGTAAAACAAGGGAATGAAAGAGAAGGGAAGGTATGAATGAGGGGGTGAGGAAGTGGACGAAGGTAATGGATGATGAGAAGTGAGGAAGGGTGAGGAGAGAAGAAGAGAGAGAGAAAGATGCTAAAAATGGTGAAAGTAATAATTTGAATGTAACATTGTAAGTTAAGACTCTGTGGAATAAAAAAAAATTAACAAAAAAAACACATTTAATACCCTCCATCCCACCCTCCTTAAAATACAATTAAATAATCCAAAAAATTAAAACATACTTAATAAATACTAAAAATAGCAATAAACAATAAACAGTGGCTGTGTCAGTATTGGGACAAATTAGATTTTTCTTTCTGATAGCCGGGTATCTATTCAGGGAAGGCCCTCCAGAAGAGATCTGTCTTAAGAGCTTTTTAAAAGCTATTTAAGGTGGTAATATGACAGATCTCATCCGGCAGGCCGTTCCATAATCTGGTAGCAGCAACTGAAAAGGTCCTCTAGGAGGTCGAAAAAGCCTAGTTTTTAAAGGTTGTAGCAAATTCCTACCAGAGGACCTGAGCGCACAGGGAGGATTATATGGAAGGAGGCAGTCCTGAAGATAGGTTGGACCCAAGCCTTTAAGGGGATTAAAGGTGATAACCAACACATTGTACTGAGCCTGGAAACTAATGGGCAGCTAGTGAAGTGATCTTAAGATTGGAGTTATATGGTCTCTTCTAGATGTATTTGAGACCAATCTGGCTGCCATAGTCTGTACTAGCTGAAGTTTCCGGACCAAGCACGAGGGTAGCCCCATATAGAATGCATTACAGAAATCAAGACGGAAGGTTACCAGAGCATGTACCACGATCTCAAGGTCCCTGATTCCCAGGAAAGGGCGCAGCTGGCATATCAGCCGAAGCTGATAACAGGCACTCCTGACTGTCGCATTTACCTGATTTGTCATCTGGAGTGACGGGTCCAGCAGTACCCCCATACTGTGAACACAGTTCTTGGAGGAGAGTGTGACCCCATCCAGGACTGGAAGATGTATCCTAATACCTGGGTTCAGGGCTGCTACTGTGAGTACCTCTGTTTTGTCTGGATTCAGCTTCAATTTGTTTTCCCTCATCCAGTCCATTGCTGCCCTAAGACAATCATTGAGAGAAGAGACACCGTCTGAAGTCAGAGCCAATGAGCTAGACATGGAGAAATATATCTGGCTGTCATCAGCATACTGATAACATTCCGCCCCATGCCTTTGGATGATCTCTCCCAGCGGCTTCATATATATGTTGAATAGCATCGGGGACATGATGGCGCCTTGTGGGATGCCGCAGTTAAGCTCTTTCCTTGCAGACTGACTGTCTCCAAGCATCACCCTATGGAATCTACCCGAGAGGAAGGAGCAGAACCACTGCAGCGCAGTTCCTCTGATTCCTAACCTTCTCAGGCGATCCAAGAGGATGTCATGATCTATTGTGTCAAAAGCCACTGAGAGATCCAGTAGCACCAACAGGGTCACACTACCCCTGTTGATGCTCAGGTGAAAGTCATCAGCTAAGGCAACCATGGCAGTCTCAACTCCAACTCCCAGCCTAAAGCCAGTTTGAAATGGATCTAGTTAATCGGTTTTTTCCAAGACAGCTTGGAGTTGAAGAGAAACCACTCTCTTGATCACCTTGCTCAAAAAAGGTAATAAGGAGACTGGCCTGTACTTCTTCATATCCAGAGGGTCAAGGGAAGGTCTTTTTAGGAGCAGTCTAACCACCACTTCCTTCAAGCAAGATGGAACATGACCTTCCCTAAGGGATGCATTGATGATGTCCGTAAGGAACATTCTCAAGGCATCACCCCCCTGGATGGCCAGCCAGAAAGGGCAAGGATCAAGAGGGCAGGAGTCTTCCTCACTCTACCAAGGAGCTTGTCCACATCATCAGTACTTACACATTGAAACTGTTCCAGTATAATCTCATCAACTGAGTTACTGGACACCTCATCAATTGAATCTGCTGCAACCCTGGCATCCAAATCAGCTCTCATCTGAGAGCTTTTATCTGCAAAGAAGTTGTTAATGTGTCACAGCAGGCCATTGTCGGGTTTAGTAATGGGTTCTACACAGGTGAAACCTGTGGTAGTTCCCTCACCATCCTAAACAGCTCTGCTGGGTGAGACTCTGCAGACGCAATACGTACTGAAGATAAAAAATTTCCTCGGTGCACGTATTGCCTCTCTATAGGAACAAAGAAATTTCCTATGATGAGTCCTGTCAGACAAGAGCTGAGTTTTTCACCAGACACACTCTAGTCATTGTCCAACCCGCTTGAACTTCCTAAGTTCTTCAGTATACCATGGTTGGTGATTTGAAGTGGCTTGGAGAGGACACTTGTGAGCGATCGTGTTGATAGCCTTTGTAAGGTTGGTGTTCCAGGTATTGACCAAGGCTTCGACAGAATTACTGGTGTTACCAACCTCTAAGGCTTTCTGGAATCCAATTAGTTCCATTAGCCTTCGAGAGTGGACCATTCTAATTGGTCCTCCACCCCCGATGGGATGGGCACTGGCTCTGAGGTCCCCCTTGATCAGGAAGTGATCCATCTATGACAATGCGGTGGTTTTAGTCACCTCCACCCAAGGATATTCCTGTTCCATACTAAAGACCGCATCGAGGGTATGACCTGCACAATGAATGGGCCCGTCGACCAATTGGGATAGGCCCATGTTTGTCATGGACTCCATGAACTCCCCAGCCACACCTGATAGATTTGACAAACTGGTCTCAAGTGAGATGTTGAAGTTGCCCAGAACTAACAGTCTGGGTGACTCTAGCAGCAACTCCGAGATCAGTTGTGTCAGCTCGGTTAGGGAGTCTGTTAGAAAACAGGGTGGACGATATACTAACAGAATCCCTAGATTCTCCCTGGTCTTCAGGCTCAGGTACATACACTCGAAGTGGACCATTTTCTGGACAGGTATCCTGGTCAAGGTAAGGTTATTTTTATCAACCAGAGCCATGCCACCCCCTCGCCCACTTCCCCTTACCTGCTCACTGACAGAGTACCCGGCTGGGAGGGCCTGCACACAAGTTATGGTGCTATCCTCTTCCAGCCAGGTCTCAGTGTAGCAAGTCAGGCCGGTGTCTTCTTCCAAGAGAAGATCATAGATAATATGGGTCTTGTATTTTTACCGACCTGGCATTGCAAAGAGCAAGGTAAGGTTCTACAGTATGGTTGGTACGCTCTCCAATCCATTTCGAGTAATGTGGTGAATTGAAGGCAGAATAGCTTTTAAACATCTATCCTGCCTTCCTTTGTAACATACTTTCACTCCGTTCCCGCCATACCTTCTGTTCCCCTGCACCACCTCAATTCTCGCTCCCCAATCATGCCAGGCCACATAGACTGGAGGATGTATCCTGATGCCTGGGTTCAGGGGTGCTACTGTGAGTACCTCCATTTTGTCTGGATTCAGCTTCAATTTGTTTTCCCTCATCCAGTCCATTGCTGCCTTAAGACAATCATTGAGAGAAGAGACACCAGCTGAAGCCAGAGCTGAAGACCGAGACAGGGAGAAATATATCTGGGTGTCATCAGCATACTGATAACATCCCGCCCCATGCCTCCGGATAATCTCTCCCAGCGGCTTCATATATATGTTGAATAGCATCAGGGACAGGATGTCATCCTAAAAAATGGGTGTCAAAAAGAAGGTTAAGTATTCAATAGCTTCAAGCATTTTTAAAAAGAAATAAACCTTGAAGTATATAACTAAGAGCCTCTCTAGACAAAAGTATCAGTGGTCTGCTCTGAGCTCTGTGAAAGTGGAGCCCCAGCACTAGTTGCTTTCTCTGAGTTCAAAAGGAGTGGCCAGCCTCAGGATGGTGCTGCTCACTGACCTCACAGACCTTACAGACCTCAGCGAGAATGACTAGTGATGGAGCTCTGCCTTTGGAATGAGGAAGTGGCACCAAGGACAGAGAAACCTGGCAGCGCCTGTCCTTCCTCTTCTCCCCACCCACCCCCAAATCCAGTGTGGATGAATTGTTCACACTAGAATTTTATCCAGAGTTGCAAGCAAACTCCAGAGAAAACTGTGGGGTTGTCTAAACAGTAGAATTTGAAGAGAATACCTTTTGTTCAAATGGGGTCCAAAAAGTCCATATACTGCATCTTTACAAAAAGGGGGGGGGGAAGAAGACCCAAATAATTACCACCCAGTCAGCCTGACATCAATACTAGGAAGGATTCTACAGCAGATCATTAAACAGACAGTCTGTAAGCACTTAGAAAGGAATGCCATGATCACTAAAAGTCAACATGGGTTTCTCAAAAACAAGTCATGCCAGACTAATCTTATCTCTTTTTTGATAGAGTTACAAACTTGATAGATGAAGGGAATGCTGTGGACATAGTGTATCTTGATTTCAGTAAGGCTTTTGACAAGGTCTCCCATGATATTCTTGCAAAAAAGTTAGTAACCTGTGGGCTAGACAATGCAACTGTTAGTGGATTTGTAATTGGTTGAGTGACTGAACCCAAAGGGCAGTCACCAATGGCTCCTCTTCATCCTGGAGAGAAGTGACTAGTGGGGTGCCACAGGTTTCTGTCCTGGGCCCAGTGCTATTCAACATTTTTATCAATGAGTTGGATGAGAGAATAGAAAGTATGCTCATCAAGTTTGCAGATGACACCAAATTAGGAGGGGTAGCAAATACCCCAGGTCAGAATCCACAATGACCTCAACAGATGAGAAAGCTGGACCAAAACTAACAAAATACATTTCAACAGGGAGAAAGTAGGATACTACACTTGGGCAGTAAAAATGAAATGCACAGATATAGGCTGGGTGAGATCTGGATTGAGGACAGTACATGCAAAAAGGATCTAGGAGTCTTAGTGGACTACAAGCTCAACATGAGTCAGCAGTGTGATGCAGCAGCTAAAAAAGCCAATGCGATTCTAGGCAGTATTAATAGGAGTATAGCATCTAGATCAAGGGAAATAATAGTGCCACTCTATTCTGCTGTGGTCAGACCTCACCTGGAATACTGTTTCCAGTTCTGGGCACCACAATTCAGGAAGGATATTGAGAAGCTGGAATGTGTCCAGAGGAGGGTGACCAGGATGGTGAGTAGTCTGTAAGCCATGCCCTATGAGGATCGGATTAGGGAGCTCGGCTTGTTTAGTCTGGAGAAGAGTTGAGAGGTGACATGATAGCCATGTTTAAGTATTTGAAGGGATGTCATATTGAGGATGAAGCAAGCTTGTTTTCTGCTGCTCCAGAGACTAGGACACAGAGCAATGGGTTCAAACTACAGGGAAAGAGATTCCACCTAAACATTAGGAAGAATTTCATGACAGTAAGAGCTGTTCAGAAGTGGAATACACTGCCTTGGAGTGTGGTGGAGTCTCCTTCTTCGGAGGTTTTTAAACAGAGGCTGGATGGCCATCTGTCGGGAATGATTTGATTGGGTATTCCTGCATGGCAGGGGGTTGGACTGGATGGCACTTGAGGTCTCTTCCAACTCTATGATTCTATGATTCTATGAAAAGCCTTCACGATTTTCCTGAAGTTTTTTTTTTAATAATATGAGGGAAATGTGCATTCCTGCTCATTGGGACAACTGATTTAGAATGCAGTGCATTCCAAAAAAGAGCAAAAGTGGAAAGTTGATTTGTCAGACATGCACAGGGGGATGGAACCTGCTGGCAACAAAGTGGCCAGAACCGTCATGTTGGGTTTTTGCAGTAACGATTGTGTCCTGAGGTGATGAAACAATTTTTTTAAAAAACTTATTCAAGCAGAAGGTCACACTTCCACTCCTTAGATATGCTGTATGAAAAAATACTGTTTGGCTGCCGTGGCAACTTGTGCAGAATAAAAAACCGAGTAATTCACTTGTGGCCAGCATCTTGATTTGCAAGCATGTCTGTGTGAACATCAAAGACAGATAGCTAAACATACCAGCGATCTTGCCAAAAACAGTGAAGACAAATTGCCTTGTCAAGACAAGCCCTGTGAATTTTTAAAACCCAGATTAAGGTGGTATTCCCCGAGTCTGCTGCAGATAGGGCCATCTGTTGTGTGGCATTATCACATCAGAATTGGGGGAAAGGCCACACATTGTGTGGGATTATTTGGTCAGATTCAGGGTGGGGGGTTACCTGCCCTGATACCCCATTCTTTCAATAATTTATCAATTGCTTATATTTCATAAATTGGCATATTATTGGCACTCCACATCGTTAGAAGCATACCAGGGCCTCCAAGAACAAGGATTCAAGGTTACATAGAATCATAGAATCATAGAAGTGCAGAGTTGGAAGAGACCACGAAGGCCATCCAGTCCAACCCCCTGCCATGCAGGAAATCTCGATCAAAGCATCCCCGAAAGATGGCCATCCAGCCTCTGTTTAAAGACCTCCAAGGAAGGAGATCCCACCATGCTCCAAGGGAGTGTGTTCCACTGCCGAACAGCTCTTACTGTCAAAAAGTTCCTCCTAATGTTGAGGTGGAATCTCTGTTCCTGGAGCTTGCATCCATTGCTCCGTGTTCCAGTCTCTGGAGCAGCAGAAAACAAGCTTGCTCCATCCTTAATGTGACATCCCTTCAAATACTTAAACAGGGCTATCATATCGCCTCTTAACCATCTTTTTTCCAGGCTAAACATACCCAGCTCCCTAAGTCTCTCCTCATAAGGCATCATTTCCAGACCTTTCACCATTTTAGTCATCCTTCTCTGGACACGCTCCAATTTGTCAATATCCTTTTTGAATTGTGGTGCCCAGAACTAGACACAATATTCTAGGTGAGGTCTGACCAAGGCAGAATAGAGCAGCACTATTACTTCCCTTGATCTGGACACTATATTTCTATTGATGCAGCCCAAAATCGCATTGGCCTTTTTAGCTGCTGCATCACACTGTTGACTCATGTTCAACTTGTGGTCTACTAGGACTCCTAGATCCCTTTCGCATGTAGTCTCATTCAGCCAGGTCTCCCCCATCCTATATCTACACATTTCATTTTTTCGCCCTAAGTGCAATACCTTACATTTCTCTGTATTGAATTTCATTTTGTTAGCTTTGGCCCAGCTCTCCAGTTTATCCAGGTCATTTTGAATTTTGATCCTGTCCTCCAAGGTATTAGCTACACCTCCTAATTTGGTGTCATCTGCAAATCTGGTAAGTATGCCCCTAATTCCCTCATCCAAGTCATTGATAAAGATGTTGAATAGCACTGGGTCCAGGGCAGAACCCTCTGGCACCCTCCTGGTCACATCTTTCCAAGATGAAGAGGAGCCATTACTGAGCACCCTTTGGGTTCAGCCGGTCAACAAATTACAAATCCATTGAACGGTTAACTTGTCTAGCCCACATTTCATAAGCTTGTTTGCAAGAATGTCATGGGGAACCTTGTCAAAGGCCTTACTGAAATCAAGGTATGTGATATCCACAGCGTTTCCTTCATCTATCAAGCTGGTAACTTTATCAAAAAAGGATATCAGATTAGTCTGTCGTGACTTCTTTCTCTGAAACCCATGATGACTTTTTGTGATTATGGCATTGTCTTCTAAATGTTCACAGACTCTCTGTTTAATGATCTGCTCTAGAATCTTCCCTGGTATTGATGTCAGACTAACTGGACGATAATAGTTGGGATCTACTTTTTCCCCCTTTTTGAAGATGGGGACAAAGTTTGCCCTCCTCCAGTCTGCTGGGACTTCTCCTGTTCTCCAGGAGTTCTCAAAGATTATTGCCAATGGCTCTGAGATTACATTTGCCAGCTCTTTTAATACTCTTGGATGTAGTTCATCTGGTTCTGGAGATTTAAATTCATTTAGATTAAGAAGGTATTCCTGTACTACCTCTTTGCTTATTCTGTGCTGGATTTCCCCTGTTGTGTCCTCTGTTCCTTTATCCTCAGGTTGGTCACCCTTTTCCTTTTCTGAAAACACTGAGGCAAAGAAGGTGTTGAGTAATTCTGCCTTTTCTCTGTCCCCTGTTAGCATTTTGCCATCTTCTCCTCTTAGTGGCCCTACCATTTCCTTCTTCCTCCTTTTGCTGCGGACATACCCCAAAAAACCCTTTTTATTGTTCTTAACCTCTCTAGCAAGCCTGAGTTCATTCTGCACTTTAGCTTTTCTGACTTTACACCTACATGTGTTCGCTATCTGTTTGAATTCTTCTTTGGTGATTTCTCCCTTTTTCCATTTCCTATACATGTTCCGTTTAAAACTTAGCTCTGTTGAAATTTATTTAGTCATCCATCCTGGTTTCTTGAGACACCTCCCATTTTTCTTCCTCAATGGTACTGTTTGAAATTGTGCCTTCAGTATCTCCCTTTTGAGAAAGTCCCATCCATTTTGAGGTCTCTTCTCTTTTAGTATTCCTGACCATGCAAATCAGCTCTCTAAAGTCGAGAATGCATGTCTGACTATGCCTGGCTTCTCCTTTCCATTCTATAACAAATTCCAGGAGAACATGATCACTCTCACCTAAGGATCCCACCACTTGCACCCCATTAACCAGGTCATCCCTGTTTGTTAGGATCAGATCTAAAATAACTGACCCCCTTGTTGCCTCTTCCACCTTTTGGACCATGAAATTGTCTTCCAGGCAAGTAAGGAATTTGCTAGACCTTGAAGGTTTGGTTGCGTTAGATTTCCAGCAAATATCAGGATAGTTGAAATCACCCATCTCTACTACATCTCTCCTTTCTGCGTGTGTGTTCATCTGTTCTAGAAAGGCATCATCCAATTCCTCTGTCTGACTTGGGGGTGTGTAGTAGAGTCCCACAATAACATCCCTGTTGTTTTCCTCTCCTTTATTTTTTATCCAGATGCTCTCCACCTGGCTTCCAGTATTGATGTCATGGATCTCTTCACTGGTGTAAATATCCCTGACATATAATGCTATTCCTCCTCCTTTCCTGTTTGGCCTGTTTCTCTTATAAAGGTTATACCCCTCGATTCCTACATTCCAATCATGAGACTCATCCCACCATGTTTCAATAATGCCTATTATATCATACTTGCTTTGTAGTTCTAGGAGTTCAAGTTCATCTTGCTTATTCCCCATGCTCTGTGCATTAGTGTAGAGACATTTAAGACCATGTGTTCCCTTTACTTGCTGCCTGTGCAAGCTTTTTTGCCTCCCGTTGTTGGATCCTTGCGCTGTTTGGTTTGTTCCCTCTATGACAGCTTGACTATTTTCTACAGCTCTTTTGCCTTCCAGAATACTGTCTCCCTCCCCCATATGACTCACTTTAAAGCGCTCCTGATCAAATTCTTGAGACTGTAGGCAAAATCATTTCTGCCAACTGGTGTGAGATGCACCCCATCTCTTGCCAGAAGTCCCCCTCATGGAAGTGCAGCCCATGATCGAAGAATCCAAATTGTTCTCGGTGACACCATCTATGGAGCCAGTTGTTTACATCGGTTATTTTCCTCTCCCTTCCTGGACCATGCCCTTCAACTGGCAGAAGAGAGGAGATGACAACCTGTGCATCCGTTTCTTTCAGCTTCCTCCCCAGAGCCTCATAATCTCTTCTGATCTTGGGAAAGCTGTGCCTTGCAGTCTCATTGGTTCCCACATGGACCAAAAGGATGGGGTAATGATCTGTAGGCTTGACGAGTCTTGTTAGCCTCTCCATCACATCACGGATCTTTGCCCCAGGGAGACAACACAATTCCCGAGACATCTTGTCAGGCCTACAAACCACTGCTTCTGTACCCCTCAGCAAGGAGTCTCCCACCACCACCACACCCCTCCCAGAAGGCTTTGCAACTGCTGTTCCTTGTGGTGGTACTCTCAAGGTCCCCTGCTCTGCCCCTGAAGTCTGTCCATGCTGTTCTTCCTCATTGTCCTTGATTAGGGAGAGGGCTTTAAATTGATTCTGTAGCTGCAAGCTGCTTGAAGTATCCCTGGATTTTCTTGTTCAGTGTGTGCCATTCTTCCAGCTGTCTACCTCCTGTGTCTGTGGAGTGACCCTCTCCTCCCCAGCCAGTTCCTCTGTGCAGTCTCCATCCAAGACTGTTCGTTTTGTTCTGTCCAGGAAAACCTCTTGCTCCCGAATCTGTTGAAGTGTAGTTACCCTAGTCTCCAGCTGCTGGACTTTCTCCTCCAAGAGGGCTACCAACTTGCACTTTGTGGATGTAAAGTTCCCCACATCTGTAGACAAGAAGACAAACATCCCACAAGTGTTGCAGGTGACTGCAGCAGTCCCCTCAGTGTCCATGGTGAGAGCTTTTAGATCGTCTAAGAACTCTTAGTTAATGCTGAAAACTCTATGCTGTATGCTGTATTTTTTTTGGTGTGCGACTCTGCAACAAGTAGCCTCTCCCAAGAGTTTTAAAAAAATCAAACTTGGACTTCCATCAGGGAGAGCGAGGATGCCGGACAGGAACCAATGGGGCTCTGTGGGGACCTGCTGTCCATGAGCAACAAAGGGAGTCTGATGAGAAGACCACCCCAACTTTATACCTGAGAAGGTACAAGAAGAGTGGGGCTTGCAGTAGCTGTCTAAATTGGGTCTGGGGGTGAGAAAGGAAGACTCCTACCCTCAGCTACAAGTTGGCAGGCTGAGCAGCCATTGTTGCTTTGGAGCCCTAGGGCACGAAGTCCTCATTTCTCCACCCCTTTTAAGCGAGACGTGGTTTAAATAATAGTTGGTTCTGTGAAAAATATCTTAAAGAAGTCAACTTTACTTTCAACAATTGGCTCTCATCTGAAAATTTATACCACTTACTTCGTCTGCTAAGACACCAATTTATCTGACTTTAAGCAGGTTCTCCCATTCCAGTTTTTAGCTGTTATATTTACCTTTGGAAATAAATAAAAAGAAAAAAGGAAATGAAGGGCAGTTAGCCACTGGAGATATGCATAAGGGTTAACTAATAATAGAGACAAACAGGAAAGGAACGGGACAGATTGATAGTGACGACTGAAGATTGATACAATTTGATCAAAAAAAAACTTTCTTACCTTGAGAGAAGGAGAAGGAAAGGGGGAGTGGAACTGCGACACAGTAGCTATGCAGTTAGCTAGCTGGACAGCCCGGATTGGGGGAGATAAGAAAGAGAAGGAGAAGGAGGAGGTGGGGCTCAAAGGTTGTTAAGGATTGGGCAGGAGCTAGAAAAGAACTGTCCCAAATCCTGAACTGGATTAAGAGATCGAGACGGGCTGTGAAGAGTAGTGGTGTGAATGCAAGGGAGCTGCAGACAGAAGGTTGGATGGAGTAGATGGGAGAGTGAAAGGAGGAGTGGATAGAGACAAGGCGCAGACTGACAACAGACAAGCAGACTGGCAGGTGGAGAGAACAGATAGGAGAGGAGTGGACGAGGATGTGACAAATGACCAGACGGGGCACAGGGAGCAGACGGGAGAGTGAAGGGAGGAACAGTCGGTGAGACGGGGCGGTTTGCAGCATTGATGATTGCTGGCTGACTGGAACAGACAGGGGGAGTGACGGAAGGAGACGGAGAGAGAGGATGAGGACGAGGCGAGGAGAGGACGCAGAGCAGACAGATAAGGCGGAGAGTGCAGAAGGAAGAGCGAAAGGAGGAGTGTGGGCAGACGGGTCGACAGAAGGAGGGAGCGGGCAGAGGCAAAGAGTGGACTGGAGCCAGATGGAACGGGTTAATAGAAAGGGGCAGACGGTGGATGTGTGTGTGACAGGAGAGACAAGAAAGAGAAGCGAACAGGAAGAGACCAGAGTAAGAGACATTTATGATTGACATTGTGACTGAGGAAAGTGCTTGAGGGGTAAAACACACACACACACACACACACACACAATAATAATAATAACAAAAATAAAAAATTATATACGTGTGGGTTAGCAAGTATATGTAAATACGAGTACATATATATATATATATATTAATGTAATTTTAGATGAATAGAACAAACAATACTTAAGGGATATTGCTCAACTAGTAATTAATTGATTAATTGGGATTATTTAGTAGAAGGGAAAGTTAAATTTACCTGGTCTTGAAATAAACAAATCATTGAAATATTTAATATATTTAGAAGTTAGATACATAAGATTGATATCAATTGATTCTTCGTTGGTTGGATATCGGTTTGGAAATATAAATACTGGTGCCCCAACTAGTGTCAATTAAGCGGGCATTTCTGCCCTTTAACTTATAATCTAAACTACTCTCCCATCTTTAAGAGAATTGTTGGAATAATTTATAGTGGAGGAACATTTGAAGTGAATATAGAGCCAGAATCATTGATTAAATTAGCTAACATATATATATATATATATATATACACTGACATACACACATAGCTATTAAAAGCCACTGTTCAGATATCCAAATTCCTATTCCACGGATGGCCTCTGGTCTGAGACCAAGAGCTTACACTACTTCCCAAGTATCAACTCTGAGGAGAACCTCTACAGAAATGTCACCCAAACAAATTGATATTAATGCTCAGATCTTAGAAGAACTTAAGTCTTTTAAGAGGGAGATAAAGGAAGAAATTCAAAATCTTAAGAAAGACATGAAGCAAGATTTTGATAAAATAGAGAAGAGATTAGACAAAATAACGAGCTTGAAAGAAACTAAAGGAGAGATAGATGGTGTGAAGAATACGACAACAAACTTAGAAAACCTGACAGTAAATTTGACAAAAGATTTAGACAAAGAAAAATAGATAAATCTCTCTCAGGAATTAAGATACAGGGAGAAATGTGTGAAATTGAGAGGTCTATCAGAAATGAGATACGAAAACCTACAAGAAAGGTTGATACCGGCTATTGCAAACTTTCTGGAAGAACCAGAAGAGAATATAGAGAAGGAGATAGATAGGATATTTAGAGCAAGCTCGGCAATAGCTAAGGAGCGGAAACTACCAAGAGACATTGTGATCTCATTTACAAGACCAAAATATAGAGACAAACTAATCCAAAGAAATTATACACAAAAACTAACAATTGAAGGAAAGGAAATCCAAATTTATAAAGATATCCCAAATGAGATTCTTAGGAAAAGACACAAATATAAGCAACTTACTCAAAGATTTAACAAGAATGGGGATCAACTTTAGATGGGATCGAATAGAGGGAGTTTCCTTTATGTTCCGTCAGAGAAGATATAAGATAAACTCAGCTGAGAAAGTGAAAGAAATGATGGAGAAACTTGACAAAGAAGATAAAGATAAGAGAAGAAGGAAAATAAGACGAGATGACAGTAGATATCCAATGAAGAGCAGAAGGGAGGGAAATCTAGAGGAGAAAGAGGAGAGAGATAAAAAACCTGAAGATGAAGAAGTATCTAGTGAGGGGTCAGAAAAAGAAGAAGAAGGAGAAGATGGGAGAAAAGAAAAAGCAGTAGGAGGAGAGGAAGAAGAAGACGAAGAAATATAAAAAATGACACTAAATTTAACATCATGGAACATGAAGGGCCTCAACACGTTAGTTAAGAGAAGGAAGGTATACCACTACCTGGAAAAGAACAAAGCGGATATAACTTGTCTGCAAGAAGTTAGAATACGCCAGAGTGAGAGTAAATATTTAAAAAATCAAAAATTAGGTCAAGAATTTGCTTCCCTATCATCAAAAAAGAAAAAAGGGGTGGTGATATATGTAAATAAAAAATATGAAGCAAAACAGATAATGAATGATAATGAAGGCCACTTAATTGGAATAGAACTAAATCTCCCCAACCAAAAGATATATAAAATCGCAATTTATGGCCCATTAGTTTAAAAAGAACGATTCTATAAATATCTGCATTTGGAATTGACAAAGCTAGAAAAAGGATTAATAATACTTGCTGGAGACTTTAACGGAGTCTTGGATGGGTAAAGGGACAGATCTGGAGGAAGCAGAGAGAGTCGGGGTAAACTACCACAGGTCTGCCTTGATTTAATGGAGGAATTTCACTTAACAGATTTATGGACAGCTAAATATCAAAAAGAGAAAGGTTACACATTTTACTCAGAAATTCATAAGACAATGTCTAGGACTGACATGTTTTGGATATCGAAGACTCTGCTGTCAAGAACAAGGGAGATGGAAATAACACCAAAAAATCAAGAATCTCTTCAAAAACTGAAAGAAAAGGAGAGAAAATTGAGAGAAAACCCCCAAAATAAACCATTAATTAAGGAAATTGAACTGATAAAAAGATCGATAAATAAGACGATGGTTGAGGAGATCGGACTGAAATTAAAGAAAGTAAAACAGAGGACATTCGAGCAAGCCAACAAGACTGGGAGATGGCTTGCCTATAGACTGAAAAAGGAAAAAGAAAAAAGGATGATAACGGAAATCAAGACGAAGGGGAAACTCCTGACACATCAAGAAGATATTTTAAAAGTGTTCATTGATTACTATTCTATCCTGTATAAAGAAACAACACAAGAAGAAGCTTGGGAAAGTAAAATGAACAGATACATAAAGGAGAACAAGTTCACGATGATCTCTGAGGACTATAGGTCGAAGCTATCTGTACCCTTTTCATTGGAAGAAATGGCTAAAGTGGACCAGGAACTAAAAAGCAACAAGGTGCCAGGTCCAGATGGGTTTACGAACAGCTTTTATAAAACCTTTGAAAAAGAAATATCAACTCACCTCTTAGAGGTTATTAATCTGATACATAAAGAAGGTATGCCGGATACATGAAAAATGGCAAATATTACAACGGTCTGGAAAGAAGGCAAGGAAAAACCTGATGTCAAGAACTATCACCCGATATCCCTCCTTAACGGGGATTACAAGATTTATACAAGCATGTTAGCAAATAGAATAAAAGGTGTACTAAAGGAAATAATACGTCCTGATCAATGCGGCTTTCTTCCAGGAAGACTGTTATCAACAAATATTAGATATATAATTGACATTTTAGAATTCCTGGAAAAAAACAATGATCGCAAAGCAGCAATAATATTTGCAGACGCAGAGAAAGCATTTGATAATATCAACTGGTGCTGCTTAATTAAAGCAATAGAAGAGCTTGGTTTTGGACAATTTATAACAACCAATATAGAAAAAATATATACGGAGCAAAAGGCTTCTATCATAGTGAATGGAGAGAGATCAGAAGAAATTCAGATTCAAAAAGGGACCAGACAAGGATGTCCTCTATCCCCACTGTTATTTATAACAATATTAGAAATCTTACTGAATAAGATTAGAGAGGAAAAAAAGATACAAGGAGTAAAAATTAAGAACCAGGAATACAAGGTCAGAGCATTTGCGGATGACATAGCCATCATTCTAGAAAATCCTGTGAATAATGTCAATCGATTAAGAGAAACTATTGAGGAATTTGGAGTCTATGCTGGATTTAAGATAAATAAGGACAAAACTATAATCATAACTAAGAATGTAACAAAAAAAGAGCAAGAAATACTAAGGGAAAGATCTAAATGTAAACTAGAGCAAAAAGTGAAATATCTTGGAATTTGGATATCTAACAGAAATTTAGATCTATACAAGAATAATTATGAGAAGACCTGGAAGACAATTAAGGAAAACTTAAAGATCTGGTCTAAATTAAAACTTTCATTAATGGGAAAATAGCAGCAATCAAAATGTCGGTCCTCCCGAAAATGATGTTTTTGTTTCAAACCTTGCCAATTATATGAAACGATAAGCCATTCAAAAGATGGAAGAAAGACTTAAGCGAGTTCATATGGAACGGTCGGAAAGTAAGGATAAAGTGGCAAGCTTTAATAGAAAGATCTGAAAGAGGAGGACTAGACTTGCCTGATCTACAAAATTACCATAAGGCATGTACTTTAGTGTGGACAAGTGACTAGATCAAATTAGAAGATCAGAACCTTCTAACTTTAGAAGGGGCAGGACTAAGACTAGGCTGTTACGCCTATTTAGGATACAACAAGGCAGTAATACATAAAGATTTTAATAACCATATTGTAAGGAGAGCACTGCTACTGAGCTGGAACAAAATACAGAAGCAATAGAATCATAGAATCATAGAATTGCAGAGTTGGAAGAGACCACGAGGGCCATCCAGTCCAACCCCCCTGCCACGCAGGAAATCACAATCAAAGCATCCCCGACAGATGGCCATCCAGCCTCTGTTTAAAGACCTCCAAAGAAGGAGACCCCACCACGCTCCGAGGGAGTGTGTTCCACTGCCGAACAGCTCTTACTGTCAAAAAGTTCCTCCTCATGTTGAGGTGGAATCTCTGTTCCTGGAGCTTGCACCCATTGCTCCGTGTTCCAGTCTCTGGAGTAGCAGAAAACAAGCCTGCTCCATCCTCAGCGTGACATCCCTTCAAATACTTAAACAGGGCTATCATATCGCCTCTAAACCGTCTTTTTTCCAGGCTAAACATACCCAGCTCCCTAAGTCTCTCCTCATAAGGCATGGTTTCCAAACCTTTCACCATTTTAGTTGCCCTTCTCTGGACACGCTCCAATTTGTCAATATCCTTTCTGAATTGTGGTGCCCAGAACTGGACACAGTATTCTAAGTGAGGTCTGACCAAGGCAGAATAGAGTGGCACTATTACTTCCCTTGATCTAGACACTATACTTCTATTGATGCAGCCCAAAATTACATTGGCCTTTTTAGCTGCTGCATCACACTGTTGGCTCATGTTCAACTTGTGGTCTACTAGGACTCCTAGATCCCTTTCGCACGTAGTCTCATTCAGCCAGGTCTCTCCCATCCTATATTTATGCATTTCATTTTTCTGCCCTAAATGCAGTACTTTACATTTCTCCGTATTGAATTTCATTTTGTTAGCTTTGGCCCAGCTCTCTAATCTATCCAGGTCATTCTGAATTTTGATCCTGTCCTCTAGGGTATTAGGTACTCCTCCCAATTTGGTGTCATCTGCAAATTTGATAAGTATGCCCCTAATTCCCTCATCTAAGTCAATGATAAAGATGTTGAATAGCACTGGGCCCAGGACAGAACCCTGTGGCACCCCACTGGTCACATCTTTCCAAGACGAAGAGGAGCCACTGCTGAGCACCCTTTGGGTTCGGCCGGTCAACCAATTACAAATCCATTGAATAGTTAACTTGTCTAGCCCACATTCTACAAGCTTGTTTGCAAGAATGTCATGGGGAACCTTGTCAAAGGCCTTACTGAAATCAAGGTATGCAATGTCCACAGCATTCCCTTCATCTACCAAGCTGGTAACTTTATCAAAAATAGAGATCAGATTAGTCTGGCATGACTTGTTTCTCTGAAACCCATGCTGACTTTTTGTGATTATGGCATTGCCTTCTAAATGTTCACAGACTCTCTGTTTAATGATCTGATCTAGAATCTTCCCTGGTATTGATGTCAGACTAACTGGACGATAGTTGTTGGGATCCTCTTTTTTCCCCTTTTTGAAGATGGGAACAACGTTTGCCCTCCTCCAGTCTGCTGGGACTTCTCCTGTTCTCCAGGAGTTCTCAAAGATTATTGCCAATGGCTCTGAGATTATATTTGCCAGCTCTTTTAATACTCTTGGATGCAGTTCATCTGGTCCTGGAGATTTAAATTCATTTAGATTAAGAAGGTATTCCTGTACTACCTCTTTACTTATTTTGAGCTGGATTTCCCCTATTGTGTCCTCTGTTCCATTCTCCTCAGGTTGGTCCTCCTTTTCCTTTTCTGAAAACACTGAGGCAAAGAAGGTGTTGAGTAATTCTGCCTTTTCTCTGTCCCCTGTTAGCATTTTGCCATCTTCTCCACGTAGCGGCCCTATCATTTCCTTCTTCCTCCTTTTGCTGCGGACATACCCAAAAAAACCCTTTTTATTGTTCTTAACCTCCCTAGCAAGCCTGAGCTCATTCTGCGCTTTAGCTTTTCTGACTTTACTCCTACACGTGTTCGCTATCTGTTTGAATTCTTCTTTGGTCATTTCCCCCCTTTTCCATTTCCTATACATGTTCCGTTTAAAACTTAGCTCCATTGAAAGTTCTTTAGTCATCCATCCTGGTTTCTTGAGACACCTCCCATTTTTCTTCCTCAATGGTACTGTTTGAAATTGTGCCTTCAGTATCTCCCTTTTGAGAAAGTCCCATCCGTCTTGAGGTCCCTTCTCTTTTAGTATTCTTGACCATGGGATCATCCCCAGTATTTCCCTGAGTTTATTGAAATCAGCTCTCCTAAAGTCAAGAACGCGTGTCTGACTATACCTGGCTTCTCCTTTCCATTGTATAACAAACTCCAGGAGAACATGATCACTCTCACCTAAGGATCCCACCACTTGCACCCCATTAACAAGGTCGTCTCTGTTGGTTAGGATCAGATCTAAAATAGCTGACCCCCTTGTTGCCTCTTCCACCTTTTGGACCATGAAATTGTCTTCCAGGCATGTAAGGAATTTGCTAGACCTTGTAGTTTTGGCTGAGTTAGATTGCCAGCAAATATCAGGATAGTTGAAGTCACCCATCACTACTACATCTCTCCTTTCTGCATGTATGTTCATCTGTTCTAGAAAGGCAACATCCAATTCCTCCGACTGATTTGGGGGTCTGTAGTAGAGTCCCACAATAACATCCCTGTTGTTTCCCTCCCCTTTAATTTTTATCCAGATGCTCTCCACCTGGCTTCCAGTATTGATGTCATGGATCACTTCACTGGTGTAAATATCCCTGACATATAATGCTATTCCTCCTCCTTTCCTGTTTGGCCTGTTTCTCCTATAAAGGTTATATCCCTCTATTCCTGCATTCCAATCATGAGACTCGTCCCACCAGGTTTCAGTAACGCCTATTATATCATATTTGTTTTGTAGTGCAAGGAGTTCAAGTTCATCTTGCTTATTTCCCATGCTCTGTGCATTAGTGTAGAGACATCTGAGACCATGTGTTCCCTTTACTTGCTTCCTGTGCAAGTTCTTTTGCCTCCCACTGTTGGGTCCTTGCGCTGTTTGCCTTGTTCCCTCTATGACAGTTTGACTATTTTCTCCAGCCCTTTTGCCTTCCAGAATACTGTCTCCCTCCCCCATTTGACTCAGTTTAAAGCCCTCCTGATCAAATTCTTGAGACTGTTGGCAAAAATGTTTCTTCCAACTGTTGTAAGATGCACCCCATCTCTTGCCAGAAGTCCCCCCGCATGGAAGCGCGGTCCATGATCCAAGAATCCAATTTGTTCTCGGCGACACCATCTACGGAGCCAGTTGTTTACGTCGGCTATTTTCCTCTCCCTTCTTGGACCATGCCCTTCAACTGGCAGAAGAGACGAGATGACCACCTGTGCATTCATTTCTTTCAGCTTCCTCCCCAGGGCCTCATAATCTCTTCTGATCTTGGGAAAGCTGTGCTTTGCAGTATCATTGGTTCCCACATGGACCAAAAGGAAGGGGTAATGATCCGTAGGCTTGACGAGTCTTGTCAGCCTCTCGGTCACATCACAGATCTTTGCCCCAGGGAGACAACACACCTCCCGAGTCATCATGTCAGGCCCACATACCACTGCTTCTGTACTCCTCAGCAAGGAGTCCCCCACCACCTTTGGGAAGATACCGAAGTGGATATCTCCGGTCAAGGCATTCATTGGAAGATGGGGACAGACCGGGAAACCAGACAGATGGATCACATATAAGGAACTACTCAAAAAAGAGAAAGATGGAAAGATAGAAATAAGATCAAGGGAAGAGTTACAACAGGAGGGGTGGCAATTCAATTGGTTCTCTTACCAACAAATACTTAGTAGGTTCAAAAAGAATGAAAAGCAGTTTGGTTTTCTGGAAACAGAGATAGACTTTGAAAAGATCATATGGGATGAGAAAAGAAAAAAGATTGCAAGATTATATAACTTGTTTATTTCAGAACATCTTGAAACAGAGGAAGTAAGGGAAGCTATGATAAAATGGAATAAAGATATCAGAGAAGAAATCCAATTAAACGAATGGGAAGAGGCATGGAAGAAAACAAACAGATTCACGGCCTGTCAGGATTTGAAAGAAAACTTTTTCAAAATAAGTAACAGATGGTACTTAACACCAGATAGAATAAGCAAAATCTACGGCCTAAAAGAGAAGATTTGTTGGAAATGCCATAAAGAAATAGGCACGCTCAAACACATGTGGTGGACTTGCCCAATCATACAAAAATTTTGGATGGAAGTGCATAGGATAATTCAAAAAATATTTAATATCGAATTTGAATTAAATCCAAAGCTGTACCGTCTCAATATTACTTCAATTTTGATAAAAAGAGTAGAGGGAAAATATTGGAGAATATTACTCTATCTATGCACGGCCGCCCGCATGGTTATTGCTGCACAATGGAAAAATAAAGAAGAACCATCGATAGAAAATTGGTGAAATAAGATATTATTACTGAGAGAAAATGACAAATTAACTCAAATAATCAATCAAGATGTGGCAGCAAAAACAGATACAGAATGGCTACCAGTAATCAATTACTGCAAGTCAAGATGGAGTGTAGATAAAGACATTGAGATATAAGGCAAGGAAAATATAAACAGATCACAGGTAATCAAATACATGAAGAAATAAACGAGAGGGTCAAGAAACAGAGAAGGGAGGAAGGAGAAATAAAGACGGAAATGATGAATAGGAGAGATGAGATAGAAGAAGCACCAGCAAATGTATAGAGTTAAAAAGATAAAGAGATCCTTTCAAACTGAATAGAAGGAAAGACAGAAAGAAAGCCTACATAAGTAGAACAAACACTTTGAGTTATTTTGACGAGGGAAGTCAGATTATTTTTATTGTTGTGAGTGATGAAATGTATATGATCTTGTTGTGAGTGATGAAATTTATATGTTCTTGTTCTTTTTTGCTTCTGTAATTTTGCAAGATGTTTGTATTAATAAAAAAGTATATATATAAAAAATAAAAAAATTCAAACTCACAGAAGCCCCACCCCTCTGCATCAAGCAGCCTCGCCCAAGAGTTTTTAAAAAATTCAAACTCACAGAAGCCTGTGAGAGCCTGAGGAAGTAGCCAGCCCAAATTCCTAAAACATGCCCAGGTCAGAATTAAGAGGACCCCCTTCAGATTAGTGAATTAGGGTGGAAATGGGCTAATTTTCCTGGATGTACATAAAAGTGAGTCATTCACTAATCCAATCAAGGCAGCTGGACACTCATTGCCTTGCAAAGCTAATTTTTCCTCACACCTGTCCTCAAACAATAGAGGTTGACTGAGATCCATCAGTTCAGATGTTTCAGTCATTAGCAATTGTTAACACATTGAGAGAATCCATTGTTTAATCCTGGGAAACTTTGGTAGACATTGTGTTCCACTCATAACACTCCTTCAGGGTGAATATCGGGTATAAATATCACCCCAAAATACAGCTAAAGCATGCACAGCTTCCTTCATCTCCGCACTCAGTCAGTCTGCGTGACCACATGCACAGATTTCTACATCTCATTACTCTGTCCATCTTCTGCTTCATGAATCTCTGCACTTTAGATAATTACAGTATAACCCATCATCCCAAACTCTGTTCCTCTATCCCAATACTTCCTTTCTTCAATAGCCTTCTGTGAGTGCTTGAAGCCTAAACGTGTGTGTGTGTGTATTACCCTGATTATTTTTCAATAAAAATCATTTTTATTTTAACCCCTGGCTTGGAATCTCATCAGTGAGTACCGGTATACATAGGTCAATAGATCTTGCCATTACCCAATCTCTTGCAGCAACTATTTGAGCTAATTAGAATTCCCCATATTAATATTTGGACACAAGTGGGTTCTTCATGGACCCCATGCAATTCAGGTAATGGGAGGGTCAGGTTTTTCACTAGTGTAGACAAGCCGTCTGTTTGTGTTATACTGGAACTAGCTAAGATGGTCACCACCAAGAAGCATAACAATTGTTTCCAGGACCCAGATTCATCAGAGAGCAAGTGAGGAAAAACAAACGCCTACAGTAAATGAAAATGATCCTAATACTTGACTAGTGTGATATTGGTAAAGTACCTTGGCTATAACACCTGAATAATAATTTAAAAGGCTTCAGGGGAAATGCATGAAAGTAAATATATGAACAGTATCCTGATTCTAGATATATATATATTTATTTATTTATTTATTTATTTATTTATTTATACTCCACTCTTCAGCCACAAGGCTATCAGAGCAGCTTACAAATTGTTTTAAGCAACAGCAGTGTACACATCTACACTGCATTAAGCAATTTCCAATATGTGTTAGCCAATTGCCCCCACAAGCCAGGTACTGATTTTACCAACCTACAAAAGGATGGAAGGCTGAGTGAACCTTGGAGCCCTCTGGAATTGAACTTTCAACATGGTGACTTGCAGTACTGGCATTTAACCACTGTGCCACCAGATATGACACATGATCAGTAGGATGGGAAGGAGGAAGAACGCAAGCGAGAGGGAAGTGAGGGAAACAGGATATTTCAAGAAAAATGCAATATGATGAATATGCATAGACTCTCAAGACAAAAAGTCTCAATACATTCAGTGTTTCTTTTCCATTCTGCATAAGCCCGTACTACAGGGGTTTTTTTGTTTTTGTTTTTGTTTTGTTGTTGTTTTGTTTTTTGTTTGTTGTTTTCTTTGGAAAGATTTATGCTGGGGGGGGATGGCATTAATTCAAAGCAAAGCACACAGAATGCGAAAGCATCAGTGAAAAAAGAGACACTAGAACAAATGTTTATGTAAGTTTTGTTTGAGGTAGTACTACAGCTTCCCCATTCCTGCCCTATAACCTTCACATTGCCTTAAACAAATACAAACAGTGAAAATCAGGGCCACTAGGTAAAAACAGTTACAGTGCAAAATGTTCTTACTAGAACAGCTGGTGTCCTTAATGATTATCAGCTTCTCTAAGTCATCATAGAACAGCACATGAATTGTAGCCATTGCATTCTTAGATTTACAAGCTCTTGTTTCTTGTAGTCCAATAAACTAATATTTCATCCCATAGTTCCAGGTTTAGAAGATATGGCTGATATGGTCCTTGAGAGCCTATGTTGTAGAATTGCTATGTGCAAATCAAAAACAATTGCACCACTTTTAAATTGAATCCTACTCAGGTTCATGTTTCTCTGTCACCTATTGCTTTCTAGGAAACAAAGAACTTTACTGTCTCCTGCAGTGGTCTTAAGTGCCTAAAATTAAGCTCCTATCCATGCAAATCAAGTCCTACTGCAGCATTTTAAACTACATATTAAAATCATTTTTGAAGATTGCCACCTACAAATAAAAGAAATTCAGTTGCTTTAGTGATACTAAATAATGAATATGAACAGATTGTGCACTGAACATTTGAAACAATTAATATGTTAAATGTAAAATCAGTTTGGAAAAAGTTAATGAATCTTTCAAGAACAGAAAGATTCATTCTTTGCTACCACAGAAATTACAAGGCAAAGCCAAACAGAGGAACAAAATATTACTTTTGGATGGCTAAACTCCTGTATCATTTATGTTATTGTTGCTGTGGTATGTATGAGGTTGCAGACCTTCCATACTATTTGTTTAGTTGTCCTCTGTCAAAGGAAATTAGAGAAAAATACCTTGTGGGGTTGTTATCTATTAAAAGCCAAGGTCCATCTGCCAAAAAATAGAATTTTTGACTTTTAACAAATATTCTAGTATTAATAGAAGAGCCACAACTTTTTAAATGGCATTAGCTAAAGCTCATTCAAGTTATTATAACTTGCATTCCCAAAAATAAGCCAATTTATGAAATATATCCAATGAATGAATTATTAAAAGAGTGGGGGGGGGTGTCAGGGCAGTTAACACACCCTCCTTTCTTTCTTTCCTTCATTAATTTCTTCAAAACCATAGTTCCGCAAATTATGCTTTTCCGATGTGTTGTGCTTGGTTTATTTGTATAGATGAAACATTTCTTACATAAAAAGGTGTTTAAGCTGCAATATGGATGCTACCCACCATGCTACCTTTTTGTGGTGGTGGAATTGTGTGAGGCAAAAGGCTATGTTGACAGTGGCAGCGCTCAACAGCATTCATTCTTACACTCAAGGCTTCAAGCACTCACACAAGGCTATCAAAACAGTAGGGAATATTTGGATAGAGGAATAGAAGGGGAATGTGGGTTATACTATACCCAACCTGGAGAGCTGAGAATGCAAAGTAGATGGGCAGCAAGGAGGTCTGGAAAGAAGAATGGCTACACAGACTGTTGTGGGGATGAGAAGAAGGCGATTTATGTGCACTTTGTTGGTGTTTTAGGGTGATATTTATATTTATATTTGATAATTCCCCTGAAGGGATGAGATTTAGAATGGAATAGAATGTTTCTCAGACTTTCCCAGGACTAGACAAAAAGGTTCTCTGGAAGAGCTAACAGTTGTTAATGGACGATGCATTTGGAATTGAACAGGAACAGGCAACTTCTACTGTCAAGGGGAGGAGAGGAGAAAAAACATTTTGCAACCATCGAGAACTCTGCTATCATTGAGTGGGCATTTAAGAGTTTTGTTGAAACCACTATACATGGCTGGAATGCTGTCTTTGGGTTCATAGACATGAACATAGACATAGAAATGAGTACCCAGCTTGTAGGGGCAATTAGCTAACACACATTGGAAACTGCTTCATGAAGTGTAGATGTGTAAATAGCTATTGCTTTAAAACAATTTGTAAGCCGCTCTGATAGCCTTGTGGCTGAAGAGCGGGGTATAAATAAATAAATAAAATAAAATAAATAACTTTTAATTGCCTCTTGCTCTAATTACCTGGTTAATAATAGTTTATATAGTTTCCAAATCTGACTCTTCTTTTTCTCCATCCATATTATTTTACCTAAATCATTAAATTCTGTTTCTATTCCTTCTCTTTTTTGATCTTCTCTGAATCTATCATTTATTTGATGGTATGTGAACCAGTTTATATGATGTTTCGCCTGTAGCTGCTCTTTAGAACTTAGTATTGCTGCCTCCTTCCTTTTCTCCAATATATCTGAGTATCTTGGGCACGTTTTTATGTTTGACCATCTGGCCTGGAAGGCTTCCTGGACAGATGTCCAAATTGGAATTTTAAAATAGAATATTTCTTTGATTCTTTTCCAAACTTTTAAAAGTCCTTTCCTTATGCCATGGTTAGCGAATTCTTTATTTACCTTGTCTTTATTGTATATTAGATAGGCTATCTGAATCTTGTATTGTGGCCTTCTACGGTCAATATTTTCTCGTTGCTTAACCTTATCCAGTCCTTCACCCAAGTTAATACAGCAGTTTCATAGTATGTCCTGAGATCCGGTAGTTCACAACCACCTCTCATTTTTTTCGTCTATCAGATATTGCCATTTTATTCTTGCCTTCTTTTTCTCCCAAATAAAGTTCTTTAAATTTCTTTCCCATACATCAAAAATCTTTTTGTTAGCAATTATAGGTAAGTTTTGAAATAAATACATTATTTTGGGGAATGGAATATTACCATCTTTACTGCTGCAATCTTACCTAGTAACGATAGACCTAATTTGCCCCACAACTCTAAGTCTCATTTTATTTCCATCCAGATTTTCTTATAATTGTTTTCGAATAGATCTCCATTTCTTCTTGCAATCCAAACTCCCAGGTATCTTACTTTTTTTTTCCAATTTCACATTCCGATTTCTTATGTAATTCCTCATCTTCAACTGTATTCATGTTTTTTGTCAAAATCGTTGTTTTAGTTTTATTCACTTTGAATCCTGAGAATTCTCCAAAGCTTTTCATAGTTTCCATGAGTTCTGCTATCTGTTCTTTTGGGTTTTCCATAATGATGACCATGTCATCCACAAAGACTCGTCGTTTGTAAGTATACCCTTTAATTTTTGTTCCAGGAATCTTCTGGTTTACTTGAATACTATTATTTAATACTTCTAGAGTCGTTATGAACAGTAATGGGGAAATGGGACAATCCTGTCTGGTTCCTTTTTTAATTATAATTGTTTCCAATTTTTCTCCATTCATAATAAGATTTGCTGTTAGATTTTTGTAAATCTGTTTTATTCTTCTACCAAAGTTTTCACCTATTCCCATCCTTTCCAATACTTCCAGCATGAAATCCCATGTTTATGTTATCAACCTAGTTTTTTTCCTTGTGGACGTCAAATTAGTCTTATATTTTGACTTCTTTGTCTCTCCGGCAAGCACCCATTTTGATCTTCATGAATTAAGACTTGTAGGGTTCTCTTCAGTCTTTGGGGTAAGACTGATGTATATATTTTGTAATCTAGATTTAAGAGGGAGATGGGATGGTAATTCGTAACTTCTTTCGGGTCTTTCCCCTCTTTGGGTATTAAGGTAATGTTTGCGTTTGTCCATGAGTTTGGAATACCATTCTTTTCTATCTCATTAAAGGTGCGATACAATGGCATACTTATTTCATTTTCCAACTTTTTGTAGAACAGTGCCAAATAACCATCTGGTCTGGGTGATTTGTTCAATTTTAATCCTCTTATTGCTTCTGATATCTCAACCATAGAAATTGAAGCATTCAGAGATTTTTTTCTGGTCTTCATTTCTTTTAGTGAAATTTTGCTCATCTAGATATTCTTTCAATCTTTCTTTGTGTCTGACATCCCTTTCATTTGTTCATATAGTTTGGCATAGAATTCTGTAAATAATTGTTTTATTTCATCTTGATTTGTTACTACTTTATCTTTATTCCTTATTTCAGTAATCAGTTTTTTCTTTTTCCTTTCTCAACTTGCGTGCCAACCATTTGCCTGATTTGTTAGCATATTCAAAATTTATCTGTTTTGCTCTCTTCAGATTTCTTTCTATTATCGTCATCATTTCCCAATTTATTTGTTTTTGAATTAACTTTATCTGTCTTACTGTATTTTCATTTGATGGATTAACTCTTAGTTCTTCTTCTCTCTTCCTCAATTCTGCTGTCAAAAAGTTAAATCTATCAGATTTTTGTTTCTTCATTTCCAATCCTCTTTTAATTAGCAATCCTCTAAATACTGCCTTTCCCACATCCCAGATTGTCTTCATTTGACAATCCGTTGTATTATTTTCCACAAATAATTGTTTAACTTCTTTTTTCAGCTGTTTTAGAAATTTTTCATCTTTTAACAAGTTTTCATTTAATCTCCAGTTGTAGACTTTCCTCTTCGTTTCCAATGCGATCCTTATTGGAGAGTGATCAGATGTTAATTTCACATGGATTTCCATATCTTGAATTTGTGGTGTCAGAATTTTAGAGGCTAAACACATATCTATTCTTGACATAGTTTTGTAAACTTCAGAGTAGAATGTGTAGCCTTTTTCTTTCCCATGCTATTAAAGGATATCTTGTAGGGAGATATCCTTGTAGGGAGATATCCTGAGGTAGCCCAGATATCTTGTAGGGAGAGATTTTCCATCAAATCGAAGAAACTTTTTGGTAATTTACCCTGGGAGTCTATTTTCCTGTTAGTAGATCTATCATCAGAAGGGTTTATGACTCCCTTAAAGTCACCTAGAATAATTAGCTCCTCCTTTTTGTAGTTTCCTAGGTCCTTATGTAGTTTCCCATAAAACTTCTCCTGTTTCACATTAGGAGCATATATTCCTACAATTACTATTTTCAAATTTTGTATTTTAACTTCAACGCCTATGATTTGTCCTTCCCAATCTTTGAATAGCTCTTTTGCTTCATATTTATGTTTTATGTAGAGTGCTATCCCCTTTTTTCCTTTTTCTCATTCCCAGAACAAAATAACTGTTCAAGTTTCCTATTTTTCAAAAATCTTGAGTCTCCCTCTTTAATCTTTGTTTCTTGTAGGCACACTATGTCCATTCATAATTTCCCTAAGTAATAAAATATCTGTTTTCTCTTATATTTTGAGTTCAGTCCCTTAACATTCCTGGATATAAGGTCAATTGTCATCTCCAGAGTCTATATTATCTCCTTGTACCTCCTCTTCTGCTCCTTCTTTCTCTCGATCATCTTCTTCCTCTAGTTCTTCAAATTCCGTCACTTGTCCTCCTTCCTCCTCCTCTTCCTGCCCCAATTCCTTTGGGTCTCCTTTTCCCATTTTTCTCTTCTTTTTCTCTTCTCCTCCCATGATTTCCTCTTTATTCTCATCTTCTTTATTATTTTTATCTGTTTTGGATTTCTTTTGTCTCTGATGATTTTTCTTTTTAATTTCTTACAGAAATCATTTGCTTTATCTAATGAGTCTATTTTATATCTTTTTTGTTTATAGGTAAACGAAACCCCTTCTACCCTTTCCCACTTATAATTTATTCTATTTTTTGTCAATAGGTGGGTAATTGTCTTGTAATCCTGCCTTTTCTTCAATATCAAGGGTGGAATATCTTTAAATATTTTTATTTCTTCTTCTATTTTCAGAACTCCATTATAGCTCTGTTGTAGAATTTTTTCTCTTATTTTCCCTTTATTAAATGAGATTACTATATCCCTTGGGAGTTTCTTATCCTTTGCCATCCTGGAATTAATTCTGAACATCTTTTCCATCTCTTCTTAGAATCATAGAATCATCGAATTGCAGAGTTGGGAGAGACCAGGAGGGCCATCCAGTCCAACCCCCTGCCATGCAGGAAATCACGATCAAAGCATCCCCGACAGATGGCCATCCAGCCTCTGTTTAAAGACCTCCAAGGAAGGAGACCCCACCATGCTCCGAGGGAGTGTGTTCCACTGCCGAAAAGCTCTTACTGTCAGAAAGTTCCTCCTAATGTTGAGGTGGAATCTCTGTTCCTGGAGCTTGCATCCATTGCTCCGTGTTCCAGTCTCTGGAGCAGCAGTAAACAAGCTTGCTCCATCCTCAACATGACACCCCTTCAAATACTTGAACAGGGCTATCATATCACCTCTTAACTGTCTTTTTTCCAGGCTAAACATACCCAGCTCCCTAAGTCTTCTTCTAAATATTCTTCTGAGATCTCTGCAAAGTTAGCTAATGACGGAATAACTCTTTCATAAATGTTCTCGTTTATTTTCTCAGAGTCCCCTTAATTTTAAACATTTTTCTCAATATCTGAGTTCTTGATTTAGAATCATAATTTCTCCTTTCTCTTGTTGTTCTTTGATTTTCATTGTTACCTCTTCTGTTAAATTTGTTTTCCCTTTCAAATTTCCCATTTCTGATTTCATATCTTCAAGATCTTTTTTGCTTTTATCCATCTTCCCCCCCAATATTTCTGCCTCTTTCTTGTAATCTTGTCTTATCTCCTTTCTTATGTCTTTCAGCTCACTTCTTATTTCTTGTTTGAAATTTCTTAATCCCGTTCTCAGTTCCTCTAGTATTAAACTGTGCATTTCTGGAATTTTTGGTGTTTCAAGTGAGCCTCTTCTGACTGTTGTTGTTGTTTGCGCTTTTGAGCCGCCTTCCTTGTACTGTAAGCCATTTTATTTTGCTTCTCTTTATTTTCTCTTGATTACTTCCTCCGTATGTTCTTCTATGGTTTAAGTTCTTGGGTTAAGACACTTAGGTTTAATTTTATTGACTTGTTCTTGTTTGATTTTCCTGTATATATTTTCTATCTATTTTCTATAGGATTCCACTTTCCCCAAGTATTTTAGGTCTCACACTTTATCGTCTTCACTTCTATAAGATGTTCTTACTTTCCAGCCCTTTTCACCTCTTGCTCCTTTGACTTTCTCTTATTTCTACTTGTATGTTTTCTCTTTTTACTTTTCTCCTCTTCAGCTTTACCCTTATTGTGGTACCACGATTTAGTATACTCAAATGTATAGATATTTGTACAAGTACATACGTTTATATATACAAATACATATGTTTATATATACATTCCCTTAACATCTGAGTATATTGATTTAACTATCAATATCAAATATATATGCATATGCAAATACAGCCAGATATCTTATAATTTATTATTGTAAATTCTATATATCCACAATAATATATCTTTGTAAATAGATTATTGAATGTATATCTTAGAGTTGTTTCTATGTACCAGTTGTATCAACATATCTATGTATATATTTATATGTATATATAAGTTCAAAAATAATTACATGTTGTAAATATCTTTACTATTCAATTACCTATAATAGCTTATATGTACTGATATATAATTATATTATATATATATAAATCTTTTAATATCTTTAATATCTATATGTATATGTATGTGTGTGTGTGTATATATATATATATATGAAATTTATTCTATATACCTATACACGTGTATATTTTATATAAACAGTACAACATTTATCTGTTTGTATTGATGCTCTTGAGAGTATATGCTTAAACAGAACAATATATTATCAGTATATATCCAGCTTCCCTCTATAGATATGGAGTGGGTATATATGGACTTTTCCCCAATATAGATAATAGACAGCTCTATTTTAAATCTCATAGTATCTTCTCTTAAACCATTAAATTATCTGTTATAATTCTCAATCCCTTCTGTGCCTTCTCAATTTTACCCAATAACAGATCCCTCCCTTATTTTCTCCCGACCTTTGTTTTTTCAACAATTCCTCTAGATATAACTTTATAACGTAATAACTCAAATTTGATACTTTTTAGCTGCTTGGCAATTTAACCCAGTTGATCTTGTAGTTTTCGCCCCCTCTGTTTCGCAGTTCTCTCTTTTCCCTTCTCCCTTCTTCCTTGTCCAATTCGTGTTTGTTCTTTTAGCTTGCAGAAGGAGTAAGGTGGTATTTTCCTCTTCAGGCTTCCAACTTCTGGGGTGATTTAAACACTTTTTTTGAAGGATACTCTGTACATCACACCGTCACGTCATCCACACTCCACTTGATCCTTTCCTTTCCCTTTCCCTATTACTCAAGGTGATTTGCACAGATGATTCATTTGCCTCCTCACAGCTCAGCTGCGTCATGGTTTGCTTAGGAATTTCAGTCTTTAGTTGTTCATTTTGGTTCTTTTATTTGTTTATTTATTTGTCTTTTCTGCTTTCCCCAACTGTTAAGTTTCTTCGCTCAAGCTGGGCTTTTTTTTTTACTACACTCCAAATAACATGAGTCTATTCATACTCATGGGAAAATAAACCAAAAGAAAGCGTGACCCCGATGTAAATTGAACTACTCAAGCCGATTTTAACTCCTCTCAGCTCTATCAGAAAAAAGTCTATAAGAAATGTCTCATGTCTTCCATTCTCACACACAAACTAAGTCTTTCAGGAGGAGGTGAAATATATGAAATGTATAAACTCAGAATAAATCTTACTGCTTTCTGACCTCTATGTTATTTAGCGCTTGTTTTAAATTGAACTTAAATTCAGTTCAATTCCAAATGCAACCCTCCAAGTTCGTACCTCACAATTGTAATGGCTGTAGCTATGGTGACTTCAGCTTGGCAATTGCTCAGCTTTAAGTTTCAAGTTTCAAGCTTCAAGCTTCAAGTCAGCTAAGCCTTTTCTCCTTTCCTCCTTTATAATAATCATTTTAAATTCAGTTTGAGAGTCCCAATCTAAGGGAGATCTCTTCTCTCGATCCTCCCTTCCTTCTCTCTCAATGCACTCACAATTCTTTATATCTTTCATTCTTTAGTTCTTGTTTTTAAGTTGTGCGGTTCGGCTAATGCCCTTTGTGGCTTCTTCCACGGTGCTGGGATGTCATTGCTAGACCCCTGCTTCACTCGGGTGAGGACCTCCATCCCCTGCCCTACTGAGGCAGGTCCTTAGCTCCTCTAGGCTACCTTCCCTCTCTCTTCCCAGAGAGAAAGCCCCCTGGTCGGCTTGAGGGAAACAACCACCTCAGTCAAATGAAGCTGGCGCAGAGCTGACACAGAGCTCTCGCACATCACGTCCAACTCCTCCCTGCTCTCAACCAGAAGTCCTTGTTCAGTATGTTTTGATAATTAATAATTTTTGTATCCAACCTCCATCTCTTAGCTTCCTTATAATCTTCCTTAGTTATAATATCCATATTAACTATTGCATGATTCTTTACCTTAATAACCCCTATATTATTGTTCATTACCCTTGAGAGCAAGTTTTTAGATATATACAAATCATATCTACTCTGGAATTAACTCTTATGCACCTGTGAGTAATAAGTCAATTTCGTTTCATCTCATTTTAATGTCCTCCAAACATTTTAACCCTTTTCTGTTCATAATTTTCATCAAACCTGTGAGATTATTGTATCTTTCTGCTGTATTGGATTAGATTTATCCCTCCATTTAGCCATTACCATATTAAAATCCCCTGCCATTATTGTAACACCTTTCTGTATGTTTTCCACTTGTTTAAACACTTTCTCATAAAATTCTATTTGTTTTTCATTCAGAGAATATATGTTAAACAGTGTGTACTCTTCCCCACGTGTTACTCCTTGTAGAATTATATATCTTCCTTTTTCATCCTTTTTAACCTTTAAAACAATGAAGCTACATTTTTTGATATTATAGCTGCTACCCTTCTTGCTTTAGAAGTCCCATATGCTTTCTCATTCATGGTTGACCATCTTAATAATTCATTGGCCCCTTCTTTCACTTGATGCATTTTCTGTAAAAATATTATATCTGCCCTATCCTTATTCAACAAAGCTTCCACTCTTTTCCTTTTAACAACAGATACCAACCCTTTAACATTTAATGTTGTAATTCTTAACTCATTAACTATAATAGTCATAAAGATATTTTTCAGAGTGTACACCACCAGTGGTCCCTCTTAGCTGGGTTCTGCAGTGCTGTACCCTCCTTACAGTGTGCAAGGTGTTAAATATTACCTCTGAGTCTCCAAGTTCTATGTACAGAACTTTACTTACAGAGTGTTTACAGCTATTAACAGAACAACAACTGTCCACTAGCGAAGCACTCCAACTACAACACCAATAATAGCCCTGACAATGAGCACAGACCACACCCATATTTATACACATTGTCCATGGCATGATCTCCTTCCACAGGTGTCTGTAATAGTCCAGTTGCATCAGCCACTTGCATCATCTCTGCTGTGTCATCCTGGGCATATTCTGGGTGGTGTGATGATGACAGTTCATGTCCATCACTGTACTACAAACTTTTCCTCATGTTGCATCATCCAGCATATACAATTTGCACATGCACTGACAGTAATCTTCATTGGTCCTTTATCATGAAACATTTATCCCTTGTCTCCCCTACAACCTTTCCCCCTCCTACCATTTCCCCCCAATAAAGGGGAATCAAAAGGGCCTCATTTTGTCCTGACTCCTACCTGGGCTTCACAACCATCACAAATGGCATTTGAAATTTGGGTAGTCTGGAAGACGGAAGGAGGCAGCAGAGCAGTCTTTGCCTGGATTTCAATGCCAGTCACCCTCACCTTTCTTTTTAAAGACTAATATAAAGCTAGTGACTATAAAAGATTTGGAGACCTGAAATAGCCAGCATTCCACATTAAAATCTGCAAACATTTAACTTAAGTGAAGAGAAGTAAATACTGAATAAGCTAAAAGCTAATAATATTTTTTTTAAAAAATCCCTGGAACTTGTTGCATTAACCTGAGTAAAAGGAGATGAGCATGGGGAAACTCTAAGGTAGAATGAAGAAAACCCCTTTGATTTACATTGAAGTCAAACTGACTCATGCTTTAGAAAATAGACTGTGGTATGAATAAATGACTCTGACCCAGTGGGATACTGAATGAAAGTTAAGCTGGCTGGAAGAAAGAAACAGAAAGTAAATCTTACAGAAAAAAATGTAACCAGATATTTGAATAAGATACATTTGGCTACAAGGAAACAGTTTGTTGGCACAAATAGAGCTTAGAACACTGACTCATTTATTTTGTTGAATATGAATTTTTGGTAATCCTTTGTGTAGGATGAATTGAGAAAATCAGCAGACCCATCCAGCACCTCCTTGGTAATTTAATAAGCTATTCTATTAAACTGAGGTAATATAGAATCGAAGAAGAAATATAGTAACGTGGGAAATAAGAAGTTGGTACATTAGAGTTTAAGGTTCTGATGATTTTATAAAATGAAAACATGTATCAATTGTAATATATGATACTCTTATGTACCTTACATATCATGTACTGCATCTTAAGGAATAGCTACTTAGCTTTAAATTGAAGAAAACCATAAATTTCTTTGTGACAAAGGCATTTAGCCAATTAGTAAGAATATTATATAAAATAAACATAGAAAAATTATCTATAGTTAATAATTTTGAACAAAGTGGAGTTAAACAACTCATTAGTACAGTGAATTCATATATACAACTCTTCTTCATTTATTTTGCTTTCTCTGCTTTTTCTTGTGTTACAAGGTCATTTTTCTATATTTTTAATATCTTCGTCGTATATCTTGTTTAACATACTACCTGAAGCTAAGGTGTTTTTTTTTTCTATTTTGTGTAATTTTGAGGATCATACATTTAGCTGAATATAAAGAAGTGTTTATATTAAGATTCTGGAATTTAATGTTGAATGTAATCTACATTATACTCAAGATTAATAAGCAGTGTAGCAAAGTTGTGTAGGAAAGGAATTATATAGCAATGTGCTATATAATATGCACCAGTGTGCACCAAATATGGTGAAGATATTATCTAACATAATTAAGTTAAGTAAGCCCTCTTCTGTTATAGTACTGTTATATAAAGTAACTACATTAAATTTTCCTCTTGTGGAAACAAATACAAATACATTGAGTTTCCTGCCAGAGAGAAGGAGAGCAGCTTCTGGACAGCAAGTTTCCTGCCAGTTTCCAGGCCAGTTTCCTGCCAGGGAGAAGAAGGAGAGCAGCTTCTGGACAGCCATTCTGACTGGGAAGATTGAATTTTTTAAAAAAACTGTTGGGAGAGGCTGCTTGTTGCTGAGGGGCTTGAACTTCTGACCTTGCCCTTTTACCCTCAAGAGCCTTCCTGTGAGTCACACCTGTGAGTCACACCTGTGAGTCATTAGGGGGTGGAGCTGGGAGCTTAGCTCTATATAACTCCTTGCAGAGGCTTTCCAGGCCAGTTTCCTGCCAGAGAGAAGGAGAGCAGCTTCTGCACAGCAAGTTTCCTGCCAGTTTCCAGGCCAGTTTCCAGGCCAGTTTCCTGCCAGGGAGAGGAAGGAGAGCAGCTTCTGGACAGCCATTCTGACTGGGGAGATTGAATTTTTTTTTAAACTGTTGGGAGAGGCTGCTTGTTGCTGAGGGGCTTGAACTTCTGACCTTGCCCTTTTACCCTCAAGAGCCTTCCTGTGAGTCACACCTGTGAGTCACACCTGTGAGTCATTAGGGGGTGGAGCTGGGAGCCTAGCTCTATATAACTCCTTGCAGAGGCTTTCCCGCCAGTTTCCTGCCAGAGAGAAGGAGAGCAGCTTCTGGACAGCAAGTTTCCTTCCAGTTTCCAGGCCAGTTTCCTGCCAGGGAGAAGAAGGAGAGCAGCTTCTGGACAGCCATTCTGACTGGGGAGATTGAATTTTTTTTCTAAAACTCTTGGGAGAGGCTGCTTGTTGCTGAGGGGCTTGAACTTCTGACCTTGCCCCTTTACCCTCAAGAGCCTTCCTGTGAGTCACACCTGTGAGTCACACCTGTGAGTCATTAGGGGGTGGAGCTGGGAGCCTAGCTCTATATAACTCCTTGCAGAGGCTTTCCAGGCCAGTTTCCTGCCAGAGAGAAGGAGAGCAGCTTCTGGACAGCAAGTTTCCTGCCAGTTTCCAGGCCAGTTTCCTGCCAGGGAGAAGAAGGAGAGCAGCTTCTGGACAGCCATTCTGACTGGGGAGATTGAATTTTTTAAAAAAACTGTTGGGAGAGGCTGCTTGTTGCTGAGGGGCTTGAACTTCTGACCTTGCCCTTTTACCCTCAAGAGCCTTCCTGTGAGTCATACCTGTGAGTCACACCTGTGAGTCATTAGGGGGTGGAGCTGGGAGCCTAGCTCTATATAACTCCTTGCAGAGGCTTTCAAGGCCAGTTTCCTGCCAGAGAGAAGGAGAGCAGCTTCTGGACAGCAAGTTTCCTGCCAGTTTCCAGGCCAGTTTCCTGCCAGGGAGAAGAAGGAGAGCAGCTTCTGGACAGCCATTCTGACTGGGGAGATTGAATTTTTTAAAAAAAACTGTTGGGAGAGGCTGCTTGTTGCTGAGGGGCTTGAACTTCTGACCTTGCCCTTTTACCCTCAAGAGCCTTCCTGTGAGTTACACCTGTGAGTCACACCTGTGTGTCATTAGGGGGTGGAGCTGGGAGCCTAGCTCTATATAACTCTTTGCAGAGGCTTTCCAGGCCAGTTTCCTGCCAGAGAGAAGGAGAGCAGCTTCTGGACAGCAAGTTTCCTGCCAGTTTCCAGGCCAGTTTCCTGCCAGGGAGAAGAAGGAGAGCAGCTTCTGGACAGACATTCTGACTGGGGAGATTGAATTTTTTTAAAAAAAACTGTTGGGAGAGGCTGCTTGTTGCTGAGGGGCTTGAACTTCTGACCTTGCCCTTTTACCCTCAAGAGCCTTCCTGTGAGTCACACCTGTGAGTCACACCTGTGAGTCATTAGGGGGTGGAGCTGGGAGCCTAGCTCTATATAACTCCTTACAGAGGCTTTCCCGCCAGTTTCCTGCCAGAGAGAAGGAGAGCAGCTTCTGGACAGCAAGTTTCCTTCCAGTTTCCAGGCCAGTTTCCTGCCAGGGAGAAGAAAGAGAGCAGCTTCTGGACAGCCATTCTGACTGGGGAGATTGAATTTTTTTTCTAAAACTCTTGGGAGAGGCTGCTTATTGCTGAGGGGCTTGAACTTCTGACCTTGCCCCTTTACCCTCAAGAGCCTTCCTGTGAGTCACACCTCTGAGTCACACCTGTGAGTCATTAGGGGGTGGAGCTGGGAGCCTAGCTCTATATAACTCCTTGCAGAGGCTTTCCAGGCCAGCTTCCTGCCAGAGAGAAGGAGAGCAGCTTCTGGACAGCAAGTTTCCTGCCAGTTTCCAGGCCAGTTTCCTGCCAGGGAGAAGAAGGAGAGCAGCGTCTGGACAGCCATTCTGACTGGGGAGATTGAATTTTTTAAAAAACTGTTGGGAGAGGCTGCTTGTTGCTGAGGGGCTTGAACTTCTGACCTTGCCCTTTTACCCTCAAGAGCCTTCCTGTGAGTCATACCTGTGAGTCACACCTGTGAGTCATTAGGGAGTGGAGCTGGGAGCCTAGCTATATATAACTCCTTGCAGAGGCTTTCCCGCCAGTTTCCTGCCAGAGAGAAGGAGAGCAGCTTCTGGACAGCAAGTTTCCTGCCAGTTTCCAGGCCAGTTTCCTGCCAGGGAGAAGAAGGAGAGCAGCTTCTGGACAGCCATTCTGACTGGGGAGATTGTATTTTTTTTCTAAAACTCTTGGGAGAGGCTGCTTGTTGCTGAGGGGCTTGAACTTCTGACCTTGCCCCTTTACCCTCAAGAGCCTTCCTGTGAGTCACACCTGTGAGTCACACATGTGAGTCATTAGGGGGTGGAGCTGGGAGCTTAGCTCTATATAACTCCTTGCAGAGGCTTTCCAGGCCAGTTTCCTGCCAGAGAGAAGGAGAGCAGCTTCTGCACAGCAAGTTTCCTGCCAGTTTCCAGGCCAGTTTCCAGGCCAGTTTCCTGCCAGGGAGAGGAAGGAGAGCAGCTTCTGGACAGCCATTCTGACTGGGGAGATTGAATTTTTTTTTAAACTGTTGGGAGAGGCTGCTTGTTGCTGAGGGGCTTGAACTTCTGACCTTGCCCTTTTACCCTCAAGAGCCTTCCTGTGAGTCACACCTGTGAGTCACACCTGTGAGTCATTAGGGGGTGGAGCTGGGAGCCTAGCTCTATATAACTCCTTACAGAGGCTTTCCCGCCAGTTTCCTGCCAGAGAGAAGGAGAGCAGCTTCTGGACAGCAAGTTTCCTTCCAGTTTCCAGGCCAGTTTCCTGCCAGGGAGAAGAAAGAGAGCAGCTTCTGGACAGCCATTCTGACTGGGGAGATTGATTTTTTTAAAAAAAAACTGTTGGGAGAGGCTGCTTGTTGCTGAGGGGCTTGAACTTCTGACCTTGCCCTTTTACCCTCAAGAGCCTTCCTGTGAGTCACACCTGTGAGTCACACCTGTGAGTCATTAGGGGGTGGAGCTGGGAGCCTAGCTCTATATAACTCCTTACAGAGGCTTTCCCGCCAGTTTCCTGCCAGAGAGAAGGAGAGCAGCTTCTGGACAGCAAGTTTCCTTCCAGTTTCCAGGCCAGTTTCCTGCCAGGGAGAAGAAAGAGAGCAGCTTCTGGACAGCCATTCTGACTGGGGAGATTGAATTTTTTTTCTAAAACTCTTGGGAGAGGCTGCTTATTGCTGAGGGGCTTGAACTTCTGACCTTGCCCCTTTACCCTCAAGAGCCTTCCTGTGAGTCACACCTCTGAGTCACACCTGTGAGTCATTAGGGGGTGGAGCTGGGAGCCTAGCTCTATATAACTCCTTGCAGAGGCTTTCCAGGCCAGCTTCCTGCCAGAGAGAAGGAGAGCAGCTTCTGGACAGCAAGTTTCCTGCCAGTTTCCAGGCCAGTTTCCTGCCAGGGAGAAGAAGGAGAGCAGCGTCTGGACAGCCATTCTGACTGGGGAGATTGAATTTTTTAAAAAACTGTTGGGAGAGGCTGCTTGTTGCTGAGGGGCTTGAACTTCTGACCTTGCCCTTTTACCCTCAAGAGCCTTCCTGTGAGTCATACCTGTGAGTCACACCTGTGAGTCATTAGGGAGTGGAGCTGGGAGCCTAGCTATATATAACTCCTTGCAGAGGCTTTCCCGCCAGTTTCCTGCCAGAGAGAAGGAGAGCAGCTTCTGGACAGCAAGTTTCCTGCCAGTTTCCAGGCCAGTTTCCTGCCAGGGAGAAGAAGGAGAGCAGCTTCTGGACAGCCATTCTGACTGGGGAGATTGAATTTTTTTTCTAAAACTCTTGGGAGAGGCTGCTTGTTGCTGAGGGGCTTGAACTTCTGACCTTGCCCCTTTACCCTCAAGAGCCTTCCTGTGAGTCACACCTGTGAGTCACACATGTGAGTCATTAGGGGGTGGAGCTGGGAGCTTAGCTCTATATAACTCCTTGCAGAGGCTTTCCAGGCCAGTTTCCTGCCAGAGAGAAGGAGAGCAGCTTCTGCACAGCAAGTTTCCTGCCAGTTTCCAGGCCAGTTTCCAGGCCAGTTTCCTGCCAGGGAGAGGAAGGAGAGCAGCTTCTGGACAGTCATTCTGACTGGGGAGATTGAATTTTTTTTTAAACTGTTGGGAGAGGCTGCTTGTTGCTGAGGGGCTTGAACTTCTGACCTTGCCCTTTTACCCTCAAGAGCCTTCCTGTGAGTCACACCTGTGAGTCACACCTGTGAGTCATTAGGGGGTGGAGCTGGGAGCCTAGCTCTATATAACTCCTTACAGAGGCTTTCCCGCCAGTTTCCTGCCAGAGAGAAGGAGAGCAGCTTCTGGACAGCAAGTTTCCTTCCAGTTTCCAGGCCAGTTTCCTGCCAGGGAGAAGAAAGAGAGCAGCTTCTGGACAGCCATTCTGACTGGGGAGATTGAATTTTTTTTCTAAAACTCTTGGGAGAGGCTGCTTATTGCTGAGGGGCTTGAACTTCTGACCTTGCCCCTTTACCCTCAAGAGCCTTCCTGTGAGTCACACCTCTGAGTCACACCTGTGAGTCATTAGGGGGTGGAGCTGGGAGCCTAGCTCTATATAACTCCTTGCAGAGGCTTTCCAGGCCAGCTTCCTGCCAGAGAGAAAGAGAGCAGCTTCTGGACAGCAAGTTTCCTGCCAGTTTCCAGGCCAGTTTCCTGCCAGGGAGAAGAAGGAGAGCAGCGTCTGGACAGCCATTCTGACTGGAGAGATTGAATTTTTTAAAAAACTGTTGGGAGAGGCTGCTTGTTGCTGAGGGGCTTGAACTTCTGACCTTGCCCTTTTACCCTCAAGAGCCTTCCTGTGAGTCATACCTGTGAGTCACACCTGTGAGTCATTAGGGAGTGGAGCTGGGAGCCTAGCTATATATAACTCCTTGCAGAGGCTTTCCTGCCAGTTTCCTGCCAGAGAGGAGAGCAGCTTCTGGACAGCAAGTTTCCTGCCAGTTTCCAGGCCAGTTTCCTGCCAGGGAGAAGAAGGAGAGCAGCTTCTGGACAGCCATTCTGACTGGGGAGATTGAATTTTTTTAAAAAACTGTTGGGAGAGGCTGCTTGTTGCTGAGGGGCTTGAACGTCTGACCTTGCCCTTTTACCCTCAAGAGCCTTCCTGTGAGTCACACCTGTGAGTCACACATGTGAGTCATTAGGGGGTGGAGCTGGGAGCCCAGCTCTATATAACTCCTTGCAGAGGCTTTCCAGGCCAGTTTCCTGCCAGAGAGAAGGAGAGCAGCTTCTGGACAGCAAGTTGCTTGCCAGTTTCCAGGCCAGTTTCCTGCCAGGGAGAAGAAGGAGAGCAGCTTCTGGACAGACATTCTGACTGGGGAGATTGAAATTTTTTAAAAAAACTGTTGGGAGAGGCTGCTTGTTGCTGAGGGGCTTGAACATCTGACCTTGCCCTTTTACCCTCAAGAGCCTTCCTGTGAGTCATACCTGTGAGTCACACCTGTGAGTCATTAGGGGGTGGAGCTGGGAGCCTAGCTCTATATAACTCCTTGCAGAGGCTTTCAAGGCCAGTTTCCTGCCAGAGAGAAGGAGAGCAGCTTCTGGACAGCAAGTTTCCTGCCAGTTTCCAGGCCAGTTTCCTGCCAGGGAGAGGAAGGAGAGCAGCTTCTGGACAGCCATTCTGACTGGGGAGATTGAATTTTTTAAAAAAAACTATTCGGAGAGGCTGCTTGTTGCTGAGGGGCTTGAACTTCTGACCTTGCCCTTTTACCCTCAAGAGCCTTCCTGTGAGTCACACCTGTGAGTCACACCTGTGAGTCATTAGGGGGTGGAGCTGGGAGCCTAGCTCTATATAACTCCTTGCAGAGGCTTTCCAGGCCAGTTTCCTGCCAGAGAGAAGGAGAGCAGCTTCTGGACAGCAAGTTTCCTGCCAGTTTCCAGGCCAGTTTCCTGCCAGGGAGAAGAAGGAGAGCAGCTTCTGGACAGCCATTCTGACTGGGGAGATTGAATTTTTTTAAAAAAACTGTTGGGAGAGGCTGCTTGTTGCTGAGGGGCTTGAACTTCTGACCTTGCCCTTTTACCCTCAAGAGCCTTCCTGTGAGTTACACCTGTGAGTCACACCTGTGAGTCATTAGGGGGTGGAGCTGGGAGCCTAGCTCTATATAACTCTTTGCAGAGGCTTTCCAGGCCAGTTTCCTGCCAGAGAGAAGGAGAGCAGCTTCTGCACAGCAAGTTTCCTGCCAGTTTCCAGGCCAGTTTCCTGCCAGGGAGAAGAAGGAGAGCAGCTTCTGGACAGACATTCTGACTGGGGAGATTGAATTTTTTTAAAAAAAACTGTTGGGAGAGGCTGCTTGTTGCTGAGGGGCTTGAACTTCTGACCTTGCCCTTTTACCCTCAAGAGCCTTCCTGTGAGTCACACCTGTGAGTCACACCTGTGAGTCATTAGGGGGTGGAGCTGGGAGCCTAGCTCTATATAACTCCTTACAGAGGCTTTCCCGCCAGTTTCCTGCCAGAGAGAAGGAGAGCAGCTTCTGGACAGCAAGTTTCCTGCCAGTTTCCAGGCCAGTTTCCTGCCAGGGAGAAGAAAGAGAGCAGCTTCTGGACAGCCATTCTGACTGGGGAGATTGAATGTTTTTTCTAAAACTCTTGGGAGAGGCTGCTTATTGCTGAGGGTCTTGAACTTCTGACCTTGCCCCTTTACCCTCAAGAGCCTTCCTGTGAGTCACACCTCTGAGTCACACCTGTGAGTCATTAGGGGGTGGAGCTGGGAGCCTAGCTCTATATAACTCCTTGCAGAGGCTTTCCAGGCCAGCTTCCTGCCAGAGAGAAGGAGAGCAGCTTCTGGACAGCAAGTTTCCTGCCAGTTTCCAGGCCAGTTTCCTGCCAGGGAGAAGAAGGAGAGCAGCGTCTGGACAGCCATTCTGACTGGGGAGATTGAATTTTTTAAAAAACTGTTGGGAGAGGCTGCTTGTTGCTGAGGGGCTTGAACTTCTGACCTTGCCCTTTTACCCTCAAGAGCCTTCCTGTGAGTCATACCTGTGAGTCACACCTGTGAGTCATTAGGGAGTGGAGCTGGGAGCCTAGCTATATATAACTCCTTGCAGAGGCTTTCCCGCCAGTTTCCTGCCAGAGAGAAGGAGAGCAGCTTCTGGACAGCAAGTTTCCTGCCAGTTTCCAGGCCAGTTTCCTGCCAGGGAGAAGAAGGAGAGCAGCTTCTGGACAGCCATTCTGACTGGGGATATTGAATTTTTTTAAAAAACTGTTGGGAGAGGCTGCTTGTTGCTGAGGGGCTTGAACGTCTGACCTTGCCCTTTTACCCTCAAGAGCCTTCCTGTGAGTCACACCTGTGAGTCACACATGTGAGTCATTAGGGGGTGGAGCTGGGAGCCCAGCTCTATATAACTCCTTGCAGAGGCTTTCCAGGCCAGTTTCCTGCCAGAGAGAAGGAGAGCAGCTTCTGGACAGCAAGTTGCTTGCCAGTTTCCAGGCCAGTTTCCTGCCAGGGAGAAGAAGGAGAGCAGCTTCTGGACAGACATTCTGACTGGGGAGATTGAAATTTTTAAAAAAAACTGTTGGGAGAGGCTGCTTGTTGCTGAGGGGCTTGAACATCTGACCTTGCCCTTTTACCCTCAAGAGCCTTCCTGTGAGTCATACCTGTGAGTCACACCTGTGAGTCATTAGGGGGTGGAGCTGGGAGCCTAGCTCTATATAACTCCTTGCAGAGGCTTTCCAGGCCAGTTTCCTGCCAGAGAGAAGGAGAGCAGCTTCTGGACAGACATTCTGACTGGGGAGATTGAAATTTTTTAAAAAAACTGTTGGGAGAGGCTGCTTGTTGCTGAGGGGCTTGAACGTCTGACCTTGCCCTTTTACCCTCAAGAGCCTTCCTGTGAGTCACACCTGTGAGTCACACCTGTGAGTCATTAGGGGGTGGAGCTGGGAGCTTAGCTCTATATAACTCCTTGCAGAGGCTTTCCAGGCCAGTTTCCTGCCAGAGAGAAGGAGAGCAGCTTCTGCACAGCAAGTTTCCTGCCAGTTTCCAGGCCAGTTTCCAGGCCAGTTTCCTGCCAGGGAGAGGAAGGAGAGCAGCTTCTGGACAGCCATTCTGACTGGGGAGATTGAATTTTTTTTAAACTGTTGGGAGAGGCTGCTTGTTGCTGAGGGGCTTGAACTTCTGACCTTGCCCTTTTACCCTCAAGAGCCTTCCTGTGAGTCACACCTGTGAGTCACACCTGTGAGTCATTAGGGGGTGGAGCTGGGAGCCTAGCTCTATATAACTCCTTACAGAGGCTTTCCCGCCAGTTTCCTGCCAGAGAGAAGGAGAGCAGCTTCTGGACAGCAAGTTTCCTGCCAGTTTCCAGGCCAGTTTCCTGCCAGGGAGAAGAAGGAGAGCAGCTTCTGGACAGACATTCTGACTGGGGAGATTGAATTTTTTAAAAAAAACTGTTGGGAGAGGCTGCTTGTTGCTGAGGGGCTTGAACTTCTGACCTTGCCCTTTTACCCTCAAGAGCCTTCCTGTGAGTCACACCTGTGAGTCACACCTGTGAGTCATTAGGGGGTGGAGCTGGGAGCCTAGCTCTATATAACTCCTTGCAGAGGCTTTCCAGGCCAGCTTCCTGCCAGAGAGAAGGAGAGCAGCTTCTGGACAGCAAGTTTCCTGCCAGTTTCCAGGCCAGTTTCCTGCCAGGGAGAAGAAGGAGAGCAGCGTCTGGACAGCCATTCTGACTGGGGAGATTGAATTTTTTAAAAAACTGTTGGGAGAGGCTGCTTGTTGCTGAGGGGCTTGAACTTCTGACCTTGCCCTTTTACCCTCAAGAGCCTTCCTGTGAGTCATACCTGTGAGTCACACCTGTGAGTCATTAGGGAGTGGAGCTGGGAGCCTAGCTATATATAACTCCTTGCAGAGGCTTTCCCGCCAGTTTCCTGCCAGAGAGAAGGAGAGCAGCTTCTGGACAGCAAGTTTCCTGCCAGTTTCCAGGCCAGTTTCCTGCCAGGGAGAAGAAGGAGAGCAGCTTCTGGACAGACATTCTGACTGGGGAGATTGAAATTTTTTAAAAAAACTGTTGGGAGAGGCTGCTTGTTGCTGAGGGGCTTGAACTTCTGACCTTGCCCTTTTACCCTCAAGAGCCTTCCTGTGAGTCACACCTGTGAGTCACACCTGTGAGTCATTAGGGGGTGGAGCTGGGAGCCTAGCTCTATATAACTCCTTGCAGAGGCTTTCCAGGCCAGTTTCCTGCCAGAGAGAAGGAGAGCAGCTTCTGGACAGCAAGTTTCCTGCCAGTTTCCAGGCCAGTTTCCTGCCAGGGAGAAGAAGGAGAGCAGCTTCTGGACAGCCATTCTGACTGGGGAGATTGATTTTTTTAAAAAAAACTGTTGGGAGAGGCTGCTTGTTGCTGAGGGGCTTGAACTTCTGACCTTGCCCTTTTACCCTCAAGAGCCTTCCTGTGAGTCACACCTGTGAGTCACACCTGTGAGTCATTAGGGGGTGGTGCTGCGAGCCTAGCTCTATGTAACTCCTTGCAGAGGCTTTCAAGGCCAGTTTCCTGCCAGAGAGAAGGAGAGCAGCTTCTGGACAGCAAGTTTCCTTCCAGTTTCCAGGCCAGTTTCCTGCCAGGGAGAAGAAGGAGAGCAGCTTCTGGACAGCCATTCTGACTGGGGAGATTGATTTTTTTAAAAAAAACTGTTGGGAGAGGCTGCTTGTTGCTGAGGGGCTTGAACTTCTGACCTTGCCCTTTTACCCTCAAGAGCCTTCCTGTGAGTCACACCTGTGACCAAACAAACAAAAATACAGCAGACCAAAAAGTACAGCTTAGCATTCTCAGCATTAACTAAGAGTTCTCAGCATTACCTAAAAGCTCTCACCTAAAAGCTCTCACCATGGACACTGAGGGGACTGTGGCAGTCACTTGCAACACTTGTGCGATGTTTGTCTTCTTGTCTACAGAGGTGGAGAACTTCACATGCACCAAGTGCAAACTGGTAGCCCTCTTGGAGGAGAAAGTACTGCAGCTGGAGACACGGGTAGCTACACTTCAACAGCTTCACGAGCAAGAGGTTTTCCTGGACAGAACAGAACGAACAGTCTTGGATGGGGACAGCACAGAGGAAGTGGCGGCGGAGGAGGGGGTCTCTTCAGAGACACAGGAAGTAGACAGCTGGAGGAATGTAACACACAGAACAGGAAAATCCAGGGATTCTTCGAGCAGCTTGCAGCTACAGAATCGATTCGAAGCCCTTTCCCTTATCAAGGACAACGAGGAAGAACAGCATGGACAGACTTCAGGGGTAGAGCAGGGGACCTTGAGAGGACCACCGCAAGGAACAACAGCTGTGAAACCTCAGTGGAGGCGTGTGGTGGTGGTGGGGGACTCCTTGCTGCGGGGTACAGAAGCAGTGGTATGTGGCCCTGACAAGATGACTCGGGAGGTGTGTTGTCTCCCTGGGGCAAAGATCTGTGATGTGACCGAGAGGCTGACAAGACTCGTCAAGCCTATGGATCATTATCCCTTCCTTTTGGTCCATGTGGGAACCAATGATACTGGAAGGCACAGCTTTCCCAAGATCAGAAGAGATTATGAGGCCCTGGGGAGGAAGCTGAAAGAAATGGACGCACAGGTGGTCATCTCGTCTCTTCTGCCAGTTGAAGGGCATGGTCCAAGAAGGGAGAGGAAAATAGCCGACGTAAACAACTGGCTCCGTAGATGGTGTCGCCAAGAACAAATTGGATTCTTGGATCATGGATTGTGCTTCCATGCGGGGGGACTTCTGGCAAGAGATGGGGTGCATCTTACAAAAATTGGAATAAACATTTTTGCCAACAGTCTCAAGAATTTGATCAGGAGGGCTTTAAACTGAGTCAAATGGGGGAGGGAGACAGTATTCTGGAAGGCAAAAGGGCTGGAGAAAATAGTCAAACTGTCATAGAGGAAACAAGGCAAACAGCGCAAGGACCCAACAGTGGGAGGCAAAAAAACTTGCACAGGAAGCAAGTAAAGGGAACACATGGTCTTAGATGTCTCTACACTAATGCACAGAGCATGGGAAATAAGCAAGATGAACTTGAACTCCTCGCACTACAAAACAAATATGATATAATAGGCATTACTGAAACCTGGTGGGACGAGTCTCATGATTGGAATGTAGGAATAGAGGGGTATAACCTTTATAGGAGAAACAGGCCAAACAGGAAAGGAGGAGGATTAGCATTATATGTCAGGGATATTTACACCAGTGAAGTGATCCACGACATCAATACTGGAAGCCAGGTGGAGAGCGTTTGGATAAAAATTAAAGGGGAGGGAAACAACAGGGATGTTATTGTGGGACTCTACTACAGACCCACGAGTCAGACGGAGGAATTGGATGTTGCCTTTCTAGAACAGATGAACACACATGCAGAAAGGAGAGATGTAGTAGTGATGGGGGACTTCAACTATCCTGATATTTGCTGGCAATCTAACTCAGCCAAAACTACAAGGTCTAGCAAATTCCTTACATGCCTGGAAGACAATTTCATGGTCCAAAAGGTAGAAGAGGTAACAAGGGGGTCAGCTATTTTAGATCTGATCCTAACCAACAGAGATGACCTGGTTAATGGGGTGCAAGTGGTGGGACCCTTAGGTGAGAGTGATCATGTTCTCCTGGAGATTGTTATACAATGGAAAGGAGAAGCCAGGTATAGTCAGACACGCATGCTTGACTTTAGGAGAGCTGATTTCAATAAACTCAGGGAAATACTGGGGGTGATCCCATGGTCAGGAATACTAAAAGAGAAGAGACCTCAAGACGGATCGGACTTTCTCAAAAGGGAGATACTGAAGGCACAATTTCAAACAGTACCATTGAGGAAGAAAAATGGGAGGTTTCTCAAGAAACCAGGATGGATGACTACAGAACTTTCAATGGAGCTAAGTTTTAAACGGAACATGTATAGGAAATGGAAAGGGGGGGAAATCACCAAAGAAGAATTCAAACAGATAGCGAACACGTGTAGGAGTAAAGTCAGAAAAGCTAAAGCGCAGAATGAGCTCAGGCTAGCTAGGGAGGTTAAGAACAATAAAAAGGGTTTTTTTGGGTATGTCCGCAGCAAAAGGAGGAAGAAGGAAATGATATAGCCGCTACGTGGAGAGGATGGCAAAATGCTAACAGGGTACAGAGAAAAGGCAGAATTACTCAACACCTTCTTTGCCTCAGTGTTTTCAGAAAAGGAAAAGGAGGACCAAACTGAGGAGAATGGAACAGAGGACACAATAGGGGAAATCCAGCTAAAAATAAGAAAAGAGATAGTACAGGAATACCTTCTTAATCTAAATGAATTTAAATCTCCAGGACCAGATGAATTACATCCAAGAGTATTAAAAGAGCTGGCAAATATAATCTCATAGCCATTGGCAATAATATTTGAGAACTCCTGGAGAACAGGAGAAGTCCCAGCAGACTGGAGGAGGGCAAACATAGTTCCCATCTTCAAAAAGGGGAAAAAAGAGGATCCCAACAATTATCGTCCAGTTAGTCTGAATTCAATACCAGGGAAGATTCTAGAGCAGATCATTAAACAGAGAGTCTGTGAACATTTAGAAGGCAATGCCATAATCACAAAAGGTCAACATGGGTTTCAGAGAAACAAGTCATGCCAGACTAATCTGATCTCTTTACCAGCTTGGTAGATTAAGGGAACGCTGTGGACATCACATACCTTGATTTCAGTAAGGCCTTTGACAAGGTTCCCCATGACATTCTTGCAAACAAACTTGTAAAATGTGGGCTAGACAAGTTAACTGTTCAATGGATTTGTAATTGGTTGACCGGCCGAACCCAAAGGGTGCTCAGCAGTGGCTCCTTTTCGTCTTGGAGAGATGTGACCAGTGGGGTGCCACAGGGTTCTGTCCTGGGCCCAGTGCTATTCAACATCTTTATCAATGACTTGGATGAGGGAATTAGGGGCATACTTATTAAATTTGCAGATGACACCAAATTGGGAGGAGTAGCTAATACCCTAGAGGACAGGATCAAAATTCAGAATGACCTGGATAGACTGGAGAGCTGGGCCAAAGCTAACGAAATGAAATTCAATACGGAGAAATGTAAAGTACTGCATTTAGGGCGGAAAAATGAAATGCATAAATATAGGATGGGAGAGACCTGGCTGAAAGAGACTACGTGCGAAAGGGATCTAGGAGTCCTAGTAGACCACAAGTTGAACATGAGCCAACAGTGTGATGCGGCAGCTAAAAAGGCCAATGAGATTTTGGGCTGTATCAATAGAAGTATAGTGTCTAGATCAAGGGAAGTAATAGTGCCACTCTATTCTGCCTTGGTCAGACCTCACTTAGAATACTGTGTCCAGTTCTGGGCACCACAATTCAAAAAGGATATTGACAAATTGCAGCGTGTCCAGAGAAGAGCAACTAAAATGGTGAAAGGTCTGGAAACGATGCCTTATGAGGAGAGACTTAGGGAGCTGGGTATGTTTAGCCTGGAAAAAAGACGGTGAAGAGGCGATATGATAGCCCTGTTTAAGTATTTGAAGGGATGTCACGCTGAGGATGGAGCAAGCTTGTTTTCTGCTGCTCCAGAGACTGGAACACGGAGCAATGGGTGCAAGCTCCAGGAACAGAGATTCCACCTCAACATGAGGAGGAACTTTTTGACAGTAAGAGCTGTTCGGCAGTGGAACACACTCCCTCGGAGCGTGGTGGGGTCTCCTTCCTTGGAGGTCTTTAAACAGAGGCTGGATGGCCATCTGTCGGGGATGCTTTGATTGTGATTTCCTGCGTGGCAGGGGGGTTGGACTGGATGGCCCTCGTGGTCTCTTCCAACTCTGCAATTCTATGATTCTATGATTCTATGATTCAAATGCAACCTGTAACATGATGTGCTGCTAGTCAAGCACAACAATGAGCTCAATTAGAAAGAAGGGCTTCTGCAGATACAGATCCTACAATAATAATGATCTTAGATGAAATTAAGAAACTAAGATCTGAGGTTTTGCAAAAAAAAAAAATCTCAGATACAACTACAGACATAAAACAGAAGATAAGAGGAGAAATTCAAAATCTTAAGCAAGGAATAGATAATGTAACTAAAGACATGGAACAAACACACAGGGATGTTAAAGATCTACAAGATTCCACTAAAAATTTACACAAAATGAATAATGAACTAAAATTAGAACAGGAAAAGAATAAAGATGCAAACGCACTAAGAGATTTTCCAAAAAACGTTAGTAACCTGTAGGCTAGACAATGCAACTGTTAGGTAGCTCTGTAATTGGTTGACTGACCAAACCCAAAGGGTAGTCACCAAAGGGTCCTGTTCATCCTGGAGAGAAGTGACTAGTGCGGAGCCACAGGGTTCTATCCTGGGCCCAGTGCTATTCAACATCTTTATCAATGCCTTGCATGAGGGAATAGAGGGCACACTTATCAACTTTGCAGATGACACCAAATTAGGAGGGGTAGCTAATACTCCAGAGGACAGGATCAGAATCCAAAATGACCTGAACAGATTAGAAAGCTAGACCAAAACTAACAAAATGAATTTCAACAGGGAAAAATATAGTATACTACACTTGGGCAGTAAAAATGAAAAGCACAGATATAGGATAGGTGACACCTGGCTTAGAATCATAGAGTTGGAAGAGACCTCAAGGGCCAACCAGTCCAAACCCCTGCCATGCGGGAATACACAATCAAATCATTCCTGACAGATGGCCATCTAGCCACTGTTTAAAAACCTCCAAAGGAGGAAACTCCACCACACTACTAGGACCGGATTAACTATATTCAAGGGTATTAAAAGAGCTGGCAAATGTAATCTCAGAGCCATTGGCAATAAGTACTGCATTTAGGACAGAAAAATGAAATGCATAAATATAGGATGGGAGAGACCTGGCTGAATGAGACTACGTGCGAAAGGGATCTAGGAGTCCTAGTAGACCACAAGTTGAACATGAGCCAACAGTGTGATGCGGCAGCTAAAAAGGCCAATGCAATTTTGGGCTGTATCAATAGAAGTATAGTGTCTAGATCAAGGGAAGTAATAGTGCCACTCTATTCTGCCTTGGTCAGATCTCACTTAGAATACTGTGTCCAGTTCTGGGCACCACAATTCAGAAAGGACATTGACAAATTGGAGCGTGTCCAGAGAAGGGCAACTAAAATGGTGAAAGGTCTGGAAACGATGCCTTATGAGGAGAGACTTAGGGAGCTGGGTATGTTTAGCCTGGAAAAAAGACGGTTAAGAGGCGATATGATAGCCCTGTTTAAGTATTTGAAGGGATGTCACGCTGAGGATGGAGCAGGCTTGTTTTCTGCTGCTCCAGAGACTGGAACACAGAGCAATGGGTGCAAGCTCCAGGAACAGAGATTCCACCTCAACATGAGGAGGAACTTTTTGACAGTAAGAGCTGTTCGGCAGTGGAACACACTCCCTCGTAGTGTGGTGGGGTCTCCTTCCTTGCAGGTCTTTAAACAGAGGCTGGATGGCCATCTGTCGGGGATGCTTTGATCAAGATTTCCTGCGTGGCAGGGGGGTTGGACTGGATGGCCCTCGTGGTCTCTTCCAACTCTGCGATTCTATGATTCTATGATTCTATGATTCTAATCTTTGAGAACTCCTGGAGAACAGGAGAAGTCCCAACAGACTGGAGGAGGGCAAACGTTGTTCCCATCTTCAAAAAGGGGGGGGGGAGAGGATCCCAACAATTATCATCCAGTTAGTCTGACATCAATACCAGGGAAGATTCTAGAGCAGATCATTAAACAGAGAGTCTGTGAACATTTAGAAGGCAATGCCATAATCACAAAAAGTCAACATGGGTTTCAGAGAAACAAGTCACGACAGACTAATCTGATATTTTTTTTTTATAAAGTTATCAGCTTGATAGATGAAGGGAACGCTGTGGATATCGCATACCTTAATTTCAGTAAGGCCTTTGACAAGGTTCCCCATGACATTCTTGCAAACAAGGTTGTAAAATGTGGGCTAGACAAGTTAACTGTTAAATGGATCTGTAATTGGTTGACCGGCCGAACCCAAAGGGTGCTCAGCAGTGGCTCCTCTTCGTCTTTGAAAGAGGTGACCAGTAGGGTGCCACAGGGTTCTGTCCTGGGCCCAGTGCTATTCAACATCTTTATCAATGACTTGGATGACGGAATTAGGGGCATACCGTATATTCCTGCATATAAGACTGCTTTTTAACACTCGAAAATCTCCTCAAAAGTGGGGGGGGTCTTATACCCCAGTAGATCTTTTCCCCTGCTGTGAGAATGATTGAAGTGTAAATGGCCTGGGCAATTTTCCCAGCAGATCCTTCCTCCTGCTTTGAGAATGACTGCTTTGCAGTATTAAATGAACTTTGAAGTGTTAAATGGCCATCCATTTAGCTCAGGAGAGTCAAAATGATGTTTCTTTTCAGGACAAGTTAGCCTAAAATTAGAATTTCTGGATTCAGACTTATCATTTTGCATCAAGTTTTGTCTATGGTGAAATTCTCTTGTCTGCCAATGTGGCTCTAAAATCATTAATGTGCTCATTCAAAAATTTGGGATTTGATAGCTTCATATTAACCAACTTATTAATGCAACCTTACTTTCCAAAGATTGAACACCACAGAGATTTTTCAAAGTATCCCATGGTTTTTTAGCTGTTCTCAGTCCTTTAATTTCACAGACAATTCTATCATATACAGCCACTGAGCTGGCTGGCTGGTGGGAGACAGGCTTTCTAGCCAGGTGGCTGGCTGGCGGGGGGGGGGCAAACTCTATATTTTAACTTAAAAATTGGGGGGTTGTCTTATGTGCCCAGTCATCTTATACGCCGGAATATACGGTACTTATCAAATCTGCAGATGACACCAAATTAGGAGGAGTAGCTAATACCCTAGAGGACAGGATCAAAATTCAAAATGACCTGGATAGGCTAGAAAGCTGGGCCAAAGCTAACAAAATGAAATTCAATATGGAGAAATGTAAAGTACTGCACTTAGGGCGGAAAAATGAAATGCATAGATATAGGATGGGAGAGACCTGGCTGAACGAGACTACGTGCGAAAGGGATCTAGGAGTCCTAGTAGACCACAAATTGAACATGAGTCAACAGTGTGATGCGGCAGCTAAAAAGGCCAATGCGATTTTGGGCTGTATCAATAGAAGTATAGTATCTAGATCAAGGGAAGTAATAGTGCCACTCTATTCTGCCTTGGTCAGGCACAACAATTCAAAAAGGATATTGACAAATTGGAGCGTGTCCAAAGGAGGGCGACTAAAATGGTGAAAGGTCTGGACACCATGCCTTATGAGGAAAGACTTAGGGAGCTGGGTATGTTTAGCCTGGAAAAAAGACAGTTAAGGGGTAGTATGATAGCCCTGTTTAAGTATTTGAAGGGGTGTCACATTGAGGATGGAGCAGGCTAGTTTTCTGCTGCTCCAGAGACTAGAACACGGAGCAATGGATGCAAGCTCCAGAAACAGAGATTCCACCTCAACATTAGGAGGAACTTTCTGACAGTAAAAGCTATTTGGCAGTGGAACACACTCCCTCGGAGCATGGTGGGGTCTCATTTCTTGGAGGTCTTTAAACAGAGGCTGGATGGACATCTGTCACGGATGCTTTGATCGTGATTTCCTGCGTGGCAGGGGTTTGGACTGGATGGCCCTCATGATCTCTTCCAACTCTACAATTCTATGATTTTATGTCACATCCCAAACTTATCCAGTCTAGACAAGCCCAGCTCCCTAAGCTGCTCCTCATAGGGCATGGCTTCCTGACCTCCCACCATCCTGGTCACGTTAATGCTTCTTCACTTCCAATGGTATCTTACATTACTTCCTGTTGAAATTCAGTTTGTTAGTTTAGGCCCAGCTTTCTAATCTGTTGAGGTCATTTTGGATTTTGATCCTGTCCTCTGAGGTATTAGCTACCCCTGCTAATTTGTTGTCATCTGCAAACTTGATAAGCATACCCTCTATTCCCTCATCCAAGTCATTGATAAAGATCTTGAATAGCACTGGGCACAGGACAGAAACCTGTGGCACCCCACTAGTCACTTCTCTCCAGGATGAAGAGGAGCCATTGGTGACTACCCTTTGGGTTCTGTCAGTCAGCCAATTAGAAATCCATCTAACAGTTGCATTGTCTAGCCCACAGGTTACTAACCTTTTTGCAAGAATATCATGGGGAACCTTGTCAAAAGCCTTACAAGATACACTACATCCACAGCACTTCCTTAATCTATCAAGTTTGTAACTCAAACAAAAATGAGATAAGATTAGTCTGACATGACTTGTTTTTGAGAAATCTATGTTGACTTTTAGTGATCACCGCATTCCTTTCTAAGTGGTTATAGACTGTTTAATGATCTGCTCTAGAATGTATTGAAAGATGAAAATATATTGGACAAAGCTAAACAAACTGCCAGTTATTTCTTCAAATAAAAATTGTGTAAAGGAACTCCTCTTCATATTGTATGGGAAACTCACAAAGCCATAATGAGAGGTTTTTTTCAGACAACAAAGTATTTTACATCAAAGTAAAAAACAAGAAAAAATCCAGGAAATAATAGAAGAAAAAGAGTTGATACAGAAAGCAAACAAGAAAGAAATAAGTAACAAAATTATTTTTCTACAAAAAGAACTGTCTGTAGCCTTGGTTGAAAATATGGACAAAAAAATTAAGATAAAGATTAAGAAAACAATAGGAAAAAATTAAGAAAACAACAGGAAAAGATTAAGATTAAACATAAAGATTAAGAAAACAACAGGAAAAGAAATTAATACTTGAAATTAGAGATGACCAAAAATTAACAAGTGACCAACATGAGATCAAAAGGATATTTCATCAATATTACACAAAAAAAATTAGACAGCAAGTAATAACAAGAGAAGATGATGACGATCGAAATAAATATATCAAAGAACAAAATCTCCAAAAGCTTACAGATCTTCAAATAGTAAATCAACCCATACCATTAAAAGAAGTGACAGACACCATAGGGGGGGCTAAATTAAATAAGGCAGCTGGTCCTGATGGATTTTACCTTTAAAATTGTATAAGAAATCTCTATTCCATTACAAGAAATGATGAATTTGACCCTGTTAGAAAAAAACTAACATCATGGTGTGAAGCCCACACAACTCTAATTCCCAAAGTGGAAAAAGATGTAACTGAGCCTAAAAATAATTACCCTTTATCTCTTTTAAATACAGATTATAAAATATATGCAACAATCTTTGCAGAAAAATTAAAGATCTTACAAGATTTGATTGTAGAAGATGAAATAGATTTCTTCCCTAACAGACAAATAAAAGACAATGCAAGATGTATACAAAATCTGATTGAATTCTATGAACAACATAATGAAAAGAAATTTGCATTAATAGTGCTGGATACAGAAAAGGTTTTTGACAAAGTTAATTGGATATTTATGATAAAGGTGTTAGAGATAATGAAATTTGGAAACAACTTTATCAATTTCGTATGTATGATTTATAGATCAAAAGGCACAACTACTGATCAATGAAGAGAAAACAGAACAAATTAACATAGAAAATGGGACTCATCAAGGATGTCCGTTGTCTCCTATTCTCTTTATTTTAGTATTGGAAATCCTACTGAGGAAAATAAGTGAAAATAAGCAAATTAAATCCCCTAGGATAAAAAAATATTATTACAAACCAACGGCCTTCGCAGATGACATCGCAATAGCCCTAGAAGATCCAATATAATCAATTCAACAACTAACAGCGCCAGTACAAGCATATGGTAAATATGCTGGGTTTAAGATTAAATGAAGAAAAAACTATAATGATTGCAGAAAATCTAATGGGAAGAGAAGATCAAGAACTCCAAAATATTTCAAAATTTAAATTGGTTAAAAAAAAAACCAAACTACTTAGGCATGGTAATTTTAAAAAAGAACTCAGATCTATTTGATAATAATTACAGAAAGATTTGGTTGGAAATCAAAGAAGATTTGAAAAGATGGACTAAATTAAACATATCATTTATGGGCAGAATAGCCACAATAAAAATGAATATTCTTCCAAGGTTGATTTACCTATATCAAATGATGCCAATTCTGAATAATGACATTCCTTTCCAAGATTGGCAAAAGGAATTATCAAAGTTTATATAGGCTGGAGAAAAGCCAAGGATTAAGTGGAAATTCATGCAGACACCCAAGACAGAGGAGGTCTCAGACTACCTGATATCAAATTCTACTACTATGCATCTTGCTTACCTTGGCTCTTGAACTGGATAAACATGGATATTTTTAAAAATAGCTTATAAAAGGAGCAGTTTTAAACTACAGTTTTCACACTTACCTTTGGCATTAAAAAAATTAAGAAACACAAGGACTTTATATAAGAAGATCTCGTATTAGAATATGGTTAAAATACAAATCAACACTCTGTGCAAAGACACCACTTTGGTTATCAGTTGATGAGGCCTTTCATAGGAATTATAATATAAAAGGAAATGACTGCATTATATAAAACTGACTTTTGTATAAACAAATGAAAGAACAAGTTAAAATGGACTTTAAAATTTATGGATTGGAGTATATGGTCACAGAATTTTATCATCTGGTAAAGAATGGAGTATGTGGTCACAGAGTAAGATCATCTGGCAAAGAATACTTGTTATCAAAGACATACAAATTGTTATTGAGATTGGAGATGTAAAAAGAAACTTAAAGAAAATAAGATTCTGTTGGCATAAAATATTGGCCATCTAATTAAAATGGAACAGTGGGAGAGATAATGGACCAGAGGATTAAAATATTCCAGATCGTTGAATATGAAAGAGAATTATTACAAACATTTTTAAAATGGTATTTAACTCCTGAAAAGTTAGCAAGGATGTATGGAAATCAAAGCAATATTTGCTGGAAATGCCATGGAGCTAAAGGCACTTTCTATCACATGTGGTGGAGCTGTCCTATAGCAGAGTTGTATTGGAAAGAAATGTATAAACAGATAACTGAAATTTTACTAGTTGATTTACAAAGGACTCCAGAAACCTATTTACGAAATATAATGCAAAATCAATTAACCTGTCAAAATGAAAAAATAATCTACATGGCAACCACAGCTAGAATACTCTATGCACAATACTGGAAAAGTGAGGAAGGCCCTCCAATCCACCAACGGCATTTGAAAAAATTAGATATGATTGAAATAGATAAGCTTATTGTATTATCAAGAGATAGATCCCTTAAAAAATTATAATTGAAACAAAATTCTATGATATTGGAAGGAAAATTGTGTCCATTGGTTACTATAAATTGAGGGTAAGAACAATAGATAAAATAGGATAGTAATAGTAGTCAGAATAACAGCATCAAAGCAAGTCTATGTTTTTTTCTTTCTTTAATTAGAAAAAAATCAATGGTTAATACTCAAAAATTTTAAATAAGACAATATATACGAGAAAACTCTTAAAGTATCATATATTTTAATTTACTGTTTGACAATATGTCATGGTACATATATACAAATAATGCAGGAATTAAGATAATTACATGAATATTCGGGAACTGAATTGAGGAAATTATTTCTGAAGAGAGACATTTTATTAACAATGAATCTATATTACCAACTGTTGAAGAAAAATACTATTATTAAAAAATGTAATTATGAATTCATTGATTAGATTATTTGAGGAAAAATACTATTATTAAAAAATGTAATTATGAATTCATTGATTAGATTATTTGAGGAAAAAATGTACAAATTTGAAATTGTTTTTCCTTTTGAATATTTGTTTAAATGTTATTTTATATTGCATTGTAATGTATTGTCTTGTTAATGTTATTGTATATGGATAAGTTTTTGTTGGTTTCTTTATGTATGTATGTATGTATGTGTTTTTATGTATTCGATTGTATATGGTGAATAATAATAATAATTAATAAATAAATGTTATTTTATTACTTATAAAAAGAAAATTTAGCAGAGGTGTTTAAGCTTTTTAAATTGACTCTAAGCGCTTTCAAAGACATAGTTGGTTGAATTAGCATAGTTTCCTTAATTTCTGTCTTCACAACATGAGTGCCTATGATGGGGTAATCTGCGTGTAGCCGAGTGGCTGCATCTTTTATCAAAGGATCAAAACACATCATTATAGGTCGCCTATGGCCAAAAGTTAAAAGGTTCATGTATTATATTAAGTGTTAGTGCCCCTAGAGATTTAAGCCATATGGTGTCTCTATTAATCTTGCACAGGTCCTTGTGTAACAATGCATACCAATTAGGAGGACGATGATCCTCCATCCTAGAAACATGCCCTGCCCAGCGCAGCTGTATTCTCAGTATCATGGCCTCAATGCTGGTGATCCCTGCTTGCTCAAGGACAGCAACATTCGTCACATAGTCAATCCAGTGTATATTTAGGATTGTGATTTGTAAATTAGTGATTTGTAAATGGTAGCTAAAACCAGACAGGGTAGTTAAAGTGACTTCAATTGGTGTGGTGTATCCTTCAGTGGTGCCCAATAAAACAGAAAATAAAAGGATCTCCCACATTCCAAACTACTGCTGTGATAATAGCTATGCTGCAGGATGGAGATATGGATGGAGAGGGTTGCATTACTATGAAGTGACCAGTAGGGTCCTTACAAGGCTCACATTTAACTGTACAGTTGCCCCTCCACATTCACGAACTCGGCATTCGCGGTTTTGATTATTCACAGTTTTGGGAGGGCCCCCTGCCCTCCCAAAACCGCAACACGGGGCCTCCGGAGGCCCCGTGAAGGCCCTGGGAGGGAGCAGGGAGGGCCAGGGAGGCTTCCACGGGGCCTTCAGAGACCCTCTGGAGGCCCTGTGAAGGCCCTGGGGGGAAGGGGAGGGCCGGGGAGGCCTCCACGGGGCCTTCAGAGATCCTCCAGAGGCCCCGTGAAGGCCGTGGGAGGGAGCGGGGAGGGCCGGGGAGGCCTCCACGGGGCCTTCAGAGACCCTCCGGAGGCCCCGTGAAGGCCCTGGGAGGGAGGGACGGAGGGAGGGAGGGCCGTAGAGGCCTCCACAGAGCCTTGCGTGGCCCCGTGAAGGCCTTGGGGGGAGGGGGAGGGCCGCGGAGGCCCCGTGAAGGCCTTGGGGGGAGTGGGGAGGGCTGCAGAGGCCTCCACAGAGCCTTGTGAGGCCCCGTGAAGGCCTTGGGGGGGAGTGGGGAGGGCTGCGGAGGCCTCCACAGAGCAAGGCCCCGTGAAGGCCCTGGGCGGGAGGGGGGAGGGCCGCAGAGGCCTCCAGGGGGCCTACGGAGCATCTCTGTAGGCCCCATGAAGGCCCTGGGCGGGAGGGGGGAGGGCCAGGGAGGCATCCACGGGGCCTTGGGAGGGTCTCCAGAGGCCCCATGGTCACTTTGGCGGGGGAGGGGGGCAATCAATATTTGCGTTTTTTTCACATTTGTGGGGGTCCGTGGAACCGAACGCCCGTGAATGTGAAGGGACAACTGTATATGTGATTGAATCAGATGAGGGAGAGAGACTGATAATTTCCCAACAAAACAGTTCGGTGGCTCCTGTGCCTAAATACTTGCACTGGGCTCCATAGCACAGTCTAATTGCCTAGCTTTAAAGAAATTGCAGGTGTATGTGAATGGAAGTCTATGTTGGGTTGCCCATCAGATTATCACTGGTAAAATTACAAAACAGATGTGCTCCAGGAACATGTATGGGTTCTAAAATTATACATTTCAGGGGGTACGCATTCCTTTGCTGGCGGATTATCAAAGTAACTAGCATAGCCTAGAAATATAAACGAAACAACAATTGAAAAGACTGTACTCACCCATGTTAGGTTTTCCTTTATGTTTGCTGCCAAGCTGAAAATGAATTATTTCCTAGCTCAAGTGCTGGGGTTTTAAAAAAGGAAACCACAGCCTATTTCCCCTTCAGGGAGGTTTCCTTCCCTTGAAGATATCACCTATGTTTCTCCATGGGGGAGTACCGGTGTGCTCCAAGGGAGCTGCCACAAGAACTGTGTCAGCGAGGGTGCCACCATCTCAGCCTCAAACTTTTGCCAAGTCTCACCTGCATGGTTTGAGGCTTGGCCCTTCCAACCTGGCGGTATGCTATGCCACTCCAACACCTTATTTGGGAATGGGGCAGTGTAAGAGGCAACTGCCTGTGCCTGTCTTATAGGAACTGTTCAGATAACCAGAAACTCTGGAGTGGGGCTTTCTAATTTGTCTTTGCTTTCTTCCTCTGCTGAGCTCTCTAGACCAGTGTCTCTTGTGTCTAACTCCTCATAACTATCTTCCCCCAATGGGGGCCGGTTTAGATGACCTCACGTGTCTAGGGGCATCACATTTTGCTCGGGGAACTTTGGCTGTGCCAGCCTGGCTATGGAGCAAAGGAAATTCAAAACCTGTTAGTTCCTTTTGCTGTCTCTCATGTTCTAACTTCCAGGATTTCATCCTGGATTTGGGAATTGGGTTGGTGGGGATATCTGCCCTTTCAGTTTCTATGTCCACCTCTGCCATAGGCTTCTGTCCCTAGTTGTGCTTAATGGGAGCCACAAACTCAGGTGGGGTAGCTCCAGACTGTGGGCACCCCTGCCTAGGTTCCCAGTGTGAACTGGCTGTGCTCCCTGTGATCTATTTGTTGGGTTCTGGCACTGGATCTTAACCAGTACATCTATTAGTTCTGTGGTGGGCCTTGGGTGAAATTGGCTCATATATATGCCGTCTTATATGAGCTGAGCCCTAGACATGACAACACACCTCACTTTCCTGGGCTGGTACCCTCCTGGGTTCATGGACTGAGATCTGCTTAAAGTGCTTGCACCCGTCAAGGGGTGGGGGCAGACTGTGTCTCTGCCTTGGTTGGAGCAGCATTAGGAAGAGTACTTCCATGCTGGTTTTGCCAGCTTTGTTGTCCAGCTCTGTTTCCTGCGTTATTGTTCACCTGATTTCCCAATTATTTTTAGGCACCTGTCTGTTTTGGTCACCATATTTCTGATATTGCATGTGGGGGCCATGGTTACTGTATGTAACCGGTTGGACTGGTTCTCACTTTTTGGAATCTGCTGGTCTACAGGGGCCTCACGTGCTTTTAATGATGCCAGAGTCTCTTAAGAGATCCACCACCCTCTTAAGCTGGTCTATGAGACATGTCTACATGGTTCTATTCACCTCTATTGGCCCTAACACCATCTTTGTGAGTTCAAGCCTCCATAAAGGAGAGTCTTGAATTCATCTTCATCAAAATTATAGCTGCCTGGCATGATTATGAAAAGCCTACCTTCTGAGCAAGGATAGCTAACAACTTTTTTCTCACTATATAAACCTCAGGGTCATCTCCAGGTGCCTGCTTCTCTGTAACATACAGAGCATTTGAGTCCTGCCCTGGCCACATTAATTTAATTATTTCTCTCATCCACCAATACTCATCCATACAAGCTAAATCTCTGGAAGCTAAGACGGACTCAAGCATAGGCAAGTCAGCTGCAGATATGCATAAACTTGTCAGTTCTGACTATTTGTGTGGTGGGGGTGCCACAGCATTCATCCACACTATCCCTGTCTCTTTGTTGAGGGCTCCCAATTGTTCTGCAATGCCTTTAGCCTTGACGGCAGGCCAGAAAACTCACTCCTCAACTGTTTGATTCTCTGTCTGCCACTTGCTATAGTCCCAGCAGTGGTCATTTTGTCCAAAATGGATGGAGCGGTATGGGTCCTTCCCAATCTAACTCTGCATTGCATTCTCCAGTAGAGGCTCTTCAAAAGCATACCCAGGGAGTGGGGGGAGTGTCTTGGGGCAAAGAGTTGAAATAATTGTCTCACATATTTGTCTCACAATTGTCTCACAATTGTCTCACAATTTGGCTATTTTGCAATTGCAAGCCTCAAGGTTCATACTTACTGTATTTTCACCTGTTCTGCTAAATACTGGGTGGCATGTTGGGCTTTCAAATACTTTTCCTCTAAGGTGGCCAGCTTACAGTCTAACATTTCTAATTGAAGCATGGTGGTATCTAATTTTGATCGGGCTTCCTGTGCTGCAGATGAAAAGGTGACTTTGTCTGTGAGTAGGGTGCTGTTTTGAGCTCTTAGCTGTTCCAATTCCCTGTCCTGGCTCTCTGCTTTCTCCCTAAGCTGCTGATCAGAACTCATGGCATCACCTAGAGCCATCCACAACCCCCAAGCTGCCATAGCATCTTTGGAGGGGCTAAAAAGTGACCTCCTTGCACTATGTTCAGAAAGCATCCTGTAGGGTCTTAAATGTGTTGGAGGTGTTAAACAACCCCTTCTCCCAAGGGCTCTTTCCCTGGCTAGCTACCCACTTTTCTAATTTGTCCATCTTTGGACTACTCTCATACATGACTGGCTACTGTTAACATTTGCTTATAAGCTCAGACGTGCCTCTTTAAAGCACTCCTGCAGAACTCAGGGCAAAGCGCAAAGGTGTTTCTCTTAAACACCCCCACTAATAATGGGGAAAGTATGAAGAAATCTCCTTTACCAAATGTCTCTGAAAACACAAACAAGTCACTGGTGAGGTCACAGCCTTTCATCCCGGGAAAGGAGCCTGGAATTCAGGGATGGGGAGACCACTGAAGTCCTTTTGGGGAAAACCCTAGCATTGTGCACCAGGCAGAGCTACAAGGGGGGACATGAACTCAAGGAAACTTACTCTCACTTGGCTGAGTAGGAGAGGGAAGAGGGCTTTAGGGTCCTGAGTTCTTGCCTACTTTTTCAGGAATGAGGAGTACCTTCCTCCAGACACAGGCAAAAGTTCAAAACCCTAATTATTGGCCTGCTGCCACGACCAACACACAGCCTACTAATTCTCATCCCCAGGGAGCTACCCTGCAAGGACCTATAACTTCCAAAATCACTCGGCCTGCACTAAAAATAACAAACTGAACCTACTAGTATTCCTAGCCATGTGGTGTGTATGTGTGAATGTCCTAACACCTATCCTTCAGATCTCACACCATAATAGACCCCAAGTATGGGAGAGATTTCTAGGCACAGCCACTGCTCAGTCCTTGCACTTTACCCTTTTGGTGTAGGGGCTGTTGCCAAGCAATGACTAAGACAGAAAGGGAGAAATGTTCCCACCCCACAGTAGCCCTGTGGCTCCGAACACTCAGTTCTGCCCTCAAAAAACTTTCACATGTAACAAAGCCTGCTTCAGTCTCACTCAGGTTTCCCTATGTCTGACACCACAAAACTATGTGTGTTGACTCACGAGAAAAAAGTGCAGGGTCTGCCTGTGTTTCTCCACCAGACTTTTTACCCAAATTGTGTGGGTTCCACAAGGATCCCACTAATGTCTGGATCTTAATATAAGGAATATTTAATTAGGTCAAAATGGCAGTGAGAGGCCAGCTAATGGCAGGCTCTTTTGACCTATGTATACTGATAATAACTGAGGAGACTCCAAGGAAGAACATACAATTAAATTATCTTTCTTGAACATTAATCTTAACAGCATTCACTCTTATACTCAGGCTTCAAGCATTCACACAAGGCTGTTGAAGAAAGTAGGAATAGAGTAAGGGGGTTGTGCTATGCCAGTCCTGGAGATCTGAGATCATGAAGTAGACCAGCAGCAAGGAGGCTTGGAAGGCAGAATGGCTATACAGACTGTCATGGGGACTAGAAGAAGGAGACCTGTGCATACTTTGGTGGTGTTTTAGGGTGATATTTATATTTGATAATTTCCCTGAAGGGATGAGATTTAGAATGGAATACAATGTTTCTCAGACTTTCCCAGGACTTGACAAAATGGTTCTCTGGAAGAGCTAATGGTTGTTAATGGATGATACATTTGGAATTGAACAGAAGCAGGCAACTTCTATTGTCGAGGGGAAGAGAGGAGGAAAAATACAATTTTTCAACCATTGAAGACTCTGCTATCGTTCAGTGGAATAGTGAATGACTCATTTCCAGGTGTTCTTCAGAAAGAACTCTGACCTCTCTGACCTGTTTGGAGAATTTCCAAAGGGCCCTGCCTAGATTGTCCATGACTCCAGATTCATAGAATCATAGAATTGCAGAGCTGGAAGAGACCACAAGGGCCATCCAGTCCAACCCCCTGCCATGCAGGAAATCATGATCAAAGCATCCCCGACAGATGGCCATCCAGCCTCTGTTTGAAGACCTCCAAGGAAGGAAACCCCACCACACTCCGAGGGAGTGTGTTCCACTGCCGAACAGCTCTTACTGTCAAAAAGTTCCTCCTAATGTTGAGGTGGAATCTCTGTTCCTGGAGCTTGCATCCATTGCTCTGTGTTCCAGTCTCCGGAGCAGCAGAAAACAAGTCTGCTCAATCCTCAACATGACATCCCTTCAAATACTTAAACAGGGCTATCATATCGCCTCTTAACCGTCTTTTTTCCAGGCTAAACATACCCAGCTCCCTAAGTCTCTCCTCATAAGGCATCGTTTCCAGACCTTCCACCATTTTAGTCACCCTTCTCTGGACACACTCCAGTTTGTCAATATCCTTTTTGAATTGTGGTGCCCAGAACTGGACACAGTATTCCAGGTGAGATCTGACCAAGTATCTGATTCGGTATCTAGGAGTACCTGGTTTACCTGCCAACCACATGGAAGGCCACAGCAAGCCAAATTAATAAATATTGCCAATTATGTGATATTCTAAGATGGGAGCTGTCAGAGTAGGTAACAATCCTTTCTCCATCATTAACATCTATTATAGTTCTTTACCGGTCTTACATTTACTACATTCCAGTGCATTTACAGATTCTGTCCTAATGCAGATTTTGTCCTAATGCAAATGCAGTGTTAATGCTTTTGGCAGTTAATGTTGCCAGGTTTTAAAATATTTGTTATAGTTAATCATGCATGAGTTTCTCTTTTAACACATTGAACAGGTTTTTAAATTTATTCCTGGTACATTGCCTTGGGTCCTTTTTCCATTATAGCAATGCAATAGAGATTATTTTTAGTATGCTCTGAGACAAATGTATGTTGAGGTAAGAGTAGTGGTTTCAATGGGATTTATTACTAGGTCAGTGTGAATGGAAGGCAGATTTTATTTATTCTTCAAATGTATATATCTTAAAGTAACCACTACTGAAATAATGGATCTCCTCCCACTTCTTGTTAGAGAAGTATGTAACCCCTGCCTCTCTCCAATAATATTGGAGGCTCATATTTGAATTTTGTTTTAGCCCAAGCACATCCACAGAAAACTGTCCCAAACAATCCTTACAAGCACACTATTGACTTTAGTTCCTACGTGCTGTGTTCAGGAGATACTGGATCTAAGAGCTTTGATTACCCTCTGGGGGCCTCTCTTGTTATGTCATTGTCACAATAACCTCCAGCCACATGACAAAAATTAAACAAAAGGTTGTTGCATCCATTTCTGTGAAAGTATGAAGTCAGCTACTAAAGTTTCAGTGGGATTCTTCTCTCCTCCCCCTTGCTCAATTATTTTATTTTCAATCCTGAGGGGGAACTTTTAGGAAAGAAAGAAAAACCCTCTTTTTCTAAAGAAATTTCAAAAGCTCTCCTGTAAAACCTAAGAATTAGTGGAATAATGATGAATTATTTCATCATTCTTAAAAGGGGGAGGAATAAATAAAGGGGGATGGATAGAAACAACCAATGAAATTATGTTTTTTTTCCTGTCCCTCCTGCTCAGATAATAGTCAACTTGAGGTTGAAGATTAACAGACCCACAAGAAACTATATATAAATGTCCTGCATTCAGGAAGACAATTACAAGACTAATTGAAGTGGGCAATGTGATTGGTGTTCCTCTCCAGACTCAGCTGGCTCATTCATCATGAATTCTAAAGGTCTCTCATGTGAACTACTTCTCTTCCTTCTCTGCCCCTGCTTCATCTTTGGTGCTGCTCTCCATGCAATACACTGTGCTCCCTGCACTGAAGAGATACTTGTTTTGTGCCCGCTGGTGCCAGCCAGCTGTCCTGAAACAGCTCTTCAGCCAGGCTGTGGCTGCTGCCATACTTGTGCCCTGCAGCTAGGGGAGCCCTGTGGAGTGTACACAGCACGCTGTGGTCAGGGGCTCAGCTGCCATGTGCGCCCAGAAGAAAACAGACCTCTTTATGCCCTCACCCATGGTCAAGGCACCTGCCTACCTACCACTGACATCACAGAGACTGCAGGTAAATAGCTCATCTTTCTACTGTTCATTTTTACTCTGGCCTTCCATTTTACAAAGTTAGGAAGACCTGTAGGAGAGTCAGTTCTAGGCATGACTGGTAACAAGCATCCGAAGTGCACTTGTCACCCATTGGCTAATGTGAGATAATGTCAAGGATGAGAATTTAAGTTGTTTCAGCATGAGGACTCCTCTGCAGCAGAAAAACTGTGACAATGTTTTGTGAAAAATGAACCTGCATGTTTAAGGAGTTTCCTGGCTTGTAAGAGAGCTTTAGAGGATGTTAGCACTAGTTCCAATACTTTGCATGCAGAAAATTTTTGGTTCAGTCCTTGACACCCTTGTACCTGAGGTTACAGGGGCTGACTTTGGAGCACAGCTGTGTGATAAAACAGGCCAATTGTCAGATTCAGAATAAGGCAGCTCCTTCAGTAAAGTATACAGTCTCAAAAAGGATGTTTTCCCCAAGGAAAAGTTCAAGGCCTGAGTAAAAAAAAAAAGAGGGGGGGAGGGGGAGAGTGTGGGCAAGAGGACTGTAGCACCACACTGGAGGGTGGAGGTGAAGAATACCTATAAACTGCTTTGATCCCTGCCCCCTAGAGAACAAAGGACAAATGAGGACTTAATTTTTGCTTAAATGCATGGCACAATTTGCTGTGAAATAATTATGTAATTTACACTGAACTAGCAGATTTAAATAGAACCACCAGGGCAGGGTTTTTTTTAAAAAGAAAAGCTCATGGTAATTAAGAGAAACAAGATCAGTAGCATTTTAATAAGATTCCCCTCTGTCTTCCAAATTAAATTTCTATGAATTTTTCATATTTCTCCCTATAACTGTCACAATAAGCTTTCAGAAGTTAATTGAAATACATTTTACACTTCAGAAGAGCACTCTCCCTCAGTGGGAACAGACCTGAATTTACCCTCACCATATCCATGAGAAAAGTATGTGTTTATCTAAAGCTTCTTGAGGCCTACATCTGCTTTATAGTTCTTGTGTAAGTAAGTCTATGAAAACTTATGCTACACATTTTTTCTCTCTCATGGGTACTACAAGATCCCTTTGCATACTGATGTTCTAGACTAAGATGGCTATGTCTTTGTATCCAAGGTTAATTTTTTTTCTTTCACCAATCTCCATTTTTCTAATGGCTTCCACACTTATAGATCTTCTGCTTCTTTTAAATCCTGGGGGGAGCTGCTGAGCTAGGCTTATCTACCTTCCCCTTTTTTCTCAATTTTGCTGTTAATACATGCTCAGTAAGGGATTCTGGAAGCAGCTGCTGTTTACCTTGTGTGATGTAGCCATATAACTACACTAGGACTGGCTGAAGTAGAATCCCATTCTTTCCCAGATCTAACTTCATTGCATGGTTTTTTTGCAGACACACTGCTACAACCTGATACCAAAAGTCCAGCCCTTCTTCACAATCCTCTCAATAACAACACTGCTAAAATAAAATAAAATAAAATAAAAAACAATAAAACCTTCCAGATAAGCAGAGGATAAGAAGAAAAAGGTGGGAAGATGTAAAAAACACTTTGTAAAAAGTAGCTTCTTTGTCAGAGGATTTGTTAATTGAGCTATGCCTCTAGAAGCAAGCCAATTTTGCTAGTGACTTAAAATACTTGTGGCTTCTTTCGAATAATTGTTCAGCAGTATGCCTTGCTTTCTTTACCAGTTTATCACTGATGTTTTACAAAAATCTTGAATCCGTTCTTTAACAAAATGGGATTCACTTGTAATTTCAATGGGTCATCTGGACTGTAAAAATTAGGAGAAAATGGCTTCAAAGAATAGCCAAGGTATTATAATTTTAAATGTAATGTAATAAAATACTTTCCTTGCCATCACCCACCCTCAACAGCCATCCATTTCACATTCAGCTTTGCATCATCCCAAAACTACAATAGTCACATGCTTTAAAATCATGCAAAATTAGCTCTTTGTATATCACTGGTTGTCCCATATTTGATCTATTATGTGCATGTTCTATCCAATTTACAGTTATTCTTATCTATGTGACACTTTAACTGCCCTTCCTTAAACGAGTTGAAGGTATCATACATGATTTGCTATAGAGCCTAGAAATTACCTTTTTAAAGTGATTCATTCCAATTATATTGTACAGTCTATATACCACTGTTGTTACTCCTTAAGAGTATTTCAAAACTAACTTGCTACATTGCTCATAACTTTTTAAAAAAGCTTTGAACATTATTTATAGTTCATTACATCCATCACTCTGATTATGCATTAACAATTTATCCTCACAACAGATTAAGCTGAACCATCATTCAGTGTTGGCCAGTGATTGCCCACAAGCTTCATGACTGCTCAGGGACTGAAACCTGGGTTTTCCAAGCAGTAGTGGAATATTTCAATCACTAGAACCACTCAAGTGACTTACCTTATTTTTTATTATTCTGCTTTTTAAATTTTTTGTGTGCTTTTTTCATGTCATGAAGAGGAAAGGGAGAGTTTATATTGGCTAGTATATGACTCCACTGCCTTTTTGCCACAGGGAAATTTTACCAAGTAACTTTTGTGACATTTAAGATACCCCTAGGCATTGTCCATATACTGAGTTCATAAGTATATATACTAGAATTTCTTTTTAAAGCAAGCTGAGATTCTCAGGAAGTTGATTTCTTTTGGACAACATGAGTTTTCTAAGATTTCATGCCATTATGGTCTGCACAGCATTCTCCTTTTATACACTTACTTTCCATTGACTGATGAAAGTTACCACTGTGCTCTTTTGTGGTTCCCCTCATTCATTTGTTACCCTAAGAGGTGGGGGAAATTTAGAGACCCACTCGTGATATTAAAATCTATATCGTTATCTGGGATAATTATTAGCTCAAGCTATGAGGAGCAGCTTAGGGAGCTGGGCATGTTTAGTCTGGAGAAGAGAAGGTTAAGAGGTGACATGATAGCCATGTTTAAACATTTGAAGGGATGTCATACTGAGGATGGAGCAAGCTTGTTTTCAGCTGCTCCAGAGACTAGGACACAGAACAATGGATTCAAACTACAAGAAAAGAGATTTCACCTAAGCATTAGGAAGAACTTCCTGACAGTAAGAGTTGTTTGGAAGTAGAATACACTGCCTTGTAGTGTGGTGGAGTCTTCTTTTTGGAGGTTTTTAAAAAGAGGCTGGATGGCCATCTGTTGGGAATGATTTGATTGTGTATTCCTGCATGGCAGGGGGATGGACTGGATGGCCCTTGTGGTCTCTTCCAACTCTATGATTCTATGATTCAAACAGTATGCCTGTGAGAGGAGGGTAACTTTGGGGATCTTTTCACCTATGTATACCAGTACTAACTGCAGAGAACACCTGGTTAAAGTGAAATAAAGTATTTTATTGGAAATAACACAGGATGTTTTCACACACATAACTATCATCCCTAAAAACCACACGAGGCTATTGAGGAATAAGACAGAAAGATAGGATAGAGGGAGAGATTCAGGAAAATAGGGCGATAGTTACCAGTCTTGTAGAGCAGAGTTTCGGACAGAAACTTCGGACAGAAGTCTGAGGGTGGCACTGGAGGTTCTGGTCTGGAGGCATGCTGAGAAAGAGAGTGGCCGGATTCATCCACAGTGGCACACCTTTCTATTGTTGGTAATATTTATACCCTGCTTCATATCCTAAAGGGGTACTCTGGCTAGGACAAAACCTGGATGGTTTTCCCACTGGGTAAACAAAGGAAACCAAAACTTAACTGATTGTGTTAATGGCTGGGAGATAGGAACTGATGGGTTTATGATAACGTCACAATGCAGGACAGGAGAGCGGTTCTGAGGTGAGATTTCCTTGGCGTTGGAGTTGGGAAAGGTCATTTAATTGTTTGGTTGGATGAGTCATTGCTGAGGCACCCAAGAAGAAATTAGCACATATCCTCCTTAATGGCTTTGTTTACCAAGGGACTTCCACACAATCCTAATATGGGCTTGCTTTGCCAAAATATTTCTTAAGACACGTCTCAGGTCAATGTGACCTCCACCTGACCTCTTTTTGGTTCACCCTGGCCAACTTGACCCCAAAAAGTGTCCAATATTTCCAATTATAAGATATTATAGGGAGGGCATGTTAACAATTTTCACTAGAACTTGTGCAGAACGTCCTGTTGAAATGTATCATACCCTTACCATTCTGTTTTGTCTTTTCAGAATCTGTTGAACCAGAAGACATGCCTACTGATGACAGTGAAAGGACAGGTCATCAACGTCTGAGCTACCAACTGTTGTTTCCTATTGGCCAAGAGAAATCTGCCGGTTGGAATGCAATCAGTGCCTATGAAAGCATGAAAGCAAGGAGACTTGCTGAAATTAAGAAAGGAAAGGAACAAGTAAGCCCCTCAACATCCATGTCAAATGGTCTTGTATCTGGACAAGTTATACTTGAGATTAATTGAGCAAGGCTTTAATAATTAGCAGGAAAACACCAGTTCATTATGGTCAGTACATGACTTTGAAGACTCACTATTTTGTAGCTTTACAACTTTACAACCCCTCTGTTAGGTTCTTATGAGAATAAATGCTATTCTTGAGCACCTTTGAGAAAGGAGGGTAAAAATATAACAGATAAGTCAGATAGAAAATAGGTTTTGAGGTTAACTTGATTGTATTTTGAGAAGATTATGCCTACAACTGTAATCAGGCAAGTGGAAAGTGGCTATGAGAAATGCAATGGAAAAATAAAGGAAGAAAAACTGCCCAGTATTCTGTATCACCTGCCTCGTTAAGTATCTGGAACCCATACTCTATATATGTTCTATATTCATGATCACTAGTTAGTCACAACAGTGACACTATTGCCATGATTGTAACTCTCCCTCCAATGTACATTACCAGGCATCAGATGCAGGGGAGAAGGAGTTCCATTCTGCTGCCAGTTGGAGCATGGGTGAATGTTTCCAGCAGGTTTGCAGGAGTTGGGTCAGGAGAGGTTGTTCAGTTAAATATACCTACGGTAACTAAGTAGCTGTTGCAGAATACTGGCCACAATGATTAATTTTTGATGATCAAAAATTAATTATAAGGGCAAGAATTCATGTACAACTTACCTTATGTATTACTGTGTATCTCATCTCTACTTTCTACCCCTCTGTATTACTTTTAAAACTGTAATAAATGAGTAACACAAAAACAAAGGTACAAAATCCCTTGGCCTGTATGGGGATCAAACTCACAATGAATCTTGATAATATTTAGCACCACATTCTAACCAACTGAAATACCAGCTGTACACGTTATCCCCCCGACCCCTGCCATCACAATAGCAATTATTGCTAGGCCACCACAATTCCTACTGTGCAAGCGTCAGAACAAATTTATCACCTACAATATACTAAAATTTATTTTAAAAAAAGAAAGAAAGAAAAACTCCAGATATGTTACTTTACTACCAGGTCAACCTCCCTAGGGTGTCTTCATGTTCCCCAAATTCCAAAAATATGCAATAGAAGCAGAGAAATTGGCGAAGAAAGTCCCATGCCCACATAGTCCATGGATGGAAAACACAAAAATACACAAAAACATATAATGAAATCATAGAGTTGGAGGGGGCTACAAGGACCATGCAGTTCAGCTCTTTGCCCTGCTGGAAGACACAACTGAAGCACTACTGAGAGATGGCCATCCAACCTCTGTTTAAAAACGTCCAAAGTAGTGACCACGAAAGCAATCCATTCTACTGCTGAACAGCTCCTATAGTAAAGAAGTTCTTCCTAATGTTTAAATGGGATCTCTTTTCTTGTAATTTGAACCTATTGGTTCGTGCTCACAGAATGTGATCCATTTATCTCACGCTTGACAAAGGGCAAGAACTATAAAATTTACAAGACACTATAATGTCGATAATATTTACATTTGTTATATTAGCTACACATTTACTTAGCTTAGGGAAGCCACTATTTTTTCATGCTTGTCCCTTGAACCATGAATACAATAAAAAAAAGTACCAAAATTATTCTAAAGATGATTAAGAAAATATAAACATCACTCTTTGAATATGGCCTGCAATATAATGCAAGGCACCATATATATTTTTAAACTTGTGTATGTGTGTGTGTGTGTGTGTGTGTGTATGCCTTCAAGTTGCCTGTCAACTTATGGTGACCCCATGAATTTCACAGGGTTTTCATAGGCAAGAAATACTGAGAGGTGGTTTTGCCAGTTCCTTCATCTGAAATATAGCTTACAGCACCTAGTATTCATTGGCAATCTCCCATTCAAGTGTTAACCAGGGCTGAACCAGCTTAGCTTCCAAGATCAGACAGGATCTGACATCTTTAAATAATGTCACTAGTATGTGGATGGGAAAGTTTGCTGAATTGGCCATGTTACTAGGCAGCAGAACCACTTGAGGGCACCAAAGAACAGAACATGAATAAGTTTAAATGGGAAAAGCAGGATTTGATGGAAGTCTAGATGTTATCATGTTAACATTTTGAAATCCCTGACATCATCCCCTAGCCTAGTGGGATAAGTCCCATTCTTTTTAAGACCTGTGGCCTTAAAATGCAAATAAAGTAGTTTTTAACCAAAAAAAATTGGAAGTATAGGTATGGAAGAAACTAAATGTAGTTTGCATTTTCAACTTTAAGTCAGTGGTAGGCAATGTGCATCCTGTAGACACCCATCAAACCCATAAAATTTTCCAAACAAACTTAAAAAGTCATTTCTGGAGTGGCACGTACTGTGAAAACACTTTACTACCAACCCCTCAAACAGTGAAAATCAGATAGAAATGGCCAAAATTTAGAAACAGGAAATAATATCAGGACCAGTTGGGAGGGGAGAACATGCGGGGGGGGGAGGGGCTGGGGAGAAAAAATTGCTCCCTGCATCTTCTGCAGTTGTCTGCCCCTGCTATGTCAATGCTAATTTCTGCGTGTATTTAAATACTTACGTATATAAGTATATAGATATATGGAAGTATTCAAGTATATGGATATATTTAAGAATTTAAGTATTGTATAAACATATTATCATAGTGTTTCATCCAGATTTCTTTATAGTTGACCTGCATGATGTTTCATACATTTTATTGTTTGCTTTAACATGTCAGTATTTATGAAAGTTTAAACCTTTCAGGGGCCATGTCAAAAAGAACTCTACAGGGCACTGGAGAAATTGGCAAAAGCTCAACAGAGAACCAGAGGCGAGATATTCAGATTTTATTTACCCAACTGTCACAGGAATGGATTTTATCATAGCAAACAGGTAATCACTAGAGATGATTATTATTATGCTAAACAAATGAACACTTCATCCATTGTTCTATAAATGGAATGGCAACATTAATACAGAAGCAGTTGTGCTGCAGAATAATAAAGTCAAACAGCTCAGTCTTATTTGTATTGTCCTATTGCTTTCAGTCAGGCTTACTTCCTTATAATCATTTTTAGGAGTGCAGTCAATTTTTTTTCTTATAATTAAAACAAACATAGAGTGTTTAGACATGCTATGAGGCCCATTTAAGGTATTTTAACATTCACCTGGAATACTTTGTCCAGTTCTGGGCACCACAATTCAGGAAGGATATTGAGAAGCTGGAATGTGCCCAGAGGAGGGCAACCAGGATGGTGGGAGGTCTGGAAGTCATACCCTATGAGGAGTGGATTAGGGAGCTGGGCTTGTTTAGTCTGGAGAAGAGTTGAGAAGTGATATGATAGCCATGTTTAAATATTTGAAGGGATGTCATACTGAGGATGAAACAAGCTTATTTTCAGCTGCTCCAGAGACTAGGACACAGAGCAATGGGTTCAAACTACAGGAAAAGAGATTCCACCTAAATATTAGGAAGAACTTTCTGACAGTAAGAGCTGTTCAAAAGTGGAATACACTGCCTTGTGGTGTGGTGGAGTCTCCTACTTTGGAGGTTTTTAAACAGAGGCTGGATGGCCATCTGTTGGAAATGATTTGATTGTGTATTCCTGTATGGCAGAGAGTAGACTGGATGACCCTTGAGGTCTCTTCCGAATCTATGATTCTATGGGATAGACAAAAGGAACCGAAACTCAACTGATTCCTTTAAATGCTGGGAGATAGAAATGGATGGGTTTGCAACAACCTCACAGTGTTGGACAGGAGGAGGTATAAGAGAGATTTCCATAGGAATAGATTAAGGAATGATCACTTAATTGCTTTATTGAATCATTGCTGAAACACCCAGGGCTGGAAGAAAGGATTAGCACATATGGTCAGGTCTGGAAAGAATTGGACACTGACACAAGTTTTGTTACTTCAGCTATTTATCAAAATAAATTCAAGTTATAGTTAAATAATGAATATGTGATTAAAGTACAGTCTCTCAGATTTAATTTGAGGGTATTTACATCAAAATTGGAGGAAGGGTTTAGGAATTACAGCTCTTTAATATGTAGCCGCCTCTTTTTCAAAGGACCAAAAGTAATGGAACAATTGACTCAAAAGCTGTTTCATGGAGAGGTATGGGCTATTCTTTCCATCATTTCTTCATCAGTTAAGCAGGTAAAAGGTCTGGAGTTGATTCTCGGTGTGGCATTCACATTTGGAACCTGTTGCTGTGAACCCACAACATGTGGTCAAAGGAGCTCTCAATGCAAGTGAAATAGGCTGCAAAAAAAAAATTAATAATAATCAGAGAGGTAGGAACATTAGGAGTGCCAAATCAACAGTTTGGTACATTCTGAGGGGAAAAGAACGCACTGGTGAGCTCTGCAACACCAAAAGGTCTGGGCATCCACAGAAGAAAACAGTGGTGAATGATCATAGACGGCTCCATGGAAAAGAAAAAAACCCTTCACAATATCCAGCCAAGAACCAAGAACATTCTCCAGGAGGTAGGCATATTGTTATCCAAGTCTACCATAAAGAGAAGACTCAAGAATAGAAAGGTCAGATTAGACTTTGCCAAAAAATATCTTTAAAAGTCAGCCCAGTTCTGGAACAGCATTTTTTGGACAGATGAAACTAAGATTAACCTGTACCAGAATGACAGGAATAAAAAAGTATGGAGAAGGCTTGGAACGGCTCATGATCTGAAGAACGGTGGAGGTAGTGTGATGGCATGGACATGCATGGCTGCCAATGGCACTGGGTCACTAGTGTTTATTGATGATGTAACAGAAGACAGAAGCAGCCAGATGAATTTTGAAGTGTATAGGGATATATTGTCTGCTCAGATTCAGCCAAATTCAGCAGTTTTTTGGACGGTGCTTCACTTTAACGATAGACAATGACCCAAAACATACTGTGAAAGCAACCCAGAGGTTTTTTAAGGCAAAGAAGTGGAATATTCTGCAATCACCTGATCTCAACCCAATTGAACATGCATCTCACTTGCTGAAGACAAAACTTAAGGCAGAAAGACCACCAACAAACAACAGCTGAAGAGCGCTGCAGTAAAAGCTTAGCAAAGCATTACAAAGGAGGAAACCCAGTATTTGGTGATGTCCATGCATTCCAGACTTCAATCATTGCCTGCAAAGGATTCTCGACAAAGTATTAAAAATGAACATTTTATTTATGATTGTGTTAATTTGTCCAATTACTTTTGGTCCCTTGAGAAAGAGGGAGCTACATATTAAAGAGCTGTAATTCCTAAGCCCTTCTGCCAATTTGGATGTGAATACCCTCAAATTAAAGCTGAGACTGCACTTTAAGCCCATATTCATTGTTTAACTGTAACTTGAATTTATTTTGGTAAATAGCCGAAATAACAAAATTTGTGTCGGTGTCCAATTCTTTCCAGACCTAACTGTACCTCCTTAACAACTGTGTTTACTTAGGGGCCTTCCACATAATCTTAACTTGGGGGCCATTTACATGGCAAAATAAATCCTCTACGAATTCGCAAAGAGTCCTAATAGTTCCCACCTCCTTCCTTCCTTTCTGTCTTCTGCCTGGCTTTAATGATAATGATAGAGCTGCCTGGCCATGCCCCCTCTTTGTCTGTGTAAACTAGAAGCCGAAACTCACCTGCATAATCCAAATTAGCCATAAATCGTATGAACTATTCACCCCTGTTCCAAAAGGACGGAAATCTGGAATTTCGCACACTTTATTCTGTCGTGTAACTGGCCCCTTGGGCTTTCTTACCATTATATTTCTATACACATTCCATTGTGGCCTCCAACTGACCTTTGGTTTGCTCCAGCCAACCTGACCCTGAAAAGTATCCAATATTTCCAGTTATGGGATACCTTGGGGAGGGTGTACTAGGGCATACTGACATGGCCACTGATATAATCCTTTGCTACTTACTCCAGGAAAACAAAATTCAGTAGGAATGATCTCTGTGGGTGCAATTCAATTGAATTTAAGCACTGTTCAGTGATTAAAACATTATGTGTAACTAGTTAATTCCAAGCTCTGGGATTCCTTTTCCCAAGAATCATTTTATTACTGTATTTTGTTATGCTTATAACTTAACAAAGTGTAAATCCACTCCAGTTGTGGTATAACTAAGACTTGTTCTTCTCTAAATGTGGGAGGACTCTCATATGATTGAAACAATGGCTTGTGATGTGTCTCATGACTTTATCTGTCTGAGTCTCAAGACAGTGAGAAGGTGGAGAGGAAGGGAATGTGTTTTGTACCATATGCCAGTGGTTTATAGTGGTCAGATGCTTTTAAAGCAGGATAGGCAATTTTAGTAGGTCCAGGGGGCAATTTTATCCATTCCCCAGTGCCCATCAGGAATTACACCCACCACTACTGAATTTCAATGGCAGTTAGAGAAGTTTGGCTTCCTTTAAATGTTTTTTTCTTTCTACTTGCTGCTGAAATTTGGTGGCATCTGCTACAAGACATTCACCTTGCTTTAAATGATCCCCCACCTCTTAGCTGCAGCTGAAATTCAGAAGCATGATTTTGGGGATTTTCTTGTGCTGCATGTTCTTGCATTACTGCTTTAAAGTAACTGAAAATAGTGGTTTTAGTTGGTTTTGAGAAATGGGAAAGTAAAACATTGCTTTTAAATGTTGTAACTGTGATAATAAATAGCTTAGTTTTAGGGCAAAAAAATATAACTGTAACTGATTATCTTTTAAAAGTAATTTCCATACTGCCCTAACCAGAAAAAGCTATTATACCAGTGTCTTTAAAATCAGTTGGAACAAATTAATTCAAGCCAAAATGAGATCTACATAAATATTGCTGATTTTTTCTTAAATGAGCATAGTGGCGTAAAAAGAATGAAAGACTAACTGGAAGGAAGTGGATCAAAGTTCCTGTGGTAATTATTTTCAGCTGTACTTATTCAGGCAAACAGAGAAGGAAAAAAAGTGAGGGGAAGCATTTTAAAGCTCATAATGTTCAGTATATGTCAGCGTACATACGAATGGGTGGTGGTATTGACAACAATAGCAAAAAAAAAACAACAACAACCCAACCCACATCTACCTACCACATATCCATTTCATAGAATCATAGAATCATAGTTGGAAGAGACCACAATTCCAGTTCTATCCAACCCCCTGCAGGAATATATAATCAAATCATTCCCGACAGATAGCCATCCAGCCTCTGCTTAAAAACCTCCAAAGAAGTTTTACAATAATAAATAACAAAGATGTTATACAATAATAAATCAGCATGAGGGCCTACAGACATATAGGTGCTCTAGATTTTGTAGTTTGCATATGTATTTGGAGGAGGATACATAATGCACACCAGGTACTGGACACACAGAAAAGGAGGGCCTGCTTCCACAACTGTAGATCACATTCTGCACTTAGGGAAGAATGTGCCCTTAAGGCTATACAGGAGCTGCAACTATTAAACATTTTAAGCAAGCTCAGATATTTTAAACGGACATAATAATATTGAATAACTATCCAAAACAGAGCCAGCATGCTATAGTGTTTTGACTATGACTCTGGAGACCAGGGTTCAGATCCCCACTTAGCCATGGAAACTCACTGGGTGTCCTTGAGCAAGTCACATTCTTTCAGCCTCAGAGGAAGGCAAAGTGAAACCCCCTCTGAACAAATCTTGCCAAGAAAACGCCATGATAGATTTGCCTTAGGGTTGCCATAAGTCAGAAATTACTTCAAGGCACAAACTATCCATAACCATATGGAATTGAAAAATTAAACTTATATGATCGATCAAATAAGGATTCTCCAAATAGGTGACAATATTTATTTGAATTATAAGCTTGTTATCTCAGCCCATGTAAGAACCTTGCTCTTTTTTCTGAACGGAAATGTGATATGAATGCCTTTCCCAAATTATATTGCCTCCTTTGTGGCCTAATGGAACACCCACTTTGAAATCAACCAACATTGTCTTTTTACTCATTTACCCCTTAAGTCTTACCATTTATTGTGTACTTTTTAAAAACTTATTTATTTTTGGAGCAGCTTTGGGATGGTTGTTTTCTTTCTCCTGAGGTGAAAATGTGGGTGGGGGAATGAGAGGAGAAAGGCAGCCACCGCATTGTCATGGATGGATCATTTCCTGGTCAAGACTGAACTAAGAGTCTCTTCCCGCCCCACCAGGGGTGGTGGACCCATTAGAATGGTCCGCCCCTGAAGGCTAATGGAACCAATACGATTCCAGAAAGCCTTGGAGAGTTTAATGGTTGGTAACACTAGTGACCCTGTAACCCTTTGGTTAATACCTGGAACACCAACCTTACCAAGGCTATCTACACGATTGCTCCCAAGCATCCTTTCCAACCCGCTCCAAACCGAAAGCTGTGGTATACATCAGAGCTTAGTAAAATGAAGCGGGTTGGACAACGACTAGAGCGCAACTGGTGGAAAACTCGACTCTTATCCGACAGGACTTGTCATAGGAACTTTCTTTGGTCCTATCGAGAGGCAATATGTGGAACACAGATCCTTCTCCTCTGCATGTATTGCATCTGCAGAGTCCCGTCCAGCAGAGCTGTTTAGGATGGTAAGGGAGATGACGCAGGTTATACCTGCTCAGAACCCGTTGCTTAACCCAACAACGGCCTGCTATGACACGTTTAACAACTCCGTTGCAGATAAAATCTCTCGGATAAGAGCTGACTTAGATGCCAGTATTTTGACAGAAACAATTGACGGGGTGTCCAGCAACTCCGTTGATGTAAGTTTACTGGATCAATTTCAATCCGAGAGTACCGAGGACGTGGACAAGCTACTTGGTAGAGTGAGGAAGACGACCTGCTCTCTTCATCCTTGCCCTTCATGGCTGGCCATCCAGGGGGAGGGTGCCTTGATGGTGTTCCTTAAGGACATCATCAATGCATCCCTCAGGGAAGGGTGTGTTCCATCCTGTTTAAAGGAAGCGGCGGTTAGGCCGCTCCTGAAAAAACCTTCCCTGGACCCCCTGGACATGAACAACTATAGGCCGGTTTCTTTGTTACCATTCTTGAGCAAAGTGATCGAGAGGGCAGTTGCTCTTCAACTCTATGTGGTCTTGGATGAAACCGATTATCTAGACCCATTTCAAACTGGCTTTAGGACAGGATTTGGAGTTGAGACAGCCATGGTTGCCTTGAACGACGACCTGCATCTAAGCATCGACAGGGGTAGTGTGCATTGGCAGAGGTAGTGTGCCCCTGTTGGTACTTCTAGACCTCTCAGCGGCTTTCGATACAATAGATCATAGCATCCTCTTGGATCGCCTGAGTGGGTTAGGAATCGGAGGCACTGCGCTCCAGTGGTTCCGGTCCTTCCTCTCGGGCAGGTCCCAGAGGGTGCTGCACAGGGACAGCTGCTCCAGCAGAAAGGAGCTTACTTGTGGTGTTCTGCAAGGCGCCATCCTGTCCCCAATGCTGTTTAACATCTATATGAAGCCGCTGCGTGAGATTATTCGGAGTTATGGGGCTGGATGTTATCAGTTTGCTGATGACGCCCAGATCTATTTCTCCTTTCCCAATTGTCGGTCTCAAATTCCGATGGTGTCTCTCCTCTTAATGACTGTCTTAAAGCAGTAATGGGCTAGATGAGGAACAGATTGAGATTAAATCCGGACAAAATGGAGGTGCTCACGGTAGCGGCCCCGAAACCAGGAATTGGTTTGCAACCTCTAGTTGTGTACGGGGTCATGCTCTCCATTAAGGACTGTGTTCACAGTCTGGGGGTGCTCCTTGAGTCATCGCTTCAGATAACTAGTCAGGTGAACGTGATGGTCAGGAATGCCTGTTATCAGCTTCAGCTGATACACCAGCTGCGCCCTTTCCTGGAAGTAAGGGACCTCGAGACTGTGGTGCATGCGCTGGTAACCTCTTGTCTAGATTTCTGCAATGCGCTCTACATGGGGCTACCCTCGTGCTTGGTCTGGAAACTTCAGTTGGTACAAAATTTGGCAGCCAGAGTGGTCTCGGGAACATCTCGGAGAGACCATATAACTCCAGTATTGAAATCTCTCCACTGGCTGCCTATCAGTTTCCAGGCCCAGTATAAGGTGTTGGTTTTACCTTTAAAGCCCTAAATGGCTTGGGTCCGACTTATCTTCGGAACCACCTCCTCCCATACAATCCTCCCTACGCACTCCAGTCCTCTGGGAGGAATTTGCTTCAGCCACAAAAATCTAGGCTGTCTGCAACCTCCCAGAGGGCCTTTTTGGTAATCGCCCCCAAATTATGGAATGGCCTGCCGAACGAGATCCATCAGATGACGAGCTTGGGCAGCTTTTAAAAAGCACTAAAAATGGATCTCTTTAGGCAGGCCTTTCCTGATTAGATCCCGGCCTCAGGAGCTGCATCTCCTGGCCCCTTTTAGTCTTGCTGGCTGTTGATTTCTGTATTTGTTTTTTTTTATGTGATTTTAGTTTAGGTGGTTTTTAATTTTATACTAGTTTAATATCTTTTTATGGGGGAGGGTGGGGTGGGTGGTGCTTAGGGATTTTAGTCAGCATAGTTATATTTTAATTATTGTAAGCCGCCCCAATTGTTTTAACAGAGGGGCGGGGTGAGAATTATTATTATTATTATTATTGGCCACAGCAAAGGAGGGGTTTGGGCACCCTCCCCTTTCCCAGCTTGTGTGGAGAAAGAAGATGGTAGAAGCTGCCACAGGTGGCGAGGAAGAGGAGGAGTGGTGGTGGCAGACTTGTGTGCTTTTTCTTAACTTTGCTTAATAGAGGAAAAACATACACATACACTATTGCATATGTATATGTATTCATGTGTGTGTGCGCGCACAGAGACACCTTCTTTAGAGAAGTGAATAAACTAAAAATATCAACCTGTTTTCAAGGTCTGCTTGATAACTGTACAGCATAGTTTAGTTGAGGTCAGAAAGCAAACATTTATGTAATTAAAGATGTGAGTTATGGTTTTCTGAATGTAGGCAGTTGTGCAGAAAACAAGATGTCCTGTAACATCTAACATAGTCATTGTTAAATATTTTACATATCGTTAATGTTTTCTAAATGTGCATTTTAAAAATCCTTTTAGTGTGAAAATTCACTTGATGGAAATCCTGCAAGATGCTGGTGTGTGTATCCAAAAAATGGAAGAAGGATTCCAGGATCTCCTGAAATGACAGGCAACCCAGAATGTGAACAATATCTCAGATCACAAGAATAACACAAAACATGCAGCATGTTTTGTATAAGTAGATATTAAATGTTTTCCATGTCACGTGCCTGATTCTAAAGCCAAGAAGACAGATCTTTAAGCACCTGTCCATTTCTGAATGCTGTAAATAAAGTCCTATTGATTCCCATGGGGTTTACTCCATGCAAACAGATAGAATTGGGAGGTTCATAAAATGATGCCTCCTCTCATTCGTGAAGGTTAACAAGTGGCACCAAGCCTTCACATCTTACAATATATAAGCAACTAGAACTAAATAAGTTGCTTTTATAAGTCTACCCAGTATTGTCTGGTTCGAAAGAGTGAGTAATTATTTATTCTGTTTTTTTAAAAAAAATCTCTCTGTATTAACTTATATATCTGTATTCTTCAACAAATCATTTTGTGTAAATACTTTAATACTCTTTTTCTAAAAATAGGTACTTTTTTGTTTTCAAAGAACACAGTATATCAGAACAGAATCCCATCTTGGGAGAAAGGTGGGATATAAATCCAATACATAAATAAATAAATAATTTTAAACATGAATGTTGTATCAAGTATTTATGTTTTTCAGACTCGGTGTAATAAACATCACACAGAACATACATTAAGTATTTATTCAAACATTTTTCTACATGTGTAACATGAGTCATTTTTTTCATTTCAGTATTAGAGGTTTCTAAATCTAGATCAAATAGTGGGGAAAGATAATTTTCACATGCTCTAGGGATGCCGATTCCATGGGGAGATTCCCATCATCTGTTCGACCTGCGTGGCTTTTTTTTTCATACATCCCACTGAGGGATGTAACTGCAACACCCTTAATTAATACCTATGCTATTGAACATCAAAGTGAAAGGTACTGTATAATATAAAATGTTTTTCAGTTTTCCTCACTGCCTTTATTAATATTTTTAAAATAAGACTATATTGTAAACTTTTAATCGATGTAAATTTTAATAAATTGACCATTTCATGTTATTTAAAATGGATTAATAAACTCTTTTCTTTGAACAATTTTTTTTTTGATGTATTGACTCTCAGTAAACTATCTCAACCTGATCTAGTAGAAGTGTGACGTTGCTGATAATGTCCAGTGACAGTAAGTGGGGAGGTACATTAGTGGCTGTATTTAAAGATGGGGGAGGATGTGCACCCCAAACACTTTGCCTTTAAATGTCAGGTGCTGGCACAACCAGCATGCTTGCCATGAGATTTATGTGGGAATGATGGAATGTGCAGTAGTATAGTGGATCTTGTGGAACATATATCTAGCTTGCTGATTATCGCATTCCTGGTTGTTAGCCTAGCTCTAATATGGAGAAATGTAAAGTACTGCATTTAGGGCGGAAAAATGAAATGCATAAATATAGGATGGGAGAGACCTGGCTGAATGAGACTACGTGCGAAAGGGATCTAGGAGTCCTAGTAGACCACAAGTTGAACATGAGCCAACAGTGTGATGCGGCAGCTAAAAAGGCCAATGCAATTTTGGGCTGTATCAATAGAAGTATAGTGTCTAGATCAAGGGAAGTAATAGTGCCACTCTATTCTGCCTTGGTCAGATCTCACTTAGAATACTGTGTCCAGTTCTGGGCACCACAATTCAGAAAGGATATTGACAAATTGGAGCGTGTCCAGAGAAGGGCAACTAAAATGGTGAAAGGTCTGGAAACAATGCCTTATGAGGAGAGACTTAGGGAGCTGGGTATGTTTAGCCTGGAAAAAAGACGGTTTAGAGGCGATATGATAGCCCTGTTTAAGTATTTGAAGGGATGTCACGCTGAGGATGGAGCAGGCTTGTTTTCTGCTGCTCCAGAGACTGGAACACGGAGCAATGGGTGCAAGCTCCAGGAACAGAGATTTCACCTCAACATTAGGAGGAACTTTTTGACAGTAAGAGCTGTTTGGCAGTGGAACGCACTCCCTCGGAGCGTGGTGGGGTCTCCTTCCTTGGAGGTCTTTAAACAGAGGCTGGATGGCCATCTGTCGGGGATGCTTTGATTGTGATTTCCTGCGTGGCAGGGGGTTGGACTGGATGGCCCTCGTGGTCTCTTCCAACTCTGCAATTCTATGATTCTATGATTCTAAGGCCAGTAGGTAGGAAAATCATGTGTAGAAATGAAAGTTTGATAGTTTAAGAAAGAAGAATGTTTTGCTGAATTAACAAATAAGATTATAGACCACCAAAAGGGTTTAAATTGCTATGCTTTAAATGTATTGTGCGAATGACGACCTGACAATGAAAGTCAGTTGATAATATTTGCTGCAGTTTCTGTAATAAAGCTTTGCAAAATTGACTCTGAAACCTGGACCTCTAAACTTGACAATAAATGGGTTTGTAGTATCAGGGGAGCTGGATCTAGTGACATGTATACCAACATACAGCTATATATCAAAGTTTACATCCATAGACAATCAGCTATATACAGCTAAATACAGCTATATATCAAAGTTTACATCCATAGACATGTATACCAACATATAGCTATACAGTTGTCCCTCCACATTCGCGGGGGTTAGGGGCGTGAGATCCCTGTGAATGTGACAAAACCGCAAATAAAAACTAGGTCACCCCACCGCCCTCCCACAATACCCACTTCTTCTCCCCCCCCCCGAAGCAGCGACGGGGCTACCCAAGCCTCATCACTGCTTCCTCCGACCCCCTCCCGCCCACCCCAGGAACAGCAACCCCATTGCAGTTTTTTGGATGGCGGGGGGGCACTCCCAAAACCGTGAATAGTCAAAACCGCGAATCTTAAAGCCGCGAATGTGGAGGGGCAGCTGTATATCCAAGTTTGCATCCATAGACAAAGTTCCATAGACAGTCTTGGCAGAGGGTTGGACTGAATAGTTCTTGTAGTCTCTTCCAACTCTAAGATTCTATGATTCATGGTCCTGTCTACACAACAAAAAATCCATTCGGGGGTAAAACATTCGAAAAGGCAGCCATTCAAATGCTTACTATCTGCCTACATGATTTTTTACCCCCCCTAAACTCTGTATGACCCCCCCTTGCCCAGCTTGCTGGAGCGAGTGATCCAAGCAGCTGTTTTAAATATCCTGTCGCTTTTTTTAATTTAAAAAGGTGCCTATGATCCGGACAGCCATGATTACATTCTAATATTTAAATATAAACATGAAAAAATGTAGTGTGGACTTACCAGACACTCACCAAGCCAGGAATCCAATATGGCGGCCACAGCTGCTTTCCCTCTTTCCTAGCCCTGCCCCCTCTACCCGGCCAGCCAAGCAGATTGCACTCCTGTTTGTATCTGTGCGAACAGGAGTGTACAAACAGCCAATCATTCGAAAGCCACATAGATTAATCCCGGAGATCTCGCTCAAGTCCAGGATCTGCCACACATGGAGTAAAAGGTGTGTTTTGCCACACACCCTCTGAATTACACATATTTATTTGAACGTTGGTCTGTACAGATCGCTGATTTTTTAAATAAATACGTGTCATTTTTCATCGTATAGACAGGACCATATTTCCCTTGCTAGACTATACTACTTCACTCCTTGGGCTCCTCTACACAGTCCAGGATACTCCCACTGGCATATCCTGCCCATGGATCAGGTTGTTCCTCCACTGTTATTTGCATGAAATGTGAGAAATTCCAGACAGGCATGCTGGCCCGTTGCTGCAGCCACTGCCACCACCATCTCCCTCACTCTCGTTTTCAAGTCAGGAAGCCAGCCCACAACATGTGACCAAGGTCCCCTCTTCTTGCCTTTTTGCAGAAAAAAAGAACAACATTATAACAAGGAAGGAGACCCCACCACGCTCCGAGGGAGTGTGTTCCACTGCCGAACAGCTCTTACTGTCAAAAAAGTTCCTCCTAATGTTGAGGTGGAATCTCTGTTCCTGGAGCTTGCATCCATTGCTCCGTGTTCCAGTCTGGAGCAGCAGAAAACAAGCCTGCTCCATCCTCAGCGTGACATCCCGTCAAATACTTAAACAGGGCTATCATATCGCCTCTTAACTGTCTTTTTTCCAGGATAAACATACCCAGCTCCCTAAGTCTCTCCTCATAAGGCATCGTTTCCAGACCTTTCTCCATTTTAGTCACCCTCCTCTGGACACGTTCCAATTTGTCAATATCCTTTTTGAATTGTGGTGCCCAGAACTGGACACAGTATTCTAGGTGAGGTGTGACAAAGGCAGAATAGAGTGGCACTATTACTTCCCTTGATCTAGACACTATACTTCTACTGATGCAGCCCAAAATTGCATTGGCCTTTTTAGCTGCCGCATCACACTGTTGACTCATGTTCAACTTGTGGTCTACTAGGACTCCTAGATCCCTTTCGCATGTAGTCTTGTTCAGTCAGGTGTTCCCCTTCCTATATCTATGCATTTCATTTTCCCGCCCTAAGTGCAGTACCTTACATTTCTCTGTATTGAGTTTCATTTTGTTAGCTTTGGCCCAGCTCTTCAGTCTATCCAGGTCATTCTGAATTTTGATCCTGTCCTCTAGGGTATTAGCTACTCCTCCTAATTTGGTGTCATCTGCTAATTTGATAAGTATGCCGCTAATTCCCTCATCCAAGTCATTGATAAAGATGTTGAATAGCACTGGGCCCAGGACAGAACCCTGTGGCACCCCACTGGTCACATCTTTCCAAGATGAAGAGGAGCCACTGCTGAGCACCCTTTGGGTTTGGCTGGTCAATCAATTACAAATCCATTGAACAGTTAACTTGTCTAGCCCACATTTTATAAGCTTGTTTGCAAGAATGTCCTTGTCCCTCCATATCTACAGATTTGGTATTCATGGATTTAAGTATTCACAGCTTGAAAATATTCTTTAAAAAATAATAATCCAAAAAACAAACCACGATGTTGCCATCTTATATAAGGGACACCATTTTGCTCTGCCATTGCATATAATGGGACTTGAGTATTCACAGATTTTGGTATCCACGGGGGTCCTGGAACCAAACCCCAGCGAATATAAAGGGACAACTGTACTACATTACTATATTTAAATGTACTGTGTTGCCACAAATTTTCAAATTCATTTATAAATTCATCCATTTCAAGCTTTTTAAAGAATTTCCCCCTATAACAGAAGTAGAATATTGCTTTAGTTACATTCTCTTCTTGAAGTCATTCTTTTGTTCATATTTTCAACAGATCAGAAATAAGGATATGTGCCCATCCGTATAGTCTTGTTTAAAATATTAATAACTCATGTTTTCACTCCTATATATACAATATTCATGTAAATAATGCAGGAGGTTGCACTGGTTTGAAGATTGGCATGGGAAGGGGCAAGTACACAGGTAACAAAACATCAAGCTGTTTGCTATATGGTTAAAAAAAATAATAGGTTGCACAGTGAATTTCATTGTACTACAAACTTTCGTATGCCAGTCCATGCTCACTTAGCTGCATATGACAGCCAGGTTGGTGTTACTTGCCACTGATAATACTAGCCCCAGGAATTTCCTACATCTTAAGTCTTAGGCAGTGTCTACACAGGACAAAAACAATGTACTCACTCTGAATCCAGTGCCAGCAATCCTCACAACATATGGTTACTTCCTGGGAGGTAATGTGATTTTCAGCCCTTAACCCAGCTTTACCCCACACTAAGCAAAATTGGGATAAAGTCCAGTTTCCTGGCTTCAAGTTACGTGGTGTCTGGACAGCTGGATCAGCTCTGATCTGTTTGTCCACATGGCAAGAACAGAACCATCCCTTTTACCCTGCACTTGGGGATGGATCCCTGCCATAGCCGCCACAGCCGCTTCCCCACCAGCTAAAGAGCTCCATGGAAAGGCTGCCGAGTACAGCATCACTTCTGCTGATGTCAGAACGGGGTACCCAAACACATGATCAACAAGGAGAGGGTTGCTCCATCCCCTCCTTGTTGATCGCATGGGCACCCCATTCTGCCTGGGCAGAAAAGGGGATCGGCTGGTGGGGCCAATGCAGTTTCAGATCAGCTGGCCTGTGTGGAGAAACAATGTGCTGCCACACTGGATTGGGCCCAGTGCATATGGCTGCCACTGTGGTTGATCCTGGGCCAGTCTAGAGCATAAACAGGCAGTGCAGATTAAACAGCCAGTGCAGACAAGCCCTTTGTTTTGCAAATACAAGTTCATATATTATTTTATGTTTGTCTTGAATTCCACAATGGAGAAAAGGTAAAATACAAATGTAAGAGACAGATAAATAAATAAATAAATAAATAAATAAATAAATTTCATATAATTTATTAGCCTTGAGTACCTTTTAATTTTTATTTTGCCAAGAAGGCAGGGTATAAATGAATGAATAGTCAAATGAATTTGGTATAGGTATGGTAAGCCAGGCCCCTGTCATACCGATTTGGTGCCTCATGTTCCGTTTGGTCATGTGCTGAAACTAACCTTTTCCGGCTCATATGTATGATTATGGTGTGCTACTATAAAGATCACTGCCTGAACAAGTGAAGTCTATATGCAGAAGCAGGATTCCATTTGTAGTTTCCTCACTTGACTTACAATTAAGCTTTCAGTGTGTATATAGGCATGTATTTGGCCACATATCCAGCTATTTATCAATACAGAATATGCAATCATGATGTTTGGGCTTCTGATGAGCCTAGTCTACTGTGCCTATACTCTGTTTATTGAAGATATATTGTCCTCTCTGCCACCTAAATAATTGGATTAAGTCATAAGCTTACCCTCTGCACTTCCCCTCCCCACCCCTTTCCAAGCTGCCTGGTTAATGGCTAGTTAACCAACCTTATAAGTTCTCTGGAGCAAATTGCTCATCTAGTCCAGAGTAGTGGACCAGAGTACAATGTTTTGAGAGCTTAATGAAAGCAACCATTCATTTGAAGAATGGAAACTAGATCTGTGAATCAGTTTCTCTAATCAGCCTTTCAAAACTTCTTTCCTTTCTTCTCTCTCTACAGACTTACACTGTAATACCACTGGATGGTCACTTTCTACACTATGACACTATCTCCTGAAAATGCACAGGCCAAGCACTGGCAAGGCACCTGTGGAAAAATACTTGAAAGCATGAGCTATAATGACTCTATAATATTTAAACATCCATATTATATAGTTAAATAGTTTATTTTTTAAAAAAATTATATTAAATACAGACTAACAGAATGTTCATAATACAGTATATTTTACAGAACTAAAACAGGCATGTAGAAACATGCTTTGTTTAAAAAGTTCATTGAGCTTTCTTTTGGTAAAATTTTTTTACCCATGAAGATAAGTTTCCCATCAGATGTAAATTTTTTAAAAAGTTTAAAATTAAAAACCTTGCACACAGTCCAACTCAAGCTAAGCATTTCCAAGTCTCTTTAATTTAAGTGGGAAATAATAGAGTTCATGCTTAACTATCCAGCTGAACTCTATGTGATCAAAAGTGCTTAGCTTAGGCTGGGTCATACCCAATGTATTTAATAACTTTACAAAGCTTATAATCTATAAATTCTTTCAAATAAAAGCACAAGTTATCTCTGGGGATCAAATTGGTCACAGGCCATTACTTTAAAAACAAAACAAAACAAAAAGTCAGTGGAGCCTCCCTGAACCCATTCTGAAGTGCCCTTTATTCTTATTCTTTGTGGTGATCAATAGTGCAGATTTGGGATTTCAGAGCTCCCAGCATAAATCTATGGAAAACTGAAAGTGTGTTAGTGGCAGGATGCAGCTGCACAGTCCATAGAGTCATTGAATCCCCTAATAAAAATAAGGGGTAAAACTGAGAACTCCCAAGTCCAACTCAGTCAAATGCTATATCCCAATCACTCCAAGGCCTCTGACAGATCAGGATGCCACACACAGATTTCATGGTAGATAGTAATGTCCCTCATTTGCTTTCTAAATTGAGGCAATGAACATCTCCTTTTCCTTTCCCATCATATCCAGGGAGTGGCTGTCCATATTTATCCACGCACCAGCAATAGCCTCTCTTTCGGCCTCTGGATGGACGACACTGCAAAACAAGAGAATCGTAGAGTTAGAAGAGACCACAACCGCCAAGAGAAAATATTCAGTCAGCTATATTATGATTTCAGAACTGTAAAGGATTTAATGAATCAAAATAGGTTTGATGGCAGTAGAGCTGACCCTACGGATAAAGATATTGTACATTGTAAGTACAACAATAGCTGGGGGATTTCAACCTCGGTATATAGAATCATAGAATCATAGAACTGGAGAGCTGGAAAAGACCACAAGGGCCATCCAGTCCAACCCCCTGCCACGCAGGAAGCACCTCTAAAATTGTGTTCAGAACATATATACAAGACAATCAAATGAGATCACAGAATTAATTCCCATGTGAAAAATTGAAGCAGCACTCAATCTTGACTTTCTTTAAATATTTTATTGGTATAGCCATTTTCATTAAACATTAAAACAAATGGTGAAATTGCCTTAGAATTTCTGGGGGAAAGGAGGTATTTATCGATGTAAAGGTCATCTTTCTGCTTGTTCACGCTAGAAGGGAACTCCTTCAAAATCCTTTCTTCTCCACATTTTGCCCTACAAAACACAATCAGAGCACCCCTGACAGATGGCCACCCTGCCTCTGTTTAAACACCTCCAAAGAAGGAGACTCCACCACACTACAAGGTAGCATATTCCACTGCCAAACAGCTCTTAAAGTCAGGAAGTTCTTCCTAATGTTTAGGTGGAATCTCTTTCTCCTCCAGTTTGAATCCATTGGTGCAGGTCCTAGCCTCTGGGTGTTACTTGTCTTCAGTCTAACGCTTGCTGACATACATTCATGTGGATCTCTGTGCCATTGGCATTCTGATACACTTTTCTCCCCAAAAGGGGACCAATATTTGTCTTTTAAGAAAGAGACAAGTAAAATCTGATGATACGAATTGATTAGTTAAAATCAATTAAGTAATCAATTTAGATGGGAATTTTCTGAAATAAACAAGCAACTTAAATTAAACTGATTTTTAAACTTATGGTACCTTAAGTTGAAATTTCAGCATTTACTTTATTCCAACATTAAGTTATGAATTAAAGTATTAATTAGTTAAATGAGAGAGCATGCTAAAAGGCCAACAAATTTCATATTTCACAAGAGAGTCTTTATCAAAAACATAGTTCTTTTGGATTTTTGAACAACTGCTTCTTGCTTTTTGTTAGTTCCTCAGAGTCAGGTAATTACTATGTTTAGCTCATAAGACTCAAACCACTGTAGATTCAAATGCCTACAGGAATCTTTGTTTATTTTAGTTCATGGAAGGAGGCCCCCATCATGTGAGCAAGGCCCCATGCATTTGACCAGTCTTGATCACACGCTGAGGGCCTCTTTCCTGGCTTCATAGAGTGCGACTCACGAGAGAGCGCTGGAGGCACCTGCTGATATTGGCCAGTGTGTGTGTGTGTGTGTGTGTGTGCACTTCTGCCTGTTTCATCACAGTAACAGGAAGAGATTTGGGCCAGCTTCAAGACCAGAATTTACCTGCCAGAAGGTGGCGTATTCTGGCCAGTGTAGACAAAAAAGAAAGGGAAAGCAAGGTAAAAGTTTTATGTGCGGTGGATGAGAAACTGGATTTTCGGTAGATGAGAAACTGGATTCAAAAATTCATGCAGCTGTTTTTTCTCTCCCATGCTCAAAACAGGGATTGGGGAGGAGGGAGTAAATAATGTAATAATAGGACAGCATTTTCCAATTTCAATTTCATTTTGAAGGCTTTTAATGCAGACATTTAACCTACATTTAAATTTAACATAAACGTAATAGTTAAGTTTCCTGTTTTCTAATGAAAACAGAACTGAATTAGATTTAAAGCTTATGGACTATTAATTAAATGCATTGACCCTGTCCTACAAACATTCCCATCCCTAAACATATGATATGCTGAAAATAAAAACTAAGTCCAATGAACACTGCATGTCTGATTTCACTGGGAGGTGGTTAGGAGCATCACTAATGCTTCCTTTGAATTCAGCAGAATTTTAATGTACTTAATATTGGCTGTGCCCTAACTAATTCATTACAGCATAAGGACTCTTGGTGCAATAGACTGGTACAGGGATAAAACATGTAAGTAACTGGTCAATATGTCAAACCAAAAGGACATGGTTGATGTCAGAGAATTTCCACTGAGCCATAAAACATGCACACATGTGGTTTGAGGCTACAGGACTAAACCATACATCATCTTATCAACAGTGCCAGGACTGGGAATGTGTGGAATTCAGGTAAGAATTATTATGAAAGTTTACCTCCAATGCCATGCAGCTATTAAGGTTTTAGTTATCGCATCATAAAATCTATTCTTAGTAGCCCAAAATGTGGAGAAGGCTTATAAATCACTTCAAGTAACACTACACACCACAGCTGTCCACTGCTATAGGGCTACATCAACTCTAATGGGCCTATGGAAATCTCAGGGGGAAGGATGTTTTGCAGGCACCCTTTATTTGGGAAAGAAAGGCAGTTGATTCTTGAAAGGCTCCAAAGAGAGCAAATGCCTGGGTCAAGACAGTTTTGGCAACAGTAATAACTCCACTTACATCTGTTTGCCAAAGGAATTCCAGGCTTGTCACTGACATTTATTAACAGATACATAATCCACTGCAACCAAGTTATCACTTCAACAACTGTTAGGTACACTGGAGGTCTATGTGTCTATTTTCTTACGCATGTAATTGCCTGAATACATAACCTAGATAATGTTTTAAAAAAAGGAGTTGTTTAGCATGAGTTACCCAAACAAAAGCAAAAAATTTACCCCAGAAATAATAGTTTACCAAAACGCTCCCTGAAATTTAAAATGATAATGATTATGTCTAGATTCTGTTTAGGAAAAAACTTTTCAATAGAAGTATCTCTGATTAACATTCTGGAATGTTCAATTATGCACTGCGCATTTAACACCTTCAAAACTGTGGAACTCACCATTTACATGTTAATTGCTAACTACCATTTACATGTTAATTGTTAATCCATCTTAAGTTTCTGAAATCAGAGAGCACCCTATTGCTGAGATATCTTCCTTGGCGTTTAGCAAAGAAAATTCACTCTGGAAGAATTATTTTTAAATAATGTGAAATGAACACTCCACTCTTGATCTATGTACTGGAACAAATATATGCTTGGGGAACTATAAGCACATGGCCTAAAAATCCTAACTCTTGTTGCTCAAAAGAAAATAAAAATATGTATCACAGAAGGATTTTTTTTTTTTTTAAAAAGAGGTTGATAACTACTGAAGACTGTAGTCCCATCCAAGCACACAAAAACTACAGTATATCTGCAGTATTTAGGGATCATGCCAGACACTATGGTTTTAACCTTAGATAATTAACTCCTGAAACATACTCAAGTATCATATATACATTCCTCAGGAGCCATGCTTGCCCATCATTAACTGTTGGTGGCAGAGAATTACAGAAGTCATGACTAAATTGTCTTGTAAGTCACCAAAACAAGATTTAACATCCTTCAATCATGTTGTAGTCTGCTTTATGAAATCAGAAGCTGGCTAAAGTCTCCCTCTCTTTTCCTTCAGTGAAAGATACACCTTTGCACATAAGTATTTCCTAAATGCCCTAAAGGCACCAGATCCCATCTGATCTTGGAAGCTAAGGCGGGTCAGCCCTGGTTAGTACTTGTATGGGAGACTACCAATGAATACCAGGTGCTGTAAGGTATATTTCAGAGGAAGGAACTGGCTAAGCCACGTCTGAGTATGCTTTACCTAAGAAAACCCTATGAAATTCATGGGGTCGCCATTTCCAAACTATCAAAGATGCAGCACATCAATTAGCCAGTCACGTTATAATGACTGGGAATAAGTAGATAGAAATGCTGCTTCTCAGTCAAATCAAGTAACAGCTGGATATTCTGTGCCTCCTGGCAACTAAGGAACCAGTCAATGCAGGATTTCTATTCCCCCACCCCCATTATGCTGGTTTCCTACACTTCTAATGCACTTCACAGACAAACATTTTCTTTGGGAAAATAAGACTCAACATATAAATTAATACATCAATATTCTGTCTGAAGAAGATTTCTTCTGGAGCAAATAGACAAAAGAAGAGATAACACAAGGTAAGAGAAACTTATTTGGAACCATAAAATGAGTTAGAAACTTTCTTTTCTTACAATTGCTAAATATGACCACGTATTCAAGAACAAGTTGGAGGAAAATGATTTCAGCAATGACAATGATTTCTTAGTTTTGCTGTAACAAGTTCCACCTACTCCTGCAAAGGAAAACCATTTATGTTCAAAACAGATGGGGAATTTGGAGGTCTTTTTGTTGATAACTATTCATATTTTGCTTTATTTTCATTCTATGTGTACCGTCCTCTCAGTTGCACTTGGCAACTCCTATGATGTCTTGCCTTTGGAGGCCACTACCCCTCCCCGGGCAGAGGAGCATAGATTTAAAGGTTCTCAGAGATAACTTGTTATTCTGTTTCAGCTTAAAATGAAGGGGGCAGGATATCAAGGAATCAAGCCACACCTTATAGACTTATTTTAGCATGAACTTTCTTGAGTATTAGGCCACTTATTTAGATGCACTGATGGAGCTTGAAGTACAGCCACAGACATAATGGAGCTGCTAGATTGCGCAGATGGGGGTGAGAGGGCAATAGGATACAGAAACATGCAAATTGTGACTCAGATCATCATAAACTCTCAAAGAGTTGTGTACAGCTCCAGTACACATGTGGCTGTACTTACAACTCCATTAGTGCATCTTTAGAAGTGGACTGATATACATAGAAGTTCATGCTAAAATAAATCAGTCTAAAATATTCTGCTTGGTTCTTTCTTTCCTCACATCTTTCCATTTTATGGATTTAAGGAAAGGCCCAATCGCCCTGCATATTCATTCCTCAAGAAGTCCTGGACAACTAAAGAGCTTTAGCAAAACAGGAGATTTTGTTCTATTATGAAATTGTTTGGGTTTTTTTTAAATCCTTCATGTCTGTTAGTTCTTTAATTCTTCAACAATGACAGTTGGGCCAAATCTACACTACACAAATAATCCAGTTTGAAATGGGATTATTTGCTATGGCACCTTCCTATGGAATCATGGGATTTGTGGTTTTACAAGGTTTTTAGTTTTCTCCGCCAAACAGTGCTGGTGCCTCACCAAACAACAAATCCCAGGAAGAAGCCATGGCAAATAATCCAATTTCAAACTGCACTATAGCTGCTCAATCCAGAACAGGTTGAGTTCCCATATCCGAAATACTTGCGACCAAAGGTATTTGGGATTATGGAATATTTCAGATTTTGGAATATTTACATACATAGTAAGATATCTTCGAGATGGGCCCAAGACTAAACATGAAATTCATGTACAGTCGTGTGAAAAAGAATCATATAATCATAGAGAATTGTAGAGTTGGAAGAGACCACAAGGACTGTCCGGTCCAACCCCTTGCCATAGAGGAAATCACCATCAAAGCATCCCTGACAGATGGCCATCAAGCCTCTGTTTAAAGACCTCCAAGGAAGGAGATCCCACCACACTCCAAGGGAGTGTGTTTCACTGCCGAACAGCTCTTACTGTCAAAAAGTTCCTCTTCATGTTGAGGTGGAATCTCTGTTCCTGGAGCTTGCATCCATTGCTCTGTGTTCCAGTCTCTGGAGCAGCAGAAAACAAGCTTGCTCCATCCTCAATGTGACACCCCTTCAAATACTTAAACAGGGCTATCATATCACCCCTTAACCATCTTTTTTCCAGGCTAAACATACCCAGCTCCCTAAGTCTCTCCTCATAAGGCATGGTTTCCAGACCTTTTACCATTTTAGTCGCCGTCCTCTGGACACGCTCCAATTTGTCAATATCCTTTTTGAATTGTGGTGCCCAGAACTAGACACAGTATTCTAGGTGAGGCCTGACCAAGGCAGAATAGAGTGGCACTATTACTGCCCTTGATCTAGACACTATACTTCTACTGATGCAGCCCAAAATTGCATTGGCCTTTTTAGCTGCCGCATCTCACTGTTGACTCATGTTCAACTTGTGGTCTACTCCTTAGATCCCGTTTGCACATAGTCTCATTCAGCCAGGTCTCCCCCATCCTGTATCTATGCATTTCATTTTTCCGTCCCAAGTGCAGTACCTTACATTTCTCCGTATTGAATTTCATTTTGTTAGCTTTGCCTCAGCTCTCCAGTATGCCCTCTTTGAATTCTATGGCTTTCCATATCAGGACGGAATAACAACAATCTGTTCCATAGCAGGTCTTAAAATTAGGTAAATACAACCTCAGATGAACAATACTACATGGCATATTACACCTTATCAATATTCAACAAAAATAAAGCCAAAATGGAGAAGCCATATGTGAAAAACTAAGTACACCCTTACTGCTTCCATAGGAATTAAGATGCTAAGTAGCAGATAGGTGCTGCTAATCAAATGCCCTTGATTAATTGATCATCAGCAAGTGTGACCACCTCTATACAAGCCAAAGTTTCAGCAGTTTGCTGATCTGGAACATTCAGGTGTGTGCTAACACAAGAGGAAAGACATCAGCAATTATCTTAGAGAAGCAATTGTTGCTGCCCATCAATCTGGGAAAGGTTATAAGGCCATTTCCAAACAATTTAAAGTCCATCATTCAAGTGAGAAAGATTATTCAAAAGTGGAAAATAATAATAATAAAATTTATTTATATCCCGCCCCTCTGCGAGCAATCAGGGCGGCTTACAACAATAAAATAGTACACAGTATAAAACAGCTCAAAATCCCTTCCCCCCCTTAAAACATTATTAAATTAATACAGATTAAAATCAATATATAATACAATTTATTAAAAACCCTTTCGAGCAAGCAGCATCAGTTTGGAGGTCCAGAAGCAACCTCCGGAGGGGGTTCCTGAGGCCGGGGTTAGCTATTCTGGAAAAGCCTGCCTGAAGAGAACCATCTTGACAGCCTTTTTAAAGCTGTCTCATGATGTCAATAGGCGGATCTCATCCGGCAGGCCGTTCCACAATTTGGGGGCAACAGCCGAGAAAGCCCTCTGAGAGGTGGTCGCCAGCCTAGGTCTTTGTGGCTGCAACAAATTCCTCCCAGAGGACCGGAGAGCGCGGGGCGGATTATAAGGGAGAAGGCGGTCCCTGAGATAGCTTGGGCCCAAGCCATTTAGGGCTTTAAAGGTGATAACCAACACCTTGTACTGGGCCTGGAAGCTGATAGGCAGCCAGTGGAGGGACCTCAGAACAGGAATAATGTGGTCCCTCCTAGATGTCCCAGAAACTAGCCTGGCTGCCATATTTTGTACCAGCTGTAATTTCCGAACTAAGCACAAGGGTAGCCCCATGTAGAGTGCATTACAGAAGTCAAGACGTGAGGTTACCAGTGCGTGCACAACGGTCTCAAGATTCCTTACTTCCAGAAAAGGGCGCAGCTGGCGTATCAGCCGAAACTGATAGCAAGCGCTCCTGACTGTCGCATTTACCTGATTTGTCATCAGGAGTGACGAGTCAAGGAGCACCCCTAGACTGCGAACACAGTCACTGGAGGAGAGTGTGACCCCATCCAAGACTGGAGATTGCAACCCGATTCTTGGTTTCGGGGCCGCTACCGTGAGCACCTCCGTCTTGTCTGGATTCAGTCTCAATCTGTTTTTCCTCATCCAGCCCATTACTGCCCGAAGACATTCATTGAGAGAAGAGATGCCGTCAGAATTTGAGACCGATGAACGAGATACAGAGAAATAGATCTGAGTGTCATCAGCGTACTGATAACACCCAGCTCCATAACTCCGGATAATCTTACCCAGCGGCTTCATATAGATGTTAAATAACATCGGGGGCAGAATAGCAACATTCAAGACAACTGCCAGTCTTCCCAGGAGTAGACATCCCAGCAAATTAACCCCAAGGTCAGACAGGTCAGACTGTTGAATGCTCAGAGAAATTGCAAAAAAACCCAAGAGGCATATTTCAGACTCTACAGGCCTCAGTTAGCATGTTAAATGTTAAAGTTCACGACAGTACAGTCAGAAAAAGACTGAACAAGTATGGTTTGTTTGGAAGGGTTGCCAGGAAAAAGCCTCTTCTCTCTGTAAAAAACAAAACAAAACAAAACATGGCTTAGGTTTGCGAAGTTGCATCACAAGACTTCTGGAACAATGTTCTTTGGACAGATGAGACCAAAGTGGAGATGTCTGGCCATAATGCACAGCGACACGTTTGGCAAAAAACAAACACAGCATATCAGCAGAAACGCCTCATACCAACTGCCAAGCACGGCAGTCAAGGGGTGATGATCTGGGCTTGTTCTGCAGCCATAGGAGCTAGGAACCTTGCAGTCCCTGAGTCGACCATGAACTCCTCTGTATACCAAAGTATTCTAGAGTCAAATGTGAGGCCATCTGTCTGACAGTTAAAGCTTAGCTGAAACTGTTATGCAACAGGACAATGATCTCAAACACACCAGCAAATCTACAACAGAATGGCTGAAAAAGAAAAGACTCAAGTTGTTGCAATGGCCCAGTCAAAATCCAGACCCCAACCCGATTGAAATGCTGTGCATAAACAAATGCCCACAAACCTCAATGAACTGAAGCAACATTGTAAAGAAGAATGGGCTAAAATTTCTCCACAACGATGTGAGAGACTGATAAAGTCATACAGAAAATGATCACTTCAAGTTATTGCTGCTAAAGGTGGTTTTACAAGCTATTGAATCATAGAATCATAGAATTGCAGAGTTGGAAGAGACCACGAGGGCCATCCAGTCCAACCCCCCTGCCACGCAGGAAATCTTGATCAAAGCATCCCCGACAGATGGCAATCCAGCCTCTGTTTAAAGACCTCCAAGGAAGGAGACCCCACCACGCTCCGAGGGAGTGTGTTCCATTGCCGAACAGCTCTTACTGTCAAAAAGTTCCTCCTCATGTTGAGGTGGAATCTCTGTTCCTGGAGCTTGCACCCACTGCTCCGTGTTCCAGTCTCTGGAGCAGCAGAAAACAAGCCTGCTCCATCCTCAGCATGACATCCCTTCAAATACTTAAACAGGGCTATCATATCGCCTCTTAACCGTCTTTTTTCCAGACTAAACATACCCAGCTCCCTAAGTCTTTCCTCATAAGGCATGGTTTCCAGACCTTTCACCATTTTAGTCGCCCTTCTCTGGACATGCTCCAATTTGTCAATATCCTTTTTGAGTTGTGGTGCCCAGAACTGAACACAGTATTCTAAGTGAGGTCTGACCAAGGCAGAATAGAGTGGCACTATTACTTCCCTTGATCTAGACACTATACTTCTATTGATACAGCCCAAAATCAGATTGGCCTTTTTAGCTGCCGCATCATACTGTTGGCTCATGTTCAACTTGTGGTCTACTAGGACTCCTAGATCCCTTTCGCACGTAGTCTCATTCAGCCAGGTTTCTCCCATCCTATATTTATGCATTTCATTTTTCCGCCCTAAATGCAGTACTGCATAAGGTATACTTCGTTTTTCATATATGGCTTCTCCATTTTGGCTTTATTTTTGTTGAATCAATCATGACACGGTATAATATGTCATGTGTTGTTCATCTGAGGTTGTATTTACCTAATTTTAAGACCTGCTAAGGAACAGATTACTGTTATTATGTCCTGATGTGTAAAACCATAAAATTCAAAGAGAGTGTACTTTCTTTTTCACACGACTGTACAGTATGTTTCATATAAACCTTATACACATAGCCTGGAGGTAATTTTAGACACAATATTTTTAGAAAGTTTGGGCATGAAACAAAGTTTGTGTATATTGATCCAAAGGTATATTGAAGCATAGGTGTCACTATCTCAGCCACCCCTGTGGACAATTTTGGATTCTGGACTATTTTGGATTTTGGAATTCCAGATAAGAGAGACTCAACCTGTACTTCCAAAGTTGGAGGGGAAAAAAACTTCTTTAGACACAGTCTCCTGCCAGGGAGCCACCATCACCTTCCAGGGTTTGTTTTTCTCTTAAAAGCTTGGTGTTGTAGGGATGATAATGAAAGTATGAAAGGTATTACAAGTGAATTATATAAAATATTGATAAAAAATAAGGATAAAAAAGACAAAGGGGAATATCTAAGGAGAATATGGGAGGAAGATTTGAAACAAAAAATTGGAGATCATGAATGGGATAAGATATAGAAACAAAGACATCTAAAAAATATGTCGATACGGATAAAAGAAAATTATTATAAAATAATATGGAGATGGTATTTGACACCAGCAAGATTGCATAATATAGATAAGAATAACTCTAAATATTGTTGGAGAGGTTGTCAAGAAATAGGTACATATATGCATATGTGGTGGAATTGTAAATTTGTACAGCAGTTTTGGGAAATGGCTTTCATAGAAATAGAGAATATTCTGAATAGAAATGTAGAAAGGAAACCGAGCATAGCATTGATGTCAATTTATAATGGAGAGAATGGGAATCAAGCAGAAAAGGATTTAATAACAAATTTATTAACAGCAGCAAGATTAATTATAGCAAGACATTGGAAGATGCAAATAAATGTACAAGTGGAAGAGTGGTATAAAGAAGTTTGGAAGATGGCAATAAATGATAAGTTAACATGTAGAATTAAAGTAAGAAGAGGAAGTTGGAAAGAAAGTGATTTTGATAAAATCTGGTAAGTATTTGTTAAAAAAAGTATTACAGACAAAAGATGGGAGGTTACCTCCACGAGAATTAATGAGATTCTGGAAAGATTAGGTAAGGCTCCGGTGAAGGGGAGCACTGAGGTGGGGGGGGTAGGGGAATTAATATTTTTGAATAGAATTATTGTAAAGAATCTATGTTAATCTTTGAAATTAGTTAATAGAAAAATTGTGATGTTTATAGTAATTTTATGTGTTATACTAACTAAGTATTGATTGGATAATATAATGTATGATTATAAAATTAATAAAAATATATTAAAAAAAAAGAAAAAATTTAAAAAAGAAAAAAAAGTAGCCAATGGCACTGCTAAAAAAAAAAAAAGCTTGGTATCATGCTGGGCAGACTTCTCTCCCTCCCAAATGTTTGTTTTATCCACATATCATTACAGTGTGTTACAGTGTACACTGCTTATTCTAGTTGAAAAAGAAAGGGTGCTTTTTATTTATATCATCAAGCAGGAAAAGCAAATATCATGCCATATGCTAGAATAAGACAATACCACCTCCCCACAGACTCTCAAGGCTTTCAGACTGCCTCACATGCAACAATCCTATGTGTTTAAACAAAGCACTGCCAGAGAAAAAGAGAACATTGGGCCGACATCAATCAATACATGCTTCTTTAATAGTCACACAAAAACATATTATTAACTAGATGACGTGATGCTGTGGATGACATATTAAAACATTTTCTTGATTAAATCCATAATTGCCTAAGTGAATTTTGGATTAATTTGATTTAAATCACTCCCCTCCCTGCCCCCATCACTTGGCAAACTGCATAGTGATTCCTTTTTCTCTTTCTCCCATCATTTTAGAACTCAGTATCACTTCCTGGAATTGATCTGTAATAGGTCCGTTCTTGCACACAGAATTAGCTTCTGGAATTCACTAACACAAGATGTAAAAAAGACTATCAAGCTGAATGGATTAAAAAGGATTAAACCAATTTGTGAAGGACAGATCTATTAATGGCAGGGCTCCTCTGAACACCAGATGCTGGTAGTAAACTGTGGAGGAGACTGTTGCTTTTGTGCCCTTCCTGAAGTCTTTCAAGAGCCATGTGGACAGCCACTGTGGGAAATGGAGCATGAATTTAAACTGATCTTGGTGTCATCCAACAGGACAGTATTTAATGTTCAAAGTATGTATTATCTCATGAATCCTTACAACATCAGCTGATCAGCCAGAGGCAGAAAAACTGTTCAGAAGAATAAAATTTCCAGTGAGTGAAGTGCTGCATCTCAATGCTTTTCAGCTCTTCCCATGTCTAACAAAAATAGAAAACTGATACAAAACAATAAAAATGGTAGGCGGGTCTGCCACAGAAGCAATCAATTTTTCTTAATTTGATTGATTTGTACTAACTGCAAAAATCAACTTTTGTTTGTGCAGAACTCTGGATTATCTGGACGCAGAATTTTATACATTTTTGTGTGCAATGCAAGCAGCAACATATGATGGTGACTGTGCCAGCTCTCACAATGTGTGCTTTTCTTTTGTGAACTTTTGTTACTATCCAGTAATTTTGTAACAAATGTTTCTTCTGTGACTTCATTCACAGATCGTAATGTTTTGCCACTGGGAAATAAATCTGTTTAGATCTCTAGGAGTCCTCGGATTTATCTTTCAAGCTAATTTCTAACCAATTTCACTGCTGCTGGAAATAGCTTGAAAATATGATAGCTATAATGGCTGAAAGACTTGAAAAGCCTCCTCCCCCATCCTCATCCTCTGCACTGTGGTTTACATCTACCATTCCTGACATATGTTTGCCTAGTCTCGCCCTAAAAATGCCAGTGAAGGCCATTCCCCAGGGAACTGGCAACTTCCCCAGGCAACCAATTCTAATACCCTCTGTAATGCATCCCAGAAGTCTTAATATTCAATCTAAGTGATGAAATATAACTCTATGGGGTTTTGCGCTCACCCTTATAATACAGGTTGAGTCTCCCTTATCTGAACTTCCAAAACCTGAAATATTCCAAAATCCAAAATTGCCCACAGGGGTGGCTGAGATAGTGACACCTTTGCTTTCTGATGGTTCAATGTACACAAACTTTGTTTCATGCACAAACTTACTAAAAATATTTTGTATAAAATCTTCAGGCTATGTGTATAAGGTGTATATAAAATGGAACATTGGTACTCACCCTGAAGGTTCCTTTTCAGCAGTGTGGGGAGGGAATCCTTGATCTTGGGTTTGGCTCTGCCTCCAAGAAGAAAAGGCAGGGTAACTAGCACATAGAAATTTAATACACACTCCAAGGAGGAAAGCCAACCCCAAACCTTCTCCAAAGATGGATAACCAGGCTCCAGCAACTCTAAGAAGAGTAAAGCAACAAAAAATCATGGGCAGGAAGGATCCACAACTGCTGTAAGGAACCTTCATGGTAAGTACCAAAGTTCTGTTTCCTAGCAGTGTGGGGAGGGACTCCTTGTTCTTGGGACCTAAACAAGTGGTCCCCCCTTTAAGTTGGACAAAAACACCACTGCCATGTTAATACACCACTCGCTGTAAGACAAGGCAGCCAAAGGCCGCCTCAGCAGAGGCAATACTTGTCAATACAATAATGCCTAATAAAAGACAACAGAGAAGACCAAGTAGCTGCCCTACATATCTTTCCCAATAGAGAGCACTGTGAGTAGAATGAGCCTGAACAGCTTGTGGCACAGGCAATGAATTATGTACATAAGCTAACTCAATACACAGACGTATCCAACGAGCAATGGTAGAAGATACCTTCTTCCCTTCAGAAGACACAGCAAATAAGGTTTTGGTAAATAGACTCTCCAGAGATGGGAAATCAAATGCATATAAGGAAAACAGGAGCCGAGACTAGAATAGAATGCAACCTACTAGAAGCAAAAGTTAGGTTAAAATTAAGGCAAGAATCACAGCCAAATTCAGTCAAAACAACATGATGGAAGGGGTGGATAAATTAATTCATTTATTTATGTGTGAAGCAAATGTAAAAGAAAAGAAAGGAAATAAAGTACTATATGTAAATATTATGAATTAATGACTTTATACAACAGAATATATATAAAATGCAAAAAAAAAAAAAGAGAAGACACAGCAAAAGAAATAAACAAACATGGAATCAGACTTCTGCAACGCCTTATTATGTTCCAAATAAAATTTTAGTGCTCTCTGCACATCCAATTTATGCCACTGCTTCTCCTGTTTGGCAGAAGGATTAGGACAAAAAGAAGGAACGACTAACTCCTGAGTCCTATGAAAAACCGAATTCACCTTCAGAATAAAGAAAGGATCCAAACGCAAAACTACTGGATCCTTGTGGAAAACAGATACAATAATTCCTCCCGAACCGACAGGGCACCTAATTTGGAAACCTGACGAGTCGTAGTGACAGCTACCAAGAACTTTACTTTAAGGGTAAGCAGTCTCAACTCAACCGATCGCAACAGTTCAAAGGGACATTTCATGACTGCCCGAAGCACAATGTTCAAGTCCCAAGATGGGAATCTATGTATCACCAGAGGCTTAATTAAGGCTACTCCTTTCAAGAAACTCTGAACATGCAGATGGGAAGCCAATGACTTATTATGTGTGCCCTTCAAGATGGACCCTAAAGTGTAAACATGCCTCCGAAGCATATTCTCAGAAAGACCTTTCTTCAAACCTGCTCCCAAAAAGGCCAACACTGAACCCACTGAGGGTCTCAATGGACAAATCCCTTTGGTACAATACCCCCTACAAAATGCCCTCCACATAGTTTCATATAAACGAATAGTGGAGGGACATCTAGCTACTAAAATGGCATAGAACCATTACACTAATGCCCCATAAAACAAAGTGATTATCAAAATTCTACAACACTTTTACAATATATATGGGGCAAGAAATACCAGACGTCCAAGCTGGGTTCAGGAAAGGAAGAGGCATTAGGGATCATATTGCAAATATACATTGGATAATGGAGCACACCAAAGAATTTCAAAAGAAAATCAGCCTGTGCTTTACAGATTATAGCAAAGCCTTTGATTATATAATGTAAAACTATGGAATGCTCTTAGTGTTGTGCCACAATATTTGATTGTCCCGATGTTTGACCTGTACACAGAACAAGAGGCTACCACTAGGACAGAATATGGAAAAATGAAACATTTTCCAATTGGCACGGGGGTCAGGCAAGACTGTATTTTATCACCCTATCTGTTTAACTTGTGTGGTGAATATATCATATTTCAAGCAGGATTAGACTTGGAGGAAGGAACATCAACAATTTAAGATATGCAGATGACACCATGCTATTAGCAGAAAATAGCAAAGATGGAACGATTACTAAAGAAAGTCAAGGAGGAAAGTGCAAAGCCAGGTTTACAGTTGAACATTAACAAAATTAATAACCACAGATGATTTACATAACTTTAAAGCAGACAATGAAGACACTGAAATAGATCAAGATTTTCCATATCTTGACTCAGCAGTTAATCAGACTGGAGATTGCAGTTAAGAAATCAGAAGAAGACTAGAACTGGGAAGGGCAGCTATGAAGAAACTAGACAAGACCCTGAAGTGTAAAGATATATAATTGAATACCAAAGTCAGGTCCCACCATGCCATTGTATTTCCCATTTCTATGTATGGTTGTGAGGCTAGACAGTGAAGAAAGCTGAAAGAAAGAAAATCAACTCATCTGAAATGTGGTGTTACAGAAGAGTTTAAAACCGTGGACTGCAAAAAAGACAAATCATTGGGTCCTAGAGCAAATCAAGCCTGAACTCTCCCTAGAAGCCAAAAAAATTAAACTGAGACTGCCATACTTTGGCCATATCATGAGAAGACAACTGTCATGTCCCATGAGCCTGATGAGGCTATAGTCAGAGGAAAAGGAAAGGGCAGGGAACGGCCCTAGGGACCCTGGCACAGGTTTATCTACACCTGTGCCAGCAGGGAACCCTGCCAACCTAGAGGCTTGAGCAGAGAAACAGCCTGAACTGAGTGGGTTGGCATCAGTCCCAGCAGAGTCCTGCCAATTCAGATAAGGACAGAGCTGTTTGGCAGTGAAACACACTCCCTCGGGGAGTGATGGGGTCTCCTTCCTTGAAGGTCTTTAACAGAGGCTGGATGGCCATCTGTCAGGGATGCTTTGATTGCGTATTAATCCAAAAAGAAAACCTTGATTTTGCCATCTTATATAAAGGACACCATTTTGCTATGCCACTGCATATAATGGGACTTGAGTATTCATGGATTTTGGTATCCATGGGGGGTCCTGGAACCAAACCCCAGCAAATATGAAGGGACATCTGTATATGAGGTCTGTCTATTAATGAGACTGTGTTTCTACCTTTCAGACAAATTAGGTAGAAGTGATTGTGAACGTTTGAGTGGTGACCCTGAACAAATCTGAACTTGCATGACAAACATCAACACTCTCAGTCACTCAGTTAATTGTCAGTTGTTGTTTAAAGCAGCTGTGTTGTCTGTTGTGTGCCAGAAAAATGCTCCATTTAAAAGTCGAGCAACGTGACATTCTGCAGCAACTTGAGGCGGACCCAAACCTTAAAAAAAAATCACTTGTGATGAAACCTGGATCTTCCAGTATGATGCTGAGACAAAACGACAGTCAATGCATTGGAAAACATCATCATCACCAAGAATGAAAAAAGCATGTCAAAGCAAGTCCACATTCAAAGCCATGCTCATTGGGTTGTTTTTTTTTTTTTTTATCAAGGATATAATTTTGGCAGAATGGGTTCCAGAAGGCAGAAGAGTGAACCAGTATTATTATATGGAAGTTTAGATAAAGCTGAGAAAGATTCAGAAAAAAAAGGCCAGAACATCAAGATGATGTGCCTGCTCACACAGCACTTTCTGTGAAGCAGGGTTTTTTTGCCAATAAACACATTATCACACTTGAACATCCTCCATATTTGCCAGATTTGGCACCATACAACTTTTTCCTTTTCCCTAAAGTGAAACAGGTGTTTAAAGGAGCACATTTTGAGTCAACTGATTCATCAAGAAGAAAACGGCAGATGTGTTGTCTCAACTGACAGAAACTGATCTGCTCCACACCTTTGGCCAGTGGAAAACAAGACTGCATTGGTGTGTGAGTGTGAACAGGGAGTATACTGAAGGGGACACGCATTAGAATTGTAACACGTATAAATAAAGATGGGTTATTTACCATTCATGTTATTGAATAGACAGACCTCATAAGCAGGGCTGTCAATGATAGGGTGACTTGGCTCATTCATGGGGTTGCCATAAGTTGAAGCTGACTTGGTGGCAGTTAACAACTAACAACAATAACCTGCCCCAGTTAGCAACCTAGCAGTAGCATTTTAGACCTGCTAAAGTTACCAAACATTTTCCAAATATAGAGTACATTACAATAATCCAAACAGGATGTAATCAAGGCATATGTCACTGTCACAAGAGCTGATGTCTCAAGGAATGGGTGAAGCTGACGTACCAGTTGTAGCTCGGCAAACACATTCCTGGTACTGCCAAAACCTGGGCATCCAGGCTAAGATCTGAGTCCAGGGGTATGCCAAAGCTATGCAGTGTTTTAAAAGAAGTGCTCTTAATTACTACTTTGCAATTTGGCATTCATGTGATTTTTGCTTCAGAGTAACACTGATATCAATTTTAAAGGCTGCCATTAAAGAAGAGGAACAGAACTGTTCCTCTTATATGTTGAGTCTCCCTTAAAGCGAAATGCTTGGGACCAGGGGTATTTGGGATTTTGGAATATTTCAGATTTTCAAATATTTGCATATACATAATGAGATAACTTGGAGCTGGGGCCCAAGTCTAATCACGGAATTCATTTATGTTTTCCAGCAGTGTGGGGAGGGACTCCTTGATTTAACACATACTCCAGGGAGGAGAGCCAAACCCAAACCTTCCCCAGTTCTGTCCTGCCTGACCAAGGAACAGGTCATGGTTTGTCGCTCCAGTGTCTACAAAAAAGAGAGAGAGACACAGAGAGAGCAGATCGCACTCTGGGGAGAATGGCTTATTCAATCAGGTTGCTCCCCTCCTTCATTTCTTGATCCTAGGCCAAATTTTTCTAAAATCTTTGATTCTGATCTGTTTTCCACTTTTGCATTCCAAACACCTATGATTAACAAGAAGTCCTGTTTTGCTGTGTGGACAATTTCCTCCTGGACCCCAACATAAAATCTTTTAATTTCTTCTCCCTTTGTAGTTGAAGCATAAACTTGGATTGAGGTTATATTGATGAGTTTTCCCAGAAGTCTTATTATTCAGTCAGGCGTTGTGTTATATTCATTGACTGCTTCAGCTTACATCTCTCGTCTCTATTAATGCCACCCCATTTCTTCTTACATTTTCATTTCCTGTGTAAAACAATGTGTAATTATTTGACTTAAAATTTCCTATTCCTGTCCACTTTAGCTTGATCAAGCCAAGTATTGCAATGTTTATATGTTCCACTTCTTGCTTTCCTAAGTCTAGCTTCCCTAAATTCATGCTTCTCACATTCCATGTTCCTATGTGGTGTACAGCTTTGGACTTTCCCCCCCACCTCTGAACATGTCAACCGCTGAACATCCTTTCAGCTTGAGTCCAGTTGTGTCATTAGCTACAGCACTACTTGTAGTCATTCCTCTGTAACTTGAGTGCCTTCCAACCTGGGAATATCATTTTTGGCACTATCTCTTGCTTCATTTTGAATTGTCTCACCATAGGGTTTTCATGGTAAAAGACATTCGAAAGGGATTTACCCTGTCTCTTTCTGTCCAATACTAACAAATGTTAGCTAAGGTACCACTGCTGTTGTCTCTGAGAGATCCTCTGCCAGGGTTACCCCCCCCCCCACTACTTCTGCTACCCAGTAGCCAGTACGCACATTTAGTCTTGCTCCTCAGCAAAAGCGTGTCTGACATGAGAGACCCTACCAACAGCACTGCTGGCATCAGCATAACCTCATGCAACATGGAAATATAGTGCCATGCTGAGGGGGGCAGGTTATAGGAAGCACAAAACCCCTTTGCTAAAACAGCTCTACTGGCGGCGGCTGTGTTTCTAGGCCCAACTGAAAGTGCTTGGTATGACCTTTAAAACCCAACATGGCTTGCGTCCAGACTATGTGAAAGACTGTATCTCCATATATGAGCCTGCCTTGAGCTTTAAGCTGAGATGCGGGGAAGGGATTTCTCTCATTCCCACTACCATGACAGAGAGCCTTCTCAGTGGTTGCTCCCAAATTGTGGAACTCCCTTCTTCAGAAGGCCCACTTGGCCCCTCTCTGCAATCTTTCCACTATCAGGTAAATACCTTTTTATTTTGGGAGGCATTTGGTTTTTTAATATATTGTTGCAGGTGAAGCTTCTAATGTGGAGTAGGGGGTTGTTGTGTTTTTATTATGTTTTAAATGTGTTTTAATTGTTTTTGTGTTTTTAACTTAGGTATTTTTAAACATAAGTCTGATTTAACTGGATTTTAACTTCTGTATTAATAATGTTTTAGTGTACTGTGTTTTTAGAAGGGTGTGAGCCACCTTGAATCCCATGCTGGGAAAAAGATGGAATGTAAAAAAAATAATAATTAAAAAATAAAAATTAAAAATAAAAATTAGCTTTAGACCATGAAATGCACTAGAACTGGGAGTACAAGAACTGAAACAGCACTGATTCTGGGAGCTACAGCAAAAAAACTAACATTCACAAATTTTGAACAGTGCATTTATCACAATGTGATGTTGTAGCAGCAACTTGGTCCTGATGTTTCTACTACATCATATTAAAAGGCCTAGAGAAGACATTATTCAGAAGGAATAGTATCATATATCAGTTCAAAGGCCTTTCTGTAACTTGATATCATACTACATACTACTGTAGTAACACGTCACTGTGGATGTACACTTCATACATAAGGAAACATTTGCTCCATAAGAATAGTAAGGTAAAGATTTGATTTTAACATGAATATTTGATTACAAATTTGATTAAAGAATGTCATGTTGCTTGACTTTTAAACTTAGCATTTTTCTGAAAATGAGTGGTTGGAACAGAGGAGTGAAGAGAGAAGTTAGACTTTAGCCATATTTATATGGAACTTTTTTTTCAGCCCCCCCCCTCCCCCCCGACCCTGATTCTTCAGTTCTTGATTTTAGTTCCTAACAGAGAATCACAAGGCTGGAAAAAACCTAAAGTTAAGAACGAAGCACAACCTCAGTGCACAGGTTCAATGATATCATCCAGATTATGGAATGTCTAAAACAGAGCTTGTGAGTAAATGATGTGCCAAACCACAGTTTACGGACAAGCAAGTAATTCTACAAAGCAATTAAGTAAATTAAGTTACATGCTATGGAAATGGCTGAAAGTGAATTACAAACCAACCCCAAAACCTATAAATCAACCAACATCAGTATCATTGTCCTATTTACTTTCAACCTGATCAAACACACATTAATATAAGCCTGAGCCAAATCTATTGAAAAGGTGTCACCAGTACATTTTTTCACCATCCTTGGTGTGTGTGTGTGTGTGTGTGTGTGTCATGCCATGTTCTATTTTGGAACTGAGTGTATTTACAACTCACCCCTATACTTCATTTGGTACTGAACACTGACACATTAGTGCAGTGAGATAAGAATTACTGGTGATAAATGATGCAGCAGATGAAATACAGTAAAGCTTTCCAGCCTTTTTTTTTTTTTTTTTTTTTGCTGATGGTGCCCAGCATCTTCCCCCACAAAGAATGATAGGACTGGGCCCCTAGAAAACTAATTCTACCCAGACCATGCCCAGTTTGCAGTCCAATTTCCCAATGGGATCCCTGAGCTAGAATGCATCTGGAACTGAGTGTATTTGCAACTCACCCCTATACTTCAAGTAGCTACACAGTTCTGCACTATCATCCTGTTCACTCCATGGTTCTTGATGGGGTTTGGAGGAATCACCCAAGCAATTAATCTGGGATTATGTGATAATGAGGCTCTTCCATTATCTGGCTAACACAGCTGAGATGAAATCTTTCGTCCAAGTAAATGAAGGGTTAAGGATGTGTTAGGTTAAATTACATTTTTTGGGGGGGGGTCACAGGTCATGAAACACAACTGTCCAATGGGATGACCAGTTGGGCAAAAGTTCAAGACATTTCTGGGAAGAGATTATAAATAATGCCTCAGGGCAACAAGGAAAGGGGGAAGAACAAAGAGACACTTTGGCACTGGGGTCTCCTGTCCCACCTAGGGAAAGCTGGTCAAGGCTGGACAAAAGTGTCCAGACTCCCAGCTTACCCCAAGAAACTGACTCATGATTCCAGCTCTCTGTGAGCAGAGTAAGAAATGTTTTCTTAGATAGTCCTGTTAGGGTAATTGTGTTTTTTTAAAAAACTTGGCTAGAACAACTTCAACTGTCTTCAAACTTGGTAATTCTTAAGTGTGCCTGAAAAGGGGGGGGGTCCTTCATGTAAAGAGATATCCTTTTGTTATATAGATTCTGTTTACAATAAATCTTTAAAGTCCTCCTTTTTCCATACTCTTGTTCATGTGCCTTCGCCCAGTGTGCATGTCTTTGTCCTGCAGAGTCAGGGGAGAAACAGCAAGATAAAGTGACCCTGGTAACTCCCCACTGGGTAACTGTACTGGGGTTTAAAAATCAATGGGTGGTAGCAGCTAGTATAGATGACCTCTGGAGGTCCCATTCTACTCAGCAGAAGCTGAGTGTGACAGATGAAAGTCACACCTGAGGCGCGACAGATGAAAGAGGAAGGAGAAGTGCAAATGAATGCTTATAACAACTGAATTTTGTTTAAGTGAAAATGTCTGTGGCACAAAAGATGCTACTAGTTCCTACCAAAAGTCACAGCTAAAGAATATTCAGCACAACCATGATATCATCCTGACAAGCAAACCTTATTTGTAGATTATGTTCAAACTTAGAATATTATATTTATATAAGCAGCTGTGATACCTATTGATATTAATCTCTATAAATACAGAGATATTATAAAATTTACAGATACCAAGTTATATGCATCATTGTGATTCTAGGCTTCCAAATGCCTGACCTCTATGGCTTAGAGGTAATTGCCAAGTTATGTATGCTTCTCTTATATCTAGATTATTGTGGCGGTAGAAAGTTAAATTGCTGCCTCCCCCATTTCTCTTAAAAATTTAAGGAGGTCAGTATGCTGCCTCACCACACCACTCCTATGAGTCAATTAACTGGCAAAATAGTTTCTTTGTTTTGCTAACATTGATGGTTTCTTCTTTTTACTGTTTTCCCCTCCTTCTCATAAATTTGCAAAACCCAAGACCTAAGCTGTTTTTTACAGTTCAGAACCCTGTTGCTCCATTTGTAACAACAATTTTTAAAAAGTAAATTCCATTGATAATTATTGTCTGAGTATTGTCTGTACTTTTAATATTCCAAACATAATGATTTTAAGCCAAACTAATTAGACATAACAAAGTTTAATGTTCCTAAAGAAATAAAGTGACTGTAAATCTGTAATATAGCATTTTTAAAATTCTTGTGAAAATTTTCATTTTTTACCATGAAAATGAAAAAAAACTAGCATTTTTTTCTCATGGATTCTAAATTTCTGGAAATTTTACATTTCTGTTCCCACTCAGACACACACTACTGGTGCCAATCAGTCAGCTCTGGTTTCATTCATGTTCTGCCTACTTCATGCATTTTAGTAACCAAGCTGTCTCTAGAATGCAAATGAGGGCTCACACAATTGAATACCTAAGTATAAAAAAGTCTGCACAGAAAACAAGCATTATAGGAAAAGAACACCTAACCAAACCAAATCCTTGACTCCTTTTGTCCTATATCAAGAAAAATGGGCAGTGAAAAGTAGGGACAGAATATCCCATCATGTGAGGCATACCTGCAGTTTGAAGTGGTATAGTCCAGAAAGCTCAAAGGCAAGATATTGCTCTGTTTACTCCACCTGTCATGTCTGATAGTCTAATCTTCTGACATTTTGTACAAATCAAATCAAAACTTGGCAATGCAGTACACTTTATAAAGACATATATGCACAAAATGCTGTTGGCTGCTTCATTTCCCAGTTATGGAGAAATATTCAGTGAAACCAAAATGTGTGTTGCTTTCTCCCCAACCTTGATCATGGCAGATATATCCTTCTTTTTCCTTAAAATAAGTTATTGCCAAGATTACATTTTTGCAGAGGCTGAATGGCCATCAGTCGGAAGTATTTTGATTGGGTATTCCTGCATGGCAGGGGATTGGACTAGATGGCCCTTGTGGTCTCTTCCAACTCTATGATTCTATGTAATTACGGTATTGAAAATGAGATAAAAACAAAGTTGTGTGTGGGTAAGGAGTGGCCAATGAGGTGGCGGGGGGAGCACGTGGGATTATACAGAAATTATCTGCACCTGACAGTGTCCCAAGGGCACATTTGAAGGTGTCAAGAGTTGAGATGGACTGTTCAGTATAATAGTGCAAACACCCAGTCCTTCTGGAACACAGCTGCTGGGATTTCAAATCCCCCTGCTTGGTGGAATGCATCCAGCACTTAAACTAATACGGACTGCAACAGCTGCTAAAACATGGAGTTTCCATTCAAAATTACTGCAAACCATAGCTGTGAGAAACAGCATTCATTTCAAAGAATTCATTCTCTTATTGTTCTCAGTAATACCCCATGACAACACCCCAAAGGGGAAGTATGTTTATTGATTATTAATTCATTATAAACCTGCCTTTATTAAAGCAGTTGATTAGAGAGAGAAAACTGTGACTATTACAAACGCTGATGACATACTTTCTTGTTTGTATTTTAGATGGTTAGCACATCTACTCAGAAGTATGCCTCATTTAGTTCAATGGAGTTTCCTTTGAACTCCATCTGCCCCATTTCATAATGCATCTGACAAGAATGCAATTGAATAAATGAAATTCAATACGGAGAAATATAAAGTACTGCACTTAGGGTGGGAAAATGAAATGCATAGATATAGATGGGAGAGACCTGGCTGAATGAGACTACGTGCGAAAGGGATCTAGGAGTCCTAGTAGACCACAAGTTGAACATGAGTCAACAGTGTGATGCGGCAGCTAAAAAGGCCAATGCAATTTTGGGCTGTATCAATAGAAGTATAGTGTCTAGATCAAGGGAAGTAATAGTGCCACTCTATTCTGCCTTGGTCAGACCTCACCTAGAATACTGTGTCCAGTTCTGGGCACCACAATTCAAAAAGGATATGGACAAATTGGAGCATGTCCAGAGAAGGGCAACTAAAATGGTGAAAGGTCTGGAAACCATGCCTTATGAGGAGAGGCTTAGGGAGCTGGGTATGTTTAGCCTGGAAAAAAGACGATTAAGAGGTAATATGATAGCCCTGTTTAAGTATTTGAAGGGGTGTCACACTGAGGATGGAGCAAGCTTGTTCTCTGCTGCTCCAGAGACTGGAACACGGAGCAATGGATGCAAGCTCCAGGAACAGAGATTCCACCTCAACATGAGGAGGAACTTTTTGACAGTAAGAGCTGTTCAGCAGTGGAACACACTCTCTCGGAGCGTGGTGGGGTCTCCTTCCTTGGAGGTCTTTAAACAGAGGCTGGATTGCCATCTGTCGGGGATGCTTTGATCAAGATTTCCTGCGTGGCAGGGGGTTGGACTGGATGGCCCTCGTGGTCTCTTCCAACTCTACAATTCTATGATTCTATGATTCTATGATTCTAAGAAGGCTCACCAGCAGTTCTGAACCTGATTTTGAAGCCAAGCCAGATGTTATCTTTACTGTGTGGTTAGCAAGAGCTCCTGGGGTTTAAAATTATATAATATAGTAATCAGAGGAGCTTTTTCAGTAATGTTAAATGGCATTCAGGAAGGCTTGGAGATGGGAGGGGTTAAAGCTCTCCTCATGTCCTGTATCCCAATGAAACTAGGGAGGTCCTTTGCCCAAAGATGAATCTTAAAACAACAGAACATGTATGGCTGCTAAACACACTACAAGAGAGATGGGGGATGTTTGATCCTCCAAAAGTTATTGAATTGCAGCTCTCAGAACCCTTCCTTTGCAACAACGCCACCTACAAATGGCTTGTTTATTCATGATAATGAGTTTAAGATGAAGTGGGCTTCAATATTAAATAAATGCTCATTAGATCTAATGTTATTGACAATTAACAGACTGAATGTAGAACTTGAGAATACCACCACACAAACTGATTCCATCCAAACCCAATTGACAAAGGATCAGTCACCTGAAGATACACAGAAACATTTGGACTCAATGGAAAAGGAACTACAAACATTTTCCAATGACATAAAAAGTTATAAAATCAAGAAGTTCAAATGTGATGTAAAAGACTGCTTAACAGAACAAATGTATCCTTGAATTAAGGAAACCTTAGCCAAAAAAGTTCGGTTTGTTGGTAAAATCAATTATGCATCTGACGGGGAATTATCAGAGGCTGGTTTCTCAAGTGATACTTTGTCCAAAGGGAATATTAGAAAAGAGAATAGTAATTTTTTTCAATCAGAACCTCTACCACACAGGTCGAAATGCATGGGCCGTCAAGGTCGCATGGGTTGAAATCCAAACTATGCCCTCAAAACCAGATCCAGGACTTGATTATAAATTTGTCTACATACACACTTGATGATGATGAACGGTTTATTTTGAATAAAGGACTCACATTTGTTCCAACTTCAACTTATAATACTTTTCAAACTCACATAGACTTGTTCAAATTGATAATACAGTTAAAACGTCAAACCTTTTTTTTTGGCAATTCTGCATATCAAACCACACAAAAATTTAAAAGAACTTCTAAATTCAATCCTCTAGTTAATAACCACAACATTACAACTTTTGAAAGGGTGCTTCTAAGGAACATAGAAAAACTAGAAAGCATTTTAGGATACCCATGGTTCAATTTGAATTACAGGGCCCATAAAACATTATTATCATTATCTTATCTTATAATGATAATACAGTGGTGAAACCAGCGGATAAAGGAGGAGCTATTGTCTTACTTGACCAACAAGACTATTTACAGGAGATTTATAGACAACTTAGTGACAGAGAATATTATCATCCTTTACAACATGATCCCACTTGTTCTATCCAATTTGTCATTAAAGTGATGGTTCAGGAAGCAATTACTCTGGGATATATTGATTCTATGGTAGGATCAATATATCCTACCATATCAAGGGAAGTAATAGTGCCACTCTATTCTGCCTTGGTCAGACCTCACTTGGAATACTGTGTCCAGTTCTGGGCGCCACAATTCAAAAAGGATATTGACAAATTGGAGCGTGTCCAGAGAAGGGCAACTAAAATGGTGAAAGGTCTGGAAATGATGCCTTATGAGGAGAGACTTAGGGAGCTGGGTATGTTTAGCCTGGAAAAAAGACGGTTAAGAGGCGATATGATAGCCCTGTTTAAGTATTTGAAGGGATGTCATGCTGAGGATGGAGCAGACTTGTTTTCTGCTGCTCCAGAGACTGGAACACAGAGCAATGGGTGCAAGCTCCAGGAACAGAGATTCCACCTCAACATGAGGAGGAACTTTTTGACAGTAAGAGCTGTTCGGCAGTGGAACACACTCCCTCGGAGCGTTGTGGGGTCTCCTTCCTTGGAGGTCTTTAAACAGAGGCTGGATTGCCATCTGTCGGGGATGCTTTGATCAAGATTTCCTGTGTGGCAGGGGGGTTGGACTGGATGGCCCTCGTGGTCTCTTCCAACTCTGCAATTCTATGATTCTATGATTCTATCCTTTCTTATACAGAATAACCCAAGGGTTCCAATATTTTATATACTTCCAAAAATCCACAAACCTGGACACCCACCTCCTGGACGCTCTATCATTTTGGGCTCTGGATCTTTGACTGAACCACTTTCACAATACTTAGATTCCTTTTTGACCCCGGAAGTACAGAAAGCAGCATCATATATCAGAAATACTGGTCATTTTATCCAACAAATTGAAAACTTAGAAGTAAATAGGAATTCTTGTCTTGTTAGTCTAGATGTAAATGCTTCATATACATCTATCCCACATCAAGAAGCTAGGGAGGTTATAGAATAGTATCTAGACAAAAGACCTCATAAAGATCCTCCCACACATTTCCTTCTTGATACCTTAGATGTTATTTTAGAAAAGAATTATTTTAGATTTCAATCTCAATTTTATTTACAGGTTAAAGGAGTGGCCATGGGTTCAGCAGTCGCCCCCAGCATAGCCAATTTGTTTATGACACATTTTGAGACTTCTCACATTACTCATCCATACAATAATCATTATCAATATATTTCTCATTATTTCAGATATATAGATGATATTTTATGTTATTTACAGATATGTCCACAGTAGCTAGTTTTTTTTAAAATGGCTTAATACAATCAGCTCCCATATCAAATTTACCTGCCACTATCATAAATTTCAGATCCTGTTTCTTGATGTCATGGTCTACATTGATAATAATAAAATCCATGTACGCAATTTCAAAAAATCAACGGACCAGAATGGATTGCTCCATTATACCAGCTGCCATCCAAGGAAGCTAAAAAATAATTTACCTTACTTGCAGTTCTTACATCTAAAAAGAAATGCCACCAGTAATCATGAATACAATTCAGCAGTTGACTAATACCAATCAGCCCTTCTACACAGATGTTACCCTTGGAATAAAGCTAATTTGAAAGATCGCCCCACTCTTTTCAAACGAACAGAAAAAAACACAGAAACTCGGATTATTTGCCCCATAGATTTTAATCATGCTGCAAATAAGATTAAGAGCATTATCCTCAGACACTGGCATTTAGTAAATAATATTCAAGGCTGCTCTGAACCTTCCTTGATAGCTTTCAGGAGGATAAAAAATCGCAAAGATATGCTTATGCATACAGACTTTTATACTTTTAAGAAACCTAAATCTAATTTAGTAGGACATTTCAAATGTGAACATTGTCTATGTTGTCAACAATCTCTCAATATAAAAGCTTTCATCCATCCAACCACTAGGGAACAATTCCATCTAAAACATTTTTCTAATTGCAAAACTAAAAATGCAGTTTATGTAATGAAATGCCCTTGTGATAAACTTTACATTGGGAAAAGTCTGAGACCAATTCGGCAAAGAATTACTGAACATAAGAGTCAAATCTGGAATAATAACTTTGAGAGTCCTTTAGCAAAACATTTTGCTGAATTAAAACATTCTCCAAAGTCTCTGAGATTCTTTATTACTGAACTGGTGAAACCAAGTCCTTATGATACTCATAATGTTCCCATCAAATTATTACAAAATGAGTCATTCTGGATACACAAAATGAATTCACTAAAACCTACAGGATTAAATGATCACTTAGACCTAACAGCTTTTTTGTAATAAGTGCTTTCAGCCTACACTAGGGTTCTACCTGCAATAAGACTCTAACTTACTAGGACAAAGGTTATCCTGATTACCTAATTAAACTTTAGTAACTTCATATATTGGTTTGGTACCTTAGAATTCATTACATGCTGAATCCCTCTTGAAGTCAAGCATGAAATAATAGAGGTAAGACTCCTAAAAAAATTAGCTACTGTAATAATTAAAATTATTTGTTTATTAAAAATAATTTACACAATCAGAACTATAATTATTTACAGGTTTAATTACCATTGAAATATATTTAATGAATGGTGAACCATGAGCAATTGGACTATTACAATAGGTAAGAGATTATATTCATATATATTAAAATAATATACACTAAAATTCATATTAATACACAGTATACACTTACTTTAGTTCATTTAAAATTAATAAAATTCATTCCCACTGAAGAAGGCTTTGGGGCTGAAATGGCTAAATATAGCTCTGGAAGTGCCATATGGATATGATTCTGGCAGCACGCCTTTTCCTTGGATACCGATCCTGACTTGAATGTTCACTTCAGGATCTTCATCAGGACATTGAGTCATCAAGGATATTGTGTCCCTAGAATTACTGTTGCTCCTTTAATATTCAGGTTCACAGTGTATATATTTTTGGATTTATCACCGTATTTATTATAGGAATATTAAGCATTGTGTTGGTACTGAATATGGATACAGTGTGAACCTTTTTTAATTATTGACTTGATATCATTGTTGTTTGTAGTGTTTAATATTAAGCTTTGTATTACATATTGACACATTGTGCACCTTTTTCAATTGTTGAATTAATGTTATTGATATTTGTACTGTTTATTGCATAGAATATAATTCAGTTATAATTGTCCATATGGTGTCTTGCTGAATTTATATCTAGATCTTTGTAGCACCCTCCTGGATTTTGTATAGGCTTAATTAAGGCCCACAAAACTACATTTAGGTCCCAAGAAGAAAACAATGCACCACAGGAGGCATCAAACTGGGGCACTGTTTAAAAAAAATGGAACATGGGAATGACTAGACAAACGATTTATTCCTCATGCCTATCAAGATAGAACCCAGAGCCAAAACATGTCTCTTTAGGGTGCTAGTGACAAGTCATTTATTAAAACTCACCAGCAAAAAAGCCAAAACCACACCCATCAAAGCCTTCTGTGGACAAACTCCATCAAAGCCTTCTGTGGACAAACACCTACAAAAGGCCTGCCACATAGATTCATACAGTCAAATAGCAGAAGGGCATTGTGCAGCTAGAACAGTCTGCACTATGTCCTCCCTATAGCCCCATGCCGCTGCCTTTCAACCTCCAGGCACACAGTTGTAACCAACCTGAGTCTGAATGCAACAACCCTCTTTGTTGGAGCAAATCTGGCCATGATGGCAGAGGCCAAAACTTCAACAATGTCGGAAAACCATGGCCTTCGAGACCAGAGGTGCTACCAAGATCATGCCTACTTTCTCCATTCTGAGCTTGTGAAGCACTCTGGACAACAGCACCAATGGTGGAAAGGCCATGCTTTCAATATCCTCGGCCATGCTATCGTAAGAGCATTGTACGCTAACACTTCTTTTGCTGTGTTGGGACCTCCAGCAGGGAAGGGATTGAGTTTCAACTTGGCTCCACACCCTCCCCCTTCCCCAAAAGCTTTAAGAATGCTGTTTTGCTGTGTTGGGACCCCCAGCAGGGAAGGAAGTGAGAGTCAACTGGGCTCCATGCCCTCTCCCTTCCCCAGAAGCTTTAGGAAGGCTGCTTTGCTGTGTTGGGACCTCCAGCAGGGAAAGGAGTGAGTTTCCAACAGGGCTCCATGCCCCCTCCCTCCCTCCAGAAGCCTTAAGAACTTGAAGTTCTTTGGTCTAAGGGACAAGTATATGTGGCCGGGCATGATCTGGGAGCGAGAATTGAGGTGGTGCAGGGGAACAGAAGGTATGGCGGGAACGGAGTGAAAGTTTGTTACGCGGGATAGACGTTTAAAAGCTATTCTGCCTTCAATTCACCCCGTTCCCCGAAATGGATCAGAGAGCATACTAACCATACCACAGAACCTTACCTTGCTCCTTTACAATGCCAGGTTGATAAAAAACAAGATCCGTATTATCTATGATCTTCTCTTGGAAGAGAACACTGACCTGGCTTGCTGCACTGAGACCTGGCTGGGAGAGGATAGCACCATAATTTGCATGCAGGCCCTCCCAGCTGGGTACTCTGTCAGTGAACAGGTAAGGGGAAATGGGCAAGGGGGTGGCGTGGCTCTGTTTCATACAAATAACCTTACCTTGACCAGGATACCTGTCCAGAAAATGGTCCACTTTGAGTGTATGTACCTGAGCCTGAAGACCAGGGAGAGTCTAGGGATTCTGTTAGAATACCATCCACCCCGTTTTCTAACAGACTCCCTTACCGAGCTGATACAACTGATCTCGGAGTTGCGCTGGAGTCGTCCAGACTGTTAGTTCCCACTTGAGACCAGTTTGTCAAATCTATAAGGTGCGGCTCGGGAGTTCATGGAGTCCATGACAAACATGGGCCTATCCCAACTGGTCAACGGGCCCACTCATTGTGTGGGTCATACCCTCGATGCGGTCTTTAGTATGGAACAGGAATATCCGTGGGCGAAGGTGACTAAAACCACCGCATTGTCATGGACAGATCATTTCCTGATCAAGGCTGAACTCAGAGCCACTGTCCATCCTGTTGGGGGTGGAGGACTTATTAGAATGGTCTGCCCTCAAAGGCTAATGGAAGCAATTGGATTCCAGAAAACCTTAGAGGCTTCATTGGTTGGTAACGCCGGTGATTCTGTTGAAGCCTTGGTCAATACTTGGAACACTGACCTTACCAAGGCTATTGACACGATCGATCCCAAGCGTCCTCTCCAACCCACTTCAAATTGCCAACCTTGGTATACTGAAGAACTTAGGAAGTTGAAGCAGGTTGGACAACTAGAGTGCATCTGGTGAAAAACTCAGCTCCTGTCTGACAGGACTCATCATAGGAAATTTCTTCGTTCCTATAGAGAGGCAATACATGCAGTGAGGAAATCTTTATCTTCTGCACGTATTATGTCTGCAGAGTCTCACCCAGCAGAGCTGTTTAGGGTGGTGAGGGAACTAACAAAGGTTTCACCTGTGCAGAACCCATTACTAAAACTGACAATGGCCTGCTGTCATGCATTTAACAACTTCTTTGCAGATAAAATCTCTCAGATACGAGCCAATTTGGTTGCCGGGGTTGCAGCAGATTCAATTGATGAGGTGTCCAGTAACTGTTGGTGAGATTATACTGGATCAGTTTCAATGTGTAAGTACTGATGATGTAGACAAGCTCCTTGGTAGAGTGAGGAAGACTACCTGCCCTCCTGACCCTTGCCCTTCATGGCTGGCCATCCAGGGGGGGTGATGCCTTGAGGATGTTCCTTACGGACATCATCAATGAATCCCTTAGGGAAGGTCATGTTCCATCTTGCTTGAAGGAAGTGGTGGTTAGACTGCTCCTAAAAAGACTTTTCCTTGACCTTCTGGATATGAAGAACTACAGGCCAGTCTCCTTATTACCTTTTTTTGTGCAAGGTGATCAAGAGAGCGGTTTCTCTTCAACTCCAAGCTGTCTTGGAAGAAACCGATTATCTAGATTATCTAGGACGGGAGTTGGAGTTGAGACGGCCATGGTTGCCTTGGCTGATGACCTTCACCTGAGCATCGACAGGGGTAGTGTGACCCTGTTGGTGCTACTGGATTCTCAGCGGCTTTTGACACAATAGATCATGGCAACTTCTTGGATCGCCTGAGGTTAGGAATCGGAGGAATTGTGTTGCAGTGGTTCTGCTCCTTCCTCTCAGGTTGATTCCAGAGGGTGATGCTCAGGGACATTCGATCTGCAAGCAAAGAGCTTAACTGAGGCGTCCCACAAGGCGCCATCCTGTCCCCGATGCTATTCAACATATATATGAACCTGCTGGGAAAGATCATCCGGAGGCATGGGGCGGTATGTTATCAGTACGCTGATGACATCCAGATATATTTCTCCATGTCTCGGTCTCCAGCTCTGACTTCAGATGGTGGTCTCTTCTCTCAATTATTGTCTTAGGGCAGCGATGGACTGGATGAGGGAAAACAAACTGAAGCTGAATCCAGACAAAATGGAGGTTCTCACAGTAGCAGCCCGAAACCCAGGTATTAGGATACAACCTCCAATCCTTGATGGGGTCACACTCTCCTCCAAGGACTGTGTTCGCAGTCTGGGGGTACTGCTGGATCCATCACTCCAGATGACGACTCAGGTAAATGCGACGGTCAGGAGTGCCTGTTATCAGCTTCGGCTGATACGCCAGCTGCGCCCTTTCCTGGGAATCGGGGACCCTGAGACAATGGTACATGCTCTGGTAACCTCCCATCTTGATTTCTGTAACGCACTCTACATGGGGCTACCCTCGTGCTTGGTACAGAAACTTCAACTAGTAAAGAATATGGCAGCCAGATTGGTCTCGGGTACATCTAGAAGAGACCATATAACACCGATCTTAAGATCACTTCACTGCCCATTGGTTTCCAGGCCCAGTACAAGGTGTTGGTTATCACCTTTAAAGCCCTAAATGGCTTGGGTCCAACCTATCTTCAGGACCGCCTCCTTCCCCATGCACTCCTGTCCTCTGGGAGGAATTTGTTACAACCTTTAAAAATTAGGCTCTCTTCAACCTCCCAGAAGACCTTTTCAGCTATTGCTCCCAGATTATGGAACGGCCTGCCGGATGAGATCCATATTACCACCCTAAATAGCTTTAAAAAAGGTCTTAAGACGGATCTCTCCTGGCGGGCCTTCCCTGAATTGATACCTAGCCATCAGAAAGAAAATTCTAATTTGTCCCGATCCTGAAACAGCCACTGTTCATTGTTTATTCTTATTTTTAGTATTTATTAAGTATATTCTAATTTTTTGGATTATTTAATTTAATTGTATTTTAAGGGGTGGGTGGGATGGAGGGTCTTAAATGTATATTTTTAAATGTTGTAAGCCACCCCAATTGCATTTTGTAGAGGGGTGAGATATAAATTTATTTTTATTATTATTATTCTTTTGTCCAAAACCTGGACACAAACCAAGGAAGTTTGTGATTCTCCTGAGAAGCGAAGACGTCCAGCCACCGCTGGCCAAACCTTTCCACAATCATTTGAAACACTAGGGAATTTAGACCCCACTCCCCCGGATCCAACATTTGCCAGCTTAACCAATCGACTTGACAATTTAAGGAGCCTGAGTCAATAGGATATGCTTCTCACCCCAAATAATAATAATGATAATAATAATGATAATGATAATGATAATACTTATTTATTACCTGCCTCTCCCCTCAGGATCGGGGCAGGGTACAACATCACGCAGTATACAATACAATACATCACAATGCAGTATAATCCAATACAGTACAACTCAATGAAATACAATTCAATACAGTTTTTAATAAGCCTTTGACATCTTTTCACCACCAAAGTCATTGGAAATGCATCTATGTGGAATATAAACTTTAACAATCAAGCTCAGACAGTATTTGAATCTTGATGCCATTTCTCTGATTATGACAAATGGAATTTCCATTGTTACAGTCCTGGAACAATCTGGCCCTATTCATGCATAAGCATGATAAAAGGGACAGGAGGGTCACATGTTTAACTCTCTCTGTCCTTCCCACTTCTTTGCTACTGGCATTTGTGGCACAACATCTGAAGGTTTCCTCTTCTAATGGGAGCTCCCTGTACAATCCTGCAAAGCCTCAATTGCACAGTCTCAGCCATCAGGGAATGAGAATGTGCCCTTCTTCTCTGTTTATGTGGGCCTTCATGGATATGTTGTCCATCTGGACCAATACATGTTGGTTTTGAACTAGAGGCCGAAATTGGAGACCCGAAGCTCCAACCGATGCCTGGAGAAGTTCCTCGGAGGTCCACAGAACCTGAGCCACCTGATCATCACAGTGAGCCCCCCCTCCTCAGACTGGCATCTGTGATGATCACCTCTCTCCTGAGGTCCTGAATCGGGCTTGTTGACTCCTTTTCTAAATTTGGGGTCTCCCTTAGGAAGATCAGACAACAAATCCTTGGACCACCTGATGGCAGCTTTGGCAAATAAGGAAGTAACCGCCACCAGCCTGACGGCCAGGGCAGAGGCTTCATGGGCCGTGTGTAGAAAAACACCCACTCTCTTGTCCTTGGGACTCTTGAGATTGCCACTGCTATCCTGAGGAAAGTGAATCTGAAACTAATCCCACAACTAGGGCATCGATGGGGGGATTTTTAGTTTATCCATGATCTCAGGGGGCAAGGTATAAAAGGTTTTGCCACCGTAGGAGCAGCACGGAAAGCCCCTAGGTGAGTCCATTCCCCCTCCAGGGCCTCAACAAACATTTCAGCACCACAGAATGATCCAGCTTGGATTGAGTTCTGATTTCAGAAACCTTTTTGGACTTCTTCTCAGAGGCCTGAGCAATGGAGTGAAGCCCTAAGGCCTTCCCAACATTCCTTAGCAAAACTTGAAAATAAAAAGCCTCAAAAAGCCTGGGAGATAAACATTCTTGGGCAGATTCATCCTCTTCTGAAAACAACTCCCCTTCTTCCTTGTCAGAGGTGTCCACAGACTCATCAGAATCCCTATCGTCCCATGAGGAAAGAGGCCTTTGAGCAGACTTCTTTTTGGCCTGGTGTGGTGGTAAATGCTGCCCTTCACTGGCAAGCAATCTGGCCTTCCCTCTCGCCAGGGAGGGGAAAGCACACATGTTGGTGAAATGGCACTTGTGTTTTCCCATCAGAGGCCCAAAGCTCATAGAGGCACGAGCCAACTCAAAAATTCCACCTCTTCTTTTTGAAGGTGGTGCCGCTCCAAACCCTCACCACCCCCTTCCTCCCTACGTTCCCTGCCACAATGGCCTGGTGGACTATAAATACAATCCACTGGCCAGCTGCAGCGGGAGTTCATTTCCTTCAATGATGATGGCAGAATGGGTGAAGAGGGGGTCTCAGAACTTGCCCACGTGTTCGAAACAGCACCAGAAGCTTCCTCCATCTCTGCCAGAGCATGGTCTGATGACCACCGAGTCCACATCATGCTGACCCGCCACCATGGTGGCAACCAATGATCCTACAGCGGTACCCCAAGAGTCCGATCCTCCCTCCAGCTAGAAGGAGGAAGTTCATTGTCCAGCCTCAAGCCATCATCTGAAGAGAGGTCTGAGCTATGTGTGCTAGCCAATTTTCCTTGGCTAGCCATCCTCCTAAAGGTTGTGTGGAAGGAAAAAAGATTGAGCCTAAAGCCCGAACCATTTGGCACTGAGGCAGGACAGAACTAAGGAGGTTGGGCTGGCTCTCCTCCTTAAGGTGGTGCTGTAGTTATTTTATTGGTTGATTTCCCTGCCTGTGAAGAGTGAGGGAGGAGCCAACCCAGTCTGAAGGACTGCTTCCCCACACTGCTGGAAAACTTACATTTTTCCCTATTGAAATTCATTTTGTTAGTTTTGGCTCAGCTCTCCAATCTGTTAAGGTCATTTTGAATTCTGTACCTGTCCTCTGGGGTATGCACTACCCCTCCTAATTTGGTGTCATCTGCAGATTTGCTAAGTGATGATCATCCAAATCATCCAAATCATCGATAAAGATATTGAACAGCACTGAGCCCAGAACCATGTGGTGTCCCGCTAGTCACTTCTCTCCAGGATGAAGAGGAGCTATTGGTGAGAACCCTTTGGGTTTGGTTGGTCAACCAATTACAAATCCACCTAACAGTAGCATTGTCTAGCTCACATTTTACTAGCTTGCTTGCAAGATTACCCTTGGATGAAGTTCACCTGGCCCTGGAGACTTTAATTCATTTAGACTAGCCAGGTATTCCTGTACTATTTCTTTACCTATTCTTTCCTGCTTTTCCCCTATTGCATCATTTACTCCATTTTTCCCCGGGTTGGACATGGTTTTCCTTCTGGGAGGAGACTGAGGCAAAGAAGGTATTGAGTAGTTCTGCCTTTTCTCTATCCCATTAGCATTTCGCCATCTTCTCTATGCATTGGCCCTACCATTTCCTTGTTCTTCCTTTTGGTATGAACATAAAAAAAAAGCCCTTTTTTATTTTTTCCAACTTCTTTAGCAAGCCTGAGCTTGTTCTGCACCAGCCAATTATTTACAGATGGATTAATAGACAGACTGACCAACCAATACAGCCACCTGCATATTCAGATGGTCCTTGGGGAGGGTGTATGTGTGTTGCTATAGGGCTTATGAGTGTTTCATTCATTTACGAGCTATCCCTTTGCTCATATGATATGGCTATTTATGTGATTAAATGCCTAATTGACACCAGTGATTCTTTGTACTGATGTAGTGATCTGTATACAGTGAAAGCCATAAAATTTGTTCTTTTCAAAAGAGAGGGACTCTATAGTTCTCAAAGTCAGTGCAGTTTGGTGCTTAGTATCATGAGTAAAGGGATAGTTCGTAAATCAATGTTATGCAGCTATCATGGATTGCAACTGCCTTAAAAAGCATCACACAAAGCAAAATCTGATCTAGAGCATTATGAGAAATATACAGAGCTAGGTAGGGCAACTATGGGCGGTTAGGGCTGCTTTACCCTCCCCCATAGAACTTGGAGGGCCATAACCCCCCCACACACACACACATACATACACTGCACCTGCTGCCACAAAAAAAGCACATTTTCTGGCAGCCAAACCCCTCAAGATGAAACTGGAGCATTCTTACCAATGCAAAACAAAAATCATTTAAAAAATTGTGACCCATGGGGGGCATGCACATGGCCCAAGGGCCACACTTTGCCACCCCTGATATAGAGCAACAATTTTTAAACAAGCAAGTCTGTGGATTCTTTGGAACCCACAGCAGGGTGGCTGGTCATCTCACTTCCAACTTTCAGATCACATAAAAGACCAGCTACAACACAAACAGACTGCTTTGCTAATAATTTTCTTGTGAAAGCACTGCAATCATTATTGCAGAGCTGTTGCAAAATGGCAACTGGAAACAGGAGTTGTAGCCTGACAAACCATTCATGGGGTGGTGGATGGTCTGCTAGGCAAACTTCCTTTTAAAAATGCAGCCTACCCTGTCAGATGAGAATTCCTGATACGATGCACAGTTCATTAAAATGTAGTAAATCCACTCCAAATTAATTTATCTCTAGAAACTGAAGGTATTGTGGCACATGCCCACAGATTTTGGCCTAGAAGCCATGCACCAAATCCCAGATGAATGTGGGCTGAAACTGCACATTAGTAAGTGACACCAGTCTAAATACCCTAAATGTATGCACCAAACCCTCTGATCTTGGAAGCTAAACAGGGTCAGCTCTAGTTAGTACTTGTATGGGAGACCACCAATGAATATCCGGTGCTGTAGGCTATATTTCAGAGGAAGGAACTGGCAAAACCGCCTCTGAGTAATCCTTGCCTGAGAAAACCCAGGCGAATTGAGGGCACATAGACACACACAAGTGACAGACACTCTGCACATGCTGCACGTATCCATTCTTCAGTTGACACTTCACATGTTTCAGAAATGACTTTGTCAGAAAAAGCAGGTTTGGGTAAACACCCATCTTAAAAAATTGGTTTTGCTACTTAAATCTAGCTAGAACTATCCATACAATAGTGAGTCTCATACGAAATAGATTGTATTTCATATATGGATGTTTGTGTCCTTCTCACTGAGGTGATAAACCAATAACTAGTCCTTAGGATTCAGGTGTGATCCATCTGTATAGAATCCATTAAGTATACAAAGAAGCTGGTGTATTCCTACACAACTGAGAATTGAACTGGATGACACTTGTGGTCTCTATGATTCTATGGCCTTGTCTAGATGGACAACTGACCCCATCTTGCCCCACCTTAGAGCCCCGCAGTCCAGATGACACAGGGCTTCTGCACCGTTTTGCTCCCAGGCAGTCCTCATGACCCCTGGGGCACGGATGGGAGGAAGATGGGGTAAGGCCCGTTACACCATTAAGAAAGAATACCTGGCAAAATCCGCTGTAGCCAGCAAAAAAATGGCTTGGTCCCTGTGTGATCACAGGAGCCCAGACCACCATGCCAGCCCATCACTGCAGCTGCCATCTGCCTCATTCTCCATAACCAGGAAGGACTCCCGCAGCATGTGACCAAGGCTGGTCACATGCAGGGGGCCTTGCTCACATGCTGTGAGCTGGCTTTCTGGCTTCAGAGAGTGGGATGCAGGCGGTGGTGGCTGCAGAGACCAGCCAGCATAGCAGTTTGGACTCCATCCTGTTCCATGCAGGTAACGGGGGAGGAAAGGGCCAGATCCACAGGCTGAATATGCTAGCAAGAAGACGCTGTATTCATGCCTGTGTAGACAGGCCCTTAATTGTACAGCCTATGCAGCTTGCACAATCAAAATTCTGGTAAGAACTAAGCTTATGAGACCATAAAATTTACTGTTTACTGGCAGACAGTTCAAGGTAACAAGACATAATGTTTTTATGTAGCACAGTGAAAATTCACAAAATATGGCCATGAAGAAGGATTCACATCAGAGTTTCCATGTAAAGCTGAGCAGCCACAATTACATGTGGCCTATAGAAATATAGAGCTTCTATTTCTGGGCTACTTTCAGCTCCTTTCTCAAAATTCTTCCCTTACTGGATAAGCTAGAGCATCACACTAAGCCACAGATCAATTTTTCAGACCATTATGCTGCATTTACCCTCAGTGATATCATGAGAATGCAATATCATAGTTTTCCACTGGGTGATCCAAATTATTTTACATCCTTAAGTTCAGTTACATCACTATGACAGGACTCAGTGCATAATGTCATCTCCTGTGCTCTGTGGAACTAGATGGTGTGCACATGGAAGTAAAAAAAGCAAAAGAAGTATTTTGTTTTTATTTCACTTACATCATTCATACAATAATATGAGGAAAAGTTGTCCTTGCAGGAATGGCATGTTCTGAAACAAAAACTGAAAAACCATTGAAAAGCTACTACCTTAGTAAAGATAAATATGGTTGAAAACAGTAATTCTGAAAGAGGGCAAAAATATAAGCCCAAGAAGTAAATTAGTCAAAGGTTATTGGCTATGCTGTGCAGTAAGAATGCTAATTAAATATACTGTAATAATTCAGTCTGGAACTAACAAAAACATGGGTAGCTGTGGTGTTCTACATTTGTCAAAAAAGGTCATAGCCTTCATGGGCCTGTGCAGAGAGAAAATCTAGAGCACTTGAGAGACCAGCATGATGAAGAAAGAAATGCTGAGTGCATATCACCTTCATGATCACATGACCTAGATTTTGGAAGCAATCCTCTGCAGTATACAAAAGTACATGGGGCTGCTCCGTTTGCTATTTGCAATGATTCTACTTAATTCCTCTAGCAATTTTGAGGAAGCTATTAACAATTCAAAACACTGATTTATTATAGTAATAAAGTAATGGCAACATTTTGTTCAGTGTTGTTTATATGTCTAATTTGTTTTTCAAAGACTTCCTTTCTAAACTGAAAGGCACTGGTTATCTAGGACTGGGGTCAGCTCATTTGTGACTTAAGTATGAGGTTTCTTCAACTTAACCTGTTATCATGAACAACAGTAAATAAAAACACCAACAGCACCTGACATGCTGCTTTAGAGCTAAGTCAACAGGTTCTCCATACTGCTGTCACATGAGTAAACAATTAACATATGTGCTGAATATGATTTTTGTTGTTATAGATTTTCCTTGTTTTTTTCTGGGCTGTGAGGCCGTGTTCTGGAAAAAAAACAAACAAGGAAAATCTATGGATGCCAGCCGTGAAAGCCTTCGACTTCACATTTTTGTTGTTGTTCAGAGAAAATTACACTAGGATTGAGCTGCTTTTTAAATAAAAGCAAAAAGGAAACAAGATGGGCCCATAAACTTAACTTACCTGTTTTTTCTTGTAGAATCCCTTTTTGTCACAATTTGGAATATGCAGTCCTCCTGGACTTAAGACATTCAGAATCTTTAGGTTATTTAATGTGTCTTCCATTTCAATCCGACAAGGACCCTGCCAATTACAATGTTTATTTATTTCTTTTTAAAATCAGAAAATCTTTACCTGCCAACAATTTTACTAGTCTATCTCGCACCATGACAACTATCTGTGTCAAATGAAGATGTGAATTTTAACTAAAGTACTGACTACCTTGACGAATTTTGACTTCCGTAAGAATACTTTCCTACATTTATAGCAAGAATCTATTTATTGTTTTACATAATCTTTTCACTTTGTTGTTGTTCTTTAACTTGCCTCCAGTCCAGCTGTACTCACCTGGAAGTGCACATATCTCTATCAAACATGCTGCAATTTCACTTATCACATGTTTGACAGAGGAGGGGATCATAAATTATCCCTCATTTCCACCTATGAAGAAATGACTGGCACAATTGCAGCTTATTTGACAGAGCTTTGCATGTATGGATGGCTGCTGGATAAAGCCTGGAAAGTGAACCAATAATACCAATTTCTCTGTGCATAATTCTAAATCCATCCAGACATTTGCATGTGGTGTCCTACATCTGCATACACACCAGCCCAGAAAAGATTCAAGCAACTATATGAATGACTATATGAATGAAGGGAGTTTCTTGCATGGCAGGGGGTTGGACTGGATGGCCCTTGTGGTCTTTTCCAACTCTATGATTCTATGACTTTTGTAAAAGCTTATTTTATTCAGACCAATGGTTTGGATCTTAACATAACTTAAGTTAATGGAAGTTAGATTTCCTGCTCCTCATCCCCCATGTATCCACTTGCAACCCATGAAAAGCATAGGATGGGAGGTTCTTTAAAATGTGGGAGCCCAGCACTGTCTTTCATGTAGTGCTTGGTGAACTGAGAGAAATAAGAAAAATGTTAAATCCCACAACTAGGAAAAGCTTGGAAGTCACTTTTACTTTTTCTTGTTATACTTTATTTCTTTTTTCATTCTGTGTTCTTTTTACTCTTACTCTTTTTCTTCTTCTGTATCTTTTACATAGGATGTATAGCACTTGTATAATCTTTCTTGCTGTGATTGTAATTTTTTAGAATGTACAGTCGTCCCTTCACATTCGTGGGGGTTAGGGTCACCAGACCCCTGCAAATGTGAAAAAACCACGAATAACACTCACCCCTCTGCTGTGCTTTCCTTCTCCCTGCAAAGGGAGCAAAGGAGCAGCAGAGGAGAGATTTCAGAGGCTTTGCCTCCCCCCCCCGCACTTGCCTGGACCTTCACTCCCTTTACAAAGGGAAACGAAGACCCAGGGAAGAACGGAGGGAGAGGCAAACCCCCAAATCGTTCCTCTGCTGTGCTTTCCTTCTCCCTGCAAAGGGAGCGAAGGAGCAGCAGAGGAGAGATTTCAGAGGCTTTGCCTCCCCCCCCCCGCACTTGCCTGGACCTTCACTCCCTTTACAAAGGGAAACGAAGACCCAGGGAAGAACGGAGGGAGAGGCAAACCCCCAAATCGTTCCTCTGCTGTGCTTTCCTTCTCCCTGCAAAGGGAGCGAAGGAGCAGCAGAGGAGAGATTTCAGAGGCTTTGCCTCCCACCCACCCCCCGCACTTGCCTGGACCTTCACTCCCTTTACAAAGGGAAAGGAAGAGCCCGGAGAGGGATGGATGGGTGAGGGAAACCGCAAATACTCAAAACTGCGAATGGCAACGCTGCGAATTTGAAAGGACAACTGTACATTATTTTCTTTATTATATTTTTATTCTGTATTATGCTATTTTAATAAAAAGATTTTTTAAAGAAAATAATATTTCAACATAGAAATATTAATTCCTGCATGGAAAATGTTGTTTTCTGAGCTGAAAACACCGTTTTCTATGCGAATCAACCATGGGCAAATTTTACACATAATAAACCCCCAATTACAGAATTTTCTGCATAGAAAACAGCATTTTCTGTGTAGGAATTAATATTTCTGCATTGAAACATTATTTTCCACACAGAAAAAGCTGTTTCTTATACAGAAAATGCTGATTTCTGAACAAAACATCCATGTGAGTTTTTTTGTTGCAAAGTAAGTCCCTAATTGCTAATTTGAAAACTGTGTGGTTTTTGAAGACTTTTTCATAGTAGGAAGAAGACTGCTGAAATTACTTGTTGCTATCTTCAAGAAGAAATGTAGTGAAGAATTATATCCTTAATCTGTCAAAAATGTTTCAGCTGCTTCCACTACTGCAGTCTCCATTTTAAAAAATGCTCCTAAATTTGCTCTCTCATAGAAAGCAGCCAAGTTTCACCCAGAATAGATTATGGACTTAAGTCACAATGTATACTTCTAAATTATTTTGATTTCAATATTTGAAGTTCTCTGCCTTTTGACTAGGGTCAAAAAGGACAGCATGGGACAAAATAATGCTACCATTAATTCAGAGCTTTAGTTTCTTCCTTGTGAAAGAGGGGCAGAAGCACATTCTGGAAAGCCAGGTACCCTTGGACTCCCTCTGATGCATCTCTACATTTTGTGACGGATCAAGCAGGCAAGGACACTTTTCACATTTATCTGTCTCTGTGCATTTTCCATTTCTATAGGTTCTGGAGTTATTCCTATTTGTACTTTTTCCTTTTCAACAATCTAAAACTTTGTCTTGATAAACCACAAGTGTATCAATGTATAGCCAAGAGTAGCCAGCAACATTTTGTGTGCCTATTGGCATGGGTATGGGAAATAAGCAACTTTTCTGCCAAGAACGGTAGCTGTCAGTTCTGACTTCAGAGATAGCAACTACCACTGGGGCTTTGATTTTCCTGGAGCTCATATTCAAGCGTGAATAACAGCTTTGAATTGAAGCCAAATAAAAATCTGCATTCAGACTTGGGCTTTGGCAGGTGTGGTACATAAATCTAGGCCAGAGTAGTCCAAATTTCATGTACCTCAGCTCCGGGCCAAAGTAGTCCAAATCTCATCCAGATTTTTACCCCCCATGTAGTCAAGCCCATAGTAGATTTCTGGAAGATTTAGAAGCAACTAAGAACTTCCCTTGGCAAAGAGAATTCTCTCAAAATTCATTGGAAAATAATGCATTAATCAGGTGCCTTTTGGGGCTTTGGCTTTTATGGGTTTTTAAAAAACTCTTTTGTCACTCTTACTTCTTCCACTAGCACTCAACAAAACTTCAATATTGGAAAGACAGACAAATACCCAAGACACAACATGACTAACAACCGTTATGATTGTTTAAAGTGGGCTGTGCAGAACATCCTTGAGAAACCAATCATCAAAACTGTATTTCTTCTCTTGCAACTACAGTATTCTGATATCTCTCCCAAACAACTGTCTCAATGTTTCTCTAAAAATTTTGTTTTTCAGATTTTTTCACAAAGGTTAGTGGCATTTCTAGTTAAGAGCATGATAACAAGAGCAAAGACTTTCACCTGCTCATGAAGCAATGATAGCTTAACAAATTAAACATGTTCAGAAAAATTATGTGTAATTTGTCTATCTTGTGGCTATCCAGCTGCCAGAATTTTCAGTTTCAATATGCAGAGCCTCCATCTATTTAGGGTGACATTTATGGAGTACATGTATGCTGCTTTCCCTGTTAAACAACAAATACTTACATATTCAGCATCCTGTTTAGATTCAGAAGAGAAATTCAGTGTGTCTGTGCTTTGTGAATCGTATTTGTAGCGCTGGGTATTTTTGGCATGCTCTTTCCTGATGGTATCTATTTTCGTGTGATGAGCGTGTGATTTGGAATCCAGCAGCCTGTGTGTATTGGGGACAGGCTGATTCTCTCTGTTACTGATGTTCTGATCTTCGTCTGAATCACTAGAATTACCTTAAAAAAATGTTTTTTAAAAGTTAGCAAATCACTCTATAATACTTTAAAAAATCATACTATTAAATTATATTGCACCATCATCCACTTCAAGTTTTACAGAGTAGAACATTTCAAAATAGATGCATAAGATGTATTGAGGGGGATTTACAAAAAGGAAAACACTGAAAGGGACAAATGTGACCAAATACATTAACTCACACGTAAGCTCAAGCTTCATATATCAATGTTTCATTTCTAGCTACCAAGGCCACAATGCCTAAAAACCACCATTTCTCCTGGAGTAGCCAAATGAAGTCAATGGTGCTATTGGGAATAAGTGGTTTGGAGATGGCAACCTCAGTATCATATAGACAGCAGAATCTATTTCCTCAACAGAAAGTGGTCAGTGTTCTCATAACTGAAGAGACCTACTGACTTTTCAACCTACCATTCCAGTGTTATTGGGTTGTAGGCTTGTGTATCTTTCACTTATATTTAGATGCTTGAAAACTGTCCTATAAGTTCTAAATTGACTTGTTTTCCTAGTAATAATTTTTAAACTACTAAAACCTAGCAAATTGCCCTCCCTGTATTTAAAGAAGCATTTCTATCTGCCACCAAGAGAGGGCAGATCTGCACTGTGGCTTGATCACTGCTGGACTCAGAAATCTGTTATTAACTTTGCAAATAAATAAATAAAACCATTTGACTTAATGACTGCATATTCCAGAAAACTGACTGCAAGAGCATCTGTACAGGCATCTCCTGACTTTCAATGGCTTGTTTTTTGACGACTCACTCTTTTGACCCTTTCAAATTACAGACAAATTCCATTAATCTGATGAGGGATCCGCTCTTTCATCAGTTCTTCTTGTCTACGAGGCTCGCTTGGGATGGCATGCATGTGTGCTGCTTGCAAAGCGAACTGACAGGGGGGAAGGCATCAAGCCAACTATGGAGGCTTGCTTGGGACTCTGGGCAGGGTCCCAAGTCTTGCCTATGGAAAGAGCGGACCCCTGGTTGAATCAATGCAACTTGCCTGTAGAATTCTTTTTGCCTAGGGGGTGCGCATGTACACCCCTGCCTGTCCTGTCAGGCTCTCCGCCATCCCTGGTGCTGGCTGGGTGTGGGATGGGGGAATATTACCCCAGCTCCTCTCACTCTGTGTGTTTACCTCCACCCCAGCCAATCTGCTCCCTTCACTTGCTGCCATGTTGCCTATGGTGCCTTTGTATTCTCCCCTGCCTGGGAAAGGGTGCAGGCATCTCCTGCAGAGTGTGAGTAGTCAGTCTGTGCCATTGGGGAGCATGGAGAAGAGGAATGGAGAGAAGAAAATACCATCTCCTGGGTTCAAGGAAAGATCTCTCTCTCTCTCTCTCTGTGTGTGTGTGTGTGTGTTAGGGATTCCCTTATTTTGTGGGGAAGGTTTGGCCTTTTTCTTTGGGTCCCTGACTTAATCAACAGGTTACGGACCAGAGCACATAATGGTTTTGCATTTTGATGATTTCTGCTTTTTCACAGTGCTGTGGTCCCTAACTTGTTGAATAAGTGGGGGGTCTCCTGTATCTGTGATTGTCAGGAACAATTCTTTTTCCCTCTCCCCCCCCCCTTTACTATTAGCAATCACTGATGCTAGGATTTTCTTTAGTCTTATGTCATATCTTGAATTATTTCATATTTAACATTATCTTTTTTAAAAAGAAATCAACTTTAGAACTGTGAATGCTGCTATCCTACAGTCCATAAATAAAACAGTATGTTTATGAATTTTTTTCCCCTTTAGAGTTTTTTTTTTTTAAATCTCTTACGTAAAGGAAGTGTTTTCATATTTGGGGCAGACACAATATTTCTTTCCATATGCTTAAAATGCATGTGTCTGCCTTATACCTATCTTCTAATGCAACTGCATCTGGCTGCAGCTCCTCGGTGATTTTTTTAAAATTGTAATACCTCTCAAGCTCACTGAATGCTTACACTTTAGCCAAAGACCACCTTGGGTAATAACACTAGTAATGTGCAACTATTAAGTGATCAACAGGGAATGTACAACTATCAAGCAAAGGTCAAGGAACAGACCGCCTTTAAATTCAACCAAAAACACTGACACTAAATATTTAATTCAAAACAACACACAGCAACAAACTCAGCACTGAAAATGAAGGTCCAAGCATTTCAGTTCATCCAGACAAACCAAGTTGCATACTGGTAAGAAGACGTGAGGGCCAGGTTAACACCTTGATGTCAGTGACTCTGCCAAAGCCATTGCTGACAAGAACAATCTGAATTTGCAGAGGGTGGAGCTTCTGTGAGTTTGAATTTTTTAAAACTCTTGGAAGATGCTGCTTTTTGCAGAGGGTGGAGCTTCTGTGAGTTTGAATTTTTTAAAACTCCTGGGAGAAGCTGCTTGTTGCAGAAGGTGGAGCTTCTGTGAGTTTGAATTTTTTTAAACTCCTGGGAGAGGCTGCTTGTTGCAGAGGGTGGAGCTTCTGTGAGTTTGAATTTTTTTAAACTCCTGGGAGAGGCTGCTTGTTGCAGAGGGTGGAGCTTCTGTGAGTTTGAATTTTTTTAAACTCCTGGGAGAGGCTGCTTGTTGCAGAGGGTGGAGCTTCTGTGAGTTTGAATTTTTTAAAAACTCCTGGGAGAGGCTGCTTGTTGCAGAGGCAAGCACCTAACGGTGCGCGAGTTTGAGTGGCCAACCCCCATCCCAAAAAAAGCATCCTTAAAAGTACAGCATAGAGTTTTCAGCATTAACTGAGTTCTTAGGTTACCTAAAAACTCTGACCATGGACACTGAGGGGACTGTGGCGGTCACCTGCTATACTTGTGTGATGTTTGTCTTCTTGGCTACAGACATGGGGAACTTCACATGTACGAAGTGCAAGTTGGTAGCCCTCTTGGAGGAGGAAGTCCAGCAGATGGAGACACGGGTAGCTACACTTCAACAGATTCGGGAGCAAGAGGTTTTCCTGGACAGAACAGAACAAACAGTCTTGGACAGGGACCGCACAGAGGAACTGGCTGGGGAGGAGAGGGTCACTCCACAGACACAGAAGGTAGACAGCTGGAAGAATGTCACACACAGAACAAGAAAATCCAGGGATACTTCGAGCAGCTTGCAGCTACAGAATCGATTCAAAGCCCTCTCTCTTATCAAGGACAATGAGGAAGAACAGCATGGACAGACTTCAGGGGCAGAGCAGGGGACCTTGAGAGGACCACCGCAAGGAACAGCAGCTGCGAAGCCTCGGCGGAGGCGTGTGGTGGTGGTGGGAGACTCCTTGCTGCGAGGTACAGAAGCAGTGGTTTGTGGGACTGACAAGATGTCTCGGGAGGTGTGTTGTCTCCCTGATGTGACGGAGCGGCTAACAAGACTCGCCAAGCCTATGGATCATTACCCCTTCCTTTTGGTCCATGTGGGAACCAATGATACAGCAAGGCACAGCTTTCCGAAGATCAAAAGAGATTATGAGGCTCTGGGGAGGAAGCTGAAAGGAATGGATGCACAGGTGGTCATCTCATCTCTTTTGCCAGTTGAAGGGCATGGTCCAGGAAGAGAGAGGAAAATAGCCGACGTAAACAACTGGCTCCGTAGATGGTGTCACCGAGAACAATTTGGATTCTTGGATCATGGGCTGCGCTTCCATGAGGGGGGACTTCTGGCAAGAGATGGGGTGCATCTCACACCAGTTGGCAGAAACGTTTTTGCCTACAGCCTCAAGAATTTGATTAGGAGGGCTTTAAACTGAGTCATATGGGGGCGGGAGACAGTATTCTGGAAGGCAAAAGAGCTGGAGAAAATAGTCAAGCTGTCATAGAGGGAACAAGGCAAACAGCGCAAGGACCCAACAGTGGGAGGCAAAAAAATCTGCACAGGCAGCATGTAAAGGGAACACATGGTCTTAGATGTCTCTACACCAATGCACAGAGCCTGGGAAATAAGCAAGATGAACTTGAACTCCTAGCACTACAAAACAAATATGATATAATAGGCATTACTGAAACCTGGTGGGATGAGTCTCATGACTGGAATGTAGGAATAGAGGGGTATAACCTTTTTAAGAGAAACAGGCCAAACAGGAAAGGAGGAGGAACAGCATTATATGTCAAGGATATTTACACCAGTGAAGAGATCCATGACATCAATACTGGAAGCCAGGTGGAGAGCATCTGGATAAAAATTAAAGAGAAGGGAAACAACAGGGATGTTATTGTGGGACTCTACTACAGACCCCCAAGTCAGACAGAGGAATTGGATGATGCCTTTCTAGAACAGATGAACACACACGCAGAAAGGAGAGATGTAGTAGTGATGGGTGACTTCAACTATCCTGATATTTGCTGGCAATCGAACTCAGCCAAAACTTCAAGGTCTAGCAAATTCCTGACTTGCCTGGAAGACAATTTCATGGTCCAAAAGGTAGAAGAGGCAACAAGGGGGTCAGCTATTTTAGATCTGATCCTAACCAACAGGGATGACCTGGTTTATGGGGTGCAAGTGGTGGGATCCTTAGGTGAGAGTGATCATGTTCTCCTGGAGTTTGTTATACAATGGAAAGGAGAAGCCAGGCATAGTCAGACACGCATTCTTGACTTTAGGAGAGCTGATTTCAATAAACTCAGGGAAATACTGGGGGTGATCCCATGGTCAGGAATACTAAAGGAGAAGAGACCTCAAGACGGATGGGACCTTCTCAAAGGGAGATATTGAAGGCACAATTTCAAACAGTACCATTGAGGAAGAAAAATGGGAGGTGTCTCAAGAAACCAGGATGGATGACTAAAGAAATATCAACAGAGCTAAGCTTTAAACAGAACATGTATAAGAAATGGAAAAGGGGGGAAATCATCAAAGAAGAATTCAAACAGATAGCGAACACATGTAGGAGTAAAGTCAGAAAAGATAAAGCATAGAATGAGCTCAGGCTTGCTAGAGAGGTTAAGAACAATAAAAAGGGTTTTTTGGGGTATGTCCGCAGCAAAAGGAGGAGGAAGGAAATGATAGGGCCACTACGCAGAGAAGATGGCAAAATGCTAACAGGGGACAGAGAAAAGGCAGAATTACTCAACACCTTCTTTGCCTCAGTGTTTTCAGAAAAGGTAAAGGGGGACCAACCTGAGGATAAAGGTACAGAAGACACAATAGGGGAAATCCAGCACAGAATAAGCAAAGAGGTAGTACAGGAATACCTTCTTAATCTAAATGAATTTAAATCTCCAGGACCAGATGAACTACATCCAACAGTATTAAAAGAGCTGGCAAATATGATCTCAGAGCCATTGGCAATAATCTTTGAGAACTCCTGGAGAACAGGAGATGTCCCAGCAGACTGGAGGAGGGCAAACGTTGTCCCCATCTTCAAAAAGGGGAAAAAAGAGGATCCCAACAATTATCGTCCAGTTAGTCTGACATCAATACCAGGGAAGATTCTAGAGCAGATCATTAAACAGAGAGTCTGTGAACATTTAGAAGGCAATGCCATAATCACAAAAAGTCAACATGGGTTTCAGAGTAACAAGTCATGCCAGACTAATCTGATCTCTTTTTTTGATAAAATTACCAGCTTGGTAGATGAAGGGAACGCTGTGGATATCGCATACCTTGATTTCAGTAAGACCTTTGACAAGGTTCCCCATGACATTCTTGCAAACAAGCTTGTAAAATGTGGGCTAGACAAGTTAACAGTTCAATAGATTTGTAATTGGTTGACCTGCTGAACCCAAAGGGTGCTCAGCAATAGCTCCTCTTCATCTTGGAAAGATGTGACCAGTGGGGTGTCACAGGGTTCTGTCCTGGGCCCAGTGCTATTCATCATCTTTATCAATGACTTGGATGAGGGAATTAGGGGCATACTTACCAGATTTGCAGATGACACCAAATTAGGAGGAGTAGCTAATACCCTGGAGGACAGGATCAAAATTCAAGATGACCTGGATAATCTGGAGAGCTGGGCCAAAGATAACAAAATGAAATTCAATACGGAGAAATGCAAGGTACTGCACTTAGGGCGAAAAAATGAAATGCATAGATATAGGATGGGGGGGACCTGGCTGAATGAGACTACATGCGAAAGGGATCTAGGAGTCCTAGTAGACCACAAGTTGAACATGAGTCAACAGTGTGATGCGGCAGCTAAAAAGGCCAATGCAATTTTGGGCTGCATCAGTAGAAGTACAGTTGTCCCTCCACTTTCGCGAACTTAACATTCGCGGTTTTGATTATTCGCGGTTTTGGGAGAGCCCCCGCGGGCCCCCCCAAAACCATGACAGGGGGCCTCCTGAGGCCCCGTGAAAGCCCTGGGAGGGGCTGGGGAGGCCTTCAAGGGACCCCCGGAGGCGCTCCGGAGGCCCCATGAAAGCCTGGGGAGGGGGTGGGGAGGGCTGGGGAGGCCTTCACGGGGCCCCCGGAGGCGCTCCGGAGGCCCCATGAAGGCCTGAGGAGGGAGTGGGGAGGGCCGGGGAGGCGAGGGGAGTCCAGGGAAAGTGGCGAGGGGAGCGACAACGGGGCCTCCGGAGGCCTCGGGGACGCTTGGGGAGGGCAGGGGGTGGCAGGGAAGAGCGACCGCGAGGCCTCCGGAGGCCTCGGGGGTCGCTCGGGGAGGGCGGGGGGCGGCAGGGAAGAGCGACCGCGAGGCCTCCGGAGGCCTCGGGGGTCGCTCGGGGAGGGCGGGGGGCGGCAGGGAAGAGCGACCGCGAGGCCTCCGGAGGCCTCGGGGGTCGCTCGGGGAGAGCGGGGGGCGGCGGGGAAGAGCGACGCGAGGCCTCCGGAGGCCTCGGGGGTCGCTCGGGGAGGGCGGGGGGCGGCGGGGAAGAGCGACCGCGAGGCCTCCGGGGTCGCTCGGGGAGGGCGGGGGGCGGCAGGGAAGAGCGACCGCGAGGCCTCCGGAGGCCTCGGGGGTCGCTCGGGGAGGGCGGGGGGCGGCAGGGAAGAGCGACCGCGAGGCCTCCGGAGGCCTCGGGGGTCGCTCGGGGAGGGCGGGGGGCGGCAGGGAAGAGCGACCGCGAGGCCTCCGGAGGCCTCGGGGGTCGCTCGGGGAGGGCGGGGGGCGGCAGGGAAGAGCGACCGCGAGGCCTCCGGAGGCCTCGGGGGTCGCTCGGGGAGAGCGGGGGGCGGCAGGGAAGAGCGACCGCGAGGCCTCCGGAGGCCTCGGGGGTCGCTCGGGGAGGGCGGGGGGTGGCAGGGAAGAGCTACCGCGAGGCCTCCGGAGGCCTCGGGGGTCGCTCGGGGAGGGCGGGGGGCGGCAGGGAAGAGCGACCGCAAGGCCTCCAGAGGCCTCGGGGGTCGCTCGGGGAGGGCGGGGGGCGGCAGGGAAGAGCGACGCGAGGCCTCCGGAGGCCTCGGGGGTCGCTCGGGGAGAGCGGGGGCGGCGGGGAAGAGCGACGCGAGGCCTCCAGAGGCCTCGGGGGTCGCTCGGGGAGGGCGGGGGGCGGCGGGGAAGAGCGACCGCGAGGCCTCCGGAGGCCTCGGGGGTCGCTCGGGGAGGGCGGGGGGCGGCAGGGAAGAGCGACGCGAGGCCTCCGGAGGCCTCGGGGGTCGCTCGGGGAGGGCGGGGGGCGGCAGAGAAGAGCGACGCGAGGCCTCCGGAGGCCTCGGGGGTCGCTCGGGGAGGGCGGGGGGCGGCAGGGAAGAGCGACCGCGAGGCCTCCGGAGGCCTCGGGGGTCGCTCGGGGAGGGCGGGGGGCGGCAGGGAAGAGCGACCGCGAGGCCTCCGGAGGCCTTGGGGGTCGCTCGGGGAGGGCGGGGGGCGGCAGGGAAGAGTGACCGCAAGGCCTCCGGAGGCCTCGGGGGTCGCTCGGGGAGGGCGGGGGGCGGCAGGGAAGAGCGACGCGAGGCCTCCGGAGGCCTCGGGGGTCGCTTGGGGAGAGCGGGGGGCGGCAGGGAAGAGCGACGCGAGGCCTCCGGAGGCCTTGGGGTCGCTTGGGGAGGGCGGGGGCGGCAGAGAAGAGCGACGCGAGGCCTCCGGAGGCCTCGGGTCGCTTGGGGAGGGCGGGTGGAGGGCTGCCATTATTCGCGGAATTTTCACATTCGCGGGGGTCTATGGAACCTAACCCCCGCGAATGTGAAGGGACAACTGTATAGTGTCCAGATCAAGGGAAGTAATAGTGCCGCTCTATTCTGCCTTGGTCAGACCTCACCTAGAATACTGTGTCCAGTTCTGGGCACCACAATTCAAAAAGGATATTGACAAATTGGAGCGTGTCCAGCGGAGGGTGACAAAAATGGTGAAAGGTCTGGAAACCATGCCTTATGAGGAGAGACTTATGGAGCTGGGTATGTTTAGCCTGGAAAAAAGACGGTTAAGAGGCAATATGATAGCATTGTTTAAGTATTTGAAGGGGTGTCACGTTGAGGATGGAGCAAGCTTGTTTTCTGCTGCTCCAGAGACTGGAACATGGAGCAATGGATGCAAGCTCCAGGAACAGAGATTCCACCTCAACATTAGGAGGAACTTTTTGACAGTAAGAGCTGTTCGGCAGTGGAACGCACTCCCTCAGAGCGTGGTGGGGTCTCCTTCCTTGGAGGTCTTTAAACAGAGGCTGGATGGCCATCTGTCGGGGATGCTTTGATCGTGATTTCCTGCATGGCAGGGGGTTGGACTGGATGGCCCTCGTGGTCTCTTCCAACTCTGCAATTCTATGATTCTATGAATAATATACACTTTAAAAAATAAATTGTTTCCTGCTATCCACAGATTTTACTTAAATCTCCCTCTACCATATAATTTTCAATTAGCATATGCAGATTTAAATATATTAATATCTAGTACTAGATCATGACAGGACTTATGTCATTTGGCACTGACACTGAATTCAATTATCGTGAAATCTGAGTTCCTAACTTTTAAAACTTTATTTTTAAGCATATTTAAATAACTGCAACTGATTCAATGGCAATCAGTTATATTATACAAGTTTTGCTGGCTAGTTACATCTGGAAAGAAAAAAATAGTTGCTAAACCTTCTGGGGCAGTGGTTCTCAACCTGTGGGTCCCCAGATGTTGTTGGACTACAGTTCCCAGAAGCCCTCTGAGGTCTCACCTTGATAACCAGGTTGTCCTCCCAGTTATTAGTGAGGCTGTGAGTTCAGTCCTACAGCCTCAATAATAACTGGGAGGATGACCTGGCTATCAAGGTGAGACCTCAGAGGGCTCCTGGGAACTGTAGTCCAACAATATCTGGGGACCCACAGGTTGAGAACCACTGTTGGGGTATTCTTTTTTTTCCCCTGTTTGGCCTGGTACTCTTTATGGTATCTTTAAACTGAATGTGAAATGGCCAAAGCAATGAATGAATAAATGAAATTCTGCCACCTACATAATATAGATAGTTGGCTTGAGATTGTACTTTAATACCAAAGCATATGTATCCATGAAAATGGTTTTTAAAACTACCCCATTGCTAGTTATGATTGATGAATGTCGTTTGCTCCTTAAATGGATGAGAGGTGGACTCTCTAGTGCTGTTTTATTTGCTGGTTTGTTATATTTGTATCCCATCCTTCCTCTCTGGTGCATAGAGCAGACCCTCCACTTCACAACTATAAGGTCCATCTATTAAATAATGAGACTGATAAATAACCCATCTTTATTTATATATATTACAATTCTAATGCTTCAATACACTCCCCATTCACAGGGGACCTTCAATATACAGTTGTCCCTTCATATTTGCTGGGGTTTGGTTCCAGGACCCCCTGTGGATACCAAAATCCGCGAATACACAAGTCCCATTATATGCAATGGCATAGCAAAATGGTGTCCCTTATATAAGATGGCAAAATCAAGGTTTACTTTTTGGATTAATATTTTTAAAGAATATTTTCTTTTTTTCTTTTTTTTATCGTTCATTTATTTATTTGTTCATTTACAGTTAAACATCTTATACTATTACATTAGGTAACCTAGTTTCTTACACTTATAGTTATGTACATCATAAATCAACAAGATTATATATAGTTTTTTCCAACGTAAGATTCAATCAACAGAATAAAAAATATAATAAAGTAAATATAATAAAGTGAAAGTCTTTTTGCCTAAAGCTTATCCATGACTTCCTATTGTGTTTTGGCGAATGTCAGACAAACTGCAATAAATTCACAATCTGAGAAATAACTTTGACAATTTCATGTTAGATTTACCCTTATATCGGCTTAGCTCCTTGCTTTGCTAGGGTTATTTAACTACCTAAAAAAGTCACTAACCTGTAATTCTCCTTTTTCTTTCCAATAATCAATAATTGGTTTCCACTCTTTCTTCCACACATTCTCTTTCTTATCATGCAACATTTTTGTCAGAATATCTAATTCTAACATGTCTATCAGCTTATTTTTCCACTCATTTATCGTCGGGCGATCTGATACCTTCCATTTTTTAGCAATAACCAATTTTGCCGCAGTGATCATATAAAGTACAATTCTCCAGTAACTATTTCTTTTCACCTCTTCTAGCTCCTCTAAAATGTTTAATAAGTACATCTTAGGCGTAAAGAATATTTTCAAGCCGTGAATACTTAAATCCATGGATACAGAGGGACAACTGTACTCCCATTCACTCACACATGGATGCAGTCTTGTTTTCCACTGGTCAAAGGTGTGGAGCAGATCAGTTTCTGTCAGTTGTTTAAACGCATCTGCAGTTTTCTTCTCTACTGCATCAACTGACTCAAAATGTGTTCCGTTAAGTACTGATTTCACTTTAGGGAAAAGAAAAAAGCCACATGGTGTCAAATCTGGCAAATATGGAGGATGTTCAAGTGTAGTAACGTGTTTATCAGCCAAAAACTGCTTCACAGAAAGTGCTGTAAGAGCAGGCGGTCTTGATGAAGAATGAAACCATTTTTCCACAGTTCTGGCCTTTTTTTCTGACCCTCTCAGTTTTGTCTAACCTTCCTTATAATAATGCTGGTTCACTGTTCTGTCTTCTGGAACCCATTCTGCCAAAATTACACCCTTGATGTAAAAAAAAAAAAAAACACCAATGAGCATGGCTTTGAATGTGGACTTGCTTTGACATGCTTTTTTTCATTCTTGGTGATGATGGTGTTTTCCAGTGCACTGACTACTGTTTTGTCCATTAAACCTTCCCTCAGAAGCAATGGAGGAGGAGAGAAGATTGATCTTCTGTTTCTTCCTGCAAGTGTGTGGTTGGAGCAGATTGAACGGCCTTTGCCTTGGTTCCTGTTATGTGGTCACTCTGCTGCAAGGAGGAGTCTTCAAGCCTTCACGGATCCCTTGTGAGGCCATTGCACCCCCCTGGGTGTCCATGGACCACAGTTAAGAACCACTGCTCTAGACGATCTGAACTACATGTACTGTAGTTCCCAGAAATCCATTACCTAGTAGGCCCCAGTAGGCTGGGATTTCTGGGATATAACTCCACAAATATCTGGGGACTCAAGTATGAAAACCACTGCTCTAGGCGAATTTCTGCTTGATTTCTAACTTAAGAAAAAAACAAACTACAACAGATTGCCAGAGACACGTACTCAATAGTGATCTCCATCCATTTAAGACTTGAATGGCAGCCCCAACAGAACTTCTCTGAAAAGCAAGGATGGCTGCATACAAGCCAGTTAGCTGGATTCTTTCACTCCTCAACCCCCTTTTGGCCATCTACAATCATTGACCTTTGGCACCTTTCGTTAATTTTACTAAAATTGCTAGTCCTTAATGTGTCATGTGGCTCTGGATGTTTTTGCTAAAATGGACTCACACAGCTACCACTTTGGAATACATCCCAGTGTCGAAAATTTAAAACATATCCCAGCATTGAATATGGAGCTACCACAACAATTATCTGCCTACTCGGCCCCTGTGCTTATATATATACGGTTAACAGGATCTTCCTCCTAACTGGTAAATAAACACATCTATCTCACTGATAGGTAAGGCACAGTCTCTTATTTGGAATGTGCTTTTAGAAAGGGTTAACCATCACAGACCTGTTTTAAAGCATTTTAAGACTTGGTGTGTTAAAAGCTTTTTCTCATTCAAAGTATCAGAAAGTGGGAACCACCAATTTATAATAAACGACTGTAAGTAATCACTTTGGTGATTCATTCAACAGCAGACTGATAACCAACCTTCCAGCAGAGAAGAAGTGAGCTAAGCACAGAAAACCATGAAGTGGCTATGATATTATTCATAACAATAATAGCAAGAACAACAATCACAAATGCATTAGCAAATGCATTTCTCTTAAATGTTATTTTTTTTAAGGTAGGTGTAATAATTTTTGACATATAAGAAAGTGGTTTAAACTACATGTGAACAATTAAAGATTACAATGTGATTTACACTGGATTTTTCTTCCAAAACCTCTTGCAAATGGGGACAAGACAGTTTGAGCTTTGACACAATCATGTAGTTGAAATACATGGGTTTACAATAACTTTTGTGAGTTTCTACCACATAACGGCACTGCAACCTAAGGCATGTTCACCTGGAAGAACTCAGTGGGACTTACCTCCTAGTAAATGAGCAGCTAAATAACAGAACAGAAATTATATGATTTTACAGCACACAGTTTTTACCCCATTCTACTACTTCTAGACTTCAGTGCAGCATTCCTCTCCCCTCCCCCTTTCTAGGAATTTTGCAAATAAATAATTTGTCTATTTCTTTAGCCTGCTGAGGATGAGCAGACAAGCATATTTTTGCAAAATCATTAATTTGACATTCATTCAGGAAAGGTAGGATTCTGTCATTAGTACCTTCTACTTCTAACTTTTGCAAAATGGGTTCTGAGGAATGGATGACTTTAATGTTTTTCCTTAAAAACATTTATGACTAAAATGAACTGTTGTTTATAAAAACATACAATAGAATATGACATTTTCGACATAAAATAATTTGTAGAATAATTCTACCTCTCAATGCTATAGCTACATTAAAATGGAATATATTAGAAGACTATGTTGTTAAAACTACTTAACTTTTCCACAACCTTATTTTCTTTTTAGAAACAACTAACATATTAAATTACTATGTACGAAATGTCCTTTTATGCTGCATTAATATTAACATGTGCTGGTAATGAACACACATCACAAAGTTGCCCAGGATGTTTAAAATATGAACACATGAAAGATCAGGTGGTGATAAAACAGAGTAAACTTAGCCTACTCTCTGAACAGAAGGGACTGAAAATGCAAGAGGAAATTACATAAACAAACCTCCACCATCAAATCCTTACACTGCTGAGTGAAATTTAAACATTCATAAAATGACAGGCTGAACTGTACCCAGAAAACTACCAGACATAAAGACAAATAATGTTGTGAAGTGTATTTTACATGCATGCAAGGCAGATGAGTACTGCAAATCAATTACCCACACCATACATTAAAGGCTTGCGTTGTGCTAAGACTATATTTGCATACAGTACAGAGTTATCTAGACAATGAAAATACTCCTCATAGAATTTGAGAAGAATACCTTTTGTCCCAACAAGATGCTGAGGTGATTCACCTTATTCAGAATGAGGGATGCCAAAAACTCCAAGGGGAGATCCTTTGCGGCTTTTCCCAAGGTTTTTAAAATAATGTGTAGAAATATGAATTACCGCTCGTTTGGACAACCGGTTTGCATCATAGCACATTCTCAGTGAGGGTGGAAGCAGAAAGCTGATTGGTCGGATGTGCACAAGGGGCAGGCTTGCCAGCAATGAAGTGGCTGGAAGCGCCATTTTGGAGTTTCGTGTTGCCGACTGTACACTTTTTTCTGCACTAAGGCAACCAAGCAGCTTTTTAAGTGGAAGGTCACACTTGCGCACTTTTGCTTTTTAATTTTAAAAAAATACTGTGCAGTAGTGACAACTTGCGGAGAATAATAATGCAAGTAATTCACTCTCAGCTACCATACTGATTTGCAGGCATGGCTGCATGTGAACTTCAAACACAGATAGCTTTGCATACCAGCAATTTTGCCAAAGGACCGTGGAGACAAATGAACGCTGCTGCAATTTTGTGTTAATGCACAGCAATCAACATTATATCTTCTCATCTAGTCAACCCCTAAGTTTTAACACAGACATTTTTATACACATACAGAGAACAAAACTGGCATTTCTTAGGCATAAGTGAGTTCTCTGGAGGGCCTAAATACCCTAAAGGCACCAGATCCCATCTGACCTTGGAAGCTAAGAAGGGTCAGCCCTAGTTAATACTTGGATGGAAACTGGCAATGAATACCAAGTGCTGTATACTATATTTCAGAGAAAGAAATTGGAAAACCACCTTTAAGTATTCCTTGCCTAAGAAAACACTAAGAAATTTACAGGGTTGCCTAAGTCCACGGGTGACTTGAGGGTGAGCATGTGTACACACACGCACATAAGGTCAAAAGATATCTTCAAATGCATGCCCACAATGGACTCCTAGCTTTTGCATATGGAACTTAAAAGACCGTGCACAGAAAATGGCAACGGACATCTTGCTTTCACAAGCAGAAATAAAGGCACAGGAAATTATACAGTCGTACAAACATTTAAGCATGTGTATGCATATCTATGCAAACCCCCCCATAATTTCATTCTACACAGATCTTAGAAACTAGGTTAAGTTGATCTACACGACATAATCATAACATAACCACAAGAGCAACCAACGGGTGTAACTAATCATATTATTTTTCACATGCAATTTAGAAACACATACTTGCCTGCATATACACTGAAGATATTAATCTATTCAGCAGCAGCAGCACACCTTGTAACCGGGTTTCTCAACCAGGGTTCCACAAGAGGTTACTAGGAATTCCCAGATATATTGTGATGGGGTGGGGGGTGGGAATAGCTGTAGATATAGTAACTTTTAGGCAGGGGTTCCCTGAGACCTGAAAATTGTTTCAAGGGTTCCACCAGGGTAAAAAGACCGAGAAATGCTGCCCTAAAAGGTTTTAACACTACGCAGAATGCTTCACACACAGCACATATGCTTTGCACAGACTGTTCTCCCTACAGGCTGACACCGGCTCCCACACACCCGTTGGGGGGGGGCACACGCAAAGTAAATGTATATACTAAGTGCTTACTAGGTAGACTCGTTCATGATGAGGTTCTTGTGCGGGAACCACAGGCTTCTTAGCCAGCCTAAGCCTGCACCGCCGCCTGCTACGTACCCAGTGCAAAGGCAGCGCTCTCTGGCTCCCGAGAGGAGAGGCCTAGTGTTGCCGCCCAGTCTGCGAGCCACGCGCAAGCGAGCTGCTGCTCCTGCCTCCCCCTCTCTCCTATCACCGGGGGGAAACCGCCGGGGTCGCCTCCTCTCCCGCCTTCGTCCCTTCCTTTCCGCCCGTTCTTTACCTGGCCGGTGAGCTCCCCTCAGGAGGAGGTCGTGGAGTTTGCTGCCGCCCGAGCTCCCGCTCCCGCCGCCGCCTCGTCCTCCGCCCTCCTCCTCTGCCGCCGCGTCGGCGCTGACGTTGGCGCAGAGCCCCTTCCCGTCGAGGAGCGCCTGCAGGGGCTTCCGCTCGTCGCTCGGGGGCCGGCAGCTGAGCCCGGAGCCGCAGCGCTCGGTGTACACGCCGCACGGGCGCCCTTCCTGCAAGGCGCACGTCAAGCAGCAGCCGCAGCCCGGCTCCCGCACCGCTTCTGGGCACTCGGGCGCCAAGGGCTTGCACTGCGCCAGCGCCCCGGGCTCGCACGGCTGGCACCGCACCACCAGCCCCGACGACGACGACGACGCCTCGGCCGCCAGCACTGCCCACAGCAGCACGGAGAGCCGCCACACCATAGTAACGGGAGCGGCGGGGTGGGAGGCGCAAAGAGAGGGCGAAGGATCGGCAGGCAGGCAGGGGAGAAGGGCCGAGGCACAGCCGCCGGGTGGCCACCACTCCCGGGGCACACACACACCCCGCTTAGTGCACAGGACAAGGAACAGGCAAGCCCAGGCACCCCAACACGGACACACCGCCGGAACCCAAAAAGCACACCCGCGCTCTCTGTCTCTCTCGGGCGCGCACACACAACCCACAACACACGCACGCCCTTGCGAGGTGGAGGGGCCAAAGCGCAGCGCCCGCAACTGCTTGTGAGTGCGGGAAGAAAGCCGGGAGAACCAGAGCCACAGGTACTTGTACACTCTGCGGGTGCACCAGAAGTGTAAAAAAAAAAGTGCAGCGGAAGTGGGCGGGGGTGGGTGTCTTACACACCTTTTTCTAATTCCAGGGAGGCCGAGAGAACAGCCGCCTCTCTGCGACGCGCGCGCCGTGATGCTCCCTCGGGAACAAGCCCGGGCACGAAGGGCGCTCAGCCCCTGGCAGTCAAGAACAGGCCTGCATCGGGAACGGCTCTCCGAGCCCTTTTTTCAAGAAGACTACTATGCGGGCATTGAAGTGTATACCCCGTATGTTTAAAAACCTGTCTCTTTCTCGGTTCTGTTCAAAACTGCTAAATCGCTGTCTTTGGGATTTTATTTTTATTTTTATTTATATTTATTTTTTAGCAACATGATTCCACCCCCCCAAGAAAGAAGCGAAGATTGTTGGCGATGGGGGGAGCAAAAAAACCCCAACCACCCCAAAGATTAAGGAAGAAAAAGAGACGAGGGGATGCAAAGTAACAAGTTAAAGAAAATAAAGTTCCCTGACGTTTAAATTTCTTCCTTGCCTATACTGTACAGTATATTGTTTCTTCCCTTCACTTCGCCTCACTCCGCTTAGGGGTATAGTTTGCCTATAAGCTATAGACAAACTCGGGCTTAAGGCACGCCCCGGACTGTGAATATTAAACAACTCTAGCCCTGAGCAGAAGCAGGATGACTCAAAATCCAGATTTTGGCTCAAAAAGTGCTGGAAAGGGGAGTCTTCATAACGGTGATTCAAGCGCACATTTTAGAAAGGTTCTTCAAGCAGATATTTTTGAGGAGATGGGGATGGGCAGAGAGAAGGAAGAAAAACTCTCATCTCCTTCGTTTCAAGGGAAAGTATTCCCACCCGAACCCCCTTTTTGACTAAAGAAGAGAAGACAGGAGCAAAACCAAATGGCAATATCGTCTTGGATTCTTGCAGGCAATCATGGTCGGACTGGAGCTAGCTTGAAAGAACAGATACACCTGAGCAGCCTACTTTTTAAACATGCAGCCAGATTCTAAAACATTATCTTGGAACCAGCTGTTTTCTCACCTGACGTTTTCCAGCTCCTTGTAAAACTGAAATATGCATGCAAATTTTATCTCTCATATACAGTGTGTGTGTGTATTTTCTCTCAGCTCCACCTTCTCCCTGGCATCATTACATGGCCACCATAGGGCTTTTCTGTGCAAACTGATGCACAACAGTTTCAGGGAAGATTCTAGAGCAGATCATTAAACGGAGAGTCTGTGAACATTTAGAAGGCAATGCCATAATCACAAACAAGTCAACATGGGTTTCAGAGAAACAAGTCATGCCAGACTGATCTCTCTCTCTCTCTCTCTCCTTTTTTTTTTTTTTTTGGATAAAATTACCAGCTTGGTAGATGAAGGGAACGCTGTGGACATCGCATACCTTGATTTCAGTAAGGCCTTTGACAAGGTTCCCCATGACATTCTTGCAAACAAGCTTGTAAAATGTGGGCTAGACAAGTTAACTGTTCAATGGATTTGTAATTGGTTGACCGGCTGAACCCAAAGGGTGCTCAGCAGTGGCTCCTCTTTGTCTTGGAAAGATGTGACCAGTGGGGTGCCACAAGGTTCTGTCCTGGACCCAGTGCTATTCAACATCTTTATCAATGACTTGGATGAGAGAATTAGCGGCATACTTATCAAATTAGCAGATGACACCAAATTAGGAGGAGTAGCTAATACCCTAGAGGACAGGAACAAAATTCAGAATGACCTGGATAGACTGAAGAGCTGGGCCAAAGCTAACAAAATGAAACTCAATACAGAGAAATGTAAGGTACTGCACTTAGGGTGGGAAAATGAAATGCATAGATATAGGAAGGGGAACACCTGACTGAACAAGACTACATGCGAAAGGGATCTAGGAGTCCTAGTAGACCACAAGTTGAACATGAGTCAACAGTGTGATGCGGCAGCTAAAAAGGCCAATGCTATTTTGGGCTGCATCAATAGAAGTATAGTGTCTAGATCAAGGGAAGTAATAGTGCCGCTCTATTCTGCCTTGGTCAGACCTCACTTCGAATACTGTGTCCAGTTCTGGGCAGCACAATTCAAAAAGGATATGGACAAATTGGAACGTGTGCAAAGAAGGGCGACTAAAATGGTGAAAGGTCTGGAAATGATGCCTTATGAGGAGAGACTTAGGGAGCTGGGTATGTTTAGCCTGGAAAAAAGACAATTAAGAGGCGATATGATAGCCCTGTTTAAGTATTTGAAGGGGTGTCACATTGAGAATGGAGCAGGCTTGTTTTCTGCTGCTCCAGAGACTGGAACACGGAGCAATGGATGCAAGCTCCAGGAACAGAGATTCCACCTCAACATTAGGAGGAACTTTTTAACAGTCAGAGCTGTTCGGCAGTGGAACACACTCCCGCGGAGCGTGGTGGGGTCTCCTTCCTTGGAGGTCTTTAAACAGAGGCTGGATGGCCATGTGTCGGGGATGCTTTGATCGTGATTTCCTGCGTGGCAGGGGGTTGGACTGGATGGCCCTCCTGGTCTCTTCCAACTCTGCAATTCTATGAGGGTGCTATCAAAAGTCCTAATACCTTTTTATTTCTCTTACTAGGGGACTAGTGGTAATGGGAACTTTCTATTCTACCCGGTATGCAGGGCCAGTTTAAGGAATTTTGGGGCCCCCTGCAATGGTTTATTTTGGGGCCCCCATATGTTTATTTCAGGTCAATGTAACCTAACCTATTCACAGTACAGGATATTCAGATTACAGTAGGACCCCCAGTATCCACAGATTCATTATCCATAGGACACAAAACAGCACACCTACCATAAAGTCTTCCTAGAAAATGTGCCTTCCCTAGCCATTTTCTAGGCCCTCCAAGGCAACTCTATGGTATTTTAAACCAGAAGTCCCATTATTTTCAGTGGTGTTCACTATTATCCACAGTTTTCAGAATCCATGCCCGCACAGAACCAATCCCCAGTGGATAAGGGGGGCCTACTATATTACATAATTTGCCACCAATAATTTAGTTTAAAAACTATATTATAGGCACTAACAAAATATTTTTTGTTAATTAGTAATTAACGTAATGGTGTAGATTTCCTTTAAAAAAAGAAAGTAGACTACAAGCTAAACATGAGTTAGCAGTGTGATGCAGCAGCAAAAAATGCCAATGCGATTCTAGGCTGCATTAATAGGAGTATAGTGTCTAGATCAAGGGAAGTAATAGTTCTGAGCGCCACAATTCAGGAAGGGTATTGAGAAGCTGGAATGTGTCCAGAGGAGGGCAACCAAAATGGTGGGAGGTCTGGAAGCCATTATGCCCCATGAGGAGCAACTTAGGGAACTGGGTATGTTTAGCTGGAGAAGAGAAGGTTGAGAGGTGACATGAGAGCCATGTTTAAATGTTTGAAGGGATGTCATACTGAGGATGGAGCAAGCTTGTTTTCTGCTGTTCCAGAGACTAGGGACTTTTTTGGATGGTCAAAAATAACGCAAGCAGCCTCGTCGCGTTGCGAGGCTGCTATGCTGCAGAGCGTTGGTTTCGGATGACGCTCTCCCGTGCCGGTACTGTTGTGGTGCCGCGGGGAGATTTGAGCATCATATTTTGTCGGTTTTTACTCACGAAAGGTGATCGTGATTAAAAACCAACAAAATATGACACTCAGATCTCCCCGCGGTACCGCAACAGTACCGGCAGGGGAGAGCGTCATCCGAAACCGACACTCTGCAGCGCAGCAGCCTCGCAACAACAAGGCTGCTTGCATTATTTTTGACGCGTCCGAAAAAGTCCTAGGATATGGAGCAAAGGGTTCAAACTCCAGGAAAAGAGATTCCACCTAAACATTAGGAAGAAGTTCCTGATGGTAAGAGCTGTTTCTATAGTGGGATACGCTGCCTGGGAGTGTGGTGGAGTCTCCTTCTTCGGAGGTTTTTAAGAGAGGCTTGGATGGCCATCTGTCGTGAGGGCTTTGATTGTGTGTTCCTGCAGGGCAGAAGCTGATTGGATGGGGTGGCTGTTGGGGTCCCTTCCAGCCCTATGATTCTATGATTCTAGGCTGCATTCAGAGCTTGGGAAAGTTACTTTTGGATTACACCTCTCAGAATCCCCCTGCCAGCATCCTTCTCAAGGTCTGGTTGCATTTTTCCTTTTCCAGCATTCTCTAGCCCAGTGGTCTTTAAACAGAGGCTGGATGGCCATCTGTCAGGGATGCTTTGATCATGATTTCCTGCATGGCAGAATGGGGTTGGACTGGATGGCCCTTGTGGTCTCTTCCAACTCTACAATTCTATGATATCCTCACAGGGGGTCCACAAAGGTTTGAAGACTGTTTGGCCCACCTCCTCCCTGTAGTGGAACAGTCATGTGACATGAATCAAGGCAAAGGTTGGCTGGCTTGGCCTGCACATTGCCATTCAATCCACTCCAGCCACAAACATGCAGGAAGAAGCAAGAGTGCCTCTGAGAGAAAAGGTTAATGGATGGTGTAATTGTATTGCTTTTGTTGTTAGCTATTATTATTAGGGCTTTAAATCTTGAGTTAAGTCTTGGGGCAACAAAAGATATTTAAAGAGGGTCCCCGGTAAAGAAAAAGTTAAGAACCACTGCTTAGCCCAATGGCTCTCACATAGCACTAATGGGATACTGGTGTTTTAGTAACAACAATAAAACCATTTTTCCTAGTAATATTACTCCAAATTTTTATTTATATTCTTTATATTCTTCTGTTAAAAGAACCAGTGTTGTAGAAGCTTCAGCATTGCCCTATGACTGTGGAGACCAGGGTTTGAATCCTTACTCAGCCATGAATACCCACTGGCTGACCTTGGGCAAGTCACACACTCTCAGCCTCAAAGGAAGTCAAAGGCAGACCCCCTTTGAACAAACCTTGCCTAGAACACCCCATGATAAGCTTGCCTTAGTCAGAAATGACTTTAAGGCACATGGGCAAACACACACAGTTTCCTTTTGCAGGTTGAACTCAGTTGTCAGCAAGAGGAGGAAGCTGAAGAAGACCAAGGGGTGAAGGGAGGGAGGAAGGGGAGAGAAGGACATGCTAAGGGCAGCTGGAAAGATGGGCTGGAGGGAATCTGTGTGGAAGTTAAGAAAGGAAAGAAACTCACACACATACACACACTCACCCCTCTCCGACTTGCCTTTGACGATGATCCTGGAAGGAGGGGGGAAGGGAGCAACAAACTCCCTCCAGGACCAGCCACCCAAAGAAAGCCCCGTTTTTTCTTTCACTTTTGCTTTGGCTTTCTAGTTTGAGAGATGTCATTGTTGTTTTTTAAAGCAGGCAGGGGGCTTTTCCAGGAAGAGGGTTAGGTCCAGATGGGGCCTCCTGCTGGTGTGCCCCCCCCCCCGCAGATGCTGATTTGGTGGAATGGTTAAGCCGGCCCTGCAGGTATGTAAGTTTATGAAATGCCCTCGTAACCTTCTATGGATTATACCAGTGTTTCTCAACCAGGTTCCCTGGAAATCTAGGGTTCCCCAAGAGGTTGCTAGGGGTTCCCCAAGAGATTGTAATTGTGGGAGGAAAGCAACAGCAGTATATAGAATAATGTTTATGCAGGGGTTCCCTGAGACCTGAAAATTATTTCAAGGGTTGCTCCAAGATTAAAAAAAAAAGGTTGAGAAAGGCTGGTTTATACTGTACTAGCCCAATGAGTCATGGTTTTTAAAAGGTAGTCAAATAGGTTGGCTGTCTTTATATATTAAAAAATTGCTTGTGTATAGGCTAGTTATTCTTAAAGTAAAATTAATCCTTTATAGTGTTGCAAAGTCAAAATGCAGAGATTTCTGAATTCAGTACACAAGTATATTCCTCTATCAAAATGCAGCAAAAGTGGTCAATTTTAGCCACTCTCCAGTATCAACAGCTTTCATTCATGTCCTTTAGGTGGTTAGATTTCTAAATCCAAAAAGGAAAGAATTAAATGCATATGTTTCTTGAAGTAGTGCCACCACAAACCATCTGTGTAAGCAAAATGCTCATTTTAAACTAGATAATTATAAAACCAGTTGGCAAGCCACTCACTCTTCTAGTGAATCACCTTTTTCAGATAGCTTGGACAACCGATTCACATCATAGCACATTCTCTGCGAGGGCAGAAGTGGAAAGTTGATTGGTCAGACGTGTGCAGGGGTGGGCTTGCCAGTAATGAAGTGGTCAGAAGCACCATTTTGGAGTTTCATGTTGCTGATCATGTGCTTTTTTCTGTGCAGAGGCAACCAAACTGCTTTTTTAAGCAGCAGACCGCACTTGTACACCTTTGATTTTCATTTCAAAAAAATACTGTGCAGCAGTGACAACTTGTTGAGAATAATAACGCAAGTAATTCACTCTCAATCACCATGTTGATTTAGGCATGGCTGTGTGTGAACTTCAAACACAGATAGTTTTGCATACCATTGAATTTGGCAAAGGACCATGGAGACAAAAGAATGCTGTTGCGATTTTGCGTTAATGCGCAGCAATCAGCATTATATCTTCTTGTCTAGGCAAGCCCCTAGTTTATAGATAACCCTATAATTTGTGCATAAGAATAGTCTACTTTCATTATATTTAAAAAATGATAATGAGGCTGATTTTTCTTATAGGTGCTGTTAGAAGATACTCTTTAATATGGGTTCAAGACATGGGCAATTAATGTCATGCTCATCCCTGGATTCTGGGTATTAGAGTAGACTCCATGGAAGACCCTGATATGAGTTTGGTAATAGGCCTGATGAGTTTGGTTCCTTGCCTGCTTTCCCTACCTGGGCCTCTCTATCTCTGAATGGCAGCCATCCCGCCTTTTGGGTCTGGGAACGCTGTTCCTTGGGCAGCTTCAAGGTCACAGCACCTGGAGGGAGCTGCACTCCTACAGCCCTCCCTACATGCCATTCTCACACTGTAAGGGTTTATCTGGAGTCTGTACAAGACTGGTTTTAGTTCTTGCTTTGCCTATGTTACTGATCTACGTTTCCTTGCATAATAAAGAAATCTTATTGAGTTAATGTGAACATGTGCCTGGTACATCACAGTAAGCCAGAACTCACCAATCCTACTTCATTCTTAATTCCTACCCGCGATGTCTGACGACACGGAGATTGGAACCCAGATGGAGAAAGACCTGGGCACAGGCGATGACCAGGGAGCCGGCTTGCCGGAGGATGGTGCAGGCGTGCCAGAGGAAGAGTGGAGCCGAGCCCGATGGAGGGGTGGAAGGCTGACCCTTCCCCTCGACCCTCTGGAGCTGGGAGCCAGGCAAGCTCTGGGGAGGGGCAGCCTACCCTTCTCCGAGACTCCAGTGCGTGGAGCAGGAATGGCCATGGGAGCCAGCTGGCTCTGGCCAGAGAAGCGAGGTTGGGAAGAATGCAGGTCCCTGCAGTGGGATAGACCCCTAACTGAGGGATACCGAGAACCTGCGATGAGACCCCCTCGCCCAGAACTAGAGAGAGATGTGCAGCAGCTGAAGCAACAGAAGGAGGTCATGCAGACAAGCCTCCTGGAGATCCTGCAGCAGCTACCTCAGCAACCTGTAGCCCCGGGGGGGCAACCTCCCCAGGGTCCTCAGTTGCCGGCTCCTCCAGGGGGGTCCCAGCCCCTCCAGGAGGTGTCCCCACCGCACCTGTTGGAGGCACGGTCCCGCAGGTTCTTGGTCCAGCACCCTCAGCGGGGGCTGGCCTGGTTGAGCCGCAGGAGAGACCGTGTGGGCTCAAGCATCGAGACTTGAAGGCCACCTTTGATGAGGATGCCATGAAGTTGCCATACGTCTTAACCCAGGTGATGGGGTTCATGTCTCAATGGGAGGAAGAGTTCCAGACAGAGGCCGAGAAGGTGCAGTACGTCTCCAACCAGCTGGAGGGAGAGGTGGCACAATGGCTGGTGGGACTCTACGACATGGGGGCTCCAGAGATGGGGAGTTTCCACGACTTCATGATGGCCCTCCAAGCTCAATTCGAAGATCCCTTGAGGGTGAGGCGTGCATGCACAGAACTTCAGCGACTACTCCAAGGCTCGAGACCTGTGGCTGAATACACCTCCGAATTTCGCCGCCTGGCCAGCCAGATCCCCGACTGGACCGATACCACTAAGGTGCAGTATTTTCAGGATGGTCTTAACTCTGACATCCTAGAGTGAGCCTTGGTCCAAGGGAACCCAGAAACCCTCCTGGGGTGGGTGTGGCTGGCTGGGGAGATGGAGACCCTGAGACAGAGCGTCTGTCTGGCCCGGCAACGCCAGGGGCTCAGTGGGAAGGCCAATGGTTCCACAGGGAAGAAAGCTAAGGCGGCTCGACCAGCTGGAGGCACATCGGCGGAATCGGAAAGGGAGCGAAGGATGCTGAAAGGGCTATGCCTACACTGCAGAAAGGGTGGACACCACATAGCCGAATGCCCAGAGAAACAACCCCGTGGAAGAGAGGCTCAAGAAGGTAGATGGGAAGCCAACAGCACCCAAGACGCTGTCCAAGTCAAGAGCCAAAGCAGCGGTACACGCCTTGATCCCGGGCCACACGGCAGGAGAATCTTTGGAGGAACCGGACGACAGTGAGTCCTCTTCCGACGCTGAGCCGGCAGGAAACGGATCCAGCCTGCCCTACTAAGCGCCGGGAGGGCGGGCTAATCCTGAAGGGCGCCCAAGTGCTGTGTTTGCTCAAGCCTGCGTGCCCTCCAGATCAACATCATTGAGTTCCTGAGACGACACCCCACCCTATCATGGTGAACAATGATCAATACTTTGAAATCTCTGATGTGCTGGACTTGGGTTCACAGGGGGGGTTGTAGTATCTGGTTAAAGGGTCATGCTGAATGGGTCAATATTGAACACATCAAAGCTTCGCACTTATTAAGGAGGTTCCATGCTCGCTTTCCTGATAAGCCTGGCTGAAGGGGAGGGGATTTGGCGTGGCATTTTTTTGTTCTCTGTCTGTGAGTTTAGCTTTGGGGAGGGGGGGTTCTCTTTGAGGGGGGTATGTCATGCTCATCCCTGGATTCTGGGTATTAGAATAGACTCCATGGAAGACCCTGACATGAGTTTGGTAATAGGCCTGACATGAGTTTGGTTCCTGGCCTGCTTTCCCTGCCTGGACCTCTCTATCTCTGGACGGCAGCCAACCCGCTTTTTGGGTCTGGGAACGCTGTTCCTCTGGCAGTTTCAAGGTCACAGCACCTGGAGGTAGCTGCCCTCCTACAGCCCTCCCTACATGCCATTCTCACACTGTAAGGGTTTATCTGGAGTCTGTACTACATTGGTTTTAGTTCTGGCTTTGCGTGTGTTACTAGTCTACGTTTCCTTGCTTAATAAAGAAATCTTATTGAGTTAATGTGAACGTGTGTCTGGTACATCACAATTAATTTCTCTGTTTTCTCCAGAATCATTATATGGCACAGAAAAGACTTCCAGCCTTCTTGTGACTCTGCTCATCCTTTGCATTCACCAACAGAGGTCACTGATTGTCCAGCACTGAACTAAGGAAGCTTAATACAGTTGCCCCTCGACATTCATGGCTTTCACACTCACGGTTTTGATTATTCGCTGTTTAGCCCCAGCCCCTTAGGGAAGGCTGCCGAGAGGCAGGGCAACCTCCTACCTGCACCTTCTCTGGCCTTTCAGAGGCGGTTCCGGGGCTTCAAAGCCCCGGAGTCTGCTCAGGAAGGCCGGGGGGGTGGGGCGGGCAGCCTGTCTCCCTCCGCCTTTCCTGGCCTTCCTAAGGGGACTCCAAGGCTTCCAAGACCTGGAGTCCCCTCAGGAAGGCCGGGCAGCTTCCCTCCCGCCCACCTGCTGCCTTCCCTGGCCTTTTTAAGCGGGCTCCGGGGCTCCAAACCCCCAGCACTCGCTTCGGAAGGCCGGAGAGAGGCAGCACAGCCTCCTCCCCACCCGCCCGCCCGCTCACCCGCCCGCCCGCTGCCGTCCCCGGCCTTCCGAAGCAGGCGCCAGGGCTCCAAAGCCCCAGCATCCGCTTCGGAAGGCCGGGAAGAGGCAGCCCAGCCTCCTCCCCACTCGCCCACCCGCTGCCATCCCCGGCCTTCCTAAGCTGGCTCCGGGTATTCTAAGGCCCGGAGTCCCCTCAGGAAGGCTTGCAGAGGCCAGCCAGGCTGGCCAGACACCCTCCCGCCGCCTCCCTCCCTCTGGGGGGGGGTTGCGGGAGCAGTTGTTATTCGCGGTTTTTCCACATTCGTGGGGGTCTCAAGAACATAACCCCCGCGAATGTGGAGGAACGACTGTAGTAAATGTGATACAGCTGGTTTACAAAGAAGGAATTACAGTAATCACTTTTTCCAAATAGAGTTCTATTGCAGGAAAGCTTTCTCTGTTTCTTATACTTTTAAAACACACACACAATGAGTTTTGGTGTCTGAAAGCTTTGGAATTCCATTATAGACTGCAGGTATGTCAAAAAGCAAAATTAATTGCATTTAAAATAGGTGGTCGAGGGATCTACCTGAAAAGAACAATCATGTTCTCTAAATACGAGCAAGTGTAGTGAACTAGTGGGGTCTTAAAACATCAAATTCAGATACAAAAATAGTAATAGGATTTTATATCAAGATGGGTTCTATAGTAAAGAATCTCATTTTCGCTTGTGGTCTATTATGTTACATTTGTACCCTGTCTTTCCTTCAAGGAACTCAAGGTAATATACATGTCCCCCCTTCAATATCACAATTGCCCTATGAGATGGATTATGCTAAGAGTAAGTAGCACAAACTAAATTTCATGGCTCAGTGAGGATTTGAACTTTCTTCTCCCAAATCCAACGGTTATGCCATATTGGCTCCTATTTGTAATATAGAAATGAATAGGCAACTACATGTGTGCATCCTACAATCAATTCTATGTGTATCTGCTTTCAAGTCACCTGTCAACTTATGGTAACCCATAAGTTCATAGGATTTTCTGGGCCATTCAAATTTAGGACCTCTAGGGGAGTATCCTATGTGAGATGGCAAGACACTCCCACGCCAATAATAGCCAAAATACATTTCACAAGTTGTTATTTTACCTAACCATCCTATCATTGGCTATTCGTTTTAACATAATGTTCTCTACCACATCAAAAAGACACACGGAGTCAGGTTTTTGTGGTTCTCCCAGGGAAAGGATTTTTCCACAGAGAGAAAAGGGCATCCCTGTGGTAAGAAGTGATTTCATGACAGAATTATAATGAGTCATGGAAGCGACCACAAGGGCCATCCAGTCCAACCCCCTGCCATGCAGGAATACACAATCAAATCATTCCTGATAGATAGCCATCCAGCCTCTGCTTAAAAACCTCCAAAGAAATAGACTCCGCCACACTACGAGGCAGTGTATTCCATTTCCAAACAGCTCTTACTGTCAGGAAGTTCTTCCTAATGTTTAGGTGGAATCTCTTTTCCTGTAGTTTGAACCCATTGCTCCATGTCCTAGTCTCTGGAGCAGGAGAAAACAAGCTTGCCCCATCCTCAGTATGACATCCCTTCAAATATTTAAACATGGCCATCATGTCACCTTTCAACCTTCTCTTCTCCAGACTAAACATGCCCAGCTCCCTAAGCTCCCTCATAGGACATGGCTTCCAGACCTCCCCACCATTTTGGTTGCCCTCTGGACACATAATGTAAAGTAATGGGAACTTTCTGATTCACCGCTCAGAGTTTTTACCACTGTGCTATACCAGTAAATGGAGATAGTGTTTGTGAATGCTACTGACATGAAACTGATGGGATAAAAGCACTTTTGTGGGTCCACTTTTAGCTTTGGTACCAATCCCTGATTTTCCAAGGAACATGTTTAAATGTATGCACATGACACCCAACTCTTACTACCCTCTCCATGTAAGTCCAAGTTTTATTTCTAAACTGGTACCTGTCATTGGGAATGGACCACATGAGGGCAATCAAACTGATATTTAATCTAGACGAGACATACAGTAGGACCCCCATATCCGCTGGGGATTGGTTGAATTCTGAAAACCATGGATAATAGCAAACACCATTGAAAATAATGGGACGTCCAGTTTAAAATACCATAGAGTTGCCTTGGAGGACCTAGAAAATGGCTAGAGAGAACACGTTTTCTAGGAAGACTCTGGTTGGTGTGCTGTTTTGTGTCCCGTGGATAATTGAATCAGTGGATACGGGGGTCCTGCTGTACATACTCCTGGTCAGTTGAAAGGCAGATCAGCGAATAAGGGAGTTGTGGGGGTTGACTGTCGGGGAACTGTACTTACAAACTTAGTCACCTCTAGTCTAAAGGAATAGTGAAACAAGTATCACTTCTAAATTTCTCAAAATGTTCAGAAATTAAAGGAAAAGACTCAAGATAATAAATCAATTAATTGTACTTACCCTGCCTTCCTACTGCAGTTCAGCACATGGAATGGCCTCTGCCAAGACTCGGAGGAGATGGGTGGTGGTAGAACTCCCTGCTGAGAGGAACAGAAGCAGCAGTCTGCAGGCCTGACAAAATGGACTTTATCAGACGCAGCAACTATCATGTCATAATGACCCTTAATGAACATGAAAATACCGCTTTCATGATTTTGTGTGGTCAATATAGCGTTCTTTTTTATTGATGGGCCAAGCCATCAATAGATCTGCCATGGTGTTGTTTTGGTGGAGTTGTGAGCGTGTGAAACCACGCCCTACTCTGCTGGTGCGATTCTAGCATCAATGGGCAGTCTTCGCCAGAACACTTCCAGGAGAGAATGTGAAAACTAGGAACAGGTTTTCAGACAGTATATGCAACTGTCAAATCTCTTCCAACAGGCTATTCCAGAATCTAGGGGCAGCTGAAGAAAAAGTCCTCTGGGTGACTGTTGCCAGCCTAATCCTGGCTGACTGGAATAAATGTCCCCCAGAGGACCTGAGTGTATGTGTGGATTATATGGGAAAAGGCGATTCTGTAGGTAACCTGGACCCAAACTATGTAGGGCTTTATAGGTAACAACCTTGCTCAGAAATTAATTGGCAGCTAGTAGAGTGATTTCAATATTGGTCTAATGTGATCACTCCTAGGTGTGCCAATAACCAGTCTGGCTGCTATGTTTTGAACTAATTGAAGTTTCCAAACTTGGTACAGAGGTAGCCCAATGTACAGCACATTGCAGAAATCCAGCCTTGAGGTTACAAGTGTGTGCACTTCCATTTTTAGGACCTCCAACTCTAAGAATGGGCGCAGCTGGCATATCAGCAGAAGCTAATAATAGGCACTCATGGCCATCGCATCTATCTGAGCTGTCATTTGGAGCAACAGATCCAGAAGCACCCCCAAGCTGAGCCCATTTTGGACCACTATCATCTCCCAGCCAAGTTTCTGTAGAGCATGCCAAGTCAGGTCCCTCATCCATAAGGAGATCATAGATTATATGTACTTTATTTTTAACTGACTTGGCACTATACAAGAGCAAGGTGAGGTTTTGTGGGTGGCTTCATTCACTCTCCAACTTACCTGGGTTGGCAGGGCAAGTGGAAGGCAAAACAGGTATTAAGCATCTCTTTCTCCTTCCTCTGCAATATATGTAATATTGGAATGTATAAAAATATACTGTATAAAATATCAGGGTATGTTGTCCCTGTTTAAACATCCACACTGTATTTCACACGTTAGTGGAGAATACAGCCAGTTTAGCAGAGTTTAATGCAAATGCAGCAGCATCTAGCGTCAGAATGTTAGCATACATATAAAAACCACAGCTTAGTAAGTAACCAAACACCTTTTGTCTTTTCCCAAGTTGTTTAACTAGCAAAATAACCACTCAAGACTCAAAAGTTAGTTTAAAAAGTACAAAAGTATCTTTACTCACAGTTTAGAGAGCTCATTCTTGGCAGGAATAAGAAACTCCTAGTTCAAAATACTTAAAAACTACATTGTTGCAAAACTATGTTCAGGACACCCCTGGCCGGGGTCCTCTCAGTTCAAGGGCCATGTGGTTTGTTAAAGGATCATGGCTTCTGGAACAAAGAAGGATACTCAGACACTCCCCTTCATCCCAGATTCCCTAATAGCAAAACTTCAGGAAGTTACATCATCTCATCTCACCTGGCTTCTCAGTTAACCCTTCAATAGCAAAACCATTTCCACTTATTGGACTGCAAACTATATTTTCCAACATCCCCTCTCAGTCCAATAAGTGAGATATAAGTCCAAACTTTGCACGTAGTCTCTGGAACACACCTCTTGGCAGTGGTCTGGTCAGGATACCCGCTGTCATGTCATTTGCTGCACAGTACGTCATCTTCATCATGTCTTCTCTCACCAACTGGCACACATTATGATATCTGGTTCCAATATACTTATTACGTGCCATCATTTTCCCACTTTCAGACAACTTAACACAATTTAAATTGGTCTCAAACACCTGAGTTGGTTTCTGTTCTAAAATGTTAAAATCAAGAAACAATTTATCAAGCCATTGCATTTCTCTACAGGCCTCTGCCAAAGAAACAAAATTTGCTTCAACATTTGAATGTGACTTAATCTCTTGTTTACGACTTGCCCATGATATAGGTGCACCCCCATACAGAAATAGATAACCACTTGTTGAACTCAATGTACTATCAACACCAGCCCATTCAGCATCTGAAAAACAAACAATATTTGGATTAGCATTAGCAGGCAATCTCAATTGAAAATTCATTGACCCTTTTAAATATTTCACAATGTGTTTCACTCCAACCCAATCTTCTTTGGTTGGCTCACTGACTTTTCTGCTAAGAATTCCTACAGCATGAGCTATGTCTGGCCTACTATTTGTAGCTAGATACAACAGCTTTCCAATTGATTTTCTGTACATTATATTGTTTGGCAAAAGTTCATTATTCTCACTGTCTTTAATAAAGTCTGTTCTCATTGGGGTGTCCACAGGGTGGGCATCTTGCATGCCTAAAGTTTCCAGCAGGTCAACAATCTTCTGCTTTTGACTCAAAAGGAAAGATCCATCCTTGTCTCTTTGAATTTGTATCCCCAAGTAAAATGTAGCATCTCCTAGTTCCTTCAGCTCCACTTCTTTGTTCAAACTCTTCACTACTTCTCTGTAGTCAGCATTTCTCTGTGTAGCAATAATCAAATCATCAACATAGGTCAAAACAAAAGTTGAAAAACCATCTCTGAATCTTGTGTACAAACATGGGTCTGCTTCTCCTTCTTTAAACCCTAAATCCTGTAACATCTTCTCTAACTTCTTGTTCCAGGCAAAAGCAGCTTGCTTGAGTCCATAGAGCCCTTTCTTAAGCTTACAGAAAAAATGTGGCCTTTCTTGGTCCACAAAACCTGCTGGTTGCCTCATATACAATTCTTCCTGAATTTCTCCATGCAAGAATGCTGTCTTGACATCAACATGCTTTACAGTCATTTGTTTTGACACAGCTAAAGTAAGCAACAGTCTTATAGTACTATTTTTCACTACTGGGGCAAATACTTCATCATAATCAACTTCAAACTTCTGTGATAAACCTTGAGTAACCAACCTTGCCTTATAGCGTTCTACATTACCTTCTGCATCTTGTTTCAGTTTAAATACCCACTTGCATCCTATGGCTTTCTTTCCTCATGGAAGTTCTGTAAGAATCCATGTTTCGTTCTTGTGCAGCGCATCTATTTCCTCTTGTGCTGCCTTCTTCCATTGAGCTGCCTCATCCGGTGACATCTGCTCAATCTCCTCTATTTTCTTTGGTTCCTTAGGCAACACCACCCCTGCAAGTTAGCCATATCTCTGTGGAGGGACACCTCTATTAGGTCTGAGATCATACCTGGGAGGTTCCTGATTCCGATCCTGGTTACTTCCTTCCTGTTCAGCATCTGCTTCGCCACCATCCAGATTGATCAGATCAGCTCCCACACAATTCTCTGAAACACAATGCTGCACAGAATATTCACTCTCTGCTTCTGAAATCACAGACATGTTATCATAGAATCATAGAATTGTAGAGTTGGAAGAGACCACGAGGGCCATCCAGTCCAACCCCCTGCCACGCAGGAAATCTTGATCAAAGCATCCCCAACAGATGGCAATCCAGCCTCTGTTTAAAGACCTCCAAGGAAGGAGACCCCACCATGCTCCGAGGGAGTGTGTTCCACTGCCAAACAGCTCTTACTGTCAAAAAGTTCCTCCTAATGTTGAGGTGGAATCTCTGTTCCTGGAGCTTGCATCCATTGCTCCTTGTTCCAGTCTCTGGAGCAGCAGAAAACAAGCCTGCTCCATCCTCAGCGTGATATCCCTGCAAATACTTAAACAGGGCTATCATATCGCCTCTTAACCATCTTTTTTCCAGGCTAAACATACCCAGCTCCCTAAGTCTCTCCTCATAAGGCATCATTTCCAGACCTTTCACCATTTTAGTTGCCCTTCTCTGGACACGCTCCCATTTGTCAGTATCCTTTTTGAATTGTGGTGCCCAGAACTGTACACAGTATTCTAGGTGAGGTCTGACCAAGGCAGAATAGAGTGGCACTATTACTTCTCTTGATCTAGACACTATACTTCTATTGATACAGCCCAAAATCGCTGTATCCTCCTGTTCATAGAAATCAACATTATCCTCTTCTTGAAAATCAAGCACAGTTCCTGTTAAATCAGCTTTTCTGCTTTCATCAAAATATACCCCATGTCTGCTATATACTCTACCAGTCTTTAAGTTCATCACTGTGTAGTTTCTTGTGCCACTTTCATATCCAATCAGCATCATCTCTTCAGTTGCTGGATCCAGTTTTCCTCTGAGTTCCCTTGGAACATATGCATATGCAATACATCCAAATATTCTAATGTGTTTAACTGATGGGGGTCTCCCATGCCAAATCTTAAAAGGTGTTTTCTCTGCGCCTTTCGTGGGTAGGCGATTCTGTAAGTAATTAGCTGTAGCAATAGCATTGCCCCACATACTATTAGGTAGTCCAGCATTAGCCAAAAGACATCTTGTCATCTCAATTAGTGTATGAAATTTTCTTTCAGCAACAGAGTTCATCTGTGAAGTGTAAGAAACAGTCTTAATATGTTATATTCCATTCTCTCTCAAGAATTGTTATATATCATGTGATAGGTACTCACCACCTCGATCAATCTTCAAAGCTTTGGGATTCCTTCCAAATATATTTCTCACCATGGCAACATATGCACGCAGTGCATCACGCATCTCACTCTTTTGTTTGAGCAGGTACATCACAGTGTATCCTGAAAAATTATCTGTGAAAATTAGTATGTATCTATTTCCTCCAAATGAGGGCACTCTCATTGGTCCCATTATATCAGCATGAATGAGGTCCAGAACTCTGTTGGACCTTTTCTCAGTTCTCTCTGGAAATGAAGGCCTTGTTGCCTTTTGTTCAACACACACTATGCATCTCTGTACATTGTTACTATTCTGTTGCCTTTTTACCTTTATTCCTGTTGCCAAACCTTTCTCTTGAAGTTCCATAATTGCATCACAGTCACAATGCCCAAGGCGCTTGTGCCATAAATCCATGCTCTCTTCATTAGTACAGCTTGTCTGTGCCACATAGGCTTGTTTATCTGGACAAGTAAAAAACTTAAAAAGACCATCATTATCCTTATATGCCTTTAAGTATACTTTTCCATTTCTGTCATTAAACACAGTGCACACATCTCTTAGAAACAGTACAGAAAATTCTTTTTCTGTCAAAGCTGAGACACTGAGGAGTTTTGTTTTTAATTCTTTAACATAGTCAACATTCTCCAGTATTTGTAATTCACATCCACCATGTGCTGCAAGATTCAACTCACAAGTCCCAACTGCCTGTATGGGAATCTTAGATCCATCAGCAATTTGCAACTCTGAATTATTATTATAATTTAACTCTATGAAATTGCTTGCAAAATATGTGCTATGATTTGTGGACCCACTGTCTATCAGCCATTCATTGTTTCCATTATTACTCATATTTTGTTTATCATTATTGTCCACAGCATGAAAAACTTTTCTTAAAGCAAACATGCTCACTCTTTCTTTGTCTCTGTTTGAATTCCTTTGTACACAGTGCCCCCTCTCGACAGAAACTGGCTCTGCAAATTCACTTTGAGCAAGCATGGTTCTTTGTTGAAATCCATTGTTACTATTTGGGGGAAAATGCTGCCCTCTCTGGCCAAAATCTCCACTTGCTCTGCACATCCTAGCAATATGCCCAACTCCATTACATTTAAAACAACGAATCTCCTTTTGTTTGTCTCTGGGAGGCACATTCCTTTGTTGTTTGTTAGCAATATAACTTTGTTCATCCATACATCTCCCTGCCACTTCTTCACCATAACTCTGTTCCAACTTGCATAACATTCCCTGGGCTGTATCACAATTAAAAACTTCACAACGCTGCTCATGGTTTAAATTCTCAAACAAAATTAATCTTGCTCTAGCATCTGTAACTCTCCAGTTTTCTTTCTTACTGGGATCATCAGGCTGTGCTTTCTGTAAACAATCTATAACTTCGGCTGCTTCAAACTGTTTTAAAATAATTTCTTTCCACTGTGAAAATGCCCCCTTTCTGAGGCTGTTAGTCTGCTTCAGATCTTCAGTCACCATTTTTCACTCACACAGCCAGATAAGCCTTTCTCTCTGTTATGTTAATGAGCAGCAAATGGTTCTCCTCTTTACTTCCTTTATGACTGAGGAGCCATAAAACAAAAATCTCTGCCTGCTCTCTCAACTCTCTTTGTTCCCTCAGGGAAAAACAACAAGACTGCCTTTTGTTTAAAAATCAGCTTCACTTGGGAAAGGGTGAAAAAAACCACACTTCTCTTTACTTTTAAAATAACAAACCACGAAAAATTTTTGTTATCTAAGCAAAACACAAAATCCAAAACTCTTCAGAAATTCAAAATCAAAAATATGCAGCTTAAACATTCATAAACTGGGCCCATAACCTATTGGAATGTATAAAAATATACTGTATAAAATATCAGGGTATGTTGTCCCTGTTTAAACATCCACAATGTATTTCACACGTTAGTGGAGAATACAGCCAGTTTAGCAGAGTTTAATGCAAACGCAGCAGCATCTAGCGTCAGAATGTTAGCATACATATAAAAACCACAGCTTAGTAAGTAACCAAACACCCTTTGTCTTTTCCCAAGTTGTTTAACTAGCAAAATAACCACTCAAGACTCAAAAGTTAGTTTAAAAAGTACAAAAGTATCTTTACTCACAGTTTAGAGAGCTCATTCTTGGCAGGAATAAGAAACTCCATCAAAACAAACTAAAACTAGTTCAAAATACTTAAAACTACATTGTTGCAAAACTATGTTCAGGACACCCCTGGCCGGGGTCCTCTCAGTTCAAGGGCCATGTGGTTTGTTAAAGGATCATGGCTTCTAGAACAAAGAAGGATACTCAGACACTCCCCTTCATCCCAGATTCCCCAATAGCAAAACTTCAGGAAGTTACATCATCTCATCTCACCTGGCTTCTCAGTTAACCCTTCAATAGCAAAACCATTTCCACTTATTTGACTGCAAACTTTATTTTTCAACGCAATATACCTTGCCCAACCATCACCATATCTCCCTCTGCTCCATACAACGCGTATTGCCGACTCATTTCCTTTAAAACCGGCACACAAGTAAAACCAACTCCACAATAACAATAGATAAATGCACATAGCTAACAACTCACCAACACAACTCACTGACACAGTAGCACAATTTATCAATCACCCCAGAATGACTCCCACTTTGTACACACTGCTTTTGTGAAACTAAATAGTTGGCTAGTCCAGCATGACCTTACTCTCACTAAGGTGAAGCTTTACAGCCAACTAGATGGTACTAGTTTGTGCTCTTACCACTACCTGGTCCAGCTGCCACTCCCACTGACAGCTGGTTTAATAATATTAACACTGACAGCTTGTTTAACAATGGTTTAACGATGGGGGCATTTGCTATTATCCGCAGATTTGATTATCCACAGGGCCCCTGGAACCAATTCCCCATACATATGGGGGTCCTACTGTATTAATGTAACAAATTCATAATACAAAATTTTGTAGAGAAATCCAGCACACCTGTATACAAATGATGTGTATTTGGGTTTTGAAGTAGAATCATTTTACTACTTGATATGGTGCTCAGGCCTAAATTAGGACTAAGTACAAAAGTGGCAGCTTGTGGAGTCAGTGTATGTTAACATTTCTACATTGGATTCCTTCTCAATCAGTTTTAAAACCAGAGCAAAATGTTATTAAGGAGAGTGAGTTTGGGAAGTATTTGAAATGAGATATGGTCTAAGCATATACAGTCTGTAAAACTGTAGATGGCTCCCTTGCAAATCTCTGTATTTATGACAAAGATGAGGCACTTAAAAAACTCAAGGTGTCTTCTGCCATTGACATTCACATATGCACATATAATAAAACAGTTGGGAAAGGATCCCAGGCTAATCTCCCTCCCCAAAAATAGATAGGCATGCCGACAGCAGCGAGCAAAGTTATCAACACAAGCGGGGGGGGGGGTGCTGACAGGGCTCTAACCTGGGGTCCTGGGATTAGGAGGGGGCAGCATCTGACATTATTGTAAGTTTTTATTATGTAAACACGTTTAGTTTTTTTAATGTAAATATTACTTTGGTGTCATCATTTAAATTGACTTATTTTAACTTTTATCCTAAATCCTGTAGAGCATCTTGCTGCCCTTAGCAGTAGGTAAGGGGCACACCAAAGATCCTGCCCTGGGGGTCCACTTCAGGATGCGGGAGCCATGCCAACACCTGTCAACAAATGGGGGGGGCGCCCCAAGGAAAAGCCAACCATTCCGTTGGAAAACCTGAGCGTTTCTCCCTCTTTCTTTTCTCATCTAGCCCAGGACACAAGGGTGAGAGGACAAGGAAGCAGGGAGAATCCCAGCAGGTCCTTTAGGCAGGGGTTTTAAAAACGGGTCGTCATAACGCACTTGTCAAGGGCGGGGGAACTGTACTTAAAAGCCTGAGGAACGTGCCGTTCCTCTCTGATTTCCCTTCCCCTCCTTCCGCCCGTAAGCAGCGACCGCTTTCTCAGAAGCTGGGAAACAAATAAAATCGCCTTCACTGACGTTTCCCCTTTTGTTTTCCTTCCTCGGCGTTCCTGAGAGCGGGGCAGCTGGAAGGCGCGTGATCCGCGCAGGTCAGCCGGGGGTTAGCGTGACCTTTCCACAGCCGCGGCTGCTGCCTTTTCCCCCCTGGCGGAGGCGGTGGCGCGATTCCCTCGGGCGCCTCCCTCCAGCCTGTCTTTCCTCTTCGCCCCGCGATGGAGAGGAGAGCGGTGGAGCACGTCCTCCGCCTGCCTGCTGCCTCTCTCGGAACAGTTGTCACTGCGCTTCCTTTCCCAGAGCCAGAATGAAAGGGAAGCAATGTGTCAGGCCGTGAGTCCCTTCTTGACGCCACTTCGGGTCCTCGAGGAGCCGCAGCGGACGCAACACAGCGCGGGTCAGCCGCACGGGTCTTGCGCTGTTTCCCATACGTGACTCAGGGCTGCTTAGTGACCGTCTGTTTACAAAAGTGGAAGAGGCTACTTCTGTGATTGGAAGAAGGGGGGAAGATTTTAATTATTTTGAATGAATTTTGTGCTTTAATAAATAAAGATATATATATATATATATATATATATAGTTGACTCTTCAAATCATTGACCACCACCACTGAGGGAGGCTAGTGGAAACTGATTTGTTCCTGTTAACTGCCATCAAGTTCACTGATTTAATGGTGATCCTACTAATAAAAGACCTCCAAAAGACCCTATCCTCAATAGTCCGGGTCTTGCAGACTCGGCCTTGACTTTCATGACTGAGTCTTGTCTATCCACGTAGAATGTGGTCTTCCTCTTTTCCTACTGCATTTTACCTTAGGAAACATTATGGTCTTTTTTAGTGAATCATGTTTTCTCATGGTATGTCCAAAGTATGACAGTCTCAATTTAGTTTTCTTGGCTTCTAGGGAGAGTTCAGGCTTGGGTTGTTTTAGGACCCATTTATTGGTCTTTTTAGCAGTCAGTAGTATCCATAGAACTCTTCTCCAACAACACATTTCAAATGAGTTTATTTTGTTCCTATCAGCTTTCCTTACTGTCCAGCTTTCACAACCATACCTAGAAACTGGAAATACAATAGCAGGGACAATCCTAACTTTAGTATTCAGTGATCTATCTTGACACTTCAGGATCTTACCTAGTCCCTTCATAGCTGCCCTTCCAAGTCCTAGTGTTCCTCTGATTTCTTGCCTGTAGTCTCCATTCTGATTAATGACTGAGCCAAGGTGTGGAAAATCTTGAACTATTTCAATCTCTTCATCATCTACTTCAAAGTTATGTAAATAATCTCTGGTTATTATTTTTGTTTCCTTTATTATTTACTATTATTTTGTTGTTCAACTCTAGACCTGCCTTTGCACTTTGTTCCTCAACTTTTTTTCAGTAATCATTCCAAGTCTTTGCTATTTTCTGCTAGTAGTATGATGTCATCTGCATATCTTAAATTGTTGATGTTCCTTCCTCCCATTTTCATGCCTCCTTCCTCCAAATTCAATCCTGCTTGACGCATGATGTGTTCAGCATAAAAGTTAAATAGATAGGTTGATAAAACGCAGCATTGCCTTGACCCTGTTGCCAGTTGGAAACCATTTTGTTTTTCCATATTCTGTCCTAACAGTAGCCTCTTGTCTTGAGTACAGGTTATCCATCAAGACAATCAAATGTTGTGGCACACCCATTTCTTTAAGAGTGATCCAATTTTTTTCATGATCTATACAATCAAAGGCTTTGCTAATCTATAAAGCACAGGATGGCCTTCTTTGAAATGTGTTGGTGCGCTCCATTATCCAATGTATGTTGCAATATCATCCCTAGTGCCTCTTCCTTTCCTGAATCCCACCTGGACAGCTGGCATTTGTCACTCCATATATGATAACAGTCTTTGTGGTAGAATTTTGAGCATTATTTTGCTTGCATGGGAAATCAATGCAATGGTACCGAAATCTCTAGTGTCCCCTTTCTTGGGGATTTGAATGTATAATGAGCATTTCCAATCTGTGGGCCATTCTTTTCCACATTTGTTGACAGATTTTAGCTAGAACTAGAAACTAGATTTTAGCTAGAACTAGAAACTAGATTTTGTTTCTGTCAATTGAAGCAGCTGTGTTGGTATGTCTTATGTTCCTAAGCGTTTTATTTCTCCCAAGTGCTCTGAGTAAAGCCTCTACTTCACTTTCTAAAACTGGACGTTCATCTTCACATGGTTCTTCCCTGAATGAATCTGTCATCTTTTCATCTCTTTTATATACAGTTGTCCCTCTATATTCGTGGCTTTGACTTTCACAGCTTCTCTCCTTCGCACACAAGGGAGGGGAGCTGATTTAAAAGGAGCACTCCCCTTAGCAAACTGCCCAGGGTTTGCTCAGCAAGCACCCAATTTATATCGGATTCTCTCCCTTGCACACAAGGGAGGGGAGCTTATTTAAACAGAGCGTTCCCCAAGCAAACTGCCCGGGGTTTGCTCGGCAAGTGCCCCATTTAAATCAGCTTCTCTCCCTTGCACACAAGGGAGGGGAGCTTATTTAAACAGAGCGTTCCCCAAGCAAACTGCCCGGGGTTTGCTCGGCAAGTGCCCCATTTAAATCAGCTTCTCTCCCTTGCACACAAGGGAGGGGAGCCAATTTAAACAGAGTGATCCCCAAGCGAACCACACGCCCAACTCACCACTCTCCCGGGGCTTGGCTCTATTTGGGATGGGGAGCTAAATCCCAGGAAAGCATGGAGTTGGGCACTTTAGACCCGAAATACCCACTCTCCCAAGGTTTAACTCCCCACCCCAAATGGAGCCAAGCCCCAGGAGAGTGGCAAATTTGGGTCTAAAGCACCCAACTCCCCACTCCCCTGGGGCTTAGCTCTGTTTGGGTGGGGAGCCAAGCCCTGGGAGAGTGGCGATTTTGGGGTAAAGGTGCCAAACTCCCCACGGGGGGTTTCCTGAGTGAGTGCCCCACTTGGATTGGACCTTGATCCACACACTCAAGGGTAGGAAGCCAGTTCAAGCAGGAAGCTTGCTTAGTGGGTGGTTTCCTTAGTGAGCTTCCCACTTGAACTGGCTTCCCATCCTTGAGTGTTTGGGGCAAAGGCTGATCCATGTGGTGCACTCACTGAGGAAACCCCGGGCTCAAGTGGGAAGCTTGCTAAGGAAACTGCCCACTAAGTGAGCTTCCCACTTGAACCGGCTTTACCAAGGGTGGGGTGTTTGCGGGCAGTGGCGAGGATTGAGAAGCCCCACTGCTGCTTTAGAAAGAGTGGGGGGTTGTGGGCCGGTGGCGGTGAGGCTTGAAAAGCCCCGTTGCCACTTTAGAAAGGGTGGGGGGGTTGCAGGCCAGTGTCTCCAAGGCCTATTTTTATTCGTGTTTTTTTCACATTCATGGGGGTCTTGCACCCCTAACCCCTGAATGTGGAGGGATGAGTGTAGTTCTCTTGTTTATTGTTTCCATCATCTTTATATTTCTACTTGGTCATGTAGTATGTTGCCCTGCTGGTCGTGTAGCATTCCCACTCTTGGTTTAAATTTCCCTTTGATTTCTCAGATCTTGTGGAATATTTCTCTTGTTCTTTATATATTTCTTGGTCACCTTCTATTTCTCTGCATAGATTATATAGTTTTCCCCCTTCTCCATGCACACAAGTCACTGAACTGTTGCATTCAGGGTTTTGATTCTATTTCTGTCCCTTTTACTTTTGCTACTTGTCTGTCCTTAACCCCTTGAAGAGTTTTGTCTGTCACACATTGATGCTTCTCATTAATTTTAGCTGCAGATTATGTCTTTTTGCATTGCTCCCCGACAATGTCCCTGGCTTTAGTCCAGAGTTCTTCCGGCTCCTGCTCAAATTAGGCTTAATAGTGCAAATCTATTTTTACATTATCTTTAAAGTCTATAGGTGTAACACGATTTGTTATACCCTACAACAGATCCCAACACCCCCCCCCCACACACACACACTGATTCACTTACAATTGGCAATAGTTTGATTTCAATTTGGCTAACTTGGGCTTTTCAAGGGCTGACGGGAAAAACACAATGACCAAGGGAGCATGTATTAGCTAGGAAGGAGCCTAGTAAAATTTCCAAACATTCACACCTTTGGTATAAACGGGGATAACTCTTTGAAGTAGGAAAATGTTCTTCCTGCCTCATCTCTGGTAAGGAAAGCCATACATCTCTATTAATCGGCTTTTGAGGGACAAAAGCTGATTGAAGCTGGGCGCTCACTCAACAAACTGGGGGTGGTTTGCTGAGTGAGCACCCCACTTTAATCGGCTTTCACCCCTTCCGTGTGAGGGACAAAAGCCGATTGAAGCCAGGCATTCACTCAGCAAACCATTGCCAGTTTGCTGAGTGAGTGTCCAGCTTCAATCGGCTTTTGTCCCTCATGTGGGAAGGGGCGAAAGCCAATTAAAGAGTAGTGCTCACTCAGATTTCCTTGGGTTTGGCTCCAACCTCCAAAATTCATTCCCTGTAGGGAGTGAGAAGCCAAGGATTTCCATGAATAGATGGAACTGTGAATGTCAAAGCCACAAATATGGAGGGACGACTATAACCACATTCACACATACATTTATGCATCAAGCATTCACACAAGACTAGCGAATAAAGTGGGAGAGATTGAGATAGAGGAATAGCAAGGGGAGTTTGCAGTGGATGATACAACACCTTTTCCTGAAGAGATGAGGTCGTGGAAGAAGCCAGCAAAGTGGGGGGGGGGCTCCTCAGAGTTGCACTCTGAGGGTCATTCAGCAAACTAGAAGTGTGGATGTATGAGAGGGAGCTGAAGGACATGAGCAGAGTGGTGGCACTGATCTGAAATGCCTGCACAGATGGACGTAGTGTCTTCAGGAAGAGGATCCATGAGCATGTGAGTGGAGTTTTGAAAGGGTTTTTATAGTAAATATTTGCCTTCTGGGGATGGGATTTTGAGTAGAAGACAATACTTTGAGATCACAGCTTCTTCTATGTGATAAGAACAGCAACATGAATTCCCTACCATGTGGAAGTTTGTTGGGGTTCTGCAACCCCAAGACAGATTTATTTAAGTAATTGATTTATATCCTTTCTATCAACATGGGATCCAAGGTGTCTTACAACAAATTAAAATAAAGTGCAGTTAAAATAGCCTTATGTGAAGTTAAAAAATAAACATTTTTATTAAAAGCAGAAAGATAAAACAGTATAAAGTGCATAACTTAAAAGCAAAGAACACAGCACACCACATTAGAAGTACCCACATTGTGATGGCAGCATATGAATCAAAAAGCTCATACAGAGGTAACATGAAAGAATGTTGATTTGGAGGTGCTTTCCATCATAGAACCCCATAGAGACACACATGAACTCTGAGATGGTATGATTTTGTCAATGCATGCAGAAGCTGGTATAAAGAAGGGGGAGATATTTTTAGTTTATTTAACTGATAAAGTACAGCCAGCCCTCCATATCCAGAAATCCTTTATCCACGGATTCAACCATCCACGGCTTGAAAATATTTTTTTTAAATAATTCTAAGAAGCAAACCTTGATTTTGCCATTTTATATGGGTGACACCATTTTACTATGCCATTGTATATAACTGGACTTGAACATCCACATATGTTGGTGTCCGGGGTGGGTGGGTTCTGTAACAAAACCACAGCAGATACCAAGCGCCCACTGTAAATAAAAGTGCACTCAATCTGGCATGATCCAATTTTATAAAAAAAAAGTTGTAGAATTCCAGTAGCCGAGAATGTGTTTTAAATTTACAAAGCAACATAGGCTCTTGAAATATAACTAACCTGTTCCAAGAGATACTGAGAATGCATTCTTATTTAACAAGAAATTCAGCTAAAACCAAAACAATGGACCTTAATTTAGAGGTGCCAATACATTTCATGTATAGAATGTCAGACCAGGGAGAGCTGGGTTCAAATGTGCACAAAGCCATGAAGCTCACTTAGTGAACTGGTGTTAATACTTGTCTCTCAGCCAAATCCACTTCACAAGGTTGTTGTGAGGATAAAATCCGTATGTGTTATGTGCTTCAAGTTGCCTGTTGACTTATGATGAATTTCATAGGGTTTTCTTAGGCAAGGAATATTCAGAGGTGTTTTTTTCAGTTACTTCGTCTGAAATATAGCCTACAGCACCTGGTATTTGTTGGTGTAGCGTGCTAAATTCTATGGAGGAATGGTAAAGATGTGAATAAATGATCTGAGAAAGGTGGTGACACTCTGTCAACAATAACTTCCTAAATCTTTTGTTAGATCTATAGTTATACCCCTCCTCGCCCTTTACTTTTCCAAGGCTGATTCTGATTCTTTGTGCTTTTCAGTAGTCTCAGTGGAGAGCAGGAAGGAAGTTTTTTATTGCCAAACAATCTCCTCAATCTTTATTTCACCCTTTTGTTGTTTAGAATGCCCTTGGTGACAGACTTTATAGGGAAGGATATCACTTCCGCCACATCTACGTGCCTAGTATCAGCAACACATTCAGGTTTTCTCCTCCTACTCTTGTCAATCACAAGACCAGTATTATCCTCAAAGAAGTGAAAATGTTCTCTCTGTTGAAATGACATTTCAGTTTTGTTTTGTGCTGTCATGATGACCCTTTCAACAAAACTAATACATCTTGCCAACTTTGTGGAACCAAACATTGTGAGTTCTAACAAATAAAATAATGACAACAGTACATAAAGTTACAAAATACTCCCTTGACCTTGTCCAGTTTTTGTTGTAATTGGTTCTCCCCACCCCATCTCTATCTCTCTGTTTTGTTTTTTTAAACTAACCAATGCTGCCTTTGTACTAACCTTAGCACAAAGTCCTGCTGGATTTTGTGCTGTTTAAGTAGCAAGGAGAAGCAAAATCCCCCAAGAGGTGCCGAGTATCACATTTTATTGTACAATTCTCATTATTTATCCCAAAGTACATACTTGTGATTTTAGTGTGTGTGTGTATAAAAATATTGTGGGGAAATATAATACACTGTATAAAAGGTTTTTTTTTAAGGGCTTATGTAAGAAGCAGGAAATATTTCCTAATCCTGTTTTGATGCCTAAACTGAAATCACCATGACATAGGCAGAAACTATGCACAAAATGTCCCACCTGAAATTATCATGACATAGGCAGAATTTGAGCAAGAAACGATTGTGTAGATTGGTAGAATAGTAACATGTACAAACTTTTGCTAAAATTTGATATGGAAGAAGAAAAACTGAAATAACTGTATGGTAAAATGGGCAGGCCACAAATTTTGGATATAATATACAGATGGATCAATGGTAAAAGATGTGGACAAAGGTTTTAAAATTAACGTTTTGTTATGATCTTTAAAATAAGTTTTATAAATGGTGTGCCACTGGTATATAATGCCAGAGAAATTGTCTATAATGTATATGGGTGTTTTGAATGGGTGGTGGAAATGTGAACAACAGAAAGGGACATTTTACCATATGTAGTGGATATGTGAAAAGGCTAAAATGTTCTGGGTTCAAGTACAAACCAAAGATGTAGAGGATCTTAAAAGTTAACATTTAATTGAAAACACAACTTTTTCTTATGGGAAGAAGAAGAAGAAGAAGAAGAAGAAGAAGAAGAAGAAGAAGAAGAAGAAGACCTGATAACTTTTGGATTTGGTTATTGGAAGAAGTGTACAATGTGGTTTTAGAGAGGGGGGGTATGATTATATCATATGTATGTACTCACCAAAAAGAAAGGCAGAAGCCAGTTTCTTTATCTCTATATTTCTTTTAATATTCTACTTTTTCTTTTTTTCTTTCTTTTTCTTTTCTTTAAATAGTTGTAATTTTTACTGTATTTGGAAATAATGATAATAATAACAATTATATATATATATATATATATATATATATTCTCTTGGGTATGTTGCCGTTTCCAGTGTGCTGACTGGCTGCTTAGGAAACTGACCAACCAATCAAAGCTTGGTTGGGCAGCCAATCAGCACACTGGGGGTGGGAACATGTGGACTTTTAAGTCCTTTCTAAAGATAACCACCAGCAAGGAGGTGTGAGTAGCATGGGGTGGATGTGGCATGGTGTGTGCGTGCAGGGGTGTGGGATGTGGGGGTGGGGAGGAAGGCAGCAGGGAGGGCTGCGGTGGCACAGCAAGGGGGACAAGGTGCCACGGGGGTAGTGGGGGTGAGGGGCTGTGGGTGGAGGGCGGCGAGGGCTGCAGTGGCAAGCTGGGGGGTGAGGTGCTGCAGGGGGTGAGGTGCCACGGGGGAGGGTGGGGAGGGCCATGGTGGCACAGTGGGGGGTGAGGGGCAAGGTGCCGCAGGGGACGAGGTGCCACGGGGGTTGGTGGGGAGGGCAGCAAGGGCCATGATGGCATGGCAGGGGGGCGAGGTGCCACGGGGAGTGGGGGTTGGTGGGGAGAGCTGTGAGGGCTGTGGTGGCATGGTGGAGGGGGCAAGGGGCAAGGTGCCACGGGGGGAGGGAGGCAGGGGGCAGCAGGGGGGGAACGGTGTGTGCTACACCAGGTATAGCTAATAATAATAATAATATTGGTAACTATGTAAATATTTCCATTCCCTAAAAGGTTCTCACCTTTTGGGGAATGGAAATATTTACATAGTTACCAATATTATTATTATTATTAGCTATAGAGATAGATCGATAGATGGATCACACTGGGGTGGGAGATTCCACAGCCATGACTGAAAATGCCCTGTCCTGTGTAGCTACTATTTTCTCTGATGATAGTGGTACACAAAGCAGGCCTCAGTATTGACTAACTGTTTGACTAAGTATCATGGGAAGAAGCAATCCTTAAGATATCCTAGGGTTCACAATTAGCATTTTGAAATGGGCTCAGAATTGTTAGCCAAAGTATGTTTCATTGAGTTGTCAGCATGCCTTACTACCCCCTCCCTATGATAGCTCATAATTAGAAATATTGGACACTTTTCAGAGCCAAATTGACCAAAGCAAACCAAAATGAGGCCAGGTGGAGGTCACAATGACCTGGGATGTGTCTTAGAAATATTTTGGCAAGAAAGCTCATATTAGGATTGTGTGGAAGCCCCTTAGTAAACGAAGTCATTAAGGAGGTACATATGTGCTAATCCCTTCTTGGGCACCTCAGCAATGAGTCAGTCAAATAATTAAGACTATTCTCAGATCCACTCCTAATGAAATTTCACCTCAGACCCCTTCCTGACCAACATTGCAAGGTTGTCATAAACCCATAAATCCATGTCTCCCAGCAAGTAAAACTATCAGTTGAGTTTCATTTTCTGTTGTCTCTCCCTTGAAAGAGTCATCTAGCCATTGTTAAAGCCAGAACACACCTTCAAGGCTGTAGTAACTTTTGGACCTGGGGCTCTCTGCCTGGAGCCCCAGAAGTCACTTTTTCCAAGACACAGTCCTAAGGATTCCTTTATCCTGGGGCTCCCTCAGAACTATGTCTTCCTTTTCTAAGTACACCACCACCTCTTGATTTGCATATCCCTTATTTGTGGACCAAGAGGAGACCACAGGGAACTTTGGAATCCCCTGCCACCACAGAGCTGTACCCACCCCTTCCTTCTATCCCGAAACAAGGAAAATAGAGTGAACAAGTGAAAGACTAGGCATGTGTAAGCATCAGTTAAGAGAAATTAGGAAAGCTTATTTTATTCAAGCAGAGCTTAAGGCAAATTACTTCATGAAAGCTCATCTTTTCAGGTTCAGACTTAAGGTTACAAAGATAGCAAATATTCAGCTAGTTAAATCCAGCCAAAGTTAGAAATCAAATATAATGCTCTGACGTAATCTAAATAAAACGTTCCCTAGCAATCTACTCACAACCTCATGCAATAGTATGTAGGATGCAGTCCATATCCATCTGGAATCGGGGCTGTGAACTAGCCTAGCCAGCACGCTCCAACAGCTATCCTCGGCCTCTTTCTTCAGTTCATCTTCAGCTCTAAGATGTGGTGTCTGTCTCAGAGCCTTCTTTGTGTCTCTCTCACCATGTGCTGCATACAAAGGATTTATAGTCTTTTTTTAAATTACCAGTCTTACAGTCCTGATTGGCCAGTTCTATATCTGGCGCTGTGACATCACTGATGGTGCTAACTCAGGAGGTATCCCTTTACCTCCCACTTCTGGTTAACTCTTTCTATACCTGATGCCATGCTGGCAAGATAATCATTGTTTGCAGATAATGGGAAATGTAATACTTTGCTGCAGAGATCATTGGAATTTTCAGGTAGCCTTTTGTTCTGCTACATCTGGAAAAAGAAACTTTTAGGTGCTGTATGGGTAAAACGCAGCCAATTATAGTCCGAAAGGAAAGTTGAGAAGTTTTACCTTTGTTGGAGGCAGAAACCTCAGAAAGTTAAGTCCTAGTCCATATTTTCCTCTGTTTAGGGTTCCCCTGTTGTGGCAAAATGAGGTATTTTCAAATCCAGGAAACACATTCAGGGCCCATGCAGCGAAACAGGAAAACAGCAAACAAAATCCAGAATCCACAAAAAAGCATGTTGATTAGGTTTTCCACAGCAGTTGTAAATGTCCTATAATGCATCTCATCCAGGAGATGTGGCCAATCCATCAGTGCCCATTCCATTTAATAACATAGCCCTTCACCCTCTTACCTTTCAACCAAATGAGTCTTGGGGTATCCAGGGGTTTCCCAAACAGGTCCCCCCCTTACCCAAAGCACAAGCACAGTGTCCAGGAATCAAATTCGGGTCCTCAAAGTTGTTGGTCTCCAAGTTATCCAGTTGTTGTCTGGAGTGCCTTTTTACTACAAAAACAGTCAAAACAGGAGAGGTCCAGGCAGTAGTGGCATGCAACAGGATCTTTACTCTTAAAAAAACATGGATAGGGGTAATGCAAGGAGCAAGAGCTGAGTGTCTAGGGAGGGGGTTCCCCAAGGAAAATAGGCCCACCCTATCAGAAGTACTGGTCAGGCTGCTCTCTAGGTTTACATAAAATGTCTCCCTGTGCCCCTCAAACATGCAGGAGGCTTTTGAATACAAAAGGTTCAACGAACAGATATTCACTGCAGGTTTGTTCCTATGAATTAAAAGAGAAAAATTGTACCTGTATTGACAAGGAAAGAAAACATCCTATTTTTAACAGACATTGGTTCAATAATTTATCTAAGGAGCCATAGGCATTTAAGCAAGTAAGCAGATCTTCGTCCCGGGACCTTAGCACTTGTCATTGGTGGTCAGGAGAGGCTTGCAAGAGCAGGATTCATAGTATGATCTGTAAAGAAAAACACCCCCCTGCCCATTCTCTTTGGGCATTCCCCCTTAAAACAATCCAACAGGCCACCTTGAGAAAGGCAACCTTCTTATCAACTTTTCTTTCTCTTCCCTTGGTACTTCTCTTTTAACATGTTCCTTTCCATTTTCACAACATCCTACTTTTCCTGCAACCCAAGGCAAACTTGAACTTCCAAACTTTTGTCAAAGCAAACTTTGTCTAATTTCCCTTGTTTCCATCATTGCCATTCTCCTTGAAGATCCCCTGTCTCACCCCTCACCCCTTCTTTTCAATTTGTTTTTCAACATCAGCACTCTAACCACTAGACACCACTTCTCCAAACCCTCAAATCACTTGCTGTTTCGACTAACAGTCTCTTCTCTCAATGAGTGGAACCTTTAACAATCATAATAATGAAAACAACAACAGCAGTCAGCATTCGTTTCTCCAGCTCTCAGCCAGATAGCATTGCTTGCACAAGAAGGGAGAGAAACACACTTCCCCTGTTTCACACACACACACACACACACACACACACACACACAGAGAGAAACTCAAATTCAAGGGGGGGAGGACTGCTAGCAGCTAAGCTCCACAGACACACACCAGCCTTCTCTTGCCAAGTCATGCACACACACACACACACAGAAATGCGACCATACACTCTTCACCCTTTTGTTCAAATTTTCACCTGATAGTGGCACTGAGTGCCACAGAGGAATCCAATTGGATTTCCTTTCTTTTTTTCTTTTTTTCTTTTTGATTTTATTTATAACATCCACCATATAACACCAGCAAAAAAAAAACACATACATACATACAATCACATAACATATATGTTCATATGATTTCCTTAGTTTTATAACAAACTTAGATTTCCATCAGACTTCCTATATGTTTGGGATTATTGGATTAACAACCTCTCTTTCCCTCGAGTACCAGTATGTGACCTTCTATTCATTGTTTTTTTCCCTCCATACTCTGTTGTTACATCTGTTCTGTCAAAAATAAATCTCTACTTGTCTGCCAATTCATTCTGATCCTTTTATTTTTTAATATCTCATTTTCTATCCCATCAGTTTCAAATATTCAGTATCATACATCAGTCCCCTTTTTTCCCACTGTTGCCATACTGGAAACCATTTTTTCAATGATTTCCCTTTGGGTATATTATGTATTTTTGCAGTTAAGATGTCTAGTTCCATCATTTCTTGCAGTTTTCCCATCCATTCCTCAGTAGTTGGTGCATTCACAGATTTCCATCTCTGCGCTATTACCAATCTTGCAGCAGTAATTGTATACAATATAACTCTCCAATTTTTACCTTCCTCTTCTTTTTTAATTATGTCAGTTATATTCAACAGATACATTTCGGGTTTTGCCTCAAAGTGGATTTGCAACATATCCTCCAGAAATTTATGTACTTTACACCAGAACTTCTTAATTACTTTACAACTCCACCACATGTGGAGTAAAGTACCCCTGTTACTCTGGCATCTCCAACACTTAATATTGAAAGATTTATTCATTTTGTTCAATCTAACCGGTGTGAAATACCACCTGTGGGTAACTTTCATGTAATTTTCTTTCAAGTTTTGGCAGATGGTAAACTTATTAGTTTTTCTCCTTGCCCTTTCCCACGCTTCTAAATCTATGGGATGACCCAAATCTGCTGCCCATCTGACCATATAGTCTTTGATGTTGTCCATCTCTAATTTCCTTTCCAACAATATTTTATACAGCTTAGTGATCATTTTCTTCTTTTGTCCACAACATAGAATTTTATCTAGCTCATTCTCCTCCCATTCTATGCCCTCTGTTTTAACATCCTCTATAAATCTGGTCTTTAATTGATAATAGGTAAACCAATTAGTTTTCCCTATTTTTTCTATTTGTTCTTTAGATTTCAACCTTATTTCCCCTTCCTCATTTACAGTTGTTATCTCTTTATATCTTAACCAATTTGATGATGTTTTCCATCTATTTTGAAAAGCCTCCTGTGGTGAGGTCCAATGTGGGAGCTTATTGTAAAACAGCTTTTTGATTTCCTTCCATACAAGTAGAAGAGCCCTTCTAACGTAATGATTATTAAATTCTTTATTAATTTTGTCTCTACCATAACAGAGATAGGCATGCCACCCAAATCTGTTGTTATGGCCCTCCAAATTTAGTATGCTTTCATTGTTCAGTCCCACCCAGTCTTGTATCCATGTGAGGGCAGCTGAGTAGTAATATGTTTTTAGGTCAGGCATGTCCCATCCTCCTCGCATTTTATCATCAATGATATATTTCCATTTTATTCTGGACTTCTTATCGCTCCAAATGAAGCTCCTTAAATCTCTTTCCCATTCATTCCAGCATTTTTGATTTATTATAATCTGTGCGTTTTGAAATAGAAATAACATTTTAGGCAATATTATCATTTTACAGGCTGCTATTTTCCCCAGTATTGATAAATTTAGTTTTTTCCATCTCTCCATTTCCATTTTGATTTCTTTCCATGTTTTCTTATAGTTGTTTTCATATAAATCCGAGTTTCTCTTAGTTATCCATAACCCTAGGTATCTCACTTTATTTTCAACCTTGCAACCAAATTTTTCCATTAATATTTTATCCTCTTGTTTGTTCATATTTTTGGTTAAAAGGATTGATTTTTCTTTATTAATCTTAAATCCTGCCTGTTGTCCAAATGTAGTTATGTTATTTAGTAGATGTTCTATATCTTCTGTCGGATTTTCTGAAAAAAACACTAGATCGTCAGCAAACGCACGTAGCTTCAAATGTTTACCTCTTATTTTAACTCCTGGGAAGTTAACATTATTTCTTATGCTTCTATTCAGAACTTCTAACCCTAAGATGAATAATAAAGGTGAAAGTGGGCACCCCTGTCTAGTACCTTTATTCACACTGAATACTTCCGATCTTTCCCCATTAATAATTAACTGGGCATTTTGTTTATAGTATATTTTCCCCACTTCCTTTATGAATTTGTCGCCCAGATCCATCTTCTTCGTTACCTCCAATAGGAAGTTCCATCTCACATTATCGAAGGCTTTCTCCGCGTCTATGAATAACATTGCTAATTTTCTGTCATTGTTTGCCTCAAAATACTCTATCATGTCCAATATTATTCTTGTATTGTTGTTTATCTGCCTACCTGGGAGAAAGCCATTCTGATCTTCGTGTATTATTTCTACTAGGACTTTTTTCAGTCTTCCTGCAAGTATTGTAGTGAATATTTTGTAGTCTGTATTTAACAGGGAAATGGGTCTATAATTTGCTACCTCTTTTTTATCTTTACCTTCTTTTGGTATTAAAGCTACATTTGCCAAAGTCCATGAGTCTGGGATACCTTTTTCTTCCACCTCTTTGAAAGTTTGATGTAATGGTATGATTATTTCATCCTCCATCAGTTTGTAAAAACGGGCCGAAAATCCATCCGGACCTGGTGCTTTATTTAGTTTTAATTGACCTATTGCTGTAGCAATCTCTGCGATTGAGATAGGTTCATTTAATTTCTTCTTTTGCTCAGCAGATATCTTAGGTATGTTTTGTTGTTCCAAATATTTTCCCATCTGTTCTTCTTCTTCCTTGCTGAACTTCCTTTCCCCAAATAGTTGCTTGTAGTATTCTTGGAAGACTTTTATTATTTCTTTTTGTTCAGTTATTGTCCTATCTTTCCTGTTAATTTGTACGATAAGTTTTTTTTCCAACTCTTTTTTCAATTTATATGACAACCATTTTCCTGCTTTATTTGAATATTCGAAATTTCTCTGTTTAGTTCTTCTCATTTTCCTTTCAATTAGTGTCAGTTCTTCCATGTTAATCTGACTTTGTATTAACTTGATTTGTTTCATTAATTTTTCCTTGTTTGGATGTTCTCTTAACTCTTTCTCTTTCATTGCTAATTGTTTAACAAGATATCTGTATCATTCTGATTTTGCCTTTTTGACTTCAGCACCTTTCTTAATCATAAGTCCTCGTATGACCGCCTTACTTGCGTCCCAAACTGTTTTTGTTTGGCATTCTCCTGTCATATTTTCCTTAAAGTAAAGCCTTAGTTCCTTTTTTAATGTCTTTACAAATCTCTCATCTCTCAATAGCTGCTCATTCATTCTCCAATGAAATGTTTTTCTATGCGTTTCTATTGAGATCTGAATTGGATTATGATCTGATATTGTTTTTGCCAATATTTCCATCTTCAGAATAGCTGGTAACATGTTTCTTGAGGCTAAGATCAGATCAATTCTAGACATGGTCTTGAATCTATCAGAGTAAAAGGTAAATCCTTTTTCCTTTCCTTGCTTAATTGTCCAAACATCCTCCAAGTTCAATTGGGTTTTCATCTCAAAGAAGCTCTCTGGAAGTTTCCCTTGAAATCTTGATTCTTTCTTTGTAGTTCTATCCATCTTGGGGTCTATCACCCCGTTAAAGTCTCCTATGATTATAATATTCTCCTTGTCATATCTTTCTACCCTTTTATGAAGTTCTTCAAAGAAGGTTTTTTGTCTATTGTTTGGTGCGTAGATTCCCACTATAACTAACTTTCTTTCCTGGAATGTTACTTCTATTCCAACCACTCGTCCGTCTTCGTCTTTAAACAATTCTTTAGATGTATATCTGCCGTTCACATATAGAGCAATTCCTCTCTTCTTTTTGTTGTTCATTGCTGAGTAAAAAAGATTTCCTAGTTTTGGGTTTCTTAAAAATCTGATATCTTCATTTTTAATTTTAGTTTCCTGTATGCAGACTATGTCTGATTTCAATCTTTCTAAGTGATGCATTATCTGTCGTCTTTTATATTCGGAGTTAAGACCTTTTATGTTCCATGTTGTTACTTTAATGGTCATCTTCTTCTGAGGTGTTCTACTTCTCTTTTTGTTTGACTTCCTCTGATTCCTCTTCCTCTTCACTAGTATCTGCTCCTACCTCCTTTTCAGGTAGTTCTTCTTCTTCTTCTTGCTCACTTTCTCGTTCTCTTAAGTTCCCTTCTTGTGTTCGTTCCTCTATTTCCGATTCTGTTTCCTTTTCTTCTAGCTGTTTCTTTTTCACCTTTTCTTTCTCATGCTCTTTTTCAACTTTCTTACAGAATTCTTTGGCTTTTGTTAATGTGTTGATTCTGTATCGTGTTTGTTTGTAAGTAAATGAGATGCCCTCAGTTCGTTCCCACTTATAATTAATGCCCTTTCTCGTTAATATTTGAGTGATAGACTTATAGTTTTGACGCTTCTTCAATATGTTAGATGGAATGTCCTTAAAAATCTTAATTTCATCTCCATCTATTATTAAATTGTTTTTGTAGCTTTGCTGTATTACCATATCTCTTGTCCTTGTTTTGGTAAACATAATAATAATGTCTCTGAGAAGTTTCTTATCTCTTGCTATTGTTGAGTTAATTCTGAATAATTTATCAAGGTCTGCCTCAAGTTTTTCTTTCGTATAACCGATGAACTTAGCCAGTGGTGTTGTTAGCCTCTCCATTAAATCTTCATTTGTTCTTTCAGAGATTCCTCTTAACTTAACACACTTCTCCCTATATCTTAATTCTTGATTCAAAATTTGAAGGTCTTCTTCTTGTTGTTTACTCTCTAATTTTTTTACTAGCATATCTGTCTTATTTGTTGTCTCTTTTAATGTATTAATTTCCCCTTTAATTTCTTCTATCTCTTTATGAATCTTATCTATCTTTTTCCCCAGTATTTCTGTTTCTTTTTTATTGTCCATTTTTATCTCTTTCCTCAATTCTTTAAGTTCCGCCCTTATCTCCTGTTTGAAATTTTTTAATTCAGTTTTTAGATCTTCAACTATCAGGGAGTGTAATTCAGATATTTTCATTGCTTCTATTGAGCCTCTTCTAGTAATGACCTGCGTTTGCGTTGCTCCTTTTCTAGTTCCTGAGGCCATTTCCACTCTTTGATTTGAGGATAGGTTAAATGATATATATTAATTGCTTTCTTATTTTACGCCTTCTATCCTGAAATTATTTATATGTATATATGCGCATACACATACACACATATATACATATATATATAGGCACCTATATTTTCCTTCCCAGATCCCAAATGTTTATTTCAGGAGCTCTAACTCTCAAATACCAAAAATTGTATTCTGTGTTTTTACTACTTTACTTCAAGTTTCCACCCCCTAAATCTCATTAATTTTGGTTCCTTCTTTATTCCTTACTCTCTTATAATTTCCCCTTCTGTTATCTGTGTATGTTCAATATTACCTCTCCCTCCTTCCTTTCCTTTCCACTCCCACCTTCTTTCTTTCCTTCCCCTTGTTGGTAAGTATCTTTTTGCTAATATATATCCTCCCCTTTGTTTGTATATATCTTCGCACTCCAAACTTCAGTAGTAAACTTTCTCACTTGAGCCCTGCTACCAGTCACAGTATACACGTGTCATGTGATAATTACATTAAGGTTACAAAGTAAATACACAAGGGGTAAGTTGTCAAACCTCTGATTCAGAAATTTAGTAATATAAACTTATGTTCTCAAATATACCAAACTTATATTCCCAATCTCAGTTTTCTTATACTTTCTTATACTTTCTTATATTTCTTATGTTCCGTAACTCACAGCCCACCATTCATCATCCCCGAGTCTGTTCTTTGTTCTCCAGTTTCAGTTCGCAATTCACAAATCTGGGCTCATCTGTTGTATCCCCCGTGTTACTCAAAAAAGTTCTTCCTCAGATTCCACAGTTCACAGTTCGTTTGACAATTCGCAACTCAAAACTCACAGTTCTTAATTCTATTCTCAGACCTCAATTCGTGGTTCACAGTTCGCAACTCCCAGTTTCCATTCCCCCACTCCGTTCTCAATCCACAATTCTCTCAACCCCTCACTTAAGAGTTCACCACACTATCTAATCTTGTAGTTATGTAGTTATGTAGAATAACGGGGTAGGTGCAGCTCCTCCTTCCAAACGCTCACCTTCTCTCCAGAAGCCGCAGAGGAGCCGAAAATCAGCGAAGAATTAATGTCAGCTAGTAAGAGGCACGGGGGCTTTCAGGAAAAAAAAGAAAAAAAAAAGAACCCTCACGAAGAAACAGCAACGTCGCCTTGTGCCTTTCTGTTCTGTCCAAGCCACAACCACCCAACGCTATATGGGGAGTGCAATCTTTGCAAGAAAAAAAATAAATAAAATAAATAAAAAAATATGCAGTCTCACACAAAGGAGAAGAAAAAAAATATACAAAGGAGGAAGGCAACCTCTAATTGGTGAATTGACACCGCTTACTCCAAGCTCTCCTCCTCCTTCCCTCGTACAACAAAGTGGTAGAACGCTGAAGTACTGCACCAACGTTGTCAATTCCAAAGTCCCCTCTGGTTCTTCTCTTCTTGCAGGGAAGAACCCCTTTCTTCTTTTTTATATCTATAATAAAGTCTCTTGCCGTTCAGGCAGTAGCTTGCCCCTCCTTCACTACTGTCGGAGAGTTCTGGGGTGACGCGGGTAGACTCTTTGCCCGCTGACTCTCGCGACTTGGAACCTCCGCTCCAAGACGCCAAAGTCAGACACAACAGCCACTATGAGTCCCTCCTTTACCCCTCTTCTCCCAAAGAGAGGTCTCTCCGATAGTCAGAGGAGAAAAAACACCACTCCAGAAGGTCGTTTGAGACACAGCTCCCTCCTCAAACGTCCATCGCCTTGCCGAGCGGAAACCGGAAGCCCTCGATTTCCTTTCTGAAAGGGATTTCTTCTCTCTCTCTTTGAAACATGGAGGATTGGGGGCAAAAATCTTTTGGTCTTGAGTGGGAAAAATGCACTCATTGTCTCCCGCAGTGCAGACCATGTCTGGAAGGGGATTTTCTTGACTGTCAATCTTATGAATTTTCTGTACTGACAAGTCATATCATTTTGTTCCTCCCACTATTGCTGCATCTCTTCACAAATGCTCAAGGAGTAGCCAGTTTACAAAGCAGATCCCTCCCCTTAAGAGATATGGGGACTTGGGCATGAAAGAGGAAAGGGTGTTGTAGGGTTCGGGTCTGGTAGGAAACCTGTAGAGGAACAGTGAGAGACAGAGTTAAGGTAGCTCCACTCATCTGCAGCAAGCTGCGAGAAAGGGTAGCACAATCACACATGGGTTTGTCTATCTCTCTGGGAACCATCAGGGTGATGGTTGCCAGGGCTGCTGTTGTTGGGCATGCCTTGCACCTCCAGATCCAGTCAGAGTGGGGCCCAAGCCTGTGGAACTTGCTGATGATGCTGAGCCAGTGGAGTTGCAGGTACCTGTGCCTGTGTGAAGAAGGGGTTAGTGGAATGCCTCCCACTAGTCAGTAGCCAGGGGATGGAAGCTCCCTCCTTCCTCCCCAAATCTAACTCTCTGAGCCAGTGCACACTCCCCTGCTGCCTGGAGTCCCTGCCTGGCTCCCCCCACTCGACCTCCAGCCCTTGTTCCTACCACTGGCAACAAATTGGTAGGCTTCTTTCCTTTGCCCTCTGGCTCTGCCTCCCTCACATATTCAGCAATCCCCAGAATTTCTTCCACTGACTTGCCAGACCACCCTGGTTGCCACTTGTCAAAATACTCTCTGACACATGATAGGGACTGAAGGACAAAAGAGGAGGGCAAAGCCTTCCTACCTACCCCCTGCTCAGTGTCCCACCCAGTATATTGTTCAACTTTTTCAGAGAGTCTACACCAAAACTGTTGTGGCCTTTCAGAAGATTCCTGGGTGATGGCATAGAGTTTTGAAAAGTCTAGGGGTTTCTGAGACATTTGTTGCCAAGGGTACAACAATCTAGCTTCAGCTGCCACAATGCTCTCTGAGCCTCGGTCCAGTTTGACCCTGCTATGTTCCCAGCCTTGTCTCCCCTCTCCCTCTTCTGCCCACTGCTGTTCTTTTGTCTACAATCTGGATCTCTCCTCTCCTGTCAGCACTTTCAACAACACCTGCTCCACATCCATGTATGTGGGATTGTAACTAACTCACAATGTTTCCAAAAGGTCCAAAATCCCCCCACAGTTCAACCACAAAAGTGCCTTTCAGGGTAGACCACGGCATGAGGTCCACTCCTGCCAGGGATGGACGTCCATAACAACCTCCCTACCCACACCTCCATCTGCCCTACAGTAAGGCAGAGAGTGGGTAGTCAAAGGACAAATTCTTCCCAGTGCCTCTGCACCCTGCATTTGACCCTTCTCTGCTCCACAGTCTCCTGCTGCATTTCATGCCACTTTTCTTTCAGGGCTGCCATTTGCAGCTGCAGAGTCAGGAGATTTTCCTCGTCAGGAATCTCTTCCCTTGCCTGCCTTTCCCTCTTCCCCAGAATGGCCGGTTCTGTGGAAGGGGGTGCACTGAATGGGTGCTGCAGCTCGGCAAAGGCTCTGAACTTGCTGCAATCTGGCTTGCTCCCCACACTCTCTCTTGTCTCTACAATTAAGACATGGGCCAAATGGCCCCAACAACAGAAAGGGGGTTGAGGTTCTGGGTGACAACACGAAATGAGGTGAGGATACAGACAAGGAGACACTCAGCAAAGCATTGGCAGGTGCAAGGATAGGAGCTGGATGCTGTTGGGGAGGGAAAGGTGTCTGGCTTAGAGGATTTGGGTGAAGTAGGAGGGAGGAGGAACACAGAATTGCCCGGGCATTGAAGAATTTTGTTGGAAACCTAGGGAAAAGGCAGCACCCAGGACCGGGATCAAAGTGACTCTCCTTCTGTCTGCTGCCACCTCCCAAAGATCCAAATAGTCCAATTTGCTTAAAATGCTGATCAATGGTCTTCTTCTGAACCTCCCAAAGAGATTCAAAGTCCATCTTGGACCCGGTTTTGTACTCAGGTCATTTGTGCATGCAAAGATCTACCCAGTTTCGGGAGTTTTCGGCTTGCCCTTACTGGTTGTTGCCTGTCCCTCTTCAGACGGCACATCAGCCCCTGTGGGCTGGCGCTGGGGATGCTTTCTGCACCCCCCCTCTTTCCTACAGGGGGATCCACAACTAGTCACCTCCCTTGCCCAGACTCCCACGGGTCCTTTCGGAAGGCGGCAAGAAAACTCACCCCACTGCAGTGTAACCTCTGCGCGCTAGTTGTGTGTTCCGATAAAGGTAGTCCCCAGGTCAGTCTGGATGAGCGCTGGTGGCTTTGATCTTGGACGAGCCCCCAAATTGTTAGCAGTGGGGAGAGAACTGAAATATCAGCCCCATTTGCCAGACCCAGAGTCTATGGGCAAAACACCAGTCCATAGGATCCTGAATCCCTGTATAAAGGCATCTGCTTATCTTTGGTCAAAGATAGTTCTTACCCTCAAACAAAGACCCACGCAGTCAGTGTCAGGTGCAGGCAACGAAGAACAACTTTATTACTGGAAGCTAAGATTTTATAGACCCCGCTCCTGGGTCTTGTACACGTGTTAGAGAGAAAGTTTCTCATGAGCTCATCCAGTTTAAGTAGCAAACTTCAGCTAACATGTTAGTAAGACAATTGACCATTCATGTGCTTACGCAGGCTTCGTTAATGTTACAGAAAAAGATACATTCCTCTCTGCTGGGAACTGCAGCTCCTAGCAGTTTCTAAGTTGTTACTGTCTCTCACAAACACAGTCAAGGTCTACCACAGTTTTAGCATTCTCAGCAAAGATGGCTTTACTTTGGTTCCTTCCATTACCAACTAGTACTTGTTACTGATCAATATACCAGGATGCTCTGTCATTCTATAGATATCCCACTCCAGCTATGGCTAACCATGCAAGTTTCTAGTAAAGCAATGCAGCATTATGGAATTATGAATACAGATTTGTGTTTCAGCCTTCAGTAATACTTTGCAGAATGATGGGCTTGCCATCACCTTGCAGGATGATGTGCCTGCCATCATGACAAAGGTATGAAATGGGTATAAATATTACAGCCGCCACTATAGCAAAGTGTGCCACAGTGGACAAACCCAGCCACTCTCTTTCTCAGTGTGCCCCCAGATCAGAACCTCTTGTGCCACCCTCATATGCTTGACTGAGTATATTTGGCTATTTAAGACTGGTAACTAATTCCCTATATCCCCAAATCTCTCCCTCTGTCCAGTCTTTCTGCCTCACTCCTTGATAGCCTTGTATGGTTCTTAGGAATGTATGTTGAATGTGTGTGATTGCATGTGTTATTTTCAATAAAAAATACTTCATTTCACTTTAAGTTGTAGTTCTCAGCAGTTAGTACTGGTATACCTAGGTGAAAAGATCCCCACTCTCCTCTCTCAGGACTTACTCTCCTCTTGCAGGCATCTGTTTGAGCTACTAATTCCCCCAAATAAAAATATAGATATTGACAACGTGGCTGGTTCTCTAAAGCACCCCCACCTCTTAGGGCTTGTCTATATGGTGAAAATAATCCTAATGGGTTACGAATGGAAGGCAAGCTGTACAAATGGACATTTGCATAAATACATGTCATTCAGAAGGGGGGCAGCCAAATCCACCTTAAACTCCGTGTGGGAAGCCTCCAGGGCTTCTGAAGTTTTAAAAAATCTCCGTACAGCATGCAAACGTGCGATCATTTGGACACTTGCATTTGCGCTGGTGTGACCAGGGAGTATAATATGATTGGCTAGCAGGGAAAATGCCTGCTGCTGCCATGTTGGATTTTCAGCTAAGCAAGTGTCTGGTAAGTTGAGAAAACTGCAATCTTATACTCTTTTTTTGGTAAATACGAAATATCACATGTGCATACCATGGTAAACTTTTTTAAAAAAATTGGCAGTGGCAGATTTAACAGTGCAAGTAAATAATTTGTGGCTGCCATCTTGGCTAGGGATCATGCAATGTTTAGGGGAGCTCTTTTGACTGTTAAGACAGGTCGCAATGCTGCCAATGGCTGCTTTTTCAGACATGTTTGTATTTCCCCCCCTCATATAGACAAGACCTTGGGGTAAAACAGTTAGGTTTGCCAAATTGCACCACCTGAAATCTGCCCCCCTAATTTATATATTATGCTAATTATTATAATTATACCTATTATTAATTTGCTTACTTATTATGCAGTTTAGGCACATTAATAATTGCCTTTTTGTCAATAGCATTAGCCTTGGTACTATTTAAATAGTAATTGTGCTTCTGAGATAATTACTGTAGACCAATGGGTTAAACTGCTAGATTTTAAACAGAGAGACCCAGGTTTAAATCCCTGGTTGATCACAGAATTTATCATGTGACTGTGGGCTATCACTACCTCTTAGCAAATATACCTTGCAGAGCTGTTGTGATCATTAATAAACAGGAGCCATGGAATGTGGCTGTGTTCATTCCTGGTGTGGCAAAATGAAGAGAAAGAAAGAACAAACTTTGGTCTTGTCTATATGGTCAAAATAATACAAATGGGATGTGAACATAGAGCAATCCGTTTATATGGACATGTGCATAAATATATGGTCAGACTTCACGTGTGTCCAGTTCTGGGCACCACAATTCAGGAAGGATATTGAAAAGCTGGAATGTGTCCAGAGGACGGCGACCAGAATGGTGGGAAGTCTGGAAGCCATGCCCTATGAGGAGCGGCTTAGGGAGCTGGGCATGTTTAGTCTAGAGAAGAGAAGGTTGAAAGGTGACATGATAGCCATGGATGTCATACTGAGGATGGAGCAAACTTGTTTTCTGCTGTTCCAGAGACTAGGACATGGAGCAATGGGTTCAAACTACAGGAAAAGAGATTCCACCTAAACATTAGAAAGAACTTCCTGACAGCAAAAGCTGTTTGGAAGTGGAATGCACTGCCTCGTAGTGTGGTGGAGTCTCCTTCTTTGGAGGTTTTTAAACAGAGGCTGGATGGCTATCTGTCAGGAATGATTTTATTGTGTATTCCTGCATGGCAGGGGGTTGGACTGGATGGCCCTTGAGTTCTCTTCCAACTCTATGATTCTTTGATTCTATGTCATTCAGAAGGGGGCAGCCAAATCAACCACAAAGTCCATGTGCGTCACATCCGGAGTTTCGTCCAGATTTTTTTAAAAAGCTCCATGTGACATGCGAATGTGCGATCATTTGAACATTCGCATTCACACAGATATGAACAGGCATCGTAATCTGATTGTTTGGACAAGCATGAGGGCAGGGCTAGAAAACAGGGAAAGCGCCTGCGGCTGCCATGTTTAATTTTTGGCTAAGTGAGGATCCGGTAAGTTCGGGGTCAGGCTGACCTGAGGACAGTCGAGGTCACAATGACCTTAGAAATGCCCAGTATCAAATTAGTGGGAAAAAACCAGACAGGATTATGCTGAAAACCCAGCCATTAATGGGTCTATTCTAATCCTTTCAAGCATGCAAGCAGTGACCTTCCCTCGATACATACCCTATGGAAATCTTTCCTATACACCCAACCTGACCTAACATTAAGAGGTTGTTGCAACTCCCATCAAGGTTTTGTTACTCTGAAGCTAAGGCAATCAGCCCATTCCAGACCCTTTTGTATGGACATGAGAAGGCCATTTAGGCTTTGTCATAACTGACACACACCTTTGGGATATGAAATAGGGTATAAATATCTTAGCTCAGACCCCAACCATGGGTGCCACAGACCAGATCTGTCATTCTGTGTGTCTCTTTCTTAATGGACTGGACTCCCTTGTATGGTTCTTAACAACGTGTGTTGTTTATGTCACTTCACTTTTGTGTTATTTCCAGTGAAGTACTTTATTTCACTTTAACTGGAGTGCTCTCTACAGTTAGTACTGGTATACATAGGTGAAAAGATCCCTGAAGTTACCTTCCTCTCACAGGCTTCCTGTTTGACCTAATAATTCCCTGAGATATTACATGAGATTTTGGCATCATGGGTGGGACTCTAATGCACCCCCATCTCTTACAATAACATCTACTTTTTGAAATTCGTTTTGTTAGTCTTTGCCCAGTTTTCCAATCTGTTAAGGTCCTTTACAACATGATCCCACTTGTTCTATCCAATTTGTCATTAAAGTGATGGTTCAGGAAGCAATTACTCTGGGATATATTGATTCTATGGTAGGATCAATATATCCTACCATATCAAGGGAAGTAATAGTGCCACTCTATTCTGCCTTGGTCAGACCTCACCTAGAATACTGTGTCCAGTTCTGGGCACCACAATTCAAAAAGGATATTGACAAATTGGATCATGTCCAGAGAAGGGCAACTAAAATGGTGAAAGGTCTGGAAACCATGCCTTATGAAGAGAGACTTAGGGAGCTGGGTATGTTTAGCCTGGAAAAAAGACAGTTAAGAGGTGATATGATAGCCCTGTTTAAGTATTTGAAGGGGTGTCACGTTGAGGATGGAGCAGGCTTGTTTTCTGCTGCTCCAGAGACTGGAACACGGAGCAATGGATGCAAGCTCCAGGAACAGAGATTCCACCTCAACATGAGGAGGAACTTTTTGACAGTAAGAGCTGTTCGGCAGTGAAACACACTCCCTCGGAGCGTGGTGGGGTCTCCTTCCTTGGAGGTCTTTAAACAGAGGCTGGATGGCCATCTGTCGAGGATGCTTTGATCGTGATTTCCTGCATGGCAGGGGGTTGGACTGGATGGCCCTCATGATCTCTTCCAACTCTACAATTCTATGATTCTATGATCTGCACTTCTCTTGCTATAATGACAAATACCAAAAGAACTGAACCAAAAGTGCGTTCTTGTGCAAAGGTTTATGCATGCATGCTGTCGTATCCCCCCTGGATTCTGGGAGTTTGAGTTGAATCCAATGCAGGCCTGACATGAATTTCGTTCTGGGCCTCTCCCTCCAGGAATGCAACCTGAGAATGTTTGGATGTTTCCTCTTTGCTGTTTTCTCTCCCATATAACTTTATGGCCGGGGCCATCTCATCCCCAATCTCACTCCCTCTCACCCCTCCTTTCTGTTCTCCCCCCTTGCACAGCCCAAGGGTTATCTTTTGTGTATTCTGAGTGTTTGCCTCAGAACTAGCTTTGCTACGTTACTAGAACTACACTGCCTTGCTGAATAAAGATTTTCTTATTGAGCTAACGTGAGTGGGTTTACTGGTGCATCACACACGCATACACACATGCATGCATAAATTCAGGGCCCCAAACAGACTTTGCAATTTTTCCTAACTTTCTACATTTCCCATTAATGATGAAATCTAAAATACAGTAGCACCCCCATATCCATGGGGGATTGGTTCTGGGGGGGGGGCTCAGATGCTGAATCTGCAGATAATATCGAATGCCAGACTTCCCGCACCACCACTACCAGATGCCCCACAGAGAAGGGAGGCGAGCTCTCCTCCTCCCTCCCTCCCCATCTATACCCCACCAGATCCACTGTCCCATCAGAAGCCCTGTGGAGAAGGGAGAAGGGAGGCAAGTGCTCCTCCTCCCCTCCCCTCCTCCATCCACCCCCATTATCCCCATCCACAGATAACTGAATCAGCGGATGGTGAATCAGCAGTTACGGGGGTGCTACTGTATGCTTAGTGAATTAGACTATGAGTTAAAATTCATGACAGGTCAGAAAAACAGCTATGTTTGGAAAAGTAGAAAAAAGAATGGAAAAAGTGAGTTTAGCAAAGAAATGGGAGTGGGCGGTAGTCATTTGCTTAGCAGGAGACTAAGGCTGAAAAGGTGTCATGTACTCTGTTTAGACTCAGTAGCCAGAAGCTTCAGGGTTAACAGAAATATAAAGACTGAACTATACGGCATCACTGCTTTGAATGAAGCTCAAAGGAAAAGCAGTATAATAAAAAGTATTTACAGTCAGCCAAAATCTGGCGGGCGAATACTATGAAGCAATATGCCTGTCATGGATAAAGCAATGGATTCTATTAGATAATAAAAGAAATTTGGAATTAGAGGGACACGAATTAAAAATGGGATGGCACGGTTATTTGGGTTATGATAAGGTTAAGGTAAATAAAGAATTTAAAAATCATGTAATAAGGAAATCTTTGATTAGGGTTTGGGACAAATATAAACATAGACTCTGCCCAAAAATACTAGGATGGCTTTCTCCCCAAGAGGCCTTCTGTAAAAAGGAATTAAGAGAATATAATTGGTTAACATATAAGGATCTAATGGAGAAAAAGGTAGGAATATGGAGTATCAAAGAGTGTGAGAAGGTAAAGGATGAAGGAATACAAATGCAATGGTTACACTATTATCAGGTAAGGGCTAGAATCAAAGAAGACTTAAAGGATAAACAATATGAAGAGGAAATATCAGAATTTGAGAAGATAATAAAAACGGAAGATGGACATCTAATTAGTAAAATCTATAGACTACTCCTAAGGTACAATACAGAAGAAGAGCAAATCAAACAATGTATGTTGAATTGGGCAAAAGACATAGGTCATAATATAGATATAGATCAATGGGAGGACGTTTGGCGAAAGGGACTAAATTTCACATGTAGTTATAATTTAAAAGAGAATTTCTACAAAATGATGCACAGATGGTATATGACACCTATAAAAATAGCAAAAATGAAGAAAAGTAATTTAATTGCTTGTTGGAAATGTGAAGAACAAAAGGGAACATTTTACCACATGTGGTGGGAATGTGGTAAAATACAGAGATACTGGAATAAGATAAATAAGGAGATTGAAAAGATAGTTGGTTTTGATATAGGATTGAGACCAGAACTTTATCTACTAAATATGATAAATGTAGAAAATGGAAAAGAGAAGGAAAATAGAACACTAATAACCTACTTAATCACGGCAGCGCGAGTGGTTCTGGCCAAAAGGTGGAAGTCTAAAGAAATTCCAACAAGATTAGAATGGAAAGAGAAAGTAATGGAATTAGCGCAAATGGATAAATTAACAAATTTGGTGAGAGGGAAAGTAATGGAGAGGTATTTAAAAGTATGGGAACCATTTATAAAATACATGAAACAAAAAGAAGGAGAGGTCAGTACAATTGGGTTCAGTAGCTAATACGCGAAGTTATTTACTCAAGTTTCCTTACCTTGATGTTGCTGTTATGTTAGTTATCCATTGTATAATGTTAATGATAATCTTTAGGCGTTGTAATTTGACAGACAAGGATATTTAAAGCCAAACAAAAGAGTGATGGAAGTTTATGAGGAACAAGAGTGTTGTATAATGGATATAGAACGAATTGAAAATGAAAGTGGTACTAGCAGTTATCTGGTTTGTTAAAAAGGAAAAAAAGAAGGTATAAATGAAATACTTGTAGGAGATGGAGAAAGAATAGAATCAAGGGCAGGAAGAGAGCACGTGGGAGGTTTGTTTTATTCACATGTTTTGTCTAGTTTTGTTGATCACTCACTGTTGTTGTTTCTGTTATTGTTATTGATGTTGGTGTATGCAAATTGCATGTTATGTTATATGTCTAATAAATGTTAAATAAATTTAACAAAAAAAAATTAATAACAAAATCTGGCGGGCAACTCATTCTTTGGTTACCAAATAGCCACACACACCCTTCTGCTGTAGTATTCTCCCAACCATTTGTTCCAACAGAACCCGTCTTCGCTCTAAATGCATAAATAAATAAATAAATAAATAGAAGTTGTCTGGGGGGGAGAGAAGTGTCCACACAGCCATCACAAGTGAGCCACCTGTTCTGCCTTCAGAGTGGGCAAGTACTACTGGCAGTTTGCTTTTTTCCCAGGTAATTATGTCCTGGAAAAGCAAAGCCCCAGCAGTAGCCATTCTTTCTGAAGCCAGAATGGGCAGCTTACTTGTGATGGTGGGACAGGCACTCATTCTGCCTTCACAGTGGGCGACTACCACTGCTGCTTTGCTTTTCCCAGGCAATTGTGAGCCAGAAAGGCAAATCCCCATTGGTAGCCACTCACTCTGGAGCCAGATCAGGTGGCTTATTTGCTATAGTGAACTGGACACTCATTCTTCCTTCAGAGCGGTTGGCTACTGCTGGGGTTTTGCTCTTCTGGCACAGAATCACCTAGGAAAAAGCAAAGTACCAATGGTAGTTGCCCGCTTTGAAGGCAGAACAAGAGCCTGCCCCTCCATCCCAACTAAGCCTCTCATTCTGCTTTCAAAGAAGGGTGACTACCACTGGTGCTTTGCTTTTCCTGGGGATTGTGCACTGGAAAAGCAAACCCTGTTGTACCTGAACCCAGCTCAGGTGACTTACTTGTGAGGGTGGGGCTCACCAGGCTTTCTGACCTCAGGGAGAGTGACATCTGTTGGGGCTCTGTCTTTGGACTGAGAAGGAGAAAAAATGGTGGCACCTCAGCCAGCACTTGTCCTTCCTCCCCCCCCCACGAATCCAGTGCAGATCGATTGTTCACACAGCAGTTTTCTCTGGAGTTTCCAAATGAACTCCAGATAAAACTTTGAGTTCTCTAAAAGCTGGATTAAGAGGGCATTCCCTGAGTCTGGTGTGAGTAGGGATGTACGTGCAGGTTCTGGAGGTTCTGGAGGAGCAGGTTCTGGAGCCGGATGGTGTTTGTCCGGAGGGCTCACGGGCTTGAGCAGGCTGGAATGAAACACAGGATGCACATGACGGTACAACTTAGGCAAAGACAGTTCAAAAGCCACAGGATTTACCATCCTAACAACATGAAAAGGCCCAATGTATCTGGCTCCCAACTTTTTAGAGGGTTGGGGACACTTAAGGAATTTGGTGGACAAATAAACCAGATCTCCCACCTCATATCTAGGGGAGGGGTCCTGCTTCTGATCAGCATAATGTTTGTAGCGTGCTTTGGCAAAGTCCAAGGCCGAGATTACATGAGGCCACGCATCCCTGACCTTTTGACTCCACTGGGAGACCGAAACGTTGTTGGGGGACCCCTCCAGCAACGGGAGGGGACCGAAATCATGCCCAGACACAACCTTGAACGGCGAGAGTCCAGTGCTCTGGTGAGTGGCATTATTGTAGGCCACTTCAGCAAAAGGCAGAAGATCAACCCAATCAGATTGTTGGAAATTCACATAGCATCTTAGGTATTGTTCAAGAGTCTGATTCGTTCGTTCCGTTTGCCCATCCGATTGGGGATGATGGGAGCTGCTAAGCCCGAGCTCCACCCCTAGAAGGTTCGTGAAAGCCTTCCAAAACTGCGAGGTAAATTGTGCCCCCCGATCCGACACAATCTTGGTTGGAATGCCATGAATCCGATAAATATGCTGAATGAACAATTTGGCTAATTGGGAGGCCGTGGGGAGTTTCTTACAGGCCACAAAATGCGCTTGTTTTGAGAACAAATCAGTAACCACCCAAATAACCGTCTTTTTCCTACTCTCTGGTAATTCAACAATAAAGTCCATGCTAATGACCTCCCAGGGCTTGTTTGGGGTGGGTAGCGGGTGGAGCAAACCTTTGGGCTTCCCTGACCCCCCTTTTGACACTGCACAAGTGGTACACCCCTTCACATATTCCTCCACCTCCTTCCTCATTCGGGGCCACCAAAACTGTCTTCGGGCCAAATGCAAAGTTTTGAGATACCCAAAATGTCCAGCACTCTTGACATCATGGCACTGCTTGAGAATACTCGCTCTCAAGACCTCAGGAACATACAGGCGATCCCCTTTCCAAGCCACCCCTTCCCTCACAGTCACCTCATTGGGGTGAGCCAGGTACCACTGATCCAGGGGCAGTTCCGAGGCCAATTGAGAATGCCACCCTCCTTTCTCCCCTTGAGAACCTGTGGGCGTGGCAGAACTATCCGCCGTAGGGGTCACTGCCCGGGTCCCCGGATCGGGGGGAGGTGGGTCGGGGTTCAAGGGCTGGGGCACAGGTCCAGGCGCCAAGGGAGAGCCACCGTCAATTTCAGTTGGACCCGGCACCTGAGCAGGGCTAGCAGTGGATTTCTGTTCTTTGGCTTTGCTCCGTGTGAGGACTGCTAGCCCCAAGTGGGAAGGAGAAAAAACGGTGTCAATGACCTCCTTGCGCTTACTCTCATGTTGTGGTAGCCTGGACAAAGCGTCAGCCAGAAAATTCCTTTTCCCCGGGATAAATTTCAGAGTGAAATTAAATCGGTAAAAGAAACTGGCCCACCTGACCTGCTTGGGGCTCAGACGCCTAGGGGTAGCCAATACTTCCAAATTTTTATGATCAGTCCAAACTTCAAACGGTTTGGGTGAGCCCTCCAGTAGGTGGTGCCACGTCTCTAGTGCCAACTTGATAGCACCTGCCTCCTTCTCCCACACCGGCCAATTTTGTTCCGTGTCATTGAACTTTCTGGACAAATAGGCACATGGCCTCAAATCCCCTTCGTCCCCCTTTTGCAACAGAACACCACCCATCACTACATCAGAGGCGTCCACTTGGACCACGAAAGGTTGGGAGGGGTCTGGTTGTTTGAGAATAGGCTCAGAAGTGAAAAGGGATTTCAATCTGTCAAATGCTTGTTGGCACTGTGGTGACCACACAATTTTTTGGGGAGGTTTGTCTCCTTTGCCGTGCTTGGAACCTTTGCCGTTCCCATCTTTGGTTTTTAACAAATCTGTCAGGGGAAGGGCTACCGACGCAAAGTCAGGGATGAAGGACCGATAAAAATTAGCAAATCCCAGGAAGCTCTGCAACTGTTTCCTTGTTCTAGGGGCTTCCCATGCCAAGACCCCCTTAACCTTTTCTGGGTCCATTTCAATCCCTTTGTTTGAGATGCGGTACCCTAAATAATCCAGACGGCTTTGGTGGAACTCACACTTGGACATTTTTGCATACAGATGATTTTCCCCCAGCCTGGCAAGCACCTTTTTCACCAGTTTCACATGGGACGTGTAGTCCTCAGAATAAATCAACACATCATCAAGGTATACCAACACCCCTTTGTACAGAAATTCACGTAATACATCATTAATTAAGTTCTGAAAAATGCCAGGGGCCCCTTTTAGGCCGAAAGGCATGACGAGGAACTCAAAAGCCCCCAAGGGGCAATTAAACGCAGTCTTCCATTCATCCCCTTCCCGAATCCGTACTCGGTAGTAGGCCTCCCGCAGATCCAGCTTCGTGAAAATCTTCCCTTTGGAGAGATGGGCTAATATGTCCTTCATCAAGGGCAGGGGGTACTGGTTGGAGACACTAATCACGTTAAGCCCTCTGTAATCCTGAATCAAACGAAACCCGCCATCTGCCTTGTGCCTAAACATCACCGGAGCCCCCACAGGCGAGGTTGAGGGCCTAATGAACCCTCGGGCTAAGTTTTTGTCTATGAACTCTCGGAGCGCCTCCATTTCAGCTGGGGTCATAGAATAAATGTGAGGTTTAGGTAGGCTGGACTCCGAGAGTATCTCAATGGTGCAGTCAAAAGCCCGGTGGGGTGGCAAAATGTCACATTCCCTCTCCTCAAACACATATTGCCAAGCCTTGTACTCAACTGGCAGCCCTTTCAGCTCCCCCTTTACTAAGGCAGTCGTGTAATTCTGTGGCTCACCCTCCAGGGGGACCCCGTCCCCTGGGAATCCTCCCCCCACCCCGTGCTCCTTGGTACACAATGGGTCTGTAAAAGTCAGTGTTTCTTTTATCCAGTCTATGGTGGGGTTATGGTACTTTAGCCAGTTCAGACCCACAACTGCCGCGGGGACTAAACCTGGAGCAATCACAAACTGCAGTTCCTCCTGGTGGGTTCCCATCCTCATGTTCATGGGACCAGTTATGTGCCGGGCGGGGCCCCCCTTCATCATACCCCCATCCATCTGAGACAGCCACACGGGCTTGTCCAGCTTAACAGTATCAACGTTCAGTTCACTGACTAAGGAGGGGTGGATGAGTACTTGGGTACAACCAGAGTCAATCATTAACATTACTTTGCGGGTGCCCCCACTCGAGCTTTGATAAAGAACGGGCCCTTCACTCCACTCACCACGGCATCCGGGCGCCCTTCCGGATTAGCCCGCCCTCGGGCGCTCAGTAGGGCGGGCTGGGCCCGTTTCCCGCTGGCTCAGCGTCGGAAGAGTAGGACCCACTATCCTCGGGATCATCTGAGGACTCCCCTGCCGCATGGCCAGCTGCCAGGGCCCTGGCCGTCGCCTTGGTCTTGGGCTTGGAGGGAGTCTTGGCAGGCCCGGTTCTCCTCTCGCTCCGCGCTGGCTTGGCGGCGGCGGGTTGCTCCCGAGGGCTCCTCTCTGGGCACTCCGCTATGCGGTGTCCGCTCTTCCCACAATGCAGGCACAGCCCCTTTCTCATCCTTCGCTCACGTTCGGACTCTCCGGTGGTGCCTCCCCCCGAGCGTGCCGTCTTGGTCTTCTTCCCTGGGGCCCCAGCGGACTTCCCCTCCGTCCCGGCCTGGCGGCGCAACATCTTGATGCTGGCCTTCACCGACTCCACTTCACCAGCTAGCCGTATCCACCCCAGGAGGGTTTCGGGGTCTCCCTGGAACTTGGCCCACTCTAGAATGTCAGGGTTCAGGCCCTCCTGGAAAAACTGCACCTTGACCTCCTCTGGCCACTCCGGCACTTGGCTGGCTAGGCGGCGGAACTCAGCCGCGTACTCTGCCACTGGCATCGTACCTTGCTTCAGGCTCCTAAGCTTGCTTCGAGCCCGCTTCCCTCTTAAGGGATCTTCGAACTGGGCCCTGAGAGCCATCAGGAACTCTTGGTAATTACCCAGTTCAGGGGCTCCCATATCATAAAGACCCACCAACCACTGGGCCGCCTCTCCCTCCAGTTGGTTGGACACATACTGCACCTTCTCAGCCTCGGAATGGAACTCCCCTTCCCACTGAGTCATGTAACTCACCACTTGAGTCATGAAGTAGGGTAGTTTTGCTGGATCCCCATCGAACTTCACCTTCAGATGCCGGTGTTTCCAGCCCCGGGGTCGCTCCTGCAGCTCAACCGGGCCAGCCCCCACCGGGGGAGCCGGTCCAGGAGCCGGCAGGCCAGGTACATCAGGGGGCTGAACGGGGACCCCATCCCCGGGTGCCTGGGCAGCCGCAGGTGGCGCTGGGGGAGGCTGGGCCCCTCCAGGGGCTGGTGGAGCTGGAGGGGTTCTGTGCAGGAGTTCTAGGAGTACCTCCCGTATCTCACCCATTTGCTGTTTCAGTTGAAGAACCTCGGTTCCAACTTCTGCCAGGGAAAACTTCGCTTCTGGCTCTCTAGGCCCCTCACCCTGGGGTCTGTCCCACCGGGACCTGCGGTCTTCTCGGCGACCGGCCCCTGCCCATGGCCAGGCATGGCCCAAAACCTCTCGCACCGGAGTGCTGAAGCTTGGCAGGCTGCCCCTCCCTGGAGCCAGCTCCATCCCCAGCTCCCAGGGCTCAGTGGAGGGTGGAAATCTTGCAGCCCTCCGGCGGTCTCGGTCTCGGCTGGCGCCTCTAGCTGCGACGGCTACAGCACCCCCCTCTGCCCCGGTCTCCTGCTTCGAGGCATCGGCTTCTTTGGCGCTGGCTACAGTCAGATCTTGGTCCGTCTGTGTGCCAGTCTCTGCGTCCTCAGACATTGCAGGTAAAGGCTCCACAGCTTCAGGACAGAGGAAAAAAAATAAAAAGGAGTATGCAGCTTTCTGTGATGTACACAGAACACAAACTCTGATATCTTCAATAAAGTTCTTTATTGGAATAGAAGCATGTGTAAGGAACAGTGGCAAAGCTGCATACTGAAGACCAAGCTTGCAACCAGGATAGATAAGGTACCCCCAGCGTGAGAAAGCAGAAAAGGGAGGGTAGAACTTCAAAGCACACTTCGGAGGAGAGAGATCTGCCAGGCCATCTGGCCGACCTTGAGCTCCCGGGATGAACAGCGTTCCCATGGAAACCAACATCTCCCAAACATTCCGGAGGCCCAAGGCAGAGCCAGTCTCAAACCATGAAAATGGCAGGGACCTCCACGAACTCCACTCTATGCCTTAGAATTCGTGGATGGCCCTGACAGTCACTATCAAACCAGATACAAGGAAAAGGCCACACCTCATGTGGCATTATCGAGGCAAATTCAGGGGAGGGGGTTCAGGGTTTGTGACTGATGTAGACAAGCCCATAGCCTCTAGAGCAACAGAAAACAAGTTTGCTCCTTCTTCAATAGGACATCCATTCTTTCAATTACCCTTTCACTGTGACTCATGTTCAGCTTGTAGTCCACTAAGACTCCTAGATCCCTTTCTCATGTACTGCCATCAACCAGGTGTCACCCATCCTATATCTGTGCTTTCCATTTTTACTGCCCAAATGTAGTACTCTGCATTTCTCCATGTTGAAATAATTTTTTTTAAGTTCTGGTCCAGCTTTCTAATCTGTTGAGGTTATTTTGAATTCTAATCCTGTCCTCTGAGGTATCAGCTATCCCTCCTAATTTGGTGTCATCTTCAAGATAAGAATGCCCTCTATTCCCTCATCCAAGTGATTGATAAAGATGTTGAATAGCCCTGGGCCCAGGACAGAACTCTGTGGCACCCTGCTGGTCACTTCTATCCAGGATGAAGAGGAGCCATTTGTGAGCACCTTTTGAGTTTGGTTGGTCAACCAATTACAAATCCACCTAACGGTTGCATTGTCTAGCCCACAGGTTACTAATTTTTTTTGCAAGAATACCATGGGAGACCTTGTCAAAAGCCTTACTGAAATCAAGATACACTACATCCACAGCATTCCCTTCATCTATCGTGTTTGTAGCTCTGTCAACAAAAAAAGAGATCGGGTGAAACTGGCATGACTTATTTTTGAGAAACCCATGTTGACTTTTAGTGATCACGGCATTCCTTTCTAAGTGGTTACAGGCTGTCTGTTTAATGATCTTCTCTAAATTCTTGCCCCACTCCCATTTTTTGTTAAGATCAGTGCACTGGGTTTCATTGGTTGTGGGGGAAGCTCTCTCAGGCACTAACTCTCTGCGGGACTTTACAGGCTAAAGGATTTAAAATGAGCAGTTAACCAGAGCAACTCCAAGTGAAGGAAAGCAGATCAAGGACAAGCTAATTTTACAGCAAAAACAATTATTTCTTTATTAAAAAGACAGAACAGTAGAAGGCCATATTAACAGTCTACATTCAATACAAGCTGGTAATAGCAGTTTCCCAAAGGAAAAAGAGAAGGAAAACAGCACGGGTGCTAAAATCCTACTTCTGACCAATCCGGGGGGGGGGGGCGGCGGCGGGCGGGATAGAGGGGTGTAGCTGAGCTTAAGGTCCTAGAGTCTAAGACACACATGGATTTTCTCATCCTCTTGATGCTATACAGGCCTTCTTGGCCAGAGCTTCTGGGAGCTGGAAGAAGAGAGAGGGGCCAAAAAAGGAGCACCAAAAGGATATACCGTATATTAGCCTTCCTAGCTAATATAGCCCTTTTTTAACTTGAGGGCTATCTCCTGAAGGAAACACTTCTGGATGGGGAATGTTATTCTATTGGAGGATTCAAAAGGTGCTTAGTGTGGTGTGTACAAAGGTCAGATGTGAATGTGATCTCTGTCTGCCTTTCATCCTCTGGGCACTGATAATGGCTCTTAGATGGCCTGGGAGAGATGAACTATGGAGGCAATGCCAGTCAGGTTTTCTCTTTGAAATCCAATCAGGCCCTGGAAACCACAGAATACATCACAATGGAGGGGGGTTGTATACCAGTCTGTCAGTTTGGCAGAGTCTCCATTCAATGTAGGTAAGCACTGATTGCTATCAATGAGACCATTTCGTTGTCAGTGGGGTGGTGGCGGTGGTGAGATTCCAGTATACACTTTTAAATCAGGCTTGACATCTCCAGAATGGACAGGGACCCAAGCTTTTGTACTACCTGTCAGGGTCATCCATGAATTCTGAGGCATAGAGTAGAGTTCATGGAGAATCCTGACAGTTTGATGGTTTGAGACTGGTTCTGCCTTGGGCCTCTGGAATGTCTGGGAGATGTTGGTTACTATGGGAACGCTGTTCATCCCGGGAGCTCAAGGCCAGCTAGATGGCCTGGCAAATCTCGCTCCTCCAAAGTGTGCTTGGATGTACTGCCCTCCCTTTTCTGCTTTCTCACGCTGGGGGTACCTTATTTGTCTCCACTGTAAGTTTGTTCTTCAGTTTGCAGCTTTGACACTGTTCCTTACACATGCTTCTATTCCAATAAAGAACTTTATTGAAGATATCTGAGTTTGTGTTCTGTGTACATCACAGAAAGCTGCAAACTCCCTTTTTTTTATTTTTCCGTCCTGAAACTGTGGAGCCTTTACCTGCAATGTCTGAGGACGCAGAGACTGGCACGCAGATGGACCAAGATCTGACTGTGGCCAGCACCAAAGAAGCCGATGCCTCGAAGCAGGAGACCGGGGCAGAGGGGGGTGCTGTTGCCGTCGCAGCTGGAGGCACCAGCCGAGACCGCCGGAGGGCTGGAAGATTTCCACTCTCCACTGAGCCCTGGGACTGGGGGTCGAGCTGGCTCCAGGGAGGGGCAGCCTGCCAAGCTTCGGCACGCCGGTGCGAGAGGTTTTGGGCCCCGCCTGGCCATGGGCAGGGGCCGGTCGCCGAGAAGAACGCAGGTCCCGGTGGGACAGACCCCAGGGTGAGGGGCCTAGAGAGCCAGAAGCGAAGTTTTCCCTGGCAGAAGTTGGAACCAAGGTTCTTCAACTGAAACAGCAAATGGGTGAGATACGGGAGGTACTCCTAGAACTCCTGCACAGAACCCCTCCGGCTCCACCAGCCCCTGGAGGGGCCCAGCCTCCCCCAGCGCCACCAGCGGCTGCCCAGGCACCCGGGGATGGGGTCCCCGTTCAGCCCCCTGACGTACCTGGCCTGCCGGCTCCTGGACCGGCTCCCCCGGTAGGGGCTGGCCCGGTTGAGCTGCAGGAGCGACCCCGGGGCTGGAAACACCGGCATCTGAAGGCGAAGTTCGATGGGGATCCAGCAAAACTACCCTACTTCATGACTCAAGTGGTGAGTTACATGACTCAGTGGGAAGGGGAGTTCCATTCCGAGGCTGAGAAGGTGCAGTATGTGTCCAACCAACTGGAGGGAGAGGCGGCCCAGTGGTTGGTGGGTCTTTATGATATGGGAGCCCCTGAACTGGGTAATTACCAAGAGTTCCTGATGGCTCTCAGGGCCCAGTTCGAAGATCCTTTAAGGGGGAAGCGAGCTCGAGGGAAGCTTAGGAGCCTGAAGCAAGGTACGATGCCAGTGGCAGAGTACGCGGCTGAATTCCGCCGCCTAGCCAGCCAAGTGCTTGAGTGGTCAGAGGAGGTCAAGGTGCAATTTTTCCAGGAGGGACTGAACCCTGACATTCTAGAGTGGACCCTATTCCAGGGAGACCCCGAAACCCTCCTGGGGTGGATACGGCTAGCTGGTGAAGTGGAGTCGGTGAAAGGCAGCATCAAGATGTTGCGCCGCCAGGCAGGGACGGAGGGGAAGTCCGCCGGGGCCCCGGGGAAGAAGACCAAGCCGGTACGCTCGGGGGGAGCCAAATACATTGGGCCTTTTCGTGTTGTTAGGATGGTAAATCCTGTGGCTTTTGAACTGTCCTTACCTAAGTTGTACCGTCATGTGCATCCTGTGTTTCATTCCAGCCTGCTCAAACCCGTGAACCCTCCAGACAAACACCATCCGGCTCCAGAACCTGCTCCTCAGCCGATCCTGGTGGATCAGGACCAGCATTTTGAAATCTCTGAGATCCTGGACTCTAGGCTTCACCGGGGAGGGTTACAGTATTTGGTGAAGTGGAAACACCTGCCTTTGGGCCATGCGGAGTGGGTTGCTTCTGAGCATGTCAATGCCAAACGCTTGTTGCGAAAGTTTCATGCCCGCTTTCCCGATAAGCCTGGTTGGAAGGGGGGGTTTGAGCTTCAGGGGGGCAGTATGTCAGGGTCAACCATGAATTCTGAGGCATAGAGTAGAGTTCATGGAGAATCCTGACAGTTTGATGGTTTGAGACTGGTTCTGCCTTGGGCCTGTGGAATGTCTGGGAAATGTTGGTTACCATGGGAACACTGTTCATCCCGGGAGCTCAAGGCCGGCCAGATGGCCTGGCAAATCTCGCTCCTCCAAAGTGTGCTTTGATGTACTGCCCTCCCTTTTCTGCTTTCTCACGCTGGGGGTACCTTATCTGTCTCCACTGTAAGTTTGTTCTTCAGTTTGCAGCTTTGACACTGTTCCTTACACATGCTTCTATTCCAATAAAGAACTTTATTGAAGATATCTGAGTTTGTGTTCTGTGTACATCACACTACCCTTTCCAACATATGTTTACTATATATGTGCAGACTCTGGAAAAAGGCAGCTCCCTGCCTAAAGCATCAAAAGTCAAATTTACCAAGCATAACTCTTAAGAATCCCCTCCCCAGTTGTTAGGATTGGTCCCAAACATGACCTATTCCTGTCAATTTTAGCATTTCTTTGTAACATTGCTGTTAATTGTGTTTTCATTTCTTTGTGCTTGTTAACAATAGTATTTTGGTGCCTGTGGAAGAGGAATATAATGGTTGGTAATGAGAATGGATAGATAAGCTGCAGCTGCATAATGAACTTGGGGAAAATGGGATGGACATTACATCTGAAGAAGGGATGATGTCTACCATTTGTATTGAAGCTCTCCAGATTTCATAGATTGAAATATGGCTTTATTATAATGTCTGTTTTCTAAGTTTCAGTTCTGAGCAACAACCTTGTATAATATGCTTTCTGGATTACTGTACCAATAATGTTTTCTGTTTAACTCTGAAACAGCTGGACACTGCATCTGAAAATGCAAGTATATGACAGTTTGCTCAGAATTCCCTAAAACTCCTGCTAGACATGATGAACCTGTTTGGAGAACAGAGAAACTTTGTTGTTGGAGATGAAGAGGCAGATGAAGAAGAACTCTCTGGTCCACAAGCCCTTGCTTGGGATGACAGATGGCAGAGGTGATCCAGGTACAGGTGTGAACTTGAGTTCCCTGCTAGGAATAATCCCAAGCCAGAACACGGTACGTTGGATGGAGTTCAACCCAGTGGGAAGTGGTTCACCACGCTGGCATAAAGTGACCATGGAGCTGGAGGGTGATATGGCTCCGGAAACTAGGACAACGGTGAGGGCTCTGGGGGTAGAGAACTGCTGTCTGAGAAATGAGCTGGAGGATCTGCAGCAGATGTTGTCAGATAAATGATCAGAGGATCAAGACAAACAAGAGAGCCAAAGCTCTAAGCCAGGGCTCCCCAGGTTTCTGCCATGACAGGAACCATTGAGACCAGTTCCCCCGAAGTACTTGGGAGAGAGGAAGTAGCCTGTGGGTTTTGATGGTGACCTTGAAAAGCTGGCCTATTTCTCACTCCTAAAAAGTTCCTAGATCTTTTTTTCCTTTCCTTTTCCATTCATAATTTTTATTTAAAAAAATTCTCTCATGACTGCTTTATGTGCTTCCCAGACCATAGCCATGTTTGTTCCCTTATTCATGTTTTTTCAGCTCCATTTTAGCCATGATTAATATGTTTTCATCTCTTAATAATGTTTAATTTAGTCTCCATGAGTAATTTCTTTTTTTTTTTTTCATTTTTAATTGTTAACATTATTGGATTATGATCTAGCCATCTTTTAGGTATGGATTTGTTTTTTCACCATTAATGATTATTTGTTTTTGTTGTGTCTGATATATAGCATCTATCCATTTATTTAAAAAATCACTGATTTTCTACTTTACTAATTTTCACACTCAGTTTTTTGGATACCAGAAACGTGTCAATACACGATGCCAATTTATGTGGTTCCAAGTAATATGTATAGTCCTTTATCTTTCCTTCTTGTTGCAACCAAATGTCAATTAATTTTAGGTTGTCCATCATCTTAAAAAAGAATCATGAGAGTTTCCCGTGTTTTTCTTTTAGCTTTTTGTGAAAAATCTGTCATTTGGGGGTCAATAACCCCATTCCAGTCCCCCATCATGATTAAATATTCACAGTCATGTTCTGCTATGTCTTCCTCCAGTTTCTTGTAAAATTTATCCTGCTGTTCTGACAGTGTACATACTCCAGATCTTCTTTGTGGTCTCTGTGAATCACACAGCTGGGGTTATTCCTGCGCCTGCACAGAGCATTCGGAACCTTCTGGAATCACTAGGCAGAATGTGCATTGATACATTTTTGGCGGTAACTCCACCCACCCTAATGGTCCCTTATAAGGTGCTCCTGCCTAATTCCCCTCAGTTCCTTTCTGCCACATTAGCAGCTTGAAGGAACCTTTGTTCACTAGTTTTTTTCTCTTTCACTTTTGACTTGATTGGATCTTGACTTGGCTTGGATTTTTGACTACAATTTTTCCTCACTCCTCTAGATTTGGCATTCTGTCTCTGAATTTGGTGTTGACTTGGATCAGTTTCCTTTACTCTTGACGGTTTTTCCCTTTGGATTTGGTGACTTCATGAGTAAAATGTCTTCGAGAGCGGCCTTTAAAAGGTGTACTATTTGTCAGGCTAAACTCCCAAGCACGGGTGGCCATTCCCGCTGCTTGATTTGTCTTGGAGAGACGCATAATGTTGAATCTTGCGTGCACTGTAGGGCCTTCACACCTCAGGCACACAAGCACAGGATGTCCCATTCAGAGTCCTTCTTATATGAGAGGGCTCTGATTCCAGCCTCTACTTCGACTCCAGCTTCTACTTCGGTGTCTGCACCACCTAAATGCGGCCGTTCGCCATCTCCCAACACCAAGACCCAAAAACATCATCGCTCCCGTAGCCCTTCCTGACTCCATTCAGTTGCTTCGGAACCAGAGGCAGTGTGCGGTTTGCACAAACATGTTTTCTCCTCGGATTCAGCTTGGGATCAAGCACACTCGACACCTTCAACTTCAGCACGGGACCAGGAACCCTCCACTTCGAAGGCTGTCCCTCGGGACCAGGCGACTTCTGAAACCACCAGTTGGATTGGTGTTCTGGGAGAGGCTGCAAAGTCCTTAAAGAAGAAAAGGAAGGACAAACACTCTTCTCGGCATGAAGACAGCTCTAAGTCTAAGAGCAAGCCAAAGGATGCTTCAAAAATGTTGAAGCCGATGGCCATTCCACCTGCGGTCTCTACTGATAAGGCTGCAAGGCCTGTCGATACCGCTGATTCACAACTCGCTGTTGAAGCCGAGGCTGTTCCAACCCGACCATCCTCAGTGACAGCTGCTGAGGGAAATGTGCCATGTCATGCTCCAACCCCTATGGGCTCAGTGGAGATTGTGGCAGTGGAAGTACCATCTGGTGCCGACACAGATGTGTCACCCCAGCAGAAGGGCCAATCACCAACCCTTGTCATCTTGAGAGCCCAACTTCTTGAACGTTCCATCTCGGACATCGAAGTTGAGGTCATCGAATCCAAGGACGCCACCCGAACCCAACTGTTCCAGTCCGGCATCCATGAGGATGAACCTGCTTCCACGGCCTACGACCTGGCACGCTCTGTCTACCGGGCTGGATTCATGTCGCCTACTGGTTCTAAGATTCTGATCTCCTGAGCATTTGACTTCAGGGAAATGTATGCAGCTCAGAGTGTATGCCGTTCCCCGCAAGGCCTCCATCCCAAGGAGCCATGGGACATTCCAGAAAATGATGCAGAGAGTCAGGTGTCTCCACGTCCTGACCAACGTCCTCTGCCACCGACTCCACCCACACCACTGCCACGTACCACCTCTCTGCTCCATGGCGATCACAGTCCGTCACCTGCTGATTCAATGTTGTCTTCATCGGGTTCATAGGATCCATACCTGCCCTATCTGCCATCTCCATGGCCTGATCTGGTGGAGGATGACTCTGTGTTGCCATCAGACGACATCCGTGCTTTTTCTGAGCAGATGGTCTGTATGTCCCATGCTTTGGATCTCAAGGTCGTTGAGAAAGAGTTGGAACCAGTGGACTCCATCTTCCATCGGATTCAATCGAAGGCTCCTCCTATGGCTTGTCTCCCTGTCCTGCCGTCCCTTCTGAAGCTCACTCAAGGTTCATGGGAGAACCCTTCCTCGATCCAGTCTACCTCAAAGAAAATGGATAGGCTGTATCGGGTTGGAGGTGAACACATCGAATGGCTTCAGACTCACCCTCGACTGAATTCTGTGGTGGTTGAGGCTTCCCAGAATAAGAAAGGAACGCTATCCTCAATCAACGCCACCTGACCCAGAAGGGTGGAAGCTCAACATAATGGGGAAAAAGATTTACCGTACTCTGAGGCAGGCCTGAGTTTTCGAATACCAAATTACTCTGCCTGTATGGGGGCGTACCAACAGGTACTTTGGGAAAGGATGATGCCCCTCATCCACGATCTCCCAGAAGAACCATGACGAATGGCTGAAGCAATCCAGTGAGAGGTGCAATTACTGGCAGGGCAACAAATGAATTCTGCCCGACATGTTGCAGATTGCACTGCTAAGATGATCGCTGGATCCATCGCCCTGCGTTGTCATGTGTGGCTCTGTTCTTCTGGTCTCACTCCCCAGGCCTCAGCTACCATCGAGGACCTGCCCTCGATGTTTTTCGTTCCACGGATGAAAAACTAGAGTTCACCCAGAAGATGAGGACCACCGCCAAAAAGTATGGTATGGCCACTTCCTCATCTTCTCAATACCACTCCAGGAGCCATACCAACTGGCAGACCACTACATCTGGCCACCAGTTTAGATGGGGGTTTACTGGCCAATCTTATAGATGTTCCCGATACTTGCCGTCTCCTTCACCAGTTTCATTGGTGAGGAGCCAGGGGTCAGCATCGCGATACCGACCCCCTACAAGGCAGCGGTCTAAGGATCAAGCCAGGAGAAAATTCTGAATTTCCACCTCACCCGGGTTCTCTCTTCCCTTTAGACCCCACTGTTTGGAGATCAACTGTTGAACTTCCAAGAAGCCTGTTGTTTAATAACATCAGACCGCTGGGTACTTCAAATCATCCGGAATGGCTATTGGATCGAATTTGACTCACTACCTCCAACAGGCCGGGTTCGATCAACACCGCCCTGCCCTCCCCTCCTCGAAGAGGTGCAGACGCTGCTCCACAAGGGGGCCATCGAACCTGTGGACTCCACACTTCACCACCTCTGCTTCTTCGAGAGGTACTTCCTGGTCACGAAGAAGGATGGCAGTCTCTGTCCCATTCTCGACCTTCACGGAGTGAACAGATACATAGAACCAAAGAAATTCAGGATGGTCACCTTAGCCTCCATCCTTCTGCTCCTGCAACAGTACGACTGGTTTGCCTCAATAGACCTCAAGGATGCCTATTTCCACACTGGGATCCATCCAGCCCACAGATGGTTCCTGGCATTCCAGATCGGGAGCGAGGTGTTCCAATTCCATATCTTGCCATTTGGACTTTCGACCGCTCCAAGGGTCTTCACAAAGTGTATGGCTGTGGTAGCGGCCTTTCTACACCAGCGCGGAGTGGTGATCTTCCCCTACATCGACGACTGGCTGATTGTGGTGAACTCTCAATGCCAGCTCGAACTCGATATCGATCTCACCTTAGATGTATTAGACAGCCTGGGACTTGTTGTCAACATATAGAAGTCACAACTACAACCGTCGCAATCCATCCAATTCATCGGAGCTCGGCTGGATGCATGTACAGCCGCAGCTTACCTGCCTCAAGACTGGTTCGACACCCTTCGGTCACTAATCCATGCCTGTCACCGATCCCAGAGGCTTCCCACCCATGCGGTCCAGGTGCTTCTCGGTCACATGGCAACTACTACCTATGTGACCCACCTCACCAGACTCCAGTTCCGTCTGCTCCAACACTGGTTCCTACAGGTGTTCGACCCCCTACACGACTGTCCAAAGAAACTGCTCATGATGCTACAAGCAGTTCAACGGTCGCTGGGATGGTGGTTGGTTCCGGACAACATCCTGTCAGGTATGCCATTCGACCCCCCTCAACCAGACATCTCTCTGATGACAGATGCCTTGATGCTTGGATGGGGAGCCCACCTCAACTCCTACAAGATCATGGGTGTTTGGGATGCCAACAAACGGACATGCCATATCAACATCCTAGAGCTCCTTGGTGTTCAGAAGGCACTACATGCATTTGAGACCCTAGTGACAGACAAGACCGTCCTGGTGGTAACAGGCAACACATCTGTGATGTACTATCTGAACAAGCAAGGAGGAACAAGATCCACTCAACTTCTTCAACTCACACTGGACATCTGGGATTGGTGCGTATGCAGGAACATTTACCTCCAATCCATCCATCTGCTGGGGGAGGAGAACGCTCTTGCAGACGGACTCAGCCATTGCAGACTCTCCATCCACGAATGGATGTTGCAGAGGTCAGTGACGTCAGACCTGTTCCAACAATGGGGAACCCCCCAAGTGGACCTATTTTCATCACCAAAACAGTCAGTGCCACCAGTTTTGCTCCAGATGTCGCGCCCTGGGTTCAAGGGGCGACATGTTCCTCTTCCAGTGGACGGCGCCTTTTCTCTACTTCTTCCCTCCGTTTCCACTGCTGACTAGGGTAATCACCAAACTGTGACGGGACTGAGCGGATGCCATTCTCATCACCCCGTGGTGGCCCTGTCAACCTTGGTTTGCAACCCTCTTGCATCTAGCCAGGCACCGATTCATCTGACTTCCAACCCGTCCCGATCTTCTCACCATTCAGAATGGGAAGGTCAGACACCCAAATGTACAAGCTCTACGACTGACAGCATGGAGGCTACGGCCTTGAACTCATCCTCCATTCAGATGACTGGGGTCACTATGTCCTCGGATTCGCCCTCAGTTCCGGGAGGCTGGATCTTTCCATCTCTGTCTCCAGAGGTTCAGACTGTCAACACCGCTGCCGAACGACCTGCTACCCATAGATCGTATCACTACAAGTGGAAAATGTTTGAAGCCTTTCTGGCTTATCAGGGACTGGCTACGGAACCGTACTCCATCCCAACAGTCTTGGAATTCCTTCTCCACCTGTCTGCTGCAGGGCTTTCGCTTTTGTCAATCTGGTGCTACTTGGCAGCCGTTTCTGTTGAATTCCAGGCTAGAGGCCACCAGTCTCCTTTTATGGCTCTGACGGTCAGGAAGTTCTTGAGAGGCTACGCCAACCTTCATCTTCTGGTACCGAGCCTACGCCGATGTAGGGTCTCGAACTGGTCCTCTCTCAGCTGGCTCGACACCCCTTCGAGGCCCATGGCATCTACTGATTTGAGGCTTCTGACCTGGAAGACTGCTTTCCTTGTTGCTATTACTTTGGCGTGTCGAGCTGGAGAACTCTGTGCCTTGCACTCGGATCCCCCATACACTGCCTTCCACAAACATAAGGTAGTGCTCTGTCCCGATATCTCCTTCCCCTGAAGGTGGTGTCGAGCTTCCATCTGAATCAGTCTATCACTCTCCCTGCTTTGATGCAGAACCCAAAGGACAAATTCAAGCTTACCATCCACTCCATGATATCAGGAGGGTGCTCGCCTTTTACATCCAGAGAACTGCTCCCTTCAGGAAGTCACCTAAACTGTTTGTTTCCTCTGCCGACTCGAGACTTGGAGAACCTATTTCTCCATGTCTGTCTAAGTGGGTGACATCGACTATATCCCTCTGCTGTGAACTGGCCAAGAAGCTATTGCTACCACGGATTCAAGGACACTCGACGAGGGCTGTCTCCACCTCAACAGCTTTCCTCTCTGGGGTCCCTCTAGAGGACGTTTGCAGAGCAGCAACTTGGTCATCACCTTTGACTTTCATTTCCCATTATAGACTTGACACTTGTTCTAGGAACGAGGCTGCCTTTGCGAAAGCTGTGCTTTTGTCTTCTATTAAATGAGTGAGTGTTAATGTGTTGCCAAGTTACTTGATTGATATCCTTGATATGATAAGTATGATAGTTCATCAGCTCAGCTTAAGAATGTGTTGTCAATAAATCCAATTGATGTTTGACTGTGAAGCATGGTCCTAGTGTCAATATTTATAGGACATACCCTCCTCCTGGAGTGAAGCTTGCCAGTCTACCCAGCTGTGTGATTCACAGAGACCACAAAGAAGATGGACAAGTTGCTTACCTGTAACCATAGATCTTTGAGTGGTCTTCTGTGAATTCACACAGACCCGCCCATCCTCCCCTCTATGTCCTACTATATCATACAAACATGCTTAATGTTCCTTATGCTGCTGTTTGCGGCATCATTCAAGGAACTGGGGGGAATTAGGCAGGAGAGCCTTATAAGGGACCGTTAGGGTGGGTGGAGTTACCTCCAAAAATGTATCAATGCATATTCTGCCTAGCGATTCCAGAAGGTTCTGAACGCTCTGCGCAGGTGCAGGAATAACCCCAGCTGTGTGAATTCACAGAAGACCACTCAAAGATCTATGGTTACAGGTAAGCAACCTGTCCTTACCATTGTTTGTTTCCCATCTATCTGTATTTCAATTCCAAGATTCCTTTGTTGTCTCTAAAGATTTCTTTTGATGGTATATTCACTGATACACATATAACAACTCCTCATTTTTTCTTATCAGTGGCTGCTATGTAATTTTGTCTTAATTTAGGGTTTTTCATACATTTTCATATTTCTCTCTAATAGGAGTAAGCAGATTATATCATTTTTTTGTTTTTCTATAAAGTGGAATATCTTATTTCTTTTTGCTGGGGAATTAAGCCCATGGACAGTCCAGGATAATTTTTTTAATCCATTTCTTATCTATAGTGCATCTGTGTTTCTGTCCTCTATTTTCTCCAAATTCTTCTTTTTCTTCTGTTTCCTTCTTCTCCTGTTTCTCTGACTTCCTGCTCTTCATGCTCTGTCTCTCCTATTTCAATCAATTTTTGCTTCTTCTCTCTTTTCTATCATGTTTACATTTAAACATAAAAATGAAAAAAATGTATCACAGACTTACCAGACACTAGTTGAGCTGGGAATCCAACATGGCAGCTGCAGCCACTTTCCCTGTTGTAGTCCCGCACCCTCTACCTGGCCAGCCAATCAGGTTACACTCCTGTTCGTATCTTTGCAAACAGGAGTGTACAAACTGCCAATCATTTGAACGTTTTCCAGATTAATCCCTGCAATCTGGATGAAGGCCTGGATCCACCAGACACAGACTAAAAGGTAAGTTTTGCGGGGGGCGGGTTCTGAATGACATGTATTTATTCGAATGGTGGCCTGTACAGCTCACCGATCTTTCAAATAAATATGTGTCATTTTTCATCATGTAGACAGGACCTATCTCTTTCATTTTCCTTGTAATTCTTCCATCTTAGTCTTCAAGTCTTCAGCATCTTCTGTTACCTTCCCTATTGCTTGCTTTAAGTTGTTTATTTCTCTTTTAAAATCTTGTCTGAGTTCTGTTCTTGTGTCTTTCAGGTCCTTTCTCACATCTTGACACATTTTTTGAAATTCTTTCAGTAGTTTTTGAATTGGATCAATGGGTTTTGCTGGTAATTCTATTGATGGTTTTTTCATTTGGGACATTTGCTCTTGAACTGCTTTTCTGGTGCTTCTTGCCATTTCTCTCTTCTCTCACTCTTGCTCTCTCTCTTCCCCTTTTCCCTTCCTCTATTTCTCGTCTACATTTTATTCCTTCTTGCAGCTCTTCAAATTATTCCTGTCTATGGGATTTCCTCTTCTTCACAACAATATATAGTTTTCCAAGTTCTAATGTAAATATCTTGCTGTAGAAATAGTCTTATACACACTTGTATCTATATTATTTCAATGAAGTGTTTTCAATGCTTTACTTAGAACATCTTTCCCTTATTGAGTACAATTTCGTCTTACCAACAAAATCTCCCATGTCCTCAGATGAATGGCTTCAAAGAAGATTTCTTCTGCCTGATGAACTTGGACAGCCAGATCCCCTCCCTGTAAATTGGGCCTCTCTTATTGATAATGTATATTTTAACCCTTTAATCAGGGGCGGGGCTGTATGTATGGATAAAGAAGGTAAACTTAATCAAATTGTGGAACTTGATTGAGCTATAGAGACATCTGATAAAAGCTTAAGCCCTAGCTCCAACTTAGATTTATTAGGGCAATCTTACAACCAACCTAAGGTAAATGATACTTGTTCTCTCATGGAACATATCAGGGTGGACCTCTAAGCTAGCTGATATTGACTTTAAAAAATGTTGTACAAGCTACCAAATAATTTGTATTCAAGAAATGTGGGTTACTCTCCCCGATTTTACTTTCTTCCCTGGTTATACTGCACACTCCCTTCCTGCTTCCAAATCAAAGGTCAAAGGCCGCCCCTATGGTGGACTGGCTACCTTGGTATCATTGGATGCCAATCTAACAACCTCTCAAATGTATTTTGGGCTTTGTAGTAATATTTTAACCTTTCAAATCCAATGGTCCAGTGGGGTACAACACTTTTTGATTAATATATATTGCCCCCCACATAACTCAAAATATGAAAGTGATTTTAAGTGGGAAGATCTGGAATTAGTCCTCTCTTCCCTCTATGAATTATATACTGGCCCTATAATTTTAATAGCTGGAGACATGAATGCTAGATTAGGCTATAACAATTATAAAATAGCTGAGAAATTGGGTTTAATCCCAGAGGACCTGACCCATCTACCTCCCAGGAACTCTAAGGATTGTGGGATCAAAGAAGCCGGCCTCTGTGTCTTTTCGCTTATTTTTAAATTCCGCCTGTTCCTCTGTAATGGGTCAGATAGAGCTCCTGAATCAGACCTTTATACATATATAGGTCCTAAAGGGAAGAGTGTGATTCATTATTTAATTCTCTCCCAAGCAGCTATCCCATTTTTTGAAAATTTTAGTTTTGTCTAGACCCGAGAGCGACCATATGCCATTGCAATTATCTCCTTTGCCTCTATGTAAGCCATTTTTAGCAAAATAACTGACCGTTCTCCCTGAAAATACTTTAGGTTATGGCGACAGAAGTATCCGTTGGAGTGAGAAAGTCCAAGCTTCTATAAACTCTTTCTTAGGGTGCCCCAGTAGCATACGATTAACAGATCAAATTCTAACTTTTGTGAACCCTTTGGAATCCTTTGATAAGTTAGTTCAAGAAATTAGGCCTTTTTTGGTTACCACTAGAAACAAATACCCATGTAAACAATCTATTCATGGCTGGATTGACAAACAATGTTTTTTGCAAAAGTGCAGATTAACAAGGGCTATAAAAAAATTAAGACAGGAAGATTCTTTAGAACATTACAGTCTTTATATAATTCTCCGTAGAGCGTATAAGAATCTACTTAAAAGGAAAAGGGCAGAATATATCCGCCTGTCCTGGATGGAGCTAGGTCAGGCTCTCATGGATAGGGACTCAACTAGATTTTGGGCCCTGATAGAAAAGGGGACACGAAAGGTTTATGACACCACTGAAAATCAAATTACCCCTACACAGTGGTTGGCCCATTTTTCTTTTCTTTTTTTTTTATTATTATTTTTATTGTGGCATAATACAAACTATGTACAGTATTATCATTACACAAATTTCCAATTTCACGCTACATAATTTCCCTTTTCACTTTCATTTCCCCCCCACCAATCTTACATCCTTTCATCTCTTCTTCTTCCTATCCACTTCTCATTATCCTTCCACTTCTCATCTTCTCATCTCTCTCCTCCCCTTCATTTGACCTTCTCCCTTCCATATTCATTTCCCTCTCATCTCTACCATCTCACATACTTCTACCCTCTAGTTCATAATCCCACCTCCTCCTCAACTTCCATTTTAGCCCTCCTGTTTGAGTTGTATATATATAATTCATTGCTTTCTTCCTTGTATCCCTCTTACTTTCTTTACTTAATTATTATGCTAAACCTTCATTAAAAGTTTTTCCTCTTTCTTGTTCGCTTTGTTTTCAACTGCATCTGATACTGTTGCCAAAGTTCCCTTGCCTTGGTGTCTCTAAATTTGATTATCTTCCTCTTCTATTATGTTTTTTTTTATTCAATTGTCCTGATTTTATCTCTATCATGTAGTACTTCATTGCTTCCTCCCATATTCAAGAATTGGATACCATTCTTCTTCCATCTTCGAGATCTTTCTTTTGTTTAAGATATGTGTTAATCTATCATTTTCTCTCATCTCATTGATTTTTCCCAGCCAGCTCTCTATTGTGGGAATTTCTTTTCTCTTCCAATTTGAAGCTATCAATAATCTTGCTGCGGTGACTATATACAGTAATATTCTTCCAAATTGTTGTTTAAATTTTCTTTCAAGATTGACTGTTATATTTAATAAATACAACTTGGGGTCCATTACAAATTGAGTCTTAAAATTTTTTTGTATTGTCTTATGAATTTTTCCCCAAAATTTTTGAATCTTAGCACATCCCCACCACATGTGGTATAATGTGCCTATGTCTTTCCCACAACGCCAACATTTGTTATTTTCTGTTTTGTATATCTTACTGATTCTGGCCGGTGTCAGGTACCATCTGTTGACTATTTTCAAATGATTCTCCTTCAAGGCCAGACAGGCAGTAAATTTGTCTGTCTCAGTCCATGCACTTTGCCACTCCTCCAGTGTTATTGTTTCCCCAAGGTCTTGAGCCCGTTTTATCATTGCTTCAGATACGGGCTCTTTCTCCAATTCTCTATCTAATAATATTTTATAATACTGCGATACTTTCTTTCTTTCTTTTCCCCAAATCACTTTATCTATCTCAGTTTCTGAGATTTCCATATCCAGGTCTGTTTTGTCTACCAAAAATCTATTCTTCATTTGCAAATATTTAAACCAGCTCATATGTATTCCTTTTAATTCCAATTCTTCTTGTGTAAAGATTTCCACTTTCCCTTCCTTTTTCCACAATTCTTGATTTATCAAGTCTTTATATCTCATCCAAGTGTCTGTCTCTTCCCACCGTCCCAAGAAAGCTTCTTGCGGGGAAATCCATAGTGGTATTTTCATATAAAATTGTTTTTTTATTAAATGCCAGATTCTTAACAGTGATTTCCTTATTATATGATTTTCAAAGTCTTTATGTACTCTTTGTTTTTCATATCCTAGGTACGCGTGCCAACCAAATCTTAATGCATAACCCTCCAGGGTTAATGTCCTTATGTTTCCCAGTTTAATCCAATCCGCCAACCAAGTAAGACCACCAGCAATATAATATAATTTCAGATTTGGTAGGGAGGCACCTCCAGCGTTCTTGTTAGCTGTTAAAATCATGTTCTTTATTCTCGCCTTCCTCCCTGCCCTAATAAATTTGCTTAAATCAAAAGTCCATTGCTTCATTGTTTTTACATCTCGAAGTATTGGTAGATTTTGGAAGAGAAAAATACACCTCGGTAGAATGTTCATCTTTATTGCATTTATTCTACCTAGAAGGGAAAGGTCAAGCTTATTGCAATGAGCCAGGTCGCCTTTTATCTCTGTCCATAATCTTTTGTAGTTAGTTTCATAAAGGTCAATATTTCTTTTATTTATCCAAATACCTAAATATTTGACTTTATTTTCAATCTTACAGCCCGATTTCCATTTCAATTGTTCATCTTCTTTTTTTGTTAGATTCTTTGTTATTATTGCCGTCTTCTCCCTGTTGAGTTTTAGTCCCGCTATGTCTCCATATTTCTTAATCATATCAAGCAATCTTTCTATATTTTCCAAGGGATCTTCTAAGATTATTGCGATATCGTCTGCGAATGCTTTTATTTTATACTCTTGATTTTTTATTTTTAGTCCTGGGATTTGATTTTCATTTCTTACGTAATTATTTAAGCTCTCCAGTGTCAGGATAAATAATAATGGGGACAAAGGACAACCTTGTCTTGTCCCCTTAAAGATGCTAAAAATTTCAGTATTTTCCCCATTAATCATCAAGGATGCTTTTTGCACATCATATATTGCTTGTATATATCTAATAAAGGTCTTGCCAAAATTTAATTCTTCCAATGTTTTTAACATAAAGTTCCACATCACATTGTCGAAAGCTTTTTGCGCATCTATAAATATAAGAGCAGCTTTCTTATTATTTGCTCTTTCGTAATATTCTATTGCGTTGATCATTGTTCTTACATTATCAGATAATTTTCTTCCTTTTATAAATCCAACTTGATCTTCATGAATTATATCTTTTATTACTGTATTTAATCTATTAGCTAAAATCGTAGCGTAAATTTTATAATCGGCATTAAGTAGAGAAATGGGTCTGTAATTAGCCATATTTTGTTTTTCTTTTCCTTCTTTTGGTATTAATATAATATTTGCCGTTCGCCATGATTCTGGGATTCCTTGATTTGGAATTTTATTCATCATTTGCTGCAGAGCTGGTATGAGGCCTTCTTGGAATACTTTATAAAATTCTGCTATAAATCCATCCTGTCCTGGAGTTTTCCCATTTTTAGATTGCTTAATTGCTTGCAGGATCTCTTCAGAACTGATAGGTTGATCTAGTTGTTCCTTAAGTTCTTCTGACAATTTCATATTTTCCTTTATGTTTTCTTTTAAAAAAGTTTCCATTTCTTTTTCGTTGATTTCCACTTCGTTCTTGGCATATAATGCTTTATAGAATTCAAGAAAGGCATTTTTAATTTCTTTTTGAGTTGTTAGTTTAGTTTCTCCTTTCTTGATTTCAGTGATCAATTTATTCTCTGAGTCCTTTTTTAATCTATAAGCCAACCAACGACCAATTTTGTTAGCATTCTCAAATTGTCTTTGTTTAATTCTTCTTAATTTTTTCCCTATTATTTCCGACAGGTCAGATGTAAGAGCTTCCTGAATGGTTTTGATTTCCATTTGTAATTTCCTGTTATTTGGATTTTCCCTTAATTTTTCTTCTATCTCTTTTAGGTCCTTCATCAAATCTAGATTTCTCCTTCGTTTTTCTCTATTTATCTCCGCTCCTCTTTGTAAAAAAAAATCCTCTTATTGTTGCCTTAAAAGCATCCCAGATTACATTAGTTGATATTTCTCCTCCAGAGTTAGTTTTTAAAAAATCTTGTATTTCTTTTTTGACTTTATCTACAAATTGTTTGTCTTTTAACATTTCCTCTTTTAACCTCCATCTGTAATCCCTTCTAAAACTTGTTATCTTTATTTCTATAGGATTATGATCGGATAATATTCTTTCAATTATTTCCATTCCCTTGATTCTGATTAATAATTCGGCCGACACCCAAAACATGTCTATCCTTGACATTGATTTGTGGGCCTCAGAAAAAAAAGTGAATCCTTTCTTTTCTCCATATTTCATAGTCCATACATCTTTCAGGTTTAAATCCTCCATCATGTTCTTACAAATTTTTGGTAACACTCCATGTGGCTTTTTATTTGAATTCGTTGTCCTATCATTTTTTACTGTCATGACCCCATTGAAGTCTCCTGCAATTATAATGTTTGACCTGTTTAGTTCCGTTATTTCTTGATATAATTTTTTGTAAAATTGAACTTTCCTTTCAATTGGAGCATAAATAGCGATTACTGTTATTGTTATATTGATCAGTCTTATTTCTACACCTATATAATGTCCTTCTTTATCATTGAATAACTCCGTTGCATGGTAAGTATCTTTGACGTATATCGCCACTCCTTTTTTCCTTTTCTTAGCATTTGAGAAGAAACCTTGTCCTAATTTTGGTCTATTCAATAATTTGTTATCTTTCTCACGAATTTTGGTTTCTTGGAGGCATATAATTTCCGCTTTGCTTTTTCCCAGCAGATGGAATACTTGGTTCCTCTTTTTCGGTTCGTTCAAACCTTTAACGTTCCATGTTCTTATAGCTATTGTTGCCATTTTATAATTTTATATTGTTTCTTCCTCCTCCTCTTTTTCTTCTTCTTCTTCTTCTTCTACATCCTCCCCTTCTGATTCTTCTTCCGAATCTTTTTTCTCATGCTCTGATCCTCCGTTTTGAGTTCCTTGATCTTCTTCTTCATCATCATCTTTTGGTCCTGTCCATTTTCCAATATTGCTTTCCAATTTTTTATCCACTTGTTTTTCTTTTACCATGCTCTTTGGAAATTCATCTTCTTTTGTTTTTCTCTTCCTTTTAAATCTAACCTCTGCCTTCTTTTCCTCCTCCTCTTCCAGTCGCTTAATAAATTCTTCTGCTTCATCAATGGTATTTATTTTTTGTCTTTTTTGATTAAATACAAAGTTTACTCCCTCTATACGCTCCCACCTATATCCAATACCAAGTTTTTTCAACTTTTGCGTCAAAGGCCGGTAATCTTGTCTTTTTCTTAAGATTTCATTTGGGACATCTTTAAATATCTGTATTTCTTTCTCCTCTATTTGAAGTTTCCTTGTATAACTATTTTGAATAATTTTCTCTTTAATTCTTATTCTGTTGAAAACAACTATTATGTCTCTTGGTCTCTTTTGATCTCTTGCTGTTCTCGAGTTCACTCGGAACAGATTATCCACTGCCTGCTCCATTTCCTCCTCCTTCACCTCAATAAAGTTTGCTAAACTCGGGATTATTTTCCCCCAGAGGTTTTCCTTATAAGTTTCCATGACTCCTCTCAGCTTTATACACTTTTCTCTATATCTCAATTCTTGCAATAATAACAAATTTTTCTCTCTATCTTGCTCTTTAGTCGTTGCAGTCATTTGGCTTTCTAATTCTTCTGTTCTTCCCTCAACATTATCCAGTTTTGTCTTCAAGCCGGCCATCTCCATTGTCAAGTTGTCTATCTTGTTATCTATTTTCACTATGTCAGCTCTGATGTCCCGTTTAAAAGATTTAAATTCATCTGACATTTGCTTCTTAAAGTTTTTCAATTCTTCCAGAATCTGTGAACCAATGTCTGATTGTTTTAATGGATTTTCTGTGGATCCCCTCCTCCCAAAGGGGATTTGAGTTTGAATCTGTGTAGCTCCTGTTTTTGCTCTAGTACCCGTCGCCATTATGTATTACTTGGTCAAATATATTAAAACCGTAGTTAGTAATTCAGTTAACTTAAGTTCTTATTACACAGTTAAACCAAAAGTTAGCAATACTATTCAATTAGCATGTTGTTACACAGAATGCTTAGAACAAAGTAATTTCACCCACTATTATTTTAAACAAGTCAATTAATCAATTTTCATACCACTATCATCTTCGTGGGTAGATCTTACATAAATTAATAAAGTTCTCACTATAATGAATTCAAACAACCATCCTGATAAATTTAATAATTTGTTTGTCTGTCAAATATCAAAAAAAGCTTTACCAAGTATATACCAGCTAATACTTCTTATTTTAAATTAACTGTTTTAGTTAGTGTTCCCTTATTCAGATGTAGTTATGTATTACAACAGACTTAATAATTTATATATTTTACACAAATTTATCGTGCTATATAAATAGCAGTTTGTGAAGCTAATATACTCAGTTATACCAGTTCTTAACTATCTAATTTATATATTATAACAATATTGCAGTTATAGCTTCCCCCATAAGGTGTCGCTATGTAACTGTCCTTCACCAGTTTCCAAGCTGTTCCTCCCTTCTCCACCTCAAATATTCTTCCGTAGAGCTATGGTTAAAGTTAGTTATTTAAGGCACAGGGAGGAAAAGCGCTCCTTCAACCTCTTTGAGGTCCAATCCTCTAGGGGCTAAGTTGTTGTGAAATACAAAAGTAACTGTTTCCAATTGTATATAAGATGAGCCAAGGCAGTGGCAAAAAGACAGCCGGGGGGAGTGCAACAATGTTACAGTTTATTACTACTGTGTTTCACTAATTCCGTACTGATTTTATACTTTAAGCTGCTTTCCCCCCGTTCCTCCTTTCCCCCCTGGCTCCTTAAAAGCCTCTTCCTCCTCTTCCTCCTCTTCTGGGACTAATCCTTAGTCCTAAAGTTTCCCTCTTCGCCCCTTTATGATACTAATCCAATTTTGATATATACAATCCTGTCTTGTTCTTCGCCCTCTTCCTGGGCTAACCCAAAGTTTCGATACTAAATATGTGTTATATTGAGATCTACCTCGTCCTCTTCGTCCTCTTCCTGGACTAGCCCAGAGTTCCCAATATTTGGAGCCAATAAATCCTCCTTTTTTTACAGTAGCAATAGCAATGGCAGATAGCAAATAGTCAATTTTAACTTTATTTCAATCCTATTGAATATGTATCTTGCAGTCTGTTCAGTCAGTTCAATCTATTCAATCTATTCTATTTCTTCTTGTCCCTTCTTATCCCGCCGCCTCTCACCCACACTACATTTCCATATCACTGTCCCGGATTGCACAGCTCAGTCTAAGGGACAATCGCCATTTTCTCCATGTGCACCATGTGCTCCGCTGAAACCTATGAGCACCCGCTTCTTACCGTAGGGATCTTCGTTCCAAACTCAAATCAAAGCAGAGTTTAAGTCCAACAGATTCGATTTGTTGAAGCTTTGGAGTCGAGAGAGCATGTGAGGGTTGGATCTTAATAGATCGATCTGCTCCGCAATGGCTGCTAGTAACCTCCTGCCAGCTGTCACCTGCTCCGCCGAGACTTTCGCCCCCGCACAGCAAGTGTTCGCGGCCGCAGTTTGCTAGCCCCACTATGCTTTATCCTTCCTGGATTTAAGCAATTGATACAGGGACGATCCCCTGATTTGCGGTAACAGAGGAAGGCTTACACAGAGCGCCGGCTCCAGACCTTCTTCCCCTCTTCTCTCCGACCGGAAGTCCTCAGTGGTTGGCCCATTTTTCCTCTTTGTATAATCAACATGCATCCTGGCCCATATTGAATACAAGAAATAGCCTTAGTATGACTACAATTTCATGCTGCCCTATTTGGGAACCAGTAACTGTTGAGGAAATAAATTGCTTGATTAATGCTCTCTCTACCAAAAAAAGCTCCTGGGGAGGATACGTTACCTGGAGAATTATTTAAATCAAATCCTGAATGGTGGTCACCTGTGTTTGCATCACTGTTCACCTACATAAATCACAATGGGAAAATCCCACCAAGGTGGGGAGTGAGTGTAGTGGTTCCGATTCACAAAAAAGGCTCTAAAGCTGATCTGAAAAATTTTATTTTTTTAAAATATATTTTTATTAATTTTATAATCATACATTATATTATCTAATCAATACTTAGTTATTATAACACATAAAATTACTATAAAATCACAATTTTCTATTAACTAGTTTCAAAAGTTAACATAAATTCTTTACTATAATTCTATTCAAAAATATTAATTCCCCTACCCCCCACCTCAGTGCTCCCCTTCACCGGAGCCATTATCCCTTACCTAATCTTTCCAGAATCTCATTTCTTCTCGTGGAGGTAACCTCCCATCTTTTGTCTGTAATACTTTTTTAACAAATACATTCCAAATTTTATCAAAGTCACTTTCTTTCCAACTTCCTCTTCTTACTTTGGTTCTCCATGTTAACTTATCATTTATTGCCATCTTCCACTCTTCTTTATACCACTCCTCCACTTGTACATTTATTTGCATTTTCCAATGTCTTGCTATAATTAATCTTGCTGCCGTTAATAAATTTGTTATTAAATCCTTTTCTGCTTGGTTCCCATTCTCTTCATTATAAATTGACATCAATGCTATGCTCGGTTTCCTTTCTATATTTCTATTCAGAATATTCTCTATTTCTATAAAAACCATTTCCCAAAACTGCTGTACAAATTTACAATTCCACCACATATGCATATATGTACCTATTTCTTGACAGCCTCTCCAACAATATTTAGAGTTATTCTTATCTATATTATGCAATCTTGCTGGTGTCAAATACCATCTCCATATTATTTTATAATAATTTTCTTTTATCCTTATCGACATATTTTTAGATGTCTTTGTTTCCATATCTTATCCCATTCATGATCTCCGATTTTTTGTTTCAAATCTTCCTCCCATATTCTGCTTAAATATTCCCCTTTGTCTTTTTCCCTTATTTTTTATCAATATTTTATATAATTCACTTGTAATACCTTTCATGCTTTCATTATCATCCCTCTTTTCACCTTTTTTCACCAAATTTTCAAATTTTGTAAATTCCCTTATTTCTTTATTATTCTTTTTCCAATTTTTAATCCATTGTTCTAACTGTATGCAATTAAACCATGAAATTTTCATTCCACATAATTTCTCTCTTATACTCCCTTTCTCATTCATCCATCCTATCCATCCCTCTATTTTTTCTAGTCCTCTTTTCTTTAATTCCTTTCCCATTTTTTCCTTCAAATTATTTGGGAATTTTTTTCCCATTATAACCGGTGTTAATACTGAATCAATAGGCAAAAATTCTCTCTTATATTTATACCATATTTCCCATATATTTTGCAGAAATGGGTTCTCAATTCCTTTAATTTCATTTTTTGTAAAATTATCAAAAAATATATTCCATATTTTCTTTCCTATTCTCCCTGTTTCTATCTCTAACCATTCTAAATCCCACTGTCATACAATACCTTCTATAACATATCTCAATTGATTAGCTTCATAATATCCTTTTATTTTGGGAAGACCAAGACTTCCCTCCTTCTGTGATATATACCAAAATAATTTATTTAATCTTGTCCTTTTCCCTCCATTACAATATTTATTCAGCATATTTTGCCATTTTTTCCAGTTCTACTTCTGATACTTTTATTGGTAACATTCTAAACAAAAATTTTAGTTTAGGTAATATTTTCATTTTAACTAAAGCTACTCTTCCAAACCATGATAGTTGAATATTTTTTATATTCTACCAACATTTCTTTCCTTAGTACCATAATATTTTTCTCTTCTAATTCTTTTAAATCTTTTGTAATATTTATTCCTAAATACTTAATATTACTTTTTAATCTTACTTCTAATTTTTTCTCTTTTACAAATACATTTTCTTCTTCCTTAGTATAGTTAAACAACATCATATCTGATTTATTCCAATTAACCTGTAAGCCTGTCATCTCCCCAAATACTTTTAAATGTTCTTTAATCTTTTCTATTCCGTTAATCAGTTCCTTAATTGTTAACAATGCATCATCAGCAAACAAGCTTATCTTATGTTTTGTTTCTACTCCAATTCCTTCTATACTATTATCATTTCTTATCACATTTGCTAGAATGTCTATTACCATTGCAAACAATATTGGAGAAAGTGGGCAACCTTGTCTTGTTCCTCTCGTTATTTTTATTTCTCTTGTTATTCCATCATTAACCATCACTATAGCTGCGTTATGAGAATACAATTGATCTATTAATCCTCTGAGCCTCTTCCCCATTCCAAATTCTTTCAATATTATTTTTAGTGTTGGCCATTCCACACAGTCAAATGCTTTAAATATATCTAATGCTAATATCCCTGCTTTTACTTTTGTTTTGCCAATTATATGTATTTTATTTAACACCCTTCCTATTAAATTTGACATTTGTCTTCCTTTCACAAATCCACATTGGTCCTTTAATATATATTTATACATACAACTATTCATTCTCTTTGCTATTATTGCTGATAATAACTTTGCATGTTGATTTATCAATGATATAGGCCTGTATGATCCAGGGTCCAACAAATCCTTATCTGGCTTTGGTATCAATATTATCAATGATTGTTGCCATGATGAAGGGACTTTATCTCCCATTATTATATTATTATATAATTCTAATAATTTAGGTATCAACTTCTTTTTAAATACTTTATAATAATCTGGTCCTAACCCATCCATTCCTGGAACTTTCTCACTTTTTAAATTGTTTATTGCTTCCTCTACTTCCATTTTCGTAATTGGTTTTTCTAATAAATCCCTATCTTCCTCTTCTATTTTAATCTTCCAATTTTTCCCTACATATTTTTCTATTTGTTCCACTGATTTATTCCCTGACTGGTACAGGTCTTTATAAAACTCCTCAAAAATTGTTAGTTTTTCCTTCATTGTTCTACACATTTTACCTGTTTTTTCTCTACTCCCATTTATCATATTTCCCATTTTCTTCTTCTGTGTGGATCTAGCCAACATTTTTGAATTTTTTATTACTAAATTCAAAATACTCCCTTCTTAAATAAATTAAATTTTCCTGTACTTCATCTACTTCTAATTTATCCAATTCCTCTCTCTTTGCTCGTAACTCAGTATAAGTTTGTTTTTCCTTGTTTAATATATATTTATTTTCCAATAATTCTATTTCCCTTTCTAATTTCCCTTTTCTTTCTTCTTGCTTTTTTTTAAGTTAAAGGTTTCTTTTATGCATACCCCCCTTGTCACAGCTTTCATAGTATCCCACAAAATTCCTTTTGATACTTCTTTATCATTTAATTCCCACAATTCTTGCCATTCATGCTCAATTTTTTCTACTATTTCTCTATAATTTAAAATCTTTGTATTCAACCTCCACCTTTTCACCTGTTCATAATCTCTCTTCATTATAATCTCCACATTGACCAAGGCATGGTCTGTTACTTTTATATTTTCTATCTCTGAATTTATGATTTTATCAATCAAATTCTTTGATACAAAAATATAATCAATTCTTGAATAACTCTTATGTACCATTGAAAAGTATGTATATTTCCTTTCATCTCCCTTTACCAATCTCCACACATCTTTCAACCCCTTTCTTTTTATTATTTTATTTAAATTTGTAATATTATCATATTTATCCCTTAATGAATAATTTGATTTGTCTTTTATTCTTTCCATTTACATATTAAAATCTCCTGCTACAACAATATTTTGTTCTTGCATATTCTCCATTTCTTTAAATACTTTCTCATAAAATTCCTCTTGTTTTTCATTTGGAGCATATACATTCATTAGAACATATTTATCTTCTCCCATTTCACCTTGCATTATAATATATCTAACATTTTCATTTTTTTTCACCTTTTTAATAACAAAATTACATTTTTTGCTATTAATATTGCTACCCCTCTAGCTTTTGAATTCCTGTATGCTTTTTCATAAACTCTTACCCAATTCAATTTCAATTCATTTACTCCTTCCCTTTTTTGATGTGTCTCTTGCAAAAATATTATATCCGCTTGATCCTTCTTCAATAGTGCTTCAATCCTTTTTCGTTTTATTACCATGCCAAGGCCATGAACATTTAAGGTTGATATCTTTAATTTGTTAACCATTAGATCCCGTATTACATTTTCTATAAGATCTTCTGGCTCCAAAAAGTGACCTCCTTTTGCCATACCCACCCTTTTCCAATTTTCCCCCATTCCATTCCCCCCTCCTCCTTTCCCTTCTTTACCTCCCCACCTTGCCTTCCCAAAGCAAATTGCCTTGCTCATGACCCCCCAGGTCTTCCAGGTGAGGAGTGGTGAAGAGATCATCCACTGGCCCAGAACAACTCCCTCCCCCCGAGTGTTCATAAAAATAAAAAATAAAAACATTTCCCCTCTTTTTTTCCCCCCTGTAATTTTTTTGGTCTATTGTAGATTTGCCTTTCATAAAGCCAGCTTGTTCTTCTGCTATTATAGCATTTTCTGTTGCCCATGATTCTAGTTTACCTAACAAGTATTTTGAATACAATTTGGATGCAGTACTCATCAAGCTGATAGGTCGAAAAATTTTAGACCTATCAGCTTGATGAGTACTGCATCCAGATTGTATTCAAAATACTTGTTAGGTAAACTAGAATCATGGGCAACAGAAAATGCTATAATAGCAGAAGAACAAGCTGGCTTTATGAAAGGCAAATCTACAATAGACCAGTGCTTTGTTCTACAACATGTGATTCAAAAATATATTCACAAAGATGAAAAAGAACTTTATGCTGCTTTCATAGACTTCAGTTCTGCCTTTGACCTCATAGAAAGAGAGTGCCTATGGCTGAAGTTAGTGTCAACTAACATTGATAGAAGGTTACTCTTCTTAATTCTGATTACATTCTGATACATCCCTTAGAGTTAGACTAGGGTACAACAGACTATTGTCAGATAACATATCCACAGTAAGAGGAGTATGGCAGGGATGCCTTTTGGCCACCTTTTTATTTAATTTTTATATAAATGACATTACTAGAGAGCTATGTGGCTCAGAATATTTTCCAGTTTCCATTCTGAAAACTAATCTCTCGATACTTTTATACGCCAATGATATTGTTTTGATCTCCACCACCATGGTTGGGATGAGGAAACTATTAAATAAGCTAAATGTGTTCTGCTCAAGGGAACAACTAATTGTTAACCACACTAAAACAAAAGTGGTAGTTTTTAGGAAGAAGAGAAAACCTCATAGATGGAGTCTGAATACAAAACCTATAGATCAACAATCTTATTTTAAATACCTGGGTGTAGGGTTCCAATCAAATCTATCCTGGAAGCTACACTTCCAAGCAGTTAAGCTGAAATCTTCCTATCCTATCAGTGCCCTATTGAGATTCCATAGATCTCAAGGGGGGAATTTGGTTGCCCCCCCTGTTGAGGTCTTTCAGAAGAAGATGATTCCACAATTATTATATGGTGCCGAGATATGGGGACATAATAGTGTTTTTCCTCTTGAACTTGTACAAAATGCCTTCCTGAAATCCTTGTTAGTTGTGCCAAAAGGTACTCCCACCCCCTTTCTAAGAGCTGAAACAGGGCTAGTATCTTTACAATCTGGTGTTCATATGGCCCTAGCTCTATATTGGATAAAGCTGGCTGGAATGAGTGATTCTCATCTTCCAAAAAAAAAATGCTTTATAGAGCAATTACAGTCTTCTGAGCAAAGCGTATGGGTAAAATCAGTTAATGCAATGCTTCTCTCCTATGGGATCAATCCAGAGGCCTTACAAATTTACACTTCTATCAAATTTAAACAACTGGTCAAGGAGAAAATATATCTTGCTTCTAAGTGGGGAGATATATATATATATATATATGCTTTCCCAAACTGCTTTTTCATTATGGTACCCAATGTATAAAACATCTTTTGGAATGGAGAGAATTTTTTTTAATCTTACATTCCCTCCATTAAGAAAAGCATATATAGCATTACGCTTCCAGAGTATGCCGTCTGCTTATTTGAAAGGAAGATACAATAATATCCAGTAACTCAAAGGTTTTATATATGCAAGACAGGGGAAGTGGAGAACCTTCAACATTATTTGTTGAAATGCCCTCTATACATACTTCCAAGACAAAAGTTTTTAGGTTACATCCTTCATTCCTCGGTTAATCGCTCTCCTCTTGAACAAATTTGTGTCCTATTAGCTGGCAACAATGTGTACTGTAGTGGCCATGTAGACTCTAATGTCTATTTGCTAAATGCTTTTACTTACAATTACTATTTGGGGTCAGACTAGATAGCCCATGAGACTCTGGAAGTCTGCAAAGTCTTTTCAATGTTCCTTACTAATCAACTCTATGTTCCAGAAACATATGATATGCTGAAGTAAACACATTCTTTCTCTAATAACGGTCGAACTGTACTTAAATGTTCCTAAGCTATCTTGCCTTGAACTATCAACACACTGTCTCAAGGAAAACTCAAGGGAAACTGCTTTCCTGAAATGTAAACAGTATTGCAAGAAAGGGAAGTGTCAAATATGGACACCAGATGAGTGGAGGGAAGTGCTCCTGTTTGTATTTCACAACATGCTGTATTTTTCTATAAAAAGTTGCTTTCAAAGTGGCTCGGGGCGCTTTGGACTTTTGGAAGCTATTCCAACCAAGGGCCCGCACGTAATTGGGAATAAAGCTCACTTTCTCCAATTCTCTGTGGTCCTGAGTCTGGTTCCTGCAACATTTCTGGGGGCTCATCTGGGATTTGCAGGTGGCTTTTGCCTGTCCCTAGTCTGCCGTGTCAGATAGGGGGGACGGGGCTCTCGTGCCCTGATCCAGGCGCCACCGACCTGTTTTAGTCAGAAGAGCTGGAAGCCAGAGCCGTGGTCCCCTGAACGACTACGTGCAACAGGAGGACCCTGGTACAGAGAAAGAAACTGAGCTCAACTGTCTTCAGGAATCAGGTGAGTATAAACAAGGGAGAAATATTGTGGCCCACTCCATAAGAGTGGAAGAGGGGCTTGATCACCCCCTAAAGGGCAACCCGAGTACCCAGATAAGATGCAGTGAGGGTGCACTGGTGAAACTGTTGTACCATTGAAGCATTGAGAAAGTGGTAATAGTGTAATATGGGGCAATCTGGGAAAAGTGGGAGGTAGGAATGGATGCCTGTGAATTGAATATATGTAATGTGTGTGTGAGTCTGTATGCGTGACTGCCGTGGTTCTTGATACTGGTGTCCATTTCCTCTTGGTTCAGGCAATAGGACCCCTTATCTACTGTCCATGCATTTTTTTGCTTTTCCGTTGTGTCTCTTGTCTGTGTCTATTTTAGGAGGGTGGATATGGGTGGTGGAGGAAGCAATATTTGCACCCCTAGAGTTGTTTGTTGAAAAATTGTCCTGATTAGGCCCTCTTTCATAGTAGGATGGCCCAGTGGAGGATCTTTGAAGTTAGATAAAATTTGGTGTGTGTATTTTATAAATGTTGGTGACCCAGAACATCCAAATCAGATTTAATAAAGATCTCCGTGGATTAAGATTAAAAAGAGAGAGAGAGAAAGGTAATGAAAACGAGCTTAGCTAAAGCAGTATAAGCAGCAACAAGAATAGAAAATTGTATATAAATTTAAGTGTGAAGTAATGGTCAGAGAATTAATCAGACCAACAGATAGGAAGAAGGAGGGGGAAGTCATATGCTTGATTTATGAATGTGTAAATGTATTTTAGGTATGTTTAAAAAGAGTGTAGATGTGGTGTCTTGCTGATCTTTATGTATGTTTTTGTTTTGAAGACTGTAATTATTGGTCAGGTATATAAGTCATTTAAGTATCTTTTTTGTTTGAATGGTTAATTGATCAATGTGTAACGTGTAATGTTTTAAGGTGTCAAATGTGGTCATTAAGTAGGAAAAACATTGACTCAGGAGATACAGTGGTCCTTGAATCCCCCCACAGAAACATGTGACCCAGAAAGCATATTATAATTGCCAGGTTGAAATTGAGAAGAAATGGATTAGGCTTGATGGAGAAGATCTCAAGAATTGTGAGAGTTGTCAAATGCAGTAAAAGAAATAAGAGAGAAATAATTTGACATGCTGTTATGATTGTGAAAAATGCATTTTATATACCAAGAGAGTTTAAAAAGGAGCAGGGCAGTGAATTTCAGCATATATCCTCCAGTTTGTCATGTTGGAAGACTTTGTGTACAGTTGGGAGCTTGTTCGCTTAACATTTAGCATATTGATTATAATGTCCACTAAAAAGCTAATATTTTCAACTGTGGGGTTTTTTTTGTACCATCTTGAGAAATAATAGCACTATGAAAAGCTTTTAGGGATAACATCAAAATATGTTGATTTTTGATATTGTCTAGAAGGGTAAATTATAGTTTTTAAAGTTTTTTAAGTAATTAAGTTTTTTATACAATATGCGCGGGATGAGTCTTTCCTGAATCTTCGCTTGCGAAGAAAAGCCAGAGAGAAAGTATATATGTATATGTAGTTACCTGTATATTGCTTCTGCGAGTTTCAGTAAAGTATGCAAGCTCCAAATATCCTTAAAAGGGTGTGTCACTTGGAAGCGGGCTTAACAATTTTAATGGCTGACTTCCGGTGGCGAGGGCATCAAGACAGGTTGGGTCTTTGGGAGCTCCGGAGACAGACTGCGAAACCTGGGGAAAAAAAACCTCCAAAAGAAACAGCTGTCGGAGGTGACTTTGCCTATGGTAATAGACAAACAGAGGAGGCGGCTTGTGACCAGAATCCAAAGAAAAGTGTGCAAAGGAAAAGAACTTTGCATGCTAAAAGTACTTGGAAGGTCGACACTACAAATCCCGCCCGGGTGGAAGCCACCACGTAAGTGGTAGAAGCGACGTCACCACAGAATGACTCTGCTGAAGTAAGCAAATTTTCTTTATCTACCATTTGAAACCTGCACAAACTGAGCTGTTTAACTCTATAAATATACAGTGCAGAACCTTCGAGTGGAAGAGAGAGGGAGAGGAAGAAGAAGAAAAAAGGAAATATGAAAATAAGGAGGACGGGAAAATAGTACAAGAGGTTATAAGAGAACAACGAGCTAAGAAAGGGAAAATAATTCATTCAGGAGAAGATGAGAGAAATAATAGAGAACAAGGAAAATCAGATTTAGAAATAACAAGGAAGGAAGAGAAAGAGGAGGAGGAAGGTGAACTAGAAATAGAAAGGGAAAGAGAAGAAGCAGAGGAAATAGAGAGTGAGCAGGAAGAAGTGATTGGAGAAATAGAGGACGTAGAGGATGAAGAAGAAGAAGAAAAAGAGGAAGAGGTAGAGACAGAGTAGAAAAAAACTAAGATAAATATTTTCTAGAAATGGAAGGGAAATTTATAAATTGGAATGTAAGAGGATTAAACAATTCATATAAAAGGCAACTGGTATTTCATTTCTTAATAAAACAAAAGCCAGATGCTGTATGCATACAAGAGACACATATTAGAGAACAAGATAAAAGATTGTTAGAAAATAAAAGGTTAGGGGGGACTATACACGACAAGATATAATAAAAAAAAAGAGAGGGGTTGCAATTTATGTAAACAAAAAATACGATTCAAAAGAAATATTTAATGACAGCAAGGTCTACTTTTTAGGAGTAGAGATTACTCTACAGAATAAAAAGATCTTACTAATAGGAGTATATGGAACCCAGGAAAATAAAGGGAAATTCTATACCGATCTCACAAAAGAGATTTTGAAACATGACTATGACAATCTAATATTTGCAGGAGATTGGAATGGTGTTTTTGACTTGGAGTTGGATAGGTCATCTAAAGAAGGGAGAAAAAGGAAAATACAAGGGAAATTACCAAATGAAGTAAAAGATATGATGGAGGATTGTTGGAGAGGATTGTTGGAGAATTAAACATGGCCTAGAAAAAGACTTCACATATTTTTCAGACTGCCATAAAACTTGGTCAAGGCTAGACATGTTTTTAATATCTAAAGTATTATTGAAAGAGGTAAAGAGAGTGGAAATTCTTCAGAGGGTGATATCGGATCACAGTCCGATAATTTTGGAGTTAGGTTTTAGAAAGAGACAATACAATTGGAAGTTAAATGACATAATACTAAAAAATGACATTTTGATAGAAAAAACAAAGCACGTTATAAAACATTACTTTAAAGAAAATTTGGATAAAGGTATAACGGATGAAATTGTGTGGGAGGCAGGGAAGGCGGTACTAAGAGGACATTTTATAAAACAAGAATTTGAAATTAAGAAGAGTAGGCAAAAAAGGGGGAAAGAACTTAAGGAGAAAATTTGCGAAAAAGAAAAAGAATTAAAAATAAAACCTGATGATGAGAAAATAAGAAAAGAATTGCTAGCATTGAAGAAAAGATTAGAGGAGGACATGACAATGGAAATAGCTAGCAGAATGAAATTCACAAACCAAAGATATTTTGAGCAAGCTAATAGGCCCGGAAAGTGGCTCGCATACAAATTGAGGAAGGAGAGAGAGAAAAAAGTAATAACAGAAATAAAAGTGAACCAAATGAGATATACAAAACAAAAAGATATACTTAAAATATTTAAGGATTATTACTCTATATTATATAGAAAGCAGGAAAAAGTGGGCGAATTAATTAAGAAAACTAAAGATTATCTAGATAAAGAAAAAATACCTATGATCTCAGAAGAAGAGAAAGAAGAATTAAATAAACGAATATCAAAGCAGGAAATTATAGAGGCTATAAGGAAGATGAAGATTGGGAAAGCTCCAGGCCCAGACGGTTTTTCGGTGTTATTTTACAAAGTATTTCTTCAGGAACTAATAGACCCATTATCTAGGCTGTTAAATAGCATTCAGGAAGGGAAATGCCCCGACTCTTGGAGAAAGGCAAATATAATACTGATTCTGAAGGAAGGAAAGGATAAAACCATACCACAAAATTACAGACCAATTTCGCTTCTAAACATTGACTACAAAATATTCTCAAATATATTAGCAGAAAGAATGAAAACAATCTTAAAGAACTGGATTCATGAAGACCAAAGCGGTTTCCTTCCAGGTAGACAAATAAAAGATAATATAAGAGTAGTAATAGATTTGATAGAATTTTACGAAAAACACAATGAGAAGAAACTGTTGTTAATTTTCGCACATGTGGAAAAAGCATTTGATAGCCTGGGATGGGACTTTATGTTAGCGGTGCTAAGGAGAATGAACATAGGAGAAGTATATTATGATTGGATATGCAAAATTTACAGTAATCAAGAAGCTCAAATTATTGTTAATGACGAAAAGTCAACTCTATTCAAAATAGAAAGAGGAACACGTCAAGGATGCCCTCTTTCACCTTTACTATTTATCGTAGTAATGGAGGTCTTGAATAGAAAAATAAGATTAGATCATCAAATAAAAGGTTGGAGATGGAGAGGTCAGGAGTATAAGTATAAGGCTTATGCAGATGATCTGGTCTATATATTGGAAGACCCAGAAAAAAGCATTGAGAAATTAAAAGAGACGATCGAGGAATTTGGGGAGCTGGCAGGCTTAAAGGTTAATAAAGAAAAAACAGTTATGATAACCAAGAATCTAAGGAAACAAGAGGAACAGGAACTGGAAAAAGTAACAGGATACAAAGTGGAAAAGAAGACTAAATACCTAGGTATAACAATTACTAATAAGAATACAGATTTATTCGAAAATAACTATGTGACGGTATGGTCAAAAATAAAAGAAGATTTGAAGAGATGGGATAAGTTGGAGATATCACTATTGGGAAGAATAGCATCCATTAAAATGAATATTCTGCCAAAGATGTTATTATTATTTCAGAATATACCAATTATTACTAACGAGAAAGTAATGGAGACTTGGAGAAAAGATTTAACAAGGTTTATATGGAGGGGGAAAAAACCAAGATTAAAATGGAACCTATTAATAGATGTGAAAGAGAGAGGCGGTTTTGCACTGCCAGATCTACAAACTTATTATTATGCCAGCTCAATTTCATGGATTATGGAATGGATATCACTAAAGAATCAAAGACTATTGACATTAGAAGGCTTCAATGCAAGGTATGGCTGGCATGCCTACTTGCGGCATAATAAAGTAACAATCCATAGAGAATTTGAGCATCATTATGTAAGAAAGGCACTGCTAAAAGTATGGACAAAGTTTAGAAGAAAATTATGCTCAAGAACACCGATGTGGCTATCCAATCACGAAGCATATTACAAAAGAGAAGATTTATATAAAGGACAATGGTTAACATATAGAGATATATTAAAGAAAGAAGGAAATATTTATAAAATGAAATCACAAGAAGAATTGCAATTAGAAAATAAAGAATGTCACTGGCTGTTATATCGACAGCTGAATGAAAAATTTAAGATAGATAAAAAAATAGACGGAATAGAAGTTGAACATACAAAAATGGAAGAATTAGTTTGGGGGGAAAAGACAAAGATGATATCAAAGATATACGATATGATTTTGCAGATAAATTTAGAACAAGAATGTATAAAACCTTATATGTTAAAATGGGCACAAGATATAGGTCAAGAAATATATTTAGAGCATTGGGAAAAACTTTGGGGAAAAAATTTCTTATTTACAAAAAGTTATAATTTAAAGGAAAATCTATATAAGACAATGACAAGATGGCACTTGACACCAGTCAGACTGGCGAAAATATATAGGAACATGTCTAATCAATGCTGGAAATGCCAGAAAGCAACAGGGACCCTATACCATATTTGGTGGAGGTGTGAAAGGGCAGAAAAATTTTGGGGAAAAATAAATAAAATAATCAGTAAAATAATTAATATAGATTTTCCTTTAAACCCAGAGATCTATTTACTGAATATGTTTTACAAATTGGACAAACAAATTCAAAAAAAATATTGGAGACTTTTTTCATATATGACAACGGCAGCCAGATTATTGTATGCAAAGTACTGGAAATTTTCAGAGATCCCATCAATAGAGGAATGGTTAATTAAACTACAAGAAATGTGTGAAATGGACAAATTAACAATCATCCTAGATGAGAAGAAAACAGCTAAAGATCTGAAAGAATGGGAAATCTTAACTCCCTTATGGAAAGAAAAATGGGGAGAAGAATACGTAAATAAGCTAGATTTGTAGAATAGAGAATATAAGGAAGTTAAAGGAGATTAAACAGAAATAAATGAGTAAATATGAACTCTAAAAGGGAAAGAAATTGTGAAATTATCAAAATGGCTAGAAAAAGAAAGAGAGGAAGTTAAAGGTGTGAAAGGAAAAGGTTGAAAGAGGTATAGTGAGTGAAAGGAAGAAAAGGGGATGGGAGGCTAGAGAGTAGGGACAGTGGAGTTTGTTGAGATTATAAGTAAATATATGTATATATATATGTAAATGTACGTGGATATATAGAGGTATAGGTTGCACAGGTCTTGTGTAGTGATGTGGAAAAAAAAGAAATGTGTATTTTTTAAGGTATGTGTGTTGGAAATGAAATTAATAAAAAATATAAATAAAAAAAACAATTTTAATGGCTGATAAATAAAATATAACAGCTTTTGGGTGTTTCCAACATATTCTTCCCTTATGGAGGAATAGAAATGTGGAAAATGTTACACTAGAATGTAAAATCTAAATGGCTTTTTTAGAGTAGTTCAGTTGGCAAGAGTTGTCAGGAATGTAATCTATTATTTGCAGATAATTCCTGCAAAAGCCATACTGATTCTGAATCCTATTAAACTGTTGATATCCTATTGAATCCCCCCCAGTGATCGAAAAGTGCCAAGAGATCCCAAGCCAAGGTTCTGGTAATTAGAAAAGGAAAATTGGCCAATAAATTAAAGCCAGTGTTAGATTCCCTGGGGAAATGATCTGATAGGGCCAATGACACCCCCCACCGTACATTACACTGGAAGCGCAGCACCAGCAGCCTTATTATGAAGAAAGGAGGGGCAAGATGGCGACAGACTAATAACTTCTGAACTGTCCTCCCACCATTATCTGGTATTATCACTTCATATACTTAAAATGCCACACAATGACAAGAAAAGAATTCAGCTTAGCCCCAGCAATAACGCTGGAACCCAGTTGAGATGAGAATTTACTGACTTTTCTCAGTGGCAGCAATGGCAGCTTCTTCATTCCCTAAGACACCACAGAAATCTGAACTAAACAAAATAGCTCCTCAAAATCTAAATGTAAACTATTCTCTGGGACAGGGAGAAAACAGATAACTTGCTGGCAGCATATTTTACAATAACGCTACTCAGCCCTTCTATTCTTATATTGCAAAGATTAAAATGCCCAATACTACAGATGCATCCTGAGCTGACAATTAAATTCCAGCAGCTATGCAAACCCAGCCCAAGGGAAAAACAGTCTTTACCACCACCTATCTTATTGGATAAGCCAAAGGATGCTCCCTTAACTAAAGAGAAAGGATCCATGCCTGCTTGTGATCCTCATTTTACTGCCCATGCTGCACTGGTTCTTCCAGCCTCCCTACCAGAACAGACAAAGCAGAAAATACAGGAATGTGAATTCCTCCACAGAGGAAGACACAATTACAGTCATCCCAGTTATTTAAACAAGATATGTTACCCATTCAGCCCCTGATCTACAGGGCAACTGCCTGACTTCCAACTGACTAGCACAAGGTTCCCCTAATGACCTGGAACTGTATGAATTGGAAAATCCACTACACCTCATATACAGAGAAGCTTCAAGAGATTGTAGAGCTATGTGATAACACTATGGCTTCACATATGCAAAATTGGCTAGATTGCCAACAGCAGCTATTAACCCTATTCACCACGGAAGAGAGGTGATGCATTACACAACAAGCAGGAGCAGAAAGCTTTGGCCAGAGCTCCCAAGAATCATGCTGATGCTCAAAGGAGGATGCGAGAGAGAGTGCCATCAGGGCAACCCCACTGGGATCCTTATGAGCTGGAACAGATAAAGCGCCTCATCCAATATCAGACCCTACTATTAGAAGCCATGATGGGATAAAAAAGCAAGTTAACATGACTGAAGTCTCAAAAGTACTAGAGGGAGCCACTGAAGCCCCTGGAGCCTAACTTGAGTGCCTTCTAGATGCCTATCACCAGTATACCCCCACAACCCTGAATAACATGAGGATGGTTAACATGACTTTTGTAATCCAGAAGGCATAGTGCATGTGAACAGAAGGTGTAGAGTATGTGAATAGAGATGAGGAAGAGAAGTGAGAGAAGGACTGGAAAATAGACAAGAAGCTGGAGTTTCTCACAGCAGCACTGGTAGAGCAGCGTAAAAAAGACATGGAGATGTGGAGATGAAAGAAAAAGCCTGGAAGAGGCAGAGAAGGAATCAATGTGCCTGGTGTGGACAAGAAGGACATTGGCAGCGTGAATACAAAAGACCAGATGGAAGAAGAAGAGAGAGACTGAAATGGAAGAGGGAGGAGACAACTGGCAGACGAAAACACAAGCAGAGGTATTTGCAGAGGCTCCTTTCATCAGAATGACAGAAGCAGAGTTCATTGAATAGAACAGACTGGGCACCCTAAATCCAGTGGACTTTACATTGTGCATATCATCTTCAGAGTTCCAGACAAGTGGAGAGGATGAATCAAACTATCAAAACTTATCTGGCTAAGCTGTGCCAGGAAACCAAGCAAAAGTGGACAGAAAATACTGCTCTTGGCCCTGTTTAGGATTCATTGTGGACTTTTTCGGACAATGTAAAAATAACGCTAGCAGCGTCACCAGGTTGCGATGCTGCAGCGCAAGAGGGCATCAGTTTCATACGATGCTCCTTCCCAGCGGTACTGTTGCAGTACCGCTAGGACGTTTGACCGTGATATTTTTGCTTTTACAGTCATATTTTACTCACGATCGTTGATCGCGAGTAAAATATGATGGTAGAAAGCAAAAATATCACAGTCAAATGTACTTTAGACTGGGTTTTGCTCCTCCTCCAGCTCCAGACAGGCAGGGCAATAACCAATAGAATAGTAGTACTAGCATCCAGAAAGGAGAACCAAGTCAGCCTTTCCCAGAGATTATACCAAGCTCCAGCCCCAACAAGAGAAAAAACAACAACAACAAGGTAGGGAAGGACTCCCTCCCCATGGCTGCTGAAAAGGAACCTTCACAATAAGTACCAATGTTCCGTGCTCCAGCAGCGTGGGAAAGTAGTCCTTTAGACTGGGATCTACCAAAGTGGTCCCTCCTAGGGTGGGGAACTCCTGAATGAAGTCCAGTATGCCACTTGCTGCAGGACCCAGCAACAAAGGCTGCTTATGCTGAAACAAACTTATCAATATGGTAATGTCTAATGAAAGATGAGGGGGGAGACCACATAGTGGCCTTACAGATCTCACCCAAAGATACTGATGTAGAAAGTGCAGCACACATAGCAACACTCTGAGTAGAACGAGCCTGAATCCCTCCAGGGACAGTCAAAGAATTAGCGTATAAGACAAGGATTGAGCCCTGAAAAATAGGCTCCAATCAGGGCTTGTCTTATACGATGGATACACTTTGCTTCTGTCTGAACTCCTGCCTCTTCGCTCCCTTCCCAAATGGAGAAGAGGCAGGAGATCAGGCAGGGGGGGGGTGAGGCACAGTGCTTACAGTTCATTCGCCAACCTGCCTTCTCCCCCTTTGGGGAGCAACCAAGGACAGAGGAGTGGGGCGAATGTTGCTGGAAAGCCCCCCCTCCAGCCCCCCTTCCACCCTCCCCAAAGCCATGATCCGGCTCCTGATCATGGCTTTGGGGAGGGGGGGTGGCAGCGAAGCCCCCTCCCCCCAGCCACCCGTCCACCCTCCCTCCATCCACCCCTCCCCAAAGCTGTGATACCACTTGAGATCATGGCTTTGGGGAGGGGAGTTGCTGTGAAGCCCCCCCGGCCACCCGGCCACCCTCCCTCCAGCCACCCCCCTCCCCAAATCTGCAATCCCACTTGAGATTGTGGCTTTGGGGAGGGGGGTGGCTGCGAAGCCCCCTCCCCCAGCCACCCGTCCACCCTCCCTCCAGCACCCTCCGTCCATCCACCCCCTCCCCAAAGCCACGATCCCACTTGAGATTGTGGCTTTGGGGAGGGGGGTGGCTGCAAAGCCCCCTCCCCCCAGCCACCCATCCACCCTCCCTCCATCCACCCCCCTCCCCAAAGCCGCGATCCCACTTGAGATCGCAGCTTCAGGGAGGGGGGTGGCTGCAAAGCCCCCTCCCCCAGCCACCCTCCCTCCAGTGCCCTCTGTCCATCCACCCCCCCTCCCCAAAGCCGCGATCCCACTTGAGATCGCGGCTTCGGGGAGGGGGGGTGGCTGCAAAGCCCCCTCCCCCCAGCCACCCGTCCACCCTCCCTCCAGCAACCCCCTCCCCAAAGCCGTGATCCCACTTGAGATTGCAGCTTTGGGGAGGGGGGTGGCTGCGAAGCCCCCTCCCCCAGCCACCCATCCACCCTCCCTCCAGCACCCTCAATCCATCCACCCCCCCTCCCCAAAGCCGCGATCCCACTTGAGATTGTGGCTTTGGGGAGGGGGTGGCTGCGAAGCCCCCTCCCCCCAGCCACACATCCACCCTCCCTCCATCCACCCCCTTCCCCAAAGCTGTGATCCCACTTGAGATCACAGCTTTGGGGAGGGGGGTGGCTGTGAAGCCCCCTCCCCCCATCCACGCATCCTCCCTCCATCCATCCACCCCCTCCCCAAAGCCGCGATACCACTTGAGATCGTGGCTTTGGGGAGGTGGGGGTGGCTGCGAAGCCCCATCCCCCCAGCCACCCGTCCACCCTCCCTCCAGCGCCCTCCGTCCATCCACCCCCCTCCCCAAAGCTGCGATCCCACTTGAGATTGTGGCTTCGGGGAGGGGGGTGGCTGCGAAGCCCCCTCCCCCCAACCACCCATCCACCCCCCCTCCCCAAAGCCACGATCGCACTTCCTTTAAGGTGGGGAGAGTGGGCGAATCTAGGGGTTTGCCATGGCGACCCCCTCTTCCCCCGCCTTGGTCCCCTTCGGAAGAGCCAAGATGGAGGGAAGGGGGCTGCTGAGGCAAACTGGGCATTTTCGCCCCTTTCCTCCACCTTCGAGTCAAGTTTGACTGGAAGGTTGAAGAGAGAGGCGAATGTTGCGGCTGGCTGTATGGGGGAGCCCTGCCAGCTGATCCTGTTCGCTTTCCCAACAAAGAGAAACAAAGAGGATCAGTTGGCAAGGCTCCCCCAGCCAGTCAGCCAGCCAGCCAAATTGGGGTGGTGGTCTTATATGGCGAATATATGCCTAAACCTAGATTTTTGGCTGGAAATTGGGGGGGGTCTTATACGCCCAGTCGTCTTATACGCCAGAATATACGGTGTGCACATATGCCACTTCAACCACACAACAATGTGCAATGGAAGAGAAAGAAACCTTTTTTCCCCTTAGACGACTCAGCAAAGAAAGAAAAAGAGAATCAGATTTCCGGAACTCCCTAGTCCTATCCAACTAAAACTTCAGTGTCCTCCTCACATCCAACAGATGCATTTTTTTTAACATCTGAGGGATTCAGACAAAAAGAAGGTAGGACCAACTCCTGGGCCCTATGAAAAACTGAATTAACTTTCAGAATAAAGGAAAGATCTAAACGAAGATCCACTGTGCCTTTATGAAAAATACCTAATTCCTCCCTGATAGTCAAATCTCCCAACTGGGAGACACAACATGCAGTGGTAATGGTCACCAAAAAGACCAACTTATAAGTCAGAAATTTCAGACCAGATTGTAACGGTTCAAAAGGAGCCTTGACAAGAACTCACAAACTACATTTAAAGTGCATGAAGAAAAGCAATTTACAGTAGATGGCTTCAAAACAGTAACTCAATTAAAAAAACCTATGAACATGAGGATGACATGCTAAGACTTATTTCGATTCAAAATAGACCCCAAGGCAGACATGTGTTTCTTTAGAGTGTTGACACTAAGACCCTTATTAAGTCCTAATTGTTAGGAGGCTAAGACTGCACCACTCGAAGCCCCTTGAGAGTGGAGTCTCTTGAGCTGACACCAACAACAAAATGCCCTCCAAGTTGACTCTTACAAATGAATTGTAGAAGGTCACCTGGCTGCTAAAATGGTTTTAATCACATCCTCATCAAAACCAGGTCTCTTTTCCCAACCTCCAAGCGTGGAGTTGTAACCAGCCGGGGTCAGGATGATAAAGCCCAGTTTGGAGAAGAAGATCTAGCTACAGAAGAGAGGCCAGCTGTCCTGAATCTGAAGGTCTATCAGATTGGGAAACCAGGGGGGGGGCATGGCCACCTGGGAGGAAAGAGAATCACCTCTGCCCTCTCCATCCTAATTTCCCTGAGTACCCTCGAAAACAAATTTATCAGAGGAAAGGGACCACACAATCATTAGTGCATCGAAAGCTAATGCCTCTTCTGTTCAGAATCTGGATACAAAGAGAGGAAACTTGCAATTGTTGTGTAAGGCAAACAGATCCACCTATGGAATGCCAAATCTGTGCACAATCATCTGAAACACTAACGAATTTAGGCCCCACTCCAAAATTGAGCAGGGCTAAGTGAACTATCCAACGTTTGAGAAAATTGATACTGTGGCCCCTTTCCACCTGAGACCACGAACCCTGAACCATCTGAGATCGATAGTGTTCCCCCAACTGAGCCATCAGTTCCCAATGAGCCATTAGTGGTCACCACTATCCTGGTATCCTGAATTGGCATTCCTTCCAAAGAATGTCCAAGAGCCATCTCCTCAGAGATTCCTTTACTCAGGGTGACTGTAACTGACATTTACTCAGGGTGACTGTAACTGATGTTTCTGAGCGATGTGATCTTAAAAGCGTAGGAGATCCCATTGCAGTTCTCTTAGATGGAATCTATCCCAGGGGACAGAGTCTAGGCAAATTACCAAACTGCCCAATAACTTCGCTAGAGACATGAGGAGGAACTTCTCTCAGCTCAACACATCCCTGACCATGTCTCGTAGCTTCGTGCTCCAATCGTGAGGGAGAAAGATGTGATACCTGGCTGTATCTATGATGGTACCTAAGTGTTGCAACCATTGAACCTTTGCCCCTGGTGATCACGAACCAATGGGACTCCAGACACTGGATGGTAGACTGAACAGCCAGCGTCACCTTTTGGAGTGATGACACCCACATTAACAGATCGTCTGTGGGCAGGATGGATCTGGATATGCAGATAGGCTTCCTGTAAATCTAAAGAGGTTAAAAAATCCCCTTATTGGATACCCTCTAATCATCCGAATTCTAATCATCCGAAGAGTCTCCACGAGGAACTTGTGCTTGGCAACCCAGTGATTGACCCTCCGAAGGTGGAGGATGGCTCTCCAATCCTTGTTTTTCTTTGGAACTAAAAACAAAAGGGAATAGGACACCAGGAATTTCTCTGAGGTCAACACTGGCTCTATTGCCTGAATTTGTAATAGGTGGTCTATAGCCTGATGCATGAGGATCCATTTCTCTACTCAAGTTATCGGACAAGATAGAATGAAAATTGGGGTGTAAGTGACAGGAAGTCTATTTTATACCCTTGACTGACCATCCTGATCACCCAGGCATCTGAGGATGTAATCTCCCAGATATGAGCAAATTGGGTCAGCTGACCTCCCACAGGAAGAAGCCTGCAGTCAAAGAGACTGCCCTTTCTTGCTGTCTTGTTTGCTGGTTTGGGAAGTACCAGCTTGGGAGAAGGTAGAAAAAGAACCTTTAGTAGGTTGTTTGGAGAATTCCAATTTTGCCTGTAGCATCTAAAATCCCTCTGATTAAACTGGCTCTTAGTCCCCCGAAAAGTTAGGACCCCGGGTCAAAAAGATTTGTGATCCTCCTTCTTAGGAGGGGATGGAAGTGCTTCCTTTTTGTCTTTAATCAAAACATCATCTAATGTGTCACCAAAAAGTTGGGATCCTGTGAAAAGACAACTAGTAAGGTAAGAGTTAGCCTACCTATCTGCATTCTAATTTTTAAGCCCTACTTGGTAAAGTGCAGCAATGTTCGCCACCAAGGATCTAGAAGAGCATTTTAGAGTACCCAGGCTAGTATCTGCCATGAAAGCAGATGCTTTAGAGAGTTTATAAACACCCTGCTTGAATCTGGTCTGCTTCTCAGGAATACCAACCAGAATATCCTTGGTCCACCTAATGGCTTCCCTAATAGCTAGGGCTGAGGCTTCATGTTACTTGTGCAGAAAAACCTCCACCTCTTCTTCGTGGTCTCTGTGAATCCACACATATAGGGTTAATCCTGTGCCTGCACAGAGCACTTCGCAAAGTCGCTAGAGCCTCTATTCAATTTTTGGTGGTAGCTCCACCCACTTCCCATGGTCTATAAAGACCCCTCCTTTGTCTGCCTCTTCAGTTCCTTTTTTTCCGCCACACAAGCAGCACTAGGAACTTCATTAGTGGATTGCCTCTCTCTCTTTTCTTATACTGGATCTTGCGTTGCACTAGGACTGTTTTTGGACCTCCCCCCAGATTACGATTTGAATTGGACTTTGGTGACAAATTGGTATTGACCTGGACTGGTAGACCTTGCTTCTCGACACTCCATACGGTACCGCAATTCTCCCTATTACTGGATTCAAGGCCTTGACGTCCTCTTTGGGATTTTTCAAGTCGTGCGCTGTCTGCTCTGCGAAGATGCCTGAGTCAGACAGGCACTCAAAGTGTCTCTTATGTCTTGGTGAAAGCCACGATGTCCACTCTTGCAGACATTGTAAAGCTTTCGCTCATCAGACACGCAGGAATAGAGACACATGCCTCAAGGCTCTGCTCTACGAACATGCCCTGTCAGCTTCTTCTTCGCTGTCAAAAAAATCTGCAGAAAAATTGACCCTGTCTACAGGACCTTCAGGGCACTGAGATGGCTCCACTATGGCTCTGAAATCAAAGAAAACCAAAGATCACAGCCATGATGCCGGAGCCAGTACCGCCTCACACGGTACCTCCAAGAAGTCCCAGGATCAGAGCCTCAGTACTGCTTCTAGTACCATTGCTGGTACTGCCACCGCCACTGCCACCTACAGTTCCTCCAAGAACAAGACACAGGATGCTTCCAACTCCCTGAAGGAGAAACCAAAGGCAGTACGGTTGTCATCGCCTGCTGGCTCCATGAAGGATTCAACTGCGGCACCTTTGGATGCTCAGAAGAAGGGAAATGGAGCCCACTCCAATCAGAAGTCCTCACCGAGTGGTGCGGAAAAAGACCGCCAAGATGAACAGCATGCTCGGTCCTCTTCCCATGGACGATGGGACCTAGCTGGGCCTAGATCACTGGTAGTGTCACCGATCCAGATAAAACTCCCACACACCGCACCAGCAATTTGGGAGAGGATGTCATGCTAACCAGATCAACCACTCATGGTACCAAGTTGGTATCCGAGAGCGAGGTCAGAGATTCCTCCTCTGACATCCAGATTGTTCAAGTGTCTTTGGATGATGTCCTGCACAATCGGACGCAGTTGCAACCTCCCTCACCGTCTCTGGCACTGACTCCAGTTCATTGGTCCCTCTCAAAGTCTCGGTCTCACTCACCAGCACCACAAACAAGGCATAGCAGATCACACTCCCTATCCTGTTCACTACCTTGCCGCTCCAGGTCCCGTGGTTGGTCCTGTTCACGACACCAGTCCAACTCTTGAGGAGAATCCCATTCCCGACGACGATCCCACTCCCAGCATCGATCTCGATCTCAGTGATGGTCCCGCTCTCCATCTCAGCAGTGGTCCCCCCACCCCAGCATTGATCTCTATCTCAGCGATGGTCCTGCTCTCCATCTTAGTGGCTGTCCCGCTCTCCACTGCAGTCCTGCTCTTCTCGTGAGTCCTGATCGCCAACTCCAGACAAAGACCCTTACGTCTCTGAACCCAGCTTCTTTTCAGATGATGATTGGTATTGGGACCATGAACGTCGGTACTGTGACTTCTATTGGTACCATAGGGACCCCTCCTACGGGAACTGTGAAGAGAGGTACTGCTACTATGACAACCCCTTGTCGCCCAGATGCTGATTCCGTCACCGGCATGATGTTTCTCCCAGTCGCTCACGGAACCATCAAAACCCAGCACAGGACCACCCTGGAGACACCAGGGGCAACTAAAATCAAGATCAGCAGGAAAGCACCACTGTTCCCCCATAAGAGGGGTCAGTTGCCAGCACACTATACCACACAAGGTACAGAGCATAAAGACACACCTGCTGGTCACTTGTCATCCAGATCAAGATCCCCAACCCCACGGAACCCACAACCGAGGAAGTTGGTAACACCTGACACTGGGACGCCTGGAAAATCTACTTCCCATGGCTCACTCCCCACAAAGCGTCAAAGACACTCAACACATGCTCAGATGCCAAGGTCTCAGAAACCTACTTCACACAAGTTGGTGCACACAGGTTCTCCATCTCGGTCGCTGTTGAGCCATCAACGAGCTCATAATCATGGTCCCCATTGCTGAAACTCTCTCTAAACCTGAGAGGAGCGATCCTGGACCCCCGTCACCAACCAATGACCTTAAGGTCTTCGCTGACTTAATACTTAGGATGGCTGGAGCCCTAGGGGTGCAAAGAGACCGTCAAGACAAACACGTTAATGTCCTATTTTTGAGGACCTTCAATGATGTTGCCCGACCATTCCGTCAATGGCGATCTCACCATACCTCCTACAGGTTTTAAAAGGCTCTTGGATGACACCATCTTCCATCCTACCAATGTCACGTCGCTTGGACCACCTATATCGAGTGTCCACCGAGGTGGCCCCTGGCCAACGTACCACCCTAAACCCAACTCGGTGGTAGTAGACACAGCACAGATGAGAACATCACAGAAATTGCTCTCCACTCTAATGGATAAAGAAAGGAAAAAGCTCGATGCCATAGGATGAAAGTTCTATTCATCAGCATGCTTACTGACCAAAATAATGGCCTACACAGCATGCATGGGCGCCTATCAAAAGTTCTTATGGGATGCCCTAGTACCACATATTGCAAACCTGTCTGAGTATCAGCAACAAATTGTTAATTCTTTCAGAGAGGAGGACATTTCACTAGCAAGCTACCAGAGACAAGCAGCAAAACATCTTGGACACTGCACTGGAAAGATTGTTGCTAGTGCCATCGCTGTCTGCTGCCACGCCTGGCTCCAATCATCTGGGTTGTCTCAATCCGCACGATCCATGATCGAGGACCTACTCTTTGACGAAATTGGGTTATTTCATGCAGACACAGATGCCAAATTAGATCATACCCAGAAGAGGCGGGTAACAGCAGAGAAATTTGGCCTACCACCACCTTATCATCCAACATGACCCTGCTTCACAGGTCGATGCTACCTTTCTTCATACAAAAGGAGATTCTTCCCTCCGTCAACATGTCCTCAATCCTCCTCCTTGACCTACCAACCTCACAGGAGGTTCCAGTCATCCTTTTGTGCCAAGCCCCAATTTGGCAAGAAGAAACCAAAACAGTCCAGGTAACGTACCTGACTATCGTCTGTCACTACAGCCTTTTGTTGCCTCCCTGGCTGACCACCTTCACGCTTCTTACGATCTGTGGCACCAAATAACCTCAGATTGCTGGGTTCTCAGCATCATAGAAAAAGGTTACTTCATTGAATTCATTCAGCTTCCCCCCCCCCGGGGGGTCTACACGGTGACCTCACCATCTCCACCACTCATGGAAGAAATAAACAGCCTACTACCCAAGGGGGCTATAGAACCCATCCTACCATCCCAGACAAGAGGTGCCTTCTTCTCAAGATACTTCCTAGTGGACAAAAAGGACAGTGGCGTCCGACCCACCTTAGACCTCTGGGACATCAATACGTTTATACACTCAAAACAGTTCTGGATGGTGTCACCTTCCACGATCCTCTCCTTTCTGCACAAGGGAGACTGGTTTGCCACCCTGGATCTCAAAGATGCCTACTTCCATATTCCCATTGCAGTGTCGCACAGGAATTACCTTGCCTTTGCAGCAGGCCCATCTGCTTTCTGTTTCAAAGTCCTTCCCTTTGGCCTTTGTACAGCACCAAGGGTCTTTACAAAATGTGTGGCAGTGGTGGTCACATTGCTCAGACAGAAAGGAGTCGTCATCTTCCCCTACCTGGATGACTGGCTCATCGCAGCACACTCAGCAGAAAAGCTCTCACGCAATAAACACTTGACTTTATCCCTCCTGGAACACTTGGGATTCATGATAAACCATGAAAAATCCCAGCTACGGCCCTCCTGATTCAACCGCTTTATAGGAGCAACCACAGACTCACTGGCAGTAGGCGCCCACCTCCCAGACAGTAGGTTTAAGACTCTACACGACACAGTACATCGCTGAGTGAAAAACAGATGTGATACAGTTAACATCATCCAATGGGTGCTAGTATACATGGCATCGACAACCGGCCATGATGCTGCTTGTCAGACTCAGAATGCGGCCCCTGCAAGCCTGGTTCATCTCGTAGTACCGACCCTTCCAGGATGGCCCCAACAAATTACTGACTATTCCGCGACCCATCCGTGCCAATCTCTGCTGGTGGTTGGACCCGAAGATGGTACAAGCGGGTCTACCATCCACCCAAAGACAACCCACCAGATCAGTCACAACAGATGCCTCCCTAACGGGTTGGGGAGCACATTTTCATGATCTAACGATCAAAGGTCAATGGTCAACGACCAAGAAGCAATGGTACATCAACCTACTAGAACTCTTAGCTGTGTTCAAAGCGTTGAAAGCACTTGAACCTTCCCTGATAGAACACCTTGTACAAGTGACATCAGCAAAACCACAACAGTGTTTTACCTCAACAAAAAAGGGGGCACACATTCCCGCCCACTGCTGGATCTGACCCTCAAAATATGGGACTGATGTATACAACAACACATCTCCCTCATGGCCGTACACCTGCCTGGAGACCAGAACACTATGGCAGATGCCTTGAGCAGGACAAACACCAGCAACCATGAGTGGTCCCTGAACCACACTGTCCTACACAATCTCTTCACCAAATGGGGAACTCCAGCCATAGACCTTTTCGCCTCCAGTGTGAATGCCAAGCTCCCAACCTTCTGTTCCAGGGAACCTCGCAAATACAGAGGTCTAGGGGATACATTCCTGTTCAACTGGCATGGTCCCCCCTGTACGCCTTACCCCCATTTCCACTTCTTCCCAGAGTAATCTCCAAGGTCCAACAAGACAGAGCCAGATCCATTCTAACGCCATGGTGGTCCCGACAAGTATGGTTCTTCCCACTACTCCTGATGGCCAAACAACGCTTCAGGTGACTACCACTGCATCCAGACCTACTGACGATGCAGAGAGGCCTAATCTACCACCCAGACCTAGCAACCATTCAGCCAACAGCCTGGCTGATCACCCCACCTTAGGGTCCCTCTCCCAATCTGCCTGGCTAATCATAGAAGTGGCGCAATGCCAAACCACTCTACATTCCTACAAATATAAAGGGCTGAAGTTCTGCACGTTCTTGTTTGAGTGTGCTCTCAAACCGACCTCAGCCGATGTACACCACCTACTTGACTTTTTGGCGTTGCTGTCTTCCAAGGGACTCTCAGCCTCATCAGTTAGAAAGGGAAGGGAAACCTTCCTGTTTCAAAAACCCCTTGCTTCAAAACTTCCTAAAAGGATACGAAAACCTTCGCCCACCAGTTAGAGGACCAACGCCGGCATGGAACCTAGAATTGGTGCTAGCTTCGCTAGCAAAAGCCCCCTTTGACCCTATGGCCACGTGTGACTTACATCTCCTGTCTATGAAAACAGCCTTCTTGGTGGCCATCACCTCGGCCTGAAGAGCGTGTGAATTATGTGCTCTACGTATGGACCCATCATACATCAGATTTCATCAGGACAAGGTGGTACTTTGCCCAGACGTGGATTTCATGCCCAAAGTAATATCTTCCTTCTACTTAAACCAAGATATTTCTCTCCCAGCCTTCTTCCAGAACCCCACTTCAGATCTCAAATGCTGCTTTCATGCCCTAGATGTGAGGCCTGCATTGGCCTTCTATGTGGACAGCATGGCTCCCTTTCAGAAATCTACCCGAATCTTAATCTGTTATGGTGGTCACCAGAAAGGTGAACCTGTCTCCTCCCAAAAATTCTCCAAAAGGGTGGCGTCTACAACTCGCTTGGCCTATGAGATGTCAGGGAAACAGATTCCACAGACGATTTGCAGTCATTCTACAAGGGCAGCTTCCACTTCTGTAGCATTTCTAAGTGGGGTCCCTATCCAGGACAACTGCAGGGCAGCAATGTGGGCTACCTGTGGGGAAATTATTGTAATGCAATACAATCTTGTGTATGCCATGTTAAGTTCAGTTTAGGAATTTCCCTGCATGCATGAGTACTTTCACTCCCCCTTCTTACCCTAGGCAATTTCAGCCAACTGGAGCAATGGGTCATTCATCACATGACCTAATTTAAATATTATATTACAGTTTGTTTAAGTTTCCTTTTACATTTGTCTCCATGTGGCTGTAGCCATCTTACCTTCTTTGAGTCTTTCCATCTTACAGTCTTATTTTTATCCTTTACCATGTAGCACACATTGCTTAAGGCTGGGTGAGTTTTTCCTACCCTAAATCCTCTTAGTTAGGGACCTTTAAGTTTGTTTTAATATGTAGATTAAGGTTGATATATCTTCACTAAACTTTTGATATGCATTTTTAAACTGACGTCTTTGTTGTTTAATGAGTCTAATTGACTGGGTGATCAGACCACACATTTAAATGTTAATTGAGCTGTGTCTGCATTCTGATGCCTTACTCTGCTTACTTTGAAAGAAAAGTGTTTTTACTTTTAAAGAAGATATTTTTATTTTTAAAAGGGCTAGATCCCTGGAATTTTTAATACATTTTTAATTTTAGACTCATACCCCCTACAAATGTGGGTTATGTTTCCCAGTAGAAGACTTAAAAGCTCAATTTAATTTTGTTTTGCAAAGTATTGTTTTTTTTTTTTTACCTGATCACTCAGTCTCTCTCAGCTCGGCTGGAGACAAAGACAGTAAAGCAATTATAGCTGAAGAATCTGCTCCTAGCCTGAACTCCATACTCAGTTTGGAGAAACTGAATGGCCCAAACTATAAAAAATGGGCTTTTTCTTTTGAAACATATCTCAAGGCCATGGGACTTATTCATGTTTTACATGATCAGAGGCCAGCTCAAGGGAGAAAACAGACTGATTTTGATAGAGATGACCAAAAGGTTTTGGCTTTTATAATTTTGGCTGTGGATGATGAACTAGTTTCTGAAAATAGAATCATAGAATCATAAAATTGTAGAGTTGGAAGAGACCACGAGGGCCATCCAGTCCAACCCCCTGCCACACAGGAAATCACGATCAAAGCATCCCCGACAGATGGGCATCCAGCCTCTGTTTAAAGACCTCCATGGAAGGAGACCCCACCATGCTCCGAGGGAGTGTGTTCCACTGCTGAACAGCTCTTACTGTCAAAAAGTTCCTCCTAATGTTGAGGTGGAATCTCTGTTCCTGGAGCTTACATCCATTGCTCTGTGTTCCAGTCTCTGGAGCAGCAGAAAACAAGCCTGCTCCATCCTCAACGTGACACCCCTTCAAACACTTGAACAGGGCTATCATACCGCCTCTTAACCATCTTTTTTCCAGGCTAAACATACCCAGCTCCCTAAGTCTCTCCTCATAAGGCATGGTTTCCAGACCTTTCACCATTTTAGTCGCCCTCCTCTGGACACGCTCCGATTTGTCAATATCCTTTTTGAATTGTGGTGCCCAGAACTGGAGACAGTATTCTAGATGAGGCCTGACCAAGGCAAAATAGAGTGGCACTATCACTTCCCTTGATCTAGACACTATGCTTCTATTGATGCAGCCCAAAATCGCATTGGCCTTTTTAGCTGCCACATCACACTGTTGACTCATGTTCAACTTGTGGTCTACTAGGATAGCTAGATCCCTTTAAAGATAAGAGAACAGCAAAAGCTGCTTGGGACACTTTGAAAAATCTCTGTGATGTCACATCTATGGGAAGTAAAGTGCATTCATGATGAAGTTAATAAACATGAAGCTATCTAATCCTAATTTTTTGAATAAGCACATTAATGATTTTAGAGCTACATTAGCAGAATTACAATCTCCTGGAGAAGAGATCCCAAAGGCTATGGAAGTTGGGGTGTTCTTGGCAAGTTTACCAAAGTTTTACAATCCCATAATAAATACCTTGATATTAAAGAATGATTTAACTCTATCAGAAGCCTATATTCAGATAAGAGAATTTCATCAGAGACAAAATTTGATGCAAACTGACAAGCTTGAATGCAGAAATTCTAATTTTAAGCAGCAAGCCAACTTAGCTGAAAAGCAGCATTTTAAACGGAATGCTACCCACTCCAACCCCTCCTCCTTCTCTTCTGAGCCAAATGGAGGGCAATTTAAAGCTTCAAAGGGAAAGCAGTCATTCTCACAAGGGAAAACTGACAAAGGCCAGAGAGATAGAGACTGCTTAAACAAAGCCAATACTAAGCAGAAATTTAACATTGGATTGGCCTATGGAAAAATAATGCAAGCTTCTGGAAATGAATATAAAAAAATTGTTTCCTCATAGACAGTGGAGCTAGCAACCACTTTATTAATAAAAGGGAGTATTTCCAAGATTTTAATGAAGAAGTGAATTTCCCTGTGTTTCCTGCAAATGGAGATTCTGTTACAGTGCAAGGAATGGGAAATGTGTGTTTACCAATGAGATTGGGAGCTAATACAGAAATATGGAAAATTATGGACTGTCTTTACACCCCCGACCTTAAGTGCTCCCTATACTCTGTAAAAATGAGTACATCAAAAGGCAACAGAGAATTTTTTAAAAGAATTCATATTATGGTCTTCATGGCAAACATTTGATTTTTAAAGGCACTCTAAAGGATGATGGCCTTTATCACATGGAGGTCAGTGATTCAAATGCCAATGTTGCCACTCAGTGTAAACATAAAGACTGCATAAATGTATGGCATAAAAGATTTGCTCATCAAAATGTTGAATGCATAAAGAAATTGGCTAATCAAGAGCTAGCAAGAGATTTTCATTTCAAGAACTGTTGTGTGAATGAAAGGTGTGTGGAATGCATTAAAGTAAAGTATACTGCATCTACACACAAGCCTCACACAGAAAAACAATCTACTAAGCCTCTAGAATTAATACATTCTGATCTCTGTGGACCATTTAATCAGAAACCAGTGGGTGGAAACCTCTATTTCATTGCTCTTACAGATGACTTCAGCAGGTACACCCATTTATGTACCAGACACATGCTCACATTAACACAATAAGATTTCTTTATTAAGCAAGGAAACGTAGACCAGTAACATAGGCAAAGCCTGAACTCAGCACTACCTAGTACAGCCTCCAGATAAACCCTTATAGCTTGAGAATGGTATGTACGGAGGGCTTTAGGAGGGCAGCTACCTCCAGGTGCTTGACTTGGCTACGTGTGAGAACTGCCAATCCCAAATGGGAGGAGGAGAAAACCATGTCTATCACCCCCTTTCACCTGGACAAAGCGTCAGCTAAGAAATTCTTTTTCCCCGGGAGAAACTTCAGGGTGAAGTTGAACTGGTAAAAGAAACTGGCCCACCTAATTTGTTTAGGGGTTTTCAAAGCCTCCAAGTTTTTTGTGATCTGTCCAAACTTCAAAAGGTTGGGAAGATCCTTCCAGCAGATGGCACCAAGTTTCTAAGGCCAATTTGATTGCCCCCGCCTCTTTCTCCACACTGGCCAATTTTGTTCGGTTTCATTGAACTTCTTTGACAGATATGCACAGGGTCTGAGCTCCCCCCTTCATCCCACTGTAACAACCCCCCTCCCAACATCACCACATCAGATGCATCCACTTGAACCACAAAAGATCGTTCGGTGTCGGGGTGCTTAAGGATAGGTTCAGAGGTGAAAAGCTCCTTCAGCTTGTCAAATGCCCTTTGGCATTGGTCAGTCCACACAATCTTTTGGGGAGGCTTCTCTTCCTTCCCCTTCCCAGTTCATTTCTCCCCACACACATACCCTTAGTTTTCAGTAGGTCAGTTAAGGGCAAGGCAACCTCAGCAAAGTCAGGGATGAAGGATCAGTAAAAGTTGGCAAACGCTAGGAAGCTTTGAAGGTACTTCCTGGTACTGGGAGCCTCCCATGCGAGGACTCCCTTAACCTTCTCAGGGTCCATTTCAACCCCCCTGCTAGAGATGCAGTACCCCAAATAATCCAAGCGGCTTTGGTGGTATTCACATTTTCACATTTTAGCATACAAGTGATTCTCCCCCAGTTTACTAAGCAGTTTCTTCACCAGCTTAACATGGGACATGTAGACCTCAGAGTAAATAAGCACATCATCCAAATACACCAGTACCCCTTTGTACAAAAACTCTCTAAGCACATCATTAATCAAGTTCTGGAAGACACCGGGGGCCCCGCTTAGTCCAAATGACATCATGCGGAATTCAAATGTCCCTAGCTGACAATTGAAAGCAGTTTTCCACTCATCCCCCTCTTTAATTCGCACCCTGTATTAGGCCTCCCGCAAGTCCAACTTGGTGAATATCTTCCCTTTGGCTAAATGAGCCAGGGTATCCTTCATTAGGGGGAGGGGGTACTGATTTGTCATACTGATAGCATTTAAGGATCTGTAATCAATACAGAGATGAAGAGAAGAATCATGTTTGCATCTAAACAACACCGGAGGCCCCAAGGGTGAGGTCGTAGGTCTGATGAACCCCCTGGCCAAGTTTTTATCTATGAACTCCCGGAGGGTGTCCATCTCTGCCAGGGTCATGGAATAAATCTTAGGTTTGGGCAGCTCTGCCTCGGAAACTATCTCAATTGCATAGTCAAACAGCCTATGCGGAGGGTAGAATGTCACATTCCTTCTCTTCAAACACATACTGCCACTGTTTATACTCCACCGGTAACCCTTTCATTTCCCCTTGGACCAGAGCGGCCTTAAAGTTCTGAGGCTTGGCCTCTTGAGGGTCCCCCCCCCAGTGAGGCCTCACACACTCCGTGTTCCCCTACACATATGGGGTCTGTAAAAGTCACAGTCTCCTTTACCCAGTCTATAGTGGGATTGTGAAATTTCAACCAGTTCAAGCCCACTACTGCAGCTGGGACTAAACCTGGTGCTATCACAAATTGGAGCTCCTCCTGATGATTTCCCATTTTCATCAGTACTGGGCCATTCATCCACCTTGCGGGGGCCCCCTTCATCATCCCTCCGTCCATCTGAGACAGCCACACTGGCTTGTCTATCTTAATGGAGCCCGCTGAAAGTTCACTGACCAGGGAGGGGTGAATTAACACCTGGGTACATCTGGAATCCACCATAAACATTACTTTTTGGGGGACCCCGTTATTTGCAACCCCTATCTTGCCTTTAGTAAAAAAGGGCCCTTCACCCCACTCACCACAGCACTTGGGCACCCTTCAGGATTAGCCTACCCTCAGGCACTTAGTAGGGTGGGCTGGATCCATTTCCCGCCAGCTCAGTGTCTGAAGAGGACCCACAGTCGTTCGGTTCCTCTGAAGACTCTCCTGCCGCGTGGCCTGAAATCACTGCTGTATTGTCCTTTGGCTTGAAAGGCATCTTGGGTGCTGTCAGCTTCCCGTCTGCCTTCTTGGGCCTCTCTTCCATGGGGTTGTCCTGGGATTGTTGCTCAGGGCATTCGGTTATGCGGTGTCCACCTTTCCTGCAGTGTAGGCATAGCCCTTTCAGCATCCTTCGCTCCCTCTCCGATTCCCCCTATTTGCCACCAGCTGGTCAAGCTGCCTTAGCTTTCTTCCCTGTGGAACCATTGGCCTTCCTGCCAAGCCCCTAGCAATGCCGGGCCAGATTGACCCTCTGTCTCAGGGTCTCCATCTCCCCAGCCAGCCGCACCCACCCCAGGAGGGTTTCTGGGTTCCCTTGGACCAAGGCTCACTCTAGGATGTCAGCGTTAAGACCATCCTGAAAATACTGCACCTTAGTGGTCTCAGTCCAGTCAGGGATCTGGCTGACCAGGCGGCAAAATTTGGAGGTGTATTCAGCCACGGGTCTCAAGCCTTAGCGTAGTTGCTGAAGTTCTGTGCATGCATGCCTCACCCTCAAGGGATCTTTGAATTGAGCTCGGAGGGCCATCATGAAGTTGTGGAAACTCCCCATCTCTGGACCCCCCATGTCATAGAGTCCCACCAGCCATTGTGCCACCTCTCCCTCCAGCTGGTTGGAGACGTACTGCACCTTCTCGGCCTCCATCTGGAACTCTTCCTCCCATTGAGACATGGATCCCATCACCTGGGTTAAGAAGTATGGCAACTTCACAGCATCCCCATCAAAGGTGGCCTTCAAGTCTCGATGCTTGAGCCCACGCGGTCTCTCCTGTGGCTCAACTGGGCCAGCCCCAGCCACGGGTGCTGGACAAGAAACTTATGGGACCGGGCCTCCAACATGCATGGCGGGGACACCTCCTGGAGGGTCCAGGACTCCCCCTGGAGGAGCTGGCAACTGAGGGTCCTGGGGAGGTTGCCCCCCCAGGGCTGCAGGTTGCTAGGGCAGTCTCTGCAGGATCTCCAGGAGTTTGTCTGCATGACCTCCTTCTGTTGCTTCAGCTGCTGCACCTCTTTCTCCAGTTCTGGGTGAGGGGGTCTCATTCCAGGCTCTCAGAACCCCTCGGTTAAGGGACCCCCATAGGGACCTGCATAGGGACCTGCATTCTTCCCAACCTCGCTTCTCTGGCCAGAGCCAGCTGGCTCCCATGGCCATTCCTGCTCCACACACTGGAGTCTCAGAGAAGGGTAGGCTGCCCCTCCCCAGGGCTTGCCTGGCTCCCAGCTCCATGAGGTCTGGGGGGAAGGGTCAGCCTCCCAGCCCTCCATCGTGCTTGGCTCCACTCTTCCTCCAGCATGCCTGTACCATTCTCTGGCAAGCCATCTCCCTGGCCATCTCCTGTGGCCAGGTCTTTCTCTGTCTGGGTTCCAATCTCTGCGTCATCAGACATCGTGGGTAGGAATTAAGAATTAAGTAGGATTGGTGAGTTCTGGCTTACTGTGATGTACCAGACACACGCTCATATTAACTCAATAAGATTTCTTTATTAAGCAAGGAAACGTAGACCAGTAACATAGCCAAAGCCAGAACTAAGCACAACCTAGCACAGCCTCAAGATAAACCCTTACAGTGTGAGAATGGTATGTAGGGAGGGTTGTAGGAGGGCAGCTACCTCCAGGTGCTGTGGCCTTGAAGCTGCCCAAAGAACAGTGTTCCCAGACCCAAAAGGCAGGCTGTTTGCCATCCAGAGATAGAAAGGCCCAGGCAGGGAAAACAGGCCAGGAACCAAACTCATGTCAGGCCTATTACCAAACTCATGTCACGGTCTTCCATGGAGTCTACTCTAATACCCAGAATCCAGGGATGAGCATGACAGCTATCTCCTAAGGGAGAAAAGTCAAGTTTTTGTAAAGTTCAAAGAGTACTTTAATTACATCACTAATAAATTTGGATATAAAATTCAAAATCTGAGAACGGATAATGGTACAGAATTTGTCAATACTCAATTTGATGAGTTCTTAAAGGAACATGGCATTAGACATCAGACTACTAGAATTTATAGTCCTCAAGAAAATGGTGTCTCAAAGAGACTGAACTGAACCTTAAAGGAAATGGCAGTTGCAATGCTTTTAGAAGCTAACATTTCTAAAGCTTATTGGTCTGAGGCAATTCTCACAGCCAGATACTTACACAATAGAGTTACAACCAGGTCTAGAAATGTTACTCCATTTGAATTGTGGCATGGTATGAAACCCAGACTGAACCATCTCAGGGTTTTTGGATCTAAAGCTTATACATACATTCCCAAACAGAAAAGAGACAAACTGGACTGTAGAAGTGAAGAGGGAATTTTTATTGGTTATGACAAAGGTGCTTACAAAATCCTGAACCCTGATGGGTGCACAATGAAAATAACAAGTGCTGTTTATGTTGATGAAAGACCTCAATTTAAGTCTAATTCAAACAAAGATTTCTATTCAGATGTGTTTGCAGTGGAAGAAGATTCTAATTCCCACCAGCAGCCACAGCATGTGCAGTTCTTTCACCCTCCTGCAAATGCTTTGTGTCAGGCTCATCCCTGAATTCTGGGTGCTGAAGTGGAATTCATGGAGGACCCTGACATATAGCTGGTTCAGGCCTGGCTCCTTCTCAGGCCCCAGAATGTCTTGGCGTGAGGCCAGCCCGCCTGGTAGGCATGGGAATTCCAGCTCAAGGTCATTTAGGCCAGGTGCAGACATCTTCAGACATCCTCTTCCCCCGTCTCCCTCTCCTTGCCTGTGGTGTCCTCCCTTTTCTGCATTTCTCATGCTGGGTGTTTTATCTACAGCCCTGCTTGTCTGTAATTCAGTTTCAGCTTTTCCAATGTTCCTGACACATGAGTCCATTCTTGAACAATACCTGCAGTGTTATGTAAATTTCCAACAATCTGACTGGGTTGACCTCTTGCCGTTTGCCGAAGTAGCCTATAATAATGCCACCCACCAAAGCACTGGCCTTTCTCCCTCTAAGGTTGTCTCAGGACAGGATTTCAGTCCCTTGCCTCTGAGGGAAGGGACTCCCACAGACCCGGTCTCAGTGACCCAGTGGAGTCAAAAAGTCAGGGATGCCTGGCCTCAGGTAATCTCTGCCTTGGACTTTACCAAAGCGTGCTACAAACACCATTCTGACCAAAGAAGGGATCCCACCCCAGGATACACTGTTGGGGACCTGGTCTATTTATCCACCAAGTTCCTTAAGAGTCCCCAACCCTCCAAGAAGTTGGGGGCTAAATACATTGGACCCTTTCCTATTTCTAGATTGATAAATCCAGTGGTGTTTGAACTGTCTTTGCCTAAACTGTACCATCATGTGCACCCTGTGTTTCATTCCAGCTTGCTCAAACCGGCGTGCCCTCCAGACCAGCACCATCCGACCACGGGACCTCCACCCCAACCTATTCTGGTCGACCACGATCAACATTTTGAAATCTCCGAGGTGTTGGACTCAAGGTCATTTAGGCCAGGTGCAGACATCTTCAGACATCCTCTTCCCCCGTCTCCCTCCCCTTGCCTGTGGTGTCCTCTCTTTTCTGCATTTCTCACGCTGGGTGTTTTATCTACAGCCCTGCTTGTCTGTAATTCAATTTCAGCTTTTCCAATGTTCCTGACACATGAGTCCATGTCAATAAAGCAATTTATTGATTGCATGTGAGCGTGTGTTCTCTGTACATCACACTTTGCATCAAGAAGGGGCTCCCTCAGTCCAGGACTTACCAGAGGATGGAGGGCCGGATGGCGCACCACAAGCAGAGCCAGGAACTCAAGTCCAGGTGAGACAGTCTGCAAGGGGTAACAGGGGAGTGCCTCTTTTGAGATTCTCCTATCTAGCCACAGGGGAAAGCCTTCTGGAACCCTCTGACTGGCAGAAGATCAAAGGACTGCCAAAGTCTGATTCTGAGAAATTGGTGAAAGCAGCAATGGAGGAAATGCAATCTTTATATAAAAATAAAACTTTGACTTTGACAGAATTGCCAAAAGGCAAGAAGGCAATTGGCTGCAGATGGGTCTTTACAACAAAGCAAAATGCAGAAGGGTTGATTGAAAGATATAAAGCCAGACTTGTAGCTAAAGGTTACAATCAGCAATTTGGAGAAGATGTTCATGAAACTTTCTCTCCAGTAGTTACACACACAACTATTAGAACCTTATTGGCTGTTGCAGCTTCCAAGAAAATGCATGTACAACATCTAGATGTGAAAACAGCATTTCTTTATGGAGATCTAGATGAGGAACTGTACACGGAACAGTCTTCAGGATTCCAAGTACCTGGAAAGGAGCATCTAGTGTGTAAACTTGAGAAAAGCTTGTATGTATTAAAACAAGCAGCCAAGAAATGGCACAAAAAGTTAAATCAGCTCCTTATCAAAGAAGGATTTACTCCAGGCACTGTTGACCAATGTGTTTACAAAAGATTCAGAAACAATAAATGGACTTACATTGCAAGTTATGTTGATGATATGATTCTGTGCAATCAAGATAAAGCAGATAGTGAAGAGATACTCCTGAATCTCCAGAAAGTAATAGATATTAAAAGTTTGGGAGACATCTCACACTATTTTGGAGTACAAATTGAAAGAAACCATGATGGAAGCTTCTTTCTTAATCAAAAGCAAAAGATTATAGATCCTTTGGACTGTTTTGGTGAAAGATGCAAAGGATGCTCAAACTCCAATGGAAGTAGGTTTCTTAAATTACAATGAGGCATCTGAACCCTTGAGAGACAGTGAAAAGTACAGAACTGCAATTGGAAAACTTCTGTACATAGCTAATTTCACCAGACCTGATATTGCAAATGCTGTTGGCATCTTAGGTAGAATGGTTAACTCTCCTACTTTCTGAGATCTTGTTGCAGTGAAAAGAATTGCAAGATACCTGAAATCAACTGCTGACTTCAAACTGATGCTGCCAGCATGTGACCAGCCACGACTGATTGCATATGCAGATGCGGATTGGGGATCTGATCCAGCAGAAAGAAAATCAACCAGTGGAAACATCATCTTTTATGGTGGTGGAGCAGTAAGTTGGACAAGTTGGAAGCAGAGTACAGTACCAGATATTTCCACAGATGCCAAGTGTGTCTCAGCGAAAACAGCCCGTGATGAAATCAAATGGCTTCAGAATTTGCTTCTAGATCTTGGGATAAAAGAACCCAAGCCAACCATTCTGATGCAAGACAACCAAAGCTATATCAAAATTTCTCAGAGTGACAAGCCTCTGAAGAAGAACATAGACATTGCTTTCCACATGGTGAGAGAGATGTACCAGATCCAACTTGTTAAGCTGGAGTACTGCAACTCAAAAGAAATGATAGCTGATATTTTAACTAAACCCCTTCCTAAGGACAGTTTCCTGAGACTACGAGAAGAAATGAAGATTGTTCATGAGATCCACCTCGACTGAGAAGGGGAATGTGGAGAAATTATTGTAATGCAATACAATCTTGTGTATGCCGTGTTAAGTTCAGTTTAGGAATTTCTCTGCATGCATGAGTTCTTTCGCTCCCCCTTCTTCTTACTCTAGGCAATTTCAGCCAACTGGAACAATGGGTCATTCATCACATGACCTAATTTAAATATTATATTACACTTTGTTTAAGTTTCCTTTTAAGTTGGTCTCCATGTGGCTGTAGCCATCTTACCTTCTTTGAGTCTTTCCATCTTAGAGTCTTGTTTTTATCCTTCACCATGTAGCACACATCGCTTAAGGCTGGGTGAGTTTTTCCTATCCTAAATCCTCTTAGTTAGTTAGGGACCTTTAAGTTTGTTTTAATATGTAGATTAAAGTTGATATACCTTCAGTAAACTTTTGATATGCATTTTTAAACTGACGTCTTTGTTGTTTAATGAGTCTAATTGATTGGGTGATCAGACCACACATTTAAATGTTAATTGAGCTGTGTCTGCATTCCGATGCCTTACTCTGCTTACTTTGAAAGAAAAGTGATTTTACTTTTAAAGAACATATTTTTATTTTTAAAAGGGCTAGATCCCTGGAATTTTAAATACATTTTTAATTTTAGACTCATACCCCCCTACACTACCCCCTTAACCTTTGTAAAGACTTAAGAAGTGGACACTTTGTCCCGTGCTGATACCACGCTGGGAAGAGCAGTTGTTTTTTCTTCCATAGCCCAAGGCTCTACATAACCTGCTAAATAAAGTTGATTGTTTTCTACTTTGGTTCCTGGTGTCTTTGGCTTTTATTCTGCAGCAGGACACCCCTCCTTCGGTAGGTGAGTTTGCTAGTCTACCCTATATGTGTGGATTCACAGAGACCATGAAGAAGAAGGACAGGTTACTTATCTGTAACTGTAGTTCTTTGAGTGGTCATCTGTGAATTCAAACAATCCCACCCATCCTCCCCTCCAGTGTCCTGCCTTTGGTCTAAACATCGGCTGCTTATTGCAGCTATTTGGAACTGAAGAGGCAGGCAAAGGAGGGGCCTTTATAGGCCAGGAGAAGGTGGGTGGAGCTACCACCAAAAATTGAATAGAGGCTCTAAAGACTTTCTGAAGTGCTCTGTACAGGTGCAGGATTAACCCTATATGTGTGAGATTAGCAACCTGTCCTTTCTTATCCTCAAGGCTTTTAAGGTTCTTGTCACCATCAGGAGGAAAGAAAGGAGCCTGAGACCAATCCTGCAACAGGAGCATCAATGGGGGGCAATTTAAACTCATTCATAACCACTGTAGGTAATGTATAAAATGACTTGGCCACTGTAGGGGACGGGCAAGCAGTCCTAGAGTGTAGCCATTCACCTTCCAACACTTCAGAAAACATTCTAAGAAAAGGAATAATATGATGGTCTAATTTGCTCTTAGACCTCAATTCAGGTAGTCCTTTAGTCTGAGATTCAGACTCAGTGGCAGTCACAGAGAGGCTTAAGGTTTTTTCAACCTTGCATGCCAATATCTGAAAGGCACTGGTATCACATAGCCTGAGTAAGACCTAATCAGCCAGCAAGTCACATTCCTCTTTTGACAACTCTCCCCCTCCATATCAGAAGCCTCAACAGAGACCTCTGACTCCTGATCCTCCCATTAAGTAATGTCAGAAGAGTGTTGCTTCATTTTTTTACCTTTTTAGGTGGAGGGTCCACTCTATCCTGGGGAATGGGAGTATCTCTAACTCCCTCCCCAGTGTTGTGTGAGAGGACAAGGCAGCTCTCTTTCTCTCCTTCCCTTCATGAGTCTGGGTAGCAGCCACAGGCAATGAAGGAAATGGTGCGTCTCTGCCCCCTGTACACTGCTTTTGGAGGTAAGATCCTGCTGCCTCTAAATCAAGACCTAACAAGCCCATCCCTTCCTCCTAGACCTGTTGGCCCACCACTACAGCGTGCCAGGCTACTAAGGCTACCCAGCTGGCCAGCTGGGGCAAGAGTTTGTTCCCATCTAAAATAACCTGGGGAAGGGAGGTGAAGGAAGCAGGATTCACCAGTCACCAGTTGTAATGTCTGCCATGCCTGACTCTTGTCAATAGCACCACCATGGCCTGTCTCAGAAAATGAGGCCCCATTATGCTCCAGTGCTGCTTGTGAGGTCTCCAGGGAGCCTGCCAGGGACCTCTGGAGAGGACCAGCAGTTCCATTCCAGCCATCTGCCCTGAGAGTGGCAGAAACTCCATGACCCCTGAATCCTCCTCAGAGGACAGATCGAAGCAACACAGGCTATGATTAGCCATCCTCTTGAAATTCTATCCAGAGCGCTCGAGCAAGGTCTAAGCCTGTCCACTGTTTGAGGCAGTAAAGAACTGGGAAATGCTGGCTTGGCTTTCCTCCCTGGATGCTAGTACATTTGTCCCTCCGTATCCACAGATTTGCTATCCACAGATTTAAGTATTCACAATTTGAAAATATTCCCCAAAAATATATATTCTAAAAAACAAACCACGATGTTGCCATCTTATATAAGGGACACCATTTTGCTCTGCCATTGCATATAATGGGACTTGAGTATTCACAGATTTTGGTATCCATGGGCAGTCCTGGAACCAAACCCAGTGAATATGAAGGGACAACTGTACTACTATTCTATTGATTATTACCCTACCTGTCTGGAACTGGAGGAGGAGCCAAACCCAGTCTAAAGGATGCTCCTCATGCTGCTGGAAAATAGAGAGATGTTATGTCTAGTTTGAGGAATATACTAGCAAGAGAATTAAGAGTTTAAATATTCAGAGGATATTTAAGGAAACCTGATTTTTTTCCTGTTTCCAAAGAACAGATAGAGAAGAAATGTGAAAGAATAATATAATAATACGTGATCATAGAATCATAGAATTGCAGAGTTGGAAGAGACCACGAGGGCCATCCAGTCCAACCCCCCTGCCACGCAGGAAATCTTGATCAAAGCATCCCCGACAGATGGCCATCCAGCCTCTGTTTAAAGACCTCCAAGGAAGGAGACCCCACCACGCTCCGAGGGAGTGTGTTCCACTGCCGAACAGCTCTTACTGTCAAAAAGTTCCTCCTCATGTTGAGGTGGAATCTCTGTTCCTGGAGCTTGCATCCACTGCTCCGTGTTCCAGTCTCTGGAGCAGCAGAAAACAAGCCTGCTCCATCCTCAGCGTGACATCCCTTCAAATACTTAAACAGGGCTATCATATCGCCTCTTAACCGTCTTTTTTCCAGGCTAAACATACCCAGCTCCCTAAGTCTCTCCTCATAAGGCATCGTTTCCAGACCTTTCACCATTTTAGTTGCCCTTCTCTGGACACGCTCCAATTTGTCAATATCCTTTCTGAATTGTGGTGCCCAGAACTGGACACAGTATTCTAAGTGAGGTCTGACCAAGGCAGAATAGAGTGGCACTATTACTTCCCTTGATCTAGACACTATACTTCTATTGATACAGCCCAAAATCGCATTGGCCTTTTTAGCTGCCTCATCACACTGTTGGCTCATGTTCAACTTGTGGTCTACTAGGACTCCTAGATCCCTTTCGCACGTAGTCTCATTCAGCCAGGTCTCACAATCAAAGCGCTCCCAACAGATGGCCATACAGCCTCTGTTTAAAAACCTCCAAAAAAGGAGACTCCACCACACTCCAAGGTAATGTATTCCACTGCCAAACAGCTCTTACCATCAGGAAGTACTTCCTAATGTTTAGGTGGAATCTCATTTCCTGTATTTTGAGTCCATTGTTCCGTGTCCTAGTTTCTAGAGCAGCAGGAAACAAGCTTGTTCCCTCTTCAGTATGACATCCTTTCAAGTAAACATGGCTATCAGAGGCAGTGTGGTGTAGTAATGTGAGTGTTGGACTAGGACATGGTTTGAAGGCCAAGGTTGGACTAGGACATGGTCTGGAGGCCAGGGTTTGAATCCCCACTTGACCATGGAAATCCACTGGGTGATCTTGGGCAAGTCACACTCCCTCAACCTCAGAGGAAGGCAAAGGCAAACCCCTTCTGAACAAATTCTGCCAAAAAAAGCCCTGTGATAAGTTCACCTTAGGGTTATCATAAGGCAGAAATTAATTGAAGGCACACAACAACAACAACAATCATGTCACCTCTTAACCTTTTCTTCTCCAGGCCAAACATACCCTGCTCCCTAAGCCACTCCTCATAGTGGCTTCCAGTCTTTCACCATTTTAGTCACCCTCCTATGGATACTTGTTCATATCTTTCTTGATTTGTGGTTCAAGCTTGTTCATATCTTTCTTGATTTGTGGTGCTATGAATGGGACACAGTATTCCAGGTGAGGTCTGATGAAAGCAGAATAGAGTGGTACTGTTACATCTCTTTATTTAGACACTATACTGCTAGCCTAGAATTACATTGGTTTTAGCTGCTGAATCGCACTGCTGATTCATGTTCAGCTTGTGGTCTATTACAACTCCTAGATCCGTTTCATATGTACTGTTGTCAAGCCAGGGGTCACCCATCCTATATCTCTGCATTTAATTTTTTTTCCTGCCTAAATGTAGTATCCTACATTTCTTCCTGTTGAAATTCAATTTGTTACTTTGGACCCAGCTCTCCAATCCTGTACTCTGGGGTATTTGTTACCCCCACCTAATTTGGCGTCATTTGCAAATTTGAAAAGCATGCCCTCTGTCTCATAATCCAAGTCTTTGATAAAGATGTTGAATAGCACTTAAGTGAGGACAGAAATTTGTGGCACCCCACAAGTCACCTCTTTCCAGGATAAAGAGGAGCCATTGTTGGGCACCCTCAACTAATTACAAATCCACATAAAAGTAGCATTGTCTAACCAACATTTTACTAGCTTAATTGCAAGAATATCATGGGGGACTTTATCAAAACCTTACTGAAATCAAGATATGCTAACATCCACAGCATTCTCTTCATTTACTAAATTTGTAACTCTATCAAAAAAGGGATAAGATTAGTCTGGCATGACTTGTTTTTGAGAAACCCATGTTGACTTTTAGTGATCACAGCATTACTAAGTGCTTACAAACTGCCTATTTAATGATCTGCTCTAGAATCTTTTCTGGTATTGATGTCAGGCTGACTAGTTGATAACTGTTTAGGTCATCTCCCCCCCCCCCCCGTTTAAAGATGGGGACTACATTTGCCCCCCTCCAGTCTGCTGGGATTTCTCCTGTTCTCCAGGAATTCTCAAAGATTACTGCCAGTGGTTCTGAGATTACCAGTGTACTTCTGCCAGTTCTTCTGATACTCTTGGGTGTAGTTCATTTGGGACTGGAGATTTAAATTGATTTAGATTAGCCAGGTATTCCTTGCACTACTTAGAACAGAATAGAATCATAGAGTTGGAAGAGACCACAAGGGCAATCCAGTCCAACCCCCTGCCATGCAGGAATACACAATTAAATCATTCCCGACAGATGGCCATCCAGCCTCTGTTTAAAAACCTCCAAAGAAGGAGACTCCACTGCACTACAAGGCAGTGTATTCCACTCCCGAAAAGCTCTTACTGTCAGGAAGTTCTTCCTAATGTGTAGATGGAATCTCTTTTCTTGTAGTTTGAATCCATTGCTCCAAGCTTGCTCCATCCTCAGTATGACATCCCTTCAAATATTTAAACATAGCTATCATGTCACCTCTCAACCTTCTCTTCTCCAGACTAAACATGCCCAGCTCCCTAAGGTGCTCCTCATAAGGCATGGCTTCCAGACCTCCCATCATTTTAGTCACCCTTCTCTGGACACATTCTAGCTTCTCCATATCCTTCCTGAATTGTGGTGCCCAGAACTGGACACAGTATTCCAAGTGAGGCCTGACCAAAGCAGAATAGAGTGGCACCATTACTTCTCTTGATCTAGGCATTATACTCCTATTAATGCAGCCTAGAATCGCATTGGCTTTTTTAGATGCCACATCACACTGCTGACTCATGTTCAGCTTGCTGTCCACTAAGACTCCTAGATCCCTTTCACGTGTAATGCCATCAAGCCAGGTGTCAGCCATCCTATATCTGTCCATTTAATTTTAATGTCCAAATGTAGTATCCTACATTTCTTCCTGTTGAAATTCATTTTGTTAGTGTTGGCCCAGCTTTCTAATCTTTTCAGGTCATGCTGGATTCTGATCCTGTCCTCTGGGGTATTAGCTACCCCTCCTAATTTGGTGTCATCTGCAAACTTGATTAGCATACCCTCTATTCCCTAATCCAAGTCATTGATGAAGATGTTGAATAGCACAGGGCCCAGGACAGAACCCTGTGTGGCACCCCACTGGTAATTTCTCTCCAGGATGAAGAGGAGTCATTGATGACAACCCTTTGTGTTTGGTCAGTCAACCAATTGCAAATCCACCTAGCATTGTCTAGCCCACAAGTTACTTTTTTTTTTTTTTTGCAAGAATACCATGGGGGATCTTGTAGAAAGCCTTATTGAAATCAAGATATACTACATCCACAGCATTCCCTTCATCTATCAAGTTTGTAACTCTATCAAAAAAAGAGATAAGATTAGTCTGGCATGACTTGTTTTTGAGAAATCCATGTTGACTTTTAGTGATCACAACATTCCTTTCTTAGTGCTTACAGGCTGTCTGTTTAATGATCTGCTCTAGAATCTTTCCTAGTATTGATCAAAAAAGGCTGACTGGGCAGCAATTATTTGGTTCTTCTCCCCCCACCTTTTTAAAGATGGGGACAACATTTGCCCTCTTCCAGTCTGCTGGTACCTCTCCTGTTCTCCAGAAACTCTCAAAGATTACTGACAGTGGTTCTGAGATTACTTCTGCCAGTTCTTTTAATCCCCTTGGATGAAATTCTGGCTCTGGAAACTTGAACTCATTTATACCGGCCAGGTATTCCTACTTCTTTATCTATTCTTTGCTGCATTTTCCCTACTGCATCATCTGCCCCATTTTCCCCAGGTTGGACACTGTATTCCTTCTGGGAGAAGACTGCAGCAAAAAAGGTGTTATGTAGTTCAGCCTTTTCTCTGTCTCCTGTTAGCATTTCTCCATCTTCACTCAGTGGCCTTGTTCTCCCTTTTGCTACAGACATAACCAAAAAAGCACTTTTTATTTTTTTTATCCTCTCCAGCAAACCTGAGCTCATTCTGTGCTTTAGCTTTTCTGACCTTCTCCCAACATGTGGTGGTGATTTGTTTGAATTCCTCTTTGTTAATTTCCCCTTTTCCCATTTCTTGTACATGCCCCCTTTTAAATCTTACCTCTGTTGAAAGTTCTTTAGACATCCATCCTGATTTCTTTGGACACCTCAAATTTTTCCTACTCATTTGGAGTTTGAAATTCTGCTTTTAATATCTCACTTTTAAGAAACTTCCATCCCTCATGAACTCCCTTCTCTTTTAGTATTCCTGACCATGGAATCACACCCAGTATTTCCCTCAGTTTATTTCTATGAATGTATAATGTACACAAGTGTTTATAACTTGTAATTTGTATAATAGATGTGTATTAGTAATAAGAACAATATTTTTTTTAAAAAAAAGAAATTAGTTTCATAGCCAGGCTTAGAAAAATATAATGAACAATAATCATAAAAGAATCATATCTGTCTGTGGCAGAGTACAAGTGACAGCTTAGAATTAGTAATATTATGTTTTCTTTCACAGAATGCCTTTTGATTAATTGTTACCAGCGGGGGGAATACAGTGAGCCCTCTGTATCCACAGAGTGGATTCCACCATCCATGGCTTGAAAATATTCCCCAAAAAATATATTCCAAAAAGCAAACCACGATTTTGCCATCTTATATTTTCTATAAGGAACACCATTTTACTATGCCATTGTACATAATGGGACTTGAGCATCCACAGATTTTGGTATCCAATGGGGGTATGGATGGGCTGGAACCAAACCCTAGCGGATAAAAGGGTTCACTGTAGAACACTATTTTTCTCTTATACTTTGAATGTCTTAACTTAAAAACTCAGAACTTCAGTTTTTATATTATAAAGGTGCTGGCATCAAAATAGAACTAAATAGTGCTCTTCAAAGTAGATTAAAATCTTAATGTTTCATGCTTCAGTAGTTGAATTTAGTTCCCCAGTTTATAACTTCCCAGAAAACAGTTAAATTTCCCAAGTCAGTATTTGGGGGAAAATAATGAGTAGTGTTACCACAAAAAATACTTACAATATACAGTTTTGTACCAAATGTTCTTTTAAATATATCCATTTCTTAAATGATGAAGTTAATGTGCAGAATTGGGATACAACTCAAAAGAGCAACTTGAGTTCTTCTCAATAATTACTTCCTGTCTTTTCAGCCATGCAGATGGTGACCTTGCATAGCTTCGGGAAATTAAACAATCCTTTATTCAGAGCAATTCAAGTTGCTCTTCAATAGTAGAGTTCTGAGTCAGGCAAAGATACAGAAGGAAAGAGATCTATGTCCCAGTGACATCATGTGGTCAAGAAGTATAATTGCAAGGGGAAGAATTAGAAGTTATGCAATTAGCTAAATCTTTGACAGTTTTAATAGTTTGGTATACAATTCAGAAGGATGGCTACATAAGCTGCACAAACTAGACCCCCAAGAAGTCCTTCTTTGGAACAACCTGGCAGAGTGGCAGATCCTAATTTGTAGATTTTGGAGGAGATAAGAAAAATGAACCAGAAGATAGACCAGATGAGGAAAGACTTTGGAACAGAATTTAAAGTTCTTCTTCATGGTCTCTGTGAATACACACTATCGGGTTATCTGCAACTGTGCAGAGCACCTTTTGGAACCTTCTAGAACCCTTACATAAGCCTTCTGGAGGTAGCCCCACCCACCTCCTATGCACTATATCTGCGTATTTACCCCCAAAACCTTCAGTTCCCTTTTCCCCCACCGTGTTAGCTGCATTGAAAGGAACACTTTGAACGCTTTCTCATACTTTTTCATGTTTTCTGACCTCAGACTGTCTTGAAATATGACTTGCTTTGCGTTTTGGCTTTTCTTTCAGCTTGGACTGACTTTGAACTTACTTTAATGGATCAGTTGTTCTGGACTCTATTCTAGCGATTATGGCCTCTTCCAGCTTCTTTAAATGATGCTTAGATTAGACTGTGCTGGTAAGATACCAGAGAAGAACAGCCATTCTAGGTGCCTTCTATGTTTGGGAGAAAGGCACAATGTCCAAACATGCCACCACTGCAAGGTCTTTAGCCCTCAGGCCAGGCATAATCATGAAGCAAAGCTGAAAGCCCTTCTGTAAGAGCATGCCCTACTGGCAGTGCCTCACGGGGAGAAGCCTGCTTCATCGAGATGGCTACTTCTCAGCCCCAATACCACATAGGGCTTTGTCTTTACCAACCACCTCAACCGTGATCAGTCACATGGCGATTTGAGCAGCCTCAACCTTGGCTTCAGGCTGCCAGTCGACACCAGAGTGTATTCTCAATATTGAGTGCTCCAATGCCAGAAGAATCCATTCAGTACCTTTGACACCAATACCGACCCCAGACCTGGCTAGGCTTCCTCCTGGGATAGAGCCTCCCCTCAGGTTCAAGATGCCTCTTGGGATTGAGCTCCTTCTAGGGATGCAGCCTCTCCCCAAGCCCAGGAGATAGATCCTCCATTGCAACTTCATACGGTTCCTGAAGGAGAGGTGGAGGACATAACCTTTATTTCAGAAGGGGAAATTAGGGAATTGTTCCAGGAAGTAAATGTTGTACAACTCTCTCAGAAGTTCCCTGGTGGCTGCCCTCAAAGGAACCTCCCTCTCCATTAAGCCTTTTCTCTGATTCCAAGCCACCCTAGACAAAAGCTGCCCTGGAACCATCAATCTCGCTCCCCTTGGGACTGTAGATCCCAGTCGACTTCGAGGAGTTTCCTTTCACCTCGTTCTCATCCTTGTTCTAGTCTTCCTGGTCCAGGCGTCCAGACCAAGGGCAGATGGGATGTTCTAGATATCTATAAATCATTCACCATCCTTCAGTGGTTCCCCAGGTGCCATCATTTAGCTCAATACCAGGAGATTTGGACATCAAATCTACTGTATAAAGACTCCGATCTCTACTATTGGGAGCCATCTTTGCCTTGTGGCTGCTGCCACTTTGAAAGCTGTGATTGTGCAGCCTCATCATTGCCAGCTCCTTGATGGTTCAATCTCTAACTCTCATCAACACAGTAGAGAGTGGGACCCAGTTCCAGCTCCTTGTGCAGCCTTGCCAGCAATGAGCAGAGCAGCATGCACAGTGGTAGTAGCCACTTCTCCAGCACATATGTTCCATGTAGACCCAGGCAGCCTGCTCAACCAACTGCACAGGTTGTCAATACTGACCCTCTCGGTACCAAAGCTCCTCTGCTTAAAAGACCTCATAGATGTACACCATCAGTCTTGTCCTCGGGTTCAGACTCCTCTAAGTCACGTTCGTCTTCTGCCCATGTCTCCCCAATTAGCCAGATGGCCGACCCAGACCCTCCATCTCCAACTGATAACATAAGGGCTTTTAAGGACCAAATGGTGCACTTGGCATGGGTGCTGGGCCTCCAAGTGACACACAGAGATACTAACATCGATGATCAAGGTGTGTTCCATGTTCACTCAGAACTTCCTCAATCATACTGACAGCTGGTATTGTCTCTGTCATGCCTGGCCAGCAGTCCACTCACTTGTACAGAACGCTCCCAAACTAGGTTATCAGTTTCCATTGTGTTTGGTTATGCTTGGTCAGCACCTCTTCTCAGCTTCCAAGTTTTCTCCTTTTCTCAGTCCGGCTTCCAAGTTATGCCTCAAGCAATGCTTTGTGCAGCATCCACTTTCCTGGTTCATTTTAAGACCTTGTTTTACCAGGAACCCATACATACATACAATCATACATGCAAGCATACTCTCACAACGGCAGGTTCCTGCTTTGCCCATCATTCCTTTCCTGCCTTACTTGCTTGGTTATGAAGAAATCCTGGAGCACTCCATCCTCACTTCTGCCTACCTCCAAATGTCTCAACAGCTTATACCATGTGTCAGAAGATGTCACCTGGATGGTGAAGCATTCTAAGCCAAATTCCAAAATTGTGGATGCTGCTCAGTCCAAGACATCTAAAAAAAATCCCTCTATGCCCACATATCATGAAGGGAAGAAGCTTGACTCCATGGGCTGCAAGTTTTACTCTTCTGCTTGTCTGTTCAGCAGAATTGCTAATTATACTACTTGCATGAAGGCTTACCAGAGGTTCCTCTGGGAGAATGTGACATCCTATTTTGAGAAACTACCTGAACAAGACAGAAGTGTCCTGTTGGTTCTCAAGGATGTAGGACACTCTTTGGCTGCTCAACAAATTCAAATTTCTAAGCATATTGTGGATTGTACTGGCAAGCAGGTAGCAGGGTCAGTTGCTGTATGCAGACATGCCTGGCTGTGTTCATCTGGCCTATCTAACTCTACGCAGCCCATGACAGAGGACCTGCCATTAGATGAACAAGGCTCGTTCCATGCAGAAACAGACTCTAAACTGGAACATACTCATAAAATGAGAACAACAGTGAAGAAATTTGGGTTACCTTCTTGATAGCAAACACACTATGGTTGAAAGAAGTACTTTTGTCCTTATCTGTCCTATTGTCGCCAGTACAGCCTGACATCTACACATTTGCAGCATTCTGCTAACCTCCCTGCCACATCCACCTCCAGGAAGCTTCCTACCATGGGGCGTTGCAAGTCTCACTTTAAGAAGAAGAATGTTGACCAGTCTAAACAGTGTGTTTGACTGCCAAGATGGCAAGACCTTGACTATACAGATTCCTCCACTGCACATGCCATCCTTTTCAAACAGGCTTCACCACTCTTACCACATATGGGCTTCCATCACCTCAGATGCCTGGGTGCTGGACATCACCTGGAGGGACTAATCCATAGAATTTTGGCACCAACCCCCTGTGGGGATCTATCACATCACCCCTCCCTCAGCACCTCTTCTTGAGAAAGTGGAGTACCTACTACAGTGGAGAGGCCATAGAACCTCTCCCACTTGTCCAAATGCAGCAGGGATTTTTCTCTGGTTATTCAAAGAAGGATGGAGGAATGAAGTCTATTTTTGACCTTTGGGATGTCAACTACTAAAACCCCAAGCATTTGGGATCTAAGAGTCTTAGTGGACCATAAGCTGAACATGAGTCATCAGTGTGATGCAGCAACAAGAAAAGCTAATGTGATTCTAAGGCTGCATTAATAGGAGTATAGTGTCGAGATCAAGGGAAGTAATAGTGCCAAACTATTCTGCTTTGGAATACTGTGTCCAGTTCTCGGCACCACAATTCAAGAAGGGTGTTGGACCTTGTCAGAGGAGAGTGACCAAAATGGTGAAAGGTCTGAAAACCATGGCCTATGAGGAGCAGCTCAGGGAGCTGAGCACGTTGAGCCTGGAGAAGAGAAGGTTAAGAAGGGGACATGATAGCCATATTTAAATATTTGAATAGATGTCATATTGAGGATGGAGCAAGTTTGTTTTCTGCTGCTCCAGAGACCAGGACATGGAGCAATATGTTCAAACTACAGGAAAAGAAATTCCACCTAAACATTAAGAACATCCTGATTGTATGAGCTGTTTGGAAGTGGAATACACTGTCTTGTAATGTGCTGGAGTCTCCTTCTTTGGAAGTTTTTAAACAGAGACTGGATGGCCATCTGTCGGGTATGCTTTGATTGTGTGTTCCTGAATAGCAGGGGGTTGGACTGGATGGCCCTTGTGGTCTCTTCCAATTCTATGATTCTTTGCTGAAAGGGGTTCTGCAGTGAAGAATTTCTCCAGTGTGATACCTTTTCAGTCATTCCTGTCTTCTTTGTGCCTGTGCCTAACAATATACTGTATTTGATTTGGCTTCTGCCTGATGCTTGAACTTGACCAGTTTTGCAACTTGGAATGCTGCTGGATTGCTGTCCTTTGATTTACCTGATCACTGGTAGAAGACTATACTCCTCTCCACTGATGCCCCCTCGTCGTGGGAGAGAGGCTTGCGTACCTTAATGATGTTTTGAGCTATGCTGGCGGTGGCATAATAGCCACCAGTAGGGTCTCCCATGCCAGACAGGTCAAAACCAAAGGGTCTGACAAAGCGCATCAAAGGGCAGGATGGGCTCTCTAGTCTTATGGCAACCATCCTAGGAGAAGGAAAACTCAATCCCAAACCCAGGCAAATGGTGCTCGTCCAACCCTGTAAGGTCAACCATCTAAGAGAAGGAAACTCTAATCAAACCTATGACCTGAGGACCTCGCTGCTACTATCCATGCTTGCAAGGCCACAGCAGATGAACCTTTGGTTTAAAGGGTGAGGCCAGGTCTGTGCATGCTGTGCTCCACCAAAAAAATCCATTGCACAGATTCAAAGGACAAATGCAGTTCCAAAAAAGCCCTGTAGTGATAGGCGAGGGACGAAACGGCAGGTGTAAAGATGCACTGGAAGCCGCAGACCCAACCCTGCATGCAGGCGGTTCAGGACTTTGGTCGCTCGAGGCTGACCCGGGAGATGACAGTCTTGTTTGGCAGCATCCTGAACGACCAAGCAGCCTTTTTTAAGGAGAGCACTGCTTGCTCCATATGGAGAGGGGCCTAGAAAAGGTGGCCTAACGAAAGCTCATCCCCAACTACCTGGTTGGCTAGCCCAAGCCAACGGGCATCTTCTGATGCGTTCAAACCAAGGCAAAGAAACAAAGGCACACACTGGACTCCAAAGGTGTAAATAAACTCATGCTTGCATGCTGGAACATCAGAACCATGCAAGACTCTGCAGATAGTGGATGGCCTGAGCGTCATTCTGCTCTAAAAGCCCATGAACTATCACGACTTAATATTGACATTGCTGCTCTTAGTGAAGTTCATCTCCATGAGGAAGGCAGCCTTAAAGAACACGGCGCCGGCTACACACTTTACTGGTCTGGCAAACTCAAAACCGAAAAACATTTTTCAGGAGCAGGCTTTATGATTAAAAACTCCATTGCCTCCAAATTCAAAACCTTGCCAACAGGACACTCTGATCGCATTATTTCCTTACGCCTCCCACATGTTGTTCTCTTTAGTATATATGCCCCAACTATGGAAGCCGACCCTGTAGAGAAAGACAAATTCTACACAGACCTACGCCAACTCATACAAAAAGTTCCTGTAGAAGATAAAATTATTATCCTTGGTGACTTCAACGCCAGAGTAGGAAAGAACTCTGAAGCCTGGAAAGGTGTCTTAGGCAAGCATGGTGTTGGAAACTGCAATGATAACGGACGCCTGCTGCTGGAGTTCTGTGCAGAACAACAGCTGACTATTACAAACACTGTATTTCAGCAGAAAGATAGCATGAAGACAACCTGGATGCATCCCCGATCCAAACATTGGCACCTCATTGACTATGTTCTAGTCCGCCAGAGAAACATTTGCGACGTCCGTCATACCGAGTGATGCCCAGTGCAGAATGCCAAACAGATCATCGCCTTGTAAGATGTAAGCTAAATCTTCATCTTAAGTTCAGACCTAAGAGGCGTGGCATCTTAAAGAGGAGACTCCAAGTCAACAATCTTCAACAAGCTACCATGAGAGACAACTTCCAGGCAAATCTGCAAACAAAACTTGAAGACCATCCTACAGATCCTTCTCCCACAGTGCTTTGGCAACATATCAAAAACAGTATCCTCCAGTCTGCAGAAGAATCCCTCGGGTTCTCCCACAAGAAAAATCAAGAGCAGTTTGATGCAAACAACCAAGAGATCCAGGAGCTGTTGGCAAAGAAGAGAACTGCTCACCAGGCATACCCTGCCCAGCCAACTTGCCATGTAAGAAAAGCAGCTTTCTGCCTCACATGTAGTAAATGTCAACAAAAACTCCAAGAAATGCAGAACAAGTGGTGGGTCAATATAGCAGAAAAGACACAACACTGTGCAGATCTGGGTGATCATAGAGGATTTTATGAAGCTCTTAAAGCAGTGTTTGGACCTACTTATCAGGTCCAAAGCTCCTTATACAGTACAGATGGTCAAACATTAATTACTGATAAAGCCTCCATCCTGAATCGATGGGCTGAACATTTTCAAAGTCTCTTTAGTGCCAAACGAGTAGTCCAAGACTCAGCTGTCCAACATATGATACAAAAACCAATGAAAAATGAATTGGACATAGCTCACATTTTGGAAGAGACCCTTAAGGCCATACAGCAGATGACAAACGGCAAGGCAACTGGGATTGATGGAATCCCACCTGAAGTTTGGAAACACGGAGGTCATGCACTTCATGATAAATTCCACGAACTCCTTGTGAATTGCTGGGGAAAAGGGGAACTGCCATCAGATCTCCAAGATGCAGTCATCATCACCCTGTACAAGAAAAAAAAGAGCAAAATCCGATAGCTCAAACTATCGAGGCATAACACTGCTCTCTATTGCTAGAAAAATCCTTGCAAGGATACTCCTGAACAGATTAGTTCCTGCTGTTGCAGAACTTCTTCCTGAAAGCCAATGTGGCTTCAGAGCCAAGAGGAGTACAACAGATATGGTATTTGCCCTTAGACAACTGCAAGAAAAATGTAGAGAGCAGAACAAGGGTCTCTATGTAACATTTGTCGACCTCACCAAAGCCTTCGACACAGAGTAGAAAAGGTCTGTGGCAGATCCTGGAAAGACTAGGATGTCCCCCAAATTTCTTAAAATAATTATCTTGCTACACGAGGGCCAGCACGGTCAAGTAAGATATGGTGATGCTCTTTCAGAGTGAAGCAAGGTTGTGTTCTTGCTCCAACTTTATTGACAATCTTCTACAGCATGATGCTCCAAAGGGCTACGGCAGAACTTGAAGAAGAAGACGGCATCTATATACGTTACCGTACTGATGGTAGCTTAGAATCATAGAATTGTAGAGTTGGAAGAGACCACGAGGGCCATCCAGTCCAACCCCTGCCATGCAGGAAATCTTGATCAAAGCATCCCCGACAGATGGCAATCCAGCCTCTGTTTAAAAACCTCCAAGGAAGGAGACCCCACCGAGGGAGTGTGTTCCACTGCCGAACAGCTCTTACTGTCCAAAAGTTCCTCCTAATGTTGAGGTGGAATCTCTGTCCCTGGAGCTTGCATCCATTGCTCCGTGTTCCAGTCTCTGGAGCAGCAGAAAACAAGCCTGCTCCATCCTCAGCGTGACATCCCTTCAAATACTTAAACAGGGCTATCATATCACCTCTTAACCGTCTTTTTTCCAGGCTAAACATACCCATCTCCCTAAGTCTCTCCTCATAAGCTTATTTAACTTAAGCCGTCTGAGGGCTCACACTAAGACTCTAAACTAGTCCATGAGCTGCTCTTCGCTGATGATGCTGCCATTGTTGCCCACATAGAAGCAGCTCTGCGGCGCCTAACATCCTGCTTCGCAACAGCTGCAGAGCTGTTTGGGCTGGAAGTCAACCTGAAGAAAATGGAAGTTCTTTACCAGCCTGCACCACAGGACGAATACCACCATCCCCACATTGCCGTTGGCAAATCTGTGCTCAAGTCCGTTCAGCAGTTCACCTACCTGGGAAGCATCATCTCCTCAGATGCCAAGACTGACAGAGATCGATCACAGATTAGCAAAGGCATATAGCAAGGACATTTGGAAGGCTTCACAAAAGAGTCTGGAGTAATAAACACCTGAGGCAAAGCACAAAAATCAGTGTGTATTGTACTGTCTATTCTCCTTTATAGATCTGAAACATGGGTCACCTATCGCCACTACTTACGACTCCTCGAACGCTTTCATCAGCGCTGTATACGCACAATCCTAAATATACACTGGACTGACTATGTGACAAATCCTAACCAACAGAGATGACCTGGTTAATGGGGTGCAAGTGGTGGGATCCTTAGGTGAGAGTGATCATGTTCTCCTGGAGTTTGTTATACAATGGAAAGGAGAAGCCAGGCACAGTCAGACACACATTCTTGACTTTAGGAGAGCTGATTTCAATAAACTCAGGGAAATACTGGGGGTGATCACATGGTCAGGAATACTAAAAGAGAAGAGACCTCAAGACGGATGGGACTTTCTCAAAAGGGAGATACTGAAGGCACAATTTCAAACAGTACCATTGAGGAAGAAAAATGGGAGGTGTCTCAAGAAACCAGGATGGATGACTAAAGCACTTTCAACGGAGCTAAGTTTTAAACGGAACATGTATAGGAAATGGAAAGGGGGGGAAGTCACCAAAGAAGAATTCAAACAGATAGCGAACACGTGTAGGAGTAAAGTCAGAAAAGCTAAAGCACAGAATGAGCTCAGGCTTGCTAGGGAGGTTAAGAACAATACAAAGGTTTTTTGGGGGTATGTCCGCAGCAAAAGGAGGAAGAAGGAAATGATAGGGCCAATATGCAGAGAAGATGGCAAAATGCTAACATGGGAGAGAGAAAAGGCAGAATTACTCAACACCTTCTTTGCCTCAGTGTTTTCAGAAAAGGAAAAGGAGGACCAACCTGAGGATAATGGAACAGAGGACACAATAGGGGAAATCCAGCTCAGAATAAGCAAAGAGGTAGTACAGGAATACCTTCTTAATCGAAATGAATTTAAATCTCCAGGACCAGATGAACTACACCCAAGAGTATTTAAAAAGCTGGCAAATGTGATCTCAGAGCCATTGGCAATAATCTTTGAGAACTCTTGGAGAACAGAAGAAGTCCCAGCAGACTGGAGGAGGGCAAACGTTGTCCCCATCTTCAAAAAGGGGGAAAAAGAGGATCCCAACAATTATCGTCCAGTTAGTCTGACATCAATACCAGGGAAGATTCTAGAGCAGATCATTAAACAGAGAGTCTGTGAACATTTAGAAGGCAATGCCATAATCACAAAAAGTCAACATGGGTTTCAGAGAAACAAGTCATGCCAGACTAATCTGATCTCTTTTTTTGATAAAGTTACCAGCTTGGTAGATGAAGGGAATGCTGTGGACATCGCATACCTTGATTTCAGTAAGGCCTTTGACAAGGTTCCCCATGACATTCTTGCAAACAAGCTTGTAAAATGTGGGCTAGACAAGTTAACTGTTCAATGGATTTGTAATTGGTTGACCGGCCGAACCCAAAGGGTGCTCAGCAATGGCTCCTCTTCATCTTGGAAAGATGTGACTAGTGGGGTGCCACAGGGTTCTGTCCTGGGCCCAGTGCTATTCAACATCTTTATCAATGACTTGGATGAGGGAATTAGGGGCTTACTTATCAAATTTGCAGATGACACCAAATTAGGAGGAGTAGCTAATACCCTAGAGGACAGGATCAAAATTCAGAATGACCTGGATAGACTGGAGAGCTGGGCCAAAGCTAACAAAATGAAATTCAATATGGAGAAATGTAAAGTACTGCACTTAGGGCGGAAAAATGAAATGCATAGATATAGGATGGGAGAGACCTGGCTGAATGAGACTACGTGCGAAAGGGATCTAGGAGTCCTAGTAGACCACAAATTGAACATGAGTCAACAGTGTGATGCGGCAGCTAAAAAGGCCAATGCGATTTTGGGCTGTATCAATAGAAGTATAGTATCTAGATCAAGGGAAGTAATAGTGCCACTCTATTCTGCCTTGGTCAGACCTCACCTAGAATACTGTGTCCAGTTCTGGGCACCACAATTCAAAAAGGATATTGACAAATTGGAGCATGTCCAGAGAAGGGCAACTAAAATGGTGAAAGGTCTGGAAACCATGCCTTCTGAGGAGAGACTTAGGGAGCTGGGTATGTTTAGCCTGGAAAAAAGATGGTTAAGAGGCAATATGATAGCCCTGTTTAAGTATTTGAAGGGGTGTCACGCTGAGGATGGAGCGGGCTTGTTTTCTGCTGCTCCAGAGACTGGAACACGGAGCAATGGATGCAAGCTCCAGGAACAGAGATTCCACCTCAAAATTAGGAGGAACTTTTTGACAGTAAGAGCTGTTTGGCAGTGGAACGCACTCCCTTGGAGCGTGGTGGGGTCTCCTTCCTTGGAGGTCTTTAAACAGAGGCTGGATTGCCATCTGTCGGGGATGCTTTGATCAGGCAGGGGGTTGGACTGGATGGCCCTCGTGGTCTCTTCCAACTCTACAATTCTATGATTCTATGAATGTTGCTGTCCTTGAGCAACCAGGGATCATCAGCATTCAGGCTATGATATTGAGAACACAGCTGCGCTGGGCAGGGCATGTTTCTAGGATGGAGGACCATCACCTCCCAAAAATAGTACTCTATGGTGAACTCGCCACGGGTCAGCATAAGAGGGGTGCTCCAAAAAAGCAACAGAAGGACTCCTTTGAAACAACATCTCAGGCTCGACTAAACTGATCACCAATGATGATCCGCCCTGGCCTCACATCGGGAGGCATGGAGACACACTATCCATAATGCTGCAGCCTTATTTGAGAACTCACGCCGAACAAGTCTTGAAGAGAAACGACAATGCAGAAAGAATCACAACCCAGAAACCTCACCCAAGGAGACCTTCTGCTGTGCTTTCTGCAACGGGACCTGTTTATCTCGGATTGGCCTTTTTAGTCATCAGCGCGCTTGCAGAAAGTGCGGGATGAGTCCTTCCTGAATCTTCATTTGCGAAGAAAAGCCAGAGAGAGAGGGTAGAAGACAATCTGACCCTTCCAACCCCGCTTCTGCATTTGTCTAGTTTTTCTGCTTGCTTTGTCTGTACTGATGGCCAACTGTTAAGATGTCAATAAGCAAGCAACTTAGTATGGAAGCAAGTAGGACCCACCTACCAAGAACCAGAAAAAGATCAGGGTAAATCATAGCAGTTATTGCTAATTATTGCAATTATTGTCATAGCAATTATTGCCAACCAGAAACAGATTAGGGTAAGTCACAGCAATGATTGCCTTTTCATTTCTGGTTATAATGACAGAATGTGATTCATTTCTCACATTTAACATATGGCTACAATGGCAACTCATTATTACCTTCTGTATGGAATGGTGGGTGCAAAGACTTATTAAGAATAAAATGTAAATCCCATTCTGCCTGGGTGCACTCCTGTGCAGCTCATTTCTTGCTAGGCCATTCGAAAATTCTTGCACGATACAGGACTTCCACTGGGGAAAGAATTCTGTTTGATGGGTTGTTTTCAAAGCATCATGATGTCAAGGAGGAGACCACTGTGATGCCAATAGGTCTGTGAGCATACTTCATGGCTGATATACATCCCGCATTAGTAGAACTACTCCCATCCCCAGCCAACTTTTCCACAAAGATGTCATCTCTATTATAGCTGAATAGCATCAGTTGAAAACAGAGAAGTCTTAGTTTATAGAATGATATTTGTAAAATTCATAATTCTCATTAGAATCTGAATAAAAGTGATAATCCAAAGACCAGAGAAAATGACTAGTTATATGTCATTTGATACCATGTTAATTTACACTCTGGATGCTTTTTAGAGGGAATGCAAAATATTGCTAATTTTTAAGGGAGATTTTAAAAAACTTAATATTTAGTATACTGTTGCAAGGAATGTTACTGAATACTGGTTAATTTCTCAAGCACCATCAAAATCAATGTTCATCTTATAATTGTGTACTAATTAACTTCTGAATTATTATATTCTGCTTTAGGGGTGACAAAGCTTATCACTTTGAAGGTCATTTTTCTGACCCTTGCACCTTCTAACTTCCAAAATTGGGAAAAATCCAAACCAAAAATGTGCAAAAGTTCACATCTGATTTTTAAAACATTTTTAAAAAGAAATGTTAAAACAGTTTGAGTGTGTGGATGTGTCTTGTGAGCGATTTAAAAGGTGAATTACTGCTCTTGGAGAAGTCCAAGACAGGCAAGACACCCCCTCCCTTTTTGTGACAAAAAGGTGGGTAGGGGGAGATGGGGATTACAAAAACAGTCTTTGGGGGCCACATGTTGCTCCTCCCTAGTCTACTTTTAACTGGTCCTGTTACCCAAAATGCTCCTTGGAAAATTCCACGAAAATATAGAGTTTCTAATATGTTGGGGAAATTAGCAGCAACTCGACTTTAGCTATGCAAGAGCGGGTAACCAGGGAATCTTTTACATCTATTATACCAGTACTAGTTTGGATGGAATACATACACATTTAAAATTAAGTATGTTTTTTTATTAAGGAGTTCAAAAATAACATCAAACACACACCCATTCACCCAAAGAAAGCTTTCACACACAAAGAAACAATAGGAAAGTTTGGGATAGAGAGTTGCAAGAGGGTTCTGTTGAGGTGATACAGACCTGTCCTGTAGTCAATTTGGCAGAGTGGATGGAGGAACCTGGGTTGGCTAACAGAGTAACAGAGTTTCCACCTGTTACAAATGTGCGCAATGAGGCATATTTTGGGGTGATATTTATACCTCCAAATACACCTGAGGGGATTGGTTGCTTCATGGGTTGAAACATGAATTCCATGAGCCTCCATGGATTGCACAATGAGTTTCCTGGTCTTGATAAAAGGTGAGAAAATGCTAAATGTGTTTCTTAATGTCCAGTGATTGAATTTTAACAGCTTTTAGCAGCTTCTTTAAGGTTGGAAGCTGAGGAGAGGAAATTTCACAATCAGCAAATACAAAAGGGTTTCTCCATCCATTACCTTCCCATTTATGTGGAATGTGTCTTCTTTTGGCCCTTCAGCCCCAGACCTTACGCTTTCTAGGGAAAAACAAAAATGACCTTTTTCTGAGACCATCCTGTCTTTTTCCCTTGTAAAAGGCTACATTAATGAACCAAACTTGGCCAGTCTCTGAGGCCTGTAGCCAATGCTAACATTCCAGGAGTGGGGTGCCTTGGAAGTGGGGTTACAGCCCCAAGAAACCATTAAGGGCTTAATTCTATGTAATCGGTTCAAAGTGTGATATTTTTAGAGAATATACCTTAGGCAGAATGAAAGGATTTGATATAAGGAGGCACTTAGCCTAGTTGCTTCAGATTCTGATTCTGACACTTTATCAAAAAATGGTAAAAATCCCAATGCTTGAATTGACAAAACCACATATGCATAAACCACATGGGTATTTTGATGTACTGGAAGATTCTTGCATTCTGCAAATTTAATTCTGCAATTTTGACATTTCTGTTTCAAATTTGAGCCCACTTCCTTTAGTGTCAATGGAAATACTGCAAAAACATTCCAGCTGTTCTTTTATTCTGACACCAAAACTTCTTTCAGTTGTTCACACAGACACACATATGTCTACATAATTGGCATCACTTACATGGCTGCATATTCAAACATGCGCTAAAATCCAATTGCTGATCCCACTTCAGCCAGAATCACTGAATCCATGGAATTTATCAAAGTTTTACTTGTAGGTGTTACAAGAGGAGCAGTGGCTCCTTTTCGTCTTGGAAAGATGTGACCAGTGGGGTGCCACAGGGTTCTGTCCTGGGCCCAGTGCTATTCAACATCTTTATCAATGACTTAGATGAGGGAATTAGGGGCATACTTATCAAATTTGCAGATGACACCAAATTGGAAGGAGTAGCTAATACCCTAGAGGACAGGATCAAAATTCAGAATGACCTGGATAGACTGGAGAGCTGGGCCAAAGCTAACAAAATGAAATTCAATACGGAGAAATGTAAAGTACTGCATTTAGGGCGGAAAAATGAAATGCATAAATATAGGATGGGAGAGACCTGGCTGAATGAGACTACGTGCGAAAGGGATCTAGGAGTCCTAGTAGACCACAAGGTGAACATGAGCCAACAGTGTGATGCGGCATCTAAAAAGGCCAATGCGATTTTGGGCTGTATCAATAGAAGTATAGTGTCTAGGTCAAGGGAAGTAATAGTGCCACTCTATTCTGCCTTGGTCAGACCTCACTTAGAATACTATGTCCAGTTCTGGGCACCACAATTCAGAAAGGATATTGACAAATTGGAGCGTGTCCAGAGAAGGGCAACTAAAATGGTGAAAGGTCTGGAAACGATGCCTTATGAGGAGAGACTTAGGGAGCTGGGTATGTTTAGCCTGGAAAAAAGACGGTTAAGAGGCGATATGAAAGCCCTGTTTAAGTATTTGAAGGGATGTCACGCTGAGGATGGAGCAGGCTTGTTTTCTGCTGCTCCAGAGACTGGAACACGGAGCAATGGGTGCAAGCTCCAGGAACAGAGATTCCACCTCAACATGAGGAGGAACTTTTTGACAGTAAGAGCTGTTCGGCAGTGGAACACACTCCCTCGGAGCGTGGTGGGGTCTCCTTCCTTGGAGGTCTTTAAACAGAGGCTGGATGCCCATCTGTCGGGGATGCTTTGATCAAGATTTCCTGCATGGCAGGGGGTTGGACTGGATGGCCCTCATGGTCTCTTCCAACTCTGCAATTCTATGATTCTATGATTCTATGATACATGCCTTCAAGCTGACCCCAACTTATGGTGACCATATCAAGGGGTTTCCTTGGCAAGATTATTCAGAGGGGGCTTGCCATTGCCTTCTTCAGTGGGTTTCCATGGCTAAATGAGGATTTGAACCTTTGTCTCCTTGAGTCCTATCCCAACATTCAAACCACTACACTATTTTGGCTCAACTGATAACTGTTAACTTACAATTCAGCAATTGATTCTATGGGTTTACTCTAGTTGGGACCGCTGGTTAAACACAGGCCACAGTACTGTCTACTCACAATGCATTGTAGCAGCCCCCAAAATGTTCACAAGCTGGATGACTACTAAGTATAACATATGCTATAAAAGCTAACTATTATACAGATACTCAAAAAAACCTCCATAAACATGACAATAACTCTGCATATGACAGTGAGCAAGTTGTCAAACCACAATATGATAATTCTCAAAACACGGGTAAGCGCACCAAAAATATAAGGCTTTCCTCCTTTTGATTGTTTTATTTATTTACTTTATATTTTTAAAATAAACATCAGCTTTAAATCATCCATACTAACTGGATTGTAAAATAAAATGATAAAACTGTGTTGTTCTAAGAAGTAGAAAATGATATACAAGTATTTTCTTGTAAAAGGAAAGCTAGCCTATTTTTAAAGCCAGGATATGAAATACTACTACCTAGAGCATGGCACAAGCAAGATAGTCTATATCTTGAAAGAAAACATCATATGTAAAAAATAATTCTCCAAGGAATTCTCATTCATTTCAAGTGTTGTAAGGTACTTCAGAAATCTTATCAAAATGAATAATGTATACATAAAAGATGCTATCTATGTAATCAAATACTCAACTGGAACATTTATACAACAAACTGAGATCTGTTTTATTCTATAAATTATCAAACAAAAGGAAATGACATATATACATATTCCCTCCTCATTTGTATCCTACAATAATTAAAATGACTTTACTTTCCCCCTTAATTTTTTCCTATAAGAAGCAATGAAAAAAACATGCCAAATTTTCAATTTTCTTTTTTAACCAGGCCCCTTCCTATTTATCTCCAAACAAGTTAGAGATGTCCAACCTTCATTATACTATATGCACAAGGCAAGGATCCAAAAATTCCTCCTCCTCTCTGTACCATCCCAATAAACCTACACCAATCTCCCCTATGCATACATCTTTCCGTTTTAATTTTTTTTAAATAATTTTTTATTAAACAATTTGTCTTAAACACATCAACACAGAACAAACAAGTAAACAGATACAGTAGCACCCCCGTATCCGCTGATTTGCCAACCGCAGATTCAATTATCTGCAGTTCGCGATGGCGGGAGGAGGGAGGGGTGAGGAGGGATCTCACGCCCCCCATCCCTTCCCATGGGCGGGCTCGTTTTGCCACGGCAGTGATCATGGGGGCAAAGGGGGAAGGGGAAGAGCCTCCCCCCTTCCCTCTTTGCCCCCACGATCACCACTGCAGCGGGGCCATGGCAGAGGTGAAGGGGGAAGGGGGCAGAGAAGCAATCTCATCCCCACTTCCCCCATGCCATGGTGGTGATTGTGGGAGGAAGAGGGATGAGATCGTGCCTCCTTCCTCTTCCCCCCTGCCATAGCCCTGCTGTGGCGGCAATTGTGGGGGCAAAGGGGAAAAGGGGTGAAATCGCCTCTCTGCTCCTTCCCCCTTCAACCCCACAATCACTGCCGCAGTGACAGGAGCCCTCCCAGGGGAAGGGATGGAGTGATCTCGCCCCCCCTTCCCCCTTCTCCACTGCAATCGCCACCGACGCGAGACTATGGTGGGTGCAAAGGTGAAAGGGAGGGGGGAGGAGTGAACTCACCTCCCCCCTTTCTCCTGGGATGGCATTCGCTATTACCTGCAGAATTCACCATCTGCGGGAGGCCCCGAAACCAATCCCCCATGCATATGGGGGTGCTACTGCAGATAAAACAAAAAAGAAAAACATACAAGAAAACATGCGAAACAAAGAGAAACATACACATTTTAACAACCCCCATCCTTAAAAAGGACTTCCTGCATGTACTTCAATTACTTACTTGATTCAATATTCTTTATTTCTTTATTCTAAAATATTTCTTATTTACTCTAGTTTTATTCAAAATAATAATCAACATTTCTACCTAAAATCAAAGAACATATAGAAATGTTAATAATATACTTATTAATTATTAAATCCAATAGCATAGGTATTCCCTCTTATACATTTAAAACAAAGTATAAATGGTTCCCATGTTTTCATAAATCTTCTAATAAAATTGTTTTTATGGAATTTGTTAGTTTATCCAATAGTACCATTTCCATCACTTTCTCAACCCAATCCATACATGTTGGGGTTTGTTTGGATCTCCATTGTCTTGCAAAGACCAATCTTGCTGCAGTTGCAAAATAACTTATTAGTTTCCTATATTGAACTTCTTTCGAATTCTCCAAATATATCATATTTAACAAATATAATTCCAGTCACACAAATAATTGAAATCCTGAAATCCTAAAATTCCATCCATTTATTTATTTTATATCAGTGTCTTTGAGCTTTTTTTTACATTTCCACCATATATGAAAGAATGTGATCTTTACATTTCCAGCATAAATTTGAGAGATTTTTATACATCTTGGCTAATTTGTCTGGGGCTAGGTACCAATTGTACATCATTTTATAGTAATTTTCCTTTAAATTATAAGAACAGGTAAACTTTAGACCCATATTCCAGATATCTTCCTATTGTTTCATGTAAATATCATGACCTTGATTTACTGCCCAATCAACCTTACATTGTTTAACTTGCTATTTTTCAGTACTGAGTTTTAATAGTAATTTATAAATCTTGCTAATTAAATGCTCATCATATTTTTATGCTCATCATTTGAGCATAAAAGCTTCTCAAATTCTGATAGTTGTCCCTCATATTGCCAATTTTTTTAGATCCTCTTTTACTCTTTCTTTTACTTGATAGTAACCTAACCAATGTGTATTAAAGCTATTTTTCTCTAAATCTTGTCTTTCTTTAATCATCCATTTCTAAGATATTTTTATCATTATATCTGTGATGTACCAAGCACACACGCTCACATTCAATCAATAAATTTCTTTATTGGCAAGGATTCGTGTATCAGGAACATAGAACAAAGCCAAAACTGAATACAGCTAGAGCAAACCCCCAGATAAACCCCACAGCGTGAGAAAGGCATTCAGGGAGGAAAGATGCCTTCCTCTCGGGGCGGCTTGCACCTGGGAGATCTGACCTTGAGCCGCTGTGGAGAGAAGCGTTCCTAGGCCAACAAGGGTTGGCCTCTCTCCAAAACTCCAGAGGCCTAGGCAAGGGAAGCAGCCTCATGTCAGGGTCCTCCATGAATTCCACTCCAATTCCCAGAATTCAGGGATGAGCCTGACAATATCTCTGTAAGTCAACCAGGAATTACCTCTTACCTCTCACTTACAAAAGGCTTCTTGAGGAGATCACCATCCTGGAATATTGGGTTTAGTCTTTCTTTATATTTTTTTCCAAATCTTTATTAAATATCTTCTTATAATATGATTTTTAAATTCAGCATTAATTTTAATTTTTCCATACCACAGATAACCATGCCATCCTGTTCTAAGTTTGTGCCCGTTTAATTCTAATTCTCTTGAATTTTCTAATATAATCCATCGTTTTAACTATGACAAAGTTGCTGCTTCAAATTTTAAATCAAGTACTCCCAACCCCCTCTTTCTCTAGCGTCTATTAGTAGAGTCAATTTTATCTTTGTGTTGTTGGTTTTTTTGTTTGTTTGTTTTTTTGCCAGCCCAAATAAACTTAGAACATTCTTTTTGCCAATTCTGAAAGATTTTGAGAATATAACCAGGACAGTTTGAAAGAGGAACATTAATTTAGGTAATATAATCATTTTTATTGCTGAAATTCTCCTAATAATGATAATTTGATACCTTTCCATTTATTCAAGTCCATCCTAATCTCCTGCCAACCTTAACATAGTTATTTTCAAATATCTGTTCAGTTTTTGTTGTTAAATTTACTTCTAACTATCTTAACATTTTTTACTCTCACAAACCCTGCTTTTTCAATTAAGTTTCTCTTTTCTAAATTCCATGTTTTTGACTAAGATTTTTTTCTTATTAGTATTAATTTTAAATTCTGCATTTATGCCAAATTCTTTAGTTTTTTGTAGTAGAGGTCCAATCCCTTCTAATGGATCTTTTAACATTAAGACTAAGTAATCTGCCAAACCTTTTAATTTTAATTCCTCTTTCCTTATTTTGATGCCTCTTACATCTCTGTTGTCCCTTATTTCATTATTTAAAATTTCTAACACTAAAATAAATAATAAGGACTTCCGGTCTGAGCTAAGGTGAGCGAGGAGTGATCAAAACGGAGCTCCGACTCCGAAACTCCTTACCATGGCTGTGGGGGGGTAATAATAGATCAAAAACCCCAACTAGAAGATCCCCAGGTGAGGGGGGAGCAAGGGGCGCACTGCGCTTTGCTGGGAACCCGTTCGCGATCGCGTTTGCGAGGAGCGAAAGCCCTGCTCCGCTGAGAGAGGGAGGTGGAAGAAGCTGAGAAGCGGAGCGTGACGGGCAGCAGAAGGTGAATCCCAGTCGAGGTAAAGGACTGGGGGGAGAGAAGCCAGAACCCCCTGTACCACAGAGAAGCCATCAGACCTCACGAAAGAAAGAAAGGTACTAAGAGAAATTGAGATCGTGAAACGTGCTCTCAGAGAGCTGGACTTTTCTCTCCAGGTTGAAAAGGTACTTCTTTTGATTGGCAGCACAAAGAAAAGGTGACTTTTTTTCTTTCTCTTTTTTTAGTTTTTCTTTTCCCTTTTCTTCTTTTTGGAAACAAAAGTATATATATGTTATACCCACTTCAGGTTTTTTTTCCCCTTTTTTATTTATTTAATTTTTCTCCTCCTGATTTATATGGATATTCCTGTTGTATTTTGGATTGTTTTTGATGTATTTTTGAAGATATTTTTGATACCTTTGTGGTGCCAGTTTGGTTGGTGATAATTTTTCATTTTTCCACTTTTACTTTTACTTTTCTTTCTCTTTTTTTCCCTTTTCCCCTCCTCCCTTGCCTATTTTTGTTTAATGGCTTAATATAGCCACCTTTGATATACTATAAATTATAAAATTGCTGCCAGGATTGTTGGTATCAATCTGACACTGTGCGCTGGAAGATATATTGTAATACTGTATATTATGGTTACAAAGACACACTGTAAGAGACATTATAACTAATTTTGACCTTGAAAAAGCCTAGAACACATGGTTGGACAACAGCCAAACTAAAAGAGTCCTTGGGAAAGCTACAAAGAATTGGCCAAGCCTTGGGCTGAGAGGCTTTTGTGAGCAGGTGTGTCAGAAATTATCACCAAGGTCATAAATAAAGATTTCTCTTCTCTTCTCCTCCTCAACTCATTGTCTACTCTTGTATTTTTTTTCTCCTTTTTTCAAAGTGGGTATAAATATTTTTTTTCCTAAATATTATCCTTATCATAATTTTTTTCCTTTTTTTCCCCTCATTTTTTGGGGGCTTTGTGCTTATTAACTTTTTTTCTTCTTTTGATAGTTCAATTTTTTTCTCTCTTGTTTTTTTTTCTTTCTTTCTCTTTCTTAGTGTTTTTTTAGTGTTTTTTTCCCTCCTTGTTCTGAGGAATTTATAGAGGAATCTACCTCTTTTGGAATTCAAACGGATTAATTTTTTTTCTTTTTTCCTTCTTCATTTTTTCCCCTTTTTTGCTAATTCCCACATCTTCTCATTTTTTCTTTTTGGACACCTAGTTTTTTTTTTCTCTTTTTTGATTTGTTTTTGTTTTGCTTTTTCACTTTTGTTATTGGTGTTTTTTTCTTGCTGCTCCCTATATGGTGGGTGAGTAACTTGAATAGCTCTCACTCCCTCTAATTGAATTAAAGCCTTTCACAAGAGAAGGAGAAGAAGAAGAAAGAAGTAAGAGGAAATCAAGTCTGAGAAGAATTAAAGAAGAGAGAGAGCTAAAGATAAAGGGAGGAGATTGTGGAAAGAAAGCTAGAAGGAAAGAAGAGACCCAGAGTGATAGGAAAAGAAGAGAAACTTAAAAGAAGATGCTATGGCTTCAGGATTGAGGAACAGAATAAAACTCACAGATACAAGCAATGTCCAGGGAAGGAGGGGGTCAAATGATGAAGGAACACCACAGTATATGATAAAGTTTATGGAGGAAATACCCGATTTCAGAAAAGATGTGTGTCCAACTTGGTGACATCGATACCAAATTTAATGCGTTGCATACTTTATTAACCCAAACGAAAAAGGAAGTGAAAGAAAACAAAGAAGAGATCCAGATTCTAAAGAAAGAAAATGAGGAGTTAAGTGTCGAACTGGAAACAATGCGAGACCATCTGGCATTAGCAGAACAGAGGGAGAAAGAATCATGGATAAGAATAAGAGGATTAAAGGAAACTCCGAAAGAAGATACAAGGATGGTAATAATAGACCTACTTGCTAAGAACTTAGAATGGAGTGAGGAACAAGTAGGAAAAGAATTGGACCGGGTTTATAGAATGAAATTGTTGTTTGCCACCAGAAGAAACCTCCCTAGGGACATCATTATACAATGTGTGAGGAAATCAGTTAGAGACTACATACTGGAAACATATTTTAATAAAGGAATTTGGTACGACGGAAAACTCCTCATCCTGATGAAAGAGATACCCACTAGAATATTAAGAAAATGCAAGGACTATCAATTTTTGGTGGAACTACTAAAAAAGGAAAAAATCCCCTTTAGTTGGGATAAATTTGAAGGAGTTCTCTTCACATTTAAGAAAGAAAGACTAAAGATTGACTCAATAGAAAAAGTGAAAGACTTTATCAGGAAGAATAGGAAAGAGTTTGGACTACAATGTAAAAAACAGGAAGAAGAGGAAGAGGAAGATGAAAGGAAGGAAGATTTAAGAGATACACAGACAGAGAAGAATATGGGAGAAAAGGAGGCGGTGGAGGAAAATAAGAGAGAAGAGGAGGAGAAGAGTAAAGAATCTGGCTTACTTGATTTGACTGAGTTTAACTGATTTTATAGGTATAAGCAAAAGTCGGGGGGAGGGTAAACACTAAATAAATAAAGTTTTGTTTGATAGATATATGTTGGGATTAAAATTTTTGACATGGAATGTAAAAGGATTGAATTCAAATAGGAAAAGAAAGATTGTATTTCATCACCTAAAAAAGAATAAAGCAGATGTTATATGTATACAGGAAACCAAGATTAAAAAATTGCATAACATTTATTAATACAGAAAAACCTGGGGGAGGAATTCATCTCAGTAGGACAGAAAAAGAAAAAAGGAGTTGCATTATATATAAAACCAAAATGGAACCCGAAACAAATTTACTCTGATGAGAAGGAGAGATGTGTGATGGTGGAAATAACAGTAAATAACAATAAAATATTAATAATAGGAATTTATGTTCCAATAGAGGAAAAATCCACCTTTTTCAAAGAACTAAAAAAAGAATGAGCCAATTGGATTATAGAAGTTGGTGCATGCTAGGAGATTTTAATGGTGTGGATCCATCTGTGGACAGAAAATCGGATAACAAAATTAAAAGGGTCAGAAAGTTCCAAGGGAAATTAGTAAAAGATTTTTTTGACATAGTAGAGGAATTCCAATTGATAGATATATGGAGATTTAGGGAAGGGGCGAATAAAGGATATAACTTTTATTCGGATGTTCACAACTCCTTTTCTAGGATAGATATGATTTGGATGAGTGATAATCTTATACACTCCATTAAGAAGGTAGATATTCTACCAAAACCACTATCCGACCATAACCCAGTGGTGGCAATTTTGAAGGGAAAAAATAGAGTAACAAATTGGAGGTTAAATAAAATATTACTCCTTAAAGAGGAAGTGGTAAAAGACTGCAAGAAAAAGTTGAAAGAATACTTTTGATTTGAATTTGAATAAAGAAGTAGGGGTTAATATGGTATGGGATGCAGGAAAGGCAGTAATGAGGGGTATACTTACACAGTGGAACATAATAATAAATAAAAGAAAACAAGAAAGTAGAGAGAAAGTGTTAGAAGAGATTAAATTAAAAGAACTAGAACTAATAAAAAAACAAATAAAAAAATTAAGAGTCAAATTAAAACATTACAGAATCAGATAACAATGATGACGATTGAGGAGCTGAAGAAAAATTTAGAGTTTATAAAACAGAAGGAATTTGAATACGGGAACAAACCTGGAAGGTGGTTATCATACAAATTAAGGAACGAAAGATCAAAGAAATGGATAATGAAGATTAAGACGGGAGACAGAGAGATAACGGATGAAATAGAAATGCAAAAAGTATTTCATAATTACTTCAAACTACTGTATCAAAGTAAGGGGGACTCTCTAGATCACAGGAAAGATTATATTAAGAAGTGCAAGATTCCCAAACTGACAGAAGCCCAAAGAGAAAATTTAAATAAAGATATAACGATAGAGCAAATTATAAGTGCAGTAAAAAGTATGAAAGGGAATAAAACGCCAGGCCCAGATGGCCTTCCGGCGGAATATTACAAAACATTTTATGTGGAATTAGTAGAACCCTTCTCACTGGTATTAAAGAATATTTTAAAGAATAATCAATTACCAAATAGTTGGAAGGAAGCCAATATTGTACTTATACCAAAGGGAAATAAAGACTCCACGCAGGTGAAAAATCATAGACCCATCTCTTTATTAAATGAAGATTATAAGATTTTTGCAGCGATTCTAGCAAAAAGGTTTAAAGAATATCTACAAGAGTTTATACATAGTGACCAGAATGGTTTCCTGCCCAAAAAACATATAAAAGATAATATTAGGACAATAATCAACGTGTTGGAATATCTACATTATCATAATGAAATAAAAGGGGCTTTGATTTTTATAGATGCCGAAAAAGCATTCGACAATCTAAAGTGGTCATTTATGTTACAGATAATAGAGGAAATGGAAGCAGGGGATAGATTTTATAAATGGATACAAGCAATATATACAGCACAGAAAGCAAAATTAATCATAAATGGGAATTTATCAGAAGAAATACAAATTCAAAAAGGAACTAAACAGGGATGCCTTTTGTCACCACTGTTGTTTATATTAGTTTTAGAAATCTTAAATAATGAAATAAGAATAGATAAAGAGATAAAAGGAATTAAAATTAGAAAAGAAGAATTTAAGCTTAAAGCATTTGCAGATGGTTTAGTAATTATATTAGAAGAGCCATTGAAAGGAATTGAGAAATTGATATTAAAGATAGAGGAATTTGGAGAAGTGGCAGGCTTTAAGATAAATAAAGAAAAAACCAAAATATTAACAAAAAATATGAGTACTCAAGAAAAGGATGGGTTAGGTAAGATAACAAATTTTGAAATTGTTAAAAAAGTGAGATATTTGGGTATTAACCTAACAACTAATAGTCAACAATTATTCCAGAATAACTATGATAAAATATGGAAAGAAATTAAATTGGATTTGAAGAAATGGAATGAGTTAAATTTATCGATGATGGGGAGAATTTCCACTATTAAGATGAGTGTTTTGCCCAAAATTATGTTTTTATTTCAGACAATACCAATAATTCATTCAAATAAAATCCTTACGAATTGGCAAAGACAATTAGTGAAATTTTTGTGGGCGGGAAGGAAACCAAAAATTAAATGGAAGATTTTAACAGATGTCAGAGAAAGAGGAGGTCTAGGAATGCCGGATATAAAAATATATTATGAAGCAGTATGCCTGTCGTGGATAAAACAATGGATTTTGGTAGATGATAAGAGAAATTTGGAACTAGAGGGACACGAATTAAAAATGGGGTGGCATGGATATTTAGGTTATGATAAAGTTAAGGTCAACAAGGAATTTAAAAATCATGTAATAAGGAAATCTTTAATTAGGGTTTGGGATAAGTACAAATATAGTTTGTGTCCAAAAATACTAGGATGGCTTTCACCCCAAGAGGCTTTTTGTAAAAGGGAACTAAGAGAATATAATTGGTTGACATATAAAGATCTAATGGAGAAAAAGGCAGGAGTTTAGAAGGTTAAGGAGTGGCAGAAGTTAAAAGATGAACGAATACAATTATCATGGTTAAATTATTACCAAGTAAGGGCTAGAATTAAAGAGGACTTAAAAGATAAACAATATGAAGAGGAAATATCAGAATTTGAGAAGATGATAACATCAGAGGGTAGACATTTAATTAGCAATATTTATAGATTACTTTTAAGGTATAGTACAGAAGAAGAACAAGTTAAGCAATGTATGATAAATTGGGCAAAAGATATAGGTCATAATATTAGTATGGAGCAATGGGAGAACATTTGGCGAAACGGACTAAATTTTACATGTAGTTATAATTTAAAAGAAATTTTAAAATGATGTACAGATGGTACATGACACCAATAAAAAATATCAAAAATGAAGAAAAGCAACTCAACCAACTGTTGGAAATGTGAAAAACAAAAAGGTACATTCTACCACATGTGGTGGGAATGTGGTAAAATACGGAGATATTGGATTAAGATAAATAAGGAGATTGAAAAAATAGTTGGTTTTAAAATAGGTCTGAGACCAGAATTCTATTTATTAAACAAGATAAGTTTGGAATGTGAAAAAGAGAAGGAAAATAGAATACTATTAACCTATTTAATCACGGCAGCATGAGTGGTTCTGGCAAAAAGGTGGAAATCTGAAGAAATTCCAACAAGAATGGAATGGAGAGAGAAAGTAATGGAACTGGCGCAAATGGACAAACTAACGAATTTGGTGAGAGGGAAAGCTATGGAGAATTACTTAAAAGTATGGGAATTATTCATAAAATATATGAAACAAAAAGAAGGTGAGGTTATTATAATCGGATTTAGTAGATAAGAAGAGAAGGTAGTTATTTAAGTTTGTCTACTTTGGAGCTGTTGTTGTGTGGGATATCCATTGCAAAATTATAAGGGTAATTAAAAAATGAACAGAATTTCGAGGGAAATGTTAGATAGATAAGATGTTATATAATGGATATACAAAAGAAGTGAAAATGAAAGTATTTGTAAATAATTGTTTTGTCTTAAGTGGAATTAAAAAATATGCAATAGGAGATGGAAGGATAGAAGAAAATTAGGGGCAGGAAGAGAGCACGTGGGAGGTTCTTTTATTTATATGTATTGTCCAGTGGTGTTATTTTGTTATTGTCATCGTTGTAAGTGTATGTATGTTAAGCTATATGTTAAATAAAAGTTTAATTTTAAATTATAAAAAAATTTTTAAAAAATTAAAAAATAAATAATAAGGAGATGGAGGACAACCTTGTGTTGTTCCCCATTCAACTGTTACTGAGTTGGATAAGTTCCCATTTATTATCAATTTTGCAGTTTGGTTCAAATAAATTGCTTGTATCCATTTGATCAGATTATCTCCTAGCTCCATTTCCCCCATTATCTTTAAGAAAAATGGCCAATTTAAACTATCAAAGGCTTTTTCTGCATTGAGAAAAATAAGTGCTCCCTTAATTTCATTGTGTTCTAATATTATCCTTTATTTGTCATTTTGGCAAAAAGCCACGTGTATAATTTCCTGCAGAAGTGTTTTTAATCTATTTGCTAAGATTGAAGCAAAAATTTTATAGTCTTCATTTAATAGAGAAAGTGGCCGATAATTTTTCAGTAATAATGGGTCTCTATCTTCTTTAGAAATTAAAGTTATATTGGCGTCCTTCCAACTATTTGGGATTTTGTGGTTTCAAAGAATATCATTCATTACTAAAAGAAGGGGTTCCGCTAATTCTAAATAATTTTTAAAATAATATTCTGCTGTCAATCCATCTGGCCCTGGAGTTTTCCCCTTTTTCATCATCCTAGATCACAGCTATAATTTCATCTTTTGTTATTTCTCTGTTAAGTTTTTCTCTCTGACTCTCAGTTATTTTCCTAGTTATACAATTTTTGACATATACATCTATTTGATCTTGTGGGGTATTGTATTTTTTGTATAATATCTCAAAATAATTATGGAACAATTTTTGAATTTCATCCTCATTTTCGTAATCCTATCTTCCATCCTTATTTTTTTAAAAAATACTTTTTGCTCTTTTTTTCTTAGTCTATATGCTAACCACCTTCCCAGTTTGTTTCCCCATTCAAGATTTTTCTGTTTTAAATCATCTAACTTTCTTTTAATCTCCTCTGACATTGTCATTGTTAATTGACCCTGTAATAGTTTTATTTGATTCTTTATTTTTATTTGTTGAGGATTTTTGAGTTCTTGTTCTTTTTGTCTAATTTCTTCTAATATTTTTTGTACTTCCTAGAATCATAGAATCATAGAATTGCAGAAAATTGAGAAAAAAACCCTTCGATTACAGACTTGCCCGTGTCCCAGACCATTTTAAATTCAATTTCCATCACTATTATATAAAAACAAAGGAAAGAACAGGAGGTCCTATCTCTAGGGCCATGCCTACTATCACTGGAACTACAATAAAGACCTAGTGGTAATTCATGGTTTGCCAACAGGATGCGTTATCTGCCACATATTACTTCTTTAGCACCCACCAAAATTACTCCTTTAGTACCCTAGAAATGCACCCAGGAGCCTTTCCCCCTCAAGAATGGCTTCTACCTTCTGAGCTAGCAGTGTGTGTGTGTGTGTGTGTGTGTGTAAGAAGCATCCTGGAAAGAAGCATTTGCAGATGAGAACTATTAAGTAGTAAAATAATAAATGCACAGTGCTCCCATGCCTCCCACCCACCCTGACCCTCAGCATTCCTTCATGTGTTCCACTGTTAAAGAACATATAGCTTTCTAGCAGAATTCTACATAAAAGGAACTTGCTTGACTGAACAGGTGAATACCCCTTTGCCATTTTTCATCCTACTCCAATGGAGCTACTGAATCAGAAGACTGAAAACAATGCATGTAAAAAGTATTTCAACTCTCAGATCCTGTTCTTCAAGTTTTCTAGTTTGTTCAGAAATGGGCATTTGGGATCTTGCTGGCTTCTAGTTTCTTCTGGGCTTAACTGTGCAAATTGATGGCAAAATGTTCAAATGGTCATTCTGTTCTTGAAACACTGTTGACATGCTTTGTATTGCTACACAGACAGAACATCTTCCTCGGGAACAGCTAGATGCAGAAGGTGTGGAATCTTGGAATAATCTTCATTGCAACCTTTTCTTCCTGAAATTTCATCCACAGCACTGCCAAAGGCTTTCAGTTCTTTTTCTGGGAACCTATCATGACTTTTGACACAAAATTTACAATGGCACTGGCAGGTTGCTCCGGATCATGCTCTGCAAACAGGTGGCAAATGTTATCTGTAGCACTACCTTGTTTCCTTGCAACAAATCCAAACACCCTGCAGAGAAAGAAAATACACAGGAAACATGCATTAGGGAACAGAGAAGCATTACACTGTCATAAAAATAATGGGCTACTTGGCAGTGGGTTTCAAACTGTGTCCTTGGGACATTTATAATTCACCACAAATTTTCACAAAAGCTATCAGCTTTGGATGATACGCCAGCTGCGCCCTTTTCTGGAAGTAAGGGATCTTGAGACTGTTGTGCACGCGCTGGTAACCTCACGTCTTGATTTCTGTAATGCACTCTACATGGGGCTACCCTTGTGCTTAGTTCAGAAATTACAGCTGGTACAAAATATGGCAGCCAGGCTAGTTTCTGGGACATCTAGGAGGGACCACATTATTCCTGTTCTGAGGTCCCTCCACTGGCTGCCTATCAGCTTCCGGGACCAGTACAAGGTGTTGGTTATCACCTTTAAAGCCCTAAATGGCTTGGGCCCAAGCTATCTCAGGGACCGCCTTCTCCCTTATAATCCTCCCCGCGCTCTCCGGTCCTCTGGGAGAAATTTGTTGCAGCCACAAAGACCTAGGCTGGCGACCACCTCCCAGAGGGCTTTCTCAGCTGTTGCCCCCAAATTGTGGAACGGCCTGCCGGATGAGATCCGCCTATTGACATCATGAGACAGCTTTAAAAAGGCTGTCAAGACGGTTCTCTTCAGGCAGGCTTTTCCAGAATAGCTAACCCTGGCCTCAGGAACCCCCTCTGGAGGTTGCTTCTGGACCTCCAAACTGATGCTGCTTGCTCGAAAGGGTTTTTAATAAACTGTATTATATATTGATTTTAATTTGTATTAATTTAATAATGTTTTAAGGGGGGGAAGGGATTTTGAGCTGTTTTATACTGTGTATTATTTTATTGTTGTAAGCCGCCCCGATTGCTCGCAGAGGGGTGGGATATAAATAAATTTTTTATTATTATTATTATTATTATTATTATTCTCACTCGTAGTTTGGCAGGAACAATAAGATTCCCCTGGAATCCTACCAAACTTCCTCTCGAACACATGGCAGCAAACAAATTTTGGGAAAAGTTTAGAGAGAATTTTCAGTTCACACAAAGCAACATTGAGGTTGCACGTTTTAAGATACTGTGGCTAAGTGTACCCTATAAATGGACTAAACATGAGTTTTTATTCAATGTGTCCTTTGACAATATAGAATAAAGGGAACAAAGATGTTTAAACAATAACATGCTTATCACAACAAATCTGTGATAAAACAAGCAAACCAATATGAAAGGACTTGTAGGAAGTTAGTGTTAGTATGTCCTACTACCCCCTCCCCATGGTATCTCATAATTGGAAATACTGGACACTTTTCAGAGTCAGGTTGGCTGGGACAAACCAAAGGTCAGTTGGAGGTCACAGTGACCTGGGATGTATCTAGAAATATAATGGCAAGAAAGTCCAAGTTAGGATTGAGAAGGAAGCCCCTGTAATGTGCTAACAACCCAGTCATTAGAGGGGTATGTGCTAAATCCTTTCTTCCAGCCCTGGGAATTTCAACAATGATTCAATCAAGCAATTAAGTGACCATTCCTTAATCTATTCCTATGGAAATCTGTTCTATACCCACTCCTGTCCAACCTTGAGAGGTTGTTGCAAACCCATCAATTTCTATCTCCCAAGAATTAAAGCAATCTGTTCAGTTTTTGTTTCCTTTGTCTACCCCATAGGAAAGCCATCCAGGCTCTGTCATAACCAGAGTATCCCTTCAGAATATGAAATAGGGTATAAATATTAGTCCCCTAACAATAGTAAAGTGTGCCACAGTGGACGAACCCGTCCACTCTTTTTCTTGGCCCATATTGGAACCTCCTCTGCCACCCTCAGATGCCTGTCTGGGTATCTTCACTGCACGGAACTCTTCTCTTTAAGACTGGTAACTATTGCCTGATATTCCCAAAACTCTCCCTCTATATACTCTTTCTGTCTTACTCTGCCATAGTCTTGTATGGTTCTTAGGCACATGTGATGTGTATGTGAGTTCACTTTGTGTTATTCCAATAAAATATTTTATCTCACATTAACTGGACTGCTCTCTACAGTTAGTACTGGTATACATAGGTATACAAAGGTGAAAAGTTACCCTCCTCTCACAGACTTCTGTTAGAGCTAATAACTCCCCCAGATAATTATTTGGCATCACAGGTGGGGCTCTAAAGCACCCCTCCCCCCACTTCTTAGGGCAGCAATAGGACAGCTGAAAATAATTGGCATGGATGGAAGCATTTTTAAGGTTATTTCCTTGCAGGACCCACAAAGGTGCCCTCCTACCCACCCTGCCAGAAAACTGATCTTTGTCAGCTGCGGTTTTCAGTCAGCCTAATTCCGTTTTCCTCTCAGTGCACACTGGAATATATAATCCATTATGAGGAATGGCTGCTGCTTTTCACAGTTTTAAAAAAGGAGAAAATAAAGGGGGAAATTTCACTTCTATAATGTAAGCCCATCTTGAAGAGCTAACTCAAGGCCTTAACCTGTAGAAGGAGGCTCACCAAAGTTACTTTACTATAGGCACCCTCAGACTAGGATGGAGACAGCCTTCAGGAACTTCCTGTATTGCAGTGACTATAAAAAGTACTCCTGCAATGGTAAAAAAAAAAAAAAAAGCTGCAGTCTCTGTATAGGACAATCTGTACTGATGTTCTTCAATGCAGGTTTATACTCTGGAAGGATTACATGAAAAAAGGAGTAGGGGGAAAATCCTATATTAAACTGACAATACATGATCTGGCCTGCTGTTTGTGATTCTATGAGTTTTGTTTTGTTTTTCATTTTTTGTTACTTCTGAGTCAGTACCAGATAGAACAGAATGTCACTTGGTCAAATACCAGTTTCTGTATGATTATATTAGAACACACAGTTTTATGGTAGAAGGTGACATTATAGAGGGGACATTATCACAGCTAACCTCAGGTCTAAGTATTTGAAATACAGAATACAGTCAGCTAACTCAAAGTGGGGAAGAGGCATGAAAGCTACAAAGCTGAAGTAGAATTGTTACTGTTGAGGTATGATAAATAGTTTACAATACCTTATTCACTATGAGCCCAAGAAAACACAGTTCTCTATACAGCTTCTCTCAATGTAAAACATTTCTTCCCCACTACTCCAATTCTCTTCCTACCTCAAAATTACCAGTACCATGCATTTCTCAGCAACTTAATAAACTTGATCACTTTCTCTAGGTGAAAAACAGAATTAAAGTGGAGAGTCCTAAAATGGGGCCTGACTACACTGGAAAAAAAAAACATGGGAAGAACCAAGGAAAGTAAGAAGTGGAGGCAAATGAAGGAAACTTGGTAAAAAGATAGCAGCTTTCATGTGCTCTAGATTCCTTGCTTGAACACATCACTGGACACAAAACCAGCAATGTATACACGCCCCCTGAAAAGCATAGAAGTAAAGCACTTACACTGCATCACTTAATACACCCAGAGAGAAGACTTTACCCTCAGGGGAAAGCAAACAATCCCCTCTAGGTGGCAACAAAGTTGTTCAAGGGTAGGTTTCCTCCCTGTAAACATGTGACAAGCACTAGGATGAAGCAGGTATAATGCTAGGCAAAATTTAAGGCACATAAATCTTAAAAACTAAATGGAATCCCACAATTATGAAGGATGCTCAATCAAGCAAAGAACTGATGCCTGGACGGAAAAGCAGATAACAGGCTTCACAAAAAAGTTCCCAGTGATTCTGAAGTCCACATTCAGAATGGGGCAGAAATGGGGCAGAGTATTGAAGCTATATATTGAACTGTATCCCTTTAGTCTGCAGATCATATTTTTTATGCTCTATGTATATACCTTCCTGCAAGTAGAAAGGAAGCAGAAGAGCAAGAAACTTTGGCTAAAGCCTCTCTCTCTGATGAGGTAGACATTTTATAATCGCAGGGATTTATTGTTTATAATGGGAAGAAGCATTACATATAACTCCATCTGTAGTGACCTATGATCTGAAATTATACAGTCTAGAAAACCACCTTGATCTCCTCACCACATTCTTGAATAGATATGGAGGGTCCTAATGACACTTTTGTTGAGGCCATCATGTCTAAAACATCTTCTTCAAAGTGCCATCCTTTGACATCTTGCCCATCAAACCTATTTTGTCAGCACCCCTTTCCAACTTCTAAGCCCCATTTTGGATATACCCCTGCTTGTATTCCAAAGTCCTTTTACATGTCAAAATAGATGCTTGCCTCCTCTCGTGGCTTTCCTTGTCTTGAAAGTCTTAACAACATCCTTTCTATTCAGCTCTGGTCACATGCAAACTACCCACTACAATCCCAATGTAAATGGAATAGTTTGGATAGGGGGAGGCATCAATATTCATCCAACATGACAGGTTACAAGTGCCATGAGTCACATTTGTTCACCAAATTTTATGTTTGACAAGTTCTGCTTTAGAGAATACCTGAAGCAGATGCAACTGAGTACAGTATAAATCTTTACATATAGAAAGCATAGATTGAAATTACAGCTCTAGCTAACAAAAATAGAAAGTGGACAGACAACAGAAAAGATTAACCACACCACAATGTACTTACTTTGCTGAAGGACCATCTTTCATCCACCTTGTTGCATTAACAAAACGTAGTGGGAGGAAAGGTAAGGATTATTTGGTTATTTTGTCATTTCACACAGTATGTGAACATTCATTTAGGAAAAGCATTTGTCACCCTTACTTCCTGTCTTGTGGATCCAGAGAACAGAAAATGACAGTGTTGACTGGGTAGTGTCTTCTGAAAAAGATCCTGAGGAAAACAGAAAAGTTGAAATGTTAAGAAACGTTGAAACCAAACTGTGCTGAGACACATTATATGGTGATGGGTCTGTTGAGGGAAGTTGAGTCAGATTTCTATTACAATAGAAAGTTACCCTTCATGGGTGGGGACATTTCCCAAACTCATAGAGCGCATTTGCACAGCCTTAGCTAAGAATATAGATGTTCTAATGGATACCAATTTTTTTAGCATCATAGAATCATAGAATTGTAGAGTTGGAAGAGACCACGAGGGCCATCCAGTCCAACCCCCTGCCACGCAGGAAATCTCGATCAAAGCATTCCCAACAGATGGCCATCCAGCCTCTGTTTAAAGACCTCCAAGAAAGGAGACCCCCACCACACTCTGAGGGAGTGTGTTCCACTGCCGAACAGCTATTACTGTCAAAATGTTCCTCCTCATGTTGAGGTGGAATCTCTGGTCCTGGAGCTTGCATCCATTGCTCCGTGTTCCAGTCTCTGGAGCAGCAGAAAACAAGCCTGCTCCATCCTCAACGTGACACCCCTTCAAATACTTAAACAGGGCTTTCATATTGCCTCTTAACCATCTTTTTTCCAGGCTAAACATACCCAGCTCCCTAAGTCTCTCTTCATAAGGCATAGTTTCTAGACCTTTCACCATTTTAGTTGCCCTTCTCTGGACATGCTCCAATTTGTCAATATCCTTTTTGAATTGTGGTGCCCAGAACTGGAAACAGTATTCTAGGTGAGGTCTGACCAAGGTAGAATAGAGCAGCAGAATTACTTCCCTTGATCTACACACTATACTTCTATTCATGCAGCCCAAAATTGCATTGGCCTTTTTAGCTGCCACATCACACTGTTGACTCATGTTCAACTTGTAGTCTACTAGGACTCCTAGATCCCTTTCGCATGTAGTCTCATTCAGCCAGGTCTCTCCCATCCTATATCTATGCATTTCATTTTTCCGCCCTAAGTGCACTACCTTACATTTCTCCGTATTGAATTTCATTTTATTAGCTTTGGCCCAGCTCTCCAGTCTACCCAGGTTTTGAATTCTGATCCTGTCCTCTAAGGTATTCGCTACTTCTCCTAATTTGGTGTCATCTGCAAATTTGATAAATATGCCCCTAATTCCCTCATCCAAGTCATTGATAAAGATGTTGAATAGCACTGGGCCCAGGACAGAACCCTGTGGCACCCCGCTGGTCACATCTTTCCAAGACGAAGAAGAGCCACGGAGGAGCACCCTTTGGGTTCGGCCGCTCAACCAATTACAAATCCATTTAACAGTTAACTTGTCTTGCCCACATTTTACAAGCTTGTTTGCAAGAATATCATGGGGAACCTTGTCAAAGGCCTTACTGAAATCAAGGTATACAATATCCACAGTGTTCCCTTCATCTACCAAGCTGGTAACTTTATCAAAAAAAGAGATCAAATTAGTCTGGCATGACTTGTTTCTCTGAAACCCATGTTGACTTTTGTGATTATGGCATTGCCTTCTAAATGATCACAGACTCTCTGTTTAATGATCTGCTCTAGAATCTTCCCTGGTATTGATGTCAGACTAACTGGACGATAAGTGTTGGGATCCTCTTTTTTTCCCTCTTTGAAGATGGGGACGTTTGTCCTCCTCCAGTCTGCTGGGACTTCTCCTGTTTTCCGGGAGTTCTCAAAGATTATTGCCAATGGCTCTGAGATCACATTTGCCAGCTTTTTTAATACTCTTGGGTGTAGTTCATCTGGTCCTGGAGATTTAAATTCATTTAGATTAAGAAGGTATTCCTATACTACCCCTTTGCTTATTCTGTGCTGCAGACATAATTTCCCCTATTGTGTCCTCTGTTCCATTTTCCTCAGGTTGGTCCTCCTTTTCCATTTCTGAAAATACTGAGGCAAAGAAGGTGTTGAGTAATTCTGCCTTTTCTCTGTCCCCTGTTAGCATTTTGCCATCTTCTCCACATAGTGGTCCTACCATTTCCTTCTTCCTCCTTTTGCTGCAGACATACCCCAAAAAATCCTTTTTATTGTTCTTAACCTCCCTAGCAAGCCTGAGCTCATTCTGCACTTTAGCTTTTCTGACTTTACTCCTACATGTGTTCACTATCTGTTTGAATTGTTCTTTGGTGATTTCCCCCTTTTTCCATTTACTATACATGTTCCGTTTAAAACTTAGCTCCGTTGAAAGTTCTTTAGTCATCCATCCTGGTTTCTTGAGACGCCTCCCATTTTTCTTCCTCAGTGGTACTGTTTGAAATTGTGCCTTCAGTATCTCCCTTTTGAGAAAGTCCCATCCGTCTTGAGGTCTTTTCTCTTTTAGTATTCCTGACCATGTGATCACCCCCAGTATTTCCCTGAGTTTATTGAAATCAACTCTCTTGAAGTCAAAACGTAGTCAAATCAGATAAGATGGAAACCTTGGCATGAGATGAGGACTTTCCCTCAACAAGGGAAAAATATAAATGTTCCTAAGGAGCATTACATGGAGCATTCAAGCATAACATGGGTTAAGTTTTCAATTGAAACAAAGTTACATCTAAACACTCTACCTTTGATAGGTAGACTCCTATATCGTCCTATCTGGACTACTAATGGAAGGATGTTTAATCTTGCCTGTGTAAAGGCTATCCTCAATGTAGTATTCATTATGTCCACCATGTATCCTGGCAAAGTACAGTGAGGCAAAAGAAGTATAAAAGGAATTGGTTTGACAAGACTTAACCTCTGTTATCTGACTTAAGCTCTACTATGCATCTCTGTACTCTTAAGTCTATGCAGCAATAAAATTTTGGCTTTATCAGGGCCTTTAGACAGAAGAAAGGATACTGAAAGCCCAGATTCATAACACCCCCCTGCATTCTATGCATCCATATATGAGGGCCCTCCACATCCAAGATCAGCAAAACAATCTGATAGTTGTTGAAAAATGAATTTTAGCAAAAAGGGGCTAATCTGAGAGCTTCTGCTCTAATTGTCGCAACTCCTAATTCTGCATGTAAGAAAGCCAACTTTGTAGAGAAGGGTGCTACCGAAAGTCTGCACAAAAGAGTGTTTTGCACTTTTCCCAATTGGTCTAGATTAGTTAGTACCCACAGGGGAGAGCCATACAACAGCATAGGCAGAGCCTTGTTTTTATAAAGTCCCAATGTGGGCTCAATCAGATTACCCCCTTTTGTGTGATAAAATCTTATAAGTCCGTTTAGAGGTTTTTCAGCTAATGATGTGCTTGATTGGACCTGGAGAGACCAGTTGCTAGTCCAATGAAAGACCACACCAAGGTATTTACAGGAGGAAACCTGCTCTAATTTGTTCCATCGTTGCCAATTATAAGGGGTTTCTTTTGGATTTACCAAAACCCATAGTTTTTGTCTTTTGATAATTGGTGGAAAGAAGTTTGTTCTTGCAATAAGTACTGAATTGTTTCAGCAATCTACAAAGGCCAATTTGAGTGTATGAAATCAGTATAGCATCATCTGCATACGGAAGAAAGGAAAACTTCTGATTGCTGATATTAACTGGAAAATATTGATCGCCTCTTAAAAACTCAATTACATCATTTATACGTAGGTTAAACAGAAGGGGTGCAAGTAAGCACCCTTGCCTTACAGCTTTTGTAACTGGTATTGAATCTGTTAGGTGTCTTCCATCTAGTCTAATTTTCAAAGAATTTAGAGTGAAGAGCCCTTATACATTTTAAAAGCTTCAAATCAATACCTAAAGACTGTAGTTCAGTTCAGAGGTGTTTCCATGAGATGGAATCAAAAGTGGCTTTGAGATCAATAAATGCCACATAAGCATGTTTTACTATTCTGGTTAAGTACTTATTGACAGCAAATTTTTAATATAAAACAGTTATTGAGAGTTAATCTGCCTGAACAAAAGCGGCCCTTTTCTGGGGCCAGCAGAGCATGTTCCTCATCCAATTTATCAAGTAGAAAGCGGGCAGAACCCTTCCCTGATACATCTAGAAGGCTTACTGGCCTGTAATTTGGTGGATTCGGAGGACCAACTAGATGGTGTAATTCCAGAATCATTAATTTGGAGAAATAATTATGCAAAAATTGGAGCCCACCAATCACGGAAGGCAGTGAAAAGATCAGGTGGAAGGCCATCACCACCTGGAACTTGGCCATTTTTAAATGTTAGAATTAAGGATTTAGCTCTCTATTGAAATGTTACCACAACTGTGCTCATAACTACAATCAAGGTACTCATTGGAAGGGGACCCAGAGATATCAAAGTCATTAGTTTCCTAAAGTGGCTTTTGCACTCGGTCTTAGCAATGGTGCCCTCTAACACAGGTTGCAATCATTTTTCTAGCCTTGCAATTGTACTCCAAAATTTAGAGATTTAGAGCAAAAGCCTCTGCTGAAGATCTGCTTGTAGTAAGGGAATCCATTTAATCCTTGTATCTGAGGTCAACCTTATTTTCTCAGAATTTAGATGGTGAGTAACCTTGGTATAACCCTCATTAAGTCCCTTAAGGGAAAATCTAAGTGGCTGATAGTCACTGACAACAACAGAATCAACAGAGAAAAGGAGCACAAGGATTGGAAAGTGAGGGAAATCATTACATAAGCAACTGTACTAGCACCACAGTTGTTTATATAGGTGAATTATCCCTTTTTTTTAAAAAAAAGTTTTTATTAAAGATTCAAGTTAAACAAGCATTATACAACACAGTTATGGGACTCATGAGATGAGCATAAAACTGATATGCTTCAGTTTTCTCATTTCAAGTATCTTAATCTAGGATGTCCAAAGAAAGAGTATCTTTTCATAGCTGCCTACGTTCCCTAGGAGGTTGTAACCCTTGTGATGTAGTGTTAACATACTCAATAAAAGGCATCCATTCTTCCTGAAATGTCATTATTCCTCTAGTTTTTGCCATAGTATAAGGAAGTTTCTCCATCAGCCACCTACTCCATATTGTGGACCACCAATTCTCCATGGTTGGGTTCTCCATCTTCCAATGTTGAGCTATTTCTTTGTAAGCTGCTGTCAAGAAGAAGGTGATCATCTTCCGTTTTTTAAAGATTTGCATTCGGTCCTTTGTATATGGAGTAGTAGTACTAGACAAAAGTGGATTATTTGATTTGTGATCTAAGAGATTTGGTGCAAAATACAGATTCAGAAATATTTTACTTTCTCACAATCAATCCACATGTATCAGTAAGTCCCTAAAGCGTTACATCCTCTCAACAAGATGGAGATGTATTTTTGATCATTCTAGACAAGTGGAGTGAAGTACTATTTATTAACAAGTTTTAGAAATCCCTCCCACGTATCGGCAGATTTAGATTTGTAAGGTGGAAAGTTCCATACTTTTGCCCAGCAAGTGTCCATGATCTCTATCCCTAGCTCATTTTGCCAGGATAGTTGCACATTGTACATGTACATTGTACATATTGACCTGATCCATATGTTGTAGAAAGTAATTGTTTATAGATATTTGATGCAACACTATTTATATTTGTAGCATCAGCCAAACCTATTTCCTCAGATGAGGTAAGTGACTGCATTGGACCATATGTGTGAGATGTCTAGTAAAAGAAAGGACTTGTCGTAATTGGAAACAATTATGTGCGGTGTTATTCAATTTGGATTCCAATGCTGTTGAAATTAATTTGCTGACCGTGAGGAAAGGGATCATGTATGTGATACAAGCCACAATCTTTCCAATTATTAAATTGTCTGAATTTGCCTTCCATTTGAAAATTCTGATGTAATAAAAAGGGCTGGAGTGGGTTAGGCTCAGGAGCTAATAGCAGTCACTATTTGTTCCATATATATATATATATATATATAGAGAGAGAGAGAGAGAGAGAGAGCACTATGTAGATAAGGATTGTCAACTTAATGAAGCATATTATAATTTGATTTTTAATATAGTGCTTGTACAGGTGATGATATACAGCCGATTTCCATAGGTACCCATCCACTAGATCTGTGTCCCCCAAGAATTTTAGTAAATTGCACCAACTGAAAAGCCTGGTGATGGAATAATAAGTATGGAATGGCTAACCCTCCATTTTTGCAACTGAGAAATTGCAGATTTAGTGAATCATGGTCGTTTTTGATTGACCATATATTGAGATATCATTTTCTACGACAAAATGAAGTTCCTTGGGGTTGGGGTTAATGGCATTACTTGAAATAAATAAAAAAATTAAAAAAAATAAATAAACGAGGAATGAGGAACATTTTAGGTATAGCAATGTGTCCTAATAATGACAATTCCAACGCTCTCCAGGAAGATAATTTCTGTTTTATCCATTTCGTAACAGGGTTATAATTGTGGAGTATTATTTGACTCAAATCCTTTGCTAGTGTGATGCCTACATTTGAGAATCCAGATGCATATAATTGTGAGTTAGTTAAAATTTGCCATTTCTTTTGTTGATTTAGGGTAGTATTTATACACATTAATTTTGACTTTGGAAAGTTTATTTTAAATCCAGAATATATCCCAAATGTATCTATTAATAGTGCTAATTTGGGAAAAGAAGATTCTGGATGTTGTAAAAAGACCAAAACATCATCTGGGTATAATGAAACTTTGTGGTGTGTTCCTTGAATCTGGATGCCCATGATTTCTTGATGTGTTCTAATTAGATTACCAAGGGGCTCAATTACTAGTGCAAATAAAATAGGGGAAAGTGGACAACCCTATCTGGTGCCTCTTTTTAGATTAAATGTTGTGGACTCTAAACCTTTAACTAACATAGAGGCTTCGGAGTTTTCATACAATTTCCTAACCAAAATCCATCTCTTGCAATACGCCAAATAAATAATTCCACTCCACCCTGTCGAAGGCCTTGAGTGTGTCTAAGGAGAGAAGAATCATAGTCTTTGACAGGGTGGAGTGGTGTTTCACGTCAAGTACCCAGTAAATAGAATCAGCAAGATGTCGGCCAGGCACGAAGCCTATTTGATCAGAATGAACATACTGCAAAATACATTTGTTAATTCTTGCTGCAAGAATGGAGGTAAATATCTTTGCATCTTGATTTATAAGTGACATGGGTCTAAATGATTTTAGCATCGGATTTTCTTCATCTGTTTTTGGAAGTGGAATAATTCTTGCTGTATACCAGCTTTGTGGGGTTCTCCACCCATTAATATTTCATTGTATAGTGCTGCTAAGTGAGTGATTAATTCTGAATTAAAGGACTTGTAAAATTATCTCAGAAATCCATCTGGACCTGGAGTTTTCCCTATCCGTAATTTTAGAATGGCTTCCCTAATTTCATCTGTTTGTATAGGTCGATTTAGTTGTGAGCGATGGGATTCTGTCATTTTTTTAAAATTTTCAATGTTTTAATAAAGGTGTTTACTTCCAGAGTTGTGAACACTTCAGATTTGTAAAGGTCAGTGTAATATTTTTGAAATTCTTTCAAAATTTCATCCTGAGAAGTGATTTCCCACCCCACTTTGAAGAGGTTAGAGAGGCAAGTTTTTCCCCCCCATTCTTTTGCATTTAACTGCTTGGGCTAATAATCTACAGCGTTTATTATTAAATTCATAAAACTGAGCTTTTGTATATAACATTGGGGTGTGTATTTTATAGGAGTCCAAGGATGTTAATTCTGCTTTCTTTTTAAATAATTGTAGATATATATGGGAATCTTGTGAGGATTTATTTTGAAGTTCTAAAGTTTGGATATCTTGTACAAGGGACTCTCTGGTCTATCTTTTGCATTCTTCTTCCGTGCCCCCTCTTGGATGGAGACCTCAGAGGACTGCCTTCAGGGTATCCCACAGAAGGTCCTCTGAGGTCTCTGTTATCATATTTTCCAAATAAAATAGATTTATAAACTTCTACTGTATCTTTAAATACCTCATCTAATAATAATGCTGGGCTATATCTCCAAATTTTACTTTTCGATACTTCTGGTTTCATTTACCAAGTGAGTGAAATTAAAGAATGATTAGAGAATAAAATGGGATTGATACTTGCTTCCCTTATGTTGGGAAGAAGGGATTTAGAAGTAAACAAATAATCAATTCTTGAATAAGATCGATGGGTATTGGAGTAAAATGTGTAGTTTCTGTCTTGAGAGTGTATCAGTCTTAAAGGGTCTATAAGATCATTTGCTGTGATTATTTGTTTTAATTTTGGGGATCATTTTGTGGGAGTTTGCATGGGTAGTAAGATTTATCTAAACTGAAATCCATTACCTCGTTGGCATCTCTATTAGGATTTCCGTTTTCCATGTTTTTTAAGGTATTGAAAAAGTTAGCCATGAAAATGGCTTGTTTGCGTTTGGGGAATAAAATGTGGGTAACATGAGAGGTTCTTGTAAAAGTGTGCCCTGAAGAATTATAAACCTTCCATTAAGGTCCAGGATGCTTTTTCCATTTATAAAGGGGCAGTACACACTAATATTGCTGCTCCTCTAGATTTTTTGGAGTTCCTTGTCACAAATTGCATGGGTGATAGAGAATGAGGAAAAATGGGGTCTAAACCTTTTCTGAGTTTCTTGCAGAAAAGCTATACAGAATTTTTGCTTCTTCAAACGTTTCTGTTTGGGGGCTGAGCCTAAGTCTTTAACATTCAGAGATACTATTTTTATCTTATCCCAATGTCTACATGTATACTAAAACTGTACGATTTTTCGTGAAATTTAAAAATCATGAAACTGGATTTAAAATTACAATGCAAGTGGGTATAATGTGGATAGAAAGAGAAATAAAGAGAAAAGGCAGTCCCCACTAGAAAGGGGACAAGCATTTCATAGTCCCAAACTTATAACAAAAACATCAACTTTAAACCAGGAGGTAGGCAACCTGGGCAACAAGTCAGACCCTGATCAGTGCTCATTTGACTGATCACTTCCAGTAACAGGGAAGAGGAGAGAAATAATCCTATAAATCAAAAGGAAGTGTGGAGCTGCAATCTCCAGTGTTCTGTCTGGAGACAGAGCTGAGGCAGTTTGGAGCAAGTGTACAGAGGAATCATGGCAGAAGCGGAGGAGGGCTGGGAGGGTGGGAAAAGGAGTACAGATTAGAGGAGAGTATAGATTATATACAGTGTATCAACTGGTTAGCTTGCTTGTGAGGGAGAAATGAGACAATATGGTGGGTTCCCTGTTGTTTTTTAAGGCAGGAGAATGAAGAAGAGGACAAAATGGCACCCATAAGTTACAGCAAGCAAGGTATTGTGTCATTATACTTATTCTATAGCTCTACCAGTCCAGGAAAGAAAGAGGAACAGAAAGAGGGGGACAGAAGAAAAAAGGGAGGGGGGAGAGAAGAGAAAGAGAAAGATTAACCTGTAATTTAGCTTTTGACAAAAAAAAGAGCCTAGTTTTTTTTCTGTAGCAGCTGTCTGTGTGAAGGATGATAGTTCATTCTTGCTGTGTGGTAGCTTGGTGTTGTTCTGCTTTGTCGTGCCGTCTTTTGCGTACTGTTTGCCAATCCAAGGTGTCTTGCTGTATCATGCTATGGGAGCTAGGGTCAGAATTTCTTGAGATCTCTGCCTCCAGTTCCTGAGGGATTTTAACATCAATTGCCTCACAGATTTCAACTAGGTACTGTTTGTTAGTGGGGATCATAGTGCAGCCACTGCGTTCAACAGTTAGCTTGAAGGGGTATCCCCACCCATATTTAATGCTTTCTTGTTGCTGGAGGGTGGTGATAGGTCTGAATTGTCTTTGTTTACATAAGGTTTCCTGGGATAAGTCTTGAAATATTTGTATTTTGGTATTTTGATATGACAGGTTTGTTGGTTTGCTTCATCAATCGTTCTAGAATTTTTGATTTCTTGCAGTAGCTCGAGAATTTAATTAGAATATCCCTGGGTAGGGCTTACTTTGTTGAGTTGTGGTAGCAGTGCAATGAAGTCTCTTGATCTCTGAAGTGGTCAGGTACAGGCAGATATCATTGAGCCAGGAAAGTATGGTATCTGAGAGAGAAGCCTGTCCTATTGATTCTGGAAAACCCCATAGGTTTTGTGTCCAGGTTGGTTTATAACAGTAAAGTTTATAGCAGTAGCAGAACATGTTATATACCAACCTGGACACAACATTCTAGACCAGGCCAACAACTATCATATCAGAATGCACAGAGAAGCTATTGAAATCCACAAACACCTGGACAACTTCAACAGGAAAGAAGAAACCATAAAAGTAAACAAAATCTGGCTCCCAGTTTTGACATACAATAGAATCAAAACTCAACACTTACAAAAGAATTCCTCCCAGGGACAGGGGGATTCCCAGCAGATAATGGTCCATTAACCAACCATCAGCCAAACAGACACTAACGAGCCTTGCATTTCTATACCCAGAAACTAACTGTTCAATTACACAAATTTACATATCTTCCCCAACAGGGGTTCACAGCATATAAACTCCACACACACACCTACACAACCATTCTCTGAGGATGCCAGCCACAGATGCAGGCGAAACCATCAGAAAGAAACTATTCCAGAACACGGCCTCACAGCCCGGAAAAAAACGAAGGAAAATCTTCATTTGTGGCTTCTGCTATTTCTCTCATGCATGTTGTAATGGTGGAGATCTTCATGTTCAAGGGTTCTAAAGCTGCGATCCAGTCTTTCTTGAGTCCTTGCTGCACTTCCAGTAGTTTTCTCACACATATTGTCTAAAAATTTGGGGAGAATGTCCTCTGAAGTTAGTGATAATTGCGTCATCTTGCCTTCCTTGTTCCCTCTGTTTGAACCAGGCATCATGGTGGTTTCAGCAGTTTGAGACTCATTGGAAATCTGTAGTTTTGTGTCCTTCACTAGAGCACAAAAGTTCAAAATTGGCTAATCTGTCAGCCTCTTAGTTCCATTCACTAGGGAAGGGGAAAAAAAGCCATGATTTTATGATTATTTATTGCTCCAAACTCACTTTGTGATAGAGCTCTAGCCTCACATGTAGATTAGATGTCCGCCATCTTGGGCTGCCGGCCATGCCCCCTGTGAATTCTCCATCTGACTGATCCAGATGGGAACTACTGATTATCATTAAGCTTAATTTTGATGTTAATATGAAAAAACACAGCCGAAATCATTAATTTTTCTATCAGACTTTTGATGTTCACAACCTTCCCATAATTCAAATGGGCTACCTATGGGCCCAAGCAATAGCTTGATTAGAAAAGCCTATCGGTATCACCAGCAATCACTAGTGGGACTAGAGAGAATTCATGTTCTAGACTGCTGAGATAATGTTCAAGCTTGCTCCAACAGTCTTCAATGTAATAAAGTGAGCTCCAAGGGGGAATATAGACGTTGACAAAAATGTAACATTGTCATGCATTTTTGACAAGGACAGCCATAGCAAATGGAGTCAGTCCATTAAGATGAATAATTGAGACTGAGAGAGCAATGGAAATCAATATAGATAGCCGTCTGCTAGGTTGGAGGGCCCAGCAGCCAAATGTCTAAAATTAACCAAGTTACTTGAAACAGTAGAATTTGAAATTGATTAATATATGAGATCTGTCTATTAAATAACAAGACTGATAAATAACCCATCTTTATTTATATGTATTCTAATGCTTGTCCCCTTCAATATACTCTCCATTCACACTCACACACTGATGCAGTCTTATTTTCCACTAGTCAAAGGTGTGGAACAGATCAGTTTCTGTCATCTCTCTCAACACATCTGCTATCGACACCACCCATTTCAACACTATCTGGTGAAATTGGGAGTCTGAGCTTACTCTGCAAGTAACTAACAAAAAGACACTAGGATCTATGAGATGAGGCAGTCCGACCCACAGACAAAGTGAGGGCTTTCCACACATTGAGTGTGTGGAATTTTCACTCAAGGTCAGAGGAAAGGTTCTGGAATAACACAGGAAATGCAATGTATCTGTCGAGTCAGAGGAGGAATGTCTATGTTGGTGTGTATAGACCAAGCCGGGCATATGTGTGGGACAAGGTGGCAGAGTGGCTGAAGCTTCAACACGAGCAGCACTGGATTCAAGTGGTGCAGGACAGTCAGCAACCACATGCAATGAAGATCCCTGTTGAGACAGGGCCTGTCAATCTTTAGAAGGAGGATGAATAATAACAGAACGGACATCTAAGGAAGAACAAGAAGGAGATCTATACCTTTTCTTGGCAGGAGAAAGTTGCCAGGTGGAAGAGTGTCTGTGATGGGCAAGGCGGTACCAATGGCCAGAATATGGATCACGCTGTCTGGACTGTCATAGTATGAACCATACGATGAATGTCGGCCTCGATGGTGCCTAGAGTGCAAGTGGTAACGACAGTCTCAATGTCAATGATCATCACATCTGTGCTTATGGCACCCACACCTGGAGTGGCTCCTCGAAGTGAAGAAGTCAGGCTAATCCAAACAAGTAGATACAGAGAAGTCAAAAGAGCGAGACCAGAATCGAGGACTCCAATGCCCTTCAGGAGGTTGAGTAGTAGTAGTGCAGCATGAGGTCCTCATTGACAAGAACCACAGGTTCCTGGATGGGTTCAGTAGGAGTAGAAAGAGAAGTCTGCGATTGACTGGCATAATTCAGCATTTCTCCACCACAGGCTCCAGAGGAATCTCAATTTGAATGGTGTTCAAGGATTTGGGACTCGGGACAAAGAAGTCAGCATTTGAACTGGAGATTGTATTGGAGTGATAGCAAGAGGTAATGGTTTCTCTGCTGGAATGGGAGGTAGAGGAGAGGGAGAACAATCTACTGGCTTGTCCCTTTTCTTATGTTTCCTCCTTTCCTCTGAATGGGAAAAGAGATTGGAGATTCATGACTCTTCAAACAAGGAGGGGTTGTAGGTTGTATTGGTGTTGACAATTCACCACGAGATCGCTTTGAGGTAGAGGAGTGGGCATCTGCTCATCAAGTATGAGAATGCTTCAAACTTCCATGAGATTTTGTAGACAAATCTGACTTCAAAGGTCAGAGAGTGGATTCAGGCAAAGATCATTTAGAAGCATGCCTTGGAGGAGTCCTTTGAGGATATAGGCACTGACACTGATCAAGTCTTGGATGAGACCAGAAGATGAAGGGGTGTTGGGTGCTTCAGGGATTGCTCATAAAGAAGAGCCTTGAGCCTCGATTCCCTGTTTTGTCTAGCCTGCAGGGTGAAAGCCTTACAGTTAGGGCATGGAGCAACAACATGGGCTTCACCTAAACAAAGAAGGCACTTCAAATGATCATAACAGCCAGGAATCTTTGCACTGAAGAAGCTGAAGATATTCTTGAGATCGAAGAGAAGGTCGAATCACAGTAGAAGCTGAAGAAAAAAATGGATGACTCATGATAGAACGTTTCATAGCTGCTAGCATGGTAAACAAAAAAGAACTGAGGTGATTTTGGCAGGCTTGGTATTCGTATAAAATACAGAGGTGGGCGGAGCTACCGCAAAAAGTCTTCCCTAACTGCTCTAGAATGTTCTAAATGCTGTTCTGCATAGTGTCACCCAATTGTGTGCATTCACAGAGACCACAAAGGACCAGACTTCCAAACTCCTCCAAATACAGAAACCTGAGACTACTACCTACAAATGTTTATTCACACTGCAAAGAACTAGTTTTCTGCCATCCAAATTTTGAAATGGATCTTGGGAGTCACCAATCTATGTCTATTTATTTTAAGGACATATAGCAGCGCTTAGGAGAGAGAATCTTACTTCCTGCACTTACTTTCTCTGATTGTCCGTCAGTGTGATACCCTGTGCAGACACTTTGAAATGGACCACAGTAGAGTTGGGAGGAGGCTCTTGAGCCAGTGTTAAACTTAGGGCCTTCAGGACTGCCTGATAACCTGTGAGGGATTCCATTTCAACAGAATTCAGGTACCAAACGTTGCATGCTGTTTATAAAATAAAGCAATAAAAGGAACGGATTATAAAGGTGAAAAAAAACTGGCACAGAGTATCTTACCATGGTTTCAGTTACATATTTCTCTTTCAACAACTTTAATGAGAAAATGGGCCAACCATGAGACTGAAAACTAATATAGTTTGTTTTAAAAATTTAATTCTTGATTTTATTTTAGAAATACAACACGAGATAAAATATAAACCAACTGTAAACAACACATTCAGTCTATTTTACATTATCCACTGAAAAGTCTTTGTATATTTTAAAATAGTTGTCTCTAGACACATACTTGTTTGATATGTTTCAATCCATGTTTCAATCACAACTAATCAGTTTTTATACATTATTCTTTCTAGCTATAATGCCCTTCCCAATGCAGGACAGTACACTTGTGGATTCTGGTCTCTGGACCCTTTATTAGTATATATTAGGAATGTCATTCTTCACTAATTTCATTCTCAAAAGAAACAAGTAATTTTAGCATTTTTTAAAAGCATTAATCTTATTGTACCACAGGAAGGCATGCCAGCCAAAGTGTAGATCATGCTCCGCCAAGGCTAATAATTTGGGATTGTCTAATAATATCCAAGGTTGTAGCCACACTAGGCATGCAGCTTCATAATACAATCTGAGGTCAGAAAGAGCAAATCCCCCTCTTTCTTTACTGTCATTTTATTCTGGTTTTTTTACCACCCCAAATAAATTTGGTGGTATCCTTTTTACACTGATTAAACTGGTCATTTTTTATAAATCATTTGATAAAGAAATATGATTTTTGATAATATAGACATTTTTACTGTCGCTATTCTGCCCATCAGAGATCACCCGACATCCTGCAGCCTGCTCCTATTGAAAGCAATGGCTATACGCCGCCTGTGTGGACTCGCAGTGCATCCCAACCCTGATCCAGATAGTTACATCTTGCTCAAGCCATAAATCTCCTGCCTGCTCTCAGCCTGTCACCCGAGAAGGCTACGGATCTCACTGAGACCCAGGATGTCAAGAGATCTTTGCACATAAGAAAGGCTTCAAAACAAAGCAGCTTATCCCTCTGAGAAGCAGTTTCCCAACAGGGAGTCTCTTACTCTGTTCTCTTTAATAATCTATCTCCTGCCTGCTCCTTGTCTGTCACCCGGGACATCCTGTAACCCGCTCGTATTGAAAGCAATGGCCTCCCAGTGCATCCCAACCCTGATCCAGATGGTTACGTCTTGTCCAAGCTACGAACCTCTGTCTGTGCTTAGCCTGTCACCCAGGATGGCTACGATCCCACAAAGACCTGGAGCTATCAAAAACTGGTTAATGAGGCAGACGCAGCCTCCGTGGCTGTCATTCCTGAGGGACCTCCACCACATCACCACTACCAGTGTGGAACTGGCTCCCTTCGTCCCAGTACAACTTCACTTGGTCTGGGTCAGGGTTCACTTGACATCCTGCAACCCACTCCTATTGAAATCAATGGCCATACACCACCTGTGTGGACTCCCGGGTTCAACATGCCTGTGGGTTGTATGCACTCTCGTGTTGATAGTAATCTGCTTGCCTTAATGGTGATTGAGCTTCCTTTCTTTTTTATTCTTACAATTCATCTACCCCACCCCTTCCAGAGGTGGTTTGAATCCCTTCTCCTGATTGGGGTTCAGGCTTAAACCTGCCTCCCTCCCCCGCTTGGCAGATGTCATTTTAATGTTTTAGAATCATAGAATCATAGAATTGTAGAGTTGGAAGAGACCACGAGGGCCATCCAGTCCAACCCCCTGCCATGCAGGAAATCACGATCAAAGCATCCCCAACAGATGGCCATCCAGCCTCTGTTTAAAGACCTCCAAGGAAGGAGACCCCACCACGCTCTGAGGGAATGCATTCCACTGCTGAACAGCTCTTACTGTCAAAAAGTTCGTCCTAATGTTGAGGTGGAATCTCTGTTCCTGGAGCTTGCATCCATTGCTCCGTGTTCCAATCTCTGGAGAAGCAGAAAACAAGCTTGCTCCATCCTCAACCTGACACCCCTTCAAATACTTAAACAGGGCTATCATATTGCCCCTTAAGCGTCTTTTTTCCAGGATAAACATACCCAGCTCCCTAAGTCTCTCCTCATAAGGCATCATTTCCAGACCTTTCACCATTTTAGTCGCCCTCCTCTGGAAACGCTCCAATTTGACAATATCCTTTTTGAATTGTGGTGTCCAGAACTGGACACAGTATTCTAGGTGAGGTCTGACCAAGGCAGAATACAGCGGCACTATTACTTCCCTTGATCTGGACACTATACTTCTATGGATGCAGCCCAAAATTGCATTGGCCTTTTTAGCTGCCGCATCACACTGTTTACTCATGTTCAACCTGTGGTCTACTAGGACTCCTAGATCCCTTTCGCACGTAGTCTCATTCAGCCAGGTCTCCCCCATCCTATATCTATGCATTTCATTTTTTCGCCCTAAGTGCAGTACCTTACATTTCTCCGTATTGAATTTCATTTTGTTAGCTTTGGCCCAGATCTCCAGTTTATCCAGATCATCTTGAATTTTGATCCTGTCCTCTAGGGTATTAGCTAATCCTCCTAATTTGGTGTCATCTGCAAATTTGGTAAGTATGCCCCTAATTCCCTCATCCAAGTTATTGATAAAGACGTTGAATAGCACTGGGCCCAGGACAGAACCCTGTGATACCCCACTGGTCACATCTTTCCAAGATGAAGAGGAGCCATTGCTGAGCACCCTTTGGGTTCGGCCGGTCAACCAATTACAAATCCATTGAACAGTTAACTTGTCTAGCCCACATTTTACAAGCTTGTTTGCAAGAATGTCATGGGGAACCTTGTCAAAGGCCTTACTGAAATCAAGGTATGCGATGTCCACAGCGTCCCCTTCATCTACCAAGCTGGTAATTTTATAAAAAAAAAAAGAGATTAGATTAGTCTGGCATGACTTGTTTCTCTGAAACCCATGTTGACTTTTTGTGATTATGGCATTGCCTTCTAAATGTTCACAGACTCTCTGTTTAATGATCTGCTCTAGAATCTTCCCTGGTATTGATGTCAGACTAACTGGACGATAATTGTTGGGATCCTCTTTTTTCCCCTTTTTGAAGATGGGGACAATGTTTGCCCTCCTCCAGTCTGCTGGGAGTTCTCCTGTTCTCCAGGAGTTCTCAAAGATTATTGCCAATGGCTCTGAGATTATATTTGCCAGCTCTTTTAATACTCTTGGATGTAGTTCATCTGGTCCTGGAGATTTAAATTCATTTAGATTAAGAAGGTATTCCTGTACTACCTCTTTGCTTATTCTGTGCTGGTTTTAATCATATATGCTTGTCTTGTTAGTTTTGATGTACTTGTTGGGAATCTAATATTTGCGCTGTCCCTACACACAAAACGCAGACTCCAATGTGCATATTTTGTACCCCATAACTGTTCCTCTCCATACTGCATAACACTGTCACTTACCTATCTGCCCACTTCTCCCCTATACAATCTTTACAGGTTGTCTCTTTTAATGTAAGGGGACTGTGTTCAGATGTGAAAAGAAGCAGAATCTTGAAGCAACTCAAACCCCTATACCCACACATTTTATATTTACAGGAAGCACATAGGGCTCTAAACCGATCCTTTCTCTGAAACTCTTTAATCCACAGTTTGACAATGGAGACTCTGGCAAGGTGAGAGGTGTTGCCATACTTCTTGACAAGTACTTCTTGACTTTTTTTGCATCCCAACTGTGTCAGACCACTCAATTAATCACACACAAAATCTTTTTTCCTTGGGTTCGAATTGAACTTGCAGATAAGTCCTTTATGTTCCAAAGACTGATTTTTTGTAAACTTCCAGCTACTGTACTAAAAGAGGTAACTAACACATGGCTGCAGACTTCTCTGTTGATCTGGCAGAAATGGAGGCATATTGTGGCTCCCCTCCCTTTGCCCTTTTTTATTGCACCCAGATATTTTTCATCCAGACAATCTCCAACAGTTGAGTTGGGAATCTATGGGCATACACATTGCCCGTGACCTCTTCACCGGAAACAGTCCCCAATCTTTGGCAGATCTACTTTCAACCTTGGAACTATATATCCCACCACGGTATCAAATAATTCAAGTTTGCAGCTTTGCATCTCATTTGGTAAAGAAAGGAGAAATTCCACATAATTTGACCTCTCTGGAATCTTATTGTAGCAACACACCTGGCAATCCAAAAGGGTTAGCATCCTCCATATATCAAACTTTACATGCAGCACAATACCCTGATACCCACACCTCAAAGCATTCTTGGGAATCAGACCTAAATATTGCTATCACTGACACAGAGTGGTCTGCTCTTTGGTCTCCCCAATGAAATCATGGCCTGCCCTCACAAGGGAAAACTTACTGAAGACTATACACAAATGGTATTTAACCCCCTTACACCTCTTAAGAATGGTGAAGACTCTCTCACCAAGATGCTGGTGGGGATGCACAGAGTTAGGGTTATATTGTCACATGTGGTATGATTGACCAGCATGTCTGGAGGGAAGTTGTCTCACTTATTTCACAAATAACCAAACAACCAGTCAAATGCATAAGGACCTTAATAGGCTTTCTTCTTGCTGCACAGGCTAGAAAATTGGTGGAATAGGATTTGGGCTCAGTGGCTTTCTGAAAAGCTGTCTGAGAAAATGAAATAGCAAGAGAGATAATCTGAATCTGAATCTAATCAGTTTATTGATAAATGGTTTCTCTTTATTAAGTATGTCAATTCCCATGCAACGAGGATTAAACCCCCAGAGTCCCACAGAAATGTATGGCTGGATGTTCTATCTACTCCTTGATTTACAATATCTTGATATGATGTATTGTCTTCCAAATTTTTCTACAGTAATGATTCTCATATTCTGAGTATAGTTTCTTTGTTCATTGTTTGTCATTGTTCTGGTTTGTATCTATAAAACAGAAAATTTAATAAACTGTTGATTTAAAAAGTCCCATAAAAATCCTCTTCATTAGCTTTTTACTTTTCCAAATCAATCATCATTAGGAAGCAGGGAACCATTAAATTCCTTCATATCTCAAAACCGTCTCTTCTTTGAAAACAAACACACTCCTGTGTTTCCTTATATTATTTCACTATCCACATAATTCTCACTTATGCTCAAATGTGGCAGGACATGCTGAAAAAAAAAGGCGGGGGAAATCAAAAGAGCCAAAATGTGGCAAGACATGGCAAAAAAAGGGGAAAAGGGATTAGTAAAGCTTTCTTCCTTCTTCATTTAAAAAAAATCAAAAACATTTGTAATTCTCCTGCAGTGCCTCACTGTTAAAAGATAGTAAGCGTTTTAACATTTCGAAGGACGTCTACTTCCTTAAGAAATACAGTTGTTTGTTCTTTTCTTCTTAAACACAGTATCCACAATATCCATGGAGGATGTTTCCTCTAGAAGATTACAATTATGGTTCTTTAAAAAAAGGTTGTTTACTCACTGTTCTTTACATATGTCTTCAGTTCCTTGTATTAAACAAACCAAAACAAAAGGCTTTCGTTGTCTTGCAGAAATCTGGCGGCAGAGAAATTGAAAGCAGGAGAACACACCCCTGCCTCCCCACACTGGTGCAAGGGATATCGACAATGGCGGCAGAGGCGTCTGACAGTTCTCCTCAGCATTTTCATGGGGAGCACTCTCGGCAAAAGTTCCACCAGCCTAATCCAGCGAGTCCCCTTTCATTGGGGATTAGCTTGGCCCAGTCCACCTGACACCCCGGACAACAGGGTTAACCTTGCAACGGGGTGCTCCCATGTGACAAATGTTGAGACCATGTCTCTCCACTCACGACCAAGATAGGAACTCCAGGAACTGCAAAATTGTCAGCCCACTTTTCTCCTTTCAGGGTTTCCTGACACTCAAGAAATATGCTTTTCAAACAGAAGTCCCTTTAATGTGTTCTTTCTCACTGTCATGCCCCGTGAGCCTGATGAGGTTATAGAGTCAGGGGAGGAGGAGGACATGGCAGGGAATGGCCCTAGGGACCCTGGCACAGGTTTATCTACACCTGTGCCAGCAAGGAACCCTGCCAATCTAGAGGCTCAAGCAGAGGAAGAGCCTGGTCTGAGTGGGTTGGCATCAGTCCCAGCAGAGAGCCATGCCCATTCAGATAAGGATGAAGAAGAGAAGGACTTACCTCCACCATCATATACCCAGCAGTGAGCTCAAAAGGAAGCTCAAAGGAAGTCTCTGAGACTTTATGAGAGAAACCTGCTCATTAAGAAACACCTGGCAAAGCCTTAATTGCTTTATATATGCTGGGAGAGGCAACGTAGGCTTTGTCAGAGATCAACTGATCTTCCTGGTGAAAGCTTCCTGCTGACTTCGGTGCCTGGATTCCAGTTATCTTGAGTTCTGTTACCTTGACTCAAGCTTAGACCTTGGACTGTCCCTGACTACTCTGCTGCCTGCTCCTGTTGACCCACGGACTGTTTTGGACCCATGCTGACTCTGACCTTTTGGACTGTAAGCCTCTGACCTTTTGGACTGTGTTTGCATTCCTGTGAGCTAATTAACAGTTGGCTCCCTTCCCAGATTAGTGCTGTTTATACTCTGCTGGCACCTAGTTGCTTTTCAGACACTCACAAACACGTCTAGGCTAAGGATTACTGGTGTTCACACTTCTTAAAATCTATTTTGGGCAAGTGAACACTGCATCTGCACGTGCTTGGTTGGCGCCTTGAAGTGAAGCCGATTCCACAAGCTTTCTATTTTCACATCAATATTAATCATAGAATCATAGAACTGGAAGAGACCACAAGGGCCATACAGCCCAACCCCCTGCCATGCAGGAATACACAATCAAATCATTCCCAACAGATGGCCATCCAACCTCTGTTTAAAAACCTCCAAAGAAGGAGACTCCACCACACCCCCAGGCAGCGTATTCCACGTCAGAACAGCTCTTCCTAATGTTTAGGTGGAATCCCTTTTCCTGTAGTTTGAACCCATTGCTCTATGTCCTAGTCTCTGGAGCAGCAGAAAACAAGCTTGCTCCATCCTCAGTATGACATCCCTTCAAATATTTCTACATGACTATCATGTCACTTCTCAACCTTCTCTTATCCACACTAAACATGCCCATTTCCATAAGCCGCTCCTCACAGCGCATGGCTTCCAGACCACCCACCATCCTGGTTGCCCTCCTCTGGACAAGTTCCAGCTTTTCAATATCCTTCCTGACTTGTGGTGCCAGAACTGGACACAGTATTCCAAGTGAGATCTGACCAAAGCAGAATAGAGTGGCACTATTACTTCCCTTGATCTAGACACTATACTCCTATTAATGCAGCCTAGAATCGCATTGGCTTTTTTTAGCTGCTGCATCACACTGATGACTCATGTTCAGCTTGTGGTCCACTAAGACTCCTAGATCTCTTCTGCATGTACTGCCATCAAGCCAGGTGTCACCCATCCTATATCTGTGCATTTCATTTTTACTGCCCAAGTGTAGTATCCTGCATTTCTCCCTGTTAAAATTCATTTTGTAAGTTTTGCCCAGCTTTCTAATCTGTTGAGGTCATTTTGGATTCTGATGCTGTCCTCTGGGGTATTCGCTACCCCTCCTAATTTGGTGTCATCTGCAAACTTGATAAGCATACCTTCTATTCCCTCATCCAAGTCATTGATAAAGATGTTGAATAGCACTGGCCCAGGAGAGAACCCTGTGGGCACCCCACTAGTCATTTCTCTCCAAGAAGAAGGGGAGCCATTAGCGACTACCTTTTGGGTTCGATCAGTGAACTAATTACAAATGACCTAACAGTTGCATTGTCTAGCCCACAGGTTACTAACTTTTTTGCAAGAATATCATGGGGGACCTTGTCGTAAGCCTTACTGAAATCAAGATGCAATGCTGCATCCACACCATTGCCTTCATCTATCAAGTTGGCAACTCTATCAAAAAAAAAAAAAAAAAAAAAAGAGAGAGAGAGAGAGAGAGAGAGAGAGAGAGAAGATTAATCTGGCATGACTAGTTTTTGAGAAATCCATGTTGACTTTTAATGATCATGGCATTCCTTTCTAACTGCTTACAGACTATCTGTTTAATGATCAGATCTGAAAGACCTGCATCACTTCATATAGATTTAGCATGACGGTCATGATTTGTATCTTCCTGGATCCTATTCCAATCTATCCCATTCATACACCTGTATCACTCTGTCATATCATCTGAGGAAGTGGATCAATATCCACAGAATATCATACTAAAATATAGATCAATTAAGTCTCAAAGGTGTTGCTTAGCTGTAGCTTTCCTCATCCTGAAACATGGAGAGAAGGGGAAAGGAGACTTGTGCAAGAGGTAGCAGCAGAAGGGCAACTACTGGACAAGCTAATCTAAAGGACTTCCTTTTAAGAAAAGCTATATAGCTTGAGGAGAAAGTAAAGGAAATATGAAAAAGAGAAATACAGCTAAGAGAAAGGGAGGAGTGCCGATATGATTTTTCTTAGTGAGGCATGGTGAAAGAACAGATGGAGGATCCAGGGATCCAGTAAGGGGGATCACCAGACTTACTCCGGTGGGCCATTTGCAGCCTATCCAGTGCCCCCTGGTCCTGTGAGTAGCCCCCATGGCCACATGGTGAGGCAAGGGGGCCGCCATTAGCAGCATCTTCTTCCCAGCCTGCCCAGGGGCCGAGAAGAGGGCACGAATGCCTTGGCCAATCGGAGCTAGCCTCCCCGGCTCCGATTGGCCAATTCGCCAAAAGGGGTGGGACATCCAGCCGCGGCTTCTGGTGTGGCCAGATGGCACAGCCTTTGTGGCTGGGGCTGCTATTTAAGAAAGTCCTTGACATCAGAGGCTCAGTTGGCTCCAAGGAGCCGAAGAGGCAAGATTAAGGAGACCAGGGACAGCGGTGGTGGCAAGCGGCTCAGCCTAAGTGAGTGGCTGCCTGAGCCAGGAAGGAAATGCAGCAGCCGACCCAAACCGGGGCGGAGGAATTGGGCTGCGGCATTGGAACCAGACTGCATCAGCTGGCCAGGGTGGCGCAGGGCTAGACGCAGCAGGCCTGAGCACAGCAGCATGGCAAAAGACAGCTCCAGAGCCTTGGGTTGGCAGCAGGTTGAGCCGGCAATGGGACCGGGCAGAGGCAGTCCACGGTGGCAGAATGTGGCAGCCAGAAGCCATGACGGAGCCTGGTTCCAGTGATGCAGATGGGCCATGGCGGCAGGACGAGGTGGCCGGAGGAGGCAGCGGAGCCAGGTGCCAGCGTCGTTGTTGAAGGTTGGGTTTTTGGACCACATATTGGTAGCCAGTGCTCAATAGCGCTTGGGGGGGTAGCTTTGCCATGGTGAGCAGTGGGGCCTGCCGAATGGGGGGTATCCCAGTGGGGGAGCAGGGGCACACCTCCTTGGGACGGGGAGGGGGCTTGCAGAAATAACCTTGCCAGCTGGCCTCTCAAAGCTTGGGGCCATAGGGTCGGCTGGTGGCCACGGGGTCGCTGAGGGCAGCATCTCAGGCCCCGGGGAGTGGTCCAATGCCAGGGGCCTGCACAGGACCATCTGGGGTGGAGTCAGGGGCCACCTGGGCTGCAAGCCATGCCGCTGGACCTGCCGGACCACCAGGGCAGGAACACTTAGGCACCACTAGGCCACCAGGGAGCACATGCCTGGCAGTTTCAGCATATGAGTTCAAAATGTTTTCTTTTTCAGCTGGGAATGTGTTAACTTTGGGCAGGACATCACTTCCATTTTCACAGCAGGCTGGTGGAGTTGCAGGAGTTATTTTGTTTTTGTTCTGCATAGAAGCAACCTTTGCTCTTATCAAATTTTGGGTGCCAACGTCTTCACCTCTCAAACATTTTTCTCTTAGGTTATTAGGATAGCACTCTGTGCATGTTCTAGGTACCTGCTGCTGAACACAGTTACTCTTCTTTTCACAACATTACATCATAACCTATCATTCCTCATCCACCCACCTTACTGCTTCTTTTCCTGGTGGGGCTCCATCTCCTTTCCTTTGGGTGAGACTTATGTTTTTATGTAGCAGCTTTTTTTGTTCTCCAAGGTATTCTGTTCATCCTTTTGAGTATTTTTCTCCCTCTCATCCTGTCTTCTAATCTGAGAATAGGAATCGTGTTGACCTCTTCTGTGCTCTTCCTTAGCACTTTATTATTTTACTCTGGCAGGTTTAGGATACATGTGGGGATGCTCTCCACAGCTTTTTGGTGGATTCTTCTTGCCTAAAACCTTCCTGTGTAGGAGTTCACATTGTTTTGCCTCCCCCTCCATGGCTGTTATTCTATACTGGAATCAGGACTGCTGGTTTCAGCAGTTTCTCTCTCCTGATTCTTCAGGTCTGGCACAGGGGTTGTTGATGGTCTTCCTTGCTAGCTTTTTCTATGCCAAAACCACTCTTCTGTCGGATTTTTGTAACAGGTATGTAGCATCCATCACTTTTTTGACATCATATTTGGAAAGGCATGCCTTGTTTGGGCAAGGCATATAAGTATCTCTTTATTCATCTGGAATGGGCTAAATGCTTTCTTCTCTCAGCCTCCTTTTAGATCACCTGTGGTATCTCTGTGGGACTGTATTCAACTGCTTGGTAGATTAGATTAGACTAGATTAGTTCACAACTCACCACAGCTCTTTTATGGGGTAAAGTCTCTATCATCCCAAAGGTATGAGGGCATCTTGCAACAACTTACCCTTTTCATCTCTCCTGGGGCTCTTCAACATTTCTCTCTGCAGCTCAACTTTTTTCTTTGCTGTATGCTGGTTGCCTCTCATGGCTTGATGAATCTCTACATTGTAAACATAGCTCATCCCAGGCACTCTCTTTCCTACACCTTCTCCATAGGACTTTCTGCCACAACCATCTTGTCTTCTAATCTACATGCCCATTCATTAATTATACAGCCAGTTGTCGTGAACTGTGCCATATGTAAAGTGGTATATTTGCAAGCCTTTTTGTGCCTTGTGGTTGGGAACAGGGGAGTTTTGTCCCTGCTTCCTAACTCTCTCTGGTCAGGCATACCTAGGTTTTCATATTCGTTTTGGCGTTTTCTCAACTGCCCATAAACAAGTGTTTAATAGTAGCACTAGCACTAGTATTTCTATACTGCTTATCACTGCCCAAGCACTCCCTAAGCGATTTACAAGTGTTAGCAAATTGCCCCCAACAAGCTGAGTACTCATTTTACCAACCTACAGAAGGATGGAAGGCTGAGTCAACCGTGGAGCCCTGTAGGATCAAACATACAATGTTGCGGCTGCAGTACTGGCATTTAACCACTGTGCCACCAGGGTTCCCTAAGAAGTTTAAGAAGTTGGTTTAAAGGCAGATCTCCCAATGGTTGTTTTTAGCTGCTCTGAGTCCCATACCTGAAACAGGTATGTTTCCCACCGCTTTATCTTTAGACTGAGGGAATGAGGGTCCTTGTCACTTGTCAGCTAATCTCAATTTGGTCTGGAGTTCTGTTATCAAGTTCTGTCCACCTGCATGCCCAGTTCAGGATGGTGGTTAAAACTAGGCAGACAGAGTTAACATCAATATTCCACTAAAGCATTCTTACATATTGGTATCTCAGGGTATTTCTATGGGAAATGAACATGCTCTTTGGTAATCTTTTAGGCTAAGTATTATATGCATTCACAGATATACAAACATATATTCTACTTATGGAAAAACACAGACATGTCAATGTCTGGGTACATTGCTCTTATCATGTTACATTACATTGAATGTAAAGCATCATACATTCATTATATATAATACGACAATTAAGATGTAACACTTTCATGAGAACTGAACCTTTATCTCTTGCCATCTCTTTAACAGGCTTTTTAGGAGATAACATATATAGGAACATTACCATCTTAAACAATTTAACTTGGCCATTTATCCATTTAGGTATATATTCTCAGCTGATGAGGAACTATACATCTCTAAACAGTCATAGAATCATAGAATTGCAGAGTTGGAAGAGACCACGAGGGCCATCCAGTCCAACCCCCTGCCACGCAGGAAATCTTGATCAAAGCATCCCCGACAGATGGCCATCCAGCCTCTGTTTAAAGACCTCCAAGGAAGGAGACCCCACCACGCTCCGAGGGAGTGTGTTCCACTGCCGAACAGCTCTTACTGTCAAAAAGTTCCTCCTCATGTTGAGGTGGAATCTCAGTTCATGGAGCTTGCACCCATTGCTCCGTGTTCCAGTCTCTGGAGCAGCAGAAAACAAGCCTGCTCCATCCTCAGCGTGACATCCCTTCAAATACTTAAACAGGGCTATCATATCGCCTCTAAACCGTCTTTTTTCCAGGCTAAACATACCCAGCTCCCTAAGTCTCTCCTCATAAGGCATGGTTTCCAGACCTTTCACCATTTTAGTTGCCCTTCTCTGGACACGCTCCAATTTGTCAATATCCTTTCTGAATTGTGGTGCCCAGAACTGGACACAGTATTCTAAGTGAGGTCTGACCAAGGCAGAATAGAGTGGCACTATTACTTCCCTTGATCTAGACACTATACTTCTATTGATACAGCCCAAAATTGCATTGGCCTTTTTAGCTGCCACATCACACTGTTGGCTCATGTTCAACTTGTGGTCTACTAGGACTCCTAGATCCCTTTCGCACGTAGTCTCATTCAGCCAGGTCTCCCCCATCCTATATCTATGCATTTCATTTTTACGCCCTAAGTGCAGTACCTTACATTTTTCCATATTGAATTTGGCCCAGCTCTCCAGTTTATCCAGATCATCTTGAATTTTGATCCTGTCCTCCAGGGTATTAGCTACTCCTCCTAATTTGGTGTCATCTGCAAATTTGATAAGTATGCCCCTAATTCCCTCATCCAAGTCATTGATAAAGATGTTGAATAGCACTGGGCCCAGGACAGAACCCTGTGGCACCCCACTGGTCACATCTTTCCAAGACGAAGAGGAGCCACTGCTGAGCACCCTTTGGGTTCGGCCGGTCAACCAATTACAAATCCATTGAACAGTTAACTTGTCTAGCCCACATTCTACAAGCTTGTTTGCAAGAATGTCACGGGGAACCTTGTCAAAGGCCTTACTGAAATCAAGGTATGCAATGTCCACAGCATTCCCTTCATCTACCAAGCTGGTAACTTTATCAAAAAAAGAGATCAGATTAGTCTGGCATGACTTGTTTCTCTGAAACCCATGTTGACTTTTTGTGATTATGGCATTGCCTTCTAAATGTTCACAGACTCTCTGTTTAATGATCTGTTCTAGAATCTTCCCTGGTATTGATGTCAGACTAACTGGACGATAATTGTTGGGATCCTCTTTTTTCCCCTTTTTGAAGATCGGAACAACGTTTGCCCTCCTCCAGTGTGCTGGGAGTTCTCCTGTTCTCCAGGAGTTCTCAAAGATTATTGCCAATGGCTCTGAGATTATATTTGCCAGCTCTTTTAATACTCTTGGATGTAGTTCATCTGGTCCTGGAGATTTAAATTCATTTAGATTAAGAAGGTATTCCTATACTACCCCTTTGCTTATTCTGTGCTGCAGACATAATTTTCCCCTATTGTGTCCTCTGTTCCATTCTCTGTGCCATCTTCTCCACGTAGCGGCCCTATCATTTCCTTCTTCCTCCTTTTGCTGCGGACACACCCAAAAAAAACCCTTTTTATTGTTCTTAACCTCCCTAGCAAGCCTGAGCTCATTCTGCGCTTTAGCTTTTCTGACTTTACTCCTACACGTGTTCGCTATCTGTTTGAATTCTTCTTTGGTGATTTCCCCCCTTTTCCATTTCCTATACATGTTCCGAGACCATCTGAGACCATGTGTTCCCTTTACTTGCTCCCTGTTCAAGTTTTTTTGCCTCCCACTGTTGGGTCCTTGCGCTGTTTGCCTTGTTCCCTCTATGACAGTTTGATTATTTTCTCCAGCCCTTTTTTCTCCAGCCCTTTTGCCTTCCAGAATACTGTCTCCCTCCCCCATTTGACTCAGTTTAAAGCCCTCCTGATCAAATTCTTGAGACTGTTGGCAAAAATGTTTCTTCCAACTGTTGTAAGATGCACCCCATCTCTTGCCAGAAGTCCCCCCGCATGGAAGCGCAGTCCATGATCCAAGAATCCAACTTGTTCTCGGCGACACCATCTACGGAGCCAGTTGTTTACGTCGGCTATTTTCCTCTCCCTTCTTAGACCATGCCCTTCAACTGGCAGAAGAGACGAGATGACCACCTGTGCGTTCATTTCTTTCAGCTTCCTCCCCAGGGCCTCATAATCTCTTCTGATCTTGGGAAAGCTGTGCCTTGCAGTATCATTGGTTCCCACATGGACCAAAAGGAAGGGGTAATGATCCGTAGGCTTGACGAGTCTTGTCAGCCTGTCGGTCACATCACAGATCTTTGCCCCAGGGAGACAACACACCTCCCGAGTCATCTTGTCAGGCCCACATACCACTGCTTCTGTACCCCGCAGCAAGGAGTCCCCCACCACCACCACACGCCTCCGCTGAGGCTTCGCAGCTGCTGTTCCTTGAGGTGGTCCTCTCAAGGTCCCCTGCTCTACCCCTGAAGTCTGTCCATGCTGTTCTTCCTCGTTGTCCTTGATAAGGGAAAGGGCTTCGAATCGATTCTGTAGCTGCAAGATGCTGGAAGAATCCCTGGATTTTCTTGTTCTCTGTGTGACATTCCTCCAGCTGTCTACTTCCTGTATCTGTGAAGTGACCCTCTCCTCCACAGCCACTTCCTCTGTGCGGTCCCCATCCAAGACTGTTCGTTCTGTTCTGTCCAGGAAAACCTCTTGCTCCCGAATCTGTTGAAGTGTAGCTACCCGTGTCTCCAGCTGCTGTACTTTCTCCTCCAAGAGGGCTACCAGTTTGCACTTGGTGCATGTGAAGTTCTCCACGTCTGTAGACAAGAATACAAACATCGCACAAGTGTTGCAAGTGACTGCTGCAGTCCCCTCAGTGTCCATGATGAGAGCTTTTAGGTAATCGAAGAACTCTTAGTTAACGCTGACAATGCTAAGCTGTACTTTTAGGTCTGCTGTATTTTTGTTTGGTTACTGAAATTCGCGCGCCGTTACTTCAAGCCCCTCAGCAACAAGCAGCCTCTCCCAAGAGTTTTAGAACAAAAATTCAATCTCCCCAGTCAGAATGGCTGTCCAGAAGCTGCTCTCCTTCTTCTCCCTGGCAGGAAACTTGCCTGGAAACTGGCAGGAAACTTGCTGTCCAGAAGCTGCTCTCCTTCTCTCTGGCAGGAAACTGGCCTGGAAAGCCTCTGCAAGGAGTTATATAGAGCTAGGCTCCCAGCTCCACCCCCTAATGACTCACAGGTGTGACTCACAGGTGTGACTCACAGGTGTGTCTCACAGGAAGGCTCTTGAGGGTAAAAGGGCAAGGTCAGAAGTTCAAGCCCCTCAGCAACAAGCAGCCTCTCCCAACAGTTTTTTAAAAAAATTCAATCTCCCCAGTCAGAATGGCTGTCCAGAAGTTGCTTCCTTCTTCTCCCTGGCAGGAAACTGGCAGGAAACTTGCTGTCCAGAAGCTGCTCTCCTTCTCTCTGGCAGGAAACTGGCCTGGAAAGCCTCTGCAAGGACTTATATAGAGCTAGGCTCCCAGCTCCACCCCCTAATGACTCACAGGTGTGACTCCTGTGTCATCTGTGAACATACAAGCTTTCAAAGGCTAATCTCCTTGAGCATTGTTTAATCTTGACAGCATCCATTAGCATCTTAATGGGCATCTATTACAATCATAATGGGACATATATCTATTTTAGCCAAGATGTTTATCTAACCAGCACCATCTATCTTTACCAGCAGGTCTGGGAGTATATCAGTCTATCGGAAACAGCATTGCTGGGAGGCTACATTATTGTCAGGGCCATCCACGAATTCTAAGGCATAGAGTGGAGTTCGTGGAGGTCCCTGACATTTTCATGGTTTGAGACTGGCTCTGCCTTGGGCCTCTGGAATGTTTGGGAGATGTTGGTTTCCATGGGAACGCTGTTCATCCCGGGAGCTCAAGGTCGGCCAGATGGCCTGGCAGATCTCTCTCCTCCGAAGTGTGCTTTGAAGTTCTACCCTCCCTTTTCTGCTTTCTCACGCTGGGGGTACCTTATCTATCCTGGTTGCAAGCTTGGTCTTCAGTATGCAGCTTTGCCACTGTTCCTTACACATGCTTCTATTCCAATAAAGAACTTTATTGAAGATATCAGAGTTTGTGTTCTGTGTACATCACAATTATAGTCTTCTCTTCAGATGATGTAGACTGTAAAGCAGTCGAATCTGCTAGCTCTATCTTGGCTCCTTTTATTCCCTCTCTAGCCTCACCCAGGCTATCAGCTGTCCAATCAAAAGAAATCAAAAGAAAGGTGCTGACTATTCCTCGTTTATGACATCCAATCAAAACATTGATCTTTAGATATGACTTCACTCCAGGTCCAGTTGGAGATAATACTGTATAAACAAACCTTGTAGAGCTGGATCTTGGGCCTTTCCAAGAGATTACATCAACCATTGCACCAGCTAGGAGTTTATTATAGGTCATATCTGCTCACATCTCACAGTGTCCTTTAGAGGTGCAGACATTCTCATCCCTTTTCTTATTTACATTTGAAGAGGCATTTTGCTTAGACTTAAGCTGATGCCAGGTTCTCAATGATATATGCACACACATTCTAAAACATGTAGCTTTCTGCATTATATCTTATACCCTATATGCTATACTCTGTAGGTTATACCAGATTACACTCTATACTTCATAGCTGTATTCCCAGGCCTCAAAGTTGGCAAACAAATGATCCTGGCCTAGAACAGTAGCCCTGTACTGCTGAACTTCACAAAATACTTGTTTTTCAAAACTGGAAGTGGACCTCTGCGGTAGAGGAGGGGGGACTCCGAATTCTTTAATTCTTTGAAAACAGTTTTTGAATGTCAAAATGTTTACAGTATTTGTCACTCTTCTACATGGAAATAGGCTTTCATGCAATTCCACATCATGGAAATCTGTAACAATCCACACTACTGAAATAGGCCACTACCTATTTTTCAAGCCATATTAGGGTTGTTTGCTTGAATTGAATTAGAGGTCAATATTAATGCATCGGAAACTACTCACTGACCTGCCCCTTGCTTCAGAAGCTCTGTGGCTGAGTTTGCAGCTGTCTGTGGCATTATTTCAGAAATCTCCTCCAGTGGATCTAGAAAAAAGAAATAGTCATTTACAATTTCTGCATAACTTGTATTGGGAAGTCAGCTGCATTCTACATTTGTTGAATAACACCTCATTAGAGTTTCTGTAACTCAGCACCTGAGTTCCTTTCAGTTGTACATTCAGTTGTGTACCAGAGCAGATTATGAAATTCAGGACATGATCCATACAGACTTAAGCACTGTTACATTCCAATAATTTTGTTGAGAGAGTTAAGGACATAAGATATAAAAGTAGTTAATATTAACTGGGTGATATTGTTTTCACTGTAAACAACTTACCAAATGAATCTTGCAGCATCTTCTGTGAAAAGCCTGAAAATTCAAACTTACACTCTTTTTTTATGAAGTTATTAATAACTCTGGATAGCTCTTTTTTCTAATGGTCTCAGAGGTGGGGAAACACTGAACAGGGTGATGATGACTATAACAGTTCAGCAGAAGCCACAGGGATTTCTTTTAAATCAGCGGTATAAGTCTGGTCCTTTCCTATTTTCTAAGGTTGCATGACAGAGTACATTCTATCAAATGTTTGCATCAGAGTAATACATTCTATCAAATGTTGGGTCAGTGGTCCATCTTGTTTCTCTACATATATCATGCAAAAATGTTATTGCACAGCAACTCCCAGAAAGAAACATGGGACTTACCTGTGAGATGTTCATTTTTATCAGTGGAAGAATAATAATCCTGAAGTGGGTTGCTCTTCCCATTCATTCTGATAGGCAGGACAAAGTTTGCAGTAGTAGCCAGCAAGGGGAATAACCCATCAACTGATCAGTTCGTGTTACAGCCAAATGAAAAAAAAATCATGACTTACATAGGGAAAAAGACAAAGAATGGAAAGAAAGGAACAGCTATCTCCCAACACCAGCATCAATCATACCCTTCATTTCTGGGTAGGGAGAATGTCTCCACTTCCACAGCATCACCATTAAAAAAAGGTCCTTGATTATTTGGCAGGTGTCCTCTGCCTATCCTGCTAATCACAACCAGGCATAATGCCGCAGGCCAATCTGCCACTGGGACCACCTCATCTATTGGTATTATCGAAGAGGTGTTAGCCCAGGCCAAGTGGTGAGATGGTATCAGATTCGGCAATGAGGCCCGTTGAGGGACTGACTGATGAGTTGTTTTCTTGGACTTTTTCTTCATGACGTGTAGCAAGGACTCAAAGATAGACTGCTTATGCCCTTTAGCAGCATGCTTAGACAGGACTGAATGACATGGAGTCAATGGAATGGTCATGACTTTGTTCACACTGCGACTGACATCTGACGATGTGGCGGTTTGAGGCTTGGGCCCGAGAGGGAGGCCACGGCAGGAACATCCTTGGAGACCAAAATGACCAAACAGCACTTACAACCTGACCTGGAAGCTGTGTCCATAGGCTGATTCTTAGTGGCCTTGTTGGCGGACTGTAAAAACTGTTTCCACAGATGAGTAGAGTCTGGACAGTCAGTTTTTCAAGGCTTGGTGAGTGACACCCCAGCAAATGGAGCAGGTGTAAACTCTATACCCTTCTCCGAGGCAAAAGAGACACTGCTCATGGGTGTGCATGTGAGAAAGTTTCCCCCCATACAGGGAGCAGTGTTTGAACAAGACTTTTGAGACCATACAACAAAAATGAAGAAGAATCCAAATACAGTGATGAAGCTACTCAACACTGAAGCTTTCAGAAGTGAACTGCACAATGGACAAAAAGGAACTGAGGTGAGTAGCTCTTGGCACTATTTCTGTGAGTGCCTGAAGAGGGCAGGATTACCATCAAAAGCTACTCAGCTCTGGAATGTTCTGTGGATGATCTGTGCAGGCACAAGATCTCAGTTGTGTGAACATCTCACAGGTAAGTCCAATGTTCTTTTTTGCAGTAGCAGAGGGGAAGTGGGACATACCACACTTCCCAGTATGTTGGTCAGGATGAACTGAGAAAGTCTCAATGACTAAGGGGCTACTATATATTATAGAATGTGTCTACTGATAGAGGCCTCCAGTGAAGCAGAGCTATCCAAACAGTAGTGGTGCATGGAAGGAGAATATCATGTGGCAGCCTTACAAATATCTAACAGAGGGGCATTGTGGCCAGGCAGCAGAGTAACAGCACTATGAATAGAATCATAGAATTACAGAGTTGGAAGAGACCACGAGGGCCATCCAGTCCAACCTCCTGCCATTCAGGAAATCACGATCAAAGCATCCCCGACAGATGGCCATCCAGCCTCTGTTTAAAGACCTCCAAGGAAGGAGACCCCACCACACTCCGGGGGAGTGTGTTCCACTGCCGAACAGCTCTTACTGTCAAAAAGTTCCTCCTAGTGTTGAGGTGGAATCTATGTTCCTGGAGCTTGCATCCATTGCTCCGTGTTTCAGTCTCTGGAGAAGCAGAAAACAAGCCTGTTCCATCCTCAACATGACACCCCTTCGAATACTTAAACAGGGCTATCATATTGCCTCTTAACCGTCTTTTTTCCAGGCTAAACATACCCAGCTCCCTAAGTCTCTCCTCATAAGGCATCATTTCCAGACCTTTCACCATTTTAGTCGCCCTTCTTTGGACACGCTCCAATTTGTCCATATCCTTTTTGAATTGTGGTGCCCAGAACTGGACACAGTAGTGAGGTCTGACCAAGGCAGAATAGAGCGGCACTATTACTTCCCTTGATCTGGACACTATACTTCTATTGATGCAGCCCAAAATTGCATTGGCCTTTTTAGCTGCCGCATCACACTGTTGACTCATGTTCAACTTGTGGTCTACTAGGACTCTTAGATCCCTTTTGCATGTAGTCTCATTCAGCCAGGTCTCCCCCATCGTATAGCTATGCATTTCATTTTTTCGCCCTAAGTGCAGTACCTTACATTTCTCCGTATTGAATTTCATTTTGTTAGCTTTGGCCCAGCTCTCCAGTTTATCCAGGTCATTCTGAATTTTGATCCAGCCAAGGCAAGGATGCCCTCAAGGAGGAGGTAGTGATGCAGACTTTGATCCATCATGCCAAAGTGGGAGAAGAGATATTCTTACCCTTTGTTGAAGGTTGGAAGGTGTCAGGAGTTAAGAGACTGAACTCCATTATAAAATGGCCAAATAACTGCAGAGTCATGCTGAGTCATAATGGCTGACTCCATGAACTGCCTAGTCATACCACAGCTACAGAAGGAGGGTTCTTATTGGTGTGTAAGATCATGTGATTAAGTAAGCCAATGCCCTGCAACTGTGTATATAAGAGAGCTCTGAACAGAGCTCATTTCTCTTCTTCCTGTGAATGCTGAGGCCTGGTGAAGCAGTTTCTCTTTGGATTGTAAATATTTGTATATATTGCAATTGTTTGAGTTTGAAGATAAAAGTGCCTCCTGCTTATTTGGATGTCAAACACTCTGTGTGTGAGTATTCATGGGAACAGGTTGCTAGTAAGTCTGCTGAATGAATTTAAATCTCCAGGACCAGATGAACTACATCCAAGGGTATTAAAAGAGCTGGCAAATGTAATCTCAGAGCCATTGGCAATAATCTTTGAGAACTCCTGGAGAACAGGAGAACTCCCAGCACACTGGAGGAGGGCAAACGTTGTCCCCATCTTCAAAAAGGGGAAAAAAGAGGATCCCAACAATTATCGTCCAGTTAGTCTGACATCAATACCAGGGAAGATGCTAGAGCAGATCATTAAACAGAGAGTCTGTGAACATTTAGAAGGCAATGCCATAATCACAAAAAGTCAACATGGGTTTCAGAGAAACAAGTCATGCCAGACTAATCTGATCTCTTTTTTTTTTATAAAGTTACCAGCTTGGTAGATGAAGGGAATGCTGTGGACATCACATACCTTGATTTCAGTAAGGCCTTTGACAAGGTTCCCCATGACATTCTTGCTAACAAGCATGTAAAATGTGGGCAAGACAAGTTAACTGTTAAATGGATTTGTAATTGGTTGACCGGCCGAACCCAAAGGGTGCTCAGCAGTGGCTCCTCTTCGACTTGGAAAGATGTGACCAGTGGGGTGCCACAGGGTTCTGTCCTGGGCCCAGTGCTATTCAACATCTTTATCAATGACTTGGATGAGGGAATTAGGGGCATACTTATCAAATCTGCAGATGACACCAAATTAGGAGGAGTAGCTAATACCCTAGAGGACAGGATCAAAATTCAGAATGACCTGGATAGACTGGAGAGCTGGGCCAAAGCTAACAAAATGAAATTCAATACGGAGAAATGTAAGGTGCTGCATTTAGGGCGAAAAAATGAAATGCATAGCTATAGGATGGGAAAGACCTGGCTGAATGAGACTACATGCGAAAGGGATCTAGGAGTCCTAGTAGAACACAAGTTGAACATGAGCCAACAGTGTGATGCGGCAGCTAAAAAGGCCAATGCGATTTTGGGCTGTATCAATAGAAGTATAGTGTCTAGATCAAGGGAAGTAATAGTGCCACTCTATTCTGCCTTGGTCAGACCTCACCTAGAATACTGTGTCCAGTTCTGGGCACCACAATTCAAAAAGGATATTGACAAATTGGAGCATGTCCAGAGAAGGGCAACTAAAATGGTGAAAGGTCTGGAAACCATGCCTTATGAGGAGAGACTTAGGGAGCTGGGTATGTTTATCCTGGAAAAAAGACGGTTAAGAGGAGATATGATAGCCCTGTTTAAGTATTTCATTCATATATATTTATTTATTCAAGCTTTAAACAGTCTTCTGTACATTGTTTCCGTTCGAATGCATAAATTATTTATAGATGTTAAAGTAATTAATTCAATGCATCTAAACAGATTTTTAAATACTTAAATTCCATTAAATCACATTATCAACTTAAAGCTAATTGAAAGACCATTCTTAACTCAAAGGGAAAATAACCATAATTCCATAATCCTTCTGATGCATTACTTTTTGAACTTTCGTTTTCATTTCTTTACTTCCCCCCTCCTTTGACTTCCTTAGTGTTATAAAGCCAGGGATTTTCTATATTTGTTCTTTTCTTCTCTTTTCTTTGCTTCCAATAGAACCTTCGTCTTATATTTCTTTATATTCCATACTCGACCCTTATCTGTAATGTCTATGTTCTTATATTCACCATATTTGATTTTTGATTTTTTTCCCTTGTAATTTGTCTGTTTACCTATCAGCTTATATTATTTAACTACAATTGAAGTTTCTCCTGCCTTCTTGTTCTTATTTTTCTTTTCTAATTCATACCGGTCTATAATACCATCTTATAAGTACCCACGCTTAACCAAATATTTATCTATGCCTTTCCATTCTTTGTACATTTCATCCACCTTTCTTTTATGTATTATTCTTGTCAATTTATCATTGTCTTTCATTTCTATTATTTTTCTCTAACCATTCTTCTAGATTTGGGGCTTCCTTCTTTTTCCACCTGGTTGCGATCTTAATTCTAGCAGCAGTTACTAGATACAGTAGAACTCTCCAGTAATTTTGTTGTATGTATCTTTCTAATATTAAAGTTATATTCAACAAATACAATTTGGGTTCCATAACAAACTTAACCCCCAACATCTTTTGTATTATTCCATGTACCTTCACCCAAAAAGCTTGTATTACTGGACACGCCCACCACATATGATATAGGGATCCCACTTCCTTTTCACATCTCCAGCATTTCTTATTTTCTAAATTATAGATTTTACTTAGTCTTGCCGGTGTCAGATACCACCTATTAACAACTTTGAGGTAGTTCTCTTTAAGATCCTGATTAGCTGTGAATTTGTTTGTTCTTGCCCAAACATTTTCCCATTCCTCTAACGTTATGGGGTCACCTACATCCCTTGCCCATCTTATCATGACATCTTTTACCAGCTCTTTCTCTAGCTCTCTTTCTAGTATAACTTTATATAGTTTTGCAATGTTCTTCTTTCCTGTTCCCCATATTATCTTATCTATCTCGTTCTGTTCGTGCATAAACCCATATTTCTTTTTGTCTTCATCAAATCTCTCTTTTATTTGATAATATGTAAACCAACTTGTTTCCATCCCTTGTCTTTGCATTTCCTCTCTTAATTTCAAACGGGGTTCTGCGCCTTTAAATCTTTGTATCTGAACCATTCTTCTTTTTTCTTCCATTTTATTTGAAAGGCCTCTATCGGAGATAACCATAAAGGAATGGAATGATAGAATCTGTATTTTATATATTTCCAGATCCTTATTAGTGGCCCTCTCACTGTATGGTTATAAAAATCTTTTTCTACCTTTACTTTTTCGTACCATAAGTACGCATGGGATCCACATCTCAAGTTGCCGCATTCCAGATTTAATATCTTGGTATTGTCTAATCTTATCCAGCTACTGACCCAACTCATTCCACTTGCCAAATAATATGTTTTAAGATCAGGTAGGGCACCTCCCCCTCGGTCTTTCTCATCTATTAACGTTGACCATTTTATTCGTGGCCTACGGCCATTCCATATAAAATCTTTTAAATCTTTCCTCCATTCTACGAACGGTTTGTCATTATTCAAAATTACTAAATTCTGAAAAAGAAAGATCGTCCTCGGTAGGATGTTCATTTTTATTGTTGCAATTTTCCCTAATAACGATAAGCCCAATTTTTGCCATCTCTTTAGATCTTCTTTTACTTCTTTTCATGTTTTTTTATAATTGTTCTCGAAAAGTTCTTTGTTCCTTTTACAGATCCAGATGCCCAGGTATTTCGTTCTGGATTCTATTCTACACTCCGATTTGTTTTTTAAATGTAATTCTTCATTTTTTGATAAATTCTTAGTTATTATAACTGTTTTGTTCTTGTTGATTTTGAACCCAGATACATTTCCAAATTCGTTTATTTTTTGCAATAACTTTTCTATATGTAGCAAAGGATCTTGTACTATTATCAACAAGTCATCTGCGTAAGCCAATACTTTGTGTTCATCCTCTTTAATCTTCAAGCCAGGTATTGATTTATCTTCTCTAATTTGTTTATTAATCACTTCTATGGCTAAAATGAAAAGAAGAGGGGACAGCGGACAGCCCTGTCTCGTTCATTTCTTTATGTTGATTATTTTAGATCTTTCCCCGTTTACTACTATGTTCGCTTTTTGTATACTGTAGATCTGATCGATACTGTCACAGAATTCGCAACCCGCTCCAATCTCTTCAATTACTCCCTTCATAAAAGGCCATGTGAGATTATCAAAGGCGTTTTCGGCATCTGCAAATACTAACGCTGCTTTTTTGTCGTTATTTTATTTCTTAGTATTCTAGTATGTTTAGAGCCGTTCTTATGTTGTCTGACATTAATCTTCTGGGGAGAAATCCTTTTTGGTCTGAATGAATGAAGTCTGCTAACACCCATTTTAATCTGTTAGTATCATCGCATAGATCTTATAATCTGAGTTCAGTAACGAGATTGGGCGGTAATTCCTGACATCTGATGGGTCCTTTCCTTCTTTTGGAATCAAAATTATTTCTGCACTTTTCCATGACTCAGGGATACCCTCTTCCGTAATCTTCATAAACACTTCATACATATGAAAGATAATCTCTTCTTCAAATATCTTACAAAATTCTGCAATAAATCCGTCGGGGCCTGGAGCTTTCCCCACCTTCATTTCTCTTATAGCCTGTGATATTTCTTGTATTGTTATTGGTGCTGCTAATCTTTGCCTCTGTTCTTCAGTTAGTTTTTCAATGTTGTTATTTTTTATGTACTCCTTCAGTTCTATCTCTTTTTCCTTCTCCATTCCTGTATCTGAGTATAGTACAGTGTAATATTGTTCAAATTTTTTCATGATGTCATCTTGCAGGGTATAGGTTATGTTGTCATCTATAATTTCCGTTATAAGTTTTTTCTCTTTCTCTTTCCTAAGTCTGTACGACAACCATCTGCCTACTTTATTCGCATTTGCGAAGTGATTTTGTTTTATTCTTTTTAATTTGTGTCCTATATCTTCAATTATTTCTTGCTTTATCTCATTTTGTATGATTTTTATTTCTCCTAGAATCTTCTTATTCTGAGGATCGCGTCTCAGTCTTTCCTCTTTTTCCTTTAATTTCTCTGAGAGTTTGGCTTTATTTTCTCTTTTCCGTTTACATATTTCTACTCCTTTTTGTAAAAATACTCCTCTTATTGTCGCTTTAAAAACGTCCCATATCACTTTCGCCCGGATTTCATTTGAGTTGTTAATTTCAAAGTATGTTTTTATCTCCTCCTTCATTTTTTGTACCAACTCTTCATCTCTAAGTAGAGATTCTTTTAATTTCCATGTGTATTCTTTCCTTCTTAATTTCAATGTCATTTTGATTGGATTATGATCAGATAATATCCTTGGGAGTATTTCCATATCCTTTATCCATGTATTCATGTTTTTAGCTGCCCAAAACATATCGATCCTTATGAACTTCTGAATAAAATGTATAGCCTTTCTCATTCCCTTTTTTCTGGGTCCATACATCAATCAGTTTATATTCTTACATTAAGTCTTTACAGATAACTGGTAAGTTGCCTTGCTTTTTCTTGCTTTTTCCTGTTTTGTCCTGTCTCTTTGCATGTCTAAGACTCCATTAAAGTCTCCTGTGATTATTATATTGTTCTCTTTTAGGTTTTCCAATTCCAATCTTAATGAGTTGTAAAATTCTCTTTTCTTTTCTAGGGGAGCATATATTGCTATTAATATTAATTTCCAATCTGTTAATCTTATTTCGACTCCTATATAATGTCCATTTTTATCTTTCATGATCTCTTTTGCTTCATAGTTCCTCTTCACATAGATTGCCACTCCTTTTTTCTTCTTATTACCAGCTGAGTAAAATACTTGTCCTAATTTCTTGTTTCTCAAATAATCTGCATCTTGCCTTCTTATTCTGGTCTCCTGAATAGTTATTATATCTGTCTTATGTTTCTCAAGGTAATGGTATACTTTCCTTCTTTTCTCTGGTGTATTTAACCCTTTCACGTTCCATGTCGTTATAGTTAAAGCCATGTTATTTTATAAGTTTCTTACTCTAAATTATTTGTTCTACTCTTAATATCCCATCTCCTCCTCTTCTTCATTTTCTTCTTCCTCTTCTCCCTCTTTACTATCGTCCTCTTTCTCTGGTCCTTCTTTTTCGCTCAGTTCCTCTTCTTCCACCTCTTCTTCATTATCTCCTAATTCATCACTTACGTATTCACACTGGGTATCTTTCCATCTTACTTCTTGTTCGGCTTCCTTTGATTCTAATGCTATTCCTTCCTTTACTATTTCTTTTTGTTTAATCTTCTCTTCAGCTTTTTTTCCTTGTTCCAGTTGTATCTCTGGTTTCTTGGTTTTCTCCTCCCCTTTCTTCCTACTTTTTTTTTAATCATTTTTCTTTTCATCTTGGTTCATTTTTTCCAGGAATTCTTTTGCTTTCTCTATTGTGTTAATTTTAAATCTCTTCTGATAATATAATAATGAGATCCCTTCCAAGCGTTCCCACCTATAGTTAATTCCTTTATTTCTGAGTCTTTGTGTTAAAAATTTATACTCTTGTCTTTTTCTGAGTACTTCTGGTGGTGTGTCTTTAAATATCTGTATCTCATGACCATCTATTTCCAAGGTTCCTTGATAGGTTTTCCGTATTATCTCATCTCTTATTTGTGATTTTGTATATGTAATTACCGTATCTCTTGGTACTTTTCTCTCTCTTGATGCCACTGTGCTCACTCTAAATATTCTATCTGTGTACTCTGTTAGCCTTTCTTCCGACATCTCCAAGAACTGTGCCAAGGGTGGGATTATCCTTTCATATAGGTCTTCTTTGGATTTCTCTAATATTCCTCTTAATTTTATACATTTATCCCTGTATCTCAATTCCTGTATTAAATTCAAGTTTTTTTCCTTCTCTGTTTAAGTATTTGAGGGGATGTCACGCTGAGGATGGAGCAGGCTTGTTTTCTGCTGCTCCAGAGACTGGAACACGGAGCAATGGGTGCAAGCTCCAGGAACAGAGATTCCACCTCAACATGAGGAGGAACTTTTTGACAGTAAGAGCTGTTCGGCAGTGGAACACGCTCCTTCGGAGCATGGTGGGGTCTCCTTCCTTGGAGGTCTTTAAACAGAGGCTGGATTGCCATCTGTTGGGGATGCTTTGATCAAGATTTCCTGCGTGGCAGGGGGTTGGACTGGATGGCCCTCGTGGTCTCTTCCAACTCTACAATTCTATGATTCTATAATTTATTTTATTTGACGAAAAGCCATTACAAATTCAATAAAATCCAATTAAAAGGAAAAAATGATACAAGAAAGAATGCAACATACATATACATGTATAATTATACAAAAAGATCAAATTAATGAATCCTCTGCACAATCTATAGCAATATCTTTAAATAACTAGCAAGAATATCCTCTACCTCACCCACACCAAAAATGCAGAGCCTTAAATTTCTTGGAAAACTTATCCATAATTGATGTAGGCATAGTTTGGAAACACAGTTCTGTAAATGCAGTTCTTAGAGGGGCAAAGGTAAGCATTTGTAAATATTTTTTTTCACAAAGAAATTTTTATTAGACATCTCAATGTAATTTAACTAGAGACTAGAAACATAGATCCTATAACATGGGTTCAGTGACAGTCATTATCTTCAACTCAATAAAATTAATATAACAAGTACTTATACTTACAAACACGAGTTGAATTATATTATACTTATATCAGAAGTGTATATATATGCGTATGTGTATATATGTATATATATATGTGTGTGTGTGTTTGTGTTTGTGTATGTGTGCGCACCTCCCCCTTTTTGTATACCCTGATGGCTTTCGCCATTCTTTTCTGTTATTATTGTACCATTAACAATAATTAGAAGAGAAAAAAAAGAAAAAAAAGGGAAAGAAAGAAGAAAAAAACCCCAAACCAAAAACAGAAACAAAAAACAAAAAAACCAGAAACCCCCACCCTCCTCCCCCCAAAAAGAAGAAACCCCTCCCTTCCCCCCATAAAAAGGAAAAAAAAAGACGACTTCCTATCTGAAACTAGTTCCGTCTTTCTAAAATTCCCCCATTCCTTCTTATCTCTTAAGATTAAGTGCTACCTTTACTAAATCTGTATAGTTTTCCTTGTGTTGCACTTATTCATACTACTTTAAATCTGTTACATTATATGCTATACCAAGACTTCTGGGAGATAAGTGGCATTGGTGTTATCCCACATATTATTGTTTTTATCTACTATCATTACTTACTGATAATAATAAATTCTATTTATTCCGCTTAGTCTCTCACCATTGCTTCTTTTTTCTCCCCTCCCTTGTTGCAAAGAAATATAAAGAAAATATAGATTAAATTTTATTTATACATTATCCTTTAGAAAATTGGAGAAGGCTTTCCAGTCGTCGTAATGTTTGCCCAAGGATTTGCCCTTCAACAACACCGTTAATCTATCTGATTCTACCATTTCTCGTGTTTTCACTATCCAGTCTTCAATAGTTGGTGTTTGTTTGGACTTCCACAATCTTGCATATTCAATTCGAGCAGCCGTCAACATATAAAATAGCATTTTATCATCCCTAAAAGATAAAATTCTGGTTTAAGTGAGATATTGATGTTTAGTATTTCTCTTATTATTTTTTGTATTCTTTTCCAATAGTTCCCGGCTTCATCACAAGTCCACCAAAGGTGGTAGAAAGTGCCAGCTTCATGATCGCACTTCCAACATTTGCTTTTAATACTCTTATACATTTTTGATAGTCTGTAGGGGGAATGATGCCACCTCAGGTACATCTTATAATTGTTTTCCCTGACATTTTGACTTGAGGTATATTTCATCCTATCCGTCCACATTTTTCCCCACTGTCTTAACTCAATTTGGTGACCTATATTTCGGGCCCATTTTATCATTGCCTCTTTGATGGTATTGTCTTCTGTCTCCCATTCCAGTAAAGTTTTGTACAGTCTTGTAGTCATGTTTTTATTTCCTACTTGGATAATTTTGTCCCATATCGATTTGTTCATTTCAATATCCTCCAATTTCTTATCCATGTTATATCTTTCTTTTATCTGTCTATATAAATACCAATGACATTCAATTCCATCTGCTCCCAGTTCCTCTTGTGTTTTTATGTGATGTTGACTATCCTTTCTTGCTATCACCTCTCCATATGTAATCCACTTTTTCGATGGGATGCCTTCTCTACTAAAAAAAGCTTCATGAGGGGATGCCCATGTTGGTATATTTGGACACAGTCTAACTTTATATTTTTTCCAAACTCTTAATAATGTACCTCTAATAAAGTGATTGTTAAAATCATTGTTGATTTTATCTTTACCGTAGAAAAGATAAGCATGGAATCCAAACCTATTCCCTTCTCCCTCAATTTTCAGCAGTCTTTCATCTTCCAAAGTAGTCCACTCCTTTATCCATGTCAGACAGCTTGCTTCGTAATAAAGTCTCAAATTGGATACCCCAAGACCTCCACGTTCCTTCACATTCTGGAGAGTTTTCATTTTAACTCATGGTTTCCTTCCCATCCAAATAAATTTCGATATGTCTCCTTGCCATTTTTTCAAGTCTACCTCATTGCGAATAATCGGGAGCATTTGAAATAAAAATCGGAGTTTAGGCAAAATATTCATTTTTAGTGCCGATATACAGCCTAAAAAGGAAAGTCTCAGATTTTGCCAGTTCTTCAAGTCTTTATTTATTTCCGCCCATATTTTCTTATAATTATTTTGGAAGAGATCCGAATTTTTATTTGTTATGTTAATATCCAAATATTTTGCTTTTTTGACTATTTGAAATTCTGATTTTTCTTCCAAATCTTTTTTTCCTTCTCCATCATATTTTTTGTAATGATTACTGTTTTATCATTATTAACTTTTAATCCAGATATAACTTCAAATTCCTTCAAAACCTCAATAACCACATTTATCTCTTCTAAGGGGTCTCCAAGAGTTATCACCAAATCATCAGCGTACGCTCTTACTTTATAGTTGAACTTTCCAATTTTGACTCCGTTTATTTTTGTTTCTTCTCTTATCCTTCTACATAATCCCACAATTATCATCAGAAATATAAGTGGGGATAGAGGGCATCCTTGCCTTGTCCCCTTCTGTATCTGCAGAGCCTCTGTGCTTTCTCCATTAATTATTATTTTCGCTGATTGTAAATATTGAGCTCCTACTTGATTCAACTTCAACAGGTAATACCAATGGGAAAAATTTGAAGACTTAATTGAAGTCTTGGTCATTATCCAACTTATAAATCCAGTCCTCAGCCTGCTTTTAACTCCGGGAAAGACAAAAACATCTATTGAAAGAATTTTAGAGGTTAATACGTCTTGGACTAGCTTAGCCCAATCACCTCTTTTCCATTGTTCAACTAAACAAAGCTTAGGGAAGCAGTCCTCTGACAAGTCCAAAACCCTCTTATGATACAAGAAGGCTTCCATCTCAGCCCTAGCTTTTACGGATACAATGCCTGTTTCTGTCCTGAGAATTGCAGCAGGAGTTCCTGGGGTACTGCCAACATGTCCTTCAAAAACTTGTTCTGACAGAGCTCCAGGTCATTCAAATTATTATGATTTATTCCCCAGATCTCTATACCATATTGCATTTGAGCAACTACTTTCCCTAAATCACTTTCAGTGCTGGATTTACAAGTCTGCTACCTCTAAAATAGCAAGAATTAAATATAGAATAGGCTGACTTCTGTGCTGTTGTTTTAATATTTTGTAGCTGAGTCTTCCAGAAATTTTTCTCATCAAAATACACCCCTAAATTCTTAAAAGAGGGGATCTGTTCTATCCTATTTCCACCCAAATTCCAGTTATTCTAAGTTCAGTTTGACAGAACTCATAGAGTTTATTTAGACTTCTCTTCAGCCCAATTTTATTCATAGGTAATAATACAATGTCATCAGCATATATTAGAATTACTATTTTACAACTTCCTATTGAGGGAGGGAAGTAAACAGGTCAATTTAACTTAGTTACAATATTGTCAATATAAAGACTGAACAGGAGGGGTGCTAACAAGCAGCCTTGTCTGACTCGTTTTGTTATATGTATTTCCTCTGTCAACCTCCCATCTGTGCTAATCTTTACCCTCAAAGTTATATTAGTGTATAACTCCTTAATTAGGAGTAACAGCCTCTTATCAATATTAGTCCTTGCAAGTTTATCCCACAAACTATTTCTATTAATTATATCAAAAGCTGAGAAGAAGTTAATGAATGCTGAAAAAAGCTATTTGGAAGGACCATTAGTGTATTTATGAATCAAATGATGCAACACAAAAATCTGGTCCACTGTACTATGGCCTTTCCTGATAAAGGCCACTATGGTGTTTCCTTGTTCCTGATAAAGAATATTATTTTCCTCCACATATATTATGAGCTTCTGGAGTAGCAAGCAGCTGTAAATCTTAGAACTGATATTTAATAAACTAATAGGCGAATAATTCTGAGGGTTTGATTTATCTCCTTTCCTATAAATTGGAGAAATTATACTCTGTTACATCTCACAGGGACAATGCCTGTAGAGTTTATATGGTAAAATAGTTTTGCTAGCAGAAGGGCCCACCAATCAAGATTGTTCTTGTTGATCTCTACTGGAATCATATGCTCACCTTTGTTTGCTGCTAGAGCAGATATGAGTTTGCACACTTCTTGTTCTGAGACCATTAGCAAAGCCTAATTAGTACTTGAATGATCACAGCTACTATCCATATCATTTTCAAAAATATTGGTAAAATAAGTACACCACGTTTTGGCTGAAATGCAAGCATATAACGTGGAATTAGAACCTGTGTCTGATACTGAAATCAAATTCTAAAATGGTCTTTCTTTCCTTTCCAATGCTGCCAACCCAAGCACCTTCCACTTAGCTATCATAAAAGTCCCCTTTTTCCTTTCTTAGTAGATCCGTATAAATTAATCGGCAGGAACCCAATACTTCCAAATCAGCTTTCGTCTGCCTTACCCTCCTGGTTAGTTGAGCCAGATTCTTTTTGGCTTGCCTACATTATCATACCACCCCACTTTGGTAGTGCTCATTCTAGACTGATGGACCGTTCTAGTTAAAAGTGGCCTTAGGGCTGCAAAAATTGTCATAACAGCTTCTACAGGATCTAGGCTTCCTTTGACTTTGTTCTGATACACATCCAAAAGGTAAGAATTGTTCATAGACTTCTGCAAAGATTTCTCACTCTGCCTTTTCTATATCCTTATCTGAAGATTTGGCCTGTTGTGCTGGGCTTGAGCTTGAGTTAAACAAAGGAGTGTGACAAACAGAAGACACTGAATAAGGATTTTCATGTGTACATTCTGGATCTGGAGACCAATTGCCCAGCTACTCTTGGTCATATAAGTCTACTGAAACTTCCAGCTGATCTTTACTAACATTAGAATAGAATCTTTATTACGGTCATAGACCAGCACAGGTAAAAAGGGGATACAGAATAAAGGTAAGATCGCAGAATAAAAACAGGCTACAAGCAGTATTTAAAATGTTAGCTCCAGTACTTTACTAACATTGTTTGCCAAAGAGACAAAATGTAATGCTTCTGGTGCAGAAGAAGTAGAAGTAAAGTTGGCCTTACTTGAAATCTCCTCCATAAATGTTCCTCTAGTTTCCACTGGAATCGACTTTTGTGCAGGTACAGAGACAGATTCTTTAAGTCTCTGCTGTCTTCTCTGGGCTCTTGTTACAACCATAGTCACACAATCTCAGAACAAAAAACCCTCCAGCCACACACCTTTTCCTTAAAAGAAAAATAGTCCTTTAAATTCTCTGAGCCTTATTCTTCCCCTCCCTTTCTCCACCAACTTTGAATAAGGGTGGCAAGGCTTCCTTAAAATGCCACTGCCATAAACAATACCCAAACAGTACCAAACAGCCTCCCAAACAGCTCTCTTTCTTTTTTTTCTCTGAAACTTTTTTCAAGAAAAGCTTTTTACAGCCTTTCAGTGGCTTCTGATAGTCCTCCAAAGTCCACTGGCAAAACAGGCAAACTAATCAGCATGAGGACAGATAGCAAATGGCATTTATAAACAAATCCAACTAAAACTCCTCAAACAGAAGATAAGTTAAAACAAATAAGGCAAATCTTTTTTAAAAAAACTAGGCATAAAAAACAGCTAGGCAAATTAAAAGCTTTAAACAAACAAATAAGACATTTTTAGAAAGTAAAAAATGCCAGAGCTCTTAAAAACACACCCTATCGTGCCGCCACTATTTTCCTTTTGCACCTGTGTATAACAGTATTCATGGATGAGACTCCAAGCCAAAATGAAATAAAAATGTTTTTTATTGGAAAATAACCACAAAAGCATCCACACACACACTCATGCTCACAAGGCAACCATGAAGAGTCAGGGCAGAAATATTGGGATAGAGGAATAGAGTTGGGAAGAATGGGCTAGATTTACCAGTCCTGAAGAGCAGAGGTTCATTCAGCAAAGAAAGACTCAGACTTGAAATGAGGGTGGTACAACAGTCCGACAGAGTGATGGTGTCCAATGTAGCACACATGGCCATATGAGGGTAATACTTATATCCAATATTGCACCCTTAGGGGATGTTTTGAGTGTAAAACCATGCTTAGATGGGTTTCCCATAGTTAAACAAAGGAAACTCCAGCTTCAGTGATTGCTACTAATGGTTGAGACATTAAGGTTGGTGGGTTTATAGTGGAGAGGAAAAGGTACAAGGGAAGGTATTTTGTGGATAATGGGGATTCTGGTCACCATTTGTTTTGGAGTATGCCTCACTGCCAGGTGAATCCAGGGAAGACTAGCACATTCCTCCTTAATGACTCTGGCTAAGGGGGTTTTGCATTAATCTTGTCCTGGGTGTGTTTGTTGGAAAAAATTCCACAACAATATGAAGTCGAAGGCTTTCATGGCCAGCATCCATAGATTTTTCTTGGTTTTTTTCCGGGCTGTGAGTCCGTGTTCTGGAAGAGTGTATTTCTATGTTTCACCTGCATCTGTGGCTGGCATCTTCAGAGAATGGTTGGCTAGGAGTGTGTGGGGGGTTATATACTGAACACCTGTTGGGGAGGATATGTAAATTTGTGTATTTGAATGGGTAGTTTCTGGGTGGAGATATGTAAGGAGGATTAGTGTCTGTTTGGCTAATGGTCCATTATCGGTTGAAAATCCCCCTGTCCCTGGGTGGAGTTCATTTGCAAGTGTTGGGCACTAAAATCAAAACCCAGTTCTGGGATTCCCAGGGTGCACAACCAGGGTGAGAGTGGAGTGGGGTTTTTTGTATGTGTGTGTTTGCACCTTCTCCCCGTTCTTTGTGCAAACCCCATATTGGAACACTGCCCCATGTATTTCCATTTGCATGACTCTCCTGCAAGCTTTTCAGACTTTTCACAGAACTGAAGAGGGTGACACACTCTCTTGTCCTGCTGCTGCCATGCCTGTGGCTGCTGCCAGTTGACTGCCTGGGTCCCACTGCAGTCCGTGGCTGCAGTTAAAGCAATCAGTTCAGTTTCATGTGAAGTCGAAGGCAGTGTGCAAACATGAATCAAGGACCATGAGATACACTGCAGACTGGGCCAACCAGAAAAATCAGCAGTAGCAGAACATGTTATAAACCAACCTGGACACAAAATGTTATTTAAAAACACAGAAATTCTGGACCAGGCCAACAACTATCATGTCAGAATGCACATAGAAGCTATTGAAATCCACAAACACCAGGACAACTTCAACAGGAAAGAAGAAACCTTAAAAGTAAACAAAATCTGGCTCCAAGTTTTGAAACACAATAGAATTAAAACTCAACACTTACAAAGGAATTCCACCCAGGGACAGGGGGATTCCCAGCAGATAATGGCCCATCAACCAACCATCAGCCAAACAGACACCAACGAGCCTTGCATTTCTATACCCAGAAACTAACTATTCAATTACACAAATTTACATATACTCCCCTATAGGGGTTCATAGCATATAAACCCCAGACACACTTCTACCCAACCATTCTCTGAAGATGCCAGCCACAGATGCAGGCGAAACATCAGAAAGAAACTACTCCAGAACACAGCCTCACAGCCCAGAAAAAAACCAAGGGAAATCTAATTTCCACAACATCTTTGTAGGTCCTAGTGACCTTCACTTGACCCTATCTTGGTCAGCCCTGGTCTACCTTAGACCTTGTGAACTGTCCAACATGCCAAATTATGAATTATTAGAGAGAGGGGGTGTAAGGCCAGGTAACAGTGGTTGCTGGCTGGGTTAACTCAGGTCAGTGTTGTTTGCTGAATCTGTTGTCCCTGGATCAGTAGTAACTGTAATGATTTCTATAGGGATGAAAGGATGAATGCCCCTGATGAGAAGTCTTCCTATCCTCCCTCTTTTGGGAAGAAGCCACCTTATTTTTGTCCTTTATTTGACTAACATGGGTTCAAGGGAGTCACCAAGGCTTGCTTGCCTCTAATGTGACAAAAATTAAATTTTGTTTAGAGTGTGCATCTACATGCCAAATTAAGCCAGATTTGACACTAAACTGAAACAGAAGTGGCTTGCACCTCTGCACTAGACTCTATTATAGTAGGACCCCCATATCCATGGGGGATCCAGGTCCCACCATGGATGGTGAAATCCATGGATAACAGCGAACATCACCACAACCGGAACTCTCCTGAGGAAGGGAGGGGGAGGCAAACCCGACCCCTCCCTCTCACCTCCGCAGCCATCACCATGCTGAAATCCTCTGCCCGCCTGTGGAGAAGGGAGGATGAAGGTGAGCTCACCTCCTCCCCACACCAGCTGTGTTGCACCAGAATCGTCCTCCCACCTGCCCGCCACAGCAGAACCCACCCTGGAGGGAGGGGGGAGTCAAGCTTAAGCCCTCCTTCCCCTGCCTGCTCACCGCACTGGAACCTACCAACCCCCTGTGAGCTTGCCTCCTCCCTTCCTCCCCCACTCCATCATGTCAGAACCCCACAACCCCCCACAGAGAAGGGAAGGCAAAGCTCAACTCCTCCCTACCTCCTCACCAGCTCCGTCATGCCGGAATCCACCCACCCCGGAGAAGGGAGGGGAGCTTGACCCCCTCTGTCCCACCACCGCCATGACAGAGCCCTCCACCCACCCACAGAGAAGGGAGGAGGAAGGCGAGCTTCTCTACTCCTTCCCTCCGTTGGCCCAGAATCCTCCGCCCGCCTGCACCACTGGAATCCCCTGCAAGCTTGCCTCCTCCCTCCCCTTCCCACCATCTGCAGATAATTGAATTCACAGATGGCGAATCAGCAGATGCTGGGTTGCTCCTGTATGTCTAAACTGGCATTGGTGGAAAAAGCAGAGACTTTCAAAAGTTTGTTGATACCTTGGCACACTTTAATGTTACTGTGGGGGACTTCAGTAAAATGGTCCTAGACTATAGAAATGAGGCTCAGAAAAAAATTGAAACACAGCCTTGATGGCTAGTGAAGAAACCTCATGCACCTTCTTTTCATAGGAACTTTCAGAGTATATTCTCCATTCTTAGTATACATGAAAGAAGAAACAAGAGCAGACATAGGGCTGTTCACCAATGGGATCTGAAGTTTGGACATAACTGCCTTGGGCAAGCTATAAGAATCTGGGTGACCAGTGGCTGGTCTGAACAACTCTTTCCTGACAATCATGCCATTTGTAGGGAAGAGAAAGTTGGAGGAGGAGGTACAGTCGCCCCTCCACATTCGCAAACTTGACATTCACGGTTTCGATTATTCGCGGTTTTGCGAGGGCCCCCCCGGCCCCCCCAAAACCGTGACACGGGGCCTCCAGAGGCCCCGTGAAAGCCCTGGGAGGGAGCGGGGAGGGCAGGGGAGACCTCCACGGGGCCTTCGGAGACCCTCCGGAGGCCCCGCGAAGGCCTTGGAAGGGAGGGGGGAGGGCTGGGGAGGCCTCCGCGGGGCCTTCGGAGACCCTCCGGAGGCCCCGCAAAGGCCTGGGGGAGGGCTGGGGAGTCCTCCATGGGGCCTCCGGAGACGCGCCGGAGGCCCCACGAAGGCCGGGGGAGGGAGGGGGGAGGGCCGGGAGAGGCCTCCATGGGGCCTCCGGAGATGCTCCGGAGGCCCCAGGGAGGGCTGGGGAGGGCTCCATGGGGCCTCCGGAGACGCTCCGGAGGCCCCATGAAGGCCTGGGGGAGGGCTGGGGAGGCCTCCATGGGGCCTCCGGAGACGCTCGGGAGGCCCCAAGAAGGCCCGGGGAGGGAGGGGGAGGCTGGGAGAGGCCTCCATGGGGCCTCCGGGGACGCTCCGGAGGCCCCATGAGGGCCTGGGGGAGGGCTGGGGAGGCCTCCATGGGGCCTCCGGAGCATCTCCGGAGGCCCCATGGAGGCCTGGGAGGGAGCGGGGAGGGCCGGGGAGGCCTCCATGGGGCCTCCGGAGACGCTCCGGAGGCCCCATGAAGGCCCGGGGAGGGGGTGGGGAGGGCCGGGGAGGCCTCCATGGGGCCTCCAGAGATGCTCCGGAGGCTCCACGAAGGCCTGGGAGGGAGGGGGGAGGGCCGGGAGCGGCCTCCGTGGGGCCTTGCTAGGCCCCACGAAGGCCCGGGGAGGGAGGGGGGAGGCTGGGAGAGGCCTCCGCGGGGCCTTGCTAGGCCCCACGAAGGCCTGGGGAGGGAGGGGGGAGGCTGGAAGAGGCCTCCGCGGGGCCTTGCTAGGCCCCACGAAGGCCTGGGGAGGGAGGGGGGAGGCCGGGAGACACCTCCATGGGGCCTCTGGAGACGCTCCGGAGGCCCCATGAAGGCCTGGGAGGGAGCGGGGAGGGCCGTGAGAGGCCTCCGCGGGGTCTCCGGAGACTCTCCGGAGGCCCCGTTGAGGGCTTGGGCGGGAGGGGGGAGGGCTGGGGAGGCATCCACGGGGCCTCGGGAGGGTCTCCAGAGGCCCCGGGAAGGCCTAGGAAGGGAGTGGGGAGGGCCGTGAGAGGCCTCCGCGGGGTCTCCGGAGACTCTCCGGAGGCCCCGTTGAGGGCTTGGGCGGGAGGGGGGAGGGCTGGGGAGGCATCCATGGGGCCTCGGGAGGGTCTCCAGAGGCTCCGGGAAGGCCTAGGAAGGGAGTGGGGAGGCTGGAGGAAGCGACTATGGGGCCTCCAGAGGCCCCATGGTCGCTATGATGGGGGAGGGGGAGGGCAGTTGTTATTCGCGGATTTTTCACATTCGCGGGGGTCCGTGGAACGGAACCCCCGCGAATGTGAAGGGACGACTGTACTTGGCTTTGCGAAATATATGCCTTTGTCCTAAGGCAAGTCAGGATTCTCAGGCTGGAAGGGATCAGAGGAGCAAGCTGATCTTTAATGGCCTTGTAAAGAAGAATCCCCAAATCCTCAGCCTGAAAGAATCTGGATGAAGAAGGTTCCTCGGTGACCAGATCAGCCTCATCCCTTGAAGACTCCTTCCCCCTCTGCAGGCCAGTGGAGAAATGCAATAAACTGAATGCTCTTCATCTGAATAGTGGGCAGACAGAGTGGACATTTGGGTGTGTTTTCCTTGCACGAGTTCTGTGGGCCTCTTAACAGGTGCTCCCATTCTATGACTTAAATCAGTCACTGCATCAGATCTAGAAGCTTTTGTGCCTTTGATAAAATGCTGGGTGGGATAGGTAAAAAAAAAAAAGCCTACATTCAGAGTGGCCAAAACCTCCACCAAACAGAATGAAGGGGGAAGAGGAGGACTCCTGTAGGCCAGATCCATGGTGAAGCCTTGTCACAAAGGAGCAGAGGTGGTAGGGAACCATGGAAACAAGACTGAGCTCCTTGTGAAGCTGCAATATTCTGCACTATGACCATCTGAACACACTTGCAAAAGTCTGGATTGAGGACCTGGCCAGCTGTGATGGGAAGGGAGACATGATCACCACTCTCTGCAATGGAAGCAGATATGGCAGCCATTTTCCAAGGCCTGCTATGGGCTTGGTGTTTGCATCAAGGGCCATCATAATGCCAGATGGAGGAATCCTCCTCCTGTAACTGTATCACATCCCCCTATAGGTTCAGACCCCTCAGCCATGGAGGCTTTGGTTGCTGCCAAACCAAGAAAACATGGCAAGCAGGAGGAAGTCCCCGGACATCCCTGGCCTCTCATCCTCTTTGCCAGAGAAGGAAGCAATGGACAAATAAAGTGAGGTGTCTTTTCCCAGATGAAAAGAAAGGAGAAGGTAAAGAAGCAGATAATACCTTTAAAAAAAAAAAAGGAGGATTGAAGAACGAGCAAGAGATTGAAGAAACTAGCCTATACAGAGTAGAGGCAAGAAAGGGCTGAACAATTTGTGGGTTGCTATACTTGCTGGTTGCTACTGCAGACTTCATCCTGCCTATCAGAGCAGATGAGAGAAGCAACCCACTTTAGGTTGTTTCCCTTCCACTGCTGGAAAACCACTGAACTATTTTTCATTTCTTCATCCTTTTTCATATTAAACATGCAAGTATTTTACTAGCAATTCTAAAACTGAACTGCAACAAGTATGCTGAAACTTATGATGCAGTACCAACCAGGCCATATTGTATCACACACCAGTCCTGCTGCAAATATGAGGGCCTGGAGAAGTCTCTAGTGACATCACACTAAGGAGCACTGGTGGCGCAGTGTTTAAATGCCAGTACTGCAGCCATAACGTTGTGAGCTTATCCTACAGGGCTCCAAGTTTCACTCAGCCTTCCATCCTTTCATAGGTTGGTAAAATGAGTACCCAGCTTGTGGGGGCAATTAGTTAGCACATTGTAAACTGCTTAGAGAGTGCCTAATGCTATAAAGCGGTGTAGATACGCAAGTGCTATTGCTAAGCAATTTGTAAGCCGCTCTGAGAGCCTGTGTGGCTGAAGAGTGGGATATAAATACCCAAATAATAAATACTGGGACAATCAGATCATTTTTGCTATAAATTTGCAGAACAATTATTTTACAAGCTTGAGAAAAAAAAAAAAACTTTCTGACCGAATGTAGCAGAATGCAGCATCTAAACCAACCTCATCACTCTATGTTATGTCCCCCTTTCTTGAAACCCATCTTTATATCTAGCTCCTCACTTCTACCAAGTACCACAACAGATACTGGTTCATCATAGTTGCTCTGAAAGAGAGCCATTATGAAATGGGACCTGCATTAGGCACAGCGTGTTTCTGTTTTAATTGGTTTTAATGAGAATACCTTTATCTAGGATGAGCAGCTTGCAGGGCAATGCCAAAGGAGTAATAGAATGCTGATACACCAAAGCCATCAAGCTCCCTGTGGTTAACACAAATAAATGTTACATAATTCACCAAATTAGCTTCTGTATTGCATAAAAACTTTGCATGCTATTATTTACAAATATCTTGCTAATTTTTAACTGTTGTATTCTTTATCTTCAGACAATAACTATGCTTTCTGAACCTTTTTCTTAGCATCAGCACACCCATCCCATTTCCTCATTCTATTCCCTCTAATCCAGAGACAGGGTTTTTTCCCCTAAGAAAGCACCATGCCTTATTCATACTTTCCCAACTGTCTTTAACACCTACATAGGGACATGTATCTCCACTGGTTTTCTTTGCTTTGTTCCAAATGATTATAATTTGATTGACGTGTGCTGCAGAAGGATTAAAAATAATGTGAAAGAATGGATGAGATTATTTTTGAATATTTTCCCAAAGTAAAAAATATATATGCTAAATCTTGAAGATTCCAGCCTCTTCTAACTAGTATGAATTGTTACAAATTACTATGAAGTCTGGTTGCAATCTAGTCCTTTCTCTCTACAGTAGGAGCTCTATCTTTTCATGTTGTAGGGCATTTATTTACTAGATTAGTGAGGATTAAAAAATGACACCACCACTTGAAAGTGGTGCAATTTAGTTTACCACCTCATTCTGCAACATGTGCAGACCAGACTACGGCAGCATGGAGAGGACCTGCATTAGACAACTTGTCTTTGATTACTGTCTATAGCAGATTTGTTCAAACAGGGAATTAACTAGTCATACCTCTATATCCACGGATTCTGCATCAATGGATTCAATGAACCACAGCTTTAAAATATTTAAATATTTAAAATATTTGGAAAAGTGGTTTCCGGATTGAAATGATGGTTGGAACCCTCAGAAGTTCTCCTAAGGGAACTGGTACTGGAGATTGCATCTGCTGGTTTGGAGTGTTTTAAACCATCGCAAATTGCTTCTTGGGTATGAGAAGCTTGGAGGAATACCCACATGAGTCTGGAACCCATTCCTGGTGAGCAGGCAGACATTAATTGTTGCCACGGGTGGAATGGAGGAGACTGGGAGTCTATCACTCTCCACTGTGTCACAGGCACCAAAAGGGAATTCAGACACCACGCATCCAACTTTCTTAATCTCTACCATTAAATTTGTGATTGTTTCAGGAAACTTGTCAGTGAGTGGGGACAACTGTACTCCCAACAACTTAATTTGTACAAAAGGAACCATGAGTACCTTCATTAACAGCTAGTGTTCCTCTCAGCTAATTTGTTAAAACACCAGCATTTTTTTAAAAAAAAATCAACAAAAGGGGAAAAAACTATGCGAGGAAAGCACTGAAGTCTAGCAGTTAAAAGTTTAAGGAATAATTTGGGTTAAATAAAAAGTTTATACACATACAGTGGCCCCTTGGTATCTGTTGGGGGTTGCTTCCAAGACCACCCCCATGGATACCAAAATCCGTGGATGCTTAAGTCCCATTATTTATAATGGCTTAGTAAAATGGCATCCTTTATATAAAATGGCAAATTCGAAGTTTGCTTCTTGGGATTTTTTTCCAATTAAAATATCTTTATTAGGATTTGGTTAAATCAGTATAAAAGTAACATCAAGCAATCAAACAGCAAAAAACCACAAAAAGCATAGTACCTAACAATTACACCTAAAAGCAGACTAATAAACAAATAAGAAAAGAAAGAGTCCCAAACAAGACCAAAAAGAAAGAAGAGGGAGAAAAAAGAATATTGATAGAAAGAACCTAAAATATATACCTATTTCTCTACCCTGAAACTTTAAAATAGCTTCCCAGTATCCCTGATTATAAAATATGTTTAAAATCTATTATTCCCTTGCTGATTTATCATCGTTATCATCTTTTAGTTACATTATCTCTATCTATTCTCAACAGTTCTCCTATTACAAATCAAAACCTAAAGTTATCCAATCTCCATTACAATGTTTAACATAGTCCATAAAAGCTCTCCATGTTTTTAAATATTTTTCTATTGAGTTTCCTGTCAATAAATTGAATTGAATATATGCAATGTGTGCGTGAGTCTGTATGTGTGACTGCCGCGGTTCTTGATACTGGTGTTCATTTCCTCTTGGTTCAGGCAATAGGACCCCTTATCTACTGTCTATGCATTTTTTTTTGTTTTTCCCTTGTGTCTCTTGTCTGTACCTATTTTAGGAGGGTGGATATGGGTGGTGGAGGAAGCAATATTTGCACCGCTAGAGTTGTTTGTTGAAAAATTGTCCTGATTAGGCCCTCTTTCATAGTAGGATGGCCCAGTGGAGGATCTTTGAAGTTAGGTAAAATTTGGTGTGTGTATTTTGTAAATGTTGGTGACCCGGAACATCCAAATCAGATTTAATAAAGATCTCCATGGATTAAGATTAAAAAAAAGAGAGAGAAAGGTAATGAAAATGAGCTTAGCTAAAGCAGTATAAGCAGCAACAGGAATAGGAAATTGTGTATAAATTTAAGTGTGAAGTAATGGTCAGAGAATTAATCAGACCAACAGATAGGAAGAAGGAGGGGGAAGTCATATGCTTGATTTATGAATGTGTAAATGTATTTTAGGTCATTTAAGTGTCTTTTTTGTTTGAATGGTTAATTGATCAATGTGTAACGTGTAATGTTTTAAGGTGTCAAATGTGGTCATTATGTAGGAAAAACATTGACTCAGGAGATACAGTGGTCCTTGAATCCCCCCACAGAAACATGTGACCCAGAAAGCATATTATAATTGCCAGGTTCAAATTGAGAAGAAATGAATTAGGCTTGATGGAGAAGATCCCAAGAATTGTGAGAGTTGTCAAATGCAGTAAAAGAAATAAGAGAGAAATAATCTGACATGCTGTTATGATTGTGAAAAATGCATTTTATATACCAAGAGAGTTTAAAAAGGAGCAGGGCAGTGAATTTCAGCATATATCCTCCAGTTTGTCATGTTGGAAGACTTTGTGTACAGTTGGGAGCTTGTTCGCTTAACATTTAGCATATTGATTATAATGTCCACTAAAAAGCTAATATTTTCAACTGTGGGGGTTTTTTTTTGTACCATCTTGAGAAATAATAGCACTATGAAAAGCTTTTAGGGATAACATCAACATATGTTGATTTTTGATATTGTCTAGGAGGGTAAATTATAGTTTTTAAAGTTTTTTAAGTAATTAAGTTTTTTATACAATATGCGCGGGATGAGTCTTTCCTGAATCTTCGCTTGCGAAGAAAAGCCAGAGAGAAAGTATATATGTATATGTAGTTACCTGTATATTGCTTCTGCGAGTTTCAGTAAAGTATGCAAGCTCCAAATATCCTTAAAAGGGTGTGTCACTTGGAAGCGCGCTTAACAATTTTAATGGCTGATACATAAAATATAACAGCTTTTGGGTGTTTCCAACATATTCTTCCCTTATGGAGGAATAGAAATGTGGAAAACGGTACACTAGAATGTAAAATCTAAATGGCTTTTTTAGAGTAGTTCAGTTCGCAAGAGTTGTCAGGAATGTAATCTATTATTTGCAGATAATTCCTGCAAAAGCCATACTGATTCTGAATCCTATTAAACTGTTGATATCCTATTGAATCCCCCCCCCCAGTGATCGAAAAGTGCCAAGAGATCCCAAGCCAAGGTTCTGGTAATTAGAAAAGGAAAATTGGCCAATAAATTAAAGCCAGTGTTAGATTCCCTGGGGAAATGATCTGATAGGGCCAATGACACCCCCCACCGTACATTACACTGGAAGTGCAGCACCAGCAGCCTTATTATGAAGAAAGGAGGGGCAAGATGGCGACAGACTAATAACTTCTGAACTGTCCTCCCACCATTATCTGGTATTATCACTTCATATACTTAAAATGCCACACAATGACAAGAAAAGAATTCAGCTTAGCCCCAGCAATAACGCTGGAACCCAGTTGAGATGAGAATTTACTGACTTTTCTCAGTGGCAGCAATGGCAGCTTCTTCATTCCCTAAGACACCACAGAAATCTGAACTAAACAAAATAGCTCCTCAAAATCTAAATGTAAACTATTCTCTGGGACAGGGAGAAAACAGATAACTTGCTGGCAGTATATTTTACAATAACGCTACTCAGCCCTTCTATTCTTATATTGCAAAGATTAAAATGCCCAATACTACAGATGCATCCTGAGCTGACAATTAAATTCCAGCAGCTATGCAAACCCAGCCCAAGGGAAAAACAGTCTTTACCACCACCTATCTTATTGGATAAGCCAAAGGATGCTCCCTTAACTAAAGAGAAAGGATCCATGCCTGCTTGTGATCCTCATTTTACTGCCCATGCTGCACTGGTTCTTCCAGCCTCCCTACCAGAACAGACAAAGCAGAAAATACAGGAATGTGAATTCCTCCACAGAGGAAGACACAATTACAGTCATCCCAGTTATTTAAACAAGATATGTTACCCATTCAGCCCCTGATCTACAGGGCAACTGCCTGACTTCCAACTGACTAGCACAAGGTTCCCCTAATGACCTGGAACTGTATGAATTGGAAAATCCACTACACCTCATATACAGAGAAGCTTCAAGAGATTGTAGAGCTATGTGATAACACTATGGCTTCACATATGCAAAATTGGCTAGATTGCCAACAGCAGCTATTAACCCTATTCACCACGGAAGAGAGGCGATGCATTACACAACAAGCAGGAGCAGAAAGCTTTGGCCAGAGCTCCCAAGAATCATGCTGATGCTCAAAGGAGGATGCGAGAGAGAGTGCCATCAGGGCAACCCCACTGGGATCCTTATGAGCTGGAACAGATAAAGCGCCTCATCCAATATCAGACCCTACTATTCGAAGCCATGATGGGATAAAAAAGCAAGTTAACATGACTGAAGTCTCAAAAGTACTAGAGGGAGCCACTGAAGCCCCTGGAGCCTAACTTGAGTGCCTTCTAGATGCCTATCACCAGTATACCCCCACAACCCTGAATAACATGAGGATGGTTAACATGACTTTTGTAATCCAGAAGGCATAGTGCATGTGAACAGAAGGTGTAGAGTATGTGAATAGAGATGAGGAAGAGAAGTGAGAGAAGGACTGGAAAATAGACAAGAAGCTGGAGTTTCTCACAGCAGCACTGGTAGAGCAGCGTAAAAAAGACATGGAGATGTGGAGATGAAAGAAAAAGCCTGGAAGAGGCAGAGAAGGAATCAATGTGCCTGGTGTGGACAAGAAGGACATTGGCAGCGTGAATACAAAAGACCAGATGGAAGAAGAAGAGAGAGACTGAAATGGAAGAGGGAGGAGACAACTGGCAGATGACAACACAAGCAGAGGTATTTGCAGAGTTCATTGAATAGAACAGACTGGGCACCCTAAATCCAGTGGACTTTACATTGTGCGTATCATCTTCAGAGTTCCAGACAAGTGGAGAGGATGAATCAAACTATCAAAACTCATCTGGCTAAGCTGTGCCAGGAAACCAAGCAAAAGTGGACAGAAAATACTGCCCTTGGCCCTGTTTAGGATTCATTATACCCCACATCATACCCCACTGGCTTATCCCCATTTAAACTGATGTATAGTAGGCCACCCCAGATTTTGGTTGAGTTAAGGGGGGAACATGCAAGAATTAGTAAATGTTAATTTGCAACAAGAGATGCAAATGCTAGATAATGTATTGCAAGCCCAATGCTATTATGTGTTAGAAAGACATGCCTGAATCCCCATCACAGAAGTTCACACTTTCCAAACAGGGAATGAGGTGTGAGTTAAAGTTCTATAGCACCACATCTGTTACAGAAAAAGCAGTAACTTGAGTGAAATTTTAACTGTATGTAGTTCAAGAATCCTCTCAGAGTGCAAAAGCAGCCAAAAAAAAAAAGTCAGCCTTTGTTCCCCACTCCCATATTCACAGCAATTGTTTGTGTACAGACTCAGTAGGTTAGTTCAATGTGTCAGGGATATTGTACTTGTTAAAAACTCAAGGTGATCATGAAGAGGCAGGCAAGAAGACCCAGGTTCGATTATACTATGGGCACTCCGGAAGCTGCTCATTCAACGTAAAATTGAAACCTGCAACTGGAGAGGAAAGAAGACAGGACTAGACTTTACTGCAGCTGACCAGATGACTGGAAGTTCCATCAGGGCTGCTCAACGTATGGTCAGATCCCAAACAAAATTAACCTGCATGCTGTAATGTTGATTTTATTGTCTTATGATATAACCAAAAGGGAGGGCTCTGTTACAAAAGATTTTCAGAAAACCTATGGTTACAATTGACAACTATTTCAGGGGTGAATTTTTCATTGTTTTCATTCAGGGAGATTAATTTTAATAGACCTAAGATGGTTAAAAGGATGGTTTATGTTATACTTGTTGGCATTGTTTCATTGTTGTTCTGCTATGCATGCTCATCTCGTATATCTTTTGTTTCCTGTCTGCTATCGTACACAGATCAATACTAGATATGCTTTGATGGCTTAAATAGGGATTTACTTGTGTGAAATGTATTAATTGTCTTTGAAATTAATCATTTAATTTAAGGGGGGAAATGTAGTAGCCATTTCGACTCTAATGTCTATTTGCTGAATGCTGTTACTTACAATTTGGGGTCAGACTAGATAGCCCATGAGACTCTGGAATGCTGTTAATTACTATTGGGGGTCAGACTAGATAGCCCATGAGACTCTGGAAGTCTGCAAAGTCTTTTTCCTTTAACTCTCAGGCCTAGTCAATGTTCTCTACTAATCAACCCTATGTTCCATAAACATATGATGTAAACAAATTCTTTCTCTAATAACGGTCAAACTGTACCTAAATGTTCCTAAGCTATCTTGCCTTGAACTATCAACACACTGTCTCAAGAAAAACTCAAGGGAAACTGCTTTCCTGAAATGTAAACAGTATTGCAAGAAAGGGAAGTGCCAAATATGGACACCAGATGGGTGGAGGGAAGTGCTCCTGTTTGTATTTCACAACATACTGTATTTATCTATAAAAAGTTGCTTTCAAAGTGGCTCGGGGCGCCTTGGACTTTTGGAAATTATTCCAACCGAGGGCCCGCGCGTAATTGAAAATAAAGCTCACTTTCTCAACTTCTCTGTGGTCCTGAGTCTGATTCCTGCAACAAAGGTGCATCTCATAATATTGTTTTTAAATTCTTTATTTGTTTTATCTTTCGCATACCATAGATATGCATATCACCCAAATTTCAGTTCCTGGCCTTCCAATTCCAATAACCTTTTATCAGCTAATAAAATCCATTATTTTAAGGCAGTTAAACAAGACACCTCAAAATACAATTTTAAATCTGGGAGACCAAAACCTCCTCTTTCTTTAGCATCTGTTAACAATTTTCATTTTATTTTTGCCTTCCTACCTCCCCCAAGAAATTTTGATTATTATTTTTTTTTGCCAGTTACTAAAAGGATTGGTCGAAAAGATAATTGGTATTAGAATCACAGAGTTGGAAGAAACCACAAGGGCCATACAGTCCAACCCCCTGCCATGCAGGAATACACAATCAAATCATTCCTGACAGATGGCCATACAGCCTCTGTTTAAAAACCTCCAAAGAAGACTCCACCACACTACGAGGCAGTGTATTCCACTTCCAAACAGCTGTTACTGTCAGGAAGTTCTTCCTAATGTTTAGGTGGAATCTCTTTGCCTGTAGTTTGAACCCATTGCTCTGTGTCCTAGTTTCTGGGGCAGCAGAAAACTAGCTTTCTCCATCCTCAGTATGACATCCCTTCAAATATGTTTTGGTAAAACATTCATTTTAATTGCAGATATTCTACCTAATAATGAAAGATTCCATTTTTGCCATTTAATCGAGTCTTTTTCAATATTTTCCCATACCTTTATAAATTTATTTTCATATAATTGTTGATTTTTTTGTAGTCAAAATTTTACCTAGATATTTAACTTCTTTAACAATTTCAAAACCTGTTTTAGTATTAATCTCTGCTCTTTCTTGGGTCATCATATTCATTGTTAAAATTTTAGTCTTATCTATATTTATGTTAAAGCCTGCTAATTTCTTGTAATTTCTTATTTTTTTCTATCACCAAATCTAAATCTTCCATTGGGTTTTCTAATATTAATACTATATCATCTACAAATGCTTTCAATTGAAATTCTTCCTTCCTTACCTTCACTTCTTTTATCTTTTTATCTGTTCTTAAGTCCCTAGTTAGTATTTACAGTATTAGAATAAATAAGAATGCTGATAGTGGACATCCTTGTCTAGTTCTCTGTCATTTTTTTATCATTTTTGTTACATTACCATTAATTATTAATTTGGCATTTTGAGAACTGTGGATTGCCTGAATCCAATTGATAAAGTTTTCCCTAAAGTCCATTTTCTTCATTATTGTTAACATAAAAGTCTAATTTAAATTATTGAATGCTTTTTCGGTGTTAATAAAAATCAATGGTCCTTTAATTTCATTATGGTAGTTCAAATATTCTAATACATCAATTACAGTTCTTATAGTATTTCTAATCTATTTGGCAGGAAACCATTTTGATCCCCATCAATATATTCTTTCAGAAAGTTCTTTAGTCCGTTAGCCAATATTGTAACAAAAAATTTATAATCTTAATTTAACAATGATATAAGTCTGTAATTTTAAATGAATAAAGGATCTCACTCTTCTTTTGCTATCATAATAATAGTTGCCTCTTTCCAGGGAGTTGGATTTTGATGGCTTTGGAGAGTATCATTCATGACCGGCTGAAGTGGCTTCACTAATTCCTCACTAAATTTCTTATAGTAAATCGCAGTTAATCCATCTGGGGTTGGTGTCTTTCCTCTCTTAGAATTTCTAATTTTTTCTTTTCCATAATTTCCTCTACTGTAATCTCACCATTTAATTTTTCCCTTTGTTGCTCTGTTAATTTCATAATAACTTGTTATGAATATATTCATTCACTGTTCCTCTGACACTTCCTGCTTTTATATAATAAATCAAAATAATTTTGGAATAATTTGTTAATCTCCTTTTCCTTAATTATAACCCTATCTCCCGCTTTCATTTTTATAATCATCCTCTTTGAGGTTTCTTTTTTTTTAATCTGTAGGCTAACCAACTTCCTGGCTTATTCCCAAATTCAAAATTTCTCTGTCTCAAAAAATCTAATTTCTATTTCAGTTCAGCTGTCATAAGCATTGTTAATTGTTTTTGCAATAATTTTAATTATTTTTTATCTGTTTATTCATTGGGGTTGTTATTAATTCTTGCTCTTTTATTTTAATTTCATCTAAAATTAACCTCATTTTTCGTGTCTTTTTTTCTTCCATTCAGTATTTTTTTGAATAAAGGATCATCTAATCACTTCCTTACTAGCGTCCCACACCACTGTATTTTCTATTCCTTTATCCATATTTAATTAAAAATATTCCTTAAGGATCTTTTTACCCTGTTTTACTACATCCTCTCCATTCAACAGAAATTCATTTGGTTGCCATCTAAAAGTATAAGCTTCTTTCCTCCAAGACACCATTACTGGATTACGATCAGAAAATGTTTACCCCAAGATTTCCATTTTATTTACTTTATTTATTAAATTCTTAGACAACCAGAACATATCTATTCTCGACCAAGATTTATGAACATCCAAATAGAAAGTATATCCTTTTCTATTGTTCTCTTTTATTCTCCAAATACCTCTATTATTTCAAAAGTATTTTGATAATTGACCTTGATTAATCTTAATCTTTTTAACCCAGTCTGTCTAATTGTAGTTCTATGACTACATTGAAATCTCCTAAGATCAACCAATTTTCATAATTTAGGTTGACCATATTTCTCCTTAATTCTTCATAAAATGAAAATCTTTCACTTACATGTGCGTAGATCCCCATCACTAATAACTTGATATCATTCATGTTAATCTCCACTCCCACAAATCTACTTTTTATTATCAATTTTGGAGATAATTTATTGTTAATATACATTACTACTCCATTTTTCTTCTTCTGATTAACTGAAAAGAATTCTTCCCCTGTTTTTTTTTTTGAGCCACCAAGCCGGTGTGTTGCTTTTTGATATGAATTTATTAGAGACAAATTAATTCAACTTTTAATTTTTTCAGATAATGAAAAATTAGTTTTTGTTTCTTTATTGTACTGAGACCTTTTACATTCCATGTGATCCATCCAATAGTGTTGAGTCTAAACAATGTTTACACACACACATATCCCCTTTCCCCTCTTTCTGCTAGTTTTCTCCCTTTCCCCTTCCTCCCTTTCTTTCCATCCTCCTCCCTCTCCTTCCTTTTTCTTCCTCCCCTTCTTTCCCCCTCCCTCTCCCTGGCTTTCTTTTCTTCTTCTTTCTCTCTTCTTCCTTTTCAGAAACATCCAAGTAAAGTAAGCTAATCTCTTCTTGTTCTTTATTTCCTTCTTTTTTCCCTTTACATTTTCTTCTTCTTGGGTTCTTGGTGGTTTGTGTAGGCCTTTCTTAATTTTTTTCAGAAGATATTTTTGCTTTGTGCAATGAGTTAACTTTATATCTTTCTTTCTTATATATACACTTTACCCCTTAGAAATTCTATTTCTAATATTTTCATTTGGCATTTCCATTATGATTCTTAATCTCAACCAGTTCTCCTTCTTCCTCAGTTCTGCTAAGGCCTGACAGTCCAGTTGTTTCTCTAGTTCCAATTTTGTTTTGTACTGTGTTGAGCTTGGTATTCATGTCATCAAACTGAGTGCTGATTTCTCTTCTGAAGTCCCTCATCTCCTCCATAAATTCCATCATGTATTGTGGTATTCTTTTTTCTGTTGACCCTCTTCTGTTCTGTCCATGTTGGGTTCCATCACTCTTGACCTTACGCCAGATGCCATCTGTACACTTCCTCTTCTACTCCCATGTACCTTCTTCAACCTTCTTCCACCTTCTTTGTAAAGTTTTTTTTTTAATATTTTCAAGCTGGGGATGGTGCAATCCATGGATGTTAAATCCATGGATACAGAGGTCCAACTCTACTAAATAACTAGATGGAAATGAAGGGGTTAAAGAGTCTGGGGGTAATTGAATGCTATTTACCTGCTTCATAGATTAAATACTGTCATTATGGCTGGAGAGGAAATGAGATTTGAATCTGGGTGAAAGTATATAAGCATAGATGCAAGAAGTGGAGAAAAGAAAGATAGCAATAGCACTTCTATTTCTATATCACTTATCAGTGCCAAAGCACTCCTGAAGCAGTTTACAATGTGTTAATTAATTGCCCCCAACAAGCTGGGTACTGATTTTACTGAAGGATGGAAGGCTGAGTCAAACTTGGAGCCCTCTGGGATTGAACTTACAAAGTTGTGAATGCAGTACTGGCATTTAACCACTGCGCCACCAGGGCTCCCTTGTTATACAATACAATAACACCTTATGGCCTGGCAGGAGGATAAATTACACTTGAAAATAATTTTCTCCTTTTAAACAGTTTGATAGCTCTCAAAAATGGCTTCAGGGGTGAGATCAAAGGCTGGGCAAGTCCCAGCTGCCCAAAGATCAAGAAGAACTTCAGCTGACATACCAATTAAATTTACTGAAGGGAATCAAGTAAATTTCAGAAGAAATGAGAAACGAGAGAGCAAATGAAGGATGAGAGGAAAGAAATGAAAAGAGAGATGAGCCAGATAAGCATAGATGTAAGAAATGAATTTAAGAGGGGCATGAAAGAGGGGCTGAGTGAATTGGTAATTCATGATGGCTATTCTAGAAAAGATTAACTTTGGGCAAAACCTGCATTTAATGGATAAAAGCAATTTATGAAAACCCAAAAGCACATATTTTTGGTTAATGGGGAATTGACCAAACCTTATAATATACAAAAGGGAACTCAACAGGGATGCTCTTACGTTTTATTTTAACTCTAGAAATTTTAAACAAAGCAATAACAGAAGATGGACTGATTCAGGGAATAAAGGTTAGAAGTCAGTAATCTAAGTTGAGGGTCTTTGCAGGTGATCTGGTGATTTTTTTTCCCTACAGAATCCATTGGAGAGTGTTGATAATTTGATGAAAATATTGAAAGAATTTTGAACTTTCTGGATTTAAGATTAATAAAGATAAAATAGTTATGTTATTGAACAATAAGAGAAGAGAGGGCCAGAGTCCCCTGATGGAAAAAACTGGCTTAAGAATTGAGCAAAAGTTATCAGTTTAGGTATAATTGTTTTTAATAACAACTAATCAGAACAATTATGTTAGTTTGGAGTGATATTAAGCCAGATTACAAATATGGAATACATTGAGATTGTTGTTGCTTGGCAGAATATCAGTTATAAAAATGAATGTTTTACCAAAAATGTGGTTTCATTGCAAACTATTCCAATTATTACAAATGATGCACCACCCAAACAATGGCAGAGAGATATTTTGCAGTTTATTTGGCAAGGTAAAAAGCTTAGAATTTGGTTTAAAGTTTAAAAGATGCAAAAGAGAGAGGAGGCTTGGGATTGCTGACTGAGGTTGTACTTCTCTGCTGTTATTTGGTGTAGTTAAAGGATTGGATAACTTTGGAAAATGAAATATTGTTGCAAACTGGACGCTTTGATTTAAACTTTGGTTGGCATGGCTTTTAATGCTCTAAATAAATGTAAGGTCAATACAGTCGTCCCTTCACATTTGCGGCAGTTACATTCCACAGATGCCCGCAAATGTGAAAATTCCGTGAATAATGACAGCCCTCCCGCTGCCCTCCCCAGTTGACCATGGGGCCTCTGGAGGCCCCAACATCACTCTCCCCGGCATCCCCGCCGCCCTCCCCAAGTGACCACGGGGCCTCTGGAGGCCCCGTCGTCACTCTTCCTGGCATCCCGCCACCCTCCCCAAGTGACCACGGGGCCTCCGGAGGCCCCGTCGTCACTCCCCTCACCTCCCGCCGCCCTCCCCAAGCAACCACGGGGCCTCCGGAGGCCCCGTCGTTGCTCTCCCTGGCTTCTCACCACCCTCCTCAAGCAACCACGGGGCCTCCAGAGGCCCCATCATTGCTCTCCCCGGCTTCCCACCACCCTCCCCAAGTGACCACAGGGCCTCCGGAGGCCCCATCGTCACTCTCTCCACCTTCCTGCCGCCTTCCCCAAGTGAACACGGGGCCTCCAGAGGCCCCATCATCACTTCCCCCACCTCCTTCCTGAAAGCAGCAACGGGGCCTCAGAGGCCCCATTGTCACTTTCCCCGGCCTCTCCTCACGGCAAACCACGAATATGCAGAACCGCGAGTGTGGAGTCCACAAATGTGGAGGGAGGACTGTACTGATTTGAATAATCATTACATTAGAAAAGCTTTGCTGAGAATATAGATTACATGGAGAACTAGATATCTTAAATTACCATTGTGGGTTTCACCTCATGAAGCTTTACATGTAAGACAAAAGAAATGTAAAGGTAAATGGGTTACACATGGAGATTTTTTGAAATCAGATTAAGATCAAATTACTATTAAAACAGTTGAAGAATTGGAAGCACAACACATTAATTTACAGTGGTATTTTTATAGACAATTGTTTGCAAGATTTAAAATGGATAAGAACTTAATTTGGTTTTCATATAACACAATCAGAATTTGAGTTATAACTGTTATCAAATGATGGTTAGCTGATGGCTAAAATGTATAAGATATTGAAAATGGAAATGGAGGATGAACAAGTGAAAGATTGTATGGTCAAATGAGCACAAAATATAGGTTATAATGTATCCATGAATCAGTAGCACATGTGGGGGGAAAGAATTAGTTTACTTTAAGTTATGACCATGGAGAATTTTTTTATAAGATGATGTATCATTGGTATATAATGCCTGAAAGAATTTCTAGAATGTATAAAGGCTCCTTGAATATCTGTTGGAAATTCAAGAAGAATATTGCCAAAAAAAAAAAAAAAAGGACTCAGATACATCTTATAATGGAGGACGTTTTAAAATTTAAATTTCAATGAAAACCTGAACTCTTTTTGCTCAGACTATTAGAAGACCAATATGAGAAAGAATATGGAAGAAATATGCATTATATGATAACAGCAGTGAGACTGGTCTACGCACAGAGGTGGAAAGAAGAGACATTATGCACAGGAACACTGGCTATTGAAAATGTATGATTTTCTTGAGATGGATAAATTGACTAATTTAATTAAGTAAAAAATAAAGATTTGTTTTAGAAAAGATTGGCAACTCTTGGTGGACTTTATGAAGAAGAATAGGGTCAATTCAGTAGTTTTTGGATTTGAAATGCGATAGTTTGTATTAAATAGAAGTGTGATTTAAGGGCAGTCATTAACATAATTATGTAAGTTTTTTATTAAAAATTACAGGGAATAGAATTATATGGAAAAAAAATTATTTATTTATTTATTTATACTCCGCTTTTCAGCCACAAGGCTATCAGAGCAGCTTACAAAAATAGCAATTTCAATACGGAGAAATGTAAAGTACTGCATTTAGGGTGGAAAAATGAAATGCATAAATATAGGATGGGAGAGACCTGGCTGAATGAGACTACGTTCTAGGAGTCCTAGTAGACCACAAGTTGAACATGAGCCAACAGTGTGATGCAGCAGCTAAAAAGGCCAATGCGATTTTGGGCTGTATCAATAGAAGTATAGTGTCTAGATCAAGGGAAGTAATAGTGCCACTCTACTCTGCCTTGGTCAGACCTCACCTAGAATACTGTGTCCAGTTCTGGGCACCACAATTCAGAAAGGATATTGACAAATTGGAGCGTGTCCAGAGAAGGGCAACTAAAATGGTGAAAGGTCTGGAAACGATGCCTTATGAGGAGAGACTTAGGGAGCTGGGTATGTTTAGCCTGGAAAAAAGACGGTTAAGAGGCGATATGATAGCCCTGTTTAAGTATTTGAAGGGATGTCACGCTGAGGATGGAGCAGGCTTGTTTTCTGCTGCTCCAGAGACTGGAACACGGAGCAATGGATGCAAGCTCCAGGAACAGAGATTCCACCTCAACATGAGGAGGAACTTTTTGACAGTAAGAGCTGTTCGGCAGTGGAACACACTCCCTCGGAGCGTGGTGGGGTCTCCTTCCTTGGAGGTCTTTAAACAGAGGCTGGATGGCCATCTGTCGGGTATGCTTTGATCAAGATTTCCTGCGTGGCAGGGGGGTTGGACTGGATGGCCCTCGTGGTCTCTTCCAACTCTGCAATTCTATGATTCAACTTACACATCTGCACTGCATTAAGCAATTTCCAATGTGTGCTAGCTAATTGCCCCCACAAGCAGGGTACTCATAAATAACAAGTTGGAAGCTATTATATGTTTTTTCTTTTGTTTTAGAGGGTTTGTTATTTAGTTCAGGGGTAGTAAGATGGGTTTAGAAGTGAATGTTATCATATGTTGTTTTATGTATTTTTTTCTTTGCTATATGTGAATAAAAATAATTCAAAAAGGAAGAAAATATTCAGAAAAAAAAATTCCCAAAAGCAAATCTTTCTTGTTCACCATTTTATGTAAGGGATGCCATTTTACTACACTACTGTATATAATGGGACTTGAGCATCCATAGATTTTGGTATCGCGGGGGGGGGGCTGGAACCAAATCCCAGCAGATACTGAGGGCCCACTATATACATATCCCCTGGTAGGTCAACACACAGATCATTTACTATTTTTTAGGGAATCATCAATTACTGAATTTTATTTACCACATTTTGATTTAAAATAGAACATATAAAGTCAATTAAGGACATGCACTTTATATCTCAAAGATGAACTTTATGAACCCTAAGAGTCCATTCCCCATGCCCCAACTATTAAAGCAAAGCTGGCAGAAACAGGAAATATGGAGAATGTCCATTATGTATCTCAAGGCATAATTTCTTTTCACTTAACATATGGAAAGACTTTGACATTTTTCTCACTACACACAGTGATTTGACCCCATTGTAACTGACATGGTTCCATCCTATGGAATCCTCTGATTTGCAGTTTTGTGGGGCATTTAGAATTTTCTGCCAGAGAGTTCTAGTAACTTTCCAAATGACAAATCCCAGGATTCCATAGGATGAAGCTATTAAAGTGGTACCCTAGTGCTAGAGTTGTGTAATGTGGAGAGGCCTTTTGGGGGAGAAACTTTGTCCTTAGTCCAATTGTTAGTTTGAAGCAGAGTATACTCATTCAATAATTGGGAACTTGATTAAATCGACACTTACATAAGTGCCATTAATTCAACAGGTCTACTATATTTGGGATTAACAACTGGATTTAGGTCTTTGGGCTAAAAGGCATCATATACACAGTACCTCAAATTAAATGATGCTTTGCTGTAACTATACTATTTTACAAAAACTATAAAGGATCCATGTATCAGTGAACAGAGGCTCCAGAGATACCCTATGCACTAGCTCTTTTATATGGAAAAATAGATGCCAAGTGAAGATTCTATTGCACTCCATTTACCAAGGCTGTGAAAGCTTGTTTCACTAGAGCAAACATATGAGCTAAATGTGTGCTGTAGGAAAAAGCCAGCGTGTGTGCTGCAAAACTGAAGAAACAAAAAAGAGGCAAATTATTTCCAGGCGTTACTTACCATGCTTTTTCAACATCAAGAACACCTAGCTCCATCCCCTCCATCACTGTTTTCCTCATGTGGGCAATGACACATCTGAAGAGGAAAGGTTCCTGTTTATTCAAGAGCAGCTTTATTCATGCAGCTCTCCAGAGGCTGCTGGATTGCCACTCCCAGTATGGATTTTTTATTTATTTATTTATTTATTTATACCCCGCTCTTCAGCCACAAGGCTATCAGAGCGGCTTACAAACTGTTTTAAGCAATAGCAATTTACACATCCACACTGCATTAAGCAGTTTCCAATGTGTGTTAGCTAATTGCCCCCACAAGCTGGGTCCTCATTTTACCGACCTACGAAAGGATGGAAGGCTGAGTGAACCTTGGAGCCCACTGGAATCGAACTTGCGACGTGGTGGCTTGCAGTACTGGCATTTAACCACTGCGCCACCAGGGCTCCCATAATTACCATTGACCATGCTTGCCTCAGAGTTGCAGGCTGTCAATATGTCTAATAAAGAGTCTTTCCATCTGGGTAAGATCTCTGCTTTTCCAGGGTTCTTGCCTGAGTGACAAGCCTCTAAACAGGAACTTCTTCTCTTCTGACATATTATATTCCAGGAAAGGAAAGTGGTGAGGGAAGGTAGGTGCTCCCAGCTTCCAGGTTGCTGGTTAAGTAATGCCTGAAGAAGGCTCAAGTCATACTACTGCATGAAAATTACCACATTTCACTGACCAATCTTCCTCAAGGATACTAAAATAACTAGGATTTATAAAATAAAAAGATACTTACCAAAATATGGCTCATTGGGGCATCCTTTCAACCTCACTCCCTTATGGGTACACTCAATCAGAAAATGTCTGACAAGTTCATTGGACAGATCTCCAACTGCACCATAAAATGATGAAAACGAAGCCATTAATGATAAAAACGAATGCCATTAAGTCTCATCATCACAAACAAGTATCCTATGGCTGTCAGTACATGTCCAGGGAAGAGAAACAACAATGAGCTGATGGAGAGGGAGGGCTTTTTTTGAGGAAGGAACTGGCAAAACCACCTCTGTATATTCCTTGCCTAAGAAAATCCTATGAAATTCATGGGATCAACATATGCTGACAAGCAATTTGAAAGCACACACACTATACTGAAGATTGAAGATTTGGATGATGCCTTCCTAAAATAAATGGCCAAATTTTTAAAAAAGAGAGATATAGTAGAAATGGGAGACTTCAACCACCCTAATACTTGTTGAAAGTCACACTCTGTTAAGGTCCAATAAATTCCTCACTAGCCTTCCAGATAGTTTCATTGAACAAAAGGTAGAAGAAGCAACAAGGGGTCTGATATTTTGTATTTGATCCTAACTAGCAGAGCTAAACTAATCAACGGGGTAGAAATAGTGGGAACCTGGGGTGGAAGTGACCATGCCCTCTTGAGATTTGTTATAACAGAGGAAAGGGGGAGCCAAATATAGTCAGACAAACACTCTGGGCTTCAGGAAAGCTGATCACAGTAAGCATAGGAAAATACTTGCTGTGATCCCATAGTCAGAAATGCCCAAAGAAAAGTACATAGTGCATGGGAGTTTTTAAAAGATGAGATACTGAAGGCACTGTTGCAAACAATTTCACTGAGGAAGAATAGTGGGGGGTGGTTCTAAATAAAAAAAAACCAGGGTGGATGTACAATGAACTTTCAGGTAAGCCAAGCTTTAAAAGAGAAATGGAAGAAAGGGATCACCAAAGAGGAATACAAATAAATAGCCAGTACTTGTGCTCAGGCTCACTAGAGAGGTTAAAAATACAGCAATAAAAAGGGTTTCTTTGGCTATGTTTGGAACAAGAGAAATGGAAGAGAACAAGGAGAACAATTATACAATAGCACTATTGCATAGAAATCATAGAGAAACACAGAGGGGAAAAGAGAAGTCTGAATTGTTTAATACCTTTGTTGTTGTGTGCCTTCAAGTGATTTCCAACTTATGGTGACCCTAAGCCTTAGGGCCTAAGGTGAACCAATCATAGGGTTTCTTGGCAAGGATTTGTTCAGGAAGGTCTGCTTTTGCAGACTCTGAGACTGACAGAATGTGCACAAGGTCACCCTGTGGTTTCTATGACTAAACAGTGATTCAAACCCTGGTCTCCAGAGTCATAATCCAATGTGCAAACCAAAACTTTCTTTGCCTCCTGCCAAAAGGAAAACAGGGCTGTGACTAGTGCAAATGGACTAAACTAGCTATACCCGTCATAATATACACTGTTATCTACATATATAAAATGCTTCGGTATGTTTCCATTCTCACCCTGCTGATTGGCCACTTAGGAAACATGTCAAGAGTACAATCATTTTACGCATTAATATACAACCTTTCAAATCAACTATAATGGCTAGTTCCATGCCGAGAGCCCCTCCACCACCATGCAAAGGTGCACACACACACACCATGCTATAAACACACCACAACTACCAACACCACGCTACACAGACACACACCACACATGCCAAGACGTGAGAGCTCCTCCGCTGCCACCATGCAATCACACAAATACCCCATGCTAAACACACATACCATACACTACACACCTCCATACAATACACCCCCCATGCCACACACACCCCATATGTGTCAGGATGTGAGAGCCCCTGTACCACCATGCTTAGAAAGAACTTCAAGTTTTCCAGATGTTTCCACCCCAAGACCCAAAGGCAAGGAGCAGCTACAGACAGCAGAGAAGGCTCAAGGCTAAAGAGCAAGGAGGAGCTACAGACAGCACAGAAGGTCCAAGGCCAAGAAGCAACTACAGACAGCACAGAAGGTCCAAGGCCAAGGAGGAGCCACAGACAGCACAGAAGACCATGTTCTGGTGGCCAAGACTGAAGGCCGAATGCTGCTCTTAAATAGCCGTTCCCCTGGCTTCTTTGGGTGTGCTGCACGGTTGCAGCCAGCTGCGTCTGATAGCTTGGCCCTGGTTCTTCCAAGACTCCCACAGCCAGGGCTGGAGTCTGCAAAGAGGTTATGCTGGCTGATGCAGCCAGGGGCCTAGTCCTGCAAGGAGAGACAGATCCTGACCCCTAAGCAGCCAATCAGCACACTGAAAATGGCAGCATAACCAAGAGAATTAGATAGATAGATAGATAGATAGATAGATAGATAGATAGATCAATCATGCAGCAAGAGGTCTATAACCCAGAATAGGTGAAGATGCAGTAAAGTAATACCTAGCTACTCTAAAGGAATTAACGTCTCCAAGTCTAGATGAAGTGCATTCAAAAGTACTAAAGGAACGTGCAGATGTAATCCCAGAGTCGCAGTCAATAATCTTTGAGAATTCTTGGAGAACAGGAGATATCCCAGCAGATCAGAAGAGGGAAAATATTGTCCCCATTGTCAAAAAGGGCAAAAAGAGGACTAGAGCAGCTACTAACCAGACTTGAGGTCAATACCAGGAATTGTTCTAGAACAGATCATTAAACAGTCAGTCTGTGCAGCATAGAAAAAATGCTGTGATTACTAAGAGTTAGCACAAGTGTCAAAAACCAAGCCATGCCAAACTAATCTTATCTGTATTTTTGACAGAGTTACAAGTTTGGTAGATCAGGAGAATATTGTGGATGTAGTGTATCTTGATTTCAAATAATCTTTTGACAACATCCCCCATGATATTCTTGCAGGCAGGTTGGCAACCTGTGGGCTAAACAGTGCTACAGTAGGTGGATCTGTTGACAGACTGTGAACCCAGAGAGTGTTAACAAATGGTTGCTCTTCATCCTGGACAGAACTGACTAGTTGAGTACCTAAGGGTTCTGTCCTTGGCCCATCTTGTTTAACATCTTTATAAATTACTTAGACGATGAAACAGAAAGCATGCTTATCAACTTTGCAGATGACAAGAAATTGGCAGGAGTAGCTAATATCCCAGATGACAGAATTCAAAATGACTGTGAGATAGTGGGGAGAGATGGGTCAAAACTAACAAAATGAATTTCAACAGGGATATATGTAAGTTATTATATCTAGGCAGGAAAAAATGAAATGCACAAATATAGGATGGGTGACACCTGGCTTGAAAGCAGTACATGGCTTTTAAAAAAAAATGATTTATCATTTTCTAAGTACATAAAATATAGAACAATATGCAATACAAAAAATAAAAGAAGAAAAATGTAGATTGATAGGCAAACAGCAGTTAAAAAAGACAGAAAAAGATAAAAGTAACTTCTCTTCCTCTTTTTATCAGTTATAAACATATAATCCATTTGTACCTCTTCAATCTATCCAAACTTTACTCCTCTCTGTACAATCCATCTACTACTAAACACAATCTAAACATATTCTTAATTTCAAAAAAAAAAAAAAAGCCAAAAAGGATGGACTGATAATCCCTAAATATATCACTTTTGATCAAAGAATTATTCTACTTCTAATAGACACTCTAGTCTCCATCTAATCTCTTCCAGATATATGTCCTTACAAATAAGATCTTTTATAATTTTCCACACTTACAGCATAAGTGCCTACCATTTTTATATTTTGGAAATCTTAAATTTCTTTCATATGTATCTCTCTAACTTACCACAATTTTAAAACCCTCTATTTAATCATAGAAACATAGAATTGTAGAGTTGGAAGAGACCACGAGGGGCATCCAGTCCAACCCCCTGCCATGCAGGAAATCATGATCAAAGCATACCCGACAGATGGCAATCCAGCCTCTGTTTAAAGACCTCCAAGGAAGGAGACCCTACCACGCTCTGAGGGAGTGTGTTCCACTGCCAAACAGCTCTTACTGTCAAAATGTTCCTCCTAATGTTGAGGTGGAATCTCTGTTCCTGAAGCTTGCATCCATTGCTCCGTGTTCCAGTCTCTGGAGCAGCAGAAAACAAGCCTGCTCCATCCTCAGCGTGACACCCCTTCAAATACTTAAACAGGGCTATCATATTGCCTCTTAACCATCGTTTTTCCAGGCTAAACATACCTAGCTCCCTAAGTCTTTCCTCATAACGCATGGATTCCAAGCCTTTCACCATTTTAGTTGCCCTTCTCTAGACATGCTCCAATTTGTCAATATCCTTTTTGAATTGTGGTGCCCAGAACTAGACACAGTATTCTAGGTCTGACCAAGGCAGAATAGAGTGGCACTATTACTTCCCTTGATCTAGACACTATACTTCTATTGATACAGCCCAAAATCGCATTGGCCTTTTTAGCTGCCACATCACACTGTTGACTCATGTTCAACTTGTGGTCTACTAGGACTCCTAAGATCCCTTTCGCACGTCGTCTCGTTCAGCCACGTCTCTCCCATCCTATATCGATGTATTTCATTTTTCCGCCCTATGTTCAGTACTTTACATTTCTCCGTATTGAATTTCATTTTGTTAGCTTTGGCCCAGCTCTCCAGTCTATCCAGGTCATTTTGAATTTTGATCCTGTCCTCTACGGTATTAGCTACTCCTCCTAATTTAGTGTCATCTGCAAATTTGATAAGTATGCCCCTAATTCCCTCATCCAAGTCATTGATAAAGATGTTGAATAGAACTGGGCCAAGGACAGAACCCTGTGGTACGCCACTGGTCACATCTTTCCAAGACGAAGAGGAGCCACTGCTGAGCACCGTTTGGGTTCGGCCGGTCAACCAATTACAAATCCATTGAACAGTTAATTTGTCTAGCCCACATTTTACAAGCTTGTTTGCAAGAATGTCATGGGAAACCTTGTCAAAGGCCTTACTGAAATCATTTATTTATTATTTTATTTATTTAGGTATTTATATCCTGTACTTCAGTCGCAAAGGCTCCCAGAGTAGCTTATAAATTATTTAAGCAATAGCAATGTACACATCTACACCGCATTAAGCGGTTTCCAATGTGTGTTAGCTAATTGCCTGTACAAGCCGGGTACTCATTTTACCGACCTATGAAAGGATGGAAGGGTGAGTGAATCTTGGAGCCCTTTGGGATCCAACTTGCAACATGGTGGTTTGCAGACTGGCATTTAACCACTGTGCCACCAGGGCTCTTCTAGAATAGTTATGTTAGCTTTTTGGTGGTAGCCCTGCTCACCCAAACAGTCTACCTCAGCAATAGCAGCATCCCAAAGTAACCACAAGCAGGACACACAGAGGAGATGTGTGGGTTTTTGTGAGTTCACAGATGACCACTCAAAGAGCTACAGTTACAGGCAACCTGTCCTCCTTCGTGGTCTCTGTGACTCACACAGTTGGGAGACTAGCAAGCTTCCTCAACAAGTGGAGGGAGTGTCATGCAGTAACAAGCACAAACAAAAGTCTGTGATTGAACAAAGAGACTGCTTTATTGCAAGGTATGGAACAAAAACAGCTCCCCCAAAAGCTGCACAAACATACCACTTTTATTGCAAGGTAGATGATAAAACAGCCATCCCAAAAGCTGCATCAGTTCTAAGCCAGCTGTCGAATGTTAGTGCAAGATAAAGGTCAATGGAGTAGACCATGTGGCAGCTTTGCAGACCTCCCCCAAGGGAGTGCCAAACAGGAAGGCAGAAGAGGTGGCCTAGTGGAGCAGGAGAGTCCTTTCAAGCTAATTCGTAGTCTAAATGAATTGTTAAAACAACCCATCTGGAGACCAGGGAACCCAGCCTTGAATCCAAAGAGTGAACAAAAAGTTTGTTAGTCTTTCTCAGTGGTGCAGTTCGCTGGGTGTAGAACGTGAGGGCCTGTCATGCATCCAATGAGCGTACAGTCCATTCATTGGCCTTTGTTGGTTTCTGCATGAATGCATATAAGACAATGTCCTGGTTCAGATGGAAACAGGAGATCACATTAGGCAGGAACAAGATTCAGCGTGAAGCACCACTTTATCCTCGTGGAAGCTGAGATAAGGAGGGTCCACCCAAAGGGCACACAGCTTGCTCGCTCTTCTAGCAGAGGTGATGGCTATTAGGCAAGCTGTTTTCCATGTAAGAAGCCATGTGTTGCAAGTCACCATAAGCTCAAAGGGGCCTTTCAAAAGCTGAGAAAGGATGAGCTCAAGACTCCATGCCAGGGTCAGATTTGATACCGGGGGACGGAGTATAATGAAACCTTTCAGAAACTTTTTAACAAATGGATCCTGGAAGTAGGATGGACATCCCACATGGTGAAATTCATAAGAAATTGCTGCTAAATAACATTTCAGCGAGGAATAAGACAGCCCTGCATTCAACATAGACAGAAGGAACTAGAGAACAACAGTAATAGTGGAACCAACAGGGTCCATGCCCCAGTCAGACAGTTAATTGACAAATTTTTCCACTTGTAGACATAAGATCAATGGGTGGAAGGACGCAGGCATGCATCTACAACCACCTGCACTTCAGCCAATAATGAATCTGAGGACAGATTCAGGGTCGAATCCTCCAAGCTATCAACCGTAGTGTGTCCAGATCTGGATGACGAACCCATCTGTTGTGGATGGTAAGGGCAGTAAGGTAGGCAGACATATCAACACTTTGACAATAGAAGGAGCCGCCAGAACCATGGCTGTCTCAGCCACCACGGCGTGATCAGAATGGCATCCGCTTGATCCCTCTTGAATTTTGACACAACCCTGGTGATCAGCAGAAATGGTGGGAAGAGACAGAGAAGGGTCCCGGTCCACTGGAACAGAAACACATCTCCCCACAAACCCTTCTGATGGGACCTGGAGCAAAAATGTCAGCATTGTTTGCTGCAATAGCTGGCAAAGAGGTTGACAGGTGGGGTCCCCCAGCAATGAAACAGATCTTGGATGACAGATCAGTGCAGCATCCATTTGTGCGAGGAACCTACAAAATGGCTCAGTGTGTCTGCAAGAATATTTTCCTCTCCAGGGAGATGTATCGAGTGAAGTAGGATGTTCCTCTGTATGCACTAATTCCAGGTCTCGATCATGGTCGAAAGTAGGGACATCATCAATGTCTCCCTTAGGGAAGGTCATCTTCCATCTTGCTTGAAGGAAGTGGTGGTAAGATTCCAGAGGGTGATGCTCAGGGATAGTTGCTCTGCAAGGAAAGAGCTTAATTGTGGCATCCCACAAAGTGCCATCCTATCCCGGGTGCTATTCAATATATACACGAAGCTGCTGGGAGAGATCATCCGGAGGCATGGGATGGGGTGTTATCAGTACGTTGATGACACCCAGATATATTTCTCCATGCCTCAGTCTTCAGCTCTGACTTCAGATGGTAGCTCTTCTCTTAATGATTGTCTTAGGGCAGTAATGGGCTAGATGAGAAAAAACAAATTGAAGCTGAATCCAGATAAAATGGAGATACTCACGGTAGCAGCCCTGAACCCAGGTATTGGGATACAATCTCCAGTCCTGGATGGGGTCACACTCTCCTCCAAGGACTATGTTCACAATCTGGGGGTGCTCCTGGACCCATCGCTCCAGATGACGAATCAGGTAAATGCAATGGTCAGGAGTGCCTGTTATCAGCTTCGGCTGATATGTCAGCTGCGCCCTTTCCTGGAAGTCGGGGATCTTGAGACCGTGGTACATGCTCTGGTAACCTCCCGTCTTGATTTCTGTAATGCACTCTACATGGGGCTACCCTCATGCTTGGTCCGGAAACTTCAACTAGTACAGAATATGGCAGCCAGACTGGTCTCGGGTACACCCAGAAGAGACCTTATAACACCGATCTTAAGATCACTCCACTGGCTGTCCATTAGTTTCTGGGCCCAGTACAAGGTGTTTGTTATCACCTTTAAAGATTGGGTCCAACCTATCTAAAGGGCTGCCTACTTCCATATAATCCTCCCCATACACTCAGGCCCTCTGGGAGGAATTTGTTACAATCTTTAAAAACTAGGCTTTCTTTGACCTCCCAGAGGGCCTTTTCAGCTATTGCTCCCTGATTACGGAATGGTCTGTCAGATGAGATCCATCATATCAACACTCTAAATAGCTTTTTAAAAGCTCTTAAGATGGATCTCTTCCAGCAGGCCTTTCCTGAATAGATACCCGGCCATCAAAAAATGAAGATCTAGCTTGTCCCGACCTCGCTACGGCCACTGTCCATTGTTTATTTATTTATTTATTAAAGTATGTTATAATTCCTGAATTGTTTAATTGTATTTTAAGTGGGGTGGGATTGAGGGTTTGGGATGTATGTTTTAATTGTTATAAGCCACCCGGATTGTGTTTCGTAGAGGGTCGGGATATAAATAAATGTTTGTAATTATTATTATTATTGAGGACCTTCTACCCCCCCCCCCTTGCTGAGATAAGCAATAGGATGTTCTTTCCAGCTAGGATGGACTGAAAGGACTTGAGTGCCTTCTATACAGTGAGAATCTCCAGGGTGTTGATATGGATGAGACACTCTGAGGGAGACCACTTCCCCTTGATGAAGAGGTTGTTGCCATGAGCACCCCATCCATACAGTGTGGTGAGTGTGACCTGTGGCTGAGGAAAAAGGAAAGGCATCCCCGCACACAAGCTCGCTGGATCGAGCCACCAGTTAAGGGATCTGCTGATACCCCATGGCATAGTGAGTTGCTTGCTTGGTGAATCTGTCAGAGGGTCGAATACTGACAGGAAGCACAATTGGAGAGGACAAAACTATAGTCAAGTGAAGGGAGTTACTGCTGTCGTGGAGGCCATATGTCTGAGAAGGACCTGAACAAATGTGGCAGGCAGGAGGTGGGATCGGTGATACTGGTGGATGCACTGTTTCAGTGTCGAACCTGTCCTCTGGAAGGTAGGCAGCCACTGAATTTGAGTCCAGAATCACCCCAATAAAGCACATGCTTTTTTATAAACCATTTTTATTAGTTTCAAACACAAAACCACATAAACAAACAAAATAAAACATCTATCTTTAATCGTGATCATTTCCATACATCTTGGAGATTTTCACACGCCTAAAATACCCCCCTGAAGAAATTGGGACAGAAATATTTCTGTCCCGGAAGCAGTGCCGCGGTTCGCACGCGCAGTCCCCTCTCCCGATATGCTGTCGTCGTCATGCTGGGTTATTTCTTCCCTCTTCCAGAATATTTTATTAACGGCGAACTCCTGTTAGTAAAATATTCCGGAAGAGGGAAGAAATAACCCTGCGTGATGACGACGGCATATCGGGAGAGGGGACTGGGCGTGCGAACCACGGCGCTGCTTCCAGGACAGAAATATTTCTGTCCCGATTTCTTCAGGGGGTATTTTACACGTGTGAAAATCTCCATAATTACATTACTAATCACACCTAGTGTTATAATTGTTATTATTATCTTTATTGAACTTCCTACAAGTTATCCAGCCAAGTAGAACTTTATCTGCTATTTACATTGCCTTTGTAAATAAATATGACTTTAATATCCTGTCTTCATATATGAAATAAAATATCTCACTCCTCTCTTCAGACCCTCCACATTCAATATATTTACTCCCAATGAATATTATTTTGCCATAGGGCTTCTCCCTTTAAATAGAGAGAGAAAGAAAAAGAAAAACTAGTTTGGGTATCAGCAATAACTCAACTATCATTGATGTTCAAAAATGAAAATTTTACCAATTTGAAGGATTTCAGTATTTATATCCCATTTCGTAGACAGGTATTTGATCACATTCTCCGTTTTTCTCGTTTTTTTTTTCTACAGGTTTGTTCTTTAAATTTGAAGATATAATGTCCATCTCTATCATATCTATAATTTTCAGATACCAATCTTCTAAACTTCGTAAGATTTCTCATTTCCAGTTTCAAGCAATAATAAACCTTGCCACTGTTATCAAATAAAGTAGCTTCTTCCAGTGTCTAATCTCATCTTCTTTACCGAACACAATTAGTCATGTTTAAGAGGTAGAGTTCTGGTCTCATGGGATATCTAATCTGTAACATTTCCATGATAATCCTATGAATCTTTGCCCAGAATTTTTTAACAATGGTGCAGCCCCAACACATGTGATATAGGGTACCAGTGTCCTTGTGGCATTCCCAGCACTTATTGTTGCCAAGCTTGTAGATTTTTTATTATTATTATTATTTTTAACACTCCATTTACATTTACATCCTCATTTCCACCAAATTAAAAAAAAAACCAACTTCCTACTCAACAGTTCTGAGTCAGTTTAACAAAATAAACATTGTCTTTCATTAAACACAAACATACAGTTACTATACTGTTTAAAGTTCTAGTACAGGGTCCAGTATTGTAACCACAATTTTATCAACATGAGACATCATTCTAATCTAACACAGTTACACTCAAATTAGTTCATTTTAGCTTAACAGCCCCCATAACAGAGAGAGAAGTTCCAATAAGTGACATTCTATCTAACTTCATATTATGTCACAGTCTTAAGCCTTAAGTGATATTCCAGCCAACATGTAAGTTGCTCCATCTGTACCACTTCCCATAATTTAAACATCCATTCTTCCTTACTGGGAATCTTTCGTTGTTTCCAGTACTTCGTGTACACAATCCTCACAGTGGTGGACATGTAAAGCATTATCTTCTTAAATTCTCGTGGGAACTCTACATCAAAGATATTCAACAAATATAGTTCAGGGCTGCATTTGAAATCCTTCTTAATAATTTTCCTAATTTCCTCATGAATGATACCCCAAAATTTCTTCGCTGCTTTACATGTCCAACACATATGATAAAAAGAGCCATTTGGCTCACCACATTTCCAACAGTTGGGTTTCAATTCTTTATACATTTTTGCCAGTCTGCTTGGTGTTAAATACCAGTGGAAAAGAAGTTTATAACAATTTTCTCTTAATTCATTACTTATTGAAAAAATTATATTTCTTTTCCACACAATTTCCCAATCCTCCATCATAATAGTCTTCCCGACATTTCATGACCAGATTGTCATATAATCTTTAATTGTTTCAGCTTCCAACTCTAGTTTTAACAGTAATTTATAAATCTTAGATATCTTAAATCCATCCTCTTCACTAATTAAATCATCTAATTCTGTGTTCATATTTTCAATACCGCTAGACTTTATATCTAATTTAAATCTTTCATACAGTTTTCGGTATTGAAACCAGCTGCATTTTTTATTTTCTAGTTGTAATTCCTCCCTTTTTTTAATTTCACACCCTCCCTTTTGAAAGTTCAGCAATTCCTTATATGTCCACCATGTTTCAGAATAAATAATTTCTGTTCTCCTGAATGCTTCTTGTGGGGATATGGATAGATGGAATCATTTGAATTTATCATTGCTGGGGAGAATATCTACAGTTAAAATGATGATACTGCCCAAAATGCTCTTCCTTTTTCAGAATCTGCCTATCATAATAAGCTCTGATAAATTATTTCGAAAGTGGGATAAAGATATATCGGCTTTTATTTGGCAAAAGAAAAAGCCTAGAATAAAGTGGAAAAATTTACAGGAAGAAAGAAGCAGGGGAGGACTAGGCTTGCCGAATATGAGCCTATATCATCGAGCATGTACTATACTTTGGCTATACGACTGGATTTTGCTAAGTAACAGTGTAAGCTTCTGATTCTGGAAGGTGAAGGAATGAGATTTGGTTTTCATGCATACCTATGGTATGATAAAGGCAAAGTAGATAGCAGCTTTACCCACCATTTCATTAGAAAATCTCTATTAAGATCGTGGAAAAGGATTAAACAGAAAATTCAGCCCTTATTCTGTCCTGCACCTTTTCCTCACAAAGAAGATTCTCATTAAGTCTCCAACTATAATATCTTTTTATATCTTTCATTTTTATCATTATCAAATTATGATCTGATATTGTTCTGGGCAAGATATCCATGCTCTCTAACTTACCCGCCATGTTTTTGGGTACTAAAGAAAAGGCCAATGCGTGAAAAGGATTTATGGTAGTCAGAATAATAAGTTAATTCTTTTGTATCCCCATACAGATATCTCCAAGCATCAATTAATGAATAGTTACTTATAAGATCTATAAATGATTTTGGTAATTTACCTTGCTTCTCGTCTATTTTATTCTTTTTCCCGATGGCTCTATCTTTTAATGGGTCTAATATCCCATTCCAGTCTCCAAAACATAACATGTCTTCAAAGTCAATCTGCGTTATGTCTCTCATAAGCTTTCTATAGAATACATCTTTATTTTCAGATGGAGCGTAAACTCCAAGGATTAATATTCTTTTATTGAATAGGTTTATCTCAACACCTAAATATCGTCCTGATGAGTCTCTAAGTACCTCATTCGCTGTCCATTTGTTGCTAGTATAAATTACAATTCCTCTTTTCATCACCAGAGTTTACAAATTCTTGTCCCAATTTTCTGTTTTTCAATAAATGTTGATCTTTCATCCTTATATGTGTCTCCTGAATACAGGTGACATCTGGCTTCATTTTCTGTAACTGATGGAAAATCTGACTTCTCTTTCTCGAGGAATTCATCCCTCTCACATTCCAAGACACAATTTTCAGAAGCATTTTACTTTATTTATTATTATTTATTTTATCCCCCTCATTTATCTTCCATCTCATCCTCATCGCCCTCCTTGTCCTCCTCAACTCCTTCCTCTTCTTCCTGTTCAGTAACCTCTTGTTGAGTACCCTCAGCGCTTTGAGTCTCTAATTCTTCCTCTTCCTCCACATTTTCCTCTTGGTCAACCTCACTCATCTTCCCAACTGGCGTTCCCTTCTTCTCCATCACCATTTCACTCCTCATGTTTTCAATGTGCTCCTCTTGTCTTTTCTTTCGCTGTTTCCTTATGCGCCTCTCTTGAACTACCAATTCCCGAGTCTGCATCTTAAATCTTTCTGTCTCTTCTCTTGTATCCTCTGCATTTTCAAAATCTATTTTAAACCTTACTAAGAAGTCTTTTGCCTTTTTAATAGTGTTAAGCCTGTATTTTCTTTGATTGTAGGTAAGAGATATACCCTCCACCTTCTCCCACCTGTATTGTATACCTTTCCTCATCAATTTCGTTGTAATAAATTGATATTCCTTCCTTTTTTTAAGATTTGCGCAGGGACATCTTTATATATATCAATGTCACAATCTTCAATTATAAGCTTTTGTTCAAAATTCTTCTGTAACACAATATCTTATACCTTTCCCCTTGTAAAGTAGATAACAATGTCTCGTGGAAATCTTCTCTGTAAAGCTACTTTAGAAATAATTCTAAACATTTTGTCCACCTCAAATTCCATGTTTTGCATAGGGATATTTATGTATTCTGCAAAACCTGGTAGTAGTCTTTCATACAGATCCTCATTCTCCTTTTCAATTAAGCCTCTCAATTTCAAACAGTTTTCTCTAAATTTTGATTGAATTTCCAAATCCTGGTCTTGTAATTGTCCTTGTATCCAATTCATACAGTTGCCCCATCACATTCACGAACTTAGCATTCGCGGTTTTGCATATTCACGGTTTTGGGAGGGCCCCCGTCCTCCCAAAACTGTGACAAGGGGCCTCCGGAGGCCCCGTGAAGCCCCTGGGTGGGAGGGGGGAAGGCCCTGGGAGAGAGGGGGGAGGGCTGGGGAATCCTCCACAGAGCCTATGAAGGCTCCGTGAAAGCCCTGGGAGGGAGGGGGAGGGCCGGGGAGGCCTCCACAGAGCCTTCGAAGGCTCCGTGAAGGCCCTGGGTGGGAGGGGGGAATGCCCTGGGAGCGAGGGGTGAGGGCTGGGGAGGACTCCACGGAGCCTTCAAAGTCTCCATGAAAGCCCTGGGAGGGAGGGGGAGGGCCAGGGAAGCCTCCACGGAGCCTTCCGAGGCCCAGTGAAGGCCCTGGGAGGGAGGGGAAGGGCCAGGGAGACCTCCACGGAGCATTCTGAGACCCAGTGAAGGCCCTGGGTGGGAGGGGGAGGGCCAGGGAGGCCTCCAAGGAGCCTTTGAAGGCTCTGTGAAGGCCCTGGGAGGGAGAAGGGAGGGCCGGGGAGGCCTTCACAGAGCCTTCATAGGCCCCATGAAGGCCCTGGGAGGGAGGGGGAGGGCCAGGGAGGCCTCCACAGAGCCTTCCGAAGCCACGTGAAGGCCCTGGGAGGGATGGGGAGGGCCGGTGAGGCCTCCATGGAACCTCCCAAGGCTCAGTGAAGGCCCTGGGAGGGAGGGGGAGGGCCGGGGAGGCCTCCACAGAGCCTTCGAAGGCTCCATGAAAGACCTAGGAGGGAGGGGGAGGGCCGGGCAGGCCTCCATGGAGCCTTCCGAGGTCCTGTGAAGGCCCTGGGAGGCAGGAGGAGGGCGGGGAGGCCTCCACGGAGCCTTTGTAGGCCCCGTGAAGGCCCTGGGAGGGAGAGGGAGGACCAGGGAGGCCTCCACGGAGCCTTCCAAGGCCTAGTGAAGGCCCTGGGAGGGAGAGGGAGGGCCGGGGAGGCCTCCACAGAGCCTTCCAAGGCTCAGTGAAGGCCCTGGGAGGGAGGGGGAGGGCCAGGGAGGCCTCCACAGAGCCTTCAAAGTCTCTGTGAAAGCCCTGGGTGGGAGGGGGAGGGCCAGGGAGGCCTCCACAGAGCCTTCGAAGGCTCCGTGAAGGCCCTGGGAGGGAGGGGGAGGGCCAGGAGGCCTCCACGGAGCCTTCAAAGGCCCTGTGAAGGGTTGGGAGGAAGTGGAGGGCTGCAGAGGCATCCATGGGGCCTCGGGAGGGTCTCTGGAGGCCCCGTGAAAGCCTTGGGAGTAGGGAGGCAGGGGAAAGCGACTATGGAGCCTCCGGAGGCCCCATGGTCGCTTTGGCAGGGGAGCGGGAGGTCAGTCATTATTCAGATTTTTCACATTCATGGGGGTCTTGGGGAACCTATCCCCCGCGAATGTGAAGGGACGAATATATTTGCCGTTGATTCCTCCAGTCTTTTTATTTTGTAATTCATCCTCATCATTCAAAGTTTTCATCTCCGTTGTTATTTTCTCCAGTTTCTAACCAAATTCATCCAGTTCTTTCTTAATGTCCTTCCTTGTCTCCTTCATTTCCAAGACTACTTCCTCTCTCTGTTTTTTAAACTCTTTTCTAAATTCCTGAAATAACATCTGCTGTAGTTCAGATGTTTCAGTTGACGCTCTTCTTGTAGTGATTGTTTGTATATGTGTTTGCTTTTTAATCGGCATTTTAGATATTTTGTATCTATTTATATATGTGTAATATGTATGTATTATATATAGATGTTGTAAATGTAAGTACTATATATATATTATATATATTCAATTTTATATATATTATATGTATAATATATATAACTGTATATATTATATATATATTGTATATGTATATATATTCGGAAACACAATCAGTTCCACCTATAATCCTATCACAGATTTTAGCTGAATTCCCATACCTATATCCAATTGAAAAGTGTCCAATCCTATTATCAATTTTGAAAATAACAATATAAGTTGCTGTTTTATATCTAAATGTAATATACAACAGGATATACCAAAGAGTTACTTATATATCAATTAGCACATACAGCACTAATCCATCCTCTTAACGCATCCAAGATCACCACAAATGGATAGTATACCACACAATACTTATGTATATGTATATTTATGATATCTATACTATTTCTCTATATATAATGCCTATCACATAAACAATATGTAATAGATCTATATATACATGGTCTCAGATGTCTCTACACTAATGCACAGAGCATGGGAAATAAGCAAGATGAACTTGAACTCCTTGCACTACAAAACAAATATGATATAATAGGCATTACTGAAACCTGGTGGGACGAGTCTCATGATTGGAATGTAGGAATAGAGGGGTATAACCTTTATAGGAGAAACAGGCCAAACAGGAAAGGAGGAGGAATAGCATTATATGTCAGGGATATTTACACCAGTGAAGTGATCCACGACATCAATACTGGAAGCCAGGTGGAGAGCATCTGGATAAAAATTAAAGGGGAGGGAAACAACAGGGATGTTACTGTGGGACTCTACTACAGACCCCCAAATCAGACGGAGGAATTGGATGATGCCTTTCTAGAACAGATGAACACACATGCAGAAAGGAGAGATGTAGTAGTGATGGGTGACTTCAACTATCCTGATATTTGCTGGCAATCGAACTCAGCCAAAACTTCAAGGTCTAGCAAATTCCTTACATGCCTGGAAGACAATTTCATGGTCCAAAAGTTGGAAGAGGCAACAAGGGGGTCAGCTATTTTAGATCTGATCCTAACCAACAGAGATGACCTGGTTAATGGGGTGCAAGTGGTGGGATCCTTAGGTGAGAGTGATCATGTTCTCCTGGAGTTTGGTATACAATGGAAAGGAGAAGCCAGGCATAGTCAGACACGCATTCTTGACTTTAGGAGAGCTGATTTCAATAAACTCAGGGAAATACTGGGGGTGATCCCATGGTCAGGAATACTAAAAGAGAAGAGACCTCAAGACGGATGGGACTTTCTCAAAAGGGAGATATTGAAGGCACAATTTCAAACAGTACCATTGAGGAAGAAAAATGGGAGGTGTCTCAAGAAACCAGGATGGATAACTAAAGAACTTTCAATGGAGCTAAGTTTTAAACGGAACATGTATAGGAAATGGAAAAGGGGAGAAATCACCAAAGAAGAATTCAAACAGATAGCGAACATGTGTAGAAGTAAAGTCAGAAAAGCTAAAGCGCAGAATGAGCTCAGGCTTTCTAGGGAGGTTAAGAACAATAAAAAGGGGTTTTTTTGGGTATGTCCGCAGCAAAAGGAGGAAGAAGGAAATGATAGGGCCACTACGTGGAGAAGATGGCAAAATGCTAACAGGGGACAGAGAAAAGGCAGAATTACTCAACACCTTCTTTGCCTCAGTGTTTTCAGAAAAGGAAAAGGAGGACCAACCTGAGGAGAATAGAACGGAGGACACAATAGGGGAAATCCAGCTCAAAATAAGTAAAGAGGTAGTACAGGAATACCTTCTTAATCTAAATGAATTTAAATCTCCAGGACCAGATGAACTACATCCAAGAGTATTAAAAGAGCTGGCAAATATAATCTCAGAGCCATTGGCAATAATCTTTGAGAACTCCTGGAGAACAGGAGAAGTCCCATCAAACTGGAGGAGGGCAAACGTTCCCATCTTCAAAAAGAGGAAAAAAGAGGATCCCAACACTTATCGTCCAGTTAGTCTGACATCAATACCAGGGAAGATTCTAGAGCAGATCATTAAACAGAGAGTCTGTGAACATTTAGAAGGCAATGCCATAATCACAAAAAGTCAACATGGGTTTCAGAGAAACAAGTCATGCCAGACTAATCTGATCTCTTTTTTTGATAAAGTTACCAGCTTGGTAGATGAAGGGAATGCTGTGGACATCGCATACCTTGATTTCAGTAAGGCCTTTGACAAGGTTCCCCATGACATTCTTGCAAACAAGCTTGTAAAATGTGGGCTAGACAAGTTAACTGTTCAATGGATTTGTAATTGGTTGACTGGCCGAACCCAAAGGGTGCTCAGCAGTGGCTCCTCTTCGTCTTGGAAAGATGTGACCAGTGGGGTGCCACAGGGTTCTGTCCTGGGCCCAGTGCTATTCAACATCTTTATCAATGACTTGGATGAGGGAATCAGGGGCATACTTATCAAATTTGCAGATGACACCAAATTGGGAGGAGTAGCTAATACCCTAGAGGACAGGATCAAAATTCAGGATGACCTGGATAGACTGGAGAGCTGGGCCAAAGTTAACAAAATGAAATTCAATACAGAGAAATGTAAGGTTCTGCACTTAGGGCAGAAAAAATGAAATGCATAGATATAGGATGGGAGAGACGTGGTTGAACGAGACTATGTGCGAAAGGGATCTAGGAGTCCTAGTAGAACACAAGTTCAACATGAGTCAATAGTGTGATGCGGCAGCTAAAAAGAGCAATGCAATTTCGGGCTGCATCAGAAGAAGTATAGTGTATAGATCAAGGGAAGTAATAGAGCCACTCTATTCTGCCTTCGTCACAACTCACCTAGAATACTGTGTCCAGTTCTGGGCACCACAATTCAACAAGGATATTGAAAAATTGGAGCGTGTCCAGAGAAGGGCAACTAAAATGTTGAAAGGTCTGGTAACGATGCCTTATGAGGAGAGATTTAGGGAGCTGGGTATGTTTAGCCTGGAAAAAAGACGGTTAAGAGGCGATATGATAGCCCTGTTTAAGTATTTGAGGGGATGTCACGCTGAGGATGGAGCAGGCTTGTTTTCTGCTTCTCCAGAGACTGGAACACGGAGCAATGGGTGCAAGCTCCAGGAACAGAGATTCCACCTCAACATGAGGAGGAACTTTTTGACAGTAAGAGCTGTTCGGCAGTGGAACACGCTCCCTCGGAGCGTGGTGGTGTCTCCTTCTTTGGAGGTCTTTAAACAGAGGCTGGATGGCCATCTGTCGGGGATGCTTTGATCAAGATTTCCTGCGTGGCAGGGGGGTTGGACTAGATGCCCCTCGTGGTCTCTTCCAACTCTGCAATTCTATGATTCTATGATTCAAACCTAAGAGGGGTGGCATGTTGAAGAAGAGACTCCAAGTCAACAATCTTCAACAAGCTACCATGAGAGACAACTTGCAGGCAAATCTGCAAACAAAACTTGAAGACCATCCTAGAGATCCTTCTCCCACAGTGCTTTGGCAACATATCAAAAACAGTATCCTCCAGTCTGCAGAAGAATCCTTGGGTTCTCCCACAAGAAAAATCAAGACTCGTTTGATGAAAACAACCAAGAGATTCAGGAGCTGTTGGCAAAGAAGAGAACTGCTCACCAGGCATACCTCGCCCAGCCAACTTGCCATGTAAGAAAAGCAGCTTTCCGCCTCATATGTAGTAAACGTCAACAAAAACTCAGAGACATGCAGAACAAGTGGTGAATCAATATAGCAGAAAAGACACAACGCTGTGCAGATCTGGGTGATCTTAGAGGATTTTATGAAGCTCTTAAAGCAGTGTTTGGACCTACTTATCAGGTCCAAAGCTCCTTATACAGTACAGATGGTCAAACATTAATTACTGATAAAGCCTCCATCCTGTATTGATGGGCTGAACATTTTCAAAGTCTCTTTAGTGCCGAGTAGTCCAAGGCTCAGCTATCCAACATATGATACAAAAAGCAATGAAAAATGAATTGGACATAGCTCCCACTTTGGAAGAGACCCTTCAGGCCATACAGCAGATGAAAAACAGCAAGGCAGCTGGGATTGATGGAATCCCACCTGAAGTTTGGAAACACGGAGGTCATGCACTCCATGATAAATTCCACAAACTCCTTGTGAATTGCTGTGAAAAAGGGGAACTGCCATCAGATCTCTGAGATGCAGTCATCATTACCCTGTACAAGAAAAAAGGAGCAAAATCTGATTGCTCAAACTATCGAGGCACAACACTGCTCTCTATTGCTCGAAAAATCCTTGCAAGGATACTCCTGAACAGATTAGTTCCTCCTATTGCAAAAGAACTACTTCCTGAAAGCCAATGTGGCTTCAGAGCCAATAGGAGTACTACAGATATGGCATTTGCCCTTAGACAACTGCAAGAAAAATGTATGGAGCAGAACAAGGGTCTCTATGTAACATTTGTCGACCTCACAAAAGGGTTTGACACTGTGAGTAGAAAAGGTCTGTGGGAGATCCTGAAAAGACTAGGACGTCCCCCAAAATTCCTTAAAATGATTATCTTGCTACACGAGAGCCAGCGTGGTCAAGTCAGATATGGCGATGCTCTTTCAGAACCCTTTCTAATAACTAATGGAGTGAAGCAAGGTTGTGTTCTTGCTCCAACTTTATTTACAATCATCTTCAGCATGATGCTCCAAAGGGCCACGGCAGAGCTTGAAGAAGACGGCATCTATATACGTTACCGTACTGATGGTAGCTGGTTTAACTTAAGCCGTCTGTGGCTCACAATAAGACTCTAAACTATTTAGTTCGTGAGCTGCTCTTTGCTGATGATGCTGCCCTTGTTGCCCACACAGAAGCAGCTCTGCAGCGCCTAACATCCTGCTTTGCAACAGCTGCAGAGCTGTTTGGGCTGGAAGTCAACCTGAAGAAAATGGAAGTTCTTTACCAGCCTGCACCACAGGATGAACACCACCATCCCCACATTGCCGCTGGCAAATCTGTGCTCACGTCCGTTCAGCAGTTCACCAACCTGGGAAGCATCATCTCCTCAGATGCCAAGATTGACAAAGAGATCGATTACAGATTAGCAAAGGCATATAGAGCATTTGGAAGACTTCACAAAAGAGTCTGGAGTAATAAACACCTGAGGCGAAGCACAAAAATCAGTGTGTATAGAGCCATTGTACTGTCTATTCTCCTTTATGGATCTGAAACATGGGTCACCTTTCCCCATGACATTCTTTCAAACAAGCTTGTAAAATGTGAGCTAGACAAGTTAACTGTTCAATGGATTTGTAATTGGTTGACCGGCCGAACCCAAAGGGTGCTCAGCAATGGCTCCTCTTCATCTTGGAAAGATGTGACCAGTGGGGTGCCACAGGGTTCTGTCCTTGGCCCAGTGCTATTCAACATCTTTATCAATGACTTGGATGAGGGAATTAGGGGCATACTTATCAAATTTGCAGATGACACTAAATTAGGAGTAGCTAATACCGTAGAGGACAGGATCAAAATTCAAAATGACCTGGATAGACTGGAGAGCTGGGCCAAAGTTAACAAAATGAAATTCAATACAGAGAAATGTAAGGTTCTGCACTTAGGGCAGAAAAAATGAAATGCATAGATATAGGATGGGAGAGACGTGGCTGAACGAGACTACGTGCGAAAGGGATCTAAGAGTCCTAGTAGACCACAAGTTGAACATGAGTCAACAGTGTGATGTGGCAGCTAAAAAGGCCAATGCGATTTTGGGCTGCATCAATAGAGTATAGTGTCTAGATCAAGGGAAGTAATAGTGCCACTCTATTCTGCCTTGGTCAGACCTCACTTAGAATACTGTGTCCAGTTCTGGGCACCACAATTCAAAAAGGGTATTGACAAATTGGAGCATGTCCAGAGAAGGGTGACTAAAATGGTGAAAGGTCTGGAAACCATGTTATATGAGGAAAGACTTAGGGAGCTGGGTATGTTTATCCTGGAGAAAAGACGGTTAAGAGGCGATATGATAGCCCTGTTTAAGTTTTTGAAGGGGTGTCACGTTGAGGATGGAGCGGGCTTGTTTTCTGCTGCTCCAGAGACTGGAACACGGAGCAATGGATGCAAGCTCCAGGAACAGAGATTCCACCTCAACATTAGGAGGAACTTTTTGACAGTAAGAGCTGTTCGGCCGTGGAACACACTCCCTCGGAGCATGGTGGGGTCTCCTTCCTTGAAGGTCTTTAAACAGAGGCTGGATTGCCATCTGTCGGGGATGCTTTGATCATGATTTCCTGCATGGCTGGGGGTTGGAATGGATGGCCCTCGTGGTCTCTTCCAGCTCTACAATTCTATGATTCTATGATTCTATGGCCATCACCTACGACTCCTCAAACGCTTTCATAAGTGCTGTATATGCACAATCCTAAATATACACTGGACTGACTATGTGTCAAATGTTGCTGTTCTTGAGCAACCAGGGATCACCAGCATTGAGGCCACGATACTGAGAACACAGCTGCGCTGGGAAGGGCACGTATCTAGGATGGAGGCCCATCGCCTCCCAAAAATAGTACGCTATGATGAACTCACCACGGGTCAGCGTAAGAGGAGCGCTCCAAAAAAGCAATACAAGGACTCCCTGAAATAACATCTCAGGCTCAGCCAAATTGATCACCAACAATGGTCCACCCTGGCCTCACATCGGGAGGCATGGAGATGCACTATCCACCATGCTGCAGCCTCATTTGAGAACTCACGCCAAACAAGTCTTGAAGAGAAATGACAACGCAGAAAGAATCACAATCCATAAACATCACCCAAGAAGACCTTCTGCTGTGCTTTCTGCAACCGGACTTGTTTATCTCAGATTGGCCTTTTTAGTCATCAGCGTGCTTGCAGAAAGCGCGGGATGAGTCCTTCCTGAATCTTTGTTTGCGAAGAAAAGCTAGAGAGAGAGAGAGAGAGAGAGAGAGATGTACCATCTGTGAGCCATTTTGATGTACCGTAGTTCTCTTTCCAAAGGTCATAACAGAAGATCAGAAGCTGAAGACAAAGCTGAAGTCGTAACCATAGAATATCAACAAACAAACCAAAAGGTCAAAAACCAGATCGTAGTAGTAACAAGACCAGAGGGGTAAGACAAAGAATTGCCAGAAAACAGACCAAAGTCAGAAAAAAATGAATAAACTAGTCACAGATGCTAGAGAGGTTCCTTAGATGCTGCCAATGTGGTGGATGAAAAGGAACTGAGGTAAATGAGTGGAAACACCTGAGCTAGACCATTCGGGCCGGCAGGGCTACTGCCAAAAAGCTTATACAACTATTCTAGAAGGTTCCAAACATGCATTGTGCAGGTGCAGGGAAATCCAACTGTGTGAGTCACAGAGACCACAAAGAACAAACTGCATTTTTAGATTAAGCTTCCACTTCATCTTCATCTCTCTTTAGCTCTCCACTGGCTTTCACCTCCATTTCCCGTAAAACTTCATCTGTTTCCATTGTTGTAAATGGCTGGGTTAAGTCTTCCCTCCACGATCTCACAAATTCAAATATCTCCAACAAGACTGCTTGTTCTTCTGGATTTTCGCAGAATTCTTCCAAGGATGCTTCATTCACTTCTTCAAAAATTGGCATCTTTAAAATCACACATCCCAAACTTTTTGTATAACCCCCCCCCAAAAAAAAGTTATTTTGGTAAGAATTCTGCTTCTCTAAAAATACTTTATCATCTATTATTTTGTAACAGCAACTAATACAACATATCATTTCGTTAAAGCAATGTCCTTTCCCACAGGAACATTTAATCTCTTAAGAATGATCCAGGCCACCTCCGTCAAAAAGAACTAAAAAGATTTCCACTCTTAATTATTTAAAAAGTTATTAAACCTTTCCTCTACTTAGCAAGTTACATCAACTTCCAGATAAACTTTTTGCATACACAATGCCAATTTAAAATAATTGTTCCATTCGCTCCTTCTTGATACAAAGAGACGTCTACTCACAGAGGTAAAGCTGTCACTGAAGAATTGAAGAAGTCTTCAATTATAGTAAATAAGTCCCAGATATTAAAAGTATAGGTGATTTTAAAAAGTGTAGTGGCTGGCTTAATTGTCTTCAGATTTGCTTTTGTTTGTGTGAGCTTGCTTGTAGCTCGTGCCCCCCACCCCAATCACACTCAACCAGCTAAATTTCACAGTCAGTGCAGGAATTGGGGTTCCCAGGCACTGTGTGGGTAATTCTCTGTTCTCTCATTGACCCAGAGAGAATTTCACTGGTCATAACTCATTTCTGAAGTGGGAAAACACCATAATAGCTCTTCTCACACAGAGCCCCATGGAGAATCATCAGCAAGCAATGACCACTAGCCTGGAAGTTCTTGAAAGCACTACATGTGAAAAGGGCCTAGGGGTCTTAGCAAACCACAAGCTAAACATGAGTCACAGTATAATGCAGCGGTCAAAAACCAGTACAATTTTAGGCTGCATCAATATAGTGTCCAGGTCAAGGAAAATAGTGCCACGCTATTCTGCTTTGGTTAATCCTCACCTGGAATATTGTGTCCAGTTCTGGGAACCACAGTTCAAGGCAGAAGTTGACAAGCTGCAATGTGTTGAGAGAAGTGTGACTAAGAGGATCAAAAGTCTAGAAACCAAGCCTTTTGAAGAACTACTTAGGGACCTAGGTAAATTTAGCTCGGAGAAGAGAAAACTGTGAGATGAAGTGATAGCAATCTTTAAATTTCTAAAGGGATGTCACGTCAAAGATGGAACAAGCTTGTTTTCTGATGTTTCAGAGGCTAGACCATGAATCAATGAATTCAAATTATAAGAAAAGAGATTCCATTAGGAAGAACTCCTTTACTGTAAGAGCTGTTCAACAATGCAATGTACTGCCTCAGAGGGCAGTGGACTCTCCATCTTTGGAGGTCGTTAAGCAGAGGTTGGATGGGCATCTTTTAGGAGTGTTTTAGTTCTATATTCTTGCAGGGCAGGGGTTTGGGCAATTTGGCTTTTGTGGTCCCCTTCAGCTCTAGGATTCTGTGATTCAATATGGCTCAGTTGAAGAACTGTACATCCCTGTATGAGCCTGTTAGAGCTCCAAGACCTTTTGGGAGAAGAACTTCTCTCTGTCCTGCTACCTTCCCAGGCATATTTGGTGGGAATAAGGGAGCACTTTTTCAATGGCTGCTTCCAGACTTTGAAACTCCCTCCCTAGGGAGGACAGAATGGGCCCCCCTTTGCTCTCTTTCTACTGGCAAATGAAAGCTATCCTATTCCATCACATCTTTTAGGAACTGACTGCAAAGGGCTTTCAATGCTGGGCTGTTCTGTTGATTTCTTAATACTTTTTTCTACTAATGAAATTTAAATGGTTTTAACTCTATAGACTTTAATTGTTTTTCAAACACACAGAAAGAGAGAGAGAGAGACTGATGTTTTCGTTAAGTTTTTAATCTGTATTGATTTTAATAATTTGTAAGCTGCCTTCAACCCCAGTACAGGGGAAAGGTGGGGAATAAATGAGGAGGAGGCGATCATCATCAACTTGGGTCAACTGCCTCCTCACAGTATACAAAAAGGTAGAAGTAATGCTGATGGTGCTATTCATTTATCTTCATTTATACTGAAGAGTAAACATGAATACTATATCAGCAACTGAGGGCAGAATCTGATAGAGACTGGAAGAATCCATTATATTCAGTCTCTAGCGTTTCTAGGGTGACTGCCCTAATTCATCCAGGGTTGTTTAGAATGACTATATTGATAGTTTATGGATAAAGTAAAACAATCAAAATGTAAACTGTAGCATGTTCTACAATTTTGAAAATAAGACAACACCCCTCCCGAAAAACCCTAAACTCCTCTTCCAAATTTTGCATTGTATCCAACTAGGGTATCTAAACATCTTTTGTCACCCCTGGTATGATATAGTAGCAGGCAAAAGAGTTCATTGCTCCCTGGTGAAATGGTCTGTTAATGAATTTGCATTACTTACATATTTTGAAAAGATGAAGAATTGACTATGGTTCCCCCAAAGAAAAGAGAAATGAATGTTAAATAAAGGGTGGGAGTCACTAGACAGTCTTCAAAATAATCTACAGCCTTCCCCAAACTGGAGGTTCTCTAGATATTATGGACTACAAGTCCCATCAGCATGGGAATGGCCATGGGCTATGAGAGCCGTAGTCCAAAGGATGTCACCAGGTTGAGGAAGACTGCATTAAACAAAACAGGTGGAAATTTAGCTATTTGTGTTGAATTAAAAGATATTTATAAAAGTCAATTAATTAAGCACACAGGATTAAGAAATAAAGAACAGGAAATTGCCACAAACATCTTACAAAAATAACCCAAACTGACAGGAAATCTGAAATTCTAAATTATTTACATTCCAGAGGAATGGGTGCATCACTAACTTATTTGAATGAGAAATATCCTTTCTCCAACCTGAACTGCCCTGGAACTGGAGAGATGGAAACAAAATTAATCTACCTTTTTTCTTTAGCAGCAACACTGAAGGAGGAGGTATAGCAACTTTCATGGCCAAACCATAGGCTCCCCTGAACGAGTGACTGTCACGAACAACAAATGACCCAGGTTCCTTGTCCTTCAGGATAGCAATAGCTGTGTAAAAGTAAAGAAAGTGAGAGATTTGAGTAGAGCTGTTTATAGTCAAAGTAACAAATACAGGTAACAGGTCGAAAACCTTGCACAGTTGATACTCTATCCTGAAGATGTTGTTAAACAATCCAAGGTTCATTGCTTCCTTTCCTTGAACAATGAGAGCACATACAGCATGGAAAACAGGGTCTCTCCTAAGAGGTCATGGCATTTCTCATGGGTGTTTTGGAGAGACGTGCTGTGACCCACAGTACTGTGACACTTCTAGGACAACTTAACACAGACAGATGGTGAAAGAGTTGCTGCAGTGAACTGCAACAGCTGTGCTGTTTGCTTTCTTGCTTGAACTTGTAGGGAGCTATACCTACAACAAGTAAGAGCTAGTTACCCTGCTAGAAAAGAAGGTGCAACAGCCTATGGCCTGTATGGAAACCAGGCTGGGAGCATTTGGGTAAAAACTGAAGGGGAAGGGAAAAAAACAGGGACATCATAGTGAGGGACTATTATAGCAATAGCAATAGCAATAGCATTGATACTTATATACCGCTTATCAGTTGCCGAAGCACTCCTTAAGCAAATTTAGAATTTGTTAGCTAATTGCCCCCAACAAGCTGGGTACTCACTTTACCAACCTACGGAAGGATGGAAGGCTAAGTCAACCTTGGAGTCCTCAGGGATTGAACTCATAACCTTGTGGCTTGCAGTACTGGCATTTAACCACTGCACTACCAAGGCTCCTTTATAGACTATATTATAGACTCTCAAGGTACACTGAAGACCTGGATGATGCCATCCTAGAAAAATTGACCAAACACTTTTTAAAATATATTTTTTTATTCAAACAAAATAAAAATAATAATAATACAAAAAATACTTGTACATACATAGATACATCACTCATTTTTTCTTCTCTTAACTGCTTTGAGCAACTTAAATATTGAAACCACAGAATATTAATATCTTTACAATGTAATATAAATCATTCCTTCTTTTGTCTCTCCCTTCTTAAATTTATTCTGTCTTCTTTCTATTTTCCTTATTCCTCTTTCTTTCTCCTTCTCCTTCTGGTACCTTCTAATTCTATTTATATCCCCTTACACTCCTTACACTCCTTTACCTTCTACTTCCTTCCCCTTCTACTTCGACTCCTCCTACCTTCTGTTTCTTCTTACATCCCCTTGTTTCCCTTTCAACCTTCTCTTCACTTTTAAAGGAATGGTGGTATATCAACCACCATTATAATTGTGGAAAGTCAAACTCTGAATGTAAGGTTCAACAAATTCTTCATTTATTTTGCTGACAATTTCATTGTCCAGAAGGTAGGAGAAGGCAACCTGTTCAACTATTTTAGCCAACTGTAGTTGGACACACATGCTGGACTTTTTAAAAAGCTGTTCAGTAAGTTTAAGAAAATACTGGGTGAGGTCAGAAATTTTCAAAGGGAATGTGAGAGATGACAGATGAGAGTTTCCTAAAAGTACTGAAGGCACACTTAAAAACAATTCCACTGAGGAAGAACAACAGGGGTTATCTAAAGAAACCAAGGTGCATGCATAAAGAACTTCGAGATGAGCTGAGACTTAAAAGAGACATGTACAAGAAATTCAAGAAGGGGGAAATCACCAGAGAAATAAAAACAGCCAGTACTTGTAGGGAGAAAGTCAGAAAAGCTAAAGCTCAAAATAAGCTCAGACTTTTTAGAGAGGTGAAAAATCATAAAAAGGAAATGGCAGGTCCACTGTGAAGAGTAGATGGTGAAATGCTAACAGGGTACAGAGAGAAAGCAGAACTGCTCAACACTTTCTTTGCCTCAGTTTTCTCCAAAAAGGGGGGGGGAGAGTGCTCTACCTGGTAAAAATAGAAAAAAATAATAGAATTACAAGCTTGGTTGATATAGAATCATAGAATCATAGAATTGTAGAGTTGGAAGAGACCACGAGGGCCATCCAGTCCAACCCCCGCCACGCAGGAAATCTTGATCAAAGCATCCCCAATAGATGGCAATCCAGCCTCTGTTTAAAGACCTCCAACGAAGGAGACCTCACCATGCTCCGAGGGAGTGTGTTCCACTGCTGAACAGCTCTTACTGTCAAAAAGTTCCTCCTAATGTTGAGATGGAATCTCTGTTCCTGGAGCTTGCACCCATTGCTCCGTGTTCCAGTCTCTGGAGCAGCAGAAAACAAGCCAGCTCCACCCTCAGCGCGACACCCCTTCAAATACTTAAACAGGGCTATCATATCGCCTCTTAACCATCTTTTTTCCAGGCTAAACATACCCAGCTCCCTACGTCTCTCCTCATAAGGCAGTTTCCAGACCTTTCACCATTTTAGTTGCCCTTCTCTGGACATGCTCCAATTTGTCAATATCCTTTTTGAATTGTGGTGCCCAGAACTGGACACAGTATTCTAGGTGAGGTCTGACCAAGGCAGAATAGAGCAGCACTATTACTTCCCTTGATCTAAATACTATACTTCTATTGATACAGCCCAAAATCGCATTGGCCTTTTTAGCTGCCACATCACACTGTTTACTCATGTTCAATTTGTGGTCTACTAGGACTCCTAGATCCCTTTCGCACGTAGTCTCGTTCAGCCAGGTCTCCCCCATCCTATATCTATGCATTTCATTTTTTCGCCCTAAGTGCAGTACTTTACATTTCTCCATATTGAATTTCATTTTGTTAGCTTTGGCCCAGCTCTCCAGTCTATCCAGGTCATTTTGAATTTTGATCCTGTCCTCTAGGGTATTAGCTACTCCTCCTAATTTGGTGTCATCTGCAAATTTGATAAGTATGCCCCTAATTCCCTCATCCAAGTCAGTGATAAAGATGTTGAATAGCACTGGGCCCAGGACAGAACCCTGTGGCACCCCACTGGTCACATCTTTCCAAGACGAAGAGGAGCCACTGCTAAGCACCCTTTGGGTTCGGCCGGTCAACCAATTACAAATCCATTGAACAGTTAACTTGTCTAGCCCACATTTTACAAGCTTGTTTACAAGAATGTCATGGGGAACCTTGTCAAAGGCCTTACTGAAATCAAGGTATGCAATATCCACAGCGTTCCCTTCATAATGATAGATAGACTCTACCTTGATTTCATTAATGCTTTTGACAAGGTTCCACATAATATTCCTACAGACAAACTTGTAAAATGTGCGCTACACATTTTGTTAGGTGAATTTGCAACTGGCTGACTGATCATACCCAAGAATATTAATCAATGGTTCCTCTTCACTCTGGAAAGAAGTGACTAGTGGTGTACTACAGAATTCAATCATAGGCCCGGTGTTGGTCAACATCTTTATAAATGACTTGGATTATAGATAGAGGGCATGCCTAGCAAATCTGCAGATGATACCAGATTAGGATGGTTAGGTAATATCCTAGACACAGAATCAGGATTAAAAAATTAAGAAAATAAATTTCAACAGGGATAAATGGAATACACATGTAAAGGATCTTAGCAAACCATAAGCTAAACATGAGTCAACAGTGAGATACATTGGCCCCCAAAAAAGCCTGTGCATCAATAGGAGTATAGTTAATGGATTGAGGGAAGTCATCTCTCTCTCTCTGGCTTTTCTTCGCAAATGAAGATTCAGAAAGGACTCATCCCGTACTTTGTGCAAGTGCACTGATGACTAAAAAGGCCAATCCAAGATAAATAGGTCCGGTTGCAGAAAGCACAGCAGAAGGTCTCCTTGGGAGATGTTTCCCGGTTGTGATTCTTTCTGCATTGTCGTTTCTCTTCAGGACTTGTTTGGCATGAGTTCTCAAATAAGGCTGCAGCATTGAGGATAGTGCGTCTCCATGCCTCCCGATGTGAGGCCAGGGCGGACCATTGTTGGTGATCAATTTGGCTGAGCCTGAGATGTTGCTTCAGGGAGTCCTTGTATCACTTTTTTGGAGTGCCCCTCTTACGCTGACCCGTGGCGAGTTCACTGTAGAGTACTATTTTTGGGAGGCGATCATCCTACATCCAAGAAGCATGCCCTGCCCAGCGCAACTGTGTTCTCAATCTCACGGCCTCAATGCTGGTGATCCCTGCTTGCTCAAGGACAGCAACATTCGTCACATAGTCAGTCCAGTGTATATTTAGGATTGTGCGTAAACAGCATTGATGGAAGCGTTCGAGGAGTCATAAGTAGTGGCGATAGGTGAGCCATGTTTCAGATCCGTAAAGGAGAATAGACAGTACAATGGCTCTATACACACTGATTTTTGTACTTCACCTCAGGTGTTTATTACTCCAGACTCTTCTGTAAAGTCTTCCAAATGCGCTATATGCCTTTGCTAATCTGTGACTGATCTCTTTGTCAATCTTGGCATCTGCGGAGATGATGCTTCCCAGGTAGGGGACCTGCTGAACGGACTTGAGCACAGATTTGCCAAAGGCAATGTGGGGATGGTGGTGTTCATCCTGTGGTGCACAGGCTGGTAAAGAACTTCGGTTTTCTTCAGGTTGACTTCCAGCCCAAACAGCTCTGCAGCTGTTGCAAAGCTGCTTCTGTGTGGGCAACAAGGGCAGCATCATCAGCGAAGGAGCAGCTCATGGACTAAATAGTTTAGAGTCTTAGAGCAAGCCTTCAGATGGCTTAAGTTAAAGAAGCTACCATAAGTACGGTAACGTATATAGATGCCGTCTTCTTCTTCAAGCTCTGCCGTAGCCCTTTGGAGCATCATGCTGAAGAAGATTGTAAATAAAGTTGGAGCAAGAACACAACCTTGCTTCACTCCATTAGTTATTAGAAAGGGTTCTGAAAGAGCATCGCCATATCTGACTTGACTGTGCTGGCCCTCGTGTAGCAAGATAATCATTTTAAGGAATTTGGGGGGACACTAGTTTTTCCAGGATATGCCACAGGCCTTTTCTACTCAGCGTGTCAAAGGCTTTGTTATATAGATGTTATATAGAAACCCTTGTTCTGCTCTCTACATATCTCTTGTAGTTGTCTAAGGGCAAGTACCATATCTATAGTACTCTTATTGGCTCTGAAGCCACCTTGGGTTTCAGGGAGAAGTTCTTCTGCAATAGCAGGAGCTAATCTGTTCAGGAGTATCCTTGCAAGGATTTTTCCAGCAACAGAGAGCAGTGTTATGCCTCGATAGTTTGAGCAGTCAGATTTTACTCCTTTTTTCTTGTACAGGGTAATGATGACTGCATCTCGGAGATCTGATGGCACTTCCCCTTTTTCCCAGCAATTCACAAGGAGTTTGTGGAATTTATCATGGAGTGCATGACCTCCGTGTTTCCAAACTTCAGGTGGGATTCCATCAATCCCAGCTGCCTTGCCATTTTTCATCTGCTGTATGGCCTGAAGGGTCTCTTCCAAAGTGGGAGCTATGTCCAATTCATTTTTCATCGGTTTTTGCATCATATGTTGAATAGCTGAGCCTTGGACTACTCGGTTGGCACTAAAGAGACTTTGAAAATGTTCAGCCCATCAATACAGAATGGAGGCTTTATCAGTAATTAAGGTTTGACCATCTGTTCTGTACAAGGAGCTTTGGACCTGATAGGTAGGTCCAAACACTGCTTTAAGAACTTCATAAAATCCTCTAAGATCACCTAGATCCGCACAGCATTGTGTCTTTTCTGCTATATTGATCCACCACTTGTTCTGCATGTCTCGGAGTTTTTCTTGAAATTTACTACATGTGAGACAGAAAGCTGCTTTTCTTACATGGCAAGTTGGCTGGGCGAGGTATGCCTCATGAGCAGTTCTCTTCTTTGCCAACAGCACTTGGATCTCTTGGTTGTTTTCATCAAACTGGTCTTGATTTTTCTTGTGGAAGAACCCGAGGGATTCTTCTGCAGACTGGAGGATACTGTTTTTGATATGTTGTCAAAGCACTGTGGGAGAAGGATCTGTAGGATGGTCTTCAAGTTTTGTTTGCAGATTTGTCTGGAAGTTGTCTCTCAAGGTAGCTTGTTGAAGATTGTTGACTTGGAGTCTCCTCTTTAAGATGCCAACCCTCTTAGGTTTGAACTTAAGATGAAGATTTAGTTTATATTTGACGAGGCGATGATCTGTTTGGCATTCTGCACTGGGCATCACTTGAGTATGATGAACATCGCGAATGTTTCTCTGGCAGACTAGAACATAGTCAATGAGGTGCCAATGTTTGGATCGGGGATGCATCCAGGTTGTCTTCAAGCTATCTTTCTGCTGAAAGATAGTGTTTGTAAAAGTCAGCTGTTGTTCTGCACAGAACTCTAGCAGCAGGCGTCCGTTATCACTGCAATTTCCAACGCTATGCTTGCCTAAGGCACCTTTCCAGGCTTCGGAGTTCTTTCCTACTCTGGAATTGAAGTCACCAAGGATAATAATTTATCTTCTACAGGGACTTTTTGTATGAGTTGGGTAGGTCTGTGTAGAATTTGTCTTTCTCTACAGGGTCGGCTTCCATAGTTGGGGCATATATACTAAAGAGAACAACATGTGGGAGGCATAAGGAAACAGAACATTGGTACTTACCGTGAAGGTTCCTTTTCAGCAGCCATGGGGAGGGAGTCCTACAATGGGTAATGGCTCCGCCTCCAACCAATCACAGGCAGGACAACCTGTAAATTTAAATATAAAAACCATCCCCTCCTGGAGGTGGAGCCATCCCCAACCTCCCCAGAGATGAGTTAGTATAGCTCCAAACAAAAGAATAACACACACCCAGAGGAAAAAGAGACCAAACCCTGTAATATACGAGAAACAATCCGTAAAAAATACAACGCTAATCGTCCCTGATAGCTGTACAGGCGACCCTACTCTCAAACTACCAAACTGACAAACCTGCATTTCTCTCTCTCTTCTTTCTTTCTTTCTTTCTTTCTTTCTTTCTTTCTTTTTTTTTTTTGTGGTGGGTAAGGACTCCCTCCCCATGGCTGCTGAAAAGGAACCTTCACGGTACCAATGTTCCGTTTTCCAGCAACCTGGGGAGGGACTCCTTCAATGGGACCTAACACAGTGATCCACACGAAGGTTGGGTTCACTTTTCTTTCTTTTTCTTTTTTTGGTTCCCTTTTTACTGAATCACTTGCTGCAACACCCGCCGCCCAAAGTCTGCGTCTGCTGAAGCATAAGCGTCAATCATATAATATCTCGTAAACGTAGATGAGGAAGCCCAGGTCGCAGTTCTACAAGGGGGCTCGCCGCTCGCCGGCGGGCCTGTTTGCGGCCCGGCCGGCGCCCCAAGCTGCCCTCGGAAAGCCCCGCCCCGCCCATCAGGCGCAGCGAGGGCGGGGGTGAGGGAAAGGTGGGGGAAGAGGGCCGCGTGGTGCTGCATGGGCAGCGCCATCTTCCCCTTTCTTCTTCCCAGACGCCCTTGCGGCTGGGGAGGGGAAAGGGAGTAAGGGCCAATCGGGAGCGAGTCAGCTCGCTCCTGATTGGCCGACTGATCTGGAATAAAAGGGGGCGCACGGGCGCGCCCCTCCCAGATCGGAGGCGGCGACGGAGCAGGCAGCAGCGCCCTCCGTCGCTCCACCAAATTGGCAACCCCCCCCATTTAGGTATGAGGAAGGGGGAAGGATTGGGGAGCTGTGTCCGGACCGCCCCGCCCGCCCGCATGGGGCACAGCCGGCCCGGCGGGGGAGAGGCAGGACGCTCTTAGAGCACTCAGATGGGGTGCTTTTCCGGGGGGGAGCTGGTGCACAGGTGGCCCCCCTTGCGGCCGCGGCCTCGCAGCCGCATTACCCATGGGAGGGCAGCGGGATGCGGCGTGGCAGTCGCCCCGCGCCCGCACGCATCCCCCTCCCCGGCACGGCCGGTCGGCCGCATCTCCACACCTTCCGGCAAGGGGGGGGCCTGCGGAACGCGGCGCTTCGGCCGCCCTGCTCCCGGACGCCATCACGGCCAGGGAGGGGGTGGTGGAACAGGGTTGCGGCCGCGCTCAGGTGGATACAGGGTGGGGGGTGAGGCTGCCCGCCAGCCGGGAGGGGCGGGTCCCCCCCCCCACATCGTGGTATGGGGCGGCGGGCGTGGGGCGGCGGCATGGCGGCCTCTGCGGATGTCAACAGCATGCCTTTGCCCGGCCCCCGGCCGACGGGGTTTTTGAGGGCGGCCAAGGGCTCTCTCTCTAAGCCTGGGCCAGCGCCACCGACGGCCGCGACCACCACCCCTGCTGCCAGCCATTGGAGCGGGGCCATGGGCCGTGGGGGGAGGGCTCTCCCCAGCCGGGCTGTCGGACCCTTCTAAGCGGTCCCAGGTCGGCAGCATCATGGCGGGGGGGGCAGATGTTCCTCAGGAAAGCGACCAAGCCTCACGCAGCCCTCCCTCAAGTCACCCCCCCACCCTTCCTCACTTTGGTGGGCAACGCATGCACACTGGGGGGGCAGGCGGGGGCTCACAGGCTCTCGCGTGCGCAGCAGCCTATGGGGCGGCTTGTTTTTTCCTTTTGCAGGTTTCGGGTCGCAGGGCGGCGGCCGGCGCTGAAAAAAAAAAACAGTTCATATTGCAACACAGTCACCAAGCACTCGTCAGTCTCCACCGAAGTAGCAAGCCCAGGGTCACAGCCCTCGCAGCATATGGGCTGCAAGGACTATGGGGCCCAAGAGGGCATCAAAGCAGCGCCAGCGACCGGAACCCGGTCAGCCAAACAATGAAGAAGCCGCACTGTCGGGCGAAGGGGTGGGGGCACCAGGGCAGGAGAGCACCAGTGGGACTGACGCAGCTCCGCGGCCCCCGGTGGAGGCTTTTGGACACCCAGCACCCACCCTGGCTGATGTCATGGGGGCATTGTCCATGGTCCTGCAGAAGATAGACAAAGGGGCCTCGGAGGCCGGCACACCGGTCCCGGCTCCGCCCCCCTTGGCGGAGACCGTGGGGGCTGGGGTGCCCAGTACTTCATCCAATCTAGGTGCTCCCAGCAGCAGCCAACGGGGCAGGCGCTCCAGGTCGAAGGAGAGGAGTGGTTCCAGAGATTCTAGGAGGTCGGCCTCGCATGAGTCGTCATCACGGTGGCGCGGCAGATCTGCTGGGAGGCGGAGCCCGCACAGGAAGCGTCGTCGGTCCCGTTCACGGTCTTCGTCAGGTGAGTCATCGGATGAGGATAAGTTCAGGCATTGGGAAAAGGGGGCCTTCAAGCCGGGTCTCCCAGCATGGGCTCTCAAACTGCGCAGGGCCAGGGAAAAAGCCGGGGCCGATAGGAAGGCAGAAGGGAAGCACCCTCAAGGGGAGGAGCTTCGGGAGGCCAAGTCCAAGGAGGACCCCCCAGGGGGGCACTTGGATCATAAGGTGCGTACCAAGATTTTGCAAGGCTACTACGTGGACATCTTCACTCTGGCCCCGCCCCCAGGGGCTGAGGCCAGGGTACACAAAAGTGATAAGAAAGAAGGTGACAAAGCTAGCGTAGAGCCTGTGGAACACACCTTTGCCAATTGGCTCAATGGGTATACAGTCTTCATGGGGGGGTGGCTCTGGTGTTCCCCGAGCGGGCGTGGCATCTCATCAACCATCTTCGCCAGGTGCTTCTGGTAAGGGCCCAGGCAGGGGATGCCAGCGCCATACTGTATGACATTGAATGCAGGAAGAAAGCATCCAGGTCGCCCTTACACAGATGGGAGACCATGGACTACCCCAATTGGCTTCAGGCCACAGGGCCGGGCAGGCAGGAGAAGGGTGACTCCAAAAAGGTGGCACGCAAGAAGGAGGGGAAGAAGCCGGTGTGCTGGGAGTTCAATGGGGGCAAGTGCTCCAGATACAAGTGCAGATTTGAGCATGCCTGCGACAGCTGTGGGGGGGGCACCCGAAGGTCAACTGCTCTCGGCAAGGGGGCAGTGGACAGTCCTTTCGAGGCAGCCGCCTCACTGCATCGGGCAACAGAAAGGAGAGTGGGCCCAGCGGGACCGCGGGTAGCCACGCTTCCAAGTGATAGGGCCGGGGTCGGGAGGCCCATGGCATTCACTCCGGTCAGGGTGGATGCCATGCGCCCTCTCTTGGCAGCCTACCCCAAGAAAGAGGCGGCCATCTATCTGGAGGAAGGATTTGAATTTGGGTTCCACATACCTTTTCAGGGCCCACGGGAAGCCACCACCTCAGGTAACCTGAAGTCCGCAACACAGCTACCTGAGGTGCTGGCTTGCAAGATCAAGAAAGAGATTGAAGCAGGGCGCATCGCAGGGCCTTTTGACCAACGGCCCATGCCCAACCTGAGGGTCTCCCCACTGGGAGTCGTACCCAAGAAGGCCCCTGGCGAGTACAGGCTCATTCACCACCTTTCTTACCCAAAAGGGGCATCGGTCAATGATGCGATCCCACCGGAACTTTGTACGGTGAGGTATGCATCATTGGACTACGCGGTCCGCCTGCTGCAAAATTGTGGGCCGGGGGCACTGATGGCAAAATGCGACATCCAATCGGCCTTCAGGCTCTTGCCTGTGCACCCTGATGACCACTGCCTGCTGGGCTTCATGTTCCAGGGACAGTGGTACTACGACATGGCATTGCCCATGGGCTGTTCCATCAGCTGCTCCGCATTTGAAACGTTCAGCACATTTCTGGAGTGGGCTTTGCAGCGGCGCACAGGTTCCCCCTTTGTCACGCACTATTTGGACGACTTTTTGATGATGGGCCCAGCTGGGGGGGGAGAGTGCAGGTTTCTGCTTTCCTCGTTCCAGGCTTTGGCGGCAGAGTTGGGGGTACCATTGGCACCGGACAAGACAGTTGGACCAGCCACCTCCCTGGTGTACCTGGGCATACAGCTTGATTCAGAAAAAGGGATATCCAGACTGCCAGATGATAAGATCCGCAGCCTGAGGTCGTTGCTGGCTGAACTGCTGGGGAAAGAAAAAGCCACGCTCAGAGAAGTCCAGTCGCTGCTGGGGCATCTGAACTTTGCTTGCAGGGTGGTGTCCCCGGGGAGGGCATTCTGCATGCGCATTGCAAGGCTCACCGGGGGAGCGCGGGCGCAGCACCACCACATTCGCCTTACGAAAGAGGTGAAGGAGGACATCAGGCTGTGGCTGTCTTTCCTTGACAGTTACAACGGGGTTACCACATGGCAGGACCGCATGGAGTTGGGCAACAGTTTGCAGGTTCATTCCGATGCGGCGGGCAGTCTGGGCTTTGGGGTATATTTCGACGGGCACTGGTGCGCTCAGCCGTGGCCTGAGGACTGGGCTGAGAGGGGCGTTACCAGAGATCTCACCTTCCTGGAATTTTTTTCCCATTGTGGTGGCCATCACGTTGTGGGGGGGTGAATTCAGGGACAAGAAAGTCTGCTTTTGGTGTGATAATCAGGCAGTGGTACGAATCATCAACAGTCAGTCCTCCAGGTCTAAGAGGGTCATGAGACTGGTGCGCAGGTTTGTGCTTGCCTGCCTGGGGGCCAATATCAGCTTTCACGCCCGGCACATCCCTGGGGTGGATAATGAGATCGCAGATGCCTTGTCTCGGTTTCAGGAAGAACGGTTCCGCTTGCTGGCTCCGAACACAGACGAGAGGGAGACCCACTTCCCGGCAGACCTCTGGAGCCTTGGGAACGAACCGTGCTCCAGGGCATAGCGGATTCCTTGGCCCCCTCCACACAGGCCAGCTACCGGAGGGCGGCGACACAGTTCGCGAGCTTCAGGCGACAGCACGGCTATGGGTCCGCTGGCCAGCCATCAGAGAGGGAGGTCCTGCATTACCTGGCTTCGCTGAAGGACAGAGGGATGGCATCTCGGACTATAGCCGGCCAGGCAGCAGGCATTTCCTTTTTCAGTAAGGCAGCGGGGTATGGGGACCCTTGTAACACCTTCATGGTAAGGAAGGCGTTGGAGGGCTGGAGGAGGCAGGCACCGAGGGCACGGGATGCTCGGCGCCCCCTGTCCTACGCAACGTTGGCACAGATGGTGGGCCATTTGCCGTCCATTTGTCACTCCAGCTATGAAGCACTGCTTTTCGGTGCTGCATACACGATCGCCTTCTTCGGCGCCTTGCGAGTCGGGGAGGTGGTGTGTTCCTCCAAGGCAGACTCTTCAGACATGGCATTGCAACTTGGTGATGTTACATTAGGGTCCCAGGACCTGTCTCTGCGCATCCGGCGCTCCAAGGCAGATCAACGAGGCCATGGGGCCACTCTGCATCTTCGTCAGGTCAAAGGCTCCTCCCCGTGCCCCGTGGAGAGCATGAAAAAGTTCCTGGAAGTGCGGGGGCTGGGATCGGGCACCTTGTTCAGGCACCAGGACGGGTCGCCTCTCACCAGATTCCAGTTTGTGAGTGTGTGTTAAAAATGGCCCTCAGGGATTTGGGCTTGCCAGCCGAGGGCTTCACTAGCCATTCCTTCCGGATCGGGGCAGCGACCATGGCTGCAGAGGCCGGCATGTCCACGGAATCCATCATGCGTCTGGGTCGATGGCGCTCCAGGGCGTACACCGCTTACATCAGACCTGGAACCGCACTGCCGGCAAGGCCGGGGCCTAAAGGGGACAGTTAGGCCACCTGATGGTGGAGGATGGTTGGCGGAAGGCGGTTCCATGGGGGAACGCCTTAGTGGCGGATGTATTGGGTCGTGGTAATTGCTAGAGCTCAGGGGTCTCCGCCAAGACCAAGTACAAGTTCAAGTTCAATGTCAAGTTCAAGCTCAAAGGAGACCCCTGTTAGTTATTAACAAATGCTTGTTTTCAGGGGAGGAGAGAGCGTCGAGCATGCGGCTCGGCCAAGGGCTCTCTCCTTTAAGCAAGGGAACCGGGATGGACCGGTCCCCGCGCCGCCCTCGTTAACGGGCCGCGCTGTGTTCACGACCCATACATTGCCGCCAACCATCTTGCTTGCAAATTGCGGCCAGTTTTTGCCAAGCTATCCAAGTAGCATAGACAATTACCTTATCTACCTCATCATGTGATTATATTACTAACCTGTACCTAACCTATTTTCTGAAGTTTTATCTGTTACCAATACACTGTTAATTGTTATCTTGTGTCTGTGTTCATTCAAGAGGGCGGTGGGGTGGTCCGGTCTGGGTCCGCAAGGGGGCTCGCCGCTCGCCAGCGGGCCTGTTTGCGGCCCGGCCGGCGCCCCAAGCTGCCCTCGGAAAGCCCCGCCCCGCCCATCGGGCGCAGCGAGGGCGGGGGTGAGGGAAAGGTGGGGGAAGAGGGCCGCGTGGTGCTGCATGGGCAGCGCCATCTTCCCCTTTCTTCTTCCCAGACGCCCTTGCGGCTGGGGAGGGGAAAGGGAGTAAGGGCCAATCGGGAGCGAGTCAGCTCGCTCCTGATTGGCCGACCGATCTGGAATAAAAGGGGGCGCACGGGCGCGCCCCTCCCAGATCGGAGGCGGCGACGGAGCAGGCAGCAGCGCCCTCCGTCGCTCCGCCAAATTGGCACCCGCCCACCCTCCCTCGGCTTATACACGTCGCAATTTGCGGGGCGGATGTATTGGGTCGTGGTAATTGCTAGAGCTCAGGGGTCTCCGCTGCTGAAGCATAAGCGTCAATCATATAATATCTCGTAAACGTAGATGAGGAAGCCCAGGTCGCAGTTCTACAAATACCTACTATCGACTGAGACGATCCCAACAGAGCAGAAGTAGAGGCACTACGTGTCGAATGTGCCCGTATCCCTTCCGGGACTACCAGTCCACTGGTCAAATATGCCTGTTCAATACATTGCCTCAGCCACCTCATTATTGTGGAAGATGACACCTTCTTCCCTTTGGCACGACCCGCATAGGCTACAAACAGGGTGTCTGATCTACGAAACTCCTCCGATCGCTTCAGATACATCTTCAACGCCCGCCTGACATCCAACTTGTTCCACAGCCTCTCCAACTCGGCCGCTGGGTGAGGACAAAAGGAAGGTAACACAATCTCTTGTGCCCTATGGAAAAGAGAGTTGACCTTGGGAACAAACGAAGGATCAAGCCTCAAGGTAACTGAGTCTTTCTGAAATACGCAAAGCTCCTCACGCACAGATAACGCGCCTAGTTCTGACACACGCCTAGCTGAAGTAATGGCCACTAAAAAGGCCACCTTCCAAGTGAGCCAATTCAAATCCACCAACCTAAGTGGTTCAAATGGGGGTTGCATTAAGGCCTTCAAAACCACATTCAACTTCCAGGAAGGGAACCTATGAACCACCGGGGGACGTACCGAAGTCACCCCCTTAAGAAAGCTCCGAATGTGCGGATGGGACGCTAACGTCTTACCCTGCTTGCCCTTCAAGATGGATCCCAGAGCCGCCACATGACGTCTTAGAGTACTGGCGCCCAGACCCTTCTTCATGCCTGCTTGCAGGAAGGCCACGTCATATCCTCTCTTCAGCAATCTTTCCTGCTCAACCTCCAAGCGTGGAGTTATAACCAGCCTGGGTTTGGATGCAGGAACCCTTCCTGCGCCAGCAGATCTGGCCACAGAGGCAGAGGCCACGGTTCCTGAACTTGTAGATGGACCAGGTTCGGAAACCACGGTCTTCTCGGCCAGTGAGGGGCAATTAAGATCACTTCTGCCCTCTCCTGCTTGATCTTTCGTAGCACTCTGCCCAGTAGAGCCATTGGTGGAAAGGCGTAGCACAACCCCCTCGGCCAGGGTATCGTCAGAGCATCGAAGGCTAATGCTCCCGGATCCAATACCTGGATACATATTGCTTTACCCTGTGATTCTCTTCTGATGCAAAGAGGTCCACCCACCATTCCCCAAACCGGAATACCAGCATCTGAAAAACCATGCTGTTGAGACTCCACTCGCTGTGTACCAGCGTGTGTCGACTCAACCAATCCGCCTGAACATTCAGCTTGCCCTGCAAGTATTCTGCCCTGATTGAAAGAAGATGGCTCTCCACCCACTCAAACAATCTCTCTGACTCCTCCATGAGGGCCCGTGAACGGGTCCCCCCTGCTTGTTTATGTGGGCCTTCGTTGAGATGTTGTCTGTGCGGATGAGGACATGCGTCCCCTCCACTATCCCTACAAACCTGAGCAAGGCAAGCCTGGCCGCCCGCAGCTCCAACAAGTTGATGCTGAGGTCCTGTTCCTGCTGCGACCACAGACCCTGCGCTGTCTGCTCCCCGCAGTGGGCACCCCAACCTGAGAGGGATGTATCATTAGGGGGTGGAGCTGGGAGCCTAGCTCTATATAAGTCCTTGCAGAGGCTTTCCAGGCCAGTTTCCTGCCAGAGAGAAGGAGAGCAGCTTCTGGACAGCAAGTTTCCTGCCAGTTTCCTGCCAGGGAGAAGAAGGAAGCAAATTTAAAACTTTTTTAAAAAACTGTTGGGAGAGGCTGTTTGTTGCTGAGGGGCTTGAACTTCTGAACTTCCCCTTTTACCCTCAAGAGCCAGAGGCCTTCCTGTGAGTCACACCTGTGAGTCACACCTGTGAGTCATTAGGGGGTGGAGCTGGGAGCCTAGCTCTATATAAGTCCTTGCAGAGGCTTTCCAGGCCAGTTTCCTGCCAGAGAGAAGGAGAGCAGCTTCTGGACAGCAAGTTTCCTGCCAGTTTCCTGCCAGGGAGAAGAAGGAAGCAACTTTTAAAACTTTTTTTAAAAACTGTTGGGAGAGGCTGTTTGTTGCTGAGGGGCTTGAACTTCTGAACTTCCCCTTTTACCCTCAAGAGCCAGAGGCCTTCCTGTGAGTCACACCTGTGAGTCACACCTGTGAGTCATTAGGGGGTGGAGCTGGGAGCCTAGCTCTATATAAGTCCTTGCAGAGGCTTTCCAGGCCAGTTTCCTGCCAGAGAGAAGGAGAGCAGCTTCTGGACAGCAAGTTTCCTGCCAGTTTCCTGCCAGGGAGAAGAAGGAAGCAAATTTAAAACTTTTTTAAAAAACTGTTGGGAGAGGCTGTTTGTTGCTGAGGGGCTTGAACTTCTGAACTTCCCCTTTTACCCTCAAGAGCCAGAGGCCTTCCTGTGAGTCACACCTGTGAGTCACACCTGTGAGTCATTAGGGGGTGGAGCTGGGAGCCTAGCTCTATATAAGTCCTTGCAGAGGCTTTCCAGGCCAGTTTCCTGCCAGAGAGAAGGAGAGCAGCTTCTGGACAGCAAGTTTCCTGCCAGTTTCCTGCCAGGGAGAAGAAGGAAGCAACTTTTAAAACTTTTTTAAAAAACTGTTGGGAGAGGCTGTTTGTTGCTGAGGGGCTTGAACTTCTGAACTTCCCCTTTTACCCTCAAGAGCCAGAGGCCTTCCTGTGAGTCACACCTGTGAGTCACACCTGTGAGTCATTAGGGGGTGGAGCTGGGAGCCTAGCTCTATATAAGTCCTTGCAGAGGCTTTCCAGGCCAGTTTCCTGCCAGAGAGAAGGAGAGCAGCTTCTGGACAGCAAGTTTCCTGCCAGTTTCCTGCCAGGGAGAAGAAGGAAGCAAATTTAAAACTTTTTTAAAAAACTGTTGGGAGAGGCTGTTTGTTGCTGAGGGGCTTGAACTTCTGAACTTCCCCTTTTACCCTCAAGAGCCAGAGGCCTTCCTGTGAGTCACACCTGTGAGTCACACCTGTGAGTCATTAGGGGGTGGAGCTGGGAGCCTAGCTCTATATAAGTCCTTGCAGAGGCTTTCCAGGCCAGTTTCCTGCCAGAGAGAAGGAGAGCAGCTTCTGGACAGCAAGTTTCCTGCCAGTTTCCTGCCAGGGAGAAGAAGGAAGCAACTTTTAAAACTTTTTTAAAAAACTGTTGGGAGAGGCTGTTTGTTGCTGAGGGGCTTGAACTTCTGAACTTCCCCTTTTACCCTCAAGAGCCAGAGGCCTTCCTGTGAGTCACACCTGTGAGTCACACCTGTGAGTCATTAGGGGGTGGAGCTGGGAGCCTAGCTCTATATAAGTCCTTGCAGAGGCTTTCCAGGCCAGTTTCCTGCCAGAGAGAAGGAGAGCAGCTTCTGGACAGCAAGTTTCCTGCCAGTTTCCTGCCAGGGAGAAGAAGGAAGCAACTTTTAAAACTTTTTTAAAAAACTGTTGGGAGAGGCTGTTTGTTGCTGAGGGGCTTGAACTTCTGAACTTCCCCTTTTACCCTCAAGAGCCAGAGGCCTTCCTGTGAGTCACACCTGTGAGTCACACCTGTGAGTCATTAGGGGGTGGAGCTGGGAGCCTAGCTCTATATAAGTCCTTGCAGAGGCTTTCCAGGCCAGTTTCCTGCCAGAGAGAAGGAGAGCAGCTTCTGGACAGCAAGTTTCCTGCCAGTTTCCTGCCAGGGAGAAGAAGGAAGCAAATTTAAAACTTTTTTAAAAAACTGTTGGGAGAGGCTGTTTGTTGCTGAGGGGCTTGAACTTCTGAACTTCCCCTTTTACCCTCAAGAGCCAGAGGCCTTCCTGTGAGTCACACCTGTGAGTCACACCTGTGAGTCATTAGGGGGTGGAGCTGGGAGCCTAGCTCTATATAAGTCCTTGCAGAGGCTTTCCAGGCCAGTTTCCTGCCAGAGAGAAGGAGAGCAGCTTCTGGACAGCAAGTTTCCTGCCAGTTTCCTGCCAGGGAGAAGAAGGAAGCAACTTTTAAAACTTTTTTAAAAAACTGTTGGGAGAGGCTGTTTGTTGCTGAGGGGCTTGAACTTCTGAACTTCCCCTTTTACCCTCAAGAGCCAGAGGCCTTCCTGTGAGTCACACCTGTGAGTCACACCTGTGAGTCATTAGGGGGTGGAGCTGGGAGCCTAGCTCTATATAAGTCCTTGCAGAGGCTTTCCAGGCCAGTTTCCTGCCAGAGAGAAGGAGAGCAGCTTCTGGACAGCAAGTTTCCTGCCAGTTTCCTGCCAGGGAGAAGAAGGAAGCAAATTTAAAACTTTTTTAAAAAACTGTTGGGAGAGGCTGTTTGTTGCTGAGGGGCTTGAACTTCTGAACTTCCCCTTTTACCCTCAAGAGCCAGAGGCCTTCCTGTGAGTCACACCTGTGAGTCACACCTGTGAGTCATTAGGGGGTGGAGCTGGGAGCCTAGCTCTATATAAGTCCTTGCAGAGGCTTTCCAGGCCAGTTTCCTGCCAGAGAGAAGGAGAGCAGCTTCTGGACAGCAAGTTTCCTGCCAGTTTCCTGCCAGGGAGAAGAAGGAAGCAACTTTTAAAACTTTTTTAAAAAACTGTTGGGAGAGGCTGTTTGTTGCTGAGGGGCTTGAACTTCTGAACTTCCCCTTTTACCCTCAAGAGCCAGAGGCCTTCCTGTGAGTCACACCTGTGAGTCACACCTGTGAGTCATTAGGGGGTGGAGCTGGGAGCCTAGCTCTATATAAGTCCTTGCAGAGGCTTTCCAGGCCAGTTTCCTGCCAGAGAGAAGGAGAGCAGCTTCTGGACAGCAAGTTTCCTGCCAGTTTCCTGCCAGGGAGAAGAAGGAAGCAAATTTAAAACTTTTTTAAAAAACTGTTGGGAGAGGCTGTTTGTTGCTGAGGGGCTTGAACTTCTGAACTTCCCCTTTTACCCTCAAGAGCCAGAGGCCTTCCTGTGAGTCACACCTGTGAGTCACACCTGTGAGTCATTAGGGGGTGGAGCTGGGAGCCTAGCTCTATATAAGTCCTTGCAGAGGCTTTCCAGGCCAGTTTCCTGCCAGAGAGAAGGAGAGCAGCTTCTGGACAGCAAGTTTCCTGCCAGTTTCCTGCCAGGGAGAAGAAGGAAGCAACTTTTAAAACTTTTTTAAAAAACTGTTGGGAGAGGCTGTTTGTTGCTGAGGGGCTTGAACTTCTGAACTTCCCCTTTTACCCTCAAGAGCCAGAGGCCTTCCTGTGAGTCACACCTGTGAGTCACACCTGTGAGTCATTAGGGGGTGGAGCTGGGAGCCTAGCTCTATATAAGTCCTTGCAGAGGCTTTCCAGGCCAGTTTCCTGCCAGAGAGAAGGAGAGCAGCTTCTGGACAGCAAGTTTCCTGCCAGTTTCCTGCCAGGGAGAAGAAGGAAGCAAATTTAAAACTTTTTTAAAAAACTGTTGGGAGAGGCTGTTTGTTGCTGAGGGGCTTGAACTTCTGAACTTCCCCTTTTACCCTCAAGAGCCAGAGGCCTTCCTGTGAGTCACACCTGTGAGTCACACCTGTGAGTCATTAGGGGGTGGAGCTGGGAGCCTAGCTCTATATAAGTCCTTGCAGAGGCTTTCCAGGCCAGTTTCCTGCCAGAGAGAAGGAGAGCAGCTTCTGGACAGCAAGTTTCCTGCCAGTTTCCTGCCAGGGAGAAGAAGGAAGCAACTTTTAAAACTTTTTTAAAAAACTGTTGGGAGAGGCTGTTTGTTGCTGAGGGGCTTGAACTTCTGAACTTCCCCTTTTACCCTCAAGAGCCAGAGGCCTTCCTGTGAGTCACACCTGTGAGTCACACCTGTGAGTCATTAGGGGGTGGAGCTGGGAGCCTAGCTCTATATAAGTCCTTGCAGAGGCTTTCCAGGCCAGTTTCCTGCCAGAGAGAAGGAGAGCAGCTTCTGGACAGCAAGTTTCCTGCCAGTTTCCTGCCAGGGAGAAGAAGGAAGCAAATTTAAAACTTTTTTAAAAAACTGTTGGGAGAGGCTGTTTGTTGCTGAGGGGCTTGAACTTCTGAACTTCCCCTTTTACCCTCAAGAGCCAGAGGCCTTCCTGTGAGTCACACCTGTGAGTCACACCTGTGAGTCATTAGGGGGTGGAGCTGGGAGCCTAGCTCTATATAAGTCCTTGCAGAGGCTTTCCAGGCCAGTTTCCTGCCAGAGAGAAGGAGAGCAGCTTCTGGACAGCAAGTTTCCTGCCAGTTTCCTGCCAGGGAGAAGAAGGAAGCAACTTTTAAAACTTTTTTAAAAAACTGTTGGGAGAGGCTGTTTGTTGCTGAGGGGCTTGAACTTCTGAACTTCCCCTTTTACCCTCAAGAGCCAGAGGCCTTCCTGTGAGTCACACCTGTGAGTCACACCTGTGAGTCATTAGGGGGTGGAGCTGGGAGCCTAGCTCTATATAAGTCCTTGCAGAGGCTTTCCAGGCCAGTTTCCTGCCAGAGAGAAGGAGAGCAGCTTCTGGACAGCAAGTTTCCTGCCAGTTTCCTGCCAGGGAGAAGAAGGAAGCAAATTTAAAACTTTTTTAAAAAACTGTTGGGAGAGGCTGTTTGTTGCTGAGGGGCTTGAACTTCTGAACTTCCCCTTTTACCCTCAAGAGCCAGAGGCCTTCCTGTGAGTCACACCTGTGAGTCACACCTGTGAGTCATTAGGGGGTGGAGCTGGGAGCCTAGCTCTATATAAGTCCTTGCAGAGGCTTTCCAGGCCAGTTTCCTGCCAGAGAGAAGGAGAGCAGCTTCTGGACAGCAAGTTTCCTGCCAGTTTCCTGCCAGGGAGAAGAAGGAAGCAACTTTTAAAACTTTTTTAAAAAACTGTTGGGAGAGGCTGTTTGTTGCTGAGGGGCTTGAACTTCTGAACTTCCCCTTTTACCCTCAAGAGCCAGAGGCCTTCCTGTGAGTCACACCTGTGAGTCACACCTGTGAGTCATTAGGGGGTGGAGCTGGGAGCCTAGCTCTATATAAGTCCTTGCAGAGGCTTTCCAGGCCAGTTTCCTGCCAGAGAGAAGGAGAGCAGCTTCTGGACAGCAAGTTTCCTGCCAGTTTCCTGCCAGGGAGAAGAAGGAAGCAAATTTAAAACTTTTTTAAAAAACTGTTGGGAGAGGCTGTTTGTTGCTGAGGGGCTTGAACTTCTGAACTTCCCCTTTTACCCTCAAGAGCCAGAGGCCTTCCTGTGAGTCACACCTGTGAGTCACACCTGTGAGTCATTAGGGGGTGGAGCTGGGAGCCTAGCTCTATATAAGTCCTTGCAGAGGCTTTCCAGGCCAGTTTCCTGCCAGAGAGAAGGAGAGCAGCTTCTGGACAGCAAGTTTCCTGCCAGTTTCCTGCCAGGGAGAAGAAGGAAGCAAATTTAAAACTTTTTTAAAAAACTGTTGGGAGAGGCTGTTTGTTGCTGAGGGGCTTGAACTTCTGAACTTCCCCTTTTACCCTCAAGAGCCAGAGGCCTTCCTGTGAGTCACACCTGTGAGTCACACCTGTGAGTCATTAGGGGGTGGAGCTGGGAGCCTAGCTCTATATAAGTCCTTGCAGAGGCTTTCCAGGCCAGTTTCCTGCCAGAGAGAAGGAGAGCAGCTTCTGGACAGCAAGTTTCCTGCCAGTTTCCTGCCAGGGAGAAGAAGGAAGCAACTTTTAAAACTTTTTTAAAAAACTGTTGGGAGAGGCTGTTTGTTGCTGAGGGGCTTGAACTTCTGAACTTCCCCTTTTACCCTCAAGAGCCAGAGGCCTTCCTGTGAGTCACACCTGTGAGTCACACCTGTGAGTCATTAGGGGGTGGAGCTGGGAGCCTAGCTCTATATAAGTCCTTGCAGAGGCTTTCCAGGCCAGTTTCCTGCCAGAGAGAAGGAGAGCAGCTTCTGGACAGCAAGTTTCCTGCCAGTTTCCTGCCAGGGAGAAGAAGGAAGCAAATTTAAAACTTTTTTAAAAAACTGTTGGGAGAGGCTGTTTGTTGCTGAGGGGCTTGAACTTCTGAACTTCCCCTTTTACCCTCAAGAGCCAGAGGCCTTCCTGTGAGTCACACCTGTGAGTCACACCTGTGAGTCATTAGGGGGTGGAGCTGGGAGCCTAGCTCTATATAAGTCCTTGCAGAGGCTTTCCAGGCCAGTTTCCTGCCAGAGAGAAGGAGAGCAGCTTCTGGACAGCAAGTTTCCTGCCAGTTTCCTGCCAGGGAGAAGAAGGAAGCAACTTTTAAAACTTTTTTAAAAAACTGTTGGGAGAGGCTGTTTGTTGCTGAGGGGCTTGAACTTCTGAACTTCCCCTTTTACCCTCAAGAGCCAGAGGCCTTCCTGTGAGTCACACCTGTGAGTCACACCTGTGAGTCATTAGGGGGTGGAGCTGGGAGCCTAGCTCTATATAAGTCCTTGCAGAGGCTTTCCAGGCCAGTTTCCTGCCAGAGAGAAGGAGAGCAGCTTCTGGACAGCAAGTTTCCTGCCAGTTTCCTGCCAGGGAGAAGAAGGAAGCAAATTTAAAACTTTTTTAAAAAACTGTTGGGAGAGGCTGTTTGTTGCTGAGGGGCTTGAACTTCTGAACTTCCCCTTTTACCCTCAAGAGCCAGAGGCCTTCCTGTGAGTCACACCTGTGAGTCACACCTGTGAGTCATTAGGGGGTGGAGCTGGGAGCCTAGCTCTATATAAGTCCTTGCAGAGGCTTTCCAGGCCAGTTTCCTGCCAGAGAGAAGGAGAGCAGCTTCTGGACAGCAAGTTTCCTGCCAGTTTCCTGCCAGGGAGAGAAGGAAGCAACTTTTAAAACTTTTTTAAAAAACTGTTGGGAGAGGCTGTTTGTTGCTGAGGGGCTTGAACTTCTGAACTTCCCCTTTTACCCTCAAGAGCCAGAGGCCTTCCTGTGAGTCACACCTGTGAGTCACACCTGTGAGTCATTAGGGGGTGGAGCTGGGAGCCTAGCTCTATATAAGTCCTTGCAGAGGCTTTCCAGGCCAGTTTCCTGCCAGAGAGAAGGAGAGCAGCTTCTGGACAGCAAGTTTCCTGCCAGTTTCCTGCCAGGGAGAAGAAGGAAGCAAATTTAAAACTTTTTTAAAAAACTGTTGGGAGAGGCTGTTTGTTGCTGAGGGGCTTGAACTTCTGAACTTCCCCTTTTACCCTCAAGAGCCAGAGGCCTTCCTGTGAGTCACACCTGTGAGTCACACCTGTGAGTCATTAGGGGGTGGAGCTGGGAGCCTAGCTCTATATAAGTCCTTGCAGAGGCTTTCCAGGCCAGTTTCCTGCCAGAGAGAAGGAGAGCAGCTTCTGGACAGCAAGTTTCCTGCCAGTTTCCTGCCAGGGAGAAGAAGGAAGCAACTTTAAAAACTTTTTTAAAAAACTGTTGGGAGAGGCTGTTTGTTGCTGAGGGGCTTGAACTTCTGAACTTCCCCTTTTACCCTCAAGAGCCAGAGGCCTTCCTGTGAGTCACACCTGTGAGTCACACCTGTGAGTCATTAGGGGGTGGAGCTGGGAGCCTAGCTCTATATAAGTCCTTGCAGAGGCTTTCCAGGCCAGTTTCCTGCCAGAGAGAAGGAGAGCAGCTTCTGGACAGCAAGTTTCCTGCCAGTTTCCTGCCAGGGAGAAGAAGGAAGCAAATTTAAAACTTTTTTAAAAAACTGTTGGGAGAGGCTGTTTGTTGCTGAGGGGCTTGAACTTCTGAACTTCCCCTTTTACCCTCAAGAGCCAGAGGCCTTCCTGTGAGTCACACCTGTGAGTCACACCTGTGAGTCATTAGGGGGTGGAGCTGGGAGCCTAGCTCTATATAAGTCCTTGCAGAGGCTTTCCAGGCCAGTTTCCTGCCAGAGAGAAGGAGAGCAGCTTCTGGACAGCAAGTTTCCTGCCAGTTTCCTGCCAGGGAGAAGAAGGAAGCAAATTTAAAACTTTTTTAAAAAACTGTTGGGAGAGGCTGTTTGTTGCTGAGGGGCTTGAACTTCTGAACTTCCCCTTTTACCCTCAAGAGCCAGAGGCCTTCCTGTGAGTCACACCTGTGAGTCACACCTGTGAGTCATTAGGGGGTGGAGCTGGGAGCCTAGCTCTATATAAGTCCTTGCAGAGGCTTTCCAGGCCAGTTTCCTGCCAGAGAGAAGGAGAGCAGCTTCTGGACAGCAAGTTTCCTGCCAGTTTCCTGCCAGGGAGAAGAAGGAAGCAACTTTTAAAACTTTTTTAAAAAACTGTTGGGAGAGGCTGTTTGTTGCTGAGGGGCTTGAACTTCTGAACTTCCCCTTTTACCCTCAAGAGCCAGAGGCCTTCCTGTGAGTCACACCTGTGAGTCACACCTGTGAGTCATTAGGGGGTGGAGCTGGGAGCCTAGCTCTATATAAGTCCTTGCAGAGGCTTTCCAGGCCAGTTTCCTGCCAGAGAGAAGGAGAGCAGCTTCTGGACAGCAAGTTTCCTGCCAGTTTCCTGCCAGGGAGAAGAAGGAAGCAAATTTAAAACTTTTTTAAAAAACTGTTGGGAGAGGCTGTTTGTTGCTGAGGGGCTTGAACTTCTGAACTTCCCCTTTTACCCTCAAGAGCCAGAGGCCTTCCTGTGAGTCACACCTGTGAGTCACACCTGTGAGTCATTAGGGGGTGGAGCTGGGAGCCTAGCTCTATATAAGTCCTTGCAGAGGCTTTCCAGGCCAGTTTCCTGCCAGAGAGAAGGAGAGCAGCTTCTGGACAGCAAGTTTCCTGCCAGTTTCCTGCCAGGGAGAAGAAGGAAGCAACTTTTAAAACTTTTTTAAAAAACTGTTGGGAGAGGCTGTTTGTTGCTGAGGGGCTTGAACTTCTGAACTTCCCCTTTTACCCTCAAGAGCCAGAGGCCTTCCTGTGAGTCACACCTGTGAGTCACACCTGTGAGTCATTAGGGGGTGGAGCTGGGAGCCTAGCTCTATATAAGTCCTTGCAGAGGCTTTCCAGGCCAGTTTCCTGCCAGAGAGAAGGAGAGCAGCTTCTGGACAGCAAGTTTCCTGCCAGTTTCCTGCCAGGGAGAAGAAGGAAGCAAATTTAAAACTTTTTTAAAAAACTGTTGGGAGAGGCTGTTTGTTGCTGAGGGGCTTGAACTTCTGAACTTCCCCTTTTACCCTCAAGAGCCAGAGGCCTTCCTGTGAGTCACACCTGTGAGTCACACCTGTGAGTCATTAGGGGGTGGAGCTGGGAGCCTAGCTCTATATAAGTCCTTGCAGAGGCTTTCCAGGCCAGTTTCCTGCCAGAGAGAAGGAGAGCAGCTTCTGGACAGCAAGTTTCCTGCCAGTTTCCTGCCAGGGAGAAGAAGGAAGCAAATTTAAAACTTTTTTAAAAAACTGTTGGGAGAGGCTGTTTGTTGCTGAGGGGCTTGAACTTCTGAACTTCCCCTTTTACCCTCAAGAGCCAGAGGCCTTCCTGTGAGTCACACCTGTGAGTCACACCTGTGAGTCATTAGGGGGTGGAGCTGGGAGCCTAGCTCTATATAAGTCCTTGCAGAGGCTTTCCAGGCCAGTTTCCTGCCAGAGAGAAGGAGAGCAGCTTCTGGACAGCAAGTTTCCTGCCAGTTTCCTGCCAGGGAGAAGAAGGAAGCAACTTTTAAAACTTTTTTAAAAAACTGTTGGGAGAGGCTGTTTGTTGCTGAGGGGCTTGAACTTCTGAACTTCCCCTTTTACCCTCAAGAGCCAGAGGCCTTCCTGTGAGTCACACCTGTGAGTCACACCTGTGAGTCATTAGGGGGTGGAGCTGGGAGCCTAGCTCTATATAAGTCCTTGCAGAGGCTTTCCAGGCCAGTTTCCTGCCAGAGAGAAGGAGAGCAGCTTCTGGACAGCAAGTTTCCTGCCAGTTTCCTGCCAGGGAGAAGAAGGAAGCAAATTTAAAACTTTTTTAAAAAACTGTTGGGAGAGGCTGTTTGTTGCTGAGGGGCTTGAACTTCTGAACTTCCCCTTTTACCCTCAAGAGCCAGAGGCCTTCCTGTGAGTCACACCTGTGAGTCACACCTGTGAGTCATTAGGGGGTGGAGCTGGGAGCCTAGCTCTATATAAGTCCTTGCAGAGGCTTTCCAGGCCAGTTTCCTGCCAGAGAGAAGGAGAGCAGCTTCTGGACAGCAAGTTTCCTGCCAGTTTCCTGCCAGGGAGAAGAAGGAAGCAACTTTTAAAACTTTTTTAAAAAACTGTTGGGAGAGGCTGTTTGTTGCTGAGGGGCTTGAACTTCTGAACTTCCCCTTTTACCCTCAAGAGCCAGAGGCCTTCCTGTGAGTCACACCTGTGAGTCACACCTGTGAGTCATTAGGGGGTGGAGCTGGGAGCCTAGCTCTATATAAGTCCTTGCAGAGGCTTTCCAGGCCAGTTTCCTGCCAGAGAGAAGGAGAGCAGCTTCTGGACAGCAAGTTTCCTGCCAGTTTCCTGCCAGGGAGAAGAAGGAAGCAAATTTAAAACTTTTTTAAAAAACTGTTGGGAGAGGCTGTTTGTTGCTGAGGGGCTTGAACTTCTGAACTTCCCCTTTTACCCTCAAGAGCCAGAGGCCTTCCTGTGAGTCACACCTGTGAGTCACACCTGTGAGTCATTAGGGGGTGGAGCTGGGAGCCTAGCTCTATATAAGTCCTTGCAGAGGCTTTCCAGGCCAGTTTCCTGCCAGAGAGAAGGAGAGCAGCTTCTGGACAGCAAGTTTCCTGCCAGTTTCCTGCCAGGGAGAAGAAGGAAGCAACTTTAAAAACTTTTTTAAAAAACTGTTGGGAGAGGCTGTTTGTTGCTGAGGGGCTTGAACTTCTGAACTTCCCCTTTTACCCTCAAGAGCCAGAGGCCTTCCTGTGAGTCACACCTGTGAGTCACACCTGTGAGTCATTAGGGGGTGGAGCTGGGAGCCTAGCTCTATATAAGTCCTTGCAGAGGCTTTCCAGGCCAGTTTCCTGCCAGAGAGAAGGAGAGCAGCTTCTGGACAGCAAGTTTCCTGCCAGTTTCCTGCCAGGGAGAAGAAGGAAGCAAATTTAAAACTTTTTTAAAAAACTGTTGGGAGAGGCTGTTTGTTGCTGAGGGGCTTGAACTTCTGAACTTCCCCTTTTACCCTCAAGAGCCAGAGGCCTTCCTGTGAGTCACACCTGTGAGTCACACCTGTGAGTCATTAGGGGGTGGAGCTGGGAGCCTAGCTCTATATAAGTCCTTGCAGAGGCTTTCCAGGCCAGTTTCCTGCCAGAGAGAAGGAGAGCAGCTTCTGGACAGCAAGTTTCCTGCCAGTTTCCTGCCAGGGAGAAGAAGGAAGCAACTTTTAAAACTTTTTTAAAAAACTGTTGGGAGAGGCTGTTTGTTGCTGAGGGGCTTGAACTTCTGAACTTCCCCTTTTACCCTCAAGAGCCAGAGGCCTTCCTGTGAGTCACACCTGTGAGTCACACCTGTGAGTCATTAGGGGGTGGAGCTGGGAGCCTAGCTCTATATAAGTCCTTGCAGAGGCTTTCCAGGCCAGTTTCCTGCCAGAGAGAAGGAGAGCAGCTTCTGGACAGCAAGTTTCCTGCCAGTTTCCTGCCAGGGAGAAGAAGGAAGCAAATTTAAAACTTTTTTAAAAAACTGTTGGGAGAGGCTGTTTGTTGCTGAGGGGCTTGAACTTCTGAACTTCCCCTTTTACCCTCAAGAGCCAGAGGCCTTCCTGTGAGTCACACCTGTGAGTCACACCTGTGAGTCATTAGGGGGTGGAGCTGGGAGCCTAGCTCTATATAAGTCCTTGCAGAGGCTTTCCAGGCCAGTTTCCTGCCAGAGAGAAGGAGAGCAGCTTCTGGACAGCAAGTTTCCTGCCAGTTTCCTGCCAGGGAGAAGAAGGAAGCAACTTTTAAAACTTTTTTAAAAAACTGTTGGGAGAGGCTGTTTGTTGCTGAGGGGCTTGAACTTCTGAACTTCCCCTTTTACCCTCAAGAGCCAGAGGCCTTCCTGTGAGTCACACCTGTGAGTCACACCTGTGAGTCATTAGGGGGTGGAGCTGGGAGCCTAGCTCTATATAAGTCCTTGCAGAGGCTTTCCAGGCCAGTTTCCTGCCAGAGAGAAGGAGAGCAGCTTCTGGACAGCAAGTTTCCTGCCAGTTTCCTGCCAGGGAGAAGAAGGAAGCAAATTTAAAACTTTTTTAAAAAACTGTTGGGAGAGGCTGTTTGTTGCTGAGGGGCTTGAACTTCTGAACTTCCCCTTTTACCCTCAAGAGCCAGAGGCCTTCCTGTGAGTCACACCTGTGAGTCACACCTGTGAGTCATTAGGGGGTGGAGCTGGGAGCCTAGCTCTATATAAGTCCTTGCAGAGGCTTTCCAGGCCAGTTTCCTGCCAGAGAGAAGGAGAGCAGCTTCTGGACAGCAAGTTTCCTGCCAGTTTCCTGCCAGGGAGAAGAAGGAAGCAACTTTTAAAACTTTTTTAAAAAACTGTTGGGAGAGGCTGTTTGTTGCTGAGGGGCTTGAACTTCTGAACTTCCCCTTTTACCCTCAAGAGCCAGAGGCCTTCCTGTGAGTCACACCTGTGAGTCACACCTGTGAGTCATTAGGGGGTGGAGCTGGGAGCCTAGCTCTATATAAGTCCTTGCAGAGGCTTTCCAGGCCAGTTTCCTGCCAGAGAGAAGGAGAGCAGCTTCTGGACAGCAAGTTTCCTGCCAGTTTCCTGCCAGGGAGAAGAAGGAAGCAAATTTAAAACTTTTTTAAAAAACTGTTGGGAGAGGCTGTTTGTTGCTGAGGGGCTTGAACTTCTGAACTTCCCCTTTTACCCTCAAGAGCCAGAGGCCTTCCTGTGAGTCACACCTGTGAGTCACACCTGTGAGTCATTAGGGGGTGGAGCTGGGAGCCTAGCTCTATATAAGTCCTTGCAGAGGCTTTCCAGGCCAGTTTCCTGCCAGAGAGAAGGAGAGCAGCTTCTGGACAGCAAGTTTCCTGCCAGTTTCCTGCCAGGGAGAAGAAGGAAGCAAATTTAAAACTTTTTTAAAAAACTGTTGGGAGAGGCTGTTTGTTGCTGAGGGGCTTGAACTTCTGAACTTCCCCTTTTACCCTCAAGAGCCAGAGGCCTTCCTGTGAGTCACACCTGTGAGTCACACCTGTGAGTCATTAGGGGGTGGAGCTGGGAGCCTAGCTCTATATAAGTCCTTGCAGAGGCTTTCCAGGCCAGTTTCCTGCCAGAGAGAAGGAGAGCAGCTTCTGGACAGCAAGTTTCCTGCCAGTTTCCTGCCAGGGAGAAGAAGGAAGCAAATTTAAAACTTTTTTAAAAAACTGTTGGGAGAGGCTGTTTGTTGCTGAGGGGCTTGAACTTCTGAACTTCCCCTTTTACCCTCAAGAGCCAGAGGCGCGCGCCTAACGGCGCGCGAATTTCAGTAACCAAACAAAAATACAGCAGACCTAAAAGTACAGCTTAGCATTATCAGCGTTAACTAAGAGTTCTTAGATTACCTAAAAGCTCTCATCATGGACACTGAGGGGACTGCAGCAGTCACTTGCAACACTTGTGCGATGTTTCTATTCTTGTCTACAGACGTGGAGAACTTCACATGCACCAAATGCAAGCTGGTAGCCCTCTTGGAGGAGAAAGTACAGCAGCTGGAGACACGGGTAGCTACACTTCAACAGATTCGGGAGCAAGAGGTTTTCCTGGACAGAACAGAACGAACACTCTTGGATGGGGACCGCACAGAGGAAGTGGCTGTGGAGGAGAGGGTCACTTCACGGACACAGGAAGTAGACAGCTGGAGGAATGTCACACACAGAACAAGAAAATCCAGGGATTCTTCCAGCAGCTTGCAGCTACAGAATCGATTTGAAGCCCTTTCCCTTATCAAGAACAATGAGGAAGAACAGCATGGACAGACTTCAGGGGTAGAGCAGGGGACCTTGAGAGGACCACCGCAAGGAACAGCAGCTGCGAAGCCTCAGCGGAGGCGTGTGGTGGTGGTGGGGGACTCCTTGCTGAGGGGTACAGAAGCAGTGGTATGTGGGCCTGACAAGATGACTCGGGAGGTGTGTTGTCTCCCTGGGGCAAAGATCTGTGATGTGACCGAGAGGCTGACAAGACTCATCAAGCCTACGGATCATTACCCCTTCCTTTTGGTCCATGTGGGAACCAATGATACTGCAAGGCACAGCTTTCCCAAGATCAGAAGAGATTATGAGGCCCTGGGGAGGAAGCTGAAAGAAATGAACGCACAGGTGGTCATCTCGTCTCTTCTGCCAGTTGAAGGGCATGGTCCAAGAAGGGAGAGGAAAATAGCCGACGTAAACAACTGGCTCCGTAGATGGTGTCGCCGAGAACAAATTGGATTCTTGGATCATGGACTGCGCTTCCATGCAGGGGGACTTCTGGCAAGAGATGGGGTGCATCTTACAACAGTTGGAAGAAACATTTTTGCCAACACTCTCAAGAATTTGATCAGGAGGGCTTTAAACTGAGTCAAATGGGGGAGGGAGACAGTATTCTGGAAGGCAAAAGGGCTGGAGAAAATAGTCAAACTGTCATAGAGGGAACAAGGCAAACAGCGCAAGGACCCAACAGTGGGAGGCAAAAAAACTTGCACAGGGAGCAAGTAAAGGGAACACATGGTCTCAGATGTCTCTACACTAATGCACAGAGCATGGGAAATAAGCAAGATGAACTAGAACTCCTTGCACTACAAAACAAATATGATATAATAGGCGTTACTGAAACCTGGTGGGACGAGTCTCATGATTGGAATGTAGGAATAGAGGGGTATAACCTTTATAGGAGAAACAGGCCAAACAGGAAAGGAGGAGGAATAGCATTATATGTCAGGGATATTTACACCAGTGAAGTGATCCATGACATCAATACTGGAAGCCAGGTGGAGAGCATCTGGATAAAAATTAAAGGGGAGGGAAACAACAGGGATGTTATTGTGGGACTCTACTACAGACCCCCAAATCAGACGGAGGAATTGGATGTTGCCTTTCTAGAACAGATGAACATACATGCAGAAAGGAGAGATGTAGTAGTGATGGGTGACTTCAACTATCCTGATATTTGCTGGCAATCTAACTCAGCCAAAACTACAAGGTCTAGCAAATTCCTTACATGCCTGGAAGACAATTTCATGGTCCAAAAGGTGGAAGAGGCAACAAGGGGGTCAGCTATTTTAGATCTGATCCTAACCAACAGAGACGACCTTGTTAATGGGGTGCAAGTGGTGGGATCCTTAGGTGAGAGTGATCATGTTCTCCTGGAGTTTGTTATACAATGGAAAGGAGAAGCCAGGCATAGTCAGACACGCATTCTTGACTTTAGGAGAGCTGATTTCAATAAACTCAGGGAAATACTGGGGATGATCCCATGGTCAAGAATACTAAAAGAGAAGGGACCTCAAGACGGTTTTGACTTTCTCAAAAGGGAGATACTGAAGGCACAATTTCAAACAGTACCATTGAGGAAGAAAAATGGGAGGTGTCTCAAGAAACCAGGATGGATGACTAAAGAACTTTCAATGGAGCTAAGTTTTAAACGGAACATGTATAGGAAATGGAAAAGGGAGGAAATCACCAAAGAAGAATTCAAACAGATAGCGAACACGTGTAGGAGTAAAGTCAGAAAAGCTAAAGTGCAGAATGAGCTCAGGCTTGCTAGGGAGGTTAAGAACAATAAAAAGGGTTTTTTTGGGTATGTCCGCAGCAAAAGGAGGAAGCAGGAAATGATAGGGCCACTACGTGGAGAAGATGGCAAAATGCTAACAGGGGACAGAGAAAAGGCAGAATTACTCAACACCTTCTTTGCCTCAGTGTTTTCAGAAAAGGAAAAGGAGGACCAACCTGAGGAAAATGGAACAGAGGACACAATAGGGGAAATCCAGCTGAAAATAAGTAAAGAGGTGGTACAGGAATACCTTCTTAATCTAAATGAATTTAAATCTCCAGGACCAGATGAACTACATCCAAGAGTATTAAAAGAGCTGGCAAATATAATCTCAGAGCCATTGGCAATAATATTTGAGAACTCCTGGAGAACAGGAGAAGTCCCAGCAGACTGGAGGAGGGCAAACGTTGTTCCCATCTTCAAAAAGGGGAAAAAAGAGGATCCCAACAACTATCGTCCAGTTAGTCTGACATCAATACCAGGGAAGATTCTAGAACATATCATTAAACAGAGAGTCTGTGAACATTTAGAAGGCAATGCCATAATCACAAAAAGTCAGCATGGGTTTCAGAGAAACAAGTCATGCCAGACTAATCTGATCTCTTTTTTTGATAAAGTTACCAGCTTGGTAGATGAAGGGAATGCTGTGGACATTGCATACCTTGATTTCAGTAAGGCCTTTGACAAGGTTCCCCATGACATTCTTGCAAACAAGCTTGTAGAATGTGGGCTAGACAAGTTAACTGTTCAATGGATTTGTAATTGGTTGACCGGCCGAACCCAAAGGGTGCTCAGCAGTGGCTCCTCTTCGTCTTGGAAAGATGTGACCAGTGGGGTGCCACAGGGTTCTGTCCTGGGCCCAGTGCTATTCAACATCTTTATCAATGACTTAGATGAGGGAATTAGGGGCATACTTATCAAATTTGCAGATGACACCAAATTGGGAGGAGTAGCTAATACCCTAGAGGACAGGATCAAAATTCAGAATGACCTGGATAGACTGGAGAGCTGGGCCAAAGCTAACAAAATGAAATTCAATACGGAGAAATGTAAAGTACTGCATTTAGGGCGGAAAAATGAAATGCATAAATATAGGATGGGAGAGACCTGGCTGAATGAGACTATGTGCGAAAGGGATCTAGGAGTCCTAGTAGACCACAAGTTGAACATGAGCCAACAGTGTGATGCGGCAGCTAAAAAGGCCAATGCAATTTTGGGCTGTATCAATAGAAGTATAGTGTCTAGATCAAGGGAAGTAATAGTGCCACTCTATTCTGCCTTGGTCAGACCTCACTTAGAATACTGTGTCCAGTTCTGGGCACCACAATTCAGAAAGGATATTGACAAATTGGAGCGTGTCCAGAGAAGGGCAACTAAAATGGTGAAAGGTCTGGAAACAATGCCTTATGAGGAGAGACTTAGGGAGCTGGGTATGTTTAGCCTGGAAAAAAGACGGTTTAGAGGCGATATGATAGCCCTGTTTAAGTATTTGAAGGGATGTCACGCTGAGGATGGAGCAGGCTTGTTTTCTGCTGCTCCAGAGACTGGAACACGGAGCAATGGGTGCAAGCTCCAGGAACAGAGATTCCACCTCAACATGAGGAGGAACTTTTTGACAGTCAGAGCTGTTCGGCAGTGGAACACACTCCCTCGGAGCGTGGTGGGGTCTCCTTCCTTGGAGGTCTTTAAACAGAGGCTGGATGGCCATCTGTCGGGGATGCTTTGATTGTGATTTCCTGCGTGGCAGGGGGTTGGACTGGATGGCCCTCGTGGTCTCTTCCAACTCTGCAATTCTATGATTCTATGATTCTATGATTCTATCTGTTGTGACCACAACTCTCCTCGGATCTAAAATGGGCATCCCTGCAACAGGTGCTCCCTGAGCCACCACCTCAGAGACTCTTTCACCTCCGTTGGTACCTTCACGAACCTGCAGGCCTTTCTTGCTATGAGCTCCTGAAAGGGAAGCAGAAACCACTGTAGTTTCAGGAGGTGAAACCTGGCCCAAGGAACCGCATCTATACAGGCAATCATTTGTCCCAAAAGTCTTATCAACGACATCAGGGGCGTCTTGTTCTGATCCAGGATCAGCACTACCAGTTCCTGAATCTTCTGTCTTCTGTCCTCAGGAAGATATACCCGGTAACTCCTTGTATCTATTATATTCCCCAAGTGCTGTATCCTCTGTACTGGCACCAGTTGGCTCTTCTGCTTGTTTACCAGAAAACCATGATTCTCCAAACAGGTAATAGTTGTCTCTACATCCTGTACTGCCCTGGCCTGAGACGGGGTTCTGATCAGGTCGCCCAGGTAGGGGAAGATGTGAACTCCCTGAGCCCTCAGGTGAGACACCAAGGCCACCAGCACCTTGGTGAACACTCTCGGTGAAGATGACAGTCCGAAGGGAAGTGCCCTGTACTGGAAGTGTGCTTCCCTGTATGCAAACCTCAGAAAACGTCTGTGGGCCGGATGGATCATGATGTGGAGATACGCTTCCCTGAGATCCAGAGAGGCTAGGAAGACCCTTTCCTGAATCTCCTCCAGAATGGAGCCTAAGGTCTCCATCCGAAACCTGCGTTTCGCCACCCAGTGGTTGACGCCCCGCAGGTTTAGGATGGCCCTCCACTCTTTGTTCTTTTTGGGAACAAGAAACAGAGGAGAGTACGTCCCCAGGAAACGCTCTGACAATGGTACCTCCTCTATCGCCTGAATCTCCAGGAGGATCTTGATTGCCTCCTCCATTTGAAGCCGCCTCTCTGGGCAACTTTTTGTGCAGGACTGTACAAAGGCTGGATGGGGCTTTGTTATGAAGTCTATAGTGTATCCTAGCTTTACTGTCCTGATAACCCAGGCATCTGAGGATGTACCCTCCCAGATCCCTGCAAACGCTGCCAGACTCCCTCCTATCGTTCCCTCCGGATAGTCAGAGGGATTGTCCGCCCTTGCCTCCCTGCTTAGGGTTCTGGGTGTTGGCTCCTTTGGGGGCTTGATTGAACTTGGGCTTCTGGAACGGTTTTGGCGAATTCCAACCTCCCCTATGCTGTCTGAAGGCCCTCTGACCGTTGGACCTGAAAAGTTTGAACGAAAGGACCTATGTTCCTCCTTCTTGGGTAGGGAAGGAAGGGCCTTTTTCTTATCTTTGGTTTCCACTAAAAACCTCCTCCAATGTATCGCCAAAAAGTTTTCCTCCCTTGAAAGAGCAACCTGCCAGGTTGGCCTTGGCTTTATTATTGGCATTCTAGCTTCTCAGCCAAAGTTGGCACCTGGCCGCCACATTTGCGCCTACAGCCCTGGAAGAAAAGCGAAGCGCGTCGAGGTTGGCATCCGCCACAAAGGCGGACGCCCTAGAAATCTTGCTCATGCCCTGGCGAAACTTGGTTTCATCGTCAGGAACATTAGTGATCATGTCTTTGGCCCATCTAATGGTTGCTCTAGCAAAGATAGAAGCCGCAGCAGCTGCCCAAATAGCCAGCGCCACTGCTTCGTGGGACCTACACAGAAAGGTGTCCATTCTCTTATCGTCCGGGGCCTTTAGATGCTCATCTCCATCTCTAGGAAAAAGCGAGGCCGAAACAAGCCCCACCACTGGAGCATCAATGGCCGGGAGATTTAAAAGATCCATGATCTCCCCTGGTAGGGTATACAACTGCTTGGCCAAGGAGGGTTGGGATATTGAGGTCCCAGGTTGCTCCCATTCACTCACCAAGGCCTCCCTCAGAATATCTGGGAAGGGTAGTACATTCCCATTACCTTTGCTACCAGGCCTGAGCTCAGGCACCCCTTTGCGGGGGGGGGGGGCTCTGGAGCTGTTGGCCCCAGTTCCAGGGCTCTGAGCACCTTCTTCAAAAGCAGCAAGAAAAAGGATTCAAACAAACAGGGCGATGCTTGTTCGTCCCCAGATTCCTCCTCTCCCTCAGAGGAGAGCTCCACCTCCTCCTTGCTCTCGGGCTCTGCCTCCTCCTGCCTGGCCTCTCCCTCCCAATCGGTGGCCCAGGTATGTTTCATCTTCCTGGTTTTCTTGCGGGGAGGGGGGGTGGACCCCTCCTGCTTCCCCAGCCCCGCACTGGGCTCCGGTGCCTCCGTGCCCCGGCCACGCTTCGTGGCTTGCGCCTTGCCGCTCTGACTCTCCCCGAGGGTGGGAAGGGAAGAAGGGAGGGAGGGAACAGGAGCGGAATCCCCCCGGGCCCTCTTGGCTGCCACCCCTGGATCCCCTCCAGGGGCCATGCCTGCCGCCAGCACTTGCCGTGCGTCCAGAGCCAGCCACGCGGCAAGAGGCTGCGGCAAGGCCTTACCCTCCATGAGGAGTGGGGGGAGATCTGCCTGCAGGACATCCTCCTCATCGCCAAGGCCAGATGCCTCTCCCTGGCTCCTGGTTGTCTCCGCATCCTCAGCAGTCACGCGGTCCACCTCCTGGGAGGAGGCCACATCACGCTCCGACCCATCCTGGGTCGTCTGGCTCAACGTGCGCCCCAAGAAGGGGCCACGGAGCCCAGGCTCCTGGCGCTGGAAGCCAGGTTCGCCCAAGTCCTCCTCGTCGGAGGACAGGTCTCCTCCGTGCACGCGGTTGTGCCTGGGGGTCACCATCTTAGCTCCTTTGTTCTCTAGTTGCTTCTGGAGCAAACGGAAATCCAGCCTGCTCACAAAGAGGCAGAACAGAACTGGGGAGGTTGGGGATGGCTCCACCTCCAGGAGGGGATGGTTTTTATATTTAAATTTACAGGATGTCCTGCCTGCGACTGGTTGGAGGCGGAGCCATTACCCATTGAAGGAGTCCCTCCCCAGGCTGCTGGAAAATAATGTGATCAGAGTGTCCTGTTGGCAAGGTTTTGAGTTTGGAGGCAATGAAGTTTTTAATCATAAAGCCTACTTCTGAAAGATGTTTTTCGGTTTTGGGTTTGCCAGACCAGTAAAGTGTGTAGCCGACACCATGTTCTTTAATGCTGCCTTCCTCATGGAGACGAACTTCACTAAGAGCAGCGATGTCAATATTAAGTTGTGATAGTTCATGTGCTGTTAGAGCAGAACGACGCTCAGGCCATCCACTATCTGCAGTCTCTCACATGGTTCTGATGTTCCAGCATGCAAGAGTCAGTTTATTTACACCTTTGGAGGCCGGTGAGTGCCCTTTTTTTGCCTTGGTTTGACCGCATCAAGAAGATGCCCGTTGGCCATGGCTAGCCAACCAGGTAGATGGGGATGAGCTTTTGTTAGGCTACGTTTTCTAGGCCCCTCTCCATATGGAGCAAGCAGTGCTCTCCTTAAAAAAGGCTTCTTGGTCGTTCAGGATACTGCCAAACAAGACTGTCATCTCCCGGGTCAGCCTCGAGCGACCAAAGTCCTGAACTGCCTGCATGCAGGGTTGGGTCTGCAGCTTCCAGTGCATTTTTACACCTGCTGTTTCTTCCCTTGCGTATCGCTACAGGGCTTTTTCAGAATTGGATTTGTCCTTCGAGCCTGTGCAATGAATTTTTCTGGTGGAGTGCAGCGTGCACAGAACTGGCCTCACCCTTTAAACCAAAGGTTCATCTGCTGTGGCCTTGCAAGCATGGACAGTAGCAGTGGGGTCCTTGGGTCGTAGGTTTGATTAGAGTTTCCTTCTCTTAGATGGTTGACCTTACAGGGTTGGACGAGCACCATCTGCCTGGGTTTGGGATTAGAGTTTTCCTTCTCCTAGGATGGTTGCCATAAGGCTAGAGAGCCCATCCTGCCCTTTGATGCTCTTTGTCAGACCCTTTGGTTTTGACCTGTCTGGCATGGGAGACCCTACCGGTGGCTATTATGCCACCATCAGCATAGCTCAAAACATCATTAGGGTACGCAAGCCTCTCTCCCACAACAAGGGGGCTCAATGGAGAGGGAGGGGGGAGGGAAGTCATAATACCATGCTAATCTGCTTAGATTGGCCTTAGCCTCACTGTCCGCATTCCAATTCTTTAACCACAACTGTTATCTGGCCACCAAATTTGCCATCAAGGAACGAGAAAAGAGAAGAGAATTGCAAAGTATCCAGGCTAGCATTTACATGAAGGCTGAGTCTTTGGATAATTTATTTATACCTTGACATAACTTTGAAGAGACATTTGCGTCCTTGGACAACAGATCTCTCATCCACCTGATGGCCGCTCTAGCAAAGAGAGAAATGACAGCTGCTGCTCTAATCACTAATGCAGACGTCTCAGGAGCTCTACATATGTGCCGCTCCTGGATGAAGCCACTCCTTCTAATACCTCACTGAATATGTCAGGAAAGGACAATACTTGATCAGACTTCCCTTTTGATCTTAATTCGGGATCCTCTATGGCCTTTGTTATTAAGGCCTAGGGATCTCTCAACCTTACATGCCAACAGTTGAAATCAATTGGCCTCAAACAGCCTACGGGAGACAGGCCCCAATTCCAAATTGCCCTCTTCAGAGAACAATTCACATTCTTCTTTATCAGAGGAATCCACAGAGACCTCTGAATCTCCTTGGTCCCAATCAGTAAGCACAGAGTGTCTTTGCTCCTTTTCCAGTTTGTGTGGTGGGGACACATCTCTGGCCTGAGAAGAAGAGACTGCTAAGGCTTCTTGTCTCAAACAAGGCTGTGAGGAAGCCTCATGGCGCCTTTTACATTTGGCCTTAGTCCCTGAGCTGCCTTGTTCCCCAAGAGGTCCAGGCAGTGACGATGACAATGAAGCTCTGCCCCCCCCACCACAGTTTTGGCAGAAAGGCCCAGCAGACATTTGTAAATGGATTCTATGGATTCCCCCAAACTGCCCACCGCAACTGCATGCCAAGTGATCAATGCGATCCACTCAGCTAGGTGCAGTGGCAGTTTGCTGCCTTATACAATGCAGGGGGGAGGAGAGGGCCGACTGAGCACTTACTTATGCAGCTGGGTCTGAGACCGCAGCCGTGCCAGCAGCAGGAGAGGTTATTGACAGTGCCATCATCCCCCTGGGTGCAGTGAGGTCCATCCCTATATTGGGAACCCCATCCCACCTGGCCGCCACCTCTGAGGCTGAAGAGGAGAGCAAGCCGAAGCCTCCAGAGAGGTCCTGCAGCTCCTGCGATGTCACCTGGCCCAATAAAGGCAAGTGGTCCCTGGATACTCACTCCTCCTCAGAGAAGAGGCCAGATCCTTACTCACTATGGCCACTGAAGCTGGCCATCCTCTCTTGGAAACAGGAAGAAGAGGCTGGAGAAAAAAGGAAGCCCTTAACCTGCTCTGCCATGTGGCAGGGTAGAACTGGGGAAGGTTGGCCTGGCTCTCCTCTCTTAGGTGGATGTATTAAAACCCAATTGGCTGTTAGCCCTGCCTATTATCTCTGGAGGTGGAGCCAAACCTGGTTTTAGGGATTCCCTCCCCACACTGCTTGAAAATGTTGTTGTTGTTGTGTGTCTTCAAGTAATTTCTGATTTATGGCGACCCTAAGGCAAACCCTTCTTAGCAAGATTTACTCATAGGGGTTTATCACTGCCCTCCTCTGAGGCTGGGAGATTGTGTCTTGCCCAAGATGATTTCCACAGATGAACAGGGATTCAAACCCTGGTCTCCCAATGACTAGTGGGGTGCCACAGGGTTCTGCCCTGGGCCCAGTGCTATTCAACATCTTTATCAATGATTTGGATGAGGGAATAGAGGGTATTCCCCTCTTATCAAGTGTGCAGATGACACCAAATTAGGAAGGGTAGCAAATACCCCAGAGGACAGGATCAGAATCTAAAATGACCTGAACAGATTAGAAAGCTGGGCCAAAACTAAAAAAATGAATTTAAATAGGGAGAAATGTAGGATACTACACTTGGGCAGTAAAAATGAAATGCAGAGATATAGGATGGGTGACACCTGTCTTGATGGCAGCACATGCAAAAGGGATCTAGGAGTCTTAGTGGACCACAAGCTGAACAGAAAGGTCTGGAAACCATGCCTTATGAGGAGAGACTTAGGGAGCTGGGTATGTTTAGCCTGGAAAAAAGACAGTTAAGAGGCGATATGATAGCCCTGTTTAAGTATTTGAGGGGGTGTCATGTTGTCATGTTGAGGATGGAGCAGGCTTGTTTTCTGCTGCTCCAGAGACTTGAATATGGAACAATGGATGCAAGCTCCAGGAACAGAGATTCCCCCTCAACATTAGGAGGAACTTTTTGACAGTTAGAGCTGTTTGGCAGTGGAACACACTCCCTCAGAGCGTGGTAGGGTCTCCTTCCTTGGAGGTCTTTAAACAGAGGCTGGATGGACATTTGTCGGCGATGCTTTGATCGTGATTTCCTGCATGGCAGTGGGTTGGACTGGATGGCCCTCGTGGTCTCTTCCAACTCTACACTTCTATGGTTCTATGAGTCATCAGTGTGATGCAGCTGCTAAAAAAGGCAATGCGAAATCACGAAGAAGTGGTGAGCTGAAAAGGCTTATCTCTCCCCTCCACAACAGAAAAGCCAGGGAGGAATGAGTGTGTGTGTAAATGTTTTCACACCAACAGAGACCTGCAAAAGGGCCTCTTAGGGGTGAAGGGGGAGAAAGGATGTTTATGTCCCAAATACCTTGCTCTCCCTCCCAGCTTTTGATGTGCTAATGAAGCTGCTCATGTTGGCCTAGCAAAGAACTAGTGCAGGTGTGATTGAGTTTGCTTCCTGCAAGCAGCAATGGATCCTCAGAATTGAGTACAAAAGAGGACTCTGCTTTGCATAAAACTGATTTAAGGGTACAAATGCAAAATTAGATGTGTTTTTTTAAAATTTAGAACAATGAAAAGAGATTTTCAATACTGTACAGCTCTTAATCAATTGAGGTAAACTGACCAAGTAATCCCCTGGTCAGTCAGCTACCCAGGTGCCAGCTGTGGATGGGAGAACTCTGATAGAAGTGACTTAGGGCTTATTCTTTTAAAACCAGATTTGGAGAGGGCAGAGCCATTACAGTAAAGGAGTCGTTATAGATACAGAAAAGGTTCTTAAACTGTGGGTCTGGTAACTGAATGTAGGGGTCACAAATAGACTGGCTAACTCCCATACTATTGAAAAAAAATCCTTCCATTTACCTTGGTAGGAAACTACAGCCTCTCTCAGTCTGCGTCTGGCTGTTCAGTTGGTGCTTTTTGCAAGCTGTGTTAGGCCAGAGCTCAATCTTTAGGTCAGGATCAGTGATGTAGCCATATTTAAATATTTGAAGGGATGTCATACTGAGGATGGAGAAAGCTTATTTTCTGCTGCTCCAGAGACTAGGACACGGAGCAATGGGTTCAAACTACAGGAAAAGAGATTCCACCTAAACATTAGGAAGAACTTCCTGACAGCAAGAGCTGTTCGGAAGTGGAATGCACGGCCTCGCAGTGTAGTAGACTCTCCTTCTTTGAAGGTTTTTAAACAGAGGCTGGATGGCCATCTGTTGGGAATACTTTGATTGTTTATTCCTACATGGCACGGGGTTGGACTGGATGGCCCTTGAAGTCTCTTCCAACTCTATGATTCTATGTTGCTGCCTCAGACAGCAGATCATGATAACCTGAACTCTCCCTAGAAGCCAAGATGATTAAACTGAGACTGTCTTACTTTGGAGAGAGAGATTTATATTATATTTTATATTATATTTATATTATAGAAATTTCTGACCCTACAAATGAAGAAAAAACATCCAGACAATTCTGAAGAGGATAGTGATGAGGAATTTCAATCTCCTAACAAATTTCCCTGTACTAGTGCAGAAATGGAGACAAAAAAGTTTTGTCTTTACAATGCAAGTTACTTATCCATGGGTTTTACATGGATGATCCAGACTGTCCTATTCCACTGCGTCTCATCTGTGGCAAACAACTTTCAAATGCAGCAATGGCTCCAGTAAAATTAAAAAGACACTTCATGACAAATCACTATCATATGGAATATAAAAGTGCTGATTATTTTAAAATGCTGTTGAAATCTCAAAATAGAAGAAGAAAGCTCTTGTGAATAAATTCAGTATCAGTGAAAAGGCTCACGAAGCCAGTTATTTGGTAGCAAAACTTATTGCATAGAGAAGGAAAAGTCACACAGTTGGTGAGAACCTAATAATGCCAGCATGTAAAATAGTAGTGGGTAAAATGCTGGGACAAGATGCTGTACGAGAAATTGAAAATATTCCACTTTCAGATAGTACAATAGGTCAACGTATTGATGAAATGTCACATGATGCGGAATAGGTTTTGTGTGACAAACTGAAAAATAGCTGTTTTTCTAATCCAGGTTGATGAGTCAACAGACCTTACCAATAAATGTCATGTTGTAGCTTTTGTAAGATTTGTTAATGAGGGTGAAATTCAAGAAAACTTTTTCTGTTGCAAAGAATTACCTGAGACACGCAAAGGAATAGATATATGCAATATTTTGTCTTCATATCTAGAAACAAAAGGACTCTCCTGGAAGAACTATGTTGGTATCTGTACTGATAGTGCCCTATCCATAGTTGGCTCCATGAGAGGTTTTGTTTCTCAACACACTGCTTTATCCACAGAGAGGTGCTGGTTTCAAAATCTCTTGGAGATGAATAGAAAAAAGTTTTTGATGATGCTACAAAAACGGTTTACTTTATTAAACAAAGGCCAGTTCACTCCAGAATGCTTATAAAGCTATGTGAAAACCTGGACAAAGAGCACATGAATCTTTTGCTACATACAAAAATCCAGTGGCCGAGTAGAGGAAGACATCTAAATAGGGTGTCTGAGTTAAAAGACATATTGCAGGAAAACTTTCAAGAAAACAACAAGCAAGATTTTGCTATGTGCTCTGAAGATAAAAAATGGGTACAGAAGCGAGCCTACTTAGCAGACATTTTTCATCACATGAATCAACTGAACGAGTCACTGCAAGGCACTGGAGAAAATATATTGACTTCAAGTGACAAGAAACTTGGGTTTAAAAAAAAGACTGAATGTTTGGAAAAATCATGTTGTAAAAGGGAATATTGAGATGTTTCCATTACTGGTGGGGCTTAGAAGTAAAGAAGGAGATCAGCAAATTTCAAATCTTGTTGTAACCCACTTGGAAGAATTGTTTATCAAAGTTGAACATTATTTTCCTTCCCTTTCAGTACAAGTGTATGACTGGATAAGAGACCCATACTCTGAATCTTCTGCTCATCCTGAGAACTTGACTTTAAGAGAAGAGGAGGAACTTTGTGGGCTGCAATCTGATCGTACATCCAAGATGAGATAGGAACGTTGGTCTTACCTGTGATACCTCCTTTTCCAGGGGAGAGATGATGAGTATCATCAAGATCTCTTGGTTAGCTCCTCCCACTCACTGCTGGTAGGCAGGGAACAAAAGACCTTTCTGTAGGCCCCTTTCTCTGAGGTCATCCAGGGGGAGAAACCCACCCCTGGCCAGTTCATACAATAGAATCATAGAATCATAGAATTGTAGAGTTGGAAGAGACCACGAGGGCCATCCAGTCCAACCCCCGCCACGCAGGAAATCTTGATCAAAGCATCCCCAATAGATGGCAATCCAGCCTCTGTTTAAAGACCTCCAACGAAGGAGACCTCACCATGCTCCGAGGGAGTGTGTTCCACTGCTGAACAGCTCTTACTGTCAAAAAGTTCCTCCTAATGTTGAGATGGAATCTCTGTTCCTGGAGCTTGCACCCATTGCTCCGTGTTCCAGTCTCTGGAGCAGCAGAAAACAAGCCAGCTCCACCCTCAGCGCGACACCCCTTCAAATACTTAAACAGGGCTATCATATCGCCTCTTAACCATCTTTTTTCCAGGCTAAACATACCCAGCTCCCTACGTCTCTCCTCATAAGGCAGTTTCCAGACCTTTCACCATTTTAGTTGCCCTTCTCTGGACATGCTCCAATTTGTCAATATCCTTTTTGAATTGTGGTGCCCAGAACTGGACACAGTATTCTAGGTGAGGTCTGACCAAGGCAGAATAGAGCAGCACTATTACTTCCCTTGATCTAAATACTATACTTCTATTGATACAGCCCAAAATCGCATTGGCCTTTTTAGCTGCCACATCACACTGTTTACTCATGTTCAATTTGTGGTCTACTAGGACTCCTAGATCCCTTTCGCACGTAGTCTCGTTCAGCCAGGTCTCCCCCATCCTATATCTATGCATTTCATTTTTTCGCCCTAAGTGCAGTACTTTACATTTCTCCATATTGAATTTCATTTTGTTAGCTTTGGCCCAGCTCTCCAGTCTATCCAGGTCATTTTGAATTTTGATCCTGTCCTCTAGGGTATTAGCTACTCCTCCTAATTTGGTGTCATCTGCAAATTTGATAAGTATGCCCCTAATTCCCTCATCCAAGTCAGTGATAAAGATGTTGAATAGCACTGGGCCCAGGACAGAACCCTGTGGCACCCCACTGGTCACATCTTTCCAAGACGAAGAGGAGCCACTGCTAAGCACCCTTTGGGTTCGGCCGGTCAACCAATTACAAATCCATTGAACAGTTAACTTGTCTAGCCCACATTTTACAAGCTTGTTTACAAGAATGTCATGGGGAACCTTGTCAAAGGCCTTACTGAAATCAAGGTATGCAATATCCACAGCGTTCCCTTCATCTACCAAGCTAGTAACTTTATCAAAAAAAGAGATCAGATTAGCCTCCATGTGTGCTCCCAAGTCCATCTAAAGTCTCTAAAGAAGAAACTAAAAAACAAGAATAATAGTCCTCAGATCAAAAAAGGAAAAAAGAGTTATGTGCCAGCATCCTGGGTGGGGAGGATACTCATCGTCTCTCTCCTGGAAAAGGACGTAACACAAGTAAGACCAATGTTCCTTTTCCCAGTGGAGAGACCTCAGAGTATTCTCAAGATCTCTGGGATCTACTAAAGCCCACTAAACAAAAAAGGGTGGGAGCTGGCTTAAGAAAAAAAAAGCTCTACTTTCTGATGAAATGCTGCAGAACCCTCCTGCCAAAAGCAGCTTTGGCAGACTGCAACTTATTCAGTTTATAATGGTGGAGAAACGTGGATGAGGATCCCCACGTGGCTGCTCTGCAAATCTCCTCCAAGGACGCCTCCCTGTCACATGCCGCCTAGGTTGCCGCACTTCTGGTGGAATGAGCTAACACTCCCTCCAGAACCGGGATGTTCAGAGACTCGTAACAAGTGGCAATACATGCTCAAACCCATCTGCTCAGTGTGGAGGAGGAAACCTTGCATCCCAAATATCTAGGATGCACTGACATGAACATGTAATCCAAGATCCGAAATGAGCTGGTCCTCTTCATGTAGATACAAATTGCTCTACATACATCAAGAGTGTGCCAGATCTTCTCCAATTCCCTCAATGGATTCAGACAAAAGGAGGGAAGGATGATATCCTGTGATGTGTGGAATGGGGTATTCACCTTTGGTTTAAATTCTGGCCGTGTACGAAGGACAACCGAATCCTGTCGGATGAGACACAGATCTTTCCTGATCGACAGGGCACCTATCTCCAACAGCCTGCGCGCTGAGGTAATGGCCACCAGAAATAATACCTTCCATGACAGTGCTTCAGGGAGACTTGCCTAAGTGGTTCAAATGGTGGAACTGACAAAGCCTTTAGGACTGTGTGAAGATCCCAAGATGGAAATCTGTGGACCGTTGCGGGGGGGCCAGATTAGATAACCCCCTCATGAACCTGCATAGGTCTGGATGGGTAGATATCACTGGGGCCTTGTCTGGCAGAAGAATAGATACAATGGCCGCCACCTGTCTCTTGATAGCGTTAGGCATAAGACCCCTTGTGACTCCTTCCTGTAAAAACTCCAGTAGTGTCGGAACCAATACTTCTAGCTCATCTCACATCTTCCTCCTGGACCATCTGCGAAATACCCTGAATGTATACTCATAGATTCTTTGGGTGGAATCTTGTCTAGCAGCAAGGATGGTTTCCACCATTAGAGGAGAATAACCCTTTGTGGTTAACATCACCCTTTAAGCCTCCAGGCATGGAGCTGAAGCTATTCAGGATCTGGTTGATACACCTGATCCTGTGAAAGAAGGTCCACCCAAAAGGGAAGAGGCATTGAGGCAGTTTCCATGTCCAGTATGTCTGAGAACCAAGCTCTTCTGGGCCAAGCCGGAGCTATCAGAATTACGTCTGCTTCCTCCGACCGTGTTTGAGTCAGGACTCTGGCTATCAATGGGACTGGAGGGAAGGCATAAAGAAGCTGTGAGGGCCAAGGCTGGTTCAGAGAGTCTATATCCTTGGCTCCCTCACTCAAGTATCTTGAGAAGAATTGAGGAAGCCTGGTGTTCGCTGGGGAGGTGAACAGATCCAGGACTGGGAATCCCAGTGACTGCGTGACTAGGCGAAATACCTCCAGATGCAAGTTCCATTCCCCTTGATCTATATCGGTCCTGCTGAGCCAATCTGCCTTGGAGTTGATCCCTGTAGATGTTCTGCTTCCAGAAAAAGTAGGTTCTCCTCAACACACTGAAGCAAGAGGGTCGACTCTTCCATGAGGGACCTGGATCTCGTTCCTCCCTCACAATTTATATGGACCTTTGCTGTGGTGTTGTTGGTCCGCACAAGGACCGCCTTGTTCCACAATCATGGCAGGAAAGCCCGAAAAGCTAACCTGACTGCCCTGAGCTCCAGTCAATTGATGCTGTGCTGGGCCTCCTCCTGGTTCCACCGGCCCTGCACCAAATGTTCCTTGTAGCCTCTGAGGCTTGTGTCCATTGTGACTTGCACCCTTTGAGGCCTCCAAATGGGACAGCCCTTGAGTACTGCATGTGACGTCCACCAAGTGAGGGATGCTTTGACGTTCTGCAGGATAGTCACTCTCCTGTGGTGCTTGACTGCTATATCCAGCTGAAAGGGAAGAAGCCACTGAAGAGGCTTTGCATGGAACCGAGCCCAGGGAAGGCATTCCATGGCAGCTATCATAAATACCTGAAGTTACGCAAGTTGCATTATGTCCACTTTGCGTAATTTCAGAGCACGGCATACCGAAGTCTGCAGTGACAACACCCTCTCCTGAGGGAGTGAGACCTTGCCTGTCTGGGTATGAAGAATAGCCCCCAGGTGCTGAATCTGCCTGGATGGTGTCAACGAACTCTCTTCCTGATTCACCAGGAAACCGTGATCCCGAAGCGAGGCTAAGATCTGCTGGACGTCCTCCACTGCGCAAGTCTCGGACAGCGACCAGATCAGTAAGTCATCCAAGTAGGGGTAAATATGTATCCCCATCTTTCTCCAGTGAGCAACTAGTGCCACCATGATCTTTGTGAATACCCATGGAGCCAAGAACAGGCCAAAAGGTAGGGCCCTGTATTGGAAATGCCTCTTCTTGTAGACGAAGCGGAGGAAATGACAGTGTTCTGACAGTATTGGTACATGAAGCCAGGCATCCTGTAGGTCCAAGGAGGAAAGAAAGTCCCCGGGTCTGAGAGCCTCTAAGATGTGCTTCAGGGTCTCCATCCAAAATCTGCATTGGCAGACAAACTTGTTGAGACCCTTCAAGTTGAGAATGGCCCGCCACTTGCCATTTTTGGGGGGGACCAGGAAAATGTTGGAGTAGCAGCCATGGGTCCGCTGGGCACTCAGGACTTCTTCTACAGTACCCAAGGAAAAAAAATGTTGGATGGCCTCTAACATCAGCTGATGCTTCACCGGGTCCCTGGACCAAGGAGTTGGAATGAAACAATGAGGGGGCAGGCAGGAGAACTCTATACAGTGCCCTTGTTGTAGCATCTGCAGGACCCACCTGTCTGAAGTCAAGCTCTCCCCGGCCGAGATAAAGCCCTGAAGCCTGCCCTTGACCTGATCACTATAGTCATGCTTGCTGGTTTTTGACTGGTGGCTTGGAACCAGAAGAGTTAAAGGATCTACCTGATGATCCAGATTGGCACCTACTATATTGTTTTCTCCCCAGTGTTGCTTGAAGCTCCTGTTATCTCTAGAGCAAAAGCTTGAGGAGGTAGAAGTACCAGATTGCACTCTAAAGGGTCGAAAGGAATGAGAATGCCTAGAGATTAGGGCTTTTTGGGGGGGGGGGTCTTTGTCCTCCACAAAGACTGGTTCCAATGATTCTCCAAAAAGCTTTTCCCCTAAAAAGGGAGAAAAAAAAACTAGATTCTGTTTTGATTTGTAGTCAGCGTTCCAACTCTTAAGCCACAGAAGCCTCCTTGCTTGCACCGCTGTGTCCTGAGCTCTGGCAGAGAATTGGACCACATCCAGGGAACTGTCTGCAAGAAAAGAAGATGCACGAGAAATCTCGTTGAGGCCCTGATGAAGCTTGGTATTTGACCTTGGAGCATTCTCCAGAAGTTCACGAATCCATTGCAAAGAAGCCCTGGTAACCATTGTGGCAGTGATGGAGGCACTGATGGCCAAAGACAGGGCCTTGTGTGTCCACTTGAGAGCAGCATCCTTGCATCTATCTTCAGGAAACTTAAGTGTCTTCCGCATCACAACAGAAAATCCTGGAAGAGACCAATGCTGAAACCGGAGCGTCAATGAGCGGGACCTGTAGCTTCGTCATAACCTTCTTTGGCAAACAGTACAACTTCTTGACAAAGGATGGCTGTGATTGCTGGCCGCCAGAACATTCCACTCATCCTTCATCACCTGCTTTAGATTGGCTGGAACAGGCATCTCCATGGTAACAGGTAATGAGGATGGGGGGAAAAAATCAGTTGACATTTGAGGCAAATCAATGTCAGCTGTGGTTCCTGATTCTGAGGTAGACTGATACCCAAGGTCTTGACACTCTTTTGTATCAGTATTGAGAACTCTTCCCGTTTAAAGAAGTGTGCAAATGAGGGGGAGGCTCAGAATTTGTCCCCTCATCCTCAGAAAATTCAGGCTCCTCTCTATCAGATAGATCAGAATACTCCATTACGTCCTCCTCGTCAGAGGCCTCCCCCTCCTCTGCTGAGGAATATGTGGCAGGAATCTCCTCCTCCTCCAATCTTGCCATCTTGGGCCGAGAGGTAGTAGCCTCCGCCTCGGACTCTGAAGCCCACAGTCCTTCATCTTCTTCCTCCCCCAGTCCTCCTCTTCATCCCCCCTACCTCAGAAACATTCTTTGAAAACACAATGTGGGCTTGCTACAGGCCAGATGTCCCTGGTCTCAGTTCCTCTCCTGAATCCCCTCCCGCCCGTCCAGTCTGAGCTTTCCCTTGCACCTTCTTCCCCTGCTGAGCTCTATAGGCTGGCTTCTTGGGCCTCTCTGCTGGCGCAGACATGCATTTGGAGGCCTTGCCGCCTCCCAGTGTCCTTTGGAGCTCATGCCGTGGCCGAACGCGGGGAGGCACAACTGGAGCCTCTGGTTGGGTGAGCGGGGATAGCTGGATGGGGAGGAATAGACCCTTAAAGCGGCTGCATGAGTGGTTGAGAGGGTGGACGGGCCCCGGGAGGGAGGGCAACAGCTGATGCGGTGCTGCAAGCCCAGAGGGCACAGGATCTGGACAGACAGCGTCGAGGACTTTGCGGTTGGTGCAATGGGGGGGGGGTTGGATGCCCCAGGTCCCAGGACTGGATTCCCCCCCACCAGAGCCCTGCCAGACCCAAAAAAGCAGGCTGGGCGAGGCACCCTCAAGGTTTCCCTGGCCACAAGGTCCTTCACCCAGGCTGCCAAGCCTGGTGGTGAATCACCTCCCTAGGTGACGATTCCCGGGGTCCCCTGGTTACTCATGACCTCCTCGTCTCCAAGTGGACTCTTGAGGGGACAAGAATCAGCCACCAAACCCTGGGATGACTGCCCTTCCTCGGAAGCAATCCCAGCCTCCTCCTCCTCTTCCAGGAGGGTTATGGCGGCGGCTGTAACCTGGCTGTCTCCCAACACCAGCGGTTGAGGTGCAGCCAGGGAAGCCTTGGTGGTCAACACAGGAGGGCTTGTACCCCTTCTTCGACATGGGATCAGTATCAGAAGCGGGGGATTGTCCCCCCCTTTTTTTTATCTCTTGGTCTTGTTTTTCTTGCTTTCTTTTGTATTTTCCATGGTGCCCACGCTGCCTTTGTTCAACCACGTGAGCACCTGGAGAACCAAGACAAAGTGACCTCCAGGAGTGGTAGGCAGGAAACAACTGGCCAGGGGTGGGTGGCTCCCCCTGGATGATCTCAGAGGAAGGGGCTTACACAAAGGTCTTTTATTCCCTGCCTACCAGGAGTGAGTGGGATGAGTTAACCCAGAGATCTTGAGGATACTCTGAGGTCTCTCCACTGGGAAACTGCTGACCTATCCCTAGACAAGTTCTGGATTTCTGTGAAAGAAGAGTATCCTACCATTCATAGGAAAGCACTAAACATATTGCTGCAGTTTTCAACCTCTTACATGTGTGAGCAAGCTTTTTCTTATCTAACAAGTATTAAAAGCAAAGACAGAAATTGTCCCCTTTCAGTTGAAGATGAAATCAGGGTGTGTTTATCAAAAGTTCTACCCCAAATTAAATATTTGTGTACCAAAAGACAAGCACAGGTGTCACATTAATAATGTTATCATAATAAATATATTGGTATTAAATCAAATATATTTGTATTAGTCTTTTTTGAGTATTTTCATATGAAATTTTTCATATCAAATGCGTATTGCTAGCAATGTGGAATATAATAAGCATCTATTTTTTTTCACTGTTTCTGTAATTTTTTTTTCCAAGGGAGCTGTAGGTATAATATTTACGTAAGGGTTCCCTGAGATCTGAAAATTATTTCAAGAGTTCCTCCAGGGTAAAAAGGTTGAGAAAGGCTGGTCTAGATCAAGGGAAGTAATAGTGTCACTCTCTTTTGCTTTGGTCAGACCTCACCTGAAATACTGTGTCCAGTTCTGGGCACCACAATTCAGGAAGGATATTGACAAGTTGGAACGTGTCCAGAGGAGGGCGACCAGGATGGTGAGAGGTCTGGAGGCCATGCCCTATGAGGAGTGGCTTAGGTAGCTGGGTATGTTTAGTCTGGAGAAGAGAAGGTTGAGAGGTGACATGATAGCCATGTTTAAATATTTGAAGGGATGTCATACTGAGGATTGAACAAGCTTGTTTTCTGCTGCTCCAGATACTAGGACACAGAGCAATGGGTTCAAACTACAGGAAAACATTAGGAAGAACTTCCTGAGAGTAAGAGCTGTTCGGAAGTGGAATGCACTGCCTCGGAGTGTGGTGGAGTCTCCTTCTTTGGGGGGTTTTAAACAGAGGCTGGATGGCCATCTGTCGGGGATGCTTTGATTGTATATTCCTGCATGGCAGGGGGTTGGACTGGATGGCCTTTGTGGTCTCTTCCAATTCTATGATTCTATGATTCTACACTATGATTCTGTTGATCTTGTTTAAAACAGCCATCTTTAAGTATTTGAAGGAATGTCACGTAGAAAATGGAGCAAGCTTGTTTTCTGTGCTCTAGAGACTAGGTCATGAATTCAAATTATAAGAAAAAAATATTCAACCTAAACATTAGGAAGAACTTTTTTATTATATGATATGATTGTGGAAAAAAACTGCTTTGGGTGGTGGTGGACTCTCCTTTATTAAACAGACATTGGATAGCATTGAGATAGCAATGAGAATGCATTTATTTCTATCTTCCTGCATGGCAGGGGATTGGGCTAGTTGGCCCTTGTGGCCCTTTCCAACTCTATGATTCTATGAGCTTGTCTAGACAAGGGGAAAAACCCATACCTCCCCCGAATCTGGTCCAATAAAGCCACATACCCAAATCTGGTACAATAAGGGCACATGATGTTTGGCCCTATCTGCACCTAACTCATGATTCATCACCTTAACCCGGGTTTTAAAAATTCCCAGTTTTCTCTGGCATTTTCAGGAAACTCCAGTGTTTCTTCTAACATGAACAATGGATCTGCCCTGGATTTAGGACAGGGAGGTGTGGGAGGCAGAACAGATTACTGCCTGGCAGGCAGAGCCCTTTCCCTCAATGTTTGGGCCTGTTCCTACACTTCGAGAAAGATTTTTCCTCCTCACTGCTACCGCCACTGGTATGCAGTCACTCACTCTGATATCAGAATGAATTGCCCAGCCATGAGATCAATGGTGAGGAGGTTGATCAGGCTACCTCCCTCACCATTGATCACATGGCTGGGCACCACGTTCTGACTTCAGAGCAAGCAACTTTGTGCCAGTGAGGTTCTGCCATGGAGGTGCCTGGCTGGGAAGGCAGTGGTGGCAGACCTAAAGACATCAGCAGCAATGAAGCAGTGCAGATTTGAGACTGGGCAGATGTGGCGCATAACTCTGTGCCAGTGTAGCCCAAATTTCATTGCCGCAGCTCCAGGCCAGAGTACTCCATTTCATCTGGATTTTACCCCCAGTGTAGACACTCTGTAGAGCCAAAGAGAACAGATAGATTGTTCGTTTTAGCATGTCCCTCAGATAATGAGATTCTGTTTGTCTGTTGTTGTTATTTTTGTTTTGTTTTAAAAAACAAATCCTTCTATCTTCACAGCACTGCAGAAGTCTCAAGCTACAAAAATAGTCAAAGACCTTTTAACAGTAGCTCCAGGAAGAGTGAAACTGACCAAACTACAGATATTGCCATCACATGTAAGGCTTCAGTGGGTTATAGTTTCATGCTAAGACAACATGCTTCCATTATCCAGTAAGAGAGTTCCAGCCAGGAACACACACACTCAGAAGTATCCAAAGTCCTATCTTCTTCTGCCTTAATGTTGCCTCTTGAGTCATCTGCTTTGACTAGATTATATGTCTTTAATCATATGTTGCCTATTGTGAACTGACTCTGCATGGTGGATAAAGTTTACCTTTGTAAAGTTTGCTTTGATGTGACCACCATCAGATCCTAATGGGAATTTCACAAGGAAGCTAATTTCAGTTAAGCACTGGAAGAAACTTCCAAATGATAAATTGTTCCACTATGGAAATAGCATTAGGATGTGGAGGGCTAGCCTTCACTAAAGGTATTCATACAAAGCAGTGCATCCCAAACTTTAGTCACCCAACTGCTTTAATGTGATTCATTGCTCCATCTTGTTGAAGACTCCCTTAGCCCTTCTTTCCCTAGATGCACTCAAGGCCTTTGACAGGGTGGAGTGGGTCTACCTATTTTGACTCCTTCGTGAAATGGAATTTGGCACTAACTTTCTTACAACATTAGGTCTCTTGTATGAGCATTTTAAAGCCACAATATTGATAAACGGACTGGACTCTACACCTTTTGCATGGCAAAGGGTGCTCAGCAGGGTTTTCCCCTTTCTCCTATTTTATCTGCTATTGCCATAGAACCATTGACCAATTTAAACAGAATGCACCCTGAGATTGAAGGTATAAATATTAATGGGACCCAACACAAGACTACACTGTATGCAGATGATGTGTTGATATTTACACAAAATCTAGATAAATCGTTCCCCATCCTGACCCAACTAATAGACACTTATGGAAAACACTCAGGTTTTAAAATAAACTTCCTGAAATCTAAACTTATGTCTATAAACACCCCCTTACTACAACAAAAGACATGGCATACTGTTACATCCTTTCAATTATGTCCCTCAAGTTTTAAGTATCTAGGAATCACATTAACTAAAAAAAATCAACTAACTACTTCATCACAACTATCATCTAGTATACACATGGATGAAATGGAAAATAGCTTCCTGGAAACAGCTTAATCTCTTGATACTTGTCAAATTGCACTGGTCAAAATGTTTCTTGCTCCTCATTTATTTTTCTTATTCCAAGACATCCCATTAATTCCAGCATCAAGAAAATTTAAAATTTGGCAAAATATGATAAACAAATATGTTTTCAATAGCAAACGCCTCAGAATTACTAAATCAATCCAACTGTCTTTTCAGCTGAGTACCTGGCTTGTGGGAGCTATTAGCTAACACACATTGGAAACTACTTAATGCAGTGTAGATGTGTAAATTGCTATACATTTTAAAACAATTTGTAAGCTGCTCTGATAGCCTTTGTGGCTAAAGGGCGGGATATAAATACCTAATAAAAATAATAATTTAAAAACTGTGTTTTTAAAGGCTTGCTGGGGGCTTGATTTTGTTTTTGGCTGTTTGCTCTGCCTGGGGGAAGAATCAGCAGCCACTAGCTCTATATAACTCCTTATATAACAATAATGTCCATATAACAAGTCCAAGGGAAAAGCAATATTGATGTCCAAAGCACAATCTGAGGTCGAAGAAGCCAAAGAGAAGAAGTTAGCTACTCAAGAGAGAAATGTTCTGAAGTAAACTGCATGACAGATGAAAAGGAACTGAGGGCAGTAGCTTTCAGGTGCTATTTATAATGGTACCCTAGGAAGGCAGGGTAACCGCCAAAAGCTACTCAGCTCTGAAACGGTCCATGCCTGATCTGCGCATCTGCAAGATCCCAATTGTGTGAAGCACAGAGACACAAAGAAGAATTGTTATTTCTAAAGTAGTATTAAAAAAAATCTTAAAACGGTTACTATACGCGCAGTGGAATATGATACCTTGTTCTCTTGAGATCTCTGGTTTGTACCAGAACTTGGAGGTGTCTTGGAGAAACTTCACAGTCACATGCTTATCATTTGTATTTTCTGTAAGACAAAAATAAAAAGAAATGCATATTAGCATACAATAATTATCACATATTGAAGTAATCTTCAAGCTAGCTTGCTACCTAGCCATTGGTGGTAAGGTCTGGTCTATAAAGAATGAGACAGCAGATATGGTAGAAAAAGCTACAACAAACTCTGGTCTATACAGAATGAGACAGCAAATATTGTAGAAAAGGCTACAACAAATTGTAGAAGGAAGAAAATATGTTTTTAATGCTCTGCTACATTAACAGTTTCTTGAAAACAGAAATCCAGCAGAGGACACAACATTCTTTTCTATCTGCCTGTGTGTAGACAAGTTTATTTTTTTTTACACAGAGGGTATCCCAATAGTTTTATATCACTTAATTCCCATCACATATTCTGAATGCTCAAATTTAAATTTAGCAATGAATGAGGAAACAGACTGATCACATTTGCAAAGCAAGCTTCACTGCTGGCTGTGCATTCAGCAAAAATATAAAGGCTTCTATGTAAGCATAAATTGATATGCAAAAGCCTGCTCTATGTGAACAAGAACACCAATACACCAGGAATTCTGTTCACACAGAATAGCCCTACATGTATACATGTAGAACACTTACATCTGGCTGCTTGGAGGGCATGGCTAGCAAGAGTGTTGTTTCTTTCAGGGGCAGGTAGTTGATACAATCCTGCTGTCCTTTCATGTTTTCAACAATTACATTAGGGTATATGTCATTTGAACACTGTTTCTGGGAAACCTAAGAAACTTTTCTAGCTTAATACGGCTACCATTTGGGAATACAGTACATCCTTATGCACACAGCATACCTGGCAATGATGAAGTGCTTACAACTTTAGAATAATCTGGGAGTACATTTGGAAATGGGATAATAATATCGCTCCCACTATATGGGCTGGAGAAGTCACTTGAAGAAAGTGAGATGGAGCTAAAAGGATCGCCTTCTGAAGTTCTCTTCTCTGGAAGTGGGAGCTGAGGTTGCATATTCACTCCCTGGTTTTGCTCATTTAGATTGTTCTGGTTCTTGTGTCTTGGAACAGATGCAAGAAAACTGTGTGGTGAAAAACTACTGTCCAGTGGTGATTTTGATATTTTGGAAGACCCATTATTACCTGCAAGAAAAGCAGGTTGTTTTTTTCCCAGTGACTGGCTACTGCTGGCACTGCAACCACCAAAACTGAGGAAAGTTTGAATGTTGATACTGGGCCCAGAGCCCTGCTGCTGACCAACTGATGAATTCTCTTGGCTTTTCAATGACCCAGTCTGGAGCCCTTTGGTCTGGAAATGAGACAAATGTGAACCATCTTGCACAGGAGCAGCAAACTCTGGAGACATGAAGTAGTTTCCAACCAACTTGCCATTGCTCATTTCTGAAAATTGGGGCATTGTAGAGGATGTAGGATTGTCTTGTTGTGAGATGTGTTCTCTTGTGGGACTGTTTGAAAAAGAAAGAATAACAATCAGGTAGCAAGTCTGTCCTCTGTTTTCTCTGGCAGCAAAATCACAGGTTCTAATAATGTTACCCACTACATCAGAGATGTATTTACTTTCTTATCTTCCAATATGTGATATATACCAAGTCTGTCAGAAATGCCCTTCTGGTCACTGAAATGTTAAGGAAAATGCAACATGGGACATACAGTGAAAGAAATAAAATATGTATGTGAAAGTCACAATGACTAAGCAAGAGCAATTATGAAGCTACACAGGTGAAACTGCTAATGTAATCTAGAAGTCCTGAGAGCCAAGGACAGAGGTACTGAATGCAGAATGGAAACACCTGAGAATCATTAAGTGTACAAGGTGAAATGTTGAAATACATGGGTTGGTCTTAAGTATGGGTGGAACTACGTGGACCAATCAGAATGGAAGTACACACCCACTGGGTGGAAACTAACTAGTGGGTGGTGATAAACAATGGCTATAAAATTGCAATGTTTGCCAATGTATTCTTGTTGAGTAGAGGTGGAGTAGTTTGGAGATATTGTGGAGTAGTGTGTAGAGATTGTGATTTGTTGACCATATAGTATATTTATATAGAAGAATAAAGTAGGTTTTATATAAAACTACTGAGTTGCCTGAGTGAATCCTGGAGACGTTTTGGAGACACCCGGAGAAGAGTGAGAAGGCTTGGAGAGTTTGTCAGGATCTTCAGCCTATTCTCTGAAACTCTGCTGCTTTGGAGGAAAGCATTAACCACTGATCTAAGCTGGTCGGCTCTGCTGCATAACAAGGTGGTGAGTTTGAGCCAGAGGTGAAGAGCTACAACTCCCATCATCCCTGACATGAAAAACAAGACAATCTTTATCCAACAGAATAAATAGACATAAATCTGCCATTAAAATGGCAACATTTCAAAATTAGTGGTAGAACATTTCAGTCTGTAAATGCAGTCATGGACGGGCAAACAACTGTTCTGGAACAAAAAGATATCAAAGGATGTTTGGTAGGAGTAACAGGAGAATGGAAAAACATTCACAAATTCCAATAAATTAGCAGAGGTATAAGCAGGTATAAAAGTTTCTTGGCACCTTGCATATACAGTCATCCCTCCACACTTGCATGGTTAAGCAGATTTGATTTGATTATTCACAATTATTGTGCTGTATGTGCTGCCGCCTCTGTTATTGCCCTACTCCACTTTTTAACAGGGAGTTCAACAACACCAGTTTTGCTGGGTGGAAATCAAACTGGTGGAGTGGCTGGGCTTGGCTGCATGCTTGCTCACTCACATGGGGAGGATGGGATGGGAGGAGAGTGAAAAGGGAGGGCATATGTACTCCCTCACTTGCTCCCATGAGCGAGTGGGTGAATGGGACAGGAGTGTAAGGAGGGAAGGTGTATGCACTCCCTCCCTCACTTGTGTGGAGGAATGGGATGGGAGAAGGGAAGTGCAAGAAGGGAAGGAAGGCGGGAAGGCAGTACATTTGTTCACTCTCACAAGTGGAGGGAAGGGGATAAAAGGAGCACGAGGAGGGAGGGCCCAGGTTCCCTTGGTCACTTGGCTGGGTGGGGGGAAACAGATGGGATGGGTGTCCCCTTTCTTCCTTCTCCCACCCCAACCCCTCCCCTGAGTGAAAGAGTGAGGGAATGTGTGCACAGCCAGGCACAACCACCCTGCCAATACAGGTACAGTGGGCCCTCAATATATATAAAAAAAGAGAGAGAGAGAGAGATCAGATTAGTCTGGCATGACTTGTTTCTCTTAAACCCATGTTGATTTTTTGTAATTATGGTATTGCCTTCTAAATGTTCACAGACTCTGTTTAATGATCTGCTCTAGAATCTTCCCTGGTATTGATGTCAGACTAACTGGACGATAATTGTTGGGATCCTCTTTTCCCCCCTTTTTGAAGATGGGGGCAACGTTTGCCCTCCTCCAGTCTGCTGGGACTTCTCCTGTTCTCCAGGAGTTCTCAAAGATTATTGCCAATGGCTCTGAGATTACATTTGCCAGCTCGTTTAATACCCATGGATGTAGTTCATCTGGTCCTGGAGATTTAAATTCATTTAGATTAAGAAGGCATTCCTGTACTACCTCTTTACTTATTCTGTGCTGGATTTCCCCTCTTGTGTTCTCTGTTCCATTATCCTCAGGTTGATCACCCTTTTCCTTTTCTGAAAACACTGAGGCAAAGAAGGTGTTGAGTAATTCTGCCTTTTTTTTTAAAGTGCATACACATAAGTAAATTTTCCTTTTCATAGATTGTACATTCAAATACAAATTTTATCTATCTATGCTTGAACATGGGCGATAAATTAAATGTTACAAAAGTTTATATACACATTCTCTCTATGTCCCTATTTTTAAACAGAGTGTCTGGACAAACAATTCTGGATGTACATTATCTGTATCTATATATATGCAGGTTTTTCTCATAAATATTCGTATTATCCATCTAATACTAATTTTCATCTAATACTAATACCCTCTAATACTAAATTTCAGTTTGTAGTTCTCTCCAAAAGGTTATTGCGAACTTCCTTTATTGAACTCCTTGAGATAACATGTTCTTTCCCTGATTTATCTGTTGTAGCCTTTCTTTAGCTTCAATTACATCCTTGTATATAATACACCCTATTTCTTTATCTTCCCGCTCATTAACCTACCCTCTATTCTTTAAATTTGCTATAGAGTTTCTAATTTTGTTTCATCCATAAAAAGCTCTTATTGATATCACTATATGTAATTATGACACTATCGTGGTAAGTGTTCTCTGCTTGTGTCATTATTTCTGAACAGTAATTTCTATGTTTGATTCTGAATTGCAAGTATATCGTTTAAGACTCTATCTTTCTCTCTAGAGTTTTCCCAGGAATCTATCACAAGTTTCCAGTCCTTTTTAGTCATTTGACTGCTCGTTTGCCTCAGTCTGTTTGTCAGTTTGTCCATCTCGATTAAATCCCATAATTTGTCTTTCCAGTCTTTAATTGATGGTTCTTCTTTTATCTTCCATTTTTTTGCGATGGTCTGAAATACTCTGGTTTCTCTTCGGATCGTATAACTCTTTCACCTAATTCTGCCTTTTCTCTGTCCCCTGTTAGCATTTTGCCATCTTCTCCACATAGTGGCCCTACCATTTCCTTCTTCCTTTTGCTGTGGACAAACCCAAATAAACCCTTTTTATTGTTCTTAACCTCTCTAGTGGGCCTGAGTTCATTCTGCGCTTTAGCTTTTCCTGTCAGAAAGTTCCTCCTAATGTTGAAGTAGAATCTCAACAGTGGCTCCTCTTCGTCTTGGAAAGATGTGACCAGTGAGGTGCCACAGGGTTCTGTCCTGGGCCCAGTGCTATTCAACATCTTTATCAATGACTTGGATGAGGGAATAGAGGGTATGCTTATCAAGTTTGCAGATGACACTAAATTAGGAGTAGTAGCTAATACCCTAGAGGACAGGATCAAAATTCAAAATGATCTGGATAGACTGGAGAGCTGGGCCAAAGCTAACAAAATGAAATTCAATATGGAGAAATGTAAGGTACTACACTTAGGGCGGAAAAATGAAATGCATAGATATAGGATGGGAGAGACCTGGCTGAATGAGACTACGTGCGAAAGGGATCTAGGAGTCCTAGTAGACCACAAGTTGAACATGAGTCAACAATGTGATGCAGCAGCTAAAAAGACCAATGCTATTTTGGGCTGCATCAGTAGAAATATGGTGTCTAAATCAAGGGAAGTAATAGTGCCACTCTATTCTGCCTTGGTCAGGCCTCACCTAGAATACTGTGTCCAGTTCTGGGCACCACAATTCAAAAAGGATATTGACAAATTGGAGCATGTCCAGAGAAGGGCGACTAAAATAGTGAAAGGTCTGGAAACCATGCCTTATGAGAAGAGACTTAGGGAGCTGGGTATGTTTAGCCTGGAAAAAAGATGGGTAAGGGGCAATATGATAGCCCTATTTAAGTATTTGAAGGGGTGTCACATTGAGGATGGAGCAAGCTTGTTTTCTGCTGCTCCAGAGACTAGAACACGGAACAACGGATGCAAGCTCCAGGAACAGAGATTCCACCTCAACATTAGGATGAACTTTCTGACAGTAAGAGCTGTTCGGCAGTAGAACACACTCCCTCAGAGCGTGGTGGGGTCTCCTTCCTTGGAGGTCTTTCAACAGAAGCTGGATGGCCATCTGTCAGGGATGCTTTGATCGTGATTTCCTGCATGGCAGGGGGTGGACTGGATGGCCCTTGTGGTCTCTTCCAACTCTACAATTCTATGATTCTATGATTCAATATCAACAGATTTGAACATCCATTGATCCTCACTGCATACCTAAAATGGCGCCTCCATATACTTAAAATGGCACCATCCATAACTAAACTGGCACTGCCCATACCTCAAATTTCACCACCACATACCTAAAATGGTGATGCCCATACTTAAAATGGCCACTCCCATTGATGAATATAGAGCTCTACCATCCACATTTTTTCCTACATACAAGAGGTTTCAAAACCAAACCCCCATGGATACAGAGGGCCCACTGTACTTCTTCAGTGTCACAATTTGCATTTTTCTGTAGCTCATTACACTCTGGTCCCATTCTCACAACTCTGTCATATGTTTTAAGTATTTGTAACTTGAATATTGTGTTGTATATATGCAAATGCAGAAGTGGAATGAAATCCACAAAAGCGCACACTGAAATAGAGTTGGACTCCCACATTTGCTGTGGTTAGGGGTGCAGGACTCCTGTGAAAGTGTGTAAAAAAACCACAAATATCTCTAGGACCCCCCCCCCAAAAAAAACCATCTTTAACACGAAACAAGTCATATCCATGGATTCAACCTACTGCAGATGCCTTTGAGGCAGCAAGGTTCCTTCACAAGGCAGAAGTGGGCAGCTGGTGGGGCTTGCCGCTACCCTACACCATTTTTATTAGGGACTTATAAGCCTTGCTGCACATTCACAGTCTATTGTAATCTATTGCAGTTTCACGAGGCTTGCAGTCCCTATTAAAAATGGCATAGGGCATCAGCAGAGGCATCAGCAAATAATCCGCAAATAATCAAATATGCAAAACTTAAAGCCGCAAATATGGAGGGCCAACTGTAAATCACTCTTTAAAGTGGCCACTAGATTCCCTACTCCCCACTTCTACAGACTAACATGGCTGTCAGGAAACTTAAATTCAACAGGCCAGAAGATAGTCACAGGTCCCCAGATAATACACCTCTGAAAGAGTCCAGCTTATCAGCTAAAAGGTTAAAAACTAAAATCCAAATGTCCCCTTAAAATTCTAGTCTTATCAAATTTTATACTACTTTTATACCACTTTTTCTATACCAAAAATGAACTCTTAATCTGTTATCTATTAAAATAAATGATTAAATACTGTTGTCCCTCCGTATCCACTGATTTGGTATCCACTGACTTAAGTATTCATGGCTTGAAAATATTCTTTAAAAAAAAATAATCCAAAAAGCAAACCTTGATTTTGCCCTCTTATATAAGAGACACCATTTTGCTATGCCATTGCATATAATGGGACTTGAGTATTCACGGATTTTGGTATCCATGGGGGTTCCTGGAACCAAACCCCAGCAAATATGAAGGGACAACTGTATTGTCAAATCTAAAAGTAAATATTTGTTGTTGTTGTTATTGTTAACTGCCCTAGAATCAGATTTGACTCATGGCCACCCCATGGATGAGATATCTCCAAGATTCCCTATCCTCAACCACCCTACTTAGGTCCTGCAGGTTCAGGCCTGTGTCTTCCTTGATTGAGTCTATCCACATAGTGTGTGGTCTTCCTCTCTTTCTTTTCCTCTCCACCTTTCCTAACATTACAGTATTGACTTTTCTAGTGAGCCATTCTTTCTCATGATGTGTCTAAAGTACAACAGCCTCAATTTGGTCATCTTGGCTTCTAATGAGAGTTCAGGCTTGATCTGTTCTAAGACCCATTTGTTTATCTTTTTGGTCGTCCACGTGTTTCTCAGCACTCTACTTCGACACCACATCTCAAATGAGTTGATTTTCTTCCTATCAGCTTTCTTCACAGTCCATCTCTCACAACATTACATGGTGATGGGAAATACAATGATTTGAACAATCCTGACTTTCATGTTCAGTTTTGTATCTTTGCATTTCATGATCTTATCCAGTTCTTTCATAGTTGCCCTTCCAAGTCCCAGTCTTTTTCTGATTTCCTGGCTGCAGTCTCCATTCCTGGCTATGATTGATCCAAGGAATGGGAATTCTTCCACTATTTCAATTTTCTCGTTGTCTATCTTGAATTTGTGTAGATCCTCTGTGGTCATTATATTTGTTTTCTTAATGTTCAGCATTAAGCCTGCTATTGCACTTTCTGCATGGCAGGGGGGTTGGACGGGATGGCCCTTGTGGTCTCTTCCAACTCTGATTATTTTATTCTTCTTTGACTTACCTTAATATGTTGTTGTCTGCTAGTAGTGTAGTGTTGTTTGCATATCTTAGATTGTTGATGTTCTTTCCTCCTATCTTTACTCCTCCTTCCTCCAAATCTAAGCCTGCTCTACCTATATCTATCTATGATATATTCTGTGTACAAGTTGAACAAGTAGGGTGATAGAATGCAACCTTGTTTACCTGCCTTTCCTATTGGAAACCATTCTGTTTCTCCATATTCTGTTCTTACAGTGGCCTAAGAACAAGTTATACATCAGGACAATCAAGAGTGTTGGTACACCCATTTCTTTAAGAGTGATCCACAGTTTCTCATGATTTGTGCAGTCAAATGCTTTGCTGTAGTCTATAAAGCACGTGCTGATTTTCTTCTGCTATTCCCTGCTATGCTCCATTATCCAACAAATGTTTGCTATGTGATCCCTAGTGCCTCTCCCTTTTCTGAACCCAGCTTGCACCTCTGGAATTTCTCTCTCCATGTATGGTAGCAGTCTTTGCTTCAGTGTTTGTTTGCATGGGAAATTAATGTGATGGTCCTGTAGTTGCTGCAATCTTTTGTGTCTCCTTTTTTGGAAATGGGGATGTATGCTGATCATTCCTAGTCAGTGGGCCACTGTTCTGTTTTCCAAATTTGTTGACAGATTGCTGTTAGGACTGTGGTAGACTCTTCTTCTGTGGACTGTAGCATCTCTATTGGAATGTCATTTGTTCCTGGTGATTTATTCTTTCAAATTGATTTGAGTGCTGCCTTCACTTTGTTTGCCATAATTTGGGGTTCTTCTTCACATGGTTCTTCTTCTCGACTGTCTTCCATTGTTTCATCTGTTTTGTAAAGCTCTTCTGAGTATTGCTTCCATGTTTTGTTTTGTTTTAATTTCAGTCTGGTCATGTACAGTATTGCATTCCTCTGCTGATCAAACATCATCCTCACTCTTGATTTGAACTTCCCTTTGAATTCCTGGATCTTGTGGAAGAGGTCTCTTCTTCCTTTTTTGTTGCCAGCTTCAATTTCCCTACATTGAGCATTACAGTATTTCTATGTATCCCTGCACACTAATCACTGAACTATTGTATTCATGGGCTTAGTTCTTCTCCTGTCTCCCTTGTCTTTTGCTTCACATCTTTCCTTTACTGCTTGAAGTGTATCATTGTCTATCATCCATTGTTTCTTCTCTTTCTTTTTGGCCACTGTTATTATAGTTCTGCTGTCCTCTTTGACTATGTCTCTAGCTTCTGTCCACAGTTCCTTTGGTTCTCGGTCGATTAGGCTCAGTAGAGCAAATCTATTTTTCACTTTGTCTCTGAATTTTGCTGGGATGTTTTTCAGATCACATCTTGGTATGATTATTGATTTTGTGTTTTTCTTCAGCTTTATTCTAATTTTTGTTATTTGTAATTCATGATCTGTGCCGCAGTCTGTACCTGGTCTTGATTTTGCCGTAAGAATTTTCAAGCTGTGGTGGGTTGAATCTGTGGATAAAGAATGCATGGATACAGAGGAAGAGGGCAGACCATTTGGGGGTTATGCCATTTGGATTGAGGTTATGCCAGGCAGAAGCCCCGGGGGTTTTTATGCATTTGACAAATGACGTTCTACATGAATTTCTGTACAAGTGAGTCCTGGTGTATCTGAATGATGTGTTAATTTACTCACCAGACATGAAGTCTCATGTATCATCAGTACAGAAAGTTTTGGGGAAAAATGTTGGATAATCCTCTGGCTTTTCTTCGCAAACGAAGAGTCAGGAAGGACTCATCCCACGCTTTCTGCAAGCGTGCTGTTGACTAAAAAGGCCAATCTGAGATAAACAAGTCCAGTTGCAAAAAGCACAGCATAAGGTCTCCTTGGGTGATGATTTTGGATTGTGATTCTTTCTGCGTTGTCGTTTCTCTTCAAGACTTGTTTGGCGTGAGTTCTCAAATAAGGCTGCAGCATTGTGGATAGTGTGTCTCCATGCCTCCCGATGTGAGGCCAGGGCGGACCACTGTTGGTGATCAATTTGGCCAAGCCTGAGATGTTGCTTCAGGGAGTCTTTGTATCGCTTTTTTGGAGCGCCCCTCTTACGCTGACCCGTGGCGAGTTCACTGTAGAGTAGTATTTTGGGGAGGCGATGGTCCTCCATCCTAGAAACGTGCCCTGCCCAGCGCAGCTGCGTTCTCAATATCATGGCCTCAATACTGGTGATCCCTGCTTGCTCAAGGACAGCAACATTCGTCACATAGTCAGTCCAGTGTATATTTTGTATATTTAGGATTGTGCGTAGACAGCGCTGATGAAAGCACTCGAGGAGTCGTAGGTGGTGGCGATAGGTGACCCATGTTTCAGATCCATAAAGGAGGATAGACAGTACAATGGCTCTATACACACTGATTTTTGTGCTTTGCCTCAGGTGTTTATTGCTCCAGACTCTTTTGTGAAGTCTTCCAAATGCACTATATGCCTTTGCTAATCTGTGATTGATCTCTTTGTCAATCTTGGCATCTGAGGAGATGATGCTTCCTAGGTAGGGGAACTGCTGAATGGACTTGAGCACAGATTTGCCGACGGCAATGTGGGGATGGTGGTGTTCGTCCTGTGGTGCACAGGCTGGTAAAGAACTTTGGTTTTCTTCAGGTTGACTTCCAGCCCAAACAGCTCTGCAGATGTTGCAAAGCAGGACGTTAGGCGCTGCAGAGCTGCTTCTGTGTGGGCAACAAGGGCATCATCATCATCAGCGAAGAGCAGCTCACGGACTAGATAGTTTAGAATCTTAGTGTGAGCCCTTAGACGGTTTAAGTTAAACAAGCTACCATCAGTACGGTAACGTATATAGATGCCGTCGTCTTCTTCAAGCTCTGCCATAGCCCTTTGGAGCATCATGCTAAAGGAGATTGTAAATAGCTGATCGGATAATCAGCTATATGACAAACTTTATAAATGTGAATTTCATCAAGAGAAGTTAGATTATTTGGGGTATTGTACTGTATCTCTACAAAAGGAATTGAGATGGATCCTGAGAAGGTTTGTTCTCTGCTGCTCCAGAAGGTATGACCAGATCTAATGGTTTTAAATTACAGAGTTTGCTGCTGCTTTTGCAAATGTCTCCTCCTTCCAAGCAAATATGAATGGATAAAAAATGAAAGTCAAGACCCTTTCAAGAAGGAGAGCCAGGTGAGAATTGCTGGTAGATGATCAAATTGGGGTGGGGGAGAGAAAGATCTGTTGGGAGTCTAGTACTGAAATGGAAGAAGAGAAACCACACTGCAGCTTTTCAGTGTAAGGAAGGGTTTTTTCTTCCTCTTGCTCCTCTAATTGTGGCCCTGGCTGCATTTCTCTCCTTCTGGAGCATGGTGCATCCCAATCCCCAACATTCTGCATTGGACTGATGCGCAGTAAGGAGGGGGGCCTCAATTCTTTTGCTAATGTCCTCTAGAGAAGATCCATAGTCAGATTTACCTCTCTAGGAATCCAGCTCCCTCCCTTTAATCCTTCCTTGCACTGAGAAGTTGCAAATCTCAGATTTTTTATTCATTCATATTTGCTTGAAAGGAGATGGCATTGGCAAAAGCAGCCAAAAAACAACCCCTCCCAGCCCCATCAATCTAGCTGCCCTCAGCTTTAACAATGTCTTCAGGGGCCTGAGAGGGCAGAGATAGCAGGGGGCGCATGCATCCAGCAAGCAGTGGGGAATGGAGGGGCAGCCCAAGCAAACAGTGAGGCAAACAGAGTGAGCCAATGAGCAAGAGGGCAGGCAAGTTGTGGGGGGATGGAGGTTCAGCCAGAGTGGTGCATGGGCTGAGCAAAGGAAATAGAGTGAGCCAACACACAAGAGGGCAGGTGAGCAGATGGACGAGGGAGCAGGTAGGCTAGCAGTGGGCAGAAGCCGCCTCGGTTGTGGACCATGTGCATCATGGGCTGAAGGGGACTGTTGGCAGGAAAGGAGACAGGGAGGAGGAGGGCGAACTGCAGCTGCCACCACCACCAGCAGCCCGCCGCAGCTGTTGTAAAAATCTCCTTTAGTGTCATCATCCTTCTCGTCATTCTGCTTGAGAGGAAGATGACACTGAAGGAGATTTCTGCAGTCGCGCTGGAAGGTGGAAGGGGAAGGCACAGAGACTAGTGCAGAGGCAGCTATAAACTCATGAATAACCAAATCTGCAAAAGTAAAACCTGCTAAAGTTGAGGGCCGATAGTAGTTTTAGTTATTTCCGATCCTTGTGCTGCTTCATCCTTCCTGCTGTTTTATTTCTTATCTAGTTCTTAATTTTTATCTGACTTGTTCTGTTGCTATTGTTCTATTCATAGCTTGCATTTTGTTTCTAATTTAATTTTTAGTAAATAGCATAGGGATATTTGGTTATTGGTATTAATTAATTATTTTTATTTCTTTATATTTATTTATCAATCAATCAAATCAATAGTCTGCAAGCCCTTTTAGCTTCTTGGTGGAAAGCTGGGACACAAATAATCTACTGTCTGCACCACTGTAACAGTAATTGTTGATGTGATCCAACAATAAATTAGCTCTCCTAATGGGAAAATCTAAATGAGAGATTTGCACTTCATCCACAGTAGATGGGTAGAAATTAAAAGATGTACACTACAGTTATCTTACCTTTCTCCTCTCAGGACAGAATTATTATTGGAAAGTGTACATGTAGCTGTCGAAGGTCGCTGACAAGAGGGACTTGTCTGCACATCAGCCCTCAAAAAAGCAGGATCTGACCCTGTGGGTCTGTTAGACATAACAAAGTGGTTGAGGCCTTCCATGTAATCTTGAGGTTCTGCAGAAATGAAACAAGGCACATTTCTTGTAAGATCCATACCTTAAAACTCCAGTAAGAGTAACATATATATTAGCTGACATGTACATGTTTCCTGTGGGGTGGGTGGGGGTGGGGAAATGCTTACATGCCCACTATTGCCTCAACGTGTTCAGATGCTGTTTGCACAGAAGTCTACATGAATAGTCTTGAACATACAGAGCCTGTGTAAATCTAATCTGTAGCCCCTAGCTACTGTAGTTTACAAAACGTGTAGCAAGCTCAAACTTTGAAGGCATAGAGGACTGTGTCAGGGCCAGAGTCTTTAACACACACACACCTACATTCAGTGGTAGCCATGTTGGCCATGCAGCAAAACAAAAACCACAATCCACAAAAAAGTGGTATCTTTATTGGCCAACCAAAATGCAAAGCACATGATGCAAGCTTTCAGAGGTCTACTGGCTTTTTCATCAAGGAAAAGATATTACAAAATAAAGAAAGAAAAGTGATGATAAATGTGTGCATACTCTACTTGTCTCAACTTTCCAATTTGAGGTTGGACAGCAACTTGTCAAGTGGAGCACTGATCATTTGCCTTCAGTGTTCCTCCGACAGCAAAATCTAAAGGTATTAAAAAGAGAATGGACCTCAACATGTCACAAAACACTCAAAGAGCAGCACTGAAATATGGATATTAAAGTATAAACACAGCCTTAAAAATAATTAATGCAAATTCCTGGAATGCAGCTGATCTGTATATTTTTTCACATCACCCTTTGCTGAAGTTGCTATGAGCAAAAAAGCAGCCAGGTGGGCAGATGCAGCAAGCTTTTGAGCCAGCAGTGCATGCCTTGTGGTGCGTGTAGTTATATCCTATATATTCCAGAGAGAAATAACTGCAGGGAGAGAAATAACTGCAGAGACGGCGGAAGAAGAATCCATAGTTGTCTGTTGCAGTGCACGTGCAAAGTTTGTCTTCTTCAAAGAAAACCTCACCTGCAACAAATGCAAATTGATACCTCTTTCATGTCTTTGTGATTAGCTTACCTTCAGTGGGGTCATTAACAGAAGTATAGTGTCTAGATCAAGGGAAGTAATAGTGCCACTGTATTCTGCTTTGGTCAGACCTCACCTGGAATACTCTGTCCAGTTCTGGGCACCACAATTCAGGAAGGATATTGAGAAGCTGGAACATGTCCAGAGAAGGGCAACCAGGATGGTAGGTGGCCTGGAAGCCATGCGCTATGAGGAACAGATTTGTTGGGTATGTTTAGTCTGGAGAAGAGAAGGTTGAGAGGGGACATGATATGCATTTTTAAATATTTGAAGGATGTCATACTGAGGATGGAGCAGGCTTGTTGTCTGCTGTTCCAGAGACTAGGACACAGAGCAATGGGTTCAAACTACAGGAAAAGAGATTCCACCTTAACATTAGGAAGACCTTCCTGGCAGTAAGAGCTGTTTGGTAGTGGAATACACTCCCTGGGAGCATGGTGGGGTCTCCTTCCTTGGAGGTCTTTAAACAGAGGCTGGATGGCCATCTGTCAGGAATGATTTGATTGTGTATTTCTGCATGGCAGGGGGTTGTACTGGATGACCCTTGAGGTCTCTTCCAACTCTGTGATTCTATTATTCTTTGGTAACACTGACATTTCGATGGTTGAAATCCTTCCTAAAATTGGTAAGTTCATTTGTTCCCAATTGCTATATCTTTTTAAATTTAACTCTATTTTTTATAGTTATTCTCAAAGAGTTCTGAAGATTTTTTTTAGATCATCACTCATCTTTTACTGTTTTTTAAATTTTGATTCCTGCCAATTTGTAAAGTATCACATCTTTGTTTTTGGATACTTTTTTTTATTAGTATAGCTGATTTTTCTTTGTCTCTGGAACAGCAGACAACAAGCTTGCTCCATCCTCAGTATGACATCCTTCAAATATTTAAAAATGCCTATCATGTCCCCTCTCAACCTTCTCTTCTCCAGACTAAACATACCCAACTCCCTAATCTGCTCCTCATAGGGCATGGCTTCCAGACCACCCACCATCCTGGTCGCTCTCCTCTGGACACGTTCCAGCTTCTCAATATCCTTCGTGAATTGTGGTGCCCAGAAGTGGACACAGTATAACAAATGAGGCCTGACCAAAGCATAATCTCTCGGTGTGGCTTTTCTTCACAAACCAAGATTCAGGAAGGACTCATCCCGTGCTTTCTGCAAGCCCACTGATGACTGAAAAGGCCAATCCAAGATAAACAAGTCCGGTTGCAGAAAGCACAACAGAAGGTCTCCTTGGGTGATGTTTCCGGGTTGTGATTCTTTCTGCGTTGTCGTTTCTCTTCAAGACTTGTTCGGCGTGAGTTCTCAAATAAGGCTGCAGCATTGTGGATAGTGCTCCTCCATGCCTCCCAATGTGAGGCCAGGGCGGACCAATTGTTGGTGATCAATTTGGCCGAGCCTGAGATGTTGCTTCAGGGAGTCCTTGTATCGCTTTTTTGGAGCACCCCTCTTATGCTGACCCGTAGCAAGTTCACCATAAAGTACTATTTTTGGGAGATGATAATTCTCCATCCTAGAACTGTGCCCTACCCAGCGCAGTTGTGTTCTCAATATCATGTCCTCAATGCTGGTGATCCCTACTTGCTCAAGGAAAGCAACATTTGTCACATAATCAGTCCAGTGTATATTTAAGATTGTATGTATATAGCGCTGATGAAAGTCTTTGTGGAGTCGTAAGTGTTGGCGATAGGTGACCCATGTTTCAGACTCGTAAAGAAGAATAGACAGTACAATGGCTCTATACACACTGATTTTTGTGCTTCGCCTCAGGTGTTTGTTACTTGACTCTAGTGGCACTATTACTTCCCTATTACTATACTATACTATTACTATACTCCTATTAATGCAGCCTGGAATCACATTGGCGTTTTTAGCTGCTGCATCACATTGCTGACTCATGTTCAGCTTGTGGTTCACTAAGACTCCTAGATCCCTTTCGCACGTAGTCTCATTCATCCAGGTCTCCCCCATCCTATATCTATGCATTTCATTTTTACTGCCCAAGTGTAGTATCCTACATTTCTTCCTGTTGAAATTCATTTTGTTAATATTGGCCCAGCTTTGTAATCTATTCAGGTCATTTTTGATTCTGATCCTTTCCTCTGGGGTACTGCCTACCCCTCCTAATTTGGTGTCATCTCCAAATTTGATAAGCATACCCTCTATTCCCTCATCCAAGTCATTGATAAAGATGTTGAATAGCACTGGGCCCAGGATAGAACCCTGTGGCACCCTACTGGTCACTTCTCTCCAGGATAAAGAAGAGCCATTGGTGACTACCCTTTGGGTTCAGTCACTCAACCAATTACAAATCCACCTAACAGTTGCACTGTGTAGCCAACAGGTTACTAACTTTTTTGCAAGAATATCATGGGGGACTTCGTCCAAAGCCTTACTGAAATCAAGACACACAACATTCACAGCATTCCTTTCATCTATCAAGTTTGTAACTCTATCGAAAAAAGAGATGAGTTTAGTCTGGCATGACTTGTTTTTTAGAAATCCATGTTGACTTTTTGTGATCACGGCACTCCTTTCTAAGTGGTTACAGACTATCTGTTTAATGATCTGCTCTAGAATCTTTCCTAGTATTGATGTCAGGCTGACTGGGCGGTAATTATTTGGGTCTTCTTTTCCCCCCTTTTTAAAGATGGGAAAAACATTTGCCCTCCTCCAGTCTGCTGGGATCTCTCCTGTTCTCCAGGAACTCTCAAAGATTATTGACAGTGATTATGAGATTACTTTTGCCAGTTCTTTTAATACCCTTAGATGCAGTTCATCTGGCCCTGGAGACTTGAACTCATTTATACTGGCCAGGTGTCCTTGAACTACCTCTTTAAAAATTCTGTGCTGTATTTCCTGTACTGCATCATCTGTTCCACTTTCCCCAGGATGAGAACTGTTCCCCCGTTGGGAGAAGACTGAAGCAAAGAAGGTGTTAAGTATTTCTGCCTTTTCCCTGTCACCTGTTAGCTTTTCGCCATCTTCTCCACACAGCAGCCCTACTATTTCCTTGTTCTTCATTTTGCGATGGACATACCCCAAAAAGCCCTTTTTATTCTTTTTAACCTTACTAGCATGCATGAGCTCCAGCTGAGCTTTGGCTTTTCTGAATTTCCCCCCACATGAGCTGGCTATTTGTTTGAATTCTTCTTTGGTGATTTCCCCCGTTTTCCATTTCTTGTACATATCCTTTTTATATTTTAGCTCAGTTTCGACATCCATCCTGGCTTCTTTAGACACCTCCCCCTCTTCCCCCTCATTGGAACTCATCGAAACACCACTCCATCCTGTCAAAGACTCCTATGATTCTTCTCTCCTTAGACACACTCAAACCCTTTGACAAGGTAGAGTGGAATTATTTATTTGGCGTATTGCAAGGGATGGATTTTGGTCTAAATTTCATTTCAGCAATTAGGAAATTGTATGAAAACTCCAAAGCCTCTATATTAATTAATCGTTTAGATTCCACAACATTTAATCTAAAAAGAGGCACCAGACAGGGTTGCCAAATTTCCCCCTATTTTATTTGCACTAGTGATTGAGCCCCTTGCTAATCTAATTAAAACACATCAAGAAATCATGGGCATCCAGATTCAAGGAACACACCACAAAGTTTCATTATACCCAGATTATGTTTTGGTCTTTTTACATCATCCAGAATCTTCTTTTCCCAAATTAGCATAATTAATAGATACATTTGGGATATATTCTGGATTTAAAGAAAACTTTCCAAAAGTCAAAATGAATGTGTATAAATACTACCCTAAATCAACAAAAGAAATGGCACATTTTAACTAACTCACAATTATACAAATCTGGATTCTCATATGTAGGCGTCATAGAATCATAGAATCATACAATTGTAGAGTTGGAAGGGACCACGAGGGCCATCCAGTCCAACCCCTTGCCACAAAGGAAATCTTGATCAAAGCATCCCCAACAGATGGCCATCCAGCCTCTGTTTAAAGACCTCCAAGGAAGGAGACCCCACCATGCTCCCAGGGAGTGTGTTCCACTGCTGAACAGCTCTTACTGTCAAAAAGTTCCTCCTAATGTTGAGGTGGAATCTCTGTTCCTGGAGCTTGCATCTATTGCTCCGTGTTCTAGTCTCTGGAGCAGCAGAAAACAAGCCTGCTCCATCCTCAACGTGACACTCCTTCAAATACTTAAACAGGGCTATCATATCGCCTCTTAACCATCTTTTTTCCAGGCTAAACATACCCAGCTCCCTAAGTCTCTCCTCATAAGGCATGGTTTCCAGACCTTTCACCATTTTAGTTGCCCTTCTCTGGACATGCTCCAGTTTGTCCGTATCCTTTTTGAATTGTGGTGCCCGGAACTGGACACAGTATTCTAGGTGAGGTCTGACCAAGGCAGAATAGAGTGGCACTATTACTTCCCTTGATCTAGAGACTATATTTCTACTGATGCAGCCCAAAATCGCATTGGCCTTTTTAGCTGCTGCATCACACTGTTGACTCATGTTCAATTTGTGGTCTACTAGGACTCCTAGATCCCTTTCGCACGTAGTCTCATTCAGCCAGGTCTCTCCCATCCTATATCTATGCATTTCATTTTTCCGCCCTAAGTGCAATACCTTACATTTCTCCGTATTGAATTTCATTTTGTTAGCTTTGGCCCAACTCTCCAGTCTATCCAGGTCATCTTGAATTTTGATCCTGTCCTCCAGGGTATTAGCTACTTCTCCTAATTTGGTGTCATGTGCAAATTTGATAAGTATGCCCCTAATTCCCTCATCCAAGTCAGTGATAAAGATGTTGAATAGCACTGGGCCCAGGACAGAACCTTGTGGCACCTCACTGGTCACATCTTTCCAAGACGAAGAGGAGCCACCGCTGAGCACCCTTTGGGTTTGGCCGGTCAACCAATTACAAATCCATTGAACAGTTAACTTGACTAGCCCACATTTTATAAGCTTGTTTGCAAGAATGTCATGGGGAACCTTGTCAAAGGCCTTACTGAAATCAAGGATGCGATATCCACAGCATTCCCTTCATCTACCAAGCTGGTAATTTTATCAAAAAAAAGAGATCAGATTAGTCTGGCATGACTTGTTTCTCTGAAATCCATGTTGACTTTTTGTGATTATGGCATTGCCTTCTAAATGTTCACAGACTCTCTGTTTAATGATCTGCTCTAGAATCTTCCCTGGTATTGATGTCAGACTAACTGGACGATAATTGTTGGGATCCTCTTTTTTCCCCTTTCTGAAGATGGGGACAACGTTTGCCCTCCTCCAGTCTGCTGGGACTTCTCCTGTTCTCCGGGAGTTCTCAAAGATTATTGCCAATGGCTCTGAGATTACATTTGCCAGCTCTTTTAATACTCTTGGATGTAGTTCATCTGGTCCTGGAGATTTAAATTCATTTAGATTAAAAGGTATTCCTGTACTACCTCTTTGCTTATTCTGAGCTGGATTTCCCCTATTGTGTCCTCTGTTCCATTATCCTCAGGTTGGTCCCCCTTTTCCTTTTTTGAAAACACTGGGGCAAAGGATTTGAATCAAACAATACTCCACAATTATAACCCTGTTACAAAATGGATGAAACAGAAATTATGTTCCTGGAGATCACTGAATTGTCATTATTAGAATGCACTGCTATAACTAAAATGTTCCTCATTCCTCATTTATTTTTTCTCTTTCAGGTAATACCATTAACCCCAACCCCAGGGAACTTCATTTTGTGGGGAAAAAAATAATGTCTCAATATGTGTTCAATCAAAAACAACCACAATTCACTAAATCTGTGCCATTCCTCAGCTCCAAAAATGGAGGGTTAGCCATTACAAACTTATCATTATATTACCAGGCTTTTCAAATGGCACAATTTACTAAAATACTTGGGGAACACAGATCTAGTGGCTAGGTACCTATGGAAATTGGCTGTATATCATCACCTGTACAAGCACTATCATATTAAAAATCAAAGTATTTTATATTTCATTCAGTTGGCAATCCTTATTGATGTAAGTGCTAATATATATAGATATAGATATAGATATAGATAATATATATTATAATATCTATATTATATATAGATATAGATATAGATATATATACACACACACACACACATATATATATGTGGAACAATATATATATGTGTGTGTGTGTGTGTGTGTGTGTGGACCGCTATTAGCTACTGAGCCTAACCCACTCCAGCCCTTTTTCTTACGTCAGAATTTTCAAATGGAAGGCAAATTCAGACAATTTCATAATTGGAAAGATTGTGACTTGTATTGCATACATGATCTCTTTCCTCATGGTTAACAAATCACTGCAATGGCATTGGAATTCAAACTGAATAACACCGCACATAATTGTTTCCAATTAAGACAAGTCCTTTCCTTTGCTAGACATCTCACACTTACATATGGTCCAATGCGATCACTTACCTCATGTGAGGAAATATGTTTGGCTGATGCTACAAAAATAAAAAGTGTTGCAGCAAATATCTATAAACAATTACTTTCTGCAACATATGGATCAGGTCAACATGTACAATGTACATGTACAACGTACATGGACAATGTACAATTATCCTGGCAAAATGACCTAGGGATAGAGATCACGAACACTTGCTGGGCAAGAGTATGGAACTCTCCACCTTACAAATCTAAACCTGCCGATACTTGGGAGGGATTTCTAAAACTTGTTAACAAATGGTACTTAACTCCACTCCGCTTATCTAGAATGATCAACAACATGTCTCCATCTTGCTGAGATGATGTAAAGCTTTAGGGACTTACTGATACATGTGGATTGATTGTGAAAAAGTAAAAAAAAATCTGGATCTTTATTTTGCACCAAATCTCTCAGATCACAAATCAAATAATCCACTTTTGTTCAGTACTACTATTCCTTAATGCAAATCTAAAAAATCGGAAGATGATCACCTTCTTCTTGACAGCAGCTCGCAAAGAAACAGTTCAACATTAGAAGATGAGGAACCCAACCATGGAGAATTGATGGTCCAGAATATCGAGTACATGGCGGATGAAGAAACTTACCGTATACTATGGCAAAAACTAGAGCAATAATGACAAAAATGGCATTCCAGGAAGAATGGATGCCTTTTATTGAATATGTTAACACTTCATCACAAGGGTTACAACCTCCTAGGGAACACAGACAGCTATGGAAAGATACTCTTTCTTCAGGCATCCTAGATTAAGACACTTGAAATGAGAAAACTGAAACATATGGATAATCACACTCAGTTTTATATTCATCTCATAAGTCCCATAAACATTGTGTTGTATAATGTTTGTTTGTTTAACTTGAATCTTTAATAAAAACTGTTTAAAAAGTTATCAATAACTTATATGGCAACAGCTGCAAGATTGGTTTATGCCTGATATTAGAAAATGAATAAGATACCAAATAATTTTGAATGGATGGAAAAGGTAGTGGACTTAGCAGAATTAGGTAATTTAGTAAAAAAGAAGCCAATTGAGTTCTTTTTGAAAACATGGAAATCCTATGTGAAACAACAAAGAGGAGATATCAGTACTATAGGTTCTGGTATTTAGGCAGTTATTGTTTGAAACTCTGAAAAGAAATGTAGATTTGGAGTAGGTAAACTAGATAAGATAAATAATAGATAATATGAAGGAAAAGAGGAGATAGTTAATTGGTTAAGATACAGTTGGAGAGAATCATAGAATCATAGAATTGCAGAGTTGGAAAAGACCACGAGGGCCATCCAGTCCAACCCCCTGCCATGCAGGAAATCACGATCAAAGCATCCCCGACAGATGGCCATCCAGCCTCTGTTTAAAGACCTCCAAGGAAGAAGACCCCACCACACTCCGAATGAGTGCGTTCCACTGCCGAACAGCTCTTACTGTCAAAAAGTTCCTCCTAATGTTGAGGTGGAATCTCTGTTCCTGGAGCTTGCATCCATTGCTCCGTGTTCCGATCTCTGGAGCAGCAGAAAACAAGCTTGCTCCATCCTCAACGTGACACCCCTTCAAATACTTAAACAGGGCTATCATATCGCCTCTTAACCAGCTTTTTTCCAGGCTAAACATACCCAGCTCCCTAAGTCTCTCCTCATAACGCATGGATTCCAAGCCTTTCACCATTTTAGTTGCCCTCCTCTGGACACGCTCCAATTTGTCAATATCCTTTTTGAATTGTGGTGCCCAGGACTGGACACAGTATTCTAGGTGAGGCCTGACCAAGGCAGAATAGAGCGGCACTATTACTTCCCTTGATCTGGACACTATACTTCTATTGATGCAGCCCAAAATCGCATTCGCCTTTTTAGCTGCCGCATCACATTGTTGACTCATGTTCAATTTGCGGTCTACTAGGACTCCTAGATCCCTTTCGCACGTAGTCTCATTCATCCAGGTCTCCCCCATCCTATATCTATGCATTTCATTTTTCCGCCCTAAGTGCAATATCTTACATTTCTCCGTTTTGAATTTCATTTTGTTAGCTTTGGCCCAGCTCTCCAGTTTATCCAGGTCATCTTGAATTTTGATCCTGTCCTCCAGGGTATTAGCTACTCCTCCTAATTTGGTGTCATCTGCAAATTTGGTAAGTATGCCCCTAATTCCCTCATCCAAGTCATTGATAAAGATGTTGAATAGCACTGGGCCCAGGACAGAACCCTGTGGCACCCCACTGGTCACGTCTTTTCAAGACAAAGAGGAGCCACTGCTGAGCACCAGTGGGAAGTCATTTTAAAGAGGGTGGAAAAGAGGAGTTGTTTGTATTGTGTGTGTATGTTTGTGTGTTTATGTGTACACAAATTCTGAAATTTTGAATAAACTATTTAAAAAAAAAGCCAAAAAGGAGATCCAGGAAATTATAAGTTAATCATCCTAATCTCAGTATGAAGAAAAAATGTTGTTGTTGTTGTTGTTGTGTGCCTTCAGATCGTTTCTGACTTGAGGAAACCCTAAGTGGATCCTATCATGAGTTTTCTTGGCAAGATTTGTTCAGAGAGGGTTTGCCTTTGATTTCCTCTGAGGCTGAGAGGGTCAGTGGGTGCCCATGGCCAAGTGGGATTCAAACCCTGGTCTCCAGAGCTGTAGTCCAACTCTCAAACAGCAATACCATGCTGGCTAAAAAAAATTATGATTCCTACAGAGAGAGGAGGAAACAAAGACATCTGGTAGTAAATGAGAGGGAGCTTGCTAGCTGCTGCTTACACCATCTGCCACATTTTTTTCATTCTGGGACTCCTTCATCACAAGTGAGTGACTGCCTCTTTACAGTACTAAGGCACAGACAGCAGTCTCAAGCAGGTTCCCCAGCTGGACTGGGATGTCATCTTAGGCTGGAGAATATAAGTGGGACTACTGTGGGAGTGGGCCGCTGCAAGAGGGGTGACAACAAAGGTAGATCTATGTGACGGATGACTGGATGAGCGAATGGGAGAAGTGTGTTCTAGCAGCGAACCCTCTGGCAGGAAGCAGAAATGGGAAGGGCTTCTGAATGTTTAAAGGTTTTCATGACAGTTGGAGAGAGTCAGTTAAGCTCTAAGTGGAAGGGAGTTGATGACAGTTGGCTGGAGCAAAAGGCTCCATATGTGTGTGCTGTATGAGAGGCTTGGATGAGGTAAAATGGTGTGCAAGGTTACTAAACTGGAATAGAGGAGTGAGTGGACAAAGAGCGAATGAGGCTGGGAAATAAGGAATGACATTATAAAGATAGAAGTACTGGTTAAAACAAAATATTCCACCCTGACATATGTTTATTCTCTTTAATAAAGTTGTCCTTTGTTGTTAATACAAATGTAGAATCTGGTTCATTCCTACAGAATAAAGATAATTAAAGGCAAGTGACCATAACACAATATCCACACATTTAAGTTAAAAATACTATCCCTGGTACTTAAATAAAGCTAATTCAAAAACAAATTGATTGGGAAGCAATGACAGTGATAGAAAAACAGCTGAAAAGAACGCGTCAAACTAATTTTGAATTTACAAACAAACCGGGTAAGTGGTTAGCGAGTAGATTAACAAAAGAAAAGGAAAAGGCAGTAATCTCAGAAATAAATAATAACAACAATACAGTAACCAGTCAAGAGGAAATAATGAGGATCTTTAAAGAATTCTATACTAAATTATTTGATGAAAAAGAGATGGGAGAGGAACATAAAAATAAAATGGAAGAATATTTAGACAAGGAGAATATCTCTAAAGTGAGTGACAACCAAAGAGAAATATTAAATGCTCCAATCACAATGATGGAGGTTGTGGAAGCAATAAGAGGACTTAAAATGAATAAGGCACCAGGGCCGGATGGTTATACAGCAATTTTTTATAAGAAACTGGAAAATGAATTAAGCCTAGCACTGCAAAGAACTTTTAATGATATAGAAAAGAATGGCATACCAAGTTCCTGGTCAAATGCTAACATATCCCTCATTCTAAAAGAGGGGAAAGATGGGAGAGAAGTAAACAATTATCGCCCGATATCCCTCCTAAATACAGACTACAAAATTTATACAATGATTTTGGTACAAAGGTTGAAAAGAGTTTTGAAAGATACTATCCATGATGATCAGAATGGGTTCCTCCCTGGAAGACACATAAGTCAAAACACAAGGCTAATATTGGACTTACTGGAATATTATGAAGCCCATAATGAAAAAAAAATTGGATTAATGTTTGTCGACGTGGAAAAAGTGTTTGATAACGTAAATTGGGAATTTATGATGGCGATAATTGAGAGAATGGAGATGGGAGGTAAATTTAGTAAAAGAATACAACAAATTTATAAAGAACAATTGGCACAACTTATCATCAATGGAGGGAAATCAGAGATTATAAAAATTAGAAAAGGAACCAGACAAGGATGTCCTATTTCACCATTGCTGTTTATTATCGTGATTGAGATACTGAACAATAGTATTAGATCCAATATAAAAATTCCAGGATCTAAAATTAAAAAACATAGATATAAACTTAGAGCATTCGCTGACGACCTGGTGATTATTTTGGAAGACCCAGTCAATCAAATGGAAGAACCTATGAAAACTCTATTTGAGTTTGGGAAATTTTCAGGATTTAAAGTAAATAAAGATAAACCAACAATCTTGACTAAAAATATGACTATAGAATCATAGAATCATAGAATTGCAGAGTTGGAAGAGACCACGAGGGCCATCCAGTCCAACCCCCCTGTCACGCAGGAAATCACAATCAAAGCATCCCCGACAGATGGCCATCCAGCCTCTGTTTAAAGACCTCCAAGGAAGGAGACCCCACCACGCTCCGAGGGAGTGTGTTCCACTGCCGAACAGCTCTTACTGTCAAAAAGTTCCTCCTCATGTTGAGGTGGAATCTCTGTTCCTGGAGCTTGCACCCATTGCTCCGTGTTCCAGTCTCTGGAGCAGCAGAAAACAAGCCTGCTCCATCCTCAGCGTGACATCCCTTCAAATACTTAAACAGGGCTATCACATCGCCTCTAAACCGTCTTTTTTCTAGGCTAAACATACCCAGCTCCCTAAGTCTCTCCACATAAGGCATCGTTTCCAGACCTTTCACCATTTTAGTTGCCCTTCTCTGGACACGCTCCAATTTGTCAATATCCTTTCTGAATTGTGGTGCCCAGAACTGGACACAGTATTCTAAGTGAGGTCTGACCAAGGCAGAATAGAGTGGCACTATTACTTCCCTTGATCTAGACACTATACTTCTATTGATACAGCCCAAAATTGCATTGGCCTTTTTAGCTGCCGCATCACACTGTTGGCTCATGTTCAACTTGTGGTCTACTAGGACTCCTAGATCCCTTTCGCACGTAGTCTCATTCAGCCAGGTCTCTCCCATCCTATATTTATGCATTTCATTTTTCCGCCCTAAATGCAGTACTTTACATTTCTCCGTATTGAATTTCATTTTGTTAGCTTTGGCCCAGCTCTCCAGTCTATCCAGGTCATTCTGAATTTTGATCCTGTCCTCTAGGGTATTAGCTACTCCTCCCAATTTGGTGTCATGTGCAAATTTGATAAGTATGCCCCTAATTCCCTCATCTAAGTCATTGATAAAGATGTTGAATAGCACTGGGCACAGGACAGAACCCTGTGGCACCCCACTGGTCACATCTTTCCAAGACGAAGAGGAGCCACTGCTGAGCACCCTTTGGGTTCGGCCGGTCAACCAATTACAAATCTATTGAACAGTTAACTTGTCTAGCCCACATTCTACAAGCTTGTTTTCAAGAATGTCACGGGGAACCTTGTCAAAGGCCTTACTGAAATCAAGGTATGCAATGTCCACAGCATTCCCTTCATCTACCAAGCTGGTAACTTTATCAAAAAAAGAGATCAGATTAGTCTGGCATGACTTGTTTCTCTGAAACCCATGCTGACTTTTTGTGATTATGGCATTGCCTTCTAAATGATCACAGACTCTCTGTTTAATGATCTGTTCTAGAATCTTCCCTGGTATTGATGTCAGACTAACTGGACGATAGTTGTTGGGATCCTCTTTTTTCCCCTTTTTGAAGATGGGAACAACGTTTGCCCTCCTCCAGTCTGCTGGGACATCTCCTGTTCTCCAGGAGTTCTCAAATATTGTTGCCAATGGCTCTGAGATTATATTTGCCAGCTCTTTTAATACTCTTGGATGTAGTTCATCTGGTCCTGGAGATTTAAATTCATTTAGATTAAGAAGGTGTTCCTGTACTACCTCTTTACTTATTTTGAGCTGGATTTCCCCTATTGTGTCCTCTGTTCCATTCTCCTCAGGTTGGTCCTCCTTTTCCTTTTCTGAGAACACTGAGGCAAAGAAGGTGTTGAGTAATTCTGCCTTTTCTCTGTCCCCTGTTAGCATTTTGCCATCTTCTCCTCGTAGTGGCCCTATCATTTCCTTCTTCCTCTTTTTGCTGCGGACATACCCAAAAAAACCCTTTTTATTGTTCTTAACCTCCCTAGCAAGCCTGAGCTCATTCTGCGCTTTAGCTTTTCTGACTTTACTCCTACACGTGTTCGCTATCTGTTTGAATTCTTCTTTGGTGATTTCCCCCCTTTTCCATTTCCTATACATGTTCCGTTTAAAACTTAGCTCCATTGAAAGTTCTTTAGTCATCCATCCTGGTTTCTTGAGACACCTCCCATTTTTCTTCCTCAATGGTACTGTTTGAAATTGTGCCTTCAGTATCTCCCTTTTGAGAAAGTCCCATCCGTCTTGAGGTCCCTTCTCTTTTAGTATTCTTGACCATGGGATCATCCCCAGTATTTCCCTGAGTTTATTGAAATCAGCTCTCCTAAAGTCAAGAATGCGTGTCTGACTATGCCTGGCTTCTCCTTTCCATTGTATAACAAACTCCAGGAGAACATGATCACTCTCACCTAAGGATCCCACCACTTGCACCCCATTAACCAGGTCGTCTCTGTTGGTTAGGATCAGATCTAAAATAGCTGACCCCCTTGTTGCCTCTTCCACCTTTTGGACCATGAAATTGTCTTCCAGGCATGTAAGGAATTTGCTAGACCTTGAAGTTTTGGCTGAGTTAGATTGCCAGCAAATATCAGGATAGTTGAAGTCACCCATCACTACTACATCTCTCCTTTCTGCATGTATGTTCATCTGTTCTAGAAAGGCAACATCCAATTCCACCGTCTGATTTGGGGGTCTGTAGTAGAGTCCCACAATAACATCCCTGTTGTTTCCCTCCCCTTTAATTTTTATCCAGATGCTCTCCACCTGGCTTCCAGTATTGATGTCATGGATCACTTCACTGGTGTAAATATCCCTGACATATAATGCTATTCCTCCTCCTTTCCTGTTTGGCCTGTTTCTCCTATAAAGGTTATACCCCTCTATTCCTACATTCCAATCATGAGACTCGTCCCACCAGGTTTCAGTAATGCCTATTATATCATATTTGTTTTGTAGTGCAAGGAGTTCAAGTTCATCTTGCTTATTTCCCATGCTCTGTGCATTAGTGTAGAGACATCTGAGACCATGTGTTCCCTTTACTTGCTCCCTGTGCAAGTTTTTCTGCCTCCCACTGTTGGGTCCTTGCGCTGTTTGCCTTGTTCCCTCTATGACAGTTTGACTATTTTTTCCAGCCCTTTTGCCTTCCAGAATACTGTCTCCCTCCCCCATTTGACTCAGTTTAAAGCCCTCCTGATCAAATTCTTGAGACTGTTGGCAAAAATGTTTCTTCCAACTGTTGTAAGATGCACCCCATCTCTTGCCAGAAGTCCCCCCGCATGGAAGCGCAGTCCATGATCCAAGAATCCAATTTGTTCTCGGCGACACCATCTACGGAGCCAGTTGTTTACGTCGGCTATTTTCCTCTCCCTTCTTGGACCATGCCCTTCAACTGGCAGAAGAGACGAGATGACCACCTGTGCGTTCATTTCTTTCAGCTTCCTCCCCAGGGCCTCATAATCTCTTCTGATCTTGGGAAAGCTGTGCCTTGCAGTATCATTGGTTCCCACATGGACCAAAAGGAAGGGGTAATGATCCGTAGGCTTGACGAGTCTTGTCAGCCTCTCGGTCACATCACAGATCTTTGCCCCAGGGAGACAACACACCTCCCGAGTCATCTTGTCAGGCCCACATACCACTGCTTCTGTACCCCTCAGCAAGGAGTCCCCCACCACCACCACACGCCTCCGCTGAGGCTTCGCAGCTGCTGTTCCTTGCGGTGGTCCTCTCAAGGTCCCCTGCTCTACCCCTGAAGTCTGTCCATGCTGTTCTTCCTCGTTGTCCTTGATAAGGGAAAGGGCTTCGAATCGATTCTGTAGCTGCAAGCTGCTGGAAGAATCCCTGGATTTTCTTGTTCTGTGACTAAAATTGCAGAAGAAAAGTTAAGAAAGATATCAGGTTGCGAGATTACTAAAAAGGCCAAATAAATACCTAGGTATTATCTTGACAAAGAGGAATGGAGACTTATTTGATAATAATTATAAAGTGCAGTGGACAAGAATCAAGAAAGACTTAGATAAATGGAGGAAGTTAAATCTGTCATTACTAGGAAAGATCGCTATAATCAAGATGATGGTCCTGCCAAAATTAATGTTCCTTTTCCAAAATTTGCCAATAATTGCAAATGAGAAAGTGTTTGACACTTGGGAAAAAGATCTAAAAGAGTTCATATGGGATAAGAAAAAACCCAGAATTAAATGGCATTATCTTATAGATGAAACTATGAAAGGAGGATGTAGCCTACCTGATTTAAGAACCTACTATGACTCAACAGTCTTAGTATGGACAGCTGATTGGATAAAGCTAACAAATGGAAAAATACTTAATGTGGAAGGTCAGGGCTTACGCTTTGGTTGGCACACATATTTGGTGTATAATAAGGATAAAGTAAACAGGGAATTTGGGAACCATTGTGTTAGAAGAGGTCTTTTAAGGATTTGGCTGAAAATTAAGGAGAAATTCTACTTTAGAATCCCAATTTGGACATCAACACAAGAAGCCTTTCAGGCAAGGTGGAGTGATTCCAATATATGGTTGAGGTATTCAGAATTAACTAAGAAAGGAAGAGACGGAGACAGGACTCTAAAGGAAAAAGAACAATTACAGAAAGAATTTAATCTGAATTGGTTTACTATACATCAATTAAAGGAGAGATATAAAGAAGATTGTGAGAAAGAGGGAATAGAACCAGAGTTAACTAAACTGGATAAACTGATATGGACTGAAAACTGAGCATGAATATATTAAAACTTACGTGATAAAATGGGTGCAAGACCTAGGCCACCCACTAGATGTTGAAGACTGGGAAATTGCGAGGAAGAGATCCTTAAAATTCACTGCTTGCCAAAACTTAAAGGAAAATTACATAAAAATTATGCAAAGGTGGTACTACACACCGGTGAGATTAAACAAAACTGGAATAGCAGTTAACAATAATTGCTGGAAGTGTGGTACAGCGCAAGGATCTCTGATGCATATGTGGTGGCATTGTGAAAAAGTTAAAAAAAAATTGGCTTAAAGTCCATCAGATAATTAATCAAATGTTACAGATTACAGTTGCCCCTCCACATTCGCGAACTCAGCATTCGCGGTTTTAATTATTCGCAGTTTTGGGAGGGCCCCCCCGAGCCCCCCCAAAACCGCGAAAAGGGGCCTCCGGAGGCCCCTTGAAAGCCCTGGGAAGGAGCGGGGAGGGCCGGGGAGGCGTTCACGGGGCCTTTGGAGACCCTCCAGAGGCCCCGTGAAGGTCTGGGGAGGGAGGGGGGAGGCCGCGGAGGCCTTCATGGAGCCTTGAAAGGCTCCGTGAAGGCCCCGGGGAGGGAGGGGGGAGGGTTGGGGGGAGGCCTTCACAGAGCCTTGGAAGGCTCCGTGAAGGCCCCAGGGAGGGAGGGTGGGGGGAGGCCTTCACAGAGCCTTGGAAGGCTCCGTGAAGGCCTGGGGAGGGTGGGGGGAGGCTGCGGAGGCCTTCATGGAGCCTTGAAAGGCTCCGTGAAGGCCCCGGGGAGGGAGGGTGGAGGGTGAGGGGAGGCCTTCACGGAGCCTTGGAAGGCTCCGTGAAGGCCTGGGGAGGGTGGGGGGAGTCAGCAGGGGCCTTCACGGAGCCTTGGAAGGCTTCGTGAAGGCCCCGGGGAGGGAGGGGGGAGGATGGGGGGAGGCCTTCATGGAGCCTTGGAAGGCTCCGTGAAAGCTTGGGGAGGGTTGGGGGAGGCTGCGGAGGCCTTCACAGAGCCTTCGAAGGCTCCATGAAGGCCCCGGTGAGGGGGGGGGGAGGGTGGGGGGAGGCCTTCATGGAGCCTTGGAAGGCTCCGTGAAGGCCTGGGCAGGGTGGGGGGAGTCAGCAGGGGCCTTCACGGAGCCTTCCAAGGCTCCGTGAAGGCCCCAGGGAGGGAGGGGGGAGGATGGGGGGAGGCCTTCATGGAGCCTTGAAAGGCTCCGTGAAGGCCCCGGGGAGGGAGGGGGGAGGATGGGGGGAGGCCTTCACGGAGCCTTGGAAGGCTCCGTGAAAGCTTGGGGAGGGTTGGGGGAGGCTGCGGAGGCCTTCACAGAGCCTTCGAAGGCTCCATGAAGGCCCCAGGGAGGGAGGGTGGAGGGTGGGGGGAGGCCTTCACGGAGCCTTGGAAGGCTCCGTGAAGGCCTGGGCAGGGTGGGGGGAGTCCGCGGGGGCCTTCACGGAGCCTTTGAAGGCTCCGTGAAGGCCCCGGGGAGGGAGGGGGGAGGGTTGCAGAGGCCTTCACGGAGCCTTGGAAGACTCCGTGAAGGCCTGGGGAGGGTGGGGGGAGGGCAATCAATATTCACGGTTTTTTTACATTCGGGGGGGTCCGTGGAACCTAACCCCCGCGAATGTCAAGGGACAACTGTAAATTGGAATTCACACCAGAACTCTATTTACTAAATATGATTAAAGGTATAAATAAAAAAGAAGAATCTAAATATTGGAGAATTATATTGTATATGATCACCTCGGCAAGAATAATGATAGCGAAAAAATGGAAACCATGCGAAGAACCAAAAATTGAAGATTGGAATACGAAATTGTTAGACCTATTAGAGATGGACGAATTGACAAACAGATTGAGGAATAAATTAAACAACACAACAAGAAGGGATTGGTTGCCGTTATTAGACTATTGGAAGAAGGAAGGAAATGAATATAGTGGCATTATAGAAGAGTTAACAAATTAAAAACGAAAGAACCAGAAAGAAAGGAATAGAATTTAATTTTTTTAAGAGGACTGAATAAGGAATATAGGAGAAATAGTTAAAAAGAGGTGAATAATAAAACCAAGAATTTATGTTCATGAAGTCTTGAAGACATTAAGATAATACTTGTAATTTGTATGGAAGAAGAGGAAAGTATACTGATATTTGGTAATTAGTAGACTTGCTAATAAAAGGGGGAAATTTGTAATAATGTAAATCTGATGAGATGAATAATTTGTAATAAAGCTAATTTCAGTAAGAATATTGTACTAGAGAAACAATGAAAATTCAATTTGAGAAAACAATTTTATTCAAGGAACCTGTAAAGGAAGTTCATGGATGAAATTCCACTAATAATGGCATATGTATATGACAGACAAATATATATATAGAAATATGTATGTGTATGTACCTGTATGTATGTGTCTGTATATATGTATAGGTAAGATGTAAAAGAAGGAAGACAGAAGAATGATAAACTAAATTTGAATGAGCAAGATTTGTATATATCTTATTACTTTCTGCTAATAAAAAATAAAGTATATAAAAAAAGTACTATCCCTGGTTCAGAAGGAAGGAATTAAGGGAACCTTCTAGGAATTTAGGTGGGGGGAACAGAGGGTAAATATGTGGCCAGCCTGAACCCTGAGGCTAAAGTGGGGCTGGCGCTTTAAGTTGCCCTCAACCACCTGGGTGTTGTGAGTTGTCACAGGTTTGGTGGCAGCATCACAATCACCCCTTTGGGAGTGGCAATGTCCAGAAAGCAAATAGGTACCAGCAAAGTATAAACAGTATTAGTCTGGGAAGGGAGCCAACTGTTAATTAGCTCACAGGAATACAAACACAGTCAAAGATTTAGTACAGTAACACAGTCCAAAAGGTCAGAGGCTTACGGCAGTCAGTCAGTGTGGATTCAAAACAGTCTGAGGGCCAGCAGGAGCAGGCAGCAGAGTAGTAAGGGACAGTCCAAGGTCTAAGCACAAGTCAAGGTAACAGAAGTCAAGATAACCTAAATCCAGGCACCGAAGTCAGCAGGAAGCTTTCACCAGGAAGATCAGTTGATCTCTGACAAAGCCTCCATCGCCTCTCCCAGCATATATAAAGAAATTAAGGCTTTGCCAGGTGTTTCTTAATGAGCAGGTTTTTCTCATAAAGTCTCAGAGACTTCCTTTGAGCTTCCTTTTGAGCTTGCTGCTGGGTATACAATGGGAGAGGTAAGTCCCTCTCTTCTTCTTCGTCCCTATCTGAATGGGCAGGACTTTGCTGGGACTGATGCCAACCCAATTGGACCAAGCTCTTCCTCTGCTTGAGCCTCTAGGTTGGCAGGGTTCCCTGCTGGCACAGGTGTGGATAAACCTGTGCCAGGGTCCCTAGGGCCATTCTCTGCCATGTCCTCCTCCTCTGACTCTACAACCTCATCAGGCTCACGGGGCATGACAGGCAAGTGAGCAAGGGCCTGTCCTGTAGCTGCTTTGCAGAGAAAAATAGATTGCTTACAGACAATCTGCTTACAGACACTGCTCTGTAAGAATAAACCAGTTACTATTTCGGTGAGAAAGGGAGACATGTTGTCAACACAAGGAGGAGGGTAATGATTCTCAGGGAGCAGCATTCCAAATTAAAGAGGCAGATACAGAAATGGGAGACAAATGCACTGTCCTGGGGATAGAGATAACAATAGGGTGTTGGCCGCCCCCAAACTGTCTCACATTCTAAATAATCTGAATAGCCATGGCAACAGTCTCCCGGGGTTATAAATGCTGCTGCTGAATGCCAGGTTGGGGAATGGTAAAATGACTGCTATCGGGGACTTGATGCCAGATGAACATGCCGAATTGTCATGTATTACAGAGACATGGTTAAATGAGATGGTAATGGGAGGGGGTAATCTTTCTAAGTTTTGCCCACCAGGATTCTCTGTGCAGCAACAGGTGAGAGCTGGAGAGCAGGGAGGTGGCATTGCAGTGGTCTATCAGGATAATACCCTGCTGATCAGGTACCCTCTCTCTCAGTCTGCAGGGTCTGAATCTGTTTATTTGAAGGTTGGTGTACCTCCCACGCTGCTGCTCAATAGTCTCTCTTCCTGCGGTAGCTAGGGTGCTGCTGGAGTCCCCACAACTTGTGATGCTGGGAGATTTAAACATCCATGCTGAGGCTATTCCTACTGGGAGTGGCTCAGAACTTCATGTCCTCCATGACAACTATGGGTCTGGCCCCACTCATGCTGCTGGACATACTGTTGTCCTTGTTTTCTGTACAGGACGCTGTGATGGTGATCTGCAAATGGAGGAACTTTCTACTGTTAAGTTCTCATGAACAGATCACTTCCTTGTTGGGAGTCAGACCCTCTGTGGGTGGGGTGAGGGGAGATCCATTAACATGGTCCACCCCAGGAGTCTCATGGTCCTGGCAGGATTCCTGATGGCTCTTGGGGAGCTTCCTGTTGCCTTAGCAGGCAATCCTGTTGAAACCCTGTCTGATCTCTGGAATGGGGAAATGATCTGACATGATTCTTTACAGGGCCGGTTTAACCATTCTGACAAATCTGCATTGGCGGGGCCCCCCAAAGTCAATGGGCCAAAGGGGGCCCCCTCCTAACCTCCTGCTGTCTCCGAAGGAGATAGCCAGGAGGAGACGCTGCTTTGCAAGCCCCCCTCCCCGCTCCCTCCTCAGGCGGGGGCCTAGCAGTAGCACTGAGCTGGAGGCTGCTGTTGGAGACGGAGAGGGAGTTGCTCTTCCTACTGACTGAGTAAGTTGGAATTTGGAGACTGTATTTTGGAGACGGCCCCTGCATTGCTGTGAGGACTGGGGGGGGTATCTGGGGGGGGGGCTGCCGTGCACGGTGGGGTGGTTATTTAACTTGTTGCTGGAGTCAGAGACTGAGTGGCTGCTGGACTTCTCTCCCTGCAGTGTTGCTTGCAGAGAGAGGCTTGGTACTGACTAAGTTGGGAGAGCACTGAGAAGGTGCCTGCCTAATAGTGATACTGTAATTTGGAGATGGTTCCTGCATGAGCTGGGAGGAGGAAGAGAGAGAGAGAGAGAGACCACTTTCTCTGAGATACAGAGAATGAGAGATGGGAGATAAAACTCACTGGGATTTTTGTGTGTGTGCACATGTGCTTTCAAGTTGCCTTTTTACTTATGGCAACCCCATGTACTCCAAAAATAAAAATGAGTTGTGGGTGTTTATTCAGGAAGTAGTGGTGATATAATTCCTCCATAAGTGGTATGTTCCTCTGCTTAATTAACAGTGTCTAGTTTGCTTCATGAGCTACCGTATGTATTGTTACATGCAGAATAAACCTAAAGCAAAATCAGCTGACTATATAGCACTGTAGCATGATGTGGACATGTTCTAGACTGTTTTGCAAAGTTGAAAAATGAACACAGAATTCACACACATCATAGTCTTTAGGTAAAGGCTGTAAATGTTTCAGTTTCTCTTACCATGTCAGCACCTTTTCATTGCATCAGACTCAGTGTATTTGATTATATTTCTCATTTAATATATATTCAGATAATCAGAAACATTTTTTTCTCTGCACACATGGAAATGTAATTATTACAGTGGCAAAACACTCTCATGTTGTGGTTACTTAATTTTTGTCCTCCTCATCCTTTCCATCCTATCTTAATCATAGACTCATAGAATTAGAAGAGACCTCAAGAGCCATCCAGTCCAACCCCCTGCCCTGCAGGAATACACAATCAAATCATTCCCAAGAGATGGCCATCTAGCCTCTGTTTAAAAACCTCCATAGGAGGAGACTCCACCACACTCTCAGGCAGCAGTGCATTCCACTTCTGAAGAAGCTCTTACTGTCAGGAAATTCCTCCTAATGTTTAGGTGGAATCTCTTTTCCAGGAGTTTGAACCCATTGCTCTGTGTCCTAGACTCTGGAGCAGCAGAAAACAAGCTTGCCCCATCCTCAGTATGACATCCCTTCAAATATTTAAACATGGCCATCAGGTCACCTCTCAGCCTTCTCTTCTCCAGACTAAACATGCCCAGCTCCCTAAGATGCTCCTCATAAGGCATCATGGCTTCCAGTCCTCCCACCATTATGGTCGCTCTCCTCTGGACACAGTATTCCAGGTGAGGTCTGACCAAAGCAGAATACAGTGGCACTATTATGTCCCTTGATCTAATGATGAGTCAATTTGTTATTCAGTTTTGTTACCTACCCTGACACCCCCAGCCCCATATCTATAGCAACATCTACAGCAATAATTGGCAATATTTAATAATTTGGTCAACATGTGGCCTTATATGCAGTGTAGTCATTAATAAAAACCTGGGAAATTACTCATCTAGGAAACTCAAAGCCAAGCACAACAGGGGCCCTTTGTGGCTATGGGTGATGTGGGTGCCTTGGGTTTCTTAATGGCACTAAAACCTCATTCTGCTTGTGTGTGTGTGTGTGTGTGTGTTTGCCTTTCAATAATTATTAAGGTGCAGAGGGGCCCATTTATTTATAAAAGGGCAGGTTTGCAGTTTGAAGAAAGAACAACGTCACACCTTTCCTGCAACCTGGCTGAAAGAGGAGCATATCTTTCCTCTGAAGTACTTCTTACTGCTTAAAAATAATTTAGTAGCAATTTATTTTTTTAAAAAAATGCAGAGTCTGAGGGGGAGAGGGTCTGCTATATAACTTTCCCGGACACTGGGATAAACCTACCCCCCCCCCGCAAACAAACCAAATTCCTTAAACCGGCCCTGATTCTTTAAGTGTTCTTTCTCGTGGAATGGAGCTAAACCAGCCCCCAGTTGAAAACTCAAAGCAAGTCTGACTGAAAACAGGCTAAAGTCTCACTGACCTATGGCAGGAAAATAAGGATAGCAAAAAGTTTTTTGCTACCATCATTGCATCTTCATAGAACTGTCCAGCAGAGCTGTTTCAAGTGGTCAGGGATCTATTAAAATCTGACCCAAAAGAGAATTTAAGCCACGCAACAGCCCACTGCAAAGAATTTGCCCACCAGTTCAGAGATAAAACAGCTTGGATTTGTTCTGACTTGGATGCCAGAGTTGATACAGTTTTGGTGGATGTAATCCTGGCCCCTGCTTGTCCAGTGTTGATGCATACTTTTTAATTTATGCTGCCTGAGGATGTGAACAGGATGTGGAAAGAAAACAGCCAATACATGTATGGTGCCACCACTAGACCCTTGCCCATCCTGGCGCATTAAACAGGAGAAAAGAAGACTGGCTGAGTGGGTAGGGAGAATGATTAAAGCCTCTTTAAAACAAGGTGTTTTTTAAAACATGCCTGATGGAGGCTGTTGTAAGACCTCTTATCTGGATCCTACTATAGGCCAGTCTCCAACATTCCATTTTTGCAAAAGCATTTATGGTAGCTGCTCAGCTCCAGGGGTTTCAGGATGATGCCAATAATCTAGATTCATTTCAGTCTGGTTTCAGGCCAGGTTATGGAACTGAGACAGCTTTGCCTGCCTTGGTGGATAACCTATGTGAGGATCTGGATGGGGGAGTATGTCTCTGTTGGTTCTGCTGGACCTCTTGGCAGCTTTTGATACCAATGATCATAGAATCATAGAACCATAGAGTTGGAAGAGACCACAAGGGCCATCCAGTCCAACCCCCTGTCATGCAGGAATACACAATCAAATCATTCTTGACAGATGGCCATCCAGCCTCTGTTTAAAAACCTCCAAAGAAGGAGACTCCACCACACTACGAGGCAGTGTATTCCACTCCTGAAAAGCTCTTACTGTCAGGACTTTCCTCCTAATGTTTAGGTGGAATCCCTTTTCCTGGAGTTTGAACCCATTGCTCTGTGTCCTAGTCTCTGGAACAGCAGAAAACAAGTTTGCCCCATCCTCAGTATGACATCTCTTCAATATTTAAACATGGCTATCATGTTTCTCCTCTTCTCCAGACTAAACATACTCAGTTCCCTAAGCCACTCCTCATAGGACATGGCTTCCAGACCTCCCACCATTTTAGTCACCCTCCTCTGGACACATTCCAGCTTCTCAATATCCTTCCTGACCTACGGTGCCCAGAACTGCATACAGTATTCCAGGTGAGGTCTGACCAAAGCAGAATAGAGTGGCACTATTACTTCCCTTGATCTCGACACTATACTCCTATTAAATCAGCCTAAAATCACATTGGCTTTTTTAGCTGCTGCATCACACTGCTGACTCATGTTCAGTTTGTAGTCCACTAAGACTCCTAGATACCTTTCGCATGTACTGCCATCAAGTCAGGTGTCACCCATCCTATATCTGTGCATTTCATTTCTACTGCCCAGGTGTAGTATCCTACATTTCTCCCTGTTGAAATTCATTTTGTTAGTTTTGGCTCAGTTTTCTAATCTGTTCTGATCATTTTGGATTCTGATCCTGTCCTCTGGGGTATTCGCTACCCCTCCTAATTTGGTGTCATCTCCAAACTTGATAAGCATACCCTCTATTCTTTCATCCAAGTCACTGATACAGATGTTGAATAGTACTGGGCCCAGGACAGAACCCTGTGGCACCCCACTAGTCACTTCTCTCCAGGATGAAGAGGAGCCATTGGTGACTACCCTTTGGGTTCGGTCAGTCAACCAACCACTTTTTCCTTCTGAGTTGCTTCACTGTGATGGGGCCTGGAGGTACTATATTACAGTGTCTCCATTTTCCTGGAGGGGCACTCTCAGTGGAGGCATTCCTGTTCAACTCCTTGGCCAATGGTTTGTGGAGTTCCCTTATGGTTTTGTCTTGTCGCCTATGCTATTTAATTTATACATGAAACTGCTGGTTAGTCAGAGTTTTGGGTCAGGTCTCACCAGTGTACTGATAATATCCAGTTCTATTACTCCTTTCCACCTAATTCCAAGAAAGCTGTTTCTGTGTTAACTCAGTACCTGGCATCTGTAATGGACTGGATGAGGGTGAACAAATTGAAGTTTAATCCAGACAAGACAGAAGTGCTTCTGGTCAGCTGAAAGACGGATCTGGGAATAGGGATTCAACCCCTGTCAAATAGGGTTACACTGCACCTGAAAATACAGGTTTACAGTTTGGGTGTACTCCTGGATTCAACCCTGAGCCTGAAGTCCCAGGTTTCAGTGATGACCAGCTATGCATTTCATAGTTAAAACCAGAGTGCCAACTGTGCTGGTTCCTGGAGAAGTCAGCTCTGGCTGAAATTTGAGCTGACATTCTGCAGCGACTTGAGGCGGAACCAAATCTTTTCCCAAAAACCATCACTTATGATGAAACCTGAATTTTCCAGTATGATCCTGAGACAAAATTACAGTCAATACACTAGAATGGGGTATTTGAGTGCGAATGGGGAGTACATTGAAGGAGACAAGCTCTAGAATTGTAATACGTAGAAATAAAGATGGGTTATTATATCAGTCTTGTTATAGTATTAGCAATTGCAATAGCATATATATTTCTATACAGTTGCCATTCCACATTCGCAAACTTAACATTCGCGGTTTCGAATATTCGCGGGCTTTGGGAGGGCCCCCACCATCCCAAAAGCAGCAACATGGGGCCTCCGGAGGCCCCATGAAGGCCTTGGGCGGGAGGGGGGAGGGCCGGGGAGACATCCATGGGGCCTGCGGAGACGCTCTGGAGGCTCCATGAAGGCCTTGGGCAGGAGGAGGGAGGGCTGGATAGGCCTTCACGGACTCCCCGGAAACGCTCCGGAAGCCCCATGAAGGCCTTGGGCGGGAGGGCTGGGGAGGCATCCATGGGGCCTGCGGAGACACTCCGGAGGCCCCGTGAAGGCCTTGGGCAGGAGGAGGGAGGGCTGGGGAGGCATCCATGGGGCATCTGGAGATGCTCCAGAGGCCCCATGAAGGCCTTGGGTGGGAGAAGGGAGGGCCAGGGAGGCCTCCATGGGGCCTGCGGAGACGCTCCGGAGGCCCCATGAAGGCCTTGGGCGGGAGGGGAGAGGGCCGGGGAGGCCTCCATGGGGCCTGCGGAGACGCTCCAGAGGCCCCATGAAGGCCTTGGGCAAGAGGAGGGAGGGCTTGGGAGGCATCCATGGGGCCTCCGGAAACGCTCTGGGGGCCCCATGAAGGCCTTGGGCAGGAGGAGGGAGGGCTGGGGAGGCATCCATGGGGCCTCTGGAGACGCTCTGGAGGCTCCATGAAGGCCTTGGGCAGGAGGAGGGAGGGCTGGATAGGCCTTCATGGACTCCCCGGAAACGCTCCGGAAGCCCCATGAAGGCCTTGGGCGGGAGGGCTGGGGAGGCATCCATGGGGCCTGCGGAGACGCTCCGGAGGCCCCGTGAAGGCCTTGGGCAGGAGGAGGGAGGGCTGGGGAGGCATCCATGGGGCATCTGGAGACGCTCCAGAGGCCCCATGAAGGCCTTGGGTGGGAGAAGGGAGGGCCGGGGAGGCCTCCATGGGGCCTGCGGAGACGCTCCGGAGGCCCCATGAAGGCCTTAGGCAGGAGGAGGGAGGGCTGGGGAGGCATCCATGGGGCCTCCGGAAACGCTCCAGAGGCCCCATGAAGGCCTTGGGTGGGAGAAGGGAGGGCTGAGGAGGCCTCCATGGGGCCTGCGGAGACGCTCCGGAGGCCCCATGAAGGCCTTGGGCAGGAGGGGAGAGGGCCGGGGAGGCATCCATGGGGCCTGCGGAAACGCTCCGGGGGCCCCATGAAGGCCTTGGGCGGGAGGGGGGAGGCCTTCATGGGGTCCCTGCAGATGCTCCGGAGGCCCCATGAAGGCCTTGCTCCGGAGGTCCTATGAAGGCCTTGGGCGGTAGGGGGGAAGGGCTGGGGAGGCCTCCATGGGGCCTCCGGAGATGTTCCGGAGGCCCCATGAAGGCCTTGGGCGGAATGGGCGAGGGCCAAGGAGGCATCCATGAGGCCTCCGGAGATGCTCCGGAGGCCCCATAAAGGCCTTGGGCAGGAGGAGGGAGGGCCGGGGAGGCCTCCATGGGGCCTCCAGAAATGCTCCGGAGGCCCCATGAAGGCCTTGGGCGGGAGGGCTGGGGAGGCATCCATGGGGCCTGCGGAGATGCTCCGGAGGCCCCGTGAAGGCCTTGGGCAGGAGGAGGGAGGGCTGGGGAGGCATCCATGGGGCCTCTGGAGATGCTCCGGAGGCCCCATGAAGGCCTTGGGCAGGAGGAGGGAGGGCCGGAGAGGCCTCCATGGGACCTCCGGAGATGCTCCGGAGGTCCCATGAAGGCCTTGGGCGGAATGGGCGAGGGCCGGGGAGGCCTTCACGGGGTCTCAGGAGGGAGACCCCATGAAGACCTTGGGAGGGGGAGGCAGGGGAAAGCGACTATGGGGCCTCCGGAGGCCCCATGGTCGCTTTGGCGGGGGAGGGGGAGGGCAGTTGCTATTCGTGGAATTTTCACATTCGCGGGGGTCTGGGGAACCTAACCCCTGTGAATGTGAAGGGACGACTGTACTGCTTGTTAAGGCTATACTGGGGTTCTCTGCCTGGAAACCCCAGAGTTAGCTTCCCTGTAGAGGTAACTCTGAGCAGCCTCACTCAAGTGCATCCCCTACAGGCCAAAACGCTGCCACCACCCACTGAAGTATTTATGACCAGCCCAGTGGGAGACTGGATAACCAGTGGGACTACCCACCACTATGAACCAACCAACACCTTCCTCCTGTCCCCAGAGAGAGAGAGAAATTCAGCGTATCGGAAGATTAAGGAAAGCTTATATTATTCAAGCAAGTCCAAGTCATGAAAATATCTCATGAGGGCAGGCCCTTTCATGCCCCCAGGTACACTTTAGAGTTACAGAAATAGCAAAAGTATGGAATTACATTTAGCTATGTTCAGCTACATTCAGCCCAATTTTAAGAAATCAAATTAGAAATGCCCTAACAGAACATCTAAACGGTCCCTAATGATTCTACTAGTGATATGCAGTCTTCTGTTGGATTCAGTTCATATCCATCTGGAATCAGGGAAGCTGTGAGTTAGACCAGCCAGCCCTAGTCTCACAGTGATCCCCGGCTTCTCTTTGATCTAAAACATGGTGTTCGTTTGAGAGCCTTGTTTTGTCTGACTCAAATCACATGGTCTGACCCAAGCCATGTGCTCACACAAGGCAGTTATACCTTATTTGGAATTCCCAGTTTCAGAGTTGTGATTAGCCAGTTCTGGTCTGGTGATGTGATGTCATTGATGATGTCATCTCAGGAGATTCTATGGAGGTTTTAGATCCTCCCCTCCAGTTAACTTTTTCCTTACATGATGCCATGCTGACAAGACAATACTGTTTGCAAATAATGGGAAATGTAGTGTTTGCAGAATGATGGGAGTGCATGACCCTACAGGCAGGATGATGTGAACTCCATCACGACACTGCTTATCAGTGCAAAGCACTCCCTAACCAGTTTTACAATGTGTTAGCTAATTGCCCCACACAAGCTGGGTACTCATTTTACTGACCTACAGAAGGATGTAAGGCTGAGTCAATCTTGGAGCCCTGTGGGATCGAACTAACAACATTGTGACCATAGTACTGGTATTTAACCACTGCACCACCAGGGCTCCCTTGTCGCCAATAGAAAGACCTTGCATGCCTTAGTTACATCCCATTTGGATTGCTGTAATGTACTCCATGCAGGGTTGCCTTTGAAAACTGCTCAGAAACTACAACTGGCCTTAAGAACTGCAGCCAAATTGTTAACTGGGGCTGTCTACAGAGAGAACAAAGCACTCTTGTTGCAAGAGCTCCACTGGCTGCCAGTCCATTTCTGGGCACAATTCAAAGTGCTAGTGATGACCTATAAAGCCGTATCCTGCCCTAGACTTTGAAACTCCCTCCCTAGGGAGAACAGATTGCCCCCCTCCCTGTTGTCCTTCCAGCGGTAGGGCAAAACCTTTTTATTCAGGCAGGGTTTTTAAAGAACAGGCTGTGGGAGGAGTGCTGTGTGGTTTTGTTGGGGTGTTTTAAAAAGCTTTTTATGTTTTTTTAAAGTTTTTAATAAAGTACTTTTAAGTATATCTAATTCTTTTAAATATTTTTATGTTGTTTTAGTGTTGTGATTGGTTTAATTCTGTTTTAATGTGCATTTTTATATGTTTTAATTGTGTGTGTTTTTTTTTAAACTGAGCTGCTTTGGGCCTTGGGGGGGGAGTGGGTTATAAATAAATATAATGAGAAAGATAATGATAATGGTATATGACTTGGGTCCAGGCCATTTGAAGGACCTTTATGAGCTCATTAGAGCTCTAGGATTTTCTGGGAAGACCATTTTCTCTGTCCCACCACCTTCTCAGGCTCATTTGATGGGAACAAGAGAGAAGGCCTTCTCAGAGACTGCTCTCAGAGCTCCCACCCTAGGGAGACCAGGGTGGCCTTCCTCGCTCGTCTCCTTCCCACCAGCAAGAATTTTGTATGCCATCGGGCTTTTAGAAAATGACTGGGATGGGTTTTTAATGGTGTGCTGTGCTATTTTATGGTTTGTATAAGGCCGTTCCCCCACTTTTAATTTGTAGTTTATTTGAGTTATAGTTTGACAAATACAAATACAAGTATACAAAAAGTGAACTAGAGAACAGGTGAAACAACAAGTCAGGGGAGGATAGGGACATTCAATCATTGATGCGAGTAGCTGATTTCATAACTCTCACGCACAGGGGGTATATATGGCATTTTAATGAATTTTACTGTTTTTAACTTCATGAATTGTTTAATTGTTTTGAAAATAACCTTTCTATTTATACTTTTATTTAAATTTTTGTATATTTTTTAATATGTATTGTTTTTAAATATGTTGTAAGTCACTTGAGTCCGATTATAGGGAGAAAAGTGGGATATAAATGAGAATCATAGAGCTGGAAGAGACCACAAGGGCCATCCAGTCCAACCCCCTGTCATGCAGGAATACACAATCAAATCATTCCCGACAGATTGCCATCCAGCCTCTGTTTCAAAACCTCCAAAGAAGGAGACTCCACCACACTCCAAGGCAGTGTATTCCACTTCCAAACAGCTCTTACTGTCAGGAAGGTCTTCCTAATGTTTAGGTGAAATCTCTTTTCCTGGAGTTTGAATCCATTGCTCTGTGTCCTAGTCTCTGGAGCAGCAGAAAGCAAGCTTGCTCAATCCTCAGTATGACATTCCTTCAAATATTTAAACATGGCTATCATGTCACCTCTTAACTTTCTCTTCTCCAGACTAAACATGTGCAGCTCCCTAAGACGCTCCTCATAGGGCATGGCTTCCAGACCCCCCACCATCCTGGCCACCCTCCTCTGGACACATTCCAGATTCCCAATATCCTTCCTGAATTGTGGTACCCAAAACTGGACACAGTATTCTAGGTGAGGTCTGACCAAAGCAGAATACAGTGGCACTATTACTTCACTCGATCTAGACACTATCTCTCTCTCTGGCTTTTCTTCGCAAAGGAAGATTCAGGAAGGACTCATCCCACACTTTCTGCAAGCGCACTGACAACTAAAAAGGCCAATCCAAGATAAACAAGTCTGGTTGCAGAAAGCACAGCAGAAGGTCTTCTTGGGTGATGTTTCCAGGTTGTGATTCTTTCTGCGTTGTCGTTTCTCTTCAAGACTTGTTCGGTGTGAGTTCTCAAATAAGGCTGCAGCATTGTGGATAGTGTGTCTCCATGCCTCCCGATGTGAGGCCAGGGCGGACCAATTGTTGGTGATCAATTTGGCCGAGCCTGAGATGTTGCTTCAGGGAGTCCTTGTATCGGTTTTTTGGAGCACCCCTCTTACTCTGACCCATGGCAAGTTCACCGTAGAGTACTATTTTTGGGAGGCGATGGTCCTCCATCCTAGAAACGTGCCCTGCCCAGCGCAGCTGTGTTCTCAATATCATGGCCTCAATGCTAGTGATCCCTGCTTGCTCAAGGATAGCAACATTCGTCACATAGTCCAGTGTATATTTAGGATTCTGCGTATACAGCGCTAATGAAAGCGTTCTCCTATTAATGCAGCCTAGAATCGCATTGGCTTTTTTAGCTGCTACATCACACTATTGACTCATGTTCAGCTTGTGGTCCACTAAAACTCCTAGATCCCTTTTGCATGTACTGCCATCAAGCCAGGTGTCACCCATCCTATATCTGTGCTTTTCATTTTTACTGCCCAAGTGTAGTTTCCTACGTTTCTCCCTGCTGAAATTCATCATCAATTTCACATCATTATTTCTCCTTAATTGATTCTTTTCTCTGGTACTACAGTTGCCCCTCCACATTCGCAGTTTTGATTATTTGTGGTTTTGATTATTCGCAGAAAGCCACTTGTCCCCCCTCTCCACTCCACCCCGTCCCTTCCCAAGGCAGCGAAGGGTTTCTCACGAATCCCTTCGCTGCCTTGGGAAAGGGGGGATAGAAAGCCTCCCTCACTCCACCCCAGTCCCTTCCCAAGGCAGTGAGGGGCCCCCTACGCCACTCTGGGAAGGGTGTGTGTGTGAGGGAGAGTGGCGACGGGGGCTTCTGAAGCCCCTGTAGCCACTCTGGGAAGGGCGGGGGAGGGTGACGGAGAGTGGCGACGGGGTGGGTTGTTGCAGACGGGTGGGGGGAGGACTATTATTATTCGCGTTTTTTTCACATTCACGGGGTTCTTCCGCCCCTAACCCCCGCGAATGTGAAGGGATGACTGTACTTTCTTCTATAGCTTCACACAGTCAAGTCATTAATGGATGCTGTAGCTACCACATGGAAATGTTTAAACTGAAATTACCCTGAAGAGTTTGTATGTGTGAGACTTTATTACTCACTGTTCTTACAATATAGAAATACATATTTGACACATATATACAAAACAGGCTCCACTCCATAATAACCAAAAACCATGAGCTATGCTTGTTTATATTAAAAGATCTAATCTACAACTTTGTACATTGATGAAGGAGATGCTTTTTCAGAGCTATGAAGTATAAGCCACCTGAACAATTTTTCACCTTAAGGAGTCTATCTGATTTTAAATTGATTCACATCCTTCCTTTTCTTTTACAGTATTTACTTTTTGGATATAGCCTCTTCAAAAAGTGAACCGAAGCAATGAGATATGCAAGTCTTAGCATAATTTTTAAAAAGTACTTCAAATATTCTACTTCTGATTTAAAAGAGGCCCTGCTGTCCTAGGAATGAAATTGGCTGCCAAGATACCTCCCAAAAATACCAGGCCATATTGGAATGTCAAAAGAGACATTCTTCCCTAATAATTTTTATTACAAGAGGGCTGTCCACACACTTGCCAACTGGCAGTAGATAAACAAAGCAAAACAGAAAGGAGAGTTTTGCTTTCCATATGTAAAAGCATGCCAAATGGCTTGACAAATGCCAAACTAAACAAAGGAGAATGCACAGTACTAGTAATATTATGCCACCAGTGGGGATATTTACCTATCAAACAAAACAATTTAATCAGGTACTCTCAGAATACAAGAGTCTTTACATACTTATCCTGACATATACTAAAATTTCAGAAAGTAACTGACAAGTACAAGAAAGCATGCTCTTGAATGTTCAAAATAATTGTAACAAATGAGAACTCTGGAGCATCCCTGCTAGTTCAGCATTCTGGTTCTGACAGGGACTAGCAAAATGCTTCTGGGAAAACACAAACAGATTATGAAGGTGATTATCATCCCCTGTTGATTGGTTCCTTCCTATCTCTGGTACTGCCTCTGAACATAGGATTTTTCATAGGATACCTCTATAAAAACCTCCATAAACTCAGCTAACCCTTTTTCAAAGTCCCCTAGGCCACTACTTTTTGTCTTCCCTGAACCTACTATCTGTCCAAATAATATCCCAATAAAATCCCAGATTTACTAAAACATCTTTTGTTTTCATTATAAAGCTTTTATTATTAACAAGGCATAATAACAAAATGCCAAAAACATAGTAAAAAGGTAGGGAAACTAAAAGGAGGTAACAAGGAACAACTTATGGTAACAGTCATTGTTAACAGCTATAGTACAAGTAAGAATACTACATGCGTTTTGACTTCCATTAACAAATCCTATCAATATTTTCCACAATTACCCAGGAATCATCCAGAGAGTCAGAAAACCCTTTGACATTCTGTCCATAAGGCTTTATAGAAAGGCATCAAGTGGGAGTGTCTCTCTCCATAGAGGATGCTGTTGTACGGGTGGTTGGCAAAAGCATATTTTCTACTTTTAAAAAAAAAAGTATCCAGGGAGCCATATTGCCAAATGCAATCTATCATAAATCCTTTGCATCCTGGGCCCAGTTCTTGCATAAATGGCATATTTATGCATGGGTGATATCACTAAAGAATGCTGATGGGGAGGTCTCTCTTTCCACAATATAAAACTTGTTGCAATTTGGCATGCTTTTATAGAATGAAGCAAAACCAAATTGTGATAGTGGGAAACAATAAATAAAATTTGCAGCATTCAGGGAAAAAATCTCACCTAAATATAATGATTTACCATATCTGCTGGAAGCCAGATTGCTTGGCCCACTTTCTGAAGGTAACTTTAATGAGACCCCAGTTTTGTTGTGCAACTTGCATCCTGATTCTGTGCATGTCACAGATTCTGTGATTCTGTACATCTGTGGGGGCAATTAGCTAACACACATTGGAAGCTGCTTATTGATGTGTAAATTGCTATTGCTTAAAACAATTTGTAAGCCGCTCTGATAGCCTTGTGGCTGAAGAGCGGGGTATAAATAAATAAATTTTTAAAAATTAAAAAATGTCTACTTGGAATTTAATCCCATTGATTTAACACAGGATTTACTATTCCCAAGTATGTGTACATGGGTTTGTGCCATATTTCATAAGCACATATTTGTTTGTGAGAATGTATATGGTTTCATGATATCCAGTTGAATAGCTTGCTATTTCCTCTGTGCCAGCTAAGTCCCATCACTTTCCCCTCGAAAATGAATTCAAGTTTAAAAAAAACATTCAATGTAAAAGATTTTGCTGCCCTAGGCACACTCAGAATTAACTCTCGTTTCATCTAGATTATTTGCTATTTTTGTAAATTTCAGGAGTGTATTATACAACCAAACAGCTCCAGATTTCTTATCAATGGAATATGCTGACAGCTGCATGTGTTGTTCATTTGTTGTTGTGTGCCTTCAAGACTTTCCAATTTAAGGTGACCCTAAGGTGAACTGTTTGGGGGGGGGGAGCTTGGCAAGATTTGTTCAGAGGGCTGTTATAGCGCTAGTATTCCACTTTAACTGCTATGGCTGCCTCCTATGCAATCCTGGGGTTTGTAGTTTGAAGAGCCTAAGAGCTCTCCGGCTGAGAGTTTTAAATGGCCCTCCCTAAACTACAAATCCCAGAAAAGAAACAGAACAACTGATTTTTGCCCAAATCAAACTCCCAATGCCTTTCACTTTAAAATATATCTATAATTTAGTAACAGCTTAAAGGACTCCTTTCGTCTGAGGTTTTCTGTAGCATTGGCATGGCTGAAGTCCTGTTCCAAAGAGCTTACAATGTAACTAACTAGGTCTTGAGAGACATTTAGGAAGTGATCGCCCATTTAGGAACCTGTCCAACTGGAAATGTGATTTTTCTGTACATTTGTTTTATTGCTGCTGTTCTCTCTTTCTCCCTGTTTTTTTTTTAAAGTTGCAGGCTGCTAACACAGTAGTGTTAGGCTAAAATATTGTCTACAGGGTAGATCTCATAATGTTTGATAGTCAAAATATACTATATACAAAATATACAGGAGGCAGCCATAGCAGTTAAAGTGGAATAATAGTGCTATAACAGTGTAGTGTGACAATCTTCTAATAAGTGTGATCTACCCAAGGTAACCCTGTCCATTTCCATGGCTGAGTGATGATTGAACCCAGGGCCCCAGAGTCCTAGTCCAAACACATTGGCGCTGTTGTTATAAGCCATTAAAATCAGTAAGACGTATTGTTTCCCAGCAACGGAAATGCCAGTCTCTTTACAGCTGGCATCCTAGACGCCATGCCTCCAGACTAACTGGCGAGGACGGGGGAGGAGGGTCACGGGCATATTATAAGCCTTTACAGAACAAGCGTCCCTGTGTAAGGAGACTGGAGATGGCTTTCCCTCTCACTGCACTCCATGCCATTCTGAGTACTGTACTCCAAACACATGCAAAAGCTGTTGCATTTCAACGTCAGCAAAGCGCCCCCCCCCCCATGTCTTTTCTTCACACAAAGAAGACGTTCAAAACCACTGCCGTCGGGGCTTTTTTGGCCCTTCGCCTGCCCCCCGCCCCGCCATCATTTCAGGGCTCGAGTTTCTTTTCCCAGACGCCTCGCAGCTCCACAAACCCGCCCAAGCGAACGGCAGAAACTGCCGAAAGTTTCCGTTTTTACCTCTTCTGAGAAAGCTGGAGTATTGAAAGGAAGGAAGGAAGGCAGCACCTCCTACCTACGGACGCCGTCATGGGCGAGATTTCTGCCGGTATTGCTCCGATGTTGTTGGGCTGAAGGGGGAGAGGGAGAAACGAAGGCCCGCCGCCGCCTCCCTCCCCCCCTCAGGCCAGCCGGTCAGCGGCAGCTCGGGGGTATCCTGAGCAGCCTCCGCTCCCTACGGCTCTGGCCTCCTCTCTCCCCTCCCCGGCAGAGAGTAACTCGCCACACCGCCCCTTGGCCTGGTACTCTCAGTCCAGGCAGCCAGCCACGGGCAGGCAAGAGAAGCTTCCCCACTGGACGACGGAGATGTAAAAACACCCCCTTTCCTCTGTCGCCTGGGAGGGTCGCTTGCTTCGTTCTTTTCAGACCAGGCGGTGCAAATCAGGCGCCCAGCCCAGCCCGTCGTTGATTTGGCGTAAAAGGTAAAAGAGAAGACAAAACGCCCCCCGCTGTTCACCCCTGTTGCAGCTGGGAAAGGGTGCTGCCGACTGAATCCACACGACACCAATAATCCAGTTTGAAACTGGATTATTTGCAAGGCTCCTTCTTATGGCATCCTGGGATTTGTAGTTTTACAAGGGCTTTAGCCTTCCCTGACCAAGTGTGCTGGTGCCTCACCAAACTACAAATCCCAGGATGCCATAGGAAGGAGCCATGCAAATAATCCAGTTTCAAACTGGATTATTTGTATTATGTGGATGCCCCCCCCCAGTCTTTCTTTCGCTCAGAAAAGTGGCACCACAGGCCAAGAAGTTTCTTTGGAGGACTGGAGTTCCTTGCCCTCCCCCCCCCCCCCGCCACCACCACCACCCCCCGTGCACCAAGACACACACACCCTTTGGTCAAAAGATCTTTGGAACAAAAGCTTGACATGCCCAGCCTTGCCTTTTCCACGGGTGGTGGGGGGAGAGGCAACAAGGACAATACTGTGCTTGTTCACCCTCCACTGAGTAACTTTCCACAGAAATTAAACTCCACCTGTAATGTCCATGTCCTGATAAATATAGCACAACCAAGACATGAGAGAAGTGCTTCCCAAGAAATCTCTGAAAATGCATCACGTGACCCTCTCTATTCTCTATGTACCTTCTTAATAATAATAATAATAAAATTTATTTATATCCTGCCCCTCTACAAAATGCAATCGGGGTCGCTTACAACATTTAAAATATACATATAAAACCTATCCCACCCACCCCTTAAAATACAATTAAATAATTAAACATTTAAAAATACTTAATAAATACTAAAACACACATACACACACACACAATAAAATAACTGGAATAGGGATCGGACTAATAAGATATTTTCTTCTTCTAATGGCCAGGTATCTATTTAGGAAAGGCCTGCTGGAAGAGATCCATCTTAAGAGCTTTTTTAAAGCTCTTGTACACCTTAATTTGTACGTGCATCCATGCACAGACATGTATCTATATCTGTACGTGTTTTCTATCTTAACTAAGAAAAAGAAGTGATGAAAATGGTGCCCCAAAAGTAATAAGTTTGAGTCCTAATGCCATGTGTGACTGAAGAGAAAGGAGATCTGTATCTCCCTCAGTTTCCTTTTACCTGTTCACAAGTATGTGAAAAAGTACATCTGTGCTGTGTTTCAACATGTGTTTTACGGATGTATTGTGTTTCAACACAAGTGTAAAAAAAAGGAAACTGTCACATGGCAAAAGTGAAGTGAGAGCAAATAGTAATATTCATTCTTACTCCTGAGTATAGCTCAAGTGATCTGCAAGCAAGCATCCCTCCCTCCCAAAATGGCAAGTAGTTTGCTTGTTCCTCATAAATATGCCAGTTCATAGACTCTTGCCACACTCTAGTAGAATAACACTATTCTCCCTCCTCAACACCCAGTCAAGACCAATTTAAGGAATTTGGGGGGGGGGCTGCAATGCTTTATTTTGGGGGCCCCATATGTTTATCTCAGGCCAATGTAACCTAACTCAACCTAAGCTATTCACAGTACAGGATATTCAGATTATTACTAATAATGTTTTTGCAGGAGGAGGGTACTACGGGGGGCCCACAATGATGGGGCCCCCTGAGGATGCTAACGCCGTTGGTGCCTTAAACTGTCCCTGCACTGTCACACACCACAGGGTCCTCTGAAATGTAAAAGCAAACTCTCCAACATATCACAGATGTAAGCCAGGACACATGGCTAACAACATCCAAGTGTGGTCAAAAGGGCATGGCAAGACAAAAAGGCCAAAAGTTACACACAAAACTACTATTTTAACCAGAGCATCCTTGGAATTTATGGGCTGGATTCAATAAAGGCTTGGGTGAAAAGCTTGATTCAACAAATACAGTAGTGTGTGAGGGACCCCATTAGTCACTTCTCTCCAGGATGAAGAATAAACATTGGTGAGCACCCTCAGTTCAATCTGTCAATCAATTACTGTACAGATATACGTAAGTGTAATGTGGTGCAGTGATTAGAGCACTGGACTATAACTTTGGCTACCAGGGTTCAAATTTCCACTCAACCATGAAAACCCACTGGGTGATCTTGGGCAAGTCACACTCTCTCAGCCCTCAGAAATCCTGGTTATAGGTTTGCCTTAGGGTCAGAAATGACTTGAAGGCACACAACAACAACAACACAATCTAGTCCACATATTACCACCTTGCCTGCAAGAATACCATGGGGATCTTGTCAAAAGCCCACTGAAATCAAGATATACAGCATTCCCCCGATCTACCAAGTTTGTCACTATCAAAAAAGAGATAAAATTAGTTTGGCATAACTTGTTTTTGAGAAACCCATGCTGGCTCTTAGTAATCACAGCATTCCTTTCTAAGTGCACATTGACTGACTGTTTAATGATCTGTTCTAGAACCTACCCTGGTATTTACATCAAGCTCACTGGTTGGTAGTTGCTCAGTTCTTTTTTAACCCTTTTTGAAGGACAACATAAGGCCTTCTCCAATCTATTGTGATCTTACCTTTTTCTCAAAGAATTCTCAAAGATTATTGACAGTGATTCTGAGATTACATCTCCAAATTCCGTTAATACTCTTGGATGCAGTTCATCTGGCACTGGAGAATTGAATTTATTTAGAGTACCTAGATATTCCTTATATATTCTCGACTGTAGACCCCTTACCACATAACGTTTTTCCTTTTAGGAGAAGACTGAGGCAAAGAAGGTACTAAATACTTCAGCATTCTCTCTGTCTCTTAGCATTTCACCATCTTCTTCACACAGTGGCCTTGCCATTTCCTTGTTCTTTCCTTGCTCAGAACATAGCCCAAAACCTCATTTTTGAGCTTTAGCTTTCCCCCTACAAGTACTGGCTATTCATTTGTATTCTTCTTTGGTGATTTACGGTACCCCTTCCTCAATTTCTTATACATGTCTCTTTTAAATCCCAGCTCACCTGAAAATTCTTTGTACAACCACCCTGGTTTCTTTAAATGCTTTTCACTTTTCTTCCTCACTGGAATTATTTGCAACGGTGACTTCAGTATCTCAGCTTTAAGAAACGCCTATGCATCAATGCATTCCTCTTCACTAGGCTCAAGGAACACACTGGTCATCTAAGTACATCACTGGATGATTAATGGTGCCTGACTCCTATTTGTAGTATATATTAGAGTAGGTCTACTGAATCAATTGGTATTAACCAATCAATTGGTGATCATACAATTGATCATAGGATCATAGAATTGGAAGAGACCAGGAGGGCCATCCAAGTCCAACCCCCTGTCAGGTTTATTTCTTCTTATATAGAAAAAAGGAGGAAATAATTTTCTTATCCATCTTTTTGGAAGTGGGAGAAGACACACATACTAATAAGAATTGAAAAGTAAAAAAATCTTTTAAAATTAACAAAAAAATGGGCGGGGGCACAAATCTGAAAGAATCTTTTTAAAAATTCCAAAAATTAAGACCTACAAAGGCAATAAGAGAAACAGAGAGAAATCCCCCTTCCTTTTTCTCTTCTTCCTCTCTTTTTAAAAATAACTAGAAAAAAGGAGCAAAAATCAAAAGAAATATAAATTAACATTATAAATAATGAAGAAAAATTTAAACCCACTCAAAATGATAAAAGGTCTCAAAAAAAGAGTAAAAAAATAAGAGATAGGGGAAAAGACCAAAAAAGATTAAAGAAAAGGGGGAGAGAAGACTTTAGAAAGAAAAGTAAAATAAAAAGAGATGCTGTCCAGGCAAAAAGCTGTGACAATTATTTTGGTCTTGCACTAGGTGTCACTCTTGGGGTATTTTATATAGGGGTTGTCTAAACAGTGAAAATAATCCTCATAGAATTCAAGGAGAATATGATTTGTCTTAATGGGATCCCGCAATCTGCCATATTCGGAAGGAGGGGGGCCAAAAAAGCCAAAAACGCAGGAAAAGTCTTTGCTCATTCCTGCTCATTGGAACAAGCAATACAGTTGTCCCTTCATATTTGCTGGGGTTTGTTTCCAGGACCCCCGTGGATACCAAAATCCGTGAATATAAGTCCCATTATATGCAATGGCATAGCAAAATGGGGCCCCTTATATAAGATGGCAAAATCAAGGTTTGCTTTTTGGATTATTATTTTTTAAAGAAATTTTCAAGCCATGAAAACTTAAATCTGTGGATACCAAATCCGTGGATAAGGAGGGACAACTGTATTGCATTGCTGCACATTCCCAATAAGAGCGGAAGTTGGATAGCATGGGAGGCTGAATGGGTGGAGAGATTCCCGCCATTTGGTATTCAACAAGAAAACGGGCAGAAGTTGTGGTGCTCTGAAGAAAAAGTTCAAGAGCAGCTCCATGAGTGCCATTGCAACATAGATCTTTTTGAGCGCGTAGCTGTCGACACGCAGCTCAAGGGCCATGATCGGACCACCGAAGAATGCAGGTCCACCACCGGACCACCACCCAAGAGCAAGGCCCTCAGACAGAAATACCAGGAGGCCATGGACCACAACAGCCAGAGCAGGAATGGGGTGGCAACAATGCCATTTTTTGAAGAACACCACGTTATTCTTGGAGGGGATGCCACGATACACCCCAAGAGAGTGGCATGGAGCACTAATATTGTCCATGGGCCCACGAGATAGGAGTCAAGCTTGTTGGTTGCACAAAACCTCACGTCTTCTGGCACCCAGGTACAAGATACCCCGGCACCCACGTTGCTGTTGATGTTCAACGGGAAAAAAGGTAAGGGATTGCTTTTTTTTTTTTTTTACTGCCAACGGAAGTGCATGATCAATAACGTGTTATCAGAAGCATGGATTTGTTGTCATAATGAAATAAATGTCTGTGGTTTTGGGGGGTTGTGGCCAAGGAAGCTTTATTTCCCTCCCCCCTCCATTTCTGCAGAGTGTGCTTGTTGGAGTTCATATGCATGCCAAAGAAGGGAAGGTAGATGATGCATTATGTGTTTTTTTCCTCTTCTGTTCATGGCCTTGGATTTTTTGGTTAGCAACTTAACTCTTTCCCACGCTTTTCCCAATTTTTCAGGATTGGAATTAGCTAGTCCTGACATGGAGTTTACTCCTGACCTTCTCTTGGCAGAGGAAGAGTGGGGAGCAACTGCTGAACAGATGCCAGAACCTGTGGAGCAGGTGCCAGAGAAAGTGCAGGCGGAACTGGTGTGAAGCTCTCAGACCACGAAATGGTAAAACTGTTAAAAGTTTAACATTTCTTTTAAAAGTTGGCATGTGCATTATGACCACTACAGAATGCCCGCTATTAAGCCCTTTTTGTAAAATATAGCCCACTGTGTGAGCGTTTAGGTGGGTTGCGAGTGCTCTTAAAGGATCATTTATCTATAAACTATTTTTGGAAGGCCTACATGCAAACTGCTGAAAGAATGATATTTCTGTGCATTATGTTGAGGGATGCTGATAGCATTAATCAGGATGTAGCTGTGCCAGTGTTATTCTTGTATTAATCTTCTCCTTATTTCTTCTTTTCCAGTGGCCACAATAACCAACCCAACTGCAACCTTGGCACCTGCAGAGAGGTTGGCCTCGCCAAAAAGGAGAAGGGAGAGAAGGACAGGGGCACACAACACAGCCATTTTGCAACACTCCTGTGCCCTCATAGACAGAATGTTTATGAGCCTAAAACAGTCCCACCTTAGGCTTGAGGAGAGAAGGGAGGCAAGGGAACAGAGGGCAGATGAGAGATGGCTGCGTGAGATGCAGGAGATAGATGAGGTGGCCAACAGGGACAGGTTGAAGGGCAAACAATAATGATGGAGGCCCTTGTGAATCACATCACTTCACAAGGACCCACTGCCAGAGCTAGCCCACCAAGGAAAAAATACTGGGAAGGAAAATGTTGCCAGTACCATCTGTTGAGATAAATGAAAGCCAGGAGGCCTCTGGACACTCAACCACACAAATGGCTGGCAAGACAAAGCCTGCAAGAAAAATTAACCTCTTCCCCCATGATTTATGTGGCCTATGATCTATGTGGTTTCCTTACAGTTTTCCCCTTCCCCCATTTCAATGGTTTTGCAATGCCCTGTGCTTTGAAAAGTATGTCTTGTTAACATTATGAGTGCTTATCTTTATAAAAACAGTTTTGAAATCATGTTTATTTTTGGCAAAAAACCCAAACAATTTTCAAACCTTGGTTCTGGTAAGGGGGAGGATTTTCCTACATGTAGTAAAGTTCAGGTGTGGGTTTCATAGAATGGAGTGAGGAGGGGAAAACAAGGCAAGAACAAGGCTAACCCCTAGCATTATATATTTGAACTTCTGTGCTTAATGTCCATATTACCCCATCCATGCACTTCATACGCACTTCACACTTACTAATGGATTTAATCTTGGTGTGTGTGTGGGGGGGGGGTTGAAAATACCTGTTTGAGCTTCCTGGCAGTATTCCCCCATGATATATGACCCCATGGATTTCTGTGTGGAAATTCTTCATCTTTGCAATTATGCTTGGGAACTTTGCTTGGCCCCTGCCTGATCCCTGTGGAATGGAATGGGAAATGAGGGGGCAACCTGGGAATTCAACAGTTTAAGTCTGTCCTACAGGAAATGTATCCTCTTACATCTGCTGTTTATAATAAAGAAACAAAGTAACCATTAAACAAAATATATTTTTTGTTACAAGAAATTCTGAAAAGGTATGGGAGTTTGGAAGGGTTTGGGATGGGAGAATAAATACAGGTGTGAGTGGGGGGGGGACTCTGGCCACCCTATTCTGGCCCCTGTATTCGCCTTCCAGGGACTAAACCTTCCTGACCAATTGCTCCACTGTAAGAAGAAAAACCAATTAGGATTGCTAATTTTCCCCTACAACAGCTCCACTACCATATGTGCTGTGCATTACAGTGCACACTTTTCCAACATTTACAGTGCATCCATTCAGGCAAGCCTTTCCAATTTCCTCCTTCCGCCCTGGCTTTGCCCTCCTCCTTCAACTAAAGAGGGAACACGTTACTACTGTCTAGGTCCCATCGCAAGCAGCCCGCCACTGCCAGTTGACTGTCTGGGTCCCAATCTGGGCCACAGATTGAGTGGCAGGAGTGGATTGTGAGGTGGAGGGTGAATTTGCATGTGGGTGGTGATTGGTTGGGTGTGTTTCCTGAGCAGCCAATCAGCACATTGGGAAAGGCAACATACCCAATAGTTGTGTGTATTCTAATATTAACTAAATAATTAACTAAGCAGAACTTTCACCCACTACTGTGTTACCTCTCTGACAACTCCAGACAGAGTTTGACTTTCAATAGCTGATAGTAGTTTCAGCTTTTTCAAATTATATTTCTCTCTTCTCCCACTCTTTTTTCTCTCCCCATTCTTTTTACCACTACAGCACCAGAATTTCTTTAACTACATCTTAGTGTTCAGATCATCAACATTATATTTCTATATTCCAATATTTATGTATATTACTTCTTGTGTCCTTTTTTCCCTCTATAATCTTGATCATCAAGCATTTATTCCAAAACTTAATAAAGCCTATACAAATATATTTAAATAATATGTGATAAGTCCCATAGTATATCTGCAAAGCTTATAACCTTTTCTCTTTAAATCTTATCAATTTTAAGTTTAGGTCTTTTAAGTTTCTAATAAACAAGAATGAACAAATACACTTGCCCCTTCACATGCGTGGCTTTCACACTCACGGTTTTGATTATTCGCAATTTAGCCCCGAGCCCCCTCGGGAAGACTGGTGAGAAGCGGAGCAACCTCCCACCTGCGCCTTCCACAACCTTCCGGAGGTGGCTCCGGGGCTTCTAAGGCTCGGAGTCCCCTCAGGAAGGCCAGGGAGAGGCTGGGCAGCTTCCCTCCCTCCCTCCCTCTGCCTTCCCTGGCCTTCCTGAGGGGGCTCTGGGGCTTCTAAGGCCTGGAGTCCCCTCAGGAAGGCCGGGCTGCTTCCCTCCCTCCCACTGCCTTCCCCAGCCTTCCTGAGGGGGCTCCGGGGCTTCTAAGGCCCGGAGTCCCCTCAGGAAGGCCAGGGAGAGGCCAGCCAGGCTGGCCAGACTCACTCCCTCCCTCCTGCAGGGGGGGGTGTCACAGGAGGAGCCTTTTTTATTCGTGGTTTTCCCACATTCACGGGGGTCTCAAGACCCTAACCCCCACGAATGTGTAGGGACAACTGTATGCTGTTTCGATTATATTCTTACAAAGTCTTAGTTTCACCATTATTCATTTACATTACCCTTGTTTTGTCCCCTGCCCTTTATTACCGTATATACCAGTCACTTAGTAATACAGGTTGACACCTGTATCCACAGGTTTGGTATCCATGGTTTCAATTATCCACATCTGAAAAAATGTTCTTTCTGTGCATTTCTAGGTTTTTCAATGTGATAGTCTGAGAAAGAAGAATGTTTTTTTCTGAATTAACAATAAACCCACTAAAAGGTTTGAGGTTGCAAAAGTGAATTTGCCCTTGTGCTAATGTTATAGCCAAAATCTTCTGCCCATTTTACCATACAGTCCTTAATTACTTCATCTTTTAGATCAAATTTCCATAACATTTTATAAATCTTATAAAATCTTATAAAGCTTAGCTAACAGATGTTTTTTTCTCCACTCAACAAATGGTTCTCAAATTCCAAGTTTTGTAAGTCAAATCCCTCATTTTTCTTACCCAATTTCAATCTTTCCAAGATCTGGAGAGAGGGGAACCATTGAAAGTTTAGTTCTTCATCCAATAATTGATGTCTTTCTTTTAACCTGTAGTCTTCTAATTCTTTGATTTTGAACAAGTCTCTACAGTATATGTTATCAATTTTCCATGTTGACACAGTCCTTTCAAATAAAGTGCTTCAAGAGGGGAGAGCCAAGGTGGAAGTTTAGTATATAAGAGTTGCTTGTACTTGGCCCAGTTTTGTATATGTCAATATGTAAATACACTAATGCAAAGAGGAATAAAAGAGCTAAAGAAATAAGAAAAGAAAGAGGAAAGATACATGGCGAAGATAACGAATAATATTTACATAACATAAACTCCAAAGCAATGTGGTTCTGTGGTCAACCTCTGGTGTTTATCTCATTGAAAATAAGAGGATTTCCTATAATCCACGGTTTCAGGTATCCACAAGGGGTGTCTTGGAATGTATCCCCTGCAAATAATTTCTTATGGTCACAGACCAGCATAACCAAAAAAAGCAAGGAAAAGAAGTTTTTGCCATATGGTACATGAAATATGGGATGCGTAAGCCAAAGTGACATAAAGTACAGTAATTAAAATTCCCTTTTGGTAATAGTAGTACTAAAACTGGTGATGCATAATCCCACACATAATCAGACCATATTATCTAAGTCCCTGTGTAATCCCCACTCCTTTATAACTCACTTGGCTATCTGATTCTTAATTGCCATTCTTGATTGCTGCTTTGTCATTTTTTAATTTATTAGTTATTTATATTTGCCTTCGAGTCGCAATGGCAGATGCACAAAATCTAGCAATGTTATTTGTAATTTGTGAATCCTAGTTGGCAAACAAAAAAGAAAGATAAAATGCTTCCCTCTTGCCAGGAATATTTTGGATATTAGGAGTAATTAAAGCAATATGCACCCCATTGTAAAAAAGGGCAGTATAGAAAAATATGGTTAAGAGCTTCTACTGCCTCATTAGCACAAGGGTGAATGCGGTCTTGATAAATTAGCCTAGTTATCTTGCTGGAAATTAATATAACAATGCAGATACTGTTCCAAAATTTTATTAATTCTGTTTTCCCATCAGTTTGGGGGTGGTGAGAAGTGTTCAATGCCTGTTCTACTTCCAGAGGTTTTAGAAATTGAGAGGTGAATTGAGTACCTCTGTCTGAGATTATTCTGTGAGGGATCCCATGCAGCCAATATACATGCTGAATAAACATTTTTACCAATTGTCTACTACCACCCAAACCAGTCTTTCCTTTACTGACAGGAAAATCCAAAATAAAATCCATAGTAATTTGTGATAACGGCTGAGACAGAGGTTGTAATAGTTCATGTAGCTTACTCATGGCCCTTTTTGACATGGTACAGACAGGGCACTCACACATACAGTTTTCTACATCTTTTCTTAAATTTGGCCACCAATATTGGGTTCTGTCTGAATGCAAAGTCTTAACAAACCCGAAGTGCCCTGTAGCTTTATTATTGCAACATTGTAGTATTTTACACTCCAGCATTTCAGGTACAATTCCCCCCCCCCTTTACAATAGACTCCATTTTTTTAGCTGCAATTCATTTGGGTTATGCTTTGCCCATGGATCATTCTTAGCCCCTTTTAGCAATTTTTTTTGAAGGGATTCTTCCACTGGGACAGTGGACAGGGCTTTTCCCACCTGTCTCTGTGTCATTATCCCGACCCTAGATGTGATGGAGAAAACACAGTGTCCACCGTTTGCTCCCTCTGTCATGCTGGGGCAAACTTCACAAAGTGTCAGCCAAAATATTTTCCCTCACGTATATATACTTGGGGGCAAACTTAAATTTGTAAAAGAAATCAGCCCATCTGATCTGTTTAGGGCTCAATCTCCATGGGATTTTTAATGCCTCCGAATTACGATAATCAGGCCACACCTCAAACAGCATACTGGCCACTTCTGACGAGTGGTGCCATGTCTGTTTTTTATGGTCTCCTGTTTCTCCCATACTGCCCAGTTCAACTCTGCTCCAGAGAACTTTTTGGACAAACTAGCACATGCTCTCATTATTCCTTGTTTATCTTTTTGTAACAAAACTGCCTCCCCAGCAGTATCAGTGGCATCAACCTGCACTATAAAACGTTGTCTTATGTCAGGATGTTTGATAATCTGTTCCGAACTGAATACTTTTTTTCAGTTTCTCAAATGCCTGCTGGCATTCAGGGGTCCATCTTATTTTCACACTGGGCTTTGATTTGTTTGGAGAAGATTTTCCTTTCATGCTTTTAAGTCTTTAACAAATCAGTCAAGGGCAATGCCACATGTGCAAAATTTTCTAAAAACTGCTGTAGAAAGTTGTGAACCCTAAGAAACTTTGGAGTTGTCTCCTTGTTTTTTTTGGTGTCTGGGGGGGGGGGTGTCCCAGCTCAAAACTTTTCAGGATCCATTTCAATTTATTTTGTAGAAATACAGTACTCCCAAAAATCTAGCTTCGCCTGATGAAATTCACACTTGGAAAATCTGAAAAATAGCTGGTTATCCAACAGCCTTTTCCAAACTTTTCTTACCAAAGACACATGAGATTCCCTGCCCGGTGAGTAAATCAACACATCATCTAGGTACACAAGTACCCCTTTGTACAGAAATTCACGTAGAACATCATTTATCAAGTTCATAAGACCAGGGGAGCTCTCAACAACCTGAAAGGCATAACCAAATACTCATAAGTGCCCAACAGTTAAAGGCTATCTTATATTCATCACCCTCCTGTATCCTTACACAAAAGCAAGCATTCCATACATCCAGTTTCATAAACACACAATCTGTGGCTAGTTGTACTAACAAGTCTTTTATCAAAGGGTACTTATTTGAGATGCAAATAGCATTTAGTCCTCAACAATCAGTAAGCAGTCTCATTCCCCCATCTTTTCCCCCATGAAAAACACTGGAGGACATAGTTGGTCTTATGAGGCCTCTGACCAAATTCTTATCAATGAACTTCCTAAGAGTGTCCATTTCTTTGGGAGTCATAGTACACAGTTTAGGCTTCAGAAGCTTAGTCTAAGTCAGTTTTCCTACAGGGGGGATGTCACTTTCCTTTTTTGAGAAAACCTTCCTTAAGTCCCAGTACGCAGTGGGAATGCATGCATCTAACCATTCCTGCATTCCTCCTAGCTTCTCTTCCCCTCCCCTCAGTTGGCCTTAGTTTATCTTGTCCCCACCAATTTGTCAAAGTGTGACACTGACATTCTGGATTTTGAAAATCCAGTTCTCACTTTTGCCACAGTATTGTGGGACCATGAAAGTCCAGCCAGTCTATTCCCAAAACTACTGGGATTTGGGACGTGGGGGCTATGATGAACTGAATAGCTTCCCAGTGCTCTCCCACCCCCAGGAAAACAGTAGAGGCTTGTTGTTCCACAGGACCCACTTGGATACTGTTGCCATCCATCTGGAAAAAGATTATGGGATTATCCATCTTTTAGGGACATAGTCCCAGTCCAGCAGCCCAGATAGCCCAACTGGTAGTTTTCCATTGGTTGTAGCATAATCAGTGGCCCTGGCTGAGGTACCCCAGGCGGTTGTATCATTGGACCTCATGGCTCACCAAATATTTGAGGCTGAGGTGCCAGTGGAGGCATTCTTGCCAGTGTGGAGCCTGGCGCCTGCCAGTTTGCTGCAGTTCCTGCTACAGAGGCTGCAGCCACATTGGTTGTCAGCTGAGTACTAAGTTGAAGGCCATCCCAGTGCTGCTTGAGGGCCAACTCTAGCATCCCCTTTCAGATCCAGCAGCAACTGCTACAACCATTTCCTGAGCATTTGCACTTCCTTGCGAAAGCTCTATAACTTTTTGCTTTATAACTCAGCTTCTCAGGGATCTGTCACAGTTAGAGTTCCAGCTGTTCTTAATTCAGCAAACCTTTATTACAAAAATTGCAGCAAACATCATCCACTGATTTTCATTGTCAGGACTGAGTAGTCCTCATTAATATAATACATTAAGGCATAGCAATTTCAAACCTTTTGGTGAGCTATAACCTCATTTGTTAATTCAGCAAAACATTATTCTAGCTTTCATTTCTATCCATTTTCCCACCACACTGACCTTGGCCTACTAGAGCTAGGCTAACAACCAGGAATGCGATAAAAAGCAGGCTAGATATATGTTCCCCAAGATTCACCATACTACTACATATCCCAACATTCCCACATAATAAAACTCATGACAGGGATGCTGGTTGTACCAGCACCTGACATTCTTGCTCTAAAATATAACACTTGCTATTTGTTGGCAGTTTCCCATCCAAGTACTAACCAGTGCTGACCTTTCTCAGCTTCAAAGATCAGACAGGATCTGGTGCCTTTAGGCAGACCTTTTTACAATAATGCAAGATATAATATATTGTTAAGCTGTGTGTATGTGCATGCTGAAATGTAGGTTACCTATCGCCACCACTTACGACTCCTCAAACACTTTCATCAGCGCTGTATACACACAATCCTAAATATACACTGGACTGACTATGTGACGAATCTTGCTGTCCTTGAGCAAGCAGGGATCACCAGCATTGAGGCCATGATATTGAGAACACAGCTGCGCTGGGCAGGGCACGTTTCTAGGATGGAGGACCATCGCCTCCCAAAAATAGTACTCTACGGTGAACTCGCCACGGGTCAGCGTAAGAGGGGTGCTCCAAAAAAGCGACACAAGGACTCCCTGAAACAACATCTCAGGCTTGGCCAAATTGATCACCAACAATGGTCCGCCCTCGCCACACATCAGGAGGCATGGAGACGCACTATCCACAATGCTGCAGCCTTATTTGAGAACTCACGCCGAACAAGTCTTGAAGAGAAACGACAATGCAGAAAGAATCACAACCCAGAAACATCACCCAAGAAGACCTTCTGCTGTGCTTTCTGCAACCGGACTTGTTTATCTCGGATTGGCCTTTTTAGTCATCAGCGCGCTTGCGGAAAGTGCGGGATGAGTCCTTCCTGAATCTTCGTTTGCGAAGAAAAGCCATAAAGAAATATGCATGAACACAGAGTATTGTGGTGACTGATTTGTCCCCCCCATGCCTTTTCAGGCTTTGCTAAACAAATTCCTAGGTTTCTCTGCTTAAAATAGCATTTTTTTCCTGTGTCCGTCTTCATTAATAACATTTGTTGCCTCATCATACCCTTTTGACCACATTCTGATTTTGTTTTGCCATATACATCCTAGTTTTCATTTTTGAAATGTTCAAATGTATATGAGATGTATTTGGAAATGATAATAGTAATGGGACCAAAATGCTTCATACACTACAGTAGAAGGTTTTCATACAAAAATAGAAAATTACTGGCAGGATTCCAAATCTTCCTCCTCCCAATCCTTTGTGAGCAGTGAACTGAACCTTGTATTTATTTCAAACTAAAATACTATTAAACTATGATTTTCTCTACAATATGAAGGATTTCTTGCATTTACAAGATATGTGTGATCTTCCTGAACAATCACTATGATTCAGAAGTGTGCTTACATTCAGAAGATTGTTCCATTAGGTTTAAAGGAGGGGTACAGTTCTGCAAGGACTAAAGGAGGCACACATGGCACTGCTCCCTCAATTAAAATGAAGAGAGCAAACAGCAGAGACAGACCAAATACGATATTTGGTGTTTGTATAATAAAAGATTTTTTTAAACAAAATCAAAAACAAAAACCTTTAAAGTAGGTCTAGCTTTAAAATATTTTTCTTACAAAATTTAAATTGTGCCAGATCTGCTCCAGTAACTTTTCTAAACAATTGTATCGTATGTTAAGCTTTTGATAAACTTTTTTTAAAAAAATACAACTTTGCATAATCAGATGAAAATTCCTTTTGCTCAACTGCAGTCTGAGAGCACTAATTAAAAGATATATTATGAGAGCTATTGCTGAGTTTGATCTTCATGGAGCAAAAATAAAGTTGCATGTTAACATTTTGTTGCCTATACAGTTGTCCCTCCACATTCACAGATTTGGCATTCACGGATTTAAATATTCATGGCTTGAAAATATTCTTAAAAAAAATAATAATCCAAAAAGCAAACCTTGATTTTGCCATCTTATATAAGGGACCCCATTTTGCTATGCTATTGCATATAATGAGACTTGAGTATTCACGGATTTGGGTATTCACGGGGGGGTCCTGGAACCAAACCCCAGTGAATGTGAAGGCACAACTGTATATGCACTCATCTTGCTCATTTACATTTAAAATTAGACTGTGAATAAATCTTGCATTTCTGATTGTTTTATCTGTTGCTTGTTAGCCTGAACTGCAATGGCCAAGTTATTATTAAAATTATTATAAAAAAATAAGGGACAATTCCCCATTTTCTAATAACATTTATTCAAGTAGAAAGTGAGTTTATATAATGTGAGGTATAAATCAGAAGAAAGTAAGAATGTTGTTGAAACCTATCAATACAACCCAACATTCTAAATAGTTTCAATGCCAATATATATTCAAAATTCAATATAACATTACTAGAATGCTTTTACTTACCCCATCAAGAACTGTAAACATAAAAATAATGGTTCAGCATTGCAAATCTGGTTACTCAAACTACTCTCACAGATTTCTTCCATTAACTCTCTCCAGTAATGCACTGATGTAGCATAGACTATATTGACTGAGCCCTGTGGCTACAGGGATACTACAAATCTAAACCCCCTGAAATAGCTTTTAAAAACTAGGCTGTTTTGACATTTTGCCAGGAGTTGGTGATAAATGGCATTAGAAAGAAAAAGAACAAGATACAGACTAAGCAATGTAACAGCAAAAGCAAGCATCTAGACTTCAAAAGCTTGTTGGAACAGGTTACTGAGCCAAATTCATGTCAGTTGCAAACTTACTAAACATACAGGGATGAATGTGGCCCATTCTTTAAATATCACATATAGAGTCGCATAATATAACATATCAAAATTTAACTACTGAAGCTTGTACTGTATGTTGTGCTGCTTTGAAAAAGCAACAGAATGTATGGCAATTCTACGAATTATCAGCTTTTACTCATTGTCTGTTTGTGTTGATTCTGGCTGGGACGTCTCTGAATCTGCAATAGAAGAGATGAGAAAAAACTGATATTCTCAGTAAAACACAGACAGTAAAAATGAATGGTTTGTTTGTTTGTTTTTACAGAGAAAACGCTTTAGGATGGATGGAAAAGAGCTTGTAAGAGCTTAACTTGTAGTGTTAATTTTAAACTGATTCATAGCTTTTCTAACGGATTAATTAATGCTTCAATATCTTCTCCCTTTAAGATTTTATGGTTTGGACTGACGTTCAACATGGGGGCTGCAGTAAAAAATGTGTTTACATGCATACATATTCTTAGTGGAATTTGACTGCTTCCTTTTCATTGTGTGCACATTACCAAGTAATTACTTTACTTTGGATATCCTCAACATACTATTATATTCCTGAATCATGTTTCCCTTTACCTCTGTACTAATACAACCCTAACACAGAGGCTTATGGGCACTCTGAAGTAAAGTAGCAGGGCAGACAGAAGGTTCTGCTTTCCATGCTTCCTTACCGTGCAACATTGTCATTCTTCTGGTGTTCTGCCATTCGGTCTTGTGAGAGACCAAGGTAAAATTGTGACATTTTGCTAATGGATTTTTCCAGTTATCAAAAGGATGCAGTTTTACCTTGGTCTCCCACAGGACTGAAACGGAAGACTGACAATGTCATGCAGTAAGGCAGCATGGAAGATGGAACCTTCTGGCTGCTCTGCCACTTTACTTTGGTGTGCAATAAGCCTCATAATAAATTCATTACTATGTCTAACCAAGTTTTTAAAAACCAATTTAACCAACACTGATTTCAGTGTTGCAAATCCCACTGAATTCAGTGGGGCTTGGCCCTAGCTAAACATGTAATTGAAGCCATGCATATTTACTTGGAAGTAAGTCCCATTATTTTCAGCAGAACTGATATAATAATGAGAAGGCGGAGGATCATCAAGGTGGGGAATAACCACAGAATAAAATACAACACATAACATCAGCTAAAAACACATGACACTAGTTAAAAACTGATTACATCAGTTAAAAGAGCATACAAAACCAATACATATTTTTTTAAAAAAACAATCCATACTTTAAAACTTGTAATTTAAAAATACTCTGGCTAGGGCTGCTGGAAAAAACTGGTCTTTAATGCTGTTTTAAATTTAGACAGCATATCTAAGTGTCAAATCTCTTTTGGCAAGTCACTGCACAGTCTGGGAGCAACTGAAGAAAATGTTCTCTAGGTGACAGCTGTCAGCCTGGTCCTGGCTATATCCCCCAGAGGATCTGAGTGTATGGGGTGAATTATATGGGAGAAGGTGATCCTGTAGGTAGAATCACAGAGTTGGAAGAGACCTCAAGGGCCATCCAATCCAACCCCCTGCCATGTAGGAATACACAATCAAATAATTCCCAACAGATGGCTATCCAGCCTCTATTTAAAAACCTCCAAAGAAGGAGACTCCACCACACTACGAGGCAGTGTATTCCACTTCAAAATAGCTCTTACTGTCAGGAAGTCTTTCCTTAGTTTTTTATTCCAGGCTGTGAGGCCGTGTTCTGGAATAGTTTCTTTCTGACGTTTCGCCTGCATCTGTGGCTGGCCTCTTCAGAGAATGGTTGGGTAGGAGTGTGTGTGGAGTTTATATATTGTTTATATAATTGTATATAATATATATTATATACAATATAATATATATTGTTTATATATATAAACTCCACACACACCCCTACCCAACCATTCTCTGAAGAGGCCAGCCACAGATGCAGGCAAAACGTCTGAAGAGAAAGAAACTATTCCAGAACACGGCCTCACAGCCCAGAAAAAAAAAAAAAAAAGGAAAAACTATGGATATTGGCCATGAAAGCCTTCGACTTCACATTGTCTAAGCCGGTCTTCATAGGGCATGGCTTCCAGACCTCCCACCATCCTGGTCACCCTCCTCTGGACAGGTTCCAGCTTCTCAATATCCTTCCTGAATTGTGGTGCCCAGAACCGGACCCAAACATGTAGAACTTTAAAGGTAACAACCAACACTTTGTAACTTGCCCAGAAACTAACTGGCAGCCAGTAGACTGATTTTAATATTTGGTGTAATATAATCACTCCTAGATGTGCCAGTAATCAACCCACCTTCCATAACTGAAATTTGTGAACTTGGTACAGAGGTAGTGCAATGTACAGTGCATTGCAGAAGTCCAGCCTTCTTTAGCTCCTCCACCTCTAGGAAGGAGTGCAGCTGGTGTAACATCCAAAGCAGCAGGCACTCCTGGCCATCACATCTTTCTGGGCTGTGGTTTGGAGCAATGGATCCAGAAGCACCCCCAGACTTTGAACACAATCTTTCAGGGGGAAAGTAACTCCATCCAGGACTGATAGACACACTTCCAAACTGAAATCCTCACAGAAATCCAGACTTAGCCTTTTTAAAATACAGGTGTTTTGTTATCAGACTCCAAGAAGAGAGCTCTTATTTTGAGAAATGAAAGTTGATTCTCCTAATTTGAATTATATTTTCCTATTTCCAAATGTGTTCTGGTTGCTTCAACCAGATCATTGCTACATGGCTAAACTTAATTAGCCTTCATAGAAAGATGATCTTAATCAGCTTGCTATGTGCTTTCATGGCAGCCCTATTCTGGTTTTCTTGGCAACATTTATTCAGAGGAAGTTTACCATTGCCTTCCTCTTAGGCTGAGTGAGTGTTACTTGCCCAAAGTCACCCAGGGAGTTCTGTAGTCCAATACTCAAACCATTACACCATGCTGGCTCTCAAACAGTCTGGCTAACCATTTTTGTCCCTTTCTTACCATCTCCAGCAGAGCACAAATATAGCTCACTTGGGAGGCAGTGGGTTTGTTCCATATACAGGAAAAATACAATCTTACCTTCCTGCTCTCCAGTGTGACACTGATTTCTAAGATTCACTATGCATGTAGTGTATTCTGACTAAATGTAGGCAGACTGTTGGCCCATTTCTTTATCTGTCTGCAGTATATTTGTACCATAATACGGTTTGCAGTTCAATGGGCCCAATACAGAGATGCTCACTTGGGAAGTAACTCATACATTTAGTATCTCTCCAGATAGCAGTGCACAATAGTAAATTGCAAACAGTTGCATTGTATGAAACTCATGTCTTTAAAAAAAATAGCTTGAGATACAGTGCAGGAAAAGTAAACAAGAAACAGTGCATATGTTGACTTGTTCTTCTCAGGACCAGGACAATTGTGCTGAATGCATGTTTGCTTTGTCACTGTTCAGTTGGTGTTTCTCCTTGTTAGCAGATATTTTGTTAGTAGATATTTTGATACACAGAAGAAACAAACTGAAAATGAATGGAATGCTGTGTAAATTGTTCAATTTGTTTTTAAACTTCATATTTATACTTTTAATATTTTGAATTGTTTTTAAGTTGGACTGTTTTAAACTCATTGTTAGCCGCTTTGAGTCAGGATGAATAATAATAATAATAATAATAATAATGGTGATGTTGTTGTTTTTGTATCCATTTGGGTATGCCTTGAAATAATAATTAAGATGGATGAGGAAACATTCCTTTTAGGGGACTTCTACAAGTTACAAAGACCTACTTGAACTTGGCGGAAATTTTAAAAAGATGCTTAATGTGTTCGGGTGAATCAAGGGAAAGGATTGCTGAAGAGTTTATTAGAATAACCCATGTACTGTATACATGTGGAGATGTCTGCCTCTGAATCACCATGAATGCATAACATAACATATGCATAGTATAGCAAAGGGTTTTGTTATAATAATATGCAACTCTAAGAAATGTTGAGTGTATAAAGGATTTGTAATGAGCCTTATTTTAAAATTATCTTGACAATTAAACAAATTAGATATCTGGAAAGGAACTGTTTCTGTTAAGGCAGAAATGGGCTGTTAGGATGGGACTTAAATGGCATACATTCTGAGGTGGAAAACTGGCTTCTTAGGCTGAGCACCTATTTCAAGTCCAGATTTATATATAGGTTTTCTTTTGTATGACAGTGTATTTTTTCTAGCTTTCTGTCTCTTTTCTATTTTCTTCTGGTACTCACTTGGAGGAAGAAGAGAATCTGCAACAAACAATGAAGAAGGAATTATTTACTCAATATGAATTCACTGGACTCCATTTCCCATTGGCCCAGCCATCATGGTCAGAGATAATGGGAACTGAACATCTGGAGGGCCACAGGTTCCCCACCCTGCTGTAAAAAGAAGCTACATAATTTTAGTGGTCCTCCAAAGTATTTTTAAGAGAAATGTGTATCCAGAACAATAGAATATTCTTTTATTAGAGGATAAATCTTTGTAGTAAGAACCTTTTTATGGGGGGTGGGGGGAAGACCTACTCATAATCAAAATGACATTTTCAATAGACTGTCATCCAAAAACTGTAATATCATACCCCAATTAAAGTACATTTATGTGAGATGTGTGCTGTAGGAATCAGTTGGAAGTACTGGCTATGATTTAGTTTGTGTACTGTCATGATTTCTTTGGAAGCAAGCTTAACTCCAGTTTACAGGACTTGCTTACAAAACATTCTATTGAGGTTCAAAATGTGAATTAAGATATCACATTCAGATGGATAATATTATAAAAATAGAGATGGACAACCCATAAACCATAGTCTACATCCATCCCTTATTTTGCCCTCCATAATGGTTCCCTATCATCACTCTAACCAGAGAAACTTCCACCTGGCTCTCAGACATACTTCCCAAATATCCTGTTTTTCTGCTGAAGTGGAGAAATTAAAGTAGAAGCTGGCCTTTTTTTCTCACTGTGCTTCACTGCTACATTTCATTAGCAGGGGTGTGATCCCCAGTGGGTTTGGTACACAGCAATACAGCCCCCTGATTCCTAGACATTAACCAACCCTACTTTAGAATGACTACAGGTATGCCCATGCCCAGAGAAAACATACCGAAGTTCAGTTCCCAGAGATAATGTACTAGGAAATTTAATGGTTTTAAGAGAAATTTGCATAGGTCTACTTTTGCCGCTTCTTTTCAATAACTAGAAGGGTGTGTATTTGTTTTAAAGGAATTGCAGTACTTTACCGTTACACTGGGAATTCTTCTTCTCCCATTCATCACGCTGCTGAAGCCAGTCATCTCCGTAACCACTGCTTATCAGTTTGCTGAAGTTAACAGGTTCATTTTTTTTGTGAGCAGGCCTTACACACAGAAAACATCAAAGCAGAATTAAGCCTTAAATCCACCTTTTTCATTTGTGCTATTGTGCTATTTCATCTTTCATCAATGTTTAATGTACAAATAGGAATCAGTAAGTTTTTTAAGTTATTGAAAGGTTTCAGTAAAAATGATAAATACTACTTATACCCGGCACTATTTTTAAAAAATGGTTTCTTATTAGTTTACAAAAGAATTCTGTAATTAACAAAGTTAAATAAAGTTAAATAAAATAAGAAAACTTAGAAGTACTTTACACAACTTTTCCTAAGCAGGTATATGAAAAAGATCGTAAAAAGGAAGAAGGGAGGGGGGAGAAGAAAAAGAAATGTGGAAGCACCTTCAAGACTAACTGATTTTTATTTTAACATGAGCATTCATGGATATAAACCCACTTCTTCAGCTGCAGTGGTTTTGTTGTGTGTACACTAGGAATCTGCTGATATTTACAGTTTCACAGTGTCTGCATATGTATGCAAACATACATTTACAGTAGCTGGGATCCAAATAACTTTTTCAGGTATGTTTATATTAATGAGCCTATCCAGTGGGTTTAGTTTATTTTTGAAATTGCTCTGAGATCATTTTCTTTGTTATTATAAAAACAAACTTATCAAGTATATACATATAGGAAGTAACTAGTTAAAATAAATCTGTTATCAATTAAATTGGAAATTTTCTTACGTAAATGGGCAATTTCATTACATGTGAAGTTGAAGGCTTTCATCCATAGATTAAAAAAAAAAACCCAAGGAAAATTTCATTAAATGCATTTTTAATTAAAGTGATTCACTTAATTTGGAATTTTAGCATTAAGTTGATTGTAGAAGCAAGTTATTAACCATTTTATTTATTAATTAAATAGTGCTAAGGGCCTAACAAATTTTTCATTTCACCAGTTAAATTTAATTTAATAGTTAATTTCTCCCGTCTAATGTTCTCTCTCTCTGGCTTTTCTTCACAAACGAAGATTCAGGAGGGACTCATCCCATGTTTTCTGCAAGCACGCTGATGACTAAAAAGGCCAATCTGAGATAAACAAGTCCGGTTGCAGAAAGCACAGCAAAAGGTCTCCTTGGGTGATGTTTCCAGGCTGTGATTCTTTCTGCATTGTTGTTTCTCTTCAAAACTTGTTCGGCCTGAGTTCTCAAATAAGGCTGCAGCATTGTGTTTAGTGCGTCTCCATGCCTCCCGATGTGAGGCCAGGGCACACCATTGTTGGTGATCAATTTGGCCGAGCCTGAGATGTTGTTTCAGGGAGTCCTTCTATCACTTTTTTGGAGCGCCCCTCTTACGCTGACCCGTGGCAAGTTCACCATAGAGTACTATTTTTGGGAGGCAATGGTCCTCCATCCTAGAAACGTGTCCTGCCCAGCGCAGCTGTGTTCTCAATATCATGGCCTCAATGCTGGTGATCCCTGCTTGCTCAAGGACAGCAAGATTTGTCACATAGTCAGTCCAGTGTATATTTAGGATTGTGCATATACAGTGCTGATGAAAGCGTTTGAGGAGTCTAATATTAATGCAATTGAATACGAAATTTAAGCTTCTTAATGATTAACTAAATGTACTAGCTCTTTCTTATTAATGTTCCTATCTCCTATACAGTTACTTATACAGTAAAATCAATAAATACAGGGAGGGAAGCAAAAAAGTTTGATATATAAATCAAATAAATACCATATTTTATAATCTGTTCATTAAATCTGTTCTCCTCCTGCAAATGTTCTTTTCTTTATGTTAATCCATTCAACCCATGCCATATGTTTTCCAGACAATCCTTGACCAAAAGTGCTTCTTTTGTGTTCCATAATTTAGTAACACAGATTCTTACATTAGCCAGGAAAACTGTTAACTGCTCCTAAGCTTGTAAAAATAAATTTTCTTTGAGGCTTGAACTAATTAGAATAGATGAGATTGTACTGAGCAGCAAACACCATTGCGACCGAGAGTCAAAGTGGCCCCTGCCCTGTCTCAGCCGAATCACGAGGATACACACAAGGATGATGCACAAAAAGATTTATTTACAAGAAGTGAAAGTTTGGCGGAAAGGCCACAACTTTCTGTCTGGTGATAGTCGCGGAGGTTGGCCTGGGCATGAGTTACCAAAAGGAACACGTGACAGATCATGTGCCGGGCCATGAGGCCAAGTCACGTGATCGGTCACGTGTCCGGAGAATGAAGAGTTCACGTCACCATCACGTGACTGATCACGTGCCTGATAAGTCCAGGGGGAGGGGGAGCCGGCACAGGGGGAGGGTCCAGACCCCGGAAGCCAACAGTAGCTTCCAGCTCCTCCCAAACATGACAGAAACTCATGCCCACCGCCAAAGAGCCGAGCAAAAGCTCGGATACCGCCAACCCCGCAGCTATCACCAGAGAGAACTACCTGCCTGGAGGGGGCTGAAGCTAGGTCCTATCCGTGGAGGAGATCGAGTTCCGGGTGGATGTATAACCTAAACGCCTTGGACCACCATCTTCCCAGGTGCTGAATGTCCGCTGAAGCCATTCCTTCTGACGCCACGGTGGTGGCAGCACCAATCCGAAAAGAGTGCCCGCTGAATTCGCCTGATGGGTAACCAATTTTTTGTAAGGCAGCTCGAAAAATGCTGAGAAATTGGAAGCGCGTAAGGAAAGACAAGTCCTTGTGGATGAACAGGGAGCCGGCCACCGCAGACCTCTGCTCCAGGTACCGCTTCAGGAGTCGAACAGGGCAAGCAGGAGATCCTTCCAGCGCCAGAAGCCGGATAACGGAGCCCTTTCCGCGTTGGTCATTCTTGGACCTCCGGAGCCGCAGTTGAAGGGATCCGTCTGACAGCACCACGTCCGACAGCAGGAGGGCGTGCCCAATCTTGGATGTCTTGGCCCCGCAGACCAGCTCCCCGATGCGTAGAGCTGCAAAGAAAGCCACTGCAAAAGAGGCTTGGAACAAGGAGGTTTCATACCTGGACCAGCAGACCTTCGTCAGGGCTGGGATCAGGTGGCACAGGAGTCCGAACGAGACTGGTCTGCGGGAGTCAGGCTTGCTTCCATCCATACGACGCCACCCTTCGACTGCCTTGCGGATCAGGAATGAACCGCATGGGTCCTTGTGGCCGGCCGCTTTGCTGAAGAAAGAGATGGCTGCCAGGTGAAGGGAGATGGTCCTGGAAGCGAGGCCTTCTTCTTTCAGGGTCCCGATGTAGTGGAGCACCTCTCGTTCCGTGGTAGGCCCAGAGTTGGAGTGTCCGTGGTGCTTCCGGAAGGCGTCGAACTGCCGGACTGCCCGGGAATAACTGGCCCGGGTGGAAGATGCCAGGGAGCTGAAGACCCCCCGGAGCACCGTTCCTTCCCAAGAAGCCAGAGGTCGACCAGGAAAGAAACCGGCATAGGATCCGCTTCTGGTGCCAACTCTCGAAATCTGTCGTCCTGGAACTGAGATAAAGCGTCTGCTATTTCGTTGTTCACACCTGGAACATGGCGTGCAGTGAAGGAAATGTTAGCAGTTAGGCAGACCAGAACAAATTCCCTGACGAGTCGCATGACCCTGTCAGACTTGGAAGACTGGGAGTTGATGATGCGGACCACCGCCTGGTTGTCACACCAGAAACACACTCTCTTGTTGCGGAACTCATCCCTCCACATATGGAATGCTACTAATATAGGGAAAAATTCAAGGAACGTGAGGTCCCGAATGACATCAGATTCCCTCCAGGCAGGAGGCCAAGGTTGGGCACACCAATGGCCGTCATAAAAGACCCCGAACCCATACCCCCCTGCCGCGTCGGAGTGGACCTGAAGCCCCACCCCGGGAGTAGCCTCCCCCTGCCAAAAGGTAACCCCATTGTAGCCCTCTAAGAACCTGAGCCACACCCTGAGATCCTCCCTAACCCCTCTAGTGAGCCGGATGCGGTGGTGTGGGGCCAGGACGCCCGCGGTGATCCTGGCCAGTCTGCTGCAGAAGGCCCTGCCTGGCGCCACCACCCTGCAGGCAAAGTTGAGGTGGCCCAGCAAGGACTGCACTTCCTTCAAGGAGGCTTTCTTCTGTCCTAGGAGGCATAGCAGCTTTCGTTTGATCTCCGCCAGTTTGTCTGCGGGCAGCCGCGAGACTTCCGCTACTGAATCCAGGGTGATTCCCAAGTAGGTGATGCTGGTAGCCGGGCCCACCGTCTTGTCTGGTGCCAGGGGAAGGACAGGTTGCTTACCTATAACCATACTGTACCCTAGGATCAGTAGTCGAGCTCGAGGGAGTCTGGCGTGCGGTCGAGGCTGGTTTAGAGGCATGTTTGTGTGAATGCCTCACTGCCTCGGGATCAGACGCCACAGATCGTCTCCTGGATGGACTTGGAGAACGGCGTCGTTTTGCAGGTGAAGATTTCGATGAAGCGGATCGTCCCCGGTGCTGGGGGGAAACCCCTTGTCCCACAGCCGGAGTAGACGCTGCCGATGGTATGAGGGCCTTTTCGTACAGAAAGGACTTCAGGCGAGAGGAGCGGTGTTTTCTCACCTGCGGGGTGAAAGCCCGGCAATGTACGCACGCGTCCACATTATGGGTCTCGCCCAAACATATCAGACAACGAGAATGGCCATCCGAGCTAGGAAGCTTGGCTTGGCACACCACACATCTTTTAAAGCCGGCTTTTGAGGCCATGGTCAATAAAAAGCGAGATATCCAAGCCAAATAGGGGCAGGAGGGTCGCCGAAGTCAAACAATCCAAGTCAAGCCGAGAGGTCAGAGATCGTAACCAGAGCAGAAGGGGCGCGAAAAAAGCCGTAGTCCAAAAGCCAAGCCAGTCGTATAGTCAAAGTAGCCGGGGAAACAGAGAAATCGTGGTCAAGAAAACAGTCCGAGTCAGAATCCAAAAGAGAAAGTAATCAACAGCGAACGAAGGTTCCTTTCAAGCAGCTAGCACGGCGGAAAAAAAGGAACTGAGGGGATTTAGGCGGGAGAGCCTTTTAAGGGACCGTTATTGTGGGCGGAGTTACCGCCAAAAATGTATCTATGCACATTCTGCCTAGCGATACTAGAAGGTTCCGTAAGCACTGCGCAGGCACAGGAATAAACCCAACTGTGTGAATTCACAGAAGACCATGAAGAAGATCTCCCAGTTCCTGGGTCAGTTCCTGAAAAGACTTAAGCAGAGACCCGCAGTCTGGCCCCCCGGCTGCCCCAATCATCAGAAAGTCATCCAGGTAGTGAGTGACCAGTGCAGAACCGGTCCTGTGGCGCAGTGCCCATTCCAGGAAGGTGCTGAACGCCTCGAAGGCGAAGCAGCTGATAGAGCACCCCATGGGCAAAGCCATGTCGTAGTACCACTGCCCCTGGAACTTGAATCCCAGCAGGCAGTGGTCCTCCGGGTGGACTGGAAGCAGCCTGAAGGCAGAATGGATGTCACATTTTGCCATGAGAGCTCCCAGGCCACAGGACCTAACCAGCTTGGCAGCATGATCGAATGATGCATAGCGCACCGAGCAGAGCTCAGGAGGTATGGCATCGTTCACAGAAGCTCCCTTGGGGTAAGACAGGTGGTGGATCAGGCGAAATTCGCCCGGTGCTTTCTTGGGAACAACCCCCAGCGGGGAAACCCTAAGGTTGCTGAAAGGAGGGGCTGGGAAGGGGCCCTCCCCCCTTTCTGCTGTGCATTCCTTGGCAATTTTGGCCGCCACTACCTCAGGGAGCTCTGAGGCAGATTTTAGGTTACCTGACTCAGAGGCCAGCCTGGGTCCCACAGCGGGGATCCTGAAGCCGGAGAACCCTTCCCTGAGGTACGCGGCCGCCTGCCTGTTGGGATACAAGGCCAGGAGCGGGAGTAGGGCTTGGAGCCTTACGGGGGTGAAGGCTAGACGGCCCCCCACGGGGCCGCCTCTACTGTTTTCCGCTTCCTTGTCCGGTGCTACTGCCCGACCCTGATTCCCTCTTTGCGCCGGAGGAAGCAGAGCGACCTGAGCGAAAGGGCTGGGCGTGGGTGCCGGACCGAGGGCAATTGGACCTGGGGTGGGATCCGTAGCAGTTCTCGCAGTAATGCTCGAACTTGCAGCGGGATCGCAGGCACTTACCCGCGTTGTACTCCCAACAGACTAACCGACGGGCATCCTTCTTGCGAGGCGGCTTGCCCGCATCAGGCTTGCCCTTTATGTGTGATCCCACAATGATGAGCCAAAGCTTGTCGTTGATGAGATCCCACCTGGCCCTGGGGTTCCTAGAAGCCCTCTTGCGGAAGGCGGTGTCATACTCAATGGCCGCCGCCTCTCCCACCAGGGCCTTGGCCTTGAGCACGTTGCTCAGGTGGTTGGCAAGGTGCCAACCCCTGTCGGGGTAAGCCATGCCTACCACCCCCATGAACACGGTGAACCCTGAAAGCCAGTTAGGGAACGAACGTTCCACCGGGTCCGGCTTGCTTTTGTCAGAGGACTTCTCCGACTTAGGGGTGCTACCCACCTCCCCCTCAGGTTTTAGGACAGTGAAGACATCCACGTAATATCCCTTGAGGATATTGTTGCGGGTCTTCCTGTCCAGGTGGATCCCTGGGGGATCCTCGTGATCCTGAAAAAGGCTGGGAGTGGGGTGCCCCGAGGTGTCAGCCCCATTCCGCAAAGCCCTGGATGGTCTGGCAGAGTCCGGTTCTGAGGCTGCCCTGGCCTTAATGGCCCACAATGGCAATCCCGGAACCGAAGCTGCTGTAGACCAATACCCCGATCGGTCCATCTCCTCATCGGAGGACTCACCTGAGGATCCCTCGCTGTCTGATCCCTTCTTCCTCCGTTTGGCCCGTCTTTTCCTGCCGTCCTTGTCCTTCCTGCCTTCTTTCCTTGCTGCGGCTCTGCTCTCCCGCACTGGTGAGGAGTCATCAGAGGAAGCTCCGCTGGCCTCGCCTGAGGAAGGGGACCCGCGCCTAGCCCGTCGCCCTGCCGGTCTAGCTGACTGTTGTGCGGCCCGGCCTCTGGCCGATGGGGGGTCCGTGGCCTTGGGATCTGCTGAGGGCCCGGCGGCCGGTGCTGCAGCGTCGGCCTCCTGCCCTCTGCCAGACCTCAGTTCCCCAACCTGCTCAGCGAGGAGTGACACAGCCCGGGTGAGCTCCTGCAGGTTGGGGGCCATGGAGCCCCCGAGGATGTGTTCGACAGCTGCCGCATTGCCCGCTGCCCCAGCCGGGGGGTTGGCTTTCCGAGTCCTGGGAGCCAGGGCTGCCCAAGACTTGGGTGTTCGGTCTGCCTGTGCCCGGGTGACGGGCCTGCCGGACGCCACTTTCCCCTTGGGGGCTGCCGAGCGTGGTTTTTTCTTGGGTGGCATTATCACCAGGATGCAGCAGTGATTGCTCTCAAAAATTAGGCCTGAAAAGGCCTGAAAGTGATTTCAGTAAAAGGTATGGGTCTCTCTTGGCTTGTCCGCCCTGATTAAGGCTGCCCGTGCCGGGCTAGCCCCCTCCTGGCTTGTCTGCCCTTTTTGGCTTGCCCCCAACTGTGGCTGCCCAGTGCCAAATTGCGTGATCCTGGCTTGTCCGCCCGCTTAAGGCTTGCTCCACTGAGCTGCCTTCCTCTTGGCTTGTCCGCCCGCTTAAGGCTCGCTTCACCGAGCTGCCTTTCCCTTGGCTTGTCTGCCCAGTTGAGGCTGCTCTAGCCGAGCTGGCCTTCGCTTGTCCGCCCTTCTCCCTCGGCTTGTCTGCCCACAATAGGTCCTCAGTGAGAGCCTCTCACTGACCTCTTAGCCTCAGCGCAGTAGGGACCAGAAACCCAGCCCGCGAGGCTTGGGTTTACCGCCCTGAGGCCCCCCCACCGGGCTAGCTCGAACAGGCTGCCCACTGCAGACCTGTTCGGCCGTCCCTGGGTGGGTATCCCCCCAGTGGCACCGCTCCACTGGGTCCGGCCGGGTTAATGGGCCCACTAGCCCGACCACCCCTGCCGCTGGGTCTGCCTCCGCGGGCACCCTGGGGCTGGTCCTGCCTGGCCTGCTGGCCTCCAAGGACGACCGGGCCCAAAATCCGGTGCCGCCCTGCAGGCCTGCCGGCCCTGTCCTCTGCAACGGCCGCCCCACGAGGCCGCCCGCCTGTCCCAGCCAGGGCTGTGACCCCTGCCCCTTTTGTGGGGCCTGCCTGGCCCGGCCGGCCCGGCCTCCGACACTACTGGTGCCGCCGCCGCTGGCACCACCTCTGGGACCGCCGTCCCTGCCGTCCGCTGCTCCTCCTGCCTTCTGGCCCCGCTGCCGCCCCTCTTTTGTCCGCGCCGAGGCCGACCGGTCAGCTCTCCCCAGCAGCCTCGGCTCTTCTGCGGCTCTTCTGCGGCTCTCCTCCTCTTCTGGAGCTCCCCGGAGAGCTCCGTCCTCTTCGGCTCACAAGAGCCAACTGCTGAGGCTGAGAGCCGGCCGGGAATATATACCCGGCCGGCGGACCGCGTTGGGGACTAGCCCCGCCCCTTGGCCAATCAGAGGCTGCGCTGAGCGTGGACTCTGATTGGCCGGAGCCAGCCAATCGGGTGGGAGCTGTCTCCCTCCCATTGGCTGGCTTACGATCCCTCTCCCTGGCCTGAAGCTCAGACCAGGGAGAAGGAGGAAGGAGACGGCCGGCATGGCGGAGCCCATGCCGGCCACATGGAGCGGCTGTCCGGGCGCAGGGGGACTCCGGCCGCAAACAGAGGCCGCCCGGTAAGTCCCAGGCAACCGGCTTCTGAAAGATGAGTTCTAGGGTAACATTTGATAAGCCATTTCACATTTACCCATGACGGGAAGTATTAAATAAACTTTGGTGACTGATTTTTTTAAAATCTAATTTTGTATAACTTCCAATGTTTCTATATTTAGTAGCTGTTCTGTTGCATCCAGTGGGGTTTTAACATTTTATTTGAAAATAAATCTTTGTGGCTATACCAATGTTTGTGAAATTCTGTCATAAACATATAGCTGTATAGCTCTTTGTAGCCTATCTATATACATATACAAATCTTTACACACAGAATTTTCACGCTGGGATCTGAAGAATATACAGTTCCATTTACATACTCTCCTCTAAACAGTGACTGTTTCAAGTACCCGAATCAACAAAGAAACTACTGGAAACTATGAATGACTGCAATTTGAAAATAATCCAAAATAATCAAACTTACAGTAGTTCTACATGAAATACAGTACTCTTCAACTACACCCAAAGGGTACTCCTTCCATCACTTTAAAGCATTTGAGACAGGTGACATTCGGTACATTTGAACAAGTGGATGGAAATCCATAGACTCTAATGCTGAAATAAATCAGTCTTAAAGGTGCTACTAGATTCCTCCCCTTTCCCTTTTTATCATGGAACCAGACATTAAAAATACTAGCCAATACTGATATGCAACAGAGGACACAGTTTATTATGTGAGATATATATGTAATAAAAATGCATGCACAGTGCTTCAAAAATGTAGTTCAAAGGGTTTTTTTAGGTTTTCTGTTCTTGAAATATGGTGTTTTGTTTCTGTTCTAAGATATCTAAAATATATCAGCCAGTATCTACTTATTTAGCAGCAACAAAATTCTTACCAAGAAATGGAAAATGCTAAATATATTGGATTAATAAAGTATACCAAATAATGTAACTCTTTAAAAATAGAATAGTATGACAGATTCAGGGATTACAGATGGTGTTGTTAAACAAATAAATTCATATATTGATATTGCAAATCTAATAATGATGTGGAAATTAATACTGATTCATGTTTTATGATTTTATAACTATTTTATTAGTTTTGATGATTTTGTCCATGAACTATTTGTTGTGATTAAAATGTATTTTTCCTCCATTACTCCTCATCTAGTTATTTGCTTTACTTATGTATTTCACTTGTTTATTCACTACCTAGTTATAATTTTATATTGTTGTTATCCCACCTTTCCTGCAGTCTGCAGCATAACACATATGAAAGTTAAAACATACATCTGAATTCAAAAGATACATGAAAAGCAGAGCAGATTTATTGAATAATGGACCTAAGCCATCATGCAAAGGTTGACATGTAAATATTATATTTGTCATTAGAATTAAAAGTAACTAAAAGTATGCCAATTAAAAAGAAAACAAATAAATGGGGTGGGTGGACTCTCCTTCTTTGAAGGTATTTATATAGAGGTTGGATGGACATATTTCAGGAGAGCTTTAGTTGTGCATTCCTACATATCAGGGGGTTAGACTAGATGGCCCTTGTGACCCATTCCAGCACTAAAATTCTATGATTCTGTGAGTAATAAGTCATCAGAGGCATGCTGGAACAAAAAAGTCTTCACTTGTCTATGGAAGGATAAGAAGGAAAGCACCAGTCTCGCCTGTCCAAGAAAGTTGTTCCAGAGCAGCCACTAAGAAAGTCCTCTTCTGTGTTACTACCACCTGTGCCTGTGAAGGTGGTGAGACAGGGAGAATCTTTCTGCTTCCAGAATATCTCAAAACACAGACAGGCTCAGATGTGGAGATACAGTCCATCACATAGCCTGAATCTAAGTCTTATAGAGCTTTATGGGCAATAACCAGTACTTTGAATTATGTCCAGAAATGGACCAGCAGCCAGTGAAGTTGTTGCTAAAAGGAAGTTGAACCCTCTCTGTAGCCATTCCCAGTTAACAATCTGGCTGCAGCTCTTGGGACCAGCTGAAGTTTCTAAGCACTCTTCAAAGGCAGCCCAACATATAGTGTGTTACAATAATCCAAATGGGATATAACTAAAGGTATGTGCCACTGTGGCCAGATCCAATGTCTCTAGGAATGGACACTGATGGTGTATGTCCCTTAACTGAAAATGCACTCTTGGGTACTGCAGCTAGGCTCAAGGTTGAATCTGGGAGTACGCTCAAGCTGCAAACTTGCATCTTTACGGATAATGTAAACCAATCCAGCACAGGCTGCATCCCTATTCCCTGATCTGTCTTTTGACTGATCAGGAGCACCTCTGTTTTGTATAAAGTTTCAATTTCTTTGCCTTCATTCAGCCCATTGCTGATGACACACACTAATTTAAAACTGAAACAGCTTCCTTGGATTGAGGTGAAAAGGAATACTAGAGCTGGGTATCACCAGTATACTGATGGTACTGGACCTCAAAACTCTAAACTCTCCCAGCAGTTTTGTGTATATGTTAAATAGTACAAGAGACAAAACTGAGTTCTAAGGGACCAGCCAAAGGACTGAACAGAAATTCCCCAGCACCACTCCTGGGTTTGCCCTTTCAGGAAGGAATGGAGCCACTATAAAACAGTTTCTCCAAGTTCCATTCCAGGAGGCAGTCCAGAAGGATACTGTGGTTGATGGTGCAGAGACATCCAACAGAACAATAGAATAACAGTCCTCCTGTCTGGTTTCTAGTGTAAGTCATCCACCAAGGTGACTAAAGCTGTCTCTGTCTCATAATCAGACCTGAAACCAGATTGAAATGGATCTAGATAATCCCTCTCATCAAGAAAACCTTGGAGCTGGAAGGCCACCAGATGCTCCAGTACTCTGGAATGTTGGAACCTGGCTGGTAGTTGTGCAATACAATGGGATCCAGGGAGGACTTTTTCCAAGAATGGTCTTATAACTGTCTCATCTGGGCATGATGGAATGCTTTCTTGTTTTTAGTGAGGGACTATTTTCTCTACCCACTCAGCCAGTCTGCATCATTAAAAAAAAAGCCAGAAAAGGAAGATACCTCTTTAAGGATCTTGTCCATATCTTTGGGCTAGTCAAATGGAAAAGGTATCCATTATCACTGGGCAAGGAGGGAACAGTTGTACCCACTTGATCTGCATTAACTATAATTTCAAGTCAGAACAGTTCTGGTCAATTTTATTTGCTAAGTGTGAGGCAAGTTCACAGTTGGCTGTTGAGTGGTCTGGGTTTTCCTTTGATGTGCTGGTGTGTAAAAGACCCTTGACAAATCAAAACAGCTTCACTGATCAGACCTCGGCAGATGCAATGATGGCAGAGAAAAACATTTGTTTTTTGCTGCCCACATTGCACTGGGGTAGGCGTTCAGGTACGTTTTAGCTCAAGTTTGACAGACCCACCAAGTTTTCTGCCAACATCACTATAGTCACCATCTGACTTGTTTTATTGTTGGCAAGTCTCAGGAAAACCAGTGGAGCTGGTTTGGCTCCACTCTGTGATTGCTCAGGAGCAATCATGTCCACTGCTCTTGCCATTTCCCCATTACAGAGATTCAGAATCATAGAGTTGGAAGAGACCACAAGGGCCATCCAGTCCAACCCCCTGCCATGCAGGAATACACAATCAAATCATTCCCGACAGATGGTCATCTAGCCTCTGTTTAAAAACCTCCAAAGAAGGAGACTCCACCACACTACGAGGCAGTGTATTCCACTTCCGAACAGCTCTTACTGTCAGGAAATTCTTCCTAATGTTTAGGTGGAATCTCTTTTCCTGTAGTTTGAACCCATTGCTCTGTGTCCTAGTCTCTGGAGCAGCAGAAAACAAGTTTGCTCCATCCTTAGTATGACATCCCTTCAAATATTGTTAGAACAGATAGAAAGAACATTGATAAAATTGCCTGCAATGCAGCAAACACCCCAAGACCCATCAGGGAACCATCGGGATTCATAAGCCTCCTAGGTCAGACCACCTTTACATTTCTGCAGAGGTTTAGAGTCCCAGTAAGTCTAAATCCCACCAGGTAGTGTTCTGTCCCCACTGATGGCACTACTTGTGACATTTACGTGCTTGGTGGCACTTACATGCTCCTGTGAGGCAAGAGGCTATGCTGATGGCAGCTGTGCTGCTAGTAGGGTGTCCCATGTCAGACAGGCTTTTGCTGAGGATCTAGACTAAATGTGCCAAACAGCTAGTGGGAAGGAGCAGTAGTGGGGGGCATCTCTCAGAGCATCTCTCAGAGACAATGGCAGTGGCACCATAGTACATAGGCTTGTTAGTACTGTGCAGGAGGAGGCACGGGCAACCCTTTTTAAATGTCTTTTACCATGAAAAGCCTATGATGAGGCAATCCAAAATGAAACAAGATATAGTGCTAGAAGATGACACTCCAAGTCAGATGACACTGAATGAGCTACTGGGGTATAGCAGAGGACAACTACAAGTATCACTGTGGCTGTAACTGTACTCAAGCTGAAAGGACATTCAGCTGTTGACATGCTCAGAGGTGAAAGGAAAGTCTTAAGCTGCACAATACGAAGCTGCTCATACATATTATTATATATTATAAATTACCTTTATATAACAATTATATATTAATAATTATATCTATATCTATAATTACATATTATACAGATTATAAAAATGGAATGTGAGAAGCATGAATCCAGGAAGCTAAACAAAGAAGGAATGGAAATTATAAACTTGAGGCTGAAGAGAGGGGTATAAACAATCAAACAAACATTGCAATACTTGGCGTGGGCAAGCTAACATGGACAGGAATGGGACACTGAGTTGGAAAATTACATGGTCTCAGGAAATGAAAATCTAAAGAAGAAATGGGGTGGGGGTTTGAGAGATTTTTAAAGGGGCTTTTTTGGTTATGTCCATAGCAAAAGGAAGAACAAGGAAATGGTAGGGTCACTGCATGGAGAAGATGGCAAAATGCTAACAGGGAACAGAGAAAAGGGTTTTCTGGTAAAATATTCAACACCTTATTTGGCTCATTCTTCTCCCATAAGGAGAACAGTGTCCAGCGTGGGAAGAATGGAGCTGATGATGCAGTAGGGGAAATACAGAAAAGAATGGGTAAAGAACTAGTACAGGAATACCTGGCTACTCTAAACAAACTGAAGTAGCCAGGGCCAAATAAAACACAGTTGTCCCTCCACATTCGCGAACTTGACATTCGCGTTTTTGGTTATTCGCGGTTTTGGGAGGGCCCCCCCGGCCCCCCCAAAAACGCGACACGGGGCCTCCAGAGGCCCCGTGAAAGACCTGGAGGGAGAGGGGAGGCCTCCACGGGGCCCCCGGAGGCGCTCCGGAGGCCCCATGAAGGCCTGGGGAGGGGGGGGAGGCCTTCACGGGACACCCGGAGGCCCTCCGGAGGCCCCGCGAAGGCCTGGGGAGGGGTGGCGACGCCTTCGCGGAACCCCCGGAGGCCCTCCGGAGCCCCCGCGAAGGCCTGGGGAGGGGTGGCGAGGCCTTCGCGGGACCCCCGGAGGCCCTCCGGAGCCCCCACGAAGGCCTGGGGAGGGGTGGGGAGGCCTTCGCGGGACCTCCGGAGGCCCTGTGAAGGTCTGGTGAGGGGTGGTGAGGCCTTCGCGGGACCCCCAGAGGCCCTCCGGAGGCCCCGCGAAGGCCTGGGGAGGGGTGGGGAGGCCTTCGCGGGACCCCCGGAGGCCCTTCGGAGGCCCCGCGAAGGTCTGGGGAGGGGTGGAGAGGCCTTTGCGGGACCCCCGGAGGCCCTCCGGAGCCCCCGCGAAGGACTGGGGAGGGGTGGCGAGGCCTTCGCGGGACTCCCGGAGGCCCTCCGGAGGCCGCGCGAAGGTCTGCTGAGGGGTGGCGAGGCCTTCGCGGGACTCCCGGAGGCCCCCCGGAGCCCCCGCGAAGGTCTGCTGAGGGGTGGAGAGGCCTTCGCGGGACCCCAGGAGGCCCCCCGGAGCCCCCGCGAAGGCCTGGGGAGGGGTGGAGAGGCCTTCGCGGGACCCCAGGAGGCCCTACGGAGGACCCTCGAAGGTCTGGGGAGGGGTGGCGAGGCCTTCGCGGGACCCCGGAGGCCCTCCAGAAGTCCCACGAAGGTCTGGGGAGGGGTGGCGAGGCCTTCGCGGGACCCCCGGAGGCCCTCCGGAGGCCCCGCGAAGGTCTGGGGAGGGGTGGCGAGGCCTTCGCGGGACCCCCGGAAGCCCTCCGGAGCCCCCGCGAAGGCCTGGGGAGGGGTGGAGAGACCTTCACGGGACCCCCAGAGGCCCTCCAGAGCCCCCACGAAGGCCTGGGGAGGGGTGGAGACGCCTTCGCGGGACCCCTGGAGACCCTCCGGAGCCCCCGCGAAGGCCTGGGGAGGGGTGGGGAGGCCTTCGCGGGACCCCCTGGAGACCCTCCGGAGCCCCCGGAAAGGCCTGGGGAGGGGTGGGGAGGCCTTCGCAGGACCCCCGGAGGCCCTCCGGAGGCCGCGCGAAGGTCTGCTGAGGGGTGGCGAGGCCTTCGCGGGACCCCCGGAGGCCCCCCGGAGCAACCGCGAAGGCCTGGGGAGGGGTGGGGAGGCCTTCGCGGGACCCCCGGAGGCCCTCCGGAGGTCCCTTGAAGGTCTGGGGAGGGGTGGAGAGGCCTTCGTTGGACCCCCGGAGGCCCCGCGAAGGCCTGGGGATGCCTTCGCGGGACACCCAGAGGCCCTCCGGAGGCCCCTCGAAGGTCTGGGGAGGGGTGGAGAGGCCTTCATGGGACCCCCGGAGGCCCTCCGGAGGCCCCACGAAGGCCTGGAAAGGGGTGGAGAGGCCTTCGCGGGACCCCCGGAGGCCCCGCGAAGGCCTGGGGAGGGGTGGAGAGGCCTTCGCGGGACCCCCGGAGGCCCTCCAGAGGCCCCGCGAAGGCCTGGGAAGGGGTGGCGAGGCCTTCGCGGGACCCCCGGAGGCCCCGCGAAGGCCTGGGCAGGGGTGGCGAGGCCTTCGCGGGACCCCCAGAGGCCCTCCGTAGGCCCCGCGAAGCCTGGGGAGGGGTGGCAAGGCCTTCACGGGACCCCCGGAGGCCCTCCGGAGGCCCCGCGAAGGCCTGGGGAGGGGTGGCGAGGCCTTCGCGGGACCTCCGGAGGCCCTCCGGAGGCTTGGGGAAGGGTGGCGAGGCCTTCGCAGGACCCCTGGAGGCCCTCCGGAGGCCCCGCGAAGGCCTGGGGAGGGGTGGGGAGGCCTTCGCGGGACCCCCGGAGGCCCTCCGGAGGCCCCTTGAAGGTCTGGGGAGGGGTGGAGAGGCCTTCGCGGGACCCCTGGAGACCCTCCGGAGGCCCCGCGAAGGCCTGGGGAGGGAGGGGGGAGGGGAGTCGTTATTCGCAGATTTTTCACATTCGTGGTGGTCCGCGGAACGGAACCCCCGCGAATGTGAAGGGACGCCTGTATATCAAAGACTATTAAAAGAACTGGCAGAAGTAATCTCAATAATAACTGACAATAATTTTTGAGAATTCCTGGAGAAGTCCCAGCAGACTGGAGGAAGGCAAATAATAATAATAATAATAATAATAATAATTATTATCCTGCCCCTCTGTTAAAACAATCGGGGTGGCTTACAGAAATTAAAATACCAATACAATTTAATATCCCCAAACACTACCCACCCCACCCTCCCCCATAAAAATATATTAAACCAAATACATTAAAACAACTGATATAAAATCACATTAAAATAATAAATAACAAATAGCCAGCAGACTAAAAAGAGCAAGGAGCCCCTGAGGCCAGGAACTAATCAGGAAAGGCCTGCCGAAAGAGATCCGTCTTTAGTGCTTTTTTAAAGCTACTCAGGTTCGTCATCTGATGGATCTCATTCGGCAGGACATTCCACAATTTGGGGGAGATTACCAAAAAGGCCCTCTGGGAGGTTGCAGACAGCCTAAATTTTTGTGGCTAAAGCAAATTCTTCCCAGAGGACTGGAGTGCACGGGGAGGAGGGTCACTCCGCAGACACAGGAGGTAGACAGCTGGAAGAATGTCACACACGGAACAAGAAAATCCAGGGATACTTCAAGCAGCTTGCAGCTACAGAATCGATTCGAAGCCCTCTCCCTAATCAAGGAAAATGAGGAAGAACAGCATGGACAGACTTCAGGGGCAGAGCAGGGGACCTTGAGAGGACCACCCCAAGGAACAGCAGCTGCAAAGCCTCGTGGGAGGCGTGTGGTGGTGGTGGGAGACTCCTTGCTGCGGGGTACAGAAGCAGTGGTTTGTGGGCCTGACAAGATGTCTCAGGATGTGTGTTGTCTCCCTGGGGCAAAGATCCGTGATGTGACGGAGCGGCTAACAAGACTCGTCAAGCCTACGGATCATTACCCCTTCCTTTTGGTCCATGTGGGAACCAATGATACTGCAAGGCACAGCTTTCCGAAGATCAGAAGACATTATGAGGCTCTGGGGAGGAAGCTGAAAGAAATGGATGCACAGGTTGTCATCTCGTCTCTTTTGCCAGTTGAAGGGCATGGTCCAGGAAGGGAGAGGAAAATAGCCGACGTAAACAACTGGCTCCGTAGATGGTGTCACCAAGAACAATTTGGATTCTTGGATCATGGGCTGCGCTTCCATGAGGGGGGACTTCTGGCAAAAGATGGGGTGCATCTCAAAATAGCTGGCAGAAACGTTTTTGCCTACAGTCTCAAGAATTTGATCAGGAGGGCTTTAAACTGAGTCATATGGGGGAGGGAGACAGTATTCTGGAAGGCAAAAGAGCTGGAGAAAACAGTCAAGCTGTCATAGAGGGAACAAACCAAACAGCTCAAGGATCCAACAGTGGGAGGCAAAAAAACTTGCACAGGCAGCAAGTAAAGGGAACACATGGTCTTAGATGTCTCTACAATAATGCACAGAGCATGGGAAATAAACAAGATGAACTTGAACTCCTAGCACTACAAAGCAAGTATGATATAATAGGCATTACTGAAACCTGGTGGGATGAGTCACATGATTGGAGTGTAGGAATAGAGGGGTATAACCTTTATAAGAGAAATAGGCCAAACAAGAGAAGAGGAGGAACAGCATTATATGTCAGGGATATTTACACCAGTGAAGAGACCCATGATATCAGTACTGGAAGCCAGGTGGAGAGCATCTGGATAAAAATTAAAGGGGAGGGAAACAACAGGGATGTTATTGTGGGACTCTACTACAGACCCCCAAGTCAGACAGAGGAATTGGATGATGCCTTTCTAGAACAGATGAACACACACGCAGAAAGGAGAGATGTAGTAGTGATGGGTGACTTCAACTAGCCTGATATTTGCTGGCAATCTAACTCAGCCAAAACTATAAGGTCTAGCAAATTCCTTACATGCCTGGAAGACAATTTCATGGTCCAAAAGGTGGAAGAGGCAACAAGGGGGTCAGCTATTTAGATCTGATCCTAACCAACAGAGATGACCTGGTTAATGGGGTGCAAGGGGTGGGATCCTTAGGTGAGAGTGATTATGTTCTCCTGGAATTTGTTATAGAATGGAAAGGAGAAGCCAGGCATAGTCAGACACGCATTCTCGACTTTAGAAGAGCTGATTTCAATAAACTCAGGGAAATACTGGGGGTGATCCCATGGTCAGAAATACTAAAAGAGAAGAGACCTCAAGATGGATGGGACTTTCTCAAAAGGGAGATACTGAAGGCACAATTTCAAACAGTACCATTGAGGAAGAAAAATGGGAGGTGTCTCAAGAAACCAGGATGGATGACTAAAGAAATTTCAAGAGAGCAAAGTTTTACACGGAACATGTATAGGAAATGGAAAAAGGGGGAAATCAACAAAGAACAATTCAAACAGATAGTGAATACATGTAGTAGTAAAGTCTGAAAAGCTAAAGTACAGAATGAGCTCAGGTTTGCTAGAGAGGTTAAGAACAATAAAAAGGGTTTTTTGGGTATGTCCGCAGCAAAAGGAGGAAGAAGGAAATGATAGGGCCACTACGCGGAGAAGATGGCAAAATGCTAACAGGGGACAGAGAAAAGGCAGAATTACTCAACACCTTCTTTGCCTCAGTGTTTTCAGAAAAGGAAAAGGGGGACCAACCTGAGATAAATGGAACAGAGAACACAATAGGGGAAATCCAGCACAGAATAAGCAAAGAGGTAGTACAGGAATACCTTCTTAATCTAAATGAATTTAAATCTCCAGGACCAGATGAACTACATCCAAGAGTATTAAAAGAGCTGGCAAATATAATCTCAGAGCCATTGGCAATAATCTTTGAGAACTCCTGGAGAACAGGAGATGTCCCAGAAGACTGGAGGAGGGCAAACGTTGTCCCCATCTTCAAAAAGGGGAAAAAAGAAGATCCCAACAATTATCGTCCAGTTAGTCTGACATCAATACCAGGGAAGATTCTAGAGCAGATCATTAAACAGAGAGTCTGTGAACATTTAGAAGGCAATGTCATAATCACAAAAAGTCAACATGGGTTTCAGAGTAACAAGTCATGCCAGACTAATCTGATCTCTTTTTTTGATAAAATTACCAGCTTGATAGATGAAGGGAACACTGTGGATATCGCATACCTTGATTTCAGTAAGGCTTTTGACAAGGTTCCCCATGACATTCTTGTAAACAAGCTTGTAAAATGTGGGCTAGACAAGTTAACTGTTCAATGGATTTGTAATTGCTTGACCACCTGAACCCAAAGGGTGCCCAGAAATGGCTCCTCTTCATCTTGGAAAGATGTGACCAGCGGGGTGCCACAGGGTTCTGTCCTGGGCCCAGTGCTATTCAACATCTTTATCAATGACTTGGATGAGGGAATTAGGGGCATAATTACCAAATTAGGAGGAGTAGCTAATACCCTAGAGGACAGGATCAAAATTCAAAATGACCAGGATAAACTGGAGACCTGGGCCAAAGCTAACAAAATAAAATTCAATACGAAGAAATGTAAGGTACTGCACTTAGGGCAAAAAAATGAAATGCATAGATATAGGATGGGGGAGACCTGGCTGAATGAGACTACGTGCAAAAGGGATCCAGGAGTCCTAGTAGACCACAAGTTGAACATGAGTCAACAATGTGATGCGGCAGCTAAAAAGGCCAATGCGATTTTGGACTGCATCAATAGAAGTATAGTGTCCAGATCAAGGGAAGTAATAGTGCCGCTCTATTCTGCCTTGGTCAGACCTCACCTAGAATACTGTGTCCAGTTCTGGGCACCACAATTCAAAAAGGATATTGACAAATTGGAGCGTGTCCATAGAAGGGTGACTAAAATGGTGAAAGTTCTGGAAACGATGCCTTATGAGGAGAGACTTAGGGAGCTGGGTATGTTTAGCCTGGAAAAAAGACACTTAAGGGGCGATATGATAGCTCTGTTTAAGTATTTGAAGGGGTGTCACGTTGAGGATGGAGCAAGCTTGTTTTCTGCTGCTCCAGAGATTGGAACACGGAGCAATGGATGCAAGCTCCAGGAACAGAGATTCCACCTCAACATTAGGAGGAACTTTTTGACAGTAAGAGCTGTTCGGCAGTGGAACACACTCCCTCGGAGCATGGTGGGGTCTCCTTCCTTGGAGGTCTTTAAACAGAGGCTGGATGGCCATCTGTTGGGGATGCTTTGATCGTGATTTCCTGCATGGCAGGGGGTTGGACTGGATGGCCCTCGTGGTCTCTTCCAACTCTGCAATTCTATGATTCTATGATTGTATGGGAGGAGGCGGTTCTGAAGATAATATTGTCCCCATCTTCAAAAAGAGGAAAAAAAGAGAAGCCAAACAATAATTGCCCTGTCAGTCTGACATCAATACTAGGAAAGATTCTAGAACTGATAATTAAACAGTCAGTCTGTAAGCAGTTAGAAAAGGATGCCATGATCACTAAAAGTCAGCATGGGTTTCTCAAAAACAAGTCATGCCAGGCTAATCTCATCTCTTTTTTTGATAGAGTTACAAGCTTGATAGCTGAATGAAGTGCTGTGGATGTAGCATATCTTGATTTCAGTAAGGCCTCTGAAAAAGTCCCCCATGATATTCTTGTAATTAAGCTAGTAAAATGTGGGCCAGACAATGCTACTGTTAAGTGGATTTTGTAATTGGCTGACCAACTGAACACCAGAGGCTCCTCTTCATCTGGAAGAGAAGTGAGTAGTGGCGTGCCACTGACTTCTATCCTGGGCCCAGTGCTATTCAAAATCTTTATAAATGACTTGGATGATGGAATAAAGGGTATTCTTATCAAATTTGCAGATGACGCCAAATTAGGAGGGTTAGCGAATACCCCAAAGGACAGAATCATAATTCAAAATGACCTTAACAGCGGGGCCAAAATGAACAAAATGCATTTCAACAGGGAGAAATGTAAGGTACTACATTCAGAGAGAAAAAAATGAAATGCACAGATACAGGATGGGTGATACCTTGCTTGACAACAGTCCATGTGAAAGGGATCTAGGAGTCTTAGCAGACCACAAACTGAACATGATTGAGCAGTGTGATGCGGTAGCTAAAAAGCCAATACAATTCTGGGTTGCACCAATAGGAATATAGTGTCTAGATTGAGAGATGTAATAATACCACTTTATTTTGCTTTGGTCAGACCTCACCTGGAATACTGTGTTGAATTCTGGGCACTGCAATTCAAGAATGAATGCAGAAGTAGGATTCTGCATGAAGGCAGGAAAAACAATGTACAGTATCTTGATTTCAGTAAGGCATTTTATGAAGTCCCCATGACATTCTTGCAAAAAAGTTAGCAACATGTGGGCTAGACAATGCAACTGTTAAGTGAATTTGTCATTTGGTTGATGGCCCGAATCCAAAGGGTAGTCACCAATGGCTCCTTTTCGTCCTGGAGAGAAGTGACCAGCAGGGTTGCCACAGGGTTCTGTCCTGGGCCCGGTGCTTTTCAACATCTTTATCAATGACTTGGATGAGGGAATAGAGGACATGCTTATCAAGTTTGCAGATGAAACCAAATTAGGAGGGGTGTCTAGTACCCCACAGGATAGGATCAGAATTCAAAATGACCTTAACAGATTAGAAAGCTGGGCCAAAACTAACAAAATGAATTTCAACAGGGAGAAATGTAGGAAATTACACTTGGGCAGTAAAAATGAAAAGCACAGGTATAGGATGGGCAAGACCTGGCTTGATAGCAGTATATGCAAAAGGGATCTAGGAGTCTTAGTGGACAACAAACTGAACAGGAGTCAGCAGTGTGACACAGCAGCTAAAAAAGCCAATGTGATTCTAGGCTGCATCAATAGGAGTATAGTGTCTAAGAACAAGGGAAGTAATAGTGCCACTCTATTCTGCTTTTGCCAGACCGCATCTGGAATACTGTGTCCAGTTCTGGACAGCACAATTCCAGAAGGATATGGACAAGCTGGACTGTGTCCAGAGAAGGGCGACCAAAATGGCGGGAGGTCTGGAAGCCATACCTTATGAGGAGCAGCTTAGGGAGCTGGGTATGTTTAGCATGGGGAAGAGAAGGTTAAGAGGGGACATGATAGCCACATTTAAATATTTGAAGGGATGTTATATTGAGGATGGAGCAAGCTTGTTTTCTGCTGCTCCAGAGACTAGGACATGAAGCAATGGACTCAAACTACAGGAAAAGAGATCCCACCTAAACATTAGGAAGAACTTCCTGATAGTAAGAGCTGTTTGATCGTGGAATATACTCCCTCGGGAGTATGGTGGAGTCTCCTTCTTTGGAGGTTTTTAAGCAGAGGCTGGATGGCAACCTGTCAGGAATGCTTTGGTTGTTTATTCCTGCATAGCAGGGGGTTGGACTGGATGGCCCTTTGGTGACTACCTTCGGATTCGGCACATCAACCAATTACAAATCCACCTAACAGTTGCATTGTCTACCCCACATGTTACTAACTTTTTTTGCAAGAATATCAAGGGAGACTTTGTCAAAGGCTTTACTGAAATCAAGATACACTACATCCATAGCATTTCCTTCATCTACTAAGTATGTAACTCTATCAAAAAAAGAGCTTAGTCTGGCATGACTTGATTTTCAGAAACCCATGTTGACTTTTAGTGATCACTGCATTCCTTTCTAATTGTTTACAGACTGTTTAATGATCTGGTCTAGAATCTTCCCTAGTATTGATGTCAGGCTGACTGGGTGATAATTATTTGGGTCTTTTAAATATGGGGACAACATTTGCTCTCTTCCAGTCTGCTCTCCAGAATTTCTCAAAGATTATTGACAGTGGTTCTGAGATTAGTTCTGTCAGTTCCTTTAGTACCTAACCTTGGATGTAGTTCATCTGGACCTGGAGACTTGAATATTCCTGAACCTCTTTACCTGTTCTATGCTGCATTTCCTCTACTGTGTCATCTGCTCCATTTTCTCTAGGTTGAGCACTATTCTCCTTTTGGGAGAAGACCGAGAAAAAGAAGGTGTTGAGTAGCTCTGCCTTTTCTCCATCCCATTAGCATTTCATCGCCTTCTCCTCACAGTGGTCCTACCACTTCCTTGTTCTTTCTTTTGCTGTGGCCATATCGCCCCCAAAGCCCTTTTTATTGCTTTTAACCTCTCTAGCAAGCCTGAGCTCCCTCTGTGCTTTTGCTTTTTTGATTTCCCCCCAACATGAGCGGGCTATTTGTATGAATTATTCTTTGGTGATTTCCTCCTTTTTCCATTTCTTGTACATGTTCCTTTCAAGTCTTAGCTCAGTGGAAACTTCTTTAGACATCCATACTGGTTTCTTTAGACACCTGCCATTTTTCCTCCTCTGCATGGATGTTGAAGTCCCCCAGCACACCTAGCCAAGAGGACTCCAACACCACTGCTGAGACCAGCTCAGCCAGCTCAGAAAAGGAGACTATTAAGCAATGAGGTGAGTGGTATACCAATATAATCCCTAATTTGCCCTGCCAACCCACCATACATGCAATTGATCTCTGCAAACTGTGTGATAGAGCACCTGGACAGGGGACAGAATCTTGATTGACCACTGCAATGTAACTCTATATCTCCCAGATCTTGCCTGCTGCTGCACAGAGAACCTTAGTGTACTAAACTGAGAAAAACACCCCTCTAGCCTCATCCTGCCAGGTCTCTGTGATACATATCAGGTCCACATGCTCATCTAAGATAAAGTCCTCAATTGGAGTTGTTTTTTCATACACCAACTTGTATTCACCCACAGCACCTTCATCCCAGGGGAACTGTTGCCAAGGCTATCCAATTTATTTGAGCTGGGGGAGAAAAAGTTAAAACTAGCTGCTTTTAAAGTATCCTGAATTTACAGAGTATGAAATATAGCAAGTGTTATACAGTTACCAGATATTTAGAGTTTATCAATTATTGTATTGAAAATTGTACAGTCATCCCTTCCCATTTGTGGGGGTTAGGAACGGAGCACCATCGCAAAACTGAAAAAAAATGAAAATAAACTCTCCCCCTTGCCCCCCCAGGGTTTGCTTGGCCTTCGGCTCCCCCCCCCACGGGAATGTGCGGCTTTCCTTGGCCTTTGCTCCCTATGTGTGTGTGGGGGGGAGTTGAAGGCCGAGCAAACCCCACAATCAGCGCAAAGCTGCTGAAGGTTTCCTCGGTCTTCAGCTTCCCACCTCCCACAGGGAACGCGCTGGGGACTAATGCAATCAAAGCACGCATACTGTACTTTTAAAGGCCAGTGTAACCTGTGGCCCTTTAAAAATGCTAAGAAATCATTTGGATTGTTTGATTTCACTCCAAACGGTTCTGGGGAGGCGGCTGGCTGGCTGGCTGCTGCTGCCACGTGTCCTGTCCAAGGTCTCTCCGAGCAGCCTGCTTCTTATCTTTTTTATCTTCCTCCACAGCCAGGCATGCACAGGGCGACTGGGGCCACTCAGCCACACCTGCAGCAAAACACACACACATACACTTTCTACGGCTCTTTCGTGGGACCCGGCTTTCTTAACTCATCTCTTCACACCTCCCTCTCATTCCTGACATGCACACCCATGTTGTAGAAGGTGTCCAAGACGGCCGTCTCACCAAAGTCCAGCTCGCCAAAGTTGATGGTGGCAAGCTGGGCTCCTTCAGCCTTTCACGCCCTCACCAGACACAGCAGCACCCGGGCTTCAGGGCTCCATGGCCCCGAGCCCACTTTGGGGCTGTTGTCATTTGAGGACATACACGTCCCAGAGCGAGCACTGGCACAAGGCTGGCCCGCTGCCCACCTCCCTGGCCCTGGATGCCTCCGAAGAGCCAGCCTCAGGGTCGTTGGGCAGGCTCAGAACTGTCTGCAGTGCCTGAGGGCTTGCCGGCAGCTGGGATGGGGCTGCCACTGTTCAAGGGCTTCTCCATGAAGGTGGGTAGCTGGGATTGCACAGGATGAGGCGGCTCTCTCTTCCCCCTTGCAGTCACTGTGGGAAGCCCGCTGTCAACCTCAGGGAGCACGCTGAGGAAGGCTCATCCCACCATTAGATGAGATCTGGATGCCAACAAAGCTGCCTTCATAGCACTTGGTGGACACTGCCCCCAGCACTCTCTCCTTCTGCGCCAAGTGCTTGAGGTGCAGCGGGAGCTTCCCACAGTTGAGCCTTGAACCAGAGGTGAGCTACAGTGGCTGGAGAGAGAGAGGAGCCACCAGGGCATCACCAATGCCACTTTCTCTCCCCTCCCTCTTACCAATTGGAATCAGGCACTGCACCACGGTTGGCACACAACTCTCACCTAATGATAGGATGAGCCTCCCTCGGTGTGCTCCCTGAGGCAGATGGCGGGCTTCCCACAGTGACTTCGAGGGGGAAGAGAGAGCAGCCTCATCCCATGCTGTCCCAGCTGCCCACCCTCATGGAGAACCCCTCAAACAGTGGTGGCCCTGTTCTGGTTGCCAGTGAGCTCCCTGGGGCTGCAGACGACTCTGAGCTCCTTGGCCTGCCCAATGTCCTCGAGGCTCTGGCTGGTTCCTCGGAGACGGCTGGGGAGTTGGGCAGTGGGCTGGCCTTGTGCCAGCACTTTTTCCTGGCTGTGTATGTCCTGAATGACAACAACCCCAAAGTGGGCTCAGGGCCATGGAGCCCTGAAGGCAGGGTGCTGCTGTGTCTGGTGAGGGTGTGCGAGGGCGAAGGAACCCAGCTCGCCACTATCAAGTTTGGCAAGCTGGACTTTGGCGAGACGGCCATCTTGGACACTTTCTACGACGCAGGTGAGTGTGTCGGGAATTTGAGGGAGGAGTGAAGAGAAGGGACGAGAAAGCCGGGTCCCGCAGAAAGTGTGTGTGTGTTGTGTGTGTGTTTTGCTGCAGGTATGGCTGAGCAGCCCCAGCCGCCCTGGGCATGCCTGACTGTGGAAGAACATAAAGAGATAAGAAGTGGGCTGCTTGGAGAAAACTTGGACAGGATGCATGCTGGCAGCAACAGTCAGTCAGCCGCCACCCCAGAACTATTTGGAGTGAAATCAAACAATCCAAATGATTTCTTAGCATTTTTAAAAGTGCTGCATTTACACTGGTCTTTAAAAGTACAGTATGCGTGCTCTAATCAGTTTAATCCTCAGCGTGTTCCCTGTGGAGGGGGGGAGCTGAAGGCCGAGCAAAACCCTCAGCGGCTTTCCATGAATACACAAAACCGTGAAAGGGAAAGCCGCGAATAGGAAGGGACGACTGTATATTTATACAAACACACACACACACACACACACACACACACACACTTTTTACAATTTTTACTTATATGCTAAATATTAAGATCAACTAATAGCTAATTATAACATTATAGTAAAATATTTAATTCAGTAATGGAAACAGAGCCAAAGATAACATAGCATTTGTCAGTCTATATTTAAACACTCATCTGGTACTTGCAGTTGACATACAACCACATGCAGACAAGCAAGAGGGATAACAGAAGTTAGTACATAGATATGTTCTATCCATCCTCTGTTCCTAACCACAGAATCAAAGTGGGCTTCAGAAGGACAGGTCTGAAAGTACATTGTCTCTCATCTGTACCCCACATAGCCATACAGCGGTTTGATACAGGAGGAAAAAACTGGCACCATCAACTCTGTCATCCTGCAGCAGGCTAGTAACTTTTGTGGATTTACTCACATGGTTTCATCATGCATTTCTTTACACTGAAGAACAGAGTTACTTTGTACATTCAGTAGTATGATCTGGATTTAAAACAGAGATATTACGTATTACTAACATTGGAGGGAAATAAAGCCTGTTTCCTCCATGGAATTCCTTAGTTGCAATTGGCTGCGGTGTTCTGTTTGGGTATTTTGGTGTTATAGCTGGAAGCTTTATCTGTATAAAAAGAAAACCAGTTCATTAACTAACATACAATCAAAAGAAATATACAAACTAGATAGATAGACAGTATCTATACATACAACCAAAAGAAACAAACAAAGAGAAAAGATACATGTAGAAGTATTACAACAGGTTATGTAATGTAGGGCTGGGAATCTTTTTTTTTCCCCACAGTCATGTTCTTTTGGGGATAACCTGGTAGTTGAAAGTGATTATTTAAAGAAATCAGCATGGCATTGGTGGGGGGCACTTCAGCATGTAACAATACCCATCATCCCCAAATGCAAAACCTATCACCCCACCCCACCCCAGTTCATTTACAATTGGCAATAATTTCATATCAAATCTGGTCAAACCCAGCCCTTTCGTGGGCTAGTGGAAACAAATGCTGGAATAGCACATAGCAAGCCAAGAAGGACCCTTCAAATTCTCCAAACATTCACATCTTGACACAACCAGTCAACATCTCTTTTGATGTAGGAAAAGGTTTTTCCTGCCTTGTGGCTAGAAAGGCAGACATCCATCTATACAGTTGGAACTTTTCATTGCCATGCTAAACCTGCTCATCTTCCACATATCTGCAAGTCAATAGGAAGGTAGCCACTCATTCAACCCAAAGAAGCTCCCTTTTCCTAGTGCCTGGCTAGTCCAGAATCCCTTTGTTTACATTGATGGGAACTATCTGAAGACAAACGTTTCTTTTATCCAGATGGCACCTTCAAAGAGGATTTTAAAAATTAAAACAACCTTTGAAATCTCAATTCATTGGTCAGATCCCACCTTCCTCCCAAATCCACGTCACACTGTCTCATATCTCACCCCCTCTTGGGTAACCCCTTCCCTTCCTTCTGAATCATGCTAAATGCCTCCCTGATCCCTGGCCAGCTGCCAGCCAAATCAGGTGCTCCTTTTCTCCACTTTCATAAGCTTAACTCCCTTTCCTAAGTTCCGCCCACCCCACTTTTATGCAATAGCTCACTGCTGCTACTCAAGAGTAATTCTGCTTCCCATAAGGAAAACCTCATGAACCTTCAGGATCAGGTACAATATTACCCCTAAAGCCTTAGTTTAAACCCACTTCTAACTATTACCTGCCTTACTTTGATAATCTTGTTTGCTTGATTAAATGAATGTGTGTATGGTATGAATGTCATAGAATCATAGAATTGCAGAGTTGGAAGAGACCACGAGGGCCATCCAGTCCAACCCCCCTGCCACGCAGGAAATCTTGATCAAAGCATCCCCGACAGATGGCAATCCAGCCTCTGTTTAAAGACCTCCAAGGAAGGAGACCCCACCACGCTCCGAGGGAGTGTGTTCCACTGCCGAACAGCTCTTACTGTCAAAAAGTTCCTCCTCATGTTGAGGTGGAATCTCTGTTTCTGGAGCTTGCATCCATTGCTCCGTGTTCCAGTCTCTGGAGCAGCAGAAAACAAGCCTGCTCCATCCTCAGCGTGACATCCCTTCAAATACTTAAACAGGGCTATCATATTGCCTCTTAACCATCTTTTTTCCAGGCTAAACATACCCAGCTCCCTAAGTCTCTCCTCATAAGGCATCGTTTCCAGACCTTTCACCATTTTAGTTGCCCTTCTCTGGACATGCTCCAATTTGTCAATATCCTTTTTGAATTGTGGTGCCCAGTTCAATGTCCTTTAAGTCAGTTCAATAAAGTTTCATCAGTTATTTGTACCCTTGACTCCGTGTTCTTTCCTTGCTCCACTGGTATGCATAGGGCTAAAGATTCTGAATGTTATGCACCCTCTCACATTGCCAATTCGAGTTGCTATAATTCCCCAATATAAGACCAATACACAGATGGACTTTTTCCACGGACATGTGGAAGGTGTTTTGCATAACAAATATGGTGGAGAATATGGGCACCCCCTCACTTCTGTACTTGTGAGTTGACACACATAGCTTGGAGGTGATGGATATAGCTGAGAGCCATGGAAAAACACACAAGTTGACTTCCTTAATAAGGAAGTTTTGAATGCTTGAAAATAAGTGTGAAGCTGCAGGGCTATTGCAGGGTGGGAACTCTTCCCCCTTTCTGTCTCTTACTCCCTGGGAATCCTGTTCTCATGCTTGCATCTTAGCGCTATGGGATCCAAAAGCAGGAGCATTACATGCACATGCACCACACACATGGCTAGGAAAGCCACCATTTATTGTTTTGAAGCTCTGAAATATAGACTTTTCAGGGTAGCTCCCTAGTGATAGTCTTGGGAATAGAGAAAATTGGGTTTTCAGAAGCTTTTTTCCCGAATAGAAGGAGGCTCCCCCCATTCCAAAAAAGTAGGCAAGACTCAGACAGTACCCTATCCCTCAACCCTCCCTTGCTTGGCCAAGCGAGAGTAAGTTCCTTAGAGTTCATTGCCCCCCTTTGCAGCTCTGCCCAATTTATGAGATGGAGCTTTCCCCACCAGGACTGTGTGGGTCTACATAATCCCCGGGTCCAGGCCACCCATGTCCTGTGTTGAGAGGCTGTGACCTCGCCAATGACTTTTGTAGTGTGTTTTGTGGAGATGTCTTGTTTAAATGAACAAGTGACATCTCCGTGCTTGCCCATGTTTGCGGGAGTGTTTTTAGAGAAGGCACCTTCATGTCTGATAGAAGGAATCTTACGCGGAGTGTTGTAAACCTTCGCATTTTACTTGCTAGTGTTTACCAGGGTGCCAGTTACACAACAAAAATTGTCGCGGGGCTTACCGTGACTTCCTGATCCTGTATCCATCCCTCGCTGTTTATACAATTTTTGTCACTCTTTAGGAAATCCTGGAAGATCCCGTGATTGATATTTACACGACAAAAGTTATTATTGGTCCCGCACTGTTATATCCCGTGCTTTTGCTGTTTACACATGTTTAGCTTACGGGGATTTTTTTTTTTTTGGCTGTCAATCAAGGATGCAATTAGTCGTGTTTTCACAACCTCAGTGACGTACTTCCTTTAGAGTTCCGTGCCACGAGTGATCATATTGGCTGGCTGGGGGGGGGGAGAGAGGGGGCAGACGCTTGTGTTTATCCTGTCTCTTAAAAATCTTAACCCTTTAAGCAGAGGCAAAAGGCATTTGGAAAGACCAATAATGTGATCTTTCGCTCAGATGGAGGAACAATTAAACCATGTCTTTTCCTTCTGAAATCAAGCCGAGTGGGGGGGAGGAGAGGCTTGGGTTTTCCCTTGCCTCTTTAAAATGTTAATCCTTACAGCAGAGTTTTAGCTGCAGAGTAAAGATTTCAAGCCAGCGACAGACAGGCATTTTGAAAGACACAGACACAGAGGGAGGAAATAAGTGTGTTCATTCGCTCAGAGGCTGGAATATTTTACTGTGCCCATTCAGACCCAGGGAGATGATCAAGGCAGGGGAGGAATGGGCGACCCCCTGCCCACCACAATCTCTTTGTAACATGCAGTTGAGGAAGAGGTTAAAGCTGAAGGGTTTGCAGTGTAGAAATCCATTTAAAAAGGTGATTGAGTACACACGCGCGTGCGCACACACACATCAACCTACGTGCAGCTGGAAGGGATGCCTTTGTTTTCAGCGGGTGAGGCTGGATTTGTTGAACGGGTGACTGACCCCTCCTTTTCTGGTCGCTGATCTCTAAGCCTGCCCCCAGTCACCATTTCCGGTCATCCCCTAGTACCGAGATATTTTGTCCCAGGCTGTTTACATTTCCGATTTTCCGAGTCCTCCGGTTACTTTTTAAAAAACTGGCACAACCCGCAGGACTGGAAGTCCCACAGATTGAGGGATAAAAGGTGGCCCCCCTTCCGAAAATCACGTACCTGACCAGATGTACGTGTAAACTGCCAAGGATTGACACGAATTCTTCCCAGGACATTTTCATCGTGTAAACGGCACCCAGGAATGCTGAAAAGACAGCACTTTTGTGCTTTAAGGAAAAGAGAATCAGCAGAGTTGAGCTAGCTTACAAAGATATAGACTGACCTGAATTTAGAGACAGATCTGAAAAACTTAGTGATATGGCAAAGATGTTTAAAGACAACTCTAAAATGGATAAGCTAGAGAAATGGGTTGTGAGTCAAGGCAGGAAACCCTGGAAGCTGGGATAGTTTTACACCGCTGATCCCTTTTTGACCTTGTGTGATTCTTTTCACACACAATATAAAGAGAAATCACTATTCGGCCCATCCAAAGAAGCAATGGCAATTTAAGGATTCTGGATGACCCTATAACATGCTACGAATACCATCCACAAGCTTAGAGCCAAAACAGAGAAACAAGATGCAGAATTGGATCAGTTGAAAATGCAGAACAGGATCCTGTTGGTAGCTAAATTAGCTTTTTCAAACGCTGCTCAAGAGGCACGAGCAAAACTAGGACCAACAATATTGCAGGTAGAAACATTACAAGGCAAAATGATCACCATGGAAACAGAATATGCAAGGGCACACCATGCCTCCTTTTTCTAGCAGGACAAGCAAAAACTGAGCACATGAATGTAAGCCATGAGGCATACAACAAGAAGATAGCAGAACTCAGAGAGAAGTAAAACACCAAGGAGGTAGTTATCTCCAAAATCTACCATGACATGTTTCCCCAGTTCATAGATACTGCATTTGAAGAGCCTCTTCCCACAGATGCCATGCAAAGTCCTCCCTACAATCCCAATTGTTTTGGATTCACAACTACACCCCTGTGAATCCACTTAGGACTAAGACCACAGTCACAAAAAGGCCAATGGCAAGGCAGAGGATAAAACCATGGAGGAAAGGGTAGTGTGGGCTGCAGTAGAGGCTAAACCCATAGGAGGTCAAGCGGGCCCCCTTAATAAGGACATAGGGATTACACTGTGAAAGTGATAACTCACACACATCCCACAGTTAATGGACAAGTTTTAACACAGTTAGCAAGACTTTGTGAGTCCCATGCTGATCTGCCTATGCTGGAATAAGATGTAGCATCTAGAGACCTAGATAAATTGGACATGTATGCGTGGATGCGAGAATTAATTAAATTGGTGTAGCCAGGCCACAAAGTTTCTGTTCTTTTCATTATGGAGATGCAGGTTCTGGGTGAGAATCTGGAAACTTATGTAGCCAGAATGAAGCTGTTGGCCATTCTCGCACAAAAGAGACTACGTGCAAAAGGGATCTAGGAGTCCTAGTAGACCACAAGTTGAACATGAGTCAACAGTGTGATGCAGCAGCTAAAAAGGCCAATGCAATTTTGGGCTGCATCAATAGAAGTATAGTGTCTAGATCAAGGGAAGTAATAGTGCCGCTCTATTCTGCCTTGGTCAGACCTCACCTAGAATACTGTGTCCAGTTCTGGGCACCACAGTTCAAAAAAGATATTGACAAATTGGAGCATGTCCAGAGAAGGGCAACTAAAATGGTGAAAGGTCTGGAAACCATGCCTTATGAGGAGAGACTTAGGGAGCTGGGTATGTTTAGCCTGGAAAAAAGACGGTTAAGAGGCGATATGATAGCCCTGTTTAAGTATTTGAAGGGGTGTCACATTGAGGATGGAGCAGGCTTGTTTTCTGCTGCTCCAGAGACTGAAACACAGAGTAATGGATGCAAGCTCCAGGAACAGAGATTCCACCTCAACATTAGGAGGAACTTTTTGACAGTAAGAGCTGTTTGGCAGTGGAACACACTCCCTCGCAGCATGGTGGGGTCTCCTTCCTTGCAGGTCTTTAAACAGAGGCTGGATGGCCATCTATCGGGGATGCTTTGATCGTGATTTCCTGCATGGCAGGGGGATGGACTGGATGGCCCTCATGGTCTCTTCCAACTATGCAATTCTATGATTCTATGATTCTATGACCCCTAACTAGGCCTTTATGAAAAACAGGGCTTTCAGTCTACTCACCAGAGCATCTGGGCACCCTTCGGGGTTAGCCCACCCTCGGGCGCTTAGTAGGGCAGATTGTATCCTGTTCCCGCCAGCTCCATGTCGGATGAGGGCCCGCTGTCCTCCGTCCCCTCGGACGAATACCCAGCCGCATGGCCGGGCACCAGGGAGCAGGCTGCTGCTTCGGGTTTCGGTCTGAATGGTGTCTTGGGTGCTGTCGCCTTTCCTTCCACCTTTCTAGCTCCCTCCTCGGTCAGGTTGGTCTGTGGCTGTCTTTCTGGGCACTCGGCGATGCGATGCCCCCCCCTTTCCACAGTGCAGGCAGAAGCCCTTCTGCATCCGTTGATCTCTCTCCGACTCCTCTGCTGCACTGTCGGCCGGATGTGCCATCTTTATCTTCTTCCCTGGGGCTCCGCCAGACTTGCTTTCTAGCCCTTGGCGCTGCCTGGCCAACGTCACGCTCTGCTTCAGGGTCTCCACGTCCCTGGCCAACCACACCCACCCCAGTAGCGTTTCGGGGTTTCCTTGGACTAGGGCGTATTCCAGGATGTTCGCGTTGAGGCCATCTTGGAAGTACTGCACCTTACTGGCTTCGGTCCAGTTGGGAATCTGACTTGCCAGGCGGCGGAATTCAGAGGCATAGTCGGTTACTCCTCTTGAGCCCTGACGTAGACGTTGCAGCACTGTACGGGTGTGACTCACCCTCAGCGGGTCTTTGAACTGTGCTCGGAGGGCCATCATGAAGTTATGGAAACTTCCTAGCTCTGGAGCTCCCATGTCGTAGAGTCCTACTAGCCACTGGACAGCCTGTCTCTCCAGCTGGTTGGAGACATACTGCACCTTCTTGGCCTCCATCTGGAACTCTCTTTCCCAGTGAGACATGAATCCCATCACATGGGTTAGGAAGTTCAGCAGCTTTGCGGCGTCTCTGTCCAACATGGCCTTCAGATCCCGATGCTTGAGCCCATGTGGCCATGCCCACGGCTCGACTGGGCCAGCACCCGCAGGAGGTACTGGACTGCTGGGAGCCGGTGGGACCAGGCCATCTGCTGGGGGAGCCGGGATCCCCCCTCCAGGGACCCCATCCCCTGGAGGTGCTGGCAACTGGGGCGGCTGTACCTCGGATGGCTGAGGTGATCGCTGGATGATTTCCATGAGGTTTGTCTGCATTACCTCCATCTGCTGCTTCAGCTGCTGCACCTCTCTCTCCAACTCAGGGTGGGTGCCTCTCATCTCTGGTTCATGGAGACCGCCAGTTAGAGGTCTGTCCCACCATGCAGACCTCCGCTCGCCTTGACATCGTTCATCAGGCCAGAACAAACTTGCTCCCATGGCCACCCCCGCTCCACACAATGGGGTCTCGGAGAAGGTAAGGCTGTCCATCCCCAGAGTCTGCCTGGCTTCCAACTCCATGAGGTCGAAAGGAGGGTCCAGTCTTCCAGCCCTCTGTTGTACTCGACTCAGCTCTCCCTCTGCTACGTCTACACTGACATCTGCGCCACCTCCCTGGTCCTCGTCTGGGACCAGTTCCTTCCCCTTCTGGGTTCCAGTCTCCGTGTCCTCAGACTTCACGCCTCTGGTACACAAGCAGGTTGTATGGAGAATTGTGAGAACTAGCTTACTGTGATGCACCAGTAAACCCACTCACATTAGCTCAATAAGACAATCTTTATTCAGCAAGGCAGTGTAGTTCTAGTAACATAGCGAAGCTAGTTCTGAGGCAAACACTCAGAATACACAACAGATAACCCTTGGGCTGTGCAAGGGGGGAGAACAGAAGGGAAGGTTGAGAGGGAGTGAGATTGGGGACCAGATGGCCCTGGCCATTAAGTTATATGGGAGAGAAAGCAGCAAAGAGAAAACATCCAAACATTCTCAGGCTGCATTCCTGGAGGGAGAGGCCCAGAACCAAACTCATGTCAGGCCTGCACTGGATTCAACTCTAACTCCCAGAATCCAGGGGGGGATATGACAATTCCATTCCTCCCCAATCACATTTCCAGCTAAATCACCCCTTAATGGGGAAAATGGAGGCTGAAGTGACAAGGCACACTACACAAGCAAAACACACCAGAGATTCAGATTCCCAACTCCCCATTGTGACCTCTGCATGGCACTTAAATGCAGGAGTGACACAGGCAGTGTCCTGAGCCAGTGATTGTCTATTCTCTGGGAGACCAAGTGACCACAGTTGAAGCTATGGAGCCTAGCTCACTTCATTCTACAATAGTAATAGTAAGTAATAACAACTGTTTGGCCAGCGAAGTTTTACAGAATGCCGAGCCATTAGATTTGACTTGCCAAATCTCACCGTGTAGCTTTGTGGCTGAAAGAGTGGCATCAACAGAGATAGAACAAAGGGATACCGGGAGAGATTCACAGAATCATAGAGTTGGAAGAGACCACAAGGGCCATCTAGTCCAATCTCCTGCCATGCAGGAATACACAATCAAATCATTCCCAACAGATGGTCATCCAGCCTCTGTTTAAAAACTTTCAAAGGAGACTCCATTTCACTCCGAGGTATTGTATTCCACTTCCGAACAGCTCTTACTGGCAGGATGTTCTTCCTAATGTTTAGGTGGAATCTCTTTTCATGTAGTTTGAACCCATTGAGCCATGTCCTAGTCTCTGGAGCAGCAGAAAACAAGCCCGCTCCATCCTCAGCGTGACACCCCTTCAAATACTTAAACATGGCTATCATGTCCCCTCTCAATCTTCTCTTCTCCAGACTAAACATGCCCAACTCCCTAAGCCACTCCTCATAGAGCATGGCTTCCAGACCACCCACCATCCTGGTTGCCCTCCTCTGGACACATTCCAGCTTGTCAATATCCTTCTGAACTGTGGTGCCCAAAACTGGACACAGTATTCCAAGTGAGGTCTAACCAAAGCAGAATAGAGTGGCACTATTACTTCCCTTGATCTAGACACTATACTCTTATTAGTGCAGCTTAGAATCACATTGGCTTTTTTAGCTGCTGACTCACGTTCACTTTGTGGTCCACTAAAACTCCTAGATACTTTTCACATGTACTGCCCTCAAGCCGTAAGTCACACATTCTATATCTATGCTTTTCATTTTTACTGCCCAAGGGCAGTATCCTACATTTCTTCCTGTTAAAATTCATTTTCTTAGTTTTAGCCCAGCTTTCTAATCTGTTAAGGTAATTTTGGAGTCTGATCTGGTCCTATGGGGTATTAGGTACCCCTCTTAATTTGGTGTCATCTGCAAACTTGATATGCATACCCTCTATTCCTTCATCCAAGTCATTGATAAAGATGTTAAATAGCACTGGGCCGAGGACAGAACCCTGTGGCACCCCACTGGTCACTTTCTCTCCAGGATGAAGAGGAGCCATTGGTGACTACTCTTTGGGTTCGGTCATTCAACCAATTAGAAATCCACCTAACAGGTACATTGTCTATCCCACAGGTTACTAACTTTTTTGCAAGAATATTATGGGGGATAAGACAAAAGATCACCTAAACATAAATAGGTGAGAAGGATTCCCTTCCCACAACTGCTGAAAAGGAACCTTCATGGTAAGTACCAATGTCATTTTCTAGCAGTGTGGGGAGGGTCTGCTTCAGAGTGGGACCTAACAAAGCAGTCTTCATAATGGGCGGGCACTACGAAAATAAGCATCCCACAACTTGTTGCAAGACTTGTCTGCTAAATGATACATCAGCCAATGCAAACTTGTTTATTCTATAATTCCTGACAAAGGAAGAAGAAGCCCAAGTTTCGCCTTACAAATCTCCAACAAGGGAGCAGATGTCGAGAAAGCTGCTGAAGTGGCTGCATTTCAGGTTGAATGCACCACAATCCCCTTAGGTAAAGGTAGCCTACTCTTAATGTACACTACCTCAGTGAATGATCGCAACCAACAAGTTATAGTGGTGAAGGAAACACATCATCCTTTTGATGCTTTCAAAAATGAAATAAACAAACTATCAGACTTCCTAAAACCTTTGGTCCTTTCCAAATAAAATTTTAAAGCCCTATGCACATTCAATTTGTGCCACTCTTTTTCCAATGGAACAACAGGGTGAAAGCTAAACGATGGAAGGACTAAATCTTGGGACCTATGAAACAAAGCTAAGCAAATATGAGAAAATGCCAGATGAAAATCCCGGTGTACAGGATGAATCATAATGTTGAAATAGGCCTCCTGTTAATCTAGGGATGCCATAAAATCCCCCTCCTGTAGGCTTTCTAAGATGGACCAAAGGATCTCCATGCAAAATTTGCACCTGGTTACCCAACGACTGACTCCTTGGAGATTTAAAATGTATCTCCTGTTCTTGTTTTAATTTGGGACTAGAAATAGAAGAGAGTAAGACTTGGAGAATCTTTCCGAGTGGTGTACTGGTTCTATTGCCTGAATCTGTAACAGGTGGTCTATTGCCTGTAACATGAGGTGATGTTTGTGAGCCAACTTGGTTTGAAAGGATTGGATGAACACAGGAGGAGGTTTCATAAGGAAATCTATGTCATAGCCCTGATATAGTCCTTACCCAAGCATCTGAGGATGAGGCCTTCCAGATGTGGGTGAAAAGCGACAATCAACACACACACACCCCACCTATATGGGCAGACAGTCAAAGAGACCGCCCAGGCTTGCTCCCCTGCTTGGAAGAAGGAGTAGAAGATTTGGAAAAAGAGGTAGTAAAAGATTTGGAAAAAGAAGTAGACTGATCCTTAGCATGTTGTTTTGTGGACCCACAGAAAGCTCTGGAAGATCTGAAATACCTTTGAGAGGAAGTTCTAAATCCATGGAAAGACAGAGGAGGAACGAAAGAATTTGCATTGCTCTTCTTCATGTAAAGAAGGAAGAGCCTTCTTTTTGTCCTTGATCTCCACAAGGAGCTCATCCAAGGTCTTCCCAAACAATTCACCACCTTTAAAGGAACAGACAGAAAGACTGTGAGGGGGGTCTCTTTTGTCCTTTGCTGAGCGCAGCATTTCTTGGATTTTTCTTGGTTGATCTGTGGATAATTTGGAGGGTGTGTTTCCTCATCCGTTTCCCTATTCTGTCTGTGACTCCTTTGATGTATGGTAAAAATACCTTCCCTTTGGGTGGTTGTTTTTCTTAACTCCTGTGGTTTTTCCTGGGTCTGGTCTCACAACCGCAGGAGTTCACCGCATACCATGCAGCTGTGGACAAGTCTACACAGGAACCACAAAACAGAGTGTACAAACATGAATCAAGGAACGTGAGAGACACTGCAGACTGGGCCAACCAGAAAAATCAGCAGTAGCAGAACATGTTATAAACCAACCTGGGCACAAAATGCTATTTGAAAACACTGAAATTCTGGACCAGGATAACAACTATCAGGTCAGAATGCATAGGGAAGCTATTGAAATCCACAACACCTGAACAACTTCAATAGGAAAGAAGAAACCTTAAAAGTAAACAAAGTCTGGCTACCAGTCCTGAAAAACACCAAAATAAAAACTCAGCACATGCAAATGAACTTCACCCAGGGACAGGGGGCTTCCCAGCTTACAATGGACCATGAGCCTAATAGACACTAACCCCCCTCCCATATCCTCCCACCCTAAGAACTGAACATCTAACAACTGAATACATGAATTTACATGCTAATCCTCTTCAACAGGGACTCACAGTATATAAACCCCTCACACCCACACGCCACCATTCTCTGAAGATGCTAGCCACAGATGCGGGCAAAAAGTCAGGAATAAACTCTTCTAGAACACGGCCTCACAACCCGGAAAAAAAACACCAAAAACAGCACAAAATAGTTCAGGATAGCTCTGGATAATAAAGATATAGAAGCCACCTGGTACAATTCCTGATATTTACTGTACAATATAGTTTTAGTAACAAGTATAACAATTGATGACTAATGTAATCATATAGAGCAAATTAGCAATGTATATTGTTAACAAATACAATCTTATAAAAAATTGACTATACAAAGTACTTGTTGATGTTCCAGAAACCAATCGTATGTTGTCAGGACATAGCCAAACATTATCATCATAAAGGTGGTGAGCAAGTCAAGTATTTAGCTAAATAATAATACAATGTGTAGAACAAATAGTTCATGTAGAAGCAGATGAATTTAAGATGATGATCAAGAAGTACAGTTTCTCCTGGGTAATATAAACTGTTTCATCTGAGAAATGACTTCCTCAGCTTCCCATTATAATCTATATAGCTTAAGTTTAAGTAATAATTAGAGAAATTATGACTAACCATATTATTCAACATTACTGAAACAAACATAAAAATATAGTGCTACTTACATGCAAAAATCTGAAAATTTCCAATTATAATCCTATTCTTTCGCCTTCAATGATGTTTGTAACTGGAAAGGGTGTTATTCCCTGTGACCTTGGAAGGTTTTATAACACACCTCTGGTTGCTGCTCAGGGCCACCGCTGTGGGCTGACTAAAGCTAATTGCTGTTGAATTTCTAGAAGCAGTTCTTCTTAAAGTGAAATAGGTCCTTCTGCCAATGATACTATTAACACAGTTAGTTGTGACAATACTTAAGTATTGGTATTCCAATCAAAAATAACTTCCCAGATTAATAACTGGAATTAATACAACTTGTAATTAAATTAAAAAGTGGTGAATCTAAAAGAGCCATACTAATAAACTGTACTCTGAGAAATGTGCTGTTATAGTTCTACTTGTGATTCGAGGTTTCTTACAGCTGTTTGTAAATCAAGGTTTGTTATATTTTTAATACTTCAGTAACAGTAACAAATAAAGTCGGTATACCTCAACAGTCACAACACATGATATAATTGTGTGTTACTTGTTACTACAATCTTAGGTTCTTAAGCAATAGTTACTGATAGGTCCTACAACAGATGTTACTTATAATAAAATAGATCCTCCTGTATATGACTGATACTCCATTGATGTCATTATAAAAAATGTTGATATTGAATATTGGTGTTCAAACCAAATGGTGAATAAGGTTTGTAAAAAATGGATCCATAAAGCTTCACATCTAAGCAATTGTAATTGATTATCCATGTGTGTACATTGTGGTACTACCTCTATTGCAAAAAAAATTAATAGAGTCTGGGGAATGTTGGAAGATATTGTAATGTTCCCCTAAAGGTGAATCTAGATTGTTGTTCCAGATTCTGTTCTTATGTTCGCTCATTCTAGCTCACACTTGTCTAGATGTTTGCCCTACATATAACACCTGGCAAGGACATATAATTACATAGATCACATTAGCTGTCTGACAGCTTGAATAATTTTTGACTTGTTCATCGATGGATGTTGAAACGTTTTGATTGTGAGTGACTGTGCACAACATTTACATCTGCCACAATGGAAGTGGCGTCTCAAAGTGGGGACCAGTTTTTGAATCTTATTGAAATCACTATGTTGTAGAATATCTTGTAAGCTAGAGGTTCTATGTTGCGCTATGATAGGAGAATGAGAGCATCCTGGTATACTATTCAAAATATGCCAGTGTTTGAAAAGTATTCATTTAATCAGATACGAGTAATTGTTAAATGTGAGAAGTCAAATGATTCTATCTTGAATGTTACTGGTATGTGAATCAAATTGGTCTATTCTAGATCTTGACAAAGCCCTGTGAAAGGACTTTGTGATAACTCTCTGGGGGTATCCCCTATTTCTCAGCTTATTATCCAACAGTTTTGCTTCTCTCCTGAATTATTTATCTATAGAACAATTTCTTTTTAACCTTAAGTATTGTGCATATGGGTGACTGTCTTTGAGCCAATGAGGATGGCAACTGTTATAATGTAGAAGGGAATTGCAATCTGTGGGTTCATGATAGTTTCTAACTTGTAAATGATGTCCATCACATCCAAAGAAGGAATTTCTTTAGTGCTTTAGTTAGTTGTGAACTTAATATATGGATGGAAACTGTTGATTCAAATAGTTACTGAATCAGAGTCCTATTCTTGATTATAAGAACTATATCATCAATGTATCTCCCATAATATACAAATGCTTTTGCAAATGGATTGACTTTTGAGTTCAATATATGTGTGATCCCTAACAATGACATATATACATTTGCGATGGGGGGGACAACTGGACAGGATTTGTTTATAAGACTGTATTTGTTCACAATATACATTACTAACTTGCACTATATGATTACATTTGTCATCAATTGTTATACTTGTTACTAAAAGTTACTATATTGTAACAGTAAATATCAGGAATTGTACCACATTGTACCAGGTTGCTTATTTCCCAGAGGCCTCCCAAGGTTTTTTTTTTTTTTCTTGACCACCTGCCACCACAGCATGCTAAGCGACCCGGGCAATCCACTTGGCTAGCTGTGACAGCAGATCCTTCCCATCTATGACTGGGGGAGGTCCATAGGAGAAGATGCACCATTGAGGCATCTTCTGCGGCGACAGCCTGATTCAGCACACGGGTTTCCGCTCCCTACAAATCTGCTGTATGATCTGTCTCCATCATGGAGACCCCATCATGCTCTTTTTCCACCCCTGCGGCATCAGAAAAAACCTCAGTGGGGAACCTCCAGAGGTTCCAGAGTTCCACCTGAGCTTCTTGGCCCACTGGCACAACATGCTCTTCAGCCACCTCCTCCTCTGACAAAAGGTCTGAAAGACAGGGAGACCTATGGTTTAGACTGGCCATCCTCCCTGGAGTTCAATCCTACTTTTATTTCAAGAATGCTAGAGCAAAGAAAAACCTTGCCCTGAACCCTGACGAGGCAGGACAGAACTGGGGAAGGTTGGGATTGGCTCTTCCCTGGAGTGTGTGTTCTCTATTTGTGTCCGAGAAAGCAGTCAAAAATGCCAGCAGGATAAACAAGGTCTGGGAAAGTAGCCAAGCCCCAGTGATAGCAAAGTTAATTATGGACAGCCAGATAAGGATTGGAACAAGCAAGGTTCCGTTTCTTGAAGTGGCAATACAAGAAGGCACACAGAGAAGAGTCCAGAATATAATCCAAAGGTCAAGGCTTACAGAAGGCAGCATAGTCCAGAAGTAGGTCCATGGGTCATCAGGATCAGGCAACAGTGTAGTCAGGAACAGTCTGAGGTCAAGGCACGAGTCAAGGCAGCAAGGCAATGAAGTCAGCAGGAAGCTTTCTCTAGGGAGATTAGTTGATTTCTGACAAAGCCTCCATTGCCTCTCCCAGCATATATAAAGCAATTAAGGCTTTGCCAGGTGTTTCTTAATGAGCAGGTTTTTCTCATAAAATCTCAGAGACTTCCTTTGAGCTTCTTTTTGAGCTCGCTGCTGGATATACAATGGTGGAGGTAAGTCCCTCTCTTCTTCATCATCCTTATCTGAGTGGGCAGGACTCTCTGCTGAGACTGATGCCAACCCACTCAGTCCAGGCTCTTCTTCTGCTCAAGCCTCTAGGTTGGCAGGGTTCCCTGCTGGCACAGGTGTAAATAAACCTTTGCCAGGTTCCCAAGGACAGTTCCCTGCCCTGTCCTCCTCCTCCTCTGACTCTATAGCCTCATCAGGCTCATGGGGCATTACACTTTGTTGATTACCCTGCCTCTTAAGCTTGGAGGCAGAGCCAAACCCAGGATTAAGGAGTCCCTCCCGATAGTGCTGGAAAATGCTTGCTAACCTCTCCTAGCAGTGTACAGAGAGCCTCACAAAGAGACTACAGATGCCCTAAAAAGTGGCAAGCACTCTCAATCCCCCAAAGAGACCAGGGATGGGGAAACATACCCATTTCAATACCATTTCACCTGGACTCAGGTCGAAGCTGGCACTTACTGCCCAAGTGCACCATCCAACTAGCTCAGGAAGGGTAGAAAGTATAAACTTGGATATTAAGAGGAAGCTTGTTAAACTGTGTGAACAAACAGGATTAGGCTGTCTCACTGTGCTAACTCTGTGCTAACTCTGGCCCCGATGCATGTCAGAAACATACCAAATAGAAGACATGGTTTAGCCCTTCATGAGATAGAATCACAGAGTTGGAAGAGACCACAAGGGCCATCTAGTCCAACCCCCTGCCCTGCAGGAATATACAATCAAAGATGCTGCTTTCCACACCAAGAAATATTGGATTGGGCATCCTGAACAAGTCTCCTATAGATCTCCTTGCAGGCCTTGAGGTGGTATTACAGTACTGCAAAGCACTTACTTGCTAACGCTATCTGTCTCCAGGTTCAACAAGCCTAGATCATACCCCTGGACATGCCATCTCACTGCCTGGAACCTGGTGACTGGGGACTGTCAAGGAATTCAAGAGAAAACATAGTTTAACCCCAGATGGAATGGGCACTTTTTGATCCTTCTTATCAACAAAACTATGGTGAAAGTGAGCAGGAAGGACACTTGGATACACATGTCCCACTGTCACAGAACTGTCTCACCCTAGCAGTAGCCATCTAGTGCCATTGAACCCCCAGAGGCTTGTGAGGATTCTCCCGAAGGAAAGAATGACAATGTCCCCAGAGGAGGTACCAAGATCAAGCTGGAGTGTTCCATGTGCCGCTGATGACTCCTTAGAGGCTCCAGTGAAATTATAATTTCCACTCCATAAGGGAAATAGCTGAATATAACAGATGAACTTTAGTACAGTCCCATAACCTTGCCTGCCTTACATCTTAGTTGCTGGAACAAAGGAAGAGTGGGTGAAGCAGACTACAAAATCCTGAAGTGTGCCTGGCGAGTGTGAAGAAGGACAGGCACACAGGGACAGAAACTTATGGATTCAGTTCAATAAGAAAAGCTTTGTTTTTGTTATGCTGTTTATATTGTTCTTCTGTTATTACTAGTGTTTTATTTGTCAGGGGCTTTGCTATATAATGTCAGGCATACTAACGTTTATAAGTGGGCTGACAGTAATACCCTACACAAAACCACCCATCACACAAGCCTTTTTCTCCACATAGATGTTCAGCATACAGAAGAGATTAGTGAGGCCTTCAATAGTACAAACTGTTAGATTTGTAATTGTGGAATGAGGATCAGACTTCCCATGTTTGCCATCCCAATACCCCTTTCATTTCAAGCTACAATATTAAAATGCTGGTTGCTGTTAAATGGAAACAGGGAAACTGAAGAATTCCTTCCCTAGCACAAGGAGGCCCTATGTGGGAAATGGAAGTCAGCTCTGGGATCACTTTTGAATTCTGCATCCAGATAGACACACAATATCGCAATGTCCATTTCCCCACCAGCAGTAGATGCAGATTTCCATGTGGACTGGTGTGATTCTCATGTCACAGGTAACACAATCACTCCAGACTAGTAATACTAGCTTTAAAAGGCTATGCCCATGAGTATCTGGTACATGTTGCTGGGATGCTTTGTACACTTACATGGATGCTTTTGGTCCTAATTACTCCTGCAATGGTAATTGACACAGAATCATCACATATAATACCTGTACGGACCTGTTACATTTCTCCGAAGTAGGTTATCGCTATGTCTCCAATTTGTCAATATCCTTTTTGAATTGTGGTGCCCAGAACTGGACACAGTATTCTAGCTGAGGTCTGACCAAGGCAGAATAGAGCGGCACTATTACTTCCCTTGATCTACACACTATACTTCTATTGATGCAGCCCAAAATCGCATTGGCCTTTTTAGCTGGAGACGCACTATCCACAATGCTGCAGCCTTATTTGAGAACTCACGACGAACAAGTCTTGAAGAGAAACGACAACGCAGAAAGAATCACAACCCAAAAACATCACCCAAGGAGACCTTCTGCTGTGCTTTTTGCAACCTGACTTGTTTATCTCGGATTGGCCTTTTTAGTCATCAGCACGCTTGCAGAAAGCGCGGGATGAGTCCTTCCTGAATCTTCGTTTGCGAAGAAAAGCCAGAGATTACTTCCCTTGATCTAGACACAATACTTCTATTGATGCAGCGCAAAATCGCATTGGCCTTTTTAGCTACCGCATCACATGTTGACTCATGTTCAACTTGTGGTCTACTAGGACTCCTAGATCCCTTTCACATGTAGTCTCAATCAGCCAGGTCTCCCCCATCCTATATCTATGCATTTCATTTTTCCGCCCTAAGTGCAATACCTTACATTTCTCCGTATTGAATTTCATTTTGTTAGCTTTGGCCCAGCTCTCCAGTCTATCCAGGTCATTTTGAATTTTGATCCTGTCCTCTAGGGTATTGGCTACTCCTCCCAATTTGGTGTCATCTGCAAATTTGATAAGTATGCCCCTAATTCCCTCTCCCTGATTCTCCCTGTCAAACAATCAGACAGCACCAAATTGCTTCCACTTTCATTAGTTAGAGTACTGTTTCCCTGTAGTTGGCATGTAGAAACCGAGATGCCGCATTGGTCTCAATACCCCTATAGAGTATAGGTTATGTGGCTAGAAAAGATACTTTGGATCACAGCAAAGCTTATTTCCCTTAAAACTGGAAAAATTTCCTTCATGCTGAAAAGGGCCATTATTGGGTATGTGGCAACAGAGTCTACAAAATGCTTTCTCACGACTTCACTTAGAATCATAGAATCATAGAATCATAGAATTGCAGAGTTGGAAGAGACCACGAGGGCCATCCAGTCCAACCCCCCTGCCACGCAGGAAATCTTGATCAAAGCATCCCCGACAGATGGCCACCCAGCCTCTGTTTAAAGATCTCCAAGGAAGGAGACCCCACCACGCTCCGAGGGAGTGTGTCCCACTGCCGAACGGCTCTGACTGTCAAAAAGTTCCTCCTCATGTTGAGGTGGAATCTCTGTTCCTGGAGCTTGCACCCATTGCTCCGTGTTCCAGTCTCTGGAGCAGCAGAAAACAAGCCTGCTCCATCCTCAGAGTGACATCCCTTCAAATACTTAAACAGGGCTATCATATCGCCTCTTCACCGTCTTTTTTCCAGGCTAAACATACCCAGCTCCCTAAGTCTCTCCTCATAAGGCATTGTTTCCAGACCTTTCACCATTTTAGTTGCCTTTCTCTGGACACGCTCCAATTTGTCAATATCCTTTCTGAACTGTGGTGCCCAGAACTGGACACAGTATTCTAAGTGAGGTCTGACCAAGGCAGAATAGAGTGGCACTATTACTTCCCTTGATCTAGACACTATACTTCTATTGATACAGCCCAAAATTGCTTTGGCCTTTTTAGCTGCCGCATCACACTGTTGGCTCATGTTCAACTTGTGGTCTACTAGGACTCCTAGATCCCTTTCGCACGTAGTCTCTTTCAGCCAGGTCTCTCCCATCCTATATTTATGCATTTCATTTTTCCGCCCTAAGTGCAGTACTTTACATTTCTCCGTATTGAATTTCATTTTGTTCGCTTTGGCCCAGCTCTCCAGTCTATCCAGGTCATTCTGAATTTTGATCCTGTCCTCTAGGGTATTAGCTACTCCTCCCAATTTGGTGTCATCTGCAAATTTAATAAGTATGCCCCTAATTCCCTCATCCAAGTCATTGATAAAGATGTTGAATAGCACTGGGCCCAGGACAGAACCCTGTGGCACCCCACTGGTCACATCTTTCCAAGACGAAGAGGAGCCACTGCTGAGCACCCTTTGGGTTCGGCCGGTCAACCAAGTACAAATCCATTGAACAGTTAACTTGTCTAGCCCACATTTTACAAGCTTGTTTGCAAGAATGTCATGGGGAACCTTGTCAAAGGCCTTACTGAAATCAAGGTATGCGATGTCCATAGCATTCCCTTCATCTACCAAGCTGGTAACTTTATCAAAAAAAGAGATCAGATTAGTCTGGCATGACTTGTTTCTCTGAAACCCATGTTGACTTTTTGTGATTATGGCATTGCCTTCTAAATGTTCACAGACTCTTTGTTTAATGATCTGCTCTAGAATCTTCCCTGGTATTGATGTCAGACTAACTGGACGATAATTGTTGGGATCCTCTTTTTTCCCCTTTTTGAAGATGGGAACAACGTTTGCCCTCCTCCAGTCTGCTGGGACTTCTCCTGTTCTCCAGGAGTTCTCAAAGATTATTGCCAATGGCTCTGAGATAATATTTGCCAGCTCTTTTAATACTCTTGGATGTAGTTCATCTGGTCCTGGAGATTTAAATTCATTTAGATTAAGAAGGTGTTCCTGTACTACCTCTTTACTTATTTTGAGCTGGATTTCCCCTATTGTGTCCTCTGTTCCATTATCCTCAGGTTGGTCCTCCTTTTCCTTTTCTGAAAACACCGAGGCAAAGAAGGTGTTGAGTAATTCTGCCTTTTCTCTGTCCCCTGTTAGCATTTTGCCATCTTCTCCTCGTAGTGGCCCTATCATTTCCTTCTTCCTCCTTTTGCTGCGGACATACCCAAAAAAACCCTTTTTATTGTTCTTAACCTCCCTAGCAAGCCTGAGCTCATTCTGCGCTTTAGCTTTTCTGACTTTACTCCTACATGTGTTCGCTATCTGTTTGAATTCTTCTTTGGTGATTTCCCCCCTTTTCCATTTCCTATACATGTTCCGTTTAAAAATTTGCTCCATTGAAAGTTCTTTAGTCATCCATCCTGGTTTCTTGAGATGCCTCTCATTTTTCTTCCTCAATGGTACTGTTTGAAATTGTGCCTTCAGTATCTCCCTTTTGAGAAAGTCCCATCCGTCTTGAGGTCTCTTCTCTTTTAGTATTCTTGACCATGGGATCATCCCCAGTATTTCCCTGGCTTCTCCTTTCCATTGTATACCAAACTCCAGGAGAACATGATCACTCTCACCTAAGGATCCCACCACTTGCACCCCATTAACCAGGTCATCTCTGTTGGTTAGGATCAGATCTAAATAGCTGACCCCCTTGTTGCCTCTTCCACCTTTTGGACCATGAAATTGTCTTCCAGGCATGTAAGGAATTTGCTAGACCTTGTAGTTTTGGCTGAGTTAGATTGCCAGCAAATATCAGGATAGTTGAAGTCACCCATCACTACTACATCTCTCCTTTCTGCATGTATGTTCATCTGTTCTAGAAAGGCAACATCCAATTCCACCGTCTGATTTGGGGGTCTGTAGTAGAGTCCCACAATAACATCCCTGTTGTTTCCCTCCCCTTTAATTTTTATCCAGATGCTCTCCACCTGGCTTCCAGTATTGATGTCGTGGATCACTTCACTGGTGTAAATATCCCTGACATATAATGCTATTCCTCCTACTTTCCTGTTTGGCCTGTTTCTCCTATAAAGGTTATACCCCTCTATTCCTACATTCCAATCATGAGACTCGTCCCACCAGGTTTCAGTAATGCCTATTATATCATATTTGTTTTGTAGTGCGAGGAGTACAAGTTCATCTTGCTTATTTCCCATGCTCTGTGCATTAGTGTAGAGACATCTGAGACCATGTGTTCCCTTTACTTGCTTCCTGTGCAAGCTTTTTTGCCTCCCACTGTTGGGTCCTTGCGCTGTTTGCCTTGTTCCCTCTATGACAGTTTGATTATTTTCTCCAGCCTTTTTGCCTTCCAGAATACTGTCTCCCTCCCCCATTTGACTCAGTTTAAAGCCCTCCTGATCAAATTCTTGAGACTGTTGGCAAAAATGTTTCTTCCAACTGTTGTAAGATGCACCCCATCTCTTGCCAGAAGTCCCCCCGCATGGAAACGCAGCCCATGATCCAAGAATCCAATTTGTTCTCGGCGACACCATCTACGGAGCCAGTTGTTTACGTCGGCTATTTTCCTCTCCCTTCTTGGACCATGCCCTTCAACTGGCAGAAGAGACGAGATGACAACCTGTGCGTCCATTTCTTTCAGCTTCCTCCCCAGGGCCTCATAATCTCTTCTGATCTTGGGAAAGCTGTGCCTTGCAGTATCATTGGTTCCCACATGGACCAAAAGGAAGGGGTAATGATCCGTAGGCTTGACGAGTCTTGTTAGCCGCTCCGTCACATCACGGATCTTTGCCCCAGGGAGACAACACACCTCCCGAGTCATCTTGTCAGGCCCACATACCACTGCTTCTGTACCCCGCAGCAAGGAGTCCCCCACCACCACCACACGCCTCCGCCGAGGCTTCGCAGCTGCTGTTCCTTGCGGTGGTCCTCTCAAGTTCCCCTGCTCTACCCCTGAAGTCTGTCCATGCTGTTCTTCCTCGTTGTCCTTGATAAGGGAAAGGGCTTTGAATCGATTCTGTAGCTGCAAGCTGGTGGAAAAATCCCTGGATTTTCTTGTTCTGTGTGTGACATTCCTCCAGCTGTCTACTTCCTGTGTCTGTGAAGTGACCCTCTCCTCCACAGCCACTTCCTCTGTGCGGTCCCCATCCAAGAGTGTTCATTCTGTTCTGTCCAGGAAAACCTCTTGCTCGCGAATCTGTTGAAGTGTACCTACCCGTGTCTCCAGCTGCTGTACTTTCTCCTCCAAGAGGGCTACCAGCTTGCACTTGGTGCATGTGAAGTTCTCCACGTCTGTAGACAAGAAGACAAACATCGCACAAGTGTTGCAAGTGACTGCCGCAGTCCCCTCAGTGTCCATGGTGAGAGCTTTTAGGTAGTCTAGGAACTCTTAGGTAATGCTGAGAATGCTAAGCTGTACTTTCAGGTCTGCTGTATTTTTGTTTGGTTACTGAAATTAACGGCGCGCGCCTCAGCTACAAGCAGCCTCTCCCAACAGTTTTAAAAAAAATTCAATCTCCCCAGTCAGAATGGCTGTCCGGAAGCTGCTCTCCTTCTTCTCCCTGGCAGGAAACTGGCCTGGAAACTGGCAGGAAACTTGCTGTCCAGAAGCTGCTCTCCTTCTCTCTGGCAGGAAACTGGCCTGGAAAGCCTCTGCAAGGAGTTATATAGAGCTAGGCTCCCAGCTCCACCCCCTAATGACTCACAGGTGTGACTCACAGGTGTGACTCACAGGAAGGCTCTTGAGGGTAAAAGGGCAAGGTCAGAAGTTCAAGCCCCTCAGCTACAAGCATCCTCTCCCAACAGTTTTTTAAAAAAATCAATCTCCCCAGTCAGAATGGCTGTCCGGAAGCTGCTCTCCTTCTTCTCCCTGGCAGGAAACTGGCCTGGAAACTGGCAGGAAACTTGCTGTCCAGAAGCTGCTTAGATATGTTCCTTAGCACTGCTCACTACCTCCAACCGTATATATAAACAAATACATTTACATGATCCCCCTGCAGCACCCCATTTCTTTGCCAATGGGACAATCTAACAGCCACTGGAGAATCACAGGTCAGAGGTGCCATTTCCTTCTGTTGGGCAGCTGCTAATTATATGGATGTTATGAGATGGGCCCTCATATAGAAATAATAGGCAGTGCTGGAAGTGCAGCCTTTTCAGCGCTATCACAGGAGGTAGGTCAAATCAGATAAGTCACCTTACAAAACAGAATGGCTCTGGATTATATATTCAGTTCCTACCAATATACAGACAACCCCCTTTGAGGCTACTCAAAGGGAGGTGTCTATATATTGACAGGATCTGAATATTGCATGTATGTAAATGAGATGCACACACAGTACAGACCAACGTCAATACAATAAATAAGGCAGGGGCTTACCGCACTCTGAAGTAAAGCAACAGTGCAGCAAGAAGGTTCTTGTTTTCTGTGCTGCCTTACTGCATAATGTTGTAATTCTTCTAGTGTTCTGCTGTTATGGTCCCGTGGGAGACAGAGGTAAAACTGCGTATCTTTGCTAATGACATTTTTGGTGGGCAAAAAGATGTAGTTTTACCTCCGTCTCCCATGGGACCAGAACAAAAGAATAGCAACATCATGGAGTAAGGCATAATGGAAGACGTAACCTTCCTGCTGCGCTGCTGCTTTACTTTGGAGTGCGGTAAGCCCCATAGTCTAAAAGGCCAAAGAGGCTATTAGGAGACATCCTAGAGAAAATTGGCTCGACTGGTTACCTGACTGGGGGTGGGGCTGGTTGGTGGCAACATTTAAAAATTGATAAAATGGCTTAATATATATGCTTAGTTGTTGTAGTGGTGCTATATATGAATATTAATATATGGTTTTGGATACAGAAAACTATAAAAAACACTGAACTTTGGCCCAAGTGAAACAGATACTGGTAGTTTTCTAAAACCATGAACCTTAGGGTAACAAGCTTTTGATGATAACTAGAATGAATCAGCTAAAAGAGAGGTGGACTAGGTTTCAGTTCTTTGAACTGAAGAAGAGGTGAATATGCAGGTGAAACTCATATGGCTTTCTATGGGCTAACTTAGAAAAATGCTTGCCTCTCTTTTTAATTGTGCATCTTGGTCCAAGGAAATTTCTTCCAAAAGAACAAGCTGACACTGTGAAGGTTACATGAATATATCCCATTCCCTTTAATACCAAGGGACTGGGGAATTGTTGTTTACCTTAAAAAGGCTGTGTATGTGATTCATTGATGCCTAGCCTATAGTCAAAACTTCTATCAAATGTGTTAGCTTGAAGGAATTTTCCCACTACATACACATTGCAGTAATGACTTGGCAACCTTGCCAAATTATATTAGCACATACAAGCTTGTGGTTCAGGGCTCCCATTCTGTCAGATTCTGGACTGTCAGGGTGGGATACAGAGATGTATTTCTGTTTCTGAATAAAGCTGAATCCTTGATTCACCAGCATAGCCTACAAACTTTTCCTGGTGCAGCTAGAAAAAACAATTCCACTTCACACTGGTGCTCATCATGCACCTGTCAGTTTACTCCAAAAGTATTTATCTTTTCTTGTACATTTGTAAAAATAGTCCATTGTATATTTTTCTCTACCTTTAATCAAATCAAATCAAATCAAATCACAGTTGTAGGGAAACTCACCTCTTCTTTTGTGCTGCCTGGAGAGCTCTCAATTTGTACTCCATTTTCCTGATGAGAAAATTTTTATGTGAAGGAAGAATTAAGGCAATTGTGCTATGAAATTTATGATAAAAATATACAAATACTAACTATAAAATTAGATGTAAAATTAAGACTAGACAAGACCAGCTCTGAAACATTGCTCTTCACTTAGGAAACAAAACATCTCACTGAAATATTCTCAAATAGTAAAACTGTCAAAACTCAAAATAAAATACTTGAAGCATATACTAGTGGCACAAAGTCCTTACTGATAACTAGTTAAAACTGAAACATCTTCTGGCTTTTTAAACACTAAAAAATTGTTATAGTATTTGCAAAAGTGAATGTATGTGACCACTAACACAATCTTAAAAACATTTTTTCAAATCACCATGTGTGAATACTTTGCAATCCAAAATATTTTCTCTATCCCAACATAAAAAGATAGCAGATGAAAGAGGTGTATGTGTCTACATGCAAAGACAGAGACACTTGGCTTAGCTACATATCTGTGGCTGCCCCAAAATGGATTATTTGACTTGGGATGGGGTGAGATTACTTTTATTTTGTTTATTAAGAAGCCACAAAGGGTCAGATGGATATCCTGAACTGCCTTGTGGAATCCAAAGGACCTGAACAGGATGTCATCCAGGTTAAGGACAAATATGAATGTTGGACATCCTCAGGTGGGTCACAATGGACACCATCAACTTTGTATAAACTTTGGGGGCTGACAGTAGGCCAAAGGGGGAGGGAGCATGGAACTGATAATGGGAAACTACGTAAAAGGAACGAAGACATTTTTGGCAAGATACATGAACTGGGACATGGAGACAAGCTTCCACAAGGTCCACAGATGTGAGAAAATCTCCCTAGTGGAAGGCCTCATGAATAGTCTGAAGCCTCTCCATTCTGAAACTTCTGTAGATGGTGAAAAGATTGATGTCCTTGAGGTCCAGAATGGAAGCTTCTGCCCCTCTTAAGGATGAGAAAGAAAATGGAACAGATGTCCCTGAAGACCTCCTGAGGTTCTTGGCCCTGATGCCTAAAAGATGCTGGATTACTGAAGCAAACAACATCCTCTTCTGAGACCTGGAATCTGGAGATGTAAGGAAGTACAGGAGAGGAAGGGAATCAAATTTTAGACAGTAAGCTTTCCTTATTGTTTTGACCCATTGATCTGATGAAAAGGTTTCCCCAATGTGGAGGAGGTAGGCCTCACCCATGGCCCCAAGGAGTCAGAAATTGGTGGGAGCAGGTTTTGGAGGTTGTTCTCTGGGACCTTGGTTACATGACATTCTGCTTTGCTGGGCCCATACCGGTTTGAAATTTGAGGTTTGAGGATCTTTGTCTTGAAAAGGAACAAAGGAATGTTTGGGTTGTTTTTTCTCTTTCTTCTGGATGGAAGGTATTGCTTTTTTTGGTTTGTTTTGGTCTTGACAAGGACGTCCTTAAATGCCTTCTTGCCAAAGAGGAGGGAACCTGAAAATGGAACCAAGACCAAATGGGCATTGGTATTCCAATACTTCAGCCATAGAGAGCATCTAGCCATTGCTGTTGCTCCACTGATCTAGCAGAAAAGGCAAAAGAATAATCTATAGCATCTGAAACAAAAAGTAAGGCCTCATAAATTTTAAGCAAAACTTTATGAAGAAGTTGGGCATCAAAATGCTGGACTGCTGTAAGGTCATGGATCCAAACCACAGAGGTGCCAGATACCACAGAAGCAGTGGGAAAAGGATGAAGGGACAAGGCAAGAGCAGAAGGTGAGCTGTGTTTTTTTTTGGGGGGGGGGTAATCATTGATATTTTGACTGTGTGTTGTTTTTTTTTGAAGGCTTGTGTAGAGGTTTTAGTTTGTTTTTGAACATGTTCTGTCCCTGAACACATGGAGAGCACATGGTCTAAGGGTGTGGGGTTTCTGTTGAGTACCTGAGTTGCTTGGGGGCAGACCCAGCAGCCAGTAGCTCAATATATCTGCTGAATCAGTCTTTGGAGCGTGGTCTCTGAGGGCCAGTGGTGCATGCCTTGTGGCATGCACAATCATATCAGTAAGAGATATCACAGTCTGAAAGGGATGAAAAATAACTGCAGGGATGAAGGAAGAAGGATCTGTTGTTGCCTGCTGCAATGTGTGTACAATGTTTGTCTTCTTGCCAAAAACCTTGCTGACTACACTTGCAGCAAGTGCAAACTGGTAGCTCTCTTCGAAGAGAGGGTTAATACATTTTGCAGATACATGTTGAGACTCTTTAATGCATCAAAGAACACAAGGGTTTCCTAGATAGAACTGAGGGAGAATTGATCCTACAGAACCAACAGAAAGAAACTGCCTATGAAAATGAAGAGGGCTGTAACACTGAGGGAGCACCTGGAGGGCAGTCACTGTCAGGAGCAGATCATGCACAAGGGATTCAGAACTACTCCAACTAAGCAATTGCTTCCTACATCTTTTTAAAAAATTCTTATTTTCTTTTACCAAAACAAAATAAAATCACTTCCATCATTATTTTGTTTACAATATATAATCATTCTTCAAACACGTCAGGTGAATGCGACAGTCAGGAACACTTGTTATCAGATTCGGCTGATACGCCAGCTGCGCCCTTTCCTGGAAGTAAGGGACCTCAAGACTGTGGTGCACATGCTGGTAACCTCTTGTCTAGATTTCTGTAATGCGCTCTACATGGGGCTGCCCTCGTGCTTGGTCTGGAAACTTCAGTTGGTACAAAATATGGCAACCAGAGTGGTCTCGGGAACATCCCGGAGAGACCATATAACTCCAGTATTGAAATTTCTCCACTAGCTGCCTATCAGTTTCCAGGCCCAGTATAAGGTGTTGGTTATTACCTTTAAAGCCCTAAATTGCTTGGGTCCAACTTATCTTTGGAACCACCCCCTCCCATACAATCCTCCCCGCGCACTCTGGTCCTCTGGGAAGAATTTGCTTCAGCCACAAAAATCTAGGCTGTCTGCAGCCTCCCAGAGGGCCTTTTCAGTAATCGCCCCCAATTTATGGAATGGCCTGCCAAACGAGATTCGTCAGATGACGAGCTTAAGTAGCTTTTAAAAAGCACTAAAGACAGATCTCTTTCTGATTAGATCCCGGCCTCAAGGAGCTGCGTCTCCTGGCCTTTTTAAATTTTGTTTATATTTGTTTTTAATGATTTTAGTTAGATGGTTTTAATTTTATATTGTTTAATGTCTTTTTATGGGAGAGGGTGGGAGTAGGTGGTGCTTTTAGTTGTTATTACAATGTTTTAATTGTTGGAAGCCACCCTGATTGTTTTTAGCAGAGAGGCGGGGTATAAAGAAATATTATTATTATTATTATTATTATTATTATTACGTAAATTTCTTTTTTAGATTAGTAAATTTTTATTCAGTATAAATTTCAAACATAAACAAGCCCCAACACAACTATCAAAAACATAAAGCATAAACAAAAACACATATAAAAACATACAAAAACATATAACATTTCCCTCCCTCCCCCCCTTAAATTAACTTCCCGTATTCCTCTAACTACTTTTCTAAGTTTTCTCTCTAGATTTCCCCTCCCAAAATAGTATTAATTTAACTATTTCTTCTATTGTTTATTGTTAATCACATTTCTAAATGTTTTTAATCTGAATATAACATTAATATATTTCAAACATTCCTTTTATTTAACAATATTTAACATTAATTATTATTTATTTAATCTTCACATTGTAAATCCCATAGTATTAAGTTCTCCATAATTATATTTATAATATTCCATAAATGATTTCCAACTTTTTATAAAATTCTCATTTGTCTTATTCTTTATCAAGTTTGTTAGTTTGTCTAATAATGCGTATTCCATAATTCCCCCCCTCCAATCCTCATATTTTGGTATCTCATTGGTCTTCCATTTCCTTGCATAAATTACTCTAGCGGCTGTTATCATGTAATTAAATATTTTACTATGTTTTCATTCTAAATTATTTTTTAAGTCTAACATATTTAAGAGAAATAATTCTGCTTTTTTTCTTGTTTTAATTTTTAATATTTTCTCCATCCAAACACGTAAATTTCAATAAACACAGGACTGCATTGCGGCAACAAATGCTATAGAGGTAGGTATTTAAACTATTTCTGGATAGTTTCAAACTCTGTAATCCTGATAGAATACTATTTAATTTTTCAAAATCCAGCCCACATAACTTCCAGCATTTTAAAAATTGCTTATTTTATTGTGAGTATGATAATATGTAAATCATACCTCTCTTTTCTCTTTGTTTTCTTTGTCCTCAGCATCTCTCTGCCAAACGCTTTTCATATCAAAATCAAAAGGCCCCCTTTTAGGCTCATAGCTGGCTGGTTGATCAGCTTTAAACTCTTCATGAATCATGTAGTCTGGGATGGTTGAAACTCGAGGCCTGCAGGCAGAAGTTTTACATCATCCATTATGTATTTTTCATCAAAGAAATTGCAGGTTTTCATAACTGATGCAAAATTCCCTTTATTTCAACACTCTTCAACCCCCCTCTCCAAATTATTGGTCTCCATGTCTCCATGAAGACAGAGAATACTTACCTAGACTCATCAGGTGCTGCTGGTTTGCTATGATGGGAGTACCACTCAGGTGCACCATAAGACCCCAAGGACACTTTTCGTGGAGTAGATGTAAAATGTCTCAACAAATCTTAAGTCAAAGATTTAAAGAGTAAAGGGACAAGACAAAGATATTTAAAGAACTACACATTTAGCAATAATAAATATATAGTTTTGTTTTCTGCACAATGGAGTAGTAATAAAAATATTCTAATCCTCTGCATGACACTAAGGTTCAAGTTATACGACAGCAGAATCCTGTTATTGGATCTCTTTTCTTTTCTTAAATTGTGGTAAAAAGCAGCCGCTGATTGGAAGGTTCAGATTGTGTTTGCACATGCATACATGCAGGGGTGGGTCATTTAACTTACTTTCCCAATAGGTTGATTTCCTGATGAAATCAGGGGGAAGAGAGAGGGCATTTTTTTTTAAAATATAGAGGCCAGGAAGCCAATCACAGGTTTTTGCTGGGTGTCTAACTTCACCTCTAAACTGTACATCTATTTTTTTCAACACTATGTTTTCCAAATACAGAAATGTGATACATGTAGCAGCACAGAGTGTCCTCAAGGACATTCCATGTCATTCTCCTCCCTATCCATTTCTTGGGGTTGTTTTTACCTCAATATGCTTAGTAAGTATGCTCATTAGGACTGTGTAGAAGGGAATTCCTCCCTTGTTTCCCTCCCTGCATTTGCTGTACATTCCTCAGACATTCCCAACACTGCTAGTATTTCTCTCTTGCATATGACTGTTGATGTTTTGTCTTCAAAAGCAACAGTAATCTCCCCTCTGAACTGAAAATAGAATTTAAGCCCATGATGATACAAAAAAGGAAAGCTGGTTTTCACACATGATGCATTTTCAGCAGTGAAAGACATCATCATCATGTGGGTTGCTCCTTTTTGACCAGATAGAAAGGAATGGAAAAGGCCTTGGGAAGTACAGTACCCTCTAGTGACAGCCAACTTGAGAAGGACAACAGCCAATGTTTTCAATAGCCAATGCTCCACAATAAATAGAACATTAATAAACAACAGGAGAATAGGAGAGAAAGAAGAAAATCTCCCTTAACCAAGAACAAACTACAGTAGCACCCCTACATCTACTGAGTCACCACCCGCGGATTCAATTATCTGCAGATGGCGACAACAGAGGGTGAGTGGGTAGAGGAAAGACCTCGCCTCCCTCCTCCCTTTACCCGCAGGGGTCACTCCCCAGAATTGCTCCTGGGTTGAAATGGTGACGCAAGGGTAAAGGTGGGGGAAGAAATCTGCCTCTCTTCTCCCTTTGCTTCCGGGATTGCTGCCTGGGATCACTCCTGGGGCACAAATGGTGATGCGAAGGTGAAGGGAGAGGAGAGATCTTCCTTCCTCCTCCCTTTGCCCCCAGGATCACTGCGCAGGATCGCTCCTGGGACGAAATGGTGACGCGGGAGTGAAGGGAGGGGAGAAGAGATTTCCTTCCCTTCTCCCTTTGCCCCTGGGATCACTGCCCAGGATTGTTTCCAGGGCAGACATGGCAACAGGGGCGTTCGCTGTTATCTGCAGGGGACCCTGGAACCAATCCCCTATGGATATGGAGGTCCTACTGTACAAGCAATTGACACTAGCAACAAGAAAGTTACTTAGTGGGTGAGGACCATGCTCATTTTTCACTGCTGAAAATGAACATATCACAGGTAAGAACCAACTTTTCTTTTTCCAGCAGTGAAAGAGAGACCATCCTAATTTGGAACATTAGGATTCACAATCAAAGGATGGGAAACTTCTGGTATTCTGGCTAAGATACTACTGATTCACTAGGGCTGCTGCCACACATAGATTATGCAGAAATAATCTAGTTTGACACCACTTTAACTGCCATGGCTTAATGCTATGGAATTCTGGCATTTGTAGTTTTATGAGATATTTAGCCTTCTCTGTCAGACCGCTCTGATAGCACAACAAACTACAAATCTCAGGATTCCATAGAACGGAGCCATGGCAAATCATCCAGTTTAGTTGTGTAGTGTGGATTTGGCCTAGGTGCTGGAGTACACCCTTGCTAAATGAAGCTTTGGCAGATGCACAAGAATCTAACCACAGTGCTTCACAAAGGTGGAGGCTGATTTTCAAGTGGCTGCCCTATAAATGTTTGCTAGTAGAATACTGCTGGCTAGAATAACTGACGTGCTCACACTTCTGGTAGAATAAGCAACTGTTGTTCCCAAACAACAGTGATCCTGGTGACTCATACTAGATTGTGATGCAGGATTTGATCCATCTGAAGATTCTGAAACCTGTTTTCCCATGGCTGAAAAGAAATGAAGAAAGTCTTTTATCTGCTTTAAATAGATGCAGATGGTGCTTGAAATGTCCAGTGTATGCCAATCTTTTCTATCTGCTTTGTAGGATAGGAGCAAATGGGTGTTAACATCATCTCTTCTGCCATGTGGAAACCAGAATTTACTTTCAGAATAAAGGTGGGATCCAGACAAGGAGTGATTGAATCTGAGTTAATAATGCAGTTCCATTCTGGCTGAAAAAGCAGTAAGGAAAAAGTACCTTCCAGGACAATTATTTCAGGGAAACCACACTTTTAAAAGCTATTAAAATATTTCTTTCTTGCCATATATCACAAGATCTTCAGGACAGCATAAAAGTAAAACCAATATAAAAAGTTAAAACAATAAAAATAATCTAAATAGACCAAAAATATGTTACACATTAATTAGTTGGTTCGAGAGGCCTTTAAGATGGTATAAAGGTTCTATGAAAGATCACAGTGTAGAGTGAGTGCAGAAATCAGTAAAAGTTCCCTCAAAACCCTCCACATGGATGTCTAGAGCAAGGATGAGGAAAGGGTGACCCCTAGAGCCTCTTCATTATTTATTTAAAAAGCTTTTGGCCTCAAATTTCCATAGGGAATATAGAGGCAATCCTTTCATTTATTTTATTTTATTGCCCCTTTTGGGCTATTTTAGGTCCAGGAGAAGTCTCCCCCACCCTAAGGAGATGCATATTTCCTTAGGATTATTTCTTAGGATGTTCCTTAGGATTTCCTTAGAACTGTTTCTTAGGATGTTCCTTAGGACATAGAAGCATATTTCCAGAGGCCAAGAACATGGCAAAATTGCTTCAACTCCATCTAGGAGCATTGAAGGCCATGAGCTTTTTTCACAGAACATGAAACAAATAATTGTCCTGATCTGTATCCATTTTTTGGGCCAAGCCTCTTCTCAATGCCTTCCTGTAAGAATTCTAATAAAGAGGAAACAGATGTCATAAGAAAATTCAGCCCTTTACATTTGTACCATCTACAGAAGACCATAGCTTCAGCTTCAATTTTAATTCTATTTAATTTTATTATTTCACGAGTTTCTCTATTATAATGGTGAAACTGGTGAAATAATAGGATATAGAAAGAAAAGTACAAATGTTCCAGTCCCAAACTTCAGTGTATTTTAATGATCACAGATGTTAATTACATGTTGTTTAGCTTTCTATGCTTCCAGGTAACACAGATGTAATACCAGATGCATGATGAATACTATTCTTCAGACTATCTTTATGTACTTTACATGAGCCTCCTAAAATATGAATTTAATCACCAGGTCGGCCGCCTTGCTTTGCCAGCTTTACATATTCTGAGTCAGTGTCTTTGATCCACTTCTTTCGTCCCGCAAAAGTAATCTCACTGTGAGGCTCTCCAAAATCACCGAGACCTGGGATCTGGGATGTTGGTTGTTGTGGAACTTCAGAATTAACAAGTTCCTCTGATCGTTTCAGTGGTGCATGGTAGTACCAATCTGTATTAATAAGAAATGATAAATACAGTACGATTACTTTCGTGATTTCATGCACTTCATACACATTGAAAGTTAATGTTAAAGGAGCCCTGGTGGCGCAGTAGTTAAATGCCAGTACTGCAAGTCACCACGTTGCAAGTTCAATTCCAGAGGGCTCCAAGGTTCACTCAGCCTTCCATCCTTTTGTAGGTTGGTAAAACGAGTACCCAGTTTGTGGGGGCAATTAGCTAACACACATTGGAAACTGCTTAATGTAGTGTAGAAGTGTAAATTGCTATTGCTTAAAACAATTTGTAAGCCCCTCTGATAGCCTTGCGGCTGAAGAGCGGGGTATAAATAAATATTTTTTTTTAATTGAATATTGTGCATTACTGGAGAACTGGAGAACTTTCTATGCATTATAAGGGTTTTTGTTTGTTTGTTTGTTTGTTTATGTCTAAAATGTATATACCCTTGGTCCTAAGTGGTTGATCAGCATTTTCAGGATTGCTTACAGAATAGTGAAAAATACTTCTATTGTAAAAAAATTAATAGTGTGATTCTGTTAAAAACATCAGATACAAAAATCATGGCTTCTATATTGCCAAGTGCAGTTAAACGGAAGGCCTGATAAAGGTGCCATCTTTGAGATAAATTCTTTGGAGAAGCCTCTTCCTCTGTGTTCTATTACTAATACAAACATAAGAATGGAATGTAACTTTAGCCTTAGTTCTAGTACAAGATAAGGGGCCTAGTACTGCCTCTGCTAGGTGTGTTATCAATAACATCACTATAGATTATCAATAATGTTTTCAGAACATGTTGCAGAGATTCTGACATATGTTGTTTGGCTTTCCTTGTCTAAATGTTTAAGAATACTCTAAAGTTGATTGACAAAGTGCGGTCTTCTTTCCTGGCACTCCTGTTTTGTAGAGTCTACTCCAAAATGAAGTCTTATTGAATTAAATGACAGTTACTCCCAAACTTAGTGTGTACAGGATTGCAGCCTAAAAAGAATAAACAGTTCCGTACAGGGTAAAAACCTATTCCATTTCTTCAAAAAGAATTACCACATAGTACTGTAAATATCATAAAACTGCGGCCCAGTTATCAGTGTGGTGATAAACTTATGGCTGTATCACTTGAGTCTGCATAAGAACTTCACTTAACTGAATGTACTTTTATACAAAAACTTCTTACAGGCAGAAAACTCTATAGGGGGAAGAATTTCAGCCTAGCTTTCTCCTTTACATGCAAGTTTCTATGGGCAGGATTTTTTTTTTATTTTCCATAAAAGGGGTATTCAATCATATAATTTCTACCTGTAAATTTAAAGCAATACTGCCCAGGCAGCTCAGTGAGAACAAAACTTATGAACTATACTTTCATGAAGACAATCATAATATATATTGTTCTATGTTACGATATTATCCACTAGCATATGATTCTCCAAACTGGCTACCTACCCATTTCAGAGCTCACTTACAACTGCTGGTTCATACTTTTAAATTATTACATGAATGCGAGCTAAAGGTAAGCCCAGTAGTAGTAGTAGTAGTAGCAGCAGCAGCAGTAGCAGTAGTAGTAGTAATACTATTCAACTATATTTATAGCCTGTCTTTTTACCAAAACTGGGACTCAAGGTGGGTCACATATTCAAATACAATATAGTTAAAACACATAAAATATCAAAATTAAAATGGAATTAAACTACCAACATTTTAAAACAATTTGCAACATACAGTTAAAATGTTTTTAAAAATTTAAATAAAAGGTATATTTTAAAACCGTAGAAACAGTGCAGAACCCCCTCAAAAACTCTTTCTTTAAAAGTCTTCCATTATCAAAAATCTGTTGAAATAAAAGTTTGTTTTCCAATGGAAGGGTTGCAAGGAAAGGGTTATTCTAACAACCCTAAGAAAACAGTTCCTGAGCCTAAGAGCAGTCACCAGGAATGCCCTATCTTACCTCTCCACAAATCATGCAAGTGAAGTTGGAGCTGTAAGAAAGGCCTTAAAGGTCTCAGGGCCCATGCAGGCTCCTATGGGGAGATACAGCCTGTCAGATAGTTGGACCTAAGCTGTATGGGGATAAGCTATGGCATAACCATCACTTTGAATTGTGACCCAAAACAAACCAGCAGTCAGTGAAACTTGCAACAAGAGAGTTGTAAAGTCCCTGTAATAAGATCCTGATTAACACTCTGGCTGCAGCTATTTGTACAAACTGAAGTTTCTAAACACTCTTCAGAGGCAGCCCCACACAGAGAACATTACAGCAAATCTAAATGGGATGTAACTAAGGAGATTTTCAGACGGGGAAATTATTCCCCGGGGAGATCGGGACAGAATTATTTCTGTCCCGAAAGCAGCGCCACGGTTCACACACCCACGTCCCTCTCCCGATATTCCGTCATCCTCACGCTGTCCTTTTTCTAGTTCTTTTTATTAACGATGAACTGTCGTTAATAGAATATGACGGAAGGGACCAGCAGGGAACTAGAAAAAAGACAACGTGAGGACGGCAGAATATCGGGAGAGGGAAGTGGGCGTGCGAACCGTGGCGCTGCTTCCGGGACAGAAATAATTCTGTCCCAATCTCCCCAGGGAATAATTTCCCCGTCTGAAAATCTCCTAAGGCATTTGTCACCATGGCCAGATCAGAGATTTCCAAGAATGGGCATAGTTGATGAACTAGCTTTAAGTGTGGTAAAGCACCCCTGGCCACTGCAGAAACTCGGGCCTCCAAGCTCAAAGCTGAGTCCAGGAGTACACACCTGTGTCCAGGGGGAGTATAACCCAGCACAGGCTGAATCCCTATTCCCTGATCCACCTTTTGATGTGTGAGGAGCACTTCTGTCTTGTTTGGATTACTCTTCAATATGTTCACCCTCATTCAATTCATCACCAATGCCAGAAACCATCAGCTTCCTTGGAGTGTGGTGGAAAGGAGGAATAGAGCTGACGCCGCCAGCATATCCCCAAGCTCTGGACAACTTCTCCCAGTGGCTTCATGTTGCTGTTGAATAGTATGGGGGACAAAACAGAACTCTTGAGAGACTCCACAGGCCAGTGGCCAAGGAATCAAATGGGAATCCCCCCACACCACCTTCTGTATTTAACCCTCTAGGCAGGAACAAAGCCACTGTAAAACAGTGCCTCCAAATTCTAATTCAGGACATGATCCAGAAGAATGTCATGGTTGGTATTTAAAACTGATAAGAGAATGATAAGAAATAGATTTGGTGTCTCCAAGATTTGAACAATTAAAAGGTCCATATGGAAGCTATATTTCAGAAAGGGGGAAATAAATATTGTCTCTGATGTGGGGATTTAAGCAGATTGTGATTTACTGTATATAAAACATATACTGTATATGAAACATATACATAAACATAGACACCAAAAATGTCCAGAGCTGGGCTAGATGAAACTGACTGCGATCATTAAAATTCAAGCCTCAATATCCAAAATGTCTAACCAGATTTTAGATTTGAACAAATGTGTGAACATATACATACATGTGTGTGTGTGTGTGTGTGTGTGTGTATATATATAATATCTGCTTTTTTATATAAAGTGTATTAGATTAAAAGAGAAATTAGATGTGGGAAACTTCATATTAGATTAAATTTCACATTAGAAATATTTCCAGAAGGTCAAGTTTCCAATTTGTAGAAACTAGTCTAATCCCAGAGGCACTGAAAAATCAGCTTCAAGATAAAATTCAAGGTTAGAGATAGATAAGAGGAGCACAGCTGGGAGCAATTAAAAGTGGTTTCAAAAGCTTCAAGATCAAAAGGGTTGGAGCCTGTGGAGCTACGATTCTAAACAGCTTTTTAGGAGCTTTCAAAGTGCTCCTTCCCAAATAGAGGGATGCCCAGGACCTAGGGACTCCTGAAGATTGCTGCATATTGCTTGGGAACCTGGAGGCTTTTACATTCAGGCTAAAAATTCTGTATACAGAGAGCTCCAGGCAGCAACATGGTCCAGCAGCCGCCCAAAGAGTGTTTGAATGGAGGAGATAATCTCTGTTTGAAGCATTAAAGCTGCCAAATATCTTGGGGAACTAGAAAAAGAACAAGTATATTTCTTTCCTTTTTGAACCTCAAGAAGCTCTTTCTCTGATTGTTACAACCATTCCCTGAAGTTCTCCATCTTTCTGTACAGGTGTGATAACTTGCTTCACCCATTTATAAGGGAGGTCTCTGGATCTGAAGACTGAATATAATCACTCTGCCAAGTTATTCTCAAAAGTGTTGATTATTCACTGCATTAAGAATAAGAACTGAGAGATATCTTTTCACTGCTATTGATTTTTCTTTCCTTCTTTTTCCAATAGTTTTTATTATTTTTTTCTTTATTTCTTTATTACTTTTCTGTTATTTTTTTCTTGTATTGCTTCTGGTGGAAAGAGCAGTTAATAGGAACATGTATGATTATTTGTTATTTTTGGTAATTATCACCTGGTTATTATTTTTGATTATTGTCTAGCCATTCTTCTCCTTTTTCCTTTTTGTATTTGATGTTGTAATTGTTTTTTTTTTGTTTCCTTTGTGTGTGTATGGATTTCAGTTTTTAATTGTGTTAAAGTATTGAGAGTATCTCATGCAGTGAAGTGAGAGGCCTCCATTTTGTGTGGCTTGGAACGAAAGACGTGTCCTTGAAAATGCAGCTCAGTAAAAAGTCTTGATAAAGAAACTGGCTGCTAAATCTATGTTCTAATAATAACCTCACTCATTCCTCTCCTGCCTCCCAGGTGATTCTATTTTTTATATTTTAAAAAAAATCTATTTTTTCCTCTCATCTTCCTCCTTTGTACCTCCCTCCTTGTTTGGGAACTAATATTCTTTTCTTTGGTTTTTTTCTTTTCTCCCCCTTTTTTCTCCAGAGGATTTTTTTTCTTTTTAATTTTTTAAAAACTTACTTCCTTGCTGTTTCTGATTGATTTCACTGGAAGAAGAAAGAAAAAGTGGAAGATAAGAAGACTTAGAAAGGAACAGGACAGGTGAAAACAGAATAATAAGAAGAAATTTTCAGTGATAAAGATGAAGACTGAAAAAAGGCAAAGAAGGTTGAAGAAGGTTTGTAGAAGTTGAATAAACCAAAGAGTGCCAAAGGTTGGAAAGCAAAAAGTCTGAAGATAAAGGAAGAAAAGAGGTGGAGGAAATAACGGAGAGGAGGGAGAGAGAAGAGGGAAGGATAGGAAGAAGAAGAAAAAAAGGGGAGGTTCAAAAACAAGGTTTAAGAATGGCATCAGGCTTAAGATCTAAAGGAAGAGCTCAAGAAGTCCAAAATGAGCAAAACAGAAGAGGATCAATGGATGAAGGCACTCCACTCTATATGGTCAAATTCATGGAAGACATTAGAGATTTTAGAAAGAAAACTGAAACAAAATTAGAGGATATGAACACAAAGTTTAACATGGTTCATAACCTACTAATACAGGTGAAGAAGGAAGTAAAGGAAAATAAAGGAGATATCCTGTTACTGAAAAAGAAAATCGAGAACTGAGTTTGGAAATAGAGAAACTACTGGACCAAGTAGTTTGTTCCAACTACTGGTGGAACAAAAAGAAAAGGAATCTTGGTTAAGAATCAGAGGCCTGAGAGAACAAGTAGGTGAAAATATCAGGAATTTATTAATAAAAGAATCAGCTAGACGTCTGAAATGGGAAGAGGACCTCATGGACAAGGAAATTGTGTGTTTCACATAAATCCAGACTTTGCAAGAAGGCGGAATCTTCCAAGAGATATAACTATTCGATGTATTAACCCCCCCAAAGGGATTATATATTACAAGTTCACTACCATAAAGCCTCTCCACTGACGCCCCCTTGTCGTGGGAGGCTTCCGTTCCCTAATGATGTTTTGAGCTATGCTGGCGGTGCCACCGGTAGGGACTCCCATGCCAGACAGGTCAAACCCGAAGGGTCTGACAAAGAGCATCGAAAGGCAGGATGGGCTCTCTAGCTGTATGGCAACCATCCTAGGAGAAGGAAAACTCTAATCCCAAACCCGGGCAGATGGTGCTCATCCAACCCTGTAAGGTCAACCGTCTAAGAGAAGGAAACTCTAATCAAACCTACGACCTGAGGACCTCGCTGCTACCGTCCATGCTTGCAAGGCCACACCAGATGAACCTTTGGTTTAAAGGGTGAGGCCAGTTCTGTGCAAGCTGCGCTCCACCAGAAAAAATCCATTGCACAAGCTCGAAGGACAAATCCAGTTCCAAAAAAAGCCCTGTAGCCATAGGTGAGGGATGAAATGGCAGGTGTAAAGATGCACCGGAAGCCATAGACCCAACCCTGCATGCAGGCAGTTCAGGACTTTGGTCGCTCGAGGCTGGCCCGGGAGATGACAATCTTGTTTGGCAGCATCCTGAATGACCAAGCAGCCTTTTTTGGAGAGCACTGCTTGCTCCATATGGAGAGGGGCCTAGAAAAGGTGGCCTAACAAAAGCTCATCCCCAACTACCTGGTTGGCTAGCCGCGGCCAACAAGCACCTTCTGATGCGGTCAAACCAAGGTAAAGAAACAAAGGCACACACCGGCTTCCAAAAGTGAAAATAAACTGACGCTTGCATGCTGGAACATCAGAACCATGCGAGACTCTACAGATAGTGGATGGCCTGAGCGTCGTTCTACTCTAATAGCACATGAACTATCACGACTTAATATTGCCATTGCTGCTCTTAGTGAAGTTCGTCTCCATGAGGAAGGCAGCCTTAAAGAACATGGCACCGGCTACACACTTTACTGGTCTGGCAAACCCAAAACCGAAAAACATCTTTCAGGAGTAGGCTTCATGATTAAAAACTCCATTGCCTCCAAACTCGAAACCTTGCCAACAGGACACTTTGATCGCATTATTTCCTTATACCTCCCACATGTTGTTCTCTTTAGTATATATGCCCCAACTATGCAAGCCGACCCTGTAGAGAAAGAAAAATTCTACACAGACCTACACCACCTCAAACAAAAAGTCCCTGTAGAAGATAAAATTATTATCCTTAGTGACTTCAATGCCAGAGTAGGAAAGAACTCTGAAGCCTGGAAAAGTGTCTTAGGCAAGCATGGCGTTGGAAATTGCAATGATAACGGACGCCTCTTGCTACAGTTCTGTGCAGAACAACAGTTGACTATTACAAACACTATCTTTCAGCAGAACGATAGCTTGAAGACAACCTGGATGCGTCCCCAATCCAAACATCGGCACCTCATTGACTATGTTCTAGTCCACCAGAGAAACATTCGCAATGTCCGTCATACCCCAGTGATGCCCAGTGCAGCATGCCAAACAGATCATCACTTCGTAAGATGTAAACTAAATCTTCATCTTAAGCTCAAACCTAAGAAGCAGGTGAAAGGCCCTCCCTCCAGCCCAACTGCCACTGCTCTGCCTTGGAGGGAGAGAAGAAGAGGCAGGCAGAACTCCATCAGGCCTGGGCCCAGAAGCAGGTGAAAGGCCCTCCCTCCATCCCAACTGCCACCACCCTGCCTTGGAGGGAGAGAAGAAGAGGCAGGCAGAACTCCATCAGGCCTGGGCCCAGAAGCAAGTGAAAGGCCCTCCCTCCATCCCAACTGCCACCACCCTGCCTTGGAGGGAGAGAAGAAGAGGCAGGCAGAACTCCATCAGGCCTGGGCCCAGAAGCAAGTGAAAAGCTCTCCCTCCATCCCAACTTCCACCGCTCTGCCTTGGAGGGAGAGAAGAAGAGGCAGAAAGAACTCCATCAGGCCTGGGCCCAGAAGCAGGTGAAAGGCCCTCCCTCCATCCCAACTGCCACCACCCTGCCTTGGAGGGAGAGAAGAAGAGGAAGGCAGAACTCTATCAGGCCTGGGCCCAGAAGCAAGTGAAAGGCCCTCCCTCCATCCCAACTGCCACCACCCTGCCTTGGAGGGAGAGAAGAAGAGGCAGGCAGAACTCCATCAGGCCTGGGCCCAGAAGCAGGTAAAAGGCCCTCCCTCCATCCCAACTGCCACCACCCTGCCTTGGAGGGAGAGAAGAAGAGGAAGGCAGAACTCCATCAGGCCTGGGCCCAGAAGCAAGTGAAAGGCCCTCCATCCAGCCCAACTGCCACCACCCTGCCTTGGAGGGAGAGAAGAGGCAGTCAGAACTCCATCAGGCCTGGGCCCAGAAGCAGGTGAAAGGCCCTCCCTCCATCCCAAATGCCACCACCCTGCCTTGGAGGGAAAGAAGAAGAGGAAGGTAGAACTCTATCAGGACTGGGCCCAGAAGCAAGTGAAAGGCCCTCCCTCCAGCCCAACTGCCACCACCCTGCCTTGGAGGGAGAGAAGAACCAGCAGTATCTGCTCGATTTATCTCTACCCGCACTGCCATCCCCTTTTCCTTATGTGTCGTGTCTTATTTAGATTGTAAGCCTGAGGGCAGGGAACTGTTAAATTTACCATTTGTAAGCCACTCTGATAGCCTTTGTGGCTGAAGAGTGGGGTATAAATAAATAAATAAATAAATAAAATAAAACAAGCTACAACTTCCAGGCAAACCTGCAAACAAAACTTGAAGACCATCCTACAGATCCTTCTCCTACAGTGCTTTGGCAACATATCAAAAACAGTATCTGCCAGTCTGCAGAAGAATCCCTCAGGTTCTCCCACAAGAAAAATCAAGACTGGTTTGATGAAAACAACCAAGAGATCCAGGAGCTGTTGGCAAAGAAGAGAACTGCTCACCAGGTATACCTCGCCCAGCCAACTTGCTATGTAAGAAAAGCAGCTTTCCACCTCACATGTACTAAATGTCAACAAAAACTCCGAGACATGCAGAACAAGTGGTGGATCAATATAGCAGAAAAGACTCAACGCTGTGCAGATCTGGGTGATCTTAGAGGATTTTATGAAGCTCTTAAAGCAGTGTTTGGACCTACTTATCAGGTCCAAAGCTCCTTATACAGTACAGATGGTCAAACATTAATTACTGATAAAGCCTACATCCTGAATCGATGGACTGAACATTTTCAAAGTCTCTTTAGTGCCAACCCAATACTCCAAGGCTCAGTTATCCAACATATGATACAAAAACCGATGAAAAATGAATTGGACATAGCTCCCACTTTGAAGGAGACCCTTAAAGCCATACAGCAGATGAAAAACGGCAAGGCAGGTGCGATTGATGGAATCCCACCTGAAGTTTGGAAACACAGAGGTCATGCACTCCACGATAAATTCCACAAACTCCTTGTGAATTGCTGGGGAAAAGGGGAACTGCCATCAGATCTCCGAGATGCAATCATCATTACCCTGTACAAGAAAAAAGGAGCAAAATCCGATTGCTCAAACTATCAAGGCATAACACTGGTCTCTATTGCTGGAAAAATCCTTGCAAGGATACTCCTGTACAGATTAGTTCCTGCCATTGCCTAAGAACTTCTTCCTGAAAGCCAATGTGGCTTTAGAGCCAATAGGAGTACTACAGATATGGTATTTGCCCTTAGACAACTGCAAGAAAAATGTAGGGAGCAGAACAAGGGTCTTTATGTAACATATGTCAGCCTCACCAAAGCCTTCGACACTGTGAGTAGAAACGGTCTGTGGCAGATCCTGAAAAGACTAGGATGTCTCCCAAAATTCCTTAAAATGATTATCTTGCAACATGAGAGCCAGCATAGTCAAGTCAGATATGGTGATGCTCTTTCAGAGCTCTTTCTAATGACTAATGAAGTGAAGCAAGGTTGTGTTCTTGCTCCAACTTTATTTACAATCTTCTTCAGCATGATGCTCCAAAGGGCTACAGCTGAGCTTGAAGAAAACAACAGAATCTATATACAGTTGTCCCTCCACATTCACAGATTTGACATTCACGGATTTGAGTATTCACAGCTTGAAAATATTCTTAAAAAAATAATAATCCTAATAGCAAACCTTGATTTTGCCATCTTATATAAGGGACACCATTTTGCTATGCCATTGCATATAATGGGACTTGAGTATTCACGGATTTAGGTATTCATGGGGAGTCCTGGAACGAAAACCCAGCGAATGTGAAGGGACAACTGTCCGTTACCGTACTGATGGTAGCTTGCTTAACTTAAGCCGTCTGAGGGCTCACACTATGATTCTAAACTATCTAGTCCATGAGCTGCTCTTCGCTGATGATGCTGCCCTTGTTGCCCACACAGAAGTGGCTCTGCAGTGCCTAACATCCTGCTTCGCAACAGCTGCAGAGCTGTTTGGGCTGGAAGTCGACCTGAAGAAAATGGATGTTCTTTATCAGCCTGCACCACAGGACGAACACCACCATCCCCACATTGCCGTCGGCAAATCTGTGCTCAAGTCCATTCAGCAGTTCACCTACCTGGGAAGCATCATCTCCTCAGATGCCAAGATTGACAAAGAGATCGATCACAGATTAGCAAAGGTAAATAGCATGTTTGGAAGACGTCACAAAAGAGTCTGGAGTAATAAACACCTGAGGCGAAGCACAAAAATCAGTGTGTATAGAGCCATTGTACTGTCTATTCTCCCTTATGGATCTGAAACATGGGTCACCTATTGCCACCACCTACGACTCCTCGAACGCTTTCATCAGCGCTGTATACACACAATCCTAAATATACACTGGACTGACTATGTGACGAATGTTGCTGTCCTTGAGCGAGCAGGGATCACCAGCATTGAGGCCTTGATATTGAGAACACAGCTGCGCTGGCAGGACACGTTTCTAGGATGGAGGACCATCAACTCCCAAAATCAGTACTCTACGGTGAACTCGCCACGGGTCAGCATAAGAGGGGCGCTCCAAAAAAAGCGATACAAGGACTCCTTGAAGCAACATCTCAGGCTCAGCCAAATTGATCACCAACAATGGTCTGCCCTGGTCTCACATCGGGAGGCATGGAGAAGCACTATCCACAATGCCACAGCCTTACTTGAGAACTCAGGCCGAACAAGTCTTGAAGATAAATGACAACGCAGAAAGAATCACAACCTGAAACATCACCTAAGGAGACCTTATGCTGTGCTTTCTGCAACTGGACTTGTTTATCTCGGATTGGCCTTTGATAGTCATCAGCGCATTTGCAGAAAGTGCGGGATGAGTCCTTCCTGAATCTTCGTTTGCGAAGAAAAGCCAGAGAGAGAGAGAGAGACCATAAAGGCATCTAGAGAGAAGGCAAACTACTGATTATAATGAATGAGATTCCAACAAGAATACTTTGGAAAAGAGATTACAGTTTCCTGGTAGAAACTCTAAAGTGGGGGGAAATTCTTTCAGCTGGGAGAAACTGGAGGGAGTTACATTTAATTTCAAAAGATAAAAAGATTAAAGATAAAAGATTAATACTGTGGAGAATGGCAAATAATTCATTAGAAAACAAAAAAGATCTGGGTGTGACACAAAGAAAAGAAGAAGTGGAAACCTCAGATGATGAACTGGACTTACAAGAAAGAAGGACTGAAGAAAAGTTTTAGATGAGCAAGTGAGGAAGAAAGATGGGAAAGGGAAGGGAAACGAGAGGAAAGAGCAAGAAGAGCCTAGCCTTCTGGACTTGAGTGTTTCAGCAAAAGAATAAGATCTAGAAGATTGAGCTAAATAAGAAGAAAGAAGGGATGGAAGAAGGAAGAGAAAGAAGAGAAAAGATAGAGAAGTTGTAGTGATGTTTAAGGTATAGATGTATTGGGAAAAGTAATAGGGGGATAGGGAAGGAAGACTGTAATTGTGATTACAGTTGTCCCTTCATATTCGCTGAGGTTTGGTTCCAGAACCCTCCGTGGATACCAAAATCCATGAATACTCAAGTCCCATTAAATGCAATAACATAGCAAAATGGTGTTCTTTATATAAGATGGCAAAATCAAAGGTCTGCTTTTTGGATTAATATTTTTTAAAATATTTTAAAACCGTGAATACTTAAATCCATGGATACCAAATCTGTGGATACAGAGGGACAACTGTATATACACTAAACAATTCAAAGTTAATCAAGTGTAATGGAAAATAAAATTATTACATAGAAGAGTTGGAAGAGTTGAATTGGGGGGAAGCGGAAAGTAATATTTCATTCTCTTAAAACGTTAAATGCTGATATCATTTGTCTCCAGGAGATTTGAATTAAGTCATGCACAGTTATTGTCTCAAAACAGTTTAGGGGGAAATGTTGCCTTTCTTGGACAAACTAAAAGAAATGTTGTAGTAATATATGTTAAAAAATAAAGTATGGTGGCTTCTGGTTGTCGGCGGGAGGGAGCGGACGCGGAGAGGAGAGGCTCCAGAGGTCCGTTTCAACTTTGGGAGGGCATTCCAAACAAGTGATCTTTTTTCTTGGAAAATATCTCTGCCCTGGGAAGGGGGACAAGATAAAGTACCCTGAGTGTCTCTGGGAAACCTCTCCGAGAAAGAGGAACGGAGGTTCCTCCAACTCGGCGGGGTTGCGGAGCGAAGGGACGCCTGCCCAAAGAAGAGTCTGCAAAGACCCAACACCTCCCACACAACAACAAATATAAAAATCCCTTGGGAGCAAGGGAAAGTTTGGAGCGTGGACAAGAAATTTTTTTCTTTTTTTTTTTGGACGGGAATATGCCCAGACTAGAATGATCTCAGAGAAATAGGGCTCTAAATGGGACAACAGAATCTGGGAGCGCGGAGTGAAAATTGGCGGCGCGGCTGGTGAAAGAAGGAACAATCGAACGCAAAGGTACTTCAGACCTGGTAAATTGCGAATCTTGTAAGTTGACGGCAGCTAAATTATGTACAAACAATGGAACAATGGAAAATGAACTAAACCATACCACACAGAAGATTTGAACGTTTTGAAATAGTGGTAATTAAATAACGTCCAGATAGAGCTGTGGGGTCTGATGATAGAAGGAGTTTGAAGCTGGGAATAGCGAGACTGATTTAGCAGCCTGAAGCTAAATGCGTATATGAAGGAAACAACACAAAATTGATATATAAAGTTCTTTTCTCGCCCCGAACTTGAAATCGGACTATTGGGAACCTCCCAGGCACGTTGGGCAACTCATTTGGGAGGAGAATACTCTGCCCTGTTGATATTTACAAACGGTTTACTCTGCGGCGTGAGAAGGGTGTGGCGCGACTGGAAGAGATTGGAAGAGAGGGAGGCGAGAGAAACGTAGTTAAGAACCTTCTGAGACTGGTAAAGGACACTTTGTAGCTCTGTAAAACATTTAAAAGTGTTAAAATAGACTTTAAGGGTAAAGGATACATTGTCAAAAGGGAAAGCAACGGCATTAATGGTTACAGTGTACCCTGTTTAAGAAGACAGAGAAACCAGGGGAAACCCGAAAATCTTACGAGAGGCTGAAACCATAATTAAACGACAAACTACAGCTGGAAATTGTAGGTTCCGTTTAAACTGGAGAAGGTTAAAAATATTTCGAAGATGATGTATAACAATTAAGCATACTTGTAGATGGTTTCAGAAGAAATGTGATATTAGAAAGGAAATAAGGGTAAAAGGGTTTATTAGTCAGGGGGTTTAAATAAGGCGGAGACTCAGTTGGTAAAAACTGGGTGAAGGGAAAGATAAAGAAATATAGAAAGGAGGTGAAGGGGAATAAGGGGGAATTCAAAGGTGAAATATATAAGATAGCTTGAAGGAGTATGATTGTGTGTCCTGTAAAATAAAACTAGGTAATATTTACATCCACTTGGAAAAATTTAAATGCTGATAGAAGGAAGGTATACACATTGAGTCTCTGATACCATATTGGAGATCTAAAGATTTATAAGACCTATATTTATTACCGGTATCTGTAATAAACAGAACTAATAGGATTTATTGTATCTGTATACACAAATTTGGGGTTTGTTTTTGCTTCTTTGTTTCTTGCTTAATAATTGAAATATTGCTTGTTGAACGTGTGGTGGGAGGGAGAGAGAAAGAGGGGAATTGTAAAAGATTCAAAGAAGACTGAAATTTGATAGGTTAAAGTGGGAAACCAATTGTGAATCTTAACCTGTGAAATAGGGCAAGGGTGATACGGGTGGTATTTACAAATACTTTGAATTAAACGGAAATTAACTAAATTAGTGGAGAGTGGGAAGATGGTGTATATAAAGTATAGAAATTGCTAGAAATCTGAAGAATAAATAAATTCGTAGATAGAGTGTTATAAACTGATATAAATTGATTCAAATTCGCGGGTTAAGATATAAACATTACCGTAATGGCTTATAGTACAAGGAAGGCAACTACACAATTACAAACTCAAACGATTACAGGAAGAAGGGGATCCCAGGAGACCCTAAAAATTCCAGAAATGCATAGTTTAATACTAGAGGAGCTAAAGTCAGAACTAAACAATTTTAAATTGGAGATAAGAAAAGAGTTGAAAGATATCAGGAAAGAGATCAAACAAGACTACAGAAAGGAATCAGAAACAATAAATAAAAAATTGGATAAAATAAATAAAGACTTAGAAGGATTGAAGACAGAAGTGGAAAATTTAAAGATTAAGAACCAATCAATAGAAAACTTAACAGGAAAACTGTCAGAAAAACAAAAAAAAGGAGAGATATTAATGTTAAACCAAGAGCTAAGACACAGGGAAAAATGCCTGAAACTAAGAGGGCTCTCAGAAAGTATAAATGAAAATTTAATGGAGCGATTAATCCCCAGCCTGGCCAAATTCGCAGACTACTCGACACAATACTTAGAAGAAGAGACCGAAAAATTATTCAGAATAAATTCCAAAATAGCAAAAGAAAAAAAAATTGCCAAGAGACATTGTAATTCAGTTTAATAAAGTAAGGATAAGGGATAAAATATTGCAACATAGTTATGGGAACACTTTCAAAATAGAAGAGGAAGAAATAAAATTTTTTAAAGATGTTCCCATAACAATATTGAAAAGAAGACAAGAATATAAATCCTTAACACAGTTATTAACACGTTACGGTATAAATTACAGGTGGAATAGAATTGAAGGTGTACAGTTCACTTATCGGCAGAGACATTATAATATAGACTCAGAACAAAAGGCCAAAAGTTTTTGTCAGAAATTAGAGAAAAGAACCCACAAGGAGCAAGCTGATCTGAGGGATCAACATAGGCAGATAGCCGAGAAAGGAGAAAAATCTACGAAAAGAGAGAGGGTTCTGACAGAAACAGAGCAAGAAGAGGAGGAAAGACAAACTGAGGAAGGAAGGGAAGACCCATCGGACTCAGAAGTAATAGAAAAAGGGGCTCAAAAGGAAAGAGAATCGGAAAGCGGAGAAGAAACAGAAGGTGAGGAAGGGGAAGATTTAGAAGATGTCAATTAATATCGGATCATGGAATGTGAAAGGGCTAAATTCTGAGTATAAAAGACGACAAGTTTTTCACTTTTTAATAAAACAAAAGTTAGAAATAATATGCATACAAGAAACTAAAATTAAACAACAAGACAATAGATTTTTGAAAAATTCAAAACTTGGCCAACTCTTTTACTCAGCAAATATCAAAAAGAGAAAGAGGGGCATAGCTTTATACATAAGTCAAAAATACCCTGTAAGAGAACTTTTTAAGGATCAAGAAGGGGAATATATAGGGGTAGAGGTGACGCTCCCAGGTGCGAAGGTAGCGATAGTAGGAGTATATGCCCCAAATACTCATCAAGGAAGATTCTACAAAGATCTGCATGAAAAGATTGTACAACATGTGGATGGGAATATGATAATAATTGGAGATTTTAATGGAGTAATCAATCCCAAACAAGATCGATCTCTAAAGAAATCAAATAAGATGGAAAAGAAAAAATTACTGATGTCCTTTTTCAATATACAGGAAGAGTTTACATTGGGGGATATATGGAGAGAAAAGCATGGTCAAGAGAATGGATTTACCTTTTATTCGGATAGACATAAATCCATGTCTAGGATCGACATGGCATTGGCAACAAAGACATTATTACCTCAAATTTCAAATATGGAAATATTGCCTGGAATAACCTCAGATCACTATCCGATAAAAGTTAAATTAAAGGTGATGAAGAATAAAATGAGCTGGAGATTAAACGAGAATTTATTGAGGAATGAGGAATTTGTTCAAAAAATGAAAAAAGATATTAAGCTATATTTTGAAGAAAATGACAATGGTGAATGTAAGAGGAAAACAGTATGGGATGCAGGGAAAGCTGTAATCAGGGGCTTAATGATAAAAAGAGGAGCTGAACTAAAAAAACAGAATTCGGAAAGATATAACTTTCTAATTCAGGAATTAAAGAAAAGAGAAGATGAATTAAGAGAAGATCCCTGTAAGGAAAAATTAAAAGCTCAAATTAAACTTATAAAGACACAATTAAACTTGGAAATGATGTCAGTGATAGAAAGGCAAATGAAGAAGTTGCGACAATCAAATTTTGAATATGCAAATAAATCTGGCTCCTGGCTGGCTTATAGATTAAGAAAGGAAAGAGAGAAGAATATAATATCGGAAATAAGATGCCAGAGGGGAATGACGGTTAATCAATCTGAGATAAGGCAAGAGTTTAAACAATATTACCGCAACCTGTTCAGGCAAAAACCCAGGAATGCTAAGGAATATCAAAGTATGAAAGAATACCTAAAAAAACAAGACTTCCCTAAACTTAAAAAAGAGCAGGTAGAAAAATTAAATGCACCCATTTCCGTAACGGAAACAACCAAAGCTATATTGGGACTGAAACCAAATAAGGCCCCAGGACCTGACGGGTACACCGCCATATTTTATAAAAAAATTTATAAATGAGCTAGCCATCCCGTTCAATAAAATGATAAATGAAATTGAGGTAAACGGGATACCAGATTCCTGGGAAAACGCAAATGTTGTATTAATACATAAGGAAGGGAAAGACAGGAGAGAGATTGGCAATTATAGGCCTATATCTCTCCTAAATCTTGATTACAAAATATATGCTTCGATAATGGCAAACAGATTAAAACTGATTATTACTGACATTGTGGAGGAAGATCAAAACGGCTTTATAGCAGGACGAAGAATTAGCGATAATATAAGGACAGTGCTAGATGTAATAGAATATTTTGACTTACATGGTGAAAAAAAGCTGGGATTAATGCTGATCGACGCTGAAAAGGCGTTCGATAGCATAAATTGGGATTTCATGCTAGGGGTGCTAGAAAACATTGGATTAGGGGAAAATTTCATTAAGAGAATTCAAAAAATATACTCAAAGCAATCTGCCCAACTGATTATAAATGGTACGAAGTCCGTTACATTTAACATCGAAAAAGGAACGCGACAAGGTTGTCCCTTATCCCCCCTACTGTTCATAGTAGTATTAGAAGTCCTAAATAGACAAATAAGATCAAACGAGGGAATCCCAGGGATCAAGATAAGAGGACATACTTATAAGTTAAAAGCTTTCGCGGATGACATGATCTTATTTATGGAAGACCCGTTAAAACAAATAGGGACATGTCTAGAAGTAATAAAAGAATTCGGAGACTTCTCGGGGTTTAAGATTAATATGGATAAAGCTACCATATTAACTAAAAATATTAAACACTCCGAGGAAGGAGAAATAATGGAAACATCAGGATGCAAAGTTAGCAAGAAGGCACGTTACCTAGGAATTTGGATAACTAAACGGAATGCAGACCTTGTTGAAAACAACTATAAGACTTGCTGGCTTGAAGTAAAGAAGGAATTAGACAGGTGGGACAAAATTGGACTGTCCTTTTTGGGGAAGATTTCAGCTATAAAAATGGTTGTACTACCAAGAGTACTTTATCTCTTCCAAAACCTCCCGATACTAAAAAATTTAAAAATATTTGAATTGTGGAACAAAGACTTAAAAACTTTTCTTTGGGGAAGGAAAAAAGGGAGATTTAAATGGAAGTATTTGACTGATGTGAAATTAAGAGGAGGTTGTGACCTTCCAGATTTAAAAATATATTACCAAGCTTCAGTCTTGGTCTGGATTAAAGAATGGATCAGCTTAAAAAACATCAAATTGCTGAATCTGGAAGGTCATGACATTAGATATGGATGGCACGCCTATCTTTTTTACGAAAAGGTGAAAGTGAATAAGGGCTTTTTAAATCATTGCGTGCGAAAAGGAATGATAACAATATGGGAAAAAATCAGAGGTATCTTTTATTATAAGATACCCCTGTGGGTATCCCCCCAGGAAGCCATGATGTCTAGATGGATTAACCTAGATAGGTGTTTAAGATATCAGGATTTAGTTAAGAAAAGAACAGACGGAGATATACAGCTGGAAACAAAGGAAGACTTACAGATTAGATATAATATAAATTGGTTTACGTATCTACAGATCAAAGAAAAATTTATAGAAGACCAGAGGAAAAGTGGGTTTGAGATGGAAACAAATGAGTTAGATAACCTATTATTGGAGGAAAAAAAACCTAAGGAACTTTCAAAGTTCTATAGACTATTACAGACAAGGCAAAATGAACAGGACTACATCAAAGAATTCATGGTTCAATGGGCAAAGGACATAGGAAATCCAATAAATGTAGAGGACTGGGAAATGGCGAGGAAAAGATCTTTCGCATTCACAGCTTGTCAAGCTTTCAAAGAAAACTATATCAAGATGGCACTCAGGTGGTATTACACACCATTACGTTTAAGCAAAGTGAATAAAAATATAACGAGTAAATGCTGGAAATGCGGAAAGAATCCCGGATCTCTGATCCATATGTGGTGGCACTGTAAAGTAATAAAGCAATTCTGGATACATATACATGAATTAATGAAGGAGATGTTAAAAACGAACTTAGAATTCTCCCCTGAATTATATTTGTTGAATATAATTAAGATTAAGGACCAAAAGGTAAAAAAATTATGGAGGATATTGCTTTATATGGTTACAGCAGCCAGACTTGTTATAGCAAAAAAATGGAAAGCAAAAGAATAACCAGTGGTAAAGGATTGGGAAATCAAGTTAAGGGATATGATGGAATTAGACATACTCACAAATAAATTACGAAATAAAAAAGAAAATAAGTGGAAGGAAGAGTGGAAATTGGTATTAGAATACTGGGAAACGAAGGGAGAGATAAATGATATAATCAAGCTGAGGTAGCTAAAAACACCAGTAATAAAGTAATGCAAGGGATAAAGCGAAAGAAGAGTCTAAAGAGGTGGAAATATTGAAAAGTAGAAAAGAGGTGTACAGCGGCGGATATTTTATCAGGGACATGTTACGCCAAAATAACATTAGGGAAGCATAGATTATCTTTTTGGAAAATTAAGTTGGGAGATAAAAGGAAAAATTGAAGGAAACTGGTAAAGTTGGAACTTCTTGTAGATATATATATTTAAAAAATGAAATAAATGTAAAGACAACAAAATAAGTGGAATAGAAGTCAGATGTAAATATATATATGTAACGCAATGTATGTAACATGACAATTGTAACTAAGACTGATTTTAATAAAAATTAAATATTAAAAAAAAAATAAAGTATCACCCCAGTTAGCCCTTGCAGATAACAAAGGACGATATGTAGCCATAGAAGTTAGGTTAAACAATGATAAAGTGTTACTGATTGGGATATATGCACAAGTATATGAAAAATTACATTTTACAAGGAGTTGAAAACAAAATAATACAACTAAATTATGAAAATTGTTTTTTGGGGGGATTTTAATGGAGTAGTAGAGCCAGAAATAGATAAGTATTCTGAAAAGAAAAAAGTTAAGAAGAGGCCCGGAAAGATGGCTAAAGAATTTTTTTGAAGATCTACAATTAGTGGAGGCTTGGAGATTAAAAGAAAATAATAAGAAAGATTTTACTTTCTACTCAGATTCCCATCAATCATTATCTAGAATTGATGTGGTTTGGATTTCTAGTAAGATAGTGAGAACATTAAGAAAAGTTGAGTTTTGGCCAAAACGTTTTCAAATCTCACAAGAACAAGAGAGCAAATAATTCAAAAACATTATAGACAAAAATTAATCTAAGAAGGAAAAGAAATAAAATTATACAAAGACATACCACCTCAACTTCCAAAAAGAAGGCAAGACTACAGATTCCTATCTCACCTACTTGTAAAGAATAAAATATATTACAAATGGGAAAGAATAGAGGGTGTATATTTCATATACCAGCAAAAGAGATATACAGTTAACTCCATACAGAAAGCCAAGAAATTTTGAAAGAGAATTAATAAGGAGATAGAAAAAGGGAAAAGTGATATTCGCAACTAGACACAACAGAGCATGAAGAAGGAAAATGAAGGAAAATGAAGGAAAATGAAGAAAGCAGCAGGTAGAGGAAGAGGAAAGAAAGAAAGAGGAGGAACTTCAGCCAGAAAGCAACAAAAGAGAAAGAAAAGTGGAGAGAGATGATTAGAAAATCGCCAATAAAAATAAGACACTAGTAATAAAGGGAAGCAATTGAAAACATCAAAGAAAAAAAATCATAGAATCATAGAATTGTAGAGTTGGAAGAGACCACGAGGGCCATCCAGTCCAACCCCCTGCAACACAGGAAATCACGATCAAAGCATCCCCAACAGATGGCCATCCAGCCTCTGTTTAAAGACGTCCAAGGAAGGAGACCCCACCATGCTCCGAGGGAGTGTGTTCCACTGCCGAACAGCTCTTAGTGTCAAAAAGTTCCTCCTAATGTTGAGGTGGAATCTCTGTTCCTGGAGCTTGCATCCATTGCTCTCTGTTCCAGTCTCTGGAGCCGCAGAAAACAAGCCTGCTCCATCCTCAACGTGACACCCCTTCAAACACTTGAACAGGGCTATCATACCGCCTCTTAACCATCTTTTTTCCAGGCTAAACATATCCAGCTCCCAAGTCTCTCCTCATAAGGCATGGTTTCCAGACCTTTCACCATTTTAGTCGCCCTTCTCTGGACACACTCCAATTTGTCAATATCCTTTTTGAATTGTGGTGCCCAGAACTGGACACAGTATTCTAGGTGAGGTCTGACCAAGGCAGAATAAAGCGGCACTATTACTTCCCTTGATCTAGACGCTATACTTCTACTGATGCAGCCCAAAATCGCATTGGCCTTTTTAGCTGCCGCATCACACTGTTTACTCATGTTCAACTTGTGGTCTACTAGGACTCCTAGATCCCTTTCGCACATAGTTTCGTTCAGCCAGGTCTCTCCCATCCTATATCTATGCATTTCATTTTTCCGCCCTAAGTGCAGTACCTTACATTTCTCCGTATTGAATTTCATTTTGTTAGCTTTGGCCCAACTCTCCAGTCTATCCAGGTCATCTTGAATTTTGATCCTGTCCTCTAGGGTATTAGCTACTCCTCCTAATTTGATGTCATCTGCAAATTAGATAAGTATGCCCCTAATTCCCTCATCCAAGTCATTGATAAAGATGTTGAATAGCACTGGGCCCAGGACAGAACCTTGTGGCACCCCACTGGTCACATCTTTCCAAGAGGAAGAGGAGCCACTCCTGAGTACCCTTTGGGTTTGGCTGGTCAACCAATTACAAATCCACTGAACAGTTAACTTGTCTAGCCCGCATTTTACAAGCTTGTTTGCAAGAATGTCATGGGGAACCTTGTCAAAGGCCTTACTGAAATCAAGGTATGCGATATCCACAGTGTTCCCTTCATCTACCAAGCTGGTCATTTTATAAAAAAAAAGAGATCAGATTAGTCTGGCATGACTTGTTTCTCTGCAACCCATGTTGACTTTTTGTGATTATGGCATTGCATTCTAAATGTTCAGACTCTCTGTTTAATGATCTGCTCTAGAATCTTCCCTGGTATTGATGTCAGACTAACTGGACGATAATTGTTGGGATCCTCTTTTTTTCCCTTTTTGAAAATGGGGACAACGTTTGCCCTCCTCCAGTCTGCTGGGACTTCGCCTGTTCTCCAAGAGTTCTCAAAGATTATTGCCAATGGCTCTGAGATTACATTTGGTAGCTCTTTTAATACTCCTGGATGTAGTTCAGCAGGTCTTGGAGATTTAAATTCATTTAGATTAAGAAGGTATTCCTGTACTACCTCTTTGCTTATTCTATGCTGGATTTCCCCTATTGTGTCCTCTGTTCCATTCTCCTCAGGTAAGCCCCCCTTTTCCTTTTCTGAAAACACTGAGGCAAAGAAGGTGTTGAGTAATTATGCCTTTTCTCTGTCCCCTGTTAGCATTTTGCCATCTTCTCCACATAGTGGCCCTACCATTTCCTTCTTTCCTCCTTTTGCTGCGGACATACCCCCCCCCCCAAAAAAACCCTTTTTATTGTTCTTAACCTCTCTCGCAAGCCTGAGCTCATTCTGCGCTTTAGCTTTTCTGACTTTACAACACAAATCTGTATTCATAATTCCATAATGCTGCATTGCTTTATTAGAAACTTGCATGGTTAACCATAGCTGGAGTGGGATATCTATAGGAATGACAGAGCGTCCTGATATATTGATCAATAACAAGTACTAGTTGGTAATGAACTGAACCAAAGTAAAGCCATCTTTGCTGAGAATGCTAAAACCGTGGTAGACCTTGACTGTGTTTGTGAGAGATAGTAACAATTTAGAAACTGCTAGGAGATGCAGTTCCCAGCAGAGAGGAATGTATTAACGAAGCCTGCGTAAGCACATGAATAGTCAATTGTCTTACTAATATGTTAGCTGAAGTTTGCTACTTAAACTGGATGAGCTCATGAGAAACTTTCTCTCTAACACGTGTACAAGACCCAGGAGCGGGGTCTATAAAATCTTAGCTTTCAGTAATAAAGTTGTTCTTCGTTGCCTGCACCTGACACTGACTGCGTGGGTCTTTGTTTGAGGGTAAGAACTATCTTTGGTCAAAGATAAGCAGATGCCTTTATACAGGGATTCAGGATCCTATGGACTGGTGTTCGCCCGTAGACTCCGGGTCTGGCAAATGGGACTGATATCTCAGTTCTCTCCCCCTGCTAACAATTTGGGGGCTCGTCCACGATGAGCCAGCAGCACTCATCCAGACTGACCTGGGGACTACCTTTATTGGAACGCACAACTACCGCGCAGAGCTTACGCTGCAGTGGGGTGAGTTTTCTTGCCGCCTTCCGAAAGGACCCGTGGGAGTCTGGGCGAGGGAGGTGTCTAGTTGCAGGATTCCCCTGTAGGAAAGATGGGGGGTGCTGAGAGCATCCCCAGTGCAAGCCCACTGGGGCTGCACTGGGGCTGATGCGTCGGCTGTGGGAAGATGGCCAGTTGCCAAGGAGGGCAAACCAAAAATTCCCTAGGTTGGTAGATCTTTGCAGGCACAAATGGCCTGAGTACACAAGGGGGTTCAAAACGGATAACAAGATCTGGCCAATGTGGGGAACCTTTGAGACAGGACCCCTGCGGGAGGTTCGACAGAAGGTCATGGATCAGTATCCTAAACAGTTGGACTATCTGGATCTGTAGGAGGGAGCAGCAGCACGATGGAGAGCCACTTTGTTCCCGGTCGTAGGGGCTATCCCTTCCACAGGCTTCCAACAAAATTCTCAACTGCCCGGACAATCCTATCCTCCTCCCCACTCCTACTTCACCCAAATCCTTTCAGCCAGACATCTTTCCCTCCCCAACCGCATCCAACTCCTATCCTTGCACCTGCCAATGTTTTGCTGAGTGTCTCCTTGTCTGTATCCTCACCTCATTTCGTGTTGTCACCCAGAACCTCAACCCCCTTTCTGTTGTTGGGGCCATTTGGCCCATGTCTTAATTGTAGAGACAAGAGAGAGTGTGGGGAGCAAGCCAGATTGCAGCAAGTTCAGAGCCTTTGCCGAGCTGCAGCACCCATTCAGTGCACCCCCTTCCACAGAACCCGCCATTCTGGGGAAGAGGGAAAGGCAGGCAAGGGAAGAGATTCCTGACGAGGAAAATCTCCTGACTCTGCAGCTGCAAATGGCAGCCCTGAAAGAAAAGTGGCATGAAATGCAGCAGGAGACTGTGGAGCAGAGAAGGGTCAAATGCAGGGTGCAGAGGCACTGGGAAGAATTTGTCCTTTGACTACCCACTCTCTGCCTTACTGTAGGGCAGATGGAGGTGTGGGTAGGGAGGTTGTTATGGACGTCCATCCCTGGCAGGAGTGGACCTCATGCCGTGGTCTACCCTGAAAGGCACTTTTGTGGTTGAACTGTGGGGGAATTTTGGACCTTTTGGAAAAGATTGTGAGTTACTTACAATCCTACATACATGGATGTGGAGCAGGTGTTGCTGAAAGTGCTGACAGGAGAGGCAAGATCCAGATTGTGGATAAAAGAACAGCAGTGGGCAGAAGAGGGAGAGGGGAGAAAAGTCTGGGAACATAGCAGGGTCAAACTGGACCGAGGCTCAGAGAGCATTGTGGCAGCTGAAGCTAGATTGTTGTACCCTTGGCAATAAATGTCTCAAAAACCCCCAGACTTTTCAAAACTCTATGCCATCACCCAGGAATCTTCTGAAATGCCACAACAGTTTTGGTGTAGACTCTGAAAAAGTTGAACAATATACTGGGTGGGACATTGAGCGGGAGGTAGGTAGGAAGATTTTGGCCTCCTGTTTTGTCCTTCAGTCCCTATCATGTGTCAGAGAGTATTTTGACAAGTGGCAACCAGGGTGGTCTGGCAAGTCAGTGGAAGAAATTCTGGGGATTGCTGAATATGTGAGGGAGGCTGAGCCAGAGGGAAAAGGAAAGAAGGAGCCTACCAATTTGTTGCCAGTGGTAGGAACAAGGGCTGGAGGTCGAGTGTGGGGAGCCAGGCATGGACTCCAGGCAGCAGGGGAGTGTGCACTGGCACAGACAGTTGGATTTGGGGAGGAAGGAGGGAGCTTCCATCCCCTGGCTACTGACTAGTGGGAGGCATTCCACTAACCCCTTCTTCACACAGGCACAGGTACCTGCAACTCCACTGGCTCAGCATCATCAGCAAGTTCCACAGGCTTGGGCCCCACTCTGACTGGATCTGGAGGTGCAAGGCATGCCCAACAACAGCAGCCCTGGCAACCATCACCCTGATGGTTCCCAGAGAGATAGACAAACCCATGTGTGATTGCAGCTTGCTGCAGATGAGTGGAGCTACCTTAACTCTGTCTCTCACTGTTCCTCTACAGGTTTCCTACCAGACCCGAACCCTACAACACCCTTTCCTCTTTCATGCCCAAGTCCCCATATCTCTTAAGGGGAGGGATCTGCTTTGTAAACTGGCTACTCCTTGAGCATTTGTGAAGAGATGCAGCAATAGTGGGAGGAACAAAATGATATGACTTGTCAGTACAGAAAATTCATAAGATTGACAGTCAAGAAAATCCCCTTCCAGACATGGTCTGCACTGCGGGAGACAATGAGTGCATTTTTCCCACTCAAGACCAAAAGATTTTTGTCCCCAATCCTCCATGTTTCAAAGAGAGAGAGAGAGAGAGAGAGAGAGAGAGAGAGAGAGAGAAGAAATCCCTTTCAGAAAGGAAATCCAATTGGATTTCTCTGTGGCACTCAGTGCCACTATCAGGTGAAAATCTGAACAAAAGGGTGAAGAATGTATGGTCGCATTTCTGTGTGTGTGCTTGACTTGGCAAGAGAAGGCTGGTGTGTGTCCATGGAGCTTAGCTACTAGCAGTCCTTCCCCACTTAAATTTGAGTTTTTCTGTGTGTGTGTGTGTGTGTGTGTGTGCAGTGTGTGTCTGTGTGGGGGAACAGGGGAGGTGTGTTTCTCTCCCTTCCTTCTTGTGCAAGCAATGCTATCTGGCTGAGAGCTAGAGAAACAGAATGCTGACTGCTACCGTTGTTTTCATTATTGTGCTTGTTAAAGGTTTCACTCATTGAGAGAAGAGGCTGTTACTAGAAACAGCAAAGTAATTTGAGGGTTTGGAGAAGTTGTGTCTAGTGGTTAGAGTGCTGATGTTGAAGAACAAATTGAAAAGAAGGGGCGAGGGCTGTGACAGGAGATTTCCTAGGAGAAAGGCAATGACGGAAACAAGGGAAATTAGACAAAGGGGTCGTTTACACGGCAAAATAAATCCTCAAAGAATGCGACAAGAAGCCTGATAGTTCTCACGCATCTCGAAGCAACAGCGCCCTTTTCACAGAAGGAGGGGGTGCAAAAACCTCATAAGTTGTGCAGTATCAGCTTTTGCTAGTTTTCCACACTTTTTTGATTAAGTTCGCGAAAATACACATAATTTATCGTGGGAACTAACAATCGTGTAAACTGGCACCTGCCTTTTCAAATTACTGTGAGCAGAGCTGAATCCTGATTGGTTGGAGTGACCATTCTGCTTTATCCGAAAAGACTGAGGGGTTGGAGAGAAGAAATTTACCCTCCTTCTGCTTGCAACCCACTTTTGAAAACGGAACCCTTCCTGTCTATCTTTTGGGGGTGGGGGGTGGGAAGATGCTTCGCTGGTGTGTGGGTGTGGGTGCGTGTGTGTGTGGGTGCTGGAAAACAGCCGATCGCATGTTCGTTCTTTTGTTTGTTTGTACTTCCATTCACTTGCCTTTATTCAAGGCTTCGGAGGGAGGGAAACCAAATGAGGCAAGCCCTAGTTCTGTGGTGTGTGTTTGTGTGTGCATGCATGAAGGGAATCTGCTCTACCATGCTTTTGCTTGTTCGTCCTTTCATTGACTCCTTTCTTTACAGAAGCCTTTCGGGGCTGGGGAAGACGGGAGAGATTGGCAGATCGCTCTTTCGATTACTTGTTTGTTTGTCCTTTTTCTTTCCTCTCATTATTTATGGTCTCCATAACCCCCTCCTTGCTCCCTCCCCGCCTCCTGCCTGACTTTAATCATCTGGAAGCGATTCCCCCCACCACCTTTGCCTGTGTGAATTAAGCAAAACAGAAAGTGTCTGGATCTGTCTTCATCATTCGAAAATGCCTGGCATCGTGTGATTTATGCACTCCTGATGCGAAAGGACAGTAATCCGGAATCTGGCGAACTTTTTCCTGTCGTGGAACCGGCCCCAAAGTTTGCTTTGAGAAAAGTTTGGAAGATCAAGTTTACCTTGGAAGCAGGAAAAGTAGGATTTTGTGAAAATGGAGAGGAATGTGTTAAAAGAAAAGTACTGAGGGAGGGGGGGAGTTGATAAAAAGGTTGCCTTTCTCAAGGTGGCCTGTTGGATTGTTTTAAGGGGGAGTGCCCAAAGAGGATGGGCAGGGGGGTGTTTTTCTTTACAGATAATACTATGAATCCTGCTCTTGCAAGCCTCTCCTGACCACTGACCATCAATGACAAGTGCTAAGGTCCCGGGACAAAGATCTGCTTACTTGCTTAAATACCTATGGCTCCTTATATAAATTATTGAACCAATGTCTGTTAAAACTAAGATGTCTTCTTTCCTTGTCAATACAGGTACAATTTTTCTCTTTTAATTCATAGGAACAAACCTGCAGTGAATATCTGTTTGTTGAACCTTTTGTATTCAAACGTCCCCTGCTTGTTTAAGGGGCACAGGGAGACCTTTTATGTAAACCTAGACAGCAGCCTGACCAGATAGGGTGGGCCTATTTTTCTTGGGGAACCCCCTCCCTAGAAACTCAGCTCTTGCTCCTTGCATTACCCCTATCCATGTTTTTTTAAGAGTAAAGATCCTGTTGCATGCCACTACTGCCTGGACCTCTCCTGTTTTGACTGTTTTTGTAGTAAAAAGGCACTCCACTCATTGATAACAACTGGACAACTTGGAGACCAACAACTTTGAGGACCTGAATTTGATTCCTGGACACTGTGCTTGTGCTTTGGATAAGGGGGGGGCTGTTTGGGAAACCCCTGGATACCCCAAGACTCGTTTGGTTGAAAGGCTAAGAGGGTGAGGGGCTGTTATAAAATTGGAATCGGTACTGATGGATTGGCCGCATCTCCTGGACGAAATGCATTATAGGACATTTACTACTGCTGTGGAAAACCCAATCAACATGATTTTTGTGGATTCTGGATTTTGCTGTTTTCCTGTTTCACTGCATGGGCCCTGAATGTGTTTCCTGAATTTGAAAATACCTCATTTTGCCACAATGGGGGAACCCTAAACAGAGGAAAATATGGACTAGGACTTAACTTTCTGAGGTTTCTGCCTCCAACAAAGGTAAAACTTCTCAACTTCTCTTTCGGACTATAACTGGCTGCGTTTTACCCATACAGCACCTAAAAGTTTCTTTTTCCAGATGTAGCAGAACAAGAGGCTTCCTGAAAATCCCAGTGATCTCTGCCCAAGGGAGGAGCCTGTGGCTTCACAAAGGGACAGAAACATCAGGGTTTTTCAGAGGGGTTGCCTTACTGCTGCAGAAGGAGCCTGGACTTATTATAGCCTTGATGCTCTTAATTTGCTATGTTTCTCTTTGCATTTCCTCTTGTAAATGTCTTCAGCTCTGATCTACCAAACAAATCTACCCAATAAATTACAGTCTGATGTTTTTCAAATGAAGTCTTCAAGAACTAACCTGAATAGACAGTATGGACTAGTGCCTATGGATGATGGGACAGGATCCTCTACTGTGTAGAGGATCAGTCCCAACTGGGGGAGATTGAAGGCTGAAACACAAATCTGTATTCATAATTCCATAATGCTGCATTGCTTTATTAGAAACTTGCATGGTTAACCATAGCTGGAGTGGGATATCTATAGGAATGACAGAGCGTCCTGATATATTGATCAATAACAAGTACTAGTTGGTAATGAACTGAACCAAAGTAAAGCCATCTTTGCTGAGAATGCTAAAACCGTGGTAGACCTTGACTGTGTTTGTGAGAGATAGTAACAATTTAGAAACTGCTAGGAGGTGCAGTTCCCAGCAGAGAGGAATGTATCTTTTTCTGTAACATTAATGAAGCCTGCCTAAGCACATGAATAGTCAATTGTCTTACTAATATGTTAGCTGAAGTTTGCAACTTAAACTGGATGAGTTCATGAGAACCTTTCTCTCTAACACGTGTACAAGACCCAGGAGCGGGGTCTATAAAAATAAGCTTCCAGTAATAAAGTTGTTCTTCGTTGCCTGCACCTGACACTGACTGCGTGGGTCTTTGTTTGAGGGTAAGAACTATCTTTGGTCAAAGATAAGCAGATGCCTTTATACAGGGATTCAGGATCCTATGGACTAGTGTTCGCCCATAGACTCCAGGTCTGGCGAATGGGGTTGATATCTCAATTCTCTCCCCACTGCAAACATCCTCAGGTTAGCCCCCCTTTTCCTTTTCTGAAAACACTGAGGCAAAGAAGGTGCTGAGTAATTCTGCCTTTTCTCTGTCCCCTGTTAGCATTTTGCCATCTTCTCCACGTAGTGGCCTTACCATTTCCTTCTTTCCTCCTTTTGCTGTGGACATAGCAAAAAAAACACACCATTTTATTGTTCTTAACCTCTCTAGGAAGCCTGAGCTCATTCTGCGCTTTAGCTTTTCTGACTTTACTCCTACGCGTATTCGCTATCTGTTTGAATTCTTCTTTGGTGATTTCCCCCTTTTCCCATTTCCTATACATGTTCCGTTTAAAACTTAGCTCTGTTGAAAGTTCTTTAGTCATCCATCCTGGTTTCTTGAGATGCCTCTCATTTTTCTTCCTCATTGGTACTGTCTGAAATTGTGCCATCAGTATCTCCCTTTTGAGAAAGTCCCATCTGTCTTGAGGTCTCTTCTCTTTTAGTATTCCTGACCATGGGATCACCCCCAGTATTTCCCTGAGTTTATTGAAATCAGCTCTCCTAAAGTCAAGAATGCGTGTCTGACTATGCCTGGCTTCTCCTTTCCAAATGATGATCAAGAGCCTATCATGGAATGTAAAAGGACTTAACCTGTTATTTAAAAGAACACAACTGTTTCATCATCTAGAAAAATCAAGACTGGATATTATATGTCTGCAGGAGACACACACTGGAGACAAAAGACATAAAATATCTGAAAAATCTAAAACTGGGACAGAATTTTATTTCCGTGAATGAGAAAAAGAAGAAAGGAGTGGTAGCATTTATCAATAAAAAGTACCCAGTAAAAGAAATTTTCAGAGATTCAAATGGCACATACATTCGAATAGACGTTAAACTTCAAGACCTTAAGCTCCTGGTCGTGGGAATCTACACACGTATATAAAATCAACAGACATTCTTTAAAAAGGTAACAACAGAACTAGCAGTGTTAATCAAGAGAACATCCTTCTCCTAGGAGACTTGAATGGAATAATTAACGCTCAACAAGACAGACATTTACAAAAACAAATTTAAAAAATCAGGGGAAGCTTCTGAAGGCATTATTTGAATTAATGGAAAAATTCACACTAATGGATGTCTGGAGGTGAAAATATGGCAAAACGAAGGGTTTTACATTGTATTCAGATATTCACCATACTTCTTCCAGAATTGATATGGGTTTTTTTTTGCTTCAAAATCCTTAAATTCTTCAATTAAAGGTGTCAAAAGCTTAACAGATGGGCATGAGACCACAACCCAATTATACTAAATTAATTTGAAAAAAAAAGAAGGACTTTAACTGGAGACTTAATAACAATATATTGAAGGATGATGAAATCATGAAGAAAGCAAAAGAAACACTAAAATTATGTTGTCTGGAAAACACAACCGAAGCTGTAACAAGGAAAACAAGGTAGGAAGCAAGTAAGGCTGTGATTATGGGGTTCTTCATTAAACAAGGAGTGGAAAATAAGGAGAAAACATCAGAAAAACACATAAACTTTAAGATGAAATAAAGAGAAGAGAGGAAAATCTCAGAGAGAAACTTGAAGATAAATAACTTAAAAATGAAATTAAGATTTTGCAGAAATAGCTACAATCAGAGACAGTGTTCAAAACAGAGAGGAAAAAAAGATTGAATAAGCAGAAACAATTCAAATTCGTGAATATGCGAGGGAAATGGCTTGCTCAAAGACTAAGGAAAGAGAAAGAAAAAAACTAATTATGGAACTGAACTATAAAGGGGAGAATGTAACAGATCAAAACTTAATTTACAAACTCTTCAAATATTACTTTAATTTATTCAATGAAACCTCAATATGAAGAGAAAAAACTGAGAGAAAATAAAAAAGTGTCTGGATAGACAAAGCATACCAAAAAATAACAGAACACCAAAAAGAAGCACTGAACAGGAAAATTACTGTGGCAGAAATTTCAGAGGCAATCAGGAAGATTAATCTCAGGAAAGCGCCGGGGCCAGATGGACTCACTGATCCCATTACAGAAAACTCTAAACTCAATTAGATCAGATGGTATACCAGATTCAAAGAACAACACTTATATATCACTGATCCCAAAAGAAGGTAAAGACGTCACTCAGCTACAAAATTACAGGCCAATCTCCTTGCTAAATTATTCTTGCAGGAAGAGTTTAAAAATCTTAAAACAAATTGTACATGAAGACTAGCATGAGTTTTTGCCAAACAGACTTCTGTGAAACAATATGAGAGCCATACTGGACATACTAGAATATTACAAATGCCACGATGAAAATAAATTAGCTATGAGTTTCATTGATGCAGAAAAAGCATTCAATAATGCCAATTGGACATTCATGAAAGATGTAACAACAAGATTGAATATGGGAGACAACTTTAATTACTGGATTGATCTAATATATAAAGACCAGAGAACACAGGTGATAATCAACAGAAAAAATGGCGGTTCTTTTGCCCACTTTCTTGTTGAATATCAAATGGCAGGAATCTCTCTGCCTGCTCTTTCAGCCGCCTGTGCCACCCACTTCCGCTCTTACCTAGGAATGCACAGCAATGTGATATTGCTTGTCTCAATGAGCAGGAATGCACATTCCCCAAGGAGCTTTTTAAAAACTTCAGGAAAAGATGCAAAGGCTTTTCCAGTGTAGTTTTTGGAGGTTTTGTCCCCCTTCCTTCTGAATATGGCAAAATGATGCGGGACCCCATTAAGGTAACATGTATTCTCCTCAAATTATTTTTGCTGTTTAGACAACCTTCATCCCAGTCCCCCTCTGTGGCTTCCTCTTCTCTGGTGATTCTGTTTCCTTTCGTTCATTTCACACTCAGTCCTCCCAAAGTGGCATACCCAGCAGCTCAACACCCACTGTAAATACAATCCAGACTACTATAGAGTGAGCTTGAGAAAGAAAGAACAAGTTGAGACAAAGAAAGCAGCAAGGAAAGAAGGAAGAGCAAGATAAGATAGCAAAAAGAAAAAAGAGAGGCAGAAGTCAAGATGAAATAAGCAGAGAGCAAGCAGATCACTTGTGTGTGATCCCACCTCAAAGTGGGAGCCTAGCTGCCTGACTGGTGCTCTGAGTTAATCACACTTTTTGAACAGGATGCTCCTGTACTCTGTGCTTGGTGAATTATCAGTCCACCAAGGAACAAAGAACAACAGAGTGCCTGCTCTTCTTAAATTAAATGCAGCATTTAAATCAGATGTGATCTATTATGTTGAAACAAAAATTAAGTAGCTATTTTCAGTAAGGAAAGGGTTTTATTTGTCAGAAATAATATAGTTATTTATTTGTAATGACTTAAATTAAATTTTAAAATAGTTCATTTTAATTAATATTTTTTAAAAGTTAAAACCCCAAAAATGTAATTCTCCAGCACTTCCAAAACCCAGAATGTGGCCCCTTCCTCCCAAGCAGCTGCCTACTCATTCTAGGTAGATTGCCTTGCAAAATTATAGAGTACAGTGCTGTAACATAATTTAAAAGAGAAACAGCATGAATATTTTCAACAGAAAACAAGAAAAGAAAAAAATCTCACATTTATGCACCACAGTACAATTTTATGTGCTAAATTATAAGTGATACAATGTATGGTTTTAAAGCAGTAAAAACACAATCATGAGTAATAAGAAAATAAAAATACATATTTAAAATTAAATGTTTCATATATTTTAATGGGGGGGTTCTATGAGATGGGGAAAACAACAGGAAATGTATTCTCTGTGGCTTCAATGTTTCTGGAAATTTTACATCTTTACGGCCCTACCCTCAAGTGGACTGCCATAGCATGACTTGCTGCACAACCCTGTTGCCTCTGGATAGGCAAATATGGGTTTGGGGGTGGCTTTCAGTTGCTGATCTATATGGTATGCTTGGTTATACTATGCACGTCTCATTACACTGCTAATCCATTTCATGTGCAAAATATTCTCAGTTTAGATACATTATACCTGAAAGTATCACATAAGAATGAGCACAAAGAGTATACTTGCCACATGGAGCATGTCGGTTTGGGGGACCACGGGGTTCTTTATTTGTATTCCTCATACCTGTACAAAGGAGAGGAAATGTCTTTTGAAAAAATAAATACTTCACCAGACCACACATAATAACTACTAAAAGAGATTAAGAGATAAATGAATCTCATTTTCCCCTTATAGCTAATGCAAGTGTCAACAGTAGAAGGATACTGGAGTTTCCTCCTGCACAAGTACACAATTTTAAGCCACATGGTGTTATATAAAACATTGTTTCAAACATTAGATCATCCTGAGCTAATTGCATCTTTTATTTCAGGATCTACTGATGCCTTTTAAATATGCAAAACAAGAGTGCATACTGGCAATTAGTAGATGTCTTTGTTAAGTGACTCTGGGGATGCACTCTTACATAATAAATGTCTTGTTGGATCCTATGTTCAACAGTTTCGGAAGAATCTCAGCAACCAATATATCCCAAGAGGTCCACAAAAAGTAGGCAGGTTGTCCCTGCTGGGTCACAAATCTAACTTTTGCCCAACCTTGCTGTAACTTATTTGAATACCAGAGTAACCTCTTCTGCTCCCTATAAAAGAATACCAGGCCATATGAAGAATTGGGAAACAAAGTCTATCAACTTGCCTCAGAAGATACAAGGGAAGCTGGTATTTGATATGTACAGTCGTCCCTTCATATTTGCTGGGGTTTGGTTCCAGGACCCACCGTGGATACAAAAATCTGTGAATACTCAAGTCCCATTATATGCAATGGCACAGCAAAATGGTGTCCCTTATATAAGATGGCAAAATCAAGGTTTGCTTTTTGGAGTATGGTTTTTTAAAGAACTTTCAAGACGTGAATACTTAAATCCATGGATACCAAATCTGTGGATACGGAGGGACAACTGTATACAACATTGCAAGCAAAGGCTACACTTCTTAAATTTTTTCCCTGCTAAAAAGGCAAAGGGTAGATAGAGATTGGCCTGAGGAGGGAAGAGTCATTATGCCTCCAGAGTTCAAACTCCCTCACCCTCCCATTACCACCTCCTTCCAAAATGCTCCCAATGTGAGCAGACGAATTTCATGCTCTAAAATGAGCCAGTATGGCATAATCAGTCAGTTCAGAGCCCTTCTTCAGCCAGGAAGCTTTGGCCAGATATTAAGAAATCTACAGTAATCTACCTTACAGGAGTGTTCCAACACTTATGCAATGATGCTTAAGCCCTGAGCTGTACTAATGATGGCTGAGCACATGCTGGTCACTTCCATATGTGACAACTGAAGAAGGTGGAAGCAGAAACAGTTTGCTTTTGGTATATATTTTAAAGTTTGTTAATCACATATACATATACATATATATATATATATATATATATTCAAAGTTAAAACAGGGCAAACTTTGGAGAAGTACAATTGACTTGATTTTTAACTACCTATATTATGATCAAAGGAGAACCAGCATGGTGCAGTGGTTTGAACACTGGACTATGACTCTAGAGCCCAGGTTTCAAATGGCCATGGAAACCTATAGGATATTGGGTAACTCTGGGCAAGTCACACTCTCTCAGCCTCAGAGGAAGGCCAAGGCAAACCCCCCTCTCAACAAATGTTGCCAAGAAAACCCCATGATAGTTGAACTAATGAAGGGATTACTTATATGATCAACTTCACAAGACAGGAAAAATGAAACTGAGAGTTGTCTCCTCTCTAACATTCATGTTGTTCCACTGAAGGTTAAGTAAAATTTAAACCTGTTCTTTTGACTGTTTTGTTAAAACTATTTAAAATTAATTATATTTTCGACCAATTTATTGCAAAGCAATTTGAAATAGCCTCAGTAACATAATCAGATGCTCCCCAAGTGTATTGAAATCCATGTAATTAAATTTACAAGTGAAACAAAACAAAACTTGGGGCCGCCGTAAGTCGGAAAGGACTTGAAGGCATAGAGCAACAACATACAACAACTCTCAGAAAAAGATAGGAGAGGGAATGGCCTCCTAGTCCTACCTGGGCATATTTTTTTTTTTTTTAACAACGGAGAAGGCTGCCAGGGAACATCACACACAGAGATACCCACCGCCAGCCAGCCACCCTTCGCTCTCAGGCTCTCCGCCGCGGCTGGCACCGGGCAAGGGCCGAAAAATCCTCCTGCGCCCCGCTACCGACTTCCCGGTAGTTCGAACAGAGCGGAGCCGCAGAGGAAGACGAGGCCTCCCGCACCGCCGCAGCCACAACGACAAACAATCGCCGTCACCATGGCGACAGGAACCGAACTCTGGCCGCGCAGTTCGTTGGCGGCGCGTGGCGGGGAAGGAGAAGAGGCGCGCGGATCGAGAAGAGGGCGGCGAGGGGGGCGGGGGTCCCCTCCAGCAAACCAGGAGGCAGCGCTCGCGTTACGAGGAGCAGCGGAACGCCTCGCCGAACGGCCGCCGCCCCCTCTCTGAGGACGCGGTGCTTGGAGCTCATCCAATCCAGAGAGGTAAGGCATGAAATGGCCGAACGGCTCATCCTTCTCCTGACGCCAGCGGCACCACCGCACTCTTTTAAACGTTTTAACGTCCCTTTCAGTTGCGGCTAGACCTTGAACCTGGGACCCCGAGTGCAAATGTCAGAGTGACTCGGCCGATCTGTGGTGAATTGGCTTTGATTCTTTTGAAGGTACAGTAAATAGGTGTCCACATTTCACATCCCGGATCCCAGAAAAAGGATACAAGGGGTTGAGGAATAAAGACCCATAGACGAAGGACTTTTAATTTATACATACAGTTATCCCTCCGTAGCCACGGATTTAAGGATTCACGGCTTGAAAATATTCTTTTAAAAAAAATAATCCAAAAAGCAACCCTTGATTTTGCCATCTTATATAAGGGGCACCATTTTGCTATGCCATTGCATATAATGGGCCTTGAGTATTCACGGATTTTGGTATCTACGGGGGTTCCTGGAACCAAACCCCAGAGAATATGAAGGGACAACTTGTACAAGTATACAAACCCATCTCCCCCTTTACAGGTGCACGAGTTGAAAATCCGAGCTTTTGGAATAACAAGCAAGCAGTTTTATTTTGTTTCACTTGTGAACTTAATTACACTGATTTCAATCCACTTTGGGGCATCTGATTATGTTACTGAGGCTATTTCAAATTGATTGAAAATATAATTAATTTTAAATAGTTTTAACAACAGTCAAAAGGACATGTTTATATTTTATTTAACGTTCTGTGGAATAACATGAATGTTAGAGAGGAGACAACTCTCATTTTCATTTTTTCCTGTCTTGTGAAGTTGATCATATAGGTAATCCCTTCATCAGTTCAACTTCTTCTCCCAGTCTTTGAACATCATGCTTCATTCTTATTTACACACCACAAAATAACATAGACATGATAGTAAATTGGAATTGGAACTATTAGAACTCTAAAAAGCGTTTTTGACCAGCTATTCCTTAATGTGTATGGCATTCATTTGGACATATTTAAGGGCCAATTGCTCTGTTTAATTATTTTTGTTGCATGGTGCTCTGTGCTCCTCAGGATTGAAAGGCCTTTTATAATAAAGAAGTCTACAATTATATAACTCTCCTGCTACAACAGGTCCACTGGCTATTGGTTTGGTTCCAAGCACAATTCAGACTTCTGGTTATGACTTACAAAGCTGTACTTTATATGGCTAAGGTCCAAGCTACCTGACAGGCTATCAGGTAGCCTGGACCTGACTATCCAGGCTATCACCCTAAGTCCCTTCCTGGACCCTGAGAGCCACAGGAGAGGCCCTTATTTTAGACCCACCACCTTTACAAGATATAGTTGGTGGGCGCATGACCTAAGGGGACCTTGGTGTTTGCCCCTAGACTTTGGAACTCCCTCCCTTAGGACGCTAGAATGGCCTGTTCCTTGCTGTCCTTCCATTTGCAGATGAAGCCAATGATTATGATTATTATTATTATAAAAGGCTTTAACTGCTTTTGCCCTTTTTTGTCCTGCTTTTATCTATTTTTAAGTGTATGGTTAAAATTGTTTTATTATTAATAGTTTAATTCTATTTTAATTTTGGCTTTTTAAATTATATTGTTATCATTTTCATTGGTAAGCCACCTTGAGTTCCAATCTTGGGGGGAAAGTGGGGTAACAACAACAATAATAATGCATTCCTGTAGTAGTTAGTGCCACAACACAAGAGACACTGCAGACTGGGCCAGCCAGAAAAATTAGCAGTAGAAGAAGATGTTGTAAACCAACCTGGACACAAAATGTTATTTAAAAACACCAAAATTCTGGACCAGGCCAACAACTATCATGTCAGAATGCACAGAGAAGCGATTGAAATCCACAAACACCTGGACAACTTCAAAAGGAAAATAGAAACCCTTAAAGTAAACAAAGTTTGGCTACCAGTCTTGAAAAACACTAAAATCAAAACTCAACACATGCAAACGAACTCCACCCAGGGACGGGGAGTTCCAGCAGATATGGACCATGAGCCTAATAGACACTAATCCTCCTTGCATATCTCCCCCCCAGGAACTAGCCATTCAAATACACACATTTACATATCCTCTCCAACAGGGACTCACAGTATATACCCCTCCCCCACTTCTACCCAACCATTCTCTGAAGATGCCAGCCACAGATGCAGGTGAAATGTCAGGAATAAACTCTTCCAGAACACAGCCTGGAAAAAGACCTCTGGTACATCTGCTTTGTCTTCTGAGGAAGACACACTCTCAAAGGGGGGGGGCATGACAAAGGGCAGAAAACAATGTAAAACAAAATGACTTCAAGACTGAAGTCTGCGATCATTGCAAAATGATCACACAAAGTGATCACAGCAAAACATGGAGTCATAGAATTCTAGAGCGGGAAGAGAACACAAGGGTCATCTAGTCCAACCCCCTGCCATGCAGGAATACACAATCAATAAGCTCCTGATAGATGGCCATCCACCCTCTTTTTAAAAACCTCCAAAGAAAACTCCACTACCAGGACCGGTTTAAGGAATTTTGGGGGGCCCATATATTTAGCTCAAAACCTAACCTAACCTATTCACAGTATAGGATATTCAGATTATTACTAATGATGTTTTTGTAGAAGGAGGGTTACTACGAGGGCCCCCACAATGACAGGGCCCCCTGCAGGTGCTGCAGGGCTCTTAGACCGTCCCTGTCCACTACACTCAGAGGCAGTGTATTCCATTGTCAAACAGAGCTCATTGTCAGGAAGCTCTTAGGTGGAATATCTTCCTGTAGTTTGAGTCCATTGCTATGTGTCCTAGTCTCTGGAGCAGCAGAAGACAAGCTTGCGCCATCTTCAGTATGACATATTTTCAAATATTTCAAATAATATGTCACCTCTTAACCTTCTCTTCTCCAGGCTAAACATACCCAGCTCCCTGAACTGCTCCTCATAGAGCGTTGTTTCCAGACTCTTTACTATTTTGGTCACCGTCCTTGTATGACACAGCTTTCTGTCTGAGTTTCAAAAAACTGCTGTCAACTATTCTCTACTTTAAAAAAAATTGGGTGGGGGGGTGATCAAAACACACCACAGTCATACATTGAATTAATTGGAATGAAAGCATGCATTTTTAGGGGGGGGGGAACCACTATCAGTTTCATAATCATGCCCCAGCACAACTGCATCTGTTCCAAAAGGGCAAGGAAAAAGCAGAGTTGTGTGATTTACTTGTATCAGCCGTTTGTACAAGTAAACTGGTGCAACTTTCAATTTATGGTGTGTGCGTGTGTTTGTATTTGCCTTCAAGTCACTTGTCAACTTACGACAGCTCCATGAATTTCATAAGGTTTTCTTATGCAAGAAACATTCTGAGGTGGTTTTGCCATTTCCTCATCTGAAATATAGCCTACAGCACTGGGTGTTCATTGGCAGTCTTCCTTCCAAGTCCTAACCAGGGCTGACCCTGCTTAGCTTCCAAGATAAGATAGGATCTGGTGCCTTTAGGGTATTTAGGCTCGACTTTTATGGTACTGGACCTTTTTATAGGCTTACAAATATGTGTACAAAAAACTAGCCTACATAAATATATTTAATAAATATCTTTATTAGGATAAATAATTTTATTAGGATCAACCACAATTTTACAGTAGCGTGCAAGTTTACAAGTTCTCAAGAACCCTTCATCAGGTTAGAAAAGTGCAGGGGGAGGGGGAGGGGAAGAATTGAACATGCAAAGAAGTGGGTCCACTTTTCCACAAATACAAAGATAGTGGTGTGTTTCCCCTACAGCTAATGGCAGATACCTGAGTAGTTACTATCTTGTACATGAAGAACAGATTAGTCTTTATCCCAAGGGGATGTCATGTGCTACCTGCGTATTCATTTATAATTTATTACACCTACAATCTCTGTTTTGGAACACCTTTATCATGGGCCTCAATAGCAATCTAACCACATTTTTTAGACTTCCATGTTTCTTTTTCCCTTCCCTGTTTTTTTAACCATGTACCATGATGAAGTGTTCTGAACAACTCAAAATATTTCTACACTCTTGTGAAGCATTGATGGATTACTCTTGACAGGCACTTAGAAATAATGATACTTCTCCTGATATTTTAGTTTCTATGAGGTAATTTTATAAGGCACTTTTAAAACAAAAAAAGGACACATGGAAACCATTAGCCCTAGCCATGATGGAAGAGAATGAGAAGCAGTTTTGGGACATCATTTCTACTGGTATGAAGATGGTCATACCAGTAACTGCTAGGCAAATTACGTCACAGCAATAGTACAGTTACTTTAGCAAACTTTATGGAGCGATTCCTGCAGATAATTGCTCTTCTGTTGTTTCCAAAACTACTTGTTTGCCTTACGGGTCTCCCATGTCAATGTCTGAGATAAAGAAGTTGAATGCAGCTCTTGTATTGAGCAAGGCCCCAGGAGAAAATATGATGCCTCCAGAAATATTTAAATACTTTGTTGAGTGGTGGGTCCCAATATTAGCCAAAGTGTTTACCCAAATCAACAACACAGGAATAACCCCAGGGGGCTGGAAACAGAGTGTAGTTGTTCCTATTTATAAGAAAGGTGGTAAGAAGGACAAATCCAATTCAACCCCCCCCCCAAAAAGCCCTGTAGCGATAGGCAAGGGATGAAACGGCAGGTGTCAAGATGCACTGGAAGCCGCAGACCCAAACCTGCATGCAGATGGTTCAGGATTTGGTCGCTCGAGGCTGACCTGGGAGATGACAGTCTTGTTCGGCAGCATCCTCAATGACCAAGCAGCATTTTAAAGGAGAGCACTGCTTGCTCCATATGGAGAGGGGCCTAGAAAAGGTGGCCTAACGAAAGCTCATCCCCAACTACCTGGTTGGCTAGCCACGACCTACGAGAATCTTCTGATGCGGTCAAACCAAGGCAAAGAAACAAAGGTGCACACCGGCCTCCAAAGGTGTAAATAAACTGATGCTTGCATGCTGAAAAATCAGAACCATGCGAGACTCTGAAGATAGTGGACGGCCTGAGCATCGTTCTGCTCTAAAAGCCCATGAACTTTCACGACTTAATATTGCCATTGCTGCTCTTAGTGAAGTTCTTCTCCATGAGGAAGGCAGCCTTAAAGAACATGGCACCGGCTACACACTTTACTGGTCTGGCAAACGCAAAACCGAAAAACATCTTTCAGGAGTAGGCTTCATGATTAAAAACTCCATTGCCTCCAAACTTGAAACCTTGCCAACAGGACACTTTGATCGCATTATTTCCTTACGCCTCCCACATGTTGTTCTCTTTAGTATATATGCCCCAACTATGCAAGCCGACCCTGTAGAGAAAGAAAAATTCTACACAGACCTACACCACCTCATACAAAAAGTCCCTGTAGAAGATAAAATTATTATCCTTGGTGACTTCAATGCCAGAGTAGGAAAGAACTCTGAAGCCTGGAAAGGTGTCTTAGGCAAGCATGGTGTTGGAAATTGCAATGATAACAGACGCCTCTTGCTAGAGTTCTGTGCAGAACAACAGCTGACTATTACAAACACTATCTTTCAGCAGAAAGACAGCTTGAAGACAACCTGGATGCATACCCGATCCAAACATTGGGACCTCATTGACTATGTTCTAGTCCATCAGAGAAACATTCGCGATGTCCACCAGACTCGAGTGATGCCCAGTGCAGAATGCCAGACAGATCATCGCCTCGTAAGATGTAAACTAAATCTTCATCTTAAGTTCAGACCTAAGAGGGGTGGCATGTTGAAGAAGAGACTCCAAGTCAACAATCTTCAACCAGCTACCATGAGAGACAACTTCCAGGCAAACCTGCAAACAAAACTTGAAGACCATCCTACAGATCCTTCTCCTACAGCGCTTTGACAACATATCAAAAACAGTATCCTCCAGTCTGCGGAAGAATCCCTCGGGTTCTCCCATAAGAAAAATCAAGACTGGTTTGATGAAAACAACCAAGAGATCCAGGAGCTGTTAGCAAAGAAGAGAACTGCTCACCAGGCATACCTCGCCCAGCCAACTTGCCATGTAACAAAAGCAGCTTTCCATCTCACGTGTAGTAAACTTCAACAAAAACTCTGAGTCATGCAGAACAAGTGGTGGATCAATATAGCAGAAAAGACACAACGCTGTGCAGATCTGGGTGATCTTAGAGGATTTTATGAAGCTCTTAAGGCAGTGTTTGGACCTACTTATCAGGTCCAAAGCTCCTTATACAGTACAGATGGTGAAACATTAATTACTGATAAAGTCTCTCTCCTGAATCGATGGGCTGAACACTTTCAAAGTCTCTTTAGTGCCAACCGAATACTCCAAGGCTCAGCTACCCTACATATGATACAAAAACCGATGAAAAATGAATTGGACATAGCTCCTACTTTGGAAGAGACCCTTCAGGCCATACAGCAGTTGAAAAATGGCAAGGCAGCTGGGATTGATGGAACCCCACCTGAAGTTTGGAAACACGGAGGTCATGTACTCCATGATAAATTCCACAAACTCCTTGTGAATTGCTGGGAAAAGGGGGAAGTGCCATCAGATCTATGAGATGCAGTCATCATCACCCTGTACAAGAAAAAAGGAGCAAAATCTGATTGCTCAAACTATCGAGGCATAACACTGGTCTCTATTGCTGGAAAAATCCTTGCAAGGATACTCCTGAACAGATTAGTTCCTGCCATTGCCGAAGAACTTCTTCCTGAAAGCCAATGTGGCTTCAGAGCCCATAGGAGTACTACAGACATGGTATTTGCCTTTAGACAACTGCAAGAGAAATGTAGAGAGCAGAACAAGGGTCTCTATATAGCATTTGTTGACCTCACCAAAGCCTTCGACACCTTGAGTAGGAAAGGTCTGTGGCAGATCCTGGAAAGACTAGGATGTCCCACAAATTCCTTAAAATGATTATCTTGCTACACGAGGGCCAGCGCGGTCAAGTCAGATATGACTTGTCTATCTCAGATTGGCCTTTTTAGTCATCAGCGCGCTTGCAGAAAGCGCAGGATGAGTCCTTCCTGAATCTTCATTTGCGAAGAGAAAATGCCAGAGGGGTAAGCAAGAACCCAATAAATATTGGCCTCTAATCATCAGCCTTTGGGATATTGATGCTAAGGTATATAGTAAATATCTGTTAAATAAATTAGAGGATTGGGAATCTACTAATATTATTCACCCTGAACAGGCTGGATTTAGGAAAGGGCAGAGCACTGTTGACCATTGTTTGGTTCTTTATTTTTTAGCCCAGCAAGGAATTGCTGGTCCTAGAAAACATTTATTTGTTGATTTAGCAACAGCTTTTGAATCAATTGATAGAAACCTATTGTGGCATAAACTGGCCAACGCTAATATAGGTAATTGCTTATTGTTTTTAATTAAGGAGCTCTATACCATTCATGAATACATTTTTAACCATGGTGTTCAACTGGACAGGCAAGCTAGTAACAACTCTGAATTTTCAAAATGGTATAGACCTTATACATTGGACCATCAAAGGGCTGTTTACCTAGTAAAGCTTACATTCCCAAAACATAGGCAAGCTTTTACAGCACTTCATTTTCAAATAATGCCTACAGCTATGATTGATGCCTTCTCATAAGCCGTTGGCCTTTTGTGTATTTGTGGGGCCCCAGAAATTGAGGATTTGCCTCATTACTTGTTTTTCTGTTCATTATATTCAGAGCCAAGAACCACATTTCTGGGGTCTATTCTGTCTCATCTACATTTTAATACTGTTTCTGAAAAAAATTTCTGTCTCCTGACTCTTTGGTAACTCACAAAGTTTCACTTTTTGCCCTGCCAGCAATAAAAATTTGTGCAAGATTTATTGCTGATATTGCAGTTGATTGCTATGGGGATAATCTTACCTAATTTTATTATTGTTGTTTATATTCATATATGTCTTTTCACTGTTTTGAATTTTATCTTTTTTAATACACAGTATTTAAATGCTAGTTATTTTATGAAGCACTTTTAAAATGTACTTTTAAATTGTTCTTATTCATTTTGTATGCAAATGGCCTTTGGTCTAAGCATTAATAAAACAACTTGTGAAATTGTAGATGATCCTGATAAAGATTAGGTTTGTGGATTGCGGACTGATCATTTATATGTTCATTTGTGAGCTTTTAAAAATGTCCGGCACGATGAAGAGGAGACTGGATGGAGGATTAAGAAGTTTCCAAAGAGACGTTTTTCCTGATGTCTTCCATAGTGGGAAATAATTGTTGCGTGCAGCAGTTTATCTTTCAAAGATTCTGAATCTTTGCATGGTTTGATGTTTTTCAATTTACACATCAACATTGCTACATTGCTAACAATTCTAAAGTGACTGAATGTAGTAATTAAATTTTAGTTCCTTTACATCTTCTTTATTTCTTTTGTTTCAGCCTCAATTATTCAGTGCATAAATTATGTACAGAGTCCCAAGGACTTCAGGTAGTATATATTCAAAAGAAGACTGTGATGAAGCAAATAATGGTTGTAACAGTAAGAGTTCGGACTCTGATACTCAAGAACTTTTAGAGAGGTATGCATAATGTTCAGCTTAACTAATTTATTTTAATTTTCAAGAGGCATGCCTTCATAAAGATATAATGAAATGATCTCTTTTTTTTTCCTGAAGGATGTCCTTGGCTGTGTTGGTTCTCTCACTCACTAAGACAGAGGCACAAATAAGCAAATTAGACTTGAAGTGCACTTCCTAGTGAAGAAGCAACCTGATTCCAGCTTCATTCCTGATTGATCTCTGATCAGGACATGATATCTATTTCTTTCTGAGAAGCTTATTCCTTCTTTCTGAGTCAAAGGGGGGAAATTGTTAACTTTCTGTTCTTTTACTATCACATTTGGCTTTTTCTTTCCTTATGGAACAGCTTGGCGGTCAGCATCAGGTAGGAGTAATAGATATCATGAGAGACAATTGCCCAATAAGAATGACCAGTTTGGGGAGAAGTGTGGAACCTTTGAGGTGCTTCCATGTGAGAGGTCGTACAAATCTGGTGCCACGAGACATGAGAGAGACTGACTGAGGATGCATCAATATTTATGTGTTGTGAGCCTCCTTGGATCCCATTCTGGGAGAAAGGCAGCATATAAATCATATAAATAAATAAAAAATCTACACTGTAGAAATATTAGAGTTTGTCACAGAGGTGTCACTAAGGTTGGTGTCACCTGGTACGGTAGCTCATGGTGCCCCCCCAATCAACCTCCTTCTGTACCAGACCATACAGAATCCTTAGTAATTTTTTTGTACTGATGTTACCTGTAAATCATAATTCATATATATCATTGAATGTAATGGCAATAGTTGTGACATAAACAACTAGCAAAGTTGGAGAACGATGAACTGTCATTTGATTTATCGTGGCCATAATCAGGTCTTTTGAAATATTGCAACATGCCACCAGCTACAGTTTTTGAGTGATTCATATCTTGCCTTTTTTAAAACTTGCCTTTGCTCATATCCACTTTCCACTGTTCTAAATATACCCAGAACCCATTAATCTGACGCATGGTCAAAAGAGCAGACCACTCAGAGAATATATGGGTTCTGGTATCCTTTCTGAACTGTTTGTGTAGAACTGTACACAAAGCATACCAGGTGAGGTCTGACCAAATCAGAACAAGAGTGGAACTACTACTTCCCTCAATCTTGATGCTATGCTCCACGTCCTGGTAAAATTATTGAAAAGGAATGACAAAAATGGAATGTCAACATTTGGTTATACAGTTGCCTCTCTGCATTCGCGGCTTTCACTCTCACGATTTTGATTATTCGCGGTTTGCTCAGCAAGAACCCCATTTAAATCAGCTTCTCTCCCTCGCACGCAAGGGAGAGGAGCCGATATAAACGGAGTGCTTGCTGAGCAAACCAGGCACTCAACTCCCCACTCTCCTGGGGCTTGGCTCCATTTCGGGTGGAGAGCCAAGCCCCGGGAGAGCAGGGAGTTGGTGGGAAAGGCGCTTTTTAGCCCCACCCTCCTTTCCCAAAGCTGCGATTGAACTTTCCAAGCCTTGTCGCGGCTTTGGGAGGGTGGGGGTGGCTGAAAAGCCTCTCCCCCATGCTCCCTCCACCCCTCCCAACATTCCTGAAGCGACTATGGGGCTCTCAATCCCCATAGCCCCCTCACGAAAGCCGGGGAGAGGCCGGCAAGCCTCCCTCCCTCCGCCTTCCCTGGCCTTTCCAAGGTGGCTCTGAGGCTTCAAAACCCGAAGCCGCCTCGGGAAGGCCAGGGAAAGGCCGGCAAGCCTCCAGCCCCCACCGTCCCCGGCCTTCCCGAGGCACCTCCAAGACTTCAAAGCCCTGGAGCCCTCTTGGGAAGGCTGGGGAGAGGCCAGCAAGCCGCCCACCCACCACCATCCCCGGCCTTCCTGAGGCAGCTCCGAGACTTCAAAGCTCTGGAGCCCCCTCGGGAAGGCCGGGGAAAGGCCGGCAAGCCGCCCGCCACCGTCCCAGGCCTTCCTGAGGCAGCTCCGAGGCTTCAAAGGCCTGGAGCCCCCTCGAGAAGGCCAGGGAGAGGCCAGCAAGCCTCCCTCCCTCCTGCCACCTTCCCCGGCCTTTCCAAGGTGGCTCTGAGGCTTCAAAGCCCTGGACCCGCCTCAGGAAGGCTGGGGGGAGACCGGCCAACCTCCCAGCCACAGCCACCCCAACCTTCCCGAAGTGGCTAAGGGGCTCGAGAGCCCTATAGCCGCTTCGGGAAGCGCAGCAGGTGGCGGTGGAGGGGTGGAGGCCAGGCGGGCAGGAGGTTTTTTACCCACCCCCGCGCTTCCCCAAGTGGCGATGGGCCTCGAAAAGCCCCATTGCCACTTTGGAAGGGCGGGTTGCGGGCAGGTGGGGGAGGCCTTTTTTATTCATTTTTTTCACATTTGTGGGGGTCTCGAGGCCCAAACCCCCACAAATGTGGAGGGACGACTGTATGTCTGACTACTTATTTCTTTTCAGCTTAAAACCAAGGCCTAGAGGGTCTTCCACATGATCCTTTTGAGGTCAATCGTTGTCTGCTTTTCCCTGAGTTAAGAGGCCCTTCTTTCTGCTATGCATGAAGGGATATCTGTTCATTAGATGAGGAACCTTGCTCTCCCCAAGCACCTTTGGCACCAGTGTCTCTCCAGTAGGTCTTTATGGGACTGCCACATAAAAATCAGTACTCTGAAACTGATTAAATTTGCTTTGGCCAAATACTGCTTTGGGGAACAGGAATCCCAATATGTAGTGGAAGTTTTTAGACATGTCAGCAGCAAGAGGCACACCTTTTTTTAGTATCACGGTTGTATATCCTATCAGGGCTTATCCTCCTTCACTGCAGGAAAAAGGAACATTGGGATTTACTGTGATTTTTTTGTATATAAACATTTTATTTCAATAATTCAGATATTGAGATAACTGTCACAACATTTCCTACTTTCTAATATTACATTCCTCAGTGGATAGGCTTCAGAAGATCCTGAAGCAGGTTGTGTAGCTCTTCCCATTTGCTCCTGATAGGCACTGGTGAGGTCACATGGGAGAAGTGACCCCACCGAAGTCCAGTTCTCTTCCTGCCTATCACTCCTGTAGGACATTTGGGGGGGGGGGTGTTCCGAACCTGACCACATGGACAGCAAAATCTGGACCCTTTTTCCTTTTCCTCCTTTCCTTAGTTTTTCTTCTCTCCGCTTGCTCTCTGGTTGCTTCAGCACTGCACAACTCTCCCGCCCCAAAAATGTTGTTTCCCCTTCTTTTGCTTTCTACTCTCCTTACCTTTTTTCTGTTTGGGACTTCGATCACCCAGAAAAATGTCAGGGGATGACAGGACACTCAATCCCCAGCAGAAGCCAAAAACTGTCTCAGCAGACTTAGTAGCAACCTGCTCCCAAGAATACTCACACACAGTGTTTTGACGTCCAAAAATAGGAGGCACTTTTATCTTCAAGTTCAAGTAGTTGCAGTATATACAGATATTTACACTTTCATCACTCAAACTGCTACGCCAGACACCCATGAATTGCAAGAACAGAATGAGCTCTGGCTGAGCTCCCTTATATACACATCTACAGGGCATTGGAGTCCAGTTCGTGGAATCAGCCATCATGACTCAGGATGACTCTACATTGTTTGGCCATTTTATAATGGAGTTCAGTCTCTAACTCCTGACAAAAAATGCCAAAAAATGGGGAGAAGCCCCCTGCTTTGGCCACCATGGTTAACCCCCCAAATTTGCTCCCTCCTTTAAGACTTGGAGCTAGCCTGCCAACGGTGGCGGCTACCAGCCCCTTGAGGAGGCTGAGAGGCAACTTGAGGGAGTAAATTTCCTCAGTGCTTCTGCAATGTGTCTTCCCACCCGAGAAGCCAGGGTTGGGGAAACAGACCTCCTGAGGTTCACTGGACTCTGGTACTTCACCCAGCAGTCGGCTGGATTGGAAGGTATGAGTGATATTGGGGGGCCCACGCTTGGTCTCTTGTGGGGGGACTTAGCCTCCAGCTTTACAGCCTGGATCTGAGAGCTTGTCGCCAGGGAGATAGCCAACTGGATCACAGCTAGTTTCTCATGACTCTGAGATCCCAGGGAAGCAGAGGGAGGGGAGAGAAACTGGAGTTCCCATATCCCTCCCCCCCAGTGCAGGATCCTTATTAGGTACAGCGACTTCACCTTGAATTTTCTGCGCTCAGAACCCTGTCAGTTTCCTATCTGAACGAGCAGGCCCTATTCACAGGAGAGGAGGCCAACACTTCCTTCTCTGGCATGTCCAGCCACCATCGCAGTCACCACCAGGCAAGGGAACAGAGGCCCAGGGGCCAGGCCTGGGGGGAGCAGTATCAGTGTTCCGCTACAGGGGCTGCTTCCTTGGCACAACAACTTCCCAGGAAGTGCAGGAGAACCACGCAGAGTATGGATGATGCAACTCCATTCACTCCTCTGAGGAGGGGGAGGTTTCCTTGATCCCGACCTCTTGGCTACAGAGGAAGAACACTTACTGGAGAAGGAAAGGGAGGAGGGGAAGGATCCTGAACAATCTGCCACACGTTTGTTCAGGATGGAGGACTTCCCAGCCTTACTGAGAAAAACAGTCAGAACCTTAAATCTGACCCTTCCCTCCAGTCAGGAGCCCCAATTGGAACCAGACCTTCCCAAGGTGTCTGGGGACCTTTCCCCTACAGCTATGCCCTTAGCTCAGGAAAAGCCCTTCCTTGCCAACTTGATGCAGGTGGTCAGGGACAAATGGAGCAGACCAGCTGCTTCCAGAACCCAGCCTAGTGTGGCAAGGAAGCTCTACAACCTTCTACCTAGTGTGATGGCCAAACTACAAGTCCCTCTCCTGCCCCTGTTTCGGCCTTGGTGTCCTCTGTGGTTATCTGCCACAATAGCACGGACATCCTTAAAATTCCAGAGAGCAGAAAGATTGATTTGGCCCTCAAGAGGAACCACGCAGCTATCTCGCTAGCCAGAGTGGCTGCCTCAGCAACCATAATGGTCCAAGGAGGTTCTAGCCGAGATTCCAGAGGATGAAGTGAAGATTAAGCAGGGCCTCAATAAGATCACAAGGGCCTGTGCTTTTCTGGGAGACAGCAACATGGACATCATCCAGTTCTCTGCAAGGGATCAGGCAGCACTGTCGCAGCTAGGAGGCTGCTGTGCCTTAAGAGCTGGAACACAGATTTTTATTAAAATAATTTTTATTCAAGATATATTTTTTAAAAAGAACACATAAAACACATAAAGATACATATAACATTTACACAAGACATATAAAATAGTAAACATATGCAACAAAAAATACAATACCCTCCCTCCCTGCCTTTTAAATTTGACTTCCCATTACTCTCTTTTCCTCTAGCTATCCCTCTCTTATTAATCAATATTAAACCAATGCTTTTATCATCTATTCTTATTTATAATTCTAAAGACAAACTTTCCAACTATAATTTTAATAAATTTCCAGCATTTCTCTTGTCCATCACTAAATACTATTTAAATCATAATACAAGTCCCATAACATTAAGTTCTCGGTAATTCTTTTTATAATATTCTATAAGTGATTCCCAGTTTTTTATAAAATTCTCATTAGATTTATTTTTTTATCAAATGTATTAATTTATCTAGCAGTGCATATTCCATAACTTTTCTCATCCATTCCTCATACGTTGCGATATCATTAGGTTTCCATTTCCTTGCGTATATCACTCTTGCAGCAGTTATTAAATAGTTGATTAATTTATTATATTTTCATTCTACATTATTTTTCAGATCTAACATATTTAGGAGATATAATTCAGGTCTCCTTTTTATTTTTGCTTTTAAATTTTTTTCTATCCATTTATTAACTTTAAACCAATATTTCTTCACTCTATCACATTTCCACCAAATGTGATAGAATGAACCTATTTGTTTCTGGCATTTCCAGCACTCATTTGAGCTATTTTTATAAATATTTGCCAGTTTCTGGGGGGTATATACCATTTATATATCATTTTATAATAATTTTCCTTAACATTATTTGAGCACGTAAATTTTAACACTTTAATCCAGACTCCTTCCCATTGTTCTAAATTCAATTGATGTTCCACATCTTGCGCCCATGCCACTATATACTTTTTAATTTAAGAGCTGGAACACAGATTTTAAGTACAAGCAGAATTTGATCATGACCCCTTTTGGAGAGGAAAGCTGTTCGAGGAGTCTCTGGAGCCAGTCTTGGTTGAGGACAAGGACAAGAAGAACACTGTGGCCTTAGGGAAAAGAAGGGAGGATAGGAGGTTTTCAAGGCAGAACTGTTCCTTTTGTGCTTACAGACCTTACTCCAATTCCATGCCAGCCTCCTTGTCCCAGTACAGAGACACCAGGCTACAGAAACAGTGCTGGGAAAACCAAGGGACCCAGTGCAAGTTCCAGCCAGACTCCACAGACAGACCTCAGTGCAATAACAACTTCAGCAGAGGTCAGTGCAAAAATCAGCAGTTATGACAGGGAACCTCCAGTAGGGAGCAGACTTCAGGGTTTCATGAGGACATGGGAGAATTCAACTTAAGATCACTGGGTTTTGGATACTATTTGCCAGGGCTATTGAATAGAGTTCTCCCCCACAGTGGTTCGTTCCCACCCCAAAGTCCAAGGACTCCGTCAAGCATCACCTCCTGTTAGAAGCCATCCATAATCTCCACTGTCTGGGAACAATAGAGAAGATACCACTCTCTGGAGAGGGAAGGGATCCTACTCCAAACTGTTTCTCGTACCCAAGAAAAATGGGGCCTGGAGGGCCATCCTCAATTTGAGAGGTCTCAATTGATTTGGCAGGTAAAGGAGGTTCCTTATGGAAACTTTAAAGCACCTCCTGGAGGCCTTATGCCTGGGGGACTTCTCCTCTCTGGATTTACGGGGTGTCTATCTTATTTTATTTATTTTTTATTTATTTATTTATTTATTTATATCCTGCTCTTCAGCCACAAGGCTATCAGAGTGGCTTACAAATTGTTTTTAATTTTCATGTCCTGATCCATTGTGTGCACCATCACTTCCTGTGTTTTGCCTACAACAACAGGCATTTCCAATGCAAGGCATTTCCTTTTGGTCTCCTCTTGGCACCAAAGGTCTTCACAAAGATCATGGTGGCTCACTGGTGAAGAGATACTGCATGTATACCCTTGCTTGGATTACCTGTTCATACATTCTGGGTTCAGACAGCATGGATGGATGGATGTCCAGTATGTTCTCAGTTCCCTCCAGGAGCACGGCTTCCTGGTGAACCTCAAGAAGAGCTCCCTAGACCCAGCTCAGTGTATAAAATATTTGGGAGCAACATTGGACTCAGCGTGGGACAGGCCTCTGTCCTGCAGGAGAGGGTCAGCACTATAAGAAAAGCAATCCAGTGGGTTGAGTATTCATCGGTGGACCTCATGCACCTGGCCCATTTGCAGGGTCTAATGATAGCTGCAGTAGATTACGTGCCCTGGGCCCGTTTTCATGCCTGAGTCCTGCAGTGGTTCCTCCTTCCTTTCCAGGAGGACATTGCAACCAGGAGACATCACCAGGTCAGCATGATAGAGAGGGTGTGCAGATTGTTAGAGTGGTGGATATCCCCAGCAATCAACAGGGGCCATCTCATTTGTAGGCCGGACAGAGTTCAGATAACTTCAGATGCAAGCGTGAGGGGCCCACTGCAAGAACCACCTAGCACAGGACAAGTGGTCTCAGGCAGAAAGTGCACACAGCATAAATTGGCTAGAACTCAGATCTGTGCTGCTGGCCTTCCACAACCTGATCAAGCAGGACAGTTCTCATTAGGACCACCAATACCATAACAAAGGCCCACATAAATTTCCAGGGCAGCACCAGTTCAAGATGGCTCATGACGGAGGCTCAGCTGATCCTGTCTTAGTTGGAGGAAAATTCTCATATGTGGAAACAAAGTATCTTCAGGGGTGCTCTGAATACCAGGGCAGACTGACTCAGCAGGTCAGACATCAACCAAGGGGAGTGGAACCTTCACCCAGAGTTTGAACATTATCGCAGACATGCTGGGCCATCCGGTGGTGGACCACTTTGCTTCTCTGGTGAATTCCAAGCTGCCTTGCTTTTTCTTGAGATTTTTTGGTGGAGGGAGCCAAGGGTCTGGATGCCCTTACATGGCCTTAGCCGAAAGGTCTACTTTTTGCCTTTCCACCGTTCCCACTAATCTCCAGCGTACTGGGGAAGATTTTAAGGGAGGCTGCCCAAGTTTTCTTGGTAGCCCTGGCATGACTGAGAAGAGCTTGGTTCTCAGAGATACTGAGCATGGCAATGGCATCTCTCTCAATTCCACTACGACCGGACCTTCTGTCGCAGGGCCAGGTCTGTCACCTAGACCCAGCCTGGCTACGGTTCCTTGTGTGGAGATTGAGCGGTCTATGCAGAGTTCCTGGGGTTACTCCCAGAAGGTAGCAGACACTGTCCTGGTGTCATGGAAAGGATTGACCAACAGAATCTCGAATATACCTTTAGGGTTTTTTTGTAGGTGATGTAGGAGTAAGAAACTGGACTTCAGAGACCTCTCCATGCCCATGGTACTGGAATTTCTACAAGAGGAAGCTGATCACAAGCTGTGCCCAAGCACCATCAAAAGACAGGTGGCAGCTATATCTTCAGTACTGTCCCCTGACAAGGCTTCCAGGTTGTCATAGCACCTGCACTTATGCAGATTCCTGAAGGGGCTTACCAACTTAGCCCCACCCACTGTTCATCGCCTTCCCTTATGGGACGTTCATATAGTCCTCAAGGCTTTGACAATCCATCCCTTTGAACACTGAGGGAAACATCCCTGAAGCACCTGACCTGGAAGGCCCTTTTTCTGGTGGCCATTACTTCTACATGGAGGGTGTCGGAGCTGGGAACCCTTTCCGTTCGTGAGGAGTTGTCTGTTTAGACTGGACTCAGTGGTCCTATGATTGGCTCTGGCCTTCTTCCTCAAAGTAAACTCTATTTTCCACAGGGGTCAAGACATCATACTGCCTTCTTTCTGCCCTCATTCTGTCAGGGAACTGGAGAAGATCTGGCACACGCTGGATGTCTGTAAGGCCATTTGCATATACATCAGAAGGACCAAAGCATTTAGAGCAACAGAAACCCTCTTCATTTCAATCCATCCTCAGTTTCTGGGGAGGAAAGTAACGTCTTTGACACTGAGCAGATGGATTAAGGCTTGTATTGTAGGATGGTATGAGTGTTTAGGGATCACCCCACCTGGGGGAATACAAGCCCACTCCACCACAAGTGCAGCTCCCTCAACAGCCTGGACATTGAGTACTTCTCTAGATGAGATATGCAGGGTAGCCGCCTGGAAATCCTTGTCTACTTTGGTCAGGCGCTACAGACTGGGCAATTTCCAAACAGCGGAGGTGGCTTTTGGCAGAAGAGACCTCCAGCAGGTGATTGAGTCCAAGCATCTGTAGTCTTTCCTCACCAGCACCCCCCGCCCTGGTCCAAGAAAGCTCTGGCATGTCCCAACCTACTTTGGGATGTCCTGAAGCCTATCTACTAGGGAAAGAAATGTTGGTCTTACCTGTGACACACCATTCTCAATAGATAGGTGAAGAACATCCTTCCCACCTAGAGGTTACTGGTGAGGTGAGCCAGGAGTCATGGCACCCTCAGGGTAGAAGGGGGCAGAGCTCTGTTTTCCTTTTTTGTCTTCCCTTGGTGAGGGGGGGAGGCTCTGCCTCATTTTGCCTCTCTCTCTATATAAAAATCTCCAAGCTTGTCACTTGGCTATACAGTTGTCCCTTCACATTTGTGGGGGTTAGGGGCGGAGCACCACCATGAAAGTAAAATTAAAAAAACAACTAAAAATGCAAAAAAAAAAAAAAAGACCTAAAAAGCCTGGGACGACTTACACAAGGTCAGTATGATACCTTTGTCAGCCATGGTGCTGCTTCTGCTTTTGAGGTTTTCCTGCCATGACAGGGTGGGAGGGTGCAAATGGGGCTTCTTTCAGGCTCCCCTGGCATGGATTAAGCTCCCAGAGCTTGTGCCTGGAGAGGTTGCAAGAAACAGCATACACCGCTCTCTCTCTTCACAGAGCTTTTGAGGTTTCTCTGTCATGATGGAGGGGGGTGAACGGGGCTTCTTTCAGGCTCCCCCGGCATGGATTAAGCCCTGGCATGGAGTCTTGGAGCTTGTTCTCTGCTGGGTGAGGCTGTGGGAGGTTTCACTGTCACCGAAGAGAGAGCAATATCCTGTTCTTTCCTGCAACCTCTCCTGGCACAGAGCAAGCTACGAGAACTTAATCCATGCCTGGGAAGCCTGAATCCATGCTGGGGAAGCTTAATCCATGTTGGGGAAGCCTGAAAGAAGCATGGTGGAAAGTCCCAAAAGCACTGCCGAAGACGTAGTGAGTGGGGCTTGCCTTCCTCCAGCATCTCTGGGCATGGAGTAAACTCCAAAGAGCTTAGTCCATGCCCAGAGAGCCTGAAAGAAGCCCCATCACCCTGATACGGTGGAAAGCCCCTCCAAAGAAAGAGCAGGGGGCATTCCTTCCTTCAGAGTCTACCAGCACGGAGTAGGCTTGGAGAGTTTCATCAAATCCGTGAATAATCAAAACCATGAAAATGAAAACCACAAACGTCATGGGATGACTGTAGTACAAATTGGCCTTCAGAGGGGTCACTCCTTCCATGTAACTTCACCAGAGGGGCTGTTCTTTTTTCTGCCGATAAGGAGTAGATAGGAGGAGCTACCCAACCTCTTCAGGATGTTCTTTGGCTGTTTACTGGGAATGGACGTATCACAGGTAAGACTGACATTCCTTTCTATAATATGATTTGCAGATGACACCAAATTAGGAGGGGTAGCTAATACCCTAGATACAAAATTCAAAATGACCTTAGCAGATTAGAAAGCTGGGCCAAAACTAGCAAAATGAATTTCAGCAGGGAGAAGTGTAGGATACTACACTTAGGCAGGGAAAAAAATGAAATGTATAGATATAGGATGAGTGACACCTGGCTTGATAGTAGTGCATGCGAAAGGGATCTGGGAGTCTTAGTGGACCACAAGCTGAACATGAGTCAGCAATGCGATGCAGCAGCCAGAAAAGCTGCATGATAATGGCTGCTGCTATACTGCAGAAATAATGCAGTTTGACACTGCTTTAACTGCCATGGCTTAATGCTATGGAATTCTGGAATTTGTAGTTTTGTGAGATATTTAGCCTCCTCTGTCAGAGAGCTCTGGTGCCACAGTCAGTGAAAATTTGTTCAATTGAAAGAGTTTGAATTTAACCTACAGATGAATTCTGGTGGGTAGGGGATTGTAATCAGTAGATCCAAAGTAAATAAATTTCAAAAAATATAGGCAGTTAAAATTTGTTAATAATACAGATCTCCCTGCATAGATGAGATGATTAACACATGGTGTAATATAAAAAGGATTTGTCCCTGTTCAAGAGACAGGATGTAGAGTTAAATCTCTTGATTAATTCTTGTTCTGCTGTTCCCCTTTGGAAGCTATCTTTGAAGTTTTTTCTTAAGGATAAGTGAAGATCAGAAGCAGAGCATGCTAGAAAATTGAAGCTCCTCCATAGAATCATAGCAGTTTCTGGTGTCAGATTTGTATCAATGTATTCATTTGCATAAACACTGGACTATTTGTCCTATGTAAAATGCAGCAAGGCGTTGCTGGCAAATGATGGTATCATATACAACACCACAATGCTTATTTATTCTGCACTTTAATATATAGGGCAAACTTGTTAGTCTCTCTGCAAAAGAATAAATGGACACAAATCTGACATCACAAATGGCAACATTCAAAGACCAGTGGAGAACACTTCAGTTTCCCAGAACACTCTAACATCAGGGTCAAACAGTGGTTGTTAAATGAAAGAACTTCAAAAACAGATTCCAACAAGATACAGTTGAACATCAAGAGGGTCAGTTCTATAACGTTATGTAATGTTTCAGGGACAGGTGTCAACCAATATGCTGATGGTATCCAGCTATTTCTTTCCTTTCCAGCTCAATACAAGGAAACTATCTCTGTTTGAAACTAGTATCTGTTGGTAGTAATGGACTGGATGAGGAACAATCTGAAACACAATCCAGACAAGACAAAGGCATTCCTGGTCAGTCAAAAGGCAGATCAGGGAGTAGGGATTCCACCTGTGTTGGATGGAGTTGCATTCCCGCTGAAGATGTAGCTTGGGTGTACTCTATTCAGCCTTGATACTAACGTTTCTGTAGTAGGCAGGAGTGCATTTGCACAGTTAAAGCTAGCGACTGGTTGCACCCATTTCTTGGGATGTCTGGTTTGGCTGTGGTGACACATACCTTAGTTACCTCACCCCTCAATTGGATTGCTGTAATGCACTCTAAATGGGGATGGCTTTGAAGAGTGGAAACTTCAACTGGTCCAAAGAGCTGCAGCTGGATCGCTAACAGGTGTTGGGTTTTACAGGCAGCACACAACTCCTTTGTTGCAACAGCTCCACTAGCTGCTGGTCTGTTCCCAGGCACAATTCAAAGTGCTGTAAAGCTATAAAACCCTGTGTGGTTTACGCCCAGGTTATTTGAAGGACTGTTATCTTCTTGTATTAGCCTACCCAAGCTTTAAGATTTGCAGTGGAAGCACTTCTGTCTATCTCACCATCTTTAAAAGCACAGTTGGTGGAAATGTGGGAGAAGGCCTTCTGTGATGTGCCAAAAACACGTTCACATTAACTTAATAAGATTTCTTTATTAAGCAAGGAAACGCACATCAGTAACATAGGCAAAGCCAGAACTGAAACCAATCCAGTACAGACACCAGATAAACCCTTACAGCGTGAGAATGGCATGTGGGGAGGGCAGTAGGAGTAGAGGCTGCCTCCAGGTGCTATGGCCTTGAAGTCTCCAGAAAAACAGCATTCCCAGCCCAAAAGGTGGGCTGGCTGCAGTCCAGAGATAAAGAGGCCCAGGCAGGGGAATCAGGCCAGGATCCAAACTCATGTCAGGCCAGGAACCAAACTCATGTCAGGGTCTTCCATGGAATCTAACACCCAGAATCCATGGATGAACATGACACCTTCTCTGTAGCTACTATCACACTTAGGAGCTACTGTATCTATTTCAAATGCCCCCTTATGTAATACCATTAAAGTTAATGAGGAAATGGGATAGAAAAAATTAAGGAAAGAAATTATTCCAGAGCACGGCCTCACAGCCCGGAAAAAACCCAAGGAAAATCTATGGATGCCGGCCATGAAAGCCTTCGACTTCACAATTAAAGGAACAGATTTCAGGAAATAAAAAAATCAAGTATTTCGAATACGTTACTTTAAGAAACATCAAGAAAAGGCAGGTTGGGGACTCCCTAGCCTAGAAATTTATTATGTGGCTTTCCAAATGTTGGATTTATAATATTATAATTTATAAGATTTATAATATGATTTTAAAAAAGGTGGGTCAGAATAGAGGAAACAACTGAACAATATGGAATATAGATCAGTAGTAGGTAATATGCTAGAAAGTGGGCACCTCATTTTAAGAAAGATATAGACAAGTTCAGAGAAGGGCAACAAAGATGATAAGATGTATGGAGAACAAAACATGAGGAAAGATTGAAGGAGCTGGGTATGTTCAGCTCGTCAAGAGAAACTGAGGGGTTGTCACAGAGAGCATGCCTGCTCTTTGCTGCGCCAGAGAGTAGGACCAGGACTAATGGGTTTAAGTTACAGGAGGGTAGATTTCAATTGAATATTAAAAGGAACATTTTGACCGTGAGAGCAGTTTGGCAATGAAACCAATTGCCTAGAGATGTGGTGGGGTCTCATCTGGATGTCTTCAAAGAGATGCTGTTGGGGATGCTCTATCTGGAGATCCTGCATTGAGCACTGATTCTAATACTGTTTTAATCTTAATGTTTATGTTTCTAACTATACGCATTTTTATTGTATTTTATGCTTTTTTGTAAGCTACCTTAAATCCCAGTCTGGGATTTAAGTTTATTATTTGTTAGTACAGTAGCACCCCCATATCCACTGATTTGCCAACCACGGATTCAATTATCCATGGTTTGCAATGGCAGAGGGGAGGGAGATGGGAGGAATTAACTTATCTCCCCTGTCCCTTCCCCTGGGAGGGCTCCTGTCCCTGCGGTGGTGAAGGAAGGAGCAAACTGGCCTCGTCCCCTTCCCCCTTTGCCCCCACAATTACAACCGTGGTGGGGCCATGGTGGAGGGGAAGGGGCGGAGGAGTGAACTGGCATCATCCCCTTCCCCCTTTGCCCCTGCAATTGCAGCCGCAGCAGGGTCATGGGCAATGGGCTAAGGGGGCAGAAGAGTGAACTGCCTCCCTTTGCCCCTGCAATTGCAGTCACAGTGGGGCCATGGCAGGGGGGAAGGGGGCAGAGGAGCGAACTCAACCCCCCTTTCCTCCAGGATGCCCCCCCCCGGGATGGTGTTCACTATTATCAGTGGAATTTGCCATCCACAGGTGCCCCTGGAACCAATCACACATGGATGTGGGGGTGATACTGTAGTCACTATGTAGGCAATTTTTCACAGTGTTTTGTGTGTGTGTTTCTGTTTCTTGTGGTCCTACTGTTATGCTCATACATACCTTTCAATGCTCCCTCACATTTTCTAGATTGTCTGAAGGAAACAAATCACCCTGTAGCTGTGCAAAGAATCACCCTCTTTTCAGTCATAAACGAGAAAATGCACAGTTTCCATGCTTGGCCAAGAGTAAGTTCTGTATTTGTTAATTACAATGGGTTGGATCTATACTTACTCGGGGATAGAGATAGGCTGGATTTTATGGTTGTGGAGGGTGACAGTTTCCTCTCTAACCCATCATAGATAGGTCCAACTTCTAGTGAACATTCAAAGGATCAGGCTTCAGATAGATATAGATATAGATGTGAAAGTGTGTATATGTGTGTGTGTGTATGTGCATATATAGGTACTTAGAAATATGGTCAATAGCCTTTAGTGGAGTCTATATCCAGGTAGAACTTCACAAGCTTGGCTAGCACTATAAGAGTAGGTTCTCCTATTGCTAGTATTTAGTAAACCAAATTGCAAAATATATCCCAACAATTTTTATTAGTATATAATGTATATCAATTAACAATTTTGCCCAATTTTTGTGCTCCCTCTATCCTGTTGTAGATTTGTAGGGAACCTTTTTCAAAACTGGAATTGATCATTTACCCACTGCAGTGTTGAAAACAAGCCTAAAACAGGCCTGGGGAGGGAACAAAATGTACTATTGCATCCCTACCAGGGAATAGTGGGCATTTTCAGCCAGAAAATAATGGGGGATCAGGGTGCTGCAGTGTTCTCAAATCTCAGGGTGTCAATGTGGCCTTTGGACCTCTGAAAGTTGTGACCCAGCAGAAAATAAACTCATTCAATTTTTTTCTAATTTCTTAGAACAATTGCCAACAAATAAATTAATCTTATCCCCTGAATAAATTTGACCAAGTGTCAAAAAAATTACACAATGATGTCTAACATGTGCTTTCTAAAGCCATATTACTGTAAAACATTATTTTGTTATACTTTTCTATGTGTTTCCAGAAGGCATCATCAGGCTGATATGTAACGTGACAGTGCTAAGTGTGATAGCTCCGTTTTGCCTGGTCTACAGCATCATTACAAGGTAAACATAAACAATAACCTTTTGTAGAGTATGAACTAAATAATAGACCAATGCAGTGCTTTCAGACATTTTCAAGAACTCACGATTAAATTGTTCAAACCATATTTTCCCCTCTATAGTAGAAATATAAGGCTATTGCTTCTGTTGTTGGCACTGAACAAGTTTATAATTTATTTTTCATTTTTGATGTTTCTCTCTGTGTGTATATATACCTATGTATATAATGTTCTGTGTAGTATGCACTAGAAATAATTAAAGCAAAAAATGTATTTTGTAGAGGAACTTTGCAGGGGTAATGGTATGGTGCTGGTCAGTTGAAAGGGAAAAGGCCCCTGAAATGAAAGAAAGAAAGGGGAGGATCTCTCTTGGGAAAATGCTGGAACCATGTGTAGTTCAGGACCCATAGTTTGAGAAGCAATGGACTAACACACTGATTGTGAGATGCAGCTTAGTGTCAAATTAAATATGATGCTCATCACGTGATTGGCATTTTTTAGCATGACCAGTTCAAGCCTGAAAGCATAGGCTTTGTTTTTACTAGGAAGAACAAGGAAATGGTAGGGCCACTGTGTGGAGAAGGTGGCAAAATGCTAATAGGGGATAGAGGAAAGGCAGAACTACTCAACACCTTCTTTGCCTCTGCCTTCTCCCAAAAGGAGAACAGTGCCCAATCTAGGGAAAATGGAGCAGATGATGAAGTAGAGGAGATGCAGCACAGAATAGGTTAAAAAGGTAGTTCAGGAATACCTGGCTAGTATAAATGAATTCAACTCTACAGGGCCAGATGAACTTCATCCAAGGGTATTAAAAGAACCGGAAAGGTCCCAGCAGACTGGAGGAGGGGCAGATGTTGTCCCCATCTTTAAAAAAGGAGGGGAAAGAAGACCCAAATAATTATCACCCAGTCAGCCTGACATCAATACTAGGAAAGATACTAGAGCAGATCATTAAACAGACAGTCTGTAAGCACTTAGAAAGAAATGCCATGATCACTAAAAGTCAACAATGGGTTTCTCAAAAACAAGTCATACCAGGCTAATCTTACCTCTTTTATTTATTTATTTATTTTTATTTTTATTTTATTTTACAAACTTGATAGATGAAGGGAATGCTGTGGATCTAGTGTATCTTGATTTCAATAAGGCCTTTGACAAGGTCCCCTGCCACCTCCCCTTAAGCCTGGCTTTGGAGGCCCCTCTCTCTATGGAGCTGTGAATGAGGCGGCCCCCTCTCCCTGTCCTCTCCCTCACCTCCTCCTCCTTCTGTGCCCCAGCATGCCAAACCCCCAGCATGCCATCAGTACTAACTTCGTGAATACATAAAACCGTGAAAGGGAAGCTTTGGAAGGGATGACTGTATTGTATTACTTATAGGCTTCTGTTGTTTTGTATCCCCTATGCTTCTCACAGAATTTATCATTGTCCTATCACACGTTTTTGATAATCTGTTTGAAGTTTTTCTCTCTCTGTTTTTCTGTTGATGTTTTGCTTGTTTATGGATCCTTCCTTGTTTCCTGTTCCATAGAAATCAGTTGCAAGACTTGTGGTGTATTTCAGAAGAAAAAGATGTATAAAACCATACATATATTTTAAAATACATGTTTTAAAACATGCAAAAACAAGCATTAGTGAATGGGGGAAATTCAAAGAAAAGATGCATATATTAGGAAAAATGTATATGCAAAATGCATACAAATTTCTATGTGGAGATTAATAACTGTGTTGTGCAAGATGACATGAAATAAGGATAAGACAAAAGTCGCAGATGTTATTCAGAGGTACATGGTTAATCAAGACCAAGAGTTGTCCATGTTTCTAGGCAAAGTCCAGTAAATCCATAGTAAAATCCTATGGTGAGGGCAATAGAGTGTTTTAGTCCTTTGCGTTTGATATAGTCCCAGTCTACTATTTGGGAGAATAGCCTCAGTTGGCTTCTAGCAATGTCTTCTAGTTATGAACACACAGAACCTTCTGATACATGCAAAGCCTTCTGCCAGGTGGTGGCAGTAGTGCCTGCAGTGGTGCAGCAGGTTTTTTGCAAAGGGTCTGTTGGAGCTGCATGGTTGCACTAGTGTAAAGAAGGCTCATGAGGGAGACAACAAAGCCTAGTCTCTCAATATTCAGTAGCCTGCCTCAGAACAGATGGTCTTGTGTGGAACATTGGATACTTCTAGTACATTAGATACTTCTAGGCAGACACAGGGTTCAAACATTCTGCCATTTTCTCTCTGAGTTCCTTACCAGTTCTTTGGTTCATGACAGTGGGATGTTTGTGATGTAGCAACCACACATTCTGCATGGAGATAAGGAGTCAATCTTTTAAACATATATGGACCTTCTTGATTTAATTTTCAGTGAAAGTATTTACCAGACATATTTAATTCTCAAAACAAATAGAAGTATCTTCACTTGTACCTAAAATCAGTAAGCAGAACATCAAGCCCAAAGAGGAACTAGCACTGTAGTTTGAGTGTCAAGTTAAACTGTCGGTACAGAGTTTAATATGAATAATGCTAACATTACATTTTGTCTCTTTGCTGTTTCTCAGAGGGAACTATGCTCAGAAAACTGTATTTTGGGTGGTGACCCTGTTCCTGTTCCTTTTTGGTGAGCTTCCTCTTATAGGGCTAAGAATAAGTTGAGGTTCTTCGAGAAAGATTTTCCATTCTTTTGTGTATAACAGCTTGCCTTGTTATATCCGTGTTTGTTGTTGTGTGCCTTCATGTCATTTTCCCACTTATAGTATGTCAAACCTAAGATTTGTTCAGAGAAGGATTGCCATTGCCTTTCTCTGAGGCTGAGAGAGTGTGACATGCCTATGGTTGAACACCCAGTCAAGTAAGGATCACAGAACAGAAAAAGGCTGCAATTTTAGCAGAGACTGCTCCTCCACTTCTTTCCCTTAGGTTCTTCATTGTGGTCTCGGTGACTCACACAAGTGGGGTTTACTGCTGTATTAGATAAGAAAACTGAAAGACAACATTGGAAAATAATACTTTATATGATTTCAGCAGCCAATTATTGTTAGCCAAATTTTGGAAAACTACTTACACACCAAGTATAGATGAATGAATGGATAAACTCTTAGAAATGAAAGATCTTAATAAACAGATGGCTATGATGAATAAAAAAATTGATAGAATATTTTAGTGAAACATGGGCATCAATTACTCAATATTGGGATAACAAATTACGTTAATAAAATAGATAAAATATATATTATAGCAGAAGTATGAGGTCTTGCCAAATCTCTGGCTTTTCTTCGCAAACGAAGATTCAGGAAGGACTCATCCCACGCTTTCTGCAAGCGCGCTGATGACTAAAAAGGCCAATCCGAGATAAACAAGTCCGGTTGCAAAAAGCACAGCAGAAGGTCTCCTTGGGTGATGTTTTTGGGTTGTGATTGTTTCTGCGTTGTCATTTCTCTTCAAGACTTGTTCGTCGTGAGTTCTCAAATAAGGCTGCAGCATTGTGGATAGTGCGTCTCCATGCCTCCCGATGTGAGGCCAGGGCGGACCACCAAATAGGACAAGCATTAAAATATATAAGACAGACTTGGTAGAAGTACGGTTTAAAGAGAACATTAAGATTGAATTTTGTTTACATAATTTAAAAGTCAATTTGAAATGTCTCTGAGAAACAGCCAGCAAAAGTCAGGTAGAATTTTGGAAGTAAAGATACATGTACAAGGTAGCAGAAAGAAAGGTGAAAAGATGGAAAGAGTATATGATGAGTATATAATATAACATTGATTTAAATCTTTGGGATTACAGTTACTCTGTTTTGAATCTTGCTTTTTCTTTGTTACAAAAACGAAACACAACTATGTATAGTTCTGATTATGTTTTTTTTATTTTTTATGTATTTAAATATAATCAATAAAAAACCAGATGGGGTTTACTGCACCTGTGCAGTGCATCGTTCAGAATCTTCTAGAGCTATTATGAAAGCATTTTGGTGGCAGTTCTTCCTCCCCTGGTTCATGTGATCCGTCCAGTTCCCATTCAAATTCATCTACCGTAGCATCAGCATCAAAGGAACTGTTACTGAGCTGATTGCTTCAATTTTTCAGATTTTTTCTCTCTCTGGTTTTGATTTCTCTTCAGGGTTGGCTGTTTTACCACCTTGGTTTAAACCAAATTACTTTTTTAAAACCCAAACTTCTGTTGGTTGTTTAAAAAAAAAAGATTATTCATATTTTTTTTTAAAAAGTCTGGCTATTATTACTATTTTCCAACCCTCTTACTAGAACAAGAATATCTGTTAGAATTTGAACATTTTAACTTTAACAGTTTATTGGGAGTTGTTCATTATTAGACCAGTATGCTGTGTCAGTTGCTTCTTTTCAATCACTTATTTTTATCCCAGCTGAAGAAGCAACAGGAAAACTTTGATGTGGATCTACACTGGGAGCTGGCATTATCGCTGGAGCCTGTGAATGCCAAGCTGTCAATTTTAACAGATAAAATCTAGGCCATAGAGGACACCGCCTCTCAGGCCCTGCAGGCAAACTCAGCTCACAATTCGCGTATCTATCGCCTCGAGGAATCTGCCGAGTACTTGACAAAGTTGATGACCTTGAAAATCGAAGCAGGCATCTTAAGATTCACCTTCGTGGGATACCTGAAGAAGCTGAGCGCTTTGACATCAAATATTTTATACTCTCCTGGATCAATGGCCAGTGCCCTGATTTGGATCTTTGTGACAGAGATATAGAAAGAGGACAAAGATCACTCATCTCTCCCCAAATGGTTTGCAGGCTTCCCAGAGATATTATCTTGTGCTTCTCCTCTTTCCCCTTTCCTCCTTCTTTCCCCCAAAAGAAGCAGACTATGTCTCAACTGCTCTTACCTCCCTGACCTTTGATGGGACCCCCATCTCCATTTACCAAGACGTTTCAGCAGAGACATTACAGAAATGTAAAGAATCATAGAATCATAGAATTGCAGAGTTGGAAGAGACCACGACGGCCATCCAGTCCAACCCCCCTGCCACGCAGGAAATCACAATCAAAGCATCCCCGACAGATGGCCATCCAGCCTCTGTTTAAAGACCTCCAAGGAAGGAGACCCCACCACGCTCCGAGGGAGTGTGTTCCACTGCCGAACAGCTCTTACTGTCAAAAAGTTCCTCCTCATGTTGAGGTGGAATCTCTGTTCCTGGAGCTTGCACCCATTGCTCCGTGTTCCAGTCTCTGGAGCAGCAGAAAACAAGCCTGCTCCATCCTCAGCGTGACATCCCTTCAAATACTTAAACAGGGCTATCATATCGCCTCTAAACCGTCTTTTTTCCAGGCTAAACATACCCAGCTCCCTAAGTCTCTCCTCATAAGGCATTGTTTCCAGACCTTTCACCATTTTAGTTGCCCTTCTCTGGACACGCTCCAATTTGTCAATATCCTTTCTGAATTGTGGTGCCCAGAACTGGACACAGTATTCTAAGTGAGGTCTGACCAAGGCAGAATAGAGTGGCACTATTACTTCCCTTGATCTAGACACTATACTTCTATTGATACAGCCCAAAATTGCATTGGCCTTTTTAGCTGCCGCATCACACTGTTGGCTCATGTTCAACTTGTGGTCTACTAGGACTCCTAGATCCCTTTCACACGTAGTCTCATTCAGCCAGGTCTCTCCCATCCTATATTTATGCATTTCATTTTTCTGCCCTAAATGCAGTACTTTACATTTCTCCGTATTGAATTTCATTTTGTTAGCTTTGGCCCAGCTCTCCAGTCTATCCAGGTCATTCTGAATTTTGATCCTGTCCTCTAGGGTATTAGCTACTCCTCCCAATTTGGTGTCATCTGCAAATTTGATAAGTATGCCCCTAATTCCCTCATCTAAGTCATTGATAAAGATGTTGAATAGCACTGGGCCCAGGACAGAACCCTGTGGCACCCCACTGGTCACATCTTTCCAAGAGGAAGAGGAGCCACTGCTGAGCACCCTTTGGGTTCGGCCGGTCAACCAATTACAAATCCATTGAACAGTTAACTTGTCTAGCCCACATTCTACAAGCTTGTTTGCAAGAATGTCATGGGGAACCTTGTCAAAGGCCTTACTGAAATCAAGGTATGCAATGTCCACAGCATTCCCTTCATCTACCAAGCTGGTAACTTTATCAAAAAAAGAGATCAGATTAGTCTGGCATGACTTGTTTCTCTGAAACCCATGTTGACTTTTTGTGATTATGGCATTGCCTTCTAAATGTTCACAGACTCTCTGTTTAATGATCTGTTCTAGAATCTTCCCTGGTATTGATGTCAGACTAACTGGACGATAGTTGTTGGGATCCTCTTTTTTCCCCTTTTTGAAGATGGGAACAACGTTTGCCCTCCTCCAGTCTGCTGGGACTTCTCCTGTTCTCCAGGAGTTCTCAAAGATTATTGCCAATGGCTCTGAGATTATATTTGCCAGCTCTTTTAATACTCTTGGATGTAGTTCATCTGGTCCTGGAGATTTAAATTCATTTAGATTAAGAAGGTATTCCTGTACTACCTCTTTACTTATTTTGAGCTGGATTTCCCCTATTGTGTCCTCTGTTCCATTCTCCTCAGGTTGGTCCTCCTTTTCCTTTTCTGAAAACACTGAGGCAAAGAAGGTGTTGAGTAATTCTGCCTTTTCTCTGTCCCCTGTTAGCATTTTGCCATCTTCTCCACGTAGCAGCCCTATCATTTCCTTCTTCCTCCTTTTGCTGCGGACATACCCAAAAAAACCCTTTTTATTGTTCTTAACCTCCCTAGCAAGCCTGAGCTCATTCTGCGCTTTAGCTTTTCTGACTTTACTCCTACACGTGTTCGCTATCTGTTTGAATTCTTCTTTGGTGATTTCCCCCCTTTTCCATTTCCTATACATGTTCCGTTTAAAACTTAGCTCCATTGAAAGTTCTTTAGTCATCCATCCTGGTTTCTTGAGACACCTCCCATTTTTCTTCCTCAATGGTACTGTTTGAAATTGTGCCTTCAGTATCTCCCTTTTGAGAAAGTCCCATCCGTCTTGAGTTCCCTTCTCTTTTAGTATTCTTGACCATGGGATCATCCCCAGTATTTCCCTGAGTTTATTGAAATCAGCTCTCCTAAAGTCAAGAATGCGTGTCTGACTATGCCTGGCTTCTCCTTTCCATTGTATAACAAACTCCAGGAGAACATGATCACTCTCACCTAAGGATCCCACCACTTGCACCCCATTAACCAGGTCGTCTCTGTTGGTTAGGATCAGATCTAAAATAGCTGACCCCCTTGTTGCCTCTTCCACCTTTTGGACCATGAAATTGTCTTCCAGGCATGTAAGGAATTTGCTAGACCTTGTAGTTTTGGCTGAGTTAGATTGCCAGCAAATATCAGGATAGTTGAAGTCACCCATCACTACTACATCTCTCCTTTCTGCATGTATGTTCATCTGTTCTAGAAAGGCAACATCCAATTCCTCCGTCTGATTTGGGGGTCTGTAGTAGAGTCCCACAATAACATCCCTGTTGTTTCCCTCCCCTTTAATTTTTATCCAGATGCTCTCCACCTGGCTTCCAGTATTGATGTCGTGGATCACTTCACTGGTGTAAATATCCCTGACATATAATGCTATTCCTCCTCCTTTCCTGTTTGGCCTGTTTCTCCTGTAAAGGTTATACCCCTCTATTCCTACATTCCAATCATGAGACTCGTCCCACCAGGTTTCAGTAACGCCTATTATATCATATTTGTTTTGTAGTGCAAGGAGTTCAAGTTCATCTTGCTTATTTCCCATGCTCTGTGCATTAGTGTAGAGACATCTGAGACCATGTGTTCCCTTTACTTGCTCCCTGTGCAAGTTTTTTTGCCTCCCACTGTTGGGTCCTTGCGCTGTTTGCCTTGTTCCCTCTATGACAGTTTGACTATTTTCTCCAGCCCTTTTGCCTTCCAGAATACTGTCTCCCTCCCCCATTTGACTCAGTTTAAAGCCCTCCTGATCAAATTCTTGAGACTGTTGGCAAAAATGTTTCTTCCAACTGTTGTAAGATGCACCCCATCTCTTGCCAGAAGTCCCCCCGCATGGAAGCGCAGTCCATGATCCAAGAATCCAATTTGTTCTCGGCGACACCATCTACGGAGCCAGTTGTTTACGTCGGCTATTTTCCTCTCCCTTCTTGGACCATGCCCTTCAACTGGCAGAAGAGACGAGATGACCACCTGTGCGTTCATTTCTTTCAGCTTCCTCCCCAGGGCCTCATAATCTCTTCTGATCTTGGGAAAGCTGTGCCTTGCAGTATCATTGGTTCCCACATGGACCAAAAGGAAGGGGTAATGATCCGTAGGCTTGACGAGTCTTGTCAGCCTCTCGGTCACATCACAGATCTTTGCCCCAGGGAGACAACACACCTCCCGAGTCATCTTGTCAGGCCCACATACCACTGCTTCTGTACCCCTCAGCAAGGAGTCCCCCACCACCACCACATGCCTCCGCTGAGGCTTCGCAGCTGCTGTTCCTTGCGGTGGTCCTCTCAAGGTCCCCTGCTCTACCCCTGAAGTCTGTCCATGCTGTTCTTCCTCGTTGTCCTTGATAAGGGAAAGGGCTTCGAATCGATTCTGTAGCTGCAAGCTGCTCGAAGTATCCCTGGATTTTCTTGTTCTGTGTGTGACATTCCTCCAGCTGTCTACTTCCTGTGTCCGTGAAGTGACCCTCTCCTCCACAGCCACTTCCTCTGTGCGGTCCCCATCCAAGACTGTTCGTTCTGTTCTGTCCAGGAAAACCTCTTGCTCACGAATCTGTTGAAGTGTAGCTACCCGTGTCTCCAGCTGCTGTACTTTCTCCTCCAAGAGGGCTACCAGCTTGCATTTGGTGCATGTGAAGTTCTCCATGTCTGTAGACAAGAATACAAACATCGCACAAATGTTGCAAGTGACTGCTGCAGTCCCCTCAGTGTCCATGATGAGAGCTTTTAGGTAATCTAAGAACTCTTAGTTAACGCTGAGAATGCTAAGCTGTACTTTTAGGTCTGCTGTATTTTTGTTTGGTTACTGAAATTCGCGCGCCATTAGGCTTCCGCCTCTGGCTCTTGAGGGTAAAAGGGCAAGGTCAGAAGTTCAAGCCCCTCAGCAACAAGCAGCCTCTCCCAACAGTTTAAAAAAAAAATTCAATCTCCCCAGTCAGAATGGCTGTCCAGAAGTTGCTTCCTTCTTCTCCCTGGCAGGAAACTGGCAGGAAACTTGCTGTCCAGAAGCTGCTCTCCTTCTCTCTGGCAGGAAACCTCTCACCTCCTTCCTAACTGAGGCAAGAATTAAGTATAGATGAGTATTTCCATTTAAGAACATGGTAGTGATTGATAAGTTCACTATATCTGCGACCTTGAGAATGCAACTACTTGACATCCTTGTTGCACTTGATGTCCAGGTACCCAAAACTCTGGAAAAGGAGGTCAGGAGAGAAATCTCAACCTCAGTGGATCCCCTGGCTTTGTCAGATTGGAAGACAAGGCAGCGGAAGAGAGACAAGCGCCCTGCTCAAATGGACCAGAAAGCTCCTTGACAGATTTTCACTCTTCTCCCATGTGACAGGGCCTAAATCTACATCCACAGGAGCCTGAGTTGGAACATCCTCAGTCATTTTACTCGGACTGATGGCCATCTTTTCCCCTTGTCACCACTCTGCAAAACAACAAGAACACTGTCATTATTCCTTTCTTTACTCATCCCACTCCTGTGATATTTGCATAACTTATTCAATACATTTCTAATAACTAGGCTTGTTGCTGATATTGTTTCTATGCACACTCTGCAATATGGAGTTTCCTCTCTACTTGATTGGCTTTCACCCCACTGGTTTAGACCTCTTCGCTATGAACACTGGATCTGTCAGCCACCATCCACCAACCATAACATGCATCTCAGGCCATTGTGTTCGTCAGATTGGATACTCCAACCCATAACATGCTACTGAAACATCTAAGCAGAGATCATTAATGATGTCGAACCCTATGGCACCCCCCACTGCCCATACGGGCACACCGAAGGAGACCAGGCCACTACAAAGGTCTGGTCAGGAGGTGGTTGCTCAGATGACCTCCCTCATTCTAGCTGAATTGTTATTATTCTTACTTGTTTTTTACTTTTCTTTGTTGTTGTTCTTAGCACTGTTCAAAGTGAAGGGAAATATTGAGGACAGTTCTCCTGAATGCCCAAAATCCAGAGATAGGCCCGATCAACTGTGGCCTGTCCTGGCATGCCCATTACCTGCGATGGTTGGCTATGAAGAGCTATGGTACGGACACATTTTCCTGACACGCTATGGGTGACATTCAAATACTCTCATTCAACGTCAAAGGTCTGGGATCTCACCTCAAACATCAACAAATTTTGAAGGAAATTTGCCCCCATAAGCCAAACTTGCTTTTTTTCCAGAAGACACATAACAGAACTTGTAAGCCTGTTTTTCCCACCTCCCAGTTTGGGGACCAATTTATCGCCAGAGGATTGAGCAAATCTCATGGAGTAGTGATAATCCTGGATAAGGGCACGCTGTTTCAGCTTTATGACATTGCAAAAGATGCTAACAGTATATTTATTATGATCCAAGGCTTGTTGCAAAACCACCTGGTCACGATGGCCACTTATTACGCTCCCAAGGCCAATCAAACTGCCTTTTTAGAAACCTTACTCCACACACTGAATGACTTTGCTAAGGGTTCCATTATTGTAGGAGGGGATTCTAACGTGGTCCTGGACCCTGTCCCAACGAGTGGGAGTGTGTGCTCCCCCCACAGTTTTTAAAAAACTCAGGAAACTTTTGTAGTGTAGTTTTCGTGGGTTTTGGCCTCCCTCCATCCGAATACTGTGCTTCAATATGGGGTCTCATTAGGACAAATGGAATTCTCCTTGAATTCTACGAGTAGTATTTTCGCCATACAGACAAGCCCAAAGCCCATCTTTTCCAAGGTTGGCAGAGAGGTTCCTTTCCTCCCCAAATTAAGCTTCCCAGACGTGGCACAAGAGTCCAGAATAAGCAAACAGTTTTATTGATGCCAGCCGATGGCTCTCACTCTCCAATATAGCGGGCAAATGTTCCTGGGAATCAAGAATAGGACCTGTGGCCCCACCGAGAGAGAGGGTTCATCTTTCTACACCAAAGGATTTACAAGGGAGTGAAGTTTGATAATTACCTCCTTCTGCTTAACATTTTCACACACACCCTTAATCCCTGATACCCTGTTCTCAGGTATGGGACTGATTGACCCATAGAGAGCAATACATCCAACAGAGAAAACATACACTTTTTTCTCACCAGTTCATAAATCTTACTTGAGGATTGACCATTTTTTTGTCAGCAGGCCCATATTTTCCCAAATTACTCATGTCACCATAAAAAATATCCCTCACTCTAACCACGTGCCCCTGGTTTTAACTTGGATGCTTGACCCGAGCACTCACCCCACTTGAATTTGGAGATTCAACCCCAGACTACTATTAGATGACCATTTTAAATCCTCTATTTTTTAAAAAAATACAATTGTTTTATAAGGAAAATAGATCAGACAGCACTACTGAGATACTTTTATGGGACACCTTGAAGGTGGAACTGTGCGGCCTTTTCATTCAAGAAGGAGTGAAGCAGAAGAAGTTTAGGGAACTTAAAAGAACCTCCTTACTGCTTAAAATTGCCAATTTGTCCCAGACCCATTGAAGAACACAAAACGATAATTACCTCCTTCTGCTTAACAGAAAGCTCTTTAATGATTATCTGACCCCTCGCATGCTTGATCTATACAATGAGGTCCTTGCTCGATCTCTTCCCCTAGACAGTTGGAAACAATCTTATATTGTTCCTATTCCAAAATCTCTGCAGATTAATCCCCCAACATTTGCATTTCGTCCAATAGCTTTAATAAACCAGGACTTTAAAATCATGTCTGCTATTCTGACAAATAGAATCAATTGCTCTGTCACTTCTTATATAAATGCCAACCAAGTTGGATTCATTCCCGGCCATGAACTAAATGATGGGATCAGAAGAACGTTGAATATTATTCACCATGCTGGTCAATCTGGTCAGCCCACTTTTCTGGTGTCATTAGGCACCCTTAAGGCGTTTGACTGCTTAGATTGGTCCTATCTATTCAAGGTCTTGGCTGGAATGGAATTTGGACCTAACTTTTTTACAAGTAGTAGGAACAGGACTGGTACCATTCTCACAGAGTGCATCTGCTCTACTACCAATGCAATCCAAATTACCATATAAAGGAGTTCAAGTCTCTGGGGCCAGATGAATTTCATCCAAGGATATTAGAAGAACAGGCAGAAGTGATCACAGAACCACTGTCCATAATCTTTGAGAATTCCTGGAGAACAGGAGAGATCCCAGCAGACTGGAGGAGGGTAAATGTTGTCTCCATTTTTAAAAGGGGGGGGGAGAAGACCCAAATAATTACTGCCCAGTTAGCCTGACATCAATACTAGGAAAGATTCTACAGCAGATCATTAAACAGATAGTCTGTAAGCACTTAGAAAGGAATGCCGTAATCAAAAAAAGTCAACATGGATTTCTCAAAAGCAAGTCATGCCAGACTAACCTCATCTCTTTTTTTGATAAAGTTACAAACTTGATAGATGAAGGGAATGCAGTGGATGTGGTGTATCTTGATTTCAGTAAGGCTTTTGATAAGGTCCCCCATGATATTCTTGCAAAAAAGTTAGTAACCGGTTGGCTACAGAGTGTAACTGGTAGGTGGATTTTTAATTGGTTGACTGACCGAATCCAAAGGGTAGTACCAATGGCTCCTCTTCATCCTGGAGAGAAGTGAGTAGTGGGATGCCACAGGGTTCTGTCCTGGGCCCAGTGCTATTCAACATCCTTATCAATGACTGGGATGAGGGAATAGAGGGTATGCTTATCAAGTTTGCAGATGACACCAAATTAGGAGGGGTAGCTAATACCCCAGAGGACAGGATCAGAATCCAAAATGACCTCAGCAGATTAGAAAGCTGGGCCAATATTAACAAAATGAAGTTCAACAGGGAGAAATGTAGGATACTACACTTGGGCAGTAAAAATGAAAAGCACAGATATAGGATGGGTGACACCTGGCTTGATGGCAGTACATGCAAAAAAGATCTAGGAGTCTTAGTGAACCACAAGGTGAACATGAGTCAGCAGTCGAGCAGGCTGAGTCGACCTGGTAGGGGTGCCTGGGGTCGAACTTATAACTCAGGAGCTAGCATGAGTTTTGGCTGCATTAGCCTACTGTGCCACCAGAGCCCCTGCTTAAGGGAGGAATTGGAGGGGAACTAGGGTTCTATAAATACAGGTTTTTTTTCTATTCAACATTTGCCTGACTGGATTGCGACAGGCGTTAACCCCACTCATGTATGTCTCCTTTTTGCATACAGAAATAGACCTTCAGGGGAAATTCCTAGCATCTCAGTTCCTTGCAGATATGCTGAGGACTCTGCAAAGTCTTTTTCCTTTAACTCTCAGGCCTAGTCAATGTTCCTTACTAATCAACTCTATGTTCCATAAACATATGATATGCTGTAAATTGAGTACCCAGCTTGTGGGGGCAATTAGCTAACACACATTGGAAACTGTTTAATGCAGTGTAGATGTGTAAATAGCTATTGCTTAAAACAATTTGTAAGCCGCTCTGATAGCCTTGTGGCTGAAGAGCGGGGTATAAATAACTACCATAAAGTAAATAACTACCGTAAGATAACTACCGTAACCTAATTATTTATCTCATGTATTCGTGTGTTTTTTTAAAAAAACTTTCATGGTGTGAGTTGTTACTCTAGTGAGAAGTCTAGTGTATTCAGGGTTAGGATCAAAGTATAATGTACATTCCTTCTGTTTTCTGACCCCAATGGGAATTTCAAGGACTCTGCAATGGAAGAAATTTCAATTTCATGTAAACCAGAACACATCACTACTGATTTCCTGCAACATGTTTCATTGAAAAATAACACTTTTTTTTTGTCCTGATATGTTATGTTGCCTGGGACAAAAAAGGAGTAGAGCAGGAGCAAAAAAAGCAATAATTTGGGACATTTCTTTTTTAAAAAAATATTCTTTATTGGTTACAGTTACTTTATTCTTACATATTCATTATTAATTATTATCACAGTTTTGTTTTATTACATTACCTCTTATTACACATCAAATCATAAAATCATCCTTCTTTGATTTATTGTAACCTTCTTTCATTATCTAAAACATTAACAGAAAGCTTGTTTGTATCATATGTTACTCTTTTTTATTTTTCTAATTCATTTTCTTTCTTGACATTTCACTTCTCTTTCTCCTATTCTATCTCTTCCTTCCTTCCTCTTCACCTCTGCAGGGATTCATTTTCTCTTTCTCTTTTTCTGTTTTCTAATTCTTTCATATCTCAGATGTTCCTTCTATGCTTTTCCAGCCCTTCATCCTCTTTTATTTTACCCCTGTATATCTAACTGTTCTCTTATCTCTATATATCTATTTTCCTTCTATATCTGGCCTTTTTTCTCTTACAAAGGTCATTAATTCTTTACGGTCTTGTATTTTGCTCAGAATTTCTCCATCGGCTCCCATTCTTTTGTAATTTTGTTTACTGACCTTCCACAGTTGGGCTTTCCTTCCTTTTCCATTTTTGAGCATATAAAATTCTTGTTGTTGTTACCATATATAACAGAATTCTCCATTTAGTTTTGATCTCTGGCCCTTTTATATCATCTACCATATTTAAAAGGTATATCTACGGACTTAATGAATAATCTGTGTTTAGTATTTCTTTGATCTTAACATGAATCCTTCTCCAGAATGTCTTAGCTATGGGGCAATTCCACCACATATGTATTAGAGTTCCTACCGCCTCCTCACATTTCCAGCACTTTATTGATCCTGTATTGTACATTTCATTTAATTTTACTGGAGTTAGATACCATCTGTAAAATATTTTGACAAAGTTCTCTTTCAGATTTTGTGACAGAGTAAATCTGAGTATTTATCCAGGCTTTTCCCCACTTTTCTATTTCAATAATTTTGCCTATTTCTTGGGCCCATTTTATCATATCTTTCACCAACTCTGTCTCCAGGTCCCTCTCTGATAAATTTTGTAGTATGTTGCTATATGTCCCTTGGAATTGCTACATATAACTTTGTCAATTTCATTTTTTTCAGATTGAAACCCTTCCAGTTTTAGGTCCATTTTATGTCTCTCATATATTTGATGGTATGCAAACCAGTTTAATTCGATTCCTTCTTTCTCTAGTTGTTCTCTAGTAGATTTCATTTTCATTAAATTTGGAGTTTTTTCTAGTAGATCTTGATATTTTGGCCATTCTTGCTCCTCCCCTTTAGATCTTTTGTAGAAAGCCTCTTGCGTTGAGATCCATTAGGGGATCTTTCTATAGAATATTTTTTTAATTGGTAACCAGGATTTTAATAGTGCTTTTCTACTATACTATATATAGGCGTACCACCCATAGATTAAATTATGGCATTCTAATGCTAATATTTTATCATTGTCCAATTTTATCCAGTCTTCCAACCACGTTAGCGAACATGCATTATAATATCTTATTAGATCCGGCATGGCACATCCTCCTATATTCTTGTCATCTGTTAGTAATTTCATTCTGATTCTAGGCTTTTTTCCTTCCCAGATATATTTTGACAATTCTGTGTTCCATTTTTAAAAACATTTCATGTTTGTTATAATTGGTAGATTTTGAAACATATACATAAATTTTGGTAATACTACCATTTTTATTGATGATATCCTTCCTAGGAGGGATAATTGTAGTTTTGACCATCTCCATAAATCTTTCTATATTTCTTTCCAAATCCTATTATAGTTGTTCTCAAGTAAGTCCGTGTTCCTTTTAGAAATCCATATTCCTAAATATTTGATTTTATTTGTTATTTTGTATCCGGTTATTGATTCTGTTTCTGATTCTTCCTTTTTTGTTATGTTCTTTGTCATAACTTCAGTTTTCTCTCTGTTTACCTTGAAACCTGAATATTGTGCAAATTCCTCCAATGTGTTCATTAGTTCTCCTAATTGTTCTAATGGATCTTCAAAAAAGATTATCAAATCAACCGCGAATGCCTTTATTTTAAATTCATATTTTTGAATCTTTGTATCTTTAATTTTTCCATTTCCTCTGATGTTATTGAGTAGAATCTCTATCACCATGATGAGTAGAAGCGACGACAACGGGCACCCCTGCCTTGTCCCTTTTCTGATGTTAATCCTTTCCATCTTATCACCATTTATTAATATTTGAGCTCTTTGTTCTTCATATATAAAGTTAATCCAGTTACTAAACTTTTCTCCTATATTCATCTTACTCAGCACCGCTTTCATAAAAAGCCACTTAACATTGTCAAAAGCTTTCTCAGCATCTAATGAGATCATTGCCAATTTTTTCTTGTTGTGATTCTCACAGTACTCTATTATATCTACTGCTGTTCTTACATTATTTTTTATATATCTATTTGGCAAGAAACCATTTTGATCTTCCTGTATAATTCTGTTTAAGATAGCTTTTAATCTTTGTGCTAAGGTGTCTGCAAAGATCTTGTAGTCTAAGTTTAGCAATGAGATCGGCCTGTAATTTCTTGGCTCATTCTTTTCGTTTCCATCTTTTGGTGTAACAGAGATATACGCATCCTTCCAAGAATCAAGTATGCCATCTATTTTAATCATACAGTGTATGATTAAACAGTGTTTTTAATACAGTGTTTTTAATAGTGGAACAAGTAATTCTTCTAATTTCTTATAATAGAGTGCAGTATAACCATCAAGACCTGGTGCTTTGTCGTATTTCAGTCTTTTTATAGCTTCCACTAATTCCATCATTGTAATTTCCTTGTTCAAAACATCTTTCTGTTCTTCGGTCAATCTGGGTATATTTTGTCTATCCAAATATTCATGCATTTTTCTGTCCTCTAATTTTGTCAGGTTGGTATCTTTATAAAGTTCTTTGTAGAATTCATGAAATTCTCTCAATATTAATGTGTGATCAGTCACTTTTTTTGCCTTGTACTTTATTTCTGTAATCAATTTGATCTCTCTCTTTTTTCAATCTTAGAGCTAGCCATTTTCCTGTTTTATTGGCTTCTTCAAAAGTTTTTGTTTTATAATCTTCAGCCTCTGTTTAAAGACCTCCAAGGAAGGAGACCCCACCACGCTCCGAGGGAGTGTGTTCCACTGCCGAACAGCTCTTACTGTCAAAAAGTTCCTCCTCATGTTGAGGTGGAATCTCTGTTCCTGGAGCTGCACCCATTGCTCCGTGTTCCAGTCTCTGGAGTAGCAGAAAACAAGCCTGCTCCATCCTCAGCGTGACATCCCTTCAAATACTTAAACAGGGCTATCATATCGCCTCTTAATCGTCTTTTTTCCAGGCTAAACATACCCAGCTCCCTAAGTCTCTCCTCATAAGTGGAGTGGAGGGAAGGACTGAGCAGAAAGGGAGCGCATAGAGGTGGTCGCGTGCAGGAGAAACAGGAGACCAGAGAAGGAGCGGAGTGGAGACGGAGACCAGAGAAGGAGCGGAGCAGAGCGGAGACGGAGACCAGAGACGAAGCAGACCCGAGTCGAGCGGAGGGAAGGACTGAGCAGAAGGGGAGCGTGTAGAGGTGGTGCGTGCAGGAGAAACAGGAGATCAGAGAAGGAGCTGTGTGGAGCGGAGGGAAGGAGTGAGTAGAAGGGGAGGGTGTTGGTGCGTGCAGGAGAAAGGACAGGAAAAAAAAGGGAACAGGCTGGGAGGTGGAAAGTAAAAGCAAAGCTACAACAGAAGTAAAGTGCAGAGTAACAACCTCTAACTGACTGTTTGGTGGCAGAAAGATCAGTTGAGTGAAGGGATTGATTGAATAGGAGAACAGCAGAACAGTAAAAGGAGAAAAAGATAATAAGTGTTTGTGCTGTGAGTACAGAAGGAGTAGAGGATAAATTAAAAAAAAAGAAGTGTACTATTACTTAACTGATTGTAGCAATTGAGCGTACTATTTACTTAACTGATTGTAATAATCGATGGTAATAATTATATGTATTATGATATAAGGGATTGTAATTGACTGTGACAACATAACTAATTGATGAGAATAACTATATATACTATCAATTAATGGACTCTAACGACTAAGGGGGACAATATATTGAATTGTAGCTAACTAATGTTAATAATTAACAAAGAGAGATAAGCTGCAGCACCCTGTACTGTACGGACAAGCCTACTGAAATTGGCAGTGAAAAACTACTCAATCAATTATTAATATAATTATTTGAGGATATAACCAAGGGTATAAGGTAAGTAAAGGAATGAAATTAACATTGAATACAACCAATTCATTGAACACAAAGAATTAAACAATTAAAAACATAATAAATCACAGGAGGGATTTGAAAGCAAAATGGCGACGGGCACAAGAAAAGCTACACAAGCACAGACCCAACTAGTATTTCAGAGGAGACCATCAATGGAAGGTGCAATAAAGACACCGGAGATGAGTATTATCTTGGAGGAGATGCGAAAAGAGATGAAAAAGATGAGACAGGAAATTAAAGAAGAGATGAGAGAGATAAGAGCAGAAATGAAGTCAGATCTCAAAAAAGAATTGAATAACTTTGGGAAAAAATTAGAAAAGTTAACGGAGGATATGGATCAGATAAAGAAGGAAGTACAGAATATACAAGAAAAATCACAGAATATAGAAGAAAAAATATCACAAGCATCACTAGAACAGGAACAAATGAAGAGAGAACTCTTAACAACAGACCTACGATATAGAGAAAAATGTCTGAAGATAAGGGGAATACAGGAACAAGAAAATGAAAATCTAATTGAAAGAGTGATCCCACCTATAGCTAAATTCATGAATTTATCTGAAGAAAGAGTAGAATTACAAGTTGATAAAATGTTCAGAATAAACTCAATAGTAGCAAAAGAAAAAAAACTACCCAGGGATGTGGTGGTATGCTTTACGAGAACGAAAATGAGGGATCAAATAATACAGAAAAGCTATGATGAAAAATTAATAGTTGATGGGGAAGAGACAAAAATATATAAAGATATCCCACCTCAAATTTTGAAGAAGAGACAGGAATACAGATTTCTAACACGGATGCTAACAGAGAACAAGATAAACTACAGATGGGAAAGATTAGAAGGGGTATCATTTATATATCAACGTAAAAGAATTAAAATAAACCCAATACAAAAAGCAAGGGAATTCTGTAAAAGATTAAGTAAAGCAAAAAAGAAAGATAAGGAAAGGGAAGTTAAGAAGAGACAAAAGGACAAAGAAATCAAAGAACGGGAGGGGGAAGAAAATGACCCAGAACTAGAAGAAGAGGAAGTAGCAGAAGAAGCAGCTCTAACTGATAAGTCCTCAACAGAGGAAGAAGAAGAAGAGGAAGAAGAACAAGAAGAGGGAGAGGAAGAGAATTAAATATATTGAAAGGAAAAAAAACTAATAGGGGGAAGAAAAAAAAGAAGAAATATCTACGGGAAATATGGAAACTAAATTCATATCATGGAATGTAAAAGGAATGAACACAAAGCATAAAAGAAATTTAATCTTCCATTATCTCGAAAAATTGAAATTAGACGTAATTTGTCTACAAGAGACAAGAATTAAGAAGGGAGACACTAAATTTCTGAATAGCCATAAACTAGGACAAAACTTTATATCAACAAATCAGAAGAAAAAGAAAGGGGTAGCACTGTATATTAACAGAAAATATCAGGCGAGAGAGATATTCAATGATCGTGAGGGTTCGTATATTGGAGTGGAAACAAAACTACAAAATCAGACAGTATTGTTAGTGGGAGTGTATGCCCCTATTCAAGCACAGGAGAAATTTTTTGAAAAATTGAAGAAAGAGGTGGAAAAGACAGAACAAGAGAGAATAATAATTATGGGAGATTGGAATGGTGTAATTGACCCACTGAAAGACAGAACAGCTAAAAAACGACAGAAGAAAAATCAAGGAAAGCTCCCAAAGACTTTCTTTAAGATGATGGATGAGTTATCTTTAATAGATGTATGGCGATGCAAATATGGGGAAGTTAAAGAGTTTACTTTTTTCTCTGAGGTCCATCATACGTCATCAAGAATAGATATGTTCTTAGCCACTAGGAACTTACTGACAACAATTAAACATATGGAAATAAAGGCAAAATGGACATCGGATCACAATCCAATAATATTAAAGATGGAAGAAAAAAGGAAAGAATTTGGTTGGCAATTAAGAAACAGTCTTTTAAGTGACGACGAAAAAGTGAAAGAAGCTAAAGAAACACTGAGGTTATACTTTAAAGAAAACACTTCAAAAGAGTTAGCCATGAAAACTACATGGGATGCAGGCAAAGCAGTCATGCGCGGTTTCTTTATTAAAAAGGCTTACGAAGAAAGGAAGAAAAAAACAGAGAAATTAAATAGTATCCTAAAAGATATTGCATGGAAAGAGAAAAAACAAAGAGAGAATCCAAGAAGTAAAGAAATACAAATAGAACTTAATCTGTTAAAGAAACAATTACAATCGCACATGACAGAAGAAGTAGAGCAAAAGTTGAAAACTATAAGACAAAAACATTTTGAAGAAGCCAATAAAACAGGAAAATGGCTAGCTCTAAGATTGAAAAAGAAAAGAGAGGCCAAATTAATCACAGAAATAAAATACAAGGGGAAAAAAGTGACAGAACATAAATTAATCCTGGAAGGATTTCATAAATTTTTCAAAGAACTCTACAAAGATGCCAATCGGACTAAATCAGGAGAGAAATGTATAAATATCTGGATAGACAAAATATAGTGAGATTGACTGAAGAACAGAAAGATGCTCTAAATAAAGAAATAACAATGATGGAATTAGTGGAGGCAATTAAGAGATTGAAGTACGACAAAGCACCGGGCCCTGATGGTTTTACCGCACTTTACTACAAAAAATTAGAAGAAGTGCTACTAATTCCACTATTAAAAACACTGAATCAAATTAAAACAGATGGCATACCTGATACCTGGAAGGAGGCGTATATTTCTGTTATACCAAAAGAGGGAAAAGAAAAAGATGAACCAAGAAACTACAGACCAATTTCACTGTTAAACTTAGATTACAAGATCTTTGCGGATATCTTAGCACAAAGACTAAAAATAATTTTAAATAAAATAATACAGGAAGATCAAAATGGGTTTTTGCCAAATAGATATATAAGGAACAACGTAAGAACAGCTGTAGATATAATAGAATACTATGAACATCATAATGAGAAAAAATTAGCAATGATTGCGCTAGATGCAGAAAAAGCTTTCGACAATGTTAAGTGGTCTTTCATGAAAGAGATGCTGAATAGAATGAATATAGGAGTAAAGTTTAGTAACTGGATTAACGCCATATATGAAGAACAAAGAGCCCAAATATTAATAAATGGTGATAAGACGGAGAAGATTGATATTAGAAAAGGGACGAGACAGGGATGCCCGCTGTCACCACTTTTATTTATTACAGTGATAGAGATACTAATTAACAACATTAGAGCGAATGGAAAAATTAAAGGCACAAAGATCCAAAAGTACGAATTTAAAATAAAGGCATTCGCAGATGACTTAATAATCTTTTTGGAAGATCCAATAGAACAACTAGGAGAACTAATGAGTACACTGGAGGAATTTGGTCAACACTCAGGTTTTAAAGTAAATAAAGAGAAAACTGAAGTTATGACAAAGAATATGACAAAAAGGGAAGAATTAAAAATAGAATCTAGTACTGGATACAAAATAACAAATAAAATTAAATATCTAGGTATATGGATCTCCAAAAGAAACACACATTTATTTGAGAATAATTATAATAGGATATGGAAAGAAATATTGAAAGATCTTCAGAGATGGTCAAAATTACAACTATCATTCCTAGGAAGGATATCATCAATAAAAATGGTAGCATTACCAAAATTTATGTACCTGTTTCAAAATCTACCAATAATAACAAATATGAAATGCTTCAAAAAATGGAATACAGAACTGATAAAATATATATGGGAAGGGAAAAGATCTAGAATCAAATTGAAACTATTAACAGATGATAAGAACAGAGGAGGATGTGCGATGCCGGATTTAATGAGATATTACAACGCATGTTCATTAACGTGGCTGGAAGAGTGGATAAAATTGGAAAATGACAAAATCTTAATGCTAGAAGGCCACAATTTAATTTACGGCTGGCACGCCTATATATGGTACGGCAAGAAAAAAGATAACAAAGAATTTGACCATCATTTCATTAGAAAAGCACTACTAAAAACTTGGTTAACAATCAAAAAGCTTTTTTACAGAAAGATACCACAATGGATTTCAACCCAAGAGGCATTCTTTAAAAGATCTAAAAGAGAAGAACAGGGGTGGCCAAAATATCAAGATTTACTGGAAGAAACCCAGAATTTAATAAAAATAAAATCTAGAGAGCAATTAGAGAAAGAAGGAATTGAACTCAACTGGTTTGCATACCATCAAATTTATGAGAGATACAAAATGGATCTAAAACTGGAAGGGTTTCAAATGGAAAAAAATGATATTGATAAAGTTATGTATGGCAATTCCAAGAGTCATATAGCAAAATATTACAAAATCTTAACGGAGAGGGATCTAGAAACAGAGTTGGTGAAAGAGAATATGATAAAATGGGCTCAAGACATAGGCAAAATCATTGAAATAGAAAAGTGGGAAAAGGCCTGGATAAATACTCAAAGATTCACTCTGTCACAAAATTTGAAGGAGAATTTCATCAAAATATTCTATAGATGGTATTTGACCCCAGTTAAACTAAACAAAATGTATAATACAGGGTCAATAAAATGCTGGAAGTGCGGGGAGGCGGTAGGAACACTAATACATATGTGGTGGAATTGCCACATAGCTAAAAGATTCTGGAGAAAAATTCATGGTATAATTAAAGAGATCCTTAAGATAGATTATCCCTTTACCCCGGAGTTATATCTACTAAACATAGTAGATGATGTAAAGAAGTCAGAGATTAAAAATAGATGGAGAATATTATTATATATGGTTACCACAGCAAGGATTTTATATGCTCAAAAATGGAAAAAGAAAGAAACTCCAACCGAGGAAGAATGGATTGTAAAAATGTATGATATGTGGGAAGCTGACAGGTTAACAACACTAAGAAGGGCCAGATCAATAAGCAAAATTGCAAAAGAATGGGAGCCGATGGAGAAATTTTGGGCAAAATACAAGACCGTAAAGAATTATTGACCTTTATAAGAGAAGAAGGGCCATATAAAGAAGGAGAATAAATTTAAAATAGGAGTATAAATTTAAAGATATACAAGAACAGTTAGACATGTACAGGTAAAATAAAAAAGATGCATGGCTGGATAAGCATAGAAGGAACACTTAAGGAAAGAAAGAAACAGAAAACAGAAAAAGAGGAAGAGAAAATGAATCTCTGCAGAGGTGAACAGGAAGGAAGACAGGAGATATATATAAAAATATGATACGAATGTATATAAATATGATATGAATATACTTTGTGTTAACTTATTTTAGATAACGAAATAGAGTTACAGTATGTTATAAAAAGGGCAATTATACAATGTGTTTTGTAATAAGCGGTAATGTAAATAGGTAAAAATGTGATGATACTTTGCAATATATGTATGAGAATATACCGGCTGTAACCAATAGAAAATATATTTAAAAAATAAAAATAAACATACCCAGCTCCCTAAGTCTCTCCTCATAAGGCATGGTTTCCAGACCTTTCACCATTTTAGTTGCCCTTCTCTGGACACGCTCCAATTTGTCAATATCCTTTCTGAATTGTGGTGCCCAGAACTGGACACAGTATTCTAAGTGAGGTCTGACCAAGGCAGAATAGAGTGGCACTATTACTTCCCTTGATCTAGACACTATACTTCTATTGATACAGCCCAAAATCGCATTGGCCTTTTTAGCTGCCGCATCACACTGTTGGCTCATGTTCAACTTGTGGTCTACTAGGACTCCTAGATCCCTTTCGCACGTAGTCTCATTCAGCCAGGTCTCTCCCATCCTATGGGCTTCTTTTTCTGCCAAAGAAAGATAGATAAGTCTCTATCCCATATTTTAAATAGCTTATCATTCAAAATTATAGGTAAGTTCTGAAAAAGGAAAAGCATTTTGGGTAGTACCATCATCTTTATTGTGGAAATTCTGCCAATCAATGATAAATTCAGGTGTCTCCATCTCTCCAGGTCTTTTTTAATTTTGTTCCATTTCTTTTTATAATTATTATCTATTAAATCCATGTTATTTTTAGTAATGATAATACCCAAATACCTCACCTTTTTATCAATTTTATAGCCGGACAGGTTCTCTAAACTGTTCTCTTCATTTCCATCCAGATTTTTTGTGAGCAAAACTGTTTTATCTCTGTTAATCTTAATCCCCGTGATTTTCCCATACTCTTCTAAGATCTTCTGAAGGGTGGATATGGATTTTACAGGATCTTCAAGACATATTGCAAGATCATCTGCATAGGCAAATACTTTAAATATTTGGTTTTTGATTCTAACTCCTTGCACTTCTTTTTCCCTCCTAATCTTATTACATAAGATCTCTAGGACTGTAATAAAAAGCAAAGGGGAGAGAGGACATCCTTGTCTCACCCCTCTTCCCAAATTTATTATTTTAGTTTTCAGGCCATTAACTATTATTTGTGCCGTTTGTTTTTTATATATAGCTCTAATACCGTTCAAATACCTCTCCCCCATACCCATTTCATGAAATAGTTCAAACATAAAATCCCAATCTACACTGTCAAACGCCTTTTCTGCATCTAAGGTGATCAAAGCAAATTTTTTATCTGGATGTTTATCAAAATACTCAGTTAGGTTTAAGATCTTCCTGATGTTAAGTCTTAAATATCTATTTGGTAAAAATCCTGTTTGATCTTGATTTATCCACTGAACCAACACTTTCTTTAATCTCTCAGCCATAATGATTGCAAAAATCTTATAATCTGTATTTAACAGTGAGATGGGTCTATAGTTTTTCATATCTTCTGGGTCTTTATTCTCCTTTGGTATTAGAGCTATGTTGGCATTTTTCCACGATAGTGGTATATCCCCTTCTGTCATTATGCTATTCATGGTTTTCATCAATGGTTTTCTTAATATTTCCTGAAAGGCTTTGTAATAACTAGAGGGGAAACCATCAGGCCCCGGGGTCTTGTTTGTTTTCAAAGTCTTTATTGCTTCTTCCACTTCGTTCAGTGTGATTGGTTTATTCAAGTCATCCCTTTGCATATCAGATATTAGAGGAATTTCTTGTCTAGAGAGATATTTAATTCTCCACATCTTCTCCTTATCTACTGGTTTAATCTCAAACAGTTTTCTATAATATAGGTGGAAGGCATCTCTTATTTTCAAAATGTTTGTTATTTTCTTCCCATTTCCTTTAATTCTAGCCCTCTGTCTTTTAGCGATGCTAGGTAATGCAGCACCTCTCTGGACCTGTCGTCCTGTAGCTGTGCTTCTGCCAGAAGGCCGCAAATTACGAAGCTGCTCTCCCATAACATGCCTGCGTGGAAGGAGCCAGGGAGTCCGCTACGCCCCTTAACACGGTTCGCTCCCAAGGTTCCAAAGGTATGCTGGGAAAGGGGCCAGTGCCAGCAACCGGAACCGATCTGCCTGAAACCGAGATAATGCATCTGCGATCTCGTTATCCACGCCCAGGATGTGCCGTGCCTGGAAACTGATGTTGGCCTCCAGGCAGGCCAGCACGAACCTGCGCACCAGCCACATGACCCTTTCTGACCTGGGGGACTGCCTGTTGATGATCTTAACCACTGCCTGATTGTCACACCAGAAACAAACCTTCTTGTCCCTGAATTCCCCACCCCACAAGGTGATGGCAACCAGAATGGGAAAAATTCCAGGAAGGTGAGGTCTTTGGTCACACCCCTGGCCACCCACTCGGGCGGCCAAGGCTGAGCGCACCAGTGACCCGCATAGTAAACCCCGAAGCCCAGGCTGCCTGCTGCATCTGAGTGTACCTGCAAGGCACTCCCCAGCTCCAGGCGCCCCTGCCATGTGGAGACACCATTGTAGTGCTCAAGGAAGGCTAACCACACCCTCATGTCCGCCTTTACCCCTTTTGTGAGGCGAATGTGGTGATGCTGTGCCCTGACCCCCCCCCCCCGGTGATTCTGGCAATGCATGCGCAGAAAGCCCTCCCGGGGGACACCACCCGGCATGCAAAGTTCAGATGCCCCAACAGTGATTGCACTTCTTTCAAGGTGGCTTTCTCTTTCCCCAGGATGTTGTGCAGTAGTGCCTTTAGGCCCTCGATCTTGTCATCAGGCTGTCTGGAGAGCCCCCGTATGGAATCGAGCTGTATGCCCAGGTACACCAAGGATGTCGTTGGTCCTACGGTCTTGTCAGGTGCCAATGGCACCCCCCAGCTCGTTGGCAAGTGCCTGGAAGGAAGAGAGCAGAAACCCACATTCCTGCCCCCCAGCGGGGCCCATCATCAAGAAGTCATCCAAGTAGTGAATGACAAAGGGGGAACCCACCCTGCGCTGCAGGGCCCATTCAAGGACTGTGCTAAAGGTCTCAAAAGCGGAGCAGCTGACAGAACAACCCATGGGCAATGCCATGTCATAGTACCACTTGTCCTGAAACTTGAAGCCCAACAGGCAATGGTCATCTGGGTGCACCGGAAGCAGCCAGAAAGCCGACTGTATGTCACACTTTGCCATGTGTGCCCCTTGGCCACAACTCTTCAAGAGGCGAACTGCGTAGTCCAATGATGCGTATCTCACCATGCAAAGCTCCTGCAGGATCGCATCACTATGCCCCTTTCGGATAGGAAAGGTGATGCATGAGGTGGTATTCCCCCGGGGCCTTCTTGGGTACTACCCCCAATGGTGAAATCCTCAAGTTGGGCATGGGGCGCTGTTTGAAAGGGCCCGCTATGCACCCCGCCTCTATCTCTTTTGTGATTTTGCACGCCAGAACCTCAGGCAGCTGTGCTGCTGATTTTAGGTTGCCTGAGGTAGTGGCCATCCTCTCGCCTTGAAAGGGGATTCGGAACCCGAATTCAAAACCCTCTGCTAGATATGCTGCAGCTTGCTTCTTGGGGTAGGCTGCTAAGAGAGGGCGCATGGCCTCCAGCTTGACCGGAGTGAAAGCCATGCGCCCTCCCACCCCCGCATGCACCTCACTTTGTGGTGCTGCTGTGGGAGGTGCTGCTGGATCCTGCCTCCTTCCTGGAGACCGCCGCTGCAGGGCAACTGCTCCGAAAGGACTGGACCCCACTGCCCTGCCGGGTACAATTCACCTTCAGGTGTGTGTCCCCCCCCACAGCTGTGGCAGGAGTGGTCAAACCTGCACTTGTACCTGGAGCACTTGCCTCCATTGTACTCCCAACACACCGGCTTCTTCCCTTCCTTCTTGCGTGTCACCTTTTGAGAGTCACCCTTCTCCTGCCTGCCCGGCCCTGTGGCCTGCAGCCAAGTGGGGTAGTCAACAGTTTCCCATCTGTGCATGGGGGACCTGGATGCCTTTTTCCTGCACTCAGTGTCATACAAGATGGCATTGGCTTCCCCTGCCTGAGCCTTTACCATCAGGACCTGGCAGAGGCGATTGACCAAGTGCCAGGCCCACTCCGGGAAGACCAGTGCGACCACGGCCATGAAGACTGTACCCATTGAGCCAGTTGGCAAAGGTGTGCTCCGATGGTTCCACACTGCCATTGTCGGTATCCTTCTTGTCACTCTTATGTACTCTGGCCTCAGCCCCAGGAGGTGGTGCCAGTGTGAAAACATCCACATAATAACCTTGCAGAATTTTTGAGCGCACCGTATGATCCAAGTGGCCCCCAGGAGGGTCCTCCTTTGATTTCACTTCCCGGAGTTCTTCCCTGTCGGGGCGCTTGCCATTTACCTTTCTGTCCCCCCCGCCTTTTCCCTGGCTTTTCTGAGCTTGAGGACCCACGCTGGCTGGTCAGGCTTGAAGGCTCCCTTCTCCCAATACCTGTACTTGTCCTCGTCTGAGGACTCACCTGACAAGGAACTTGAACGGGATCGTCTGCGTTTCCTGCGAGTGCTCCTCCTGCCACTGGACCTGCTGCGCTACCTTGATGAAGGACCTCAGGATCCTGACCGCCCCGATTCTCTGGAACCACTCCGCTCCTTGGATCTGGAACACCTGGACCGGCCACTGCTACTGGGTGCACCTAGATTGGAAGAGGTACTGGGATCCCCTGCCTCAGGTGCCTCGGTGACCCCAGGCATGGCAGTAGGGCTACCAGAGGGGGCGTCCTTGTCCATTCTCTGGAGGACTATAGACAAGGTCCCCATGATATCGGCTAGGGTGGGGGTTGATTTCCAACCACCTCCACCGGAGGCCAGGGGGCTGACGACTGGCTGGTGACACTGCCGTCCCTTGTTCTGGTTGCCCCGCCCCCTCACTACCGGCTGCTGTTTCTGCCTCCTGCAGGGGCCGTGCCTCCGACACGTGCCATTGTTTTGATGCTCTCTTGGGCTCCATGGCATCTGCAACAGACCTCCCAACCCCTTTGTGTGGAAGGTGCCTTGCTCTGTTTGTTGTGACATTGATGCTTGTGGATCTGTATATGTTGTGGTTTTTTTTAACTTTATTCAAACGCCGGCCGCTGCCCTGTGGCCCGAAACCTGTAAAAGGAATACTCCCGTCCATTGCTGTCTGCCCCTTTCACTTTTTTGCCCCGATGTACCCCCCATTGGGGGGAGGGAGGAGGGGGTAGGAAAAAAGGGGGGTGCTCAGCACCACCTGTCCCCCCACCCCCTTAGGCCCCACGGTCCAGCAGGCCATGCCCGCGCCTACCCGACACCAAGCAAGCTGGAGCTGAATGTGAGAGAGGGGGAGGAGGGTGGAGAGGCAGGAGGCCACACAGCCTGGCCTGCCCCCCCTGCTGTCCCGCCGGAGCCAAAGACCCATGTGGGGAGGGGGTCCCAGGTCCAGTTCCTCCCGCTCACGTCCAGCCTCCCCCGGCCCCCCAGAAGCCAGTCGGATCTGGCGCTGGCCTGACGGCCTCCAGTGTCACCTTGCTGCCAGGGGAACTCCCCCTTTGTGCCCCGGAGAGGCTCCAGCCCAGCCGCCCTGGCCACCAAGCGACATGCCCCCCATGCTCTTCACGGCGTGGCACAGCAACCGCCGCCCACCCACCCCCGGTTCGTGAGCAGAGCTGCAGGCAGGCCCCCAATCGGCATGTGCCCACATGGCTCTGGCCCCAAAGGCCTGGCTGCCGAGGCCCCGATCCCCCGCCCGGGAGCATCGCCTGCATGCCGTAGCGGTGATGACCTCCTGGTCTCCTCTGTCTCTCGGACACCCATGAGGGCTGACGCGGCGCTGCTCGATGGTGGCCCGATCCCCCCGTCTTCTGCCCCCCTTGTGCCCTCCTCAGCAGAGAAGGCCGCTGCCTGTGCCCTGAGCCTTGCTGGCTGCCCAGTCACGGCCCCCATACCTTCTTCCAGGGGGTGGGAGGGGCTCCCTTTGCGGCCCTTTTTTCAGCCACGACGGAGCGCTTGCAGCCACCTCCGTCGCAGCCTTTGCTCTGGGCGGGGGGCAACCACATTTGGGCTTAAATAGCCCAGGTTCGCGCCCCTCCCCTGGCAAATCAGGGCGAGGCAGGCTCACCCCCATTGGCTCCCTCCTTCCTCCTCTGTCAGCAGCAAGTGCCACTGGGAAAAAGCCAAGATGACAGCCTCCATGGGCTCACCATGCGGCCACCCTTCCCCCCCCGCTGGGCCCAAGGCTGAGCAGGGGAGGGGAGGAGGGCTCAGTAGAGGGGTGACTGGCCGGGCCGCAAAACAGCCCACCGGCCAGCGGCGAGCCCTCTTCTTCAGTTTTTCAAAAAATTTCTCCTGCACTTGAATAGGAGCATACACTCCCACTATCAATACTGTTTGATTTTGTAGTTTAACTTCCACTCCAATATACAAACCATCACCATCTTTAAATATCTCTTTCGCATGGTATTTTCTATTAATGTACAGCACTACCCCTTTCTTTTTCTTCTGATTTGTTGATATAAAATTCTGTCCTAGATTATAGTTATTCAAAAACTTATTGTCTCCTTTCTTGATTCTTGTCTCCTGTAAACATATTATGTCCGATTTCAACTTTTCAAGATAGTGGAAGATTAAAAATTTTTAATGCTTTGAATACATTCCTTTTACATTCCATGATGTGAATTTAATTTCCATGTTTTCCTTTAATTCTCTCTCTTTCTTTTTTCCTTTTCCTTTTTCTTCTGATTATTTATCCTAATTTCAATATGCTTAATCCTCTTCCTCTCCCTCTTCTTGTTCTTCCTCTACTTCTTCTTCCTCTGATGAGATCTTATCTGTTTGAGCTTCTTTTCCTAGTCCTTCTTCTTCTTCTGATTCCTGAGCCTTTTCTTCCTCTTCCCGATCTTTTCTTTCTTTGTCCATTTGTCTCTTCATATCTTCCTTTTCCTTATCCTTCTTTCTCGCTTTACTAAGTTTTTTACAGAATTCTTTTGCTTTTTGTATTGAATTTATTTTAATTCTCTTATGTTGATATATAAATGACACCCCCTCAGGTCTTTCCCATCTGTAATTTATCTTATTTTCTATTAATATCCTTGTTAAAAATCTATATTCTTGTCTCTTCTTAAAAATTTGAGGTGGGATGTCTTTATATATTTTAGTCTCTTCTCCATCAACTATTAATTTTTCATCATAGCTTTTCTGTATTATCTGAGCCCTCATTTTTGTTCTCATAAAGCATACCACAACGTCTCTAGGTAGTTTTTTTTCTTTTGCTACTATTTAGTTTATTCTAAACAGTTTGTCCACTTGTATCTCTTTCTTCAGATACATCCATAAATTTAGCTATAGATGGGATCACTTTTTCTGCTAAGTTTTCATTCTCTTGTTCCTGTATTCCCCTTATCTTCAAGCATCTTCCTCTGTATCTTAAGTCATTTGTTAAGAGATCTCTCTTCTCTTGTTCTTGTTCTAGGGATATTTGTGATATTTTTTCTTCTATCTTTTGTGTTTTCTCTTGTATATTTTGTACCTCCTTTTTTATTTGATCCATATCTTCCGTTAGTTTTTCTATTTTTTCCCCCAAAGTTATTCAGTTCTTTTTTGAGATCAGCTTTAATTTCTGCTCTTATCTCTCTCATCTCTTCTTTAATTGCCTGTCTCATTTTTTTCATCTCTTTACTTATCTCCTCTAAAATAATAGTCATCTCCAGTGGTTTTGTTGCTCCTTCCATCGATGGTCTCCTCTGTAGTACTAATTGAGTCTGTGCATGTGTTACTTTCCTTGTACCAGTCACCATTTTTCTTTTATACCTTATATTTTTGCACTGTTAAATGTCTCTCTCTTTATCCTCCTATGGTTTACTATACCCTTGTTTACTTAACTTTGTACTCTTTGTGTTCAATTTAATATATTCATTCAATTTACAGTCCATATATACAATCCATATCACCTTGATTGAACCTTTAATTAATTGATTAAGTAATTAATTGATCAGTTTTTTGCAGCTGATTGCAATAAACTTATCACCTAAATACCGTGCAGTATATTACTAATTACTTCAGTGAATTAATTAGCTTAATTATTATTATAATCAATTGAGTAATGTCTCCCAGTAGTTCATCAAAATTCCTTATTTCTTTAGAAGGTAAGTATATTTTCTGATTAGTATTTTAAATATCAATCTCTTCTTTTCCTCCGTTTCCTCCCCCTCTTCCCGCCACTACTCTTTTTTCACTTTTACTTTTACTTTTCGTTTACTTTTATCCACTTCTCCTTCTATACACTCCTCTGTACTTACAATACAAGCATTTGGTACCTTTTGTACCTCTAATCCTTCTGCTATCCAATCAGCACATTCACTAGATATCTTAACCTAACCCTTTTATTTTTATTTTTATATATCCCCTTTACCAATTTCACCTTTTAGCATTGCTTTTCCCCAATCCCCACTCTCCCACCCATCCTGTTTCAACCTTCAATCTTCTAGCGTTGTCTCTGCTGTTGTTCCTCTCCTCCGTTCCTCCACTTCCTTCTCTTTTGTTCCGCACTCCCCTTCCCTTTCTTTGTTCTTTGTTCTCTGCTAATCTTTCAAATATCAGTCAGTTATTATAGAGCTGCGTGACGCTTTATTCTGCCACCGCTTTACTACTGTTTTCCTCCTCCTTTTCTGCTCCTTCTCCTTTTCTGCTCCACTCCAACACACTCTGCTCCTACACGGTCCACTCCGTTCCGGTCTCAGGTCTCCTGTTTCACCACTTTGCTCCTTTCCTCTTTTCTCTGTCTGCCCACCTTGCGTTTCATCTGCTTTACCTTTTACAGTCCCAACTTACTTGTTTTGTATTACTTTATTCTCCCTTTCTTTACTGTCCTTCTTTCTTTTTAGTGCTCTAGAAGCTGTATATTCGTTGAAATCAGCGTTTCGCTCTGCAGAAACCTCTGCTTGCTTACAGTAAAGTTTTTTTAAAAAGCGCTGGCGTCATTTTAGACCGCCGTATTGCAGTTTGCTTGCCAACCTTCTGGGGCTCTTTGGTCCTCCAGCCTTACTCCTCCTTCTTCTCCAAAGGTTGGTAAATGGACCCCCAAAGAGCCTCCCCGTTCCCCCTTACCAGGGGGAATTTTTGCAGCCGTCTCAGCATCGGATCAGGATCGTCCATGAATTCTGGGTTGTAGAGTGGAGTTCATGGAAGACCCTGACAGTTTGTTAGTTTGGGTTTGGTTCTGTCCTAGGCCTTGGAATGTCTGGGAGAGGAGCCAGGCCTTTTGGTTGCCATGGGAGCCCAGGTCCTACCAGGAGCTCAAGGTCAGGCAGATGGTTTAGAGCTTTTGCTCCCCCTTGTTTTCTCACGCTGGGTGTTTTTATCTCTATCACTGCTAGTCTGAAATCTCAGTTGCAGCTTTGCCTATATTCCTGACACATGATTCCTTTCCAATAAAGAACTTTATTGAAGAAGTGTGAGTTTGTGTTCTATCTCAGAAAGCTGCAACTCCTTCAACTTTTATTTTCTCGTCCTGAAACTGTGGAGCCTTTACCCGCAATGTCTGAGGACGCGGAGACTGGCACGCAGACGGACCAAGATCTGATTGTGGCCAGCACCAAAGAAGCCGATGCCTCGAAGCAGGAGACCGGGGCAGAGGGGGTGCTGCAGCTGTCACAGCTGGAGGTATGAGCCAAGACCGCTGGAGGGCTGGAAGATTTACACTCTCCTCCGAGCCCTGGGAGCTGGGAGTCGAGCTGGCTCCGGGCAGGGGCAGCCTGCCAAGCTTCGACACTCCAGTGCGAGAGGTTTTGGCCCCCGCCTGGCCATGGGCAGGGGCCGGCCGCCAAGAAGAACGCAGGTCCCGGTGGGACAGGCCCCAGGGTGAGGGGGCCTCGAGAGCCAGAAGCAAAGTTTTCCCTGGCAGAAGTTGGAGCCGAAGTTCTTCAACTGAAACAGCAAATGAGTGAGATACGGGAGGTACTCCTAGAACTCCTGCATAGAACCCCTCCAGCTCCACCAGCCCCAGGGGGGGTCCAGCCTCCCCCAGCTCAACCAGCGGCTGCCCAAGCACCTGGGGATGGAGTCCCTGCTCAGCCTCCCGATGTACTTGGCCCGCCGGCTCCTGGACCGGCTCCCCCTCCCGGGGCTGGACCAGTTGAGCCACGAGAGAGACCCAGGGGTCAAGCAACGGCATCTGAAGGCGAAGTTTGATGGGGTTGCAGCAAAGCTACCCTACTTCATGACTCAAGTGGTGAGTTTCATGACCCAGTGGGAAGGGGAGTTCCAGTCTGAGGCTGAGAAAGTGCAGTATGTGTCCAACCAATTGGAGGGCGAGGCGGCAGAGTGGTTGGTGGGACTGTATGATATGGGAGCACCTGAACTGGGAAATTTCCAAGAGTTCCTGAGGGCTCTCGAATACCCCTTAAGAGTAAAGCGAGCCCGGGTGAAGCTCAGGCGCCTGAAGCAAGGTACCAAAACAGTTGCAGAGTACGCGGCTGAGTTCCGCCACCTAGCCAACCAAGTGCCTGAGTGGTCTGAAGAGGTCAAGGTGCAGTTTTTCCAGGAAGGGCTGAACCCTGATATCCTAGAGTGGACCATGTTCCAGGGAAACCCCGAAACCCTCCTAGGGTGGGTGCGTCTGGCTGGCGAAGTGGAGTCTGTGAAAGGCAGCATCAAGATGTTGCGCCGCCAGCTAGGGACTGAGGGGAAGCCCTCTGGGTCCACTGGGAAGAAGGCCAAGGTGGGGCGCTCGGTCGGAGCCACCGCCGGTGAGTCAGAACGAGAGCGAAGGATGAGAAAGGGCCTGTGCCTGCATTGTGGGGAAAGCGGACATCGCATAGCGGAGTGCCCAGAGAGGAGCCCTCGGGAGCAACCCGTCACCACCAAGTCTTCGTGGAGCGAGGGGAGAACCGGGTCCGCCAAGACCCTCCAAGCCCAAGCCCAAAGCGACGGCCCGGGCCCTGGCGCCAGGCCATGCGGCAGGGGAGTCTTCTGATGATCCTGAGGATAGTGGGTCCTACTCCTCCAATGCTGAGCCGGCGGGAAATGGGCCCAGCCCGCCCTATTGAGCGCCCGAGGGCGGGCTAATCCTGAAGGGTGCCCGGATGCCATGGTGAGTGGAGTGAAGGGCCCGTTCTTTATTAAAGCTCGAGTGGGGGTTGGAGGGGAGGGCCCCACCCAAAAAGTAATGTTAATGACTGACTCTGGTTGTATCCAAGTGCTCATCCACCCCTCCTTAGTCAGTAAACTGAACATTAATACTGTTAAGCTGGACAAGCCCGTGTGGCTGTCTCAGATGGATGGGGGATGATGAAGGGGGCCCCCGCCAGGCGCATAACCAGCCCCATGTACATGAGGATGGGAACCCACCAGGAAGAACTGCAGTTTGTGATTGCTCCAGGCTTAGTCCCCGCGGCAGTCATGGGTCTGAACTGGCTAAAGTACCACAACCCCACCATAGACTGGATAAAAGAAACACTGACTTTTACAGACCCACTGTGTACCAAGGATCATGGGGTGGGGGGAGGATCCCCAGGGGACGGGGTCCCCCTGGAGGGTGAGTCACGGAACTACACGACTGCCTTAGTAAAAGGGGAGCTGAAAGGACTGCCAGTGGAATACAAGGCATGGCAATATGTGTTTGAGGAGAGGGAGTGCGACATTTTGCCACCCCACCGGGCTTTTGACTGTGCCATCGAAATACTCTCAGAGTCAAGCCTACCTAAGCCTCGCATTTATTCTATGACCCCAGCTGAAATGGAGGCGCTCCGAGAGTTCATAGACAAAAACTTAGCTCGAGGGTTCATTAGGCCCTCAACCTCGCCCGTGGGGGCTCCGGTGATGTTTAGGTGCAAGGCCGATGGGGGGCTTCGTTTGATTCAGGATTACAGAGAGCTAAACGCGATTAGTGTCTCCAATCAGTACCCCCTGCCCCTGATGAAGGACATATTAGCCCATCTCTCCAAAGGGAAGATTTTCACGAAGCTGGATCTGCGGGAGGCCTACTACAGAGTACGGATTCGGGAAGGGGACGAATGGAAGACTGCATTTAATTGCCCCTTGGGGGCTTTCGAGTTCCTCGTCATGCCTTTCGGCCTAAAAGGGGCCCCCGGCATCTTTCAGAACTTAATTAATGATGTGTTACGTGATTTTCTGTACAAAGGGGTGTTGGTATACCTAGATGATGTGTTGATTTATTCTGAGGACTATACGTCCCATGTGAAACTGGTGAAAAAGGTGCTTGCCAGGTTGGGGGGAAATCATCTGTATGCAAAAATGTCCAAGTGTGAGTTCCACCAAAGCCGTTTGGATTATTTAGGGTACCGCATCTCAAACAAAGGGATTGAAATGGACCCAGAGAAGGTAAAGGGGGTCTTGGCATGGGAAGCCCCTAGAACCAGGAAACAGTTACAAAGCTTCCTGGGATTTGCTAATTTTTATCGGTCCTTCATCCCTGACTTTGTGTCGGTAGCCCTTTCCCTGACAGATCTGCTGAAAACTAAAGATGGGAAAGGCAAGGGTTCCAAGCTCAGTAAAAGGGATAAGCCTCCCCAAAAGATTGTGTGGTCACCACAGTGTCAACAAGCATTTGACAAATTGAAATCCCTTTTCACTTCGGAGCCTATTCTCAAACACCCCGACCCTTCCCAGCCTTTCGTGGTCCAAGTGGACGCTGCAGATGTGGCGATGGGTGGTGTTCTGTTGCAAAAAGGGGAGGAAGGGGATTTGAGACCATGTGCCTACTTGTCCAGAAAGTTCAATGAAACTGAACGAAATTGGCCAGTGTGGGAGAAAGAGGCAGGTGCAATCAAGTTGGCTCTAGAGACTTGGCGCCACCTACTGGAGGACTCGCCCAAACCGTTTGAGGTTTGGACTGATCACAAGAATTTGGAAGTGTTGGCTACCCCTAGACGTTTGAGTCCCAAGCAGGTCAGGTGGGCCAGATTCTTTTACCGGTTTAATTTCACCCTGAAATTTATCCCGGGGAAAAGGAATTTTCTGGCTGATGCTTTATCCAGGCTCCCGCAGCATGAGAGTAAGCGCAAGGAGGTCATTGACACCGTTTTTTCTCCTTCCCACTTGGGCTTAGCAGTCCTCACACGGAGCAAACCCAAACAACAGGAATCCCCTGCTGGCCCTGCTGCGGAGCCTGGATCAAATGGAATTGACTGTGGTTTGCCCCTGGCGCCTGGATCTGAGCCCCAGCCCTTGACCCCCGACCCCCCTTCCCCAGACACTGGGCCCCGGGCAGTGACCCCCACGGTGGAAGGTTCTGCCATGCCTAAAGTTTTTCAGGGGGAAAACGGGGGGTGGCATTCCCAGTTGGCCTCGGAACTGCCCACGGATCAGTGGTTCCTAGCTCACCCCAATGAGGTGACAGTGAGAGAGGGTTTGACCTGGAAAGGGGATCGCCTGTATGTTCCTGAAGTCTTGAGGGCGAGCATCCTCAAGCAGTGCCATGATGTCTAAAGTGCGGGGCATTTTGGGTATCTCAAAACTTTGCATTTGGCCCGGAGACAGTTTTGGTGGCCCCGAATGAGGAAGGAGGTGGAGGAATATGTGAAGGGGTGTACCACCTGTGCAGTGGCCAAAGGGGGGTCAGGGAAGCCCAAAGGTTTGCTCCAACCTCTACCCACCCCAACCAAGCCCTTGGAGGTCATTAGCATGGACTTTATAGTTGAGTTACCTGAGAGTAGGAAAAAGACGGTTATTTGGGTGGTTACTTATTTGTTCTCAAAACAAGCACACTTTGTGGCCTGTAAGAAACTCCCCACGGCTTCCCAGTTAGCCAAGTTGTTCATTCAGCATATTTATCGGATTCACAGCATTCCTGCCAAGATTGTGTCTGATCGGGGGCCCCAGTTTACCTCGCAGTTTTGGAAGGCTTTCACAAACCTAGGGGTGGAGCTCGGTCTCAGCAGCTCCCATCATCCCCAGTCGGACTGGCAAACGGAACGAACGAATCAGACACTTGAACAATACCTGAGATGTTATGTGAATTTCCAACAGGCTGATTGGGTTGATCTTTTACCTTTTGCTGAAGTGGCCTACAATAATGCTACCCATCAGAGCACTGGACTCTCGCCGTTTAAGGTTGTGTCTGGACATGATTTCGGTCTCCTGCCTTTGTTGACGGGGTCCCCCAATTCCGACCCTGTTTCGGTCTCCCAGTGGAGTCAAAAGGTCAGAGACGCTTGGCCTCATGTAATCTCGGCCTTAGACTTTGCCAAAGCACGCTACAAACATTATGCTGATCAAAAGCGGGACCCTTCTCCACGATATGAGGTGGGGGATCTGGTTTATCTGTCCACTAAGTTCCTTAAGTGCCCCCAACCCTCCAAAAAGTTGGGAGCCAAATACATTGGACCTTTTCGTATTGTTAGGATGGTAAATCCTGTGGCTTTTGAACTGTCTTTACCTAAGTTGTACCGACATGTGCATCCTGTGTTTCATTCCAGCCTGCTCAAGCCCGCAAACCCTCCAGACAAACATCATCCGGCGCCGGAAACTGCGCCTCAGCCGATCCTGGTGGATCAGGACCAGCATTTTGAAATCTCTGAGATCTTGGACTCTAGGCTTCATCGGGGAGGGTTACAGTATTTGGTGAAGTGGAAACACCTGCCTTTGGGCCATGTGGAGTGGGTGGCTTTTGACCATGTTAATGCCAAACGCTTGTTGCGAAAGTTTCATGCCCGCTTTCCCGATAAGCCTGGCTGAGGGGGGGGGGCGGGTTTGGTCTTCAGGGGGGCAGTATGTCAGGATCGTCCATGAATTCTGGGTTGTAGAGTGGAGTTCATGGAAGACCCTGACAGTTAGTTTGGGTTTGTTTCTGTCCTAGGCCTTGGAATATCTGGGAGAGGAGCCAGGCCTTTTGGTTGCCATGGGAGCCCAGGTCCTACCAGGAGCTCAAGGTCAGGCAGATGGTTGAGAGCTTTCGCTCCCCCTTGTTTTCTCACGCTGGGTGTTTTTATCTCTATCACTGCTAGTCTGAAATCTCAGTTGCAGCTTTGCCTATATTCCTGACACATGATTCCTTTCCAATAAAGAACTTTATTGAAGAAGTGTGAGTTTGTGTTCTGTGTATATCTCATTCTTCCTCTCTCTCTATCGATCTTTCACTAAGAGAGTTTGTGCTGGGAATGGATGGCAATCAGTTGCAGAGCGAGAGCTTTCACTCCCTTTCACACCATGCCGTCATGCCAGAAGTCCCCAATAACTTGAGACATTTCTGTCTGAATTGGGTTTTGGTTTGGTTGTAAAAAAGCTACATGGCAAGCAACTGAAATTCAAAGAAATTGTTTATAACAGTACTGGTGACAGCTGCAGAATGCCTACAGGTCTAATTCTGTGTGGATTCTAAAACAAACTATGGCTCTGAGGGACTGAACTGTGCACGAAGGTTAAATTATGTCTGGGGACAAAGAGGATTCTTTCCATAAGACTATGAAAATATTGCCTTAAATTTATTTATAATAAATGTATATATAATAAATACTCTGAATTTATTATATACATGACTTAATGACATATTTCATAAGGCAGTGAAAACATGATTAATAGGATCATGAAGTTCTTGCTCTGTCCAAGCAGATTTAGGGGAACACTCATGTAGTTCTTCAATTAATCTATGTACTTGGCTTTGAAGTAGCAAGTCTGTTTCTGGATCATCAATATGAATTAGCGGAGGTGGAAGCACTAAGATTAACAGCAGTTAAATTAACCAGTCCACTCTTTTAGCCAGGATTACCCAGGGGTTGTCTAGACGATGAAAAAACTCTTCATGGAATGCAAGGGGAATACCTTTTGTGCTGATGAGATCCCATGGAGATTCACTGTATTAGGGAGGAGGGGGGCCAAAAAGTTCATGTACTCTACGATAACAGCCTTCGTGGTTTTTCAAAGTTTTTTTAAAAAAGATATGCAGAAATGTGCATCCCTGCCCATTTGAACAACCAGTCTGAAGTGGAGTGCATCCTGGAAGCCAAAACATGATTGGTCAGATGTGCGCAGGGAGCGGGCTTGCTAGTGACAAAGTGGCTGGAACTGCCATTGTTGTATTTGCAGTACCAATTGTGCATGATTTTGAAGCTGTAAAGCAGGTGGAAAGTGTTTTTAAGCAAAAGATCACTCTTCCATGTCTTGGATTTAATTAAGGGGAAAAAACTGAAATGGTGGGAAATTTTGGAGGATTATGACGTGAGTAATTCACTCATGGCCACTGTCTTTATTCGCGGGCATGCTCCGTGTGGACTTCAAACATGGACAACTTTGCATACCAGCAGTCTGGAGAAAAAATTGTGGAGACCAAATCAACACTGCTGCAATGGCGAGTTAATGCGCAGAAATGAGCATTATATTTCCTCATATAGATAAGCCCCCAGCATACACATTTAATCATGATTTCATCTGAAGAAATAGACTGAAATCCATAAAAGCTTGTGTCTTACAAATGTTGTTAGATCTTTCCACCCCACCCCAACCCGTTTTCCTTTTCATTGTTTGAAGTTAGTTTCAGGCCCGTTATAAGGAAAATATACTTATTTGCCATTTGATTTGTTTGTCACAGCTGTGGGAGCTTTCATTATATAACTGCATCAACTCTGTTTTGATTGGGGCTTCATTATGAAAGTTCACTTCATAATGTATAGTTTAAAATATTTATTGGTCCATTTTGCTAAAAATCTACTAACCAAACTTAGTGTAATATGTAATAGGACCAGAATGATAACCACAATAAGGTTTTGGGACCCAGTCCATCAACTACTTTGAGTAACTCCCAAACAAACACTTGAGATTTCTGTATTTTGTGCTCTAAAATCCACATTTATGTACTGATTGTGACATAACTGGATATTTAGACTGAGGTTGACACCCCAAATGTTTGTATGCAAGTTCAAGACCAATTGACAATGTATGGCTTGATGGTTTGAGTCCAGTTTGCATAGATCTTAGTCTAAAAGAAATTTTAACAACTATAGCTGCTACCAGTTAGACTTTTGTTTCATTGTGATCATGAGAGAAATCATGAATAATCAGCCCAGACAACACGAGGTAAATTTCACAATTTCTAGTATGTGAAAGAAAACAGTTAAATTATTGTGAAGGGTTAGCCAACATCTGACTAATCTAGGATGATGCAGAAACATACTATTCCAGGTGATAATCTCCTGGCAAGGAAAATAATTATCATCAACCTTTTAAAATGTGAAAGTGTTAACATTATTAATAGGTGCTTCCTACATGGGACTCCTTGATGAAAATAAACTGCAGCTGTTTGGTGAAAAATGGAATGACTTCTCCATTTGTGATCTCATTCAGGTGATTATTTATTTTTGAATTAATCATTCAGCAACCAGCCTTACCAGCATATCAGAAATTGAATATTATTAATACAGTATATGAATGCATTAATACATTGTCTCATTTCCTTTTGTGTCCAGAGTTAGTGCAATGATCCATCAAGTGTACGAACGAGATCCGTCAGATAACAAGCCTGAGTAGCTTTAAAAAAGCACTAAAGGCGGATCTCTTTCGGCAGGCCTTTCCTAATTAGATCCTGGCCTCAGGGGATCCTGGCTTCTTTTAGTCCGCTGGCCATTTATTGTATTGTATTGTATTTATTGTTTTTAATTGTGATTTTAGATCAGTTGGTTTTAATCTATAATTGTTTAAAAAATTTTATGGGGGAGGGTGGGGGTGGTGGGTGGTTGGGGATTTTATCTGTATTGTATTTTAATTTTTGTAAGCTGCCCCGATTGTTTTAACAGAGGGGCGGGGTATAAATAAATTTTATTAGTAGTAATAGTAGTACTTGGAAGTACCAAGAATGGCATTTTATTTTTGTATACTGCTACTTTTGTTTGATCCTGAACCTGTTTATTTAACAGCTGACTGGCATATAGAAATCAAGGTAATGTGAAGCCCATCAGATGTTGATGGGCAACAATTGATGGACAACCATTTTCATCATGCTGGCTGGGGTTGGTGGAAGTTGGAATTCAACATCTGGAGGGCTTCACACTGTTTCTCGTCTCTCCTTCATATCCAAGCCATGAAAAGCTTTGCCAGTTTAAATTCTGTCTGCCAGCCTCTTAGAAGCACAGGATTAGGACCAGTTTTTTTTTAAAAAGGAAATTGGTTATTTCTATCTTGGCTAATACTGGGGAATCTTTATGATTAGGTTTGTATTGGCAACAAACCTCCATAAAGATAGGAATGTTTTGCAAGCCATTTCTTCTTGTTGTGTGCCTTCAAGTCATTTCTGACTTATTGTGACCCTAAGGCAACCCTATCATGGGGCTTTTCAGTAAGATTTGTTCAGAGGGGGGTTGCCTTTGCCTTCCTCTGAGGCTGAGAGAGTGTGACTTGTCCAAGGTCACCCAGTGGGTTTCCATGGCCAATTGGGGATTCGAACCCTGGTCTCCAGAGTCATAGTCTAATGCTCAAACAACTATACCACTTGAATAAAATACATCTGTTTTTGCTTTTCCTTTACTCAGTAAAAATATTAGAGATCTCCATCTTCACAGCTGGGGTAAACTGTTTTCTGTTACCTTCTGTGTTGTGACACCTGTCATAAACCCAACCAACAGCATTTCCTAATTAGTGTCTTCAGCAATGGCTAGACGTTATGGCTCTGTGGAGCTGTTTCTTTTAGGTTCAGCAAACCAAGGCACCAGATCCCATCCCATCTCAGAAGCTATTTTTTAAAAAAAAATAAATAAATAAAAATAAAATGAAAATATTTGGATGGTATACTGCCAATGAATACCAGGTGCTGTAGGCTACATTTCAGAGGAAAGAACTGGCAAAACCACCTTGGAGCTTGCCTAAGAAAACTGTATGAAATCCATGGGGTCGCCATAAGTTGACAGGCGACTTGAAGGCACATATACACATACAAACCATTCCCTTCCCTGTCCTAAGTCTGTTGCTGGAGCTCTGATGCTTGGATCCCCAAACAAACCTCCTTCTGTAACTTTTTATTTTTCCAAAGCCTGAGAAAAGCTCCTCAGCATTCCATTGTCTCCTTTCATGTTGCCACTGTTTTAACCCTATTTAAACTCCAACCTGGCTAAAGAAAGAGCTGCTGTTCTCTCTGCCCCCTCCCTCCCTGTTTGAATCAGTTTAAAGGCATAAAGATTTGGTAGTGGTGGGGGAGATCTGTTTCTGAGGAATTCAACAGGTCTTATTTTACAATGAATGTTCTTACAATGGTGTATATTTTAAAACGTCAGAATGTGGCTCCAGCTTGTTCACTGCACTGCACTGGGAGGTTTATTTCCTACTACGTTACTTGTCTTTATAATATAATCTAGATGATATGTACATGAATTTGTAATTAAACTTTTTCTTCCCCTACATAGGGTAAAACAGAAGATCTGAGGTCTCTAATGTAAGAAAGAATTTAAAATATTTTATCTAATACTTAGTATTTCTGTCCTACTTCTCATAAAACCAAAGTTTATCTCATTACCATTTTTATAAGAGATGCATGCCTTTTTAGTTTAACTGAGATTATAGATATACCCCATTTAACAAAGTAGATTTGTTCCCAGGCTTTACTTCTTTAATAGAAATGTTGCTACCAGAGCTAGAAATAACATGGAAAGAACAGAGATAGCAGTTCAACATGTTTCAGCAACCTTTTTATTCAAAACTAATACTGTACACATGTTAAAGGAAACAACCAGGTTAGGTAAATAAAAACATTTTGAATGTTCTAGAGACCATTGTTCATACAACAGTCTCCACTTTTCTTATGATTTCCATTTTGGTGGTGAAACTTATGCAGGTTGTTGTTGTTGTCATCCCCCACCCACTCCGTATCCGTGAAGGACACATTCCTGGACTTACCATGTATAAATGAAACTGGATAATAGCAAACCCTATTAAAATAAAGGACTTTCTGTACAAACATACTATAGAGTTTCTGAGGACATAGCGATTCCGAGAGAGGACACCTCTCTAGGCATTTTTCAGCACAACTCTATGGTATGTATCTCCTGTTTTGTGTCCCTTGGATAACTAAAACCATGGATATTGGTCCCATGGATATGGGGGCTGTAGGTCTTTTTCCACATGCTAGGGTAGCTGGTGAGGTTTAATCTGCGTTCCCTTTTTCTTGTTTTCTTTCTTGTTTTGCTCTTCACAGATGCTCAGTAAGTGATTCTGGAGGCATCTGTATATCTTGTCTGTTGTGTGTAAACACACATAGCTACAGTAAATCACCTAGAGTAGAATCCCATTCTTTCCCAGATCAAGCTTTATTGTATTGTTTACTGCAGACGTATTGCCACAACCCAACACTGAAAGTCTTTTCTTCTCCAGCCCTCCTTCACCATCTTCTCAATGCTGATGCTACAAAAAATAAAAATAAAATAAAAATAAAATTCCAGCTAGACAGAAGACAGGAAAAGGAGGAGTTGGGCGGAGCTGCTGTAAAAAGACTTGGTAAAGAGGAGCTCCTTTGTCAGAGGCTTTGTTTAACTGATGTATGCCTATAGTTTGTATGGCCAAACTCAGGAAAATCACTATGGTTTGTTTACCAAAAAGCCACAGTCTGAAACCATGGTTTGAAGTTGACTTATTAATCTCACACATTTGTCTTTTTTCTTCTTCATATTTTTATTAAAAATTTCCATTTCAAATGAAATAAACAACATCTGTACAAAAAAAGAAATAACTCCTCCTATATACAATTATATCTTGTCAATATCAGATCAGTATCAATATCAAAGTAAAGTTATTCTCTTTGTTACCATTTATACACGTGTTATCCTTTACGATTATTCATTTTCTACCTTCATAAGATAAGATTAACATGAAGAAAAGGATTACATCACCAATAAATATTATCTTCAAAAAACGTCCACCCGTATACTGAGATTTAGATGTTTGTATTCCATTCCTTCCTTGAATATATCTTGCATGCCTATTTCGTTATCCTAGCTTCTGCTTTAACCTACAGCAAACAAAAATAATGTTACAGCATTTATTCCAGCAAATTGTAAAGATTTTAGAACCCCATTTCTTATCCAAATACTTTTAGACTTCTTTCCAACATTCATGTTGGTTGATTAGTGAGCTATATTTAAGGTAAAAAGACAGCTTGTCCATCTCCATTAAATCTATTGGTTTTATTAACCACTCATCTATTTGTGGGATTTCATCTGGTTTCCATTTCTGTGCAAAAAGAAGCCTAGCTGCAGTTATGATGTAAATCAATGTCCTTTTCTTTAGGTTTCATCATCAATAATATTTAGCAAGTACATTTCTGGCTTCATTTGCATATTTATTCCCAATATATCTTTAATCAAATGTATCAATAGAAGTATAGTGTCTAGATCAAGGGAAGTAATAGTGCCACTCTATTCTGCCTTGGTCAGACCTCACTTAGAATACTGTGTCCAGTTCTGGGCACCACAATTCAGAAAGGATATTGACAAATTGGAGCGTGTCCAGAGAAGGGCAACTAAAATGGTGAAAGGTCTGGAAACCATGCCTTATGAGGAGAGACTTAGGGAGCTGGGTATGTTTAGCCTGGAAAAAAGACGGTTTAGAGGCGATATGATAGCCCTGTTTAAGTATTTGAAGGGATGTCACGCTGAGGATGGAGCAGGCTTGTTTTCTGCTGCTCCAGAGACTGGAACACGGAGCAATGGGTGCAAGCTCCAGGAACAGAGATTCCACCTCAACATTAGGAGGAACTTTTTGACAGTAAGAGCTGTTCAGCAGTGGAACGCACTCCCTCGGAGCGTGGTGGGGTCTCCTTCCTTGGAGGTCTTTAAACAGAGGCTGGATGGCCATCTGTCGGGGATGCTTTGATTGTGATTTCCTGCGTGGCAGGGGGGTTGGACTGGATGGCCCTCGTGGTCTCTTCCAACTCTGCAATTCTATGATTCTATGATGTATTTGTTTCCAGATTTTTTTTTTTATTTTTTACAAGACTTGTCAGGATTTTGGGATGTACAGGATGCAGTCCAAGTACAGTAGATTTATTCTCTAAAGAGCTGGCATGTAGCAAACAGATTTGCAAGGCAAGAGCTCTGAGCAAATGGCTGTTTGCAAGCTCAGCAGATGTATCACTATTGAGTTGGCCCAGGTCAAAGCCAGGCTGGGCTGAGCAGAGAGCAAGGGAGTTCTACTTTGGTTTTTACAATGTAAGGATGTGGTCTTTAGGATCTCACATTAAGAAGATGTGTTTTTCTCCTAAAAGTTGTATATATTTGTAAATATATTCTTTATTATGTGCAAGTAAAGAACAAGAATGTTTTTACACACAAGCCTGTGTCTGAGCCTTTATTTCTGATGCCTGAAGGAACAACTCTGCTGCAATTTATTGTTGCCTGAATCCTATTTAGGTTCACAGTGCACGCCCTAACCTGACAAGACCACCATAAATGAGAGAAGGTGCCTTTAACCTCTTCACATTTTCAACCTGGATTATTATAGCTCCTGTACATTTTTGCGATTCTATCTGGGGCTAAATACCATTGAAAAAACATTTTGTAATAGTTTTCTCTGAGAGTGGTAGCACTAATCAATTTCATCCCTTTGGTCCATGTTTTTTCCCATTGATCTAGGCCAATCATGTATCCAACATTCCTTGACCAAATTATCATGTTTTCTTTCACAACTTCCTTTTCCGTGTCCAATTTTAACATTTTATAATTTTTTGCCAATAATCATTCTTTGCCAGAGTGTCATATTATCTCAAATTCTGTTCCCCCACCTAATTTCATATATCTTAGTGTCCATTTTAAACTGTTCTATAATTTGTGTAAAAAAATTACTCTTTATATCATATATATATATATATATATATATACATATATATATATATACATACACAGTTGCCCCTCCACATTTGCAAATTTAGCATTCACAGTTTTGAGTATTCACGGTTTTGGAAGGGCCTTCACCTGCCCCCAAAAAGCAGCAACTGGGCTTTAGAAGCTCTGTGGCCGCTTCTGTGGGGGGGGGGGAGAGAAGCGTGCCGGAGGGGTGAGAAAGGGGCCTTTTGAGGCCCCCTCGCCACCTTATGAGGCTGGGCAGGGGGTGGGAGGGGTGGCGAGGGAGCCTTGGGAGGCCCTGTGAAGGCCTTGGGAGGGAGTGGGGAGGGCTGGGGAGGCGACCATGGGGCCTCTGGAGGGCCCGTGGTGGCCTGGGGAGGGAGGGGAGAGGCGGGGGGAAGCGACTATGGGGCCTCTGGAGGCCCCATGGTTGTTTTGGCAGAGGAGGGGGAGGACAGTTATTCGCGGAATTTTAACATTCGCAGGGGTCTGTGGAACCCACGCCCCGTGAATGTTAAGGGACGACTGTAATTCTCTTGGATATGTTGCTGTTCCCAGAGTACTGACTGGGCGCTTAGGAAACATACCCAACCAATCATAGTGCTCTATTGTCCGGCCAATCAGCAGCTTGAGGGTGTTTTTCAGCACCACCTCCTTGGTCTACAGCTACATCTTTCCCTGTTGAGATGCAGTAACTAAATACTCAGCCTGCTCCCCTTGCTGTCTTAATATGCATGCATGGGGGAAATAATGTTGCTTTCTATGTGTCTGTCTTCTTTTTCCTCTTGTCTTACCTTGCAGGGTAGGTTTCCACCCCTTCCTCCACTCTTCACTCCTTCTGCACCCAATAACTTGAGCCCTTTCCCCCTTCCTTCCGTCAGGGTAATATTGCTTTAAGTGCAAAAGGAAAATGTTGGTGCAACAGCCCACAGACAGCATAGCTGAAGTGGGTTTGTTCACATCTGTGGCTAGGCAGAGGGATGGCTAGCAAATATTCCTATATAGCCAAAGCACACAATACATGGAGAAAGAGAAGTGTTGGGGCTGAGTTTGTTAATGAGGTTTGCTGTTCATATATCGTATGTTCTGGTGTATAAGACTACATTTTAACCCTTGAAAATCTCAAAAGTCAGGGGTCGTCTTATAGGCCAGGCAGTTTTCCCAGCAGATCCTTTCCCCTGCTGTGAGAATGATTGCCTTGCCTTTGAAGTGTTAAATTGCCAGTCAGTTTTCCCAGCAGATCCTTTCCCTTGCTGTGAGCATAACTGCCTTGCCTTTGAAGTGTTAAATTGCTCTCCATTTAGCTCAGGAGAGAAGAAAAGCAGTCCGTTTAAAATGAGGTTTCTTTTCAGCCGAGTTAGCCTGTTGCTTAAAATTAGAATTTCTGGATTCAAACTTATCATTTTGCATCAAGTTTTGTCTATGGTGAAATTTCTTTTATGAATAAAAGCTTCTGGTAGAGTTAAATCATTCTTTGATTGCAAGGTATTTATTATGGGATTGTAGAATTTAGGTAAACTTGGCAGGAAGATTCCCATTTGCATAGCTTTTGGGATTTCCTCTCCAGGAGTTTGCAAGTCTGCCAGTGTGGCTCTAAAATCATTAATGTGCTCATTCAAAAATTTGGGATTTGATAGCTTCATATTAACCAACTTCATTATTAATGCAACCTTACTTTCCAAAGATTGAACACCACAGAGATTTTTCAAAGTATCCCATGCTTCTTTAGCTGTTCTCAGTCTTTTAATTTCACAGACTATTCCATCATCTACAGCCAAAGTTATGAAAGCCAAGATGAAACACGGAGCTTTGGCTGGCTGGCTGGCTGGGGAGACTCTTGCCAGCCAAACCTCTGAGCTGGCTGGCTGGTTGGGGGCAGGCTTGCCAGCCGCCCTTCCCGAAGCCATGATCGGGCACCCCATCGCGGCTTTGGGAAGGGTAGAGGGGTGGCTGGCTGGACGGGGGGCAGGAGATCTGAGAGGTAGAGAAGGAGGGGTAGTCTTATACGGCGAGTATATCCCAAACTCTATATTTTAACTTAAAAATTGGGGTCGTCTTATATGCCCAGTCATCTTACACGCCAGAATATACGGCACAGTGTTAGTTTATACTGAAACAAGATAAAGACCTCCAGATATTTTTGGATGAACCTTGCTGTCTGTAAGTCTTTTTGTGTGTGAAAGTGGGTCAGAGCTATGGAACAGCTGCTAGTTGAAGCCTTTGTTTTTGTGCCCTTTCTGCTGTACAGTTCGCTGGGTTAGTTTGTCCCCAGGCTGTGCCAGGTCCCTCTCAGTGATCCTATACTGAGTGGACACTTTCTGCCCTGGGGAACATAAGACTGCAGGAAAAAAAAATCCTGGAAAGGGGTGGGAAGGCAGTGGGAGGCTGCCCTGGGGTTCCAAGCCCTCTTTTTCATCCTTGGGAGGCCCCTTGGGGTCCTCTGGCCACCCCGGCTCTGCTTCCTGTGGGGAGAAAGACTTTCTTTACAAATGTTGCACCAGATGGGCTGCTGCCTGCTAAAAAAAACCCTCCGGCTGGTGGGAGGAGCGGAAACCATCGAGGAAGGGGGAATAGAATGGAGCAAAGTGGGCTCTCATTGGCCGCCAGCCTCCCCACAATGGGAAGCCAGCATGCTATCCTCAAAGGGCAGCTGGTGTTGGAGTGGAAGGCTGAGGCTCCACAGTCTGCGGGCAGGGCAAAGGCAAGGCCAAAGTCTCACGAAAAAGTTAGGTGACCATTCCACCCCTAGCTGGAGAGACTCCTTTGCTCCCTTTTCTATTCATTTCTCTTTTAACAAGTGGTAGACAAGGGTCCCTGGACCCCCTATTCTCTAAATGAGGCAGAGTTTTGCATGCTACTGTTGCCAAGTATCTAGACCAGTGGTTCTTAACCTGGGGTCTGGGGATCCCCAGGAGTCGATGATATCCTCACAGGAGGCCCGTGAAGGTTTGAAAGCTGCTCAGACCACCTCCTACCTGCAGTGGAGTAGCCATGTGACAGGAGCCAAGGCAAAGGCTGGCTGGCTTGGCCTGCTCATTGCCATTCAATCCACTCCAGCCACAAATTTGCAGGAAGAAGCAGGAGCAAAGTCTTCCCTCCCACTCCAGTGCCTTTGAGGGAAGATTTCATGGATGCTGTAATTGTATTATTATTGTTGTTGTTATTTGGTATTATTCAGTATTATTATGATTATTAGGGTTTTAAATCTAAAGTCTTGGGAGCCCATGGCAACAAAAGATATTTAAAGTGGGTCCCTGATAAAGAAAAGCTTAAGAGCCACTGGTGTAATTGTGTTGTTGTTGTTGTTGTTATGGTTTAAATCTTGAGTTAAGTCTTAGGGGTCCATGGCAACAAAAGTTATTTAAAGGAGGTCCCTGGTAAAGAAAAAGTTAAGAGCCACTGGCGTAATTGTGTTAGTGTTAGTGTTAGTATAAGTGTGCCTGGTGTAACATATACTTATGTGCCCTGCTGGGGTTTCACGTGGTGGTTGCAGTGTGGAGCTTGAAGTGGCAGTGTTCCTTTCGCACAGCTCAGCTACATGGTATTATTTTAGGAAAAAAATATTGCATTTTTGTACGTGTGAGTGGTGATTGGTTGAGGGAATGAGAGGAGGGAGGGGCCCTTGTGAGGCTGGGGGTGCAGATGCAGATTGAGTGGCAGGAGTGGATTGTGAGGTGGACAGGGAATTTGCATGTGGGTGATGATTGGCTGAGGCAGTGAGGGTATGTTTCCTAAGCCGCCAACCAGCACACTGGTAAAAGAAACATAAACAAGCCATATCTATCTATCTATCTATCTATCTCTATCTGTCTATATGGTTTATTTTGTAAGAATTGAGTCAGTGAGGATTCAACTAATTAATTGAATTTTTTGAATAGTAGACATGATTTACTCTGTTATAGAACTAGACTAACTTTTGATATGGGTTTTGATATTGCCTGGAGCCCAGGGGGGTCACAGCATTGTCCTGCCACCCCTGCTGCCTCTGTGGTGGGACCCAGGCAGTGAACTGGTGGCAGTAGCAGCAGCGGGGGCAGGGCAACAGAGCAACTCACCCTTAACGCACCACCGGCATATGTTACATTAGGTACAGCTAGTATATATTAAACATTTTATCTCTACATCCTCATTCAAACCTTCTGGTACTAAAGTTATTAGTTTCAAAACCCATTGTCTCTTTTTTCTTCAAAAAGTACTCATTTTTGTTACTTATCTTCTCCAATACTCAAAAACATACATCAGTTGTTAAATATTTCATTTCTTCAAAATGACCTACCAGAGGAGCTCCTACTCTTTTATTTTTCAAATTTGACAAATGTTCTGCTAATCTTTGTTTGGATTTTAAAGAAGGTTTGCGGCTTGCTGTTTTTCTTTTCTGTCTTTTCTGTTAAAATTATAACTAGACCAAAGGTGAAACCTATGGAGGCAAGGATAGGATCTGTAGATTTACCCTCATCAGGAACTCATCAGAAAAATGACAGAAAGTGCGAGACGAGACTGATGAGAGAGGATATGACAAAAATGAAACAAGAACTGAAGCTGGATCTTAGACAAGAGCTTCAAGAAATGAAGGGATCACTGGGACAATTGACAGGAGAAGTACAGCAAATTAATGACAAAGTGTAAATTCTAAAATAAAACTGAAACTATAGAGAGAGGGAGAAGATTTGGGCAATTTGGTTTTATTAGAATTGAGAGAGAAATTGCAAGAGGAAGCTTTGCAGCAGCATTTTAAAAATGGATTGAAAATAAATGGAAAAGATGTAATAGTGCTTAAAGAGATTGCTGTTAGAATATTACATAAGAGAAAAGGCTATAGCTTTCTGACAGATAAACTGAAACAGAAATAAGAGTAAGCTTCACTTTTAAACAACAAAGGTTTAAAGTGAATTCTGTACCCAATGTGAGAGAATTTCTGGAAACATTGAAAGGAGAACTGGAAGAAATGCAAGAGGAAGAAGGGAAACATGAGACAACAGATAAAGATCAAGAAAATTGGATGTAACAGGGAGAGGAAGAAGATTCTTCTACATTGGCTGCTGCAGGTTATCTGTCTAACTTTTCTGCTATCTGTCTGTTTATGGATTCCAAATGTCTTATGTGGACTGTAAATGAACATAATGCTCCACAAAAGATGGGGGGGGACATCATTTGAAAAACTTCTATAGGACATATTTTGTTTGCAAGCAACACATGTTAGAAAAAAAGGATACAAAGTATTTGACTTACAAAAAAATAGGTGAAGAATTTATTTCTTTGGGATTGAAAGAGAAAAATGGAGTTATAATGTATATAAATCCCTAACTATGTCCAGAATTGATACTGGGTGGTGATCAAGGTAGATATGTAGGGGTGCAGACTAATGTGCAAGGGCTTAAAATTTTGGTTGTGGTGAGGTCTGTGCCCTAAATGAGGACAAGGTAACATTCTAGAAGGAGCTTATCGGCAAGGTGATTGATCTTTCTTATGAGAATTGATGCCTTATGGGTGATTGCAATGGGGTGGTATCTCCTCCAAAAGGTAGAATATGTAAGAAAAATATTAAGATCTGACAAGACAAGTTACCAAAAGCCTTTTTTTATTTAATGGACAATTTAGAGTTGCTTGATACATGGAGAAATAAGCATGGTTATGCTAAAGAATATATTTATCTTTCTGAAAGACATAGATCTTTCTTTAGAATAGATATGATCTGGGTTTTTAAAAGCTTGGCTACTATGGTTTATAAAGTTGGCATATTACCAAAGCCTTTTTCAGACCATAAACCAGTGACTTTAACTTTTAAAAATAAAAAGAGTAATTTTAGATGGAGACTGGATGGAATTTTGTTACACAATTACAAGGTGGTTGGTGATTGAAAAAGAAACTGAAAGAATTTTTTAAGAATAGTTTGAACAAAGGCATAGACATTGGAATAATTTCAGACATGAATAAAGTTTTTTGAGAGGGTGTTTCATCCAGAATAATTCTGGACTTTAAAGAAAGAGGCAAGAGAAATTTCGACTGATTTTGGATTAAATAAAAAGAAAGGAAAATGAGTTTAAAGGTCTCCATCAAGGACTGCTGTTATCAATCGGGTTAAGATTTTGCAGATAACTGTCTATGTTATTGGTGAGTGAGGTGGGGAGAAATATTAATTAGGCAAAGCAAAGAACTTTGAATTTGCAAACACACTGGGGAAATGGTTGGCATACAAATTGAAAAAAGAAAAAGAAAAAGTGATATTAAAAGTACAAGAGGGAGATGCTATAATGTCAGATAATGTAATTATACAAAAACATTTCATTGATATTATTCTTATTTAAATGTCAAGAGATTTCTTTAGTGAGAGTGGATGAATATTTGGGTAAACAAAGTTTACCAAAAATTACAGAACATCAGAGACAGATTCTGAATGCTTGTAAAAGAGCATTGTGATGCTATGAAATTAGGAAAGGCACCTGGACCAGACGGTTTGTCAGCTCTTTATCATAAATTTTGAGGATGAACTGATACTGCCTCTACAACAAATGATGAATACTACTTTTGGAGAGTGGAAAGATCCCTTTCAGTTGGAAAGAGGGAAATACAATTGTCCCTTCATATTCACTCGGCTTTGTTTCCAGGACCCCCCCCCCTCCGTGGATACCAAAATCTGTGAATACTCAAGTCCCATTATAGCAATGGCATAGCAAAATGGTGTCCCTTATGTAAGATGGCAAAATCAAGGTTTGCTTTTTGGACTATTATTTTTTAAGTATATTTTCAAGCCATGAATACTTAAATCTGTGGATACCACATCCGTGGATATGGAGGGATAACCGTATATCATTAATACCAAAAGAGGACCAAGATTTGATATTGAGGGGGGAAATAGACCAATACCATTATTGAATAATTGTTTACAATGAAAGACTGAAGATAACCCTGCCCTGCAGGATTTTATTTGTGGGAATCTATGTGGGTTTTTATTTAAAAAACAACTATGAGAAATGTGTTAGATATTTTACAATACTTAGAATGACTTAATGAGAAACAAGCTGCAGAAAAGGCTTTTGACAATTTGAACTGGACTTCCTTATTTAGAGTTTTATAAAAGATGAATTTTGGAAATAACTTCATTCAATGGGTTAGATCGATTTATACTTTGTAGAAAACAGAAATAATGGTTAATGGAGAATTAACAAAACATTGTGAGATTCAAGAAGGAACAAGACAAGGCTGTTCATTGTCTCTGCTTTTGTTTATTTTGGTTCTTGGGGTATTGAGTAGAGACTAAGACAAGATGATTGAATTTTGGGTATGAGGATTTAAAAACAAATGTACAAGTAAAGGGCATTCTCTGATTACTTAGTCATAGTTTTGGAAAGTTTTCTGGAAGATATGGAAGTGTTAATGGGAAAATTAAAAGCATTTCATGAGTTGGCAGGTTTTAAGATTAATAATCAAAAGACAAGATGTTGACCGAAAATATGAAAATGGAAGATCGAACAGAATTGATGGATAAAACTGACTTTAAAATTGAGAAGTAGATTAAGTACTTGGGTATTATTAGGACCATATGAACTGTATTCAGTTTCAAAACAATTATGTTAAGACATGGAATGAAATTAAGAAGGATATACTAAGATGGGAGACATTAAACTTTTCATTGCTGGGCAGGATTTTTGTGATAAAAATGATTGTCTTGCCTAGAATGATGTTTTTATTTTAGACAGTGCCAATTTTGACAACTGATGTACCATTTAAACAATGGCCGAAGAATTTATCTAAGTTTGTGCAGCAAGGGAAGAAACAAAGAGTCAAATACAAGGCATTGCGGGATGCAAAGGACAGAGGAGATTGGATTTATTCAACTTGAATTTGTATTTTGCAGCATTTGGTTTGGTTTGGTTAAAGGAATGGGTGATGCTGAGAAATAAAAAATTACTAGAATTGGAAGGGCATGACTTGAGATATGGGTGGCATAAATATTTATGGTACAACACAAAGTGAATGTAGATTTCAATCATCATTATGCGAGACATGCTTTATTAAGAATATGGAATAGATGTAAATCCAGACTGTGCCCAAAATTGGCATTATGGATCTTAGCACAAGAAGATCATTATAGAAGAGAAACAGTAGGCAAAAAAAAAAAAAAAAAAGGTTTACGTACCAAGATCTTCTGGAGAACTACCAAGGAGAATATAGAATTAAATTGAGTGAGTAGTTACTGGCAGAGGGATATAGTTTTCAGTGGTTTTCTTACATACAGTTATTTGAAAGATTTAAAAGATGGGGGGGGAAGAGTTATGGTTTTGAATAAAAGTCAGAGTTTAATTGCAATTGTGTACAGATGGCGAACATGTGATTGGTAAAATGTACAAAGTTTGGTAAAATTTGACATGGAAAAAGAGCAAGTGAAATATTTCAAGATAAAATGGGCTAAGAATTTTGGATATGAAATACAGATGGAACAATCAGGAAAATGTGGTCAAAGGGATTGTAAGTTACACTGCGTGATAATCTTAAAGAGATTTTTTATAAAATGATGTATCATTGGTACATGACACCAGATAAATTGTCTAGAATGTACAAAGGTGTTTTGAATGTATGTTGGAAATGTGAACAACATGAGGGAACATTTTACCATATGTGGTGGACATGAGAAAAGGCTAAAAAGTTCTGGATTCAAATATATACTTTGATGCAGAGGATCTTAAAGGTTAGCATTCAATTGAAATGAGAACTCGGGGGGATTTATAGATTAATAGTTGTAAAAGAGCCATGGCAGCAAGATTGTTGATTGCACAAAGATGGAAGAATTCAATATAGTAGGCCCTTCCCATTCATGGGGCTTCAGTTCCACACCCCCTGTGGATAGAAAAAACATGGATGCTCAAGCCTCATATGAATCAATAGTGGTGCATGCATGTAGCCATGTACTGATGCAGCTACATGCATACACAGCCATTGAATAATATGTGGCATGGCAATCTGCAAATGGCTAGCCCATTGATATTGGAAGGCTGATTGTAGTATGTACTAGGGAAGAATGGTTGTTGAAACTGACTGATTTAACAGAAATGGACAAATTATCTGCTTTGATTAGAGAAAAATCATTGATGACATTTCTTAAAGGACTGGAAACCCCTCATAGAATGACTTTTTGCTAAAAAAGAAAATGACCTGATAACATTTGGTTTTGATAATTATTGTATGATGTAGTTCTAGAAAGAGAGATTGGTAAATATGCATGACTGCCAAAAAGAAAGTCAGAAGCCACTTTTCTTTTTTGTCTAGATTTATTTTTATAACCTATTTTTCTTTCTTCTGTTTTCCCTTTCTTTTTCGTTTTCTTTTTTTCCAAAAGATCTGTAATTTTTACTGTATTTTGAAAAATTCTTAATAAAAAAAATTGAAAAATCTACAGTTTCTTATCTGCAAGCTTGATCCTAGCTTGCTACACAATGATCAAAACACACTGGCTCATGTCCAAACTTGGGTATAATCATCAGGTTGACTTCAGTATTATTTAAGATGAATATGCAATGTGTGTATTCAGAAAACATGTGTTCAATAAATAGGACCTTTATAGGTAAAGCAACCCCTTAGAAATTATTGCACAGTAATAGGGATATACAGATAGAAGAAGCCGCACTTTGTATTGCTTTCCTCCATTATTTACTTTTAGGAAGGCTAATTACCTTTTGGGGGAAAAGGCACTTGACCTCCCAACTCTGAAGGAGCACGTGGATAACCTACAGTCACAGCTTTATGGTCTGAAATCAGATATGAAGGATATAACCCATCGTGCTACCCGTGAAGTGCTAGAAGCCTATACTAGCAAAGGCTTTACAAAATTGGTAAGAAGTAATGAAGTTTTGCAGGTGAACATATATTTGTATCTATTATACTGACCAATCTACTTTGCAATGGTACCAAAAATCAAATCCTGACACAGTGCCACTATACTGCATACTGCATACACATAGCCCCTGTGCCTTGTGATGGTTTTGCCTTTGTTTAGTTAGGGAGAAGCAACAGAACAGGAGAATCAGGCAGAAGTCAATATCATTGAACCATAGAATCATAGGGCTAAAAGGAAGATGATATAAATTTATGGGGAAAGGAACAGGAAAGAAGACATGAAATTAGGGACGTAGATAGAAAGATAACATGGAAATAAGGACAGTGTTTAGTAGGTATCTCTTCCGTTTGTATCGAAACAAGGACAGTGTTTGAGCTGGACTGGACGGGGAAGCAGAAAGAAAAGATAACGCTAAAAAATTAGAAAAGGTAAAAGAAGCAACTATAGGAAGAAAGCAAGTGAGATTGACTTTCGTTTAATAAAGAGAAAGAAAGGAAGAAATAGACAGAAAGGGGGGGGAGACAGTTGCAAGAAGAGAGGGAAGTAGGAAGGGGAGGGGTAAGGTGGATGTGGAAGAAAGGGAAAGAAGAAAGACTCTTTGAAGAGGTCTAGTCTTTTCTGGGTAAGAAAGAAATAGAGAAAATAGGAAGTATATAAAGGTTGACTGCAAGAAGGTATAGAGTGGGGGTGGGGGGAGAAACAGAAATTACATATACATGTGTGTGTGTGTGATAATAAATATTAAAAAAAATAATAAATAAGGAAAAACATAAATATACATATACTACATTATATAATATCTGATAGGAAGTTATATAAAGTGCAAAATATATAAGGGTCATCTAGTCCAACCTTCTGTCCTGCTGGAATATGTGAAGATGTGAAGGTCTGGCTAAAAAACAGGAGGACACACACACCAAATATGAACAAAAAACATTGGAAAGAGTAAGCTTTCTAAAAAAATCTCCCTTTTTTCTAGGCCTTCACACCTCTAGGTAAGAGTGGTTCTGTGCCATAGCCAGATGTGAGTCTTTCTGTCTAGATACAACACAGTACAGGTTGGCCATTCCCCAAACTAGTGAATATAGTGCAAGAACTCTGGAAAACTTCAACAATAAGTCAGTGTTATTTGTTTGATTTTAGGCATTTGTGTGTGTGCCCATGTGCACTTGCAAATATGATTTACATTTTCCTTCTCTGTAATTTCAAGATAAGGTGTTGTAAAGTTAAATTTAAACTATATACCTCTCATCCACTAACAGGGTATAGAGAAGATGCTTAAAAAATTAATGGAAAAGCTGGATGAAGACTATGTTCAAATGCCTGATTATGCCCTCAAATCAGCAGGTATTAGTAGCAGTGGCTGTTATCAAACTTTTGGGAAGTTCATTGGTATTTTGGATGTTCTTGCTCTTACTCTTGAATAGTGCAATCAGCTTTAATAGTAAGGTATGTTAGGTTCAGGCTGCTTTAGAAATCACAACAGATATCTCAGTTCTTCAGGTAGCTGGAGAAATCCACCCAGCAACCCACAGCTTAGAAAAGTTAATTTTTGGACAGCTGTTCCCAGATGCAAACACTGGGTCGGAATACTCGGAGTAAAAATACAAAAAAAAAAAACTTTTCCAAACTTGGCCCACAATGTAACACACCAGATGTTCTTGAACTAGAGCTCCCCTCAGCTTTAACCAGGATAGCTAGTGATGAGGGCTGATGGGAGCTGTAGTCCATAAACCATATGTAATCCCTGCTCCATACAAACATCAGGAGCAACTCTGTGTGTGAACATTCCAGTAGTTAAGCCCTAAGATGTGCAACTGTAACGGTTCACAGATAGTAGAAAAAATTGCAGCTTTTCCACTAATAGTTGGTGGAAAACATTCTTATCAACTACCATTCCAATGATGGGCCTAGAACAATAAGAAAAGAACACCCTGAAATGACAAATGTGACCAGGGTACCTAGAAGCCATTAAATATTTCCATTTCTTAACCTATATGAATGATCAACTCTGTCAAAGCCTATTGGAAAGTTCAATAAATTTGTGAGAAATTGTCACAGTAGCTCTTCCATTATAGAGAACTTTGTTCTCAGACTACTGTATCAAGATGATATGCCAGAGTAGCCTAGTCCCAATCTGCTATTCATATGTCATTCAAGTGCACTTGAACTTGGAAGGCAGTCAACTGTTGTTTATATTTATTCCTAAAGTAGAAGTGAGCAAAAAGTGGCATGTAGTGGCTTCAGTGCAGGTCCACTGCCCACCCCCTGCATTCAAAAAATCCTCCTTTGGGACATTAGGGTAATTGATCTGTGTGTTCCCCAGCCCCAATTTGTGATCCCTTCCTATTTGGAAAAAAAGGCTTTCCAGAGCATAAACTAGCCAGTATGGACTTAAAGCCTGACAAAATTGCCCTTTTTACATGCAGTCCCCAAGGTAGTTTTTGTGGTCCTCAGGGGCAAGAAACTTGCCACCAAATGCCCCTTAAAGGGAATACAGTTGTCCCTCCGTATCCATGGATTTGGTATCCACGGATTTAAGTATTCACAGCTTGAAAATATTCTTTAAAAAATAATAATCCCAAAAGCAAACCTTGATTTTGCCATCTTATATAAGGGACACCATTTTGCTATGCCATTGCATATAATGGGACTTGAGTATTCATGGAGTCCTGGAACCAAACCCCAGCAAATATGAAGAGACAACTGTAGTGTGTGGGGGACTCAGGAGAAAAAAAATATTAAATTGAAGAATGGGAGGGTTGTTGCTTTTCAGGCCCACATGGAAGCATGAGCAACACCTGGACCTACAGAATTTGTAATCCCTGCTCTGAAGGGGCATACTGAGAAATCTCTTTAACAATAGTTCCAGAGTGGCTTGCTATGGACATTCAATAACCTGGACAGATTATGGTTCTAGCTTTTAGATGGCTGACCTTATTATCACAACACATCCTCTGTATTGTCCTTGGCAGTGCTGTCCCTCTCCCTCTCTCTCTCTCTCTCTCTCTCTCTCTCTCTCTCTGGCTTTTCTTCGCAAACGAAGATTTAGGAAGGACTCATCCCGCGCTTTCTGCAAGCGCGCTGGGGACTAAAAAAGCCAATCCAAGATAAACAAGTCCGGTTGCAGAAAGCACACTGGAAGGTCTCCTTGGGTGATGTTTCCGGGTTGTGATTTTTTTCTGCGTTGTCGTTTCTCTTCAAGACTTCTTCGGCGTGAGTTCTCTCAAATAAGACTGCAGCATTGTGGATAGTGCGTCTCCATGCCTCCCAATGTGAGGCCAGGGCGGACCATTGTTGGTGATCAATTTGGCCGAGCCTGAGATGTTGTTTCAGGGAGTCCTTGTATCGTTTTTTTGGAGCGACCCTCTTACACTGACCCGTGGCAAGTTCACCATAGAGTACTATTTTGGGGAGTACTATTTTGGGGCAACTCACCAAGAAAAGGGGGAATCTCCCATTGCTCAAGTAATTAAAAAAAATTAAATTAGAGGAAATTAGTCATTGTTATATGTGTAAAGGTTGTTTTCTTTAGATAGTATTCATGACTAACAGTGCAGCTAGGATTTGGTTTTACACAGTACTACATTTTAAAATATACCAGTTATGAGAAGTATTATTATATAGCTATTTCATTTTAGGTGCTACCATTGTTCAGTCCAGAACTACCAGGAGCTACCGCCATGACAGAGGAAAATACTTCTGGATGTCATTCATTATGCTTCCTTTTGTGAAGTCACCAGATGTAATCCTGGAGGTAGAACTAACCTTAAACGAAGTCTCTGTTAGATTGGTTTTTGGTGTTTATATTAAGCAGATTGCAGCAAACCCCCAGTGCTTCATGAGCTTCTGGTGCAAGACAGGACATAAAACATTCTGGATGCTCAGTAAAGTTATAAAGCAGAGCTTATATTTATTATGGCAGAGAATATATCTTGGGTAAGAAAAGTAGATAGAAAAGAGTTACCTAACTTAGGTGAAGGAGTCCCTAAAGCTGACTCCTATTTGTGGGAGTAAGAGGTCTTGAAGCAGAGCTGCCTCATGTTGCTGGCTGCTAGTTTCTGAGACAAAGGGTGATAAAAGCACTAAAACTACTTGGGGGCAAAGAAGGGGGGGAGTGACCTCTGCAAGCAGGAAGTAAATACAGATCAGAAACACACCCACGAAGTTGTAAACAAGCATTGATGCTTCTTTACTTCCAACAGTCTCCACATTTTATTCTTCCTTTCTACATTGTTGTTCCTCGTATTGGCAAATTATCAGCTGCTAGTTATTCTTTTGGGGGGGGGTTTGCATCCAGAAATTTTGCCATTGCTTAAGCCTGTCTGGCCAGGGATAATATAGATCCTAGGAAGTATTTCCTTTTTTGTTGTTGTTGTTAAGAATTTGGAAATGATCGCTTAGAGAATTGAGTCCTACTGGTAAAGTCACATTCTTTACAGGGCTCAGGTTGCCCTTTAGAATTCATTGGTACGGTGATCTCAGTTTGGTCTGAAGATGCATTCTACCCCAAAAGAAATGCACCCATTGCTCAGCACAGAGCTCTGCTATTTAGCATTTCATGCTTAATCTATTAGCTATTTCATTCACTTATTTTCTCATGACTGATGTCTCAAAGGCCTAAATTCTAACTGCCATCAACTCGACTTCAACTTATGGCATCCCTAGGAATGAGAGACCCCCAAGTCACCCTATCATCAACAGCCCTACTGAGCTCTAGTAGACTCAGGACCATGGCTTTTGTGATTGAGTGTATCCATCTGTAATGCAGTTTTCCTCTTTTCCTACTGCCTTTTACCTTACCAAGCATTATTGTCTTTTCTAGTGAGTCATGTCTTCTCACAGTATGGCAATGTATGACAGTCTCAGTTTAGTCATCTTGGTTTCTAGGGTGAGTTCAGGCTTCATTTGCTCAAGGACCAATTTATTTGTCTTTTTAGCAGTCAACAGTATCTTTCCCAGCACCACATCTCATATGAGTTGATTTTCTTCCTATCAGCTTTCGTCACCGTCCAGCTTTCACAACCATACATTGAAATTGCAAATACAATGGCATGGATCATCTAACTTTAGGATTCAATTAAATATCTTCACATTTCAGGATCTTGTCTGGTTCCTTCATAGATGCCTTTCCAAGTCCTAGTCTTCTTGTGTTTTGTTCACTGCAGTCTGCATTCTGATTAATGAATGAACCAAGGTATGGAAAACCTTGCACTATTTCAGTGTGTTCATCATCTACTTTAAAGTTACGTAAATAGTCTTAATGTCCAATTGTAAACCTGGCTTTGCACTTTCTTCCTTGACTTTCTTTAGTAATTGTTCAACGTCTTTGCTGTTTTCTCCTACAATGGGCCCTTGGTATCAGCTGGGGTTTGGTTCCATGACTGCCGTGAATACCAAAATGTGTGGATGCTCAAGCCCCATTATATACTATGATATAGTAAAAAGGTGTCCCTTATATAAAATGGTGAACAGCAAGGTTTCCTTTGGGGTGGGGAATTTTTTCAAGCTGTGGATGGTTGAATCTGTTGGTACAGAATCCATGGATATGGAGGGCCAGCTGTATTAGTATGATGTCATTTGCATATCTTAAACTGTTGTTGTTCCTACTTCCAGTTTTCACACCTCCTTCCTCTGGGTCTAATCCTGCTTTATGTATGCTATGTTCAGCATACATGTTAAACAGATAGGGCAACCTTGCCTGGCCCCCTTGCCAATTGGAAACAATTCCATTTCTCTATATTCTGTCCTGATAATAGCCTCTTGTCCTGGGCTATTATCAGGACCATTTTTTTAGAGAATGTTTCATGATCTACTCAATAGGCAATATAGGCTTTGTGAAGTTGAAGGCTTTCATGGCTGGCATCCATAAGTTTTCCGTGTTTTTTTTCCGGGCTGTGAGGCCATGTTCTGGAAGAGTTTATTCCTGATGTTTCGCCTGCGTCTGTGGCTGGCGTCTTCAGAGAATGGTTGGGTAGGAGTGTGGGGTGGGTTATATACTGTGAACCCCTGTTGGAGAGGATATGTACATTTGTGTATTTGAATGGCTAGTTCCTGGGAGGAGCTATGCACCTGCACCATTATCCAACATATGTTTGCAATATGATTCTTAGTGCCTGTCCCTTTCCTGAACCCAGTTTGGACAGCTGGCATTTTTTACTTCATATCATGAAATCATAGAATCATAGAGTTGAAAGAGACCAAAACGGCCATCTAGTCCAATCTCGGGAATAAACAATCCCTTTAGGAATACACAATCAAAACACTCCCAACAGATGACCATCCAGCCTCTGTTTAAAAACCACCAAAGAAGGAGACCGCACGCTCTGAGGTAGCACATTCCTCTGTAGAACAGCTTGTACAGTCAGGAAGTTCTTCCTAATGTTTAGGTGGAATCTCTTTTCCTGTAGTTTGAGTCCATTGCTCCATGTCCTAGACAACAGAAAACAAGTTTGCTCCATCCTCAAAACAAGCTTACCCCCTCCTTCAAACATTTAAACATGGCTATCGTGTAACATCTTAACCTTCTCTTTTCTAGGCTAAACATATCCAGCTCCCTAAGTCACTCCTCATAGGGCATGGCTTACAGACCTTTTCCCATTCTGGTCACCCTCTTCTGGACATGTTCCAACTTGTCAATATCCTTCTTGAATCCTGGTGCCCAGAACTGGACACATTATTCCAGGTGAGACCTGACCAAAGCAGAATTACTTCCATTGACCTATAATCCTATTGATGCAGGCCAGAATCACATTGACTTTTTTAGCTGCCACATCACACTGCTGACTTATGTTCAGCTAGTGGCCCTCTAAGACTCCTAGTCCCTTTCGTATGTACTGCCGTCAAGCCATGTGTCACCCATCCTATATCTGTACATTTCATTTTTACTGCCTATACATTTCTCCCTGTTGAAATTCATTTTGTTAATATTGGTCCAGCTTTCTAATCTGTTAAGTCATTGTGAATTCTGATCCTGTCCCCCTCCTAATTTGGTGTCATCTACAAACTTGATAAGCATGTCCTCTGTTTCAGCATCCAAGTCATTGACAAAGATGTTGAATAGCACTGGGCCCAGGACAGAACCCTATGGCACCCCATTGGTCACTTCTCTCCAGGATGAAGAGGAGCCGTTGGTGAGCACCCTTTGGTCAACCAATTACAAATCCACCTAACAGTCGCATTGTCTAGCCCAGGGGTGGGAACCTTTGGCCTTTAGATATTTTGGACTACAATTCCCATAATTCCACACCATTGGCCATGCTAGCTATGATTTGTGGGAGTTGAAGTCCAAAACATCTAGAAGGCCAAAGGTTGCCCACCCTTGGTCTAGCCCACATGTTACTAACTTCTTTGCGAGAATATCATGGGGCAGCTTTTTCAAAGGCCTTACTGAAATCAAGATACGCTACATCCACAGCATTCCCTTCATCTCATAGAATCATAGAATTGCAGAGTTGGAAGAGACCACGAGGGCCATCCAGTCCAACCCCCTGCCACGCAGGAAATCACGATCAAAGCATCCCTGACAGATGGCCATCCAGCCTCTGTTTAAAATGAAATGCATAGATATAGGATGGGGGAGACCTGGCTGAATGAGACTACGTGCGAAAGGGATCTAGGAGTCCTAGTAGACCACAAGTTGAACATGAGTCAACAGTGTGATGCGGCAGCTAAAAAGGCCAATGCAATTTTGGGCTGCATCAATAGAAGTATAGCGTCCAGATCAAGGGAAGTAATAGTGCCGCTCTATTCTGCCTTGGTCAGACCTCACCTAGAATACTGTGTCCAGTTCTGGGCACCACAATTTTTTTTTTAAAAAAGGATATTGAGAAATTGGAGCGTGTCCAGAGGAGGGCGACTAAAATGGTGAAAGGTCTGGAAACCATGCCTTATGAGGAGAGACTTAGGGAGCTAGGTATGTTTAGCTTGGAAAAAAGACGGTTAAGAGGCGATATGATAGCCCTGTTTAAGTATTTGAAGGGGTGTCACATTGAGGATGGAGCAGGCTTGTTTTCTGCTGCTCCAGAGACTGGCACACGGAGCAATGGATGCAAGCTCCAGGAACAGAGATTCCACCTCAACATTAGGAGGAACTTTTTGACAATAAGAGCTGTTCGGCAGTGGAACGCACTCCCTCGGAGCGTGGTGGGGTCTCCTTCCTTGGAAGTCTTTAATCTACCAAGTTTGTAACTATAAAAAAAAGAGCTAAGATTAGTCTGCTATGACTTGTTTTTGAGAAATCCATGTTGACTTTTAATGATCACAGCATCCCTTTCTAAGTGCTTACAGACTGTCTGTTTAATGATCTGCTCTAGAAACTTTCCTAGTATTGATGTCAGGCTGACTGGGTGGTAATTATTTGGGTCCTTTCCCCTTTTTTAAAAAAAGAGGAGGACAACATTTCCCCTCCTCTAGTCTGCTGGGACCTCTCCTGTTCTCCAGGAAATCTCAAAGATTATTGACAGTGCTTCTAAGATTACTTCTGCCAGTTCTTTTAGTGCCCTTGGATGTAGTTCATCTGGCCCTGGAGACTTGAATTCATTTATACTGGCCAGGTGTTCCTGTAAAACCTCTTTACTATTCTGTGCTTCATTTTCCTACTGCATCATCTGCTCCTGGACTCAGATATCAGCTTGGATGCTCAGGTTTCGGCTGTGGCCAGGAGTGCATTTGCACAGTTAAAACTAGTGCACCAGCTGCACCCATTCCTTGACAAGTGAGATCTGGCTACGCTGACACGTGCCTTAATTAAATCCCATTTGGACTACTGTAACACGCCCTACATGGGGCTGCCTTTGGAAACTGTTAGGAAACTTCAGCAGGTCCAAAATGCTGTGGCCAAGCTATTGGGTGAGGACTGCAAGGATCATGTGACCCCCCTGTTGAAACAGCTGCATTGGCTATTAGTCCGTTTCTGGGAAGAATTCATAGTTCTGGTTTTGACCTTTAAAGCCCTAAATGGCTTGGGTTCAGACTATCTGAAAGACCATATGTCCCTATACAAGCCGCCCCAAGTGTTAAGACTGGCAGGAGAGGGCTTTCTCTCCATCCCACCACCTTCACAGGCAAGATTGGTGAAGACTTTGGAGAGACCATTCTCCATGGCTGTTCCCAGACTGTGGAACTCCGTTCTATGGAAGGTCCAGTTGGCCCCCTCCCTGCTCTCTTTTGGTTGACAGTTGAAGATGTTTTTATTTAGGCAGTCATTTGAAATGTGAATGTTACTGGGTGTGCTGCTTTTTAATGTATTTTTATTTATTTTATATTTTTGATTATGTGTTTTAACTATATTTTAATAATAGCAATTTAATTTAACTATTTCAAATGTTTGTCGTTTGTGGGGTTTTAGTTGTATTTTTAACTACTGTAACCCTTGAATCCCATCTTGGGAGAAAGATGGGATATAAATACAATAAGTAAATGAATATAAATAAAATAAATTTCTGTCACCTTTTACTTTTGCTTCTTGACTGTGCTTAACTTTACCAATAACTTGGATGAGGGAATAGAAGGTATGCTTATCAAGTTTGCAGATGACACCAACTTAGGAGCGGTAACTAATATCCCAGGGGACAGGATCAGAATCCAAAATGACCTCAACAGATTAGAAAGCTGGGTCAAAACTAACAAATTAATTTCAACAGGGAGAAATGTAGGATACTACACTTGGGCAGTAAAAATGAAAAGCACAGATATAGGATGGGTGACACCTGGCTTGAGAGCAGTACATGTGAAAGGGATCTAGGAGTTTTAATGGACCACAAGCTGAACATGTGTCAGTGTGATGAAGCAGCTAAAAAAGCCAATGTGATTCTAGGCTGCATTAATAGGAGTATAATGCCTAGATCAAGGGAAGTAGTAGTGCTACTCTATTCTGCTTTGGTCAGATCACACCTGGGATACTGTGTCCAGTTCTGGGCACCACAATTCAGGAAGGATATTGAGAAGCTGGAACATGTCCAGATTCTACCTAAACATTAGGAAGAACTTCCTGACAGTAAAAGCTGTTTGGAAGTTGAATGCTCTGCCTTAGAGTGTGGTGGAGTCTCCTTCTTTGGAGGTTTGTAAACAGAGCCTGGATGGCCATCTGTCAGGCGTGACTTGATTGTGTATTCTTGCATGGCCAGGGGTTGGACTAGATAGCCCTTGTGCTCTCTTCCAATTCTATGATAACTGCTAGAATAATTTCATCTGTCATTCCTTGAGGCTTTTTTTTTTTTTTGGCTGCAGATAGTGTCTTTTTACATTCCTCCCTGTCAATGTCCCTGGCTTCAATCCAGAGTGCTTCTGGATCCCAATCAATTAGGCTTAATAGTGCAAATCTATTTTTACATTACTTTAAATTCTACAGGGGTGTTCTTCTGGTTTCATTTTGGCACGATGGTTGGTTTAGTGTTCTTCTTTAGCTTTACTCTAATTTTTTATATTAGTAGTTCATGATCTGTGGCACAGTCTGCTCCTGGTCTTAGTTTTGCAGAGAGAATGGAGCTTCTCCATCTTCTGCTTCCAATTATCTAGTTATTTGATTTCTATATTGGCCATCAGATGATGTCCATGTATAGTACTGTCGCCTCTTTTGTTGCTTGAAGAATGAGCTTGCAGTGAGCAAACTATTGGCCTTGCAAAATTCCATGAGTTGTTCTGCTCCTTCCTTTCTTGATCATAGGCCAAATTTTCCTTCAGTCTCTGATTCTGTCCTGCTTCCTACTTTTGCATTCCTGTCACCTATGGTTAACAAGAAGTCCTGTTTTGTTGTGTGATCAATTTCCTCCTTGACTCCAACATAGAATATTGCTAGTCCTGACACAATCAATTAGATTTACTCATGTGTTGACTCACCATTCAAGAGATTCCACCTAAACATTAGGAAGAACTTCCTGACAGTAAGAGTTATGCAACAGTGGAATGTGCTGCCTCAGAGTGTGGTGGAGTCTCCATCTTTGGAGGTTTTTAAACAGGCAGGATGGCCATCTGTCAGGCATGCTTTAATTGTGTGTTCCTACAGGCAGGCGGTTAGACTGGATGACCCTGTGGTCTCTTCCAACTCTATGCTTCTAGATATTACAGCTAAATTTTCTGTTCAACGTTGTTAGAATTTCAGACTGCCTACCTGAGCCAAAAGTATTCCTTTAATTTAAATCTATATGCTTTCTCTAAATTGTATGAGGTTAGCCAAAAAATGCACAAAACATTCAAAATTTTTCATGTTCTCTTCTAGCCCAATTATTACCCTGGAAACTGCTGGTCATTCCCTGGAAATCGAGGAGAAATTGTTGTCAGGCTTGCCAAAGAAATTATTCCAAGAGCTGTTACCATAGAACATATATCTAAAAAAGTCTCCCCTACAGGAGAGATCACCAGCGCTCCCAAAGATTTTGTGATTTATGTGAGCATCATGTTCCAATATTCATTCAGGATGTAGGGAAGGAGAATGGGTGGAGCAAATTATGAAATGACTGCAAACACTGGTTTAGTACAGAAACAGCTTCCTTGGAATCAGATGGAAATAATTGAGTGACATCAGCATACTGGTGACACTGAAGACCAGAATTCTGAGTGACCTCTCCTAGCTGTTCCTTGTAAATATTGAGCAACATGAAAGAGAGGTATCCCTGAGGGCACCACAAGTCAGGGTGTCGAACAGGCATCCCCCAGCATCACTTTTTCAATCCACTCCTTCAAGAAGGACCCAGATCACTGTAAAACAGTTCTCCCAAGTCCTGTCCCAGAAAGACAACATTGAAGGATACCATAGCCAGTGGTACTGAAAGCCACTGAGAGATCCAGCAGACTCAACAGGGACACACACATGCTGTCTAGTTCCCTAAGTGAGCCATCTACCAAGGTGACCAAAAGCCGTCTCTGAATGATAGCAAGGTCTGAAACCAGATTGAAATGTATCTAGATAATCCATCTCATCCAGGAACCCCTTAGAGTGGGAGGCCACCACACATTCTGGAACTTTGTCCAAAAAAGAGATATTGGAAACTGCTGAGTAGTTCTCTAGTATGGTGGGGTCTAAGGAGGATTTTTTCCCCCAATAATGGCCTCACTAAACCCTCTTTTAGGAAAAATGGAAACCTGCCTTGCTGTAGTGAGTCATTCACTACTCCCCTTACCCAATATGCCAGTCTCACTCAGGCTGCTTTTAAGACCCAGGAAGAGGATTGAGTCCAGTACACATGTGGTAGCTATTATATCTCCAAGGATCCTGTCCTCATCCTTAGGTTGAACACATTGAAACCAAATAACACAGGGGAAGCAGGAGCCAAGGTTACATCCATAGTTCCATGTTCCATATAAATTTTGTATTATGAGTACACTAATGTTAAGGAGATGCAGCTCTATGTTATATCTGTGACAGAGAATGTAATTAAACTAATAATGGTTGTGTGATATGACATTGCAATGAGTGTGTAATTACATAAGCTGATTATCTTACATAATTAGTATATGAATCTGCATGTTTACAAACAGGAGAACATACACAGCATAAGAAACCCTTTCCAAAAAGAGTACTATCATTAAATATTGTATACAAGAGAGGAATTTTGCATAAAGATGTTGAGGTGTTTTTTTTCCAGAGGGGTTGGGGGGGGGGAAGCAGTTTTTTAGAAAAATCATGGTATAAAACTGTGTGTTTGTGTGTGTGTGTGTGGTTTGGTATAAATTGACCTGTTAGGTATACTAAATGTACAGTTTGTTCAGCAATCATTACAAATTGAATTTCCTTTGTAAATTTTATTGTTGTTGTTACAAATGGAGCTACAACTTCCTGAACTATAAGTTTATTAAGAGCAGGCTAAAAACACTAATAGGAGAAAAATACAAAATTAGCAAAACAAAGAAAATTATTTTGTCTCTTCTAGTTCTCCATCGTATCAAGCAGACATAGCACTCATTCCCATAAAAAGAACTAAGAAAGGGAAATCAAAAGACTAGAAATTGCAATGATCTGATATTGTACACCAGTCTTCAATAAGTCTTCCTGTTACATAATTTTTAGAAATGCTTTTGGGGGACTAAATATATGAACACTTCGTCTTAAACATTGAGTATTCCAAAAGAAAATACTCCATGATCTTTTTTTTTTTTCCATTTTAAATTTTTCTCTGGAAAAAAGCTTTGAGAAAAATGGGATGAAATGGTCTCTCCTAATTCTCCCCCCACTTCCCTTCCCCAGGCCTTCACATTTCTAAATACAGTCAGACCCCCACATCCACAGGGGTTCAGTTCCCGGACTTACCACGCATACTAAAACCACAGATAATAACAAACACTATTAAAACAAAGGACTTCCATACAAATGTTGGGTTGGAGGACATTGAAGGCATCCTCTCTAGGCATTTTCCAGCATAATTCTATAATATGTGTCCCTATTTTGTGTCCCATGGATAACTGAAACCGCGGATATTGGTTCCGTGGATTCAGGGGGATGACTGTACTGTTGACAGACTTATGCAAGTACTTGATAGCTTTGATTCAAGGATAGGATTCACTGATATGGTTGGGATTAAATAAAAGACCCAAAATGTACAATTTGGCCATACTCTTCCAGAATATCAGTTACTCATAAAACAGTATAAAAACAAGTGTGCTTCATTTATATTTAGGATTAAAAATTGGTTCTGAAAAGATCCAGACAAAACCACAAACTACTTCTTTGTGGTCTCTGTGACTCATAGAAATGAGTTCTCTGCACCTGCACAGTGCATTGTTCAGAAACTTCTAGAGCAATTATGTAAGTGTTTTGGTGATAGCCCCTCCTCCACTGGTCCATGTGACCATCACAGTTCCTGCTCAATCCTCAGTTCCTTTTAATCCACTGCTGCAGCAACATCAAAGAAACAGTTCTTGAGCTTACTTGGTGTGATTTACAGCATTTTTGGCATAGATTTCTCTGACTTCTTTTTGGTTTGGTTTGGACTCTGATTTACAGCTTGACTTCTCTTGGACTGCATTTTTGGCTTGGATTTGGACTATGATTTATTACTTGACTTATGGGCTTCTTTAGACTTTGGTAGCAGACTTTGAATTGGTTTTAGTGTTTGGTTAGCTGTGTTGCCTCAAAATGGCATCATCAGCTTCCTTTAAAAGGTGTACTTCCTGTGAGGCCAAGATCCCTGAGAAAGATGGTCTGTTATGCCTGAGGGAAGTTCATAATTTGTGGGCCTGCTCTCACTTACAGGCATTCACCTCACAGTACATCAGCACTGATCTTCAAGACTCAAATTGGTCCTCTGGGAACAAGCTTTGAAGGCCTCTGACAAGGCATCAGAGAATAGGCCACTCCAGATGGCCTCTGTTGGCCTTGAATAAGTCCATTCATTGACTCCACCTCAAGCCTTCTCATCCCCAGCTGCCTCCAGATCTTCTGTCTGGGTAGTGATGAAGCAGTCTCTGCAGTAGTCTGCAACCCTTTCTGAAAATGTCAAGGACACCACTGAGCATTCTGCATTGGAGTCTGGTAGTTGTCCCTCAAGACCTGGTAGCTCACTTGATATGGAGGCTTTCATGTTGGCTCCAAGGGATGGAGAAAAGGCATCATCAATAAGAAAAAGAAAAAAGGCAAAGGACACTGACAGAACTCAGTCTCAGGTTCAGCCTTCTCCACTCCTAAGCCTCAGTACCAATTGTCAATCAAACCAAGGTGTTCATCTCTCCACGTTGAACCTCCAGCTTGTGAATTAGTGTGGGAATGTTCTCATTTTGTCCATGCTGTGACTACATCTGAGGGTGAGATCATGGAGTCCCCCTCTTTCCAAGTGTTCAGCAGAGATCACCTTTACATCGCACAAACTGGTCTCTTCTATCTCCACTGGTGAAGGCTTTCTTGTGCAGTCAGTCACCTTGACTGACCATTCGAGGCTGCCAATCAATTTCCAGGTCAGAATCAGGCACCCATACGTCTCCTGTAGTCTGTGGTTGAGGTCTCCACTATGCCATCAGTACCATTATGAATTCAACTGTTGTTAACATGGAGATGATTTGGGGGCAATACTGCCATAGGGATCTGGAGAAGTATAGAGCCTATTGGATGTGTTCTCTGTATAATGGATACACATGCTCTCCATCCATGGAGTTGACATATGATGAATTTGAAGAGGATTGATACCATTCCAGGGAATTAAATCCTTGTTACTATAATCATGGATGGTACTGTAGATTGGAACCTGCCTTGGTACTGTCCACTTTGATACCAAGCAGGCACCAGTCTCCAATTCAGAAACATTGCGAGTTAGAGCAGGCTCAGAAGCACCCTGACTCACAGCGGGCTTCGAAGTAACCTGAGTGGTCTGAGCATATAGAGTGTTATTCACCTCCAGCTATTCCTCCTCAGTTCTGACTGTTGGTACCATGTCCAAGAACTTGAATGCCTCCTCCTCCTTCAGCCTCACAAGTCCACCCAGGTGAATAGTTCATGCAGGAATTGTGAGGGTCCAAGAACTCAGATTTTGGCACCTCATCAGGACTTCACCAATGTGCTCTCCTCCTGTGGTTTTGGGTGAGTATGACTTTGCCTCACTAACAGATGATGTCAGGGCCTTTGCGGAGCAAATGTTGAGAATAGCAAAGGCTTCGGACTTCAAGGTGAAACAATAAGAGGCCAAACCATCTGACCCTGTGCTTAAACAAAAGTGCCCATACCAGCATTGATGTCCCTTCTGAAAGTGGCATATATGTCCTGGGCCTCTCCTTCATCGATACAATCTACTTCTAAGAGAATAGATGGGCTGTATTGTTTTGTCAAAGTGGGGTCAGATTGGCTTTTATACCACACCAAGCCCAATTCAATCATCATAGAGATGGTGCTGTCCAGGTCCCTTCAGAAGAGGCATATAATTGCATCTGACAGTGAGGGTAAGAAACTCAATGTGATAGTGCAAAAATTATATTCAATCATGGCCCTCTCATTTCAGGATCAAAATTCAAAATGACCTGGATAGATTGGAGAGCTGGGCCAAAGCTAACAAAATGAAATTCAATACAGAGAAATGTAAGGTACTGCACTTAGGGCAGAAAAACAAAATGCATAGATACAGGATGGGGGAGACCTGGCTGAACGAGACTACACGCAAAAGGGATCTAGGAGTCCTAGTAGACCACAAGTTGAACATGAGTCAACAGCTAAAAAGGCCAATGCGATTTTGGGCTGCATCAATAGAAGTACGGTATAGTGTCTAGATCAAGGGAAGTAATAGTGCCACTCTATTCTGCCTTGGTCAGGCCTCACCTAGATTACTGCGTCCAATTCTGGGCACCACAATTCAAAAAGGATATTGACAAATTGGAGTGTGTCCAGAGAAGGGCAACTAAAATGGTGAAAGGTCTGGAAACCATGCCTTATGAGGAGAGACTAAGGGAGCTGGGTATGTTTAGCCTGGAAAAAAGACAGTTAAAGGGCAATATGATAGCCCTGTTTAAGTATTTGAAGGAGTGTCACATTGAGGATGGGGCAAGCTTGTTTTCTGCTGCTCCAGAGACTAGAACACTGAGCAATGGATGCAAGCTCCAGGAACAGAGATTCCACCTCAACATTAGGAGGAACTTTCTGACAGTAAGAATCATAGAATCATAGAATTGCAGAGTTGGAAGAGACCACAAGGGCCATCCAGTCCAACCCCCCTGCCACGCAGGAAATCACAATCAAAGCATCCCCGACAGATGGCCATCCAGCCTCTGTTTAAAGACCTCCAAGGAAGGAGACCCCACCACGCTGCGAGGGAGTGTGTTCCACTGCCGAACAGCTCTTACTGTCAAAAAGTTCCTCCTCATGTTGAGGTGAAATCTCTGTTCCTGGAGCTTGCACCCATTGCTCCGGGTTCCAGTCTCTGGAGCAGCAGAAAACAAGCCTGCTCCATCCTCAGCGTGACATCCCTTCAAATACTTAAACAGGGCTATCATATCGCCTCTTAACCGTCTTTTTTCCAGGCTAAACATACCCAGCTCCCTAAGTCTCTCCTCATAAGGCATGGTTTCCAGACCTTTCACCATTTTAGTTGCCCTTCTCTGGACACGCTCCAATTTGTCAATATCCTTTCTGAATTGTGGTGCCCAGAACTGGACACAGTATTCTAAGTGAGGTCTGACCAAGGCAGAATAGAGTGGCACTATTACTTCCCTTGATCTTGACACTATACTTCTATTGATACAGCCCAAAATTGCATTGGCCTTTTTAGCTGCCGCATCACACTGTTGGCTCATGTTCAACTTGTGGTCTACTAGGACTCCTAGATCCCTTTCGCACGTAGTCTCATTCAGCCAGGTCTCTCCCATCCTATATTTATGCATTTCATTTTTCCGCCCTAAATGCAGTACTTTACATTTCTCCGTATTGAATTTCATTTTGTTAGCTTTGGCCCAGCTCTCCAGTCTATCCAGGTCATTCTGAATTTTGATCCTGTCCTCTAGGGTATTAGCTACTCCTCCCAATTTGGTGTCATCTGCAAATTTGATGAGTATGCCCCTAATTCCCTCATCTAAGTCATTGATAAAGATGTTGAATAGCACTGGGCCCAGGACAGAACCCTGTGGCACCCCACTGGTCACATCTTTCCAAGACGAAGAGGAGCCACTGCTGAGCACCCTTTGGGTTCGGCCGGTCAACCAATTACAAATCCATTGAACAGTTAACTTGTCTAGCCCACATTTTACAAGCTTGTTTGCAAGAATGTCATGGGGAACCTTGTCAAAGGCCTTACTGAAATCAAGGTATGCAATGTCCACAGCATTCCCTTCATCTACCAAGCTGGTAACTTTATCAAAAAAAGAGATCAGATTAGTCTGGCATGACTTGTTTCTCTGAAACCCATGCTGACTTTTTGTGATTATGGCATTGCCTTCTAAATGTTCACAGACTCTCTGTTTAATGATCTGTTCTAGAATCTTCCCTGGTATTGATGTCAGACTAACTGGACGATAGTTGTTGGGATCCTCTTTTTTCCCCTTTTTGAAGATGGGAACAACGTTTGCCCTCCTCCAGTCTGCTGGGACTTCTCCTGTTCTCCAGGAGTTCTCAAATATTATTGCCAATGGCTCTGAGATTATATTTGCCAGCTCTTTTAATACTCTTGGATGTAGTTCATCTGGTCCTGGAGATTTAAATTCATTTAGATTAAGAAGGTATTTCTGTACTACCTCTTTACTTATTTTGAGCTGGATTTCCCCTATTGTGTCCTCTGTTCCATTCTCCTCAGGTTGGTCCTCCTTTTCCTTTTCTGAAAACACTGAGGCAAAGAAGGTGTTGAGTAATTCTGCCTTTTCTCTGTCCCCTGTTAGCATTTTGCCATCTTCTCCACGTAGCGGCCCTATCATTTCCTTCTTTCTCCTTTTGCTGCGGACATACCCAAAAAAACCCTTTTTATTGTTCTTAACCTCCCTAGCAAGCCTGAGCTCATTCTGTGCTTTAGCTTTTCTGACTTTACTCCTACACGTGTTCGCTATCTGTTTGAATTCTTCTTTGGTGATTTCCCCCCCTTTCCTTTTCCTATACATGTTCCGTTTAAAACTTAGCTCCATTGAAAGTTCTTTAGTCATCCATCCTGGTTTCTTGAGACACCTCCCATTTTTCTTCCTCAATGGTACTGTTCGAAATTGTGCCTTCAGTATCTCCCTTTTGAGAAAGTCCCATCCGTCTTGAGGTCCCTTCTCTTTTAGTATTCTTGACCATGGGATCATCCCCAGTATTTCCCTGAGTTTATTGAAATCAGCTCTCCTAAAGTCAAGAATGCGTGTCTGACTATGCCTGGCTTCTCCTTTCCATTGTATAACAAACTCCAGGAGAACATGATCACTCTCACCTAAGGATCCCACCACTTGCACGCCATTAACCAAGAGCTGTTTGGCAGTGGAACACACTCCCCTGGAGCATGGTGGGGTCTCCTTCCCTGGAGGTCTTTAAACAGAGGCTGGATGGCCATCTGTCAGGGATGCTTTGATCGTGATTTCCTGCGTGGCAGGGGGTTGGACTGGATGGCCCTTGTGGTCTCTTCCAACTCTACAGTTCTATGATTCTATGAAGCCTGCATGGGTGGGTGGGGGTTACCAACAACTGTTATGGGAAAAATGACCCCATTTCTGGCCAAGATTCTTGAGGAAGATGGAAGGTTGACTGGAGTTCTGCAGGCTTAGGTTCACAGCTTGGTGGTCTAGCAAATAAATACAGTGAAGCATGTGGCTGATTGCAGCAACAAGACATTGACAGGAGCCATTGCATTAAGGAGGCATGCTTGACTATGATCATCTGGCCAGATCAATGATTGAGGACCTTATATTAGACAAAGGTGGCCTCTTTTAAACACAGAGACGGATGACAAACTCAAGCATACACATAAAATGCATACCACAACTCATAAATTCAGCTTCCAACCACACGTCGCTGTCATCTCAATACCGTTATGCCTGGCAAAAACAGTCATCTGGGTCCGAGAGATCCTTCACTCCAGTATCATCTAGACAATCTAGGGAGGCTGCTCTTTCTCATAATCTCAGAAGGCCTCCTTTTCCACCAAGTACCACCTGCAGTCATATAGGAAAAGGCTTCAAGACCAAGGCAAGTGGCACCTTTTGACTTCTTGGTCAGCCCTCTTCTCACATCCACATCACTATTCTACAACATACCTGGGCTACTATGATGGTGGACATTCTTGACATTGTACAGAGGGGGTATGCAATAGAATTTTGGGAGTACCCCCCCCCGTTGGAGGTAATCTGCATTACTTCCCCTTCCAACTCTCTCAATGAGGAAGTCAACACTCTTCTCTTCAAGGGTGCCATAGAAACCATCCCAGTAACAGCAGGGATGGTTCTCATGCTACTTCATCATGTCCAAGAAAGATGGAGGACTCTGTCCTATCTTGGACCTTCAGGATGTCAACTTAAACATAGAGCCCAGATGTTTCATGATGGTTACTCTCAGATTCATTCTGTCCCTGTTGCAGGAGGGGGATTGGTTTGTGATGCTGGATTGAAAGGACGTGTACTTCCACATTTCAATCCAGCATCACACAGGTGTTTTCTTTGTTTTGTTGTGGGAAGAAGGGCCTATTGTTTTTGTGTCCTTTCTGTTCAGACTTTGCAGCACTCCTTGAGTCTTTATGAAGTGTATGGCAGTAGTGGCAGCAAGATCATTCTCTTTTAGTACATAAACAACTAGGCAGCAAGAGGTCATTCTCTTTTTGTACATCAACAACTAGCTCCTTGTTGCTCACTCTCAGACCCACCTTGTTGACAATAACCATCTCACAGTTCACCTTCTGGACTCATTGGGCCTGATTCTCAGTCTCAAGATCTCTCACCTAGAACCATCCTATTATTGGAGCACTTCTGGACTCTTGTGTTCCTGCTGCTTTCCCGACCTACAACAGGTATCATGTGCTTCTGAGAGCCACGTTGAGATGCCTGTGCAATTGCAGGGTATGCAGAAGAGATGTCCAGGTGCTCCTCAGATTCATGCCCTCCACAATGCCGGTGAGACCATTCACAGACTAAGGATGAGGTATTTGCAGGCTTGGTTCCTGTCCTGCTTCAATCCTCTCATCAGCTCTCCATGTTGACATCTTAACATTCTGAGAAATGTCCATTGGTTGTTGGAGTGGTAGATTGATTCCAGGAACATACAAACCAGTATGCTGCTTCTTCCTCCACAAGCAATGATGGTAGTAACCACAGATGCTTCCATGGAAGGATTTAGAAGGCTTCTCCATGGAGGCGGCATTGGACACCTGAAAACAGCATTCTCCACATCAATGCTTTTGCTGGCAGTTGAAAAGGCCTGGTGCATCAGCAGAGGATTCTCCATCTCAGCGATCCAACATCCAGGTATTTCTCTGTGGATGCTCTCTGCAGGATGTTAGCGCTTGCCACAAGTGGAAGCTGAATCTAGGCATACTCTGGAAGGTCTTTGAACTATGGAGCATTCCAGAAGTGGACATCTTCACCTTGGCCAGCAACAGCCAGCGCTGGACTTTCTGATACAGGGCTTAGTGCAGGAAGGGCATGTATGCCTGTGCATTGGGGAGATCCCATCAAGTATGCTTTTCCTGCATTTCCCCTCATCACCAGTGTGATAAACAAAATCTGAAGGGACAAGGTGAAGTGCATCCTGATCAAACCATGGTGGCCCAGGCAGCCATGGTTTGCTCAGATCCTGCACCTGTCCTGGGGCATTCTTCTCAAGCTACCATTTCATCCAGACCTCACAATTTATTTATTTCTTGGATTTATATCCCGCCTTTCTCCCAAGATGGGATTCACAATTCACAATGGACAGGTGAGCCACTCAGACCTGGACACTCTTGAGCTCATGACCTGGAGGATGTTCTTTCAGGCTACCTGCCTGATGTCGTTCAATGCACTACTGCTGCTGTGCATAGGCTAGCCACTCAGCCCTCCTATGCATACAAGTGGGGAAAGTTCCTCTTCTTTCTGTTACCCTGAGGAGTCTCCCCAGATCAGGCACTAATTAAGCCAACCCCCTTTCTCTTCTATCAAATGTTATTTGGCAACAATCAAATCTAACTTCCAGGTCATCAGCAAGCCTTCCTGCCTCCAGAACCCATTGGCTAGGAGGTTACTAAAGCCTTAATTTTAGTTACAAGAACCTTCATCCTCCAGTGTCAGGTTACAAGAACCTTCATCCTCCAGTATCAGGTCCAACACCTCAATCGAGTTTGGAGTTAGTCCTTTCTCAACTCTCCAAGAAACACTTTGAGCCAATGGTGTCTTGTGATGTCTGTCTACTTACCAGGAAGACAACCTTCTTGATGGTGGTTACATTAGCCAGAAGGGCTGGAGAACTATGTGCCCTTAGGGTGGATCCACCTTACTTGCAGTTTCACAGGGATAAGGTAGTTCTTTGACTAGACATTTCCTTTCTGCTTAAAGTAGTGACAGCATTTCACTTGAATCAGGACATTGTTTTATCTGCATTAATGCAGAATCTTACTACGGATCTTGACTGTGCCTTACATTGCCTTGATGTTCATTGGGTGCTAGCATTTTATGTAGACAGGACTTTAGCCTTCTGCAAATCCCAGATACTATTTTTGTGCTACTCCTCCTGTCTCTTCCCAGTGCTTCTCGAAGTGGGTCATTTCTACCATTCACCTAGCCTATGAATTCATGAAGCAAGACCCTCCTGTTTGTGTGTGCAGCCAATCCAGCAGAGCTGTGGCTATGTCATCTGTCTTTCTGAGAGGTGTTCCTTTGGAGGATGTGTTTAGAGCAGCAATGTGGTCACAATGGTTGACCTTCATCTTCCACTACAGATTGGATGCAAGCTTCAGGACTTAAGCTCCATTTGGGAGAGCCATGCAGATCTTCTTCGTGGTCTTTGTGAATCCACACAGCTGGGTTACTCCTGCGCCTGCGCAGAGCATTCGGAACCTTCTGATATCGCTAGGCAGAATGTGCTTTGATACCTTTTTGGCGGTAACTCCGTCCACACTAATGGTCCCTTAAGAGGCGCTCCCGCCTAATTCCCCTCAGTTTCTTTCTTTCCACTGCAGCTCAAAGGAACCTTCTACCGTTGTTTTTTCTCTCACTTTTGAATTTGACTCGGACTGGATTTTTGGCTACGTTTCTTTCTCACTCCCTCTGATTTGGCTCGGTTTTTGGATTTTTTGGCTTGATTTGGACTGTTTTCTCTTGATGTTTCGGCTTGCTCCTTGACTGCGATGACTCCTTTCTCGTGTGAAGATGGCTTCTAGGGCCGCATTTAAGCGATGTGTGATTTGTCAGGTGAAATTGCCTAGTTCCGATGGCCACTGTCGGTGCCTGATATGCCTCAGGGAGTTGCATAACGTGGACACCTGTGTCCATTGCCGGGCCGTGGCCCGCACCAGAGGCCCGCAAGCAACAGTCTTCCCAACTGAAATCCTTTCTTTATGAGAAGGCCCTGATCCTCATGGCCGAGTCTATTCCAACATCTGGGCCTGCGACTTCACCTCAGAAACGGGGTCAGTCTCCATCACCGAAGTCCCTGTTGAAGAAGCACCATCGTTCCTGAAGCCCTTCCCGGCGCCGGTCCGTGGCCTCTGATCCTGAGGCGGTGCGTAGCTTGCACAAGCACACCCCCTCGTCAACTTTGACTCGGGATCAAGCCCCTTCGAGTTTGTCGCCTCTGTAGTGAAGGAAACCCCTCGGGACCATTCAAGGCCAAAGGAGGCTGGTCGGGACCATGACTCATTGGCTTCGTCCAAGGACAAGCCAACTAAGAAGAAGACAAAGCACATCTCTTGACCTGAAGATAGCTCACAGGACACAGGAGCTAAAACTTCAAACCCGCAACTTGAACCTCCATATCCACCTGCTGCCGTTTCCATCACACGTCCTCAACAGCAGGCCACTTCACTGGAACAGGTGCAGGTGATGGTTCAGGACCTAGAGGCCCCTACGGGTCGACCTTGCTCCCATGCGGGGACTCCCATGCCTTCACTGGAAATCGTGGAAGTTGAACTGGGAGGTCCATCAAAAGGAGAATTGGAGTCTTCTCTACAGCGAGGGCGCTCTCCTGCCCTATTGGTCTCCAGGGCTGAGCTCCTTAGAGATACTGCCACCAGGGTTGATATCGAGGCTCAGTTGCTGGAGGAAACTGGGAAAATCCATGCTTCTTCTTCACAGATTCAAGATGATGAGCCTGCATATGGGGCTTATGACCTAGCAAGGTCTGTATTCCGGGCACCTTTCTCCTCCCTATCAGGATCACATGTGATGGCCTCTGATCGAGTGTTCCAGCTTTCTTCAGAAGCAGCCACAGTTCATGCGTTGTGCTGCTCTCCGCCCCAGCTTTCCTTCCATGGTTTCGACAAAGCCACTCACGGTGATCAAAGGTCTTCGATACCAATGATGAGGGATGCAGGGAGCCAGGTTTCTCCACATCAGGAGGCACACCCTCTCCCCCTGCCGCCTATGCCACCAGCTCAAACGGCCTCTTTACACCGTGGCCGCTGGAGCCCTTCTCTATCTTCGGATGCCTCAGTCTCCTCGGTTTTGGCAGACTCATATTTGCCGTATGTTCCCTCTCCTCAACCCGATCTGCTCGATGAGGACTCGTCTTCAGCAACCGACGATGTCCGCTCCTTCTCAGAGCAGGTCGTGCATGTGTCACATGCATTAGACCTGAAGGTGATGGAGAAGGAATCTGAGCTGGTGGACCCAATCTACCACCGATTTAAGTCGAGAGCCCCTCTAGCTGCCAGCATACCAGTCCTACCATCTCTATTGAAACTGATGTAACGGTCATGGGAGAACCCTTCTTCTATACCGTCAACTTCAAAAAGAATTGACAGGTTGTATCGTGTGGCCAGAGAGGACAGTGAATGGCTGAAGACGTACCCACATCCCAACACCATGTTGGTCAAGGCATCTCAAAACAGATGGCAACGATGGGCTCAGACTACGCCGTCAGATCTGGAGGGCAGAAAGTGGACATTATCAGCAAGAAGGTCTATTCAGCTGCTGGTCTCAGCTTTCGGATCGCCAATTATTCAGCCTGCATGGGGGCATACCAACAGGTCTTATGGGAGCGGATGATGCCCCTCATCCAAGACCTGCCCAATGAGAGGCGTCGACTGGCTGAGGCTCAGCTGTTGGCTGGGCAACAGATGAATTCAGTTAGACACGTTGCTGACTGCGCGGCCAAGACCGTGGCAGGATCCATTGCCCTGAGAAGACATGCCTGGCTCCATTCTTCAAGACTTGCTCCTCAGGCGGCTGCACCTATTGAGGACATGCCCTTTGATCAGTCTGGCCTCTTCAACAGATCCACCAATGAGAAGTTGGAGTTTATGCAGAAGATGAGGACCACCTCACGGAAGTATGATATGCCATCGTCCTCATCTTCTGCATACCGGGCCAGAGGTCACATGGGCTGGCAGGGCTCTGCTTACAGCCATTCCTTAAGAAGGGGAACACGCCTCAGTCATCCAGGCATTCAAGGTACCAGCAGTTGATGTCATCTGTCTCTTCGGTGAGGAGCCAGGGATCCACCTCTCGGTACCGGCTACCTTCCAAGCAGAAGCCCAAAGACGAGGGCAGGAGAAGATTGTGAGTCTTCCTACTTTCATTGTGATTCTTTCTTTTAGACCCTTATGTTCGGAGACCGTCTATCGTCATTCCAAGATGCCCGATCCTCGATAACATCGGACTGCTGGGTGGTTCGCATTGTACAGCACAGCTATTGGATTGAATTCGACACACTGCCCCTGACGGGTTGGGTTCAACCTACGCCACCTTCCCCTCCCCTCCTCGAGGTGGTGCAGACATTGCTTCAAAAAGGGGCCATCGAACTCGTACACTCTGGACTTCACCACCTCTGCTTCTTCTTGTCACTTCCTTGTCACGAAGAAAGACAGTGGCCTCCATTCCATTCTCGACCTCTGAGGAGCAAACTGGTACATTGCGCCAAAGAAGTTCAGGATGGTGACCCTGGCTTCCATCCTTCCACTCCTCCAACAAGGCAACTGGTTTGCATCTATAGACCTCAAGGACACCTACTTCCACATTGGGATCCATCCATCCCACAGGCGATTCCTGGCATTCCAGATCGGGAATGATATCTTCCAGTTCCGTGTTCTGCCCTTTGGACTCTCCATGGTCCCGAGGGTCTTCACAAAGTGCATGGTGGTGGTAGCGGCCTTTCTTCATCAGCGTGGTGTGGTAGTCTTCTACATCGACGACTGGCTGATTGCAGCAGATTCTAGACATCAGCTCAAGATGGACATCGATCTCACCCTAGATTTGTTACACAGCCTGGGACTTGTTGTCAACATGGAAGAGTCACATCTTCAACCATCCCAGTCTATCCAATTCATCAGAGCTCGGCTGGATTTGTTGACAGCAGCAGCCTACCTCCCTCGGGACCGATTCGACACTCTCCGTTCCTTGATCCACACCTGCCGTTGGTCCTGAAGACTCTCAGCCCACTCAGTTCTTGTGCTTCTCGGCCACATGGCAGCTACAACTTGTTACACGCTTTGCCATGCTACGGTTTCGTCCACTCCAGCATTGGTTCTTAGGAGTGTTCAATCCTCTAAGGGACTCCTCAAAGAAACTCCTGACGATGCCGCGCGCCATCCAACACTTCCTGGACTGGTGGCTGATCCCAGAGAACGTACTGTCAGGGATGCCCTTCAACCCTCCACAACCAGACACTTTGTTAACTACGGATGCCTCCATGCTAGGCTGGGGAGCCCATCTCGGAGCCTACGAGATACAAGGGACCTGGGATGCCAATGAATGGATGCTCCATATCAACGTCCTGGAGCTCCTCAGTGTACAGAAGGCACTGTGGGCATTCGAACCTTGGTGACAGACAAGACTTTGCTGTTGGTGAGGGACAACACCTCCGCCATGTACTACCTGAACAAGCAGGGAGGAACGAGCCCCCCCAACTCCTCCAACTCACATTGGACATTTGGGACTGGTGTGTCCAAAGGAACATACACCTCCAATCCATCCACCCGCCGGGAGAGGAGAATATTCTTGCAGACAGACTCAGCCATTCCAGTTCATCTGTCCATGAATGGATGGTACACCAGTCAGTTGCAAAGGGCCATTCTGGTGCTGGGGGACCCCACAGGTAGACCTCTTTGCGTCTTCAGCAAACAAGCAGTGTCACCAGTTCTGCTCCAGGGGTCAGGGGTCGAGCTCCGGGCTCGAGAGGCAACGCGTTCCTCTTCCAATGGACAGGCCCTCTCCCCTATCTCTTTCCTCCGATTCCACTACTGACAAGAGTGATTGCCAAACTCCGTTGGGACCAAACGGATGCCATCCTCGTCACTCCATGGTGGCCCCGTCAGCCTTGGTTTGCACCTCTTCTACATCTGGCCAGATGTCAGTTCATCCACCTTCCAAACCGTCCCGACATTCTCACCATCCGAGATGGAGTGATCAGACATCCAGACCTCGACACACTCCGCTTGACAGCTTGGAGGATATGTCCATGAATCTGGCATCGGTTCCAGTGGCACCAGCTCCTCCAGTCCTTCCACCTTATATCCAGGCTGTAATCAATGCTGCCCGATGGCCTGCAACTCGCAAATCTTATCACTACAAGTGGAAAAGATTTGAGGCCTTTTTGGCTGACCGTGGGCTGCTCGCAGAGTCCTGCTCTGTACTGGTGGTCCTTGAATTCCTTCTTCAACTGTCTAAAGCGGGACTTTCCATTTCATCGCCCTGCTGCTATTTGGCAGCCGTCTCTGTCGAGTTCCAGGCAAGGGGTCAACCCTCTCCATTCCAGGACCCGATGGTCAAGAAGTACCTAAAGGGGTATGCCAATCTCCATCCTCCTGTGGTCGAACCTACTCCGACCTGGAGCCTCGAACTCATCCTTTCCCAACTGGTTCATCAACCCTTCGAACCCATGGCATCCACGGACCTGAGGCTGCTGTCCTGGAAAATGGCTTTCCTCGTTGCTATCACCTTGGCATGCTGATCTGGAGAACTGTGTGCCCTACATTCGAACCTGCTGTACGCCGCCTTCCACAAGCACAAAGTGGTGCTGAGACCAGACATTTCCTTCCTTCCCAAGGTGGTCTCCAGTTTTCACTTGAACCAATCCATCATTCTGCCTGCTCTGATGCAGGATCCAAAGGATAAATTCGAGCGCACCCTCCACTACATGGATGTTAGGAGGGCCCTCACCTTCTACATACAACGGACAGCTCCCATCAGAAAATCACCCAGGCTCTTTGTCTCCTATGCTGACTCTAAGCTGGGTGCACCGATTTCCTCGCAGCGCCTGTCGAAGTGGGTAACTTTGACCATTGCCCTCTGCTATGAGCTGGCCAAGAAAGCATTACCTCCATGGGTTCGGGGACACTTGACACGGGCTGTCTGCACCTCGACAGCATTTCTCTCTGGAATGCCTCTAGAGGACGTTTGCCATGCAGCACCTTGGTCATCACCTTTGACCTTCATCTCACACTACAGACTGGACACTCGTTCTAGGAACGAGGCTGCTTTTGGGAGGGCTGTCCTTCTGTCCTCCATTCAATGAGTGAGTTTGCTTTTACTGCTATCACTGAATGTGCTTGTTAATAAATCCAGTTCTTGTTTGAGCTTAGAGTGTGGTCCTCATCTGCTTGTGTATAGGACATACCCTCCTCCTGGGAGGAAGCTTGCTAGTCTACCGAGCTGTGTGGATTCACAGAGACCATAAAGAAGATGGGCAGGTTTCTTACCTGTAACCATAGATATTCGATTGGTCTTCTGTGAATTCACACAGACACATCCATCCTCCCCTCTATGTCCTACTATGATATATACGTTTTATGTTCTTGATGCTACGTATTGCGGCATCATTCAAGGAACTGAATGGAACTGAGGGGAATTAGGTGGGAATGTCTCTTAAGGGACTGTTAGGGTGGGCAGAGTTACCATCAAAAATGTATCGAAGCACATTCTGCCTAGTGATTCCAGAAGGTTCCGAATGCTCAGTGCAGTCGCAGGAGTAACCCAGCTGTGTGAATTCACAGAAGACCATTCTAAGATCTATGGCTACAGGTCAGAAACCTGTCCTTTTCTTATCTTGCCTGACACTTCCTATGTGGTCACAATGCTTGACCTTCATCTTCCACTACAGATTGGATGCAAGGTTCAGGACTTAAGCTCCATTTGGGAGAGCCATGCAGTTTTCTTATCTTGCCTGACACTTCCTATGATGAGTAGCTTGCTAGTTTCCCTTTTGTGTGAGTCACAAGGACCGTGAAGGAGGACAGGTTGCTTACCTGTAACTGTAGTTCTTTGAGTGGTCATCTGTTAACTCACACCTGCCCTTCCTTCCCTCTATGTGTCTTCCTCTCCCTAGCTCCTTGACTGCTGCTTTGGCATCAGGGAATTGAGGGATTGTGTGGGAATTTTGCTGGTCACATGGACAAGTGGAAGAGGGGCTACCACCAAAAACATTTACATAATAGCTCTAGAAGGTTCCAACTGATGCACTGCGCAGGCCCATTTGTATAGGTTTACTGATGGTCAATCAAAGAACCACAGTTACAGGTAAGCAATATGTTCTCCTTCAGAGTACTGAAAGGATTGATAAAGCAACCCATCACACAGTGAGAAGTTATCCAAAATCTGTTGTAACACATTTTCGAAACATTTTGTGCACAGAAATCACTTGCATCCACTGCTTAGACTCAGCTTTTTAACAAGAGCAAGAGCAACTCAGATTCAAATTCTCAGTCATGAAGTGATAATAATAATATAATAATAATATAATGTATTTGTACCCCGCCCCTCTACAAAATGCAATCAGGGTGGCTTACAGCACTAAAATATACATACAAACCCCTCCATCCCACCCACCCCTTAAAATACAATTAAATAATTAAACATTTAAAACATACTTAATAATTACTAAAAATACTAAAAACAACACAATAAAAAATTGGATGGGATTGGACTAATAAGATTTTTTTTTCTCTGATGGATGAGTATCTATTGAGGAAAGGCCTGCCGGAAGAGATCCATCTTAAGAGCTTTTTAAAAGCTATTTAAGGTGGTAATGTGACAGATCTCATCCAGCAGGCCCTTCCATAATCTGGGAGCAATAGCCAAAAAGGTCATCTAGGAGGTCGACGAGAGCCTAGTTTTTAAAGGCTGCAGTAGATTCCTCCCAGATGACCTGAGTACACGGGGAGGATTATATGGACCATCACATACTCTCATCCTAATGTAGTTCACAGGATTCTTGTAATGATAAAATGAAGGGAAGACCTTCATGTATCCTAAGATTTTGGGAGGAAAGTTAGGATAAAAGCAACAATCTAATACTACTATGTGCAGTTGATGTCACTGATTCACAATAAAAACTATTATTTTTGTAAACACATTCAGGGGGAGCCGTGTTGGCCATGCAGGAAAACAAAATCCAAAATCTACCAAAAAAAAAAAAATTAAAAAAATGATACGTTTATTATCCAACCAAAGGCAAAATACATGATGCAAGCTTTTGAAGCTCTACTGGCTTCTTCATCAGATAAAGATGTTAAAAAAGAAAGAAAATTAACAATGTTGGAGTTAAAAGCCTACATGTTTTTTCAGATCTTATTTGTGCTGTTCAGTTGAGGGGTCTCATGCAGACAGAGGCCACTGAACCTATTTCCTGGCCATGTGGAGCTAAGAGAAAAGACAGTAAAATTTACATCCTTTTTCAGCAGTGAGGAACTTATCTGGCAATCAGCATGTCCCTGTCCTTTTGTGAAGCAAAGAGCTCCCTTATTTAGGCAGAGATCATTGGATCTTTAAAGAAGTCTCTGTACTGCTGCATCTGGACACAACTTTTAGGTGCTGTATAGGATAAACTAGCCAATTATAGTCTGAAAGGAATAGTTAGCATAAGTATTAAATTATTCTCATACTAATAAATAACAATTGCCAATAATGATAATCTTTTGCTCACAACACAAGCACTTAAAAAATATTTATTATTGACCAAATTCAAAACTCTAGACAGATAATATTTTTTTTCTTTATTGTGCTAGCTATCAGTTTTATCAGGGAAACTGTGTAATACTCTGCTATGTTTTCTGATCTAACATATTTCTTGACTACTAATGACCTGCCATTCCTTTAGGGACTAAAAGAAGAGAAAGAGGAAGAGGGAACTTTCTTAGGTCAATTTGTTTATGACATTGAAGGATATATAATTCAAACATTCCAACTGAAGGTATGTTGATCACAATGGGACATTGTAGTAAAGTGCTATTCCTGACCAAGTTAATCTAGTACTACTTTGAGCAAGGTGATTGGCATGTGATTGGCAGGTGATTTGGGGCTGTATCAATAGAAGTATAGTATCTAGATCAAGGGAAGTAATAGTGCCGCTCTATTCTGCCTTGGTCAGGCCTCACCTGGAGTACTGTGTCCAGTTCTGGGCACCACAATTCAAAAAGGGGCATGTCCAGAGAAGGGCAACTAAAATGGTGAAAGGTCTGGAAACGACGCCTTATGAGGAGAGACTTAGGGAGCTGGGTATGTTTAGCCTGGAAAAAAGATGGTTAAGGGGCAATATGATAGCCCTGTTTAAGTATTTGAAGGGTTGTCACGCTGAGGATGGAGCAGGCTTGTTTTCTGCTGCTCCAGAGACTGGAACACGGAGCAATGGATGCAAGCTCCAGGAACAGAGATTCCACCTCAACACTAGGAGGAACTTTTTGACAGTAAGAGCTGTTTGGCAGTGGAACGCACTCCCTTGGAGCGTGGTGGGGTCTCCTTCCTTGGAGGTCTTTAAACAGAGGCTGGATGGCCATCTGTCAGGGATGCTTTGATCAAGATTTCCTGCATGGCAGGGAGTTGGACTGGATGGCCCTCGTGGTCTCTTCCAACTCTACAATTCTATGATTCTATGATAATTGATTAATAATTCCATTTAGTTACACTAAATGACAATTGCAAGAATTAAAATGTGTTCTTTCTTTTTTTCAGAATGAATTTCCTAAATTTATGGGATATATACACCTGAATGTGCTAAACAACTGGGGCCACCCAAACTACACATGCATATATCGCTTCAGAGTGCATGGAGAGAAAGAATACACCTAGGTCTGCTGTACTTTGAACCTGCTGGTGTAAGAATAACATCATAATATCATGATGGGAATTTGCTGTGCTTCTTCATCAATTAAAAAAACAAGAATGAAAAGCTCATGGAGAATTCATTTTTGACTTTTATTACTGTGTAGGATGTAGCATTAGTGTTACCCACAGAACAGTAAACTATTTGCCATTTCTGAATGTTATGGGGAGATCATAGCAGGAATACTGAACAGGCACTAGCTACCTTCTTGTGTGACATTAAACCATAATTTCACATTCAGTCCATGAGCAGTAAAGAGGCTGCACAAAGGTGCAGGACTTACACATGCCCACCTCTTCCTCCTATGAAGTCAGTAAGAGATCCTTAGAAAAAGATTGCTTGATGCTGTCAACTTTGTAAAATAGAATAACACTCCAGTTCTATTGGATGCCTTAGACACACTTAAAGCCTTTGATTATCTGGACTGGTAATATATGTTTGAACTCATTAGATGTGTGAACAGGGGCAAGATTTTGTGAATATACTCCAGGAACTCTATAGAGGTTCACTTGCTGTTGTGAACATCAGTGGTTTTGATTCTCAAAGATTTTCACTCTAGCATTGAATCCTTTAGCTGTGCTAACTCACAGAGATCCAGATGTTAAGGGCATGATGATTTTAAAAAATGAGGAAGACAAAATAATCTTTATGCTGATGATGCCCTCCTTTTTTCACATGATGCCCAAAATAGTATTTTTAAGCTTAAAATGATTTTGAAGGATTTCTATGAATGTTCTGGCCTGAAAATCAATTCTGAAGATTCAAAATTGTTCTGAACTAGCACCTAAGTATAGGATCAGAAACAAATCTGGGTAATCTGGATTACCTCAGCTACCCTTATTTTAGAAACCTAGGTGTCTGTCCGACAAAAGATTTCAATCAACTGATACTTCAAAATTATAAGCAATTATGCTCATATGTCAAATTAAAATTGAAAGAATGGTCTGATTTAAAGCTGTCAGTATTAGGTAAATGTCTAGGATCCGTTAAGGTCACTAAAAGGATCTCTCCTGCCATCTACAAGGTAGAGATCCCACACAGAAAAGGGTGCTGGCTGAAATATTTTCATACATTGCAGTTCAAAGAGCAGAAGGGCAAGCCTGTAGACCAAGCCACCCTTTCCTCAATAGAGCAAACAGAGGACAAAACAACCACCCTGATTTCTCTAGTAACAATCCAGCAGGTCTCACTGAACTATAAGCCCCCCCCCCGCCAACTGTGGATCTCCCAAAGACCTTCATGGGGTGGGAGCCTTCATGAGGAGATAATTGCTGCCAGATTGCAGAACTGTAAATAGTTTTTCTTAGTCTATCCTTTTAACTATATTTTGGGGAGCCACCATGACATGGGATGTGTTTCAGAAATATTATGGCAAGAAAGCCCGTATTAGAATTGTGCAGAAGCCCCTTAGTAAGCACACTTAGTAAGGAGGTGTGTGTAAATTCTTTCTTCCAGCCCTGGGTTGCCTCAGCAATGATTCATTCAATCAAGCCATTATGTGACCATTCCCAAATCTATTCCTATGGAAGTTCTTCCTATAACCCCTCCTGTCCAACCTTGCAAAGTTGTCATAAACCCATCAATTTCTATCTCCCAGTCATTAACACAATCAGTTAAATTTTGGTTTCCTCTGTCTATCCCATGGGAAAGCCATCCAGGCTTTGTCATAACTAGAGTACCCCTTCAGGATATGAAATAGTGTATAAATATTAGTCCCCCAACAATAGTAAGGTGTGCCACAGTGGACAAACTGAGCCACTCTCTTCTCGGTGCACCCTGGATTGGAACCTCCAGTGACACCCTCAGACGCCTGTCTGAGTATCTTCACTGCACAAAGCTCTTCTCTCCAGGACTGGTAACTATCACTCTATATTCCCAAATTTCTCCTTCTATTTAATCTTTCTGTCTTACTAGGAACATGTGTTGCATGTATGAGAGTGTATTTTGTGTCATTTCCAATAAAAATACTTTACTTCACTTTAAGCTGCAGTGCTCTCTGCAGTTAGTATTGGTATACATAGGTGAAGAGATCTCCAAAGTTACCCTCCTGTCACAGGCATCTGTTTCAGCTAATAATTCTCCCAGATAATAATAGAGATTGTGGCATCATTGGTGGGGCTCTAAAGCACCCCTCACCTCTTAGGGTAACACCGTAGACTATATTTCAGAGGAAGAAACTGGCAAAACCCTCTCAGTACTCCTTGCCTAAGGAAAAAAAAGTCATGAAGTCACCAAAAGTCAATAGGCGACTTGAAGGACTGCGCGCACGCACACAAACACACACAAACATTGTGCCCTTAAAAATTATACCAGGAATACATGCAAATTATTAAATATTTTTTTTACAGCTTCCATTTCACTTACAGGTCTGTCAATGGCCGAAACATAATCAACATTAATGCTACACTGGCAAGAATTTCAGACTGACAAAACTCAGTTGCTGTTACTGTAGTGTTCCCAGGTGTTCCAGAGGAAACAACTTTACAGTTGTGGCTGTCTCACATTTTACTAAATTTATCATGATTCAGATTTCTGGTCTGGAAGTGGAGTGTGTTTCCCAAGTTTGTAAATAGCTGGCTCATTTGGAAAGAAAAAATAGTTTGTCTTTAGAAAGTTTCAGTACAGTCGTCCCTTCACATTTGTGGAGGTTACGGGAACAAGACCCCCGCGAAAGTGAAAAAAAAAACACGAATAAAAGCAGCCTCTGAGGGTTTAACGAGGAGCCCTTCCTAAACACACACATACACAGGGAAACTGACCCAGCCTCTGAGCATTTAAGGAGGAAAGAAAAGCACAGCCCCATGCTGTGAGCATGCAAAGTCCCCCCCTTGCCACTCCCCACTCTATGTCTTAACAAACTGAATTGCTTCTTTAAAACTCACATTTCACCCCATGTCTCCTCATGGCCCAAAGAAAAGCACAGCTGCATGCTTGCCACCCCCTCTCTGTGTCTCAACAAACTGAATTTAAAACTCAGCTTCTTTAAAACTCACATTTCGAACTTTCCTACACACATTCACACACAGGAAAGGCGCAGGTGGTATCTCCCAGCAACCCAGCCTCTGAGCATTTAAGGAAGAAAGCTTCCTCCTGGCCGAAAGAAAAGCACAGTCCCATACTGTGAGCACACAAGCTTTCCTCCTTAAATGTTCAGAGGCTGGGTCAGTTGCTTGCTGGGAGATGCCACCTGCACCTTCCCTGTGTGTGAATGTGTGTAGGAAAGGTTTGAAATGTGAGTTTTAAAGAAACAATTCAGTTTGTTGAGACACAGAGAGGGGGGTGGCAAGGGGGGGACATTGCTTGCGTGCTCACAGCATGGGGCTGTGCTTTTCTTTTGCCTTAGACCCTCAGAGGCTGGTGTGGGGGTTGCTTGCTTGCTGGGATCTTCCTGTGTGTGTATGTGTGCAGGAAATTTTCCTCCTTAAATGCTTAGAGGCTGTGTTGGGGAGAATGGGGGAAGGGAAGGAATTTCCGCGAATACATAAAACCGCGAAAGTCAAAGCCACAAATGTAAAGGGACAACTGTATTTCCTTATGTATCGAAATAGTACTTTACTCCTTCCTTCTCTCTCTCTCTCCCCACAACACCTTTTATTCCATGCAAGGGTGCAGGGATTTCCAAGTGATTATCAGCCCATAAGAGAAAACCCAACTGAAGAGGGATATACAGTATTTAAAAATATTTTACCAATAAAATTTATTCCAAACTGTAATTCTGCATAATAGCTTCCACATAAATGACAACATCACTACAGAGTAATTCTGTAATTTAGACATATGTATTTTATGCTGATATCAGTGTACAGAGAGTGTATTTTGCCATTGTGCATTTGACGATTTATTGGTGTGCTACACATGTGAGAAACTCTAATCAAACCTACGACCCGAGGACCTCGCTGCTACCGTCCATGCTTGCAAGGCCAGTAGATGAACCTTTGGTTTAAAGGGTGATGCCAGTTCTGTGCACGCTGTGCTCCACCAGAAAAATCCATTGCACAGGCTCGAAGGATGGCAGCTTGTTTAACTTAAGCCGTCTGAGGGCTCACACTAAGACTCTAAACTATCTAGTCCGTGAGCTGCTCTTCGCTGATGATGCTGCCCTTGTTGCCCACACAGAAGCAGCTCTGCAGCGCCTAACATCCTGGTTCGCAACAGCTGCAGAGCTGTTTGAGCTGGAAGTCAACCTGAAGAAAACAGAAGTTCTTTACCAGCCTGCACCACAGGACGAACACCACCAACCCCACATTGCCGTCGGCAACTCTGTGCTTAAGTTCTTTCAGCAGTTCACCTACCTGGGAAGCATCATCTCCTCAGATGCCAAGATTGACAGAAATCGATCACAGATTAGCAAAGGCATATAGCGCATTTGGAAGACATTACAAAAGAGTCTGGAGTAATAAACACCTGAGGCGAAACACAAAAATCAGTGTGTATAGAGCCATTGTACTGTCTATCCTCCTTTATGGGTCTGAAACATGGGTCACCTATCGCCAACACTTACAACTCCTCGAACGCTTCCATCAGCGCTGTTTACGCACAATCCTAAATATACACTGGACTATGTGACGAATGTTGCTGTCCTTGAGCAAGCAGGGATCACCAGCATTGAGATCACGATATTGAGAACGCAGCTGCGCTGGGCAGGGCACGTTTCTAGGATGGAGGATCATCGCCTCCCAAAAATAGTACTCTACAGTGAAGTTGCCACGGGTCAGCGTAAGAGGGGCGCTCCAAAAAAGTGATACAAGGACTCCCTGAAACATCTCAGGCTCTGCCAAATTGATCACCAACAATGGTCCACCCTGGCCACACATTGGGAGGTATGGAGACGCACTATCCACAATGCTGCAGCCTTATTTGAGAACTCACGCCGAACAAGTCTTGAAGAGAAACGACAACGCAGAAAGAATCACAACCTGGAAACATCACCCAAGGAGACCTTCTGCTGTGCTTATTGCAACCGGACTTGTCTATCTCGGATTGGCCTTTTAGTCATCAGCGTGCTTGCAGAAAACACGGGATGAGTTCTTCCTGAATCTTTGTTTGCGAAGAAAAGCCAGAGACACATGTGACCAATGTGTTGGTTGGGAAGAAACCCACATACTATGCAGACTAATTAGTCAATCCCACAAGTCTCTTGAGCCATAGACACACTACACAAATAATCAGTTTGGAACGGGATCATTTGCCACGGCTCCTTCTTATTGAATCCTGGGATTTGTAGTTTTACAAAGTCTTTAGCCTTCTCTGCCAAAGTGCCTTGCCAAAGTACAAATCCCAGGATTCCACAGGAAAGAACCATAGCAAATAAGCCAGTTTCAAACTGGATTATTTGTGTAGTGCAGATTCACCCTTTGTAAAGCATGACTGACCCAAGGAAGCGATTTTAGCTCTAGCAAATGTCTGCAGAGTCCACGCTCAGTGCTCACATACATACTCCTGAGTTTGAACAAATCTCCGGCTAGAAGAATAGCGCCCCCCTCCTTCCCTCCCTCCAGGGCCAAAGGAAACGCACACGCAGCGCCACCTCCCCCCGCCTTTTTATTCCAAGCACGCGCCTCCTTCCTCGTCAGCGCGAGCGAGCTTCCAAGCCCTCCGCGCCTGTGCGCTCTGCCGCGAATAGAAAAGGGGGCGGGGCACCGATAGAAGCGAGCCGATTGGCTGGGTTTGCCGTGGTTGCCAGCCGGCGGAAGATTTTTCGCCCAACCACTAGGAAACGTACTACAATTCCCAGATGCCTCAGCTTGAGACAACGCCGATGAATGCTGCGCAAATTTAATGCATTTCCGGGTTGTCTCTCCGTTGAACGTTATAGGTGCCGGAGGGGGAAAGGAAATGATGCGTCCGGGAGGGAGGAGTCACGGTGTGGATTCATCCCCGCCCCGCCCCCGAACTCACCTGGCGCATGCAGGGAGGCGGTTCAAACGGAGTCTTGAGGGCTGAATTATTTCGCTGCCTCCCCGCGTGTTGGGGGTTAAGTCGGCCGTGGCAGGTTCGTTCAGCGGGCGGGAGTCCTTCGACGCCATGCGGCTGAGGGCGAAGATCGTGGACGTTGCGTGCCTCAACCATTTCACTCGTGAGTCTGGGAAAGGCGGCGAGGGCAGGAAGAGAGAGGGAGAGGGAGGGTCGTCCACCCCGCTCGTCTGAACGGCCGGCCGGCTGGCTGTGCGGACATTGGAGCGCGGGAGGTTAGCCCCGTCCCTTCGGCTCACGGCCCGGCCGGTTTAAGGGCCCTGCGGCACCAGCAGCCGCCGGGGGGCCGTCATTGTGGGAGGGGGCGTTGTAACCATCTTCCTGCAAAAACATTAGTAGTAACAATCTGAATTTCCCCTACTGTGAATAGGTTAGGTTACATTGACCTGAGGTAAACATATGGGGCCCCCCAAATAAAGTGCTGCAGCCTCCCCCCCCAAAAAAAAATCCTTAAACCGGTCCTGGCTAACGGAAAGCTCGCCTGGGAAGCAGCCTCGAAGCCCCGGTCCAGGCGCCCCTCCGCCCGCCTCTGCCTTTCGTAGCAGGAGATTATCACACTACACTATTACAGTGCTATTGTTCCACTTTATTTGCTAAGGCTGCCTCCTGAGGAATCTTGGGATTTGCAGTTTAATGAGGGGCATTTAGAGCTCTCAGCCAGGGAGTTCTTTGGCCTCACTAAACTACAAAACCCAGAATGCCACAGGAGCAGTTAATGTGGAATAACAGCGCTATAACAGTGTAGTGTGATAAAGTCCTTAGCCTCCTCACCACTTGGAGCACCAGCAACACCGCGGTGGGTGCTGTACTCGGGGAAGGAACCGTCGTGCTCAAACCAGGCTGGCTAGCTAGCTAGGGGCCTCTTCCGGATGGGTTATAAACCTGGCTCCGGTAGAAGTGGAATCCGTGCCTGAAAGGAAGGTGGTAGACGGTCTTACTTTGCTTAATTTAGTCTGTGTAACGGTGCTCAGGAGGAAACAGTAGAGTCATGAAGTGATGGGGCAAACTACTATTGTAGTTGGTGGTCGAGAACCACTTAAAATGGAAAGGGCAGGAGATGACGATTTTAATTGTCTTTTGTGTTTTAAACACCTACAAGTAGAAAAGATGTACTGCAGGGAGTGGATGGGCCAAAACCTTTCTCCTTGACATACAGTTGAACCTTCATATTCTCTGGGGTTTGGTTCCAGGACCCGCAATGGGTGCCAAAATCCGTGAATACTCCAGTCCCATTATATGCAATAGCATAGCAAAATGGTGCCCCTTATATAAGATGGCAGAATCAAGGTTAGCTTTTTGGATTATTATTTTTTTAAGACTATTTTCAAGCCATGAATACTTGAATACTTAAATCCATGGATACCAAATCCATGAATACGGAGGGACAGCTGTACTAGCTTGTAATAATACTGAGAAACAGAATTGTTTCCAGTTGGTGAGGGAGGCAGGTCAGGCAAGACTGCATTTTATTGCCATATCTCATCAATTTGTATGCTGAAAATATAGGCAAAGCAGGATTACACTCTGAGTAGCAACAATTTAGGATATGCAGATAACACCATGCTACTATCTACTAGTACAATTATTGAAGAAAGTGAAGGAAGGAAGTGCTAAGGCAGGTTTAATGCTGAAAATTAAGAAAAAAATGACCATGCATGATTCATATAACATTAAAGTAGACAATGGGTAAATTGAAATAGTTAAAAGATTTTCCATATCCTTGATCAGTCATTAATCAGAATGGAGACTGCAGTCAAGAAATCAGGAGAAGACTGGGTCTTAGAAGGACAGCTATGAAAGAACTAGACAAGGTCTTGAAGTTCAAAAATATTTCACTGATTACTAAAGTTAGGATTGTCCATGCCATTGTATTTCCTATTACTATGTACAGGTATGAGAACTGGATGGTGAAGAAAGCTGATAGGAAAAAAATCAGCTTCTCAAAAATCAATTTGAAATGTGGTGTTGAATAAGAGCTCTGCGGATACCATGGATTGCTAAAAAGACAAATAAATAGGTTCTAGAGCAAATCAAGTCTGAACTCTTCCCAGAAGCCAAAATTACTAAACTGTGAGGCTGTCATACTTCGGTCATATCAAAAGAAGGCATGATTCACTAGAAAAGATAATCATGCTTGGTAAGGTAGAAGGCAGTAGGAAAAGAGGAATGCCTTACAGATGGAGAGACTATCAAAAAAGCCATAGACATGTTGAAGATAAGGTGTCTATGGAGATGTCACATTCCTAGGGCTGCCATAAGTTGAAGCCAACTTGAAGGCAGTTAACACACATATTAAAATATGATGCCACCTAATCTTTAGTGGGACTGGCCACTTTATCTTCTCAAGAGTCTAAATGTGTGGACAAGACCTCCTTGTTGCTGGATACTGGTTTCTGTGTCTTAGGAAAGGGAAGTAGGTGAGACAGCAAGATTCCATATGTTGCATGCAGAAACTCAGAATTTTTGAGAAGGCAGCCCCAAGGTTATGTAATCCATCCCACTGCCAGTGGACAAAACCAAGCGCTTAAGTGGGTGGGGGTGTTAATCAGATGAATAGTAAAACCTGTTATTGCTAATTGAATAAGCAAATGAGCTGAAACAGACTTTCAGAGATTGCAGAACCTTACATTGGTTTTACAAATATGGCATTGTTATTCTGGCTATATAATTTCATGCTGCTATTTTCAGGCTATCTCTGTAGTAACCTCCATATGTCCTGTTCTGCTGTATTAATATGCCATTTTGACAATGGATTTCTATTTATTCTATCGAGTTCTGTTACTGTGCATAAAAGATTTCTTATGTACTATAAGATTATACTGTAATATACTGTCTCTGTAGGTGTGGTAAACACAATTACCAAGCTAGCCAAGACCAGTATCCTGCGTTTCACAATTGACAAAGTTTACTTCATTCTCAATGACAAAGTAGCAAATGGAGGTGTTAGCATGTGGTGTGCACTCAATCAGGTAAGAAGCAGAGAAAAAAGATTTGATGCTAAGAATAGCACATTGTAAAGTTATTTTAAGGTTATTTTTTTAAAAAAGAGTAGTCCCTCTGTTGCATCTTTGGGGGACTGAAGCAACAGCAGATTGCTTCCCTAAGACAAGAGCTTGAGATTTTGCCTCTGCCTTATCTCCTGAAATCTAATCCTTGTTTACATAGGACAAATGAAACGGCCTTTCCCCTGTTCCTGTACCCGGCTGTCCAGATGATGCATGGTTTTGGCCCTGTTTCTAGTCCAAACCAACTAGACAACATTTGAGCAGTTCTGATGAGGATCCAGCGTAAATACCCATTAAAATAGAGCAGACATGTGGTAAAAAAACTCATTGTTTGCTGCAGGTCAACAGTTCTATTACCACAATGGGAGAGGGATGTCCGCACACACTGCCCATGTGCTGCCCAGCACAGCCATTTTCTGACCACATGTGTCCCGTCTGCTGAGGTCATTGTGACATGTCCAGCCATGTGACCATGGCCGGGTGCCTTGTTCCTGGCCTCGGAAGATGCAACTGGTGCAGGGAAGAGAAGCGCCAGTTTGTGAACAGGCCATGGGTGTGCAGACACCCCTTCATTGCCACAACAGAAGGACAGGTAATGGTGGGGGGAAATGCCGCAGGCCCAGGGCTGGAATACTCCAGCCAGAATGTGGAGTATACTCCTCAGTGTAGACAAACCCCCAGATAATGCTTCTCTTCTGTAAAACACCTGTCAGGCTAATTTTGTAGAGAAGAAATAGTATTTGCTTAACCCTTCCACTTGTAGAATCTTCTCCCTAGTTCTAGTTAACTACAAAAACAGTTTTGCATTTTCTATTGGCAGCATAGGAAGTGGTGAAATGATTGACCACTTACTGGCCCTCTTTTCTGACAACAATTTTGCAGTAGAGAAGCTTTGAGCACTTTTTGAAGATCTAAGTTGTGGCACAGAATTGTGGACTAATACTGAGATGCTGACAGCTATGCAATATGGTATGAACTGCTGAGTCAATCATTGATCCATTTAGCCCTGTGTGGTCTATTCTAACTGGAGTTCTCTAAAGATCTGAGGCAACAAATCTTTCCATATCTGCTACCTGCCATCCTGTCACTGGAGATGTAAAGCATGTGTTTTGCCATTGGGTTAAATCCCCTTTCTGTTACAGCATTAAATCCAGTGGTTACTACCAGCTAGAATAGACCCATTGAATCTGTGTGAACTTGAGGAGGTCAGCATTTAATTAAGGTTCATTGATTCATGTGTCTGTTCTGATTTGTATACACAGTTGGAGTGGAAATCATGCACCACTTCAGATGTTGGATTGCAAGTCTCAGCAGCCCTAGCCAACATAGCTAATGGTGGGAGTGACAGCCCAACAGCATTGAAGAACCACATGATTCTCATAGCTAATTTATGCCATAGAAATTAAGGAGTTGTCTAAATGACGAAAATAGAATTTGAGAAGAATACGATTTGTCTAAATGCCATCCCTCATCAATCCACAGTATTCAGAAGGAGGGGGGCCAAATCCACCAAAAACTCTGAAGGAAAAGCCTTCACGGCTTTTCCTGAAGTTTTAAAAATTCCATGGGGAATGTGCATTCTCACTCGTTCGGACAACTGATTCACATTGATTTGATTCTCCATAAGAGCGGAAGTAGAAAGCTGGCGGCAAATGCCTGGAACTGCCATCTTCTATTTTCTCCTTAGCGATCGTGCACTGAAGCGACTAGCTTTTCTTTTCTTTTCTTTTTTTTTTTTTAGGCGGAATATCACATTTTCGCACCTTAGATATGCTTTTAAAAAAGTACTGTTCGGCAGCAGCAACTGGGGAAAAGCAAAGCAAATGCGAGTACTTCACTCATGCCCTCCATCTTGATTCACAGGCATGCCCATTGGAACAGCCAAAGCGGATAGCTACGCATACCTGCGATTTTGCCAAAAAAACATTAAGACAAATCTAAGCTGCTTCGAATTGGCGTTAGTGGGCATCCATCCATATTTTCCCCCTCGTATAGGCAAGCCCTAAGTTCTAAATGCTGTTCAAAGTCAGTAGCAGATATCATCACTATTATTTTCCAAACACTTTATTTATTTAGGGGAACTTCTTTGATGAGTTCCAAATGGAAGGAGTAGCTGCAGAAGACAATGAAATTTATTTAGAGCTGACATCTGAAAACTTCTCTAGAGCTTTGAAAACAGCACAAAATGCTAAGGCAGTGAAGATCAAGTTGACTAATAAGCAGTGTCCCTGCCTCACAGTAGCTGTAGAACTGGTGAGTATGAAAATTATGTTTCTAAAACAACAGCTTGTTCACCTTTAAAGTGGGTTAGAATCATAGAATCATAGAATTGCAGAGTTGGAAGAGACCATGAGGGCTATCCAGTCCAACCCCCCTGCCACGCAGGAAATCACAATCAAAGCATCCCCGACAGATGGCCTCTGTTTAAAGACCTCCAAGGAAGGAGACCCCACCACGCTCCGAGGGAGTGTGTTCCACTGCCAAACAGCTCTTACTGTCAAAAAGTTCCTCCTCATGTTGAGGTGGAATCTCTGTTCCTGGAGCTTGCACCCATTGCTCCGTGTTCCAGTCTCTGGAGCAGCAGAAAACAAGCCTGCTCCATCCTTGCAGCAGTAAATGAAAAATAGTGCTCATTACCACTTCTAGAGCAGTTAAAAATAAAATGAACGGACCTCAGTATTCATTGGACATTTTTAGAATCTTTGCAGGATATTTCGGGCTATGGTGAGGCTAGTCCTTGCTGACCAATTCTATGGTGGAACATACTGGTGAAAACTGATGGTAAAGCCCAGCAGCACTGTTTCTAAAAGGGAAGTTTTATTTCAGAGTCTCACCATTTGCTTCTGAACTATCTCCACTAGCTTATAAATTTCTACAGCTTCTGATAATGGTCTTAATAAAGCTTTCCAGAAGAATGCCTGTAACAAACTGCATAGAGCTAAGAAAGGGATGGTGCAGTGGTATGCAGAAATTCCTTGATCCTATTTAGTTGCATTTCCAGTGGAACATCTCTCACAATTGGGAACACCTTGGGCTTGTGTGAGGTTCTCTAGAGCTCTTCCAATCAACCATTGCAACATGGCCTGCAGAAAACACTATCCAACATATACCGGCTAGCTAATGGTCCAGCTCTTACCTCTGAGAGGAGACGCTCAGACAGAAACAACCGTGTATCTTTGAGAAATTATATAACATCTGTAGACTGGATCAGGTGTGGTTCTCCCACTATTTGTTGAGGGTTGAAGGTTTGTTGCCTTACATTTGTCAGTCTTTGTCTACCTTGCAGCACTTAACAGGAATGCTGGAACTTTTTTTATTTGAAGCATAGAATCAGAATTAGATGGAACCTGATAGTCCAATTGAGAGCATCCCCAGTAGGTAGCTGTCTAGCCTCTTTTTGAAGAAGTCCAGAGAAAGATTTCTCACCACCATTTGGCAATCTTTCATTTTTATTTTCATATATGGAAATTAACAGTAATGCTCCTCTGCAGTATACTCTTTGACCTAATTTAGTTATCCTATTTAATATTTTTCCCCAGAAGCTATTTTTGGGCAGTGTATCCACATATGTTTCCAATTTCCTATTTTTACTGCAGCCTCTCCAGAACATTATTAATGTTTGACAGAATATTATTAATTTTGTGAAGTTTGTGGGTAATAGTGCTACTTTGTGGGTAATAGTACTACTTATGAATAATTTTTAATATGTTTTCTTTAGCCTGAGCAGATACTGTATTATAGGGTGGTGATGTCCAAATTGTATTCCATTGTTTCTCTGGTAATTTAATTCCCAAATCTGATTCTCATACAAATCTCAATCCTTTAGATTTCCCAAACTTTTCTTCTTGTGATATTTGATGTAATTTTGAAACTTACCCAATTGTTTTATTTTTGCCGTTGCCACAATATGGGTCAAATAGAGTTAGAGCTCTTGGGGAATCATCTGTTCTACCTAATTTAGCAAAGGATAGGAAGGTGGAGACAGACCTAAAAAGGGCTCAAGAAGCCATGTCTCTAGTTCTCACGGCTTCTGCCTCCAACTCCATCATGAGGGCAGCTTTTTTTGTGGGCAAAAAAAATCCTCCAGACAAGGTTAGAATTAGACAGGGAATCAATTAATTGCTAAAGGTGTTTGGCCTTTGTGGCATCGATGTTGTGTAGTTCAGCATCAGTGCTCAGGCTGCTACAATGGCAGTAAGGCAGCAGGTGTGGCTAAAGATCTGGAATGTGTATATTAAAGCAAAGCACAATGTTACCTTTGCACCATATCTAGGTACCAAACTCTTTGGAGAGGCCTTGGATCTGGTCCTGGTAGACTCCAAGGATAAGAAGGTTCTGCTTCATGGGAAATGAAGGGATGATAGGAGGCAGCAGAGTGGGCAGCATTCCTTTTGTCCATCCAGGACCAATTATCTCCATGCTTCAGCTCCTCCATTAGGTCTAGGGACATAAGAGGTTATATGCAGCAGTGGGGTGTGCAGACTGTAGGTCAAGCATGAGCATTATTCAGCAAGACTACAGCGGGGTGCAAGAACGAGCAGGCACGACTCCAGCCTCCAGAACTTCAGGGACATTTGGGAGCAGACCTCCTGAGACCAATTGATTCTGGATACCATCTATTAGGGCTACAAAAATGGGTTTGACCAGATGGACTCCTTTGTGGATTCTCCCAGATCCAGATGCTCAAGCATGATTTCTTCTCCGAGGCCATAGACTATGATACAGATAGGAGTGATAGAAGAGGTTCCTCCATCTCAGTGCTTCAGGCGATGCTATTCTGTTATTTTTCTATACCCAAGAGGAGTGGCACATGGTGAGTGATCCTGAATTTGAGGAGAGTGGACAGGTTTGTCAGGAAACAATGCTTCATGATTGAGATGCTGAAGAGTTTCCTCTAGGCAATTCAGCCAGAGGACTTCCTGGCCTCCTTTGTTTTGACAGACGCTTGTCTTTGCACATCCTGATTTTTCCAGATCACTTCAGATTTCTTCACTTTGCTTATGCCAAGAGGCATTTTCATTACAGGGTCCTCCCATTCACCCTAACTTCAGCTCCCACAATGTTCACCAAGATCATGGTAGTGTTAGTAGCAGCACGGAGAAGAGACCAAATCAGTCTGGGTCAAGCAGAATGGAGCCTCCACCCTGAAATGTTTCAGTCAATAGTGGATTGTTTCATGAAAATGGAAACAGCCTGTTTGCATCGCTAGCCAATCACAAGGTGTCCAGGTTTCTCTCGAGGTATCGTACAGAGGGAATGGAGGGATTGGATGCCTTGACCTCTCCATGGCCCAAGAGTCTGTTATATGCCTTCCCTGTGACAGGGCTTCTCTTCAGGGTGCAGAGCAGGGGAACAGCAGAAAATGTCACACTGATCCTCATAACCCCTGCCTGGCCGAGACATCTGTGGTACTCTGAGATTGTCAGCCTGGCAGTGGATTGTCTGTCCTTCCTGACAAGACCAGACTTGCTGTATCAGGGCAGAGGGTTCCATCCGGACCTGGATGCTCCAGCTACATATGCTTGGCTGTTGAAAAAGACACATTGTGGAACCATGTGTGGAGACGATTTTAGCCTCAAGAAGGCTGCCCACTAACGGGGTCTACGAATATACCTTTAGAATGTTTTGACAGTGGGGCCAGAAGAAGAAATGAGACTCCCTCAGGGGCTCTGCATTTCCTGGATTTTCTCCAGGATGGAGTGAACAGAGTGCTGAGGCCCAACACCATCAAGAGACAGGTTTTGGCCATCACTTCCTTTCTGGCTTCTCTGGAAGGTAATAGGATATAGACGCATCCTCATGTCCACAGATTTGTCTGGGAGTTGATGCTTTTGGCTGTGCCAACATGCCATAGATTCCACTCATGGACCTGCACACCATGCTCAATGCGGTCACCGTGGCTCCCTTTGAGGCCATTAAAGAGGCAACTTTAAAGCGGCTTACCTGGAAAGGCACTCCTGCTGACAGCAGTCACTTCAGCATGAAGGGTGTCAAGAGTTAGGCACTCTGTCCTCACAAATGAGTTCTGTGTGATCAGACAAGACAGGGTTCTCCTAAGACTCAACCTGACATTTATTCTGAAGGTGAACTCTCCTGGAGAAGATTTGGTACACGTTGGGATGTGCACCATGCCATTAAGACATACCTGAGGAGAACTAGCAGTTTGAGATGCTTGGATTCCCTCTTCATTTCTTATAGTGAGCACTCCCTAGGGAATAAAGTTTCAGCTTCCAGCCTCAGCAGATGGATTTGGGAGTGTATTAGCATTAGTCCATGGGAGTACCACTTCCAGGGTTTGTGTTAACTCATTTCATGAGGAGCACAGCAACATTGGCTGCATTTGCAACTAAAGTGCTGCTGGCAGAGATCTGCAGGGCAGCTACGTGGAAGTCCCTGTCTACTTTTGTCAGGCACTACGCTTTGGACGCATTTGCTTCGGCAAAATCCTTCCTCCAGTAAAGGCCAGTAGAGTCTCACTTCAGCCACATGTTCCATACATTCCTCAAAGGACTGTTACTCTCAGCTCTGCCAGCTGTCCACAGATTCCCATCCTAGGTCCCCCACATAATGCTGACAGCACTTACTGTGGTTCCATTTGAGCTTATCAGACAGATGTCATTAAAACACTTGACCTGAAAGGCACTCCTGCTCAGCGCAGTCAGCTTCAGCACAGAGGGTACCTGAACTGGCAGTCCTGTCAGCATGGAAAGAGGTCAGGTAATAAGGCCAGACTCAGTCCTTCTGTGACTTGGCTCCATTTAAGCCAAAGGGGAACACTTCTTTCCACAGGAGTGACCATCTTTCAGTACCAGGGTCTCCAGACCCTTAGATAAGATATAATAATAATAATAAAAATAATAATAATAAAATTTTATTTCTATCCCGCCCCTCTGCAACGCAATCGGGGCGGCTTACAATATAAAAACTCCATAGTCCCAGTACCCTAGCCCACCCCCCCTTAAAACAATATTAAACTATAAAAGATTAAAAACATACAGTAAATTAAAAATATATGAATTAGAAAAATATTAAAACATACAATAGTTTTTTTTAAAAAAATAAAATAAAATAATAAAAAAAATGATTACAGCTCAGGGAGGATATGGCACATGCTAGATGTACGCCGAACCATCAAGGTGTATCTGAGGAGGACTAGCAGCATGCATCAGATGGTTTCTCTCTTTGCATCCTGCAGACAGCATTCCTTAAGGTAGAAAGTCTCTACCTCTACCTTGAGTAAATGATTCAGAGGAAGTATCAGTGTTTGCTGCAAGTCCATGGGAGTGCTCCTGCCAGGTCCTGCCCTGGTGCATCCCACAAAAAGTACAGGTTCTTTAAAAAAGTTTTATGTTTTAAATAATTTAATTTTTTAAATTGTGATTATTTTAATCATTTTAAATTGTATTGATGTACAGTCGTCCCTTCACATTCGCGGGGGTTCCGTTCCGCGGACCCCCGCGAATGTGAAAAAACCGCGAATAACGACACCCCTCACCCCTCCCTCCCCAGGCCTTCGCGGGGCCTTCCTAGGCCCCGCGGAGGCCTCCCCGGCCCTCCCTCCCTCCCTCCCCAGGCCTTTGCGGGGCCTTGCTAGGCCCCACGGAGGTCTCCCCGGCCCTCCCTCCCGCCCTCCCCAGGCCTTCCTGGGGCCTCCGGAGCGTCTCCGGAGGCCCCAGGATCGCCTCCCCAGCCCTCCCCACCGCGTCCCCAGGCCTTCCTGGGGCCTCCGGAGCGTCTCCGGAGGCCCCAGGATCGCCTCCCCAGCCCTCCCCACCCTGTCCCCAGGCCTTCCTGGGGCCTCCGGAGCGTCTCCGGAGGCCCCAGGATCGCCTCCCCAGCCCTCCCCACCCCGTCCCCAGGCCTTTCTGGGGCCTCCGGAGATGCTCCGGAGGCCCCAGGATCGCCTCCCCAGCCCTCCCCACCCCGTCCCCAGGCCTTCCTGGGGCCTCCGGAGCGTCTCTGGAGGCCCCAGGATCGCCCCCCAGCCCTCCCCACCGCGTCCCCAGGCCTTCCTGGGGCCTCCGGAGACGCTCCGGAGGCCCCAGGATCGCCTCCCCAGCCCTCCCCACCCCGTCCCCAGGCCTTCCTGGGGCCTCCGGAGACGCTCCGGAGGCCCCAGGATCGCCTCCCCAGCCCTCCCCACCCCGTCCCCAGGCCTTTCTGGGGCCTCCGGAGATGCTCCGGAGGCCCCAGGATCGCCTCCCCAGCCCTCCCCACCCCGTCCCCAGGCCTTCCTGGGGCCTCCGGAGCGTCTCCGGAGGCCCCAGGATCGCCTCCCCAGCCCTCCCCACCCCGTCCCCAGGACTTTCTGGGGCCTCCGGAGCGTCTCCGGAGGCCCCAGGATCGCCTCCCCAGCCCTCCCCACCCCGTCCCCAGGCCTTCCTGGGGCCTCCGGAGCGTCTCCGGAGGCCCCAGGATCGCCTCCCCAGTCCTCCCCACCGTGTCCCCAGGCCTTCCTGGGGCCTCCGGAGCGTCTCCGGAGGCCCCAGGATCGCCTCCCCAGCCCTCCCCACCGCGTCCCCAGGCCTTCCTGGGGCCTCTGGAGCGTCTCCGGAGGCCCCAGGATCGCCTCCCCAGCCCTCCCCACCCCGTCCCCAGGCCTCTCTGGGGCCTCCGGAGATGCTCCGGAGGCCCCAGGATCGCCTCCCCAGCCCTCCCCACCGCGTCCCCAGGCCTTCCTGGGGCCTCCGGAGCGTCTCCGGAGGCCCCAGGATTGCCTCCCCACCCCTCCCCACCCCGTCCCCAGGCCTTCATGGGGCCTCCGGAGCGCCTCCGGGGGCCCCGTGGACGCCTCCCTGGGCCTCCCCGCTCCCTCTATGTCTTTAACGGGGCCTCTGGAGGCCCCGTGTCGCGGTTTTGGGGGGCCCGGGGGGGGCCCTCCCAAAACCGCGAATAACCGAAACCGCGAATGTCAAGTTCGCGAATGTGGAGGGACAACTGTATTTTAATTGATGTCTTTTGTGAGTTGCCATGGGTTCCACTTTGGGAGAAAGGTTGCATTTTGTAAGGATCTAGTTGAACTCCAACTCGCTCAGATAACAACCACTGGTGAAAGTGTTTTATTGAAGAGCAGTGAAGTGAACAGGTCCAGAATATTGGCAGAACTGGCCCCCAGGACAAAAGGTGTAGCTTTTAAAATGTGGTTTGGCGGGCAAAGATCCCCCTCCTTCCTACTTCTGTCTAGCCAGATGTGACCTTGGATGCCAGGCACCAGCTGCTGAAGCTCCTGGGAACCACAGCTCACTGACATTCCACTCCCCCTCCCAGAGGTAAACAGTCCATCCCCCACCAATTACTGCTGGATGAGCACGGCAGGAACTGACTGCAGGCAGACCCAGCCAGAGACCTGACTACAGTCAGAACCTGACACATATAAAATAAATAAAATTCTACAGTTTGCTTCTCATGCACCCTTTGCAGAGGTGTGCAGGGTAGTGTCCTGGAAGCCCTTCTCCACTTCTGTCAGGGACTACAGGCTAGACATATTTGCCTTGGCTGGGGGGGGGCGGCTATTGCAGAAATTACTTGGCCATTGCCTACCACGAGCACCAGCCTTCCCACTCAACAAGGGGAGCTGTGATATATCCCACATTAAGGGTTCTCCACCTCTCCCCAAAGGGAAAAGACCCATTTGTCTTACCTGTGTGATGGTCCTTTCCTGTGTAGAGAGGCCAAGCATCCTCCTGCCCTATACACAGGGTGGGTGTTGGAGGTAGCAAATGTGAATACCTTTGTGGGTCTTTGGCCTAGAACAGAGTGTAAGGTTCCTACCCTTCAGCCTGTCTCCTACCTGTAAGTATGCCTTATTCTCTGTTTTTTTTTTCTCAACCTTACTTCTCGCACCATTTTCTTCTCCTCCTCTCCAGTCCCTCAACAAAAAAGGCAGGAGGATAAGGAGGAAAGTTTTGTTTTCTAGTAGAGAGAATCTATTCTGGGTATTTAGCTGTCACATAACTGGCCTTGTGAGGAGGCTTGCTCCCCCTAGTGGGTGCTCTCAAAAAGACTTTTGGTTCCTGCCTTTGGAGAAAGGGAAGACCAACCCACATATAGGATGCTTGGCCCCTTTACACAAGAAAGGACCATCTCACAGGTAACACAAATATTTCTTTTGCTTTATTACAGGTCATTTGTTTCTGGTTGGTTGGCAGCATTCCAATACATTTAAGGAACTGCGCTTCATCCCTGGGAATGTAGTTTCTCATTAGAATCAGTGTCAAGGAGCCAGGAACACCAGATTTTGCTTTCTGAGCAGAGGATTAAAGACTGGCTCCTCATTTCAGAGTCCTTCCCTATTTTGTCTGTTACTTGCTGGTGGCTGTGCAGAACAAGACTTCAGGCCTTTACTTTTGCTTTCTCTACCATGTCTTTATACTTGCAAGTACCTTTAAGAAAGATTCGGTCTTTTAGACTTCAAATATTCTAAGGTGCAGTGCAGGAAATGCATTATTATTGGCAAATCATAATGTATTTCTCCATGATAAACCCCACAGAATATTTGAAGCTAATAATACTTCCACTAGGGGGAGCGAGGACGCTGGACAGGAACCAACGGGGCTCTGTGGGGACCTGTCGTCCGTGAGCAACAAAGGGGGGTCTGACGAGAAGACTACCCTAACTTCATACCTGAGAAGGTACAAGAAGAGTGGGGCTCGCAGTAGCTGTCTATATTGGGTCTGGGGGTGAGAAAGGAAGACTCCTACCCTCACCTCCAAGTTGGCAGGCTGAGCAGCCATTGTTGCTCCGGAGCCCTAGGGCACAAAGTCCTCATCTCTCCACCCTTTTTTAAGTGAGACTTGGTTTAAATAATAGCTGGTTTTGGGAAAATAACTTAAAGAAGTCAACTTTACCTTCAACAATTGGCTCTCATCCGGAAATTTAATATGCTTACCTTGTCTGCAAAGACACCAATTTATCTGTCTTTAAGCAGGTACTGCCGTTCTAGTGTTTAGCTGATATATTTACTTATTTACCTTGAAATAAATTAAAAGAAAAAAGGAAACGAAGGACAGTTAGCCACTGCATATGGGTTAACTATAATAGAGGCAAACAGGAACGGAACGACTGAAGATTGATATAATCTGGCAAAAACTTTTTTTTATCTTGAGAGAAGGAGAAGGAAAGGGGGAGTGAAACTGCAACACAGTAGCTACGTAGTTAGCTAGCTGGTCAGCTCAGATTGGGGGGAGAAGGAGAAGCGGGAGGAGGGGCTCAAGGCCGTTAAAGATTGGCAGGAGTTAGAAAAGAACTGTCCCAAATCCTGAACTGGATTAAGAGATCGGGACGGGCTGTGAGGAGTAGTGGTGTAAATGCGAGGGAGCTGCGGACAGAAGGTCGGATGGAGTAGATGGGAGAGTGAAAGGAAGAGCGGACAGAGGTGAGGCGCAGACTGACAGCGGATAAGCTGACTGGCAGGTGGAGAGAACAGATGGGAGAGGAGGAATGGACGAGGGCGCGTCAGCTGACCAGACGGGCTACAGGAAGCAGACAGGAGAGCGAGGGAGGAACAGTCGGAAGACGTGGCGGTTTGTAGGAGAGGAGATTGACGAGTGCTGGCTGACGGGAACAGACGGAGGAGTGACGGAAGGAGACGGAGAGAGAGGACGAGGCGAGGGGAGGAAGTACAGCAGACGGATAAGGTGGAGAGGGCAGAAGGAGGAGCGAAAGGAGGAGTGTGGGCAGACGGGTCGACAGAAGGAGGGAACGGACGGAGGCAAAGAGTGGACTGGAGCCAGACGGAACGGATTAATAGAAAGGGGGCAGACGGTGGATGTGCATGTGACAGGAGTGGCAAGAAAGAGAAACAAACAGGAAGATACCAGAGTAAGAGATATTGATGATAGACATTGTGACTGAGAAAAGTGGTTGAGGGGGAAAAAACCCCATACAATAATAATAATAAAATAAAAATTATATACATGTGGGTTAGCAAGTATATGTAAATATAAATACACAGATGTATATATATATATAGAGAGAGAGAGAGAGAAAGGTAATATTAGATGAACAGAACAATCAATACTTAAAGGATAATGTTCAATTAGTAATCAATTGGATAATTGGGATTATTTAATAGAAGGGAAAGTTAAAATTACCCGGTCCTGAAATAAACAACTATTGTAATATTTAATTTATTTAGAAGTTAGATATATAAGATTGATATCATTTGATTTCTCTTTGGCTGGGTATTGATTTGGAAATATAAATTTTGGTGCCCCAATTAGTGTCAGTTAAGCTGGCATTTCCACCCCGTAATTTATAATTCAAACTACTCTCTCATCTTATCTTTGAGAGAATTGTTGGAATAATTTACAGTGAAGGAACATTCGAAGTGAATAAAGAGCTAGAATTATTGATTAAATCAGCTAACATATGTATATATATATATATATACACACACACACACTGACATACACATATAGCTATTAAAAGCTACTGTTCGGACATTCAAACTCCTATTCCACGGATGGCCTCTGGTCTGAGACCAAGAGCTTACGCTACTTCCCAAGTATCATCTATGAGGAGAACCCCTACAGAAATGTCGCCCAAACAAATTGATATTAATGCTCAGATCTTGGAAGAACTTAAGTCATTTATGGGGGAGATAAAGGAAGAAATTCGAAATCTTAAGAAAGACATGAAGCAAGATTTTGATAAAATAGAGAAGAGATTAGACAAAATGTCAACGAGCTTGAAAGAAATCAAAGGAGAGGTAGATGGTGTGAAGAATAGGACAACAAACTTAGAAAACCTGACAGTAAATCTGACAAAGGATTTAGACAAAAACAGATTAATCTCTCTCAAGAATTAAGATACAGGGAGAAATGTGTGAAATTGAGAGGTCTATCAGAAATGAGATACGAAAACTTACAAGAAAGGTTGATACCGGCTATTGCAAACTTTGTGGAAGAATCAAAAGAGAATATAGAGAAGGAGATAGAAAGGATGTTTAGAGCAAGCTTGGCAATAGCGAAGGAGCGGAAACTACCAAGAGATATTGTGATCTCATTCATAAGACCAAAATATAGAGACAAATTAATCCAAAGAAATTATACACAAAAACTAACAATTGAAGGGAAGGATATATGTGAAGGTGGTGATATATGTAAACAAAAAATATGAAGCAAAACAGATAATGAATGATAATGAAGGCCACTTAATTGGAATAGAACTAAATCTCCCCAATCAAAAGATATATGTAATCGCAATTTACGGCCCATTAGTTTAAAAAGAACGATTTTATAAATATCTGCATTTGGAATTGACAAAGCTAGAAAAAGGATTAATAATACTTGCGGGAGACTTCAACCGAGTCTTGGATGGGAAAAGGGACAGATCCAGAGGAAATAAAGAGAGCCAAGGTAGACTACCACAGGTCTGCCTTGATTTAATGGAGGAATTTTACTTAACAGACTGATGGACAGCTAAATATCAAAAAGAGAAAGGGTACACATTCTACTCAGAAACTCACAAGACAATGTCTAGGATTGATATGTTTTGGATATCGAAGACTCTGCTGTCGAGAATAAGGGAGATGGAATTAACTCCAAAAATCATATCGGATCATAATCCCATAAATTTGAAAATGACTTTATTTAAGAAATAATACATATGGAGATTTAGGGAAGACTTAATAAAGGAAGATAACTTTGTAGCAAGAATGAAGAGAGAAATAAATCAGTTCTTTAAAAAAAACAAAGAAGGCATGGAAATGAGGATAGTGTGGGATGCCTTTAAAGCAGCTATAAGAGGCTTATTTTTGCAAAGAGAAGCAGAGCAAACTAGGACCAGAAGGGATAAAAATCAAGAATCCCTGCAAAAATTGAAAGAAAAGGAGAGAAAATTGAGAGAAAACCCCCAAAATAAATCATTAATTAAGGAAATTGAACTGATAAAAATATTGATAAATAAGACGATGGTTGAGGAGATCGGACTGAAACTAAAGAAGGTAAAACAGAGGACCTTCGAACAGGCCAATAAGACGGGGAGATGGCTGGCCTATGGACTGAAAAAGGAAAAAGAAAAAAGGATGATAACGGAAATTAAGACGAATGGGGAACTCCTGACACATCAAGAAGATATTTAAAAAGCGTTTGTCAAGTACTATTCTCTCCTGTACAAAGAAACAACACAAGAAGAAGCTTGGGAAAGCAAAATGAACAGATACATAAATGAGAATAAGTTTACGATGATCTCTGAGGACTACAGGTTGAAGCTATCTGTACCCTTTTCATTGGAAGAAATGGTTAAAGCGGTCCAGGAATTAAAAAGCGACAAAGCGCCAGGCCCAGATGGGTTTATGAACAGTTTTTATAAAACCTTTGAAAAAGAAATATCAAATTACCTATTAGAGGTCATTAATCTGATACATAAAGAAGGTATGCCGGATACATGGAAAACAGCAAATATTACAATGATCTGGAAAGAAGGCAAGGAAAAGACTGATGTTAAGAACTATCGCCCGATATCCCTCCTTAACGGGGATTACAAGATTTATACAAGCATGTTAGCAAATAGAATAAAAGGTGTATTAAAGGAAATAATATGCCCTGATCAATGCGGCTTTCTTCCAGGAAGATTGTTATCAACAAATATAAGGTATATAATTGACGTTTTAGAATTCCTGGGAAAAAACAACGATTGCAAAGCAGCAATAATATTTGCAGACGCAGAGAAAGTATTTGATAATATCAATTGGCGCTGCTTAACTAAAGTAATAGAAGAGCTTTGTTTTGGACAATTTACAACAACTAATATAGAACTAATATAGCAGAAGGCTTCTATTACAGTGAATGGAGAGAGATCAGAAGAAATTCAGATTCAAAAAGGCACCAGACAAGGATGTCCTCTATCCCCACTATTATTTGTAACAATATTAGAAATTTTACTGAATAAGATTAGAGAAGAAAAAAAGATACAAGGAGTAAAAATTAAGAACTAGGAATACAAGGTCAGAGCATTTGCGGATGATATAGCCATCATTCTAGAAAATCCCATGAACAATGTCAATCGACTAATAGAAACTATTGAGGAATTTGGAGTATATGCCGGATTTAAGATAAATAAGGAAAAAACTATAATCATAACTAAGAATGTAACAAAAAAGAGCAAGAAATATTAAGGGAAAGATCTAAATGTAAATTAGAGCAAAAAGTGAAATATCTTGGAATTTGGATACCTAACAGAAATTTAGATCTATATGAGAATAATTATGAGAAGATCTGGAAGACAATGAAGGAAAACTTAAAGATCTGGTCTAAATTAAAACTTTCGCTAATGGGGAAAATAGCAGCAATCAAAATGTCGGTTCTCCCGAAAATGATGTTTTTGTTTCAAACTTTGCCAATTATATCGAATGATAAGCCGTTCATAAGATGGAAGAAAGATCTAAGCGAGTTCGTATGGAATGGTCGGAAAGCAAGGATAAAGTGGCAAACCTTAATAGAAAGATCTGAAAGAGGAGTACTAGACTTGCCTGATTTACAAAACTACCACAAGGCGTGTACTCTAGTGTGGACAAGTGACTGGATCAAATTAGAAGATCGGAATCTCCTAACTTTAGAAGGGGCAGGACTAAGACTAGGCTGGCACGCCTATTTAGGATACAACAAGGCAGCAATACATGAAGATTTTAATAACCATATTGTAAGAAGAGCACTGCTACAGAGTTGGAACAAAATACAGAAGCAATACTTTGGGAAGATACCGAAATGGATATCTCCAGTCGAGGCATTCATTGGAAGATGGGGACAGATTGGCAAACCAGACAGATGGATCACATATAAGGAATTACTTAGAAAAGAGAAAGATGGAAAGATAGAAATAAGATCAAGGGAAGAGTTACAACAGGAGGGGTGGCAATTCAATTGGTTCTCGTACCAACAAATACTTAGTAGGTTCAAAAAGGATGAAAAGGAGTTTGGTTTTCTGGAAAGAGAGATAGACTTTGAAAAGATCATATGGGATGAGAAGAGAAAAAAGATTGCAAGATTATACAACTTGTTTATTTCAGAACATCTTGAAACAGAGGAAGTAAGGGAAGCTATGATAAAATGGGCCAAAGATATTGGAGAAGAAATTCAATTAAACGAATGGGAAGAAGCGTGGAAGAAAATGAAAAAATTCACGGCCTCTCAGGATCTGAAAGAAAACTTTTTCAAGATAAGTGGTACTTAACACCAGATAGAATAAGCAAAATCTATGGCTTAAAAGAGAAGAGTTGTTGGAAATGTCATGAAGAAATAGGTACACTCAAACATATGTGGTGGACTTGTCCAATTATACGTAAATTTTGGATTAAAGTGCATAGGATAATTCAAAAAATATTTAATATTGAATTTGAATTAAACCCGAAGCTGTACCTTCTCAATATTACTTCAATCTTGATAAAAAGAGTAGAGGGAAAATATTGGAGAATACTACTTCATTTATGCACGGCCGCCCGCATGGTTATTGCTGCACGATGGAAAAACAAAGAAGAACCATTGATAGAAAACTGGTTAAATAAGATATTATTAATGAGAGAAAACGATAAATTAACTCGAATAATTAATCAAGATGTGGCAGCAAAAACAGATGCAGAATGGCTACCAGTATTTAATTACTGCAAGTGAAGATGGAGTATTGATAAAGACATTGAGATATAAGGCAAGGAAATCATAGACAGATCACGAGTAATCAAATACATGAAGAAACAAATGAGAGGGTCAAGAAACAGAGAAGGGAGGAAGGAGAAACAATGAAGGAAACGACGAATAGGAGGGATGAGACAGAAGAAGCGTTAGCAAACGTATAAAGAATTAAAAAATTAAAGAGATCCTTTTAAATTGAATAGAGGGAAGGATAGAAAGAATGCTTACAAAGTAGAACAAACACTTTGAGTTATTTTGACGAGGGAAGTCAGATTTTTATTGTTGTGAGTGATAAAATGTATATGTTATTGTTGTGAGTGATGAATTTTTATATGTTCTTATTCCTTTTTGCTTCTGTAATTTTGCAAGATGATTATACCAATAAAAAAGTATATATATAAAAAAGAAGCTAATAACTGCATGTCAGTAGGGCAGAATAATCTCTGACATAGATCAAGATTTGTTACTTATTTAGTTTAGTTTGTTGAGTTGTTATTTCTCGTTAGAAATGGGGAAATATCTTTTCCTGTGTAGGTATAGGTGGTGCTCGTTAAGGAGAAAGAGAAGGGAAAATTTAATGAGCTTTCAATATGGTGCCCAGGCTGTTTTCCAAGCTCACAGATGCTTGTATATGTTGTGCTTCCATGGTAGCTGGAACTACAGTAGCACCCTGTATCCGCTGATTCAATGATCTGCAGTTGGTGACAGCAGGGGGGGTGGACAGGGGAGGGAGGGGAGGAGTAGAGATATCACCTCCCTTTGCCCCCCCCCATGGCTCCCGTGGTGGCAATGGCAACGGGAGGTGAAAGGAGGGGAGGAGAGGTCTTGCTTCCCTTTTTCCTTTGCCCCCCGGAAGGCTCCTGTGGCAGCAGTGGTGACGGGGAGGGGATGAAGGGAGGGAGGTCTCACCTCCCTTCTCCCCTATGATGGCTCCCATGGTGGCAGTGATGACAGAGGAGGCGAAAGGAGGGGAGGAGGGGTCTCGCCTCCCTTCTCCCTTTTCTCCTCAGATGGTTCCTGAGGATGCAATGGCGACAGGGTGGCTGAAAGGAGGAGAGGAGAGGAGGGGTCTTGCCTCCCTTCACCCCTCGGATGGCTCCCGTGGCAGCAGTGATGATGGGGGGAGGTGAAGGGAGGGAGGTCTTGCCTCCCTTCTCTCTGATGGCTCCCATGGTGGCAATGATGACGGGGGGGGTGAAGGGAGGGGAGGAAGGGTCTTGCCTCCCTTCTCCCTTTGCCCCTCAGATGGTTCCCATGGAGGCAATGGGGACAGGGTGGGTGAAAGGAGGAGAGGAGAAGTCTCACTTTCCTTCTCTCTTCGGCCCTCAGTTGGCTCCCATAGCGATAGTAGCAATGGAGGGGCGAAGGGAGGGGAGAAGAGGTCTTGCCTCCCTTCTCCCTTCATCTCTCTGATGGCTCCCGTGGCGGCAGTGATGATGGGGGGCAAAGAGAGGGAGGTCTCGCCTCCCTTCTCCCCTCTGATGGCTCCCATGGTAATGATGATGGGGGGGCGAAGGGAGGGGAGGAGGGGTCTTGCCTCCCTTCTCCCTTTGCCCATCAGATGGTTCCCATGGAGGCAATGGCGACAGGGTGGGTGAAAGGAGGAGAGGAGAGGTCGTCGGTTGGCTCCCGTGACGATGGAAGGGCGAAGGGAGGGGAGGGGAGGAGAGGTCTTGCCTCCCTTCTCCCTTCACCCCTCCGATGGCTCCCGTGGCAGCAGTGGTGACGGAGGGGGGGGGCTTTACTATTACCCTTGGAATTCATTATCCAAAGGGGGACCTGGAACCAATTCCCTGTGAATACAGGGGTCCTACTGTATTCTTGAATGATTCCAGCTCCCGTGTAAACCTATTCAGGGGTCCTACTGTATTCTTGAATGATTCCAGCTCCTGTGTAAACCTGTTTAGCTGCCTGTGGATTGAGGTCTGCTGAGGGGCTCATCCATGTCCCACCACATAGGAGGGGGTTTTCTCAGCTGAAACAAGGTAACTTAAGGGCTTAGAAGTGATTATCTGGTGGTCTCATGTACTGTCTGTCCTGTATATGCAAGTTTTAATTGCATCTCAGTTGTTCCAGTTATTAAGAACTGTTAGTAAAATATTAGGGCCAGAATCCTGTTGGTGAAGTACTTGCAAATACTAGTATAGTGTGTCAAGAGGATTCCAGCCTAGCTTTTTCAGACTCTTACAGTGCTCTCCTGTACATAACCTAATCAGAAGTCCTTCTGAGTTAATTGGTCTTCCATTTAAGTAAATAGGTATAGGATAGCAATCTTAACCTTTCATTTTGGTCATATGTGATCTTATACTACCTTATTTCCTTTTCTCTAGCCTTCCTTATCAAGTAGTAGTCGTATTGTGACCCATGACATACCTGTGGGGGTTATCCCAAGAAAGCTGTGGAATGACTTCAGAGAGCCCAGAGTGCCAGATTTTGATGTGAGTTACTTTTCATTTTAATAATTTAAACATTACTTCACATACTTTCAATTAAGCACTGTTCTGTACAGTTCTCTCCTGAACATGAGTCAACAAGAGCCAGAGAAAGTAGGTGGCAGGTATGTAGGAGCTGTTGGATAGTCAGTCCAGTCTGAGTTGGGTTGTCTGAGCGAGATGAATGGAAAAACACGAGGGTAGTCAATAGCTGGTCTAGAAATCGTATCATCGGGCTAGAAGTCCAGATACATGAACCAGCAAGGAGTAAACAGTATAGTCCAAAACGTAGCCAGTCCAAGGTCATGAAAAACAGGAACGCAAGAGAGTATTGCCAGTCAATTAGATGACAGTTGTCAGCACTAAGGCTGAGAAAGAACTGCTGGGATAGATGGGCAGTTCCTTCAAGGCCACTGGTGCCTAATTAGTCCCTAATTAGGTCAGCATCTATCACTTAACCAGCACTGGGCTTGTGTTTCTCACTCTGTTGTCCAACAAAGGACGGGTGGGGGACATGTTGTCTCCAGTGTCTGCAGCTTTCCTGCTGGGGAACAGGGTCAACTAACGCCCCAGCCCCCATCTCCTTGGACTCAAAGAGAGTTCCACTATCAGGAGCTTTCTTGACAATCTGCCTTCTCTTCTTCCCTGTCTGAGTTGTCCAGGGGGTGAGTTATGACAAGTTTTCATATTAAAAGGTGCTCCTCTCTAAGGCCTGAATAACTTTATATGTATTTCAGATTAACATTTTCTTTCTATTTACTGTATATTCCGGCGTATAAGACGACTTTTGAGCACTCAAAAGTGCCCTCCAAAATCGGGTAGTCTTATATGCCGGATACATTTTGCTTCACCTGCCTGCCTATCTCCTGCCTCTTCGCAAAGGGAGCGAAGAGGCAGGAGATCGGGCAGGGGGTGAAGCAAAGTGCTCCTCCCTGCCACCCGCCCACCCCCCGCGCTTCCACCCCGCCTCCCGAAAGTCGCGGAACCGCGGCTTTGGGGGGGTGGCTAGGAAGCCCCCTCCTCCCTTCCCCCCGCCCACCCCCTTGCATCCACCCCCCCTCCCTGAAAGCTGTGGAATCGCGGCTTTCAGGAGGGGGGGTGGCGGAGAAGCCCCCCTCCCTTCCCCCGCCCACTCCCCGTGCATCCACCCCCTCCCTGAAAGCCACGGAACCGCGGCTTTCAGGGAAGGGGGGTGGCGGAGAAGCCCCCTCCTCCCTTCCCCCCGCCCACTCCCCGTGCATCCACCCCCCTCCTTGAAAGCTGCGGAACCGCGGCTTTCAGGGAGGGGGGTGGCGGAGAAGCCCCCTCCTCCCTTCCCCCTGCCCACTCCCCGTGCATCCACCCCCCTCCCTGAAAGCCGCGGAACCGTGGCTTTCAGGGAGGGGGGGTGGCGGAGAAGCCCCCTCCTCCCTTCCCCCCGCCCACTCCCCGTGCATCCACCCCCCTCCCTGAAAGCCGTGGAACCGCGGTTTTCAGGGAGGGGGGGTGGCGGAGAAGCCCCCTTCCCCCTTCCCCCTGCCCACTCCCCGTGCATCCACCCCCCTCCCTGAAAGCCGTGGAACCGCGGCTTTCAGGGAGGGGGGGTGGCGGATAAGCCCCCTCCTCCCTTCCCCCCGCCCACTCCCCGTTCATCCATCCCCCTCCTCCCTTCCCCCCACCCACTCCCCGTGCATCCACCCCCCTCCTCCCTTCCCCCCGTCCACTCCCCGTGCATCCACCCCCCTCCTTGAAAGCCGCAGAACCGCGGCTTTCAGGGAGGGGGAGTGGCGGAGAAGCCCCCTCCTCCCTTCCCCCTGCACACTCCCCGTGCATCCACCCCCCTTCGTGAAAGCCGCGGAACCGCGGCTTTCAGGGAGGGGGGGTGGCGGAGAAGCCCCCTTCCCCCTGCCCACTCCCCGTGCATCCACCCCCCTCCCTGAAAGCCGTGGAACCGCGGCTTTCAGGGAGGGGGGGGTGGCGGATAAGCCCCCTCCTCCCTTCCCCCCGCCCACTCCCCGTTCATCCATCCCCCTCCTCCCTTCCCCCCACCCACTCCCCGTGCATCCACCCCCCTCCTCCCTTCCCCCCGTCCACTCCCCGTGCATCCACCCCCCTCCTTGAAAGCCGCAGAACCGCGGCTTTCTGGGAGGGGGAGTGGCGGAGAAGCCCCCTCCTCCCTTCCCCCTGCACACTCCCCGTGCATCCACCCCCTCCTCCCTTCCCCCTGCCCACCCCCGCGCATCCACCCCCCCTCCCGAAAGGGAGGGGGGCTGGGAAGCCCCCTACTCCCTGCCACCCTCCCACCCTCTGCCCAGCCACCCCCCTTCCCCAAAGGCTCGCTTTGGAGGGTGGTGGTGGCTGCGAATCCCCCTCCCCCCAGCCACCCACCCACCCTCCACCCAGCCTCCCCCCTTCCCCAAAGCCGCGCTTTGGAGAGGGGGGGTGGCTGCGAAGCCCCCTCCCCCCAGCCACCCTCCGCCCAGCCACCCCCTTCCCCAAAGCCTCGCTTTGGAGAGGGGGGTGGCTGCGAAGCTCCCTCCCCCCAGCCACCTACCCATCCTCCGCCCAGCCACCACCTTCCCCAAAGCCTCGCTTTGGAGAGGGGGGGTGGCTGCGAAGCTCCCTCCCCCCAGCCACCCTCCGCGCAGCCTCCACCCTTCCCCAAAGCCTCGCTTTGGAGAGGGGGGGTGGCTGCAAAGCTCCCTCCCCCCAGCCACCCTCCGCCCAGCCTCCCCCCTTCCCCAAAGCCTCGCTTTGGAGAGGGGGGTGGCTGCGAAGCTCCACCCACCCACCCACCCTCCGCCCAGCCACCCCTCTTCCCCAAAGCCTCGCTTTGGAGGGGGGGTGGCTGTGAAGCCCCCTCCCCCCAGCCACCCTCCGCCCAGCCTCCCCCCTTCCCCAAAGCCTCGCTTTGGAGAGGGGGGTGGCTGCGAAGCTCCCCCCCAGCCACCCAGCCACCCTCCGCCCAGCCACTCCTCTTCCCCAAAGCCTCGCTTTGGAGGGGGGGTGGCTGCGAAGCTCCCTCCCCCCAGCCACCTACCCACCCTCCGCCCAGCCACCCCCTTCCCCAAAGCCTCGCTTTGGAGAGGGGGGGTGGCTGCGAAGCTCCCTCCCCCCAGCCACCCAGCCACCCTCCGCCCAGCCACCCCCTTCCCCAAAGCCTTGCTTTGGAGAGGGGGGGTGGCTGCAAAGCCCCCTCCCCCCAGCCACCCAGCCACCCTCCGCCCAGCCTCCCCCCTTCCCCAAAGCCGCGCTTTGGAGAGGGGGGGTGGCTGCGAAGCCCCCGCCACCCAGCCACCCAGCCACCCTCCGCCCAGCCACCCCCTTCCCCAAAGCCTCGCTTTGGAGAGGGGGGGTGGCTGCGAAGCTCCCTCCCCCCAGCCACCTACCCACCCTCCACCCAGCCTCCCCCCTTCCCCAAAGCCGCGCTTTGGAGAGGGGGGGTGGCTGCGAAGCCCCCGCCACCCAGCCACCCAGCCACCCTCCGCCCAGCCACCCCCTTCCCCAAAGCCTCGCTTTGGAGAGGGGGGGTGGCTGCGAAGCTCCCTCCCCCCAGCCACCTACCCACCCTCCACCCAGCCTCCCCCCTTCCCCAAAGCCGCGCTTTGGAGAAGGGGGGGGCTGCGAAGCCCCCTCCACCCAGCCACCCTCCACCCAGCCTCCCCCCTTCCCCAAAGCCTTGCTTTAGAGAGGGGGCGTGGCTGCAAAGCTCCCTCCCCCAGCCACCCAGCCAGCCTCCACCCAGCCTCCCCCCTTCCCCAAAGCCTCGCTTTGGAGAGGGGGGGTGGCTGCAAAGCCCCCTCCCCCCAGGCACCCTCCGCCCAGCCTCCCCCCTTCCCCAAAGCCTCGCTTTGGAGAGGGGGGTGGCTGCGAAGCTACCCCCAGCCACCCACCCACCCTCCGCCCAGCCACCCCTCTTCCCCAAAGCCTCGCTTTGGAGGGGGGGTGGCTGTGAAGCCCCCTCCCCCCAGCACCCCCCTTCCCCAAAGCCTCGCTTTGGAGAGGGGGGTGGCTGCGAAGCTCCCCCCAGCCACCCACCCACCCTCCGCCCAGCCACCCCTCTTCCCCAAAGCCTCGCTTTGGAGGGGGGGTGGCTGTGAAGCCCCCTCCCCCCAGCACCCCCCTTCCCCAAAGCCGCGCTTTGGAGAGGGGGGGTGGCTGCGAAGCCCCCTCCCCCCAGCACCCCCCTTCCCCAAAGCTGCGCTTTGGAGAGGGGGGTGGCTGCGAAGCCCCCTCCCTCCACCCCCCAGCCAGCTGGCCATCCCGCATTCCCCAACCCACCAGGAGACTGTGCAGCCTCCTGTGGGGTGGGGAATCGCGAGAGGAGGGAGCCCGGAAGGAGGGATTGGGGCTGTGGAGTTAAATCCCTAGATTCGCCCCCTCTCCCTTGACAGTGGGGAGAGGGGGCGAATCTCGGGGTTTGGCTCCACGGCCCCGCATCCTCCCTATGGAGCGAAACGGGGCATGTTCGCCCCTTCTCCCCACGTTCCTTGAAGGTGGGGAGAGGGGGCGAATCTAGGGGTTTGCCGCGGCCGCCCCCGCTTCCCCTGCCTTGGTCCCCTTCAGAAGAGCCAAGACGGAGGGAAGGGGGCTGCTGAGGCAAACTGGGCATTTTCGCCCCTTTCCTCCACCTTCGAGTCCAGTTTGACTGGAAGGTTGAAGAGAGGGGCGAATGTTGCCCTGCCAGCTGATCCTGTTCGCTTTCCCAACTCACGAGGAGATCCTCATGAGTTGGGAAACAAAGAGGATCAGCTGGCAAGGCTCCCCCAGCCAGCCAAATTGGGGGGGGGGGTGGTCTTATCTGGCGAATATATGCCTAGGCCTAGATTTTTGGCTGGAAATTGGGGGGGTGGTCTTATACGCCCCGTCGTCTTATACGCCGGAATATACGGTATACTTTACATTTAAAGTTATCCTGGATTGATAATACAGGTATACTTCAGTTAACAAAGTAGATGTGTTCCTGGACATTACTACCTTAACAGAAAATTTGGTATCAGAGACAAATACTTCATCACTGATAATGGAGAGAGCTTTGAATCTGTTCTATAGTTCCAAACTCAAAGAATGATCCCTGGCCCTTCCACTTCTATGTATCACATTCCTTCAAATGTCTACCTCCTGTGTTTGGGAACTGGCCTCCTCCTCTGAGACTTCACCTATGTATTCTTCATCCAGAACAGTCTGTACCACTCTATCCAAGAAAACCTCATGCACCCTAATGTTTTGAAGAGTAGTCGCACAGGCCTAAGTTTGCTGGATCTTGTCTTCCAACAGGGCAGTTGGCAAGAACACAAACGTTTCATAGCTTTTGCAGGTGATTGCAGCAGCTTCCTCACCATCCATATTCAGTAATTTTTGGTAGGCTCTGAAACAGAACTCCAGGTCTCCCCAGCTAAACACCCACACAAAATGCCTGTTAACCAAGCTCTAAAGAATAGTAGAACACTAACAAACACACAAGCACACCTCCACTCAACTCACACAAACAATCACCCTCAAACCAACAGACACAAGTTCATCAAACCACAATAGAACACTAATGAACACACAAGCAAACAAGCCTCCCCCCCCCCCCCCGGCTCACACAAACAAACAGTCTGATCCTAGCAGACACAACAGCCTTAACCCAACAAACTCTCCTAAGAGATTCTCTGCGCTTAGGGAGGTTTAACCCAACAGAAGCAAATTCAGCTAATGCTGTCCCTTTCACTATGCCCTCAAAAAGCACCCTATGGCCTTGCATGTTAGCAGAACTCTGTTCGCTACAAATACTATATGTTCTAACAAAAGAACATAACTATCTGGAATTTGTTAAATGATTTTTGTCCAGTAGAATTGATTTTTCCCATAAAAAAATGGATGAATACATTCAGCTTGCTTTCTGTTTGGAATTTTTATTCCTCTGCTATGTTCTTCCAGCACAAAGGCTGCTTTTCATATTAGAAAAAAGATTCAGGAAACTAAAAGTGATATATTTGGCATGATGCTTAGTTTAGACATAAATTTCCTTTATTCTTTCCAGAATAAAGTGCTGTCTTCCAAATTGTGCCATCAGCTGGTAACAAAGTGAGACACATATGGCTCAGATATACTGGTTCATTGCAGCCAATTTTATTTTGTAGGTCAGCATTTATTTGCCTGTGATGAAGACCATGAAGAGTGTTGTAGAGAGAATGAAAAATATCAGCAATTCTATAGTAAGCTGCTATGTTCTTAATTTGGAGGTGAAGTGGGGAGAGAACAGTATCTTTGGGGGCAAGTTTCTACTGATTGTTTTAGATCTTTGGACCATACTAGACAAGACAGTACACCAAAGTCATGGGTTAGGAGACCACATTGGCCCCAGGGACTTAGGATGGCCACAGTCCTGCTGCGCCCAAGACATAAATTTTGGGTAAAAAATTTTTTGCCCCCCAATGCGCCTTATGGGGGGCATTTTTGCCATGTTTTAGACCCAGGAAAGGTCTTTTTCAACAGGAAGTGACCTGGATGCTAGCTTCTCAATCTTTTAGGCTTTGGCCTAAACTGGCTTGGGAAAGGCATAAATGTGGCAGAATTGTTCTCCCCCTCCCCCGGTTCATGTGGGCCAAAAACATTTTTTGCACCTTGGGGATGCATGTGTCTGTGGCCCTGCACTTTCCTCACCTATGCTTTGCACAAACAGTAACTGTGTGAATGGGTCTTAAAAAACAAATAGGACTAAATTGGATCAGGATAGATTGGGTGGGTGGTTAAGTGACTAAAAGTCAACCCGGGTTTTTGAAAACATGTCATGCCAGACTAATCTTATCTCTTTTTTGATAGAGTTACATACTTGATAGATTAAGGGAATGCTGTGGATGTAGTGTATCTTGGTTTCAGTAAGGACTTTGACAAGGTTCCCCATAATATTCTTGCAAAAAAGTTAGTAACATGTTGACTAGACAATGTGACTGTTAGGTGTAATTTGTAATTAGTTGACTGACCAAACCCAAAAGGTAGTCACCAATGGCTCCTCCTCATCCTAGAGAAAAGTGTGCCACAGTGTTCTGTCCTGGGCCCAGTGCTATTCAACATCTTTATCAATTACTTCCATGAGGGAATAGAGGGTATGCTTATCAAGTTTGCAGATGACACCAAATTAGGAGGGGTAGCTAATTCCCCAGAGGACAGGATCAGAATTCAAAATGACCTGAACAGATTAGAAAGCTGGGCCAATACTAACAAAATGAATTCCAGCAGGGAGAAATGTAGGATACTACACTTGGGCAGTAAAAATGAAATGCACAGATATAGGATGGGTGACACCTGGCTAAATTTATTTTATTTATTTTTATTTATACCCTGCTCTTTAGCCACAAGGCTATCAGAGCAGCTTACAAATTGTTTTAAGCAATAGCAATTTACATATCTACACTGCATTAAGCAGTTTCCAATGTGTGTTAGCTAATTGCCCCCACAAGCCGGGTGCTCATTTTACCGACCTACAAAAGGATGGAAGGCTGAGTGAACCTTGAAGCCCTCTTGGAGTACATGTGAAAGGGAACTAGGAGTCTTAGTGGACCACAAGCTGAACATGAGTCAGCAGTGTGATGTCGCAGCTAAAAAAGCTAATGCGATTCTAGGCTGCATTAATAGGAGTGTCATGTCTAGATCAAGTAATAGTGCCAAACTATTCTGCTTTGGTTAGACCTCACCTGGAATACAGTACTGTGTCCAGTTCTGGGCACCACAATTCAGGAAGGATATTGAGAAGCTGGAACATGTCCAGAGGAAGGCGACCAAAATGATTAAAGTCTGGAAGCCATGCCCTATGGGGAGAGGCTTAGGGAGCTGGGTATGTTTAGCCTGGAGAAGAGAAGGTTAAGATTGGACATGATAGCCATGTTTAAATATTTGAAGGGATTGAGGATGAAGCAAGCTTGTTTTCTGCTGCTTCTGAGGCTAGGACATGGAGCAGTGGACTCAAACTACAGGAAAAGAGATTCCACCTGATCATTAGGAAGAACTTCCTGACACTAAGAGCTGTTCAGAAGTTGAATGCACTGGTCTCAGATTGTTGTGGTGTCTCCTCCTTTGGAGGTTTTTAAACAGAGGCTGGATGGCCATCTGTTGGGAATGCTTTGATTGTTTATTCCTGCACGGCAGGGGGTTGGACTGGATGGCCCTTGTGATCTCTTCCAACTGTATGACTCTGTGATTCTATGAAATTAAAAATAAAATAAAACTGATTTTTTTTTGTTTCAGCGCAATTGCCTCCATACCTTTATAGCTATATCTGTAGGCGTATTATGAGGATTAAGTTTCTGATCTATTTACTTTCTCTTGACAAAGGTCAGTTGGCAGAATTGTTTAGTACTTCTAAAATTATAATTGCTTTCATTGTAGGTAATAGAAGCAAACCAAAAAGGAGAAATGAACTTGAAAATAGAAACAGATTTAGTGTCTGTTACAACTCACTTTAAAGAGCTTGGGAATCCTCCTTGGGGTAGGTATTTCTCTTTTTCTTGTCAAATAAGCAGTTTTAACAGATGTGATAGTATCAAGGCTAGAGTCCTGTGAACACAATACAATTTACTCTTGAGTTCTACACTTAAGACATTTAAATAATTGTTATAAAAGAAAGCTGGGGTCAGTATGTCATTAAAAGTTTTAGTTGTCTCCCCACCCCACCCCGAACTCCAGATCAAATGAAGGAAGGATATTGTCACTTCAAATAAAAGAATGAGAAAAATTATTTGTACAGTTTGTCGCCACAATTTTATGAAGTAAATATTTCAGAAGAGAAAAGTATGATTGAAAGGGATTGCCTTTTGGAGGTTCACAAATTTTGGATGGCCTTGGTCAGTCATATATTTGTGTACACTAAAACTTTATTACTTTCAGAAAGAGTATCTCCTTTGTGATCCCCTGCACTCCATCACATTACAAGGAGCTTAGAGTAGGGGAGGTAGTATGGCTTCTATTTACTACTCTAGCACTCAGAGCCCCAAAAGAATGGAGATTGTCCCTGCACTTGCACTGCCTTTTGAAGGGCAATTACCTGGACAATTCTCCCCTCCTCTGCATCTCCAGGATGAATAAAAAGATGGTGCTTGAAGCACAGAGGCAAAACATGCTCCAGCAAAGGAGACTGAGGCTTTCAGTTTATTACTATGATTCTGAGGAACTTGAATCATAGAGTTGGAAGAGACCACAAGGACCATCCAGTCCAACCCCCTGCCATGTACATCAGAGATGTAGTGCCAAGTTTGCCCCATACTTAAGTATTTCATAATGCTTAATACACAATACTAAGGTGCTCCAAGGTGCTATGCAGCTGTTGGGGATGTGCCCCCTACACACATAATAGCTTTAAGCTAGGGAGGAATCTGGGATCTGTTGAGCTTGCCAGAAGGCAGTGGCATATGTACCATTTTAATAATGATGAACAAAATTCTGGACTCCTAATAATATTGCTTCTTAGTTGAATGTACTACATAAAAGCATTTTATAGCACCAAAATGCTACTCTTATTTGTTTCAATATATTCAAAGGGTCAGGGCCAATTAACACAAGAACCTATGCACAAATTCTTCACTGTCACTCCTGAGGCTTCCAGAAAAAGTAGTTTGCCCTTTATGGAGGGGAAGAAAAAGATCCATATAGTGAGTCTGGAGAGGTCAAATGGTGCAGAAACAGTTTGGAGGCATGGAGCCCTGAGGTTACACTTCTTCCACCCCTTGTTTTAAAGTATTAAGAAATGATTTATACCAGAACTATGGCCACAGTTAGCAAAAAGATCTCTCTGAATTCTAGCATCTGAGCATGCCTCTCAAAAATCAACTCAAGAGAGACAACCTGAGAGAATGTCTGAGGCACGCATCGACATTAAGAGACTTCTTCAGCTGCTTGCAGGTCAGCAAGTGAATCCAGCAAAAGCATTGTGTAGTAAGTGTTCATTTTAATAAGTAATTAGCTGCTCCAGAAAGCAGTTTGTAAAGAATTCATAATGTAACGCACTTGAAAAGAACTGACATTTTCTTTCTGTAGAAGCAAAATATGAATATATTTGGACAAATATTCTCAGGGCCAGATCCATATGAATGTATCATGTCTACTGTCAATTACCTATAAAATAAGAGGGGTAGAGATAATCTAAAATGCAGCATGTTTGGGAGGGAGGGCTCAGATCCATCTGTGTGGCTGCACTTATCTCAGGTACAACTTGGTTCCCCCCCCCCTCCTGCTGGAGATACTGAAGTGTAGAGGATAGTGTATGATAGAGAACTGTGGCCAGGATCAGAGTTTCTGGACCTTGAGTGACTTGGTTTGTGAGTTCTGGCCTCCCAAGTTGACTACTACTTAATATGACATTTTGAATATGTATTATCCTTTAAAATATGGGCTTCTGTTTTGCAGATATTCTAAACAAAAGGATTGTTCACTTCATCTTGCTCCATGAGGATTTTTCTCTACAATATTTCATTCCTGCCCTTGTGTGAATTCTCATCCCAGTTCATTCGTTTATGCTGAGGTATTTTCTTAGGCTGCTGGAAAAAAAAAACACAGAAAAAAGAAAAAGAAAATATGAACTTGCTATCCCAATTCATAAAAAAATACTATGTACAGAAATATATATTTTACACCTTATTTTATGGCAAATAGAATTGAAGTTAAAATTTCTTTACATTATTTATTGGACTGGATATTTTATTAAAGAAATAATTGATTAAATTTTTAGTCATTCTGTTGCTGTTGTTAACTGCCATCAAGTTGATTTCAACTTATGGTAGCCCTATCAGTAAGAGACCTCTAAGTCACCCTGTCATCAACAGCCCCTCTCAGGTCTTGGGCTGTAGCTTCCTTGATTGAGTCTATCCACCTGTAATGGTTGATTGCAGTTAAAACGTAGACATAGATTTTAAAACTTGGATTAGAAAATGGAATGGTCAGTATTAACAGTCAGTCACAGCTAACATAACTGGTGGTGAAGGGATGTGGGAATTGTGGATCAACAACATAGTCACATGGTCTCCAGAGAAGGAAATCTGTCAGTGGCATAGGGCTTACCAGAACACCAATAGAGTGTTGCACAAGGTGAGGTGTCATAGACAACATTTCTGTTCTCTACTCTCCAGAATTACTCTTCCTCTCTACACTACTATATTTGTTTGGTGAAGAGCAGATTAAAGAAAAGATTCATAGTGGTCTTCAAATGTCTGAAAGGCAGAATATGCAAAATAGAAGCTACACTCCACTGTTCCAGAAAGCAGGACTAGAGTCATCAGGTAGAAATTGCAGAGAGTCAGATTTCTACTAAACACTGGAGGAATGTTGCTTATTTATTATATCCCCTCCCTCCCAAATGGGAACCAAGGCAGCTCACAATGTGAAATCTAATAATAAAAGAGGTTTTTTTTAATCTACCATGTTAAAATATCAGTATTTTAAAGCAATATAAAATCAATTAAAATATGAGAACAACAATAATAATGCTGTGCATATACCCCATTAAAGACCTTTCCTCATAGCCACTTAGTCACCAAATGCCTGTTGAAAATGACAGCAGAAGGAGAGCAGGGAGGGGACCAACTTGGTCTTCTGTGACAGAGTTCCACGGGGTGGGAGCAGTCATTGAGAAGGGTCTCCTGTGTCCTCACCAAACTTACCCATGAAGATGTTGGTACTGAGAGGAAGACCTCTCCAAACTCAAACAGGTTCATATTTATTTATTTATTTATTTATACCCCGCTCTTCAGCTACAAGGCTATCAGAGCGGCTTACAAATTGTTTTTTAAGCAATAGCTATTTACACATCTAACTGCATTAAACAGTTTCCAATGTGTGTTAGCTAATTCATATAAGGATAATGTTTTAGATAGTATGGGCCTAAGCTGTATAGGGCTTTATAGGCCATGATTAGCTCTCTGAATAGTTCATGTGAGAGTTTTTGATAGGCGAACCATCTGCCTTGATCTTTTTACTGGAAATATTTACTGGTGGGCTTTTTACTGAAAATATTTAAGCAAAAGATGGTCGTCTCAGGTTTACTTTAGCAGCATTCTGCATTGCTGCAGTGAATGTGGAATTGGGTTAGACATTTTCAAACTTTTCAAACTGTAATGTAGCTAACATGGATAACTTCACAACAGCAATCCAGCAGCACCTTTAAGACTGATTTATTTTAGCATGAGTTTTATGAATCCCAAACCACATTTTCAGATGCATTGATAGAGTACAGTATTCAACTAATGTTTTTGTGTAATGTGTAATCAAAGTGTAATGAGATTCAGAAAGAGGGTGTAAGTAACTGATTTCCAGATGATCTGGGACACGAATTTCAGAACCCTCTTTGAAAATCAACAGAGCATGTTAATGTCCACCTTAGAACTGAAGGTGTAGCTAGCAAGGTAGTTGTGTACTTCTATCATACAAAGCAAGCCTTCCTATCTTGCCTCTAATAGTTATTTCACAAATAGGAGCTCCTGTTAATTTTTTTTTAAAAAAATCTTTTTATTATTATTACATCAATTTAGCAACAATTATTATCCTCATACATGCAATAATTCCTTCTTCTTATACAGATATAGATATAATTGGTTTTTTTTAAATCTCCCTCTCTCACTTTCATTCTCCCCACCCCAAATCTTGGTGTCATAAACCTTATCCCTGTCAATCACCATAAATATAAATTGTCTTCCAAATATTTACATATTGGTATATATTAATCATAACCTTCAAAAATACTTTTTCCAAAATATCTCTTGAGGTTTAGGTCCAGTATTGCCTTGATTAATAAAAACAATATATGGCTTCCAAATAATCTCAAATGTATCTTCTTTTACGTATCATCTTTCTACTCTTCGTATGTTTATTTTTCTGAAAGAGCTATGGTTCACATCTTCTTTAACCACTTTAATAATGAGAGATTTTCTAATTTTCATGCTTCAAATATTACTAGTCTTGCAGTACTTAACATAAGTGCTCTAAGGGCCTTATTTGGCAAGTTTTCATTTTCACTTTTTAATCTAGAAATTAGTAATAGTGCCCTTGAAGTTGACTTTCTTGCACAACATTTGACTTAGCCCTCCTAATACATCCTCCCAGAATCTACATATTTTTGACAAGGTAGCCACATAAGTTTCCAATCACTTATTTTGCCACAACATCACTAACATAGCTTCAAAACGTCATTATTAATCTTATGAAGCTTAAGTGGATAGTAAAGTTATTTATGAATAATTTTAATGTATTTTCTCTAATTTGAGCAGATACTGCTTTATATGGTGGCATTTTACAAATTGAGTCCCATTGTTTTTTGAATATTTTTTTCTCCCCAAATCTGACTCCCAAACAAATCTTTCCTTTAGATTTGCCAAATGTTTCCTCTTGTATTATTTGATATAGTTTTGAAGCTTATCCTATTGTTTTGTTTGTGCTGTCTTTACAATATATTTCAAATAGAGTTAAAGCTCTCCTGGGGTCATATGTTCTGGTTAGTTTTGTCTGAAAATAGTTCATTTGTATTAGTTGCAGCCATGATGGGTCTAGTGGTTCAAGTCTATTTTTTAGTTGTTCTGATTTTATAGGTTTACCATTCAAATAGTATTCCTTTATTCTATATATTCATTTCTGCCCCCTGAATTGATTATAATGGCCTTTCTGTTAAAAAAGTGATGTTACAAGAAAGGAAAGGGTGATGGAGCTGGTACTAGAATATTTTTTTTAATATCTAAATGAAGGATTCATTATTTTATCTGATAGTTTCTTTACTTTAGGAGAAAATATACCTGACTCATAATGCTTTGGTAACATACCTCTTCCTGTTTGAATCCATTTGGATTCAAGAGATCTTCTTCATGGTCTCTGTGAATCGACACAGTGGGTTACTCCTGCGCCTGTGCAGAGCAGTTGGAACCTTCTGGAATCGCTAGGCAGAATAGTTTTTGATACATTTTGGCGGTAACTCCACCCATCCTGGTGCTTCCCTTAAAAGGCGCTCCCATCTAATTCCCCTCAGTTCCTTTTTGTCCACCGCATAAGCAGCAGTTAGGAACCTTTCTCGCTAGTGCTTTGATCGCCTCACATTTTCTGACTCAGACAGTTTTTTGGATTTCATTTTTCAGATTTTCCTTTGGCTCTGTTTACACTTTTTTTGGATTTTGACCCTCGGACTGACTGACTTCACCTGCTTTGCCCCTTGGATTGTTCTCGGTCTCTGTTCTGGTGTTTTGACTCAGATTGTTAGACTACTCTTCGGCTACACCTTTGGATACGATGGCTTCTAAGTCTGCTGTTTTAAAAGATGTTCTGTCTGCCAGGCCAAGCTCCCCGCTTCTGATGGCCATTCGAGGTGCCTCATATGTTTGGGTGAGGCCCATAATGTTGACGCCTGTGTTCACTGCCACGCCTTTACACCGCAGGCCAGAAAACAGCGGTTATCTCGGCTGAATTCTTTCTTATATGAGAAGACCCCGATCCCTTCATCAGCTTCTACAATGTGTGACCACTCTTCGACTTCAAAGCGTGGCCATTCGCCATTGGTGAGTCCAACATCAAAATGGCATCGGTCCCGTGCTCCGTCCCATCACCAGTCCGTAGCATCCGATCCAGAGGCGGCCACCCTCTCGCATAAGCATGCGAAGTCATCCGACTCCTCTTGGGACAGAGACCGCTCGAAACACCCTGACTCCAGAAAAGACTGTTCTTCTCCTGGGCCATCAAAGACTGGCTAGGATCAGTCCTTGGTGAAACCATCTACCACTTGGGAGCGCGATTCCTCCACCTCCTCAAAGGAGAAGAGTAAGAAGAAGTACAAGGAAAAACATACATCTTCTTCGTGGTCTCTGAATCACACAGCAGGGTTACTCCTGCGCCTGTGCAGAGCATTGGAACCTTCTGGAATTGCTAGGCAGAATGTGCTTTGATACATTTTTGGCAGTAACTCCACCCATACCAACGGTTCCTTATAAGGGATTCCCACCTAATTCCCCCCAGTTCCTTTCTTTCCGCCACGTTAGCAGCTTGAAGGAACCTTTGTTTGCTAGTTTTTCTCTCTTTCACTTTCGATTTGACTTGGCTTGGATTTTTGACTTTGATTTTCTCTCACTCCTTTGGATTTGGCATTTAACCTCTGATTTTCCGTGTTGACTTCGACTGTTCTTTGACTACTCTCTGTGTTCTCCCTCTGGCTTTGGTGACTGTGAGTAGAAAATGTCTGGAAAAGGGGCCTTCAAGAGGTGTGTAATCTGTCAGGCTAAACTCCCAAGCGTGGATGGTCATTCCTGCTGCCTGATTTGCCTCGGAGAGATGCATAACTTCAACTCCTGTGTGCATTGCAAGGCCTTCACCCCTTAGGCTCGCAAGCACAGGCTATCTCGGCTGAAATCCTTCTTATATGAGAAAGCCTTAATTCCGACCTCGACTTCAACTCCGGCCTCTACTTCATCTCCTAAGCCTAAGGCCCAGAAGCGTCATTGGTCCTGTAGCCCGTCCCAATGCCATTCCATCGCCTCAGATCCAGAGGCTGTGCGTACTTCGCACAAGCATGTTTCCTTGGATTCGGTTCGGGATCAAGCCCACTCGACAACCTCGACGTTGACTCGGGGCCAGGAGCCTTCCACCTCAACAGCCGTCCCTTGGGACCAGGTGCCCTCTGAATCCATGACCTGGCTGGGCACCTCTGAAGAGGCCTCGCAGTCTCTGAAGAAGAGGAAGGAGAAGCCCACCTCTCAGCATGATGATGGCTCTAAATCTTAAGAGCAAGCTGAAGGAGGTATCTAAGAAGACAAAATCGGCGGCTGCTACGTCTGCAGCCTCTCCTGATAAAGCTGCGCGGCCTGTTGATACCATAGAGTCGCAACCTGCCGCTGGAACCGAGGCCACGTTTGCCAGACCTTCTCCAGTACCAACTACGGAGACTGGTGTGCCGCGACGTGCTCCTACCCCCTGAGATTCGGTAGAGATCGTGGCTGTCGAAGTCCCTTCTGGTGCCGACACTGACGTGACACCTCAGCGGCTGGGCCAGTCGCCATCCCTTGTCATCTCGAGGGCCCAACTTCTTGAGCGCTCATCGTCTGACATCGAGGTCGAGGTTGTCAAACCCGAGTTGTTGACTCGAACCCGACCCTTTTCACCAGGCATCCATGAGGACATTCCTGCCTATACAGCCTACGACCTGGCACGGTCTATTTGTCAAGCTGGGATCATGTCGCCCATGGGCTCTCAGATCCTTACGTCCCGAGATGACTTCAGGAATGTGTACGCCGGCCAGTCTGCATGATTCACCCCGGCGTTTCCATCTGGAGGAGCCTCATGTCATCCCGAGGAAGGATGCAGAGTCAAGTCTCTCCACGTCCTGAACAACGTCCTCTGTCTCCAACTCCTCCGACTCCACCTCCACACACCATCTCTCTGCTCCATGGCGATCGCAGTCCATCCCCTGTGGATTCGACATCATCCTCGTCGGGCTCATGGGTTCCTTACAGACCATACTTACCATCACCAAGGCCCAACCTGCTCAAGGACAACTGCGTCACCCACCGACGATGTCTGTGCTTTTCCAGCAGACTGGGGAGGGACTCCTTTCCTGGGTATTGGCTCCGCCTCCTATCAATCATAGACAGGGCAACCTGTAAGAAAACAGAAGAGACCATCCCACCCGGAGGTGGAGCCAATCCCAACCTCCCCAGTTCTGTTCTCAGCAAGAGTAGGCAGGGGTTTTTATTATGCTCTGGACGATTCCTGAGAACAAAGGATCCAAGATGGCGGCCCCCATGCACAGGCATGTGCGAGGGGGTGATCTTTCCTCGGAAGAGGAAGATTCTGCCTCGGATCTGACTGGGAAAGGATCCCAGCTACTGGAGGAAGAGCTCTGTGGTTCCCCTGTGGGACGCACGTTGAGCTTGGCAGCCAGGAGCAAACTGCTGCGTGAGCGTGATGAGACCTCCGAGCTAGGGGTGGACCACGCTTCCGAGGATGAGGCCGAGCCGCTGGGCACTTAGGAGGGCGACCCCTTACCAGGCAGGCCCATGGGCAAGGACGGCCCTCTCAGTGAAGACCTTCCCCCGCTCATCCTCGAAGGTAAGACCCTGCTGCCAGAGCTCACCTCCTGGCTCGCGCTGGTCACGCGACAGACTAGCAGCAGGGGCAAGCGTCAGGGGGACGGTCAGGCAATCCGATCGCCCTTGGGGGCAGGTTCCCCTTCGGCTCCATCCACCAGCGGGAGGGCCAGGGACAAGGGCAGACCCCCAAAACGTGGAGCAGATGCAGCGTGATCGCCCCATTCAGATGATCCAAGCTGCGGAGCGGCTGGGGAACCGCGACCAGGGGGTTCCCCCCCTGCCGCAAGGACCAAACACATCCTGGTCCCTGAGCGGGAAAGGGCTCCCAGGGAGGAGGAGGAGAATCCTCAGGACAGGAAGGAGAGGGAGCTCTCCTCCGAGGGAGAGAAGGAAGATGGTGAGGAGCAAGTGTCCCCTAGGCTTTTTGAGTCCACTTTCTTTTCACTTTTATTAAAGAAGGTGTTGTTGGCCTTATTCTTGGAACCATCGGAACATCCTCAAGGGGAGGCCAGTCAAAGGGTCCCAGAACTGAGACCCTCGGGAAAAGGATCTGGTAATTTGCTGCCTTTTCCAGAAATTCTGAGAGACACTGTGGTGGATGAGTGGAACCACCCAGGGGTCTCTAAGACTCAACCTTCGTATGCAAAACAGTTGTACTCCTCTAGTGGACCTGATTAAACTGCCTGCCATTGACGCTCCGGTGGCGGGACTGGTTTCCGGTTCGCTCTTTCCTCGCGATGGCAATGAAAATCTCAAGGGACCAGATGACAAGCGCATTGAGGTTTTCTTACGCAGGTCCCACGAGACTTCTGCGTTGGCTATCAGAGCAACAGCAGCAGCCTCTTTGTTTCCAGGGCCATTATCAGATGGTTCAAGGACCTTCGATCTAATGTTCCTGACAATGAGGTTAAGTTTTGCCAAAGCATAAATAAAATAGCAAAAGCCTCTGCTTTCATTGCTGATGCTAGCCTTGATGCGTTAAAATTTTCATCCAGGGCAGTGGGGGCGGATGTGGCGGCGAGGTGCCAATTATGGTTGAGGAATTGGAACGCAGACAACAAGGCCAAGGCCAATTTATCCGCCTGCCCCTACAAGGGTGGAAAATTGTTTGGTGACACCCTGGAGGAGGTATTAATTGAAACCAAGGACAAAAAGAAGGCCTTACCTTCCTTGCCCAAGAAGGAGGGTCGCAAGAATTTTCTATCTAATTTTCGTGACTTCAGAGGCTTCAGGAGCAGTTCCCAGGGAGACTTTAGACAGTTCAGGAACAACTGTGGTGCCTCTAAACCCTTCTCGAGATCAAGGTCTTCTCAGCCTAACAAGACGCCCTCCTCCCAAGGTTCCAAGCAGGGAGGAAAGGGAGACCAATCACTGACTATATGGACGCTCCGGTGGGCGGCAGGCTGGCCACTTTTGCGGGGATCTAGGGGGTTACATCCTCATGCCTGGGTTGTCAGAACGGTCAGCCAGGGCTACACCATAGATTTTCTGGAGAAGCCACCCAATTCCATTGTACAATCTCTCACAATAGCATCCAAGGAGAAGCATCAACAGATGAAAGCAGCCATCGAACACTTGATTCAGATACAGGCCATCGAAGTGGTTCCAGTATCAGAGAGGTTCCTGGGGGTCTATTCCCATCTCTTCCTAGTACCAAAGAAGAACAAGGACTGGAGGGCCATTCTGAACCTACGGGGAGTCAATCGCTGGGTAGGGCGGCGCAAGTTCCGGATGGAGACATTGCGTTCGATACTGGAGGGGATCCAGGAAGACGACTTCCTGGCGTCTCTGGATATCCAGGAAGCTTATCTCCACATTATGATTAATCCTGCTCACAGACAGTTCCTTTGGTTCGCATATAGGAAGGATCATTACCAGTACAGGGCCCTTCCGTTCGGCCTTTCGTCATCTCCCAGAGTCTTTACCAATGTGCTGATGGCCCTGGTGTCACATCTGCGGACCCAGGGGGTCCAATTGTTTCCTTATCTGGACGATATTCTGATAAGGGCTCCGAATTACTCCCAAGCGATTCAGGATGTAAACAGGACCATTCATTGTCTGGAGCTGCATGGTTTCAGGGTGAACAAGGAGAAGAGTCAAGTGGAGCCGGTGCAGAGGCTGCAGCACCTAGGGAACGTATTGGATACCAAGTGTTTTCGAGTGTTTCTCCCAGAGGACAGAAGATCGAAACTTCAAGAACTGGTGCAGATGGTGCTGCAACAGAGCAAGGTTCCCCTGATGTTGCTGGCACGCCTGCTAGGCCTTATGATAGCCTGCATAGAGTCAGTGCATTGGGCCAGATTCCATCTCAGGGAGCTTCAATGGTATCTTCTTCCTTTTCAGGACCTTATAGCTCGGAAGGCGTGCAGGTTCATCAAGGTTCCTCCGCAGGTGAAGAAGTCGCTGAAGTGGTGGCTCTCGGATCATCTCAAGGGAGTATCGATTGGGGAACCAAGGAGGATAGTAATAACCACGGATGCATCCCTGATGGGATGGGGAGCCCACTGCGAGGACCAGATGGCCCAAGGTCTATGGTCGCAGCAGGAGCATCAGTACAGTATAAACCTACTGGAACTGCGTGCAGTGAGACTAGCCCTGATCAAGTTCCTTCAGTTGATCAAAGGGAAACGTGCTAATCTGCACAGACAATATATCGACCGGATCCCACATAAACAAACAAGGCGGGACACGGTCACGGGTGCTCATGCAGGAGGCCAAGCTGTTGTTTTTCTGGGTGGAAAAACACACATTGTCAATCAGGGGAGAGTATCTCCAAGGAAAGTTGAACTGTCAGGCGGATTGGTTGAGCAGACACACAATGTCTCACAGCGAATAGAGTCTCAAAAGTCTGGTTTTTCAAATGATTGTTTTCCGCTTCGGGGAACCAGTGGTGGATTTGTTTGCCTCAGAAGCGAACCACAAACTGCCTCAATATGTGTCCAGGTTTTGGACTCAGGGAGCTGCAGCATTCGACGCCTTGATGATAACATGGCCGACGGGGTTGTGTTATGCGTTTCCTCCGTTAGTCCTGCTAGCACGTGTGTGGGGAAACATAAAGTGGGACAGAGCAGAAGTGATCCTGATAGCCCCAGAGTGGCCAAGAAGGCCCTGGTTTATAGAGCTGGTACATCCTCAGGTTCAGGAGCCGTGGCCTCTTGCTCTGTGGCTGGATCATCTGTCACAGAATGGTCTACTCCACCCAGACCCAGGTTGGTTACGACTTCATGCTTGGAGGTTGAGCGGAAGCGCTTACTAAAGAAGGGTTATGATGCGAGGGTAGTTGATACCATGCTAGCTGCAAGGCGACCATCCACTATTCGATTGCATGAGGTCACTTGGCGGGCATTCTGTAGATGGTGTAAGAGTAAAGGAGTTAAACCCCTAAAGGGTAGGTACTGTCCTGGCCTTTCTTCAAGCAGGGTTGAAGAAGGGCTTGGCGGCTAACACACTAAAGAGACATGTTTCAGCCCTAGGATCCATTCTGAAGGGTAGCCAAGGTCAATCTCTGGCCTCTCATCCTCATGTACGCAGCTTCTTGAAAGGAGTATCTGCCCTGTGTCTGCCGGTGGTTCACAGATTTCCCTCGTGCAAGTTTTGAAAGCATTGATGCAGGCTCCCTTCGAACCTCTCAAGTCGGTGGATCTTGGCTTTTTGTCTTGGAAGGTGTCTTTTCTGATAGCTGTAACGTTGGCGAGAAGGGTGTCGGAGATAGGTGCGTTATCAGTTCAGCAGGATCTTTGTGTTTTTACAAAGGATTCTGTAAGACTGAGACTGGATCCGTCTTATGTTCCTAAGGTGAATTCGGTTTTTCACAGATCACAGGAGTTAGTGTTACCAACTTTTTGTCCTAGGCCGGCGACAGAGTTGGAGAGATTATGGCGCATGTTGGATGTTCGTAGAGCCTTGAACATTTATTTGGAAAGATCTGAGGGTTTTTGCACGTCGGATTCGCTGTTTGTTGCTTATACGGGCTCGGCAAAAGGGAAGAGGGTGTCGTCTTCCACAATAGGGAAATGGTTGAAGCTGTGTATAGAGCAGGCTTATATTGCCAGTAAAATTCCAGTACCGGCAGGCATTCAGGCCCATTCGACACGTAGTGCTTCGACTTCGACTGCTCTGGGGAGTTCTCAGTCCATCATGGATATTTGTAGGGCGGTCACGTGGGCCTCTGCTTCGGCATTTACCAGGCACTACCGGGTTGATGAGTATGCGTCCGCAGACGCGGCCTTCAATAGAAAAGTGTTGCAACAGGTTATCCAATAGACTGGAGTTTAGTTCCTTCAGGTATATAGTTCTTAAATTCAGTAAACCCAACCCAATTGGACTGCTTGTTTAGGTCCCAGGAAAGGAGTCCCTCCCCAGTCTGCTGGAAAATGGAACATTGGAACTTACCGTGAAGGTTCCTTTTCAGCAGACATGGGGAGGGAGTCCTTACCCACCCACCCACCCCCCAAAAAGTATTTTTGATTCTATGTGTTTTATAGTTTATTGAGTTTAGTCGCATTGTTGTAGTTATTTGATTATTTGTTCGGAGCTGTCGGATCATTCCTGGGGAGGTTGGGGTTGGCTCCACCTCCGGGTGGGATGGTCTCTTCTGTTTTCTTACAGGTTGCCCTGCCTATGATTGATAGGAGGTGGAGCCAATACCCAGGAAAGGACTCCTTCCCCATGTCTGCTGAAAAGGAACCTTCACGGTAAGTTCCAATGTTCCGTTTTTTGGAACAGATGGTCCACATGTCCCATGCGCTCGACCTCAAGGTGGTGAAGGAAGTTGAACCAGTGGACCCGATCTTCCATCAGATTCAGTCGAAGGCTCCCCCCATGGCTATTCTCCCTGTCTTACCATCTCTGCTCAAGCTCACTCAAGGGTCTTGGGAGAACCCTTCCTCGATCCAGTCTACTTCCAAGAAAATTGACCCAACTGTATCGTATTGGAGGTGAGTACATTGACTGGCTTCAAACTCACCTGAAGCCGAACTCTGTGGTGGTCGAAGATTCTCAAACCAGGAAGCAATGCCAACCTCAGTTGACCCCGCCAGACCCAGAAGGTCGAAAGCTTGATGTTATGGGCAAGAAAATCTACTTGGCAGCTGGATTGAGTTTTTGTGTGGCCAACTCTTCAGCCTGCATGGGGGCCTGCCAGCAGGGACTGGGGGAGAGGATGATGCCCCTCATCCAGGGTCTCCCTGAGGAATGGCGTTGGATGGCTGAAGCAATTCAGACAGGTGCAATCACTCGCGGGGCAACAGATGAATTCAGCTCAACATGTTGCCGACTGCGCTGCCAAAACCATAGCAGGATCCATCACCCTGCGTCGGCACGCATGGCTTCGCTCATCCGGCCTTACCCCACAGGTCTTAGCTAGGATAGAGGATCTGCCCTTTGATGAATCTGGACTCATTAATGGCTCCACAGATGAGAAGTTGGAATTCACTCAGAAGATGAAGACCACAGCTAAGAAATATGGTATGGCCACCTCCTCATCTTCTCAGTACCAGCCCAGGGGCTGCACCACCTGGCACACCTCATCATCAGGCCAGCAGTTCCATCGGGGGTTCTCTGGCCAATTGTATCGTCGATCCCGATGCGTACCCTTTCCCTCTCCAGCCTCATCGGTGAGGAGCCAAGGGTCAGCCTCCAGAAATCGACCACTGCCACGGCAATGATCAAAAGATCAAGGCAGGAGGAAATTCTAACTGTTCACCTCACACTGTCTCTCTTTTCTCTCTAGATACCACTTTTCGGAGATCGACTGTCGAACTTCCAAGAAGCCTGGTCTTCAATAACATCAGACCGCTGGGTACTTCGAATCATCCTGACTGGCTATTGGATCGAATTCGACTCTACCTCCAACAGCTCGGGTTCGATCAACATCGCCCTCCCCTCCTCGAGGAGGTGCAGACATTGCTGCAGAAGGGGGCTATCGAACCCATGGACTCAGATCACCACCTCTGCTTCTTCTCGGTACTTTCTGGTCATGAAGGATGGCGGCCTCCATCCCATTCTTGACCTTCGTGGGGTGAACAGATACATAGAACCAAAGAAATTCAGGATGGTCACCTTGGCCTCCATTCTGCCACTCCTGCAACAGTACGATTGGCTTGCATCCATAGACGTCAAGGATGCCTATTTCCACATTGGGATCCATCCGTCCCACAGACAATTCAGGCGTTCCAGATCGGGACCGAGACGTTCCAGTTCAGGGTCCTGCCGTTTGGACTTTCGACCGCTCCAAGGGTCTTCACAAAGTGCATGGCGGTGGTGGAGGCCTTTCTACGCCAGCGTGGAGTGGTGGTCTTCCCCTACATTGACGACTGGCTGATTGTGGCAACCTCTCAATGTCAGCTCGAACTCAATATAGACCTCACCTTAGATGTCTTAGACGGCCTGGGACTTGTCAACATAGAGAAGTCACAGCTCCAACCAGCTCAGGCTATCCAGTTTATCGGTGCTCGACTGGACTCGTGTACAGCCGCGGCCTACCTGCCTCGAGACCAGTTCGAGACCCTTCGGTCTCTGATCCATGCTTGCCGTCGGTCCTGGAGGCTCCGCGCCCATTCGGTCCAGGTACTCCTGGGTCACATGGCAGCCACTACCTATGTGACCCGCCTCGCCTGGCTATGGTTCCATCCGCTCCAACACTGGTTTCTACAAGTGTTTGACCCCCTACGCAACTCCAAAGTAACTGCTCACGATGCCTCGGGCGGTTCATCGGTTGCTGGAATTGTGGTTGGTACCAGACAACGTCCTGTCGGAAATGCCTTTCGACCCTCCTCAACCGGACACTTCTCTGACAACAGAAACCTCGCTGCTGGGGTGGGGAGCCCACCTCGAATCCTAAGAGATACGGGGTTCCTGTGATGCCGAAGAACAGATTCTCTATATCAACGTCGTAGAGCTTCTCGGCATCCAAAAGACACTTCGAGCCTTCGAGACCCTAGTAAAGAACAAGACTGTTCTGGTGGTAACGGACAACACATCAGTGATGTACTACCTGAACAAGCAGGGGGGGTACAAGATCCCCTCAGCTTCTCCAACTCACACTGGACATTTGGGATTGGTGTATCCGCAGGAACATCTTTCTCCAATCCATCCATCTTCTGGGGGAGGAGAATACTCTTGCAGACAGACTCAGCCGCTCCAGCTTTTCCATTCACGAATGGGAGCTACACAGGTCAGTCACCTCTGATCTGTTCTGATGGTGGGGGCTTCCTCAAGTCGATCACTTTGCATCTCTAGAGAACACTCAGTGCCACCAATTTTGCTCAAGGCATCGTGCGCTGGGATCGAGGGGCGACGCGTTCCTGTTCCGATGGTCGGGACCACTTCTCTACCTCTTCCCTCCGTTTCCACTGCTGACGAGGGGAATCACGAAGCTGCATCGCGACCGAGCGGATGCTATCCTCATCACTCCGTGGTGGCCACGCCAGCCCTGGTTTGCAACTCTGCTGCGCAAGCACCAGTTCATTCAACTTCCGTCCCGTCCTAATCTTCTCACCATTCAGGACGGGAAGGTCAGGCACCCGGATGTGGAGACCCTCCGACTAACGGCTTGGAGGTTACTGCCTTGAATCCATCCTCGGGACAGAGGACTGTTGTATCTACGGCCTCAGACTCGACTCCATCCCTTCCTCCAGAGGTCCAGGTTGTCATCAACGCTACACAGAGGCCTGCTACCTGCAAGTCATACCACTACAAGTGGAAGACATTTGAGGCCTTTCTGTCCAAGCAGGGGTCCGGCGCGGAACCGTTCTCCATCCTGGCTGTCCTAGACTTCCTTCTCTACTTGTCTTCCACAGGACTCTCGATCTCATCGATCCGGTACTACTTGGTAGCCGTATCTGTCGAATTCCAGGCGAGAGGTCATCTGTCTCCCTTCACGGATCCGACTGTCAAGAGATTCTTGATGGGCTACGTCAACCTACATCCTCCGGTACTCAAGCCTATGCCAATGTGGAGCCTCGAACTGGTCCTGTCGCAACTGGTTCGACGTCCTTTTGAACCCATGGCATCCACTGACTTGAGACTCCTGTCTTGGAAAACAGCTTTTCTCATTGCCATAACTTCTGCGCGTCGAGCTGGTGAGCTCTGTTCCTTGAGTTCTGACCCCCCCATACACCGCCTTCCACAAGCATAAGGTGGTGCTCCGTCCCAACATCTCCTTCCTGCCGAAGGTGGGGTCAAGCTTTCACCTCAACCAGTCCATTACTCTCCCTGCTCTGATGCAGGATCCGAAGGACGAATTCGAGCATATCCTCCATTCCATGGATGTCAGGAGGGCACTTGCTTTTTACATCCAGAGAACTGCTCCCTTTAGGAAGTCACCTAGACTGTTTGTATCCTACGCTGACTCGAGACTGGGACAACCTATCTCTCCACAGCGCTTGTTGAAGTGGGTGACGTCGACCATCACTCTCTGCTATGATCTGGCGAAGAAACCACTACCACCACGGAATCAAGGACACTCGATGAGAGTTGTCTCTACCTCAATGGCTTTCCTCTCTGAGGTGCCTCTAGAGGACATTTGCAGAGCTGCAACTTGGTCATCACCTTTGACTTTCATTTCTCATTACAGACTTGACTCGTTCTAGGAACGAGGCTGCCTTTGGGAAAGCTGTACTTTTGTCTTCTATCCAATGAGTGAGTGTTAATGTATTGCCAAGTTACTTAATGTAATAAGTATATATATTTCATTGGTTTGATTAAGAATGTGCTGTCAAAAATTACATTGATGTTGACTGTGCAGCATGGTCCTAGTGTCAATATGTATAGGACATGCTCTCTTCCTGGAGTGAAGCTTGCCAGTCTACCCAGCTGTGTGATTCACAGAGACCACGAAGATGGACAGGTTGCTTACCTGTAACCATAGATCTTTGAGTGGTCTTCTGTGAATTCACACAGACCCGCCCATCCTCCCCTTTATGTCCTACTACATCATATAAACATGCTTAATGTTCCTGATGCTGCTGTTTGCAGTGTCATTCAAGGAACTGAGGGGAATTAGGCGGGAATCCCTTATAAGGGACCGTTGGTGTGGGCGGAGTTACCACCAGAAATGTATCAAAGCACATTCTGCCTAGCGATTCCAGAAAGTTCCGATGCTCTGTGCAGGCGCAGGAGTGACCCAGCTGTGTGAATTCACAGAAGACCACGCAAAGATCTATGGTTACAGGTAAGCAACCTGTCCTCCTTCTGAATCATCAGCTCGGCCTTCATCCACGGCTGTGGCCACGTTGACAAACCAGCCCGAGACGCACCAACAGACCACAGTGAAGGCAGCTTCAGTGTGAGAGTCCACCCCAACTATGGCTTCAGTTATGGCTGTCAAATCCAAGTATCAGGCTTGATCTCGTACTCCATCCCGAGAGGCTTCTCCAGCACCTTCCTTGGAGAACGTTCAGGTGCTTGTTGGAGATGATTCTGATGAGGGAGCCTCTCCGCCTCAACGAGCTCAGTCACCCACTTTGATAGTTTCCCATGACAAGCTTCTGGGGAAGGTCTTTGCCACTGGACATATGGAGTCGGGGTGTCTTGACGTGGAGGATGAAAATCGTTCTGAGGAGGTGCTGCATAAACCATCAACTCCGTCACCTTGTGTTTCAGCCTTTGAGCATCAGTACGGTGCCTTTGACATAGTTTGCTCCACTCTCAGTAGGGCTCAAGATCTTACTCTTGCCCTTCGACCACGGTTTGATGTCTCGATGAGGGAAAGGTATACCTCTCCTTCTCACTGTTGATTCTGTCACCACTGTTTTGGTGCTCCAGTTTCTACTTCACCTATCGAGCTCAGGTCTGCCCATATCATTGCTGAGGGGCTGCCTCACTGCAATCTCTATATGGAACTCCAGACTTGAGGGAAGCTCTCTCTGTTTCGTGATCCAGTCATCAAGAATTTTTTAAAGGGTTATTCCAGCCTCCTGTGGTTGAACCCATTCTGGCCTGGAGTCTCAAACTTGTTCTCTCGCAGCTTTCTAGACGGCCCTTTGAACCGATGGCTACTATGGACTTAAGGCTCCTCTCGTGGAAAACGGCTTTTCTTGTTGCCATAACCTCAGCCCAGTGGGCTGGTGAACTTTGTGCTCTACGTTCTGACACTCCATACCTGACTTTTCACAAACACAAGGTTGTTCTCTGGCCAGACTTTGTCCTTTCTTCTGAAGGTGATTTCAAGCTTCCATCTCAAACAGCCCATCGTCCTTTCAGCTCTAATGCAGGATCCGAAGGACGACTTTGAACGGGCCCCACATTCCCTCGATGTACAGAGGGCTCTCACATTCTACACTCAAAGAACTGCTCCAATTCGAAAGGATCCACACCTATTTGTGTCTTACACTGATTCCAGGCAGGGTGCCCCGATTTCTTCCCAGTGACTGTCGAAATGGGTGGTCTCCACAATCAAGATGTGCTGCGAGATGTTTCGTAAGCCTCTGCCGGAACGAATTCGGGGCCATTCTACCAGAGATGTATCATCCTCAGCTGCCTTTCTATCAAGGTGTTTCCTTGGAGGACATTTGTCGGGCAGCTGCCTGGGCCACACCTATTACTTTTATCTCTCATTACAGACTTGACACAGTGAGGCTGCTTTTGGAAGGGCTGTGCTCTTATCCTCCCTTCAGTGAGTACATGAGGTGATTTGAGTTTACTGTTAATAAATCTGATTGGTTTTTGATCACTATAACTGTCCTCGTCTTGCTTCTGTGCCTGACATACCCACTTCCTTCTCATGAAGCTTGCTAATCTACACACTGTGTGGATTCACAGAGACCATGAAGAAGAGGGTCAGATTGCTTACCTGTAACCATAGATCTTTGAGTGGTCTTCTGTGAAGTCACACAGACCCACCCAGCCTTCCCCTCTATGTCCTGCTATGGCATACATGCTTTAATGTTCCCGATGCTGCTAATTGTAGTGTCCTTTATGGAACTTAGGGGAATTTGGTGGGAGCGCCTTTTAAGGGAAGCACCGAGATGGGTGGAGTTATTGCCAAAAATGGATCAAAAACTATTCTGCCTAGCGATTCCAGAAGGGTCCGACTGCTCTGCGCAGGGACAGGAGTAATCCAGTATGTGAATTCACAGAAGACCACTTGAAGATCTATGGTTACAGGTAAGCAACCTGACCTTAGCATTTGTGAATTTAGCCATGTGGACTAATTGGAAAGTATCATTATGGACTACCAGCAGGATAATGGCAACAAGAAAATCATGCTTTTACCCTGTTGTTAAGAGAAGAATTGACAAGGAACGATGAGGGATTTTTCAACCGACAATTGTGTCCCCCACAATAAAGGGGAAGTAGAGGGGCTCACAGATGCTTAGAGACTGTATTGAATGTCTTTTTCTTCAGCTCCAGAGAGTTTGGAAAGAGCAGACGAAGAGGAATGTGGAAAGACAGGGAACTGCTGAGCTAAACATGACCGCATCTGCTGTAGCCGCGCTTAGTGGCACAAGCACTGCCAGCACTTTTTACAAAAAAACAAATGTTAAGAGAAGAGAAGACTGTGCTGCTGGATCTAAAATACCTCATCGTCAAGTACTGGGGCAATAAGCAAATCCAAAGCACTACATTCCAGAATAGAAACATAAGCATAAATCTAACCTCAGGAGAAGTGAATTGAAAAATCAGTTATTGATGTTGGAGATCAGGAAAAGGGGGAAAGCTTAACTGATGTAAATGACTTAACTTGCTTTTGTGACAGTTTTTTTCTCTGTAATGAATATTTGAACAAGTAAATAATTAAATCAGTATATGTCTATTAAATATTACTTCTTAGCACCTAACTTAATCCAATAACTTAGGCAAATTGATATATTAATTAATTAAATCTTATGGCAAATTGACTACAATAATGCAATAAACAGTTTCCTTTTTATCTTATTAATCTTCAGTATTATACACGTAGTCTCTTATAGTTCTTTCAGATCCTTCAGTACTTTCAAAGGCTAAGTACAAATTGTACCAATATACAGTTGTCCCTCCACATTCGCGAACTTGACATTCGCGGTTTCGGTTATTCGCGGTTTTGGGAGGGCCCCCCCGGGTCCCCCCAAAACCGCGACACGGGGCCTCCAGAGGCCCCGTGAAAGACCTGGGAAGGGGTGGGGAGGCCTTCGCGGGACCCCCGGAGGCCCTCCGGAGGCCCCATGAAAGACCTGGGGAGGGGTGGGGAGGCCTTCGCGGGACCCCCGGAGGCCCTCCGGAGGCCCCGCGAAGGCCTGGGGAGGGGTGGGGAGGCCTTCGCGGGACCCCCGGAGGCCCTCCGGAGGCCCCGCGAAGACCTGGGGAGGGGTGGGGAGGCCTTCGCGGGACCCCCGGAGGCCCTCCGGAGGCCCCGCGAAGGCCTGGGGAGCGGTGCGGAGGCCTTCGCGGGACCCCCGGAGGCCCTCCGGAGGCCCCGCGAAGGCCTGGGGAGCGGTGGGGAGGCCTTCGCGGGACCCGCGGAGGCCCCGCGAAGGCCTGGGGAGCGGTGCGAAGGCCTTCGCGGGACCCCCGGAGGCCCTCCGGAGGCCCCGCGAAGGCCTGGGGAGCGGTGCGGAGGCCTTCGCGGGACCCGCGGAGGCCCTCCGGAGGCCCCGCGAAGGCCTGGGGAGCGGTGGGGAGGCCTTCGCGGGACCCGCGGAGGCCCTCCGGAGGCCCCGCGAAGGCCTGGGGAGCGGTGCGAAGGCCTTCGCGGGACCCCCGGAGGCCCCGCGGAAGCCCTGGGGAGGGGTGGGGAGGCCTTCGCGGGACCCCCGGAGGCCCTCCGGAGGCCTGGGGAGGGGTGGGGAGGCCTTCGCGGGACCCCCGGAGGCCCCGCGAAGGCCTGGGGAGGGGTGGGGAGGCCTTCGCGTGACCCCCGGAGGCCCTCCGGAGGCCCCGCGAAGGCCTGGGGAGGGGTGGGGAGGGCTTCGCGGGACCCCCGGAGGCCCTCCGGAGGCCCCGCGAAGGCCTGGGCAGGGGTGGGGAGGGCTTCGCGGGACCCCCGGAGGCCCCCCGGAGGCCCCGCGAAGGCCTGGGGAGGGGTGGGGAGGCCTTCGCGGGACCCCCGGAGGCCCCGCGAAGGCCTGGGCAGGGAGGGAGGGAGGGCCGGGGAGGCCTCCGCGGGGCCTAGGAAGGCCCCGCGAAGGCCTGGGCAGGGAGGGAGGGAGGGCCGGGGAGTGACTCCGGCCCTTCTGGTCTCGAGATCAGAATTGCTCCAGGATTCCGCCACTGCGATGCGAGGAGGTCAGGATGAACCCCTCCTTCAAGATGAACCCCAGCCTTTGACTTCCAGGGTCCGAGAGGATGAGGAGGCATGTGGTGCCTATGAGCTGGCCAAATCGGCCTTTACTACATCGCTGACTCTGCTTTTGACTTCTGCCGCAGATGAACAGATTTTTCGTCTCACCTCTGAGGCTGCTACCCTACACTCCGTGGCTTTATCCCCTCCCCGCTTGTCCTTTCATGGCCGGGATAAAGGGACCTTGCTTGCTCGGGAGCCATTGAAGCCGACTCTTAAGGACACGAGTTGCCAAATGTCCCCATTCCGACCTCTGCCTCCACCGCCGCCGACTCCTCCATGACGCACGACATCTCTCCATGATTGACGTCGATCTGCATCTCCGACATCTGGCTCCTCCGCTTCATCTGAGTCGTCTGAGGAGTATCGACATTATATACCGTCACCCCAGCCTAATCTTCTGGATGAGAACTCGTCCTCTCCCACTGACAATGTGCGCTCCTTTGCGGAACAGGTGGTGCGGATGTCCCACGCCCTAGATTTAAAAATCACAGTGAAGGAGATGGAGCCTGTTGACCCGATTTACCAGAGGATCAAGTCAAAGGCTCCCCCGACTGCCAACATCCCAGTACTGCCCTCCCTCTTTAAGCTGACGCAAAATTCACGGAGAACCCCTCGTCTTGTACAGGCTGTACAAGGTTTCTGGGGACGGTATCGACTGGTTAAGAGAACACCCGAGGCCCAACTCAGTCGTTGTGGAGGCGGCACAACCACGAAGGCAGCATCGTGCACAGTCCACCCCTACTGATACTGAGGGCAGGAAGCTGGACATAATCGGAAAGAAGATCTATTCCGCTGCTGGACTTAGCTTCCATATTGCGAATTACTCTGCCTGTATGGGGGCTTACCAGCAGGTTCTTTGGGAACGAATGCTGCCCCTTATCCAGGACCTGCCGGAGGAACGAAAGAGGCTAGCGGAGGCTATTCAAGCTGAAGCCCAATTACTTGCGGGCCAACAGATGAACTCCGCAAGGCACGTCGCTGACTGTGCAGCCAAGATAGTGGCGGGCTCCATTGCCTTATGGCGCCACGCCTGGCACCACTCTTTTGGCCTTTCAACTCAAGCTGCTGCGACCATTGAAGACATGCCTTTCGACACCTCAGGCCTCTTTAATGCGTCGACAGATGAGAAGCTTGAGTTGACGCAGAAGATGAGGACCACCGCAAGAAAATACGATATGCCATCGACCTCAACTTCTGCTTACCGCCCCTGGCACCGTTCGGAATGGAACACATACTCATTTGGCCAACCTTACAGGAGAGGGGGTACGCCCCAATCATCTAGACGCTCCTGCTTCCAGCAGCAACCACTTTCCTCCACATCCTCAGTGAGGAGTCAGGGCTCTGCCTCCTGGTACCGTCTGCCCTCAAAACACAGGTCCAAGGATCAAGGCAGAAAGAGATTTTAATTGTGGTTCCTTATTTTGATGTTTACATTTTCTTTTAGAATCCCCTGTTCAGAGACCGCCTGTCATCATTGCAGGAAGCCTGGTCCTCCATAACATCGGACCGTTGGGTGCTCCAAATTGTGCGTCAGGGCTACTGGATCGAATTCGACGAACTGCCTCCGACAGGACTCATCCGCTTCATGCCCCCCTCCCCGCCCTTGATCGAGGAGGTGCAGACTTTACTTCAGAAGGGAGCCGTCGAACCTGTGCCTGCCGACCTCCGTCGCCATTGTTTCTTCTCCAGGTATTTCCTGGTACCGAAGAGTGATGGAGGTCTACGTCCTATTCTCGACCTCAGGGGACTGAACTGGTACATCATCCCGACGAAATTCAGGATGACCACTCTTGCTCTCATCCTTCCCCTCCTTCAACACAGAGACTGGTTTGCATCCATAGACCTCAAGGACGCTTACTTCCATGTTGGGATACATCCCGCTCACAGGAGGTTCCTAGCGTTCCAGATCGAGGACGAGACTTACCAGTTCCGTGTCCTTCCCTTCGGACTCTCCACGGCACCGAGGGTCTTCACAAAGTGCATGGCTCCAGTGGCGGCTTTCCTCAGACAACACGGAATCATCGTCTTCCTGTACATCGACGACTGGCTTCTTGTAGCGGACTCGAAGGCCGGGCTCGTGGGGAATGTGCGCTTCACCCTAGATGTGCTGCAATCCCTGGGACTTGTTGTCAACATGGACAAATCCCAACAAACCCCATCGCAGACTATCCAGTTTATCGGGGCCCACCTGGATTCGATTTCAGCAGCAGCCTACCTTCCCGAGGACAGATTCGACACCCTACGGTCTCTGATTCTGGGATGCCGCCGATCCCGTCGGATCCAAGCACGGGATGTACAAGTCATCCTGGGCCACATGGCAGCAACTACATCCGTCACACCATTAGCCAGACTTCGATTCCGTCCGCTTCAACATTCTAAGCGTCTTCGACCACCTGAAAGACCCACCGGAAATGCTCTTGACAATGCCCCGCTCTGTCCAACGCTTTCTGGACTGGTGGCTGGACCCGACCAACGTCCTGTCGGGCATTCCATTCGAGCCCCTCCAACCGGATGTTTCCATCACAACGGACACATCGTTGCAGGGGTGGGGAGCCCATCTCAGATCCTACAAGATACAAAGTGCCTGGTCCGAGGAAGAGAAGATGTTGCATATCAATGTGCTGGAGCTCCTAGCAGTTCAGAAAGCTCTTCGTTCTTTCGAGGTCCTGGTTTGAAACAAGACTTCTCCTCCTGACGGACAACACATCGGTAATGTATTACCTAAACAAACAAGGGGGTACCAGGTCCCCCCAACTGCTCCAGCTGACACTGCACATCTGGAATTGGTGTGTACAACGGAATATCTCTCTTCACTCCATCCACCTTCCTGGGGAGGAGAATATTCTTGCAGACGGACTGAGCCGTTCCAATTCCAACGTTCATGAGTGGATGCTCCACCGTCGCTTGTTGGCAGACATCTTCCATCGCTGGGGGACACCCTTGATACATGTCTTTGCGTCTGCCCAGAACAGACAGTGCATCCAGTTCTGCTCCAGGGACAGACACAAGGACTCGAGGGGAGACGCATTCCTGTTCAAATGGACCGGACCATTCCTGTACCTCTTCCCTCCGATCCCGCTGCTGACAAGAGTCGTCGCCAAGTTGCGTCGAGACCGAGCAAATGCGATCCTCGTCACACCCTGGTGGCCTCGACAACTGTGGTTTGCCCCACTGCTGCTCCTGTCCGACAAATGTTTTCTCCATCTCCCGAGTCGACCAGATCTACTCACAATGCAACAGGGCAAAGTCAGGCATCCAGACCTCGACTCACTCCGTTTGACGGCGTGGAGGATTCGGCCATGAACCCTCGTTCTCCATACACTGCCTCTCTCTCTCTTTTACCCCGAGAGGTCCAAACTATTATTGATGCTGCTAGGAAACCTTCCACTCGGAAAGCCTACCTTTACAAGTGGAATCGTTTTGAGAAATTCCTAGCACAGAAGGGTTTGGACGTAGAATCCTGCTCGGTATCCACGGTCCTTCACTTTCTGCTTGACCTCTCCAAGGCGGGTCTCTCCGTGTCTTCCCTCCGGGGATATCTAGCCGCTATCTCTGTGGAATTCCAGGCTCGAAACCAACCGTCTCCCTTCCAAGACCCAACAGTTAAACGGTTCTTGAAAGGGTACATCAACCTCCATCCTCCAGTGCGCGATCCCATCCCGACTTGGAGCCTTGAGCTTGTCCTCTCTCAGCTGGTGAGGTGACCCTTCGAGTCAGTGGCGTCGACTGACCTCCGTCTACTTACCTGGAAAACTGTTTTCTTAGTTGCCATTACTTCTGCCCGTCGAGCCGGAGAACTTTGTGCCCTTCGCTCAGACCATCCATATATCTGCTTCCACAAACACAAGGTGGTATTGAGGCCGGACATTTCCTTTTTACCCAAGGTAGTTTCGAGCTTCCACCTCAACCAACCCATTGTCCTACCCGCCCTAATGCAGGACCCAAAGGACGAATTCGAGTGCACCCTTCACGCCATGGATGTACGGAGGGCGCTCGCATTCTATGTACAACGTACTGCTTCGTTCCGGCAGTCACCCCAACTCTTTGTTTCTTATGCCGACTCCAAGAAGGGTACACCAATCTCATCGCAGCGTCTCTCGAAGTGGGTGACTTCGACCATCGCTCTCTGCTACGAACTGGCCAAGAAGCCGCTGCCCTCATGAATTCGTGGACATTCTACGAGAGCTGTCTCCACTTCAACTGCATTCCTCTCGGGGGTACCCTTGGAGGATGTTTGCCACGCTGCGACCTGGTCCTCACCATTAACATTCATTTCACATTATAGACTGGACTCTCGCTCGAGGGCCGAGGCTGCATTTGGGAAAGCAGTCCTTCTGTCCTCCATCCAATAACTGACTGTAATTATATTGATTTACCTCTGATCTTGTCCTTTTCTGTTTAAGGTACTACCTCTATGAAAGTTGATTAACTTGATATTTGCGGAATGTGCAAAATATATATATATGTAGAGTTGGTACTAGGGAATATGGATGAGATATAAAGAAATCCCTTTCAATTTAGATGTGACAGACCTAAATTTGCGGATGTGCATGACATACCCTCCTCCAGTGAGGAAGCTTGCTAATCTACCCAACTGTGTGATTCACAGAGACCACGAAGAAGATGGACAGGTTGCTTACCTGTAACCATAGATCTTCGAGTGGTCTTCTGTGAATTCACACAGACCCGCCCATCCTCCCCTCTATGTCCTGCTATACTTTATGTGCTTAATGTTCCTGATGCTGCTTACTGCGGCGTCATTTTAGGAACTGAGGGGATTTAGGCGGGAAGCCCTTTATAAGGGACCGTTAGGATGGGCGGAGCTACCGCCAAAAATGTATCAATGCACATTCTGCCTAGCGATTCCAGAAGGTTCGGAATGCACTGCGCAGGCGCAGGAATAAACCCAACTGTGTGAATTCACAGAAGACCACTCGAAGATCTATGGTTACAGGTAAGCAACCTGTCCTTTCTTTAACCCCCCTCCCCCAGAAACCTTTGAATCCAGGCCAGACAATCTTTTAAACAGGCACTAAGGAGCATGCCTAGAATCTGGGTAAAATTGCTAATTGGGCACTATAGCAATCTTAATTGTGCATTCATCCATATAAAGTATCAAAACAAAAACAAATATTGTTAAAATAAAAGAAGACCAAATAGTAGCTATGTACAACAGCAGCCTCCTCCCTCCTGCACTCATGAGAGTGCAAATTGTTAAATCAAATGCCATTATAGTACCAATGAGGTGGTATGAAGTTGCAATTTTAACTGAAGAATATAGTATTAAAGATGATTTATTTTTAGTTCAAGTAGAATGCATTACTGAGAACATGGATACTTTTAATTATAACCTTTAGGCAAAATGATTATACAAAAAGGATCTTCATCAACCATCAAAGTAAAACTTGTTAAGAATCAAACCAGAAAGAGCTTTAGAGATTTTCCTTTTATCATTGCAATAGTCTCCCTTAAGCATTTGGTTTGAGGCCTTGAAACTTTTAATTTGAGGGATTTTAGATCTCAGTAAAGTATTAGCTTGAGGGTCAAACCTGGCCTACTCTGCAAAGTGTCACTAATGGAATGGTAGCAGAACATTTTATATATAGTTTTAGACTTCTGCCTTTTGAATTTTCTGTAGGTCTATCTACTTGAAGTTGTATAATGTTGAATGGCAGTAAATAGAGATTTGAGTTTTATAATAATTTAAAACAGGGATGGGCAACATGTGGAACTCCAGAGGCTGCTGGATAGCATCTCCCACCATTCCTCATCATTGAATATGTCAGCTAAGGCTGATCGGGTTTTTCCAGCAACATCTGGAAAGCCATACATTGGCTACCCTTGATTTAAAAGAGAACAAGTAGTAGTGCACTTAGAACCTGGACTTAATGCTCTTGTAGGGGATAGTGCTCACTTGGCTGAATGTGCCACTGAACTTCTGTTCCAAAGACCTGTCATGAACAAGCTTCTGAAAACAAAATGATTTCAAGCTGAAATGAGATGTGTGTGTGTATACACTTCACCTTATTTATTTATTTATCTCACCCAACACACACACACACACACACACATCATTATATATATATATATTTCCCCCAGTTTTCAAGAAAACGTGTCAAGACCTATATATACTGTATAGACCTTGACTAGCTTTCTTGAAAACGGTGGAGTATTGCCTGCAGTAGCCACTGTGAATATAAAATCATAGACAGAATTCTCATAACACTTTACAATGTTTTTTTTAAAGACATTCTTACTAACTGTACTCTATATCTGCTGTGTGTTTTGTTTGCCTCCATTCTTTGGTGGCTCATACTCCAAGTCTGGTGGGGGTGGGGGATGCCTCTGCCTCACCTCCAGTCCATTACAGGGCACAAAAGCAAATAAGCTTTAATGTTTTTGTGCCCATGCAATCAAGTCAGGTATTGCTGGATTGGTTTACAGCAAAGGTAGGCATACTGTGGGAGTTGGGGTGGGGCTGATTTTGACTCCTCTGGACTCTTGGCAGGCTGTGCTGATACACTTGGAAGTGACTGGAAATGACAGAGAGCTCCTTCAGACTGCCTAATGGTTTAGTAAATGTAGTGGCTTTGTGTTTCAAAATTTCATAGCCTCTAATGGCTGTTTCCACTGTCTGTTGATCATATACAGTCATGCCCTAAATATACTGAGCATTCAGCCCTGTTGTTGGTTGTAGTGAAGTTTAGCACTACTCTTCAATTTGCATTTCTTTTTAACAGTGTTGCTAAGTTCTAGTGCTGCTAAATTCTGGTGTTGGTGTGATTTTCTTCCATCCCCCTGATATCTCTTCCATGAACTCAGCACCTGCCCTTTATGCTCTTCTCCCAAAACTTCCCCCTGGCTGTATGTTCCCTGTCTTCCTCATATATATATATATATATATATATATATTTGCTATAATCATGGTACTAAAGTGCTTTACTACTTTAGCATAATATCTGTAAAAGGAAAAAAAGTGGGAAACACTATGGCACATATGTCATGATTAAGCTGTGATGTGGGCATGGTTGCTTTCCATCCCTGCTATCCCTCCATGAACTCCTTGAGTCCCAGTTTTGGGGGAAAGGATGCATGAACTCAACAGTTCCCCTCCAATTTCCTTCCCTGTATCCCTGTTCTTGAACATTTTTTTGTTGTGGCCAACAAAAATATAAATATAAATAAAAAGAAAGTAAGAAGAAGAAACATCCTTCTAATTAGAAATGTCATGAACAAATGAAGGTCAACAGAAACCCTCTGTGGCAAAGGTCACACACCCCATTCAAAATGTCAGTGGGACTGCTCAAATGTACAGTGGGAGGAACTGAGATGGTGGGCATAGACATGTGGTGCTTACACTGGCCTGTATTGGAAACTTTGTAAGAAAGCAAAGATCCCCACATCCTACAGTTATGTAGTTAAAAGTTGCTGCTGATACTAGAAATTTCCGACATATATACGGAACAGAAAGAACATCAAGAACTTTTTGTCACTTTTAAATGGACTCTTACCACTAATAAGGCTTTGTGTTCTCAACTTGAAAACCTCCTTTTAATGGACACATTTTTGCTTTCCCAGACATGTTTTCTAATGAGGCTGAAGGACTTGCTCATTGTGCCTCCCCCTCTTACACCTGGATTTCAAATGTCTTTTTTGCTTTCGACCTTGGGAGAAACCCCTGGGTCTGCTGCTGATTATTTGGGGTCATTTGAACTGCAGCCTCATCTGCCCGCATACCAGACTTTGGAAATTCAAAGGGTTTGGCTTTTCAGTATCACCATCATGAACCTTTTGGGACACATTTTAAGGCTTTCCTTGAGATTTCTCCAACAGCAGGTGTGGGTGGGTGAAAGGTCTCCATCCTCCCCTCCCTTTCACTTTCCTGCAACTGTATATTGTTACTTTACTTTAGACAATAGTTGTTAGCCAATATTTACATTGATTTTCATATTTGCTTAGATACCAATTGTTAGTTAACATTTATTTTGTTATATTGACTTAATTTGCTTGCATTTCCTATTTACAACCTTGTTGGGACTTACTCATAAAGATCCTGATTGTGTGTGTGCGTGTGTGTGCATGTTTACTTGTGTTCTTGGGTCCTAAAACAATGGATTGCAATTGAGACTTTAAAGAGTAAAGCAAACCCCATAACCACGCATGTAACTTCTATTCCCTGTTAGGACCCTTTCACACTAGATTCTCCATTGCTACCTAACATGCAAAAAGGTCACATTCTCTCAAAAAGGTCACATTTTCTCAGCCTCAGAGAAAGTCAAAGGCAAACTGCTCTTGCCAAGAAAACTATGGTAAGTTCACCCTAGGGTTGCCATAAATCAGAAATGCCTTGAAGGCACACAACAACATCGACAATGACTGTGGATACAAATCAGTTACAGATGCATAACTCTAGGTAACTCTATGTTACACACTTGTAAGTGTGATAGTGAATTCTATTATCTTTGCATGTTCTAATGATGTATATTATGTATATAAATTTAAAATCCTGGATACCAGCTATCTTTCTCCCCAAAGTAATGTTTTTTTCCTATGGGGAGAAAGATATTTTTTTCTCCCAGAGGAGGGTCTTTTGATGGTTTTTCCATTTGATTTTGCTGAATATACACAGTACTAGCTGGACCCTGCAAACCATATACACTGTTGTCTCGGAATCGTTGAGGATGACTTGCTCTATTGCTCTGCTGCTGCAAGCACCACCACTTGACTGCCCAGGTCCCATCTCAGTGGCAGCAGCAGTGTCTTGCCACCAGTTGACTGCCTGGATCCTGTTGCAGTGGCAGCAACAGCATCCCACCACCACCGCTGCCAGTTGACTGCCTGGGTCACATTGCAGCCTGTGACTGGTGAGTGGATGAGGGAATGAGAGAAGGGAGGGGCCTCCAACAGTCAATTGGTGAGGCTGGGGGTATAGATGCAGATTGAGTGGCAGAAGTGGATTGTGAGGTAGAGAGGGAATTTGTATGTGGGTGGTGATTGGTTGGGTGTCTTTCCTGAGGAGCCAATTAGCATACTGGGAGAGGCAACATACCCAGGCCTATTGTACACACCCAAGCAGTTTATATACAGTTGTCCCTCCATATCCATGGATTTAAGTATTCATGGCTTAAAATATTCTTTAAAAAATAATCCAAAAAGCAAACCTTGATTTTGCCATATTGTATAAGAGACACCATTTTGCTATGCTTATTGCATATAATGGGACTTGAGTATTCACGCATTTTGGTATCCATGGAACCAAACCCCAGTGAATATGAAGGGACAACTGTATATAGATATGCACCAGAGTCACTCTTATTTTCCAATAGCTCACTACATCATCTGTTTACTTCTTCTCTATGTACCTTGGATAGAAAAAGAGAACTACACCATAGTATCATTCATGCATTAGGTAGTCTATGTTTCTTTCCAAGAGCAGTGTGGTGTAGTGGTTGAATGTTGGACTACGACTCTAGAGACCAGGAGTCAGATCACCACTCAGCCATTGAAACCTACTGGGTGACCTTAGCTCAGAGGAAGGCACTGGCAACCCCCCACCAAACAAACCTTGCCAAGGAAACCCCATGATCAGTTCACCTTCAGGTTGCCTTAAGTCAGAAATAACTTGAGAGCACACAACAACAATATTGCTTCTATTGAACAATCTCTAACTATTGGAAACTATAATTTGCAGTCCAATAAGTGGAAATGTTTTTGCTATTGAAGGGTTAACTAAGAAGCCATATAAGATGAGCTGATGTAATTTCCTGTAGTTTTGCTATTGGGGAATCTGGGATGAAGGGGAGTGTCTGAGTGTTCTTCTTTGTTCCAGAAGCCATGATCCTTTAACAAACCACATGGCCTTTGAACTGAGAAGACTCAGCCAGTGGGGTCCTGAATATAGTTTTGTAACAATGTAGTTTTTAAGCATTTTTAACTAGTTTTAGTTTATTTTGATGGAGTTTCTTATTCCTGCCAAGAATGAGCTCTCTAACTGTGAGTAAAGAATTTTTTGTACTTTTTAAACTAACTTTTGAGTCTTGAGTGGTTATTTTGCTAGTTAAACAACTTGGGAAAAGACAAAGGGTGTTTGGTTATTTACTAAGCTGTGGTTTTATATGTATGCTAACAATCTAACGCTACATGCTGCTGCGTTTGTTTAAACTCTGCTAAATAGGCTGTATTCTCCACTAACGTGTGAAATACAGTGTGGATGTTTAAACAGGGACAACATACCCTGGGATTTTAAACAATATGTTATTATACTTCCAATACTAACCTCTTTATAGTAAAAGTAAAATGAAGCAATCCTTAGGGATTAATCATAGAGAAGCAGAATAAAGAAACATGGAGGTGTTTGGGTTTTATACCTTGCAGGTCACTATCTCTCAGGTGTCTATGAACACGCAAAATGTTTGAAGCACTGGATTTATCTTTTAAAAATAAGATTTTCTTGCTAAAAAGGGACTGTTGCTGACCAGGAGTGAATGAGAAATACCTATCTTTCTGCAGTACATTTAATGATTTATCTTTTAAAATGAAATATATATATATATATATATATATATATATTGCTAGTCTCTTAATCTCTGGCTGACTTTCCAGATTCCTTTTTCTTCAATTTTATTACAAAGCACTGCCATTTTATTTTGATCCCTTCATCATAATACATGGCTCACTCATTTAACAGTGTTCATTCAGTAGGGGGAAATGTCTCTCATTTTAAATTAATTGGCCTCTTTCAATATCACCATTTCAATATAAATGAAGGGAATGCTGTGGATGTAGTGTATCTTGATTTCAGTAAGACTTTTGAACAAGGTCCCCCATGATATTCTTTCAAAAAAAATTAGTACCCTGTGGGCTAGACAATGCAACTGTTAGGTGGATTTGTAATTGGTTGACTGACTGAACCCAAAGGGTTGTCACCAATGGCTCCGCTTCATCCTGGAGAGAAGTGACTAGCAGAGTGCCACAGGGTTCTGTCCTCGGCCCAGTGCTATTCAACATCTTTAGCAATGACTTGGATGAAGGAATGGAGAGCATGCTTATCAAGTTTGCAGACAACACCAAATTAGGAGGGGTAGCTAATACCCCAGAGGACAGGACCAGAATACAAAATGACCTGAACAGATTACAAAGCTGGGCCAAGACTAACAAAATGAATTTCTACAGGGGGAAATTTAGGACACTACACTTGGGCAGTAAAAATGAAATGCACAGATATAGAATGGGTGAAACCTGGCCTGAGAGCAGTACATGCAAAAGGGATCTAGGAGTCTTACTGAACCACAAGCTGAACATGAGTCAGCAATGTGATGCAGCAGCTAAAAAAGCCAATGTGATTCCAGGCTGCATTAATAGGAGTATCATGTCTAGATCAAGGGAAGTTATAGTGCCACTCTATTCTGCTTTGGTCAGAACACACCTGGGATACTGTGTCGAGTTCTGGGCACCACAATTCAGGAAGGATATTGAGAAGCTGGAACGTGTCCAGAGGAGGTTGACCAGGATGGTGGAAGGTCAGGAAGCCATGCCCTATGAGGAGCAGCTTAGGGAACTGGGCATGTTTCGTATGGAGAAGAGAAGGTTGAGGATTGAGAAGGAACATGATAGCCATGTTTAAATATTTGAAGGAATGTCATACTGAGGATGGAGCAGGTTTGTTTTCTGCTGCTCCATTGACTAGGACACGTAGCAATGGCCTCAAACAACAGGAAAAGAGATTCCACCTAAATATTAGGAGGAACTTCCTGACAGCAAAAGCTGTTTGGCAGGAGAATGCACTGCCTGGGAGTGTGGTGGAGTCTCCTTCTTTCGAGATTTTTAAACAGAGGCTGGATGGCCATCTTTTGGGAATGCTTTGATTGGGTATTCCTGCATGGCAGGGGGTTGGACTAGATAGCCCTTGTGATCTCATCCAACTCTATGATTCTATGAAATAATATAGTCCACTATTATCCACTAAGAAATACCATCTTAACTGTTGAGGATCCATACTAAACAGGCAGCTGTGAATATTGCTAACTCTAGCAGTATCCATTACATCTATCCACAATGGGCATCCATTACAATCATAATGGGAAATCCTCATATTTAGCATAGCCTAGTTGTTTCTCTTAGTAGCAGTATATATTTGTATCTTGGTTATCAGCTAGAAAAAGTGCAGCTGTTAACATTTTATTTTATTTTATTAGCTTTCCTATTTGATCAAATGAGATAACAGAAAAGGGGTTCACTAGACATCTCTTAACAATCAGTCCGTCCCCCCCCCCACCGTAACATTGCTGTTCCTCAAATCAACTTCTAGGAGATAACGTAGCCAAACCAGGTAGCATTAGATCTTGGCTTTTGGCTGCCTTCCATTAAATTACATCAGTCAGCTGATTGTATCAAATATTGCTCTCTTCACTTTGTGTCAAGCCAGCTCATATCATTATTTACAATTGAGCATTCTGCCTGGAATTAGCCTGTCTCTATGTTCTCAGTAACACATACATTCTACTTTTTACGCAGAGCTTTCTCCTTTCTTTTTTATATTGCATAAGCCATTTGTTATGTTTTAGGGGCTTAAATTTAGCAAGTTTTAACCCAAATCCTCACTTGGCTTGTAACATAAGGTAACAGTACCAGGTTTGTAAAATTTTAAAATAACCCCTGTCACCCAAATTGTGTGAGGTCCAAATCTTAATATGGGAAATATTTTATTAGCTCAAGATGGCAACGAGAGGCCAGGAAATGGCAGGATCTTTTGACCTGTGTATACTGAGGAGACTTCAAGCCAGAATGTACAATCAAATGTTTTTTATTGGAAATTAATCTTAACAGCATTCACTCTTACACTCAGGCTTACCATACTCCGAGGCAATGTATTTCACTTCCGAACAGCTCTTACTGTCAGGACGTTGTTCCTAATGTTTAGGTGGAATCATCTTTTGAAGTCTCTGCTGATGGGTTTTTCACAACTTTGATCTGTTTGCTGTGTGTTTTCACCAGCAGAAGAACACAAGAGCTTTTTAATAAGCTACTTGTCACTTCTTCCTCTGCTTTTTAACCCTCCCTTCCCCCCTTGCCCCTCTCATTTTTTTCCATTTTTATTTTATTTATTTTTTCCCTGCTTTTCCAATAGTCACTGTCATGGATTGCCTGGTCATATGCAGAGACCTTGGACATTATCACCCTTTGGGGTGAGGAAAAGGTCCAGGAGCAGCTGAAAGGCTGCCATCAAAATGTCAATCTCTTTGAGCAGATTGCTGATCAGATAAGGGCCAAGAGACATGACCGCATCACAGAAGAGTGTAGGACCAAGAGCAAAGCCCTATACCAATATTACCATGAGGGCATAGACAACACTAATGGGAGCAGGGCTGAGGCAGCAACTATGTCCTTTTTTGGGGGAGCTACAGGCCATCTTTGGGGGGATGCAACCATCCACCCCAAGCAAGTGGCTTGGAGCACCCAAATCCTACTTGCCCCCATGGGACAGGGGTCCAGTGTCTCTGAGGGACCAATTATTCCAGCACCTGAGGTGGTGGTTCCCAAGACCCAGGTACCCATTTCACCATTGCTCCTAGATGGCGAGCAAGGTAAAGAGTTTTTTTTTTCTTTTTGGTGACAGGTAGCACTGAACTGATCACACATTTTATTGGGATAATGATTCCCCCCCCCCCATTAACTAATGTATTGACCCTTGGATGGTGGTCGAGAAACCTCAAACTTTTTTACAGCCAACCGGGGAGCGGGGCTGGCATAGGCTTTGCCTGGAAATGTACTGCCATTTAGGTGGGATATTGGAGAGGTCTTTTTTTATTGACAAGGTAAGCACTATATCGACAGTATGTGAACTCCAAAGGACCCAGTGTTGTGTGGTTCAGTGGGCTTGTGGCTGGAAACTTGTGGGTGGGCTCACAGGACATGGCATGCTAGCCTCTTTTGTCTCCATTCGTGGCCTTGCCACATGGTTGTCTGTGCGCTTTTTGCCATTTTGGCCCATGTTCTTTCCACCGTCATAATGCTACCATGCAGAGATGTTGCTTCATGGCAACCTAGCATGCACATATGCTTCGCTTCTTGCTCTAGTGTGTCTTCTTTCTATTGCACTTCCAGTTTGACAAATGTGCTATTTCTGTGCCTGTTACTATTTTTAGTAACAGGCATTAGAACCCATTGAGAAACCCAGGTTATCCTTAACATGGAGGCTATCGAACTGGGGGATATACAGCTGGAAGATGATGCCTTGCAGATCCAGCCAAAGGCAGAGGTGGAGGAGGAGGAGGACTTCTCAGGAGACGAGCAGCAGCCTATGTTGGTGTGGAGTTCACACAACCAACGAACGAAATGATAATAAATTTCCAATATTTTTTGGTCAGCCAATGCTTTTTGGCCAATTCAGAGGGCACCATAATATCCTGTGAATTCTGAATATTTACCTCAGTGTCAAGATTGGGCTATTAGGGTGAATGGGGAGATAGATGTGCCTAGTAGTGTGCAATACATGGATTTACATTTGAACAATCTTATTTTTGGTTATCATCTTCCATTCATTCCATTGTTCTGCAGTTGCAGTCATTGCAAATGCAACTGCAGCTCTCACACCTGCTGAAAGATTGGCATTGGCAAAGAGAAGGAAGGAGAGGAGAGCTAGGAACACCAGTGGCACTTTGCCACACACCAGTGCCCTAATAGAGAGAATGCTGAACAGCTTGGAGCTGTCCTGCCAACAGCAGGAGGAGTGAAGGGATGAGACAGAGAAGAGGGCTGAAGAGAGGGAGATTAGGACGGAGGAGAGATGGCTTGGGGAGATGCATGAGCTGAGAGTGGTGGAGGAGAAGGTGGCTTCAGACAGGCATGAGATGCTGGATCTCATGCAGTGACAAACAAGCATCATGGAAGACCTGGTGAGGCACATAACCTCTACAACCTGAACTAGGATCATGAGGAAAATTGTCAGGCAACTCCTCAGGACAATGCCACCCCACAGGACACACAGCAAGGCATAGAACCCTCACCCAGCCAGGTGACAGCTAAAAAAAAGGCCAGATAGATTTAGAAAGAGGCCAGAACCTGTTTCCCCCTAAAATTTTGCTTTAACTCTTTTGTCTGGTTTTCATCATGAATGCTTGGGTATGTACGTGTGCATGTCTGCATTGTCTACATTAGCACCCTGTCCAGGTAATCTTTTTGGATGCCTATTGTTTGGACTCTCCATTGACCTAAAACTTTTTGTATTTAAAAAAACATGTCTCTAGATTTCCTTCCACTTTCCTCTAGAGGGGCACAAACGTTTAGTTTACCTGGGACAGAGCGGGTAAATGTTCCACAAATATTTCTGTTCACTTACATGTTGGGTTCTTCTTTGTGGTCTCTGTGAATCCACACATAAAGGGTTAATCCTGCGCCTGCACAATAGCATTCGGAAGTCGTTAGAGTCAATAGCCATTTAATTGAACTTTTGGCAGTAATCCCGCCCACCATCCCCTCCAGGCTATATAGGCCCTCCTCGAGCCCGCCATCTCAGTTCCTTTTTTTCCGCCGCGTTGGCAGAACAAGGAACGTTGTTGGAGTCTTTAGCCTAGTTTCTTTGGATTCCCTACCCCCCCCCCAATGATTTGCATCCCTGGATTTTGGATCTTCGGCTTGTCTTCGTTGATTCTTCGGATTCTGGACTGGTTTTTTGGCGATCTTCTCAGTACGACCTCAGCTTCGAACTTGTGAGTGCCCTTGTTGTTATTGGTGATGGCGTTGACAGGATTCTTTAAGACCTGTTTGACCTGTGGGGCGAAGATGCCTGAGTCAGATGGGCATTCTAACTGTCTGATGTGTCTGGGCGAGAGGCACAATGTATGGTCATGCCCCCACTGCAACGCCTTTACCCCTCAGGCAAGGCGTAACAGGGATAAGAGATTGAAGGCCCAACTTTATGAGCACGTGCTATCGGGTTCAACCTCCTCTTCGACCCAGAGGGCCTTGGTACCGTCGGGTTCTTCATAGACCCACAAACATCCAACAAAAGAGGCTTCCAAACCCAAATCCCGGGACCGGGATAAGGTGGGGGCCAAGAGCTCATCCTCGAGACCGAGGAGGTCCGATTCCGACATTGCGGACGGGACCGCTCCGAAGGACGCCTCCGGTACCACTACGCAAGACCAACCAAAAGAGGAGCACAAGGCGGTGAGGCTTACCTCCCCGAAGACCACACCGCAGGATGAGCCCCAGAAGAAGAAGAAAAGGAAGTCTGACGATACCCTCTCGAGTGGTACGCAGAGGAGTCGGACATCGGTACCGGACCACTCCCCAGCCCAGAGGTCTCCAGTGGTATCCCCGATTAGGCTCAGCCTCTCCAAGCTTCGGTCGCCCTCGAGGGAACCATCCCCAGCGTCTGTACGGGATGATAGGGACCGGGAGTTTTCAAAGGCAAAATCCATGAACCGGACCTGAAGATTGTAGAGGTATCCACCAGCTCCATTGAGAGAGACGGTCGTCGCCGGTCCCGCTTGAAGTCGCCCACCCCGACTTCCCATCGGTCCCATTCTCTGCAGAAGATTCCGTCCCGGTCAGTCTCGCGGTCTCGGTCTCGCTCCCCGCAACCCCTCAGACCGCCTACCCCGCACCGGTCTCCGCGCTGCTCTCGGTCCTGCTCTCAAGACCGACCTCACTCTCCGGAAAGGTCACCACGACGGTCATGCATGCCTTGGCAGTCCCGCTCACCAAGATGAACCCCACGCTGTCCCTTATGCCAAGGCGATCTCACTCACCCCAGAGGCCCCGCAGGTCCTGCTCCCCGAGACGTCGACATTGGTCCCGGTCGCCAAGATGACCTCGATCCTGGTCAGCCTCTTTGGGTTCGTACGCCTCCGACCTGGGAACATCGGAAGAAGAGTGGCTGTGGGAAAGGTACGGTCACCTGTACTATGACCGTCCCTCGATATACCACCGGTGTCACTCCTTTACCCGCTACTGGGACCACAACCCTCGGCATGCTTACTACGAGGATGTCTTCGACTCCTCGCCATGCTACAGGTACAGAAGACACAGAGACTGTCCCCGGTCCCCACCGCGCACCCCAGAGAAGGAGCACCACCGGCCCGTCACTAGACCACCAACGGAGTCTACACCCAAATCGGGAACCGGTACCGTGCCCACGGAGTCGGGGAAAGGGAAGGACCTGCCCCTGTCGAGATCAGTATCCAGATCCCTGTCAAAAGACCGGCCCCGCACAGGTCCCCTCCGAGAGGCTCACCGTCAGGATCCACGGTACCACCCAGACGACACAAGGACGATCAGCCGAGGCTGCCGGTGTCGCCGAGAAGGCCCGTATCGAGGACCCCCTTGGCTCATTCCTCGGACTCGAAGTCGAGATCCTCTTCTCCATCCCCAAGAGCATCACCGGTTCCAGGGGGAGCCCGACCGGACCCGCCTTCACCCTCAGATGATATGAAGGCTTTTGCCAATTTCATGCACAGGCTGGCAGGCACCCTTGGGATCAAGACCACCCAACCTGAAAAGGAAGTGGATGACCCCATATTTGAGGACTTGCAACAGAGGGCGCCATCCCTTCCCTCCTTGTCAATATCACCATACCTGCTGCAAGTATTGAAGTCCTCTTGGACAACGCCGTCCTCTACACCACCGACGTCCAGACGTCTAGACCACCTGTACCGCGTGTGCACCGACTCGGCACCATGGCTCTCACTTCATCCCAAGCCGAACTCGGTAGTGGTGGAGTCTGCCCAGATGAAAACCTCCCAGAGGCTGCACTCCACCCCATCTGACAAAGAGGGCAAGAAGTAAGACGCCATTGGCCGCAAGTTCTATTCATCTGCCTGCCTTCTCACTAAAATGACGTACGCAGCATGCATGGGAGCTTACCAGAAGTTCCTATGGGACGCTCTTGCGGTCCATATTTCCAAACTATCGGAGCAGGACCAGAGGATCGTCAACTCTTTCAGAGAAGAAGGCCTGGCACTGGCAGGGTACCAGTGTCAAGTCGTGAAACATATTGCGGAGTGCACTGGAAAGATCGTGGCCAACTCCATTGCAGTCCGCCGCCATGCTTGGCTCAGATCCTCAGGGCTGTCCCATACAGCTCATTCTATCATCGAGGACCTCCCCTTCGACGAGCTGGGCCTGTTCCATGCGGACACGGACTCGAAGCTGGAACATGCGGAGAAGATGAGTTCAACGGCGAAGAAGTTTGGCCTACCTACCACCCACCACCCACTGAGACCACGGCTGCCCTTTCGCAGACCAGGCTCATCATACCGCAAGAGATTTAGCCCGCCACCCTCCCAACCGCATCAATCCTCATCATATCAACCCCACAAGAGGTTTCAGTCCTTCAAACCCAAGCCCCAATTCAGTAAGCGGAAGATGGAGCCATCCAAACAACGGGCTTGACTCCAAAGAGCCACTACCACCCTCAGATATCAGTACTTCCCCTTCACTCCATACCTCACCATCCCCTGCCAGCCGCCTCCACGAGGCATTCCACTTGTGGCAACTTATCACCTCAGACCGCTGGGTCCTGAACATCATACGGCGAGGGTACTGCATAGACTTTGAAGAGCTTCCACCTCCAGCCCCGCACAGGATGACCCCACCGTCCCCGCCCATCATAGCGGAGGTCAACAGTCTTCTGCAAAAGGGCGCCATCGAGCGAGTTCCCCGCTCGAAAGCGGGAGGCCTATTCCTCTCCAGATACTTTGTCGTTGAAAAGAAAGACGGAGGTCTCCGTCCCATTCTAGACTTAAGAGACCTGAACTCATTTGTCCGCCCACGGAAGTTCCGCATGGTCACACTCCCATCCATCCTTCCCTTTTTGAAGAAAGGAGACTGGTTCGCCACCATGGATTTGAAGGATGCTTACTTCCACATCCAGATTGCACCTTCCCACAGGCGATTCCTCGCCTTCGCGGTTGGCGGCACGGCCTTCCAGTTCAAAGTTTTGCAGTTTGGCCTCTGTACAGCTCCAAGGGTGTTTACAAAATGTATGGCAGTGGTAGTGGCTTGGATCAGACAAAAAGATATTGTGGTATTCCCATACCTGGACGATTGGCTTTTCACAGCTCCCTCAGCCGAAAAGCTAGACAGAGACATCAACCTGGCCCTCACCTGGCTGGAGCGCCTGGGATTAATGGTGAACTACGAAAAGTCGCACCTGCAGCCCTCCCAAAACGTCAGGTTCATAGGGGCCTCTCTAGACTCCACCACAGGGAAAGCGCTCCTCCCGGACGACCGATTCCAGACGCTACGCGCAGCAGTGCAGAAATGCATAAGAGGAAGGAGGTCCACAGTGCGAGACATACAACAAGCCCTAGGCTACATGGCCTCCACCATGGCAGTCACAGCCCTCGCACAGCTCCGCATGAGACCATTACAGAGCTGGTTCATCGCGAGGTTCAGACCCTTTGCTCACGGTCCACTCAAACTACTCTCCATCCCTCGCCCGATCAGGAGGGCTCTCATTTGGTGGACGGACCCACGAGGGGTCCAGCAGGGTTCACAGTTCAAACAACTGAACCCCCCAAGGACTGTCACCACAGACGCCTCTCTGTCGGGCTGGGGGGCGCACTCCGAGGGCCTATCCATCAGGGGACGCTGGTCGCGGAGCAAGGGACTACTACACATCAACGCCTTGAAGCTACTAGCTGTGTTCAAGGCTGTGAAGGCGTTCGAACCCTCGCTGACAGGCCAAGTGGTGCAGGTGGCTTGGGACAACACGACGACGGTGTTTTACATAAACAAGCAGGGAGGAACACACTCGCGGACCCTACTCCGCCTCTCCCTGGACCTCTGGGAGTGGTGTGTGGAACGAGGCATCACCCTGCTAGCCATACATGTCCCAGGCCAGACCAACGACCTGGCAGACGCACTCAGCAGATCAACTACCAACAACCACGAATGGTCCCTGAACTGTCAGACCCTTCTCTCTCTCTTCTCACAGTGGGGCATGCCAGCGATAGACCTCTTTGCTTCCAAGGACAACGCTGTGCTTCCTTTATTCTGCTCAAGAGGCCACCGGTCACGGGGCAGCCTAGGGGATGCATTCCTATGGCATTGGAAGGGCCCTCTACTCTACGCCTTTCCCCCCCTTCCCTCTCATACCCAGAGTGATCGCGAAAGTGCAACAGGACGGAGCCAGGTGCATCCTAATAACCCCATGGTGGCCCCGCCAGCACTGGTTCACCCCACTGCTCAGGATGGCGCGAGGACGATATCGGTGCCTCCCACAGACACAGGACTTACTGTCAATGGCGAACGGCCAGATTCTCCACCCAGACCTCGGGACGATCAACCCGACAGCCTGGCTGATAACTCCGTGAACTCCCTTTTGGAGGCAGCACAGGAGATCATCAAAGCAGCTCACCAGCCATCAACAGTGAGAGTCTACAGCTACAAGTGGAAAAAATTCTGTTCCTTCCTGGAGGAGAGAGGAATCCCGCCAACCCAAGCGGGCCCCTCCAACCTGATGGACTTCCTAGCTTCTTTCTCGAGCAGGAATTTCTCCATCTCAATCAAAAGCTATGTAGCAGCCATGTCCTGGCACCTACAACGCCTGGGCAAACCATCATGCTTCCGAGATTCCAGAATCAAGGCCTTCCTTAAAAGCTACACCAACCTGCACCCCCCCACCCTGGGGCCCACCCCTGCGTGGAGTCTCAAAATAGTCTTGGCAGCCCTATCCAAGGCCCCCTTTGAACTGATGGCCATGTGTGACCTCCGCCTCCTCTCCATGAAGACGGTGTTCCTGGTCGCAATCACGTCAGCAAGACGAGCCAGCGAGCTGTGCGCTCTCTGGGCCGACCCGCCGTACACCCGTTTCCACAAGGGCAAGGTGGTACTACGACCGGACATCACCTTCCTGCCTAAGGTGGCATCCTACTTCCACCTCAACCAAGACATTGTATTACCAGCCTTCTTCCAGCACCCGTCGGATGACCTACAACGGTTCCTTCACCACCTAGATGTAAAATGGGCCTTAGCCTTCTACATAGATAGAACTTCACAGCTTAGGAAAGGCAAACAGCTCTTTGTCTGCTATGCAGACCCAAGGAAAGGCGAGCCAGTGTCTTCACAATGATTCTCGAAGTGGGTAACTGCGACAATCCGGCTTGCCTACCAGACTCCGTCCGCAGCCATTCGACCAGAGCTACCTCCACTTCTACAGCATTCCTGAACGGGGTGCCTATCCAGGACATCTGCAGGGCAGCCACTTGGGAAACCCCTCTGACCTTTGTGAAGGTGTACAAGATGGACTCGGCCTCTAGAGAGGACGCGGCGCTGGGTCGGGCAGTCCTCATGTCTTGTATTGCACAGAGATCTCGTCAGAGATCATGACCCTCAGACGTTGAGTCTGGGGTCTCTCAGCTACCTCTTCCAGTGAATAAAGCTACCCTTACGGGTTACCCTCAACCTAACCTGGTCTACGGTGTCCCTCTCTTATCCTGTAGTTTAGTTAGGACACCCCTCCTCCAAAATAAAAGCTTGCTAATCTACCCTTTATGTGTGGATTCACAGAGACCACGAATAAGAAGGACAGGTTGCTTTCCTGTAACTGTAGTTCTTCGAGTGGTCATCTGTGAATTCACACAACCCCACCCATCCTCCCCTCTGGTGTCCTAGGCTATCTCCTCAAAAAAAAAAAAAAAGAAAGAAAGAAAGAAAGAAAAGAAAGGAAGGAAGGAAGAATTTGGCTCCTAACCGTACGCTGCAACCGCGGCTATTCGGAACTGAGATGGCGGGCTTGAGGAGGGCCTATATAGCCTGGAGGGGATGGTGGGAGGGATTACCACCAAAAGTTCAATTAAATGGCTATTGACTCTAACGACTTCCGAATGCTACTGCGCATGCGCAGGATTAACCCTTTATGTGTGAATTCACAGATGACCACTCGAAGAACTACAGTTACAGGTAAGCAACCTGTCCATTGTGAATGAAAACATTATATGTTAGAGGAAATCCTTATGTTCCAATGGAATAATGAAACTGTACCATTCCTGCAAGGCAAAGGGTGACCAGTGCTACCAATGGATCATTCAGGCTTGTCATGTTCATCTGAACATGCACTCTCCCACATATGCTCCTTAACATGGGATAAAGAATCAGAAAAAGAGCCACTTTTTTTTACTTAGCATATTTGAAACAGAGGAATTGTGAGGTACACAGAACACAAACTCACATATCTTCAATAAAGTTCTTTATTGGAATAGAAGCATGTGTAAGGAACAGTGGCAAAGCTGCAAACTGAAGATCAAACTTACAGTGGAAACAGATAAGGTACACCCAGCGTGAGAAAGCAGAAAAGGGAGGGCAGTACATCAAAGCACACTTTGGAGGAGCGAGAATTGCCAGGCCATCTGGCCGGCCTTGAGCTCCTGGGATGAACAGCGTTCCCATGGTAACCAACATCTCCCAGACATTCCAGAGGCCCAAGGCAGAACCAGTCTCAAACCATCAAACTGTCAGGATCCTCCATGAACTCTACTCTATGCCTCAGAATTCATGGATGACCCTGACAGGAATGTAGGTCTGAGATAGGAAAGGAGGATGATTTGGGATTTCAAATATATACACTTTGGGAAAGTGTTAACTTGGAATGGGGGGGGCACCCAACTCTAGATCCCAATAGCATGAATCCTTAGGAATTAGGAACAGTTCCACTTAAAAAAAGGAGGGATTCAGCAAGGTAATCAGAGATCATCTAAACCATCCCTTTAAAATTGACATGGACAAGTGGCTGTAATTGTTCTGACATATTCACACTCAATGCAGGCAAGCTGGTCCTGGAGCATCTTGCCTTGCTCTTGCCGTGGACCTTAAGTAACATGGAAAAGTTTCAATATATGGCATCATCATGCACAGTACACCATGAACTGCCCAATGTCAAACAATACAATTTCAGCAATATAATGGCTGCCCAATAATATAACGGCTGTTCTGGTGCTGCACCTTCCTTGACCACTCTAGCTGGGGATCCCTCTTCAAGAGGAGGGATATCTGCATCTGTCCCCGTCTTCCCCCTTTAATAATCAAAAAAACATGTTCATAAACACATGCTGCTCTGCAATGGAGGGAAGCATCAAACATCCTTTAAATATGCTTTCATAACAAAATTACACTTTCCTTTCTCCTCCACAAGACCCCAATGGATGACCATTTTCACAAGTTTGGATTTTCAATCCATACCCTAATTTCTATCTGTTATTTTCCCCCTACACTAACACTAACCCCTTCCTCTGATCATCACTACATCACCCTCTCTTATAATCATAGAACTGGAAGAGACCACAAGGGCCATCCAGTCCAACCTCCTGCCACGCAGGAATACATAATCAAATCATTCCTGACAGATGGCCATCCAGCCTCTGTTTAAAAACCTCCAAAGAAAGAGACTCCACCACACTACGAGGCAGTGTATTCCACTTCCAAACATCTCTTACTGTCAGGAAGTTCTTCCTAATGTTTAGATGGAATCTCTTTTCCTGTAGTTTGAACCTACTGCTCCATGTCCAAGTCTCTGGAGCCACAGAAAACAAGCTTGCCCCATCAGTATGACATCCCTTCAAATATTTAAACATGGATATCAAATCACCAATAGCCCATTTTTCTCGGAATATGCCCCGCCCCTGAGCCGTTGTCCTGGCCTTTGACACCGGCAGCGAGAAATTGCTTTTTTATACATTTAATTTCCTGTTGGCCACCAATCAGGAATTTTGGGCTATATATTCAGGCATTGTTTCAGTTTTTAAATTTGGGGCAGTCATTAGGATGTTACTGCATTGGCCATTTTGTCCTAGCCTACTTCCTCTAATGTGAAGATGGTCCAAAAAATGGCTGCGATGATTGTGCAATTTGCTGCTTTGAGGGACCTTTAAACTGTTACCAGAAACTTTTCAACTTTCGTCTTTTAACTACCAAAAAAACCACACACAAAAACAAACACACACAACAAAACAACAACAACCCTGTTCTGTCTAATCTGCACGATGGATGCTTCTGGCAGCACTGTTTCCAGGGTCTTCAACTTCATATCTGTGGTTGCAATTGGGTGTCTGCCTCAGTTCCATGCCAAGGGACAGCAGCCACAGTTCCTCACATGGCATAATGGCTGTTAGGAGTTGCATGTACAGTAGGACCTCCGTATCCACTGATTTGTTATCCACTGATTCAATTATCCATGGGGTACAGAATAGTGCACCTACCATAGAGTATGCCATGCCCTGTGAGTCTGATGAGGCTGTAGAGTCAGATGAGGATGAGGACATGGCAGGGAATGGCCCTAGGGACCCTGGCACAGGTTTATCCACACCTGTGCCAGGAGGGAACCCTGCCAACCTAGAGGCTTGAGCAGAGGAAGAGCCTGGACTGTTGGCATCAGTCTCTTCCAACTCTCTCTCTCTGGCTTTTCTTCGCAAATGAAGATTCAGGAAGGACTCATCCTGCGCTTTCTGCAAGCACGCTGATTACTAAAAAGGCCAATCCGAGATAAACAGGTCCGGTTGCAGAAAGCACAGCAGAAGGTCTCCTTGGGTGATGTTTCTGGGTTTTGATTCTTTCTGCATTGTCGTTTCTCTTCAAGACTTGTTTGGCGTGAGTTCTCAAATAAGGCTGCAGCATTGTGGATAGTGTGTCTCCATGCCTCCCGATGTGAGGCCAGGGCGGACCATTGTTGGTGATCAATTTGGCTGAGCCTGAGATGTTGTTTCAGGGAGTCCTTGTATCGCTTTTTTGGAGCGCCCCTCTTACACTGACCTGTGGTGAGTTCACCGTAGAGTATTTTTGGGAGGTGATGGTCCTCCATCCTAGAAACGTGCCCTGCCCAGCGCAGCTGTGTTCTCAATATCATGGCCTCAATGCTGGTGATCCCTGCTTGCTCAAGGACAGCAACATTCGTCACATAGTCAGTCCAGTGTATATTTAGGATTGTGCATAAAGAGCACTGATGAAAGTGTTTGAGGAGTCGTAAGTGTTGGCGATAGGTGACCCATGTTTCAGACCCATAAAGGAGAATAGACAGTACAATGGCTCTATACACACTGATTTTTGTGTTTCGCCTCAGGTGTTTATTACTCCAGACTCTTTTGTGAAGTCTTCCAAATGCGCAATGTGCCTTTGCTAACCTGTGTCTTCCAACTCTATGATTCTATGAAAAGGAACAAAAGAGAAGCATGAAATGTCCGAACTACAGACTTTTGGACCTACAGTATTAGCTAAAGGTAGCGGAAGCACAAGTGCTCCCTGCTTCTATTTTGCTAAAGCTACCATTTCTTGCCTCCTAACTTTCATCAGGCTTTTGATTTGTTGTAGGGTGTCTAGTTTGTAAGGCTCTTTGTAAATTATTACGATTACAAAATATTCGACCAAGCCACTTTTGCGTCGGTGACATGTATCTGCGCCTGCCCGCCCCCACCACAATGCAGCCTTAAGCAGGGATGGGCCAGGCCGCCGAGGGGCAGGGGCGTTTCTCCCCCCTCGAAGAGGCCGCAGGAGCTGCAGCTGATGCTGCAGCCCGAGCGCCTTCGTGAGGCGTCAGCAAGCCCTCCCTTCACCGCCTCCTCAGTCCGGGGCCGGCATCCTCGGCCGTTTACTCTCTGCCTGGGGGACGGGGACGAAGCCGCTTCTCACGACCGGCAGCCCCTCCCGCCGCCTGGACAGTGGTTGGAAGCGAGAGGGAGAAGGGCGGCCGGGCGGGCGACGCGGGGCTGCCGTGTTGTGCTGCGGGCGGCGGAAACCACCGAGGCGGTGAGAGCGCCGCCAGGTGAAAGGCGCCGAGGAGGAGGAGAAGCCCGCCTTCGCTCCCTCCTCTCGCCACGAGGTTGAAGCGCCGGAGCTGTGCGCGTTGCGGCTTTGCTTGGCCAGGCGAAGAGAGGAGGCCGAGGCCCACTTTCTTCCCCGCGCCCTCCTCCGGGGCAGAGAATGGGAGCCCAAGACCAAGGCGGCCGCGGCCGAGCGGTGGTTTCTCCTGCTCCGAGGCGTCGCCGGCTGGCTGTGCTGACACGAAGGGACCGTAGCCTTGCCCGGGCGGGCTCCAGTGCGTAAGGAGGTGAGCTTGGACGGGCGGTTGCGGGGCCGAGGCCGGGGCCGGCCTTGAGGGGAGCCTTCTCCCGGGCGGCAGCAGTTACGTGAACTTTTGGCTATCGGGGGAAACAGGAAAGTTACACCGTGTGTGTTCGTGCGGATGTGATGGTCTAGGCAACAGACAGAACCTGCGCAGGAGCTTCTGAGAGCATCTTTAAAGACGAAGCCTTGAGGGTGGTTTAAGGTTTTTGCTGCAGCAGACTGACTGACCCTGCTAGACCTCAGATACATTTTTTTTTTACTTAGCTTGAACACGTGTACCTAGTTGCCTTGCCTGAGTCGCGTTCCTCCTCCTCGGCCAAAACGGAGACAGCGAGGTCCTTGGGAGGCTGGGCGCTTTTTTTTTTTTTTTTTTGGTATTCAGTACAGTGCCAGCCCGAATTTTGTTGAATAACGTGGCTTGGGAGTAGAGCTTTACAAGGAATAATGCGAGCAGTATATCAGGATATTCTGCTTTTATTTATTTGCTACACATATTCTGTCGATAGAGTTTAACGCAGTTATATGTAATTTCCAGTCAGTGGCCTCCATACCGACCCAGGCCTACTTCGAGTCAGCATCCTTTTTACAGGGCAGCCTCAGACTCTGGCAAGATTAATTCCTGGGCTTGCCATTTGCTTCTAAACTTTTGGCACCTGCCAAACACTGGCTAAACCCTGATCTCCTCTCTATTATTTTTTTCCTATTTTGTCATTTTTCGTTTGTTCCCTTCTTGAATATGAAAAATACTTTATATTCTTCATCCACCAGTAAAGCTAGTGAACTCCCTTCACCCCACCCATTTCCTGGATTTTAGAAATGGGGAAACTCATGTTGAAAGATAAATTGCAAAGAAGAAGCCATGTTATTCTGCAAAAAGTTAATTAGATTGATGGAGACAAATAGAAACTTTTTATAAGGAAGTTAGAAGTGGCTGCAGAGAGGTCTCACTTTCTACTATAAGCACTGCATGTACAGTAGTCCCTTCATATTCACTGGGGTTTGGTTCCAGGACCACCGTGGATACCCAAATCCATGAATACGTAAGTCCCATTATATGCAATGACATAGTAAAATGGTGTCCCTTATATAAGATGACAAAATCAAGGTTTGCTTTTTGGATTATTATTTTTTAAAGAATATTTTCAAGCTGTGAATACTTAAAACCATGAATGCCAAATCCATGGATACAGAGGAACAACTGTACTGTATTTATTTTCTTTCTCTGTTGCTGGTGGTCAGACTAGGTTGGGGCATCACAAGGTGTTGTGTTTCCCCCCCCCATAAAACCATTTGATCAGAAGTGAAAATGGAATGGATAAACAAGTCATGATGGATGAAGCCTCTTTCAAATCACTTTAAAATCTTTGTCACAGCTAAAATCTGCCTCAACCTGAAAGAGGCTACTTTGAAGCCCACTTCAGAACCGTATACATGCTGCTCAGAAGCCATATTATGTTCAGGACTTATACTCTCAGTTAAACATGTATAGGATTGCAACCTAAATTTAGTAGTAATTAAAACTGTACTTGTACTTACAGTGACCTAGGAATAGGTCCCATTGTACTCAGCGGGGCTTACTTCTGAGTAAATGTTACAGGGCTGTATTGCTTCATGATGATAAAATAATTATTTCTGAGGGTGAAAAATGAATGACACACTTAAAGGATTCCACACAGGTTGTGATACTTAAAATGCGGGCCAGGCCACAATTATTCTTTTTCTTTTCCTTGGTTCCTAAGATATCCAGAAATACGTAATTGCAGTCCCCTTTGCTTTTGAATACATGGATTTTCCTGTAAAAGCTCCACTCTTAAGGGCTTTGTGGGGGATTTTAAAAATCTTGCTGTTAATCTAGAAGACCAGTGAGAATCTGTTATAGAAATTGCAGCAATGAGATGAGGAAGAAAAAAAGCCTCACATTGCTTACTCTTTAGTAGGTTTACTGCTTTTGATGGGTCTAGTTAGAAATAATTGTAGCATTCCTCATGTTATTATTTCTGCTGTAAACTTAGAACATCATATGAAATGAAGCGTTACAGGTACATTTACTATAGAAAAGAAGGCTTGAGTATAGCTGGTTAGAATGTTTATTGTGAAATTGAAGGCTTTCATGGCCATCATCCATAGATTTTCCTTGGTTTTTTTTTCCGGGCTGTGAGGCCGTGTTCTGGAAGAGTTTACGTCTGATGTTTCGCCTGCATCTGTGACTGACATCTTCAGAGAATAGTTGGGTAGGGGTGTGTGTGGAGTTTATATACTCTGAACCCCTGTTGGGGAGTATATATAAATTTGTGTATTTGAATGGTTAGTTTCTGGGTGTAGAAATGCAAGGAGGATTAGTGTCTGTTTGGCTAATGGTTGGTTGATGGCCCAATTAATGGAAATCCCCCTGTCCCTGGGTGGAATTCATTTGGAAGTGTTGAGTTTCGATTCTATTGTTTTTCAAAACTGGAAGCCAGATTTTGTTTACTTTTAGGGTTTCTTCTTTCCTGTTGAAGTTGTCCAGGTGTTTGTGGATTTCAATAGCTTCTCTGTGCATTCTGACATGATAGTTGTTGGTCTGGTCCAGAATGTCTGTGTTTTTAAATAGCATTTTGTGTCCAGGTTGGATTATAACATGTTCTGCTACTGCTGATTTTTCTGGCTGGCCCAATCTGCAGTGTCTCTCATGTTCTTTGATTCATGTTTACACACTGCGTTTAGTGGTCCCTATGTAGACTTGTCCACAGCTGCGGTAAATTCCTGCAGCTGTGAGAGGGTCTCTTTTGTCCTTCGCTGAGCGTAACATTTTTTGGCTATCCTTGGTTGGTCTGTAGATTGTTTGGAGGTTGTGTTTCCTCATCAGTTTCCCTGTTCTGTCTGTGATTCCTTTCATATATGGTAAAAATACCTTCTCTTTGGGTGACTGTTTTTCTTTATTCCTGTGATTTATTTGTTGCTCGCAACAAATTTTTATTTGTTTATTTGTTGTTCTCAAACCACAAAAGATTAGTTATATGTTTCAAGAGCTAATGAATATGAAGGGTAGTTGATAATACACAGTTGCCTTGCCTTTTAAAATTTTCATTCTACGATATTTGTAAGTTGAAATGGCTCTTTTTATTTTTTTAAGCTAATTTTAGACAGCAGAGTTCTCCAATTTAAAAGCATTCCATAAACTAGGAAGAAAAAGGGGTCATTATTATGTGAGGAATTCACACTGTAGTTTGATTTCAATGTGTTGGAACTTCGCATGTTGGACTGGGGTGTTATGTGTAAGGCTTTTAAAAACTAAATATGTCTTCTACTCAGTTTGACCAATTAGTGAAAATTATTGTGTGTATAGTTCAAGGTGGAAATAGATTGGATGCTAATTCTGGAGTCTGTTTGATTTCAGGGTTTTTATTTCTTTCTATGTATTTGTGCAAACCAGCAAAGTGATCCATAAAATAAATATTTTAAAGCTGTACTAGGCATATATTATCTAGAACTCTCAGATATTAATATATTCTACAACCCTTCTTGCCCCCAACTCTGTGTTAATGTAATTTTTTTTTTTATAAATAGCATACTTTGGTATGAATGTCTGTTTATCCCGAAATTTTGAATTATATTATATTGATTTTTCTTCTTTAGAGATTTTTACAATAATTTAGGTACTTTTCCTTTTTAAAAAGACATCTGAAAATGTATTTTAATGATAATATAAGTCACTGTTCTCAACTCAGAGATAAAGGTCTGAAGCTGAAAAGCATCAATCTATGTAAGAATGTTAAACAAATATATGGTATATGACTGTTGTAATATGAAGCTCAGTCTCCTAGGTAAATTACTTCTAGAGGACTTCTTTTGCTTTCTGTACATGACAGATAAAGAATATTTATTGTTTGTTTATTTTTTTAAGTGCAGCCTATAATCTGAATCTATTTCAACTCATCTCTTCCCAGGGAGTGTGGATTGTCAGAACAATTCTACCCTTCTGGGATGCCTTAGGTAATGCACAGCAACGCTGCAATGGCAATTGGGGCTTTCTCTAGTTCCTTCCTTGTGACTTGCTGCCTGATGGTTGCTATCTGTAGCTCTACTACACCTTTTCAAAAACTGCCCAAGACTCAAGACAAACAGGAAATGAAGCCAAGCCAAGAAAAGAGAGACCACACATCGGATCTGGACAGCCAGAATCAGACTGGATTAGGGAAGATGAATGAAATGGGCAGGAATGGGAGGGAAGAGAGCACAAAAGACTGGAAGAGCAAAAGCAACAGAAATTACGCTAATAAAGAGTCATGGACTAAGCAAAAACAAATTTTGAGTAGTCAGGCAACAAGAAGTAAATTTGGAAGCCTCCCAACCCAAGAACAAGTTGATGGTGTACATCAGAATCTTCCAGCTGCTGAAGATTCCTCCCTCATGGATATTACTGCAAGAACTACTCCTGAACCTCCAGAGGAATATGCTTATCCAGACTACCGTGGAAAAGGCTGTGTAGATGAGAGTGGTTTTGTTTATGCGATTGGAGAGAAGTTTACTCCAGGTCCCTCTGCATGCCCTTGCCTTTGTACTGAAGAGGGCCCTCTTTGCATTCAACCAGAGTGTCCCAGACTTCATCCCCGCTGTATTCATGTTGACACTAGTCAGTGTTGCCCACTGTGCAAAGAAAGGAAAAACTACTGTGAATTTCGTGGGAAAATGTACCAGACGTTAGAAGAATTCATGGTAAGGAGGAGGAAGAGGAGAAGGAGGAGGTGGTGGTGGTGGTGGTGGTGGTGGTGAAAGGAGGCCTTCCTGGTTGCCACCATTTTTTCAAGGTGATTTCGTTGGGGTTATTTCACATCCTTCCTTATACCTTCAGTTCTAGAAAAATACAACCTTTTATTTTCAGTTTTTTTAAAAAATACCTTAAAGAGAACTGAGCTCATTGTTTAATTTCTTTGTTATATCATATGTTTAAATCCTACCAAGCCATTTAATGAATAATCTTGTGGGTTTCTATTATATTTTCAGAATGTGAGTTTGTTGTTTCTGTCTTCTACAAGCATATGGCCAGAAAGGGGAATGCTAGCTAATAACAAAGTAGCGAAAGGAATGTATTTCTGTGATCTGGCTGTTTACATTTTCCCAGAGTTTTTGCCTCTTGAGATGGGTACATCAAGGTTATATAATATTCTGTCAGTGTGATTATGGGCCTATGGTAGAATACTAAGTACATGCTTCAGGGCACACTATGTGGTAAGTTCAAACAGGGCCAGCATTTCTAGCTGGTAAAACTGTACTTCCAATGAAGCAATTTGTTTTATTCAGGAAAATATAATGTATGCTTACCCAAACATTGAAATTATTTGGATTTAGAGCTCAACCAGAAATTTGTTTTTCAGGAGATTTTTTTTTTTTAAAAAAAAGTGGATTCCTTTCCAGCATATTTCTTATAAAGAGTTGAAAAAAAAATTCTGCAAAGAAAATTACATTTTATCTACATGCTGCTTGAAGATCAGGTTTTCAGGGCTGAAACTATACATATACTGTATATAGTTTTAACTTCAGAACAAGTGAAGAGCTGTGGCTTAAAGATATCTAGGACTTAAATGAAGGGAACACGCTGAGCTCATAGAACATAGAATTGCAGAGTTGGAAGAGACCACAAGGGCCATCCAGTCCAACCCCCTGCCACACAGGAAATCACGATCAAAGCATCCCCGACAGATGGCCATCCAGCCTCTGTTTAAAGACCTCCAAGGAAGGAGACCCCACCACGCTCCGAGGGAGTGTGTTCCACTGCCGAACAGCTCTTACTGTCAAAAAGTTCCTCCTCATGTTGAGGTGGAATCTCTGTTCCTGGAGCTTGCATCCATTGCTCCGTGTTCCAGTCTCTGGAGCAGCAGAAAACAAGCTTGCTCCATCCTCAACGTGACACCCCTTCAAATACTTAAACAGGGCTATCATAGCACCTCTTAACCTTCTTTTTTCCAGGCTAAACATACCCAGTTCCCTAAGTCTCTCCTCATAAGGCATTGTTTCCAGTCCTTTCACCATTTTAGTCGCCCTTCTTTGGACACGCTCCAATTTGTCCATATCCTTTTTTGAATTGTGGTGCCCAGAACTGGACACAGTATTCTAGGTGAGGTCTGACCAAGGAAGAATAGAGCAGCACTATTATTCCCTTGATCTGGACACTATAGTTCTATTGATGCAGCCCAAAATCGCATTGGCCTTTTTATCTGCCGCATCACACTGTTGACTCATGTTCAACTTGTGGTCTACTGGGACTCCTAGATCCCTTTCGCACGTAGTCTCATTCAGCCAGGTCTTCCTCATCCTATATCTATGCATTTCATTTTTTCACCCTAAGTGCAGTACCTTACATTTCTCCGTATTGAATTTCATTTTGTTAGCTTTGGCCCAGCTCTCCAGTCTATCCAGGTCATTTTGAATTTTGATCCTGTCCTCTAGGGTATTAGCTACTCCTCCTAATTCGGTGTCATCTGCAGATTTGATAAGTATGCCCCTAATTGCCTCATCCAAGTCATTGATAAAGATGTTGAATAACACTGGGCCCAGGACAGAACCTTGTGGCACCCCACTTGGTCACATCTTTCCAAGACGAAGAGCAGCCACTGCTGAGCACCCTTTGGGTTTGAGTAAAACCCACCCTTTTACATTTGAGTAAAAATTAAAAGGGAGGAAATAGGCATCTTCATTTGGGGGAGGGTTTCTAGTAACACACTGACTGAAGACTTGAATGATGTCTTCCGAGAATATATAACCCAAAGAGTAGTCATCAATGGCTCCTCTTTATCCTGGAGAGAAGTGACTAGTGGGGTGCCACAGGGTTCTGTCCTGGGTCCAGTGCTATTGAACAGCTTTATCAATGACTTGGATGAGGGAAGAGAGGGCATACTTATCCAGTTTGCAGATGACACCAAATTAGGAGGGGTAGCTAATACCCCAGGAGGACAGGATCAGAATCCAGAATGACCCCCTTAACAGATTACAAAGCTGGGCCAAAACTAACAAAATGAATTTCAACAGGGAGAAATGTAGGGTACTACACTTGGGCGGTAAAAATGAAATGCACAGATATAGGATGGGTGACACCTGGCATGATGGCAGTACATGCGAAAGGGATTTAGGAGTCTTAGTGGACCGCAAGCTGAACATGAGCAGTGTGATGCAGCAGCTAAAAAAGCCAATGTGATTCTAGGCTGCATTAATAGGAGTATCATGTCTTGATCAAGGGAAGTTGATGCCACTGTATTCTGCTTTAGTCAGACCTCACCTGGAATACTGTGCCCAGTTCTGGACACCACAATTCCAGAAGGATATGGACAAGCTGCGAATCTTGGAACTATAAATCATGAACTGTGTTTAAAAGTAGCTAAATTTATTTTTCTTACTAGATCAACAGATTAACAGTAAGTGATTGTGCACTGTGGAAAAGAAGACAGATTGATTTGGTTCTGTTGGACTGTTTTTGAAACATGAATAGTAAGACACTAAGTGGACATTGAAGTAATAAAAGATAAATTGTTGTTTAGAATTTGAAGTTGAATCTGAAAGGTGATGCGGCTGGAAGGACAGTGATGCACAGAAATGGACACTTTCATGAGTTAATAAATCATTATCATTTATTTATTACAATCCATAGATCTGTCGAAACAAGAACTCAATAGGAAATAGACAAAATATCAGAAAAATCCGAACAATAAAACAATTATAATCAACATTTGTCTAATACACAATGAGCTCTAATCCTGTCCACCTCTGTAAGAAATTTAGCAACAGCCAGGGTTACTTTTTGGGACTTGTCTTCCAATAGGAACCAGATGTAAAATTGGTCTGAACTTCCAGGAAATTTATTCAACAGTGGAGTAATTATAGAGTAGCGGACCTGATTATAAAAGCTACAAGACAGAAGAATATGCTTCATTGACTCAAGTTCCATATTGCTGCAAGGGCACTGTCTTTCCAGATATGGGATAGCAGCAGATCTGCCTCAAAGTAATTCAGTAGAATAAACATTACATCTGGCCTTAGAAAAAAAATCTGCGGTACTTGTTCACTGACAGGTTCTTTAAATAATCAGCTAATTGAAGAGCCTGACGTAATGGACATTCATTGCACTGGGAGAGCATGATACGTATGAGCGGTAGCGCAAATCACAAAAGGCTATGTCCCACAGTCTTTGTTTAATAGATTTGAGGGCAATATTCAAACCCAGATTGGAAAGAAAGGAGGAAGAGAGACCAATTGAAGCTGTATTTTTTGCAAGAAGCTTGGCCCAGCTGCGTACATAGTTATCGTGGGACAAGTATAAAAACAGACCTAAGCCAATCCCTAATACACTGACTTCCATCCAGAATTTTAAAGCAGATCACCAAACCCCAATTGAGAAGGGCTTTCCCCTGTTCCCAACAGAAGCACAGAATTGGGGACACAATTGGGGAGTTGGAGAAGAGTCCTTAGGAATGGGAAGTCGAAGGCTTTCACGGCCGGCATCCATAGATTTTCCTTGGGTTTTTTCCAGGCTGTGAGGCCATGTCCTTAGGAACTTTGTCTGTTGCCTGTCTATCTCATATGTTAATCTGCCATCCAAATATTAGAAGCATATAAGAGTTGTGCAGCAGACTTGACATTGAACACTGATGGCAGACGGTATATATATTATTATTAATACACATTGGAAACTGCTTAATGCAGTGTAGATGTGTAAATTGCTATTGCTTAAAACAAATTGTAAGCCACTCTGATAGCCTTTGTGGCTGAAGAGTGGGGTATAAATACTTAAGTAAAAAAAAAAGTATATATGCCCCCCTTTAGTTAAAAAAAGCACATTATTGCAGATGAGCTAACTAATGCTTTCTGGTGGATAGCTGACCTATGAGTATTCTATGACAGAGTATTAATAGAATAACAGCCCAATGTATGAGAAGTTTTTAACCTCCTCTGGGGTATACCCCTTGAGAGACCAACGACACTGGGAGAATTTGTTGTCAAAACCCATGACTTTGGATTTCCCAACATTATTTTTAGATCATTGGTTGAACTTGGTTCATGTATTTCATTAGAAGATGTTTCAAACCAGGTCTGGAATGCGAAAGGATAACAGCATCATCTGCATAAAGAAGGATAGGAACTTTCCTAGCGCTAAGTCTGGACAAATGTCCTTCAGGGTCCAACAAGGCCTTCTCAAGGTAATTTATTATAGATTAAACATTGTAGGTGTGAGATATGGCCCTGTCTGACTCCTCTGGACATAGAGATTTCGTTTGAGAGCTGTCCCTATGTGCCATATCTAACTTGCATCTTACTGTCACTGTATAGATCCATTATGAGAGAAATAAGTCTTTTATCAACCAAGATCTTACCTAATTTCTCCCATAGTTTGGTTCTAGGGGTGGAGTCGAAGGCTGACTTCAAGTCCATAAAAGCGACATACAATTTACCATGTAAAAACTTAGGATGTTTCTCCACTAGGTGAAAAAGGATCAGTGTTCAGAGGTGGAATGGTTACTTCTAAAGGCTGCTTGGGTCTCCATAACAACACTGTTAGCCTCTAGGAAATCAAACAATCTTTTGGATAAATATTGAGCGTAAAGCTCACCTATTATTGAGAGCAAGCTAATGGGTCTGAAATTCCCTGGATCACTTAGTTTGCCCTTCTTGTAAATTGGAACTAATAATAATAATAATAATAATAAATTTTTAACCCCGCCCCTCTGTTAAAAACAATCGGGGTGGCTTACAACACTTAAAATACAACAATGCTGACTAAAATCCCTAAGCACCACCCAAGCCTGCTCCATCCTCAATGTGACACCCCTTCAAATACTTAAACAGGGCTATCATATCGCCTCTTAACCGTCTTTTTTCCAGGCTAAACATACCCAGTTCCCTAAGTCTCTCCTCATAAGGCATCGTTTCCAGACCTTTCACCATTTTAGTCACCCTTCTTTGCACACACTCCAATTTGTCCATATCCTTTTTGAATTGTGGTGCCCAGAACTGGACACAGTATTCTAGGTGAGGTCTGACCAAGGCAGAATAGAGCGGCACTATGACTTCCCTTGACCTAGACACAATACTTCTATTGATGTAGCCCAAAATCGCATTGGCCTTTTTAGCTGCTGCATCACACTGTTGACTCATGTTCAACTTGTGGTCTACTAGGACTCCTCAGGAACACCAGCCAGCAGCCAGAAGGACTCTAAGCCTGCAATTGGAGTCAGCTGAGGCCGGGAATGGAGTGGGGGTGGAAATTGGAGTTGTGCTGGGGAAAGGGAGGTATGGTCGGAACAGAGTGAACAGATGTTACGAAAGAAGGCAGGATCGCTGTTTGTTAGCTATCCCACCTTCAGTTCACCCTGTTTCCCGGAATGGATTGGAGAGCGTACCAACCATTCCACAGAACCTTACTTTGCTTCTCTGCAATGCCGGGTCGGTTAAGAATAAAACTCATATTATATACGATCTTCTCTTGGATGAGGATGCCGACCTGGCTTGCTTCACAGAAACCTGGCTGGGAGAGGATAGTGCTGTCACCTGGGCACAGGCCCTCCCAGCCAGGTATTCTGTCAGTGAGCAGGTGAGGGGAAGTGGGCGGGGGGGGGGGGGGGCGGAGTGGCTCTGGTTTATAAGAACAATCTGACCTTGACCAGGATACCTGTCCGAAACACAGTCCACTTTGAGTGTATGTACCTTAGCCTGAGGACCAGGGATAGTTTGGGGATTCTGCTAATATACCGACCACCCCGTTGTCTAACAGACTCCCTAACCGAGCTGACACAGCTGGTCTCAGAGCTGCTGTTGGAGTCACCCAGACTTTTAGTTTTGGGTGTCTTCAACATTCCACTCGAGACCAGCTTGACAAATCTGACTGGTGCGGCTCGGGAGTTCATGGAAACCATGACAAACATGGGCCTATCCAAATGGTCGTCGGGCCCACACATTGTGCGGGTCATACCCTCGATGCGGTCTTTAGTACGGAGCAGGAATATCCATGGGCGGAGGTTATAAAAACCACCGCATTGTCATGGATGGATCATTTCCTGGTCAAGACTGAACTAAGAGTCTCTTCCCGCCCCACCGGGGGTGGTGGACCCATTAAAATGGTCCGCCCTCGAAGGCTAATGGAACCAAGAGGATTCCAGAAAGCCTTGGGGGGTTTAATGGTTGGTAACGCCGGTGACCCTGTCGAAGCTTTGGTTAACACCTGGAACACCGACCTTACCAAGGCTATTGACACGATCGTTCCCAAGCATCCTTTCCAACCCGCTCCAAACCGTAAGCCATGGTATACAACAGAGCTTAGGAAAATGAAGTGGGTTGGACAACGACTAGAGCGCAACTGGCGGAAAACTCGACTCTTATCCGACAGGACTCGTCATAGGAACTTTCTTTGGTCCTATCGAGAGGCAATACGTGCAGCGCAGAGATCATTCTCCTCTGCACGTATTGTGTCTGCAGAGTCCCGTCCAGCAGAGCTATTTAGGGTGGTAAGGGAGTTGACGCAGGTTATTCCTGCGCAGAACCCATTGCTTAACTCAACGACAGCCTGCTGTGACACGTTTAACAATTTCTTTGCAGATAAAATCTCTCGGATAAGAGCCGACTTAGATGCCAGTAATTTGACAGAAACAATTGACGAGGTGTCCAGCAACTCCGTCGATGTAAGTTTACTGGATGAATTTCAATCTATGAGTACCGAGGACGTGGACAAGCTACTTGGTAGGGTGAAGAAGACGACCTGCCCGCTCGATCCTTGCCCTTCATGGCTGGTCATTCGGGGGGGACTGCCTTGATGGTGTTCCTTAAGGACATCATCAATGCATCCCTCAGAAGGGTGTGTTCCATCTTGTTTAAAGGAAGCAGCCGTTAGGCCGCTCCTGAAAAAATCTTCCCTTGACCCCCTGGACATGAACAACTATAGGCCGGTTTCTGTGTTACCATTCTTGAGCAAAGTGATCGAGAGGGCAGTTGCGCTTCAACTCCAAGTGGTCTTGGATGAAACCGATTATCTAGACCCATTTCAAACTGGGTTCAGGACGGGATTTGGACTTGAGACTGCCATGGTTGCTTTAACCGACGACCTGCGTCTAAGCATCGACAGGGGTAGTGTGACCCTGTTGGTGCTTTTGGACATCTCAGCGGCTTTCGATACGATAGATCATAGCATCCTTTTGGATCGCCTGAGAGGGTTAGGAATCGGAGGCACTGCACTCCAGTGGTTCCAGTCCTTCCTCTCAGGCAGGTCCTAGAGGGTGTTGCTTGGGGACAGTTGCTCCAGCAGAAAGGAGCTTACTTGTGGTGTTCCGCAGGGTGCCGTCTTGTCCCCGATGCTGTTTAACATCTATATGAAGCCACTGTGTGAGATTATTCGGAGTTGTGGGGCTGGGTGTTATCAGTACGCTGATGACACCCAGATCTATTTCTCCTTGTCCCGATCATCGGCCTCGAATTCCAATGGTGTCTCTCCTCTTAATGACTGTCTTAAAGCAGTAATGGGCTGGATGAGGAAAAACAGATTGAGATTAAATCCAGACAAAACGGAGGTGCTCATGGTAGCGGCCCCGAAACCAGAAGTTGGGTTGCAACCTCCAGTCCTGGATGGGGTCACGCTCTCCGTTAAGGACTGTGTTCGCAGTCTGGGGGTGCTCCTTGATTCATCGCTTCAGATGACAAGTCAGGTGAATGCGACAGTCAGGAGCGCCTGTTATCAGCTTCGGCTGATACGCCAGCTGCGCCATTTCGTGGAAGTAAAGGACCTCGAGACTGTGGTGAACGCACTGGTAACCTCTTGTCTAGATTTCTGCAGTGCACTCTACATGGAGCTGCCCTCATGCTTGGTCCGGAAACTTCAGCTGGTACAAAATATGGCAGCCAGAGTGGTCTTGGGAACATCTCGGAGAGACCATATAACTCCAGTGTTAAGATCTCTCCACTGGCTGCCTATCAGTTTCTGGGCCCAGTATAAGGTGTTGGTTATTACCTTTAAAGCCCTAAATGGCTTGGGTCCAACTTATCTCCGGAACCGCCTCCTCCCATACAATCCTCCACGTGCACTCCGGTCCTCTGGGAGGAATTTGCTTCAGCCACAAAAATCTAGGCTGTCTGCAACCTCCCAGAGGGCCTTTTCGCTAATCGCCCCCAAATTGTGGAATGACCTGCCGAACGAGATCCGTCAGATAACAACCCTGAGTAGCTTTAAAAGAGCACTAAAGACGGATCTCTTTCGGCAGGCCTTTCCTAATTAGAAAGGCCTCAGGGGATCCTGGCTTCTTTTAGTCCGCTGGCCATTTATAGTATTTTATTGTATTTATTGTATTTAATTGTTATTTTTTTGATCAGTTGGTTTTAATTTATAATTGTTTAATATTTTTTTATGTGGGAGGGTGGGGTGGGGGGTGTATCTGTATTGTATTTTAGTTTTTGTAAGCCGCCCCGATTGTTTTAACAGAGGGGCGGGGTATAAATAAATATTATTATTATTATTATTATTATAGATCCTTTTGCATGTAGTCTCATTCAGCCAGGTCTCCCCCATCCTATATCGATGCATTTCATTTTTTTCGCCCTAAGTGCAGTACCTTACAGTTCTCTGTATTGAATTTCATTTTGTTAGCTTTGGCCCAGCTCTCCAGTTTATCCAGGTCATTTTGAATCTTGATCCTGTCCTCTAGGGTATAGGCTACTCCTCCCAATTTGGTGTCATCTGCAAATTTGATAAGTATGCCCCTAATTCCCTCATCCAAGTCATTGATAAAGATGTTGAATAGCACTGGGCCCAGGACAGAACCTTGTGGCACCCCACTGGTCACATCTTTCCAAGATGAAGAGCAGCCACTGCTGAGCACCCTTTGGGTTCAGCCGGTCAACCAATTACAAATCCATTGAACAGTTAACTTGTCTAGCCCACATTTTACAAGCTTGTTTGCAAGAATGTCATGGGGAACCTTGTGAAAGGCCTTACTGAAATCAAGGTATACGATATCCACAGTGTTCCCTTTATCTACCAAGCTGGTAATTTTATCAAAAAAAGAGATCAGATTAGTCTGGCATGACTTGTTTCTCTGAAACCCATGTTGACTTTTTGTGATTATGGCATTGCCTTCTAAATGTTCACAGACTCTTTGTTTAATGATCTGCTCTAGAATCTTCCCTGGTATTGTTGTCAGACTAACTGGACGATAATTGTTGGGATCCTCTTTTTCCCCTTTTTTGAAGATGGGGACTACGTTTGTCTTCCTCCAGTCTGCTGGGACTTCTCCTGTTCTCCAGGAGTTCTCAAAGATTATTGCCAATGGCTCTGAGATTACATTTGGCAGCTCTTTTAATACCCTTTGATGTAGTTGATCTGGTCCTGGAGATTTAAATTCATTTAGTTTAAGAAGGTATTCCTGTACTACCTCTTTGCTTATTCTGTGCTGGATTTCCCCTATTGTGTCCTCTGTTCCTTTATCCTTAGGTTGGTCCTCCTTTTCCTTTTCTGAAAACACTGAGGCAAAGAAGGTGTTGAGTAATTCTGCCTTTTCTCTGTCCCCTGTTAGCATTTTGCCATCTTCTCCACATAGTGGCCCTACCATTTCCTTCTTCCTCCTTTTGCTGCGAATATACCCAAAAAAACCCTTTTTATTGTTCTTAAGCTCTCTAGCAAGCCTGAGCTCATTCTGCACTTTAGCTTTTCTGACTTTACTCCTACATGTGTTCGCTATCTGTTTGAATTCTTCTTTGGTGATTTCTCCCTTTTTCCATTTCCTATACATGTTCCGTTTAAAACTTAGCTCCGTTGAAAGTTCTTTAGTCATCCATCCTGGTTTCTTGAGACGCCGCCCATTTTTCTTCCTCAATGGTACTGTTTGAAATTGTGCCTTCAGTATCTCCCTTTTGAGAAAGACCCATCCATCTTTAGGTCTCTTTTCTTTTAGTATTCCTGACCCCCAGTATTTCCCTGAGTTTATTGAAATCAGCTCTCCTAAAGTCGAGTATGCGTGTCTGACTATGCCTGGCTTCTCCTTTCCATTGTATAACAAACTCCAGGAGAACATGATCACTCTCACCTAAGGATCCCACCAGTTGCACCCCATTAATCAGGTCATCTGTTGGTTAGGATCAGATCTAAAATAGCTGACCCCCTTGTTGCCTCTTCCACCTTTTGGACCACGAAATTGTCTTCCAGGCAAGTAAGGAATTTGCTAGACCTTGAAGTTTTGGTTGAGTTAGATTGCCAGCAAATATCAGGATAGTTGAAGTCACCCATCACTACTACATCTCTCCTTTCTGCGTGTGTGTTCATCTGTTCTAGAAAGGATAATCCAGTTCCTCTGTCTGACTTGGGGGTCTGTAGTAGAGTCCCACAGTAACATCCCTGTTGTTTCCCTCCCCTTTAATTTTTATCCAGATGCTCTCCACCTGGCTTCCAGTATTGATGTCATGGATGTCTTCACTGGTGTAAATATCCCTGACATATAATGCTATTCCTCCTCCTTTCCTGTTTGGCCTGTTTTTCTTATAAAGGTTATACCCCTCTAATCCTACATTCCAATCATGAGGCTCATCCCACCAGGTTTCAGTAATGACTATTACATCATACTTGCTTTGTAGTTCTAGGAGTTCAAGTTCATCTTGCTTATTTCCCATGCTCTGTGCATTAGTGTAGAGACATCTAAGACCACATGTTCCCTTTACTTGCTGCCTGTGCAATTTTTTTTTGCCTCCCACTGTTGGGTACTTGCGCTGTTTGCCTTGTTCCCTCTATGACAGTTTGACTATTTTCTCCAGCCCTTTTGCCTTCCAGAATACTGTCTCCCTCCCCCATATGACTCAGTTTAAAGCCGCCTTGATCTAATTCTTGAGACTGTAGGCAAAAATGTTTCTGCCAACTGTTGTGAGATGCACCCCATCTCTTGCCAGACGTCCCCCCTCATGGAAGCGCAGACCATGATCCAAGAATCCAAATTGTTCTCTGCGACACCATTTACAGAGCCAGTTGTTTACATCATCTATTTTCCTCCCCCTTCCTGGACCATGCCCTTCAACTGGCAGAAGAGACGAGATGACAACCTGTGCATCCATTTTTTTCAGCTTCCTCCCCAGAGCCTCATAATCTCTTCTGATCTTGGGAAAGCTGTGCCTTGCAGTATCGTTGGTTCCCACATGGACCAAAAGGAAGGGGTAATGATCTGTAGGCTTGACGTGTCTTGTCAGCCTCTCGGTCACATCACGGATCTTTGCCCCAGGGAGACAACACACCTCCCGAGACATCTTGTCAGGCCCACAAACCACTGCTTCTGTACCCCGCAGCAAGGAGTCCCCCCCCACCACATGCCTCTGCCAAGGTTTCACAGCTGCTGTTGCTTGCGGTGATACTCTCAAGGTCCCCTGCTCTGCCCCTGAAGTCTGTCCGTGCTGTTCTTCCTCGTTGTCCTTGATAAGGGAGAGGGCTTCGAATTGATTCTGTAGCTGCAAGCTGCTCGAAGAATCCCTCGATGTTCTTGTTCTGTGTGTGACATTCCTCCAGCTATCAAGCTCCTGTGTCTGTGGACTGACCCTCTTCTCCGCAGCCAGTTCCTCTGTGTGGTCCCCGCCCAAGACTGTTCGTTCTGTTCTGTCCAGGAAAACCTCTTGCTCCTGAATCTGTTGAAGTGTACCTACCCTTGTCTCCAACTGCTGTACTTTCTCCTCCAAGAGGGCTACCAACTTACACTTGATGGATGTAAAGTTCCCCACGTCTGTAGCCAAGAAGGCAAACATCCCACAAGTGTTGCAGGTGACCGCAGCAGCCCCCTCAGTGTCCATGGTGAGAGCTTTTAGAACTCTTAGTTAATGCTGAGAACTCTAAGCTGTACTTTTAGGTATGCTGTATTATTGTTTGGTCACTCAAGTTCGCGCGCCGTTAGGCGCTTGCCTCCCCAACAAGCAGCCTCTCTCAAGAGTTTAAAATAATTCAAACTCCCAGAAGCTCCACCACTGTTTTCTCAAAGTCTTGCTTCATATCCTTCTTTAGATTCTGTATTTCCTCTTTTATCTCTCTCTTAAAGGATTTGAGCTCTTCCAGGATTTGTACGTTAATGTCAATTTGTTTAGGCGGCATTTCCGTCGAGGTTCTCCTTGATGATGGTACTTGGGAAGTAGTATAGGCCCTAGGTCTCAAATCAGAGGCCATACATAGAATTATCTGTTAATATTCCTAGTAAGTATATATGTGTTAATGATCAATCGTAATCAATAATTCCTGATCTATGTTTCGCTTCAGATACACTCCCCACAGTATCAATTAGTCCTATCACTCTTAAAAGTAGCATTAAATGGATGGTCTAAAGCATAGAGTTGATTCCCAAAAACACAGAATTAGCTCTATATCTACGTTTTAATATGGGCATCCAATATCTATGTTCTGCTTACTCACTTAGTGGTTGTTAAACCAATATCAACTAATATTAAAGCCAGTATTACCTTTGAGTATATTAGTTATTATTTTCACCACTTCCTTCCCTCCTACTGTGCCTTTCTTTTCTGTTGTTTTATTTTGATTTCAACCGTGGTTCTATATTCATAATTATTGATGTATTATTTATACCTTTATTTCTTTTTTAAAAAAAATATGTATATATTATTATTTATCTATCTTCCACCCTTCCCAGTCAAGGTCTTGGTCTTTTGTTTATCTCCTCCGTGTCTCTCTTCTGATTGTTAGTCCAACTCCTCTCCTTGCCTCTTAATCCCTTTTACACTCTCTGTCTCCGCACCAGCTGCTCCTCTGCCTTACTCCTGTCTGTCCCCTTGCCATGTTACCAACTCCCTTCGTCTGTCCGCCCCTCCTTTGCTTACTCCTCTGCTCCTCGGCTGTTCCTCAGCCCTCCCGTCTGTCCCCTCGTCACGTTGCCAACTCCTTCTGTCTGACTTCTGTTCCTTCCTTCTTTCCTTCTGATCCTCCATCACCTCCACCTCAGATCCGTCTGATCCCCCCTCTGCTCCTTTCGCCACTCGTTTATCCTCCATCTGTTCCCTCCATCCGTTCCTCAACGCCTCTTTGCCCTCTGCACACTCCTCAGCTCCATCTCCATCTGCTCCCTCGTCGCCGTCTGCTCCCCTGCCTCACCTCCCGTCTGTTCCTTGCTGCCCTCCATTCGCTCCTCCGCTCCGCTTCCGTCTGTTCCCTCACCACGTCCCCTGTCTGTTTTCCCCGTCTGACCGTGTCCCACCTCCGATCTCCTCTCCGCTCTGCCAGCTAAACCTCCTCCACAGATCTAGTCCAGACCTCAGTTTAAATTTTGCCCAGCCAAGGTAGCTGCTTTATCTCTTACAGTCGCTCCCACCTCCTCCTATCCCAGCCGCTCTACTGTCCCCTCCCCTACCTTTCTTTCTGCCCAGCTATTTAGCTGAGTAGCTGAGAGTGCTGAAGATGGCGCAGCTCTATATTTCACTTGCCTCACGGTGGGGAGATTTCCCCCCCCCTCTCTCTCCTTTTTTTATTTTTTGGCAGGGGCCTTATTTCCCGTCTGATATTGTATTACTTCCCCCTTTAAATGTTTCCTTCAGTAGCCTTGGTTTCTCTGTCTTTATCTTAAGTATAAAACTTTAGAGGAAGAGAAGATTCAGCTCCAAGTTTAAAGTCTAAAAGTCTTTCAAATGAAAAAAATCTCTCAAATAATTCTCGGGTGAGAGCTCTTAGATGGAAGTAATGGTGAACTCTGAATTATTTTTGGCCAAAGTTGTAGTGTTTTAGCAATGTCCTTCTTAAAAGCAGAGGGAGAAATGAGGACTAAGTACCCTAAGGCTCCAGAGCCAGCAATGGCTGCTCCGCTTGCCAACTTGCAACTGAGGGTAGGAATCTTCCTTCCCCCTCCCCAAAACCCAATTTGGACAGCTGCTGTGAGCCCCAATCTTTCTTTACCTTCCCAGGTATAAAGTTGGGGTGGTCTTCTCCTCAGACCCCCCCCCCTTGCTGCTCCTGGATGACAGGTCCCCACGGAGCCCCGTTAGAGCCTGTCCGTCATCCTCGCTCCCCCTGCTGGAATTCCCCAGATGGCATTCTCTGTCAAACCAAGTGGGGCTCTTAAAAGTAGTAGGGAAAGTATTATCTAACCCGGGTCTACCTGCATGGGTTAAATCATCCTGAAAAAGATGAATTAAATCATCATACACCTTTATAATAGATACGACCAGTTTTTTGGATAAAATTGCTGATCTTGGGTGAATTACTGGCTCTGAATTTTATCTTACCCCCCCCCAATAGACTACTGTACTTAATTTATCGAACCACTTGACTCTATTTCGTGTAAACACTCAACAAAGGCATCAGATGGGTATAAGGTAGCTGTAATTTAAGGGTTGGAGCATGTGAAGTTAGAATTAAGGGCTGGTGATCTCTACATGTTCTTGTGCCTATATGAAACTGATGTAATAACTGAAAGGCATTTATGGACATAATCTGTCGTACTTCTGTAATCTCCTGTACCCGAGCCAAACAAGTTCAAGAGAGTAAATTTGCCTGAGCCTTCCTAAAGGGCCTCCCCATTCAGTTTTATTAGATCCAGACTGAGCTGTAGCTGTGCCAGACAAAAGCAGAATAATTTGATGACAGCTCATTTCTGTCTGGAAAGTGCTGGTTATCCCTGAATTCACTCAAGATAGGGTATCTGGCTTCCCAGTTATTGTTGTTTGAGCCAGTCTTGGCATTGAGGTCACCCAGGATATATACATATGCGTCAGGGAACCTAATAATTTGGGAAGATACATAACTCTCTAGATTTAATAAAAGTCCCACCAGAAGAAAATTATAAAAGAGAAAAGAAGATACTTCAGCTAAAAGAGTTTATAGAGGGTAAAGATGGATTGAAACATTGTATTGGAAAAGCAGCAACTAGGAGGAAGCTAACTTAAAGAATAACAAAGAGACCGAAGTTAGAATCATAGAATTGTAGAGTTGGAAGAGACCACGAGGGCCAACCAGTCCAACCCCTTGCCACTTGGAAAAGAGCTACTTTATACATCATAACTTCACATAGCAGAAACTTTGGAAGAGAGGAGTTGAAGAAAGGAAAGGAAATGGAACTTGGGTTGCTACTTGGAAGGGAGGGTGCTGTAATTTATGTAAATTAATGCAGTATTATTTAAATAGTTCTTAAAAATAACTATTTCTTATAGCTAAGAGAGAAAAGAGTTCTTGTTAGAACCTGAGCTTAGAGAGGTGACCATATGGAAGACTCCATCTCACACATCTGGAATATGAACTGTCAAAATGTATATATTATATAACATATTAATGTTCATACATTTTCTATTCTAGGTTTCTACATAATTTCCCCATTGCTGTAAAACTTATGGAGTTTTTAGATATTCCGTTTTTATTCAGCTCAAGTACTTCCCTTAAACTTTGAGCTTGTGTTTTTGGGGTCAGGGTTGATTATTTGGCTGCCCTGTTTTTAGACTTGTTTGGGTGTTTTTGTTTCCTTTTGGGTCAAAGATGTGGGGAGGCTTAAGCTGAGTCACTGACTTGATTGGAGGTAGATAACTCAGTCTTTGAGCTTGGCAAACAGGAAGAAAAAAAGGAGGGGGTTGTGGGCATTTTGTGGGGAACTTTGGCAGTTGAAGTATGTAGAGCAGTGCTGCTGCCTATATAGGATGATGAACATGTATGGTGATGCCTTGTTGCAATGATGAGCGGTGTCTTTGTCACATCTGTTTTCTTACCAAAGGATCTATGAGGATATACCAGCAGCAAGTGCAAACTTGTTACCCTTCTGGAAAAGAAGGCACAGCAGCTTGAGGTCCATATATCTCATATACTTCAGTTTATCAGAGAGGAGGAAGATTTTTTTGAAAAGAGTAGAGCAGACTGTCATGGAAGGGCAAGTACTGGGGACAGTAGCCTCAACCATACAAGTCAAATTTGGGCCAACAGTATAAAAACCCAATAGTGGGTTGAAACCCCCCAAACAATGAGTCAGCTAGAAGGAATGACTCATGATCTTAGATGTCTCTACACTAATGCACAGAGCATGGGAAATAAAATGAGTGTGAACTCTTAACACAGCAAGACAAATACGATTTAATAGGGATCACTGAAACCTGGTGGGATAAATCTAATTGGAATGGAAGGGTATTATCTGTTACAAAGAAATGGACCAAACAGAAGGAGAGGGAGAGTAGTATCATATGTCAGGGATGTGTATACCTGTGAGGAGGTCCATGACTTCGAACATGAAGAACAGGTTGAGGGTGTTTGGATAAAAATTAAAGGGGAGAGAAAATATGTAGACATCACTGGGGGATTTAAGAGAAGCTCCAAGTCAGACTGAAGATTTGGACAATGTCTTCAGTAAAACAAATAATCCAACATTTAAAAAAAGAGAGATAGTAGTAATGGGAAACTTCAATCACTCTTATATTGGAAGTCAAACTCTACTATGAGTGTAAAGTCCAAGAAATTCACCACAAGCCTTGTAGACAATTTCATTGTACAGAAAGTGGAGGAGACAAACAAGGGGATCAGCTATTCTGGATTTGGCCTTAACCAACAGAGGTGAACTGGTCAGTGGAGTGGAAGTAATGGAATCCTTGGGTGGGAGTGATCACGCCTTCTTGGAATTTGTTATAAAGAGGAAAGGGGAAGCCAAACAAGGTCAGACACACTGGATGTCAGAAATGCTCAAAGAGAAAGGAGTTCATGGTGCATGGGAGTTTCTTAGAGAGTTGCAGACAATTCCAAGGAGGAAGACCAAGCAGAAGGTGTCTAAAGAAAACAAGCTGAAAGTACAAAGAACTTTCAGATGAGCTGAGATTTAAAAGACACATGTATAAAACATTGGAGAAGGGGGAAACTATTATGGTTCTTCATGGTTATTCAGATGAACATTATTCTTCTCTGCCTCTGCACCAGCTACAGTGTTGCAAATCTCACCAACTGACAACCATCACCTGCCAGCAGTACATGTAGGATTTCTGCCAGCTCCCAGTTAAAGAGCCCAGTTGCCATGGCCATGGTAAACTTCACTCAAATCCTTTTTATGACTGTCACTATTCTTGATGCATCTGACCAGTTCATACCTCCATTTACTCCGTTTTACATTATATTTCATCCACTTTTTTGCAAGGATGGATGCTTCAACCTGGATATATACTATTCCCCCCTCACCCGACAGGGCGCACCGAAGGTGATTGGAACGACATTGAAATCCGATTGGGAGGCAATTGTACAGATGGCCTCCCTCCTTTTGGATATCTTGTTATGTATATGTTGATGTTGATTTTTATTTACTTTTTTTGTTGTATTATGAGAAGGGAGATGACATGCTTCATTTAGATGTACTTCTGTATTTTGGATGATTCAGTGTCTGCATTTGGTACCCTTTGAGGAGAAGGCTTTCTAGACCATCGTCCTTGGAGTCAATCCAGTCAGTGCCCCCTCTTGTGACTTGCCATGAGTGACGTCCGAATCCTATCATTCAATGTCAAAGGACTCAGCTCGCAAATAAAATGCCAATTTTTTTTAAAAGAAATTCGCCCTCACAAACCCAATGTTTTGATTCTCCAAGAAACACATAATAGATCTGATAAGCCAGTATTTGCCACTTCCAAATTTGGAACCCAATTTGTTTCTGGTGGCTCAGGCAAGTCGCGAGGAGTGGCTATAATACTGGACAAGGGTATGCCTTTTCAACTTTATGATTTAAAAAGGGACAAGAAAAGTAGATATATAATGATTCAGGGTTTACTTTGTAATCGTCTGGTCACTTTGGCTACCTACTACACACCAAATGCTCACCAGAAACATTTCCTAGAATCTTTCTTCCATGAGCTAGCCCTCTTTGTGAAAGGCACTATAATTGTAGGAGGCGATTCTAATACGGTTCTAGATCCTATTTTGGATAGGTCCCCGAGGGGACCCTTATTCACCGCCTCTAATTCCTGAAGTGCCCTTGGCACACCTAGGATTGATTGACCCTTGGCAGACACTTAATCTGACAGAGAGGCTATATAGTTTTTTCTCCCCGGTCCACAGGTCTTACTCCAGAATTGATCTTTTTTTTTTGTTAACAAGGCAGTCCTTTCCCAGATCGCAGATGTGTCTATTTAAAATATCCTCCATTCTGACCACGCCCCCCTTCTGACGTGGACACTAGATCCAGATGCTCAAGCCACCAAGATTTGGAGGTTTAATCCTAGGCTGCTATTAGATGACCAATTTAAATCCAGCATTCAAAAGTCCTTAAAATTGTTCTATGTAGAAAATAGATCACAAATTACCTCTGAGGCTTTGCTTTGGGACACGATGAAAGTGGTGCTTCACAACCTCTTTATATAGGAGGGAGCGAAGCAGAAAAAACTTAGATCTGCTAAATGAACTTCCTTACTACTAGAGATTGCTGAACTCTCCAAAACACATCGAAAGACACAAAAAGATACGGACCTGTTCCTACTTAATAAGAGGTCCGAGCTTCAGGAACTAAATCTTCACCAAATTCAAACAGTCCTCCATTTCACTAAAGCATATTATTACGAGCATAATAACAGGAATTCTAAATTGTTAGCTAGACTAGTAAAAAAAAAAAAAAAATCAGAGAAAAAATTAATTTCTAGCACCACCACCAAAAATGGCATGATAACATCTGTTTTAAAAAATATTCTGGGAGAATTTGAATCCTTTTATGCTGATTTGTACTCTGCAGAGCAGCCCAACCCTGACAGATCCACATTCATAAAGTTCCTGCCTCGGAAAAAAAATTAACCCCTGAACATGCAGCAATTCTTAATAGTCCGATTACATCAGAGGAAATTCATCAGGTCCTTCATAAATTGCACCCGGGGAAGGCTCCGGGCCCAGATGGATTTAACTCCGAATTTTACAAGCTCTTTAAAGAGGACCTGACCCCCCACATGATAGTCCTGTACAATGAAGTTTTGAATAACTCCCGCCCCCCAGATTCATGGAAGCAATCACGAATTATTCCTATTCCCATATTAATTAATAGATTCATAATTAATAGACTCATGGAAGCAATCCCATATTAATTCCTATTCCCATATTAATACACATATTAATCCCAATACATCAGCATTTAGGCTGATATCATTGATAAATCAAGATTTTAAGATTATGTCCGCTATCATGGTAAATAGGATCAACTCATTCGTGTCCTCATAGATAAACCTGGACCAGGTGGGATTTATCCCCGGCTGTAAGATGATTGACGCGGTTAGAAGAACCCTGAATATTATACACCATACCAATCTCTCCCTTCACCTGACCTTCTTGGTGTCTTTAGATGCTCTTAAAGCCTTTGACTGATTAGACTGGCCTTTTTTGTTTGACATTTTAACTGAAATGGGCTTTGACCACAAGTTTATTGTTATTTACAGGGCACATATTTTGGATCTAGTGCTGTAATCCATGTCAATAGAACGGACTCTCAGCCTATCTCCTTACAGCGGGGGACTAAGCAAGGTTGCCCTCTATCCCCATCCTATTTGCGTTGGCTATTGAGCCTTTTGCAGAAATGGTCAGACATAATCCGGACATTAAGGGCCCCTTGATCTATGGGAAAGAACACAAACTTTCCCTGTATGCAGATGATGTTCTGTTGTATCTATGGGACATGGACAGGCCTTTTCCAGCGCTACAGCTGATTTTGAAAGATTTTGTCAGCTATATCTAGGGGTTTTGATTGTGAAGGACTTTAAGCAATTAGTTCTGTGGAACTACAAACCCCTTACAAGGTGGTTAAGGACTCGATTAAAAATCTGGAAGACCTTCCGATTATCTCTGTTAGGCAGAGCAGCACTGATCAAAATGTTTGCCCTGTGCCGTTTACTTTTCCTATTTCAAAGTATTCCTCTCTCTCCCCCACCTTCCTACTTTAAGGCTTGGAAAAAACTCCTTTATGATTATATATTCAATGGGAAGAGGCCCCAATTCCCACAGCGAGTTAGATACACCAGCCCTAAATGTGGAGGTCTCAGCATTACCAACCTGGAGCTCTACTTTGCAGCCTTTCCCAAACTATCTCTTTCCTTCAAAAAAATCTGACAGTGAGGTGAGTTATGCTTGAATTAGATCTACAACACCCATCAGTCCTCAGGTACTTCTTTTCTAAGAGTACCACCCATCAGCTGAACAACTTGGACAACCCATTTCTGCGCATGTCCCTTTTAATTTGACGCAACTGGGTGCATGTCCTTGCGCCTCCCCCCTCACCCATTCAACCGTTCATACTACACTTCCTTTTTTATGACCCAGATAAGATAAACCAATTTTTGGGATGGGAGGAACAGGGTCTATATGTGTTATAAGATCTCTTCCTTCAGTCTAAGCCCAAAACAGTAAATGAGCTTCTCCAGGATTTGTCCCCGTATGTCCCTAACTGGTTTCAAATTTGTCAGGTCTGCATGTTTTTGACCAGATTAGTAACCTCTGGGTTCGTTTTACGTTCTCCCACAATATATGAACATATCTGCAGGTCACCCATCACACCAGCCAAAGGCAGGGCAGCCCAGATATACAGGTGGCTGATAGATGACACCTCTGGGAGCAATTTTTATTATAAAACAACTTGGGAAAGCGAATTAAATGTCTCAATTCATGAGATGGATTGGCTAAAACTTTGGGCATCACCAATTTTTAAACTCTGCTCGACTGCCTTAAAAGAAACATCCTTGAAACTACTTTATAAATGGCATCTCACGCCAATACAACTGACCAGGATGACCAAAACTGCCTCCCCCGTATGCTGGAGAGGTTGTACCCACCTGGGTACATTTGTACACATGTGGCTCGAATGCACGAGTGCCTGGAGGTTTTGGTCCTCAACACTCAACATTATTAGCAAAATCACCACCCAGGCCATAAACCCCTCTCCAGAACTACTTTTGCTATCGCTGACCACCGATTCTAATAAGAATTTAAAACATAAGAAGATTATTGTCTTCTTACTTGCCATCTCCCGAATAGTGATTGCTAAAAATTGGAAAAATGAAATGCCTGGTATGAGTGCCTGGTGGGATATGTTCTGGGACGTATGGTTTATGGAGAAGCTCTCCGCCAATATTCGGAAGTCGGCTGCTGGTGATGCTGCTGACACCTTCATCAAACTATAGTTACATATCTTTCTGAAGCCGGATCTGCAGCACAACCTCCACCACATCATGGTAGAATGTGGAATGATGTTTTCTCTGTCCCATCTCAATGAAATCACATGTCTGGACTGAAGTACTGTGCTCTTGGTATACTTCCAAATTCACATCACTTCTCTGTTTGTTATATTTTATTTTTGGTTATGTTAGTGTTGATATCATCAGATTTCTGTAACAAACTGACACTTATTCATGTTTATTTGTATTTAATAAAAACTTTATTAAAAAAAACAAGTTAAAAAAAGAAGAAGGGGGAAACAACCAGAGAGGAATGTGAACAAATAGCCAATCCTTGTAGGGTGAAAATCAGAAAAGCTAAAGCTCCGAATGAGCTCAGGCTCACTAGAAAGGTTAAAAAGGGGAGAGGGTTGGCTGTGTTCAGAGAAAGAGGAAGAATGAGGAAATGGTAGTGACACTACATAGAGAAGACAGTGAAATGCTGACAGGGAGCAGAGGGAAGGCTGAACTACTGAATATCTTCTTTGCCTTAGTTTTCTACCAAAAAGAGTGCATTGCTCTAACTGGTGAAAATACAACAAATGATACAATAAGGGGATTTAAGGCCAGAATAGGTAAAAAGGAAATAAAGGAATATCTAGCCACTCTAATGAATTCATATCTCCAGGCTTGGATAAACTGTATACAGTGGTACTAAATAAACCTGCAGCTGTAGTCTCAGAACCACTGACAATAATCTTTGAGGATTTTTGGAACATGGGAGAGGTCCCAACAGATTGGAGGAGGGCATATGTTGTTCACATCTTGAAAAGGGGTAGAAAAGAAAAGGAAAGGACATCCTAGCAATTCCTGATCCAGGATGGCGGCACACATAGTATCAGGGCTAAAGCTTCGTCTCTCATTTTAAGTTTTATTTGGTTTTAATCTTATCTAACCTCAGTGTTTTTAAAATCTGGAGGTTTGGATTCCCCTGCTTACAAGGTTCCAGAGGACTTTCCCCCTGATGTTTAACCTTCAGCTTTTTGGGAGCTGTGATAAAACTGATATCTTGACTAATGAAGGTGGTGGAATGCTGCAACTTTAACAACAAGCTGCAAGTCAACGAGCAGTGAATACTCTGTGTTATACAACAGTTTGCACAAGGGGAATAAGAGCTGCTACTCTAAAAATTGAAGTAAAACCATTTACAAACTTGGAGGAGTAAAACACCATCAAGGAAGCCAAGCCAGAAACGTTGGTAAGGACACTGAGCTGGGAAAAGAACAGAGGTAATTATTTGAACCATCTAATATTAGTGGAGTAATCCTTACCTGGAGTAATCCTTACAATAGGAAAACTCCAGCCTGGTGATTAAGAAGAGAGACTTCTACCAGAGAAGCAGCTCTGGAGTTTTATTTAGCTGTATTGTTTTATACTGAGTCAGGAATAAATTTTGTTTGGGACTGATCTGGCAGGGTGTAAATCCAGCTCTGGTAAATTCTGGGAGGAAGCAGTTATTTCCATATCATTTGGGACTTCTCAAGCACTTTTTACATAGTAACATTGGTGGTGCTACTTGTTGATAGCCTAACACTGGATTGATATTGTTGTTGTTGAATCAACTAGAGCTGGTGCAGACAGACAACATCAGTTACGGCTATTACTTGAGCTCAAATACTTCAGGCCCAGAAAAAAAGAGAACAGGCAAATGAAACCTCCAGAAACTTGACTCAAAAATCAATCCTTGATTATTGTGTTCCTTTAGAAATTAGCGCACAGACAGAAAATCACAATATTTCAAACACCCCAGCCTCAAGCACTCCAATGAATGTGGATAATGGGACCATAAATAATGAAGGGGATGATGAGAGTCCCGTGAAATGGGTTCTACAGTCTGAGAACGCAATTGGAAATTGGTCCCTGGACCCAGAGTTTTTGGCCAGGGCCTTAGTGGATATTCCCCTTAATAATTCCAATTCAAATTCCATAGCCCTGGATGCCAATGGTAAATTGCTGGAAAAATCTGATGAAAAATCTCACAGGTCATTCAGCGAGCATGTTCAAAATATCTACTCCCACTTGAGAGATCAATGCTTTCTTTCAGCTCAAGTAAATAAAAAATTGTTTGACGATTTGCATTCTATAAAACAAGAGATATCTGGTTTAAAAGTTATATTGCAATCTATTGCTGCCTTGATAGAGCTGGGAGTTTTAAAAGCAGCACCTCCATCAAACTCCCCAGACAGAGATTTGGTTGATCAACAGGAAGTGAGCCTAAAATCTATAATAAATGAAAGAAGAAGTAACTATTGTCCATTTGTCAATGACTCATGCCCCCCAGGACATCTGGAGGAAATAATGCATGATTGGGTAACAAATCCTGAGAAGACCTCCGAGATCCCAGTTGGAGATGGAAATGTAAAAAGTGACATGGAGGACTTTAAGTTTTTCAAATCCAAATTTATTACTCCTAGATGAATGGCATGATGATACTCTGAAAAAAGACAATCCTCAGGCCTTATTTTCTTCTGTAGGAACAGCATGTGAAATGGCCTTGCACGTGAATGAACATCAGCAACAGATAGTAGATCAAGCAGGCCCTGGCTCCAGGAAGCCAACCCTTGTAGAAGCTCCATCTTCTAACAGTGAGAGCTATGTTACTATTTTCAATTGGCCATTAAGGAGTCCAAATAATGCATGGCTCACATCTATAGAAGTGTTAAAGGATATTTTGGATGTATTGGGGGATGGGTGGAACAACTCAGTGGATATAACATGCTCGTGTATATATCCTACAAGATCTAACAAATCAAGAAGCATGGTGATCCTGACATTTACAGATAATAACTATGCCCATTGCTTTTGGAGGCAGCTCTTCAAATTTGAAGGAAGAGAAATTTCATTCAAGTGGGGCCTACATACGCATCTCTTAAAGACCAATGCTAAATTTTATATGAATCCTTACACACACAAGTTAGTAAATTCAAAAACTGGAAATTATGTTCTAAAAGGTAGAGATGCTTTTCCTGGAGAACTAGCAGCTACAGAGTTCGCTGATGACCCGTGCTCAAAAGGACTGTTTGGCACCCAGGAACAAATAGTATCTGGGATAGCATCCCAACAAGTTGAAGCTCCAAAAGTGCTCATCCCTGATAAATTGGTCATATTAACATTATGTAATTGTATAACAAGGGACAGAAATGGTTTATTCATAGGAAAGAAGGCCATCTTAGATGATCTGGAATATCAAACTGGTTTAAATTTTAAATGGGGTGAGGTGGATATTCTTGAAATAATCCCAGAAAAAGGGAATAAGGGTACGGTGGTTTTGGGATTCTCTTCTATCACCCTATGTTCTTTTGTCCAAAATTGCCTGAGTAACCAGGAAATGTCCCGAGTGGCAATCTTCTTCTCACTAAGACTCCACAATTTTTGTTAATAATGACATCAAGTAAGTGGGAGCAATCTCAAAAGCAGGGGCAGTTAAAGTTTGCTCCTAAGGGCATTAAGGGCAGTAATAGTTACCCATCAGACCTTTGCTTAGATTTTAGAGGGGAAGCAGTGTGCCCATCTTTTGTAACTTTCCCTAATAATATTCCAGTGAAGACACAAAGACATCTAATGAGAAAATCTAACACACTGAGTGTACAGACAGGAGAGCCCTTAGTTTATAGATCACCTTTAGCTGGTGGCAAGTCCCTTAGGAAACATAGTACCCAGAGCAGGCCCATCAGGAAAGGTTATCTGCCTGGCCAAACACAAGTCACCAAGAAGCCCCTGGTAACAAACTTTGATTGGTGTCTGTGTAACAGGTATACTTCTTTGGCTTACCAACAAAAGAACTGACTATTAGATGGTAAGAACCCATTTCGGTCTATAAATTTCATTTCCTGGAACATCTCAGGCTGGAAGAATAAATTAGTTGATGAAGATTTTATTCAGTATCTTCAGACCTTTGACATAATCTGCCTTCAAGAGACCTGGCTTACAGAGAATGATTCCATGAGATTACAGGGTTACAGGTCTTGGGAACAGCCTGCTCTTAAATTTTCTAATGCGGGCCAGGGCAGTGGAGGGCTGGCCATTCTGATTTCTAGCACCATAGAGGTGGGTGAAATAATAGTTGCTGGGGCAGCTTCAAACTACTGCCAGACTTTGATTATTCAAGGGTGTAAACCAGGCCCTCTGATATGCATCAATGTATATCTTCCTCCAAGAGATGCCAGATCTTCATTAGATAGTTGGGCCAAGTTGGAGGACCTATTTGATAGTTTGTTTTCAGACTATCCTAATCACTTGGTTCTAATTTGTGGCGATTTTAATGCTAGAATGGGCAGTGACTATTCTGCGATGAAAAAAGCATTAGGGTTTGACTTGGGGGAAGCTTTAACTGTGCCTCGATCCTCACAAGACAAATTAGTTAATAAGAATGGCTAGTCTCTTTTCTCTTTAATTTGCAAATTTCATCTCATCTGCCTTAACGGTACTTACTTAGACCAATCGAATGGGTATTTTACATATCTAACTGACAAAGGGGGCAGTGTGGTCGATTATATCACAGGATCAGACACTATTATGCCATTTGTGCAGTCTTTTGAAATTGATGATAGAGCTGAAAGTGATCACTTCCCTCTAGGGTTGATCCTCAAGCTTCAAGAGACTCATTCTGGGGTTCTGTCAGATCTTAAAATGTCTGGCCTCTTAGAAGGTGAAAAACGGCTTAAATGGTCTCTTACAATCGATGCCCATATCAGGCAGTTACTAAGAACAGATAAGCTTCAAGGACTACGACAACATGCCCTAGTGGAGCCGCATAACATGAGGGAAATTTATCAGGATGTTATTGGTACAATTAGACCATACGTGGTCACTACCACATCAGGTAAATCTACTGCTGCCCCTCAGACCTGGTTTGATAGGGAATGCAAACTCAAGAAAAAGGAGTTGAGTAAACTAACAAGGCAGGTGAGACATATAGGCACTGATGATGCTATCTCCCTTCTAAAACAACAACGAGGAGAATATAAAACTCTTCTTAGGGAAAAAAAAGAAGGCATATTTTGTTAACAATTGGAAATTGCTGGGTCTTGCCCTCATTGAAGGCAATGACATGAAATTTTGGTCTCTGTTGCAGAGAGGTCTCATCCACAAGACATATGAGTCTGCTACCTCAATCTCACCAGAGGCATGGGTTGCCCACTTTAGGCACATTTTCGGAAGCAATTTAATTTTGCAGCATATTACAACTAAGAGCTCTGATAAATTCACTGAATGGCCTCCAGTCACCTCTGCTGCAATAAAAAAAATTGATTTCCACTCTTCGGAGTGGTAAGGCCCCTGGAGAAGATATGATTCCCTCTGAGGTATTTACAATAGATATTGACTGGTGGTCACCGATTCTTGCCAAACTATTTACTTATATTAATTCAACTGGCAACTTTCCCTCAGGGTGGCAATCAAGCATCGTAGTGCCAATTTATAAGAAAGGTGACATAAAAGATCCCTCTAACTATAGGCCCATCAGTCTTTTAGATGTAGCCTCTAAAATTTATGCACGATATCTTTTAAACAAGCTCTTAAAGTGGGACAGTAATCAATCTATTATTCATGAGGAACAAGCAGGTTTTAGGAGAGGTAAAAGTACTCTGGACCAGGTCTTTACATTATATCATCTTATATGTAAATATACCAGTGGCCTAAATAAGTTTATATATACAGCTTTTGTAGACTTTTCATCAGCTTTTGATCTGATAGACAGGCGGAGGTTATGGTACAAATTGGCTAAAATAAACATTGATAAAAGACTGTTGTGGCTTATTCAGCTCCTACATCAGGATAATTTTTTGCAGGTGAGAACGGGTTTAAATGGTGCTTTAACACAACCTGTTCCCATCAACCTTCAATACCCTTTTCAATCTACTGGCTATCATGGAAGCGTAGATTTTGTAATCCACGTTGAATAACGAGATTGGGTGGTAGTTTCTGATGTCCGTTTTATCTTTTCCTTCTTTCGCAATCATCACAATGTTGGCTTTCTTCCATGTCTCAGGCATACCCTCTGTATGAATCATGTTTATCAGTTCTAACAAATGCGACGCAGTTTCGCTTTCAAAAGTTTTATAAAATACTTCGGTGAAGCATCTGGGCCTGGAGATTTTCCACTCTTGAGGTTCTTAATAGCTGCCATTAATTCTTCCTTGTCAAATACTTTCATGAGGTCAGTCCTTTGAAGATCCATTAAAATCTCCGGTAAGGGTTATCATTCCTTTCTCCAGGTTTCCCATTTCTTCTTGAAGTTTCCTAAAGAAGCAGTTTTCCTTCGAATATTGTATCATTTCCTGATACCATCCATCTTCTTGACTTTTTGCTTTATACAATGAGGAGTAGAATTCTAAAAAAGCTCCTTCTATTTCTTTTTGAGTCGTCAATATTTTCCCTGCAGCCTTAATTTCTCTAATTCCATTCCTGTCTCTTTCCTTTTTCAATTTGTATGATAGCCACCTCCCTATCTTATTTGCAGATTCAAATTGTTTCTGTTTAATTCTTTTCATCTTAATTCCTATCTCTTTCACCATTTTGGCATTTATATCTCTCTTAATTATGGCTATTTCTTTTTTCAGGGTTAAATTTTGAGGTTCCTTTCTTAGTTTATCTTCCTGTATCTTTAATTTTTGTAAAAGATCTTGGTTCTTTTGTCTTTCCTCTCTGACGATCTCAGCTCCCCTTTGTAACAGCAATCCTCAAATTGTGGCTTTAAATGTGTCCCAGATTACATTCATTTTAGTTCCCTTTTTCTTGTTTTCATTAAAGTAGAATTTGATGCTATCTCTTATTTTATCCACAAATCTTTCTTCCCTCCGTATATTCTGTTTTAATCTCCAAGTATACTCCTTCCTTGGCAGTGACATAGTCATTTTTATCGTGTTATGATCCGACAATAATTTGGGTATTATTTCCATTCGTCTTATCTTGGGGAATAAATTCTTTGATATCCAGAACATATCCAGCCTCAACATCGAATTATGTGCTTCTGAGTGGTAAGTATCCTTTCTCTAATTGGTATTTCCTTGACCATAAGTCATCTATGTTGAACTCCTCCATTAATTCAAAGCATACTTTAGGCAGTCTTCCTTGTTTTTCATTGGTCGTCCCAGATCTATCTTGTCTGGCATCTATAACACCGTTGAAATCTCCGGTAAGGGTTATCATTCCTTTCTCCAGGTTTCCCATTTCTTCTTGAAGTTTCCTAAAGAATTTTTGTTTGTTCTCTATTGGGGTGTATATAACAATCAAGTATAGTTTCATGGCAGCTAAATTAAGTTCTAAGCCTAACACATGGCCCTCGTTATCAGTGAGTATTTGTTTCTCCTCATACTTTCTATCAACATATATTACCACTCCCTTTTTTTTTTATTTGCTGCCAAAGAGAAAAATTCTTGCCTCAGTTTTTGGTTCTTAAGGTATTTACTGTCACTCTGCCGTATCTGTATTTCTTGAAGGCATGTGATCTCAGCTTTGTTTTTTCCCAAGAAATGGTAAACTTGTCTTCTTTTCTTTAATGTGTTTAGTCCTTTAAAGTTCCATGAGATTACATTTAGGGGCATATCCTTGACTCATCCTCCTCCTCTCCTTCCTCCACTGCTTGGTCTTCTTCTTTTTCACCCTCTTCCTTATCCTCATCGTCTTCCTGATATTCCTTAATCTCTCTTTCTTTCTTCTGTAAATATTTCTCCTTTTTCTCTGCCTCTTCTGTGTTTCTATCAACCTTATCATCCTTGCTATCCTTATCCTCCGTGTCGTCTTGCCTTCTACACCTTCTCTGATGGTATTTCTTCTCTTCTTCTTCTAATTTTTCCAAAAAATCTCTTTCTTTTTCTAGGGAGTTTATTTTATACCTCTTTTGTCGGTATGTGCAAGAAATGTCTTCAATTCTTTCCCCCTGTAGTTTATCCCAAGCCTTATCAATGTTCGTGTGAGTGATTTATATTCTTGTCTCTTCCTTAGGATTTCCACCGGGGTATATATCTTGTGTGAGTGTTTTATATTCTTGTCTCTTCCATAGGATTTCCACCGGGATATATATCTTGATTTCTTTGGCCTCTAATATTAACTTTTCAGTATAATTTTTTTGGATAATCTTATCTCTATATTTAGATCTTGTAAATACTATTAGTGTCTCTCGGTAGCTTCCTGTCCTTTGCTATAGCTGAGTTAGCTCTGAAAATTTTATCCACTTCCTGCCCTATACTTTCATCTGGTTCATCAATAAAGTTTGCCAAGGGAGAAATTATCCTTTCGTGCAGATTTTCGTACATTCTTTCTGGTAGTCCTCGTAATTTAACACATTTCTCTCTGTACCTGATTTCTTGTAAGAGACTTGTTTGCTTTTCTTTCTCCATTTCCTTAGTTAATTTGTCTGTTTGAGACTCCAACACTGTTGTTCTACTCTTGATGTTATCCATATCATCCTTAATATCTTTTAGTTCCGTAGTCATCTTATCTAATCTCTTAGTAATTTTCTCCAAATCCTGCCTCACGTCTTTTTTTAAAGTCTCTCAGATCCTGTTTTATCTCTTTCTTAAATGATCTTAGTTCTTCAAGAATTTGTATGTTAATATCTACGTGCTTAGGAGGCATCTCTGTTGATCCCCTTCTCGTTGTTGTTGTAACTGCTGAGACCTTATAAGCCCTGGGTCTAAGCCCCGAGGCCATCTATTAGTCTCCTCTCCCCCAAAACTTTAAATTTATTTTCTAGAGTTATATTTGTGTCTTTGTTTTTGTTATATACTAAACACAGTTTTGCTAGAATCTAAGAATCAGATCCAGCAGATATAGAAAAAACTGCTATACTATAAACCAGTTCCAAAACCGCCTTAAAGATAAGATATCCAAAGCCCCAACATCACCACTTATATAGATCACCACTTAAAACTGGTTCTCATTTGTTTTTTGATACCACCTGCCCTATTTATGATTCTAAAACAAGTACAGTCCTACACTACCACTCAGAATATATATATTCAGCAAATGTTATGGCGAAATTTGGGTCTTTCACCCTTAATCTCCTTCTATTTCCCCTCTTCCCAAGTTAGATCTCTCTGCCTCCTCTGTTCCTTCCCACTGGTTTCTCTCAAAGAGAAACAGACACACCAAAAAAAGGAAAGAAAAAGAGGGGGGGGAAGTCTGCTCCGTTAGATCCCACTCCGTCTGTTCCGCCCCGAACCGTCTGAGCCTTTCTGCTTCCTTCTGCTGTAAGTCTTCCCCACGTTCCTTTCCTCTGAGCTCTCCTCCCTCGTACTCTATTCCTCCGTCTGTTCCTTCCTTCTGACCCCCGTCACGCACTCTCAGCAACCCTAAGTTGCTCCGTCACCTCTTTTCTCCGTCTGCCCTTCTCCTTCTGTTCCTTTAAATCCGTCTGCTCCTCTGCTCCCGTCTGCGACTCCGCCTCTTATCCTGTGCTCCAGGCCAAGCCTATCTGTCTGCTCAGCCTTCTACCCGCCCAATATTTTCTCAGGACTCCGGGTCGCCACAGTTGTTCCGTCTGTACCTCCTCCCTTCTATTCCGTCAGGGCCGCAATAGCGTCTTATCTGTCAATCTTTTAAAGCCTCTGTTTGATTTCAAGAGCAAGTCTTTGTGTCTCCTCGCTCCTTCTGGCCAACGGGCCAACGTAGCGCTGCTTCTACACAGGCTCCTCCTCCTCCCTAGCAGTTGCCTGCCCTTGCCTCTCCCCTCCTCCTTCTAATGACGATCCTCCAATCTCCTGCTGTCTCAGACTCAGCTGTTCACCCCCAATGCTTGCCAAAGTCCCGTATCTAAGTACTGCGTATCGAGGATTACCTACGCAGTTATTTTTATAGCAGCTTATCATTAAGTCTTCCCAGCTATTTTCACAAACTAAATTTTCTCTGAATAGAAATTGTCTCCCACTCACCCTTGCAGTAGTTTCACCCGCTGTATTGAGCCTGCTATCTCTCCCCCACTTCTTATAACCAGTATTTCCTTTTATTGATTTAGGAGTTAACTCTCAGAAGGAAGGCTTGTTGTTGGAAGCCCATTCGCCCTCTTTGAGTTATTTGCTTCTCTCTGACCAGTTAATTTCAGCAGTTCTCTGCCTTTAATAATAGGGGGAGAAATCAAGACTAAGTGCCAATGGCTCCAAAAACAGCACTGGCTGCTCGGCGTGCTGTTTGTAATCGGGGAGGAATCTTCCCTTCACCCCCTGAAACGCAAAAAGCTACTACTGCAAGCCCCAGTTCCCCTTTTATCTTCCCAGATAATCAGGTTGTGGTGGTCTTCAAAAAAAGACCCCACTTACCGTCCCTGGATGACTGGCCCCACGGAGCCCCGTTTGAGCCAGTCCTACATCTTTGCTCCCCCTACTGGAAGCCCATCCAGCCTCTGTTTAAAAACCTCCAAAGAAGGAAACTCCACCACACTACGAGGCAGTGTATTCCACTTCTGAACAGCTCTTACCATCCGGAAGTTCTTCCTAATGTTTAGGTGGAATCTCTTTTCCTGTAATTTGAACCCATTGTTCCGTGTCCTAGTCTCTGGAGGAGCAGAAAACAAGCTTGCCCCATCCTCAGTATGACATCCCTTCAAATATTTAAATATGGCTATCATGTCCCATCTCAACCCTCTCTTCTCCAGACTACACATGCCCAGTTCCCTAAGCCCCTCCTCATAGGGCATGGCTTCCAGACCACCCACCATCCTGGTCACCCTCCTCTGGACACATTCCAGCTTCTCAATAGCCTTCCTGAATTGTGGCGCCCAGAACTGGACACAGCATTCCAGGTGACGTCTGACCAAAGCAGAATCCAGTAGCACTGTGACTTCTCTTGATCTAGCCACTATACTCCTATTAACGCAACCTAGAATCGCATTGGCTTTTTTAGCTGCTGCATCACACTGCTGACTCATGTTCAGCTTGTGGTTCACTAAGACTCCTAGATCCTTTTCGCATGTTCTGCCCTCAAGCCAGGTGTCACCTGTCCTATATCTGTGCATTTCGTTTTTACTGCCCAAGTGTAGTATCCTAAATTTCTCCCTGTTGAAATTCATTTTGTTAGTTTTGGCCCAGCTTTGAAATCCGTTAAGGCGGTCATTTTGGATTCTGGTCCTGTCCTCTGGGGTATTAGCTACCCCTCCTAATTTGGTGTTATCTGCAAACTTGATAAGTTTTGTTTCCTTTCCTTTCATTTTGCATTTTTGAAGATCATAAAATGAAGTGATTTTTTCATCTGTAGCTTTTAAAGGGAAGAAGTGATACATTGGCACTGAATTGGCCCTCTCGTGTCCCCACCAACCATACTTGAGATGGTTGTGGGACTGAGAAAAGGCCCTCTCCCGATGATCTCAGGGCCCAGACCAATTCATAGAGGGAGATACGGTCTGCCAGATAGCCTGGACCTGAGCCATATAGGTCATAACCAGCACTTTGAATTGTGCCCGGAAACAGATTGGCAGCCAGTGGAGCTGTTTCAACAGAGGTGTGGTATGATCTCTGTAACCTGCCCTAGTTAACAGTCTGGCTGCAGCTCTTTGGACCAACTGAAGTTTCCAAACACTTGTCAAAGACAGCCCCATGTAGAGCGTATTATAGTAGTCTAAGTGAGATGTAACTAAGGCATGTATCACCATGGCCAAGTCAGGCATGTCAGGGAATGGGCACAGTTGGTGCACAAGCTTTAAGTGTGCAAAAGCACTCATGGCCACCGCAGAAACCTGGGCCTCCAGGTTCAAGGTTGAGTCTAGGAGTACCCCCTAACTGTGAACCTGTGTCTTCTGGGGGAGTGTAACTCCATCAAACACAGGCTGAATCCTTATTCCCCGATCTTCCTTCCAGCTTACCAAGAGCACCTGTCTTGTCCAGATTAAGTTTCAGTTTGTTTGCCCTCATCTAGTCCATTACTGATGATGGACACTGGTTTAGGACCAAGACAGCCTCTTTGGAATGGGGTGGAAAGGAGTAGTAGAGTTGGGTGTCATCCGCATATTGATGGCACTGCACTCCAAAACTCCAGATGACCTCTCCCACCAGTTTCATGAATATGTTGAATAGCATGGCGGGGGGGGGCAACACTGAGCCCTGAGGGACCCAACCGGCCAACAGCCAAGGGGTCAAACAGGAGCCCCCCAGCACCACCTTCTGGGATGGCCCCTCCAGGAAAGAACAGAGCCACTGTAAAACAGTACTTTGAAGTCCCATCCCAGCAAGGCAGCCCAGAAGGTTGATGCTATTGAAAGCCAATGAAAGATCCAACAGAACCAACAGGGACACACTTCTCCTGTATAGGTCATCCACCAAGAGGACCAAAGCTGTCTCTATTCCATAGCCAGTCCTGAAGTCAGATTGAAATGGATCTAGATAATCCATTTCCTCCAAGCATCCTTGGAGTCAGAAGGAGGAAATTCACTGGGAGCTCCGACAAGTGCAGTAAATCTATAGAGCTCAGAAAGCGACCTTGCCTTTGGTAGTCGGTTTAGACTACCAAATGTACTGGTTACTGGTACTGGTTACCAGTACCGGTACTGGCTACTGGTTTAGCCAGTCTAGGTTCAGAGAAACAAGCAGTGTGCTCAGCCAGCTGGGGTCAAATAATCCAGTAAGAGTTGTCTGAATGTCAGAGTTCTGAATGGCAGGAGTCAAGGAACAGGAATGCTGTCCAGAAAGTGGATGAGTTTCTTTCAGCAACCAGCACTAGATAGGGTTATAGGGTTGGCTCGTAAATGGGCTGGTGCCAGATGGCTCTAATCAGAGCCCCTCCTTTGTTGCTTGGCAAGGAGCCTCATTGAGTATCATTATTCAGCTCTTCGCTCCATGTGCTGAGGCTGAGGACTTGGGGCTGTGCTTTCTCCCCAGCTGCATCTTCTGCCAAATCAGCTGCAGGTGAGTCCTGGCTTTATTCCTCCTGCGACTGAGGCTGTTCTTCAACAGGAAGAGCTGCCTGAGTCTCTTCTTCAGACTCCTCTTCAGGCTCATAATCTAGGTCTGGATCCTGGCCCATGACGCTAAGAGACCGCCCCACACACACACAAAGGATGAAATTGTATATTACATGTAACATACTGCTGACTGCTTATACAAGGTCTACCTGTTCAGATAAAATATTAATATTAATATATTTATTTAGTACTGAAATTCTGTCATCGTTCTTTGCTTTATGCTTTATCCCTGCAGTGCTAATATATAAGTTGTTTCATTCATGGGATTTTTTAATATAAAGATGAACAGTGTGAAGTCATTTGAAATGTATAGCTAGAATGAACCTAAGAATTTACAATCATAGAATCAGAGAGTTGGAAGAGACCACAAGGGCCATCCAGTCCAACCCCCTGCCATGCAGGAAATCACGATCAAAGCATCCCCGACAGATGGCCATCCAGCCTCTGTTTAAAAACCTCCAAAGAAGAAGACTCCACCACACTACGAGGCAGTGTATTCCACTTCCAAACAGCTCTTACTGTCAGGAAGTTTTTCCTTATGTTTAGGTGGAATCTCTTTTCCTGTAGTTTGAACCCATTGCTCCAAGGCCCAGTCTCTGGAGCAGCAGAAAACAAGTTTGCTCCATCCTCAGTATGACATCCCTTCAAAGATTTAAACATGACTATCATGTCGCCTCTCAACCTTCTCTTCTCCAGACTAAATATGCCCAGCTCCCTAAGCCGCTCCTCATAGACCACCCACTATCTCGTCGTCTTCCTCTGGCGACATTCCAGCTTGTCCATATCCTTGGATTGTGGTGCCCAGAATTGACACAGTATTCCAGGCGAGGCCTGACCAAAGCAGAAGACAGTGGCACTATTACTTCCCTTGATCTAGACACTATACTCCTATTGATGCAGCCTAGAATTAATTTCACTATTTTCTAGTGAAATTCTAGCAACATTCCTCTGTTAGGGATGGTCAGCATCCCTAAGCCATATAATTCAGAATTATTGTGTGAAAATATCTGCAGCTAACCAAGAAAATCAAAATTCAGCTATTAGCAGTGTTTTACACAGAATCTGTGAAGAAATCTCAATAGCTGAGTTCAAGTCTCAATAGTTGAGTTCACATTAACCCCTATCCTGATTTCTACTTGGTTTGTGCCTATGCAAATCCTCATATTTCCCATTAATTGGATCTCTCTCTTTTGCTCTGTCTCTGAGATATATTTACCTGGGATAGTATTTCTAAAAGCTGAAGGAGGCATGATTTCCTCATTATAGATGTCCTTTTTTTAAAAAAATGGAGCATGATTTCAGTCGGGGATGCTTTGATCGTGATTTCCTGCATGGCAGGGGGTTGGACTAGATGGCCCTCGTGGTCTCTTCCAACTCTGCAATTCTATGATTCTATGACATTTTCATTGACTGCATGAATTTCAAGGAGTGAGTGTTGTGGCATATTTGTTTTCGAGATGGAGTATGAACCCATGCTCACATTGTGATCTGGCCATGACTTCTAAAGACAGAAAAGATCCATTAAATGATAAGGGGTGAGATATGTACTGGAAAACAATCAACATTCCTAAATAACTGAATAAAATAAAGACCAGGGTGACCTGCAGATCCCTAGCTTTGCTTCTTCATGAAATAATCTGATTAAAATTGAACACTACAGACTGTCACTTCAGCTTTCACATAGAGTGATATTTTAAAGTGTGAAATGTGTCTTATAGTAAAACTGTTACTCTCACAAAGAAACTGAAAACTAACTTCCTATCTGATAGATCATGTGATTTGAGAAGAAGGAATGATTTTCTGGGTAGCTTCAAATTTGGTGAAGGCAGAACAAAAGCTTCAAGAGCCATGGTAATCAGACCAAAGGCATATTTAGATCAGCATTGTGTGTGCATGGTGGTCAATTAAATGCCTAGGGAAGCCTATAAGCAGGCCAAGAGTACAAAAGCACCCCCTGTTCATTCTCCCAAGGAAGTGATATACAGATGCATAATTCCTAAAGCACTGGGTATCACAGAATCATAGAACTGTAGAGTTGGAAGAGACCACGAGGGCCATCCAGTCCAACCCCCTGCCATGCAGGAAATCACGATCAAAGCATCCCCGACAGATGGCCATCCAGCCTCTGTTTAAAGACCTCCAAGGAAGGAGACCCCACCACTCTCCAAGAGAGTGTGTTCCACTGCCGAACAGCTCTTACTGTCAAAAAGTTCCTCCTAATGTTGAGGTGGAATCTCTGTTCCTGGAGCTTGCATCCATTGCTCTGTGTTCCAGTCTCTAGAGCAGCAGAAAACAAGCCTGCTCCATCCTCAACGTGACACCCCTTCAAATACTTAAACAGGGCTATCATATCGCCTCTTAACCGTCTTTTTTCCAGGCTAAACATAGCCAGCTCCCTAAGTCTCTCCTCATAAGGCATGGTTTCTAAACTTTTCACCATTTTATTTGCCCTTCTCTGGACATGCTCCAATTTGTCCATATCCTTTTTGAATTGTGGTGGCCAGAACTGGACACAGTATTCTAAGAGGTCTCACCAAGGCAGAATAGAGCGGCAGTATTACTTCCCTTGATCTAGACACTATACGTCTATTGATGCAGCCCAAAATTGCATTGGCCTGTTTAGCTGCCGCATCACACTGTTGACTCATGTTAAACTTGTGGTCTACTAGGACTCCTAGATCCCTTTCGCATGTAGTCTCATTCAGCCAGGTCTCCCCCATCCTATGTCTATGCACTTCATTTTTCCATCCTAAGTGCAGTACTTTACATTTCTCCGTATTGAATTTCATTTTGTTAGCTTTGGCGCAGCTCTCCGGTCTATCCAGGTCATTTTGAATTTTGAATCTGTCCTCTAGGGTATTAGCTACTCCTCCTAAATTGGTGTCATCTGCAAATTTGATAAGTATGCTCCTAATTCAATCATCCAAGTCATTGATAAAGATGTTGAATAGCATTGGGCCCAGGACAGAATCCTGTGGCACCCCACTGATCACATCTTTCCAAGATGAAGAAGAGCCACTGCTGAGCACCCTTTGGAATATGCATCATGACTAGTAGACCTATGCACCATGAATTTATCCAGCTCCCTTTTGAAGCTGTCCAAGTTCTGATAAATACATAAATACTACTAAGATTCCTTTGGAGCTTAGAATTGTGTAAGATTAGGTTTAATAGAGTATTAACATTTCCTGCTTTACACAAGGGAACCCTCATTAAATGTCCTCTGTTTCAAGTGTTTTCCAGTCCAGTAAAATTGAAAGATAACTATAAGGGGAGAGGCAATGGCAGGCTGCCTTCATGGAGCTCAATGAAAGGAAAAGCTGCAGCAGCAACACTCACTGGTGTGGAGGCAAGTTCCGGCTGATGAATTTCTCCCTGGAGAAGGGGAGAGCATAGAGGTCATTCACTTGGGTCCAAGAACCTTGCAGGGACCCAAGAAGTCAAATGTGAGAAAAGTGGGGGGGCATGGGAATTCCACCAAGCTCATGCTGCTCTATGCGAGACTCTAAAGGACAGTGAGCCTGCAGCCCCACTTTCTTAATCACTTTTTAATAGTTTGAATTTAAATCAGAAGAGATCCCCAGTTTGGTAGCTATGCAAATACCCCAGAGAGCTTCCTACTTTCCATACTAATAGGAGAGACTATTAAGGACTATTTCTAATATCTTTAAGACTGCATTTTGAAAGTAGAATGCCTAACAAGGCTCTGCTTTTTTAAAAAAGTTTTCCAAATGGACAAAAGGTATAGTAACATTAAAAGTTGGAAAATAACCTTTTAATGTTGGAAGACTTACTGTTCTTGCAAGTGTTTTTGCAAGTAAAAAATGGACTAAGGGAAGAGATCGGTTTGTTATGGGAAAGTGGATTTGTTTTCCCGCTAGTATGTATTTCTTCAATTTTATGTTATGCATCTTGGAAAATTTTAAATGAAATGTTTAAAATGTTTTTAAAAAAGAAAGATAGGAGAGGGCAGGGATCTTGATATTAGCATCTTGACAGCTAATTGAATAGGGGAGCCATACCAATCACATGAGCAGTCTTCCTCACTATGCTGAGATGTACCATATTTCTTTTTAAATTATAGCAATCATTTATACATTTGCGTACAAATTCTAATAGCATCTACCTTTGGTGAGTCATTTCCTTATTGCAGCAAAATATACATGATCATTCTAAAACTAGAAGATATTTTTTAAAATAGTTTTGTCTTTTCAGTTTTCATTACCATTTAGGTTGGGAAACTGTTGTAAAATCTGGCTGCCTTGGAGTATGAGTTCTAATTTTTCAGGTCCCTAGAGTATCTCTGTTTATATTATTTTGTTGCCCATCCTAAAGGCTCAGTATAACATGGTGCTATATGAACAAAGTGGGAGAAGAGTGCTCTAAAGATTAGGTGGTGGATTAGTGGTCAAACCAAATGAATGCCATGATCTTGCAGCCTTAAAAAGGACACTCTCAGCAACTTCTTGGCATTTTAGGAAATTGAATTTACATTGCAGAGGGAGAGAGTTGACCTTGTTGGCGATTTTGTTGGATTAAAGTAGACATTTTCTTCAGGGAAAGGAACTGTAGAATGATTAAGAGCATGGATGCTGATTCCTGGTGATAACTGTAAGCTCCAGATTTCTTAACAGAATCTTGGTATGATCACATTTTGTATCACAGAATGTATGGGAGTGTAAGCATAAGCTTGTACCCCACTTCCAAGGCACCCCACTCCTGGAATGTTAGCATTGCCCTGCACCCCATTTTTACAGGCCTGAGAAGTTGGCCAGGTTTGGTTCATTAATGCAGCCTTTTACAAGGGTAAAAGACAGGATGGTCTCAGAAAAGGTCATTTTTGTTTTTCCCTGGAAAGGAAGGCCTGGGGCTGAAGGGCCAAAAGAAGACACATTCCACATAAATGGGAAGGTAATGGATGGAGAAACCCTTTTGTATTTGCTGATTGTGAAATTTCCTCTCCTCAGCTCCCAACCTTAAAGAAGCTGCTAAAAGCTGTTTAAATTCAATCACTGGACATTAGGAAAGACATTTAGAATCTTTCTCACCTTTTGTCAAGACCAGGACTCTCATGGCTCATGGAATTCATTGTTTTAGCCCATAAAGCAACCAATCCCCTCAGGTGTATTTGGAGGTATAAAAGACCCCTCAAAATATGCCTCATTGCACACAGTTGTAATAGGGGGGAAACTCTGTTACTCTGTGTTAGCCACATCCAGCTTCTCCATCTACTCTGCCAGACGGACTACAGGACAGGTGATATTATTACCCCAGCACAACCCTCTTGCAACCCTCCATCCCAAGCTTTCCTACTGTTTCTTCCTATAGCCTTGTGTGAATGCTTTCTTTGAGTGAATGTGTGTGTGTTTGGTGTTGTGTTATTTTTGAACTCCTTAATAAAAGTACATACTTAATTTTAAATGTGTACGTATTCCATCCAGATTAGTACCAGTATAATAGGTTCGCAGATTCTGTTGTTACCCCCTCTTGCATAGCTAAAGTCGAGTTGCTGCTAATTTCCCCAACATATTAGAAACTCGATATTTTCTTGGAATATTTCAAGGAGCATTTTGGGTAACAGGAGGGCATCACTTAAGTCCTTGTGGCAAGGAGAAAGCTGATTCTGCCAGATATTATCAAGAGAAGGGAATTCATGCTAATCAGAATTTGACAGCAATGTTTATCAATGGCTATATGTGGTGAAGTTTTATGGCTATTTAAAAGAATTAAAAGAACATCTGGACCCAAAAGCTCTGTGAAGGTAGAGGCTGAAAATCCTGTTCTGTCAGTTGTGGACTGAAAAGTGCAATAAGGTATCTATGAAAGGGGCAGAATTCGTTCTGAAAAAGTCAAGATATCTGTACTAACAAGGGTATGAAGAAGGGATATGAGGTGCCTGTGGATAGTCCGGATTGATGTTTGATGTTTGGAAACACTAAAGGATCAGTTTAAATCAGTCAGTTTAAAGCTGGCACATGTTAAATCAGGCATGTTAAATAAGCCAACTATGCTTCCAGCTTTCTCAAAAGAATGCCAGACTAATCTTATATCTGGTTTTGATAAAGTTACAAGCTTGGTAGATCAGGGTAGTGCTGTGGACATGCTTTATGTTGATTTCACTAAGGCCTTTGACAAGGTCTACCGTGATATTCTTACAAACAAGCTGATGAAATGTGGTTTGGATAGTGCTTCTGTTAGGTGGATTTGTAATTGGTCAATGGACTGAGATTATCAGATGGGCCCTTAAAACCCATCCCTGTCCTGTTACCTCCCCACCCACCCCACTCCTGTCCCTGTTACAGTTTAAAGAAAATTTTTAATACACTTACATTTATTCTGGCATAAGAACTACTCCCCCTCCCCTCAGCAGGCCGGGAGTGAATGCAGCTGTCACAAAGCTGCATTCACGTCCCATAAAGCAAATCCTGCCTGTTCTCACGAGAGAACGATCACGCGGAAATTTAAAAATAAAAACCCAACCAAATGTCAAATTAAAAAAACAAGCCCCAAAACACAGTTTAAAAATTAGAAGTAATCTGGGGAGGGGGGAAAAGGGTATCACTTACCTCCTTGTCCCGATTGCACCTGGAAGTGTTCCGCACAAACCTCCTAGTGACCTCACAGTGATGCTGGCAGTGCGCTAGCAGAAAGGGTCTCTGTTTCAGACGCCCATGATTCTGTTACTTAAACAGAATGGACAATCTATTAACAACTTTTCCCCATGAATAAGAAAACACGGGGACAGAACGGTGGCAGTACGGAGGAAGAATGGGAGAGGGGTGACATCGTCTGAAAGGGAAATCCTTTTGAGACCCTGTTTCATCTCTGTCCCAGATTATAAAGCCTGTCTGATAATCTCCTGAATCTAAAGAATGCTCACCAATGATTGGTCTTCATACTAAAGAGAAGAGACTATGCGTTGTTTTGGGGTTCTATCTGGGCCTGGTGTTGTTTATAATTACAAATGACTTGGAGGAAGGAATAGAAGGCATAATTATCAAATTTGCAAGTGACACTGAATTAGGAGGGGGGAGCTAATATTGCAGAGGACAGGACCAGAATTCAAAATTCAACAGGGATGAGTGTAAGGTACTTAAACTTAGTACTAAATTTAGGCAGGAAAATGACACCTAGCTTGAAAGCAGTACATGTGAAAAGGACCCAAGAGTCTTAGTAGACCACAAACTAAATATGAGTCAACTGTGTGATGTGGTGGCCAAAAAAAGCCTCAGCAGTAGTATAATGTCCAGATCAAGGAAATAGTATTGCCAAGCTATCCTGCTTTTGTCAGATCCCACCTGGAATACTGTGTCCAGTTTTGGGGACCAGAGTTCAAAATGACAATCTGGAACATATCTAGAGGCAGGCAACAAAGATTTTTTTTTTAACAAAAAGATAATCTTGATTAGTATATAAGCAACAAAACAATATACTATTAACAGTAAACTATAAACAATACACTATAATACACCACCTAAGCACACTAACAATTCAGTGCAAAAAACTAACTACCCCAGTCTACCTGCTTCCCCACTTCCTTCCCCCACATAAAAGACATACAAAATTGACTTCCCACCCTCCAAACCAAAGAAAATATAATAAAAATATGTAAAACTTCTCTAAACTACTTAACTATAATTATGTCTTCTGATTTACCTTGAAAGTCCAACAGAAAAGCAAAAAACAAGCATCAGTCTTCAAATCCCACAAGCATGATATCCCCCTCTTTCTTCTTTATAAAACATAAAAACAATCCCCAATCTGCAAAAAGAAAAAAAAATGTCTAGCAACTTATCTATTCAAAGTACATAATTTATCTATGTCTGCCATTTCACAAATGTTTGAAACTCATTCTTCTTTTGCTGGCAAATGAGTATTTTTCCAGTTCTAGGCATACAACAGCCTTGCTGCCAGTATCCTATAATAAATACATCACCTTAACATTAAAATTAACACCCTCAAATTGCTCACTTGACAACCCCAATAAAAAAACAACAACTCAGGTTTCAATTGTATTCTTATTTTCAAAATATCTTGCTTCAGCGTCTGTACCACCTTCCAATATATCTTAGTTTTATTACATGTCCACCACAGTTGATAAAAGTACCTTCATGTGCTTCACATTTCCAACATACATTTTTGACTATTTTAGACAATTTTGTTGGAATCAGATACTATCTATGCATCATTTTATAAAAGTTTTCTCTAAGGTCGTAGCATATCTTTAAATCCTTTCTACATCCTTTCCTATTGTTCCAATTCAATGTCATATTCAAAGTTTAGCGCCCATTTAACCATACATTCTTCAACTTGTTCATCCATCACCTAACTCTACTTTCAGTAACATCTTATGGATATTCCCAATCAAGTGTTCAACATCTGTACACAATTTAACATCAAACTGGTCTGTAACAAACAATTTGATCCCAACAAGGTAGCAACCAATATATGGTTTGATCCTTAATGTAGAGGTGCCTGAAAAGCATTGATGGATTACCCTCGGCATGCACTTAGAAATCATATCCCTATATATATGTTGATATACTTTTATTATTTATCAATTATACATATTATATCATAACTATATTTATATTAATCTTATATTATAGCTATTCATCACATAGTCAGTCCAGTGTATATTTAGGATTGTGTGTATACAGCGCTGATGAAAGCATTCAAGGAGTCGCAAGTGTTGGCGATAGGTGACCCATGTTTCAGACCCATAAAGGAGAATAGACAGTACAACGCTGAAAGAATCACAACCCAGAAACATCACCCAAGGAGACGTTCTGCTGTGCGTTCTGCAACTGGACTTGTTTATTTCGGATTGGCCTTTTTAGTCATCAGTGCGCTTGCAGAAAGTGCAGGATGAGTCCTTCCTGAATGCTCGTTTGCGAAGAAAAGCCAGAGAGAGATACTATGGCTATGAAACACGCCAGATGTTATACTATAGTATTCATTCTGTCATGCATCATATCACATTGTGCATAATATGCAACGTGTCTAGAGATACAGCACATACATAGTACATCATACCATATATATATATATAGATATATGTAGATATACATCAGTTATATATCAACCATATATATTATGCATTAACTACATATATATAAATTACATATAAAATATTAGACATATTGAACATAGCCAGATAAGTGGTCAATATGTAAAATATATGCTAATATGGGTGTTAGTATAATCTCTCTGGCTTGTCTTTGCAAACGAAGATTCAGGAAGGACTCATCCTGCAATTTCTGCAAGCGCACTGATGACTAAAAAGGCCAATCTGAGATAAACAACTCCGGTTGCAGAAAGCACAGCAGAAGGTCTCCTTGGATGATGTTTCCGGGTTGTGATTCTTTCTGCGTTGTCGTTTCTCTTCAAGACTTGTTTGGCGTGAGTTCTCAAATAAGGCTGCAGCATTGTGGATAGTGCGTCTCCATGCCTCCCGATGTGAGGCCAGGGCGGACCATTGTTGGTGATCAATTCGGCAGAGCCTGAGATGTTGTTTCAGGGAGTCCTTGTATTGCTTTTTTGGGGCGCCCCTCTTACGCTGACCCGTGACAAGTTCACCGTAGAGTACTATTTTTGGGAGGCGATGGTCCTCCATCCTAGAAATGTGCCCTGCCCAGCGCAGCTGTGTTCTCAATATCATGGCCTCAATGCTGGTGATCCCTGCTTGTTCAAGGACAGCAACATTCGTCACATAGTCAGTGAAGTGTATATTTAGGATTGTGCGTATACAGAGCTGATGAAAGCGTTCGAGGAGTCGTAAGTGGTGGCGATAGGTGACCCATGTTTCAGACCCATAAAGGAGAATAGACAGTACAATGGCTCTATACACACTGATTTTTGTGCTTTGCCTCAGGTATTTATTACTCCAGACTCTTTTGTAAAGTCTTCCAAATGCGCTATATGCCTTTGCTAATCTCTGATCAATCTCTTTGACAATCTTGGCATCTGAGGAGATGATTCTTCCCAAGTAGGTGAACTGCTGAACAGACTTAAGCACAAATTTGCCAAAGGCAATGTGGGGGATGATGGTGTTTGTCCTGTGGTGCAGGCTGGTAAAGAACTTCCATTTTCTTAAGATTGACTTCCAGCCCAAACAGCTCTGCAGCTGTTGTGAAGCAGGATGTTAGGCGCTGCAGAGCTGCTTCTATGTGGGCAACAAGGGCAGCATCATCAGCAAAGAGCAGCTCACAGACTAGATAGTTTAGAGTATTGGTGCGAGCCCTCAGATGGCTTAAGTTAAACAAGCTACAATCAGTACGGTAACGTATATAGATGCTATCTTCTTCAAGCTCTGCTGTAGCCCTTTGGAGCGTCATGCTGAAGAAGATAGTAAATAAAGTTGGAGCAAGAACACAACCTTGCTTCACTCCATTAGTTATTAGAAAGGGCTCTGAAAGAGCATCACCATATCTGACTTGACCGCGCTGGCCCTCGTGTAGCAAGATAATCATTTTAAGGAATTTGGGGGGACATCCTAGTCTTTCCAGGATCTGCCACAGACCTTTTCTACTCACAGTGTCGAAGGCTTTGGTGAGGTCGACAAATGTTACATAGATACCTTTGTTCTGCTCTCTACATTTCTCTTGCAGTTGTCTAAGGGCAAATACCATATCTGTAGTACTCCTTTTGGCTTTGAAGCCACATTGGCTTTCAGGAAGACATTCCTCTGCAATAGTAGGAACTAATCTGTTCAGGAGTATCCTTGCAAGGATTTTTCCAGCACTAGAGAGCAGTGTTAAGCCTCAATAGTTTGAGCAATCGGATTTTGCTCCTTTTTTCTTGTACAGGGTGATGATGACTGCATCTCAGAGATCTGATGGCAGTTCCCCTTTTCCCCAGCAATTCACAAGGAGTTTGTGGAATTTATCGTGGAGTACATGACCTCCGTGTTTCCAAACTTCGGGTGGGTTTCCATAAATCCCAGCTGCCTTGCCGTTTTTCATCTGCTGTATGGCCTTAAGGGTCTCCTCCAAAGTGGGTGCTATGTCCAATTCATTTTTCATCGGTTTTTGTATCATATGTTGGATAGCTGAGCCTTGGACTACTCGGTTGGCACTAAAGAGACTTTGAAAATGTTCAGCCCATCGATTCAGGATGTAGGCTTTATCAGTAATCAATGTTTGACCATCTGTACTGTATAAGGACCTTTGGACCTGATAAGTAGGTCCAAACACTGCTTTAAGAGCTTCATAAAATCCTTTAAGATCACCCAGATCTGCACAGCATTGTGTCTTTTCTGCTATATTGATCCACCACTTCTTCTGCATGTCTTGGAGTTTTTGTTGATGCTTACTACATGTGAGACATAAAACTACTTTTCTTACATGGCAGGTTGGCTGGGTGAGGTATGCCTGGTGAGCAGTTCTTTGCCAACAGCTCCTGGATCTCTTGGTTGTTTTCATCAAACCAGTCTTGATTTTTCTTGTGGGAGAACCCGAGGGATTCTTCCGCAGACTGGAGGATACTGTTTTTTATATGTTGCCAAAGCATATGTAGGAGAAGGATCTGTAGGATGGTCTTCAAGTTTTGTTTGCAGATTTACCTGGAAGTTGTCTCTCATGGTAGCTTGTTGAAGATTATTGACTTGGAGTCTCCTCTTTAAGATGCCACTCCTCTTAGGTTTGAAGATTTAGTTTACACCTTACGAGGCGATGACCTGTTTGGCATTCTGCACTGGGCATCACTCGAGTATGACGGACATCGCGAATGTTTCTCTGGAGGACTAGAACATAGTCAATGAGGTGCCAGTGTTTGGATCGGGGATGTATCCAAGTTGTCTTCAAGCTATCTTTCTGCTGAAAGACAGTGTTTGTAATAGTCAGCTGTTGTTCTGCACAGAACTCTAACAAGAGGCGTCCGTTATCATTGCAATTTCCAACATCATGCTTGCCTAAGACACCTTTCCAGGCTTCAGAGTTCTTTCTTACTCTGGAATTGAAGTCACCAAGGATAATAATTTTATCTTCTACAGGGACATTTTGTATGAGTTGGCGTAGGTCTGTGTAGAATTTGTCTTTCTCTACAGGGTCGGCTTGCATAGTTGGGGCATATATATACTAAAGAGAAGAACATGTGGGAGGCATAAGGAAATAATGTGATCAGAGTGTCCTGTTGGCAAGGTTTTGAGTTTTGAGGCAATGGAGTTTTTAATCATAAAGCCTACTCCTGAAAGATGTTTTTCGGTTTTCGGTTTGCCAGACCAGTAAAGTGTGTAGCCAGCGCCTTGTTCTTTAAGGCTGCCTTCGTCATGGAGATGAACTTCACTAAGAGCAGGAATGTCAATATTAAGTCGTGATAGTTTATGGGCTATTAGAGCAGAACGACGCTCAGGCCATCCACTATCTGCAGAGTCTCGCATGGTTCTGATGTTCCAGCATGCAAGGGTCAGTTTATTTACACCTTTGGAGGCCGGTGTGTGCCTTTGTTTCTTTGCCTTGGTTTGACCACATCAGAAGATGCCTGTTGGCCGCGGCTAGCCAACCAGCTAGATGGGGATGAACTTTCATTAGGCCTCCTTTTCTAGGTTCCTCTCCATATGGAGCAAACAATGCTCTCCTTTAAAAAGGCTGCTTGGTCGTTCAGGATGCTGCCGAACAAGACTGTCATCTCACAGGTCATCCTGAAGTGACCAAAGTCCTGAACCACCTGCATGCAGGGTTGGGTCTGCAGCTTCCAGTACATCTTTACACCTGCCATTTCGTCCCTCGCCTATCGCTACAGGGCTTTTTCGGAATTGGATTTGTCCTTCGAGCCTGTGCAATGGATTTTTCTGGTGGAGCACAGCGTGCACAGAACTGGCCTCACCCTTTAAACCAAAGGTTCATCTGCTGTGGCCTTGCAAACATGGACGGTAGCAGCGAGGTCCTCAGGTTATACTCCCCCTGAATATCTTAGGTTCACAGCTTGGGTGTCCTCCTGGACTTGGATCTGAGCATAGATGCCCAGGTTTCAGCTGTGGCCAGGAGTGCATTTGCACAGTTAAAACTACAGTTGTCCCTTCATATTCACGGGTTTGGTTCGAGGACCCCCCATGGATACCAAAATCCATGAATACTGAAGTCCCATTATATGCAACGGCATATCAAAATGGTGTCCCTTATATAAGATGGCAACATCAACATTTGCTTTTTGGATAATTACTTTTTAAAGAATATTTTCAAGCCGTGAATACTTAAATCCGTGGATACCAAATCCATGGCTATGGAGGGACAACTGTAGTTTGCCAGCTGGACCTGTTCCTTCAGATGTCAGATCTGGCTACAGTGGCACATGTCTTAAACGCATCCCATTTGAACTACAGTAGGATCCCCGTATCCACTGATTCATCATCCACTGATTGAGTTATCCACGAGACACCAAACAGCACACCTATCATAGATCTTCTCAGAAAATACGTCCTCTCTAGCCAAGGCAACTCTATGGTATTTTAAACCAGAAGTCCCATTATTTTCAATGGTGTTAGCTATTATCCATGGTTTTCGGTATCCACAGGCCCCCCAGAACCAATCCCCAGTAGATAAGGGGGTCCTATTGTATTGTAATAAACTCTACATGGGGCTGCCTTGGGAAACTGTTCAGAAACTTCAGCATGTTGAAAATGCTGCAGCCAGGCTGTTGACTGGGGCTCGCCACAGGGATCATGTGACTTCCCTATTGAAACTGCTGCATTGGCTACCAGTCCATTTGGGGCTGAATTCAAAGTTCTGGTTTTGACCTTTAAAGTCCTACATGGCTTGGATCAAGACTATCTGAAAGACCGTATCTCCAAGCCGGCCTAACTGTTAAGATCTGCAGGGGAGGGCTTTCTCTCAGTCCCACCAACTTCACAGGCATGGTTGGTGAAGTCTCAGGAGAGAAGCGTCTCAGTGGCTGCTCCCACGCAGTGGAACTCTCTTCCACAGGAGTTTTGGTTGGCCCCCTCCCTCCTCTTTTTCTGCTGGCAGGTGAAGACATTTTTATTTAGGCAGGCTTTTTACTTTGAATTATGGAGCTGTACTATGTTTGCAAGTACAGTTGTCCCTCTGCTTCCACTGATTTGTTATCCATGGATTTAAGTATTCACAGCTTGAAAATATTCTTAAAAAAATAATAATCCAAAAAGCAAACCTTGATTTTGCCATCTTATATAAGGGACACCATTTTGCTTTGCCATTGCATATAATGGGACTTGAGTATTCACAGATTTGGGTATCCACGGGGGTCCTGGAACCAAACCCCAGTGAATACGAAGGGACAACTGTCATGTGCTTTATTTTTAAATATTTTATTGAAACTATATTTTAAATAGGTTTTAAGTGTTTTTGATGGTCTTTAATCATGTTTTTAATTATAATGGTATTTAATTTCCTTTTTAACTTTTGTAAATAAATGTTTTAGCTGCATCTTTTAAAAGTTATTGTAAGCAGCCTTGAATCCCATTTTGGGAGAAAGGTGGGATATCAGTTCAATAAATAAATAAATAAATAAATAAATAAGAACCAAAATCAATTCTCTAGCTTTTACCTGTTTTATACAAGGTGAGTGAAAGTGCAGGATAATAGCTGGACTTCATGACCATTGTTCTCCCCTTGCTAAGAAGATTAAAGTCTTGACAACTCCCTGTGGGAAGTGAGGATAGGATATTAAACTGTCTCACTTTGCCTAACACTCTCGCATTGCTGTTGTCCTACTGCTACTCCCCCCCCAGGGCTCCCCACTGCCAGATCCACTTTTATTCTTCCTGCTAACAGAAAAATGAAAGGCATTCACCACTGAGCCTTGGTTCTTCCAGCTCATCTAAACAGTTCAGAAGCTGAAAGAGGACACAGGAAAAACAATCCATTGAGATATATTTGGCTTCAGCTGCAGCAGAAACTGAATGGGGAAGCACAGAAGCTGAAAGGCTCAGAGGAGTTCTGAATATGCATGCATTCATATAGAGTAGCTTGTAGAGAAAAGAAATGCCCTAGATATGCACATACCATCACTACTGTGCTGTCCGATGCACTACTGCTGAATAGGTAGTGAACAGCAGTGGGGAGGAGGAAAAGATCTTTCTCTGTGTGGTGTATCAGTCAGTGGAAAACTTCTAATGAATGATTTGTGGAATAGACAGCAGTTGTCATTCATCCCCATAAAAGCATTACTTTAAAAAAAATGTTTGAAGCTCTGGCCATACTTCTATATGACCACAAAGTAATGCTGATGAAGTGGGTACTATAGATAACTAACCCCATCTTTAGATCCACCATTTGAATATTGTTCCGGAACACACACACACACACACACACAGAGAGAGAGCACTGCTTTGCACTGGTCTCTGGCTAGTGGCATGTGCGTTTCTAATAAAAAAAAAACATGATTCTCAAGCCTGAATTTTGTTAACACCTGTACTAAATGTGGTGTGGCTTATTTTCAGGTTTCACCTTGTGAGAAATGCCGTTGTGAAGCCAATGGTGAAGTAGTGTGCACAGTGTCTGCTTGTCCTCAGACTGATTGTGTGGACCCTGTATATGAACCAGATCAGTGTTGCCCCATCTGTAAAAATGGTAAGTAACATGCAAACTTCAGCAGTGTACCCTGCAGTCATGTTGGCACCAGTTGAAGTGTACCTTTTTTTCATGTTGGCACCAGTTGAAGTAAACTGTTCATAAGTGTTAATCAAAGTTCAGTTTTGAAATTTGTTGTATGAAATGACATTTTTCTTGCTTTCATTGAAAAATGAGTTACAGTATCAAAGCCTCTTTATACCATAGGTTCTACATGAATTGCATTAATATCCCTTGCATTTGTGATCAATACAAATTGTAATACTTTTGAAACATTCTGCCTCTAAAAAATGTCTTCCTTGCAACTTGTTTCTTCAAAGCCTTCCAGACCATGTGCTACGCTGTGCATAAATATTATATGTTGTCATGTACAGGCACTCCCAGATGCAGTGACCAAAAGTTTCAGAGACAAACAGAAAACTATTGGCACAGAATTCCAGAAAGCGAAACATACAAGGTGGTTACTCAGAATTGACACTCATTAGAGGGCAGACAGTATACTAAAAGCATTTGCAATCTATCAAATCTGGTGGGCTACAAAGCTATTGGCTATCCATCATCCCCTGACCCCCCCTCTTCCCAGACAATCATACATTCCCTGGTTCTCAGGCAACCTCTACAGCTGCAGGGCTTATCTCTTTGCATAGTGACTGTTACATTCCCCCCTTTTCCATAGTTGCTACTAAGCAGTCATTAAGTAGTGCAGAGAAATGAAAGCATAATTAAACAGCAAGGTTACAAAGAAACACTGAAATAGGTCATGTCTGGGACCAATCCTGACATAAGTATCTTCAAAAACACATATGCAATAGTCCATAATTTTGCAATCTCATCATAGAATACATTTCTCCAAACTGCCAATGCAATACCTGCTTACAAAAGAATCTTAACTTTCTTATCACAACCATCATGTTTACCTTTTTCATATTGGTTACCTTCTCCACCCCTATCTTTCCCAATAATGGTTGAGGGGGAGAAATCCAGTGGCACCTTTAAGACTAATTTACTTATTTTATATTTAGTGTTCACAGATTTCAATCCACTTCTATATTCAGTATAGTGTATGCGTGTCTGTGGTGTAGTGCATTGAGTGTTGGAGTAGGACTCTAGTAGACTAGTGTTCAAATCCCCACCCAGCCATGGAAACCCACTTGGTGACCTCAGGCAAGTCACACTTTCTCAGCCTCAGAGGAAGGCTATGGCAAGCCCCCCTTTGAACAGACTGTGCCAAGTAAACCTCATGATAGGTTAGCCTTATGGTTGCTATAAGTTGGAAATGGCTTAAAGAAACATAACAACATATAGCAAAACCAAGGAGTATGAAAAAATTCTCAGTACAATGAACTTCCAGTTCTTGAGAACAAGTTTGCTCTCTTGAAGCCAAGGTGTCTGACCTAAAAAAGCATAGAATTGACATGTTGGTAGACAAGGTTCCAGGGACATAACAGAAATATCTTACTTCCAGGGTGACTATTCCTCTGTTGTCAAAGAGAATGACAGTCTTACAGAATGAGGACATCACTTAAAGGAACAGGAAGAGCCCCTAAGAAGACACCCATTCACTTTAAGGAGGAAGGAAAAGCTCCTCTTATGCTCAGGAGCCAGAACAAAATCAAGAGAGGAAGTCCACTTCTCGTTCTGAAAAATAGTTTTTTTAAATGTTAAATAATCAAACAGGAAGTGAAGAGGGAGTGACTTTCCTGTTTTTCAGTTTCTTGACTTTTCTGTTGTTAAAAAAGGCCTCTCCTGGGTCTATAGTGGACCAAGAAGGCCTAAAAACATCGTGAAAATGCTTCCATGCTCCCTAGAGGGTGTTTGGGGTCATTTGGGGGCAAAAAGTTTTGATGTTTCTTGGGGATGTGTGTGGTCCTCCACAAGGTTTTCTGGGGGGGGGTGTTAATGAGCCCCCTAGCGTTCCATAGCTGCCCACCCCTGGGTTAAAAAGGTGGATTGACACTCTTGGAAGCTTCCAATAGAGACAATTGACTCTTTTTGGCCAGAAAAGGGACAGTCCACGGACTCTGGAAGGCGTCAATTAAAAAAAAAAACAGCGTTGTGGTACTGCAGTTTGACCATTCCTGCTCTACCAGTATCTTCAACATTGATGTCTTCAACATTTGGAGTTTCTTCTGATGATACATGTGGCCAGAGATCACAACATACTAATGGAACATGAGGAGGAACTTTTTGACAGTAAGAGCTGTTCGGCAGTGGAACACACTCCCTCGGAACATGGTGGGGTCTCCTTCCTTGGAGGTCTTTAAACAGAGGCTGGATGGCCATCTGTCGGGGATGCTTTGATCAAGATTTCGCTTCAGCCCAACTTCAGCATCTTAGGACTGCCCTGATATCAGCTGAGTCCCCTGATGAAATCTTGGAAAATTACAATACACTTACCCAAGCTCTACACCAATATCTAATCTGTCAAAATAGCACACATCAACAGAAACAACAACAGCACCACTCCAAACCATGGTTTGACAAGGAATGTGTTAATGCAAAAAAAGCCCTCATTGATATTTATCTAGGTTACCTATCTAATAACATCCCAGATGCTGCACCAATGCTGCTCCAGCAGAAAAGAGACTACAAAAAGTTGCTGAGGAACAAGAAAAAAGAAGCCATGAAGAATGACTGGACACAACTTATCCAGGCAGTCTGACCCAGCAACACAGCTCTATTCTGGCATATTATATCAAGTTCCCAGAGAAATGGGCCAGCTACAGTGGATTGTCACATCCGTCCAGGGATATGGGAGGATCACTTTCAAGCACTTTATAAGGACAACTACATTGAAAGTGGATGCACTAGCCAAAATATAGAAAATATCCAAGGGTGGCCACCAGTGACAGCGACAGAGATCAAGAACCTTGTAGCCCAGCTGAGAATGGGGAAGGCTCCAGGAGAAGACTTAATACCTGAAGAAGCCATTAAAAACAACCTTGAATTTTGGGCCCCTATCCTGGCCTCACTTTTCACCTGTATTGACAAATATGGTCGAGCACCCAAGGATTGGGGTCTTGCAATCATTGTCCCCATATATAAAAAAGGAAGCAAGGATGATCCTGTCAACTACAGACCAATTAGTCTCCTCAGTACAATCAGCAAACTCTATGCAAGACACTTACAGTGGAAATTTCAGACCTGGCTGGAACAAGAAAACATACTTGCAGAAGAACAAGCTGGCTTTAGGGAAGGCTGCTCCACCATAGATCAGTGCCTTGTACTCTACCACCTTATTGAAAAATACTCCACCTGCAGCACAGTTTCTCTCTATGCTGCCTTCATAGACTTTAAAGCAGCTTTTGACTCTATATCCCGAACCAAACTGTGGAAAAAACTGGAGGCTTCTTCGATCGACCGACGTTTACTCCATCTAATACGTATGCTGCATGAAGGGACCTCATTAAAAGTAAGATGTAACCCCCAGGGACATCTCACCAATGACATTGTCACTGAGAAGGGTGTCAAGCAAGGTTGCATTCTAGCTCCACTCCTGTTTAACTTCTACATCAATGATTTGGTGGATCACCTCAACAACACTAACTTCCACCCCCCACAATTAAAGGGAAAGCATATTTCAACGTTGCTTTATGCGGATGATGCAGCAGTACTTTCAAGAACTCCCATGGACTAAAAAGAGCCCTAAGAGTACTAACACAATATTGCAGAGTGGAACAGCTAGAACTCAACTATCAAAAAACTAATATCATGGCATTCGCTAAAAGGCCTAAGAACTACAACTGGAATATAGATGGCCACAAGATTGAGCAGGTCTCTTGCTTCAAATACCTGGGGGTAATTTTTCAAGCTACTGGTAGTAGGAAAGCGCATGGGGAGTATGCTGCTTGCAATGCGCAGAGGAGTACAACAACCATTCTCAAATTTCTTAAGACAAGAGGAGGCCACTAAGTTCCTGCTGCGTTTAAACTCTTTGAATCCAAACCAGTAGCACAACTGCTTTATGGATCCCAATTGGGACCCTTCCCCAACCCTGCTCCATTAGAACTTGTCCAATCCAAATTCTTAAGATCAGCTTTCCAAACTCCAAAATGTGTCTCTAACGCAGCTCTGAGACTGGAGTCAGGATTTATGAAAATGGAGGCCAGAGTGTGGGTGACCATACTCAACTACTGGCTCAGACTATCCCTCTTTCCCACTGGCCTTGCTCCACTAACCTTAAGTGATGATTTTCAATCCAGCTGGAAACAGACAGTGATGACTAAAATCTCAATGCTGGGCCTTTCTCCAGATCTTCTGCTTAGCATGGGATATGATAGGGCGAAAGCTACTATCAAACAACGGGTAGCAGATATAGAGCGACAACTGGATCTAGCCAGTACTCCAACCTTCATTGCTAGTGACTCCAATAGATATCTGGCCTCACCTTTGGCATTCTTAGCAACACTTGAAATACCTAAACATTGAAGGGCCTTTACTCTTGCACGGTGTTGTGCCCTCCCTTCAGCTGTCCTTGAAGGCCAATACAAGAAGATCCCCTTCTCAGACAGACTGTGCCCCTGCAACTCAGGTCAAATAGAAACAACAGAGCATGTATTACCCCAGTGCCCATACTATAGGGACATACGTCTCAGCCTTATTTCACCCCTGTTGCATAAATATCAAGGGCACACTGGACAATTCTACATAAACTTGTTGCTTTCAGACACCAACCCAGGAACAACTTATAATGTTGCCAGATTCTGTGCAGCTGCGGTTAAAATTCGACAGACAATGTCCTCAGCAGTAGAATAGTGTCAACCTAGTCTTGTTATACTGGAGCTAACATTTTAAATACAGCTTTTAGCCTGTTTTTATCCTGTGATTTTACCTTTATTTTGTATCCCCCTTTTACCTGTGCTGGTCTATGACCGCAATAAAGATTCTTCTTCTTCTTCTTCTTCGTCCTGCCTGATGGAACAGCGGAGGAAACACCTGTGGTGATTTGCAATGGCAACATGAAAATAAGCATCCTTCTAAATTGTACCTTGGCAACTACAAATTCAAACAATTACATGGCACTTGATTATGGGATAACAATTTTACTATGTACCAAATTTTATTTTGGTATTGAATATTAGATTATTGACATTAAAACAAGGATGTAAGTACGGTATGTTAAATGAATAATTAGATGTTGAGAAACAATCTGAACTGATCAAGATTACTGTTTTGTAATGACCAGTGGCCAGCATGGTCAGGAAAAGTACTGTAGTATGAGTTTTGCACCACTGGGCAGCAATCAAGGAGAATACACGCCCAATAGTCACTGGCCTGAATCGGTACTGCTGGTCAAAAGTCCAAGCCCCTTCACAGTGATGATCTAACTGTCCAATTGCTCTATATGGCAGCTGCTTATAAGTGGTGTGGGGCCACACTGTTTCTTGATTGCAACACAGTATCAAAAGCCTCTTACCACTTCTACTTCATTTCATCACCTGATATTTTCCTTATCACAGGTCCTCACAAACTTAAACATGAGTTCGGTACATAGTAAAATTCTTATCCCAGAATCGAGATGTGTTTGTGATGATACACGTAAGCAACTTATTGATGTTAATTGCCATTAAGTCCACTTTGACTTATGGTAACCCTATGAATGCAAGACCTCCTACTCAACCTCTTATCAATAGCCCTACTCAGGTCTTGCAAACAAAGCTATGACTTCCTTGATTGAGTCTGTCCGTCTGTAATGCAGTCGTCCTTTCTCCCCCCCCCCTGCTATCTTCTACCTTACCAAGCATTATTGTCTATGGCCAAAGTAAGTCTCAGTTTAGTTCTCTTGACTTCTAGGGAGAGTTCTCGCTTGATTTGCTCTTAGAATCACTTTTTGGCAGTCCATTATCTGTGCAGAACTCTCCTCCAGCACCACATTTATATCAGTTGATTCTCTTCTTATCAATTTTCATCACTGTCCAGCTTTCACAACTGTACATAGAAATCAGAAATATGATGGCATGGACAATCCTTACTTCGGTATTCAATGATATATCTTTACATTTGAGGATCTTCTCTAGTTCCTACATAGCTGCCCTTCTAAAGCCTATTCTTCTAATTTCTTGGCTGCAGTCTCCATTCTGATTAATGGCTGGGCCAAAGTAAGGAAATGCTTAACTATTTTATTATCTTCATTGTCTACTGTAAAGTTATGTAAATTATCTGTGGTCAATATTTTTGTTTTCTTAATGTTGTACTATTACCCTCCTGTGCATTTTCTCTCTTGACTTTCTTTAGTAATCATTCCAAGTCTTTGTTATTTTCTTCCTTCCACCAATTTCTATGCCTCATTCTTAATATTCTAATCCAAGGTTATGTATGATATGTTCAGTGTACAAGTTAAACAGATGGGGTCATAAAGTGCAGCCATATCTGATTTCCTTGCACATTGGAAACCATAGAATCATAGAATTGCAGAGTTGGAAGAGACCACGAGGGCCATCCAGTCCAACGCCCCTGCCACCACTATATTCTGTCCTGACCATGGCCTCTTGTCCTGAGTACAGATACATCATCAATATAATAATATAATATATAATGCCAGTATAATATAATCAGGATAATAAAATGCTGTGGCACACCCATTTCTTTAAGGGTAATCCATAATTTTTCATAAAACAGGCTGATTTTCTTCTGAAATTCTATTGTGTGCTCCATTATCCGACATATGTGTGCAATATGATCCCTTATTCTTCTTCATTTTCTGAACTGAGCTTGGACATCTGGCATTTCTCACTCCATATGTTTTTGTTGTGAACATCACTTTGTTTATATGGCAGATTGATGCAATGGTCTGGTGTTTAGTGCAATCCCTGATGTCCCCTTTCTTGGGGACTGGAATGTATATCGATCATTTCCGATCTGTTGACCACTGTTCTGTTTTCCATATTTATTGGCAGATTTTAATTAGAAGTTGAGTAGAGTTTGTCTCTCTAGCTTTACTGCAAACTGCTTTATTACAAATATGGAACCGCACTTGCTTCAAATCACATATGGAGATGTTCTAATAGTCACTACTAGGAAAAAATATCTCCAGCACTGAAAAAAATCCTTATACTGCTGTGATGCCTGTATGGAAGTTTATGCTGTGTCTAAGGCCACATAGTAAAGGCATCTCAGGTTGTATTAATATTCAAAACCCCACTTCCTGTTTACCAGTAAGTATAATGGAATCTGGACCATCAGCTTTTATCAGTATAATTATTTTCTTCTATTTCAGGCCCAAACTGCTTTGCAGAGACCACAGTCATTCCAGCAGGTCGAGAAGTAAAGACTGATGAGTGCACTATATGCCACTGTACTTATGAAGAAGTAACTTGGCGAATTGAACGACAAGCTATGTGTACCAGACATGAATGCAAGCAGATTTAGATCTCTGAATATGATGTCTCTGGATATTTTTATAAAACAGATCCATGAACCAGTTGATGTTTAAGAAAATAAGAATCAGCTTCAAAATGAATTTGGTTTGGGTTGCAGACAAAGTCAACTACAGATATTTTCTTTTCCTACAATAAAATACTGTGAGTCAAAGATGGTGGTGATTTAAAGGTTTATGCCTTATTTTAAAAGTTTAAAATAAATGTTTTGTATAGACACAGATTAAAATACTATAAATCAATGACTTTCTTCTTGTTTGAATGATCACAGGTTAGGATGCAAGCTATTGCCTGGCCGGGGTGTAGGGGGAGACAATAATAGGAACGGAAAGGATAAATCCAAACAAACAAAAGGACTTTTAGGAGAATGTCATTCCAGAGTTTACAAGAGATACAGTGCTGACCCATTAAACCCAATAAGGCATATGTTGTTGATTTCAATGAGATGACACTTACTTAAATATTTAAAATTTAAGTGAGATTGTCTTTTCTTAGATGAGGAAAAATATCAAAACCAGCATGATTGAATTGTGGCAAGAATTGAATTACTCTTCCATCTGCTTGATACCTTGACTGATTTTGATTTTCTGATATAAATTAGGTCCCTCTCCTGTCACTAGAAAGGAAAGATTATAATTTATAGATTTTCAGTTGCTAAGCATTTAATGCACATTAATAAAAAACATAATTTAAGCTACTCTTTAACTTTAATTGCCATTAACTATTTTTTCTGGTATGCAAGCAGCAACAGATAAAACACATCCAACCTAAGTTATAATATAAGGCATTCCCAGGAATAAGATGTACATTATCCCTTGAAGGAAAGGCTGCTAATCATTGTTCAAACTGTGTGCTCCTCCAGCAGAACTGTCCACATTTCCCAGCACTGCAGACGCTCAACTAAGAAAAACATATCTAAGTTAGACAATCATTGAAAGCTGGGGAATTTTTTGGCTTTTTTGTTATGAATATATCTTTTCATGCATCCCACTTTTACCATTTTCAAAAAGATTCTTTCAAGTCATCTTTATGAGAAATACTCAAAATAATTTACAATTACTAAAATAATTACACTAATGTATATGCAACTGTTTCAGTTTTATAGCAGATGACTAAACTGCAAGGTCAAGAACAGATGTAATATAATACAACTCAGCCACTGCGGTTTAGAAAATACATAAACATATAGATAATGCATTTTATGCCTATAGAGAAAAGGCACTAACATTCACTGTTTATTATAGGTACTCTTGAAATGCATATACAGTTGTCCCTTCATATTCACTGGGGTTTGGTTCCAGGACCCCCTGTGGATACCAAAATCCATGAATACTCAAGTCCCATTATATGCAATGGCATAGCAAAATGGTATCCCTTATATAAGATGGCAAAATCAAGGTTTGCTTTTTGGATTATTATTTTTTTAAGAATATTTTCAAGTTGTGAATACTTAAATCGGTGAATACCAAATCCATGGATATGGAGGGACAACTGTATGTTGATAAGGATTCAAGGAAAGGACAGGTTGCTTACCTGTAACCATAGATCTTCAAGTGGTCTTCTGTGAATTCACACAGCTGGGTTACTCCTGCACAGAGCTTCGGAACCTTCTAGAATCGCTAGGCAGAACGTGCTTTGATACATTTTTGGCGGTAACTCCTCCCATCCTAATGGTCCCTTATAAGGGCTTCCCGCCTAAATCCCCTCAGTTCCTTGAATGAAGCCGCAATATACAGCATTAGGAACATTAAGCATGCTTATATGATGCAATAGGACATAGAGGGGAGGATGGGCGGGACTGTGTGAATTCACAGAAAACCACTCGAAGATCTATGGTTACAGGTAAGCAACCTGTCCATCTTCTTCATGGTCTCTGTGAATCACACAGCTGGGGGTAGACTGGCAAGCTTCACTCTTGGAGGAGGGTATGTCCTACACCAAATATACCATATGTACAGACACCTGAGTTTGAACATTAAGAGTACATTCTTAAGTAAAGTGATCAAAGCATATATAACAACAGTGGCTTGGCAACATGAACACTCACTCATTGAATAGAAGATAACAGTACAGCCTTCCCAAAGGCAGCCTCGTTCCTAGAACGAGAGTCAAGTCTATAGTGGGAAATAAAAGTCAAAGGTGATGACCAGGTTGCAGTTCTGCAAATGTCCTCTAGAGGCACCCCAGAGAGAAAAGCTGTCGAAGTGGAGACAGCCCTCATAGAGTGTCCTCGAATCCGAGAAGGCAGAGGCTTCTTTGCCAGTTCGTAGCAGAGAGTGGTGGTTGATGTCACCCACTTCGATAGTCTCTGTGAAGAGATGGGCTCTCCCAGCTTTGAGTCGGCATATGACACAAACAGTTTGGGTGACTTTCTGTGGGACACAGTCCGCTGAATGTAGAAAGCCAGATCCCTTCTAACGTCCATGAGATGAAGGGTGCGTTCAAAGTTGTCTTTCGGATCCTGCATCAAAGCAGGGAGAGTGATGGTTTGATTGAGGTGAAAACTGGAGACCACCTTCGGTAAGAAGATATCGGGATAGAGGACCACTTTGTGCTTGTGGAAAGCAGTGTAGGGAGGATCAGATCTCAAGGCACAGAGTTCACTAGCCCGACGCGCCGAAGTGATGGCCACAAGGAATGCAGTTTTCCAGGAGAGCAGTCTGAGATCAGTGGAAGTCATCGGTTCAAACGGTTGGCGGACCAGCTGTGAGAGGACCAGTTCGAGGCTCCAAGTCGGTGTCGGTTCAGTCACCAGGGGTGGAGGTTCGCAAAGCCCTTCAAAAATTTCTTCACCGTGGCATCCACGAAGGGAGAAGGAAGGCCCCTTGCCTGGAACTCGGTGGAGATGGCCGCCAAGTAGCACCGGATTGAAGAGAGCGACAGACCCGCAGAAGACAGTTGTAGAAGAAATTCCAGGACTGTCGGGATGGAGAATTGGTCAAGGGCTGGATCCTGGGATGCCAGAAATGCTTCATATTTCCTCCACTTATAGAGGTAGGATCTCCTGGTGGAAGGCCTCCTTGCCGCATCGATGACGGCTTGGAAGTTTGGGTGTAGGGATGCAGGTTGCATCGGTAACAAGGATGAACGTGAGAGACTCGAACACGGAGGGAGAGTTACAGGGTCAACCTCCAAGCAGTCAGGCGTAGAGTGTCCAGGTCGGGATGTCTGACCTTGCCCCTTTGAATGGTGAGCAGATCTGGATGGGATGGAAGGCGGATGAAACGGCGGTCCGACAAGCGAAGTAAGGTTGCAAACCATGGCTGACGAGGCCACAATGGTGTGATGAGGATGGTGTTCGCTCTGTCCCGATGAAGCTTGGTGATCACTCTTGTCAGCAATGGGAATGGAGGGAACAGGTATAGCAGCGGACCCGACCACTGAAACAGGAATGCGTCTCCTCTCGATCGGAGCTCGACACCTCGAGCAGAAGTGGGGACACTGGGCATTTTCGGGAGCCGCAAAAAGATCCACTTGAGGGAATCCCCAGGTTCGAAACAGGTCCAGTGTGACCGACCTGTGGAGCTGCCACTCGTGGATGGAGAGACTTGAATGGCTGAGTCCGTCGGCAAGGATGTTCTCCTCCCCTGGCAGATGGATGGATTGGAGAAAAACCTTCCTTGCAACGCACCACTCCCATATGTCCAATGTGAGTTGTAGAAGTTGAGGGGACCTCGTACCTCCCTACTTGTTTAGGTAGTACATGACCGACATGTTGTCTGTCAGAACTAGTACAGTCCTGCTTTTCACCAAGGATTCGAAGGCTCTTAACGCTTTCTGGATGGCGAGAAGTTCCAGGACGTTGATATGGAGAGCTTGTTCCTCGGTGCTCCAAGATCCACGGATTTTGTAGGAGTCGAGGTGTGCTCCCCATCCCTGCATCGAAGCGTCCGTTGTCAAAGAGACATCCGGCTGAGGGAGGTTGAAGGGCATGCCCGATAAGACATTGTTCGGCACCAGCCACCAGTCCAGTGACCTTTGAACTGCTCTTGGCATCGTGAGCATCTTGTTTGGAGAATCGTGAAGAAGGTCGAATATTTGCAGGAACCAGTGTTGGAGTGGACGGAATTGAAGCCTGGCAAGTCGAGTCACATACTTCGTAGCTGCCATATGGCCGAGGAGCACTTGTATTGAGTGTGCCCGGAGCCGTCGGGATCGACGGCAGGCATGGATTAGAGATCGCAGGCTGTCTAAGCGGTACTGAGGCAAGTAGGCAGCTGCAGTTGAAGAGTCCAAACGAGCTCCAATGAACTGAATCACTTGTGCTGGCAGGAGTTGAGACTTCTCGATGTTGACAACAAGTCCCAGGTAGTCTAAGGCATCTAAGGTGAGGCCAATATCCAGTTCGAGCTGACGTCGAGACTGTGCAACAATCAGCCAGTCGTCGATGTAGGGAAAAATCTCTACTCCCTGCTGCCGAAGAAAGGCTGCCGCTACTGCCATGCACTTCGTGAAGACACGGGGAGCGGTGGAGAGGCCGAATGGGAGAACTCTGAGCTGGAAGACTTCGGTCCCACCCTGAAATGCAAGGAAGCGTCTGTGGGCCGGGTGGATTCCGATGTGAAAATAGGCGTCCTTCAGGTCTATGGATGCAAACCAGTCGCCTTGCTGCAGAAGTGGAAGGATCGATGCCAGGGTGACCATCCTGAACTTCTTTGGGGTTATGTACTTGTTCACCCTGCGGAGGTCGAGAATCAGGCGCAGGCCGCTGTCCTTCTTGGTGACCAGAAAGTACCTCGAGAAGAAGCAGGGGTGGTGAAGGTCAGGGTCGACAGGTTCGATGGCACCTTTCTGTAACAGAGTCTGCACCTCCTCGAGGAGGGGAGGGGAGGGCGGTGTTGATCGAACCCGTCCCGTTGGAGGCAGTGTCGAACTCTATCCAATAGCCTATCTGGATGATTTGGAGTACCCAGCGGTCTGTTACCGAAGACCAGGCTTCTCGGAAGTTGGACAGTCGATCCCCGAAGAGAGGAGTCTAAGAGAAAGGAGAGAAATCATCAATAGGGCATTAGAACTTCTTCCGGCCCTGGTCCCTGGATCTCTGTCGGGGCGGTTGCCGGTATCGAGAGCCTAGGCCCTGGCTCCTCACCGATGAGGCCAGGGAGGTCGAGGGGACAAATCGGGACCGACAGTAGGTCTGGCCAGAGTACCCTCGCCAGAACTGTTGGCCGTAAGATGGGACTTGCCAGGAGTGCCTGTTTCTAGGACAGTACTGGAAGGTGGAGGTAGGGCCCATACCGTATTTCTTGGCAGTGGTCCTCATCTTTTCGGTAAACTCTAGCTTCTCGTCAGTTGACCCGTTAAAGAGGCCCGACTCATCGAAGGGGAGATCTTCAATGGTGACCGATGCCTGCGGTGAGAGGCCCGAAGAGCTCAGCCACGCATGTCGACGGAGCGCTACGGAACCAGCGATGGTTTTCGCTGCGCAATCCGCCACATGCCGAGCCGAGTTCATCTGGAGTCCCGCAAGGGACACAGCCTCCTACTGAATAGCCTCTGCCATCCTGCGCCGTTCTTCTGGGAGGTCATGTAAGAGGGGGTCATCCTTTCCCATAAGACCTGCTGATATGCTCCCATGCAGGCGGAGTAATTGGCCACGTGGAAGCTCAGGCCGGCAGCTGAATATATCTTTTTTCCCACAATGTCAAGTTTTCTGCCCTCAGGGTCAGGTGGAGAAGATAAAGGTCTGCGCTGCTTTTTATTCTGGGCCACCTTGACGACAGAGTTCGGCCTCGGATGGTTCTGGAGCCAGTCTGTGTGGTCTCCTCCAACATGGTACAGTCTGTCTATTTTCTTAGACGTTGACTGTATGGAAGATGGGTTTTCCCAGGACCCTTGAGTAAGTTTGAGCAGCGAGGGCAGCGCTGGGATGGTAGCCGATGGAGGCGCCTTCGATTGGATCATTTGGAATATTGGATCCACAGGATCAGCCGCCCGGTCTTCTAGTTTCAAGTCGAGAGCGTGTGCCATCCTCATCATATGTTCCCCAAATGAACGAACATCGTCAATCGGCGAGGCAGATTCGTCATCAATCAGCTTGGCCTTTGGTGACGGAATGTAGGGTCTATAGAGGTCCCAGGAGGCAACAGAGGATGAGGACGACCCCTCGGGTGAGGGACTGTGAGGCTGAGCCGGTGTGGGGGAATGAGGTTGCGGGGTTGGAGGGGTACGAGGCAAAGGGCGGTGCTCAGGAGGAGAAACCTGTGTCACAGCATCTCTTGTTGCAACATCCAAAGTGAGCAGGTGTGGAGATCGAGCAATCGGGTGCCACCCAGTATCGAGTACCTCGCCCCTCGGGTTGAAGACTTGCGATCCCGACGGTGAGCTGAGGCCTGCCCTGCAAATAGACCGAGCCAAGTTGTAGGCAGAGTACGCTGGGATGTCTTCCGTGATGGTGGGTACATGGCTTTTAGGTACCTGCTTGGATTCGATAATCTCCACGTCCACATCCGACGACTGGCTTTCCAGCAACTGGGCTCGAGACACGACCAGGGCTGGAGACGTTTCAAGGCACACCGGAGGTCTCGCAACATCAGTTGAGGGTATGGATTCAACTATCACTTCCTCAAGTCGTATCGGCGGGGTGCGTGAGCATCGAGATTCGGACTCCACAGTGATGGACACCAGCAAAGGTTGTACAAAGGTGGTCTCAACTCTTTTCAGGTGACGAGGAGAGGCTTCAGGGACGGCGCTCTCCATAGGCTTAGACTTTTTTGCCTTCTCTTTGGCCTTCCCATCGCCATGTTTAGAAACATGCTTCTCTTTTCTCTTTTTCTTTAGAGGTTGAGAGGAGGGGACAGGGTCAGCAGATGGGCGAGTCCCGCTAGCTGACGGAATCATGTCACGAGCAGTCACTCCAGAAGTAGAAGGGACTGGCTCTCGAATCGGTGTCACACGGTCCCAAGTCGGGTCCGACGATGCACGTTGAAGTGAAGAATGCAGAGCTTCGGGATCAGACGCAGTAGAACGGCATCTGGACGGATTCCGGGACTGACGATTCTTCCTCTCAGATGGAGGAGACCGAGACCGTTTTCGGCCTCGCTCAGAGGGGGGAGCCGACACAGAGGCGGAGACAGGAGCAGAGGCAGGGAGCAGAGCCTTTTCATAAAGGAAGGATTTTAGGCGCAAGAGCCTATGTTTTCTGGCCTGAGGCGTGAACGCCTTACAATGGACGCATGCGTCTACATTGTGAGCCTCTCCCAAACAGATTAAGCAGCAGGAATGACCATCTGCAGCAGGAAGTTTTGCTTGGCAAATAACGCAACGCTTGAAAGCTCCTTTGCCAGACATGTTTCCGATAACAATAACACTAATAATAGCCACCAAGAAGAAATCGTTGTCAAAGCCAGTCAGAGGTCAGTAGCGATATCCGAGGTAATACCAGAGCCGAGGGGAGCACCAAAGTTGTAGTCAAAGCCAGAAAAAGGTCAAAACATTGTGATCAGAAGCCATATACTAAAACCAGTAGGAGAAGGAGAAAAACCATCGTCAAAAAGTCAAGCCAAGTCAAACCAGAGATCTCAAGAGAAAAGCACTAGCGAACAGAGGTTCCTTCAAGCTGCTAACGCAGCGGAAAGAAAGGAACTTAGGGGATTTAGGCGGGAAGCCCTTATAAGGGACCGTTAGGATGGGCGGAATTACTGCCAAAAATGTATCCAAGCACGTTCTGCCTAGCGATTCTAGAAGGTTCCGAAGCTCTGTGCAGGTGCAGGAGTAACCCAGCTGTGTGATTCACAGAGACCACGAAGATCAGTTAGAAATGAGATGCAAGCCCAGTGTTATTGATGACAGTTTATTGAACAGGCCTCCACCATCACCCCCAAAAGTAAATACTAAACTGTTTTTAAAAGTTTTAAGCATGAATTTGTGGTATGGCATAGCTGGGTTGTTGCTCACTTTGTTCTTATGTAGAATACCTGTTGCTAATTTTCTTTTTTTTATATAAAGCATATCCATCTCCAGTCACTCAATATATTTTCCACATAAAATAGTGTGTTTTAGCACAAATGGTGACTGTTGGTAAGTCACAACTAGAGTAGACACATTCAATGAATTGTTGAAAGATCAGTCAACACATAGGCAATTGGCACTGATCCCATGGGTCTACCCTAGGTAGGACTAGCAACAGAATTCAGGCCATGTGCAAATAACCTAGCATTTGTTCCCCATTTTCTCAGCAGAAAGTCTTGACGTTGGAAATACCCTTTTTTCATCAAGGATCAGAAAATTTATGAGCATTCTTTACACCCCTATGGTAGAATGGCCTGCTGTTCAAATAGTATTTAAAAAGACAAATTGAAATTAAACTAAGCACATCAACATCAACGTTCATAAGCAGCTCTTTGGTTCCTGGCCATAAATTAACTCCCTGTTTTTATAACAACTAGAAGCTCCAGTACAGAGGTTTCAAGAGTCTACATATGTTAAGAGAATGTTTCTCATCCAGTGTCAATATGGTAACTGAGTTAACAGGACTCAGCCATCTGGACTAGAAGTCACAGCTGACAGATGTCTGATTCCAGCATAACAGATCACCTTTTAAGGCCTAAACTGGACATAGCAAGCTGAGGGAAAATCCACATGGCTGTGCACTATTTAGTTGGAAAGGGAAAGTGTAATACTTCCCCACCCCACCCCCCACTACAGTGCTGACAAAAATCACTTCTCTAAAAGTTACTTGCATTCATTTGATCAGTGACATACTCTGTAGCTGCCCCGATTTGGCAGGGATAGTCCAGATTAACCTTCTGTCATCCCTCTTTTTCAGGTGCTTTCAAAATGTTCCAGTTTCTCTCTTTTCCTACTCTTCCTCTTTGTCCTCAGGTTACATCAATTGCTGCAAATTGAATTCAAAGTGCAAAAGTAGTTTGCACTCAACTCACTCAGCATGAGGGAGAGGAGGAGAAGGAGCAGAATTCTATACTTCCCAGCAGACTCAGGCAAAAGCAAACTGCTGCAGCCTCTCTTCGTTCCTAGCTCATTAATAACGTTTGTCCTCTTGTTCATGCTCTGATGTTGCTCAGCCACACATGTTCCAGTTTTATTCTATGAAATGTTGGAAGACCAATCTGGTTGGTAAGAAGTCCATGCAGAGGTCAAGCTTATATTGCCTAACAAGCAATGCACACACAAGCTAACTGGGTATACAATACCCATGCCAGAGTCCTGACATTAGACACTATGCTCCCATTGATGTGGCCCAGAAATGCATAGGCTTTTAAAGCTGTCACATCACAGAGTTGACTCTTGTTCAGCTTGTGGTCTACTGAGACTCCCCTTTCATGTGTACTGTTGTCAAGACAGGTGTCACTCATCCTACATCTGTGCATTTCATTTTTTTTCTGCATAAGTGTAGTATCTTACACTTCTCCCTGTTGAAATTCATTTTGTTAGTTTTGGCCCAGCTCTCTAATCTATTAAGGTCATTCTGCATTTGTATTCTGCCATATTAATTACCCCTCCTAATCTGGTTTCATCTGCAAGTTTGATAAGCATGGCCTCTATTCCATCATCCAAGTTATTCATATATGTGTTAATTGGTAATTAACCAATTACAAATCCAGCTAAGAGTAGCATTGTCTAGCCCACATGCTACTAGCTTGTTTGTAAGAATATCAAAGGAATCTTTGCCAAAGACTTTACTGAAATCAAAATATGTTACATCCAGAGCATTCCCTTCTTGCTTGTAACTCTAGTTAAAAAAAAAAAAGATAAGATTAGTCTGGCATGACTTGTTTTGAAAAAACCATATTGACTTTTTAGTGATCATGGTATTCCTTTCTAATTGCTTACAGATTGTCTGTTTAATGATTTTCTCTAGAATCTTTCCTGGTATCAGTGTCAGGCTTACTGGGTGGTAATTGGGTCATCTGTTCCCCCACTTTTTGAAGATGGGGACAACATTTGCCCTCCTCCAGTCTGCTGGGAACTTTGCTGTTCTCCAAGATTTCTCAAAGCTTATTGCCAGTGATTCTGAGATTGCTTCTATCAGTTCTTTTAATACCCTTGGATGTAGTTCATCTGGCTTTGGAGACTTGAATTCATTTAGAGTAGTCAGGTGTTCCAGTACTACCTCATCTATTCTGTGCTGGATTTCTAGACAAGTTAACTGTTAAATGGATTTGTAATTGGCTGACCGGCTGAACCCAAAGGGTGCTCAGCAGTAGCTCCTCTTCGTCTTGGAAAGATGTGACCAGTGGGGTGCCACAGGGTTCTGTCCTGGGCCCAGTGCTATTCAACATCTTTATCAATGACTTGGATGAGGGAATTAGGGTCATACTTATCAAATTTGCAGATGACACCAAATTAGGAGGGGTAGCTAATACCCCAGAGGACAGGATCAGAATCCAAAATGACCTCAACAGATTAGAAAGACTGGAAAAAAGATGGTTAAGAGGTGATATGATAGCCTCTTTGAAGGGGTGTCACGTTGAGCATGGAGCAGGCTTGTTTTCTGCTGCTCCAGAGACTGGAACACAGAGCAATGGATGCAAGCTCCAGGAACAGAGATTCCACCTCAACATTAGGAGGAACTTTTTGACAGTAAGAGCTGTTCGGCAGTGGAACACACTCCCTCGGAGCGTGGTGGGGTCTCCTTCCTTGGAGGTCTTTAAACAGAGGCTGGATGGCCATCTGTTGGGGATGCTTTGATCATGATTTCCTGTGTGGCAGGGGGTTGGACTGGATGGCCCTCGTGGTCTCTTCCAACTCTACCATTCTATGATTCTATGATTCTTCTACTGTGTCATCTATTCTGTTTGCCACAGGTTGAGCATTGTTTTCATTTTGGGAAAAGATGAGAGCAAAGAAAGTGTTGAGTAGTTCTGCCTTTTTTTTCTGTCGCTGGGGCTTGGGAGGCTGTAAACTAGGGATTTAGTGGGAGGGTGGAAGTCATGTAGCTGCTAGATGTTGGAGTGGGGACTACATTATCTGGAGAGCTCCATGTTTCCTACTTATGCTTAAGAAGTTCCGTTTATCATGAAACCTGATAATTCCTATTGCCTCCCTCCTCTTTTTAAGCAATTACTGCTCCATAAGAGGATACGTTCACATCCTGCATGTAAAAAAGCTTCAGTGAGGGAATTTTATCAAAATTTTATGAAAAAAATGGGGGATGGCTAAAGGACTACCTGTATATGCATGTCTGAACATTCTCAAATAACTGTATGAGTTAAAATTTTCATTAAAAAAGCATTGATAGGTTAGTTTCAACTTTAAAAAACACTGATGGGTTGAGCATATATGCAGCTTTGCATGGTCACCACTGTACATTCATCCTAGGAACATGCTTCCCTGGCCTCTACTTCAGAAACTTTAGAAACTCATCATATGCTAAGAGCAAAATAAGCAAAGATATGAAGAATTTCATTATAATGTATAGCAACAGGAACCTCTGCTATCTTCCTATTAAAATCCATGTGGGATAAATTTGGGGTTATTATACGGGAATTCACACCTAATTAATGATAGCGGATCGTAAAGATTATCCCAAATAAAATAATCATGAAAGCTACTGAGTAAATATTCTGTTTGGAAACACAATATTTACCTCTAATTTTATTTATAATGTTTTAAACTATGCATTGATGTTAAGGAGACTAAGAGCTTATCTACACTAGCCAGGATACACCGGCTCCCCGCTGTGGAGGTGGCCCATTTTGCCCCCACTACCATGTGGAAACGGTCTGGAGTCCAAACAGAATGGCAGCCCATCGCTCCAGTCACTGTCATTTTCCTCACTCTGCCAGGTCCAGAAGAAGCTGGTCACACCATGTGACAAGCCCCATGCATGTGACCAGCCTTGGTCACATATTGCAGGCCTAATGCCCAGACCGGGAAGAATAAGGGGTGACTGACAGCAGCAGCGAGGGATGGCCTGCAGGGGCAGGCTCCTGCATACACATGGGCCTGATCCATCCCATCCCAGCAGACACAGTTTAAAGCAGGTATTATTTTAAACTGTGGTATTATTGTTTGAGTCTAACATGGTGACTGAATAACTTCCTGCCTACTTATTATACATTTTATTTGAGTCCTTCTTCCTGATCTTTCCCCCTCCCTTCTGGTTTCCTCCTTTTCTTCCTTTTTAGTTGTTTATAGATTTTCCCTCTTTTTTTTAGGGGCAGTTGTTTTTGGATTTTTTCCTCCCATTTTTTCCTCCCTCCCCCAGGAGCTTTCCCACCTTCCCTCTCTTCCTGCTATTCTTTTTTTATATATAAGGGAAAGTAAAGTAGAGAGAGAAGAAAGAAGGAAGGAGGAGACATGAGAAGAATGAAGAATGAAGAGATTACTTGGACAAGGAGAAAGTGAAAATTGGAAAGGAAGAGGGAGAAGGAGATGGTGAAGAAGGTGTCAGAAGTGTCAAGGGAGGCAAAAGGAAGAAAAGAAAGTTAACTGGAAGTCATGGAGAGTGGGAGCATGTTATAAAAACAGGTCATGAAGAAAGTTTGAAAGTGCTGCAGAAATATCAAAAATAGCGAGCAGGAAAGAAAGGGAAGGAAAGACGAGGACAAATAGAAGGAGAAAAGGCTAAACAGTGAGAAAAAGAGTTATAGAAAGAACTTATGAAAGAGAAATAAAAGCACCAAGGCAGTCAACTAAGGTAGACCTAAGGAGGGGTCTTGAAGAAAAAAGGATGGAGAAGAGGAAGAACCCATGAGACAGTACCTCCCCTCAATAGGCTCTGTTGAAGAGTGCATTCCCCAATATATGTCAAACTTTATATCTGAAATGAGGGAATTCAGAAAAGAGACAGATACCAGGTTAGAAGATATGAGCACCAAATTTAGCGTGCTCAGTGGTTTAATGAAAATACAGTCATCCCTTCACATTCACAGGGGTTAGATTCCACAGACCCCCGTGAATGTGAACATTCCGCGAATAATGACTGCCCTCCCCCTCCCCCACCAAAGCGACCACAAGGCCTCCAGAGGCCCCATAGTCACTTTTCCCTGCCTCCCCTTCCTCCCCAGGCTTTCACGGGGCCTTTGGAGAGTCTCCGGAAGCCCTGTGGGTGCCTCCCCAGCCCTCCCCCTCCCTCCCCAGGCCTTCAGAGGCCCTGTGGTCGTCTCACCAGCCTTCCCCCCTTCTTCCCCAGGCCTTCACGGGGCCTTTGGAGAGTCTCCGGAGGCCCTGTGGATGCCTCCCCGGCCCTCCCCCTCCCTCCCTAGGCCTTCACGGGGCCTTTGGAGAGTCTGCAGAGGCCCCGTGGATGCCTCCCCGCCCCTCCCCCTCCCTCCCCAGGCCTTCATGGGGCCTCCGGAGAGTCTCTGAAGGCCCTGTGGTCGCCTCCCCAGCCCTCCCCCTCCCTCCCAAGGCCTTCACGGGGCCTTCGGAGGCCCCCTGTTGCTGCTTTTGGGAGGGCGGGGGGCCCTCCCAAAACCGTGAATATTCAAAACAGCAAATGCTAAGTTCACGAATGTGGTGGGGCAACTGTAGTTTAGAAGGAAGTAAAGGAAAATAAAGAAGAAATTGCAGGAGGATACGCAAAGTATGAATGTAGAATTGGAAAAACACCTAGATCAGCTGGCTTTGGCAGAACTAAGACAGAAGGAATCCTTGCTAAGACTTAGAGGAGTTACAGAATCCCCCAAGGCGAATATCAGAAATAAAATAATAAAAGTGTTGGCTAGGAGTTTGGAATGGGAGGAAGAAGAATTTGACAAGGAAGTTGATCGTGTGTACAGAATAAGTTTGGTGTTTGCCAAGAAGAATCTGCCCAGAGATAAAATTATTCAATTTGTTAAGAGAAGTATGAGAGATTTTGTATTGGTTGTTCATTGTCAAAAAGGAACAATTCTATAGGGGAAGATGATAATTGTTTTGAAAGAAATTACATCAAGGCTTCTGAGAAGGAGAAGAGACTGTCATTTCTTTGTGGAAACATTGAAGAGAAATGGAATACCCTTTAGTCGGGACAATTGGAAGGAGTCAACTTCTTATTTAAAGAAGAAAGATATAAATTAACTCCTTAGAAAAAGCAAGGTACTTCTTGAAGAAGTTTTAAAGCATTTGGAGAGATCTCAAGAAGAAAGGGAGACTGAATTTGGCAATGCTGAGGATCCATCTCAGCAGAAAGACAAGTCCGTGATGGAGAAGTGAGGGGGTGGGAAAGAGAAGACTACCCATAAGAAAAAGCCAACCCAGACTGAAAAATGAGGGGAAATGGTCTGTTGGACTTGAGTGCCTCCAACCAGGAGTAAGATCTTTATATAATAGGTGAGGGGAAAGGATGAACTGTAACTTCCTTACCTGGATTGTTAAAGGAATTAATACCCCTAAAAAGGAATTTGGTATTTCATTATCTGGAAAAGTTAAATTTAGACATTGTATGTTTGCAAGAATTACAAATAAAAAAGAAATATGTTAATTTGTTAGTGCAGAAAAATTTAGGTATAGAATTCGCCTCTTTAGATCAGGTCAAAAGAAATCGGGTAGTAATATATGGTAAAGCCAAATTGTTCCCCAAATTAACATTTTCTGATGAAAAAGGGAGATATGTGTGTGTAGAAGTTACTACTGACAGCACTCAAATGATAATAGTTGGCCTCTATGCTCCTGTGAAACAAAAATTATATTCTACAGAGAATTAAAGATATTGGAGTTAAACTATGAGACTTGGTGTATCTTGGGAGATTTTAATGGGGTAGTGGAGCCACAATTGACAGGTCATAAAAATAATTAGAAAAATCAAGGGAAATTGACTATGGAATTCTTTGATATCATAGAAGAACTGCAAGTAATGGATGTATTGGGATAGGAGAGTACATACTTTCTTTTCATTTACTCACAAATCACAATCTAGATATGATTTGGATTTCAAAAATGATTATAAATTTGGTAGGTAAAGTCAAGATTTTAAGCAAGACCCTTTCAGACCATAATCCTGTGGTGATGTCATTAAAAATAAAAAAGGGAAAGCCCAACTGGAGGCTAAACAAGTTACTCTTAATGACTAGGGAGGAAATCAAAGAATATTTTGAATTAAATTTGAATAAAAGGGTGCAAAACAATATAGTTTGGGATGCAAGTAAAGCAGGTGTTAGAGGAATTTTTTAATCCAAAAGAACATAGAATAGAAGAGGAAAAGACAAGAAAGGCTGAATAAATTAATGGAAGAAATAAGGCTAAAGGAGGAAGATTTAGCAAAGTTTCCATCCAATATCAACATTATTAATTTTGTAACATTAATAAAAGTAATACAAAAGCAAACCACGATGTTAATGGTAGAGGAGATGGGGAAAATGAGGATTAATTCAAGGACTTTTTTATTTAAATAATTTTTATTAACATTTAATAAACATTACACTATACACTATACAACAAATCAAGACAAAACGCAACTTAGTTTCTTTAATATACATTAAAATGGATGGCAATTTAAAAAAAATGTCTATATGCTCCCCTTTCAACAATATTGTCAATTTGTCCATCTTGGACATTGCATAAACTTTCACCATCCAGTCCTCTATATTTGGTACATCTTCATTTCTCCACATTCTAGCAAAGCATAACCTTGCACCTGTTATCATATATAATAATAATGTCCGATGTCCATTGCTAACTTCTTTTTCAAGAAAACCCAATAAAAGATATTCTGTTTAAGGGGAATTTTAACTTTTACTATTTCCCCAATTTTGCTTCTATTTGTTTCCAAAATCTCTTTGATTATATGATAGGGTAAATTTAATTTCTTTAGTCCACATTTTCTCACACTGTATCATTTCTACATTTTTACCTACATTTTGTGACCATTTAATCATGTATTCTTTTACTTGTTCTTCTTCCAAATCTAGTGCTAATAGCATCTTATATATTCTGCCAATTAGATTATCTTCTCTTTCACAAAATTGTTCCTCAAAGCTTGATTTCTTTTGTTCCGAATTAGAATTTTTCTGGTCTAACTTATATTGCTCTATTAGTCATCTATATTTAAACCAGCGTATAACATACCCTTCTTTCAAAAACTCTTCATTTATTTTGATCCTGTGCTGGTTTCCCTCCCATATCAATATATCTTTATATCTCAACCATTTTTCTTTTAAGTTTGTGTCAATTATATGGAAGGCTTCCTGACTTGAAACCCACCCTGGAATTTTAGTATATAATCTCTGTTTATATTCTATATTCTTAGGATGGCACTTCTAACATAATGGTTTTTAATATCTTTATTCTCCTTAAGTTTATTATACCATAGATAGCCTTGCCATCCAAACCTATTTTTATGTCTTTCCAATTTTAATAATCTTTCGTTCCCTACTCTAATCCAATCAAACAGCACACTTCATAATAAATTTTTAAATTCGGTACTCCAAACCCTACTCTCTCTTTTGCGTCTTGTAATATCTTATATTTTATTCTGGGTTTCTTTCCATTCCATATAAATTTTGAAAGTTGTTTTTGCCAATCTCTAAATTTTATATCAGTCTGTATAATAGGTATTGATTGAAATAAGAATAACATTTTTTGCAAGATGTTCACTTTTATTATGGGTATTCTCCCCAATAAAGAAAATTTTAAATTATCCAATTTTAATAATTTTCCTTAATTTCTTTCGAAATCCTATTGTAATTGTCTTGAAATAATAAGGATTTTTTTCATTTATAAATATACCTAAATATTTAACTTTTTTCTCAATTTTGTTTTTCCTTCTTTCATATTTTTTGTTATTATTTTTGTTTTATCTTTATTAACTCAAAATCCTGAAACCTCTCCAAAGTCTTTTAATATCTCTAATAATTCTTCAATTGATTCTAAAGGTTCTTCCACCACAACCATCAAACCATCCACAAGAACTTTTAGTTTATACATTTGGTTCTTAATTTTTAACCCTCCAATTTCTTTTTGTCTTATGTTTTTTAGTAAAATTTCTAATGATAATATGAATAAAAGTGGTGATAGAGGACACCCTTACCTTGTTCCTCTCTGAATTATACATTTTTTCATTAATTCTCCATTAACTATTATTGCCTTAACCCCATTTATAAATTTTGCCCAATCTCATTTCTAATATCATGAATAGAAAATCCTAATTAAGATAATCAAATTCCTTTTCTGCATCCTAAAACAGAATGGCTGCTTGTTTATCATTATGATACTCATAATATTCAATAACATCTAGTACAAATATTGTATTATTTTTTAATTGCCTATTTGAGAAAAATCCATCACGATCTTCATGTATAATTTCTGAAAGGATTTTAAAAATTCTTTCTGCTAATATCATTGAAAAACTTTGAAATCATTATTCAGTAGAGAAATTGGTCTGCAGTTGCTCATATCTATCAAATCTTTCCCTTAGAATCATAGAATTGTAGAGTTAGAAGAGACCACGAGGGCCATCCAGTCCCCCTGCCATGCAGGAAATCACGATCAAAGCATCCCCGACAGATGGCCATCCAGCCTCTGTTTAAAGACCTCCAAGGAAGGAGACCCCACCATGCTCCGAAGGAGTGCGTTCCACTGCCAAACAGCTCTTACTGTCAAAAAGTTCCTCTTAATGTTGAGGTGGAATCTCTGCTCCTGGAGCTTGCATCCATTGCTCTGTGTTCCAGTCTCTGGAGCAGCAGAAAACAATCCTGTTCCATCCTCAGCGTGACATCCCTTCAAATACTTAAACAAGGCTATCATATTGCCTCTTAACCGTCTCTTTCCCAGGCTAAACATACCCAGCTCCCTAAGTCTCTCCTCATAAGGCATGGTTTCCAGACCTTTCACCATTTTAGTTGCCCTTCTCTGGACATGCTCCAATTTGTCAATATCCTTTTTGAATTGTGGTGCCCAGAACTGGACACAGTACTCTAGGTGAGGTCTGACCAAGGCAGAATAGAGTGGCACTATTACTTCCCTTGATCTAGACACTATACTTCTATTGATACAGCCCAAAATCGCATTGGCCATTTTAGCTGCCGCATCACACTGTTGACTCATGTTCAACTTGTGGTCTACTAGGACTCCTAGATCCCTTTCGCACGTAGTCTCGTTCAGCCAGGTCTCTCCCATCCTATATCTATGCATTTCATTTTTCCACCCTAAGTGCAGTATACCTTCTTTTGGAATCAGTGTTATAAGAGCCAATTCCCATGATTTAGGCATTTTCTCTTGATTTTTCAATATCCCATTAAATATTTTTAATAGTGGACTTATTAATTTGGTCTGTAAATATTTATAATATCATGCAGATTGACCATCTGGACCTGGAGATTTACCTATTTTTATTTTGGTTATCACCTTTATAGTTTCCTCTTCTTTTATCACTTTATGTAGGTCTTGATGAATTTCAGAAATGTCCTGTAATTCCTGCTTGGATATATAATCCTCCAATTTATTTTTAGAGACATTTTCTTTCTTATACATTTCAGGAAAATATCTATAAAAGGCATTACCAATCTTTGAATTATTTGTAATTATATCATTATTTTTAACTTGAATTTTTACAATTTTCTTTTTTTTTCTTAATTTATAAGCCAACCATTTATTTGGTCTGTTGGCAAATTCAAAGTTTCTCTGTTTCATATACTGTAACTTCCCTTTCATTTCTTTCATTAATTCTAGTGACATCTGAGATTGTAAGATTTTTAATTCAGCCATTAGTGTGTTTTTTTTTTATCAGTTGGATCTTTTTCCAATTCCTTTTCTTTCCCCCAAATTTCATTTAGGAGCACATTAGTCCTTTCTTGTTTCTTTCTTTTCAATTCTACATTTCTTTGGATAAACAATTCCCTTATACGAGCCTTACTGGCATCCAATACTATTCCTACATCTGTCCCTTTATCCATATTATTTTTAAAGAAATTCTTTAATTCTTTCCTAACCCTATCAACAAAGTCATCATTTTGCAATAAATATTCATTCACTCTCCAAATATATGGTGTTTCCCCCTTTTTATTTCTAACAGGTTTAGGTTGTGATTAATAATATTCTTGGTCTTGTATCCATTTTTATAATTTGCTCTCCCAAAGATTTTGTAACCAGAAACATATCTATCCTGGAGGGGAAAAATGTATATTTCAGTGCATTAACATATCTTAGTCTAGCTTGCCTCTGACTGTTTTGAGGTTTTCTATCTGTTAATGGATGTATTACCCCCTTGTGGTCTCTTCCAACTCCACAATTTTATGAATCTAAGTTTTGATGTGGATATTCTTAAAATTTTATTCATCAATTTTACAAAGGGGGACTTGTTTTCATTCGGTGCATATACTCCAACTACTAATATTTTATTTCCCATCAAATCTATTTGTACCCCTATATAACTTCCTTGTGGGTCTTCAAACATCAAGTCAGGCAATAGTTTCCAATTTGCATATATCAGTACACCTTGGTTTTTTATTAGATGCTGATATGAATTGTTTCCCTAATTTTTTGTTTTGTAGATGTATTATATCCTTTTTAAAATATATGTGTATCTTGTAGGCCAATCAAGTTTAAATTCAATTTTTTTAAATAATGCAAAAATCTTTTTTGAGCTATATTCATTCCTTTTACATTCTACAAGATACACTTTAGTTTCACATTAGATTTCAAGCTAAGGAATTTTGAGATGGCAAACAAACCAGGGAGATGTTTGGCAGCTAGGTTAAAGAATGAAAGAGCAAGAAGAATTATTACAGAATTAAAGGATGGGAATAGAACTATTACTAAAGAGAGAGAAATATTGTGTTCAGAACTGTGGATTAACTAAATTATCAGAGAATCAGAGGAATAAGTTGAATGGGGAGAACACAATAGAAGATATCCTAGAAGCTATAACAAGATCTAAAAGAGTCCAGGCCCCGATAGTCTTACAGCTCTATGCTATAAAGGTTTTAGTGAAGAATTTGTAAAACCACTACAAATTGTTATGAATGACATTCTTAGGAAAACATCAGATCCCAGAAAGTTGGATAGAAGCAAATATTATGCCTAAAGAGGAACACAGTCCCAGAGTAATTAAAAATTATAGACCCATCTCTTTGTTAAATGAAGTCTATAATTTTTTTGCATCAATCATAGCAAATAGATTTTAAAAAATATTTGCAGGAATTCTTTTGTGAAGATCAGAATGGTTTTCTTCCAAATAGGCAAATTAAGAATAACATTTTAACAGTAATTGATGTTATAGAATATTTAAACTATCATAATGAAATTAAAGGAGCCCTTTTATTTTTAGATACAGTAATTTGAATTGGACCTTCTTATTAAAAATAATAAAAGAAAGGAAATTTGGTGAGGATTTTTATAATTTGATTGAACCAATTTACTCTTTGCAAAAGGTTAAAGATTAATGGATTATATACATCTTATTATATAGAAATAGAGGAAGGGATATGACAAGGCTGTCCCCTCTCACCATTATTATTCATTTTTGCCTTAGAAATACTGAACAGAGGCATTACATTAGGGAAAAAATAAGGAGGGGTGAGGGTTAGAAAGCAAGAGTATAAATTAAAATCATTTGCAGATGATTTGGTTATTATCTTGGAAGTTCCTCTGAAGGGATTAGATTATTTATTGCAAAAAATGAAAGAATTTGGTAAAGCAGGTGGTTTTAAAATTAATAACGAGAAGGCTAAAACTTTGACTAAAAACATGTCGCCATGAGAGGAAAAAGACCTGGCATCTAAGACAGGATTTGGGGTTGTAAAAAGGTGAAGTTTTTAGGAATAAATATAACAATGAAACATTTTCAACTATATGAAAATAATTATGTGAGAATTTTGGAGAGTATTAAAAAAGATTTGAATAGATGGGTGAATTTAAAGCTATCCCTTATAGGTAGAGTGTTAGTAATTAAAATGTGTGTGCTACCTAAATTGATATATTTATTCCACACAATTCCAATAATATATTCCAATGCTCTATTTAAAATATGGCAGAAAGAATTAACAACATTTTTGTGGGCTGGCAGGAAGCCTGAGAGTGAAATGGAAATTAACGATAGATGCAAAGGAACATGAGGGATTGGGCCCCCCAGATATGACATTATGTTTTGAATAGGTTTTTTTTTTTAATCAGGGGTAAGGGAATGGATCATATTAGATAATAGTAGATTATTGGAACTGGCATAAATTAAAGTTTGGGTGGAACACCTATTTGTGGTATGGGAAAATTAGGATGAATGAATGTAGATTTAAAAAATCATATTATTAGAAGAGCATTAAGAGTTTGGACCAAATATAAAGAAAGGTTTAGTACCAAATCACCAGGTTGTGTATCTCCACAGGAGGCATTCTATAGAAGGGAGGTAGGCGCTATGCAGAATTGGTTAAAGTATCAAGATTTATTAAAAATGACCCAAGGAACAATAAAAAAGGCAACAATTAGAGGATGAAGGGCATAAAATGAAATGGTTAATATCAATTAAGAGAATGATTTAAGGTGAATGATTTAAGGAAAAATTAGTTATAATTTCAAAAAAGAGAAAACAATTTGAAAAATGGATAGGCATAGAAGAATCCCATATGACTACTAAAATGTATAACTTATTGCTGAGATTTGAAACAGAAGAAGAGCAAATTAAAGAATGTATGGTGAACTGGGCAAGGGACGTAGGACATAACATTCAGTTGGATCAATGGGAGAACATATGGGCTAGGGGTTTGAAATTTACTTGTTGTAACAATTTGAAAGAGAACATCTTTAAAATAATGTGTAGGTGGTACCTTATACCAGATAAATTGTCCAAAATTTACAAAAACACCAATAACAAGTGTTGGGAATGTAATAAAGCCATTGGTTCCTTTTATCACTGATAGTGGAAATGTAAAATGGCTAAAAAATATTGGCAAAAAATAGAGAAAGTAAAAATAGAGAAAATAATAAGATTTTGAAAACTGAAATAGCACCAAGCCCAGAACTGTTTTTCTTAAAAGGGTGCTCAGCAGTGGCTCCTCTTCGTCTTGGAAAGATGTGACCAGTGGGGTGCCACAGGGTTCTGTCCTGGGCCCAGTGCTATTCAACATCTTTATCAATGACTTAGATGAGGGAATTAGGGGCATACTTATCAAATTTGCAGATGACACCAAATTGGGAGGAGTAGCTAATACCCTAGAGGACAGGATCAAAATTCAGAATGACCTGGATAGACTGGAGAGCTGGGCCAAAGCTAACAAAATGAAATTCAATACGGAGAAATGTAAAGTACTGCATTTAGGGCGGAAAAATGAAATGCATAAATATAGGATGGGAGAGACCTGGCTGAATGAGACTATGTGCGAAAGGGATCTAGGAGTCCTAGTAGACCATAAGTTGAACATGAGCCAACAGTGTGATGCGGCAGCTAAAAAGGCCAATGCAATTTTGGGCTGTATCAATAGAAGTATAGTGTCTAGATCAAGGGAAGTAATAGTGCCACTCTATTCTGCCTTGGTCAGACCTCACTTAGAATACTGTGTCCAGTTCTGGGCACCACAATTCAGAAAGGATATTGACAAATTGGAGCGTGTCCAGAGAAGGGCAACTAAAATGGTGAAAGGTCTGGAAACAATGCCTTATGAGGAGAGACTTAGGGAGCTGGGTATGTTTAGCCTGGAAAAAAGACGGTTTAGAGGCGATATGATAGCCCTGTTTAAGTATTTGAAGGGATGTCACGCTGAGGATGGAGCAGGCTTGTTTTCTGCTGCTCCAGAGACTGGAACACGGAGCAATGGGTGCAAGCTCCAGGAACAGAGATTCCACCTCAACATGAAGAGGAACTTTTTGACAGTAAGAGCTGTTCGGCAGTGGAACACACTCCCTCGGAGCGTGGTGGGGTCTCCTTCCTTGGAGGTCTTTAAACAGAGGCTGGATGGCCATCTGTCGGGGATGCTTTGATTGTGATTTCCTGCGTGGCAGGGGGTTGGACTGGATGGCCCTCGTGGTCTCTTCCAACTCTGCAATTCTATGATTCTATGATTCTTAAACATGGTAGACTTTAGAAGGAAGTCAGAGAGAATATATAATTTACTAATCAGCTATATGGTTACAGCTGCGAGAATAACGTAGGCAAAATATTGGAGGCAGAAGGGTTTATTGAGAATTGAAGAACTGGATTGAGAAACTATGGGACCTGGCTGCATTGGATAAATTAATAAATTTATTAAAAGAGCACCTGATACTCCCTTATTTGCAAACTTGGCAACCTTTTATAGACTATGTTAAAAATATTGGAGATAATGAGATTTTAGGTTTTGACATCTCGGTTGGAATTCCTTCTCTATGTTATAGTTACTTTGGAAAACATAAATATGATTATTATTACCTTTTTTTCCCTTTTCTTAGTTAAATATATAGGATAAGAGAGAAAGATTGATTATTTAAAGATGGTTTAGTTATAAAGGATTAATCTAGAAAATAATTTAGAGACTGTAGACAGAGATGCATGGGAAGTCTTTAGGGGTGGGAGAGGGGTGGGGAAAGGGAGGGGTGTTATTAGGGACTGTTTGATGATGTTTGTCTTTAGGTTTTTTGTTATTCTGTGTTTTTTACTGTCTTTGGAACTTGGATTAAATAATAAAGATTATTTTAATTTTTAAAAATTAAAAAAAACCTGCAATAAAGGGCCCTACTACTGTTTGCTCCCATGTGAGCCCTGTTTCTGTCTTGGGGACAGGATGGGTAAATACCCAGCATTGTTTGGACTGCAGGGCTCACAGTCAGAGGCAAGCTAGGGTATTTAGCCCATGTAGTTCAGCTGGAAGTGTAAATAGCTAAAGTCTTACTTAAGGAAAAGACATCCTCCTGGATCTTCCAGGATTTCTTCACAGGCTAAAAGCCTGAAAACAACTAGGTTGAGTACACAGAGAGGGGGGAGGATGTATAACTATACCTGGTGGAGATTTATGCTTTGCCAGTTGACACAGTATTGTGACTAAGCCTGTGAAAACCTGGATAGGACTGCATCCTTTCATACCTAACGTACAACATGCAGTATATAAAACAAGATAAAATTAAGTACTTCAGAATTTGTTTTCAGTTCACTGGGTCCAGAGAAGTGCTGAAGCACCAGAAAACAAATACACCTTTGTCATGCACAAAAGTATTATTTATTTATTTATTTATTTATTTATAGCATTTATACTCTGCCTCTTAGCCAAAAAAAGCCTTACAAATTGTCAGTTCGACAGTTCCCTGCCATCAGGCTTACAATCTAATAAGACAGACATGCAAGGCAAAAGGGATGGCAGTAGGTGAGGTGACCAAGTCCAACAGATGTTGGCTGCTGTTTTCTCCCTCAGAGGTCACAGCTGTGGCATTTGAAACAGAGGGAGGGCTTGTCACCAGCCACTGGAACCAAGGCATGATGGAGCTGGTAGAGACAAAAATCTATACACTGGTTGAGTGGAACAGTAAGCTGCAATCTTTTTTTTTTCAGGTTCACATGCGCCTGAAACAGATTTAGTTATGTACAGGATGCCAGTAAAACATTAACCTATCCCTTTTTTCCCTAAGTAAATACTTTATGACAATGACTGTAGATTCTCTTTAACAACAATAGGAACACGTCTGTGATTCTGCAAAGGGAATATGATGTACCAAAGATGCCCTCCTGCTCATTGACCTGAAAACATTACCATTTTAACATCATGCTGGGAACAATGACAAGATGGTTTAGAGGATTAATAATGTGCATTGCAATTTTTCATGTCTAGGCCATTGGACTTAATTCACACATCTCTTATAGGTAAGAAGAGAGAGGGATCTTATCATTTGAAGGCTGTTCAGTAGCTTATGAGAAGTTATTTAACAGACTGAGGCAAATCTGTAGTAAGCAGATACGAAAAACATATGTATGTAATCACATACATGCACCCCTTCCTGCCTCTAGCCAGATCTACAAGAAACATGAAAATTATGAATGCTTAAGGGAACTTGTTTGGTTGAGGTGTGGGGGAGCATAACATTTTCATTCATAGCTTTTCATTTATTTCCCAAGAAATACTACAAATTCATTTTCTAGTGTTCTTTTGAATGTACATAATAAAATAAGAAAATCTAGTACAACATATGCTACTCTTACAAAGTAATTAGTGTGTCATTTTTTTCCTATGAGTGAGAAAACTAGGGCACATGGAAGGGAAAAAACAATTGAAAAGCATGGATAACTTATCTGTTTTGGAATATGGATAGTATTTACATAGACAAGAGCAGAAATGAGAACTGTGTGAATCTCCAGATGTTGAACTGCAACTCCATTCATTTCTCACCATTGACTATGCTACCTAATGCTTCTGGGAGTTGTAGTCTCACAATATCTGGAGGGCTGAACTATTCCCACTCTGTGTTACAGTGCTGACCACAACAACTTGCAAGGGTCTTAAGATCATCAGGGGAAGGCTTTATCTCAGCCCTACCACCATCACAGGCTCACTTGGTGAGGATGAGAGAGAGCCTTCTCAGTGGCTGCTCCTACCCTCTGGAACTCCCACCCACAGGAGGCTGAGCTGGCCCCCTCCCTGTCTTTATTTCTCTGGCAGACAAAAATGTTTTTGTACAAGCAGGCCTTTGGTGTATAACTGTACCTGTGTGGCTTTTATTGGGGTGTGTTTTATGTTGATTTTTTAAAATCTATATCTATTTTTTTTTACTTTGTACATTTTTAATTAATTTTAATTGCTTTTAACTGTGATTTTCATTGTTTTGTGAGCCGCCTTCCGTCCTGCTTCAGGAAAAGGCACATATAAATTGCAGATATAAATAATCACAGTTACTGGAATGTGCATTTCAAGTTCTTCCATTTTAGAGTCCAATGAAATAAGCATAGGATTCTAACATGTAGAAATGGTTATGCCATAAAACTGTATTAATTTCATTAAACAATGTTAAATGTTGCACTTATGCAATCAACTTACCGTAACTACTTTTGTTAATCAACTTAATATTTCTCCTCTATCACATCATTTGAATGTGTTTAGCTTGTTATCAACTATAATATAGCTGATAAGTCTTCAAAATAATTCTGCATAAAATGTTATTTGTGCTTTTGATTCCTTTGTCTACTAAACCAGATATGCATAACTTATGAATGCCTCCACTAAATATTGTGCCAAGTGCTTAATACCCTTCCCTTTTATCTACATTTCCAGGAACACAGGGCCACAGAAACTTCTATCCCATAGCCTTTCTTTTTAATGATGAGGGTTAGAATCCTGTTGGTGTCTTACGTGTGAATACGTTTCCCTGTAGATGCAGTTGGACTACAGCATGTGCTCATTTTGAGAGCCAGTGTGGTCTAGGGGTTTGAATGTTTGACTAGGACACTGGGAGACCACAGTTCAAATCTCCACTTGGCCATGGAAACCCATTGGATGACCTTGGGCAAGTAACACTCTCTCAGCCTCAGAGGAAGACAAGGGCAAACCTCTGAACAAATTCTGCCAAGAAAAGCCTATGATAGGTTCAATTTTGGATTGTCATAAATCAGAAATTACTTGAAGGCACACAACAACATGACAATAATAATATACTCATTTCTTGATGAATAAATGTAATATTTCAAGAAATGCAAGTGGCATGATATCTGGCATGTCTATTGGACCAGTGTGCAAAATACAATGCCGAAAAGTCTCATTTTTAACTTAGAATCCTTTGAAAATGCAGTGTGTGGGAACAAACTTTCCTACGTCTGCATAGGGGTTTTGAAGAACATCTAGAGGATTATGCTGAAGGTGGCCTGATATACATGCTAGTTAGCAGATTCAGCTTTGTAAGTCACTTCTAAAGTTTTTGTATTTCCTAGAATGCGTTTAAGTGTACTTGAAAAGACTGAATAGTACCTAACCTCTGAACAACACTATGTTTCTGTTCTGATAAAAAACAAAACAAAACGCTTTAATCATTTCCTTCTGGAGTACAGCTTTTTAAGAAGTTGTCTCCAGTACTGACTTGAGCCAGAGTCAACTTCCTGCATGGTGTTCACACTCAATTCTTCCCAGCAAGAACAGCAATAGTATAGTTTAACTAAACATGATTGTATGTTAGAGCTATGGAAATACGTAATATTTCAGGTATGCAAAGGCAATTATTTAGAATCAAGATATATGTTTTTACATTTCTGGTGTACAATAGGGACTTGCAGGAGGTGTTAAATGTTTCAGATACTCAACGGTTCTTTTAAATTGCATCACTGTTAACATTTTTAAATGTTTTAATACTGTCCAGCATACTAATGTTGTCACACAAAAATAAATAACTCTATGATGGAATCAATTGAGGACAAAGCTAATTCAGAGTGAAGGCAATCAATGAATCACTAGAAGATGTGAAGGTGAGGCAATGGTGCTAAAGCTGTAGGCAATGGGGACTATGTGAAGTCTCACAAGGGAATATAGCTACCGCCTCAATTCCAGTAAGTCAGTTTCATGTCTAAATCCACCACAAAATTAAAAAGTGTTGTGTTTTTTTTAAAGGGGGGGGAGACTTCACACAAAGTATGTCCCTTCCCAATTTCAGCTCAGTGATTTTTTTATTTTTCAATGGCAAATAGAATAATTTAAAGATAATTAATCAGGAGCACTTGAAAATGTTACCCATGCTTGCTTATTTTTTTTTAATGTGGCTGTAATTCTGTAACACCTACTTAGCCACATAACCACCTTGGTTACGAAGCTAAGGCTCTTGCGCGACTTGCCATGCAGGGAGTTTGCTGGCTGGAGTGGGAGTGGAGCGCTGTGGGGTCCATGGTGGTCACAGCATTCTTCCTCCTCTCAGAAGGCCCCGCGTGCTTGAGTTGTTTTCTGGGGGAGGCGGGAACAGTGCAGCTAATGTGTTTAAACCTGGTTTAAACGCATTGACTGTAGAATCTGACTGGAGTGAACATCTGCAGTCTTCATTCTGGTTGGATTCCAGGGGATATATACAAGCAGTCTCTCGCTTGTTGGCCAGTCTTCTCAGCACAGCATCCCACCCACCCTCCTTCTATTCTCGTGTTGTTGTGGTTCTGTTGTGTTGCACTGTATTGCACGGGATTATGTGTTCCCTACTATGTCACAATTTTGTGGGGGGACAGTCGACATGAGTCAGGGACTTCATTCACCTATGTCATTATGGCATTAGTAACATAGGGGAGTCTCCTTAGGGGACTCGAGGGTGTTGATAGAGATGGTGCTGCCCAGCTGAGGGCAATGCCTATCCAGCGCCCCCTATGATGGGGTCCATACGGAGCTTGGCCCATGTGGTCCTCCAGTCATCCCGGTAGACTGGTTGTGGCTGGTTGGATTGGATCATCGATCAACTGATCCAGACCCAGGCCTAGGCCAACCCAGCTATGGCTGTAATCACTAAAAGTTGTGGCCTTTCTCTTCCACTATACTGGTTGTGTTGTGTGTTCTTTTGTGGAGTGACTTTGCCCTTGGACCCGCAAAGTAGTGTTTCCCAGCTTGATTTCCCAATCTTCACTTACTGGGCAGCAGCTGTTCCCCTATTGATCAGGAAGCAGCTGGCTGATGTTTTCACCATGAGTGATCTCTTAAGCAACTGTCAGATGCAGGGTCCAATCAACAGGGGAACAGACTTCAGTCACTCACAGCAGCTGCTACCTGATAAATCAGGACTGGAGGACTTTCACAGTTCCTATGTATTTCCTAAACTAGAGATCATGAATACAAACAGGCACAAATGCGTAATTCTAGGTTACACATTCATAACTGCCTTAGTGAATTCCAGTCTGTATTTTAAAAATATGATTAAAAAGAAATGAGGGAAGAAGAAGTAGTAGTACATAAGAGATGAACATGATCTAGGCAAACCAGATTAAAGTTTGCCCACTAATTGTATACACAGTACATGTGCACAGTTGTATCTGAAATAATACAGGGTGTTTTAAAATATGGAAATTTAATGATTTCTAGCAAGGGGTCAAATACAGGGCATTCCTGGATATAGTATATACAGTATTAAAAATATAAGATTGACAGCAAGCTAAATTGTTTAGAAACCTTCTTTTAACATAATATGCATTCTCCTTATTTAATGTCCCCAAACAAACTAAGTGATACACAAGGCAAGTCCAAGTGCATTTTGGAGGACTTTTTCCAGCAATAAGAGCAAAATATTTTATTTTACAGTTTGTTCCTAGGAAGAAGTCATTCACTGAATACAGCCAATACTGAGACTTTACCAGTTCATTTTTCATCTGGTCTTCTCAGAATTGTCCTTATTTCTCAGAATTGTCCTCAGAATTGTCCTTATTTCTATAAGGTAATAGCTCAGTAATTGCACTACTCTGAAAAGGCCTCAGGCTGCTATATATTTTAGTTATTGATTAACAGTCAAGTAATTCAAGATTCTGACTGATCTTCATTTCCATGGCTATCTTGTTTCAGACCTGGGTTTAGTTTCAGACCTTTTTGGACTCTTTCAGTGCTGGACACACTACTGCTATAGCATAAACTTTATTGGCGATAAATGATCCAGCAGATGGTACACAGCAGAGAAGCATTCTAGCTCTTCCACTGATAGGGCCCAGTACACCCTCATAGCTAAGATGAACATCCTCCTCTGGGCCCCTTAGGTGTAACAAGATGCCTGTAATTAAATGGTCTGGGACCAAAACCTATGGTATGAAATAAAATGGGCATGTGGTGACAAACAAACAAACAAAAATCTCCATATCTGTGAAACAAAAAATCATTGTCTCCTATGCTTTAGTAAAAAAAAATGATAAATCAATTTAAGCCATTTTGTCAGTGTGACTAGCTCATTCTAGAAATGATGCTTTTATGTGATGTGCTTGGAAATAATGTAATAGGACTTCCAGTTCTTTCATTCTGTTTGTTCCTTGCCACATGAAAGAGAACAAGGACTATCTATGAACTGATCACTGGTGGTCAAGTGATGGGGCATTAAATGCATCAAATTATTGCTTAAAACCTCCCCAATCTACCTTGTTTTGAAATGTAATTTGATAAAATATTATTTTATATTTTGCTAAATATTACTTATGTTCTTTATACTAATGTCTCAGCAATAAAATATGAGTATATTAATCCTAATTATGCCATTGCATTTATTTAACATGAGTCTGAAAGCCCTTCTTTAGATTTATTACATACATTTTACAAACCCATTTCACTAAAAGTTTTGTCTATAGAAACAAGAGCTACTTTTTTTATTATTTTGGCCATATGCCTTTTTCAAACAGAAAAACATATGCCTAGAGATGTTTCCAACTCATTTGCATATATTAGAAATATCACATGTATTAATGCTGAGAAATAAATCCCACATAAGTCTTGTTCTCATTATGGGGAAGTTAGGATAGGAAAACTACCCGTTTGCGGTGTCAAATAGATTTCATACCAAAGATAATTTGCCTCTAGGGCAGTCTCTGAAGGGAAAATAGAAGATAAAATGTGGAAGTCACAATGAGTGTTGGTAATGTTGATAATAACAGTAAAACAAGGTTTCTTGTATTTTATCAATACAGTACATTATTATGGTGGTCTCTCAAAATGTCACTCTGCAAATGACAAGACATTGAGAAGCAGAATGTACAGGAACAGTTATGTAACTGAATCAACAGTGTGCCAAATACTTCTATGCATGTCATGTGCATGCCAACATGGGCAGGAGATACCCTCAGGTTACTTGATGCAAAATAAACCTAATACCAATGAAGGTTATTTTATTTTATTATTTTATTTTATTTATATGCTGCCTTTTTCCCAAAGTGGGTCCCAAGAAGTCTCACAAAAGGCATCAATTAAAATACATCAATACAATTTAAAATGATTGAAATCATCACAATTAAAAAAATTAAAATAATTTAAAACATAAAATTTAAAAAACAACAAAAAAACCCAATAAAAAGCCTCTGTGGGTGCAGCTGCATATTAAAAAGCCTGCTTACACAGAAAGGTTTTTGCCTGCCAGATAAAGAAAAGAAGGGAGGGGCCAGCCTAGCTTCCCACGGAAGGGAATTCCAGAAGGTGGGAGCAGCCACTAAGGCTCTCTCGTGTCCTCATCAAGTGAGCCTATGATGGTGGTGGGACCAGAGAATGAATACACACACATGCACCCAGCACAGTGTGGTGTTGCATGAGTGAAGTGCTTTGATGGCCTCACATAGAAGGTTTGGGGTAGAGAGGACGCAATTAAAGGAGAGTCCCCCCTTTCCTCCTCCTCTTTTGCTTCAATTCGATGAAGATGGGCAATACAGAGCTGAAAGAACTTCTCAGCAGCGGGGTTAATGTGGTCTGCTCAGGTAGTTGGTGGGTGAGGGGCCAAGTGGCACAAAGGTTTTCTTCACTGCTTGGCTTGTCCTCTGGTGGCAGCCCGACTGGGCTTGGAGATTATGGGGGAAGGCGGGTTTAGATAGAGTGGGAAGGGGTGCCTTGAAGACTTTCAAACCATCCAGTGCTTATAGTGAGTATCCCCCCCACCATTAATAGGCCAATTCTTAATAGGCTGAGTGGACTGAGTGACAGTGGCTAGTGAGGTGCCACAGGGTTCTGTCCTGGGCCCAGTGCTATTTAACACCTTTATTAATGACTTGGATGAGGGAAATCACAACGCAACAATGCAGAAAGAATCACAACCCAAAAACATCACCCAAGGAGACCTGCTGTGTTTTCTGTAACCGGACTTGTTTATCTCGGATTGGCCTTTTTAGTCATCAGCGCGCTTGCAGAAAGCGCGGGATGAGTCCTTCCTGAATCTTCGTTTGCGAAGAAAAGCCAGAGAGGGATGAGGGAATAGAGGTTATGCTTGTCAAGTTTGCAGATGACACCAAATTAGGAGGGGTAGCTAACACCCCAGAGGACAGGATCAGAATTTAAAATGACCTGAACAGATTAGAAAGCTGGGCCATAACTAACAAAATGAATTTCAACAGGGAGAAATGTAGGACACTACACTTGGGCAGTAAAAATGAAAAGCACAGATATAGGATGGGTGAAAACTGGCTTGATGGCACTACATGCGAAAGGGATCTAGGAGTCTTAGTGGACCACAAGTTGAACATGAGTCAGCAGTGTGATGCAGCAGCTAAAAAACCTAATACAATTCTAGCATTAAAAAGCTAATGCTGCATTATTAGGAGTAGTGTCTAGATCAAGGGAAGTAAAAGTGCCACTCTATTTTGCTTTGGTCAGGCCTCACCTGGAATACTTTGTCCACTTCTGGGCACCACAATTCAAGAAGGATATTGAGAAGCTGGAACATGTCCAGAGGAGGGTGACCAGGATGGTGGGAGTTCTGGAAGCCATGCTCTGAGGAGTGGCTTAGGGAGCTGGGCATGTTTAGTCTGGAGAAGAGAAGGTTGAGAGGTGACATGATAGCCGTGTTCAAATATTTGATGGGATGTCATGCTGAGGATGGGGCAAGCTTGTTTTCTGCTGCTCCAGAGACTAGGACACAGAGCAATGGGTTCAAATTAAAGGAAAAGAGATTTATCTAAATCTCTTCCTGACCTTCCTGACAGTAAGAGCTGTTCAGAAGTGGAATGCAGTGCCTTGGAGTGTGGTGGAATATCCTTCTTTGGAGGTTTTTAAACAGAGGCTGGATGGCCATCTGTTGGGAATGCTTTGATTGTTTATTCCTGCATGGCAGGGGGTTGGACTGGATGGCCCTTGTGGTCTCTTCCAACTCTATGATTCTAGATAAAGGGCTGTTTTATTCCCCTCCTCCACCCTATATATCATACTTAAATATATAAGGGTGTTTTGTTAATAATTTTATTATATTAGAGCTATTGCATCTCCATTTGTGGGTGTTTTTGGGTTTTGGTTTCTGTGTCCTTTCATTTTTCTTTATTCAGTGTTATAGAATAAAGTTGTTGCGTCTTTGGCCCATGGTGCCAAAGAAGGGGAGGGGGCAAAAAGTGTAAGGGACCTGCAGAGAAGCAGCCTCCTAAGCATCCTCCACCAGAGAGTGTTTCTTCATCAGAGTCAGATGATGAATCCATTCCTTGGCATGCTATCCTAGACAGGATTAAGGCACTTGAGGAGGCTAAATTACCTCCTGCTGAGGTTTCCCATCCCAGTAAATCACATATATCTAAACAGCATAAGCTGGCTAATTAGGTTCTTGCCCATCTAGAAAAAAAGAGGAACGAAGAGGCAGTGGGAGAAACCTCAGCAGTGCCAGTGCAAGAAGTGGTGGAATTTCCAGCTCAAGAGCAGCAGGAGGAACATGCTTCACCAGCACCCACCTCAGCATTGGAAGGTGAGGCATTTGACCAGCACAGTTACACATCAGGTAATTACACTTGGCCCTGGTCCACTCCTACAGTAACTACAGGGCAAGAATGTGTAGCTGGCCCTAGTGGATACCATACTGGTCCTAATAACTGATCGGTGGCTCACCCATATGTGGTTGGGCCCCGCCTAAATGTTTGCCTTGGATGTGCCAGGCTGGTGGCGCCTTGGCCTGGTGCAAACAGTGGTACTTCGTCATCTGGGGTTGCCATGGGTTATGATTCCACTCCATATTCTGTCATCTCATGCCGGCAGTTGGCACTACTTTTAGGGAACCATTTATTACAATCCAGTAGAGAGAAAAAAATTAAAGTGGGAACATGTGGAATTTTTTTGCTGCCTTTATAGGAAGTTAAAGAAAAGGGATAGGGAAGAATTGGATGATAAGGATAAGGAAAAATTGAAGAGGCATAAGGTGGAAAGAAATTGGACTAATTGGTTCTCAGGTTTTCTGATCTAGGCCGGAGTTGTAGCCAAAGCTCAACCTTTGAGAAGTGTTTCTCTATTTCAGTATCCGCAGGGCTTATGTAGATTATTCAGGCCCTGTGTGTCTCCTATGTGATGAGGTATTCTGGATGAGGGCTCTCACATATCCAATGCTTAGATGGGATGTGATGCACTCCCAGCTATGGATGCATCTGAGGACTCCAGCTTGCCCTACTCAGGGTGAGAGATCACACAGTGGTCACCTTGTTAAAAAAAAACTTCAGGTGGCACCACTTTTCAGCCACAGACAGGGGCTTTTCAAACCCAGAAATTATTGTGTTGGGAGTTTGGCATGCAAGTGGTTTGCAACAGGAATAGGTGTTCAGTAGGAATAAGAAGCCTTGTACGTTCAAACATGATTGCTCAGTGCGTGGAGGCACCTATTCCTTTCAATTTTGCCCCAGGGGTAGAGGACAGGGTTCCAATACCAGGGAACAGTAGTCAGGAAAGAGGGGTGGGGGCAGTCCTGCCCCACCTGTAAAAGAGTCACAGCCCAGTCAACCTTGAAGTGCTTTTACATTGGTTCAGGACATAGCCTGACTGACAAGTGGCCAATTATTTGGCAGATGGTTTCCAAACTGGGTTTCACATTCCATTTCAGGGCATTCAACACCTTTTTATGGCCAATAATTTGAAATCTATCAAGGGCATGGTACATGTCCACTACATGTCATTTGATCCAGCTATTCCTGAGGTATGCAGGCATGGGGTGGGGAAAGAGTTGGCTAAGTGTGATATCAAATCTGCCTTTTGACTATTGCCTGTTCACCCAGATGATTTTGAACTATTAGGTTTTTATTTTGAGGGTGAATTTTACACAGACTGTGCCCTACCAATTGGGTGTTCTGTTTTTATAGTGCTTTTGAAAACTTTAGTACCTTTTTAGAATGGATAGTTAGGGCCTGTACTGGTGCTACTGGCATAGTATATTATCTTGATGATTTTCTGCTTATTGAGCAACATGGGAGTGGCCAGTGCTTGGCCCTTTTATGTGAATTTGGTTGGCTAATGGGATTGTTAGGCGTGCCTTTAGCACCTGAAAAGACCAAAGGCCTTGCTTGTCAATTTATGTTACTCGGGATACATATTGACACTGTTAATCAGTTGTGCTGGCTGCCAGTTGTTAAGGTACAGGATCTTAGGGCCAGAGTGTCTGCATTTATCCAAAGAAAGAAGACCACATTGCGTGAGTTTCAGGAGCTTATTGGGCACCTGAATTTTACCTGTAAAGCAGTTGCCCCCAGTAGAGTTTTTCTTAGATGTCTATGTATGTGATAACTTTAAGGGAGTTTCTAAACCACAAAACTGGGTACATATTACAGCAGGGGTTAGACAGGACCTGTGGGTCTGGCTGGAATTCCTTGAGCAATTTAACATTTCTTTTTGGTGAGAGAATATTAAGATGCAGGATGCTATTCAAATTTATTCTGATGCTGCAGGGACAATTGGCTTTGGTGTTTATTTCAGGGGTAGATGGTGTGCTGGAGAGTGTCCTGTGTCATGCGTGGACAGCAGAGTTATAGCAGATTTGCCATTTTTGGATTTCCCCCCTATTTTAGTGGCTGTATCGATTTGGGCACATGAACTGTCCAACTCCACTGTTCATTTTTGGTGCGATAAGATGTCTATGGTCCAGGTCATTAACTCCCTTAAATCTAAGTCCCCTAGAGTTATGAGGCTCGTGGATGCTTTTACATTACAATGTCTCAAGTATAATGTTTTATTCATGGCCCAGCATGTTTCTGGTATAGATAATGCCATATCTGATGTTCTTCCTCATATGCAGATGGAGCAGTTCAGAGAGTGGCTCCAGAAGCAGTTGCTTCAACTGACCCTATGCCAGTAAACCTGTGCATGCTTGGAGAGGAGAGGTAGTCAGCACTTTATGTCTGTCTATAGCTCCAAGCACAAGGAAGGGGTATGTTAGGGCAATAAAAGATTTCACCAATTTTCGATCTCTTGAGGAACTAGGGGCTGATTTGCTGGTTCCCATGATGCACATATTACAATATTTTGTGTTTCAACACACAAGAGGTTTGTCCCCACATTTTATTAGGGTGAAACATGCTGCCATTGCCTTTTGGCTAAAGGCCCAGGGGGTGTAGGATACTATAAATGATTTTAGGGTTAGAAAGATTTTTAGAGGCTTGGATGAAAGAGAGGGGCATGGTTGGGGATTACAGGTTTCCCTTATCACCCAATATCTTGAAAGTTTTGGGTGAAACATGGCAGAGGATATTTAAAACACCATATGAAGCTCTCTTCTTTCATGCAGCAGCCCTCACAGCATTTTTGAAGCCCTGAGGATAAGTGAGCTGGTGGTCTGTTCTAAAAATGACAAGTTGAGGGAAAGCACTTGAATTTAGAGATATTCGGATTGGTGGACAACAGATTATACTAACTCTTTGTTCATCCAAGACAGACCAACAGGATAAGGTTGCTAATATACCATTAAGTGTTTGCAATGACCCTTCATTGGTGTCTGCTGAGAGCCATGCAGTTATTTTTAGTGGATAAGGGGCCTTGGCCAGGCCCGCTATTTCTGCATGAGGATAAGTCACCCTTAAACCAAGTTTCAGTTCTGGGCAGTGACATCCAAAGCTTTGTCCATGATTGGTCTAAAAGGGGTCAGGTTTGGCACACATTCTTTTAGAATAGGAGCAGCTTCCACAGCATCACCTTTGGGTCTGCATCAGAAAGCCATCGAGAAGACTGGATGTTGGAGGTCATCCATATTTTGTAGTTATGTTAGGTCTATAACTCATTAAATATCTCATTTTTCTTTGTCTTACAGACTCTAGGCTGTGGCCAGTGCGACACTATGTGATGATCTGCAGCCACAGCATGGTCTATTGGGCTGCTCGACAGGAACACATAAGCCATTTTGGATCTCATTTAGGTTTGGCAGACATGGCCTCTACTGAAGAGTGGGGCAGAAGAGGCCTTAGATGGCATGTTTTAATGCAGCTATTATTTGAGGAGCACCAGGGGCCTCCACCACGTTTTAGTCATCCACCTAGGTGGTAATGAAGGGTTTGATGAAGGGCAAGGCCCTTATAATTCAGGCTGTACACAATATGGGTCATTAAAGTAGAATGGCCTGAGGAGCATATCATGTAGGATGCCATGTTGCCCACACATCTGGCAGGGTGAAGGGGATCCACATTTAATCAACAGGGCCTGCAGGAGGGCCAATAGAGAAATTTGGATTGAGGGATTTATTTCTGAGCTAGATAATTTTTATGCCAGATTTTTAAGGGCCCTCCTTCAGATGCCAAGATGTGTTGCTAACTCAGTTTTAATGCTTTAAACGGGGGAAAGCCCTTACTCTATGAGGACATGGCAGACAGCCATGAAACTTTGGCTTAGAGTCATACTCTTCAAGCATGGTAAGGGTCTACTTAGCTATCTTGCAACGGACACTTATGAAAGCAGATGATCCAAGTATATTGCCCCAAAGCAACCACAATTGGGCTTTCACCATCCTTCCTTCTAAACCTGGGTTATGACACAGCCTTGAAAACAGTTAAACAAAGACTTCAAGTGCAATTCAGGACATTGCAGATTTGCAATTTGCGGGCTAAATCCTTTCTGTCATGCTCACCCAGTGCATTGCATATACCATATTGAGGTTCATTTGCTCTGGCTGATTACATAAAGAACTTGACTGTGCCAATCTATTGCATATTATTTATGAAGGCCAGATGTAATGTTTTTTCCTTCAGCAATGTTGTATGGTAGATATGCGGGATGTCATTTGCATCAAGGCTCTGTCCATGTGGGTTGCAGGAGGTGGAAACCATGTCTCATATCCTACTATCCTGTGTCCTTCATTCTCAGTCGTAAACAACTGATTTCTCCCTTGCTATGCCATCTACCTGGCCATTCGGAGTTCTATGTCAAATTCTTACTAGAGGATAAATGTCCTAATATTACCTTGTCAGTTGCTAAGTTCTTATCTGTGGTCATTAAGACCAGTGAGAGGGAAGCTAATAGTTGGATAAGTTGGATGAGCTCCAAAAAAGTCTATCAATAAATATCCTAATTTTATTGGTTTGTATTATGGTTTTATCTATTAATGTACATCATGTCTGTTATTTGATCGGTCTATGGACTGTATGAATAAATTGATTGATTGATTGATTGATAAATTTCCAAGGCCCTCACAAAGGATTTAGGTCATTATTTACCACATCCCAACTGCAAGAAAAATGTAGGGAGCAGAACAAGGGTCTCTATGTAACATTTGTCGACCTCACCAAAGCCTTTGACACTGTAAGTAGAAAAGGTCTGTGGCAGATCCTGGAAAAACTAGGATGTCCCCCCAAATTCCTTAAAATGATTATCTTGCTACACGAGGGCCAGCGTGGTCAAGTCAGATATGGCGATGCTCTTTCAGAGCCCTTTCTAATAACTAATGGAGTGAAGCAAGGTTGTGTTCTTGCACCAACTTTATTTACAATCTTCTTTAGCACGATGCTCCAAAGGGCTATGGCAGAGCTTGAAGAAGACGACGGCATCTATATACGCTACCGTACTGATGGTAGCTTGTTTAACTTAAGCCGTCTGAGGGCTCACACTAAGACTCTAAACTATCTAGTCCGTGAGCTGCTCTTCGCCGATGATGCTGCCCTTGTTGCCCACACAGAAGCAGCTCTGCAGCGCCTAACGTCCTGCTTTGCAACAGCTGCAGAGCTGTTTGGGCTAGAAGTCAACCTGAAGAAAACAGAAGTTCTTTACCAGCCTGCACCACAGGACGAACACCACCATCCCCACATTGCCGTCGGCAAATCAGTGCTCAAGTCCGTTCAGCAGTTCACCTACCTGGGAAGCATCATCTCCTCAGATGCCAAGATTGACAAAGAGATCGATCACAGATTAGCAAAGGCATATAGTGCATTTGGAAGACTTCACAAAAGAGTCTGGAGCAATAAACACCTGAGGCAAAGCACAAAAATCAGTGTATATAGAGCCATCGTACTGTCTATCCTCCTTTATGGATCTGAAACATGGGTTACCTATCGCCACCACCTACGACTCCTCGAGCGCTTTCATCAGCGCTGTCTACGCACAATCCTAAATATACACTGGACTGACTATGTGACGAATGTTGCTGTCCTTGAGCAAGCAGGGATCACCAGCATTGAGGCCATGATATTGAGAACACAGCTGCGCTGGGCAGGGCACGTTTCTAGGATGGAGGACCATCGCCTCCCAAAAATACTACTCTACGGTGAACTCGCCACGGGTCAGCGTGGGAGGGGCGCTCCAAAAAAGCGATACAAGGACTCCCTGAAACAACATCTCAGGCTTGGCCAGATTGATCACCAACGGTGGTCCGCCCTGGCCTCACATCGGGAGGCATGGAGACGCACTATCCACAATGCTGCAGCCTTATTTGAGAACTCACGACGAACAAGTCTTGAAGAGAAACGACAACGCAGAAAGAATCACAATCCAAAAACATCACCCAAGGAGACCTTCTGCTGCACTTTTTGCAACCGGACTTGTTTATCTCGGATTGGCCTTTTTAGTCATCAGCGCGCTTGCAGAAGGCGCGGGATGAGTCCTTCCTGAATCTTCGTTTGCGAAGAAAAGCCAGAGAGGACCACATCCCAATATTGTTCTTGATAGGTTGGAGCTCTATCGGGCTGATGGCATTCATCTCTCACAAATTAGTAATTCTGTTTTTCTGGGGGATTTGCAACCAGGTCTGGGTTACTTGGTGGGGGATAGGGGCTAAGTAGACCCTTGCCCCATATCTGTGGCTGGTGGAAGGAGTGAAGTTTCTTAGTCGGTGAGCACCTATGGCACCACCTTTTTGTGAAGGGAGGTCACTGGAACTGCCTCTCTATGTGGTGTGACTAGGGAGGTAAGGAAAGGGACTTACCTTGAGACTGGCCTGGGGGAATAAACCCTCATCTCAAGTCATACAACATGGGGGAGGGAATTCCAGGTTGGCTTTCCAGATGCAGGTGAGCTGGGGACTAACCCAACTTTTGGGTTATATCCGGGGCTCAGGTTTTTCACCCAGGGGAAGCTGGGAAGGAGGTCTGGGGAGAGACCTCCTGTCCCAGCTGCTCCCGCACCAGGTTAACCCCCCTTCATTGCAGTTTCCCAGATCTAACATAAACAGAGAATTTAAATTAAATAGTATTTTGATCGCTGCACAGATTTTGTTGGAGAGATTATCTAAACGACTAACATCATGAACAGCAAGGAAGTATCAGAACAAGTCCAGGATAAAATAGAATCATAGAACAAGTCATGCCAGACTAATTTTATCTCTTTTTTGATAGATCTACCAAGTTACAAACTTGGTAGATGAAGGGAATGCTGTGGATGTAGTATATTTTTTCAGTAAGGCTTTTGATAAGGTCCCCCATCCTTGCAAAACTTCAACTAGTTCAGAACATGGCAGCCAGGTTGATTTCTGGTGTTTCCAGAAGAGAGCATATAACACCTGTGCTAAAAGCTCTCCACTGGCTGCCTATTCGTTTCCGGGCACAGTACAAGGTGTTGGTTATAAACTTTAAAGCCCTGCATGGTTTGGGTCCAACTTATCTCCGGGACCGCCTCCTTCCGTATGACCCTCCCCGCGCACTTCGGTCCTCTGGGAGGAATCTGTTACAGCCTATGAAAACAAGGCTGTCGGTGACGTCCCAGAGGGCCTTCTCCGCTGCTGCTCCCAGATTATGGAATGGCCTGCCGGATGAGATCTGTCTTATTAACACCTTAGACAGCTTTAAAAAAGCTGTCAAGACGGATCTTTTCCGGCAGGCCTTTCCTGAATAACTATCCCGGCCCAAGACTCGGCTGTCCTCCCTGAGCTGTAATCAGATTTTTTTTTAAAAAAAACTATTGTATGTTTTAATTTTTTTTTCTGATCTATATATTTTTAATTTACTGTATGTTTTTAATCTTTTATAATTTAATATTATTTTAAGGGGGGTGGGCTAAGGTACTGGGACTATGGAGTTTTTATATTATAAGCCGCCCCAATTGCGTTGCAGAGGGGCGGGATAGAAATAAAATTTTATTATTATTATTATTATTATTTAAAAAGTTAGTAACCTGTGGGCTAGACAATGCAACTGTTAGGTGGATTTGTTGACCAACCAAACCCAAAGGGTAGTTACCAATGGCTCCTCTTCATCATGGAGTGAAGTGACCTGCAGGGAGAAATTAAATAAAACTAGCCCATTTTTAACCTAAATACTTGTGTCTGGTCTCTTTATTTCCTGGGTCTGTTAGCAAAGAGGTTCCACCTGAACATTAGGAAGAACCTCCTGACAGTAAGAGCTGTTCGGCAGTGGAACTTACTGCCTTGGAGTGTGGAGTCTACTTTTGTGCTTTTTAAACAGAGGCTGAATGATCATCTGTCCAGAATACTTCGGTTGTGTATTTGATGTTTTTCTTTTCCTTCAGAAAAATAGGTTTCCTCTGAAGACACTCTGAAAACCTGGTTGGGAATTCTGTGTAGAGGTGAGACTTTTGCATTTTTCACACATATCTACATTTAAATTTTCCAGGAACACACATGATTTGTGCAAACGTGCTGTTTTCCCCATGTGAGGTTCTGGAATCAGTGATTTGTTTTTACCAGAATAATGGGGTTCATGCAAAAACACATTTTCATGCAAAAACATTATTTCCAAAAAATATACAATTTTGTGTAATATTTGTGGGGCTTGCTAAAAAAAAAAAAAAAAGACGTTTCTGAAAACAGTGCTTTGTATGACAAATTGTTTTGTGCACAAAAGCACCAGTATTTTTGCACAGAATTAAGTTCCCCAAACCCTTTTGCATTATGCAAAGATAGGGTGAAAACAACACGGAAATATCAATTTTCTCCTATGGAGACTATGGAAATTCTTCATCGTTGTATGAGAGGACAAACAGTCCAAGATTCCTACTCTGGCAACCTCCAAGAAGAGATTAATGTAATCTAATAATAATAATAATAATAATAAAATAAAATAGGTTCATGTGACATAGGAAATGTGCCCAGGTGGACTGCATGAAACCATTTATGCAGGCAATGGGTTGCAACAAAGCTTATTTGGGTGTCACATCAATGGGGGCAATTGTATTGTATATACATCAAATGGTAACAATGACAGTTAAATCCACTTCAATTCCAGGTTGTAGCAGTGAATACTTCTCCAGGGCATTGCCAGGGCCCATTTATTTCAAAGGAAGTGGATTGTGTTATTCATGCAAGAAGACGGATAAAGCTGTAAACCAAATTCCTTCATTATTATGGATATGCAAGCCTGGAGAACAGGAGAAATCTGTACAAATCTTCAGAAATCCCAAGCCCAGATCAGGACAAACAAGAGAACAGTGTTAAATTCTCCCATAATTACATTAAACATATTTACAAATGTAGCAAGTGTTTTGGACATGGAATATACATGCCCACAGTCTTAGAACTGTGTTTATAATGTGAACCTGCCTTCCACTTTAAGAGAAAATTTATTTTAAAAATATTTTTAATTTAATTTTCACACATCTTATATCACAATGCAACTTATTACATACTAAACATATTGTTGCATACATACATACAGTCCTCCCTCCACATTCGCTGCCTCCACACTCACGGTTCTGCATATTCACGATTTGTCGCATGGAGAGGCAGGGGAAAGTGGCGACCGGGCCTCTGAAGGCACGATCACCACTTTGGGGGGGGGCGCAGGGAGAGTGGCGACCGGGCCTCTTGAAGGCCCGATCGCCACTTTCAGGGAGGTGGGCAGGCGGGGGAAAGTGGCGATCAGGCCTCTGAAAGCCCGATTGCCACTTTTGGGCAGGTGGGGGAAAGTGGCAACTGGGCCTCTGAAGGCCGGATCGCCACTTTCGGGGAGGCAGACAGGTGGGGGAAAGTGGCGAAATCCATGAAGGCCCAGTTCCTCTGAAGGCCCAATCGCCACTTTCAGGGGGCGTGGAGGGGGGGCGGAAAGTGGCAACCAGGCCTCTGAAGGCCCAATCGCCACTTTCAGGGAGATGGGCAGGCAGGGGGAAGTGGCGCCCGGGCCTCTGAAGGCAGGATCGCCACTTTCGGGGAGGCAGGGAGGAGGGGGAAAGTGGCAACCGGACCTCTGAAGGCCCCGTCGCCACTTTTGGAAGGGCAGGGCAGGCTGTTATTATTTGCAGATTTTTCACATTTGCGAGGGTTAGGTTCAGAAGACCTAAACCTAACCTGAACCTAACCCCCGTGAATGTGAAGGGATGACTGTATAACAGATACATTACTACAAACATATTAAATGTGACAAACGTACTAGATTCCCCCCTTAGCTAAAATCATTGTTTTGCAATATTTTGAACTTCCTTGGCACTACATACAATCTTAAGAGTCTTATCATACAGCTATAATCTTTCTAAATGCCCTATATCATGAAATCTCAAAGCATATTTATATTTTCCTTCTTGTTAATATAGTCAAAAAAAGGTTTCCAGTCTTTAAGATTTTTTAAATAGGTTTCTCCATTTATCAATATTGAAAGTTTGTCCATCTCTGCTATCTTAAGTACTTTCAATATCCAACCTTCATAGGTTGGTGTTCTGTAGTTTTCCATTTTTGTGCATAAAGCACCGTTGTGGCAATTATCATATAATGCAACATATTATAGTTTTGAACTTTACTAAGGTGATCATCAGGAATTCCTAATAAGGTTAATTCTGGGTTCAGATGTATTTTCAATTTTAATATCTCTTGTATCCATGTCTAAAATTCTTGCCAAAAATTCTTTGCTTTAGTACACATCTACCACATGTGGAAAAATGTACCATCTTCTTTCTCACATCTCACACTTCTTTCTCAAATTCTGTTTTCCTACTTTCAAAGCCATTTTTCTTATCAATTAATTCTCCCCCTCAGCTGTCTATATCTATACCACTGAATAGACTAGCCCAATGCTTCTAGTTCCAGCCGTGATCTTAAATCTTATTGTTCATTTTCTCTTTTTATCAACTTTTGATATAACATTCATTGCTCATCCATTTTTTCTTTCTATTTTACAGAAGGCCTCTTGTGTAGAGATGCAGAGGCAAGTTTTTTTGACAAATCTTTATTTGTCTATATTTTCCCCAGATTCTCAAGATAGCATGCCTTATACAATGACTATTAAATCCTGCATTTACTTCAACCTTTTCATACAATAAGTAGGTGTGCCATCTGAACCACATTATACAAAGTTATCCATGCTTTAATGTAAACTAAGCAGCTGGCTGCAAAGTTGAGTCTCAAATTAGATAGTGCTAGGCCACCTCATCTTGGAGTATTTTCCATCTCATGCTGGGTTTTTTTGCCCTGCCACAAGCATTTAGATAAATCTTTCCCCCAATTATTAAAGGGAAGATGGCTTGTTATTATTAAGACATTATTAAGACATTAAGACATTTTGGAAAAGACATTTTTGGCAAGACATTTGTTTTAATTGAGCAGATTCTTCCAAGGAATGATAGTTTCAATTTAGTCCACCTTTGTAGTTCCTGTTTTATATCTTCCCATGCTTTTTCATTGTTGTCCTGATATAGAGGAATAGTCTTATTAGTTAAGAGTTAAAACTAAATACTTAACTTTCTTTTCCACCTGAAAGCTGGAACCTCCTTCAGGTTCTATTTTTTCTTCCTCAGTAAAGTTTTTAATTAGTATTTTAGTCTTTAAAAAAAAAACAACTTTAAATCCTGAGACTAGCCCAAATTCTTCTAAAGTTTTTAATAAAGCATCAGTACTTTCTTTGGGATCTTCTAGTAAAATTAAAAACTCACCCATGAAGGCTTTTAATTTAATGATTTTTTAAAAATTCATCAATCCTTTTTTTCTTCATTTCTTATTGATCTCATCAATACTTCAAAAATAATATGAATAATAATGGGGATAAACGGGCAACCCAGTCTTGTTCCTCTCTGCATTTCAAATATGTTAGTTGAGATGCCATTCACTAATATTTTTGCTGTTTGTAAACTGTAGATTGCCTTTATCCACGTCAGCAGGTTGTTGCCAAATTCCATTTTTCCAAAACTGTAATTATAAAGTCCCAATTCACATTATCAAAAGCCTTCTTGGTGTCAAGTAAGATTACAGCTGCTTTCTTTTCAATATGTTTATCTAAATATTCAATAATATCTATTGCACATGTTATTTTATTTTGTAATTGCCTTTTAGGTAGGAAGCCCATCTAATCCTCATGAATGAATTCTTGCAATATGATTGTAATTCTTTCTGCCAAAATCGAGGTAAAAATTTTATAATCTTAATTCAAAAGTGGTATTGGTCTGAGTGAAAGGGAACATCTCTGACGTGTACACATCTTTATTTCAATTTTTTTTGGTCTTTTCTCCATATTAAATATTTTTTGAATTATCCTGTGTATTTCCAATCAAAATTTATGAATCGGGCAGGACTACCACATATGTCTTATTGTGTCTATTTCTTTCCACATTTCCAACAGTCTTTTTCCTTTGATCCGAACATTTTGTTTATTCTGGACGGAGATAGATACCACCTATTACTGATTCTGAAATAATTCTCTTTCAAAGCTTGGCATGCAGTGAATTTTTTCTTCTTCCTCCATGCATCTTCCCACTCTTCAAATTCAACTGTTTCCCTGATATCTCTCGCCCACTGCATCATTGCTTCTCTTACTGTTTCTGTTTCTAACTGTCTGGGTAGGAGAACATTATAGAATCTTGCTATTTTCTTGTTTTTGTCATCCCAAATTATCTTATCCAGCTCCATCTCCTCCTCTAAGATGCCCGGTTCTTCTTTGTCCTTGTTTAATCTTGTATATATCTGTTGGTAGGAGAACCAATTAAATTCCCATCCCTCTTTTTGCAACTCCTCCTTTGTCTTTATTTCATTCTTTCCATCATTTTTCTTTTTACACAACTCCTTGTATGTAATCCATCTGTCCGGTTTACCTAGCTAACCCCATCTTCCAATAAAGGCCTCTACAGGGGATATCCATTTTGGTATTTTCCCGAAATATTGTTTTTGTATCTTCTTCCAATTCTGCAATAAAGCTTTTCTTATGACATGATTATTAAAATCTTTATGAATTGTGGCCTTGTCAAATCCAAAGTAGGTGTGCCAGCCTAACATTAATTCTGGTCCTTCTAGAATTAGCAGCTTTTTATGCTTCAATTTAATCCATTCACTTATCCAAGTCAAACTACAAGCTCTGTAGTATAATTGTTAGTTTGGCAGGTCCCCTCCCCCTCTTTCTGATCTTTCAATTAATGTTTGCCATTTTATCCTTGCTTTTTGGCCATTCCAAATAAACTCAAGTCTTTTTTCTAAATTTTGAATGGCTTATCATTCATTAAAATTGGTAAGTTCTGAAATAAAAATATTACTTTCGGGAGGACAACCATTTTAATTGCAGCTATTTTCCCCATCATAGATAGATTTAGTTTTGACCAGATGGCTAATTCTCCCTTTGTTTCCCAGGTTTATAAATAATTGTTATCGTATAAATCTAAATTTCTGTTCGATAGCCAAATTCCCAGATATCTTGTTTTTCCCCCCAATTTACATTCCAATCTTTCTTTCAATATAACTTGTTCTTTATTCTTTGTAAGAATTATTGTTTTATCCTTATTGATTTTAAATCCTGCATATTTCCCGAATTCTTCAATAGTTTCCAATAAATAATTAATTCTCTATAGGATCTTCTATTACAATGGCTAAATAGTCAGCAAACGCTCTGACCTTATACTCTTGGTTCTTTATTTTTAATCCTCGAATCTTTGTTTCTTTTCTGATCTTATTCATTAGGATTTCTAACACTGTTATGAATAGCAATGGTGAGAGCGGGCATCTCTGCCTAGTTCCTTTTTGGATTGGGATTTCCCTTGTCTTTTTCCCATTTATTATGATACAGGCTTTTTGTTCCACATATATTTTTTCTATATTGGCTGTCACAAATTCTCCAAATCCAAGATCCTTTATTGTCTGAGTTAGACACCGCCAGTTAATGTTATCAAACGCCTTCTCGGCATCTATGAAGATTATTGCCACCTTTCTTTCATTGTTCTTCTCCAGGAATTCCAATATGTCAATTAAGTTTCTTATGTTTGTTGACATTAACCTTCCTGGAAGGACACCACTTTGATCCATATGTATTATTTCTTTCAATACCAATGTTATCCTGTTCGCCAACATTGTAGCATAGATCTTATAGTCTATGTTTAAAAGAGAAATCGGTTGGTAATTCTTAACATCATTTTTTTCTTTGCCCTCTTTCCAGATTACTATATTTGCTGTTTTCCACATATCTGGCGTACTCTCTTTATGAATCAAGTAAATGACTTCCAGTAAGTATTTTGATGTTTCTTTTTCGAAGAGTTTATAGAAGGTGTCCATAAACCCATCTGGTCCTGGTGCTTTCCCTTTTTTAAGGCTTTGAATCATCTTAAATATTTCTTCTCTAGTAAAAGGTTTTGATAAATTCAGCCTTTGATCTTCTGACAACAATGTGAATTTATTTTCCTTTATATAGTTGTTCATCTTGTCTTCCCAATCTTCTCCTTGTGATTGCTCCTTGTATAATAAGGAATAAAAATCAATGAACGCTTTCTTAATATCTTCTTGGGTAGTTAGAGAGTTCCCTTCTATTTTGATTTCGGTTATCATCTTTCTTTCATTTTCTTTTTTCAGTCTGTGAGATAGCCATCCACCTGTCTTATTGGAACATTCAAATGATCTTTGCTTTATTTTCTTCAGTTTCTCTCCTATCTCTTCAGTCATAGTAAAATTTATGGATCTTTTCAATAGCTCAGTTTCCTTAATTAACACTTTATTTTGAGGCTTTTCTCTTAATTTCTCTTGTAGGAGTTCTCAATTTTTATCTCTCTTTGCTTTGGCATTTTCTGCCCCTTTCTGTAGGAAAAGTCCTCTAATAGTAGCCTTAAATGCATCCCATGTCATCTTCATTTTAGTGTCCTCTTTTTTACTTTCCTTGAAAAACTGATTAATTCTCTAATTGTTTGTACAAAACTCTCTTCTTTTAATAAGGAATCTTTTAATCTCCAAGTATACTCTCTCTTAAATGTTGTCATATTCAACTTTATAGGATTATGATCTGATATAAATTTTGGCATTATTTCCATCTCTCTTACTCTTGGTGTTAAGGCCGTCGAAATCCAAAACATGTCTATTCTCGACATCATCTTATGGGCCTCTGAATAGAAGTTATATCCTTTCTCGTTTGGATGTTTTTTTTTGTCCATAAGTCTACCAAGTAGAATTCTTTCATTAGATCAAAACAAGTCTTTGTGAGTCTACCTTGATTTTCTCTACTTTCACCTGATCTATCACTTTCCCCATCCAACACCCCATTAAAATCTCCGATAAGTATTATCTTCACTTTTTCCAGCTTTCCCATCTCTAAAAGTAACTCATTATAGAATCGTTCTTTTTTCTCCAATGGACCATATATCGCAATTATGTATATCTTTTCATTAATAAGATTGAGCTCTATTCCAATTAAATGGCCTTTGTTATCATTAAGTATTTGTCTTGCTTTATATATTTTGTTTACATAGATTGCCACTCTTTTTCTTTTTTGATGATAAGGAGAGAAACTCTTAGCCCAATTAAATTTTTTAAAGTTATTTACTTTCAGTTTGACGTATTCTAACCTCTTGTAGACAGGTAATATCTGCTTGTTCTTCTCCAAATAATGGTATACTCTTCTTTTGCTTGATGTATTAAGGCCTTTGACATTCCACAATGTTATATTCAATGTCATTTTTATGCTTCATCTTCCTCCTCTCCTTCTCATCTCCTCCTTCAGCCTTGTTCTTTTTTCCCACCTCTTCTTCCTTTTTTCTCTTGTTCTTCTTCCTGAGGTACTTCTTCTTCCTCTAAATTGTTGTTTCTCCCTTCTTTCTCTTTTGGATCCTCTTGTTTTCCATTGTTAGTTGATTCCTTCTTATCTTCTGATCTCTCTTTCCTTCTCCTTTTCTTCTCTTCCTCTTTTTGTTCCTCCTCATTAAGACTTCTCAGGAATTCCTTTGCTTTTTCTACTGAGTTTATTCTGTATCTCTTAGGCCGATACATGAAAGATATTCCCTCTATTCGATCCCATCTAAAGTTTACACCCATCCATGTTAGTTTTTAAGTTGCTTGTACTCTTGTCGCTTCTTGAGAACCTCAATTGGAATGTGTTTATATATCTGGATCTCTTTCCCCTCAATTGTTAGTTTTTGTGTATAGTTCATCTGAATTATTCTATCTTTATTTCGATCTTGTGAATGAAATCACAATATCTCTGGGTAGTTTCCGCTGTTTTGCGATTGCTGAGCTTGCTCTGAACATCTTATCGATTTCTTTTTCTACACATTCTTCTGGTTCCTCTATATAGTTTGCCAGGGCTGGTATCAACCTTTCTTGTAGATTTTCGTACATCTTTTCTGGGAGGCCTCTCAATTTCACACATTTGTCTCTGTACCTTATCTCTTGTATTAAATTGGTCTGTTTTTTCTTCTCCAGATCTTTCACAATAGTTTCTGTTTGGCTTTCTAGTGTTGCCGTTCTATTCTTCACTTTATCCATCTCTTCTTTAATTTCTTTCAAATCTGTTGACATTTTATCCAATCTCTCTTCTCAATTTTTCCAGTCTAGTCTCATGTCCCTCTTAAAATTCCATATTTCTTCCTTTATTTCTTTCTTAAGAGTTCCTCCAAAATTTGAATGTTAATGTCTGATTGTTTAGGTGGCATCTCTGTCGATCCCCTCCCTGAGGTTGTTGCTTGGGAAACTGAATATGCCCTGGGTCTTAGTCCAGAGGCCATCTATCTATATGTCAGCAAGATTCCCTACCAGTGCTCTCAGATATGTGTGTGTGTATATATATATATATATATATATATATAAAATTTCAATCACCAATTTCTTATCCAAGTTCAATCCTCCTTCAGTTACACCTCCAGAATACCCATTTCTTATAGCTTAGTTATATTAACTTAAATCAACTCAAGTGGGGGGATAAAACAAACTATGGATTTCAGAAAAATATACAATTTGGAGGGAATAATAATCAGAGGTTTGAGTTAGATATCATATTTATCTTGTTGAACGGTAGTTCAACATAAATATCCTCAGTAATTGTAATTGTTACTCAGTGCTTAATGTTCGGTCCAATAACACAATTATCAATAGCCATTTTTATGCCCTCTACTCCATGCCCTCCACATTGCATCCTTGTTCTTTATTTTGCGTCTGCACCCGTCTGTACCCTCCATCTCCTCCTCTGTCCATCTGTGCCCCGTCTGCACCCTCTGTCTCCTCCTCCATCCACCTGCACCCCAGGTAGGAGGAGGTTACAATCTCCTTTATCCAGTCCATGTCTGAGTTATGGTACTTTAACCAATTCAGACCCAATACCATGGCTTGGACTGCTGCTGAGGCCACTACAATCTGTGTGGACTTCTTGTGAGCACCCATCTGCATCCACACAGGACCTGTGTACAACCTTGCTGGGGGCCCCTTCATGGGATCCCCATCCATCTGGGTAAACTGTCCAAGGGGTGGAACAAAAAGCAGCCAGGGCAGGAAGGTGGTGAATGTAATGGAGCCAAAGGGAAAGGATATTAGCAGAGGGGCTCCAGTCAAAGTGTCTTCTGTAGCCATGGTGCTGGGGGAGGTAAAAGACTTACCCATAGAGTACCAGAAATGGAGGGCAGTGTTTGAGGAGGAGTCCGATGCGTTGCCCCCACCCTGAGCCTCAGACTGTGCGATTGAGTTGGTGCTAGGGGCCAAACTGCCCAAACCCAAACTGTATTCCATGACACCAGCGGAAATAGAGGCTTTGAGGGAGTTCATTGACAAATAAATATCTTATTTTCATGTTCAAAAACAAGACTTATTTACCACATTTGTATACCAACAAAGAGCTAAAGGGAACATGCTTGGAGGTACATTAGGACCCCCTTATCTGCTGGAGATTGGTTCTAGGGGGTGTGTGGATACCAAAAACTGCGGATAATAGCGAACACCATTGAAAATAATGGGATTTCCGGTTTAAAATACCATAGAGTTGCCTTGGAGGACCTAGAAAATGGCTAGAGAGGACACATTTTTGAGGAAAACTCTATGGTAGGTGTGCTATTTTGTGTCCTGTGGATAATTGAATCAGTGGATAATGAATCAGTAGATACGGCAGTCCTACTGTATCTTTCTTCTAGTTATACTTTGAGGTGGGTTATGCTTCAGAAACATTTTAACAAACATTAAGGGAAAAAAATGGAAGTGGCATTTGTGTAAATAGTCACACACACACACACACACTTTTGTTGTCACATAAACAGCTAGTGTCATTCAGTAAGCATCTGAATCCAGGTTTCAACAGCGCAACACTATATGTAGTACACAGGGGCTTGGTAAAGATTAGAGATATTGGGGAGATGCTCCATCTGTTAGAGATAAAATCAAAATGTTGTGCCCCAGAGTGTGCAAAACAAATGGGGAACAACATTGATTTCAGTTTTTCTGCAAGTGATGACATAAACAAAACCACTGATATAATATTAATTAAACCCAAGTTCTGAAAATTCCTTTATTTGTATTACCAAGCTATAAAGTGCTAGTAAATATAGCAAAAATTTTATGCTGGCATTCTATTAACAATGTTTTGCTCCATATGTCAAACTTTTGTTGCACTGAAGGCAGTGAGTTCCTTCACGAGGGTTATATGATCCTGGACTGCAAATCACTATAATAAAAATATTAAAACATTAAAATGTCATAAATGTCATTCAAAGTATGTATAGATTGAATTGCGATCTATCTTAATCATTTATATTAAAGTCATAGGTTCAAATCTTATTATCTCCAATTATAGGATCTCAGGCAGTACAGTTTGGAAAGTTTGAAACTTTGGAGAGCTACTGCTAATTTGAGTAGCAGCACTGGCTGCTCAATAATTTCGGTCCTTTTCCCACATTCCTTGAATTCCCCCTTTCCTTGTATCCTGATTTGCTTTTTAGCAGACAATCTTGAAAGCTTTTAGAACCATATCATGCTTCCCCCCCCCCAAAAAAAAGGAAAGAAAGAAAAGAAAAGAAAGGAGAACAGTTGCACAAGCCATTTGCTACCCACCGATTACATAAAACAAAAGGAGAGAGAGAAAACATCCAGCAACAGGATGCCATTCTCAAGGCATGCATTACTAAAGACCTTCAGGAACAATATGGTGCCAATCTGTACAATGAATACTCAAGCACCCAGACTTCTATTGTTCTCATGGAATTCTGGATGGAGTAAATATGCTGAAGCAGCAATGTGTATAAAGTACACCATATCCCCACTCCCATCACTAGCAGCAGCCCTTTGTCTCAAAAGACAGAATGCCATCTGAATCTAGCAGCTTTAGCTATCCAGTCTAAAATATGTTAATAACATAAGAAAAGCCAATGTTTAAACCAAAAGCCTATCTAGTCAAGCAGTTTGGTAACATGGTTGCCAACCATATGCTCATGGGAAACTCATAGCTACAAATGCATGTTTTGTGTTCGCTTGCAATGGGTATGCAGAAAGATGTTGAAGTTGACACTGGAAATGCTATATAAGTTTTGGCAATAAGCCACTGATAGCGTTATCCCCTATGAATTTATTTAATCCACTTTAAAGCTGTCTAAACTAATGGCCATTCTACAACTTGTAGGTGAATTCCATATTTAATTATTCACAATGTGAAGTGTAAACTATGTGACCCCTACCCTTTTGTCTGTTTTGAATCTTTCATCATCCAGCTTCAACGAATGACCCCAGGCTCTAACATTATGAGGAAGACTTACCCACTTTTCCCAAACAATTTTATACAGCCCCTTCTCCTTTGTCCTCTATGGCCTTTCAGTCCCAAGGAGTGAAACTTTTCCTCCTGGGGAATTTCCCAAACTCCTCTATCATTCTGGTCACCCCTTCCTGCATTTTTCCCAACTCTACAATATTCTTTTCAGGTGCACTGCATCCAATATTCCAAGTGCAGTCACACTATACATTGATATAATGGCAGGATGATATTGGAAACTATTTTCCATTTTTTTATTTTTTAGTTTCACTATGGAAGACTTCTTTAAACACACACACAAAATCACATAGTCCCTGCTTGTATTTCTTATTTAGCAAGTATTATTTCCCTTTAATGCACTTGGGGAAAAGATATCTGCATTTATTTTAAATAGTTTTACATCTACCTAATGAATAAAAAATATTTGTAGACTACTTTCAACTAAGTATTCATGGGTGTGAGGTATCTGGCACACAACCAGACTGGAGAAAATAACATGGATGGACAATCTTTGTCTATAGGCCCTTCCAGACAGGGCAAATGTGATGGTAGATGGTGATATTTGTTGCTCTATATCCCACTTTTGGGGTTTAAATGGCATTTTGCCTATGACATGATATTTGGGGCTGTTTCTACAGTATTTTGAAGTATTTTGCTCCTATCCAAAAGGCAAGATTTTTTTTTAACCAACACATTTAGCTGTCGTGTGTATTGTCACAACGGGCATGTGCAATATCTCAGCTCTTCCAACTTTTGAGATGTTTCCCTTCTCCCCCAAACACCTCCTCATGATGTTTTCATTATTTTAAAGCATCCCCCTCTCTAGAGCTTTAATAATAAAGTTGTACACTACTGTGCTCAGAAGGATGAAGTTGCCAAACAAGCTAGTCAATTTCAACTTCAGTTGAAGCTTCAAGATTGGAGTGTGTGTGGGGGGGCTGATAAGACACTTTCCTCAGGTTGTATGATGGCTAATCTTTCTCAGGAGAGGAACCAACTGCTTTTGCACTAAGATGCTAGAATTTTATTTTTTAAATTCTGTAGTTATAGTGCCAAGATGATACAACTGTAATGAAGCTATTCATAGAATCATAGAATTGCAGAGTTGGAAGAGACCACGAGGGCCATCCAGTCCAACTCCCTGCCATGCAGGAAATCACGATCAAAGCATCCCCGGCAGATGGCCATCCAGCCTCTGTTTAAAGACCTCCAAGGAAGGAGACCCCACCACACTCTGAGGGAGTGCGTTCCACTGCCGAACAGCTCTTACTTTCAAAAAGTTCCTCCTCATGTTGAGGTGGAATCTCTGTTCCTGGAGCTTGCATCGATTGCTCCGTGTTCCAGTCCCTGGAGCAGTAGAAAACAAGCCTGCTCCATCCTCAGTGTGACATCCCTTCAAATACTTAAACAGGGCTATCATATCGCCTCTTAACCGTCTTTTTTCCAGGCTAAACATACCCAGCTCCCTAAGTCTCTCCTCATAAGGCATCATTTCCAGACCTTTCACCATTTTAGTTGCCCTTCTCTGGACATGCTCCAATTTGTCAATATCCTTTTAAAATTGTGGTGCCCAGAACTGGACACAGTATTCTAAGTGAGGTCTGACCAAGGCAGAATAGAGTGGCACTATAACTTCCCTTGATCTAGACACTATACTTCTATTGATGCAGCCCAAAATCGCATTGGCCTTTTTAGCTGCCGCATCGCACTGTTGGCTCATGTTCAACTTGTGGTCTACTAGGACTCCTAGATCCCTTTCGCACGTAGTCTCATTCAGCCAGGTTTCTCCCATTCTATATTTATGCATTTCATTTTTCCGCCCTAAATGCAGTACTTTACATTTCTCCGTATTGAATTTCATTTTGTTAGCTTTGGCCCAGCTCTCCAGTCTATCCAGGTCATTCTGAATTTTGATCCTGTCCTCTAGGGTATTAACTACTCCTCCTAATTTGGTGTCATCTGCAAATTTGATAAGTATGCCCCTAATTCCCTCATCCAAGTCATTGATAAAGATGCTGAATAGCACTGGGCCCAGTACAGAACCCTGTGGCACTCAACTGGTCAGATCTTTCCAAGACGAAGAGGAGCCACTGCTGAGCACCCTTTGGGTTCGGCCGCTCAACCAACTGCAAATCCATTGAACAGTTAACTTGTCTAGCCCACATTTTACAAGCTTGTTTGCAAGAATGTCATGGGGAACCTTGTCAAAGGCCTTACTGAAATCAAGGTATGCGATGTCCACAGCATTCCCTTCATCTACCAAGCTGGTAACTTTATCAAAAAAAGAGATCAGATTAGTCTGGCATGACTTGTTTCTCTGAAAACCATGTTGACTTTTTGTGATTATGGCATTGCCTTCTAAATGTTCACAGACTCTCTGTTTAATGATCTGATCTAGAATCTTCCCTGGTATTGATGTCAGACTAACTGGACGATAATTGTTGGGATCCTCTTTTTTTCCCTTTTTGAAGATGGGAACAATGTTTGCCCTCCTCCAGTCTGCTGGGACTTCTCCTGTTCTCCAGGAGTTCTCAAAGATTACTGCCAATGGCTCTGAGATTATATTTGCCAGCTCTTTTAATACTCTTGGATGTAGTTCATCTGGTCCTGGAGATTTAAATTCATTTAGATTAAGAAGGTATTCCTGTACTACCTCTTTACTTATTTTGAGCTGGATTTCTCCTATTGTGTCCTCTGTTCCATTCTCCTCAGGTTGGTCCTCCTTTTCCTTTTCTGAAAACACTGAGGCAAAGAAGGTGTTGAGTAATTCTGCCTTTTCTCTGTCCCGTTAGCATTTTGCCATCTTCTCCACGTAGTGGCCCTATCATTTCCTTCTTCCTCCTTTTGCTGCGGACATACCCCAAAAAAACCCTTTTTATTGTTCTTAACCTCCCTAGCAAGCCTGAGCTCATTCTGCGCTTTAGCTTTTCTGACTTTACTCCTACACGTGTTCGCTATCTGTTTGAATTCTTCTTTGGTGATTTCCCCCCTTTTCCATTTCCTATACATGTTCCGTTTAAAACTTAGCTCCATTGAAAGTTCTTTAGTCATCCATCCTGGTTTCTTGAGACACCTCCCATTTTTCTTCCTCAATGGTACTGTTTGAAATTGTGCCTTCAGTATCTCCCTTTTGAGAAAGTCCCATCCGTCTTGAGGTCTCTTCTCTTTTAGTATTCCTGACCATGGGATCATCCCCAGTATTTCCCTGAGTTTATTGAAATCAGCTCTCCTAAAGTCAAGAATGCGTGTTTGACTATGCCTGGCTTCTCCTTTCCATTGTATAACAAACTCCAGGAGAACATGATCACTCTCACCTAAGGATCCCACCACTTGCACCCCATTAACCAGGTCATCTCTGTTGGTTAGGATCAGATCTAAAATTCCTATGGGGTTTTTATCCCCTAGAGCAGTATCACCACCACGCCCACCTCCCCTATGCACAAACATGTATTCACTTGCTGTGTGAACTGCAGGTCAAGTCAGACATGGCGATGCTCTTTCAGAGCCCTTTCTAATAACTAATGGAGTGAAGCAAGGCTGTGTTCCTGCTCCAACTTTATTTACAATCTTCAGTATGATGCTCCAAAGGGCTACGGCAGAGCTCGAAGAAGAGGACGGCATCTATTTACATTACCGTATTGATGGTAGCTTGTTTAATTTAAGCTGTCTGAGGGCTCGCACTAAGACTCTAAACTATCTAGTTCATGAGCTGCTCTTCACTGATGATGCTGCCCTTGTTGCCCACACAGAAGCAGCTCTGCAGCGCCTAACATCCTGCTTCACCACAGCTGCAGAGCTGTTTGGGCTGGAAGTCAACCCTAAGAAAACGGAAGTTCTTTACCGGCCTCCACCACAGGACGAATACCATCATCCCCACATTGCCGTCAGCAAATCTGTGCTCATGTCCGTTCAGCAGTTCACCTACCTGGGAAGCATCATCTCCTCAGATGCCAAGATTGACAAAGAGATTGATCACAGATTAGTAAAGGCATATAGCGCATTTGGAAGACTTTACAAAAGAGTCTGGGGTAATAAACACCTGAGGCGAAACACAAAAATCAGTGTGTATAGTCATTGTACTGTCTATTCTCCCTTATGGGTCTGAAACATGGGTCACCTATCACCAACACTTATGACTCCTTGAATACTTTCATCACCGCTGTATACATACAATCCTAAATATACACTGGACTGATTTGACAAATGTTGCTGTCCTTGAGCAAGCAGGGATCACCAGCATTGAGGCCATGATATTGAGAACACAGCTGCGCTGGGCAGGGCACGTTTCTAGGATGGAGGACCATCACCTCCCAAAAATAGTACTCTATGGTGAACTCGCCATAGATAGTACTCTATGGTGAGCATAAGAGGGGCACTCCAAAAAAGCGATACAAGGATTCCCTGAAACAACATCTCAGTCTCGGCCAAACTGATCACCAACAATCACCATGGCCTCACATCGGGAGGCATGGAGATGCACTATCCACAATGCTGCAGCCTTATTTGAGAACTCACGCCAAACAAGTCTTGAAGAGAAATGACAACGCAGAAAGAATCACAACCCGGAAACATCATCCACGGAGACCTTCTGCTGTGCTTTCTGCAACCGGACTTGTTTATCTCGGATTGGCCTTTTTAGTCATCAATGCGCTTGCAGAAAGCGCGGGATGAGTCCTTCCTGAATCTTCGTTTGCAAAGAAGTTTAGTACCACTGACCATGGGATCATCCTTATTAGTTCCCTAAGTTTTCTGAAATCAGCTTTCTTGAAGTCTAGAATGCATGTCTGACTATGCCTGGCTTCCCCTTTCCTCTGTATGACAAATTCCAGGAGGACATTGTCACTCCCCCCTAACCATCCTGCCAGTTCCACCCCATTAACCAGATCTTGTCTGTTCATTAGGATCAGATCTAAAAATAGCTGATCCTCTAGTTGCTTCTTCACCTTTTGGACAATAAAATTGTCTGCAAGGCAAGTTTGGAATTTGTTGGGCCTCATTTTTTTGGCAGAGTTGGACTTCCAACAAATATCAGGATAGTTAAATCCCCCAGTTCATTTGTGAACATCTTTCTTAGGGGGTAAGGTTAGATGTCAGTGTGACCAAGTTTCTCAGATCCATAGGTGTTTCCAGATTGTTGCAGTCCTCACACAGTTTCATCCTGTTTCTCTCCCAGCATCACCTAAAAAAAAGGTTTTGTTTAGGTATACTGCCTGAAGAGTTGAAGTGTAATGGTGCTCCTCTTGTGTCCCCACCCCACTCTGCAGACATATCTCCCCATCATACACACACTTCTATATAATGCAGTGTCCTGCAGTTCTATTTCTGGGTTTTCTTCACAAACACAAGATTCAGGAAGGACTCATCCCACGCTTTCTGCAAGCAGATTTCTGCCAGTTCTCTTAATACCCTTGGATGTAGTTCATTTGGGCCTGGAGACTTGAATTCGTTTATCCAGGTAATCTTGTACTACGTCTTTACCTATTCTATGCTGCATTTCCCTTACTGCATCATCTGCTCCATTTTTCCCAATTTGAGCACTGTTTCCCCTTTGGGAGAAGACTGAAGCAAAGAAGGTGTTAAGTAGTTCTGCCTTTTCTCTGTCCCGCTAGCTTTTCGCCATCTTCACACAGCAGCCCTAATCATTTCTTTGTTCTTCCTTTTGCTAGGGACATAAAAAAGCCGTTTTTATTGTTTTTAACCTCTCCAGCAAGCCTGAGCTCCATCTGTGCTTTAGCATTTTTGACTTTCCCCCTACATGAACTGGATGCAAGCTCCAGGAACAGATTCCACCTCAACATTAGGAGGAACTTTCTGACAGTAAGAGCTGTTCAGCAGTGGAACACACACCCTCGGAGCATGGTAGGGTCTCCTTCCTTGGAGGTCTTTAAACAGAGGCTGGATGGCCATCCATCAGGGATGCTTTGATCATGATTTCCTGCATGGCAGGAGGTTGGACTGGATGGCCCTTGTGGTCTCTTCCAGCTGTACAATTCTGATTCTTCAAGACTCCAGGTTTTCATAGAATCACAGAGTTGGAAGAGATCAGGAGGGGGGAGGAGCCAAGCTTCAATGGCGTAGGAAGAATTTCCCAGGACGGGTGCTCAAGGTAATGGAATTAAATGAATAATTTCCCCTCAAAAAGGCATGAGGGGAGCTTTGAGGGAAGATTTATGGCTGTTAATCACTAAGGAATGTTAATGGAAGAGAAAACTGCAGCTCAAAGAAGCCTAAAGTAAACAAATAATTACTTTCGGTTTTGCCCGATATTGGAGCTGCTTAACTAAAAAGAACATTTTGCTAATAAATCACTAAGGTTGGAGGAAGCAGCGAATAATTGTAGGCAAATGAAAAAGATGATTTAACAGGAGAAGGAATAATTGATCTAACTGGAGAATAAGTGGAAAGATTTTAAAAAATATTAAGTGGTGGAGGAAGGAGGGGCCATATACAGAAGGGGAGGAACGAAAGTTTAGAGTGTTTGATTTTCTTATGTCTAAAGAAAGAAATATTGCATGAAAAAGTTGGTTGAGGCCACAAACATTAGATAAGCCATCGGATAGATCATATAAAAGATTAGAAAAAATATCTCTGGAAGTACAGAATAACAAGGGTGAACCAGAAGGGCTAAGAATGGAAAAGGAAACAAGCCCCCAAAAGAGTGGTCTTTCAAGTGCCTCTGCCCCAGATCCTCTACCCCGAAGGGGGAGGGAAAGAAGGGGAGAAAGCACAGAGGATATTAAAACTCATATGGATTCTCTCTTTACAAAAATGATGACAGAATTTAGAGAAGACAAAAAGAGAATGTTTTCAGAGATAAGAGAAGAAATGCAGGAGAGGAAAAGATCTGAAGAAAGATTTGTGGAAACGAGTACAAAAATACAAGGAATACAAGGAGATATTCTTATATTCTTAATATAGTAAAAGAGAACAAAGAAATAATTAAGACCCAAACACTTCAAAGCAGTCAGATCCCAGATAATATGAAGAAAATCACAGATATGGGAAAAATTGATATACATGCAAGATTATCAACGCAGGAATAACTTTAGAATAAGGTTACTGACAGAATCTGTGGGGAAAGATCAATGATCTAATCTGAAATCTGAAGTGTTGAAATGGCTACAGCAAGTGACCCCAAATGTGAAATGGAGGGATGAGGACATTGAGCGGATCCATAGAGAAGAAGTATTTTGCCAAGAGATGTTATTGTTAGAGTTATTAATTACAATGACAAGGATGAATTGATGAGAACAGTCAAGAAACATCCAGAGAGACTGAAGTATGGAGATGTAAGGGTGGAATTCCACAAACAATAATTTGAAATATGGTATAAAATATGCTTGGGGATACCCTGTGGTTTTGAAATTTGAATGGGTAGGAAAAAGATATAGAATGGAAACACCAGAAGAAGGACTGCGATTGTTGGAGGAGTTGGGAGTACATAAGAAGGAGTATGGAGCTGATGGAGGAGCAGACAGTGGAGGAGGAAAAGTTTAGACAGATGAAGAAAGCAGAAGGAAGAAGAAAAAAAACTACAGGGGAAAAAAGAGGGGAAATGTTTTTATTTTTTATTTTTATGAGCACTTGGGGGGAGGGAGTTATTCTGGGCCATTGGAAGATCTCTTTGCCACTCCTCACCTGGAAGACCTGGGGGGTCATTAGCAAGGCAATTTGTCTTGGGAAGACAAGGTGGGGAGGTAAAGAAGGGAAAGGGGGGAGGGGGGAAGGGAATGGGGAAGAATTGGGAAGGGGTGGGTACGGGGAAAGCAGGTCACTTTTTGGAGCCAGAAGATCTTATAGAAAATGTAATAACGAATCTAATGGTTAATAAATTAAAGATATCAACCTTAAATGTTCATGGCCTTGGCACGGTAATAAAACGAAAAAGGATTGAAGCACTATTGAAGAAGGATCAAGCGGATATAATATTTTTGCAAGAGACACATCAAAAAAGGGAAGGAGTAAATGAATTGAAATTGAATTGGGTAAGAGTTTATGAACAAGCATATGGGAATTCAAAAGCTAGAGGGATAGCAATATTAATAGCAAAAAATGTAATTTTGTCATTAAAAAGGTGAAAAAAGATGAAAATGATAGCTATATTATAATGCAAGGTGAAATGGGAGAAGATAAATATGTTCTAGTAAATGTATATGCTCCAAATGAAAAACAAGAGGAATTTTATGAGAAAGTATGTAAAGAAATGGAGAATATGCAAGAACAAAATATTGTTGTAGTGGGAGATTTTAATATGCAAATGGAAAGAATAAAAGACAAATCAAATTATTCATTAAGGGATAAATATAATATTACAAATTTAAATAAAATAATAAAAAGAAAGGGGTTGAAAGATGTGTGGAGATTGGTAAAGGGAGATGAAAGGAAATATACATACTTTTCAATGGTACAGAAGAGTTATTCAAGAACTGATTGTATTTTTGTATCAAAAAATTTGATTGACAAAATCATAAATTCAGAGATAGAAAATATAAAAGTAACAGACCATGCCTTGGTCAATGTGGAGATTATAATGAAGAGAGATTATGAACAGGTGAAAAGGTGCAGGTTGAATACAAAGATTTTAAATTATAGAGAAATAGTAGAAAAAATTGAGCATGAATGGCAAGAATTATGGGAATTAAATGATAAAGAAGTATCAAAAGGAATTTTGTGGGATACTATGAAAGCTGTGACAAGGGGGGTATGCATAAAAGAAACATTTAACTTAAAAAAAGGCAAGAAGAAAGAAAAGGGAAATTAGAAAGGGAAATAGAATTATTGGAAAATAAATATATATTAAACAAGGAAAAACAAACTTATATTGAGTTACGAGCAAAGAGGGAGGAATTGGATAAAATGGAAGTAGATGAAGTACAGGAAAATTTAATTTATTTAAGAAGGGAGTATTTTGAATTTAGTAATAAAAATTCAAAAATGTTGGCTAGATCCAAACAGAAGAAGAAAATGGAAAATATGATAAATGGGATTAGAGACAAAACAGGTAAAATATGTAGAACAATGAAGGAAACACTAAATTTTTTTGAGGAGTTTTATAAAGACCTGTACCAGTCAGGGAATAAATCAGTGGAACAAATAGAAAAATATGTAGGGGAAAATTGGAAGATTAAAATAGAAGAGGAAGATAGGGATTTATTAGAAAAACCAATTACGAAAATGGAGATAGAGGAAGCAATAAACAATTTAAAAAGTGGGAAAGCTCCAGGAATGGACGGGTTTAGGACCAGATTATTATAAAGTATTTAAAAAGAAGTTGATACCTAAATTATTAGAATTATATAATAATATAATAATAGGAGACAAAGTCCCTCCATCATGGCAACAATCATTGATAATATTGATACCAAAGCCAGATAAGGATTTGTTGGACCCTGGATCATACAGGCCTATATCATTGATAAATCAAGATGCAAAGTTATTCTCAGCAATAATGGCAAAGAGAATGAATAGTTGTATGTATAAATATATACTAAAGGACCAATGTGGATTTGTGAAAGGAAGACAAATGTCAAACTTAATAGGAAGGGTGTTAAATAAAATACATATAATTGGCAAAACAAAAGTAAAAGCAGGGATATTAGCATTAGATATATTTAAAGCATTTGACTGTGTGGAATGGCCAACACTAAAAATAATATTGAAAGAATTTGGAATGGGGAAGAGGCTCAGAGGATTAATAGATCAATTGTATTCTCATAACGCAGCTATAGTGATGGTTAATGATGGAATAACAAGAGAAATAAAAATAACGAGAGGAACAAGACAAGGTTGCCCACTTTCTCCAATATTGTTTGCAATGGTAGTAGAAATTCTAGCAAATGTGATAAGAAATGATAATAGTATAGAAGGAATTGGAGTAGAAACAAAACATAAGATAAGCTTGTTTACTGACGATACATTGCTAACAATTAAGGAACTGATTAACGGAATAGAAAAAATTAAAGAACATTTAAAATTATTTGGGGAGATGACAGGCTTACAGGTCAATTGGAACAAATCAGATATGATGTTGTTTAACTATACTAAGGAAGAAGAAAATATATTTGTAAAAGAGAAAAAATTAGAAGATTAAAACGTAATATTAAGTATTTAGGAATAAATATTACAAAGGATTTGAAAGAACTAGAAGAGAAAGATATTATGGTACTAAGGAAAGAAAAGGAAAAGAAGTTGGAAGAATATAAAAATATTCAACTATCATGGTTTGGAAGAGTAGCTTTAGTTAAAATGAAAATATTACCTAAACTAATTTTTTTGTTTAGAATGTTACCAATAAAAGTATCAGAAGTAGAACTGAAAAAATGGCAAAATATGTTGAATAAATATTGTAATGGAGGGGAAATGACAAGATTAAATAAATTATTTTGGTATATATCACAGAAGGAGGGAGGACTTGATCTTCCCAAAATAAAAGGATATTATGAAGCTAATCAATTGAGATATGTTATAGAAGGAATTGTAGGACAGGGGGATTTAGAATGGTTAGGGATAGAAACAGGGAGAATAGAAAAGCGAATATGGAACATATTTTTTGATAATTTTACAAAAAAGGCAATTAAAGGAATTGAGAACCCATTTCTGCAAAATATACGGGAAATATGGTATAAATATAAGAGAGAATTTTTGCCTATTGATTCAGTATTAACACTGGTTATAATGGGAAAAAATTCCCAAATAATTTGAAGGAAAAAATGGGAAAGGAATTAAAGAAAAGAGGACTAGATAAAATAGAGGGATGGATGAATGAGAAAGGGAGTATAAGAGAGAAATTATGTGGAATGAAAATTTCATGGTTTAATTGCATACAGTTAGAACAATGGATTAAAAATTAGAAAAAGAATCATAAAGAAACAAGGAAATTTACAAAATTTGAAAATTTGGTGAAAAAAGGTGTAAAGAGGGATGATAATGAAAGTATGAAAGGTATTACAAGTGAATTATATAAAATATTGATAAAAAATAAGGAAAAAAAGACAAAGGGGAATATTTAAGGAGAATATGGGAGGAAGATTTGAAACAAAAAATTGGAGATCATGAATGGGATAAGATATGGAAACAAAGACATCTAAAAATATGTCGATACGGATAAAAGAAAATTATAAAATAATATGGAGATGGTATTTGACACCAGCAAGATTGCATAATATAGATAAGAATAACTAAATATTGTTGGAGAGGTTGTCAAGAAATAGGTACATATATGCATATGTGGTGGAACTGTAAAATTTGTACAGCAGTTTTGGGAAATGGTTTTCATAGAAATAGAGAATATTCTGAATAGAAATATAGAAAGTAAACCGAGCATAGCATTGATGTCAATTTATAATGGAGAGAATGGGAACCAAGCAGAAAAGGATTTAATAACAAATTTATTAATGGCAGCAAGATTAATTATAGCAAGACATTGGAAAATGCAAATAAATGTACAAGTGGAGGAGTGGTATAAAGAAGTTTGGAAGATGGCAATAAATGATAAGTTAACATGTAGAATTAAAGTAAGAAGAGGAAGTGGGAAAGAAAGTGACTTTGATAAAATTTGGAAAGTATTTGTTAAAAAAGTATTACAGACAAAAGATGGGAGGTTACCTCCACGAGAAGAAATGAGATTCTGGAAAGATTAGGTAAGGGATAATGGCTCCGGTGAAGGGGAGCACTGAGGTGGGGGGGTAGGGGAATTAATATTTTTGAATAGAATTATAGTAAAGAATCTATGTTAACTTTTGAAATTAGTTAATAGAAAAATTGTGATGTTTATAGTAACTTTATGTGTTATATTAACTAAGTATTGATTGGATAATATAATGTATGATTATAAAATTAATAAAAATATATTTTAAAAAAAGAGTTGGAAGAGACCACAAGGGTCATCCAGTCCTACCCCCTGCCATGCAGGAACACACAATCAAAGCATGCCCAACAGATGGCCACCCAGCCTGTGCTTAAAAACCTACAATGAAGGAGACTCCACAATACTCTGAGGCTGTGCATTCCAGTGTCAAAAAAGATGAAAAGAAATTACAACACTTTGAGGGGGTTCATGAAAAACATTCAATAACATAGAGGTGCTTTTTAGCAATAGAAAAAAACTCGAACAAAACAAGATTATTTTGCCCCAGCTTTAGCTTCATTATCTTAAAACAAGGACATAACACAAGTACTCACTGTCAGGAGTCTGGTGGAGCCAGGTCCTGTTATGAAAGTGAGTACTTTGCTTTTAGTTTGGGATGAGTTATGACATGGGCTGCTTTGGGGTCTTAATAGTCTTTATTATCACACTGTAGAGATAGCTGATGTATTGGCTAAGGAAATGTGTTATAGTGGACTTCCAAGGTCATTTCACACAAGAGCCTTGAAGTTGGGAGAGGGAATGAGCTATGGCTGGTAAATGGAATGTTTATGCTTTGCTGACCAATGATGTTATTTGTGTGAGGTGGGGAAAGTAGTTGGGTTTAATATATTGCTAAGATAGAAACCAACTTTTAGTCTTGACAATGACTTCTGCTCTACTTACTAAAGATGGTTTTCCTGAAGTGGGTCTAGCCTGTACATCACAGTTTGTCAAGACTCCCTACACTCCTGAATCAATGCTAAGATGAGCTTGGAAAAGGATGATTTCTGGAAGAAGAGGAGCAGCAGGGGGTCTAGTAGGACCCTCTACCTGGAGGAAGTGTCAGAAACCTCCCCATGACAAAGGGAAGTGATGGAGGACTCTTTTGAGAGAGATGACATCTGAGGACTTGTTTGAACAAGAACAGCAGAGAACTCTCCTGAAAGAATGTTGGGTAACTTGCTGTGGGCGGGACGAATGGCTTGGGTCAGGAGATGCTTGGAGTCCACAGAATTGGGGCATGAGTTGCAGCAGCTGTTGGAAGAACTGTTGGAAGTTCAGGGGCCTCTGCAGTCCCTTTTGTTGAACCAAAGCAATAGGGAACAGCCACTGAAGTCCTGGTGGTGCTGCACTCAATCTTGAACTAGGCTGTCCAGGTGGCTCCAGTACCAGAGGGCTCTGGGTGCCCACGCCCTGCCATTGAGTCCTGGACCGGAGGACAACAGCAGTTGGAGGTGAATTTTGATGGCAATGTGGAGAAGTTACTGTTTTTACTCACACACATAGCTGCAGGAAGCAACTTTCCTGTCTTGAAATGGCCAAAGTGAGGAGCATTGCCCAGGCATCCCAATAGGGAAGCGGCAGAGTGGTTAGTGAAGGACAGGTTGCTTACCTTTAACTGTAGTGGTAATCTGTGTCCTCACACAATAGGGATCTCGTGCATGCACAGATCAGTCCCAGGAATGTTCCACAGCTGAGTAGCTTTTGGCAGTAACCTCCTAGGGCAGTGATGACGAACCTATGACACGTGTGTCAGCACTGACACGCGTAGCCATTTCTGATGACACGCGGCTGTAGACCTCCTCCCCCCTGCCCACAACCTCACCACACTCTCTAAAGTGGCAAACGGGGCTTCAAAGCTCCAGTCGCCACTTTCCTCCCCCCTCCTACCCTCCCTAAAGTGGTGATCAGGGCTTCCAAAGCCCCGGTCGCCACTTTCCTCCACCCCCCCTCCCTAAAGTGGCGATTGGGACTTTGAAGCCCCGGTCGCCACATTCCTCCCTCCTCCCACCCATCCTAAAGTGGTGATCAGGGCTTCCAAAGCCCCGGTTGCCACTTCCCCCCTCCCCCTCCCTAAAGTGGCGATCAAGGTTCAAAGCGCTGGTCCCACTTTCCTCCCCCCTCCCACCCTCCGCAAAGCTGGAATCCGTGAATATGTGGAACCGCGAATGTGAAACCCGCGAGTGTGGAGGGAAAACTGTAGTCGCAAATGTTTCATCCTCCCCTATTAGACACTCTGCGCCGGAGGTCTGTAGGCCAAAACAACAGAAGTCCGGCACAGAGCATCTAGTTCTGGGACTTCCAGTTAAGCCATGATCTTTGCCCTCACTTCCGCCGGCAGAGATAATGTTTTTTCCTCAAAGTGACACACCACCGAAGTAATGCTCAGGTTTTTTTGGCAAAATTTGACACACCAAACTCAAAAGATTGCCCATCACTGTCCTAGGGTGTCCATACAAGAGCTACTTCCCTCAGTTCCAGAGTCTATCGTAAAGAACTGTGGAGGACATGCCAGACTGAGGGGAGGAGGGTGGGTTAGTGTGAGGGCACAGATGACCACTTAAAGAAGGGCATGTTACTGTAACTAGAGTTCTTCGAGTGCTCATCTGTGAAATCACAAAATTGGGTAACTCTGAGCCTGGGCAGGGCAGCATCCGGACCATTCTAGAGAAGTTAGTCAAGTTTTTTGGCAATAGCTCCACCCACTTCCACATGGTATAAAAATCACCTTAGTTCCATGTCAGGTGCACAGGCAGCTTCAATAAAATAAGGAAAGGCAGGACACATGAGGGAAGGATGGGCAGTTTTGTGTGATTTCACAGATGACCACTCAAAGAACTAGTTACAGGTAAGTAAAATGTCCTCCTTTGTGGTCTCTGAATTCACACAATTAGGAAATTAGCAAACTACACCTTGCATATGGTGTATCATGCAGAAACCAATATAGTGGCTCAGCACAGAGAAAGCAACATACAAGACATGTGGTTTGATTCAAAACTAGAGATTGTGTATTGGAAGCTTAGTTGCATAGAACAGGAAAAAGAAGTGGAAAGCAAATCAAGGCCATAAGGAACATCAGTCAAAACCCCTGCAGACACAGTAGACTATGTGAACATTTTATTACAGAAGACAACAACATTTTAAGTATACACTAGCACCAGGTTATAACAGTTAATGAATGGAAGGCAAAGAATATCATAGAATTATGGAATTGCAGAGTTGGAAGAGACCACAAGGGCCATCCAGTCCAACCCCCCTGCCACGCAGGAAATCTCGATCAAAGCATCCCTGACAGATGGCAATCCAGCCTCTGTTTAAAGACCTCCAAGGAAGGAGACCCCACCATGCTCCGAGGGAGTGTGTTCCACTGCTGAACAGCTCTTACTGTCAAAAAGTTCCTCCTCATGTTGAGGTGGAATCTCTGTTCCTGGAGCTTGCATCCATTGCTCTGTGTTCCAGTCTCTGGAGCAGCAGAAAACAAGCCTGCTCCATCCTCAGCGTGACATCCCTTTAAATATTTAAACAGGGCTATCATATCGCCTCTTAACCGTCTTTTTTCCAGGCTAAACATACCCAGCTCCCTAACTCTCTTCTCATAAGGCATCGTTTCCAGACCTTTCACCATTTTAGTTGCCCTTCTCTGGACATGCTCCAGTTTGTCAATATCCTTTTTGAATTGTGGTGCCCAGAACTGGACACAGTATTCCAAGTGAGGTCTGACCAAGGCAGAATACAGCGGCACTATTACTTCCCTTGATCTAGACACTATACTTCTATTGATGCAGCCCAAAATTGCATTGGCCTTTTTAGCTGCCGCATCACACTGTTCACTCATGTTCAACTTGTGGTCTACTAGGACTCCTAGATCCCTTTCGCACGTAGTCTCGTTCAGCCAGGTCTCTCCCATCCTATATCTATGCATTTCATTTTTCCGCCCTAAGTGCAGTACTTTACATTTCTCCGTATTGAATTTCATTTTGTTAGCTTTGGCCCAGCTCTCCAGTCTATCCAAGTCATTTTGAATTTTGATCCTGTCCTCTAGGGTATTAGCTACTCCTCCTAATTTGGTGTCATCTGCAAATTTGAGAAGTATGCCCCTAATTCCCTCATCCAAGTCACTGATAAAGATGTTGAATAGCACTGGGCCCAGGACAGAACCCTGTGGCACCCAACTGGTCATGTTTTTCCAAGAGGAAGAGGAGCCACTGCAGAGCACCCTTTGGGTTCGGCCAGTCAACCAATTACAAATCCATTGAACAGTTAACTTGTCTAGCCCACATTTTACAAGCTTGTTTGCAAGAATGTCATGGGGAACCTTGTCAAAGGCCTTACTGAAATCAAGGTATGCGATGTCCACTGCGTTCCCTTCATCTACCAAGCTGGTAACTTTATCAAAAAAAGAGATCAGATTAGTCTGGCATGACTTGTTTCTCTGAAACCCATGTTGACTTTTTGTGATTATGGCATTGCCTTTTAGATGTTCACAGACTCTCTGTTTAATGATCTGATCTAGAATCTTCCCTGGTATTGATGTCAGACTAACTGGACGATAATTGTTGGGATCCTCTTTTTCCCCCTTTTTGAAAATGGGGACAATGTTTGCCCTCCTCCAGTCTGCTGGGACTTCTCCTGTTCTCCAGGAGTTCTCAAAGATTATTGCCAATGGCTCTGAGATTATATTTGCCAGCTCTTTTAATACTCTTGGATGTAGTTCATCTGGTCCTGGAGATTTAAATTCATTTAGATTAAGAAGGTATTCCTGTACTACCTCTTTGCTTATTCTGAGCTGGATTTCCCCTACTGTGTCCTCTGTTCCATTATACTCAGGTTGGTCCCCCTTTTCCTTTTCTGAAAACACTGAGGCAAAGAAGGTGTTGAGTAATTCTGCCTTCTCTCTGCAACCTGTTAGCATTTTGCCATCTTCTCCACGTAGTGGCCCTATCATTTCCTTCTTCCTCCTTTTGCTGCGGACATACCCCCAACCCCCCCCTTTTTATTGTTCTTAACCTCCCTAGAAAGCGTGAGCTCATTCTGCACTTTAGCTTTTCTGACTTTACTCCTACACGTGTTCGCTATCTCTTTGAATTCTTCTTTGGTGATTTCCCCCCTGACACCTCCCATTTTTCTTCCTCAATGGTACTGTTTGAAATTGTGCCTTCAGTATCTCCCTTCTGTGAAAGTCCCATCCGTCTTGAGGTCTCTTCTCTTTTAGTATTCCTGACCATGGGATCACCCCCAGTATTTCCCTGAGTTTATTGAAATCAGCTCTCCTAAAGTCAAGAATGCGTGTCTGACTATGCCTGGCTTCTCCTTTCCATTGTATAACAAACTCCAGGAGAACATGATCACTCTCACCTAAGGATCCCACCACTTGCACCCCGTTAACCAGGTCGTCCCTGTTAGTTAGGATCAGATCTAAAATAGCTGACCCCCTTGTTGCCTCTTCCACCTTTTGGACCACAAAACTGTCTTCCAGGCAAGTCAGGAATTTGCTAGACCTTGAAGTTTTGGTTGAGTTCGATTGCCAGCAAATATCAGGATAGTTGAAGTCACCCATCACTACTACATCTCTCCTTTCTGCATGTGTGTTCATCTGTTCTAGAAAGGCATCATCCAATTCCTCTGTCTGACTTGGGGGTCTGTAGCAGAGTCCCACAATAACATCCCTGTTGTTTCCCTCCCCTTTAATTTTTATCCAGATGCTCTCCACCTGGCTTCCAGTACTGATGTCATGGATCTCTTCACAGGTGTAAATATCCCTGACATATAATGCTATTCCTCCTCCTTTCCTGTTTGGCCTGTTTCTCCTATAAAGGTTATACCCCTCTATTCCTACATTCCAATCATGGGACTCATCCCACCAGGTTTCAGTAATGCCTATTATATCATATTTGTTTTGTAGTGCAAGGAGTTCAAGTTAATCTTGCTTATTTCCCATGCTCTGTGCATTAGTGTAGAGACATCTAAGACCATGTGTTCCCTTTACTTGCTCCCTGTGCAAGTTTTTTTGCTCCCACTGTTGGGTCCTTGCGCTGTTTGCCTTGTTCCCTCTATGACAGTTTGACTATTTTCTCCAGCCCTTTTGCCTTCCAGAATACTGTCTCCCTCCCCCATTTGACACAGTTTAAAGCCCTCCTGATCAAATTCTTGAGACTGTTGGCAAAAATGTTTCTTCCAACTGTCGTAAGATGCACCCCATCTCTTCCCAGAATTCCCCCCTCATGGAAGCGCAGCCCATGATCCAAGAATCCAAATCGTTCTCGGCGACACAATCTATGGAGCCAGTTGTTTACGTTGGCTATTTTCCTCTCCCTTCCTGGACCATGCCCTTCAACTGGCAGAAGAGACGAGATGACAACCTGTGCATCCATTTCTTTCAGCTTCCTCCCCAGGGCCTCATAATCTCTTCTGATCTTGGGAAAGCTGTGCCTTGCAGTATCATTGGTTCCCACATGGACCAAAAGGAAGGGGTAATGATCCGTAGGCTTGACGAGTCTTGTCAGCCTCTCCGTCACATCATGGATCTTTGTCCCAGGGAGACAACACACCTCCCAAGACATCTTGTCAGGCCCACAAACCACTGCTTCTGTACCCCACAGCAAGGAGTCCCCCACCACCACACGCCTCTGCCGAGGCTTCGCAGCTGCTGTTCCTTACGGTGGTACTCTCAAGGTCCCCTGCTCTACCCCTGAAGTCTGTCCATGCTGTTCTTCCTCGTCCTTGATAAGGGAAAGGGCTTCGAATAGATTCTGTAGCTGCAAGCTGCTTGAAGAATCCCTGGATTTTCTTGTTCTTTGTGTTACATTCCTCCAGCTGTCTACTTCCTATGTCTGTGAAGTGACCCTCTCCTCCACAGCCACTTCCTGTGTGCGGTCCCCGTCCAAGACTGTTCATTCTGTTTTGTCTTGCTCACGAATCTGTTGAAGTGTAGCTACCCGTACCTCCAGCTGCTGCACTTTCTCCTCCAAGAGCGCTACCAGCTTGCACTTGGTGCATGTGAAGTTCTCCACGTCTGTAGACAAGAATACAAACATCGCACAAGTGTTGCGGGTGACTGCTGCAATCCCCTTAGTGTCCATGCTGAGAGCTTTTAGGTAATCTAAGAACTCTTAGGTAATGCTGAGAACGCTAAACTGTACTTTTAGGTATTCTGTATTTTTGTTAACAGAATCATAAAGTCAGCATAGCATATGCACCACAGAGAAGCATGAAAAAAATACCACCATACAGATGCACTTATCCATGGCTGGAATATAAACTCTACCAAAATCTGCATCAGTTTTGGAGTGAGTATCAACACAGTAATGAGATACAAATGTCATGGGTTGGGACCGAACAGTAGCCCGACAAACATTGGCAAAGGAATACCTGCCAAAAAGGCAGAAGCAGAGACCACTCTGCTGGAATGTCCTCAAAGCTGAGGGGGAGGTTTGACATGAACCTGTTCATAAGCAAGATGGATTGTTGACACCACCAACTTTGACAGTCTCTGCACCAATATTGGTAGTCCAAACTTACTCCATGAGTAGCAAACAAAAAGTTGCTGAGATCGACGAGATGGAGCAGTCCGGTTAACTTAGAAAGCAAGAGCTCTCTGCACATCAAATGTATGGAGCTTTCATTGAAGATCAGGGGTAGGATTTCTAAAGAACGCAGGAAGCAAAATGTCCTGAGCTAGATGGAAAGAAAAACCATTTTCGGAAGAAAGAAAATGTCCGGCTGCAAGACAATTTTGTCCTTGTGCAAATGCACATAGGGCTTATCAACATGAAGGGCACACAGCTCATCAGCTTGACAAGCTGAAGTGATTACCACCAGGAATACTGTCTTTCACAAGAGGAGACGGAGATCCCACAAGGCCATAGGTTCAAATGGGCAGCAACACAACTGGGACAGGACAAGTTTGAGACTCCAGGCCAGTGTCAGTCCCAACACAGGAGGGTGCAGATTACAGTATCCCTTGAGGAACTTTTTCACAAGAAGATCTTGGAAGCAAGAGGGGTGACCTGACAACAGGAACCATTAAAGATGGCAGCTAAGAAAATGTTGACAGTCAAGGAAGGACCAGCATCAGAGAGAAAGCAGGCATTCGAGGACATTCCGAATCCCAACTTGGTCCAGGGACTGATCTTTGTCAGCCAAGAAGGAAATGAATTGTTGCTAGCAGTAAGCATAGGACCATATCACAGAAGGATGACGGGATGCATCAATAACCTACCACAACGGGCAAGTCGGTCGCAGGAAGAATCTCCATGACAGGAGGTTCAGAGTCTGGAGATCCGGGTGACAAATCCAGCCCTCACACTTGAACAGGAGATCTTGGTGAAGAGGCAGGCATTTGTAAGTGTAAGGTTTGACAAGGAGAGAAGAGCTGCAAACCAAGGTTGAGAAGGCCACCATGGAGTCACTGAGCATGGTTGGCGTGGAGGTTGACAAGAACCCTGGAGATTAGCAGGAAAGGAGGGAACGTGTACAGCAAAGGACCATTTGAGCTAAAGAGGAAGGCATCCCCCTTTGAATCTGGGTGGGGAACTCTGGAGCAGAAGATTCAACATTGAGTATTCTCTGGTGAAGAGATCCACTTGATGAGTTCCCTATTCTGAGAAGATTCATTGAAACACCATTGGGTGCAGGTTCCTCATGGCAGGACAGCCTGGACCTGCTAAGGGTGTTGGCCACAGCATTGTCTTTCCTTGGTAGGTGCATCGCTGAAATCAGTATGTTTTTGAACAAGCACCAGCTCCAGATTCTGAGAGCTAATGGTAGAAGGTTTGGGATCTCGTCTCACCTTGTTTGTTTATATAAATACATCACCATGCTGCAGTTTGTGAGGAATTGAACCATGCAATTCTGAAGTAGTTGGACAAAAATGCGAAGGGCCTTCTCGATTACCAACATCTCAAGAACGTTGATATGATAACACTGCTTGGTTGCATATTACAGGACTTTGATGGATAATCAGAGGACATGGGCCACCAAATTGTCCAAAGATGCATCTGTCATCACCGTCAGTTGCAGTTTCAAGGGAAGGATAGGCATCCCAACCAACACATTCTGTGCTTCTGCCCACCATCAGAGGGACAATTATACCGGTCTCAGTATTTTTAGAAGTCAACTTTGGAGGCCCCAGAACAGATTGAAGACGTTCACAAACCAAGATTGTAGGGGGTGCATCCAGAGCCATGTGAGAGGAGTGACTGCTGTGGTGGACGCCATGAACCCCAACAGCACTTAGACCAGATGGGACTGCACCCTTTGTGACCTCATCCAGTTGTTCAGAGGAATGAGAAATCTTTGGAACCGATCTTTCAGCAGGAATGGCCTGAATGGAATCAAGTAGTGCATTGATAAACAGAACCTATCGGGATGGTATCAGGGAGGACTTGCTGTCACAAGGCCCAGGTCATCTAGAAGAGTATTTGGTGTTGATGAGGAGTCTTTCGTGGGTGCGAGCAACAAACAGCCAATCGTCCAGATAAGGAAAAAAGTTATCTCTTGCTATCATAGCCAGGTGGTCACCATGGCCATGCACTTTGTAAAAACATGAGGTGCAGTGGGGATGCCAAAGGGCAACACACAAAAACAGGCCTTCCTCTGCTGGCAAACAAAAGCTAGTGTCAATGGCACTCTTGGATACCGATATGAAAATGTATATCTTTGAGATCAAGGGTCGCCATCCAGTCTTCTTTCTGAAGCAAAGAAAGAATAGATAGAGGAGTCACCATTCTCAATTTCTTTGGATGGATGTAAGAGTTCAGCTCTCTCAGATCTAGGGTCGGATGAAGACCAACTTCCTTTTTCTCGATGATGAAAATACAGAAGTAGAAGCTTTGATGGACTATAGAATGAGGCACAGGTTCAATCGCGTCTTTCTCCAACAAGAAAGACACTTCTTCCAAAAGGACATCGGAAGGAGGAGTAATGCAAATGAAACTGGTAGGAGGAGAGTCCTTGAACTTGATCACATAGCCACCATGGTGTACAATGTCAAGCACACAATGTCAAGCACACATGAATCGGTAGTGATTTTCCACTATGCAGGAAGGAACTAAGAGAGCCTGTCACCAAAGAAAACAGACAGAAGAGGAGGAAGGCCCGGTAAGGAGTCAAGGACAATGCTTTCCAGCATCTGCCATCTTTTTCTTAAATTGCTGTTGGTATTGAGAGAAAGACTGCTTTTGAGGGAAGGGAGGATTCTGTTGACCCAGCTTAGAATGTTGATACCAAGGACTGTAGGTATGCTGCCCTAAGGAAGCCATGGACCATCTATAACAAGGTTTAGATGAAAAATAAGGTGGAGTAGGAAAGCCAAATTTATGGGTCATAGAGCACATCTTCTCCATCAATTCTAGTTTACCATCAGTATCTTTGTGGAAGAGCCCTTCCTCATAGAAAGGCACACCTTCGATTGTAGCCCTGGCTTGTGAGGACAAGCCAGATGACTGTAGCCAAGCACAATGTCGAAGAGCAACAGATCCACAGTAAGGGTTTCCACAGCACTATCAACAAAATGGCAAGCAGAGTTTATGTGGTGTCCAGTTAAGGAATGGGGCGCATTACAAAGGGCGATAGCCAGATGCTTATCCTCTTCAGAAAGTTTGTCGAGCAACAGGAACACCCACACCCATAGATGCTATTGATAAACAGCCAAGTAGCTTGCAACTCAAATCTCCAAAGCATAGAACTTTTTGGACACAGAATACTACTTTTTGCCTTCATGGTCTGATGGAGTCAAGTGAGCTTTCTGAAGAGACTTGGATTACAACACCTTGACAAATATGAAGTTGGGCTTCAGATGATGGGAAAGCCAAGCAGCGTGTTATTCAGCAATCCTCTACAAGGAATCAATTTTCTTAGATGTAGAAAGAATTATAGATGGGACGAACCAAGAACATCAGGCAATTCGAAGAACTGAAGGCAAAAGAGGAATGTAGGAGGAGTCGGAACTCTTGACTGAATTCAACTGTAGATCAAATCTATTGGTTCATACTTGGAGTGGTTGATTTTAAAATCCAAAGCATTCGCCATACAAACAATCTTCTTAGCAAACACAGTAACATTATAGAATCATAGAGTTGGGAGACACCATGAAGGCAATCTAGTCCAACTCTCTGCTATGCAAGAAGATCCAAGCAAAGCACTCCAGACAGATGGCTATCCAGACTCTGTTTAAAAACCTCCAAAGAAGGAGACTCCACCACACTATAAGGCAGCACATTCCACTATTGAACAGCTCTTAAGAAGTTCTTCCTAATGTTTAGACAGAATCTCTTTTCCTATAGTTTGAACCCATTGCTCCGTGTCCTTCTCTCAAGAGCCACAAAAACCAAGTGTGCTTCATTCTCAGTATTTAAACATGGTTATCATGCCACCTCTCAACTTTCTCTTCTCCAGACTAAACATGCCCAGATCCCTAAGTTGCTCCTCATAGTGCATGGCTTCCAGACCTCCCACCATCCTGTTCAACCTCCTCTTGACACATAGAATCATAGAATCATAGAATTGCAGAGTTGGAAGAGACCACGAGGGCCATCCAGTCCAACCCCCCTGCCACGCAGGAAATCTTGATCAAAGCATTCCCGACAGATGGCAATCCAGCCTCTGTTTAAAGACCTCCAAGGAAGGAGACCCCACCACGCTCCGAGGGAGTGTGTTCCACTGCCAAACAGCTCTTACTGTCAAAAAGTTCCTCCTCATGTTGAGATGGAATCTCTGTTCCTGGAGCCTGCACTCACTGCTCCGTGTTCCAGTCTCAGGAGCAGCAGAAAACAAGCCTGCTCCATCCTCAGCGTGACATCCCTTCAAATACTTAAACAGGGCTATCATATCACCTCTTAACCGTCTTTTTTCCAGGCTAAACATACCCAGCTCCCTAAGTCTCTCCTCATAAGGCATCGTTTCCAGACCTTTCACCATTTTAGTTGCCCTTCTCTGGACACGCTCCAATTTGTCAATATCCTTTCTGAATTGTGGTGCCCAGAACTGGAAACAGTATTCTAAGTGAGGTCTGACCAAGGCAGAATAGAGTGGCACTATTACTTCCCTTGATCTAGACATTATACTTCTATTGATACAGCCCAAAATCGCATTGGCCTTTTTAGCTGCCGCATCACACTGTTGGCTCATGTTCAACTTGTGGTCTACTAGGACTCCTAGATCCCTTTCGCACGTAGTCTCGTTCAGCCAGGTCTCTCCCATCCTATATTTATGCATTTCATTTTTCCGCCCTAAATGCAGTACTTTACATTTCTCCGTATTGAATTTCATTTTGTTAGCTTTGGCCCAACTCTCCAGTTTATCCAGGTCATTCTGAATTTTGATCCTGTCCTCTAGGGTATTAGCTACTCCTCCTAATTTGGTGTCATCTGCAAATTTGATAAGTATGCCCCTAATTCCCTCATCTAAGTCATTGATAAAGATGTTGAATAGCACTGGGCCCAGGACAGAACCCTGTGGCACCCCACTGGTCACATCTTTCCAAGACGAAGAGGAGCCACTGCTGAGCACCCTTTGGGTTCGGCCGCTCAACCAATTACAAATCCATTGAACAGTTAACTTGTCTAGCCCACATTTTACAAGCTTGTTTGCAAGAATGTCGTGGGGAACCTTGTCAAAGGCCTTACTGAAATCAAGGTATGCAATGTCCACAGCATTCCCTTCATCTACCAAGCTGGTAACTTTATCAAAAAAAGAGATCAGATTAGTCTGGCATGACTTGTTTCTCTGAAAACCATGTTGACTTTTTGTGATTATGGCATTGCCTTTTAGATGTTCACAGACTCTCTGTTTAATGATCTGATCTAGAATCTTCCCTGGTATTGATGTCAGACTAACTGGACGACAATTGTTGGGATCCTCTTTTTTCGCCTTTTTGAAGATGGGAACGTTTGCCCTCCTCCAGTCTGCTGGGACTTCTCCTGTTCTCCAGGAGTTCTCAAAGATTATTGTCAATGGCTCTGAGATTATATTTGCCAGCTCTTTTAATACTCTTGGATGTAGTTCATCTGGTCCTGGAGATTTAAATTCATTTAGATTAAGAAGGTATTCCTGTACTACCTCTTTACTTATTTTGAGCTGGATTTCCCCTATTGTGTCCTCTGTTCCATTCTCCTCAGGTTGGTCCTCCTTTTCCTTTTCTGAAAACACTGAGGCAAAGAAGGTGTTGAGTAATTCTGCCTTTTCTCTGTCCCCTGTTAGCATTTTGCCATCTTCTCCACGTAGCGGCCCTATCATTTCCTTCTTCCTCCTTTTGCTGCGGACATACCCAAAAAACCCTTTTTATTGTTCTTAACTTCCCTAGCAAGCCTGAGCTCATTCTGCGCTTTAGCTTTTCTGACTTTACTCCTACACGTGTTCACTATCTTTTTGCATTCTTCTTTGGTGATTTCCCCCCTTTTCCATTTCCTATACATGTTCCGTTTAAAACTTAGCTCCATTGAAAGTTCTTTAGTCATCCATCCTGGTTTCTTGAGACGCCTCCCATTTTTCTTCCTCAATGGTACTGGTTTGAAATTGTGCCTTCGGTATCTCCCTTTTGAGAAAGTCCCATCTGTCTTGAGGTCTCTTCTCTTTTAGTATTCCTGACCATGGGATCACCCCCAGTAATTCCCTGAGTTTATTGAAATCAGCTCTCCTAAAGTCAAGAATGCGTGTCTGACTATGCCTGGCTTCTCCTTTCCATTGTATAACAAACTCCAGGAGAACATGATCACTCTCACCTAAGGATCCCACCACTTGCACCCCATTAACCAGGTCATCTCTGTTGGTTAGGATCAGATCTAAAATAGCTGACCCCCTTGTTGCCTCTTCCACCTTTTGGACCATGAAATTGTCTTCCAGGCATGTAAGGAATTTGCTAGACCTTGTAGTTTTGGCTGAGTTAGATTGCCAGCAAATATCAGGATAGTTGAAGTCACCCATCACTACTACATCTCTCCTTTCGGCATGTGTGTTCATCTGTTCTAGAAAGGCAACATCCAATTCCTCCGTCTGATTTGGGGGTCTGTAGTAGAGTCCCACAATAACATCCCTGTTGTTTCCCTCCCCTTTAATTTTTATCCAGATGCTCTCCACCTGGCTTCCAGTATTGATGTCGTGGATCACTTCACTGGTGTAAATATCCCTGACATATAATGCTATTCCTCCTCCTTTCCTGTTTGGCCTGTTTCTCCTATAAAGGTTATACCCCTCTATTCCTACATTCCAATCGTGAGACTCGTCCCACCAGGTTTCAGTAATGCCTATTATATCATATTTGTTTGTAGTGCAAGGAGTTCAAGTTAATCTTGCTTATTTCCCATGCTCTGTGCATTAGTGTAGAGACATCTGAGACCATGTGTTCCCTTTACTTGCTCCCTGTGCAAGTTTTTTTGCCTCCCACTGTTGGGTCCTTGCGCTGTTTGCCTTGTTCCCTCTATGACAGTTTGACTATTTTCTCCAGCCCTTTTGCCTTCCAGAATACTGTCTCCCTCCCCCATTTGACACAGTTTAAAGCCCTCCTGATCAAATTCTTGAGACTGTTGGCAAAAATGTTTCTTCCAACTGTTGTAAGATGCACTCCATCTCTTGCCAGAAGTCCCCCCTCATGGAAGCGCAGTCCATGATCCAAGAATCCAATTTGTTCTCCGCGACACCATCTACGGAGCCAGTTGTTTACGTCGGCTATTTTCCTCTCCCTTCTTGGACCATGCCCTTCAACTGGCAGAAGAGACGAGATGACCACCTGTGCGTCCATTTCTTTCAGCTTCCTCCCCAGGGCCTCATAATCTCTTCTGATCTTGGGAAAGCTGTGCCTTGCAGTATCATTGGTTCCCACATGTACCAAAAGGAAGGGGTAATGTTCCGTAGGCTTGACGAGTCTTGTCAGCCTCTCGGTCACATCACAGATCTTTGCCAAACACCTCCCGAGTCATCTTGTCAGGCCCACATACCACTGCTTCTGTACCCCGCAGGAAGGAGTCCCCCACCACCACCACACGCCTCCGCTGAGGCTTCGCATTACAGCGGACACATTCCAGCTTTTCAATATCCTTCCTGAATTGTGGTGCCCAGAACTCGACACAGTATTCCAGGTGAGGTCTGACTAAAGCAGAATAGAATGGCAATATTACATTGCATGATCTAGAAACTATATTCCTATTGATGCAGCCTAGAATCACATTGGCTTTTTTAGCTGCCACATCACACTGCTGACTCATGTTCACCTTGTGGTCCACTAAGACTCCTAGATCCCTTTTGCATGTACTGCCATTAAGTCAGGTGTCACCCATCCCATATCTGTTCATTTCATTTTTACTGCCCAAGTGTAGTATCCTATATTTCTCCCTGTTGAAATTCATTTGGTTAGTTTTGGCCCACCTTTCTATTCTGTCAAGGTCATTTTGAATTCTAATCCTATCCTCTGGGGTATTACCTACCCCTCCCAATTTAGTGTCATCTGCAAACTTAATATGCATGGCCGCTATCACCTCATCCCAGTCATTGATAAAGATGTTGAATAGCACTGGGCCCAGGACAGAACCCTGTGGGCACCCCACTAGTCACTTCTCTCCAGGATGAAGAGGAGCCTTTGGGTTTGGTCAGTTAACCAATTACAAATCCACCTAACAGTTGTATTGTCTAGTCCACAGGTTACTACCTTTTTTGCAAGAATATCATGGGTGACCTTGTCAAAGGCCTTACTGAAATCAAGATACACTACATCCACAGCATTCCCTTCATATACCAAGTTTGTAACTCTCTCTCAAAAAAGAGACTTGTTTTTCAAAAACCCATGTTGACTTTTAGTGATCCCGGCTTTCCTTTTTAAGTTCTTACAGACTGTTTAATGATCTCCTCTAGCATCTTTCCCAGTACTGATGCCAGGCTCACTGGGTGGTCATTATTTGAGGCTTCTCCCCCCCCCCAATTTTAAATGATGATGACGACATTTGCCCTCCTCCAGTCTGCTGGGACCTCTCCTGTTTTCTAGGAGTTCTCAAAAATTATTGATAGTGGTTCTGAGATTACTTCTGCCAGTTCTTTTAATACCTTTGGATGAAGTTCATCTAGCCCTGGAGACTTGAACTCATTTATACTGGCTGTGTATTCCTGAACTACCTCTTTACCAATTCTGTGCTGTGTTTCCCCTACTGCACATCTGCTCCATCTTCCCCAGGTTGAGCACTGTTCCCCCTTAGGGAATAGATGGAAGCAAAGAAGGTGTTAAGTAGTTTTACCTTTTCTCTGTTCCTGTTAGCATTTTGCCATCTTCTCCACAAAGCAGCCCTACCATTTTCTTGTTCTTCTTTTAGCAACAGACATAACAAAAATAATAATAATCCCCTTTTATTGTTTTTAATCTCTCTAGCAAGCCTGAGCTCCATCTTTGATTTAGCTTTTCTGATTTCCCCCCTACATGATCTGGCTATTTGTTTGAATTCTTATTTGGTGATTCCTCTGATTTTCCATTTCTTGTAGATGTCCCTTTTAAGTCTTTTGAAAATTCTTTAGACATCCATTTTGGTTTCTTTAGACACCTCCCCATTTTCCTCCTTATTGGAACTGTTTGAAGTTGTGCCTTCAGTATCTCATTTTAAAGAAACTCTCATCCCTCATGAACTCCCTTCTCTTTTAGTATTCCTGATCATGGGATCACCCCAGTAATTCTCTAAGTTTACTGAAATCAGCTTTCTTGAAGTCAAGAATGCATGTCTGTCTACACTTGGCTTCCCCTTTCAAAGAATCATGAAGCTGGAAGAGACCACAAGAGCCATCCAGTCCAACCCCCTGCCATGCAGAAATACACAATCAAATCATCCTGACAGATGGCCATCCAGCTTCTGTTTAAAAACCTCCAAAGGAGGAGACTCCACCACACTCCAAGCAATGTATTCCACTTCCAAACAACTCTTACTCTCAGGAACTTCCTCCTAATGTTTAGGTGGAATCTCTTTTCCTGTAATTTGAACCCATTGCTCCATGTCCTAGCCTTTGGAGCAGCAGAAAACAAGCTTGCTTTCTTCTGTATAAGAAACTTCAGGAGAACATGTTCATCCCCCACCAAGAAACAAAACAGGAAGAGACCACAAGGGCCATCCAGTCCAATCCCCTGCCATGCAGGAATACACAATCAAATCATTCCCAACAGATAGCCATCCAGCCTCTGCTTAAAATCCTCCAAAGAAGGAGACTCCACCACACTCCGAGGCAGTGTAATCCCACCACTTCCACCCCATTAACCAGATCTCCTCTGTTCATTAGGATCAAATCTAAAATAGCTGATCTCCTTGTTGCCTCTTCTACCTTCTGGACAATGAAATTGTCTGCAAGGCAAGTGAGGAATTTGTTGGACCTTAATTTTTTTGGCAGAGTTGGAATTCCAACAAATATCAGGATAGCTGAAATCTCCCATTACTACTACATCCCTCTTTTCTGAATGTGCGGTCATCTCTTCTAGGAAGACATTATCCAAGTCCTCAGTTTTGCTTGGAGGTCTGAAGTAGACCCCGACATCCATGCTGTTTCTCTCCCCCTTGATTTTTACCCAGATGTTCTCAACCTGGCTCCCAGGATTTAAGTCATGGATCTGTTCACAGGTATACACATCCTTAACATATAATGCTAGCCCACCTCCCTACTTGTTTGGTCTATTTCTATGAAATAGGTTATACCACTCTATTGCCACCATCCAAACACGAGACTCATCCCATCAGGTTTCAGTGATGTCTATTATATCATATTTGTTTTGTTGTACTAAGAGTTCAAGTTTGTTCTTTTTATTTCCCATGCTCTGTGCATTAGTATATAGACATCTAATACCATGGGCCATTCCCCTAATTGTCTTTTAAAAGTTTTATTCCTCCCACTGTTGGGTTCTTGTACTATTTGCCTTGTTCTCTGTATAACATTCAGGCTATTATCTCCAGCACTTGATTAACTCCTGCCCTCCCCCTCTCCCACACAACTCAGTTTAAAGCCCTCCTGATCAGATCTTTCAGACTCTTAGCAAAAACATTCCTGCCAACTGCTGTAAGGTACAATCCATCAATTGCCAGAAGTCCACCTCTATGAAATGGCACCCCATGGTCCAGGAAGCCAAACTGTTCCCAGTGGCACCATCTGTGCAGCCAGTTGTTCACCTCCACTATCTTTCTCTCCCTTCCTGGGCTATGCCCTTCCACTGGAAGGACAGACGAAATGACTACATGTGCATCCAAGTCCTTCAGCTTCCTATCCAGAGCCTCATAATCCATTTTGATATTTTGATGTCTATGCCTTGCAGTATCACTGGTACTCACGTGGACCAAATGGAAGTGATAGCAGTCAGTGGGCTTCATGAGTCTTGTCAGCCTATCCATTACTTTGCAGATTTTTGCCCCAGGGAGATCTGTTGGGGATGCTTTGATTGGGATTTCTGGCGTGGCAGGGGGGTTGGACTGGATGGCCCTCGTGGTCTCTTCCAACTCTGCAATTCTATGATTCTATGATTCTATGATCTTATCAGGCCCACAAACTACTGATTCTGTACCCCTCAGCAGGGAGTCCCCTAATACCACCACACACCTCCTCCGAGGATTGGCAGAGGCCATTCTGTGTGCTGAATCTTCCAAGGTCTCATACACATTCTCTGAGGCCTGGTTCTGTTGCTCTCCTTCCTGTTCCTTACCATCATTGACAAGGGAGAGAGCTTCAAATAGATCCTGTAGTGCCAAACTCATAGAATGGCCCCTGTTCCTTCTATGAGTCACATTCTTCTAAACACTGACCTGTGTATCAGAACTGACCTTCTCCACAGAGACATCCCGTGTGTTCCCCACCCAGGACCGTCTGCTCTGCTCTGTCTAAGAAAACCTCCTGCTCCCTAATATGCTGCAGAGTGCATAATTGGGCCTCAAGTGTGAGAGTATGCTTGCATGTATGATTGTGTGTATGTATGGGTTCCTGTCGATCCTAGAGAAGCAAGGCCTTAAAAGACCCAAATAAAATGGATGCTGTGCAGAGCATTGCTAAGAGGTGTATCTTGGAAGCCGGACCGAGAAATAAGGAAGACTTGGCAGACGAAGCAAAAATGTTAACCAAGCAGAACTTGAACAATTTTGCTTGTCAGCTTGGCCTGGGGAAGTTTGGTACAAACAGAACTTCCCAGCGGACTGCTACTGGACTGCTGACCATGCATAACGTAGACAATACCAGCTGTCGGCATGACTGAGGGAGTTCTTTGCGAACACAGAACATACCTTGCTCTGCCTAAGGAACTGTTCTAACCTGAAAAGCCTGCCTTTCTCAAGGAAGGAGATGAAGAAGGTATAAAACATGGGACTTTTTCCAGCCTCAGACATGGTTCCTGAACCCTCGGCAACGGACCATCCGGCCTTCGTAGATCACTGGATTCAAGGGGGTTGTATGTGAGTATGTCTGTGTGAGAGTGTGTGTGAATGGGAAAGAGCTCTTGATACTTAATTGAATGTTTAATGTCTGATGTCTAAATAAATGTTACAGGCATAGTGACTGAAAACTAAATTTGGTCTCTATGTGCCCTTTTGCCTGTCACTTGTCTGAGAAAATCTTAAACACTACCTGATTAAAAGGATCTTTATGTGGTCATAACACAAGTTGCTGTACCTTCTCTTCCAACAAGAACACCAACTTACACTTGTTACATGTGTAGCTCTGCACATCCACAGACAAGAAGACAAACATACCACAGCTGTAGCAGGTGACTGCAGCAGCTCCTTCGCTATCCATATTGAGGAATCAGTAGTACACACTAAAACAGTACACACTAAAACACAAATCTGGGCCTCCCCCTCAAACTCCCCTGCTAAACACACATGCCAAACTTGATCCTGTTCGCCTCACTCGAAGGGCTGGGGCTGCAGCAATATAGAGAGCTAGTGGCTGCTAGGTCCTCCCTCTGTCTCTGCCATCTGTAGGGGAAGCAGATTCATGGTCACCGAGTATCCATGAGGAACAATGAAGCCAAGGTGAAATGGGGGATTCAACAGACGAAGCATTTGTAGAGTCTGAAGAAACATGTCTACAATGCTCTGTATCCACAGGGTCAGACTGGTGGGCAGGATGAGGTGGCAAAATGACCAAGTTCAAAGCCAAAGTAGCATTGGTTTCAAGTGGGGCTGGTTGGTCAGCAGCCACATGAAGTGGAGACACAGCTAGACGTATAATGATCTAGCTGAATAATGATCTAGGATGAATAATAACTGGATGAGCAACTGAAGAAGAATGGGAAAGAGATCTACACCTTACTCTGGAAGAAGAGAGCTTCTGGTGGGATACATGATATCGAGGGTCATAGTAAGGATCAGAGATAAACAGTCTCCGGGCTACTGTAGTATGAATCAGAATACATTGACAGTGTTGACAGTGCAAGTAATAGTGATGATCATGCCTATCTCACCAATGCCTATGGTACCCACATCCTGAACAGCTCCTGGAGCTTGAGGAATCTGACCAGTCTGATAGGGGTGGAGATGAGTCAAAATGGCAAGACCAGGACTGAGGAGTTTGACATCTCATCGGAGTATGGCACCAAGTCTTAGGACATTTTCAGATGCCCCTTACCACACAAGCAGCCTCCGGAGCAGTAACAAGGCTGCTGTGCGGCAGGGGGTCCTTTTTGGATGCCGCCGTCCCTCTTCCATGACCATTCATGGCATGTATGTGAAGCTTTGGAAGCGGCCGCGTCATATTTCAATCACGGGCAACTTCCTTCCAGGAACAGGGAGGGAGCCTTTGGCATCTGCTGAAGAATTCAACACCTCCTCAGCCAAGGGTTCCTGTGGAACATCCACCTGAATGATCTTCAAGGATTCGACTGTGGAGCACACAACCCAAAATGGAGATCCCACAATATGAACTGGAGACCATATCAGCATAATTGGTGGTGGAAAAGGCTTTCCAGCTGGGGTCAGAAGTAGAGAAGAGGAAGAATGAGGAACATAGATTTGTCCTTTTTCTTTTTATGCTTCCTCTTTTCCTCTGAATGGGAAAGGTCAGCCTCCATTGACTTTACTGGAGTAGCTGGAATTACTATAGGAGATTCCTGAACGTTCGAGCATGGAGGGTTGAGATTTCCTTCATTGTCGACAGAGCATAATCACATTGGGACCACTTCAACATTGATGGTTGGGCATCCACATCACCATGAGATTGCTTCAAATCACCTGGGAGAGTTGGAGAAGCCTTCGACTCCACACAGGTTGGAGGAACATTTCAATTAAAAATCTGACCTCGAAGGTCAAAGGCTGGATTCAAGCAAAGATCGCTTGAAGCCATGTCTGGAGGAATCTTTAGAGGATGTAGGCACTGACACCAACCAAGTCTTAGAATCATGGTGAGACTCCAAAGGTTTCATGTCAGACTTTGGACATGAACAAAGGACAAAGGAGTGTCGAGCTCTTTCAGTGATTGCTCGTAAAGAAGTGCCTTGAGCCTCAAATCCTAACAAAATGAAATTCAATATGGAGAAATGTAAGGTACTGCACTTAGGGCAAAAAAATGAAATGCATAGATATAGGACGGGGGAGACCTGGCTGAATGAGACTACATGCGAAATGGATCTAGGAGTCCTAGTAGACCACAAGTTGAACATGAGTCAACAGTGTGATGCGGCAGCTAAAAAGGCCAATGCAATTTTGGGCTGCATCAATAGAAGTATAGTGTCCAGATCAAGAGAAGTAATAGTGCCGCTCTATTCTGCCTTGGTCAGACCTCACCTAGAATACTGTGTCCAGTTCTGGGCACAATTCAAAAAGGATATTGACAAATTGGAGCGGGTCCAGAGGAGGGCGACTAAAATGGTGAAAGGTCTGGAAACCATGCCTTATGAGGAGAGACTTAGGGAGCTAGGTATGTTTAGCCTGGAAAAAAGATGGTTAAGAGGCAATATGATAGCCTTGTTTAAATATTTGAAGGGGTGTCACATGGAGGATGGAGCAAGCTTGTTTTCTGCTGCTCCAGAGATTGGAACACGGAGCAATGGATGCAAGCTCCAGGAAGAGAGATTCCACCTCAACATTAGGAGGAACTTTTTGACAGTAAGAGCTGTTCGGCAGTGGAATGCACTCCCTCGGAGCGTGGTGGGGTCTCCTTCCTTGGAGGTCTTTAAACAGAGGCTGGATGGCCATCTGTCAGGGATGCTTTGATCGTGATTTCCTGCATGGCAGGGGGTTGGACTGGATGGCCCTCGTGGTCTCTTCCAACTCTGCAATTCTATGATTCTGTGAAATCCCCATTTCATCTGGCCTGCAGTATAAATGGCTTACATTGAGGGCAAGAAACTACAACATGAGCTTCCCCTAGAGGAGGCATTTCAAATGCCCATCATGGCCAGAAATCTTCAAGCTGCAGACTTTGCAGCATTTAAAGACATTGAAGACATCATTGAGACCTAAAGGTAGATTGGAGAAGGACCTAAGTTGATCAAAGGTGGTAGAAGAAACCAAGAAAAAACTACCAAGTCACATCAGAACATTCCGTAGCTGCTGGTGTGGTGGACAAAAAACAACTGAAGTGATTTTGGCATGCTTGGTATTTATCTACCATGCTAAGGAGGGTGGAGCTACCACCAAAAATCTTGCCTAACATTCGGAATGTTCCAAATGATGCGCTGCACAGGGAAAGTTAACCAATTGTGTGAATTCACAGAAACCACAAAGAACTATGTTACAAGTAAGCAACCTGTCCTTCTTTGTGGTCTGTGCCTCAAACAATAGGGAGAGTAATTAGCTTACCAGAGGAGGTGGGACAGGTCAACCAAAGATGGAAAAGAGCACTGCTCAGCCAAAGTCTGCATTTGCCCAAGACCTGCAGTCAAAGTGATAATGCTGAATAAATGTGGTAGCCACCCTGCAGATCTGTGTCAAGGAGATTCCTTGGAACCATGCCTGAGTCGTGGAAACAGCTCTCGTGGAGTGGGAGTGAAGGCCAAGAGGCTGAGGTTTCTTGGCAAGCTCGTAGGTGATATTAATGAGGTTGACCACCCAATGCAAGAGTATTTGCGGGTGACACCGGAGATCCGGACCACCTGCATTCATAACAAATGAAGAGCCTGGAAGATTGTCTGAAGGAGGTGGTGCAGTGTGCATAGAATGCCAGAGCATGGCAGATGGCAAGATCAGTGGATGGATTTTGAAAGAATGCTGGGAGTACATTATCTTGATTCAGAGGATACGTACAGACCACTTTAGCAAGGAATGTCAGCTCGAAACAGAGGATGACAGTGTAATGTAAGGTGGGGCAGTCTGTACAAAGGGCACAGAATTTGCTTGCTGTATTGGCCAATGTGACAGTCACAAGAAAGACCACCTTTAATGTGAGGAGACAGAAGCTGATAGATGCTATAGACTCAAATGATTTAACCATGAGTTGAGAGAGCTCTAGAGAAAGCAACCAGAATGGTATGGGATTGCAGACCAGCGGGTAAAGGTTGGAGAGCCCTTTAAGAAATCTCTTAATTGTTGGGTCCCTGAAAAGAGAGGCTGAAGGGTCTAAGTCCAGTTAGTGCACCATTGCGCTGGGTAAATATACTCAAAGCGAGGACACTGCTAGGCCTTGTGCAGGAGGAATGACATGATGGTTTGGGCATCTGTTGATAGTGAAGGGAGGCTGATACCTGAGTGAAGGTGCAGAAGCAGCACCATTTCAGGGCATAGAAGTGGTGAATGGAGGGGTGAATGGAGGGTTTCCTTGTGGAAGCAAGGACAATCTGTATGTGATCCTTTAACACCTGTGCACACGCCAGAAGGTGAAGTGGAGAGATGAGATGTCGGGGTGTCTCAGAACTCCAGAAGCTTGTGTTGGGAGAGCTGGCAAGTGGGGAAGGCAGAGTTCCCCATCGGACATCAGGAGCAGCATGGGAAACCATGGTTGTCTGAGTCACCATGGTGCCACAATGTATTACATCAAGTGAGACAGAGACATTATGACAGTGAGCCAAAGGCTAAAGGCTTTATTCAGAGGTTGCATTGCTGACATGGAAACATCAGGATAGTGAGTGGAGGCTCCTCCTCTTATTCAGAGATTAGTTTTTATAGATTAGGAGTCATGTACAAATAGTCAACCATTTGCTAACCATTTGTCTGTGATACAACCAACAACTAACACCAAAGTACAGCAACCAGCTAACACTAGGATGTGAAGAGTAATTCAACATCACAAGGGTTTTCCTTGGGTTTTTTTCCGGGCTGTGAGGCCATGTTCTGGAAGAGTTTATTTTTGACATTTCGCCTGCATCTGTGGCTGGCATCTTCAGAGAATGGTTGAGTAGGAATGTGTGTGGGGTTTATATACTGTTGGGGAGGATATGTAAATTTGTGCATTTGAATGGCTAGTTTCTGGGTGGAGATATGCAAGGAGGATTAGTGTCTGTTTGGCTAATGGTTGGTTAATGGTCCATTATCTGCTGGAAATCCCCCTGTCCCTGGGTGGAGTTCATTTGCAAGTGCTGAGTTCTGATTTTAGTGTTTTTCAAGACTGGAAGCCAGATTTTGTTTACTTTTAGGGTTTCTTCTTTCCTGTTGAAGTTGTCCAGATGTTTGTGGATTTCAATAGCTTCTCTGTGCATTCTGACATGATAGCTGTTGGTGTGGTCCAGAATGTCGGTGTTTTTAAATAACATTTTTTGTCCAGGTTGGTTTATAATATGTTCTGCTACTGCTGATTTTTCTGGCTGGCCCAGTCTGCAGTGTCTCTCATGTTCCTTGATTTGTGTTTGCACACTGCGTTTAATGGTCCCTATGTAGACTTGTCCACAGCTGCATGGTATGCGGTAAACTCCTGCAGCTGTGAGAGGGTCTCTTTTGTCCTTCACTGAGCGTAGCATTTTTTGGCTATCCTTGGTTGGTCTGTAGATTGTTTGGAGGTTGTGTTTCCTTATCAGCTTCCCTATTCTGTCTGTGACTCCTCTGATGTATGGTAAAAATACCTTCCCTTTGGGTGGCTCTGTTTTTCTGTGGTTTTTTCTGGGTCTGGCTGCTCTTGTGATGTCTGATCTGGAGTAACCATTAGCCTGTAGGGCCCAGTTTAGGTGCTTCAGTTCGTCCTCCAGGTAGTGGGATTCGCAGATCCTTTTTGTGCAGTTTACCCATGTTTTTACTGTGCTTCTTTTTTGTCCTTGGTGATGATTGGAGTTCTTGTGTAGGTATCTGTCCATTTGTGTGGGTTTTCTGTATACCTTGTGGCCTAACTGTTGGTTTGGTTTGCAGATGACTAGGACATCCAAGAACAGTAGTGTTCCTTCCTTTTCTTTTTCCATCAGGAATTGGATAGTTGGGTGGATGCTGTTCAGGTGGTTCAGAAATGAGACCAAATCTTCTTCTTTAATTTTTAATTTTAATTTAATTTGGTATTTATACCCTGCTCTTCAGCCACAAAGGCTATCAAAGCAGCTTACAAATTGTTTTAAGCAATAGCAATTTACATATCTACACTGCATTAAGCAGTTTCCGATGTGTATTAGCTAATTCGTGGCTCCAAATGGTGAAAGTGTCATCCACATATCGGAACCATGTTGTGGGCTTTTTTTCTGGTGCTGTTTCCAGGGCTTGTTTTTCAAAGTGTTCCATGTAAAAGTTTGCTATCATCGGGCTGAGAGGGCTGACCATGGCTACCCAAATCTATCTGTTCATAGAATTTGTTATCCCACTGGAAGTAGCTTGTGATGAGGTAATGTTTGAACAAGGCTGTGATGTCCTCTGGAAATATTTGTTGGATGAGTGCCATGGTTTCTATTATGGGGACTTTGGTGAACAAGCTTTCCTCAAGCTTCCTTTTGTGCTTATTTATTGTGTAGACATTTTTATTACTTAATTGGAAGGCAGGAAGAAAAGCATAAAGATTCCTTTCTTTGATCTTGAGTTTTCCCTGGACCTAGGAAGTGTTAGGCTACCCCCATTTCCCCCTTTTTTATTTCTTAAGATCCAAATTGTTTAATTGTTTGTTTAAATATAACAATTGATGTCTTTTAATAGGAAAGGCTCATGGAGTATTTTGAAACATAGAAATTAAAGATGGAATTATTGAAGACAGCAACACAAAGGAATAAGGAAAACTATAAACCCTATAAAATAAACAAAGGCAGTTCAAAGCCAGTTTAAATTAGGCAGCCAGCTGGTTAGCCAATTTAAAAGGTCAGGAAATCCTACATTTGTAGTAACGTGTTTAGTCAAGTTCTTTAAATCATGCAACTGTTGTTCTATACCTCTGCTGTTATCAGTTAAACTGAAACAACACATATTCTTAACTTCTGCTTGTTCTGCATTTAACATAGCTATTGCTGAAGAGGTGACATTTATTTCTTTTACCATTAACCACACCAAATGAGATAGCTGGCAAGCACTATACACAGATAATCCAGGCACTCCCACTAGGGAAACAGCTGGAGAAACATATTCAGCATTAGACAATAAATGGACATTGGGATCACAATCAGCTTGCAATTGAACAGAACTACTCACAACAATGTCGTCCTGTACTTTCACTAGGACTCACGTGAGGAGAGGTAGTGGGGGAAACAAATAGATAAGAGGTCCCTACCACTGCTGGAGGAAGGACACCCCAACCTCTGCTCCCCCTCGTGCAGAACCTCAGACACTGAGGTTTGAGAAGGAAGCAAACATATATGAGGGGAAGACCCAACAGCAAACTATAAGTTGAAATGCAGTGTCCTAGAGGGACCACTCGTGCGGTTCCCCTGCCATCTGGCTGAGGGAGTTGGCCAGCATGTTGTCAGAGCCAGGGACGTGGACCGCTAGGGGAGTAATCAATCTCCGGATGCACCACTCTCAAGTGTCAGGATAAAGGATTTCATGTATCCGTTTTTGTTGATGTTGAATACCGCAGTCATGTTGTCACACATCATCTGGACCACAGTATTTCTGATGATAGCCTCCAGCACTTGTAGCACTTTAAACACCATGAAAATTTCTAACACATTTATGTGGAAATGCCAGTGAAGGAAGGACCATTTCCCCATAACAGAGTGGCCCTCACAGTGGGCTCCCCAACCTAGGAGGTAGATGTCAGATGTTAAAATGGTGGAGGTGCAAGAAGATCATAGAATCATAGAGATGGAAGAGACCACAGGGCCATCTAGTCCAACCTCCTGTCATGCAGGAATACACAATCAAATCATTCCCAACAGATGACCATCCAGCCTCTGCTTAAAAACCTCCAAAGAAGGAAACTCCACCACACTCTGAGGCAATGTATTCCACTTCCAAACAGTCTTATGGTCAGGAAGTTTTTCCTAACGTTTAGGTGGAATCTCTTCTCCTGTAGTCCATTGCTCCATGTCCTAATCTCTGGAGCAGCAAAAAACAAGCTTGCTCCATCCTTAGTATGACATCACTTTGTGCTGCTGAAGAGGTTTATGTGGCTGTGTCAACCAATGTTGAAGGACCCCAGGACCAGGAATGGGATCAAGAGCATCCTGTGGGGAGTACTGCAAATGGAGATTGAAGTTTTGAAGAAGCCATAGCTAAAGGATCTGGGCTTTGATTCTGGCATAGGGGACTACCATGGTGGTAGCTGCACAAAGGCTGAAGACAAGGTCCCACAGAAGAAGCACCCAAGGGTGGGGGAGGAAGGCACATGTGGACCTTGAGTCAAGTATGGCTCCTATGAAGAGTAACATCCAAGTGGGGAGAAGGTGGGACTTGTCAATGTTCAGCTGTAGGCCAAGCTTGGTTAGAAGAATCAGGGTGAGGGTGATGTCTCTGCAAAAGCACCTTTCTGATGAAGCTACCACTAGCCAATCATTCAGGTAGGGTAATATTTTCACTCCCTTGTTGTGGAGATAGAATGCAACTACTGCCTACTCCTACTTGGTGAATACACAGAGGTGGTTGAAAGGCCAAAGGGGGGTACGTTGTATTGATACAGCCTGTGCCCCACTGTGAATCTCAAGAACTTCCTGTGGTGTGGGCAAATTTGATTAGGGAAGAAGAGGTCTTGTAAGTCAAGGGACAAGAACCAATCTCCTGGCTGGAGGAGGGGGAGAACAGTGGCCTAAGGTGACCACTTGAAAGGTTTTTTGGTGGATATATCAGTAGAGTTAATAATAATAATAATAATAATAATAATAATAAATATTTATACCCCACTCCTCTGTTAAAAACAATGGGGGCAGCTTACAAAAATTAAAATATAGATACAGATTAAAATCCCTAAACACCACCCTCCCCCATAAAAAGTTCTTGCAAGTCCATTATTGAATGAAGGGTGCTGCCTTTTTTTGGGATGGCGACATAATATGAAGAGAAGCCTGTGAAGGAGGCATGTCGGGGTAATTGTTAGATGATGCTTTTTCTAAGAGAGAGTTGACCTTCTGTTTGAGGACCGGAAAAGAAAATGTGAACCGAAAGGTGCTGGATGGAGGCAAGCAGGCAAATTCAGCGGCATAGACAAACTGAACAACTGTGAGGGTCTGGGTGCTGTGGCAAGCTGGCAGATGGTGGGCTATAGATGGGTTGACACTGGTGGAAAGGTTATGGTGCAAAGAGCAGGGAAGACAGAAAGGTAGGATGGTGGAGTCAACGGCACTGTTTGGTGGCTGGATGTGGCTTTTTTATGAGGTATCACCAGCTGGTAGCATGACTGGTGGTAGGAGTGATGAGGGAGTGTAGTGCTAGATGTGTGTCAAGCTTGGCGGAAGGGAGATTGTGAACCCAAAAAGGATGAGACATGTGACTTTCACTAGAAAGGCCTGGACTAATGAGGTGGATGAGTGAACTGGTTGAATCCTATCTTTTTGGTAGTGGTCCTGGCCTTGAACAGTGTTCACTGCTTTGTCAGTTTTAGAATTGAACAGACCTTCCCCATCAAAGGGGAGATCCTCAATTTGGTGCGTGTCTTCTTCCAGTCCCACCCATTTTAACCAAGCATAGCATCAGAGTCCAATGGAAACGACCATAGATTTTGCTGCACTGATATAGTATGCGGTTATTCTGGTGAGCTTCCTGCTGGAACAAGATGGCAACATTTTTGTGGTCCTTAGGAAGCCAGGGCAGGAAGGATGCAACTTTCTTCCACAGAAATAGTTAGTAACCAGCCATACATGCTTGATAGCTAGCTACACGTATGGCACCTGAGGAGTAGAACCTTTGGCCTAATATGTTGAAGTGATGACAACCTTTAACCTGTGGGGTGGTTACAGACTGACGGGTGGATTTTGACTGCACCACTTCCATGATACTGGAATTCGGTGCTGGATGGTTTGGGAGAAATGAGGTACCTTCAGGTTGTATTTTGTACTTCAAGGTGTTTGGAGGTAGGGGGCATGGATGACACCTTGGCCCACACATGCTTCATGACCTCCGGTAGAGTGGTAAGGAGAGGAAGCATGGCCGGAGCAGCCCCCGAGGTCTCTACTCTCTGGAAGATGGGGTTCAGACAATGAGGTTTGTGGCTTGATCTCCATTCAGAAGAACTTGGCCAAGTGGAGGATTAACTCCGTGTAGGGGTGGAGGGGGATCTTGGGGATGTGTTGCCGACTTCTTCTGGCATTCAGGATGCCAGAGAAGAGGGAGATTGAGTTCCCATGTCTTCTTGAGCCTCTTATCTGGTCATGGAGGACTGTCACAATGACAGAGTGCCACAGTGGAACTGGGAAGGAAGTGTAGTGTGTGCTGGATCTTAAACAGTGGTTTTTTGGTTTTGTGGTTCCACATGGGTGGCCATGATCAGGCACTGTCGGTTTGCTGTGGGGGACAGGGAGGGTGAGTAACAGTGTTATTGTGTAGGGTGTTCCCAATGGTGTCTGATCAGACTGCAAGGATAGTGATAGTAGCGTGGATCTGAGTAAAGGGGTTAAGGTCCATGGCAATCGATCCATGGAGTCTCAAAGAAATAAGCACCAGTTGCAGAAGAATAGCAATCCAATGAATCTCCCTGATATCGCTGATGTGAGTAGCTAGGGCTATCACAGTATGCTGGCTCAAAACAGCATTGAGTTTGATGTCTGCGACGAGATCTATAGGCTTGGGAATGGGATCATGAGCCTTGGGATCAGGATCAATGCCATCAGCATCGAAGCTGTCGTTAGTGCTGGGATCAAGGAGTGTGGGATGACCAGGACCGATGCTGAGATCTTCAGGATTGAGATGGAGTAGATCGAGCTCATGAGGACTGGGACGAAGCCAGAACTGAGAGTGGTGGCATCAAGAGTCATAGGAACTGGAGCCTCGGTCCTGAATGATTGGACCTGGTAGCATGTTGGTCCTGGCAAGAATTTCTAGTAGTAATAATAGTAGGCATGGGGACAATTGCTCACTTGATTATTTATGCAACATACGTGCTACATGCTACTATTATTTGTGTATGTGTATGTACAGTATGTACATACACATGTATGTAGAGCCATTGTACTGTCTATTTTCCTTTATGGATCTGAAACATGGGCCACCACCTATGACTCCTCGAACGCTTTCATCAGTGCTGTATATGCACAATCCTAAATATACACTGGACTGACTACGGTGAACTCGCCACGGGTCAGCTCCAAAAAAGCGATACAAGGACTCCCTGAAACAACATCTCAGGCTTGGCCAAATTGATCACCAACAATGGTCGCCCTCGCCACACATCGGGAGGCATGGATATGCACTATCTACAATGCTGCAGCCTTATTTGAGAACTCACGCCGAACAAGTCTTGAAGAGAAACGACAACGCAGAAAGAATCACAACCGGAAACATCACCCAAGGAGACCTTCTGCTGTGCTTTCTGCATCCGGACTTGTTTATCTCGGATTGGCCTTTTCAGTCATCAGTGCGTTTGCAGAAAGTGCAGGATGAGTCCTTCCTGAATCTTCGTTTGCGAAGAAAAGCCAGAGAGGCGTACAGTATGTACGTGTGTGCGCGCTGTAAATTACAGACCACCACTTTCAGATAAATCTTAAATTCCTACCAAAATGCTAGTTTACTATATTATATTAAGCTATTTGTAAACAAGAATCAGCAATTAACAGCTTTTAATCAGTTTTTGAAAATATCAAAACTCATTTTCATTTTGGAAAAAGGTACATAGAATAATACAAAGGATGTTGGGAATAAATTTTGCAATGGAGCCAAAACTGTATTTACTAAACATAACCTCAATGTTAGAAACAGTTAGAAACAATGTAACAGATACAAAAAGAGTATTGGAGAGTACTATTGTACTTAGTAACGGCTGCTAGAGTTAAGATCCCAACCAGATGGGAAAAAACAAGAAGCCCCCGAGTTAGAAGAATGGTTAGAAAAAGTATCAGAGATGAAAGACAATGACAAGAATAATAAATAAATGAAATATGGAAGAAATGAATAAAGAATGTAAAGGTATAAGATAATATTTGATTAAATGTGGGTATTTGTAAAGAAGAGTCACAAATTATTTCACAAATTAATCACTAATTAAAAAGTGATAGTGGAAGTATAAGAGCCAGGAGAAGCTGTAAGGTCGATAAGGTTAAATATTATATGTAAATTTAAATAAGGCAAATTACAAGTGGGAAAAAATCGCTGGATAATATAGAAATGTAAAGATGAATTAGGTAAATGGTTTTGAGAAGCAAAGATAATGGAGAAAAAGATCAGCATAAGAAAATCTTTGGTTTTATAAGCCTAAGGAAGTCATGAGAAGGGGAAAGTAAGGAAAATAGTAATTTAAGAAGTAATGCATTATACTGATATTATGGTTATTTCTTGATTTGACAATAACTTAGTAATGTAAAGTTGATTAGATGTATTAGAATATAAGACTTTTCTTTGATGATTGTTGTAAGCGAAATGGTATAAATTGCTCGATGTGTATTTAAAGCTTGAATAAATAAAATAATTAAACAAAATATCAAACTCATTTTCCAGTTTATACCCATAAGCTGTGCAACTGTCTCTGAGTACAGTAGGGCCCCCATATCTGCTGGGGATTGGTCTTGGTGAAGCCCACGGATACCAGAAACTGTGGATAATAGCAAATGCAATTGAAAATAATAGGACTTCCAGTTTAAAATACCATAGTGTTGCCTTGGAGCACATAGAAAATGGCTAGAGAGGAAGACTACGGTAGGTGTGCTGTTTTGTGTCCCGTGGATAACTGAATCAGTGGATATAGGGGTCCTGTTGTACTTGAAATCACAATACAAGTAGCTAACTGTTTAATCTATCTAAAAAGAAAGCAACTTGACAAATCTTTAAATTCAGATTTATAACTGAGCTGAAGGTTACTTGTTACTTTTTACCTACCACAACAGTTGGGACAACCTGGATGTAGTAAAGGATTCATTCCATAGCCTGGAACACAGCGATTAACCCACACCATTTGCAGAGTGCCTTCAATATAGTAGATCTCTGGTAGTGGTGCTGTCCGTTTCCCAAGAACTTCAACTTGTTGGCTAAAAAATTTCTCTATTAAGTCTTTTGCCTGAAGCAGACAGAAATTATTTTCTTGGAGAAAATACAAAACAATATTTCTTCTTATCTACTAGAGAAAAATATATTTACAGAACATATCGATACCATTAACTCTGCTCTGCTGAACTTCATTGTTTAATGTAATGGTTTATGTGGTCTGAAATAAAAGCATACTAATTTGTTGAATGGGAGAAATACATTTGCTTCAGATCTTCCGCAATATTACCAAAGGGCAGAATTAAATAGTATGCTAACTACTACTACTGTTTTCAAAGCAACCCTTTTTAATGGTTGCCATCCTGTAAAGTCCTATATGGAAAGGCGACAATAGAAGCTGTACGGGTACAACATATGGCATGAGAAAACCATGGCAGCCCCCACAAAAAAAATATCTATTATAAATATTGCTGTTTTTAATTGCTGCTGTTTCAACACATGTTAAATATCTGTATTACTGTCATTAAAGGTGTCTGCAGAGTATTTCCTATATCTGTTAACTGTAAGAAGGCTCAGTCTAGACCTGACAAAGAATTTCAATATGCGGTGAGTCTGAATATAAGGTAATTCTATACAGGTTCTCAATAGTGAACAGAAACATAAATCACAGTTTGGAAAGAATTGCAACATTAGATCATAACAATAAAATGACATTTAGCAGTTATGTATCTCAAAAAGACAGTTAATAAAACTTATAAAATTTATTGGTATACCCGCCCACCCACACAAACACACACAACCACTATGAACAAAAATGTTTGGTATAAAGACAGCCCAAACTCTGCATAATGAAGGGTAAGATTGTGTCCATAATATTTAAAGTTTGATTAGGCCTTAGAAGGAGAACCAATACTGATACTTCCATGACCATACTGTGTCAATAAAACCAGATGAATGCAGACAATATCAAAGCTGATACAGTCCAAGAAAGAGTACTGCAACATCTTAGAGACACATAGTTTTGTTACATGAACACTCATGTTATAATGAATTTATTGGCCAGACTCATAGAATCACAGAGTTGGAAAAGACCCCAAGGGCCATCCAGTCCAATGTCCTGCCATGCAGGGATACCTAGTCAAAGCACTCCCATCAGATGGTCATCCACACTCTGTGTAAAAACCTCTAAAGAATGATACTCCACCACACTCTGTCAAACAGCTCTTTTCATTATCTTTGCTGCAGTAGCTTAACATGGCTGAAAATGCTAGCTGTTTTTTTTTTTTAAAAATTAAGACCTCCAACCAACTCTGAAGCTTCTTTATATACTGAGATCATGTAATGTTCAACTGTGTCAAACCATTACTGCTTATCAGTACGACGCCAGCACCCAATCCCTCACTTAACAGGTGATTCAAGTCAACAGTGCCAATCTGCCAATTTGATAATGAATACATAGTACAGACCCTCCACCACAGGAGTTTTCACATTGCTTGTATCTAGAAGACTTATCTGCAAATGTAAATCTGCATCAAAACCAGGACATCTTTCTGCATACCAAAAAACCAACACTATCACAAATGTAACTTTTTGAGATATAAAGTCATGTGAGAGATAGGTTGTTTGCCTTTTGATAAATTCCTCCTCTGTGTCCCATCAGCAAAGTCAATACATAGGGCTTCTTCCCCCTGGGCTGTGAGGCCACATTCTAGAAGAGTTTATTCCTGACATTCCGCCTGCATCTGTGGCTGGCATCTTCAGAGAATGGTGGCAGTGTGGGTGTGTGAGGTTTATATACTGCGAGTCCCTGTTGAAGAGAATTAGCATGTAAATTTGTGTATTCAATTGTAGGATGTCCTGTTCTTAGCGTGGGAGGATATGCAAGGGGGATTAGTGTCTATTATATCCTCCCACTCTAAGAACTGGACATCCTACAACTGAATACACTTGACTTTCTTCCTATCAGCTATGTATGGTTGTGAAAATTGGACAGGGAAGAAAGCTGATAGGAAGAAAATCAACTCATTTGAAATGTGGTGCTGGAGAAGAGTTCTACAGACACTGTGAACTGCTAAAAAGACAAATAAATGAGTCCTAGAGCAAATCAGCCTGATCTCTTCCTAGAAACCAAAATGCCTAAACTGAGACTATCATACCAAAGGGTGCTCAGCAGTGGTTCCTCTTCGTCTTGGAAAGATGTGACCAGTGGGGTGCCATAGGGTTCTGTACTGGTCCCAGTGCTATTCAACATCTTTATCAATGGCTTGGATGACAGAATTAGGGGCATACTTATCAAATTTGCAGATGACACCAAATTAGGAGGATTAGCTAATACCCTAGAGGACAGGATCAAAATTCAAAATGACCTGGATAGACTGGAGAGCTGGGCCAGAGCTAACAAAATGAAATTCAATACAGAGAAATGTAAGGTACTGCACTTAGGGCGGAAAAACGAAATGCATAGATATAGGATGGGGGAGACCTGGCTGAATGAGACTACGTGCGAAAGGGATCTAGGAGACCTAATAGACCACAAGTTGAACATGAGTCAACAGTGTGATGCAGCAGCTAAACAGGCCAATGCAATTTTGGGCTGCATCAATAGAAGTACAGTGTCTAGATCAAGGGAAGTAATACTGTCACTCTATTCTGCCTTGGTCAGGCCTCACCTAGAATACTGTGTCCAGTTCTGGGCACCACAATTCAAAAAGAATACTGACAAATTGGAGCGTGTCCAGAGGAGGGCGACTAAAATGGTGAAAGGTCTGGAAACCATGCCTTATGAGGAGAGACTTAGGGAGCTGGGTATGTTTAGCCTGGAAAAAAGACGGTTAAGAGGCGATATGATAGCACTGTTTAAGTATTTGAAGGGGTGTCACGTTGAGGATGGAGCAAGCTTGTTTTCTTCTGCTCCAGAGATTGGAACACGGAGCAATGGATGCAAGCTCCAGAAACAGAGATTCCACCTCAACATTAGGAGGAACTTTTTGACAGTAAGAGCTGTTCGGCAGTGGAACACACTCCCTCAGAGCGTGGTGGGGTCTCCTTCCTTGGAGGTCTTTAAACATAGGCTGGATGGCCATCTGTCAGGGATGCTTTGATCGTGATTTCCTGCATGGCAGGGGGTTGGACTGGATGGCCCTCGTGGTCTCTTCCAACTCTGCAATTCTATGATTCTATGATTCTATACTTTGGACATACCATGAGAAGACATGACTCACTACAAAAGACAATGATGCTTGTTAAGGTGGAAGGTAGTAGGAAAAGAGGAAGACCCCACTACAGATGGATAGACTAAATCAAGGAAGATATGGCCCTGAGTCTGCAACACCTGAGAAGGGCTGTTGATGATAGAGTGACTTGGAAGTCTGCCATTCATAGGGCTGCCATAAGTTCAAGTCGACTTGACAGCAGTTAACAACAAAGCTGGATTCAAGAAAAGGAAAAGGTACTAGAGACACCACCTAATAGAAATAAACATTGGGTAATGGAACATTCCAAAGAATTTCAGAAGAAAATCAACCTGTGCATTATAGACCGTAGCAAAGTCTTTGACCATATAATTCATGAAAAACTATGGATCACTTTAAAAGGAATGGGAGAGCCAGAAAAATTGATAGTTCTGATGTTTATACTGTTGTTCCTTCATATTCGCTGGGGTTTGGTTCCGAGGCCCTGCATGGATACCAAAATTCTGATTACTGAAGTCCCATTATATGCAATGGCATAGCAAAATAGTGTCCCTTATATAAGATGGCAAAATCAAGGTTTGCTTTTGGGGTTATTATTTTTTAAGAATACTTTGAAGCCATGAATACTTAAATCTGTGGATACCAAATCCATGGATACCGAGGGACAACTGTATATGTGTAACGCTCTGCAAAGAAGCCACTGGCACAATGTAACATGGAAGAACTGAATAGTTTCTAATTGGCCAAGTGTGTTATCCAATGAAGTATTTTATCATTCTAACTGTTTATAATGTATATGTGGAACATGTCAGATTGAAAGCTGGAGTGCATTCAGATGAAAAAGCAGACAGGAAGAAAAACTCATTTGAAATGTGCTGGAGGAGTTCTGAACCACCAAAAAGACAAATAAATGGGTCCAAGGGCAAATCAATCCTGAATTCTCTCTAGAAGCCAAGCTGACTAAACTAAGGGTATAATATTTTGGGAATATTAGGACAAATCATTATTGGAAAGAATAGGAAGGTTGGGGAAAATTGAAATCAATAAGAAAAGAGAAAGACTGCATTAACGCTCGTTTAACGTAATAAAGGAAGACCTGAGCAGGACTGGAGGGCTCTCACTCATGTGGCTGCCATAACTTGAGGTTAACTTGCCAGCACAAAACAACACAACTTTACTGAGGCCAGGTTGCCTGAAGGAGTGTCTCCTCCATCATGATCATGACCATGATTATGATCATTATTATTTCTTACCCACCTCTCCCAATGGATTGAGAATAAAATAAAATATGGCAACAAATGGGCACATAGTACAGTTAAAAGCACAAACATTAGTTAAAAATACACCATCAGTTAAAAGAGCTAAGATCAGCTTTAAAAGCATACAAATTTAAAACAGTTCATAATTTAAAAACTCATAAAATTATATATATATATATATATATACATATATATATATATATATATATATATATATATATATATATATAAAAATCCTATTTAGATTAATATCCAAGGTCCTCCCTGCAGATGGCCCCATGAAATAAGTCAAGTGGCTACAGAACATGTGGATTTTTCAGTTGAAGCATGCTAGCTGTACCAATGAACTTCCCGAAGAGGCTCATCTGGAACCACCATTATCTTATAGTGGTTTTGGGTTCTGTGAAGAATTTATTATTCGCACAGGCATTTTAAGAATGATTTTAGTTCCTTAGATGTCAATCTAAGGAAACTTCTACTTCATTGGTGGGTTTAATTTAATTTTATGACTGCAATGTTTTTACTCTTTCCTGCTGGTCTTAATAATGAATTAATTTATGAATAAGCTAAACAGCTCTAGATTCAGTATAGATCTTGTAAGTACAGTCGTCCCTTCACATTCGCGGGGGTTCCGTTCCGCGGACCCCCGCGAATGTGAAAAAACCGCGAATAGCGACACCCCTCCCCCCTCCCTCCCCAGGCCTTCGCGGGGCCTTCCTAGGCCCCTGAAGGTCTCCCCGGCCCTCCCTCCCTCCCTCCCCAGGCCTTCGCGGGGCCTTCCGAGGCCCCGCAGAGGCCTCCCCGGCCCTTCCTCCCTCCCTCCCCAGGCCTTCGCGGGGCCTTGCTAGGCCCCGCGGAGGTCTCCCCGGCCCTTCCTCCCGCCCTCCCCAGGCCTTCGCGGGGCCTTCCTAGGCCCCGCGGAGGTCTCCAATGCCCTCCCTCCCTCCCTCCCCAGGCCTTCGCGGGGCCTTCCTAGGCCCCGCGGAGGTCTCCCCGGCCCTTCCTCCCGCCCTCCCCAGGCCTTCCTGGGGCCTCCGGAGCGTCTCCGGAGGCCCCAGGATCGCCTCCCCAGCCCTCCCCACCCCGTCCCCAGGCCTTTCTGGGGCCTCCGGAGATGCTCCGGAGGCCCCAGGATCGCCTCCCCAGCCCTCCCCAGCCCGTCCCCAGGCCTTCCTGGGGCCTCCGGAGCGTCTCCGGAGGCCCCAGGATCGCCTCCCCAGGCCTTCCTGGGGCCTCCGGAGCGTCTCCGGAGGCCCCAGGATCGCCTCCCCAGCCCTCCCCACCCCGTCCCCAGGCCTTTCTGGGGCCTCCGGAGATGCTCCGGACGCCCCAGGATCGCCTCCCCAGCCCTCCCCAGCCCGTCCCCAAGCCTTCCTGGGGCCTCCGGAGCGTCTCCGGAGGCCCCAGGATCGCTTCCCCAGCCCTCCCCAGGCCTTCCTGGGGCCTCCGGAGCGTCTCCGGAGGCCCCAGGATCGCCTCCCCAGCCCTCCCCACCCCGTCCCCAAGCCTTCCTGGGGCCTCCGGAGCGTCTCCGGAGGCCCCAGGATCGCCTCCCCAGCCCTCCCCAGGCCTTCCTGGGGCCTCCGGAGCGTCTCTGGAGGCCCCAGGATCGCCTCCCCAGCCCTCCCCACCCCGTCCCCAGGCCTTTCTGGGGCCTCCGGAGATGCTCCGGAAGCCCCAGGATCGCCTCCCCAGCCCTCCCCACCCCGTCCCCAAGCCTTCCTGGGGCCTCCGGAGCGTCTCCGGAGGCCCCAGGATCGCCTCCCCAGCCCTCCCCAGGCCTTCCTGGGGCCTCCGGAGCGTCTCCGGAGGCCCCAGGATCACCTCCCCAGCCCTCCCCACCCCGTCCCCAAGCCTTCCTGGGGCCTCCGGAGACGCTCCGGAGGCCCCAGGATCGCCTCCCCAGCCCTCCCCAGGCCTTCCTGGGGCCTCCGGAGCGTCTCCGGAGGCTCCAGGATCGCCTCCCCAGCCCTCCCCACCCCGTCCCCAAGCCTTCCTGGGGCCTCCGGAGCGTCTCCGGAGGCCCCAGGATCGCCTCCCCAGCCCTCCCCAGGCCTTCCTGGGGCCTCCGGAGCGTCTCCGGAGGCCCCAGGATCGCCTCCCCAGCCCTCCCCACCCCGTCCCCAAGCCTTCCTGGGGCCTCCGGAGACGCTCCGGAGGCCCCAGGATCGCCTCCCCAGCCCTCCCCAGGCCTTCCTGGGGCCTCCGGAGCGTCTCCGGAGGCTCCAGGATCGCCTCCCCAGCCCTCCCCACCCCGTCCCCAAGCCTTCCTGGGGCCTCCGGAGCGTCTCCGGAGGCCCCAGGATCGCCTCCCCAGCCCTCCCCAAGCCTTCCTGGGGCCTCCGGAGCGTCTCCGGAGGCCCCAGGATCGCCTCCCCAGCCCTCCCCACCCCGTCCCCAAGCCTTCCTGGGGCCTCCAGAGCGTCTCCGGAGGCCCCAGGATCGCCTCCCCAGCCCTCCCCAGGCCTTCCTGGGGCCTCCGGAGCGTCTCCGGAGGCCCCAGGATCACCTCCCCAGCCCTCCCCACCCCGTCCCCAAGCCTTCCTGGGGCCTCCGGAGACGCTCCGGAGGCCCCAGGATCGCCTCCCCAGCCCTCCCCAGGCCTTCCTGGGGCCTCCGGAGCGTCTCCGGAGGCTCCAGGATCGCCTCCCCAGCCCTCCCCACCCCGTCCCCAAGCCTTCCTGGGGCCTCCGGAGCGTCTCCGGAGGCCCTAGGATCGCCTCCCCAGCCCTCCCCACCCCGTCCCCAGGCCTTCATGGGGCCTCCGGTGCGCCTCCGGGGGCCCCGTGGACGCCTCCCTGGGCCTCCCCGCTCCCTCTATGTCTTTCACGGGGCCTCTGGAGGCCCCATCTCGCGGTTTTGGGGGGGCCCCGGGGGGGCCCTCCCAAAACCGCGAATAACCGAAACCGCGAATGTCAAGTTCGCGAATGTGGAGGGACAACTGTACTGAGCGTTCCTACTTTCTGTTCTTCAACTGTTAAAAGAAACCCACAGTTGTATTGTTATACTTTAACTGCTAAGACCAGGCACCTTCAGCACAGAAATCCAGCATAGAATAAGCAAAGAGGTAGTACAGGAATACATTCTTAATCTAAATGAATTTAAATCTCCAGGACCAGATGAACTACATCCAAGAGTATTAAAAGAGCTGGCAAATGTAATTTCAGAGCCATTGGCAATAATCTTTGAGAACTCCTGGAGAACAGGAGAAGTCCCAGCAGACTGGCGGAGGGCAAACGTTGTCCCCATCTTCAAAAAGGGGGAAAAAGAGGATCCCAACAATTATTGTCAAGTTAGTCTGACATCAATACCAGGGAAGATTCTAGAGCAGATCATTAAATAGACAGTCTGTGAACATTTAGAAGGTAATGCCATAATCACAAAAAGTCAACATGGGTTTCAGAGAAACAAGTCATGCCAGACTAATCTGATCTCTTTTTTGATAAAATTGCCAGCTTGGTAGATGCAGGGAATTCTGTGGATATCGCATATCTTGATTTCAGTAAGGCCTTTGACAAGGTTCCCCATGACATTCTTGCAAACAAGCTTGTAAAATGTGGGCTAGACAAGTTAACTGTTCAATGGATTTGTAATTGGTTGACCGGCCAAACCCAAAGGGTGCTCAGCAGTGGCTCCTCTTCGTCTTGGAAAGATGTGACCAGTGGGGTGCCATAGGGTTCTGTCCTGGTCCCAGTGCTATTCAACATCTTTATCAATGACTTGGATGACAGAATTAGGGGCATACTTATCAAATTTGCAGATGACACCAAATTAGGAGGAGTAGCTAATACCCTAGAGGACAGGATCAAAATTCAAAATGACCTGGATAGACTGGAGAGCTGGGCCAAAGCTAACAAAATGAAATTCAATACGAAGAAATGTAAGGTACTGCACTTAGGGTGGAAAAACGAAATGCATAGATACAGGATGGGGGAGACCTGGCTGAACGATACTACGTGCGAAAGGGATCTAGGAGACCTAATAGACCACAAGTTGAAAATAAGTCAACAGTGTGATGCAGCAGCTAAACAGGCCAATGCAATTTTGGGCTGCATCAATAGAAGTATAGTGTCTAGATCAAGGGAAGTAATAGTGCAGCTCTATTCTGCCTTGGTCAGGCCTCACCTAGAATACTGTGTCCAGTTCTGGGCACCACAATTCAAAAAGGATATTGACAAACTGGAGCGTGTTCAGAGGAGGGTGACTAAAATGGTGAAGGGTCTGGAAACCATGCCTTATGAGGAAAGACTTAGGGAGCTGGATATGTTTAGCCTGGAAAAAAGACGGTTAAGGGGCAATATGATAGCACTGTTTAAGCATTTGAAGGGGTGTCACATTGAGGATGGAGCAAGCTTGTTTTCTGCTTCTCCAGAGACTAGAACACTGAGCAATGGATGCAAGCTGCAGGAACAGAGATTCCACCTCAACATTAGGAGGAACTTTCTGACAGTAAGAGCTGTTTGGCAGTGGAACACACTCCCTCAGAGCATGGTGGGGTCTCCTTCCTTGGAGGTCTTTAACAGTGGCTGGATGGCCATCTGATGCTTTGTGATTTCCTGCGTGGCAGGGGGTTGGATTGGATGGCCCTTGTAGTCTCTTCTAACTCTACAATTATATGATTCCTCATTTCAATGTCTCGGTCATCAGCTTCGACTTCAGATGGCATCTCTTCTCTCAATGATTGTCTTAGGACAGTAATGGACTGGATGAGGAAAAACAAATTGAGACTGAATCCAGACAAAACGGAGGTACTAACAGTTACGGGCCCAAAACCAGGTCTGGGAATACAACTTCCAATCCTGGATGGAATCACACTCTCCTCCAAGGACTGTGTCTACAGTCTGAAGGTGCTCCTGGACTCGTCGCTCCAGATGTCTAATCAGGTAAATGGGACAGTCAGGAGTGCCTGTTATCAACTTCAGCTGATACGCCAGCTGTGCCCTTTCCTAGAAATCAGTGACCTCGAAACTGTGGTACATGTGCTGGTAACCTCTTGTCTCTACTTCTGTAATGCAATCTACACGGGGCTACCCTTGTGCTTGACTCGGAAACTTCAACTAGTTCAGAACATGGCAGCCAGGTTGATTTCTGGCGTTTCCAGAAGAGAGCATGTAACACCTGTGTTAAAATCTCTCCACTGGCTACCTATTAGTTTCCGGGCACAGTACAAGGTGTTGGTTATGACCTTTAAAGCCCTACATGGCTTGGGTCCAACTTATCTCCAGGACCGCCTCCTTCCGTACGACCCTCCCTGCGCACTTCGGTCCTCTGGGAGGAATCTGTTGCAACCTATGAAAACAAGGCTGTTGATGACCTCCCAGAGGGCCTTCTCTGCTGCCGCTCCCAGATTATGGAATGGCCTATCAGACGATATCCGTCTTATTTAAAAAAGCTGCAAGACGGATCTTTTCCGGCAGGCCTTTCCCGAATAGCTAACCCGGCCTGAAGATTTGGCTGCCTTTTCCCTTAAGCGGCCACTGGATTATTTCATTTTTTCTTCTTTTTAATTATTGTACCTTTTTAATCTGTTTAATTTAATATTGTTTTAAGGGGTGGGTGGTTTAGGGTATTAACGTAATCATGGGATTTTTATGATGTAAACCGCCCCGATTGCGTTGCAGAGGGGCGGGATAGAAATAATAATAATAATTAATTATAAAAGTCTCCCATTTGACTTTACTCATCCTTTGCAATCACTACTTCTGGAGAAATAATTTTAAACCATTCTTTTTACTTTTTAACGTAACAACTAGAAACAGAATGGAATTTCTTCTATGCTTTACTTCCCTTAAGTGAATCTACATTACCTTTCGTAATCTTCTTGTCACATCACATACACTTTGTTGACAGATACTTTTGCTTTTTTCTGTATCTTGAGAAGAAACTGTAAAAAAAAGTTTCATTTTATAAGGGAAATACACTCATTATATAGCATAAGCATTCTTGTATTCCAGAGGTCAGGAACCTTATCAATCTTAAAACAAGCTTTTAAATCACACAGATATTTTGCAATACCCACATTACTGAAAAAGAATGTTGTTTCACTAATTTTGCTCACAGTACACAAAAATCATGCAAAGAGCAGCACATTCAAGAAGTCAAAACTCAATGATAGAACATATTTACTGAATGTGTTTTAATACCCTATGGTGGCCCAGGGAAACATGGTTTGTAGTCAAGTTTAATATCTGTAATGTTCTGGTTAACTCCACATCAGACAACACAAGCTCTCAGTAGATTCAAAAGAACTTTAGTTAGCAAGTAGAATTGATCACAGTACACAACTGTTGTCAGGACTGAATTTTTTTTCAAAGTTATACAGTATAGTTAAAGCCCACACAGTTCAACCATTACAAAAGCTATCATCTCATTTGTCTGCATCTTCCAGAACTTTCCCCATTTTCTTCTCCCATACCGTTTCCCACAAGAACAACTTTGGCTGCTTGCCTCTCCTATTTCCTCCCCACACATCTGCTCATTATCCTAGGCCACAGATGATACCCAATCTTTCACCTCCCTGCACCTCCAGAGGTATAGCATGTCCCATCATCCATTACCAAATATATGCCAATGCATGTGAAACAAGCATGAAAGGATCATGCCTGGACCATGATCCTAACAATATTGAGCACTTCCAGTCAAAATAAAACAGATCTTGGAAAAACAGGTTGTTTACCTATAACTGATTCAAGTAGTTGTCGGTGAACTCACAGAATCATAGAATTGTAGAGTTGGAAAAGACCACAAGGGCCATCCAGTCCAACCCCCTGCCATGCAGAAAATCATGATCAAAGCATCCCTGACAGATGGCCATCCAGCCTCTGTTTAAAGATTTCACCTGGAGATAGCATATTTTTAGTAGAAACTCTGCCTCCTTCCATTGTATTTATATATAGTTTCATTCTCACCCAGCCCCCAGTTCCAAGTTCAACACAGCTTATGGACCCAAGGCTGAAGGAATGAGTCCTAGTGGTGAGGAGGGTGGGTTTTGTGAATTCATAGATGACCACTTGAAGAACTACACTTACAGGTAAGCAATACTTTCTTTAAGGAAATGGGGAAGAGGTCATGTACAGACTGTTGAGAGTGTTGCTCTGCCAAAGATGGCATCCTGCATGGTTCTTGTGTTAATGTTGTTGTACCTAGACCCTGAAGGCAAACCACAGATGTCACTGTGGCAAGACTGTAGTTCCTTTAAATGTGATCTGTGGGGGCGTGCGCAATGTATGAATTTGCAGTTTCAAGAGGGGGTGATCTTTCTGCAGGGGGAACACTTTGACAAACCAAAGTTTTGGAGGAGGCACATGCAGAGTCCCACAAATGGGATGACAAATTTACCTCTGTATCTCTATTGACAAAGTGATGAAAGGGAAGTAAATGATATAGGGATAGATCTCCATTCCAGGGATCCTAAGATCCGTAGTAACACCCACCAAGCATATGGTAGACTCTCAAGTGGCACTACCCTGAACTGGAAAGCACACGTCCAAATGCGAAGTGCAAGAATCAATGGTGGAATGTAAAGATGTTAATTACAGAAATAGGTTTCTCCTAAGGTCCACACTAGCAAACCAGTCTCCCCTCTGGAATAAAGGAAGGATGGCAGAAACTGTGATCATTTTGAATTTGCAAGGGATAACAAATTTGTAGACTCCATACAAACCAGAATGGACATTCAGGATGGTGAAGTACCTGTAATAGAAAGTGCTTCCAACATGAGAACTGATTCTATGACACACTTCTGAAGTAGAGAGTGTATCTCTTCTGTTTGGGAGGAGAACTGGTGACATGGACAATGCTTGTAGAGATAGTAAATCAAACTTGACAATGTATACTCTTGTGGTTTGTTGTGAGGACCCACCTGTCAGAGGTCATTTATTCTGAGGCCTAGGTGAAACAGGACAGCCTGTCTGCCAAGAGAGGTGAGGTGGTCCTTCACAGAGGAAACAGTCGTCAAGGTGCTGTTGAGAAGAGTCAGAGTGCTTCTTGATAGGTGCTCCACTTATCGAGTTCCACTTACGTGCTAGAAGTTCCACTTGGAGGAGGAAGAGGTCTGTGATGATTGAGGGGAGGACCCTTGTTTAGGAAATTGGGATTTAACAGGTTGTGATGGTTGGTTCCAGAACGATCAATACTGTTATGAGGAAGAGTGTACCATAACTCCCAATTTTGTGGGCTATAGAAAGTATTTCTGGTAATGTTGCAGTTTGTTGTCATCCTTAGAGTTGAAGAGACTGAGTTCATCAAACTGTATATCCTCACTCTTTGCTCTTATGTCTTGAGGGAGTAGAGAAGAGTAAATTCCTGTGTGGTGACAAACTGAGATGGAAAAAAGATACGGCTTTAGTTTTGCTGTTGATGACATGCCTCACTGATGTAATCTGTTGGGCAGTGAGGTGATAGGCCTCTTTCTGGAAGATGAGCTCCATCCTATGAAGATCCTTAGCTTAGCTATGTCCTATAAAGATCCTTAACTATAAAGATCTTTCTGGATAATATTAGCTTATCCAGGAAAGAGGTGACCGTTTCCCACAAAAATGGCTTATCTACCAAAAACCCCACATAGTTTAATTCCATTTTAATGCTGTCATGCCCCGTGAGTCTGATGAGGGGAATCAGAGGAGGACATGGCAGAAAAAGGCCCTATGGACCCTGGCACAGGTTTATCTACACCTGTGCCAGCAGCACACCTTGCCAACCTGGAGGCTGAAGCAGAGACGAACCTGGTTCTAGTGGGTTGGCACCAGTCCCAGCAGAGAGCCCTGCCAATTCAGATAAGGATGAAGAAGAGAAAACGGACTTACTTCCACCATCATACAGCCAGCAGCGATCCAAAAAGAAAGCTCAAAGATCGCTGAGGCTTTATCAGAAGCACCTGCTCATCAAGGACCTGACAAAGCTGTGATTACTATATATACACTTTGGGGAACTATAGAGGCTTTGTCAGAGATCAACTGATCTTCCTGGAGAAAGCTTCCTGCTGACGTCATTGCCTTGATTCCTGTTGCCTTGATTCCTGTTGTCTTGACTTGTGTTTAGACCTTGGACTGTTCCTGACTACACTGTTGCCTGACCCTGTGGACCCATGGACCTACTTCTGGACTATGCTGCCTTCCGTAAGCTTTGACCCTTGGACTGTATTCTGGACTCTTCTCTGTGTGCCTTCCTGCTTATTTTGTTGCTGCTCAAGAAACTGAACCTTGCTTGTTTCAAACCTTATCTGACTGCACTTAATTGACTTTACTAGCACTGAGAGTTAGCTGCTTTTCCGGTCTTTTGAGCTTTATCTTGGTCAAACTCCCAAACTGTGTATTAATTGCTGGTAACTGGCTGCTTTCCCAAACAAATCCTGCATTGTTCTTTTGTAAATTGTAAGCTGTCGAGTCCCAGTTATGGGAGTATAACAACAACAACAACATGCCTAGTAATTGGCAATGCAGAAGGCCAATGCATCAGAGAATTTCTGGGCAATCAAGTCCAGTTTCTTCCTTTCACTGGCTGCAGGAAGAGTGGAGTTTGCCCTTCTTCTAACTTTGGGAAGCCTTTGCTATTATGGAGGTCACATTGGGGGATTTGAACAGGAAAGTTCATGTATCCGATAGAAATCTACAAGTCTCCTAGACATGGGAATAATCAAGGATGGGTTATTCCAGGAATATCATATGACTTCTAAGAGCAGTGGGAGGATCAGCAAGGCAACTGAAGTAGTTGTGCACAGCTGTGCTCTTGAAGTCTGGGTCAGAGTTTGGAGCTTGGGGTGTTTTTACTTCTATGTCCAAGAACTCTGCCATCCTAATCAGCTGATTTGAGTAAGACTGGATGTCTTCCATGGGGTACAGTTATCTCCCATAGGAATTTCCACGCAGGTAGCGAATTCCTCTTGCAATGCCAAATGGAAATCTAAGGTACAATCAGGAGCTATGACAACAGAATTGGAATTGGTAAGGGATTCCCCATCTGAGTCCCAGCCAGAGGCAGGGGTATTGTCTAGCTGGGTTCCTGCCTGTGTGGCCATGATTATGACTAAAGGGAGGTGGTTAGTGTGCTGTCCTGATGGGTGGCTGAGTCTGGATTTGAAGAAGCTCCATTGATGGATGGTGGTATTGCCAACTTGAATCTTGGTGCAACACAGTATTTGGCAAATGGGAGGATGCGAGAAAAACAATTTGCTTACCTATAACTGTGGTTCATTGAGAGGTCATCTGTGGGCTCACACAAATGTGAATTCATGAGCCAATGCAACAGAGATTCAGAAGCTTCTAGAACTCTAAACTCAGCATTATGGCAGTTGCTCCACTCTGCCCCTGTGCAAACGCAATTTGTGCCTTTTCCCTCACAGTTTCTACAAGACCTGCCACAGCACCACCTGAATAGGAGCCTGACATGCCAGAGGGGAGGAGGGCAGAAACACTTTGACAGAGGGAACAAGAAGCCAGGAATCCCCAAAGGATGTTTTGAAGTAGGCTGATACAGCCGCCAGATAGACCCTCATTGAGGAAGGAGATAACCCCTCCTCTTATAAGTGTGAAAGGAAGGATAGGACATGCTGGTTTGAAATAGGGTCATAGTCCCAACCATGAGACTATAGGAAAGATTGGATTTTTCCCCACTTAGTCCTGGAACAGTAAATTGTGGCAGGATAACAGGCAGCCTGTATGACCCATAACACCCATTCTGGAAGGTCCTCCCTGGGTGATTTCTTGAATTCTCCACGTGGTGAAATGGAAGGTGTTCACACCTGGGTATCAACCCTGAGACTGAGAAAGGAAATCTGGTAGCAGTGGTAGGAGGACATGACAGTTGGCTAGCTGTAGGAAAACAGCAAACTGGGCTTGCCTGTGCCACAATGGTGTCACTAGAATATAGTCCCCTTTGTTGAGCTTCAGCTTCACTATGGTGCAAGTGATGAAGGAAAATGGTGGAGAAGCACAGAGTAGGACCAGTTGTAATGGAATGTCAAAAGCAGAGGTGGATGGATGATTACCTAGATTGAGTCTAGCCCTGCTTGTTGATATAAAGGACTGGAGTGGAACTGTCCAAAGTGATTGTGAAGTGTGTTGAACAGCACTGGTTCAAATGCCCTCAGGGTCTTCCAAACAGCAGCATCTCTAGCACATTAATGTGCAGGATCACTTTTTGAAGGAAGCAATGGCCTCTCAGTATGAAGGAATAAAAATGAACTTTCCCAGCCCATGTTGAGTGTGTCCATCATGCGTATGATGATCAGTTGAAGAATACTGAAAAGTCTCCCTCTCTGTAAGTTGATGGGGAGACCCACCACTTGAGGATGACACAGACATGCTGAGGGATTCACACACAATGAATCATCAAAGGGTGTAACATTGGTGGTTGAAGCCATGACTCCTCATAGAACTTGGATCCTGCAAGCCATGGAGGTTTGTCAATGGATCAGTCTGAGTGCCATGGAGGTGATGTTGTCTGCTGTCTCCCGAGGAAGATAAGCACACCCCACCTTGGCTTTGACTATCAACCCTATGAATAAGATCCTCCTTGTCAGGATGGACTTGTAATGACTAATAATCCAAGATCTGTGAGGAGTATGTGGGGGAAGAGGAGTGCCTCAAGGTGGAGGGTAGGAACCAATTGTCCAAATAGGAAAAGGCAGTGACTCTTGGGTACAAAGATATGCTGTAACTACTATAAGTTACTTGGTGAACACCCTCAAGGCTGACATGAGACCAAAGGGCAGAACCTAACAGTAGTAGTGGTTGGACTCAAGTGCAAACCTGAGGTATTTTCTGTTCTGAAGCTGAATGCTGATATGGAAATAGGCATCCCTGAGTCAGATCTTCATAAATCAATCTCCCACCTGAAGGAGAGGGAGAATGGTAGATAGTGAGACCATCTTGAAGCATTTTGAAGAAATAAATATGTTGAGGATGCAAAGACTGAGAAGCAGACAGATGCCTCATTGCTTTTGGGGGGGTTGTAAAGTACTCTGAGTAGAAGCCTTTGTGACTGCAAAAAGTTGGAACCCATTTGATTGCCCCTTTGTAAAGTAGCTTGATAAACTTAAGTTTAAGAGTGGAAGGATGAGCAGTGGAATGGAAAATGCCAGTAGTGTGGTGGTGGTGGTGGAATTGATGGCATAAGCGATGCAGATGATGGTGAGTACCCACTCATCCAAAGTAATGACATCCTACCTTCAGAAGAAATTTGGCAACTGGGGTCTAAAGTATTTTAGAGGAGCAGTGAAAGGGTGACTCTGCTGTCAAAAATAACAAGAGTCCTTGGACTTGTGAAAGCATCTGAAGGTTGTTTGGTAACCAGATTTTCCCAACAAGGATCTCTGCAATCTAGGGCAGGAGGATCTGGAGAATGTCTGTGATTATTTGAATGGTGTAAACAACTGTCAGGATGAAGACTGGTGGCACTGAGAAGATGGTCTTCAATCAAAAGAGACACCCAATTTCTTCATGGAGTCTCCCATTTTCTGACTGTGATCTTGCTTGTCATCAGTTTTACTACTGAAGAGTCCTGACTTGTTGAACAGAAGGACCTCCACCATGATGTTAATCTGAGAGGACAACCCCAAGGATTGGAGCCAGGAATGCCTTCACAAAGCAATGGCACCTGTCATGATCTTGGCCTCATAGTTTGCAAGGTGTCATGCGGTGCCAATCTGTTGAGTAGACTATGTATCTCCACATGAAGAATCAACTCTGACTTCCTGTCTTCTGGGAGCTAGCTGAGAAACAGGGCAATCCTCTCCCACAAGAGCTGCTGGCAAGCAGCAATGCATGTCTGCTAATTAGCAATCCTAAACTGATAAGATCTTGAGCCCAAGATTATCATAGAATCAGAATTGCAGAGTTGGAAGAGACAACGAGGGCCATCCAGTCCAACCCCCCTGCCACGCAGGAAATCTTGATCAAAGCATCCCCGACAGATGGCAATCCAGCCTCTGTTTAAAGACCTCCAAGGAAGGAGACCCCACCACGCTCCGAGGGAGTGTGTTCCACTGCCGAACAGCTCTTACTGTCAAAAAGTTCCTCCTCATGTTAGGTGGAATCTCTGTTCCTGGAGCTTGCATCCATTGCTCCGTGTTCCAGTCTCTGGAGCAGCAGAAAACAAGCATGCTCCATCCTCAGCGTAACATCCCTTCAAACACTTAAACAGGGCTATCATATCGCCTCTTAACCCTCTTTTTTACAGGCTAAACATACCCAGCTCCCTAAGTCTCTCCTCATAAGGCATCGTTTCCAGACCTTTCACCATTTTAGTTGCCCTTCTCTGGACACGCTCCAATTTGTCAATATCCTTTTTTAATTGTGGTGCCCAGAACTGGACACAGTATTCCAAGTGAGGTCTGACCAAGGCAGAATAGAGTGGCACTATTACTTCCCTTGATCTAGACACTATACTTCTATTGATGCAGCCCAAAATTGCATTGGCCTTTTTAGCTGCCGCATCACACTGTTGGCTCATGTTCAACTTGTGGTCTACTAGGACTCCTAGATCCCTTTCGCACGTAGTCTCATTCAGCCAGGTCTCTCCCATCCTATATTTATGCATTTCATTTTTCCGCCCTAAATGCAGTACTTTACATTTCTCCGTATTGAATTTCATTTTGTTAGCTTTGGCCCAGCTCTCCAGTCTATCCAGGTCATTCTGAATTTTGATCCTGTCCTCTAGGGTATTAGCTACTCCTCCTAATTTGGTGTCATCTGCAAATTTGATAAGTATGCCCCTAATTCTGTCATCCAAGTCATTGATAAAGATGTTGAATAGCACTGGGCCCAGGACAGAACCCTGTGGCACCCCACTGGTCACATCTTTCCAAGACGAAGAGGAGCCACTGCTGAGCACCCTTTGAGTTCGGCCGCTCAACCAATTACAAATCCATTGAACAGTTAACTTGTCTAGCCCACATTTTACAAGCTTGTTTGCAAGAATGTCATGGGGAACCTTGTCAAAGGCCTTACTGAAATCAAGGTATGCGATGTCCACAGCATTCCCTTCATCTACCAAGCTGGTAACTTTATCAAAAAAAGAGATCAGATTAGTCTGGCATGACTTGTTTCTCTGAAACCCATGTTGACTTTTTGTGATTATGGCATTGCCTTCTAAATGTTCACAGACTCTCTGTTTAATGATCTGCTCTAGAATCTTCCCTGGTATTGATGTCAGACTAACTGGACGATAATTGTTGGGATCCTCTTTTTTCCCCCTTTTGAAGATGGGGACAACGTTTGCCCTCCTCCAGTCTGCTGGAACTTCTCCTGTTCTCCAGGAGTTCTCAAATATTATTGCCAATGGCTCTGAGATTATATTTGCCAGCTCTTTTAATACTCTTGGATGTAGTTCATCTGGTCCTGGAGATTTAAATTCATTTAGATTAAGAAGGTATTCCTGTACTACCTCTTTACTTATTTTGAGCTGGGTTTCCCCTATTGTGTCCTCTGTTCCATTATCCTCAGGTTGGTCCTCCTTTTCCTTTTCTGAAAACACTGAGGCAAAGAAGGTTTTGAGTAATTCTGCCTTTTCTTTGGCGCCTGTTAGCATTTTGCCATCTTCTCCACGTAGTGGCCCTATCATTTCCTTCTTCCTCCTTTTGCTGCGGACATACCCCAAACCCCCCTTTTTATTGTTCTTAACCTCCCTAGCAAGCCTGAGCTCATTCTGCACTTTAGCTTTTCTGACTTTACTCCTACACGTGTTCGCTATCTGTTTGAATTCTTCTTTGGTGATTTCCCCCCTTTTCCATTTCCTATACATGTTCCGTTTAAAACTTAGCTCCATTGAAAGTTCTTTAGTCATCCATCCTGGTTTCTTGAGACACCTCCCATTTTTCGTCCTCAATGGTACTGTTTGAAATTGTGCCTTCGGTATCTCCCTTTTGAGAAAGTCCCGTCCGTCTTGAGGTCTCTTCTCTTTTAGTATTCCTGACCATGGGATCACCCCCAGTATTTCCCTGAGTTTATTGAAATCAGCTCTCCTAAAGTCAAGAATGCGTGTCTGACTATGCCTGGCTTCTCCTTTCCATTGTATAACAAACTCCAGGAGAACACGATCACTTTCACCTAAGGATCCCACCACTTGCACCCCATTAACCAGGTCATCCCTGTTGGTTAGGATCAGATCTAATATAGCTGACCCCCTTGTTGCCTCTTCCACCTTTTGGACCATGAAATTGTCTTCCAGGCAAGTAAGGAATTTGCTAGACCTTGAAGTTTTGGTTGAGTTAGATTGCCAGCAAATATCAGGATAGTTGAATTCACCCATTACTACTACATCTCTCCTTTCTGCATGTGTGTTCATCTGTTCTAGAAAGGCATCATCCAATTCCTCCGTCTGATTTGGGGGTCTGTAGTAGAGTCCCACAATAACATCCCTGTTGTTTCCCTCCCCTTTAATTTTTATCCAGATGCTCTCCACCTGGCTTCCAGTATTGATGTCATGGATCACTTCACTGGTGTAAATATCCCTGACATATAATGCTATTCCTCCTCCTTTCCTGTTTGGCCTGTTTCTCCTATAAAGGTTATACCCCTCTATTCCTACATTCCAATCATGAGACTCGTCCCACCAGGTTTCAGTAATGCCTATTATATCATATTTGTTTGTAGTGCGAGGAGTTCAAGTTCATCTTGCTTATTTCCCATGCTCTGTGCATTAGTGTAGAGACATCTAAGACCATGTGTTCCCTTTACTTGCTCCCCGTGCAAGTTTTTTTGCCTCCCACTGTTGGGTCCTTGAGCTGTTTGCCTTGTTCCCTCTATGACAGTTTGACTATTTTCTCCAGCCCTTTTGCCTTCCAGAATACTGTCTCCCTCCCCCATTTGACTCAGTTTAAAGCCCTCCTGATCAAATTGTCCAACCTAAGGTCCTCCTTGTCTGAGGGGCCACAATGGGGCTCATCCTGTTGGTTTCCCTGTTCTGCCTCTACAATGATCAAATTGGGCAGAGGATGTTTGGATTAAAAAATCACATCCCTCATCCAGAACTCTGGATGGATTTTCATCCACAATTTGAGGGCTGATTGGCCTGATGGAAATATAAGTTGACAATGTCTCCAGACTCAAGAAAGTCCTGAAAACTGGGACAGGATTGGACTTGGGAAGGACTCTCGGACATGAGGCGTGTCAATGGCAAGAGACATAGATAGGGGGGACTGGGTGTCAGCATTCTTATGCAGGGAGGCATGGGTTGATTTAGCATATAAACACCTTGAAGAGGAGGAAAGTTGGCCATGCTTGTACGTCATCTTTTTTTCTCTTTTTATCATGCTCTCTTGATAGAGGAGTCTGTGAAAAGTGCCCATTTGCACAGCAAAGGCTTACTGGTGGGTGGGACAAGAAGAAGTGCCACTGTCTCAGACTCATGGATTGGAGAATAAGTCACCACTGGATCCTAGGATGATACCAAGGTGGTCAAGGAAGTCAACTGGCAATTCCTCCATCATCATTGGGTGGCAAGAAATAGCTGCTCTCACAGAGTCCAAGGTTTGGAAAGCCTCCTCTAAGGCAAAAATGTGAGAGAAAGCCATCCAGTTTCTGAGAGCATGCTCAGTGAACACCTGGCAGTAGGGCACTTACCCACTATGTGGGCCTCACAAAGACAGAATAGACAGCAGGAATGGCCATATGATATCAGGATCGTTGACCCACAGTGGACATAAAATACCTTGTGAGATTGAGAATGACAAGATGGAAAGTTGATTATGTCCGTCCTTTGCCATGTTGGGGATCTCTACGATCACTCCTTCAGAGTAGGAACCCACAATCTAAAGATCATCTTTTGCCAGTGGAAGATGTTCTTGCTCTTGAAAGAGTGGTAAGTTATCCTTGAGTGCTATGACATGCTGAAAGTTCTCTAAGACCAAGCCAGGAAAGTGTAGATTTGTGACAGGATCCAGAGCTTGAGTCCATGAATCCGAAGACAGAGTTACTGGACCAATTCATCTGCAGAATCTATGAATAGGATGTGGAAGATGTGGAACTTGCAGAATCCATCTTCTCTTGCCCTTCTTGTTTTTTTACTTCTTTCTCTCTCTCTATTTTTAATTTATTGGGTTGTGGTCTCCAGCAGTGGGCCAAGGATTGGGTGAATCTGCCTTGATTGGTTAGCAGATCTAAAGTTACTTTAGTTAGAGAGGATGATACTGAGGCTTGAGACTGAACAGTTGATACAGAAGTCACCTGATCCAACACTGACTGGACCAGCTGAACTGGGGAGGATGGATCGATAGTTGGTTTAAAACAGGATCCAGAATCTTTTTTGAGGGTTGTTTCGTATCTGACAGGACAGAGGCCTGAATGGTTTGCTTGAGTGCACAAAACTTTAGCCTGGTAAATTTTTGGCAGTGAATGCACTTATCCACAATGTGGATTTCTCCAAGACGGAAGAAACCATCCGTTACCAAACTTCTCCACACACAGACACATAGCCAGTACACTTTATGAAATACTGCTTGTGAACCATAACCCCTCAGGCATAATGAGGTTGAGTACTGCAAAGCCTGAGTGGAGACAATAAGGCAAAGAGTGCTGGATAGAATGGAGAAGAGAGAACATGACAAACCAAAGAAGGGAAAAAAAGGAGAAAATAACTCTGAAAATCCAAGAGCAGAGAAGACACGAAGACCTTACACTCAACAGGAAACACTTAAAAGTACCTAATGCATGCTGCTGCAGCAGACAACAAAAAAGAACCGGGGATTGGTTAGGAATGGACTACATATATCAGCACCAAAGAGGGTCATGTTCTTTCAAAAAAGGCACTTTGTCACCAGGTTTGGAAGATTCCAACAGTTCCTGCATAGGCACAGAGCAACCCATGTATATGAATCACAAAGACTACAAAGAAGACAGATATCTGTGATAACAAGATTCAATGGGCCAATGAGCTGACTCAATACAAAGCAGAGAAAAAGACTAGGGCTGAAACAACTAGCGAAAGCATTGAGGGTAAGTTGTATATAATATTATTGACTGTATTTGTTGCTTATATGGCACAAAAATTAGGAGCTGGCACATGGAGATGTTTCTTCCCCAGGAAGCCAGAGAAAGAAACCTAAAACAAACTTTTATTTTGATTGCCCTGAAAACAAAACCAAACAAAAGCTACTAATCAGACATTGTGATAACCCATGGACTGAAACTCTGCTTATTTGTCTCCTCTACAAGTGCAATGAATTTGAAAGGTCAATAGGCCAGAATTCCCTGTTACTTAATTCCACCTTTTATAATTACCTTCTCATGTTTATATGCATAAAAATTATGAAAAGGGGAAGAGGTTGATGGGCATGCTGCTGCAGCATATGAAAAGGAACTGGGGAGCAGCAAGTATCCTCTGTAAGCATGCACATTATTGCTCAACTCTAAAAGTTTTCAAATGGCTCTGAACAGGTGCTAAACAACCAATATGCATGAATCAAAGAGACTACGGAAAAGAACTACCGCCTCCCCCCAAGAATACCCAACAACAAATTTCTATTGGTAATACAGAGACAATGTTTTCTGAAGTGAACACTAGTGCTGGAGCTTCAGTTCAGTGGTGGTATCCATTACAGTCTGTGGTATCCACAGATATGTAATCAGTATCTACATAGTACATTTTTCTTAACAGAAAGTCCACATTTTTATTCCTATTAGATGCCTTTTGATTTAATACCAAAAGATAACAGGAGAGCCAGCATAGTGCAGTGCTCTGAGCATCGGAACACAACTCTGGAGACCAGGGTCTGAATCCACACTCAGTCATAGAAACCTACTGGGTGGCACGCTCTCAAACCACATGATAGAGTCTCCAAGTCAGAAACAACTTGAAGGCACACAACAACAATATTGGATACATGCTAATATACAGAAAGTGAAACAGAGCAGATTTAACACACACATATGTACAGGGGGGAAAATGAAGTTTCAAATAAAATTTCCTTACTCATAGCATAATAAAAACTGATTCCGTTACTTGCTAAACTAAAAATTATCTGAAAATTAAGTAGTTGTACAATAACAACTAAGCATCTGCGCAATTTACTACTTATATAACTCCTTTGAAATATTATTTCATTAAATCTGACAGTAAAAGTGCTCAGAATGTTTTTTCATGAAACAAATATTTCATTGAACAACTGTTCAAAAAGTAACACATTTTACCTGTAAAAGTAAAAAACATTTCGTTTTGCAATCCAGCTCTCTGCATTTTAACATGATGACATTCTGACTTGCGTAATGAAACCTCACAGGATAGCTGAACAACAACTTTGGCAAGTATCTGAAGCAACTTCTTCTCAAAAGAAGTATTGTAGATACTGTTACAGGGAGCTGCATGATATCGTGCTGTGAACTCATAGTAAAAGTTAGGGTCAGAATAAGCTGCAGTAAAAAAAAAAAACAAGATTAAAATTTAAGCTTACAATTTTCTTCATGTTTTTATTTAAAAACGGCATTACAAATTTTAATTGCTTTTTAATGAGCACAGTAGCTTCACTCCACTTTACATGAAGGATTACAAATTATTTGCAGAGAAGCAGGGAATATGCTATGCTGGCAACGAATTATTCACAGAAACCAGTGGCGACTTTAGGTATACTCAAGTGAATGTGAAGTTAATTAAATGGCGCAAGTACAACTTCCTCTTTGCTCTTCCACTCATTGTTAGTATTATCACTAAAAATAATTACTTATTAAAACCACAGTTTCCTCTGGAGTCATAAACTTGGAAGGGACCACAAGGGCCATCTAGTGTCATCCCCTGCCATGCAGAAATAATAATAATAATAATTATTATTATTATTTATTTATTTATTTATATCCCGCCCCTCTGCGAGCAATCAGGGCGGCTTACAACAATAAAATAGTACACAGTATAAAAAAACTCAAAATCCCTTCCCCCCCTTAAAACATTATTAAATTAATACAAATTAAAATCAGTATTTTAATAAACAACTAAATAAACAACTAAAGCACTTCTGTTTGATAGCCATATCACCTGTTTAGACATATGACACTGTTGACACATGATTAACTTGTCAGAGGTTGATAGGACATGCAATCCCCAGCAGAAGCCCAAAAACTGTCTCAGTAACTCAGTAGCAACCCTTTCCTGAGAATACTCACATGCAGAGTGTTAGATGTCCAAATAAGCAGGAGGCACTTTTATTTTCAAACTCAAACAGTTGCAGTACATACAAATCCAAGGAGAAACTGCTTCATCAGGCCGCAGCATCCACAGGAAGAAGAGTGGGCTCTGTTCTGAGCTCTCTTATATACACAGTTACAGGGCATTGGTTTACTCAATCACATGATCATACACACCAATAAGAACCCTCCTTCTGTAGCTAAGGTAGACTAGGCAGTTTGTGGAGTCAGCTATTATGACTCAGCATGACTCTGCAGTTTGTTTGGCCATTTTATAATGGAGTTCAGTCTCTAACTCCTGACATAACTTGTGATCAACTAAGACCTGCTGATCTTTTCCACTTGTATTGCTGTGAAGCCAAGTGTCCCCCATCCAATATTTGTGAGTTTCATTATTCCTGCCAAGATGTATTGTCATACATATCCATGTTGAAATTCATTTTGTTAGTTTTGGTGCTGCTTACAAATTTGTTAAGGTCATTTCAAATCCTGATCCTATCTTCTGGGCACTAGCTACATCTCCTAACTGGTCTCCTCTACATATCTGATAACCGTGCCCTCTGTTCCATCATCCAAGTAGTTTATAAACATACTGAACACTAGGCCCAGAAGAAAACCCTGAGGAATCCCACTACTCAGCAATGTTTGCTCTTCAAGTGAGTAGTGAGGTCCCTCAGGGTTCTGTCCTGTCAACCAGTTATGAATCCACCTAACAATAGCACTGTCTAACCCACATTTTACTATAGCTGATGCATGAAAATGCCATGGAGGGCCCTGCCAAGGTCCTTACTGAAATCAAGGTATATTACATCCACAGGATTCCCCTGATCAAATAAGCTTGTAATTCTATTAAAAAAGAGAGAGGTAAGTCTAACATGACTTATTTTTGAAAAAACCCTGCTGGCTCTCTCAGAAGCTGTGCTTCTGTCCCAATAAAGGAGTATGTTTAGCCTGGGGAAGAGCAGGTTAAGAGCTGACGTGATAGCCATGTTTAAATATTTGAAAGGATGCTATATTGAGAATGAAGCCACCTTGTTTTCTGCTGCTCCAGAGACTAGGACGTGGAGCAATGGGTTCAAACTAAAGGAAAAGAGAATCCACCTAAACATTAGTAAGGTGGGCTCACCGGCTTGACAGTGGGCCAATTTGTAACCCGGCCGGCGCCTCCCATGGCTCCTCCATCCATGGCCTCCACAGCCGCATGGCCCGTCATGGAGGCTGCCATTGCTGGGCTGCTTCTTCCCAGCACGCATTGCGGCCGGGAGGGAGGGAGCGGGAAACCATCAACCAATGGGGGTGAGCATCCCTCACCCCAATTGGTTCCAGGGGTGCCAGGAGGTGGGATTTCCAGCTGCACTGGAAGCGTGGCCGGATGACAGGGAGCCCGTGCCAGAGGCCAGTATATAAGCCAGCCCCCAGCACAGGCTTCTCAGTTGGCTCTTTTAAGCCGAAGAACCCGCCCACTCTCCCTATTTTATTTTCATGAATGTTCATGTTACTGTTTGTTGCGAGTTGCTGGGCGGATGGCATAGGCCCTGATCCAGAGAGGGGAATGGAGGGGGGTCTCCGTCAAGTTCAAGTTCACCGAGACCTCCTCCCCCAGCTTAGTCATTAATCCTTTGTTTGCAGGGGAGGGGAGAGTGTCAAGCAAGGAGGCTCGGCCAGGAACTCTCCCCTCCAGGAGGAGTTGGTGGCAACCGACACTAGTCCATTGACCAACACAGGGTTGGGCAATGAAGGGATCCGGACCCATGCAATAGTGCCAACCATTTGCAGCCATCAGCAATTCACAGCCTTTTATTGCCAATTATATTCATATCAATTATCTTCATACTAACCTATACTTAACCAATTATGTTCCAATTATGTTTATCCTTGTACTCAATACATTTGTTTATTCAACTTGCTGTAGTATATGTAATCTTTAGGTAAGGGGAGTGGGGCATACAGTCTGGGTCCGCAAGAGCTTCCTGATGGTAAGAGCTATTCAACAGTAAAATGTATTGCCTTGGAGTGTGGTGGAGTCTTTATTTTTGGAGGTTTTTAAACAAGTTGGATGGCCATCTGTTGGGCATGCTTTGATTGTGTACATGTTAGGGGGTTGGACTGGATGGTCCTTGTGGTCTCTTTCAACTCTATGAATCTACAATTCCTAGAAATCACTACTAACCCTTTCTAAGTGTGAACAGATTGACTATTTAATTTGTTCTAGGACTTTTCCTGGTATTAAGGTCAAGCTGCCACCACTAGAATAGGTGTATCAGGATATTGGGACATGCAGTAGATTTATTCTGTAAAGAGCTGAGATGTAGCAAACAGTCTGCAGAGAGCTGCAGAGTGAGCTAGCAGCAGTTTGCAGAAGATGCAGGTGTCTGGCAGGAAGATGCCCTTCCCATCCATATTCATATGCATTGTCGATGGTGAATGGAAAAAGCCTCTTCAAGGGAAAAGGGGAACCCTCGTAGCCCAGAAGACCTATTCCCCTAACAAACAGGCCATGGAGAAACTAAAGGTCCCAGCGGTTGATCCTGTGGTGGCCTCGCTTGTTTCGGGATCTCTAGCCCAAAGAGAGCAAGGGGTTCCTCAACGACCCTGAAGAGAAGAGAACAGATGGAGCCCTAAAGATGACACATGAAGCAGCAGATCTCACTCTCAGGGCTTTGATGACGGGTTCGCTATTCACCAGAGCATCTCTACTTTTGATAGAGGACATCCTACACGATATGGATCTTGATTGTTTCTCCCTTCAAAGATCCCTTTCAAAGATCTATGTGGCCCTCCAGTTCCTGGTGGATGCCACACTGGACGCCGCAACATTTTTATCTACAGCCACAGCAGCGGTGGCTAGGCATTCCACATGGCTGCAACATTGGGACGTGGATGCTCATTTGAGGGTTAACCTCTCTACTACTCCCTTCAGAGGCTCCAACCTATTTGGGGAGGATGCTCTTAAGGACATTCTCGTTAAGACAAGAAAAAAGCTATGTTCATCATGGTCAAGAAGTCTTGACAAGAGAGGCTCCAAGAGACCTTTTCAGAAAACCTCATCCTTCAGGTCTCCAAGGGGATTCTGGAGACACCGGGATTTTCGGTCCTTTTGCCCCGTGTGGACCAGGTCAAGCTTCTCATCAAGGTAGTTTGTTTCCAACCAGTCTCAAAATGGATGCAGAGGTGGCTCCCAGCCCCAGAGGGGTGGTGGTTGCCAACTTCTGTCTCCAACAGTTCTGACTCCCCATGGGAGGTTGACTGCAACACTTTCAACCAGCGTGGGAATCGACCACGACAGACAAATGGGTCATCTCCACTATCTCCCATGGATTCCACATAGAATTTGACACAGTCCCAGAAGGCAGGTTCATTCCATCCACTCTTTCAAAGGATCTCAGAAAAGAAAGATCCAAATCACGGCAGTCAAGCACCTTCTTCACATCAAAGCGATAGAGGTGGTTCTCCCTCACAGTGATTCTCAGGAGTATATTCTGTCTTCACAGTTCCAAAGAAGGGAAGAGATGCCCGCTCTATCCTCAACCTGAAGCACACCAATGCTCACATCACCTACAAGAGATTCCACGTGGAGACACTGGTCTCCATAAGGGAGGCATTGCAGAAAGGGGATTTTTTTGGTGTCTTTGGACTTGACAGAAGCATATCTTCATGTGTTAATATCTGAGGACAGCAGAAGATTCCTGCGCTTCGCTTTCAGTTCAGGGCCCTTCCCTTCGGCCTAGCATCAGCTCCAAGAGTGTTCACACAAAGGTTCTGATTGCATTAATTGCACATCTTTGTCTTAAGGGCATTCATCTTTATCCTTACCTGGATGACGTGCTTCTTCGGGCCCCGTCCATTCAGAGAGCCCAGAAAAACCTACAGACCACCATTCAGTGCCTTCAGGAGCATGGGTTTTTGATAGATCACAAGAAGAGCATCCTTTTCCCTACCCAAACAATTACGCACTTGGGTACAGTAATAGATACTCAGAGGGAAATGTTTGTGTCCTGAGTATGAGAATTGTTTTCTTCCCTGTGAATGGCAACTGCATCCCAGAAGAGTCTTCTTTCTTTTTAAAAAAAATCCAAAAAGTAATTCTCTCTGCTAGCACTCAAGATACTGCATTCAGTCTACAATGTGATGACTAGAGACCCAGTCACTCCAACACACATATATGAAATACATCACTAGTCTTCCACTGCATTAAAGAATTGAGGCATTTAAAAAGAGTGATTGCAGTGAAGGAGGAATGATTTTTGAGGTAGCTGTAGCATTGTGGAAGCCCTTTCTCAACAACAGCCCCCCTCCCCACAAACAGTTACCATCATGTTTCTTTTAAGCTTTTAAAAGCTTTTTAAAATATTCTGCTGTGTAGGTGAGAGAAGGCAATATCTTGCCTATTGGTTACACAAGGACTATCTATTAAATAATGAGACTGTGTTTCTACCTTTCAGAAAAATCAAGGAGAACTGATTGTGAATGCTTGAGTGGTGACCTTGAACATGTCTGGACCTGCATGACAAACATCAATACTCTTGGCCAAGCAGCTGTGTTGTCTGTTGTGTGCCGGGAAATGCTAAGTTTAAAAGTAGAGGAATGTGTCAATTTGAAATTTTTAGTACAATTGAACAAAACACCAACATAATCTTTTTAAATACTTACTGAGGCCTATTGGAAAGATTGCACGTCTCGTGCGTGTGTGTTTGAGTGGAACAAAAGATTCCGAAAAGGATGTGAGAATGTAGAAGATGATGAATGCCCTGGACAACCTTCCACTTCAAGAACTGAAGAAATTGTGGAAAAAAATCAGCCAGCTTGTTCAAGGAGACTGCCGACTGAGTGTCCAAATGACAACTGAAGCCATGAACATTGACAACAACACTGTGTGAAAAATTTTGCATGAGGATCTTAACATGAAAAAAGTTTGTGCCAAGATGTCTCTAGCGTTCTCACACCAGAGCAAAAAGAGTGCCGCAAGGAAATTTGCGCTGACATTCTGCAGCAAGTTGAGGCGGACCAAAACCTTTTTCTAATAATAATAATAATAATAATAATAAATTTTTATTTTTAACCCGCCCCTCTGCTCGGCAACCGGGGCAGCTTACAGCAAGATTAAAACAACATCAAGTTAAAACAGTCCTTCCCCATCCTACCCTCCCACCCCTTAAAACTAAATTAAACAAATAGAGAGTTAAAACAAAGATAAAATACAATAAATCAATCAATAAATAAATAAAAGCAAAAAACCATCACTTGTGATGAAACCTGGATCTTCCAGTATGATCCTGAGACAAAACGATAGTCAATGCACTGGAAAACACCATCATAACCAAGAATGAAAAAAGCATGTCAAAGCAAGTCCACATTCAAAGCCATGCTCATTCGGTTTTTGTTTTTGTTTTACATCGAGGGCATAATATTGGCAGAATGGGTTCCAGAAGGCAGAATAGTTAACCAGCATTATTATAAGGAAGTTTTGACAAAGCTGAGTCAGAAAAAAAAAGGCCAGAACTCTTGAGAAATGGTTTAATTCTTCACCAACACAATGTGTCTGCTCACGCAGCACTTTCTGTGAAGCAGTTTTTGGCCGATAAACACATTACTACACTTGAACATCCTCCATATTGGCCAGATTTGGCACCATGTGACTTTTTTCTTTTCCGTAATGTGAAATTGGTGCTTAAGGGAACACATTTTGAGTCAAATAATGCACTAAAGAAGAAAATGGCAAATGTGTTGAAACAGCTAACAGAAACTGATCTGCTCCATGCCTTCAACCACTGGAAAACAAGACTGCATAGGTGTGTGAGTGTGAACAGAGTGTATACTGAAAGGGACAAGCATCAGAATTGTAATACATATAAATAAAGATGGGTTATTGCACCAGTCTCATTATTTAATAGACAGACCTCGTATCATAGAATAAAGCTGGATTAAAGCTCTGCTCCTAACAGCATTGGAAAAGGAGGAAAATAATTTTCAAAAGGCTCAGTTGAGCTGTCAGGATACAATCAAATTATACTCCTATGGAATGTTTGGAAATGCATTTTATTCTCCTCCTTTTTAGCAATGACTTGACTTCCAGGAAGCCAATCACAATTTAGTTTCACTGTGAAGTGGGGCTGAAGGGGAAACAGAATGTATCATAAAAACAGACGTTTTCCTGTGAGGAGTTTCAGATAGAGTTTTGATTTCAGCCAGACAGGGTTGGAAAGTTGGCACTGACAAGGTGATGATTTCAGACAGACAGGGTCTGAAGCTGACAGGTTGTTGAGCTATAGAGAAAAAGTTTTGGATTTGAATGTGAAGGGGGTGACTCTGTGGAGCTTACTTATGACTCTATGGAGCCTAAGGAATAGATTAGAGTTTATTATTTCTTCCTATTGTAGTTAATAAACCCAGTTGTCTACAGATATGGTATTTGCCCTTAGACAACTTCAAGAGAAAGGTAGAGAGCAGAACAAGGGAGTCTATGTAACATTGGTCGACCTCACCAAAGCCTTCAACACTGTGATTAGAAAAGGTATGTGGCAGATCCTGGAAAGACTAGGATGCCCCCCCCCCGCAATTCCTTAAAATGATTATTTTGCTACATGAGGGCCAGCACGGTCAAGTCAGATATGGTGATGCTCTTTTAGAGCCCTTTCTAATAACTAATGGAGTGAAGCAAGGTTGTGTTCTTGCGCCACCTTTATTTAGAATCTTCAGTATGATGCTCCAAAGGGCTACGGCAGAGATCGAAGAAGACAGCATCGATATATGTTACCGTATTGATGGTAGCTTGTTTAACTTAAGCCGACTGAGGGCTTGCACTAAGACTCTAAACTATCTAGTCCGTGAGCTGCTCTTTGCTGATGATGCTGCCCTTGTTGCCCACACAGAAGCAGTTCTGCAGCGCCTAACATCCTGCTTCGCAACAGCTGGAAGTCAACCTGAAGAAAACGGACATTTTCTACCAGCCTGCACCACAGGATGAACACCACCATCCACACATTGCCGTAGGCAAATCTGTGCTTAAGTCCGTTCAGAAGTTCACCTACGTGGGAAGCATCATCTCCTCAGATGCCAAGATTGACAAAGAGATCGATCACAGATTAGCAAAGGCATATAGCGCATTTGGAAGACTTTACAAAAGAGTCTGGAGTAATAAACACCTGAGGCAAAGCATAAAAATCACCAACACTTACGACTCCTGTATACGTACAATCCTAAATATACACTGGACTGAGTATGTGACGAATGTTGCTGTCCTTGAGCAAGCAGGGATCACCAGCTTTGAGGCCATGATATTGGGAACACAGCTGCGCTGGGCAGGGCACGTTTCTAGGATGGAGGACCATCGCCTCCCAAAAATGGTATAGTACTCTACAGTGAACTCGCCACGGGTCAGTGTAAGAGGGGCACTCCAAAAAAGCGATACAAGGATTCCCTGAAACAGCATCTCAGGATTGGCCAAATTAATCAGCAACAATGGTCCACCCTGGCTTCACATCGGGAGGCATGGAGACACACTATCCACAATGCTGCAGCTTTATTTGAGAACTTACGCCAAACAAGTCTTGAAGAGAAATGACAACACAGAAAGAATCACAACCCGGAAACATCACCCAAGGAGACCCTCTGCTGTGCTTTCTGCAACCAGACTTGTTTATCTCAGATTGGCCTTTTCAGTCATCAGTGCGCTTGCAGAAAGCACGGGATGAGTCCTTCCTGAATCTTCGTTTGCAAAGAAAAGCCAGAGAGAGAGTTAATAAACCCAAACCTGTCTCTGTCTGTCAAGCCTGAACTGGAGTCAGGTTATGCTTACTAAAACGTCAGCATAACCACAAGCCCGTATTTAAAGAGGTCATCATGAGGCCCAGCAACCCAATTCAGGAAGGAAATAACTGGAAGAACAAGGGCAGTGTGAGTGGCAGGATTCCTGGGGGCTCAGAATTTTGGAACCAGCTTGGGTGAAGGATCTGTCACATATATTTAGCGTCAAGCAGTGGGAACTGACCTGAATGGATCTGATCAAATAGGATCTGGGCTGATCTTGTGAAAGTCCTGTGAAGGTCCTTGAGGAGCTTGCGAGGAGACATGTTTAGTTAAGGGAAAGCCGAAGAGAGGTCTGGAGTGGACAACTGGCAGAGTTTTCCAAAACTGGTGTGTTGTGGAGAAGTTAAGTGCCTGAAAAAACATGCTGTAGACATTTAAAGTACAGTATGACCCCCATATCTGCAGGGGGGATCCATTCCCGGATTTACCGTGGATACCAGAAACCAGGGATAATAGTGAACCGTATTAAAATGAATGACTTCTGGCCAAAGCATACCATAGAATTGTGCTGGATGACCTAAACAATGCCTAGAGAGAAAACCTCTGGTGGAAGCATACCATAGAATCATGCTTGAGGACCTAGAAGATGCCTAGAGAGACCATACTTTTTCAGACACAGGTAAGTGAATCCATGGATACAGGTCCTGTGGATGCAGAGGTTGTACTGTAAAGTGGAATTCCTAAGGTAAAAAGCCTGAGATAAAGTAGGATATTACCACAAGAAAGTGGTGGAAAACCACACCTGTCAGAAACTTTGATCTCAGAAAGGTGATTTCCTGAGGTAAAAGTTTGAGGTAAAGTAAGGAGTCACCAAAGCAATAAGGAAGCAAGCAGAAATAAAGTGAATAGCAGTGACTTGAATCACCAAAAGAGTATTTCCTGAGTTAAATGTTTGGGTGAATTTAAGGAAATACTGAGATTATGGTTCCCAAGAAAGTCAAACCAACCAGGGAAAGCCATGTGGCAAAAGTGGAAGGAGTGAGGGAATAATGGAGAATTTAGAAACCACCACAGAAAGTATGGAAATTGTGCACCAGCTGCGCCCATTCCTTGGCAAGTCAGATCTGGCTACATGCCTTGATTACATCCTGTTTGGACTACTCTATATGGGGCTGACTTTGGAAACCGTTTGGAAACTTCAGTAGGTCCAAAATGCTGCAGTCAGGCTGACAAGTGGGGCTGGCTACAGGGATCGTGTGACCCCCCTGTTGAAAAAGCTGCATTGGCTACCAGTCCATTTCCGGGCAGAATTCAAAGTGCTGGTTTTGACATTTAAAGCCCTAAATGGCTTGGGTCCAGAGTATCAGAAATAACATATCTCCCTATACAATTCAGCCCGAATGTTAAGGTCAGCAGGAGAGGGCTTTCTCTCAATCCCAGCACCTTCACAGGTGTGGTTGGTGAGGACACGGGAGAGAGCCTTCTCCGTGGCTATGCCCAGACTGTGGAACTCCCTTCCATGGGAGGTCTGGCTGGCTGGCTTCCTCCCTGTTCTCTTTTGGTCAGCAGCTAAAGATGTTTCTATTTTGGCAGGTGTTTGAGAAGTGAATTTTAACTGGTGTGATGCTTTTAATGCTTTAATGTATTTTTATTGATTTTGTTTTTAATTCATGTTGTGTTTTTAATTATATGGAAATTAATTTAATGCTTTTTTAATATTTGTAAACTGTGAAATTTTAGCTGTATTTTTTAATTGCTGTAAGCTGCCTTGAGTCCCATCTTGGGAGAAAGGCGGGGTATAAATCTAATAAATAAATAAAGCAACTGAATTGGCTAGGCTTGAGAAAGTGAGGGAAAGTACAGGAACTCCAACGTGAGGAAAATTTGGAAATCTTGAGAATAAAAGAACAAGAATTAAAGAAACAAGAGCTTGAAACATGAAAGATAGAGGTCTAGATAGAGGTATGTGACCTGAAACTGAGGGAACTGGAGCTAACAGACAGTTTGATTACCAGAGATCCTAACACCGAAGGTTCTCCTCACACCACAGTGAAAAGATTTCCGAAGTATTTTAAAAGACAATATCCCAGTCTGCAGAGAATGTGCATGTGATTTTGCAAAATTCAGTACAGTCATCCCTTCACATTCGCGGGGGTTAGGGGCAGACAACCCCCGCGAATGTGAAAAAACCACAAATAAGATATGAGCCTGCGGGCCAGCTGCTCCCCACCCCTCCTTCCCAAGGCACCGAAGGGCTTCCTCAGAACTCCTTCGCTGCCTTGGGAAGGGAGTGGGGTGCAGAACCAGCGCCCCAGCTGCTCCCCACCCCTCCTTCCCAAGGCACCGAAGGGCTTCTTCAGAAGCCCTTCGCTGCCTCGGGAAGGGAGTGGGGCGCAGAGGCAGCATGCCAGCTGCTCCCCACCCCTCCTTCCCAAGGCAGCGACGAGCTAAGCCCTTTGCTGCCTTGAGAAGGGAGGGTGTGTTGAGCAGCGGGGGGGGGAAGCAGCTTTCCGCGAATAATCAAAACTGTGAATGTGAAAGTCGCGAATGTGGAGGGGCAACTGTACATGGAATGGCTCCTGCCAATCCCCAAAGGAGATGTATGGTGGTGGTAGGGGACTCACTACTGGGAGGAACAGGAGCAGTAGTTTGCAGGTGTGGCAGGATGTCTCAAGAGGTGCGCTTTCTCACTGGGGCAAAAACCTATAATATAATAGGCTGACAAAAGTAGTGAGGGCCCACTGACTGTTACCCCTTCCTTTTGATTCATGTGGGAACCAATGACACTGCAAACAGTCTTCAGGATATCACAAGGGATTAGGAAACCGAAGCACCTTGATTCACAGCTTGTCATTTCGTCTCTCCTCCCAGCAGCCCTACCATTCCCTTGTTCTTCCTTTTGCTACAGACATGACAATAAAAGGCCTTTTTATTGTTTTTAACATGCCTAGCAAGCCTGAGCTCGTTCTGCGGTTTAGATTTTCTGACTTTCTGCCTACACATGTTGGCAATTCATTTGAATTCCTTTTTGGTGATTTCCCCCTTTTCCCATTCCTTGTACATGTCCTTTTTAGGACTTAGCTCAGTTGAAAGTTCTTTACACATCCATCCTGATTTCTTTAGACACCTGCCATTTTTTCCTCCTCATTGGAACTGACTGAAATTGTGCCTTCAGTATCTCACTTTTAAGAACTCCTATCCCTCATGAACTCCCTTCTCTTTTAGTATTCCTGACCATGGGATTACCTGCAGTATTTCCCCAAGTTTACTGAAATCAGCTTTCTTATAGTCTAGAATGCATGTCTGACTACGCTTAGCTTCCACATTCTGCTGTAAAACAAATTCCAGGAAAACATTATCAATTCCACCTAAGGATCCTGCCACTTCCACCCCATTAGCTAGATCATCTAGACCTTAATTTTTTGTCAAAGTTGGACTTCCAACAAATATCGGGATACTTGAAATCCCCCATTACAACTACATTCTCTTCTGAAATCAGCTTTCTTAAAGTTTAGAATGCATGTCTGACTGCACTTGGCTTCCCCTCTCCTCTGTATAACAAACTCCAGGAGAATATGGTCACTCCCCACTAAGGATCCCACCACTTCCACTCCATTAAGCAGATTATCTCTGTTGGTTAGGATCTAATCTAAAATAGCTGCTCCCTTTGTTGCCTCTTCCATCTTCTGGACAATAAAATTGTGTGCAATGCAAGTGAGGTGTTTATTGGATCTTAAATTTTTAGCAGAGTTGGACTTCCAACAAATATCAGGATAGTTGAAATCCCCCATTATTACTACACCTCTCCTGTCTGAATGTGTGGTCATCTCTTCCAGGAAGGCATCATCCAAGTCCTCAGTTTGGATTAGAGGTCTGTAGTAGACCCCTACAACAACATCCCTGCTGTTCTTTCCTTCTTGATTTTTACCCAGAAGCTCTCAACCTGGCTCCCAGGATTTAAGTCATGGATCTGTCCACAGGTGTACATATCCTTAATGTATAATGCTACTCCACCACCCTTCCTGTAGTCTATTTCCCTGAAATAGGTTATACCCCTCTATTACTTCAATCCAATCATGAGACTCATCTCACCAGGTTTCAGTGATGCCTATTATATCATTATTTGTTTTGGTGTGCTAAGAGTTCAAGTTCATCCTCTTTATTTCCGATGCTTTGTGCATTAGTATAGAGACATCTAAGACCATGGTGTATTCCCCCATCTACCTTTTAAAGGTTTTATTCCTCCCACTGTTGGGTTCTTGTACTATTCTCCTTGTTCTCTGTATAACATTTGGGCTGTTATCTCCAGTCCTTGATGAATTCCTGCCCTCATGAATACTGTCTCCCTCCCCCACACAGCTCAGTTTTTAAAGCCCTCCTGATCAGATCTTTCAGACTCTTAGCAAAAACATTCCTGTCAACTACTGTGAGGTGCAATCCATCCCTTGCCAGAAGTCCACCTCCATGAAACTGCACCCCATAGTCCAGAAAGCCAAACCGTTCCCAACAGCACCATCTGCACAGCCAGTTGTTCACTCCACTATCTTTTTCTCTCTTCCTGGGCCATGCCCTTCCACTGGAAGGACAGACAAAATGACTATCTGTGCATCCAGGTCCTTCAGCTTCCTACCCAGAGCCTCACAATCCCTTTTGATATTCTGAAGGCTATGCTTTGCAGTATCATTGGTTCCCACACAGGTCAAAAGGAAGGGATAATGGTCAGTAGGCTTCACAAGTCTCATCAGTCTCGCTGTTACATCACGGATTTTTGCACCTGGAAGACAGCACACCTCTCGAGACATCTCATCAGGCCTGCAAACTACTGATTCTGTACTTCTCAGCAAAGAATCTCCTACCACAACCACACGCCTCCTCTGAGGATTGGCATAGGCCAATCTGTGTACTGAACCGCCCAAAGACTCATGCACATTCTCTGAGGCCTGGCTCTGCTGCTCTCCTTCCTGTTCCTTGTCATCACGGATAAGGGAGAGAGCTATAAACCAGTTCTGTAATGCCGAACTCATAGAATGCCCCTGTTCCTTCTCCTTATCACATTCTTCCATACATCGACCCCCTGTGTGTCAGAACTAACCTCCTCCCCTGCCTATTCCTGAACCAGGACCTTCTGCTCTGCTCTAAGAAACCTGTCTGCTTCCTAATATTCTGTATAGTGGGTTATCGGGCCTTTAGTTTCTGGACCTTTTCTTCCAACAACACAACCAACTTGCACTTGCTGCAAGTATAGCTGTGTACATCCACAGACAAGACATACCACAGCTGTTGCAGGTGACTGCAGTAGTTCCCTCACTGCCCATATTGAATACTCTGAAGTAGGCACTAGAACAGAATTCTGTGCCTTTGTGCTTAAATGTTATAAGAATAAACCCAAGGGACAACGAAGTGTAAGTATGTTAATAAGCGTATATGAAGGACTACTGTATTGTTATGAAATGTAATATTTATATTAGACTGTAAAAACATGTTATCATAGTGCTAAGGCTGTTTTAGAATGCTCGCTCTATCTATCTAGGGGCTAGATCTCATTGTTCTTTATTGAGACCTCTTGAGGCCTCAAAAGAGTAATGACTTCTGAAGGGTGGGGAGAGGCTCCAGGCAGATACAGGGTGCATCTATACGATCATTAAAAAATCCATTTGGGGGGGGGGTAAAAAATACGAATAGGCTGTCGTTCGTATGCATACGAACCGCCCACACGGTTTTTTACCCCCCTAAACTCCGTATGACTCCCTCTTCCCCAAGCTGGCTGGAGCAAGCAAGCCAAGCGGTGGTTTTAAATCTCCTGCCACTTTTTTTTAAGGTTCCTGGTTTGCGGACAGTCGGTTTTCCCTATTTACAATATAAAATAAAAATAAATAAATGTATAATTCACGGACTTACCGCACTCTCGCTAGCCGGGAATCCAACATGGCGGCCGCTCCCAACTCCCCTCTGTGCTAGCCCTGCCCCCTCTGCTCGGCCAGCCAATCAGATTACACAGCCTGTTCGTATGTGTGCGAACGGACTGTACAGACCCATCAGCCATCTGAACAGCATACGGATTTCTCATCGCGATCCACTTTCCCTCCCAAACACCACATGTGTGTATTTCAGGGTGGAAAACCGGGCCCCCCTCTTCTGCATGTGTGTGAATCCGAACAGCCGTGTGTACCGAAGCGCGAACTTCCACACGCCGTACGTATTATTTAAATTGTGTAGACGGGACCTTGGCTTCCAAGCAGCCAATCACTGCTCAGAAAGACTGTGAAGGGGGGTTGCAGGAGAAACAGAATGTATCATAAAAGCAGAGGCTTGCCTCTGAGGCAGAGACGTGGGGTTTTAAGCACAGGGAGATATGGGCTTCATTTCAGACTGACAGATTTTGAAGCTGACAAAGAGTTTTCAGTGTGAACATGAAAGGTAAACTACGCATGACACTGGGAAGGCTAAAGAATAGCTTATTAGAGTTTATTATCTCTTCCCATTATACAGTTGTCCCTCTGTATCCATGGATTTGGTATCCATGGATTTAAGTATTCACGGCTTGAAAATATTCTTTAAAAAATAATAATCCAAAAGCAAAGCTTGATTTTGCCATCTTATATAAGGGACACCATTTTGCCATGCCATTGCATATAATGGGGCTTGAGTATTCACGGATTTTGGTACCCATGGGGGGTCCTGGAACCAAACCACAGCGAATATGAAGGGACAACTGTATTTAATAAACCATTGTTGTTTTAAACCTGTCTCTGGCTGGCTGTCAAGCCTGAACTGGAGTCAGATCATGCTTACTACAACATCAACACAACCACAAGCTCACATTTAAAGGGGTCACCCTGAGGTCCAGCAACCCAATCTAGAAAGGGAATAATTGGGAGAACAAGAGCAGGGTTTCTGGGGGCTTGGAATTTTGGGACCAGCCTGGGTAAAGAGACCTGTCACACATAGTTGGTTCATACTTCTTTCTTGAAAAATGGTTTTAAATTCTTGATTCAGAATACTAAATAAACTGGGATGTGGATTACACAGAATCATAGAGTTGGAAGAGACCACAAGGGCCATCCAGTCCAACCCTCTGCCATGCAGGAATACACAATCAAATCATTCCTGATAGATAGCCACCCAGCCTCTGTTTAAAAACTTCCAAAGAAGGAGACTCCACCACACTCTGAGGCAGTATATTCCACTTCCAAACAGCACTTACTGTCAGGAAGTTCTTCCTAATTTTTAGGTGGAATCTCTTCTCCTGTAGTTTGAACCAACTGCTCCATATCCTAGTCTCTGGAGCAGCAGAAAACAAGCTTGCTCCATCCTCAGTATGACATCCCTTCAAATATTAAAATATGGCTACCATATCACCTCTTAACCTTTTCTTCTCCAAACTAAACATACCCAGTTCCTAAGTCGCTCCTCATAGGGCATGGCTTCCAGACCCTTAACCATTTTGGTCGCCCTCCTCTGGACATGTTCCAGCTTCTCAATATCCTTTTTGAACTGTGGTGCCCAGAACTGGACACAGTATTCCAAGTGAGGTCTGACCAAAGCAGAATAGAGTGGCACTATTACTTCCCTTATACTCCTATTAATGCAGCCTAGAATCGCATTGGCTTTTTTTAGCTGCTGCATCACATTGCTGACTCATGTTCAGCTTGTGGTCCACTAAGACTCCAAGATCCTTTTCGCATGTACTGCCGTCAAGCCAGGTGTCACCCATCCTATCTCTGTGCATTACATTTTTAGTGTCAAGTGTAGTATCTCACATTTTTCCATATTGAATTTCATTTTGTTAGTTTTGGCCCAGCTTTCTAATCTATTCAGGTCATTTTGGATTCTGATCCTGTCCTCTGGGGTATTAGCTACCCCTCTTAATTTGATGTCATCTGCAAACTTGATAAGCATGCTCTCTATTCCCTCATCTATCACGTCTTGGGTTACACCATCAGTGAAATTCAAACAAGAGTTGTTTTGATTTAGCTCATGACTAGTGATAAGTACAGAAAATCACCAAACTTGACTAGATTTCAACATGTTTTACTATGTACTGGACCTCCCCTTATAGTATTACTAAACCAAATGATATTTAAAAGAAAAGACTTTTAATTCAGAAGGGAAGGTCTATATCTTACCATAAATAACATATTTAATTAAGTAGCTTTTTTCATCTTGCTCAGCAGTGGGCTTAAAAATAAGGGAACATGTGTATACTCCACTCATATCATGTTTGAAGTGTCGGAATAGCAGAGTTCCTGTTGGTGTTATTTTTACAGTTGAATTTTCTGTTCGAAAAAGTAGAATAAATGTAGTTTTACATAATTAGATTTAAAAAAAAAAAACATAAAACATAAGCCAAACCATCTAAGATCATGTAACACCATATTAAGAAGTTCTTTCATAAATTCTATAAAGAATTATACAAAGATCCAACATCTACAAGGTTAAATGAGGAAGAAATGTGTCAATACTTAGACAAAATACACTCAAATTAACAAACGAACAGAAAGAAACTTTAAATAAAGACATCACGATGATGGAACTGGCGGAAGCAATAAGGAGGTTGAAATTGGATAAGGCCCCAGGACCTGATGGTTTTACCGCACTCTATTATAAAAAGCTAGAAGAATAGTTACTCATTCCCTTACAAAAAACAATGAATCAAAATAAAACATAGGGTATCCCAGACTCGTGGAATGATGCACTAATATCGGTAATACCTAAAGAAGGGAAAGAAAGGAACGAGCCAAGGAACTACAGGCCAATTTCACTTCTAAATCTAGATTACAAAATTTTTGCAGACATTCTGGCGCAGAGATTTAAGGTCATCCTAAACAAGATCATACACAAGGACCAAAGTGGCTTTCTTCCGAACAGATACATTAAGAACAACATGAGGACAGTGCTTGACATAATAGAATATTACAAAAAACACAACGAGAAAAAGCTGGCAATGATTTCCCTGGATGCCGAAAAGGCATTTGACAACATCAAATGGCCATCCTTAAAAGCAGTATTAAAGAGGATGAATGTGGGAGAACGGTTTAGTCATTGGATAAATCTCATATATATGAATCAAAGAGCTCAAATAATAATTAATGGGGACAAGACAGATAAGATTGAGATCAGGAAAGGAACGAGGCAAGGGTGTCCCCTTTCACCGTTATTATTTATCACAATGATAGAGATCCTCAATAACAACAGCAGAGCGAACGGAAAAATTAAAGGTACAAAGATCCAAAAACACGAATTCAAAATCAAAGCCTTTGCTGATGATTTAATAATTTTCATGGAGGAACCAACAGAACACCTGGAAGAACTAAGACAAACCTTGGATGAATTTGGACAGCATTCAGGCTTCAAGGTGAACAAGGATAAATCGGTAGTCTTGACTAAGAATATGACAAAAAAGGAAGAAGCAGAAATAGAAGAGATAACAGGCTACAAAGTAGCAAACAAAATTAAATACCTAGGATTGTGGATTTCTAAAAGAAATGCGGACCTGTTCAATAACAATTATAACAGAATGTGGAAAGAAATAGAGAAAGTTCTGCAGAGATGGTCAAAAATACAACTATCTCTCTTGGTTAAAGCAATGGATACTACTGGAAAACAGAAGAAATCTAGAATTAGAGGGGTTTGAGTTAAAACTAGGATGGCATGGGTACTTAGGCTACAACAAGATAAAAATAAATAAAGACTTTAAAAATCATGTGATAAGGAGATCGTTATTTAGAATTTGGGAAAAATATAAACTTAGAATATGCCTGAAAATCCCAGGATGGCTGTCGCCCCAGGAAGCCCTTTGTAAAAATCAATTAAGAGATTATAATTGGATAATTATACAAAGAACTTATGGTGAAAAGAGGAGACACATGGAAAATAAAGAGAATGGCAGGATTTGACTGCAGTGGGTTTTCAAATACAATGGTTAACTTACTACCAGATCAGATCCAGAGTGAAAGAAGATTTAAGACAAAGACAATACGAAGGAGAAACCTCGGAATTTGAAAAATTATTGAAAGCGGGTAATAAAAACTTAATTAGTAGACTTTATAAACTGGTATTAAAATGCAATACAGAGGATGAACAAATAAAACATTGCATGGTAAATTGGGGTAGAGATATTGGACATAATATCCTTCTAGAACAATGGGAAGATATTTGGAAGAGGGGTTTAAAATTCACCTGCTGTTATAATTTGAAGGAAAATTTTTACAAACTAATGTATAGATGGTACATGACACCATCCAAATTAGCCAAAATGAGGAAAGATAGATCTCCACAATGTTGGAGATGTAAAGAACATAAAGGCACATTCTACCACATGTGGTGGGACTGTAACAAAATAAGAAGATTTTGGTTAAAAATAAATAAAGAAATAGAGAAAATTATAGATATAAAACTAGGCCTAAGACCTGAACTCTACCTTTTAAATATGATTAACTTAGAAAATTCAAAAGAAAAGGAACATAGATACTTACTACTTTACTTGGTTACGGCAGCAAGGGTGGTGGTAGCTAAAAATTGGAAAAGTGCAGGTGCCCCATCAAAATCAGATTGGCGGGAGAAGGTATTAGAATTGGCTAAATTGGACAAATTAACAAATGGGATAAAGAAGAAAATGACGAAAGACTATGTAAAGATCTGAGAACCATTTATAAAATATTACAAACAAAAAGAGGGAAGTATAAGTGTTCTTGGCTTTTATAGTTAGGCAAACAGACAGAAGGTTTAAACAAATAAAGTTTTCTTTTTTGTCTCTCTTCTCACTGTTATATTAGTTACGTATTTGGCAATAGACCAAATAGATGGAGATAACTAAAGAATGTAGTTACAAGGGAATGTAATTACTTTGGTTTTAAATTTGGTTACAGTGTATAATTATTGCAGAAGGAAGGTAATGTTAGAGTAACAAGGTTAAAATAAAACAAATGTGGAAAAATGGGAATAATGGTTGGCATAGGAGGTTGAATTTATAAGTATAAAATATAGTCAAACAAGAACAAGCGGGAAGTTCTTTTAATAATTTATGTCTATATGTGTATAACTGTTTAGGCGTAGGTGAATGTGATGTTATGTTGTTAGTGTTGATGGTTTCTTTTCTTTTTTTCTTTTTCTTTTTTTTCTTTCTTTTCTTTTTCATATATTGAATTTCATATATTGAATTGGGATAAATAGGAACACTTTATTGTTAAAGTTTTTGTCTTATGTCATATGAAGTATGTTATGATTATTTAATAAAATTTATTTAAAAATAAAAAAAATACAACTATCATTTCTAGGTAGAATATCATCAATAAAAATGACAAGACTGCCGAAGTTTATGTACCTGTTCCAAAATCTCCCTATAATAATAAATCTGAATTGTTTCAAAAAGTGGAACACAGTATTAGCAAAATACATATGGGAAGGAAAAAGGCCAAGGATTAAGATGAAATTACTAACAGAAGAAAAAAATAAAGGAGGATGTGCATTATCTAATTTAATTCATGCATTAACATGGATAGAAGAGTGGATTAAACTGGAGAATGAAAAAATGTTAACACTAGAAGGCCACAATTTAATTTATGGATGGCATGGTTATATTTGGTTCAACAAAAAAAGGGAAAACAAAGAGTTCGACAATCATTATGTTAGAAAATCATTACTTATTATATGGTCAAGGATAAAGAAAACTTTCTATCAAAAAATACCCTTGTGGATTTCAACTCAAGAAGCTTTCTTTAAAAAATCCAAAGGGCAAGAACAAAAATGGCTTAAATATCAAGAGTTATTGAATGAAGAAACACCAAAAGTATTAAAAATAAAAACGAGGGAACTACAGAGAGAAGGTATAGAATTAAGTTGGTTCACATATCTTCAAATCTACGAAAAATATAAAATGGATTTGAAACTTGAGGGATTTCAGTTGGAAAAAAACGAAATAGACAAAGTGATAACAAATAGTGTAAAACATCATGTAAGGAAATATTACAAAATTTTAATGAGTAGAGAATTAGAAGCAAAGTACGTGAGAGAACATACGATAAAATGGTCCCAGAAAATTGGAAGAAGTATTGAAATTGAGAGATGGGTAGGCATGGGTAAATACGCAAAGATTTACATTAGCGCAGAATCTGAAAGAGAATTTTGTCAAAATGTTCTTCAGATGGTATTTAATGCCAGTTAAACTGAATAAAATGTACAAGACATGGGTAATAAAGTGCTGGAAATGTGAACAAGCTATAGGAACCCTAATCCATATATGGTGGAAGTGTGAGATAGCTAAAAAAAAATTGGAAAAAAGTACATATAAAAATTAAAGAAACAGTAGAGCTAGAATACCCATTGAACCCCGAAACTTATCTTTTAAACATGATTGACAATATAAATGGTACAGACATTCAAAAGAAGTGGAGGATCTTACTATACATGATAACAATGGCTAGAATGACATATGCACAAACATGGAAAAAGAAGGAAAGACCATCAATAGAAAAATGGAAAGAGAAAATGTTTGATATGTGGGAGGTAGATAAGCTAACAACAATTATAAGGAGAAGATCAGTGAAAAAAACAGAGGAAGAATGGGAACCGATAGAGAGATACTTTTTATGTTTAGAATAGAACATAAGGTCAAAACAGAGGGAGGTCCCGATAAAGAGGTAAAAGAACAGTAAGAAAAAATAAACAGTAAAGCGAGATATAGAGTAACAAGCTGAAAAAACTATGAGTCCTTTAAAACTGTCAAAAAAGTCAATTGCAGAAACAATGACAATAGGAAGAAGAATGGAAAAGGCAATTGGCTGGGTATTTAGGGAAGTAAAAATAATATGTGAAAAATAACGGAAATCAATAATAAATAAAACGGAGGAAAAAACCCAACGGAGGCTAGAGAGGAAGACGAAGACTGAAATAGGAAGCAGAAAGAGGCAATAGTAATAGAATAGAAAAAAAAAGTGGTTTTTCTGTTTTCTGTATATAAAAATAAGGTTACAGACGATCAATACTGGAATGTAATTAATTACAAACAAATTTACTGATATATTGTTCTACCACGCATAGAAACAATGTGATAAATATGAATGGAAAAATGACTGTAATTCAATAAAAAGTAAAACTAAAAAAAAAGAAGAAGTTCTTTCAACCAAAGAAATACCAACAGGCAGTACCTTATAATAAATTCCAAATCTTTAATTATGTAACATTTCATATCTTTCCAATGACCAATATGCAAATCCAAGATGTGAAACTCAACTGGCTTTCTGCTTGTGTGTGGAATAAATGGGTACAATGTTGCATAATTATGTCTGACTTTATTTTTCAAAGAGTGCACATATGAAGTAAGCTTTTGCTTAAGTGCTATAGGACAAAGTTTGTCCTCAACCAAATACCACCATAATCCTCTAGTAACTGGAACTAATAGTCAGCAGAAGACAGTCCTGTATTATACAGAAATATATAAATCCAAACAATTTCATAATTCTATAGAAAATTATAAGAAAATATTCCATAAATAGTCCTTAGTACAGTTCATATACACAATTTCTTATACACATTAAGAGAGTTACTGAAAATAATAACACACAGGCTGTGATCTCACTGTGAGTCCTTTTGTGCAATTTTTAAATGTAGTAGCAAAGATGGTGAAGCTATAAATCCAACAATCAAATTTGTAGTGTGCTCTCACAAAAGGTTCTTATATCCAATTCTTAAATAAATTATTAGTAGACATGCTGAAGGTGTTAATTCCCTGACAACATCCTAGTAGACTCCTAGATGTAGTGGTAGAAATGTTGAAGCTGTGTATCCCAGAATCAATTCCGTAGTAGTAGTAATAGTAGGACGGAGGGCCCCGGGGTTTTATAGTTCCTGTTTCATCATTAGATTTCTTCAGAAACACAGTCAACATACGGTAGATTTCCAAGGCAGATACATATGCCAATGTAGCCAAAGCTCAAAAGGCATGGAATGGTTACAATGGTGTAGGCATTTGCCCTGCAAATCTATGTTACCTGTGTGACTGTAGCTGAGGATCTAGAGATGAAATGGTAACTATAACATCCCAGGGTCCTCCACCCTACTCCTACTATGGATATTCCTAGGTCTTTCTCCCATACTACTTTTATTTTTGGAGAAGTGGAACTATGTCCCTGAGATCGAAATACCATAAATCCTTACAGCTTGTCCTTTCAGATTTTTTTCATTGGTAAAATTACCTCCTCAAAGGGTAGTAGGCCTTTACTTCTCTGTTCCCAAAGTGCTGAACAACACCCTCCTATCAGAGCACCAAAAATCTCTCAAGAAAATGTACAGGATGTGTACTTAATCAGTGTGCAGCAGATCATACTACATCAGCTATTCAAACTTATCATTTTACTAGAGGAGCATAGTTCATCCCTGCTGCAATTAAGCTGTTTGGGGCTAAAGCCTGGGCACAACTGCTATACAGGGCTCAACTAGGACCATAAAACAATATGATAATAAATTATATTATTACTGAACCTGTTGCAGCCAAAGAAGACCAGATTGGCTGCAGTGACCCAGAGGACCTTTTCATCTGCCGCTCCCAGGCTATGGAACGACCTGCCAGACGAGATCCATCATATTACCACCCCAGAAGCCTTTAAAAAGGCCGTTAAGACGGCTCTCTTCTGGCCAGCCTTTCCAGATTAGCCTTCCAGATTTAAACAAACAAACAAACAAACACAATCTACCCACAATTTTATTGAATTTGTATTTGTAAATTTTAATATATTCTGCTGTTTAATTTCTATTTTATTGTTTTTTTGTTGTTTTTATGATTGGGGAAGGGAAGGGATATGGGATTTTTTTTAAACTTTGAGCTTTAATTGTTATAATATCTTATTATTATAATTATGTTGTACTCTGCCTTGATTCCCTAGGGAAAAGGTGGAATATAAATAAATTATTATTATTATTATTATTATTACTTTAGAAAGAATTCAAACAACATTTTTGAGGAACATCTTTCAGGTTACCCAATGCACCCCAAATGTAGTATTTCAATGGGAAGCAGAAGTTAGCAAACTTTAATCCAATCTTTGGCTAAATATCTTTGGTTAGCCAAAGATATTTGGTTAAAATTACACCATAACCCTAGTGGATTGACTTTTCTAATACTGGCAGATAATTTTAAATCCTCTTGGGAAATAGCTATTCAAAAGAAAAGGAACATTGGCCTTACCTATGACATGTTCATGCCCAGTAGATAGCTGAAGAACACCCTGAAGCAGATTGGGTTGCTCCTGCCCTTTGCTCCTGGTAGACAGGAAAGAAAGACAACCCTTATGGTGAGGTCATGTGTGGGAGGAGCAACCCCGAAGGTCAGTTCATCCAACAGCCAAGCAATAAGCTCCAGAAAAAAGGTTAAAAGATAACAGAACTCAGAAAAACATCAGAAATTTCCCCACCCTTAGAAAGACCAAGCCTGGCACACCACACCAGCACCTTGCATGTGGGAAGGATGTTCTTCAGCTATCTACTTGGGAATGAATGTATCACAGGTAAGACCAACGTTTCCTTGACTTTATAAAAAATAATTCTACCAAACAAAAATACAAGGTAGGATAAACATACTAGTAGTTGCTACATGAGTTTATACTCTTTATTGCTGCAAAAGAGAGGAGATCCTGTCAATATACTGAAACACAGTTGGGATCGTTGGGGAAGGTGGCAGAAACAATATTTAGGAGGTTTAGGTGAGCTGGAGTTGACAATGTATCTGTCTTGTTATAAAGCTCAATAAAAATCTTAAATATATACAGAAATACACGATTAAATAAAAAGAATGGGTAGGGATATTGTTGGATACGGTCTGATTAGTCAAACTGATATTTTACAAATCTTCAAATACATTTGAACATATTAACAAAATACAGAGCTGAGGTTTTTTTTTAAAAAAAGAAACTTTCTGAATAATTATGATCAAAATGAATAGTTAAACCCTATATAGAAGATAAATTTCTGCTTTTTGAAAATGTATTTTACCTTTTTTTAAAAAAGTTGCCTCTTATTTTTTCAGGTTTCACTTTATATTTTGCTTAGATTAAACAAACATTAAATAACTTTTCAGGTAATGAATTTTATGAATGACAACAGTAAGTTGCTCACTGATGATTTTATGTTTAATGTTTGAAGACTCATGTCCTTTCCCCTGTCTTTTCCATTCTAAATCCTGCTTATAGAATTTAGGATGTACTATTTATTATACCTTATGCACAGGCCACATTCAGACAACTATACATGACAAGCCTTCGCAGAGTTAGGATTAATGTCCATCCCAGGTCATTCTATATTATCAGGAGGAACAATTTGGAAATTGGGTTCTTTCAGAGAGTCACAGAGTCAACAAATCATAGACCGTGTTGAACCTGGGCCATCAGGTTCAACACAGCAGGTTCACGTACCAATGGGAAGTTGGATTGTTTGAAATTAATCATACATAAGATTTTGCTGTTTGCTAAGCTATGTTTAAAACTAACCAGTGAAAGTTAACCACAATTTGGAAGATTTAGATGAAATGCAAGCTATGGTTAATTAAAAATAGAAACAAACATTCCAAATTCTTCTTTTTGTTCACATCATAAGTTATCGGTATGTGTTCACAAGCCCTGGGGAAGCTAATCTTGATAATGTCTCACTATGGTCTAGTTCAAAAACAAGTGAGACCAGAAATTGCTTAACTATGATGAAATTGTTCTAAATATTTTCTGTCCATTTAATTATAAACCTTAGAAGAATGAAAAAGTAAATAGATAATATATTTTGAAAACCCAGACCACTACAAATCAATTATCTGCCAGCCTTGATTTAGCTTTATAAAAAGAAGATTACTATCTGAGAGGGAAGAAAACTTTACCTGTAACCAGATCACCTCCTGGTCCATGCCACTGAAATATTGGATCGATCAATTCTGAATTTCTCAGATGATTTGTAACACATAGAATACGTGGACTGTTATGATTCGATTTGACATAAACTTTGACTGAAAAATATAGAATCATCCTTTTAACAACTGTAGTCTTAAGTACATCACAAATACAAATGCAATTTTATACCAACATGTATAATACACAACTTTAAAAAGAAAAATGCTTTGTTAATGAATCTTAAGTAATAACGGAGTCGTGTTTTGCATCCTCACCCCATCCTGCACATCCTGTTGTTTGTGCAGACACTTGCCTCTCCCCTCCTCTCTCTCTCACACACATACACAAAGGCTGCCCTTACATGAGTACAAAGTCAGCTATGTATGATTAATGCCACTTTAAGGAACTAATTGGATATGTATCAATGTGAAGTTGAAGGCTTTCACGACTGGCACCCATAGATTTTCCTTGGGTTTTTCTGGGCTGTGAAGCCATGTTCTGGAATAGTTTCTTTCTGACGTTTCACCTGCATCTGTGGCTGGCATCTGGGGGAATGGCTGGGTAGGAGTGTGTCTGGGGTTTATATGCTGTGAACCCCTGCTGGGAATCCCCCTGTTCCTGGGTGGAATTCCTTTGTAAGTGTTGAGTTTTAATTCTATTGTATTTCAAAACTGGGAGCCAGATTTTGTTTACTTTTAAGGTTTCTTCTTTCCTGTTGAAAGTTGTCCAGGTGTTTGTGGATTTCTCTGTGCGTTTTGACATGATAGTTGTTGGCCTGGTCTAGAATTTCTGTGTTTTTAAATAACATTTTGTGTCCAGGTTGGTTTATAACATGTTCTGTTTCCAGGTTGTTGTGTGTTTTTTTGTTTGTTTGTTTTTTTAATTTTATTTTTATTTATTTATTTATACCCCACTCTTCAGCCACAAGGCTATCAGAGCGGCTTACAAATTGTTTTTAAGCAATAGCAATTTATACATCTACACTGCATTAAGCAGTTTCCAATGTGTGTTAGCTGTTTCCAGCTTAACTATGATGTGTGTTTCCAGCAGATAATGGGCCATTAGCCAAACAGACACTAATCCTCCTTGCATATCTCCCCACCAGGAACTAGCCATTCAAATACACAAATTTACAGATCCTCTCCAACAGAGACTCACAGTATATAAAACCACACACCCCTACCCAACCATTCTCTGAACATGCCAGCCATAGACGCAGGCAAAACGTCAGGAATACACTCTTCCAGAACACGGCCTCACAGCCCAGAAAACCGCCCACAAAAAAGCCTAAGGATAACAGATTAATGTAATTATTATAATTGTGCATGAATATTTGTTGACCACATTCCACAATCAAATCTTAGGTTAATAAATCAAGATAGGCACAAGCTTGATTATCTCTTTGTTTCTGCGTTGTGTTTCCTTGCATACAAGTGACTAAGCATGTCAGGAAGCTACAACAAACAACAATTTCCTATTGTGTGCATCTAAGAACTATGGTTAGTGGCTTCCCAACAAGCCAGAATGTAAAGATCATTTTAAAACCTGGCTTCATATTTTGGCTTATTTTGAATGTATTAACCACTAACTTTGGAAGCCATCTAAACAATCAAAGAATCATAGAATCATAGAATTGCAGAGTTGGAAGAGACCACGAGGGCCATCCAGTCCAACCCCCCTGCCACGCAGGAAATCTTGATCAAAGCATCCCTTGACAGAAGGCAATCCAGCCTCTGTTTAAAGATCTCCAAGGAAGGAGACCCCACCACGCTCCGAGGGAGCGTGTTCCACTGCCGAACAGCTCTTACTGTCAAAAAGTTCCTCCTCGTGTTGAGGTGGAATCTCTGTTCCTGGAGCTTGCATCCATTGCTCCGTGTTCCAGTCTCTGGAGCAGCAGAAAACAAGCCTGCTCCATCCTCAGCGTGACATCCCCTCAAATACTTAAACAATGACTTCCTGGTCTGTCCCACAGTTGCAAAGAGGAGCAAACTGGGTGCCATCTATGAAACCTGTGTATAACATTATGTTTTAAAGCAAGATTTGATAGTTTGAAGATTACCCCACAATTTTAAAGGTGATTAGCCTGAATTAATTTAATTTAAAATTGTTATTTGAATACCTGGCAAATTGGTCGATCCTACTACTTTCAATCCACTAGGATCTTTATGGGCAGAAGAATAAACTGTCAAAGCATAAGAAAAAACACACACAATTGGCATAAAAATAAAACTTTTTAGAAATATAAAAAAGCACAATTGGGCGTTTCATAATCAGAGAAAAATCAATGGACTTGAGAATATATACATAAGCAGGTGACTGTAACAAGACTGGAATAAACAAACTCACATACTGCTACCTCATCCCTCCAATCATACCCTGGTTTTGGAAGGAAAAAAATCAATTTCAGTAAGACAGATTACTTTATTACATCCATTCCAGGAAACTCGCCCTCAGTTTTGGTTACGAAATGAACTGATCATGCCCTGTTTTCCTAGTTTATTCACCAATATTAATTGAGTAATATGAGTCACTTGAATTTCAACAAAAACAAAAACCCCTTATATCAATACCCCTACAGAAATATTTTTTTCATTTTTAGTCTGGCCAGAAATTGGGAATTACTACTGAAGTTTCCATTTCTTCCTTAACTTCTGCTTTGATATTTGAATATCCTGTCCAAAACATCATAACATTCACTATATCAAAGTTCTATAGTTATTTGTTTCAAGCATGTATATACTCCTCTTCAGTCAAAAAGACAGAACTACCTCAACTCCCTTATATCAAGTTTCTGATCTGAAAAGACATGGCACATAAGGAAAGATGTAATATAATAGACAGCAAGCTATAACCAGCAGGTTAATCAAAAAGACACTCATATTTGAGATTTTAAAATGTACAAATATATTTAGATTTGTAAATCTAAATTTAATTTTCTGTTTTGTACATTGCTTTGAATATAGAATTTAAAGCAGCAATACTGTAATTGGAAATAACAAACAAATGGATGATAGCACAATTCTACATATATATATATGCCCACAATAGTCCCCGTGATCCCAATAAAGCCGCCCCCATGCTATTGGAGACCCTAACTAAACTGTTATAAGTACAGTGGCAGGTGGGAAAATCCAAAGGTGCAGGGGCTGTCAAAGGAGTAAAGCAGTGGAGAAAGAGATTGCTTGGAGTTTGCAAACTGTATGTGGCTTCACTTGTCACTGCCATGCATATCCAGCAAAAAAACGGCAACCACTAGCCTAGTACACAAAAAAGGTTGAAGCTTTAGACTGTAACCCTGTCCCCACCTATCTAACAGCCTTCTGAATGCTATACGCTTCATCTCTGAGCAAACACAGGCCTGCACCATAAAAATCAGATAGCCAAACAGTCCTAACATGTACATTCAGAAATAAATCTCACTATTACTATGAGGGGTACCTTCAGGGAAGTGGGTGTAGGATTGCAGACTGTAACTTCTTTAAATATTTAAAAGTCATGCCTATTATTTGGATAATGATTCTAGTCAATCTGGAGATAAATCTTGTGTGTTTCTAAAGCAACTATTATGACCAGATGCAATTCACATAATTTTGTTTTGATTTTCTTTGCCCTTTTTGTTTAAAAATGAATAATTTTATCAGTTTATTAAGCTAACATCAGCCCAGAAATGTAAAAATCATTTTTTGAACTTTTATTTTGAACATCAAAACTTGTGGGGGGGGGGAGTTATATGAAACTGGAGTGTCTGTTTCAAGTACTGTATTCTGAATCTGCTGATCTTTTCACATTCCTTTCATCTCACCTGTTCAGTAGTTCTAATTTAACATTCCTGAGCAGGAAAAAATGCAGTATCTAGAACCACAAGATGGAGCTCTCCAATCATTATTTTATTAGTAGTATAAATTAAACAAAAACATTGAATAGAAAAGTGGTGAAATATAAACATTTCTAGAATTCTTTTCAGATCAGAGAAAGAGATTAGGTTTCTGATTAGAAAAAATACCCTTCCCTCAATGTAAAGAAAATATTTTTGTTTTACTCCCTCAATTACTAAATACTTGTTTTTTCTGAACTTTTTCATTTCAAGCTGAAATCTAAAATATATACATATATATCTATATCTGATATTCATGCTTCTCTTTCCTGCTTTAAACAGCATTCAAAGTACAGTACTGTAGTTTCACTTTTACTTTCACAGACTCCTGGAAGAATTGCAGGAGAGAAGTGCTAAACAATCCCCAAATTAATTATGGCTGGGGATAAGAGAGAGAGCAGCAGCTAGGTCCCCTCTATCTTGCCCTGATCTAGATCTAGATGAGAGCTCTCATTCCCCCAGCTACTAACTATCACTCCTGAGGCCATCATGTTAAGGGGTAGCGGTAATGCCTCCACTGTGTTTAGATCCAGATCTAAGCAATGAATGCTGAATGTCACCTCCCATGCAGATGTGAAAGGTTTTGACAAAGCAGTCTACATCAAATGTGTAGAAACCATGAGAAGTGAGGAAGTCAGATCTTCTCCACAGGGCCAAATAATGTGTAGTCACGTATCTGACCTGGATATCTCCTTGGGATAGAGGCCCCTCCGCTCAGTTTAAACTTTAGTGCAGGGCTAAGTAAACTTTAGTCCAGGGGCTCCAGTGTACACCCCAAACACCCTATATACCCCCATACATTTAGATTATTTTAAAAGGGTCTTCATATGTGGTTGCAATTTCCAGTCCCTTCTCACAGATGTTTTAGATCCAGGAAGATTTTTTAAAATAACCAACGGCTTTTGGCTAAGTCATATTTTGTTTTTAAAAGGTCTCTCCTGCGCCAGATGGCTAAACACACAAACACACACCTATCCCACAAAATACCTTGCAAGATTACCCCCCCCCCTTGATACCATAAGGTGACTTCCAGTAATAACAATTTAACTGGGGAGAGGTGCTGCCCTCCAGGGTCCAGTAGAGGGCATGCGTATCCTGCAGCTACCAGGTGGTTTCCCCAGGATAACAGATATACACTTTAACATATATGTTTTTTTAGAATTAACATTTTCTTTCATAAGAAATAGGCTTTTTTTGACAGTGTGCCAAAACTGAATCCACAATACACACATAATTACCATTATGCAAATTTGGGTATCCAGTACTATCCCCATGTTACTCTGAACACTGAATATTATTTGGAATGATATTTGATTTTGCCAATAGTTGACTTCATTGAAAGCAAAAAGAAGATATAAATATAACAAATGAAATACACTAAAAAAAAACACCCACCATTTTGTGTTTTTATTCACCAGGAATATCACTAAATTCTGCAACATTCCTTGAAACCCACTGTTCTACACAAGGTGTGCACAATTTTATTCAGTAACATGAAGTTTCTACTCAAGGTAAAATCCTATACAAAAAAACCCAAAGGGCTTCCTGTATCAACAGCTCATAAGTGTAGCAACAGAGATACAAGCAGGGGTGGTAGAGAAAAAACTTCCAGGTGTGGAAATTTAGGCTGAAATGGTATGGACAGTTTCCTTTTGGAAGAGAGAAGTTCTTAAGCCTACAAATTACAGAAGCCACCTCTGAAATGCAACAGTACTTCTGTGTGACTAATGGCTAAAACAACAACAAAAACCCCAATGGCAGGAGGCTGCTCTTCAATCACAATGCACTCCTGAGAGTAAGCATACACGAGAAACCACCAAGACATCCTTTTCTTAACTACCCTGTTCAGGTCTCACAAATTCAGAGCCATGGCGTCCTTGACAGAATCTATCTACCTGTAATGAAGTCTTCTCTTCCCTACTGCCTTCTACTTTATTGATTCTATGATTGTCTTTTCTAATCAATCATGTCATCCTATGATATGGCCAGAGCTCCATAGCCTCAGTTTAGTCATCTTGGCTTCTAGGGAGATTTGAAACTTTATCTGTTCTTGGACCCATTTGTTTATATTTTTGGCAGTCCATGATATCTGTAGAAATCTCCTCCAACATCACATTTCATATGAGCCGATACTCTTCGCATAAGCTTTCTTCACTGTTCAGCTATCACAACTCTACATATTTTCTACATATTTTGTAGAAATTGGAAATACTATGGTACTTCTGATCCTGACTTTGGTATACAATGATTTACCTTTATACTTGAGGATTTTATCTAATCTTCATAGTTGCTCTTCCTAGTCTTCTGATTTCTTGACTAGCCTGCATTTTGATTTATGACTGAGCCAAAACAGAAAATCTTTAACAATGTCAATGTTTGCATCATTCAATTTAAAGTTATCTATGTACAAGTTGCTGAACAGTTGCATACAGGATACTGACCCTGTCACCTTTTACTTCTGCTTCTCAGCTGCCCTCAACCATTTGAAGAGTTTCATCAGTCATCTAATGCACTTGTCTTTCTTTTTGGCTATAGTGCCTTTCTGCATTTTTTGCTAACAGCATCCCTGGTACTGGTCTAGAGTTCCTCCGTTACATCTATTTGGCTTAATAATACAAATCTATCCTTTACATTATCTTTAAATTCTACAGGGATGTCCTTCAGGTTGTACTTAGGCATGATGAATGGACTTTAATTTTGGTCTGTGCCACAATCTGCTCCTTGTCTCATTTTTGCAGAGAAGATGGAGCTTCTCTATTTTCTGTTTCCAATTAGGAAGTTTATTTGATTTCTGTATTGGCCATTGGGCCAATATACTGAACATATACGTATCTGTTCAGTTATCTGAGGAATGGGTTTGTGATGAACAAACTGTTAGCCATAAATTCAGTAAGCAATTATCCTGCTTTATTTCTTCATCCTAGGCTAAATTATTCAACAATCTTTGGTTCTGTACTGTTTCTCTTTTTTGCATAACAATCCCCTATGATTATCGGCATATTTGTGTTTTGGTATGTTAATAATTTCCTCTCAAATTCCAACACAGAATCTTTCAATTTCTTCCTCTTCTGCTCTATAGCTGGAGCACAAACCTGGATTATGGGGGTCGTTTACACGGCAAAATAAATCCTCAAAGAATGTGACAAGAAGCCTGATAGTTCCCACGCATTTCGAAGCAACAGCGCCCTTTTCAGAAGGAGGGGGTGCAAAAAACCCATAAGTTGCACAGTATCAGCTTTCGCTAGTTTTCTGCACTTTTTTTTATTAAGTTCACGAAAATGCACATAATTTATCGTGGGAACCGCATAAACTGGCATCTGCCTTTTCGAATTACTGTGAGCAGAGCTGAATCCTGATTGGTTGGAGTGACCATTCTGCTTTATCCGAAAAGACTGAGGGGTTGGAGAGAAGAAATTCAGCCTCCTTCTGCTTGCAACCCACTTTGGAAAACAGAGCCCTTCCTGTCTGTCTTTTGGGGGGTGGGTGGGTGGGAAGATGCTTCGCTGCTTTGCTGGTGTGTGTGTGTGCGTGCATGTGCTGGGAAACAGCCGATCGCATGTTTGTTCTTTTGTTTGTTTGTCCTTCCATTCACTTGCCTTTATTCAAGGCTTCAGAGGGAAGGAAAACAAATGAGGCAAGCCCTAGTTCTGTGGTGTGTGTTTGTGTGTGCATGCATGAAGGGAATCGGAGATCACTCCACCATGCTTTTGCTTGTTCATGCTTTCATTGACTCCTTTCTTTATAGAAGCCTTTTGGGGCTGGGGAAGACGGGGGGGGAGTTTGACAGATCACTCTTTCGATCCCTTGTTTGTTTGTCCTTTTTCTTTCCTCTCCTTATTTATGGTCTCCATAACCCCCTCCTTGCTCCCTCCCCGCCTCCTGCCTGGCTTTAATCATCTGGAGGCGATTCCCCCCACACACACCTTTGCCTGTGTGAATTAAGCAAAACAGAAAGTTGCTGGATTTGGCTTCATCATCCGAAAATGCCAGGCGTCATGTGATTTATGCACTCCTGATGCGAAAGAACAGTAAACCGGAATCTGGCGAACTTTTTCCTGTCGTGGAACCGGCCCCATGGTTAGTCTTGATGAAATCAAATAGACTGCCTGAAAACCTATTTGTTTTTTTTAAAAACCACCCTGCCTTAGAATTCAAGTACATTTACAAACAATAATACACCCCCCATCAGTTAAATTAATACAATTAACTACCACAGTCTTACACTTCTTTCTCTTAGCATGTTACAAGTCCAGACACAACTCTTGGGTCCATCTTTGTTATTCAGCCACACTTTGTATATCCTCTGCTTTTGCTACACTCCACCTCACTGTTTATGCCACCCTGTTTCTTCAGGACTTTTCATTCCATTCCTGCCCAGTTCAGCTCTCTCAGCCCAAGTATTGCAAATGTTTATATGTTCCATTTCTTGTTTTACAATGGGTGCAACTACACTGTAGAAATAATGAAGTTTGACATCACTTTAACTGCCATGGCTCCATCCTACAGAATCCTGTGTTTGGTAGTTTTGTGAGGCACCAGCACCCTTTGGGAGAGAAGGCTAAAGACCTTGTAAAACTACAAATCCTAGGATTCCATAGGATGGAGCTACAGCACTCACAGTGGTGTCAAATGCGTTATTTCTACAGTGTTGGTGCACCCAATGTCTAACTTGCCCTGATTTATCCTTCTCATATTCCATGTTCCTATAATATGCACTGGGCAGCCTTGGACTCCCCTTTCATATCTGAGCACATCAGCAGCTTAAGTCCAGTTGTGTCATGGACTTCCGTTTGACAATGGCGGCGTGTTAGATCGTTCCACCTAAAGCTCTGGTGGGAGATCAGCCATGCGGGGATCGTAAACCCACTAATTGACATCATAGCGGGTTTAAAATTCTCCTCCTGGTAGGGGGGAGTCAGAGGGGCTCACGGAGGTCTGTTTCCTGCTCTGTAGCACCCTAGGAAAGCAAACACCGAAGGTGGATCGTGCAGGTGTGAAACAGGGCAGAGGAGACCGGAGCACACCACAGCCTCGCATGGCAGCCGGGGACCCGGCGTTAGCGCTGCCGTCAACTTTTAAAAAGAAGCACTTCAAATATGTTACAGTTGTTGAGATTCTGAAACTAGCCTGAGAAGATACAATCTTGCGAAGAACGACTTGCTTCAGCTACAGTTGCGCCGACTTGAGAGCAAACGAGATTAAAACTTTAAAGGTACTGTAATACTCCTATATTCCAATATAGACTGATGAGACAGCAGTCGCCACAATCCTGTAAAGAACGTGATTAAATTTGACGCTGCTTGCCATAGCTTGTGTAATGTAAAATTCATTTAAGACTAAAATGGCGACGGTCCCCCTCTAAAAAGGAAGGAAGAAGGGACAATATCTTGGAGAAAACTTGATCAAGAATCCAGCAGAAGGTGTATTGGCTGGAACACTTACAATAAACGGGACTGGGGAGAGATTTATAGCATTTGTAGCATTTGACTGATATTGGTATTGCACTTAAATGTACAATTGTTAATTGGTATCTGGTTGACATGATGAATTTCTAATAAGATAACAAGGGCTAAAAAAGGGGGGGGATAAAATTGTCAACTTGATATCACCACGTGGGAATATTTGTATTGTTAGTGGGATTTCATTTTTTTCCCCTGAAATATTTACATTGCTGGTAGGATCTTAAGGACAACTTAGTGACTGTGGAACACTGATAATATTTGTAGACATGAGTAATATTGGTAATACGCACACACACATATATATATACAAATTAAGATAGTTTGGAACTAGAATAAATAAACAAATATATAAACAAATATATACATATACATATATATATATATATATATATATACACATACATATACAAACATTGAAATATTGACATACAAAAAAATTAACTGAGATACTGGTATATACATAAAAGATACACCTGTTTGAAGGAGGAGTTTTAGGGTAGTAAAGGAGTAAAGAAGTAAAGGAGAGAGGGAAAGGGGAAGGGAGAAGAAAGTGATATTTTAGAGCTAGATAGAAGGAAAGACCAAGTCGATGATATTGATGTTAATATTGGTAGTTGTTATTAGTTATTTAAACGCTATCTGGGATTGAAAACTTGAATTTGGAAACTCAAATAGTGATATCTACAGTTTGAACAGGAGATATTGAACAAGGAACTTGTGATTGGGACAACAGGTTGAAAATACCCAACCATATTATTCTGAAATTATTCTCTCCTCTTCCCACTCTCCCAATCCTTTAGAGTGGGATAGATTTAACGAGGTAAATATATTGTTGCCAACTCCTAAATAGATACACAGCCTCCCTCAGTGTAGCCTAATGGATAAGAAAGAGAAGAAAATGGAGATGACCCTAAGGAAAACTACAGCCCAAGCGGCAGCGCAAGCTGCGCTGGGACAAAGGAGACCATCGCTGGAGCAAAATATCAGCCAACTTACGATCTTGGAGGAATTAAAGTTGCTGAGGACTGAAATAAGAGATATGAGAACTGAAATTAAACAGGATATGAAGAAAGAACTTAGAGGAATCAAAGAATCGTTAGAGGAGCTGACACAAGATACAAAACAAACAAAAGGGAAGCAATCTTCCCTTCTCTCTCATAGTTTTTTTTCCTTCCATCCTCACTTTCTTCTATCTCTCTATCTCTATATCACACTATTCATTCAAATCTGTCCATTCTTATCCATTCTCTCTTTTTCTCTCGTTCCTTTCCCTATCCCTCTCATTCGTGACTTCCTATCTAGTTTCCCCATGTTTCTCAGTGTTTATCTATGTGCATCATTCAATTTTTTATATATACATGCATGTATAAGATGTTTGTAATTTCCCTTTAGTGTTAGTTTCATATATTTATGTGGTTTCTTGAAATCATTTCCTTTTTGTTTATTTCACTTTCCATTTCACCTTATTTGAAGATTAGAGTTTATTTAACATTAGTATTTAATGTTTAATATTTAGTTTCACTGTCTTCCAGTTTCTCTCTCTCTCTCTCCGTCTCTCTCTCTCTTTTTTTCCTCTTTATGATTATTGTTATTGTTGCTGTTGCATTAAGGATCTATATGTGTGTAGATCAATATATATCTGCTTATATCTATGTAATGCGTAAAATGTGTGTATCTAACTTATTCCACATTAGTTTTTGAGTTTTGTTTACTTTCTAATGTATTGTGGAGTTTTTTATTCTTGTTTCCATTTATTTTGATACCATGATCCAATCTTCTTCGAACTTCCCTATATCTTTAACTTTAATTAGCATTTTTAATTTGTCCATCTCTATCATTTCGTATAGTTTCTCAAGCCATTGATCTCTAGACGGCGTTTCTTTTTGTTTCCATTTATTGGCGAATATTATTCTGGCAGCTGCCAGCATATAGAAGACCATCTTTCCACTTTGTCTTTCTAATTCTTGTTCTAACATACCTAACAGATATATTTCTGGTTTTAATGGAAGCATGATTTTCAAAATGTCTTGGATTGATTTTTGAATTTGTAACCAATATTTTTTAGCTTCCTCACATGTCCGCCACATGTGAAAGAATGTTCTGTTTTTACTATCACATTTCCAACAGTTCGGTTTTGTCTTCTTATACATTTTTGCTAATTTGGTCAGTGAGAGATGCCATCTGAAATACATTTTATAAACATTTTCTCTAATATTTTGCGATAGCGTATATTTTATCCTTGTGTTCCACATTTTTTCCCAATTATGTAACTCAATTGAATGACTGACATTTTGTGCCCATTTTATCATATTTTCCTTTATTGTCTCCTCTTCAGTTTCCCATTTAAGTATTAGCTTATAAAATTTTGAGATCATGTTTTTGTTTCCAGCTTGTATTGTTTTTTCCAATTCTGACCTTGTATCCTCAAATCCTTCTAATTTTATATCAATCTTAAATCTCTCTTTTAGTTGCCTGTATAAATACCAGTGACATGTAAGACCTTCTCTTTCTAGTTCCTCTTGACTTTTCATTCTGATGTGACTTTCTTCTCCCGTCAATATATCTTTATACATAATCCATTTGTTTGTTGGCACACCTTCCCGGCTGAATAAAGCTTCATGTGGGGAAGCCCATAAAGGAATCTTAATACATAATCTATTTTTATGTTTTTTCCAAATTCTCAATAAAGACTTCCTAATTAAATGATTGTTAAAATCTTTATTCACTCTATCCTTATTATAAAACATGTATGCGTGCCAACCGAATCTGTTATTGTCTCCTTCCAATTTTAATAATTTGTCATCTTCTAATATAATCCAATCTTTAATCCATAATAAGCAGCATGCTTCATTGTAAATTTTCAAATTCGGAACATTTAAACCACCTCTTTCTTTGGAATCTTGTAGCACCTTCATCTTTACTCTCGGTTTCTTCCCTGACCAAATATATTTCGATATTTCCCGTTGCCAATCCTTAAACACTTTTTCGTTATGTATTACTGGAATTGTTTGAAACAAAAATATCAGCTTTGGTAGTATATTGATTTTAATTACCGCAATTCTGCCCAAGAATGAAAGTTTTAAATTTTGCCAATTCTTCAAGTCCTTTTTAATTTCTGTCCATATTTTCTTGTAATTGTTTGAAAATAATTCAGTATTTTTATTTGTTATATCAATCCCGAGATATCGAGTCTTCTTAACAACTTTCCACCCTGATATTTACATTAGGTCATTCTTTTCTTTTCTTGTCATATTTTTCGTTATTATTACTGTTTTTTCACTGTTTACTTTTAGCCCTGTTAACAAATTGAACTCTTCCAAGACCTTTAATAATGTCTTGATCCCTCTGGTTGGTTCACCTAAAGATATGACCAGATCATCTGCATACATTCTTAGTTTATATTCTGTTTTCCCCACCTTAATTCCTTGTATCGTGCTTTCTTCTTTGATTCTTTTATTCAATAGTTCCATCACCATTATAAATAGAAGAGGGGACAGCGGACATCCCTGCCTCGTGCCTTTTCTAATTTGTAATTTGTTTGTCTTTTCCCCATTTATTAGCAGTTTTGCTGTTTGGGTACAGTAAATTGCCTCTATCCAATTGATAAATCTCGGCCCCACATTTACTGTTTTTAAAATCTCAAACATTGCTGACCATTTAACATTATCGAAGGCCTTTTCGTTGTCTAAAAAAATTAAGGCCAGTTTCTTGTCTCCATGGTTCTCCGCATATTCTATCAAGTTTAGCACATGTCTTGTGTTATCTCTTAAATACCTTCCCAGTAGAAACCCTCTTTGTTCCTCCTCAATCCAGTCTTTCAAAACCTTCTTTAATCTGTTGGCTAATATATTTGTGAATATTTTATAATCAACATTTAATAAAGATATTGGTCGGTAATTTTTTGGTTCTTGTGGGTCCCGATTCTCTTTGGGGATTAGTGTTATGTTAGCTTCTTCCCATGATTTGGGATAATTACCTTTTTTGATAGCTTCCAATGTCTTTTTCATTGGTATACTGAGATGGTCTTCCATTATTTTGTAATATTTTGGGATGAAACCATCCGGACCGGGTGCCTTACCTATTTTTAATTTCCTTATTGTTTCTGTCACTTCCATTATCGTTATAGGTTGATTCAAACTTTGTTCTTGTTCTTTTGTAAGTTTAAGTAAGTCTTGTTGTTTTAGGAAATTTTGAATATTACAAATATTTCCGCTTTGATTGTATTGTTTCCCATACAGTTCTGCAAAGTAGTTTCTGAAGCATTTTTTAATTTTTTTCCTGAAGATATTTCTCCTCCTCCTTTCACTTTGGCAATATAATTTCTGTTTCTTACTTTCCCAAGTTTATATGCAAGCCACCTGCCCGGTTTGTTTGCTTGTTCAAAATGTGTATGTTTTATAAATTGCAGTTTTTTTCTGCAGTTCCTCCGTTGTTTCCATTGATAATTGTTTTTGTAATATTTTGATCTCTGTGCTAATCTCTTTTTGGGAAGGATCTCTTTGAAGTTGCTTTTCTTTCTGTCTTATTTCTTCTTTAATCCTTGTTGTTTTTGCATTTTTCTTTTTATTTACTTCAATATTTTGTTGTATGAAGAACCCATGCATGACTGCCTTAGATGCTTCCCAAACCGTAATAATGTTTGTTTCTTCCTTTAGATTTTCTTCAAAGTACCATTTTAATGTTTGCTTTGCTTTCTTTATTATTTCTTCTCTTTGTAAAAGACAATCATTTAATCTCCAATTGTTTTCTTTTTTTTCTCTTTTTGTCTCATATATTACTGGATTATGATCTGTCCAGATCCTTGGGAGAATGTCTATTTTCTGTACCTCTTTGCACATATTTCGAGATATCATAAAGAAATCTATCCTCGAGAAAGAATTATGTCTTTGTGAATAAAAAGTATAATCTCTGGCTTTTTCATACTTATGCCTCCAAATATCTATCAGGGATACATTCTCTGTCATTATTTCAAATGTTTTTGGCAATTTCCCTTGATTTTCTTTCACTTTTTTTGCTGATTTCCTGTCTATTTCTGGTGATATCACTCCGTTCCAATCCCCACATATCAGCACTCTGTCATGTTCATAATCTTAGTATTTTTTCCATAAATTTTTGGTAAAAGTCACTTTTCTTATCCAATGGTGCATATAATCCAATAAGTAATGTTTTTTTTTCTGCTGTATTTTTCCTATTACTCCAATGAAATGTCCCTCTGGATCTCTGAATAATTCTTCTGCTTGCACCTCCTGTTTTGTATATATAACTACCCCTTTTTTTTCTCTTTAACCAATGATGCAAATTCTTTTCCTCGTTTCTTATTTTTGAGTAGATGAGCATCCTCTTGTTTTATATGCGTCTCCTGTAAACAAATTATATCTAATTTTTCCTTTTCTAAAAAGTGGAATATTTTCCTTCTTTTTTCTGGTATATTCAGTCCATTTACGTTCCAAGTTCCAATCCTTTGATTTCTTTTCGCCATTTTGTTTTCTCAAATCTATGTTTCCACTGTCCCTTCCTCTTCTTCTTCTTTACTTTCTTCTTCTTGAATTTCTTCTTCCTCTTCCTCCTCTTCATCTAAATCTCTTTCTTTTCCCCTCTTCTCACCTTCTGCTTCTTTTCTTACTTTTGGTACATCTCCATATTTTATTCCTAATTCCTTCCTATACTTCTCTAAAAATTCTTCTGCTTTTTTGGGGGTGTTGATTTTGAAGTTCTTCTGTCTAAATCTAAATGTTACTCCTTCTAACTTCTCCCACCTGTATCTGATTCCATTTTTCCATAGTTCAGACGTCAATAAATTGTAGTTTCTCCTTTTCTTCAAAATCCTCAGGGGAATATCCTTAAAGATCATTATTTCACTTCCTTCTATCTGAAATCTCTGTTCAAAGTTTCTTTGAAGTATCATATCTCTAGTTTTCTTTCAAATGAAATACACCACCACATCTCTAGGTGTATTTCTCTGCTTAGCAATTCTCGATGATATCCTATAAATTTTGTCAATTTCCCATTCGAATTGAGATTTTGTTTTCCCAATGAATTTAGCCAATCTTGGAATCAATATTTTATATAAATCTTCATCTTTCTGCTCTTGGAGTCCTCTGATTTTTATGCAATTTTCTCTCCATCTTAAATCCTTCAGTGCCTTTTGATCTTGTTCCTCTTCTTGTCTTGTCTCTACCCTCTCCGTCCTACCTTCCAGTTTCTCCAGTCTTCCTTCTATTTCTGTGACTTTCCCTTTAAGTTTTGTCGATTCTTCCATTATTTTATCTATTGACTCTTTGACTCCTTTAAGCTCTCTTTTCATATCTTGTTTGAGTTCAGTTCTCATTTCTTTAAATGCAGCTCTCATGAGTCTTATTTCTTCTACTAATGATAACTGACTTTGTTGGTTGAGTTCAATCGATGGTCTTCTTGCTGCTTGCACTGGTACTTTCTTTGTCGTCATTTCCCCCCCTTTTACTCTCTTATTCTCTCTTCCTTTTACTTCTCCTATCTCTATTGTAGTGCTAATCTTTTATCTGTTTCTCCCCCTCTTGTGTTTTCCTTCTTCTATTGTTTTCTCTACTTGTTTCTCTTTATATTTCCTTCTGCAACAACTCCAACTTATATATAAATGTATTATTTCTTATTATTTAATGCTGATAAATGTTATTTATCTTAGAACTCTATCTCTTCGAATCAGGGGATATGGTAAGACTCTATTGTCACTTCTCTGCCTTTTATCATTTACTGTTTTTGTCTTCTGTTAATTTGATCAATCAGGTCTCTTCATCTCTAAATTGTAGATATCTACAATTTCAATTTCCAATTCACTCTTTAATATCAATTGTATCAATTATACCAATTATATCAATTTATATCAGCTATTCAACAATTAGGTAGTTAGATTTCTCAATGTATATTATGAATAAGATAGGAGAGCAAAAAGTAGCAAAATATTATTTATGTGACCAAAGAGCTGTTTCCTTAAATGAATTTACCAAGTTTCAGCCAAATTATGTTTACCTCTGAGCTAACAGAGTTTGCTGACCTCAATTCCTTATAAGTGTCAAATTTCTCTCTGCAATCAATTTCTATATATTCAATATTATGATCAAATGCTTATGTTACAGCAATTACAGCAGTTATACTCAAATGTAATTAAATCTTATATACTATTTTGTACAGTTTTTAATTATTTAAACCAATTCTGGGTATCTCTTTCTGAGATAGTTTCCCACTTTTTCCTTCCTTTTTGTCTCACTTGCCCTTCTGTTTTCGTGCCTGCTTATATCCTATACTTTCCCCTACCTTCCTTTCATTCACACCAACCCTTTTATCCCTCTTCTTCTTTTTCCCCTTCTGCTTCTTTCCTTCTGTCCTCCTTTTTCCCCCCAGTTTTACTTTGCCTTATCTTCACCTCTTCCCTCCCTTTTACCTTCTCTACCTCCCTTTACAAACCACTACTTCCTCCTACCTTCTATCACTTACTGCTCCCCTTCTTCATTCCTTCCCCTTGAAATCGTCTTATTATTGTCTTATAACATTTCCTTCCTTTCCCTTTCGTGTTTTACTACTCAAACTCTTTCCGCCTGTCTTCCAAATTCTTCCCTCGTTTCTCTCTTTCTTCTTCTCTCCTTTCAGTTCTATTCCTTAACTTCCCACGCTTTCCAACCAGCTTTATACTGACCCTTGCGTCCCGAACCCAACCCCCTCCTTATTTCGGATCCCGTTCCCAACCCTTTCCCTCCCTTCTCCCTACCCTTGTCTCAGTATTTTCCGTGCCCAACCCCCTCCTTATTTCGGATCCCATTCCCTACCCTTCCCCTCCCTTCTCCCTAACCTTATCCTTCAATGTTTTCCGTACCCAAACCCCACCTTGTCCCGATCCCGTTCCCAACCCTTCCCCTCCCTTCTCCCTACCATTGTCTTTCAGTGTTTTCCGTGCCCAACCCCCTCCTTATTTCGGATCCTGTTCCCTACCCTTCCCCTCCCTTCTCTCTACCCTTGTCCTTCAATGTTTTTCATACCCAAACCCCACCTTGTCCCGATTCGGTTCCCTACCCTTCCCCTTCCCGAGCCCAAACCCCTCTCTCTTCCCTTCTTGACCTTCCCTTATATGTATCAATTTCCCCCCCCCAATATTCACTTCTATATATTTTAAATTCCGTCGTCCTCGCATCTGTTCTGATTTCTGCTGTCTTGCTTCTGTTCTGCTGTTCTCCTTCCTTTCTTCTTTATGACTGCCTCTGTCTCACTCTGGATCACCGTCTTCTTTCGCATTCAAAGATCGCGTCTGTTCTTCTGATTTCCGTTGTCTTGCTTCTGTTCCACTATTCTCCTTCCTTTCTATTTATGATTACCTCTGTCTCACTCCAGCATCGCCGTCTTTTTTTTTAACAGTCAGAAGTCATTTTTTTGTCCTTTGCTCCGTCTTATTTAGTCACCTTCCTGCCACTTTAAAGTTGCACCTCTGTCTCCTTTAAATGTATCTTTCCCTCTGTCACAGTTACAGTCTTTCCTGTCTCGCTCCTTGCTCCTTTTTTCCCCTTCTCAGTTTATTTCAGGTGGTCGTTTTAAATTTCTCAGTCTCGATCTCTAATTGTTATTTTTATATTACTATTAATCCAAGTTATATTCTTTATGTTATATTGTCTTAATATTCAGGGATTTCCCCTTCTTTCCCACTGTTTTATTTCTCCACGTGTGTTTGTTCAAGGTCAGACTTTCCCCACTGTAGCGGTGATAAAACAGTTATGGCATCTGTGCACCGTATCAGCTCCGCTCAGCCGCAAATCTGAACTCTCAAGTCCATCTGCTGCTGTGTTGCAGCTATTATTGCAGATATATAAATCAAGCAAGATAGAAACTTTATCAATATCCAAGCCGGAGTTCTGTAGCAATCTCCACCAGAAGAAGAAATACAAAAACCAAGTTGATCTAATAATGATAAATGTCTGTCCTACAAGAGTGGGGGTAGTGGATCTTCATCCTATCCAACTTCTTTCCTTGCTTCACACCACTTCCACAATAGTAAAAGATGTTATGTATCTGAGATATTTATATTATTTCACAGTCTTAAACGTCTCTGTCCTTCTCTGTCCTCTTTAGTTTAAGTCTCTTTTTTCCCCTTCTCTCTCTAACCTCCTTTCACTCTGTCTCTGTTTGCAGCTTGAAATCACTCCTTTTTTTTTCTTCCCCAGTTCGTTTAGCTACCCAAGTCCATGAAACTTATACTTGAGATGCTGATAAATTCTGGTTTCAACTAGATACTTATTATTCTTGTTTTTTATGTTTATATATGTTTTCTTTTTCTTAAAATTGGTGGCCGAGCTTTGCTAGGGCGAACCCCAGCTGCACTCACACGGCGGTGGCTTCAGCTCCGATCCCCTCCGCTCCTTTCCTCCGATGATCTGCTTGCAGCATCCGATCCTCGGGGTGCAGGACGGGCAAATGGATCTCTGAGAGGCCCTCTGGTTCCCCCGTGCCAGGGGGGAACTTCTAGCCCACTTTTGGTGTTCAAAAGCCCGGGCTACAACCACGTGGTGCTAGACCTCCCTGAGAGCTTTCTCAGTGAAAGTCCGTTCGCTCCACCATGACCAACCCCAATCAAAAGAAAGAGTATCTATGTTAGAACAGAAGACAGAAAAATTAGAAGCCAAAGCAGCAAGTTTAGAACAAATTCACAAACAGGAAATGGATGAAAGAGCTCTGCAGGAGCAAAAATGGAGAGAAAATTGCATTAAAATAAGAGGACTGAAAGAACAGGAAAAAGAAGATCTATATGAAATCCTCATTCCGGCTCTAGCTGACTTGGTAGATAAACCAGCTATGGAATTTGAATGGGAGGTGGATAAAGTATACAGGATCTCATCAAGAATTGCGAAACAAAAAAACCTTACAAGAGATGTAGTAATTTACTTTGTAAGGAAAAAAACCCGGGATGAAATATTACAAAGAACATATGAACAGAAAATGAAAGTTGACAATACAGAACTGACAGTTTTTAAGGACATACCAATAAGAATATTAAAAAAAAAGAAGAAACTATGCTACATTAACGTCCCAACTACGCGAAAATGGGATTCCATATAGATGGGAAAAATTAGAGGGGATTTCATTTAGATTCAAACAGAAGATATTTAAGATAGATTCCACTCAAAAAGCTGAGGAGTTCTTGACAAAATATAAAAAAGACCTGAGGCAGAAGACGAAAGAAGAAAAGGAAAAGCGGCAGAGAATGGAAAAAGAGGAAGAAGGGAAATTACAAAGGGATAAAGAAGAGGAGGGAGGAGAAGATGAGCGGGAGGAGAAATAGGAAGAAGAAATATTGGGTGAGTTAGAGCCGAATCTTGAATTGGACAAACAGAGGATTAAAGGGGAAAGTTAAATAATCAAATAAGTTAATAATTAAAAATAAAATATGAATTTGAAATTTCTGACATGGAATGTTAAAGGACTTAATCAACCTGAAAAAAGAAGGAAAGTCTATCACCTACTGGGAAAGAAAAAATACAATGTTATTTGTCTGCAGGAAACTCATATAAAAGAAAAAGATACACATCTGTTAGTAAACCAAAAACTAGGTAAAGAATTCATATCATCCTCCAAGGAAAAGAAGAAGGAAGTGATCATGTTTGTGAATAACAGAATTAAAGCTGATAAGATTTTTGATGATAAGAATGGACACTACGTAGGGGTAGAAGGAATAATACAAGGAAAGAAAACTTTAATGGTGGGTGTATATGCACCGTTAGAAAAGAAAGGAAAATTTTACCAGGAACTTATGTTAAAAATATTAGACCATAATTATGATCGAATAATTATATTTGGAGACTGGAATGGAGTCATCTCGCCCAAAAAGGATAGAAAATCAACAAGGAAAATAAAAGAGTTACAAGGGAAGTTACCTAAAACATTCGAGGAATTGAAGGAAAACTTAGCACTAATAGACGCGTGGAGACATAAATACAGAGACACAAAAGAGTTTACTTTCTACTCAGCGCGCCATAATTCCTTTTCTAGATTAGATTTCTTCATGATATCCAGGACTATGGGTAACACAATCCAAAAGATGGAGATTCTACCGAGAACATGGTCAGACCATAATCCGGTAGTGTTGGAATTAAAAGATTATAAAACCCAATTTAATTGGAGATTGAATGAATACTTGCTCCAGAAAGATGAAATTGTCCAAAAAGCCAAACAGACACTGAAGTGGTATTTCTAAGAGAATTCCACAGAAGGAATGAGTGCAAGTACAATTTGGGAGGCCTCCAAGGCGGTTATGAGGGGATTTTTCATTCAACACAACAGAGAACTAAGGAAGAGGAAATCTGAAAGATTAACAAAACTTCAGGAGGAGATAAGAAAAAAAGAGAAAGAATTGGAAGAAAACCCTCAAAAAAAAAAAAAGAAGAAGAAATTAAAATAGAACTACAAATACTCCAGAAACAAATATCAACAGAAACGGTGGGTGAAATCCAAGAGAAATTAAAGTTTGCGAAACAAGCATATTTTGAACACTCAAATAAGCCTGGAAGATGGCTGGCCCTTAGGATTAAAAAGATGAGGGAAAGAAATGTCATAGCTAAAGCTAGATGGAAGGGGTAGATATATACAGAACAAAAGAAGATTAAGGAGATTTTTTAGGAATTTCTTTGAAAATCTATATAAAAGGAAAGAGATGTCAGTAGAGAAAATGCAAAAACTTTTCAAGAAATTCAGCTGGGATAAATTTTCTGACGAACAAAGAAAGGGATTAAATCAACCTATTTCAAAGATGGAAATTATAGAAACAATAAGGAAATTAAAACCAAATAAAGCCCCAGGACCTGATGGGTTCTCGGCAAAGTACTATCAGGTCTTTGAAGACCAATTGATGCTACCACTCAAGAAAACATCGAACGAAATAACAGAAGAAATATCGCCAAATTCGTGGAAGGAAGCAAACATTACACTAATACATAAAGAGAGTAGGGACCCATGTGAACCAAAAAACTACAGACCGATCTCTCTACTGAACTTAGACTACAAAATATTTACCTCAATTCTAGCCAATAGGTTAAAGAAGATACTGTCAGTATGGACGCACCAAGATCAAAGGGGATTTCTACCAGGCAGGTATTTAAAAGATAATGTATGGCTTATTTTGAATGTGCTGGAGTACCACGAGAAACATAACGATAAGAAACTTGCTTTGATTTTTCTTGATTTAGAGAAAGCTTTTGACAATGTTAATTGGCAAGCCATGTTCAAAATTTTAATGGAAATAAATGCAGGAGAGAAATTTATAAATTGGATGAAGATTATTTATAAAAACCAATTGGCCAAAATAATAATTAACGGAGAGAAAACTGAAGCCTTACATATATAGAAGGGGACAAGACAGGGATGTCCGCTTTCTCCACTCATTTTCCTGATGGTAATTGAAGGTCTATGCAGAAGGATAAGAGAAGACACAAAATTAAATGGAGTTAGAATTGGGGGATTTAGTCACAAAATAAGAGCTTATGCAGACGACTTGGTGGTATTATTGGGAGACCCAATAGAAGAGATAACTACTGTTTTAGAGATACTGAAGGAATTTGAGGTGATATCCGGATTAAAAGTTAACATTGATAAAACGGTAATCATCACGAAGAATATGACTGAGAAAGAAAGAAGCGCTTTGGAAAAGAAATCAGGTCTACAAATAGTTAAAAAAGTAAAATACCTGGGCATCAACATCACAAATAAAAACTCAGACCTCTTTCAGAACAATTATAAGAAGACAATGGCGGAAATAAAGAAAGACTTTAAAAATTGGCAAAATTTGAAACTCTCCTTTCTAGGACGCATATCGGCAATAAAAATGAATGTATTGCCAAAATTTTTATTTTTATTTCAAATGCTCCTGATTATCCGTAATGAGACAGATTTTAAAAAATGGCAAAGTGACATTTCTAAATTTATCTGGGCGGGCAGGAAGCCAAGAGTTAAAATGAAAATATTGTAAGACGTTAGAGAACGTGGAGGCTTTGGTGTTCCTAATTTGAGACTCTGTTATGAAGCGAGTTGCCTGACATGGATAAGGGAATGGACCACATTGGAGAATGAAAGACTTTTGAAGATAGAGGGAGAAGGCAACAGATTCGGTTTCCACGCCTATCTCATGTACGGCGAAGACAAAATTAACAGAATTCAATAATCATTATATCAAAGGCTCACTATTAAGAATATGGAAAAAGTACAAAGGAAGGTTATGTCCAAACATTCCAATATGGACATCCCCTCACGAAGCTTTTTTCAGTAAAGAGGGTATTCCATCGAAAAAGTGGATCACATACAAGGACATGGTAGTGGGAAAAGATAACCAGCATTGTATAAAAACACAAGAAAAACTTGGAGCAGAGGGGATTGAGTGTCACTGGTATTTGTATAGACAGATAAAAGAAAGATATAATATGGACAAGAACTTAGAGGGTATTGAAATGAATAAAGCAGCATGGGGCAAAATTGTTCAACCAGGGAAGAAAAATATGATTACGAGATTTTATAAAGTACTGTTGGAATGGGAAACAGAAGATAATATTATAAAAGAAGCAGTGATAAAATGGGCCCAGAATATAGGGCATCAAATTGAATTAAAGGAATGGGAAAATCTGTGGACCAAGCGGATGAAATATACCCTAAGTCAAAATGTTAGAGAGAACAACTACAAGATGTACCTGAGATGGCATTACCATACAGAATATCAAGAATGTATAAAAATACCAAAAGCAACTGCTGGAAATGTGGTCATGAAATGGGTACTTTTTTCCACCTATGGTGGACCTGTAAAGAAGCTGGGAAATACTGGAAAACAATACAAAAAACTATAAATGAAATCCTAAACACTAACATCCCACTCAATCCAGAACTTTATCTTTTGGGGATGACAAATAACGAGACGGAAAAGGAACATGGTAAAATGCTGTTTTATATGTTAACGGCTGCACGAATCGAGTATGCTAAAGTTTGGAAAACCAAAACAACACCCACAGTGGAAGATTGGATTATAAGAACTCGAGAAATGGTCGAACTGGATAGACTGACAATATTAATGAAGGGCAAATCATTGGGAAAACATTATGAAGACTGGAAAGCATTCTCGAACTTTTTAAAGGACAAATGGGGAGAAATGGCAGAAATAACCATATAAATAGAATGTAATTCTTCCAGTTAACAGGTAAGGAAAGAAAAAGGGGAGAGAGGAAGAAGGGAAACAGAAAAGCAAAGGAAAAGGAAAAGGAAAAGGGAGGAAAAAGGAAAAAAAGAGAGAAAAATGAAGGAGGGGCAGAAAAGAGAGAAGGAAATGGAGAGAATAAGGGAACATAAAAGAATGAATAAATAAACAAACAAAAACAAAAATATTCATAAGCAGACTATGGCAATAAAGTTTTAACATAACAATATGAGTAGTAACATAATCTCTAGTAGTAAGAGGCAATGGAGATATAGTAAGTCATAGACAATGATTTCAATTAATAGCTTCAAAGTGGTCATAGATAGGGGCAATACAGGGGGAAATCTATGGACTTAGCAAAAGTAAACAGATAGCAACATGTGATTAGATGTGACAGAAAAGGGACAGTAAGGCAGAGCTAGTTTTAGAAAGGAAGTCTACTTAGGGGAAGGGTATTTTAGAAGATTAGAAGATAGTAGAAGATTGGTGGTGGGCTTTTTTTTTGCTTCTTTCTTTCGAGTTACAGGTATGTTAGACAAGAGAGAGAACTTATATAAGTAATACAGCATAAGCATATATGTGTGTGTGTATATATATATATATATATATATATATATAAATACATAAATATATATATATTAATAAAAATAAGTTTAATTCCTAAAATTAAGAGTTATAGGTGGGGAGAGTTTGTGGAATGAAATGTATGATACAATGAAATGTATGAATTTGTCCTCACTTTGATTTCTTTTATATTATTTGTTCTTTTGTTGTTAATATTTCACATAATAAAAATATTTAATAAAAAAAAAGTCCAGTTGTGTCATAACCATTGCATTTTTCTACACCACTATTAAATGGTATAGTAGTCCTCTCCAGTTTTCAAACTGGCAACACTATACTATGGATATTTTATACACAAACATATGGAATATATACAGGAATGGAAGTGAAAGGTTGCATTTTTTAAAAGGTGGGTTAGTAGAACTCAGCTACAAACCTGCAAGCAGGCTTTGGAATATGAGCTGGTATTCCAGAGACACCACCTAGGCTTGCCAAAGTGAAAGCTGAAGTGGGCTCCTATACCTTTAATGGTTGTATAAAAGAAGGAATTTTAGCAGTGATGCTTGTTACCGGGTTGCATGACCCGCAACAGCTGCTGAGCACCCAAAGGTACAGGAGCCCTCTCCAGTTTTCTCTCTGGCCACTAACCTCATACCACACCCCCAACACTTTCGGGACCAGGGGGCTTATCCCGGAGTAGTGGGAAATACCCCCGCCCTTAGCCGCCCCTTGGCTGGGGAAAAGAAGAAAAGCCGCGCTCCCTTTACCTGAGGGGAGACCCTGAAGCACGGACACCGCCAGAACTAGCGCGGGACAGCAGAGGGTGGCGGAGGACCCTGCCCGCCTCCCCCGGCCCCGGCGCCGCATGCCCATACACCCGCAAGCGCTGTCTGGAGGGCCGGCTGGCGCGCCTGACCCCTCTACTCCCCAGGACAAGTTCGTTACCCCGCCGGCTTCGAACCCTCCTCGTAACAATGGCGGGAGGGGCAGCACGAAGGGACTCGAACGTTGCGGCGGCATCTGGAGCCCACCCGCGCTTTCTACGGGCAACAGGTCGGCGACGCCTGCGCAGTTGGCAGCGCTTTTGTCGGCAGAGAATGGCCGCCTTGGACGCGGAAGTACCAGTTGCCTTGGCAACATAATGGAAGCGTGGTTGGGGCCGCGGGATGCTCTTCGCAGTAACTTTTCTATATAAATCGTTTTGGAATGTTAACGGTGGGAACGGTCGGTTTTTGAACTGAATCTCGAGTGCCCAGTCTTTCAGTGTGAGCCGGGAAAGTAAAGTCGTCCATTAATATTCCCTGGGGTTCGGTTCCAGGACCGCCCCCCCATACCAAAATCCGTGAATACTCAAGTCCCATTACAGTTGTCCCTCTGTATCCACGGATTTATGTATTCACGGCTTGAAAATATTCTTTTAAAATAATAATCCAAAAAGCAGACCTTCATTTTGCCAAAAGGGACACCATTTTGCTATGCCATTGCATATAATGGGACTTGAGTATTCACGGATTTTGGTATCCATGGGGGGGGGGGTCCTCGAACCAACCCCCAGAGAATATGAAGTGACAACTGTATATGCAATGGCATAGCAAAATGGTATCCCTTTATATAAGATGGCAAAATGAAGGTCTGCTTTTTGGATTATTATTTTTTTAAGAATATTTTCAAGCCGTGAATACATAAATCTGTGGGTACCAAATCCGTGGATATGGAGGGCCAGCTTTACAGTACACATCAGGCATCAGATTAGGACAATACCGTTGTTCCTCCACATTTATGGATTTGGCATTCACCGTTTTAAGTATTCACAGCTTGAAAATATTCTTTAAAAAATAATAATCCAAAAAGCAAACCTTGACTTTGCCATCTTATATAAGGGACACCATTTTGCTATGCCATTGCATATAATGGAACTTGAGTATTCATGGATTTGGGTATTCACGGGGGCAGGGCCGGTTTAAGGAATTTTGGGGGGCCCTGCAATGCTTTACTTTGGGGCCCCCATATGTTTTTCTCAGATCAATGTAACCTAACCTATTCACCGTACAGGATGTTCAGATTATAGTAGGACCCCTGTATCCATGGATTCATTATCCATGTGGCACAAAACTGCACACCTACCATAGAGTCTTCCTAGAAAATGTGTCTTCCCTAACCCTTTTCTAGGCCCTCCAAGGCAACTCTATGGTATTTTAAACCAGCAGTCCCATTATTTTCAATGGCATTCACTATTATTCATGGTTTTTAGAATCCACACACACCCCCGAACCAAACCCCAGTGGATAAGAGGGGCCTACTATATTACATAATTTGCCACCAATAATTTAGTTTAAAAACTATATTATAGGCACTAACATAATATTTTTTGTTTATTAGCAATTAATGTAATGGTGTAGATTTCCTCAAAGAAAATAAAAAGTAGACTACAAGCTAAACATGAGTTAGCAGTGTGATGCAGCAGCAAAAAATGCCAATGCAAATCTAGGCTGCATTAATAGGAGTAGTGTCTAGATCAAGGGAAGTAATAGTATCACTCCATTCTCCTTTGGTCAGACCTCACCTGGAATACTGTTTCCAATTCTGGGCACAACAATTCAAGAGAGATACTGAGAAGGATGGTGTGAGGTCTGGAAGCCATTACGCCCTATGAGGAACGGCTTAGGGAACTGGGTATGCTTAGCCTGGAGAAGATAAGGTTGAGAGGGGACATGATAGCCATGTTTAAGTATTTGAAGGGATGTCATACTGGGGATGGAGCAAGCTTGTTTTCTGCTGCTCCAGAGACAAGGACATGGAGCAATCAACTCAGACTACAGGAAAAGAGAATCCACCTAAACATTAGGAAGAACTTCCTGACAGTAAGAGCTGTTTGGAAGTGGAATGCACTGCCTTGGAGTGTGGTGGAGTCTCCTTCTTTGGGTTTTTTTAAACATAGGTTGGATGGCCATCTGTCAGGAATGCTTGGATTGTGTGTTCCTGCAGGGCAGAAGCCGATCGGATGGTATCGCTGTTGGGGTCCCTTCCAGCCCTATGATTCTATGATTCTAGGCTGCATTTAGAACCTGGGAAAGTTACTCTTGGATTACACCGCCCAGAATCCTCCTGCCAGCACCCTTTTCAAGGTCTGGTTGCATTGTTCCTTTTCCAGCATTCTCTAGCCCAGTGGTTCTTAACTTGGGGTCCACAATGTCCTCACAGGGGGTCCACAAAGGCTTGAATACTGCTTGGCCCACCTCCTCCCTGTAGTGGAGTAGCCACATGACAGGAACCAAGGCAAAGGCTGGCTGGCTTTGCCTGCACATTGCCATTCAATCCACTCCAGCCACAAACTTGCAGGAAGAAGCAAGAGTGTCTCTGAGGGAAAGTTTAATGGATGGTGTAATTGTATTGTTGTTGTTGTTAGCTATTATTATTAGCTATTATTATTAGGGTTTTAACTCTTGAGTTAAGTCTTGGGGCAACAAAAGATATTTAAAGGGGCTCCCTGGTAAAGAAAAGGTTAAGAACCACTGCTCTAGGCCAATGCCTCTCACATAACAGTAATGCGAAACTGGTGTTTTAGTGACAACAATAAAACCATTGTTCCCAGTAATATTACTCCAAATTTTTCTTTATATTCTTTATATTCTTCTGTTAAAAGAGCTAGAGTGTTGTAGAAGTTTCAGCATTGCCCTATGACTGTGGAGACCAGGGTTTGAATCCTTACTCAGCCATGAATACCCACTGGCTGACCTTGGGCAAGTCACACTCTCTCAGCCTCAAAGGAAGTTAAAGGCTTTGAACTTAACCCTTTGAACAAACCTTCCCTAGAAAACCACATGGTAGGTTGGCCTTACTCAGAAATGACTTGAAGGCACATAGGCAAACACACACAAATTTCTTTTGCAGGCTGAACTCAGTTGGCAGCAAGGGGAGGAAGCTGAAGAAGACCAAGGGAGAAAGGGAGGGGAGAGGAACCAAGACATGTTAAAAGCAGCTGGAAAGATGGGCTGGAGGGGATCTGTTTGCAAGGAAGGAAAGGAAAGAAAGAAAGAAAGAAGCCCTTTCTGAGGGAGACAACCCTCAAATTCCCTGTCTCTCTCACACACACACACTCACCCTCTCCGACGTGCCTCTCCCTCCAGCTTCTGCCACAGAGGGCTGCTGTTTCTTTCTCTTTCTCTTTCTCTTTAGTTTTGGAGAGGCTGTTTTGTTTGTTTTTTAAAAAAAGCCAGCAGGAGGTTTTTGGAGGAGGAGGGTAAGAGGGGGCTCCTCCCGGCTGTCTCTTGGCTGTCTCCTTCGTTAGATTAAGGAGGCCAACACGAGGCCCCCTCTTGACCTCGGGCCCCCCTGCCAATGCTGATTTGGCAGACAAGTTAAACCGGCCCTGCATGGGGGGTCCTGGAGCCAAACCCCAGCGAATGTAAAGGGTCCACTGTAACTTGCTTTAAGATTATTGTAATTGACAAATTTAAACTTCACAGTGGGTCTATATTTAAACCTCATTGTCAATCTGGGCCTTAACTATGTAATAACAGATACTAACTGTGTAATACTCAGAAATAAATTAGCCTGAATTCGGTGATCAGTGTGTAATATCTGTGTGGGCGCTCGGGTCTTGAAGTCGCCGGTTGACTTAGGGGGAATCCCATGGATTTCAGAGGGTTTTCTTAGGCAACGATACTTAAGAGGTGGTTTTGCCAGTTCCCTCCTCTGACTGAATACAGTTGTCCCTTCATATTCACTGGGGTTTGGTTCCAGGGCACACACATACACCCCCATGGATACCAAAATCCGTGAATACTCAATTCCCATTATATGCTCTCTCTCTGGCTTTTCTTTGCAAACGAAGATTCAGGAAGGACTCATCCCGCGGTTTCTGCAAGTGCACTGATAACTAAAAAGGCCAATCCGAGATAAACAACTCCGGTTGCAGAAAGCACAGCAGAAGGTCTCCTTGGGTGATGTTTCCGGGTTGTGGTTCTTTATGCTTTGTCGTTTCTCTTCAAGACTTGTTCGGCATGAGTTCTAAAATAAGGCAGCAGCATTGTGGATAGTGTGTCTCCATGCCTCCCGATGTGAGGCCAGGGCGGACCATTGTTGGTGGTCAATTTGGCCGAGCCTGAGATGTTGCTTCAGGGAGTCCTTGTATCACTTTTTTGGAGTGCCCCTCTTACGCTGACCTGTGGTGAGTTCACCGCAGAGTACTATTTTTGGGAGGCAATCGTCCTCCATCCTAGAAATGTGCCCTTCCCAGCGCAGCTGTGTTCTCAATATCATGGCCTCAATGCAGGTGATCCCTGCTTGCTCAAGGACAGCAACATTTGTCACATAGTCAGTCCAGTGTATATTTAGGATTGTGTGTATACAGTGCTGATGAAAGCGTTCGAGGAGATGCACTGGAAGCCTCAGACCCAACCCTGCATGCAGGCGGTTCAGGACTTTGGTCGCTTAAGGCTGACCCAGGAGATGATAGTCTTGTTCGGCAGCATCCTGAATGACCAAGCAGCCTTTTTTAAGGAGAGCACTGCTTGCTCCATATGGAGAGGGGCTAGAAAAGGTGGCCTAACGAAAGCTCATCCCATTCTACCTGGTTGGCTAGCCGCGGCCAATGGGCATCGTCTGATGTGGTCAAACCAAGGCAAAGAAACAAAGGCACACACCAGCCTCCAAAGGTGTAAATAAACTGACGCTTGCATGCTGGAACATCAGAACCATGCGAGACTCTGCATTATATGCAATGTCATAGCAAAATGGTGTCTCTTATATAAGATGGCAAAATCAAGGTTTGCTTTTTGGATTATTATTTTTTAAAGAATATTTTCAAGCCGTGAATACTTAAATCCATGGATATGGAGGGACAACTGTATAGCCTGCTGCTTTAATTTATTTCATAGCCATTTCAGTTTTTGGAGTAGGCGCGATAAAATAATGCTTTAGGGTAGATTTTTCAAAATTTATCCTCACTAAGATGGGATTTTTACAAACCCTAATTTATATTCTCTTGCCTCCAAAAACTCCCACCGCACACGCACACGCATGCACAACTTAATGGGTTTGAAACTAATAGAAGCTAATTCTAGAAGTTGACTAGATTCTGCCTTCAAATAAAAAAATAATAAGTACAATCTTTTCTTATAAGTTTTTAGACAGAACTCTGAAACACAGATAACAATTACGGTTGTCCCATCATATCCACAGATTTGGTATCCATGGATATTGAAGTACCAACTTTACAAGGAGCTTTGGAAATGCAGTAGGACCCCCGTATCCACTGATTCATTATCCACTGATTCAATTATCCATTGAGCACAAAACAGTACACCTATCATAGAAAATGTGTCTTCTCTAGCCATTTTCTAGGTCCTCCAAGGCAACTCTATGGTTTTTTTTTATTTTTTAGTTTATTGTATAACTTAACATACACAACATAACATGGTATGGTCTGATATAACATAACATAGATGATATAGATTATACATATCTGCGTAACATATTTCATCTATATTTCAATTACCGTATATTCCGGCGCATAAGATGACTTTTAAGCACTCAAAAGTGCCCTCCAAAATCGACAGTCGTCTTATACGCCGGATATAATTTGCTTCGCCTGCCTGCCTATCTCCTGCCTCTTCGCAAACAGAGCAAAGAGGCAGGAGATGGGGCCGGGGGTGAAGCAAAGTGCTTTTCCAGTTCATTCGCCCCCCTCCTCTGTCTTCTCCCCATTTGAGGAGCAACGGAGACAGAGGAGGGGGGTGAACATTGCGGTTTGCCGCGGCCGCCACTTGATCGCCTCTGCAGCGGCCGAGGCAAACTGCTAGATTCGCCCTTTTCCCCCACCTTGCTTGAAGGTGGAGGAAAAGGGCGAAAATGCCCCCTCCCCCCAGCCACCCTCCGCCCATCCACCCCCTTCCCGAAAGCCACGGTTCCATTGGAATCGCGGCTTTGGAGAGGGGGGTGGCTGTGAAGCCCCCTCCCCACCTCCCCCCAGCCACCCTCCGCCCATCCACCCCCTTCCCCAAAGCCACGGTTCCCTTCGAATCGCGGCTTTGGAGACGGGGGGTGGCTGCGAAGCCCCCTCCCCGCCTCCCCCCATCCACCCTCCGCCCATCCACCCCCTTCCCCAAAGCCGCGGTTCCCTTGGAATCACGGCTTTGGAAATGGGGGGTGGCTGCGAAGCCCCCTCCCCGCCTCCTCCCAGCCACCCTCCGCCCATCCACCCCTCTTCCCCAAAGCCGTGCTTTGGAGAGGGGCGTGGCTGCGAAGCCCCCTCCCCCAGCCATCCATCCACCCTCCGCCCAGCCACCCCCCTTCCCCAAAGCCGCGCTTTGGAGAGGGGGGTGGCTGCGAAGCCCCCCTCCCCCCAGCCACCCAGCCACCCTCTGCCCAGCCACCCCCTTCCCCAAAGCCGCGCTTTGGAGAGGGGGGTGGCTGCGAAGCCTCCTCCCCCCAGCCACCCATCCACCCTCTGCTCAGCCACCCCATTCCCCAAAGCCGTGCTTTGGAGAGGGGGGGTGGCTGCGAAGCCCCCTCCCTCCAACTATACTTCCACCCTCCCCGAAGCCCCCTCCCTCCACCCCCCAACCAGCTGGCCATCCCACATTCCTCAACCCACCAGGAGACTGGGCAGCCTCCTGTGGGTTGGGGAATCACGGGAGGAGGGAGCCCAGAAGGAGGGATCGGGGCTGTGGAGTTAAATCCCTAGATTCGCTCCCTCTCCCTTGATGGTGGGGAGAGGGGGCGAATCCCGGGGTTTGGCTCCACAGCCCCGCATCCTCCCTATGGAGCCCAATGGGGCATGTTAGCCCCTTCTCCCCACCTTCCTTGAAGGTGGGGAGAGGGGGCGAATCTATGGGTTTGCCGTGGCCGCCCCTGCTTCCCCCGCCTTGGTCCCCTTTGGAAGAGCCAAGATGGAGGGAAGGGGGCTGCTGAGGCAAACTGGGCATTTTCACCCCTTTCCTCCACCTTTGAGTCCAGTTTGACTGGAAGGTTGAAGAGAGGGGCGAATGTTGCCCTGCCAGCTGATCCTGTTCGCTTTCCCAACTCACGAGGAGATCCTCATGAGTTGGGAAACAAAGAGGATCAGCTGGCAAGGCTCCCCCAGCCAGCCAAATTGGGGGGTGGTCTTATCTGGCGAATATATGCCTAAGCCTAGATTTTTGGCTGGAAATTGGGGGGGGGTGGTCTTATACGCCCAGTCATCTTATACGCCGGAATATACGGTAATTGATCAATTACACATTATTTGTCTCTTCCTCCCGGACTTCTCCAACAAGTATCATCACTTCCCACTACTTTCTTTCCTTCTCTCTGTTAGTTCATTTACGCATATCTCCCCACTCTTACACATACCTTCCCACACTTACACATACCTTCTCACACTTACACATGCCTTCTCACTTGCATCACCATCCCTTTTTTCCCCTTCCCTTCCTCTCTTGACTTCCTGTTCTCCTTCATCTCGACTTAGATCATATTTTTAACAATTTCCTTGTGTCACCTCTACCAATTCAACCTATATTCAGTCTTCATTTATAAATAACATGTAGTTTTACTTGCTTTTCTCAAATACTATCGTAATCTCAGTATATAAATAAGGTTAATAATTGTATATGCAGTTTATACATAAGTTTGTTTAAACTATTCAAAATATTTAGCGTCATAATGTTATATTATTCCTATTATATATACTATGTATAGTTATACATGTTGCTTACAGTAGTATTTTTCCCGATTGATAGACATTGTTATTTTCTATTTTAATGGTATTGATCGATGCTATGTTCTCGTAACATATTCAATCTTACTCAAGCTTTTGCTTCTCTTTGCAATACCCCTTTTTTCTCGCTCCTTTCTCTTATTACACATGTTACATCCTTTCATCTATTCTCTCATTTCCATCCCTCCCAACAAAACATGATTTAAATTGACTTTTTAGTTACCAAAGTTTTTCATCCATATTCCATGTTTTCCTCCAAAAAATTTTCACGGGAGCCCACTCTTCCTTAATTTTTGCATACCTTGTTTTGTGTAGGGTTCCCGTTAGTTTATCATTGTCCTGCTTCTCTTTGATTTTTAATAACCAATCTGGTATTTGTGGGATTTCCTTACTCCTCCACTTTTTGGCAATAAGCAGTCTTGCTGCCGTCACTAAATATAGTAACGTCCTCCAGTAATGTTTTATTTTTGTTTTTTCAATTGGCGTTGTTATATTTAGTAAATATAGCTTAGAGCTCATCTCATACTGGACGTCAAATATTTCTTGTATTTTTTTTGTGTCCTTTTATCCAGAATCTTTTGATAGCAGGGCAAGTCCACTACATGTGGTAAAGAGAACCCACCTCTTTACCACATCTCCAGCAATGATTATATTTAGTTTTGTAGATTTTACTGATTTTCGTAGGTGTCATATACCACCTGTTCACCATCTTTAAATGGTTTTCCTTCAACAGAAGACATGCCGTGAATGCGTCAGTGTTTTCCCAAGCTTTATTCCATTCTTCCAATTCTATCGTGTCTCCCACATCAATTGCCCATTTGATCATTGCATCAGTTACCGGATCCTTTTCCATCTCCCTTTCTAGCAGCAAATTATATAGTTTCGATATTCGCTTCCCATCCTTCTGCCAGAGTATTTTATCCAGTTCATTTTCTAACATTTCAAACCTGAATTTTTGGTTATCCTCTTGAAATTTATTTTGAAGTTGCAGATACTTAAACCAATTCATGTTGCATCCCATTGATTCAATCTCTTCCTGTGTCCTTAATTTTATTCCTTTCCCTTTTTTCCATTCTTTTGGATCTATTAAATCTTTATATCTTAACCATACTTTCGTTTTTTCCCATCTTCCCATCATAGCTTCTTGAGGGGAGATCCAAATGGGTAATTTGCTATAGAATTTCTCTTTCAGTTTATTCCATATTCTCAGCAATGCTTTTCTTACGATATGATTCCCAAAATCTCTGTTCACATGCGACTTCCCATACACCAAATACGTGTGCCATCCATATCTTAGGGCGTATCCTTCTAACGCTAGTAGTTTGTCGTTATCTAATTTCACCCAATCTAGCAGCCAGTTCATACCACAAGCTAAATAGTATTAATTGAAATATGGTAAGGCAGCACCACCAGACTTCTTGTTTGCAGTTAAGATTTGCCACTTTATCTGTGGTTTTCTCCCACCCCAGATGAATTTGTTTAGGTCTGAAGTCCATTGTCGAATTACTTTATCATTTTGAAGAATAGGTAGATTTTGAAACATGAATAAACATTTAGGCAGAATAGTCATCTTTATTGCATTCACTTTCCCCAGCAGAGATAAATCCAGTTTCTCCCACCATTGCAGGTCTTTCTTAACTTCAGACCACAATCTTGTATAGTTGTTTTCATAAAGGTCTATATTCCTTTTTCCTAACCATATCCCAAAGTATTTCACTTTCTTTGTTATCTTACATCCTGATTTGTTTTGGAGTATTTCTTCTTCCCTCTTTGACAGATTTTTAGTTATAATCGCCGTTTTATCTCTATTCAATTTGAAGCCAGAAAATTCTCCAAACTTATTTAATATATCCAGTAAGTTTGTGATGTTCTCAATCAGATCTTCTAAAATAATTGCCAAGTCATCTGCGAATGCCCTAATTTTATATTCATAGTCTTTGATTTTCAACCCCGGAATCTGATCATCTTTCCTTATTCGGTTTATTAGTGTTTCTAAAGCTAATATAAATAATATCGGGGACAACAGGCAACCTTGGCGGGTACCTTTCTCAATATTGAAGGTTTCAGATCTTTGTCCATTTATCAGTATACGGGCTCTTTGAGTTTTATAGATCGCTTTAATATTTTTGACAAATTCTTCTCCAATATTTAATTCTTCTAGCGTGTTCATTATGAAGCTCCAATTAACATTATCAAAAGCCTTCTCGGCATCTATGAAAATAATTGCGACTTTTTTATTGTTTGCCCTTTCATAGTGCTCTATCACATTGAGCATTGTTCTAATGTTTGAGGACATTTGTCGACCTTTGATAAATCCCACCTGATCATCCAGTATCAATTCTTTGATGATCATATTTATCCTATTGGCCAGCATTGTGGCAAAGATTTTATAGTCTACGTTGAGTAGCGATATGGGTCTGTAATTTGCTACATTGGATGTTTCTTTCCCTTCCTTGGGGATTAAGGTTATATCTGCTATTTGCCAAGAGTTTGGGATTCCTTCCATCTTTATTTTAGTCATCGTTTTTTGTAGTGGTGTTACTAACTCATCTTGAAACCTTTTATAAAATTCTGCTGTGAAGCCATCCTGTCCAGGTGATTTTCCTGTCTTCGTTTGGTTGATTGCACATATGATTTCTTCTTCTTTAAAAGGTTGCTCTAACTTCATTTTCATTTCTTCTGTAATTCTCAAATGAGTGTTTTCTTTTTACACATTTACCCATCGCACTCTGTTGGGCTTCATCCATGTCTGATTTCTTATAGAGGGTCTCATAATATTCTTTAAATATAGCCTTGATATCTTCATTTGTATAGTAACTCTGCCCCTCCTTTTTTATTTTTAATAGAAAATGTGCATTATTAGGTTCTTCTCAGTTTCTTTCTTCAATCTATATGACATCCATTTGCCCACTTTATTAGCATTCTCGAAATATCTTTGCCTTGCTCTTTTCAGTTTATTGCCCACAGCCTCTGCCAAATCTGCCTTCAGAGTTTTATGAATCAGTCTTATTTCAGTCTGTATCTTTATGTTTTTTGGTTGTTTCCTCAAGATCTCTTCTTTTGTTTTTAGTTCTTGCACCAGTTCTTGATTATGTGACAAATTTTCCTTTTTTATTTCTGCTCCTCTTAACAAAAAGGTTCCTCGGATTGTTGCTTTAAATGCATCCAATATTGTTTTTTCCTGTACTTCTCCTTCCTTGTTTTCCTCAAAGTAGAGTTTTATTTCTTTCTTGATCCTTTGGACAAAGGTTTCATCTCTTAACATATTTTCACTCAGTCTCCATTGGTACTGTCTTAGTCATTTTCAACTGTATTTCTATAGGGTTATGACCCGAGATTATTCTTTCTTGAATGTCAAAGCTTTTGATTTTTGTCAATATCTCTGTTGTGGACCAAAACATGTCTATTCTAGACAGGGACTTATGCGTTTCCAAAAGCGAGATTTTCTTCCAGTTTTCCTATTTTATCCTGGTTATGTTCAACATTCCCCTTAAGATCTTTCAATTCTGTCTTCATACTGTCCAATTTCGTATTTATTTTGTCTATCTCTGCCTTTACCTCTTTCTTAAATATTTTAAAATCTTCCCTGAGGTCACGTTTAAAACATCTCAATTCTTCCAGAATTTACATCCCAATATCAGACTGCTTCAATGGATTTTCAGAAGAGCCACATCTTTGTCTCAGAATTGTATTAGTTTGTCTCTCTGGCTTTTCTTCGCAAACAAAGATTCAGGAAGGACTCATCCCGCGCTTTCTGCAAGCGCGCTGATGACTGAAAAGGCCAATCCGAGATAAACAAGTCCGGTTGCAGAAAGCACAGCAGAAGGTCTCCTTGGGTGATGTTTCTGGTCTGTGGTTCTTTCTGTGTTGTCATTTCTCTTCAAGACTTGTTCGGCATGAGTTCTCAAATAAAGCCGCAGCATTGTAGATAGTGCGTCTCCATGCCTCCCAATGTGAGGCCAGGACAGACCATTGTTGGTGATCATTTGGCCGAGCCTGAGATGTAGTTTCAGGGAGTCCTTGTATTGTTTTTTTTTTTTGAGCGCCCCTCTTATGCTGACCCGTGGCGAGTTCACCATAGAGTACTATTTTTGGGAGGCGATGGTCCTCCATCCTAGAAACATGCCCTGCCCAGCAATACTGAGAAAATGATTCTCTGCATGGGAACCGTGGCAAGGATAGTATATGCCCTATATTGGAAGAATGAGAAAAAAACCTAACTTAGAGAAATGGATATTAAAGGTGGAGATTTTGCAGAAATTGACAGGTTAACTAGATTATTGTAAAGGGCAAAATGATTCAAAATTCTGAAAGAGATTGGTAAATGGGGAAATAATCTGTAAAAATGAAATGAATATTAAAAAGAAAGAACAAGGATTGGATATGAGATAATCTTGTAAAAGGATAGTAAACTATACATATAACAATGCTAATATGTTGGATGAGGTACAAAATCAATGATGACAACAACCAACAAATAAGATTGCAGGAAATTGTTATACAGTTCTCCCTTCGTATCCATGGATTTGGTATCCGAGTATTTAAGTATTTACGGCTTGGAAATATTCTTTAAAAAATAATAATCCAAAAAGCAAACCTTGATTTTGCCATCTTATATAAGGGACAGCATTTTGCTATGCCACTGTATATAATGGGACTTGACTATTCAGGAATACTAAAAGAGAAGAGACCTCAAGACGGATGGGACTTTCTCAAAAGGGAGATACCAAAGGCACAATTTCGAACAGTACCATTGAGGAAGAAAAATGGGAGGTGTCTCAAGAAACCAGGATGGATGACTAAAGAACTTTCAATGGAGCTAAGTTTTAAACGGAACATGTATAGGAAATGGAAAAGGGGGGAAATCACCAAAGAAGAATTCAAACAGATAGCGAACACGTGTAGGAGTAAAGTCAGAAAAGCTAAAGTGCAGAATGAGCTCAGGCTTGCTAGGGAGGTTAAGAACAATAAAAACGGGGGGTTTGGGTATGTCCGCAGCAAAAGGAGGAAGAAGGAAATGATAGGGCCACTACGTGGAGAAGATGGCAAAATGCTAACAGGGGACAGAGAAAAGGCAGAATTACTCAACACCTTCTTTGCCTCAGTGTTTTCAGAAAAGGAAAATGAGGACCAACCTGAGGATAATGGAACAGAGGACACAATAGGGGAAATCCAGCTCAAAATAAGTAAAGAGGTCATACGGGAATACCTTCTTAATCTAAATGAATTTAAATCTCCAGGACCAGATGAACTACATCCAAGAGTATTAAAAGAGCTGGCAAATATAATCTCAGAGCCATTGGCAATAATCTTTGAGAACTCCTGGAGAACAGGAGAAGTCCCAGCAGACTGGAGGAGGGCAAACGTCCCCATCTTCAAAAAGGGGAAAAAAGAGGATCCCAACAATTATCGTCCAGTTAGTCTGACATCAATACCAGGGAAGATTCTAGAGCAGATCATTAAACAGAGAGTCTGTGAACATTTAGAAGGCAATGCCATAATCACAAAAAGTCAACATGGGTTTCAGAGAAACAAGTCATGCCAGACTAATCTGATCTCTTTTTTTGATAAAGTTACCAGCTTGGTAGATGAAGGGAATGCTGTGGACATCACATAGCTTGATTTCAGTAAGGTCTTTGATAAGGTTCCCCATTACATTCTTGCAAACAAGCTTGTAAAATGTGGGCTAGACAAGTTAACTGTTCAATGGATTTGTAATTGGTTGAGCGGCCGAACCCAAAGGGTGCTCAGCAGTGGCTCCTCTTCGTCTTGGAAAGATGTGACCAGTGGGGTGCCACAGGGTTCTGTCCTGGGCCCAGTGCTATTCAACATCTTTATCAATGACTTAGATGAGGGAATTAGGGGCATACTTATCAAATTTGCAGATGACACCAAATTGGGAGGAGTAGCTAATACCCTAGAGGACAGATTCAAAATTCAGAATGACCTGGATAGACTGGAGAGCTGGGCCAAAGCTAACAAAATGAAATTCAATACGGAGAAATGTAAAGTACTGCATTTAGGGCGGAAAAATGAAATGCATAAATATAGGATGGGAGAGACCTGGCTGAATGAGACTACGTGTGAAAGGGATCTGGGAGTCGTAGTAGACCACAAGTTGAACATGAGCCAACAGTGTGATGTGGCAGCTAAAAAGGCCAATGCGATTTTGGGCTGTATCAATAGAAGTATAGTGTCTAGATCAAGGGAAGTAATAGTGCCACTCTATTCTGCCTTGGTCAGACCTCACTTAGAATACTGTGTCCAGTTCTGGGCACCACAATTCAGAAAGGATATTGACAAATTGGAGCGTGTCCAGAGAAGGGCAACTAAAATGGTGAAAGGTCTGGAAACGATGCCTTATGAGGAGAGACTTAGGGAGCTGGGTATGTTTAGCCTGGAAAAAAGACGGTTTAGAGGCGATATGATAGCCCTGTTTAAGTATTTGAAGGGATGTCACACTGAGGATGGAGCAGGCTTGTTTTCTGCTGCTCCAGAGACTGGAACACGGAGCAATGGGTGCAAGCTCCAGGAACAGAGATTCCACCTCAACATGAGGAGGAACTTTTTGATAGTAAGAGCTGTTCGGCAGTGGAATGCACTCCCTCGGAGCGTGGTGGGGTCTCCTTCCTTGGAGGTCTTTAAACAGAGGCTGGATGGCCACCTGTCGGGGATGCTTTGATCAAGATTTCCTGCGTGGCAGGGGGGTTGGACTGGATGGCCCTCGTGGTCTCTTCCAACTCTGCAATTCTATGATTCTATGATTCTATTCATGGATTTTGATATCCACGGGGGGGGGCGCGTGGGGGGTGTCCTGAAACCAAACCCTAGCGAATATGAAGGGACAACTGTACAGTTAAATAATTGTTACACAGTTGTATTTTTTCTATTATTATTTATGTTGTTTTGTCTTAGTTGCTTTGTTTTCTTTTACATGTATGTATATATGAAGGGGGAATTCAATAAAAAGAATTTTTTTAAAAAAGAGGAGGCAGTGGTACTGGGCACTAGCTAAGAGAGAAATATTTTAAACTATTACCATGGCTTTTATCTACATTGGTTCTGAAGAGTGCACTAAATCTGAATTAAACCTATTAATAGGAGTATACAGTAGTGTCTAGATCAAGGGAAGTAATGGTACCACAACCCAATCTGCTTTGGACAGACCTCACCTGGAATACTGTGTCCAGTTCTGGGCACCAGAATTCAGGAAGGATATTGAGAAGCTGGAATGTGTCCAGAGGAGGCTGACCAGGATAATGGGAGGTCTGGAAGCCATACCCTATGAGGAGCGGCTTAGGGAGCTGGGCATGTTTAGTCTGGAGAAGAGAAGGTTGAGAGGTGACATGATAGCCCCTCTGTTGAAACATTTGAAGGGATGTCATACTGAGGATGGGGCAAGCTTGTTTTCTGCTACTCCAGAGACTAGGACATGGAGCAATGGATTCAAATTACAGGAAAAGAGATTCCACCTAAATATTAGGAAGAATTTCCTGACAGTAGGAGCTGTTTGGAAGTGGAATACACTGCCTTGTAGTGTGGTGGAGTCTCCTTCTTTGGAGGTTTTTAAGCAGAGGCTGGAAGACTATATGTTGGGAATGATTTGATTGTGTGTTCATGCACGGCAAGGTGTTGAACTGCATGGCCCTTGTGGTCTCTTCCAACTCTATGATTCTATGATTCTATTTACTATTGAGCCTACACAGATGAATATTGAGAGATGTATGTAAGTGAGGTGCTCCCACTGACAGCTCTGGCAGAATCTGCACAACTTAGATTTTTTTCATTGCAGGAAATGGTGAAGATTATATGGAGTTAAATAGTACACTGTTCTATCTGTCATTTAAGATCATGAAGGAAGACAATACAAATATTCCCCGAGATGCTGAAGTAGGGCTGGAGAATTATCCAATGGCCTCCTTCTTCAGCCAGGTGGATGTGATTTGAGGGGATCATCTCATCAGTACCTTACAGAGCTTTCATAACATCTGTGCTGAACTACAGTGAAGACACTCTAGCAAGCCAGTTTTCTGCAGGCTTGTTTTATAAAGATACAGCTGGACTGGAGGGGAATAATAGGGGTTTATTAAAAGAGCAAACTTGATGACTGAAAGTTGAAAAGTAGATCTGCTGGGTTTTATTAAGATGACCGGGTTTTTTTCAAGAAAAACTGCTGTTAAATGGGAATTATGTGAAAATTAAACTTACATGCAATGAAGATGCTTTCTGCATAATGACTGATGATGCAGACAGCAATTACAAATTGCAGATTTTATCAGCTTCCTTCTTTGGGAAGAAGGTCTGAGTGTCACCAGGAGTCTGGCTGGTCATGCACAAGCTTTACTGACTTGCAGTGCTAAATATCCAGTGGACTGTTTAAGTTATGAAAGTATTCAGCAACCCAAGAGGAAGCTGTGGTTCCAATCAGGAGAATCTTTTGGGGCCAACTACCCAAACAAGTGGTTATAGGTCTGTTTGATAATGATTCCTTCAGTGGAATTTACAACAAAAGCCCCTTTAATTTTAAACATTATGACATCAGTTTTGCTGCACTGTACTTGGATGGAGAACAGAACCCAACAAAACCATTTCAACCCAGTTTTGAAGATGGAAACAGCTCAGAGAATACATGAATTTGGTGCAGACAGCTGGCAAGCATATGAAAGACCAGTCTCTTTTAATCAACTGTGAGGAATGTGCAAGAGGTTACATGCTTCTTATTCGTGGTCTCTGTGAATGCATACAGTGGGTTAATCTTGTGCCTGCTCAGAACACTTCCGAAATTTCTAGCACCTCATCTTAAACTTTTGGGTGATAGGACCGCCCCCCCTCACCCTGGTGCATATAAGCCCATCCCTCTCACCAACTGCCCAGTTTCTTTTTTTCTGCCACGTGGAAAGCACTGAAGGAACTTCTGCTAAGCCTCATCCTTCTTCTTCTTCTTCTTCTTCTTCTTCTTCTTTTTTACCAATTTTGGTGTTTTTAAACTATTTCCAGACCTTGGACTGGACTTTGACTGCTTTTTTGTCTACCCCCTTCGGTTTTGTCTCGGATCGGTTTCATCGGTTTTGACTAGGATTCCATTGATACTGAGCTTGCTATCTCCTCTGGGTTCGGCTGCTAGGATTGGTTTGCTGGTTTCTGGCCATGGACTGTACTGCACTGTGCTTTACCCCTTCTATAAAAATGTCTGGGGTTGGTTTTTTAAATCTTGCTCCCAATGCTCTGCTAAAATGACCGAACCTGACGGTCATTCAAAGTGCCTTTTTTGTCTAGGAGAGGCACATGATGTACTATCATGCAGGCACTGCAAGGCCTTCACTCCACAGGCCAGGAAAAAAGTGGCTTAAAGCCCAGCTCTATGAGAAGGCCCTGTTTGTTTTGGCTTCGGAGAAGGCCTCGGGTTCGGGAACCACCCCTAGATCTCTGGGAGGGCTGACCAAGAAAGGTTCAGTCTCGGTACGGGATAAGGCTACTTCTAAGTCCATCCTGATGTCGACTCAGGCGAGGGGCAATGATACTGACTGATCCCGTCCAGAAGTTCCTGGTACCTCATCACCTGGAGGAAAGTCAGTACTGGTGGAGTCAGTACCGGAGTCCCCTCAGAAAACAAAACCAAGGAAGGCCAAGGTGACTGGGAGGAAAGAATCCCCCAGGAAAGGCCGATCTTGGGAGCAGAAAAAGGCCAAACAACAAGATCACCAGTCTTGTGATCCCAAGGCAAAGAGGTCGAAAGGGAGATGGAAGAAGGTTCCCTGGTTTCACCCCTGGTGAAAAGAAGGGTGACGATACCATCTCTGGACCGGACTGGGAAGATGAGCCCACTTATGCTGTGGCACAGGCTGAAGACGATTCATCCCTCGGTGTGCAAATCATCAGGGTTTCATGCTTGAGGTCACCATTGGACATCGGTTCTTCCGTGCAACACTGTGCCTGGTCCTGGTCCCAATCACAGTCTCAACCTGAATGCCATTCCCAGTCTTGTTTTGCCTCTTGGTCCTACTCTGGCTTTCAGTACTGTTCCAGGTCTCGACTTCGGTCCCGGTCCTGGTTGGAAGAACATCAGGGATCCAGATCCTGCTCTCACTCGACACCGACCTACTGTTCCCGCTCTCTGCTGATGCAGAGGTCACGCTGCCATTCGCCTCACCGAACCCCGACTCCAGTGGTCCCAGATAAACAGAAGATGCCCCCTCCAAGACAGTCTTCTAAATCTCCAGTACCGGGGTCTATGGGACGCTCCAAATCACCAGTACCGAGACCATCCAGACATAGGTCCTGTTCACCGAGACCGTGCATACAACAGTCCCACTCTCCATCGTCCAGCTCTCAGGACTCATATGACGACTCGGTGTGGTATGAAGACGAATGGTGGGATTGCTACGATAGGTATCGTTATGATGCGCCACCAAGAAGCTTCTATACTGACTGATACTACTGGGGACCAGACTACCGATACCGGCACTTTGATGAACCCTCACCAGTACTGTATACCGTAGGGAGGACTGGGATAGATGGTCTTGCCCCCGCTCTCCAGAGAAGCGCCACCGACAATACAAGCACAGTCATCCAGTGGTGGTGGAATCTCCTAGGGGGCCTAAATCTCCATTGAAAAGAGTCCTGGTACATACCTCCCCTCGGTCTCCTTCCAAAAGGAGATTTTCTCCAAAACCTTCTGAACCTAGGAAGTCTCCTACTCCTGTTACTGCAGGATGGCCTAAGACTCTGACTCCAGTGGTTCTGGCAACTCCAGATCATGAGTTGGACGAGTCAGACACTGACACCCCTTCACCCAAACCATCACCTTGGGGCAAAGGGGAAACACTTGAACCTGCTTCGCCAACAGATGATGTCCGCTCATATTCAGACATGGTGAACAGTGCTGGGGTTAACTACATCAATACCACATGTGCATGTAGACGACCCCATATTTCATGATCTTCAAAGGCATGCCACTCCCTTACCTTACATCCGCTTCTCACCGTTTCTCACACAGATCGCCAAGACAGCATGGTCTGCTCCCTCTTCTGTGCCACCAACATCTAAGAGCCTAGAACCCCTCTACATAGTCTCTGAGGAGGCAGTTCCTTGGCTGGGCGCACATCCAAAACCAAACTCCATTATAGTTGATGCAGCCCAGGTGCACATGTCGCAGAAAATCCATTCTTTACCTATGGAACGTGAAGGCAAGAAGCTGGATGCCGTGGGCAAAAAAATTCTATTCTTCAGCTTGCCTCCTCATGAAGATAGCGAACTACATCGCTTGCATGGGGGCCTATCAGAAACACCTTTGGGATGTTATATCCCCTTTTCTGCATAAACTTCCCCAGCAAGACCTGGATCTTGTGCACAACACAAGAAACGATGGCATCGCACTGGCTGACTTAGATGAGGGAATTAGGGGCATACTTATCAAATTTGCAGATGACACCAAATTGGGAGGAGTAGCTAATACCCTAGAGGACAGGATCAAAATTCAGAATGACCTGGATAGACTGGAGAGCTGGGCCAAAGCTAACAAAATGAAATTCAATACGGAGAAATGTAAAGTACTGCATTTAGGGCGGAAAAATGAAATGCATAAATATAGGATGGGAGAGACCTGGCTGAATGAGACTACGTGCGAAAGGGATCTAGGAGTCCTAGTAGACCACAAGTTGAACATGAGCCAACAGTGTGATGCGGCAGCTAAAAAGGCCAATGCAATTTTGGGCTGTATCAATAGAAGTATAGTGTCTAGATCAAGGGAAGTAATAGTGCCACTCTATTCTGCCTTGGTCAGACCTCACTTAGAATACTGTGTCCAGTTCTGGGCACCACAATTCAAAAAGGATATTGACAAATTGGAGCGTGTCCAGAGAAGGGCAACTAAAATGGTGAAAGGTCTGGAAACAATGCCTTATGAGGAGAGACTTAGGGAGCTGGGTATGTTTAGCCTGGAAAAAAGACGGTTTAGAGGCGATATGATAGCCCTGTTTAAGTATTTGAAGGGATGTCACGCTGAGGATGGAGCAGGCTTGTTTTCTGCTGCTCCAGAGACTGGAACACGGAGCAATGGGTGCAAGCTCCAGGAACAGAGATTCCACCTCAACATGAGGAGGAAGTTTTTGACAGTAAGAGCTGTTCGGCAGTGGAACACACTCCCTCGGAGCGTGGTGGGGTCTCCTTCCTTGGAGGTCTTTAAACAGAGGCTGGATGGCCATCTGTCGGGGATGCTTTGATTGTGATTTCCTGCGTGGCAGGGGGGTTGGACTGGATGGCCCTCGTGGTCTCTTCCAACTCTGCAATTCTATGATTCTATGATTCTATGATTCTACCAACAACAGTTGTTGAAGCATTGGATTACGCAGGGAAGATCCTGGCTAGTGCCGTTGCTGTCCACAGACACACTTGACTTCATCTGTCCGACCTCTCTTCTATGTCTAGGTCAGTGATAGAGGATCTCCCATTTGATGACGCTGGTCTCTTCCACTCAGAGATAGATATGAAGCTGGAGCATACACATAAAATGCACACAACAGCATAGTGCTTTGGCATCCCTCCGCCTGGCCAGGCACCATGTTCATGATTCTATTCCAAGAGGCTTCCCCCTTCCTTTTGCAGGAGGTTCAGCCCTACGATGCCCCGCTCTCAGCACACCACTCAAGCTTATGAGCTATACTAGAGGAAATTTCAGGCCCCTACTAAGCACAAGTCTCAGTTCCAGAAAAAGAAGCCCAAATCTCCCAAGCAGAGTCTGACTACCCATCTCTACCCACGGTACCATCAGTCCAATCTCCATCAGAAGGGCTTCTTGCTGCTTACCACCACTGGTGCACAATCACCACAGACTCATGGGTCCTCAGTATTATCCGAAATGGATACTTCATAGAATTTGACGCCTTACCCCCCCCCCAACAGGGTCACTAAAATCTGCTCCTCCTTCCACCCATCTTGAGGAAAAAGTTCAATCCTTGCTGTGGAAAGGGGCTATAGAGGAAATCCACCGATGCCACCAGAGAGAATCCTTTTTCTCCCGCTACTTCCTTGATAACAAAAAAGACGGTGGCATGCATCCCATCTTAGACCTCTGAGAGGTCAACAGTTTTATCATACCCAAACACTTCAAGATGGTCACTCTTTCCACTATCCTCCCATTCCTCCATGCAGGAGACTGGTTTGCCACCATCGATCTTCGAGATGCCTACTTCCACATTGTGATAGCACAGCCTCACAGGAGATTCCTGGCTTTTGCAGTAAGCCCCAAACTCTACTGCTTCAAGGCTCTCCCATTCATCCTCTTCACGGCCCCAAGAGTGTTTACAAAATGCATGGCTCCGGTTGTAGCTCACCTTCACACAAGAGGCATCGTGATCTTCCCATACCTAGACGACTGGCTGATCATGGGTCCTTCAGAGGAAAAAGTGGGAGAAGAAGTGACAGTCACAATATCCCTACTTTGAGACCTGGGTCTCATGGTCAATGAGGGCAAATCACACTTGGTCCCATCAAGAATTGCAAAGTTCATTGCCCAACTGAACTCCTTCAAGGGCAGAGCCTTTCTACCGGCAGACTGCTTTGCTGTGTTGAGGAGCATGGTGATCCACTGTGTTACCAGGAGAAAGGTGACAGCACACTTCGTTCAGACCCTTCTGGGTCACATGGCATCTACTACAGCCGTGACACCCTTTGCCAGACTGCGAATGCACTCTCCACATCTCTACAAGCATGGTTCCTCCAATCATTCGATCCTATGCAGGACGACCCTCTAAAACTGTTGTCAGTCCCGTGATCAATCCTCAGACAGCTGAAATGGTGGTCCCTTCCATGAAATGTTCAGTGCAGTTTACCCTTCAAGATTCCCCACCCCTACAGGTCTCTGACTACAGATGCGCCACGACAGGATGGGGTGCACACTCTCATGGCCTGACTATCCATGGCCAATGACGGAGCTGGACCTTCACATCAATGCTCCGGAGCTTCTAGCGGTGTTCAAGGCACTGAAGGCCTTCAAATCCTTGCTCCAGGTGATTTCAGGAAACAATACCACAGTTTTTAATATCAACAAACAGGGAGGAACCAGGTCCAAGAACCTCTTAGACCTGTCAAATCAGATATGGGACTGGTGTATTCTCAGGGGCATCTTCCTGCAGGCCATCCACTTTGCTGGGGAACAGCATCACAGACTCGCTGAGCAGAGCAAAGGGCAGCTGCCACGAATGGTCCCTAGACCCAGGGGTCCTGTCAACACTCTTCATGGAGTGAGGCCAACCATCAGTAGACCCCTTTCATAGAATCAGAGAATTATAGAATCATAGAATTGTAGAGTTGGAAGAGACCACGAGGGCCATCCAGTCCAACCCCCTGCCATGCAGGAAATCACGATCAAAGCATCCCTGACAGATGGCCATCCAGCCTCTGTTTAAATACCCCCAAGGAAGGAGACCCCACCATGCTCCAAGGGAGTGTGTTCCACTGCTGAACAGCTCTTACTGTCAAAGTTCTTCCTAATGTTGAGATGGAATCTCTCTTCCTGGAGCTTGCATCCATTGTTCTGTGTTCTAGTCTCTGGAGCAGCAGAAAACAAGCTTGCTCCATCTTCAATGTAACATCCCTTCAAATACTTAAACAGGGCTATCATATCGCCCCTTAACTGTCTTTTTTCCAGGCTAAACATACCCAGCTCCCTAAGTCTTTCCTCATAAGGCATGGTTTCCAGACCTTTCTCCATTTTAGTCACCCTTCTCTGGACACGCTCCAATTTGTCAATATCCTTTTTGAATTGTGGTGCCCAGAACTGGACACAGTATTCTAGGTGAGGCCTGACCAAGGCAGAATAGGGTGGCGCTATTACTTCCTTTGATCTAGACACTATACTTCTATTGATGCAGCCCAAAATCGCATTGGCCTTTTTAGCTGCCACGTAACACTGTTGACTTATGTTCGACTTAGAATCATAGAATCATAGAATCATAGAATTGCAGAGTTGGAAGAGACCACGAGGGCCATCCAGTCCAACCCCCTGCCACGCAGGAAATCACGATCAAAGCATCCCCGACAGATGGCCATCCAGCCTCTGTTTAAAGACCTCCAAAGGAAGGAGACCCCACCACACTCCAAGGGAGTGTGTTCCACTGCCGAACAGCTCTTATTGTCAAAAAGTTCCTCCTAACGTTGAGGTGGGATCTCTGTTCCTGGAGCTTGCATCCATTGCTCCGTGTTCCAGTCTCTGGAGCAGCAGAAAACAAGCTTGCTCCATCCTCAACGTGACACCCCTTCAAATACTTAAACCGGGCTATCATATCGCCTCTTAACCGTCTTTTTTTCCAGGCTAAACATACCCAGCTCCCTAAGTCTCTCCTCATAAGGCATCGTTTCCAGACCTTTCACCATTTTAGTCGCCCTTCTCTGGACACCTGTGGTCTGCTAGGACTCCTAGATCCCTTTCGCATGTAGCCTCGTTATGCCAGGCCTCCCCCATCCTGTATCTATGCATTTTGTTTTTCTACCCTAAGTGCAGTACTTTACATTTCTCCGTATTGAATTTCATTTTGTTAGCTTTGGCCCAGCTCTTCAGTATATCTAGGTCATTTTGAATTTTGATCTTGTCCTCTAGGGTATTAGCTACTCCTCCTAATTTGGTGTCATCTGCAAATTTGAGACGTATGCCCCTAATTCTGTCATCCAAGTCATTGATAAAGATGTTGAATAGTACTGGGCCCAGGACAGAATCCTGTGGCACCCCACTGGTCACATCTTTCCAAGACGAAGAGGAGCCACTGCTGAGCACCCTTTGGGTTCGGCCAGTCAACCAATTACAAATCAATTGAACAGTTAACTTGTCTAGCCCACATTTTACAAGCTTGTTTGCAAGAATGTCATGGGGAACCTTGTGAAAGGCCTTACTGAAATCAAGTTATGCAATATCCACATCGTTCCCTTCATCTACCAAGCTGGTCATTTTATAAAAAAAAAGAGATCAGATTAGTCTGGCATGACTTGTTTCTCTGAAACCCATGTTGACTTTTTGTGATTATGGCATTGCCTTCTAAATGTTCACAGACTCTCTGTTTAATGATCTGCTCTAGAATCTTCCCTGGCATTGATGTCAGACTAACTGGACAATAATTGTTGGGATCCTCTTTCCCCCCCTTTTTGAAGATGGGGACAACGTTTGCCCTCCTCCAGTCTGCTGGGACTTCTCCTGTTCTCCAGGAGTTCTCAAAGATGATTGCCAATGGCTCTGAGATTACATTTGCCAGCTCTTTTAATACTCTTGTATGTAGTTCATCTGGTCCTGGAGATTTAAATTCATTTAGATTAAGAATGTATTCCTGTACTACCTCTTTGCTTATTCTGTGCTGGATTTCCCCTATGGTGTCCTCTGTCCCATTATCCTCAGGTTGATCATCCTTTTCCTTTTCTGAAAACACTGAGGCAAAGAAGGTGTCTGCCTTTTCTCTGTCTCCTGTTAGCATTTTGCCATCTTCTCCACGTAGTGGCCCTACCATTTCCTTCTTCCTCCTTTTGCTGCGGATGTACCCTCAAAAACCCTTTTTATTGTTCTTAACCTCTCTAGCAAGCCTGAGCTCATTCTGCGCTTTAGCTTTTCTGACTTTACTGCTACATGCGTTCGCTATCTGTTTGAATTCTTCTTTGGTGATTTCCCCCTTTTTCCATTTCCTATACATGTTCTTTGCATCACCACACAATACCAAATGTCACCTTTACTGCTAAAGGTGGCAACCATCCTGCAGGAACCTGGGGGATGCATTCTGCTTCAAATGGGTGGGGGCTCTACTGTATGCCTTCCCCCCATTCCCACTCCTCTCCAGGGTTGTAGCCAAGCTCAAGTGAGATGGAGCGAATTGTATACTAACAACACCCTGGTGGCCCAGGCAGCCTTGGTTCGCTCCCCTTCTCCTCCTCTCTGGATGCTACTTCTGGTGCCTGCCTTTACAGAAGGACCTCCTGTCAATACAGAACTCTCAAGTCTTCCACCCAGACCTGGAGATAATCAACCCAACAGCATGGCTCATAGGGCATTAGAGCAGCTATCAGGCCCTGCACGGTTGATACTCCAGGCAGCTCAGCACCCTTCCACACTGAACTCCTACAACTATAAATGGCAAAAATTCTGCAAAATCCTTGCTACTAAGGGAGTCTCCCCAGCAGAGTTGTCGACTCCACTTCTCCTCTATTTCCTCGCCTCTCTGTCAGTGAAAGGCCTCTCCCTTTCATCAGTGCGAATCTACATAGCCAGCCATTTCCTCTAACCTCCAGAGTCTAGGTAGAGGCTCCTGTTTCGCAGAACCTCTGGTTCAGCGTTTTCTCCAAGGTTATAAGAACTTGCACCCAGTGACTGGCCCTGTCACCTCATGGGATCTACAGCTATTCCTCAAAGTGATATCACGCACACCTTTTAAACCACTGGACTCAGGAGACGTCCGCCTCCTGTCCTTCAAGACAGCCTTTTTAGTCGCCATCACCTTGATCAGGAGGGCTAGTGAACTTTGTGCTCTCAGGGTGGACGCTCCTACACCCAGTTCCATGGGAAAAAGGTGATTCTTTGGCTGGACATAGCATTCCTGCCTAAGGTAGTGTCTTCTTTTCATCTCAACCAAGACATTGTACTTCCATCATTTGAGGGCATACCCTCATCGGACACCCCGACCTCATGCCACCCCCTGGACATGGGAGCTTCACTGGAACTATACATTAATAGAACTAAGCTGTTTCGGCACACCAACAAGCATTTTGTTTGCTACTCAAGACCCAACAAGGGTCTCCCTGTCTCATCCCAATGCTTCCCCAAATGGGTGGCTGCGACCATCAGAATGTCATACAAAGCTGTAGACACACCTCTGCCTTTGTCCATTCGAAGTCATTCTACTAGAGCACCAGCTCCCTCAATGGCATTCCTGAGTGGTGTACCGCTGCCAGACATCTGCAGAGTGGCCACGTGGGTGATGCCTCTTACTTTTGTGAAGAACTACAAACTAGACTTTGCCACAATGGATGGTGCAGCCCTTGCCAGGGCAATTCTCACCCACCCATCTTCGGATGGCTAGATCACACTTTAGCTACCTCTGCTGTTACCCAAAATGCTCCTTGGAAAATTCCAAGAAAATATCGAGTTTCTAATATGTTGGGGAAATTAGCAGCAACTTGACTTTGGCTATGCAAAAAGGGGTAACAAGGGGATCTTGAAAACCTTTGTCTACCAGTACTAGCCTGGATGGAATACACATATGTGAAATTAAGTATGGTTTTTATTAAAGAGTTAAAAAATAACACCACACACACACACATTCAAACAGAAAAAGCATTAGAAAGAAGCATTAGAAAGGCTATAGAAAGGCAGTAGGAAAAACTTGGGATAGAGGGTAGCAAGAGGATTTGTTGGGGGCGATACAACCTGTCCTGTAGTCAATCCAGCAGAGTGGATGGAGGAATCTGGGGTGGCCACACAGAGGGATAGAGTGTCCCCTCGAACTGGAACTGTGTGCAATTAGGCATATTTTGGGGGTTCATTTATACCTCCAAATACACCTGAGGGGATTGGATTCTTGCTTCATGGATTGAAACCATAGATTTCCTGAGACTTCATGGATTGCACAATGAGTTTCCTGGTCCTGACAAAAGGTGTGGAAAATGCTAATGTGTTTCTTAATGTCCAGTGATTGGATTGTAAAAGCTTGAGCAACCTGTCTTAAGGTTTGGGGATTAAGGAAAGGAAGTTTCAAAATCAGCAAATACAAAGGTTTCATCCACCCATTGTATCCCTTTTCCACTGGGGAATGTGTCCTTTTTGGCTTTTAGCCTTTTCTTAGTCTTCCTTAGGGCAAAGCATGGCATTCAGCTATCTTCTCTGAGATCATTGTGCTTTTTCCTTTGTGGAAGGTCACACTGATGACTCAAATTAATAATATGCCAGTTTATTAATACACAATTTCTGATGTCGCTAGAAGTGGGGTGTAGGCCATGCTAACACTGCCATAATATAGTGTTTTTTCTCTTATATCAAGTTGTGGTGGTGTTTTATTGGTCTGGACACCCCCACCATCCTATCTCCTGAGCTTGTTAATCTACCCATTGTGCGCATTCACAGAGACCACGAAGAAGAAGAACGGGTTACTTGCCATAACTATAATTCTTTGAGTGGTCTTCTGTGAATTCACACAAACCCGCCCTCCTCCCCTCTCACTTGGTTTATTTAACATGGCTAAAGGAACTGAGCAGTTGGTGAGAGGGATGGGCTTATATGCACCAGGGGTCAGGGGTGAGGGGGGCGGTCCTACCACCAAAAAGTTTAAGATGAGGTGCTAGAAGTTTCCAAAGTGCTCTGTGCAGGCGCAGGATTAACATATTGTGTGAATTCACAGAAGACCACTCGAAGAACTATAGTTACGGTAAGTAACCTGTTCTTTTTGCATTTGACCTGACTCCAGACCAAGAAGGTGGAGCTCACTATTCTTTTATCAAAACTAGGAAGCTGAGGGCAGAATTCCAGTTTGCCAGACCCCGCCCCACTATAGTAAATATGATGGTATATGGTGTTTTTGACTATGTGCTAGAGATAAATCACAGGAGAAAATTCCTGTTTGATTATATGTACGATGGACAGTGTGCAATTAATCCACATCCTTTCTTCAATTCCCTACATAGGAAAGCTATTCTATGGGAACTTTCCTTGTCACATGCTCCATAGAGAGAAGCTTCTACAAAGGCCTGTTTGTCTAGTCATTAACACCCACGTGCACCCATCCTGGAACACAGTTTTGCTGGTATTTTTTCTTAAAAATGTCATGATGGGTTTAGGAAAGAGGGTGATCTTGAGGGTGTCCATAGGAGTCAAAACATTCACCAGTCTTTCTTCTGTTAAGTAGATGGCCAGCCAGTGTTGTCCAGGGAGATTGTGAGGGTGGATGCTGACAACTAGACAAACAGGCCTTTGTAGCAGCTTCTCTCTAGGGAGCATTTCACAAGGGAAGACTCCATAGATTACTTCTTCTTCATCATTATTCATTAACAGCTGCTTTGTGCAAAATAAAATTTCAGTCATAGAAGAGGCTTCTGTGTAGTAACTTCATGAAATCTTTAAATCAGGACATACGTATATTCTATACATGTATTTTAATAAGTGTATATGCAGTGAAACTCCTATGATTGTCACATGCAGCAAAGTATATTTCTCAAAATTTCTTCCATGAAAAACAAAAATTTATAACATGTGAAATAGTGGTATAACATTATGGAAGTCCAGGACAAGCACATCATTTCATGGAATATTACAGACCATAACTCTGCGTTATCCTGGTTCAATTTTGTCTTCTGCTTCACCCCTCCTTTTCCTTCTGAAGTTTCAAAATCTGTATTAGTAGAAGTGTGGTTTGTAATGAGGATATTGTTGTGTTGCATTAAATTAAGATACGATGCTGATATCTGGTGATTCCAAGTTATTGAAGTTGCCTGCCTAATTAGGTTGGAACAGAGAAGAAACCATTTAACAGCTTATACTGTATATAGCTTTGGAAGAAGATTGGACTCTCTTTTGAAATTCCCTGGCAGGGATGCTTGAGGGATACCCAGGATTTACTATGTCCTTTATTTTAAATACAATCACTCTGTATATGTGCTCATCAACTCCCTAGTACTTAACCTGTATATTTGAAAATAGATATTCCAGAAACACAATAGAACTCTTTCTTCACTAATTTTGTAAAACTGTGCTCCTAAAATTTTACCACAGAGGAAAATTGGAAAAGCAAAATGATGCCATGTAAAGTGATTACAGTCTTGAACCACAACTGAGAGTGTAGGCTAAATGAAAGACTGCACAAGAGGAGATTATAAAATACTTGATTTGTATATCAAGCAGATGGATGACTTCATCGATAGATCAAAAAGGTCTGCCCCATTTTCTCCTAGATACAAATCACTATGCAATACACTATTTTCATTGTGTGCTCATGTTCTATTGTCACTAAGCAACAAGAAAACGCTTTACTCATTTAGCAGCTTCATTTCTTTCCTTGTTTGCTGTTTTCTTACATTATTATTTTTAAATGTACAAAAGGAAATCATGGCTTTTCCATTGTGCTTTTTCTTTTTGCTGAAAAATCTCTTACTTTAATGAAAGCTGCTGTATATGACCAGAAAACACTGAAGACTTCACCTCTAACTGAAAACAATACCAATAAGATAGTCATGACTTCTCAGGTCACTTGTGATTCACTTCACAAGATGCATCAGCAACAGTATGAAGGTCTACTAAAGAGAATGTATATGCCTTTTGTGAGGGGACCTGAAGATAGACATTTGTTTGCCAGTTTCTATGACAAGTTCAGCCCTGCTTTTCTAAAATCTAATCCTGTTACACCTCCTGAAGATAAAAGCTATCTCTTAGCTCCACACAGGGAAAATGTGCCAGGAATTAACCCTTGCTCAGGATTTTTGAGTCTAGGAGCGGGAGTTGAAGTAGGAACAGATCAGCAAATACCATATGGAAAAAACATTGAACTGCAGAGAAGTGACAAAGATGTGCAACCACTACAGGGGACACTTGCTCCACACAGGAGAGAACCCATTGCCAAGATAAAACCCTCATGGCTATTAGAAGATGTAAGCCAGGACCAACGATGGAACACCAGAGCAGTCCCAGATATTTCTTTCAGGACCAAATTTGGAGGTAAATTGGTTCTGTCCTAGGCACAGTGTTATTCAACATCTTTATCAATGACTTGGATGAGGGAATAGAGGGTATGCTTATCAAGTTTGCAGATGACACCAAATTAGGAGGGTAGCTAATACCCCAGAGGACAGGATTAGAATCCAAAATGACCTCAACAGATTAGAAAGCTGGGCCAGTAGTAACAAAATGAATTTCAACAGGGAGAAATACTACACTTGGGCAGTAAAAATGAAATGCAGAGATATAGGATGGGTGACACCTGGCTTGAGGGCAGTACATGCGAAAAGGATCTAGGAGTCTTAGTGGACCACAAGCTGAACATGAGTCAGCAATGTGGTACAGCAACTAAAAAATCCAATGCAATTCTAGGCTGCATTAATTGGAGTATCGTATCTAGATCAAGGGAAGTGATAGTGCCACTCTATTCTGCTTTGGTCAGACCTCGCCTGGAATACTGTGTCCAGTTCTGGGCACCACAATTCAGAAGGATATGGAGAAGCTGGAACGTGTCCAGAGGAGGGCAACTAGGATGAGTGCTTCTCAGACTGAAACATATTCAGCTTCTGTAGAGGAGGTCGCAACTGTCTTCCGCTTTGTAGCCCAATCAGTCATTCCATCTCCATAAAAGAATAGGTATCCACTTGTAGATTTCCAGTCAGTAATATTATTGGCCCAATCTATATCAACATGTAGTTTACAGCTGCTGGTTCAGGTGTGCAGTTCCTTTCGTGTATTTGGCTTCTCTCCTTACTGCAGTCCAGTCACATTTAGTTGATGAGTTGGTTCTTCTGCACGAAATCCCAACAGCTGCTGATACATCTGGTCTTGTCACTTTGCTTATGTATAGAAGCTTCTCAATGACTTCTCTATACTGGCTGTTGTTTGGTAATGCTTCACTCTTTATAGTATAGAGCACTTTCAGTAGCTGGTCTCCATTGGAGTGCTAACTGGGTGTGCTTCAGTTAACCCAAGATGTTTCAGTTCTGTCTTCTGCTTTTGTTTAAGAAGACAACTTCCATCTTCTCTTTCAGTCCAAGATAATATGTGATGTCTCCTAGTCACTTCTGCTTCCTTGCTTAAATGTTATATCTCACAACAAATGATCAGACCATCAACATAGCTAAAATAAATGTCCACTTGTCTTTATATCTTGAGTACAGGAATCTATTTGCTTTTTCTTGGGGAACCCCGTTCTCAAGAAACATAGAATCATAGAGTTGGAAGAGACCACAAGAGCTATCTAGTCCAACCCCATCATTCAGGAACACACTATCAAAGCATGCCTGAAAGATGGCAATCCAGCCTCTTTTTAAAAACCTCCAAAAAAGGAGACCCCATCACACTCCAAGGTAGTATGTTCCACTGTTGAACAGCTCTTACCATCAGGAGGTTTTCAAGCTTAGTCTCGGAGGAGAGCAGAAGGTGACCTGTTTGTCAGGAGTTAGGCTTTACTTTTTCACTGTTTGTTTTAAGGCTTGTTGGGGGGCTTTTGTTTGTTTTTGGACATGTGCTCTCCCTGAGCCAATGATCTGAGGGGGCGGGGCTTCTGCTGAGTCACTGGCTTGCTTGGGGGGGGGGCAGAGCTAGCAGCCACTAATGCTATATAACTGCTGCCGCAGTCTTTTGAGCTTGGTCTCAGAAAGCCAGCAGTGTGTGCCTTGTGGTGCACACAGTCATGACCTAACAGGGGAATAGGAGCTTTCCTGACAAACAAGGCCAACAGCCATTTTGTCTGGGGGCAGTTAGCGGAGGAGTTTTTAGGGGAAACCCCAAACTTCTGTTTCAATGACTACTTAAGACTACTGAATATGGGTAGTGAGGGAGCTGCTGCAGTCACCTGCAACAGCTGTGTATGTTTGTCTTTTTGTCTGTGGACGTGGGTAGCTATACCTGCAGCAAGTGCAAATTGATGGCCCTGTTGGAAGAGAAGGTCCAATCTCTTGAGGACAGGGTATCTACTCTTCTGCATACTAGGGAGCAATAAGTTTTCTTGGACAGAGCAGAGCAGATAATCCTGGATGGGGGACACACTGGGGAGATTTCTGCAGAGGATACAATTTCCCATGAACCAGAAACAGACATTTGGAGAAATGATACACATAGAAGTAGAAGGTCCAGGGCTCATTCTACAAGCTTGAAGTGCAGAATTGATTTGAAACTCTCATTTATCAGAGATGATTAGGAAGAGCAGCAGTGCTAGGCCACAGGGAACATGCAGGAGACCTTGGTAGATTCAGCACATGGAATGGCCTCTGCCAAGAGTCGAATGAGACCTGTGGTGGTAGTAGGGGACTCCCTTCTGAGAGGTACAGATTCAGTAGTTTACAGGCCTGACAAGATGTCTTGAGAGGTGTGCTGTCTCCCTGGGGTGAAAATTTGTGATGCAACCACAAATTGCATCACAAGACTTGTGATGCAATTTGTGGCTGACAAATTGACAAGAGAGGCTGACATGACTCTTTAACCCCACTGACCATTATTCCTTCCTTTTGGTCCATGTGGGAACCAATGATACTGCAAGGCATAGCCTTCAGAATATTACAAGGTATTATGAGGCTTTGTGTAGGAAGTTGAAGAACCTGGATGCACAGGTAGTCATTTTATCTGTCCTTCCAGTGGAAGGACAAGGCCCAGGAAAGAGAGAAAAATATTGGAGATGAAAAACTGGTTGTGCTGATGGTGATGCTGGGAATGATTTGGCTTCCTGGACCATGGGATGCAGTTTCATGGAGGTGGACTTCTGGCAAGAGATGTGTTGCACCTCACAGCAGTTGGCAGGAATGTTTTTGCTAAGAGTCTGAAAGATCTGATCAAGAGGGCTTTAAAGTGAGTTATGTGTTGGGGAGGCAGACAGTATTCACGAGGACAGGAGTTCATCACGTACTGGAGATAATAACCCAAATGTTATGCAGAGAACAAGGCAATCAGTACAAGAACCTGACAATGGGTGGGGAAAAAACCTTTAAAAAGGCAGATAGAGGGAATGGTCCACAGGCTTAGATGTTTCTATACTAATGCACAGAGCATGGGAAATAAACAGGATGAACTCAAACTCTTAGCACACCAAAACAAACAATGATATAATAGGCATCACTGAAAACTGGTGGGATGAGTCACATGACTGGAATATAGTAATGGAGAGTTATAGCCTATTTCAGAGAAATAGACCAAACAGGAAAGGCCATGGAATAGCGTTATATGTTAAGGATGTGTACATACGTGAACAGATCCATGACTTAAACACTTGAAGCCAGGTTGAGAGCGTCTGGGTAAAAATTAAGGGGAAGAGAAATGACAGGGATATCATTGTTGGGGCCTACTACAGACCTCCAAGCCAAACTGAGGACTTGGATTATTCCTTCTTGGAACAGATGACCACACATTCATAAAGGAGAGATGTAGTAGTAATGGGGGATTTCAGCTATCCTGATATTTGTTGGAAGTCCAACTCTGCCAAAAATATAAGGTTTAAATGATCTAATTAATGGGATGGAAGTGGCAGGATCCTTAGGTGGAAGTGATCATGACTAGTGGAGTGCTACAGGGTTCTGTCTTGGGCCCAGTGCTATTCATCATCTTTATCAATGACTTGGATGAGAGCTTTATTTGAGAGCTTTGAAACTATGATTCTTTTGCCTTGTTTATTTGATTTAGGTACCCTCCTTAAAAACAAATATTGGACACTGGTATCTGACAGGCATAATCTGCAGTAAAGCGTGATGCAATAGTTAGTTTAGCTAAAGGGCAATGTCTGTATTATGAGTGAGAGACCCTTTCACTTCTGTCTTCTACTGATCCAACTGTTTTCTTGGCTGGTTTTCTCTTTTTAAGGTTTTAAAATTCATTTTTACTGTCTGTATCAGACTGAATGACTTGGATGAGGGAATAGAGGGCATGCTTATCAAATTATCAGATGACACCAAATAAGAAGGGGAAGCTAATATCCAGAGGACAGATAACAGAATTCAAAATGACGGTAACACATTAGAAAGCTGAGCCAAAACGAACAAAATGAATTTCAACAGGGAGAAATATAGCGTACTACATTCAGGTAGAAAAAATGAAATGCACAGATATAGGATAAGGGATGCCTTGCATGATAACAGTAGATATGAAAGGAATCCAGGAGTCTTAGTGGACCACAAGCTGAACAGGAGTCAGCAGTGTGATGCAGCAGGCAAAAAAGCCAATGTAATTCTAGGCTGCATCAATAGGAGTATAGTGTCTAGATCAAGGGAATTAATAATGCCACTCTATTCTGCTTTGGTCAGACCTCATATTGAATATTGTGTCCAGTTCTGGGCACCACAATTCAAGCAGGATGTTGACATTTCTAGAGGAGGCCAACCAAAATGGTGGAAGGTCTGGAAGCCATGCCCTATGAAGAGCATCTTAGTGAACTGGCATTTTTTGCCTGGAGAAGAGAAGGTGAAGAGGGGACATGATAGCCATGTTTAAATATTTGAAGGGATTTCATATTGAGGATGGAGGAAGCTTGTTTTCTGCTGTTCCAGAGACTAGGACACAGAGTAATGGATTCAAACTACAGGAAAAGAGATTTTGTCCAGATGGATGTCAGTGACACATGGGGGGTGGGGGTGTTGGTGAGGCACCGAACATCTGCAGTAAATTTGGGTGTGTGGGAGCATTGGGAATCAATAAAGTTCATAATTGCTTCCACCAAAGACTATCCAGTTGTGTTGGGACTAAACTGACTATGGTTTCACCACCCCACCATTAGGTGGGCCAAAGGAATGATATTTTCTGCACCCCAAAGTGGAGAGAGCACACTCATGATTGGTGCTGGATGAAATGGAGGCCCCCTGAAAAAGAGAATGAGAACCCAAAGGCTGTAGCAATAGCTACTGGGATGAAGGAGAGGGAAAAAGGGGGTAACCCAGAGATGGCCCAGCAAGAACAAAAGCCAGAAGAGATTCAGGTCCCTGCAGAGTGTCCAAACCATGTCTGGCAGCCAGTCAAAGTCTGATTACTACATAGCTGATAGCAGAGGCATAGCACAATCAAGCTAATTAGTCCCATATAGAGGGCCCAAGTCCAGCAAACTGAGTTCAAGTTAGTCCGGCAGAATCCAGGTCAGGCAAACAGAGTCCAGAATAAACAAGCACAGTCCATGTCAAACACAGTGGACAGTAACACAACGGGTACTCAGGTAGGTCAGATCAACTCTGCTAACCCCTGGAGGGCAGTGCTGCATATTTATAGAGCAGCAACGAATGCAGCTGCTGCTTAATTAACTGCTGCTTTAAATAGGCTGAGACTTCCTCAAGCCCTCCTTTTGTTGTCTACCTGCTGTTAAGTTAGGTATAGGTAAGTTATCCTCTGTATCTGAAGGGGCAGGACCCTCTGCCAGAGCTAGTACTGCACTATTGTCTGTGTCTGAGGCCTGTGGTTCTGGAACATCCTCCTCCTCTGGTTCAGCAGGTCCTTGCATGACCACTGCTTCAGTCCCTGAGTCAGAGTCCATTTCCAAGTTCTGGAAGCAGTGCATGACACCGAGTATCAAGACCTGTGAGAAATCCTCTCAGAGGCAGAGTGTGATATTTTACGCCCACATAGCCCAACACTGTGCTATAGAAATTGCCCCAGGAGCCAAGTTGCCAAACCCCAAAATATATGCTATGACTCCAAAAGAGATGGAGATGCTGAGGGAGTTTGTGGACAAAAAAAAATAGAACATGGCTTCATTGAACTCGTCATGTCCCCGATGGAGGCTCTGGTGTTTTTCAGAGAAAGGAAAGATGGGGGTTTGAGACTGGTAATTGACTATAGAGGTTTAAATGTGATAAGCATGAGCAGCAAGTACCCCATTTCTCTGATCCAAGACTTGCTGGGGCAGCTGGCTACTGGCAAGATTTTTATCAAGCTGGACTTGTGGGATGCATACTTTCAGGTGAGGATCCAAAAGGGAGATGAGTTCAAAACTGCTTTTAACTGTTCCTTGGAGTCTTTTCAATACCGCATGATGCCTTTTGGATTGGTGTGTTTATGAATTTGCAAGGATGATAAGAGGTATTGAGAACATATGGGAAGAATTTGAAAGAGCTGAGCATTTTCAGTTTGGTGAAGAGAAGAATGAGGGGTGAAATTATTGTACTTGTTAAATACTTCAAGGACTGTCACAGAGAGAAGAGTACAAGCTTGTTCTCTGCTGCTTTAGAGAGTAGGTCTATTCATTTTAAGTTACAGGAGCATAGTTTTCTATTGAATATTAGAAGGAACTTTTTCACAGTAAGAGTGGTTTGAATGGAACCAAATACCTAAAGAGGTGGTGAGGTCTCCTTCTCTGGATGTTTTCAGAGACTGGACAGCTACATACTGGAGATAATGTAACCTGGAGATCCTGTGCTGAGCAGGGGCTGGATCTGATGGTCCATAGGGCTCCTTCCATCTCTATGATTCTAAGGGAAGGTGAATGAATAGTGGCTGGTCAGTTTGTTCATGCCCTTTTGGTCTTTTGCCCTGGAACCAACTGAGAAGGGCTTTTTTCATGTCTGGTAAACTCTAACTTTGTGTCTTTCCTACACCCATACAAGGTGAATTGCATTAAAAAATAAAGGGCAACCATTGTATTTCTATAGGTTAATTTTGTTGGAAAAACCCAGCATTCTCCCCCCTCCCCATCTCTCAGGCTGTCTTGCTGTTAGAGCAAGAGGGTTCTTAGGACAGGTTTTCCTGTATCTTTAATCATTCTGTTTCTCTCATCTAAACCTTCTTTGCTCTTACGGTCATTGAGATGCATAGTTATAAATGCTTTGTAAGCTAGCAAGTAGACCATGGAGATTATCAGATGCAGCAAAAACTTCATCAAAAGATCATGACATGAACAGGAAGGGGCAAAATTATCAGATGATGTCATCCTCCAACGTTCTGGGGGCGTCAAGTGGCCATAAATCTCTCTCTGGCTTTTCTTCGCAAATGAAGATTCAGGAAGGATTCATCCCGCGCTTTCTGCAAGTGCGCTGATGACTAAAAGGGCCAATCCGAGATAAACAAGTCCGGTTGCAGAAAGCACAGCAGAAGGTCTCCTTGGGTGGTGTTTCTGGGTTGTGAAAAGGCCATAAGTAAGACATTCCTTTTTATTAGTGGCTTGTCCCTATCAATAAAAAAGGGAAGCCTCATCCATGGCAGCACTATACCCCTGGAACAGCAAAAGGACACAGACATCTGGTAAGGTTGCCCTTTCTGTTCTTGCTGCGATCTTGTGATGCAGTTGGAAATGTGATTTTTTTGGTGTTCCCCCCACCACATCTGGCAATCTCCCATGTGACCAGAACACTTTCTTGGTTATTGGTTATACAGTTGTCCCTCCATATCCATGGATTTGGTATCCATGAATTTAAGGATTCACGGCTTGAAAATATTATTTAAAAAATAATAATCCAAAAAGCAAACCTTGATTTTGCCATCTTATATAAGGAATGCCATTTTGCTATGCCATTGTATTTAATGGGACTTAGTATCCATGGGGGGGGTGTCCTGGAACCAAACCCCAGCGAATATGAAGGGACAACTGTACAGTTGTCCCTTCACATTCGCTGGGGTTTGGTTCCAGGACCCTCCGTGAATACTCAAGTCCCATTATATGCAATGGCATAACAAAATAATGTCCCTTAAACAGAGCTCTGTAAGTGGGACAGCACCATCCTCCTCCTGACCTCAGCGGGGTCCCCCTCCCATTTGAAAAAGTCCTCAGTCTCCATTCTCAGGGAAGTATAGTCAGGTTGAGGCATGCTTTATTTGCTATTCTGCTAATAGGAAGGCTGGTTTCTAACAGTTTCAGCTTCCACTGAGTTTTCCAAAAGGGCTAATACCCTGGGACACTCTAATTCTCAACAAATTTAAGCTTTCTTTATCATTTGAGATCAAGCCTCACCCTGATACACTGAATGGTAACTACTTATTTTACTTCCCTTCACTACACAGATAGGCCTTTAAAAAAGGTCCCTCTTATACTTCTACACTATTTGAGCAACTGAAGGAAGGAGAATATGAATTATAACATCAGCTGTAATACTAGCCTTGCTGTCTTCAGTATCCCTCCATCTCTCCTATGTAATCTTCATTGCCAATATAAAACACTCTATCATACAGAAATTTACAAATGGTTAATTTTCCTGGTTTTCCATTAAAAAATCATTTCAGTAATTTTAATAAATCAGCACAAAACAAGTCACAAACAAGTCTCAAATTCAGTCCTATCTAGATATCTCAGGAGAGAGGAAGAAAGTAGAACCACTGATATCAATCAGAGAATACTTTATATGCTTAGGAAATTTCACGCTTCAAACAGATTTAAGATCAAAATACTGCACACAAGTCTGCAAAATCACAACACTATTTACTTAACACTACTAAAAGTGCTGTATGTAATTTATAAGGTATCCTCACTGTTAGCAAAGTCTTCATTATTATCACAATTATAAAATTCCTTGGTTTATACATTAGACTATGAAGTTGTAAGTTAACGTAACACCTGAGTGCTGCGATATATACATCACAAAAAGTTCACTTTCTTTTAGGAAGAACAAGTGTATTAAAAGCTATACCTGCTCCACCTAAAATAAAAGAATGCTTCTCACCTCATACGTTTGCATTTCATGTGGATCCAGATGTTAAGGTAATTTTGTTTACTGATATTGAGTCTGCTGATTGTATAAAGCTGGAACATGTTTTCAAAGTAATGTCATTATAAATGTCTGACTGTCAGAGCAACAGTGATCTTTAAAATTAATAAAATAATTTAACACAGGTTGAGTATTCCTTATCCAAAATGCTTTGGGACCAGGGTTATTTTGGATTATGGAATATTTTAGATTTTTGAATACAGTTGCCCCTCCACATTCGCGAACTTAGCATTCGCGGTTTTGATTATTCGCAGTTTTGGGAGGGCCCCCCGCCCTCCCAAAACCATGACAAGGGGCCTCCTGGAGGCCCCGTGAAGGCCCGGGGTGGGAGGGGGGAGGCCCGGGGAGGCCTAAATGGAGCCTAAATAGAAGGCTCCGTGAAGGCCCAGGGTGGGGGGGAAGGCCCGGGGTGGGAGGGGGGAGGCCCAGGGTGGGGGTGGGAGGGCCGGGGAGGCTTTCACAGAGCTTTAGAAGGCTCCGTGAAGGCCTGGGGGGAGGGGGGAGGGCCGGGGAGGCCTTCATGGGGCCTCCGAAGACTCTCTGGAGGCCCCGTGAAGGCCTTGGGAGGGAGGGGGAGGGCTGGGGAGGCATCCATGGGGCCTCAGGAGGGTCTCCGGAGGCCCTGTGAAGGCCTTGGAAGGGAGTGGGGAGTCCGGGGAAAGCGACTATGGGGCCTCCGGAGGCCCCATGGTTGCTTTGGTGGGGGAGCGGGAGGGCAGTCATTATTTGTGGAATTTTCACATTCGCGGGCGTTTGGGGAACCTGATCCCCATGAATGTGAAGGGACAACTGTACTTCCATATACATAACGAGATGTCTTGGAGATGGGACCCAAGTCTAAACAAGAAATCCATTTATGTTTCATGTACACCATGTGCACATAGACTGAAGTGTACACAAGTGTTTTTGTATACAATATTTTTAATGATTTTGTGCATGAAACAAAATCTGTGTACATCGAACTATCAGAAAGTGCAGGTGTCACTATCTTAGCCACCCATGTTGAGAATTTTGGACTTTGGAATATTTCAGATTTTGGAATTTCGGATAAGGGAGATTCAACCTGTAAGTGCAAGTCAAGAGTTAGTGAAATAATATCTAAAGTTAATCCTGAAAATATGACATGTCTCAAATAACAGTTGCTATATTTTGTGGTAATAATAAGTAGGTAGCCAAATGCTGTTGGAACCTTTATCAAATACAACATCATAGGACTGATTAATAAAAAGGGCATAGCGTCAGGCAGCTATTCCTTACTTTCTGTACTCCCAAAATTGTTCTAACTACTTATGCTATGTATGTCCTAATATTGAGGTCATGGCACAGCGTAAAAGCTTATAGTAAACCTTGAGCATCATATGAGAGCAGATGACAGCTTCACTTGCTGCCAAGATTAACCAGCTAGTCCTTGTGTTGCCATTCCATTCCCTAGCCAAGTACAAGCAACTCTGTTCACCCAAGGGAGCCCTACCTGTCCCTTAGGCGAACATAGTAAGTTTATTATAGAGCTTGCTATCCCACCCACCAGTACTTAGAATGGCATTTTAAGTTATTAGTTACATTTGTTATTCCAAAGCCCCAACATGTAGTTAGTTACCACAATAGGTATCATTTAAAAAGCAACTCTTCACTTTTGCATTTCTCAAAATTAACTAACATGTTTAAATCTTTTTATTAAAAAAATCTGAATGCTAAAAGTGGCTACAAAATATACTTTCCTTTAGCCAACCTCATTGTCCTCCCATCATCTACAGCAGAGCACAAGGCAGCTGCACAAGGAACAGCACAGCCTGAGACAGCACTAGAAAGAACCATCAGACTTTCTTCCTATTTAGTGAAATTACAACCCTGTAACTATAAAAGTCACTTAACATTTTGCCACTAAGGGAATGCAATCATAATGTAGCATAGTATAGTTATACTTCCATTATAGAAAAGTAACTTGGTACTTGTAAAGAGTTTCATGTGTTCAGTAATTTGTAACCAGTTATTTTTAAAGTAGTTATAAGCTTTGCTCCCTACTGTCCACCTGCCTTGGGAAGGGGTCAGCTTTCCTTAGCTCCCTTCATGGCCTTCATGGCTTTACCAGTCCCAGTAATGTGGTACTACATACAATTCTCTTGGCCAATTTTTAAAACTACACGTTACACACCAGATGGGAAAGATAGAACTCTACCCAACCCCGCAGAAAAATAGGTGAGCTTAGTGCCCTGTCTTGTGAATCCTGAGTGTGTACTCTAAGCAAATTTTTGTTGATGATCCTGTTTTCATACTTCCATGCATTTTTAATGGACACATCATTCCTTGCTCCTGCCCAGATCCAATCTGGAATCACCTCAGCCCATATAACCATTACATAAGGGAACAAGGTGTTTTGTTTTGTTTTTTAAATTTCATGGAAGTTGTGAGTGGGACTGAAGATTAACTCCAGCCTAGATGTTCTAACCAGCACATTCTTGCAAACTGATTACATGTCTCTCTGACCAGAAAAGTATGTTGTGGCTGCAGGTCCAGATGTTCAGTGTTAGGAGAGTGTGGCTGCGTTTACACGGGCAAATATTCCCCTAAATATACCGCTAAGATTGCTCATTGTTCCCACGGATCGAGCCACAGTATCGCCTCATTCAGAAGGGGGGAAGTCAAAATACCCAAATGTAGTGTGACAAGGGATGTCGCTACTTTTGCCGGTTTATTTGAAAAGTAGCATGACTTAGCACATTATTGCTAGTGTGAACGGCAAGTCCGTGTGAATTACCAGCAATCTTCCCAATACAGTTGCAGCAGAGCTGCACTGTGATTGGTTCTTATGATGAAGGGGTGGGCTGGCTAGATGTGGAGCAAGGAGGGAGACTCAGGAAATCTTAAAATCCTTTGTGTCTACTGCTTGCTTTCCTCTCCATTGACGCCCCCTTGTCGTGGGAGAGAGGCTTGCATACCCTAATGACGTTTTGAGCTATGCTGGCGGTGGCATAATAGCCACTGGTAGGGTCTCCCATGCCAGACAGGTCAAAACCGAACGGTCTGACAAAGAGCGTCAAAGGGCAGGATGGGCTCTCTAGCCTTGTGGCAACCGTCCTAGGAGAAGGAAAACTCTAATCCCAAACCCGGGCAGATGGTGCTCGTCCAACCCTGTAAGGTCAACCATCTAAGAGAAGGAAACTCTAATCAAACCTACGGCCCGAGGACCTCGCTGCCACGTCCATGCTTGCAAGGCCACGGCAGATGAATCTCTGGTTTAAAGGGTGAGGCCAGTTCTGTGCACGCTGCGCTCCACCAGAAAAATCCATTGCACAGGCTCGAAGGACAAATCCATTTCCAAAAAAGCCCTGTAGCGACTGGCGAGGGACGAAACCGGCAGGTGTAAAGATGCACTGGAAGCCGCAGCCCCAACCCTGCATGCAGGCGGTTCAGGACATTGGTCGCTCAAGCCTGACCCGGGAGATGACAGTCTTGTTCGGCAGCATTCTGAACGACCAAGCAGCCTTTTTTAAGGAGAGCACTGCTTGCTCCATATGGAGAGGGGCCTAGAAAAGGTGGCCTAAAGAAAGCTCATCCCCAACTACCTGGTTGGCTAGCCGCAGCCAACGGGAATCTTCTGATGCGGTCAAACCAAGGCAAAGAAACAAAGGCACACACCGGCCTCCAAAGGTGTAAATAAACTGACACTTGCATGCTGGAACATCAGAACCATGCAAGACTCTAAAGATAGTGGACGGCCTGAGCGTCGTTCTGCCCTAATAGCCCTTGAACTATCACGGCTTAATATTGACATCGCTGCTCTTAGTGAAGTTCGCTTCCATGAGGAAGGCAGCCTTAAAGAACATGGCGCCGGCTACACACTTTACTGGTCTGGCAAACCCAAAACCGAAAAACATCTTTCAGGAGTAGGCTTCATGATTAAAAACTCCATTGCCTCCAAACTCGAAACCTTGCCAACAGGACACTCTGATCGCATTATTTCCTTACGCCTCCCACATGTTGTTCTCTTTAGTGTATATGCCCCAACTATGCAAGCCGACCCTGTAGAGAAAGACAAATTCTACACAGACCTACGCCAACTCATACAAAAAGTCCCTGTAGAAGATAAAATTATTATCCTTGGTGACTTCAATGCCAGAGTAGGAAAGAATTCCGAAGCCTGGAAAGGTGTCTTAGGCAAGCATGGTGTTGGAAATTGCAATGATAACGGACGCCTCCTGCTAGAGTTCTGTGCAGAACAACAGCTGACTATTACAAACACAATCTTTCAGCAGAAAGATAGCTTGAAGACAACCTGGATGCATCCCCGATCCAAACATTGGCACCTCATTGACTACGTTCTAGTCCGTCAGAGAGACATTTGTGATGTCCGTCATACCCGAGTGATGCCCAGTGCAGAATGCCAAACAGATCATCGCCTCGTCAGATGTAAACTAAATCTTCATCTTAAGTTCAAACCTAAGAGGGGTGGCATCTTAAAGAAGAGGCTCCAAGTCAACAATCTTCAACAAGCTACCATGAGAGACAACTTCCAGGCAAACCTACAAACGAAACTTGAAGACCATCCTACAGATCCTTCTCCTACAGTGCTTTGGCAACATATCAAAAACAGTATCCTCCAGTCTGCAGAAGAATCCCTCGGGTTCTCCCACAAGAAAAATCAAGACTGGTTTGATGAAAACAACCAAGAGATCCAGGAGCTGTTGGCAAGGAAGAGAGCTGCTCACCAGGCATACCTCGCCCAGCCAACCTGTCATGTAAGAAAAGCAGCTTTCCGCCTCACATGTAGCAAACTACAACAAAAACTCCGAGACATGCAGAACAAGTGGTGGATCAATTTAGCAGAAAAGACACAACGCTGTGCAGATCTGGGTGATCATAGAGGATTTTATGAAGCTCTTAAAGCAGTGTTTGGACCTACTTATCAGGTCCAAAGCTCCTTATACAGTACAGATGGTCAAACATTAATTACTGATAAAGCCTCCATCCTAAATCGTTGGGCTGAACATTTTCAAAGTCTCTTTAGCGCCAACCGAGTAGTCCAAGCCTCAGCTATCCAATATATGATACAAAAACCAATGAAAAATGAATTGGACATAGCTCCCACTTTGGAAGAGACCCTTATGGCCATACAGCAGATGAAAAACGGCAAGGCAGCTGGGATTGATGGAATCCCACCTGAAGTTTGGAAACACGGAGGTCATGCACTCCACGAAAAATTCCACGAATTCCTTGTGAATTGCTGGGAAAAAGGGGAACTGCCATCAGACCTCCGAGATGCAGTCATCATCACCCTGTACAAGAAAAAAGGAGCAAAATCCGACTGCTCAAACTATCGAGGCATAACACTGCTCTCTGTTGCTGGAAAAATCCTTGCAAGGATACTCCTGAACAGATTAGTTCCTGCTATTGCAGAAGAACTTCTCCCTGAAAGCCAATGTGGCTTCAGAGCCAATAGGAGTACTACTGACATGGTATTTGCCCTTAGGCAACTGCAAGAAAAATGTAGGGAGCAGAACAAGGGTCTCTATGTAACATTTGTCGACCTCACCAAAGCCTTTGACACTGTAAGTAGAAAAGGTCTGTGGCAGATCCTGGAAAAACTAGGATGTCCCCCCAAATTCCTTAAAATGATTATCTTGCTACACGAGGGCCAGCGTGGTCAAGTCAGATATGGCGATGCTCTTTCAGAGCCCTTTCTAATAACTAATGGAGTGAAGCAAGGTTGTGTTCTTGCACCAACTTTATTTACAATCTTCTTTAGCACGATGCTCCAAAGGGCTATGGCAGAGCTTGAAGAAGACGACGGCATCTATATACGCTACCGTACTGATGGTAGCTTGTTTAACTTAAGCCGTCTGAGGGCTCACACTAAGACTCTAAACTATCTAGTCCGTGAGCTGCTCTTCGCCGATGATGCTGCCCTTGTTGCCCACACAGAAGCAGCTCTGCAGCGCCTAACGTCCTGCTTTGCAACAGCTGCAGAGCTGTTTGGGCTAGAAGTCAACCTGAAGAAAACAGAAGTTCTTTACCAGCCTGCACCACAGGACGAACACCACCATCCCCACATTGCCGTCGGCAAATCAGTGCTCAAGTCCGTTCAGCAGTTCACCTACCTGGGAAGCATCATCTCCTCAGATGCCAAGATTGACAAAGAGATCGATCACAGATTAGCAAAGGCATATAGTGCATTTGGAAGACTTCACAAAAGAGTCTGGAGCAATAAACACCTGAGGCAAAGCACAAAAATCAGTGTGTATAGAGCCATCGTACTGTCTATCCTCCTTTATGGATCTGAAACATGGGTTACCTATCGCCACCACCTACGACTCCTCGAGCGCTTTCATCAGCGCTGTCTACGCACAATCCTAAATATACACTGGACTGACTATATGACGAATGTTGCTGTCCTTGAACAAGCAGGGATCACCAGCATTGAGGCCATGATATTGAGAACACAGCTGCGCTGGGCAGGGCACGTTTCTAGGATGGAGGACCATCGCCTCCCAAAAATACTACTCTACGGTGAACTTGCCACGGGTCAGCGTAAGAGGGGCGCTCCAAAAAAGCGATACAAAGACTCCCTGAAACAACATCTCAGGCTTGGCCAAATTGATCACCAACAGTGGTCCGCCCTGGCCTCACATCGGGAGGCATGGAGACGCACTATCCACAATGCTGCAGCCTTATTTGAGAACTCACGACGAACAAGTCTTGAAGAGAAACGACAACGCAGAAAGAATCACAACCCAAAAACATCACCCAAGGAGACCTTCTGCTGCGCTTTTTGCAACCGGACTTGTTTATCTCGGATTGGCCTTTTTAGTCATCAGCGCGCTTGCAGAAGGCGCGGGATGAGTCCTTCCTGAATCTTCATTTGCGAAGAAAAGCCAGAGAAACTGCTTGCTTTAAACATCCAGCCAACCGGCTTGCTTTTAGCATGGGAAAAGCACTGCAGAGCAAAGGAATCCTAGCCAGCTGCTTGTGTGTGTGTGTGTGTGTGTGTGTGTGTGTGTGTGGCTTCATCTCCTCCATGGTCTCCCTCCTTTTTTGTTGATCTATATGCAGACGAAGGTACCCTCCATCTTCTGCCTGTCTTTAATGATAATGATAGAGATTCCTGGCCATCCCCCCCACCTTTGTCTGCTGAAACTCATCCAAATTAGCCATAAATCTTAAGAACTATTCACCCCTGTTCCGAAAGGATGAAAATCAAGAATTTCACTCACTTTATTCTGTCCTGTAACTGGCCCCTTTGTTAATCAACTGTTAAGCAAGGAGAAAAAAAACCTTCTGTTTGGAGTTTGATTTGTGGGCAGGGAGCTGGGGGGGGGAGGCAAAGGGTGACATTCTTTGCCTCTAAGCTGTTAAGCACATGGAGTTGGGGCCAGGGCAGACATTCCTATGGCATTCCTTTGTCTCCTCTCCAATGCTTGGCCACGGCCCCACCACATTTGGCTGTGTGAATCTCAAAGCAACAAAATATAGCTGTTTCCTCCATATACCGTGTAAACTACCCACCACTGATGCGGAAAAGCGCTAAAGCGCAATTTATCATAATAAAACCTGCCATGTAAATGCAGCCTGTGACACAGGGGGAAAAAAACTGGTTTGTATAAGCCCCAAGACAGTCATCAACAGAGGATCCCCAGCCAGACCAGTTCCCTGGTGAACCCTACATTTCCCAGCCTTCCCTATGTAGCTTCTGGAAGCAACTGACTGCCATCTCTTCTAATCTCCCCCATGAATCTGACTGGAGGCAGATTTATGTCAGCCATTGACCCTTAAAAACCTCAGTAAATGGATATTCAGTGAAAGGTAGGCTTTTTCATGAAGGTTCATGGGCCCTTACCTGTAGCCAGATAAGGGATGCCCAATATCAGCTTCACATAATGGCATACCTCTTTGCAGCCTGGACCTGTCTTGAATTAATGATTTGTGTTCTGTGTCACCATGTTTGATTATTATTAGTGCTTCCTGATGGATCCCATTTGACTCAGACAGTATTTTCCCAGTTCTTGTGGCCCCAGAAAGGTGATAATGAAAGGTGCTCAGAAAAGAATCCACTTTTGTTAGGAGGAAAAAAGATATTAAAGTTACATAATGACTTGAAGCTAGGAAGCAGGAAGTCATTTTTTTTCCTATATAATTGTAAATTTTTGTAATTGTTGCCGTTTTATGGTTGTAATATGTGTTTTATATTTGGTTTGGTAGGGACTGGTTGTGTGATAGTATTGTTAGTGTTAGTGCTATATTAGTGTATTAATGGCAGTGTCAGGGTTACAATTGAGAGTTTAAGTTAAATTTGTGTATGTTGAATGTTTTTGTAATGTTGATTTTATGTGAACCTAAGTGTATTTTTTTGTTTTTTTTATTTTTGTTTTGTTATGATATATTGAAAGTAATAAAAATATTTTTTAAAAAAGAAAGGAAACGAATCCACTTCCAGATGACTCATACATACAGGAAGAGCTTTCAAGGGTGACTACTGTAAAGCTGGAATCAGAGTTAAGACTTTTGCCCTTTAATGTGGTGCTCAATCAGCTTAGAGTCAGCGAAGCAATCTGCAAAGCACATGGTTTTAGCACAGGGCAAAGCCACTAACGTTCACACATGGTTGAGGGAAACAAGCCAGAATATGTCTGAAAGACATTATAACTTATCATATGGGGCACCAATATGTTCCATCCCATTCATACCCACACCCAGATTTCTTGATGCTGAAGTATCCAGAACTTCTTGGCAATAGTGTTTGTGTGTGTGTGTGTGTGTGTGTGTGTAGGGGGGAGGAGGCAGCTCCTGTCAAAACATAATTAATGGTTTTTTATGCCTGTCAAGAATGATTGGTGACCCACCAAGAATGATTGATATCTGTCATTGATGCCTCTTTAGCACCTCCCCATCTTGAAGTGTCTCCTGCTAGGGTGCAACATTTGGAATGTGTCCTGTGACCCCTCATAGGAACTTGCTCCATCACAACTGACCAGTAGGAACCAGTTTTAGAATGCTCAGAACTACATGGTCCGAACCAGCCAGTTGGGTTAGATTTCCAGGCCATGCCCAGATTGGTCCCGGTAGAGCCATGTGACCCCTCTAGGAACTTGTCTCACCACCCCCAAATGATGGGGTCTGGTTTTGGACCTCTTGGATCCATGTGGACTAAGCTAGGTAGTTGGAAGAGAGCCTGAAAGATATATACCGTATATTCCAGTGTATAAGATGACTGGGCGTATAAGATGACCCTCCCCAATTTTTAACTTAAAATATAGAGTTTGGGATATACTCACCATATAAGACTACTCACCACCACCCACCCTCCCCGAAGCCCCATCTCGGATGTGGGAAGGACGGGAGCTGGCTAGGAACCTTCCTAGCCACCTCGGAGGGGTGGGTGGCTGGTGGGGGGAAGCTTCCTAGCCAGCTGCTGTCCTTCCCCAGTCTGAGATGGAGCTGGCAGCCCCATCTCGGACTCAGGAAGGACAGGAGCTAGCTAGGAAGCTTCCAAGCCACCTCGGAGGTTTGGGTGGCTGGGGGGTGGAGACTGTTGCCAGCCAAACAAACCTCTGAGTTCCCCCTGACAAAGCAGGGGGAACTCGGAGATTTCTTTGGCTGGCTGGGTGGGGGAAGCGTTCCCTGCCAAACCTTTGCACTTTCACAAGGGCTCCTCACAAGGCAAACCGCTACATTTGCCCCTCTCCTCCACCTTCGATTCTTCCCCAAAGGGGGTGAAGGCAGAGGAGAGGGGCGAATGTACTGGTACACACTTTGCCTTAACCCCTCGCCCAATCTCCTGCGTCCTCGCTACCTGCGAAGGGAGCGAAGAGGCAGGAGATCAGGTGGCGGGTGAGGCAAACCATATACCCAGCATATAATAACCATATACCCAGCAGATTATGGAATGGCCTGCCGGACAAGATCCGTCTTATTAACACCTTAGACGGCTTTAAAAAAGCTGTCAAGACGGATCTTTTCCGGCAGGCCTTTCCTGAATAACTATCCCGGCCCAAGACTCAGCTGTCCTCCTTGAGCTGTAATCATTTTTTTTTTAACCTATTGTATGTTTTAATATTTTCTAATTTATATATTTTTAATTTACTGTATGTTTTTAATCTTTTATAGTTTAATATTGTTTTAAGGGGGGGTGGGCTAGGGTACTGGGACTATGGAGTTTTTATATTGTAAGCCGCCCCGATTGCGTTGCAGAGGGGCGGGATAGAAATAAAATTTTATTATTATTATTATTATTATAAGATGACCCCTGACTTTTGGGGATATTTTCCAGGGTTCAAAAGTTGTCTTATACGCCGGAATATACGGTATTCCAGGGAAGCACTCGTTTTGCATGTCTAGACACATTTTTCAGAGACAACGGGGAGGCACCAAGCACCTCTCAGAGGCTTACATAAGTCACTGCCCTTCCAAGTGACCTGAAACTTAAGTTCTGAAAATGCTATATGAACACAACCTCTGATAAAGAGAATTGTGCACCAGAGTTTCTACAAGAGGAAGAGTCCCAAGTGTGGCAGACCATGTTGGACTCTCTTTCAGCAGAGAATGCTGTAATGCCGGTAAAATAAAATGAAAATATATCTGGAGAGTTGTGGGCTGCCATCGTGGAGACCAAAAACAATAATCAGTGTTCTTAATTTGTAGAAGCCTGGGATGAGCTGTGGTGATGTACTAGTTGCTGAAACAAATGTCCAGGGACCATAGACTATAGCTTTGCAGAAGCTGGCTTCCACAGAAGAAATATAGGTTTGTGAACATATTGGGATCATCGTATTAGAGATATATTGTATATGACAGCTTTTAAAAGTATTTCCTTTAATATTTAGTAATCTGCAAAAGTGGTGATCATACAACCTGCACATTTCAAAATGAAAAAGATCTTGGACCTGGAAACAGCACCTGTTTTCACCAAAAAGGACATGAAGACAATGAAATCATCATTTATGTGATCATAAGACAGGCTTTGGATCAGCATTTAGAGAAAAATAAATGTTCAGAGTGTATAAAATAGAATCTCCAGCTCAAGCCAAACATAAGTATCTTCAATGAAATAAAAAAAATTCTAAACATTTAAGAAATATATGTGGTAAAAATGTGTAAAACATCTATTGCACATGGTCATTTTGTTATCATACATTTAAAATATTTTGCAGTTAACACAGGAAAGTGTGAATCAGATTTTTAAATGCATGAGCAACATTAAGTAGGTCTGAGAAATCATTCCATAGTTTGAATTATTTGTTAAAACCCTCTGATAAAGAATTTTTAGATTATATCTGAAGTGTTATTAAAAAGAGGCCCTATAAATGGTTTCTAACATCTGTAAATAAAGGATGTTGAATAAAACAATTCTGCTGTTGTTGCTGGTGTCCGATATACATTTAAAAAGAGGTCCTATAGATAGTTTCTAATATTTGTAAATGAAGAATGTTTAACAAAATAATTTTGCTATTGCTTTCTTTTTCCATACTTTACAAAAGCTGCCTATGAACGTATGTTAGTAAATCTATTAGCTAGGTTTTGCTAACCTGTGGACTTTTTTCTTGTTTTAGTCATTTTCTATGTTCTAATGAGAATTTGCAGCCTGTGATAGGACAAAAACAAATGAATTACTCCTCACAGATCAAGGATTCATTAGGTCCAAACATAATTAACTGTTTGGAAAGCAAGAAGTGTCTGATGCTAGCTAACTTACCAACATTGTTCTATTTCTTATGAAAGGGAAAGATAAGCCAAAAACTATGGTAGTATGAAATATGGGCATGAAAAAAAAGGAAAAGAGCTTGCGTTAAAAAAAAAAAGCCAATTCCAGCACCCTCTCCCAGAACCAGAACTTCCTGGCTGAAACTGGCAACTTACCAAGATATAGACCTCAAAGGTCCTGATAGATATGGGAGATATGGTTACCAAAGGTCCTGATTGGTATAAGAGAGACATCTTCTACAGGTTAAAACTTTAAGAAGATGGTCAGCTAGACTATGTGCTGATTTTCTCCCTCTTCAGGCACCTTCATAGGCTGGCCTCCTAAATGTGAGCTATATAATCTGCCCCATACACTCAGGTTCTCTGGGGGACATTTACTTCAGTCAGCCAGGACTAGGTTGGCAACTGTCACCCAGAGGACTTTTTCTTTAGCTGCCCCTAGGGTGTGGAATGACCTGCTGGAGGTAATTCAATAGTTGAATATACTGGCTGAATTTAAAATAGCATTAAAGACCATTCTCTTCTGGCAGTCCTACCCAGATGGTTTTTAATCTGTGAATTTTAAATTATTTTAATATGTATTGGTTTTATTTGTCTTTTTAAATTGATATTACATGTTTTAATGTGTTTATGTATTGTAATGGATATCAGTTGTTATGTGTAAAGCTGTTGTTTCCTGCCTCGATCTGTGGGGAGGGGTGAGTGATCAGGGAACTATGTAAGGCTCTTACGTAGTTCCACATCCCCTACCACCCCCAGAGCTCAGGTGGGATTGAAAGGACAAACAGAACCCTCAAGAAGGCACTACATAAAGTGGTTAAAGCTCCAGGAAAACCCCTATCTTAATGACCATATGGGGCATGAAAGCAGCCCACAAATTCACACCCCATTGGGTGATGACATTTTCCCTATGCTACTTCCTGAGGCCTTTTGGTTTGATACCAGCCTCCCCATGGATTTGGAGCCAGTAGTCATAAACAATGAGTGGGTCCGCTCTCTCATACAAGAAGTCTTCAGAGTTCATCAGCAAGTCACCTTTAACTTGTCACGAAACCTAGAGATAATGGACTGCAAATTAGGCTGGGTATGAAACCCCTATCAGTGGGAAGAGGGACAGCTGGTTATGTAGCGCAGGTTCTCCCCAAATGAGCATACTCTGCCTGCCAAATGGATGGGACCAGTGAGAATAACAAAGAGAGTCTCCCTGGCTGTTTATCTGGTGGAGATCCCACATAGGAAGGGGAGGTGGCTGAAATTCTTCCACGTGTCCCAGTTGAAAGAATGGGAGGGTGGCACCCCATAGGTTCCCCGGACTACTGCCCAGGAGAAGGAGCCACAGACAGAGACACTAATGGCCACCGGAGACTGCGTGCCCATATGGCAAGTCTCCGGAAATGTTTGTGGGATGGGATCCCCCATAAAGATAAACAGCCCAAACTGCCCACCTGGGGCTTCATTTCTCCTGTTTTTGACTCTCCATAGGAGGCTTTCCATGAGAGAGCTGAGGTAGTTAGGAAGCTACCAGCCAGAATGGCACCAGGGGTTCCTAGTTGCACAGCCTAGGCTGAGCCAGGTAGCAATCAGAACTCAGAGCTGCAATACAGACCTCTGAGTGCATCTGCCATCTCACCTGCACATACTGTGAAGGAAAGCATCAGACACACAGTCAACAACAACACCTTAAATGGGTTAAGACACTGGCCAGGACTCTGGTGTAATCCACAGCCCCCAAGCTGAATTTCTACTTTTTCAGCAAGACTTCCCACTATTTTTTGCTTACATTTTAAGTTCAAGTGTATAGTTAAGATAACTGGATCCTTAGGAGTTGCCTAGGATGGAATGTTGGTTAATGCTTTAAAATGTTTGTTTATTTGCTTTAGCTGTTTATAGGAATTAAATTTGTTTATTGTTATGATTGCCCATAAGGCTTTGGGTTTTTTGCCTCCAGTTTAGACTGGGCGGCATTGTGAATAATTATGTACAAGTTCATCTCCAAAACCCAGACTTCCAGACTTGCTGGCACTGCGATCCCCATGGAAACGGAACCAGGATGGAACTTTCAACTGAACTAAGACTTAAAAGGGACATGTATAAGAAATGGAAAAGGAGAGAAATCACCAAAGAGGAATTCAAATGAATAGCCAGCACATGTATGGAGAAAGTCAGAAAAGCTAAAGCACAGAACAAACTCAAGCTTGTTAGACATGTTAAAAACAATAAAAAGGGATTTTCTGATTATATCTGTAGCAAAAGGAAGAACAAGGAAATGGTTTAGAGGCGATATGATAGCCCTGTTTAAGTATTTGAAGGGATGTCACGCTGAGGATGGAGCAGGCTTGTTTTCTGCTGCTCCAGAGACTGGAACACGGAGCAATGGGTGCAAGCTCCAGGAACAGAGATTCCACCTCAACATGAGGAGGAACTTTTTGACAGTAAGAGCTGTTCGGCAGTGGAACACACTCCCTCGGAGCGTGGTGGGGTCTCCTTCCTTGGAGGTCTTTAAACAGAGGCTGGATGGCCATCTGTCGGGGATGCTTTGATTGTGATTTCCTGCGTGGCAGGGGGGTTGGACTGGATGGCCCTCGTGGTCTCTTCCAACTCTGCAATTCTATGATTCTATGATTCTATGATTCTATGATTCTATGATTCTATTCTGGTAGGGCTGCTGTGTGGAGAAGATTGGGAAATGCTAACAGGGGACAGAGAAAAAGCAGAAGTACTCAACACTTTATGTTTTTGTGGGTTTTTTTCTGGGCTGTGAGGCTGTGTTCTAGAAGACATTCCTTAACATTCCACCTGCATCTGTGGCTGGCATCTTCAAAGAATGGTGGCATGTGGGTGCGTGGGGTTTATATACTGTGAGTCCCTGTCCCCATGCATCTGTGGACAAGTCTACATAGGGACCACAAAACACAGTGTGCAAACATGAATCAAGGAACATGAGAGACACTGCAGACTGGACCAGCCAGAAAAATCAGCAGTAGCAGAACAAGTTATAAATCAACCTGGACACAAAATACTATTTGAAAATACTGAAATTCTGGACCAGGCTAACAACTATCAGGTCAGATGCATATGGAAGCTATTGGAATCCACAAACACCTGGACAACTTCAACAAGAAAGAGGAAAGAAGAAAGAGAAAAGTAAACAAAGTTTGGCTACCAGTCCTGAGAAACACCAAAATAAAAAATCAACACATGCAAATGAACTTCACCCAGTGACAGGGGGCTTCCCAGCAGACAATGGACCATGAGCTAAATAGACACTAATCCCCCTTGCATATCCTCCTACCCTAAGAACTGAACATCCTACAACTGAATACACAGATTTACATGCTAATACTCTTCAGTAGGAGGGACTCACAGTTCAGTTAGTTCTTAGTTCAGTTGAAAGTTCCATCCTGGTTCCATTTCCATAGGGATCGCCATGCCAGCAAGTCTGGAAGTCTGGGTTTTGGAGAGAAACTTGTACATAATTTTTCACAATGCCGCTCAGTCTAAATTGGAGGCAGAAAACCTCCCATGCACCCATGCACCACCATTTTCTGAAGATGCCAGCCACAGATATAGGCAAAGCATCAAGAATAAACTCTTCTAGAACATGGCCTCACAGCCTGGAAAAAACCCCCACAAAAATCCTATGGATGCCAGTCGTGAAAGCCTTCAACTTCACATACTCAACACTTTCTTTGCCTCAGTCTTCTCTCAAAAGGAAAACAGTGTTCAACCTGGGGAAAATGGAGCAGATGATGCAGTAGGGAAAATGCAGCACAGAATAAACAAAGAGGTAGTACAGGAATTCCTGGCTGCTCTAAATAAATTCAGATATCCAGGGCCAGATGAACTACATTCAAGACTATTAAAAGAAGTGGCGTAAGTAATCTCAGAACCACTGGCAACATCCCAACATATTAAAAGAAATGGCCAAAGTAATCTCAGAACCACTGGCAATCTTTGAGAATTCCTGGAGAACAGAAGTCCCAACAGACTGGAGGAGGGCAAATGTCTTCAACTTCAAAAGAGAGAAAAAGAGGACCACCCATGTTGAGTGTCCTTTTCCTTTAGCATCTTTAGCCATGGGATTCTGCCCAGTATTTCCCTGAGCTTGAGAAAATCAGCTTTCCTGAAATACAAGGTTTGTGTTTTGACTATACTCTTCTTTGGCCTGGCCTACAGTCATGAATTCTAGCATTATTACATTGTTATATATCCTGATATCCCCCATCTTGGAATATCAAATAATTGGCTATATTTAATAATTTAGCAAAAGTGGCAATCCATGTGGTTACAGGTAAACCAGGGACCCCTTAATACCAGGGTGGGATTCATATATGCAGCAAAGAAAGGGCCAGTGGAAATTTCCAAAAACAAACACTCTCAAGTGAGACTCAACACCTGAAGGTGAGTCAATCACTAATCCACTCAGCGATGCAGAAAACCTTGTGGCTTGTGAATAGGATTTTCCTCTTCTTTCCCCTCCAACAATAGACCTTGCCTGTTTCCTACTGAATTCCAAAGTATCGATCATTAACGATAATTAACTCTTCCAGAGTGCTGTTTGTTCTAGCTTGGGAACCTCTGAGAACCACTGTATTTCACCCACAGTTCCTATCCCTGTAAAGGAATTATTTCATATAAATAGCACCCCAAAATACTATCAAATTGTGCACAGTTCCACTTCATTTTGACTCCACATCACACTGTGTAGCTAGCCCATTGCCTGGACCTCCCTGCCGTCAGTGTACTTCACCATCTCACCTCTGCAGGATTGATACAGTGTAATTCGCTACCCTCATTCTATTCCTCTACCCAAATACTTCCTACTGCTTTTGTTAGCCTTGTGAAAGTGCTTGAAGCCTTAGTGTTTGTGTGAGTACTCTGATATTATTTTCCAATAAAGATAATTTAATTGTACCTTTTGGCTTAGCGTCTCCTCCTTAGTACCGGTATACACGGGTTAAAAGATCCTGCCATTACCCACCTCTCATATTGCCAAGTCAAGTGCATTAATTCCCCATATTAATACTATTATGTTAGAGGATTCTCCCCAGCGTTTTGGATAACAACATGGCCAATCCACTGTAAGTATCAACTGCTTTAATTCCAGTGACCAATTCCTCCCTATTGGTTAGGATCAAGTCCAGGATTCCTGATCCCCTTGTTCCTTCCTCTACATTTTGAAAGAGGAAATTATCTGCAAGACACATCAGGAATTTTCTGGAGAGCATTAGCAGAGCTAGTCTCCCAGCGCAAAACAGGATAATTGAAGTCCTCCATTACCACTAGTCCTTGCTTCTTGGAGATTTCTGAGATTTGTTTTAGAAAAGCATCATCCACCATTTCATCTCTAACAGTCAAACCTGTAGTAAACTCCTACCACAGTGTTGTTTATGACTTGCTGATGGAAGGAGAGCAAGGACAGGGCCATCCTGGCCTCCCCTAGAGAGGGAGTTCCAAATTCTGGATGCAGCCACTGAGTAGCCCTTTTCCATTGTTTCCATCAAATGAGCTGGGGAATATGGTGGAACAGAGAGAAGGACTATATATAAAGGACTATAAAGGAGATATAGTCCTTTAATCACACTCCGTATCTGAGTTCTGGTGATGGAAGCCGTACTCCAGGCTGTTGGGTGTTTTCAGGGTGTTCATATAAAAATCTCTTTCTAGATTGAATATTCAAAGGCATAGAAAAGACCACAGGACCATTATATCTTGGTAAGAGTAACCCCCTCATTTCTGGGTTTTATTTTCCTGGGAGTGGAAAATCTTGTAAGCCTCTGAGGGGTGTTCAGTAATTCCATGTTGTCTCTGCAGAACATGTCTGCAGAAGAACATGTCTGGGCATGCAAAAAATGCTGCTTCTTTCTTGAGAATATTTCTTTGCTGGCTTTCTTCCTATTGGCTGTTCTGTACCACTTGGTTCTGAGGGTCCAAAACTAGTTCCTGTTTGAAGTCAAACTCAGAGAGTGTTTGTAGTCTGCTGGCATCCATAGTTTTTCCTTGTTTTTTTTTTTCCGGGTTGTGAGGCTCTTTCAGAACACAGCCTCACAGCTCAGAAAAATACCAAGGAAAACCAGCTCATGTTGTTCAGGAGAGTGGGACAAGTTCCAGGAGGAGTCACATGACCCCTGCTGGCACCAATTGGGGCACAAATTGGAAATCCCAGCTGATTAACCATTTCAGGCCAAATGGGTCTGAGGAGTTTGAAATCAGTTCTTATTGGTCAGTAGTAGTGGGGCAAGTTTGGGGAGGACCCATGTGACTGTACTTGGACCATTTGGGACATGAATTGAAAATCAAATCTGATTGGCTAATTTGGACCACATGGTTTGGAGCAGTCCAAAAGTAGTTTCTTTTGTCAGAGGTGGTGGGGTGAGTTATTAGTGGGGTCACATAACCCATTCCAGATGTCCTGCCTAACAGGAGACACTTCTGGATAGGGAGGTGGTAAAGAGACTTCAATCATTTTACAGGTATCAATCATTCTTAATATGTCATATATAACTATAACTTCTATTAGAATAGCTCTGAATGTATTCTGTAGTAACAAGACCACAAAATTTTTAGGACATCTGTAGAATTGCAAGCTTTGGATAGTACCCTGTTCAGACAGCAACAGACAGAAATATTCTAAGTGAAGCTTCTCCCTTCATGGAAATGAGCGCTAAGAAATGCATGCTCAAATTATGGGGGCAATTTGACAAGTCACACTCTCTCAGCCTTAGAAAAAAGTCATGACAAACCTCTTCTGAATGAATCTTGTGAAGAAAGCCCTATAGTATAATTGCCATAAGTCAGAATTGACTTGAAGGCATACAACAACAAGATGTCCTTGAATGCCCCCCTCAGTAATCTGAATATTGTAGGAAAGCTTACCACATATTCTGGCGCATAAGACTGCTTTTGAACACTTGAACATCTCCTCAAAAATGGGGGGTCGTCTTATAGGCCCAGCAGATCTTTTCCCCTGCTGTGAGGATGACTGCCTTGTCTTTGAAGTGTAAAAATTGCCTGGGCAGTTTTCCCAGCAGATTCTTCCTTCTGCTGTGAGAATGACTGCTTTGCCTATGAAGTGTTAAATTGCCCTCCATTTAGCTCAGGAGAGAAGAAAAACAGTCCATTAAAATTATGTTAAGCCTAAAATTAGAATTTCTGGATTCAAACTTATCATTTTGCATCAAGTTTTGTCTATGGTGAAATACTCTTATCTGAATAAAATTTTCTGGCAGAGTTAAATCATTATTTAATTGCAAGGTATTTATTATGGGATTGTATTTTGGTAAACTTGCCAGGAAGATTCCCATTTGCATAGCTTTGGGGGATTTCCTCTCGAGGAGTTTGCAAGTGGCTCTAAAATCATTAATGTGCTCATTCAAAAAATTGGGATTTGATAGCTTCATATTAACCAGCTTCATATTAACCAACTTAATTATTAATGCAACCTTACTTTCCAAAGATTGAAAACCACAGAGATTTTTCAAAGTATCCCATGCATTTTAGCTGTTCTCAGTCCTTTAATTTCACAGACTATTCCATCATCTACAGCCACTGAGCTGACTGGCTGGATGTGGGGGCGGGGAACTCTATACTTTAACTTAAAAATTGGGGGGCCGTCTTATACACCTGGTCATTACCTGTTAAGTTTACCTCTGTATTGCTGCTCTATGGGTGGCAGTCTTATAAATACGTACTTAAGAAATTACACAGTTTAGAAAACAATCTTCTGCATTCTCTTGCATGTTCTTCATCTTTGATTGTTTCTTAATGAAGTCAAAAGATTCTCCTTCTGAAGCCTGCAGAGATGAGAAAGCCCGGAAGTATATGTATACCTCAACAACTCAAAGGTTAGCTTCCATTTCTGTTAAAGTCTGCTTCTATGTCCTGCTACTTTTCCTGCTGATGCTCACAGTCACTGACAGATGGCAGTATAACATGTGCATTTATTTGATGTTTCTCTTCCATTGCATGCATGTATGCATCTATCTATCTTTTTGTTTATTTATTTATTTACATACATGGTGATATGTAATGTACATGTTGGTTAATACAAATACTTATCTCTTTTTCTGTGAATAAAGGTACAAAATCCCCTCCTATTTTTTCTCTCATTTGTTAAAAGCACCTTTGATCTGGCATTACAAGATCTGTTCTGTACATCTCTGAAAAGGGGCTGTATAAATTATTTGACCATCATTGGCAATAATAACCAACTGTAATAATTGTTTTTAATTTCTTCCTCTTATTTCAAAGAGGATATGAAGAAGTTCCTTGGGACAGAATATTACTGCCAAAAATCAAGCCTATATATTCAACACTAGAACAAAAGGCCAATTGTGTCTCCCAGGATTTTGCAACGAAGCGGTATGAACCAGCTGCCGAAATAAGCCAAGTAAGTGAACTTTATTACAATGTGTTTCTGGTGGGAGCAGGGGTAACAAATTGTAACAGTGTAGAACACACACTTTGTATGCAGGAAGATCCCAGATTTAATTCCTTGCATCTTTAGTGAAAAGGATCTCAAGTGGGGCTGGAAAAATCTCTATTGGAGACCCAAGAAAGTTGCTGCGAGTCAGAACACACATTACTAGTCCAGATGAACCAACAGCCTAATTCAGTATGAGGCAAGTTTCATAGAAAAGCAGTTGCTGCAAACTATTGAGCACTCCTTGTTTTGGATACTCCTGCTGTTCAATTGTGTGTTGATGGCTCTTGGTACAATGTTCCCTGGGTAGGATCCCAACTGAGTCATACTTAGAATTGATCAGTTGAAATCAATGGGACTTAAGGTAGTTCATTAATAACATATTGCTTAAATCCTATTGTTAGTCTGATCTAGAGCAAACTCATTGAATCAATGGTAACTTGATAAATCAACTGTCGTGACCTACCCTGGATACTGTACATTGCAGTGATCCAGATTAGGCCCTGACATAAGTTTGGTTCTCTCGGGAACTTTCCCAGGGCACCTTAACTCCTGGAACCAGGCCAGCCCGCCTTAAGCTTTATAAACATCTCCTCCTTGTGGCCCAAGGTCACCAGCTGGGATATTCAGGCCCTTTGATTCTGGAATGTGTTTTCCTATCCTCCCTATACCTCCCTTTCTCTGGTTCTCTGTAACTGAGGAGAAATGAAACTTAGTTTAGCTTTATCAATTTCCTCTGGCCTTTGGATTGCCAGAACTGGCTTTGCTATGCTACTGAACAGATCCTGAACAATGAACTGCTTAAAGGACATTGTTTTCAGAGTATGTTACTGGTTCATCACATCAGCATTTATACAGTGTGCTGTGTATTGTCTTCAAGTTGCCTGTTGACTTCTGGCAACCCCACGATTTTTTAGAGTTTCCTTAGGCAAGGAATACTCAGAGGTAGTTTTGTTAGTTCCTTCCTCTGAAATATAGACTATAGCTCCTTTGATTCAATGGGTCTACTCTAATTTGGACTAACAGTAGGATTCAGTTTATTTCAATAGGTCTATATAAGGATGTCTAAGTCAGAATCAACTAATATTTTAATTCTTCCATTTTAGAAAGGGTTTTACAAATCTCGGCCCAAACACATTCCTATAACATTGTCACTTGTAGGCTCTTGATAAATTTCCTCTTTTTCTCTTCTATAAAAGAGAAAAAAAATACCATTTTTTTGTATTGGAAAGAACTGTGGGGGTAATGATTATTACCATTGTTGCAGAAGCCATTTGTTGACCAAGCAGGGCCAAATTCCCCCACACCCTGGCCACCTGCTGTCTATTTTTAATGATATATAAAGCTGATGAGCCTGTCTCAATCATTCTAATTGTTGTTTTAGGTTGTTGGAGATCTGTGGAACAGATTTCAAAGAAGATCCTTCATATCACCACACCGGCCAGTTAATTTGTAAGTTTCATTGGTTTTGACTGTTTGAGAATACTTGTTTGCTTTTTATGATTTGCATAATGACTTGTATAAACCTAGATTTTAGGTGCAAGAATGTGTTTTACTTTTACACAGTTGACAGTGTTTCAAAGTTTACTCATCCTAGTTTGATAGGAACACAAAATAGATAAATTTCTGAGTCATCACAGCTCAGCATTGCACCCTTTAATCCAGTTGCTTCAGACTGTTCTTTCTGCTAGCAGTGCACACCAAGTTTGACAGGCAGGATTAAAAGGTAACTAACAATGATCATAGGTGATCATTCATGTCCATCCTGGTGTTACCCTAAGAGGTGGTGGTGGGGGGGTCCAGTAGAGTCCCACCTGTAGTGCCAAAACCTCCTTTAATATTTGGAGGAATTATTAGCTCAGATAGGAGGCCTGTGAGATGAGGGTAACTTTGGGGATCTTTCCACCTACGTATACCAATACTAACTGTAGAGGAGGTTCCAGTTAAAGTGAAATAAGGTATTTTACTGGAATAATACAGAAAGTAAACTAACATACAAAACATACGTTCTTATGGACCATACAAGGCTACGTCAGAGTAAGGCAGAAAGCTTGGATAGGATCCAAGTGCTTGCTCAGGAGACCATAGACTTTCTTGCCCTTAGTGCTGTGACCCCTCCAGTTTCCCCTGTAGTGGCCAAATACATCTCAGTCTTAACTGCGATCTTAAAAGCGATCTCCGTAGGTGCCAAACACTATCTAGATAGGGTGCTGCAAACCTCTGACAAGGCACCATAAAAATGAAGTGTGGAGGTTATCACCACACCTCCCATGCCCAACACATCCTTAAGAGGAACCGTGATCCTTACAGTAACAGCTGTGATCACAAGACACTACTTAAGTCTCACCCTGAGAACCAAAGACAAGATCCCCATGATACAATAAAAGGAAGTCACTCTCAAGCTCCTCACATCTACAAACATGCCCTCTCTCAGAAACATGTTGGAAACCCCTGACGTTTCCAAAAACTTCTGTGAAGGTAAAGGCAGAGAAAGTCTGCTTTCTCCCTGCACCTAAGTGGGGTGGGATGGCAAGAGCCACTTTCTTTTCCTAAAGATTTCTTTTCATTATCCATAGGCCTCTAAAGCACCCCCACCTATTCAGGTAACACATAGTGGAAATACTGTAGTTTGACAGCACTTTAAGTGTTGTAATCCCAACCTATGGAATCCTGGGATTTGTAGTCTTACAATGTGTTTAGCCTTCTCTGCCAAAAATTACTGGTGCCTCACCAAACTACAGATCTGAGGATTCTGTAGGATGGAACCATGACATAGTGTCAAATTGCATTATTTCTACAGTGTAGATGTACCCTATGTTTGACTATGCTCTTCTTTGGAACATCCCACAATTGTAAATTCTAGCATGACATGGTTACTTCCCCCTATAGTACCGACTACTTTGATTCAAATGACAAACTCAGCCCCATTGGTTAGGATCAAGTCTGAGATTGCCAATCCCCTTGTTCTTTCCTCTGCCTTTTGAAGTAAGAAATATCTGCAAGGTGCATCAGGTATTTGTTTGAGAGCCTATACTTAGCAGAGTTAGTCTCAGCAGATATCAGGGTAACTGAAATCCTCCATAACTACTAATTCTTACATCTTTGAGATTTCTCTAATTTGTTTCTGAAAAGCATCATCCACCTTCCCCACTTGGTTTGGTGGCCTGTAGTAAACTCCTAACACAATGTTGCTTTTATTATTTCTCCATTTATTTTTACCCAACTGGTCTACTCTGACCATTCCCATAGATTTCTGTACAACTGAATTTGTCTTTGACATATAATGCTACTCCCCCTCTTTCCCCCCACTTCTTTTATTTTTGAACAGGTTTATATCCTTCAGCTGATCTATTCTAGTCCTGGGAGTCCTGGGCCCAGTGCTATTCAACATCTTTATCAATGACTTGGATGAGGGCATTAGGGGCATACTTATCAAATTTGCAGATGACACCAAATTAGGAGGAGTAGCTAATACCCTAGAGGACAGAATCAAAATTCAGAATGACCTGGATAGACTGGAGAGCTGGGCAAAAGCTAAAAAAATGAAATTCAATACGGAGAAATGTAAAGTACTGCATTTAGGTGGAAAAATGAAATGCATAGATATAGGATGGGGGAGACCTGGCTGAATGAGACTACGTGCGAAAGGGGTCTAGGAGTCCTAGTAGACCACAAGTTGAACATGAGCCAACAGTGTGATGCGGCAGCTAAAAAGGCCAATGTTATTTTGGGCTGCATCAATAGAAGTATACTGTCTAGATCAAGGGAAGTAATAGTGCCACTCTATTCTGCCTTGGTCAGACCTCACTTAGAATACTGTGTCCAGTTCTAGGCACCACAATTCAAAAAGGATATCGACAAATTGGAGCATGTCCAGAGAAGGGCAACTAAAATGGTGAAATGTCTGGAAGCGATGCCTTACGAGGAGAGACTTAGGGAGCTGGGTATGTTCAGCCTGGAAAAAAGACGGTTAAGAGGCAATATGATGGCCCTGTTTAAGTATTTGAAGGGATGTCACACTGAGGATGGAGCAGGCTTGTTTTCTGCTGCTCCAGAGACTGGACCACGGAGCAATGGGTGCTAGCTCCAGGAACAGAGATTCCACCTCAACATGAGGAGGAACTTTTTGACAGTAAGAGCTGTTCGGCAGTGGAACACACTCCCTCGGAGCGTAGTGGGGTCTCCTTCCTTGGAGGTCTTCAAAAAGAGGCTGGGTTGCCATCTGTTGGGGATGCTTTGATCAAGATTTCCTGCGTGGCAGGGGGGTTGGACTGGATGGCCCTCGTGGTCTCTTCCAACTCTGCAATTCTATGATTCTATGATTCTATGATCCCACCAAGTCTCCATTATACCTATAAAGTCATATTTACTTTCCTCCACTTGGACTTCAACCTCATTTTGTTGGTTTCCCAAACCCTGTACATTGGTGTTTAGACAGCTGAAGTCCTTACTTTGTTCTTACCTATTAATTTACTGTCAGTTTTACTGTGGATCCTGTTTTCTCCCTCAGCTTCTTCTCCAGAATTCACATTCTTGTGTTTAGAGCTTGCCTTTGGGCTGATGTTTGAGATGTCATCTCCAACTCCTGAAGGATTTAGTTTAGAGTCTTCTTGATCAGACGTCATGTTACCATCAAAGACATTCTTCCCAATCTTTGTGAAGTACAGCCTATCTGTAGCCAGTAGTCTTCTGTCTAAAAAGCAAACACCATAGTCCCTGAAGCCAAACCTGTCCAATCTACATAGCCAGTAATTCACTTTTACTATCTTCCTGTCCCTGTGTAGTCCTCTATCCTTCACTGGTAGAATTGGCAAAAATATCACCCGCACTTTAAACCCTTCACTTTCCTGCCCAGAGTTTCATAGTCCAAAGTTCTGCTCAGAAATGTTCTTGAAGGTGTTGCTGGTGCCTACATGAATAAGGAGAAAGAGGTACTGATCTGTGTTACTGAATAACTTTGGCAAGTTGTCAGTGATATCCCAGATATGTAAATTAGGAACCCAGTACACATCTCAGTTCATCTATACCCCTTGGCAATCAGCCCACAACTACTAGCAGCTTCTACTTGATGCAGTCGGTGGTTATATTGACTCCTTCCTTGGCATGCAGTGCCCCTTGTTACTGGTTTTCTGTTTGAGCATCGTCACTGCTGTTATCCTATGATGATGTAGGGAGTGATTGCTTGGTTTTAGCAGTTCTGAATCCCTTCTGTATGGTCTGTTCCTGACAGTGACTGTCCTCAAGGGTATTTGCTCTCTATTACAGTCCTCTTCACTTTCCTTACAAAGACTACAGGAGTGTTTCTAATAATAGAAAATAATAGTAGATAAACACTGCTAAACTCTCCCTTACAGTTCAGCAGTGTTTTTCTCTTCACTTTCCTTGGCAGGTTCTTCCTATTTGTTCTGCTGGATCAATTTTCCCTCTGTTCTGTGGAGGAAATCCTCATGTTCTCTGATACATTGAAGGGGCTCCGTACATAGCTGTAGTAAACTGACCTTCACTTCTAAGAGAGCCACCAATTGATTGAGGAGCATTCCTCTTATCAGTCCCTACTGTCTTCTTCCACCTCTATGCATCCATTTCAAAAGATAAAGTATCACTTGTCCACCTACAAGAAATGAGATTCTTATTCTGCTAGGTTAGAACTGGTGCCAGTCAGACCTTTCCTCAAATTGCAAACAGTAGGTGCACAGCCCTTGATCGGGATTGGAATCTCTGCAGGGGACAAAGGGTTAAAGCCCCTTCTATTGTCACCAAGGCACCAATCTAGATTGGAAGGCCCTTGACCACTATTTACTCTGAGCAAAATATATGCAGTTGGTAGCTGCTTAAATGATGTAATGTGTAGCTGAACCCTGTGAATTTTCCTAACATAACAGTGATTTTATATTCATAGGAAATAGCTTATTTATTTGATTTTTTATTTATTTCCTTTGGTTTATTTATTTATTTGATCATTTAATTAATTTGGTGTTTAATTTTATTTTTAACAGCATTAGCCCAAGTTCTCGAACTCAGCAACTCCCTTTATACACGTAAGTAAGAAAAAAAAAATACACTATTATAGTTCTGTTGCCTTAAACACGACATTTCATCTGTTCAAAAAGCTCCAAACCCAAGCTGTTTGGACACACAGACTGTCAACCCATGCTGCATATGTGCAGGCAATAATTTAGTGGTTTAATTTTAAATAGACTACTTGTGGATTTGAATTCCAAATAAAATAATTCTTCATTGCTCCAGTCAGCCTTCTGGATATCAGAGGGTACGGCTGAGACTGAGGGCTTATCTACACTAGCCAGGATATGTCGGATGCGTGCCAGCTTATCCTGGCTGCAGAGGTGGCCCATCCCTGCCCCCATTACAGGGAAAAAACAGACCGCAGTCCAAACAGAACTCCATCACTGAAGCCACCACCACCATTTTCTCTGCTAGCATGGAAGCCAGGCAGGAGTCCGCAACATGTAAGTGCAGCCCCCATGTGTGTGATCAGCCTTGGTCACATGCTGAGGGACCCCTGCCTGGATTCCAGGAGAGCCAGAGAGCTGGCAGCAGAAGCAAGGGACAGCGTTCTGGGATGGGCTGCCACGGACACATGGGACTTGATCCTATGGTACTGGATTAAATCAGGTATTTTTAAAAAAAAAATTGGTAAAGGGCACTAACCCAGCTTTGCCCTTGTTCCAGCCCCTTATCCACTCCAGGGGTCATTTGGATTACCCAGAGGCAGATCAGGATGACTAATTTGGATTGCATCATTTGGATTGCAGGGCTCTGGAACTGGGGCCAAGCTGGGTTATTTTGTTACCTACTCTGACATCCCTGCCCCATTTCTGTAATAATTGGCAATATTTAATAATTTGGCCAAATGTGTCCTTCCACGCAGTGTGGCCAGTAAACTGGGAATTCCCCAAGAACCAGAAATTCCAAAGGACTAGCACTGAGCCTCAGTCAGGAATGCACTAAGGAGGCTCCAGCCCAAAATCCAAAGAAAGGTAATGTGAAGAGCAACTTCTTGTCTGACCATCTGGCTAATCCCATCAGCCTAAAATGAGATACTCAAGTTTGTAAAGATCCCTCATACCTCTACCGTCCCCCAAGCAAAGAGAGTTGCTTCCTCCATTCAATTACACAGTATCTGTGCATTAAGGAACATTAGCACATCCGAAGTGTCTATTGTCCTACCTTGGGAACCTCTGAGAAGTATTGTCTTTCACTCTAACTCCCATCCCTTGAAGAAAATTATTGGGTATAAAAACCCTTCCAAAACCCCACTCAAGTGTGCACAGTTTGTCTTCCTCTCAACTCTGTGCCAGGCTGTGTAGCCATTCTGGCTTTGGGACACCAACTCTGCTTGTTTTCTCCACGACCTCAGCTCATCAGATTGGTACAGTATTACCTGAAAACAAACTCCCTTCTCTATTCCTCTATCCCAATACTTCCTACTTTATTCGCTAGCCTTGCATGAATGCTTGAAGTCTGAGTGTGTGTGTGAACATTGTTATTATTGTTTCCTCAAATAAAGACCAAATAATTGTACTATTTAGCTGAACATTTCCTCCTGATTACCAGTATACACAGGTCAAAAGGTGCTGCTGTCTGTTGCCCCCCTCGTGCATCGCCAAGCTGAGTATATTAACTCCTCAAATTAATATCAACATTCAGAGGGTCTTTAAGACCTCTGAGCATTTAGGGTAACAATTTAGCTGGTGTAGAGACTAGCTCCGAGACAACAGTGACACTGAATTAATGGATCCATGGGGATAAGGAGCACTTATGTCATGCAAGAGCCAGTGCAAAGTTTGAAAAGGTTACTTTTTCTATTACAACTTGCCAAATCCTCGAATCAACATGATCAGTGGAGTTGTAGTCCCCACCCCAAGAATTTGTTTACACTTTGAGCTAGTGTGACATCAGAGGAGATAAGCTATGGGGGGAAAGACAGAGAGCAATATGAGAGAGAGAGAAAAAAATGAGAGAGAGAGAGGACTAAAATATAGGTGGGAAAGATTCAGAATTATGAAGGATAATGTGATAGATCTGAGTGGAATTTTGAGGAGATAAAATCTTAGAGTTTGAAGATACTACAAGGGCCATCTAGACAAACAATATATGCATGCTTGATAATATTAGATAAAAATTGAGAATATCAGTGTTAAGAATAGAGGATGAGCCATGCGGACACATGTCAATGCTGATATTTATGAGAATTGAAATTATGATTGGTTTGGTGTGTGATCTTATTGCATGAGAACTTTGGGGCATGTTATTCACCATAATAAAATCATAGGATCATAGAGTTGGAAGAAACCACAAGGGCCATCCAGTCCAACCCGCTGCCATGTAGGAATACACAATCAAATCATTCCCAACAGATAGCCATCCAGCCTCTGTTTAAAAACCTCCAAAGGAGACTCCACCACACTCCAAGGCACTGTATTCCACTTCCAAACAGCTCTTACTGTCAGGAAGTTCCTCCTAATGTTTAGGTGGAATCTCTTTTCCTGTAGTTTGAATCCATGGGTCCATGTCCTAGTCTCTGGAGCAGCAGAAACCAAGCTTGCCCCATCCTCAGTATGATATCCCTTCAAATGTTTAAACATGGCTATCAAGTCCCCTCTCAACCTTCTCTTCTCCAGACTAAACATGCCCAGCTCCCTAAGCTGCTCCTCATAGGGCATGGCTTCTAGAACTTTAACCATTTTGGTTGCCCTCCTCTGGACACGTTCCAGCTTCGCAATATCCTTCCTGAATTGTGGTGCCCCCAACTGGACACAGCATGCCAGGTGAGGTCTGACCAAAGCAGAATACAGTGGCACTATTACTTCCCTTGATCTAGGCACTGTATTCCTATTAATGCAGCCTAGAATCACATCAGCTCTTTTAGCTGCCGCATCACACCACTTATTCATGTTCAGCTTGTGGTCCACTAATAGAATAGAATAGAATAGAATAGAACAGAACAGAATAGAATCTTTATTACGGTCATAGACCAGCACAGGTAAGAAGGGATACAGAATAAAGATAAAAACACAGGATATAAACAGGCTAAAAGCAGTATTTAAAATGTTAGCTCCAGTATAACAAGACTAGGTTGATACTATTCTACTGTTGAGGACATTGTCTGTTGAATTTTAACTGCAGCTGCGCAGAATCTGGCAACATTATAAGTTGTTCCTGGGTTGGTGTCTGAAAGCAACAAGATTATGTAGAATTGTCCAGTGTGCCCTTGATATTTATGCAACAGGGGTGAAATAAGTCTGAGACGTATGTCCCTGTAGTATGAGCACTGGAGTAATACATGCTCTGTTGTTTCTATTTGGCCTGAGTTGCAGGGGCACAGTCTGTCTGAGAAGGGGATCTTCTTGTATTGGCCTTCAAGGACAGCTGAAAGGAGGGCACGAAACCGTGCAAGTGTGGTCCACTAAGACTCCTAGATCCCTTTTGCATGTACTGCCATCAAGCCAGGTGTCACCCATCCTATATCTGTGCATTTCATTTTTACTGCCCAAGTAAATACTCGATACTCAACAAGAAATATACAAATAGAATAGATAGAGAATGGCTACCATTGTCAGAATACATGAATAAGAGATGGAATATAAATTTGGAATGAATATCCAAAACTAAACCATGTAAAAAGAGACAAATGAGGAAAAGTAGGTACAATGAAAGACAACACAACAATTTGTGAGAGGTGAAAATTGATGGAAACTTAAGATCAATATAGGAAAAGTATAAACTATCAGATAAATAAAAGCTGAAGGTGAAAGTAAAAACATCGGAAAAGGGAAAAAATCGTTATGGATGGTTCAACGAGGGGAGTCAGGATAGAAAAGAGAAATTATATCTAAGATTGGGAACTAAGATTTGTAATTTAAGCAGGTCAAAATGTTTGTATATTATGATTGTAAATTGTGAAAAAGTCAATCACAATGATAAAATATGGAATGATGGAAAATAATAATAATAATAATAATAATAATAATAATAAATGTCCTGCTCCTCTACAAAATGCAATCAGGGCAGCTTACAACATTTAAAATATACAGTCGTTCCTCCACATTCGTCGGGGTTAGGGGCACAAGACCCCCACGAATGTGAAAAACTGCAAATAAAAGTATGCCTCCCCACTGCCTGCCCTCCTTTCCAAAGTGGCTACGGGGCTTTTGAAGCCTCATAGCTGTTTCTCAGCCACCATTCCCCACCCTCCCAAAGTGGTGAAGGGACTCAAAAGGCCCCATAGCTGATTTGGGAAGGGTGAGGGGGTGGTGGGCAGGCAGAGGGGAGGCTTTTCAGCCATTTTCCCTGCCCTCCCAAAGCGGCAATGGGGCTCAAAAAGCCCCATCACTGCTTGGAAGGGCCGGGTGGGGGTGCTGGGTGAGTGGGGAAGAGGCTGGAAAAGTCCCTCCGCCACATGGGAAGGGCTGGGGGGTGGCAGGTGAGCTGTGGAGAGACTGAGTGCCCCACTTCTACTGGATTCTGGCCCTTTTGTTTGAGGGGTAAAAGCTGATTGAAGCAAGGTACTCAGCCAGCAAACCACTGCCGGTTTGCTGGCTGAGCACCCCACTTTACTCGGCTTTTGCCCCTTTTTTGTGAGGGGCGAAAGCTGAGTAAAGGGGGGCGCTCAGCTAGCAAACTGGTGGCAGCTTGGCAAGGGAGTGTCTCACTTCAATCAGTTTTCACCCCTCATAAAGATGGGGCGAAAGCCGGTTGAAGTGAGGCACTCAGTCTCCAAACCCCGTTCGGTTTGCTGGCTGAGCGGCCCATTACCCTCGGCCTTTGCCCCTTTTGTGTGAGGCGCAAAAACTGAGTAAAGAGGGGTGGTCAGCCGGCAAACCGGTGGTGGTTTGGTGAGGGAGTGCCTCACTTCTATCAGCTTTCGCCCCTCACAAGGAAGGGGCAAAAGCCGGTTGAAGTGAGGCACTCACTCACCAAACCCCCTTCAGTTTGCTGGCTGAGCGCCTCACTTCCCTCAGCTTTTGCCCCTTTCCTCGGGGTTGGCTCCACCCCCAAAACTCTTCCCTGTGGGGGGAGAAGAAGCTGAATTTCCGCGAATAAGCGGAACCATGAATGTCAAAGTCGCGAATGTGGAGGGATAACTGTACATCTGACCTTCAATCCCATCCACCCTTAAAATACAATTAAATAGTTCAAAAATTAAAACATACTTAGAAAATATCAAAATAAACAATAGACAGTGGCTGTAGCAAAGTTGGGACAAGTTAGATTTTCTTTTTGATGGCTGGGCATCTATTCAGGAAAGGCCTGCTGGAAGAAATTCGACTGAAGAGCTTTTTAAAAGCTATTTAGGGTGGTGATATGACGGAATGAGTAATATTGAATATAATGTACATAATGTACAGTTGTCCCTCCACATTCGCGAACTTGGCATTTGTGGTTTTGATTATTCGTGGTTTTGGGAGGGCCCCCCTCCCCCCAAAACCGTGACATGGGGCCTCCGGAGGCCCCGTGAAAGCCCTGGGACGGAGCGGGGAGGACCGGGGAGTCCTCCGCGGGGCCCCGCGAAGGCCTTGGGGGGAGGGGGGAGGGCTAGGAAGGCCTCTGTGGGGCCTTCGGAGACCCTCTGGAGGCCCCGCGATGGCCTTGGAAGGGAGGGGGAGGGCCGGGAAGGCCTCCGCGGGTGCACCGGGTGCACTGTGTGCACTTGGGGTGCACCGGGGAGGCCTCTGTGGGGCCTGGTGAGGCCCCGCGAAGGCCTTGGGAGTGAGGGGGGAAGACCAGGAAGGCCTCCGCAGGGCCTTGCGAGGGGCCACAAAGGGCTTGCGGTGGACAAGGGAGACCTCCGCGGGGCCTTGCGAGGGGCCGCGAAGACCTTGGGGGCAAGGGGGAAGGGCCGGGAAGGCCTCCACGGGTGCACCGGGTGCACCGGGTGCACTAGGGGTGCACCGGGAAGGTCTCCGCGGGGCCTTGCGAGGGACCACAAAGGCCTTGCGGTGGACCAGGGAGACCTCCGCGGGGCCTTGCAAGGGGCCACGAAGGTCTTGGGAGTGAGGGGGAGGGCCGGGAAGGCCTCCGTGGGTGCACCGGGTGCACCGGGTGCACTTGGGGTGCACCGGTTAGGTCTCTGCGGGGCCTGGTGAGGCCCAACGAAGGCCTTGGGGGTGAGGGGGGAGGGCCGGGAAGGCCTCCGTGGGGCCTTGCGAGGCCCTGTGAAGGCCTTGGGGTGGACGGGGAGGCCTCCGCGGGGCCTTGCGAGGCCCTGCGAAGGCCTTGGGGTGAGGGCCAGGAAGGCCTCCATGGGGCCTTGTGAGGCCCCGTGAAGGCCTTGGGGAGGACCGGGGAGGCCTCTGCCGGGCCCCGCGAAGGCCTTGGGTGTGTGTGGGGAGGGCCGGGAAGGCCTCCGCAGGGCCCCGCAAAGGCCTTGGGGGGGAGGGGTGGGAAGGCCTCCGTGGGGCCTCTGGAGACTCTCCGGAGGCCCCGTTGAGGGCTTGGGTGGGAGGGGGGAGGACTGGGGAGGCATCCATGGGGCCTCGGGAGGGTCTCCGGAGGCCCCAGGAAGGCCTAGGAAGGGAGTGGTGAGGCGGGGGAAAGCGACTATGGGGCCTCCGGAGGCCCCATGGTCGCTACAGTGGGGCAGGGGGGCAAGCAATATTCACGGATTTTTCACATTTGCGGGGGTCCATGGAACGTAACCCCCGCAAATGTGAAGGGACGACTGTATGCTTGATAATATTAGATAAAAATTGAGACTATCAGTGTTAAGAACAGAGGATGAGCCTTGCGGATACATGTCAGTGCTGACATTTATGAGAATTGAAACTATGATTGTGGTTGATTTTGATATGTCTTATAAACTAATAAAAATATTTGAAAGAAAATTGGGGGGTTATCTTCAAATGTTTTTTTCCTGTTATCCTTTCGTATCTTTTAAATAGTTTTTCAGTGTATCATTTCCATCATCTTTTTATTTCTTCTTGATTGTGTAGTATTTCTTCTTGATTGTGTAGCATGTTCCTCTGATGGTCATATAGCACCATAACATTTGCTTTAAATTTCCCTTTGATTTGTCAGATCTTGTCAAAGAGGTTTCTTGTTTTTTGGTGTTGTCTTTTAATTCTCTGCATTGATTATTATAGTAGTTCTCTTTGTCCCTGCACACAAGTTGATGAACAGGTGCATTCAGAATCCTGATCCTATTTCTGTCACCTTTTCCTTTTGTTTCTCATCTTAACTGCTTGAAGGGTTTCATCTGTCATCCACTGAGGCTTGTTTTCCCAAAGAGAATGGAGTGTCTCTATTTTCTGCTCCCAATTATGCAGTCTATGTGATTTCTTTAATGTGTTTTTGATAACCAACAGTCATTCCCTTCCTTTGTTTCTTGATCCTTACCCAACAATGTTTGGTTCTGCTCTGTTGTCTACTTTTGCATTCCAATCGCCTGTGATTATCCACATATCTTGGTTTGATGTGTGATCAATTTCCTCCTGGACTCCAGCATAAAATCTTTCAATTTCTTCCTTTTTTGCCTCTGTAAATGGACCATAAACTTGGGTCAGGCATGACTTGTTTCTCTGAAACCCATGTTGACTTTTTGTGATTATGGCATTGCCTTCTAAATGTTCACAGACTCTCTGTTTAATGATCTGCTCTAGAATCTTTCCTAGTATTGATGTCAGACTAACTGGACGATAACTGTTGGGATCCTCTTTTTTCCCCTTTTTGAAGATGGGAACAATGTTTGCCCTCCTCCAGTCTGCTGGGACTTCTCCTGTTCTCCAGGAGTTCTCAAAGATTATTGCCAATGGCTCTGAGATCATATTTGCCAGCTCTTTTAATACTCTTGGATGTAGTTCATCTGGTCCTGGAGATTTAAATTCATTTAGATTAAGAAGGTATTCCCGTATGACCTCTTTACTTATTTTGAGCTGGATTTCCCCTATTGTGTCCTCTGTTCCATTATCCTCAGGTTGGTCCTCATTTTCTTTTTCTGAAAACACTGAGGCAAAGAAGGTGTTGAGTAATTCTGCCTTTTCTCTGTCCCCTGTTAGCATTTTGCCATCTTCTCCACGTAGTGGCCCTATCATTTCCTTCTTCCTCCTTTTGCTGCGGACATACCCAAACCCCCCGTTTTTATTGTTCTTAACCTCCCTAGCAAGCCTGAGCTCATTCTGCACTTTAGCTTTTCTGACTTTACTCCTACACGTGTTCGCTATCTGTTTGAATTCTTCTTTGGTGATTTCCCCCCTTTTCCATTTCCTATACATGTTCCGTTTAAAACTTAGCTCCATTGAAAGTTCTTTAGTCATCCATCCTGGTTTCTTGAGACACCTCCCATTTTTCTTCCTCAATGGTACTGTTTGAAATTGTGCCTTCAGTATCTCCCTTTTGCGAAAGTCCCATCCATCTTGAGGTCTCTTCTCTTTTAGTATTCCTGACCATGGAATCACCCCCAGTATTTTCCTGAGTTTATTGAAATCAGCTCACCTAAAGTCAAGAATGCGTGTCTGACTATGCCTGGCTTCTCCTTTCCATTGTATAACAATCTCCAGGAGAACATGATCACTCTCCCCTAAGGATCCCACCACTTGCACCCCATTAACCAGGTCATCCCTGTTGGTTAGGATCAGATCTAAAATAGCTGCCCCCCTTGTTGCCTCTTCTACCTTTTGGACCATGAAATTGTCTTCCATGCAAGTAAGGAATTTGCTAGACCTTGAAGTTTTGGCTGAGTTAGATTGCCAGCAAATATCAGGATAGTTGAATTCACCCATCACTACTACATCTCTCCTTTCTGCATGTGTGTTCATCTGTTCTAGAAAGGCATCATCCAATTCCTCTGTCTGATTTGGGGGTCTGTAGTAGAGTCCCACAATAACATCCCTGTTGTTTCCCTCCCCTTTAATTTTTATCCAGTTGCTCTCCACCTGGCTTCCAGTATTGATGTCATGGATCTCTTCACTGGTGTAAATATCCCTGACATATAATGCTATTCCTCCTCCTTTCCTGTTTGGCCTGTTTCTCATATAAAGGTTATACTCCTCTATTCCTACATTCCAATCATGAGACTCATCCCACCAGGTTTCAGTAATGCCTATTATATCATATTTGTTTTGTAGTGCGAGGAGTTCAAGTTCATCTTGCTTATTTCCCATGCTCTGTGCATTAGTGTAGAGATATCTAAGACCATGTGTTCCCTGTATTTCCTCCCTGTGCAAGTTTTTTTGTCTCCCACTGTTGGGTCCTTGCGCTCTTTGCCTTGTTCCCTCTATGACAGTTTGACTATTTTCTCCAGCACTTTTGCCTTCCAGAATACTGTCTCCCTCCCCCATTTGACTCAGTTTAAAGCCCTCCTGATCAAATTCTTTAGACTGTTGGCAAAAATGTTTCTTCCAACTGTTGTAAGATGCACCCCATCTCTTGTCAGAAGTCCCCCCGCACGGAAGCGCAGTCCATGATCCAAGAATCCAAATTGTTCTCGGTGACACCATCTACGGAGCCAGTTGTTTACGTTGGCTATTTTCCTCTCCCTTCTTGGACCATGCCCTTCAACTGGCAGAAGAGACGAGATGACAACCTGTGCGTCCATTTCTTTCAGCTTCCTCCCCAGGGCCTCATAATCTCTTCTGATCTTGGGAAAGCTGTGCCTTGCAGTATCATTGGTTCCCACATGGACCAAAAGGAAGGGGTAATGATCCATAGGCTTGACAAGTCTTGTCAGCCTCTCGGTCACATCACAGATCTTTGCCCCGGGGATACAACACACCTCCCATGTCATCTTGTCAGGCCCACACACCACTGCTTCTGTACCCTGTAGCAAGGAGTCCCCCACCACCACCACAGGCCTCCGCCGAGGCTTCGCAGCTGCTGTTCCTTGCAGTGGTCTTCTCAAGGTCCCCTGCTCTACCCCTGAAGTCTGTCCATGCTGTTCTTCCTCGTTGTCCTTGATAAGGGAAAGGGCTTCGAATCATTTCTGTAGCTGCAAGCTGCTTGAAAAATCCCTGGATTTTCTTGTTCTGTGTGTGACATTCCTCCAGCTGTCTACTTCCTGTGTCTGTGAAGTGGCCCTCTCCTCCACAGCCACTTCCTCTGTGCGGTCCCCATCCAAGACTGTTCATTCTGTTCTGTCCAGGAAAACCTCTTGCTCGCGAATCTGTTGAAGTGTAGCTACCCATGTCTCCAGCTGCTGTACTTTCTCCTCCAAGAGGGCTACCAGCTTGCACTTGGTGCATGTGAAGTTCTCCACGTCTGTAGACAAGAATACAAACATCGCACAAGTGTTGCAAGTGACTGCTGCAGTCCCCTCAGTATCCATGGTGAGAGCTTTTAGGTAATCTAAGAACTCTTAGTTAATGCTGAGAACTCTAAGCTGTACTTTTAGGTATGCTGTTTTTTTGTTTGGTTACTGAAATTCGCGTGCCGTTAGGCTTGCGCCTCAGCAACAAGCAGCCTCTCCCAACAGTTTTTTAAAAAAATTCAATCTCCCCAGTCAGAATGGCTGTCCAGAAGCTGCTCTCCTTCTTCTCCCTGGCAGGAAACTGGCCTGGAAACTGGCAGGAAACTTGTTGTCCAGAAGCTGCTCTCCTTCTCTCTGGCAGGAAACTGGCCTGGAAAGCCTCTGCAAGGAGTTATATAGAGCTAGGCTTCCAGCTCCACCCCCTAGTGACTCACAGGTGTGACTCACAGGTGTGACTCACAGGTGTGACTCACAGGTGTGACTCACAGGTGTGACTCACAGGAGGGCTCTTGAGGGTAAAAGGGCAAGGTCAGAAGTTTGAGCCCCTCAGCAACAAGCAGCCTCTCCCAACGTTTTTTTTTTTAAAAAATCAATCTCCCCAGTCAGAATGGCTGTCCAGAAGCTGCTCTCCTTCTTCTCCCTGGCAGGAAACTGGCCTGGAAACTGGCAGGAAACTTGTCCAGAAACTGCTCTCCTTCTCTCTGGCAGGAAACTGGCATTTCTCCCTTTTTCCATTTCCTATATATCTTCCCATTTAAAACTTAGCTCTGTTGAAATTTCTTTAGCCATCCATCCTGGTTTCTTGAGACACCTCCCATTTTTCTTCCTCATTCGTACTGTTTGAAATCGTGCCTTCAGTATCTCCCTTTTGAGAAAGTCCCATTCGTCTTGAAGTCTCTTCTCTTTTAGTATTCCTGACCATGGGGATCATCCCCAGTATTTCCCTGAGTTTATTGAAACCAGCTCTCCTAAAGTCAAGAATGTGTGTCTGACTATGCCTAGCTTCTCCTTTCCATTGTATAACAAACTCCATGAAAACATGATCACTCTCACCTAAGGATCTCACTCCTTGCACCCCATTGGCCAGGTCATTCCTGTTGGTTAGGATCAGATCTCAAATAGCTGGCCCTCTTGTTGCCTCTTCCACCTTTTGGACCATGAAATTGTCTTCCAGGCAAGTAAGGAATTTGCTAGACCTTGAAGTTTTGGTTGAGTTAGATTTCCAGCAAATATCAGGATAGTTGCTGATCTTTTGTTGCATTTTGGAGTTTTCTCATCATAGAGTTTTCATGGTAAAGACAATCAGAAGTTTTTCACCAATGCTTCCTTCTGCACATTACTAACAAGTGTCAGCTATGGTGCTACTTCTCTTGTCTCTGTGAGATCTTCCACCAGTATTACTACTGCTGCTGTACAGTAGCTGGCACATTTAGTCTGGCTCCTCAGCAAAATCCTGTCTGATGTGGGAAGAAAGAAGGAAGTGCAAAACCTGGTTTACAGTTGAGTATTAAGAAAACAAAAATAATGACTTCAGATGATTTACATAATTTTAAAATGGTTAATGAAGACATCAGAATAATTAAAGACTTTCTATACCTTCTATACATCAATGAAAATGGAAACTATAGTCAAGAAGTCAGAAGAAGGCTCATTTGTGTATACTAGCCAGTATATGCTGGCTCCATGTTAGCATATTCTGGCTGCAGAGGTGGCTCATCCTCCACCCCCATTACCTGGAGGGAATGGGCTGGAGTCCAAACAGGACGCCGGCCATCACTGAAGCTGCTACCACCACCATTTTCTCCACTAATGTGGAAGTCAGTTGTCATGCCCTGTGAGACTGATGAGGCTGTAGAGTCAGAGGAGGAGGAGGAGGAGGATGTCATGGCAGGTATGGCCCTAGGGACCCTGGCACAGGTTTATCTACACCTGTGCCAGCAGGGAAACCTGCCAATCTGGAGGCTGAAGCAAAGAAGAGCCTGGTCCAAGTGGGTTGGCATCAGTTCTATCAGAGAGTTCTGCCCACTCAGATAAAGAAGAAGAAGAGGAGAAGGACTTACCTCCACCATCATATACCCAGCAGTGAGCTCAAAAGGAGGCTCAAAGGAGGTCTCTGAGAATTTATGAGAAGAATTTCCTCTATAAGAAACACTTGGCAAAGCCTTAGTTGCTTTACCTTAATATTTACTTTATTAGTTTTACATATATACATAAAAACAGAGACAAACTAACGATATACATCATAACATAACATTAAACAACAAACAACTCCCTCCCCTCCCCACCCCTCCCCTAAAATTGTCTTCCTGCTATTCTCTGTGTGTTTTCCTAGATCATAATTATATATCTCCTCCCTTTCCATATCTCTCATTATTTACATCATTATTTTCCATTTGTTTTCCTCTAAGTTTATCAATATATTTCCCATTTTTCACATTTGTATCATCAATTTTTTCAAACATCTCTCTTCAATCTCATATTAATATCTAGTAAGATATAGCATAATATTATATAATAATTTCATCTAATAACATTATTTAAAATACAATAGTCAAATATTCAAATATCTAGGTATTTAACTAATTAGCTATCAAATCCCATAATGGCTATCTCTCCATTTTCTTTTTTTACATAATCTATAACCGGCTCCCATATTTTCCTATACATATCGATTGTTTTATTCCTCACTAAGTTCGAGAGTTTGTCCATGGATGCAAATTCAATAACTTTCTGTATCCAGTCCTGAAAGGATGGTATTTCTTTGGTTTTCCACTTTCTTGCGTAAACTATCCTTGCTGCACTAATTAAATAACAGATTAGGTTTCTATGTTTTTTTTTCTGTTTTATCATTTAAATTCACCATGTTTAATAGATATAATTCCGGTCTTTTATGTAACTTGGCCCCCAAAATTTTTTCTATCCACCTATTAATTTTAAACCAAAATCTCTTTGCCCTTTTACATTTCCACCACATGTGGAAAAAAGAACCTATTTGGTTTTGGCATTTCCAACATAAATTTGATACGCCTTTATATATTTTAGCCAATTTCAGTGGGGATAGGTACCATTTGTACATCATTTTGTAAAAATTTTCTTTCAAATTATATGAACACGTGAATTTCAAACCTTGATTCCAAACCGCCTCCCATTGTTCCATATATATTTGATATCCCAAATTTTGTGCCCACCCTACCATACATTGTTTTACTTGTTCTTCTTCCAAATTATATTTTAATAATAGTCCATGTATTCTACTGATCTCGTGGGATTCCTCCGAACATAATATCTTTTCAAACTCTGATTTTTCACCTTCATATTGAAGCAAATTTAAATCCTCTTTTGTTCTGACCTTTAACTGATGATAACTCAGCCAATGCATTTTGAATCCCTCTTCTAGTTTCTCTCTTTCCTTAATTTTCCATATTCCCTCTTTTAGTTCTAAAATATCCCTATATCTTATCCAATTTTCTGTCCTTAATTCACGTTTACAAAAAGCTTCTTGTGGGGATAGCCATCCAGGTACTTTGGGACTCAATCTCTTTTTATATTTATTCCATATTCTTATTAACGATTTTCTAATGACATGATTTTTAAATTCCGCATTTATTTTAACATTCCCGTACCAAAGATATCCATGCCAACCCATTTTTAATTCATGACCTTCCAAATCTAAATTTCTTTTATCTTTTAATTCAATCCATTGTTTCACCCATGCTAAGCTTGCCGCCTCATAATATACTTTGAAATCGGGTAAACCTAACCCCCCCCCTTGTTCTTGTATCCGTTAGTCTCTCTGGCTTTTCTTCGCAAACGAAGATTCAGGAAGGACTCATCCCGCGCTTTCTGCAAGCGCGCTGATGACTAAAAAGGCCAATCCGAGATAAACAAGTCCGGTTGCAAAAAGCACAGCAGAAGGTCTTGCCTTGGTTTGACCGCATCAGAAGATTCCCATTGGCCGCGGCTAGCCAACCAGGTAGTTGGGGATGAGCTTTCTTTAGGCCACCTTTTCTAGGCCCCTCTCCATATGGAGCAAGCAGTGCTCTCCTTAAAAAAGGCTGCTTGGTTGTTCAGGATGCTGCCGAACAAGACTGTCATCTCCCGGGTCAGGCTTGAGCGACCAATGTCCTGAACCGCCTGCATGCAGGGTTGGGGCTGCGGCTTCCAGTGCATCTTTACACCTGCTGGTTTCGTCCCTCGCCAGTCGCTACAGGGCTTTTTTGGAAATGGATTTGTCCTTCGAGCCTGTGCAATGGATTTTTCTGGTGGAGCACAGCGTGCACAGAACTGGCCTCACCCTTTAAACCAGAGATTCATCTGCCGTGGCCTTGCAAGCATGGACGTGGCAGTGAGGTCCTCGGGCCGTAGGTTTGATTAGAGTTTCCTTCTCTTAGATGGTTGACCTTACAGGGTTGGACGAGCACCATCTGCGCGGGTTTGGGATTGGAGTTTTCCTTCTCCTAGGACGGTTGCCACAAGGCTAGAGAGCCCATCCTGCCCTTTGACGCGCTTTGTCAGACCCTTCGGTTTTGACCTGTCTGGCATGGGAGACCCTACCAGTGGCTATTATGCCACCGCCAGCATAGCTCAAAACATCATTAGGGTACGCAAGCCTCTCTCCCACGACAAGGGGGCGTCAATGGAGAGGATCCGTTAGTACTTTCATTTTAATCCTTGGTTTTTTCCCATTCCATACAAATTTTGTTATTTCCTTTTGCCATTTGGCAAATGTTTCATTAGAAATATTGATTGGCATGGTTTGAAACAAGTAAAGTATCCTTGGTAAAATGTTCATTTTAATCACTGAAATTTTCCCCATCAATGATAAATTTATATTTCTTTCCATATCTTTTCGTAATTATATTTAAATAGATCTTGAGTTTTTTCCGTTATATTTACTCCTAGATATTTAGCCATTTTTACAATCTCAAATCCTGATTTTTCTTTTAGTTCTTCTTTTTCTCTTCCCTCCATATTCTTTACCATAATTTTTGTCTTATTTTTATTAATTCTAAAACCAGCATATCTACCAAATTCCTCTATTTTTTGCAACAATGGGTCTATACTTCTTGTAGGGTTTTCTAATAGGATAACTAAATCATCGGCGAAAGCCTTTAATTTATATTCCTCTTTTTTAATTTTGATACCTCTAATTTTTTCCTCTTTTCTTATTTCTGAGTTCAAAATCTCTAGAGTCAATATAAATAGCAGAGGGGATAGAGGACATCCCTGTCTGGTACCTTTCTCAACTTTTATTGCCTCGGTTGTATGGCCATTAATTATTAGTTTCGCTGTTTGGTTCAAATATATTGCTTGTATCCATTCATTAAATTTGGCCCCTATTTCCATTTCTTTTAGTATTTCCAATAAAAATTGCCAATTTAGTTTATCAAATGCCTTTTCAGCATCCAAAAAAATTAATGCACCTTTTATTTCATTATGATAATTTAAATACTCTATTGCATTTATAACTGTTCTAACATTATCCCTAATTTGTCTTTTGGGGAGAAAGCCATTTTGATCTTTATGAACATAGTCTTGCAGTACCACTTTTAATCTGTTTGATAATATCAATGCAAATATTTTATAGTCTTCGTTTAACAATGAAATCGGCCTGTAATTTTCCATTAAATTTGGGTCTTTATTTTCTTTGGGTAGTAACACTATTCTTGCTTCTTTCCAGCTATTGGGAATTTGTTTCTTCTGTAAAATATCATTCATCGTTTTTTGTAATGGCTTTACTAATTCTTCCATAAATTTTTTATAGTATATGGCTGTTAGGCCATCAGGCCCTGGAGCTTTGCCTCTTTTCAGTTTTTTAATTGCCTCTATTATTTCCTCCTCTGAAATATTTTTATTTAAATTATCTCGTTGTGTTTCCGTTATTTTATTTATTTTACATTTTTTAATGTAGTCTTTCATTAACTCTTGAGGTATATTTTGTTTCTGATAAATAGATTCAAAATAATTCTTGAATAATTTTTGAATTTCTTTTTCCTCTGTTACTTCTCTGTTTCCCACTTTTAATTTTAATATCATCCTTTTTAGTCTTTCTTTTCTTAACCTATAGGCTAGCCATCTTCCTGGTTTATTTGCGTGTTCAAAATTTTTTTGTTTCACATAGTCCAATTTTCTTTTAATCTCATCCGTCATTACCATTTCTAGCTGCTTTTGTAGTAGTATAATTTGGTTCCTAATTTTTTTACATCTGGGGGAATTTATTAATTTTATTTCTTTTTGCTTAATTTCCTCCATTAGTTTCTTTATCCTTTTTGTTCTTTTTTTCCTCCATAATTTATTCATTTTAATAAATATTCCCCTAATCACTGCCTTACTGGCATCCCATACCATATGGTTTGGGACAGTATCATTGCAATTTGTCTCAAAGTATTCTTGTAGTGCCTTTTCCCCCTCTGTTATTACTTCTTCTCTGTCCAATAGCAATTCATTCAGTCTCCAATTTCTTTCATATTTTGTGTTTTTCATAACTAATAATACTGGATTATGATCAGATATGGGCTTTGCTAATATTTCTACCTTTTTAATATTTTTCGCACTACTTTTTGATACCCAAATCATATCAATCCTAGACATTGAATTGTGTGAGTCTGAGTAAAATGTATATTCTTTTCTGTTTGTTTCCTTATATCTCCAGGTATCAATTAGTTGTAGTTCTTCCACCATTTCAAAAAATTCCTTAGTTAGTTTGCCCTGGTTCTTCTTAATTTTTTTTATACCTGCGCATCTATCAATATATGGTTCTACTACGCCATTAAAGTCTCCCAATATACACCAATTGTCATAGTTTAGCTTTGTTATAACATTTCTTAATTCTCTATAAAAAGTATATTTCTCATTAACTGGTGCGTAGATACCTATTATTATCATTTTCTTGCCATTTATCTCCACCTCCACTAATATAAATCGTCCCTTATCATCTGCCAAAATCAAATTAGGTTTTAGGTTATCTTTGATATACAACACCACCCCATTTATCTTTTTTTGATTTAGGGCCATAAATTCTATCCCCAATTTTTGTTGCTTAATTAAACTTGTGTGATCAATTTTTATACGGATTTCTTGCAGACATATAACGTCCAAATTTTCTTTTTTAAGAGAGTGGAAAATCAATTTCCTTTTCCCTTCAGAGTTTAATCCCTTTACATTCCAAGTGAGGAATTTTTTTTCAAACATTACTATTTTCTTAATTACCTCTCTTCTATTTCCCTCTCTCCCCCCTCCCTTCTTCTCTCCTTCCCTCCTTCCCCTCCCCTCCCTCCCTCCCTCCCTCCCCCTTCCCCTTCTTGAAGTTTTGTTACTTCTTCTTCTGCTTTACTCTGAAATACTCAGATCCAACAAACTCTGTTCTCCTCTGTTTTTACTTTTTGATCTCTTCCTTTCTTCTCTTCTCTGTCTCAACCTATTTTCTTCTTCTTCCTCGCTGTCTTCTACCACTTGTGCAGAGGCTCCGTGGCTGTCTTTCTCTTCTTTCTTCTCTCGTGCCATTCCAAACTCTTTCTTATTATTTTTAATAAAATCTTTGGCTTTTTCTATTGAATCAATTTTATATCTTTCCTTTTTATATGTGAAGTTAACCCCTTCCAATTTATCCCAACTAAATATGATTTTTTCTCTTTTGAGAATTTCAACAAGGAAATTATATTCTTTTCTTCTCCTTAATATCCTCGTTGGTATCTCTTTCATGATTATCAGGGGTTTTCCTTCACTCATAATTCCTTTGTTATAATGGACTTCCAAAATATAGTCTCTTGTAATTTTCCTTGTACACTGAATAATTATGTCTCTAGGGAGGTTTCTTTTTTTTGCAAAGAATGAGTTCAGGCGATATACTCGATTTAATTCTTGATCTACTTGAGCTTCTGGCCATTCCAGATTTCTTGCCAACAGTTCTATAATCTTGGTTCTTATATTTTCATTTGCCTGTTCCTTCAGACCTCTCATTCGAATCCATGCCTCCTTTTCTCTTAGTTCCATTAGTGCCATTTGGTCTCTTTGTTTCTCAAGTTCCAGATTTATTTCTTCGTTTTCTTTTTTCAATAATTGAATATCTTCTTTTTGTTCCTGTACTTCCTTTTTGACTTGTGAAAATAAAGTATGCATTGTATTAAATTTTGTATTCAAGTCATCCAAATACCCTCCAGTTTCTTTTCTGAATTGGCGGATTTCTTCCATGAATCTTGTCATATATTGTGGGGCATTTTCTTCCATTGAACCTCTTCTGTTTGGCCCTTCATGTCCTTTGTTCCTGTTTCTTAAATTTGATGCCATCTCTCTCTCTCTCTTTTTTTTCTTCTTCTTCTATTTCCTCCCTAAGCTTACTTCTTCTCTTCCCTTCCACTTATTTAACCTCCAACTTTTACTGTTCTTTTTTCTTTCTGTTCCCCTACTTCAACTCCTCCCTTCCTTCTTCTATCCCTCTTCTTCGTCTTCTCTTCTTCTCTTCCTTTCCCTCTCCAACCTTCACACTGTCACCAATTCTCCTCCAACTTATCTTGCCTTTCTTCAGTTCTTTTCTTCCAATGAAAATAGGTAACTCAGAGAAAAAAAAGCCTATCTATATATATATATGTAAAAGCCAAAATATCAAAAATATCAAATATCAAATATCAATATCAAAAATATAAAAATATCAAAAATATCAAAAAGTTGAAATATCAAAAATATTTTTAAAAGAAAGGAAAAAGAAAAACCCAAAAACAGGAAGAAAACAAAAACAAAAACAAAAACAAAAGAAGAGGAAAATATATATGTAACTTATATGCAGGTCAAAAATAGGTCAAAAATCTATCTATATCTATAGCTTATGTGCAGATCAAAAATAAGGAGGGGAGAAAAAAGGTATTTATCAAATAGTATTTACCAAAAACTAAAACAAAGGAGAAAAAACATATAACTCCAAAATTACCAAAAGCAAAAAAGTAAAAGGAAAAGAAAGAAAAAAGAAAAATGAAAAAAAGAAAAGAAAAAAAGAAAAATAATGAATAATAATAATAATAAGAATAATAATTAAAAAAAAAGGAAATTAAATGTAAATATATTCAATATACTCTTTCTTTTGTCCTATCACACTTCCCTCTCTGCTTGCTGGCGTTTTCAAGGTCACTCCACTCTGAGTCAATATGGACTCTCTGCACAAAGGAGGCAGAGTACAAAAAAGGGAAGGGAAAAGAACAAAAAGAAACCAGCAGCCACGATCACAAAAAAGAAAAGAAAAGGAAAAAAAAATATCCGGGACTAGATGCAAAAGAAAAGCCAGCAACACCAAGAGAGAGGGAAGAAAGAAAGAAAAGAAAAAAGTAAAAATAACAAGGAGGGAAGGAAAAAAAAAACCAAGAAGAGAGGACGCTTTCCCAAAAAGTGATCCAACGTTAGTTAGATTCTCAGAGACCGGTATTTCTTTTTATCCATATAAGCGAAAAAGATAGGGGGATTTTTTTTTTAAGGAGAGAAGCCCAAAACCAACAAGAAAAAACAAGACCTCTATAAGAGAGGAGCCTTTAGATTCTGAGGGAAATATCAAACATACAGAGAATAACTTCTCACTCTCTTACTTTCACTTCTAAGTATCTCCTTCTCTTCTCTGAGAGGCTCGGCGGCTTGGTAGCAGGGCAAGAGGGGGGCTTTCTCTCCCCCTCTCTTTGCTCTTTCAGACGGCCATTTCAGCCACTATGCCGTCCGGTGTGACTTCGCCCTTCTCCTTCTCCTTTCCGTCCTGGCGAAGCTTTCACCCCCGGTTTTGCGGCGAACGTGGCGGAACCTGGGATCCCCTCACTTTCAGGGGCTTCCCCAGCGGGGTTTTAGGCTGATTTACCCCCCCCGGCCACCGTCTGAGTCTGTTTTGGAGCCGGAGCTCCGATCTTGCGCCCCTTGCTCGCTCCGTTCCGAAACCGGAAGTCAAAGCCTTAATTGCTTTACATAGGCTGGAAGAGATAGATGGTCCTTGTCATTTCCACCAGTTCTTTGCTTCTATGAAAAAAACAACAACAACCCTATGTTGATCCACATGGCTTCAGCAACGTCTCACAAACCTAAAAGTAATTGGCTGTGCATTTAGGACTAACCAAGAAAGTGTACTCTCCCAAAATGCCTAAATTAATTTGTGGAATTCACTGTTACAAGATGTGGTGGTAACTGCTGTCTTAAGACATCTTCTAAAAGCCTTTTAAAGACATAGGGGATAGGTATCCATGTTTGCTACATGACAGCCTTTTGCAACCTAATACCCTCCAGCATAAAAAGGATAAAGGAAGGGGAGAGAGGAAATGTGGCAGCACCTTTAAGACTAACTGATTTTTATTTTTGCATGAGCTTTTCTGGATATAAACCCAGTTCTTTGGATGCACTACCAAGTGTATCCTTTCCAAGTGTTTTAAGAGATTATCAGACAGTAACGCAAAAAGCATTCCTGTCCCACAATCTCCACTCCTGCCCCTGTCCTGCCACAATCACCCTCCCCACTGCACTTACCTCCTCTCCCATCTACAGGGCATCCCAGAAGTGAAATCCCGTCCGTTCTCATGAGAAAATGCAAACACAGGAAATTCAAAGTTAAAAAGAAAAATAAAACAGAAAAAGTGACACCAAGCAAAAAACACACTTTAAAATTAAGAAGTAACCTGGGGACGGTCATAAAAAGAGGTTGCTTACCTGGATGTCCCGATCTCACCCGGAAGTGTTCTGGCAGGGACCACCCATTGATGCTGGGATCTCACCAGCAACACAAGGCATATTGTGGCACACAGGCAAATCCAGAACACAAACTGAATGGGAGAGCTATTGACAGCTTTTCCCCATCAATAAAAAAAAGCGCCTGTGGAACAGGAACAGATGAGTGCATAAGAATGGGGGATGGCACTGTCTGGTAAGGAAGCCCTTTTGCGATCTCCTGGCATTGTTGTAACACTACTTTTGATGTGTCTGATAATCTTCTTTGACTATAGCTGCCATCATATCTGGCCATTGGCTATGCTCCTGAGATTCATGGGAATTGTAGTTCAAAACATCTTGAGGGTGCCAGTTTGTATAAAAGCTCTTATAAGAAACTTCTGGATTTAGACGCAATCTGTCATTGGATATTAGCTGCAGGGATGCCAGTCCTAAGGGAGAGCTATACTTCTTTTACCCTACTTGTCAACTTTCCAGAAGCATATAGGTAGCCACTATAGAAGATAGCATGCTGGTCTAGGGGGCCCTTTTATCTTATGCATCAGGGCTCTTGGATCCATGACAATGGAAAATTCAATGCTTAATAGATGTTCTGATGACTTTTACACTCACCTAGATCAGAATTAATTCTGCTTTGCCAAGCAAATAAGCAGAAGAAAGGAAAGGGAAGCGATAGATTAAAAAATGACTCAGGCTACATTTGCAGTGCAGAAATAATCCAGTTTGACACTGCCTTAACTGCCATGCATCCATCATATGGAATCTTGGGATTCGTAGTTTGTTGTGGCACCAGAGCTCTCTGTCAGAGAAGGCTAAATATCTCACAAAACTACAATCCCAGAATTCCATAGCATTGAGCTATGGCAGTTAAAGCAGTGTCAAACTGGATTATTTCTGCAGTGCAGATGCAGCCTCAATCAATGGTGTTCTAGTGGCGCAGTGGTTAAATGCCAGTACTGCAAGCTACCACGTTGCAAGTTCAATTCCAGTGGGCTCCAAGCTTCACTCAGCCTTCCATTCTTTCGTAGGTCGGTAAAATGAGTACCCGGCTTGTGGGGGCAATGAGCTAACACACATTGGAAACTGCTTAATGCAGTGTAGATGTGTAAATAGCTATTGCTTAAAATAATTTGTAACCCGCTCTGATAGCCTTGTGGCTGAAGAGCGGGGTATAAATAAATAAATAAATAAATAAATACAAAATAAAAATATTTGTTATTCCTTTGCCATATCATGACAAGGTCTGAGAAGAGGAAGCACCACTGATGTTTCTACTAAAAGAGTGCTATCAGCTTCTCCTAAGCAGAATCAATCTCTGACTTTGTACTTGCTTCAGAGGCATTCTTAAAGCTCTCTCAAAGTTTCCAATGCAGCAGCAGATTTTCAAATGGGAAAAAAACCCGCGGAGGTTGAGAGGAGGACGGTGCTTACAGAGCTCCTTTTTGGATGATGCCGTCCTCCTCCCGACCTTCCCTCTTGCTTCCTCCATGCTGCAAGCACAGATTTAAGTATTCACGGCTTGAAAATATGCTTTAAAAATGATAATCCAAAAAAAAAAGCAAACCTTGATTTTGCTATCTTATATAAGGAACACCATTTTGCTATGCCACTGCATATAACGGGACTTGAGTATTCACGGATTTTGGTATCCACGGGGGTCCTGGAACCAAACCCCAGTGAATATGATGGGACAACTGTACTCCACTTGTCTGCAGGCAGGGGTGGGGACACAGACCATCCTTCCTTGTTAGACACTGTAAACACGACACTAATTGCAGGAAGAGTTAGGGAGGGAGGAGACCGTTGATTATTTTATAGTCCTCATTCTTCAAGAATTTGTCAGTTATGGTTTGGCTTCTCTGTGATGAGCAACCCAGTTGAAAATATCTCACTTTCCACAGAAGCCAGAACAAAAACAAGCATTTCCCACCTCCTCCAGGCACAGGGAGAATAAATGCAGGATTTTACATTAAGTAGTTTCATACTCAAAGTTCCATTATTTTATCATTTTTATTTTCCTTTTTATACTGATGGCCATAGTCTGAAATAAAGATTTGATTGACTGGGGAAGAAGCAGTTGTAATCGAGCCCATGTCAACAACTTTTATGGGCCCTTGTGGATATCACAAAGCACATGACAGGATGTAGGGTCAGTGATAAACACAATCTGGTTACAAAAGCCAGCAAAACATTGTATAGAAATCTTAATTTTATTTGCTCCTGGCTTGCATCCACAAATGTCTTGATACTTTTTTGCAGCATGCTTCAAACTACTAAACTGAAATTGTCAAGTCAAAATGTGAAACTTAATGGACTGCACACCAGGTCATTATGGTGGCTTGATTTAACTGTTCACATTTTTTTCTGGGTCGAGATATTGGAAGCAATGAAGATTCACACATTATTTTCAGCTTTCCCAAATTCATTCATTTCACATATGTGGTGAAATAGTACTGTCCATATTTTAAAACTGCAAACACTTTCTGGTCTTTTTGTTCACCTTGGGATGTGAGTGCACAGAGGGCAATTCATCTGTGTACATTCCTGAGCACCTTTTAAATAAATAATGGAAAACTTGGCTGCTTGCTTCAGTGGCTTCAGCAGCTGTGTTATAAATTATTTATAAATGACTTTTGTCCCCCTTTCCCCCATCTTTCTTCTAAACAGAGGCTGTGTTGGTGCTGAGAATGTTGAAGACATAGACAACCCCAATGTAGATGTAATTATACACAGCAGAGTTCGAAGTACCAAGCCACATTATGTGAAATCTTCCTAGTATGTAAACTTTTGTTTCCTTCTTTATTGCATAATTACTACTTAAGCTTCAGTCAAAGAGAACTTGGGGTTTTTGGTGTCATGCTGCCTTGTGACCAAAATTTTTCCAAAGCTATGTGAAAGCTGTAGGAAAAAATGTGTGCGTGTGTGTTTTATCTTTTTCGGGGTCATGGAAATATTTCTGTTAAATACTTTTTTTAAATTACATTTTAAAACATACAAATTATAAACACAACCAATACAACAATTATACTTATTAACATATAAGTGATTCCTTCCACCTGGGGATCTTAACCTTACATTCATCCCTCTTTCCAAAATTTCATTGTTTCCAACGCAGGTTTGTTCCCTCTCCCCTTTATTAAACCAAATTCTAAAAACTTGCTCCATTTCTCGCCAAAGAAATTTCTTATTGAGCATTCCCTTTTTTCTTTAATACTGTTTGTTAATTAATCATTTATAGCTATATCCCATACTTCACTATACCATTTTTCTATTTGATAATTGCCTTGTGTTTGCGATCGAGTGTCGAGGAGCCCCCTGCCCGCAGTCCTGCCCACAAGGATACACATATAAATATAACATGCACAAGCTAAGTTTATTACAAGGAAGTAAAAGGATAATTGGCTGAAGGGCCACAACTTTCTGTTTGGTGATAGATGTTAGAGGTTGGTCTGGGCATGAGTTATGCGGGGCAGGATGAGAGCCCTCCACCTGCCTGGGCCAAAACCCAAGTCCGCCCCGAAAGGCAGACCTAACCCCCGGTCACGTGGGGGTCATGTGACCACCACATGCCTGGCTGTGAGACCAGGTCATGTGTCCGGTCGCGTGCCCGGAAGTGAACAACTTACGAGACCAGATCATGTGACGAACCACGTGCCTGAAGATATCCCCCTGGGGGGGGAGCTGCCCAGAGGAGGTCCTGGCAAACCATCCAGTAACTCCCAACTCCCCCCCAGATGGGACAAAAACTCATGCCCACCGCCAACAAAGCCGAGCAAGAACCGCTCGGCTTCCGCCAATCCTACAGCTATCACCAGAGAGAAATACCACCTGCCTGGAGGGATCTGCAGCTTAGCCCTAACTGTGGAGGAGATTGAGTCCCGTATGAATGTATGCGGAAAACACCTTGGACCGCCATCTTCCCAGGTGTTGGATGTCTGAAGTCGACATGCCTTCTGCCGCTGTGGTGGTGGCCGCGCCGATCCGGAAGGAGTGACCGCTGAAGTCGTCAGGTGGGTATCCGATATGCCTCAAAGCGGCTCGAAGAACACTGACAAACTGGAAGCATGTCAAAAAGGATAAGTCTTTATGGATGAACAGTGGTCCAGGGACGTCTGGCCGATGCCCAAGGTACCGCTGCAAGAGGTGCACAGGGCAAGCAGGCGATCCCTCCAGGGCCCGAAGTCGGATGACGGCCCCCCGTCCGCGCTGGTTGTTTTTGGACCTCTGAAGCCGCAAGTGGAGAACCCCGTCTATCAGAACAACATCTGACTGCAGAAGAGCGTGTCCCATCCCAGAAGCCTTGGCTCTGCAGACCAGCTCCCCAATGCACAGAGCTGCAAAGAAAGCAACCGAGAAGGCTGATCAAAACAGTAAAGTTGCATACTTGGACCGGCAAATGGCTGCCAGGGCCGGAATAAGGTTGCATAGGAGTCCAAACGAGACTGGTCTGCGCGTGTCCTGTTTGCTTCCTTCCATGCGGCGCCATCCTTCGACTGCTTTGCGGATCAAGAAAGAGCCACACGAATCCCCGTGTCCTGCAGCCTTACTGAAGAAGGAGATGGCTGCCAGGTGAAGTGAAATAGTCCTGGGGGTGAGGCCATCCTCCTTCAAAGCCCTGATGTAGTGAAGCACTTCTCGTTCCGTGGTTGGCCAGGAGTTCCCGTATCCGTGACGCCTTCTGAAGTTGTCGAACTGCCAGGCTGCCCGGGAATAACTGGCCTGGGTGGAAGGTGCCAAGGAGTTAAGGACCTCCCGGAGCACCGTTCCTTCCCAAGATGCCAGAGTTTGACCGGGAAGGTGACCGGAGTGGGGTCTGCTTCTGGCGCCAACTCCCGAAATCTGCCATCCTGGAATCGAGATAAAGCATCCGCTATTTCGTTATTTACACCCGGGACCTGGCGCGCAGTGAAGGAAATATTGGCTGCCAGGCAGACCAGGACGAATTCCCTGACGAGTCTCATGACCCTGTCAGACTTAGAAGATTGGGAGTTAATAATGCGGACCACCGCCTGGTTGTCGCACCAAAAACACACTCGCTTGTCCCGGAACTCATCTCTCCACAGATAGACTGCCACTAGTATGGGAAAAAACTCAAAAAACATTAGGTTCCAAATAACATCGGATTCCCTCCAGGCAGGAGGCCAAGGCTGAGTGCACCAGTGCCCGTTGAAGAAAATCCAAAACCCAAAGACCCCTGCCACGTCCGAGTGGACCTGCAATCCCGTCCCAAGTGCCACTTCCCCCTGCTAAAAGGTCACCCCATTGTAACCCTCCAAGGATCTAAGCCACACCCTCAGATCCTCCTTAACCCCCTTGGTGAGCCGGATGCGATGGTGAGGGGACTTAATGCCGGCAGTAATTCTTGCCAGTCTGCCACAGAAAGCCCTGCCTGGAGCCACTGCCCTACAAGCAAAGTTGAGGTGGCCCAGTAAGGACTGGACTTCCTTCAGGGAGGCTTTCTTCTGTCCTAGGAGGGATAGCAGCATATGCTTGACCCCCGCCAACTTATCTTCGGGTAGTCGTGAGACTTCTGCTACTGAGTCCAACGTGATCCCCAAGTAGGTGATGTTGCTGGCCGGGCCCACCATTTTGTCCGGGGCCAAGGGGACGCCAAGCTCCTGGGCCAAATCCTGAAAAGATTTAAGCAGAAACCCGCACTCCAGTCCCCCGGCCGCCCCGATCATAAGAAAATCATCAAGGTAATGAGTGACCAGGGCCGAGCCGGTCCTGAGTTTAAGGGCACATTCCAGGAAGGTGCTGAACGCCTCGAAGGCAAAACAGCTAATAGAGCACCCCATGGGCAAAGCCATGTCATAGTACCACTGGCCCTGGAACTTGAAACCCAACAAGCAGTGGTCATCGGGGTGGACTGGCAGCAGCCGGAATGTGGACTGAATGTCACATTTTGCCATAAGGGCACCCGGGCCACAGGATCTAACTAGCTTTACCACGTAATCGAATGACGCATATCACACTGAGCAGAGCTCGGGCGGTATAGCATCATTTACAGATGCTCCCTTGGGGTAGGATAAGTGGTGGATAAGGTGGAATTCGCCTGGCGTTTTCTTGGGGACAACACGCAAGGGGGAGACCCTGAGGTTGCTGAAAGGAGGTGCAGAGAAGGGACCAGCAACCCTCCCTGCAGCACACTCCTTGGCAATCTTGGTGGCCACTACCTTGGGGAGCTCTGAAGCAGACTTAAGGTTGCCAGAATCTGAGGCTAGCCTGGGGCCTAAAGTAGGAATCCTGAAACCAAGGGAGAACCCATCCCTGAGATACGAGGCTGCTTGCTTATTGGGATATAGTGCCAATAGGGGGAGGAGTGCCTGGAGCCTGACGGGCGTAAATGCCAAGCTCCCCCCCTAGGTTGTCACTACTGTTTCCCGCTTCCCTGCCCAGTGTTGCTGCCTGACCCTGATTCCCTCTTGATGCCAGAGGAAGCAGGGCGTCCTGAGCGAAAGGGCTGGGCAGAAGCACCGGGTCGAGGACAGCTGGCCCTAGGGTGCGATCCATAGCAGTTCTCGCAGTAGTGCTTGAACTTGCAATGGGATCGCTGGCATTTTCCTGCATTGTACTCCCAGCAAACCAACCGGCGGGCATCCCTCTTACGAGGCAGCTTGCCCGCTTCAGGTTTGCCCTTGATGTGAGAACCTACAATGATGAGCCAAAGCTTGTCATTAATGAGATCCCACCTGGCCCTAGGGTTCCGGGAGACCCTCTTGCGGAAGGTGGAGTCATACTGAATGGCTGCCACCTCCCCTGCCAAAGACTTGGCCTTGAGCACGTTGCTCAGGTGGTTGGCCAAGTGCCACCCTCTGTCTGGGTAAGCCATACCCACTACCCCCATGAAAACCGAATACCCAGCCAACCAGGGAACGAGCGCTCCACCGGGTCCGGTTTGTCTTTGCCAGAAGCTTTCTCTGATTTAGGGGTGCTGCACACCTCCCCCTCAGGCTTGAGGAGTGAAAAGATACCCACATAATATCCCTTAAGGATATTATTGCGGGTCTTTCTGTCCAGGTGGATCCCGGGAGGGTCCTCGTGGTCCAGAAAAAGGCTGGGAGTGGAGGGCCCCGCAGTGGTCGCCCCATCCCGCCACACCCTGGATGGCCTGGCCGAGCCTGGTTCCGCGGCAGCCCTGGCCTTAATGGCCCAAGAAGGCAACCCCGGGACCAGCGCTGCTGTAGACCAATACCCTGCCCGGTCCATATCCTCATTGGAGGACTCACCTGAGGATCCCTTGCTGTCTGAGTCCTTCTTTCTATGCTTGGCCCGCCGTTTCTTGCCTTCCTTCTCCTTCCTGGGGCTCTGCCCCCCTGCACCGGGGAAGAGTCGTCAGAGGACACCACGCTGACCTCACTAGGCGAAGGCGACCTGCGTTTGCCATGCCATCCCACCATCCTTGCTGACTGCTGAGCAGCCTGATCCTTGGCAGAAGAGGTGGCCGTGGCTTCGAGGTCCGCCGTGGGCTCAGGGGCTGGCGCGGCAGCACGAACCTCCGATCCCCTGCCTGACCTCAATTCCCCAACCTGCTCAGCGAGGAAAGTGACCGCACGGGTCAGTTCCTGGAGATCGGGGGCCGCGGTGCCGCCAAGGATGTGTTCGACGGCCTCAGAGCCAGCTGCCGCCCCCCTAGTGGGGTTGGCCTTCTGGGCACGAGGTGCCAGGGATGCCCAAGATTTGGGCATACGGCCAGACTGCGCCCAAGTCGCAGGCCTGCTGGGAGCAGTCTTCTTTTTGGGCGCCATTCCCAAGGAATGAGGGTAATAGTGATTTCAGCTCTAATAATATCTGGCCCAGAGATGGCCTACAAGCATCCCTCTCGGCTTGTCCGCCCTGTTTTATAAGGCAGCCCCGGGCAGAGCTTGCCTCCCTTGTGCCTTGTCTGCCCCTCTCCTGGCTTGTCCGCCCCAAATGAATGCTCTCTGGCTTGTCTGCTCCACTTGGGGGTGCTCCTCCTTTTGCCCCCTGATGGGCAGTCTTATTCCTGGCTTGTCCGCCCTCTTGCCAGACACCCGTTGATCCGCACTGGGTTGGGTCCCGGTGATCCTCCCCGCAACGCTCGGGCCTAAGAGCCCACGAGCCTCCTGATGGGCTCACTATATGGGCTGCCCCCTGCAGGCCCGTATGGCTGCCCTCGTGGACTCAAGAGTCCTCCCCCCAGTGGCTGCCACCCACTGGGTCCAGCCGGGCAGTGCCTACTGGCCTGTCCTCCCACACGCCCTGGTAGTTGGGTCCACTTCCACGGGCACTCCCTGGTGTCGGGAGTCCTCCCAGCAGCCTAAGCCCACTGGTTCTGGTTGGGCCAGGGCCCCCCTAGCCTGTCCTCCTCTACTCCCCAGCTGCCGGGTTCCACTTCCGCGGGCACCCCGGCTGCCTGTCCCGGCCTGCAAGCCTTGCCGGGCCCGGCGGGCCAAAGGTCCCGCTGCCACTAACCCTTGGGCCTGCTGGCCCTGAACCCGCAGCTGCCGACCCCCACCAGGCCTTCCCGGCCCCACTGCTTCGTCTGCGCTGCTTTGGCCTTGGCCTCAGCCTTGCCGCCGCTGCCGCCTGCTTGGCCTCGCCGCTGCCGCTTGCTCAGCCTCGCCGCCGCTACCGCCTCCTCCTTCTGCCTCCCAGCCTCACTGCCGCTGCAGCCGCGCTTCCCCTTCTTCTCACCGAGGCTGGCCGGTCAGCTCTACCCGGCGGCCTCAGCTCCTCGGCTCCTCTTCGGCCGCTTCTTCTGGAGCTCCTCAGAGAGCTTCTTCCTCTTCGGGTCGCAAGAGCCAACTGCCTGAGCCGTGAGCTGGCCGGGAATATATACCTGGCCGGCGGGCCACGGAGGGAACTGGCCCCGCCTTCCGGCCAATCAGCGGCCACGCCGAGTGCGGGCCCTGATTGGCCGAAGGTAGGGTAAGCCAGCCAATCGGGTAGGAGCAGCCTCCACCCAATTGGCTACCTCAGGTTCCTCTTCCCTGCCTGCAGAGCAGGCTGGGAAGAGGAAGGCCGGCATGGCAGCACCCATGACGGCCACGAGCTGGTCCGGGTGCGGGTGCGACACCGCTTGCAAAAGTGGCCGCCAGGTAAGTCCCGGCAGCTGGCTTTCCATTTCCTTGCTATTATTAACCTTGCTGCTGTCAGCAAATTTGTTAGTATTTCCTTAATAGCTTGGGACTCTTGTATTTTATCATAATATGATAGTAATGCTATTTCAGGGCATAAGGGTATATTTATCTCCATTATCTCATTTATCTCCTTCATTACCATTTGCCAAAAAATCTGCACATATTTACAATGCCACCACATATGAAAATACATCCCCACTTCTTGACATCCCCTCCAACACTGTGCTGAATACTTTTTATCTATTTGGTTCAATCTTACTGGTGTTAGATACCATCTCCATACTATTTTATAATAATTTTCATTTATTCTTACTGATAATGTTTTCAAGTTACGCATATTCCATATTTTCTCCCACCTACTTCTATCTATTACAATTGCTGCATCCGTTTCCCATAAATCTTTAAGATAATCTTGCAAATCTTCATTTTCCATTAATATTTTATAATTTTTACTTGCAATACCTTTTATAGTAGTTTTCTCTTGGGTGGCTTGTAAAATTAAATCTTCAAATTTTGTCTATTTTTACAACCTCCACCCTTTAACCATTTTCTTTGCCCATTGCTCTAACTATGTTAGTTTAAACCATGTAATTCCTTGTTCTCTTAATGCTTTTTCCAGATAGTTCCTATTTTTCATTTTTTCCAACCATTCCTTCAATCTTATTATTTCGTGTCCTCCCAGATTTATTTCCACTTCATTTCTTAAATTTGCTGGAAAACCCTCCAGCAACGTTACTGGAGTTAATGGAGATATTCCCGGAGCCAATACGTTTTTATATTTGATCCAAATATCTAATATATATTTTGAAGAGACAAGACTGTGATCTTTCCCAAAATTTCTTTTTAGGTTTACAAACAAATATATTTCTTAATTTTAAATCTATTTCTTGTTTATTTGGTTCCAACCACTCAAATTAGGTAAACCTAAACCTCCTTTTTTGGAGTTTTATACCATCTATTTTTATTAATTCTTGATCTTTTACTTCCATTTCAATAATTATTTATCATGTTTTGCCATTTTTTAAATCCCATCTCTGATATTTTAATAGGTAGCATTCTAAATAATAATAAAAAAATGGTAAAATTTTCATTTTTATAAGCGCTATTCTTCCAAACCATGACAATTTAATTTCCCCATAATTCTCTATTTTTTTCTCCATATCTTTCCTTAATATGGTAAAAAAAAAAATTCTTCTGACTTCTCTAATTCTGTTACAATATTTATTCCCAAATATTTTATTTGCTTCTTTATTTTAATATATTTCTTTTTACTCTTCATATATTTTTGTTCTGCATTTGTATAATTAAATACCATCATTTCTGATTTATTCCAGTTTATTTGCAAACCTGTCATTTTTCCAAATTCTTCCAAATGTTTCTCTATCTCTTGCATTTTTTCTAATGGAGCTTGTATTGTTATTACAGTATCATCTTTATGTCTAGCCTGGAAAAAAGATGGTTAAGGGGCGATATGATAGCCCTGTTTACGTGGTTGAAGGGGTGTCACGTTGAGGATGGAGCAAGCTTGTTTTCTGCTGCTCCACAGACTAGAACATGGAGCAATGGATGCAAGCTCCAGGAACAGAGATTCCACATCAACGTTAGGAGGACCTTTCTGACAGTAAGAGCTGTTTGGCAGTGGAACACACTCCCTCGGAGCGTGGTGGGGTCTCCTTCCTTGGAGGTCTTTAAACAGAGGCTGGATGGCCATCTGTCAGGGATGCTTTGATGGTTATTCCTACGTGGCAGGGGGTTGAACTGGATGGCCCTTGTTGTCTCTTCCAACTCTACAATTTTATGATTCTATGATTCTATGATCATATGCGAACATGTTCAACTTAATCTTTTCACTATTTCCTATCTCCTTAATACTATCCTCCCCTCTAATTACATTAGCTACTATTTCTATCACCATAGCAAATAATATTGGAGAGAATGCACAACCTTGTCATGTTCTCTAGTTAGCTTTATTTGTTTTGTCTTACCATCATTAACTACTACTATTGCTGTATTTTTTGTATATAGTTGGTCAATTACACCCCTAAATTTTTCTCCAAATTCAAGCGTTTTCATTATATTTTTAATGTCAGCCATTCCACACAATTAAAGGCTTTGACATCCAGGACTATAAGCCCTGCTTTAATTTTCTCCCTTCTATTTATTTATTTATTTATTTATACCCTGCTCTTCACCCACAAGGCTATCAGAGTGGCTTACAAATTGTTTTTATGCAATAAACTGCATTAAGCAGTTTCCAATGTGTGTTAGCTAATTGCCCCACAAGCTGGGTACTATTATATCTAATAGTATAATATAATATACTAATAGAATAGAATAGAATAGAATAGAATAGAATAGTATAATAATATAATTGTTATAATAATTATATCTATTATGCTTATTACTCTTCCAGTTAATTTAGCCGTTTGCCTTCTTGCTATAAATCCACATTGATCTTTTTGTATATATTTATGCATAAATATATTCATCCTTTTTTCCAATATTGCTGAAAATATTTTTGCATCTTGATTTATTAATGATATTGGTCTATATGATCCTGGATCTGTTAGATCCTTATCTGGTTTTGAAATTAATATATTCATAGATTGTTTCCACGATGGTGGGATCTCATCTCCTTTTAAAATATTGTTATATAATTCCTCCATTCTGGGTATTAATACTCTTTTAAATGTTTTATAATATTCAAATCCCAAACCATCTTCCCCTGGGACTTTCCCCATTTTCAATTTGTTAATAATTCCCTCTATTTCTTCTTCTGTTATAGACTGTTCCATTAATTCCTTATCCTCCTTTCAAATAGCAACGTTACAATTTTCCTATATATACTTCTCTAATTCCTTTTGTGGTTCTCCTGCAGAGTATAATTTTTGATAATATTCTTGAAATATTTATAATTTATCCTTCATCAAATTGCTTCCCCCCTTTTCATTTTTAATAAATCCAATCAAACTTTTAGCTTTCTTTGCTTGTGTGCCCTTGCTAGCATTCTAGAATTTTTATTACTATATTCAAAACATTCTCTTTTCATGAATAACGGGTTTCTTTTTACTTTTTCTGTATCTTCCTTTTCTAATTCTTTTCTCTTTGCTTGTATTAATGCGTGGAGCTGTTATCCCTATTTCTAAAATATTCTTTTATTAAAACTTTAATTTCCTCTTCTAATTTCCCCTTAACTTTTTCCTGTTTTTTGCACTTCCCTAATAAATACTCTCCTTGCTACAGCTGGATAAAAATTACAGGGGAGGGAAACAACAGGGATGTTATTGTGGGACTCTACTACAGACCCCCAAGTCAGATGGAGGAATTGGATGATGCCTTTCTAGAACAGATGAACACACACGCAGAAAGGAGAGATGTAGTAGTGATGGGTGACTTCAACTAGCCTGATATTTGCTGGCAATCTAACTCAACCAAAACTTCAAGGTCTAGCATATCCCTTACTTGCCTGGAAGACAATTTCATGGTCCAAAAGGTGGAAGAGGTAACAAGGGGGTCAGCTATTTTAGATTTGATCCTAACCAAAAGAGATGACCTGGTTAATGTGGTGCAAGGGGTGGGATCCTTAGGTGAGAGTGATCATGTTCTCCTGGAGTTTGTTATACAATGGAAAGGAGAGGCCAGGCATAGTCAGACACACATTCTTGACTTTAGGAGAGCTGATTTCAATAAACTCAGGGAAATACTGGGGGTGGTCCCATGGTCAGGAATACTAAAAGAGAAGAGACCTCAAGATGGATGGGACTTACTCAAAAGAGAGATACTGAAGGCACAATTTCAAACAGTACCAATGAGGAAGAAAAATGTGAAGTGTCTCAAGAAACTAGGATGGATGACTAAAGAAATTTCAACGGAGCTAAGTTTTAAATGGAACATGTATAGGAAATGAAAAAGAGGGGACATTACCAAAGACGAATTCAAACAGATAGCGAACACGTGTAAGAGTATAGTCAGAAAAACTAAAGCGCAAAATGAGCTCGTGGTCTCTTCCAACTCTACAGTTCTATGATTCTATGATTCTATGATTTTATGAATGTGAAGCTTCCAAGTGCTGTTCATATCTTGCAAATTAAGGGCCCTGGTTTTCTGTATTGAATCAATATATTTGTAGTGCAGTCTTCCTCACTACCTAGAGCATTCACTATTCCCAGAATCACCTTGAGTATGGGAGATTTGTTTACATGGGAGATTAATGTGATCATCCAATGGTTATTCCAATCCCTGATGTCCCCTTTCTTTGGGATTGGAGGTTGACATTTTCCTGTCTGTGGGCCATTGTTTTGTTTTCTAAATTTGTTGGCAGATTTTAGTTAGAACTAGAGTAGACTCTTTCTTTGTAGACTGAAGCGGCTCTATTGGTATGCCCTCTTTTCCTAGTGATTTTTTTCTTTCAAATGCTTTGAAAATAGTTTCCACTTTACATTCTAAAACTGTGGGTCTTCATTAAAAGTTTCCTTTATTGAGGAATCAATTGTTTCACCTCTTTTGTATAGTTCTTCATGGTATTGCTTCTACATTCTTTTTATTTTGTTCTCAGTATATAAGGTGTACCCCCTTTTATTGTTCATCCCTATTCTTGGGTTTAAATTACTCTTTGATTTTGTGGAACTTGTGGAAGAAGTTTCGTGTTCTTCCTCCCCCTCCCCTCCCCCGGTTCCCTTGTTTGCACTGATTATGTTCTCTTTGTCCTTCTGTATAAGTGAGCAAACAGTTGCATTCAGGATTTTAATCCTATCTCTGGTCATGTCTACACTGTGTGTGTGGGGTCAGCTTCCCATGGCATTCTTCTGGTCTGCCGTGACCCCACAACTATTCTGACTCGGGACCCCTTACTGCATGTTTTATTTTACTTTCACCAGTTACAGCACTGTGAAGTCGAAGACTTTCATGGCTGGCATCCATACATTTTCTTTCCTTGGTTTTTTTCTGGGCTGTGAGGCCGTGTTCTGGAAGAGTTTATTTCTGACTTTCACCTGCATCTGTGGCTGGCATCTTCAGAGAATTTCTCTGAAGATGCCAGCCACAGATGCAGGCAAAACATCAGAAATAAACTTTTCCAGAACATGGCCTCACAGCCCTGAAAAAAGCCAAGGACATTTTTAGTCACATCACTATTTTCCTTTTGGGATAAGGCTGAGGCAAAGAAGGTGTTAAGTAATTCTGCTTTTTCTGTCCCCTGTTAGCATTTCACCAGTTTCTCTATGCAGAGGTGCTACCATTTCTTTTTTCTTCCTTTTGCTGTGATCATAGTCCCCCCCCCCAAAAAAAAACAACACAAAAAAGCCATGCCTTTTAATTCTTTTTAACCTCTCTATTAGCCTGAGGTCATTCTGAGCTTTTAGTTTTTTTTTACTTTCCCCCTACAAATATTAGCTATTTGTTAGTAGTCTTCCTTGGTGGTTCCTCTCTTCTTTCATTTCTTATACAGATCTCTTTTAAATCTCAGCTCATTTGTGTTGTTTGTCTAACCCCCTGCTTTATTTAGCCATCTCCCATTTGTTCCTTTTTGGAATTGTTTGCAACTATGCCTTCACTATTTCACTTTTAAGAAACTCCCATACACTGTGAATTCCCCTCCCTTTGAGCATTTCTGACCATGGGTTCTCACCCAGTATTTCACTAAGCTTACTGAAATCAGTAACCAGTGATGTCACTAAGGACCTCTACCCTCTGGGAATCGGGAGTGCATCCTCTCTTTCCAAAGTCTCGCCCTAGGTATTTAACCTCTCTTTTTACCAGCTGTGCCATCTCCCTGTTTGGTTTAAACCAGGTTTCTGTAATCAAATTAAGGACTTCTGTTATTTCCTTCATTCTGGCCTCTGAGTATGAGTGTATCAAAATGTCATCCACGTATGAAAAAATGTGGGGTTGAGATTCTGGTGTTAGTTTAGTCCACATTTTGACTATGTGGACATGACAAATGCTCAGGCTGGAGTGGAATCCTTGTGGCGTCCTATTCATAGAATCATAGAATCATAGAATTGTAGAGTTGGAAGAGACCACGAGGGCCATCCAGTCCAACACCATTCTGCCACACAGGAAATCACGATCAAAGCATCCCCAACAGATGGCCATCCAGCCTCTGTTTAAAGACCTCCAAGAAGGAGACCCCACCATGCTCCGAGGGAGTGTGTTCCACTGCCAAACAGCTCTTACTGTCAAAAAGTTCCTCCTAGCGTTGAGGTGGAATCTCTGTTCCTGGAGCTTGCATCCATTGCTCCGTGTTCCAGTCTCTGGAGCAGCAGAAAACAAGCTTGCTCCATCCTCAGCATGACACCCCTTCAAATACTTAAACAGGGCTATCATATCGCCTCTTAACCGTCTTTTTTCCAGGCTAAACATACCCAGCTCCCTAAGTCTCTCCTCATAAGGCATGGTTTCCAGACCTTTCACCATTTAGTTGCCCTTCTCTGGACATTCCCCAATTTGTCGATATCCTTTTTGAATTGTGGTGCCTAGAACTGGACACAGTATTCTAAGTGAGGTCTGACCAAGGCAGAATATAGTGGCACTATTACTTCCCTTGATCTAGACAGTATACTTCTATTGATGCAGCCCAAAATCGCATTGGCCTTTTTAGCTGCTGCATCAGCTTTTAAAAACATACTGTGTCCCCAGAAGGAAAAGGCAAACTTGTAGCAGCATGCCTCGTGCAGTGCGATGAAATGGAAAGCATTAGCCAAATTTATGATGCTGTAATAGTATAATATTTTGTCCCAGTTGTGATGGCCAAAAGAATCTCATTATACTTTGCCACCACAGGGGCTACTGGTGGTGTTACAGCATTAAGCACTCTGAAATCCACTGTCATGCAGCAGGTTTTTTCCATCTGCTTTTAGTACTGGCCATAATGGAGCATTGCAGATAGACTGCATTGGAGTAACAACTCTCCAATGAATTAAAACTTGTATGGTTTTGCCAATGCCTTCTTCCACCTCTCAAGTATATCTGTATTGTTTTTGCAGAGGGGGATCCTCTTCCCTCTATGAGGATGCAAGCATCTTTTACTATGCCACACTCAGCCTTATCAGTTATCCAAACTTCTCAGTCCATGGGTTGCCTGAGACTAATGAAATGGGCTGTGGTGCCTTAAGTGCAGCACAGCAATGAATGGCTGATATCTGCAGGTGTCCCCCATCTAGCTTCCACAACAAGCTGTTAGCTAGAACTATTCTGATTTGATTCCTGAAAAGGAAGGGTACTGCCAATATCCCATCCTCCTCCTTCAGGGTCTCACAAGTGCTGATAGCAGTTTTAATCTTTCCTATTTTCAATGGGATCTCGTCCCAAATTTCAGTTATGTTTGCCTCCACCAAAGCCAGAGAGCGCTATGCTCTTTGTGATGGCTATGCCCTCAGATGCTAGATCTGCGTGTAAAATGTTCTGAGCAGCTCCTGTGTGTACTAGGGGTGTGGTGGGAGTTGTCACTTCTGTGCCTATGGAAGTAATCACATTTGGTCTCCCCAACTGGTCAGGTTTTATCTTAGCAATGACTCTGTGTGGGGGCTTTCCATGTCCTGTGACGTCATGAAAAACAGATTCCAAATCACAAGGTGAGGTGTAGGAGATGGGGGTGCTTGACCACTATTTTCAGACTCTCCTCTCTCCTGCCAAGGGTAAAGCTTCTGTTTTAATCTAGGTATCCAATTGATGTACTCTCTCCCCTTACTAACTATGGTCATTGCCCCTATTTGAAACAGTTTTTGTTCCAACTTTAGTGGAGCAAAGACTTTGCTCAGTGCTCCTGCTGCTGGAAGCTTTACCTTACAACTCAGGTACTGGGTATCACTGTGCGCTTCTAGACCAGTGTTCACTTTGTTTAATGCTTCACCTTTCACACACTCACAACTATTTGACAAGTCTTCTGCTCCTACTGCTTCAGTGTATTTGGTGTTTAAATCTGTTTTTGTCCTTTCCCCCAAAGGATGTTCTGGCTAAGAAAATTGCGAGGGAGGTGGTACTGGATTCGCAGACTGCCTCACAACTTCCTCACTCCTTTCTAAAGAGGGACCTGGCATAAAAGTAGATTGGTGGGGAGAATCAGGATCAGATATGTGTTTAGGAACAGCATTGCCAGCTATCACAACTCAGAGTAGTTTTAAAACTTCACTCCTCTCTTTGTGCTGTGTTTCAGGCAATGGAGGGGCAATCTCCAACCATTTCGTCTTGGTTTGGGGATTGGATGGGGTTCAAAGGGAATTTCTTTGTCCCTGTCAGCTCCTGTCTATCCCTCTACTACAGGTTCTGGATTCTGATTCCACTCAATAAGAGCTTCATCAGGACATGGAACATGGAACTGAGGGCACCCCTAGCCACTGATTTCTGCTTTCAAAGTCTGAACTAGCCGAGTCCCCTGTGGATTTGGAAAATCCTGACATGGGGCATTTGAGTCCCGACATCTAGCCTTAAATAAGACATCCATGAGCTCCACTGTGGGATTCATGTGGAATTGCTGCATATTCATCCCTGTTCTCCTTAGTAGACCCCATAGGTATCTCCTGTCTTCATTAAATGGATAGTGTAGCTTTTGTGAGGTATAATTGGCATTATCATAGCTGTGTCTGGGAACAGGAGCAGGGAAAGCATTATTTCTAGCAAACTCGGGTCTGGAGGAGTTACCTCTGTGTTGCATTTTCCAAGTTCCGTTTCCCAAATACCTTTCCTGATAATTACTGTAGCCATTCTTAGGGGCTTGTCCATTCTCTTCTCCAAATCTCTGATATTGCATATGGGAACCATGGTTGCTCTAAGTTAGATTTTGCACAGGTTCCAGCTGAACATCCTTTCAGCTTGAGTCCAGTTGTGCTACTCATATTTGTCCTCTCCCAGTAGCTCATTGAGTGCTTTCCAGTCTGGGAATCTCATCTTGTAAAAGCCTTTGATTATCTGCATCTCATGCAACTGCTCGAGGAACAAGCGCTCTGAGGAGAAAAGACATTGACAAAGACAAGAACGTAATGGGGGGTATACAGAACACCTTGGGCTACAAGTTGTTCAGACCTGCATTACATGCAAAGAATATGGCATCCCATATACAGAGGAGGGGGGGGGGTGGACAGATTACCAGTTCATGGTAAGTGTGAGGAGGAGTATTAGAAAATGGAAAAACTGATTGAGCATAGGATGGAGAAAGAGAGAGAGAGACCAACAGTATAAATATTGGAGAAGAGAATATAAACAGCACCGAGATGCAGAGGAATAAAAGGATTTTTAACCCAGACAAAGTTGATTCTAAATGAATACCAGGCTGGAGAGAGAAGTACCACCATGAAAGAAAAAGAATTGAAAGTGGCGAAGAGGAAAAGAGAAAAGGGGCAGTAGGACAACTGATTTTTATCTGGTTTTTAATCCAGGTAAAGTCAGGTGTTTTTGCAAAGAGCATATGCAAGTAACATTATCTTGGGAATTATTGTGACTGGTGTCTGCATTAGTGGACAGAGAGCAGAACCTATTTTTGTCCTGCCAGTATACCCAAGGGAGTATGAATGAGATTAGTGAGCCTCTAATTGCCAAGTGCTTAAAGACCCACTTAGCTCTGTTACTGAGGGCTGGTTTACATGGAAGGTTTTATTGCGTTAAGTTGCGCTGTAGTGCTTTCACGCATCAGTGGTGGGTAGTTTATACGGTAATTGTTTACACAGCTATATTTTGTGGCGTTCCCACAGCCAAATGTGGTGGGGGCATGGCCATGCATTGGAGAGGGAAAGGAATGCCATAGGAATGCCTGCCCTGGCCCCAACTCCATGCTGAACAGCTTAGAAAGTTTTATTCCTTGCTTGAAACAGCATTTCCTTCCAAATACAGGAAAGCCAGAGAGAGGGGGGGGGGAAGAGCAGTTCAGCTTGCTACAGCCCTTCGTGAAATCGTTTCTCTCCCTCCCCCATGCACAGGAAAAAAGTTTTACATACTTTTGAAACAGCAGAGAAGGTGAGAAGGAATGCTCCCTGAATGAAAATAGCTGGGAATCCTTTTTGTTTGAAAACTGGCTTGCAAAATAGCAGACAGGATTTTTGCAAGTTTCCTCTAAACGCTACTGTCTTTGCCTCCCTCCCTGCCCCTCTTTTGAGCCCACCCCTTCATCATCAACCAATCACAATGCAGCTGTGCTTTAACCCTTAGCGGAATGCTAGTTTACACTGCAAATAAAGCACCACATTGCAAATATACCGGCAAAAATAGCGGCATGCCCTGCCACGCTATATTTGGGTGTTTTACCTTCCCCCCTTCTGAATGAGGCAATTCTGTGCTGTGATCCGTGGGAACTATGAGCTATCTTAGCGGTATATTTAGGGGAATATTTGCCCATGTAAACCACCCCTGAGTTTGTTGTTGAGAGAGTAGTTTCCACCTTTCAGTTATCCCTACTGGTATTCTGTGGAGAATGGGAATGTGAAGAATACTCATTGATAATCACATCCTTGGTGCAAAAAGCATGTCATGACATTAAGACACCCTGCCGAGGAACAGAAAAACAGCAGTGATATTCTTCACATTTCATTTGCGAAATTTCATTTGCACAAAAATGGTTTTCCTACACAGGAATCAGAATGTGCAAAACATTTTGATATCTGTGCAAAAATACTTGGGTTTGCTGAGAAAACACATGCAGACAAATTAGGTGTGGCTTTTTGTGTGTGGAGGAATTCACATGCTTGGAGTAGACAGATGAAGCAAGGATTTTATGCAGTAAAAAGAGGAGACCAAACATGTAACAATTCTGGGAAACAATTCAAGATTACTCTGACTTTGACTTTCTGGGTGAATTTGTACCTGCAAAGTCTGATTATTGTTGTTGTTGTTTTAAAGTGTAATTGGTTCCCTTTTTTTCTGAATTAAAAGTAGAGTCACACTTAACTCTTAAAGCAAAAAAGATTTAGAGTTAGTAGGAGTAAGAGTTACCCACCCAGAGTGTTTCCACATGAGTCATTGCTATGGTATACTTCCTGATTGATAAGAGGTGAGATCTCTGAAAGGTTAGATCTTTCATTCTTCATGGCACACACTGGTAGTTTTTCTTACTTCTTTTTTTCTGTTCAGAGAATCCACAGAAAAGCAGTTTAATACATATACACTTTGCTGTAAAGTTGGCAGGCACATATTTCAGTGCCCAAATATATAAAATCTTTGCACTATTAATTACACACAAAAACACACACAAAAGGATTAATTTAGGAATATATTCCCAACCAAAGCATCTCTACATTACTGTGCATATCTGACATGTGCCACTAGATGTCCTCTGAACCTAAGGCTTTACACCTCTCCAAAGAAAATATAAGATATCCCACCTCAATTTCTTAACTGTTTATATGTCTACTAAAAATATTTATGCTTTCTTTATATGCCATTCATAAAAGATTACTGTTTATGAATTAGTGAAATCAGAGAAACTGAACAGTGGGACTTAAAGTATTAAAAAACTAAGAGCATTTTTGTTTTAATGACTTTTTTTAAAAAAAGGCTGATGTAAAAGGCCACCTCTTTTTTGGTTTAAACTGCAACCAGTAATTTAAAGCTCTGTCATGGGATATTCTGATGTTTCTTTAAACAGAGACTGGATAGCCATCTATCGGAAGTGTTTTGATTGGGTATTTCTGCATGGCAGGTGGTTGGACTAGATCGCCCTTGTGGTCTCTTCTACGATTCTATCATTCTTGGAAAATTATTAGGAATTCCTTAATGTCCTTAATGAAGGGGAAAATAATGGGAAAGGGTTAGCAGACTGAGGAGATTTTCACACGGGGAAAATATTCCTCAGAGAAATAGGGACAGAAATATTTCTGTCCTGGAAGCAGCACCGCAGTTCGCACGTCCACTTCCCTCTCCCGATATTCCGTCGTCCTCGTACTGTCTTTTTTCTTCTCTCTTCTGTCATATTTTACTAACGGGAGTTCATCGTTAATAAAATATGATGGAAGAGAGAAGAAAAAAGACAGCGCGAGGACAACGGAATATCGGGAGAGGGAAGTGGGCGTGCGAACCACGGCGCTGCTTCCGGGACAGAAATATTTCTGTCCTGATTTCTCCGGGGAATATTTTCCCTGTGTGAAAATCTCCTGAGTTAATAATTGTGTGTTTGTTTCTGTGCCTTCAAGTCGCCTGTTGACTTATGGCAACCCCATGAATTTCATACGGTTTTCTTAGGCTAGGAAGGTGTTTGCCATTGCCTAGCTCGGAAACAGTCTAATAGCATCTGGTATTCCTTGGCAGTCTCCCTTCTAACCAGGCATTTATATTTATATTACATTACTCACTAAAACCTTTTCCAGAATAAAGGTGAAAAAAAAAATCAATTCTATTATTTTACTTCTCCCCTCCACATTCATCTTTTGAACTTTAGAGGGAAGGAAATAACTGCATTTTTAAAAATCCCATGTTTCATATCCTCCCCCAAACACTTCTTTTGCATTCCCTTCTTCTTCCCTCTTAATTTCACCTCTTCCTCCTTCCCCTTTCTTTAGTTTATTAATCTCCGTATGGACCCTAGCAAAGGTCCCATGATTAGGGCCGTCACAATTCAGTTGCTTGGAACAAATGAAGAGTCTCTATGTATGTAGGACCATTTGGATGAAAAGAATACCCAATGAGCAGAGATTCATGTAGAAGCTATGACCCACAGTGACACAGACTGACAAAGTGACGGGAGGAAGGGAAGCTGTGCACCATTTAGTGGTGTTTGAGGGTGATATTTATACTCAATATTTCCCCTGAAGGGGTGTTTTGGGTAGAATACAATGTCTGCTGGAGTTTCCCAGGGTTAAACAGTGGATTCTCCAGATGTGTTAACGATTGCTGATGGCTGAAACATTGAAACTGATGGGTCTCAGGCAACTCTCTATTGTTTTAGGAAAGGTGAGAGGGAAAAAACAGTTTTGCAAGGCAATGAGTGTCCAGCTACCTTGACTGCATTAGTGAATGACTTACGTTCAGGAATGTCCAGGCAAATTAGCCCATTTCCTCTGTAACTCATCAGTTCAAGGAGGGGTTTGCTTAATTCTATCCAAGTGTGTATTTTTTCGAATTTGGGCTGGCTACTTCCTTAGGCTTTCTGAGCAAACCTTGATTCCTTGTATTTGAGCATCCCTGGTCTACTGCTAACCATGTGGAGTGCCAATAATAAGCCAATATATGAAATATATCCAATTGATTAACTATTGAAAGAGTGGGAGTTTATCAGGGCATGTAATAAAAGGAGGCCGCTATATACCTGCAGCACTTAAATTATTTGAAGCAAAGGCAATAGCACAATTTCTCTATGGTTCCCAGCTGGGCCATTTCCCCTCATTTTATACCATTAGAACTTGTACAATCTAAATTTTTAAGATCAGTCTTCCAGGTCCCTACATGTGTCTTTAATGCTACCTATTTATTTATTTATACCCTGCTCTTCAGCCACAAGGCTATCAGAGCGGCTTACAAATTGTTTTAAGCAATAGCAATTTACACATCTACACTGCATTAAGCAGTTTCCAATGTGTGTTAGCTAATTGCCCTCACGAGCTGGGTACTCATTTTACCAACCTACGAAAGGATGGAAGGCTGAGTGAACCTTGGAGCCCGCTGGAATTGAACTTGCAACATGGTGACTTGCAGAACTGGCATTTAATCACTGCGCCACCAGGGCTCCCTTGTGACTAAAGTCAGGCTTTATGAAAATAGAGGCTAAAGTGTGGGCGACCATACTCAACTACTGGCTCAGATTATCCTTTTCTTCCATTGGCCTTGCCCCTTTAGTACTGAAGGATGAATTTCAATCCAAATGAAATCAGGTGATGATAACTAAAATTCTAACTTTGGGCTTTTCTCCAGTACTTTTGCTTAGCATGGGACATGATCAGGACAAAACAGTTATTAAATAATGGGTAGTTGATATAGAGCACCAAATGGATCTAGCCAGCACCCCAGCCCTCACTGTTAGTGAGTATAGCAGGTACCTTGCTTCCCCCATGGCATATCTAAGCAACCTAGAAGTACCTAAACGCTAGAGGACCTTTACTTTTGCATGGTGGTGTGACCTTCCCTGAGTTCTTGAAGGTCATTACAGGAAGACTATTACCCTAGGAGGTGGGGGGTGCTTTAGAACCCCACCTGGGATGCCAAAATCTCTATTATTATCTGGGGGAATTATGAGCTCAAACGGAAGCCTGCTAGTGGAGGGTAACTTTGGGGATCTTTTCACCTATGTATACCAGTACTAACTGTAGAGAGCACTCCAGTTAAAGTGAATAAAGTATTTTTATTGGAAATAAAACAAAGGGAACTTGGACACTCAGCACATGTGCTTAAGAACCATACAAGACAGTGGAGTAAGACAGAAAGATTAGATAGAGGGAGAGATTTGGGAATATAGGGTGATAGTTACCAGTCTTGGAGAGACGAGTTTTATGAAGTGAAGATACTCAGGTGAAGGTGGCACAGGACACACCAGGAAAGAGAGTGCCTGGGTTTGTCCACTGTGGCATACTGTGGTATAAATAATATTTATACCCTATTTCATATCCTGAAGGGGGTACTCTCGTTATGACAAAGCCTGGATATTTCCCCCACAGGATAGGCAAAGGAAACTGAAACTCAATTGATTGTGTTAATGACTGGGAGATAGGAATTGGACAGGAGGGGGTATAGGAAAGACTTCTGTAAGAATAGATTTGGGAATGATCACTTCATTGTTTGATTGGATGAATAATTGCTGAGGCACCCAGGACTGGAAGAAAGGATTAGCACATACCGCCTTAACGACTGTGTTTACTAAGGGGCTTCCACACAATTTGGGTTTTAATTCTAAAACACATCCCAGGTCATTGTCATCTCCAACTGACATTTGGTTTATCCCAGCCAACCTGACCCCCCCCCCAATGTCCAATATTTCCAATTATGAGATTTTGTGGGTGGGGTAGTAGGATGTATGAACAAGACTCATTACCCACAGAGACTATGCACCTGTGACTCTGGACAAATAAAAACAGTAGAACACATACTATATCAGTGGCTGTTCTATAGAGACTTACATATTAATCTTATCTCTCCTATATTGCACATGTATCCAGGATGTACAGAAGAATTCTATATCTCCCTGCTGATTTCAGACACCAACCCTGGTATAATATATGAAGTGGCCAAATTCTGTGCAGCAGCAATTAAAACTTGTTGACGGTGACTAGTACCACAGACTAGAATAATGAATACCTATTTGGTATATGGGAGGATTCTGTAATCTGACAGATATACTTTTTTATATAGTATTTTATATATTTTATATTTATCTAATATATCTTATTTGTGGTCTCTGTGAATCACACAGCTGGGTTATTCCTGCACCTGCGCAGAGCATTTGGAACCTTCTGGAATTGCTAGGCAGAATGTGCATTGATACATTTTTGGCGGTAACTCCGCCCACCCTAACGGTCCCTTAAAAGGAGCTCCCACCTAATTCCCCTCAGTTCCTTTCTTTCTGCCACATTAGCAGCTTGAAGGAACCTTGGTTTGCTAGTTTTTTTCCTCACTTTTGATTTGATTGGATTTTTGACTACAATTTCTCTCACTCCTCTGGATTTGGCATTCTCTCCATGATTTTTTTGGTGTTGACTTGGACTGTTTCTCTCTACTTTTATGATTTGCCCCTTGGATTTGATGATCTTGTGAGTACAATGGCTTCAAGAGCGGCCTTTAAAAGATGTGCCATCTGCCATGCCAAACTCCCGAGTTCTGATGGCCATACTCACTGCCTTATTTGTCTAGGTGAGTCCCACAGTGTGGACTCTTGCATGCACTTTAGGGGATTTATACCTCAGGCCTGTAAGCATAGGATGTCCCACCTGAAATCGTTCTTATACAAATAGGCTCTGATTCCGGCAGCTGCTTCAACTCTGACCTCTGCTCCGGTGCCCACACCATCTAAACGGGGCTGGTCACCATCTCCAAAGTCAAAAGCTCAAAAACTACATCGCTCCTGTAGTCCGTCCTGATGCTGCTTGGTTGCTTTGGACCTGGAGGCGGTGTGAGGTTCACACAAACATGCTGGTCCTTCCAACCCGTGTTGAGACCGAGCACAATCGAGACTGTCAGCCTCCGCAAGGGGCCAGGACCCCTCGATGTTGAGGGCTGTCCCTCCAGACCATACGCCTTCTGAGACCACTGGTCGGGACCAAGCTTTGTCGGACTCCTTGAAATCCTTAAAAAAGAAGAGGAAGGAGAAGCATTCCTCTCAGCATGAGGATAGCTCTAAGTCTAAGAGCAAGCCGAAGGATGATCCCCAAAAGTCAAAACTGACGACTGTTGCATCGGTGGTCCCGACTGTTACTGCCACTGTGGCTGTCGAGAGTGCAGAAGCCCCACATGCTGGGGATCGCAAGGTCACTATCACTTGGCCTTTCCCCGCAAGGGCTGCTGAGGAGAAGCCTCCATCCTGTGCCCCAACTCCTGCCGCTTCAGTGGAAATTGTTGCGGTTGAAGTACCCTCGGGGGCTGATATGGATGTGTCACCTCAATGTAGAGGCCAGTCGCCGGCCCTTGTTGTTTCAAGAGCTCAGCTTCTTGGATGCTCTGCCTCTGATGTCAAAGTTGATGTCATTGAGTCTGAAGATGTAACTTGAATCCGTGCTTCTTCGCCCATGATCCACTACAACGAGTCTGCTTACTCAGCCTACGATCTGGCATGCTCCATCTACCGTGCCCAGTTTCCTTCTCCGACAGGATCTCAGGTCCTGACCACCTGGGCTTTTGATTTAATGGGAGTGTGTATGGGTTGGAGTGCATGTCATTCTCCACCATGTCTGGAGTTTGATGACTCTTTGTCTCTGACAAAGAAAGATGTGGAGAGTCAGGTATCCCCACATCCTGACCGATGTCCTCTGCCACCTACGCCACCTACTCCACTGGCTCAAACCACTTCTCTTCTCCACGGAGGCTGAAGTCCATCGCCCTCAGGTCTGACCTCCATTTCATCGGATTCATGGGATCCATACTTACTTTATCTGCCGTCTCCGCAACCTGATTTAGTGGACGAGGATTCTGCTTCACCAGAGGATGATGTCTGTGCCTTTTCCGAACAAGTGGTTCGTATGTCCCATGCTCTGGACCTCAAGGTTGTGGAAAAGGAGTCAGAACTGATGGATCTGATATTCCATCATATACAGTCTAAGGCACATCCTACCGCCAGTCTTCCAGTCTTGCCTTCTCTGTTAAAACTAACTCAGAGCTCATGGGAGAATACTTCTTCGATCCAGTCAACGTTGAAGAAGATTGACAGACTGTATCAGGTTGGAGGTGAACACATCGAATGGCTGCACTCATCCTCGCCCCAGTTCTGTGGTAGTTGAGGCCTCCCAGAGCTGAAGGCAGTGGTGCCCGCAATCGACGCCACCTGACCCAGAGGGACAGAAGCTAAACATAATCGGGAAAAAGATCTATTCTGCTACAGGTCTGAGCTTCCCTATTGCTAATTATTCTGCCTGTATGGGGGCGTATCAACAGGTTCTCTGGGAGAGGATGATGCCCCTCATTCAGGATCTGCTGGATGAGAGACAAAGATTAGTGGAGGCAATCCAGTTGGAGGCACAACTCTTGGCCAGACAACAAATGAACTCTGCCTGACATGTCACAGATTGTGCCACCAAGACGATAGCTGGATCCATCGCCCTGCGTTGTCATGTTTGGCTCTGGTCCTTGGGCCTCACTCCACAAGCTTCGGCCACCATCGAAGATATGCCGTTCGATGAGTTGGGCCTGTTCAACGGCTCCACGGACATGAAATTAGAGTTCACTCAGAAGATGAGGACCACCGTCAGAAAGTACGGTATGGCTGCTTCCTCATCTTCTGCATATTGCTCCAGGAGCTGTACCAACTGGCAGGCCTCTACACCTGGCCATCAGTTTAGAAGGGGGTTAACTGGTCAATCCTATAGATGCTCCTGCTACCTGCCGCCCTCCTCATCAGCCTCATTGGTGAGGAGCCAAGGGTCAACATCTCAATACCACCCCCCTCCCTGCGAAGCAGAGGTCCAACGACCAAACCAGGAGAAAGTTTTGAATCTCCACTTCTTCATTCTCTTCTCTTTCTCTCTAGACTCCAATGTTCGGAGATCGACTGTCGAGCTTCCAAGGAGCCTGGTCTTCAATAACATCAGACTGCTGGGTACTTCACATCATCCAGAATGGCTATTGGATCGAATTCAACTCACTGCCTCTGACAGGTCAGGTTCAACCAACACCACCCTCCCCTCCCATCCTTGAGGAAGTGCAGACGCTGCTGCAGAAGGGGGCCATCGAACCCGTGGACTCTGAACTTCATCACCTCTGTTTCTTCTCGAGGTACTTCCTAGTCACGAAGAAAGATGATGGTCTCCGTCCCATTCTCGACCTTCGCGGAGTGAACTGGTATATTGCACCAAAGACGTTCAGGATGGTTACACTGGCTTCCATCATACTGCTCCTACAACAAGGAGATTGGTTTGCTTCCATAGACCTCAAGGATGCCTACTTCCACATTGAGATTTGCCCATCCTACAGACGTTTCCTGGTGTTCCAAATTGGGACCGAGGTATTCCAATTCCGGGTCCTGCCATTTGGATTCTCGACTGCTCCAAGAGTCTTCATGAAGTGCATGGCGGTTGTAGCGGCCTTCCTGCATCAGCGTGGAGTAGTGGTCTTCCCCTACATCAATGACTGGCTGATTGTAGCAAACTCTCGATGTCAGCTGCAACTGGACATCGTTCTCACCCGAGATGTGTTAGACAGCCTGGGACTTGTTGTCAACATGGAGAAGTCACAACTTTGACCATCCCAGTCTATCCAATTCATCGGTGCTCGGCTGGATTTGTTGACGGCTTCAGCCTACTTCCCTCAGGACTGATTCGACACCCTTTGTTCTTTGAGCCATGCCTGCTGCTGGTCCTGAAGACTCTCAGCCCATGCAGTTCAAGTACTTCTCGGGCACATGGCAGCTACTACCTATGTGACCCATCTCACCACACTCTGGTTCCGCCCGCCTCAACATTGTTTTCTGCTGGTGTTCGACCCTCTGAGCGACTCCCCAAAGAAACTGCTTGTGATGCCCCGTGCAATCCAATGTTCGCTGGAATGGTGGTTGGCCCCGGAAAATGTTTTGTCGGGGATGCCCTTCGACCCACCTCAACCAGACACCTCGCTAATGATGGATGCCTCTATGCTTGGCCAGGGAGCCCATCTCGAATCCGACCAGATCCAGGGCACTTGGGATGCCAATGAACAGACGTCCCATATCAACGTCTTAGAGCTCCTTGGCGTCCAGAAAGCGCTACCGGCCTTCAAGACCCTGGTGACGGGCAAGACCATTCTGGTGGTGACAGACAACACATCGGTTATGTACTATTTGAACAAGCAAGGAGGAACGAGATCTCCCCAGCTACTTCAGCTCACATTAGACATCTGGGACTGGTGCATACTCAGGAACATTCACCTCCAAACTATCCACTTGCTGGGGGAGGAGAACATTCTTGCAGACGGACTCAGCCATTCCAGCCTCTACATCCACGAGTGGATGTTGCACAGGTCAGTGACATCAGACTTGTTTCAGTAGTGGGGAACTCCTCAGGTAGACCTCTTTGCGTCACCAGAGAACAGACAGTGTCACCAGTTCCATTTCAGGGGTCGCACTCTGGGTTTGAGAGGTGATGTGTTCCTCTTTCGCTGGATGGGACCTCTTCTCTACCTCTTTCCTCCGTCCCCACTGTTGACAAGAGTAATCGCCAAACTACATCGAGATCAAGCGGATGCCATCCTCATCATTCTGTGGTGGCTCTGTCAACCTTGGTTTGCAACCCTCCTGCGTCTGGCCAGGCATCAATTCATCTGCCTTCCAAACTATCCCGACCTTCTCACCATTCAGAAAGGGATGGTCAGACACCCAGATGTGGAGGTTCTGCGACTGACAGCATGGAGACTACAACCTTGAATTCATCCTCGGTTCCAAAGGGCAAGGTTCCTCCATCCCTTCCTCCAAAGGTACAGTCTGTCATCGACGCTGCCCGGTGACCTGCAACCTGTAGGTCGTATCACTACAAGTGGAAGAAGTTTGAAGCCTTCCTAGCTGATCAGGGACTGTCCACGGAACCGTACTCCATCCCGACAGTCCTGAAATTCCTCTTTCACCTGTCTGCAACGGGACTTTCAGTTTCATCACTCCAGTTCTACTTGGCAGCTGTCTCTGTTGAGTTCCAGGCTAGGGGATGACCATCCCCTTTCATGGACCCGATGATCAAAAAATTCTTAAGAGGCTACATCAACCTGCATCCTCTGGTGCTTGAGCCTACTCTGACCTGGAGCCTAGAACTGGTCCTTTCTCAACTGGTTCAATGTCCTTTCGAATCCATGGCATCTACTGACTTGAGACTCCTGTCTTGGAAAACTGCTTTCCTTGTTGCTATTACTTCGGCACGTTGAGCTGGAAAAATGTGTGCCTTACGCTTGGACCTGCCGTACACTGCTTTCCACAAGCACAAAGTGGTGCTGCATCCTGACATCTTCTTCCTTCCAAAGGTGATGTCTAGCTTTCATCTGAATCAACCTATCACCCTTTCTGCTCTGATGCAAGATCCGAAGGACAAATTTGAGTGCACCCTCCATTTCGTGGATGTTAGGAGGACGCTCGCTTTTTACATCCAGATAACTGCTCCATTAAGGAAGTCGCCTAGATTGTTTGTCTCCTATGCTGACTCAAGACTTGGAGAACCAATTTTGGCACAACACCTGTCAAGTGGGTGACATCGACCATATCTCTTTGTTATGAACTGGCTAAGAAGCCATTGCCACCACTGGTTCAAGGACACTCAACGGGGCTGTCTCCACCTCGACAACTTTCCTATCTGGGGTGCCTCTAGAGGCCATTTGCAGAGCGGCAACATGGTCATCACCTTTGACCTTCATCTCTCATTATAAACTTGACTCTCGTTCTAGGAACGAGGCTGCCTTTGGGAAAGCTGTGGTTTTGTCTTCTATTCAATGAGTGAGTGTTAATGTGTTGCCAAGTTACTTGATTGATATCCTTGATATAAGTATATATAGTTGATCAGTTTTACTCATGCTTAAGAATGTGCTGTCAATAAATCCAATTGCTGTTTGACTGTGCAGCATGTTCCTAGTGTCTGTATGCATAGGACATACCCTCCTCCAGGGGTGAAGCTTGCCATTCTACCCAGCTGTGTGATTCATAGAGACCACGAAGAAGATGGACAGGTTGCTTACCTGTAACCATAGATCTTCGAGTGATCTTCTGTGAATTCACACAGACCTGCCCATCCTCCCCTCTATGTCCTACTATATTATATAAACATGCTTAATGTTGCTTATGCTGCTGGTTGTGGCATCATTCAAGGAACTGAGGGGAATTAGGTAGGAGCGCCTTTTAAGGGACCGTTAGGGTGGGCGGAGTTACCACCAAAAATGTATCAACGAACATTCTGCCTAGCGATTCCAGAAGGTTCTGAATGCTCTGCGCAGGTGCAGGAGTAACTTCAAGTTCATATAATTTTTATCCATCTTAAATCATTCATATCTCTGTCTGTACAAATACCATTGGAAGCTGAGTCCTTGTAATTCCAATTCCTCACTTGTTTTTATTGTATATTGTCCCTTATCAAATATTAATAGATTTCTATAAGTTACCTATTTTTCTTTTAGTGTTATTCTTAAAGCTTTTTTTTAGAAGAGAGATAACTATTTAAAAGTTTGGAATATGGTAAAACAAGATTTACAACAATGGTCAGAAGTTGAGGCTGTCTTTGTTGAGAGGAATATCTGTGATAAAAATGAATGTGTTGCCTTAAATGTTATTTTTGTTTCAGACAATTCTAATGATACATAATGTATGATGATTTCAATAACCATTATGTGAGATGTCCTGTGTTAATGATTTGGAATAGATTTAAACTGAGACTATGTTTGAAGATGTCTTTATGGTTTATACCATATACAGTATCTTTAATATCTTTTAAGATGGGTCTTCTTTCATATCATTCTCCTGATTTCTTCCATTTGTTGGTTTCCTTATGGTATTCCTTTTGGAACATCTATAGAGACTCTTTGTGAAGGAATTGAACAAGTAGTTCCTGTTGGAGGTATCTTAGATGTATTTCCTGATTCCACGTTTGGCAGCTGTCAAACCTCAGTTTAAACAGGGCAAAAATTTCTGTTGTAGTAATACCTCTTGACCACTAGATGCTATCATAAACTGTTTCTCCTTCCTATGGCAAACTGTTTAGATAGCTTATTCCTCAGAAGTTATTTTAATTTCCACTTCAGCAGCCTTGTGGAGAGCCAGTGTTTAGTGTCTCTCTGGCTTTTCTTTGCAAATGAAGATTCAGGAAGGACTCATCCCGCACTTTCTGCAAGCGCGCAGGTGACTAAAAAGGCCAATCTGAGATAAACAACTCCGGTTGCAGAAAGCAAAGCAGAAGGTCTCCTTGGGTGATGTTTCTGGGTTGTGATTCTTTCTGCATTGTCGTTTCTCTTCCAGACTTGTTCAGCATGAGTTCTCAAATAAGGCTGCGGCATTGTGGATAGTGCATCTCCATGCCTCCCGATGTGTGGCTAGGACACGGAGCAATGGGTTCAAACGACAGGAAAAGAGATTCCACCTAATAATTAGGAAGAACTTCCTGACAGTAAGAGCTGTTTGGAAGTGGAAAACACTGCCTGGGAGTGTGGTGGAGTCTCCTTCTTTGGAGGTTTTTAAACAGAAGCTGGATGGCCATCTGCCAGGAATGATTTTGTGGTAGCCATTTGCATTCTAATGTATATTTGCTAAATGCTGTAATCTTACAATCACTATTTGGGGTCAGACTAGATAGCCCATGAGACTCTGGGACTCTGCAAAGTCTTTTTCCTTTTACTCTTAGGCTTAGTCAATGTTCCTTACTAATCAACTCTATGTTCCATAAACATATGATATACTGATGTAAACAATTCTTTCTCTAATAACGCTCGAACTGTACCCAAGTGTTCCTAAGCTATCTTGTCTTGTACTTTTTGAACTATCAACAATTGTCACAGAGAAATTGCTGACATCAAAGAGAAGGAGGAGGGAATTGTTTTTGTGTACAGCCATTGTACTGTATAAAGGTATTCTGTAGTCATGGCTTGGGGCTCTGACTCTTTGGAAGATATTCCAGTTAGGCCCACCAGTGTAATAAAACTCACTTTCCAATCCGAGGGTTTGCTGTTCCATGATTTCTGCAACAATTTGATTGATTATTCCTGCATGGTAGGGGGTTGGACTGGATGGGCCTTGTGGTCTCTTCCAACTCTATGCTTCTATAGAGTTGAGTGTCATCAGTATACCAGTGACACCAAACCCAAAAACTCCAGAAGGCCTCCCCCAATGGTTTCATGTAGATGTTAAACATCATGGCGGTCAACATAGAGCCCCGAGGGACCCCACAGGCCAACAGCCAGGGCATTAAACAGGAGTCCCCAGCACTGCTGTCTGAGCTCACCCCTTCAAAAAGAACTGGAAACACTGCATAACTGTGCCCCCAAGTCCCATCCCAGAGAGGCATCCCAGGAGGATTCCATGGTTGATGGTATTGAAAGCTGCTGAGAGGTCCAGCAGAACCAATAGGGACAAACTTCCCCTGCCCATTTCCAGGCCTAGGTCATCCACCAAGGCGACCAAAGCTGTCTCCACCCTATAACCAGGTCTGAAGCCAATTGTAAGTAAGACTGTTAGAGCAATTAATTTTGTATTGCTGTACATCTAATAAGTGCACTCTGCATTTTGCAAGGACATACCGTTACCCTTGGAGGAGGGGGTACTTTAGAGTCCCATACATGATGCCAAAAATCTCCTGTAATATTTGGGGGAATTATTAGCTAAAACAGGAGGCCTGCAAGAGGAAGGTAACTTTGGGGATCTTTTCACCTATGCATACCAGTACTAATTGTTGAGAACTCTCTAGTTAAAGTGAAATAAAGTGTTTCGTTGGAATAACACAAAAGTTAACATATACAACACACATTCTTGGGAACCATACAAGGCTATAGCAGAGTAAGGCAGAAAGGTTGGATAGAGGAAGAGAAGTCCAGATAGTTGTGGTGATAATTACCAGTCTTGAAGAAAAGAGTTCCTTGCAGCGAGGACACTCAGACAGGTATTGAGGGTGACACAGGAGGTTCCAATCCAGGACAGGTGTTAAGGCTGAGAAAGAGAGTGGCTGGCTTCATCCGCTGCAGCACACTTTACTATTGTTAGGGCTCTGATATTTATACTCTATTACAAGCCTTGGAAGGGTAAATTTAGTAATGACAAAGCTTGGATGGCTCTCTCACAGAATAGAACAAAGGAAACTGAAACTCAACTGACTGCTTTAATTGCAGAGTGATAGAACATTGATGGATTTGCAACATCATAAAGTTGGAAAGGAGGGGAGTATGAGGAGAGATGTCTGTAGGGTATAGATTAAGGAATGGTCATTTAATTGCTTGATTTAATTATTGCTGGGAACATCCAAGGCTGGAAGAAAGGATTAGCACATACCCCTCTAATGACTGGGTTGTTAGCATAAATCCATTACAGTGGTTTCCTGCTCGATCCTAATGTAGGCTTTCATCATGACCTCCAACTGACCTCCAGTCTGCCTAAACCAATGCGACCCTGAAAAGTGTGCAATATTTCCAATTATGAGATATCATGGGAAGGGTGTAGCAGGGAACACTAACAATACATTCCACTCCCTGGCTACTACTACTGAAATCTTCTCCACAGTTAAGGTTGGATTGGTTATTTCTACAAAGTGTGGCCGAAGGGACAAACTTTTTCAAACATTCAACATGTGTGGTTTTGATTGCTCTGTGATGGCCTATATTATGGTGTAAATGTCATGTTCTGAGTATTGACTGATAAAATACTTGTTAAACTATCTTATTTGCTAATATTTGAGTTATTATGGATGCCATAGATTAATAATTATACAATTTTAGTTTTCTACGCAGTGTAGAATTTCCTTAATGAATTGTAGTTCAATTCATGTCCCTTTGTTTGAGGAAGAGATAAACATACAGCTATTTTTAGATTTTTTGAATAATAAAAAAGAACCCTGGATATTCATCAAGTTCTGAATATACTGAATTTTATTTGTTACATTCAAGTGTGGCAGATTTTCACATAATAGAAATGTTGCTATAAATGTCTCCATGGCATTAATAAAATTCTGTATTTGTCTACAGATTGACTACCTGTAAACCCACATCCATTTTATGAATGTGGATCTCTGACTTGACTGTTATGCTGTATATATGTACTTGAATTTTTTTTCTTTTAATGCTATGCTGCTTCATTCTGGAAATGGGCCTGTTGCTGTTATTGTATATTTTAGAATTATATGTGTGACATTTGATTCAAGGGCAAACATTCTAAGTACTTACAAATGATTATCATGACTTATGCCAGTATCACTGTAACTTCATGCTTCTTTCATACAAACATATATATTTATATAAAATATTGCCTGTGCAGAAAGGTGAGAAATCTAGTATATAAAAATAGAAGGTGATATAAAATATTTAAATGTCTTCCAAATAATTAGACATATATACATTCCTTTAAAAAAGTTAGCAAACTATTTGTTTCTACTTCTATTCAGGCTACAGTACATGGACCAGATCATCCTTCAACAAACATAACCAAAGTCTTATGAAAACTATAGAATTGTCTGGTTTGCACTGAGAAAATAACCGGATATCTGTGTGCAGCACAAATTCAATACATTTCCAACCTAGATCTTTTACTTGGCTCTCCATACCCACCTTTTGTGCAGAAAAACAAGCCAGCATTTTTAAAAAACTTTAATTACAGCTCTCAAGAAGTCATTATTTCAAACCTGTGCCCATTTAATGAAATCCCTTTCCTTTCAACTTTTCCTCTTAGCACTCCAAACACCTTTGGATATACTGGCAAGGTTCATTGGTCAGCCACCCAACCAGTAAATTCTAATCTTCCACCAACATCACCATCAATAATTTCACGAATGTATGGGTAAGTGTGAGGCACAATACTTAATTTGTTAAAATACCATAGAAGGAAAATCCAAATTATTATTATTTCATTAAGGAACAATTAATGGTTAAGCATAGGTTTTCCTTGGTTTATTAAAAATGGGGCTCAAATCCCAACATACAGTTTATATTCTCATGATTATTTGATACCAGCATTTATTTGTTGCTTTATTTTGCATTTACATTTGAGATTTTAATTCTACCCCATGTCCTTTTAAAGAAGGTTTAATATCATGTGTGGTTTAAATAGCAGCTGCTATGGGGCTGATCAAAAAGGGGCATCTCTTTACATGAAAGGAATCTTCCCTTCAGGCACACTTAGGAGTTACAAATGACACAATAGTCTAGATCATATTCAGCATAGATGACAAATAAGCATAATTCCTAAATTTGACTAAACTAAACAGTCCCTAGCTACTCACAAGGAGATGCAGTTCTGAGTTTCTGCATGTTCATGGGAGCGGGGAGATTGTGCTTTTCAGCCCAGTCTCTACCAAGCACTCCCTTAGCTGGGACATGAGTCGCTCCCCACCACCCACCACCCCACTGTTGACTCTCTTTGTTCTTCAAAAGATGTGGCCAGTGGGGTGCCACAAGGTTCGGTCCTGGGCCCAGTGCTATTCAACATCTTTATCAATGACTTGGATGAGGGAATTAGGGGCATACTTATCAAATTTGCAGATGACACCAAATTAGGAGGAGTAGCTAATACCCTAGAGGACAGGATCAAAATTCAGAATGACCTGGATAGACTGGAGAGCTGGGTCAAAGCTCACAAAATGAAATTCAATACGGAGAAGTGTAAGGTACTGCACTTAGGGAGAAAAAATGAAATGCATCAATATAGGATGGGAGAGACCTGGCTGAATGAGACTACGTGCGAAAGGGATCTAGGAGTCCTAGTAGACCACAAGTTGAACATGAGTTGAACATGATGCAGCAGCTAAAAAGGCCAATGCGATTTTGGGCTGCATCAATAGAAGTATAGTGTCTAGGTCAAGGGAAGTAATAGTGCCACTGCTTTGGTCAGACCTCTCCTAGAATACTGTGTCCAGTTCTGGGCACCACAATTCAAAAAGGATATTGACAAATTGGAGTGTGTGCAAAGAAGGGCGACTAAAATGGTGAAAGGTCTGGAAATGATGCCTTATGAGGAGAGACTTAGGGAACTGGGTATGTTTAGCCTGGAAAAAAGATGGTTAAGAGGCGATATGATAGCCCTGTTTAAGTATTTGAAGAGGTGTCACATTGAGAATGGAGCAGGCTTGTTTTCTGCTGCTCCAGAGACTGGAACACGGAGCAATGGGTGCAAGCTCCAGGAACAGAGATTCCACCTCAACATGAGGAGGAACTTTTTGACAGTAAGAGCTGTTCGGCAGTGGAACACACTCCCTTGGAGCGTGGTGGGGTCTCCTTCCTTGGAGGTCTTTAAACAGAGGCTGGATGGCCATCTGTCGGGGATGCTTTGATCAAGATTTCCTGCGTGGCAGGGGGTTGGATGGCCCTCGTGGTCTCTTCCAACTCTGCAATTCTATGATTCTATGATTCTCCTTGCCACTGGCCCCAAGGCATTATTTATAAACCATTCACAGAAGCTTCTCAAAGCTTCCTTCATCTGGCCATCTTCATTGGTCAGATATCTCTCATGGACTAGACACTTTTCTTTTCCTCTGAACAGCATATATCTATGCCATATTGTAAACTATTTTTGGAAGTCCCCACAATTGTTTCACATGGGCAACAGTTGCTCAGCTATTGGGCACAATGAGCTAGCTATGTAGTCCTTTGGGTTCCAACCGGTGTTATTAGATTTTCTAGCCAGGCTGAATGGTATACTCCATATATTCTGGAATATATGAACACAATAAATGCTCTCTCTGCCCTCTGCTCCTCCAAAGGTGTGCAGTCACAAAATTTCCATCAGAAAATTCATAGTTCATTGTAAAGATATTTTAATCAGCTGTCCGCTTAAAAAGTTTAAAAAACCACAAAACCACACTTAAAAACCTACAAGTAACCGGCAAGGGACATAAAAAGTGTCTCACTTACCAGGATGTTGCAATCACACCCGGACATGTACGCGCCAGATGGGCCACTGACGGGGTAAATACAGGGATAAAAGTATGTGAGGTTTCACACGCTGACTATGCCGGCAAAAAAACGGCAAGGGGATCAATTGACGGCTTAAGCTGTCTATTAAAAGGTATTAGTTTTCGAGGGACATAACTGCAAAAGGGCAACATTGTCTGATATGCGCACCCTTTCATGGTTATGTGGTGTTGTTATGATGCCGTATTTGATGCATCTGATAAAGTCCTTAATATTTCTCATCTGATAGAATTATAGAGTTAGAAGAGACCACAAGGGCCATCCAGTCCAACCCCACCCACCCACCCAATGTAGGAACATACTATCAAAGCAATTTTGACAGATGACCATCCAGCCTCTGCTTAAAAACACCCAAAGAAGGAGACTCCACCACATTCCAAGGCAGTGTATTCCACTTCCAAACAGCTCTTGTGGTCAGGAAGTTCTTCCTACTCTTTAGATAGAATCTCTTTTCCTGTAGTTTGAATCCACTGCTACGAGTCTCTGGAGCAGCAGAAAACAAGCTTGCTCCATCCTCAGTATGACATTCCTTCAAATATTTAAACATGGCTATCATGTGTCCTCTTAACCTTCTCTTCCCCAGGATAAACATATCCAGCTCCCCAAGCCTCTTCTCATAGGGCATGGCTTCCAGACCTCATACCATTTTGGTTGCCTTCCGCTGGACACATTCCAGCTTCTCCATATCCTTCTTAAATTGTGGTGCCCAGAACTAGATGTACTATTCAAGGTAAGGTCTGACCAAAGCAGAACACAGTGGCACTGTTACTTCCCTCAATCTAGACACTATACTTCTATTGATGCATCCTAGAATCGCATTGGCTTTTTTTACCTGTCGCATCACACTGCTGACTTGTGTTCAGTTTGTGGTCCACTAAGATTCCTAGATCCCTTTTGCATGTACTGCCATCAAGCCAGGTGTCACCCATCCTATTTCTGTGCATTTCATTCTTACTGTCCAAGTGTAGTATCCTATATTTCTCCCTGTTGAAATTCATTTTGCTAGTTTTGGCACAGCTTTCTAATCTGTTAAGGTCATTTTGAGTTCTGATCCTGTCCTCTGGGGTATTAGCTACCCCTCCTAATTTGGTGTCATCTGCAAACATGATAAGCATACTCTCTATTCTCTCATCCAAGTAATTGATAAAGAGGTTGAATAGCACTGGGCCCAGGACAGAATCCTGTGGTACCCCATTGATCAGTTCTCTCCAGGATGAAGAGGAGCCATTGGTGAATACACTTTGGGTTTGGTTGGTCAACCAATTACAAAGCCACCTAACAGTTGCATTGTCTAGGCCACAGGTTACTAACCTCTTTGCAAGGATATCATGGGGACCTTATCAAAGTCCTTACTGAAATCAAGATAAACGACATCCACAGCATTCCCTTCATATACCAACTTTGTAACTCTCTCAAAAAAAGAGACAAGATTAGTCTGGCATAACTTGTTTTTCAAAAACACATTGACTAATAATAATGATGATAATGATAATAATAATAATAATAATAATAATAATAATATTTATTCCCCCCCCTCTTTTAAAAACAATCGGGGCGGCTTACAAAAATTAAAATACAAATACAGATTAAAATCCCTAAACACCACCCACCCCACCCTCCCCCATAAAAAAATTAAACCAATATAAATTAAAAACAACTAATCTAAAATCACATTAAAAAATAATAAATAGCCAGCAGACTAAAAAAGAGGCCAGGAGCTCCTGAGGCCGGTATCTAATTAGGAAAGGCCTGCCGAAAGAGATCATAGAATCATAGAATTACAGAGTTGGAAGAGACCACGAGGGCCATCCATTCCAACCCCCTGCCACGCAGGAAATCTTGATCAAAGCATCCCCGACAGATGGCCATCCAGCCTCTGTTTAAAGACCTCCAAGGAAGGAGACCCCACCACGCTCCAAGGGAGTGTGTTCCACTGCCGAACAGCTCTTACTGTCAAAAAGTTCCTCCTCATGTTGAGGTGGAATCTCTGTTCCTGGAGCTTGCACCCATTGCTCCGTGTTCCAGTCTCTGGAGCAGCAGAAAACAAGCCTGCTCCATTCTCAATGTGACACCCCTTCAAATACTTAAACAGGGCTATCATATCGCCTCTTAACCGTCTTTTTTCCAGGCTAAACATACCCAGTTCCCTAAGTCTCTCCTCATAAGGCATCATTTCCAGACCTTTCACCATTTTAGTTGCCCTCCTCTGGACATGCTCCAATTTGTCAATATCCTTTTTGAATTGTGGTGCCCAGAACTGGACACAGTATTCTAGGTGAGGTCTGACCAAGGCAGAATAGAGCAGCACTATTAATTCCCTTGATCTGGACACTATACTTCTATTGATACAGCCCAAAATCGCATTGGCCTTTTTAGCTGCCGCATCACACTGTTGACTCATGTTCAACTTGTGGTCTACTAGGACTCCTAGATCCCTTTCGCACGTAGTCTCATTCAGCCAGGTCTCCCCCATCCTATATCTATGCATTTCATTTTTCCACTCTAAGTGCAGTACTTTACATTTCTCCGTGTTGAATTTCATTTTGTTAGCTTTGGCCCAGCTCTCCAATCTATCCAGGTCATTCTGAATTTTGATCCTGTCCTCTAGGGTATTAGCTACTCCTCCTAATTTGGTGTCATCTGCAAATTTGATAAGTATGCTCCTAATTCCCTCATCCAAGTCATTGATAAAGATGTTGAATAGCACTGGCCCCAGGACAGAACCCTGTGGCACCCCACTGGTCACATCTTTCCAAGAGAAAGAGGAGCCATTGCTGAGCACCTTTTGGGTTTGGCCGGTCAACCAATTACAAATCCATTGAACAGTTAACTTGTCTAGCCCACATTTTACAAGCTTGTTTGCAAGGATGTCATGGGGAACCTTGTCAAAGGCCTTAGTGAAATCAAGGTATGCGATGTCCACAGTGTTCCTTTCATCTACCAAGCTGGTTATTTTATCAAAAAAAGAGATCAGATTAGTCTGGCATGACTTGTTTCTCTGAACCCCATGTTGACTTTTTGTAATTATGGCATTGCCTTATAAATGTTCACAGACTCTCTGTTTAATGATCTGTTCTAGAATCTTCCCTGGTATTGATGTCAGACTAACTGAACGATAATTGTTGGGATCCTCTTTTTTCCCCTTTTTGAAGATGGGGACAATGTTTGCCCTCCTCCAGTCTGCTGGGACTTCTCCTGTTCTCCACGAGTTCTCAAAGATGATTGCCAATGGCTCTGAGATTATATTTGCCAGCTCTTTTAATACTCTTGGATGTAGTTCATCTGGTCCTGGAGATTTAAATTCATTTAGATTAAGAAGGTATTCCTGTACTACCTCTTTGCTTATTCTGTGCTGGGTTTCCCCTATTGTGTCCTCTGTTCCATTATCCTCAGGTTGGTCCTCCTTTTCCTTTTCTGAAAACACTGAGGCAAAGAAGGTGTTGAGTAATTCTGCCTTTTCTCTGTCCCCTGTTAGCATTTTGCCATCTTCTCCATGTAGTGGCCCTATCATTTCCTTCTTCCTCCTTTTGCTGCGGACATACCCAAAAAACCCTTTTTATTGGTCTTAACCGCCCTAGGAAGCCTGAGCTCATTCTGCGCTTTAGCTTTTCTGACTTTAGTCCTACACGTGTTCGCTATCTGTTTGAATTATTCTTTGGTGATTTCCCCCCTTTTCCATTTCCTATACATGTTCCGTTTAAAACTTAGCTCCGTTGAAAGTTCTTTAGTCATCCATCCTGGTTTCTTGAGAAACCTCCCATTTTTCTTCCTCAATGGTACTGTTTGAAATTGTGCCTTCAGTATCTCCCTTTTGAGAAAGTCCCATCCATCTTGAGGTCTCTTCTCTTTTAGTAATCCTGACCATGGGATCACCCCCAGTATTTCCCTGAGTTTATTAAAATCAGCTCTCCTAAAGTCAAGAATGCGTGTCTGACTATGCCTGGCTTCTCCTTTCCATTGTATAACAATCTCCAGGAGAACACGATCACTCTCACCTAAGGATCCCACCACTTGCACCCCATTAACCAGGTCATCTCTGTTGGTTAGGATCAGATCTAAAATAGTTGACCCCCTTGTTGCCTCTTCCACCTTTTGGACCATGAAATTGTCTTCCATGGAAGTAAGGAATTTGCTAGACCTTGACGTTTTGGTTGAGTTAGATTGCCAGCAAATATCAGGATAGCTGAATTCACCCATCACTATTACATCTCTCCTTTCTGCGTGTGTGTTCATCTGTTCTAGAAAGGCATCATCCAATTCCTCCGTCTGATTTGGGGGTCTGTAGTAGAGTCCCACAATAACATCCCTGTTGTTTCCCTCCCCTTTAATTTTTATCCAGATGCTCTCCACCTGGCTTCCAGTATTGATGTCATGGATCTCTTCACTGGTGTAAATATCCCTGACATATAATGCTATTCCTCCTCCTTTCCTGTTTGGCCTGTTTTTCTTATAAAGGTTATACCCCTCTATTCCTACAATCTAATCATGTGACTCATCCCACCAAGTTTCAGTAATGCCTATTATATCATATTTGTTTTGTAGTGCGAGGAGTTCAAGTTCATCTTGCTTATTTCCCATGCTCTGTGCATTAGTGTAGAGACATCTAAGACCATGTGTTCCCTTTACTTGCTCCCTGTGCAAGTTTTTTTTTGCCTCCCACTGTTGGGCCCTTGCGCTGTTTGCCTTGTTCCCTCTATGACAGTTTGACTATTTTCTCCAGCCCTTTTGCCTTCCAGAATGTCTCCCTCCCCCATCCGTCTTTAGTGATCATAGCATTCCTTTCTAAGTGCTTACAGACTAACTGTTTAATGATTTGCTCTAAAAATTTTTCATAGTATTGATATCAGGCTGACTAAGTGATAATTATTTGGGCTTCTTCCCCCCCCCCCTTTTAAAGTTGGGGACAACATTTACCTTCACCCAGTCTGCTAGGACCTCTCCTATTCTTCAGGAATTATCAAATATTATTGACTGTGGTTCTGAGATTACTTCTGCCAGTTCTTTCAGTACCCTTGGATGAAGTTCATCTGGCCCTGCAGACTTGAATTCATTTATACTGGCCACGTATTCCTGAACAACCTCTTTACCTATTCTATGCTGCATTTCCTGTACTGCATCATCTGCTCCATTTTCTCTAGGTTGAGCACTGTTCTCTTTTTGAGAGATGACCAAGGCAAAGAAGGTGTTGAGTAGTTCTGCCTTTTCTCTGTCCCCTATTAGCATTTTGCCATCTTCTCCCCGCAGTGGTCCTACTACTTCCTTGTTCTTTCTTTTGCTATGGACATATCCAACAAACAAACAAACAAACAAACAAACAAACAACTTTTTATTGTTTTTAAACTCTCTAGCAAGCCTGACCTCCATCTGTGCTTTTGCTTTTCTGACCCCCCCCCCCACATGCGCTGGCTGGCTGGCTAGTTGTTTGAATTCTTCTTTGGTGATTTCTCCCTTTTTCGTTTCTTGTACTTGTTCCTTTTAAGTCTTAGCTCAGTTGAGAGTTTTTTCAACATTCATCCTGTGTTTTTAGACACTTGCCATGTTTCCTCCTCATTGGAACTGTTTGAAGTTGTGCCTTCAATATCTCGCTTTTTAGAAACTCCCATCCATCATGCACCCTCTTCTCTTTTAGTATTCCTGACCATGGGATCACACCTAGCAATTCCCTAAATTTTCTGAAATCAGCTTTCTTAAAGTCTAGAAGGCATGTCTGACTACGCTTGGCTTCCCCTTTCCTCTGTATAAGAAACTCCAGCAGAACATGGTCACTCTGCCCTAAGGATCCCACCACTTCCACACCATTAACCAGGTCATCTCCATTGGTTAGGATCAGATCTAAAATAGCTGTTCCCCTTGTTGCTTCTTCCACCTTCTGGACTATGAAATTGTCTGCAAGGTAAGTGAGGAATTTGTTGGACCTTAAATTTTTGGAAGAGCTGGACTTCCAACAAATATCAGGATAGTGAAAATTCCCCATTACTACTACATCCCTCCTTTCTGAATGTGCGGCCATCTGTTCCAGGAAGGCATCATCCAAGTCCTCGGTTGGCTTGGAGGTCTGTAGCAGACTCCCTACAACAACATCCCTGCTGTTTCTCTCCCCCTTGATTTTTACTCACATGCTCTCAGCCTGGCTCCCAGGATTTATGTCATGGATCTGTTCACAGGTGTACATACACATCCTTAATGTATAATGCTGCTCCACCATTCTTCCTGTTTGGTGTATTTCTTTGAAATAAGTTATACCCCTCTATTACTACATTCCAAAGATGAGACTCATCTCACCAGGTTTCAGTGATGCCTATTAAATCATATTTGCTTTGCTGTGCTAAGAGTTCTAATTCATCCTGTTTATTTCCCATGCTCTATTCATTAGTATAGAGACATCTAAGACCATGGGCCATTCCCCCATCTGTCTTTTAAAGTTTTTTCCCTCCTACTGTTGGGTTCTTGTAGTATTTGCTTGTTCTCTATATAACATTAGCGCTGTTATCTCCAGCACTTGATGAACTCTTGCCCTCATGAATAATGTCTCCCTCCCCAACACAACTCAGTTTAAAGCCCGCTTAATCAGATCTTTCAGAGTCTTAGCAAAAACATTCCTGCCAACCCATCTCTTGCCAGAAGTCTACCTGTTTGAAACCACAACCCATGGTGCAGGAAGCCAAACCATTCCTGGAGGCACCATCTGCACAGCCAGTTTACCTCCGCTATCTTTTTCTCCCTTCCTGGTCCATGCCTTTCCACTGGAAGGACAGACAAAATACCTACCTGTGCATCCAAGTCCTTCAGCTTCCTGTCCAGTGCCTCATAATCCCTGATGATCAACTTCCCTCTCAGTGAGGCAAACTGAGAGAAAATCCCATGCCAGTGATCCTAATCACATCGCCAGTTTTTACATACATGCCACATTAATGAGATATGATACAAAAGGAAAGCTGTTCTCATGCCTCTGTGGGAGTGAGTACATGAGGTTAAAAAACCAAAAAGCTATGAGCTTTGATCTACAGTGACATGGAAACCCAGCTCATCCTAAACAGTTTCTCCTGGTATCACTAATAGTACTGATAATCTTGAGCCTGAAATTCATGTTCACATGGATATTTTTCTTTTCTTCTGATTGCAGGGTCATAGCTAAGCATGGGCAGCCAACTGAATTTCCACATCGGGGGCCATTGTCGCAAATCATTACACCCACCGAACCTCAAAATTCTTTCAATAACAAGGAGAAAGAGAGGATCACAATTTGAAAGAATATTTCTCTCCAGTGGCTCAATTCTGTGGTTCAAAAGATAATGAGAAACAAGAAAAATTTAAAAAGCAATGTTTAAAAAAAATTTGGAAAGACATCTTTTTATTCATATACCTTTGCCTTCATGGCATGGGAAATCTCATAATTCATTGATTATCTAGCTGACATCAGTAAAGTTTAGTAAAGAAACATTAACCTTATTATCTTTACAGGGCTTTCAAAAAACTTACCTGTAGCAGACACTTATAATCTCACAAAACACTCATACATATTTAGGAATATTTATCTTTATTTGTAACAATTTATTTCTTCATTCCCAGTCACAGGAAGCATAATTTCTAGATATGTGACAATGAGCTCATGAGGACAGAATATACTGTACCTCTGTTTAAAATTTATTGTAACTGTAATCCTTATTCCAGGTCCTAGTTTAATAGACTTTAATAAGAATTTTATTTCATACTGCAGGCTATTCTGGAGACTTTCATAGAATGATAGAGTTGGAAGAGACCACAAGGGCCATCCAGTCCAACCCCCTGCCATGCACAGGAATAAACAAAGCATTCGTGACAGATGGCCATCCAGCCTCTGCTTAAAAACCTTCAAGGAAGGAGACTCCACCACACTCTGAGGCAGTGTATTCCACTTACTAATAGCTCTTACTGTCAGGAAGTTCTTCCTAATGCATAGGTGGAATCTTTTTTCCTGTAGTTTGAACCCATTGCTCCATGTCCTAGTCTCTGGAGCAGCAGAAAGCAAGCTTGTTCCATCCTCAATATGACATCCCTTCCAATATTTAAACATGGCTATCATGTCACCTCTTAACCTTCTTCTCTCCAGGCTAAACCTGCCCAGCTCCCTAAGCCGTTACTCATAGGGCATGGCTTCCAAACCGTTCACCATTTTGGACCCCCTCCTCTGGACACACTCCAGCTTGTCAATGTCCTTCTTGAATTGTGGTGCCCAGAACTGTCCACAGTATTCCAGGTGAGGTCTGACCAAAGCAGAATAGAGTAGCACTATTACTTCCCTCAATCTAGACACTAAACTCCTATTGATGCAGCCTAGAATCACATTTGGTTTTTTTAGCTGCTGCATCACACTGCTGACTCGTGTTCAGCTTGTGGTCCACTAAGGCTCCTAGATCCCTTTCACATGTACTGCCACCAAGCCAGGTATCACCCATCGTATATCTGTGCATTTCATTTTTTTCCTGCCTAAGGAGATTATCAGATGTGGGGAACCCACCAAAAAATCATGTTCCCAACCACACCAGAAAATTACTACAGAAACAGAAAGGGCTACCTTAGCAGATGCCTGTGTCCTTCAGCTGTTCCAGGGGCGTAGCGCTGGTGGAGGTCTGTGGGGAACCCACTCGTGACACCAAATTTACATTATTTAATGGGATGAATTATAGTAGCTCAAATGAATGGCTTCAAGAGTTTGAGTAACTTGCCAGACCTTTGCACCTATGCTTACTGGTACTATCTGCAGTGATTGAGTGAATGTGAAATAAAATGATTTTTATTGGAAAATAACATGGACACATTTGCTCACACGCACACCCATACTCAGAAAAATGGCACAAGGCTAACGAAGAGTAAAGATAGAAAGTTTGGATACAGGCATAGATTTGGGGAGTATGGGCGATAATTACCAGTCCTGAAGAGTAGAGTTTTGTGCAAAAGAGAAGACTCAGACTTGGAAATGAGGGTGAGACAGTGATCCGGCAGAGTGATGGTGTCCAACCAGGACACACTTGGCTATTATTTGAGGCTAATATTTATACCCTGTTTCATATCCTGAAGTGGTGTTTGAGCACTGAAAGAAGCTTAGATGGGTTTCCCAACATTAAACAGAGGAAACTGTGACTTTGCTAATTGTCACTAATGGCTGAGATATTAGAATTGACAGGTTTATGACAATCTCCATATTGTGGGATAGGAAAGGTGTGAGGAAAGGCTATTATGGGGATAATGGGTGTTTTAGTCACTTGCTCATTTTTGTTGGATGACCTATTGCCAATGCATCCAAAAGTGGATTAGCACATACTTCTGTGATGGTGTTTACTAGGGGCTTCACTTAATCTTATCTTGGGTGTGTCTGCCAGTAGTTTTCCACAACACCTTTGTTTAGGTCCTGGTGACCTCCATTTGATCTCACTCTTAGAATCATAGAATCATAGAATTGCAGAGTTGGAAGAGACCACGAGGGCCATCCAGTCCAACCCCCCCTGCCACGCAGGAAATCTTGATCAAAGCATCCCCGACAGATGGCAATCCAGCCTCTGTTTAAAGACCTCCAAGGAAGGAGACCCCACCACGCTCCGAGGGAGTGTGTTCCACTGCCGAACAGCTCTTACTGTCAAAAAGTTCCTCCTCATGTTGAGGTGGAACCTCTGTTCCTGGAGCTTACATCCATTGCTCCGTGTTCCAGTCTCTGGAGCAGCAGAAAACAAGCCTGCTCCATCCTCAGCGTGACATCCCTTCAAATACTTAAACAGGGCTATCATATCGCCTCTTAACCGTCTTTTTTCCAGGCTAAACATACCCAGCTCCCTAAGTCTCTCCTCATAAGGTATTGTTTCCAGACCTTTCACCATTTTAGTCGCCCTTCTCTGGACACGCTCCAATTTGTCAATATCCTTTTTGAATTGTGGTGCCCAGAACTGGACACAGTATTCTAGGTGAGGTCTGACCAAGGCAGAATAGAGTGGCACTATTACTTCCCTTGATCTAGACACTATACTTCTATTGATACAGCCCAAAATCTTGGTCCACCCTGGTCTACTAGACACTCATGAAGTGTCTAATTATTACCAATTATGAAATATTATAGGGAAGAGTATAAGGCCAGTTAACAATCCCCTCCTCAAAAATGGAACTCATGCACAGCAGGGTTTCATTTTTAACAACTGTGTGACTGCAACTGGAGGCTTACAAGGAGGCACACATTTAGGAAGGAGGAGGAGAGGTGAGTTGCCATATTCCTTCAATTTAGAAAAATGGAGGTGACTTCAAACACAAGGGCCTCATCTTATATAAAAAGTGAAAATTTAGCAAAGACGATTACTATGGGGGCTGAACATGAGTTAAACAAGAAGAAAGAGTTGGAAGGAAAAAAAGATAGGCAGAGGAGTATACGTGGAATTTAAGTTGTAGCTTTTGGATTTATGTTGGAAAACACACACATACAATGGCATATCAAGTTTGTAGATATAGCATGGCCAAACAGCATCAGCAATTGCAACTGACAGTACATATATGGCATGATATATATTTGTGACTAATGCATTTGTAAACTACAAACAAAGTTGTTACAGTGGGAGAGGAGGAGGGATTTTTCCTCCTCCCCCAGTAACTGAAATGACTGCAATCAGGAAGTTCTTCCTAATACATATGTGGAATCTCTTTTCCTGTAGTTTGAATCCATTGCTCCATGTCCTAGTCTCTGGGGCAGCATAAAACAAGCTTGCTCCATACACAACATGACATTCCTTCCAATACTTAAAGATGGCTATCATGTCACCTTTTAGGGCATAGTTTCCAGACCTTTCACCATTTTGGTCACCCTCCTCTGAGCATGCTCCAGCTTGTTACATGAAACACTAGTGTCCATGGAAAGTCCACACAAGATCTCAACTTCAATGGGGAATTAGAACCATCTCAAATGGCTTAGAAAGAACCATCTCAAATGGCTTAACAAGAGGTTGTGTAGCTTATGGGACTTTAAACTCTGTGTATATGGGTGGAGCATATGAAAGTCATAGAAGTCAGATGTACAAAACAGCTGATGAAACTTTATTGAACTGAATGTCTCATTCACACATCCCACACACTCACTTATCAAGCTTAAGAAGACTGTCAGAGTAAGGCAAGAAATAGTAGGGGAATATTCAAGAAATAGTAGTGGAATATTCAAGGCTTGTGGGTGATACTACACCTGATTCCTGAAGCTATGTTCTCCCTGTGAGAGGCATTGCTACTCTCGAGCAACAGTTGCAAATGTACCAAGAAGTGGGTGGGTGGAATTTAAGGAGGGGATGTTAGGATTAAGGAAGCTGGAAACAGAGTGCCTGACTTGGCAGAGAAGCCAACCAGGAGTCCAGGGAGCATTAGTGTCATGGTCAGCCAGGACACTGAGGACTGAGAAGGCGAGGAGGCTGAGCCAGTTGCAGAAAAGCTGGCTGAGTGTGAGTCTAGCCCTGAAGAACCCAGGTCTCAGCAGCCTCGCCTTCCCCCAGCACAGGGTCTAAGCCTCGGAGACATAGTTGAGCAACAGCAAGGGGTAGAAGAGCAGATTCTGAAATTGAGGAATCAGGGGAAGTAGAGGAAATAGAGGATTCGGAGAAACAGATAGATTTGGAGATAGCAGGAGAAGAAGAGCAAGAGTTAGAAGAAGGAGAAGCTGAGGAGTTTTCAGAATAGAATACTAGAAACATCTAAAGGAATAAATGCATGATTGCTAAAATTGCATCATGGAATGTCCGGGGAATGAATTCACCAAACAAAAGAATATTTGTCTTTCACTATCTAGAGAAACAAAAGTTAGATATAATTTGTATAGTAGAAACACATATTAAAGGAACAGATGTTAAACTTTTGAAGAATGGGAAATTAGGAAAATTATCTTCAACAGAATATGAAAAGAAAAAAGCTGGAGTAGGATTCTATATTAGTAATAGAATTGGATCAAAATAAGTTTTCAAGGATAATGAAAAAATATTTAGGGGTGGAAGTAAGAGTGAATGAGAAAAATATTTTATTAATTGGTATTTATGGTCTGCAAAATAATAAAAAACAATATATACAGAAATTATGGCATAAAATTACTGAACAGGAATATGAGTACATTATACTGATGGGAGACTGGAATGGAGTCTTGGGAACAGAGTTAGATAGATCCACAAAATCTTCTAAGAAAAATATGGTAGGGAAACTACCAAAGATCATGGGAGAAATGATAGAACAATCATTGGTAGATATATGGAGATTGATGCACAGGAAGGAAAGAGACTACACATATTATTCTGATAGGCACAAGTCATGGTCCAGAATAGATTTATTTCTTATAACAAAACATTTGGTGAAAGAAGTAAAGAAAGTGGAAATACATTCTAAGATAATCTCCGATCATTGCCCTGTTGGTTTAGAATTGAATAGGCAAAAAATATACTATAGATGGAGAATGAAAGAGGCCCTGTTTAAAAATGAAGAGGTTGTTGAGGAAATCAGGAAAGATGTAAAGAATTATTTCAAGGAAAATATGGGAAAAGGAACGCTGATAGAAATGGTTTGGGATGCAGGGAAGGTGGTAATAAGAGGATGCTTAATGAAGAAAGAGGTAGAAATAAAAAGAGAAAGAAGAAATAGAATTGATAAATTAATGGTGGATATAGCTAAGAGAGAGAAAGAAATGAAGGGAAGTTCGGGAAATATGAGGTTAGAAGAGGAATTAGCCTTTTTGAATAAACAGTTAAAATCAGAAATGATGGAAGACATCGCGAAAAAAATACAATATGCAAGATTAAGACATTTTGAACAGGCTAAGAAATGTGGAAAATGGTTAGCACATAGACTGAGAAAGGAGAAAGAGAAAAGGATAATAGAAATTAAATGGAAAGAAGAACGATATATGAAGCAAAAAAATATTAGAGAGATATTTTGTGAATATTATTCAGAAATATATGAGATTAGGTCTGTGGAAGAGGAGAAAACGGAAAGGATAAAAGAATATTTAAGGAAGGGGGTGGTTTGTCAAATTTCAGAGGAACAAAGAGAAGAACTGAATAGAAAGATAACAGTCCAAGAGACAAGAGATGCTATTAGAAGATTAAAAGTTGGGAAAGTACCAGGCCCAGATGGATTTTCGCCAATATACTACAAAATATTCGAAGAAGAGTTGACATTACCACTATATAATCTCTTTAATGAGATTACTATTAGAGGATGTCCAGGAACATGGTGAAATGCAGATATTACATAAATATTGAAGGAAGGTAAAGAGGCAAACTTGACATCAAGCTACAGACCATCTCCCTGTTAAATGTTGATTATAAAATATTTGCTTGTGTTCTGGCAGAAAGACTGAAGAAGGTTTTGGTAAAATGGATTCAAGATGACCAAAACGGTTTTTTGCCAAATCGACAAATCAGAGATAATGTAAGAACCTTAATTAATATAATGAAAATATATGAAAAACATAATGAGAGAAAGCTAGCATTAGTGTTTGTTGATGCGGAGAAAGTGTTTGACAAGGTGAGATGGAAATTCATGTTTAGGGCACTAGAAGAAATGAATGTTGGAAACACTTTTTTGAACTGGATAAAAAATATTTATAAAAAGCAAGAGGTGCAAATAATTGTGAATGGGGAGAGGTAAAAAAATTACCATCTTGGGAACAAGACAGGGTTGCCCACTGTCGCCACTGTTATTTATAATTACATTGGAGATATTAAATAAAAAAGTAAACTCGGACCCAGAGATTAGAGGGATGAAAATTCAAAAGAGTCAATTTAAATACAAAGCATTTGTGGACAATTGTCTTCTTTTTAGATAAATTATTAAAGCGTAAATAAATTATTAAAGACAATAGAGGAATATGGGGAGTTAGCTGGATTTAAAATCAATAAAGAGAAAACTATAATAATTATGAAAAATATGAATAAAAAGGAACAAGAAGAACTAGTCAAAATATCAGATCTTAGAATAGAAAAAAAGACGAGATACTTGGGAGTAACCATAACTAATAGAAATATGGATCTATACGAAAATAATTATGGTAAATTATGGAAAAAGATCAAGGAAGATTTGAAGAGATGGTCAAAATTAGACCTATCATTAATGGCTAAAATGGCTACTATAAGTATGAATGTATTACCAAGAGTAATTTATCTCTTTCAGAATCTTCCAATTCTGTCTAAAACATCGTTATTTAAAGAATGGAATAAATACCTAGATAAGCTTATTTGGGCAGGAAAGAGAGCTAGAATCAAGAAGACAATATTGGTTGATTCTAAGGAGAGAGGTGGTTTTGGTATTCTGGACTTAGAGTTATATTATGATGCGGCAAGTTTGATGTAGGTTCTAGATTGGATACATCTACAAAATACCAGATTACAATTGAAAGGATTTAATCTTAGATATGGATTCCACGCTTATATGTGGCATAAAAAAAACAGTGCATAAAGAATTTGTCCATCATTTTGTTAGAAGAGCAAACTCTTGAGAACCTGGGAGAAATAAAAGAAAAGCTTTTATTTGAGGAGGCCATGTGGGTCTCAAACCATGAAGCCTTTTATCAAAGAGAGTTTACAAAAAGGGAAATGGTTAACATATGAGATGAGATCTTGTTAAAAAAGAAGGAAGAAACTATCAAATGAAAACCCAAGAAGAGTTAAGAAAAGAAGGATTTGACTGCCACTGGTTTCTCTACAGACAGTTAACTGAAAAATATAAAATGGATGAAAAACTAGATGGGATGACAGAAAAAATGGAATTTGACTCAGTAATTCAAGACAAGATGGGAAAATTAATACCGAAAATATACAAAATAAATTTGAAATTTAAATTAGAGCAGGAGGCGATAAAGCCATATATGATAAAGTAGTCACAGTTTGTGGGGCATGAGTTACAACTAGACTGGTGGGCGTCAACTTGGAATAAAAATATAAATTTACGAAAAGTATATCACTAAGAGAATTTTTATAGTTTTGAACTTATGGTATATGACCCTAGAGAGACTAGGGAAATATAAAAAAATCTTTCCAACAATTGTTGGAAATGCAAAAAATCAAAAGGCATGTACTTCCATGTTTGGTGGAGTTGTGGAAAAATTTGGAGTTTTTGGGAGAAGATACATAATATAATTACTAGAATTTTAGAAACAGAATATGGGTTTGATCCAGAAATATATTTACTGAATATGCTCCACAGTATAGATAGTGATAGCAAGAAAAAATATAAAAGAGTAATGCTATATGTAGTTACTGCTGCCAGAATGGTGTTAGCTAAAAAATGGAAGGGTGAAGAGATACCTACAATCAAGGACTGGATTGATAAATTACAGGAAATGTATGAGATGGACAAACTATCAATAATGATAGATGAAAGGAAAACTATGGGAGATATGCAGGTTTGGAAAGAAGTATGGAAAGTGAATTATGGGGATGATAAAGGAGGTTTAGAGAAATATGTTGAAAATGATTAACAACACAGAAGAATTAGAAACAGACGATGGAGAATGGTGTAGGAAAGATGCTGTAAAGAGCAATGTAATTATTGTATCCAAAGGATAATAGGATGATGGAAGTCATTACTTTTTTTTTGTATAATGTTTAGTCATGGTTTAAATGTCTTTTGTTTGTCTATGTGGTTTTGTATTTTATTGATGTGAGATATGTGATAAATAAAAAAATAACCAAAAAAAGTCTCCCAACTTTTTGTCCGCTCTCACCGACAAACTCGGTCGCGCATGCCTCGTCGCTCTCGATCCCGCTCATCCCGACGATCCCGCTCAGCCTGTCGATCCCGGTCGCCCAGACGGTCCCGTTCTCCACGACAATCCCACACACCTTGTCGGTCCCGATCCCCGAGATGGTCCCGCTCTCTGCAGCGCCTGCGTAGATCCTGTTCCCCGAGATGCTGACGCCGGTCCCATACGCCACGCCGGGCTCGCTCCCTGTTGATGTCGACTGGTTCCTATGTCTCAGACTTCAGATCCTCAGAGGAGGAATGGCTCTGGGACTGCTACGGTCATCTGTACTATGACCGCCCCACTAAATACCACCGGTACCGCCCATACTCCCGCTACTGGGACCATGACCCACGTACCCCTTCTACGACGACGCCTATGACCCCTCACCATGCTACAGGTGTAAAAGATACAGAGACCATGCCCGGCACCTCCCGAATAGCCCGGACAAAGGATGTCCCCGGCCCATCACTAGACAACCAATGGAACAGTCTATGCCTAAAGCGGTACCTGACACCTTACTGCCCGACAGTGAGAGAGAAAGGGACATCCCCGGTGAGGTCAGCCTCCAGATCCCCATCCAAGGAGGCGTCACCCTTTCACAAGTCGTCCCTGCAGGGTTCACTGTCAGAAGCTCGGGTACCGCCTCAGCCAGATAAATGGACCCCAAAGAAAAAGAAACCCGACCCCCCAGCTACGCCTAGAAGGTCCCCTTCCAGGACCCCCTTCAGTGCGCTCCTCGGATTCGGGTTCTCGCTCTACCCCTCCATCTCCGAGAGCTTCACCTGTCCCGGGGGGAGCCTGCCCTGACCCACCCTCTCCCACGGACGACATGAAGGCCTTTGCTGACTTTATGCTTAGACTTGCTGGCACCCTGGGTATCAAGGCAACTCAACCTGGGAAAGATGTTGAGGACCCCATCTTTGAGGACCTGCAACATCATGCACCATCTCTCCCCTCCCTGTCCATCTCTCCATACTTGCTACAAGTGCTAAAGTCATCGTGGACGACACCATCTTCAATGCCTCCTACCTCCCGGTGCCTCGACCACCTCTACCGTGTGTGTACAGAGTCTGCACCTTGGTTATCTTACCACCCTAAACCCAATTCAGTGGTTGTAGAGGCGGCGCAGATGAAAACTTCCCAGAGGCTGCATTCCACCCCAACAGATAAGGAGGGCAAAAAACTGGATGCAATAGGCCGCAAGTTCTATTCTTCGGCTTGTCTGCTGACTAAGATGACGTCGTACGCGGCATGCATGGGAGCGTACCAGAAATTCCTTTGGGACGCTCTTGCAATCCACATCTCCAAACTGTCTGAACAGGACCAGAGGATTGTGAACTCTTTCAGGGAGGAAGGCCTGGCACTGGCGGGGTACCAACGGCAAGTCGCCAAACATATAGCGGAATGCACGGGGAAGATTGTGGCCAACTCTATCGCAGTGCACCGCCATGCATGGCTCCGGTCATTGGGATTGTCCCACACTGCGCGCTCTATCATAGAGGACTTACCTTTTGACGAGCTTGGCCTGTTCCATGCCGACACTGACTCGAAACTGGAACATGCCCAAAAGATGAGGTCAACAGCTCAGAAGTTTGGGCTACCCAGCTCTTATCAACCTACAAGGCCTTGTTTGCCTTTCTGCAAACCCAGGTCTTTGTATTGGAAGAGGTTCAGCCCCCCCACACTCCGGCCCCGGCAGTTTTCTTCTACCTACCAAACACATAAGAAGTTCCAGTCTTTCAAACCAAAACCTCATTTTGGCAAGAGAAAATCTGAGTCAACCAGACAGAGGGTTTGACCCCAGGCAACCACCCCCCCTCCGATACCACCGCCTCCTCGCACCTCCATGCCACATCTTCACTTGCCGACCGCCTTCTCAATGCGATCCATTACTGGCACCTTATCACATCAGACCGCTGGGTCCTTGGTATCATCCAAAGAGGATACTACATAGATTTCGAAGAGCTCCCTCCTCCAGTGACCCACAGAGTGACCCCACCCTCTCCACCCATCATAGAAGAGGTCAACAGTTTTCTACAAAAAGGCGCTATAGAACGGGTTTCCTGCTCAAAAACAAGAGGCCTCTTTTTTTCCAGATATTTCTTGGTCAACAAGAAAGATGGCGGCCTCCGCCCTATACTGGATCTGTGGGATGTAAAGTCTTGTTCGACCACGGAAATTCCGTATGGTCACTCTCCCTTCCATCCTTTCCTTTTTGAGGAGAGGAGACTGGTTCGCCACTTTGGATCTAAAAGACGCATATTTCCACATCCCAATTGCAGAATCGCACAGGAGATTCCTCGCCTTTGCGGCTGGTGGCACAGCTTTCCAGTTCAAGGTCCTGCCGTTCAGACTCTGTACGGCTCCAAGAGTTTTCACAAAATGTATGGCGGTGGTGGTTGCCTGGCTCAGACAAAGAAGAATCGTCGTATTCCCCTACCTGGACAATTGGCTCTTTACGGCCCACTCAGCAGAAAAGTTAAGCAGAGATATTCACCTGACCCTAACCTGGCTACAACGCCTGGGTCTAATGGTGAACAACGAAAAATCCCATCTACATCCCTCCCAAACAGTCAGATTCATAGGGGCTACCTTAGACTCCATCGCAGGGAAGGCATACCTGCTGGACGACCGCTTCCTCACGCTATGCACGGCAGTCCAAAGGTGCATAAGAAGAAGAGTCATGGTATGAGACATACAACAGATCCTAGGCTATATGGCCTCCACCACGGCGGTCACACTTCTTGCGCGTCTTCTCATGAGACCCCTGCAAAATTGGTTCATTTCAAAGTTCCGACCATTTGCACATGGTCCACACAAACTACTCACCATTCCCTGCCCTCTCAAGAGGTCCCTTCTCTGGTGGACGGACCCCCGCATGGTGCAACAAGGCTCTTGGTTCATGCCCGAGCCCCACGAGGGCCATCACTACAGATGCTCCTCTAACCGGCTGGGGAGCCCACTCGAGCTGCCTATCCATCAGAGGACACTGGTCCCAGATGGAGAGATCTTACCACATCAATGCACTGGAGCTGTTAGCAGTGTTCAAAGCGCTGAAGGCGTTTGAACTGTCTCTAAGGGGTCAAGTTGTACAGGTGGCCTCGGACAACACCACGACGGTGTTCTACATAAACAAACAGGGAGGGACACACTTGGGAACGCTTCTCCACTTCTCCCTCGAAGTCTGGGAGTGGTGCATAGCCCAAGACATATTCCTGATGGCCATACATGTCCCAGGAGAAACCAACAACTTAGCGGATGCCCTCAGCAGGACAACCACCAGCAACCACGAGTGGTCCCTGTCCTGGCAGTCCCTACACTGTCTCTTTGCAAAGTGGGACACCCCAACAGTAGACCTTTTTGCTACCAAAGACAATACCAAATGTCCCCTGTTCTGTACCAGGGCCCCCCGATCGCCAGACAATCTGGGGGATGCGTTCCTGTGGCACTGGAGAGGCCCTCTACTCTATGCATTCCCTCCTTTCCCTCTGATACCCAGGGTGATCTCCAAGATCCAACAGGACGGAGCCAGCTGCATCCTAATAACCCCTCGGTGGCCATGACAACATTGGTTTGTGCCACTGCTCAGGATGGCCCACGGCTGGTACAAGCACCTTCCTCTGACACCAGACCTCTTGTCGATGGCAGACGGCCAGATCCTCCACCCGGATCTCCAATTGATCAACCCGATGGCTTGGCTGATCACAATGTGAATACCCTCTCGGATGTAGCCCTGGACATTATCAATGCAGCCCACCGTCCTTCCACGGTGAGGGCCTACAGCTACAAATGGGTGAAATTTTGTTCCTTCCTGGGGGAAAAAGGGGTCTCGCAAGACCAGGCGGACTCGTCAATTTTGATAGACTTCCTTGCCTCCTTTTCCGCAAAAGGTTCTCCACCTCTTCAGTCAAGAGCTATATAGCAGCTGTGTCCTGACACCTGCAACGCTTGGGCAAACCCTCTTGTTTCAGGGACTCTAGAATAAAGGCTTTCCTAAAAGGTTACACTAACCTCCACCCACCCACCGTGGGGCCCATTCCCGCATGGAGCCTAGAAATAGTCCTGGCAGCACTATCCAAGCTCCATTTGAACCGATGGCCACATCTGACCTACGTCTGATTTCCATGAAAACAGCGTTCCCAGTTGTGATCACGTCAGCTAGGAGAGCCAGTGAACTGTGCGCATTACGGATGGACCCCACGTGCATCCGTTTCCACCAGGATAAGGTTGTCCTAAGGCCGGACATCACATTCCTATCAAAGGTAATCTCTTACTTCTACCTCAACCAGGACATTGTGCTTCCTTCCCTTTTTTGGCGCCCATCGAGCGATCTGGAGAGGTCACTACACTCCTTGGATATGGGAAGGGCCTTGGCCTTCTACATAGACAGGACCTCTCAGTTCAGAAAATCTAAAGGCTCTTTATCTGCTATGCTGGTCCCCGGAAGGGCGAGCCCTTGTCCTCCCAACGCTTCTCAAAATGGGTGGCTACTGCTATCAGACTGTCCTACCAGATCCTGGGGAAGCAGCTACCGGCAACCATCCGTAGCCACTCCACCAGGGCCACCTCTACATCGATGGCCTTTCTAAATGGAGTCCCTATTCAGGAAATCTGCAGGGCGGCCACTTGGTCGACTCCCTTGACCTTTGCCAAAGTGTACAAGGTGGATTTGGCATCCAGGGCAGATGAAGCTCTGGGATGTGCGGTCCTCCTTTCATGCATCACAGAATGATCCACCTGAGAACCTTGTTTGCTCAGACACCGGAGACAGGTATCTCCCCTCCCTTTCTCATAATAAAGAGTTGTTTGGTTTGCTAGTACATGAACATATATGATTTGTGGGGTTGTGGGTAGGACACCCCTCCTCCATGACCTAAGCTTGCTAATCTACCCTTTATGTGTGGATTCACAGAGACCATGAAGAAGGACAGGTTGCTTACCTGTAACTGTAGTTCTCGAGTGGTCATCTGTGAATTCACACAATCCTACCCATCCTCCCCTTCGGTGTCCTAGGCTCTCTCCTCGTACATAAAAATTTCTGGTATTAAGCTGCAAATCGTGGCTATTTGGAACTGAGGAGGTGGACTCGAGGAGGGCCTATATAGCCTGGGGGATGGTGGGCGGGACTACCACCAAAATTCAAACTTAAATTCTATTGACTCTAACGACTTTCCAAAAGGCTACTGCGCAGGTGCAGGATTAACCCTTTATGTGTGAATTCACAGATGACCACTCGAAGAACTACAGTTACAGGTAAGCAACCTGTCCTTAGCTCAACTGTCTTCCTAGCACAGGCATCATGGCTCACGTTAGCATGCTGCACCTTTGCCTGGCTGGCTAAATACTGCACAGTGTGCTGGGCTTTTGAGTACTATTCTTCCAAGGTTGCTTACATGCATTTAAAAGGTCTCTAGTTGAAGCACTGTCACTTCAAATATGGCACTGACTTCTTGTGCTACAGATGAGAAAGCGATCTTATCTGCCAATAAGGTGCCATTCTGAGCCCTGAGGTGTTCCAATTCCTTGACCTGTTTCTCTACCTTTTCCCTCAACTCATGGACGGAACTCGTGGCATTTCGTAGGGTCATCCATAATACCCAGGCTGCCATAGCAGCTTTGTTTTAACCTCCTCCAGCAGTGTTGAATTTTTTTTAATGAACAATTGCTCTGAAATTTGCTCGTCACTGGGAGGTGATTTAAACTTAGGGCCTACACTCGGCTCACATGATCCACAGCGTAGACCACTCTCCCAGCATTAGCCCAACAAGCTCTCCCAAGGATTCTTTGGGGCTGGAGTATTACCCAAAATGCTTGGGTCTGCTGGAACCCTCTAAAATATCAGTATTAATTTGGGGAATTAATATAGTATACTTGATTTGGCAATACTAGAGGTGGGCAATGAACAGGATCTTGAGAACTATGTATACTGGTACTAAGGAGGAGACGTTAAGCTAGATAGTACAATTAATTGATCTTTATTCAGGAAATAATAACAACATTCATGCACACATTTGGGCTTCAAGCACTCATACAAGCCTAACAAAATAAGTAGGAAGAATTTGGATAGAGGAATAGAGTGAAGGGAGTTTGGGGGTGATACAACACCTATTCTGTAGAGCAGAGATTCCTTGCAGCAGAGGCTCCGATTTGCGTTCTGAGGGTTTGGCAGCAACCTGGCAATGTGGAGGTAGGAGGAGGAGCTGTAAACAATTTGGTGTCATTTGGGGGTGATATTTATATGAAACAGTTTCCCTGAAGGGATGAGTTTTTGAGTTGAATACAGTGGTTCTCAGAGTGTGTAATCTTTTACAACATAATAATCTTATTAATGAAGCAATGTTTAAGCAAAACAGCAGCTGAAGTCCTGTTAACACAGAAATGTATCCTTTTGACTGTGTAGTCTTTTACAACATAATACTTTGATTACCAAAGTCTTTTAACAGCAATGTTTAAACAAAACAGCAGCTGAAGTCCTACAGAAAGTTCTGGGTGTTACTGTTTCCATTTTGCCACATGGGGCTTCTTCAGATGAACACAAAACTGAATAATACATAAAAAGTTTTTTTTACACTAGCATAGAAACAAAACCATAGTATAAAATAACAAAACATTAAAATTACTTACAATTTTTCATCTGTTCCTTGTTTCTTGCAGTCAGGAGCCCTGGTGGCGCAGTGCTTAAATGCCAGTACTGCAAGTCACCACGTTGCAAGTTCAATTCCAGTGGGCTCCAAGGTTCACTCAGCCTTCCATCCTTTCGTAGGTTGGTAAAATGAGTACCCAGCTTGTGGGGGCAATTAGCGAACACACATTGGAAGCTGCTTAATGCAATGTAGATGTGTAAATTGTTGTTGCTTAATATAATTTGTAAGCCGCTCTGATAGCCTTCTGGCTGAAGAGCGGGGTATAAATAAATAAATAAAAATAAAAAAATGGCTTCCTGACAACTCATTCCATCTTAAATACTCTAGGCACTAATGTTAAGCACCTGTGTAAACATAGATAGAAGTGGAAGTATATTGTTGAAAAGGGCTGCTAATTAGAAGCATTTAAGGAGCCATTCAAATCTAAAAACACATTTTTTTCAAGGGACATGTTTCAGAGCTACATAAAGGTGCTATTTATTGGGAACATTCAAAAAGCTGTTTGATTATACAATTTTATGGTGGAAACCCAGTTTTTCAATGAGGAGTGTGCTTGACAGGAAACTACAGCTTGTGATGTACCAGATACACGCTCACATTAACTCAATGAGATTTCTTTATTAAGCAAAGAAACATAGACCAGTAACATAGGCAAAGCCAGAACTGAAACCAATCTAGTACAGACACCAGATAAACCCTTACAGCGTGAGAATGGTATGTAGGGAGTGCTGTAGGAGTGCTGTGACCTTGAAGCTGCCAGAGGAACAGCATTTGTAGACCCAAAAGGTGGGCTGGCTGCCGTCCAGAAGCAGAGAGGCCCAGGCAGGGGAAGCAAGCCAGGAACCAATTCATGTCAGGCCTAAAACCAAACTCATGCAAGGGTCTTCCATGGAATCTACTCTAATACGCAGGATCCATGGATGAAAATGACATACCGCCCCTCAATGAGAAATCCCCCACCCTAAATCGAAACCCACAGACAGAGAAAATTGCCAAGTCAAACACAGGAACCCCCCCCCTTTCAACCGGGCTTATCAGGGAAGTGAGCATGGAATTTCCTCAATAAGCGGGGAGCCTGGATGTGTTCAACATGACCCATAGGCAAATGCTTCCATTTTACCAGATACTTCAAAACCCTCCTGTGAAGCTGAGAGTCCAGCACATCAGAAATTTCAAAGTGTTGATCATTATCCACCATGATAGGGTGGGGCATCTCAGGAAGTTGATGATGTTGATCTGGAGGGCATGCAAGCTTGAGCAAACTAGAATGAAATGCAGGGTGGACTTTATGATACAATTTTGGCAAGGATAGTTCCAAAGCCACAGGGCTGATTTCCCTAACAATAGGGAAAGGTCCAATGTATTTAGGCCCCAACTTTTTCGAGGGCCGCAGGCTCTTCAGGAATTTAGTAGAAAGATATACCAAGTCTCCCACAGCATAACTCGGGGTAGGGTTACACCTCTTGTCTGCGTGTTCTTTGTAGCGGGCTTTTGCATACTCTAGGGCCGACACAACTCTCGGACATGCATCCTTGATTTGAGTGCTCCACTGAGTCACAGGAACCGTGTCTTTGGGTTCCCCCTCACCCAAAGGCAGTGGGTCAAAGTCTTGTCCTGAAATAATTTTAAATGGGGACAAGCCTGTACTTTGGTGTATGGTGTTATTGTAAGCCACCTCTGTGAAGGGTAACAGATTAACCCAATCAGACTGCTGGAAGTTGACATAGCACCTTAAATACTGTTCCAAAAATTGATTCAAACATTCAGTCTGGCCATCACTTTGTGGATGATGAGAGCTACTCATCCCTAGCTCAATTCCTAACAACCTTGTAAACGCCTTCCAGAACTGGGAGGTGAATTGAACACCCTTATCTGAGATGATTTTGGCAGGAGCTCTATGTAGCCTGTATATGTGTTGTACAAATAGTTTGGCCAGCTGAGGGGTGGTCGGGAGTTTCTTGCAGGCAACAAAATGAACTTGCTTGGAAAACAGGTCAATCACTACCCAAATAACTGTCTTTCTCTTACTCTCTGGCAACGCAACAATGAAGTCCATACTAATGATCTCCCAAGGTTTAGTGGGGGTAGGTAATGGTAATAACAGGCCTTTTGGTTTTTCCCCGGCCCTTTTTGCCACCACACACATATGACACCCTTTCACATAATTTTCCACTTCCTTTCACATTTTGGGCCACTAGAATTGCCGTCGAGTTAAATGTAATGTTTTCACATACCCAAAGTGACCTGCACTCTTCACATCATGGCACTGTTTAAGGATGGCAGTTCTCATAGCCTCAAGGACATATGTGCGTTCCCCCTTCCAAGCTAAACCTCCTCATAGTATTACCTCCCCTTTCTGAGAATCGAACCAGGGGTCCTGGGAAAGAGTGGGCACCATCTGAGCCCGCTACCCACCCCCAATGTCATCTGTAGTAAGGGGGAGGGCTCCAGGGATGTTGGGGCTGGTGCCACCATTGGGGTCACACCCGTTGGGGTGGCCTGTGAGGCCCTCCCTTTAGGTTTCGCTCTGGGCCCTAAGTGGGGCCGGCATGTCAGGGATGATGGGAGTTGTAGCTCTTCACCTCTGGCTCAAACTCACCACCTTGTTATGCAGCAGAGCCAACCAGCTTAGATCAGTGGTTAATGCTTTCCTCCAAAGCAGCAGAGTTTCAGAGAATAGGCTGAAGATCCTGACAAACTCTCCAAGCCTTCTCACTCTTCTCCAGGTGTCTCCAAAACGTCTCCAGGATTCACTCAGGCAACTCAGTAGTTTTATATAAAACCTACTTTATTCTTCTATATAAATATACTATATTTTCAACAAATCACAATCTCTACACACTACTCCACAATATCTCCAAACTACTCCAACTCTACTCAACCACAATACATTGGCAAACATTGCAATTTTATAGCCATTGTTTATCACCACCCACTAGTTAGTTTCCACCCAGTGGGTGTGTACCTCCATTCTGATTGGTCCACGTAGTTCCACCCATACTTAAGACCAACCCATGTATTTCACTATTTCACCTTGTACACTTAATGATTCTCAGGTGTTTCCATTCTGCATTCAGTACCTCTGTCCTTGGCTCTCAGGACTTCTAGATTACATTAGCAGTTTCACCTGTGTAGCTTCATAATTGCTCTTGCTTAGTCATTGTGACTTTCACATACATATTTTATTTCTTTCACTGTATGTCCCATGTTGCATTTTCCTTAACACGGCAATGGCCTCCTGACATTTGACTTGACTGCATATGAGAACTGCCAACCCCAAAGGGGAGGGGAAAACATGTCTATTACTTCCTTCCACTTACTGTCATGTTGAGGGAACCTGGATAAAGTATCAGCCAAGAAATTCTTTTTCCCTGGGAGAAACTTCAGCGTGAAGTTGAACCGATAAAAGAAACTGGCCCACTTAATTTGTTTGGGATTCAAGTGCCGTGGGGTTTTCAAAACCTCCAAGTTTTTGTGATCTGTCCAAACCTCAAAAGGTTGGGAAGATCCTTCCAGCAGATGGCACCAAGTCTCTAAGGCTAATTTGATCGCCCCCGCCTCTTTCTCCCACACTGGTCAATTTTGTTCAGTGTCATTGAACTTCCTTGATAGATATGCACAGGGTCTGAGCTCCCCCTCTTCATCCTGCTGCAACAACACCCCCCATCGCCACATCAGAGGCATCCACTTGAACCACAAAAGGCCGCTCGGGGTCGGGGTGCTTAAGGATCAGCTCAGAGGTGAAAAGCTTTTTCAGTTTGTCAAATGCTCTTTGACATTGGTTAGTCCATACAATCTTTTGGGGAGGCTTCCCTTCCTTCCCCTTTCCAGTTTGTTTCTCCCCCCCCCCTTGGTTTTCAACAGGTCAGTCAAGGGCAAAGCAACCTCAGCAAAGTCAGGGATGAAGGACCGGTAAAAGTTAGCAAACCCTAGGAAGCTTTGAAGCTGCTTCCTGGTCCTGGGAGCCTCCCATGCAAGAACCCCCTTAACATTCTCAGGGTCCATTTCAACCCCCCTGCTAGAGATGCAGTACCCCAAATAATCCAAGCGGCTTTGGTGGAATTTGCATTTCAACATTTTGGCATACAAATGGTTTTCCCCCAGTTTACTAAGCAGTTTCTTCACCAGCTTAACATGAGATGTATAGTCCTCTGAGTAGATGAGCACATCATCCAGATACACTAGTACCCGTTTGTACAAAAACTCTCTAAGCACATCATTGATTAAGTTCTGGAACACTCAGGGGCTCCGCTTAGTCCAAATGACATCACACAGAATTCAAATGTCCCTAGCTGACAATTGAAAGCAGTTTTCCACTCATCCCCCTCTTTAATTCGCACCCTGTAATAGGCCTCCCACAAGTCCAACTTGGTGAATATCTTCCTTTTGGCTAAATGAGCCAGGGTATCCTTCATTGGGGGGGTATTGATTTGACACACTGATGGCATTTAGGGACCTGTAATCTATGCAGAGATGGAGAGAAGAATCATATTTGCATCTGAACAACACTGGGCCCCCCAAGGGGGAGGTCATAGGTCTGATGAACACCTGGGCCAAGTTTTTATCTATGAACTCCTGGAGGTCATCCATCTCCACTGGGGGCATGGAATAAATTTTAGGTTTGGGCAGCACTGCCTCAGAAGCTATTTCAATTGCACAGTCAAACAGCCTGGGGGGGTTAGAATGTCACATTCCTTCTCTTCCAACACATACTGCCACTGTTTATACTCCACCGGTAACTCCTTCACTTCCCCTTGCACCATAGCAACCTTAAAATGCTGGGGCTTGGTTGCTTGTGGGGTCCCGCCCCAGTGAGGCTTTACACCCCCTGTGTTCCTGCACACACGTGGAGTCCGTAAAAGTCACAGTTTCTTTTATCCAGTCTATCATGGGTTTGTGGAATTTCAACCAGTTCAAGCCTGCTACTGTGGCTGGGACCAAGCCTGGTGCTATCACAAATTGAAGCTCCTCCTGATGATTTCCCATCATCATCTGTACCGGACCAGTTATCCGCCTTGCAGGGTCCCCCTTCATTATCCCCCCTTCCATCTGAGACAGCCACACCGGCTTATCTAGCTTGATGGTGCTAACTGACAGTTCACTGACCAGGGAGGGGTGAATTAGCACCTTGGTACACTGGAGTCCACCATGACCATTACTTTTTTGGGGGCCCCATTGTCTACAACACCTATTTTGGCTTTTAGGAAAAAGGGGGCTTTCACCCCACTCACCACAGCACTTGGGCACCCTTCAGGATGAGCCCACCCTCGGGCGCTTTGTAGGGCAGGCTGGATCCATTTCCCTCCAGCTCAGCATCGGAAGAGGACCCACTGTCGTCTGGTTCCTCCGAAGACTCTCCTGCCGTGTGGCCCAGGATCAAGGCGCTTACTGCTGCTTTGGCCTTTGGATTGAACTGTGTCTTGGGTGCTGTTGGCTTCCCATCTGCCTTCTTGGGCCTCTCCTCCACGGGGTTGTCCCAGGGTTGTTTCTCTGGGCACTTGGCTATGCGGTGTCCACCTTTTCCACAATGCAGGCACAGCCCTTTCCGCATCCGACGCTCCCTCTCCAACTCCCCTGAAGTGCCTCCAGCTAATTGAGCTGCCTTAGCTTTTTTTCCTGTGGACCCACCAGGCTTCCTGCCGAGCCCCTGGCATTGCCAGGCCAGTTTGACACTCTGTCTCAGGGTTTCCACCTCCCCAGCCAGCCACACCCACCCCAGGAGGTTTCTGGGTTCCCTTGGACCAATGCCCACTCTAGGATGTCTGTGTTAAGGCCACCCTGAAAATACTGCACCTTAGTGGCCTCGGTCCAGGGGGGGATCTGGCTGGCCAAGCAGCGAAATTCAGAGGCGTACTCAGCCATGGGTCTCAAGCCTTGATGCAGGTGTTGGAGTTCCGTGCATGCACACCTCATTCTCAGTGGGTCTTCAAATTGAACTCTAAGGGCCATCATGAAGTCATGGAAGCTCCCTAATTCTGGAGTTCCTATGTCATAGAGCCCTACCAGCCAGTTTGCTGCCTCTAGCTGGTTGGAGATGTACTGCACCTTCTCTGCCTCCATCTGGAATTCTTCCTCCCAGTGAGACATGAATCCCATCACCTGGGTCAAGAAGTATGGCAACTTCACGGTATCCCCATCAAATATGGCCTTCAGGTCTCGTTGCTTGAGGCCATGCGGTCTTTCCCGGGGCTCAACTGGGCCAGCCCCCGCCAGGGGTACTGGACCAGGAACCTGCAGGATGGGGCCTCCATCAGGTGCTGTGGGGACCCCACCTGGAAGAGCTGGCAGCTGGGGTCCCTGGGGAGGTTGACCTCCCCCCGGGGCGGCAGGTTGCTGAGGCAGTCTCTGTAAGATCTCTAGGAGGCTTGTCTGCATGACCTCCATCTGTTGCTTTAGCTGCTGCACCTCTTTCTCCAGTTCAGAGCGAGGGGGTCTCAGCCCAGGCTCTCGGAACCCCTCGGTTAGGAGTCTGTCCCACCGTAGGGAACCTGTGCTCTTCCCGACCTCTCTCATCCGGTCAGAGCTAGCTGGCTTCCATGGCCATTCCTGCTTCATGCACCAGAGTCTCAGAGAAGGCCAGGCTTCCCCTCCCCAGGGCTTGCCTGGCTCCCAGTTCCATGAGGTCGGGGGGGAAGGGTCAGCCTTCCAGCTCTCTGCCGGGCTCAGCTCCGCTCTTCCTCTGGCACGCCTGCACCATCCTCTGGCAAGCCAGCTCCCTGGTCATCGCCTGTGGCCAGGTCTTTCTCCGTCTGGGTTCCAATCTCCATGTCATCACAGGTAGGAATTAAGAGTTAAGAAGTATTGGTGAGTTCTGGCTTACTGTGATGTACCAGACACACGCTCACATTAACTCAATAAGATTTCTTTATTAAGCAAGGAAACGTAGACCAGTAACATAGGCAAAGCCAGAACTGAAACCAATCTAGTACAGACACCAGATAAGCCCTTACAGCGTGAGAATGGTATGTAGGGAGGGCTGTAGAAGTGCAGCTACCTCCAGGTGCTGTGGCCTTGAAGCTGCCAGAGGAACAGCATTCCTAGACCCAAAAGGTGGGCTGGCAGCCATCCAGAGGCAAAGAGGCCCAGGCAGGGGAAACAGGCAGGGGAACCAAACTCATGTCAAGCCTAAAACTAAACTCATGTCAGGGTCTTCCATGGAGTCTACTCTAATACCCAGAATCCATGGATGAACATGACACAGCCCATACTGGCTGTTACATAAGTGTCCTGGTATGCTATATGTTCTTCCAACCCCCTTTTTTTCTACTCGTGTTATACTTTATTCAGAAGTATGTGGTTTGAGAGCCAGCCTGTAGGATGAAGCATTACCTGAAATATGAAATTGACATTGAAAATGGCTGCTTAATGTCAAGGTGACTCATTCCCCTTCATAATGGCTAGTACAACTTATCTGCTCTATAGACTTATTACAAGGTATGTTTTTCCAGCCCTGCAGACAGCCAATGATGTAGGGTGAAAAGTTTTTAAAAACCCCACACAACATAATACTGTTAGTACATAGTGCATATTATACTAGTCTTCTGAGGAGCTGGGGAAATGACATGAGGCTGTTACAATGCCCTTACACTCCCTGCCCCTATTATGATTCATTGATTGGCAATAATGCTTAAATTGGCAATTATTGACAGTTCATGTAGGTCCTGGTAGACCAGACCATACTCAGAAGGTTGCATGCAATGGTAATCAGAGCCTAAACAAAGTTGTCTTAGAAATTCTCCAAAAACAGTCACGCTCAGGTCTTGCTATGTGAAATCCCCTTAGACAAGCTGTTAGGTAGGAATATGCTAATCAACTCTGGACACAGCTGGCAATGAGTCATACTCTAAAACAAGTCAGTGATCAGAACACCCATTATTTTGCAATGGTCTCCCTTCACAGCTCTCCTATCCAACAATACAAGGTCACCTCAAACCCAGCAATCTTAATGTTCCAACCATTAACAGCAATTAACAAAGCCAAAGTTTCCATTGTTTTACTCTGGGAAACTCACTCAAACATTGTTCTGCACTGAAAACAGCCCTTAAAGGTACAATATTGAGTATAAGTATTACCCCAAAACATGACCAAAGTGCACACAGTTTTCTATATGCCATCCCTCTGTTTTCTGTGTGACCTCAGTATGAGGCCTGATTCTTCTTCTCTGCACGAACCTCTGTTCTTCAGACAGGTAAAGTATAGCCCATCATCTCAGAAATCTATTACTCTATCCCAATAATTCCTCCTGATTCTTTGTTAGCCGTGTGTGATTGCTTGAAGTGTGGTTGCATGTGTGAATGGTTCTGTGATTATTTTCCAATAAGAACCATTTTATTTTACTTTTTGGTTTGGAGTCTCCTCAGTGAGTACGGGTAGCTACACTTCAACAGATGAAGTGAGCAAGAGGTTTTCCTGGACAGAACAGAACGAACAGTCTTGGATGGGGACCGCACAGAGGAAGTGGCTGTGGAGGAGAGGGTCACTACACGGACACAGGAAGTAGACAGCTGGAGGAATGTCACACACAGAACAAGAAAATCCAGGGATTCTTCCAGCAGCTTGCAGCTACAGAATCGATTCAAAGCCCTTTCCCTTATCAAGGACAACGAGGAAGAACAGCATGGACAGACTTCAGGGGTAGAGCAGGGGACCTTGAGAGGACCACCGCAAGGAACAGCAACTGCGTAGCCTCAGCAGAGGCGTGTGGTGGTGGTGGGGGACTCCTTGCTGAGGGGTATAGAATCAGTGGTATGTGGGCCTGACAAGATGACTCGGGAGGTGTGTTGTCTCCCTGGGGCAAAGATCTGTGATGTGACCGAGAGGCTGACAAGACTCGTCAAGCCTACGGATCATTACCCCTTCCTTTTGGTCCATGTGGGAACCAATGATACTGCAAGGCACAGCTTTCCCAAGATCAGAAGAGATTATGAGGCCCTGGGGAGGAAGCTGAAAGAAATGAACGCATAGGTGGTCATCTCATCTCTTCTGCCAGTTGAAGGGCATGGTCCAAGAAGGGAGAGGAAAATAGCCGACGTAAACAACTGGCTCCGTAGATGGTGTCGCCGAGAACAAATTGGATTCTTGGATCATGGACTGCGCTACCATGCGGGGGGACTTCTGGCAAGAGATGGGGTGCATCTTACAACAGTTGGAAGAAACATTTTTGCCAACAGTCTCAAGAATTTGATCAGGAGGGCTTTAAACTGAGTCAAATGGGGGAGGGAGACAGTATTCTGGACAGTATTCTGGAAGGGCTGGAGAAAATAGTCAAACTGTCATAGAGGGAACAAGGCAAACAGCGCAAGGACCCAACAGTGGGAGGCAAAAAAACTTGCACAGGGAGCATGTAAAGGGAACACATGGTCTCAGATGTCTCTACACTAATGCACAGAGCATAGAAAATAAGCAAGATGAACTTGAACTCCTTGCACTACAAAACAAATATGATATAATAGGCATTACTGAAACCTGGTGGGACGAGTCTCATGATTGGAATGTAGGAATAGAGGGGTATAACCTTCATAGGAGAAACAGGCCAAACAGGAAAGGAGGAGGAATAGCATTATATGTCAGGGATATTTACACCAGTGAAGTGATCCATGACATCAATACTGGAAGCCAGGTGGAGAGCATCTGGATAAAAATTAAAGGGGAGGGAAACAACAGGGATGTTATTGTGGGACTCTACTACAGACCCCCAAATCAGATGGAGGAATTGGATGTTGCCTTTCTAGAACAGATGAACATACATGCAGAAAGGAGAGATGTAGTAGTGATGGGTGACTTCAACTATCCTGATATTTGCTGGCAATCTAACTCAGCCAAAACTACAAGGTCTAGCAAATTCCTTACATGCCTGGAAGACAATTTCATGGTCCAAAAGGTGGAAGAGGCAACAAGGGGGTCAGCTATTTTAGATCTGATCCTAACCAACAGAGACGACCTTGTTAATGGGGTGCAAGTGGTGGGATCCTTAGGTGAGAGTGATCATGTTCTCCTGGAGTTTGTTATACAATGGAAAGGAGAAGCCAGGCATAGTCAGACACGCATTCTTGACTTTAGGAGAGCTGATTTCAATAAACTCAGGGAAATACTGGGGATGATCCCATGGTCAAGAATACTAAAAGAGAAGGGACCTCAGGACGGATGGGACTTTCTCAAAAGGGAGATACTGAAGGCACAATTTCAAACAGTACCATTGAGGAAGAAAAATGGGAGGTGTCTCAAGAAACCAGGATGGATGACTAAAGAACTTTCAATGGAGCTAAGTTTTAAACGGAACATGTATAGGAAATGGAAAAGGGGGGAAATGACCAAAGAAGAATTCAAACAGATAGCGAACACGTGTAGGAGTAAAGTCAGAAAAGCTAAAGCGCAGAATGAGCTCAGGCTTGCTAGGGAGGTTAAGAACAATAAAAAGGGTTTTTTTGGGTATGTCCGCAGCAAAAGGAGGAAGAAGGAAATGATAGGGCCGCTACGTGGAGAAGATGGCAAAATGCTAACAGGGGACAGAGAAAAGGCAGAATTACTCAACACCTTCTTTGCCTCAGTGTTTTCAGAAAAGGAAAAGGAGGACCAACCTGAGGAGAATGGAACAGAGGACACAATAGGGGAAATCCAGCTCAAAATAAGTAAAGAGGTAGTACAGGAATACCTTCTTAATCTAAATGAATTTAAATCTCCAGGACCAGATGAACTACATCCAAGAGTATTAAAAGAGCTGGCAAATATAATCTCAGAGCCATTGGCAATAATCTTTGAGAACTCATGGAGAACAGGAGAAGTCCCAGCAGATTGGAGGAGGGCAAACGTTGTTCCCATCTTCAAAAAGGGGAAAAAAGAGGATCCCAACAACTATCGTCCAGTTAGTCTGACATCAATACCAGGGAAGATTCTAGATCAGATCATTAAACAGAGAGTCTGTGAACATTTAGAAGGCAATGCCATAATCACAAAAAGTCAGCATGGGTTTCAGAGAAACACGTCATGCCAGACTAATCTGATCTCTTTTTTTGATAAAGTTACCAGCTTGGTAGATGAAGGGAATGCTGTGGACATTGCATACCTTGATTTCAGTAAGGCCTTTGACAAGGTTCCCCATGACATTCTTGCAAACAAGCTTGTAGAATGTGGGCTAGACAAGTTAACTGTCCAATGGATTTGTAATTGGTTGACTGGCCGAACCCAAAGGGTGCTCAGCAGTGGCTCCTCTTCGTCTTGGAAAGATGTGACCAGTGGGGTGCCACAGGGTTCTGTCCTGGGCCCAGTGCTATTCAACATCTTTATCAATGACTTAGATGAGGGAATTAGGGGCATACTTATCAAATTTGCAGATGACACCAAATTGGGAGGAGTAGCTAATACCCTAGAGGACAGGATCAAAATTCAGAATGACCTGGATAGACTGAAGAGCTGGGCCAAAGCTAACAAAATGAAATTCAATACGGAGAAATGTAAAGTACTGCATTTAGGGCGGAAAAATGAAATGCATCAATATAGGATGGGAGAGACCTGGCTGAATGAGACTACGTGCGAAAGGGATCTAGGAGTCCTAGTAGACCACAAGTTGAACATGAGCCAACAGTGTGATGCGGCAGCTAAAAAGGCCAATGCAATTTTGGGCTGTATCAATAGAAGTATAGTGTCTAGATCAAGGGAAGTAATAGTGCCACTCTCTTCTGCCTTGGTCAGACCTCACTTAGAATACTGTGTCCAGTTCTGGGCACCACAATTCAGAAAGGATATTGACAAATTGGAGCGTGTCCAGAGAAGGGCAACTAAAATGGTGAAAGGTCTGGAAACAATGCCTTATGAGGAGAGACTTAGGGAGCTGGGTATGTTTAGCCTGGAAAAAAGACGGTTTAGAGGCGATATGATAGCCCTGTTTAAGTATTTGAAGGGATGTCACGCTGAGGATGGAGCAGGCTTGTTTTCTGCTGCTCCAGAGACTGGAACACGGAGCAATGGGTGCAAGCTCCAGGAACAGAGATTCCACCTCAACATGAGGAGGAACTTTTTGACAGTAAGAGCTGTTCGGCAGTGGAACACACTCCCTCGGAGCGTGGTGGGGTCTCCTTCCTTGGAGGTCTTTAAACAGAGGCTGGATGGCCATCTGTTGGGGATGCTTTGATTGTGATTTCCTGCGTGGCAGGGGGGTTGGACTGGATGGCCCTCGTGGTCTCTTCCAACTCTGCAATTCTATGATTCTATGATTCTACACAGGTGTAAAGATCCTGATGTTACCTGCCCTCTCACTGCTATATTTGAGCTAATTAAATTTCCCCAATGTGATATCTTAATTTGAGTGACACAAGTGGATCCCCACGGACTCCAAACAATTCACGTAATAAGACTGCCATTTTGGGCAGTAGTCTCATGTTTCTTACAAGTCATACAGTGTAATCCGGTATATGTTTGCTCTGAAGCAAGTCCTATGAGTTCACTGGGACTAACTCTCCAGTTAGGAGTGCTGTTAGGAGTAGCAGGCGAAGTTTGGAAATATTTCTTTTTTCAACAAACAAATTCCAGAATTCCTGAGCCAGCACAGCCAGTTGCCATACTATTATAAATTTAAGCGATGTATTTAAACTTTGTTTACAACTATGTAACAAGCTGATTATTTCCCTCATGTTTCCTGTTGGCTCAAGTTCACAAATGTGCTATTTCATGTGCCCGGTGTCTCTGGATTTACTTGTTATTTCATTCCTAGTGTTTGCCACTCAGTAAAGGTCACAGAAATATTAATGTATTTCTGAAATAAGAGGACCAAAAAGGCTAGCTTTCAACATAACTTAAGAATGTGATGATGCAAATTGCAAAAAATCAGTGGCCTGTATCTTCTCAGAGAATTATTTCATAATGAATACAGCAAGTGAAAGAGAAATGTCTCTTAGATAAACAACACAAAGAAACAAATGGGTTTTTGAAAATGAGAAGTGGTAAGGAAGAGCTAGTGTCCCTGGTTCTGAGATCATGAAAATGAATTTGGAGAAAATGATGAAATTAAAGAAGAGGTAAGAGGCTAAATAAATTTAAATTTATTTATTTTGAGTCTGAAGACTTTTCCAGGAAATAAATTATCAGAAACAAAGTTTAGTAGGTAGAATCCTTATAACTTCAAAGGATGCTGTCTATCTGAGGATTAGGCTACATCATTTCAGCAATTGGCAGGAAGGTATCATTTAACTGGAGAATATAGACAGACAAATCCACACCTCAGTTGCTCACAAACAATATCAGACAAGCAACAGAACTCCCCCCTCTGCCTCAAAAAAGCCACTACAGCACTATTCGTTGTAATCTAGGGGTACTATTTTTCTTGGTGGCATATGAGGTACGATGGAATGTGCTCTGTATTTTGTCTCAGTGTCTCTAAATTAGCCTTGGACATGTGATTTGGATTTTTGTGTTTTTCAGTTTGTTTGCTTGTTCTTATTTCGATATGGTCTACTATGGAGTGGCTGACTGCAGAGCATGGCTTTTTTTTCTGTATTAGAGGTGGGATTGGCTGTGGCAGCAGCATCTATGTACCATTGGGGCTGGTTGAGTGTACAGAAAGAACAGAAATGGAGAATGAAGCTAGAGTGTAATTGCAAAAGAACCAGAGAGGGTGTCATGTTTCAGCTCAGTTCCCAGCATCAATACCATAACAATGCTCAGTTCAGTATAATCTTGACTGAGGAGAAGCTGGACTCCTTCATTAAGTCATTCCTCTTAGATCTTCCCCAGGTTGGTCCAAGCAGCCTGGCTTCTCCAAGTCATTTGGGCCATTACCATGTGAGGAGCCCACTGCTGCTACTTCTGCCTTCACCTTCTATCACTCTGTCTTTCAGCCCTGGTGGCCATTCTAGGAAATGGCTATGGGTGATGCTTCAACCCCCACTATGGAGGCTTTCCAACTGATGCTGGTCATCCACATCTTCATTCTAGATGCACTGAAGCACTTATCCCATGCTCAGCCACTCTCCAGGGGTGTGCTAGTGAGGAGCATGTAAAGAACAGCAGTGAGACTGTGTAGGAGACATTTAGGAACTCACAGTAGTGCTAGGAGTGCCAAGTTCCAGAATGCCAGCTACAGTCTCAGGGAATTGTTATTCTTCTCTGGATTTCCAGGTGGAATGACTTGTGGTTGAGGTATGTAAGTTGATGTATGAGGTGGTTTTGTCTAGGTGCCCATGCCCACCCATTCCCAGCTGATGCCAGAGCTCATTAGTTTCTCACTAGCACAGTTTAAAGATGTTCATGAAGGGCTACATGTACAGACATATGAATAATGGTTTGCCCTACTTCAATTTCTTTTCCATTTCTCTACCATGTTCCTTTTGGCTCTTTCTAGATCAGCCTTCCCCAATCCAATGACCTATAGATGATTTGAACAGCAGCTCTTACCATCCCCATCCAATGGCTAAGAATGTTTCAATCTGTGCAGCCTGAGGATGTGGACAGGATCCTTGGAGAAGTGAGAGCCACCAAATACATACTGGATCCTTTCCCTTCCTGGCTCTTGAAAGCAGCCAGAGGTGGGCTGGCCAAGTGGGTGAAGGGAGTGGTGAATGCCTCACTGCAGCAAGGAAAGTTTCCATCCTGCCTAAAAGAGGATGTGGTGAGGCCGTTACTAAAAAAGGCTTCCCTGGACCCCATCACTCTGAATAACTATCAGATAGTCTTCAACATTCCATTTTTGGGCAAGATTCTGGAGTGTGTGGTGGCCTTCCAGCTCCAGGGGTTGCTGGATGAAACAGATTATCTAGATCCATTTCAATCTGGCTTTAGGCCTGGTTATGGGATGGAGACAGCTTTGGTTGCCTTGGTGGATGACTTATGCAGGGAATGGACAGGGGGAGTGTTTCCCTGTTTGGTTCTGTGAGACCTCTCAGCGGCTTTCAGTACCATCGACCATGGTATCCATCTGAGCCGGTTGTCTGGGATGGGCTTTGGGGGTGTTGTTATGCAGTGGTTCCAGTCCTTCATGGAGGGGAGAACTCAGAAGGTGATGCTGGGGGACTACTGTTCGATGCCCTGGCTGTTGGCCTGTGGGGTCCCTCAGGGTTCAGTTCTGTCCCCCATGTTGTTTAATATCTACATGAAACCCCTGGGAGAGGTCATCTGGAGTTTTGGGGTACAGTGTCACCAGTATGCTGATGACACCCAACTCTGTCTTTCCTTTCCACCTGATTCCAAGGAAGTTGTCTCGGTACTGAACCAATGTCTGTTGTCAGTAATGGACTGGATGAGGACAAACAATGTGAAACTTAATCCAGGTAAGACAGAGGTGCTCCTGGTCAGTTGAAAGGCAGATCAGGGAATAGGGATCCAACCTGTGCTGGATGGGGTTCCACTCCCCCTGAAATCTCAGGCTTGCAGCTTGGGTGTTCTCCTGGACTCAACTCTGAGCTTGGATGCCCAGATCTCAGTAGTGGCCAGGAGTGCATTTGCATAGTTAGAACTAGTGCACCAACTACACCCATTCCTTGAGATGTCAGATCTGGCCATGGTGATACATGCCTTGATTACATCCCGTTTGGACTACTGTAACACACTCTACGTGGGGCTGCCTTTGGAAACTGTTTGGAAACTTCAGTGGATGCAGAATGCTGCAGCCAGAATGCTGACCGGGGCTAGTTATAGGGATCATATAACCCCTGTTTTAAAACAGCTTCACTGGCTTTTAGTTCATTTCTGAGCACAATTCAAAGTGCTAGTTATGATCTATAAAGTCCTAAACAACTTGGGTCCAAACTATTTGAAAGACCATATCTCCTGATATGAACCTGTCAGAATTTTAAGATCCTCATGGGAAGGATTTCTCTTGATCCCACCATCATCCCAGGCTTGCTTGGTGAAGACACAAGAGAGAGCCTTTTCAGTGGTTGCTCCCACCCTCTGGAACACCTTTCCTTGGGAGGCTAGGCTGTCCCCCTCCCTGCTTTCCTTTCGCCGGCAAGCAAATTTGGGGTGTGTTTTTATTATTTTTATTGTTTTAACTTGTATATGTTTTTAAAATAATTTTAATTGTTAATTTTTAATTGTTTTAATTGTTTTATTTTTACTTGTTTTATGTTGTAAATTGCTTAGGGAGAGCTTTGGCACTGATAAGCAGTATAGAAATGTAGATAATAAATAAATAAATAAATAAATAAATAAATAAATAAATGCTGGAATATGTAATCCAAACATCTGGAGGACAACAGCGTACTATACCATAACCTCCTAGGAACACAGACCTGGTTTCTTGGTTTTTTTTTTTTTAAAAAAGATAAGCCATGTCTATGAACTATGCAATATAAATAAATCCTATTATCCACATGCTATTACTTTAAAACCAATTCCTCTCTGGTATGATAAAGAGGAGGGGGTTGGGAATAATGCAGCCCTCCAGAAATTGTTGGACTGAAAATTCTATCAGCCCTTAGCCAACATAGCCAATTATGAGGATTATTGGGGGTAGAAGCACAAATGGTTCCCATTCCTGGTACAGAAATTGAGAGGGCAGACAGGAACTTACAGAATTTGCTGTCCCCAGTTGTGATTATCTTGGGCCATTAATTTAAGTGGCCTCAGAAAAATTCAAATAGAGAATAATGGCTATATGCTACAGATGAGAGTTTGATGTTTTTGGACTACAGCTCTCAGAACCCCTAGCCATGCTGGCTGGGAGGGTTTTTCTTCACCAGGAGCCCTGAGGTCACAGTGCTTAAATGTCAGTATTGCAGCCACAATGTTGTGAGTTCAGTTCTGCAGGGCTCCAGGTTGACTTGGCCTTCCATCCTTCCATAGGTTGGTAAAAGAGAGTACCCAGCTTGTTTGGGGCAATTAGCTAATACATTGCAAAGCACTTAGAGGGTGTTTAGCATTATAAAGCAGTATAAAAATGTAAATGCTAATGTAATTGCTATTGCTATTGCTATTGCTTAGGCTGGTTCATTATACATGCCTCTACCTGAGGGGTGATGCTCTTTCAGAGCCCTTTCTAATAACTATAATGGAGTGAAGCAAGGTTGTGTTCTTGCTCCAACTTTATTTACAATCTTCTTCAGCATGGTGCTCCAAGGCTACAGCAGAGCTTGAAGAAGAAGATGGCATCTATATACGTTACTGTACTGATGGTAGCTTGTTTAACTTAAGCTGTCTGAGGGCTCGCACTAAGACTCTAAACTATCTAGTCCGTGAGCTGCTCTTCGCTGATGATGATTCCCTTGTTGCCCACACAGAAGCAGTTCTGCAATGCCTAACATCCTGCTTCGCAACAGCTGCAGAGCTGTTTGGGCTGGAAGTCAACCGTAAGAAAACAGATGTTCTTTACCAGCCTGTACCACAGGATGAACACCACCATCTCCACATTGCCATAGGCAAATCTGTGCTTAAGTCCGTTCAACAGTTCACCTACCTGGGAAGCATAATCTCTTGAGATGCCAAGATTGACAAAGAGATCGATCACAGATTAGCAAAGGCATATAGCACATTTGGAAGACTTTACAAAAGAATTGGGAGTCACAAACACCTGAGGCAAAGTACAAAAATCAGTGTGTATAGACCCATTGTACTGTCTATTCTCCTTTATGGTTCTGAAACACAGTCACCTATCGCCACCACTTACGACTCCTCGAACACTTTCATCAGTGCTGTATACACACAATCCTAAATATACACTGGACTGACTATGTGATGAATGTTGCTGTCCTTGAGAAAGCAGGGATCACCATCATTGAGGTCATGATAGTGAGAACACAGCTGTGCTGGGCAGGGCACGTTTCTAGGGTGGAGGACCATCACCTCCCAAAAATAGTACTCTACGGTGAACTTGCATGGGTCAGTGTAAGAGGGGTGCTCCAAAAAATGATGCAAGGACTCCCTGAAACAACATCTCAGGCTGGGCCAAATTGATCACAAACAATGGTCTGCCCTGGCCACACATCGGGAGGCATGGAGACGCACTATCCACAATGCTGCAGCCTTATTTGAGAACTCACGCCGAACAAGTCTTGAAGAGAAACAACAATGCAGAAAGAATCACAACCCGGAAACATCACCCAAGGAGACCTTCTGCTGTGCTTTCTGCAACCAGACTTGTCTATCTTGGATTGGCCTTTTCAGTCATCAGCGTGCTTAGAGAAAGCGCAGGATGAGTCCTTCCTGAATCTTCGTTCGTGAAGAAAAGCCAGAGAGACCTCAGAGGTAGAAAAATACAGACCAAAGACTGGAGGTGGCCCTGGAGTATGTCTCATATGGCTGTTAAGTTCCATGAACTTGGGGGGGGGGATTGAAATTTTTTTTGAAAAAAATGCCAAAAATGCTTTCTCTTTTAGCCTGAAAGTAGACTCCATAGAATAAAATAGACTGAAACTGAATAATTTTGTTCATTCTCAAAAATCAATGTTTTCTTTGAGATTTGTAGGGTTAACAAGCACAGCCTGGGGGATCTTTGTTTTATAATCTTTTAACTAATCTTCAAATTCATTCTGAAACAAAACTTTATCTCCTGCTTACTTCTTTATTGGATTATGTTTGCTACAGTTTTTGTAAATGTAGCACACCTAAACTAGAACACAATTAATGCAGTGCTCTGTTTAATTTTAATTTTAAAAACTCCTGAACCTCTTTTAACTGTCAGTTCCACCTTTTTTGCTGACAACCTAGCCTTGAGGGACTATTAAATAATTGACTAAGCAGTCACCCCAATCAAAGCATTTTTCCAGCTAATTAGCAGATCAGATTTTGGTGAAAAAGCACATAATTGTATTAGCCACAAATAGTTTGACATGGTAAATGAGCAGATATTTGCATAGCTAAAGTGGCTATAATCTCTGCAGGATGTAAATCTAAACAATGAGGCCTTCTGAGCATTTTCATTAATGAGAAGAAAAAAAATACATGTAGTGGGGGAAAAACATTTCAGGCACCACTTCATGTGTATGTTTAAGTGCCTTAAAGTTGCCTGTAGACTTTATGGCAACCCCATGAAGTTCATAGGACTTTCTTAGGGAAGTAGCACTCCGAGGTGGTTTTGCTAGTTCCTTCCTCTGAAATGTGCTAATCTCCCCTGGATGCACCTGGCAGTGCGTCACACTCCCAAACAGTGACTAGAACATCTGTTATCCCCAGTCATCCCAGTAAATGTCATTCTTTCACACCTTTTCCCATCCATAATACAGAGGAGGCCATAAACCCATCAACCTTAATGTTCTAACCATTAGCGGCAATCAACAAAGCCAGAGTTTCTTTGTCTAACTGTGAGAAATTCACCCAAGCGTTGTTTTATGCTCAAAACACCCATTAAGGATATGATATGGGGTATAAATATTACCCTCAAATCAGCCATGTGCACCCAGTTCCTCCTACGCTGTTACTCTGTTGGTTTGCTGTGCCACCCATGCGCACAGTTCCTCATATGCTTTTACTCTGCTGGTTTGTTTTGCCACCCATGTGCATAGTTCCCCCAACTTGCCACCAGTCTGTCTGACTGTTGTGTGGCCCCTAGCTCCAAGTCTGAGTCTTTCTTTGCTGCACAAATCTCTGCTCTCCAGATAAGTAATTGTAGCCCATTCCCCAAATCTATAACTCTATCCAAATACTTCCTTCTATATCTTTGTTAGCCTCGTGTGATCTCTTGGGAATGTGTGTGCCTGTGTAAATGCCTCCATGATTATTTTCCAATAAAAACATTTTTATTTTTATTTATTTTGGCTTGTAGTCTCATCAATGAGTACTGGTCTACACAGCTGCAAAGGTCCCACATGTTACATGAACTCTCACAGCCATACTTTTGAGCTTATTAAAATTCCCCAACTTAATATCTCAATTTACATGTTATGAATGGATCCCCATTGACTCCACACAATTTGGGTAACAAGATTGGTGGAGAACATGGGCACACACTGTTCCCTAACTCATGGAATCATGTGCAAGTGTTTGTGAGCATGGAATTGAGTGAGTGGAGCTACAATGGTTATTGTGGGGTTGGGATTCTTTTCCTCCTTTTTATCTTGGTCATGTCTGATAGCCACCCCTACTCAGCCATGAGTTTGTATGTCAACTGTGAGCCATATTAGACAGAAAGGACTGGACATTAACTGTGCCCAGGTATCTCTCCCATACTTTGGGTCTATCATGGTGTGGAAGACAAGAGTTAGGTGTTAGGATGCATACACACACACCACATGTTAGGAACCCTGTAGCTTTGTTTTTGTTTTTGTGTGGGCAGTGTGCCACCAATTGAGGCAATAGAGATTTATAGTTCCTTGCAGGGTAGCTCCCTGGGGAAGAGAAATATAGGTTTATGTGTCAGTGATTATGACACACCAATATCTGGGTTTCAGTGCTTTGCCTGGATCTGGAGCAGGTACCCCTCATTTCTGAAAAAGTAGCTTAATAATTATCAGGACTCAGATAGGAACCTAGAGCCCTCTTAATCCTCCCACTCAGCCAAGCAAGAGTAAGTTCCTTAGAGTTCATCACCCCCCTTGTATCTGTGCTCAGTGCAGAAGCAAGCATTTTCTGCCAAATGACCCAGTGGTCTTCTGTCACTGAGTGCCTGGTCCATTGATCTGGGTGAAGAGGCATTGACCTCACGGGAGATTGTTTAGAATTTGTGAGGATATTTTGAAGAAAGAGACATCTTCATGCTTTATAGCTTCAGAAGTTTGCAGGACTGTTTTAAAGAGACATCTTCATGCTTTGCCAGTAGTTTGGCAGGAGTGTTTTGAGGAGGCACTTTCACACTTTGTCAGAAAGAGAGAAGCACAGGAAAGCTAGGAAGTCAAAATGTTCAAAAGTAGTCCCAAAATGGACAAGGTAGAGAAGTGGGTTGGTAGTCAGGGAAGGAACCCATGGAAGAAAGGATCTTTTAATATCACTGACCCATTTGAAACCCTGTGTGCTGCTTTACACGTGCAGTGTAAGGAGAGGTCACTTTTTGGCCCCTCCAAAGAGGCTATGGCACCTTGGGAATTTTGAATGAACCTATGTGACACTACAAGCACCATCCAAGAGTTAAATAGTAAAACCAAGAAACAGGAGGAGTTAGAGCAGTTAAGATCTAAAAACAACACTTTGGTCTTGGATAAATTGTCTTTTTTTTGTCTGCAGTGCAGGAAGCCCATTCAGAATTACATGTAGCCACAATCCAAGTACAGCCACTACTGTGCAAGTTAGCCGCCTTAGAAGTGGAACATGCAAAAGTGCAGCACACTGCCCAATATTTAGCAGGACAAGCCAAAGTCAAACATGTGACAGTATGCCACGAGGTGTATAATAAGAAATAGCAGTGCTAACGGAGAGGCTAAACACAAAAGAGTCAATTATCTTCACCATTTGCCCCGAGACACTTCCCCCACTCCCCATGTACACTCTAGGTGAGTCACTTCCAGAGGATACGATGCCTTATACACCCTATAATCCTGATTGTGAGGAGTCGGTTCAGCTCAACCCAGTCCTGAGTAAGATAGTGGCCAGGCAGTTCACCAATGGCTAGATAAAGAATCAGACAGTAGAGGAAAGAACCTCATGGATTGCCATTGAGACTAAAGCCATGGCAGACTAGGACCCTTAAACAAGGACACAGGGATCATGTGGCTGAATACTGTGGCACACACACATACCACAGCAAATGGACAGGACTTGACCCATCTGGCAAGGCTCTACATATCTGCAGTAGACCTACCTACCTTGGAATCCACTCTGGCTGCCTGAGACCTAGCTAGATTGGACATGTATTCATAGATGCAGGAGCTCATTAGATCTTAACCAATGGGGATGACCTAGTTAATGGTGTGGAAGTGGTGGGATCCTTAGGGGGGAGTGACCATGTTGTCCTGGAGTTTGTAATACAGAGGAAAGGGGAAGCCAAACATAGTCAAACATGCATTCTAGATTTTAAGAAAGCTGATTTCAGAAAATTTAGGGAATTACTGGGGTTGATCCCATGGTCAGAAATGCTAAAAGATAAAGGAGTTCATGAAGGATGGGAGTTTCTTAAAAGTGAGATATTGAAGGCACAACTTCAAACAGTTCCAAATAGGAGGGAAAATTGCAGGTGTCTAAAGAATCATAGAATCATAGAATCATAGAATTGCAGAGTTGGAAGAGACCACGAGGGCCATCCAGTCCAACCCCCCTGCCACGCAGGAAATCTTGATCAAAGCATCCCCGACAGATGGCCATCCAGCCTCTGTTTAAAGACCTCCAAGGAAGGAGACCCCACCATGCTCCGAGGGAGTGCGTTCCACTGCCGAACAGCTCTTACTGTCAAAAAGTTCCTCCTCATGTTGAGGTGGAATCTCTGTTCCTGGAGCTTGCACCCATTGCTCCATGTTCCAGTCTCTGGAGCAGCAGAAAACAAGCCTGCTCCATCCTCAGCGTGACATCCCTTCATATACTTAAACAGGGCTATCATATCGCCTCTTAACCGTCTTTTTTCCAGGCTAAACATACCCAGCTCCCTAAGTCTCTCCTCCTAAGGCATGGTTTCCAGACCTTTCACCATTTTAGTCGCCCTTCTCTGGACACGCTCCAATTTGTCAATAACTTAAAAAGGACATGTACACAGTTCTGTTCTGAAGGAATAATATAAGGAACATAGGTTGATTGTTAGAGAGAAGTTGTTCATACAATAGAAAGTTATAGAAAGGAGAGTAAACAGGAGGACCCCCCCCCCAAAAAAACATAAAAACAATATGGCTTCAGAAGTCAAAAGATCAAATGTGCAAACACAAAGTCAATTGACATCACAAGGAATGACTACAAGAAGAGGATCCACGGAAATTGTTACAAAAATACTGGACATACAAATGCAGATTCTGGAAGAACTGAGAGAATTCAAGAAAGAAGCGAAGACCTATCTCAAAGAACTAAGGAGAGAACTGAGGAAAGACATTGAAAAATAAATAGATACTTTAAGTAAACAAATACAGAAGATTACAAAAGAGCTGGATGTGGTAAAAGGTGAAGACTTTAATGGACAAGCTACAAAAAACAGAGAAAGATATGGAAGATCTAAGAGAGATACAAAAACACGAAGAGGATCAAATATTGATTCAGGAATTAAGATATATAGAGAGATGTCTGAAGATGAGAGGGATTCCAGAGAGAACAAAAGAAAACTTAACAGACTATTTGATACCAATAATCGTGGAATATTTAAAAGTGGACAAAGCAGAACTTGAAAGAGAGACAGAAAATATTTTCAGGATTAGTTCAACGGTAGCTTGTGGAAAAAAAATACCCAGAGAAGTTGTAATATGTTTCACCAGACAGAAAATGAGGGGTGCAATCCTGATGGAAAATTACCAAAATAGAATAAAAATTGAAGGAGAAGAAATTAAGATCTTTACAGATATTCCACCATCGATACTGAAGAGGCGCCAAGATTATAAATTTTTGACTTAATTATTAAATAAAAGTGGAATCAATTTTAGTTGGAGAGAATAGAAGGTATATCCCTGATATATAATCAGAAAAGATACAGGATAACAACAATCTATAAAGCAATTTTTTTTTTAAATGGGAAGATAATTAAAGATCAGGAGAGAGCTCAGGATAAGAGACAAGAAGAAAAGAAGAACAAAGAAGATAAAGACCAGAAGGGAAAAGAACTACATGATAGTAATAGTAATGACAAGCAAGGTTCTGTTCCTTGGAGAAGCAGCAATACAAGCAAGAAGGCACACAGAGAGAGTCCAGAATACAGTCCAAGGGTCAAGGCTTACAGAAGGGAGTGTTGTCCAGAAGTTGGTCAGTGGGTCAGCAGGATCAGGCAACAGGGTGATCAGGAACAGTCCAAGGTCAAGGCACAAGTCAAGGCAGCAAGGATTAAGGCAATGAAGTCAGTAGGAAGCTTTCTCCAGGGAGATCAGTTGATCTCTGACAAAGCCTCCATTGCCTCTTCCAGCCTACATAAAGCAATTAAGGCTTTGCCAGGTGTTTCTTAATGAGCAAGGTCTTCTCATAAATTCTCAGAGACGTCCTTTGAGTCTCCTTTTGCGCTTGCTGCTGGGTATACGATGGTGGATGTAAGTCCCTCTCCTCTTCTTCGTTCTTATCTGAGTGGGCAGGACTCTGCTGGGACTGATGCCAACCCACTTGGATGAGGCTCTTCTTCTGCTCCAGCCTCTAGGTTGGCAGGGTTCCCTGCTAGCACAGGTGTAGCTAAACCTGTGCCAGAGTCCCTAGGGCCATTCCCTGCCGTGTCCTCCTCCTCCTCTGACTCTGTAACCTCTTCAAGCTCATGGGGCATGACACCTGCAAGGGATTTCTTTCTCTTTTTCAAAATTCTCACTGGTATATTTTTCAAAGTGCTCACTTCCTTATCTTCAATCCTCATTTTCAAATTATAATTTATTTGCAAGACAGGTATATTGCCTCATGAATTAAACAATGATGTCCTGAGGGACTCCGTCTACATGGTAATGCTCGAGTTCACCCTGTATACTTTATCCAATTCCCTTTAGAGATCTTGTTTTTCTCTCTCCATAAACTTTGCCATTGCCACAATCATCCTTTCTCTTACATTCTCATTGAGTTTCTCTTCTACACCTCTTATACAAATACAGGATTCTCTTTCCTTCATTTCGTGAAGGGCCATTAAGTCCAAAAGCCTCTCATTTTCTCTATCCATAGTCTGTTCCAATTTCCCTGTTCTTCCTTTCAGTGTTTGTGAATTCTGTGCAATTTGCTTTATATCTGAAGTCCTTTGAGACAGAGAACCTTTAATTTCTTTCATCTCCATTTTAAATTCATTTTTAATATCTGACCCCATCTGGATCATTTGAACCCTCATCACCTGAATATCATATAGGAGTCTTTGATTGACATTTGTTATTTTTGGCAGCATTTCTGTCAACCCTCTTCTTATCCTCTTCTTATCTTTTTCTTTATCTTAATCTGTCTCATCCTAGTCTTCTTTAACCACTCAGAATTGAATGCCTTCACACTGATGATGACAAATACCAAATACAGAAGTATGCAATGATAAAGAAAAAAATCTATTGAAATTAAAAATATAAATAAAAAAATTAAAAATTAAAATATATAGTAAAAAGGGAAAAAATAGGAAGTTGGAAAAAAGAATCTAAAAATAAAAATAAAGAGAAAAAAAGAAAAAAAATATCCAATCCAAAAACCAAAATATATATTCAAGTCTATGACCAAGTCTGTCACAAAAATTACAACCAAGGCTTTTGAAAAATGCAAAAAAAAAAAAATTGCAAAAAAAAAGAAAGAAAGAGAGAGAGAGAGAGAGAGAGAGAGAGAGAAAGAGAATGAATGCCAAGAAAAGGAAAAAGGAGTTTCAGTCCATTTTTTAAAAAATCTAGTCAAAGTTATAAATCTTCCAGCTTTTATTCCAATCCATCCATAGGTGTTGCTCTCTGCTAAAGTAGTAATAAAGCCAGACTCTGTGTCCACTTTCAACTGCCAACAGATAACATACATAAAAATCTTAATCTTCTCTAGGGTATGTGCTGCCTTCTTTTAAAAACTTTGTTAGCTTTAAGACTCTTAAAAGATCTTTATTGTATATGTATAGAAAAAAGAACAAAAGAAAAAGCTTTTCTTAACCAAAGAGATAAATGAGCGGGTAAACGCTTATGTTTTGCTTTTTCTCCCCCTCAGTTCACTTTAATATAGTGGTTCCAAACAGTTTAATCTTACTCTGAGTGCCCAGACTTGCTCACAGTCTCCAGATGATGATTGAAGTCTTACTTAAAAGAATCATAGAATCATAGAATTGCAGAGTTGGAAGAGACCACGAGGGCCATCCAGTCCAACCCCCCTGCCACGCAGGAAATCTTGATCAAAGCATCCCCGACAGATGGCCATCCAGCCTCTGTTTAAAGACCTCCAAGGAAGGAGACCCCACCACGCTCCAAGGGAGTGTGTTCCACTGCCAAACAGCTCTTACTGTCAAAAAGTTCCTCCTCATGTTGAGGTGGAATCTCTGTTCCTGGAGCTTGCACCCATTGCTCCGTGTTCCAGTCTCTGGAGCAGCAGAAAACAAGCCTGCTCCATCCTCAGCGTGACATCCCTTCAAATACTTAAACAGGGCTATCATATCGCCTCTTAACTGTCTTTTTTCCAGGCTAAACATACCCAGCTCCCTAAGTCTCTCCACATAAGGCATCATTTCCACACCTTTCACCATTTTAGCTGCCCTTCTCTGGACACGCTCCAATTTGTCAATATCCTTTCTGAATTGTGGTGCCCAGAACTGGACACAATATTCTAAGTGAGGTCTGACCAAGGCAGAATAGAGTGGCACTATTACTTCCCTTGATCTAGACACTATACTTCTATTGATACAGCACAAAATTGCTTTGGCCTTTTTAGCTGCCGCATCACACTGTTGGCTCATGTTCAACTTGTGGTCTACTAGGACTCCTAGATCCCTTTCGCACGTAGTCTCATTCAGCCAGGTCTCTCCCATCCTATATTTATGCATTTCATTTTTCCGCCCTAAATGCAGTACTTTACATTTCTCCGTATTGAATTTCATTTTGTTAGCTTTGGCCCAGCTCTCCAGTCTATCCAGGTCATTCTGAATTTTGATCCTGTCCTCTAGGGTATTAGCTACTCCTCCCAATTTGGTGTCATCTGCAAATTTGATAAGTATGCCCCTAATTCCCTCATCTAAGTCATTGATAAAGATGTTGAATAGCACTGGGCCCAGGACAGAACCCTGTGGCACCCCACTGGTCACATCTTTCCAAGACGAAGAGGAGCCACTGCTGAGCACTCTTTGGGTTCGGCCGCTCAACCAATACAAGTCCATTGAACAGTTAACTTGTCTAGCCCACATTCTACAAGCTTGTTTGCAAGAATGTCATGGGGAACTTTGTCAAAGGCCTTACTGAAATCAAGGTATGCAATGTCCACAGCATTCCCTTCATCTACCAAGCTGGTAACTTTATCAAAAAAAGAGATCAGATTAGTCTGGCATGACTTGTTTCTCTGAAACCCATGTTGACTTTTTGTGATTATGGCATTGCCTTCTAAATGTTCACAGACTCTCTGTTTAATGATCTGTTCTAGAATCTTCCCTGGTATTGATGTCAGACTAACTGGACGATAATTGTTGGGATCCTCTTTTTTCCCCTTTTTGAAGATGGGAACAACGTTTGCCCTCCTCCAGTCTGCTGGGACTTCTCCTGTTCTCCATGAGTTCTCAAATATTATTGCCAATGGCTCTGAGATGATATTTGCCAGCTCTTTTAATACTCTTGGATGTAGTTCATCTGGTCCTGGAGATTTAAATTCATTTAGATTAAGAAGGTATTCCTGTACTACCTCTTTACTTATTTTGAGCTGGATTTCCCCTATTGTGTCCTTTGTTCCATTCTCCTCAGGTTGGTCCTCCTTTTCCTTTTCTGAAAACACTGAGGCAAAGAAGGTGTTGAGTAATTCTGCCTTTTCTCTGTCCCCTGTTAGCATTTTGCCATCTTCTCCACGTAGCGGCCCTATCATTTCCTTCTTCCTCCTTTTGCTGCGGACATACCCAAAAAACCCCTTTTTATTGTTCTTAACCTCCCTAGCAAGCCTGAGCTCATTCTGCGCTTTAGCTTTTCTGACTTTACTCCTACACGTGTTCGCTATCTGTTTGAATTCTTCTTTGGTGATTTCCCCCTTTTTCTATTTCCTATACATGTTCCGTTTAAAACTTAGCTCCATTGAAAGTTCTTTAGTCATCCATCCTGGTTTCTTGAGACACCTCCCATTTTTCTTCCTCAATGGTACTGTTTGAAATTGTATCTTCAGTATCTCCCTTTTGAGAAAGTCCCATCCGTCTTGAGGTCTCTTCTCTTTTAGTAATCCTGAGCATGGGATCACCCCCCAGTATTTCCCTGAGTTTATTGAAATCATCTCTCCTTAAGTCAAGAATGCGTGTCTGACTATGCCTGGCTTCTCCTTTCCATTGTATAACAAACTGCAGGAGAACATGATCACTCTCACCTAAGGATCCCACCACTTGCACCCCATTAACCAGGTCGTCTCTGTTGGTTAAGATCAGATCTAAAATAGCTGACCCCCTTGTCGCCTCTTCCACCTTTTGGACCATGAAATTGTCTTCCAGGCAAGTAAGTAATTTGCTAGACCTTGAAGTTTTGGTTGAGTTAGATTTCCAGCAAATATCAGGATAGTTGAAGTCACCCACCACTACTACATCTTCTTTCTGCGTGTGTGTTCATCTGTTCTAGAAAGGCATCACCCAATTCCTCCATCTGACTTGGGGGTCTGTAGTAGAGTCCCACAATAACATCCCTGTTGTTTCCCTCCCCTTTAATTTTTATCCAGATGCTCTCCACCTGGCTTCCAGTATTGATGTCGTGGATCACTTCACTGGTGTAAATATCCCTGACATATAATGCTATTCCTCCTCCTTTCCTGTTTGGCCTTTTTCTCCTATAAAGGTTATACCCCTCTATTCCTACATTCCAATCATGAGACTCGTCCCACCAGGTTTCAGTAATGCCTATTATATCATATTTGTTTTGTAGTGCAAGGAGTTCAAGTTCATCTTGCTTATTTTCTATGCTCTGTGCATTAGTGTAGAGACATCTGAGACCATGTGTTCCCTTTACATGCTCCCTGTGCAAGTTTTTTTGCCTCCCACTGTTGGGTCCTTGCGCTGTTTGCCTTGTTCCCTCTATGACAGTTTGACTATTTTCTCCAGCCCTTCCAGAATACTGTCCAGAATACTGTCTCCCTCCCCCATTTGACTCAGTTTAAAGCCCTCCTGATCAAATTCTTGAGACTGTTGGCAAAAATGTTTCTTCCAACTGTTGTAAGATGCACCCCATCTCTTGCCAGAAGTCCCTCCGCATGGAAGCGCAGTCCATGATCCAAGAATCCAATTTGTTCTCGGCGACACCATCTACGGAGCCAGTTGTTTACGTTGGCTATTTTCCTCTCCCTTCTTGGACCATGCCCTTCAACTGGCAGAAGAGATGAGATGACCACCTATGCGTTCATTTCTTTCAGCTTCCTCCCCAGGGCCTCATAATCTCTTCTTATATTGGGAAAGCTGTGCCTTGCAGTATCATTGGTTCCCACATGGACCAAAAGGAAGGGGTAATGATCCGTAGGTTTGACGAGTCTTTTCAGCCTCTCGGTCACATCACATATCTTTGCCCCAGGGAGACAACACACCTCCCGAGTCATCTTGTCAGGCCCACATACCACTGCTTCTGTACCCCGCAGCAAGGAGTCCCCCACCACCACCACACACCTCTGCTGAGGCTTCGCAGCTGCTGTTCCTTGCGGTGGTCCTCTCAAGGTCCCCTGCTCTACCCCTGAAGTCTGTCCATGCTGTTCTTCCTCGTTGTCCTTGATAAGGGAAAGGGCTTTGAATCGATTCTGTAGCTGCAAGCTGCTGGAAGAATCCCTGGATTTTCTTGTTCTGTGTGTGACATTCCTCCAGCTGTCTACTTCCTGTGTCTGTGAAGTGACCCTCTCCTCCACAGCCACTTCCTCTGTGTGGCCCCCATCCAAGACTGTTCATTCTGTTCTGTCCAGGAAAACCTCTTGCTCACGAATCTGTTGAAGTGTAGCTACCCGTGTCTCCAGCTGCTGTACTTTCTCCTCCAAGAGGGCTACCAGCTTGCACTTGGTGCACGTGAAGTTCTCCACGTCTGTAGACAAGAATACAAACATCGCACAAGTGTTGCAAGTGACTGCTGCAGTCCCCTCAGTGTTCATGATGAGAGCTTTTAGGTAATCTAAGAACTCTTAGTTAACACTGAGAATGCTAAGCTGTACTTTTAGGTCTGCTGTATTTTTGTTTGGTTACTGAAATTCGCACGCCGTTAGGTGCGTGCCTCAGGCTCTTGAGGGTAAAAGGGCAAGGTCAGAAGTTCAAGCCCCTCAGCAACAAGCAGCCTCTCCCAACAGTTTTTTAAAAAATTCAATCTCCCCAGTCAGAATGGCTGTCCAGAAGTTGCTCTCCTTCTTCTCCCTGGCAGGAAACTGGCTTGGAAACTGGCAGGAAACTTGCTATCCAGAAGCTGCTCTCCTTCTCTCCTTGCCTTGGAATTAGGGTGCTTCTTGACTTTAACGGATACTCAAAAACTCTCCCAGAAAGCTGCTTCCACATTGCTTCCTGTGCTCAAAGACATGGAGGCAAAGAACGTAGAGAGGCAAGATGGTGATCTGGGTTCCCCTCTATCCCCATCCATGTCCAATCTTTGCCTGGTCCAATCTTTGCCTGATTCTTAGAGCACTAAGAATGTTTAGCCTTTTTTCCAGGCTAAACATACCCAGTTCCCTAAGTCTTTCCTCATAAGGCATGGTTTCCAGACCTTTCACCATTTTAGCCGCCCTTCTCTGAAAATGCTCCAATTTGTCAATATCCTTTGTGAATTGTGGTGCCCAGAACTGGACACAGGTTTGAAACAAGCAAGGTTCAGTTTCTTGAGCAGCAGCAAAACAAGCAGGAAGGAACATAGAGAAGAGTCCAGAATACAGTCCAAGGGTCAAAGCTTACAGAAGGCAGTGTTGTCAAGAAGTAGGTCCGTAGGTCCACAGGGTCAGGAAACAGTGTAGTCAGGAACAGTCCAAGGCCTAATCACGAGTCAAGGCAACAGGAGTCAAGGCAACAGGAATCAAGTCAATGAAGTCAGCAGGAAGCTTTCTCCAGGAAGATCAGTTGATCTCTGACAAAGCTTCCACATTTCTCCAAAGCATATATATAGCAATCAAGGCTCTGCCAGGTGCTTCTTGATGAGCAGGGATTTCTCATAAAGTCTCAGCGATTTCCTTCGAGCTTCCTTTTGAGATCACTGTTGGCTGTATGATGGTGGAGGTAAGTTCATCCCTACTTCTTCATCCTTATCTGAATTGGCAGGAGTCTCTGCTGGGACTGGTGCCAACCCACTAGGGCCAGGCTCTTCCTCTTCTCAAGCCTCGTTCCCTGCTGACACAGGTGTAGAAAAACCTGTGCCAGGGTCCATAGGGCCATTCCCTATCATGTCCTCCTCCTCCTCTGATTCCATACCCTCAACAGACTCACAGGGCATGACAAATATATACCTGGTGGAAATACATTTTGGCCAGTGCTTTGTCAGGATTACCCCAACATGACAGCCAGAGGGAGTAAATGGTGAACACTGTGTTTACGCCTTCATAACTAGGGTTTGGGGTAAAGAAATGGAAACACATGGGAAAAGAAAAAATTGCCTGTATCTGTGGAAGAGTCCCTTCAAAAACGTTTGCTGGAATGGGTTGAGAATGACCCATGGGCAAAGCAGAACCCAAATAAATCATAGCTAAAAATGGAGTTTATTGTAAAGGAGACAAAATATTTGTACCTGACACACTGAGGTGTAAAATACTACAATGGAGCCACAATAAAGCTGCAGGGCACTTTGGGTTCATTAAAACTTTGCATTAAGTGAGAACCCAATACTGGTGGATGGGTTTGAGATGAGATGTAGAAAACTATGTTAGTGAGTGTCCTGTCTGTGCCATGGCAAAAAGAAGAGTGGGTAAGCCAAATGGACTATTACAACCTCTGCCTACTTGGCTCAGCCATGGTTGCAAATTACTATGGATTTTATTGTCAATAAAAGAAAGACTGTGATTTGGGTGGTTGTAGATACTTTCTCCAAGCCCATTTTATAGGCTGTAAAACAGTGCCTACAGCACATAAGTTTGCAAAACTGTTTATTCAACATGTATATTGGCTGCATGGGTCCACAGAATAATTTTGGACAGAGGTACCCAATTCACCTCTCAAATTTGGAAAGTGTTTCTAAAACTTCTGGAAGTAGAACAGATGATGAGCACTTCTCATAGCACTTCTCTGCTATGTACAGAAATGGCTTATAATAATTCAGTAAATCAAAGTGTTAGACATTCCCCTTTTTGATGTGGTGTATAGGCAAAAAGTGAGATTGTTGTTGAACCTTGAGGCCATCAAAACTGATTCCAACCCATTAGCAGAATGTGTGGGGAAAAATTGAACTGCCTGGTCTAAAATTGAATCAATGTAGGAAGATGCCAAAGACACTTACAAAAAATATGCTGATCAGACAAGAGGTCTGAGCTGGGACTTGGATAATTAGTTTTATATGTCAACTAAATTTTTGAAGAGTTTATAACCACCAAAAATATCTGGGACCCAAGTTTGTATAGCCCTTTGTAATCAAACATAGTTCAATAAGATGACTGCAGAATCTGAGCTACCAAAAACCTATAAACATTTACATCTGGTGTTCCATTTCAGCATGCTCAAATGAACTGCAGAGGAAAGTAGTTGGCACCCAAGAAACAAGCCATTGACCCTCTCTTTTCAACCTCCCTATACAAAAGTGAGAACACATCAATAAATTCAGCCTTGGAAATCTTTTGCACAGTGGCCTGAATGAAGGGATCACTATGTGCAAATCACCACAAGTTAGAGACCCATGGGGTAGCACTAAATAGAACCATGGAACCCTGAAAACCTAAGATTTGTGATGTGGATGGCCATTGCCACAAACTTGGGCCTGACATAACAGAGAGAGCAGCTGATCCTGATGGGACAGCTGTGCCATGCTGGCCAGGCAATGGCACAGCGTTCTGATCACTCAAATATAATTGAGATGAACTACTTCCCTCTGGACACTCTAAAGGCTGAAACCAAGGTGAGTACCTAAGAGGCTGTGGTGAACCAATTGGAGGGCCCCAAATGCCCCAAGGCCGGTTCTATGGACAACAAACCCTATTGTGTGAAGTGTCTTCTGGCTGTGTAGATCCCTTAAGCGACTCACCTGGCAAACTATACTGAGCATCACACCCCTCAGAATCCAAGACCATAACAATATCCACACTAGCTCTCCACCCAGCTCCTTGCTGTCTTCAACTTGAAGCTGCTTGTCCAGAGCTGCTAAATGAGAAAGCACCATTTTATTAACCATGGCCATATCAGTAAGCCCTGCAAGGAGGAGGAGCATGGCATTTCTCGAATTCCTCAATTTTAGCTCCAAATAGCCACCTCCTCAGCCAATTCATTGTCAGATGAAGATGAAGAAAAAGGGGGAGGAGGGCGCCTGGTTGGCTGCTTCTTGGCTGGACCTTTCCCTTTGGATGGGCCAGACCCCTACCATCCTGCATGTTGCTGCAAAATAAACAAGAGGTCAGGCAATAAAACAACTGCCTAAGGTAGACACAGAATGAATAAGCTCACCGCCTACACACACACACACACACACACACACACACAGTATCATGGAACAGATATATGTAAATATACACACACAATATAGCAGAACTAAGTAAGGCACACACAGACCCACAATATACAAAGGAAAGAATAAGCTCACCATGAGTGAGCACTGTCTATTAAGCAGTTAAACATTTACACGGTATAATAAAAGCCTGAAATTAATGCCTCAGAAGGCTCAAATCCTCAAACAAATCAACATTTTGAATAAAGTGATAAAGGTTCCTCAAGTGCCTCAAAATGACAATCCAAGAAGGCAGCCATCTCTGGGGAAGACAAAATGGCAACTGCCAGAAGCCTGTGAAAAAGTGAATGGTGTTGGGGGAGGGGGCATCAGGAGGGATGGAAAGGGGGGTAGGATAGGAACCTGGGTCCAGCCCCCCTTGCGCATGTGCGTACACACACACACACACACACACACACACGACAAGGTGAACCACAGCCACACCCATACAAAATGCACACAAACCAATCTAACAATACACACATTCAACCCACAGACACATGCACACTCAACCACGCACCCAGACAACATGCAGGCAAACAAGACAACTTAACAAAATGGCAGCCATACCTAAGGAAGAGAAAATGGTGGCCATCCATATAATGAGAGGTGGCAGACAATGAGGGGGAGGAGTGGGGAAGGCAGAAAGTGGGAGGACAAAGGACAAATGTGCACAATCCACACCCAGCCACATGATGAAGTAACAAAAAATGTGACAAAAACTAGCAGTATGGCAAATGAAATGTATAATACACACACACACACACAACGGCACCCCCTGACCACACATACACTACAATAAGTGACTAAGTGAAACATGCAACAATGAACCCCCCTGGCCTCTCGCAACCAGCACACATCTGCACATAGAAAGACACATACTCATCATGCATCCGGGCCCTTAATGCACACACAAGCACTCTAAGGAGATACACACACCTGACTCTTGAACTCCAAACTGATTAAATACGAAGCTAAATGCCACTGCCTTGTGTGCCAAACTGCCAGAACTGACAAGAAGTTAAACAATGAGGTTGACTGATGCTGCAGATGCAAGAACTGAAGAAAGAGGCACACAACTGGGTGGCTGAGGCTTAAAAGCCCTCTGCACCCACCCCCAACATATGATCTGTTTGGTGCAAACACACTAAGTGCCCTCTGCACCCACCCCCAACATATGATCTGTTTGGTGCAAACACAATATATGCAAAACATCCTGGCCTCTGTCCAGGGAGGCCATCAAATTGCCCCTCCCCCTCCAGCATCTTTCAGTTCCATGGGTACAGGGACACATTAACACCTGTAGACCCACATACTGTCTATAACTTTAGGATTCCCTAATATTCTTTCACTGTGCCAATGTACTTCCCTGGATTTTCCCTCCAAGCAACTACAGATGCTACACAGAAAAAAATTATAATCAACCAATTAACATTGCTTGGAAATTAGGCTGCTTTTCATACAAAGATTTTTTTTAAAGATGTAGAATCCTGCCATTCATACCTGCTTCTAAGTGAAGTTAATGAAGCTGAGTGATGTTATTGCTCTGCCTTCTTTTAGTGTCATTTTTGTGAAATCAGTGTCCAAAAAGGAAGGGTAGAGGAGATCAAATGAGACAAAATGGAATCCCATCATATTTATAAAAACTTCCCCAGGCAGAAGATCTGTCAACTTGTAAAAACGTTCTCATCCATCCCAGTATTTCACTTAGAGTTGTATTTTCCTCTATAATAAATTGCTTCTAAATGACCGAAAAATCATTTCTTGAGCTGTTATCTTGGTGATCGCTTACCTTTACAGTACTTTAAATGGTCTTCACCTCATTATATAGCTAGTTATTAAAGCTGAAATCCCCAGTACAATGGTACCTTATATAAAGTGATCTATGAGTGCGTTCTATAGGCCTACCAGCCCCAGCCTTAATTTTACTCATTCGTCTTAATTTTTTGTAATCATTTTTGTAAAGAGGGTATAATGTCAGGCATGCTTCCCTGCTACTGACAGATCCAATCTAGCAGATAATTACCATGAGGAAATTGATGCTTTAGAGTGTAGGGGAGAATTTAATTTACTCCAACATCTTGCAGTACAATACGTTCAAAAAGATATGAGGATTTAAGTTTTTAAGAATTATAATTTTACTATTTAACATGATTACTTGTGTTGAACACCATTAACTCACTTTTTCTAAACTGTTTGATGTCATTACTGGCTCAGTTATTTTGGCTGAAAATCCAAAGCTTTCATTAAATAATAGTTAAAGATCCATGACAACTAAAATGGAGATGCTGTATATTTTCTTCCACCTTTCCATTATAGATTTTGCATAGCAGCCAAGAAAAATCTGCACAGATTCAGAGAGGGCACACTCTAAGAATGACCAAGCTTTTCTGCAGTGATATTTATCTTTTACTGCTCATTTGTTCCAAGTTCAAATTCCCTAGATGGGAAAGGCAGAGATATTCTCAAAACATATTTTATTAAAATACAAGTTGTTTCTCAAAGAGAAACAGAGACATTGGCTCTTGTAGTAAAATGGGGAGAGCACTTTCAGCAGGATTTCAGGACTCTCTTTTCTTCCCAATACCAGGAACCCATTCAATCTGGCTTTATACTGTCTTCTGCTTTTTCTCTCTCAGGTGTAAATAGTGAAAAGAGCAAAAGGTGTTCATTTCATTATGCTGTTATATTTTTTGATATGGTTCTGCTTGGTATACTGTGCACATTTAAAGTCACCCAGCTTAAAGTGAATATGCAGAGCTGGCAAAGATATAAAAATAAGCACCTAAAATTATCAAACAGCTAAAATATCTATCCTTTATAGAGAAAGGATGAATCCCTCCTTTTTTATTTTAGAAATAAAATAATTATGAGGGGCGTTATGCAAATTGCTATTGTGCATGAAAATCCATCCATGTCTGTGATCTTACTGTGAGGAATTTTAAATTAGCTCAGGTTGGCAGTGCGAGGCTATGTAACTGGGCAGGATCTATTATTGTTGTTGTTGTTGTTATCCCACCTATGGCAGCATCCAAGGTGGCTCACAACATTTAGAAACAATACTAGCTAAAAGCACAGTACAATAAATAAGAATTAAAGGAGATTAAATCATCATATAATTAAAATTTCACAAAACAATAGAACATATAAAAAACTCAATAAAATTTAAGTATATCTTAAAAACAGGAGCACCAGTAGTCCAATCTCATTTGTCAGCAAAGGCCTGGTGGCATTAAAATGTTTTAATCTGACTCCTGAAAGAGGGTAAAGATGGGGCCATCCTTACCTCTTTGGGGAGGGAGTTCCAAAGTCTGGGATAAGGTCCTCTCCCTAGTTCCCACCAAAGGAGCCTGAGAAGGTGGTGGGACAGAGAGAAGGGCCTCTCAAGCAGATCTTAATGTCCTGCTGAATTCCTACGAGTACTAACTTGGGAAAAGAACCAGAGAGACCAAAATAACCTTGAAAATGTTGTTAGAAATGAACTGAAACTGCATTCACACCACACGCATCAGGCATGCTCACAAGAACTATAGATGAAAAGCAGGAAGAATCTAAGAGGTGGTTAGAATTAGGTTTGTTTGAGGCAATACTGTACCGGAAGGGAGGAACTCCTCATGAGTAAGCATTGCAAAGGGAAGTTACTTGTGAGTAAGCATTGCAAAGACAAGTGGTGGCAGGTAGAAGTAAAGATAAAAGGGGAAGTTAGAAGTGGAGGAAGGAGAGATTAAGATTTGAAAAGAAAGGCAAAAAGTGGGTGGAAGACAGAGGGATAGAATAGCTTGGAGGAAGACAGTGGGGACTGAGTGCCCCAAAACAAAAGGGGAAAGGAAAATGGACTGGCATAGAGACAGGAAGAAAGTGAGATCCAGATGTGCCGAGCTGAGATTTTGGGGCATATTTATATGCAAAATCTCCTTTGAATGGACAATCTAACAAAAGACTTAAATTGTTTTTTGGAAGATTCCCGACATTAAAACAAAGGTGTTCCAGATAAGCGAGTGCTATTGGAAAAGGATAGAAGACAGAGAACTCACTCTTTGGAATGCAGATAGAGTGACCAGGAAACTAGACCTCATTGAACGATGAGATTTCCAACTTATGTTTGAACTGGTAAGGAAGATACGTCCTCCTGGCACCTTCTCAGGAAAACATGGCACTATTTTGGCAAACTTCAAAGAGATTTTGTTTCACCTTTGCCCAAGGTGTGAAACACTTTGTGAAACTTAGAAATGGCCTGTCCTATTGACTTGTATGTGTACCACTAGCATGCCCCAGTCTGGCCTCTTCATGACCTCAGCCCTAGCTTATTCTTCTGTCAGCCTTGTGGAGGGCATAAGCGATATTAATATCAAATGTATATCACAAAAATGGATAGAGTTATCACTCTAGTTACAGGGGACATAATAAAGATGTGTACAATTATAACTGCTTTGTACAGAATTGAGCCCTCTTTAGATCCTCTGATGAATTTAACTGGTAATATGCTTATATTTCCAAACAGGCTGAGTTAGCATCAAAAAGGTTACAGAGAGCCAGAGTGGTGTAGTGGTCTGACTATGGATGCTAGGGTTTGAATCCCTGCTCAGCCATGAAACCCCACTGGGTGTCCATGGGCAACTCACACTCTTTCAGCCTCAGAGGAAGGCAAAAAACCCACTGACAGTGGTGTCATGGGGGGGAGAAGAGGGGGCAGACCACGCCAGGTGACATCATCAGAGGTGTGTGTGACACCAACACTAGTGACACCACTGGTTTTTCTCTTTGAAAAAGTCACAGGCATGGGTGCTGGAGATCTACACAAACTCACCTAAAAGCTTTGATTCAACCAAAAGCTATGAATATGCATGAGCCCAGAGAGCTGATTGGCCTACTTTCTGACATAATTACTCCATGTCTTCCATCCACACTCTACCAGCACCCTTTAACTTGTATTTCCTCAACTGCGTGAACTTCCCAGAGAAGCTTCCTCCCACCTTTTTAACTCCCTACCACTCTATATGCAGGGAGAAATTGGGGGGGGGGACTCCATCTATCCCTGCTGCTCTCTCTTCTCCATCACAGAAACAGTGGCTACTGCAGCTTGCTCCATATTGGCTGCATTCTCTCCCTCTGCCACTTCTTCCCCACCAGTGCGGGAAGGGAGGAAGCATGGGGAGGGATAACAGAATCATAGAGTTGGAAGAGACCACAAGCACCATCCAGTTCAACCCCCTGCCATGCAGGAATACACAATTATACACAATCAAATCATTCCTGACAGATGGTCATCCAGACTATGGAGAGTTTCAGACAGCTAAAATCAGCCTCTTGCCGTGCAAGCAGCCTCCGAACCAGTAACGAGGCTGCTGCGTGGCAAGGGTCCATTTTGGATGACACCATTTCTCTCTTGGCATCATCTGTGACTGTTGCAGCATGCATTGGAGGCGGCCACACTGTTTTTTACTCACGGAAGTTAATAATGGAAATTAAAGACAAGGGAGAAAATATTACAAAACAAAAATAAACAATGAAAACATTTAATAATTTTTACTCAAAATTATATGTTAAACAACCATGTTCAGAAAGTCATCAAAAGTCATTAGAAGAATATTTATAAAATGAACAAATACCACAAATATCAGAAGAACAAAAGACAGAATTAAATAAACCAATTTCAGTTAGGGAAATCAAAGAGTCTGTAAGAAGAATGAAACTGGGAAAAGCCCGAGGTCCAGGTGGATTCTCATCATTATTCTACAAAAAAACCCGAGGATCAATTATTACTGCCTCTACAAAGGATGTTTAACAAAATCCAACAAAGAAGGAGGCCTTAAACATGGGGGAACACACTAATCAAATTAATTCATAAGGAAGACAAGTGACAAATTGCAGTCCCATCTCCCTCTTGAATTTTGATTATAAAATATTTACTAGTATTCTCACAGAATCATAGAATCATAGAATTGCAGAGTTGGAAGAGACCACGAGGAACATCCAGTCCAACCCCCTGCCATGCAGGAAATCACGATCAAAGCATCCCCGACAGATGGCCATCCAGCCTCTGTTTAAAGACTTCCAAGGAAGGAGACCCCACCACACTCCGAGGGAGTGCGTTCTACTGTCGAACAGCTCTTACTGTCAAAAAGTTCCTCCTAATGTTGAGGTGGAATCTCTGTTCCTGGAGCTTGCACCCATTGCTCCGTGTTCCAGTCTCTGGAGCAGCAGAAAACAAGCCTGCTCCATCCTCAGCATGACATCCCTTCAAATACTTAAACAGGGCTATCATATCACCTCTTAACCGTCTTTTTTCCAGGCTAAACATACCCAGCTCCCTAAGTCTCTCCTCATAAGGCATCGTTTCCAGACCTTTCACCATTTTAGTTGCCCTTCTCTGGACACGCTCCAATTTGTCAATATCCTTTTTGAATTGTGGTGCCCAGAACTGGACACAGTATTCTAAGTGAGGTCTGACCAAGGCAGAATAGAGTGGCACTATTACTTCCCTTGATCTAGACACTATACTTCTATTGATACAGCCCAAAATCGCATTGGCCTTTTTAGCTGCCGCATCGCACTGTTGGCTCATGTTCAACTTGTGATCTACTAGGACTCCTAGATCCCTTTTGTATGTAGTCTCATCCAGCCAGGTCTCTCCCATCCTATATTTATGCATTTCATTTTTCTGCCCTAAATGCAGTACTTTACATTTCTCCGTATTGAATTTCATTCTGTTAGCTTTGGCCCAGCTCTTCAGTCTATCCAGATCATTCTGAATTTTGATCCTGTCCTCTAGGGTATTAGCTACTCCTCCTAATTTGGTGTCATCTGCAAATTTGATAAGTATGCCCCTAATTCCCTCATCCAAGTCATTAATAAAGATGTTGAATAGCACTGGGCCCAGGACAGAACCCTGTGGCACCCCACTGGTCACATCTTTCCAAGATGAAGAGGAGCCACTGCTGAGCATCCTTTGGGTTCGGCCGGTCAACCAATTACAAATCCATTGAACAGTTAACTTGTCTAGCCCACATTTTACAAGCTTGTTTGCAAGAATGTCATGGGGAACCTTGTCAAAGGCCTTACTGAAATCAAGGTATGCGATGTCCACAGCATTCCCTTCATCTACCAAGCTGGTAACTTTATCAAAAAAAGAGATCAGATTAGTCTGGCATGACTTGTTTCTCTGAAACCCATGTTGACTTTTTGTAATTATGGCATTGCCTTCTAAATGTTCACAGACTCTCTGTTTAATGTTCTGCTCTAGAATCTTCCCTGGTATTGATGTCAGACTAACTGGACGATAATTGTTGGGATCCTCTTTTTTCCCCTTTTTGAAGATGGGAACAACGTTTGCCCTCCTCCAGTCTGCTGGGACTTTTCCTGTTCTCCAAGAGTTCTCAAATATTATTGCCAATGGCTCTGAGATGATATTTGCCAGCTCTTTTAATACTCTTGGATGTAGTTCATCTGGTCCTGAAGATTTAAATTCATTTAGATTAAGAAGGCATTCCTGTACTACCTCTTTACTTATTTTGAGCTGGATTTCCCCTATTGTGTCCTCTGTTCCATTCTCCTCCGGTTGGTCCTCCTTTTCCTTTTCTGAAAACACTGAGGCAAAGAAGGTGTTGAGTAATTCTGCCTTTTCTCTGTCCCCTGTTAGCATTTTGCCATCTTCTCCACGTAGTGGCCCTATCATTTCCTTCTTCCTCCTTTTGCTGCGGACATACCCAAAAAACCCTTTTTATTGTTCTTAACCTCCCTAGCAAGCCTGAGCTCATTCTGCGCTTTAGCTTTTCTGATTTTACTCCTACACGTGTTCGCTATCTGTTTGAATTCTTCTTTGTTGATTTCCCCCCTTTTCCATTTCCTATACATGTTCTGTTTAAAACTTAGCTCCATTGAAAGTTCATTAGTCATCCATCCTGGTTTCTTGAGACACCTCGCATTTTTCTTACTAAATGGTACTGTTTGAAATTGTGGCTTCAGTACCTCCCTTTTGAGAAAGTCCCATCCGTCTTGAGGTCTCTTCTCTTTTAGTATTCCTGACCATGGGATCACCCCCAGTATTTCCCTGAGTTTATTGAAATCAGCTCTCCTAAAGTCAAGAATGCGTGTCTGACTATGCCTGGCTTCTCCTTTCCATTGTATAACAAACTCCAGGAGAACATGATCACTCTCACCTAAGGATCCCACCACTTGCACCCCATTAACCAGGTCATCTCTGTTGGTTAGGATCAGATCTAAAATAGCTGACCCCCTTGTCACCTCTTCCACCTTTTGGACCATGAAATTGTCTTCGAGGCATGTAAGGAATTTGGTAGACCTTGAAGTTTTGGCTGAGTTAGATTGCCACCAAATATCAGGATAGTTGAAGTCACCCATCACTACTACATCTCTCCTTTCTGCATGTGTGTTCATCTGTTCTAGAAAGGCATCATCCAATTCCTCCCTCTGATTTGGGGGTCTGTAGTAGAGTGCCACATTAACATCCCTGTTGTTTCCCTCCCCTTTAATTTTTATCCAGATGCTCTCCACCTGGCTTCCATTATTGATGTCATGGATCACTTCACTGGTGTAAATATCCCTGACATATAATGCTATTCCTCCTCCTTTCCTGTTTGGCCTGTTTCTCCTATAAAAGTTATACCCCTCTATTCCTACATTCCAATCATGAGACTCGTCCCACCAGGTTTCAGTAATGCCTATTATATCATATTTGTTTTGTAGTGCGAGGAGTTCAAGTTCATCTTGCTTATTTCCCATGCTCTGTGCATTAGTGTAGTGACATTTAAGACCATGTGTTCCCTTTACTTGCTGCCTGGGTCTTTGCGCTGTTTGCCTTGTTCCCTCTGTGACAGTTTGACTATTTTCTCCAGCCCTTTTGCCTTCCAGAATACTGTCTCCCTCCCCCATTTCTGGCCAAAAGGTTAAAACCTATTCTAAAAGATTGGTTATATGAAGATCAAAACAGATTTTTACCCAATAGACAAGTAAAAGCAAATACAAAGACCCTATTAAATATAACTGAATTTTATGAAAAACATAATGACAATTAATTAGCCATGATTTTCATTGACACTGAGAAGGTGTTTGAAAATGTCAATTGGAATTTCATGATTGGAGTTCTGGAAATGATGGATTTAGGACATTATTATATAAAATGAATCCAAGAAATATTCAAGGATCAAGAAGCTCAAATAATAATTAATGGGGTGAAAGCTAAACCCTGTAAAATTCATAAAGGAACTCATCAAGGCTGCCTTTTGTTGCCACTCTTCTTTATAATAATCTTGGAGGTATTAAACAGAAAAATAAGAAATGATCCTATAATCAGAGGCCCAAAAATACAAGAGTATTAATTTAAGCTTAAAGCCTTTGCAAATGATTTAGTCTTCTTTTTGGATAACCTTAAAGATAGTATCATGAAATAAGTTAAAACAATTGAGGAATTTGGTAATTCAGCAGGAGTGAAAATAAACAAAGAAAAAAACAATTCTAATTACAAATAACATGTCTAAAAATGAAGAAGATTTAATAAAGGAAACAAATTTTAAGTTGGACAAAAAACTAAATGTTTAGGAATAAAATAACAAAAAGCTGTACAGATTTATTCATTAATACTTATACCAATGTTGGAATAAAATCAAAGAGGACCTAAGAAGATGGGAGAAATTGAACCTTTTTCTCTTAGGCAGAATCTCAACTATTTAAATGAACATCCTACCTAAACTAATGTACCCGTTCCAAAATATTCCAGTCATTATGAACGACATCCCTTTTAAACAGTGGAACAAAGACTTATCAAGATTTACAGGGGCAGGGGAAAAGACTAAGGTAAGATGGAAGACACTCCAAGATCCTAGGGACAGAGGAGGTCTTAGTCTCCTGGATATGAAATTATACTACCATGCTAACTGTTTATTATGGATGCTAGAAAGGTCAGACTAGAAAACAGAAGTTTACTACAATTAGAAGGTTTTAACTTACACTTTGGATGGCATGCATATTTGTGGTACAATAAGTCATCTGTTCAGAAGGAATTTAACCTCCACTTTATTAGGAAACATTTGCTAAGAATGTGGCTAAGATATCAACATAAACTATGTCCAAAAGTACCTCCTTTGCTGTCACCACATTTTGTAAAAAGGAGAATTTGTATTGAGAAAAATGGCTGACTTATGAAAATATGGAGATTTTCAGATAGCCTTTCGCCACGCAAGCAGCCTCTGGAGCAGTAACGAGGCTGCTGCGTGGCAAGGGGTCCATTTTGGACGACGCCGTTTCTCTCTCGGCGTCGTCCATGACTGTTGCGGCTAGCATTGGAGGCGACCGTGCTGTTTTTCACTCATGGAAGTTGTCTGTGAGTAAAAAATAGCGCAGCCGCCTCCAATGCTAGCTGCAACAGTCACGGACAACGCCGAGAAACGTTGTAGTCCAAAATGGACCCCTTGCTGTGCAGCAGCCTCATTATTGCTCCGGAGGCTGCTTGCACGGCAAGAGGCTGAAAGAGGTGTATGAAAATCTCCTACATTGAAGAAACAGGGAAAAGATCTCAGACTTAAAATGAGGGAAGAACTGCAATCTGAAAACATCCACTGTCATTGGTTTTTGTATAAACAACTAGTAGAAAGATTTAAAATAGATAATAACCTAGAAGGAATAGAATCCCAAAAACCAGAATGTGAATTTTTATTTCATAACAAGGAAAAACAATCAATAGCCAAAATATGCAGAATCTTAATTAAGCTAGAATTAGAGCAAGACAGAATAAAAGAGAACATGAATATATGAGCTCAGAATGTTGGTCACACAATTCAATTAGATCCCAGAAAAAAGACCTGGAACAAAAATCTTACATTTACAAGGAACATTTACAATATTAAAGAGAACTATTGTAAGATTTTATATAGGTGGCATCTAACACCAGAGAAACGATCTAAAATACATAAAAATATAAGCGATAGATGCTGGACAAGTGAGAAACAAACAGGCACTTTTTTCCATGCATGGTAGTCATATGACAAAGCAAAAAAAAAAAGAAAAAAAGGTGGACAAAAGGGGACAAAATCCATGTGATAATAACAAGGACATTAAACATAACATATCCTATGGCTCCTGAATTACATCTTCTGAACATGTTACATGTTATAGATCCGGAATATGAAAAAAGATATAGGAGAATATTACTTTACATGATAAGTGCAGCAAGAGCAATATATGCAAAGAGTTGGGAAAGTTCTGAGATTCCAACAGAGGAAGACTGGATTTTTAAGATATATGGAATGTACGAAATGGAAGCCATGACCTATGAGGAGCGGCTTGGGGAGCTGGGCATGTTTAGTCTGGAGAAGAGAAGGTTTATTGGGGACATGATAGCCATGTTTAAATATTTGAAGGGATGTCATACTGAGAATGGAGCAGGCTTGTTTCCTGCTGCTCCAGAGACTAGGACATGGAGCAATGGGTTCAAACTACAGGAAAAGAAATTCCACCTAAACCTTAGGAAGAATTTCCTGATAGTAAGAGCTGTTTGGCAGTGGAATACACTGCCTCATAGTGTGGTCGAGTCTCCATCTTTGGAGGTTTTTAAACATAGTCTGGATGGCCATCTGTCAGGAATGATTTGATTGTGTATTCCTGCATGGCAGAGGGTTGGATGGCCCTTGAGGGCTCTTCCAATTCTATGATTCCATGATTCTATGACAGCATTGGATGAGAAATTATTGGGAAAATGTCAAGAGGATTGGAGAAGTGTACTGCCCCTATGGAAAGATAAATGGGGAGAACTTGCTATAATTAGAATAGAAACTTGAATCTGTAAACTAAAATATAGATAAATCTATTAATCTTTCATGTTAAAATATTTAATATATTTGAGGGGAAAGGGAAAGCTTGTAATAGAAATGGTAGATAAACATTAGGATGAGACATGTAAGAAGGGGATGATATTTATCAATTCTGCAACATGTTTAAGCAAAGGGAAAGAGGTTTATGTGTATATATGTAGGTAGGTCTTTGTTTTGTATCTGTTGTTTGGTTTTTATATAATATTGTTGTCTGTGTTTGAAATTGTTTTAATAAGATATGAAATTCTTTGTAAAAAAAAAAGGAGAAATAAATTGTTACTTCAATATCCCACTTTTAAATAACTCCCATCCATCATTAACTCCCATATCTTTAAATATTCCTGACCATGGGATCACCCATGGTAAGTTTTTTGAAATCAGTTTTATTAAAGTCTAGAATGCTTGGCTTCCCCTTTCCTCTGTGTAACAAACTCCAGAAGAATATGGGCACTCCCCCATAAGGATCCTGCCATTTAACCATATCATATCTGTTGGTTAGGATCACATCTAAAATAGTGATCCCCTAGTTGCTTCTTCCATCTTATGGACAACAAAATTGTCTGTAAGGCAAGTGAGGAATTTGTCACACTTCATTTTTACATTCAAGCTCTCCCTTGTGAGCTCTATCCACACATCCCCCTCATAAGCCCCTTAGAACATTTCCAGAACTGAGGGCTCTGACATGGGCATCTGTCCTCCTGCTCTTGCCTGGCTCCTCATGACCATGTCTAGACCCAGCTGCTTGGTGTGAAGACCATGTCAATTGTTTCCAGTTTTTGGCTATCATATTGGGGCAACCTGGACAAAGCGTCAGCCAAAACATTTCCCCCTCCCCTTCAAGAACTTGAAGATAAAATTGAAATTATAAAAGAACTTAGCCCATCTCATTTGCTTCATGATAAGTTTTCTGGAGGTCTGTAGCACTTCTAAAGTTTTTGGTCAGTCTAGACTTCAAATGGGTGGGTGGCCCCTTCTAGAAAGTTCTGCCATGTCTCCAATGCCTGTTTGATGGCTGCCTTTTCCTAAATTGCCCAAGCCCTTTCTGTATCAGAATTTTCCCCTGATAAGTATGCACATGGCCTCAATTTCCTCTTATCATCTTTTTGTAATAGCACTACTCCCAGTGCCATATCGCCAGCATCAACCTGGATAACGAAGGGCTTGTCTGTTTCAGGGTGTTTCAGTACTGGCTAGAAGCTAAATAGCCTCTTGAGATGCTTGAAAGCCTCTTGACATTTTTCATCCCACACCACTTTAGTCTGCAGCTTCAGTTTCTTGTACACTCCCCACTCTCTTTCTTCCCCCACCTTTTTATCTTTAGCAAATTGGTCATGAATACGGCCATCTGTGTGAACCCAGGACCTTGGTATGCAGTCCTTGCCAAAACTGCTGGATCCTCATTTCTTCCATCCAGCCCCACACCTGGGCTGCTAAAATGTGAAATTTGTTTAAATACTCACTGACTGTCTTGGTCCCCTGTGGGATGATTAACAGTTTCTCTCTGGCCCACTTCCATCTCAGGGAGTCATCAAAACAATTGTTTAGGGCTCCCATGAATGCCTGGAGGTTTTGCAGCTCCACTGCACAGCTGTCAGGGAGTTCCACCATCCACTTGGTGGCCTTGCCTTTTAATAGAGCTGCGATACATCTTATCACTGCCACATCATCCTGGAAAGTGGGTCCCTACTTTAACCAGGAAGCCTCAGACCTGGGTCATGAAGCACGGCAACAGTTCAGAATCACCATCAAAGTTCGCCCTCAGCTTCATCTCACCCACATATCATGGTTGGTTGCCCTCTCCCTGGGGATGAGGCACTCGCTCAGAGTGGGGAGTACTGGCACTGGTTGCACCCTCCTCGTCCTTGACCATCCCTGATCTGCCTCGATCCTCCTCTTTCTTCCTCTACTCCAGCAGCACTTTTTGGAGGTCATGGTGAAGATCATACAGTTCACTCCATAGCAGTTTGTTCTCCTCGCAGAGCAACCTCCCTGTCACTTCTGGGTTGGGACTGTCTTGTCCCTTCTGCTCCAGAGCCACTTCCACGTCATACTGTCCTGTTCAGGAAACAGTCCCCAGAGTCATGCCAGAAAATTCTGGGTTGCTAGGCACTGCTCAAGCGAGGCCCCCCCAGGTGGTAGTGCTGGAAAATCCTGGGTCGCTAGGCACTGCCCAAGTGAGGTTCCCCCCAGGTGGTAGTGCTGCGCAGCTCTCCTACACCACCCACTGCTCCTGGTAGGGATGCCGGTCTCACCACATTTCCTCAGTTTATACTATCAACCGTGTAGGCTAGTTATCTCTTCTCCACCCTCTTCATTACATGAGGAGGGCACTGGGGGTGGAAGGTGCTTAGCGCAAACCTTCTTCAATGGGCTATTACATTTAGATCCTACCAAAACTATTTTGGGAGTCATGTCTCCCTTATCCTAGTCTAGTGCTCAGACCGTTAAGGCAATTAACACATTTTTAGTACTTATTTATATTTTATATTTATCTTTTTATCTATTATTTCCTTGGCAAGTAATCAGTATGGTACACGGGGCCTAGTAAGTGACCCCCACCCCAAATCCAATGCCTGTGGAGCCCTCACAAGGCCTGATGGCCTGAGGCCTACCTGGCCCCACTTAGGTCCAACCTATTTCTTCTTTTTTGAATATTATTTATTTATTTAGATAGGGCCTGTTGGGTCTACTGTTATCTGCTGTAACCTGGGGCCTGGCTTCACTTGGGTGCATGGTTAGACATAGGCATAGACCTCAGTCTTAAATGCCTGCTGACTGCTTGGCCAAGAGAGGTGGGGTATTGTGACCAGGCTTCAGGCACAAGCCTGCTGGGTGGGAGAGTGACACTCACAGGATCCCCCATGCACACCAGCCCCAATCAAGCTTCATGCACAACAAGGCCGCTCCCTTCCTAAGACCCCTCCTAAGGCTGAACTCTATGGAAATGATCCATTGTCCAGACTGTGCGGCTACAGCCATGGCACCGAAAGGTGCTACATTGACCAGGCCACAGGTCAATGAGAACAGTGCTCATGGGAGCTCCCTCATCTCCATCCAACCCCATGCCCAGCCAAGACCTCTCCTTTCCTGGGTCCCTCCTGTGAAGCTTGAGCCCCTCCTCCTTCCCTGTGCATTCACACTATCACAGAGAGGGAAAGGAAGTCCCTTGCTGTTTGTGTTATCTGAGAACACACTCTCAGCGTCCCTCTAATCTAGAAATCCCTTCAACTTGTGTTAATAGCTGCCACCACCCCTTGATTTGATTTTAATTGTGAAATGTGATTACAAGTGGGCAATCATATTGTTCTTTCAAACTTCCCACCTTAAATGAGGGTTACTCCTAACCCCTCCCTTCTCTATCCCAGAGGGAATCAGATAGCTAGCCCAAGCTAGGCACATGCATGTGTTAATAGGAAAAACAGAAGAAGCTTTATTTCTAGTTCTAGCGATTAAGCAGTTAGCATGGAGGGAAATCTATCCTCTCCAGGTTCTCAACTTAACAAAATTACATAGGATGCATTCAGTCATAGGATTAAAATAAATCACAAAAACCAACACACTTCTAGCTAGACACGGTTTTTCTATGCTAAAAGGAAATAGTAACTTACATTTATGATGTCCATGTATCAGTCTGTGTCCCAATTGGGATAGGCTAGGCTCATGCTTATCAAAGCCGGCCTAGCGAAGTCTCTGATGATGGAATTCAGAGTCTTTTGAGAAGTCTCTCCCCAGACTTCATGATATCCCTTGTGGCTCTTTTGATGTTCTTAAGCCATATCTCTCTGCTGGTCTCAAGCCATGTGGCTTAAGACAAAGGAATTCAGAAATTCAAAACTCCATTTGCCAGATCTGATTGGCTCTGCATTGCCAGATCTGATTGGCTCTCCAGTCAGGTGATGTGATTGATGTGATGTTTACTAAATGAGGGTCCACCCTCTACCTTCCCTATTGCTGTGGAAATTTACAGATGATGATGTCATGTGGTTCCATGATGGAGTTGAAGAAGGCACTCCATCATAACACATCCCAAGGATGATGGGCTCAAAGATAAAAGCCCTGCTGAGACCACACAGCCACAGCTGCAGTACTACTTGCCCGCTTCCTTCCTGGGTTCCTCAGCAAACCAGTGAAAGCAACAAAACTGCCTTGATGTTGGAGACAGCCCACTGGAAGTCTGTGCCACAGATTATCTACCTGAGAAAGGTAGCTGCTCTTCTCATGAATGATCAGTACTCAATGAAAGTTGCCAAAGAGGAAGACAGGGGGAAGTGGGGCCTTAAAAAGGCTCTGGTTCCACTCCTTGACCATGTCATGGCTCAATGCACCATGGCCTTTTAGCTTGTGGCCTTCATTCATCTGAGACCATCAAACACACATCCCCCTGTGATAAGGCATTGGGAGGGTGCAAATTTTAGCAGAGAGAAGAGCCAGGTTTAAGAAGAGGATGGCAGAGGAACGAGCAAGTGATGCTGGAATCACTCTGCAAGAAGAAAATAAGAGAATGAAGCCTGAGCACATTTATTGCTTGCATTCAGAACTCCAGATCAGATCAAGAACCATCCAGGAATTGAAATGGAGGGATAATTGTGTGAAAATAAGAGGCCTGAGAGAGCAGCAGGATGAGGATTTGTATAAATACCTTATTCCCAAGTTGGCTAAATTCATGGGAAAATCTAGATCTCAGTTTGATGGAGAAATAGATAAGATATATAGACTCCCATCCAAAATTGCCAAACAGAGGAACTTACCAAGAGACAGTGTGGTGTACTTCGTATGAAAGAGAATTAGAGACTTATTTCTACAAAAAAACTTTGAACAAAGGTTTGTAATTAAGGGGAATGATATCTTGATTTTTAAAGACATTCCCTTGAGAATCTTGAAAAAAAGAAAAAACTATAGAGAATTAACAAGTCTGCTGAGACAGAACGGAATCAGATATAAATGGGAAAGAGTAGAAGGGGTCTCTTTCAGATTCAAACAAAAAAACTTTAAAGTAACATCCCTTCAGAAAATAGAGGAATTTGTAAGAAAATATGGGTCAGAATTAAGAACGGAAGATAAAGGAGCGCAAGAAGGGAAGCCCCTGGTGGAAGGTGCAGAAGGAGGAGAGAAGGAGGTGGAGGCAGAAGAGGAAGAAGAAGAAGAAGAAGGAGAAGCAGTGGACGAGGAAATAGGAGTGGAGACGGAGAAAGAGGACGAAGAGCTGGAAGAGGAAGGGAAATAAGGTTGGAAAACAGTCAGACAGTTTAATACAAGAAATTAAAAGTTATTAAAATGAACGTAAAAATATTGACTTGGAATGTTAAGGGGCTTAACTCCCCTGCGAAAAGGAAAAAAAGTCTCCCACATTCTGAATAGGGGAAAATATGATATAATCTGCCTCCAAGAAACACATATCAAGGCTGGAGATGAATATTTGCTTAAAAATAAGAAACTTGGGGTCGAACATGTCTCTGCTACATGTAATAAGGGTGTAGTGATATACACAAGTCATAAGATTCGAACTCAAAAATTACATAGTGATCCAGAGGGCCACTTTGTGATTGTGGAAGCCTTTATACAAAATGTGAGGACATTGATTTTGGGGCTATATGCCCCGTTGGAGGGGAAAAGTGCCTTCTATCAAAGATTGTTGGAATGCCTATTGCAATATGACCATGAAAAAGTTATTCTTTGTGGAGACTGGAATGGAGTGGTTACGCCCGCATTGGATAGACAATCGGCAAAGAAAATTCAGGAGAATCAGGGTAAACTACCTAAAAGCTTTGAGAAACTAGTGGAGAGCTTTTCACTGGAGGATGTGTGGTGGTTCAAATACGGCGGAGTGAAGGACTACACCTACTACTCGGAAAGGCACCATTCTTTCTCCAGAATAGACTTTTTTATGGTTACTAGGAATATTTGCAAATCAATTCACAAAATTCACATATTGCCAAGATTTTGTTCAGACCACAACCCGGTGTTATTGGAACTGAAGTATGGAAAAAAGACTGAATTTAATTGGAGACTAAAGGACAACCTGCTTCAGAAAGAAGATATCTTGCAAAAAGCGAAGCAAGAAATCAATTGGTTCTTTGATGAAAATCTTAATACCGAAATGGACATTGCAATAGTCTGGGACTCTTTTAAGGCAGTTATGAGAGGCTTCTTCATTCAGCAAAATAGTATACTGAGAAAGAAAAAGATGGAAAGAGCAGAAAAACTGCAAAATGAAATTAGAAAGAAAGAGAAGAAATTGCAATCTAACCCATATGAGGAGACAACGATTAGGGAACTGAAAATCCTCAGAGAACAAGCGGCACAAGATGAGATGGAAGAAGTAAAGACAAATCTTCAATATTTAAAGCAAAAGAATTTCGAATTCTCAAACAAGCCCGGAAAATGGTTAGCCTACCAATTAAGGAAAAACAGAGAAAGAAATTTCATAAGTAAAGTTAAACAAGGAGAGTGTATACATACAGAGCAAATGAAAATAAAACAAATCTTCAAGAATTACTATGAGATGTTATATCAAAAGCAGGGGAACAGTAAAATAAATTTGGAAATCCCCCTCAAAGACAAATTGAAAGATTACCCAATCTCAGAACTTTCGGAACAACAGAGAGAAACAGAGAATTTTATTGAATCAACCAATAAAAGTTGTGGAGATACTAGAAAAGATCCAGAAACTAAAACTAGGGAAAGCTCCTGGCCCAGACGGTTTTATGCCTCAATTTTATAAGACAATGGGTGACCAATTAGTAAAACCACTTAAAAAGACTATGGATGCAATAATGAATGGCTCCTACCCACCAACGTGGGGGGAAGCGTATATCACCCTGATTCATAAAGAAGACAGAGACCCGCTTGACCCAAAAAACTACCGCCCAATATCCCTCTTAAATGTGGATTATAAAATATTTGCTTCAATTTTGGCTGACAGATTGAAAAAAGTATTAAGTGATTGGATAAGTGAAGATCATCGGGGCTTTCTCCCAGACAGATTTTTGAAAGATAACATCAGGCACGTTATACATTTATTGGAATATCATGAAATGCATAAAACGGAGAAATTGGTGCTAATCTTCCTGGACGTAGAGAAAGCATTCGACAATGTGGATTGGACAGCAATGACGGAGATACTAGAAAAGATAAATATAGGAGAGAGGTTTATGAAATGGATCAGAACCATATATTGTAATCAGTCAGCAAATTTGCTAATAAATGGGGAGAAAACAGAAAGGTTTCAAATACAGAAAGGTACACGACAAGGATGTCCCCTTTCCCCCTTCTTATTTATAATTGTTATGGAGATTCTGAGTAGAAGAATAAACGAAGGGGAAGAGATAAAAGGTGTCAAAATACAAAAGTCAAACTATAAGATAAGAATGTTTGCGAATGATTTAATAGTTTCATTAAGTGACCCCCAAGAAGAGATACCAGCCATGATGAATATGCTAAAGGAGTTTGAGGCCCTAACAGGGTTGAAGGTAAACAAAGACAAAACAACGATCTTAACTAAAAACCTTACCAAAAACGAAGAGAGTGTACTAGTAAAACGATCTGGCTTCAAGATAGCTAAGGTAGTAAAATATTTGGGAGTAAATATAATGAATAATAACCAAGAGATCTTCAACAACAATTACAAAAAATTATGGATGCAGATTAAAAGGGATCTGAATGACTGGGCGAAAATTACAACATCATGGCTAGGTAAAATAAGTATAATCCAAATGAATGTCCTTCCCAAGATGCTTTTCCTTTTCCAAAACATTCTGATAGAGATCAGCTCCAAAATATTTAAAGAATGGCAAGCGGAAATATCTAAGTTTATCTGGGCCGGGAAGAAACCAAGAGTAAGAATGAAATCATTACAAGATGCCAAAGAGAGAGGTGGATTGAATGTGCCAAATTTTAAATTATATTACAAGGCATGCTGTCTGTCTTGGATAAATGAATGGGTTACATTAAAAAATAAGAAATTATTGACAATTGAAGGAGAGGAAATCATTTTGGCTGGCATGCTTATCTTTTTTATGATAAAGATGAGATAGACAGGAATTTTCACAACCACTGTATCAGGAAATCTGTAATTAAATGTTGGAAGAGGGTGAAAAGTAGATTCTTCCATCGGGTTCCCTTATGCATGTCGTCCCATGAAGCATTTCATAGTAGAGAAGGTATACCGTCAAATCAATGGTTGAGATATAAGGATATTCTTAAGATGGATGCAGGAGGACAAGTAATGAAATCCCAAGACGAAATGAGAAAAGAAGATATAGACTGTCATTGGTACCTATATACGCAGATGAAAGAAAGATTTAAGATGGACAGAAGACTTCGAGGAATTATGATTGAAAAATCACAATGGGAGAGCATTACGAATGCAGGAAACAAAAACATGATTACAAAATTTTATAAACTCCTCCTTCAATGGGAAATGGAGGAGGAAACAGTTAAACCCAAATATGATAGTCTGGGCAAAGAACTTTGGATACACGATAAGTATGGATAAATGGGAACATCTATGGATGAACCAAATAAAAAGAACATTGAGTCAAGACCTACAAGAGAATGTATATAAAATGTTTTTCAGGTGGTACCTCTCTCCCAGCAAATTGTCAAAAATGTACAAAGGCGCCCAGAATATCTGTTGGAAGTGTGGGGATAAAAATGGCACCTTTTATCATCTATGGTGGCAGTGCAAGAAAGCAAAAAAATTCTGGTTACAGGTCCAGCAGACAATTGATCAAATATTGAACATCCGCCTTCAATGGAAACCTGAAGTGTTTCTGTTAGGAATGATAGGAAAATCACAGGAGACAGATTATGGAAAGATAATCTTCTACATGCTTGTTACGGCTAGAGTAATATATGCAAAAACGTGGAAAAATAAAGATCCCCCAACAATTGATCAATGGCTGGAGAAATTGTATGAATCCTTTTTCATGGATAGATTAACTATGAAATTAAAAGGAAATTTTGAGGGGGACCATCAAAAAGAATGGTCTAAGATTATTGCATACCTAACACAAAGATGGGGTAATGTGGTAATGGAAGTTTAAACACTGGTGCGTAGAAAGGAGAGGAAGAAGAGGAAAAAGGAACAATTCTGCAACAAATAAGCTTCAGAAACTTAGAGCAAAAGGAAAATTAATAAGTGATGAAATTGTAATATAGAAGCCAATAGATAATAAGATGAAACCCTCTCAAGTTGAGGGTAATTACGGATGTTAATAATAGGTGGTAAATAAAGAGAAAGTTTGGAGGCTGTCAAAAAAAAAAACCCAGAGTAAAAATAAGAACAAAAAGGAAGTTAATAAGACATTTATTTAATATATGCTGGATATACTTATTTTATCAAAATAAGGCAAAGAGTAATGTATATTATGTATACTATGTGAGACATTACGTAGAAAGAGGAATGTGGAAATGCAATTATGTTGTGTCAAAAATTTGCTGTATGACTTATTTGCCGAAATAAAAAAAAATAAAAAAAAAGAAGAACCATCAAGGAAGTACAGTCGTCCTTTCCCACTTGTGTCTTTCCAATTCGTGGTTTTGTATATTTGCAGTTTGCAGTTACTGCTGGAATACGTCAACAGTACTGTTATTGCAAGACCTTGTCCTCCTTCCCCTCCCCCTCCTCCTGTCTGGAAAAAAAAACAATATCCACACCACCATGATTCTGTAAGATTTGCAAAGTCCTTCTGCCTTGCTCCACTCTGGCGGGAAGATGGAACCCTGTCTCTCCTCAAGCCCAAGAGAAAAGCTGGATTTCAAACCAAGTTTTAAAGACGTAATTCAGTTTGGAATCCAGCTTTTCTCTTGGGTTTGAGGAGAAACGGGTTTGAACCTGAGCTGTAAAGAGATAATTTGATTTGGAATGCAGCTGGGAATGAGAGGTACAGGCACTGTTGTTGGGACACAGGGATGGCAGAAGCAAGGGGGGAGGTTTGTGTGCATACTCAAGAGCTGTGGCTATGCTTTTCTCTTGGGTTTGAGAAGTGATGGGTTCAATCCTAGTTTTAAAGAGGCAATTTGGTTTGGAATCCAGCTGGGAATGAGAGGTACAGACAATGTTGTTGGAACACAGGGACAGCAGAGGCAAGGGGCGGAGAGGTTTGCATGTGTTCATGCGTACTCAAGAGTGAAGGCTATGCTTTTCTCTTGGGCTTGAGGAGAGACAGGGTTGAACCTGAGCTTTAAAGAGGCAATTTGGTTTGGAATCCAGCTGGGAACAAGAGGTGGGGTGTTTTTTGTTTTGCCAGGATAAGAGGACTGAGAGAAGTGCAAGGCCTAGGAACTTCGCAAATGTGGTGGAGGCATCATAGCTGGAGTTAATGAAGAGAAGGCGGAGGACGAGGATTGTGTAGGTGGGTGGGCAGAATCTGCAGCCTCAGTGTGGGTTGCAGTGGCAGCAACAGCTGCAACTAACATTCAATTTGGAGTGGAGGGAGGCAGAGGGACTTTGCAAATTGGCTGAGGCATCGTGCAAAGGCAGGGAAGGGAGGTTCTGGCAGTGTTGGCAGGAGAGGAGTGTACAGATGTTTGGGGTAGGGCTTAATTTATTTACGTTTTTTCACTTTCATGGTGGTGCTCTGCCCCTAACCCATGTGAATGGGAAGGGATAACTGTAACAGCAATGACTGAGGATGTTCAAGTGAAGAGCCTGGTATCTGCCACTGAAGAAGAGTTAAAGGTGTCCATTCCAAAACTGACCACTTTCTATGATGAGATATCCAAGAGTGTGCTTTTAATAGAAATACCAAGGCTGTGAAGGTACATGTAAGCAGCAGGGATTGCTCTGGAAGAAGCCAAGGATTGGGCAATATTAGATGTTTTGACATTCATAGCTGACCTCAAGACTGTGGTGCACACACTGGTAACCTCTTGTCTAGATTTCTGCAGTGTGCTCTACATGGGGCTACCCTCGTGCTTGGTCCGGAAACTTCAGTTGGTACAAAATATGGCAGCCAGAGTGGTCTTGGGAACACCTTGGAGAGACCATATAACTCCAGTATTAAAATCTCTCCACTGGTTGCCTATCAGTTTCCAGGCCCAGTATAAGGTGTTGGTTATTACCTTTAAAGACCTAAATGGCTTGGGTCCAATTTATCTTCAGAACCGCCTCCTCCCATACAATCCTCCCCGCGCACTCCGGTCCTCTGGGAGGAATTTGCTTCAGCCACAAAAATCTAGGCTGTCTGCAACCTCCCAGAGGGCCTTTTCGGTAATTGCCCCCAAATTATGGAATGGCCTGCTGAACGAGATCTGTCAGATGACGAGCCTGAGCAGCTTTAAAAAAGCACTAAAGACGGATATCTTTTGGCAGGCCTTTCCTAATTAGATCCCGGCCTCAGGAGCTCCTGGCCTCTTTTAGTCTGCTGGCCATTTATTGTGATTTTAGATTAGTTGTTTTTAATTTATATTGGTTTAATAACTTTTTATGGGGGAGGGTGGGGGTGGGTGGTGTTTAGGGATTTTAATCTGTATTTGTATTTTAATTTTTGTAAGTAGCCCCAATTGTTTTTAACAGAGGTGCGGGATATGAATAAATATTATTGTTGTTGTTGTTGTTGTTGTTGTTGAATGGAACTTCCTAGAATATCTCCCACCTTTTAGTATGAATGATACAAATTAACTAAATATTGTAAGTTGTGCAAATAATCGAACTGTTACTATTAATAACAATTGCTATTATGGTTATTGCTAATTCAATTGTATTGTTATATTATTTTTTTTATGGTGACAGTGTAAAGGAAGATTTTGATGTAATAAAAATATATTTTTTTAAAAAAGAATATCTCCCAGCTTTTCACTAAGCCTAAAATTATGTTTGACAATTTGTGTGTCTGTGTCTTCATGTGAGAGGAGCTTTTCAAAGCTGAAATTTATAAGGACTACTTGCAATCTACCATGGGACAGTCAAGGCTTTCCAATCTTGTGATTGAAAGTGAGTTGGCATAAGATATTGATGAAGTGATTCACAAGTTCACAGCTTTGAAGGCCAGAAAAGTTCTGATTTTGTTGAGATGTTTACTAAGTGCCAAAATGTGTGCATTTTTTTGGTATTATTTCATTTATGAGTATATTTCCATATGCATTAAAGGTGTAATTTTAATTTTGCTAGCTGTTTATGTTTATGTCACTACTATTGCAATTACATTCAGTGATAAATGGGAATTATGATTTACAGGTAACATTAGTACATTTTTTTTTACCAAGGACTCTGTATGGTCTGGTACGGGTGGATGTCCATAGGAATGATGCTATGTCATGTACTTCTTCTTTAGACTCAGTAACCAGAAGTTTCAGGGTTAAACAGTAAGCTTTATTACTAACAGAAATCTAAAGAGTGAACTATACAACATTGTTGCTTTGAATGAAGTTCAAAAGAAAAACAGTATAATATATTCACAATCAGCCAAATCTGGCAGGCAACTCATTCATTGGCTATCTTTTGGGCAACTCATTCATTGGTTATCATTGTAGCTGAAGTATCCTCCCAACCTTTGCTCTGGGAACCCATTCTCCCTCAGCCATTCTCAGCACACCCATTTGTTACCATTTCAAAGGGAAGCAAAACATCAAACAGTCACAGCACACAATAACATCAGTCCACAAAATTAATGACAGGAAAATGTTGCTTTATGACCTGGTCTTGATACACCATGCATTACCGCACTAGGTGACACCAACACTAGTGACACCACTGCCCTCTGAACAAATCTTGCCAAGAAAAACCACATGATGGGTTCATCTTAGAATCACCATAAGTCAGAAATGTTTTGAAGGCATGCAACAACAAGATTTATAACAAAAATTCTTTACTCATGTTGTTCAGTGCCACCCTATGCAATATATAAAAGAAATGGTGCATCAAGTAAATAAATAAAAATAAGTTCAGTGTCTCTTTCCCGTAAGTGTTTTACAATAAGCAAAAACCAGAGAGCTAAAGAAGAGGTTACAGAAAAAAGCATCTGTGCAGAAGAGTTGAAAATAAAAATTAGAGCAGATTGAAGAAGGGTTGCATAGGTTGCAATTTGAAAGATGCAAGCACATTGCATAAACTGGCAATAGCTTCAAGCTTGACTGAGTACATGATGATATTCCTATTAGTTTCCTGCCCTTTCATGGCTTCTTTTCTAAGTACAGTTCTCAATTTAAACCAAACATTTGTTCAGATAAATGCAGAATCTCCATGATCCAAACAAAGCTGATTCATTGCAGATTTATGGCAATGTAAATTCCTATTCATTCCGAACAAGGGCTTCAACATGAAGTAAGTAGATGGTCTTCCAAATTGTGCATGAAATGAAGTCAAACAGTGCTCCTCCAGACATGCAAGATTCCTTGGTCCAAAACTAACAAAATGAAGTTCAACAGGGAGAAATGTAGGATACTACACTTGGGCAGTAAAAACGAAATGCACTGATATAGAATGGGTGACACCTGGCTTGATGGCAGTACATGCGAAAGGGATCTAGGAGTCTTAGTGGACCACAAGCTGAACATAAGTCAGCAGTGTGATGCACCAGCAGCTAAAAAGGCCAATGTGATTCTAGGGTACAGTAATAGGAGTATAGTGCCTAGATCAAGGGAAGTAATAGTGCCACTCTATTCTGTTTTGGTCTCTTCCAGCTCTATGATTCTATAAGTAAGGCATCCAAGTCTCCACCCACTATAATGTCTCAAGATGCTCAATCATTAAGCTGGCTGAAAAAAAGATTCCATAAATTGGACTTGGTTCTTGTTGGGGGCATAAAAAGTGCCAAAAGTGACTATGTGATTTTGTAGTGTACCCTGCAGAATAATATATAATATAACCTCCTTCTGAATCTATTAGCATGCTCTTTGGATGGAAAGGACAGGACTTATAAAATATTATTGCCACTTCCCTAGCTTTTCCTGATCCTCCTGCAATATATTGGTCACCTGTAACGGTCCAGTTGAACTTCCAATCACTTTGACAATAACCATTAATTCAAATACTTTATTGCAAAGGCATGGAAGTGAACCAGCAGCATGTCATTGACAGATCTAAAGCTTTCCTGCCAAACAGCCCCTTAAGGGAGATTTTCAGACTACAGAGATTTTCAGACGCCCCTTTCAGTATCTTGCTGCGCAAGCAGCATCCGGAGCAGTAACGAGGCTGCTGCGCGGCAAGGGGTCCATTTTGGATGACGCCGTTTCTCTCTCGGCGTCGTCCATGAGTGTTGCGGCTAGCATTGGAGGCGGCCACGCTGTTTTTCACTCATGGAAGTTGTCCGTGAGTAAAAAACAGCACGGCTGCCTCCAATGCTAGCCGCAACACTCACAGACAGCGCCGAGAGAGAAACGTTGTTGTCCAAAATGGACCCCGTGCTGCGCAGAAACCTTGCTACTGCTCCGGACGCTGCTTGCGCGGCAAGACGCTGAAAGAGGTGTCTGAAAATCTCCTACATGTTATAGTGTTACTATTCCACTTTAACTGCTCTGGCTTCCTCCTGTGGAATTCTGGGGTTTGTAGTTTAGTGAGGCCTAAGATCTCTCTGGCTGTGAGTTGTAAATGCCCCTCCCTAAACTGCAAATCCCATGATTCAAAAGGAGGCAGCCACAGCAAATCAAGTGGAATACTAACACTATAAGAGTTTTGTCTGAAAATCTAGTTAGAATGAAACATAATTTTTGTTTTTCGGTTTGTCTTTTGATTCCCATGCCCCTCACATTCTACCTCCACCTCCTCCCTTCATGGTCCCAGGCACAAGCCATCTGCTTGTGTCATAGAGGGAACAAGGCAAACAGCGCAAGGACCCAACAGTGGGAGGCAAAAAAACTTGCACAGGAAGCAAGTAAAGGGAACACATGGTCTCAGATGTCTTTACACTAATGCACAGAGCATGGGAAATAAGCAAGATGAACTTGAACTCCTCGCACTACAAAACAAATATGATATAATAGGCATTACTGAAACCTGGTGGGACGAGTCTCATGATTAGAATGTAGGAATAGAGGGGTATAACATTTATAGGAGAAACAGGCCAAACAGGAAAGGAGGAGGAATAGCATTATATGTCAGGGATATTTACACCAGTGAAGTGATCCACGACATCAATACTGGAAGCCAGGTGGAGAGCATCTGGATAAAAATTAAAGGGGAGGGAAACAACAGGGATGTTATTGTGGGACTCTACTACAGACCCCCAAATCAGTCGGAGGAATTGGATGTTGCCTTTCTAGAACAGATGAACACACATGCAGAAAGGAGAGATGTAGTAGTGATGGGGGACTTCAACTATCCTGATATTTGCTGGCAATCTAACTCAGCCAAAACTACAAGGTCTAGCAAATTCCTTACATGCCTGGAAGATAATTTCATGGTCCAAAAGGTGGAAGAGGCAACAAGGGGGTCAGCTATTTTAGATCTGATCCTAACCAACAGGGATGACCTGGTTAATGGGGTGCAAGTGGTGGGATCCTTAGGTGAGAGTGATCATGTTCTCCTGGAGTTTGTTATACAATGGAAAGGAGAAGCCAGGCATAGTCAGACACGCATTCTTGACTTTAGGAGAGCTGATTTCAATAAACTCAGGGAAATACTGGGGGTGATCCCGTGGTCAGGAATACTAAAAGAGAAGAGACCTCAAGACGGATGGGACTTACTCAAAAGGGAGATACTGAAGGCACAATTTCAAACAGTACCATTGAGGAAGAAAAATGGGAGGTGTCTCAAGAAACCAGGATGGATGACGAAAGAAATATCAACAGAGCTAAGTTTTAAACGGAACATGTATAGGAAATAGAAAAAGGGGGAAATCACCAAAGAAGAATTCAAACAGATAGCGAACACATGTAGGAGTAAAGTCAGAAAAGCTAAAGCGCAGAATGAGCTCAGGCTTGCTAGGGAGGTTAAGAACAATAAAAAGGGTTTTTTTGGGTATGTCCGCAGCAAAAGGAGGAAGAAGGAAATGATAGGGCCGCTACGTGGAGAAGATGGCAAAATGCTAACAGGGGACAGAGAAAAGGCAGAATTACTCAACACCTTCTTTGCCTCAGTGTTTTCAGAAAAGGAAAAGGAGGACCAACCTGAGGAGAATGGAACAGAGGACACAATAGGGGAAATCCAGCTCAAAATAAGTAAAGAGGTAGTACAGGAATACCTTCTTAATCTAAATGAATTTAAATCTCCAGGACCAGATGAACTACATCCAAGAGTATTAAAAGAGCTGGCAAATATAATCTCAGAGCCATTGGCAATAATATTTGAGAACTCCTGGAGAACAGGAGAAGTCCCAGCAGACTGGAGGAGGGCAAACGTTGTTCCCATCTTCAAAAAGGGGAAAAAAGAGGATCCCAACAATTATCGTCCAGTTAGTCTGACATCAATACCAGGGAAGATTCTAGAGCAGATCATTAAACAGAGAGTCTGTGAACATTTAGAAGGCAATGCCATAATCACAAAAAGTCAACATGAGTTTCAGAGAAACAAGTCATGCCAGACTAATCTGATCTCTTTTTTTGATAAAGTTACCAGCTTGGTAGATGAAGGGAATGCTGTGGACATCGCATACCTTGATTTCAGTAAGGCCTTTGACAAGGTTCCCCATGACATTCTTGCAAACAAGCTTGTAAAATGTGGGCTAGACAAGTTAACTGTTCAATGGATTTGTAATTGGTTGACCGGCCGAACCCAAAGGGTGCTCAGCAGTGGCTCCTCTTCGTCTTGGAAAGATGTAACCAGTGGGGTGCCACAGGGTTCTGTCCTGGGCCCAGTGCTATTCAACATCTTTATCAATGACTTGGATGAGGGAATTAGGGGCATACTTATTAAATTTGCAGATGACACCAAATTGGGAGGAGTAGCTAATACCCTAGAGGACAGGATCAAAATTCAGAATGACCTGGATAGACTGGAGAGCTGGGCCAAAGCTAACAAAATGAAATTCAATACGGAGAAATGTAAGGTACTGCACTTAGGGCGGAAAAATGAAATGCATAAATATAGGATGGGAGAGGCCTGGCTGAATGAGACTACGTGCGAAAGGGATCTAGGAGTCCTAGTAGACCACAAGTTGAACATGAGCCAACAGTGTGATACGGCAGCTAAAAAGGCCAATGCGATTTTGGGCTGTATCAATAGAAGTATAGTGTCTAGATCAAGGGAAGTAATAGTGCCACTCTATTCTGCCTTGGTCAGACCTCACTTAGAATACTGTGTCCAGTTCTGGGCACCACAATTCAGAAAGGATATTGACAAATTGGAGCGTGTCCAGAGAAGGGCAACTAAAATGGTGAAAGGATTGTAAATGATGCCTTATGAGGAGAGACTTAGGGAGCTGGGTATGTTTAGCCTGGAAAAAAGACGGTTAAGAGGTGATATGATAGCCCTGTTTAAGTATTTGAAGGGATGTCACGCTGACGATTGAGCAAGCTTGTTTTCTGCTGCTCCAGAGACTGGAACACGAAGCAATGGATGTAAGCTCCAGGAACAGAGATTCCACCTCAACATGAGGAGGAACTTTTTGACAGTAAGAGCTGTTCGGCAGTGGAACACACTCCCTCGGAGTGTGGTGGGGTCTCCTTCCTTGGAGGTCTTTAAACAGAGGCTGGATTGCCATCTGTCGGGGATGGTTTGATCAAGATTTCCTGCGTGGCAGGGGGGTTGGACTGGATGGCCCTCGTGGTCTCTTCCAACTCTGCAATTCTATGATTCTATGATTCTATGCTTGACCTTGGTTCAAGATGATAGCTTACACTGGGAACTGCCAGGCACGCATTCCATTGCTTCACCCTGTTCAGGCCCCCCTTTCTCCATGGCAGGCCTCTGGCTGGGCAGAATATGTCAAGCCACTTTATGGTGGGCTTCTGCCTAGGCTAAGCTGAACAAGGCCTATATGCTCAGCCCAGACAGAGGACCTGACACTCACCAAATATTGAAGGTACTGGTTTGTTTCCCTTATTATGTGTTTCCTGCAAAAGTTTTATATTAGGGTGAAGTCCCTTCAGTTGTTTGGCTCTTTTGATCACAAACCCAAGACCTTTGACATTTAGTGATACTAAATGTGTCCCTGTTGGTGCTTCTGGACCTCTCAGCGGCTTTCAATACGATAGATCATGGCATTCTCCTGGATCGCCTGAGTGGGTTAGGAATCGGAGGCACTGCGCTCCAGTGGTTCCGGTCCTTCCTCTCGGGCACGTCCCAGAGGGTGTTGCTCGGGGACAGCTGCTCCAGCAGAAAGGAGCTTACTTGTGGTGTTCCGCAGGGCGCCATCCTGTCCCCGATGCTGTTTAACATCTATATGAAGCCGCTGGGTGAGATTATTCAGAGTTATGGGTCTGGGTGTTATCAGTACGCTGATGACACCCAGATCTATTTCTCCCTGTTCCAATCATCGGCCTCGAATTCCAATGGCATCTCTCCTCTTAATGACTGTCTTAAAGCAGTAATGGGCTGGATGAGGAAAAACAGATTGAGAGTAAATCCGGACAAAACGGAGGTGCTCAAGGTAGCGGCCCCGAAACCAGGAGCTGGGTTGCAACCGCCAGTCCTGGATGGGTCACGCTCTCCGTTAAGGACTGTGTTCACAGTCTGGGGGTGCTCCTTGATTCCTTGCTTCAGATGACGAGTCAAGTGAATGCGACGGTCAGGAGCGCTTGTTATCAGCTTCGGCTGATACGCCAGCTGTGCCCTTTCCTGGAAGTAAGGGACCTCGAGACTGTGGTGCACACGCTGGTAATATGATGGGGGAGACCTGGCTGATTGAGACTACGTGTGAAAGGGATCTAGGAGTCCTAGTAGACTACAAGTTGAACATGAGTCAACAGTGTGATGCGGCAGCTAAAAAGGCCAATGCGATTTTGGGCTGCATCAATAGAAGTATAGTGTCCAGATCAACGGAAGTAATAGTGCCGCTCTATTCGGCCTTGGTCAGACCTCACCTAGAATACTGTGTCCAGTTCTGTGCACCACAATTCAAAAGGGATATTGACAAATTGGAGCGTGTCCAGAGGAGTGCGACTAAAATGGTGAAAGGTCTGGAAACCATGCCTTATGAGGAGAGACTTAGGGAGCTGGGTATGTTTAGCCTGGAAAAAAGAAAGTTAAGAGGTGATATGATAGCCCTGTTTAAGTATTTGAAGGGGTATCACGTTGAGGATGGAGCAAGCTTGTTTTCTGCTGCTCCAGAGATTGGAACACGGAGCAATGGATGCAAGCTCCAGGAACAGAGATTCCACCTCAACATTAGGAGGAACTTTTTGACAGTAAGAGCTGTTCGGCAGTGGAACGCACTCCCTCGGAGCGTGGTGGGGTCTCCTTCCTTGGAGGTCTTTAAACAGAGGCTGGATGGACATCTGTCAGGGATGCTTTGATCGTGATTTCCTGCATGGCAGGGGGTTGGACTGGATGGCCCTGGGTCTCTTCTAACTCTGCAATTCTATGATTCTATGAACCTCTCGTCTAGATTTCTGCAATGTGCTCTACATGGGGCTACCCTCGTGCTTGGTCCGGAAACTTCAGTTGGTACAAAATATGGCAGCCAGAGTGGTCTCAGGAACATCTCGGAGAGATCATATAACTCCAGTATTAAAATCTCTCCACTGGCTGCCTATCAGTTTCCGGGCCCAGTAAAGGTGTTGGTTATTACCTTTAAAGCCCTAAATGGCTTGGGCCCAACTTATCTCCGGAACCGCCTCCTCCCATACAATCCTCCCCACGCACTCCAGTCCTCTGGGAGGAATCAGCTTCAGCCACAAAAATCAAGGCTGTCTGCAACCTCCCAGAGGGCCTTTTCGGTAATTGCCCCCAATTTATGGAATGACCTGCCGAATGAGATCCGTCAGTTGACAAGCTTGAGTAGCTTTAAAAAAGCACTAAAGACAGATCTCTTTTGCCAGGCCTTTCCTGATTAGATCCTGGCCTCTGGAGCTCAATTTCCTGGCTTTTTAAAATTATGTATATATTTGTTTTTAATGTGTTTTTAGTTAGAAGGTTTTAATTTTATAGTGTTTAATGTCTTTTTATGGGGGGAGGGTTGGGTGGGTGGTGTTTTTAGTCTTTATTATAATGTTTTAATTGTTGGAAGCCACCCCGATTGTTTTTAGCAGAGGGGCAGGGTATAAATAAATATTATTATTATTATTCTCAGGTCAGACATATTAATTCTGAGTTGGCCATGTATGCTCCGATCTTGTGTTCCTTCCCTCATATGCTGTTCTTTTTGTTGTCAGGTGACTACATTACCAGGCAGACTGAGTGTGTAATCACACAGATGATGATTGATTCTCAGTAAATAGTGGCTCAGGTAATTGAGGCTTCAGCACCTCCAATGTAGGGAATTGTGACATTGCATTCAGGGCTGGCTTTCCCAACTTCTGTTCAGTCTCAACAGGGGAGACTGTTAAAGCAGCATGAGCCACAAAATGGGAATCTCCAGTGAGCAAGGTTCTCTGCTCCTTTAATGGACAATGGTCTATGGCCTCATCCAAATGGTTGCATAGTTGACCAGTGTGAGGCACCAGTAAACCCACTCACATTAGCTCAATAAGAAAATCTTTATTCAGCAAGGCAGTGTAGTTCTAGTAACATAGCAAACCTAGTTCTGAGGCAAACAGTCAGAATACAGAACAGATAACCCTTGGGCTGTGCAAGGGGGGGAGAATAGAAGGGAAGGGTGAGAGGGAGTGAGATTGGGGACCAGATGGCCCTGGCCATAAAGTTATATGGGAGAGAAAACAGCAAAGAGAAAACATCCAAACATTCTCAGGCTGCATTCCTGGAGGGAGAGGCCCAGAACCAAACTCATGTCAGGTCTGCACTGGATTCAACTCTAACTCCCAGAATCCAGGGGGATATGACAGCCAGTATCATCTATCCGACAAGCAGAATTCCTTATCAAAGAAGAGAGGGCAGTTGTAATTTATAAAGTTTTGAAATTTGCTTTTTTGTTTCCCCTAAATTATTGTGTCTAATTTGTTTTCTTTTTGTTCAGATCCTTCTCTTTTCAAACCCTCTTTAAATCTTTCCATCAATTGTAAATATGTTCACCATCAGATTTTTTTTTCTTTTATTTTCTTCAAAATGGTCTCATAATTTTAAGTAGAAATCTCCATGTTGTTCTTTCCTCAATAAGTCTTATACCTAAGCCATTAGTCTGTGGATTTCTATCTGTCCAGGAATGCCTTTTCTGGAGAAACCCATAAGGGTATTTTTCTATGCAAGTTGTTTTTCTGAATCATCCATAATTTTAATAAAGCTCTTCTAATGGCATGATTGTTATATTCTTTGTTTATTTTCACTTTTTCATACCAAGTATAGGCATGCCACCCAAATCTTAGGTTAAAACCTTCAAGGTTTAATAATCTGTCATCCTGTAGGTTAATCCAATCTTGAATCCAAATTAAGGAAGAGGCATCAAAATAGTTCTTTAAGTCGGGGAGATCACAACCATCTCTGTTTCTTGTGTCTGTTAATATCAAAAAATTAATTCTAGTTTTTTTCCTCCCCATATGAATATAGTAAGATCTTTCTGGTAAATTTTGAAGAAGGAAGAGCAATTTCAGTAAAACATTCATTTTGACTACTGAAATTCTTTCAAGTGGGGATAGATGTAATTTGACCATTTGATAAGTCATTTTGGATATCTTTCCATGTCTTTTTCTAATAGTTTTCAAACAGATCTGCACTTCTCTTAGTGATCCAAATCCCAAGATATTTTACTTTCTTTTCAATCTTACATCCTGATTTAATTTTTAATTCTTTTTCTTCCATTAAAGACATTTTTTTCAATAAAGTTGTTTTTTCTCTATTTATTTTAAATCTGGAAACATCCCCAAATTCTTTTAATAAATTCATCAAATCTTCAATATGGTTTGTTGGGTTCTCCAACCCCCCCCAAACCTCCCCCCCAAAACCCCAAATTGTCTGCGAAGGCCCTTAACTTACAGGAGTATCCCTTGATTTTAACATCCAGAATATTCTTGTTTGACCTGATATTCCTGATAAGGATTTCTAGGACCAAAAGGAATAATAAAGGCAAAAGCGGACATCCTTGCCTAGTTCCTTTTTTTACTGAAATGGTTTCAGATTTTTTTTTTTTTTGCCATTTATAATAATTTGTGCATATTGATTTTGGTATATATGTTTGATTCCATTGATAAATGTATTGCCCATTTCAAATTTCTTCATTATTTCAATCATAAAATTCCACCGAATGTTACCAAATGCTTTTTTGACATCCAAGAAAATCATTGCCATCTTCTTCTCATTATATATCTCAAATTATTCTACAATATCTAATACTGTCCTCATATTATATCAAATCTGTCTTTCTGGTAGAAAGCCAATCTGGTCCTTGTTAATTATCTCTTGTTTTAATCTGTCAACTAATACAGAAGTGTAGATTTCATCATCTAAGTTTAGTAATGAGATCAAGCAATATTTTTGTATTTCATTACTATCTTTTCCTTCTTTCAGTATAAGAGCTATGTTGTCCTTTTCCCAAGATTCTGGAATTCCCTTCTCTTCTATGTTGTTTAAAATTTTTTTTAGAGGTAATATTAATTCATTTTCAAAACTTTTATAATAAAGTTCAGAGAATCCATCAGGTCATGGGGCTTTACCAATTTTCATTTTCCTGATTGCATTTGAGATCTCAGCTATTGATATTGGGTCATTTAATTTCTTCTGTTGTTCTTGTGTTAGAATTAGTATTGTTTGGTTTTTAAAGTAATTTCTCAATTTTTCCCAGTCCATGTCCGATAGTTCTTTTTCTTCAAATAAGTTTTATAGCAGTCTGAGAATATTTTTTTAATTTGTTCTTGACATGTAATTAACTTCTCTTTGCATCTTATTTAAACTATCAATTTTTTTGACTTTCCTTTTTAAGTCTATTAGCTAGCCACTTCCCTGTTTTGTTTGTGTATTTCTGCTTCATGCTTAATAATAATAATAATAAAATTTATTTGTTCCCCGTCCCTCTACAAAATGCAATTGGGTGGCTTACAGCATTAAAATATGCGTACAAACCCCTCCATCCCACCCACCCACCCCTTAAAATACAATTAAATAATTAAACATTTAAAACATACTTAATAAATACTAAAAACACTAAAAACAACACAAGAAAAAGCTGGATGGGATTGGACTAATAAGATTTTTTCTCTCTGATGGCCAGGTATCTATTCAGGAAAGGCCTGCTGGAAGAGATCCATCTTAAGAGCTTTTTAAAAGCTATTTAAGGTGGTAATGTGACGGATCTCATCCGGCAGGCCGTTCCATAATCTGGGAGCAATAGCTGAAAAGGTCCTCTGGGAGGTCGAGGAGAGCCTAGTTTTTAAAGGTTGCAGCAGAGTCCTCCCAGAGGACCTGAGTGCACGGGGAGGATTATATGGAAGGAGGCGGTCCTGAAGATAGGTAGGACCCAAGCCATTTAGGGCTTTAAAGGTGATAACCAACAGCTTGTACTGGTCCCGGAAACTAATGGGCAGCCAGTGAAGTGATCTTAAGATCAGTGTTATATGGTCTCTTCTAGATATACCCGAGACCAATCTGGCTGCCATATTCTGTACTAGTTGAAGTTTCCAGACCAAGCACGAGGGAAGCCCCATGTGGAGTGCATTACAGAAATCAAGACGGAAGGTTACCAGAGCATGTACCATGTTCTCAGCGTCCCCGACTTCCAGGAAAGGGTGCAGCTGGAAGATCAGCCAAAGCTGATAACAGGTGCTCCTGATCATCGCATTTACCTGATTTGTCATCCGGAGCGACGAGTCCAGGAGTACCCCCAACTGAGAACACAGTCCCTGGAGGAGAGTGTGACTCCATCCAGGACTGGAGGTTGCATCCTAGTACCTGGGTTCGGGGCTGCTACCGTGAGAAGCTCCATTTTGTCTGGATTCAGCTTAAATTTGTTTTTCCTCATCCAGTCCATTGCTGCCCTAAAACAATCATTGAGAGAAGAGACACCATCTGAAGTCAGAGCTGAAGACTGAGTCATGGAGAAATATATCTGGGTGTCATCAGAATACTGATAACACCTCGCCCCATGCCTCTGGATGATCTCTCCCAGCGGCTTCATATATATGTTGAATAGCATCGGGGATAGGATGGTGCCTTGTGGGATGCCACAGTTAAGTTCTTTCCTTGCAGAGCAGCTGTCCCCGAGCATTACCCTCTGGAATCTGCCCAACAGGAAGGAGTGGAACCACTGCAATGCAGTGCCTCTGATTCCTAACCTTCTCAGGCGATCCAAGAGGATGTCGTGATCTATTGTATCAAAAGCCACTGAGAGATCCAGTAACACCAACAGGGTCACATCACCTCTGTCGATGTTCAGGTGGAGGTTGTCAGCTAAGGCAACCATGGCCGTCTCAACTCCAAATCCCATCCTAAAGCCAGTTTGAAATGGATCTAGATAATCAGTTTCTTCCAAGACAGCTTGGAGTTGAAGAGCAACCACCCTCTCGATCACCTTGCTCAAAAAAGGTTATAAGGAGACTGGCCTATAGTTCTTCATATCCAGAGGGTCAAGGGAAGGTCTTTTTAGGAGTAGTCTAACCACTGCTTCCTTCAAGCAAGATGGAACATGACCTTCCCTGAGGGATGCATTGATGATGTCCCTGAGGAACATCCTTAAGGCATCACCCCCCTGGACAGCCAGTCACGAAGGGCAAGAGTCAAGAGGGCAGGTAGTCTTCCTCACTCTCCCAAGGAGCTTGTCCACATCATTGGTACTTACAGAATGAAACTGATCCAGCATAACCTCATCAACGGAGTTACTGGACACCTTGTCAATTGAATCTGCTCCAACCCCGGTGTCCAAATTGGCTCTTATCTGAGAGATTTTATCTGCAAAGAAGTTGTTAAATGGATCACAGCAGGCCGTTGTTGGGCTTAGTAACTTGATAATATCTTACCATGTTATTCCAGCTTCAGCATCTTAAATTTTGTACTTTATATCCAAATAAGTGTTCGGCCTATAACAGAAGGAAGGTCTCTATGGCAATAGTCACACTCCCATTCACAACATCATCAATGGGGCACTGATGCATGGATGCACATTGTTGTCTTTGGGGAGGGATGGAGCAAACTAGATGTTGAGTAGTTCCGCCTTTTTTGATCAACTGTTAGCATTTTACCATCCTTAAGTGAGCAACAGCCCTGCTGTTTCTTGCTTCATTCTCTTGTTATGAATGTATCTGAAAATTAACCTTTGGGGCTTTAGCTTTTCTTATACCAGTGGTTCTCAACTTGTGGGCCTCCAGATGTTGTTGGACTACAGTTCCCAGGAGCCCTGGTGGTGCAGTGGTTAAATGCTGGTACTGCAGTCTACTGCTATAGGATTGAACTCACATTGTGGTGGCAGTACCAGGATTTAACCACTGCGCCACCAGGGCTCCTGGGAACTGTAGTCCAACAACATCTGGAGACCCACAGGTTGGGGACCAGTCTTATACTATTCCTGCAAGCTTAGGCTATGCTTTATTCTCCTTGGTGGTTTGTCCTTCCTTCTATTCTTTATATACACTCTTTTAAAATTTCACATTCTCTTTGAGTTTGCTATGCAGCCATATTGGCTTTTTCAAAGGTTTCCCATTTTTCTTCTTCCATGGGAATTGTTTGTGATTGTGCTTTTTGCAACTCCTTCTTCAAGAACTCCCACCCTTGCTGAGGGTCTTTTTTCTTTAACACATCTAGTCATGGGTTTCACCTAGAATTCCCCTGAGCTTTATAAATTCAGCTTTCTTGAAATTCAGTGTCCATGTTTTGACTATACTCTTCTTTAACCTGTCTCACAGTTGTGAATTCTAGATCTCGCATGAATGGTCATTTTTCCCTAAAGTACTACTTTGATTCCAGTGACCAACTCCTCCCTTTTGGTTCAGATCATGTCAAGGATTGCTGATCCCTTTGTTCCTTCTTCTACTTCTTGAAATAGGGAATTATCTGCAAGATAGATCAAGGATTTGTTGGACAACCTATGCTTAGCAGAATTAGTCTCCTAGCACATATCATTGTAATTGAAGTTCCCCATAACTATTAATTCTTGCATGTTTAAAATTTCTGGAATAAGTTTCAGAAAAGCACTACCCACCACCTCTTCTTGAATTGCTGGCCTACACTGTTGTTTTTCAATGTGAAGTTGAAGGCTTTCACAGCTGGCATCCAAAGTTTTTGTGGGTTCCCCCCCCCCAGGCTCTGAGTCCATGTTCTAGAAGAGTTTATTCCTGATGTTTCGCCTGCATCTGTGACTGGCATCTTCAGAGAATGGTGGTGTGTTGGTATGTGGGGTTTATATATTGTGAATCCCTGTTGAAGAGGATTAGTATGTAAATTTGTGTATTTAGTAGTAGGATGTTCAGTTCTTATGGTAAGAGGATATGTGAGGGGGATTAGTGTCTATTTAGCTCATGGCCTGTTGTTGCCTCAAGCCCAGAAAAAAACCCACAAAAACCTACTGCTGTTTTTATTTCCTTCTCCATTTATTTTTACCCAAATGCTCTTGAATGACCCACTCAAACCTCTGTATAAGAGAATTGTCTTTGACATATAATGCTACTCTCCCTCCTTTTCTGCCACAGCAATTATTTTTGAATAGGCTATAACCTTCAATTATAACCTTCAGTTGTTATATTCCAATCATGGGAATCATCCCACCGGCTCTCTAATTATACTTATAAAGTCATATTTAACTTTCTGCACTAGGACTTCAAGCTCATGTTTGCTTCTTTTTTTTTTCTTTCCCCAAGCTCTGTGTATAGATATTTAAAGCCTTGTTTGTTCCAATCTATTGATTTATCATGAGCTTTACTGTGGATGCAATTCTTGATGAGTTTGCACAAATGCACTTCCAATTTATGTCATGTTGGCATACAGGTGCCTCTATAAGCCTGAGCAGTGAATCTCCAATCACCAGCACCTTTCTTTTTCTTTTGCTGCTGTTGGCAGTTAATGATTGACGCAGAAATGACGAGACCACACACATAAGATTGGGTTAAAATATGGGCCACTTTATTGATATATTGCCTATTTACTGTAATTTCTTGTGGTATGCCGAATATGGAAAAGGGGGGGAGATCCCTCATGGGGGCACGCGCATGGGCGGTTGGTCACAACCGACCTAACCCCCAGCGCCCCTGGGCGACTCACCTGAGCCCCAAGGGGGATCCCGGTGTCAGGGGTTCCCCTTGGGCGCCATCAGCTGGAGGGCCCCGCATTGGGAAGGAAATCCCTAAGCCACATAGCTTCTGAGAAGGATCTCCCCCCCGAGGCTGGCCCCAAGGATATCCTACCTCCCCGTACCCTATCCGTTAAGGACGCCGGTACAGTTCAGTGAAGGATATCCTACCACTCAATTTGAGGTTGCCATAGGTGAACGCCAATTTTTCATCTCCCCGCTCCCTGCAAGTGACCACCTATTTAAGAAACCGCACCCGGTGCCAATTGTCAACGTCCAAAGCGACAGTATGGGGTAGGCAAAACACCCCTCGGAAAAGAGCAGGTAAAAATTCCTACCCGGCCCAGAATGCGACCAGAGATGTCATACTGTGGCAGAGGCAGGGTGGGTGGGTTTTCGAACCGATGGAAAAGAGGAGGAGACCAGGGGAGGCCGTGGGTAAAATAGGCCCTGCCTTGGCGCCTCCCCTGACTCCTCCCGGCCGGGGCGTGTCCACGCCCAGGGCAGCCCATGGTTCGCCTCCCTGCTCATCATTAAAACACCTCCCCCGGATCCACCATTCTTCAGGATCCGGGGGGGTGTCTGTTAATGATTGACGCAGAAATGACGAGACCACACACATAAGATTGGGTTAAAATACGGGCCACTTTATTGATATATTGCCTATTTACTGTAATTTCTTGTGGTATGCCGAATATGGAAAAGGGGGGGAGATCCCTCATGGGGGCATGCGCATGGGCGGTTGGTCACAACCGACCTAACCCCCAGCGCCCCTGGGCGACTCACCTGAGCCCCAAAGGGGATCCCGGTGTTCGGGGTTCCCCTTGGGCGCCATCTGCTGGAGGGCCCCGCATCGGGAAGGAAATCCCTAAGCCACATAGCTTCTGAGAAGGATCTCCCCCCCGAGGCTGGCCCCAAGGATATCCTACCTCCCCGTACCCTATCCGTTAAGGACGCCGGTACAGTTCAGTGAAGGATATCCTACCACTCAATTTGAGGTTGCCATAGGTGAACGCCAAGTTAACATCTCCCCGCTCCCTGCCATAGATAGGGGCAAGTATCCACTTAGCCCCTATCCCCCATGAGGGTAGCTAAAACAGCCCTCACCCCCTGTCGCATACCCTCAAGAAAGAGCTGGATCCCCATGTCAGACAAGTGAACCCCGTCAACCCGATAGAGTTCCGGGCGTTTATATGAAATGCCCGGGTACTGTATAAACTGGCCAAGGCCTTCATTAAGAGCCCTGTGAACCGCCTTGTTCACTTTCTTTCGAGCTATGTCCAACAGCTTGGGGGGACCGTCACCGGGATAGGAGAGTCGTGGAATGATGTCAGACCAAACCAGAGAGGTTTGCGGCCACGCCGCCTTGATCCATCGCATGTCTGCCAAAGCCTGTATCGTCAAAGCTTTGCCCTTCAATAGGCCGAGATCATTGCCGCCAAGGTGGATAACCAGGACATGCGGAGGAGGTCCACGACGCTCCTGCAACAGGAAAGAGATTAAACCATTCCACCTCAAACCCCGCTTGCCCAGCCATTCGATAGAGGCAATCTCTCCCAGACCCAGCTGCGGACCCAACGGGCTCCTCTTGGCATGTCTTGCTGCCCAATACACAAAGCTGTGGCCACAAATCAGTACCCGGTACCTCATATCTGGAAAAGAAAGCATAAACAATCAATTGCATAACGGACGGATCACCAGCACCTTTCTTTTTCTTTTGCTGCTGTTGGCAGTTATGCTGACTCCTTCCTTAGTATGCCACATCCCTTGTTGCTGGTTTCCTCTTTGAGCATCTTCACTGCCACTATCCTCATGAAGATGGAGGAGGTGATTGCTTACTTCAAACAGTTCAAATCCCTTTTGCATAGTCTGCCTCTGCCAGTGACAATCCTCCAAAGTGTTTTGTCACTGTTATAATCTTCATTTTCCTTGGCAGTTTCCTCCAGTTAGTTCCGTAGGATCAATTCTCCCTTTGTTCTATCCAGGTAGTCCTCATGGTTTGCAATGCACTGAAGGGGTTCAACATATAGCTGTAGTGCACTGACATTCTTTTCCAAGAGTTACCAATTTGCATTTGTTGCAGGTGTAATTAAGGATGTAATTCTTCATGAAGTTTCTTCTCAATGGTAGCAATGAATAAGTTCAGCAATTTTCTTCTCACTGCAAGAAAGTCTGCAAAAACCATGCAGTTTTCAAAAGCTATTCACAATTCAGCTCTTAGTCTGTGAAAAATTCACTTGTGATTTTTTTATGCACAGAAAACAACATTTTCTGCAGGGAAAATAATATTTCAATGCATAAATATTTACTTAGCTGCAGAAAATACCATTTTCTGCACAAAAATGCTGTTTTCTATGCAAATTGTCCAAGTGCGAATTTTGCACAGAAGAAATTTCCAATTGCAGATTTTTTCTAAACAAAAAACCATTTTCTGCACATGAATTAATATTTCTACAATGAAATATTATTTTCTAAAAAAAACCCAACACTGTTTCCTGCAGAGAAAATGCTGTTTTCTGAGCAAATCAACCACATGAGAATTTTGTGCAGAATAAATCCTGAACTGCGAAGATTCTTGTCAGAACATGATTCTTTCTGTCAGAATTTTTCAACACTTAAAAAACAGGTTTTTTTTTTAACAATTTCCCACATATTTCTTTCAATATTCTTTCCATCCCTAGGTGTAATTGGAAAGGTTTTCTGGCAAGAAGATGAACACTACATATACAGCAGATGACTACAGGTCCTTCTACCTCCATTATTGCAGTTATTTTTTCTCCCTTTAATATGTATGGGACACACACAGATTGAGAGAGAGAGAGAGAGAGAGAGAGAGTGTTACCTTGTAGTACCTTTTAGACTGAAAGATGTTTGTAGCATAAATGTTCATAGACTCAGGCTACTTCCTCAGATACATCTAGAAAATGACTGAATAATTTATATTTGTGTGTACAAAATTCATGCTGGAAATTTCTTTCACTCAGTCTCAATGGTGCTAGAACCCTGGCCAAAGGCAGGATTCACCTAGTGCAATTGTGTTATAACAGCCTTGTGTAATAAGCATTGAAGACAACAGAGACAGACATGAGTATTAACAACTATCTTTATTGGAAGGTCCCAGGAACAGGAGGGGAAATCCACCTCCAGCCCTGAGTTTAAAATGTCTCACTTGTCTTACGAATTCACAGGAAATAGACTATAACTGGAGCTGTATTATCTGGATTTTTTTTTTTTTAAAAAGTCCCAACATATACTGGTCCAGCTTTTGAGGCTGTTCACCAATCTAGATGAGCCCTGAGAGAGGCTTGCTCTGTAATTATCTCAAGGGAAGTTAAAAGAATTTCAAAAAGAATTTTGGGGGATATTTTGTTTTGTTTGTCAGTAGAAGAGGAAAGGAAGGGATCTCTCTCATTTCTTTAAGTTTTTTTCAAGATTTCAACTAGGCAAATTCATAAGATTCCAAGGGCTTGTCTATATGGGTTAAATAGCCCATCTTTCCCCCATCTTAGAGCCCTGCAGTCCATATGATGCAAGGCATTTGCTTAATTCTTCCTCTGGTCGGTCCTCACCACCCCGGGTGGATATGGGGCTGAGACAGGGGAAGGCAAGGTAGGGCCCAATGCAATGTAGTAAAATAACACTAGGTTTAATCTGATCCATCTGGGAAGGAACAGATCAGGCCCCACATGTCTGCAGGAGCTCATCAGGCACACTGACACTTGCTCCTGCTGCCATCATCTCCTAGGCTCTCCCTGAAGCCAGGAAGGAGTCCATCAGCATGTGACCAAGGCTGGTCACTTGCAGGGGGCATTCAGTCACATGTTGCAGGTCCCCTTCCTGCCTTCTGAGTCAGCAAATAAAAAAAATTTAAAAAATGGCAGCATTGGCTACAGGGATGGGCCAGCTTGCCTGTTTGGATTCCAGCCTGTTCCGTACAGGTAATGGGGGAAGAACAGACCAGCTCCACAGCCAGGATATGGCAGTGGGGGAGCTGGTGTATCCTGGCTCATGTAGATGAGCCCTAAATTAGGTTCAACAGGAAACATAGGTGGGGGTATTAAAGGAATTCATGACATTCCTTTGGAGGATTATACATGTCCACTAATAAAAAATGCTTCTCCAGATTCAGAACCCAGTTATATTGTTGGATGTGGCAGATCACATATTTGGATGCTTCTCCCTAACTTGCATGTATAATTTCTTTGCTATGCAGCAGATTGTTACTGATGTTTTTGTGAGTGTAGAGGACGCTCAGTCATGGAGACTTCACTACAGCCCCTGTATCCTGAGGAATTTTTTATAGAGGCTATTCCACATGTTTCTACTGAATTTTACACTTTGATTTCACAGCATTGTAATATTCCTTAGGCCCATTGGCTAATGGGAAGGGGGAAGGCTAGTATGTGACTGCCATACTTACAGCTCCTGAGTGTGGCATATCAACTAAGTAGCTTCTGATTCTTTTCTTGCTAGAGATGTGTAAATACACAAGATAGAAAAATGCAGGGGAGCAGTGCTTATTCTGTCTGTTACCTGAATAGGTCCATGGGAGACCACCCTATGATCTCAGAACTATATTATTATTTTGGGAAATTATGATTACTTCAAATGGAAGGCTGTGAGATACCAGAAGCTGTGTATGCCAGTACTAACTGCAGAGAACTCCAATTTAAAGTAAAATAAATGGTTTTTATTGGAAAAGAACATGGAATGTACTCACACATGCAACACATGCTCACAAGAACCACATAGGCTAGCAAAGAGTTTAAGGCAGAAATTTTGAGTAGAGGAATAGAATGAGGAAATGGGACTACAGTTACCAGTCTTGAAGAGGGGAGGGAAGAGGTTCAGATGTAAGTCTGAGGGTAGCACAAGTCTGATCTGAGGGCATGTTGACAGACAGAGTGGCCAGGTGTCATCCACAGTGGCACACCTTGCTATTGTTTGGAGACTCATATTTATACTGTATTTCATGTCCTGAAGGGGTGTTTGGGTTTAAAAGAAAGTGTAGATGATTTCCCACTGTTTAAACAAAGGAAACAGAAACTCTGCTGATTGTTGTTAATGGCTGAAAGATAGGAATTGGTGGGTTTATCATCAATTCCTTCACATTGTAGGACAGGGAGGGGGATGAGGGATGTTTCCTGGGGATAAGGGTTGTTTTGGTCACTTGTTTGTTTGTGATGTGTGACTCATCATCAAGGGTGTCAAGATGAGATTAGCACATACCACCGTAATGGCTTTGTTTACTAGGGGCTTCACTTAATCCTATCTTGGGGGTCTGCTAGTATTTTTCCATGATACCTTCCTAGGTCCTTGTGACCTCCATTTAACCTCATTTTGTTTACACCTGTCTACTAGACCCCATGAAGTTGTGATGCATATGTTTTAAAGTCCTCAAGACAAACTAAGCAGTGAGTTATATGACTCATTATTAATTTCCTTCATAAATGCATGCCAATGTTGTCATGACTCCTCAACTCTTTGCAAAAAAGTTTTTGTAAAAAGTTCCAGTGTTGTATTCTGAGTGAACAAGAATATATTAAAGATAGCTGTAACAATTTAGTAGTCCTAAATACGTCTTTAGGAGCAAAGGGGTTGAATTAAAAAAAAACCTGTGAACTTTCATCATATGTTTTTTCACTATATGCTGTTAGAGTTGTTGCATAACTGGTCCCAGAGTATGAGATATGAACTATGAAGTCTGTGGTTCAAGTCTAATCTAATCCATGAATTCACTCAGAGACCCTAGGTGCTGCACTGCTGGAGCCCTGCCTTCTTTTGCAAATGGTTATCCTATGTCCTCCTTTCCTATGAGACAGAGATAATTGTATTTACCTAAAAAACCTATAATTTCAATTTTCTAAAGCCATTGTATAAATGCTAAGTACTATGTTATTATTATGAATTATTATTAATCGGATAGTACAATGCTAAGAGACATGGAAGAGTTGATCATCCTGTTCCATCCACCATATCTCCATCCTGTTCTGAAGGTATATCATATCCAATACTCTGAATTCTGAAGATGTCCCAAGGAATGTAGTAGAAATCCTTGCACTATTAAGCCCAAAAATCAGCCTAGTGCAACAGGAGCCTGTGTATCTTGCCCTTCTCACAGGAACAGCCAAAGTGTATCAAGAAATAAAAGCAGAGACTTGTTAAAGCCATCAGAAATTTAAACATCATCATCATCATCACCATCAAAATCATCCTGCTTTTATCCCAGTCTAGGACTCAAAGCAGTTTACAAAAGTTAAAACAGAACCCTTGTTCTATACAAGCTTGACCAAAACTTTACTCCTTTTGCTTTTTGCTTTAGGTCAAGAGGAAGTAAATTCTATTTGCAGATATTCAAGTGAAACATTAGGAAAAATTTCCTACTTGTAAAAGCAGTTGGGCAACACAGCAAGCTGCCCAAGGAAATTGCAGAATCTCCTTCTCTGGAGGTTTCATGAAAGGACAGGATAAACATCTGTCAGGAAAGACTTAAAGTGCCTGACAGTGTCATTGGCTCAATATCACTTCCAGTGAAACTTGCCTAAAGCAGTTTTTGAAACATTCTACTTCAGAGAACACTTTCCACATCAACTTCTCTGCTGTGGAACCCCCCAGAGGCTACAGCATAGTCCTCATCTGTTAGAGAAGATGCTGAGGGCCTGTGTTCTGTTCATATGGGCCTACTCTCCAGTAGTTCACAGGTGACAATATGTCTGTGTTCTGAAGTCTATAAATTTCTGAACTCGCACTACAATTAGCAGAAGAATATTCATTTCAGAAATATATGGAAAGTTTGCACAAATACACTGTAGTGAATGGGAGAGAAATACAAAGAATTCAAACATTTGCACAATTAATACATATGTTCCCAAAAGCGCATATGAAAATGTTTCAAACTTGAATGCAGAAACAAACCTCAATCTAAGGTCTCTCCTGATTTTTGAAAAAGGCTCTGGTGGTAGGGGTGAAATAATTTTTAAATAGCCTATTTCACTCCGTGGAGGCTTTGGGAAGGTTGACTAGCCTTTTTAGAATGTCAGGGGGAATTGGAGTTTTCAAAAATGGGTAGATGTTACCCACCAACATCTGAGGGATGGTGAAAATTATCCCCAGACCCACCACATTTGCCCACACTGTGCTAGATATATGAGCCTGCACCCTGAAGAATAACACCTTCAGCCATATGCACCAACCTCTGTTAATAAGGCAAAAAAAAAAAAAATAGAGACAACTTACTAACATTGTCTTTGATAGAGACAACCAGAGCTTCTAGACAACTTGAGCCTAAGAGCTACATCTTGTGAACTAAGCAGGGAGACAATTGTGGCAACAGAGGAATGCAATGTGCTTTGTTTTTTGAGCTCCGTGGGCCATTTTTTCATTCTGGTGAGGACATCTAAATTTGGCATTCCATGAATTACATTGACTGTTTTCTGGAGTAGGTTAGCCAGGATAAAATATTTTTGCTAAGAAGAATCTCCATTTACCCAAGGTCTGACCCCATATCAAGAGAAGGGCCAATATTGAAGCATAAGCTGAGGTCAACATCAGGCTGTCTAGTGAATTTTAACATTGTGTTGTTTGTCTGACTTTCCAGACATTTAATTTAATGGAAGGTATTTTCTAGTCTGCCTGCAATACTGTTTTCACTGCTTCTGAATTTAAAGATTTTTCTAAAGACATTTGAAAACTTTGTTCAAGGAATCACACTATACAACAGGAATAAGAAAAAGGCAGAATCAACTGTTGGGAGTATGGTGTTTATTAATAAGTAGCCGTGTTAGCCTCTTGCAGCACAAAAGGAGGAGGAAGAGAAAAAAAGAAATGTGGTAGCAACTTTAAGACCAACTGGTTTTTATTTTTGCATGAGCTTTCATGGGTATAAAGCCACTTGGATGCAGTACCAAGTGGTATTAAGGCCTAAGGCGTAAAGCATATTTACACTGTTGTGGGAGTGGGATAGACTGTAATAGGATCTAGAAAGATGAAAATCATGATCCTTGCTTTAAATTTTCAAAGGGCTCCGTAAGTTGATACAGATCTTTTGGATCTTTATAGTGGTCAATTAGTGCTGATGAATGAAAGCAATAAATCTGCTTACCAAAAGTCAGTTTCCCAGGGTTCAAAACTCTCTCTGAGAAGATTCCATTTGTTATATAGTATGTGCAGTAGTGAATCACTACTAGTGAGGACACGTGTATTAATATATGAAGCCATTGTCTTTGTGCATACCTATGCTAATGGATTCGAAATTGTGAATATAATTCAGTCCAGCAGTTTACTAGAAAAAACTTATAAGGAATTGAGGATTATTCCAAATTCACAAAATAAATCACTGAAATGACACATTAAAATTATTTAGTACCTTAAGCAGGTGAATGAGAACAATTATGTGAGCATGAGTTGTCTAAAGCTGCTGACACACTGCAGAAATAATCCAGTTTGACACTGCTTTAATCATCATGACCCCATCCTACAGAATCATGGGATTTATAGTTTGTTGTGGCACCAGAGCTCTCTAACAGAGAAGGCTAAATAGCTCACAAAATGACACATCCCAGAATTCCATCGCACTGAACTATGTTAAGCTTGTTAAAATGGTGCCAAACTGCATTATTTCTGTAGTGTGTTAGCAGCCTATGTCAGTACACAATGGATAATCTTCCCTGGGCTGGTCAGTGGATCTTAAAGAGCCCAGGATTTTGAGTCCTTCCAAAGATTTGGCAATTGAACTCAACTTGGCACAACACAGCTCCAGTACAAAGGACCTGCAGCAGGTGGACAATATAGAAGTAAGGAAGACCGCTAAAATAATTGGAGACTATGTGCAGAAAGAGAGTGACAGGTTTGTGTTTGATACTCCTCCTTCAAATTATACATCATCCTCTAACCAAACAGAGGAAATGGAGGAAGGGGATTATTCTTCGCCATGGCTTGCTAACAATACTGACTGAAAGTCACATAAATCAGGAAAGAGAACTTGGCCCAAAAGAAATGGATAAAAGCTTACTTCAGCACAGCAAAATTTCTATGAAACCATCAGCAACTTATTTTAAAGGTGACCAAAAAGTTATTGCGTGCTTAGCAGCAATGTAAGCTCCACTTAAAAACCACACAAAGCATGCATTTTGGGGGGGGGGGGGGATGGCCACAACTTTTTATTTTTTCCAGCTGCTCCTAGTCTTGGGGTCTGCATGGGTCCAGATCCAGACATCTACTACTTTGCCTACTGGTCATGTTAGCATGCCCTAATACCTCTTCCCTATAATATCTCATAATTGGAAATATTGGACATTTTGAAAGGGTCAGGTTGACTGGGGTGATCCAAAAAGAGTGTCACAAGGACCTGGGAAGGTGTCTTAGAAATATTTTTAGCCTTGTGTGGTTCTTAGGAACATGTGTTTGTGGGGGGGTGTTCATGCTTTTTGTGTTATTTCCAATAAAAAAATATTTTATTTCATCTTAACCCGGAGTTCTCTGCAGTTAGTACTGGTATATATAGCTGAAAAGGTCCCTGCAGTTACCCTCCTCTCTCAGGCATACTGTATGAACTAATAATCTCCCCATTTAGACTTTGATATCATGGGTGGGTCCCAAAGCACCCCCCACCTCTTAGGGTAACAGTAAATGAGCCTAGATACCCAGCCAATTCCATAACCATTATTCCAGAAAGGCAGAAATGGGATTCCACATAGAATCATAGAATTGCAGAGTTGGAGGGCCATCCACTCCAACCCCCTGCCACGCAGAAAATCACAATCAAAGCATCCCTGACAGATGGCCATCCAGCCTCTGTTTAAGGACCTCCAAGGAAGGAGACCCCACCACGCTCCGAGGGAGTGTGTTCTACTGCCGAACAGCTCTTACTGTCAAAAAGTTGCTCCTAACGTTGAGGTGGAATCACTGTTCCTTAAGCTTGCATCCATTGCTCTGTGTTCCAGTCTCTGGAGCAGCAGAAAACAAGCCTGCTCCATCCTCAACGTGACACCCCTTCAAATACTTAAACAGGGTTATCATATCGCCTCTTAACCTTCTTTTTTCCAGGCTAAACATACCCAGCTCTCTCATAAGGCATAGTTTCCAGACCTTTCACCATTTTAGTTGCTCTCCTCTGGACACACTCCAATTTGTCCATATCATTTTTGAATTGTGGTGCCGAGAACTGGACACAGTATTCTAGGTGAGGTCTGACCAAGGCAGAACAGAGTGGCACTATTACTTCCCTTGATCTGGACACTATACTTCTATTGATGCAGCCCAAAATCGCATTGGCCTTTTTAGCTGCCACATCACACTGTTGACTCATGTTCAACTTGTGGTCTACTAGGACTCCTAGATCCCTTTCGTATGTAGTCTCATTCAGCCATGTCTCCCCCATCCTATATCTATGCATTTCATTTTTTCACCCTAAGTGCAGTACCTTACATTTCTCCATGTTGAATTTCATTTTGTTAGCTTTGACCCAGCTCTCCAGTGTATCCAGGTCATTTTGAATTTTGATCCTGTCCTCTAGGGTATGAGCTACTCCTCCTAATTTGGTGTCATCTGCAAATTAGATAAGTATGCCCCTAATTACCTCATCCAAGTCATTGATAAAGATGTTGAATAGCACTGGGCCCAGGACAGAACCCTGTGGCACCCCACTGGTTACATCTTTCCAAGATGAAGAGGAGCCACTGCTGAGCACCCTTTGGGTTCAGCTGGTCAACCAATTACAAATCCATTGAACAGTTAACTTGTCTAGCCCACATTTTACAAGCTTGTTTGCAAGAATGTCATGGGGAACCTTGTCAAAGGCCTTACTGAAATCAAGGTATACGATATCCACAGCGTTCCCTTCATCTACCAAGCTGGTAATTTTATATAAAAACGAGAGAGATCTGATTAGTCTGGCATGACTTGTTTCTCTGAAACCCATGATGACTTTTTGTGATTATGGCATTGCCTTCTAAATGTTCACAGACTGTCTGATTAATGATCCACTCCAGAATCTTCCCTGGTATTGATGTCAGACTAACTGGACGATAATTGTTGGGATCCTCTTTTTTCCCCTTTTTGAAGAGGGGGTCCACGTTTGCCCTCCTGCAGTCCGCTGGGACTTCTCCTGTTCTCCAGGAGTTCTCAAATATTATTGCCAATGGCTCTGAGATTATATTTTTTCAGCTCTTTTAATACTCTTGGATGTAGTTCATCTGGTCCTGGAGATTTAAATTCATTTAGATTAAGAAGGTATTCCTGTACTACCTTCTTGCTTATTCTGTGCTGGATTTCCCCTATTGTGTCCTCCGTTCCTTTATCCTCATGTTGGTCACCCTTTTCCTTTTCTGAAAAGACTGAGGCAAAGAAGGTGTTGAGTAATTCTGTCTTTCTCTGTCCCCTGTTAGCATTTTGCCATCTTCTCCACATAGTGGCCCTATCATTTCCTTCTTCCTCCTTTTGCTGCGGACATACCCCCAAAAAACCCTTTTTATTGTTCTTAATCTCTCTAGCAAGCCTGAGCTCATTCTGCACTTTAGCTTTTCTGACTTTACTCCTACACATGTTCGCTATCTGTTTGAATTCTTCTTTGGTGATTTCTCCCTTTTTCTATTTCCTATACATTTTCCATTTAAAAATTAGCTCCATTGAAAGTTCTTTAGTCATCCATCCTGGTTTCTTGAGACACCTCCCATTTTTCTTACTCAATGGTACTGTTTGAAATTGTGCCTTTAGTATCTCACTTTTGAGAAAGTCCCATCCATCCTGAGATCTCTTCTCTTTTAGTATTCCTGACCCTGGGATCACCCCCAGTTTTCCCCTGAGTTTATTGAAATCAGCTCTCTTAAAGTCGAGAAAATGTGTCTGACTATGCCTGGCTTCTCCTTTCCATTGTATAACAAACTCCAGGAGAACATGATCACTCTCACCTAAGGATCCCACCACTTGCACCCCATTAACCAGGTCATCCCTGTTGGTTAGGATCAGGTCTAAGATAGCTGACCCCCTTGTTGCCTCTTCCACCTTTTGGACCATGAAATTGTCTTCCAGGCAAGTAAGGAATTTGCTAGACCTTGAAGTTTTGGTTGAGTTAGATTTCAGGCAAATATCAGGATAGTTGAAGTCACCCATCGCTACTACATCTTTTCTTTCTGCGTGTGTGGTTATCTGTTCTAGAAATGCATCATCCAATTCCTCCATCTGACTTGGGGGTCTATAGTAGAGTCCCACAATAACATCCCTGTTGTTTCCCTCCTCTTTAATTTTTATCCAGATGCTCTCCACCTGGCTTCCAGTATTGATATCATGGGTCTCTTCACTGGTGTAAATATGCCTGACCTATAATGCTATTCCTCCTCCTTTCCTGTTTGGCCTGTTTCTCCTATAAAGGTTATACCCCTCTATTCCTACATTCCAATCATGAGACTCATCCCACCAGGTTTCAGTAATGCCTAATATATCATACTTGCTTTGTAGTACTAGGAGTTCAAGTTCATCTTGCTTATTTCCCATGCTCTGTGCATTAGTGTAGAGACATCTAAGACCATGTGTTCCCTTTACTTGCTGCCTGTGCAAGGTTTTTTTCCTCCCACTGTTGGGTCCTTGAACTGTTTGCCTTGTTCCCTCTATGACAGTTTGACTTTTTTCTCCAGCTCTGCCCCATAAGTCTGTCCATGTTGTTCTTCCTCATTGTCCTTGATAAGGGAAAGGGCTTTGAATCAATTCTGTAGCTGCAAGCTGCTCGAAGAATCCCTGGATTTTCTTGTTTTGTTTGTGACATTCCTCCAGATATCAACCTCCTGTGTCTGTGGAGTGACACTCTCCTCCCCAGCCAGTGGGGGGATGCCACTGTGTGGTTCATTGCCACCAGGGAATAGGAAGGGTCTACTCCCACAACCTGGATGCAACCTTTTGCCCATTCTCCCAGAGTCCCTTAGGGCCCTCCTGCTATCATTCTGATGGATAGTGCCAACCCTGTCACTTCCTTGGATCCATATCCCATGCCCAAACCATATTTTACAAGTTGTGACAAATTAACAAGCAAATTACAGTACTCGATTTGACAATAAGGAGGGAAGGGTTGATTGGTATGAAGCTCCAAAGCCAAATGAAGCTTGCCTTAGAAATAGAGGGAGGAGCTAACAGCCACTAGCTGTCTATGTTGCTGCAGCCTCAGTCCCTAGAGCTCAGTGTATAGGAGCAAGGCTAACAGGTGAGGCCAAAAGGGGTGTTTGGTGTGGGTGTGGGGGAAGAGACACCATAAGGTGAGCTTGTGGATGCTGGATTAAACTTCTCAAACCCCAGATAGTCTCTTGGGAGAGTTTGTTGGGCTAATGCTGGTGTTGTTTGCATGAGCTGAATGTAGGCTTGCTGAGGGGACTCATTAGTATTTGTTTGGAGGTCTGCTGATTGAGTGGGGTGTGCTCATGTGCTCATTTGCATTTGTTTGTCTGAGTTGGGAGGAGGCTTGCTTGGGGGGTTCATTAGTTTTTAATTGTGTGGTGGTGACCTTTTGCCTCTTTGGTTGTGAGGGATTAGCACCTGGTCTCAGGGAGGCAGAGCTTCTGCTGAGAGGAAGTGAGTCAGAGACTGCTGAGAGAAAGCACGTCAGAGACAGAGGGAGGAGCTAGCAGCCACTAAATGTCTATATAGCTGCAGCCCCAGTCCATGGAGATCGGTGTACAGGAGCTCAGTTCACAGATGAGGCTAACAGGGGTGTCTGGCATGGGTGTTTAGCAGGTGAGTTTTGAGGGAAAGGCCCAGAACTCTGTTTTAGTGCCCAATTCAGATTACTCTAGGCCTGTCTACATGGTAAAAAAAATACGTACACTGTTCGGAAGATGGATCTTCCATAGACATGGCCATTCAGATTCATACGTGTCATTTGGAAGGGGGGCTAGCGAATCCCCCATAAACGATATGGATTCGGAATTCAGAAGTATTAGCAGATCTCAGCCTAAAATCCGTACAGCCATTCGAATGGTTGATCGTCTGTACCCTCCGTTCGCACACATACGAACAGCCAGTGTAATCTCATTGGCTGCCCGAGTAGAGGGGCAGAGCTAGCAAGGAGGGGAATTGGGAGCGGCTGCCATGTTGGATTCCTGGCTAAGTGAGAGTCCGGTAAATCCGTGAATAATATATATTTAGTTTTATTTTTCATTGTAAATAGGGAAAACCGACTGTCTTCAAAGCAGGCAACTTTTAAAATAATAATAAAAAAGCAGCAGGAGACTTAAAACTGCTGCTTGGCTTGCTCGCTCCACCCAGCTGGGGAAGGGGGGGTCATACGGAGTTGGGGGGGTAAAAATCATGTAGGCGGATCTTAGGTATTCGAACGACTGCATATTCATATTTTTTAACCCCCAAACAGATTTTTTAAAATTGTATACACAGGCCCTCTATATGGATAGTGAGAATGCTGCTGTAGTCACCTGCAACAGCTGTGGTATATTTGCCTTCTTGCCAGAAGATGTGCATAGCTAAAACTGCTGCAAGTGTAAGTTGGTTCTGTTGTTGGAAGAGAAGGTCCAGCAACTTGATGCCCATTTATCCACTCTCCAGCATATTAGGGAGTAGAAGGTTTTCTTAGACAGAGCAGAGCAGACTGTCCTGGTGGGGACACACACAGGAGATGTCTCTGTGGAGGAGGTTAATTCCCATATAGAGGAGGTAGACATTTGGAGGAATCTGATGCATAGAAGAAAAAGGAGCAGGGGGTCATTCTATGCATTTGGCCTTACAGGATCGATTTGAACCTCTCTCCCTTATCAGTGATGATAAAGCACAGCAAAAAAGAGCAGCAGAGCTAGGCCTCAGAGAATGTGCATGAGATCTTGGAAAGCTCAGCACACAGATTGGCCTCTGCCAGTCCTTGGAGGAGGTGTGTGGCAGTGGTAGGAGACTCTTTGCTGAGGGGTATAGAATCAGTAGTTTGAGGACCTGACAAGATGTCTTAAGAGTTGTACTGTCTCATTGAGGCAAAAAGCCATGATGTAATGGAGAAGCTGACAAGACAAGTCTCTACACTTGTTCCTCAATGTCTATGACTGAGAATGGGTTATGGTCAGAGATTATTCTTGGCAGTATGTACAATTTTTCTATATTTGTACATATACAGTAGATGTTGATCTTAAAAACATATCTATTCAAGACCACGACTTATGGCAATCCAAGAAAAATATAAATTATTTTTTTCCATTCCATATTTAGATCTCCAAACAATTAGGGATAGGATAATTAGGGATAGTTCCATGTGGGAACCAATGATACTGCAAGGCACAGCTTTCCAAAGATCAGAAGAGATTTTGAGGCTATGGGGAGGAAGCTGAAAGAAATGGATGCACAGGTTGTTATCTCGTCTCTTCTGCCAGTTGAAGGGCATGGTCCAGGAAGGGAGAGGAAAATAGCCGATGTAAATAACTGGCTCCATAGATGGTGTCACCGAGAAGGATTTGGATTCTTGGATAACGGGCTGCGGTTCCATGAGCAAGAGATGGGGTGCATCTCACGACAATTGGCAGAAACATTTTTGCCAACAATCTGAAGAATTTGATCAGGAGGGCTTTAAACTGAGTCATATGTGGGAGGGAGACAGTTTTCTGGAAGGCAAAAAAGTCAAACTGTCATAGAGGGAACAAGGCAAACAGTGCATGGACCCAACAGTGAGAGGCAAAAAAACCCTTGCACAGGCAGCAAGTAAAGGGAACACGTGGTCTTAGATGTCTCTACACTAATGCACAGAGCATGGGAAATAAGCAAGATGAACTTGAACTCCTAGCACAACAAAGCAAATATTCTATAATAGGCATTACTGAAACCTGCTGGGATGAGTCTCATTATTGGAATGTAGGATAGAGGAGTATAACCTTTATAAGAGAAACAGGCCAAACAGGAAAGCAGGAGGAATAGCATTATATGTCAGGGATATTTACACCAGTGAAGAGATTCATGACATCAATACTGGAAGCCAGGTGGAGAGCATCTGGATAAAAATTAAAGGGGAGGGAAACAACAGGGATGTTATTGTGGGACTCTACTACAGACCCCCAAGTCAGACGGAGGAATTGGGTGATGCCTTTCTAGAACAGATGAACACACACGCAGAAAGAAGATGTAGTAGTGGTGGGTGACTTCAACTATCCTGGTATTTGCTGGCAATCTAACTCAACCAAGACTTCAAGGTCTAGCAAATTCCTCACTTACCTGGAAGATAATTTCATGGTCCAAAAGGTGGAAGAGGCAACAAGGGGGTCAGCTATTTTAGATCTGATCCTAACCAACAGGGATGACCTGGTTAATGGGGTGCAAGTAGTGGGATCCTTAGGTGAGAGTGATCATGTTCTCCTGGAGTTTGTTATACAATGGAAAGGAGAAGCCAGGCATAGTCAGACATGCATTCCAGACTTTAGGTGAGCTGATTTCAATAAACTCAGGGAAAAACTGGGGGTTATCCCATGGTCAGGAATAGTAAAAGAGAAGGGTCTTCAAGATGGATGGGACTTTCTCAAAAGGGAGATACTGAAGCACAATTTCAAATAGTACCAATGAGGATGAAAAATGGGAGGTGTCTCAAGAAACTAGAATGGATGACTAAAGAACTTTCAACAGAGCTAATTTTTAAATGGAACATGTATAGGAAATAGAAAAAGGGAGAAATCACCAAAGAAGAATTCAAACACATAGCAAACACGTGTAGGAGTAAAGTCAGAAAAGCTGAAGTGCAGAATGAGCTCAGGCTTGCTAGAGAGGTTAAGAACAATAAAAAGGGGTTTGGGGGGTATGTCCGCAGCAAAAGGAAGAAGGAAATGGTAGGGCTGGTAAGTGGAGAAGATGGCAAAATGCTAACAGGGGACAGAGAAAGGCAGAATTACTTAACACCTTCTTTGCCTCAGTGTTTTCAGAAAAGCAAAAGGGTGACCAACCTGAAGATAATGGAACAGAGGACACAATAGGGGAAATCCAGCACAGAATAAGCAAAGAGGAAGTATAGGAATACCTTCTTAATCTAAATGAATTTAAATCTCCAGGACCAGATGAACTACATCCAAGAGTTTTAAAAGAGCTGGCAAATGTAATCTCAGAGCCATTGGCAATAATCTTTGAGAACTCCTGGAGAACAGAAGTCCCAGCAGACTGGAGGAGGGCAAACATTGTCCCCATCTTCAAAAAGGGGAAAAAAGAGGATCCCAACAATTATCGTTCAGTTAGTCTGACATCAATACCAGGGAAGATTCTAGAGTAGATCATTAAACAGGGAGTCTGTGAACATTTAGAAGGCAATGCCATAACCACAAAAAGTCAACATGGGTTTCAGAGAAACATGCCATGCCAGACTAATCAGATCTCTCTCTCTTTTTTTAATAAAATGACCAGCTTGGTAGATTAAGGGAATGCTGTAGATATCAAATACCTTGATTTCAGTAAGGCCTTTGACAAGGTTCCCCATGACATTCTTGCAAGCAAGCTTGTAAAATGTGGGCTAGACAAGTTAACTGTTCAATGGATTTGTAATTGGTTGACTGGCCGAACCCAAAGGGTGCTCAGCAGTGGCTCCTTTTTGTCTTGGAAAGATGTAACCAGTGGGGTGCCACAGGGTTCTGTCCTGGGCCCAGTGCTATTCAACATCTTTATCAATGACTTGGATGAGGGAATGTTCATGCATGGCAAGAGGTTGGACTGGATGGCTCTTGTAGTCTCTTCCAACTCTATGATTCTATGATATTATCACCAATGGTGGACTTGTAAAAAACAAAAATAAAAAATAACAAATCTGGAATGAAATTCATGGTCAGGTGGAGAAAAAAATTAAGGAGAAATTTTGTTTAAAAAAGAGCTTTACATTTTAGGTTTGAAAGAACACAATAATTCAGTAACACCACATGAAAAGCTGATGGACTACGTAATCACCACAGCAAGATTGATTTATGCAAAAAAGAGGAAAGATGCTGATATCCCCAATAGAAGATTGGATTGTAAAACTACTTGAACTTGCTGAGATGGATAAATTAATCATGTTACTAAAGGACAAGATGATGGAAACCTTTCAAAATGAATGGATGCCTTTTTTGAGATATATTCAAAAAAAGGATAAATGACCATATTAGCAGGGTTTGAAATTTTTGTATTATTGGTAGGATAGTGGTTGAGGTTGAGTCTATCAAAATTGTTAAGATAGGAGGGAAAATGTGAAAGAGTACATAAGGATATGAAGCTAGGAACTAGGAAGACAACTTTTAAAATATGAATGTATTTGTATTTAGATTTTGTTGTGTATGTAGGTAATGTATGTTTTAATTTCTGTTTTGTAGGGATGTTATTGTTATTTATTTATTTATTTATTTATTCATTATTCATTTCTTTTATTCATTTCTATCCCGTCTTTCTCCCACCAATGAGACTCAAGGTGGCTAATATCACTAAAAAAACAATACAGGCAAAAAACAGTACAAAGTTAAAGTCACATTATAAATATAAAGTTTAAAAAGAAATTAAACAATTTACAAGTTAAAAACATTACAGTAAAAAATACAATACTTTTCAAAAGACCCTTTAAAATTTTTAAAACCACACCACACTGCCTCACTAGCCCAGCCCTTGTTGGTTCACAAAAACCTGGTGGTATAAAAACTTCTTAACCTTCCTCTGGAAGGAAAGCAAAGATGGGGCCATCCTTACCTCTCTGGAGAGGGAGTTCCATAGTCTGGGAGCAGCCACTGAGAAAGGTCTTTCCCTTGTTCCCAACAAATGTGCCTGAGAAGGTGGTGGGACCAAGGAAAGGGCCTCTCCAGATTATTTTAAAGCTGTACCGGGTTCATACAGGGAGATGCAGTCCTTCAAATAACCTGGACCCATGCCGCATTGTTATGTATTGTTATTGTGTATTGTTAGTGTTATGATTGTGATTTGTGTTGGATTTGTTGATGTTGTTTGTTTTATTGGTATGTGTTTTCAATGGATATATTTTTTTTTAATTATTATTTTTTTATTCAGTTAAGAAACACTTAATAGTACCACGAATAACATAAAAAATACAACAACTCACATAATACAAGTAACACAACATCATAACAAACGCATTGTTACACAATTTTTTTTTCTTCTTTAAAAACAAAAGACATTCATAACAGTACACATCAACTTCCTTCCTTTTCCTTGCTCCTGGTCATATTACATATTGGCAATTGTTGTTCCCCCCCCTTTTTTTTAATTCATATATATATATACATATATACCCACATCCATATACGCACCTATACGTACCTATACGTATATAAATATATTAATATATATATCTATGTATACTTTCTCCTCTGTTTAACTTAACTTCCATTGTTTATTATCATTCCTTATTTACCTGTTTTTTCCGTTCTTAAGTTAATTATATCCTGCCACACTTCTAGATCTTTCCAAGTCTTCTTTTCATCTAAAATAATTGAAAGTCTCTCCATTTCATAAAATTCTGTCATTTTCTCTACCCAATTTTTTGTTGATGGAATACCTTCTTCTTTCCACAATTTGGCAAATAACAGCCTTGCCGCCGTTACTGCATACAACAAAATATTGCCATATTTCTTCTGAGTAGTTGGGTGCAATTTATGTAACATATTTAGTAAATACAATTCTGGATTAAGAGCGATATCGATTTTAAGAACTTGCGTGACTAGATTATGTATTGCCTTCCAGAACTTCCTTGATTTCTTACAATTCCACCAGATGTGGATGAACGTTCCTTTTGCTTCTCCACATTTCCAACAAGTATTTGGTAATTTTCTATAAATCTTTGATAATTTCTCTGGAGTCATGTACCACATATAAATCATTTTATAAAAATTTTCTTTGAGGGCATTACTTCATGTAAACCTGATGTTCTTAACCCATGCCTTCTCCCACTCTTCTATCTTTATTTCATGCCCTATTTGCTGTGCCCATTTAATCATATAACCTTTGACTCCCTCTGACTCCAGATTGAGTTTTAATAATAATTTGTAAATTTTTGAAACTAACTTTTGCTTGTCACCATTTATAACTTTCTCAAACTCTGTTTCCTCTAATTCAATTCCTTCTAATTTTGTGTCGAACTTATACCTTTCCGAAAGCTGTCTATGTAGGAACCCAGTGGCACGGATATCCTTCTTCTTTGAGCTCTTCTTGTGTTTTTATTTCACGGTTTTCCCCTACTCTCTTTAAGATAATTTTGTATGTTAACCACTTTCCTCTATATAAATCTTCTTTTTTATAGAACGCCTCATGATTTGAGACACATAAGGGAATTTTCCAAAATAACTTCCTTTTGTACAGAACCCAGACTCTCATTAAAGCTCTTCTTATATAATGGTGGTTGAATTCTTTGTGTATAGCCACCTTATTGTGCCACATATATGCATGCCACCCGAATCTGAGATTAAACCCTTCTAATTGAAGGAGCCTTTCATTGTCCAGACTTATCCAATCCGCAATCCAAAGAAGAACGTTGGCATGGTAATATAATCTCAGATCCGGGAGGCCTAATCCACCTCTGTCCCTTGTGTCTCTTAAAATTTCCTTCTTAATTCTTGGCTTTTTCCCGGCCCATATAAATTCTGATAACTCCTTATTCCAGGTTTTGAAAGGTAAATCTGAGGTCAGAATTGGCATTGTTTGGAATAAAAACATTACCTTCGGCAATATGGTCATCTTGATCGTTGCTATACGTCCCAATAGGGAAAGATTTAGATTATTCCATCTTTTTAAATCTTTCCTTATTTCTTTCCATACCTTGATATAATTGTTTTCATAGAGTTCTGAATTTCTATTTGTAATGGTTATCCCTAGATATCTGACCTTCTTTACCACGGTAAACTTTGATTCTTTTTCTAATTCTAACTCTTCTATTCTGGTCATATTCTTGGTTAATATAGATGTTTTCCCTTTGTTGACTTTTAATCCAGCCAATGTACCAAACCGTTCAATTGTTTCAATCAACTTCTTTATACACTCTACCGGCTTTTCCAAGAAAAACACTAAATCATCTGCAAAGGCTTTGTATTTTATTTCATTACCTTGTATCTTAGGTCCTACAATGCCTTTTTCTGCCTCTATTCTCCTATTGAGAACTTCTAGCGTAATTATAAAGAGAAACGGGGACAAGGGGCATCCTTGCCTGGTACCTCTGCCTATCTGGCACAGTTTAGATTTTTGACCATTTACGATTATATGAGCTTGTTGAGTTTGATATATCTTCCTTACCCAGTTTATATACTTATCACCAACCCCCATCTTTTCCAAAGTTGTTAACATAAATTCCCATCTGATGTTGTCAAATGCCTTCTCGGCGTCTATAAATATCATTGCTAATTTCTTGTTATTTTTATCATACATCTCTATTATGTCTAGTAATGTTCGAGTATTATCTTTAATTTGTCTATTCGGAAGGAATCCATTTTGGTCCTTCTTTATATATGTCCCCATTACCTTTTTTAATCTTTCTGACAGGATTTTTGTGAATATTTTGTAGTCCAAGTTTAGCAGTGATATTGGCCTGTAATTTTCTGGGAATGTAAGATCTTTTTCTAGTTTTGGGATTAGTGTTATATCAGCTCCTTGCCAAGATATTGGACATGCTCTCTCTTCCAATCCATTGAATAATCTATATAACGGGTCAATCAGTTCTTCCACAAATGTTTTGTAGTAAGCAGCCGTGTAACCATCAGGGCCTGGTGATTTCCCTGGTTTCAAACTTTTAATTGCCTCTCTTATTTCTTCTTTAGTTATCACTTTATTTAATTCTTGTTTTTGATTCTCTTCAATTTTCTCTATTTTAGATTCCTCTAAATATTCCTCAATTTGTTGTGTAATTTCCATATTTGATATATGTTTCTCATATAGTTTTGTATAGTATCTGTAAAAGACCATCATAATATCTTTTTGATTGGTATAACATTTATTATTCTCCTTTATCTCTGTTATTATTTGGGTCTCTTTTTCTTTTCTCAACCTATTTGCAAGCCATTTTCCAGGCTTATTTGCATTTTCAAAAAACTTATATTTCATATGTTTTAATTTCTTACTTATCTCCTCTGTCATTTCTTTTCCTAGTTGTTCCTTCAGCTTTGCCAATTCCTGTTTAACTTCTCTATTCTTTGGATTTATCTTTAATATTTTCTCTTTCTCAGATATATTGTTTAACAACTCCTTTTCCTTATTCTTTTTTTCCTTCCTTAACTCAAATTCTTGTTGCATCAATACACCTCTTATAACTACTTTGCCCGCATCCCAAACTGTCTCTAACGGTGTTCCTTTGTCTAGATTATTTTGGAAAAAAAAAGTTATTTCTTCTTTAATCTTGTTGACTATTGTCTCATCTTTCAATATAATATCTTTGAATCTCCACTTATAATCTCTCCTTCCGCATTTGATTTCCAATTTAATCGGGCAATGGTCAGAAATGACTCTTTGTAATATATTTACCCCTTTTGTTTCCTTGATTAACTCTCTAGATATTAGAAACATGTCCAATCTTGACCAAGAATCAAATCTATCAGAATAAAATGTATAATCCCTTTCCTCTTTATGTTTATGTCTCCAAACATCTATCAATACTAGTTGATCCATCATTTCCTTCAATTTTATTGGTAATTTCCCTTGATTCCTATACGATTTCCTATTACTTGATCTGTCTACATTGGGGTCCAAGACACCATTCCAGTCTCCCAATAATATATAATTTTCGTAATCTTGTTTGACAATTTCCCCATGCAATTTTTCGAAATATTGGTTTTTGTTGTTTTGAGGTCCATATACCCCTACCAGGAGAATTTTCCTTTCTAACAGCTTAATTTCCACACCTAAATATGCACCTTTTTTATCTTTGAATACCTCTTTGGACTCAAATTTCGCATTCACATATATAGCTACTCCTCTCTTCTTTTTTTCATAATCCGTTGCATAAACCTTCCCCAGTCTCATATTTCTCAATAGATTTTGGTTGCCTCCTTTAATGTGTGTTTCCTGCAGACAAATAACATCAGCTCTGAGTTTTCCCAAATAATGGAACACCTTTCTTCTTTTATGAGGGGAATTTAGACCTTTTACATTCCACGAAATTACGTTACACGCCATTTTGCATATCACCAATTTTATTATTCGAATTAAGTTTAGTAAACTTTTTATTCGATTTCCCCACCTATGGCACCTTCTACCTCCTCCTCTAATTCTCCAGAATCCTTCTCTTGACCTTCTCCTTCCTCACTTTCAAACTCTGAATCTAGTCCTTCCTCTGGGTCCCTGTCGACTAAGTCTTCCTCGCTCTTTCCTTCTCCTTTTTCCAATTCCTGCGCTGACTTCCTTCTTGAATTCCCTCCTGTCCTTGATCCTTGTTGAACAGAATCCTTTCTTATATGTTCCTTGTTCTGAACTATCTTTTCCTCCACTGATACTTCTCCTTTTGTATCTTCTAACTTTCCCCCTTCTGACTTTCTTTCTTTACCTTTATTGTCTTTTAAATTTTCTTCTACCTGAGTTCTTAACACTTTTGTAAGAAAATCTTTTGCTTTGGATATTGTGTTGATTAAGTATTTCTTATAGTTATACGTCAGAGTGATTCCTTCCGTTTTATTCCATTTGTAGGAAATATTTTTCTCTCGTAAAGCCTGTGTCAAAAAAGAATATTCTCTTTTTTTCTTTATTACCTGGATTGGTATATCCTTGAATATTTTTACTGTTTGGTTATCTATTTTTAGAGATTCTACAAAATTTTTCTGAATAATAATGTCCTTTACTCTCTCTCTCGTAAAGTAGATTACAATATCCCTGGGTACTTTATTCTTTTTCGCAATCCAGGATTCTATACGATATAATTTATCAATCTCTACATCTAACTGTTCAGTTTCCCATCCTATAAAATCTGCGATCGCTGGAATCACTCTTACAGATAGATCTTCCTCAGCTTGTTCTTCCAATCCTCTAATTTTAAGACATTTAGATCTAATTCTTGTTTCCTGGATTACCTTATACTTTTCCTCATATACCAATTGAGTTTCCAGTATCTTAGTCCTTTTTTCTAACTTGCCTGTTTTTTCATGGATTACTTGAATGTCTTTATTAATCTTTGATATATCCTTTGTTACCGTTTCTAAATGTGAACCAAAAGTATCCAATTGTTTTTGTATATCTACTCTTATTTCTTCTTTCAGTTCTTTCATATCCTTCTTCAACTCTGTCCTTAGTTTCTTAAATTCTGACATTAATAATTGATTGACATCTGCTACTTTAGCTGTCATGTCCAATGATGACCTTCTCATGGTTTGTATCTGTGACTGTTGTTGGGCAAGAGCTTTCCTAGTAATTGGCATCCCCTTGTCTACAAATAAGAATAAGGGGGTAATTTTCCTTTCTTTTTTTTCCAACCACTTCTCTAACTGCCCTCTTCTCTCCTTTCACTTCTAATTATTCCCTTTTTTGGGGGAACTAGGGAAATATTTATATCTTTGTATATAATAAACCCTGCTAACTCAAGCCTTAATATACAGTCTGAAACTTTTATGTTTTAAAAATTTCACATCAAGTACTAAAGGGTGTGTACTTGTCTACTTATAATTATATATATCTATGTATTTATAACAGAAATTAATTAAATTATCTTATTTTGCTTCCTATAATTATTTATAACGACAAGTACATACCCATCTTTAAATATCATGAATTGATAACAGATTTCCTTCAAAGATTCAGGTCAATAGCGATTACTAATTGCATTCATATCCTCTACAAGTGTTCAGATCGATTACAGAAAATCAACTCAGTTCTCCCAACCAAAATTATATTATCCAACACAATCTAGGGAAAGGAATTCTATTCTTTCTTGTTCCTTCCTCCTCTTCAGCTCGGTGTCTTCTATGGGCTTCCTCTGTGTAAACTTTCCGTTGACCTCACAACTCTTCTTCCAAACTCCTTATTGCTCTTTTATTCTTTCTCACTTGTCCCCTATAAATTTACACTTTTCTTGAACACTTCACATGCAAAACCTTCTTATTCCAATTTCCAGTTTTTTCCCTTTTGGCACAAGTGTATAGGCTCCAAAAATTCAAACTTTTAGCTTACTTCAGTTCCTCAAAATAAACGCTAGAATAAGTGCAGACGTTTCTCTAGCTACTTACTTATACTCATACTAGATTCTATCCACCCAGGTTCTTCAGTCCCTTCATCCCTTCAGCCCTCTACAAATTACTCCTCTCTCATAACACAGCCCCAGAGATCAAAGGTAGAACGCCCAGTGAAACCCCACACTACCCCTTACCGGGGTTTAGTAAGCCTATTTTTGATCTGGAGTCTTTTACCAAAGCCCAGGTAGCGGCTGGGGTGAGAATTCTTCCCTTCCGCAGCCGCCCACTACGACTTCACGCCAGTCCCTATTATCGTCAGTTCCTTTTCAAATCCAATTCCAGCGACAATTCGTTCTTGTTAGCCAGTCTTTTAAGCTCAATCTGGTTTATTTGTCCAAAATTTATCCTTCTTTTTCCTCTTCTTTGTTAATTCAGCTCTTCTTTGCTAATCCAACCACACCCGCTCTCTTCCTCACGATTCGCTTCCTACCAGCTGGTGTTCCGTTCCGCGTTCTTCCTCCAATCCTCTGTTGTTACCTTACCCACTGGGCCTTCCTATTTTGTTTTCTCATTCGTTTTTATTTATTTATTTAATGGAGAGTTTTGTCCCTTGACTGCTCCTTTCACCACCTTCTCTTTACTATTCTCCGCTCTTAACTACTTCCAGTTTTAATTTAATTATTTCTGGAAATTCCAATACCCTTCACTGGGTTTCAACCCCTAGCACTTCACCGTTCTTTTCTTAAACAGGGCTTCTTTCTTGGGCGTTAACTTCACGCCAAGAGAAAGGAAAATGATTATCTCAAATAAACAGTCATTAAAAATAAATGTTAAAAAGTGGTGGCGACGTTAAGTACCTTAACGTTGACTTGGCGTGGGAGGGGTTAGCTTCCGACTTCTTCAGCCTTCCCCGGGTTGGAACGCTCCGGTTTTTCCCCTTTCGTCCAACTTTTGGTGCTGGAATACAGTCCAAGCAAGCTCCCTCCGCCTGTCTATTCCCCAAGACAGTTCTCCTCTCCGTTTGTATCTCTCAACTTCACTGCTGTTAGAGAGGCTCTTCACCACGCCAAGCGGCAGTGCTCGGAACTCAGCCAAAACACGTCCGTACACGTCGCCTTTGCCACCGGAAGTCTCAATGGATATATTGAAATGAATAAAATTATTTTTTCAAAAATAATGTACATTCTCCCTTGGCATTTTCTACATCCTCCAATGTGATTCAATGGTATGTTTCTGCCAGAACCTGACCATAGAACCATGTTGGAAGTTGACCATAGAACTGCACTGGAGGACCTACAAATGCCTAGAGAATTTTTCTCTCAGGTAAAAAGATAGTAGGCCTATATCCACAATTCATGGGTGTCCTCTACCCCTAACCTCTGTGAAAGTTGAGGGCTGACTATATTTGGATAATTAAGGATTTGGGCAAAGAAGGATTTCTAAGGCCAGACATATTAACTAAATATCAGCTGGAGAACGCGTGGTTCAATTATATGAAGCCCTTGGGTTCATGTGGTAGTGTTATGTGGCAATGTTAGGGTAGATGTTTGGGAACTCCCGGTGTGGCTTAAATAGAGAGAGTATCAAATGTGGATTAAACAAATTAAAACTCATATCTTCCTTGAACTTGGAAAACCACTGTTAGACTTTGGGTAAATCAATCTCTTTCAACTTAAACTACTTTCCTTCAGCCTTGTTGAGAGGATAATATGGGATAACCCAATGTGCAACATCACTCTCAAGTCTCCACTGCAGATATACACAGTACAACTGCAATGAATAATAATTTGCAGTGCAGCTAATTTTGGAGGTAAAATTCATGTTTGCTTAAGAATTCATTATCTGCTAAATTGAAAGAATACAGTTTTAAATCTGTAAAGCTAAAGTTATACAAGTAAGGAAATTCTAAGTGAAGACTGGAGAAATAGTGGGAATAGGGGGACCTATATCCATATGTGGTGGTTTTGTCCTCTGATACTCCAGCTCTGGTGTGAGGTGTCTACCCAAATGAAGATAATCATCAACCAAAATCCAAAATTGTCTCCTGATTTAGGGTTCTTTATCTCTATTAATAGATGCTAATGAATATCTATTGAATATTCATCTGGTCAGTTTTGATTGATTAACTAGTCATGCCACAAAACTGGAAATGTCAACTATTTTGTCCATTTCACAATGGAAAAACAAACTCTGGTCCACAGCACTTAAGGAAAAACTAACTTAATATGTGCACTCCTTGTGAAATACAGTGAAGTCAGATATAATGATAACTCTATGCAATGTAGTACCCATTTATTTCATCTGCAAGAAGAAACCAAGAACAAGTTTTACGTCATATTTGTCCTTGCTGATCTTTGAAAATATATGATAGATTAAACTACATAGTTTTACAAAGAATTTAATACAATTTATTTTTTTAATTATAATTTTTATTCAGTGACAATAAATAACATTTTCATTTGTTTCCACATTACCACATTTCCACATTTCTACATTTTACATTTATACAATTATATAATCTTAATTTTTCCCTCCTTCCAACTAATATGCATGTATAGTGTCTGTATCCACATATGGTAACTCCTTATTGTTTAATTTAATAAAACAATATAAAAACACTAATAACAAAAGGTGGCAACAAATTACACATCACAAACAAAAAATAAAGACCACTTCCTCTACGTCACCTCCGGTTTTAGGTTTCACTCCATCATTATAATCTGTATTCTTTTTTCTTTCAATTCCTTCTATCCTAGCTTAATTTATTGCTTATAATAACATTAATTGTTTATCGAATACATATCCCTTATTTCCCCAATCCTCAATCACAGCTGCCCAGTCATCCGGTAATTTTTTGTTTGGTTTGTTTTTAATCCTGTTTGTCAAATTATCCATTTCTATCATCTCTATTACTTTATCTTTCCATTCATGTATACTTGGTGTTTCTAATGATTTCCATTTTCTGGTAATTGTCAATCTGGCCGCAACTATCATATAAAGCAAAGGTTTCCAATATTTTTGCTCAGTTTCCGAACCTATTGAATCTAACATGTTTAACAGATAAACCTCTGGCTTCAATTCATATTCAGCATGCAACATTCGCTTGATTTCTTTATGAACTTTCTGCCAGAATTCCTGTATTTTTCTACATTTCCACCACAGGTGTATATAAGTTCCGGGGTTAGATTTACATCTCCAACACTCCACATTAATTGTATTATTCATTCTATTTAATTTTGTTGGTGTAAAATACCATCTTTGTACTACTTTAATATAATTTTCTTTTAAACTCTGAGATGCTGTAAATCTCCATGTCTTTCTTCTTGCCTTTTCCCATGCTTCCAAATTAAGTGCGTATCCCAGATCTTTAGACCATCTTATCATAAATTCTTTTGTTTTCTTGCTCTAATTCTACCCCCAGTAACAGTTTATAATATTTTGATATTTTCTTTTTTTTTATTTTCATCCCATATAATATCATCTAATACATTACTTTCCCTTTCAAACCCCTCTTTTTTGTGGTCTTCTTTAAATCTTTCCTTTAATTGTAAATACTCGAACCAGTTTATTCTTTGAGTCTCCTCTAATTCTTGTCTAGTTCTCAACACAAACTCATTGCTTTCGTTTAGAGTTCCTAAATCTCTGTATCTTAGCCAATTTTTTGTTTCTTTCCATCTACCCATAAAGGCTTCCTGTGGCGATATCCACTGAGGGATTTTTGTATAGAATTTTTGTCTGACTGCCTTCCAGGTTTTCAACAATGATTTTCTTATACAATGATTATTAAATTCCTTATTAATCTTTTCTTTTCCATACTGCAAATAAGCATGCCATCCAAACCTTAAGTTATGGCCTTCAATATTCAATATCTGTTCGTCATCTAGTCTTATCCAATCTTGGATCCATACTAGTGATGCCGCCAAATGATATGTTTTCAGATCCAGCATATCGCAACCGCCTCTTTCTTTCGCGTCAATCAAATATTTCCATTTTGTCCTTCCCTTTTTCTTGTTCCAGATAAACTCTCTAAGATCCTTGTTCCAGCTTCTGAATACTTTATCTTTCTTAACTATCGGTAAGTTTTGGAAGAGGAATAACATTCTTGGCAGAACATTCATTTTATAGGTTGAGATTCGTCCTAACACTGAGAGGTTTAATTTTTGCCATCTTTTCAAATAATCTTTTATGTTCTTCCAAGTTGCCTTATAATTATTATCAAATAAATCTGCATTCCTTTTGGAGATGCATATCCCTAAATATCTGACTTTTTTCTCTGTTCTGCAGTTTGTTGTTTCTGACAGGGTTGACTCCTCCTGTTTTGTCATATTTTTAGTCATTATTATTGATTTTTCTGCATTTATCTTAATTCCTGAATATTCTCCGAATTCTTTCAAAACTCTCATCAGTTCTTTGACCTGATTAATAGGGTCTTCCATAAAGAAGACCATATTGTCCGCGAAGGCTCTGAGTTTGTATGTTTGATTTTTTTATTTTGACCCCTGGATAATTATGATTCGATCTTAAGCTTCTGTTTAGTACTTCCAGAACAAGAATAAAGAGCACTGGTGATAAGAGACAACCCTGTCTTGTTCCTTTGTTAATATCTATTACCTCCGTTTTCTCTCCATTTATTATTAATTGAGCAGTCTGTTGTAAAGCTGCTCTATCCTTTTTACAAAGTTGTCACCCAGTCTCATCTTCTTTAATACTTCTATCAGGAATTCCCATTGAATGCTATCGAATGCCTTCTCAGTATCAGCGAAGAACATTGCTAGCTTCTTTTCATTATGAGTTTCGAAATATTCTATTAAGTCTACTATAATTCTTATGTTGTGTCTAATTTGCCTGTCTGGCACAAAGCCACTCTAATCTTTATGTATAATGTATGCCAATATTTCTTTTAATCTTTTAGATAGTATCATCGTATATATCTTATAGTCATTATTTAGTAATGATATCGGACGATAATTTCTTACATCTGTAGCATCTTTCCCCTCTTTTTCGGTATGAGTGTGATATTCGCATTGATCCAGGAGTCAGGTATACCTTTTTCTTCTATTTCATTTAGAGTCTTATGCAGTGGTGCAATTAATTCTTCTTGAAATGTTTTATAATATATACTTGTAAAGCCATCTGGGCCTGGTGCTTTATTAATTTTCATTGTCTTTATCGCTGTTGAGATTTCTGATGCTGATATGGGTGCATTCAGTAGCTTAATCTGGTCTTCTGTCAGTTGAGGAAAGCTTTGTCTTTCTAAATATCTTTTCATATCTTCCTTTTTTCCCTCAGTAGTATATCCAATCTTAAACAATTTTTATAGTACTCCAAAAAGATACTTTTGATTTTCTCTTGATCTAGTATCTCTTTGTCTTCATGTTTAATTTCTGTAATTATTTTCTTTTCCCTTTCTTTTTTCAACTTGTATGATAACCATTTCCCAATTTTATTTGAATGCTCAAAATTTACCTGCTTGTTTCTTTTCAATTGTTTCTCTATCACCTCTGCCATATCACTATTCAGCTGATTTTTTATTAATTTTATTTGCGCATTAATTTCTTCGTCTTTTGGGTTATGTCTCAGTTTTTCCTCTCTCTTTCTTAACTCCTCTGTCAGGAATTTAAATCTTTCTAGTTTTTTTCTTTTAAGTTCTGCTCCCCATTTCAAAAATTAACCCCGCATTACTGCCTTACTAGCATCCCATATCACTTTCATCGAGCATTCTGTTGTCATATTTTCTGCAAAGTAGTATCCTATTTCTTTTTTCATTGCCTTAACAAATTCCTCATTTCTAAGCAAATTGTCATTCAATCTCCAACTGTAATAATTTTTTTCCTTAAATCTATTCTAAGTTCAATTGGTGAGTGATCAGATATTACCTTCGCTAGTATGTCCATGCTTTTAACACTTGGGAGCAACTGTTTAGAGATAGCAAAAAGATCTATTCTAGACATTGTTTTGTGACAATCTGAAAAAAAGGTATACCCTTTTTGATTACCATATTTGTACGACCATACATCTTGTATAGACAATTGTTCGGCCAACTCAAAAAAGCTTCTAGGTAATTTCCCTTGATATTTTTGATTTTTCTCTTTGAATCTATCTGTTGTTGGGTCTATTACTCCATTATAATCTCCTAAGATCAGTAAATTTTCTGTGTCATACTCTTCTAACCTTCTGTGTAGTTGCTTGTAGAATTTTTCCTGTTGTATATTGGGGGCATATATGCCTACCACTAAGAGTTTTAATTTTTGTGTAGACACCTCTACCGCAATGAATTGCCCTTCTCCATCTTTAAAGAGTTCTTTAACCTTGTACACCTTATTAATGTATAGGACCACTCCTCTCTTTTTTTTTCTTTGTGGCAGAATGATAAATGTATCCCAGTTTTGGATTTCTTATGTATTTTTCATCTTCTTCCTTAATCCTTGTTTCTTGTAAGCAAATCACATCAGCCTTCAGTTTCTCTAATTAATGGAAAACTTGTTTGCATTTATATTGTGAGTTTAATCCTCTAACATTCCATGAAACGATTTTAGTTGTCATCATCAGTGTATACCCCTTCTCCAAACGCTATTCCTTTTTCCTTTCCCTCCAAACCTCTCTCTTCCTCAGATTCTTCCTCTAGTTCATGTTCCATTTCAACTTCCTCGGCTTTCCCTTCATCTTCTTCTGGTTCTTCTTCATCTATGTCAGATTCTGTTCTTTGATTATCATTTTTTGTCTCTACTTCTATTTGTTTCTTACTTCTTTTCTCTTTTTCCTGTTCTTCCAATTTTTTACTAAATTCTGCTTTTTTTACTGTGTCAATTTTATATCTTTTCTGCTTATATGTAAAGGAAATGCCTTCTATTCTTTCCCATTTGTATTTCACTCCTCTCTTTATTAATTGTTGTGTTAACTCTTTATATTCTTGTCTTTTCCTTAGTATGATCGAGGGTATATCTTCAAATATTTTTATTTCTTTCTCTTCTATTATTAGATTTTCCTCATAACTTTTCTGAATAATTTTTTCTCTTGTTTTTGTTCTGGTCAAGACCATTACCACATCTCTAGGTATTTTTTTCTCCTTTGCAATTTTTGAATTCACGCGAAATACCTTATCAGTTTCTCCGTCTATCTCTGCCTCAGTGCATTGCATGTAGCCCGCCAATGCCGGAATGATTCTTTCCATAAGGTTTTCTTTAATTTTTTCTGGTATTCCTCTTAATTTCAGACATCTATCTCGGTATCTCAATTCTTGGGTTAATATTTGTTGCTCCTCCTTGTTTTGTATTATTTGTATTGACTTTGTAATTCTCTCAGTTTCCTGTGATTTTGTTTTCAATTGTCCAGTTTCCAATTTCATCTCTTCCAATTCCTTATTTATTTTGTCTATCTTTTCCCCTAATAGTTCAGATTCTCTTTTGTAATCTGCTCTTCTCTCTTTTCTCAGATCTTTTAATTCTGCTCTTATGTCTTGTTTGAAGCTCTTAAGTTCTGTTTTTAATTCTTCCATTATCATAATATGGAGTTCCGGTGTTTTTGCTAGTTCTGCTGAGCCTTTTCTCGTTGTCAATGTTTGGGCTTGAGCCAGAGAAGTTGTTTTTCTAGTACTATATGCCATTTCTTTCTTTTAATAAGTTTATATATTTTTATCTCGAATCTGTTTTTACTCAAGGTGCCAGCATTCACTTATCTTGTTATATTAAAGGTGTATGATATATATTTAATGTGTATAGTGTGTCTATATCTCCTAGATAGTGTGTATATATATATATATATATATATATATTTGTGTATCTATATTATATGTATATGTATATATCAACTGTTAATATACATCCACCATTGATTTTGTTTAGGTTTGTATAGTGCTATAAGCTTCAATATGCAATATCTTATAATAGAATCCTGTATTTCCCACCTTCGTTTGCAAACAAGAAGTAAATGAAATCACTATACATTACAATAAAGCAACCTGAACAGCTATATGAAATACATAACCTGTATGCAGCGACAATCAACATATAGTACAATAAGTATCGGTTATTTGTCTTAAGATTTTTTAAACTTTAAGCTTATTTACTCAAGTAATTATTAATTTATATTAATTCAAAAACACTCAGTCATATTCGCTTACATTTACCATTTAGTTTCTGTTTATATATTAACTGTATTACAGATATATCTATTTCAAATATATTTTCCTCTGGGCAAGGTCAAGACTGTAGTTTCCTTCTTCCCTCTCTTATCTCCTTTCTCTTTTTCATCTCTTTTTTCCACTTTCCCGAACTGGACTGCTCCAAGGTTATATATAGTTCAGTTTAATCAGTTATTTTTACCTCCTCTCTGGGTTCCTTTCTCTTCTTTCTTTTTCACTTGCCCACACCCAAAAAAACACAAAAAAACACTTTTTGATTTACAGTTCGGGAGTGGTTCAGGTGTAATCACCACCAGCTGTAAGTTTATGCGGGTTTGTTAGTCGTTAACAGAGAGCAGATTTACCTCCTCTGTTCCTTTAGTTTGCGTCCCCAGCCAAGTTACAAACAAATATTAAAATCCAGCCAAATTAATTCTTGGGCTCCAGCATTCGTATAATGTTCCAAAACTAGTCCTAAGGCTTTCAAATCAAAAAAGTAAGCTTCACCAGCTTCCAAAGTAAATGAAAGTATCGTCTAAGCACATTATTCCATGCAGCCTCGCTCGGAGGCTATTTTTTCTCTCCTCGTTATTAAAGCTCTTTTCTCAGACCTCTGAAGGAGTGTCTTACTTAGCCAAATAAAAAAGATAAGTCCTTACCGCCGGAGGCTTGTTTCCAAAAACAAAAAAAGTAAAAAATAGTCCTTCATAGAAGGAAACAAAAAAGAGTTTTAAAATTGCGGTCTTGGCTTGAGCCAATAAGATCCCTTTGAGCTGTGGTTCCTCTAGCGTCTCAGGGTTGCTCTTCGCAGGCTTCTCTCTCAGTTGGCGTGGAACCTCCGTTCCTCTACCAGCCTTCACCAGGGAGGCCGCCTGCCCCGACGAGCACTCCTTCCCCCCTCTTTTCCCAAAGCGGGGGGGGGGGTTCCTTGAAGTTCCCTAGTATTCTGCTACACTAGAGATCAGCGCCAGGTCCGGAGCTCTCTCCCCCAGCTGCCGTCGCCAAGCCGTTCTGCAACCGGAAGCCCAATACAATTTAATACAAAGTGTTTAGCTATTATATTTCCTATTTGGAAGACCTTGTAAATGCTGTGTTACGTATCAACTGATGTTATTGTGTTTGTTGATGTTTCTTAAAATAATATAGATTTTTTTAAAAAAAAAACCAAAACACTATTTTCCAATCAGAACTGAAGATCTATATAAAAGCAATAAGTAATAATCATTCAGTGCAGCTGCTTTGGGTAGCATATCTCTGGGTGACTCAGGGCAGTGAAGGGCTTTATTGCAGTAACTTTTTTTTGTGTTGCATTGCTGGAATAGAAGACGTTGCAGCAAAAAAAAAAATATGCAGAAAAAACAGTTAACATGGCACCCAGCTGGTAATGAATTACAGTTGGAACTAACTTGTGATTTTTACTGAATTTACTGACTGTAGTAGCTGTAGTATGGAATCAAAATAACAGTGCACATCCCTCAGTGGCTACTGTTTTCTTCACTTGACAGTGGGGTGTGGGGAGGAGATGGATCACTGGATGACTGTGAAATGAATACTTTCCCTAATCAGACTGGAGAGCTTTATCAGCCTTGTAATTGCTTGTTTAATAGCCACTTACTCGATTTTTTAAAAAAATCTGTGAATAATAAAATTATTCTGTTTGTTAAATAACAGTTTTAATTAGAGTGCATTTTTAACATGTGCCATGTTCTTAATGGTTTCTCCTCTTGCAATTACTTAGATGAATGCTTACATCTGTTATAACTTCATTGACATAAGCAACCAAAGCAGCTGTGCTAGTGTTATTGAATGTGTTGCTGCTTTGAAGCAACCTTTGACTTTCCCTAATTTATTATTGTAAAATGTCATGGCCCAGCATACAGCTCTGTCTGTACATTGCTTGAAATGTTCTGACTTACTTAAAATATTTCAAATCAGGCTGTGGAAATCCCACAGTCAAGTGAAGAATCACACAATTCAGCTTTTCAGATCTTGGAGCTTTTTAAAAATAAAGCATGATTCTAGTTCTTAAAGTTGTGAAGCTAGACTCAATGGCATGCAGGCAATGCCTGGTGAAATCTCAGAAGCCAAAGAGAGAAATGAACAGGATTTCCTGTGGTCAGACTGGGTGGGGCTCCAGTATTCTGTGTCATTTCTAAACCTTTTCTAAGACTAGTAGAAGTCATGCAAAAACCAGCAACTTTTAATGATTTTGATAAACTTCAGAGTTACACATTTCCTGGTGGAAAAGCTGAAAATAATTTTTATTCCAGTTTCACAGCAGAGCATACCTTTGAACCTTTTTCATGGTCAAGAAACCTTTGTGTTTCATCCTGGAATGCTAGCATTTAATGTATTTCTAGCAAGTCATCATGTATTTTATGAGACCTTTCTCAGAATTACTGGGAAGTCTTTATTCAAATCACTAAGTTTTATTTTTCCCTATAGGAATAGTTTGAAAGCCAGCACAAAGTTTCTTGTTGACTTGTTTTTTGCTACTCTTGGCAAAAGTTGCAATTTTGTAGTCTCCCATCCCTAAGCTTTTCTGTGATGTCGGGGTGTATCTGTACTGTAGAAATAATGCAATTTGACACTACTTTATGTGCTTGTGCTCCTATGGAATCCTGAGATTTGTTGTCTTTCAGGGTCTTTAGCCTTCTCTGACAAAGAGAGCTGGTGCCTCACAAAACTACAAATTCCAGGATTCTGTAGGATGGAGCAACGGCAGTTAAAGTGGTGTCAAACTGCATCATTTCTACAGTGTAGATGCACCCTGAGCCTTTTCTTTTTGACCAACTATGTCTGTCTTAAATCTTGCAGTGCAGTGCAAAGGAGTCTGAGGGAAGGGTGTTTCACCACAGTCATGGGTGAAACACATACTGCCACCAACACAGGCAATCTTAACTCAGCTCACAACTTGCCAAAGGTGGTAGCGAAAAGAGAGAGAAAGAGAGAAATAAAGAATGGAGGGAATGTAAGGCAGGCAATGTAGCAGGCCAGTTTCATATTCCCATCCCCAATCTGCAATACAATGGGCCCTCTTGGAACCACAGGGATTCGGTTCTGGGACCACCTGCAGATACCAAAAAATGCAGCAGGTCAAGCCCCATATTATTCAGTGGCGGCTATGTGAATGCACACACCAGTGTGCCTGTGTTCTTGCCACCACCACTGAATAATATGGGGCATGGCAATCCGCAGACAGTCCAATCCGTGGATCAGGAGCCCAGTGATACAGAGGGCCTAGTGTATATCTTCTTGGGGTGGTCATACCCAAAAGGGTCATCAGTGAAGTATAATTTTGTTCAATGTGCTATGCTTCCTTCTAACACACAGTACAGTTGATGCAGTCATATAATATGGGGGTCCTTATGGCTTAATGCAATATACAGCATTCCAGTGCCTTCCAATATACCTAGATAATTTGGCTTGCTGGGATTTAAGTTTATTGGATCATGGTATGTACACAGGGCCATGCCTGAGGAGGGGGGCAGGCATATCTAGTGCTTTGTTTGAAACATTTAATGTACTCTTGGAGAAGGTGGAACAGCCCTTTTCTCATTTCTTACTTTGTTGATTCTTCGTCAGCGTAGCTGTGGGCCAAAGCTATACCAAACGTCTGTGCAAAGCATGGCAAAAGATTTAGGGGTGCCCTGGGCTAAGGATACAACTGAAAGTCCTATGGATTAGCTGGTATACTGGGGCATTCAACTGGGATCTCTTAAGTCCAGCAAAGTGAAATATTACAAATCAGTTAAACAATTTTCTTTTCCCCATGATATATCATCTGAGGTCTAAACGTATAATTTGGGTTTAAAAAATAAAATTGTATAACCTTTATTTTTTATTCCTTTTGCTCCCAAGAAGGAACTTGGTAATAATATTGATATGAAGCAAAAATAGAACTTATACTGGAAAAAAATTCAAAATAAGAAGGAAGAATACATGAGAGTAGTTGGCTATATATACATGTTTTATTGGTGGTTTTGATATGTAGTTAATTACAAAGACATTGAGATTAATATAAAAGTTTTGTATGACTGCTTAACTTTAAAGGAAGTCAAACTCTTTTGAAGTTTCTTTTATTTAGTATACAGTATAGTAAGAGATGTAAATAGAAATATGTAAATAGGAATTATTTATTTAATTTTCATAATAGAATTAATATGGTATTGATATAATGTAATAATTGTCTTGTTTAACGTTCTTTTTTATGTGATTGTAAAAGTTAATAAACAGATTATGGAAAAAATTAAATAAAATATAAGCTTCAAGTTTTGGAAGAATGAATTGTGGTAATGAAGGGCTGAAGTAAATAATCATTTACGGAATTGCAGATAAGGCTGGGAGATCTTAATTTTGCTTGCAGAGAAGTCACACCAGCAATTTCTTTGCACTTGTTTGGCCATGGCCAAGGTTAATGCTCCACCAGGAAGACCAGATATCCTCCTTTTCTCAGACATGTCCTGCATTTCAATCTTCTGTCCAGGGATCTGGAAGGAATTCCAAAATGTCCTTCATTTTGAGCAGGTGACCAGGTGCCTCCACCCCTCCCCAGGCCAATACCCCTCCCCCCTGCTGCCGGAGGGGATGTGATGAGCAGCTATGCTGTGTGCTGTGGGACTTCATGCCCAGGCTGCCTACTATGCAGGTGTGCCAGAGCCAGAGCCCAAAAGACAGAAAAATAATAGTTGGTATTACTGAGCTCAGGAGGCCTTGTGTTGTTTGGTGGCACAACACAATTGTGGTGACACCAGGTGTGGAATTTAATTTCCAAGCAGCCTTGAGGGTAGAGGGACTCCTTTAACTCTTGGGGCTACTTGGAAGCAAAGAACTCTTTATTTTCCTTCTTTATTTCCCCTCCTAGCCAGTGTGTGATGGGAGGGACACTTCCAAGCAGCTCCAAGGGACTCCTTTCACTCCTAGGCTGCTTGGAAGTGAAGAGCTCCCCACTCCACTCCTAGCCAGTGGGAAATATCATCCAAGTGCATAATGATGTTGAAAACATGTCACTGTGATCAAAGAGAGAGTCCCCAGAGTTAACTTCTGAAAATCCTAGTCCCCTTCAAAGCCTTCTGCAGTTTGCCAATTCCTGGAACTCACAACTCTTTCTTGCAGGGCTGGGGAGCCTGTGCCCCTTCAGACTATGTTGGACTGCCACTCTGATTAGGTCTAGCCAATATTGAGGAATACTGGGAGCTGCAGTTCAGCAACATCTGGAGGGCCACATGTTATCTGTCCTGACTTGGCAGTATAAGCATTTTTTGCTCAGACTATTGCTTGTACTCCATCATGTGCCAAATCGACTGCTCTCACCCACTCTGCTACCATGAACATCCCTGCTCACTCTTTTCTCCCCACTGGCCAAAGTCACCAATAACTTCATTTATATTAGCATTTTTAGATTTTATTTTGTAATGTCCTACATTTTTCTTGGATGTCCTACATTTTGTGCTGTCCAACTGACAGCACAAATAACTGTTGCTAGAACGGTGCTAGACTGAATTAGGAACACGGGAATCTGTCCTCTGCTGAATCAGGCCACTGGTCCATCTAGGCCAGTATTGTCAACTCTGACTAGCAGCAATGGCTCTCCAAAGTTTCAGGAAAGCTTTTTCCTGGAGAAAACAGTATTTCTTGGTGATTTCCCATCAAAGTACAGATATACCTCAGTTAGGAAAGTAAATGTATCCCTGAACATAATTTCTTTAACAGGAAATAGGTATCAGAGGCAATCAACATCATAATAACCATAATCATAATTGTATCTCCCCAAAAAGAGCAGTTCATCATGTTTTAGCAACTTTTTATTCAAAACTAACAATGTGTACATATGAAATGAAACAACCAGGTCAGCCTTGCATAAGTACATTTTTTTTAACCTTCTAAAGACCTCTTGAAGGCATCTTTCAAAATGTACTCCAGGAGAATTATTTTTTTCACCAGCACCCACTTTTCTTCCCATTTCCATTTTAGTGGCCAGACTTAAAGATCTATGCTTGCTTAAAATGCAGGGGTAGCTGATGAGTCAGGCTTACCTGCTCTTCCTTTTTCTCTCTGTTTTGCTGTTCATCAATGCTCAGTAAGGAATTCTGGAGGCAATGGCTATTTCCCTTGCCTGTTGTAGTCAGGCATGTTCTCTTGCAGCTCAAGTTTTTTTTTTATTGCATTGTTTACTGCAGTCATGCTGCAGTAATCTGATACTGACAGTCTGTGTTTCCCCAGCCCTTCCTGACCATTCTCCCAATACTGATTCTGCTATAAAACTCCCAACTAGACAGAGGAGGTAGTGGAAAGCGGGGGGGGGGGCTGGGCAGGCACAAAAAGACTTTGTAAAAGGGAGCTTTTTTTTTTGTCAGAGGTGTTGTTAACTGAGACATGCCTGTACTAGCCATGTCTAATTTGTCACCTACCCTGACACCCCCTGTCCCATAACTATAATACATTGGCAATATTTAATAATAGTGTGGCAATTAAACCTGGGAAATTCCACAACCAGAAATCCAAAAGACAAATGTTGCTCAGTCATGTATGCACTTAAAGAGGGGCTCCCCAAATTCCAAAGAAATGTTAATTTGCGAGACAACTACATGTCAGAACACCTGGCTAATCCTATCAGCCAAAACTAGGATACTCAAAGATGAGCAAAACACTCATGCCTCTGCCCTTCCCCAAACAAAGAAGGTTGCTTCCTCATTTCATCTACAAGGTACCAGTGCATTAAGAACCATTAGTGTATCTGGATTGTTCACTGTCTTTCCCTGAACAACTCCAAGAAGCATTGTCTTTCACTCTAAATCCCATCTCCTGAAGGCAATTATTTACTATATAAACCCCTCCAAAACCCCACTCAAGTGCACACAGTTCCCCTTCCTACCTACTCTGTGTCAGACTATGTCACCATTCTGGCTTCGGGACTCCCATTCTGCTGGTTTCTTCCGCAACCTCATCTCCTCAGTTTGGAACAGTATCACCCAAAAACAAACTCCCTCCTCTATTCCTCTGTCCCAATACTTCCTACTTCATTCGCTAGCCTTGAGTGAATGCTTGAAGCCTGAGTGTGTGTGTGAACATTATTATTATTTCCTTAATAAAGATCAATTATTGTACTATCTAGCTTAACGCCTCCTGATTACTGGTATACAAAGGTTAAAAGACCCCTCTATCTGTTGCCCTCTCTTGCATAGCCAAGCTGAGTATATTAATTCCCCAAATTAATATTGATATTTTGAGGGTCCTTAAGACCCCCGAGGATTTAGGGTAATCAATCCGATTAGCTTCCAAAATCAGATGAGAACAGGTGTGCTAAGGGTAGTATGATGCCTCAAATTTTGGTCTGACAGTATAAGACAGTTTTATATGTTCCTCATTCAAGCCCTGAGAATTGTGCTAGCTTACTGAATGTCTCCACACTAAAATACCTCCTGTATTTTTTAAAAAAGTAACAAGAAGCCCTCCCTAGGAAATGTTGCTAGTCTTGTTGCAACTCATTTCCCTTCCAAATAATTCACACTTCACTTAAGGATGAATATCTCCAGCTATTAGCTTTGAATATTACTATGGGTGAAAAGGTCTTGGTGAAGCCACATGCACTCCTTGGCTAGTTCCTACTGCCAAAGGCTGTGGCAGGAATTGAGAAGGCATTTAATGAACAGAATTGCAAGAGACTGGACAGACTACCTCTACATTGCTCAGCTCCATTGCCACAGAGCCAGTCGGTAGGAATTACTTACTCATCATGATTGCTTCAAGAGTTACCCATGTGAAACTAAGCCAATATGTTTGGAAATATCCTTTGAGCTTCTCCTTTAAAAGGGAAAGTGAACAGCAGTGCTCTGCTTAGACAAGTAATGAGCTCTTGGTGTGTCTTGTCCAGATTTAAAGAGGGGGGGAGACTCTTGTCATAGAATCATAGAATTGGAAGAGACCACAAGGGCCACCCAGTCCAACCCCCTGCCATGCAGGAATACACAATCAAATCATTCCCTACAGATGGCCGTCCAGCCTCTGTTTAAAAACCTCCAAAGAAGGAGACTCCACCACACTAAGAGGCAGTGCATTCCACTGCTAAACATCTCTTACTGTCAGGAAGTTCTTCCTAATGTTTCTAATGTCAAACTTGACAAGACAACAAACTTGACAACAACAAGCCTGTTGTCTTGCAACAATCTTATGTTGGAGCAAACAGGAGCATACCAGTTTAAAAACAATAATTATCACACTTATTTGTATTCATGTTATTATGCTGCTTTGGAGAGCCATGGTCCCACACTCATTCTTTCACACCACCTCGCTAACCCTGCCTTCCTCCCCATGTATGCCCTACTTAGCGCATGCATCCCTCTCTCTCTCTCTCTCTCTCTCTCTCTCTCTATATATATATATATATACACACACACACACACACACACACACACATATACATATATCTATAGATAAAAACAACCAGAAAAAAAATACCACAAAACTTGACACACCAACTAGTCTACTAATGACCTCCTCCCTCAACTAATGATCATATATTACTATTAAGGTACTTCCACTAAGTGATCTTATAAACCAGCTTATACCATAGATCAAACCAATATTACCTTTAAAAAAACCAACATTGATATATACCCCTCACTTTGTTTCAAAAAGATTATAAACAACTCCCATTAAAAAAAAAAAATTAACCAAGACTTTCTCCTTAATCAACATTGTCAGTTTATCCATTTCAGCCAAATCCCATATCCTGATCAGTCAATCTTCTTTCAAAGGAATCAATGTCTCTCCACTTCTGGGTGTATAACAATCTTGCAGCCGTGACCATATATTGTAAAATTCTCCCATGTTTCCTCTCCAGATTTTCTTCCAGAATCTCAAGTAGATAAACTTCAGGTTTCATCTGAAGTTTTATTTTGAAAATGTCTTCAAACATCTTGTGGATTTGCATGCAATACTTCTGAGCTTTCTCACAAGTCCACCACATATGACGGAATGACTTGATTTTCTGCTCACATTTCACATGCATTCCTTTCAATCTCATATCCTACCTACAGTGCCACCCCTCACGCCCTTTTGCAGATTGCCAACACAATGTCTCAGTCAGATCTTAACCTCCTTCCCAGTCCATTGAGTTCAACCCTGCACTGGTGTTCCTCCTAATCCTGAGAGGAGTGGGGAGTCAAAGTCAGTGGGTTAGGAATGGGTTTAAGATCTGGCTGAAACATAGTGGTGGCAAACTGGGAAAGAGAGTGAAGGGGTGTCACTGCTGGAAGGACTGGAGGAGGAGGAAGAGCTATTTAAGCAGCAGCTACAAATTGTGTAGGGTCAGCTGTAAAAGCAACCTCAGCCTTCTTGGGAATAGCAAGGGGAAGAAGGGGAGGGAAGATGGGGAGGGAGAGGAATCACATCCACTCATGCCACATGATGGCTAGGATATTGGAACTGCAGCAGAAGGGACCTACTGCACTACCTATCATAGTGGAAAAGCAGCAATATTGGGAGACATTTACAGGTTTTTCCCGTCAATGAAAAAGTGTGCTCTAACAATGACTGAAAGGCAAAGCAGCAACAGGACAGACAGACATGTGATAAGTATGGGCCAAAGATCCTATTATTCAGCTTTAATTTCAATTTACCACCCTTGTGTGATAAAGTCCTTTAAAAAACTTGCATTTTCTGCTGCCAAAGCCTCTCCATTTCTATTACATTGGCTTGTCCTATTTTATATTTATAATGAAAGGGGGAAAGCCCCAAATTTCTAAAGCTAGTAATCACACTCCCTCCTTCTATATAACACATCTTGTTTTTTATCCTTGATAACCTGTACTACACTAGAGCATTGACACTTGCATTTCAGCATAATTAGGAATTGCCAGCTGCATTTACATAACATTAACATCACTGTCTAGTACACAAAATAAAATTGATACCATCCTGCTTCTCCAGCATGGGCTTTTATAAAAACTATTTTGCCTTTCTTCAGTTTTTAAAAATGGTAAAATCTTTCTCTTCCTTTATTTCCACAGTAGTAGTAGAAAAACATGAAGAAGGAGGGAGACAACACAACCTGTTTGCTTGGCAGCCATTGATGTTTGATCAAGAGAGACAGAAGGCTTGTCTACATAGGCAATATACCCCATCTTGCCCCCGTCTTAGAATCCTGAAGTCATTATGACACATGGCTTTTATCCCATACTGCCCTTGGACAGTCCTCATGACTTCTGGGACAGATAGGGTGGCTGAGATGGGGAAAAGATGGGGTAGGGCCTGATAAACCATTGTAAAACAGTACTTGGTTTATTCCATCAGGAAGGAATGGATCAGGCCCGCATGTCCACAGGAGCCTGTCCCAGCAGGCTAGCCCATCGTTGCAGTTGCCGGTCTGCCTTGCTCTTCTAAAGCAGGAAGGGGTCCACAGCATGCACCAAGGCTGGTCACATGCAGGGGGCCTTGGTCACATGTTGCAGGCTGGCTTCCTTGCTTCTGGGAGAGCACAGGAGATGGCAGTGGCAGTGGCTGCAGTGATGTGCCAGCTTGCCTGTCTGGACTTCAGCCAATTTGGAGGCAGTAACGGGGGAAGGAATGGGCCTGATCTATGGTCAGGATATGTAGATGACCCCAGAATCTCTATGAGGATGTTAGAGAGTGATGAGACTACCCACCCAACAATTCCCCATATCCCCTGCAACTATTGCAGAAGTTGTTTGCTTTTCATAATAGCATCTTCTTGTGTCTTCTTGTAATGCAACATCCCTTGATCTTCTGCTTGAATCCCTGCAATCCTGTAAGAAAAGTGACTTATGCAGCTGATCATTCTGCAAGCACACACTTTTGACCTGATGGGTACAGAGAGAATGAAATGTTGCACAGCAGGTGAGGTTAAGGCCACAGTGCCCTCTGTCCAAGTGTGGGAGACAGTGTGTAACAACACTGACATATATGTATAGTATATGTTAAAACTGTAAAGGATTTTTGTCTCGTGCAGTTCAAAGATTGATTTAAAAAACCCAGACTCATTGTATCTGTCTAACCCCTTGAATATGTGGAAGCTGGGCACTAGTTTAACAATCTTCCTTTATACAAAGTTCTGCAGCACTGTGTCCTATTATTAGGGCACAATGGAATCTGCAGAAAATGCCCACAGCTCTGGATGATGAGCTCTTGCAAGGACTGTGAAAATTAGGAAGAAGTACAGACAGCTTTGTGTATGAATACTGAGTACTCCACTGCAGTAACTATTTCAGTTGGATGAACTCTTCTGATTCAATCCTCCTTTGAATATTAAAATGGATGCACACCAGTATGACAAACAATGGCTAAAGACATATTTCCAGTTCAGTTCCCTATGTTTGTGGTGTGAATATAGCTATACATCAGGTCAGAAACCTGATTTAGGCAAGCATGCTGGAAAAGTAACTAGGTGCGTTTCTTAATTAGATGTGGAATAAGGATCCAATCCAATCTAGTGTCTCTTGTAGCTGAAACTGATGATGCTTCATTTTTCTCTTGTGTCTCTAGAATCAACCAGGAAGGCATTGAATATGCACTGAGGACAGATGCAAGAATACTCACCACCCAGTAACATGCACTTAAAGCTGCAAAAAGCAGTAGAAAACCAGCTGTGTGTAATTGTTTTAATCTACAGAGCTCCTGTGTCTTTGAAAACTACTTGACAGAGAATAATGTAACATATATAACAATGCCAAGAATTAAGGTACAACAAAGGGAAAAGATGTGTCCCTTACTCCTCTGTCATGTAGCTTTGAAAAGTGCTGGAGCTGTGCAAGAACAAAAGAGCAGTGACACCCATTCCTCTGCTCACTATTGTGAGCAACAGATACTGTTTTATAAATGTTGATTCAATAAAAAGCCTAACTATTCCAGCACTGTCTTTATTCTCATGAATGCTCAGTGAAGCCCTTTCCTTTATTAACCAGATGTCACTAAGATGCGACAGTCATGATAAGATTGTGGTTTATCATAACACTTCATCAGTGCTGAACATCTGCACCTCACCCATGCCATTGCTACTAGGGAGCCAACAAAGGTGATGATACACTCCAAACAGTTTTTATTTTCTCTCTCCCCTCCTTTTACTGCTACTGTATGAAAAAAAATCTCAGTCTGAATTTCACTAAATCCAATCTGCATTTTTATCCCATCCTTGATTACGTTGAAAGACTTTGTTGGGTTGCTTTTTGGTCCCTCACAAAGGAATTGTGATGCACATGTGCACCAGCTGAATTTACATCACTGTTCAGCCTGGCCACCTCGTCACTTATGCTGCCACCAAATCTGTGGAAGATACTGCAGTTCCACAGTTGCCACTTTTATGTCAAACTTTCCCCTTATCCCTTCCTTGGACTGGGATTTGACTAATCTGGATAGTACTTGTATTGGTGTGTGTTTAATTACAGGGTTAGTGTACCAAATAAATACTAGTGGGGATGGTGGTGTTCGTCCTGTGGTGCAGGCTGGTAAAGAACTTCTGTTTTCTTCAGGTTGACTTCTAGCCCAAACAGCTCTGCAGCTGTTGCAAAGCAGGACGTTAAGCGCTGCAGAGCTGCTTCTGTGTGGGCAACAAGGGCAGCATCATCGGCGAAGAGCAGCTCACGGACTAGATAGTTTAGAGTCTTAGTGTGAGCCCTCAGACGGCTTAAGTTAAACAAGCTACCATCAGTACGGTAGCGTATATAGATGCCGTCGTCTTCTTCAAGCTCTGCCATAGCACTTTGGAGCATCGTGCTAAAGAAGATTGTAAATAAAGTTGGTGCAAGAACACAACCTTGCTTCACTCCATTAGTTATTAGAAAGGGCTCTGACATTGCCGTCGGCAAATCTGTGCTCAAGTCCGTTCAGCAGTTCACCTACCTGGGAAGCATCATCTCCTCAGATGCCAAGATTGACAAAGAGATCGATCACAGATTAGCAAAGGCATATAGTGCATTTGGAAGACTTCACAAAAGAGTCTGGAGCAATAAACACCTGAGGCAAAGCACAAAAATCAGTGTGTATAGACCCATCGTACTGTCTATCCTCCTTTATGGATCTGAAACATGGGTCACCTATCGCCACCACCTAGGACTCCTTGAGCGCTTTCATCAGCGCTGTCTACGCACAATCCTAAATATACACTGGACTGACTATGTGACGAATGTTGCTGTCCTTGAGCAAGCAGGGATCACCAGCATTGAGGCCATGATATTGAGAACACAGCTGCGCTGGGCAGGGCACGTTTCTAGGATGGAGGACCATCGCCTCCCAAAAATACTACTCTACGGTGAACTCGCCACGGGTCAGCGTAAGAGAGGCACTCCAAAAAAGCGATACAAAGACTCCCTGAAACAACATCTCAGGCTCAGCCAAATTGATCACCAACAGTGGTCCGCCCTGGCCTCACATCGGGAGGCATGGAGACGCACTATCCACAATGCTGCAGCCTTATTTGAGAACTCACGCCGAACAAGTCTTGAAGAGAAATGACAACGCAGAAAGAATCACAACCCAAAAACATCACCCAAGGAGACCTTCTGCTGTGCTTTCTGCAACTGGACTTGTTTATCTCGGATTGGCCTTTTTAGTCATCAGCGCGCTTGCAGAAGCGCGGGATGAGTCCTTCCTGAATCTTCATTTGTGAAGAAAAGCCAGAGAGAGAGAGAGAAATACTAGTAAGGGAAATAATTCATGAGGAGTCTGGATTGGATAAACAAAACATAAAGATTGATTTATTGGGTAAACAGTGTAACAGAAATGCTTTGAACTTTGTCTCCAACTTGGTTAAATTTGAACTGGTTGCTAGTCCCACTCTCTGGTGACCATATAACTTCAGAGTCTGCCACACTCAATAGCAACTTGTGGGGTACTTTCTTTCCTCTCACTCTATATTCCAATCAGCCTCTATTTCTCTTAACACTTATTCCCACTGCACATACTTTCCCTCAGCTCCACTTACAGCCATACACACATTCCAGCCCTCTCCTCATCACATTGCATCTCCAACTCCCCCTTTCAATTGTCATCTCCTTCCTTTCACTCTAGGAGACTCCTCCCATACTAGTTTCCTGTCACAGGACTGGCTCTTTCATGTTCTCTTCCCATTCGCTCATCAACATTCCATCAGCCTCTCATCACATGGTCTCCACAATATCCCCCCCTCCACTTAAAAAAACATATATTTTTGCAGAGCTGTTTGGACTGGAAGTCAACCTGAAGAAAAAGGAAGTCCTTTACCAGCCTGCACCACAGACGAACACCAACATCCCCACATTGCCGTTGGCAAATCTGTGCTTAAGTCCGTTCATCAGTTCACCTACCTGGGAAGCATCATCTCTTCAGATGCCAAGATTGACAAAGAGATCGATCACAGATTAGCAAAGGCATATAGTGCATTTGGAAGACTTTACAAAAGAGTCTGGGGTAATAAACACCTGAGACGCAGCACGAAAATCAGTGTGTATAGAGCCATTGTACTGTCTATTCTCCTTCATGGGTCTGAAACATGGGTCACCTATCGCCACCACTTACGACTCCTCGAACGCTTTCATCAGTGCTGTATACACACAGTCCTAAATATACACTGGACTGACTATGTGACGAAAGTTGCTGTCATTGAGCAAGCAGGGATCACCAGCATTGAGGCCATGATATTGAGAACACAGCTGCGCTGGGCAGGGCACGTTTCTAGGATGGAGGACCATTGCCTCCCAAAAATAGTACTCTACGGTGAACTCGCCATGGGTCAGCATAAGAGAGGCACTCCAAAAAAGCGATACAAGGACTCCCTGAAACAACATCTCAGGCTCGGCCAAATTGATCAGCAACAATGGTCCACCCTGGCCTCACATCGGAAGCATGGAGACGCACTATCCACAATGCTGCAGCCTTATTTGAGAACTCATGCCAAACAAGTCTTGAAGACAACGACAACGCAGAAAGAACCACAACCTGGAAACATCACCCAAGGAGACCTTCTGCTGTGCTTTCTGCAACCGGACTTGTTTATCTCGGATTGGCCTTTTTAGTCATTAGTGCACTTGCAGATAATGTGGGATGAGTCTTTCCTGAATCTTCGTTTGCGAAGAAAAACCAGAGAAAGAGAGAGAGAGATATATTTTTGAATGCATTTTTCATGTACAAATCTGTATTGTGTTTTTGTCCATATATTCCAGCTTCACATATTTAAAACATACATTGTTTTGTGTGTATTTTATTTCTCTAAAAAGCATCTGTGTGTTTTGGAGGCAAGATGTGCTTGTTCTCACCAGGCACTGGAGGAGATAAAAAGGGGATGCTTTCATCTAGAATTTCATACCAATTGAATTTCTTTTCCAACCTTAATTAGATGTGTAATGAGCTGATAACATGGGGAGATAATCAGATACTGTACATCTAAGGTAACCTAATTGCAGCACCTAACTCTGCAATTACCTAATGTAATGTGTTATCAAATGCAACCCAGAATTAGGTAAGCATTTAAAGGTACACAGGAAAGAATGGCTAGATTGGATAAGGTTTAATAAAATCACTATTTCAGTCATTCTGATTGTCTTAGAGGTTGGAAAGTTACTTTTTGTTATGCAAAACCCTCATGTCTATGGAAAAGATCCATACCTGTTCTGATCTTACAATGGGGAATTATAGCAACCCGATTAGCATGTGAGAGTTTGCATAACATGCAGGATCTTTGATCCTTGTATACCAGTGGGGCTAAGGAAAGACACAGAGCTAGAGACCAAAAATAACCTGGAGAAACTTTATTGAACTGTTTTAAACTGCATTCACACACACACACACACACACACACTCATCTAGCACACACCCAAGACTATTGAAGTAAGGCAGGAAGTAGTTAGAAGATAATTAGACTTATTTACTTAGTCCTTATTTACTTAGAAGTAAGGACAAAAGTAAGCATGGGCAGCAAATTCCGAGAGCCTCCAAAATCCACCTCTTTGCATGTGGTAGTGATGATTATCAGCTCCTCATTTACAGGGAGAAAATAAATCAAAGGGTTAAGAGCATGTGTACAAAATCATTGGGGCAGGGGCAGACATAAAAACCAGTAGAAGCATATATTCTGGTTGTTATTAATTCATTTATATCCTGCCTTTCCTCCAAAATTGGAACTTAAGGCAACTTACAAAAATTAAAGTAATACTGATAAGTACATAAATAAAAACGTACAAAAAGCTATTATTAAAATTCAATTAAATTATTCACAGAAATAAAAACATTTAAAACAAACCCATTAAAAGATAAAAAAAATAAAACTAAGCAAAACAGCACACTATTAAAAGGCAATGCATTCAGTTTCTTAAAGCCTGCCAGAATGGAGAAGATTTCACAAAGGACAGCAGGGAGGGATCCATTCTAGCTTCCTTGGGGAATGAGTTCCAAAGCCTGGGAACGGTCACAAAGAAAGCCCGCTCCATATTCCCACCTAACATGCCTAGGAAGGTGGTGGGACTGAGAGAAAGGCCTCCCCCAAAGATCTTTGATCCCGAGAAGGCTCACGTAGGAAGATTATTTCATATAGCCTGAACCCAAGCTGTTCAGGGCTTTATAGGTCATAAACAAGATTTTGAACTGTGCCTGGGACCATCAGCCAGTGGAGCTGTCACAGCTATGCTCCCTCTAGCTAGTTCCAGTTATCAATTTGGCTGTAGCTGTTTGGATGTACTGAGTGCTTTTCAAAGGAAGTTTCTGACCACATGGAGTGTGGTCTCACATAAACAGGATGTAATCAAGGCATGTGTCACTGTGGCCAGATCAGGCATCTCCAGGAATAGGCATGGTTGGCACACTTTCCTTACTGTAGAAATGCAATCCTGGACACCTGCAGAAATTTGGGCCTGGAGGTTCAAGGTGGAATTCAGGAGTATATCCAAACTATAGAGTGAGTTTTCAGAGGGAATGTAACCCTTTCCAGCAGAGGCTGAATTCCTGCTCTGGCTTTCAACTGGTTAGGAACACGTCTGTCTTGTCTGGCTTTGGCTTCAATTTGGTTGCCTTTCATCCAGTCCTTTACTAGTGACAGATATCAGCTTAGAACAAAAATAATTTCCTTGGATTTAGGTGGAAAGGAGAAGTAGCCTTGGATGTCATCAGCACAATGGTGATTCCTGATCCCGAACCTCCAGCCAACCTCTCTGTCAGGATCAGCCCCCTTTGCTTCTGCTTCCACCATATTCATTCGTTCCCTGTGGCTTTGATGTAGAGTACATTTGATGTAGGGGTGAAATGATGTATGTGTAGCAGTCTGGGCTTTGCTTAGGAAAGGAGATAACAAGACATCTGAAATTAACAGTTTTATTTTCAAGGCTATAGATGCTGGGAAGATGGTGACTTTCAGTTTAAGAAATGCTTGTGTCAGTGGATGATGGACGACTAATAGTTATGCAGCCTACCAGATTTTGTTGATTGTAAAATGTTTTTCCAAGATTAACCTGGAAAAACTGTAGAAAAAGTTATATAGAGCTAATGGATGCTACCTCCTCCCCCAGGCAGGTCAGTGACTCAGCAGAAGCCCCACCCCTCAGACCATGTGCTCAGGGAGAACAAAGGTGAAAAACAAACTCAAGCTCCCAGCAAGCCTTTAAAAAGACAATTGAAAAATGAAGGCTGTCCCCTCACACAAGCTCACCTACTGCTGCTTTTCCAATATTAACATATAACACCATTCTACTTTCTAACTAAAATTAAGCTGACTAAAAACCTGACTAATACCCAACTGCTAATCCTGTTCTCAGTGAGCCTGTCTATATGAGGGGGAAAATGTGGATTCCTGCAAACACACGCATATACGAAGCAGGATTGACCTGTCTTAACGGTGGTTTGGCAAAATTGCAGCCGTATGAAGCTATCCGTTTTTGCTGTCCCAATGGGCATGCCTGCAATTCAAAATGCAACCACAACTTGCATTTTCATTCTTGCCAGTTGCCACCATCCAACGTTATTTTATTTTTTAAAAGGTATATCTAAGATGCAGGTGTGCAATGGTGTGATATTCTGCCTAAATAAATTTTAAAAAGGAAAAAAAGTTGTTTCGTTACCTCAGCACATGATCGCTAAGATGAAAATCCAAGATGCAGTTCTGAGGTTCTGGCCTTCTTAGCAAGCCCTGCCCGCTGCTCCCGTTCAGCCAATGAGCTTTCTCTTGGACTATGTGGATAAATGCGATTGCCTAATGATCAATGATGCTCATTGTCTTTGGTGTTTTTCAAAAACTTTGGGGAAAGCCCTTTTGGCTTTCCCCAAGGAGTTTATGGTGGATTTGGCCCTCCTCCTTCTGAATACAATGGAGTTATGTGGGGTCCCATTAGGACAGATAGGATTCTAAGCGGATTCTATGTGGATTATTTTCATTGTTAAGACAGACCCTCTTTCTCTACCACTAACTAACACCTTACTCTAACTAACTGAACAACTTTGTCATCTCTAACTGCCTTTTCAACTCACATTCACACTTACAGCCAATCACCAATCACCTCCAACATTCTATGCTCTCACCTTCTCTCAAAAAACCACTTATCTTAATAGTTCTAGTATACAAACAATATGTGGCAGTATTTTACCTGATTTCCTTTAATATAGATTCAATAACATGCTTACAGAAATCTAGAACATCACATTGCCCTCCATCCTACTCGCTAGAAAAATGACAAGGTGATCATCTACAATTTTCCTCACCATTCCCAGGTCTTGGAGGCAACATGTTAACTCCCTCCCCCATTGCCAAATACTCTTCCTGCCTGAGCTGGCTGAGGTGGTCTTGGAGGTGGTTCTGAAGTTTCGGCAGACTTAAACATCCATGCTGAGGCTATCCTGACAGGTTCAGCTCAGGACTTCATACATATCATGACAACCATGTCTCAGTGTCAGGATCAGTCCCGGATGTGACCTTTTCCTGCCAAGTTCAGTTTTGCTGTATAACCCTCTGGCTAATTGTGGCATTTGGCACTTGCCATTTTTCTGTGCTTGTTAACGAGTATGTAGCCTAACTGTAAAAGGGAGCATGTGTTCTGTGTCTATAATGGTTTGCTAAACACTGCACCAGGGTCTCAACTCTGGGAAAAGGAGGCTGGTCCCTGGTACATTGAGAAATGGGAGTGGGGATAATGGGTAGCCAATAACTGTATAGTCTGGCAGATTTTGTAGATTGGAATATGCTTTTAGTATACTATTTGTCAGTTAGGTTTCATTCTGAGCAACACATTTGTAGGAATAGCTCTTTGGATTACTGTGACAATAAAGTTTTCTATTTGGAACTCTGAAACTGCTGGTCACTGAATCTGGGGATGCCAGTACATGGCACCCAGTACATCACTGGCCTGATGCATATGGAAGGATATACTGCACCTTGGAGCTGGAGTTGAGTGGATCGACAATTGTCTGGTTGTGGGGGGCAGGGTTCAACAGCTCTCTTGTCATGGTCAGATCAATTCCTTGTGAAGCTTCACTTCATGATAACAGACTCTCTCTGCAGGGGCATGGAACCAATTAAGATGGTATTGAAGAATTATGGAATCTGAATGATCTTTGAATACTCTGAGGAATTTTCTGAAAGGAATGGTGATTTGGTCTTGGTCTCACTGTGGAATGTTGAAGTGGATGCTGATGGGTGGAATGTTTGAGGTGATTTGCATGAGGCATTTAATGAATGATAGCTGTGTGTGTGGGGGGGTGTGTGTTGGAATCCCACCTGCAATTCCAGCATCTCCTTTGAAATCTGGGGGAATTATTAGTTCAAAAGGAGGCCCGCAAGAGGAGGGTAACTTTGGAGATCTTTTCACCTATGAATACCAGTACTATTCGTAGAGAGCACTCCAGTTAAAGTAAAACAAAGTATTTTTATTGGAAATAGTACAGGGATGTGCTAACATACAAAACATACACTCTTAAGAACCATACAAGGCTATTTCAGAGTCAGGCAGAAAGTTTGGATACTGAAAGGTCTGGAAAGAGTGGTAGTGGGGAGAGGATTTAGGGTCCTGTCTGAGTCCTGCCAATTACAAGCTACTTTTGCAGAAATTAGGGTTACCCCCTCCAGATCCAGGCAAAGCACTAAAACCCAAGAACAGTTTGTCACCACCTCTGACACACAAATGGCTCTCCTTCAGGGAGCGACTCTGAAGGAACTATAAAGAGACACAAGTTTTCTCCCACTCTTCTGGCCTTCCTTGCTGGGAAATCTAAAGGCACAATGGCCTGAAATGGTGGCATGCAGCCTGCACAAAACAGAGGACTTTATCAGACGTCCCATTTAAAATGTTCTTTTTCCAGCATAAAAAATATTTTTAATGCCAGAAAAAGAATGTTCCCCACACACATTTGCCTCCTTTCCCAGCAAAGGCTCCTCCAGCAATGAAGAGGAAGTGAACAGAGCTCTGTTTACTTCCTCTTTTGAAATCCCACATGATTTCATTGTGCGGGAAATTCAAAAATAACAATGAAAATAACAATGTAAAAGTCACACCAAGCACCACCCCCCCACACACAAAAAAACCTCCAAGTAAACGGGGAAGGATCAAAAAAAGTTTGTCACTAACCTGGATGTCCCAATTTGACCCTGAAGTGTTCGTACCAATCCAGCCATTGTTGGGGAAGCACAAAATTTAAAAGGACAGAGGCTTCACATGCCAGCAATGCCAGCAAAAAAATGGCAGAGATCTATTGATGGCTTAAGCCATCAATTAAAAGGTACAGGTTTGGGGCTCTTCATAACTGCAAAAGGGTGACATCATCTGATCTGCACACCCTTTCGCAGTTATTTGGTGTCATGATGACACCGTATTGTCTGTGTCTGATAAAGTCAAAAGCTATGAGGTTCTGCTTCTTACATCCCCCATAACCTTAACTGGGGCACTCCTGTCTCTAACATGTAGTGTGTGTGTGTTCCTAACACCTACTACCTAACTCTTGGATCCCATACCACGACAGACCCAGAGGTCGGGAGAGATTCCCAGGGATAGTCAGTACCAAGCCCTTGCTTTTTACCACAGCTCATGTATGGCTTCTGCCAAACTCATGGTTGCATGGGGTGGCTGTCTGGCAAAGACCAAGAAAGAAAGGGGAACAGATTCCAAACCCAAAGTAGCCCTTATGGCTTCACTCACACTGATCCGCATTGACACCCACTCACACAAAAGCCTGCTGGAGTCTCTACAGGTTTCTCTACATCTGCCCTTCCTGAACTGCATGAGTAGACTCTCAAATCAGGGGTGCAGGGTGCTGCCCGTATTCTCAACCAAAATTGTTACCCTAAGAAATGGGGGGAACATTGGAATTCCACGCACAATTCCAGTGTTTCCTTTGAAATCTGGCGGAATTATGGGCTCAAAAGGAGACCTGCAAGAGGAGGGTAACTTTGGGGATCTTTTCACCTATGTATACCAGTACCAACTATAGAGAGCACTTCAGTTAAAGTTAAATAAAGTATTTTCAATGGAAATAACACAGGGGATATGCTAACATACAAAACATACCATACAAGGCTATTGCAGAGTAAGGCAGAAAGGTTGGGTAGTGAGAGGTCCAGGAAGATGGAGTGATAGTTACCAGTCTTGAGGAAGCAAGTTCCATGCAGTGAAGAAACTCAGACTGATGTTTGAGGGTGGCACAAAGGAGTCAAGCAAAACACAAGGGTCCATCAGTCTGTGGCACACTTAAGCTTGGGTCTAATATTTATACGTTATTTCATATCCAGAGGGGGTATAATAATAAATTATAATACATTTTTATTTTATTTTTTAAATAAATTTTATTAAGCAGCAGTTACGTTTTTATTTTTAACCGCTCCCCTCTGCTCAGCAACCGGGGTGGCGTACAACAGGATTAAAACAATAGCAAGTTAAAACAATCCTTCCCAATCCTAATTCTACCACCCCTTAAAACTAAATTTAACTAGTGGAGAATTAAAACAAACATAAAGTACAATACAATATACAAACTACGACAAAAAATGGTAATAGCAGCAGCGGGGCAGGTAGGCAATCAACTCCACTTGGGTCAGGAAGTTATTCTGGGAAGGCCTGCTGGAAGAGATCCTTCTTTAGCGCTTTCTTGAAGCTCTCAAGAGTAGTGATAAGACGGATCTCATCCGGCAGGCCATTCCAAAGTCTGAGAACCGTAGAAGAGAAGGCCTTCTGGGAGGTCTGCAACAGCCTAGTTTTCATAGGTTGCAGCAGGTTCCTCCCAGAGAACCGAAGTGCGCGGGGGGGATCATATGGGATGAGGCGGTCCCAGAGATAAGATGGACCCAAGCCATGTAGGGCTTTAAAGGTTAAAACCAACACCTTGTAATGTGCCCGGAAACTGATCGGCAGCCAGTGGAGAGATTTAAGCACAGGTGTTATATGCTGTCTCCTAGATGTATCTGTAATTAACCTGGCTGCCATATTTTGTACCAGTTCAAGTTTCTGGGTTAGGCACAAGGGTAGCCCCATGTAGAGTGCATTACAGTAATCCAGACATGAGGTTACCAAAGCATGTACCACAGTTTCCAGATCTCTTGTATCCAGGTAAGGGCCCAGCTGGCGTTCCTGACCGTCACACTCACCTGACTATTCATGTGAAGTGATGAATCCAGGAGTATCCCCCAGACTGCAAACACAGTCCTTAGAGGAGAGTGTGACTCCATCCAGGACTGGAAGTTGTATTCCCAGACCTGGTTTCGGGCCTGTGACTGTCAGTACCTCCGTTTTGTCTGGATTTAGTCTCAATCTGTTTTTCCTCATCCAATCCATTATTGCTCTGAGACAGTCATTGAGAGGAGAGACACCATCTGAAGTCTGAGCCGATGATCTGGTCATGGAGAAATACATCTGAATGTCACCAGCGTACTGATGACACCACACTCCATGCCTCTGGATGATCTCTCCCAGCGGCTTCATATAAATGTTAAATAGCATCAGGGACAGGATGGCACCCTGAGGGACGCCACAATTAAGCTCAATTCTGGAAGAGAAACTGCCCTGAGCCTCACCCTCTGGGATCTGCCTGAGAGAAAGGAATGGAACCACAGCAAAGCAGTGCCTCCAATTCCAAACTCTCTCAGGTTGATCCAGGAGGATGGAATGATCTATAGTGCCAAAGGCCACTGAGAGGTCCAAAAGCACCAGCAGGGTCACAGTACCCATCGATGCTCAGGCGGAGGTTGTCGGTTAGAGCGACCATGGCAGTATCAACTGCATATCCTGTCCTGAAGCCGGTTTGAAATGGATCAAGGTAATCGGTTTCATGCAAGACGGCTTGGAGTTGGGAAGCAACTGCCCTCTCGATCATCTTGCTTAAAAAAGGTAGCAAGGACACTGGTCTGTAATTGTTCCTGTCCAGGGGGTCCAGGGAAGGTTTTTTCAGGAGTGGCTTAACCGCCTCCTCCTTTAAACAAGATGGTACGATACCTTCCCTGAAGGATGCATTGATTGTGTCCCGTAGGAATACTCTCAATGCGTCCCCCCCTGGACGACCAGCCAAGATGGACAGGGATCAAGAGGGCAAGTCATCTTCCTCACTTTCCCAAGGAGCTTGTCCACATCATTGGTACTTACAGATTGAGACTGATCTAGTAAAATGCCATCAGTGGAGTTGTTGGACGCCTCATCTATGGATTGTCAGGACATTGGTGTCCATGTTGGCTCTTATCTGAGAGATTTTATCTGCAAAGTGAATCGTAGCAGGCTGTTGTCGGGTTAAGTAGGGGTTTGGGTGCAAGAGGAACCTGCGTTAGCTCCCCTACCACTTTAAACAGCTCTGCTGGATGGGACTCTGCAGGCGCAATATGTGCAGAGCAGAAGGATCTCTGTGCTGCACGTATTGCCTCCCGATAGGAATCAAGATGCTTTCTATAGTGAGTTCTGTTGGATAAGAGTCGAATCTTCTGCAATTTGCACACTAGCCATTGTCCAATTCACTTTATCCTCCTAAGCTCCTCTGTGTACCAGGGCTTACGATTAGAGGTGGGCTGGAAAGTACGTTTGGCAGCGTTTGTGTTAATAGCTTTGGTAAGATCAGTGTTCCAGATGCTGACCAAAGCCTCGACAGAATCACTGGCATTACCAACCATTAAACCCTCTAGGGCTTTCTGGAAACCAACTGGTTCCATTAGCCTTTGAGGGTGGACCGTTATAATGGGTCCGCCACCCACGGAGGGGCAGACAGTGGCTCTTAGTTCCATCTTGACCAGGAAGTGATCCGTCCATGACAATGCGGAGATTTTTGTAAACTCCGCCCATAGATATTCCTGTTCTGTACTGAAGATTGCATCGTGGGGTATTGTGATGAAAAGGCCACTCTTTTAGCCAATCTCAGAGCAGCAGGTGACCAGTCAATAGGAAGGCAGCTGGGCACGGCTATAAAAGGAGCCTGACATGGAGTGAGAGGGGGTTAATTGTTTTGAGGTTTGACTGGAAAGAGTTACACCAAAGGGAGGGTATGCTCTTAGAGTTCCTGGGGGAACTTTTCAGTCTGATGACCACAGAAGGGTCTTAAGGGTCCAGAGAGGGACTGAATAGACTTGGAAAGTCTAGTAGGGAGAGGCTCAGAGCAAGTCAAGTATATAAAGGGGATTTAGGACTTTGTTCCTGAGTTAGTAGTGCTGGTGCATCTATCATAGAATCATAGAATCATAGAATTGCAGAGTTGGAAGAGACCACGAGGGCCATCCAGTCCAACCCCCTACCATGCAGGAAATCACGATCAAAGCACCCCCGACAGATGGCCATCAAGCCTCTGTTTAAAGACCTCCAAGGAAGGAGACCCCACCACGCTCCAAGGGAGTGTGTTCCACTGCCGAACAGCTCTGACTATCAAAAAGTTCCTCCTAATGTTGAGGTGGAATCTCTGTTCCTGGAGATTGCATCCATTGCTCCGTGTTCCTGTCTCTGGAGCAGCAGAAAACAAGCCCACTCCATCCTCAGTGTGACACCCCTTCAAATACTTAAACAGGGCTATCATATCGCCTCTTAACCGTCTTTTTTCCAGGCTAAACATACCCAGCTCCCTAAGTCTCTCCTCATAAGGCATTGTTTCCAGACCTTTCACCATTTTAGTTGCCCTTCTCTGGACATGCTCCAATTTGTCAATATCCTTTTTGAATTGTGGTGCCCCAAACTGGACACAGTATTCTAGGTGAGGTCTGACCAAGGCAGAATAGAGCGGCACTATTACTTCCCTTGATCTAGACACTATACTTCTATTGATGCAGCCCAAAATTGCATTGGCCTTTTTAGCTGCCGCATCACACTGTTAGCTCATGTTCAACTTGTGGTCTACTAGGACTCCTAGATCCCTTTCGCACGTAGTCTCATTCAGCCAGGTCTCTCCCATCCTATATTTATGCATTTCATTTTTCCGCCCTAAATGCAGTACTTTACATTTCTCCGTATTGAATTTCATTTTGTTAGCTTTGGCCCAGCTCTCCAGTCTATCCAGGTCATTTTGAATTTTGATCCTGTCCTCTAGGGTATTAGCTACTCCTCCCAATTTGGTGTCATCTGCAAATTTGATAAGTATGCCCCTAATTCCCTCATCTAAGTCATTGATAAAGATGTTGAATAGCACTGGGCCCAGGACAGAACCCTGTGGCACCCCACTGGTTACATCTTTCCAAGACGAAGAGGAGCCACTGCTGAGCACCCTTTGGGTTCGGCCGGTCAACCAATACAAGTCCATTGAACAGTTAACTTGTCTAGCCCACATTCTACAAGCTTGTTTGCAAGAATGTCATGGGGAACTTTGTCAAAGGCCTTACTGAAATCAAGGTATGCAATGTCCACAGGATTCCCTTCATCTACCAAGCTGGTAACTTTATCAAAAAAAGAGATCAGATTAGTCTGGCATGACTTGTTTCTCTGAAACCCATGTTGACTGTTTGTGATTATGGCATTGCCTTCTAAATGTTCACAGACTCTCTGTTTAATGATCTGCTCTAGAATCTTCCCTGGTATTGATGTCAGACTAACTGGACGATAATTGTTGGGTTCCTCTTTTTTCCCCTTTTTGTAGATGGGGACAACGTTTGCCCTCCTCCAGTCTGCTGGGACTTCTCCTGTTCTCCAGGATTCTCAAAGATTATTGCCAATGGCTCTGAGATTATATTTACCAGCTCTTTTAATACTCTTGGATGTAGTTCATCTGGTCCTGAAGATTTAAATTCATTTAGATTAAGAAGGCATTCCTGTACTACCTCTTTACTTATTTTGAGCTGGATTTCCCCTATTGTGTCCTCTGTTCCATTCTCCTCAGGTTGGTCCTCCTTTTCCTTTTCTGAAAACACTGAGGCAAAGAAGGTGTTGAGTAATTCTGCCTTTTCTCTGTCCCCTGTTAGCATTTTGCCATCTTCTCCACGTAGCGGCCCTATCATTTCCTTCTTCCTCCTTTTGCTGCGGACATACCCAAAAAACCCCTTTTTATTGTTCTTAACCTCCCTAGCAAGCCTGAGCTCATTCTGCGCTTTAGCTTTTCTGACTTTACTCCTACATGTGTTCGCTATCTGTTTGAATTCTTCTTTGGTGATTTCCCCCTTTTTCTATTTCTATCATTTCCTTCTTCCTCCTTTTGCTGCGGACATACCCCCAAAAAACCCTTTTTATTGTTCTTAATCTCTCTAGCAAGCCTGAGCTCATTCTGCACTTTAGCTTTTCTGACTTTACTCCTACACATGTTCGCTATCTGTTTGAATTCTTCTTTGGTGATTTCTCCCTTTTTCTATTTCCTATACATTTTCCATTTAAAAATTAGCTCCATTGAAAGTTCTTTAGTCATCCATCCTGGTTTCTTGAGACACCTCCCATTTTTCTTACTCAATGGTACTGTTTGAAATTGTGCCTTTAGTATCTCACTTTTGAGAAAGTCCCATCCATCCTGAGGTCTCTTCTCTTTTAGTATTCCTGACCCTGGGATCACCCCCAGTTTTCCCCTGAGTTTATTGAAATCAGCTCTCTTAAAGTCGAGAAAATGTGTCTGACTATGCCTGGCTTCTCCTTTCCATTGTATAACAAACTCCAGGAGAACATGATCACTCTCACCTAAGGATCCCACCACTTGCACCCCATTAACCAGGTCATCCCTGTTGGTTAGGATCAGATCTAAAATAGCGACCCCCTTGTCGCCTCTTCCACCTTTTGGACCATGAAATTGTCTTCCAGGCAAGTAAGTAATTTGCTAGACCTTGAAGTTTTGGTTGAGTTAGATTTCCAGCAAATATCAGGATAGTTGAAGTCACCCACCACTACTACATCTTCTTTCTGCGTGTGTGTTCATCTGTTCTAGAAAGGCATCATCCAATTCCCCCATCTGACTTGGGGGTCTGTAGTAGAGTCCCACAATAACATCCCTGTTGTTTCCCTCCTCTTTAATTTTTATCCAGATGCTCTCCACCTGGCTTCCAATATTGATGTCATGGATCTCTTCACTGGTGTAAATATCCCTGACATATAATGCTATTCCTCCTCCTTTCCTGTTTGGCCTGTTTCTCTTAAAAAGGTTATACCCCTCTATTCCTACATTCCAATCATGAGACTCATCCCACCATTTTTCAGTAATGCCTATTATATCATATTTGTTTTGTAGTGCTACCATTTCCTTCTTCCTCCTTTTGCTGCGGACATACCCAAAAAAACCCATTTTTATTGTTCTTAACCTCGCTAGCAAGCCTGAGCTCATTCTGTGCTTTAGCTTTTCTGACTTTAGTCCTACACGTGTTCGCTATCAAGTTCATCTTGCTTATTTTCCATGCTCTGTGCGTTAGTGTAGAGACATCTAAGACCATGTGTTCCCTTTACTTGCTGCCTGTGCAAGTTTTTTTGCCTCCCACTGTTGGGTCCTTGCACTGTTTGCCTTGTTCCCTCTATGACAGCTTGACTATTTTCTCCAGCTCTTTTGCCTTCCAGAATACTGTCTCCCTCCCCCCATATGACTCAGTTTAAAGCCCTCCTGATCAAATTCTTGAGACTGTAGGCAAAAACGTTTCTGCCAACTGGTGTGAGATGCACCCCATCTCTTGCCAGTAGTCCCCCCTCATGGAAGCGCAGCCCATGATCCAGGAATCCAAATTGTTCTCGGCGACACCATCTATGGAGCCAGTTGTTTACATTGGCTATTTTCCTCTCTCTTCCTGGACCATGCCCTTCAACTGGCAGAAGAGACGAGATGACAACCTGTGCATCCATTTCTTTCAGCTTCCTCCCCAGAGCCTCATAATCTCTTCTGATCTTCGGAAAGCTGTTCCTTGCCGTATCATTGGTTCCGACATGGACCAAAAGGAAGGGTAATGATCTGTAGGCTTGACAAGTCTTGTTAGCCTCTCCATCACATCACGGATCTTTGCCCCAGGGAGACAACACACCTCCCGAGACATCTTGTCAGGCCCACAAACCACTGCTTCTGTACCTCTCAGCAAGGAGTCTCCCACCACCACCACACGCCTCCGCCGAGGCTTCACAGCTGCTGTTCCCTGCGGTGGTCCTCTCAAGGTCCCCTGCTCTGCCCCTGAAGTCTGTCCATGCTGTTCTTCTTCATTGTCCTTGATAAGAGAGAGGGCTTCGAATCAATTCTGTAGCTGCAAGCTGCTCGAAGTATCCCTGGATTTTCTTGTTCTGTGTGTGACATTCTTCCAGCTGTCTACCTCCTGTGTCTCTGGAGTGACCCTCTCCTCCCCAGCCAGTTCCTCTGTGCGGTCCCTGTCCAAGACTGTTTGTTCTGTTCTGTCCAGGAAAACCTCTTGCTCCTGAATCTGTTGAAGTGTAGCTACCTGTGTCTCTAGCTGCTGGACTTTCTCCTCCAAGAGGGCTACCAACTTGCACTTGGTACATGTGAAGTTCCCCACGTCTGTAGCCAAGAAGACAAACATCGCACAAGTATTGCAGGTGACCGCCACAGCCCCCTCAGTGTCCATGGTGAGAGTTTTTAGGTAACCTAAGAACTTAGTTAATGCTAAAAACTCTATGCTGTACTTTTAAGGATGCTTTTTTGGGGGGGGGGTTGGCCACTCAAACTCGCGTGCCATTAGGTGCTTGCCTCTGCAACAAGCAGCCTCTCCCAGGAGTTTAAAAAAAATTCAAACTCACAGAAGCTCCACCCACTGCAACAAGCAGCCTCTCCCAGGAGTTTAAAAAAATTCAAACTCACAGAAGCTCCACCCACTGCAACAAGCAGCCTCTCCCAGGAGTTTAAAAAAATTCAAACTCACAGAAGCTCCACCCACTGCAACAAGCAGCCTCTCCCAGGAGTTAAATTTGATATGTATATGTGTAGATTTTGTATTCACCTGATGTTATGTATTATGAGTTATAAGGTAAGTATAATTTGGGAGTGATGTTGTATTAACTCACATAACCGTTTGGTCATGTGTGTTAATACACCTGTAAAGGGGGGAGGTGTGTGATGAAAAGGCCGCTCTTTTAGCCAATCTCAGAGCAGCAGGTGACCAGCCAATAGGAAGGCAGCTGGGCACGGCTATAAAAGGGGCCTGACAGAGAGTGAGGGGGGGTTAATTGTTTTGAGGTTTGACTGGAAAGAGTTACACCAAAGGGAGGGTGTGCTCTTAAGAGTTCCTGAGGGAACTTTTCAGTCTGATGACTACAGAAGTGTCTTAAGGGTCTAGAGAGGGACTGAATAGACTTGGAGAGTCTAGTAGGGAGAGGCTCAGAGCAACTCAAGTATATAAAGGGGATTTAGGACTTTGTTCCTGAGTTAGTAGTGCTGGTGCATCTAGATTGATGTTATTATTTTAAAAAGAATCTGATGTAACTAAGCCTTAAGAAGAATTAACAACTTTAATATTCAACTACAGTTTATTTGTTTTATATTTTTCAATAAACTTTCATTAGAGTTTAAAGCTGCTTGGCCTCCATTTAATTTAAACCACGCTACCTGATATCAGGGACACAAAGGGCTGTCACAATAGAAAGTGATTGGTGCTTCACCCATTCTTTTGGGGGCAGTAGTGGGATGCAAGAGAACCCACAGGACTGCCATCCTAAAGTCAGAGTGTTAAGGTGGTGACCGTGTATGGGTCACCACAGGTATGATCTGCACAATGTGTAGGCCCGTCAACCAATTGGGATAGGCCCATGTTTGTCATGGTTTCCATGAACTCCCGAGCTGCACAGGTTAGATTTGACACGCTGGTCTCGAGTGGAATGTTGAAGTCGCCCAAAACCAAAAGGGTACTCTGGTTGTGACAAAACCTGGATGGTTTTCCTACCGGATAGACAAAGGAGACCAAAATTCAACTGATTCTTTAGTTCCAGAAATATTAAATATTGATAGTTCTGCAGCAACCACTTAAGGTTGGACAGGAAGAGGCTGTGAAGAGGGATTTCTGTAGGGCCTAAATTCAGGAATGGTCACTTAAATGCTTGATTGAATCATTGTTGGGAGTGCCCAAGACTGGAAGAAAGAATTCACACATACCTCTCTAATGACTGTGTTGTTAGCATAAACCCATTACTGCAGGGGCTTCCTGCTCATTCCTAACATAGGCTTTCTTACCATTGTATTTCTAGAGACGTCTCAGGTCATCGTGACCTCCAACTGACCTCTAGTCTGCCTCAGCCAGCCTGACCCTGAAAATTGTCCAATATTAATAGTTATGAGATACCATGGGGAGGGGGTAGTAGGACATACAAACATGGGAGAGTAGCTGTAGCATAGAATTTGAGAAGAGCCAGGAAGAAAGGAAAAGGGGTTTGAGTTAGACTAGAGTTAGACTGAGAGAAAGGAGCTTCAGTTAATTATTAATAAGAGTGGTTAACCTGACAGGAGACTGTGTGGTATTTTAAATATTATATATAAATAAAATGCTGTCCTATCTTTAACCTCTGCAAATAAAGTTTTGTTTTTGTTTTTTACATGTCTGGCCTCCAGAATTTCTACCATTCTGAGACACTTGGTTCCTGCATTGAAGGTAGAAGAGTGGTTCCCTTCATCTATCAAGTTTGCAACTCTATCAAAAAAGAGATAAGATTAGTCTGGCATGACATGTTTTTGAGAAACCCATGTTCACTTTTACTGATCACAGCATTCCTTTTTAAGTGCTTACAGACTGTTTAATTATCTGCTCTAGAATCCTTGCTAGTATTGATGTCAGGCTGACTGAACAGTAATTATTTGGGTCATCTTTCCCCACCTTTTAAAGATGGGGGCAACATTTGCCCTCTTCCAGTCTGCTGGGCCTCTCCTGTACTCCAGGAATTCTCAAAGAATATTGACAGTGGTTCTGAGATTTACTTTTGCCAGGTCTTTTAATACCCTTGGATGAAGTTCATCTGACCCTGGAGACTTGAACTCATTTATACTGACCATGTATTCCTGAACTACCTCTTTACCAATTCTGTGCTGTATTTCCCCTACTGTATCTTCTGCTCTGTTTCCCCCAAGTTGAGCACTGTTGCACCTTAGGCAGCAGACTGAAGCAAAGAAGGTGTTAAGTAGCTCTGCCCTTTCTCTGTCCCCTGTTAGCCTTTCACCATGTTCACCATGCAGAGGCCCTACCATGTCCTTGTTCTTCCTTTTGCTACGGACATAACAAAACAAAAACAAAAACACCCTTTTGTTGTCTTTAACCTCTTTAGCAAGCCTGAGCTCCATCTGTACTTTAGCATTTCTGACTTTCCCCCTACATGAGCTGGCTCTTTGTTTGAATTCTTCTTTGGTGATTTCCCCCCTTTTCCATTTCTTGTACATGTCCCTTTAAAGTTTTAGCTCAGTTGAGAGTTCTTTAGACATCCATACTGGTTTCTTCAGACACCTCCCATTTTTCCTCCTCATTGGAACTGTTTGAAGCTGTGCCTTCAATATCTCACTTTTTAGAAATTCCCATCCCTCCTGAGCTCACTTCTCTTTTAGTATTCCTGACCATGGGATCACCCCCACTAATTCCCTAAGTTTTCTGAAATCAGCTTTCTTAAAGTCTAGAATGCATGTCTGACTATACCTGACTTCTCCTTTCCTCTTTATAATAAAATCCAGCAGAACATGGTCACTCCTGCCTCAGGATCCCGCCATTTCCACACCATTAACCAGGTCATCCCCTTTGGTTAGGATCAGATCTAAAATAGCTGATCTCCTTGTTGCCTCTTCCACCTTCTAGACAATGAAATTGTCTGCAAGGGAAGTGAGGAATTTGTTGGACCTTAAATTCTTGGCAGAGTTGGACTTCCAAAAAATATCAGGATAGTTGAAATCCCCCATTATTACTACATCTCTCCTTTCTGAATGTGCAGTCATCTGTTCCAGGAAGGCATCATCCAAGTCCTCGGTTGGCTTGGAGGTCTGTACTAGACCCCCCACAATGACATCCCTGCTGTTCCTCTCTCCTTTAATTTTTACCCAGATGCTCTAATCCTGGCTCCCAGGTTTTAAGTCATGGAACTGTTCACAGGTATACACATCCTTAACGTATAATGCTACTCCACCACTCTTCCTGTTTGGTCTATTTTTTCTGAAATACGTTATATCCTTCTATTAGTACATTCCAATCATGAGACCAGGTTTCAGTGATGCCTATTATATCATTTTTGTTTTGCTGCACTAAGAGTTCAAGTTCATCCTGTTTATTTCCCATGCTCTGTGCATTCATATAGAGACATCTAAGACCATGGGCCATTTCCCCTATCTGCCTTTTAAAGGGTTTATTCCTCCCATTGTTGGGTTGTTATGTTATGTGTCTTGTTCTCCGTATAACATTTGGGCTATTATCTCTAGCACTTGATGAACTCCTATCTTCAAGAGTACTGCCTCCTGCCCCCATACAACTCAGTTTAAAGCCCTCCTGATTAGGTCTTTCAAACTCTTTGCAAATACATTTCTACCAACTTCTGTGAGGTGCAGCCCATCTTTGGCCAGAAGTCCACTTCCCTGAAACTGCATCCCATGGTCCAGGAAGCCAAATTGTTCCCGGTGGCACCATCTGCGTAGCCAGTTTTTCACCTCCACTATCTTTTCTCCCTTCCTGGGCCATGCCCTTCCACTGGAAGGACAGACAAAATGACTATCTGTGCATCTAGGTTCTTCAGCTTCCTACTGAAAGCCTCATAATCCGTTATGATCTTCTGGAGGCTATGCCTTCATTGGTTCCCACGTGGACCAAAAGGAAGGGATAATGGTCAGAAGGCTTGATGAGTCTTGTCAGCCTCTCTGTTACATAATTTGTCACCAATAATTTAGTTTTGAAAACTGTATTATGGGCACTAATGTAATATTGGTGTAGATTTCCTCAGCCAAACAGAATAGAAACATATTACAAAACACTCTAATACAACATTCACCTAATATTTAAAGTAGATCATTTCTATTAAACAAATCTTTAAAAACTGGCCCATTCACACTAAATCAAAATTACAAATCACTAGTCAGGAAAAGGAAGACCTGAGTCCAATTTAGTATATTTAAAATATTTTGTCCTTTCTTACTTTTACAATCTTACTTTGTAAATTTTGAAATACAATGTATAGCCTGAATTATTCTTTTAAATTTTTTTAACCAGTTTACATAATGTTTGTATCAAATAATTTAAAATTACCACATTTATAAAATGGACTTTTCTAGCTTCTTTGAATTTTTTAAAAAATTACTCACTTTTTCTTGCTTTTTGAGCAGCAAACACCTGCACTAACTTCTCAATATCTGAGGAACATGCTATCTGCCTTTCCACAGCTATTACAGAAAGGCCTCTTAGTCCAGGTCCTCCCCGGCTTTTGATTGGCCAGTTTGAATGTCACTCTCCCTTTCCCAGCTCTCATTGAAATATACTTGTGTAAGAAGATTACCACACTATACTGTTGTAGCATTATTATTCCACTTTAACTGCTAAGGCTGCCTCCTATGTAATCATGGGATTTGCAGTTTAGGGAGGGGCATTTAGCCTTCTCAGCCAGAGAACTCTTAGGTCTCACTAGGTCCAGCTGTGTCTCACCTCAGCTATATCCAGGAACAGGAAGGGAGCCACTACATTGGGCTCTCCAGTTCTGGTATCCTAATTTATTACTACCTGCATGTTTGTCTTTTCCTACCCAGTTATTGTGGGGTGCCTGATTTCCTGTCTCTCCTATCTTCCTATACTGAGTGTTTGGCCTGTGATTGCTGTAGGTGACTGGCTGAATGGGCTCCCAAGACTTGGATTCCATGTTCTTCCATGGGACCTTACCACGTCTTAGGGCTCCAGACTCCCTGAGAACCGTCTGCTACCTTCCTAAGTCTATCCAGCTTCCTCAAAACACCCCTGCAATGCACCTGTGGCTCTCAAATTGTGCCTGTGGTTCCTATGCAGCTTCTGGCAAAGCCTGTACCTCTCTAACTGGGAAAGTGGCCCAGATACTCAGTGATGGGAGACCACTGGGCCCTTTTGAGGAAACTCCCTGCTTCTGTGCTGAGCAGAGCTGCAAGGGGGAGAGACAAACTCTAAGGAACTTACTATTGCTTGGCTGAGCTATAGGGGAAAGACAATTTAGCGTTCTGTCAAAGTTCTGCCAATTATAAGATTTTTTCATGAGGGGGTGCCTCCTCCAAATCCAGGCAAAGCACTAAAACCCAACAGCAGTTTATCACCACCTCCAATACACAAATGGCTCTTCTGCAGGGAACGACCCTGAAGGAACTACATAGAGGCACAGGATTCTTCCCGCCCTGCTGGCTTTCCTCACCAGAATGACCTGACTGGCAGCATGCAGCCTGCACAAAACAAAATTACAAGGTTTTGTTTGTTACATCCTCCATAACCGTTTGTCAACAGGATCAGGTAGCAGCATAGTCAGGAACAGTCAAATGTCTAAACATGAGTCAAGGCAACAGGAATCAATGTAACAGGAACATGGAGTCAGAGATATCAGACACAAAGCTTTCTCCAGGAAGATCAGTCGATCTCTGACAACGCCTCCATCGCTCCCCAAGGCATATATATAGTAATCAGGCTTTGTCAGGTACTCCTTGACAAGCAGGTGTTTCTGATAAAGCCTCAGTGATTTTCTTTGAGCTTTCTTTTGGGATCACTGCTGGCTGAATGATGGTGGAGGTAAGTCTGTCTCCTCTTCCTTATCTGAATTGGCAAGGCTCTCTGATGGGACTGGTGCCAACCCACTAGGACCAGGCTCTTCTTCTACTTGACCTCCAGATTGACAGGGCTCACTGCAGGCACAGGTGTAGATAAACCTTTGCCAGGGACCACATGGCCGTTCCCTGTCATGCCCTCCTCTGCCTCTGATTCCATACTCTCATCAGACTCACAGGGCATGACAGTGGGGGATAAAATTAGTGCTCAAACATATTAAGATTTTTATTGGCTCAGTGTGTTTCAAAATATACTTTTTTGGGAGGACTTAAGAACAGAGTTGCCATATTCCAGTTCCCCAAATGGGACTAATCCAATTTGCACATATTGCAAATTTGTATAATATGTAAAGCCAGGATAGTTTAATTGAGTGGCAGACTTCTAACATGGAACCAAGAGACCCAAGTTCAGGATATGAGATAGGTCCCTCACAATTAATGAAAGTTAAAGTTTTTGAATATTGGATCAGCATAGAGAATGTTTCATAGAGTGAATGATAGATAGAGAAAAGAAAGGAGCACAGGAAAGAAAGCAGAAAAGGATACCATAGCCTGTAACAGCTCATTATTAAGGGAAAGGGTGTTTCAGTAAACAAAAATTGCTACTTTGCACTTCAGGGCATGAACTATGGATGTTTGTTGGGGGGGGGGTCACTCTAGCTTGCATAGTGAAGGTAGAGAAACAGGGAAAATAATTACTATTCACAACTCTTAAGATGAATAATATATTTCACTGAATTCAGCTGTGGTCTGTCAAGATCCATTTGTCAGCACAGTACATTGTGCACAGGTAACCTCAACATTATTGGCTTGTCAAAAGGTAAGTCCAGAAGCTTACTGGCTTCATTTTCATGTGATTCATCCAGTCAGGCTCTAATAGTTTTCCTCTCACACAAGTGACATAGAACTAAGCTTGAATTATATAAACCAATTAACATGTAATGGGACACTTGTGGTAAACATTTCCCCTTGACATTTATTCACTGTATTCTAATAGCCCCAATACCGCATTAATCATCCTCTGGAGTTTTTCTCTCTGTGGTTAATTTCCAATTCATAGAACCCATTTCCATCTTAAGAGCTTCTAAGGAATGGGCTAGTCTGATAAAGCAACTGCTGTTACCCAGTACTGGCATCATATGTGAACAAGCCCCAGGCTACCAGGTACCTATTTAAGTGTATTACATAGATTGTATGTAGTGTTACCAGGTTTCCAAAATAACAGTAAGGAACAGTCAGAATGTGCAACATGCAGGGATGACAATGAAGAAGTAACTATTAACAAGGTTGTTTTTTTTATCTAAATACCAAATTCTCTATAAAATTAATATAATGTCCATATTCTCCAAACATGTTACATGATACACAAGCAAATCAATCTTTGCTTCCTTTTGGGCACGCAGATTCAGGACATGCAGTCCTGAATCTGTTTTAATCATATGAAAAAATCCTTGACAAGTATGGTATGATTAAAATTCTGAATCTCCAATATGATTATGTTAACAGAATATCTGTTCCTTTCTCCTCTCCGAAACAACTGATACTAGGCACCAGCCACAGTCACCCTCAAAGCCACACAAAAAGGAACAATCCAACTTGACTTTAAGGGGCTTACTGAGATGATTAAGAAGCTGCAAACACATTAGTTTTTCCTTTTGAAGAAAGTCTTTCAACCCTCTGGTATTTTTTCATCTTTTCTGCAACTTTTTTAGCTCTAGATTATCCTATATGAATTGGAAGTGATAGAATGGAAAACTTCCAGGCATACATACACTACTAAAGTACTCCTAAAAGATGGCAATCTAACCTCTGTTTAAACAGCTACAAATAAGGAGGGTCCACTACTTTCATTTGTAGTCCATTCCACTGATAAACAGCTCATACAGTAAAATATTCTTCCTACTGTTTAGGTAGAAACTATTTTCTTGTAATTTGTGTCCATTGGTTCATGTTCTAGTCACTGAGCACAAGAAAACAAGTTTGCCCCACAGAATCATAGAATTGTAGAGCTGGAAGAGACCACGAGGGCCATCCAGTCCTAACCCCTGCCACGCAGGAAATCATGATCAAAGCATCCCCGACAGATGGCCATCCAGCCTCTGTTTAAAGACCTCCAAGGAAGGAGACCCCACCATGCTCCAAGGGAGTATGTTCCACAGCCGAACAGCTCTTACTGTCAAAATGTTCCTTCTAATGCTGAGGTGGAATCTCTGTTCCTGGAGCTTACATCCATTGCTTCGTGTTCCAGTCTCTGGAGCAGCAGAAAACAAGCCTACTCCATCCTCAACGTGACCTCCCTTCAAATACTTAAACAGGGCTATCATATCACTTCTTAAACATCTTTTTTCCACGCTAAACATACCCAGCTCCCTAAGTCTTTCCTCATAAGGCATGGTTTCCAGACCTTTCACCATTTCAGTTGCCCTTCTCTGGATATGCTCCAATTTGTCAATATCCTTTTTGAATTGTGGTGCCCAGAACTGGACACAGTATTCTAGGTGAGGTCTGACCAAGGCAGAATAGAGCGGCACTATGACTTCCCTTGATCTAGACACTATACTTCTATTGATGCAGTCCAAAATCGCATTGGCCTTTTTAGCTGCTTCATCACACTGTTGACTCATGCAACTTGTGGTCTACTAGGACTCCTAGATCCCTTTCGCATGTAGCCTCATTCAGCTTTCCAGACTATCCAGGTCATTTTGAATTTTGATCCTGTCCTCTAGGGTATTAGCTACTCCTCCTAATTTGTCATCTGCAAATTTGATAAGCATGCTCCTAATTCCATCATCCAAGTCATTGATAAAGATGTTGAATAGTATTGGGCCCTGGACAGAACCCTGCAGCACCCCACTGGTCATGTCTTTCCAAGAGAGGAAGACGAGCCACTGCTGAGCACCCTTTGGGTTCGGCCAGTCAACCAATTACAAATCCATTGAACAGTTAACTAGTCTAGCCCACATTTTACAAGCTTGTTTGCAAGAAAGTCATGGGGAAACTTGTCAAAGGCCTTACTGAAATCAAGGTATGTGATATCCACAGCGTTCCCTTCATCTACCAAGCTGGTAATTTTATCAAAAAAAGAGAGAGATCAAATTAGTCTGGCATGACTTGTTTCTCTGAAACCCATGTTGACTTTTTGTGATTATGGCATTGCCTTCTAAATGTTCATGGACTCTCTGTTTAATGATCTGCTCTAGAATCTTCCCTGGTATTGATGTCAGACTAACTGGACGATAATTGTTGGGATCCTCCCCCCCCCTTTTTTTTTAAGATGGGGACAATGTTTGCCCTCCTCCAGTCTGCTGGGACTTCTCTTGTTCTCCAGGAGTTCTCAAAGATTATTGCCAATGGCTCTGTTATTACATTTGCCAGCTCTTTAAATACTCTTGGATGTAGTTCATCTGGTCCTGGAGATTTAAATTCATTTAGATTAAGAAGGTATTCCTGTACTACCTCTTTGCTTATTCTGTGCTGGAGACACAATTTCCCCTATTGTGTCCTCTGTTCCATTCTCCTCAGGTTGGTCACCCTTTTCCTTTTCTGAAAACACTGAGGCAAAGAAGGTGTTGAGTAATTCTGCCTTTTCTCTGTCCCCTGTTAGCATTTTGCCATCTTCTCCACATAGTGGCCCTACCATTTCCTTCTTCCTCCTTTTGCTGCGGACATACCCAAAAAACCCCTTTGTATTGGTCTTAACCGCCCTAGGAAGCCTGAGCTCATTCTGCGCTTTAGCTTTTCTGACTTTAGTCCTACACGTGTTCGCTATCTGTTTGAATTCTTCTTTGGTGAAGGGATGTCATGAATTTCCCCTCTCAGTCTTCTCTTCTCCAGGCTAAAAATTACGAAGCTCCTTTAGGTGTTCCTCATGAGGCTTGGTTTCCAAACATTGAATAGAGTGGCCCTACTACTTCCCTTGATCTGGGCACTATATTCTTCTTGATGCAGTGCAAAATTGCATTTTGGAGCTGCTGCATCACACTGCTGTTCATGTTTAGCGTCTTTTCTGCTAAGACCCCTTGATTCTTTTCATACATACTGCTTTGAAGCCACCTGCCCTATATTTGTGCATTTCATTTTTCCTGCCTAGCTGTAGTTACTTACATTTAAACCTGTTGAAATTAATTTGCTTAGTTTTTGAACAGGTCTCCAATTGGTCAACTTTTTCTGAGTTCTGATCTTGTCCTTTGGGGTATTTGCTACTCACTCTTACATGATGTCTCCTGCAAATTTGATAAGCATGCCTTCTGTTCCATCATCTAAGTTGTTTATAAAGATATTAAACAATATTGAGCCTATAACAGAATCCTGGGGCACCCCACTATGCATTTCTCTACAGGATGAAGAGCAGCCATTGGTGACCTCAGAAAACAGAATACTACAGCAGGATTTTAAAAAAATGGATTAGGGATAGATTTCCAGGGTGTTAGCCACTTTTCTGAGAAAGATGAAAACTGGTTTAATTAAAAATCAGTCTCCTTCAGCAGGGTATGCAAGTGAAAACATTGAATTTCTTTGGTCTCTCTGAGACTAGTTTCAGCAAAATAAGGCAAGCAGGCAGTATAACCAAAAAACTTTACTGGTTACATTGAAATCTCTCTATCTGGCTTTTTTTCGCAAATGAAGATTCAGGAAGGACTCATCCCACACTTTCTGCAAGCGCGCTGATGACTAAAAAGGCCAATCCGAGATAAACAAGTCCAGTTGCAGAAAGCACAGCAGAAGGTCTCCTTGGGTGATGTTTCCGGGTTGTGATTCTTTCTGCATTGTCGTATCTCTTCAAGACTTGTCCGGCGTGAGTTCTCAAATAAGGCTGCAGCATTGTGGATAGTGCGTCTCCATGCCTCCCGATGTGAGGCCAGGGCGGACCACTGTTGGTGATCAATTTGGCCAAGCCTGAGATGCTGTTTCAGGGAGTCCTTGTATCGCTTTTTTGGAGCGCCCCTCTTATGCTGACCTGTGGCGAGTTCACCGTAGAGTACTATTTTTGGGAGGCGATGTAAAAACATATATACACAGATTGCCTAAGCCCTGGCTGACTAAAGAAAAGTTTCAAGTAAAGGAGCAGCTCAGCAGAGCTGGCTCTCATAATCTTGAGGTAGGAAAAAGAGAGAGGAAGAGAGGGAGGACCGACCTTCCCCCATGCTGCAGGCGCCACTTTTTATTGATGGAGGTTCTCCGTCATGCAGCACGGGGAAAGGTCGGGAAGAGATTGGGAGGAGGATGGGGCTGTCTGAAATGGGGCTCTGTAAGTGCAACAAATCCATTCTTCTCCCAACCTCCTCAGGGTTTTTTTCCCCCCCATCTGAAAAAGTCCAGTGTATAAAAGGTAGAAGCAGCAGGACACCCTTACCTTCTAAAGCTCCATTGTCCTAATAGCAAATGGGAGAAGTGGGTGAGGAGAGAATGCTTCATGGAGCACTATTTCCCAACAGAATGAAAACAGAATTTGACAGATTAGAATGTTGGACCAAAACTAACAAAATGCAGTCAGCTAGAATAAATGTAAGGTACTATGTCCAGGCCAAATAATAATAATAATAATAATAATAATAATAATAATAATGAAATACATATATAGGATAGGTGACACCTGGCATGAAAGCAGGACATGTAAAAAGGATCTAGGGGTCTTAGCAGACTGCAAGCTAAACCTGAGTCAACAGTATGATGCAGCAGCCCACCAAAACAATGCAATTCTAAGCTGCATTAAGAGGAGCATAGTGCCCCAGATCAAGGGATGTAGTAACACTGCTATTCTGCTTGGTCAGACATCACCTTGAATACTGTGTCCAATTCTGGGCACCACAGGATATCAGTAACCAGGTCTGTGTCCAGAGAAGGGCAACCAAGATGATCAAAGGTCTGGAAACCAAGCCTTATGAGGAATGCCTTAGGAAATTGGGTATGTTTAGCTTGGAGAGGAGAAGATTGTGAAGGGATAAGATAGCTGTCTTTAAATATCTGAAGGGTTGTCATGTAGAACATGGGGCAAACTTGTTTTCTTGTGCTCCAGAGACTAGAACATGAACCAATGGACTCAAATTACAAGAAAATAGATCATAGAATCATAGAATTGCAGAGTTGGAAGAGACCACGAGGGCCATCCAGTCCAACCCCCTGCCACGCAGGAAATCACAATCAAAGCATCCCCGACAGATGGCCATCCAGCCTCTGTTTAAAGACCTCCAAGGAAGGAGACCCCACCACGCTCCGAGGGACTGTGTTCCACTGCCGAACAGCTCTTACTGTCAAAAAGTTCCTCCTCATGCTGAGGTGGAATCTCTGTTCCTGGAGCTTGCACCCATTGCTCCGTGTTCCAGTCTCTGGAGCAGCAGAAAACAAGCTTGCTCCATCCTCAGCGTGACATCCCTTCAAATACTTAAACAGGGCTATCATATCGCCTCTAAACCGTCTTTTTTCCAGGCTAAACATACCCAGCTCCCTAAGTCTCTCCTCATAAGGCATCGTTTCCAGACCTTTCACCATTTTAGTTGCCCTTCTCTGGACACGCTCCAATTTGTCAATATCCTTTCTGAATTGTGGTGCCCAGAACTGGACACAGTATTCTAAGTGAGGTCTGACCAAGGCAGAATAGAGTGGCACTATTACTTCCCTTGATCTAGACACTATACTTCTATTGATACAGCCCAAAATTGCATTGGCCTTTTTAGCTGCTGAATCACACTGTTGGCTCATGTTCAACTTGTGGTCTACTAGGACTCCTAGATCCCTTTCGCACGTAGTCTCATTCAGCCAGGTCTCTCCCATCCTATATTTATGCATTTCATTTTTCCGCCCTAAATGCAGTACTTTACATTTCTCCGTATTGAATTTCATTTTGTTAGCTTTGGCCCAGCTCTCCAGTCTATCCAGGTCATTCTGAAGAACTTTTTACTGTACAAGCTGTTTAACAATGGAATGGACTGCATTTGAGTGTGGTGGACTCTTCTTCTTTGGATACCTTTAAATAGAATTTAGATGGACATCTTTCAGGAGTAATACAGTTGTATACTCCTGGATGACAGGGGATGGACTAAATGGCCCTTGCAGCCATTTCCCATTCTAACATTCTATGATTTTTTGGGGGGAAGGGTGCTACAAAACTTGAGATTGAGAGATTTTTATACCCTTATTATAGATGGATGTTAAATCCAGCTACCTATTCCCCTTTCAAAACATACACATCTGGAATTCAAAGGTAATACATTTGCAAACAATGAAAAGAATTGACCAAAAGGTAATGCAACACTGATATAGTTGTTTTGGTTTTATTTTCACTTTGTTAACAAAAACATCTTAGTTTTTCATAGATTTTAATTCTCTCTCAAGCCTTTGTTTATTTTTTACCCTTGTCTGAGACATTAATTACATCTTAGGTTGTGTAAAGTCTGGAAATTCTGCAGTCCATAAGCTAGACACCAGGACATAATTCCAGGAAATTACGAGATCAAGGGTTCTGTGTAAGCCTTGAGTTTGCTTCAGGTAGTACAACAGCAAGTAGGGCTAAACCAGGAATTTTATTATTCAAATGTGGTAGATGGAGAACTAACATATACTTTACAATCATGTGTGGATCAAGTTTAGCTCCCCTTTTCCATCAGCCTGTTAGCATGCCCTACTACCCTTCCCTGTGAGATTCCATAATTAGACACATTAGACACTTTTCAGCATCACATTGTCTTAGGCAGATTGGAGGTTAATTGAATTTCATGGTGACTTGAGACATGTCTAGAAATATAATGGTGGGAAAACCCAAATTAGGATTACGTGGAAAACCCACATAATGGGTTTGTGCTAACAACCCAGTCGTTAAGGAGTATGTGCTAATCCTTTCTTCCAGCCCTAGACATTTCCAGCCATAATTCAATCAAGCAATCAAGTGACCATTCCTCATTCCATACCCTATGGAAATCTCCCCTCATACCCCCTCCTGTCTAATCTTAAGAGGTTGTTGCAAGTCCATCAATGGTCTATCTCTCTGCAATTAAAGCAATTAGTTGAATTTCAGTTTCTTTTGTCTATTTCATGGGAAAGCCATCCAGGCTTCGTTATTACTAATTCGCCCCTCCAAGACATGTAATAGGGTATAAATATTAGAACCCCAACAATAGCTAGGTGTGACACAGTTGAGGTTTGCCACAGTGTATGAACCCAGCCACTCTCTTTCTCAGTGCACCATGGATCAGAACCTCCTGTGCCACCCTGAGATGCTGGTCTGTATATCTTCAGTGAATGGAACTCTCTTCTCTTTGAGACTGCTACCATCACCCAATCTTTCTGGACCCCTCTCTCTATCCAACCTTTCTGCCTTACTCTACTATAGAATTGTATGCTGCACAAGATCACATGTGTATGTTAGTTTACTTTCTGTATTATTCCAATAAAATACTTTATTTCTCTTTTACTGGAGCCTCCTCTACAGTATGTACAGGTATACATAGGTGAAACAATCCCTGAAATTACCCTCCTCTTGCAGGCCTCCTATCTGAGTTAATAATTCCCCCAAATATTAAAGGAGATTCTGGCATCTCGGGTGGGACTCTAACATACCCCCACCTCTTAGGGTAACAAGATTGGTGGTGAATGTGAGCAACATCTGGCACCCCTCACTCATGAGTTGATGCACACTGTTCAGGAAGGGCAGACATAGGGATGCCAGCAGGCTTTTGCATGAGTGCATGTGACTGTGGATCAGTGTGAGTGGAGCCATAAGGGCTAGTGTAGGGTTGAAATCTGCTCCCCTTTCTTTCTTGGTCTTTACCAGGCAACTGTCTCTGCATGACCATGAGTTTGGCAGAAGCCGTATGTGAGCTGCGGTAGAAAGCAAGGGGCTGGTACTGACTGTTCTATATGTGCTAATAACATGTGTATCCTCAAAAAGTATATGAGATAAATTGCTGTAATTGAATGGTGTATGATTTGTTAGGACATAGTGTCTACCCCCCTTTTCTACATTGAGCTTATTGTAGTACCCTCCTGTTGTGGTTTTCTTTGGGTCAGGATATGAAGCAAGTGAAATGACCATGCAACAGTTCTGGGCTAGAAAAAGAAGGCTATTTTATTAATGACAGCAGATAGAAAAGCAGACTAGCCATACTCCCATCAATCAAACAGACATAGGAAGAAGGCAGGAAGATACATACACAAACCAGCTATGCCGAGCTGCACGCAAGCCTTCATCTGACACGATCTTATATGCGTTCCTCCTACTGAACCTTTGAGAAGACAGTGGACTGGCCCAGGGGAGGAGGGAGAACTTTTCTCATGCCAATTAAGAGGGAGAAATGTTCTCATGCCAATTATCGTACCAGGTGCCGAGATCATAGAATCATAGAGTTGGAAGAGGAAACCACAAGGACCATGCAGTCCAACCCCCATGCCATGCAGGAATACACAATCAAATCATTCTCAACAGATGGCCATCCAGCCTCTGTTTAAAAACCTCCAAAGAAGGAGACTCCACCACACTATGAGGCAGTGTATTCCACTTCTGAACAGCTCTTACTGTCAGGAAGTTCTTCCTAATGTTTAAGTGGAATCTCTTTTCCTGTAGTTTGAACCCATTGCTCCGTGTCCTTGTCTCTGGAGCAGCAGAAAACAAGTCTGCTCTGTCCTCAGTATGACATCCCTTCAAATATTTAAACATGGCTATCATGTCACCTCTCAACCTTCTCTTCTCCAGACTAAACATACCCAGCTCCTTAAGCTGCTCCTCTTAGGGCATGGATTCTAGACCTCTGACCATCCTGTATGTATGTATGTATGTATGTAAACATCTTTATCTCCTTGGCCTTAGGTTGACATTCTCATCCCCTCCCACACCCTCCAGCCCAGGAGAGAAAACTCTCCTTGACCCATTCTAAACTGAACCTACAATGTCAAATACAGCCTGAACCATCCTCTGCTAGGTCATGCATGCAAGACCTAACACACAGGTACCCCTCACCGCTTAGGGTAACATGCCCTAGCTAGAATAACCAATGGAAAGGAATGCTTGGACTTGCTGTCCTGCAAAATCTAGAGGGTTATACTTTGCCTACTCCAGAATAAAGGGAATGTTCCCCAATGTAACGAGTTGCTCGTTTGTGAAGGAATTTCCTGAGCTTTGTTAGAAAAGTTCAGAATTATAGTATTTCCTCAGTACAAGGATAGGGAGCTTATTTGATCTGTGCTTTTTGGGTAGTTTAGGGATAGATTGCACAGTGTCCTGAAGCCTTAAAAAAACATTCCAGCCTTTGCACAGCTTTATCTAAGAATTGTTTAGTAGTCATGATAAAGCTTTTTCAGTGTCTTCATGATCATCAGTTCAACTGAAAATTTTCCCTCAATGAGCATTCAAATTTTGACATAGAAGATGAAGCTCACAACTATTAAGAAGATACTCCTGAAACAAAAGGCATGAATGTTCAGGTGTCATAGGTCATAGCGATCAATGAGAACCAAGCGTTAACATTAAAAAGCACTTTCACACACATGTATACAAAGCATTCAGTTCAATCTGACAGTTAACTGTATGTTTGCTCAATAATCAATCATTCAAGCTGGCTAAGAACTTCTGGAGAAGTTACATTGGATCTATAATATATTGAACATTATGAGCTAGGGACATCACATATTGTGAATCACACAAATACTGATTTGGACAACATCACTAATGAAACATCAACAAAAATTAATAGTTTCCCCTGCCCTCTCATTGTCACATTACTAAAAGAATTCAGAGTCACCCAGTGAAATTGACTGGCAGCATATTTGAAACCAGGTTCTGTGTTGGACATGTTTCTTTGAACTGGGTATCTTCCCAAAACTATAGTTTTGTGTTCTTTTCTTGAAACTAATCTGGCTTTGGAGGTATGTCAACCAGTTCTGGATGAGGTTACACTCTCCCTGAAAGAATGTGTTCACAGCCTTGGAGTGATTCTGGATCCGTTGCTCCAAATGACAGCTCAGATAAATGCGATGGCCAGGAGTGCTTACTATCAGCTTCGGCTGTTACACGAGCTGCACCTGTTCCTAGAGTTGGAAGACTTAAAAATGGTAGTGCGTGGGCTGGTAATCTTAAGGCTGGACTTTTGCAGTGCTCTGTACATTAGGCTACTTCTGTACCAAGGTTGGAAACTTCAATTGGTTCATTAAAATCACTCTACTGGCTGCCAATAGGTTTCTGGGAAAGGTACAAAATGTTGGTTATTACCTTTAAAGCCCTAATGGTTTGGGTCCAAGTTACTTATGAGATCACCTTCTCCTGTATAACCCACCCCATTCACTTAGCTTCTCTGGGGGACATTTGCTCCATCCAGCTAGGACTGCCACTCAGAGGACTTTTTCTGCCCTAGACTCTGGAACAGCTTGTCAGAAGAGATACGGCAGCTAAATACACTGTTGGAATTTAAAGCATCATTAAAGACCAGTCTCTTCTGGCAGGCCTATCCAAATGATTTTAAATTGTGAATTTTAAACTGTGTACTAATTGCTTTAAAATGTCTTAGCCTTACTTGTTTTTTAAATTGTTAAGTTCTTAACTGATATACATTTTTAACTAATAATATGTTTATAACTTAATGCATTGTTCCCTGTCTCAATTCATAGGGAGAGACAGTTATGAAATAACAATAACAATAATAACAATAATAACAACAATAATAATGCTTTCACAGCCATTTAAATACACAAATTTCCATATCCTCTCCAACAGGGACTCACAGTATATAAACCCCAAACACCCCTATCCAACCATTCTCTGAAGATTCCGGGCACAGATGCAGGCGAAATGTCACAAATAAGCTCTTCCAGAACACGGCCTCACAGCCCAGAAAAAAAGCATGAAAAACATAATAATAATAATAATATACATTTTTCATAGACATCTTGTTTTCATTGCAAATTATTAACTTTTTCTTCAACTTGACCATGTCAGGGCACTTGAACTTGAACATTCCTTCCTGCAACCTGAGCTTCATTTCCTCAGTGACAAAGCATCAACAATTACTCCATCCCTTCTCCTGAAGGTTGGTAATCTGTCTCTCCATATTATACCTTGACTTTTCTTCAGCCATTAATCTAAGAAATAGGGACCATTGGTGGTGTAAGCTTGCCTGGACCAATATTTATAAGAGGCTTACTCATACTTCAGAAGTTATACACTAATATGGATTAGCACAGATGGAAGACTGATGGAGGAAATTCGTACAACAAAAGAAGTCTGGCAGGGTTGCCTGTGAGCACCCTCTATTTATTCTTTATATTAATAATATTGTAACTGTGTTAAACTGCCCAGCTCATCCTCCACCTTCAATAGGAAACTGTAAAACAGCAATCCTAATATATTGTACTGTTATCTATGGATAAAATTGTGCTGAAGAGATGTTTGAATAAACTTTATGAGTTCTGTCAAACAGAACAAGGTTAGAATAAATTATAGTAACTTTAATGTGATGGGTTTTTGGTAAATAATCAACTAAGTATAATTGTAATTTAGGTGGAAACAAGATAGAACAGGTCTCTTCCTTTAAAAGAATGGATTGTAATGAGAAATAAGAGGTTATTAGAATTGGAAGGATGTGACTTGAGGTTTGAGTGGCATGGATTTTTATGGTACGATAAAATTAAAGTGAATGTAGATTTTAATAATTTTGTGAGATGTGTCTTATTAAGAATATGGACTAGGTATAAACCCAGGCTGTGTCCAAAAATGCCTTTATGAATCTCAGCACAAGAAGCTCATTATAGAAGAAAGAAAACAGGCAAAGAAAACAAAGATCTGGAGAATTTACAAGGAGAATATAAAATTAAATCACGTGAGCAGTTACTTGAAGACAGACATAATTTTCAATGGTTTTCCTATCTATACTTATTTGAAAGATTTAAGATGGATAAAACAAGTTATGGTTTTGAACAAAATATATCAGAGTTTGAACTGCAATTGTGTACAGATAACAAACAGATGGTTTGTAAAATGTTAAACTTTTGTTAAAAATTGACATGGAGGATGAACAAGTGAAAGATTGTATGATAAAATGGGTTAAGAATTTGGGATATGATACACAGATGGAACAATGGGGAAAAATGTGGTCAAATGGGTTGAAATTTACATTATGTTATGATCATAAAGAGATTTTTTACAAAATGATGTATGTTGGTACATGATGCAAGAAAAGTTGTCTAGAATGTACAAGCATGTTTCGAATGTATCTTGGAAATGTGAACAACATGAAGGGATGTTTTACCATATATGAACAGGTCAAAATGCTCTGAGTTAAAATACATACATTTATGCGGAGGAGTTTGGAAGTTAACATTCAATTAAAACCAGAACTTTTTCTTTTGGAACTTATGAAAGTACAGCTGGAAAAGAGTCATGGGAAATTAATTTACTATGAGACCACTGCAGCAAGACTGTTGTATGCACAAAGCTGGAAGAATTCAATATTACATACCAGGGAGGAATGGTTGTTGAAACTAACTGACCTAACAGAAATGGACAAAATTATTTTCTTTGATTATAAAAAAATCATTGCCAACATTTCTGAAAGACTGGAAATCCCCTGCAGACTTTTTGCAGAAAAAAAAAGCAAATGATTTGATAACTTTTGGTTTGGACAATTAGTAAGATTTGGCTATCAGTAGTGTACAATGTAGTTTTAAAGGAAGAGGTATAAATATATTGTATGTATGTACAACCACCAAAAAGAAGTTGGAAGCCACTGTTCCTTTTCTACGTTTTGCTTTATATTCTATCTTTCTTTCTTTTCTTTTCTTCTTTTTTTATTTTTCTAAATATTTGTAATTTTTATTGTATTTTGAAAAACTTTAAATAAGAATGATACAAAAAAAAAAAGAGAACAGGTCTTCTCTTTTAAATATCTGGGGGTATATCTTGATGAAAAAATTCTTGGAAGACTCAGCTACAAAATACAAATTAACAGCACAGAAGTCAGCTCATGTTTTTTTGATTTTTTTCCTACTCTGCAGATTGGTAATTGCTGCATTGATGTGTATATAGGGAAGGTAGTGACCCAGATATAATATGCATTGAGATATGGGAGATAAGATATAACTTGAATGACTTGGAGGTCTGTCAAGACAAGTTTCTGAGGTTGGCAGTACAGTTGTCCCTACATATTCACTGGGATTTGGTTCCAGGACCCTCCGTGGATACCAAAATCCATGAATACTCAAGTCCATTATATGCAATGGCGTGGCAAAATGGTGTCCCTTATATAATATGGCAAAGACAAGGTTTCCTTTTTGGATTATTATTTTTTAAGGAATATTTTCAAGCTGTGAATACTTAAATCTGTGGATACCAAATCCATAGATATGGAGGGACAACTGTATTGTTATTTGGCCTTACATCTCCCTCCCACCAATAATTCATAATTAATGATTGACGCAGAAATGACGAGACCACACACATCAAGTTGGGTTGAAATACGGGCCACTTTATTGATAGCTTTCCTATTTATTGTGATTTCTTGAGGTATGCCGAATGTGGAAAAGGGGGGGAGATCCCTCACGGGGGCACGCACATGGGCAGTTGCTCACAACCGACCTAACCCCCGGCGTCCCTGGGCGACTCACCTGAGCCCCAAGAGGGATCCCATTATCAGGGGTTCCCCTTGGGTGCCATCTGCTGGAGGGCCACGCATCGGGAAGGAAACCCCTAAGCCATATAGCTTCTGCAAAGGATCTCCCCCCCGAGTCTGACCCTAAGGATATCCTACATCCCTGTACCCTATCCGTTAGGGACGCCGGTACAGTTCAGTGATAGATATCCTTCCACTCAATTTGAGGTTGCCATAGGTGAACGCCAAGTTATCATCTCCCCGCTCCCTGCCACAGATAGGGGCAAGTGTCCACTTAGCCCCTATCCCCCATGAGGGACGCTAACACAGCCCTCACCCCCTGTCGCATACCATCAAGAAAGAGCTGGATCCCCATATCTGACAAGTGGACCCCGTCAACCCGATAGAGTTCAGGGCGTTTATATGAAATGCTCGGGTACTGGATAAAATGGCCAAGGCCTTCGGACAGAGCCCTGTGAACCGCCTTGTTCACTTTCTTCCGAGCAATGTCCAACAGCTTGGGGGGACCATCGCCTGGGTAGGAGATTCTCGGGATGATGTCAGACCAAACTAGGGAGGTACGCGGCCACACTGACTTAATCCGTTGCATGTCGGCCAAAGCCTGTATCGATAAGGCTCTGCCCTTCAAAAGGCCGAGATCATTGCCGCCAAGGTGGATAACCAGGACATGCGGAGGAGGTCCACGACGCTCCTGCAACAGGAAAGAGATTAAACCATTCCACCTCAAACCCCGTTTGCCAAGCCATTCGATAGTGGCAACGTCTCCCAGACCCAGCTGCGGACCCAACGGGCTCCTCTTGGCATGTCTTGCTGCCCAATACACAAAGCTGTGGCCACAAATCAGTACCCGGTACCTCATATCTGTAAAAGAAAGCACAGACAATCAATTGCATAGCGGGCGTACATAGCCCTTGTAGGCGGCTGACTTCCAACGACCCAACCGTTTAATTGCCTCAGGCTGCATTCCCATGGCAGCGGCCGTTGAAGCTGCCCCGATCCTAAAGGAGTGCGAACAGAAGCGCACACCGCCCAAGCCCAGGCAAGTCAAGGCTTTGGTTGTAAGGGACCAAAATTGATACTTAGTCAACGGGGACCCATCAGCGTGACAGAAAAGGGGGCCAGGCACGGAAGGGCGTAATTTCAAGTAGTCCCTAATGGCAACCACGGGGCAAAGGGATGGGTCATAGCACTCGCGTAGAGTAATGTTGCTACCCTTGCCCATCTGGTCAGTTTTGGACCGCCGAATCGTTAGAGTGACCTGCTTGGGGCCCACTGTAATGTCACCCACACCTAGCGCAAGGCCCGCAGAGTCCTTCCTGGACGCCACCACCAGCTCGCTGACACGTAGTGCCCCGAAAAAGGCCGTCAAGGAAGCGGCGTGCAGCAACGCTACCTCAAAAGGGGTGGAACATACGCTGGGCCATATTTGGAAAAGGCCTTTTAGAATGGCTGGTGAGAGTGGTTGCCTATCATCACTTGCCCTGCCTCGCTGTCTGGCCCAACCTTCCAGCGCCTTCCTGATCCTAAAGTCAGATGTATTGTCCTGTAGGCCCTGAGCCTTGCTCCAGAAGGCCAAGGCAGCCAATCTGGATCGAATGGATTGGGGGGCAAGGCCTTTTTTCCTAAGGGCGACACAGAAGTGTAACAAGTGAGGGACTGGGACCGGCCAGGAATTGGGGAGACCCACAGAGACTCTAAAGTCAAAAAATTCCTGAATAGACCACTTGTAAACCCTCCTGGTGCTTGGAGCGATGGAGAGGCTAATAGCCTTAACTATCTCACCAGTCCAAGCTCCCACAAATCCTCCGGCATCGGGTCCGGCATCTCGGCGGCGCCCGGAGCTAATCGCCTGAAGCGGTCCATCTGAAAACGGGAGAGAGCATCGGCTATGCCGTTGTCCACTCCCGCTACATGGGACGCAGTAAACAGAATGTTGTACTGGAGGCATTGTAGGGTGAATGCCCTAACCAAATTCATCACCCTTCTGGATTTTGATGTCAGGGAATTCACCACCTGGACAGTGGCTATGTTGTCGCACCAGAAGCGCACCGTGGAATTGGCAAACTCATGTGGCCACAACTTGACAGCCACTAGGATGGGGAAGAGCTCCAGGAAGGTGAGGTCTGCCGTGATGCCCGATGTAGCCCAGGAGCTCGGCCATTGTTCAGCACACCACCTCCCTGCAAAGTAGACCCCAAATCCCAGGGAGCCCGAGGCGTCCGAAGACACCTTAAGGGCATCACCCAAACGCAATTCATCCCTCCAAAAGGAAATCCCATTAAACTGCTGCAGAAAGCTATACCAGACCTCCAAATCCAGCTTAATTTCACGGGTGATGCGTATTCTGTGATGTGGAGCAGAAACCCCAGCAGTGGCATCGCATAGGCGCCGCAGAAAAGCCCTGCCCGGCGGAATTACCTTACATGCAAAATTAAGGTGGCCCATAATTTCCTGGAATTCCTTGAGTGTGGCCTTGTTGCAGTGAAGGAAGTCAGTGATCCTAAGCAGTAGATCATCTATCTTATCCGAGGGCAGGCGGCAAAACTGATTCACTGTGTCAATTTTGATACCCAGAAAAGCCAATCATTGACTGGGGCCCTCCGTCTTTTCTTGAGCCAGAGGGACCCCAAAGACCGTCATAAGGTCTTGAAACTGCTCCATAAGGGAGCGACAGACCCCCGAGCCGAACCGCCCCACAAAGAGGAAGTCGTCGAGATAGTGTACAACCCCCCGGTGCCCGGTGTGATGCTTAATTGCCCACTCCAAAAAGGTACTGAACTTCTCAAAAGCAGCGCAAGAGACAGAACAGCCCATAGGCATAGCCCGGTCCATATAGAACAGGCCGTCAAATGAGAAGCCCAGTAACTCGAAATCGTCTGGATGAACGGGCAACAGGCGAAAAGCAGATTTAATATCGCACTTGGCAAGTTCAGCACCGAGGCTGTGTCCCTTAACCACTTTAACAGCCGCATCAAAAGAAGTGTAATGAACAGTGCATAACTCTTGAGGAATGAAATCATTGACGGATTGCCCCCTCGGATAAGACAGGTGGTGAATCAATCGAAATTCGCCCGGTGTCTTCTTTGGGACGATACCCAAAGGAGAGACCCACAAGCAAGGCGAGGGCGGGTGCTTAAACGGCCCCAGGACCCGACCCTCCGTGACTTCCTTCCGAATTTTCTGTCTAACCACATGTTCTAAGCCCCGCACGGATTTTAGATTGGGTGCCAAGTAAGGCCTGCGCACACCCTGATAAGGAATGCGAAAGCCCTCTTGGAACCCTTCCCGGAGATACTGTGCTGCCGACCGATCCGGGTACACATAAAGCCAGGCAGCCAGAACCTCCAGCCTAATTGGGCTGGGGCCCTTTTCCTTGAGGTGTGGGGTTGTTGGGGCCCTTCTTGCCTCCCTGTTGGTCCCTGCCAAACTGTCCCCTTCCTTTTGGGCAATTGCGGAAGGAGTGTGTGCCCCCGCAGATGGAGCACTCGTGGCGAAAGGCACACGGGCGGCGGGAGCACGTACCTTTGTAGCCAAACTCCCAGCATAGCAGCTTGCGATGGGGCGTCATCGGCTGATTAAGCTGAGTACCCTGACGGGGTGAACTGCCAGAACGAGTATTCTGCAGCAGGTGACCGCTCTGTGCCCGGTCCCCAACTATGGGCCGGCTGGGGGACATAATTTGTAACCACAGGTGCGAGTTGATAATGTCCCACCTCACGGTAGGATAGGAGGCAGCCATTTGCCAGAATGCTTCATCATATTGAAGCCAAGCCGGGCCCGCAAAATCAACATAAGCCCTGTAAATAATATCCAGGTATCTAAAGAGGGCATAGGATTTGTGCGGCTGGCTGTGGGAGACCACTCCCGCATAAATGAGGAAGCCAGCTAACCAGTTGGACCAATTCCTGTCGACCCGCCTTTTCCTAATTTTTTCTTTCTCCCTGTCATCCAGCTCATCCCTCTCCTTCTCTAGCTCGTGGAAGAGGAGGGAGAACATGTCTACATACTCCCCCTTCAAGATTTTTTCTTTGGTGGCTGGCGCCAAATGCTCACCCAGAGCAGGGGCCTGCTCCAAGCCTACAGGAATGTGAGGGAGGCCAAAGGTAGCCTGGCCTCCGGGGGGCGAAGCCAGAGGATTCATGGAGTAAGGGGACCCCAATGGCATAGGCGGGTACCAGCCAAACATGGTGTTGGGCGGGCCCCCAGGGGAGGCAGCAAACGCCTGAACCCCGGGATCAGTGTTGGGTTCAGGATGGCTCCAAGGCCACGCCTGTGCATTGTAATTGGTGTTAGTGTCTGGATTGGACTCACTCTGAGGAAGCGACGCCGGCTGAGTACTCGGACCCTCTCCCGGAGACTCATCCCCATCTTGAGTATCGCGAGGCGGATCCCCTTGATCTTCCAAAGCCTGTATGCGAGCAAGAAGTTGGTTAGCTACTTCACTAGACAGGCCCCCTTCATTATCCCTGGCAGGACGCTTCGGGGGCCTGGGAAGATGAACGTCCTCCAAGGCCTGCAAGCGATCCAAGATTTGTTGTAACACGTTTTCAATTGTGTCCCTCGGTGGAGGAGACACCGGCTCGACCGGTCCACTGGGGGGGACAGGCTCGACAGGCTCGACCGGATCCCGAGGGCGGGCTGGCACCTTGCCCTTTGCGCCTTTCTTGGCCTTGGGAGCCATACCACTGCAGCAAATGAAAAGTACAGAAATTATTAGTAGAAGTAAGGCAACGTTACTGTCAGGTTGAGCCAGTCAATAATCTAACCAATACTATATGATAAGAATCAGCAAATGCCACAATTGGAATGCAATAGAAATTAAAAACACCACTGAATAAAGCAACAGGCGAGACAAATCGAACCCAGGAATGACTTAAATGACAAACCCAGAATTGGCTTAAAAACCTAAGCAATAGAATGCACTAAGTTGCATTAAATCGAGGTAGAATGAATTAAATGAATTAAATGAATTAAAGCAGAACTAAAGAAAGCTAAACAAACGACTCAAATGAATTAAAACAAAACGACTCCAAAGAATTAAAACAAAACCCGGGTCAATTCAAAGTGAAACAGAATGAATTAAATGAATTGAAACAGAATTAGACCAGAATGAATTAAATTGATCTAACTTAGAATTAAATTGCAAGCTAACTAAATTAAAATGTATTAAATTAAATCTTTAATGTAATTGAATGCAAGCAAGTCTAGGCAAGAGAATGTGAACCAAAACAGTAACTATAAACAAGTCAAAACCAATCAAATGAATATAGACCAAATTGAATTAAAATGTATTAAATTAAATTCTAATTTTTAATTGTAAGCAAGCAAGTCTACACGAACATATAAACCAACACAATTGCTATTGAATTAACCTAAACCAAATTGGATTAAATGAATTAAATGAATTAAAATCAGAGGTAAATGACAGCAATTGACTTAAATTAAACCAAAATGAATTAAATGAATTAACATCAAAAATTAAATTGCCAGCAATTGAATTAACGCCAAAAAGTAGATGCGAGCAAATGAATTAACATCAAAAATTAAATTGCTAGCAATTGAATTAACGCCAAAAAGTAGATGCAAGCAAATGAATTATTAATTACCCAACTAATTAAGTACACCAAACTGAATTAATAAGCAAATGAATTAATAAGCAAATGAATTATTAATTACACCAAACTGAATTAATAAGCCAAGAATTAATAAGCAAAACCCAAGAGAGGAAGGGGATGGGGGGGGAGGGTGCCACGTGGCGCGAGGCCAAACAAAGGCCGAAGGCCAAACAAAGGCCGAAGTCCCCCCCCGCGCTATCAAAAGGCGCCCGCCGAACCGGTGGCCGGGCCGAAGAGCGGAGCGGAGAGGGGGAGGGGGGGCGGCGGTGGCCGGGCCGGTGATGCAGCGAGCGTGGGCGGAATGCCGGGTTGCGCAAATCAAAAGGCGCCAGCCGAACCGGTGGCCGGGCCGAAGAGCGGAGCGGAGAGGGGGAGGGGAGAGGGGGGGCGGCGGCGGCCGGGCCGGTGAGGCAGCGAGTGGCGCTAGGCCGGGCCGTTGGCGCCACGTGGCGCACAGAGCGCAATGCAGCGGAGAGGAGAGGGGGAGGGGGGCGGCGGCGGCCGGGCCGGTGAGGCAGCGAGTGGAGCGGCCGGGCCGTTGGCGCCACGTGGCGCACAGAGCGCAATGCAGCGGAGAGGAGGGGGGCGGCGGCGACCGGGCCGGTGAGGCAGCGAGTGGCCAGCTGAGAGGGGGAGAGGGGGGGCGTCGCTTTCGGCGCTAGGCAGCGGAGCGGCCGGGCCGTTGGCACCACGTGGCACGCAGAGTGCAATGCAGCGGGGCGGGGGAGGGGGGGCGGCGGCGGCCGGACCGGTGAGGCAGCGGAGCGGCCGGGCCGTTGGCGCCACGTGGCGCGAAGAGTGCAATGCAGCGGAGAGGAGGGGGGGCGGCAGCGGCGACCGGGCCGGGTGGGGGGGGGTGGCACGAGCGCAAGGCAAGGCGGAGAGGTGGCTCCAGGCAGGACAGTAAAGCGAAGGTAAACAGTAAAGCAAACAGTAAAGAACAAAACAGGGCAGCTGGGCAGTAAAGCGAATAAGCAAAACAAACAGGCAAACAGTAAAACGAAAGAGTAAAACAAAACAGGGAAACAGTAAAACAAAACAGTAAAACAAAACAAGCAAGCAGCAAAGCACCAATGCTAACCCCAAAAACCTACTACCCAGCCACCCCCAGCCTAACAGACAAACAAAGGAAAAACTTATCGCAGTCCTGCGGAGAGCTCCCTTTCCGATCAGATGGAAAAAGAGGAGGAGACCAGGGGAGGCAAGGGGTAAAATAGGCCCTGCTTTGGCGCCTCCCCTGACTCCTCCCGGCCGGGGCGTGTCCACATCCAGGCCTGCTCATGGGTTCGCCTCCCTGCTCATCATTAAAACACCTCCCCCGGATCCACCATTCTTCAGGATCCGGGGGGGTGTCTGTTCAGCATATTAGACGCTTCATGTGGTTTCCAGTAGACCAGGGCAACCAAACTTTAGGTCAAGTGAAGGTTACTTCCCTCGATCTAGACACTATATTCCTATTGATGCAGCCTAGAATCGCATTGGCTTTTCAGGCTGCCACATCACGCTGCTGACTTATATTCAGCTTGTGGTCTGCTAAGATTCTAGATCCCTTTCACATACACAGCTATCAACCCAGGTGTCACCCATCCTATATCGGTGCATTTTTACTGTCCAAGTGTTGTATCCTATATTTCTCCCTGTTGAAATTCATGTTGTAAGTTTTGGCCCAGCTTTCTAATCTTTTCAGGTCATTTTGGATTCTGACCCTGTCCTCTGGGGTATTAGCTACACCTCCTAATTTGGTGTCATCTTGATAAGCATGCCCTCTATTCCCTCATCCAAGTCATTTTATAATAAGTCATCTTATAACATATAATAAGATGTTGAATAGCACTGGGCCAAGGACAGAACCTTGTGGTGCTGCACTAGTCACTTCTCTCCAGGATGAAGAGGAGCCATTGGTGACTACCCTTTGGGCTCTGTCGGTCAACCAATTACAAATCCACCTAACAGTCATATTGTCTAAGCCATGTTACATTTTTTACAATAATATCATGGGAGACCTTGTCAAATGCCTTATTGAAATCAAGATACACTATATCCAAAGCATTCCCTTCATCTACCAAGCTTGTAAATCTGTCAACATATTTTCACTCCTATACAGAGTGAGAGCTCTTACATGAAAATATTCTGGCCATTGAGAGATTGTGATCTCTCACATATAAATCTCTCACATATAGATCTCTCACATATAAAACAGCCTTATTTGCTAAGGCTGCTAAAAGACAGTATTTGTGTTGTCTCTCTGAAAGCTATTGCTATTTACTATACAGGGGAGTTATTAAATTGACATTTTCTATGTATGTATGTATTCTTTTATCAGAAGCATAATGGCTTTTAGTCAAACACAATACATGTAAAATGCAAATATATAAAACTGAGCACTAAAGTTAGGATCATCCAAGCCATCATAATTTCCATCACCATGTACAGATGTGACAGCTGAACAGTGAAGAAAGCTGATAGAAAGAAAATAAACTCATTTGAGATGTGGTGCTGGAGAAGAGTGCTGAGGATACTGTGGATGGCCAAAAAGACAAATAAACGGGTCCTAGAACAGATCAAATGACTAAATTGAGGCTGTTGTACTCCAGCCACATCACGAGGAGGCATAACTCACTAGAAAAGATAACAATTCTAGGAAAGGTGGAGTGCACTAGAAAAAGTGGAAGACTGCATACCAGACAGATAGACTCAATCAAGGAGGCCATGGCCCTGAGCCTGCAAGACCTGAACAGAGTGGTTGAGGACAGTGGATCTTGAAGGTGTCTCATTCATGGGGTTGCCATGAGCCAGTCGACTCAAAGGCAGTTAACAACAACAACAAATGTAAAAAATGCAATATCATGCTCCAGGAAAATGCAACTAATTTTTCACTGTCCCCTCACATACTGCACTTCTCAAAAAAAATGATCTCTCATCTGGACATTTCTCCAGCTTCCTGTAGGCAAACAAGCCTAAACTCAGTTGCACAGTTTTCTGTGGTTTTCCTCAGAAGAGCCAAGATAATAGAATCATAGTGTTGGAAGAGACCACAAGGGCCTTCCAGTCCAACCCCCTGCCATGCAGGAATATACAATCAAATCATTCCTGACAGATGGCCATCCAGCTGCAGTTTAAAAACCTCCAAAAAAGGAGACTCCTCCATACTATGAGGCACTGCATTCCACTCCCAAACAGCTCTTATTTGTCAGGAAGTTCTTCCTAATATTTAGGTGGAATCTCTTTTCCTGTAGTTTGAACCCACTGCTCTGTGTCCTAGTCTCTGGAGCAGCAGAAAACAAGCCTGCTCCATTCTCAATATGACATCTCTTCAAATATTTAAACATGGCTATCATGTCCCCTCTCAACCTTCTCTTCTCCAGACTAAACATGCCCAGCTCCCTAAGCTGCTCCTCATAGGGCATGGTTTCTAGACCTCCCACCATCCTGGTCACCCTCCTCTGGACACGTTCCAGCTTGTCAATATCCTTCCTGACTTGTTCTGCCCAGAACTGGACACAGCATACCAGGTGAGGTCTGACCAAAGCAGAATAGAGCGGCACTATTATTTCCCTTGAGCTAGACACTATACTCTTATTAATGCAGCCCAGAATTGCATTGACTTTTTTAGCTGCTGCATTACACTGCTGACTCATGTTCAGCTTGTGGTCCACTAAGATTCCCTTTTGCATGTACTGTCATCAAGCCAGGTGTCACCCATCCTATATCTGTCCAATTCATTTTTATTGCCCAAATGTAGTATCCTATATTACTAAGCACATTTTGTAATATTTGGGAGCATCACCCCATATCACAGTAGAGTTCAGGTCCTCTGTTTATTTCAGAGTATAAAATAATTACCTTTGTTTGCTTCTTAATAAACCAAAGTCTCAATTTACCTTTCTTAGGCTCAACAGTTGGAAAATGACCTGATTAGACTGTAATCAGCAGGCAAGCTAAAGAGTGAAATATGGCAGGACACATGGCTTGAGGGCAGTACATGCAAAAAGGATCTAGGAATCTTAGTGGGACACAAGCTGAACATGAGTCAGCAGTGTGATGCAGCCTCTAAAAAAGCCAATGCGATAGCCATGTGAAACCTCCATGGTTTCCCCCATGGATATCTTGGAATGTATCCCCCAATGGATATGGTGATCGACCTGTATGTATTTCTCAAGAGGGTTCCATTTCATTTATCTTTAAGGCTAGCAGTACCTGCTCAAGAGGGGAAAAAGTGCTGAGTAAGATCACACCAAAATGTAAGAGCTCATCCTGATGCATTCTGTTGGGGTCCTAGTTACAGCGAGTTCTTCTGGCTGTCCACCACGGCACCAGGTCACCTGGGCAGCCACTCCAGGTGATCTTGTCAAAAGTTTCATGATGGCAAGGCCATCATGGGACTTTGGGTGTTATCTGGTGCAATTCTCATGCCAAATTCCAGTCAAAGTCTCAAGGGACTCAAAAATCTTGTGAGACATCAAACATGGTCAGAGCAGGTATATAAGGACCTGCCCACGTGGCCAGCAGCCATTATCAGTGGAAACTTTTGTATGGAATACCTCCTGCCCTATGGTGCCTGTTGGTTTCTATGCATCTCCAGGCTTTTGGCTGATCTCCTTAAGAGGCCAGGAAGGTTTTTCCCCATGTTATTTTAGCATTGGTTTTTTGCCTTCCCTGGGGTTTGTTTCCTCCCACAGCTTGTGGGTGCAATGTTGTAACTTGGATTGTAGTGTCTGTTTTTGTGCAATTGCTGTATTTCCTGGTAACCTGTGTTTGTTTGTGCTGCTGCTTTGTCAGAATTGGTGGATATCGAAGGAGAAAAGGGGACATCAGGCACAAGTTTAAATTGGCAGGGGGAGATGACCTGGGAGGTGAAAACCAAGTTGGGGGGTCCTGCAGTCTGGTCAGAGGCTAGGTCTTTGAATATGATGCTCTAATTGGATGATATGAAATACCCCAGGATATCTTTCCTGAATTGTGGTGCCCAGAACTAGACACAGCATTCCAGGTGAGGTCTGACCAAAGCAGAACAGAGTGGTACTATTACTTCCCTCAATCTAGACATGATACTCCTATTGATACAGCCTAGAATTGCATTGGGTTTTCTAGATGTCACTTCATATTGCTGACTCATGTTTAGCTTGTGGTAAGCTAAGGAGATTATCAGACAGGAATGCAAAAAGCATTCCTGTACCACAATCTCCACCCCTGCCCCTGTCCTACCCATGTCCCACCACAATTACCCTCCCCTCCACACTTACCTTCTCTTCCAACAACAGGGCAGTCCAGGAGTGAAATCCTGCAGATTCTCATGAGAAGACCCGAGTGCAGGAAATTAAAAAATAAAAACAAAACTACACCCCAAAAAGTTACAAATAGCACATACACACACTTTAAAACTTCCAAGTAAACCAGGGTCTTGGTTTATTTGTGTCTCTTACCTGGATGTCACGATCTCACCTGCAAGTGTTCTGGCAGGGACTGCCCATTGATGCTGGGATCTCACCAGCGAAATGGGGCACCTTGTCACACACAGGAAAATCCTTGACAAGAACGGAATGTGGGATGCTTCTCCTGTCAATAGAAAGGAGTGCTGACCTAACGACAGCAGAACGGGTGCATAATGATGGGGGACAACATTGTCTGGTAAGGGAGCCCTTTTGCGATCTCCTGGTGTTCCTGTAGCACCACTTTTGATGCGCTTGATAATCTCCTAAGACTCCTAGACCCCTTTCGCATGTACTGCCATCAAGCCAGGTGTCACCCATACTATATCTGTGCATTATATTTCCACAGTCCAAGTGTAGTATCCTACATTTCTCCCTGTTGAAATTCTTTTTGTTAGTTTTGGCACAGTTTTCTAATCTGCTAAGGTAATTTTGAACTCTGATCCTGTCCTCTGGAATATCAGCTATCCTTCCTAAAACCTGGTAAGTATGCCCTCTATTCCATCATCCAAGTCATTGTTAAATAGCACTGAATAGCACTGGGCCCAGGACAGAACCCTGTGGCACCCCACTAGTCACTTCTCTCCAGAATGAAGAGGAGCCATTGGTGACTACCCTTTGGGTTTGGTTGGTCAAACAATTACAAATCCACCTAACAGTTGCATTGTCTAGGCCACAGGTTACTAACTTCTTTGCAAGGATATCATGGGGACCTTGTCAAAGGCTTACTGAAATTAAGATACACTATATCCACAGAATTACCTTTATCTACCAAGTTTGTAATGCTATCAAAAAAAGAGACAAGTTTAGTCTGGCATGACTTGGTTTTGACAAACCTACGTTGACTTTTTGTGATCACGGCATTCATGTCTAAGTGCTTACAGACTATATGTTTAATGATCTGTTCTAGAATTTTTCCTAGGATGTCAGACTGACTGGGCAGTAATTATTTGGGTCTTCTTTCCCCCTTTTAAAGATGGGAACAACATTTGCTTTCCTCCAGTTAGCTGGGACCTCTCCTGTTTTCCAGGAATTCTTAAAAATTATTGACAGCAGATCTGAAATTACTTCTGCATGTTCTTTTAATACCCTTGGATGTAGTTCATCTGGCTCTGAAGATTGAACTCATTTATACTGACAAGGTATTCCTGAACTACCTCTTTAACAATTTTGTGCTGCATTTCCCCTACTGCATCATTTGCTCCATTTTCCCCAGGTTGAGCACTGTTGGCAGAAGACCAAGGCAAAGAAGGTGTTAAGTAGTTCTGCCTTTTCTCTGTCCCCTGTTAGCCTTTTACCATCTTCTCCACACAGCAGGCCTACCATTTCCTTGTTCTTCATTTTGCTATGTACATAACCAAAAAAGCCCTTTTTACTGTTTTTTAACCTCTCTAACAACCCTAAGCTCCATCTGTGCTTTAGCTTTTCTGCCTTTCCCCCTACATGAGCTGGCTATTTGTTTGAATTTTTCTTTCATGATTTCCCCCTTTTTCCATTTCTTGTACATGTCTCTTTTTAAATCTTAGCTCATCAGAAAGTTCTCTAGACATCCATTCTGTTTTTTTTAGACTCCTCCCATTTTTCTTTTTCATTGGAACTGTTTGAAGTTGTGCCTTTCATATCTCACTTTTAAGAAACATGTTCCAGGAAAGCACCATCCAAGTCCTCAGTTTGCCTTGGTGTTCTGTAGTAGACTCCCACAACAACACCCCTGCTGTTTCTTTGTCCCTTGATTTTTACCCAGATGCTCTCAGCCTGGCTCCCAGGATTTAAGTCATGGATTTGTGCACAGGTGTACACAGCCTTAATGTATAATGCTACTCCACCGCCCTTCTTCTTGATTGCAGCCTAGAATTTTTATTTTTTTGGCTTCTGCATTACACTGTTGACTCATGTTTAACTTGCAGTCTACTAAAACCTCCAGGTCCTTTACACATGTACTGCTATCAAGCTAGGTGTCCTGCAAACTATATTTGTATATTTCATTTTTCCTGCCTAGATGTAGTATTTTCCATTTATCCTACTTAAATTCATTTCATTAGTTTTGGCCCAGTTTTCTAATCTATTAAGCTTATTTTGAATTCTGATCCTGCCCTCTGGGGTATTTGTTACCCCTCCTAATTTGGTACCATCTGCAAATATGATAAGCATACCTTCTAATCCTTCATCCAAGTCATTTATAAAGATATTAAACACCAGATCCAGGACAGAGCCCTGAGGCACTCCACTAGTCACTACTCTCCAGGATGAAGAGCAACCATTGGTGAGTACTCTCTGGCTTCAGTTTTTTAACCCATTACAAATCCATATAACAACAGTACTGTATAGCCCAAATATTACCAACTTGTATACAAAAATGTCATGGGAGACCTTTTCAAAGGCCTTACTGAAATCAAGATATACTACATCCACAGCATTTCCCTGATCTACCGAGCTTGTACCTCTATCCAAAAAAAGAGAGATAAGATTAGTCTGCAATGCCTTGTTGTTGTTTTTGAGAAACCCATGTTGGCTCTTAGTAATCACACCATTCCTAAGTGCTCACAGAGTAACCATTTAAGTATTATTATTATTTATTAGCTGTCTAATTAACCTTTCCTGGAGTTGACACTGAGATGATTGGTCAGTAGTTGATTGGGCCTCTTTTTCCTCCCCTTTTTGAAGATGAGGACTACATTCCCCCTCCAGACTGCAACATTTTTCCTCAGGATTATTGACAGTGGCTCTGAGATTACATCTGTGTGTTCCTTCAGTACCCTTGGATGCAGTTTCATCAGGTCCTGGAAAGCTGAATTCATTTAGAGTAGCTAGGTATATCTTTATATGTTCTAGATTGAAGTTCCCTCTCTGCATCATTTGTTCTATTTTTACCAGATAGAGTATTGTTTTCTTTTTGGAGAAGACCAAAGCAAAGACATTGAGCAGTTCTCCCTTTTCTCTATCCCAATAGCATTTCACTATCTTCTGTATGCAGTAGACCCACTTGTATTTTTCTTGTACTTCTTTTTATTCTGACCATAGCAAGCCCAAATTTATTCTGAACTTTAGCTTTTCTGACTTTCTCCCTATAAGTCCTGGCTATTCATTTGTGTTTCTCTTTGGCGATTCCCCAGTATGCTGATGACACCCAAATATATTTCGGCCTGCCTTCAAAAACAGCCTCAGCTAAGGATAGTGTGTCTCCTCTAGGCTGCATTAATAGGAGTATAGTGTCTAGATCAAGGGAAGTAACAGTGCCTCTCTATTCTGCTTTGGTCAGGCCTCACCTGGAATACTATGTCCAGTTCTGGGCACCACAATTCAGGAAGGATATTGACAAGCTGGAACGGTGACCAGGATGGTGGGAGGTCTGGAAGCCTATGAGGAGTGTCTTAGGGAGCTGGGCATGTTTAGTCTGGAGAAGAGAAGGTTGAGAGGTGACATGATAGCCATGTTTAAATATTTGATGGGATGTCATACTGAGGATGGAAGGTTTTTAAACAGATGCTGGATGGCCATCTTTCGGGAGTGATTTGATTGTGTATTCCTGCATGGTATGGGGTTGGACTGGATGGCCCTTGAGGCTTCTTCCAGCTGTATGATCCTATGATTTTATGAATGAATCTATGGAGGAGGTAATGGGCTGGATGAGGAAAAACAAACTTATGCTAAAATCAGACAAGACTCTCTACTTACTCTCTAGGGTCCTAACCTGGAGTTGGAGGTGTGTCAACAAGTCCTGGATGAGGTTACACTCTCCCCTAAAAGACTGTGTTCACAGCCTGGGAGTGCTTCTGGATCCATCACTCCAAACGATAGCTGAAGTAGATGCACAGGCCAGGAGCGATTACTACTGGCTTCAGCTGTTATGCCAGCTGTGCCCCTTCCTAGAGTTGGAAGACGTAAAGACGGTAGTGCACATGCTGGTAACCTGAAGGCTGGACTATTATAATGCTCCATACATTGGGCTACCTCTGTACTAAACTTAAATTGGTTCAAAACACAGCAGTCAGATTAATCACTGGTACATACAGGAGTGAACATATCACACCAATATTAAAATCACTCCACTGGCTGCCAATTAGTTTCCAGGCAAGGTACAAAGTGTAGGTTATTACCTTTAAAGGCCTACATCAGACTTTTTTAGATGGCATAAAAGTCATCCCGAGTAGCTGCATGAGGCACGAAGCTGTCTCACTGCAGGGGTACTTTTTCAGACAACGCTGTCTTCTTCCATTTCACCTCCATGTTTCATGGAGGGAAAAGGTGGTGCCTTTTACTCACAAAAGTTTTTCATGAGTAAAAAGTGGTGCCTTTTCCCTCCATGGAACACGGAGGTGAAACGGAAGAAGATGGCATTGTCTGAAAAAGGACCCCTGCAGTGAGACAGCGTCGTTCCTCTTGCAGCTCCTCAGGATGACTTTTAAGTCATCTGAAAAAGTCCATCATTTGGATCCTGGTTACCTATGAGAGCACCTTCTCCTGTATAACCCACCCCATTCACTTAGGTTTTCTGGGGACATTTGCTCCAGCCAGCTGGGACTAGGTTGGCAACTGTCAGTCAGAGGACTTTTTCTTTAGCTGCCCCTAGACTCTGGAACGGCCTGCCAGAAGAGATATGGCAGCTAAATACACTGTTAGAATTTAAAGTAGCGTTAAAGACCAGTCTCCTCTGGCAGGCCTACTCAGATGATTTTAAATTGTAAATTTTAATTTAAACTGTGTACTGATTGTTTTAAAACTTCAGTCAATGAAAAGCAGTGCATTTTTCGTCCCTCCAGCACAGAGGGAGAACGAATGAAGGCTGGGAGGAGGGCGGGGTGTGTAGTAATGACCGCTGGAAGCAGAACAGCGGCATCCTCCTCCTGACCTCCACGGGAGTTTTTTTAAGAGCATCTGATAAAGTCCTTGATGTGATCCATGCTGAAGGTATTGCAAAAGCTATTCACAAAAAGCATAAGCCTAGACATGTCAAACTTACAAGCATAGGGTTTGATGTCTATTCAACAATGGCAAGCAAGGAACTAGGGTCAAAAAAAGAATAAGAGAGCAATTTCCTCTCTGCATCCCGCAGACTAAATTTGGTTGTTAATCACCTCAGTGTTGTGCTAGAAGTAAGAAATGTTATTAGAACAGTTAAACAAGTACTAACATTTTTAGAGAGTATGAAGTTGAAGGCTTTCACGGCCGGCATCCATAGATTTTCCTTGGTTTTTTTCCGGGCTGTGAGGCCATGTTCTGGAATAGTTTCTTTCTGATGTTTCACCTACATCTGTGGCTGGCATCCTCAGAGAAGGAAGGGAGGAGGATTCTCTGTGGCTTGCATTCTCTGAGGATGCCAGCCACAGATGTAGGTGAAATGTCAGAAAGAAACTATTCCAGAACATGGCCTCACGGCCCAGAAATAACCCAAGGAAAATCTATTTTTAGAGAGTATCAGAAGAAGAAGAATTTATGTACATTTTCAGGGAAGTCAAAGATACTTGTGAACAACTGGATGTTGTTATCAAGATTCCAAGGTGAGTTGAGTTTACAGGGCCCACTGTAAATTTCTTACTTGGCCTCCTTAATAACAGCAATAAAAACCAGATTTATGTACAGCAATGAAACACCATTCAAAGCAAATATACTGCACCCTGCTTCATTGAAAAAAGTTAAAAAAGAGATTTATGTGGACACCATCAAAACATTGGTAGTGTTTTACAACATTGACAACTTGTGAGATTTTCAAACACTCATAAAAAAACCCCACGGAGGTCAGGAGGAAGACAGTGCTGTCTCGCTTCCGGCAATCGATTTTGCACACCCCGTCCTCCTCCCGTCCTCCCTCCGTCCTTCCTCCATGCTGGAGGGACAAGAAAGTCACCGCTTTTCATTTATGGAAGTTTCTTTCTTTTTTTTAAGGGTACACATTAAGGCGTAGTCTTTATTTTTTTTAATTGTTTTTTATTTTAAACAAAAAATTGGCTATTTACCACAGCAGACATTTCATCAGAAAAAGACTTTTTACAGCTTTTTCTTTTCCCATACAGCTGATTTTAACATTGTTGATATCTTATTTCACAATGCAAAAAAAAACACACAACTATGTGAATCAAGGGTAATTGAATATATAAATATATAAATAATAAATCCATATATCAATAAAATATATTTTCACTTGTTTTGACTCCCTTTCTACTTTCCCAGTTTTCCAAAGAATTATACAATTAATATTTTTATTTTATTTTTATTATTTTTACCCCGCCTCTCTGTTAAAAACAATTGGGGTGGCATACAACAATTAAAATACAACAATACTGAGTAAAATCCCTAAGCACCACCCACCCTCCCCCTCCCCATAAAAAGATATTAAATTAGTATCAAATTAAAATCCACCTAAACTAAAATCACAGAAATAAGCAAATACAAAAATCAACAGCCAGCGAAACTAAAAGAGGCCAGGAGACGCAGCTCTTGAGGCTGGGATCTAATCAGGAAAGACCTGCTGAAAGAGATCCGTCTTTAGTGCTTTTTTAAAGCTACTCAAGCTCGTCATCTAACGGATCTCATTCGGCAGGCCATTCCATAATTTGGGGGCGATTATCGAAAAGGCCCTCTGGGAGGTTACAGACAGCCTAGATTTTTGTGGCTGAAGCAAATTCCTCGCAGAGAACTGGACTTGGTTTACAATGATTTAACAGTACATATAATTTCTCATATTATAACCATATATAACATTTTAACAATACATATCACTTTACCTATTTCAAAATTTATCTTCTAATTTTTATGTATATTCCTTATCCCTTAATATTAATCTTCCCTCATTAGTTCTCATTTGTTGTCTCATGGGATCACAATACTTCACCTTTAGAGTTTCTTTATTTTTTGTGTTATTCCATTTATCTGTCTTCTTCCCTAATTAATTTAGCATGTCTCTTTTCTCCACTTATCTCCATTTTTCTACCTTCTTCACCTTCCCTTTCCTTTCCCTTACTCTACATCTCTTACCCCATCCTTTCATTTAAACTCCTTGATTCTTTTTTCCCTTTCCCCCTTTTTCTACCTCTCCCCTCTACCATTCTGTCTCCCCTTTCCTTCTTCTAAACTTGTTTACGTTTTTCTCCTAGACCTTTCCTTTTACTATTCCCTATCCTCTCTTACTCACACTTCTCCCTTCACATTTCACTTTCTCATTGATGGACATTTCTGTCCATGAAAAGCGATGCCTTTCTCATCCCTCCAGCACAGAGGAAGGATGGAGGAAGGATGGGAGGAGGACAACCACTGGAAGCGGGACTGCGCTGTCCTCCTTCCAACCTCTGCAGGGTTTTTTTAGAGCACCTGAAAAAGTCCTTGGAAGCAGAAGCTCGAGCATGGTATGATGTTTGGATAAAAACAAATTGTGACAAAAATCTCAAAATTGTAAATCTTCTTTCTGAGACTATGTTTTTTATCCTGCAGTGAAGACAACACTCATAACTATCTATCTATACTGCTGACAGCATGTACAGTGGAGCAGTCTTTCAGCACAGTTTGCGTGTAAAAATGTGACTAAGAAGTACAATGTCACAAAATCATCTCTCAAATCTCTGTCTTTTAAGTCTTCACAGGAAGAGGGTAAAGGGTTTTGACATGAAGGAGAGCGCTTTAGAGAATTTTTCCCTGAAAGCAAGAGAAACCTGCATTTGTTTATTCTGATCAATATTAGAATTATTAAAATTAAAACACATATTTCAACAGTTTTACTTTAATTTTGTTCTGTTCAATAAACCTGTAAAAAGATATTATTTCTTTTCGTTGGTAGAGTAATTTTATTAATGCTTAGACCATAGGCCATTCACATACAAAATAAGTAAGAACAATATAAAAGTGCAACATTATACGAAGTCTATTAAAATAACGAGACTGATACAATAGTAACCCATCTTTATATGTATTCCATTTCTAATGCTTGTCCTCTTCAACACACTCACATACCGATGCAGTCTTGTTTTCCACTGGCTGAAGGTGTGGAGCAGATCAGTTTCTGACAGCTGTTTCAACACATCTGCAGCTTTCTTCGTACTGCATCAATTGTCTGAAAATGTGTTCCTTTAAGCACCAATTTCACTTTAGTGGGGAAAAAGTCACATGGTGCCAAATCTGGTGAATATGGAGGATGTTCAAGTGTAGTAATGCATTTATTGGTCAAAAACTGCTTCACAGAAAGTGCTGTGTGAGCAGGCTCATTGTCTTGATGAAGAATGAAATCATTTTTCCACAGTTCTGGCCTTTTTTTCCTGACTCTTTCTCTCAGCTTTGGCAAAACTTCTTTATAATAATACTGATTCACTGTTCTGCCTTCTGGAACCCAGTCTGCCAAGATTACACCCTGGATGTAAAAAAAAACAAAAAACAAAAAAACACCAACCCAGCAAACAAACAAACAAAACCCAATGAGCATGGCTTTGAATGTGGACTTGCTTTGACATGCTTTTTTCATTCTTGGTGATGATGGTGTTTTCCAGTGCACTGACTGTCATTTTGTCTCAGGATCATACTGGAAGATCCAGGTTTCATAGCAAGTGGTGATTTTTTGAAAAAGATTTGGGTCCATCTCCAGTTGCTGCAGAATGTGACATTGCTCAATTTTTAAAGTTAGAATTTTTCCAGCACACAACAGATAACACAGCTGTTTTAAACGATGACTGACAATTAACTGAACAGCTGAGAGTGTTGATGTTTGTCATGCAGGTCTAGACATGTTCAAGGTCACCACTTAAGCATTCACAATCAGTTCTCCCTGATTAGTCTGAAAGGTAGAAACACAGTCTCATTATTTAATAGACAGATGTAGAAGTACTACATAAAATAAATGACATCTAAATCTTGTGCATTAAAAAAGATAAAATATGCAGTTAAAACACTTTGAATACAAACAACAATACTAAAATTAGATAAGCACAATCAACTGCAATATCAGCAATAAGTCTTGCCCAAATTTTTATTACTGCCAGGGCAAAAAGAGAAATTTGTGAGTTACCATAGGGTCATTATCAGACAGGAGATATAAAATCTTTTCAGAAATAGTATTAGAATGTAAATAAGATAAAATAGACCCCAGAAATTTGGTTCTTGGTTTCAAATATAATGGACAGAAAAACAGATAATGAGGCAAATCCTCAATTTCTGGGGCTCCACAAATACACAAATGGAGGGCCAGAGGGGTATGAGAATATCTGCCATCAATCATAGCTGTATGATTTTATTTGAAAATGAAGAGATGTAAAAGATTTTCTTTGTGTTCAGCTACAACTTAATTTTATTTAGTTTTAATTTTTCAGCAAACTCTTTTGTGTGTGAAAATTTGTTCTTAAAACTCTTATAATTACCTCAGAATTATGTTCATATGCTCTGAAATTTCCCTTTCACAACGTTAAATTTCTGAATTCTTTCAGTGGGGAAGACTGCAACCCCTAGCAGATGGAATTTGCAAAGTAATCGGGGGAGGAAATGAGATAAAGAGTGGAAGAGGGAATAAGGTTGTTCTCTGACTCCAAAAGTTGGCTCTCAAGACCCCTTGATCTCAGAGCAGCTGTTGGTATCATACCCTTTGACCCCTGAACTCCCTAAACCTCCAGACCCTGCCCCCCTGGCTCCTGCTCCTTCTTTTTCGTCCCAACTGCCTTTCACCCCATCCTCACCTCCCTCCTTCTCCAACACTTGTAAAGCTACGCTTCAGGAAAATCCTGAAGAGGTAGAGGTAATGCATTCAGAGGAACAAGAGATACAGTCACCAGAGCTGTGCTGAGAAAGAGTGTGTTTAAAAAGAGAATTTTAATAAGTTAGACTGTAAGCTAGATTTCAGTTAAGTTAGACTTTAAGTTAGATTTTAAGTAGAAAAATAATTATTCCAATTGGTATGGCCAATATACTTCTGTTAGTTTTTTTTGGTTATTTATAATGGAGGCCTTAATAAATTTTTGGATATATAAAACAATGGGCTCATTAAAAATTGCCATGTGGAATGTCCGTGGCTTGTGAACTGAGGATAGGTGCAATGAGATTTTGCCCTGCCTTGGCAGTCTGCGTTATGACATCAATGTATTGCAGGAAACTCATATCTGTAATGAACAATAGCGGAGCCTGTGTCAGAGGTTGTGGATGCAAGGACCTTCTGTATGGTCATATGGGGAGTGTAGCGGTTGGGGAGTAGGGGTTCTGTTTAGGGCCAGGAAAAAATTGACCATTGATTTCATGTTAGAAGTAGTTTTGAGGAGGTTGTTGGTAGTGGATTTTAGTATGGAGGAAAAGCAGAAAGATGGAAGAGTAGAAAAGAAGGTTTCAGGCTGTGTGGGCTTTCTCTCTCTGGCTTCTCTTTGCAAATGAAGATTCAGGAAGGACTCATCCTGCGCTTTCTGCAAGTGCGCTGATGACTAAGGAGATTTTCAGACCGCGTTTCAGCGTGCCTAGCACGGGAGGAGCTTTCGGGAGAGGGACGGCGGTCTTGCGCGGCAGGGAGGCCTTTTTGGACGCCGTTGTCCCTCTCCCGAAACCATCCGTGTCACTTCCGTGAAGCTTCGGAAGCCGCAGACCCATATTTTAATCACGGAGGGGGCCTGGACTTCCCAGCCCTGTGACCTAAGTTCATTGCCATCTTTTCTGCCCAAAATTTTGGGAAAGTTTATCTGTTGCAAAAGGGTCAGATTCAACCTCAGGCTTGGCTAGTTTTGTTTTGTGAGCGCTGGATGGGGACTAGATGGGGAAAGAATTGGTGGGAGGAAGGCTCATTAAGTTTTAGGTTTTCTTTACCTGAAAAATTGAAAGCATCAGATTATTTGAGAGACTTTGTTTTTACATAAAGAACTATAGAATTCAAGCTGAGGAGTTGAAGGGGGAAGACAGATCAGGTCAGAGCATCAAGAGAGTTTTGTACAGGAAAATAGTGGAGGAGATTTACATTAATCTGTGTTTGCAAAAACATCAGGACAAACTAGATTTATCAGTATAACTAAATCACCAGACTAACCCAATTGAGTATTTCATGGACAAAAGGGTCCCCAAAAAGTTGTGGGACTTGAGGTGGAGACTCTACCATCAGGTTCTTAATCTGAGAGGAAGGAGATCATGGACCACAGAGGATGAGCAGACTTGTCCTCATCTGAAATGTAAAAAGGCTGAGATTTTGAGTGACGTAGCACAAAAGGAGATGATCAGACATTTTGTCCAGGACTACCCGAGTGCCCAGGAAACATGGGAGGCCTGGGTCCTGGATTGGCCAGATTTTGCACAACAGGCTTGGGAGACAGTGCTTTCAGGGACTGAACCTCCGGACAGTGTCAGGGGACCCAGAAAGTCAGTGGGCCAGAAGAGGAAGAGGGAGGAGTCTGGTTCCATGGCTGAGAGTTTTTGGAAACTGCCCTGGTCCACGGTGCACCTGGTAAACCTCTATGTGATGTTAGGGTGATTTTTCCAAAGACAAAGGGAGGTAAAGAGCCAAAATCTGCAGGATGTAAAAGGCACTGCTTATTATGTGAAGAACGTAATTGAAAATTTAGCTCTGAGTGAAAAAGAGAAATTGCCAAATCATCGTAGGAAAAAGTTTTGGCCGTGGTTTAGTGAGACAAAGCCAGCAATAACATAAAAAGATATTTTAAATAAATATTTTATTATTATTGTTGTATTTTTGTATTATTTTGTATTATTATTTTTACTAATCTTTTATTGATGTTTTCTTTTCCAAATAGATATAATTGTAATGTGTAAATATAATATTCATTGGAAAAGAAAAAAGTGTGATTATAGTGTATTTAGATTAAGAGGAAACATGTATTAGTGTTAGGATAGATAGTTCAATTTTTGTATTAGTAAGAAAAGAGGAAAACAATTATTATTATTATTTGTATTATTGTTACGGCCTTTTGTGGTCGGGTGTATTTTTCAGTAGAATAATCTTATTCCAATAAAAAAATCCTAATCCCCATAAAATTCCTAGCAGATGGGACCCCAGTCCTTTGGAAAACCCAGATGGGTGCCCATAGTGTGGTCTCCCTCTTTTCCTGCTGCCTTCCATTTTAGTAAGCATTAATGTCTTTTCCAAATAAATCATGTCATCTCATGATATGTCCAAAGTACAATGGCGTCAGTTTAGTTATTTTCACTTCTAGTGAGAGTTCAGAGCCAATCTGCTTTAGGACCCATTCATTTGTCTTCATAGTAGTCCATGATATCCATTGATCTCCAGTACCACATTTCAAATGCGTTGATTTTCTTCTTGTTAGCTTTCTTCAATGTTCAACTTTCACAACCATGAAAATGTCAAGATTCAACAAAAATAAAGCCAAAATGGAGAAGCCATGTGTGAAAAACTAAGTACAGCCTTACTGCTTCCATAAGAATTAAGATGCTAAGTAGCAAATAGGTGCTGCTAATCAAATGCCCTTGATTAATTGATCATCAGCAAGTGTGAGCACCTCTATAAAAGCCAAAGTTTTAGCAGTTTGCTGGTCTGGAGCATCCAGGTGTGTGTTAATACAATGCCAAGGACATCAGCAATGATCATAGAATCATAGAATCATAGAATTGTAGAGTTGGAAGAGACCACGAGGGCCATCCAGTCCAACTCCCTGCCACGCAGGAAATCTTGATCAAAGCATCCCCGACAGATGGCAATCCAGCCTCTGTTTAAAGACCTCCAAGGAAGGAGACCCCACCACACTCCGAGGGAGTGCATTCCACTGCCGAACAGCTCTTACTGTCAAAAAGTTCTTCCTAATGTTGAGGTGGAATCTCTGTTCCTGGAGCTTGCATCCATTGCTCCGTGTTCCAGTCTCTGGAGCAGCAGAAAAGAAGCTTGCTCCATCCTCAGCATGACACCCCTTCAAATACTTAAACAGGGCTATCATATCGCCTCTTAACCTTCTTTTTTCCAGGCTAAACATACCCAGCTCCCTAAGTCTCTCCTCATAAGGCATGGTTTCCAGACCTTTCACCATTTTAGTTGCCCTTCTCTGGACACGCTCCAATTTGTCAATATCCTTTTTGAATTGTGGTGCCCAGAACTGGACACAGTATTCTAGGTGAGGTCTGACCAAGGCAGAATAGAGCGGCACTATTACTTCCCTTGATCTAGATACTATACTTCTATTGATACAGCCCAAAATCGCATTGGCCTTTTTAGCTGTCGCATCACACTGTTGACTCATGTTCAACTTGTAGTCTACTAGGACTCCTAGATCCCTTTTACACGTAGTCTCATTCAGCCAGGTCTCTCCCATCCTATATCTATGCATTTCATTTTTCCGCCCTAAGTGCAGTACTTTACATTTCTCCATGTTGAATTTCATTTTGTTAGCTTTGGCCAAGCTCTCCAGTCTATCCAGGTCATTCTGAATTTTGATCCTCTGTCCTCTAGGGTATTAGCTACTCCTCCTTAATTTGGTGTCATCTGCAAATTTGATAAGTATTTGATAATTTTGATAATCTTATCAAATTTGATAAATTTGATAAGAGAAGCAATCCTTACTGCCCATCAATCTGGGAAAGGTTATAAGGCCATTTCCAAACAATTTAAAGTCTATCATTCTTCAGTGAGAAAGATTATTCAAAAGTGGAAAACATTTGAGACAGTTGCCAATCTTCCCAGGAGTGGATACTGCAGCAAAGACAAATTGCAAAACAAAAACAAACAAATAAACAAAAACCAACCAGGAGGTACATCTCAGACTCTACAGGATTCAGCATGTTAAATGTTAAAAGTTCATCACAGTCTCTCTCTCTCTCTGGCTTTTCTTCGCAAACGAGGATTCAGGAAGGACTCGTCCCGCGTTTTCTGCAAGCGCGCTGATGACTAAAAAGGCCAATCCGAGATAGACAAGTCCGGTTGCAGAAAGCACAGCAGAAGGTTTCCTCGGGTGATGTTACCGGGTTGTGATTCTTTCTGCGTTGCCGTTTCTCTTCAAGACTTGTTCAACGTGAGTTCTCAAATAAGGCTGCAGCATTGTGGATAGTGTGTCTCCATGCCTCCTGATGTGAGGCCAGGGCAGACCATTGTTGGTGATCAATTTGGCCAAACCTGAGATGTTGTTTCAGGGAGTCCTTGTATCACTTTTTTGGAGCGCCCCTCTTACGCTGACCCGTGGCGAGTTCACTGTAGAGTACTATTTTGGGGAGGCGATGGTCCTCCATCCTAGACACATGCCCTGTCCAGCGCAGCTGTGTTCTCAATATCATGGCCTCAATGCTGGTGATCCCTGCTTGCTCAAGGACAGCAACATTCGTCACATAGTCAGGCCAGTGTATATTTAGGATTGTGCGTAAACAGTGCTGGTGGAAGCATTCGAGGAATCGTAAGTGGTGGAGATAGGTGACCCATGTTTCAGATCCATAAAGGAGAATAGACAGTACAATGGCTCTATACACACTGATTTTTGTGTTTCGCCTCAGGTGTTTATTACTCCAGACTCTTTTGTAAAGTCTTCCAAATGCGCTATGTGCCTTTGCTAATCTGTGATCGATCTCTTTGTCAATCTTGGCATCTGAGGAGATGATGCTTCCCAGGTAGGTGAACTGCTGAATGGACTTCACAGTACAATTAGAAAAAAACTGAACAAGTATGGTTTGTTTGGAAGGGTTGCCAGGAGAAAGCCTCTTCTCTTTTAAAAGATGACAGCAGGGCTTAAGTTTGCAAAGTTGCATTTGAACAAATCACAAGACTTCTGGAAGAGTATCCTTAGGAATAGATGAAACTAAAGTGGAGATGTTTGGCTATAATACACAGCGACATGAAACCAAACACACCAAATGCAAGCTGGTAGCCCTCTTGGAGGAGAAAGTACAGCAGCTGGAGACACGGGTACCTACACTTCAACAGATTCGTGAGCAAGAGGCTTTCCTGGACAGAACAGAACGAACAGTCTTGGATGGGGACCGCACAGAGGAAGTGGCTGTGGAGGAGAGGGTCACTTCACGGACACAGGAAGTAGACAGCTGGAGGAATGTCACACACAGAACAAGAAAATCCAGGGATTCTTCCAGCAGCTTGCAGCTACAGAATCGATTCGAAGCCCTTTCCCTTATCAAGGACAACGAGGAAGAACAGCATGGACAGACTTCAGGGGTAGAGCAGGGGACCTTGAGAGGACCACCGCAAGGAACAGCAGCTGCGAAGCCTCAGCGGAGGCGTGTGGTGGTGGTGGGGGACTCCTTGCTGAGGGGTACAGAAGCAGTGGTATGTGGGCCTGACAAGATGACTCGGGAGGTGTGTTGTCTCCCTGGGGCAAAGATCTGTGATGTGACCGAGAGGCTGACAAGACTCGTCAAGCCTACAGATCATTACCCCTTCCTTTTGGTCCATGTGGGAACCAATGATACTGCAAGGCACAGCTTTCCCAATATCAGAAGAGATTATGAGGCCCTGGGGAGGAAGCTGAAAGAAATGAACGCACAGGTGGTCATCTCGTCTCTTCTGCCAGTTGAAGGGCATGGTCCAAGAAGGGAGAGGAAAATAGCCAACGTAAACAACTGGCTCCGTAGATGGTGTCACCGGGAACAAATTGGATTCTTGGATCATGGACTGCGCTTCCATGCGGGGGGACTTCTCGCAAGAGATGGGATGCATCTTACAACAGTTGGAAGAAACATTTTTGCCAACAGTCTCAAGAATTTGATCAGGAGGGCTTTAAACTGAGTCAAATGGGGGAGGGAGACAGTATTCTGGAAGGCAAAAGGGCTGGAGAAAATAGTCAAACTGTCATAGAGGGAACAAGGCGAACAGCGCAAGGACCCAACAGTGGGAGGCAAAAAAACTTGCACAGGGAGCAAGTAAAGGGAACACATGGTCTCAGATGTCTCTATACTAATGCACAGAGCATGGGAAATAAGCAAGATGAACTAGAACTCCTTGCACTACAAAACAAATATGATATAATAGGCGTTACTGAAACCTGGTGGGACGAGTCTCATGATTGGAATGTAGGAATAGAGGGGTATAACCTTTATAGGAGAAACAGGCCAAACAGGAAAGGAGGAGGAATAGCATTATATGTCAGGGATATTTACACCAGTGAAGTGATCCATGACATCAATACTGGAAGCCAGGTGGAGAGCATCTGGATAAAAATTAAAGGGGAGGGAAACAACAGGGATGTTATTGTGGGACTCTACTACAGACCCCCAAATCAGACGGAGGAATTGGATGTTGCCTTTCTAGAACAGATGAACATACATGCAGAAAGGAGAGATGTAGTAGTGATGGGTGACTTCAACTATCCTGATATTTGCTGGCAATCTAACTCAGCCAAAACTACAAGGTCTAGCAAATTCCTTACATGCCTGGAAGACAATTTCATGGTCCAAAAGGTGGAAGAGGCAACAAGGGGGTCAGCTATTTTAGATCTGATCCTAACCAACAGAGACGACCTTGTTAATGGGGTGCAAGTGGTGGGATCCTTAGGTGAGAGTGATCATGTTCTCCTGGAGTTTGTTATACAATGGAAAGGAGAAGCCAGGCATAGTCAGACACGCATTCTTGACTTTAGGAGAGCTGATTTCAATAAACTCAGGGTAATACTGGGGATGATCCCATGGTCAAGAATACTAAAAGAGAAGGGACCTCAAGACGGATGGGACTTTCTCAAAAGGGAGATACTGAAGGCACAATTTCAAACAGTACCATTGAGGAAGAAAAATGGGAGGTGTCTCAAGAAACCAGGATGGATGACTAAAGAACTTTCAATGGAGCTAAGTTTTAAACGGAACATGTATAGGAAATGGAAAGGGGGGGAAATCACCAAAGAAGAATTCAAACAGATAGCGAACACGTGTAGGAGTAAAGTCAGAAAAGCTAAAGCGCAGAATGAGCTCAGGCTTGCTAGGGAGGTTAAGAACAATAAAAAGGGTTTTTTTTGGTATGTCCGCAGCAAAAGGAGGAAGAAGGAAATGATAGGGCCGCTACGTGGAGAAGATGGCAAAATGCTAACAGGGGACAGAGAAAAGGCAGAATTACTCAACACCTTCTTTGCCTCAGTGTTTTCAGAAAAGGAAAAGGAGGACCAACCTGAGGAGAATGGAACAGAGGACACAATAGGGGAAATCCAGCTCAAAATAAGTAAAGAGGTAGTACAGGAATACCTTCTTAATCTAAATGAATTTAAATCTCCAGGACCAGATGAACTACATCCAAGAGTATTAAAAGAGCTGGCAAATATAATCTCAGAGCCATTGGCAATAATATTTGAGAACTCCTGGAGAACAGGAGAAGTCCCAGCAGACTGGAGGAGGGCAAACGTTCCCATCTTCAAAAAGGGGAAAAAAGAGGATCCCAACAACTATCGTCCAGTTAGTCTGACATCAATACCAGGGAAGATTCTAGAACAGATCATTAAACAGAGAGTCTGTGAACATTTAGAAGGCAATGCCATAATTACAAAAAGTCAGCATGGGTTTCAGAGAAACAAGTCATGCCAGACTAATCTGATCTCTTTTTTTGATAAAGTTACCAGCTTGGTAGATGAAGGGAATGCTGTGGACATTGCATACCTTGATTTCAGTAAGGCCTTTGACAAGGTTCCCCATGACATTCTTGCAAACAAGCTTGTAGAATGTGGGCTAGACAAGTTAACTGTTCAATGGATTTGTAATTGGTTGACCGGCCGAACCCAAAGGGTGCTCAGCAGTGGCTCCTCTTCGTCTTGGAAAGATGTGACCAGTGGGGTGCCACAGGGTTCTGTCCTGGGCCCAGTGCTATTCAACATCTTTATCAATGACTTAGATGAGGGAATTAGGGGCATACTTATCAAATTTGCAGATGACACCAAATTGGGAGGAGTAGCTAATACCCTAGAGGACAGGATCAAAATTCAGAATGACCTGGATAGACTGGAGAGCTGGGCCAAAGCTAACAAAATGAAATTCAATACGGAGAAATGTAAAGTACTGCATTTAGGGCGGAAAAATGAAATGCATAAATATAGGATGGGAGAGACCTGGCTGAATGAGACTACGTGCGAAAGGGATCTAGGAGTCCTAGTAGACCACAAGTTGAACATGAGCCAACAGTGTGATGCGGCAGCTAAAAAGGCCAATGCAATTTTGGGCTGTATCAATAGAAGTATAGTGTCTAGATCAAGGGAAGTAATAGTGCCACTCTATTCTGCCTTGGTCAGACCTCACTTAGAATACTGTGTCCAGTTCTGGGCACCACAATTCAGAAAGGATATTGACAAATTGGAGCGTGTCCAGAGAAGGGCAACTAAAATGGTGAAAGGTCTGGAAACAATGCCTTATGAGGAGAGACTTAGGGAGCTGGGTATGTTTAGCCTGGAAAAAAGACGGTTTAGAGGCGATATGATAGCCCTGTTTAAGTATTTGAAGGGATGTCACGCTGAGGATGGAGCAGGCTTGTTTTCTGCTGCTCCAGAGACTGGAACACGGAGCAATGGGTGCAAGCTCCAGGAACAGAGATTCCACCTCAACATTAGGAGGAACTTTTTGACAGTAAGAGCTGTTCGGCAGTGGAACGCACTCCCTCGGAGCGTGGTGGGGTCTCCTTCCTTGGAGGTCTTTAAACAGAGGCTGGATGGCCATCTGTCGGGGATGCTTTGATTGTGATTTCCTGCATGGCAGGGGGGTTGGACTGGATGGCCCTCGTGGTCTCTTCCAACTCTGCAATTCTATGATTCTATGATTCTATGATTCATATCAGCACAAACACCTGATGCCAACTGTCAAGCACGGTGGTGGAGGAGTAATGATTTGGGCTTGTTTTGCAGCCACAGAACCTGGGAACCTTACAGTCATTGAGTTGACCATGAACTCCTCTGTGTACCAAATATTCTGGAGTCAAATGTGAGGCCATCTGTCCAACAGCTAAAGCTTGGCCAAAATTGGGTCATGCAACAGGACAATGATCCAAAGCACACAGGCAAATCTACAACACAATGGCTGAAAAAGAAAAGAATCAAGGTGTTAAAATGGCCCAGTCAAAGTCCAGACCTCAACCTGATTGAAATTGTGTGATGGAACCTTAAAAGAGCTGTGCATAAACAAATGCTTGCGAATCTCGATGAACTGAAGCAATGTTGTAAAGAGTGGGCCAACATTCCTCCACAACGTGAGAAACTGAATAAATGATGACACTGTGTAATATGTCATCTTTTGTTGTTCATCTGAGGTCATATTTACCTAATTTTAAGATCTGCTAAGGTACAGATAATTGTTATTATGTCCCGATATGTAAAACCATTGAATTCAAAGAGGGTGTACTGTACTTTCTTTTTCATGTGACTATATATAGTTCTTGAGTGCTTTCCTTCCATTGTCTTTTAATTCTTTCCTGATCCTACAATGTCTTCCCCTGTTGGTCATATAGCATCTCTTTTTTTGGTTTGGATTTCCATTTAATTTCTCAAATCTGTGGGAAATGATTCCTGTTCTACTTTTTTGCTGTCTTTTTGTATTTCTTTATATTGTTTATTATGATAGTTCTCTTTTTCCTTATGTTGAAGTCGCCTAACAGTTGCGTTCAGAATTCTTACCCTGTTTCTGTCACCTTTTTCTTTTGCTTCTCATCTTCCTACCTGTTTGAAGAATTTCATCTGTCATCCACTGAGGGGTTTCTTCCTTTTTGGCTACAGATAGCAACTTTTTGCATTCTTCTCTACTAATGTCCCTGGTTTTTTTGGTTGTTGTTTTGTTGTTTTTGTTCCCTGTCAGAGTTCTTCTTGCTCCCTGTCACTTAGGTTTAGTAGTGCAAATCTACTCTTTACATGGTCTTTAAATTCGAAGGAATGTTTTGGGTTTAATTTTGGCATGATGACTAATGTAGTGTATTCCTTCATCTTTACTATAATTTTTATATTATGTATGTGCCAGAATTTGTTCTTAGTCTGTTTTTTGCTGAGAAAATGAGCTTTTCCATCTTCTGTTCCAATTATGTAGTCTATTTTATTTCTGTATTGGCCATACAAGTTATATTATATTTCTCCTTAAATTATTGTGTTTATCTTTAAGCATGCATATATTAATTCAATTAACATTTGCAGGTTATGCAAATTTTGCACTTTTTTGCTGAGATCTGTCCTCCTTTTTTGTGTTGTATCAGTGCTCCCACAAGATGGACCACAAAAACAGTCGTCTAGTTTTGGCCATAAGTGAAAATACACCAACTAACCTTAAAAGGATGTGAGGGCTATTTCATATGTACAAGAGACCCTTTGTTATTTTACTCTATATGGAGAGAGTCTTATACTGAACTTACTTGATACTCCATGGGCCCTTTCACACTACACAACTCTGTGATTCCATTTTAATTGGCATAACTGCATCCCATGGAATTCTGGGATTTGTAGTTTGGTGGGGCATTAGAGCTCTCTGGTTAAATTGTTGTTGCTGTGTGCCTTCAAGCCATTTCTGACATGGTGACCCTAAGGCACACCTATCACAGGGTTTTCTGAGGCTGAGTGTGAGTGTCTTGCCCACGGTCACTCAATGGGTTTTCATGACTGAGTGTAGATTCAAGCCCTGGTCTCCAGAGTCATAGTCGAACAATCAAGCCATTTCACCATCTTAAACTGCAAATACCATTACAAAGGTTTATAGTATATGAACGTTTTTGCAACAATAATGAAGGCCAGACTCCATCTCACCAATTTGCAATTGTAAGAGATTTCCAATTCTTAGCAATTTCTTCCCTAGCAGCAGTTACAAAACAGACAATCAATTTATGGTGTTTAAGATGAGCATAACAACAGTAAAAAGACAGGGCAACTCTCAATGTTTCAGGAAGATTTGTTTATCTTTATTGAATGTGTGAACATGACTTTACATCTGCTCCAACCTCCTACAAGCCATGAGATGTACTGGCTATAGACTCTCCTCCTCTTTCGAACGTCTAATGAAATCCCCATAGGGCTTGTCATATTTACCTGAAGTCATTAACAAGACAAGATTTTTAATCTACTGTGTCTTCAGCATTTGTTGGTTGTTATTTGATAGTTTGTCATGCTTTTTATTGTACACTATATTATATGATAATAATTTTTTTTAAAAAAACTGCAAATCTCAGGAATCCATAAGATGGAACAACGGCAGCGGCATTTCAATCATAGTGCTATAATCGTGTAGTATGAAGGGGCCCCAGATTCCTCTCAAAGTAAATATTGAACAGTAGTCACTACCTTGCCTGCAACACCCTGATTGGCCTCTGATCACATGACTGGGACAACTAAATACTATCCTACTTGTCTGAGAGCTACTTGTGAAGGTGATAACATTTAATATCTAGCTAGAACGTTATACCCGAAAGGTTTTTTCACTGCATTACATTACATTAACCACTGAGTCACAGCCAGCTGCCACTTCAGAGCACAGGCTGTAGTGAACTCCAATATGTCAGTAATACCATCCACCCATGATTTATCAGTCTACAGTACATGAGGGCTTTACATTAATTCCCACTCCAAAGTGTCTTTCATTTAGGAATTCTGTAACATGTGATGTAGCAGGTATTCAGAAGTAAATTCAACTGATATCAGTGGGCTGGATCCTGACTTATACCATATTTTAATGGGACAGGCATGAAATCATGACTAATTTAAGTCCCATTAATTCAGTAGATCTAGTCATAATATGATTTATGTCTGAATCCAGTAAATATGACTTAAGTTTAGAACTGGAGTATTATTTCCAACTGAAATGTTAAGATAGTACAGTTGTCCCTTCATATTCACTAGGGTTTGGTTCCAGGACCCCCGTGGATACCAAAATCTGTGAATACTCAAGTCCCATTATATGCAATGGCATAGCAAAATGGTGTCCCTTACATAAGATGGCAAAATCAGGGTTTGCTTTTTGGATTATTATTTTTTAAAGACTATTTTCAAGCCATGAATGCTTAAATTGGTGGATACCAAATCTGTGGATATGGAGAGACAACTGTATAAGGGTCCAAGGTGAGGGTGAGGGTGACCAAAAGATCCCCTCTAGTCTAGTATTGTGCTTCCAAAGGCAGGTGAGCCAGATTCTTCTGGGATACTTGAAAGCAGGCAGGAGAAGAACCTTTCCTTTGATGCTCCAAACAGTATACAGCGGTCGTTCTGTATCCACGGATTTGGTATCCATGGATTTGAGTATTCTTGGCTTGAAAATATTCTTTAAAAACTAATAATCCAAAAAGCAAACCTTGATTTTGCCCTCTTATGTAAGGGGCACCATTTTGCTATGCCATTGCATATAATGGGACTTGAGTATTCATGGATTTTAGTATCCATGTGGGGTGGGGGAGGATCCTGGAACCAAACCCCAGCGAATATGAAGGGACAACTGTACTTTATCCGTTTATGCGGTCTCCATTTAACTATTTTGACTGGTAAGTACAGTTGTCCCTCCCTATCCACAGATTTGGTATCCATGGATTTAGGTATTCAGGGTTTGAAAATATTCTTTAAAAATAATAATCCAAAAAGCAAACCTTGATTTTGCCATCTTATATAAGGGACACCATTTGCTATGCCATTGCATATAATGGGACTTGAGCATTCACGGATTTGGGTATCCATGGGTCGTGGGGTGGGGTCCTGGAACCACCCCCACCCCACCCCACCCCACCCCCGTGAATATGAAGGGACCGCTGTATTGATAAACCTAGCTCTGGATATGGAGCTGCCTGATTTCACTGGGGAAAAAAGTCACTCCAGAGCAAGTCCCCTTCACCCTGATCATTCAGAGCAGGGCCATTTTAAGGCACTGGTGGTGTCAGCATCCGCAGGGGGGCCCATCATTGTGGGGGGGCATTGTAACCCTCCTCCTGCAAAAACATTATTAGTAATAATCTGAATATATCCTGTACTGTGAATAGTTTAGGTTGAGTTCAGTGGCACTGACCTGATAAGATAACCAATGGGCCCCCAAAAATAAAGCATTGCAGGGGGCCCCCATATTCCTTAAGCCGGCCCTGGTCGTAACCCTCCTGCAAAAACATTATTAGTAATAATCTGAATATATTCTGTACTGTGAATAGCTTAGGTTGAGTTCAGTGACATTGCCCTGAGATAAACATATGGGCCTCCCAAAATAAAGCATTTCAGGCCCCCCCAAATTTCTTAAACCGGTCCTGGTTGTAACCCCCCTCCTGCAAAAACATTATTAGTAATAAGCTGAATGTATCCTGTACTGTGAATAGCTTAGGTTGAGTTCGGTGACATTGCCCAGAGATAAACACATGCCCCCCCCCAAATAAGCATTGCAGGCCCCCCCCCCATTCCTTAAGCCGGTCCTGCCACCGAGCGGGGTGGGTTTGCTGCTGCTGCTGCTGCCTGCCGGCCCCTCAGGCAAGGAACGGTCAAGAGAAAAGGGGGTGTTGCCTTCCTCCTCTGACAGGCTGGCGGCGTCTCCCTCCTGCCCACCCCTGAAAAGGCTCGGCGCGGCCCGGAGCAGGGGCGAGATGCCCGCCGGAGCGGCCGTCCGCCTGCCCAGATGTTGCACTGGAACGAGGAAGTGGAGTGGCGAGGGGAGGGACCCCGCGCGGAGCTGCCTCCCTCCGCCTGGCTGGGCCGAGGAGCCGCCGCCGCCGCCGCCGCCGCCGCTGCACATGGAGCGGGCGAGCTCTGGGCGAGCTGTCGGCACCCCGCTCCCGCCAGAACAGGTACCGTATTCCCGCGCCCACGTGCGGGTATCCAACCCTGCCACGCCGTGCCTGTTGGCGTTTCTGACTGGGAAAGCGCGCCCGCTCGTTCGAGCACCTGTTTGAGCGCCTCAGCCCCTCTTCGGCAGCAAAGTTCGGGCGGAGAGAGAAAGTTGTGGGTAAGGCGGGAAAAGGCGGCGGAGGGGCGCTTGCCGGGCAATGCCTGGGTCTGACTAAAGCAAGTGTCGCGGAGTTCCTCCTGCTCAGGGGTTTCTTGCGTTCTAGCAGTGTTCGTCGCCAAAAATATCGCCTTGAATTCGGTGCAGTTACCACCGGGAATGGCAGACTATTTACCGAAGGAAACGAAGAGTATAGCAATTTATATAAAAGGAGGGAGTGGCTCGAAACTAAGCTCCTAGTTATTCGCTAAATTTGTTTTCTGCTCTGAAGGGAGCGGGGTTGACAGGCAGTTTATTTACTTCCTAAGAAATTGCTCGATGGTGGTCTTCCAAAAGGAGATGATGAGCTCTTGCTCATCGTCCCAGCAACTCTGAATTTTCCTGAAAGCGATGGTAATTTGTGCAAAGAGCTGGATTCTTCAGTGTACCTAAGGAAAACGATGGGAAAAATACAAGAAACTCTTAAGCCAAAGTGTGTGTGTGGGGAGCTATAATGGTATTTAGTTTTAGAAAGCTGTTAAGAAAAAAAAATAGAATATTTTGTCAATACATGTGAATATCACATTATTAGTTTTAAGAAACTGTCCTTTTCAAATGTTGGTTTACACACAAAAAGGCCCTGGCATAAATTATTTTACAAATATTCATAAAGGTGTAAAAAACAGCTGGGGGAGAGAGATTGCAAGATTTTATTTTTCATGATAGATCTAAAAAATGTGGACTAGGTGGTGACTTCTGCTGAGGAACACTCCAAAAGGTATTCATATCAGCTTCTTGAAGCAAAATGATTTCCGAAGGGTAGCCATGTTAGCTGTTTAGAGCAAAACCTGTGGGGTCCTAAGGACTAACAAACTTAACTATGGTACTTACTAAGGTTGTAGGCAAGAATCTACTTTATCAGATGTAATTTAATCTACAGAAGGTCATCTCACAACTGAGCAAAACTGGCTTCCTTCAATGTCCAGGACTAATGTTCAGAGACCATATTAACTAAAATGCTCTTTATCACACAGTCTCATACCTGCCTACTCAGTCCCACTGAGTTAAGATAACTTTTTCTCTTGTAGATGCATGTAGTTTTGCAGCCTTAAACATCTTAAAAGTTAAGCATTTAAGAGTGGTATTAAAGGAGTTGAAGAACTAACATAAGACTTATAAACCCAACAGAAGAGAAGTATTATTAAGATAGTTGTTACTAGGAAATTGACATGCAAAAGAAGTTATTTTTAGAAAATTTTAGCAGGGATTTAAGAATGAATTTCCTTTGCATTAATGTCTAATATAGCTAGAAAGGTTTTAACAATTTCAATTTTCCAAGGTAACATTTCAAAATAAGGTTCCTAGGAACTATTTTAAGTTGCTAGTGGATTTTAAGAAATAAAGTCTAGTTTTGAATATAAGTTTGGAATATAATATTGAAAGGTAAAACAAGACTAATATCATCAGAAAAAGTCCTGTCTCTTTTTTGTTCCTGCAGTGTTTGTTTATTTTTAATATTATGAGTATACAATTACTAAGTAAATGGCTGTCATGAGAGACTATGTACAATGTGTAGAACATCAAGCCTGGCCTATGAAATAAGTGCTTTAAATGTTGTATAAGCTACTACCAAAACAGAAAGATGATTCTGAATTTAAAACATACGTGTACTTTTTAAAAGTGGAATTATTTGCTTGCCATATGCTACACAATATAGGGCTACAGATTTTTCTGATAATTACAAATGTAGAAATGGAAAAGAAGAATGAGGAAATCTACAGTACTTGTCAACAAGATAGCTGGTAATACGTGTTTTGATGTATGAAATGGCTTCTTCCATAAGTTAGAGCATCAACAGCAGGGAAATATTGCAATCCTAAACTCACTTATAATGGAATAATGGCATTTACTTCACCATAAAGTTTCCAGGAGTGTGCTGTTACTTAAAAACTGAGCAGAAGATCAAGAGCACAAACCATTTTTACTTGGAGGGATTAAAGTTAGATCATGTCCTAAATGTATGTCATTATCCAGATTTCTTCTTTTTTCTTCCTCTGTGCATTTTTCTCTATCTGTGAACTAGAAAATTTGATTTATACCATTTAATTCACTCAATATACAGTGCTAAAAATAAACCATGTTAAGGAAATTGCAGTTTTATATAGCTGTGTTGTAGAAGCAGTGAAGAAAAATGTATTAGATTGGGCTTCACAACTAGAGTTTGAAAAGCCATGTTGGTGGCTACAATTCTTAAGACTATCAGGTTTTCTGTACCACTGGAATGCTTTTTTTAATGTGAAGAATCTAGCTAGAGTCAAGCTACTCATCATCCAGAATCAAGTGTTAAACAGGTGTTTAACTCTTACCTTGAAATCAGCTGGATATAGGGCTGCAATCCTGAGCAAACATGGCTGGAAATGAATGTGATATGTTCTGATATATATATATATATATATATGTATACATGGGATCAGATTGTGAAAGTTAGCCTCACAAGTGGTCAGAAAGCATTGGCTGGAAGTTTTGAAAACAAGTTGCATCCTGTTTTCAGTTTACGTTTTTGAGCTAAGAACTTCTTATGCAAAGCACTGAAATCAAATAGAAGTGACTGATCTAATCTCCTCATTTCTTAATTTTGGGCCTTAGTTTTTATATATATAATAATTAAATGAAAAACTAAAGGAAACTTATTATTTCTGTCCCGGGACTAAGAATGCTTTGTTTCATAAAGAGGAAAGTTTCTGAAATAGGTATCTGATAAATTTTCACAGGTCTTTAATGCTCTCATTAGATTGGACATTTATCTCAAAAAGAGAAAAGCTTTTTTTTATATCTAATCTAGGCTAAATAAAACCCCTAGGCATAAAAAGAATTTTCAGAGACCAAACTTAAGATGCTATGATTTCAAAATAATTTGTTTGATAATACTGAGTTGGAACATAGAAAGGGAGTGGGGGGACTTGTAAAAGCTGCAATCAATATTAATGTAAGTGATTAAGGGAAGACATAGGCAACCCAGGAGATATATCTGCCTTCTTTTCAGGTAATTAAATAATACATATTTCTAGCTAAATAACCAGGTCCATATATTTCACTTTGAAAATAAGCTAAATGTTAACTTCTTGTGATGATTGAAACACTGGTTATTTTAATTTTTAACAAAATGCTAACTTATAAATGAAATAGTTTAAACTAAATCTTGGCATTAGATTTTAATTGACACTGTTAAAATTTTAATTTAGGCCCAGCCACAATTAGGAAGATGTGTCATGCTTACAGTTCTTCTTGGGAATGTAACATTCACATTAACAGGGTTAAGCACTGAAACAATGTATAAGTATGAAGCAAATGTAGCAGTGTATAGGCATACTAAGTAGGCTATATCAGTCCACTTCTAGGTCCAAATATATAATTATCCTGCACATTGTTGTGATGGCTATTATAACAATATTGCTGATCTTTCACTGGAACAATTTACTATTTTTAGGACTGTCAACTAATTAAACAAGGTGGTAGCAATTTGTCCTTAAGCCATCAAATATTTTTAAAGAAAACTGCATATTGCCCAAACTTTAATGTAGGGATTTTTAAAAAATAAACTGCAAGAGCTTAGAATTAAAAATAAAATTTGCCATTCATACTTAGAAAGAAAGGCTATCTTTTAACATTATCTAATTCCTTATTACTATAAAGCATACTAGGAAAGCAAGCAAGCAAGTCAAATCAATTAAAATCTTCTGCCATAATTGTGTAATCTATCACTTAAATTCCTTAATGCATGTAGACCTTTAAAAATGGAGTAGAAATGCAAATTCACAGCAGGACAACCTGTGGGAACATCTTGGTTTTATCCTAGATTTTGCTTGAGATTCTTACAAAAAGGTTTTCTTGATGTTATCCAGATGTTTGTGGAATACCATTTTTATAATCACTATCATTATTAAAGATTTAGACTAGAAGCCCCCAAATAATTTTTTGCATATTATGAATACAACAGAACAGGGGGTTTAACTATCTAACCATGATTGCTTAGATGTTAGTTCTGTTTGAAATCAGAATGTCACATGTCACATATTACTGATTGTTGATTTTGATATAAAGGGATCCTATAGGGATCCTTTAGTATGTGCTTGATATGCCATTTTGGGACATCATCATAAAAAAAATCATGCATCAACATAATTACATTTTATTAACACATGCTGTTAGGTCTTCAAAAATAATTTAGCTGAAACTGTTTGCACTCCAGTAGCTGCCATGAAATTTACTGTAAGAAATTGGTGATTGAAAGGTTCTGGATTCATCAACAAAACAAAACAAAACCTTCAGATGTATATATGTTGGTATTCCAATAGAGGTAAGTTATTTGCTGTAAGTAATAATCATGGATTTCCTACTTCATCTATTAGGAATGATGAAGAGTAGAAAACAGAAGTATATTTCCTATTTCAAGCTACTAACTTTCTGTACTGGCACATTATTTATCTCCCTGTATGAGCCCAGTAGAGCTCTAAGATCATCTAAAGATGCCCCTCTCTTTGCCCCAGCACCTTCCCAAGTTCCTTTGATGGGAACAAAGGAGAGGGCCTTCTCGGTGGCTGTGCGCAGACTTTGGAACTCCCTCGCCAAAGAGTCCAGGATTGCTGCAACATTGCTCTCCTTCTGGTTCCAGGTTAAAGCATTTTTGTTCCACCAGGTTTTTGCAAACTAACAAGGGCTGTGTGGTGCTGTTTCTAAAGATTTTTAAGGGTTTTTATAGAGTTTTAAAATGCATTTTAGTATTTTTAATATTTAATGTTTTAACTTATAAATTGTTTAATTGTTTTTTAAATTTTATATTTAGATTGTTGTTTTTACTTTTATATTGTTTTAACGTGTATTGTTTTAAATATGTTGTTAGCCACCTTGAGTCTCAAATTATTGGGAGAAAGGCAGGACGTAAATGATAATGATGATGCTCATCATCATCATCATGATTCTAGTATCCATCCACAATCAACAATCTATTATGTCTCATTGGGCATGGGTGTATTAGAGTAAGGGTTATTAGACAAACTTCTGCATAACTTCTTGCATTAATTATGATTCTAGTAATTTAGAATTTAGCAACATTTCATTACAAATTCCCAGTGGAATCCAGTGCCTAATAAATGTTTTGTGGATGTTTTAAGAAAATCACAATTAGATTATGGAATTCGGAATATGAACCATTATAAACACTTTTCTGTAATGTTGGATATGTTTGGTTTTTATGAAAAATGAATACCTACCATTTGTTGCCATCTATCTCAAAGCAACAATGTACCTAGCTTTGTGTTTGTGTATGTACAAGCTACAGGAGCGTGATGGAGTCTCTTTCTTTGGAAGTTTTTAAACAGAGGCTGGATGGCCATCTCTTGGGAATGATTTGATTGTGTGAATTCCTGCATGGCAGGGGGGTGGACTGGATGGCCCTTGTAAGTATTTTCCAATTCCATGATTCTATGAGTCTCATTTGAGGCAGGAAAGTAACTTTACTATCTCTTGTTTAGAAGAGATCCTTTAAAACCTCTTTATCCATTGTACATTACTTTGGTGTGTTGGTGGAACTGATAGATAAATTCTTTAATGTGTAGATAAATGAATACACAGACTATATAGAAGCTTAGTGGCTAGTAGCAGAAATTATTATAAGAAGCAGCTACTTCTGTGGCATGTTCAGTCCAACATTTTAAACTCTGTGTGTATAACAGCACTCAATGAAAATCAGATTTGTAAGACATTTCACCCACTACTGACTGTCATTTAGGTCTGCATGATTCAGGCCAATGTAAAATGGTGCTTCCTAGCTAGTTAGTTCCATTAATGTAAATGAATGCTGAATAAGCAAGTTTATTTTGGGTTGAGCAAATGTGTGTAAAAATGGTTGACCAACAGTTGGTGTCAATACTGATATTTTGTTCCTGTTCATACAGAGGCCATAGAAATCATGTTATGTGTTGAATGTAGTCACCTGGAGGATGATGCAGGGGGTGCTCACAGTGCTAACGGTAAAATAGATGGTTCTTCAGAACTGTGTTTAAATAGAGCGGCACAGAAGCCTACAAAAGCAACTCATCACCTTAAATACTATTGTCAGAAAAACAGGATATAAATTTAAATAAACAAAATACAAAGATTCCCTCTCTAGGACTGATGGAGATGGAGCGTTTGTTGTTTGGAACAAACCAGTTGCCACTCAGAGCCAGTTTTTATTTAAACAATATTTTTATTAGTATTTGATTAACTCAATATAAAAATAACATCAAACACAATGAAACAACAAAAAGCATACTACCTAATGATCACACATAGAAACAAACTAATAAACAAACAAATAAGGAAAGAAAGAATCCCAAACAAGACCAAAAAGAAAGAAAAGAGAGAAAAAACTATTACTAATAGAAAGAATCTAAACTATATTACCTACCTCTCTACCCTGACACTTTAAATAGCTTCCCAGTATCCCTGATTATACAATATTATTTAAATCCACTGTTATCCCCTCTCTGATTTATCATCTTTTAGTTGCATTATCTCTATCTATTCTTAACAGTTCTCCTATTACAAATCCCAGAGTTATACAATCTCCATTACAATGTTTAACATAGTCCATAAAAGGTCTCCATATTTTAAAATATTTTTCTATTGAGTTTCCTTTCAATAAATTTGAAAGTTTACTTAGTTCTGCCATATCAAATATTTTCAATAAGCATTCTGACTTTTTTTGGAATTTTAATACTCTTACAATTTTTCGCATATACCAATCTTGTGGCTGTAATTAAATAACTTACCAATGTCAGAGCCATTTTTTAAGTGAAACAGAGAGGTTCCTTACTATGTGCGAAACAAAGAGAGAAACTAGCCTATTTTTCTATTTTGGATATAATTTTATATTGGATATAACACAAAGTGAAAAAAGATGGATTGAATGGCTTTACTGAATAGCTAGAGGGAATAACCCCTGCAAATCCCAATTTAAGGCAGAATAAAATCCTCTTCTTTAGTAAAGCCTTCCACTGCTGAATGACTAAATTTGGTATTTTCTAATGTTGTGGAAACTCTTCTCCATTCAAGATGGCAAACAAATCAAAAGGCAGGAGTTTGCCAACAGTAAAGTGCCACTCTTGGCAGAACCTAATCTGAATGTCTGCTGCCTCCTCCCACATTTCCTTTTAAGTCTGTGACTAACTGCAGATTATGTTTCAGCATCAGCCACTCCCACATGGCCCATTTTATTAACCATTCTTCTTTTGTGAGAACTTTGTGATGGTCTGATATGATTATGCCCTAATGTGTATTTAAGATTGTTTCTTATTGTCAAAATGACCACCTTTTGGTTTTCAAAAAATACACATAAAGTAAAATAAGATGGTTTGGTCCATAAGAAAAATTCTAAAATCCAAAGCCAGGGAATGATCCTAATAAAGGTATTGCTGAATTTTGGATTTTTTTAGCTTTGACATTTTTTTTTCTCCTGATCACCTAGAGGAGATTCTTCATTGCCACAGCTGATCAGCTCCTTACAAGCCTGGTTTCAGTGCTGATTCTGCTAAATTACATCTTTAATTTTAGTCACATGGCATACCCTCCAACATTTCACAGATGAAAACTGGGACACATGTGGCCAAGCAACTTCCGAGTTTGGTCAAGCTGACAAAGGTTATTAAAGAGGAAGAAAACACAAGGTAAAAGAGGCTGCAGCAGCAGTTTGCTTTTGCCTGAGTGTACAGGGAAGGGCAAGATTCTATCCTCTCCTCTCCCCACCCCCACTGGGTTAACAGAATGCAAGCTATTTTTGTACTTTTAACTCAGTTGGCAGTAATGGATGGAAGTAAGATGAGGACAAAGATGGAAAGTGGTAGGAGGAGAGAGAAATTGGGACATTTTAAAAAGCAGCTGAGAAAGTTGGATGACAGAGGATTGATCAGGACAGTCCCTTCTAAATCTAGACAATTGGAGGGTATGACATGGGTATTTCCATTGGAAAAATAAGGTATGTGATATTTTCACAGGATCAGCTGCATTTAATATAAACGGTATTTACAGAAATTGCTCTGAACAAAAGTCAATAGGACAACTAAAGTGAAACAGTACTTAATGAACAGCTACAGCAAACAAATGTTTAAGTAACTTAAAGGAGAGGAAAATACGTGAAATGAAGGCAGATTTTCTTTTCCCATTTCAACAGGGAATCCCTTCCCTTCTGAGACGGCAAGAACACAACTAACGTTAAAATTCTGTGTGTATTTATATACCTTTAAGATCCCTGTCAACTTATGGTGACCCTATGAACTTCATAGGATTTTGTTAGGCAAGGAATACTCAGAGGTAGTTTGCTATTGCCTCTTGAACTTCATTGAATACAATTAGATTTCTCCCTCCCCCTCTCTCTGTGGGGTTGTGCTGCAGTTAAAATAGTGAAAATAACTGTTGGTGTAATGCCATTTAACTTTTAAAAAACCAGAGTGGGCAGGCAGAGAAGTTCTGTCAGGTACTCAAGTGAGGAAACTGAAACAAGTTTAAAAGTAGGAATCTTATTGCCTGTTTGAAGTATTTATTTATTTCGATTTGATTTCTACGAAAAATATGTCGAAAAATATGTCTTGAATTTCAGTCTTCTTTCATTTGAAATGCCTTGAAGAGAATTAGAAAAATTAGGAAATAATATCAGAATTACTAGGCATAGTTCCTAAGACATCTTGATACCAAGCAGATACCACAGCCTAAGAATTCTTACTACAGTTCTTTTCCTTGGATATAATATTGATGGTCTCTCCCATGCCTCTTATTGCTGCCCTTTTGTAGCACAAATTTGGTTGTTTTGTATGTATAAGTTTTGTTCAAAGATATCTAGTGTTCCATTTTACTTAATATTTTACTTTTCTTGATAAAGATATATGACCAGAGTGAGCAGATGCAAAACAAGACAGGGTTCATGTACCTGCTTTCATTGCATTGAAGGAAGAAATATCATAGATGCAGTTTGTTGTATGTGGTGAGAAAGAGTGCATCTATCAAAATTTAATTGATTGATCAACTATTCAGAAACTTTCTCTTTCTGGTCTCTCTCTCTCTCTCTCTCTCTTTTTTTTTGCATCTGGTCACTAAGTTTTATCTGATGTTCATTTTACTCTCTTGGGTTAAAAATAAAGTAGGACATTCTCATCCTGAATAAGAAATGTTGCTAATCTCTGGTTCAGTGCACATTTTTAAAATTATTTGAACTATTTAGTGAATATGAGGAAGGTTCTCAGGGCTACAGAGTTAGGCAGAATATAGTCTTAGGTACACCAGACTCCATAGGACTGGGTTGCTATACCTGTTTATATATATTTAGCAGCAAGAAAATAGAAGTGGCTTCTCTCACAGGCTAATCTGAATAATATAATACAAAAAAAGGAGGAAAGTTTTAAAATTATTATAAATAGAGGTTACACATTTGTTACTCCCATATCTTATAAATCAACTTAAAACTGAATGGGGTTCATAATAAATAATCAAGGTACTCCCACAAGCATCAATAGTGTAGTGACAACAGATGAGTTTTCATCTGTTTTCAGTACATATTTGTTTCAGTTTGCAACTGATTTCAGAGATCAGTATTGTTTTTACTTTCCTTTCTTTTCTTTTTTGCTAAGTATCAAAATACTGCAAGTATCAGCCACCCCACCCCCCGTATCAGCAAGAACGGTTGAGCCAGGGGAGGTGTTTTAATGATGCCATGGAAGGGACAGGATGGGCCATGGTGTAGCCATGCCATGGCTGGGAGGAGGCAGGGGTGGGACTTAGCCTGGATTACTTAGCTCCCTGCCACCCCTAGCCTCCTCCTCTTTCCTTTGCAACAACCCACCCACCCGCCTCTGTCACAGTATGAGATCTCTGGTTGCATCTCGGGCCGGGTAGGAATTTTTACCCACTCTTTGATGGGGAGTGTTTTGCCTACCCCATACTGTCACTTTGGAATTGGATGATTGGCTTTGGGTGTGGTTGCTTAAATAGGCGGTTACTAGCATGGAGTGGGGAGACTGGGTATTCGGCGTTCACCTATGGCAACCCTGTTTCGGGTTGAAGGATGGATTTATCAAACTGCACTGGCATTTCTTACGGATGGGGTGCAGGAAGGTAGGCTATCCTTGAGGCCGGCGTCAGGGTGTAACCCTCTTTAGAAGTCAGGCGGCTTGAGGGTTACATCCTGGTGTGGAGCCTTCCAGTAGACGGCGCCCAAGGGGCAGCCCAGGTGCTGGGCTCCCCTTTGGGGCTCAGGTGTCTCGCCCAGAGAAGCAGGGAGACAGGTCCGATGCGACTGTCTGCTCCAGCCAGTCCCGCACTGGGTCTCCCCCGTGGGTTTGCATACCCCAGGAAATAAACAAATAAATAGGTACGATATAAATAAAGTGGCCCTTGTATTTCAAACCATATCTTGTGTCTTGTCTCGTTATTCCATATGTCAATCATTAAATAACCCAATCTTACCCAGATCTTCTTGAAAGTTTGGCTTGAGTTCAAGTGAATTCAGTGGGGATTTCACCAAGGCAGTTAAGGCAGTTAGTTACCATAAGATTATGATTTTAGTGGATAGGATTGTGATAAGGGTTAAATATGGAAGAAATTGACTGCTTCACCTAATATTGCTTTCAGTGGTGATAATATGCTTTTAATTGCAACTTAATTCCTATAAATTGTTAGTACTGAAACAATGACTAAGCATTTCTCTTTTTTTCCTTTCGAGAAGTTCCATATAAGTGCTGACACAGGAGAGGAGGAAATGAATTACTATTAATTATAAACTTAGTTTCTTACACAACTTGATACTCCCAGGGGAAGGGAAATTTCCTAATGGAAATGAAAGAGCCTAGTATATTTCCATATCAGTTCCATATCAGTTCCATATAAGTAAGAGAAGTTCCATATAAGTGCTGACACAGGAGAGGAGGACATGAATTACTATTAATTATAAACTTAGTTTCTTACACAACTTGATACTCCCAGGGGAAGGGAAATTTCTTAATGGAAATGAAAGAGCCTAGTATATTTCTCAATTTTTCTTTCTAGAGCACACTTTTTGTTAGTTCTTATTTGTCGTGTACTGAAAAGGAAATTAAAAGTAGAACTAAATTCATTCTAAAGTAGAATCTTTCATAGACATTGAGAGGTCTGCTTTATTAAATTCCAGTAATAAAGTTAATTATCAGCTGCTGGTAAAGATATTGAACACTTTTAATTAAAGTCATTTTGTGTAAGGGTGTCCAACACATCCATTCAGGAAAAACAACAAATTTTCAGTTCAAAAACTCTAGTATAACACTCTCCAGTTATATGGTAATCTGAACAAACAACTGATTAATCTATCAATCTTGTTTTTAAAAGATAAAAACATAAGAAGAACCCTACTGAATTAAGCCAAGTGTACATTTAGTCCAATGATTTGTAGCCTCCAGATATTTGGGACTTAAACTCCCAGAATCCTTGGCAGTATACCATGCTGCATAGGGCTTCTGAGAGCTGAAATCCAAAATATATGGAATTAGTTTAAGAACTACTGATCAAGTCTAGCACCCTGTATCTACCTCTGGCCATCCAGATGGTTTCTGAAAGTCCTCAGAAAGGAATGACGTCAACAGCATAGTTATGTTGTTTTTGTATTCCCCCCAGCATGTTATATTCAGGGTATTCAGCCTCTGGAAATGTTCCATTTAGCTAATATGGTGTAAATAAACATCAGTAGACCTATTTCCTCATAAATTTATCTCAATCTCACTTAAAATCATAATCTAGTACCCATCAATATGTTTTATGCTAGCACATTCCACATATTAGTTGTGTGATACATAGAACTGCTCTTTCTTTTACACATCCTAAAATCACTTCTGTCCATTTCATTGCATGACCTTGTGTTTTATATGATGTGCACTCTGGATCATGCATTATCAATGGCTGCCTGGTTTCTTTATTCTTTTTTCAATATATATTTTTATTGTTATTATTACTTATTTCACATATAAAAATTGCACACTGCAAACACTTAAACATATTAAACATATTATACGTTCACCCAAACACACAGACAAAACACCTTACAATCACACAGAACATTCAACTGACTTCCAACTTATCAAATTGGAGACATCATCTGTCTTTATGTACCATTTCCCTCTTATTCACACATAAAATCACTTAATCTTCCAAGATCTTCAGAATTCAAGATCTTCAGAATTCAAAACCGAAGAGGTTAGACATTCTTTCTCTCTTTTCTGTATAGCTCAGTAATGATTCCCAGTCCTTTTTACATTTTTGTGGAGATCTCTCTTCAATTATTATAGTCAATTTGTCCATTTCAGTGAAGTTAAGCATTTTTAGGTGTCCTATTTTTTTCCAGTTTCTTGCATAAATTATTCTAGCTGTGACAATCATGTAATGTAGTATTCTATAGTTTATTCCCTTTAAATCTTCATTTGGGATACCTAACAGAAACATCTCTGGATTCATTGAAAACTTGATTTTGAAGATTTCTTGCAACTGTCCTCATATCAGTCCTCAAAATTTCCTTGCCTTTTGAAACATCCACCACATGTGGAAAAATGTATCAATGTGTGTTTCACACTTCCAACAGGTATTCTTACATCCTTTATACATTTTGGCTAGTTGTTCTGAGGTTAGATACTACTGGAACATCATTTAAAAAAAAATCTTGAAGGTCGTTACTCAGTAAATTTTTCAAATCTTTGTTCCTCATCTTCTCCCATTTCTCCGTTTCCATGACTGCCCAGTTTCTAGAAGGCAAAACTGTCATCTAACATAAGAAGCAGAGAATGATATTATCAATTATTTAATGACAAATACTGTCAGTTATTTAATGTCATGTCATTGGTCTAAGGAAAAGCATTGCCCTGTTAAGTTGTTAAAGAGTTTACCTTTTCCTAGTATCACTGTGAAGCAGGCTTTACTGTCCAATGGTGCTGTGCAACATATACAGAGCAACCTGCACATGTATCTTAGGGATGTTGCTCCCAATCCTGTGCACAGTTACCTTCAAATAAATTAATTGAATGGAGTGAGACAGATCAAAATAAACATGGCCTAGAACTGGGACGCACATCCTTTAGCAGTACAATTGTTGTTTAAATTGAAGCCTTGGGATGGAAACTTCCTAATGACTGAAGTGCAAGGTGCTTAAATCTTTTGCACTGAAACTGATGGGTCTGAATGGCATGGCATGGCAGGGGGTTGGACTGGATGGCCCTCATGGTCTCATCCAAACTCTATGATTCTATGATTCTATCTCAGCATGATTTCTTACATCAGACTTTGTGGAGCAGCAAATCTTGAAGGGGGAATGAAGTGAATATGTTTGCAAATACTTACTGCATTTTGCAAATTAGCATTTTTAATTATACACATGTTGTTCACCTGGAAAAATGTAATATATGGTTTTATGGTTTATAAAATTCCATCAAATGTAGAATGCAAATGTTAGCAAAATGAATAATAATGTGGTGGGGAGGGATGCAGTTTTAGGGCCCTGGTGTGTAGGGACAGAGGTTATAATCCTTTTGGCCTCCTGTTGAAGTTTTGCTCTGGATCAAGAAAGCACATACATTTGCATCTTTTTTTAGAATAGACGGACAATGTTGGCACCTCACCTGTTCTCCAAGATTTCTCAATAAATGATGGCAAATGGTACAAAGAATACATCAGCAAGTTCCTTCAGTACTCTGGGATGCAGAGCATCCGGCCCTGCAGATTTGAACTTGTTTAGGTTAGCTGGATGATTCCTGACTAGGTCCCTATCAATCTTGATTTGCAATCCAGAGATCTGCCAAAATTTTCTGCTACTGCATGGGAGCACTCAGTTCTCTTTTGGGGAGAAAACTGAAGCAAAATAGATAATGAGTAGTTCTGCCTTTTGATTATGTTCTGTTAGCATTTTACCATTCTTGCTAAACAGCAACCCCAGAACATTATCACACTAGCCTCATGTCTTGCAACAATTACGTTATTAAAGGAAACAGGAACATACTGGTTGTAAAAAGTTTATCATCACACCTTCCTTCATTTTCATAACTGTGCTCCTGTGGTAACACCCATGCCATAGATTCCTTTGCTTCAGTTCTGAGATGACTGCAGTCATGTGGAATGGGGGGGGGCTGATTCTCTTCCTCTCCCCTCTCCCCCCTCCCCCTAGCTATTCCAAAGCAGGCTGACTCTGTGCTGCTTTGGAATAGCAAGGGGAAGAGGGAAGAGAGAGGGAGAGGAGGAGAATCAGCCCCCCTCATGCCATGTGACTGCAGTTATCCCAGATCTGAAGTGAAGGGAGCTATCACACCAGGGGCAGCATGGAACAATAGTGATATTGGCAGATATTGATGGGATTTCCCCTTCAATTGAAAGGGGAGCAACTGTAACGACTAGAATGCGAAGCAGCAACAGGATAGCCATGTCTTTGTTTGATAAGTACTGGCCAAATTAATTACTATCCCAATGAAATTCTGTTTTAGCAGCCTTGTATGAGAAAGTTCCTTGGTCATTCTCTTGCCTCAAATGTATCTCAAAAACTCTTTTTTGTTCCTCCTTGCTTACCTAGCCAGTCTCAGCTCATTCTGAACTTTAGCTTCCTTTATAGTTTTCCTACAAGCATGGGCTACACATCTATACTCTTTCTTGGTGATTCATTTTTCCTTTCATTCGTTATACATGCTCTTTCTTTTCTCTTCCTCCTCAAGTTTAGGGTGAAGCCACATTGGCTTTTTCAGACGTTTTCACCTATTCCAGATCTTGGGAATAGCCCTCTACTACTTCTCAGCGTTAAAAAGGATATTTGTCTTCCTGTGGGGGCTCTCAGTTTGTAAAACCCTCAAATTATTGTAACCCCTTGACTTCCTAAAGTGTACTGTATTTTGTTTCCCGCTTGGACTTTCAGGCTGTAAAGTGTATTTTGTCTTCTATGGTGATCTTTAGATCATTATTGTCCTACTGGGACCTTAAGCTTGCAAATATGGAATTCGTTTTCTATATTAAAAATATAGAAACTCCCCAAAATAGTACTCTACTGTGAACTCACCATGGGTCAGCGTAAGAGGGGCACTCCAAAAAAGCAATACAAGGATTCACTGAAACAACATCTCAGGCTTGGCCAGATTGATCACCAACAATGGTCCACCCTGGCTTCACATCGGGAGGCATGGAGACACACTATCCACAATGCTGCAGCTTTATTTGAGAATTCACGCCGAACAAGTTTTGAAGAGAAACGACAACGCAGAAAGAATCACAACCCGGAAACATCACCCAAGGAAACCCTCTGCTGTGCTTTCTGCAACCAGACTTGTTTATCTCGGATTGGCCTTTTCAGTCATCAGCGTGCTTGCAGAAAGTGCAGGATGAGTCCTTCCTGAATCTACGGCTTCAGTTACATGACAGTTTTTATTGAGGTAATTGGCGCTTTATCGCTGTTTCACAGCTGTAGTGCATCATTCAGATGATATATGGCTTAACTGATCTATCGGTTTAGTTGTGTTCCATTTTGATATTCACACACAGACTGAGATGGGGGCGTGGCCTCCCAAGCACATCCTCTTATTACCACAGGAATGCCTGAGATGAACATTTACACACACACACAAGAGAGACTGGAAAAGGCTTGCTTAATTCTTCAGATCGTAGCAGCTGGACACAAGATAGCAAGGTGGGAGGGAGAGAAGGAAAGACACACACAAACAAGGCTAGCACTCCAGTCTTTTTCGTGGCTAAGCACAAGACAGGGAGAAGGGAAGGGACGCGATCGCAGGAGAGGAGACTAGATCATTCACACACACTGAGACTGAAAGTAGCAAGGCGGGAGGGAGAGAAGGAAAGACACACACACACAAGGCTAGCACTCACTGTCTTTTTCATGGCTGGAAACAACATGGATCTTTCCTCCATCCCCTCCTTGTCCAAACCCCTCCCTGGTGAGTTCAACCAATCATGGCAAAGCTCTGCTGTGAATGTATCCGAAAGATTGCTGGTAATTCACACAACACGTAGTGTAAGGCTTGTTCAGACTATCGAAAATGCGCTACTTTTCAAAAAAGTTGGGAAAAGTCCCGAAATCCTTTATTGCGTTACTAATGGGTTTTTGTGCCCCCCTCCTTCTGAAAGAGGTGACTTTGTGCCACAATGCATGTAAACAATTAGGAATCTTGGCGAATTCTTTGCGGGGGGTTTTCACCGTGTAACCAAGCCCTACGTTTGTGAAGAAAAGCCAGAGAGAGAGATTAAAAATACTGTACAGTTGTCCCTCCACATTCACGGATTTGGCATTCACGGTTTTAAGTATTCACAGTTTGAAAATATTCTTAAAAAAATAATAATCCAAATAGCAAACCTTGATTTTGCCATCTTATATAAGGGACACCATTTTGCTATGCCATTGCATATAATGGGACTTGAGTATTCGCGGATTTGGGTATTCACGGGGGGTCCTGGAACCAAACCCCAGCGAATGTGAAGGGACAACTGTATATTATTCAAATCAATTTACATTTTAGGTTTGCCTGTATGAAATATATAAGTCAGTAGATGTTTTTGTGCATTATTAGTTTATTTAAGAATTAGTCATGAATTCTTAGATAATAATATGTTGGTCTATAGTAATAGGTTCCTTGGTGTATTTTTGCATTAATGATCAGTCTGTTATTATCTCCTTATGTTTTTTCTTGTTTTGTCTTATTTTCAGAGGTAGGCACTGGGGTTTCATACCTGATTTGTGCAGTTGTTTTTTCAGATGTTTCCCATTTTTCTTCTTTTGTGGAATCATAGAATCATAGAATCATAGAATTGTAGAGTTGGAAGAGACCACAAGGGCCATCCAGTTCAACCCCCTGCCACGCAGGAATCACGATCAAAGCATCCCTGACAGATGGCCATCCAGCCTCTGTTTAAAGACCTCCAAGGAAGGAGACCCCACCTCGCTCCAAGGGAGTGTGTTCCACTGCCAAACAGCTCTTACTGTCAGAAAGTTCCTTCTAATGTTGAGGTGGAATCTCTGTTCCTGGAGCTTGCATCCATTGCTCCGTGTTCTAGTCTCTGGAGCAGCAGCAGGAATTGTTTGTGATTGTGTTTTTTACAGCTCCTTCTTCAAGAACTTCCACTCTTGCTGGATATCTTTTTCTTTTATCATGTCCAGCCATGGGATTCCACCCAGTAATTCTCTGAACTTGTTAAAATTAGCTTTCCTGAAATCCAAGGTCCTTGTTTGACTTTACAGTTCTCAGTTGTGAATTTTAGCATTACATGTTCACTTCCCCCTGAAGTACTGGCTACTTTGATTACAGTGACCAACTCCTCCCAGATGGTTAGGATTAAGTCCAGGATTGCCAGTCCCCTTGTTCCTTCATCTACCTTTTGAAATAGGAAATTATTGGCAAGGCACATCAGGTATTTGTTTGAGAGCCAATGCTTAGCAAAGTTAGTCTGCTAGCAGATATTAGGGTATTTGAAGTCCCCCATAACTACTAATTCTTGCATTTTTGAGATTTCTCTGATTTGTTTCTGAAAAGCATCATTCACCTCCTCCTCTTGGTTTAGTGGCATGTAGTAAACTCCTACCACAATGTTGCTTTTTTTTTCTTTCTCCATTTATTTTTACCCAACTGGTCTACTCTGATCATTCTCATGGATTTCTGTACAACTGAATTTGTCTTTGACATATAATGCTACTCTCCCTGTTTTTCTGCCACATCTATTCTTTTTGAACAAGAGCCTTCCCGCACTCTGAGGAAAGTGGCAAAGCAGCAGGAACATTCCATTTTTCCTGCTGCCTTCCTCCATGATGTCGGTGTCCTTCCGGCATTTTCTCATTCTGCTTGCATTGGGGACTGAGTTAAAACAGTATCTTTTTGTTAATGGGTTTTTCTGGTTAGCAAAAAGACACTATTTTACCTCGTTCCCCCATGGGAGCAGAATGAGAGAATGCCAGAAGGATGCCAACATCATGTGGGAAGGCAGCAGGAAAAACAATGTCCCTGCTGCATTGTCACTTTTCCTTGGAGTGTGGGAAGGCTCTAAATTATATCTTTCAATTGTTCTATTCCAGTCATGGGAGCCATCCCACCAAGTCTCCATTATACATATAAAGTATTATTATTATTATTATTATTATTAACCCACTTTCTTTCCATAGGCTGGGACCCAAAGCTGCTCACACTTTTAAAAAAATCACACAATTAAAACATACAAAAAGTGTACATTAAAACAGAATTAAACTAATTACATTATTAAATCAATATCAAAATATTTAAAAGAATAAAATATACTTAAAAGTATAAAAAACTTTTCAGTTACCAACAAAGCTGCTAAGTGAATCCTTTCCACACATTCTGTGGCAATAAATTTGGCTTTTAGACCTGAGATCTTCAGCAAGTTCTGATTTCTTGTAAGATCCATGTATTTCAAAAGACACATTTGTCTAATTCAAAGCTAATATTTTAAGTACACATGCTAAAAACCAAAGCACATTAGGCATATACTCTGACACCACAAGGCATGGTACAGCCAAAAGCCCCTTTAAAGTCCTGTGATTTCAGTCAGAGAGTTAAGCATGGAAATCAATGGGGATTTTTCAAAAAATACATTGAAGTTTTGGTGAATCATGCCCATAGTGTATGAGACAGCCCTGCCCCTGAGCAGGACTTGCTTATTTGAAGATGTCAGGTTTTGACTTAGATCTAGAACAGTATATTTCCCACTGATTGCTGTCCTAGTGTAATATAGGGAAACCAACATAAATGCGTACTGTGATGCAAAAATTAATTTCGTTATTTTTACCCAGTTGCTATGCAATAAAATAAATCACACAGCTAGAGGAGAGTGAAAATTAGAAAATGTGTACTAGACAGAAGAAAGACCAAAAAAAAAAAACAAAAAAACCCCCTACAGTATAGCAATTAGAGTTGCAGGAAGAATTTATCTGGGAAATAGCAAGATAGCCTGGACATGATTTGGACCCAAAGCAGTTTTTTTCACAAAATTTCACAACAATGATCATAAAGATGAATTCATATGTGCCAGGTAAATCTTTATTCTAGTCTTCTACTCAGCCTCTGTGGTTAAAATTTTTAACTGACAGGAAGGAAAGCTGTGTACGGATATAGACTAGATGATACAGATATTTGACTATGGGACAATCCATATAGGGCATCATCTAGCCAAAATTAAGCACTTTCAAATTCTGCTGATTTCAGTGGGGAAAGTTAACATTGACAGGATTATCCCCACACAAAGGCCCTGTTCACATGCATACAGTGGCATGGCAGCTACATTTTTATGACATGACATGGCTGTGGTATGTATGTGAATACTGCAGTAACCATGAAGACTAAAGATATTATCATACTACCATGCTATAGAGCTATTATTTCCACTTTAATTGCTATGGCTGTCTCCTGTGGAATCCTGGGATATGGAGTTTAGGGAGGGGCATTTAGAACTGTCAGCCAGAGAATTCTTAGGCCTCACTAAACTACAAAACCCAGAATTCCATAGGAGGCAACCAGAGCATTTAAAGTGGAATAACAGTTCTATAACAGTGTAGTGTCATAAAGTCCATAAACTTGTTCAGATCTTTCCTACTGAGGCCTGGCCTGCTCCTACCTGGCTTACTTCTAAGCCGGTGTCCTAACCTCTAGTGTAGTGAAGGACCCCGTTCCATTGTCAGTGTTGAATTAAAGTTAATTGTTAGTTTGTACGGCTCCTGGGAAGTGTCATCTTGCCTTCTTTTTCTGGCAGCAAAATGTATTGGCCTGTTTCCACCCAGCTATTGCCAGCAACCAAGTTGGAGGATTCAGGTGAAAAATATCTACATGACTTGTGCTGCACAATGGACATAAGTAAGACAAATAAATGATATAAAAAAGAGAATGCTCCTGTCCCCTTAATGGTTGTGTAGAAGATGGAATTTCACCAGGTGTTGTTAGTTGCTTGGTTGCATGACAAACAACACCTACTGAAATCCCTCTTCTACACAACTGTAAAAGGGACAGGAGACCTCTGCAGTTTCCAGTTTGGCAAGCCTAAATTGCATACATAATTTGAGCCTCCTCCTCCTCCTGCCATGGAATGAAGTACTTTTCCTTGTCTAGACATTTCACTGCTGGGTGCTTTCTCACCCTCAACCTCACTGCCTCTGCTACTGCTCCCTTCTCCTCCTTAGAAGTAAAGCAACCCACAACCACCTGCCTGAGATGGAAACATCGGATACCTCAGTTCCCTAAAAGGAGAAGTAGGTTAAAGAGAATGGGCTGACCAGCTGTGTGGAAAACTGGTAGTTTCTCTTTATATTTTATTTGGTTGCACCCCAAAGTTTCAGATTAAATGCTGGTATGTGGCTACTCTGATATGAAACAATACAGTGCCTACATTAAAACTGAGACAACCAGGACTACCTTGAGAAGCAAACTTGCAGGCACCTATTTCAAATAAGAATCAAGCCTAGGAGCAACCCATTTTCCATTTTTCCCAGCAACACTGACTGACCAGAGAACTGACAGGGTAAACCTTGCAGCACTAATAAAGCCACTCCCTTTATCTGCCTCTGCTGATTTCTTTTTTAAGAGCCTAGGAACTTCCTTTTAAAAAGTAATTAATTCCCTTCCATGTTACAGTGTTTAAAATCTTTCTGGCTGCTGTTATAATTCCAATTCTGGAAAAAGTAACTTCTTGCCTTACTTGTTCTACTGTTCTTTGATTTTTAAATTAATTTCTGTATTTTTAAAATACAGGGTTCTTGAAATTGGTATAAAACTTGAATAATTCCTGTGAAAATACCTGGATCATAGAATCATAGAGTTGGAAGAGACCACAAGGTTCATCCAATCCATCCCCCTGCCAGGCAGGAATACACAAGGCACTGCCGACAGATCGCCATCCAGCCTCTGTTTAAAAACCTCCAAAGAGGGAGACTTCACCACACTCCTAGTCAGGGTATTCCACTGTCAAACAGCTCTTACCATCAGAAAGTTATTCCTAATGTTTAGGTGGAACCTCTTTTCCTGTAGTTTGAATCCATTGCTCTGTGCCCTAGTCTCTGGAGCAGCAGAAAACAACCTTGCCCCTTCTTTAATATGACATCATTTCAAAATGTTTAAACGTGGCTATCATGTCATCTCTTAACCTTTTCTTCTCCAGGCTAAACATACCCACTTCTCTAAGCTGATCCTCATAGGGCAAAGTTTCCAGAACTTTCACCATTTTGGTCACTCTTCTCTGGATACATTCCAGTTGTCAATATCCTTCTTGAATTGTGATGCCCGGAACTGGAGACAGCATTCCAGGGGAAGTCTGACTAAAGCAGAATAGAGTATCACTATTACTTCCCTTGATCTAGACACTATACTCCTATTGATGCAGCCTACAATTGCATTGGATTTCCTGGCTGTCACATTACACTGCTGATTCATGTTCAGCTTGTGGTCCACTAAAACTCCTATATCCCTTTCACATGTACTGCCATCAAGCCATATGTAACCCTTCCTATATCTGTGCATTTTATTTTTACTGTCCATTTAGTATCCTACATTTTTCTCCCTGTTGAAATTCATTTTAGGATTTTCATGGTTTTTCTCCAGGCTGTAAGACCGTGTTCTGGAAGAGTTTATTCCTGATGTTTCGCCTGCATCTGTGGCTGGCATCTTCAGAGAACGGTGGCATAGGGGGTGTCGGGGGGTTTATATATGCTGTAAGTCCTTGTTGGAGAAGATATGTACATTTGTGAATTTGGATGGCTAGTTCCTGGGGGGAGATACACAAGGAAGATTAGTGCCTGTTTAGCTAATGGTCTGTTGTCTGCTGGGAAACCCCTGTCCCTAGGTGGAGTTCATTTGCATGTGTTGAGTTTTGCTTTTGGTGTTTTTCAGGACTGGTAGCCAAATTTTGTTTACTTTTAGGGTTTCCTCTTGTCTCAGCTGACAATGGACCATTAGCTAAACAGATACTAATCATCCTTGCATATCTTCCCCCAGGAACTAGCCATCCAAATACACAAAGGTACATATCTTCTTCAACAGGGACTCACAGTATATAACCCCCACACACACCCTATGCCACCATTCTCTGAAGATGCCAGCCACAGATGCAGGCGGAATGTCAGGAATAAAACTTCTAGAACACGGCCTCACAGCCAGGGGGAAAAACCACAAAAAACTTATGGATGCTGGCCGTAAAAGCCTTTGACTTCACATTGAAATTCATTTGGTTAGTTTTGGCCCAGCTTTCTGATCTGTTAAGGTCATTTTGAATTTTGTATCTGTCCTCTGGGGTATTAGCAACCCCTCCTAATTTGGTGTCATCTGCAAACTTGATAAGCATGCCCTCTATTCCCTCATCCAAGTAATTGATAAAGATGTTGAATAGCACTGGGCCCAGGACAGAACCTTGTGGCACCCCACTAATTACTTCATTCCAGGATGAAGAGGAGTCATTGGTGAGCACCCTTTGGGCTTGGCCAATCAACCTATTACTTTGAGTCCTCTTTCCTCTCACCCCCATTTTGAAAATCGGGACATTTGCACTCCCCCAGTCTGCTGGAACTTCTCCTGTTCTCCAGGAATAATCCAAGATGTCAGTGGTTCTGATATTACTTCTGCCAGTTCTGTTAATATTCTTGTAGTACAACTGGCCCTGGAGATTTGAATTCATTTAGAGTATCTAGGTATTGCTGTATGGTGGGCCCTTGGTATCCACTTGAGTTTGGTTCCATGACTCCCCATGGAAACCAAAATGTTTGGATACTTAAGTCCCATTATATACAATGGCATAGTAAAATGATGTCCAGTACAGACTGGCAAAATCAAGTTTTGCTTTTTGGATTAAAAAAATTTTTTTTTCTAGCGGTGGATGGTGGAATCTATGGATGCCAAATTTGAGGCCCGACTGTAGGTGAGAACAAACAAATTTTCAAATGTCCACACACCAAAACACAACAAACAAGATGAGCTTGAAGTCCTAGTGAAGGAAGACAAATATAATTTTATAGCTATACAGGAGCATGCCTGCATCTGCTGATTCGCCACCCACTGATTCAATTAGCTACAGATGGTGACAGCATGAGGGGTGGATGGGGATGGAGGATATGGCTGCAGTATGGCGCCGGTGGAGGGGTGTGTGGTGGCAGTGGAGAAAGCCTGGGAGATGG